>BSWB01000005.1:61084028-71084028 GCA_033239125.1 Fagopyrum homotropicum
CGTAGTTGTTCAAATGCGAAGACATGACTTGTTTGAGAGATTGAAGGGCTAGCATATATCTTACCTTGACATGACATCATGGTGTGGCTTGCTGGATTGTTGATCTTTCACCATATATTTTCTTAGAATTATGGTACTTTGCTTCTGTAGCAGGAAGTCGGGAACTATAGGATACTTAGAAGACCATATGAAATATTTTGAAGTTCCCTGCACCAGTTTCAGATTTGTTTTGTGGTTGTACTTCTGCCATAATTATTGACCTCAATGCGTCTTAGTTAGGTTTTATTTGTATGATGATCATTTTCCATTGTTTGTAGGGTAAGGTATCATATTGTGTGGTGTTCATGAATGGTTGGTTCCGTTCTTGTAGAAATGTTACATCTATTTTGCCGTTTTTTTTTCCCTTCCTTGATCAGTTGTTTTTCTTTTCTTCTCTCCTTTTTCTAGGATCACTATGCTTCTGGATTCTTGGAATTACCAAATCGTGTTTCCCTTTGCAGGATGGGTGGTTCTGGTGAGGACTTCTACAAGGATTCCATCGAGCGGGATGAAAGGCGTTTAACAATATTAGGCCGTAGGACTGTGGAAATATATGTTCTCACACATATATTCAGGTAATGTGAGTTGAACAACATACTGTTCTCTGGAATGTCTATTGGGTTTTCTTATAAAGAACAGGCCCTGTCTTTGGTAGCATAAAGTCCTAGTGGATGAAATGAAGCAATGCCTTGTGCTGTTGTGCATCTTGTAGGATTTTGGGAAGTATATGCAAATAGGTTCAATGAAGGACTCTCACAGTTTTTTTGTGGTTTGTCAAAATCAAAGTCACCAAAATGGCGCTTTTAGATTGAGTAGGGTGCAATTGTCTGATTCTTGTAGCTCTTGGTGAAGAGCTGATAGTGTAAAGACTTCTAGCAATTGTGTGGTTAATCAACCAATGGAAAGACAGTTGCTAGGTAGCCTAGGTTTATGGTTTGCCTTTCTAGGTTCAAAGGGGGGATGGGAATGCTTCAATACGAAAGATACAATAAAATACAAACTTAAAGGCAAACATTATTCCTGTTATTTTCTAAATTCCACTAGTTCCCTCTTTTTGAATACTATAATTCCAACATTGATAATACTGTTCTGCAACATTCTAACACATTCTACTACGACAGCAAGATTGAAGCTGCCTACCGGGAGGGCTGTTTCTTTGAAGAGGCAAGAGGAACTCATCCAAGAGGAAAAAGCCGAGAGTGAGCAGAAGGCAAAGCGGGTGATAGCTGAAAAAGAAAAAAGATCAAAGAAAAAACAGGTTTTACTATATTTCAGTATAGCTTGATTTGTTTCACTGCTCTTGATTAGTCTAATCTTTCGACATGCAAGTCTTTGGTTTTTGGTCATGGATCTTTTTTGTCGTGTTTTTGCTGTTGCAAATGACAGGGTAAGCAAAAGCGGAACAATCGCAGGGCTAAAGACAAGGTCAAGGATGAAAAGCCTGCTTTTGATTTAGAAGACAAGCATATACATGGATATCGTACAGAAGATGTCAAAGAATCCTTGGAAGGACAAAGCATGGTTGAAAAAGATGAAGCTCCTGAAGATGCATCTGTAACATCTGATTCAGTCGAGGGTTCAACTGAAGCTTTGCAACTTGATTCAGAAGATACAGAAGCAAGCCTTGTGAACTGGGATATTGACCCATCAGTGGTGCATCTGCGTGCAGAGGCCAGTGGTGGTGCAGTTTGCAATGACTTGTCATCCTTTCGCCGCGAAGGAGATAAGAGTTCATCTGTGATGGATGATAGTTCCTCAACGTCTTCTACAGATTCAGTCCCCTCATTGGCAATTAAGGGTCATACAAAGGCAATTCATCTATGAACCACAATAGCCAGAAATCACCAACCAGGTAAATTGTCAGATTACTGTCTTACTTACAGTAACATATGCAAGGATTCTACTATGTGACATACTATGGAGTTTTATTCTGTAGAGGAAAGAATCAGCAAGCTAAAGCCTCATACCGTGAAGGTTTTGTTTCAAATGGAGCTAATAGTCTGAAATCTGAGGCCGTTATAAACTCGCAGCAACATCATCATTCTTCTAGTGACAAGCAACGGAGTACGAAGCTGCACTGTCATCTTTACAGGAGCAATCGAAGCCACCCAAGCAGATAATGGCCAAGAAAGTGGTATCTCTTCTTCATTTTGTTTGGCAATTCCACCCCCCCCCCCCCCCCCCAACTTTTTTCTCTATTTACTGATTCTTGATTTTTGATTTAGGAGGAAGAGGTAATCCTGGTACAGGGGAATTCAAGCAGTAAAAGCCAGATTGACAACGACATACAGCGAAAAGAAAAGGCATCGGCAGTATCATACGTACCTCAAAGTCCTCCCATAAATAAAACCCTAACAGTTCAGCGGATATCTGAGCAGGTGATTGCTCCAATTGATCTCATGCCAGAAAAGAAAACAGCCTCTAATAGCACGCAACAAGAAGCCCAACAAGGCAGCTTCATCCCAGTCAATTGAGAAACCTTACGGGCAACAAGCTTCTTTAATTTCAAGACCCTCAAGCACACCTCTTATACCTGCATCTAAGCTAGCTGTTACCCCTGCTGCTTCTATGGTACAAGTAGCACCAGCTCTGTCACGCTCTGTGAGTGCAACAGGCCGTTTGGGTCCTGACCCGTCCCCAACCATCCACAATTATGCTCTTCAGTCTTCTAGGAACGCCATTGTCGGCAAAGTTGTTGCTAGTTCATCCTTCCTCTCTTACCCACCAGTAAATCCGATACCATCACCTTCGACTTCACCTTCACCCTCATGCTCTCGACCCTCCACTTTGGTACCGGGGCCAGTTTTTATTCCTCGGGCCACTGAGAAAGTGGAGCTGAATTCTGTTAACTCGGGAATTTCTTATAATGCAGCTGCAAGAGACATGGGTAGTGCAGAATGCAAGGCAACAATGGTTAAACAGTTTCCAAAGAAGCTTCCAGTACAAGCATAGAATTTCACCCTCCTATGCTTAATGAGATTCGGAATCTTGAACCATACAACAGACCAATAAACGTCGGACTTCATGAAACCGTTTCAACCTCAGGCGTCAAAAGACACAAGTTGCGTCTTTTACAGACGAGTTCCCTCACCTCGACATCATTAATGATCTGCTTGATGACGACCAAAATGTTGGCAGTGGGATCTACCTGCCCGATCAGCGGTTCGGATTCCTGCCGACATGGGCATGTCAGGTGGTGATATGGGCCTCTCGACTGGCTCTTGCAGGTTTGAACGCAATCGTAGTTATCATGAGCAATTTTTTCAATTGGACCATGCTTTACAGGGGCATCGTTATGATACTCAAAGGGGAATACATTCCACAAAGCAACATGATGGCCTTACATGAATGAACAGATTGATGGGTTGGTGAACAACCAGTGGCAGGTTGGTGGGCACAATCACCTGATGCCGGGCACGAGACATTCCCGGGGTGGAGACGGGTACCTGTACGGAGCAGCAGAGTACTCCAATAATCTTTCGTGTGGGCTAAATGGTTACACAATGTTCAGGCCTTCAAATGGGCACCGGAATTAAGACAGAGGGCTCTTGCTTGGTTTTACATTAGCTGATCACCGCAATCTGGTAACAATAATATGCATCTTTGAGGAGGTTGGGTTCTATAAGGACTCTTGTAAAGGGAGATGCTGGGCTTGTTTCTGGTCCCTTTTTTTTTTCAATCTCTAGTAGAGTTCCATACAGATGTTGTTATTTTATGTTATAGCTTTTGTTTATGCTGTTTCCAATATGTTAAACGCTTAGTTTCTGGCAAGTCAATTCAATCTCTGTTGCCATTACTATCCAGAAATGCTCAAAGATAGATGAACACCCTGAAGAAGTGGAACCTTATTCACGCACGCATTACCTACATGTACAGCAACTACAATTTTCTCTAACACAATATTTCATTCTTACCTTAAAAAAAAACGGACACTTGAAGAGAAGTTTATTCATGATAGAATGATTATGAAACAATTAGGTAAATGATTTTGTTTATCACTCGAAGACTTGTTTAGCTAGCCATTTCTCCATTTTTTTGGATGATGGTTCGTCGCACGGCTATGTGACTTCATATCCAAAGTGAAGGCAAATATCTAATTGAGCTCTCTGGCTCCTTTAACTCTGCAATCCCCACTGTGGTTAGTACAATTGCTGAAAATTCTGAAGGCAAATGGTGTTGCTGTAGAGAATTGTAAGCCATATCTGCAATTTTTTATACTTATTGGTCGTAAATAGAAACATTCTAACGTCATCCTTGATGAATATTTGGAACAGAGGTTCTAACTTCAACTGTTGGATCCAAAGATGAGAAGAAGGGCCGTTTAGTTGAGAAGGCCAAGGTAAGGCTTAGAGAGAATAGTAATACATATAGTCTCATGAATTGTTGTCATGTAACATTGGATGGAATATGTCTTTGTTATTAGGGCTGATATTGTATAATACAGATCTGTGCTTTATGGTTGCACTGGATAGCAATGTTATCACGCGAATTGAAGACAGCAGAATGTGTTTTATTACGAAAGAAACAAACCAACAAACGTAATAAAGGCTTACAACACGTAATGAACCAAATTCAAATGGGTAGCTTGACCAGTGTTCTGCTTACTATGCTGCAAGGAGCAGCGACTGTAGGTTCAATTACAATCTTATCCTAGCAGTGAGCATCTATATGCACTAGATGCTCATGTATATCATATTATCTACTCGTTAAAGCAAATGAATATCGGATGAAAAACACAAACAATGTTGTTGTTCAGACAATGTACTATTTGACAGCTCATGCTTCCTTCTCCTCAGACTCAGCCTTCTGTTCACTTTCTTCTAAATCTTTTGCAGCCAGGTTTTTCTCCAGCACAATCTCAATCTGTATTAACGAGCAACAATTATCATGACAACATCTCATGAGACTATATATATTTCTATTCTCTCTAAACCTTACCCTTGGCCTTCTGAACTAAACGGCCCTTGTTCTCATCTTTGAGCCCAACAGTTGAAGTTAGAACCTCTGTTCAAATATTCATCACAAGGTGACGTTAAATGTTTCTCTTCACGAACAATAAGCATAAAAATTGCAGATATGGCTCACTTTTCTCTACAGCAACACCATTTGCCTTCAGAATTTCAGCAATTGTAACCACAGTGGGGATTGCTGCACATTTAGTACGTCATGTTAGTAGACTAAATTGGAAAGCTTAATCGAGCAATACATACCTTTCTGACTTTCTCCACGTTAATATTCATTTCACTTTTGTTGACTAATATAAGTCTTAATTATTCACATTTCAGGGTCAAGATAATAATTAAAGTGGCAAAGGACAGGTACACATACCCATGCCCAAGGCAGAAAGTTCCACATTATTATACTGCTTGATGTACCTCTGCAATACAAAAAATAGATACATGGTGTAATTAGATTGAAACTGGGACATAAAGGAAACAACGTAATTATAGATTGTCTTCATCAATCTATTAATTTTATCTTTTGAGATAATTTGTCTTTCTACATATTAAATTGCTAGCCTTGCTATGTTAGTTGCTATTATCAAATTGCAACAGCTCTCAGATGAAATATTTCAATCATTTTTATCAATTCAAGAAGTGTAAGGCAAAGGTTCTTTAATCATTTTGTGATCATATTTTCACGAAGGAAGACAGGTACCCTATAACACAAATGCATGGCCAATACACCATTGCAATATTCAGAGACCAGTGTTATGACAAAATAAACCATTTATCGCCATTATCAACAAAACTATGTTCAAGAAACCTATTAGAAATTTACCAGGTGCGTACAGAATTGATTCAGATCCAGTGTTGACATTTAAATCAAACTTTACTCAATGCATTTCCGAACTAATTTCGAAAATCTATCAGTAAAGCATCCAGGAACGCTTAATTCATATCAAACAAACCGTAACAGTCCCCATAGTGCTGTACTCATTTTTTACAAGAAAGGTCTCGTATAATTGATGTCATAGCAGTGGCAACTCAAAAATTAAGCTATACTCAACACTAACAGTTACTGCTGGGTATAACAAAATGGCAATATCGTCAATCCACCAAGAATAGTAAAAATTAAGAACCAAAACATGCAAGCATGATTTAGACCGCGCATGGACAACATGATCTGAAAAGACAATCAAGAAGCCGGTTAATATTCCAGCAGGAATGTTACGTTTGCTTAATACATGATACTCCAAGTACATTGAACTCAAAGCACTTCTCAATCGAAAGAAAGCCGCAAATTAACAAAAGATGTCAGTCATTTACATATCAACACGAATCCAATGAGTGAACTCAAAGCACTTCTCAATCGAAAGAAAGCCGCAAATTAACAAAAGATTTCACACGAATCCAATGAGTGTTGCAGTTAAAATAACAACAGTCACAAATCAGAAACTCGGCCGTCTTCTCTCAAAACATGTAAAAAGCAAATCCAATCTTTACTGAGAAAGAGAGAGAAAATACCTTGGCGAGATTGAGGTAGAAGAAGAGAGGTTTCTTGGTGTTAGAAACTTGAATACGGTTTTTCTTCTCCAGGTTATCAGAAACAGCGTTCGCCTTGGCAGTTGCGAGATCGTCATTGGCCTTCAATATCGATAGACTTTCCTCGTTCGCATACGCTGTTTTTGTGGCCGAGAGATCGTCGCTTGCCTTCACAACCGCGCTCGCCATCGTCAAATCTGCAAACTTAAGATTGACCTCCTCTTCGACCGCCATATGAGGTTTCTCACACATAGCCTGCGCCATTGAAGACCGATCGAACGATTTCACTTCTCTCTTTGATGGAGGTTTACAAACACGAAAAGGCGCGAAGAAGCGTCGAAGAAGCGTCGAAGAAATTAGTAACAGGGATAGAGGTGGAGAGAAGACCGTACGATAGGCGGGGGTCTTTATAGGTTGACGGGGTCGGTGCTATGCGGACACTTGTCATTCTCTGTTTGGAGGAAGTCAAGTAGGGGTAGTTTCTCTTTCCATTTTTGACCAACGGCTTGGATGAGACGACCCCCTTCCGTGCAACTTGCGGACTAGGCGGTTATTTGGGAAGTGCAGTCGTGCATTACCATTTCACCCCTTTTCCAAATTTCTATTTAGGGTGTAAGGCCATCAACAGCAAAGTAATTCATTTGAGTATTATGTATTTTTAAAAGTAGAATTTTAATCTCGAATTTTTATTTATTTCTTATGAATAATTTTTTTTCTTAATTTTGTTTTATTTTTTTCCAGCCTTTTTAACATATTTTCCGATTATTTTCTTGACATTTTTGTTTACAGATTTTTAAAAATGATTTTTGTGTCATCAAGGAGTCAGTGGTCTCCGCGCATCTGATCGTACTTTCTATTGATAAATAATCTAATTATTCTGCACACGGGGTAACCTGACCTCTTACATTATGAAGTAAAAGATCAACTACACCCCCAAGAGGGTCAACCAATCCATGATAACCTATAGGGAGTTCAAAAGAAAAAGACGCTAAATAATCAGCCGCGTTCTTTGCCTCGCATTAGGCACGTCGAACTTGGACAATCCAATCTCTTTTGAAAAAGTCTTGGCACTGAAGTACTAGACTAACAAGTGGGTTCAGGGAACTTTGGAGTGCAAGAGAGTCACTCCTAATTGTGAATCCGTTTCAAGAATCACATTCCGAAAGCTACTCTCCCCCGCTAACCTTAGACCATGCAACATTTCCCATAACTCAGCCATGAGAACCGAGTAATATCCAAAGTTAACTCCAAAATCCCGTAACCACTACCGAACCATGAACACCTTCATAAGAGGTGGAGGCTCCTAGCTCACTTGAAAAACACATTGTCTTGCAGGTTGCTTTGATCCATAATATGCTTTCCAAGCAGTCATGAACTCAAAAGCACGATCACGGACATATAAACCACGGCTTCCAACAAACAGTTTATCCTCAAAAACTTCAAATTTCTCCATTTCCATGTCCACCAGATAGCTACTACAAAACCTCACTCTAAAAACAATCATTAAAATAATAACGAGTTGAAGAAAGATTACCTCGTAACCACCCTGCAAATGGTGTAATATAAAAAGATTCATAAAACATATCCACCCGAAGTTGATTCCACATACACCGAACCGCAGGAAAATCACGTAGCAAATGTAGTAATGTCTCAACAGGCTCTAAACAAGTAGAACAATTGGTAGTTGAAGCACATTCTTAGCTTCTTCAACAAGGTTTGTCTTTCCCTGCCTTATAGGCGTAAAGAGAATAAAGCACATGTGCTAAGATAAGACAATAACAACAAAAATCGGATGATAAATGTTCTCGAGTTTGCTCCCCTTTCAAGGATCACATCGAGAAGAGATGATAAAATATCCTTTATTTTCGGCCAGATTTTTCATTGAGCCTCTTTAGGGTTTGGCTAGAAGCCTATAATGGGGAAATGGAAACTCAATTCTATAATTTTGAGGCCTGTTGCCCAACTTGAAACTCGAAAAAGGAAGCTGACGCCAAATTCTTGAAGACTAGAAAGAAGGGTGGCGGCGAAACCGTTCCGTAGCCAAAAGGACACCACTATGAAGTAACTTCCAAACAAATAGCCGCAACCTCTCCGAAGTGTGAAACTTCCATAAAATGTTGAAGATTGGACCATCCGCCCCATGATGAACATGATCATGTGACAAAAAATTATATGAAGAAGAAATAGAATAACAACCATCAGTTGCAAGAGACCAACTAACCTCATCACGCAAGGAGAAGCTAGAAGAATCCAATACCGAGCCATGAACACCGTCAGTAGGCTTAAGAGAGTTTAAACGAGCAAGAACATAACCTGCTAGTCAATGTTGAAGATCATATAGGTGCCAACCCGATGACTCAAACCAAAAACTTCAAACCAATCTATCCGATAAAAGATGACCAGACCCGTAGTAATAACAAGACTTCGTAGTGGTTGATCAAGAATCCAAAGATCGTCCCAAAAATGGATGTAAACTCCATCAACAAGGATCCACCGACATCATTAGAGCACAACCGATCGAAGAGTAGCAAGGATGGTTGTCCATAGGTGACAGTGAGCAAAATAAGAGACAGAGTTATTAAGCAAATATTTATGGCGCAACACAACAACCCACATGCTTTCCTCAATTTTAATAAATCTCCAACCCAATTTTCCAATAACGGACTGATTGAGGAGACACATGCGACGCAAGCCAAGACCTCCCAAACGTTTCGAGCAACAAAAGACGCTCCAAGAGACAGTATGCATGGGACGTAAAGAAAAAGTGTGTCCCCAAATAAAATTCCGGATCAACTTATCATTGTAGTCACAAATCCCTTTTAGAAGAGAAAGAGTAGTCATGGAACGAATAAATAAGTATCGAAGATAAAATTGATTGAGCCAAAGTAACTCGTCCTGTAAAGCTCAAAGTCTTACTACGCCCACTAGTTAACCGGACATTCATCTTGGCAAGAAGAGGTACAAAAGTTTCCTTAGATATCTTTCCTTGTAAAGTAGGAACACAAAGATAATTTTCCAAATTCCGTGTAACCATAACCCACTTAAGTTCTCCAAATCATTGAACACGTCTCTAGAAACATTAGGAGAAACAAAAATTTTGGACTTGAAAATACTAATCTTGAGGCCAGAAGCTAAGCAAAAAATGTTGATGCATTGCATACCAACATGCATTTGAGAAACAAAAGCCTCAACAAATAAAGTTATATCATCATCAAAGAACAAATGAGATAAAAGGGGACAACCACATGACAAAAATACAAGTTTCCCTGTAGGTTGACCAACTGCCTCCAAAATCAGATGACAAAGGTGCTCAACATAAAGTACAAAAAGATAAGGCAAAATAGGGTCTTCTTGTCTAACACCCGAACTCGGAAGAAACTCATCCATGACTTCCCCACTCCAAAGGAGTTGCATCCGTACAATACACACACATTCCCGGATCATACGTTTCCACTTAATATGAAAACGTGCCTTAAGAATGGTGTCATCAATAAAATCCCACCTTAGCCTATCATAAGCCTTTTCCAAATCAAGCTTTAATAACATCCACTTCTCACCGTCTTCTTTCGTCGTATAGTATGAACAACTTCTTGCATTAACACAATATTATCCTGAATAATTCTAACAAAGAATAAAACTACCTTCTGTAGGACCAACTAGGGAAACCATATTTCCATGCATTCTCATAACCATAACCCTAGTAATCACTTTGTAAACAACATTACAAAGAGAAATCGACCAAATTTGAGAGATCAATTCCGGCTTGTCTACCTTGGAAATAAGAGAAAGAAGAGTGTCATTCATACCTTGAGGTAACTGTTGAGAATCAAAATAATGTGTAACTTCAAGAGAATAGAAGAGCCGGCAATATCCAAACAAAGCTAGAAGAAAACCGGTTGAAAACCGTCAATACTAGGAGATTTATAAGGCCCCATTCTAGTAACAACTTTTTGGACCTCAAACATAGTAATCGGGAAATCAAGAGAAGTCTAGTCTGAACCATTAAGATCAGGGGAATCAACCAAAATCGCATTATGACTAGTGTTAGCCCCTCCACCATCATCCATAAGAGAATAAAGATTTTGAAAAAACGACAAGACATGAGCCTCAAGCACCTCTCCATCATAAACCCAACCATATGGACTAACATAAAGACCAATAACACGTTTATGACGCCGATGAATAGAGGTAGAAGTATGGAAAAACGAAGTATTATAGTCACCACAACTAAGAATCTCCCTAGATTTCTGAAACCAAAGAATCTCCTCTTGCTCAAGAGTTAATTCTATTTGGCCTTGAAGACGAGACTCACGCTTCATAAGACGAGAAGAGTAAGTAGTAGCTGGATTATCTTGAATAGCAACAAGTTTACTAGTCAAGATATGCTTCATGGGATAAATATTACCAAAAACAAGACGATTCCACATTAGTAAAGAAACTTTGAAAGAAGGGAGAGCACTACTTACCTTCAACCAACAAGCCTCAACCAATGCATGAAATCACTATGCGTCATCCAAGCCGCTTTAAAACGAAAAGGGTGAAGTTCTCTTTTGAAAAGATTGGTAGGATCAATCTCAACAAAAAAGAGAGAATGATCGGAAGAAAACCAAGCCAAGTGATGGACAAAAAGATTACGTAAAGAAGTATGAGCCTCGGGAGTGAGAAGTAATCTATCAAGACGTTTAAGAACTTTAGAAAGACCCTCCCGACCATTATCCTAGGTGAACATGGTTCCAATACAAACGGGATCAATAAGCCCATAATTATTAACAAAAGCATTAAACATAGAAGAATCATCATGAAGTCTACCTGAACTGTAAGAGCTAGGATTTTCGAATCCTAATTAATGATGATTAAGGTTCATTAACTTAATCATAGATAGTAATTGACGCATAACTCGCGAAGAGTGCGTAAATGATGAGTATGAGTATGTTCCTGGAGTAATTTTGGACTTATGGGGAATTTTTCGCTTTTTTCTCCGGGTAATTATTTTTATACTCCGGTGTTATTTGGAGCATTTGGGAGCTTCAATTAAAAAAAATGAAGTTGAGAGAAATGATCAGAACATCGGACATGTCCTAGTTATGAAAATACATAAAAAGGCAAAACGGCCAAAAGAGTCGCTATTTCGTTTCTTAGCGGCTATAAGAAAGATGGCTTAAGGAATATGCGTATTCCGAGGCACTTGTGGCATAATGATCCCTACAATATTCCAGATTTATTATTCCAATTTCGAGAAGTTTGGAGAAGAGGGTTCAACCCGCCTTTGGATCGGTTAAAAAGATAATTACCGACTTCGCTAAAGGATAATTATCGTCTTCGCTATAAATAGTGGAAAATCGTTTATTATTTCATTTCCTTTCACGTTTCGCCGTAAAAGCTCTTATTTCTCTCAATCTTCAAACTCAGATCTACTCTCCGTTTTTAATCCGATTTCAAATCCGTTTGAGTTTTTGGATTTCTCTCTTCATTCTCTTCATTTTGGTACTGAGTTTCTGTGTTTCCGAGCATGTGATGATTTGGTAAAGCATATATGATGCTGGGATGGTTCCGTTGCTCATATTCCGGTGAATTTGATAGTGTTCGAGTGTCGCCTGTTGATAACACGATTTATAGCATAGTTTTAGGTGCACATTTAGGTAGAATTCTCGCTCAATCATGCATTATCTAGCACTAGTCCAATACGTTTTGCACTCAAAACATGTATTTTGTCGAGATAGACGTCTACACGGACTTGTGTGCGTTTTGTAGGTATTTCGGGAAGTTTCGAGCCAAAACGACGCGTTTGAGGGTCGCTCATTTAGAGGACACGTTTCCAAACTCATTAGAACGCAAGGCAAGGGCTGAGAAGGACTCAAGGAACCTTGCCAACACAGGCCATGCACCAAACCACAACCTAATGATCCAAGGCGAAGTTTCTGCACAGAATCACGGTTCTCTGAAGAACCACGGCCGTGGAAATGACCGTGGATTTTGCCAGATTCTCGTGACAGCTGTGCCACGACTCTCATGGCCAGCTCATGAAGAATTGGTTATAAAAGTGGTCCTTGATAGTTGTTAGAGGCAGCTGGGATTTGGGTAGTTTTAGAGCAGCTCACACATTCCCCATTTTTCTGGGACAAAATATATTCCAAGAAGAAGAAGGACTTTTTCTAGGAAGGAAAGTGCAAGAAGAAGAAGAAAGGAGCCATTGCCATTGAAGAGGAGAGGAGAAGACACACTTAGCTCTTGTATTTTCGGATTTATTTCTAGAAGTTTTTGAACTCTTGAACCTTCCTTTGGAAGGGTTGTAAGTCGTTCTAATTTCATCTTCAGATTTAGATTGTGTTTGAAGTTCATTTGTTAATCTTCTTTCTCTCATTTTCTTGCAATGGAGGTTATGAATCTATGCTTGTTTGTTTTGATTTCTAATATGAATGTTGTAGGCTAGATTGATGTGATTCTAGGGTAAGGAAAGGATGGTTATGGCTAGATCTATGATAGAACGAACTTAGATTTACCTTTGGATGATTTTTGTTTATGAACGTAGCTACTGTTAGGAATCACGGGTAGTTCTTGAAGAACCACGGTCGTGGTTTCTGTAGAACAAACCGTGGTTCTTCCTGGTTCGAAGGATCTTACCTTAGGTTCATAAAATTGTTGAAACCCTAAGTTTTTGCTGAGTTTAACCTACCCTAGGGTGTCCTAGTGTAGCGACTAAGTGTTAGGAGAGACTTACCCGGTAATCCTTGCCCTTAGAATCTAAAATAGCAAAACCTTAGGTAATGGTGAGCCTAATAAGCCGCCATTGGATTAAATGTGCTAGGATAGTTGATTAGGACTTCCCTTTCCGAGACTTACCCGGTGAGGATAGGTTAGATCCCTAATTAAACAATTCGGTTTGTGTTAAATTCCTACCCTTAGGTTCTTAGAGACTTAACCGGTAATGAGACCTTAGGTGTGGATTAGTTGGATCATGAGACTTACCCGGTAATTGATCCCATTTTAGGAACACTTAATCCCAACATATCATAATCAATCCAAAGAATGAATAGATAACTTGAGTTTTATGCCATAACCGGAATTTCCAACCCCTAGAATCCGTCTTCCCTTTCTCTTGATCAACATCTTGTTCGATTTGTTTATTTGTGCCAATTTTCCGACTTAGTTTGATTGATTTTTTGCATGCATTTGATCTTCGAAGTGATCACCTAAAAACAACCAAAACAATTGAGATTTTCTTCCTTTATTTGCATCCTTTTCTTTAGACTTAGATCTTGCTAAATTCAATCACAACTTAATTCGATTTCACCTTAGTCTTTGTGTTCGACCTTGGAATACTTATCTTGCTACATACGTCCCGTACACTGCGGGTGCGCTAGAAGTAGGATAATTATAACGAGTATAAATTTAAGGCTTATTGCGTACACACTTTTTAGCGTAACACCTGTGTCGTTGTGATTCCGAATCTTCTTTCGGATCGTCAATCAGGTTAGTAACTAATAAGTTATGAATTTATTCATTTTCCGTATTGCGATTTGACCTAAATTGACCTTAGGCTTGTCAAAATGGATAATTGAAAATTCCATTATGCTCGTTATATTATTTTGGTGATTATGAGTTGTTTGTTTGATGAAAGGGAGTTCAGAAATTGCTTGCGGGCAAAACGTTATTCTGGTGAAAGTTCATTTAATAGATTAAAGGTTAATTAATTTAATTAGTATTAGAATTGAGAGGTTTGAGGAATCGTGATGTGTTGAGTTTATGGATCGATAATTATGATCTTTGAGGATATTGATATTGTGGATTGTGTTATGGTTATGATCTTGCGAGATCTTGAAAACTAGGAGGTGGAATCTCCTAGCCCGTGGATAGTGATTGATACTTGTGCGGGCCTTGCTGATCTAGACACTGATCGTTTCCTCGAGGGGAAATTGTGACTTGGATACATGTTTACGTTGGAACAGGTAAGTCCATGGACTTACTTAGTTAGCGATTATGGATCTTAATGATTGTGATAGTGGTGCTTGTGCATATGAATGTTGCATTTATAACCTAAACCGGACTAGGACGACCATATGTGTATATTTAAATGGCCCAAGTGTATTATAACGGGTCGTGACCACTTGTCTGTAGCTCGCCGAGAGTGTAGAGGTGCTCTGCGACCAGTCCACCAGGGGGGAAGTAGATCCCCTATTCCAAAGATGGGGGTGAAAGGCGACAGAGGCGAGGTTTTGGGAGATCCTTGTGTCACAAAATAAGTTGAATTAGTAATGGTATAACGTAATGAAGATAATAAACGGTTTTGTTATGAGCATTGCATATTGTGATGTGTTGGTATGTGCTATTACTGTTATTCTTATTCATGATTTATTAGCTAACGGTTTTATAACGTGTTGTAGATATTCTGCAGGATAGGAAGACTACAGAGTGATCCAGATGGGTGATCAGCCGAGGGCTTCCGTATACTAGGTCGGGCGTGGGTTGTGGGGATGTTTTGTACACCTTTGTATATGTTTTGCCGTTTTGTACTCGGCTGTGTTTTGTATACCTTTTGGATGTATATATTTATACAATTTTATGTATTTGGTTTTATATCTATTTGTGCATTTTTGTAAGATCCAGTGAAGTTGTTGTCAGGCTACGGTCAGGATCCATTGTGAGATCCTAACCCAGTAGTGCCCCGAGCCCTGCGGATTTGGGGTGTTACAAAGTTGGTATCAGAGCTTTAGGTTGACAACAATGACACTTACAATCTGCGATAAAGGCCGAATAGATGAATAAATAGAACCCGAAAGGGGTATGACTTTTCTAAAGAATTTTTGTTTTGAAATATGAACAACTGTTTTGGGATAGAGTGTACGGGAAGCCATCATCCTTCTGAGGATCTCGACAGTATATATATATAGATTTTAGTTCAAGTGAGGAGAGGTCTTGTAGATAGGAATTAGGAGGGTTGTAAGCCATTGGATGGATTTAAATCAAGGGTTCACACACGCTCATCATTAATGGCATTTTTGTAAATTGACTTAAAAAATCTGGACAATACCCTTACGTTCAAAAATAGTCATCAGTGTTCATACTTTTATGTGTCATTGTTCATGTTTTTATACATCGGTGTTCATAGTGTTTTATTCATCAAAGTGTCATGTTCATTTATTCTTTTGTGTTCATTTTATGATGTATAAATGTTCATTTACAATATATAACTACAAAAAAATAAAAAAACTCTTCACAAAAAGTTAAAAGATGATCATAATATCTTATGTAAGTGTAAAAGTTATAGATAAGTAATCGGTGTTCATACTTTTATACGTCATTGTTCATGTTTTTATTCATCGGCGTTCATACTTTTTATGTCGTTGTTCTTGTAAATATTATAAACAATTTTCCTATAAGGCATTTTGTCGAACAGTTTGCGTGCACGCTAAAAAGAGCATATAGATTGTTCAATTGGAGCTATTAGACCAACTAAAAACATATGTATATACATGTATCTTCTCAATCAAACTTATCAAATACAAAAATGATTCAAATAAATTTGATTTCGAAAACAAACATCAATCATAATGAAACCTAAACCTTAAGAATGGAAACCTAAACAATGAGAAACTCGAAGAAACAATACTTGAATCGTTTTGTATTCTCTTTGATTTCACAATTTTTTATGTAATCGATCTTTGAATATTATAAACAGGATTTTAAAGAAAAGTATAATTTTCAAAAAAATGAACATCATATTATAAACACCATAACTGTAAAAGAAAAATGAATACATACTTGTAAATAAAAAAACATCATATTTTATTAACACGATTTGAAAGAATAGTATAATTTTCAAAAAAAATCCGAAAAAAATATTTTAAAAAAAATACAAAAAATGAACAATTAATGTAAAAAATGAACAGTTAGTGTTGGGAAAAAAATGAACATTTATTGATAAAATATGAACAATGACTCTCTTAAAAATGAACACATACTTATAAAAATATGAACACCAATTTTTTTTTACAAAAAGAAAATATGGAAGGAGAAAAAAATGGTGACATGGCATGCCACATGTCACCACTCCGGCTCTCCTCCTTCCTATCTGCAAGGGTCCTCCTCACCGGAACCAGACCCTATATATATATATATATATATATATATATATATATATATATATATATATATATATAATACTCAAATCAACATATATGCATAGTTCAACACACAATAGGTATATATATATATATATATATATATATATATATATATATATATATATATATATATATATATATATATATATATATATATATAATACTCAAATCAACATATATGCATAGTTCAACACACAATAGGTATCTATATATATATATATATATAGTATAGATCCTATAAGAACACCCCCTAACGTGAGAACATGAGAACAAATTCCTAATTATTATTATTCGTAGTTATTATTAATTATGATATCTACTCTAAATCTCAACCCTTAATACTCATCATCCAACGGTGTACGATTTTTCTCATGTTCTCACGTTAGGGGTGTTCTCATGGGAACCACACCCTATATATATATATATATATATATATATATATATATATATATATATATATATATATACATGTAGATACCTATTGTGTGTTGAACTATGCATATATGTTGATTTGAGTATTATATATATATATACATATGGCATTATAAAGCCTTTTACGTAGCTATGATATTATTCCTGATGACTCAGACTAGAGCAACATCTGCTATATGATGGGGAAGAGGTAGGCCACCTCTATCTCCGGTAATCGTAAGTCGTGAACGAGTTGGTGGACCTCCAATCGCGAGAGGTCGGGGTTAAGTCTCCATTGCTGATTCGCCAGAGGAGGAAGACCAAGTTATGGAAGATGTTGAGAATGTAATTTCCAAGGCTGTCGGCGACGTATGGATCGTAGTAAAGAAAGAGATAGTTACCCTACTTAGATTTTAGAGTACCCAAGTGGATGATTCAAGTTGCGCCTCGATGAGTATAAGCTTGAGAAGACGTCTAGTGTGCAACAAAAGTGGCGAAAAAGGAAAGATGCGTTCCATGTTCTTTGGCATCAGCAAATCCGTTGAGGTGTTGTAAAAGGTGATTTCGGTGTTAATTACACCAAAGAGAATGGTCAAGGTTGTTAAGGCTCAAGAAAATCCAAGAACACCGAGGCCAGATGTATGATTGAAGATTTACAATTACTAGAGAGTATTGGTATGAAAATGTAGAGACATCATTGGAGTCGATTCGTCATTTAAGGGATTGACGGTTTGAGGTCGAGATGGAGGTACCAGTGATACCAGAGGAGCTCGAGGTCGAGTTTTTGAATTGAGGAGTGCTGAGGAGCCACCAACGCCAGCTGCTAAAGGCACCATTTTGATTAATGGTTTAGTCGTTAGAGTTTTGTTTGATACGGGTACTACGCACTCTTTCATTTCTGATGCATGCGTTGATAGACTGACCTTAGATACGATAGAGGGGAGACCTTTCATTATAGGTTTACCCGACGGTGGTCAGGTGAGAGGTACATGGTTGTCCTATACATTTAGGAAACCCCGATTTGTTATAGACTTCTTTGTCATGCCGTAGGTGCATGAGAAAGTTATTTTGGGTATGGACTGGATAGATAGACATCATGTTGTATTAGATGTAGGTAAGAGGACCTTGACGGTCTCTACCGAGTCGGGTTAGATCAAGATTTTCCGAGATTGGGACCTTGAAAAGACGGGTATGGTTATTAGCGCAGTCCGAACAACGAGATTGATTGCAAAGGGTTGCGAAGCCTTCTAGTGTTATGCCATGAAGGAGGGTGAGAGTCCAGCATTACAGGATATCCCCGTGGTTTGCGAGCTTCTGGATGTGTTTGCTAAACTAGCCAGTTTGCCGCCTCAGAGGAGCATGGACTTCGGCATAGAGTTGGAGCCGGGGACGAGACCGATCTCGAAGGCCCCATACCGTATGACATTTGTCGAGTTGTTAGAGCTGAAGAAGAAACTCGAGGAGTTGGCTGAGAAGGGCTTCATTCTCCCTAGCGTTTTCCCGTGGAGTGCACATGCCCTCTTCGTGCAGAAGAAGGACGAATCGTTGAGACTGTGTATTGATTATGTAGAGCTGAACAAGGTGATCGTCAAGAACAAGTATCATTTGCCCCGTATTGACGATCTGTTGGATCATCTTCAGGGAGAGACTGTGTTCTCCAGGATAGACTTGCGGCCAGGATATCACCAGCTGAGGGTGAGAGAGCAGGATGGGCATAAGAAGGCATTTCGGACTCGGTCTGACCACTACGATTTTGTAGTGATGCCATTCATGCTCAGAATATGCCTGCCGTCTTTATGGAGTTGATGAATGACCTATTTATCGAATTCCTAGATTAGTTTGTGGTGATCTTCATAGACGATATCTTGGTGTACTCTCGTAGCAGAGAGGAACATGCAGATAATCTGAGGACAGTGTTGCGTGTTTTACGGGATAGAGAACTGTATGCCAAGATCTCTAAGTGCGAGTTCTGGATGCCAGAGGTAGCATTTTTGGGTCATGTTGTCTCCGCCGAAGGGATCAAGGTTGATCCGGCAAAGATTGAGTCTATAGCAGTCTGGACGACACCGACGAATGTCAAGAAAGTGCGCAGCTTCCTTGGCTTAGCCAGTTATTACCGTAGGTTAGTGGAGGGATTCTTTGTGATTGCCCGTCCACTTACCCGTCTATTGAGAAAGACTACCCGGTTTGTATGGTCCGAGCCGTGTACTCAGAGTTTTGAGGAGCTAAAGAGACGTCTGACTTCCGCTCCCATCTTAGCGCAGTCAGAGGGCACAGAGGACTTTGTAGTCTACAGTGACTCATCCAAGCTACGCTTAGGATGTGTGTTGATGCAACGTGGTAGAGTGATTGTATATGTGTCTAGATAGTTGAAGACGTACGAGGAGAACTACCCGACTCATGATTTGGAGTTGGTCGTGGTAGTTCACGCGTTGAAGATCTAGAGACAAGTATGGCGCTATATGTCAGATTTTCACAGACCATAAGAGTCTGAAGTATACTTTCATGCAGGGGAAATTGAATAACCGCCAACGTAGATGACTTGAGTTGATCAAGGATTTTGACCTTGAGATTCTGTATCTTCTAGGGAAGGCGAATGTTGTCGACGGTGCCCTTAGTAGTAAGACGCCTCGAGAGAAGGCGATTGCACGACTGACGGTCCAACCTCAGTTGTAGAGAGATGTAGCGTGGCTAGAGATGGACATCCAGTTCCCTCATGAGGATGCCCAACTATGTACCTTAGAGGTTCTACCTGAGCTGTTGGGTAAGATCCAACAAAACTAGGAGACCTGCCCGACACTGAGGAGGATACAAGATAGGATGTTTGGTGGTGAGGCCCCACAGTTCTCCATAGGAGTAGATGGAGTGATAAGACGCCGTGAACGCGTTTGTGTACCCGCTGATGCGGAGCTGAGACAGATGATTTTGCAAGAGGATCACTCCATACCTTACTCAGTGCACCCAGGTGTGAGTAAGATGTACCAGGATGTGAGACGTTCGTATTGGTGGGGAGGGCTGAAGCCCGATGTAACCAGATTTATGGCACAGTGTGTGACATGTCAACAGGTCAAGATAGAGCATTGCAGACCTGGAGGAGAGCTCCATCCACTATCAGTGCTGCAATGGAAGTGGGATGACATCTCCATGGAATTTGTGACGGGATTGAGGCCGAGCAGGAGTTTTGATGCCATCTAGATTGTTGTTGACAGATTGACAAAGACTGCACGTTTTATCTCTATTCGAGAGAAGTGGACAGTGAGCCGGTTGGCTAAGGAGTTCACTAGGTAGATAGTGAGACTTCATGGTGTACTATGGACGATCGTCTCAGATCGAGATGGAGGATTCACCTCGAGGTTGTGGCAGCAAATACAAACTGCCTTGGGTACGAGTTTGCACTTCACGACTGCGTTTTATCCTCAGACGGATGGTCAGTCAAAGAGGACCATTCAGACTTTGGAGGATATGCTGCGAGCTTGTGTGTTAGACTAGGGACAGGTGTGATCAGATCACCTCTCTTTGGTTGAGTTTCCGTACAACAACGTTGACATGTATCGATTGGGATGGCCTCGTATGAGGCACTGTATGGGCGGAGATGTCGTATACCATTATGCTGGGATGAGTCTAGTAGTGTGAGTGGTATATCGCTTGAGCAGATTCAGAATGATATGACTTTAGTGGCATTGATCAGAGAGAGGATGTTGGCTGCACAAAGTTGCCAAAAGTCATATACAGACAAGAGGCGTCGGCCTCTAGCGTTCAGCGTTGGGGCTCATGTCTGGCTGAGAGTTTCACCGACGCATGGCCTCAGACGTTTTGGCATAAAGGGGAGTTGAGTCCCCGATATGTCGGTCCTTTTGAGATTCTGGATAGAGTTGGAAAAACAACGTACAAACTTGCTTTACCACCGAGATTAGAGGGTATTTACCCCGTTTTCATGTCTCTCAGTTGAGGGAGTACCCACCAGATCGAAGACACATTGCTATAATGACTTGGTGGTCGAGCCGGACCACACTTTTGTTGAGCACCCGATTGTAGTCCTAGAGCGAGGTGTGAGACGCATGCGTTCGAAGGACATTCCTATACTTAGGATATAGTGGTCTAGATGAGGACCTGATGAGGCCACATGAGAGACAGAAGATAGTATCCAGATGAACTATCCAGAGTTCTATGCCGAGATAGATGCACCTATAGGATTGATGAGTAAATCTTAGTGCTATCTTTGTGAGTGTTATGATTATGTGTTTATATGATATGATGTGTTTTCGTGCTAGATGTGATGTATGCATACGATCTTATTAGATCTTGTTTGCTAGCGCGAGCTGTGTTTATAGCTGGAGATGGTTCTTCCTTCATGCTATCGAGATGTGATTAGGGTTTAGTTGGATATGGTTATTCCTCCATGCTATTTTTTATGGACATAGTTTGGCTAGAGACGGTTTTCCTCCACGTCTTTGTGTTATGAGTACGGTTTGGCTGGAGATGGTTTTCCTCCATGCCTTGTGATGGGGTTATAGGTTGGCTAGAGATGGTTTTTCTCTATGCCTTTGGATAATAGCGTTATGATCTTGTTGCTGAGTTGATGATTCCTCCATGCCGTGTTTTGAGTTTATAGAGTGTTATAGGTTGATACCTTTAGATGGAGATGTGATACCTCTGATAGAGAGAGTGTTTATACCTCGGCGTATGGCTACGAGAGGATTTGAGAATTGTTCAAGTTTCGAGATGAAACTTGTTTTTAGGGGGATTTGATGTAAGAGCTAGGATTTTCGAATCTTAATTAATGATGATTAAGGTTCATTAACTTAATCATCGATAGTAATTGACGCATAACTCGCGAAGAGTGCGTAAATTATGAGTATGAGTATGTTCCTGCAGTAATTTTGGACTTATGGGGAATTTTTCACTTTTTCCCCGGGTAATTATTTTTACCCTCCGGTGTTATTTGGAGCATTTGGGAGCTTCAATTAATAAAAAATGTAGTTGAGAGAAATGATCAGGACATCGGACATGTCCTAGTTATGAAAAAACATGAAAAGGCAAAACGGCCAAAAGAGTCGCTATTTCGTTTCTTAGCGGCTAAGAAAGATGGCTTAGGAATATGCGTTTTCCGAGGCAGTTGCGGCATAATTATCCCTAAAATATTCCTAATTTATTTTTCTAATTTTGAGAAGTTTGGAAAAGAGGGTTTTGGATCAAGTTAAAGGATAATTATCGACTTCGCTAAGGATAATTATCGACTTCGCTAAGGATAATTATCGACTTCGCTAAAAATAGCGGAAAATTGTTTATTAATTCATTTCCTTTCACGTTTCCTCGTAAAATATCTGATTTCTCTCAACCTTCAAACTCAAATCTACTCTCCGTTTCTAATCCGATTTCAAATCCGTTTGAGTTTTTGGATTCCTTTCTTCATTCTCTTCATTTTGGTACCGAGTTTTTGCGTTTCCCAGCATGTGATGATCTGGTTGAGCATATATGATCCTGGAACGGTCCCGTCTCTCAGATTCCCGTGAATTTGATAGTTTCCGAGCATAGACTGTGTCGTTGTGATTCCGAATCTTCTTTCGGATCGTCAATCGGATTGGTAACAAATAAGTTATGAATTTATTCATTTTCCGTATTGAGATTTGGTCTAAACTGACCTTAGGCTTGTCAAAATGGATAATTGGAAATTTGATTATGCTCGTTATATTATTCTGGTGATTATGGGTTGTTTGTTTGATGAAATCTGATGACACGAAGTTCAGAAATTGCCTGTGGGCAAAACATTATTCTGGTGAAAGTTAATTTAATTAATTAAAGGTTAATTAATTAAATTAGGATTAGAATTGAGGGGTTTGAA
The DNA here is from genome assembly GCA_033239125.1 of Fagopyrum homotropicum. Taxonomy (NCBI): domain Eukaryota; kingdom Viridiplantae; phylum Streptophyta; class Magnoliopsida; order Caryophyllales; family Polygonaceae; genus Fagopyrum; species Fagopyrum homotropicum. Next base: position 61,106,927 of record BSWB01000005.1, read on the forward strand.
GAATTGTGAGATGTTGAGTTTATGGATTGATAATTATGACCTTTGAGGATATTAATATTGTGGATTGTGTTATAGTTATGATCTTGCAAGATCTTGAAGGCTAGGAGGTGGAATCTCCTAGCCTGTGGGTAATGATTGATACTTGTGTGTGCCTTGCTGATGTACGCACTGATCGTTTCCTCGAGGAGAAACTCTTGGATACAGCTTTACGTTGGGACAGGTAAGTCCATGAGACTTACTTAGTTAGCGATTATGGATCTGAATGATTGTGATAGTGGTGCTTGTGCATATGAATGTTGCATTTATAACCTAAACCAGACTAGGACGACCATATGTGTATATTTAAATGGCCCAAGTGTATTATAACGGGTCGTGACCACTTGCTTGTAGCTCGCCGAGAGTGTGGAGGTGCTCTGCAACCAGTCCACCAGGGGGGAGGTAGATCCCCTATACCAAAGTTGGGGGTGAAAGGGGACAGAGGCGTGGTTCGGGAGATCCTCATGTCACAAAATAAGTTGAATTAGTAATGGTATAACGTAATGAAGATAATAAACGGTTTTGTTGTGAGCATTGCATATTGTGATGTGTTTTGATATGTTATTATATGCTATTATTGTTATTCTTATTCATGATTTGTGAGCTAATAGTTTTATACCATGTTGTAGATATTCCGCAGGATAGGAAAACTGCAGAGTGAGCCAGATGGATGATCAACCGAGTGCTTCCGTACACTAGGTGGGTTGTGGGGATGTTTTGTACACCTCTATATATGTTTTTCCGTTTTATACTCGGCTACGTTTTGTATACCTTTTGGATGTATATATTTATACAGTTTTATGTAGTTGTTTTTATATCTATACTAGTGCATAACCCGCACCTTGTGCGGGTATATTTATATATTGATTTTTTTGAGTAATAAGTCATAAGTCGTGCAAATTATGTGAGAAGTTTACGTGAGAAGTTGTCATATCATATATGAGAAGTTTAACAAACAATCAAAAAGATTTGACTTAACAAAAAATAAAATAATAATTTATAATCGGAATTCTTAAAAGTGTATGTTGGAAGTTTTTGTATCGTATATGAGAAGTTTAACAAACGATCAAAAACATTTGATGTAAAAAAAAAATGAAAATTCGGGATTCTAATTTGATTATTTGGCTGAATTTTATATATTTTACTAAAAAAATATTTTAAAAACCGCAATACCCACTCCCAATGCTTGAAGCAAATCTTCAAATTTGAAAATAATAAATAAACTCAATTTGTTGACTAAAATCGGATGTTAATGGCTCTTATCATACTAATAAGATTTTGTGAGATCTTTAATATACTCAGATACTGCTTTTAAATTTGAAAGATTCGGATATTGCTTTTAATTTGGAAGAATTTAGTTTAAAAAAATTAAATAAATATAATATGTTAAGAAGATCTTTTGATTTTGAGTTTACATAAAAGTTAGATACAAATTTTGAGTTAAAATTTACATCTTAGACTTAGTAATAAAAAAAATTTGTGCATTAATTAGTTATTTAATAAAATATTTATTTCAAGAACAAATGGAAGGCCGCCACGTTAGCAGTACATTGTCGCCCACTTTAAGTAAAGTATATAGAATAGAATGATAAAAATACTAATAATTTAGTTATAATTCAAGTTGATAAGACCAAGAAAAAGCGAGAGACGATTTGATTATATAGACCAAGTTGTTAATAAAAGTTACCCAATTAAAATTAAAAGAAGATTGTTGAGTAAGATTTGAAGATTATCATTTTTAAATAAAAACATTAATTATATTAAAACGAAATTAGCCGAAGTCCTCATTTTACAAAATTGTAGAAAATGAATTAAAATTCAAATATTTTTGTAACAGATTTTTATTTGTTTCTCCTGCAAGTTTATTTTGTAAATTTAAAAAAAATCGATCACTTAATCGGCGAATAGATTTGATAAGAATACTCTTTATAAATATTTGATGAGAATATTTTTTTAAAAAAAAATTGATCCAGTTTTTGCTTTACCGTTAAACAGGCTAGTTAGTTTTAAAAAATTTATATGCTTTAGTAAAAAAGATTTTTTTTGGCTTAATTCATGATTTAATAAAAAATTTAATCCGAGAAAAAATGTGGGGGCGCCACGTCAGCATTAGTGTAGTCTACTTTAATAGTATATATAAAATATAGATATAAATATATAGATATAGGTATATAGATTATTTATTATTTATAAAACTTTCTTATTTCTTGTTAATTATTTACAAGATTAGTTAAAAAAAGATTTCTTATTAGATTTTATTTTAGTAAAAAAAAAGGTTTTATGACTTAATTCTAGATTTATTAAAAGATTTAATCCAAGAAAAAACCTGGAGACTCCACGTCAACATCAGTGTAGTCTAGTTTAGTAGTATATATAGAAGATTGTAGAAAATGAATAAAAATTCAAATATTTTTGTAACAGATTTTTATTTGTTTCTCCTGCAAGTTTATTTTATAAATTTAAAAAAAATCGATTAGTTAATCGGCGAATAGATTTGATAAGAATACTCTTTATAAAGATTTGAAGAAAATATTTTTTTTTAAAAATATAGATCCAGTTTTTGCTTTCACGTTAAACAGGCTAGTTAGTTTTAAAAAATTTATATGCTTTAGTAAAAAAGATTTTTTTGGCTTAATTCATAATTTAATAAAAAATTTAATTCGAGAAAAAACGTGGGGTGCCACGTCAGCATCAGTGTAGTCTACTTTAATGGTATATATAGAAGATATAGAATATATATATATATATATATATATATATATATATATATATATATATATGATATATAGATTATTATTATTTATAAAAATTTCTTATTTCTTATTAATTATTTAGAACATAAGTTAAGAAAATATTTCTTATTAGATTTTGTTTTAGTAAAAAAAAGATTTTATGACTTAATTCTTGATTTAATAAAAAATTTAATCCGAGAAAAAACCTGGAGGCGCCACGTCAGCATCAGTGTAGTCTAGTTTAGTAGTATACTAGTATAATACCCGCACCTTGTGCGGGTTTTGAAAAATATGAGAAATAATATTGTGAAATAGATTTTTTTTACGTGCTTTTGTTTTGTATACTTCTCTAATCTAATCTTGCGTCCACAGCGCGCCACGTCATCAACCCGTGCTCTGTTTTAGTAAGTATAATAGATTTGGTTTCTATAAAATTATTATTTTAATAATAAAAGATTTTATGTTTTAAAAAATAGTGTAAAAAATAAAGATTTATTGGCTTTAATCGTGGGAGCTCAATTTCAAAAATCCTGCGTCCACAGCGCGCCACGTCATCAACCCGTGCTCTGTTTTAGTAAGTATAATAGATTTGGTTTCTATAAAATTATTATTTTAATAATAAAAGATTTTATGGTTTAAAAAATAGTGTAAAAAATAAAGATTTATTGGCTTTAATTGTGGGAGCTCAATTTCAAAAATCCTGCGTCCACAGCGCGCCACGTCATCAACCCGTGCTCTGTTTTAGTAAGTATAATAGATTTGGTTTCTATAAAATTATTATTTTAATAATAAAAGATTTTATGGTTTAAAAAATAGTGTAAAAAATAAAGATTTATTGGCTTTAATTGTGGGAGCTCAATTTCAAAAATCCTGCGTCCACAGCGCGCCACGTCATCAACCCATGCTCTGTTTTAGTAAGTATAATAGATTTGGTTTCTATAAAATTATTATTTTAATAATAAAATATTTTATGGTTTAAAAAATAGTGTAAAAAATAAAGATTTATTGGCTTTAATTGTGGGAGCTCAATTTCAAAAATCCTGCGTCCACAGCGCACCACGTCATCAACCCGTGCTCTGTTTTAGTAAGTATAATAGATATAGAAGATTGTAGAAAATGAATAAAAATTCAAATATTTTTGTAAGAGGTTTTTATTTGTTTCTCCTGAAAGTTTATTTTGTAAATTTAAAAAAAATCAATCAGTTAATCGACGAATAGATTTGATAAGAATACTCTTTATAAAGTTTGATGAGAATATTTTTTTTTAAATTATAGATCCAGTTTTTGCTTTCACGTTAAATAGGCTAGTTAGTTTAAAAAGTTTATATTCTTTTAGTAAAAAAGATTTTTTTGACTTAATTCATGATTTAATAAAAAAATTTAATCCGAGAAAAAACGTGGGGTGCCACGTCAACATCAGTGTAGTCTACTTTAATAGTATATATATATATATATATAGATATATAGATTATTTATTATTTATAAAACTTTTTTATTTCTTAATAATTATTTAGAAGATTAGTTTAAAAAAAAATTCTTATTAGATTTTGTTTTAGTAAAAAAAGGTTTTATGAATTAATTCTTAATTTAATAAAAGATTTAATCCGAGAAAAAATCTAGAGGCGCCACGTCAACATCAGTGTAGTCTAGTTTAGTAGTATACTAGTTTTAATACCCGTGCCGTGCACGGGTTAGACGATAATTGTGTGCCAAACAATTATTTGATAATTCATTATGTTGAGAACTGACTTAATTGTTATGTGATACTAGTTGTAAGACTATATTTTTCACAATATGAATGGAAATCAAGTAAGTATTCAAATCCTACAATAACAATCAGGAAAGAGGAATCCGACAATATCATTTGAGAAAATCGAATGTCAAACTTAGTATCAATCCTAGAAAAAATTTATGTTTATTAAATTAAATTTTAGAGTACGTGATTTAGGTTAACGAATAGACGACATTGCCAAAATTGATGAGGTGACTGCACAAAATTAAGCAACGTATTAGTGCACGGGTTTTTCATTAAAAAATGATTAGCGCAAAAATCATTTAATAAATTCGTTTAAAAAAATATTGATTAACAAATTAATTGTTTAACAACCTAATGATTTTCTAATTAAAAATTTGTTTTAACGAATTTTCCAGTATTTTTTTAAAAAAATTGCTTAAAAAAATATTCATAATTTTTATCAAAAAGAAAATGATACTTTTTTTTTATTTTTTCCAGTGTTTTTTTCATGATTTTTTAAATACTTTTGTGTAAATGACAAAATTGTTTTTTAAGAATATTGGATTTATTTTTTAAAAAGTTGATAATTTTTATAAAAAAATCGAAATTATATTTTTTTTGCGAAATTTTTTTCGATTTTTTTCATGTATTTTTAATATGAAAATTATTATTTTTTACAAATTATTTTAAAATATCTGTTTTTTTTTCAAAAAATATTAAAATCGATTTTTAAATGAACAAAAAACTTATATTAAAAAAGAATTCTTTTAATTCTAAAACTTTATTTATTCTAAAACTATGAAGATATATTTTTTATAATTGTTTAAAAAATTTTTTTGAAAAATATATAAAGTTTATAAGTTTAGAAATAAATAAAGTTCCATTGAAATTTAAAAATATAAACAATATTAAGATCTTTAAAAGTTTCAAAAAAAATAATAAATTTTATAAGTTCCATTGAAAATATAAGTAAATAAAATGAAATTAAATTTAAAATTAAATTTTTTAAGTTTAAGAAAGTATAAAGTTCAATTATAAATTAAAAAATATAAGTTTCAAATTTTAATATCTTTAAAATTAGATTGAAAATTATAGCTATTTTGATTTTTAAATTATAAAAAATTAAAGTTATGAGAGACTAATAAAAAATTATATAGTAAAATATTTAAAATAAATTCGTTTTTTTTTCCATATATTAGTAGTATGGAATTTATTAGTTTTGGTACAAATTATTTTAAAATATTTTATTTTTTAAAACAAATATTAAAATTGATTTTTTAAATAAAAAAAAAACACTTATATTAAAAAAACAATTTCTTTTAATTCTAAAACTTTATTTATTGTAAAACTATGAAGAAATATTTTTGTTAATCATTTAAAAAAAATATTTTAGAAAATAATAAATTTTATAAGTTTAGAAATAAGTAAAGGTCAATTGAAATTTAAAAATATAAAAAACATTAAGATCTTTAAAAGTTTAAAAAAAAATAAAGTTTATAAGTTCAATAGAAAATATAAGTAAACAAAATGAAATTAAATTTAAAATTAAATTCATTAAGTTTAAGAAAGTATAAAGTTCAATTATAAATTAAAAAATATAAGTTGTCAAATTTTAATATCTTAAAATTAGACTGCAAATCTTAACTATTTTGATTTTTAAGTTATAAAAAATTAAAGGTCATTAATAATTTGAGAGAATAATACAAAATTTATATAGTAAAATATATAAATTAAATTCGTAAATTAAATATTTAAAATAATTTGGTTTAATATGGTGGGACCTGAATTAACAAAAAATTGACACGTGAAAATTTAATGACGTGAATTCACCAAACTGTGCCACGTGTAAATTTGATAAGGTGGGAGGACGAAACTGTGCCAAGTGGAAGTTCTTGGGCTGCTTTAGTATATAGATAGATATAGAAGATTGTAGAAAATGAATTAAAATTCAAATATTTTTGTAACAGATTTTTATTTGTTTCTCCTGCAAGTTTATTTTGTAAATTTAAAAAAAATCGATCAGTTAATCGGCGAATAGATTTGATAAGAATATTCTTTATAAAGATTTGATGAGAATATATTATTTTTAAAATATAGATCCAGTTTTTGCTTTCACGTTAAACAGGATAGTTAGTTTTAAAAAATTTATATGCTTTAGTAAAAAAGATATTTTGGCTTAATTCATGATTTAAAAAAAAAATAAATCCGGAAAAACGTGGGGGCGCCACGTCAGCATCAGTGTAGTCTACTTTAATAGTATATATAGAATATAGATATATAGATGTGCCTTGTTGTAAGATCCAATGAAGTTGTTGTCAGACTAGGATCATGATCCATTGTGAGATCCTAGCTCAGTAGTGCCCCGAGTCCTTCAGATTTGGGGAGTTACATGAACCACCTTGATGCTCGGAGGGGGACAATATACCATTAAAATCTCCCTCCATCAGACACGGTCCAAAAATAACAGCAATCTCACAGTCAAGATTAGTCCATAAAGTTTGCTGACGAGGAACATTAGGTAAAGCATACACCGTACACAAATTAAAAATATTCCCTGAAGCCACCTTAACAATAATGAAATGAGGGGTAGAACAAATAATGCTAATATTGACTTTATCTTCATCCTAGAGAAGCCAAACGCCACCCTGAAACCCACGACCCTTAAGACATATCCTATCACAAACACGTTGAACATGAGCACCCATTATATGGGGTTCGAAAATAGAAAGAATACCAATATTATGATGCTGACAAAGATACTTAATTCTACGTCGGAATCCAAGCTTGCCCGCTTCGAAAACATTCCAAAAAAGATAATTAATTGAAACATAGAAAGAAGAAACCATCAAGAGCAAGTCACTCCACTGTAACTTGACACCCATCTTCGTGTGCTAAATGTTGTTCATCCTCCATCATATACGGCACATAAGTGACTTGGAGAGAACCCTTGATGTTTGAAAATTCCTATGTTCAATACACCATTCTTCATATTGCCTAACAAGATATAAAGAGTGATTGACAAGATGCAATACTTAGCCTTCTCATGAAATTGTTTAATCGATAGCTTAATCAATTGACCTAGATTACCAAATTCATTGAAGAAAAACCAACACAAATCAACACAAATCTTGATTTAAAATACCAAATTCATTAAACATAATACATAAAGTTATCGAAATAAAAAATTAGCGAAATTAATAAATAGTGCAATATCTAGTGTGATACTCACATTCTTAGCACTATCACTAGTAGTATAATGTACAAAATAAGAGATACTTTAACTACGCGTTGAAAATATTCTTTTAAATCCATCACGTGCTTCTTCAAGTCTTGAAGGTCGATTCCGGACGTTGTTGGTAAATCATATCCTACATCATTTCTTGCTTTATGCTCGCCTTGAACATAAGCCATCTTCGACTCATATGCCCATTGGAAGAAATTGAAACCATCACATTCGTAATACGGCCTACGCAGATTTTTGTCAGATACTGAAATTCTAACATGAGTTCTTTTTGGTGGTTGATACCTACAATATGAGTTCGTCAACCTGAATGTTAAAGAAGAAGTGGTTGACTCCATTTAATCTCGGGAAACCTAACGAAGATAAAAAAATCACACACACAACATTAGAGTTAACTGGTTATAGTTTTTTTTTCAATGTTGGTTTTTCTTTTTCCATTAGAGTTAACTGAAGTTTTCTAACTGTTAACCGAACTAGATTCAGTGTTGGAACCTGATAGCATGAATTATTGTCTATATTTTGGACATGGTTTTATTTTTTTCTCATCATAATTATGCATGCATGTATATGTATTTATAGTGTTTATATCATTATTCGGTTACTTTGCAAGAATTAAGGTCTACACCACATTTTGTTGTAATCGTAGGAAATATGGCACGTTTTGGGTGGAAATGGAGCATAAGGACCTAAGGAAGCTATGAAGCTACATTTAGGAGCACTAGGAAGGACAAGGAGAAGGACAAGAATCATGCTGGAAAGAAGGAAGAAAGATCTAGATGAACATACGATTTCATGCACGTGGATCACTACTGATCTTTGATGGAAATAGTGATACATCTCGACCGAGATGGTCCACTGGGCCTGGATCGAGGTCGACGTCCGACAACCCAAAGAGACAAGATATATTTTTTGACCTAAATTTTTTCTATAAAAAGAGAAGGTGAACATTGAGTTAGACAGTCTCGAAAGCTGAGAAGTCAAAGGCTTTCTTGGACGGCTGATTTGAAGGATTAAAAGGGAAGAAGATTTGAAGGTAGGATTGTTTAGGGTTTAAGGAACCCTAGATTTTGAGGATTTCTTGGGATTGCTAGTGAGTTGTTATCATCCCTTTTTTGGAACACATTATTGATACTTTTGTTGGTTTGTTTGCTTTGGTATTTGAGATATCCTTGTTACTTTCTTTATTCCCTTTTCTTGATATATTTGATATTCTTTACATTATTGATATTGCCTTGATAATGATGATTGTTGGCTAAACACCCTTGTGATTCTAGGATGATTAGTTGAAGGTTGTGGTGTAGACGATGAAAATAGACCTTTAATCTGAGTGGACCTTGAAAGCATGAGTTAACCCTAAACCAAAACCCGTCTCGGGCTGTTCGTTGAGCACCTTGACCGAGATCGATATAGAACATAACGAGATCACCCACTGCATTGCCTATCTCGAGTTTAGGTTATAGTTTGCCAAATCCTATTCTTGTTGCACCTTTCCTGGTTTACACGCAAGCCTAGGATGAGACTTACCTAGTGATTCCTTTGCTTGTATACCGATGATGATGAGTGTTATGTAATAAAGGTTTATCCTTTATTAGGGTTTGAGTGTGCCTTTGTCCTACCTTTGAGAGTTAACTTGAGACTTACCCGGTGATGGTTAGTTATTTACCCTTAGGTGAGTGATGTTGGTTTGTGCGTGTATATCTTTCCTTAGTTCCTTGAGACTTTCCCGGTGATAGGAGCTTTGGTTTGAGAAAGTGTGTAGTGAGACTTACCCGGTGATCTATCCCACAGTAGCAACACCTTCCCTCAACAAACCTTAACTTTGTCCACATTACCTGTAGAAATCTTGAGTTGAAACAACAATAGGATACTATGATCTTTAGAATCTGCATTTCCCCATCTTGACATGAATACTTGCTTTTGCTTTTGATCAATATTATTGTATGCTTCTGAAGTTAGATTGCTTTACAGTGATTATTCTCACCGATTCCCTGAGATCGACCCCGGAATATAAGCCCTACGATTGATCCGTACACTGCGGGTTCGCTTATCGTTAGGGTTTATTATTCGGATTATAAATTAAAGCTTTGTCTGCACACACCTTTTGGAGCGAACAAGGCCGGGGATTTGGTCAAGAACAATTCAGTGTACTGTTGTCCAACTTGGAAGCTTCTTGCTTTACTATTGATCTTTCTACTTGAGTGTTCTTGCAGGACCTTCCTTAGGTTTATGCAAAGAACTAGAACTGGTAAAGAAATCATTCCTTACGATCCGGAACCAGAAAAGACTTACAAGAAAAGGTTGAAAGAAGCTAAGAAAATGGCTGCTGCCAATGATAAAGAAGTAGAGGATCTTAGAGCTGAATTAGCTGCAACTCAAGATCAAATAAGGCTACAAGAAGAAGCTCTAAGGAAAGAAAGAGTTGACCAATTTACTCAACAAGAACAAATCCAGGCTGACTTGGCCGCACTGAGAAAGCAGATGCGACTAGTGCATATGGCAGTGGAGCGAGGTGCTAGGGTTGTGACTAACCCACCTCCACCAGCACCCGCTATGTACCACCACCACCACCTCCACCAAGGGTGGAGCCAGTTGATCCATTTGTGGGCATTTCACAAACACTTGGTCAACGTATGGATCCCGTTCAGCAAACACGCCGTCCCGGCATCAACCTAGGTGATCCAACTAATAGGGATTATGAGTTCAGACCTCAAGTCATCACAATGATTCAGCAGAATTGTTTTGGAGGAATGGAGAGAGAATCGCCACACCAACACTTGCGAAACTAGGGCATTTTGATGGAAACTTTGAGACCATCTAAATGTGATAATAACGACTATAAACTGCGTATTTTCTTTTTCTCTTTGAAGGATAAAGCACTTGCATGATACCATTCTCTTCCAACCGGAAGTGTGAACACATTGGAGGAGATGACCGCAGAGTTTCTCACCAAATTCTTCCCGCCATCAAAGACGACGGAGTTTAGAGCCAAAATAAATGCTTTTGTGATGAGTAATGGTGAAAGCCTCTTCAAGTAATGGGAAAAGGTTTAAAGATCTTTTGTTGGATTGCCTATATCATGGGATTCCAAAGATTGATTTGCTGGTGATCTATTTTAAGGGCTTGGATGTTGAAGCACAGTTCAAACTACAATCACTCTCAGCTGGGACATTCATGGACAAGCCAGTTGATGAAGCTTGGATTTTGTTGAGAAGTAAACTCTCACTATGGAGAAATACTCCCACCGGAGTACGGAGACGGGAGGTTAAAATTCAAGACCTCATGAGCTGAATCTCACCTCTTCTAGTGTGGAACAAATCAACACCCTTAACAATAAGATGAAGGCTTTGAAGGAGCTCATAAAGGCAAAAACCCAACAAAGCAAAGAGCAAGATGTTGGGAATGTTTGAAGAGGAAACTACCAAGGGAACAAGAACAACAACTACAACAACAACAATCGGAACTACAACAATTGGAGATCCAATCAAAGCAATGCCAATAATCCTTATTCCCATGTTGAAAATGCTCTAACATCACCTTCTTCTTCTTCTACTCAATTGAAGAGCCATAAACCATCATCAAGCTCAAGCCAACCACCAAATTCTAAGTTGGAAGCTATGATCGAGGCGCTGGCAGGAAAGATGAGTGGACTAGAGAGCACCATTACTTCGATTTCTAAGGCACAAAAAGCCTTGGAAAATCAAGTGTTTAACAAGGTCGGAGAAGTTCCTAGAGATCAAGGGAAACTCCCAGGACGTACAGAGAACAACCTAAAAGGCCAAATCATGTCAATTACAACAAGGAGTGATGTGAAGTCCGCTGACCCACAACCTCGATTGAATGGAGATGTGAAGCAGAACACCTCGACCGAGGTGAAATTTGGGCCAACCGAGGAGACCAAAATAGGGAGTCACCTCGGAAAGGACCTCGACCGAGTTGCTTCTAGGTCAACCTAAATGAAAGAGAAAGAAGAAATTTGAGTATCGCCTCCTGCGTACAAGCCGCCCCTACCATTCCCACAGTCTAGAGAAAGAGAACGCCTAGACAAGCAATTCGGTAAGTTTCTAGACGTTATGAGTAAGTTCCATATTAACATACCTTTCATTGATGCTATTCTAGGGATGCCCGCATATGGGAAGTTCTTAAAGGAAATCCTCTCTAACAAGAGGAAGCTGGAAGACTTTGGTGAAGTTAAGATGTGCTCAAGGTCATCGGAACTCATCAAGATCATGAGAGAGAAGATGCCACCCAAACTAAGAGATCCGGGATCGTTCTGTATCCTCATCAGAGTTGGAAATATCACATATGATGCATTATGTGACTTGGGGGCAAGTATGAGCATCATTCCACTTGCATTGTGTGAGAAGGCTGGCTTAGGGGAACCTAAATCAGTTAAGATGACACTTTACATGGCGGACCGATCAATTACTCGACCGTTAGGTGTGTTGAAAGACATTCTTGTAAGACTAGGTAAATTCTATATTCCCATAGACTTTGTGGTATTGGATATTCCTGTAGATTATCCGGTCCCAATTATCCTTGGGAGATCATTTCTTGCAACATCCGGTTGCTACGTGGATTGCAAGAATGCCAAGTTATCTTTCAACATTGGAGAAGAACAGGTTGATATCCTATTGTCAGCCTTGATGGAGGGCCAAGGGCTGGAAGAAGACATCTATAACACCTATGATGAAGAGGAATCTCGTGAATTGGCTAGCTCTATCCTTACTAAAGATCCTCTTGAAAGAGTTCTAAGCTTTAGTATGATAGAGAAGGTGTAGATGTTTCATGTGATGCAGATATACACAACCTGGAAACCTTGGAGGAAGATCCGTCAGTTGTGTTCAAGAAATTTGAAGAAGAACCAACAAACTGCCTCGACATAGGGCAAGTCATTTCGACCGAAGCAACTCTTGGACTAGTCGAGGTGAAGGCAACAGGGAATCACCTCGGACCAAACCTCGGTCAAAACACATATGAAGCAAACGAGGTGATTAATTCTTCAACATCAAGTAATGCAAGCATCTGTCTTAACTCTTCCGATGCATTACAAGACAAGGATAAGAAGGTGAAACCACCACTCCGCAGAATGATAGCTAAAGTTGCAAGGATCTACAAAGAATAGACGAAGAATTGGCACAAAAAGCACATCACCCAGAGAGGAATAAAAGAAGGAGAAACTATTCTTCTTTACGATTATCATTCTCGTTCCCCCCCCCAAATAAACCAAAGTCCAAATGGGTAGGACCTTTTATTATAAGGAATGTTTATTCTCATGGTGTAGTTAAAGTATGGGGGAACATTGTGGAACCTCTTAAGTTGACAGTCGTCGGATGAAGAAGCACAAACCAGGACCACCGGTCAAGGAGATCGCAACCATGCATCTCAATTGAACATGCAGAGTTAGGTCCAGCTAGCGACCTTAAAACAAGCGCTTCTTGGGAGGCAACTCAAGGTATTGCTTTCTTTCTTGCTTTCTAGTCTATATTAGTGTAGTTTGTGTTTTCTCGTGTCCATGACAACAAGAGCTAGGTACCACCCAAGGGAAAACAATGCAAGGACGGAGTTACAGTTCGAGAATCTGGGAGAGTTAAAAATACTAGGTCCATTTCAGACACCATCAGTTCATCTCGACCGAAATACATTTCGAGCAACCGAGATAAAGACAATAGGGAATGACCTCGGTTGACTGCCTCGGTCTCTGACAACCATCTCGACCGAAATGCAGTTAAAATTCCTGAAGGGTATAAAAGGGGAAACGGTTTTCTCTTTCTTCCCCACTTCTCCCTCCCGATGCCGTCTCGACCGAACCACGCCCTAATCCTCAAAAATCTCGTTTCTCGCCGGTTTTCAACGATTCTTTGATCTAAACTGACGGGAACAGCTCTACAACAACTTCTCCAGCATCAATCTACACTTCAAGCTTCCGAAATCTGCTAAAATTGGGTAATCTCGTTAGAAATCCTTCTTTTCGCATTTTGGAAGATTTTGCTCGAAATTGGGAGTTGTTTGCTGCTTGTTGTCTTGAGAATAACTGGAAAACCCCCTAGGAAGCTTTTGGTAGTGATTTTGGGGGCAGAAAGTTACGGAATTATGAGTTCGATCGAAGAACTATTCGCCTTGCTTGAAACCCAGACATCTCGGCCAAAATCCCCTCAAGAACAGCCCGAGATCAAACCCTACTTCAGAAAAATGCGTCGTTCAGAGAGACAGTTAGCAAGTTCCGATCATTCTTGGTCTAGAGCAGTTCATGGCCATCATAAGTGCTGATCATGTAACGAATGATATCTCTTGTTGGCCTAGAGCAGTTCATGGCCATCCATTCACCGGCTTATGTAGAGCCAACTCTGGAGTTTTTCAGTTCTGTCACCCATGTGCCGGAGTACAAGGAAGTAAAGTTCAGGTTGATGAACACGGGTTATGCAGTTACAGTGGATAACTTTAGGACACTCTTTGCCTTCCCTGCACCGACCGTTATAGATTTCCCCTCCAGGAGAGAGGCGAGTGCCTTCTAGAATGGCATTGCCCACGTTACCTTGAATGCTGACTATTGGCACCCGGGAGACTCCAAGGAGAAGATCATCTACCATGTCTCCTTCCGGATCGCTCATAGGATTTTGAGCGAGATGCTGCTGGCCAAGACATAGACTCCCCAAAAGATCCGACACGGTGAGCTTCTTACTCTTTTATGTATGACTATAGGTGGCATCCAAAACTTTGCCACCATGCTGGTGGAGGAGCTTGACAAGGTCAAGAACAAGAAGAAGGGCGATATCTGCTTTGGGGGATTGGTGACTTACCTTGCAAGGGTGATGGACCTCGATCTTTCTGCATGTACTTTGGCCGTTGAGGCCAAACCTTTAGCATTGCAGGAGTTCATCACCCGACGGATTTTGATCCCTCGAGGCCGTGGTCCACTATACGTGGCCATGCCTTGGTAGACCAAACATCCGAAGGGGATTCCTTGGTCTCCACAGTTCACCATCAATGACCCGACCAACTAGTCACGGATTTGGAGATCGTACGTGTGGGACGCAGAGATCAATGCAGAGTTCGGAACGGATAGCGATGAGGAGGATGCTGGAGTACCCATGGACACTGGGATGGACACTACTGGTCCGTCCACCCCGGTGATCGAGCTGGTGGATGATGATATTGAGGAGACAGAGGATGATCGCCTTGCACCGGAGACCCCCGCTCCGTAGATGCCACAACACCGACAACGCCACCGTCGACGCCGCGATCCCGAGGCCCATCGGAGGATCGATGCTCTCACTAGCCACATGGAGGAGTCTTTCCGTACTTTACGTACGAATATGGGAGGGCGGCTCGACATGCAGACGATTGAGCTGCGCACCATGCGGCGGGATGCAGGAGAGCCACCACTACCAACGCTGGATGATGAAGCTGCAGTTCCAGCACCTCATGGGTCATCCTTTTGATCCATCCCTATACCCGTTCCAGCCACCTCCTCCTGCAGATGCTTGATTGGTTTTCCTCCGGAGTTGCTGCTGCTGCTGCTTTGTTTTCTTTCTTATTTTTCGCTACTGCACTAAAGCTTGTAAGTGTCTCTAGACTTCTTTTTACCCATCACGACAATGTGTCCTAAGTATGGGGTGCTTTGAGATACCATGGTCTGTAATAACCGACTTATCTGCTTATGACTATTTCCATTACTTCCATTATGTGCTTAGAAACTATTTTGTACATACATTCATCGCCGCAGGATTTTTTCGACCGAAATGAACTTTGGCCAAACGAGGTGACCATAATAGGAGCTTACCTCGGTCCAATACCTCGTTCACCCAAAAGTCATCTCGACCGAAATGGGTTTTGAAAAACTTGAATTTCTGAAAAATCTTGTGCTTCTGATCTTGATAAGACCCCAATGATGAGTATTGTTTCCTGATTAGTTTATATGATCTTTATGTGCTTGAAATTATTTATGATATATCTAAGATATGATTACTTTGTTTGAAATTTGAAGCATGTTTAGCAAGTTGTTTTTCTCCATCATGCTAAATTTGAAAGTTGACATTGCATTATGAGTTCTCTCACATCCTTATTGGAATGATTAAGGTAATTCACTATTCTTTCTTCCTCTTCTTGATCATGCTTTTAGCCCCTCATTGAAATATGTTTGCCTCCCTTTACCTATCCGGAAATTAGGAAGCAAAAAAAGTGAAAAGCAAGGAAAGACGACATTGAAAGAAGAAGAAGTTATAGAAAAATAGGTTTGGGGACGTTGATCTTGACGATGAGTAACTCGGCACCATTCACATAGTGGGGTGTTTGTGTCTTGCCAGAGTCTGATTGATTGATAGTCTTAACGAGTCATGGTATGTGCATCAAGGGTTTGAAGCATCTCGGAAAATTGAGATTTGCTGATCTCCAAGGCTTCGGTTATTATGCACCTCTGTCCATGTTCTCAAAAAGTGAAAAGTAAGCAAAAATGTTGAAGAGAAACAAGAAAATCTTGTTGATGAAGTGAAGCGAAGTTCAAAGTTGTGAAGTTCTTATCCTTTTCCCGGATTTAGCACAACAATATCCTTTATACACTCCATCCCTAACTCATTTCTTGAATTTTCATTGAAAATCCTTGAGACCATGATCATGTTGTTTGACTTAGCAGTTTAAACTAGATTATTCCAGACTGATTTTAATGAGTATGATTTGCTATGCATTCTATGATCTCAAGTGAAGTATGATTAGCTTTTGTATATCTATGACTTGTTTTGATCATATATAGTTCTTATTGGTTGTAAAGCATTCTTTATGGGTGATCTATGGGAAGAAGTGCACAATCAAAAGTTTTGAACCTTGCTTGGGGACAAGCAAGAGGCAAGTATGGGGTATTTTGATAGCATGAATTATTGTCTATATTTTGGACATGGTTTTGTTGTTTTCTCATCATAATTCTGCATGCATGTATATGCATTTATAGTGTTTATGTCATTAAGTTTCTAGTTGAGATTTGGATGGCACCATCAAATGAGCAGGTTGAAAATTTTGTATTTTTGGTGGTCTCTGAACAAAACAGAAGGCCCTATCTACCTTCATAGCCGGGAAGGAGTATGGAGAACCTCAACCATGATTTCTAGATAGAGACAGTACGTGACTCGATTTGAACAACAGATATAACCAGGTATAAATTCCAAAGCATACTCACCTTAATTTTCAAACAGATCTTCACTTCCATTGCACACTTATTCAAATGGAAAATCTGTTCCCCACGGTATGTCACTTGGATCAAGTTTTCTCTCATTTGGCCAAACTTAATAAGAGAACCAACGGGATTTGTAATGGTTCCATCAATGGCTAGGTTGCACCTTTAGATGAAGTGACACATATGCACATTAATCCTTTAAAGGCTAAAGTTCCACCGAAAAATGTTCCAAGTGAGGCACCTAAAATTGAAGAGATATCAAGTGAAAATGTGAAGACAAAGCTTGAGTTTGGACCCCTAGAAGTAGGAACATATGACCTTCTTCATATATGTATGTTTTCCTTATTCTCACAAGTTTTTGGCATGGTAGGCTGACAGCAGCCCTTCTATGAATGTTAGAAAATGGTTGAGATAAATTTTGTTGACCCACAAAATTTTGAGCGATGGTCGAAAGATTTAAAAGAATGTGTTGAATTGTTAGGCATTATATGTTATATCGTTATCAAAACACTCCTTGGTTTCTAATTCTAAACTTGAATCTGCTGGTTGAATTCTACAACAAAGCCTATAACTTGTGTGAATGAGTTTACAACTCAGTTGCAGATCCTAGAGTTGCTCCAGTAACCAATCACAACAGTCATGCCTATCAACCAAGAAAAGTCACTCCAGAAACCGATCACAGCTTCTTCAGAAGCAACGCCTTCTTCGTCACCAGATTCCTGTTTCAATTCTTTTGATAGCATTAAATGTCTCATATTAAGACCATATTTTGCTTCACATTAAGTTTATATTTTATTTCATATTATCCAATTAACTCTTCCAATTAAACTTTATTTTTGTAACTCCTAACATTGATTCATATTAATTTCTTATTTACTTCATATCACTCAATTAACTCTCCCAATTAAAATTTTAATTTTGTAACTCCTAAAATTGACTACCCAATTAAATCTTAACATTGATTTCATATTAAACTATTTTATCTACTTGCTTTTAGCTATAAAAACTCTTCTAGAAAAAGATTGATGAGCTTGTTGTGATTGCAAGAGTTTGGAACATTGACATTATAAACTATTTAACCATTGTTTGTAATCTTTTTATCCTATTTTAAAACTTTTTGAAGATTAATTTGATGCAAAGAACTTATATATAATTAGCCATTAGGTGTACAATCACATTGAAGATTAACTCCTTCAAAATAAGTCAAATAGTCATTAAGTGTACAATCACTTTGCTTCTGCGCGCTTCGCGCGAGGCCACGTCACTAGTATATAACAATACGTGAATTCGTCCATCAATTATACACGTGTTGTCTATTTGTTAATCAACGTCATACTTACTAACATTTAATTAGGGGAAATTAAATATCTATTTGTTAATCCACATCATACTTACTAATATTTAATTAAAGAAAATTTCCGGTTGGTATGACTTTCTTAAAGTTCACTTCGTGCCCCTCAGTATTTTGTCTTTCCGAATTTTGTCTATCTTAAAAAATCCCGTTAACTATCACGCTTTTCTCTTAAAAAATAAAAGGAAATTAAAAATAAAATAAAACAAGAGAATCGAAAGTTTAAAAAAATAAAAATTGGCGTTTGTCACTTTCTCCTCGCTTCTCTCGAACGAAATCCACCTCTCTTGTAGGTTTGAAAATTAGAGCTCTCCCCTCTATGCTAACGATAGATCGAACGAAGCGAAGAATCAAGTGAAGAACACATACCTCCTTCAGTCGAAGAGAAGACCGAACAAGGTGCTTCGAGGTTCTACCTCTTTAGGTTTGAAAACCCTAACAAACATGGTGCTACAAGGTTCGATTGCTGCCCTATTTTTCATTTTTTGTTCAGGTTCAAACAAGCTAATTGAGATTAGGTTACGAGAAATTAGGTTTGAGTTTTAACTACGATTGCGTTTGAATTGGGATGAAAATTTTGAGCAAGTTGCTTTTGATTAGGTTTTCAGTTGCCTTTTTCATTTGTTCTTCTAGTCGGTTTAATCTTATAAAGACACCCAATAAATATATAAATTCCTTCAATTTAGCATAGGCTTTAGAAATCTTGAGGTAAATTAAGGTGAGTATGCTTTGGAATTTATACCTGGTTATGTCTGTTGTTCAAATCGAGCCACGTACTGGTCTCCATCTAGAAATCATGGCTGAGGTTCTCCAAACTCCTTCCCGGCTATGAAGGAAGATAGGGCCTTCTGTTTTGTTCACATACCACCAAAAATGCAAAATTTTCAACCTGCTCCTTTGATGGTGTCATCCAAATCTCAACTAGAAGCTTAATTAGCTCAACTTTGCCGGATTCAATAACATCTTTCACTCTTTCAAGCAAAATATATCGACATTTAAATGTAGACATTATTATGAAATTAATATTAGGAGAATTAAATATAGGAGTTACAAAAATAATATTAGGAGAATTAAATATAGGAGTTATAAAAACAAAAGTTTAATTAAGACATTATTATGCAATTATTATTAGGAGTATAACAACTAATATTAGGAGTTATAAAATTTATTAAATGTATAAGGGGAAAATTATAAAACAAAAAATTATAGATATTTAATGCTCTCAAAAGTTGAAAATATAGGATAGTAAAATAAGATAAAATATATATATATATATATATATATATATATATATATATATATATATATATATATATATATATATATATATATATATATATATATATATATATATATATATATATATATATATATATATATATATATATATATATATATATATATAATAGATCTGTTCATATCCTGGCTCGGGCCGGACTCGGGCCGGGCATTTTCAAAAAAAAAAGCCCGTTTTGGCGGATCCGGGCCGGGCTGCCCGGCGGGTACCCGTTTTTTTTTTTTTTTAACTGTGACTTTATTTGTAATTCAGTACTTCAGCAGTATAATTTGCAGTGTGCTTGTAAAACTCGAAAAATATCATACAAACATAATCAAAAGGTTCAATTAGAAGTTTAGAACTTTAGGGTTATACGAAAGTAACGAAATGTATATGTATATATATATATATATATATATATATATATATATATATGTATATATATATATATATTTTTGCCGGGCTCCGGGCCAGGCCGAGCGGCCCGACCGGGCCTGGTACCTTGTTCGTACCCGGTCCGTCGGGGCTGACGGCCGGGCCTATGTCGATGTTCATACCCGCCCGTTTTCGCGGGCGGGCGGTCCGGGCGGGCTGGCCCGGACTTGAACAGGTCTATTATATAACCGGACGAACAATATAAGCCTCGGTTCATATGCGCGTGCGTATCACGCGCGGTAACATTCTTGTTCGAATGTCGAATTGACTATCCAGGCAGCGGACACAGAGTCTCCCTCCCTTTTCCATCCACCGAACCCCCTGGAAGAATCTCCGATGTCTTTATTTCCAAGCAAAATATCCATGTAGCTTCCTTTCTCCATTCCAAATTGGCTTAGGGTTTTTAATTGTTCTTGGAAAATCGTTCCATCGTTCCTCTTTATCCACGGGAGACTACAACACAGCAATAATGGAGGACGGAGGATTCTCCGATTTGCTGGAGTTTATGAAGAGGCCGATCATCATGGAAACATTCGTCGACATTTTGCTCTGCGCAGTTCCGATTTGGCTTTCCGTCATGATCGGCTTGCTTATTGGTTGGTCTTGGCGCCCCAGGTGGACTGGACTCGTTTACCTCGGTTTCCGCAGCAAGTTCCGATTCCTCTGGACCATGGTGACGCCGCCTGGATTCGGCGCTCGCCGGCTCTGGCTCGCCTTTACTGCGCTCTCCGCCTTCTCCCTGTCCCGCACGCTGTGGTATCGCTTGAGAGGGAAGGACAAGGAATCCGACGCCCCTGAGCCGTCGGCTTCCCGATCAGTCTCCACCGATTCGTCCGACGCCGAGCGAGATGACTCCGTGTGAGTAACTATATAGCCATCTATCTGGTTTTGAATTGATTGACTTATCTGATTGATGATTTAACAGCTAGGTATTGTTCTTGATTTTAGAAAATTGAAACTGTAATTTACGGAAGTTATTTATGGTAGTGAACAGATTAGTTGAATTGATTTCTTTTGGCTAAGAATCTTCTCTGTTGCCTGAAGATTATGGTGATTGTTCATTCCTGTTTTGAAAAATGGTGAAGCTTGGACATTGTGTTGTATCATTCTAACTCTGGACAGTATAAATATTCCATCCTTGTATGAACAATCACAGAAAACCTACCAGCGTTCTCTCTTTCTTCATATAGTATTTGATTTTGCTATTTGCTGCAGTTTAGTTTATCTTTCCGCTGCAATTTTGAGTGCCCTAGAGCCCACTTCCGTTGTTTTTTTACACTTTGGGTCATCTGTCTCGATTAGTGCAGATGAAGGCACTAAGGGCAGTAGGTTCTTCTGATTTCTCTAATTTCACATTTGGCAAATCTCTTTGTATTCCTTGGACAGGAACACGATAGTGGCTAGAGGAGTTTAATAAATGGCAAATAAATTTGTCAAAATGGTTGACAGTAAAAATAAGGAGTACAAAGTAAGATGTTCCAAATCCCCATGTCTTCGTGACAGTTTCTCATTTTGTATATTCACACTTGTTTGAGTTAGGAAATGTTTTGGACACACGGAAGTAGTTTCTCCTAGCATCTTTGATATGGAAAAGCCCAATGTTTTGATGTCTGTGTCACATAACTCATTTCTATAGGTCAACATCATGAACCAGAATGTGCAACTCGGTTGATTATGATCCTTTCTGAATTGGGAGGGGAAACTATGTTAGTTAAGTTATGATGGTAAAGATAGGGGCTGTATAAATTTGTCATCCTGTGACATCATATTATTCTTCAGGGAAATATTAGCATTCTAATTGTGTTGCCAATGCTATTCGAGGGGAGTAGAGTAATAATGTTCGAAAATTCAAGGGGAATGGGATAGTGAAAACCAAAAAGAAAGTCGAACATCCTTTGCACAATGCGAGACATTAATTTTATTTTTTGTATATAAATCATCTACTTGTGTATTGCATTGCATTGAGTTTCCTTTGGAGTTTTTTTACTACTGAAGTACTTCTCAGATGATGCAATTCTTTAGTGATGATGTAATGTTCCAGGGTTGTCAATCATTATAATTTTCTCAGTTTTCTTTTAAAACATTGTTTCTATAGGCAAGCCAAAATAGCTTTCATTTTCGATGACCACTTGCATTGTCTATTTTTGTATCATTGGTAGGAATGGAGCTGAAGAGATAGAGCATGACATTGTCACCGAAAATGATTTAGACCACCTATTGCATCTTCTTGAAGGAAATTGTGGAGACATATCCTGGCAAAGTATAATGGAAAGGACCACTCCTAGCATGAAATACCAAGCTTGGCGCCATGATCCCGAGGTAAGATCTAACTACAGCAAAGTGTAGTGGGTTTTTCATTTGTTTGCGCGGTGGCAGTAAAAGTTTTCTAGGATATGGAATATTTGGTGCAGCAATAGGTTAGGGATATATGCTTCGTCCTGATGCTACAAATTATATATATATATATATATATATATATATATATATATATATATATATATATATATATATATATATATATATATATATATATATATCATGGAAAATATACTGTTTGGGATATATGAGGAGGACAAGAAGTTCATATCAGGAAAGGTTTGCAGCCAGAGCTGTAGGCCTTACTATAACTCACTTCATAGATTTGTGTTGGACTTTTGCCACATTTTGACATTAAATAACTATTTTTGCATTGGTGAATTACATCTTGTTCTGCAATTAAAGAGGGATCAGTTAGATGGGGAAAGAATAGTGGTGATTGAATTCAGAAGTGCTAGAAAAGTTTCCTTATTTGTGTAGCTAGGTGGTAAGAAAGTTCACGCCCGTTGCATAAACCAACATGTAGCATCTTTGAGGATGAGAAGTGCAAGAAAAATTAAATCAAGAATGTAATAATTATCAAAGGACAGTTAGCGGTTCAGCTATAGAGTGCTAAGTACTAGAGACACCAGGAGGTTAATGTGTTGAACTCAGCAGGAATTTAAAATGGGATGGACTTTACAGCTACAGTAATTTGAAACCAATATTTATACAAGTGTGACTGAAAGAAATGTTGAGATGGAGCAAACATGATTCCAAATGGAAAAAATTGTGATTTGAAAAGCCAATTGATATTATTAAAAAACTCCCCTACTAGCCCTGAGAAGATGTTTGCATTCGTGGCATTCAGGGTGATATTGGGGGAAGAAGAACAGGAGAGCATGTAGCAAGATGTGAAATAAAAGAATTGAGAGTATTCTAGTATCTCATTATGCTTGTGTTGACAGCCTTATTAAGGATTTTGATTTTGGAACTGGAGAACATGTAGCAAGATGTGAAATGAAGAATTTTGATTTGGAATTGTCTTGGAATACTTACATTTTTTGTGAAGTTAAGGCAACTTGTTTTCCTTTCATTCCGAGAGAGAGAGAGAGAGAGTACAACATTCCTGTCATTTTTATGTTTGTGTTTCTTTCATAATGAGGCACATTTTCACTTTGAATATGCATGTAATGCATATTCTTGTATTTTGATTTTGGAATTGTCATATGATTGAGTTATGTTGAATCACTTGTTCAATTTTTTCATTGAACTTTATACGATTGTTGTTGGTCCGTATACATCATTACATGTTATTATTTAAAATGATTCTTATAAATTGCTGTGCCATATTCTGCATGGTAAGTATTCACACTTCACAGGATGTACAATGTGCCGTTGATGACAAATTGGTGATGATTACGCAGAAGGGCATATTATGAGAATGACATCGGGTTTAGTTTTCTGGTGTATTCTCTAAAGTACCTTTTATTAATTAAGAGTTGTCTAAATTAATTACTATCATTATGCTGCAAAATGCTAGTCAGATCAAACGCTTTTAATAATAGGAAATCACTAATATTGTTTTTCTGTTATGTTTCCTCTTCATTATCCTTAATTTAATTGCAGATGATATAAGTGATATAATTGCAACTCATGATCATAATATTTTGTGACAGAATCGGCCAACTATATATCGTAGTAGAACTGTATTTGAGGATGCGACACCAGAGCTGGTAAGAGATTTTTTCTGGGATGATGAGTTCCGTCCTAAATGGGATCCTATGCTCACCTACTTCAAAATACTGGAAGAATGCCCTCATACTGGCACTATGATTGTTCATTGGATAAAGAAGGTTTTGCAATTTGTCTAATAAAGTGTTGTTCTTATTTGTAAATTTTACCTTTTGATTGATTGAGAATTTTAGTTTCTGACTTCTATTTGCAGTTCCCATTTTTCTGCAGCGACAGAGAATATATAATTGGCCGGAGAATATGGGAGGCTGGAAAAACATACTATTGCGTCACAAAGGTAACTTAGTTGACATGTTTCGAGATATAATTTGGTGCTCACATAATATCCTTGTTATTCCTAGACTTCCTCTTGCACCAGTTCCAAGTTGCAATTTCCTGTACAGTGTACACATTAACTTACCATCTCAGCTATTCAATTCATCAGGGGATTCCATATCCAAGTATGTCTAAGCGTGACAAGCCAAGGCGTGTAGAACAGTACTTCTCCAGTTGGATCATAAAGCCTGGTCAGTACCGCACATTCTTGTTTTTATTGAAAACCAACAGTAACTCAAAAATTTCCAGCTAAACCTAATTTATAAATTTGCGGGTCATTTTGGGTTTCAGTAGGAAATTTCCAGTTCAAAACCTATTATTTTTTTTGCCTTGGTCATATGTTTTGACAGCTCTAGGCCTTGGCCGTTTGTTCTTATCTTGACCTTTTGGCATTCTCCTCTATCAGTGACACTTTCATTTGCTAGTGAATTTGTCGAAATTCTCATTGAAAAAGTTGCTGATTTGGTAACAATGCAGTGCAATCTCGTAAAGGAGACGGGCAGCTGTCTGCATGTGAGGTTACCCTAGTACATTACGAGGACATGGGAATCCCTAAAGATGTGGCCAAATTGGGTGTCCGTCATGGGATGTGGGGTACGGTAAAGAAACTCCACAATGGGATGAGAGCGTACCAGAACATCAGAAAGTCATCAGAAGGGTGCCTCTCAAGAACTGCTCTGCTAGCAAATATCACCACTAAGATCTCCTTTGACGGAGGATTAGATGCCTCTGAGGAAGCACCGGGCGACGATGATAGAAGACACGCCATCAATTCCCAGAACGGTGAAGGGCATTGCATCGACTGGAAATGGGTGGTCATCGGAGGAACTGTGGCTGTAGCTTGTGGACTCCGTATGGGTGTCCTTGGGCCCTTGTTGATTGGAGCAGGACGGAAAATTGCAAGGAGGTAAGACCCAGCCACCGGCTAATATTATCATACACGACTCGGCTAATCGTGTGTTAGCCTTCGCTATCTCAATCATAGAGAAATGATGAACCTTCAAAGGACTTGTTTATGACATGTATTTGCATCTTTGAACTGAACCGCTTATTTGTATGGAGTTTGTTTTGTCCTGTATAAAGTGTAGTTTCTGTCCGCGTACTAGAGAATACATATACTACAAATGATGAGTCATTCCTAGCAATAGAATATTCTAGACATATACATGTGTTATGTTTACATTGGTTGAATTCTGTATATATATTCCTAGGGATCAATGAAGTTGTACTGACAAGGAAATGCATTTCTATAACAAACTCTGAATGGTATCAGAGCCTATGAGAGACAAACGTCTCCACTATGGCCAAATCCACCTCTCCCATTCACCTTCCTTCCTTCTCATCCTTTCTTACTGTAAAATTGTCTATGATTATGTGATTCTTCCCTTACTGAATCTGTTATGGTTCAGGTCACTGACTGTCCTCACTCTAAAGATATGTGGAATCGCCTGGCACAACTCTATTCTGTAAAATCGAGTGCCCAGATTGTGCACACCCGTCTTCAGCTGGCCTCCCTCAAACGAGGAAACACGTCCATAAATCAGTTCTTCAACAAAGCCAAGAACCTGGCTCGATCCATCACTCTGGCTGGTGAGACTCTCACATACTCAGAATTCACGGCTTTCCTCCTTGCTGGCCTTGACCCTGAGTACGACTCAGTTGTCACTTCCCTTACCACACAAGCTGTTCTTCCTTCCCCTACACAAATCCTTTCCCACCTCCTTATACATGAATCTCGACTTGCCCTTTTAAAGCTCCAATGCTCAACATCCAATCTTTGCAAATCACACTTCAAACAAAAATCCTAAAGCCAACTACACATCCACTAGAGGGAGAGGCCGTGACAGAAACAAAGGAAGAGGATGTGACAACAAAGGGCGTCAATCAGACACTCCAGGTCAAGGACGTGCTCAGACATTCAATCAACAACAAGATGGTCGCCTACCTATCAAGTATGTGCCAAACCAGGCCACACCGCATTAACCTACTAGCATCGCTTCAACCAAGCTTACCAGGCTCCACCTCCGTCCAACTTCTAGGCACATATGACATCTGCAAACTGGTTCCCTGACATTGCAGCCACTCATCACTACACCCCTGATATTAGAAATTTGTGGATCGACAACTACCACTACAATGACACAGATCAAGTTTCACTAGCGATGGTTCCACTATTCCAATCCAGAGTCATGACTGATCTTCCTTTCAATCCAATAATCGTACCTTTTTTCCTTTCTAATTTACTTCATACACCTTCAATTACAAATAATCTTCTCTCAGTCTCTCGGTTTTGTGCTGACAATAACGTTTTCTTTGAATTTTACTCTTCTCACTTTGTTATCAAGGACTCTCAGACAATGGCTCCCTCCTCCAAGGTCCCGTTGATGGCGGCATGTACGTCCTTCCAACGACCACCACATCGTCGCAACGCTCACCTCCCAGTACTTCCCTCACCACAACAAAGCCGACACTCGATGTTTGGCATTTTTTCTTAGGTCATCCGGCGACTCCAATTGTCCAGAAGATCGTGGCCCAATCCTGTCTTCCAGCTCCAAAAGGCCCATTTCCAAAGTGCACCTCTTGTTCATGGGCCAAAACCCATGCCCTTCCCCATCCTTTAAGCCCAAGCTGCAGCACAAAACCCTTAGCTCTTGTGTTTATGGACTTATGGGGTCCGACCCATGAAACCTCTATCCAAGGGCACCGATTCTACCTTTCAATTGTTGATGATTTTAGCAAATATTTGTGGCTTTTCCCCCTTTCATCACAATCCCAAGTGTCTCTTGTTATGCCTAAATTTATATCTCTTGACACAAATCTTTTATCCACCTCGATTATTGAAATTCAAATGGACAATGGTACCGAATTTAAGCTTCTAACACCCCTATTTGAAAAACTCGGGATTCATCATCGTCTCACTTGCCCATACTCCAATCAACAAAATGGCTCCATTGAGTCTCGTCATCGTCGCATCGTTGATATGGGTTTAACACTTATTGGGACTATGCTTTTGAAACCGCAACCTACCTCATAAACCGCCTTCCTTCTCCTATTACTCATAAAAAATCACATTTCGAACTTCTTTTTCACAAAAAACCGGACTACAATTTTTCGTGTTTTTGGTTGCCTTGCATTCCCCAATCTTCGCCCCTATAATCGTCATAAACTCTCTTTCCGTTCTACCCCAACCATCTTTCTTGGTTATAACTCTCAAAATAAAGGGTTCATTTGTCATGATTGGTCTCAAAATCGAACGTATATTTCTTGTGATGTCATATTTCATGAAGATCAATTTCCCCTCTCCAAACTATCTCCATCACCTCCTAGTGACCCAACCTATGTCGTACTACCCCTCCCACTTCCTCCATATCCAACAATTGAATCCCCTTTACTTAACAACCCACCGCCCACTTCATCTGGCCCAATAAGCCCACAAGAAAATGATCATTCCCCTTTACCCACCAGCCCAATGTCATCATCTCAACCTACTTCTCAATCTTTGGACTCATCCATTCTTGGGCCCGTTCCACCACAAGCCCAAACTACACCCTCGCATTCAATGCAAACACGAGCCCGGAACAATATCTTTCGTCCCAAAAATAGGTCGGACGGTACTGTACCCAAGCCGCCTAACTGCTCCTCCTCTGCAATCGTCCCTGATGAACCATCAAACTTCACCAAAGCCTCTAAATTCCCAAAATGGAGAGCTGCCATGAACCTTGAATTTCAAGCTCTTCTTCAAACCGACACCTGGTTCTTAGTCCCTCCATCATCTTCATCTCATGTCCTTGGGGTGAAATGGGTCTACAAAAACAAATGCCATTCCAATGGTAAAATTGAACACCGTAAAGCCCGCCTCGTGGCCAAAGGGTTTCATCAAACACAAGGCATTGATTTCAATGAGACGTTTAGCCTTGTAGCAAAGGCGTCCACTATTCGCCTGCTCCTTTCCCTTGTTGCAATGCGACGATGGGTGGTCCAACATCCCCTGGCTTTATTCACCCTTCTCTCCCACATCACATATGCAAACTCAACAAATCCCTCTACGGCCTCAAGCAGGCTCTAAGAGCTTGGTTTTCCAAACTCAGTGACTCTTTGGTCACAATGGGTTTCACATCTTCCCTTGTAGACACTTCTCCCTTCACCTATCGCCATGAAATTGAGTTTGTGTTCATTTTAGTGTACATTGATGATCTTATGGTTGTTTCCTCATCTAATGTTTTGGCTATGCAGTTCATTTCTTCTTTGTCTGCAGATTTTCCAGTTAAGGATTTAGGCCCCATCAACTACTTCCTTGGCATTGAAATACAACAAGATCACAATGGCTTTCACTTGTCTCAGTCCAAATACATCAAGGAGATTCTTACAAAAACAAACATGGTCCACTACAAAGATGGGTTGCCACACCAATGGCAGTCACCTCTAGTAATGTCTCTGAGACCACTCCTTTCCATGATCGGACACTCTATCAAAGTGTCATTGGGGGGAGCCTACAGTATCTAGCCTTCACACGCCCGAATGTCTCCTTCATTGTCAATAAATTGTCCCAACATATGCATTCTCCAACCATGGGACATTGGCAAGCCACAAAACGCCTACTTCGCTATCTCAATGCCACTTTTGAACTTCAATTCCACATCAAAGCTGAGTCATCCACTTATCTCTCCACGTACACTAATACTGACTGGGCTGGAGACATTGGTGACCGGCGATCCACGAGTGCTCAATGTGTCTTCCTCGGCCACATTCTTATATCATGGACCTCTAAGAAGCAAGCTACAGTCTCCAAATCATCAATAGAAGCGGAATATTGATCCCTTGCTCTAGGTACATGTGAAACACTCTGGATCCAAACCTTACTTGTTGAGCTCTTTGTTCACCTCGATCAAGCGCCTACCCTCTGGTGTCACAACCTGGGAGCTACATATTTGGCAGTCAATCCGGTTCTCCATCATCGAATCAAACATCTGTCACTAGACTATCACTTTGTTAGAGAGCGTGTTCAAAGAAAAACTCTCTAGGTTGCATTATTATCTTCAAAGGATCAAATTGTTGACATTCTTACCAAGGCTCTTCCGACTCATCAATTTCTCCAACTACGAGCTCAACTCTGCCGAGCCTAGTTAAACTCAAGGAGGATACTAGAGAATACATATACTACAAATAAGATGAGTTATCCCTAGCTGTATAATATTCTAGACATATACAAGTGTTATGTTTACATTGGTTGAATCCTGTATATATACCCCTAGGGATCAATGAAGTAATACAGACAAGAAAATGCATTTCTATAACAAACTCTGAACCCCGGAATTGAGTTTCCCTTTTTCTAAAGAACTGGTGAATAAGAACTTTCTCAAATTATACTTGGAATGAAATTGCAAAAGGGTGGTTTGAGTATTAGAAAATCTCTTATTATCAATGAAGCACTCCATATAAAACTCCGCATAACAATGGGAGAAAAATTGTAAATAATCTATTTGAGTTAAAAATTTTGGAATTTAACTTTAATATTTTGATCATTTTGGGTTTTTAGTTCTAATTAAAAATAAAATTAATGTTTGTTAACCGTACAATACAATTGGTGATTTTGTTTGTAATAGTATTGTATGTCGGTGATGACACAAATGAGTTGGTTGGTAATAATACAATTGATAATTATGCGTTGACCAAAAAAAAAAAGGAAAACTAGTTCAATGTCCACATTTTGTGCGGATTTTATATAAAACAAAAGGATTATTATTATTATTATTATTATTATTATTATTATTATTATTATTATTATTATTATGGATCGGGTATTGATATATATGACATTTAATTACACAATAAATTGACCTAATAACATAAAAAATTGAAATTTATTATCATCTACATTAATGACTATGCAACAATACCTTTCTTTTAGAAGACTCAAGTTTTTGTTTGTATCAATAACAAATTACAACAAAAAAAATATTTTTCTATAACTACTTTACAATCGATTAATGAATATATCTATTACATCAACAATAAATTATTGTCCAAAACATTTTTTGAAATATTTTTTCACTATATTATTTGCCTCAATTAGACCACTTTATTCACAAACAATATAAATAAATTGAAAAGGTGCACACTATTTTAATAGTTGATTGCAAAATCAAGTTATATTTTTTTTAAAATATTCATATAAATATGACAAAATGGTGGTAAATAACACCTACTTAAAAGGTGATTGCGCTTTATAGTACAAGTCTAATACCGAAATAGGATGATTTGGCATAATTTTTAACTTTTTGTCATCTATTTATATTAACTTTTTTTCTACCTAAAAATTATAGTATATTAACAATAAAAATAAATAAATTAATAAAAACAATTAATTAACATTATTTGTTTTCTCAAATTATCTTAAGTTTAATAATTATGATACTTAAAAATAAAATATATTTCCTTAACAAAGTTACGTCACAAACTAATAGATTTTATAGTCGGGAAAAAAATTTTAGTATAACTATTTATGCTAACAATAAATGATTATAATCGAAACACACACGCATATCCAAATTAGATTTATTTATATGATGAAGTGTTTATATATATAGAAAATCTTATGATATTTAACTTTTAGCTATATGATAAATATATAATTTCATCAATAGAAAATAAAATTAATGTTAAGCACTGATACTAAAATATATTTATTAAAAATATCCTACATATATGCCCATATAAATTTATAATAAAAATGTAACAACCCAAGTTCTCAAAACTCGGGGAGCTATTGGGTTGTTACATTTTCCTAGTCAATTGTTGTCAATTGTTGTCAAACTAAGGGCAAGACCTCACAATGGGTCTTGCCCTTAGTTTGACAACAATTGACTAGAATCTTGCAACAAGACACAAATATATTTAAAACCTTTTTGAAAACATCAAAGAGTATTTACATGAATGAACAACCACATGACAGCCTTACAAAACATATATATATATATATATATATATATATATATATATATATATATATATATATATATATATATATATATATAAAGGCTAGTTCCGGTGAGGAGAAGCCTTATGAATAGGAATTAGGGGAGCTATGTGAGCCATTGGATCAGATTTAAATCAATGGCTCACAAACACTCATCATTAATGGCATATTATAATTACATAAATCTTGAAAAAAAAAGAGTACAACACTCTTGCTGATCGACCGACTCACAAGTCACAACACTCTCACATTCTTCATCCAACAAGTTCTATATTTGCCCGATTTTCAACCAAATCAAAGACGGATTATATAAAAATGATGAAATCAAAGAGAATACAAGACGATTCAAGTATTGTCTCTTCAAAATTTCTATTCTCAAGGTTTAGGTTTTTCATTCTTATAGTTTTAGTTTCATTATGATTGATGCTTATTTTTGAAATCAAATTTGTTGAATCATTTTTTGTTTTGATAGGTTTGATTGAGATCATACATGTATATACATATGCTGAGTTTGTCTAATACTTCCAATTGAAACAATGTATAAGCTTTTTTTAGTGTGCACGCCAATTGTTCGACAAAATGTCTAATAGGAAAATAGTCTATAATATTTACATGAACAATGACATAAAAAGTATGAACACCGAAGAATAAAAACATGAACAATGACGTATAAAAGTATGAACACCAATGAATAAAAAGTATGAACTTGCACTAGTATTTTTTTACATTGTTTTACAAATTCAGTGATGTTGGGTACGCAATCATCACCAATCATTGTGTCGGGATTGAGGGCGAATGCTCCATGTAATGAAGGTGGAACTATTATACAAGTAACTCCAAATAACTCTACCAACTGGGTTCCAATTTGTGATGATACATTGAAGCCTGGTCAACAATTTTTAAGTGTGGAGGAAGCTGAAGACTTCTATAGGAGGTATGCCTCTATTTGTGGATTTGAGATTCGTGTTTCATGTAATCACAAACCCAACAATATGTGTTGAGAAAGTATTTTGTATGCACAAGAGAAGGTAAAAAAAATGGAAAACATAGTACGGGCAAAAGGAAGACAACTTCCAATCGATGTGGTTGTAACGCAGGAGTTGCGTTTAGGATTATGGAGGGTGGAAAATATATTGTGAAGTGGGTTCATGAAGCTCATAATCATGCAATGTTGGCTCCTACAATGAAACAATTTGCCAAATCTAATAGAAAAATGGACATTGGTCTTAAGAATTTTGTTCTCAATTGTGGAGAGCAAAGATTAGGCCAACAAGAAGTCATAAGGTTTTCAAAGAGTTTGTTGGTGGTTATCAAAACATAGGTGCAACGGCTACAGAGTTCAAAAATTTCAGGAGAGATCTTTTGGCTTATCTTAGTGGATGTGATGCCCAATTGATGATAGACATATTGTTCAAGAAGCAAGAGGTCAATAGTGTGTTTTACTTTAGGTATGATGTTGATGAGTATGATCAGCTGACAAGAATATTTTGGGCTAACCCAATTTCAATGAAAAACTATGCTATATATGGAGATGTTGTTTCGTTCGACTCCACCTACCGAACAAACAAGTATGTATAAATATGAACAATAGCCTTAGTTTTTATGAACATCTTCTTTGTAGGAAATGAACGGTTGTTATTATAATGTATGTTGTTTGTATTTTTCAGATATGACATGGTTTTTTCCCCTTTCACTAGTTTGGACAACCATAAAAAATGTGTGACATTTGGGGGTGCTCTTTTATTGAAGGAGGATGTAAGCTCATATGAATGGCTTTTTGAGAGCTTTAAGGAAGCTATGGGCATGCACCTAGGGTGTTGGTGACTGATCAAGATCCTGCAATGAAAATAGCAGCTAGAAGTGTTTTTCCGTCCACTCGTCATCGGTATTGCATGTGGCACATTATGCAAAATGTGTCGAAGAAAGTCGGTCCAGATCTTAAACATTCACCTGATTTTTGGTCAAAAATAAGTAGTTTTGTGTGGAGTGAGAGAATTGAATGTGATGAATTTGAAAAAAAATAGGATGCATTGGGTTCTGAGTTTAACTTGAGTGAGAAACCGTGGTTTACTTAATTGTATGGCATTCGCAACTCATGGATTCCGGCTTACTTTCAGGATATACTGCTTGGTGGATTGGTAAGAACTACATCTATTTCTGAGTCTGAAAATAGTTTCTTTCAGAAGTATACAAATCACTACTTTAGTCTCGTTGAGTTGATTACACATTATGATAGTGTCATGGATATTCAGCGTTATGAACAGAACAAGTTGAATTTTGACCCAGACACAAAAGTTCCTGATTTTAGGAGTGATTTGGAGTTGGAAAGAAGTTATGCCCGGTTATTCATACTGACTGCTTTTCACATGATGCAAGATGAGATGGTTTATGGGTGGAATGATTGTTGAGTTATTTTGTTTGATGATAGTGGTATTGTGAATTTGTTCAACATTGAGGATAAGAAGGGTAGGGTTTTTGTTGTTGAAGTTGATACTTCTAATGACCAAATTGTGTGTAGTTGCAACAAGTTTCAGAAGAAAGGAATTTCATGCATCCATATATTCCTTGCATTTAAGGATATGAAGTTCAAAACATTGCCTAAATGTTTGATTCTTTCTCGGTGGACAAAAGATGCAAGTTTGTCTCCTTTGTTCTCAATTGATGGATCGGTTATTGAGCAGTGTGCAGTGATGGAGGAAAGGAGAGCAATGGTGAAAGATGTATGGTTTGACATATATAGTTGTATGGCACTTGTCGAAAACGACAATGAACGTTTGAAGCAATTCTCCAACATAATTAAAGAGTATAAGAATTCGGTGGCGAAATCAGCTGACTATACAACACCTTCTAAAAGAGATTTCTTTGAGGCATTTGCAACAACAACTGAACCTACTACTGTCACTGTATTGCCACCTGAACAAGCAAAGAACAAAGGGAGCCGGAGACGCTACATGGATGGACAAGAAATACATTCGAAAGAATCTCAGAAGGGTGAAAGAAAGTGTAAAAAGTGTGGCAAGAGTGGACATGACAACAGAAACTGTGAAAAGTTTAACAAGTACGAATGAGACAACATGTAAAATAAATATGAACAAACTTGTTTTTGAGACTTATTATATAGTTTTCTCATGTTTTTTAAGTTTGTTATTTTGTTTTGAATATGTTTTGTACAATGAGATTGTCTTAGAAAGAGCATCGTTTAAGTACGAACACCAATGTCTTGCCTATAAAAGTATGAACACTGATTGATAAAAACATGAACAATGGAGCATACAATTATGAACAATGATGTATAAAAGTATGAACACCGATTAATAAAAACATGTTTTAATTTACAATTTCAAACCATAGTTTCCGTTTTAACAATTTTATCTTCTATTGTGTCTTTGTTGAAAATAACCTGATGTTTAATTTACAAGAACCATAGTTTTAAACCATAGTATGAACAATCAGTTGACTGTATGAAAGTAAGAACACCGATTGATAAAAACATGAACAATGAAGCATAAAGTTGTGAATAATGACGTATAAAAGTATGATCACCGATTATAAAAACATGTTTAATTTACAGTTTTGAACCATAGTTTCCATTCAAACAATTTTACCCTATGTTGTGTATTTGTTGAAAATATCTCAATGTTTAATTTACAGGAATCATAGTTTCGAACAATAGTATGAATAATCAGCTAACTATATAAAAGTATAAACATTGATTAATAAAAACATGAACAATGGAGCATAAAAGTATGAACAATGGAGCATAAAAGTATGAACACCGATTAATAAAAACATGTTTAATCTACAGTTTTGAACCATAGTTTCCGTTATAATAATTACCTTATGTTGTGTATTTGTTAAAAATAGCCCAATATTTAATTTACAAAAATCATAGTTTCGAACCATAGTATGAACAATCAACTGACTATATAAAAGTATGAACATCGATTAATAAAAACATGAACAATGGAGAATAAAAGTATGAACAATGACATATAAAAGTATGAACACCAATTAATAAAATCATGAAAATTCATATCTCAGTCCATACATGCATTCTCTAATTGTACTTTTGAAGTGACGATCATATTAGGGCTACTCACGGGATCAATCTCTTATAATTTGAATACCAACATAAGTAAATATGAACAAAGAGACATCTATGTAATAAAAACGTTTGGTTAACTCTCTTTGAATACGATGAACATCATCTTTCAAAAAAATGAACATCGGTTAATAAAAACATGAACAATAACGCATACAAGTATGAACACCAATAATTTTTCTATAATTTCTGCACATACATAATGTTGATGTATAATAATATAAACATTATGTAGTACCTAAAAAATGATGATAAAATATAGTAACATCGAAGCAGTAAATTTTAAATTGTACCTAAAAAACTCAACATTCAAATTACTGATGCAAACACAATTTTATGTTACAAACCACATCATTTTTTACATCTTCCAAAGCAAAATGTAAGTTTTAACAACTTAACAATTCAAATGTTTCTTGTTTGTCCAACTGATTGAAGTACTAGATCCTTCACTTCATTGTTCTTCCAACTGAGCAATTGAGACAAATATTTCTCTCTACAAAGCTTGACAAGCTTTTCATTGTTCTTCATACCAAACCCAACTTTCCAACTTTTTGTCCCACCTCCCATATATGTTTCCATGTGCGACATGGCATATACTGCAGAATCATTATTTGGCTTGTGAGTTGCCCATGGTAAACATATGAATGTCGGATCCATGCTTTTTAGCATCCCGCATTTTTTTGCAGAATGATACCCCAAGTAATCCAAAAATATTTTTTTCTACACAAACAAGATATATACAATGTATGTTAAATATAAAAGATATGCTAATAAAAAAATTAACATATATGACGGAAACAAAATTGATATTGAATAATTATAACAATTTTTTAGAATTTTACAAATCTTGTGGTGATCTCTTCAAAATTTGTCTCTGGAACATCACCCAATGTAACTCGTGGTGCTCTATTATCAATGATCTCAAACGTATCATTCTTGAAATCAATAACAATGACAATATAACCTTGTTCAAAGAGCATAGGAAAGAACATCTGCATATTTGTTGTCCATATGATATTTTATTATTATTTAATCACATAATGTTAAAAAAATATAGTATAAAAAACACCAAAATATTAATTTACGTACCATGTCAACATCTCTTAGCTTCATATGTGGTGCATGAGAAAGATCTCTATTCACATTCTTCTCAAACTTGTCAAAAGCAACACCATATTTAGGGGGTACATCAACAATTGTCCTAAACTGCATATTACATTAACAAATCTTATTAATTTCAAAGTTTGAGCTTGTAAAATAAAAAACTATTTACAAAAAAATTTAAATTACAACACAGAAAAACTTACAGATGTATTTGTAGTAAAGAAGAATCTCAATGGAGAGTTGACGCTTCTAAGTTTTTCATTGTGGTTTAAGAAAACTGTCCATGCATCAATCAACTTAATATCAACAAAACATCTAGGCTTCAAGCACCGCATTGTATCTAAAGTCAAACCGATATCCTCATAGCGGAAGATTGCGGAGCTGAAACAAAATATTTTTAAAGATTATGGAAAAATGAACAATCAACAATAAATAAATGAACAAATTGTTGTTAAATTATGAACATAAAATCATAATTTGAATAAAACAAACATACTTGGCTTCAATCGTTGTGTTGTAGACAAAGTTGATGATATGACTCTCTTCAGTTGTTAGTTTCACCAACTGAACCGCCCTCTCATTGAAAGGACTTTTCATCGATGGTCCGACATCAACGTCTCTTTTTGGTTGATTTCTTCTTGGTACATTGGTGACAGCTTGAGTTGGTCCAACTGTTTGATGAACTGACCCCCCTATTAACACCTACACAAATCCATTACAAACAACATTTGAAGTAATAAAAGTAGGTCACATACTTGGATAAAGCACAAGGGCAAAAAATGATGGAATATTCTATCTTAAAATCACATATTGGATGATAATAATCCTTATACTATCTCAAAACTTTTTTGTTGGTGGGGATGATGTTTTACCGGTTTTCTTCGGTGTTGTTGGCTTCTTGAAGACAATTTTGCTTCGTGGCATAACTTTATCACTAGATCGAGTTACAAGTTTACTTGGACTCCGTCAAGCCTATTTGAAGTTATAAAATAAACAAGTAAATAGAAGCTAAACTTTTTGTGTCTTATAAAATATGAACAATATTATATAAATTATGAACAAGTTAATTGTAAATTATGAACATGTTAGCTATAAATTATGAACAAGTTACCCTTTCACTTACAATTTTTTTTTTTCCAACTTCAACAATAGATGCAATCTTGATTTCTCCTTCCTTCCTTATCTTATCCTTTACCTTTGCATAAAATAGATTTGAATATATGTTGTTTAAATTATGAACAAGTAAGTTATAAATTATGAACCAATAAGCTATAAATTA
Source organism: Fagopyrum homotropicum (assembly GCA_033239125.1). Taxonomy (NCBI): domain Eukaryota; kingdom Viridiplantae; phylum Streptophyta; class Magnoliopsida; order Caryophyllales; family Polygonaceae; genus Fagopyrum; species Fagopyrum homotropicum. Next base: position 61,144,722 of record BSWB01000005.1, read on the forward strand.
TGAACAAGTAAGTTATAAATTATGAACAAGTAAGCTATAAATTATGAACATGTCACCTTTTCACTTCTTGTGTTGATGACTTTCTTTGTTGAGCCTTCAACAACAATTTCCTTTTGACTACCCGCTCCTTTCACTATCTCCTCTGGTGCTTTTGGCTAAACACGAAACAAATATTGTATCATGCAACTATTTCTTAATAAATTACTAAAAATGTTATTGAGTTAGAACAAATGCTTTAACTACTTCCATATGAGAATATAACCTGCTCAGTGTGGAGGGTTGATGAACTTGAGTTTCCACTAACGTTGTGTAACACACCATCTTCATAGGCTTCAACAATTGTAGTGACATTTTCCCAATCATCGAATTCCACCCCAAGACTAAATGAAGGTGGCTTGAAGCACCTTTTTTCTAGTTCAGCCTTCATTTGTAATTGTTTTTCTATTTGCTCCATGCACCTTAGTAGCTCAGGGCATTGCCAAAATGGATCTTGTGATTCAGGCACTTTCTCAACTCCTGTACCCCTCATTGAATTTTCATCTTCACTTTGACTTGCACCAATTAGTTTCATTGAAGTATCATGGATGGACTTCACTTTTGCATCATTCAAGAATTCTATGGGAATATCCCTTACAATCATTGAAAGTGCATACATTTTTCAAGAATTCTATGGGAATATCCCTTACAATCATTGAAAGTGCATACATTTTTACATATTCCTATGCCGAAAAAAACATGATCCAAAATTATAGAGTATGTTAAAAAAAGCAAAAATAAATGTTAGGGTTGTTACTCACTTGAATTGGAGTACGGGTGGAAGCAGGACTTGTTGAAGCATTTGTTTGTTGAGGAGTTGCATTTCCACCAAATTTTGTATGCTCGGGATCTATGTTTTGTCTTTCAAGCAATCTCCCCTTACCAAAACCATAGCTTTCCATCTCTTCTCTTTCTCTCTTTTTCAACGATTGTTGTGTCCAACCCAAAAATATAGGGTTCCTTCTCAATATTTGAATTTCGTTAGCCAAAGTTCTCAAGGGTTGAACCCTGTCCACATACAACAGCTAGTGCAAGCAATGAAACAAACAATCATCAAAATAGAAATATGAAGCAATAACAAATATCCAAAAAAGCGTGAACACCAACACACAAAAACATGAACATAGAATCAAAAAGCTATGAACAATAAGGAGAATAATGATTTTTAGAAGACATACCGTTAGAAAAAGTGTAGATCCATTGAAGAAAGATTTCTTTTCATTATCCCATTGAACCTTTGCTTCAACCAAACAGTCAAAGACAAAGCCACACCAATTAAAGTATGAGATGTCATCTACACTCTCAAGACATCGAATATATTTGTCATTTGTTTTTCCACGAGGGCAACTTTCAACTAACAATGAAATCAACAAGACAAAGAAGCATTTCTTGAACATTGGTCCACCATCCTTTTCATTTTTCATCTTCTCTGCTACCTGTAATGCCCGGAAAAATTTAAGTTCCGTTTAATACCCGATCAAACCAGATTCTGATCCGCCGTTTTTTTATTCTTTTAAATAAAATAAAATGATATTTAATTTCTATCATTTTATGTGACCTTAATTCACATAAAATGATAAATTATGTAACCGGAAATAATTCCGTACATTTAAAAACCGAAGAGCGGTTCCGTGCGAAATGATTTATTCATTCAGCTCATATTTTAACTATATGAACGGGCCCAATAGATCCGGCCCAGTGACCTTTCAGCCCAACCCATAATTAAGCTTAAACCTAATAAGCTTTAACCCTAATCCTTCCCTTAATCACGATTAACCTAACCTATCTATCGGCACTCGCATACCGTCTCCCTTCCTCTCCCTTCTGCACCAACGACAGGAACGACGTGTGCCCAGCTTCGACCACCGGCGTCCCAGGCGACTGCCACCGAGTCCCAGACGGCCGTCCCTACGCCAGAGCCGCTTCGTCCGCTTCACCAGGTGAGTACCGACCCTTCTTCCTCCTTCCCGAAAGAGCGAACCACCACGCTGACCCACTTTGTCACACATCAAGGGAGGCTGCTCGCGTCGGGTTCCTTCCGCTAGCCCGGTCGCCGCCGTCGACGTCGCCGCTGCAGCAGGTGAGGCGGCTGCCTCCTTTTCCCTCTCCTTCTCGTATTTGTTTCCCTCTTGTTGCACGTGATAACCGCCGGAAACCTTCTGCAGCCAGGAAGAGTGGTACAACTGGGGAGTGCGAGTTAGGTACGAGCCGACTTAGAACGCATCTGCTACGGCCACCCTGTAAAAACCGGACCAGTTTCAGCCCTCTGTATAGGTGGGTCCTTTCCTTCCTTCTCCTATATGTTCTCCCTCTTCCTCTCTTCTGCACTTCCTTGTTGCTGAATGAGGATGCTTCTCTGCAGACCCTTCTGGACCGATGCCTCGCCTAGCCTTCTGCAAACCTTGACCACCGGGACCTTACCTCAACCTTCTGCTGCATCGACGCCCACTGAGGACTCTTTTGTCGCCTCGATCTCCACTCCACTGCAGTCGGCCAGAACCAAGGTACACTGAAGCACAAGGTAACATCACCCTCCCCTCTCCCTAGCCTTCGTAGTATGAGTGGCTCGAGTATAACCTTCTGTGGACACATGCTCGATTCACGTAACACCCAAGAAACTGCTGACATCGAACACAGGACTAGTTACTTCCCAACCTTGAAACGAACCACTGCACGTGAGCCTTGCAACTATGACCTCTTGCTTCTGTTTTAAATTCCAGAATTCTGTGATGAGTAGCTATCTTTACGGCTAGATTTCGATGCCTTAAACTAATCTTTCACCGTTCAATTTTTAGCATGATATAGAAGGATATACATAGTTTAACATATAAAAATTTGAGACCGATCCAATGGTCGGATCTGGATCTATAGAAGCTCCAAGTAGGTTAGTTGAGCTGTTTGGGAAAGAACTCAAAAATTGGCTAAGTATAGATTTCTGGATTTTGGAACCATCTTTGGAGATTTTTGTAGGAGTTGTTGTTGAGTGTTTTTGAGAGATCTTTCCTCCTATGAGTAGTATGCATATCATAGAGTACCTAAACATTTATTTTGGAATTTTTATATTTTTATCCGAGCCTCGTATCTTAAGTAAAAGTCGGACCTTAGCGACTTTTTGTGAAAATTAAGAATGGTGTGTAACTCTTATAAATCTTTAGCGAACTTTTCCGTGAGAACGAGATGGTGGAGATAGGTTCCAAAGGAGAGTTTGAAACTAGGTTATAGAAAATTCCGAAGTTTCGGGACCAGGGGTAAAATGGTCATTTTACCTTAGGAGGGCATTTTAGTCATTTTCCCTTGATGAGTTTATGCATCTTAGAAGTTATAGAGTTCTAAGAGTATGGGATGTGATTGTTGATCCACGTGCCTTGTATGACAGGCGTCTGAGTTTCTACGGTTGCAGACCGAGTTGAGATTTAAAGAGTTGTGATTTGATTCAAGTAAGTCCTTGCGACTTACTTAGCTGGTTTCTGGATATTAGATGGGTGATAATGGTTGTGTGTGTGCAATATGTGTTATAATAAAAATAACAACTTGTTAGGACGACCGTGGTTGTTATGTTTTAAGGCCCAAGTGTATGTATAACGGGCCGTGACATCACTTTCCAACTCTGCCAGGAGACTGGGAGGTTCTCTATACCCAGACCATACAGGTACACGGTGAGATGCATCGGATCCATTCCTGATGGGTACATGGGGGCGGAGGCGAGGTTTGGGAATCCCTCGTGTCACAAATTAAGTATCATTAGTATGAATGAATGACCTAAATGAAGATAATAAATGAATTGTGTGAAAGCATGGTGAGTGTTTACTTTTGATGTGTGTGTGTGTGTTGTTATTATTCTTCTAATGTTTAGATAACTAGCTAATGATTGTTTTGTTGTGTTTTTAGATTTACTGCAGGTTAGAGCATCAGCTGAGTGATCCGGAAGTAGTGGTCAGCCGAGTCTCCGTACTCCTTAGAGTGGGGGTTTGGGTTGTTGCTTTGGGGTTCTTTCCTCTTGTTAAGACAGTTAGTCTTTTCCGTCGTTTACGTATTATAGGCTGTTAGACTTTGTCGCATTCATCCTGTTAAAAATAAAATTTTTACGAATTTCGGTTTTTCTTATTTGTGTCTTGTTGCAAGATCCTAGTAATATTGTTGTCAAACTGAGGTCGGAACCCATTGTGAGGTCCTAACCAGTAATTTCCCGAGTTCTGAGAATTCGGGGTGTTACACTACCATTGATGGCTGTACTTCTCCTTTGCTTGGAAAATTCTTTTTTCCACTCATCATAAGCCTCAGAATTAACATTCTTTTCCAAGATTGACAACTTTCTCCCTCCAAGAGGAAATCCAAGAGCAAGTTCTACATCTTTCTCATCAATGTAAATGATGTCATGTTTTGAAAACCTCAGACAAACCTTTGTACTATCGAAGCAATTGACAAGGTAATATGACAAGAATGGTGGGAGCCCTTGTATATCTAGTTGCAGCAAGCTTCCAAAACCAAGCTCTTGAATGCTTTTTTTCTGATTCTCATTCAATGTTTTCAGAGAATTCAAAAATCCTTTCGGGTTTGTCCTTGTTAAAATCTTCTTGAAGTTCTTCTTAACATCCTTGTATGGCCTTTTCTTCTTTTTCTGAACATCATCATCAGAGTTGGCTTGTTTATTATCAAGATCTAGCTCCTCTTCAGTTGAAGAGCCCACATTAGCCTCATATTCAGAAAAATCTTCATCAGATTCAGAATCTTGTATGCATTTTTGTTTCTTCCCTCTTATTTATAGGAAAGATGCAAGTGTATCTGAAAAATAAAATAAAAAGACAATGTAAATAAAGGAGCAAGCAATCAACTAGATCTAGACAAATCTAGCTAGGATTATGATGATTAAGAACATTGATCACAAATCATGAAACTAAAGGAGCAAGCAATCAACTAGATGAAGTTCTAGAACATTGATCACAAATCATGAAAAATAATATAAACTATTTACGTCTCTATGCTTCCCGGTTCTTTTTCTCCTGCGTGACAAGCTTTTGTTTGATTCTACTTTCAACTTTGAAAGCCGATTTTTTGAGATTTTCTTTATTCTTTTTATTTCATATTTTGAATGCTAAAGAAATCTTAGAAATGAATACAAAATGGCACATAAAGCATAGGTGTTTGATTGAGAAAGGAAAAGAAGGGAAGGGTTTTCATTTTGTGGCTAGTGTTTGAACAGTCCTTCCAACCGGATGTCATGCTTTTTGTCCCTTAGCCGATTAACGACCATAGATAGTATCCAACAAGCTTACGGTCAAATCTTGTCAATCATCTTAACACTAACGCAATTACATACAAAGAATATAGACAAGCTCACACCCACCATCTAAAATGCCAAGTATTAGCCGCTTTTTGACTTTTTTGATGGGCCTAAGCTAAGGTTGCATCTCCATAGAAAAACGTTACTGTTCATCTATACCACTCAAATCTCTGTTCCATCATCGACTTTGACACTGATTATTCCAAATGTTTCAAATATCCTCTATACATTTCGTATATAAGACAACGAAGTTATGCTATGGTCCGTAAATGCGTAGACTAGGGTAAAAGACAAGGAAGTGAAGGAGAAGAACCAAGCGTAGGAAGATAGACCAACTCAACCCAACCCTAAATTTAAAGAGTTAAAATCTAAAATTAAGAGTACAAATTGAGCAAAAAAACATACCTGAATCGTTGTTTCTCTTTGATTTAACCATTGTGCAATCAAATTGGTGGAAATTTTGTATGAATCTTGTTAAGAGCCAAGAAGGAGGCGAAGAAGTTGAACGGAGAAGACGAAATTCGACTACGACTGCGACTGCGAGAGAGGAGAAGAAGAGGCGAAGAAGTTGAACGGCTGCGACTGCTAGAGAGGAGAAGAAGAGGCGAAACCTAATTTTTATTTGTTGCAAACTTTTAGCTCTATTTACCAAAATGCCATTAATGACGAGTAAATGTGAGCCGTTGATTTAAATCCATCCAATGGCCCACAGGGCTCTTAATTCCTATCCATAATCCATCCAATGGGTCCTGACCTTAGTTTGACAACAATTGACTAGAATCTTGCAACAAGACACAAATGTATTTAAAACCTTTTTGAAAACATCAAAGAGTATTTACATGAATGAACAACCACATGACAGCCTTACAAAACATATATATATATATATATATATATATATACATATATATATATATATATATAGGTAAACGTTCAAGTGCAGATGTTAATTTACGGTATGGGCGTGCGGCCGAATGTACGGACGACACATGTCCAGAAATTTTTTTTCCCCCAAACAAATGATTTTTTTTTCTTCCCAGAAACGAATGAAAATTTGTGTAACACCCCAAATCCGCGGGACTCGGGGCGCTACGGGTTGGGACCTCACAATGGGTCCCGACCCTTAGTCTGACAACAATTTCACCGGATCTTACAACAAGACACAAATAAAGGCAAAACCGAAATACATTTTTATGCAAATGACATGATCCCAAAAACAAATAAAAGACAAATTCAGCCGAGTTTTCAACTCCAAAGACTCAAACATCAAAAACATAACAATATAAAAGCAACAATACCCAAATATAACTCCAACCAAACCCCTCCTAAAATGTACGGAACCCCGGCTGTCCACTCTTCCGGATCTCTCGACCGCATTCCTAACCTGCAAAACAATCTACAACAATCGGTATAAAACCGTTAGCTAATATTCGAGGCATTAGAATCAAGGTGAAAGGCACAAACACAAGTAAATCATCATAAACACTCAAAACACTCTAAAGCACACAAGTCCGGTTTATTATCTTATTATTATTAAGTCATATCCCATTCTAATTCAACTTAAGTTGTGACACGAGAGTCACCGAAACTCGCCTCGGTCCCTACTTACCGGCATGGAATGGTACTGATGCATCTGACCGTCTACCAGCACGGGATAGTCGCCAAGAGCCTCCTAACTCTCGCAGGAGCTAGGCAAGTTGTCACCGCCCGTTATCATACACTTGAGCCAAAATAATATAAAGGTCGGTGGTCCTATTTCCGGTTTAATTGTTATAAACAATAAATAATAAAAACACACCACCAAACACACATCAATGCTAATACAAGGAATACGAGCTAAGTAAGTCCGGAGACTTACCTCGTCACCACACTCAAACTCACAACACTCTCGCTTCCTTAGGGAGGAACCCGTAACCTGCTCACAAGAAGATAACTATATCAACAACAACTCATTCACAATAGAAGTCTTAGACTTCTATATAAATGATCTACGCAAGACCATTTGACTCTCAATTCTAGGACCACATCCTAGAATCTCTCATGCTCACATCACACTCAACACAAGCTAGAAGTCCTAAGACTTCTAAACCATCGGATCTCGCAAGATCATAACTCACAATGCAACAAGGATAAGCCAAACCTAAACTCCAAATCCCACAAGATCATACAACCCCACCTCGAGCCTCAAAACGCTCACAAGATCAACCATATAACTTACAGCCTTATAACAACCTCACAAGATTACCATCACCTCAAGCTTAGAGTCAACAACAATCCATCAAACAATATCAAATCCTCAAAACTCACCTAAGGTTCAAAGTCACTACTTGACATTAACTCTAAGTTATGCTAGATCCATCCTAGCATGATACTAAAACTTAACATAACTAGATCGAGGGGATAGAATACTCACACGACGTCAAAAGACGGAAGTCGTTCAACGGATGTCGACTTGGACTCGTTAAGCCTTTATCGGGGCGCTTCCGGACCTAGCACCAAACTAAACAAATTTAGCTTATATAATCTAAGGAAAACCCCACTTCTAAAACCCAAGCTAAAAACCGTAAATATAATATTCCGGGCAAATTGTATAACATCATAAACTCAAGGTAAAACTCGTTTTCAAAGCCAAGGTTAATAGCCACAATAAAATCTTGGGCTAATTAGGTAAGTAGGCTTTTTTATTTTATTGTATACTAACTAGGCCTTTTCTAGTTTTCTATTTAGTAAATATACCCCATGATTTTTTTACCACTTTCATTTAATGGTAAGGTAAAACTAATCAACCATTCTATTAAAAAAAAAGAATATTTGATGTTTGTTATGTAAATTTAATTTTAATTACTGAATTTGTTTTTTATTTTATTTTATTTTATTTTCCTTTTTATTTTTTGTTATCATACCGGACATTTACATACCGGACATAAACATACCGGAGATTTACATACCGTACATTTTACATACCGGACATTTACATACCGGACATTTTACATACCGGACATTTACATACCGGACATTTACATACCGGACATTTACATACCGGACATTTTACATACCGGAAGTTCATAACGAAAATTTTCATACCGGAAGTTCATAACAAAATTTTTATACCGGAAGTTCGTGCCGGATGTTCATACAGGAAGTTCATGCCGGATGTTCATACCGGAAGTTCATACCAAAATTTTTTATACTGGAAGTTCATACCAAAATTTTTTATGCCGGAAGTTCAGACCGAAAGTTCATACCGGAAGTTCATAACGAAGCTTTTCATACCGGAAGTTCATACCGAAGTTTTTTATACCGGAAGTTCATACCGAAAGTTCATACCGGAAGTTTATACCGGAATTTCATCACGAAATTTTTCATACCGGAAGTTCATACCGAAATTTTTTATACCGGAAGTTCATACCGAAAGTTCATACCGAAAGTTCATACCGGAAGTTCATAACGAAGTTTTTCATACCGGAAGTTCATACCAGAAGTTCATAACGAAGTTTTTCATACCGGAAGTACATACCGAACATTTTATATACCGGACATTTACATACCAGACATTTTAGATACCGGAAGTTCATAACAAAAATTTTCATACCGGAAGTTCATACCGAAATTTTTTATACCGGAAGTTCATACCGGATGTTCATACCGGAAGTTCATGACGAAGTTTTTCATACCGGAAGTTCATAACAAAAATTTTCATACCGGAAGTTCATACCGAAATTTTTTATACCGGAAGTTCATACCGAAAGTTCATACCGGAAGTTCATAACGAAGTTTTTCATACCGGAAGTTCATACCAAAATTTTTCATACCGGAAGTTCATACGGAAAGTTCATACCGGAAGTTCATACCGGAAGTTCATAACGAAATTTTTCATACCGGATGTTCATACCGGAAGTTCATAACAAAATTTTTCATACCGGAAGTTCATACCTGATGTTCATACCGGAAGTTCATAACGAAGTTTTTCATACCGGAAGTTCATAACAAAAATTTTCATGCCGGAAGTTCATACCGAAATTTTTCATACCGGAAGTTCATACCGAAATTTTTCATACCGGAAGTTCATACCGAAAGTTCACACCGGAAGTTCATACCGGAAGTTCATACCAAAAGTTCATACCGGAATTTCATAACGAAAATTTTCATACCGAAATTTTTTATACAGGAAGTTCATACCGAAAGTTCATACCGAAAGTTCATACCGGAAGTTCATACCGGAAGTTCATAACGAAGCTTTTCATACCGGAAGTTCATACTGAAATTTTTTATACCGGAAGTTTATACCAGAAGTTTCTACCGGAAGTTCATACCGGAAGTTCATACTGGAAGTTATTACCGAAAGTTCATACCGGAAGTTCATAACGAAGTTTTTCATACCGGTAGTTCATACCGAAATTTTTTATACCGGAAGTTCATACCGAAAGTTCATACCGGAAGTTCATACCGTTCATACCGGAAGTTCATACCGAAACTTCTTACCGGAAGTTCATAACAAATTTTTTCATACTAGAAGTTCATACCGAAATTTTTTATACCGGAAGTTCATACCGAAAGTTCATACCGGAAATTCATGACGAAGTTTTTCATTCCGGAAGTTCATACCAAAATTTTTTATACCGGAAGTTCATACCGGATGTTCATAACGAAAATTTTCATACCAGAAGTTCATACCGAAATTTTTTTTATACCGGAAGTTCATACCGGATGCCAATGATGTTTACACTGGTGAATTTACAACCTTTGCTCGCTCAGGGTGATGTTGACAGTGGTGTTGATCGTCTCTGGGCAAAGAAGAAGGTTATACCATTTTTAGAGACATTTTTGTTGCTTCAAGGTTGATACCTGAATGTTGCGTTTTTGCTCATACTATTTTTATAACTTCCGGTATGTAATTCTACGGTATGTAATTCTCCGGTATGTAATTCTTAATTCTAAACTATGACATAAAATCAGTTTGTTTGGTATAACTTCTATTATGATAACTTCCGGTATGATATGATAACTTCCGGTATGATAACTCCCGGTATGATAACTTCCTGTATGATAACTTCCGGTATGTGAAACTCCGGTATGCATTCCAAAAAAATAAAAAAAATAAATAAAGAAAATAAAAAAGCTAAAAAAAAAAGAAAATAAAAAAAATTCCGGTATGATAACTTCCGATATGATATGATAACTTCCGGTATGATATGATAACGTCCGGTATGATATGATAACTTCCGGTATGATAACTTCAGGTATGTGAACTTCCGGTATGTGAAGCTCTAGTATGTGAAATTCCTGTATGTGAAATTCCGGTATTGGAAATTCCGGTATGTGAAATTCTGGTATGTGAAATTCCGGTATGTGAAATTCCGGTGTGTGAAATTCCCGTATTGGAAATTCCGATAAGTGAAAATTCTTGTATGTGAAAATTCCGGTATGTGAAAATTCTTCATGCAGAAAATAAAAAAATAAAGAAAATAGAGAAAAAAAATTAATAAAAGAAAATAAAAAACAAATTCAATTTTTAAAAATTAAAACTTACACTTAAATAATAAATAACAAATAACAAACATTTTTTTAGGGAAATTCTGGATGGTACCCTCGTGATTTGGGGTATTCCGGATTTTGCCCACCAGTTTTTTCAAGTTCGGATGATACCCTTAAGTTTATGTTGTTTTTCGGATTTTGCCCAAATTCATTACACTTTTTTAAATTCCATTAAAAACATACAAAAGAAAATAAACTAAAATTAAAAAACAATTTAAAATAGAAAGAATAATTTATTTATTTTAAAAATAAAGTAAAACAGTAACTTTTTTAAAAAAATATATATATTATATTAATTTAAAAATAAATAAATTAGATAAATTTTAAAAAATTCAAAAATCATTGTTTTATTTATTTTAAAAATAAATAATGGAATTAGCATATTTTTAACAAAATCTAAAAACATAAGTGTTACACTTTATTTAAAAAATAAATAAAATAAGGACTCTTTTAAAAAATAAAAAAAGCACTGTTTTAATTTATTATTAAAATAAATAAATAATTTTTCTATTTTATTTATTTCCAAAACTAAAAGAAAGAAAATAAAGTATTATTAAAAAATAATAAAAAAAATTAGAAAACTAATTTATTTAATTTAATAATAAATTAAAACAGTGATTTTTTTAAAATATTTAAAAAAATCCTTATTTTATTTATTTTTGAAATAAAGTATAAAACTTATGTTTTTAGATTTTGTTAAAAAATGCTAACCCAATTTATTTATTTTTAAAATAAAAGAAAACTATTATTTTTTTAAATTTTTTAAAAATTATCTAACTAATTTAATTTTAAATTAATATAATATATATATTTTTTTTAAAAAGTTACTGTTTTACTTTATTTTTAAAATAAATAATTATTCTTTCTATTTTAAGTTGTTTTTTAATTTTAGTTTATTTTGTTTTGTATGTTTTTAATGGAATTTAAAAAAGTGTAATGAATTTGGGCAAAATCCAGAAAACAACATAAATTTAAGGGTACTATCCGAACTTGAAAAAACTGGTGGGCAAAATCCAGAATACCCCAAACCACGAGGGTACCATCCGGAAATTCCCTTTTTTTAAATAAAGCAGTTGAGATTGGACCCATATGTAGCAAAGAGATATCGTTGTGTGTACTTGACCTAGTACATGTAAGTCCCCGAACTTACTTAGCTCGTATTCTCTGTATTAGTTTCGATGCGTGTTTGGTGGTGTGTGTTTATTGTTTATGTGTGTGTTTATTATTTATGTTATAACATCTAAACCGGTAAGAGGACCACCGACTTTATATGTTTATTTTGGCCCAAGTGTATGATAACGGGCGGTGACCGCTTGTCCAGTCCAAAATGGGGATGATTGGGAGGTGCCTTGCGACCAGTCCAACGAGTGATGCTAATTCGCATAAAGTACAAACCCGTATGGTGAAAGTGGACAAGGGTGATATCGTTAAGATTCTCTTGTCACACTATAAGTGGAATAGTAAGGGATATGACTTAATAATAACAAAGAGATAATTAACCGGACTTGTGTGTTAGATCATGTAGAGTGTTATGATTCCTTATGTGTGTGTGCCAATACCATGATCCTAATGTGTGAATGCTAGCTAACGGTTTTATACCGATATTGTTGTAGTTGCCCTACAGGTTAAAGATGTCGCCGAGTGAGTTGGAGGAGTGGACAGCCGGGGTCTCCGTACATTATAGGACGGGGATGATTATATGTTTATGTCGTTTTTGTTTATGTTGTACCTTATGGATTTATGTTTTGGAGTTGTGTTGTTTTGAGGACTCGGTTGAGTTTCCTAGTTGTATCTTTCTTTTCGAGATTGTTTACATTGCATTAAAACGATTTTTATATTTGCCTTTATTTGTTCCATGTTGGAAAGATCCGGTGAAATTGTTGTCAATTCTCGAAGGTCTCAAGGTCTCTATCAAGATCGCATAGTTTTGAAGATGTTGATGCGGAGATTCCTTCTCTAGCCCTCCAAACTGGCATTGGCGAATCACGGAAAGAACATGCGGTCGAAGTTCGTAGTCATGGTCCGCCGGATCTCCTAGGTTAACTCCTGGACGCCTCAATTGTTGATTGGGGTCCATCCTTTGACCTAGAGTTTGCGGGATTCCTGCAAAAAGAGCGCCTCGGACTGGCATCCGAGGTGGAAGTATTTCGTCCGGGGCATCAGGTACTGGGACCTGCCTCGGTCGAGGGTCTTGAACTGGATCCTGCATCGGTCGAGGATCAGGGACTGGGTTTTCCCTCGGTCGAAGTTGATACTGGTCTCGTAAGGCTGCCATATCTGCTTCGATCGCTTCAGTCCTGGTGCGAGTTTCTTCTTTCTCCTGCCTCAATTCTTCCCTGCTGAGGCGTAGCTGTTCTAACGCATCCTTCAATTCGGCCTCAAGATCGCGATTGTCTTGGTTGGCCATCTTCGCTTCACTCAAGCGTCGTTTGTATGTCTTTTCTGGTTCGGGATCGTAGGGAACGATTTCCTTCCCAGCACGGGTTCTTCGCATAAACCTAAGAAAGAACCTGCGAAAGTCACTCAAGTAGAGTGGTTAGTAGACACGGGGGCAAGTGCCCCAAAAGCAAACCGCAACCGGCTCGGTCTAGACCAAGTCCCCGGCAACGGCGCCAAAAACTTGTTCGCTCCAAATGGTGTGTACAAGCTTTAAATTTATATCCCTAGATGTAAGCTTAAAACAAGGATGCGAACCCGCAGTTTATGGGTCAATCGTAGTAAAAGCAAGGAATTCCAGGGGTCGATCACAGGGACTTAGTGAAACAAAGTCGGAATAGGTAAGCTTTAGCAATTACTAACCACAAAACAATTAAAGCAATCAAAGATGATAAAAGTCAATAAAGGAAATATGTAATTCTAGGGATTAAAGCATCTAGTTGTGGTTCCAACTCAAGATCTACGGTATGTAATTCTCCGGTATGTAATTCTTAATTCTAAACTATGACATAAAATCAGTTTGTTTGGTATAACTTCTATTATGATAACTTCCGGTATGATATGATAACTTCCGGTATGATAACTCCCGGTATGATAACTTCCTGTATGATAACTTCCGGTATGTGAAACTCCGGTATGCATTCCAAAAAAATAAAAAAATAAATAAAGAAAAAAAAAGCTAAAAAAAAAATAAAATAAAAAAAATTCCGGTATGATAACTTCCGATATGATATGATAACTTCCGGTATGATATGATAACGTCCGGTATGATATGATAACTTCCGGTATGATAACTTCAGGTATGTGAACTTCCGGTATATGAAGCTCTAGTATGTGAAATTCCGGTATGTGAAATTCCGGTATTGGAAATTCCGGTATGTGAAATTCTGGTATGTGAAATTCCGGTATGTGAAATTCCGGTGTGTGAAATTCCGGTATTGGAAATTCCGATAAGTGAAAATTCTTGTATGTGAAAATTCCGGTATGTGAAAATTCTTCATGCAGAAAATAAAAAAATAAAGAAAATAGAGAAAAAAAAATTAATAAAAGAAAATAAAAAACAAATTCAATTTTTAAAAATTAAAACTTACACTTATATAATAAATAACAAATAACAAACATTTTTTTAGGGAAATTCCGGATGGTACCCTCGTGATTTGGGGTATTCCGGATTTTGCCCACCAGTTTTTTCAAGTTCGGATGATACCCTTAAGTTTATGTTGTTTTTCGGATTTTGCCCAAATTCATTACACTTTTTTAAATTCCATTAAAAACATACAAAAGAAAATAAACTAAAATTAAAAAACAATTTAAAATAGAAAGAATAATTTATTTATTTTAAAAATAAAGTAAAATAGTAACTTTTTTTAAAAAATATATATATTATATTAATTTAAAAATAAATAAATTAGATAAATTTTAAAAAATTCAAAAATCAGTGTTTTATTTATTTTAAAAATAAATAATGGAATTAGCATATTTTTAACAAAATCTAAAAACATAAGTGTTATACTTTATTTAAAAAATAAATAAAATAAGGACTCTTTTAAAAAATAAAAAAAAGCACTGTTTTAATTTATTATTAAAATAAATAAATAATTTTTCTATTTTATTTATTTCCCAAAACTAAAAGAAAGAAAATAAAGTATTATTAAAAAAAAAAAAAAAATTAGAAAACTAATTTATTTAATTTAATAATAAATTAAAACAGTGATTTTTTTAAAATTTTTAAAAAAATCCTTATTTTATATATTTTTGAAATAAAGTATAAAACTTATGTTTTTAGATTTTGT
Source organism: Fagopyrum homotropicum (assembly GCA_033239125.1). Lineage (NCBI taxonomy): Eukaryota > Viridiplantae > Streptophyta > Magnoliopsida > Caryophyllales > Polygonaceae > Fagopyrum > Fagopyrum homotropicum. Next base: position 61,159,803 of record BSWB01000005.1, read on the forward strand.
TAAAAAATGCTAACCCAATTTATTTATTTTTAAAATAAAAGAAAACAATGATTTTTTTAAATTTTTTAAAAATTATCTAACTAATTTAATTTTAAATTAATATAATATATATATATTTTTTTAAAAAAGTTATTGTTTTACTTTATTTTTAAAATAAATAATTATTCTTTCTATTTTAAGTTGTTTTTTAATTTTAGTTTATTTTCTTTTGTATGTTTTTAATGGAATTTAAAAAAGTGTAATGAATTTGGGCAAAATCCGGAAAACAACATAAACTTAACAGTGTGTTTGGATAGCTCCCAAATCCCAGGATTTTAATTCAAATAAGTGATTTCCAAAATTCTGTTTGTTAATTTCCCCGTTTGGATATCAAATCCCTGGATTTTTGAAATTCCATGGGGAAATATCAAGGGATTTGGAAAGCCCAAAATACTCCCTTGAAATTCCATCTATACTGACGTTTTTTTAAGAATCCCTTCTTTTTAACACAATAATTATGAATTCCCTTCTTTTTAACATTCCTACGAAATGTTACCCAAACAAGGGAATTGATAAATGATTTAAATTCCTCTCATTTAAATTCCCTTCATTTAAATTCCCATCATTTGAACATTCCCATAAAATTTGCAAATTCTCCATCCAAACACACTCTAAGGGTACTATCCGAACTTGAAAAAACTGGTGGGCAAAATCCAGAATACCCCAAACCAAGAGGGTACCATCCGGAATTTCCCTTTTTTTAAATAAAGCAGTTGAGATTGGACCCATATGTAGCAAAGAGATATCGTTGTGTGTACTTGACCTAGTATAGGTAAGTCCCCGAACTTACTTAGCTTGTATTCTCTGTATTAGTTTTGATGCGTGTTTGGTGGTGTGTATTTATTGTTTATGTGTGTGTTTATTATTTATGTTATAACATCTAAACCGGTAAGAGGACCACCGACTTTATATGTTTATATTTGGCCCAAGTGTATGATAACGGGCGGTGACGGCTTGTCCAGTCCAAAATGGGGATGATTGGGAGGTGCCTTGCGACCAGTCCAACGAGTGATGCTAATTCGCATAAAGTACAAACCCGTATGGTGAAAGGGGACAAGGGTGATATCGTTAAGATTCTCTTGTCACACTATAAGTGGAATAGTAAGGGATATGACTTAATAATAACAAAGAGATAATTAACCGGACTTGTGTGTTAGATCATGTAGAGTGTTATGATTCCTTATGTGTGTGTGTGCCAATACCATGATCCTAATGTGTGAATGCTAGCTAACGGTTTTATACCGATATTGTTGTAGTTGCCCTAGAGGTTAAAGATGTCGCCGAGTGAGTTGGAGGAGTGGACAGCCGGGGTCTCCGTACATTATAGGACGGGGATGATTATATGTTTATGTCGTTTTTGTTTATGTTGTACCTTATGGATTTATGTTTTGGAGTTGTGTTGTTTTGAGGACTCGGTTGAGTTTCCTAGTTGTATCTTTCTTTTCGAGATTGTTTACATTGCATTAAAACGATTTTTATATTTGCCTTTATTTGTTCCATGTTGGAAAGATCCGGTGAAATTGTTGTCAAGCTAAGGGTCGGGACCCATTGTGAGGTCTCAACCCGTAGCGCCCCGAGTTCCGTGGATTCGGGGTGTTACAAAAGTGGTATCAGAGCCTAGGTTGACGACAATGGCACCCGCAATCTTCTAAAGGCCGAATGAGGAATAAACAGAACCCACACGGGTTCTGACTTTGTCGTTTTCAAAATTCATATGCATGAGTCGGGTTTGGGATAGAATGTACGAGACCACCACTCCTTCCGCGGATCTCGACGATGTAGTCTAATGGATTTATTGAAATATGTATAGATATGTATATGTGGACTTGTTGTAACTTAGTTAAGTGTTTGGGCTATATCTAGATATGTGGACTATAGTTATGTGTGTGGACTTTATTTTGCAGTTGCTTTTCCTAGACTTGATGTGTTTATAGTAGTATTAACACTGGGCTTATGTATAGTTATATATATATATATATATATTATGGTATGTTAGTATCAGATTAGTAATATGAACCTTATAGTTAAGATGATAGAAAGCTATCATCGCCCTTTTGACAACGCCGTTTGGCTTAGGATAGTATACATATGATGAGGAGTACAATCAAGAATCGAGTTGATCTTTTCGCGCTAATGATTACCATTGCGTTTCTCACACTCCTTTAAGTGGACTTCGAAGTGGAAGATTAGAGATGGAGTAAACGAAGGACAAGTGAGTGGAAGAGAACCTCGAGTTAGTTTAAGCAAACTAAGAAGAAAGTTAGACAAGAAGGGAAGCGACATGATGGCATAAGAATGGTTGCATAGAAGCAACGTTTGAACAACGATGAGATCAACTAGAGATGATGAACTTATGGTTCTTTAAGAAGACGCAGGGACAACTAAAGACGCAAAGAGAAAAGGAAAGGAGTGCATCCTAGCAAGGGTAGAAGTGATATCTCATTAAGACGTGAAGTTTTCCTGGGTGCTCCTAAGAATGGGAGTTAGGATGTGAAGTGTGGTCGAACTACTACGAAGATTTACGAGATACGTAAGTTAAGCATGCAGAGGACTAGAAATTGAAGTGACGGTTTTGCGAGATCCTAAGGAGGAGACTTCTTCACACACACGAGGGTTATGAAGGGGATTACGTGGTGGAAGTTCATATAGTAGAGTTACCTTGTGGAGTCAATCGTTTTCCATCAGTGTGATGAGACTGAGCAATGCTAGGAAGGAAGAGGTGTGTTGATGATGACCTTCGGGAGAAGATAGATGCAATAAGAAGCTTTACTAGATGATGAAGGATACCAACCAAGAGAAGAGCGAGTGGTTACTAACGATAGAGATGTGGGGAAGATGCACTTACTAGACATCTTGAAAGAGCGGTTGAGCGTATGAAAGTGGGTCAGATGACACAACAAGGCCCGAGAAGGTATAGTTATCTTAGAGAAGTAGAAGGAAGCGTGGAGCGTAGGAAAAGTTAAGGAAGGGTGTGAAGAGTAAAATGAGCAAGTGAAGTTTAAGGCAGAGTACCCTGAGAGGGTAGCCTTCAGGAGTATGGTAACATGGAGGGTAAGAAGAATGGTGAGCCTTTAAACTTGGAGAAGGTCAGCTATATGCTAATCGCTGTTAGTCGAGAACATGCATGTGTTGGTGGTCTATGGATGAGTGTAGAAGAGAAGAGTTACCAAGACTATGGATTATAAAGGAACGGTAACAAGAACTTGGAACGTTCATGATGGTGGAATGTCAATGATAAGGAGGTGTATCGACGAAAGTATAAACGTCTTAATCAAGTAACAATTATCGGTTCCAGCAAGTGATAGTAACGTACCGTGTGGGAAGGATTGTAACGACCTGGTGTGACCTTCTTAAGTCATGGGATTGTCATAAGGGGGAACGACACGGATTAGGGTAAAGGGAACTGGAAGGACAAAGAGGAAGGTGAGTCTTCTATAGTTATGGTGCGTATAAGGGGAAAATATAAGAGGGATGTATGGTGTGGTTGTTCTAAGGTGATGGATGTCGTGTTTTCGAGAGTAAAAGCTAAGTCAAAGTTTTCGTGACTCATATGGCAAACCCGTAGTAGCTATGACGTGAAACGAGGAATCTAGATTTGGGCAACACGGCAAGCTTAGAGTTATGATGTTAGTGTTGGTGGAGTAATGAGTGGATCTTTCTACGATTGTGGTTGAGAAATTTTGCTTAAGGGTATACTAGTACGGTTGTGAAGTTGTTCATGGATACCAAGAAATGTATAAGGTGACCAACAAGAGTAAGAGAAGACTGAAGTTTTGAAGGTTGATGTCGATATGAGATGTACAAGGAGTACATGAAAGATCGAGGTTAGAGCCTTTACGGTCATTGACGTTACATAAAAAAATGAAGTGTTAATTTCTACGCCTACTTGAAGAAAGGATGTCTATGGTTAAAGCTGATGTAGAATAATACACAGAGCTCCTCCCATATGCCGGGATGTCAAAGAAAGCGAAGAAGATTGTATCGATTTGTTATATGGCATGATTGATCCTTATAGTTAGGACTTTTGTGACTGAACACAAGCGAGAGATCAAGAGATGTTATTATCGCCTTTCATTTAAAAGTAAAAAGAAGGGTTAAGTTGAACTATTGCTTAACCAAGGCTTCAAGAGTCTGAAGACTCGAGCAAATCCCACGAGTTCGGAAATGAAGGATTTGTAAAAGAAAGACGGTCGACATTGTAGCTACGGATGGAACATTACACGTGTGGAAGGATGTCACCCTAACAGATCGGGGTGAACCACTTGTCAAGCGTAGGACCAGGTTATGTCGGTTATTACGATATGTGATTCGTAGAGAAAAGATGGAACCCAAGAGAGCACGGATTCCATTGAATTGGAATGTGGATTTTACCACTATGATTGATTTGGGCTCAACTCCCATTTCGAAGGCTCCGTACAGATGACATCAATAAATGATACTCGTGAAGTTACTCGAATTAAGGAACAATTGACGGAGCAATTTCAATTGCAAGCTATTGATGATAAGGGTTTGCCAATGCACAACATGGGGAACTTGGAAGTATATCTTGAACTCTTCATTTGAAGTTCATGTGGGGATATATCTTGAATTCTTGATTTTAAGATTGTTATAGAGGACACTAGTTTGTGAAGAGAAAGACGGTTATCTCCTTTTGTACCTCGATTACTATAAGTTGAGCAAGATGACAATGAAGGACAACTATCCCTTACAACGAATGGGAGATCTACTCGATCAGCTGCTACGGTCGGTAGTCTCTTCTAAGATTAAGTTAAGACTTGATTGTCACCGTTTTAGAATTCGAGGCTGGGATATTGCAATTATGGCATTCCGGACCAACCAGGGTCACTACGAGTGGTAGTTACTCCACATGGGCTTACTGATGCCCGGATGAGATATTTCGGGTCTACTCTTGAAAAAGAGAGAAGAGGTATGACAGGTTGTCTCGGGATGGCAAACCCCGAAAGATGTGAAGGAAGTTACAAGTTTTCTTAGATGTGCTGAGCTTTACCAAATTTGTGAAGAGAGAAGTTGTATAACACCAATTATGGTAACCTAATCCGGACGACAATGAAGTATTGAATGGGACAAAGAATTAATAATAGAGTTGCTGAGAGTTAAGAGGGGATTCATTGGTGCAATTATTTTTACATTGCCTCGAGGTATGACGGGTTTGACGGGTACAGGTTATTCTTCAAGACAAGGTCTTGATCGATCATTGGGGAACGATTTAAAAGTAATAGCATACGTGTCTCGTTAGTGAATCAGTGGAAGTGAAGTACTTCTTCCATTATTGGGGACTTACATCCAGAATTGAAGAAACGTAACATTAAAATTGGGTTGATAAGAACCAAGGTCACCGGTGTAAATGGGAAGGTTTGATCTTCCTTGTTAGAGACAATCAAAGAGAAACATAGTGGAAATGCTGCATTGAGAAAGACCCGGGAAGGAAGTTGAGTTCCGATACATAAGACCCTTGTTGAGATCTTAGCGCAAGTTGGGAACGTGGTTTACCGGTTGGCATGGCCACCGAGAGTAGAGGGTGTTCACCGGTGTTTTATATGTATCAGTCTAGGAAGTACATGCATGACTCGAGATGTATTGCCGGTCTTGATATATAGTGGCAGAAAAAGAACCTATGAGGTTAATAGGATGACGGAGGGTAGTATCTTTGGTTGAGTTTAAGCTGAGCTAGTAGCATGAATAGAATCGACGGGTTGAACTTAGTTCTTCCCTTAGTGGAGTTGTGTTTATGGGTGAGGTTATATATGGTTTTGTGCCCCGTGCGAGAATGTGTTTTATGTCCGGTTATATATTTTGCGATGGTAGTTGTAGCAGTGTGTGTATATAGATTAGAAGGTCTAAACCTTCCTAGTTGTGAGTTTATGCTTCAGCCTTAGGAACCGAAAAGTTCGGCGTGTGGCAAGTTTTGGGATGAAACTTGTTTTTAGGGGATCTGATGTAACGCCCCGTTTATTGGGAGCGTTTTTGATATTTTCCTTCCGGCGGTTATCAATGATATTAATACCTTAATTATGTTTTACGAGTTTTTTTATTATTATTTTTATTTTTATTTATCTCGTAATTTAGTTATGAGATCGATTTATACGTTTATTATACCCGGAAAATTTTTATTCCAATGTTTTCCGAGTCAAAGGATGACAAATTGTTCTAATAACAAGTTCTCCCATTTTCTTATTTATTTATTTCTTTTGTTTAAATTTTTTTCTTCCAATATTATATTGGAGAATCCTTTTTTTGTTTCTAACCCTAAAAATACTCTCTTCCCCTCAGCTTGGAACCGGCCGCCTCATTCCCTCACGTTGGGAGACCAATCTCTCTTTTCTTCCTTCTCATCAACCGGCCGCCCGTCTCCTACCTTTCCTCTCTACCTCTCCTGTTGCTGAACCCAACCGTCCTCCTCCCTACTTCTTCTTCCTCCTCTCAGCAACCGGAATCGAGCTGTGTCTCCCCTCCTCTCCTCCGAGCAGCGCTGTCCGCCTAAACCGCCACCGTCGCTCTTCTCCTTCCATCTAGTCGAAACTCACAGTAGCCTCCTGTAGATGGGCTTCATTGCTTTCCGCTAGCGGTCCGACTGGAGTCGCCATATTTCGTTGAGGATGGCAGCCGCTTGCTACCGATGTGTCTGTACAGAGGGCCGCCACCGAGTTTGTCGTCGCTCCGCCTTCGTCTCCACAACAAATCGCCCACCAGGTCGGCTTCATTGTTGTTGCAGACCGACAGTCGGAGCTCCCCTCGTCTTCACAGACGACCGACCATGGAGAGCTCCCACTTCCGCTTTCGTCGTTGCCCGCCACCACTTCGCCGCATACGCTGCCGGACGTCTTCTGCCTCTCCTTCTTTCTCTTATTGTGCAATGAAGATCCAGCCTACCGTCACCCTCTCTGACTGTCAGTGACGAGCTGTCAACCGGAACACCAGTAGCCGTCTTCTTTTTCTGCAGTGTGAGTTCTTATGCTGTTGTTGGAACCCTGGGTTACGGGTTGAAGATTATTACGATTTGAATGTTGATTAGTATTATGTGTACGTTTTGTATGGTATTAATGTGTTGAAGGTTTGTTGAGAGTTTCGGTTTATGTTGTAGTTGTGGGTGTAGGAACTTGTAATACGATAGTTAAACTGTATGCAGTATAACAATAAGGTTCAGAATTTCATACCACCGCAGTGCGTATGTTGAGCATAGTCGAGATCGGAATCTCTTTCCTTAATTCTAAAAACACCCCGTATTACGACGGTTACCGGTGTTTAAGAATCCCAGGATACAACTGCTGTTCGAATCCGTTCTTCGTAATAGAACCGGAAGCCTACAAACCAGTAGTGTGTTGCACTCTCGAGATCAGAAAAGCTCGCAAGCTTGAAGAGAGAGAAGAGAGAATGATTGTTGGTGTGATTAAAATGAGAGGACCTCTCTATTTATAAGAGCTGGATTGGGCTATGGGCCTCGAAGCCCATTGACCAGCCCAAAAACGCAGCAAATGGGATTGTGACACTTAGCCCTTGATTTTCAAATCTGTTGGATTGGGCAATTTGACTAGTACGATCCGTCGATCCGTTTGCACAGATGGGCTTGGCCCAATGCCTTCCTCATCTGGACTGTTGGACTTCGAGTTGGGTCGGCCCAAAAATAATATTGGTGGTCAGCCCATATTATAATTAGGTCCACCCGCCCCGCAGTACGGCTCGGACTCGGCACGACCACGAGCTCGGCTCGGCTCGGCGCGCGCGTGTGGTGGTTTGCCTAGGTCGTTCCCCGTTTGAAAACGGGTAGTGACCCAAGGCCACATGCCTTAGAGCAAACTTGCCCCTTATATCCCATTGTTTCTCCCTCTATATAGTCGATGTGGGAAGTACCTAATTTTGACTATTTTCCCAAGTTATTGCCTATGATGCAACCAAATTTGGGCATTCATTTCTCATTCAAACGGAACTCAAATTTAATGTATGAATATACCACGAGCAAGAGCTCGTGGAGACGAAGCCAACGCTCCCTCTTTCCGGTGTTGATAATGGCCGGATCCCACCAGAAATGTGCCGGGAAAAGTGTCCGGCGCACACGTGTTAAAACATGTATTTATTCATTATTTTAATAAATTTATTTCCAACAATCCCCCACATGAATATAAAATGATTCTAAACATATGCTTCTCTGCTTTTAGACAGATAAAATTCTCAAGAGTACATTCGAAAAATCACTACATCTGGATTGGTGCCATGTTTCATGCTTGAACCGTCCGTAGTGAATAGCTAACGGATTTACTCGACCAGGTAGTGACTATGATGTCCTGAACCACCCGGGCTTTTATGTAAACCGAGACAACAACTATCACACAGTTTCATTTTCTCGTAGAACGTTTGGTTCTCTGGTTGTGTTCATTTTGGCCTTGAACATCCCTGGTTTATTCATGAGTGAATTTGGAGAATTCATCCTCACTTTATTCTCCTAGACACGGCCCCATGTCACACTCACAAGGTGATTGACCATAAAGAATATCTTTCATACTCCCCCTTTGTTTCAAGGCGATGGAATCATTAAAAGCCAAGCTTAACCTTAACTTGTACAATTTGCACTGTTTATCATCCTTAGGAATTGGGTAGAGACAGTGCTCCACTTGATTCAACTTGGTTAGGTTTTCCCGTTGAATCTACATCATGGGATCTCCAGTCACTTAGGTAGGGTTGTCCTTCAAGCATCCTCTTTCGTAATAGGATTTAAACCCATTCCTTTTGATGATTTTAAAACTTGATCTCTTGACAAACCCTTAGTAAATGGATCCGCTAGGTTGTCAGCTGATTTGATATAGTCTACCGAGACTATACCTGTCGAGATCAGTTTTCTAATGGACTTATGCCGTCGTCTAATATGACGTGACTTTCCATTGTATAAAACGCTCAGTGCCCGAGCTATAGCCGATTGACTATCACAGTGTACACATAATGCCGGCACTGGTTTTTCCCACATCGGAATATCTTCCAAGAAGTTCCGAAGCCACTCAGCTTCTTCTGCTCCTTTGTCTAACGCAATGAACTCAGACTCCATTGTGGATCTGGCCAATAACGTCTGTTTGGAAGATTTTCAAGATACTGTTGCACCACCAAGTGTAAACACATATCCACTTGTGGATTTTGAGTTTCTAGAGTCGGATATCCAGTTTGCGTCACTGTATCCTTCTAGAACTGCCGGTTGGTTACTATAGTGCAGCCCATAACTTTGAGTATAATGGAGATAGTTCAATACTCTAGTTATCCCTTTCCAGTGTTTATGTCCTGGGTTACTTGTATAGCAACTTAGTACATTAACTGAGTGCGCCAAGTCAGGGCGTGTACGATTGGTTAAGTACAAAAGACTCCCAATTACACGTGCATACTCAAGTTGTGACACTGAGTCCCCCACATTTTTGGTCAGGTGGAGTTGAGGATCCATAGGACTCTTAGCTGTTCCACTCGAGTAGTTCTTAAATCTCTCAAGGATCTTTTCAGCATAATGAGCTTGGGACAGGGTAATACCTTCGGAGTGTCTAGTGATTTTAATCCCTAGAATGACATCCGTTAATCCCATATCTTTCATGTCAAACTGACCCCTAAGTAAATTCTTAGTTCGGTTGATCATTTCTTTGTTGCTTCCAATGATAAGCATATAATCGACATATAGACATAGCAAGACATATCCCGTACGAGTATTCTTGATATATATGCACTTGTCGCATTCATTAATGCTGAAACCATTCGACATCATTGTGTTGTCAAAATTTTCATGCCACTGCTTAGGAGCTTGTTTGAGTCCGTAAAGGGACTTTACAAGTCTACACACCTTGTGTTCTTGTCCAGACACAACATACCCTTCAGATTGTTTTATATAGATCTCCTCTTCTAAATCTCCGTTTAGTGTTCGCTCCAAACGGTGTGTGCAAGCTTTAAATTTATAACCCTAGATGAAAGCTTAAAACAAGGATACGAACCCGCAGTGTACGGGTCAATCGTAGTAAAAGCAAGGAATTCCAGGGGTCGATCACAGGGACTTAGTGAAACAAACTCGGAATAGGTAAGCTTTAGCAATTACTAACCACAAAACAATTAAAGCAATCAAAGATGATAAAAGTCAATAAAGGAAATATGTAATTCTAGGGATTAAAGCATCTAGTTGTGGTTCCAACTCAAGATCTAAAGATAAGCGGACAAAGCTGAGATTTTGCATAGGGAAGGTGTTACTAAAGTGGAATAGATCACCGGGTAAGTCTCACTACTCACTAATCCCAAACCGTAACTCCTATTACCGGGTAAGCCTCAAGGAATCAAGATAAAGAACTATAACCTCAAACTAACACACCACCTAAGGGAATAGAATCAACCTTTACCGGGTAAGTCTCAGGCTAACTCACAAAGATGGAATGAAAGCACACTCAAACCCCAATAAAGGATAAACCTTTATTACCTACACTTATGATCTTAGGTAAACAAACAAAGGAATTATCGGGTAAGTCTCATCCTAGGCTTGCATTGAACCAGGAAAGGTGTAATAAGGATAGGATTTGGCAAACTCTAACACTTAACTCTCAGTTTCGGATCAGATAAGTCACCTCGGTCAGCCAAATTCCACCCTGACCGAGATGTTCATCGACTGAGCGAGATGCTTAGGGTTAAGGTAAAGACTCGAACTTTCAGGGTCCTACTGTGATTAAGATTATTCTATCATTGTTTTTCCCACAACCTTCAGCCAATCACCCTAGAATCACACAAAGAGATTAGCCACTCATCATCATGAAAGTATTAATCAAATATATGGGAAGAAAGAGAATAATTGAACAAGAAAACCTTAAGAGAAAGGCTTCAATAACTGAATCAATTATCAAATAACAAGCGTTCCTTGGATAGAAATCCAACAAGATGACAACAAAGAAAGGAATCTAAGATGATCTTACAAAAACCCTTCAAAAAAACTATAAAAGCTATAGACTTTCTTCCTTCAACCTTCAAAAAGGTTCTTCAAATCTCCCAACTAGAGTATGGCTGCAGCGGTGTATAAGGATGTAAGCAAGTTGTTCCGGGTGATAGCGGATGTCGGATTTGTGGGAAATCCGACCCTTTTTATAGGAAAATTACTCTCCAAAGATAAGATATCTTAGAAAGATCTCTTCCTATAAAAATAGGTAAAATATATGGTGTAACTTATCTTCTTCCTTCCAGAAACCCAGCCCAAAAATATAAGATCCTCTTTCCAAAGATAAAAGATCTCAGCCAAGAATAAAATATTCTCGCCGCGTCCCAGGTGTTCGCCTCGGTCGAGTCGACTCCTCTGGATCACCTCGGTCGAGGTGACTTTGTAGTCAACCGAGGTAAATCATAACTGAATATGAAATCTCTCAAATCTGGTCCAAAGTGAATCTCTATTCCATGGCTATGCTTCCTGGATCTTTCCTGAAGCTCTTGAATGTAGCTCCAATGACTCCATAGTTCCTTTTGCTCCTTTTTGATGCAAAACGTGCCATTTTACCTACGATTACAACAAAACTAGGTATAGACCTCGATTCCCGCAAAGGTAGATAAAACGGTAATATAATCACATAATATATATACAAACATGCAGATTATTGAAGATAAAACGTCTAAACAGGCCCCAAAATATTGACAATAATTCATGCTAACATTTAGAAAGGCAGTTTTTACATCCATTTGATGGATTTCTAGGTTTCGTAATGCCGCTATTGCTAATAGCATTCTTATAGAAGTTATTCTCGTGACAAGAGAATAGGTGTCAAAGAAATCCAACCCTTCTTTTTGTCGGAATCCTTGCACTACAAGCCTAGCCTTGTACTTCTTGATTGAGTCATCGGTTTTCAACTTGGTTTTGAAAATTCATTTGCATCCAAGTGATTTACACCTTTTTGGTAAGTCAACTAACTCCCATGTATGGTTTTGCATAATGGAGTCAATCTTACTTTTGACTGCTTCCTTCCAAGAAGGTGCGTCAGGTGTAGACATGGCTTCTGTGTAACTTCTTTCTTTTTCTGTGAGAAATGCCGTTATGAAGTCATCCCCGAACGATTTTTCCGTTTGAGTTCTTTTGCTTCTTCTAGGTTCTTCCTCGACTATTTCATTTCCAAAAGTACCTTCTTCCCTTTGTTCACGAGTTCGTTTTAGATTTTCTTTATCCTTACACAGAAACACGTTTTCAAAGAAAGAAGCATTCCTAGATTCCATTATTGTATTAACATGTATATCTGGTACATCTAATTTATGTACCAGAAATCGATAAGCACTAATGTTGTGTGCATATCTTATGAAAATACAATCAACGGTTTTAGGTCCGATGGTGACCTTTTTAGGAGGTGGTACAACCACTTTTGCTAGGCACCCCCACACTTTGAGGTATTTGTACGATGGTACTTTACCTTTCCAAACTTCATATGGCGCTCTCCCAGTTACCTTATTAGGTATTTTGTTGAGGACGTAATTGGTAGTAAGCAATGCTCCCCCACATGTTCTGGGATAACCCAGAATCCTGCAATAGAGCGTTCATCATCTCTTTCAGAGTTCGGTTCTTTCGTTCCGCAATTCCATTAGATTCAGGTGAATAGGGGGTAGTTGTTTGATGAACTATCCCGTGTTCTCTACAGAACGCGTTGAAAGGTTCATCGTACTCGCCTCCTCTATCACTTCGTATGACTTTGATTGTCTTACAAAGTTGGTTTTCAACTTCCAACTTGTATTCCTTGAATTTTTCCAAGGCCTCATCTTTGCTTCTTAGCAAGTAGATATAATAATATCTTGTACAGTCGTCAATAAATGTGACGAAGTACTTTTTACCTCCTCTAGTTTGTATAAACTTCAGATCACACAAATCAGTGTGAATTAAGCCTAGAGGTTCCGTGGTTCTCTCCACTTGTGGAGATGGCGTTTTTGTGAGTTTTGCCTGTACGCAGACTTCACATTTGTCTTTGTTTAATTTGCATTTTGGAATTAGGTTTAAATTCATCAGTCTTTGAATAGACTTATAATTTACATGCCCTAATCATTCATGTCAAATATTAAGAGACTCAACAACATAAGCAATAGGAGGTTTATTCATTGAAACTTTTTTGGTCACAACTATTGGGATGATTGTCAATACACATTTTGAACAGTCCATTCTTTTGATACCCCTTGCTTACATAAATCCCACGTTTAGTGAGAGTTAGCTGATCGGATTCTACTTTGACGTCGAATCCGTTCTTGCTCAGCAAAGATCCGGAAATCAAGTTCTTCCGGATATCTGGCACGTGCATGACATTGTTGAGAGTCAACTCTTTCTCAGACGTCATTTTCAGCACTATCTTGGCATGGCCTTCGACCTTTGATGTGGACTAATTCCCCATAAACAGGTGTTCGTCCTGCTTATTCTTCTGATAGGTGGAAAACATCCCCTTGTCAGAACAGATGTGGCGGGTAGCACCAGTGTCATACCACCACTCCATCGGGTTGCTCCCGACCATGTTCACTTGAAACGTCACAGCAACCATTTCAGCCACTGTCAGATTGCCTTCAGCTACTTGGGCTTGAGCTTGAGCTTTTCCCTTGCTTTTGCGTGGGTAGCCCTTGTTCCGACATTCGTCGAACTTGTGACCTATTTTTCCACAAGTGTGACACTCGCCGGCGAACTTCTTTTCAAGGGTAACCCAGAGTTCCCTAGAAGTTTCAACCAGTATGTACACTTGGTACAACGAGTCAGACAGGTGGCTTAGAATCCACCCTTTGCACAGATAATCGATGATCAGATAAGTTTGGAGTTCCTCCACATCTGCGGGTTTACCCTCGGTCACATATTTATCGAGTTTGTACATGGTTAAGAAGAATAGCATCTTCTGTTGCTAGGTCTTGAAATTAGTTCGTTTGAACTTGTCTGGCAGCAATCCTACGCTTGGAGAGCCAAGCATTGGTACTGTTTGAGGGACAGGTTGTTGACCAGATTGTACACCACTTGGAAGTGGATTAGTCCTGATTGGTGGGTTCGGCAACTTAGCCGATGGTAGACGACTCCCAAATTGAATATGGGGTGTCTGCTCAACCCTATTTGCAGCATCACTAAGGATCCTCATGATACTTCCATCATCGGAAGTGTTGGTACCGTCGGTAGTTTCTTTTATGTTATGAACCATTTCTGTTACACGGAAACAACCACGGTCGGTATTTCAATTTTTTTGATCGGAAATCGAAACACAAAAACCGAGGTTTAAAAATTCGGGTATAAGTTCGTACAAGAACAGACTTGTTTTCAATTTAATATTTAAATCGATTTCATGTTTAAAAACAAAAATCTTTTTTTTTTGTTTTAAAATGAATTTTTGAAAACTGAATTTAATTCAATTTTAAAAATAATTCCGGTAGATAACTGATAACACGATTTATAACGTAGTTTTAGGTGTTCATTTAGATAGAATTCTCGCTCATTCATGCATGATCTAGCATTGGTTCAAGACGTTTTGCACCCAATTCACGAATTTTGTCAAGATAGACGTCTACACGGACTTGTGCGCGTTTTGTAGATATTTCGGAAAGTTTAGGAGCTTAAACGGTGCATTTGAGGATCGTCCATCTAGATGACACACCCTCGGACACATTAGGACACAAGCCAAGGGCTGAGGAGGACTCATGGAGCCTTACCAACACTAGTCATGCACCAAATCACAACTTAATGATCCAAGGCGAAGTTTCTGTATAAAATCACGGTTCTCTGACGAACCACGGCCGTGGAAATGACCGTGGATTTTGCCAGATTCTCGTGACAGCTGTGCCACGACTCTCATGGCCAGCTCATGCAAGATTTGTTATAAAGGTGGTCCTTCATGGGTTGCTGGAGCAGCTGGGGAGTTTTGGGGAGCAGCTCATCCATTATCCATTTCTCTCTAACAAATATATTCTCAAAAACAAGAAGTTTTTCTAGGAAGGAAAGTGTCAAAGAGAAGAAGAAGAGCTCCATTGAAGAGGAGGAGAAGAACACACACCATAGCTTTCTTGTATTTCGGATTTCGTTTTCTAGAGATTGTATGAATCTTTGAACCTTCTTTTGGAAGGGTTGTAAGTGGCTCTATTCTAATCTTCAGCTTAGTTTTGAATTAAGTTCACTTGTTCATCTCTCTTCTTTCATTATCTTGCAATGGATGTTTTGGTTTTATGTTTGTTTGTCTTGATTTCCATTATGAATGTTGTAGGCTAAATTGATGTGGTTCTAGGGTAAGGAAAGGATGGTTATGGCTAGAGCTATGATAGGACGGACTTAGATTTACCTTTGGATGACTTTTGCTTATGAACGTAGTTCCTGTTAGAAATCACGGGTAGTTCTTGAAGAACCACGGCCGTGGTTTCGGTAGAACAAACCGTGATTCTCCCTGGTCCGAAGGACCTTGCCTTAGACCCATAAAATGTTGAAACCCTAAGTGTTTGTTTAGTTTAACCTACCCTAGGGTGACCTAGTGTAGTGTTTAAGTGTTAGGAGAGACTTACCCGGTAATCCTTGCCCTTAGAATCTAAAATAGCAAACCTTAGGTAGTGGTGAGCCTAATAAGCCGCCATTGGATTAGATGTGCTAGGATAGTTGCTTAGGACTTCCCTTTCCAAGACTTACCCGGTAAGGATAGGTTAGATCCCTAATTAACAATCCGGTTTGTGTAGAATTCCTATCCTTAGGTTCTTAGAGACTTACCCGGTAATGAGACCTTAGGTGTGGACTAGTTGGACCATGAGCCCTACCCGGTAACTGATCCCAAATTAGATACACTTAGTCCCAACATATCATAGTTAATCCAAAGAATGAATAGATAACTTGAGTTCTATG
Source organism: Fagopyrum homotropicum (assembly GCA_033239125.1). Taxonomy (NCBI): domain Eukaryota; kingdom Viridiplantae; phylum Streptophyta; class Magnoliopsida; order Caryophyllales; family Polygonaceae; genus Fagopyrum; species Fagopyrum homotropicum. Next base: position 61,175,665 of record BSWB01000005.1, read on the forward strand.
CCATAACCGGAACTTCCGACCCCTAGAATCCGTCTTTTCTTTACTTGATCATTATCTCGTTTGGTTTGTTCATTTGTGCTAATTTTTAGTTTAGTTTGATTGTTTACTTTGCATGAATTGTGATCTTTGATTGATCACCAAAAACCGACCAAAAACAATTGAGATTTTCATTTCTTTGTTTCCTCCTTTTCTAAACTTAGACCTTCACTAAACTTAATCACAAAACCGAATAAATTTCACCTTAGTCTTTGTGTTCGACCTCGGAATACTATCCATACTACAAACGTCCCGTACACTGCGGGTGCGCTAGAAGTTAGGATAAATATAACGAGTATAAATTTAAGGCTTATTGCGTGCACACTTTTTAGCGTTACAAGTTTTTGGCGCCGTTGCCGGGGACTAGGTCTAGATTGAGTCTATTTTGAGATTGTTTCTAGTGTAGATCTTTCTTGTTGCTTTTGATCTCTCTTTGGTTTGTGTCTTTGCTTTTCTAAACATCTATTACTCTTTAAGTGTATGCGAAGATCTCGTGGTAAGGATTTAGCTCCATTCGATCCTGAACCGGAGAAAACCCTTCGATCTAGATCCAAGAACATCCGAAAAGAGAAAGAGATGGCCGGTAGAAATCTTCAAGCTGAGTTGGATGAAGCCTTAGAGCAAATAAGGCTAAGAGATGAGCTCTTGGAGGAAGAAAGGAGACTTGCCAATGAGAGGCAAGAGGAAACTAGGAGGGAGATTGAAGAGATTAGGCAAGCCCTAGTTCAAGGAGAGCTTAATCACCGACAACCTCCACCTCCTCCACCACAACCGCAGCCGGCGGCCAATGTTAGGGTTGTTCCCATTGCTATCGAGGAGCCACAAACCCTAGGGAGACGTATGGATCCGGCACAAAGAGCACACCGACCAGGTGTGAATCTAGGAGATCCCGCAACCCACAACTATGAGCTCCGCCCTCAAGTTCTACAAATGATCCGGCACAATCAATTTGGAGGGATGGAAGGAGAGTCTCCTCACCAACATTTGATGAACTACGAGATTTTGATGGAGACTCTTAGGCCGCCAAGATTGGAGAGCAACAACCATAAGCTTAGGGCTTTTTCCTTCTCTCTTAAGGATAAAGCCTTGGCTTGGTATCAATCTATTCCACAAGGGCGAGTTGGTACTTGGGAGGAGATGACAACCGAGTTCTTGACCAAGTTCTTCCCACCTTCCAAGACCACCGAATTAAGAGGGAAGATCAATGCCTTCGTAATGAGGGATAGAGAAAGTTTGTTCAAGTCTTGGGAGAGATTCAAAGACCTTCTCCTAGATTGTCCACACCATGGCATACCGAAAATTGAGCTATTGGAGATCTATTTCAAGGGACTTGATGAAGATAGCCAATTCAAGCTTCAATCTCTTTCCGGTGGGACATTTATGGAGAAACATGTAGATGATGCTTGGGAGTTTGTGGAGAAGCAAGCTCTAGTGATTGAGAAGTACTCTCATAGGAAGAGTGAAGGAAGAAAGGCGGGAGCATATGAGGTGAGAGAGGTCACCATGAGCAATTTCAAGCTTGACGCCATCAACAACAAGTTGAAATCCTTAAGGGAGTTGTGTACTACAACCTTGAAGAGCCAAGCAACTCCTCAAGTACTTCCACAAGCTAACTTGTCTTCTAAGGAGGAAGATGTGAATTATATGGGAAGGGGCAACTTCAACAATTATCAAGGCCCAAGAAATTTCAACAACAACCGGCAATTCAACAATTACCGGCCCAACCACAACCATCCCGGATTTTCTTACTCTAACCCGGATGGAGCCTTGAACCCTCCCGCCTCCACAAGCACAACTCCACCACAAAGAGCTTCACAAGAACCTCCACCCGGTTTTTCTCAACCTTCAAAGGATAGAACCGAAGTCATGTTTGAACAATTGCTAGGAAGATTGAGTGGACTTGAGAGCACCGTGACTTCAATTTCTAAAGCTCAAAAGGTCTTGGAAGCACAAGTCTTTCAAAAGGCGGGTGAAGCACATAGAGATCCGGGAAAGCTTCCCGGAAGAACCGAAGACAACCCAAGAGGCCAAGTGTTGGCTATCACAACAAGGAGTGGGTTGAATATGAAGGATCCTTTGCCCAAGGACCAAGCTAAGGGAACGCAGGTAGTGGTAGAAGAGGGAAGAAAGCAAGAAGATGGAGGCAAGAGCAAAGATGTAGAGCCAACCTATGTGGCACCGCCTCCATACAAGCCACCACTACCATTCCCACAATCAAGAGCAAGAGCTCGTTTAGACAATCACTTTGGTAAGTTCCTTGAACTAATGTCCAAGTTACATATTAACATTCCGTTCATGGATGCCATTTTAGGAATGCCGGCATATGGCAAGTTTTTGAAGGAAATACTCTCCAACAAAAGGAAGTTGGAGGAGTATGGGGAGATAAGGATGACCAAGAGATCGTCGGAATTGATCCAAACCATGAAGGAAGAGATGCCTCCCAAGTTAAGGGATCCGGGCTCTTTTTGCGTCCCAATAGGAGTGGGAGATGTGAAGTACGAGGCCCTTTGTGATCTTGGGGCGAGTGTAAGCATCATACCGCTTGCACTTAGCAACAAGGTCGGGCTAGGAGAGCCAAAGCCGGTCAAGATGACCCTCTATATGGCGGACCGTTCTATCACTCATCCGGTTGGGATTCTAGAGGACATTCCGGTGCAGCTAGGAGGATTCTACGTGCCTATTGATTTTGTAGTGTTGGACATTCCGGCGGATTATCCGGTTCCTATCATCTTAGGAAGACCTTTCCTAGCCACTTCCGGATGTTTAGTGGATTGCAAGAACGGGACTCTCTCCTTCAACATCGGGGAAGAGAACATCAAGTTCAAGCTGTCCACGATGATGAAAGGGCCAACCCTTGATGAAGATATCTTCAACATAGTCGAGCATGAAGAATCTAGGGAAGTTGTGAGCTCGATCTTGATCAAGGACCCCTTGGAGAAGGTTCTTACCTTAAGCATGATGGAGGAAGGTGTTGAAGAGGCCTGCAATGAAGAGATCAAGGCCTTGGAAGCCTTGGAAGAGGAGCCAAGAGTTGGATTTGAAAGCCACGAAGAGGTGGTGAACAACTGCAAGTTCCACGGTCGAGATTTATGTTCCACGGCCGTCAAACTTTCTGGACAACTCCGAGAAGCAAGCTTGGCAAGAACCACGGCCGTGGAAGATGAGCAACCCGTGTTTCCAACCGTGGTTTTCCCTGAATCAGCTCTTGATGTTGATCAAGCTTCTAGGAGCCTTGTAGGATCTTCATTTGCCTTGGAATCATCTCATCCAACCTTATTTGGATCAACTTCAACCGATAGAGGTCCTCCCTCACTTGAACTTAAACCCCTTCCCTCTCATTTAAAGTATGCATTTCTTGGTGATAATTCTACATATCCTGTGATTGTTAATGCATGCTTGAGTGATGATGAACTTGCTAAATTGCTGCATGAACTAAGATTACATAGGAAAGTCATTGGTTATACTATTGAAGATTTGGTTGGCATTAAGCCATCTTTGTGCATGCATAAGATAATGATGGAAGATAACCACAAACCCTCTATTGAACATCAAAGGAGATTGAATCCTATAATGAAAGAGGTGGTCAAAAAGGAAATCATTAAGTTACTAGATGCGGGAATTATCTACCCTATCTCGGATAGTAAGTGGGTTAGCCCCGTTCATGTAGTGCCTAAGAAGGGTGGAATGACGGTAGTAACTAATGAGAACAATGAACTAATACCGACTAGGACGGTTACGGGGTGGAGGATGTGCATTGATTATAGGAAATTGAACATGGCCTCTAGGAAAGATCACTTCCCCCTCCCCTTCATTGACCAAATGCTAGAAAGGTTAGCTCAACACTCTCATTTTTGCTATCTAGATGGATATAGTGGATTCTTCCAAATCCCTATCCACCCCGATGACCAAGAGAAAACGAATTTTACATGTCCATGGGGTACCTTTGCATATAGGAGAATGCCATTTGGGTTGTGTAATGCACCCGCCACCTTCCAAAGGTGTATGATGGCCATCTTTTCGGAATACATAGAAAATATCATGGAAGTGTTCATGGATGATTTCTCTGTTTATGGTTCTTCTTTCGATGATTGCTTGGCTAACTTGTCATTAGTGTTGCAAAGATGTGAGGAGACAAATCTTGTCTTAAATTGGGAAAAATGCCACTTCATGGTAAGTGAAGGGATTGTGTTAGGGCACTTGGTGTCTAACCGTGGCATTGAGGTTGATAGGGCTAAGATTGAAACGATAGAGAAGTTGCCACCACCTACCTCGGTGAAGGGGGTAAGGAGTTTCTTAGGGCATGCCGGTTTTTACCGGAGGTTTATTCAAGACTTCTCTAAAATTTCTAAGCCTCTTACTAACCTACTAATGAAAGATGTTGATTTTGTCTTTTCCAAGGATTGTCTTGAAGCTTTTTATAGATTGAAGAACGCCTTGATCTCCGCACCTATCATGCAACCTCCGGAGTGGAGTCTACCATTTGAGATCATGTGCGATGCAAGCGATGTGGCCGTTGGGGCCGTTTTAAAGGAAAGAAGGGCGCACTCATGCTATTTACTATGCTAGCAAGACGCTAGATGATGCCCAACTCAACTATGCTACCACCGAGAAGGAGTTGTTGGCGGTGGTGTATGCATTTGAGAAGTTCCGCTCATACCTTGTTGGGGCAAAGGTCATAGTTTATACGGATCATGCGGCGATCCGTTATCTACTTACAAAGAAGGATGCCAAACCAAGGTTGATTCGGTGGATCCTTCTTCTTCAAGAGTTTGATTTGGAGATACGAGATAAGAAGGGATCCGAGAACTCCGTGGCGGATCACCTTAGTAGACTCCCACCATTGGAGCTTGGGAAAGACAACATCTCGATAGATGATTCATTCCGGGATGAACAATTGCAAATGGTGGAGGAATACTTTTTACAAGTGGCTAGAGGAAGTGAGCCGTGGTACGCCGACATCGTGAACTACTTAGTGTGTGAGGAAGTGCCTCCCGGATTTACATATGCACAAAGGAAGAAGTTCTTCAACGATGTAAGGCATTACTATTGGAGTGAGCCACTTCTATTCAAGAGAGGCCCGGATGGGGTGCTTAGAAGATGCATACCGGAGGATGAAGTGGAGAGTGTGATCCGGCATTGCCACTCCTTACCATACGGAGGCCATGCTAGCTCACACAAGACGTGTGCAAAGGTATTACAATCCGGTTTTTATTGGCCTAACTTGTTTAGAGATGTGCAAGGTTTTGTAGTGGCATGTGATGCTTGCCAAAGGACGGGCAACATCTCAAGGAGGAATGAAATGCCTTTGAATAACATCCAAGAAGTTGAGATTTTTGATGTGTGGGGTGTAGACTTCATGGGACCATTCCCTTCTTCATGTGGCAATCTCTACATCCTATTGGCGGTGGACTGTGTGTCAAGATGGGTAGAGGCGATCGCCTCTCCTACGAATGATGCCAAGGTGGTAGTGCGATTCTTCAACCGGGTGATCTTCCCTAGGTTTGGAACACCAAGGGTAATCATTAGTGATGGAGGGAAGCACTTCACAAATAGGAACTTTGGAGCACTTTTGGCCAAGTATGGGGTGACTCATAAGGTGGCAACACCTTACCACCCCCAAACTAGTGGTCAAGTGGAGATCTCCAACCGAGAGATCAAGGTCATCCTCGAGAAGACGGTGTCTAGGACAAGGAAGGATTGGGCTATGAAGCTCAATGACGCACTATGGGCATATAGAACCGCCTTCAAGACACCAATTGGAACCACTCCCTACAAGTTGGTCTATGACAAGTCTTGCCATCTTCCGGTGGAAATGGAGCATAGAGCTTATTGGGCCATTAAGTGGCTAAATTTTGACCTCAAGGAAGCGGGAGAAAAGAGGTTGCTTGATATAAACGCCCTTGAGGAGCTCCGGTTGGAAGCTTATGAGAATGCCCGGATCTACAAGGAGAGAACCAAAAGGTGGCATGACAAGAGGACCATTCCAAAGGAGTTGAGTGAAGGAGATCTTGTCCTTCTCTTCAACTCAAGGCTAAGGCTCTTTCCCGGAAAGCTCAAATCAAGATGGACCGGGCCATATGAGGTAAAGAAGATCTTTCCCCATGGAGCTATTGAAATAGGAGGGGAGCATTGTGGAAATTTCAAAGTGAATGGGCATCGCTTGAAGAAGTATATTCCGGGAGCCCCGGTAGACATGATTGCCCCGCTTCACCTCGAATAGACGCTCCCGAGTTTGGTCAAGCTAATGACCTTAAAGAAGCGCTTGGTGGGAGGCAACCCATTGGTAACATTTTTCCCTTTTCATTTTTTATTTTTGCTTAGATTTTTCGTTTTTGTGTGCTTTGTGTGTGTTTTGTCTACTTTCGTGTGTATGCTAGAGCATTAGTAGCATTGGAAGCCTTTCTTGGCAATGAAAATGATGATGAAACCCTCACCAATTATGGGTGGAGCGGACGCGGAACTTGGACGGCTAGCGGTGCCTAGCGCGGGTTCCGAAGCTTTGAAGGATGCTTAGAGCTCTGTACCATGGTTGAAAGGATCATCCAACATCAATTCACTTGAGAATTCCCAAATACCATAGCAAACAATTTTACATTGTGAGAACCTTCTTTCACTCTCTCTACTTCATTTACACATTGGGGACAATGTATTTCTAAGTATGGGGTGGGGTTCGCATGACCCCTTGCATGATGAGCATCTAGGATAGGTTAATATTTGCACACGTCTTGCATTGTACATACTTAAAACGAAAATCCCATAAAAATCAGAAAATTTAAAAAATTTTGTGCTTTCTAGGCTTGGATGTGATCCTAATGATGAAACTTGTCTTGTGATTGGCTATGGATGGCCTTATGTGTTGAATTGATAAATGCATATGTGGACTTGAACTACTTCTCTTAAATTCTATAAATGACTTGTGATCATGATGATTTCCTAGAACGGATTGAGTATTGAAAGTCGAAATTACATGATAGTTCTTGCATACCATCTAGGAATGAATGAGGCATTTCATCTTTCTCTACTTCTCATCTTGATCATGATTGCTTGAGCACCTCAATTGATATAAAATCGACCTCCTTTAAACCCATCCGGGAATAGGAGCATGCTAGTGTGTTGAAATGTGTGAAAAGCAAGTGCAGGGTGAAGATGTAATGAAAAGAATGTCGTGAATAAAATGCTGAAATTATTGTGGAAGTGTAGCCAAAATATAGGTTTGGGGGCGTTGGTTTAAATGACAAGTAACTCGGTACACTTCACATAATCGGGTGTTGGTGCCTTGCCAAAGTCAAATGAACCAATAGCCCTAACGAGCTTTGGTATGTGTGCCCGGTGTGGATGCACCTCGAAAAAGAGAAAAAGCCCGAGGATGGCTAATCACCGAGGTTTCGGCTATTGTACACCAATGTCATTGTCTCAAAAATGAGTTAAAGAAAAAAGAAAGCAAGATAAGGAAAAATATACACTTGGGGGAAGTTGATCGAGGACAAGGATATGGAGTTAGTTCCATTCCCGGATTAGCATCACACAACCTAAAGAATTCTCCGCCCAATTGCAACGTTTCTTGGCCTTTTATGTCACAAGCCCTTATGACCTACTTGCATGTTTGTAAGACTTAGTAATCTAGATTGGATAGACTCTTGATCTTCTTGACCTCTTCATCCTCACATCTCATGCATGCTTTTGAGTTAAGTACAATTGTCTTTCCATGCCCTTATTGTTTGATACATAATTGCTTATCCAATTGCCATTGATCATGACTATGAAGGTGATCCAATAGTAGAAGCACAAAACCCAAAAAGATTTTGCCATTTTTCTGCATACATAAATCATGTCATCTCTTAGTCTATAGTTGGGAATTTGCTTGGGACGAGCAAACCTTAAGTATGGGGTATTTTGATAACACGATTTATAACGTAGTTTTAGGTGTTCATTTAGATAGAATTCTCGCTCATTCATGCATGATCTAGCATTGGTTCAAGACATTTTGCACCCAATTCACGTATTTTGTCAAGATAGACGTCTACACGGACTTGTGCGCGTTTTGTAGGTATTTCGGGAAGTTTAGGAGCTTAAACGGTGCATTTGAGGATCGTCCATCTAGATGACACACCCTCGGACACATTAGGACACAAGCCAAGGGCTGAGGAGGACTCATGGAGCCTTACCAACACTAGCCATGCACCAAATCACAGCTTAATGATCCAAGGCGAAGTTTCTGTATAAAATCACGGTTCTCTGACGAACCACGGCCGTGGAAATGACCGTGGATTTTGCCAGATTCTCGTGACAGCTGTGCCACGACTCTCATGGCCAGCTCATGCAAGATTTGTTATAAAGGTGGTCCTTCATGGGTTGCTGGAGCAGCTGGGGAGTTTTGGGGAGCAGCTCATCCATTATCCATTTCTCTCTAACAAATATATTCTCAAAAACAAGAAGTTTTTCTAGGAAGGAAAGTGTCAAAGAGAAGAAGAAGAGCTCCATTGAAGAGGAGGAGAAGAACACACACCATAGCTTTCTTGTATTTCGGATTTCGTTTTCTAGAGATTGTATGAATCTTTGAACCTTCTTTTGGAAGGGTTGTAAGTGGCTCTATTCTAATCTTCAGCTTAGTTTTGAATTAAGTTCACTTGTTCATCTCTCTTCTTTCATTATCTTGCAATGGATGTTTTGATTTTATGTTTGTTTGTCTTGATTTCCATTATGAATGTTGTAGGCTAAATTGATGTGGTTCTAGGGTAAGGAAAGGATGGTTATGGCTAGAGCTATGATAGGACGGACTTAGATTTACCTTTGGATGACTTTTGCTTATGAACGTAGTTCCTGTTAGAAATCACGGGTAGTTCTTGAAGAACCACGGCCGTGGTTTCGGTAGAACAAACAGTGATTCTCCCTGGTCCGAAGGACCTTGCCTTAGACCCATAAAATGTTGAAACCCTAAGTGTTTGTTGAGTTTAACCTACCCTAGGGTGACCTAGTGTAGTGATTAAGTGTTAGGAGAGACTTACCCGGTAATCCTTGCCCTTAGAATCTAAAATAGCAAACCTTAGGTAGTGGTGAGCCTAATAAGCCGCCATTGGATTAGATGTGCTAGGATAGTTGCTTAGGACTTCCCTTTCCAAGACTTACCCGGTAAGGATAGGTTAGATCCCTAATTAACAATCAGGTTTGTGTAGAATTCCTATCCTTAGGTTCTTAGAGACTTACCCAGTAATGAGACCTTAGGTGTGGACTAGTTGGACCATGAGCCCTACCCGGTAATTGATCCCAAATTAGATACACTTAGTCCCAACATATCATAGTTAATCCAAAGAATGAATAGATAACTTGAGTTCTATGCCATAACCGGAACTTCCGACCCCTAGAATCCGTCTTTTCTTTACTTGATCATTATCTCGTTTGGTTTGTTCATTTGTGCTAATTTTTAGTTTAGTTTGATTGTTTACTTTGCATGAATTGTGATCTTTGATTGATCACCAAAAACCGACCAAAAACAATTGAGATTTTCATTTCTTTGTTTCCTCCTTTTCTAACCTTAGACCTTCACTAAACTTAATCACAAAACCGAATAAATTTCACCTTAGTCTTTGTGTTCGACCTCGGAATACTATCCATACTACAAACGTCCCGTACACTGCGGGTGCGCTAGAAGTTAGGATAAATATAACGAGTATAAATTTAAGGCTTATTGCGTGCACACTTTTTAGCGTAACAATAACCCGGTTTGACTATTTCGGCGCCTTATCTGCAACACTTAATAAACGGTTAGTGCATAACAGTTTAACAAGTTTTTAGAATTAAGACTGTAGGAACCTGTAATACGATAGTTAAACTGTATGCGGTATAACAATAAGGTTCAAAATTTCATACCACCGCAGTGCGTATGTTGAGCAGAGTCGAGATCGGAATCTCTTTCCTTAATTCTAAAAACACCCCGTATTACGACGGTTACCGGTGTTTAAGAATCCCAGGATACAACTGCTGTTCGAATCCGTTCTTCGTAATAGAACTGGAAGCCTACGACCCAGTAGTGCGTTGCACTCTTGAGATTAGAAAAGCTCGCAAGCTTGAAGAGAGAGAAGAGAAAATGATCGAAATCTCTTTCCGTCGATCCGTTTGCATAAATGGGCTTGGCCCAAGGCCTTCCTCATCTGGACTGTTGGACTTCGAGTTGGGTCGGCCCAAAAATAATATAGGTGGCCAGTCCATATTATAATTAGGTCCACCCGCCCCGCAGCACGACTCGGGCTCGGACTCGGCACGACCACGAGCTCGGCTCGGCTCGACGCGCGCGTGTGTGGTGGTTTGCCTACGCCGTTCCCCGTTTGAAAACGGGTAGTGACCCAAGGCCACATGCGTTAGAGCAAACTTGCCCCTTATATCCCATTGTTTCTTCCTCCATATAGTCGATGTGGGAAGCACTCAATTTTGACTATTTTCCCAAGTTATTACCTATTACGCAACCAACTTTGGGCATTCATTTCTCATTCAAACGGAACTCAAATTTAATGTATGAATATACCACGAGCAAGAGCTCGCGGATACGAAGCCAACACTCCCTCTTTCCGGTGTTGATAATGGCCGGAGCCCACCGGAAATATTCCCGGAAAAGTGTCCGCCGCACACATGTGTTAAAACATGTGTTTATTCATTCTTTTAATCAATTTAGTTCCAACAGTGGGTAGAAAGAATGTCGTTTATAGTAGTTGAGAGTTGATATATCGGGTGGTTGTGTTTGTATGTTTAGTATGAGTTATGAAGAAGGTTGAGTTGGCATGAGAAATGAATGTTGTATGAAGGTATTAGATGGATGATTGTAGGCTAGCAATGAGGATGAGTTAAATGTTAGATTTATGACCTGAGATAGCTTCATTGATAGCATTTGAGCATAGACATGGATGCAAGTTCCTTAAAGTATATAAGAACTTATGTGAAGAGTTATGTTAGTGGACTTTCCATTATAAGTGGAGTTTGGTATCTTGTAGTTAGAATAAGTTTCCTTTCATTTTTTATTTTAGCTTGTAGGTTGTTATTATATATGTATTGGCATGTCTTAGTGATACGCGTTTTGGTTTTCTTTTGGTTATCTTGCTAGGAGTAGACGTGCTTGGTATGTTTAGGTGTTTCTCGGAACTTTTGAGTTTTTAGTAGTAATGTTTAGTTGACCTTAGTTACTCTAAGTAAATTTTAGGGTTCTTGGATCTAGGTTTATAATTGCCATTTCGCCAAGTAAGGCTAGTTTAGTGTTTTCTTCGGATGAACGTTATTAACTTAAAAGTGAAAACTTCTAAGGTGTTGGATATGTTATTGATACAAGTCTCATGTTATGATAAAGCAGTTGAGATTGACCATATGTAGCTAAGAGATATCGTTGTCTGGACTTGACCTAGTACAAGTATGTCCCCGGACATACTTAGCTTGTATTCTCTGTATTAGTTTCAATGCGTGTTTGGTGGTGTGTGTTTATTGTTTATGTGTGTGAATATTATTTATGTTATAACATCTAAACCGGTAATAGCCCACCGACTTTATATGTTTATATTTGGCCCAAGTGTATGATAACGGGTGGTGACCGCTTGTCCAGTCCAAAATGGGGATGACTGGGAGGTGCCTTGCGACTAGTCAAACGGATGATGCTGATTCGCATCAAGTACAAACCCGTATGGTGAAAGGGGACAAGGGCGAGATCTTTAAGATTCTCGTGTCACACTATAATTGGAATAGTATGGGATATGACTTAATAATAACAAAGAGATAATGAACCGGACTTGTGTGTTAGATCATGTTGAGTGTTATGATTCCTTGTGTGTGTGCCAATACCATGATCCTAATGTTGTGAATGCTAGCTAATGTTTTTATACCGGTATTGTTGTAGTTGCCCTGCAGGTTAAAGATGTTGCCGAGTGAGGTGGAGGAGTGGACAGCCGGGGTCTCCGTACATTATAGGACGGGGATGGTTATATGTTTATGTTGTTTTTGTTTATGTTATACCTTATGGATTTATGTTTTAGAGTTGTGCGTTTTGAGGACTCGGCTGAGCTTCCAAGTTGTATCTTTCTTTTCGAGATTGTTTGCATTGCTTAAAAACGATTTTGATATTTGCCTTTAATTGTGCCATGTTGGAAAGATCCAGTGAAATTGTTGTCAAGCTAAGGGTCAGGACCCTTTGTGAGGTCTCAACCCGTAGCGCTCCGAGTCCCGCGGATTCGGGGTGTTATATAACTTCTCTCTCTCCTAATTACTATTGTATTTTTATTTAAATTAGGAAAGCATCAAATCGTAACCGATTAACAAGGAAACAATTATACGGTATATATCTCTGCAATCACGTTCCTAATCTATCGCTTCCGATTGAATTGAGCGATTTTTGTATCATTGTGCCACCAACAATCATCGTTGATCTAAGAATATTGTTTGCGATATTTTTTGTTTGTTGGTGTTTGATCTTCGTTGCGATTCGTCACGGTAGTCTGAACAATATCGGTAGTTAGTGCACTGTATTTTGATAGATCGTCATTTGTAAATGCCTGCAACTGACTATTTACTTGATGGTGATCGTACATAATTATGTGAATGTTGGTTGTGAAGATTCCAGTTATGTCTCCAAGCTGTGAAGATGCATAAATATTTATGTTCTTGTCATACATATATTGTAAATGCTGGTTGTCTTTGTTTTACCGCGTGTTGATTTTATGTACATTAGAATTAATACATTGTATGAATATTCCATGTACGTTGTGTTTATGTAAATGGGCATGTGTTGTTTAGTACTGATTTCTTATGTAACCATTAGTTTTAGACAGAACTTAAATTTTGTACATATATGTATTGTATTGAATAAAACAATTAAACTTATGTACACGATTTGTTTATGCAATGGCGTACATAATTATGCAGTTTACAATAATTTTGAGAAACTTTAGGATTGTTACAGTTGTTTGTGTACGTATTAGGTTGTGTTCTTTGATTGGTTCGAAAATAAATTAATATACTTAATTATTTACTCGATGGTGATCATACACAATTATGTAGCCTACAATGATTTTGAGAAATTTTAGGATTGTTACAATTGTTTGTGTACGTATCTATGTGTATATTGACTATCGAAGATGATGTAGTCTACAGATTAGACGTAAATTTCGACCGGAGATTCTTTCAACGTTGATTCCACAACGGCGTATCTCTTCGAATGGAAGTTTGAGTGAGAAGTTGAAGAGGCAAATGTCCAAATTCGTCATAAATATTCGGTTACCACATTCCATGCGATTTTAGTTTTTTTTTATTTTTTATTTTTTTTATGCAGTTTCCTTGCTTTCTTACCTTCTTGTCCTTACTTAATAAGGTTTATTTTATCTATTATTAATTTCTTTTGGCTTTAATTTTTGGTTGCTAAATTAAAGGGCCTATTTTTTTTCTATGAAACAAAAAGGGTTGGAGTACACCAATTTTCTCAAACAGTTTTTAAATTCAATATATTTTATTAATTGATTTTCGGTTAGACCCGGTCCACTAGTTTTATTACGGTGCTAGATCGGGTCTAAATTGGAACCCATAATTGGCTTAAAGGGAGACTAGGCTTGAACCGGACCGTAATTTTTCGGTCCGGTTTTATTGTCCGGGTTCAAAGTGAACAACCCTATTTATAAATTTAAAAATCAGTTAATTAATTTGATTATATTTAATAATACCATTGATATTCATAGATATATTTAATACCGAAAACACTTAAACTTATTATAATCAAAATATTTACTTTTAGTTTAATATTCTCAATTTCTTATTTTAACCATTCGGTGGAATGAATTGAAGAGAAATAAGGGAACTAAAAAAATGAAATTTATGACAGCTTTTATTCGTTGTGAAATAGATTATTGGAATGAAAGAGGTTAAATTGGGTTCCTCGGCTTCCAATAAAATTTGGGATAGATATATATAATATGTAAAACTTTATCCTTGATTTTTTTTTACTATATTATAGTTAATATTTTAATTCTTATCATGTATATGTTTGTTATTTTGATTTCGAATATGTTATGTGACTTTGATTCATTTTTTTTTATATTTTTAATAAATAAAGTAAAATTATTTTTAGATACCAAGTTTTAGAATCCGGGTCGAACTAATCAATAAGATACATGCGAATATCATTAAGAAGATTGGTGTATAAAGGTATTTCTTGTATTGGTGATACAAACTAGGCCTCTATTTTATGTCTAAAAATTTAAAATTCCACACCCAAAACAGTTTCGGTTTCTCTCAATCATTCAGTTCTAAACTCGGTAGTCATCTTCACCTTGATATCTGGCGGTTTGCTTCTAACAACGGCGAAGCCTTCTTCCCGGTGACGTGCAACAACGAGGCGGCAAGCAGTGACGGCTCTACGGCAGTGGATCTTGGAGTGACGACCTTCGCATCCTGAGCCAGGAACTGAGTTGTTCGACATTGAGCCAACAAAACCGGAATTACTTGCTTACTGCAAGATCCATCTCGCCGCCAACAGATCGCCAGTTCCAGCCTCATCGCAAACATATCGCAACTAGTGGAAGGAAAACAACCGCCAACAGATCTCCATATCCAGCCTTGCCGCCAACAGATCTCCATATCCAGCCTTGCCGCCAACAGTTTGCCAGATCTAGACTCCCTGCAGCGCATCCATCAACCGTCGTCGTCGTTGTTTGGAACATAGGCCGCCATTGAACTCGATCTGTCCAACTAGCAACTCATCAGTGTCAGGAACCGTTGAACCACCGTCCAAATCCACTCGGCAAGATGCCGGAGTTGGAGTAGCCGTCGTGCCGGAGTCGAAACCGCCGGAGGGAGCCTACCACCACCTGGATCGCAACATGCGCCGCCAACCTCAGAAACCCTAATTTGGGTAGGGTCAATTTTAGGTATAATTACAAATAACTACCTAATCTTTGTATTTGTGTTTATGACCCAAATTTTTACAGAAATCTACAAATATGTCCATGTAAAGTTATTGTAGATTTTGACCCATATTTTATAATTGCAGGAAAGCCCCACAGTTTTGAAAGTTCACAAATTGTCCCGATTTGATTAATTGTAAAATTTGACCTAACTTTATAAATATGGGATATAATATATTTTTTTAATAATTATAAATGGATTTGTGTAACTCGATGGGCTTGAATTTGTGTAACTAGATGGACTTGGACTTGTGTAACTCAACCTTGTGTAAATGTCAGACTTTTAGCTTATGCATCTCATTTGAGTTTGTGTAACTCAACCTTGTGTAATTGGAAAATGACCGATTTTTGTTAACTACATAATTTGACATTGTAATATAAATTGTGTATTAACATTTTGTAATTGAAATTTTGTATTAAAATTGTGTAATTGAAATTGTGTATTAACATCGTGTAAGTGAAAATTGTGTATTAAAATTTTGTATTAACATTGTGTAACAACAAGATAATACACAAGTTTAATTAGTCCAGCAAGTATAAGGGTGGGAGGGATTACCTATCACCCAGAGTTCGAAACTCATTAGTGGGCTTGTGTAACTTGTGTGGACCTATTGGACCTGAATGAGAGATCTAATTTATCACCTAATAAGCAAAATAACTATATGGATATCTGATTCATTGATCATACGAGAATGGGACCATGCACAATTTCTTTTAAAAAAGGAATTTATAGGCATTAACTTTTTGAGTATGCATTTGGTAAATAATAAATGTATGTCAAACTCGACCTCAACGTCTTACCACATGCAAATTCAACAAAAACCCCGCATTTAGGATGACGGGGTGAGTTCAGGTGATAAACCCTGACCGAAATTCACTTGATGTGATTTGCATTTTACTTTAACATTCTCAATTGCTAAAGTGTAATTGTGAAGCGAGTAGAGAGTCATGACTATCCGTTTGGTTTTAACTCTGAAAACAAAAGCGAAATAGAAACAAATTTAATTTATACGTATACCCTTATTCATGAAAGTTTTTGAAATCTTTTTTTATGGTTTGAAGTAATTGGAATAAAGTTTAATTACTTTTGATACCCTGTAGAGAAACAAAATGGTAGAAGAAAGTCTATTTTGCATTAAACCACAAAAAAAAAATCAAAAAAAATGTATGAATAAAGTACACACATAAATTAGATTCATTTTTATTTCGTTTTCGAAGTTGTCTATATATAAACTAAATTCATTTTTATTTCGTTTTCCAAGTTAAAACGATTAAAATAAAAAGGGCCTCAAAGTGACTAGGATTTGTCTATGGAATCTTAGGTAGGTTCCTTGCCCTTAAATTGTGTGTCACAATTGATGTAATGGCCACCCACTTATCGTTTTATAGTATTGATTCCAAGTTAATGGATGCTCT
Organism: Fagopyrum homotropicum; assembly: GCA_033239125.1. Taxonomy (NCBI): domain Eukaryota; kingdom Viridiplantae; phylum Streptophyta; class Magnoliopsida; order Caryophyllales; family Polygonaceae; genus Fagopyrum; species Fagopyrum homotropicum. Next base: position 61,192,041 of record BSWB01000005.1, read on the forward strand.
ACTCAAACGCCTCATCCCTACCTTTCTATCACACAATCTTAGCATGTTCCGTTCAACCACGATACTAAAATGGGTCGGATCATTTAACCCGTCCGCCCGAAGGACATAAACAACGATTTTATTGTACGGCGTTGGTCCTCGGCCAACCGTGGAACAAAAGTTCCGTGTTCTTCCCCCAGAAGAAGGTCATGTGCATCATTATCATTCTCTGGCGAGGCATAGGCATCTGCGATGGAGCCATGTTCATGCCCTGCATTTTTCCAATCGAGGGTTGTTTGTGGATTGGACTCTTGATGTTGGAGTGTTTTTAATAATAAAACCCTTGTCACGTGGTGCGCTATCACTAATCAGATTTCGGCCAGCGAAGGCGCGCCACATGGCGCGCTTGTCTCCTGTATTCATTCAAAACGACGTCGTTTTGAGCCCTAAGGCAAAACAACGTCGTTTTATAAGAATTTAAAAATAAAATTACAAAGACAGATAGGAGCGGCGCCAATATTGGCGTCGATCCATGGGACTACTAACCCATTTTCATTTCCATGTTATCATTTTGATATAAGAGACCCTCCATTGTGGAGGGTCTTATATGACGGTGAAGGATGGGTATGATAGTATAGAGTGTAGACGAAGAAAGAGGAGATGGTTTTTGGTTTTACAGTTGAGGAAACTGTACTGCAGAGAGTACAGATGATACTCCACCAAGATAAACCCATTTCAATCTATCGTATTAACCATGAATAGAAATAAAATCAATTTAAGGGAAAATATCCCAAGAAAATTAGTCATCTTCTTCGAAGTATTTTTGTTTAATATCACTATCATATCTATACACATATACTAGTATATGATATACGTACTTTGCACGGATTATATTTTAAAATAATTGTAGCTTAAAATTTTAAAATATATAAAAATAATTGATAATTTATACTTAAATAATTAATTGTTTAAGAGAAACATATCAATAAAAATGTTTAATTTATTTTTATATTTAAAAACATCCAAGAAAAAACATAATTTTTTATATTTATAAACAAAATATTATAATAAGTAGAAAGAATTTGGCTTACTAGCCCTTTTTCAGTTTTGTGTTTAGTAAATGTACCGTATAATTTTTTATCACTTTCATTTAATGATAAGTAAAAGTAATTAAGCCTGCTATGAATGCTTGTTATTTGTTATGTAAGTATAAGTTTTAATTTTTAATTACTAAATTTATTTATTTATTTATTTTATTTGTCTTTATTTATTTTTTTTTTCTTTTTTATTTTTTAGAATTAATTTCTCATACAAGAATTTTTTACATACCAGAATTTTTACATACCAGAATTTTTCACATACCAGAATTTTTTATTTACCACAATTTCACATACCAGAAATTTATATACCCGAAATTCTCATACCAGAAGTTCATACCGGAAGTATATACCGGAAGTTCATACCGGAAGTTCATACCGAAAGTTCATACCGGAATTTCATATTAGAATTTTCATACCAGAATTTCTTACAATAATTTTTAATACCAGAAATCTTGTAGTATGAAATAACATTGAAAAACACAAATCTGAGAATTATGAATATAGATATTGAATGGGTGAGTTGGTTAAGTAGGTACATAACGTATTTTTGTGTATATAATAGGTATGTTTTGTAATGTGTAGACAAAGTAGGCCCTTAAAATTATGTAGAAAAAGATTAATTAGAAAACAATAACAGATATTACCTATTCGAAGGATTCGAAATCTGGACGAGCTGTCAATCCCTCCCACCCTTATACCAATTGGACTAATTAAACTTTGTATATTCTTTTGATGATACACAATATTAATACACAATTTCAATTACACACTAGTGATACATAATTTCAACTACATAATGCTAATAAAATGAAGACTTGTGTAACAAAAAACCTTGTGTACGAAATACTCGAGTATACACAATTTCAATTACACAATAGTGATACATAATTTCAAATACATAATGTTAACAAATAAAAGACTTGTGTAACCAAAAACCTTGTGTACGAAATACTCGAGCGATATAAAATGACTCGAGTATACATAATGTACCTACGTATTATTCAGGAAAGAAATTCAGTGAAAGGTATTTCGTACACAAGGTTTTGGTTACACAAGTCTTTTATTTATTAATATTGTGTATTTGAAATTATGTATAAATATTGTGTAATTGAAATTGTGTATCATAATTTCAAATACACAAAGTTTAATTAGTTCAACTGGTATAAGGGTGGGAGAGAGGGGCAACTCGATATAACAAATTATAAAATTAATAGGAGAAATAAGAATATTAATAAGAGAGAGAAGATTCTTCAAATCTTTCTTCTTTTAATGATTATCCAACTCAAAATTAGGGTGCCTAGTTTGTATCTAAGATACAAAAAAAATACCTTCTTTCACCAATCTTCTCATATTGAATCTGAAACAAATCAAACATGTTCATCCTACGCATCTCTGAGCTGACATTACTGCACCCATGAACAACAAAATATTTGGATGTCGAAGCCCCTTCTTGCGAGATACCTTGACACATTATAGACATATAAACATGGTCAAACCCATCATCATTGGATATAGCTCTTCAAGTTCTGAAATTCAGATAAAAAAGGCTTTCATGAAAGCAGTTAGTGAAGCAAGAATGATTAGTTAGCTCCGATTTTCTACACTTCAAACATTCACCAGTCACCCCACATGGAAAATAATATCTATTATAAACCCCTCTTTGAATATTGAACTACAAAAAATACTTCTTTTCTAAATGAAAGTATGGAATCTTCAGAATACTCTACTTTAGGGAAGACTTTTATTGCAATATCCTGCAAAAATCAGCTCATCATAATTATTCCACAGAGAACAAAATAGAACGCATGGATACAAACAAGTTCAGAAGTACTGGCTATAATTTAGAAGCAATAGATGCTTGCATCAATTTGCAAATGTACATGCTCAGATGTTGGATAAGGGAATGCAGCTTTGCAACCAATCACCGGTATCTATGCCATCTTAAGGGTGCCACTAACTAGTAGTACATAGACATCAACATCATCACATCCAAGCTCATCTACACAAGACGGGTATTATGGGATTATATCACCTCGCGAAAGCCCCCCAAGCACATCTACACAATATCATTTATGCAGCCTCTTATATTGAGAAAATGATCCTCTGTGCAAGTCTTTTCTTCAATTCAACATACTAGAAAAAGAATGTTGTGGGCGGTGACTTCACCAATGGAAACAGGACAGGAGGAGAACCATGAGGCTTCATCGTTGCTGCCGAGGTTGAACCAACACTGCGTCGTTGTTGCCGCCAAGGTTGAACCAGCCCTGCACCGTTGTTGCCGCCAAGGAAATAGAAGGTTGATATAGTAAACATAAGGTTCGTGAATACATAGAAATGAAATTCTTCCACTAATGAGAAACTTCCATTCTCAATCTTACATAGCTACAATCAGAAAATTGGCAATAGCCTACATCCCGAAACCTCATCAGAATCCACATTAAATGACATAAAACACTTGAAAGTTGAAATCAGGCACCACAACTAGTAATCAACAAATTGGCGATTTGTGAGGAAGAGAGAGTGTATGAACAAGAGTTGCGATTGAAGGCGTTGGGGAGAGCGAGAGTTTGCGGAGGTCGGAGATGAAAAGGTGGCGAGGGATGACGTGCAGGCGGAGGGAGTGGAAGTAGTGAAAGAGTCGATTGACATGCCAAAGGAGAAGAGGGAGGTGCAGGAGAGAGGGAAAGGTGAACCCCTAATTAATTTGAACGGTAAAAAGAAAATGGCTACATTAAGCTAATAGAAAACTAGTATAAGCCTAATTACTAAACTTAAAATTGAAAAGATTTAGTTACCAAATTTGCCCTAATAAGCATCTTACCCTTGTACTTTAATCTTAAAACATATATTTAAATTGAATTAGAGTGCATAAGTTTTATTTTATATACTAAGCATATAGGTTATAAAATGTGAAGAACGTAATTTAGGAAAATAATGTAATTTAGGAACCAAGAAAAAAAAAATCAATAAAATAGTTTAGGAAAATTGAGAAAAAAATCAATAAAATTCTAAATTGTAAGTAAATAATGTAATTTAGGAAATGTAATCATATATAAAGATAATCATATTTACATGATTAAATACCTAAATATATATGGTATTAAAATGTGAATTTATGTGAAAATAACATGTGTATTAACCGCAAAAAAAAAAAGTGTTATAAACTATGTTTTTAAAAAATATTATTGAAATAATCGTAATTGTAAAAATAGAAATCATAATAACATATATTTGAGACCGCAAAAAAATAAAAATATTTAAAATATATTCTTATATAAATAAAAATTTAGTGAAAAAATCATATATAAAATTGATTAATCATATGGTAGATTTACTAAATAGTCTACAATAATAGAAGAAATAAAATTTGTAAGAAGAATTATAACTTAAAGTAAATATTAATGTACTTATTATATATATCAAGAAAAAACTAATTTTGTTTTGTATGTTTAAAGAAAATAAAATTAGAGTTTGTTAGTATCTCGGATTTGAATTAGAATTGTTAAAATATTAAGTAACTAATTAATCTAAATAATAATGTGTTGTGTGTTAACAAATAGTGACATGTGTACGGATGGCAACGGGGTGGAGTCGGGGCGGGACTAACCACCCGACCCCCATCCCCGTTTAATTTTATACTCCCCGTTCGGAGAATCAAAATTGTTCTCGTCCTCGTTAGATCCCCGCCTCCATCGGGGAATCCACGTCCCCATATACTATTCTCAACAGTCGATCCTCGCCCCCTTATAATTTTTTCGTCAAAAAAAAATCAAAGGTAGAAAATTTCAATATATTGTTATTTGCAATTAAAAACTATAATACAAAGTAATAGTTGTATTTATAAGACAAAATAATTTTATCATATCTATTGTACTTGTAGTAGCTATGCATTTAAAGACAAACTAGCTAGTAGTATTTAATCTTCGGGATTTGAATCTTCTAAATCTTCTCATAAGCTCCACCATATTGACAAAAATCTGACAACAAAAAAATCCTCAAAATTAAGTACAGTTACAACTTACAAAAGTTTGACTTGTTACAACTATACAAAAAATAAATTTTAATCAGATAGTTTGCTAACCTTCTATGTTTCCATCAAAACAGTAAAGTTTTGCTTTAACATACCACGCAAATTATCAACTTGAAACATCATTTATAGTGTTTAAATATAATCAGTTTAGAAGATAAATTTAGAGAATCTAAATGAAGAAGAAAAGTTACGACAATCATCATCATCTTTTGCTCCATCATCACTAGATAAGGCATGGTATAGTGTCTCAATTGATTGACATGTAGAAAGGCGAATACGTTATATATATAAACAACATATATGATTAACATTAAGAATAAAGTTTGAGTACCTTCATCGGCAAATTCTGACTAAAGCCAACTTTTACCACACATCAAGTGCTCCAAAACATCAAGAGAGAGCCTACTACGATAAGGATTCACTATTCTTCCGTTGGTACTAAAGGCCGATTCAGAAGCTACTGTTGTTAGAGGTATGACAAAGAAATCTCTAGCCATCCTTGCTACAATTGGATATTTGCTTCTATTTGTCTTCCACCATTCCAATATGTCAAAATCTCCGCTTTTAGAATGAAGTCTCTATTCAAAATATAGATCATGTTCATTCTTACCAGAATCAACTAAGTTTTCACGTTGAACACTTTGATTGAAGAGATCATCAAATCGGACGATATTGGAAGCGACATGAGTAAACGAGAAGGAAGTAAGAGAAGAGTACACCGAATCACATTCCCCATTATCATGTCTTTCTACTATACTTCAGCTCATACTAAAAAATTAAATCATGACAAACTTTTTTCATCTTCTCAACTTCTTCACCTTTATAAAACTTCAAAAATCTTGAGCTTATACGTTGGATCCAGCATTGCAGCAACCACCATTATCCCATGAATTTCAAGCCAAAATCTATCAAACTTATCCAACATTACCTTAGCCATCTCTTTTATCGACTCACTTGAATCCTCAACCCACATAGAGACAAAGTCCACTTAATCTCAATCAACTTAGGAAAATAAAGGTTAGTTGTAGGATATTTACTTCCATGAAACATTTTAGTCACATCACGAAAAAGTTGTAGCCTTCCACACATATCCTTAGCCAACTCCCATTGATCATCTGTAGGCAAAGACTTGTAAGAAGATTTAGGTTGTTTCAAACAAATAAACACGTCTTTATAAGGTAAAGCTGTTTGAAGCATCATGTTAGTAGAACTCCATCCCATCTTACAATCTATTGTCAACTTCTTTGCATAAGGTATCCCTAGTTGACGGCAAGCTTCCTTAAATCTATCTTTGTTCGCTCAAAAGTGTGCGTCAAAGTCTTAAAATTTATATCTAGAACTTATGAAAAAGCGAACCCGCAGTGTACGGATTAACTATAGTAAGGCAAGAAATTCCAAAGTCGAACTCAGGGATTTGGTGAGAATAAAATCAATTTCAAAATTATCTGGCAAAGTGCAAAAACTTTTGTAATTAATAAGGAGACAAATGATTCCAAGGATTCAAGTATCCGACTGCGGCTTTCGATTCAATACACTTCTAAAGATCAAAGGACAGAGTTGGCGTTGCCAAGGTTATATGTTTCGAAAGAAGGTATCGTACGGTGAAGTTCCAAAACCTATATGTCTCACCCAAAGGCTCTCTCTATAAAGGTTGTTGAGGCTGCAATATAGAAAGATCTAAGGACAAGATTAACACTCAAACTAACCACCCAAACCCAAGGATATGACTCTCTAAGGTAAAGATGGAAATCACACTCAAACCTTAATAGAGGATGTTGAGTCTCTCTATTACCCGATCTTGCAATATTTAGCTATCAAGTGTAGAATCAATGATGAAGTCTCTTCTTACACTTAATTAAGGGTTAGAAAGGTTAAGCAAGGGTAGGATTAAGGCAAGGGTTAACTTTGGTTAAGCGGTAAATCAATTAAAGAACGTCAAAAGAATAAATCGGGTTGTTCTTCATAAAATCGGTCGATTTCCTTAAGAACAGGTCGATTTTCCTGTTGTCGCAAAGTTAAATCTCAACTCTCAAGGTCCAAATGGTTAAATGAGTTCAGTCTATCATCATCTAAGCCTCAATCATCAACTATTCTCCCGAGAATCACAAGGTTTTTAGCCAACCATTTTTATATTCAAATCAAAATCAAGATTGAATGAAGAAAACCAAATAAAACTCGAACTTTGTATAAAAACCAAATAATCTCTGAATGTGTAATCAAACCTTAAAATCTTTTAAAGAATCTCTCAAAACACTGAACAATGTGTTCACAAATCACAAGAATAAGAAGGGAAACAAAAGATCTCACAAATTTCTTGAATCTTGACTTCTTATTTCTTTCCTTCAATCCTCTCTCCAAGAACCTTCAATCCTGCCAAATCTTGTAAATCCTCCACGCTGCGAAGTCCCGATTTTTGTTCCTAGGGTTCCAATGTATACTTTCTCCCCAATGGGCCACTTGGCATATCACTTCTCAGGCCCACAATTGATGGGCTTTAGATAATAATATTTTCAGGCGAAAACTGAAGAGAAATCGTTCGATTAAAAGCAATAAAAACCGTCCGATTTTTGTCAGGAAAGTTGTCTGATTTCTAGGGTAAACGACACGATTTTCTTCAACAGAAAGTGCTCGTCTCTTGACTTGTTTCCTTCCTTCCTTTAGTGACCCTGTTTACACATTTTCTTCGCTCTTCATGACTCCTCTAAGGTTCCTTAAGCTTGCTTATTGACCTTAGATACTCCTTGTTCCACTTTTGCTTCCAATTCCACCGAATTCATCTATAATTCAACCAAAACTTGTGTAGACCTCTATTTTCGAAATATAAATGAAATAAACCTTAAACGTACACAAATCTCTCCGAATACAAGGTAAATCGAGGTAAAACCTCTACAATATGCATGATTATAATGGCATATAATTCACGTCATCAAAATACCCCATACTTGCCTCTTGCTTGTCCCCAAACAAGGTTCAAACCTAGAATACAAGATGTCATGGATTATATGATGCGAAAAATTCAAAAACTTTTTCAAAAGTGCTTCTTTTTATTGGATCACCCTCAAAGTAATGCTTCAAGACATAGGAAGACAAAGTATGCATCAATAATAACCATATCATGAACAAACCATCCTTTCTTTCTCAAAGACACAAATAAAAGTCATGATAAAGATGTAAAGATAATTAAAGTCAAACAAATCTAAGCCATGAAGCCTTAAACATGTACACAAAGGTCTCAAGGTCTTCAAATCAAGGAAAAGGTCAAAGAAACGTGTTAAGGGTGGGAAATCTTTAAGGTATTGTGATGCTGATCCGGGAAAGAGGAACAATATAATGAAAGCTTTAAGAACACAACTTCACCACACATGCTTTGCATGTAAAATTTTTTCTTTTCTTTTACTTTACTTTTTGAGAGTATGGACAATGGTGCACAAAAACCGAAGCCTAGGAGATCAGCGTTTCTCAATTTTTGAGATGCCTCAAACCCTTGATGCACATACCATATCCTGTTAGGACTTGTCGTTCAATCGGACTTTGGCAAGACACAAACACCCGGCTATGTGAATGGTGCCGAGTTACTCATCCTCATGTTCAACGTCCTCAAACCTATAATTTGCTAAACTTTCACTTAACACTTTCACAATGGCCGTCCCACATCAAACATGCCTTTTATAACAACTTATCCTAATTCCCGGATGGTCAAAAGGAGGTCAAATATTTCATTGAGGAGCTAGCATGAACGAGATGTGAACAAGAAAAGAAGTGAATTGCCTTGGTCATTCCTATATGATGCAAAAGAACTTATAATATAGCTTCGATTCTTATTTCATTCTCCTATCAAGACATCAAGATCATATGAATCATTCATGTATTCAAGTAAGATAATCAAATTCATTCATGCTACCATTAAAATCTCAACATAGCTAAGTCATCTTTTTGCCTTTTCCACATCACAATTATCATCATAGAGGTCATTTCCATCATAAGAAGCACTAAAATTTTTGAAAAACTCACAAATTTTCGAATGAAATCATGCAATGCGAATGTCGTAGTCGAAAGCAAATAGTGCAAGAGTTATTACAAACCAAATCATCAAGTGCAACACAAAGTACATAAAGTGCAAAAAAGATGAAAGAGATTGTAAGTACCCCCACCCCATACTTAACCTTCACATTGTCCCCAATGTGAGAAGTCAAGCATAAGATGGAGAAAAATACTTACAATGGAAAATGAAGTGGAATCTCAATCCTCTGCCGGCGATGGTGGTGAATATGGGTATCTCGGAGCTCCGTGATCATAGAAGGTGCCAAATGTATGATAGTACATGTCCCTCATCTGGTCATCGTAGGAGGAGTGTCTCGCCTCTGTCTCCTGACGGTACTCCGTGAACTAAGTGCCCAGGGTGGTGTAGTCGGTGTGAAGGACCTGATAATCGGAATGAAGAACCTGATAGTCAATATGTAGACTCTGAATGCCAGAAATCAATGCTCCAATCTGTCGATGGAGCCTAGATCCGCGCCCACGTCCTCTCCCACGGCTGGGTTCATGTGCAAAGGAATGACGGGGAGGCTGCATCTCATCCTCAGTCTCCTCAGTACCTCTACTCGTCCTGCTAGGTCCAGTAACATGTGTGTCAGTGTCCATAGCGTCCGTAGCATGACCACTGTACGTGTCACTCTCGAACTCTAGCATGGATCCCTGGTAAGCTGTAGCTCCATCCTCAAAGTCCTCCTCCTCATCATCATCATCTCCATCCTCAGCATCATCATAATAAGTAGGTGGAAGGGCCATCTCATCAAAAATTTGCTCGAAGGTCTCCTTCCAGTTCCTCTTATTTAGAATAGTGTATTCGGACTTCCACTCAATTTCAGCCGGCTTCCTGGATGGCTTTCTTGCCCATGGCATAGGCACATGAACAGATCCTATACCTCTAGGAATCAGAACCTGCCTCGCAACTAATCGTTGTGAGCCAAGAGGGTGGGCGCTCTCGGCTAAGCTGCAATCTGAAATGTCAAGCTCTAACGCCTTCACCACGTGAGTGACAAGGCCTCCAATGCAAATATCGCCCTTCGACTTGTTGGCTATCTTCCGAAGATAGTCAGCAAGCATAGTAGTGGTGTCCGGAATAGTGCCGGTGGTCATATAGTGAAGGAGATAGAGCTCATCCGCCTTCAGCTTCTATGGTGTCTCCGTCCTGGCAAACAAGGACTCACCAAGGATCCTATGGGCAATCTTGAAGGAGAGATTATAGATGCTTGCTTCCTTCGCGTTTCCCGGTCTCCACTTATCTCCTCCTGCTTCCCCAACGGAGATACTCTCCCAGAATGCACTAGCGCTCACACCTCGTGGAAATGTGCTTGCAGAAGATGAGAGAAAACCAAACAGATCTCCAAAAGCATGTATAGACATGGCATGCTCCTCATTCATGAGCCGGAAAGTAACACTCCTATCTCTAGGGTCTTGCTCAAAGGTACTAAGGAACTCATGGGTAACCTCGGTGTAAGCATCTTCCCGAATGAGCACAAACTGACTCAACCCTATCCTATCCAACATCATATCAATGTCTTCCCTCACAAACAGCGCATCCAAGTCATCAAGCACAAATGTAACGAGGAGGGGTAAAAGGCCGATCTAAGAGACGTTCATATCTCTTTTTGTGTTTGGAAAGGGGAGGAGGAAGGTTTTGTTTAGCTAGGGAAAGTGGTGGTGGTGGGGGAGGTTCCTTAGAAGAAGAACCCTTCTTCTTGCCTGCATTTCTAGTGATTCTCTTTAAAGTCTCCATTATGCACACAAAAATCGACCTATTCTTGGCAAAAATCGCCCGATTTTTCTGGGTTGGGTCGATTTTTCTCACGATTTCAACACAAATAACAAATTTGTAAAGTTTTGAGCAATTCAACACCACACAAAGCTTCCTAGGGCTGTTTCTAAGCAAAGCCCTCAATCAAACTCAACAATCTAACAACTTCTAGGCAAGATTCAAGATCGAACGAAATACTTAGGTTTTTGATCGAAAAAACCTAAATTCCGGATGAATGAGTAGTTTGTCAAGCTTGTTGATGCTAGATCCTTCTTCCTTGTTGAAAATGCTTCAGTTTAGGCTCAAGAATCGTTCAAAACGATTACATATTTGGGAGATGGAGGGTAGGCGATTTTCGGCGTTTTGGAGCAAGGGGGAAGGAGTTTTAGTTAAGTGTTGGAATGAGAAAATCGAGTGGAGAAGGCTTTATATAGGCTGGCCAGAATACAAAGAAAATCGACCGATTTTTCTGGGCGATTTTTTTGTCGGTCCAATTTTTCTTCTCTTTGACAGCTTAATGAAGGAAATCGACCGATTTTTCCTCTGGGGGGGGTCGATTTTTCAGTTGATTTATCTTTCTGTTGTCAAAAATCGACTTGCTCTGTAGCCTGAATCGATCGATTAACTTAAATTAAGTCGATTTATTCCCTTCTTTTCCTTGAAAAGTGTATTTGATCCAATTTATGTCAACTTTCTCCATCAATTCCTCAAGATTTTACCTAGTTCCTGCAATTTATGACTCAAACAAACCGAGAGCGCATCGAGGAACAAACAAAGCAAAAACAAAAACAAACAAGCAACTAACCTAAGCTATTCTAAGATGAAAAGAAAAGAAAAGAGCTACACTACCATGGGTTGCCTCCCAAGAAGCGCTTGATTTAACGTCTTTAGCTCGACTTTGCTTGTTAAGGTGCTCAATGGAGGAGGATAAGAGCTATCTCCTCAACCGGAACTTCCGGTGTGTACTTCTTCAACCGTTAGCCGTTCACTTTGAAATTTCCGCTTTGTTCACCCCATACTTCAACTACACCATGGGGGAAAACATGTTTAATAACATAAGGTCCTGTCCAACGGGATTTAAGCTTACCTGGAAAGAGTCGAAGCCTTGAGTTGAATAGGAGAACTAGATCTCCTTCTTTCAAGTCCTTTGGGATGATATGCTTATCATGCCACCACTTCGTTCTTTCCTTGTAGATCCTTGCGTTCTTGTACGCATTCAGGCGGATCTCCTCTAGTTCATTGATGTCCAATAGCCGCTTTTCTACGGCTTCCTTTATGCTGAAGTTGAGCCACTTGACGACCCAATATGCTTTACGCTCTAGCTCTACAGGAAGGTGGCAAGACTTTCCATACACAAGGTTGTATGGTGTTGTACCTATGAGTGTCTTAAAAGCGGTCTTGTACGCCCATAATGCATCATCTAGTTTTATTGCCCAATCCTTTCTTGTTCTAGAGACAGTCTTCTCTAGAACTCCTTTGATCTCCCTGTTAGATATCTTAACTTGTCCGCTTGTTTGCGGATGGTATGGTATGGCAATCTTATGGGTTACCCCATACTTAGCTAATAGAGCTTAAAATCGACGGGATGTGAAGTGCATTCCTCCATCACTAATGATGGTTCGGGGAGTCCCGAACCTTAGGAAGATCGTTCTATTGAAGAACTTCACCACTACCATTGCATCATTAGTAGGAGAAGCGATTTCTTCTACCCATCTTGAGACATAGTCTATGGCTAGAAGTATGTATTGGTTTCCACAAGACGATGGGAGTGGTCCCATGAAGTCCACTCCCCATACGTCGAATATCTCTACTTCTTGTATGTTGTTGAGGGGCATCTCATTCCTCCTTGAAATATTACTTGCCCTTTAACAAGCATCACAAGCGACAACATAGTTCTGCACATCTTTAAACAAGGTAGGCCAAAAGAAGCCAGATTGGAGTACCTTAGCGTATGTCTTGTTGGAACTAGCATGTCCTCCACAAGGGAAAGAATGGAAATGGCGGATAATGCTTTCCACTTCATCTTCCGGAACACATCTTCTGAACATGCCATCGGGACCTCTCTTGAAGAGTAGAGGTTCATTCCAATAGAAGTGTCGGACGTCTCTAAAGAATTTCTTCCTTTGAGCATATGAAAGTCCGGGTGGGAGTTCTTGACAAACAAGGTAATTGACAATATCAGCAAACCATGGGTCATTAACTTTCGAGATTTGTTGAAGACATTCTTCAATCTCGTGTAGCTGCTCGTCGGGGAATGAGTCGTCAATAAGGAGGGCATCCGTCTCGTAGGTGAGGTGTGGGAGACGGCTAAGGTGATCGGCGACTGAATTCTCCGAGCCCTTCTTGTCACGGATCTCTAGATCGAATTCTTGTAAGAGCAAGATCCATCTTAGAAGCCTAGGATTTGCATCATTCTTTGCGAATAGGTAGCGGATTGCTGAATGATCCGTGTAGACTATCACTTTCGCACCTACAAGAAAGGGACGAAATTTCTGAAATGCATAGACAACAACAAGAAACTCCTTCTCCGTGGTAGGGTAATTCAGTTGAGCTTCGTCGGGCGTCTTGCTAGCATAGTAGATGGCGTGAGTACAACCATCTTTCTTCTGTCCAAGTACAACTCCTATAGCTACATCACTTGGGTCGCACATGATCTCGTAAGGAAGTGTCCAATCGGGTGGTTGGATGATAGGGGCTTAAATCAAAGCTTCCTTGATCCTGCAAAAGGCATCTAAACATTCTTTCGAAAACTTAAAAATTATGTCCTTCATCAAAAGATTAGTCAAAGGTTTTGAAATCTTAGAAAAATTCTTTATGAACCTCCTATAGAAACTTGCATGTTCTAAAAACTTCTAACTCTTTTCACCGAAGATGGAGGAGGTAGCTTCTCTATAGTTTCAATCTTAGCTCTATCAATTCAATTCCTCTATTCAAAATTAAATGACTAACACAATTCCTTCAGTGACCATGAAATGACACTTCTCCCAGTTAAAGACCAGGTTAGTGTCTTCGCATCTCTTAACAACAAGAGAAAGGTTAGAGAGACAGTTATCAAAGGAAGAACCATATACCGAAAAGTCGTCCATGAATACTTCCATGATGTTCTCTACATATTTTGAAAAAATTGCAATCATAGACCTTTGGAAGGTGGCTGGAGCGTTGCATAAACCGAATGGCATCCTTCTATAGGCAAACGTACCCCAAGGGCACGTGAAAGTTGTCTCCTCTTGATCGCCCGGATGAATGAGAATCTGAAAGAAACCACTATATCCATCTAGATAACAAAAGTAAGAGTGTTGGGCTAACCTTTCCAACATTTGATCGATGAAAGGGAGGGGAAAGTGGTCCTTCCTCGTGGCAACATGTTCGCTCCAAATGGTGTGTGCAAGCTTTAAATTTATAACCCTAGATGTAAGCTTAAAACAAGGATGCGAACCCGTAGTGTACGGGTCAATCGTAGTAAAAAACAAGAAATTCCAAGGGTCGATCACAGGGACTTAGTGAAACAAAGCAGGTATAGGTTGTCAATGCAACTACTAACCACAAAGGTGATCAAAACAATCAAAGATGATAAAAAGTCAATTAAAGGAATATACAATTCTAGGGATTAAAGCATCTAGTTGTGGTTCCAACTTAAGATCTAAAGATAAGCAGACAAAGCTGAGATTTTGCAAAGGGAAGGTGTTTCTAAAGTGGAATAGATCACCGGGTAAGTCTCACTACTCACTAATCCCAAACCGTAACTCCTATTACCGGGTAAGTCTCAAGGAATTAAGGAAAAAAACTATAACCTCAAACTAACACACCACCTAAGGGAATAGAATCAACCTTTACCGGGTAAGTCTCGGGCTAACTCACAAAGATGGAATGAAAGCACACTCAAACCCCAATAAAGGATAAACCTTTATTACCTATACTTATGATCTTTCGTAAACAAACAAAGGAATTACCGGGTAAGTCTCATCCTAAGCTTGCATTGAACCAGGAAAGGTGTAATAAGAATAGGATTTGGCAAACTCTAACACTTAACTCTCAGTTACGGATCAGAAAGGTCACCTCGGTCAGTCAAATTCCACCCCGGCCGAGATGTTCATCGACTGAACGAGATGTTCTAAGGTTAAAGATAAAGACTCGAGCTTTCAGGGTCCTGCTGGGATTTAAGATTATTCTATCATTTTTTTTTCCCATAACCTTCAGCTAATCACCCTAGATTCACACAAAGAAATTAGCCACTCATCATCATGAAAACAATAATCAAGTATATGGGAAGAAAGTGAATAATTGAACACAAAAACCTTAAGAAAAAGGCTTCAATAACTGAATCAATTATCAATCAAATAAGCGTTCCTTGGATCACAATCCAACAACACAATCAACAAAGAAGGGAATCTAAGAAAGTCTTACAAAACCCTTCACCAAAGCTATAAAAGCTATCAACTTCCTTCCTTCAATCTTCCTTCAAAAAGGTTATTCAAATCTCCCAGCTGTAGTGGGTGTTTTCCAGCCGTAAGCGGATCTATGCGGGGTGCCGAATTTGTGAAAAATCCGACCCTTTTTATAGAAAAATTCCCTCCCAAAGATAAGATATCTTAGAAAGATATTTTCCCATAAAAATAGGTAAAATATATGGGCTAAATTATCTTCTTCCTTCCAAGAACCCAACCTAAAAATATAAGATCCTCTTTCCAAAAATAAAAGATCTCAGCCAAGAATAAAATATCTCTCGCCGCGTCCAAGGTGTTCGCCTCGGTCGAGCAGCTCCTCTGGATCACCTCGGTCGAGTTGGTACTGTAGCTGACCGAGGTGAATCACAATTGAATGTGAAATCTCTCAAATCTGGTCCAAAGTAAATCTCTAATCCATTTCCATTCTTCTTGGATTCTTCCTTAAGCTCCTGAATGTTGCTCCAATGACTCCTTAGCTCCTTTAGCTCTATTTTGATGCAAAACGTGCCATTTTACCTACGATTACAACGAAACTTGGTGTAGAACTCGATTCCCGCAAAGGTAGATGAAACGACAATATAATCACATAATATACATCCAAACATGCAGATTATTGAAGATAAAACGTCTAAACAGGTCCCAAAATATAGACTGTAATTCATGCTATCAAAATACCCCATACTTGTCCCTTGCTTGTCCCCAAGCAAGTTCCAAATCTTAAATACAAGATAGAATGGATTATAAGTCATAAAGATCAATGAAAAAGTATTTCAAAACATTTTTAATGGTGTGCTCAAATCATAGATCACTCTAAGAGAATGCTTCATGGAATTTAAAATAAAAATATGATCAAAACATTTTATAAATATAGGAAAGTTGTTCATCTTTGCATAAAACCATAGAATACATAATAAATCATAATTATCGAAATTAATCATGTATAATCCAGTTTAAACCACTAATTCAATCAACAAGCTCGAGGTCTCAAGGGCTTTTCAAAAGAAGGTCAAGAAACGTGTGAGGGTGGGATGTAAATAAGGAATGTGGTGCTAGAATCCGGGAAAAGGATCTTCACTTTACTTCCTTTGAACTTCAACATCTTCCACCAATAAGCTTTGCTTATTTTACTTTTTTACTTTACTTTTTGGGATGCATGGACAGAGGTGCACAATAACCGAAGCCTAGGAAATCAGCAATCATCAATTTCTCGAGATGCCTCAAACCCTTGATGCACATACCATGACCCGTTAAGAATATCGCTCAATCCGACTTTGGCAAGACACAAACACCCGGCTATGTGAATGGTGCCGAGTTACTCATCATCATGATTGACTTCCCCAAACCTATTTGTTTCTTTCTAACTTTCAGCCAACATCTCAACTTTTCTTTCACTTGCTTTTCACTTTTGCTTGCTTCCAAATTCTAGGATAGGTAAATGGAGGCAAATATGTATATGAAGGGCTAAGCATGATCAAGAAGAAGAAGAGAAGAGAATGAATTGCCTTGGTCTTCCCAGGAAGAAAGTGAGAGAACTCATAATGTGGTGTCAACCTTCAAATCCAACATAATTTGGATAAAAAAAAAGTATTTAAACATGCCACAAATTTCAAACAAAGCATTTAGCAACTTAAACATATCATAAAGCCTTTCAAACATATAAAGATTTCAAAACTAGTCAGCAAACAAAATCATCACTGAGGTCATATCCAGATAAGAAGCACAAAAATCATTTCAAAAACTGTTCCAGTTAAGCCACCTCGGTCGAGATGTTCTAAGTCAACTGAGGTGAAGTACCTCGTTTGGTCAGAATCACTTCGGTCGGGATCATAAAATTTTTTTGTTTTGTTTTGTTTTTTTTTTCAAACCAGTTTTTGACGTTTTTCTCAGTTAAATAACCTGTATGCATGCATGTAATCTCAGATAAGCACTTAGAGCATAATAAAACATAAATATCCAAATAGAGTTGAGTCATACATCCATAGTCAAATAACATATCCAAATACCCCATACTTGGGACACATTGTCCCAATGGGTCAAAATAAGTCTAAAGAAACAAAGTACTCACCGGACAAAGCTGAGCTGCATAATAAATAAAGAAAGAAAATCCTACAACCTCTCAATAATCCCGATCCGGTAGTGGTGGTGGTGGCACATACGGGTACTGAGATAGGTCGAATGGATAGCCCATGATATGCTGAAACTGAATCTCAGCCATCACGTGCTGGTAATGTTGTCTCTCCTACATCTCTCTGATGTCCAAAGACAGGGCAGCGTAGGAATCTATCATCTGATCCGTCAGATCATCGATCCGACGGTGAGCAACTAGATCCCTCTGCCTGCGTACCCTATGCCTAGCGGGGCGTGCCGGTGTTGCAGCTGGCTCCTCCTCAGTCTCGTCGTCATCTAAATTAATGACTGGCACACTAGTCCCAACTGTATCTGTGCCCGTATCCATGGGAGCACCATCATCCTCATCATCACCATCATCATCCTCCTCAGCCTCATCCTCCTCGGCTGGCCCCTAAGCTGCTGCTGCTGCTGCCTCTCTGGCGTCCTCCATCAGCGGGATCCATGCAGTCTGCCAGTAATGCGGATCATACACGGAGAACTGAGCTGACCACCTAATACCCTGGGGCGCAGTCTGCTCCTAGGGCATCGCCACATATGACGTAGTAAGACCACGAGGGACCAGTATCCTCCTGGTGATCATCTCCTGAAGCCCGAGCGGCTTAGTAGCCGCCACCATAGTGCATACGCTCAGATCCAAGTCCATGTAACTCGCTATATGAATCACTATCCCTCCGCAGCAGATATCTCCCTTGGCCTTCGCCTTGATCTTATGCAGATCCTCCGCTAGCATCATCCCAAAGTCCGGAACTCCTCCGGTCAACATGCAGTATAGACTCAGAAGCTCACCCTGTCTGATCTTCTGGGGCGTCTCAGTACGTGCCAGAAGTGTCTCGCTGAAGATCCTGTGAGCTAGTCTAAAGACCAGATGGAATATAATCCGCTCCCTGGAATCTCCAGGTCTCCATCTATCTGCGTGCTCAACCACATGAGCAATCTGTCCCCAAAACTCTCGAGCTACAGCTCGAGAAGGAAAGTCAGTAACAGTAGGGGCTGGGAAACTAAAGATGTCCCACCAGTGGTCCAGGGGAACTAAATAATTCCGGTTCATCAACCGGTACTTGATGGCGCGCTCGGTGGGCAAGTAGGTGACGGAGCTGACAAACTCCAAGGTCGGCTCAAGGTAGACCGGAGCTCGGATCTCAGTGAACTGCTCCAAGCCCACCATGGAGATCATACGCCTCAAATCATCATCAACATAGAGGCAGTCGAAAGCAGATATGTCCAGGAAGCGTGGTGCAACCACTGGACGGGCCGCTATGCGGTCATAGTCGACCTAGTGATGCTCGTGTATCATCGGTCTAGTACGGCGTGATGAAGAAGAAGGAGAGGGAGAAGATCTGTCTCTCAACACAAGCTGCCTGTCAGAACTCATTTTTTGCAATCTGCCAGACCACCTCGGTCTCTCTGACAAGTCTCAAGAACTCCTCGGCCGAGGCGCAGGCCGACTGGACCGAGGCGAAAAACTGTTCGATCGCAACTCTCAAAAATCTAGTTCTTTTCCCCCAAAATCACTACCAAAGGTTCCTATGGGGTACTTAATCCTTTTTCAGCAGAATGCAGGGGCAACCAAGGCCCAAATCGAAAGGAGTAAGTGGAAGAAGAGGGAGTTAGGGTTTTCTTGAATTTTACCCAGATTCGCTCGATTCGGTTCGTTTTCTCTGCAGATTGACGGTTGCAAATCAATCCTCTACCCTTTCCTTGCAGTTTCGAAGCGAGAATCGTCGAAAACGAGCGAAGAACAAAGGAGCGAGGTGAGGATTGCGCCGCGGTCGAGAAGAAGGTAATGGGAGGAGAGAGAAATCTCAGCCCCCTTTTATACCCTTTTCTGAAACTGCTGTCACCTCGGTCGAGATGGTCTCGACTAGACCGAGGTGGTACGGACCGAGGTGGATCTTCAGAAACCTAGTCGCCTCGGTTGCTCAAGAATCATCCCGGTCGAGTTGCTGTGACAGCAACCGAGATGTGTCTCAGTCAAACTCCGTCTTCTCAAATTCTCGAACTTTTGTCCTTCCAGTTGTGCTCTTGGGTTGTATTCCTTCCTTAGATGTCACCTGTTGTCTGTCTAGAATGCCAAGAACAAAACAAAGCAAAGCAAAAGCAAACTATATAAAGCTAGACTAGAAAAAGGGAAAAGAAAGCAATACCTTGGGTTGCCTCCCAAGAAGCGCTTGATTTAAGGTCGCTAGCTGGACCATACGGTGTCTCTCAAACAAGGTATAGTGGTGCAACCTCTTCAACCGGAACTTCCGGTTTGTATTTCTTAAGTCTATGACCGTTGACCTTGAAGCTTCCACTCGTTTCTCCCCAAATCTCAACTGCACCATAAGGGAAAACATGTTTCACAACATAAGGTCCGGTCCATCTAGATTTCAACTTACTTGGAAAGAGGCGGAGGCGGGAGTTGAAGAGTAGAACTAAGTCTCCTTCTTTAAGCTCCTTAGGAATGATACGCTTGTCATGCCATTTCTTCGTCCTTTCTTTATAGATCTTTGCATTCTCATAAGCGTTCAAACGCAGCTCCTCCAGCTCATTGATATCCAATAGCCGCTTCTTACCGGCTTCCTTGATGTCGAAGTTCAACCATTTGATCGCCCAATACGCTTTGTGTTCTAACTCAACGGGCAAATGAAAAGACTTCCCATATACCAAATTATAAGGGGTGGTACCAATGGGAGTATTGAATGCGGTCCTGTAAGCCCAAAGAGCATCGTCCAACTTCATGGACCAATCTTTCCTAGTCCTAGAGACGGTCTTCTCCAAGATTACTTTAATTTCTCTATTTGAGATCTCGACCTGTCCACTAGTTTGAGGGTGATAAGGGGTTTCTACCTTGTGGGTTACCCCATACTTTGATAAAAGTGCCTTAAACTTCCGGTTGATGAAATGCGTCCCTCCATCGCTGATGATGATGCGTGGAGTCCCAAAACGTGGAAAGATAGTCTTGTTAAAGAACTTCACAACCACCATGGCGTCATTAGTGGGTGAGGCAATGGCTTCAACCCATCTAGAGACGTAGTCGACAGCTAGGAGAATGTAGAGGTTTCCTCCGGATGATGGGAAAGGTCCCATGAAATCTACTCCCCATGCATCAAAGATCTCAACCTCCTGTTTGTTATTAAGTGGCATCTCATTCCTTCTAGATAAGTTCCATGTTCTTTGGCATGCATCACAAGAGACAACAAACATTTGCATATCCTTAAATAATGTGGGCCAAAAGAAACCGGAACGTAATACCTTAGCGCATGTCTTGTTGGCGCTGGCATGCCCTCCATAAGGGAGCGAGTGACAATGCCATATGACGCTATTAACTTCATCTTCCGGAATGCATCTTCGAAGCATCCCATCCGGCCCTCGCTTGAATAGTAGCGGTTCATCCCAGTAGTAATGGCGTACATCCTTGAAGAATTTCTTCCTTTGAGCGTACGTCAATCCGGGTGGTATTTCCTGGCAAACAAGATAATTAACAATATTAGCATACCAAGGTCCTTTATTATCAGAAATTTGGTGGAGAGAACGTTCCACCAACTGAGGATGAATGTCAGAAAAGGGAGTAAGAAGTTTGTTATTTTCGGTAGTCTCAGTTGACATCATCTCGCTTTCGACCTCGGTCGAGGTCCAGAGAGGTTGACCGAGATGTTCTTCAGTCACCTCGCTTGGTCCAGAAAGTGCCTCGGTCGAGGTACTACAACTGGAACCGAAACTAGAGATCTTCTTCTCCTGGATTAGTCTTTCAGTTTTAGCTCCTGGATCTTCTTCCCGTGCCTTTAAGCTCCGTATATCTGCATCACAAGAAGCATCTATACCTTTCTCCATTAAGCTAAAGCTAATAACATTTTCAAGTGGATCTTTAATAAGGATAGAGCTCATCAATTCTCTTGATTCTTCTTCATCATAGATGTTGAAGATATCATCTCCTAGCTGCTCTCCCTTCATTGCCGCAAGTAATGCAAATTCTACTTCATCTCCGCCAATGTTGAATTTTAACTTGGCGTTCTTGCAATCCATATTGCAACCCAAAGTTGCTAGAAATGGTCTCCTGAGAATGATAGGAACGGGATAATCTGCGGGAATGTCAAGCACAACAAAGTCTATAGGTAAATAGAAGTTACCTAACTTAACTGGAACGTCTTCCAAAATGCCCACGGGATGGGTAACGGAGCGGTCCTCCATGTATAACCGTATCTTCACCGGCTTGGGCTCTCCAAGTCCGATCTTAACACATAGTTCCAGCGGGATGATGCAAACGCTGGCTCCTAGATCACATAAGGCTTCACAAGTGACATCCCCAACTTGAATGGGAATGCAAAATGAGCCGGGATCTCTTAATTTGGGTGGCATCTTCTCCTTCATGATTTGAATGAGCTTTGAGGATTTAGATGTCATTTTTACTTCACCATAGTCTTCCAACTTCCTTTTTCTTGATAGAACTCTTTCAAGAACTTCCCATAGGCAGGCATCCTTAGAATAGCATCAAGGAAAGGAATATTAATGTGTAGTTTATTCATCAAGTCAAGGAACTTACCAAAATGCTTGTCTAGATGTGCTCTGGCCCTTGACTAGGGGAATGTAAGTGGTGGTTTATATGCGGGAGGTGGAATATAAACTTCAGATTTCTCATCCGCTTTCTGTGGCTCCACCTCGGTTGGCATCTCGGCCGAAGTGTTCTTCGACTGTACCTGGACCGATGTGGTCTTCGTTTGTACTGGCATCGACCGAGGCACCGGATCTGCAGTCTTTAGTCCACTTCTCGTCGTTATTGCCATAATCTGGCCCTTAGGGTTGCTTTCCGTCCTTGCTGGAAGTTTCCCTAGATCTCTTGGCGCTTCATTCGCCTTGTTAAAATATCGTTGTTCTAAGGCTTTTTGTGCCTTCGAAAATGAAGTCATGGACGTCTCCATAGAGTTGAGCTTGATCAAGATGGCCTCCAGTACCGCATCCTTCTTTTCCGGCTGGGACAAACTCAATCCTTGCTCCTGGCTCTTCAATGGAGTAGAAGAAGAAGAAGAAGAGAGGAAAGGATTAGAGGAGTCATTCAAATTGGAGTTAGAGTAAGGGTTACCTGAATTTTGGTTGTTTGCCCTCCAATTATTGCTGTTGGATCCTCTATTGTTGTTGTAGTTGTTGTTCCGGGAACCGTTGTTGTTGTTCCGGTAACTATTGTTGTTCCTTGATCCTTGATCTTCCTTCTTGGTTTGAGCAACTAAGAATTCCTTCAATTGTTTCACATCATTCTTCAAAGAAGTGAGTTGATCATTGTTAGGTGGAGCATCTTGAAAGTTGACTCTTTTAACTCCACCTTCAGCTCCTTGGTGGGAGTATTTCTCCATGTGCAAAGCTTGCTTCTCTATGAACTCCCAAGCTTCGTCAATTGGCATGTCCATGAACGTGCCGACGGATAGTAGTTGAAGGTTGAACTGAGTGTTTCCGTCCATTCCCTTGAAGTATATCTCCAACAACTCTATCTTCGGAATCCCATGATGTGGGCAATCCAAAAGAATGTCTTTAAATCTCTCCCATGACTTGGACAAGCTCTCCTTGTCCTTCATGATGAATGCATTAATCTTCCCTCTCATTTCAGCGGTTTTAGAGGGGGGAAAGAATTTAGTCAAGAATTCCGTCGTCATCTCCTCCCAAGTATTGATTTTTCCTGGAGGAAGAGATTGATACCAAGTAAGAGCTCTATCTTTCAAAGAGAAGTAGAAATGCCTTAACTTGTAGTTGTTGTTTTCTTTTCTTGAAAGTCTCAAGGTCTCCATCAAGATCTAATAGTTTTGTAGATGTTGATGTGGAGATTCCTTCTCTAGCCCTCCAAACTGGCATTGGCGAATGATGGAAAGAACTTGCGGTCGAAGCTCATAATCATGGTCCGCTGGATCACCTAGGTTGACTCCTGGACGCCTCAGTTGTTGATTAGGGTCCATCCTTTGACCTAGGGTTTGTGGAATACCTGCAAAAAGAACATCTCGGACTGGCATCCGAGGTGGAAGTATCCCGGCCGGGGCAACAGGTACTGGATTCTGCCTTGGTCGAGGATCTGGAACAGGGTCTTGCCTCGGTCGAGGATTTGGGTTCGGTCGAGGTAGATACTGGTCTCGTAAAGCCGCCATATCTGCTTCGATCACCTCAGTCCTTGTGCGAGTTTCTTCTCTTTCCAGTCTCAGCTCTTCCTTGCTGAGGCGTAGTTGTTCTAACGCTTCCTTCAATTCGGCCTCAAGATCGCGATTGTCTTGTTTGGCCATCTTCGCTTCTTTCAAGCGTCTTTTGTATGTCTTTTCTGGTTCAGGATCGCAGGGAACGATTTCCTTCCCAGCGCGGGTTCTTCGCATAAACCTAAGAAAAAGAACCCGCGAAAGTCACTCAAGTAGAGTGGTTAGTAGAAACAGGGGCAAGCGCCCCGAAAGCCAATCGCAACCGGCTCGGTCTAGACCAAGTCCCCGGCAACGGCGCCAAAAACTTGTTCGCTCCAAATGGTGTGCACAAGCTTTAAATTTATAACCCTAGATGTAAGCTTAAAACAAGGATGCAAACCCGCAGTGTACGGGTCAATCGTAGTAAAAAGAAAGAAATTCCAGGGGTCGATCACAGGGACTTAGTGAAACAAAGCAGGTATAGGTTGTCAATGCAACTACTAACCACAAAGGGGATCAAAACAATCAAAGATGATAAAAAGTCAATTAAAGGAATATGCAATTCTAGGGATTAAAACATCTAGTTGTGGTTCCAACTCAAGATCTAAAGATAAGCGGACAAAGCTGAGATTTTGCAAAGGGAAGGTGTTTCTAAAGTGGAATAGATCACCGGGTAAGTCTCACTACTCATTAATCCCAAACCGTAACTCCTATTACCGGGTAAGTCTCAAGGAATTAAGGAAAAGAACTATAACCTCAAACTAACACACCACCTAAGGGAATAGAATCAACCTTTACCGGGTAAGTCTCAGGCTAACTCACAAAGATGGAATGAAAGCACACTCAAACCCCAATAAAGGATAAACCTTTATTACCTATACTTATGATCTTTGGTAAACAAACAAAGGAATTACTGGGTAAGTCTCATCCTAAGCTTGCATTGAACCAGGAAAGGTGTAATAAGAATAGGATTTGGCAAACTCTAACACTTAACTCTCAGTTACGGATCAGAAAGGTCACCTCGGTCAGTCAAATTCCACCCCGGCCGAGATGTTCATCGACTGAACGAGATGTTCTAAGGTTAAAGATAAAGGCTCGAGCTTTCAAGGTCCTGCTGGGATTTAAGATTATTCTATCATTGTTTTTTCCACAACCTTCAGCTAATCACCCTAGAATCACACAAAGAAATTAGCCACTCATCATCATGAAAGCAATAATCAAGTATATGGGAAGAAAGTGAATAATTGAACACAAAAACCTTAAGAAAAAGGCTTCAATAACTGAATCAATTATCAATCAAACAAGCGTTTCTTGGATCACAATCCAACAACACAATCAACAAAGAAGGGAATCTAAGAAAGTCTTACAAAACCCTTCACCAAAGCTATAAAAGCTATCAACTTCCTTCCTTCAATCTTCCTTCAAAAAGGTTCTTCAAATCTCCCAGCTGTAGTGGGTGTTTTCCAGCCGTAAGCGGATCTATGCGGGGTGCCGAATTTGTGGAAAATCCGACCCTTTTTATAGGAAAATTCCCTCCCAAAGATAAGATATCTTAGAAAGATATTTTCCCATAAAAATAGGTAAAATATATGGGCTAAATTATCTTCTTCCTTCCAGGAACCCATCCTAAAAATATAAGATCCTCTTTCCAAAAATAAAAGATCTCAACCAAGAATAAAATATCTCTCGCCGCGTCCAAGGTGTTCGTCTCGGTCGAGCAGCTCCTCTGGATCACCTCGGTCGAGATGGTACTGTAGCTGACCGAGGTGAATCACAACTGAATGTGAAATCTCTCAAATCTTGTCCAAAGTAAATCTCTAATCCATTTCCATGCTTCCTGGATTCTTCTTTAAGCTCCTGAATGTAGCTCCAATGACTCCTTATCTCCTTTAGCTCTATTTTGATGCAAAACGTGCCATTTTAGCTACGATTACAACGAAACTTGGTGTAGACCTCGATTCCCGCAAAGGTAGAT
Source organism: Fagopyrum homotropicum (assembly GCA_033239125.1). Taxonomy (NCBI): domain Eukaryota; kingdom Viridiplantae; phylum Streptophyta; class Magnoliopsida; order Caryophyllales; family Polygonaceae; genus Fagopyrum; species Fagopyrum homotropicum. The sequence continues at coordinate 61,217,625 of BSWB01000005.1, forward strand.
GAAACGACAATATAATCACATAATATACATCCAAACATGCAAATTATTGAAGATAAAACGTCTAAACAGGTCCCAAAATATAACCTATAATTCATGCTATCACAACATTCAGTTTGCGGTAGTCGATGCACATTCTCCATCACCTAACTGTCCTTGCAGGTATAAGTTCGTTGTTCTTGTTTGCAACAACGGTTATGCCTCCTTTCTTTGGAACCACTTGTACCGGCTCACCCACTTGCTATCAGAAATAGGAAAGATGATACCTACGTCAAAGTGCTTAAGGATTTCTTTCTTCACGACCTCTTTCATGATCGGATTTAACCATCTTTGAGGTTGACGTGAAGGTTTGTAATCCTCTTCCATCGAGATCTTATGCATACAAAGAGAAGGTTTAATGCCTACTAAATCATGAATGTATATCCTTAGGCTTTCCTATATTGTTTCAGAACATTCATAAGCTTCTCAAGTTCATCATCACTTAAATTTGCACTAACTATAACAGGATATGTTGAGTTAGGTCCAAGGAATGCATACCTTAAATGTGTAGGAAGTGGTTTCAACTCCAACGAGGGTGGTGTTTTGGTTGATGATTCTTGATCATCGGGTGTCATTGGAGAAGCCTCTGAAGGTGGAGGAAGTGTGCTAATACAGTTAAGAACAACTACAATCGAGTTTGTAAAAGTTGGAGAAATTGCCAAAAAATCGACCTCCCCTGACGTAAATCGGTCGATCTCCAGTCGGATTTTTCTTTCTGTTGTCAAAAATCGACTTGCATTAATAGAGATCGGGTGATTTTCTTTATGTAGGTCGATTTTTTCAGCAATTTCTGGGGCTCTTTTCAGCTCTTCAAATCTTTCTTCCGGCTCTTCCTCTGCATCTTCCAATGCTTGAATCTCATCATCACAGTCATGTTCCACTCCTTCTTCAATGATATTCATGCTAAGAACCTTTTGAAGTGGATCTTTGATCAAGATTAAACTCACCACTTCTCTAGACTCTTCTTCATCAAAGATGTTAAAAACATCTTCTCTCAAAGTTGGCTCTTTGATCAAGGAGGAGAGTACAAATTCCACTTTCTCTTCTCCTATATTGAATGATAGCTGTCCATTCTTGCAATCAACCATACAACCGGAGGTTGCAAGGAATGGTCTCCCAAGTATGATGGGAACTTGATAATATGCAAGAATGTCAAGAATAACAAAATCTATAGGAATGTAAAACTTACCAAGTTTCACGGGAATGTCCTCTATGATTCCAACAGGTCTAGTTATGGAACGATCAGCCATGTAAAGTGTCATTTTCACCAGTCTAGGCTCTCCTAGACCAACTGCCTTGCACAAAACAAGTGGTATGATGCTTACGCTTGCTCCAAGGTCACAAAGTGCATCATATGTGACTTCTCCTAAGGTGATGGGTATGCAAAATGATCATGGATCATGCAGCTTGGGTGGCATGTTCTCCGTCATAGTCTTGATAAGTTCGGATGACTCCGTACTCATCTTGACTTCACCGATGTCTTCTAGTTTCCTCTTGTTAGAGAGGATCTCCTTTAGGAACTTCCCATAAGCTAGCATACCTAAAACTGCATCCATAAAAAGTATATTAATGTGCAACTTACTCATAAGATCAATGAACTCACCGAAGTGTTTATCTAGACGCGCTCTTGCTCTAGATTGGGGAAAAGGTAGAGGTGGTTTGTAAGCGGGAGGAGGAATATAGACATCTTCCTTCTCTTTTTCCTTTTCCTTTTCTTTTTTAGCGGGGGCTTCAACTAGTTTGGGTTGTGGATCGGTGGTTGTCACACCACTCCTAGTAGTAATCGCCATTACTCGCCCGTTTGGGTTGTCCTCCGTCTTCCCGGGAAGCTTCCCTTGATCTATAGGAACTTCTCCGGCCTTGCTGAATACTTGATTCTCTAAAGCTTTTTGTGCTTTATCAATCGAAGTAATGTGACTCACCATTCCTTGGAGCTTCACCAAGATGTTCTCCATCATTACGTCGAACCTGTCCTTGTCCGGCTTGCTCGAGCCATTCGATGTTTGACCCTGGATTTTCAAAGGAGTAGAAGAAGATGGAGATGTTAGTGCATTTTCAGCATGTGAATAGGGATTACCGAGGTTTTGTTGGTTGGATCTCCAATTGTTGTTGTTGGAGTTCCTGTTGTTGTTCTAGTTATTGTTCCGGTAGTTGTTCCTATTGCCTTGGTTATTGTCCCTTCCTGGGTAGTGTTAGAATGAAATATGACTATATTTTAGGCACTTGTTTTAGTTGTTTTTCCCTCTTTATTGTGTTCTTAGATATGAGTTTGAAGCAATTGTGAGCTTATTTACCCACTTTGTCGATATAGAGATCTACACTAGCTTCGTTTTGTTTTTAGGTGAATAAAGGCTTGGATTGGAGCAAAATAAGGAAGGATAGGAGTATTTGATCATGCTCGATGGCAAGGAGATGCATTAGAGAGGCTAAGGAAGGAGCATGAATGAAGAATGTCACGAAACAAAGGCAAAAACAAAGAGTTTGGAAGTCCACGCCCTAAATTACGGTCGTGAAGAAGACATTTGAAGAACCACGCCCTAAATTACGGCCGTGGATTTGGTAACATGATCGTGGAAGTGAGTTTGGAGCACAACAGAAAGTTACACGGTCTAAACCACGGCCGTGGAAAGTTGTTCATGACCGTGATTTTGGTGATTTTATGACGTGTCATATTTGCCACGTCAGCAACGTTATTGGGCTTTCCAGTAACCCTATTTTCGCCTATAAGAAGGCTTGAGAAGAGAGTTTCGAGGACCTTCGCTTAGACCCTCGTGAGAGCTTTGGAAGACGGCATCCTTAGGGTTTCATATCGACCTTGAGGATTGGTGATTCGTGAAAGACGTGATTTCGGAGATTGTATACTTTTGGATATTCTAGGGTTTTCATCGGAGAACGGATTGACATCCCGTTCTTTGTGGTTTCTCTAGATCATTGTGAGGGTTTCTATTCCTACTTTTCTGAATTCATAAACACACTACTTTTGTTATTCGGATTCGAGATTGACTTTGAGTTGTTATTGAGTTTTTGAGGGTTTTCATCTTTCATTCTTCTTAATTTGATTTTTGATATCACGATGATGGTTATTGGCTAAAATCCATTAGTAATTCTAAGGTGAAGGGTTGATAATTGTGGCTTAGATAATGATAGATCGATCGTAACTTGATTGGACTCTAAGAGTGTGAGAAACATCGTCGACACCCTAAACCACGGTCTGTTCTTGAGTTCCACGGCCGTGGAATCTTAAGATCTAGCTGTGATTTTCTCTGTTTTACGACCTTTGCTTTTGCTTTAATCTAAAGTTAAAGATTAACTTTAACCTAGCCTTGGCTTGCCTTTCCTAGGTAGTAGTGAGACTCAACATCCTCTACTTTGGTTTCGAGTGTCATAACCTTAACCGTTTTAGTTTATCTTTGATTCCTTGGGTCTGGGCATGGGTATTTGAGAGTAATTCTTGTCCTTAGATCATTTCTATACTGTAGCCTCAACAACCTTTATAGAGAGTGTCTTTGGGTGAGTTATATAGGGTTTTGGAACTTCACCGTACATAACCTTACTTTAGTTATACCTTTGCAATCCCGACTCTATCCTTACATCTATATTATATCTTGAATCGATTGCCACAATTGGATACCTGGATCTTTAGGGTTGCTGTTTTCCCCAATATTTGCAAAGCTTTTATATTATTACCTGCTCGATTATATCGAAACTGAATTTGACTCCCCAAATCCCTGAGTTCGATACTTTGAAATACTTGCTTAACTACGCCGATCCGTACACTACGGGTTCGCTTGCTTTTATTTCAGTTTTATAATTAAAACTTATTTGCACGCACACGTTTAGGGGCGAACAAGTTTTTGGCGCCGTTTCCGGGGATTTGGTCTAAGCCAATTCCGGTTTACGGTTGTCGAGCTTGGGAGCTTTGCTCTTGTTATTTGATATCTCTTTTTGAGTGATTTTTCCAGATTCTTTAGGTATATGCGAAAGACTAGATCTATCAAAGATCTAGTTCCTTTTGATCCAGAACTTGAGAAAACTTTGAGAAGAAAGTTGAAAGAGAAAAATATGGCTGAAAACAATGAGAGAAACATCCAAGCGGAGTTGGATGAAGCTCAACTTCAACTTAATTGAGTGAGAAGGCTCGTTTGGAAGAATTAACAAGTCATCAATTCCAAATTGATGAGCTCAAAGCTATGATGATGGACAAGAAGTTGGAGCTGAATGATGCTAAAAAGAAGAAGGTCAAGAAACCAACTAAGTCTATTAGAGCTGAATTATCCGACGATGAGGATGAGGATATGCCACCACTTGAGGATATTGATCTGGTGATCCATCCCGTTCGTAACAACCCAAGACCACCGGTTGTTTCTCGCATTCCCGCTGGAGATGTGAGAGTTGCTCATGGAGGGGATGAACCACGGAATCTTGGGCAAAGAATGGATCCATTTCAGCAACCACGCCGTCTAGGTGTGAATTTCGGAGCTGAGGACATCCACGAATTCAGTTTTAGCCCGCAAGTTATCACCATGGTTCACCAAAGTCAATTTGGTGGAACTAGTGTTGAATCTCCACACCAACATTTGCAGAATTTTGAGATTCTCATGGAGACATTGAAGCCGAAAAGGGCTACCAACAACAACTACAAGATCAAACCGTTCTTCTTCTCTTTTAAGGACAAAGCTTTAGCTTGGTATCAAGATCTTCCAGCTGGAAGGCTTAACACATGGGAGGATCTATCTTCGGAGTTCCTCACCAAGTTCTTTCCACCATCTAAGACGGCGGAGTTGAGAGTTAAAATTAATGCATTTTCTATGAAAGCTAACGAAAGTTTGTTTCAATCATGGGAAAGATTTCAGGAACTCTTATTGGATTGCTCACACCATGGCATTTCAAAGCTGGAGTTATTGGAGATTTACTACAAGGGGTTGGATATGGAAGCACAATTCAATCTCCAATCTCTCTCTTGTGGTACATTCATGGACATGAGAGAAGATGACGCTTGGGACTTCATTGAGAAGCAAACCCAAGTGATTGAGAAGTATTCACACCGAAAGGTGGATCCAAATAGCCGGAACAAAGGGGATTCGGGAGCTAAGCTAACACAAGCTGCACAAACTCAAATATTCTCCCTCAACACTGAAATCAAAGAGTTGAAGGAAATCATTAGAGCTGGCCTTCAAAAGCCAAAGGAGAAAGATGTTGGCTACTTAGGAAACAACAACAACAACCACCAAGGGAATAGGAACAACAACCGGAACAACAATTAGAATAACAACAACAACCGAAATTCCAACAACAATTGGCGGTCCAACCAATAAAAAAATTCCGGTAATTCATATCCAAATTTTGGAAATTCACTAACACCTCCATCTTCTTCTACTCCTTTGAAAAGCCAGGGGCAAACATCAAACGGTTCAAACAATAAGGAGAAGGAGAAGCCCGATCCTATGTTGGAGACTGATAACACGATTTATGACGTTAGTCTACACATCCATTTAGATATTTTTTCCTGCTATTCATGCATAATTTAGCATTAGTTCGTGACGTTCACATTCAATTCATGTACATTTGTCGAGATAGACGTCTACACGGACTTTTGCATGTTTTGTAGGTATTTTGGGAGCTTTTGGAGCTTAATCGATACATCCAAGGATCGTTCCTTGTGATGACACGTATCCGAGCTCATTGGGAAGCAAGTTAGGAGCAAAGGAGAACACATGGGACCATGTTGGTGCATGCCTTGCACCAACTCATGTCTTAACGATCAAAAGAGGACTGAAGCACCAGAATCACGGTCACTGGGACATCCACGGCTGTGGAATGGACCGTGATTCCTTCTGCACAGCTGGGATAGCAGTCCCACGATCTCCATAATCGACTCTTGCAAATGGTGAAGGCTATAAGTACCCTTGCAGGCTGATTCTAAAGAAAATCCACTACACACCTTACCTCACACACATTCTCTCCCATACTCTCTCATTTTGGAATTGGATTTGAGCTACTCTTGGAGGAGAAGAAAGACTTCCATTGGAGAAGAAGAGAAGAACACACCATTCTAGAGTTTCTTAGTTTTTGGAGTGAAGTTTGTTGGTAACATTTTCTAGGGTTTTAAGAACGATTCGAACCTTCTTTTGAAGGGTTGTAAGTCTCTCTTTTAACAATTATTCAGCTCATTTTTCTTGTTCTATTTGCTTCATATCTCTTTCATTTCATCCTCTTGATATGGACTCCATGGTTTTATGCTTGATGATATTGATTGTGATGATGCATGTTGTTGGCTAAATAGATGTGATTCTAGGGTAAGGAAATGATGGTTATGGCTTGGACTATGATAGGATAAACTTAAACGTACCCTTGGACGATTTGTTTGCTTGAACCTAGCCTCTGTTGTAAATCACGGCCTGTTCTAGTAGGTTCCACGGCCGTGGAAGTGATGAACGGACCGTGATTTTGTCTGACTTGCTTGTATTGATAAATCTAAGTGTTAGGTTGTTAGATTGTTGAAATCCTAGTGTTTGTTGAGTTAGATCTACCCTAGGGTGACCTAGTGTTAGCAACTAAGTGTGAGAAGAGACCTACCCGGTGATTCTTGCTTTTAGGTACCTAAGATGATGAACTCTAGGTAGTAGTGAGCCTCACTAGCCGCTATTGGACTGAGTGTGCTAGGATTTATGTTTAGGACTTGGCTTCCCGAGACCTACCCGGTGAGGAGAGGTTAGATCCCTAGATAGCAATCCGGTTTGTGTAGAATTCCTAACCTTAGGTTCTTTGAGACTTACCCGGTGATAAGACCTTAGGAACGGACTAGTGGACCATGAGACCTACCCGGTGATTGATCCCAATCTAGAAACACCCACTCCCAACATGTTATAGTTGATCCAAGGAATGACTAGATAGCTTGAGTCTATTTCCATAACCAAAATTTCTAACCCCTAGAATCCGCTTCTCTCTCTTTGATTACCTATCTTGTGTTCGTATTTGCTCATTGGTGTTATTAGCTTAAGTTGTTTGTTAATCTTGCATGATTTGTGATCCTTGATTGATCACCACAAAACCAAACCCAAAAACATTGAGATTTTCATTTCTTTACTCTTTTCTCTTTTCTTAGCCTATTTTTATAGTATCCTTAGTCACTATTGACTCAATTTCACCTTAGTCTTTGTGTTCGACCTCGGAATACTATCCTTACTACAAAACGACCCATACACTGTGGGTTCGCTAGGAGTTAGGAAAAATATATTGAGTTATAAATTTAAGACTTTTGCGTGTCACAATCTTAGCGTAACAAGTTTTTGGCGCCGTTGCCGGGGACTAGGTCTAGATTGAGTCATTTTTGTGATTATTTATAGTGTAGGTCTTTCTTGTTGCTTTTGATCTCGTTTGGTTTGTGTCTTTGCATTTTCAGGACATCTCTCACTCTTTAGGTGTATGCAAAGATCTCGTGGCAAGGATTTAGCTCCATTCGATCCCGAACCGGAGAAAACCCTTAAAGCTAGATCTAAGAGCATCAAGAAGGGAAAAGAGATGGCCGGAAGAGATCTCCAAGCTGAGTTAGATGAAGCTTTAGAGCAAATTAAGCTGAAGGATAAAGCCTTGGAGAATGAGAGGAGACTTGCCAATGAGAAGCAAGAAGCAATTAGGAGGGAGATTGAAGAGATTAGGCAAGCGCTTGATTTAAGGTCGCTAGCTGGACCATACGGTGTCTCTCAAACAAGGTATAGTGGTGCAACCTCTTCAACCGGAACTTCCGGTTTGTATTTCTTAAGTCTATGACCGTTGACCTTGAAGCTTCCACTCGTTTCTCCCCAAATCTCAACTGCACCATAAGGGAAAACATGTTTCACAACATAAGGTCCGGTCCATCTAGATTTCAACTTACTTGGAAAGAGGCGGAGGCGGGAGTTGAAGAGTAGAACTAAGTCTCCTTCTTTAAGCTCCTTAGGAATGATACGCTTGTCATGCCATTTCTTCGTCCTTTCTTTATAGATCTTTGCATTCTCATAAGCGTTCAAACGCAGCTCCTCCAGCTCATTGATATCCAATAGCCGCTTCTCACCGGCTTCCTTGATGTCGAAGTTCAACCATTTGATCGCCCAATACGCTTTGTGTTCTAACTCAACGGGCAAATGAAAAGACTTCCCATATACCAAATTATAAGGGGTGGTACCAATGGGAGTATTGAATGCGGTCCTGTAAGCCCAAAGAGCATCGTCCAACTTCATGGACCAATCTTTCCTAGTCCTAGAGACGGTCTTCTCCAAGATTACTTTAATTTCTCTATTTGAGATCTCGACCTGTCCACTAGTTTGAGGGTGATAAGGGGTTTCTACCTTGTGGGTTACCCCATACTTTGATAAAAGTGCCTTAAACTTCCGGTTGATGAAATGCGTCCCTCCATCGCTGATGATGATGCGTGGAGTCCCAAAACGTGGAAAGATAGTCTTGTTAAAGAACTTCACAACCACCATGGCGTCATTAGTGGGTGAGGCAATGGCTTCAACCCATCTAGAGACGTAGTCGACAGCTAGGAGAATGTAGAGGTTTCCTCCGGATGATGGGAAAGGTCCCATGAAATCTACTCCCCATGCATCAAAGATCTCAACCTCCTGTTTGTTATTAAGTGGCATCTCATTCCTTCTAGATAAGTTCCATGTTCTTTGGCATGCATCACAAGAGACAACAAACGTTTGCATATCCTTAAATAATGTGGGCCAAAAGAAACCGGAACGTAATACCTTAGCGCATGTCTTGTTGGCGCTGGCATGCCCTCCATAAGGGAGCGAGTGACAATGCCATATGACGCTATTAACTTCATCTTCCGGAATGCATCTTCGAAGCATCCCATCCGGCCCTCGCTTGAATAGTAGCGGTTCATCCCAGTAGTAATGGCGTACATCCTTGAAGAATTTCTTCCTTTGAGCGTACGTCAATCCGGGTGGTATTTCCTGGCAAACAAGATAATTAACAATATTAGCATACCAAGGTCCTTTATTATCAGAAATTTGGTGGAGAGAACGTTCCACCAACTGAGGATGAATGTCAGAAAAGGGAGTAAGAAGTTTGTTATTTTCGGTAGTCTCAGTTGACATCATCTCGCTTTCGACCTCGGTCGAGGTCCAGAGAGGTTGACCGAGATGTTCTTCAGTCACCTCGCTTGGTCCAGAAAGTGCCTCGGTCGAGGTACTACAACTGGAACCGAAACTAGAGATCTTCTTCTCCTGGATTAGTCTTTCAGTTTTAGCTCCTGGATCTTCTTCCCGTGCCTTTAAGCTCCGTATATCTGCATCACAAGAAGCATCTATACCTTTCTCCATTAAGCTAAAGCTAATAACATTTTCAAGTGGATCTTTAATAAGGATAGAGCTCATCAATTCTCTTGATTCTTCTTCATCATAGATGTTGAAGATATCATCTCCTAGCTGCTCTCCCTTCATTGCCGCAAGTAATGCAAATTCTACTTCATCTCCGCCAATGTTGAATTTTAACTTGGCGTTCTTGCAATCCATATTGCAACCCAAAGTTGCTAGAAATGGTCTCCTGAGAATGATAGGAACGGGATAATCTGCGGGAATGTCAAGCACAACAAAGTCTATAGGTAAATAGAAGTTACCTAACTTAACTGGAACGTCTTCCAAAATGCCCACGGGATGGGTAACGGAGCGGTCCTCCATGTATAACCGTATCTTCACCGGCTTGGGCTCTCCAAGTCCGATCTTAACACATAGTTCCAGCGGGATGATGCAAACGCTGGCTCCTAGATCACATAAGGCTTCACAAGTGACATCCCCAACTTGAATGGGAATGCAAAATGAGCCGGGATCTCTTAATTTGGGTGGCATCTTCTCCTTCATGATTTGAATGAGCTTTGAGGATTTAGATGTCATTTTTACTTCACCATAGTCTTCCAACTTCCTTTTTCTTGATAGAACTCTTTCAAGAACTTCCCATAGGCAGGCATCCTTAGAATAGCATCAAGGAAAGGAATATTAATGTGTAGTTTATTCATCAAGTCAAGGAACTTACCAAAATGCTTGTCTAGATGTGCTCTGGCCCTTGACTAGGGGAATGTAAGTGGTGGTTTATATGCGGGAGGTGGAATATAAACTTCAGATTTCTCATCCGCTTTCTGTGGCTCCACCTCGGTTGGCATCTCGGCCGAAGTGTTCTTCGACTGTACCTGGACCGATGTGGTCTTCGTTTGTACTGGCATCGACCGAGGCACCGGATCTGCAGTCTTTAGTCCACTTCTCGTCGTTATTGCCATAATCTGGCCCTTAGGGTTGCTTTCCGTCCTTGCTGGAAGTTTCCCTAGATCTCTTGGCGCTTCATTCGCCTTGTTAAAATATCGTTGTTCTAAGGCTTTTTGTGCCTTCGAAAATGAAGTCATGGACGTCTCCATAGAGTTGAGCTTGATCAAGATGGCCTCCAGTACCGCATCCTTCTTTTCCGGCTGGGACAAACTCAATCCTTGCTCCTGGCTCTTCAATGGAGTAGAAGAAGAAGAAGAAGAGAGGAAAGGATTAGAGGAGTCATTCAAATTGGAGTTAGAGTAAGGGTTACCTGAATTTTGGTTGTTTGCCCTCCAATTATTGCTGTTGGATCCTCTATTGTTGTTGTAGTTGTTGTTCCGGGAACCGTTGTTGTTGTTCCGGTAACTATTGTTGTTCCTTGATCCTTGATCTTCCTTCTTGGTTTGAGCAACTAAGAATTCCTTCAATTGTTTCACATCATTCTTCAAAGAAGTGAGTTGATCATTGTTAGGTGGAGCATCTTGAAAGTTGACTCTTTTAACTCCACCTTCAGCTCCTTGGTGGGAGTATTTCTCCATGTGCAAAGCTTGCTTCTCTATGAACTCCCAAGCTTCGTCAATTGGCATGTCCATGAACGTGCCGACGGATAGTAGTTGAAGGTTGAACTGAGTGTTTCCGTCCATTCCCTTGAAGTATATCTCCAACAACTCTATCTTCGGAATCCCATGATGTGGGCAATCCAAAAGAATGTCTTTAAATCTCTCCCATGACTTGGACAAGCTCTCCTTGTCCTTCATGATGAATGCATTAATCTTCCCTCTCATTTCAGCGGTTTTAGAGGGGGGAAAGAATTTAGTCAAGAATTCCGTCGTCATCTCCTCCCAAGTATTGATTTTTCCTGGAGGAAGAGATTGATACCAAGTAAGAGCTCTATCTTTCAAAGAGAAGTAGAAATGCCTTAACTTGTAGTTGTTGTTTTCTTTTCTTGAAAGTCTCAAGGTCTCCATCAAGATCTAATAGTTTTGTAGATGTTGATGTGGAGATTCCTTCTCTAGCCCTCCAAACTGGCATTGGCGAATGATGGAAAGAACTTGCGGTCGAAGCTCATAATCATGGTCCGCTGGATCACCTAGGTTGACTCCTGGACGCCTCAGTTGTTGATTAGGGTCCATCCTTTGACCTAGGGTTTGTGGAATACCTGCAAAAAGAACATCTCGGACTGGCATCCGAGGTGGAAGTATCCCGGCCGGGGCAACAGGTACTGGATTCTGCCTTGGTCGAGGATCTGGAACAGGGTCTTGCCTCGGTCGAGGATTTGGGTTCGGTCGAGGTAGATACTGGTCTCGTAAAGCCGCCATATCTGCTTCGATCACCTCAGTCCTTGTGCGAGTTTCTTCTCTTTCCAGTCTCAGCTCTTCCTTGCTGAGGCGTAGTTGTTCTAACGCTTCCTTCAATTCGGCCTCAAGATCGCGATTGTCTTGTTTGGCCATCTTCGCTTCTTTCAAGCGTCTTTTGTATGTCTTTTCTGGTTCAGGATCGCAGGGAACGATTTCCTTCCCAGCGCGGGTTCTTCGCATAAACCTAAGAAAAAGAACCCGCGAAAGTCACTCAAGTAGAGTGGTTAGTAGAAACAGGGGCAAGCGCCCCGAAAGCCAATCGCAACCGGCTCGGTCTAGACCAAGTCCCCGGCAACGGCGCCAAAAACTTGTTCGCTCCAAATGGTGTGCACAAGCTTTAAATTTATAACCCTAGATGTAAGCTTAAAACAAGGATGCAAACCCGCAGTGTACGGGTCAATCGTAGTAAAAAGAAAGAAATTCCAGGGGTCGATCACAGGGACTTAGTGAAACAAAGCAGGTATAGGTTGTCAATGCAACTACTAACCACAAAGGGGATCAAAACAATCAAAGATGATAAAAAGTCAATTAAAGGAATATGCAATTCTAGGGATTAAAACATCTAGTTGTGGTTCCAACTCAAGATCTAAAGATAAGCGGACAAAGCTGAGATTTTGCAAAGGGAAGGTGTTTCTAAAGTGGAATAGATCACCGGGTAAGTCTCACTACTCATTAATCCCAAACCGTAACTCCTATTACCGGGTAAGTCTCAAGGAATTAAGGAAAAGAACTATAACCTCAAACTAACACACCACCTAAGGGAATAGAATCAACCTTTACCGGGTAAGTCTCAGGCTAACTCACAAAGATGGAATGAAAGCACACTCAAACCCCAATAAAGGATAAACCTTTATTACCTATACTTATGATCTTTGGTAAACAAACAAAGGAATTACTGGGTAAGTCTCATCCTAAGCTTGCATTGAACCAGGAAAGGTGTAATAAGAATAGGATTTGGCAAACTCTAACACTTAACTCTCAGTTACGGATCAGAAAGGTCACCTCGGTCAGTCAAATTCCACCCCGGCCGAGATGTTCATCGACTGAACGAGATGTTCTAAGGTTAAAGATAAAGGCTCGAGCTTTCAAGGTCCTGCTGGGATTTAAGATTATTCTATCATTGTTTTTTCCACAACCTTCAGCTAATCACCCTAGAATCACACAAAGAAATTAGCCACTCATCATCATGAAAGCAATAATCAAGTATATGGGAAGAAAGTGAATAATTGAACACAAAAACCTTAAGAAAAAGGCTTCAATAACTGAATCAATTATCAATCAAACAAGCGTTTCTTGGATCACAATCCAACAACACAATCAACAAAGAAGGGAATCTAAGAAAGTCTTACAAAACCCTTCACCAAAGCTATAAAAGCTATCAACTTCCTTCCTTCAATCTTCCTTCAAAAAGGTTCTTCAAATCTCCCAGCTGTAGTGGGTGTTTTCCAGCCGTAAGCGGATCTATGCGGGGTGCCGAATTTGTGGAAAATCCGACCCTTTTTATAGGAAAATTCCCTCCCAAAGATAAGATATCTTAGAAAGATATTTTCCCATAAAAATAGGTAAAATATATGGGCTAAATTATCTTCTTCCTTCCAGGAACCCATCCTAAAAATATAAGATCCTCTTTCCAAAAATAAAAGATCTCAACCAAGAATAAAATATCTCTCGCCGCGTCCAAGGTGTTCGTCTCGGTCGAGCAGCTCCTCTGGATCACCTCGGTCGAGATGGTACTGTAGCTGACCGAGGTGAATCACAACTGAATGTGAAATCTCTCAAATCTTGTCCAAAGTAAATCTCTAATCCATTTCCATGCTTCCTGGATTCTTCTTTAAGCTCCTGAATGTAGCTCCAATGACTCCTTATCTCCTTTAGCTCTATTTTGATGCAAAACGTGCCATTTTAGCTACGATTACAACGAAACTTGGTGTAGACCTCGATTCCCGCAAAGGTAGATGAAACGACAATATAATCACATAATATACATCCAAACATGCAAATTATTGAAGATAAAACGTCTAAACAGGTCCCAAAATATAACCTATAATTCATGCTATCACAACATTCAGTTTGCGGTAGTCGATGCACATTCTCCATCACCTAACTGTCCTTGCAGGTATAAGTTCGTTGTTCTTGTTTGCAACAACGGTTATGCCTCCTTTCTTTGGAACCACTTGTACCGGCTCACCCACTTGCTATCAGAAATAGGAAAGATGATACCTACGTCAAAGTGCTTAAGGATTTCTTTCTTCACGACCTCTTTCATGATCGGATTTAACCATCTTTGAGGTTGACGTGAAGGTTTGTAATCCTCTTCCATCGAGATCTTATGCATACAAAGAGAAGGTTTAATGCCTACTAAATCATGAATGTATATCCTTAGGCTTTCCTATATTGTTTCAGAACATTCATAAGCTTCTCAAGTTCATCATCACTTAAATTTGCACTAACTATAACAGGATATGTTGAGTTAGGTCCAAGGAATGCATACCTTAAATGTGTAGGAAGTGGTTTCAACTCCAACGAGGGTGGTGTTTTGGTTGATGATTCTTGATCATCGGGTGTCATTGGAGAAGCCTCTGAAGGTGGAGGAAGTGTGCTAATACAGTTAAGAACAACTACAATCGAGTTTGTAAAAGTTGGAGAAATTGCCAAAAAATCGACCTCCCCTGACGTAAATCGGTCGATCTCCAGTCGGATTTTTCTTTCTGTTGTCAAAAATCGACTTGCATTAATAGAGATCGGGTGATTTTCTTTATGTAGGTCGATTTTTTCAGCAATTTCTGGGGCTCTTTTCAGCTCTTCAAATCTTTCTTCCGGCTCTTCCTCTGCATCTTCCAATGCTTGAATCTCATCATCACAGTCATGTTCCACTCCTTCTTCAATGATATTCATGCTAAGAACCTTTTGAAGTGGATCTTTGATCAAGATTAAACTCACCACTTCTCTAGACTCTTCTTCATCAAAGATGTTAAAAACATCTTCTCTCAAAGTTGGCTCTTTGATCAAGGAGGAGAGTACAAATTCCACTTTCTCTTCTCCTATATTGAATGATAGCTGTCCATTCTTGCAATCAACCATACAACCGGAGGTTGCAAGGAATGGTCTCCCAAGTATGATGGGAACTTGATAATATGCAAGAATGTCAAGAATAACAAAATCTATAGGAATGTAAAACTTACCAAGTTTCACGGGAATGTCCTCTATGATTCCAACAGGTCTAGTTATGGAACGATCAGCCATGTAAAGTGTCATTTTCACCAGTCTAGGCTCTCCTAGACCAACTGCCTTGCACAAAACAAGTGGTATGATGCTTACGCTTGCTCCAAGGTCACAAAGTGCATCATATGTGACTTCTCCTAAGGTGATGGGTATGCAAAATGATCATGGATCATGCAGCTTGGGTGGCATGTTCTCCGTCATAGTCTTGATAAGTTCGGATGACTCCGTACTCATCTTGACTTCACCGATGTCTTCTAGTTTCCTCTTGTTAGAGAGGATCTCCTTTAGGAACTTCCCATAAGCTAGCATACCTAAAACTGCATCCATAAAAAGTATATTAATGTGCAACTTACTCATAAGATCAATGAACTCACCGAAGTGTTTATCTAGACGCGCTCTTGCTCTAGATTGGGGAAAAGGTAGAGGTGGTTTGTAAGCGGGAGGAGGAATATAGACATCTTCCTTCTCTTTTTCCTTTTCCTTTTCTTTTTTAGCGGGGGCTTCAACTAGTTTGGGTTGTGGATCGGTGGTTGTCACACCACTCCTAGTAGTAATCGCCATTACTCGCCCGTTTGGGTTGTCCTCCGTCTTCCCGGGAAGCTTCCCTTGATCTATAGGAACTTCTCCGGCCTTGCTGAATACTTGATTCTCTAAAGCTTTTTGTGCTTTATCAATCGAAGTAATGTGACTCACCATTCCTTGGAGCTTCACCAAGATGTTCTCCATCATTACGTCGAACCTGTCCTTGTCCGGCTTGCTCGAGCCATTCGATGTTTGACCCTGGATTTTCAAAGGAGTAGAAGAAGATGGAGATGTTAGTGCATTTTCAGCATGTGAATAGGGATTACCGAGGTTTTGTTGGTTGGATCTCCAATTGTTGTTGTTGGAGTTCCTGTTGTTGTTCTAGTTATTGTTCCGGTAGTTGTTCCTATTGCCTTGGTTATTGTCCCTTCCTGGGTAGTGTTAGAATGAAATATGACTATATTTTAGGCACTTGTTTTAGTTGTTTTTCCCTCTTTATTGTGTTCTTAGATATGAGTTTGAAGCAATTGTGAGCTTATTTACCCACTTTGTCGATATAGAGATCTACACTAGCTTCGTTTTGTTTTTAGGTGAATAAAGGCTTGGATTGGAGCAAAATAAGGAAGGATAGGAGTATTTGATCATGCTCGATGGCAAGGAGATGCATTAGAGAGGCTAAGGAAGGAGCATGAATGAAGAATGTCACGAAACAAAGGCAAAAACAAAGAGTTTGGAAGTCCACGCCCTAAATTACGGTCGTGAAGAAGACATTTGAAGAACCACGCCCTAAATTACGGCCGTGGATTTGGTAACATGATCGTGGAAGTGAGTTTGGAGCACAACAGAAAGTTACACGGTCTAAACCACGGCCGTGGAAAGTTGTTCATGACCGTGATTTTGGTGATTTTATGACGTGTCATATTTGCCACGTCAGCAACGTTATTGGGCTTTCCAGTAACCCTATTTTCGCCTATAAGAAGGCTTGAGAAGAGAGTTTCGAGGACCTTCGCTTAGACCCTCGTGAGAGCTTTGGAAGACGGCATCCTTAGGGTTTCATATCGACCTTGAGGATTGGTGATTCGTGAAAGACGTGATTTCGGAGATTGTATACTTTTGGATATTCTAGGGTTTTCATCGGAGAACGGATTGACATCCCGTTCTTTGTGGTTTCTCTAGATCATTGTGAGGGTTTCTATTCCTACTTTTCTGAATTCATAAACACACTACTTTTGTTATTCGGATTCGAGATTGACTTTGAGTTGTTATTGAGTTTTTGAGGGTTTTCATCTTTCATTCTTCTTAATTTGATTTTTGATATCACGATGATGGTTATTGGCTAAAATCCATTAGTAATTCTAAGGTGAAGGGTTGATAATTGTGGCTTAGATAATGATAGATCGATCGTAACTTGATTGGACTCTAAGAGTGTGAGAAACATCGTCGACACCCTAAACCACGGTCTGTTCTTGAGTTCCACGGCCGTGGAATCTTAAGATCTAGCTGTGATTTTCTCTGTTTTACGACCTTTGCTTTTGCTTTAATCTAAAGTTAAAGATTAACTTTAACCTAGCCTTGGCTTGCCTTTCCTAGGTAGTAGTGAGACTCAACATCCTCTACTTTGGTTTCGAGTGTCATAACCTTAACCGTTTTAGTTTATCTTTGATTCCTTGGGTCTGGGCATGGGTATTTGAGAGTAATTCTTGTCCTTAGATCATTTCTATACTGTAGCCTCAACAACCTTTATAGAGAGTGTCTTTGGGTGAGTTATATAGGGTTTTGGAACTTCACCGTACATAACCTTACTTTAGTTATACCTTTGCAATCCCGACTCTGTCCTTACATCTATATTATATCTTGAATCGATTGCCACAATTGGATACCTGGATCTTTAGGGTTGCTGTTTTCCCCAATATTTGCAAAGCTTTTATATTATTACCTGCTCGATTATATCGAAACTGAATTTGACTCCCCAAATCCCTGAGTTCGATACTTTGAAATACTTGCTTAACTACGCCGATCCGTACACTACGGGTTCGCTTGCTTTTATTTCAGTTTTATAATTAAAACTTATTTGCACGCACACGTTTAGGGGCGAACAAGTTTTTGGCGCCGTTTCCGGGGATTTGGTCTAAGCCAATTCCGGTTTACGGTTGTCGAGCTTGGGAGCTTTGCTCTTGTTATTTGATATCTCTTTTTGAGTGATTTTTCCAGATTCTTTAGGTATATGCGAAAGACTAGATCTATCAAAGATCTAGTTCCTTTTGATCCAGAACTTGAGAAAACTTTGAGAAGAAAGTTGAAAGAGAAAAATATGGCTGAAAACAATGAGAGAAACATCCAAGCGGAGTTGGATGAAGCTCAACTTCAACTTAATTGAGTGAGAAGGCTCGTTTGGAAGAATTAACAAGTCATCAATTCCAAATTGATGAGCTCAAAGCTATGATGATGGACAAGAAGTTGGAGCTGAATGATGCTAAAAAGAAGAAGGTCAAGAAACCAACTAAGTCTATTAGAGCTGAATTATCCGATGATGAGGATGAGGATATGCCACCACTTGAGGATATTGATCTGGTGATCCATCCCGTTCGTAACAACCCAAGACCACCGGTTGTTTCTCGCATTCCCGCTGGAGATGTGAGAGTTGCTCATGGAGGGGATGAACCACGGAATCTTGGGCAAAGAATGGATCCATTTCAGCAACCACGCCGTCTAGGTGTGAATTTCGGAGCTGAGGACATCCACCAATTCAGTTTTAGCCCGCAAGTTATCACCATGGTTCACCAAAGTCAATTTGGTGGAACTAGTGTTGAATCTCCACACCAACATTTGCAGAATTTTGAGATTCTCATGGAGACATTGAAGCCGAAAAGGGCTACCAACAACAACTACAAGATCAAACCGTTCTTCTTCTCTTTTAAGGACAAAGCTTTAGCTTGGTATCAAGATCTTCCAGCTGGAAGGCTTAACACATGGGAGGATCTATCTTCGGAGTTCCTCACCAAGTTCTTTCCACCATCTAAGACGGCGGAGTTGAGAGTTAAAATTAATGCATTTTCTATGAAAGCTAACGAAAGTTTGTTTCAATCATGGGAAAGATTTCAGGAACTCTTATTGGATTGCTCACACCATGGCATTTCAAAGCTGGAGTTATTGGAGATTTACTACAAGGGGTTGGATATGGAAGCACAATTCAATCTCCAATCTCTCTCTTGTGGTACATTCATGGACATGAGAGAAGATGACGCTTGGGACTTCATTGAGAAGCAAACCCAAGTGATTGAGAAGTATTCACACCGAAAGGTGGATCCAAATAGCCGGAACAAAGGGGATTCGGGAGCTAAGCTAACACAAGCTGCACAAACTCAAATATTCTCCCTCAACACTGAAATCAAAGAGTTGAAGGAAATCATTAGAGCTGGCCTTCAAAAGCCAAAGGAGAAAGATGTTGGCTACTTAGGAAACAACAACAACAACCACCAAGGGAATAGGAACAACAACCGGAACAACAATTAGAATAACAACAACAACCGAAATTCCAACAACAATTGGCGGTCCAACCAATAAAAAAATTCCGGTAATTCATATCCAAATTTTGGAAATTCACTAACACCTCCATCTTCTTCTACTCCTTTGAAAAGCCAGGGGCAAACATCAAACGGTTCAAACAATAAGGAGAAGGAGAAGCCCGATCCTATGTTGGAGACTGATAACACGATTTATGACGTTAGTCTACACATCCATTTAGATAGTTTTTCCTGCTATTCATGCATAATTTAGCATTAGTTCGTGACGTTCACATTCAATTCATGTACATTTGTCGAGATAGACGTCTACACGGACTTTTGCATGTTTTGTAGGTATTTTGGGAGCTTTTGGAGCTTAATCGATACATCCAAGGATCGTTCCTTGTGATGACACGTATCCGAGCTCATTGGGAAGCAAGTTAGGAGCAAAGGAGAACACATGGGACCATGTTGGTGCATGCCTTGCACCAACTCATGTCTTAACGATCAAAAGAGGACTGAAGCACCAGAATCACGGTCACTGGGACATCCACGGCTGTGGAATGGACCGTGATTCCTTCTGCACAGCTGGGATAGCAGTCCCACGATCTCCATAACCGACTCTTGCAAATGGTGAAGGCTATAAGTACCCTTGCAGGCTGATTCTAAAGAAAATCCACTACACACCTTACCTCACACACATTCTCTCCCATACTCTCTCATTTTGGAATTGGATTTGAGCTACTCTTGGAGGAGAAGAAAGACTTCCATTGGAGAAGAAGAGAAGAACACACCATTCTAGAGTTTCTTAGTTTTTGGAGTGAAGTTTGTTGGAAACATTTTCTAGGGTTTTAAGAACGATTCGAACCTTCTTTTGAAGGGTTGTAAGTCTCTCTTTTAACAATTATTCAGCTCATTTTTCTTGTTCTATTTGCTTCATATCTCTTTCATTTCATCCTCTTGATATGGACTCCATGGTTTTATGCTTGATGATATTGATTGTGATGATGCATGTTGTTGGCTAAATAGATGTGATTCTAGGGTAAGGAAATGATGGTTATGGCTTGGACTATGATAGGATAAACTTAAACGTACCCTTGGACGATTTGTTTGCTTGAACCTAGCCTCTGTTGTAAATCACGGCCTGTTCTAGTAGGTTCCACGGCCGTGGAAGTGATGAACGGACCGTGATTTTGTCTGACTTGCTTGTATTGATAAATCTAAGTGTTAGGTTGTTAGATTGTTGAAATCCTAGTGTTTGTTGAGTTAGATCTACCCTAGGGTGACCTAGTGTTAGCAACTAAGTGTGAGAAGAGACCTACCCGGTGATTCTTGCTTTTAGGTACCTAAGATGATGAACTCTAGGTAGTAGTGAGCCTCACTAGCCGCTATTGGACTGAGTGTGCTAGGATTTATGTTTAGGACTTGGCTTCCCGAGACCTACCCGGTGAGGAGAGGTTAGATCCCTAGATAGCAATCCGGTTTGTGTAGAATTCCTAACCTTAGGTTCTTTGAGACTTACCCGGTGATAAGACCTTAGGAACGGACTAGTGGACCATGAGACCTACCCGGTGATTGATCCCAATCTAGAAACACCCACTCCCAACATATTATAGTTGATCCAAGGAATGACTAGATAGCTTGAGTCTATTTCCATAACCAAAATTTCTAACCCCTAGAATCCGCTTCTCTCTCTTTGATTACCTATCTTGTGTTCGTATTTGCTCATTGGTGTTATTAGCTTAAGTTGTTTGTTAATCTTGCATGATTTGTGATCCTTGATTGATCACCACAAAACCAAACCCAAAAACATTGAGATTTTCATTTCTTTACTCTTTTCTCTTTTCTTAGCCTATTTTTATAGTATCCTTAGTCACTATTGACTCAATTTCACCTTAGTCTTTGTGTTCGACCTCGGAATACTATCCTTACTACAAAACGACCCATACACTGTGGGTTCGCTAGGAGTTAGGAAAAATATATTGAGTTATAAATTTAAGACTTTTGCGTGTCACAATCTTAGCGTAACAAGTTTTTGGCGCCGTTGCCGGGGACTAGGTCTAGATTGAGTCATTTTTGTGATTATTTATAGTGTAGGTCTTTCTTGTTGCTTTTGATCTCGTTTGGTTTGTGTCTTTGCATTTTCAGGACATCTCTCACTCTTTAGGTGTATGCAAAGATCTCGTGGCAAGGATTTAGCTCCATTCGATCCCAAACCGGAGAAAACCCTTAAAGCTAGATCTAAGAGCATCAAGAAGGGAAAAGAGATGGCCGGAAGAGATCTCCAAGCTGAGTTAGATGAAGCTTTAGAGCAAATTAAGCTGAAGGATAAAGCCTTGGAGAATGAGAGGAGACTTGCCAATGAGAAGCAAGAAGCAATTAGGAGGGAGATTGAAGAGATTAGGCAAGCTCTTGTGCGAAGAGAACCTAATCCTCAACAACCTCCACCTCCACCACCACAACCGCATCCGGTGGCTAATATTCGGGTTGTGCCCATTGCTATTGAGAACCACAAACGTTAGGGCAACGTATGGATCCGGCTCAAAGAGTGCACCATCCGGGTGTGAACTTAGGAGATCCCGCAGCCCATAATTATGAGCTCCACCCTCAAGTGCTACAAATGATCCGGCATAACCAATTTGGAGGGATGGAAGGAGAGTCTCCTCATCAACACTTGATGAACTACGAGATATTGATGGAGACTCTAAGGCCGCCTATGTAACACCCCAAATTCGGAGAACTCGGGGAGCTACTGGTTAGGACCTCACAATGGGTCCCGACCATAGTTTGACAACAATTTTACTTGGATCTTACAACAAGGCACAAAAGTATTTAAAACATTTGAAAACTGTAAACAATATATACATCGAAATATGTATCAGCCTTACAAGAAAAGATATTAAAACGATGCATATGAAGAACAAAAGACATCCCCGTCCCCAACTAAATGAGTACGTGGACCCGGCTGACCATTTCCTCCGGATCTCTCTACAACTGTCTTAACCTGCAAGGCATCTACAAGCGGTATAAAACCGTTAGCTAACATTCTATGCATAAGTATAAAGGTAAAAGCACAAACAAACAACATACACAATCAACATGCACACTCAATCCTTTTATTATCTTTAATTAGGTGATAGGTCATTACTAATGATACTTATTTTGTGACACGAGGGATTCCCAAACCTCGCCCTTGTCCCCGTTTACCAACGCGGAATGGTACTAATGCATCTGACCGTCTACCGGACTAGGCTGGTCGCAGGGAACCTCCTAGACTCTCGCAAGAGCTAGGCAGATGATGTCACGACCCGTTATCATACACTTAGGTCAATTACACAATATACTAAAGTCGGCCTATTCCGGTTTCGTTATTTATCTTAACTAACAAACACCACTCATACACATCACACACATGCAAGAAGCCAGCTAAGTAAGTCCGTGGACTTACCTGAATCAGATCTCGACTTTCTAATTCGCAAATCGATATGTACAGTTGGAATTCAGTGGCCTGTCAAAGGAGACAAGTGTGTCAGCACACTTTCTAGGTGATTAGAAGTCTAAGACTTCTAAGATAGTAGGTCTTAATAGGACGGAATTGATTACAATATGAATTTATGGTAAAATGACTATTTTACCCTTGGTCTCGAAACTTCCAAAAATTCCTTAATTTATGTCTAAACTCTTATTTGCGACTAAAGAGTCATAGTCTAACTCCTAAAGATGAGTTTGGTTACAAACTGGCAATTTACCCATTTTCCTATTTTCGGAAAGATCGTTAAGGTCCAACTTCGTCTTCAAATATAAAATTCGAATAGTCTTATAAAATTCCGAAATAATTCCCTAGATTATCTATGATATCTCATCTACTCATGGGAGTAAGAATTTCTTAAAACTGTTCAACCATCACTTTTACAAAAATTTCCAAAGTTGGTTACAACACTTAACAAACAGCACATTGTCTTAACTTTGAAAAATCATAACTCCTAAACTACTCGCTGGATTTATCCCAAATTTTGATACGTTCTACTATAAAATCTTATCTATAATATATCCAAAATTCAGCCGCAAAGGAGATCAAAATCCTATTTAAAACTATCTCACAAAACCGAATTTCAGCACAACAGAAAAACTGCTTACAACTCAATCTTTGAAAAATCATAAATCCCAAACCACTCGCTGGATGCCTCTCAAATTTTAATATGTTCTACAACAATATGTCAACTATATCATATCCAAAATTCAAGTCCAACGGAGTTTAAAAGCCTATTCAAAACTATCTCACAACATTGCATCACATGCTGTTTTTATCAACACTCAGCATACTTATAAAAACTGCATGAGGAGTCAACTTTGCAACAACATTACAGTGTCCTAAGGTGAGTTGTTTATGGGCGACCGAGCACAAGTGAAAGACGAGGTATAGGAGAGTTCTTATCGATCGTTCATCATCTGTCCTATTCTCGCTGGAGGCGTGCAGTGGCTGAGCGTCAAGTGCTGAGGGCTGAGTGCAGAACGTTGGCGAGTAGTTGTGTCCGGGTGTGCAGGGCGTTGGCAAGCAGCAGCAGTCCTAGGCGCTGATGCAGAATGTTGGTGAGCAGCAGCAGTCCCAGGCGCCTATGTAGAACATTGGTGAGCAGCAGCAGTCCCAGGCGCCTATGCAGAACGTTGATGAGCAGCAGCAATCCCAGGCGCCTATGTAGAGCGTTGGTGAGCAACAGCAATCCCAGGCGGCCTGTGCAGAACGTTGGTGAGCAGCAGCGCCTCTTTCTTACTCCGGTGAAGGCGAGGCGAAAGATCAGCGCGAGAAGGGAGGCAGCGGCGTGAGTAGTTAGCGTAGAATAGGATTAGGGATGCTGATTAGATTAGGTTAAGGTTAATTAGGGTTTAGGTTAATTTAGATTATGGGCTGGCTGACATGTCTTTGGGCCGGGTCCGTTGGGCCTGCTCATCTAACTCAGATGGGTTTATAGTTAAATCGTTACACGCACGGAACCGCTCATTGGTTTTCGGTTTCAATTTATGTAACAATTTTATTCGGTTTCCCTATTTATCGTTTTAGGTGCAATAAAGTCACCTAAAATGATAGAATTTGATAATGCTTTATTTTATTTAGAAGAATAAAGGTCGGCGGATCGGAATCCGATTTGATCGGGTATTAAACGGAAATTAAATTTTCCGGGTATTACAGTCACGAAATTGTCATGGCCTCGTCATAACTCATCTTGGGCTCATCTTGATCTTGTCACTAGAACATCATGACTTTGTCAAAGACAAGTCATGATATATACTCTAGGGTTTGGATTAGGATTTGCTACTAATAAAATCTTATCATTTTATGTGAAGTGATATTACATAAAATGATAAAATTTTGAGATATAATATCCAACTACGTAGACAGCTAAGGATCAAAAGATCGAAATCCGGTTTGCTACGGAATTAAACGGGATAAAAATTTCGGATATTACATCAGTACCCCCTTAAAATAAGTTTCGTCCAGAAACTTAGAACAAGGTATTTAATCAAACGACTTCCAAAATTAAACTTGTATATCCTAATCTCACTAAATTTTAATTTCGTTTTCTAAACTCTTGTAACCCTAGCAAAGCGTAATGAAAAATCCGGTCGTTACATCAGATCCCCCTCAAAATAAGTTTCGTCCCGAAACTTAGGGTAAGACAATCCTGATCGGCCTTTAAGGCCCCGAATGGGTGTGTTTGATCACTACAAAAAGTCTTGTCGTTTCCCACATCTAAGTATCCCGCACATCAAGGTTACCAAAAGAACACATCACTGACTAAACACTCAATCATGAAATAAACAAGCAGTCAAACAATATCACACATATCAGGTCAAGCTCTAACTCGTCACTCTCGAGGTTACAACTATCGCTACATAGGTTTTTGAAAGGTTACGTCTCTTACTCTCCCCCATATCTTAGGTAGCCTTATCAGCTTTTCTTAAAACCACTGAATCTTAAATCTTTTCAGGTACTTAGATCACAAGCGTCTGTTATCACGTTCTAGAGTGGTTACCGGATATCTCACCGGTATTATCCGGCTCAACTGTCTGATCGTCTAATCTGATGACCTAACTCTTGTCTGGTAGGTATCTCTCCGACTGAAATTCTCAAACTCAGTTCCCAAACTTAGTCTCCGTGGAGGAGTGAAGCTGCACTTTCCAATAGGGTGAGGAATATTAGTCCATCAGTCACTTTTAAACCGCTTTAAAACTTCTTATTGGTTGCCTTACACAAATAACTTCTAGATCCTTTGATGACCCTACGGAAAATGATCTATTCAACTTTCTTCCCTTCATTATGACCACTTGTTTCCGGCCTTCTGAAAAGGTTCTGACTACACACTCAAGTCAAAGGTCTTGGACATCCACCAACACTTACTAAGTGCTCAATGCTCTTCGTATCACGACCCACTTGGTCTTGTCTTTTAATATTACTCAGTCATCTTATTCCTCAGGTAAGGAATCGTCACCTTTACCCTTTTCAGGGCTAACACTTGAGACAACTAAAAATCAAATCTAGTGATCATCCTCTTTGTTTACTTGGCATTATTATATTATTTATAGATCTCTAATATATTATTAACTCGAACCTAGGCTTCTCGCGCATTTTCCAAGATCTTAAGTGACATAGAATATGTCCGGAATGACGGTATTAGACACAAAGTGATCTCATATCACCCTTATTTGATCATAACTACTCGATTAATGCTAGCACACTATCAACATTGAACTCTTATATCCTCCCCTTTTATCGGACTAGTAATAATCCTCTAACTCAAAACGCAACTAGGCTTTGTTCCGACATAGCATTAAACATAAAATGTACTCCGAGATTATGCTTTCTTTAAGCACGGTTACTAGGTTGCAAGTATGCTCCTATCGCTTCTCTTTCTTATGTATCTTCGACTCAGGATGGTAGTTACTCACTTTGAGATTTCTAGTGCAGGCCACGCACAATACTTTTATTATATCGTTAATTCTTCTCTCAATCCATCAAGAAAACTCGCTCTAACGTACTCCGTTACATATTGGATTCCGAACTATTTATCTGACAACATGTGACAAGCCGTCATTATTCACTTGAATCCTTAATAGGGTACTAATCTCCTTCTATAACCTCTTACATGCACATATTTTCCTTGTCTACCTTGATGGTGATACAGCTCCCGTACAATATTTTCAGTAACTCCGCGTAACCTATCTCACGTTCCTTCCAAGCGAAATGCATTTCACCAACTATCATCATCTTAAACTCGACACGTCGTTTTTCTGTACCATTGCTTCCAGCTTTGTGGGTTAGGACCCACCACGGTTCCGTTGCGTTATGCTGATAATCCTATTGTCACTCATTAATCATAAGGACATTTTCTATGAGTCCCAAGTGATTAACCTTAAACTCTTCTTCTAATTATACCATAAGTCCCAACTAGATGAAGTACCAAGTACCTTCCTTAATTGCCTTAATGAAACAAAATAACGATTGGAGAACAACTTCTTCCGTTTACTTTCTTAATTCTCTTAGCACGGATCCAAATTACCAGACTCGACAGGAGTTTGACCTTAACCACCCAAGAAGTAACCCTTAAAATGTTTCTCTTTATACCTTTAATTCATCTAAGTAGGTTGTCGTTGCCTACTTTAGGAAATCCTCTAAGGCATCGGCACAGCCACTCCATAGATCCACCATCACAAATATCTTCTTAATGGCTCATAACTCGTCAATACCAAACAATACTTGCACGTCCTTGGTTGACATCGGTCAATCTATAACTGACTTATCTTAATTTCATACCTCTACTAGATTAATCCTTTTATCCTTCTTTAGTTCGTCTTATCTTTCACTCTTCTGCTTCCTTTGGGACAACTCTCTTCCTCAAGTCTCACTGTACCATTCGCCTGACGTCAAAAGTCGTTCCTAACACTCCACGATAAATGGTAAGCGTCTTGTAGTTCCGATGACTTTTAATTACATCCCAATTGTAGTCCCTTTACAGGGACCGTCGATGTTGATGACCTATGTTCTATTATAAATGGGGGTTACCCTGGGCTCTTGAGTCTAGCAAGGCCGTTCTCCCATACAGATTTCTTCACTGGAGTTAGTGGTAATATCGCCTTCATGAAACTCCGTTGACCCTGCTACAGGCTTCCATTCTTTGGATATTGGCGTCGCGGTTTCTTTCAAACTTCTTATATCTCTGAGGAGGGTCAAAACCTCCTCACGCTTGTGGGGTCTTCCTTTTCGCTTTTACACTCAATTGTAGGTCTTCATTCCATGCACCTTAGATTCTCACACTCGGATTGACCCTCTGTCTCTTCTGGTTTCTCATGCCCATAATGGTCTATGGGGCATCCGCCTCGATTATAATGTCCTTGATTCTGCAATCTTGGTTGTACTGAATTCTACTTGTCTCGGTCCAATATTGTTATCTCTACTCCGCACTCTTGTAGTCTCTTGCATGGTTCCTCTAAATCCATCTCTCGGCCTCGTTTGCTCGAGTTCCTTGTACGACCTTCTATTCCTTCTACTGAGCTGACTCAGGAATTTCTTCTTCATCTGATTGTGCTTGTGATAACAATTATCTTCACAACTTTACTTCCTTGCTCACTTGTTGTTTAGATACTTTGTAAGGATCACCAAGCCGCCTACCCGAGTATAATACTCAATACAGGGTTTGATTTCATTGCCTCCTGTTGAAAACTCTTCAAGTCCGCTACCGATTTATAATGAGGCGATAATCGCTTCATTATATCACAACTAAAGGATACAAAATATCCATTAGGATACTAACAAACTATACATATACATATATATAATCATACACTAGAACATATCGATATAAGTCTATATACTAACTAACACGCCTATCATTCTAAGTTGCAGAGATCCACCGAGAGCGATGGTAGTCCGACGTACTACTAACCCACAACCCGACTATGCTCGTGTAAAAACATAAATCCGTTTTGAAAATATTAGACCCCTTTCGGGTTCTAGTTATTTTATACAATCGGTCTTTCAGAAGATTTCAAGTGCCATTGTTGCCAACCTAGACCTCTGATACCATATTGTAACACCCCAAATTCGGAGAACTCGGGGAGCTACTGGTTAGGACCTCACAATGGGTCCCGACCATAGTTTGACAACAATTTTACTTGGATCTTACAACAAGGCACAAAAGTATTTAAAACATTTGAAAACTGTAAACAATATATACATCGAAATATGTATCAGCCTTACAAGAAAAGATATTAAAACGATGCATATGAAGAACAAAAGACATACCCGTCCCCAACTAAATGAGTACGTGGACCCGGCTGACCATTTCCTCCGGATCTCTCTACAACTGTCTTAACCTGCAAGGCATCTACAAGCGGTATAAAACCGTTAGCTAACATTCTATGCATAAGTATAAAGGTAAAAGCACAAACAAACAACATACACAATCAACATGCACACTCAATCCTTTTATTATCTTTAATTAGGTGATAGGTCATTACTAATGATACTTATTTTGTGACACGAGGGATTCCCAAACCTCGCCCTTGTCCCCGTTTACCAACGCGGAATGGTACTAATGCATCTGACCGTCTACCGGACTAGGCTGGTCGCAGGGAACCTCCTAGACTCTCGCAAGAGCTAGGCAGATGATGTCACGACCCGTTATCATACACTTAGGTCAATTACACAATATACTAAAGTCGGCCTATTCCGGTTTCGTTATTTATCTTAACTAACAAACACCACTCATACACATCACACACATGCAAGAAGCCAGCTAAGTAAGTCCGTGGACTTACCTGAATCAGATCTCGACTTTCTAATTCGCAAATCGATATGTACAGTTAGAATTCAGTGGCCTGTCAAAGGAGACAAGTGTGTCAGCACACTTTCTAGGTGATTAGAAGTCTAAGACTTCTAAGATAGTAGGTCTTAATAGGACGGAATTGATTACAATATGAATTTATGGTAAAATGACTATTTTACCCTTGGTCTCGAAACTTCCAAAAATTCCTTAATTTATGTCTAAACTCTTATTTGCGACTAAAGAGTCATAGTCTAACTCCTAAAGATGAGTTTGGTTACAAACTGGCAATTTACCCATTTTCCTATTTTCGGAAAGATCGTTAAGGTCCAACTTCGTCTTCAAATATAAAATTCGAATAGTCTTATAAAATTCCGAAATAATTCCCTAGATCATCTATGATATCTCATCTACTCATGGGAGTAAGAATTTCTTAAAACTGTTCAACCATCACTTTTACAAAAATTTCCAAAGTTGGTTACAACACTTAACAAACAGCACATTGTCTTAACTTTGAAAAATCATAACTCCTAAACTACTCGCTGGATTTATCCCAAATTTTGATACGTTCTACTATAAAATCTTATCTATAATATATCCAAAATTCAGCCGCAAAGGATATCAAAATCCTATTTAAAACTATCTCACAAAACCGAATTTCAGCACAACAGAAAAACTGCTTACAACTCAATCTTTGAAAAATCATAAATCCCAAACCACTCGCTGGATGCCTCTCAAATTTTAATATGTTCTACAACAATATGTCAAATATATCATATCCAAAATTCAAGCCCAACGGAGTTTAAAAGCCTATTCAAAACTATCTCACAACATTGCATCACATGCTGTTTTTATCAACACTCAGCATACTTATAAAAACTGCATGAGGAGTCAACTTTGCAACAACATTACAGTGTCCTAAGGTGAGTTGTTTATGGGCGACCGAGCACAAGTGAAAGACGAGGTATAGGAGAGTTCTTATCGATCGTTCATCATCTGTCCTATTCTCGCTGGAGGCGTGCAGTGGCTGAGCGTCAAGTGCAGAGGGCTGAGTGCAGAACGTTGGCGAGTAGTTGTGTCCGGGTGTGCAGGGCGTTGGCAAGCAGCAGCAGTCCTAGGCGCTGATGCAGAATGTTGGTGAGCAGCAGCAGTCCCAGGCGCCTATGTAGAACATTGGTGAGCAGCAGTAGTCCCAGGCGCCTATGCAGAACGTTGATGAGCAGCAGCAATCCCAGGCGCCTATGTAGAGCGTTGGTGAGCAACAGCAATCCCAGGCGGCCTGTGCAGAACGTTGGTGAGTAGCAGCGCCTCTTTCTTACTCCGGTGAAGGCGAGGCGAAAGATCAGCGCGAGAAGGGAGGCAGCGGCGTGAGTAGTTAGCGTAGAATAGGATTAGGGATGCTGATTAGATTAGGTTAAGGTTAATTAGGGTTTAGGTTAATTTAGATTATGGGCTGGCTAACATGTCTTTGGGCCGGGTCCGTTGGGCCTGCTCATCTAACTCAGATGGGTTTATAGTTAAATCGTTACACGCACGGAACCGCTCATTGGTTTTCGGTTTCAATTTATGTAACAATTTTATTCAGTTTCCCTATTTATCGTTTTAGGTGCAATAAAGTCACCTAAAATGATAGAATTTGATAATGCTTTATTTTATTTAGAAGAATAAAGGTCGGCGGATCGGAATCCGATTTGATCGGGTATTAAACGGAAATTAAATTTTCCGGGTATTACAGTCACAAAATTGTCATGGCCTCGTCATAACTCATCTTGGGCTCATCTTGATCTTGTCACTAGAACATCATGACTTTGTCAAAGACAAGTCATGATATATACTCTAGGGTTTGGATTAGGATTTGCTACTAATAAAATCTTATCATTTTATGTGAAGTGATATTACATAAAATGATAAAATTTTGAGATATAATATCCAACTACGTAGACAGCTAAGGATCAAAAGATCGAAATCCGGTTTGCTACGGAATTAAACGGGATAAAAATTTCGGATATTACATCAGTACCCCCTTAAAATAAGTTTTGTCCCGAAACTTAGAACAAGGTATTTAATCAAACGACTTCCAAAATTAAACTTGTATATCCTAATCTCACTAAATTTTAATTTCGTTTTCTAAACTCTTGTAACCCTAGCAAAGCGTAATGAAAAATCCGGTCGTTACATCAGATCCCCCTCAAAATAAGTTTCGTCCCGAAACTTAGGGTAAGACAATCCTGATCGGCCTTTAAGGCCCCGAATGGGTGTGTTTGATCACTACAAAAAGTCTTGTCGTTTCCCACATCTAAGTATCCCGCACATCAAGGTTACCAAAGAACACATCACTGACTAAACACTCAATCATGAAATAAACAAGCAGTCAAACAATATCACACATATCAGGTCAAGCCCTAACTCGTCACTCTCGAGGTTACAACTATCGCTACATAGGTCTTTGAAAGGTTACGTCTCTTACTCTCCCCCATATCTTAGGTAGCCTTATCAGCTTTTCTTAAAACCACTGAATCTTAAATCTTTTCAGGTACTTAGATCACAAGCGTCTATTATCACGTTCTAGAGTGGTTACCGGATATCTCACCGGTATTATCCGGCTCAACTGTCTGATCGTCTAATCTGATGACCTAACTCTTGTCTGGTAGGTATCTCTCCGACTGAAATTCTCAAACTCAGTTCCCAAACTTAGTCTCCGTGGAGGAGTGAAGCTGCACTTTCCAATAGGGTGAGGAATATTAGTCCATCAGTCACTTTTAAACCGCTTTAAAACTTCTTATTGGTTGCCTTACACAAATAACTTCTAGATCCTTTGATGACCCTACGGAAAATGATCTATTCAACTTTCTTCCCTTCATTATGACCACTTGTTTCCGGCCTTCTGAAAAGGTTCTGACTACACACTCAAGTCAAAGGTCTTGGACATCCACCAACACTTACCAAGTGCTCAATGCTCTTCGTAAAACGACCCACTTGGTCTTGTCTTTTAATATTACTCAGTCATCTTATTCCTCAGGTAAGGAATCGTCACCTTTACCCTTTTCAGGGCTAACACTTGAGACAACTAAAAATCAAATCTAGTGATCATCCTCTTTGTTTACTTGGCATTATTATATTATTTATAGATCTCTAATATATTATTAACTCGAACCTAGGCTTCTCGCGCATTTTCCAAGATCTTAAGTGACATAGAATATGTCCGGAATGACGGTATTAGACACAAAGTGATCTCATATCACCCTTATTTGATCATAACTACTCGATTAATGCTAGCACACTATCAACATTGAACTCTTATATCCTCCCCTTTTATCGGACTAGTAATAATCCTCTAACTCAAAACGCAACTAGGCTTTGTTCCGACATAGCATTAAACATAAAATGTACTCCGAGATTATGCTTTCTTTAAGCACGGTTACTAGGTTGCAAGTATGCTCCTATCGCTTCTCTTTCTTATGTATCTTCGACTCAGGATGGTAGTTACTCACTTTGAGATTTCTAGTGCAGGCCACGCACAATACTTTTATTATATCGTTAATTCTTCTCTCAATCCATCAAGAAAACTCGCTCTAACGTACTCCGTTACATATTGGATTCCGAACTATTTATCTGACAACATGTGACAAGCCGTCATTATTCACTTGAATCCTTAATAGGGTACTAATCTCCTTCTATAACCTCTTACATGCACATATTTTCCTTGTCTACCTTGATGGTGATACAGCTCCCGTACAATATTTTCAGTAACTCCGCGTAACCTATCTCACGTTCCTTCCAAGCGAAATGCATTTCACCAACTATCATCATCTTAAACTCGACACGTCGTTTTTCTGTACCATTGCTTCCAGCTTTGTGGGTTAGGACCCACCACGGTTCCGCTGCGTTATGCTGATAATCCTGTTGTCACTCATTAATCATAAGGACATTTTCTGTGAGTCCCAAGTGATTAACCTTAAACTCTTCTTCCAATTATACCATAAGTCCCAACTAGATGAAGTACCAAGTACCTTCCTTAATTGCCTTAATGAAACAAAATAACGATTGGAGAACAACTTCTTCCGTTTACTTTCTTAATTCTCTTAGCACGGATCCAAATTACCAGACTCGACAGGAGTTTGACCTTAACCACCCAAGAAGTAACCCTTAAAATGTTTCTCTTTATACCTTTAATTCATCCAAGTAGGTTGTCGTTGCCTACTTTAGGAAATCCTCTAAGGCATCGGCACAGCCACTCCATAGATCCACCATCACAAATATCTCTTCTTAATGGCTCATAACTCGTCAATACCAAACAATACTTGCACGTCCTTGGTTGACATCGGTCAATCTATAACTGACTTATCTTAATTTCATACCTCTACTAGATTAATCCTTTTATCCTTCTTTAGTTCGTCTTATCTTTCACTCTTCTGCTTCCTTTGGGACAACTCTCTTCCTCAAGTCTCACTGTACCATTCGCCTGACGTCAAAAGTCGTTCCTAACACTCCACGATAAATGGTAAGCGTCTTGTAGTTCCGATGACTTTTAATTACATCCCAATTGTAGTCCCTTTACAGGGACCGTCGGTGTTGATGACCTATGTTCTATTATAAATGGGGGTTACCCTGGGCTCTTGAGTCTAGCAAGGCCGTTCTCCCATACAGATTTCTTCACTGGAGTTAGTGGTAATATCGCCTTCATGAAACTCCGTTGACCCTGCTACAGGCTTCCATTCTTTGGATATTGGCGTCGCGGTTTCTTTCAAACTTCTTATATCTCTGAGGAGGGTCAAAACCTCCCCACGCTTGTGGGGTCTTCCTTTTCGCTTTTACACTCAATTGTAGGTCTTCATTCCATGCACCTTAGATTCTCACACTCGGATTGACCCTCTGTCTCTTCTGGTTTCTCATGCCCATAATGGTCTATGGGGCATCCGCCTCGATTATAATGTCCTTGATTCTGCAATCTTGGTTGTACTGAATTCTACTTGTCTCGGTCCAATATTGTTATCTCTACTCCGC
This sequence comes from Fagopyrum homotropicum, assembly GCA_033239125.1. NCBI lineage: Eukaryota > Viridiplantae > Streptophyta > Magnoliopsida > Caryophyllales > Polygonaceae > Fagopyrum > Fagopyrum homotropicum. The sequence goes on from BSWB01000005.1 coordinate 61,251,374, forward strand.
ACTCTTGTAGTCTCTTGCATGGTTCCTCTAAATCCATCTCTCGGCCTCGTTTGCTCGAGTTCCTTGTACGACCTTCTATTCCTTCTACTGAGCTGACTCAGGAATTTCTTCTTCATCTGATTGTGCTTGTGATAACAATTATCTTCACAACTTTACTTCCTTGCTCACTTGTTGTTTAGATACTTTGTAAGGATCACCAAGCCGCCTACCCGAGTATAATACTCAATACAGGGTTTGATTTCATTGCCTCCTGTTGAAAACTCTTCAAGTCCGCTACCGATTTATAATGAGGCGATAATCGCTTCATTATATCACAACTAAAGGATACAAAATATCCATTAGGATACTAACAAACTATACATATACATATATATAATCATACACTAGAACATATCGATATAAGTCTATATACTAACTAACACACCTATCATTCTAAGTTGCAGAGATCCATGGAGAGCGATGGTAGTCCGACGTACTACTAACCCACAACCCGACTATGCTCGTGTAAAAACATAAATCCGTTTTGAAAATTTTAGACCCCTTTCGGGTTCTAGTTATTTTATACAATCGGTCTTTCAGAAGATTTCAAGTGCCATTGTTGCCAACCTAGACCTCTGATACCATATTGTAACACCCCAAATTCGGAGAACTCGGGGAGCTACTGGTTAGGACCTCACAATGGGTCCCGACCATAGTTTGACAACAATTTTACTTGGATCTTACAATAAGGCACAAAAGTATTTAAAACATTTGAAAACTGTAAACAATATATACATCGAAATATGTATCAGCCTTACAAGAAAAGATATTAAAACGACGCATATGAAGAACAAAAGACATCCCCGTCCCCAACTAAATGAGTACGTGGACCCGGCTGACCATTTCCTCCGGATCTCTCTACAACTGTCTTAACCTGCAAGGCATCTACAAGCGGTATAAAACCGTTAGCTAACATTCTATGCATAAGTATAAAGGTAAAAGCACAAACACACAACATACACAATCAACATGCACACTCATCTTCCTCCTAAAGATGAGTTTCTAGGTGATTAGAAGTCTAAGACTTCTAAGATAGTAGGTCTTAATAGGACGTAATTTATTACAGTATGAATTTATGGTAAAATGACTATTTTACCCTTGGTCTCGAAACTTCCAAAAATTCCTTAATTTATGTCTAAACTCTTATTTGCGACTAAAGAGTCATAGTCTAACTCCTAAAGATGAGTTTGATTACAAACTGGCAATTTACCCATTTTCCTATTTTCGGAAAGATCGTTAAGGTCCAACTTCGTCTTCAAATATAAAATTCGAATAGTCTTATAAAAATTCCGAAATAATTCCCTAGATCATCTATGATATCTCATCTACTCATGGGAGCAAGAATTTCTTAAAACTGTTCAACCATCACTTTTACAAAAATTTCCAAAGTTGGTTACAACACTTAACAAACAGCACATTGTCTTAACTTTGAAAAATCATAACTCCTAAACTACTCGCTGGATTTATCCCAAATTTTGATACATTCTACTATAAAATCTTATCTATAATATATCCAAAATTCAGCCGCAAAGGAGATCAAAATCCTATTTAAAACTATCTCACAAAACCGAATTTCAGCACAACAGAAAAACTGCTTACAACTCAATCTTTGAAAAATCATAAATCCCAAACCACTCGCTGGATGCCTCTCAAATTTTATTATGTTCTACAACAATATGTCAACTATATCATATCCAAAATTCAAGCCCAACGGAGTTCAAAAGCCTATTCAAAACTATCTCACAACATTGCATCACATGCTGTTTTTATCAACACTCAGCATACTTATAAAAACTGCATGAGGAGTCAACTTTGCAACATCATAACTCTAAAACCGTAACTCCGATTCTTCCCAAATTTTAGTATGATCTACTATATACTACTGACTACAACATATCCCAAATTCAGCAACAAAGGAGGAGTATAACTTACTCAAACTTGACCCGAAGTTTACTGTTTTTCACTTCCGAAAACTCAGAAAATGCAAGAATCTGTACAGCTCTCCTATAGTTGTTCTGAGTAGGTTTAAAGACGAAAATTGGTCCATGTTAGGCAAGGAAAGGTGGACTAAAGTATAGTGTAGCAAGGGGTACAAGCCTTACCCGATTCCGAGACTCGAATGTACCGAAAAGAAGGTACCAAGGCTGCTGCTGAGTATGCGTTTTGCACAAAAGGGGAGAAGCCATGGTCCCTGATTGCTCGAGGCTACAGACAGAGAAGAGCGAGGTGGTCCGGGGTGCTGCAACATTACAGTGTCCTAAGGTGAGTTGTTTATGGGCGACCGAGCACAAGTGAAAGACGAGGTATAGGAGAGTTCTTACCGATCGTTCATCATCTGTCCTATTCTCGCTGGAGGCATGCAGTGGCTGAGCATCAAGTGCAGAGGGCTGAGTGCAGAACGTTGGCGAGTAGTTGTGTCCGGGTGTGCAGGGCGTTGGCAAGCAGCAGCAGTCCCAGGCGCTGATGCAGAACGTTGGTGAGCAGCAGCGCCTCTTTCTTACTCCGGTGAAGGCGAGGCGAAAGATCAGCGCGAGAAGGGAGGCAGCGGCGTGAGTAGTTAGCGTAGAATAGGATTAGGGATGCTGATTAGATTAGGTTAAGGTTAATTAGGGTTTAGGTTAATTTAGATTATGGGCTGGCTGACATGTCTTTGGGCCGGGTCCGTTGGGCCTGCTCATCTAACTCAGATGGGTTTATAATTAAATCGTTACACGCACAGAACCGCTCATTGGTTTTCGGTTTCAATTTATGTAACAATTTTATTCGGTTTCCCTATTTATCGTTTTAGGTGCAATAAAGTCACATAAAATGATAGAATTTGATAATGCTTTATTTTATTTAAAAGAATAAAGGTCGGCGGATCGGAATCCGATTTGATCGGGTATTAAACGGAAATTAAATTTTCCGGATATTACAGTCACGAAATTGTCATGGCCTCGTCATAACTCATCTTGGGCTCATCTTGATCTTGTCACTAGAACGTCATGACTTTGTCAAAGACAAGTCATGATATATACTCTAGGGTTTGGATTAGGGTTTGCTACTAATAAAATCTTATCATTTTATGTGAAGTGATATTACATAAAATGATAAAATTTTGAGATATAATATCCAACTACGTAGACAACTAAGGATCAAAAGATCGAAATCCGGTTTGCTACGGAATTAAACGGGATAAAAATTTCGGATATTACAGCCTAGGTTGGAGAACAACCATAAGCTTAGGGCTTTTTCCTTCTCACTTAAGGATAAAGCCTTGGCTTGGTACCAATCGATTCCACTAGGGCGTGTGAGTACTTGGGAGGAGATGACAACCGAGTTCTTGACTAAGTTCTTCCCACCTTCCAAGACTACCGAGCTAAGAGGGAAGATAAATGCCTTCGTGATGAAGGATAGAGAAAGCCTATTCAAGTCTTGGGAGAGGTTCAAAGACCTTCTCCTAGGTTGTCCACACCATGGTATACCGAAAATAGAGCTTTTGGAGATCTACTTCAAGGGACTTGATGAAGATAGCCAATTCAAGCTTCAATCTCTTTCTGGTGGGACTTTCATGGAAAAGAATGTGGATGAAGCTTGGGAGTTTGTAGAGAAACAAGCTTTGGAGATTGAAAAGTACTCCCATAGGAAGAGTGATGGGAGGAAAACGGGAGCATATAAGGTGAGTGAAGTCACCATGAGTAATTTCAAGCTTGATGCAATCAACAATGAGCTTAAGTCTTTGAGGGAGTTATGCACTACAACTTTGAAGAATCAAGCAAACCCTCAAGTGCAAGTGCAAGCAAGCTTGTCTTCCAAGGAGGAAGATGTGAACTACATGGGAAGAGGAAACTACAACAACTATCAAGGGCAAAGGAACTTCAACAACAACTTGCAATTCAACAATTACCGACCTAACCACAACCATCCCGGGTTTTCCTATTCTAACCTGGATGGAGCCTTGAACCCTCCCGCTTCCACAAGCGCAGCTCCACCACCTAAAGCTTCACAAGAACCTCCACCCGGATTTACTCAACCTCCAAAGGATAGGACCGAAATGATGTTTGAGCAATTGCTTGGAAGGTTGAGCGATCTTGAGAACACAGTGACTTCCATTTCTAAGTCTCAAAAGGTGTTGGAAGAACAAGTGTTCCAAAAGGCGGGTGAAGCTCATAGAGATCCGGGAAAGCTTCCCGGAAGAACCGAAGGCAACCCAAGAGGCCAACTGTTGGCTATTACAACAAGGAGTGGGTTGAGCATGAAGGATCCCTTACCTAAGGGAAATGATAAGGGAAAACAAGTGGTGATAGAAGAAGAGACATTGCAAGAAGATGGAGGCAAGAGCAAGGATGATGAGCCAACATATGTGGCACCACCTCCATACAAGCCACCACTACCATTCCCACAATCACGAGCAAGAGCTCGTTGGACAAACACTTCGGTGAATTCCTTGAACTTATGTCTAAATTTCATATTAACATTCCGTTCATGGATGCTATTCTAGGTATGCCGGCATATGGCAAGTTTTTGAAGGAAATACTCTCCAACAAGAGGAAGTTGGAGGAGTATGGAGAAGTGAGGATGACAAAGAGGTCCTCGGAATTGATTCAAACTATGAAGGAGGAGATGCCTCTTAAGCTAAGAGATCCGGGATCTTTTTGTGTACCAATTGGAGTGGGAGAAGTGAAGTATGAAGCCCTATGTGATCTTGGGGCAATTGTAAGCATCATCCCGCTTGCACTTTGCAACAAGGTTGGGCTAGGAGAGCCAAAACCGGTCAAGATGACCCTTTACATGGCGGACCGTTCGATAATCCATCCCGTTGGAATCTTGGAGGACATACCGGTGCAACTCGGGAAGTTCTATGTGCCCATAGACTTCGTTGTTTTGGACATCCCGGCGGACTATCCGGTTCCTATCATCTTGGGGAGACCTTTCTTGGCCACATCCAGATGTTTGGTGGATCACAAAAATGGAATTCTCTCTTTCAACATTGGAGAAGAGAATATCAAGTTCAAATTATTCACAATGATAAAGGAGCCAGCCCTTGGTGAAGATGTGTTCAACATTGTCGAGCAAGAGGAGTGTAGAGAAGTTGTGAGCTTGATCTTGATCAAGGACCCCTTGGAGAAGTTCTTAGCTTAAGTTTGATGGAGGAAGGAGTTGAGGATGATTGTAACGAAGAAATCAAGGCCTTGGATGCATTGGAAGAGGAGGCAAGAGTTGAATTTGAAGTACACGAAAGTGTGCTGGGGAGCTGTAAGAATCACGGTCTGGCACAGAGAACCACGGCCGTGGTTTGTCCCGTGGCACTCTCTGTAATGCTCCAAAGTGCCAGCTTCTCAGATTCCACGCCCGGGGTTTCGCCAGAGACCGTGATTCAGACCGTGATTTTGCCAGAAAGTGCCTTAGAGGTTGATCAAGCTTCAAGGAGCCTTGAGGAATCTTCATTGGATTTGGAGTCATCTCAACCTACATTATATGAAGCGTCTCCAATCGATAAAGGTCCTCCTAAATTTGAACTTAAACCCCTCCCCTCTTATCTTAAGTATGCTTTTCTTGGTGAAGATTCTACTTATCCGGTGATTGTTAATGCATGCTTGAATGATGATGAGTTGAATAGATTATTGCATGAATTGAGATTGCATAGGAAGGCTATTGGATATAACATTGATGACTTAGTTGACATTAAACCTTCTTTGTGCATGCATAAGATCTTAATAGAAGATACTCACAAACCTTCAATTGAACCTCAAAGAAGACTAAACCCCATCACGAAAGAAGTATTAAAGAAAGAGATTCTTAAATTGCTAGATGCGGGAATCATTTTCCCGATTTCGGATAGTAAATGGGTTAGTCCCGTGCATGTGGTTCCTAAGAAGGGTGGGATGACCGTAGTGACCAATGAGAATAATGAATTAATCCCAACTAGAACGGTTACAGGATGGAGGATGTGTATAGACTATAGGAAACTAAATGTGGCCTCTAGGAAAGATCACTTCCCTCTTCCCTTTATTGACCAAGTGCTAGATAGATTAGCTCAACATTCTCACTTTTCCTACTTAGATGGATATAGTGGATTCTTCCAAATCCCTATCCACCCCGATGACCAAGAGAAAACTACATTCACATGTCCTTGGGGTGCATTTGCATATAGGAGAATGCCATTTGGGTTGTGTAATGCACCCACCACCTTTCAAAGGTGTATGATGGCTATCTTTTCTGAATATATTGAAAACATCGTGGAAGTGTTTATGGATGATTTCTCTGTTTATGGATCTTCATTTGATGATTGTTTAGCTAACTTATCTTTGGTGCTTAAGAGATGTGAGGAGACTAATCTAGTCTTGCATTGGGAGAAATGCCACTTCATGGTAAGTGAAGGCATTGTGTTGGGACATTTGGTGTCCAACCGAGGCATTGAGGTTGATAGGGCTAAGATAGAGACAATTGAGAAGTTGCCACCACCTACCTCGGTGAAGGGGGCAAGGAGTTTCTTAGGGCATGCCAGTTTTTACCGGAGGTTTATTAAAGATTTCTCTAAGATTTCTAAGCCTCTTACAAACTAATGAAAGATGTTGAGTTTGTTTTCTCCAAGGATTGCCTTGAGGCTTTTTGTAGGTTGAAGAATGCTTTGATCTCCGCACCTATCATGCAACCTCCGGATTGGAGTTTACCGTTTGAGATCATGTGTGACGCGAGTGATGTAGCCGTTGGGGCTGTTTTGGGGCAAAGGAAATATGGGCTTACACATGCCATCTATTATGCTAGCAAGACGCTAGATGATGCCCAACTTGTAACACCCCGAATCCGCGAGACTCGGGATGCTACGGGTTGGGACCTCACAATGGGTCCCGACCCTTAGCTTGACAACAATTTCACCGGATCTTGCAACAAGGCACAAATAAAGGCAAAACCGAAATTCATTTTAATGCAATGACATGAACCCCAAAGAAAACAACGAAAGACTTCAGCCGAGATACAACGCTAAAGGCAACTGCCATACACGCGACATACATAATACCCTAAACAATACATAAAACAACCCCCGAAACCCATCCTAAAATGTACGGACCCCGGCTGCCCACTCTTCCGGATCTCTCGGCCGCACCCCTAACCTGCAAGGCAACTACAACAATATCGGTATAAAACCGTTAGCTAGCATTCAAGGCATTAGAATCATGGTATTGGCACACACACACATAAGGCATCATAAACACACAACATGTTTCAAAACACACAATCCGGTTTATTATCTTTTTATTATTAGGTCATATCCCGTTCTAATTCAACTTCTTTTGTGACACGAAAATCTTAAAGATCTCGCCCTTGTCCCCTTTCACCATACGGGTTTGTACTTGATGCGGATCAGCATCACCCGATGGGCTGGTCGCAAGGCACCTCCCAGTCATCCCCATTTTGGACTGGACAAGCGGTCACCGCCCGTTATCATACACTTGGGCCAAATATAACCATATAAAGTCGGTGGTCCTATTACCGGTTTAGATGTTATAACATAAGCAATAAACACACACATAAACAATAACACACACCACCAAACACGCATTGAAACTAATACAGAGAATACGAGCTAAGTAAGTCCGGAGACTTACCTCATCCCAAAGATAATCCCGCTAACCACCGCTCTCAACTTCCCGTACGAAGGCACTCAACGCCTGGTCAAAACAAGGCACACAATCAACATCTCTCTCACATGCTAGAAGTCCTTAGACTTCTAGTCCCAATGATCTCGCAAGATCATAAACCATAACCATGCTAGGATAGCAAACTCCTAGTCCTCACGATCTCACAAGGTCATAATCATCACAACACATACTAGGATACTCTTGTCCTAGTCTCCACAATCTCAACAAGATCATACAACCATAATCTCAATCCTCATAAGCTCACAAGATCCACCCAAACACTCAACGCCCTACAATCTTCACAAGTTAACATCCACACCTCAAGCCTTATAATGATCATAAATCCTCAAAACTCACCTAAGGTCCAAAGCCACTACTTGGCATTCACTCTAAGTTATGCTAGATTATCCAACCTAGCATGATACTAATACTAAACATAACTAAATCAAGGAACAGAAAACTCACACGACGTCAAGACGGATGTCGAACTTGGACTCGTTAGGCCTTTATCGGGGCGCTTCCGGACCTAAAACCAAAGCTACACAAAATAAGCCTAAACGCTAATTTTGGAAGGAAGATTAACGCATATAAAAATCTAAGGAAGCCCCGCTTTCAAAACAAGGGTAAAACTCGCAAAACATTTTCCGGGGTGATCACAACAGTTTATAAATACGGGTCAAAACCAAAACAACTTTCCGGCAACTAAGAAACTCTCGAACTTGGCCATTTCCCGAAATAAACCTTGGGTTAAAACCATGATTATACACAAGACATAAAACATCATGTAAGTAAATACAAGACTAGAACTCGAAGTAAAACCCAAGCTTAAAATCCGCAATTATATTTTTCGGGCAACCTAAACAACATCATAAACCCAAGGTAAAACTCGTTTTCCAAGCCGAGGTTAATAAAACCGCTCAACCGCTTTCCGGGGCAAAATATACAATTTGAGAAACGTGGGTTATATTTGGTAAATTAAACTTCCACCCAAAATCTGTATTTATTTCATCAGGGGCATAAATGCAAACTTCAGAAATTAGGGCCATTACTGCAAATGCAAAACATTGGTTACATTTTGTAATTACACTAAAAATAAGGGGCCACCATTTGAATTTAAAAAATAGGGTTTCTTTTAACCAGAAGGGGCAAGAGTGACGCTGGAGGAGAAGACAGCAGCGCCGGCGGCTCCGCTTGGCTCCGGTAGGGCTTGTGCCGGCAGGGGCGGCTTCAATGGCGTCATTCAGGGCGGCAAGGCGTGGCGGCAGTGGCCCTAGGCCGTCGGGGTTCATTGCGACAGGGGAGGGCATGTGAGGCGAGGGAAAACAGGTGGCTTCGGTCTCCGGCTTCGACTGAAATTCCAGAAAGGGTTGCGAAGGGAGGCGACACTGGTGGCTCGAGACGGAGAAGGCGAAGGTGGCGGTTGGTCGATCCCGGCGGCAAGGTAGGTTGTTCTTGTTGTTGCAGGTGAAGAGATAATTGGAGAGATGGTTGCAATTTTCCTCTTCTCGGTGGTCTGGAGTGTCGAGGGCAAGGCTGACGTTTCTCGGAGGTGTGGTTGCCGGTTGCAAAGGGCGAGGCGGTTCGAAGAAGGAGACGAGATGAAGACTGAGTGTGTGAGGGGTGGAGAGAGTACGCAAGGAGAGGGAGAGGGTGGTTGATGTCTTGCTGTGGACGAGGGTGAGAGAATAGAGGGCTGTTTGTGTGTGCTCAGGAGGTAGCGAGGAGTCGGCAAGGGAAGCGAGGGGTCATTGCATCAGGGCTACAGACGAGGGGTCACTGCACAAGGCTGCAGATCTGAGGCGGCAATCGAGGGGTCGGGCTCGGCTCGGAAGACAAGCGGAAAGGAAGAAAAGAAAAGAAAGAAAAAATAAAATAAATAAAGTAATAAAATAATAAAAAGGGAAAGGAGTAATCGGATAGACTTGATCAAACGCACTCGGAACGGGATTTCTAAACCGGAATAACTTTCCAAATTTTCCGTAAAATAAAACATACGGGAAATATGTGTATAAAGTCGCAAAAATATATTTTGCAATACACGAACCATTGTCATAATTTATCTATGAGATATAATAATTTAAATACGGATAATAATATATTGATGTATTTATGTATATTCGTAGAATTTAATTTACGACGTAAAAATACTCGTCAAAATATTTAAGCTATTAAGATTTCGAGAAAAAAAATAAGGAAAAAAAAATATCGCAAACGCGCCTAAAAATTGGGGCGTTACATCAGGTCCCTCTAAAAACAAGTTTCGTCCCGAAACTGGCTATACGACAAACTTCTCGGTCCCTAAGGCCGAGGTATGAACTCTTACTCTAAGAAGACTGAAACCGTCTAATCTATATACACAAACTGCTCAACTACCACCGCAAGATATAACAGGTCATATAGCACATTCCCGCACAGGGCACAAACCACACATAATATCACACATGCACATAACTCAACCAAGGAAGGACTAGGTCTAACCCGTCAATTCTATCGATGTTACTAGCTCAACGTAAAACTCACCCAATGATATTATCCTATGTTTCCCAGGTAGCCTCATCGGCTCCTCGTCTGCCACTAGATCATCATGACTGACAACACATCTCGAGTCATGTATGTACTCCCTCGATTAATATACATGAAAAATCGGGAGAACACCCTCTACTCTCGGCGGCCACGCCAACTGGTAAACCACTTTCCTAACTTGCGCTAAAATCTCAAAAATATCCGATATATCGGAAACTCACTTCCTTCTCGGATCTCTCTCACTGCAGCATTTCCATCATGTTTCTTCTTTGCTTGTCTCTAACAAAGAAGATCGAGCTTCCCATTTACACCGTTGGCTTTGGTTCTTGTCAAACCAAACTTTGATGTTACGTTTCCTTAATCCTTGTTGCAAGTTCTAAGTAATGAAGGAAGTATTTTACTTCACACTGCTTCTACTAACGAGACATGTATGCTATTACCTTTATCTCGTTCCTCAATACTCAATCAAGACTTGACTTGGACAATCACTTGTACACTTCAAACTCATCATACCTCGAGGCAATTTCAAACCAGTTGCACCAATGAATCTCCACTTAACTCTCAACAACTCCATTGTCAGTTTTCGTCCCACTCAATACTTCATTGTTATTCGGAGTAGGTTAGCCATAGATGGTGTTACTTTGGAGAATTCCTCCACAAATCCGGAAATGACCAACACACCCAAGAAAACTTGTAACTTCTTCGACGTCCTTTGGGAGTTATTATCCCGAGACAACTTGTCATACAACTTCTCTCTTCTTTCAGAGTAGATCAAAATATCTTATCTGAGCATTAGTAAGCCCATATGGAATCACTTAATCTCGTAGTGACCATGGTTGTCCGGAATGCCGTATTTTCAATAACCGAGTCTCGAATTCTCAATTGGTGACAATCAGACCTTAAATCATTCTTAGAAGAGACTATTGACCCTTGCAACCGGTCGAGTAGACCCTCTATCCGTGGTGAGGATTACTTGGTTCTTCGTTGTTATCTTGCTCGACTCACTTTAATCGATGTACAAACGGAGATAACCGTCTCTCATTTCGCAAAATGATGTTCTACATAGCGACTTCAAATCAAGAGTTTAAGAGACATTCTAATATGAACTTAAAATCAAGCTTAATGGTAAAATCCACCTTCCGATGCATTGGAATATGTTTTATTACGGGTTCCATCTATTCTCTACACATCTCATATCAAATTGACCGACACAACTTGGTCCTAACACTTGACAAGTGGTCCACCCCGATCTTGTTGGGGCGACGTCCTTCAATACGCGTAATGTTCCATCCGTGGATACTATGCCCACCGTCCCTTTCAAGGATCCTTCATCTCCGGAACTCAAGGAACTTGCTCGAGTCTCGCGACTCTTGACCTTGGTTAACCAATAATTCTGCTTAATCCCTCTTCTCACTTCACAGGAAAGGCGATAATAACATCTCTTGACTTTGCACGTGTGTTTAGTCACAAAAGTCCTAACTACAAGACTCAAGCATGCCATATAACAAGTCGATACACTCTTCTTCGCTTCCTCCGACATCCCAGCATATGGGAGGAACTCCTTGTATTCTACATAAGTTTTCACCCTAGACATCCTTTCTTCAAGTAGGTGTAGAACCTTACACTTCATTTCCTTATGCAACGTCAAACCGACCGTAGAGGCTCTAACCTCAATATTTCATGTACTTCTTGTACATCTCATAATAACATCGAACGTCTAAATTTCAGTCCTCTCTTTCTCTTGTTGTTCACCTTATGCATCTCTTGGTATTTCAACAACAACACAACCGTACAAGTATGCCTTTAGGCGGAGTTCTCCATCCACAATCACTGAAAGATCCACTCATAACTCCCCCAAGTACTAGCATCATAATTCTAAGCTTGCAGTGTTGCCCTAATCCAGATTTCTCGTTTCACGTTATAGCCACTATGGCTTCGCCATGCGAGTCACAAAAACCTTGACTTAGCTTTCGCTCGTGAAAAATGACATCCATAACCTTTAAACAAACATATCATACCTCCACTTCTATATCCCCCTTTACGCACAACAGCTACAGAAGACTCGCCTTCCTCTTGATCTACCAATTCCCTTTACCATGATCAAACCTTAATACTTCTAATCCGGGTCGTTCTCCCATAGGCCGTTCTTATGACCTAAGAAGGTCGCAAAGGTTCGTTACAATCCCTTCCCAAGAGGTCTATTATAGTTACATGCTTTGACCTCAATCCATGCAACTTGGTTAAAACACTTGAACTTCTATTGATACAACTCCTTATTGCTGACATTTAACCACCGGAAATGTTCCAAGTTCTTGTTACCGTTCCCTTATGATCCCATAATCTGGTTACTCTTCCCTCCACACTCATTCATAGACCACCCGCACATGCGCGTTCTTGGTTGTCACCAATTAGTTTATAAATGACCTTCTCCAATGTCACTGACTTACCATTCTTCTATACTTCCATGTTACCATTCTCATGAAAGCTACCTTCCTCGAGTTACTCTACCTTAAACTCCACTAGTTCCTTCTTCATTCCATGCTTCATCTTCTTTATAAGGTAACTATATCTTCTTTACCTTGTTGTTTCACATAACTCCCTTTCATAGGCTTAACCATTCTTCCTTGATGTCTTTCAGGTGCCCTTCCCAAATATTATAGCCCTAGCTAGCATCCACTCACATTCCTCTTGGTTGATATCTTAAGTCTCTCGATCAAAGCTCTTCGTTTCGTGTTTCATCTTCTTGGGGTCATCATTTATACACACTTCCTCCTTCTCGGCGTTTCTTAGCCTTATCATTATAACGGAAATCGGTTAACTCCACGTGAATTCTCACCATGCCTTCTTCTCATAACCCTAGTAATGTTGAAACTTTACTTTTTGGTACCTCGTAAGCTTAACTTACGGTATCTTAAATCTTTAGAAAATGGTTCGATCACTCTTCTCGTCTTGAATCAAATGCTTAGGAGCTGCTAAAGAAAACTTCACATCTTAATGGAATGTCACATGTAACCTTGTTAGAATGTACCCCTCTTCTCCTTGATTCGATTCTTTAGTTGCCCACGCGTCTTCTTGAAGAACTTATGTTTGTTATCCCTATTGGTCTCGTTGTCTTTCTAATCGTGACTTCTTTGTAACCACTTCCACACCTTTGTGCTACTCCCTTTTCTTGTATGTTCCCCGTCTCAATTTCTCTTAAGTATTCCCGAGTTTTCTTTCACTTGGTTGTCCTTCGTTTACGTCATCTCTAATCCTCCTCTTCGACATCCTCTTAAAGGAGTACAAGAACTCCAAGGTGTTCGCCCGAATGTAGCTCTCAACTCGATACATGAGCATATTCATCCTTGTTTGGCACTATCTTATGTCAAACAACGTCGTCCAAGGGCGATGATATCATACAATCATCTTTTCTATCAAGCCCCAATACTCCCTATGCTACTACTATATATAATAAGAATACGTATCCAAAACTATATAAGTCCTAAGTCCATATTACTACTAATATCACGCATTCGGCATTCCATTACAACAATACAAGGTCCAAAACATATAATCATTCACATATACAACTATACACATAAATCATGCCCATCATGCAACTACAATCCACATACAATACTAGTCCAAAAACATCCTAAGTCCACGATACATATCTACATATATACATATATATACTAAAAATCCAGTAAACTATGCTTCCGAGATCCGCGGAAGGAGTGGTGGTCCGTACATTCTACCCCGACTCATGCCTGTGATTTTGAAAATAAAAACTCAGAACCCGCGGGGTTCTGTTTATTCCTTATTCGGCCTTTAGAAGATTGCGAGTGCCATTGTTGTCAACCTAGGGCTCTGATACCACTTTTGTAACACCCCGAATCTGCGAGACTCGGGATGCTACGGGTTGGGACCTCACAATGGGTCCCGACCCTTAGCTTGACAACAATTTCACCGGATCTTGCAACAAGGCACAAATAAAGGCAAAACCGAAATTCATTTTAATGCAATGACATGAACCCCAAAGAAAACAACGAAAGACTTCAGCCGAGATACAACGCTAAAGGCAACCGCCATACACGCGACATACATAATACCCTAAACAATACATAAAACAACCCCCGAAACCCATCCTAAAATGTACGGACCCCGGCTGCCCACTCTTCCGGATCTCTCGGCCGCACCCCTAACCTGCAAGGCAACTACAACAATATCGGTATAAAACCGTTAGCTAGCATTCAAGGCATTAGAATCATGGTATTGGCACACACACACATAAGGCATCATAAACACACAACATGTTTCAAAACACACAATCCGGTTTATTATCTTTTTATTATTAGGTCATATCCCGTTCTAATTCAACTTCTTTTGTGACACGAAAATCTTAAAGATCTCGCCCTTGTCCCCTTTCACCATACGGGTTTGTACTTGATGCGGATCAGCATCACCCGATGGGCTGGTCGCAAGGCACCTCCCAGTCATCCCCATTTTGGACTGGACAAGCGGTCACCGCCCGTTATCATACACTTGGGCCAAATATAACCATATAAAGTCGGTGGTCCTATTACCGGTTTAGATGTTATAACATAAGCAATAAACACACACATAAACAATAACACACACCACCAAACACGCATTGAAACTAAGACAGAGAATACGAGCTAAGTAAGTCCGGAGACTTACCTCATCCCAAAGATAATCCCGCTAACCACCGCTCTCAACTTCCCGTACGAAGGCACTCAACGCCTGGTCAAAACAAGGCACACAATCAACATCTCTCTCACATGCTAGAAGTCCTTAGACTTCTAGTCCCAATGATCTCGCAAGATCATAAACCATAACCATGCTAGGATAGCAAACTCCTAGTCCTCACGATCTCACAAGGTCATAATCATCACAACACATACTAGGATACTCTTGTCCTAGTCTCCACAATCTCAACAAGATCATACAACCATAATCTCAATCCTCATAAGCTCACAAGATCCACCCAAACACTCAACGCCCTACAATCTTCACAAGTTAACATCCACACCTCAAGCCTTATAATGATCATAAATCCTCAAAACTCACCTAAGGTCCAAAGCCACTACTTGGCATTCACTCTAAGTTATGCTAGATTATCCAACCTAGCATGATACTAATACTAAACATAACTAAATCAAGGAACAGAAAACTCACACGACGTCAAGGCGGATGTCGAACTTGGACTCGTTAGGCCTTTATCGGGGCGCTTCCGGACCTAAAACCAAAGCTACACAAAATTAGCCTAAACGCTAATTTTGGAAGGAAGATTAACGCATATAAAAATCTAAGGAAGCCCCGCTTTCAAAACAAGGGTAAAACTCGCAAAACATTTTCCGGGGTGATCACAACAGTTTATAAATACGGGTCAAAACCAAAACAACTTTCCGGCAACTAAGAAACTCTCGAACTTGGCCATTTCCCGAAATAAACCTTGGGTTAAAACCATGATTATACACAAGACATAAAACATCATGTAAGTAAATACAAGACTAGAACTCGAAGTAAAACCCAAGCTTAAAATCCGCAATTATATTTTCCGGGCAACCTAAACAACATCATAAACCCAAGGTAAAACTCGTTTTCCAAGCCGAGGTTAAACAAAACCGCTCAACCGCTTTCCGGGGCAAAATATACAATTTGAGAAACGTGGGTTATATTTGGTAAATTAAACTTCCACCCAAAATCTGTATTTATTTCATCAGGGGCATAAATGCAAACTTCAGAAATTAGGGCCATTACTGCAAATGCAAAACATTGGTTACATTTTGTAATTACACTAAAAATAAGGGGCCACCATTTGAATTTAAAAAATAGGGTTTCTTTTAACCAGAAGGGGCAAGAGTGACGCTGGAGGAGAAGACAGCAGCGCCGGCGGCTCCGCTTGGCTCCGGTAGGGCTTGTGCCGGCAGGGGCGGCTTCAATGGCGTCATTCAGGGCGGCAAGGCGTGGCGGCAGTGGCCCCAGGCCGTCGGGGTTCATTGCGACAGGGGAGGGCATGTGAGGCGAGGGAAAACAGGTGGCTTCGGTCTCCGGCTTCGACTGAAATTCCCGAAAGGGTTGCGAAGGGAGGCGACACTGGCGGCTCGAGACGGAGAAGGCGAAGGTGGCGGTTGGTCGATCCCGGCGGCAAGGTAGGTTGTTCTTGTTGTTGCGGGTGAAGAGATAATTGGAGAGATGGTTGCAATTTTCCTCTTCTCGGTGGTCTGGAGTGTCGAGGGCAAGGCTGACGTTTCTCGGAGGTGTGGTTGCCGGTTGCAAAGGGCGAGGCGGTTCGAAGAAGGAGACGAGATGAAGACTGAGTGTGTGAGGGGTGGAGAGAGTGCGCAAGGAGAGGGAGAGGGTGGTTGATGTCTTGCTGTGGACGAGGGTGAGAGAATAGATGGCTGTTTGTGTGTGCTCAGCAGGTAGCGAGGAGTCGGCAAGGGAAGCGAGGGGTCATTGCATCAGGGCTACAGGCGAGGGGTCACTGCACAAGGCTGCAGATCTGAGGCGGCAATCGAGGGGTCGGGCTCGGCTCGGAAGACAAGCGGAAAGGAAGAAAAGAAAAGATAGAAAAAATAAAATAAATAAAGTAATAAAATAATAAAAAGGGAAAGGAGTAATCGGATAGACTTGATCAAACGCACTCGGAACGGGATTTCTAAACCGGAATAACTTTCCAAATTTTCCGTAAAATAAAACATACGGGAAATATGTGTATAAAGTCGCAAAAATATATTTTGCAATACACGAACCATTGTCATAATTTATCTATGAGATATAATAATTTAAATACGGATAATAATATATTGATGTATTTATGTATATTCGTAGAATTTAATTTACGACGTAAAAATACTCGTCAAAATATTTAAGCTATTAAGATTTCGAGAAAAAAAATAAGGAAAAAAAAATATCGCAAACGCGCCTAAAAATTGGGGCGTTACATCAGGTCCCTCTAAAAACAAGTTTCGTCCCGAAACTGGCTATACGACAAACTTCTCGGTCCCTAAGGCCGAGGTATGAACTCTTACTCTAAGAAGACTGAAACCGTCTAATCTATATACACAAACTGCTCAACTACCACCGCAAGATATAACAGGTCATATAGCACATTCCCGCACAGGGCACAAACCACACATAATATCACACATGCACATAACTCAACCAAGGAAGGACTAGGTCTAACCCGTCAATTCTATCGATGTTACTAGCTCAACGTAAAACTCACCCAATGATATTATCCTATGTTTCCCAGGTAGCCTCATCGGCTCCTCGTCTGCCACTAGATCATCATGACTGACAACACATCTCGAGTCATGTATGTACTCCCTCGATTAATATACATGAAAAATCGGGAGAACACCCTCTACTCTCGGCGGCCACGCCAACTGGTAAACCACTTTCCTAACTTGCGCTAAAATCTCAAAAATATCCGATATATCGGAAACTCACTTCCTTCTCGGATCTCTCTCACTGCAGCATTTCCATCATGTTTCTTCTTTGCTTGTCTCTAACAAAGAAGATCGAGCTTCCCATTTACACCGTTGGCTTTGGTTCTTGTCAAACCAAACTTTGATGTTACGTTTCCTTAATCCTTGTTGCAAGTTCTAAGTAATGAAGGAAGTATTTTACTTCACACTGCTTCTACTAACGAGACATGTATGCTATTACCTTTATCTCGTTCCTCAATACTCAATCAAGACTTGACTTGGACAATCACTTGTACACTTCAAACTCATCATACCTCGAGGCAATTTCAAACCAGTTGCACCAATGAATCTCCACTTAACTCTCAACAACTCCATTGTCAGTTTTCGTCCCACTCAATACTTCATTGTTATTCGGAGTAGGTTAGCCATAGATGGTGTTACTTTGGAGAATTCCTCCACAAATCCGGAAATGACCAACACACCCAAGAAAACTTGTAACTTCTTCGACGTCCTTTGGGAGTTATTATCCCGAGACAACTTGTCATACAACTTCTCTCTTCTTTCAGAGTAGATCAAAATATCTTATCTGAGCATTAGTAAGCCCATATGGAATCACTTAATCTCGTAGTGACCATGGTTGTCCGGAATGCCGTATTTTCAATAACCGAGTCTCGAATTCTCAATTGGTGACAATCAGACCTTAAATCATTCTTAGAAGAGACTATTGACCCTTGCAACCGGTCGAGTAGACCCTCTATCCGTGGTGAGGATTACTTGGTTCTTCGTTGTTATCTTGCTCGACTCACTTTAATCGATGTACAAACGGAGATAACCGTCTCTCATTTCGCAAAATGATGTTCTACATAGCGACTTCAAATCAAGAGTTTAAGAGACATTCTAATATGAACTTAAAATCAAGCTTAATGGTAAAATCCACCTTCCGATGCATTGGAATATGTTTTATTACGGGTTCCATCTATTCTCTACACATCTCATATCAAATTGACCGACACAACTTGGTCCTAACACTTGACAAGTGGTCCACCCCGATCTTGTTGGGGCGACGTCCTTCAATACGCGTAATGTTCCATCCGTGGATACTATGCCCACCGTCCCTTTCAAGGATCCTTCATCTCCGGAACTCAAGGAACTTGCTCGAGTCTCGCGACTCTTGACCTTGGTTAACCAATAATTCTGCTTAATCCCTCTTCTCACTTCACAGGAAAGGCGATAATAACATCTCTTGACTTTGCACGTGTGTTTAGTCACAAAAGTCCTAACTACAAGACTCAAGCATGCCATATAACAAGTCGATACACTCTTCTTCGCTTCCTCCGACATCCCAGCATATGGGAGGAACTCCTTGTATTCTACATAAGTTTTCACCCTAGACATCCTTTCTTCAAGTAGGTGTAGACCCTTACACTTCATTTCCTTATGCAACGTCAAACCGACCGTAGAGGCTCTAACCTCAATATTTCATGTACTTCTTGTACATCTCATAATAACATCGAACGTCTAAATTTCAGTCCTCTCTTTCTCTTGTTGTTCACCTTATGCATCTCTTGGTATTCCAACAACAACACAACCGTACAAGTATGCCTTTAGGCGGAGTTCTCCATCCACAATCACTGAAAGATCCACTCATAACTCCCCCAAGTACTAGCATCATAATTCTAAGCTTGCAGTGTTGCCCTAATCCAGATTTCTCGTTTCACGTTATAGCCACTATGGCTTCGCCATGCGAGTCACAAAAACCTTGACTTAGCTTTCGCTCGTGAAAAATGACATCCATAACCTTTAAACAAACATATCATACCTCCACTTCTATATCCCCCTTTACGCACAACAGCTACAGAAGACTCGCCTTCCTCTTGATCTACCAATTCCCTTTACCATGATCAAACCTTAAAACTTCTAATCCGGGTCGTTCTCCCATAGGCCGTTCTTATGACCTAAGAAGGTCGCAAAGGTTCGTTACAATCCCTTCCCAAGAGGTCTATTATAGTTACATGCTTTGACCTCAATCCATGCAACTTGGTTAAAACACTTGAACTTCTATTGATACAACTCCTTATTGCTGACATTTAACCACCGGAAATGTTCCAAGTTCTTGTTACCGTTCCCTTATGATCCCATAATCTGGTTACTCTTCCCTCCACACTCATTCATAGACCACCCGCACATGCGCGTTCTTGGTTGTCACCAATTAGTTTATAAATGACCTTCTCCAATGTCACTGACTTACCATTCTTCTATACTTCCATGTTACCATTCTCATGAAAGCTACCTTCCTCGAGTTACTCTACCTTAAACTCCACTAGTTCCTTCTTCATTCCATGCTTCATCTTCTTTATAAGGTAACTATATCTTCTTTACCTTGTTGTTTCACATAACTCCCTTTCATAGGCTTAACCATTCTTCCTTGATGTCTTTCAGGTGCCCTTCCCAAATATTATAGCCCTAGCTAGCATCCACTCACATTCCTCTTGGTTGATATCTTAAGTCTCTCGATCAAAGCTCTTCGTTTCGTGTTTCATCTTCTTGGGGTCATCATTTATACACACTTCCTCCTTCTCGGCGTTTCTTAGCCTTATCATTATAACGGAAATCGGTTAACTCCACGTGAATTCTCACCATGCCTTCTTCTCATAACCCTAGTAATGTTGAAACTTTACTTTTTGGTACCTCGTAAGCTTAACTTACGGTATCTTAAATCTTTAGAAAATGGTTCGATCACTCTTCTCGTCTTGAATCAAATGCTTAGGAGCTGCTAAAGAAAACTTCACATCTTAATGGAATGTCACATGTAACCTTGTTAGAATGTACCCCTCTTCTCCTTGATTCGATTCTTTAGTTGCCCACGCGTCTTCTTGAAGAACTTATGTTTGTTATCCCTATTGGTCTCGTTGTCTTTCTAATCGTGACTTCTTTGTAACCACTTCCACACCTTTGTGCTACTCCCTTTTCTTGTATGTTCCCCGTCTCAATTTCTCTTAAGTATTCCCGAGTTTTCTTTCACTTGGTTGTCCTTCGTTTACGTCATCTCTAATCCTCCTCTTCGACATCCTCTTAAAGGAGTACAAGAACTCCAAGGTGTTCGCCCGAATGTAGCTCTCAACTCGATACATGAGCATATTCATCCTTGTTTGGCACTATCTTATGTCAAACAACGTCGTCCAAGGGCGATGATATCATACAATCATCTTTTCTATCAGGCCCCAATACTCCCTATGCTACTACTATATATAATAAGAATACGTATCCAAAACTATATAAGTCCTAAGTCCATATTACTACTAATATCACGCATTTGGCATTCCATTACAACAATACAAGGTCCAAAACATATAATCATTCACATATACAACTATACACATAAATCATGCCCATCATGCAACTACAATCCACATACAATACTAGTCCAAAAACATCCTAAGTCCACGATACATATCTACATATATACATATATATACTAAAAATCCAGTAAACTATGCTTCCGAGATCCGCGGAAGGAGTGGTGGTCCGTACATTCTACCCCGACTCATGCATGTGATTTTGAAAATAAAAACTCAGAACCCGCGGGGTTCTGTTTATTCCTTATTCGGCCTTTAGAAGATTGCGAGTGCCATTGTTGTCAACCTAGGGCTCTGATACCACTTTTGTAACACCCCGAATCCGCGAGACTCGGGATGCTACGGGTTGGGACCTCACAATGGGTCCCGACCCTTAGCTTGACAACAATTTCACCGGATCTTGCAACAAGGCACAAATAAAGGCAAAACCGAAATTCATTTTAATGCAATGACATGAACCCCAAAGAAAACAACGAAAGACTTCAGCCGAGATACAACGCTAAAGGCAACCGCCATACACGCGACATACATAATACCCTAAACAATACATAAAACAACCCCCGAAACCCATCCTAAAATGTACGGACCCCGGCTGCCCACTCTTCCGGATCTCTCGGCCGCACCCCTAACCTGCAAGGCAACTACAACAATATCGGTATAAAACCGTTAGCTAGCATTCAAGGCATTAGAATCATGGTATTGGCACACACACACATAAGGCATCATAAACACACAACATGTTTCAAAACACACAATCCGGTTTATTATGTTTTTATTATTAGGTCATATCCCGTTCTAATTCAACTTCTTTTGTGACACGAAAATCTTAAAGATCTCGCCCTTGTCCCCTTTCACCATACGGATTTGTACTTGATGCGGATCAGCATCACCCGATGGGCTGGTCGCAAGGCACCTCCCAGTCATCCCCATTTTGGACTGGACAAGCGGTCACCGCCCGTTATCATACACTTGGGCCAAATATAACCATATAAAGTCGGTGGTCCTATTACCGGTTTAGATGTTATAACATAAGCAATAAACACACACATAAACAATAACACACACCACCAAACACGCATTGAAACTAAGACAGAGAATACGAGCTAAGTAAGTCCGGAGACTTACCTCATCCCAAAGATAATCCCGCTAACCACCGCTCTCAACTTCCCGTACGAAGGCACTCAACGCCTGGTCAAAACAAGGCACACAATCAACATCTCTCTCACATTCTAGAAGTCCTTAGACTTCTAGTCCCAATGATCTCGCAAGATCATAAACCATAACCATGCTAGGATAGCAAACTCCTAGTCCTCACGATCTCACAAGGTCATAATCATCACAACACATACTAGGATACTCTTGTCCTAGTCTCCACAATCTCAACAAGATCATACAACCATAATCTCAATCCTCATAAGCTCACAAGATCCACCCAAACACTCAACGCCCTACAATCTTCACAAGTTAACATCCACACCTCAAGCCTTATAATGATCATAAATCCTCAAAACTCACCTAAGGTCCAAAGCCACTACTTGGCATTCACTCTAAGTTATGCTAGATTATCCAACCTAGCATGATACTAATACTAAACATAACTAAATCAAGGAAGAGAAAACTCACACGACGTCAAGACGGATGTCGAACTTGGACTCGTTAGGCCTTTATCGGGGCGCTTCCGGACCTAAAACCAAAGCTACACAAAATTAGCCTAAACGCTAATTTTGGAAGGAAGATTAACGCATATAAAAATCTAAGGAAGCCCCGCTTTCAAAACAAGGGTAAAACTCGCAAAACATTTTCCGGGGTGATCACAACAGTTTATAAATACGGGTCAAAACCAAAACAACTTTCCGGCAACTAAGAAACTCTCGAACTTGGCCATTTCCCGAAATAAACCTTGGGTTAAAACCATGATTATACACAAGACATAAAACATCATGTAAGTAAATACAAGACTAGAACTCGAAGTAAAACCCAAGCTTAAAATCCGCAATTATATTTTCCGGGCAACCTAAACAACATCATAAACCCAAGGTAAAACTCGTTTTCCAAGCCGAGGTTAAACAAAACCGCTCAACCGCTTTCCGGGGCAAAATATACAATTTGAGAAACGTGGGTTATATTTGGTAAATTAAACTTCCACCCAAAATCTGTATTTGTTTCATCAGGGGCATAAATGCAAACTTCAGAAATTAGGGCCATTACTGCAAATGCAAAACATTGGTTACATTTTGTAATTACACTAAAAATAAGGGGCCACCATTTGAATTTAACAAATAGGGTTTCTTTTAACTAGAAGGGGCAAGAGTGACGCTGGAGGAGAAGACAGCAGCGCCGGCGGCTCCGCTTGGCTCCGGTAGGGCTTGTGCCGGCAGGGGCGGCTTCAATGGCGTCATTCAGGGCGGCAAGGCGTGGCGGCAGTGGCCCCAGGCCGTCGGGGTTCATTGCGACAGGGGAGGGCATGTGAGGCGAGGGAAAACAGGTGGCTTCGGTCTCCGGCTTCGACTGAAATTCCAGAAAGGGTTGCGAAGGGAGGCGACACTGGCGGCTCGAGACGGAGAAGGCGAAGGTGGCGGTTGGTCGATCCCGGCGGCAAGGTAGGTTGTTCTTGTTGTTGCAGGTGAAGAGATAATTGGAGAGATGGTTGCAATTTTCCTCTTCTCGGTGGTCTGGAGTGTCGAGGGCAAGGCTGACGTTTCTCGGAGGTGTGGTTGCCGGTTGCAAAGGGTGAGGCGGTTCGAAGAAGGAGACGAGATGAAGACTGAGTGTGTGAGGGGTGGAGAGAGTGCGCAAGGAGAGGGAGAGGGTGGTTGATGTCTTGCTGTGGACGAGGGTGAGAGAATAGAGGGCTGTTTGTGTGTGCTCAGCAGGTAGCGAGGAGTCGGCAAGGGAAGCGAGGGGTCATTGCATCAGGGCTACAGACGAGGGGTCACTGCACAAGGCTGCAGATCTGAGGCGGCAATCGAGGGGTCGGGCTCGGCTCGGAAGACAAGCGGAAAGGAAGAAAAGAAAAGAAAGAAAAAATAAAATAAATAATGTAATAAAATAATAAAAAGGGAAAGGAGTAATCGGATAGACTTGATCAAACGCACTCGGAACGGGATTTCTAAACCGGAATAACTTTCCAAATTTTCCGTAAAATAAAACATACGGGAAATATGTGTAT
This sequence comes from Fagopyrum homotropicum, assembly GCA_033239125.1. Lineage (NCBI taxonomy): Eukaryota > Viridiplantae > Streptophyta > Magnoliopsida > Caryophyllales > Polygonaceae > Fagopyrum > Fagopyrum homotropicum. The sequence continues at coordinate 61,275,519 of BSWB01000005.1, forward strand.
AAAGTCGCAAAAATATATTTTGCAATACACGAACCATTGTCATAATTTATCTATGAGATATAATAATTTAAATACGGATAATAATATATTGATGTATTTATGTATATTCGTAGAATTTAATTTACGACGTAAAAATACTCGTCAAAATATTTAAGCTATTAAGATTTCGAGAAAAAAAATAAGGAAAAAAAATATCGCAAACGCGCCTAAAAATTGGGGCGTTACATCAGGTCCCTCTAAAAACAAGTTTTGTCCCGAAATTTGCTATACGACAAACTTCTCGGTCCCTAAGGCCGAGGTATGAACTCTTACTCTAAGAAGACTGAAACCGTCTAATCTATATACACAAACTGCTCAACTACCACCGCAAGATATAACAGGTCATATAGCACATTCCCGCACAGGGCACAAACCACACATAATATCACACATGCACATAACTCAACCAAGGAAGGACTAGGTCTAACCCGTCAATTCTATCGATGTTACTAGCTCAACGTAAAACTCACCCAATGATATTATCCTATGCTTCCCAGGTAGCCTCATCGGCTCCTCGTCTGCCACTAGATCATCATGACTGACAACACATCTCGAGTCATGTATGTACTCCCTCGATTAATATACATGAAAAATCGGGAGAACACCATCTACTCTCGGCGGCCACGCCAACTGGTAAACCACTTTCCTAACTTGCGCTAAAATCTCAAAAATATCCGATATATCGGAAACTCACTTCCTTCTCGGATCTCTCTCACTGCAGCATTTCCATCATGTTTCTTCTTTGCTTGTCTCTAACAAAGAAGATCGAGCTTCCCATTTACACCGTTGGCTTTGGTTCTTGTCAAACCAAACTTTGATGTTACGTTTCCTTAATCCTTGTTGCAAGTTCTAAGTAATGAAGGAAGTATTTTACTTCACACTGCTTCTACTAACGAGACATGTATGCTATTACCTTTATCTCGTTCCTCAATACTCAATCAAGACTTGACTTGGACAATCACTTGTACACTTCAAACTCATCATACCTCGAGGCAATTTCAAACCAGTTGCACCAATGAATCTCCACTTAACTCTCAACAACTCCATTGTCAGTTTTCGTCCCACTTAATACTTCATTGTTATTCGGAGTAGGTTAGCCATAGATGGTGTTACTTTGGAGAATTCCTCCACAAATCCGGAACTGACCAACACACCCAAGAAAACTTGTAACTTCTTCGACGTCCTTTGGGAGTTATTATCCCGAGACAACTTGTCATACAACTTCTCTCTTCTTTCAGAGTAGATCAAAATATCTTATCTGAGCATTAGTAAGCCCATATGGAATCACTTAATCTCGTAGTGACCATGGTTGTCCGGAATGCCGTATTTTCAATAACCGAGTCTCGAATTCTCAATTGGTGACAATCAGACCTTAAATCATTCTTAGAAGAGACTATTGACCCTTGCAACCGGTCGAGTAGACCCTCTATCCGTGGTGAGGATTACTTGGTTCTTCGTTGTTATCTTGCTCGACTCACTTTAATCGATGTACAAACGGAGATAACCGTCTCTAATTTCGCAAAATGATGTTCTACATAGCGACTTCAAATCAAGAGTTTAAGAGACATTCTAATATGAACTTAAAATCAAGCTTAATGGTAAAATCCACCTTCCGATGCATTGGAATATGTTTTATTACGGGTTCCATCTATTCTCTACACATCTCATATCAAATTGACCGACACAACTTGGTCCTAACACTTGACAAGTGGTCCACCCCGATCTTGTTGGGGCGACGTCCTTCAATACGCGTAATGTTCCATCCGTGGATACTATGCCCACCGTCCCTTTCAAGGATCCTTCATCTCCGGAACTCAAGGAACTTGCTCGAGTCTCGCGACTCTTGACCTTGGTTAACCAATAATTCTGCTTAATCCCTCTTCTCACTTCACAGGAAAGGCGATAATAACATCTCTTGACTTTGCACGTGTGTTTAGTCACAAAAGTCCTAACTACAAGACTCAAGCATGCCATATAACAAGTCGATACACTCTTCTTCGCTTCCTCCGACATCCCAGCATATGGGAGGAACTCCTTGTATTCTACATAAGTTTTCACCCTAGACATCCTTTCTTCAAGTAGGTGTAGAACCTTACACTTCATTTCCTTATGCAACGTCAAACCGACCGTAGAGGCTCTAACCTCAATATTTCATGTACTTCTTGTACATCTCATAATAACATCGAACGTCTAAATTTCAGTCCTCTCTTTCTCTTGTTGTTCACCTTATGCATCTCTTGGTATTCCAACAACAACACAACCGTACAAGTATGCCTTTAGGCGGAGTTCTCCATCCACAATCACTGAAAGATCCACTCATAACTCCCCCAAGTACTAGCATCATAATTCTAAGCTTGCAGTGTTGCCCTAATCCAGATTTCTCGTTTCACGTTATAGCCACTATGGCTTCGCCATGCGAGTCACAAAAACCTTGACTTAGCTTTCGCTCGTGAAAAATGACATCCATAACCTTTAAACAAACATATCATACCTCCACTTCTATATCCCCCTTTACGCACAACAGCTACAGAAGACTCGCCTTCCTCTTGATCTACCAATTCCCTTTACCATGATCAAACCTTAAAACTTCTAATCCGGGTCGTTCTCCCATAGGCCGTTCTTATGACCTAAGAAGGTCGCAAAGGTTCGTTACAATCCCTTCCCAAGAGGTCTATTATAGTTACATGCTTTGACCTCAATCCATGCAACTTGGTTAAAACACTTTAACTTCTATTGATACAACTCCTTATTGCTGACATTTAACCACCGGAAATGTTCCAAGTTCTTGTTACCGTTCCCTTATGATCCCATAATCTGGTTACTCTTCCCTCCACACTCAGTCATAGACCACCCGCACATGCGCGTTCTTGGTTGTCACCAATTAGTTTATAAATGACCTTCTCCAATGTCACTGACTTACCATTCTTCTATACTTCCATGTTACCATTCTCATGAAAGCTACCTTCCTCGAGTTACTCTACCTTAAACTCCGCTAGTTCCTTCTTCATTCCATGCTTCATCTTCTTTATAAGCTAACTATATCTTCTTTACCTTGTTGTTTCACATAACTCCCTTTCATAGGCTTAACCATTCTTCCTTGATGTCTTTCAGGTGCCCTTCCCAAATATTATAGCCCTAGCTAGCATCCACTCACATTCCTCTTGGTTGATATCTTAAGTCTCTCGATCAAAGCTCTTCGTTTCGTGTTTCATCTTCTTGGGGTCATCATTTATACACACTTCCTCCTTCTCGGCGTTTCTTAGCCTTATCATTATAACGGAAATCGGTTAACTCCACGTGAATTCTCACCATGCCTTCTTCTCATAACCCTAGTAATGTTGAAACTTTACTTTTTGGTACCTCGTAAGCTTAACTTACGGTATCTTAAATCTTTAGAAAATGGTTCGATCACTCTTCTCGTCTTGAATCAAATGCTTAGGAGCTGCTAAAGAAAACTTCACATCTTAATGGAATGTCACATGTAACCTTGTTAGAATGTATCCCTCTTCTCCTTGATTCGATTCTTTAGTTGTCCACGCGTCTTCTTGAAGAACTTATGTTTGTTATCCCTATTGGTCTCGTTGTCTTTCTAATCGTGACTTCTTTGTAACCACTTCCACACCTTTGTGCTACTCCCTTTTCTTGTATGTTCCCCGTCTCAATTTCTCTTAAGTATTCCCGAGTTTTCTTTCACTTGGTTGTCCTTCGTTTACGTCATCTCTAATCCTCCTCTTCGACATCCTCTTAAAGGAGTACAAGAACTCCAAGGTGTTCGCCCGAATGTAGCTCTCAACTCGATACATGAGCATATTCATCCTTGTTTGGCACTATCTTATGTCAAACAACGTCGTCCAAGGGCGATGATATCATACAATCATCTTTTCTATCAGGCCCCAATACTCCCTATGCTACTACTATATATAATAAGAATACGTATCCAAAACTATATAAGTCCTAAGTCCATATTACTACTAATATCACGCATTTGGCATTCCATTACAACAATACAAGGTCCAAAACATATAATCATTCACATATACAACTATACACATAAATCATGCCCATCATGCAACTACAATCCACATACAATACTAGTCCAAAAACATCCTAAGTCCACGATACATATCTACATATATACATATATATACTAAAAATCTAGTAAACTATGCTTCCGAGATCCGCGGAAGGAGTGGTGGTCCGTACATTCTACCCCGACTCATGCATGTGATTTTGAAAATAAAAACTCAGAACCCGCGGGGTTCTGTTTATTCCTTATTCGGCCTTTAGAAGATTGCGAGTGCCATTGTTGTCAACCTAGGGCTCTGATACCACTTTTGTAACACCCCGAATCCGCGAGACTCGGGATGCTACGGGTTGGGACCTCACAATGGGTCCCGACCCTTAGCTTGACAACAATTTCACCGGATCTTGCAACAAGGCACAAATAAAGGCAAAACCGAAATTCATTTTAATGCAATGACATGAACCCCAAAGAAAACAACGAAAGACTTCAGCCGAGATACAACGCTAAAGGCAACCGCCATACACGCGACATACATAATACCCTAAACAATACATAAAACAACCCCCGAAACCCATCCTAAAATGTACGGACCCCGGCTGCCCACTCTTCCGGATCTCTCGGCCGCACCCCTAACCTGCAAGGCAACTACAACAATATCGGTATAAAACCGTTAGCTAGCATTCAAGGCATTAGAATCATGGTATTGGCACACACACACATAAGGCATCATAAACACACAACATGTTTCAAAACACACAATCCGGTTTATTATGTTTTTATTATTAGGTCATATCCCGTTCTAATTCAACTTCTTTTGTGACACGAAAATCTTAAAGATCTCGCCCTTGTCCCCTTTCACCATACGGGTTTGTACTTGATGCGGATCAGCATCACCCGATGGGCTGGTCGCAAGGCACCTCCCAGTCATCCCCATTTTGGACTGGACAAGCGGTCACCGCCCGTTATCATACACTTGGGCCAAATATAACCATATAAAGTCGGTGGTCCTATTACCGGTTTAGATGTTATAACATAAGCAATAAACACACACATAAACAATAACACACACCACCAAACACGCATTGAAACTAATACAGAGAATACGAGCTAAGTAAGTCCGGAGACTTACCTCATCCCAAAGATAATCCCGCTAACCACCGCTCTCAACTTCCCGTACGAAGGCACTCAACGCCTGGTCAAAACAAGGCACACAATCAACATCTCTCTCACATGCTAGAAGTCCTTAGACTTCTAGTCCCAATGATCTCGCAAGATCATAAACCATAACCATGCTAGGATAGCAAACTCCTAGTCCTCACGATCTCACAAGGTCATAATCATCACAACACATACTAGGATACTCTTGTCCTAGTCTCCACAATCTCAACAAGATCATACAACCATAATCTCAATCCTCATAAGCTCACAAGATCCACCCAAACACTCAACGCCCTACAATCTTCACAAGTTAACATCCACACCTCAAGCCTTATAATGATCATAAATCCTCAAAACTCACCTAAGGTCCAAAGCCACTACTTGGCATTCACTCTAAGTTATGCTAGATTATCCAACCTAGCATGATACTAATACTAAACATAACTAAATCAAGGAAGAGAAAACTCACACGACGTCAAGACGGATGTCGAACTTGGACTCGTTAGGCCTTTATCGGGGCGCTTCCGGACCTAAAACCAAAGCTACACAAAATTAGCCTAAACGCTAATTTTGGAAGGAAGATTAACGCATATAAAAATCTAAGGAAGCCCCGCTTTCAAAACAAGGGTAAAACTCGCAAAACATTTTCCGGGGTGATCACAACAGTTTATAAATACGGGTCAAAACCAAAACAACTTTCCGGCAACTAAGAAACTCTCGAACTTGGCCATTTCCCGAAATAAACCTTGGGTTAAAACCATGATTATACACAAGACATAAAACATCATGTAAGTAAATACAAGACTAGAACTCGAAGTAAAACCCAAGCTTAAAATCCGCAATTATATTTTCCGGGCAACCTAAACAACATCATAAACCCAAGGTAAAACTCGTTTTCCAAGCCGAGGTTAAACAAAACTGCTCAACCGCTTTCCGGGGCAAAATATACAATTTAAGAAACGTGGGTTATATTTGGTAAATTAAACTTCCACCCAAAATCTGTATTTATTTCATCAGGGGCATAAATGCAAACTTCAGAAATTAGGGCCATTACTGCAAATGCAAAACATTGGTTACATTTTGTAATTACACTAAAAATAAGGGGCCACCATTTGAATTTAACAAATAGGGTTTCTTTTAACCAAAAGGGGCAAGAGTGACGCTGGAGGAGAAGACAGCAGCGCCGGCGGCTCCGCTTGGCTCCGGTAGGGCTTGTGCCGGCAGGGGCGGCTTCAATGGCGTCATTCAGGGCGGCAAGGCGTGGCGGCAGTGGCCCCAGGCCGTCGGGGTTCATTGCGACAGGGGAGGGCATGTGAGGCGAGGGAAAACAGGTGGCTTCGGTCTCCGGCTTCGACTGAAATTCCAGAAAGGGTTGCGAAGGGAGGCGACACTGGCGGCTCGAGACGGAGAAGGCGAAGGTGGCGGTTGGTCGATCCCGGCGGCAAGGTAGGTTGTTCTTGTTGTTGCAGGTGAAGAGATAATTGGAGAGATGGTTGCAATTTTCCTCTTCTCGGTGGTCTGGAGTGTCGAGGGCAAGGCTGACGTTTCTCGGAGGTGTGGTTGCCGGTTGCAAAGGGCGAGGCGGTTCGAAGAAGGAGACGAGATGAAGACTGAGTGTGTGAGGGGTGGAGAGAGTGCGCAAGGAGAGGGAGAGGGTGGTTGATGTCTTGCTGTGGACGAGGGTGAGAGAATAGAGGGCTGTTTGTGTGTGCTCAGCAGGTAGCGAGGAGTCGGCAAGGGAAGCGAGGGGTCATTGCATCAGGGCTACAGACGAGGGGTCACTGCACAAGACTGCAGATCTGAGGCGGCAATCGAGGGGTCGGGCTCGGCTCGGAAGACAAGCGGAAAGGAAGAAAAAAAAAGAAAGAAAAAATAAAATAAATAAAGTAATAAAATAATAAAAAGGGAAAGGAGTAATCGGATAGACTTGATCAAACGCACTCGGAACGGGATTTCTAAACCGGAATAACTTTCCAAATTTTCCGTAAAATAAAACATACGGGAAATATGTGTATAAAGTCGCAAAAATATATTTTGCAATACACGAACCATTGTCATAATTTATCTATGAGATATAATAATTTAAATACGGATAATAATATATTGATGTATTTATGTATATTCGTAGAATTTAATTTACGACGTAAAAATACTCGTCAAAATATTTAAGCTATTAAGATTTCGAGAAAAAAAATAAGGAAAAAAAAATATCGCAAACGCGCCTAAAAATTGGGGCGTTACATCAGGTCCCTCTAAAAACAAGTTTCGTCCCGAAACTGGCTATACGACAAACTTCTCGGTCCCTAAGGCCGAGGTATGAACTCTTACTCTAAGAAGACTGAAACCGTCTAATCTATATACACAAACTGCTCAACTACCACCGCAAGATATAACAGGTCATATAGCACATTCCCGCACAGGGCACAAACCACACATAATATCACACATGCACATAACTCAACCAAAGAAGGACTAGGTCTAACCCGTCAATTCTATCGATGTTACTAGCTCAACGTAAAACTCACCCAATGATATTATCCTATGTTTCCCAGGTAGCCTCATCGGCTCCTCGTCTGCCACTAGATCATCATGACTGACAACACATCTCGAGTCATGTATGTACTCCCTCGATTAATATACATGAAAAATCGGGAGAACACCCTCTACTCTCGGCGGCCACGCCAACTGGTAAACCACTTTCCTAACTTGCGCTAAAATCTCAAAAATATCCGATATATCGGAAACTCACTTCCTTCTCGGATCTCTCTCACTGCAGCATTTCCATCATGTTTCTTCTTTGCTTGTCTCTAACAAAGAAGATCGAGCTTCCCATTTACACCGTTGGCTTTGGTTCTTGTCAAACCAAACTTTGATGTTACGTTTCCTTAATCCTTGTTGCAAGTTCTAAGTAATGAAGGAAGTATTTTACTTCACACTGCTTCTACTAACGAGACATGTATGCTATTACCTTTATCTCGTTCCTCAATACTCAATCAAGACTTGACTTGGACAATCACTTGTACACTTCAAACTCATCATACCTCGAGGTAATTTCAAACCAGTTGCACCAATGAATCTCCACTTAACTCTCAACAACTCCATTGTCAGTTTTCGTCCCACTCAATACTTCATTGTTATTCGGAGTAGGTTAGCCATAGATGGTGTTACTTTGGAGAATTCCTCCACAAATCCGGAAATGACCAACACACCCAAGAAAACTTGTAACTTCTTCGACGTCCTTTGGGAGTTATTATCCCGAGACAACTTGTCATACAACTTCTCTCTTCTTTCAGAGTAGATCAAAATATCTTATCTGAGCATTAGTAAGCCCATATGGAATCACTTAATCTCGTAGTGACCATGGTTGTCCGGAATGCCGTATTTTCAATAACCGAGTCTCGAATTCTCAATTGGTGACAATCAGACCTTAAATCATTCTTAGAAGAGACTATTGACCCTTGCAACCGGTCGAGTAGACCCTCTATCTGTGGTGAGGATTACTTGGTTCTTCGTTGTTATCTTGCTCGACTCACTTTAATCGATGTACAAACGGAGATAACCGTCTCTCATTTCGCAAAATGATGTTCTACATAGCGACTTCAAATCAAGAGTTTAAGAGACATTCTAATATGAACTTAAAATCAAGCTTAATGGTAAAATCCACCTTCCGATGCATTGGAATATGTTTTATTACGGGTTCCATCTATTCTCTACACATCTCATATCAAATTGACCGACACAACTTGGTCCTAACACTTGACAAGTGGTCCACCCCGATCTTGTTGGGGCGACGTCCTTCAATACGCGTAATGTTCCATCCGTGGATACTATGCCCACCGTCCCTTTCAAGGATCCTTCATCTCCGGAACTCAAGGAACTTGCTCGAGTCTCGCGACTCTTGACCTTGGTTAACCAATAATTCTGCTTAATCCCTCTTCTCACTTCACAGGAAAGGCGATAATAACATCTCTTGACTTTGCACGTGTGTTTAGTCACAAAAGTCCTAACTACAAGACTCAAGCATGCCATATAACAAGTCGATACACTCTTCTTCGCTTCCTCCGACATCCCAGCATATGGGAGGAACTCCTTGTATTCTACATAAGTTTTCACCCTAGACATCCTTTCTTCAAGTAGGTGTAGAACCTTACACTTCATTTCCTTATGCAACGTCAAACCGACCGTAGAGGCTCTAACCTCAATATTTCATGTACTTCTTGTACATCTCATAATAACATCGAACGTCTAAATTTCAGTCCTCTCTTTCTCTTGTTGTTCACCTTATGCATCTCTTGGTATTCCAACAACAACACAACCGTACAAGTATGCCTTTAGGCGGAGTTCTCCATCCACAATCACTGAAAGATCCACTCATAACTCCCCCAAGTACTAGCATCATAATTCTAAGCTTGCAGTGTTGCTCTAATCCAGATTTCTCGTTTCACGTTATAGCCACTATGGCTTCGCCATGCGAGTCACAAAAACCTTGACTTAGCTTTCGCTCGTGAAAAATGACATCCATAACCTTTAAACAAACATATCATACCTCCATTTCTATATCCCCCTTTACGCACAACAGCTACAGAAGACTCGCCTTCCTCTTGATCTACCAATTCCCTTTACCATGATCAAACCTTAAAACTTCTAATCCGGGTCGTTCTCCCATAGGCCGTTCTTATGACCTAAGAAGGTCGCAAAGGTTCGTTACAATCCCTTCCCAAGAGGTCTATTATAGTTACATGCTTTGACCTCAATCCATGCAACTTGGTTAAAACACTTGAACTTCTATTGATACAACTCCTTATTGCTGACATTTAACCACCGGAAATGTTCCAAGTTCTTGTTACCGTTCCCTTATGATCCCATAATCTGGTTACTCTTCCCTCCACACTCATTTATAGACCACCCGCACATGCGCGTTCTTGGTTGTCACCAATTAGTTTATAAATGACCTTCTCCAATGTCACTGACTTACCATTCTTCTATACTTCCATGTTACCATTCTCATGAAAGCTACCTTCCTCGAGTTACTCTACCTTAAACTCCGCTAGTTACTTCTTTATTCCATGCTTCATCTTCTTTATAAGGTAACTATATCTTCTTTACCTTGTTGTTTCACATAACTCCCTTTCATAGGCTTAACCATTCTTCCTTGATGTCTTTCAGGTGCCCTTCCCAAATATTATAGCCCTAGCTAGCATCCACTCACATTCCTCTTGGTTGATATCTTAAGTCTCTCGATCAAAGCTCTTCGTTTCGTGTTTCATCTTCTTGGGGTCATCATTTATACACACTTCCTCCTTCTCGGCGTTTCTTAGCCTTATCATTATAACGGAAATCGGTTAACTCCACGTGAATTCTCACCATGCCTTCTTCTCATAACCCTAGTAATGTTGAAACTTTACTTTTTGGTACCTCGTAAGCTTAACTTACGGTATCTTAAATCTTTAGAAAATGGTTCGATCACTCTTCTCGTCTTGAATCAAATGCTTAGGAGCTGCTAAAGAAAACTTCACATCTTAATGGAATGTCACATGTAACCTTGTTAGAATGTATCCCTCTTCTCCTTGATTCGATTCTTTAGTTGCCCACGCCTCTTCTTGAAGAACTTATGTTTGTTATCCCTATTGGTCTCGTTGTCTTTCTAATCGTGACTTCTTTGTAACCACTTCCACACCTTTGTGCTACTCCCTTTTCTTTTATGTTCCCCGTCTCAATTTCTCTTAAGTATTCCCGAGTTTTCTTTCACTTGGTTGTCCTTCGTTTACGTCATCTCTAATCCTCCTCTTCGACATCCTCTTAAAGGAGTACAAGAACTCCAAGGTGTTCGCCCGAATGTAGCTCTCAACTCGATACATGAGCATATTCATCCTTGTTTGGCACTATCTTATGTCAAACAACGTCGTCCAAGGGCGATGATATCATACAATCATCTTTTCTATCAGGCCCCAATACTCCCTATGCTACTACTATATATAATAAGAATACGTATCCAAAACTATATAAGTCCTAAGTCCATATTACTACTAATATCACGCATTCGGCATTCCATTACAACAATACAAGGTCCAAAACATATAATCATTCACATATACAACTATACACATAAATCATGCCCATCATGCAACTACAATCCACATACAATACTAGTCCAAAAACATCCTAAGTCCACGATACATATCTACATATATACATATATATACTAAAAATCCAGTAAACTATGCTTCCGAGATCCGCGGAAGGAGTGGTGGTCCGTACATTCTACCCCGACTCATGCATGTGATTTTGAAAATAAAAACTCAGAACCCGCGGGGTTCTGTTTATTCCTTATTCGGCCTTTAGAAGATTGCGAGTGCCATTGTTGTCAACCTAGGGCTCTGATACCACTTTTGTAACACCCCGAATCCGCGAGACTCGGGATGCTACGGGTTGGGACCTCACAATGGGTCCCGACCCTTAGCTTGACAACAATTTCACCGGATCTTGCAACAAGGCACAAATAAAGGCAAAACCGAAATTCATTTTAATGCAATGACATGAACCCCAAAGAAAACAACGAAAGACTTCAGCCGAGATACAATGCTAAAGGCAACCGCCATACACGCGACATACATAATACCCTAAACAATACATAAAACAACCCCCGAAACCCATCCTAAAATGTACGGAACCCGGCTACCCACTCTTCCGGATCTCTCGGCCGCACCCCTAACCTGCAAGGCAACTACAACAATATCGGTATAAAACCGTTAGCTAGCATTCAAGGCATTAGAATCATGGTATTGGCACACACACACATAAGGCATCATAAACACACAACATGTTTCAAAACACACAATCCGGTTTATTATCTTTTTATTATTAGGTCATATCCCGTTCTAATTCAACTTCTTTTGTGACACGAAAATCTTAAAGATCTCGCCCTTGTCCCCTTTCACCATACGGGTTTGTACTTGATGCGGATCAGCATCACCCGATGGGCTGGTCGCAAGGCACCTCCCAGTCATCCCCATTTTGGACTGGACAAGCGGTCACCGCCCGTTATCATACACTTGGGCCAAATATAACCATATAAAGTCGGTGGTCCTATTACCGGTTTAGATGTTATAACATAAGCAATAAACACACACATAAACAATAACACACACCACCAAACACGCATTGAAACTAATACAGAGAATATGAGCTAAGTAAGTCCGGAGACTTACCTCATCCCAAAGATAATCCCGCTAACCACCGCTCTCAACTTCCCGTACGAAGGCACTCAACGCCTGGTCAAAACAAGGCACACAATCAACATCTCTCTCACATGCTAGAAGTCCTTAGACTTCTAGTCCCAATGATCTCGCAAGATCATAAACCATAACCATGCTAGGATAGCAAACTCCTAGTCCTCACGATCTCACAAGGTCATAATCATCACAACACATACTAGGATACTCTTGTCCTAGTCTCCACAATCTCAACAAGATCATACAACCATAATCTCAATCCTCATAAGCTCACAAGATCCACCCAAACACTCAACGCCCTACAATCTTCACAAGTTAACATCCACACCTCAAGCCTTATAATGATCATAAATCCTCAAAACTCACCTAAGGTCCAAAGCCACTACTTGGCATTCACTCTAAGTTATGCTAGATTATCCAACCTAGCATGATACTAATACTAAACATAACTAAATCAAGGAAGAGAAAACTCACACGACGTCAAGACGGATGTCGAACTTGGACTCGTTAGGCCTTTATCGGGGCGCTTCCGGACCTAAAACCAAAGCTACACAACATTAGCCTAAACGCTAATTTTGGAAGGAAGATTAACGCATATAAAAATCTAAGGAAGCCCCGCTTTCAAAACAAGGGTAAAACTCGCAAAACATTTTCCGGGGTGATCACAACAGTTTATAAATACGGGTCAAAACCAAAACAACTTTCCGGCAACTAAGAAACTCTCGAACTTGGCCATTTCCCGAAATAAACCTTGGGTTAAAACCATGATTATACACAAGACATAAAACATCATGTAAGTAAATACAAGACTAGAACTCGAAGTAAAACCCAAGCTTAAAATCCGCAATTATATTTTCCGGGCAACCTAAACAACATCATAAACCCAAGGTAAAACTCGTTTTCCAAGCCGAGGTTAAACAAAACCGCTCAACCGCTTTCCGGGGCAAAATATACAATTTGAGAAACATGGGTTATATTTGGTAAATTAAACTTCCACCCAAAATCTGTATTTATTTCATCAGGGGCATAAATGAAAACTTCAGAAATTAGGGCCATTACTGCAAATGCAAAACATTGGTTACATTTTGTAATTACACTAAAAATAAGGGGCCACCATTTGAATTTAACAAATAGGGTTTCTTTTAACCAAAAGGGGCAAGAGTGACGCTGGAGGAGAAGACAGCAGCGCCGGCGGCTCCGCTTGGCTCCGGTAGGGCTTGTGCCGGCAGGGGCGGCTTCAATGGCGTCATTCAGGGCGGCAAGGCGTGGCGGCAGTGGCCCCAGGCCGTCGGGGTTCATTGCGACAGGGGAGGGCATGTGAGGCGAGGGAAAACAGGTGGCTTCGGTCTCCGGCTTCGACTGAAATTCCAGAAAGGGTTGCGAAGGGAGGCGACACTGGCGGCTCGAGACGGAGAAGGCGAAGGTGGCGGTTGGTCGATCCCGGCGGCAAGGTAGGTTGTTCTTGTTGTTGCAGGTGAAGAGATAATTGGAGAGATGGTTGCAATTTTCCTCTTCTCGGTGGTCTGGAGTGTCGAGGGCAAGACTGACGTTTCTCGGAGGTGTGGTTGCCGGTTGCAAAGGGCGAGGCGGTTCGAAGAAGGAGACGAGATGAAGACTGAGTGTGTGAGGGGTGGAGAGAGTGCGCAAGGAGAGGGAGAGGGTGGTTGATGTCTTGCTGTGGACGAGGGTGAGAGAATAGAGGGCTGTTTGTGTGTGCTCAGCAGGTAGCGAGGAGTCGGCAAGGGAAACGAGGGGTCATTGCATCAGGGCTACAGACGAGGGGTCACTGCACAAGGCTGCAGATCTGAGGCGGCAATCGAGGGGTCGGGCTCGGCTCGGAAGACAAGCGGAAAGGAAGAAAAGAAAAGAAAGAAAAAATAAAATAAATAAAGTAATAAAATAATAAAAAGGGAAAGGAGTAATCGGATAGACTTGATCAAACGCACTCGGAACGGGATTTCTAAACCGGAATAACTTTCCAAATTTTCCGTAAAATAAAACATACGGGAAATATGTGTATAAAGTCGCAAAAATATATTTTGCAATACACGAACCATTGTCATAATTTATCTATGAGATATAATAATTTAAATACGGATAATAATATATTGATGTATTTATGTATATTCGTAGAATTTAATTTACGACGTAAAAATACTCGTCAAAATATTTAAGCTATTAAGATTTCGAGAAAAAAAATAAGGAAAAAAAAATATCGCAAACGCGCCTAAAAATTGGGGCGTTACACAACTCAATTAAGCTACCACCGAGAAGGAGTTGCTAGCGGTTGTGTACGCATTTGAGAAGTTCTGCTCGTATCTTGTTAGAGCGAAGGTCATTGTGTATACGGATCATGCTACGATCCGTTATCTCCTTACAAAGAAGGATGCAAAGCCTCGTTTGATTCGGTGGATCCTTCTTCTTCAGGAGTTTGACCTGGAAATCCGGGATAAGAAAGTGTCCGAAAATTCTGTGGCGGACCACCTTAGTAGACTCCCACCGTTGGAGATTGAGAGAGATGACATCCCGATTGATGACTCATTCCGGGATGAGAAATTGCAAATGGTGGAGGAGTGCATGCTTCAAGTGTCCAAGGGAAATGAGCCATGGTATGCCGACATTGTGAACTACCTTGTGTGTGAGGAGGTGCCACCCGGTTTATCCTATGCCCAAAGGAAGAAGTTCTTCAAGGATGTGAGGCATTACTATTGGAGTGAACCGCTTTTGTTCAAGAGAGGGCCGGATAGAGTCTTTAGGAGATGAATACCGGAAGATGAGGTGGATAGTGTGATCCGCCATTGTCATTCCTTGCTATGTGGAGGGCATTCTAGCTCACACAAGACATGTGCAAAGGTGTTGCAATCCGGGTTCTATTGGCCGAGTTTGTTCAAGACGTGCAGAATTTTGTGGTAGCTTGTGATGCTTGCTAAAGGACGGGAAACATCTCAAGGAGGAATGAGATGCCCTTGAACAACATACAAGAAGTGGAGATATTTGATGTGTGGGGTGTGGACTTCATGGGACCATTTCCCTCTTCTTGTGGCAACCTCTACATCCTATTGGCGGTGGACTATGTGTCGAGATGGGTGGAAGCAATCGCTTCTCCCACAAATGATGCCAAGGTTGTGGTGCGGTTCTTTAACCGAGTGATCTTTCCTAGGATTAGAACACCAAGGGTGATCATAAGTGATGGAGGAAAGCACTTCACAAATAGGAACTTCGGGACTCTTTTGGCTATGTATGGGGTGACTCATAAGGTGGCAACACCTTACCATCCCCAAACTAGTGGCCAAGTGGAAATCTCCAACCGGGAGATAAAGGGGATCCTTGAGAAGACGGTTTCTAGAACGAGAAAGGATTGGGCTATGAAGCTCGATGATGCTTTGTGGGCTTATAGAACCGCTTCAAGACACCGATTGGCACCACTCCCTACAAGCTAGTTTATGGAAAGTCTTGCCACCTTCCGGTGGAGATGGAGCATAGAGCATATTGGGCCATTAGGTGGCTGAATTTTGACCTCAAGGAGGCCGGTGAGAAGAGATTGCTAGACATGAACGCTCTTAAGGAGATCCGGTTGGATGCCTATGAAAACGCCCGGATCTACAAAGAAAGGACCAAACGTTGGCATGACAACCGTCTCATTCCAAAGGAGTTGAGTGAAGGCGACCTTGTCCTTCTCTTCAACTCAGGGTTGCGGCTCTTCACCGGAAAGCTAAAGTCAAGATGGACGGGTCCTTATGTGGTGAAGAAGATCTTTCCCCATGGAGCGGTTGAGATAGGAGGGGAGTATTGTGGAGATTTTAAGGTGAATGGGCACCGGTTGAAGAAGTATATCCCGGGAGCTCCGGTGGATATGATTGCCCCACTTCACCTTGAGTGAGACGCCCCCGAAGTTTGGTCAAAGTTTGGTCAAGCTAATGACCTTAAAGAAGCGCTTGGTGGGAGGCAACCCATTGGTAGACATCTTTCCTTTTTCGTTTTTGTTTTTGTTTTAATTTTTCTGTTTTTGTGTTTTTGTGTGTGTTTGGAGTTTGTGTGCTAGAGTTTAAGTAGCATAGAAGCCTTGGATGGCATGTGGATGATGATGATGAGCCCCTCATCAATTATGGGTGGAGCGGACGCATAACTTGGACGGCTAGCGGTGCCTAGTGCGGGTCTCGACGCCATAACGAACACCTTGAGCTCTCTACCATCGTTGATAGGATCATCCGCCTTCATTCCACTTGAGTGAACCCAAATACCGAAGCAAACCATTTTACATTGTGAGGACCCTCTTTCACTCTTCTTTACTTCATTTACACATTGGGGACAATGTGTTTCTAAGTATGGGGTGGGGTTTTCATGATCACTTGCATGATTAGCATCTAGGATAGTTTAATATTGTCACATGTATATTTCGAAAATCCAAAAAAATCAGAAAATTTAAAATTTTTTAGTGCTTCTAAGCTTGGGTATGACCCTTATGATGAAATTGTCTTGTGAATTGGCTATGGATGGCCTTATGTGTTGAATTGATGGATGCATATGTGGACTTGAAGTACTTATCTTAAATCCCATGAGTGAATTGTGATCATGAGTGTTTGCCTTGATTGGATTGAGGATTGATGGTCGAAATTACATGCTAGTTCTTGCACATCATTTAGGAGTGATTAAGGCAATTCATCTTTCTCTACTTCTCACCTTGATCATGTTGTTTGAGCACCTCAATTGATATAAAATTTGACCTCTTTTGACCCATCCGGGAATAGGAGCATGATAGTGTGTTGATGTGTGTGAAAAGCAAGTTTGGGGTGAAGTTGTTGATGAAAGTATGTGGTGAATGAAGTGCTGAATTTGTTGTGAAAAGTGTAGAAAAAAATAGGTTTGGGGACTTTGGTTTTGATGACGAGTAACTCGGCACCATTCACATAATCGGGTGTTTGTGCCTTGCCAAAGTCGGATAAACCGAATGTCCTAACGAGCCTTTGTATGTGTGCCCGGTGTGAGGCACCTCGGAAAAATCCCGAGGTCCTCTAATCACCAAGGTTTCGGCTTTTGTACACCAATGCCATTGCCTCAAAAATAAAAGAAAAAGAAAGTGAAAAAGAAAAGAAAACAAAGAAAAGATGGAGAAAATATACATTTGTGGTGAAGTTGATCAAAAATGAAACTGTGGAGTTAGTTCCTTTCCCGGATTAGCATCACATAACTTGAAAATTCCCACCGAATCACAACGTTTCTTAGCCTCTTCTTTCCTAAGTCCTTGTGACCTATTTGCATGTGTGTAAGACTTAGTGATCTAGATTGGATATGCTCATGATCATCTTGACTTCTTCATTCTTATCTTTCATGCATGCTTTCTACTTAAGTATAATTGTCTTTCCATGCCTCCATTTATTTGATGCATGATTGCTTGTACGTTTGCCATGAAACATGACTATGAAGGTGATCCAATATTAGAAGCACGATTCCAAAAGATTTTGTTGTTTTTCTGCGTGCGTAAATCATGTCATCTCTTAGTCTATAGTTGGGACTTTCTCGGGGACGAGCAAACCTTAAGTATGGGGTATTTTGATAACACGATTTATGACGGTAGTCTACGCATCCATTTAGATAGTTTTTCCCGCTATTCATGCATAATTTAGCATTAGTTCGTGACGTTCACATTCAATTCATGTACATTTGTCGAGATAGACGTCTACACGGACTTTTGCATGTTTTGTAGGTATTTTGGGAGCTTTTGGAGCTTAATCGATACATCAAAGGATCGTTCCTCGTGATGACACGTATCCGAGCTCATTTGGAAGCAAGTTAGGAGCAAAGGAGAACACATGGGACCATGTTGGTGCATGCCTCGCACCAACTCATGGCTCAACGATCAAAAGAGGACTGAAGCACCAGAATCACGGTCACTAGGACATCCACGGCTGTGGAATGGACCGTGATTCCTTCTGCACAGCTGGGACAACTGTCCCACGATCTCCATAACCAACTCTTGCAAATGGTGAAGGCTATAAGTACCCTTGCAGGCTGATTCTAAAGAAAATCCACTACACACCTTACCTCACACACATTCTCTCCCATACTCTCTCATTTTGGAATTGGATTTGAGCTACTCTTGGAGAAGAAGAAAGAATTCCATTGGAGAAGAAGAGAAGAACACACCATTCTAGAGTTTCTTAGTTTTTAGAGTGAAGTTTGTTGGAAACATTTTCTAGGGTTTTAAGAAGAATTCAAACCTTCTTTTGAAGGGTTGTAAGTCTCTCTTTTAACAATTATTCAGCTCGTTTTTCTTGTTCTATTTGCTTCATCTCTCTTTCATTTCATCCTCTTGATATGGACTCCATGGTTTTATGCTTGATGATTTTGATTGTGATGATGCATGTTGTTGGCTAAATAGATGTGATTCTAGGGTAAGGAAATGATGGTTATGGCTTGGACTATGATAGGATAGACTTAAACGTACCCTTGGACGATTTGTTTGTTTGAACCTACCCTCTGTTGTAAATCACGGCCTGTTCTAGTAGGTTCCACGGCCGTGGAAGTGATGAACAGACCGTGATTTTGTCTGACTTGCTTGTATTGATAAATCTAAGTGTTAGGTTGTTATATTGTTGAAATCCTAGTGTTTGTTGAGTTAGATCTACCCTAGGGTGACCTAGTGTTAGCAACTAAGTGTGAGAAGAGACCTACCCGGTGATTCTTGATTTTAGGTACCGAAGATGATGAACTCTAGGTAGTAGTGAGCCTCACTAGCCGCTATTGGACTGAGTATGCTAGGATTTATGTTTAGGACTTGCCTTCCCGAGACCTACCCGGTGAGGAGAGGTTAGATCCCTAGATAGCAATCCGGTTTGTGTAGAATACCTAACCTTAGGTTCTTTGAGACTTACCCGGTGATAAGACCTTAGGAACGGACTAGTGGACCATGAGACCTACCCGGTGATTGATTCCAATCTAGAAACACCCACTCCCAACATACTATAGTTGATCCAAGGAATGACTAGATAGCTTGAGTCTATTGCCATAACCGGAATTTCTAACCCCTAGAATCCGCTTCTCTCTCTTTGATTACCTATCTTGTGTTCGTATTTGCTCATTGGTGTTATTAGCTTAAGTTGTTTGTTAATCTTGCATGATTTGTGATCCTTGATTGATCACCACAAAACCAAACCCAAAAACATTGAGATTTTCATTTCTTTATTTCTTTCTCTTTTCTTAACCTAGATTTATACTATCCTTAGTCACTATTGATTAAATTTCACCTTAGTCTTTGTGTTCGACCTCGGAATACTATCCTTACTACAAAACGACCCATACACTGTGGGTTCGCTTGGAGTTAGGAAAAATATATCGAGTTATAAATTTAAGAGTTTTGCGTGACACAATCTTAGCGTAACAAAGACGATCCTAGGAAAGCTCCAAGGGTTGGAGAGTTACATAACTTCGGTTGATAAAGCTCACAAAGCTTTAGAAAACCAAGTATTCAGCAAGGCCGGAGAAGTTTCTAGAGATCAAGGAAAGCTTCCCGGAAAGACGGAGGATAACCCGAAAGGAAGAGTGATGACTATCACAACTAGGAGCGGTGTGAAACTACCGACCCGCAACCTAAGTTTGTTGAAGTTCCAGCCGAGAAGGAGAAAGAAAAAGGGAAGGAGAAGGAAGATGTCTATGTTCCTCCTCCAGCTAATAAACCTCCTCTACCATTCCCGCCATCTAGAGCAAGAGCGCGTCTAGACAAGCATTTTGGTAAGTTCATTGAACTAATGAGGAAACTGCACATTAATATACCTTTCATTGATGCTATTGTAGGTATGCCCGCTTACTAGAAATTCTTGAAAGAGCTCCTTTCTAACAAGAGGAAGCTAGAAGACTTTGGAGAAGTCAAGATGAGTTCGGAATCTTCGGAGCTCATCAAAACAATGACGGAAAAGATGCACCCAATGCTGAGGGATCCGGGGTCATTTTGCATTCCAATTGGAATATGAGAAGTCACATATGATGCTCTTTGTGACTTGGGAGCAAGCGTTAGCATCATCCCGCTTGCCTTGTGTAGGAAGGTCGGCTTGGGTGAACCTAAACCGGTAAAGATGATGTTAGACATGGCGGATCGATCCATAACTTGTCCCGTCGGTATCATTGAAGACGTCCCAGTCAAGCTCGGTAAGTTTTACATTCCAATAGATTTTGTTGTGCTTGACATTCCTGCAGATTGTCCGGTCCTGATCATACTCAGAAGACCGTTTCTTGCAACATCCGGTTGTATGGTGGATTGCAAGAATGCTAGACTAGCTTTCGACATAGGAGAAGAGAAGGTTGAATTTGTTCTCTCAACTTTGGTGAAAGAGCCAGCTCTTGGAGAGGACATGTTCAATATCTATGACGAGGAAGCGTCTCGAGAAGAAGTGAGGTCGATTCTATTCAAAGATCCATTGCAAAAGGTCATAACCATGAGCATCATGGAAAAGGGAGAAGAAGAGGATTGCAATGACGAGATTGAAGCCTTGGAAGAGCTAAAGGAAGTGCAAGAGGAAGAATTTGAAACCCTTTACGATGGCTCAAAAAACGTGAGGAACCACGATCAGTCGTGCTATTCCACGGCCGTGGTTTCACCCAAGCTGACCGTAACCAGCTATTTTGAGAGCAACCGTAAATTACACGGCCAAAACCACGACCGTGGAAATCATAATGGTGCCATAATTGAGTTCCACGCCCTAAACCACGGCCGTGGAAGTAACAATGGTGCCGTAATTCTGGGAAATTCTGAGAACAATTCCGTTCTTTCCACAATTGCTCTCGAGTTTTCTTAAATTACTCCTACACCCTTGGAAACTTCTAAGGAAGCGTCGGACACATCTCAAGACTCATCAAAGGCATCAATAACAATGGAATTGAAGCCACTCCCACACATCTTTGGTATGCATTTCTTGGAACTAATTCTACTTTTCCCGTAATTGTTAGTTCCGAATTAAGTGAAGATGAACATGAGAAACTAATGGCTGTTCTAAGGAAACATAAGAAAGCCTTAGGTTATACCATTGAGGATCTTGTAGGAATTAAACCATCATTATGCACGCACAAGATTCTAATGGAGGATGATTTTAAGCCTTCGCGACAACCTCAAAGACGGTTAAATCCAATCACGAAGGAGGTTGTCAAGAAGGAAATTCTTAAGTTACTTGACGCAAGTATCATATATCCTATCTCCGATAGTAAGTGGGTGAGCCCCGTTCAAGTTGTCCTGAAGAAAGGAGGAATGGCGGTTATCACTAACAAGAACAATGAGCTCATTCCTTCAAGAACCGTGACGGGATGGAGGATGTGCATTGACTACTACAAGCTGAACAAAGCAACAAGGAAGGATCACTTCCCGCAACCATTCATAGACCAAATGCTTGAGAGGTTAGCACAACACTCTTATTTCTGTTATCTTGACGGTTATAGTGGTTTCTTCCAGATTCCAATCCATCCGGACGATCAAGAGAAGACCATATTCACGTGCCCGTGGGGGACGTTTGCCTATAGAAGGATGCCATTCGGGCTTTGCAACGCCCAAGCCACCTTTCAAAGGTGTATGATGGCCATCTTCTCGGAGTATATTGTGGAAAAAGAGGAGGTTTTTATGGGCGATTTTTCTGTTTATGGTTCCTCATTCGATAATTGTCTTTCTAACCTTTCTCTTGTGTTGCAAAGGTATGAAGACACTAACTGTTACGCTAGGATTGTACGACACAAATCCAAGGCAAGAGTGCCAAGAACTTGTTCGCCCAAAACATGCACACACAAAGTCTTAAATTTATAACTCGATCTAAAATCCTAAACTACCTAGCGAAACCCGCAGTGTACGGATCGTTATGTAGGAAGGAAAGTATTCCGAGGTTGAACAAAAGGACTGAGTTTAAATCAAATCATTCAATGATCAAAGATAGTGTAGATCTAAACTAAGATGAGATGAGGAATAAAGAAAGTGCAAAACACAATATTTTTGGATGGTTTTGGGTGGTCAAACACGGATCACAAATATATCAACACAAACAAGCAACACAAACACACAAACACAAAGATAGGAATAAGAGGTAAGAAAGCGGATTCTAGAGATTCGGAATTCCGATTATGACAATGGACTCATGCTACCTAAACATCAAAGGAGGGGTTGTGGTTGTTTGGAGTTAGGTGTTTCTCTAATGGGATCAAATACCGGGTAAGTCTCATGCTCCACTAGTCTCGAACCTAAAGTCCTATTTCCGGGTAAGTCTTAAAGAACCTAAGGACGGAAATTCTACACAAACCGGTCACTACCTAAGGGTCAAACCCCTCCTTATTGGGTAAGTCTCAGAAAAGTCAAGTCTTAGGCAACGATCCTAGCACACTCAATCCAACAGCGGCTTATTTTTGGCTCACTACTACCTAGAGTTTATCATCTTATGCATCTAAGAGAGGAAATTACCTGGTAAGTCTCATTCCTCAATTAGTTTGCTAACATTAGGTCACCCTAAGCTAGATTAGGCTCCACAAATACTAGGATTCAATACATCTACATCCTAACATCCATATTTATCAATACAATTACAATAGAACAAAATCACGGGTGGATCATGGAAACCACGGCCGTGGAACCATGAAGAACAGGCCGTGATTCTATACTGAGTTAGAGTTTCGAACACAAATCCATCCTAAGATAACATGCAAGTCCATACAATCATAGGTCAAAGCATAAACATCATTCCTTCACCCTAAAATCACAACTACTTAGCCAATAACATTCATTTCAACATCAAACATCATTATACAAGCGTGCATGCATCCCATGGCAAGAAAATGAAGATAAGAACAATGAAAGTGAATGAACTAAACTGAAATAGAAGGTTACATTAATCTTACAAAGCTTCAAAGGCAGCTCCAAGTTGGATCTTATAAGCTTCGACAAGAACCTCACTTAAAACCACTCAAACTCACTCTAGATCTTAATATTGATAATGTTCTAATCTAATCTCCCCCAAGAACACCCACAAGGGGCTTGGAAGAGAGTAACAAGAGGAGAGAGAGTCCTCCAACAGTCCCCAAGGCCAGCCTGGAAAAGCATCTCAAGTACTCCACCAAAGGAAAGCAAAGGTCGGGCAAAGGAATCGTGTGACAAGTGTCAAGGCTGTGCAGACAGAAACCACGGCCAAAACCACGGGCGTGAAAATGGTCTCTGGGCCATGGTTTTGCTCTAGAAACCCTCCTTGGATCACCAAGTCATGACTTGGTGCAAGGCATGCACCAATAAGGTTCTTTGTGTTCTCCTTCGCTCCCAACTTGCTCCTTAAAGGGTCCGGATGTGTGCCACCACAAGTAATGATCCTCGAACGTATCGATTAAGTCCAAGAGCTCCCCAAAATACCTACAAAACCGACAAAAGCTCGTGTAGACGTCTATTTCGACAACATGCATGAATTAAGCGTAAACGTCACAAACTAATACGGAAACATGCATGAATGGAAAGGAAAACTGTCTAAAAGAGTGCCTAAACTAGTGTCATAAATCATGTCATCAAAATACCCCATACTTGCCACTTGCTTGTCCCTGAGCAAGGTCCAACTATAGGCGACGAGATGACATGATTTATGCATGCGTAAAAACAGAAAATCTTTTTGGAATTGTGCTTCTAAAGATGGATCACCTTCATAGTCACGTTTCGTGGCAATAGACAAGCAATCATGTACTAAATGAATGAAGGCACGGAAATAAAATCATACTTAACTCGAAAGCATGCATGAAAGGTAAAAATGATGAAGTCAAGATGATAATGAGAATATCCAATCTAGATCACTAAGTCATACACATATGCAAATAGGTCACAAGGACTTAGGAAAGAAGATGCCAAGAAACATGATGATAAGGTGGGAATATTCTAAGGTCATGTGGTGCAAATCCTGGAAAGGAACTAAACAACCACAACTTCACATTTACACTTCATCCACCAAAGTGTATTTTTCTCCTTCTTTTCTTTCTTTTCTTTTTTTTTTTCTTTTTCATTTTCTTTCACTTATTTTTGAGACAATGGCATTGGTGTAAAAAAGCCGAAACCTTGCGATTAGAGGACCTCGGGATTTTTTCGAGGTGCCTCACACCGGGCACACATACCAAGGCTCGTTAGGACATTCGGTTTATCCGACTTTGGCAAGGCACAAACACCCGATTATGTGAATGGTGCTGAGTTACTCGTCATCAAAACCAAAGTCCTCAAACCTATATTTTTTCTACACTTTTCACAACACATTTTCAACAACTTCATTCACCAAATTCATACACCAACTTCTCGACCCCATACTTGCTTTTCACATACTCAACACACTAGCATTCTCCTAATCCCGGATGGGTCAAAAGAGGTCAAATTTTTAATTAAGTGAGGTGCTCAAACAACATGATCAAGATGAGAAGAAGAGAGATGAATTGCCTTAATCATTCCTAGATGATGTGCAAGAACTAGCATGTAATTTCGACTATCAATTCTCATTCCAATCAAGGCAAGCATCATAATCACAATTCATACATAGGATTCAAGAGAAGTATTTCAAGTCCACATATGCATAAATCCATTCAACACACAAGGCCATCCATAGCCAATTCACAAAACAATCTCATCATAAGGGTCATATCCAAACTAGGAAGCACAAATTTTTTAAAACTTTTCATTTTTTTTTTGGAATTTTGAAATATATATGTACAATGCAAAACATAATGAAACATGTGACAATAAAACGAAACTATCCTAGATGCGATCATGCCATGTTAAGAATCATGAAAACCCCACCCCATACTTAAAATCACATTGTCCCCAATGTGCAAATCAAGTAAAGAAGTTAAAGAGGATCTCAAAATGTAAAAATGGTAGTGTTTTTGGTATTTTGGTTCACTCATGTGGGGTGGTAGTGATGGATAATCAACCGAACATGCTAGAGAGCTCTTCATAGTCATTCCGGCACCGAGACCCGCACCAAGGTGTATGCGAGATGGGAGCTCTTCAACCCCTCAAAGACACCTTATGCCGTACAAGTCTCACGTCCGCTCCACCCATGGTTGAAAACGGGATCATCATCATCAACTTGCCTTGCAAGGCTTCCTTATTACCTAAAATCTAGCACACAAACACAAAACACAAAAATACACAAAAACAAAAACAAAAGCAAAAACGAAAGAGAAAAGGGAAAGAGTTGTTACCCTTGGGTTGCCTCCCAAGAAGCGCTTCTTTTAGGTCATTAGCTTGACCAAACTCCGTGGATGTGTCAATCCACCTCAAATACCATGGTTTGCTTGAGGAGTCCAAGCAACCATCTCTTTCCGGCATCCATGATGATAAGCACGGACCACTTGATGCCCAAATATACCATAAGTTCTCTCTTCACCGGCGAGTAGTAGACTCCTTCATCACCGCTTCCTTGATGATAGTATGGAGTTGCAACTATAGGTGCCACCCCATACTTTGACAATTGGTACTCCGCAGTCACACCGGTGAAATGTTTGACATCCTCATCCTCTATGATCCGAAGAAAACTGATTCTTGGAAAGAATTCTTCATTGAAGTGCATCATAACCATCATGGATCTATCATGCTTGCCTCCATCATTGAACATGGGAGACTCCTTAGGAAAGGGACTCCAATCTTCGTGTGTACTCCGGGAAAGCAAGAAAGGATTTGAAGGAGTTGAATTTAACTTAGGGTTCTCTACGACAGAGCTTTCCACGGGCAAAACCACGGGCGTGGTTTTGCCAAATAGGCCGTAGTTCTCTCTGTTTTCCTCATCCCTCGTGAGCTCTTCAAGTGTGATTCCGGGGTTGATGGCAAGGATGTCCAGGGTTGAGAGCACTTCATTGCACTCCTCCAAAGGTGAAGGAGGTGGAGGTAAGGCTTGAAGGATGGTAGGATCTCCTAGCATAAGAGCATTCCTAATCTCCTCAATCTCCCTCCTCATTTGTTCCTCTCTCTCGAAATTCAATCTTCTTTCATCCTTCAAGGCCAAATCCCTTAGCCTCACTTGCTCCCAAGCTTCATCCAACTCTTCTTGAAGTTCCTTAATGATCACAGTTGATTCCGGCAATTCTTGGATCTCCTCATGGTGAACCTCTTCTTGTCGTAACACTTCCGCTTCAAGCTCCATGTGGGAACTCGAAATGGAAGCAAGGTTGCTCTCTAGATCATCCATCTTCCTCAACATTTCTTCTAGCATTGATTCCACTCGGTCATTGTGAGGTTGATGGTGAGGTTCCACATAAGGCAATGTAGTCATGTGAGCTTGATCATGGGACTCATGATAGGCATTAAACTCCTCCCAATACTCAAAATCATCATGGAGAGGTCCTCGATCTTAGTTTCCTATCCACTCCTCAGATACTCCATGTTGTCAAGGTCGTCTTGGAAGTACAATCCGTCCATGGCAAACATGAAAAGGCAAAGACAAAAACAACACAAGATCAAAAGTAACAAGAAAGATAAACACTAAAAACAATCAAAATCAAATGACTTAATCTAGACATAGTCCCCGGCAACGGTGCCAAAAACTTGTTACGCTAGGATTGTACGACACAAATCCAAGGCAAGAGTGCCAAGAACTTGTTCGCCCAAAACATGCACACACAAAGTCTTAAGTTTATAACTCGATCTAAAATCCTAAACTACCTAGCGAAACCCGCAGTGTACGGATCGTTATGTAGGAAGGAAAGTATTCCGAGGTCGAACACAAGGACTGAGGTGAAATCAAATCATTCAATAATCAAAGATAGTGTAAATCTAAACTAAGATGAGATGAGGAATAAAGAAAGTGCAAAACACAATATTTTTGGATGGATTTGGGTGATCAAACAAGGATCACAAATATATCAACACAAACAAGCAACACAAACACAAAGATAGGAGATAAGAGGTAAGAAAGCGAATTCTAAAGATTCGGAATTCCGATTATGACAATGGACTCATGCTACCTAAACATCAAAGGAGGGGATGTGGTTGTTCGGAGTTGGGTGTTTCTCTAATGGGAGCAATTACCGGGTAAGTCTCATGCTCCACTAGTCTCGAACCTAAAGTCCTATTACCGAGTAAGTCTCAAGGAACCTAAGGACGGGAATTCAACACAAACCGGTCACTACCTAAGGGTCAAACCCCTCCTTACCGGGTAAGTCTCGGAAAAGGAAAGTCTTAGGCAACGATCCTAACACACTCAATCTAATAGCGGCTTTTTTTGGCTCACTACTACCTAGAGTTTATCATCTTATGCATCTAAGAGAGGAAATTACTTGGTAAGTCTCATTCCTCAATTAGTTTGCTAACATTAGGTCCCCCTAAGCTAGATTAGGCTCAACAAACACTAGGATTTCAACAAATCTACATCCTAACATCCAAATTTATCAATACAATTACAACAGAACAAAACCACGGGTGAATCTTGGAAACCACGGCCGTGGAACCATGAAGAACAGGCCGTGATTCTATACTGAGTTAGGGTTTCAAACACAAATCCTGTCATCACTAACCTAGTTCCTAAGTGGGAGAAGTCTATTTTGACAACATGCATGAATTAAGCGTAAACGTCACGAACTAATACGGAAACATGCATGAATAGAAAGGAAAACTATCTAAAAGAGTGCCTAAACTAGTGTCATAAATCCTGTCATCACTAACCTAGTTCCTAACTGGGAGAAGTGTCAACTCATGGTTAGGGAAGGCATTGTACTAGGACACTTGATATCTAGTAGAGGGATCGAAGTAGACAAGGCGAAGATAGAGACTATAGAGAAACTTCCTCCTCCATCTTCGGTGAAGGGGATAAGAAGTTTTCTAGGACATGCTGGATTTTATAGATGTTTTATCAAAGACTTTTCTAAGATTTCAAAACCGCTAACTAATCTTTTGATGAAGGATGCAGTTTTTTTATTTTTCGCAGGATTGTTTAGATGCTTTCTATAAGATCCTGTAAGCTCTCATCTCAGCCCCGATTATCCAACCTCCGGACTGGAATCTCCCGTTCGAGATTATGTGTGATGCAAGTGACGTAGCTGTTGGAGTTGTGCTGGGGCAAAAGAAGGAAGGCCGAACCCGTGCTATCTATTATGCTAGCAAGACGCTAGATGAAGCGCAACTCAACTACGCGACAACTGAGAAAGAATTTTTAGCCATTGTATATGCATTAGAAAAGTTTCGTTCTTATCTTGTAGGTGCGAAGGTAATCGTATACACGGACCATTCAGCAATCCGGTACTTACTCGCCAAGAAGGACACGAAACCGAGGCTAATTAGATGGATTCTTCTCCTTCAAGAATTCGATCTAGAGATCCGCGACAAGAAGGGTTCGGAAAATTCTGTTGCGGATCATTTGAGTCGTCTACCACACATTGAAGACGACGATCTACCCATTGATGACTCCTTCCCGGATGAGTACTTACACATCATAGAGGAGTGCATCGACAAGATATCTAGAGGTAACGAACCTTGGTGTGCTGATTTTGTAAATTATTTGGTTTGTCACGAAATACCTCCCGGATTATCCTATGCACAAAAGAAGAAGTTCTTTAGGGATGTCCGGCAATACTTTTGGAATGAACCACTACTCTTCAAGAGAGGTCCCGACGGCATCATTAGGAGATGTGTGCCGGAAGACGAAATGCAAAGCGTCATTCGTCTTTGTCATTCACTACATTGTGAAGGACATGCTAGTTCCAATAAAACTAGCGCTAAGGTATTGCAATCCGGATTCTTTTGGCCTACTTTATTTAAGGATGTGAAAACCTTTGTTTCTTGTTGCGATGCTTGTCAAATAATAGGAAACATCTCTAGGAGAAATGAGATGCCTCTCAATAACATTCAGGAGGTGGAATTCTTCAATGTTTGGGGAGTCGAATTCATGGGACCTTTCCCATCATCTTGTGGAAACCAATACATACTTCTAGCTGTAGATTATGTTTCGAGATAGGTTTAAACTATTGCCTCTCCAACTAATGATGCCATGATTATTGTCAAGTTCTTTAATAGAACTATTTTCCCAAGGTTTGGGACACCACGGACCATCATTAGTGACAGAGGTTCACACGTCATTGCCCGACAATTCGAAGCTCTACTAGCTAAGTATGGGGTGACTCACAAGATCGCCACTCCCTACCACCCACAAACGAGTGGGCAAGTGGAAATTTCGAATAGAGAGATCAAGGGCATCCTTGAGAAGACGGTGTCAAAGACAAGGAAGGATTGGTCTTTGAAGTTAGATGATGCACTATGGGCGTATAAGACTGCATACAAGACTCCCATAGGTACAACACCATACAACCTTGTGTATGGGAAGTCTTGTCATCTCCCGGTGGAGCTAAAAGACAAGGCGTACTGGGCTGTGAAGTGGTTGAACTTAGGCATGAAGGAAGCGGGCGAGAAGCGCCTCTTGGACCTTAATGAGCTTGAAGAACTCCGCTTGCCGCCTATGAGAACGCCAAGATCTACAAAGAAAGGGCGAAGCGTTGGCATGATAAGCATGTCATTCCAAAGGACCTTAAAGAAGGAGATCAAGTTTTCCTCTTCAATTCGAAACTTCGTCTCTTTCCAGGTAAGCTTAAATCTCGTTGGACTGGACCTTATCTAATCAAACGTGTTTTTCCCCATGGCGCAGTTGAAGTATGGGGTGAAAAGAGCGGAAGTTTCAAGGTGAATGGCCAACGTCTTAAGAAGTATTCACCGGAGCTCCCAGTTGAGGAAATCGCTCCGATTGTCCTCGAATAAACCCAAGAACGGTCTAGCTACGGACCCAAAACAAGCGCTTCTTGGGAGGCAACCCAAGGTATTGCATTTGCGTTTTTGTTTTTCCTTCTTAGATTAGTTTAGTTTAGTTGTTTTTGCTTTTTTTTTCCCTCGATACCTCCAGGTATGTCATGTTTTTAGATGTAGGAATAAGGAATGGGCAAATGAAAGAAGAAAAAGTTGGAAGGAATTGACGAAACTTGGATTTTGGCACACAACAGAGAGTTCCACACCCTAAACCACGGTCGTGGAAGTAACAGGTGGCCGTAATTTCCCAAAAATTTGACACAAATCAGCAAAACCACGGGTTCTGTACATTTCCACGGCCGTGGAATGCCCCACGTGACCGTGATTTTCAAAAATTTTACGGCCACTATATAAACCACCTTCCTTCACAAAAACACAACCAAAACCCAATTCCACACCCAGAACCACGCCCAGAATCGCCGACTACCTTCCTAAACCCGTAATTCTTCGTCCGGAGTCCGATTCGATCGATTTTTCAGCCTAAAGTGGAGCATTTTCAACCATCTACAAGATCCAAGAAACAAACTGAGTGAAAAATCCACACTAGAGAAGGAATTTGGATATGAAAGATCCGAATCCTAGGTTTTTCTCCCTTTTCTCTACTTTGTCAATTTTGTTCAATTTCTTCGTAAGAATTTAGGAGAACTGGACGAATTTGGAATTGGAATTAGTCCAGCACAATGATTGTTGATTTTGGTGTGGATTTGCTAAGTTTTGAGAGAAACATACCAGAACCACGGCCTCCGTACGTTTCCACGATCGTGGTTTACTAATAACAGACCATGGTTTCCACTGTTGTTGAGAACAATGTTTAGGAGGAAGTCTAGTAGGAACAAGAAGAGGAAAGATGATAGTTCGTCCTCTTCCCAACCTCCCCCTAGTGAGCCACCATCACCACCACCTCCTAGAATCCCAATTATCCATGAAGATTACCTAGGAGCCTTAGAAAGGATTGAGAAGAGGGCAATCATAGGACCTCGATACCTTGTCCTAGTGGAGCTTGAGCCGCTCAATGTTGTGAACGATTTGACTTGGCTCTTGGATAGAGCCGTCATGATCATCTTCTCCGCTATTAGAGAGGATGCCTATGAGGAGATAACGAGGGAGTTTGTGACTTCCTTTGAGCATAGCCATGTAAACCCAACGGTCTCCTTTAGGTTAATAGAGCAAAACTACGAGTTCTCCATCATTCAGTTTGGAGCCTTCTTTGGGTTCCATGAGAGCTTCAATGGTAGGTTTCCTAGCGGAGTATATGCTAAGGATTTTTGGGAGGACATTGCAATGATATATGCTAGTGAGGATCGTTGGCAACCGGCAGACACAAAGGCTAAGCTCATCTACCATCTAGCCTTGAAGATAGCTCATAGGGTCCTTTCGGAGTGTCTTTTCACTAGGACCGAGACCCCAAAAAAGATCAAAACCGATTAGCTATTCCTCCTCTATTGTATGCTTACCGGTAGATCCGCCGATTGTGCCACCCTCCTTGCCTCCACCATCAGTAAATTGAAGAACAAGAAGGCCGGGAACATAGGTTATGGGGGTATGGTGACTCACATAGCCACTCATTTGGGGATTGACTACTCCGCATGTACTAGGATAGCGGCGAGACCTTTGGGTCTCAAAGGGCTTATGACTAGAGGTATTATCTTTCCCCACCACGAAGCTCCACCTACCGCAACCATGCCATGGGAGGAGAGAGGTGGTAGAGGTATCCCATGGCTTCCCGAGTACTCCATTATACTAGGCCGCCAAAATTGGAAGGACACCTTTGCATCCATGCATGCGAATAGACTTGTAGCCCCTCCATATGTGCCGGATGAGGTCCCAACTGGGGATGATGATGAGGAGATGGGATTAGGAGATGATCATGATTTTGGTACATTCCCGGACCAGCCGGCCGACTTCCCGGACCCACCTAGGCAATCTCCCCGACCTTCTAGACCTTCCGGCTCCTCTTCTTCACCCAGGGCTAGCGTGAGTGAGAGGTCGACGTGGATGGAGACTCTACCCGCTTGGTATGGAGAGAAGCCATCATGGATGGGAGCTCCTCCTCCATGGTATGATCACCCACCGGTGGCACCGACTGCTCCTTGGGACGCTCCTGCATGGTATGACCAGCCGCCAGATTGGTATTCATAGTTACCGGGATGGGCGACCGATCTTTCGAGGAGAGTGGGAGATCTAGAGATCCGACAGGAGGCTCATGATGTAGAGCGCTAGGAGAATGCTCGTATCTTGAGGGACGTCTACCTCCAGCAGTTTGGGCGGCCTTTTAGCTCGGATTTCTTTCCATATCCACCGCCGCCTCCTCCACAGTGATGATGATGAGACCACCGCCGGTTAGAGCCGTTCCACCGCCATTAGTGAGTTTCTTTTTCTTTTCTTTTCTTTTCTTTATTTTCTTTTGAACATTAAGGACAATGTATGTTTCAAGTATGGGGTGGGGTGTGACTATCGTTTGTAATAACTCTACTCACTTTGCTTTGCATGTCTATGAACACTTGCATGTTTCCTTTCATTGTCACACGTTTCATTATTGCATTGCATGAAAAAGGATTTGAAAAACCCATAAAAATTTAAAAATTTTGAAAAGATTTTGTGCTTCTAAGATTTGAGATGATTTCTATGATGAAAACTACTTTTGGAATGAGTTTTTGATGACAATTGTATGCTTGAATTG
This sequence comes from Fagopyrum homotropicum, assembly GCA_033239125.1. NCBI lineage: Eukaryota > Viridiplantae > Streptophyta > Magnoliopsida > Caryophyllales > Polygonaceae > Fagopyrum > Fagopyrum homotropicum. The sequence goes on from BSWB01000005.1 coordinate 61,308,416, forward strand.
AATTATAAATTGTGAAAAGATTGAGTATGTTGTTTATCCTTCCTTGCAAGTTTCATAATGTGAAGGTTTTTATTTAAATCATATTGAGAAACGAAGGTTGAAATCACAATATAAGTTCTTATACTTCTTTATGAAATGATTAAGGCACCTCAATTTTCTTACTTCTTTCTTTGATCATTTAGCCCCTCAATGAAAATAATTGCCTCCTTTACCTATCCGGGATTTAGGAAGAGTTGATTTTAGCACATTTGATGTGGGAGGGCCATGAAATCAATTGTTTGAATTCAAAGTGTAGGAAATTATAGGTTTAGGGAAGTCAATCATGACGATGAGTAACTCGGCACCATTCACATAGCCAGGTGTTTGTGTCATGCCAAAGTCGGATTGAGAGATATTCCTCACGGATTATGGTATGCGCATCAAGGGTTTGAGGCATCTCAAAATTGAGAAACGTCAATCTCCAAGGCTTCGGTTTTTGTGTACCGTTGTCCATAACTCCAAAAGTAAAGTCGAAAAATTATGTGCAAAAAGTCTAGAGCAAAGCTTTAAGTTGGTGGTTAGTTCAAATGGTGAAAAGAGAAGATTTTGTGTTGTTCCTTCTTCCAGGATTCATACACCACATCCCTTTACAAGTTTCCCACCTTTCCGTATTATTGGCCTTACTTGAAAGTCCTTGAGATCATAAGAGTGCTATTTGACTTAGTGATCTAAATTGAAGTTTCACATTCTTGATTTTGACAATGCTTGAAGGTTATGATGTTTGTCTTGAAGTATTTGCAAATTATGAAGTTCCTTTACATTACATATTTTGGTTTATGTGTATGAACGTTTTCAAGGATGAATGAAGCAAGGTTTGAGGATGTTCTATTGATTAGAAGCACATTAACCAAAAAGATTGTTTTGTTTTGTTTTGCATTCATATTTCATTCTACCATATATTCTAAGATTTTGAAAACCTTGCTTGGGGACAAGCAAATGGCAAGTATGGGGTATTTTGTTAGCATGAAATATGACTATATTTTAGGCACTTTTGTTTTAGTTGTTTTTCCCTCTTTATTGTGTTCTTAGATATGAGTTTGAAGCAATTGTGAGCTTATTCACCCACTTTGTCGATATAGAGATCTACACTAGCTTCACTTTGTTTTTAGGTGAATAAAGGCTTGGATTGGAGAAAAATGAGGAAGGATAGGAGTATTTGATCATGCTCGATGGCAAGGAGATGCATTAGAGAGGCTAAGGAAGGAGCATGAATGAAGAATGTCATGAAACAAAGGCAAAAACAAAGAGTTTGGAAGTCCACGCCCTGAATTACGGTCGTGGAGAAGACATTTGAAGAACCACGCCCTAAATTACGGCCGTGGATTTGGCAACATGATCGTGGAAGTGAGTTTGGAGCATAACAGAAAGTTACACGGTCTAAACCACGGCCGTGGAAAGTTGTTCATGACCGTGATTTTGGTGATTTTGTGACGTGTCATATTTGCCACGTCAGCAACGTTATTGGGCTTTCCCGTAACCCTATTTTTGCCTATAAGAAGGCTTGAGAAGAGAGTTTCGAGGACCTTCGCTTAGACCCTCGTGAGAGCTTTGGAAGACGGCAACCTTAGGGTTTCATTTCGACCTTGAGGATTGGAGATTCGTGAAAGACGTGATTTCGGACATTGTGTACTTTTTGGATATTCTAGGGTTTTCATTGGAGAACGGATTGACTTCCCGTTCTTTGTGGTTTCTCTAGATCATTGTGAGGGTTTCTATTCCTGCTTTTCTGAATTCATAAACACACAACTTTTGTTATTCGGATTCGAGATTGACTTTGAGTTGTTATTAAGTTTTCGAGGGTTTTCATCTTTCATTCTTCTTAATTTGATTTTTGATATCACGATGATGGTTATCGGCTAAAATCCTTTAGTAATTCTAAGGTGAAGGGTTGATAGTTGTGGCTTAGATAATGATAGATCGATCGTAACTTGATTGGACCCTGAGAGTGTGAGAAACATCGTCGACACCCTAAACCACGGTCTGTTCTTGAGTTCCACGGCCCTGGAATCTCAAGATCTAGCCGTGATTTTCTCTGTTTTACGACCTTTGCTTTTTCTTTAATCCAAAGTTAAAGATTAGCTTTAACCTAGCATTGGCTTGCCTTTCCTAGGTAGTAGTGAGACTCAACATCCTCTACTTTGGTTTCGAGTGTCACAACCTTAACCGTTTTAGTTTATCTTTCATTCCTTGGGTTTGGGCATGGGTATTTGAGAGTAATTCTTGTCCTTAGAGAGTGTCTTTGAGTGAGTTATATAGGGTTTTGGAACTTCACCGTACATAACCTTACTTTAGTTATACCTTTGCAATCCCGACTCAGTCCTTACATCTATAGTATATTTTGAATCGATTGCCACAATTGGATACCTGGATCTTTAGGGTTGTTGTTTTCCCCAATATTTGCAAAGCTTTTATATTATTACCTGCTCGATTATATCGAAACTGAATTTGACTCCCCAAATCCTTGAGTTCGATACCCTAGAATACTTGCTTAACTACGCCGATCCGTACACTGCGGGTTCACTTGCTTTTGTTTCAATTTTATAATTAAAACTTATTGGCACGCACACGTTTAGGGGCGAACAGGTAGCCAACATCTTGCTCCTTCATCCTTTGAAGGCTAGATTTTATGATTTTGTTCAACTCCTTGATCTCATTGTTGAGGGAAAATATTTGAGTTTGTCCAGCTTGTGTTAGCTTTGCTCCTAGATCTCCCGAATTTCGATTCCCAATATCAATCTTCCTATGGGAATACTTCTCAATTACTTGGGCTTGCTTCTCAATGACGTCCCAAGCATCATCTTCTCTCATATCCATGAATGTACCACAAGAAAGAGATTGAAGTTTGAATTGTGTCTCCACACCCAATCCTTTGTAGTAGATCTCCAACAATTCCAGCTTTGAAATGCCATGGTGTGGGCAATCCAATAGAAGATCTTGAATTGAAACCTTTCTCAATATTTAAACAAACTTTCGTTAGGTTTCATAGACAAAGCATTTATCTTACCTCTCAATTCCGTTGTTTTGGATGGAGGAAAGAACTTAGTGAGGAACTCCGAAGTCAAGTCCTCCCATGTGTTGAGCTTTACAGCCAGAAGGGCTTGATACCAAGATAAGGCTTTGTCCTTCAAAGAGAAGAAGAACAGTCTCAACTTGTAGTTGTTGTTGTTAACCCTTTGAGGTTTCAAAGTTTCCATGAGCATCTCAAAATTTTGCAAATGTTGATGAGGAGATTCAGCTTCCGTTCCACCAAACTGGTTTTGGCAGATCATAGTGATGACTTGTGGACGTATCCCAGAGTCATGATTATCTTGCTCTCAAAGATTCATACCTAGACGGCGTGGTTATTGAATTTTATCCATTCGTTGCCCAAGGGTTCGTGGTTCAGCCACGACATCAACAACTCTCATCTCTCTAGCACGAGGGTGAGGATCAACATGAGCCCGAGGATTAAATGGTGGTATGTCCTCTAGCTCCGGCATATCATCATGATCGGATAATTAAGCTCTAGATGCTTTAGCCTTCTTCTTCTTAGCGGCATTCCATTCCAATTTCATGTCAAGAATCATCACCCCTAAGCTCATCTATTTGAAACTGATTACGCTCTTTTTCCTCCAAGCGATCCTTCTCCTCCAACTTTTCTCTAATTTGGGATCAAAAGGGACGAGGTCTTTGGTGGATCTAGACCTTCGCATATACCTAAAGAATTTGAAAATATCACTCAAGTAGACAGATCAAATGACAAGAGCAAAAGCTCCCAAGCCAGACAACCGAAAACCAAATTTGGTCTAGACCAAATCCCCGGCAGCGGCGCCAAAAACTTGTTCGCTCAAAAGTGTGTGCGTCAAAGTCTTAAAATTTATATCTAGAACTTATGCAAAAGCAAACCCGCAGTGTACGGATCGGCTGTAGTAAGGCAAGTGAAAACTCCACCTTGTTTATAATGTTTTACAGGTGTTGATGATGGAAGACTTAACACAAATGTAGTAGTTTGATATACTAAAGAATGTATTGATTATATTCTCTAGATGCTTGGTTGGTTTGAATTCAGTGCAGGTTTTATCAAATGTCAAGGGCTTTGATTGAAGGGCCTTGAAGTATAACTTAAGGACAAGGAAGATAGAATTTACAAAAGGACGATCTCAAAGGCCTTGGAGTTATAGATACACGAAACAAGGATTCAAATACAAAGAAGAATTTCCAGGAAGATTTGCTCAAACCGAAAGATTTTATGGAAGATCTTTTTCAACCAAAGATTTTCTAATAGCAAAAGCGGCAAAATATCTTCTCTTTCGATTCAACAAAGGACGAGAAGAACAAGGAGCTAAGGACTCGACGTGTTTTCATGAGTTGAAGATTTGCAACGACTACCTTATCTCGAAACAAGAAACAATCTTCATGGACAAGAAGATTCATCTTCATACGGTCATCTCTCCAACGGCTAGAAGACCTCTCCATAGAAGAGTATAAATGAAGATGATAGTCGAAGAAGAAAAAATACAAGCATACACGGAAAACATATTTACGTCTTCAAGCAACCTAAACATCTTCATTCGTTGTTTTTCTTTCTCTCGTTTACGCAAAAGGTTTATCCCCTTAGAGAGAAAACACAAGAGCTACATTGGAAGATCTAAATAGTGTTATACTAGAGTGTGTATTACTGTGCAAAGTAACTAGGCTATTATAGCTAGGTTGAGAGTTGGAGCTAGATTGTAGCATTGGCTACAGTGAGAGAAGAAGGGGATTTCTTCTAGTTTGTATTGAGAACTCTTTGAAGCTGATAATAGATAGTTAGATCCTAAGGCTATTCATTTAGACGGAGAGTAGGCTATTTAGAGCTGAACATCGTAAACATATCCTCATGTCAATCTTTTACATTCCGCTCTATATTTTGCTATTGTGACTAACTTTGTTTTGCAGGAGCAAGTAGTCAAGGCCCTTGAAAGTTGTTTCAAAGACGTTGAAATCAAAGTTTCTCAAAGAGCACAGATCGACATCAAGGCCTTTGAAAGGAGTTTCAAGGCCTTGAGATTTGGTTTGCGAGAAGTTCACATACTCTATTCAACCCCCCCCCCTTTAGAGTATCTTTTATCTTATTTATTTCACCTACCGGTTCTTTAATTGAAATCACAGCTAGACTCACGTTTATTGATTTAACCATCAGTGAGACTAATCATGAATCCTGTAAGTGATGGTGGATTTGCTCAAGGAAGATCCTCATCTCGACCACCACTCTTCTGTGGCAACAACTTTGCTTACTGGAGAGCACTCATGCATATGTTCATTATTGATCAGGACATGGAGCTTTGGAGCATCATTCAAAATGGACCTAAAGTTCCAATGACAACGGTTGAAGGTGTTCAAGTCCCAAAGAAGGAAGATGACTTCACACAGCTGACCTGGACAGTGTGTCAAAGAATTACAAAGCAATGAACCTACCATATTTTGGATTAGATGCAAATGAATTCAACCGCATCTCATCATGCAAGAGTACTAAAGAAATATGGGACAAGCTTGTTGTTACTTACGAAGGAACAAGTTAAGTTAGGGAAACAAAGATTAGCATCTTTCTCAGACAATACGAGCTATTCAAGATGAATCCAAATGAAACAGTCAAAGAAATGTTCACCAGATTCACTGAAATCGTGAACAACTTGGACTCACTATGAAAGATCTTGACAAATGAAGAAAAAGTTATGAAGGTTCTAAGGAGCCTACCTAAAGCCAAGTGGGGACCAAAGATGACTGCTATTGAAGAAGCTTACAATCTCACAACTCTTCCTCTTGATGATCTCCTTGAAAAACTCATCACACATGAAATGATTCTTGGTAAAGAAGATGGAGAGCTCCCATCCAACTCCAAGAATTTCGCATTAAAATCAAGAAGAGATGAATTACCATCTGATGAAGAGGACAGTGATGACGATGATGAAGAAGATGCAATCTCCATGATTTCTAAGGGTCTTGCAAGAATTCTCAAGATTAAGAAACAATTTGCTAATAAATAAATATCCACGAGCATCCAAACCCCGAGGTAAGTTTTCTAACTCTAATAAGAAAACTAGAGTATTGACTTGTTTTGAATGTGGTGAAACATATCATTTTGTGAAGGATTGTCCACAAAAGAAGAGAACCGACTTCAAGAAAAATGATCGAAAGAAGAAAGCTATGGTTGCTTCATGGAGTGATTCAGAATCAACAAATGAATCAGAAGACCAAAAAGAACAAGCAAACTTGTGTCTCATGGCCGATCATGGAGAAGATTCAAATCTATATGTTGACAATGTGGTAAGTACAATTATGTCTCAACCTAAATTGACCTGAAACAATTCCTTAAAGATATTATCATATGTGATAAGGAACATAGAATAAGGATAAATTCTTTAAAAGAAAAGCTTCTTGAACTAGAAAAATAACTAAGTGAAATGTCTTTGGAAATTAAAAATCTTAACACAGAAAAAGTAGACCTTGATGACAATATCAAGGCCTTGGAATCAGAGAACCTAATTCTCAAGGACAACCTCTCTTCTCTTCTTCGAAACTATACCGATCTAGAGAAAGAGAAAGTTGATCTAACTTTGACGTGTCAAGACCAAAAGGCTGCACTTATTAAGTTTACTCGTTCAAAATCTAATCTTGAGAGAATGATGGGTGAACAACAGTCCTCCCTTAACAAAAATGGTATAGGTTATCATAGGAGCTTTCCTAGAAAACCTACCACCACTTTTGTCAAGGCCAAAGGAAGCATTCATATGCCTACTTGCTTCTACTGTTGTAAAAAGGGTCATGCTAAATCTACATGTTCTTATAGAAGAAATGATCCTTATATCATTAGAAATACCTATCCTATATGTTTAAGGAAACAGGTCAAACAAATATGGGTCCCTAAAGGTACTAGACCACCAAACATGATCGAACTTGAGTATGAACCAAAATATGTCATTTGGCCGATCCGGAAAGGTTAATGTTTGCTGCTTTGTAGTATATCACCAAGGTAAAGGAGCACAAATGGATATTAGATAGTGGTTTCTCAAGACACATGAGTGGAAAAAGCTCTTTATTCCCATATTTAAAAAAGCAATCATCTGGAACCATTAGTCTTGGTGATGAAGGAAAGTGTGACATAATTGGTATTGGTAAAATTTGCTATAATTCATCTAACTTTATTGATGATGTTTATTTGGTTGATGGTTTGAAATATAATCTGCTAAGTATATCTCAAATTTGTGATTAAGGCAATAAAGTCATGTTTGATTCAGATAAATATGAAGTTCAAGACAAAAAGACGGGTGAAGTGTTGCTTACTGCTCCTAGATGTAATAATGTTTATTCTACGAGTACTAACAAAGTTTCAGGAACTAAGCTAAAATGTCTAAAGGCCTTAACTAATGATCCAAAGCTTTGGCATAGAAGACTTGGTCACGTAAGAATGCACACCATGCAGAAGCTACTTACAAAAAATTTGGTACGTGGTTTTCCAAACCTAAATTTCAAGGTTAATGATCTATGTAAGGCCTGTACACAAGGTAAACAAACAAGAGGTTCATTCAAACCTAAGAAAGCTGTAAGTTCTTCTCGACCTATTGAACTTTTACACATGGATCTTTGTGGACCTATGCGTGTCAAATCTCCCAGAGGCAAGCAGTACATCCTTGTTATAGAAGATGATTTCTCTCATTTCACATGGATTTCTTTTCTACGAGAAAAATCTGAAGCTTTGTTTGAGTTTTTAAAATTGTGTAAGGAGTTACAAACTTTGAAACACCTACCAATTGTTTCTATAAGAAGTGATCATGGTAGAGAATTTGATCAACTGAAGTTTGATTTGTTTTGTGCAAAATATGGCATTTCACATAACTTTTCACCTCCTAGAACTCCTCAACAAAATGGAGTTGTGGAACGTAAGAACCGCACTCTTGAGGATATGTCTAGGACAATGCTTTTAGAAAACCATTTGCCAAAAAGTTTTTGGGGTGAAGTAGTAAACACTGCAAATTATATTTTGATGGTTAATTTGCCCTATTTTGAAAAAGACTCCTTATGAACTCTTTAAAGGAAGAAAACCAAATATTTCATATTTCAAACCCTTTGGATGTACTTGTTTTGTTCATAACAATGGCAAAGATAATTGTTACGCTAAGAACGTGTGCACGCAATAAGCCATAAATTTATACTCGTTATATTTCTCCTAACTCCTAGCGAACCCGCAGTGTACGAGATGTTTGTAGTAGGGATAGTATTCCGAGGTCGAACACAAAGACTGAGGTGAGTTTGAATCGATTAGTGATTAAGTTTAGTGAAGATCTAGGCTAATTAAGGATAAAGAAATAAAGAAATGAAGATCTCAATGTTTTTGGTTGGGTCTTTTTGGTGATCAATCAAGGATCACAAATCATGCGAAATAAACAGTCAACTAAGCTAACAATTTGACACAAACAAACAAGCTAAACACGAGATACGAGATCAAAAGAGAAAAGGGGATTCTAGGTGTTGGAAATTCAGGTTATGGCTTAGGACTCAAGCTATCTAATCATTCCTTGGATTCACTACAATATGTCGGGAGTATGTGTTTCTAGATTGGGATCAATCACCGGGTAGGTCTCATGGTCCACTAGTCCAATCCTAAATTCTCATCACCGGGTAAGTCTCAAAGAGCCTAAGGGATGGAATTCTACACAAACCGGATTGTCGCCTAGCGGTCAACCTATCCTCACCGGGTAGGTCTCGGAAGGGTAAGTCCTAAACAACTATCCTAGCACACTTAGTCCAATGGCGGCTTATGAGGCTCACCACTACCTAGAGTTTATCATCTTTGGAATATAAGGGCAAGAATCACCGGGTAGGTCTCTTCTAAACACTTAGTTGCTAACACTAGGTCACCCTAGGATAGATTTAACTCAACAAACACTAGGATTTCAACATTCTAACATTCTAAAACTTAGATCTATCAAACCAAACGAACCAGGCAAACCACGGGTTGTTCTACCACTTCCACGGCCGTGGAGTGGCAAGAACAAACCGTGGACTACAACAGTGACTTTGTTCGAGCAAATGAATCATCCAAGGGCAAATCTAAGTCCATCTTATCATAGTCCTAGCCATAACCCTCCTTTCCTTACCCTAGAATCGCATCTATTTAGCCTACAACATACATCATCACAATCGGAATCATCAAACATAGAATCATGGCTTTCATTTTGAAAAGAAAGAGATGAACAAGTGAAGCAAGTAAAACCAAGCTGAAAATGAGATTAGAAAGACTCACAACCCTTCAAAAGAAGGTTTAATCGATTCTTACAACCCTAGAAAACGATTCCGATAATCTTCGCTCTAAAACCTATCAAGGGCTAACAATGGTTTTTTCTACTCTTCTTCTCCAATGGAGCTTTTCTCCTCCTCCAATGGTAGCTCTCCTCTTGAGAGAATCTTCTTGTTGAGAGTATGGTAGAGAGTGGATTGATGGGAGATGGAAAGATGCCCTCTCTCAGCCTTACAGGACCACTTTTATACTACAACCTTGCTAGAGTCGGCCATGAGATCGTGGCACAGCTGTCACAACTGTCTGGCAAAAACCACGGTCAGGTTCCATGACCGTGGAAGTGCTAGTGACCGTGGTTTTGGTGCCTCAGCTTGCTTTGGATCATTGAGTACGATTTGGTGCATGGCTTGCACCAACAAGGTCCCATGGGTCTTCCTTAGCCTCTAGCTTGCATCCTAATGAGTCTGAGGGTGTGTCATCTTGATGAACGATCCTCAAACGTATCGATTAAGGTCCTAAATCTCCTAAAATACCTACAAAGTAATGTAAAAGTCCGTGTAGACGTCTATCTCGACAAAATACGTGAATTGAGTGCAAACGTCGTGAACTAGTGCTAACCCATGCACGAATAAGTGAAAAATCTATCTAAATGAGTGTCTAATCCTAAGTCATAAATCGTGTTATCAATAATCTTGGGAAATTTGATGCATGTAGTGATGAAGCTATATTCATTGGATATGCTTCAAATAGCAAAGCTTATCATGTCTACAACAAACATACCAAAATTATTGAGGAAAGCATTCATGTTATTTTTGATGAAAGCAATGATGGTACTTTGAGTGAGAGTTTTGCAGATCTAAATCTAAATCAAAGAGAAGATCATAATTCGGATGAAGAGAAAGATCCTAAAGATCGAGACAAGAATATGCAGGAAAAGATTCAAGATACCGAAGAAAACCCTCAAGACCTTGAAACACACCTTCAAGACCTTGAAATATGAAACTGTGATAACAGAACTCCGCTTCAAGGGCTTGGGACCCAACTTCAAGGCCTTGAGACTGGATCAACAGGTAATATACCAACGATATCTGAATCTACTCAAACATATGAAGCTCAACCTTCTGGATCTGCTCCATTTGTCAAAAAAAGAAAAGTTCAACACTCCTCATACCATCCACTAGAGAATGTGATCTCAGATCCAAATGCCGGAGTTCAAACTAGATGTAAAGTGAACAATCTATGTGCCTTCTATGCTTTTGTATCGCTTGTCGAGCCAAAGAACTATGTTCAATCTCTTCAAGAACTTGATTGGATCATTGCCATGCAAAATGAATTGAATGAATTTGAGAGGAACAAGGTATGGACTCTTACTTGAAGACAAAAACATCAATCTGTTATTGGCACGAATTGGGTCTTTCGAAACAAATTGGATGAAAGTGGCAAAGTCATACGAAATAAAGCACGACTTGTAGCGCAAGGCTATAACCAAGAAGAAGGTATTGATTATGAGGAGACTTTTGCTCCAATTGCCAGGTTAGAAGCCATATGTATGCTACTTGCATTTGCATCTTTCATGAGCATAAAACTTTTTCAAATGGATGTAAAATGTGCTTTTCTAAAAGGTTTCTTAGAAAAAGAAGTCTACGTTGCTCAACCTCCTGGTTTTGAAAATGATAAATTTCCAGATCTTGTTTTTAAACTTGATAAAGCTCTTTTTGGTCTTAATCAAGCTCATCGAGCTTGGTATGAAAGATTATCTAAATATCTTCTTGAAAACAATTTCATAAGAGGTTTGATTGATAAAACAATGTTTATCAAAACTAGAGGCAACGACATTTTAGTAGTGCAAATCTATGTTGATGATATATTATTCGGTGCTACTAATGATTCCCTCTACAAGGAATTTTCAAATATTATGTGCAGGGAATTTGAAATGAGCTTAATGGGAGAGCTAAATTTCTTTCTTCGACTTCAAGTTACACAAGCAAAGAAAAGAATTTTTCTCAATCAAAGAAAGTATACTAAAGACTTGCTTAAGAAGTACAAAATGGATCAATCTAAGGTTGCAAAGACTCCCATGTGTTCAACACTTTCGCTAGATCATGACAAGAATGGCAAAAGTTTATTACAAAAGGAGTATCAAGGTATGATCGATTCATTGTTGTATCTAACTGCTAGTCGTCATGATATTATGTTTAGCGTGTGCATGTGTGCAAGATTTCAAGCTGATCCTAAAGAGTCACACTTTATAGCTGTGAAAAGAATTTTTCGGTATCTCAATGGCACTAAGGATCTAGGATTATGGTACCCACATCAAAGCTCGTTTCATCTTGTTGGCTATTCAGATGCGGACTTTACAGGTTGTAAGGTCGATAGAAAGAGTACTTCTGGATGTTGCCAATTCTTAGGATCATCCCTAATTAGTTGGCACTCCAAGAAGCATACCTCTGTTGCCCTATCTACAACTGAAGCTGAATATATAGCTGCAGGAGCCTGTTGTGCACAAATTCTTTGAAATAGCACTAGTATTATCACATTTTATAGGAATACCTTTGACTTGAAAGGTATTCCTATAAAATGTGATAATACTAGTGCTATTTCTATAACCAAAAATCCTGTGCAGCATTCAAGGACTAAACATATTGATGTAAGGCATCACTTCATACGTGATCATGTTGAGAAAGGTGATGTTTCGATCTCTTTTATCTCCACTAACTTGCAGCTTGTAGATATCTTTACCAAGACTCTTCCTGAGGAACAATTTAATTTTATTAGATTGGAGCTTGGTATGTTGAACAAGGAAGCATTAACGTAGGGGGAGTAAACGAGTTTAATTGTTTCTACGCATGCAGCCCAATTGATATTTTCAAGGGCCTTTAAATAAAATTCAAGGGGCCTTGAAACATATTTCACAGGGTATATTAAATTTACAGATCTTTTAAGAATTAATATCTTTTAGATATTTCAATTCTTAAAATTTTTTTTAAAATCTTTTGTTTGAAATTTTGAAAAAGATTTGTTGTTGATTTTTATATAGGTCTTTTAAAAGCTTGATTTTCTCAAAGATCTTGTTATTTCCATGTTAAAAAGGACCTACTTTTTCTATCTTTTTCGTTCTTTCACAAGATACCCTATTTCAAAATCCCTTGATTTCTCTCTCAAATTTCCCTCATGGCACCCAAAAGCAAGAGATCTGCTCCTCAAACTCCCAAAAAGAAAGTCGTTCAGAGTCCCTTAATTGCTAAAGAAGAAAAATCTTCTCAGGATCTGGATACATCTCAAACGACCGGTCTTCCCTGCATAGACATAAAGAGTTCAATTATCTGGAAGGTTCTAAATCCTAGAGATTTTGCTTTTCCACGACTCACGAGACTGTTTTATGTTAATCTCACCACAAAAAGGGACAAAGAATGTATCACTCTTGAATCTTCAGTTCAAGGTACTCCGATTTCACTCACTCCTTCTATTTTAAGTGAGATTTTTGGAATTCCTACAGATATTGTATTCAACCATCCTTCAAGATCAAAGAGTGTTCATATTGCTAAGGAGAAATTTCTAGTTCCGAATTCAACCTCACGCCAACTTACTCATACATCTCTAACCTTAGAGGCTAAAATAGTGTTTACTATACTGGTTCGATGTGTTGTTCCTCGTGCAAACTCAAGAGAGCTGCTGACTGATCAATCTCTGAAATTAATTCATTTGCTCATGTCTGATTTGGACAAAGATGTGCCTAATCTAATTCTCAACCATATGATACATTCTGTCAATTCTAAGAGACCTATTCCTCTGCCTTATGAAAATTTGCTACCTAAGGTCTTTGGTTATTACAAAATTGACACATCCTCTGAGAAAAGACAATCTATTTCTGGCAAAATTGATAAGAACTGCTTAGAACGTCTGGGGTTTGAGAAAACTCTTCCAGGAACATGGACTTTAAAAGGAAAAGGAACTACTAAAAATTCAACTGAAGAAGCTAAACCTTCTCCTACTCCAGAAATCAGGTTAGAAGGTTGTGAAAATGAAATAGCTTGTCTCAATCGTGAATTATCTGATTTTCAGTTTGACACCAAGAGGAGAATGGATAAAAATTTCGAGTTGCTAGCTACCATAAATGCTAAAGTCAATGAAATGTATTTGATGAGTGCTCTTACACTGACTACAATGGGAAGCATGTTGCCCATACCTGAAGATGTAGCCCAACATACTCAAGAGAAAGTTGAGAATGTGCTGATGAATTGCAAAAGGCGTGTACAGAATAAATAAATTCTGTATCCAACTCATGTTGAGCCAATGTTTTTGCTAACAGTTGAGTATGAAGTAGTTAAGCAGAGAAGAGCTGAAGAACAGAGAAGACGTTTGGCAGCTGAAATGGATGATTGGCGCTATAAGAAATTTTCATCCAAAGGAAAGAGGAAGTTCTTTGAGGAGAATTGAGCATGACTGGTTTTCTGAAAATCTTTTTATGTGGTTTGTGAAAATACTCTTTGGGTTTGTAATCGGATTTAAAACTCCCATGCTTTGACTGTTTTCCTCCCTTGTCGAAAGACAAAGGGGGAGAAATGATGATCCGACATTCGATATACTTCATTCTGCAATTTTAGTTTTGATTTTCATATGCATTGCTAAACTAACAAATGCATGTAAGATAAAACATTTGTGTTGTTTTCCATCAATGGGGAGATTGAAAACTCCACCTTGTTTATATTGTTTTACAGGTGTTGATGATGGAAGACTTAACACAAATGTAGTAGTTGAATATACTAAACAATGTATTGATTATATTCTCTAGATGCTTGGTTGGTTTGAATTCAGTGCAGGTTTTATCAAATGTCAAGGGCCTTGAAGTATAACTTAAGGACAAGGAAGATAGCATTTAAAAAAGGACGATCTCAAAGGCCTTGAAGTTATAGATGCACGAAACAAGGATTCAAATGCAAAGAAGATTTTTCAGGAAGATTTGCTCAAACCAAAAGATTTTATGGAAGATCTTTTTCAACAGAAGATCTCAACCGAAGATTTTATAATAAAAAAAGTGGCAAAATATCTTCTCTTTCGATTGAAAAGAGGACGAGAAGATCAAGGAGCTAAGGACTCGACGTGTTTTCAGGAGTTGAAGATTTGCAACGTCTACCTTTTCTCGAAACAAGAAACGATCTTCATGGAGAAGAAGATTCATCTTCAAACAGTCATCTCTCCAACGGCTAGAAGACCTCTCCATAGAAGAGTATAAATGAAGATGATAGTCGAAGAAGAAAAAATACAAGCATACACGGAAAACATCTTTACGTCTTCAAGCAACCTGAACATCTTCATTCGTTGTTTTTCTTTCTCTCATTTACGCAAAAGCTTCATTCGTTGTTTTTCTTTCTCTCATTCGTTGTTTTTCTTTCTTCTAGTTTGTATCTAGGACTCTTTGAAGCTGATAATAGATAGTTAGATCCTAAGACTATACCTTGGGACGGAGAGTAGGCTATTTAGAGCCAAACATCGTAAACATATCCTCGTGTCAATCTTTTACATTCTGCACTATATTTTGCTATTGTGACTAACTTTGTTTTGCAGGAGAAAGTAGTCAAGGCCCTTGAAAGTTGTTTCAGAGACATTGACATCAAAGTTTCACAAAGAGCACGTATCGACATCAAGGCCCTTGAAAGGAGTTTCAAGGCCTTGGGATTTGGTTTGCAAAATGTTCTCATACTCTATTCAACCCCCCCTCCCTTTAGAGTATCTTTTACCTTATTTATTTTACCTACCGGTTCTTCAGCAAGAAATTCCAGAGTCGAACTTAGGGATTTGGTGAAAATAAAATCGATTTCAAAATTATCTGGTAAAGTGCAAAAGCTTATGTAATTAATAAGGAGACAAATGATACCAAGGATTCAAGTATCCGACTGCGTCTTTCGATTCAAGACACTTCTAAAGATCAAAGGACAGAGTTGGCGTTGCCAAGGTTATATGTTTCGAAAGAAGGTATCGTACGGTGAAGTTCCAAAACCTATATATCTTACCCAAAGTCTCTCTCTATAAAGGTCGTTGAGGCTGCAATATAGAAAGATCTAAGGACAAGATTAACACTCAAACTAACCACCCAAACCCAAGGATATGACTCTCGAAGGTAGAGATGGAAAGCACACTCAAACCTTAATAGAGGATGTTGAGTCTCTCTATTACCCGAATCTTGCAAACTTTAGCTATCAAGTGTAGAATCAATGATGAAGTCTCTTCTTACACTTAATTAGGGGTTAGAAAGGTTAAGCAAGGGTTAACTTTGGTGAAAGGATAAATCAATTAAAGAAAGTTAGAAGAATAAATCGGGCTGTTCTTCATAAAATCGGTCGATTTCCTTAAGAACATGTCGATTTTCCTATTATCGCAAAGTTAAATCTCAACTCTCAGGGTCCAAATGGTTAATTGAGTTAAGTCTATCAACATCTAAGCCTCAATCATCAACTATTCTTCTCAGAATCACAAGGTTTTTAGCCAAGCATTTTCATATTAAAATCAAAATCAAGATTGAATGAAGAAAACTAAATAAAACTCGAACTTTGTATAAAAACCAAATAATCTCCGAATTTGTAATCAAACCTAAAAATCTTTCAAAGAATCTCTCAAAACACTGAACAGTGTGTTCACAAACACAAGAATCAGAAGGGAAACAAAAGATCTTACAAACTTCTTGAATTTTGACTTCTTATTTCTTTCCTTCAATCCTCTCTCCAAGAACCTTCAATCCAGCAAAATCCTGTAAATCCTCCACGCTACGAACTCCCGATTTTTTTTCCTAGGGTTCCAATGTATACTTTCTCTCCAATGGGCCGCTTGGCATATCACTTCTCAGGCCCACAAGTGATGGGCTTTAGATCATAATATTTTTAGGCGAAAACAAAAAGAGAAATTGTTCGATTAAAAGCAATAAAAACCGTCCGATTTTTGTCAGGAAAATCGTCCGATTTCTAGTGTAAACGACTCGATTTTCTTCAACAGAAAGTGCTCGTCTCTTGACTTGTTTCCTTCCTTCCTTTAGTGACCCTTTTTACACATTTTCTTTGCTCTTCACGACTCTTGTAAGGTTCCTTAAGCTTCCTTATTAACCTTAGATACTTCTTGCTCCATTTTTGCTTCCAATTCCACCGAATTCACCTATAATTCAACCAAAACTCGTGTAGACCTCTATTTCCGAAATATAAATGAATTAAACCTTAAAGGTACGCAAATCTCTCCTAATACAAGGTAAATCGAGGTAAAACCTCAACAATATGTATGATTATAATGGCATATGAAAATGCTCTCCATTTTCAATCCCTTTCACCATTGGAGTGTCCCTCCTTCATTGGAGTCCCCCTCCTTCATTGGAGTCCCCCTCCAAATGCAACACTCTCCCAAATATTTTCAATCCCTTTCACCATTTTCTCCATTCCAACTTTAATAATCAATTCAGGATATGTGCATCACAACACATATGAAAATGCTCTCCTTGAAGCATAAGATTTTCCCACTCAAGCTTTTCCAAAACTAGATTAACAAGAGCATCATTGGTATAGCAATTATCTATTATTAAGGTAGATAACTTTCTATCAATATTCCAATCTAAAAGGCAATCACTTAATACCTTATACAAAGCCTTTGTAACACCCCAAGTTTTGAGAACTCAAAGCGTTACAAGCTAGGACCTCACAATGGGTCCCGACCGTCAAAGTAACAACAATAACATCGGATCTTGCAACAAGGCACAAATAAATGAAAACAAAAACTATATAAAAAGCCATAAGGTATAAAAAGGGAAAAGCAAAGGATCCTCAGCCGATTTCAACAACAATATGGAAAATACTACAACAAAAATATAAACCCCGATCCCGTCCTGTAATGTACGGGAACCCCGGCTGACCACTCCATCCGGATCACTCAACAACATATCTAACCTATAGGGCATCTACAACATTGGTATAAATGTTAGTTAACATCTAGATATCAAAAAGTCAGTAAAGGCACAAACACATATAAGAACATAAACATATAACATGCTCGCACACAACCGGTTATTACCTTTTATTAAGTTATCAATTCCTAATTCAACTTATGTTGTCACACGAGATTCACCGTGATCTCGCCTCTGTCCCCTTTCAGCAACAGGAATAGAGGCAATGCATCCCTCCGTTACCTGCTGGACCAATCGCAAGAGCACCTCCCAGTTTCCTTATTTTGAACTAGACAAGTGGTCACCGCCCGGTTATAACACTTGGGTCAATTACGGTATAAGGTCGTCCTAATCATGTTTTCCGTTATAACGATAAGGTAAGCAAACACCACCAAGACAGTCAAACTAATACACGGAATGCAGCTAAGTAAGTCCAAGGGAATTACCTCTATAGAAGGTAACTCAAGAATCAGTTACTGCTCAGCTTCCCAATGGAAAGGATAAATGTCTGCTCAGACAAGGCATCGCGAATCAGAAACAAACCGAATGCTAGAATTCTACATACTTCTAGTCTCAATTATCTCTAGCAGATCTACTACAGCGTGTTAGAAGTTATCTACTTATAGTCTCGATGACCGCTACCTAATCTCATCATGCTAGGAAGAACGATTCCTATTCTCAAGGTACATAATCCATAACACAACTCAAGATACTCAAACCATAACCAACTCATGAGGATCAACAAGCCACTAACTAGCATTCACCTTAAACCTAGCATGATCTAGCATAAGGAAAGGGCAAAGGAAGCAAGGATGGAAGCAACTCACCAAAGACGGGAGTTACTGTAGAGAAACCACAGGGCCACAGGGGCCGGTTGTCCAAGGTGCGAGGGTAGTTTTTGGGTAAAACCGCATGGGCAGTGTGTTGCATCCATGGGGGAGGTGCAACGACAAAGGCAAACGTCGGGGATTTTCTTGAGGATAACAACACAACAAGGATACCAATGTTTTGACCTTCACTCGATACATGATTGTACTCAACCAAAGGAGCCTGTAACACATGCATAACAACCAACGAAGGCCAAACAAGAATCAAGACTCGATCTTGATTCATACTAAGAAGGAGAAAAGAGAAAAGAAGAAGAGAAGAAGAGAAAGCATGCAACAGGGGATTCAAGGACAGAAGAAGGACGAAAAGGGAGGGAGAACCTACAAAGCTTTGGTAGGGATTCACATGGAAGGCTGCAAATTTCACTCGAGGTTGAAGGAGAACGTAAGCAAGAAGAAGAAATCGAAAGAGAAGGCGGGAATATATAGGGAACGGTTGGGAAAGAAATGAAGGTCAAAATTAGGGTTATTGACCATATTGGTTGTTTCGTTTTTGGGTTTTTGAACCTTTGTGGTTGACGTCATGAGACGTCTTTCGGAATCATGTTATTATTATTTTTAGCAAGTCAAATCCGCTTGTGTCGTGTTATAATTCATTTATATCTCGTTTTGGTTGACGTCATGGTGACATGAATAATGACCTTAGTATAGACATGTATATAGGTAGTTTTTCCCTTTGTTTTGCATCCATAGACATAAATCCGTAGCATTTGAGCTTATATTTACCTACTTTGTTAGAAAGGATGTCTACACATAGTTTTGTTGCAATTGTAGGAATTATGGTGGATTTTGGATCAAAAGAAAGCATAGAAGGATAAGGTATCAAGAGGAGATCATGTTGGAGCACATTGAAGCATAAAAGGAGAGCAAAGATCATCATCACAAAGGAATACAAGCAAGGAGCTAAGGGAAACACGCAACAAACTATAATCTTGGTCAATTCATAGAAATCTCGGCCGAGATTATTATCGGGCTCACCCGAGATTTGGTGGAAAACGGCCCATGGCTCGGAGCTTCCAAACCCTAGATTTTATTAAAAGATCAAAGCATGGTTGTAGCTTAAGGAGGACATCCACAAAATTCAAGAGCGTCTTACACACCATCGGATACTACACTTGCAGAGAATACGTTGTTAGCTGCAACACATTAGATTTGAGAAGATTCTTGGAGGGAAATACTTAGTTTTTAGATTTCATTACTTTCGAACACAAGGTTGAAACTTTGTTATTGCTTTTGCTACGTTTTGATTATTGAAGACCCTTTGCTAAGTATTTCTTTCCATTCTCTTGGTTATTTTGGTTTTATGAGTTTCTTAATTCATATACCTTTATTAATTTGAGTATGTGTGATGTTGGATAAAACCCTTGCGATTCTAGGGTGATTTTTTGATGTTTGTGATATCGATGATGATAGAGTAAGCCTTTATGTTAGATTTGACCCTGAATGTTGGTTTTAACCTACGCAGTTACCGAATCTCGGTCTGTTCTTTGGAATCTCAGCCGATATTTGAGCAAGAACAACCAGAGATTTCCCTTGTTTATCCGTTCATGTTATATTCTTACACTTAGGTTTAAGATTTCCCAAATCATAGCTTTGTTGAGCCTTTCAAGCATACATTCAAGCTTGGGAAGAGACTTACCCGGTGATTCCCTTTCTTGTTTGTCAAAGATATGAGTTCTAGGTAACAAAGGTTTACCCTTTATTAGGTTTGAGTGTGCCTTCTTCTTGCCCGAGTGAGCTAGCCTGAGACTTACCCAACAAAGGTTAGTTCTTGACCCTTAGGTTGACTTGTTGGTTTGAGAATATAGTTCCTTTCCTTAGATTCTTGAGACTTACCCGGTAATAGAAGCTTTGGTTTGGTATAGTGGATTGAGTGACCTCCCCCGTGATCTTTCCCACCTTAGAAACACCTTTCCTTAGCAATCCCAGCTTTGTCCATAGATCTTTAAAAGGCTTGAATTGAAAACCACAACCGGATACTTTGATCTATATAATTTTCACTTTTTTGATAATTATGTATTTTGATTTCTTTTGTTCTTTTCAGTCATTGATATTTGCAAAGAACTATTCTAGATTCGATATATTACCGCTTGATTTCACTATTGTCCTTGTGATCGACCCTGAAATATTTGTTATTGTTGCTATTGATCCGTACAATGCGGGTTCGCTTATTTAATTTATCTATTCTAGATTCGATATATTACCGCTTGCTGTTTGACCACCCCCGCGCCTTGTCAGCGCCGCCCCCGTGGCTGAGGAGTGTCACCGCCCCTGCAGCTAAGTGTCACCGCCCCTGCGGCTGAGTGTCACCGCCCCTGCGGTGTGTCACTGCTCCTGCTCCTTGTTGCTTTTGTAGGTGCGTTTTTCCTGGACATACCAAGGGTGGTATGTGCCCTTCCATTCCTTATGGATTTATCTTGAGAGTGAGGCTAGTCTGGTGTTATTCATGTTAAGATTGATGATATGTATGTTGAGGTTATGCCTTAGGGATTTGTGAGTTATGATGAGTTATCGAGGTTTGGTTATGAGTTACGTTTGGGTATGATCATGGGGTGTAAGAGGTGGAATCTCCTAGCCTTGGATAGCATTTGATATTGTGTGTGCCTTGTTGATGCAGGTACTGATCGTTTCCTCGAGAGGAAACTATGACCACGTGGTTGAGGTTTACATTGTGACTAGTAAGTCCTTTGGGCTTACTTAGCGAGCGTTAACGATTTGAGTGATTGTGATAGTTGTGTTTGTGCATATGAATGCTGCATTGATAACCTAACGGGACTAGGACGACCGTATAATATACCTTAAATGGCCCAAGTGTATTATAACGGGTCATGAACTTGTCAAAGTTCTCCCAGAGTAGAGAAGGTTCTATGAAACTGGTACTCCAGGTGGAGAGGTTTGATCCCCAATTACAATCCTGTGTGAAAAGGGACAAAGACGAGGTTTTGGGTGCTCCTCGTGTCATAAAATAAGTTGAATTAGTAATGGTATAACGTAATGGAGATATAAACGGATATGTGTGTGAGCATTTCATATTGTGATGTGATGATATGTTTGTATGTGCTATTTCTATTATTCTTATTCATGAACTATTAGCTAACGGTTTTTATAATGTGTTGTAAAAATTCTACAGAATAGGAAGACTGCAAAGTGATTCAGATGGGCGATCAGCCGAGGGCTTCCATACACTAGAATGCGTGGGTTTTGGTGATGCTTTGTACACAGATAATGTGTTGCTGCCGTTTTGTACTCGGCTGTGACTTTGTATATGTTTTGATATACGATTACACAGTTTTATGTGTTTGGTTTTATATTTACTTGGGCCTTGTTGTAAGATCTAGTGAATTTGTTTTCAGGCTAGGGTCAAAATCCATTATTAGATCCTAGCCCGTAGCACTACGAGTCTTACGGATTCAAGGTGTTTCATGAAGATAGTGATCAGGGATTGCTACTTCCGTGCAGCTATGAGGAGAGATCGACTACATGATTTTCTCGAGGCTAGATTTGTGGATATTCCTATTGTTGAGATTTCCAGCAAGTTCCAAGAGGAGTTGTCGTTGCTAGGTACGTCTGCACCACTTGAGGATCAACATGTGTATCTATACTCTCGGAGATTGAGAGAGTTGACTCACTCTTATCTTACTGGTTTTTGTTGTGACTCCTTGACGGACTATCAGGATAGAGCATCTGCTTACTGGAGAGAGACCGACCGGGTCAAAGGAGAGCTTCTCAAGCAAGAGGTCCTGAGAAGAGGCAGAGGACCGGACCAGCCAGTACTAGAGCTAGATCTTCCGGATTTGGGCGTATTTAGACACCGGGACGTTCTAGTTTCTAATAGTCTATGCAAGATTCCGATAGAGGACGACAATGCTTTAACTAAAGAGGTGACAGACATATGAGAGCTGATTATAAGAAGACTGTAGTGACTTGCTTTTCTTGTGGTATGTCCGGACATAAAACTGTGTTTTGCCATCAAGGCAGCGCTATCTCAATAGGGATCTTCCTTTGCCAACGTTGCTAGAGGTGGGTAGAGGCCGCCTCAATATCAGCAGCAGCGAGCACCTAGTTTTACCGCTCCTCAAGGTTCCACTCAGGGACAGAGTAGAGGACGAGGTGGTGGTAGTTCCGATACCAGAGGTGCCTTAGCTAGAGTTTTTGAGCTACGGAGTGCAATACAGCTGACAGCTCCAATGACCATAGGTACCATTCATATCAAAGGTTTTCCTGTCATAGTTCTTTTTGATACCGGTGCTACGCATTCTTTTATATTTGATTCATGTGTAGATAGATTGGCCTTAGTTACCGGAGAAGGAAAACCCTTATTTATAGGATTACCCGATGAGGGTAAGATTATAGGTACACAAGAGGTTCGTGATTTCCCTATTAGATTGGGAGGTCGCGATTGGCCACCTAACCTTTTCGTCATGTAATTGGTACATGAAGAAGTCATTCTGGGCATGGATTGGATGGATCAACATTAGGTTGTTCTGGACATCGGCAAGAGGACGGTGACAGTAACTACGGGGCCATGTAGAGGTTTTCCGAGGATAGGATCTCGGAAAGACCGGCACAATCATCAATGCAGTGTGAGGTGTGAGACTTGTCGGTCAGGGTTGTGAGGTTTTCTAGTGCTATGCCATCAAGGATAGTACGAGTCCAGCATTGGAGGAGATTCCGATAGAATGCGAGTTCACCGACGTTTTTTGGAGAGCCATCAAGTTTATCTCCATAGAGGAGTGTAGACTTTGACATTGATCTAGAGCCCGGGATGAGACTGATCTCGAAGGCTGCTTACTGCATGGGGCCTATCGAGATGCTTGAGCTTAACATGGTGACAATCAAGAATAAGTACCCATTGCCTCATATCGCCAATCTTTTGGACCAGCTGCATGGAGCTGTAGTGTTTTTGCAGATTGATCTAAGATCCGAATATCACTATGTGAGGGTGAGAGAGCAAGACATAGCCAAGACGGCATTTTGGACCAGATACGGTCACTACGAGTTTGTAGTGATGCCTTTCGGGCTTATGAATGCGCCCACATTGTTCATGGAGTTGATGAACAACATCTTCACCGACTTCCTAGACTAGTTCATGGAAGTCTTCATCGATGATATTCTGGTAAACTCTCGTAGTAGAGAGGAGCACGCAAGATACTTAACGATAGTACTTCAAGTCTTGCAAGATATAGAGCTTTACGCCAAACTCTCTAAGTGTGCTTTTTGGATGTCTATGGTGTCATTCCTTGGTCACATTGTTTCCGCCGAAGGAATCAAGGTAGATCCGACGAAGATCGAGTCTGTAACATCTTGGCCACCTCCTAGGAATGTTAAAGAGGTATGCAACTTCTTAGGATTGGCGGGCTACTACCATCATTTCGTTGAGGGCTTTTCAGTTATCGCTGACCACTCACTTCCTTGTTGAGAAAGTCTACGAGATTCGTGTGGTCCGAGCCGTGCCTGCAAGCTTTGAGGAACTGAAGAGGAGGTGGATCTCCGTTCTTTTCTTAGCTTAGCCAGAGGGCATTGAGGACTTTATGGTTTACAGCGACGCATCCAAGCTCAGCTTGGGATGTGTTCTAATGTAGAGCGGTATGGTTATAGCATACGTGTATAGACAATTGAGACCCTTCCCTTGATCTTGAGTTAGATGTTGTTGTTCACGCTTTGAAGATTTGTAGGCATTATTTGTACGGAGCTTTGCGTCAAATATTCACAGGCCATAAGAGTCTGAAGTACATAATCACTCAGCAGGAGTTGAATAACCGCCAAAGGAGATGGTTGGAGTTGATCAAGGACTTCGATCTAGAGATCTTATACCACCCGCAGAAGGCGAATGTGGTAGTTGATGCCCTCAGTAGAAAGACTCCCCGAGAGATGGTGATCGCTCAGCTGACAGCTCAATCGCAGTTATAGCGATACTTGCCATGTCTTAAGATGGATATCCACTTTCCGGACTCCGATAACCACTTCTCCACATTGAAGATGTTACCTGATGTGTTGGCCGAAATCCGACAAAAGCAGGAGAGTTGCCCGGATTTGACACACATCCGAGACATGATGTCTCAAGGGGAGACGCCATAGTTTGCAGTCAGTGTTGATGGAGTTTTGAGACACTAGGATCGCATATGTGTATGCTAGGAGCGTGTATAATGTCTGACAGAGACGGACAATTCACCTCGAGGTTTTGGCAGCAAGTGCATGCCGCCCTAGGTACGAGTATGCAGTTCACGACTACTTATCATCCTTAGACCGATGTTCAGTCAGAGCGGACCATCTAGAATATGGAGGATATGCTGAGAGCCTACGTTTTAGACTCGGGACAAGTGTGTCCAGGTCACCTTCCCTTAGTGGAGTTTTCGTATAACAACGGTTGGCACGCATCAATCAGGATGACTCCTTACGAGGTCTTACACGGACAGATATGCCGTACACCGCTAAGTTGGGACGAGCCGAGTGGTGCTAGCAATGTAGCACCTGAACAAATTCAGGATGATATGGCTCGAGCAGCGATGATCCGAGAGAGGATGTTAGCAGCACAGAGTCGCCAGAAGTCTTATGCGGATAAAAGACGCAGACCTCTAGAGTTCAGAGTTGGAGCTCAAGTATGATTGAGAGTATCCCCGACACGAGGTGTTAGACGTTTCTGCATCAAGGGGAAGATGAGTCCCAGATGCGTCGGAGCTTTCGAGATTCTTGAGCGAGTTGGAGAGGCATCACACAGACTTGCTTTGTCACCGAGACTAGAGGGTGTTCACCCAATCTTCCATGTGTCTCCATTACGGGAGTACGTACCAGACCTGAGACACATTGTTAGTCATGAAGATTTAGTGGTCGAGCCAGACCATACGTTCGTAGAGCATCCGGTAGCTGTCTTAGAGCGTAGTACGACACTTTTAATTATATGCCCCACGTGGAATTATGAGTTGAGTTCAGTGTTTCTACTTCACCCTTGTGGTTATGTGATCTTGTGGTTTATTGCAAGTTTCGGGACAAAACTTATTCTTAGGGGGATCTGATGTAACAACCGGTTTTTGGTTGTCACCGTCCCCGCGGTGTCAGCTACCGCCGCAGCGGAAACATGTGCCTGTCACCACCCCTGCGGTGACAGTGGCCGCCCCTGTTATAAGAAGTGGTCGTGGTGGGGTCGAGCCGCGGGTACGGTGGACCCCCAGATCACGCTGATATGTTTTTATCCCATTTTTATTTCTTTCCTAAGAAATAAGATCCGATCTTCTATCTTATGGGCCGGCTTTCCTTTGATCTTGTAACCCCAAAACGTCTTTCCTTATCCTTCCAATCGTTCCCTATATATATTCCCGCCTTCTCTCCCATTTCCGGTTTCTTGATTACGTTCTTCAATCTCGAGCAAGGTGTAGATTCCTTCTTTGTGAACCCTGCTGAAAGTGTAAGTCTTCCTTTCCTTTGATCTCACTCACGTTCATGAGCCGCTGCATGCTTCCCTTCTTTCTGTTTCTCTTTCTCTCCCTCTTTTCTTCTTCTTCATCTTCTTCAAGAATCAAGATTGAGTCTTGATTCTTGTTGGCCTATCCGTGGTTGTTCTCAGACTCCCTTGGTTGAGTTTTGACGTGTATGGAACAAGGATTCAAGATTTTGATGTGATAGGTGATGGAATCACTATCCATTTAGGTAGTTCGTTAGAGTCTTTTTAGTATCTTTGAGTCATATTGTGTTACTAATACCTTGATCCAGATGAAGAAATCCAAATGAAGCAAAGAAAGGTTTTTAGCAACACTTGGGAGAAGAAGGAGATCAACAATGACAACTCTCTTGTGCCACACCGCCCCCACAGAGTAGATATGTGACCGGTTTGGATCAAACCGCCAAACCGGCGGTTTGTGAACCGGGTTAAACCGGCGGTTTTGGTTTGCCGGTTTGGTCAAACCATAGGTTAGCAGTTAGGCCAAACCTACACCTGCGGTCCAAACCGGTGGTTAAACCGCCGGTTTTGACCTTCTTTCTATTTTTTTTTCCTAAAGCGGGGGTTTCCGGTTTGGCAATAAAATCGCCGTTGGCAATGCAAACGACTATGTGGCCCACAACGGCTATAAGCCGATGAGCCCCACAATCCCAACGGCTCTAAGAGCCGTTGAATTGTGTTTTTATTTTTATTTTTTTTTGTAGTTTTATTATTCTAATTTAATTAAAAAAAATTTCTACCCACAATTCCTATAAATACCGTACAATTCTTCCATTTATCTCACACCAACATTCTTATCTATCTACTACTACTCTCACTCTCAATCTCGTATTCTCGTATTCTCGATTTCTCAATCAAGTGAAATGGCAAACCCGGGTTACCCAAGCGACTATGACATCACTCCGAGTCCTTTTTTCTTTCCTAGCACCCAAGAAAGCGAGACTCAAATGCCAAATTCGGAAATTCCACAAGTTCCACAAGGTCAAGGTGAAGGGCCTTTCCGACAAGCCCCTGCACCGAAAATGCTCACATCCGATATATTCACGAAGCATTACAAAGGGTCCGGTGGTGGACGATTACTACCAAGTCTCATGCAACTATTGTCCGAAGGTGTACAAGTGGAAGGCGAAGGGCGGGTACGGGACTTTGCAAACCCACATGCAAAAGTATCATCTCGAGAAGCTCGGAATATCACGGGGACAAACTCAATTATCCCACGGGTTTGCATCCTCTTCCTCTCAATCTTCGTTATTTACTTATAATCTTGTTGATGAATTGATAGCATGTATTATAGTCTATATTTTGAGGCTAGTTTAGACGTTTTATCTTCATAAATCTGCATGTATGGATGTATATTCTTCGATTATATTGTTGGTTTGTTTACCTTGGCGGGAATCGAGGTCTGCACCTAGTTTCGTTGTAATTGTAGGTAAAAGGGCATGTTTTGGACCAAAATGGAGCTAAGGAGTCATTGGAGCTACATTCTGGAGCATTGAGAAGATCTCAGGAAGCATGGAAATGATTAAGAAGATTGATTTTGGACCAGATTCGAGAGATTTCACATTCAGTTGAAATTCACCTCGATCAAATACAATACGACCTCAACCGAGGTGATCTTGAGGAGCGTTCCGACTGAGGCGAACACCCTGTCGCCGGCGAGATTTTTATTTTTGGCCGAGATCTTTTATTTTTGGAAGGAGAATATCTTATATTTTTGGCTGGATTTCTCGAAGAAAGATATTATATTTGGCTGATTTATTTTGAGAGATATGGATATGTTTTCTAGGAAATTATCTTTTTAAGATACCTTATCTTTGAAAGATAATTCTTCTATATAAAGGGTTGGGTTTTCCACAAGTTCAACCATGCTTAGAGCATCCAGAAATTGACGAATCACCCATCCTCTGGAGTTTTTAAAGGAAGTTGAAGGAAGAGTTGAAGGAAGTTGAAGGTTGAAGTTCAAGGAAGGAAGGAATCATAGTTGGAGTTGGCTTTTGAAGGAGTTTGTAAGATCTTCTTAGATTGCCTTTTGGTTAGTTGTCTTTTCTGATTTGTGACTTGAGGAACGCTTGTTTGTAACTTGTTCGATTCAGTTATTGAAACCTTTTTCTTAAGGTTTTCTTGTTCGAATATTGATTCCTTTCCTATAAATTTTATTATTGTTATCATGATGATTGTTGGCTAATTTTTTTGTGCGATTCTAGGGTGATTGGCTGAAAGTTGTGGGAAAGATGATGATAGAATGATCTTAATCCCAGGAGGACCGTGAAAGCTCGAGTATTTACCTTAACCGTAGAACACCTCGGTCAGTCATTGAACATCTCGGCCAAGATGGAATATAACTGAACGAGGTGAACCTTTCCTGAATCCTATCTGAGTTAAGATTTTAAGTTTTCCAAATCCTATTCTTATTATACCTTTCATGGTTCAATGCAAGCCTAGGATGAGACTTACCCGGTGATTCCTTTGTTTGTTTACCTAAGATCATGAGTGTAGGTAATAAAGGTTTATCCTTTATTGGGGTTTGAGTGTGCCTTCATCCCATCTTTGAGAGTTAGCCTGAGACTTACCCGGTAAAGGTTGATTCTATTCCCTTGGGTGGTGTGTTTTTTTGAGATTATAGTTCCTTTCGTTAGTACCTTGAGACTTACCCGGTAATAGGAGCTTTGGTTTGGGATAGTGTTCGCCCCTAGAGGTGTGTGCAAATAAGTTTTAAATTTATAAAACTAGAATCAAGCAGCGAACCCGCAGTGTACGGATCAATATAGTTAAGCAAGAATTCCAGAGTATCGAACACAGGGATTTGGGGGGAACGAACTCGATTGCAGATTATCAAGCAAGTAAATATGAGAGTTTTTCAAATTATTGGGAAAACAACAATCCTAAAGATCCAGGTATCTAGCTGTGGCAATCGATTCAAGATATACTTAATGATATAAAGACAGAGTTGAGATATGCAAAGGTATACTAATGTAAGGTAATCGTACGGTGAAGTTCCAAAAACCTTATATGACTCACCTATAAGAAACTCTCTATACAGGTTGTTGAGGCTCAATATAGAAAGATTCTAGAGACGAGAATTAGTGTCAAATACCCAAACTTATAACCCAAGGATCAAGACTAACTTAACCGATTGAGGTTGTGACACTCACAATCGAGGTAGAGGTTGTTGAGGCTTCACTACCACCTAGAAAAGGCAAGCCAAGACTAAGTTAAAACAAATCTTTAACTTTGGATTAAAGTAAAAGCAGGTTCGTAAACTTATGTAAATCACGGGTAGTTCTTGAGGTTCCACGGCCGTGGACTCAAGAACAGCCCGTAATTTAAGGTTGTCGGCGACAATTCTCTAACTCTCAGGGTCTAATCTATTTGCGATCGATCTATCATCATCTAAGCCACAACTATCAACCCTTCACCTTAGAATTGTTAAGGGTTTTTAGCCAATAACAGTCATATTGATATCAATTCAAGAATTAGAAGATAAAAAGATGAAAACTTTCAAGAACTTTCAATAATCTTCAATTCAATCTCAAAGTCACAAAGAGAATAAGCAATGTCAAAAGATTCACAATAGAACACACAATCGTAATCCTAGGAAAGAAAAGAAAACGGGATGTCAATCCGTTTTCCAAATCGAACCTAATCAAGAAGAGAGATCTTCTTGCAAAACCTTCCAAGAACTGCAATCTTCCGCAAATCCGGAGATCTCAACAGCAATCTCCACCAAAAGTGCGAGATTAGAGGAATTCCTAACACGAACTTCGATCTCTTCAAAGAGATGTCAATTGCTTCCAAGCAAGCTATGCCAAAATATCCTCGTGTCTAAGCGGCGATCAATGAGGGTAAACGGGGTAGCGAAGGTGACGGAATCTTGCTTCGTCCATCTTTTTATAGTGTAGGGCAAAATGTCGGCCCAGCCCAATCTTTAAAAGATCGTGGCTTCAAAGTGTAGCGAAAAGATTCGCCAAGATCACGGTCGTGGAAGTGTTCCACGACCGTAATTTAGAGCGTGGAAACAAATACGGTTTGCAACATATGTTCCACGGCCGTGTAATCCCATGGAATGAACATGGATTTCTGACTCCAAATCCACGGCCGTAATTCTGAACGTGGTTTATGGTACGGCCGTATTTTAGGGCGTAATTTAGGGCAAGAACGTGATTCTTCCCTAAACTCGTGCATTCCTCAAACTAAGACTCCAAATTGCTTCCAAAGAGTGTCCTCAATCTATGGACATATCAACTCAACTCTCCTTTGCTCGTTTCCGTTCGGAAATAGCTCCAAATCACCTATAATCAACATAGAACTAGTGTAGACATCCATATCGACAATATAGGTAATACTAGCTCACATATGCATAAAGTCCAATCAAAGACTATCAATATGAATCAAATACGTTTAGAAAACGTGCCTAAAATATCACAATATTTCATGCTAACAAATAACCCCATACTTAACACTTGCTTGTCCCTAAGCAAGGTCTTTCAAAAAGCTTTAAACAAGAATTAGGATGAAATATGTGTACCTTCTTTTGGATGAATGTGACTTCTAAAGAATAGATCATTCTCAAACCTTGCTTCAATCGTTTATCAAACTTTCACACACTTAATCAAATAGTAAAAGGTAAAGAAAATTCATGAATCAACTCAACTTCTAAACAAGCATTATAACCTTCAAACATTAACAAAATCAATCTCAAGAAACTTCAATTTAGATCACCAAGTCATATAACATTCTTTTGATCTTAAGGACTTCCAAAGAAAAGGTCTAGAACATGGAAGGGAAGGGAAAACTTTAAGGGAAAGTGGGGCATAAATCCGGGAAAGTGGACAACTACCTTCTTCTTCTTATGCGGTTTCCGCAACACTTCAACTTAGAGCTTCGCTCTTTCTTTTCATTTTTCGACTTTACTTTTGGAGTTATGGATAGAGGTGCACAAAAACCGAAGCCTAGGAGATCGGCGTTTCTCAAATTTTTCAAGAGATGCCTCAAACCCTTAGCGCACATACCATAATCCGCTAGGAATATCGCTCAATCCGACTTTGGCAAGACACAAACACCCGGCTATGTGAATGGTGCCGAGTTACTCATCGTCATGATTGACTTCCCCAAACCTAAAATTTCTTTCTATTCAATTGATTGCAAATAATTGCTCTCATGGCCCTCCCACATCAAACATGCCTTTTTCTCATTCACTTCTCCAAATTCCCGGATAGGTAGGGGAGGCTAATATTTCAATGAGGGGCTAGATGATCAAAGAAAGAAGAAAGAAATTATTGAATTGCCTTAATCATTTCAAAAGGAAGTATAGGAACTTATAACATGATTTCAACTTCAATTTTCTAGCATGATTTAGGTAACATTCTCACGTTATAAAACTTGCAAAAGAGGTAAAATTCATTCATTCAAATTCTTTTCAATTCACAATCCTTTTAAGCATGCAATTGTCATCAAACTCAATTCACAAGTAGTGATTATCATGGAAATCATCTCAATTCATTAGAAGCACAAAATTTTCAAAATTTTTCAATTTTTATGGGTTTTTCAAGTCATTTTTCATGCAATGCAATAAGGAAACGTGTAACACATAATGAAGATGCAACGATAGTCTCGAATGAAAGCAAACATAGAGAGTAGAGTTATTACAAACTTTTAGTACATCCCACCCCATACTTAGGACGAACATTGTCCCTAATGTTCAAAAGAAAGAACAAAAGAAAGAAAAGAAAAAGAAACTCACAAGTGGTGGCGGGAATGTCTAAAACAACGATCATGCATCAATCACTGCGGCGCCGGTGGAGGTGGGAATGGAGAGAAACTCGGATCATAGTACCGCCCAAACTGCTGGCGGTAGACGTCCCTCATCATGTGGTCAAGGTCGTCTAAGTGTCCGTCTCTAGCATCCGCCCGGATCTCTAGTGCTCCAACTCTCTCCGAAAGTCCGGTAGCCCAATCCGGCATCTGCTCGTACCATCCCGGGGCGTGACTGTACCATGATGGAGCATCGGATGGTGCTGGTGCTGGTGGCGGTGGTGGTGCTGCTGGCTGCGCCGTGGACCAAGGAGGGGGTGTGTCATACCAAGTGGGAGGTGTAGTCATCCACGTGGGCCTCTCACTCACGCTAGCGCGGCAAGATGACGAGCCTGAAGCTCTAGCTGGACGTGGAGAGCGCCTAGGTACATCCTGGGCCGCCTCCGGCTGATCCGAAAACGTGCCAAACTCGTGCTCCGCTCCTCCACCACTCTCGTACTGACCTCCCATGTCCTCCTCCTCCACAACCGGTGGTGGAACGTAGGGGGGAGCTACTAGCCTGTTCGCATGCATCGCAACGAACGTCTCCTTCCAATTGTGGCGTCCCGCCACAATGGAATACTCCGGTAGCCACTCAATCCCTCTACCCGTCCGAGTCTCCCAAGGCATGGCCGCATAAGGCGGACCTCCATGTGTGGGGAAGATGAGTCCCCTAACCATAAAAGCATGTAGCCCTAAGGGGACGGCCGGTATACGGGTGGAAGCGGAGAAATCTACACCAAACGTCCTAGCAATGTGGGTTACTATCCCACCATATCCGATGTTACCCTTCTTCTTGTTCTTAAGTTTACTCATCGTGGCCGCCAAAAGAGTGGCACAATCTGCACGGCGACCGTATAGCATACTATAGAGCAAGAATAGCTCATCCGTCTTGATCTTTTGGGGCGTCTCCGTCCTAGGAAAGAGACACTCCGAAAGAACGCGGTGTGCTATCTTCAAGGCTAGATGGTACATCAATCTAGCCTTGGTATCGGCGGGTTGCCAACGGTCCTCGTCGGCGTAAATCATGGCTACTTCCTCCCAAAAATCCTTAGGGTAAATTCCGCTCGGAAATCGACCGTTATAGGTCTCATGGAACCCGAAAATGGTCCCAAACTCAACAATGCTCAACTGATAGTCTTGTTCCATGAGACGGAAGGAGACGGTCCTATCTACGTGGCTGTGCTCGAAGGACGTCACAACCTCCCGGGTAATCTCCTCATAGGCGTCTTCACGAATGTTCGTGAAGACAAGCAATCCGGCTCTATCCAAGAGCCATGTAAGATCATCAACAATGTTGAGAGGATGTAGATCCTCCAACAACAAATACCTACGACCTATCACTGTCCTCTCCTTGATCCAGTCAAGCGCTACAAGGTGGTTCTCATGTATGGTTGGAATGCTAGGGTGAGGAGGTGAGGATGGAGGTGAAGGTGAGGATGGTAGTGAGGGAGATGAGGGTGGTGGTGCCCTAGAGGTGGAGGGATTGCCCTTTCTTTTCTTGTTTTGCTCTCCCTTCTTCTCTTTTATCCTTCCCGACATTCTCCTTACAAAGTCCATTTTTTTACCAAAATTACGGTCTGTTCTTCAATTCCACGGCCGTGGTTTACCCAGAGACCGTGATTCGTCTCAGAATTTTGCGAATCTCAGCAAATTCACCAACAATCACCACAACAAGCAGCCCTAATCTAATTCCTTCCAGTCTTTGTCAATTCTTCCTAAAAATCTATAGCAAAAACGAACCAAATCTGCGAAATTGGAGAAGAAAGAATAAACCTCTTTTTCGGATTGAAAAACCCGAAATGCACCTTTGTTGATGGATTTCCGCTCGGTTTGTCGCTTGGATCTTGTTCGTGGTTGGATTTGATGCAGTTTAGGATGAAGAATCGTTGAAAACGATTAGAAAACGAAGAATTGGAGAGGGTCGTGGGATTTCGGCGTTTTAGGTCGTGGAATGGGTATTTTTGGGGCAATTTTGTGAAGAATGTGGCTTATATACTCGCAGGCAAAATTTTTGAAAATCACGGTCTGTCGGGGTGTTCCACGGCCGTGGAAGTGTACGGACCCGTGGTTTTGGTGATTTTTCAAAGGCTTTTGAGAATTACGGCCACTGTAGCTATGACGACCGTAATTTAGACCGTGGAACCTTCTGTAAAGCTTCAAAGTCCAAATTTCGTCATTTTTCTTCGACATTATCTTTCCTTTCTCCTTTTCCATCGATCCTACAACCAAAAACATGAACATACCGGAAGAAATCGAGGCAAAATAAAGCGAAAAAAGTCTATTCTAAGCTAAACTATGAATCGAAAACGAAAACGAAAATGCAATACCTTGGGTTGCCTCCCAAGAAGCGCTTTGTTTAAGGTCCGTAGCTAGACCAAACTCGCACTTATTCGAGTGCGGTAGGCGCAAACTCCTCAGCTTGGAGTTCCGGTGTGTACTTCTTGAGTCGTTGACCGTTCACCTTGAAACTTCCGCTAGCTTCACCCCATACTTCAACTGCAGCATGGGAGAAAATGCGTTTGATTAGAAAAGGTCCGGTCCAACGGGATTTAAGCTTACCTGGAAAGAGGCGAAGTCTTGAATTGAAGAGGAGAACTTGATCTCCTTCTTTAAAGTCCTTTGGAATGATATGCTTATCATGCCAACGCTTTGCTCTTTCCTTGTAGATCTTAGCGTTTTCATAGGCGTTCAAGCGAAGTTCATCCAGCTTGTTGATGTCTAGGAGACACTTCTCTCCCGCTTCTTTCATGCCGAAATTCAGCCACTTGATAGCCCAAAACGCTTTGTGCTCCAGCTCTACCGGCAAATGACAAGACTTCCCATACACAAGGTTGTATGGTGTGGTTCCTATGGGAGTCTTGTATGCAGTCCGGTACGCCCATAATGCATCATCTAGCTTCAAGGACCAATCCTTCCTAGTCCTTGAAACCGTCTTCTCTAGAATTCCCTTGATCTCCCTATTTGAGATCTCAACTTGTCCACTTGTTTGTGGATGGTAAGGGGTAGCGATCTTGTGAGTAACCCCATACTTAGCTAGAAGAGCTTCAAAGCGACGGGCTATGAAGTGAGAACCTCCATCACTAATGATTGTCCTTGGTGTTCCAAATCGCGGAAAGATGGTCTTGTTGAAGAACTTAACCACCACCATGGCATCATTTGTGGGAGAGGCAATTGCTTCCACCCATCTAGAAACGTAGTCTACCGCCAATAGTATGTATTGGTTTCCACAAGAAGATGGGAATGGTCCCATGAAATCGACTCCCCAAACGTCGAAAATCTCCACCTCTTGGATGTTGTTGAGGGGCATCTCGTTCCTTTTAGAAATATTGCCTGTTCTTTGACAAGCATCGCAGCAAGAGACAAAGGATTGCACATCTCTAAATAAGGTAGGCCAATAGAATCCAGATTGCAATACCTTTGCGCTAGTCTTGTTCGAACTAGCGTGTCCTCCACAAGGTAGTGAATGACAATGGCGGATGACACTTTGCATTTCATCTTCCGGCACACATCGCCGAATGATGCCATCCGGACCTCTCTTGAAGAGGAGAGGCTCGTTCCAATAGTATTCCCGGACGTCCTAAAAGAACTTCTTCCTTTGTGCGTAGGATAGTCCGGGCGGTATCTCCTGGCAAACCAAATAGTTAACAAAATCAGCAAACCATGGTTCGTTACCTTTGGAGATCTCGTTGATGCACTCCTCTATGATGTGTAGGTGTTCGTCCGGAAAGGAGTCATCAATGGGTAGATGGTCGTCCTCTAGATGTGTGAGGCGACTCAAATGATCCGCAACAGAATTTTCTGAACCTTTCTTGTCGCGGATCTCAAGATCGAATTCTTGTAGGAGAAGAATCCATCTAATTAGCCTTGGCTTCGCGTCTTTCTTCGCAAGGAGGTACCGGATCGCAGCATGATCCGTGTAGACAATCACCTTTGCACCTACAAGATAAGAGCGAAACTTGTCAATAGCGTAGACAATGGCTAGAAACTCTTTTTCTGTAGTGGCGTAGTTGAGCTGAGCTTCGTCTAGCGTCTTGCTAGCGTAGTATATGGCATGGGTTCGCCCTTCCTTTCGTTGTCCAAGAACAGCTCCAATAGCTACGTCACTAGCATCGCACATAATCTCGAAGGGGAGAGTCCAATCCGGGGGTTGGATAATAGGTGCTGAAATTAGAGCTTGCCGAATGGTGTTAAATGCATCTAAACATTCCTGCGAAAACTCAAAAACCGCATCCTTCATCAATAGATTAGTGAGAGGTTTTGATATCTTAGAAAAGTCCTTAATGAAACGTCTATAAAATCCAGCATGTCCTAGGAAACTTCTTATCCCTTTCACCGAAATTGGGGGAGGAAGTTTCTCTATGGTCTCTATCTTAGCTTTGTCTACCTCTATCCCTCTACTAGAGACTAAATGACCTGATACGATTCCTTCCTTAACCATGAATTGACACTTTTCCCAATTAAGAACTAGGTTAGTGTCTTCACAACGTTGTAAAACAAGAGAAAGGTTAGAAAGGCAATCGTTAAAAGAGGAACCGTATACGGAGAAGTCGTCCATGAAGACTTCCATGATTTCCTCTACGTACTCGGAGAAGATGGCCATCATGCACCGTTGAAAGGTGGTTGGGGCGTTGCAAAGCCCGAACGGCATTCTCCTATAAGCGAACGTACCCCAAGGGCACGTGAATGTGGTCTTCTCCTGATCGTCCGGATGTATTGGAATCTGAAAGAAACCACTATAACCGTCAAGGTAGCAAAAATGTGTATGTTGTGCTAACCTTTCAAGCATTTGATCGATGAACGGCAATGGAAAGTGATCCTTCCGCGTTGCGTTGTTGAGCTTGCGGTAGTCTATGCACATTCGCCATCCAGTCACGGTTCGGGTAGGAATGAGTTTGTTGTTCTTGTTGGTGATGACCGTCATTCCTCCCTTCTTCGGAACTACTTGAACTGGACTCACCCATTTGCTATCGGAGATAGGATAGATGATACCTGCATCAAGAAGTTTAAGAATTTCCTTCTTGACAACCTCCTTCATGGTCGGATTCAACCGCCTTTGAGGTTGTCTTGAAGTTCTAAAATCCTCCTCCATTAGTATCTTATGCATACATAGGGAAGGTTTAATTCCTACTAAGTCCTCGATAGTGTAACCTATGGCTTTTCTATGTTTCCTAAGGACTGTCATGAGCTGTTCATGTTCATCTATGCTTAGTTCGGAGCTAACAATGACCGGAAAGGTAGAATTAGATCCAAGAAAAGCGTACCTTAGATGAGTAGGAAGTGGTTTGAGTTCCATCACTTTCGGAGCTTCCAATGGTCCTTGAGGGGCATCCGACGTTTCCTTAGAAGTTTCTAAGGTTGTTGAGTGGTTTGGAGAAGAATCAAAAGAAGTTGAAGAAGCAAGCCGATCACCCTCTTACACGGTCAGAATTACGGCCTCCCTATGTGTTCCACGGCCGTGTAATCCCCTGGAATGGAGGTCGATTTTGGTTGTGAAATCCACGGTCGTGGAATACAGGGTATGACCGTGGATTCTTACATTCTCAGCCTCATCGTGGAGTTTTTCAAATTCCACTTCATGCATCTCTTCTTGTGCTTCTAAGGCTTCAATTTCCTCTTTGCACTCTTCCTCTTCCCCTACATTGGTTAGACTCATAGTGATAACCTTTTGTAAAGGATCGTTAAAGAGAATCGCACTTACCTCCTCCGTAGACAAACCTTCTTCATCTTGGATATCGTAAACATCCTCATCAAAGATTGGCTCCTTTACTAGAGCGGAAAGAACGAACTCTACTTTCTCTTCTCCAATATCAAAAGCGAGTCTCCCATTCTTGCAATCGACCATGCATCCGGAAGTTGCAAGAAACGGTCTTCCGAGTATAATCGGGACCGGACTATCTGCAGGAATGTCAAGCACAACAAAATCAATGGGGACAAAGAATTTACCTAGCTTGACCGGGACGTCTTCTACAATACCGACGGGGCGAGTGATGGATCGATCCGCCATGTATAACGTCATCTTGACCGGTTTAGGATCGCCTAAACCGATCTTCCTACATAATGCAAGTGGTATAATGCTCACACTTGCTCCCAAGTCACATAAAGCGTCGTATGTGACATCTCCCACTCCAATGGGAATGCAAAATGACCCCGGATCCTTCAACTTTGGGGGCATTTTCTCCTTCATAGTCTTGATGAGATCCGAAGAATCCGAACTCATCTTGACCTCACCGAAATCTTCTAGCTTCCTCTTGTTGGAGAGAAGCTCCTTCAAGAACTTGCCATAAGCCGGCATACCTACAATAGCATCAATGAAAGGTATATTAATATGCAGCTTGCTCATGAGTTCTATGAACTTACCGAATTGTTTGTCTAGGCGCGCTCGCGCTCTAGATTGAGGGAACGGTAGGGGAGGTTTGTAAGCTGGAGGAGGAACATAGACATCTTCCTTTTCCTTCCCCTTTCCTTTGTCCTTCTCTACGGGGACTTCAACAAACGTAGGCTGCGGATCGGTGGTAGTCACTCCGCTCCTAGTTGTAATCGCCATTACCCTTCCCTTAGGGTTATCCTCCGTCTTTCCTGGAAGTTTCCCTTGATTTCTAGGAATTTCCTCCGCGTGGTTGAACAATTGGTTCTCCAAAACTTTTTGAGCTTTGTCAACCTTGGAGACTTGATCATCAACCTTGATGAGGCGGTTCTCCAACCCTTGAAGCTTTCCCAAGATTGTCTCCAACATGGGATCGGACTTCTCCTTTCCCGTATTGTTTCCTCCATTAGATGATTGCCCTTGGCTTTTCAAAGGAGTAGAGGAAGAGGAAGGAGGAGTTAGCGAATTAGAATTGGAAGGATAGGAGTTACCGGAATTTTGTTGATTGGAGCGCCAATTTTGTTGTTTGAACCCCGATTGTTGTTCCAATTGTTGTTGTTCCGGTTGTTGTTGTTTCCATTCCAATTATTGTTCCGGTTATTGTTCCGGTTATTGTTGTTGCGGTTGGTGTTATCACCGCCATTGTTGTTGCCCAAATAGCCAACATCCTTCTCTTGTTGCTTTGGGAAGTTGGTCTTGATAGTCTCCTTCAACTCTTTGATCTCATTGTTGAGGGAGAAAATCTGATTTTGAGCTTCATGTGTGAGCTTCGCTCCTTGCTCCACACGATTTCCATCCGCTTTCCGGTGGGAATACTTCTCTATGACTCTTGCTTGCTTCTCAATGAAGTCCCAAGCATCATCTTCTCTCATGTCCATGAATGTTCCGCATGAGAGGGATTGGAGGTTGAATTGCGTTCCCGCATCCAGCCCTTTGTAGTAGATTTCCAGCAAGGCAAGCTTGGATATGCCATGATGAGGGCAATCCAAGAGTAAATCCTGAAACCTTTCCCACGATTGAAACAAACTTTCGTTAGGTCTCATGGAAAAAGCATTAATCTTACCTCTAAGTTCCGCCGTTTTGGAGGGCGGAAAGAATTTGGTGAGAAACTCCGCGGAAAGGTCTTCCCACGTGTCTAGTTTCCCATTGGGAAGAGCTTGATACCATGACAACGCTTTCCCTTTCAAAGAGAAAAAGAAAGGTTTGAGCTTATAGCTGTTGGTAGTAGCATTCTTCGGTCTCATCGTCTCCATCATACACTCAAAGTTTTGCAAGTGTTGGTATGGCGATTCAGCACTTGTACCGCCAAATTGGCTTTGGCGAACAAAAGTGATAACTTGTGGGTTAAAGCTAAACCCTTTCATATCTTCAGCATCAAAATTCACACCCAAGCGGCGTGGTTGTTGTGTTGGATCCATCCGCTGGCCAAGAGTTCTTGGTTCATTATCCACACGTTCGACTCTTGCATTCCTAGGCGGAATGCGGCGATTAGCAGCTCCTTGTGGATGGAAAGGATTCATATTGATCGTGGGATCAATCTCTTCCAACGGTGGCATGGAAGAATCACTATCATCAGCGGATGAGTGGATTTTTCTTCTAGACCTTGATCTCCTTCTTGAGGGCTTCTTGACTACCTTATTCTCAAGGTCGCTCATCTTTATCCTCATTTGGAAGATCATGTCTTGTAGACCGTTGACTTGAGATTGATGACGATCCATCTCATCCTGGCGGAGAGTCTCATTCCATCGGAGTTGAGCTTCCTTCTCCGCCAACTCCGTTTGAAGATCACGTTCGTGTTCTTCGGCCATCTTCTTTTCCTTGCACTTTTACCTCAAGGTTTTCTCTAGCTCTTGATCAAGAGGTAAGAGATCTGCGGTGTTCCTAGACCTGCGCATGCACTCAAAGAGATATCAAATAACGAGAGCAAGTTCCCAAGCTTGACAACCGGCTACCGGATTCGGCCTAAACCAAATCCCCGGCAACGGCGCCAAAAACTTGTTCGCCCCTAGAGGTGTGTGCAAATAAGTTTTAAATTTATAAAACTAGAATCAAGCAGCGAACCCGCAGTGTACGGATCGATATAGTTAAGCAAGAATTCCAGAGTATCAAACACAGGGATTTGGGGGGAACGAACTCGATTGCAGATTATCAAGCAAGTAAATATGAGAGTTTTGCAAATTATTGGGAAAACAACAATCCTAAAGATCCAGGTATCTAGCTGTGGCAATCGATTCAAGATATACTTAATGATATAAAGACAGAGTTGAGATATGCAAAGGTATACTAATGTAAGGTAATCGTACGGTGAAGTTCCAAAAACCTTATATGACTCACCTATAAGAAACTCTCTATACAGGTTGTTGAGGCTCAATATAGAAAGATTCTAGAGACGAGAATTAGTGTCAAATACCCAAACTTATAACCCAAGGATCAAGACTAACTTAACCGATTGAGGTTGTGACACTCACAATCGAGGTAGAGGTTGTTGAGGCTTCACTACCACCTAGAAAAGGCAAGCCAAGACTAAGTTAAAACAAATCTTTAACTTTGGATTAAAGTAAAAGCAGGTTCGTAAACTTAAGTAAATCACGGGTAGTTCTTGAGGTTCCACGGCCGTGGACTCAAGAACAGCCCGTAATTTAAGGTTGTCGGCGACAATTCTCTAACTCTCAGGGTCTAATCTATTTGCGATCGATCTATCATCATCTAAGCCACAACTATCAACCCTTCACCTTAGAATTGTTAAGGGTTTTTATCCAATAACAGTCATATTGATATCAATTCAAGAATTAGAAGATAAAAAGATGAAAACTTTCAAGAACTTTCAATAATCTTCAATTCAATCTCAAAGTCACAAAGAGAATAAGCAATGTCAAAAGATTCACAATAGAACACACAATCGTAATCCTAGGAAAGAAAAGAAAACGGGATGTCAATCCGTTTTCCAAATCGAACCTAATCAAGAAGAGAGATCTTCTTGCAAAACCTTCCAAGAACTGCGATCTTCCGCAAATCCGGAGATCTCAACAGCAATCTCCACCAAAAGTGCGAGATTAGAGGAATTCCTAACACGAACTTCGATCTCTTCAAAGAGATGTCAATTGCTTCCAAGCAAGCTATGCCAAAATATCCTCGTGTCTAAGCGGCGATCAATGAGGGTAAACGGGGTAGCGAAGGTGACGGAATCTTTCTTCGTCCGTCTTTTTATAGTGTAGGGCAAAATGTCGGCCCGGCCCAATCTTTAAAAGATCGTGGCTTCAAAGTGTAGCGAAAAGATTCGCCAAGATCACGGTCGTGGAAGTGTTCCACGACCGTAATTTAGAGCGTGGAAACAAATACGGTTTGCAACATATGTTCCACGGCCGTGTAATCCCCTGGAATGAACATGGATTTCTGACTCCAAATCCACGGCCGTAATTCTGAACGTGGTTTATGATACGGCCGTATTTTAGGGCGTAATTTAGGGCAAGAACGTGATTCTTCCCTAAACTCGTGCATTCCTCAAACTAAGACTCCAAATTTCTTCCAAAGAGTGTCCTCAATCTATGGACATATCAACTCAACTCTCCTTTGCTCGTTTCCGTTCGGAAATAGCTCCAAATCACCTATAATCGACATAGAACTAGTGTAGACATCCATATCGACAATATAGGTAATACTAGCTCACATATGCGTAAAGTCCAATCAAAGACTATCAATATGAATCAAATACGTTTAGAAAACGTGCCTAAAATATCACAATATTTCATGCTAACAGATAGTGAGTAGTGAGACTTACCCGGTAATCTATTCTCACCTTAGAAACACCTTCCCTTTGCAAACCTCAGCTTTGTCCGCGTTATCTTTTGAGATCTTGAGTCGGAACTGTAATAGCTAGGATTTCTGAATTCTAATTAATGTTGATTAACTTAATAAGTGATAGTAATTGACATATAACTCGCAAAGATTGCGTAAGTGTTGAGTATAAGTCCCACCGTTATGTTCTTGGCGTAATTTTGGGCTTATGGTGAAATTTTCACTTTTTCCCCCGAGTAATTGTTTTTACCCTCCGATATAATTTGGAGCTTTTGGGAGGTCCAATTAATAAAAATGCACTTGAGAGATATTGACCAGGACATCGGACATATCCTGGATATCAAAAAACATGGAAAGGCAAAACGGCCAAAAGAGTCGCTATTTCGTTTCTTAATGGCTAAGAAACACGGCTTAGGAATACACGTTTTTCGAAGCAATTGTGGAATAATTATCCCTACAATATTCAAGATTTATTGTTCCAATTTCGAGAAGTTTAGAGAAGGGGGTTCAACCCGCAATTGGATCGGTTAAAGGATAATTATCGACTTCGCTAAAGGATAATTATCGACTTCGCTACAGGATAATTATCGAATTCACTATAAATAACGGAAAATCATTTATTAATTCATTTTCCTTTCAAGTTTCCTCGTAAAATCTCTGATTTCTTTCAAACTTCAAAGTCAGATCTACTCTCCGTTTCTAATCCGATTTCAATTCCGTTTGAGTTTCTCGATTCCTCTCTTCATTCTCTTCATATCAGTACCGAGTTTTTGCATTTCCAAGCAGATGAAGACCTGGTCGAGAATATGTGTCACCAAGACAGTTCCGTCGCTCAGATTTCGGTGAATTTGATGTTGTTCATGCGTAGCCTGCGTCTTTGTGATTCCGAATCTTCTTTCAAATCGTCAATCGGGTTAGTAACAATTAAGTTATGAATTTATTCGTTTTCCGTACTGCGATTTGGCCTAAATTGACCTTTGGCTTTTCAAAATGAATA
This sequence comes from Fagopyrum homotropicum, assembly GCA_033239125.1. Lineage (NCBI taxonomy): Eukaryota > Viridiplantae > Streptophyta > Magnoliopsida > Caryophyllales > Polygonaceae > Fagopyrum > Fagopyrum homotropicum. The sequence continues at coordinate 61,350,900 of BSWB01000005.1, forward strand.
ATTAGAAATTCCATTATGATCATTATATTATTCTGGTGTTTATGGGTTGTTTGTTTGATGAAATCTGATGACAGGTGGGTTTAGAAATGGCATGCGGGCAAAACGTTATTCTAGTAAAATTTAATTAATTAATTAAAGGTTAATTAATTAAATTAGGATTAAATTTGTGATTGAGGAATACTGATTAGATGCATGCTAGGTGTCAGAATGAGTTGAGGATTATGATGATGTTATGGATATCGGTTATGGCTTTAAGGTTAAGTATGTGTACGAGTATGATTAGATGTTATGTTGAGGATATGCCTTAGGCATTTATGAATGTGTTGGGGATCTGAGGTTTAGATTTGAGATATGGGTTGGTTGTGCTTAGTGAGACGAGTCTCCTAACCTTTGCATTATGTGATTGTGTGTGTCTTGCTATTGTAGGCGTTGATTACTTCCCCAAGGGGAAGCTGTGACGTGTTACAGGTTACGAGTATATCAAGTAAGTCCATAGGACTTACTTAGCGTGCAGTTGTGGATTGTATGATTGTGATGGTTGTGTGTGTTCATATGATTGTGCATTTATATCCTAAACCGGACTAGGATGACCATTTATTACATTTATTTGACCCAAGTGTATTATAACGGGCGGTAACCACCGGTCTCCGCCTGCTGGTTAGGAGGAGGTGCCTGGAAGCCAGTAACATAGGGGGGACGAGTGACGATCACCCCCAATGCAAACCCCGGTGTTAACGGTTAAAGGGACAAGGTTCTTTAGGTTCCTCGCGTTTCAAAAGAAGTTGAATTAGTAATGGAATAATGTAATGAAAGATAATAAATTAATGTGTGTGGCATTGCATGTATGAGATGTTGATGTGTGGTTGTGCTATTACCTTCATGCTTTTCCTTAGTGTAGCTAACGGTGTATACCGTGTTGTAGTTGATCTGCAGGTTAGGAAGACTGCATGGTGAGCCAGATGGTGTGACCAGCCGAGGACTTCTATACATTAGGATGCGAGGGATGGGGTATCTTTTGTGGTTATGGTTTATGATGTTGTTTTGTACTCGGCTTGGAGTTTGTAAACTCTTTTGATGTATCATATACAACTTTTATGTATTTGGTTTTAATCTACCTGTGCCTTGTTGTAAAATCTAGTGAACTTGTTGTCAGACTAGGGTCAGGACCCATTTTGAGATCCTAGCCCAATGTGACACTCCAAGTCCCGTGGATTTGGAGTGTTACAGAGTTGGTATCAAAGCCTTAGGTTGACAACAATGACACTTGCTAACTACAATAAAGGTAGAGTGGATAAATAAACAGAACCCATTTGGGGTCTGACTTTTTAAAGGATTTTGGTTTTAAAGCGAGTACATATGTTTTTGGATAGTATGTACAAAAGTCATCACCCATCTGAGGATCTCGATAGTGTAGATATATATATATATATATATATATATATATATATATATATATATATATATATCTTTATTGTGTTGATGAGTAAGCACGTAATAATGAGTATTAAATATATATATATATATATATATATATATATATATATATATCGATACATATGGCATATATATATAGCCTTATAAGTTAGAAGCGTATATTCTACAGATGGCTCAGACTAAAGCAGTATCTATAGTGGGACAAGATAGGGGTACACCCCCTCTTCATCCAGTAGCATCAAGTGAGGGACCAATATCCGTTGCTGTGTTGCCTATGGTAGAGAACGAGTTTGAAGAGGTTGATCGTGTCTCCATGAGTAGATTCGAGTTTCAAGAGTATATGCGGCAAGTATATGAGGTGGTGATAGCGGGTAGATCTACACCGGATTTACCAACATCTGTGAGATCGACTGAAGTTCTGGATTAGAGAAGAAACAACGGGTTGAATTAGTGAAAGATGAGGTTGGATATCCGGGTTGCATACCGAGCCCGATTTATGGACGTTTGAGTACTTCTCGTTCACACGGACTTTTGGTGAAACGAGGACTTTTTACAATTGTGGGAAGCCTGGACATGTACGACCAAAGTGTCCAAGATCGCAGTGACTTGCTTTACCTGTGGTAGACATGGTCATAGAGGTGTTTTCCGTAAGCAAACTAGAGTGACATCACGACAGGATTTTATTTCTACTAGTGTGACGGGAGGTGGTCAGAAGACACCTCAGTAGTAGACGCGGGGGCAGCAGAGAGTCCCAGATCATTCGCCTACTCAAGAATCCGTTTCCAGGCTGAGTAGAGGTAATGGTCGTGGTAGGAGTACCACGGATACTAGAAGAGCTCAAGGTAGAGCCTTTTGAGATGGGCAGTGTAGAGGATCCACCCGTACTAGTGGCAGGGATGAGACGTATATGTCTCAATTGTGGTTATCCAAATCATGTGGGATCTGAGTGCCCATGGCACCGATAGCTTGCTTCACCTGTGGTGAACTAGGCCATCTGGCCCCTTTCTATCAGCAAGATAATGTTTCTTTTCATCAAGATCTTCCTCTTTCCGATGCACAAAAATTTGGAAGTGGAGGCTGTGGCGATGACCTCAGTGATACCTGAGGAGCATAGGTTTGAGATTGAGTAATGATATGCAGTAGAGCTTCGGGCGTTTGCTGTTACAGGTACCATTCTTGTTAATGGTTTACCTAGTGGAGTTTTGTTTGTTGTGAGTGCTATGCACCTATTGTCTTTCGATGCATGTGTTAATAGTTAAATGTGGATACAGTAGAAGATAGATCTTCCTTTATAGGATTACGAGTTACGGGTCTTAGGTACCCACGAGATATGTGGTTGTTCCCTTTGTTCAGGGACTTGTGTATGGGTTGAAGACTTCTTTGTCATGCCTTAGGTGCATGAGAAGGTCTTTATGTGTGGTGGACGACTAGATATCATGTTGGTTTATATAGCAGTAGGAGGACTATTATAGTCTCTACTGAGATCGACTAAGTAGAGGTTTTCCGAGGTTATGACCTTTAAGGAGGTGAGTTGTCTTTAGTGCCGTATGAGCAGGGAGGTTGATAACACCAGAGGGTGATGTTTTTTTTTTTAATTTTGTTCCATAAAGGAAAGAGATAGTTCCACGATGAAGAGTATTCCAGTGGTATATGATCTTATAGACGTGTTACTGAACCGTCTAATCTATCGCCTCAGCGGAATGAGGACTTTGATATTGCGTTAAACTATGGTAAGAGACTGGTTGGGAGAAGGCCTATGAGGTATATGGCTTGTTGAGTTGTTAGAAATTGAAGGAGCAATTTGAAGAGTGGTTTGAGACGGGCTCCGTTTGCCCTAGCACGTTCATTGCTACGTACGGATGACTTGTTGGATTAACTAAGAGAAGAAATTGTGTTTTTAAGATTTCCGTATGCTTTGGATATCATCAGCTAAGGATGAGAGAGCAGCGTGGGCATAGGACAACATTCCATACCCGTTATGGACACTACGAGTTGTAGTGTTGTCATCTGAGTTGAGGAACGTCCTAATAGTCGTTATAGGAGTTGATGAACAGTGTCTTCATCTACTACCTTGATCAATTGGTGGTAGACCTTATTGATGACGTTTGGTGTACTCTCACAATGGAGAGGAACGTACCGGTTATTTGAGGACGGTTTTGCAAAATCCGAGGCATAGAAGCCAATGTACTATGCTCGCTAAATGTGAATTGAGACGCCAGAAGTAACCTTCAAGGTCATGTTGTTCCACCAGTAGGATCATGATTGATGTGACGAGGAGTAAGTATGAAGTCTTATGGATGATACTCATGAACGTTAAGGGAATGCGTAGTTCTCGGCCTAGCCGATTGCTACCAACGCTTTGATGAAGGATTCTATGTGATTGTGCATCCATTTACGTGTCTTCTGAGGAAGACCACCATAATTGTGTGGTTGAAGTAGTATGTCGAAGCTCTGAAGAATAGAGGAAGCATTTGACCTCTGCTTCAATTCGGTGATAATCAAAAGATTCTGGGAATCACGTGACTACGGTGCTGAGAACGTATGAGGAGAACTACCCGACTTATGATTTTGAGTTAGTGGTGGTAGTTCAAGTTCCAAGATTTGAAGACAATACCTGTGTGACATTTCGTGTCAAAGTTTCATAGATCATAGGAGGTTGAAGCATATTTTTATGCAATAAAGGTTGAATAACTGCCAGCGTCGATGGTTTGAGTTGATCAAGGACGCTGACATTGAGATTTGTACCATTTTGGCAAGGAGAATGTGGTCACTGATGCCTTGAATAAGAAGACGCCTTGAGAGAAGGCGATTGTGGGAATTGCTGTACAGTCTCGGTTTCAAAATGATCTAGCTTGGTTAGAGTTGGACCTACAACTGCTTATAAGGACGTTAGTTTCATGTTTAGGGATTTTACCTTGTTTGTTGGATGAGGTCCAACAAAAACAGGGGACTTGCCTGACCCTGAGGGAACATGATGGAAGGATGCCTCATTGCGCGGCACCATAGTTCTTTAATAGAACATAAGGAGTATGAGGCGCCGCAACTGCGTCAGTATAACCGCTTATGCGGAGTCGAGTGGAGAAGATTATAGTACACTCATAGTACACCTTCTTTAGTACATCCATGTACGAATAAGAGGTACCACACAGTAGTAAATCAGGTTAAAGTGTTACTGACCTGGAGATGAGCTCATCCACTACCAGTGATGTAGTGGAAGTGAGAGGACTTTTCTGTGGACTTGTGATGGGATTGAGACCGAGTAAGAGTTTTGGTGTTATCCAGATTATTATTAACAGATTTACGAAGGCGACATATTCCATCTCTACAGAGAGACGTGGCCATTGAATGAAGTAACAAAAGAGTACACTAGACAGATGGTGGCACTCCATATGTGTACCGAGGACAATCGACTATGATTGTAGTAGACGGTTTACTTTGAGGTTTTGATAGCAGATTCAGACTGCTTGGGGAACGCGTCCACATATCATGATTGAGTTTTACCTCAGATAGACGGTCAGTCTGAGAGAACCCTCCAGATCGTAGAGGACATGTTGTGAGCTTGTGGGATGGATTAGGAACATGGACGATCTATTTATCTCCCACTCGTTGAGTTCTTATACCACCACCGTTGGTATGCATCTATAGGGATGGCCCCTATGAGGCATTGTGTAGACATAGGTGTCATACACCTTTATGTTGGGAGGAGTCTAGCAGTACCAGTTGGATAGTGCTAGAACAGATTCAGGATCATATGGCTCGAGTAATGCTGATCAGAGAGAGGATGCTGGCTGCACAGAGTCGCCAGAAGTTGTATGCAGATAGGAGGCATCGACCTCTAGAGTTCAGGGTAAGAGCTCATGTCTGGTTGAGAGTAACTCTGACGCGAGGTGTCAGACGTTTTGGCATAAAGGGGAAGCTGAGTCTCCGATATGTCAGTCCTTTCGAGATACTGGATAGAGTTGGGAGGGCAGTGCGCAGATTGGCTTTGCCACCGAAGTTAGAGGGTGTTCACCCTATCTTTCATGTGTCTCAGCTGAGCGAGTACATACCAGACCTGATGCACATTGTGAGTTATGATGATCTAGTGGTTGAGCCGGACCACCCTTTTGCAGAACATCCTTTTGCAGTTCTAGAAATAGAGGTGTGAGACGCCTGCATTCGAAGGATATTCCTATGATGAGGATATAGTGGTCGAGACGAGGACCGGATGAGGCTACTTGGGAGACAGACGATAGTATCCAAAGGAACTATCCAGAGTTCTATCCGGAGTTAGAGGCACCCGTAGGATCCACGAGTAGATCTTAGTGGCTTTTTGGTGAGTGCTTGTATGTTATGTGCTTATGTGATATGATGTGTTTTTGTGCTAGCTTTGATATGTGCATCTAATCTGTTAGATCTAGTTTGCTGGCACGATATAGGTATAGCTGGAGATGGTTCTTTCCTCCATGCTATTGTAATATGTTTAGGATTAGCTGGAGATGGTTCTTTCCTCCATGCTATTATTGATGGACATACTGTGGGTGGAGACGGTTTTCCTCCACATAGCTGTGTTATGAGTACGATTGGCTGGAGACGGCTTTCCTCTATGCCTTGTGACGTGGTTAGTAGTTGGCTAGAGATGATTTTTTTCCTCTATGCCTTTGGATAGCGTTATGATCTTGCTGTTGGAGTTGGTGATTCCTCCATGCTGTGTTTTGAGGTTATAGAGTGTTATAGGTTGATACGTTGGAACGGAGATGTGATACCTCCGATAGAGAGAGTGTCTATACCTCGGCGTATGGGTCCAAGAGGATTTGGAAATTGTTCAAGTTTCGGTACGAAACTTTTTCTTAAGGGGTGTGTGATGTAATAGCTAGGATTTCCGAATTCTAATTAATGTTGATTAACTTAATCAGTGTTAGTAATTGACATATAACTCGCGAAGATTGCTTATGTTGAGTATAAGTCCCACCGTTATGTGCCTGGCGTAATTTTGGGCTTATGGTGAAAGTTTTACTATTTCCCCCGGTAATTATTTTTACCCTCCGGTATTATTTGGAGCATTTGGGAGCTCCAATTAATAAAAATGCACTTGAGAGAAATGATCAGGACATCGGACATGCCCTAGATTTGAAATAACATGGAAAGGCAAAATGGCCAAAAGAGTCGCTCTTTTGTTTCTTAATGACTTGGATAGACGGCTTAGGAATACACGTTTTGCGAGGCAATTGTGGAATAATTATCCCTACAATATTCAAGATTTATTGTTCCAATTTCGAAAATTTGGAGAAGGGGGTTCAACCCACCTTTGGATCGGTTAAAGGATAATTATCGACTTCGCTAAAGGATAATTATCGACTTCGCTATAAATAGCGGAAAATCGTTTATTAATTCATTTTCCTTTCACGTTTCCTCGTAAAAGCTCTGATTTCTCTCAAACTTCAAAATCATATCTACTCTCCGTTTCTAATTCGATTTCAATTCCGTTTGAGTTTCTGGATTCCTCTCTTCATTCTCTTCATATCAGTATCGAGTTTCTGCATTTTCGAGCAAATGAAGACCTGGTCGAGCATATGTGTCACCATGACGGTTCCGTCGGTCAGATTCCGGTGAATTTGATGTTGTACATGCGTAGGCTGCGTCGTTGTGATTCCGAATCTTCTTTCAGATTGTCAATCGGGTTAGTAACGAATAAGTAATGAATTTATTCGTTTTCCGTACTGCGATTTGGCCTAAATTGACCTTAGGCTTTTCAAAATAAATTATTAGAAATTCCATTATGATTATTATATTATTCTGGTATGTTTATGGGTTGTTTGTTTGATGAAATCTGATGACAAGTGGGTTTAGAAATGGCATGCGGCCAAAACATTATTCTGGTGAAATTTAATTAATTAATTAAATTAGGATTAAATTTGATATTGAGGAATACTGATTAGATTCATGTGAGGTGTCAGAATGTGTTGAGGATCATGATGATGTTATGGATATCGGTTATGGCTTTAAGGTTTAGTATGTGTACGAGTATGGGGAGATGTTATGTTGAGGATATGCCTTAGGCATTTATGAATGTGTTGAGGATCTGAGGTTTAGATTTGAGACATAGGTTGGTTGTGGTTAGTGAGACGAGTCTCCTAACCATTGCAGTATGTGATTGTGTGTGCCTTGCTATTGCAGGCGTTGATTACTTCCCCAAGGGGAAGTTGTGACGTGGTACAGGTTACGAGTATATCAGGTAAGTCCATAGGACTTACTTAGCGTACAATTTTGGATTGTTTGATTGTGATGGTTGTGTGTGTTCATATGATTTTGCATTTATAACCTAAACCGGACTAGGATGACCATTTATTACATTTATTTGGCCCAAGTGTATTATAACGGGCGGTAACCACTGCTCTCCGCCTGTTGGTTAGATGGAGGTGCCTGGAAGCCAGTAACACAGGGGGGACGAGTGACGATCACCCCCAATGCAAACCCCTGTGTTAATGGGGAAAGGGACGAGGTTCTTTAGGTTCCTCGTGTTACAAAAGAAGTTGAATTAGTAATGGAATAATGTAATGAAAGATAATAAATGAATGTGTGTGGCATTGCATTTATGAGATGTTGATGTGTGGTTGTCCTATTACCTTCATGTTTTTCATTACTGTAGCTAACGGTGTATACCGTTTTGTAGTTGATCTGCAGGTTAGGAAAACTGCAGGGTGAGCCAGATGGTGTGACCAGCCGAGGACTTTTGTACATTAGGATGCGTGGGATGGGGTATCTTTTGTGATTATGGTTTATGATGTTGTTTTGTACTTAGCTTGGAGTTTGTAAACTCTTTTGATGTATCATATACAACTTTTATGTATTTTGTTTTAATCTACCCGTGCCTTGTTGTAAGATCCAGTGAACTTGTTGTCAGGCTTGGGTCAGGATCCATTGTGAGATCCTAGCCCAATGTGACACTCCAAGTTCCGCGGATTTGGGGTGTTACAGGAACCACAACTAGATGTTTTAATCCCTAGAATCCGCATTCCCTTTATCTGACTTTATATCATCTTTGATTGCTTTAATTCGTAGTTATTAGCAATATTTGACTACCTGATTTCATGCTTTGTTTCACCATAGTCCTGTGATCGACCCTTGAAATTCTTGCTTTTATTACAATTGATCCGTACACTACGGGTTCGCATATTGTTCAAGCATACTTCTTGGGTTATAAATTTTAAAGCTTGCACACACCTTTTGGAGCGAATATGAATCTTTAGGATTAGCCAACTTAATTGCATCTCAAGCTTTTCCATTTTCTTATGTGGAATATGAAAGTGTAAGAGAATATAACACTACTTATCTTCAACCGACGTTTAAACCAACTTCTCGTAAACAAATTTCCAAATTAATTTCTCAATCTTATGACCAAAAGAAACAAAAAAATTCTTACGATTTTACAATTATTTTCGCATCAAGTTTCAATTTGTAGTGATATTTGGAGTACTTTATCACAAAAATATTTTTACATGGGTATTACTTTACATTTTATTGATAATGATATGTACTTGCATAAATTTGTTATTGCATTTCGACATTTTAATGAAAGACATAGTGCCGTCTACATTGCAAATTTAATAAGAACGGTTTTACGAGAATTTAATTTACAAAATCATGTTTTTTCATACTCATTTAATAATGCTTCCACTATCACCCGCGCCGTAAACGATTTGGTGGGGAATGCGGGTCAACTTCTAAAAACTCCTTTTACTCACCAAAGATGTGCATGTCATATTTTAAATTTATGTGTTCTAGATGGCCTAAAAGTTTTACATGAAATGTTAGAGCCTATAACCGACGTAATTGAACATATTTGGCATTCAACCGATTTAAGAAAAAAATGGAGATCAACTTGTTTACAAAAAATGTTCCTCCGATTGCTTTTTCAAAAGATATTGAAACTCGTTGGAACTCAACCTATAAACTACTAATCAAGCTCTTCGTTATAAGATGTTTTACAAGATTTTACTCACAATTTATTTCTTGGTCTATTTTAGATAATGAAGATATTTGGCAAACTTGTTATGATATTTGTAGTGTTTTAAAAGTTTTTAGTGATTCTACTAATATGTTGAGTTATGTTTACATTCCCACTTCTTGTATGTTTTTAGAAATAGCCGTAAATGTTGCCTAGGCTTTACAAACCGGTTTAGGTTTATAGAATCACTTGTAGATGCTACAACTGAAATGAAAACAAAATGGCTAAAATATTGTAAATAAATTCCCCTCGTTTATCTTCTTGCCGCCGTTTTCGATCCTAGACTCAAAGTTGATGGTGTTACCGAATTGTTAAATGTCTATTATGAATGTTTAGGTTTATCTTCTACTATGAACATTAATTCCATTAGTCTCAATATTCTTCTTGAAATTGGTAAATTGCTTCCTTTATTTGAAACAAGTGCTAGTGCTTCCACCGAATCGACTCCCCACCCTCTTCTTTTTCATCTTCTATTCTTTCTAAAGCTAAACAAATTTTAGCTAAAAGATCAAAAACACTCATCCGCAAGTGCGGAATTTCAAGATTATCTAACATCTTGTTTTAGTTTTGATGGTTAAAGTGATAGTTTTCAAGTTTTAGATTGGTGGAAGAAGGTAGCCCCGAAGTATCCAACATTGGCCAAGATGGTGCAACAAATTATGGCCGTGCCCGCATCAACGGTAGCCGTGGAATAAGCTTTTAGTCAAGGAGGAAACATGCTAAGTTACAAGAGGATTCAATTGAAGCCCGACAAATTGGAGGCTCGAGTATGTGTTCAAGATTGGATAAGGGAGGAGAGGAGGAAACAACGGAATGCTCCCGTTTATGACTCAAAATCGGATTCCAACTCCGATGATCCGGCCACCACTTCCGAGTCCGAGAGTCAAAGGTAAGGGGGTAACGAAAACAACTCAGAAATCCGAAAAAAGGTAAGCAAAGGTAAGAGAACTACGTAGGCTTTGATTCCTCTTAAACCCCAAGAGGATACGTAGGCAACCGGGAAACCGGTTCAAGCCCTCTTCTTTTTTTTTTGTTTCAGTTAGTAATTTAATTAAGAAACAACAAAAGGGACCAAACTCGGTTTATTATAAATAAATAAAATTACTAACTTTAAAATAACGAGTATGTTCTCGTTTTTTTAATGTTAATAATTTGGTTTAGGTTAAAAAAAATCGACTTTGGTCTCTTTTTTGAGTTAGTAATTTGATTTAGTTAGTAATTTTATTTACTTAGTAATTTTATTAAAAGGCTAATGGCGCTAATGTAATAAAAAAAATTAAATGTACAAAAAATCTAAATACTTAGTAATTTGTTAACTTAGTGATTTAATTCATCTACAAAAAAACGAGTTTGCTCTCTTTTATTTTAGTTAGTAATTTTATTCAATTAGTAATTCTATTAAGATGCTAATGTAATAAAACATATTCAATATACAAAAAGATAGTTATGTAACATTTCAATCTACAAAACTGTACTAATGTATAATAAATTTAAAATGTACAAAAATTTACTAATGTATAATTTTGTTATTAGTTTACTAATGTAAAATTCCAATCTAAAAAACTTTACTAATGTAAAATAAATTTAAAATGTACAAAAAATAACTACTGTATAATTTTTTTATTAATATACTTAAAAAGTAATTTTATTTATTTACAAAAAATGTAAAAAAAATAATTAATGTATATTTTATAACTAAAATAACTATTAACTAATAGTTATAATTTTTTTTAAAGCATGTGCCAAACCGCCAAACCGGAAGATAGCTGGTTTAGGTTTGCGACCCATGTTTAACGTAGAGTAGTGTCACCGCCTCTACGTTGACACCCCTGAAGAACCATGTCCGAGAGCCGCAGCCTGCGCTTTGGCCTGCGCCCGGAAGGCCTTTGTCACCGCTCCTACGGAAGATTCTAGTCGCCCCTGCGATGAATCAACCCGAAGAACAAGTGTCAGCGCCCCTGCGCCCTTGCCTGCACCTTTGCTAGAGGACTTGTGAAGCCGAAGAGAATGTGTCACCACCCTTTTGGTGACACTTTGCCGCCCCTGTGGTTCTACACCAGAAACGTCACGAAGTTGAAGACTCAGACATTCAAGAGCTTTGAAGACCCCGCCCCCGCAGGTTTTCCATGTCGCCCCAGTGGCCAAGATGAAGATGGAACGTTTTGGCCTAAACTGCTTATACGGTTTAGCGCCAGAGGACTTAACTCTGGTTGTTTGCACCACCTTTATGACATTTAAGGTGCCTGTTTAGACAACCTATTTACTGCCCTTTATTGTGTTTTCTAGTATAAATAGAGCCCTTGGCTGATTGCTAGAATGATCCACATTTTCCCTAAAAGCTCTATATTTCTAAGTGTCAATTTGTAATGAGTTTCTAAGCTTCCTTTGCTACATTGGGTTGATTGAAGCTGCATTGCTATTTGGTTTTATGTTCTTTTAATATAAGTTTAATTTAGTATCTTTTGTGTTATGTTTGCTTGATCTCTCACTTATGTTTGCATGTATTTTATCACTTAGATTGATCACCTTAAGTGTACATTTGCATGCAAAGTTCTAGGGTTAATCGATTCCGGGTTCAGGTCTTTAATCTAGTAGCATACCCCTAGGTAAAAGTTGGTTATAATTATCTAAGGGAAAGGAACATAACTATAAATAAAGATTAACGGTTTATTTATTCTTCTTTATATCTCTTTTTCTTTACTAGAATGCTAACTTGTGCTTCGATCTTGTAGGTTTACGGATAAATAAACGGGTTAAGTTGTGTTAATGCCAGTTGGCTTAACACATATCTAAGATCAAGATGAGAACATTGGTCAATTGCTTCTAAAAAGAATCAACCAAGTAGTATGCATGCTAAGATCCAACCTAATGTAGTTTTATAATCATCCATATTATCTCCATCTTTGCTTACTATTTAATCACTTTTGTCTTGTTGTTCCACACTATAAAACCCCCCTTGGTTACATTTCGTTAATTGAATCTAAACTGAACTTTGACTAAAACTCTCTTGGGTTCGATCCTTACTTACACTATACAAATCGGTTAAGTGTACGTTAGGTATTATACTTTGATAAAGCTAAAAGACAACGACCATAGGTTTTTATCCTCGTCAAATTTGGCGCCGTTGCCGGGGAGTTTAAGTTTCTGTATTGTTTTTATTTTTGATTATCGATTATTGGTTTGGGCCATTTTCATGGTTCAAACCCGTGCTACTAACTCAGATTTTGCGCCTTTTGATTCAAGAATAGAGAGATCGCACAATCGAAAACAAAGGCAACAACGAACTCATGACACAATCGCAAACCGAACTCTCCGTCAACTAACACAACCCCATTTGACTCAACACCCGCTTGCGATTACCTTAGCGGCAATTGGGGAAGGAGTCAAGTTTGAGCTCAAACCAGGGTTGGTACACTTGCTCCCATCTTTCCATGAACTGAGTGGGGATGATCCGATCAAGCACCTTGGGAAGTTCCACACCGTTTGCATGAGCATGAAGCCAACAAACGTCACCGAGGAGCAAATCAAGATGCGGGCTTTTGGCTTCACTCTCAAGGATGGGGCGGATGATTGGTACTACCATCTTCCGTCCGGGAGCATTGACATATGGGACAACCTCCACAAGGCCTTCTTGGAGAAGTACTTCCCACAAAGAAAGCGAATAGCTTGAAGAAGGCGATAAGCAACATTGAGCAAGAGGCGGACAAAACTCTTTATGAGTATATCGAACGCTTCAGAAAATTGAGATCTAGCTGTCCTTTCCATGGGTACTCTACCCAAGATCTAGTCTTGTACTTGTACAACGGCTTGCTAGACAACGAAAGGAGGATCATTGACGCTGCATGTGTAGGTAATATCTTAAACTCTACTCCCGAACTTGCTTTGGATAAAATTCAGGAATTGGCGGAAGGAACAAGGAATTTTGGTAGGACTTCTACCAAAAGAGGGGTACATGTTGTAAACCCCAGCCGTCCGGAGATATCCACGGAGATTGTTGAACTGAAGGAGATGGTTAAGAGATTAACCTTGATGGGAACTCCACAACAACTCAAGGCTTGTGGAGTTTGTGACGATCCTTTCCACCCCACGGACTTGTGTCTACAAGTCCAAGATGAAGTTGCTGAGGTGAATGCTTTGGGATATGGTCAACAACAACAGCAATGCCAAAGGAATGATCCATATGCTCAGAATTACATGTCGGGTTGGCGTGATGAATAACACTTCCGGTGCAGTGATCAACAAAACCAACAACAACAGCAACCCCGCCAAGGTAAGTCCCAATTCACTGAGGATATGCTATAGGTTTTGACTAAACATTTCGCTACTCATGTCCAAACCACATTTCGCTACTCATGTCCAAACCACATAATCACAATGATCGAAGCTCGATCCTCGAGAAACTTGCCCTCCCAGATGTAATAGCTAGGATTTTCGAATTCTAATTAATGTTGATTAACTTAATCATTGATAGTAATTGACATATAACTCGCGAAGATTGCGTAAGTGATGAGTATGAGTCCCCCCTTTATGTTCTTGGCGTAATTTTGGACTTGTGGGGAAATTTTCACCTTTTCACCGGGTAATTATTTTTACCCTCCTGTGTTATTGGAGCATTTGGGAGCTCCAATTAATAAAAATGCAATTGAGAAAAATGATCAAGACATCGGAAATGTCCTAGATATGAAATAACATGGAAAGGTAAAACGGCCAAAAGAGTCGCTATTTCGTTTCTTAATGGCTAAGAAAGACGGCTTAGGAATACACATTTTGTGAGGCAGTTGTGAAATAATTATCCCTAAAATATTACAGATTTATTATTCCAAATTCGAGAAGTTTGGAGAAGGGGTTCAACCCGCCATTGAATCGGTTAAAGGTTAATTATCGACTTCGCTAAAGGATAATAATCTTCTGCACTATAAATAGCGGAAAATCGTTTATTAATTCATTTCCTTTCACGTTTCCTCGTAAAAGCTCTGATTTTTCGCAACCTTCAAACTCAGATATACTCTCCGTTTCTAATCCGATTTCAATTCCGTTTGAGATTCTAGATTCCTCTCTTCATTCTCTTCATATATGTACCGAGTTTTTGCATTTCCGAGCATATGAAGACCTGGTTGAGCATATATGTCACCAGGAGGGTTTCGTCACTCAGATTCCGGTGAATTTGATGTTGTCCATGCCTAGCCTGCATCGTTGTGATTCCGAATCTTCTTTCAGATCGTCAATCGGGTTAGTAACGAATAAGTTATGAATTTATTCTTTTTTCGTACTGCGATTTGGCCTAAATTGACCACAGGCTTGTCAAAATGGATAATTAGAAATTCCATTATGGTCGTTATATTATTCTCGTGTTTATGGGTTGTTTGTTTGATGAAATGTGATGATAGGTGGGTTTAGAAATTGCCTGCGGGCAAAACGTTATTTTGGCAAAATTTAATTAATTAATTAAAGTTAATTAATTAAATTAGGATTAGAATTGAGATTGAGGAAGATTGATTAGATGCTACCTTGAGATTTGTGGAATTTTGAGTTATGGTGTGATGTTGAGGTTTACTTTCGATTTATGAGTTAAAGATGGGTATAGGGTTTAGGAGGTGGAATCTCCTAACCTTGGGACGATGTTGATATTTTTGTGTCTTGTTGATGCAGGCGTTGATCGTTTCCTTGTGGGGAAGTTGTGACGTGGTATAGATCGACGTCGTGACATATTATTGGCCCAAGTGTATGAGTGTGTGTTGTGGTTGTGTGTGTGTGCATATGTGTTTTGCATTTATAACCTAACTAGACTAGGATGACCCTACATGCATATTATTGGCCCAAGTGTAGGATAACGGCGGTGATGACTTCTCTAGCCCAGAATTGGGAGGCTAGGGAGGTTCTTTGCGACCAGACCTCTAGGTGGTGATGATTGACACCGTTCCAAACTTAAGGGGAATGGGGACAGAGGCGTTGGGAGTTTACTCCGCCTGTCACTAGGAATGGAATTAGTAATGGTATAACTTAATTAAAGATAATAAAGGGTTGTGTGTGTGACATTGCATGATATGATATGATGATGTGATATATGTGCTACGACTTCATTCATATCTATTATCTGTTAGCTAACAGTTTATACTGTGTTGTAGATCTTCTGCAGGATAGGAAGACTGCAGAGTGAGTCAGATGGGTGATCAGCCGAAGGCTTCCGTACACTAGGTTGTGCAAGGGTTATGGGATCTTTTGTATACATTTGTGTATGGTGTTGCTGTTTTGTACTCGGCTGTGTTTTGTAAACCTTTTGATGTATATATTCAATACAATTTCATGTATTTGATTTTAATCTATTTGTGTCTTGTTGTAAGATCCAGTGAACTTGTTGTTAGGCTAGGGTTAGGATCCACTATGAGACCTAGCCCAGTAGCGCCCCGAGTCCCGCGGATTTGGGATGTTGCAGAGTTTGTATTGGAGCCTTAGGTTGACAACAATGACACTTGCAATAAGCAATAAAGATGGAGTGGATAAATAAACCGAACCCGAAAGGGTCTGATTTTTGAAAAGAATTTTGGTTTTGGAAAGAGTACAACTATTTTGGGATAGTATGTACGGGAAGCCATCACCCTTCTGAGGATCTCGACAGTATATATATATATATATATATATACCTATTATGTGATGTTGTGTTGCATGTAACATTAAGTATTATATATATCTATACATATGGCATTATATAGCCTTTTATCTAGCTATGATATTATCACTGATGACTCAGACTAGAGCAACATTTTCTATAGGACGGAGAAGTGGTAGACCACCTCTATCTCCGGTAATTGTAAATCATGAACGAGTTGGTGGACCCCCAGTCGCGAGAGGTTGGGATTAAGTCCCCATTGCTGAGTCGCCAAAGGTGGAAGACCAAGTTATGAAAGACGTTGAGAATGTCATTTCCAAAGTTGTCGGCAGCGCGTGGATCATATTAAGGAATGAGATAGTTATCCTACTTAAATTGTGGAGTACCCAAGTGGATGAATCAAGTTGCACCGAGCTTGAGCGTGTAACATAAGTGGCGAAGAAAGAAAGACGCATTCCATATCCTTCATCATCACTAGATCCGTTGAGGTATTGTAAAAGGTTATTTCGGTGTTAGTTACACCAAAAGGGATGGATAAGGTTGCTAAGGCTCAAGAGAAGCTTGGAACACCAATTCCAGATGTATGATTGAAGATTTACAATTTCTAGAGAGTATTTGTATGAAATGTAGAGACATCATTGGAGTCGATCTGTCATTCAAGGGATATACGGTTTTAGATGAGGTGAGCCTGATTGGAGGGGTTGTTCAGTCTAATAAGCTAAGGAAGTGGTAGAGATTAGAGTATACCAATATTAAGAGTGAAGGTTATGATAATGACAAGGTTCGATAGAGAAACGAACGGGTTATGTAACACCCCGAATCCGCGGGATATCGGGATGCTACGGGTGAGACCTCACAATGGGTCCCGACCCTTAGCTTGACAACAATTTCACCGGACCTTTCCAACATGGCACAAATAAAGGCAAAATCATAAATCATTTTTAATGCAAATGATAAGAACCCGAAAGAATGCAACCACAACTTCAGCTGAGGTACAACTCAAACCAAACGCCAAACAAGCGGCACACGAAATGTAATAACCGAAAGACAAAAAAACAAGACAACTCCAACTCAAAACCCTTTCCAAAATGTACGGACCCCGGATGCCCACCCTTCCGGATCTCTCGGAGCATGCCTAACCTGCAAGGCAAACTACAACATTCGGTATAAAACCGTTAGCTCACATTCAAAGCATTAGAATTAAAGGGAAAGGCACAAACACAAATAATTCAACATAGTACCACAACATACTCAAAAGCATACAAATTCGGTTTATTATCTTTATTATTATTAAGTCATATCCCGTTCTAATTCAACTTCTTTTTATGACACGAGAATCTCCCGAAACTCGCCTCGGTCCCTTCTTCCGGCAATGGAACGGTCGGATGCCACCGACCGTCTAACCAGCACGGGCCAGTTGCCGAGAACCTCCTAGCTCCCACGGGGAGCTAGGCAGTGATGTCACCACCCGTTATCATACACTTGGGCCAAACAATATAAAGGTCGGTAATCCTATTTCCGGTTTAGCTGTTATAAACAATAATAATAACCACACACCACCCAACACACATTAATGCTAATACAAAGAATACGAGCTAAGTAAGTCCGGAGACTTACCTCGTCATCACACTCAACTCACAACACTCTCGCTTCCTTAGGGGAGGAAGACCATAACCTGCTCACAAGAAGATAACTATATAAAAAACAACACTCTCACAATAGAAGTCTAAGACTTCTATACAAATGGTCAACACAAGACCATTTGACTCTCAATTCTAGGACCATATCCTAGAATCCCTCATGCTCACATCACACTCAACAAGCTAGAAGTCCTAAGACTTCTAAGCCCTCGGATCTCGCAAGATCAAAACTCACAACACCACTAGGATAACATGCCTAGTCTCAACAACCTCAAAGGTAACACTCTACACTAGGATACGCATATCCTAACCCACAACCTCACAACCACTAACTCACAATCTCACTCTCACAAGCCTCACAAGAACCGGCATACACTCATCCCATGTACCACTCAGAAACATAAAACCCTTAGCCCTCAAAACATTCCAACAACATCTTCATACTCGCCTAGGGTCCACAAGCCACTACATGGCATTCCAACTATCCTATGTTGAATCCTAGCATGCTTCAATCATCAACACTTTCTAAGATCATCTAAGAATACATACTCAAGATAGGGAACTCACCAAGAAAAGGCACGGGGTCAGAAGGAAGAAGAACAACCGAAAAAAAGAAAAGAAGGCCGCAAGGGCGTGTTGGCTGAGCCAGTGGTCGCTCCTGCGGCCCAGAGGTCGGCCCCTGCGGCTCCTGGTGGCCGCCCCTGCGGCTTCTGCTGGCCTCCCCTACGGCTTAGCGTGTTGGCCGCCCCTACGGCTCTGAAGATCCGCCCCCGCGGTCGAACAACAGAGGGTGCTTAGCGATGGCTTCTTCGACGATTTCTTGTTGTGCCTTGGCCTCTTAGCTTCCTTGCTTGGATCCAGAACATCCACACACATAAACATCATCAACACAATAGATCTAAGCTAGATCCGAGCACATGCAACACAAAGAGGAAGAAAGCTAAGAATCCATGGCTTCCACCATTTGAGTTGAAGAAAGGAGATGAAGATGAAGAAATGGAGAGGGAGGAAAGGGCTTACACTTACAGATCCGGATCTGTAGCTCAACTCATTGTTGGACATCAAACAAGAAGAAGCATGGGAAGATCATCAAGAAGGGCTTCCAAGTGCTTCCAAGCCAAAGAGGGAAGAAAGAGATAAGGGAGAGAAGCTTTCACATGAAATCAAGAATGAGAGGAGAGAGAGAAAGATTCAGCTGAAGGGATAAGTCAAAGAGAGGGAAAGAGGGGTCCGCTTAGGGAAAATGAGGGGTCGGTTCCCCAAACGAAGGGTCGGTGCGTGATTTTGGAATAAATCCCGTTAGTCAGCGCCTCGTGCCTGCGGGAAAACTGAGCCACGCCTGCGGAAGGTCGGTAACTCGCTAACAATCCGGAATAAAAATTCCGGATGATAAAAAATCCCCCTAAAAACAAGTTTCGTCCCGAAACTTTGATAACGCAAAACTCTCGGTAAGAACTCGGTAACCGCTCAAAACCGTAACGTGCAACTCCCTAATCGATAACTATCACCTACTCATGTAGCCATGTCAACACACATGCACCTAATATCTAAGCCAAAAAGCTAACCAATCATACACACATTCCCGCTCAGGGCACCAAACACATAAAAACACACATGCACCTAATATCTAAGCCGTCGGCCAACTCGATGTAACTAGGTCCTCATACGAATTCCAACAAGGATACTATCTCACATCCTCTCGGTAGCCTCATCGGCTCCTCGTCTATCCCTACATCATCACAACTACGATCATATCTCGAGCCATACACGTCTTCCATCGACCGTCCCACCTGAAATCTGGAGAACATCCTCCACTCTCGGTGGCCACGCCACTGGTAAACCACTTCCTCACACGCGTCATATCTCCAAAAAGGTCCAATATACTAGGACCCAACTCCCTTCTAGTAGCCAACACGTATGACGTCTCGCGTCCGTGACACTCTTATCTCGACTCATTCCGTATCCAAACCCAAGAGGTCCGTACCTCTTTTCGGTGCAAACTTCCATGTGATTTAGCTTGTCTAGCGTCTGCCTTTGGACTTCCGCTACCCAAGCAAGCTCATCATGTATATGTTCGGCTAAACTTACCTATACTCACCAATTCTAACATTACAGGGTACTACACTTCCGTCCACAACTTGCTTCGAACAATGCCTTCACAATGGAGCCTCTCAACTGTCGTAATGATAGCTCAACCCAAGGGAGGGTATCAGGTCTACTTTTACCCCCTTAACTTGCACACATACCCTCTACATGGCATCGACTGGTCACCAAAGTCCTTGGTACTCGTTCCATTATCCAATGTGAAACTATAATGTAAGACATAGGGTCTCTTATGCGGCACGATCCTGCCGCCCACAAATTCCCGAAACAAAACGCTCATCTCCCTCTGAGGAAACGATACTCACTATACCAAACATCTTGCTATCACATTAAGGACTTCCCAATTAGCCGACTTATCGGCCTTGTTTCCCATTAGGGTGTAAGTACATTATCTCCATCGGTTGGTTCCAATGACCCAAACACGTCAAAACCGTTACATGGTCCCAACCCAGTAACAATCTCCCTAGGGTATTTTACCAATCCCCACCGCATAACTCGCGGTGAAAGAAGTCTTCTTTCTCGTCTTATGGTGCTCAACCGGACCAATGTCATGGTCTGAACAAACCATCAGCCTATAAAGTAACTATGGGGTCTCTCCTCATAACCTTCTATCCCGGATCCTTCTCAAAGCCTTTCAAAGACCACCTTCAATTAAAGTCCTTAACCATCTCTAACTGTCGCCTCTACGGGGTACTCAATTCTTGCTGAGTGAGTATACATACACGTTTGATACTCTTATTGTTCATACATGCCTAGCATGTTACTCTGTAGCTAACTCGACACCACCATAAGCACGCATCCCAAAGTGGCTAATCTTCGACCCTTAGTCGATCATTCTTCCTACATACCCGCAATTGTCCACATACCCACGGAACCTCTCTTGTTAATTCATAAACGCCCCAAGTCCCGCTTGGATGCATTCATAATATCATTCCGTCCCCATAACTCGATGTTTGTGTCAAAGAAAACAAACGGAGGTCACTCACCTCTTCTACTTCTGTCAAAACTTCACGGATACGTTTCGGATCCCACGACCCATTCACTTCTTTAGAAGGGAAGAAATTGTCCAAACCATCCCGCAACTTGGCGGTTATGGCCCACCAATTTATACGCTTCATATCTCCTCCACATACCTTGATGGTATTACTGAAACTATCATCTCATTCTCAACTGATATGTTGGATCCTCTCAACCCGCTACGCCTCTTAGGAGGTCACCTCGGACGTCCCAACCCGCCTAGATAACTCTAGTTATCTTCTTATCCTGAATAACCTGTAACCTTGTCGTCCCATGTCATGCTTGTTCCTCTCAATTTTGAGAGTACAACAAGGCATCGTCAAGTCCCATCATAAGAATCATTAGCGCATTAATGCATCACAATTGTCATCACACTCCTTAGGTTAGGGTCCACCTTGGAACCGTCTGAAACAATACCAATGCTCGACTTTATTGTAACTTGATTCCGGAAACCGATGGATACTTATCTATGTAAACTCCACTCCTGAATCGCACTTGCGATCTAAAATGGCCTCACTACCCTTATAGTAACCATATTGGCCCTAAATGCCGTCTTATAAAGGTCCTTTCTTCTCATCATCGATCCAAAACTAGTCACGTCTCAACTCCAAGTCGATCAAATTAACATCGCAATCGCATGCACTAGTCTTAACGAGCCATCCTCTACAGAGAAGATACCCTTCCTCTCCGTTCAACACACACATCTCTTGGAAGTAAAAGTGCAACTTTTCCGACTTGTACATTTACTCAAAACTCTTATCAGAATGCCCTGAAGGGCCAGAAGAATTCTCCATTCCTACCACAAAACTTCTGAGTCATGATCCCCCAGTTACTACCACCTTAAGCTTAATGCCTACGGCGCTACCATAGCTTCGGTCCTTCGTTTCACACCGTGGCCCCCATGGCTCCTTTGGGTGAGTCTAATCACTTCGAATCGTTTCTTGTTCACGACAACTTATCAGTTGTTCCATAAGGACAAAATACCATGCATCTCCTTCTCATTTCTTCCTTTGTTCAAAGCAACTCAAGAACTTCACTTTCCTCTAGATCCCACTAGGTCTTTATGTGCTTAAACCCTTAAGGTTCTAATCCGCGCCATTCCTCCATATGCAAAAACTCGAGACCTATAAAGGTCGCCAAAAAGGGTCATTCCATCCCTCTGCGGGAGGTCTATTACCGTTTCTTGCTCAAACCACTTGACGTTATATTGCTCAAAACCATCACGATTCTGCTGATGTACTTCTTACATTGGCATCTAATCATAGGGAAAAACTCCCAACTTTGTTATTGTTCCATTGTAGTCTCCACTTGAGGTTATACCTCCCGTCTACAACTTTTCCATGGTATCCCGCATTTAATGCGTTCTCAGTCATCACCGATAACCTTGTGGTTGGTCTTCTCTAAGGTCAACAACTTACCAATTCTTAATAATTAATGTCACTATTCTCATAATGGCTACCCTCCTTGGGGTATTCTACCTCATCTCCGTTAGCTTCTTTCACGATTTGTGCTTTCTTCCTTTTCCATAATGTAATCACACTCTTATAGGCCTCACATCTCGTATAACCCGTCTTCAAAAGCCTAACCGCACCTCGTAACATCTCGTAAGCTTGTCTCTTGGTCGTTGTCTTAAGTCCTTTCACTACCAAAGCTCCTTGTTGCGTCGCTTCTCTTCACGGGTTCACGTCTACTCAAACTTCTATCATCTTGGTGTTTCTTAGCCTTATCACCATAATGGAAGTCGGTTAACTCCACGTGAATCCCACCATGCCATTCTGCTCATATATCTCATAATGTCGACTCTTCCTTTAATGGTACTTCGTAAGCTTAACTTACGGTATCTTACATCTTTCACGCCGGGTTCAATCACTCTTAACATCTCGACTCCAAATATTTGGAGCATCTAAGAGAAGCTTTACCTTGTTAGAATGCTCCCATCTGTTCCTTGATTCGCATCTTCAGTGGTCCACACATCTTCTTATATACGTTATCTCTATTGGTCTTGCTATCTTTCCATTTGAGCCTTCTTTGGTAACCACTTCACATCTTCATGTTACTCTCTTAAGTTGTCTCGTTTTCTTCTTTTGCTTGGTTGGCCTTCCTTGACGTTGTCTCCAATCCTTCTCTCCATCATCCTTAAAATGAATTCGAGATTGTCGTTGAGTTCGTTAGCACGAGATGCCCAACTCGATACTTGAGCGTCTTCTTCTACTTATGAACATCATCATAAGCTACATCATTATCTTAAAGGTGATGATATTGTATCATCATCTTAGCTCAAAGGTCCTACAGCTCTACATCCTACTATATGTCTAAGTCTACATATACATAACTATATAAATCCTATGTCCATATCTCTACTAACATACATATCCAACATGCCATCATATCAATACAAGGTCTAAAACATATAATAGTCCACACATACAACTATACACATAAGTCATGTCCATCATGCAACTACAAACCTCATATCCATATCTATATATATACATATATATACCAAGTCCAATAAACTAAGCTTCCGAGATCCGTGGAAGGAGTGGTGGTCCGTACATTCTACCCCGACTCATGCATGTGAATTTTGAAAACGAAAACTCAGAACCCGTGGGCTTCTATTTATTCCCTATAAGGCCTTTAGAAGATTGCGAGTGCCATTGTTGTCAACTTAGGGCTTTGATACCACTTTGTAACACCCCGAATCCGCGGGATATCAGGATGCTACGGGTGAGACCTCACAATGGGTCCCGACCCTTAGCTTGACAACAATTTCACCGGACCTTTCTAACATGGCACAAATAAAGGCAAAATCAAAAATCAATTTTAATGCAAATGATAAGAACCCGAAAGAATGCAACCACAACTTCAGCCGAGGTACAACTCAAACCAAACGCCAAACAAGCGGCACACAAAACGTAATAACCGAAAGACCAAAACACAAGACAACTCCAACTCTAAACCCTTCCTAAAATGTACGGACCCCGGCTGCCCACCCTTCCGGATCTCTTGGAGCATGCCTAACCTGCAAGGCAAACTACAACATTCGGTATAAAACCGTTAGCACACATTCAAAGCATTAGAATTAAAGGGAAAGGCACAAACACAAATAATTCAACATAGTCACACAACATACTCAAAAGCACACAAATCCGGTTTATTATCTTTATTATTATTAAGTCATATCCCTTTCTAATTCAACTTCTTTTTGTGACACGAGAATCTCCCGAAACTCGCCTCGGTCCCTTCTTCCGGCAATGGAACGGTCGGATGCCTCCGACCGTCTAACCAGCACGGGCCAATCGCCGAGAACTTCCTAGCTCTCACGTGGAGCTAGGCAGTGATGTCACCGCCCGTTATCATACACTTGGGCCAAACAATATAAAGGTCGGTAATCCTATTTCCGGTTTAGTTGTTATAAATAATAAATAATAACCACACACCACCCAACAAACATTAATGATAATACAAAGAATACGAGCTAAGTAAGTCCGGAGATTTACCTCGTCATCACACTCAACAAACACCACTCTCGCTTCCTTAGGGGAGGAAGACCATAACCTGCTCACAAGAAGATAACTATATCAAAAACAACACTCACACAATAGAAGTCTAAGACTTCTATACAAATGGTCAACGCAAGACCATTTGTCTCTCAATTCTAGGACCACATCCTAGAATCCCTCATGCTCACATCACACTCAACAAGCTAGAAGTCCTACGACTTCTAAGCCCTCGGATCTCGCAAGATCAAAACTCACAACACCACTAGGATAGCATGCCTAGTCTCAACAACCTCAAAGGTAACACTCTACACTAGGATACGCATATCCTAACCCACAACCTCACAACCACTAACTCACAATCTCACTCTCACAAGCCTCACAAGAACCGGACTACACTCATCCCATGTACCACTCAGAAACATAAAACCCTTATCCCTCAAAACATTCCAACAACATCTTCATACTCGCCTAGGGTCTACAAGCCACTACATGGCATTCCAACTATCCTAGGTTCAATCCTAGCATGCTTCTATCATCAACACTTTCTAAGATCATCTAAGAATACATACTCAAGGTAGGGAACTCACCAAGAAAAGGCACGGGGTCAGAAGGAAGAAGAACAGCCGAAAAAAAAGAGAAAAAGGCCGCATGGGCGTGTTGGCTGAGCTAGTGGCCGCCCCTGCGGGCCTAGAGGTCTGCCCCTGCGGCTCCTGGTGGCTGCCCTTGCGGCTTAGGGTGTTGGCCGCCCCTGCGGCTCTGAAGATCTGCCCCCGCGGTCGAACAACAGAGGGTGCTCAACGATGGCTTCTTCGACGATTTCTTGTGGTGCCTTGGCCTCTTAGCTTCCTTGCTTGGCTCCAGAACATGCACACACATAAACATCATCGACACAATATATCTAATCTAGATCCAAGCACATGCAACACAAAGAGGAAGAAAGCTAAGAATCCAAGGCTTCCACCATTGGAGCTCAAGGAAGGAGATGAAGATGAAGAAATGGAGAGGGAGGAAAGGGCTTATACTTACAAATCCGGATCTGAGCTCAACTCATTGCTGGACATCAAACAAGAAGAAGCATGGGAAGATCATCAAGAAGGGCTTCCAAGTGCTTCCATGCCAAAGAGAGAAGAAAGAGATAAGGGAGAGAAACTTTCAAGTGAAATCAAGAATGAGAGGAGAGAGAGAGAGAGATTCAAGTGAAGGGATAAGTCAAAGAGAGGGAGAGAGGGGTCCACTTAGGGAAAATGAGGGGTCGGTTCCCCAAACGAAGGGTCGGTGTGGGATTTTAGAATAAATCTCTTTACTCAGCGCCTCGTGCCTACGGGAAAACTGAGCCACGCCTACGGAAGGTCGGTAACTCGCTAACAATCCGGAATAAAAATTCTTGAAGTTACAGGTTATTCCAGTATATGATATCTTCCTTCGTGGGATCGTGTACCGAGACGAAGTCGTGATAATAGACGTGTGAATAGTATCGTGAATACCTAAGAAATTCACTTGTGAGCATTGGAGCTGAAGAGCCGACATCACCAGTTCCTGTAGGTACCATTCAGATTAATAGGTTTACATGTCAGAGATTTTTCTGATACGAGTGCTATGCACTTATTGATTTTTGTCTTATGTGTTGAGCCTTTGGTGTTAGATACTGTTCGCTCCAAAAGGTGTGTGCAAGCTTTAATATTTATACCAACAATAATTGCAAATAGAGAACCCGTAGTGTACGGATCGATTGTAATAAAAGCAAGAATTTCAAGGTCGAACACAGGGACTATGGTGAAACAAAGATCGGTAATTCAGGTTGTCAATAACAAACATGCAACAAAGCAAAGCTATCAAAGATGATGTAATAACCAGGTAAAGAAAATGCAGATTCTAGAGATTAAAGCATCCAATTGTAGTTCCGACTCAAGATCTCAAAAGATAATGTGGACAAAGCTGAGGTTTGCAAAGGGAAGCTGTTTCTAAGGTGGGAATAGATCACCGGGTAAGTCTCACAACTCACTATCCCAAACAAAAGCTCCTCTCACCGGGCAAGTCTCAAGGTACTAAGAAAAGGAACTATAATCTCAAACCAACACACCACCCAAGGGGATAGAATCAACCTTTACCGGGTAAGTCTCAGACTAACTCTCAAAGATAGGATGAAGGCACACTCAAACCCCAATAAAGGATAAACCTTTATTACCTACACTCATGATCTTTGTAATGCCCCAAATTTTTAGGCGCGTTTTCGATATTTATTTCTTTGTTTATTTACCGATATTTTTTTTATATAGCCTAAATATTGTTTTGCGAGTTTTGCACGTAGTAAATTAAATATTTAGAGTTTATATAACTTATATTTATATATATTCGGTATTTTATTTTACGAAAAAGTTTGGAAATTATTCCGTTCCGAAAATCCCGTTCCGAGCGTTCCGATTTGTATACGGATATTCCTTATCGAGTTTATTTCTTTATTTATTTGTTTTACCTTGTTTTATTCTCATTTTACTTTATTTGATTTTTCTGCTTTCTTCATCCCTTCTTTTCGAGTGTCAGACGCCACCGTCTATTGCAGCCAGCCTCTGATCTTTGTGCAAATCATGAGCCGTGCTGCCCAACCCTATTTCGTGTTCCTAGCCCGACTTCTCGCTATCCTCCCTCATGTCAACCTTATGTTCTGAGCTACCTCTCTCTCACAACTTCTCTGCAACTAAACCAAGCTCTCAGCTACCCTCCTGCAGTGTTGCAACTAGCCCTCTCCAAACATCAGCGCAGCCAGGCCTCTATCTCATTGTCTTCCCTGTCCATACCTAGCTCGACCTCCACTTGGAAGCCCCGCTTGGAAGCCACACCTCCCGGATCTGCAGATCTGCAATAATCTTCTACTCAACTCCCTTGCCTCCCCTTCTCCTTCTCTCTCTGAACCTCCCTCCTCTGTTTCTAGCAACAAGCAACATCTGCACTTCTCCTCTCTTCATAACTGTTGCAGAAGAACAAAACCGCCGGGGAATGAGGCCGCAGACGACGACGGAGAAGACAGTGCCGCCTCCCCTCACCTCGCCTTGCCGTCGGAGAAGCCTTCTGGACCCCTGCCGCCCACTCGAAGCCGGAGAAGCACCCCTGCAGCCCGGTCTCGATCCTCTCTGTCGTCCTTCTGTCGAGCCGCCAACCGCAGGGACCTACGGCCGCCACCACACCAGTAAGGGCCCCCTTCGCCTGCACCTGCATGTGCGTCCGTCTTCACCTCTGCCGGATGCCGCCGCCCTAGCGCTCTCACCTTGCCGCCGCCTCTTGTTTTGAAGACTGAAGAGGGTTAAAAACCCTTCTTTTTATTTAATTGCAATCGGCCCTCCCCCTATTTTGGTGTATTTGCAAAACGGACCCTGTACTTTGCATTTATAGTTTTGGCCTTAATTTGTGGAAGTTGCATATATGCCCGTTCTTTTATATAATTACAGATTTTGCCCAGATTTTCTTATTTATACTTTATGACCCAAATTCTGAGATTTAACTATTATGCTCTTGGACTATTTTCAGAATATGGCCCAAGGATTTATTTGCGGGTTTTGACCCATGTTTATAAATTGTATAAATTTCCCCGGAAAACGTTTTATTGATTTTTAACCTTGGTTTTGAAAACGAGTTACCTTAGATCTATATATATTATATATTACGCACTCGTTGGGTTAATTTCGAGTTTTATATATTAGATATTCCCCGGAAGGGTTTAATTACGGGTTTTAGCGTTTGCTTTGAAAATGAGTTTACCTTAATAATATATCTTATATATATTACAATCAAATTTAGCGTATTAGCTAAATTTGTGTAGCTTTGGTTTTAGGTCCGGAAGCGCCCCGATAAAGGCCTAACGAGTCCAAGATTCGACATCCGTCCTTTGACCCCAAGTGAGTACCCTTCTCGATTTAGTTATGTTTAGTATTAGTATCATGCTAGGTTGGATCTAGCATAACTTAGAGTGAATACCAAGTAGTGGTTATGGACCTTAGGTGAGTGTTTGAGGATTGTGAAATGTTATATGACTTGAGGTGTTGATGTTATCTTGTGAGGATTGTAGGGCGTTGAGTGTTTGGGTTGATCTTGTGAGCATATGAGGATTGAGATTATAGTTGTATGATCTTGTCAAAATTATGGTGAATAGGACGAGAGTATCCTAGCATGTGTTGTGATGTTTATGACCTTGTGAGATCGTGAGGATTAGGAGGTTGTTATCCTATCATGTTTTTGGTTTATGATCTTGCGAGATCATTGGGACTAGAACTCTTAGTACTTCTAGCATGTGAGAGAGATGTTGATCGTGTGCCTTTTGATAGGCGTTGAGTGTCTTCTTGCGGGAAGCTGAGAGTGAGATATAGCGGGATTATCTTTGGGACGAGGTAAGTCTCCGGACTTACTTAGCTCGTATTCCTTGTATTAGCATTGATGTGTGTTTGGTGGTGTGTGTTTATTCTTTATTGTTTATAACAACTAAACCGGAAATAGGATCACCGACCTTTATACTATTTGGCCCAAGTGTATGATAACGGGCGGTGACATCACTGCCTAGCTCTTGCGTAGAGCTAGGAGGTTCTTGGCGACTAGCCTGTGTGGTTAGACGGTCGGAGGCATCCGTACCGTTCCATGCGGTAAGTGGGGACCGAGGCGAGTTTCGGGAGATTCTCGTGTCACAAAAGAAGTTGAATTAGAACGGGATACGACTTAATAATAAAAAGATAATAAACCGGACTTGTGTGATTTGGTGTACATTGTGTATTATGTTGATTTACTTGTGTTTGTGCCTTTCACCTTGATTCTAATGCTGCGAATATTAGCTAACGGTTTTATACCGACTGTTGTAGATTGCCTTGCAGGTTAGGAATGCGGCCGAGAGATCCGGAAGAGTTGGCACCCGGGGTTCCGTACATTTTAGGAGTGGGTTTTGGTTAGAGTCGAGTTTGTATATTATTCATGTATTTTTGTATATCGTGTGGTGGCATTTGGACCTTGTGTTGCATATCGGCTGAAGTCTTTTGTTGTTTCTTTCGGGTTTTCTTTCATTGCATAAAAATGTATTTAAGTTTTGGCCTTTATTTGTGCCTTGTTGCAAGATCCGGTGAAATTGTTGTCAAGCTAAGGGTCGGGACCCATTGTGAGGTCCCAACCCGTAGCATCCCGAGTCCCGCGGATTCGGGGTGTTACAATCTTGGGTATACAAACAAAGGAATCACCGGGTAAGTCTCATCCTAGGCTTGCGATGAACCACAAAAGGTATAACAAGGATAGGATTTGACAAACTGAAACCTCAACTCAGATAAGGATCTGAAAAGGGCTCGCCTCGCTTAGTTTATGTACCATCTCGGTCGAGATGTTCCACGACTGACTGAAGTGTTCTTCGGTTAAGGTAAAGGCTTGAGCTTTTAGGGTCCACTGGTGTAAAGGCTCTTTTTTCATCGTCTTTCCCACAACTTTTAGCCAATCACCCTAGAATCGGATAAAGAACTTAGCCAATAATTATCATGATAACAATAATTAAATATATAAGAAAGGAATTAATGTTCAAACAAGAAAACCTTAACACAAAGGTCTCAATAACTCAATCAAACAATCAATCAGTGTTCCTCAATCACAATCAGAAAAGACAACAATCAAACCAAACTAAGGAAATCTTACAACTTCCTTCAAACTTCCTTCAATAGTATCTTCCTTCCTTCCTTGATCTTTAACCTTCCAAACTTCCTTCAAAACTTCCTTTAACTCTCTTCAAAGATTTTGCGATCCGAAGATGGCTGAATTCCAGAAAATCAGCTTTTATATATACGAGAATTACCTTCCTAAGATAAGATATCTTAAAAAGATAATTTCCTTCTTTAAAATATCTTCATACCTTCATATCTTCCAAAATATATCAGCCAAAAAGATATGCTTACTTCCAGAGATCAATCCAAAAATATGTGATATTCACTCTCCAAAAATAGAACATCTCAGCCAAAGATAAAGATATCGTGTCCCGTCATCACTTCGCCTCGGTGCAGACGATCCTGAAGATCACCTCGGTCGAAGTGGCACTGTAGCAAACCGAGGTGAATCTCACATGAGTGTAAAACTCTCTAATATGGTCTAAAATCAATCTTCTAAATCATTTTCATGCTTCCTGAGCTCTTCTTATAACTCCTCAATGCTCCAAGATATAGCTCCAATGACTCCTTAGTTTCCTTAGCTGTATTTCGTTCCAAAACGTACCATTTTCCCTATAATCACAACAAAACTAGGTGTGGACATGAATTCCCGCAATGGTAGACAAAACAACATTATAATCAAAGAATTTACATCCATACATGCAGATTCATGAAGATAAAACGTCCAAACCAATCCCAAAATATAGACTATAATACATGCTATCAAAATACCCCATACTTATCTCTTGCTTGTCCCCTAGCAAGATCCAAATTTTAGATACAAGATAGAATGGATTATAAGTCATCAAAAAGATCAATGAAAAACATTGCAAAACATTTTGGTGGTGCGCTCCACTCATAGATCACCCTAAGAGAATGCTTCATGGCAAATAAAATCAAGACATGATCAAAACATTTAATAAATATAAGAAAGTTGTTCATCTTTGCATAAAATCGTAGAATGCATAATAAATCATATTTATCGAAATCAATCATGTATAATCCAGTTTAAACCACCAAGTCAATCAACATACTCGAGGTCTCAAGGGCTTCGAAAAGAGGTGAAGAAACGTGTCAGGATGGGATGTAAATATGGTAATGTGGTGCTAGAATCCGGGAATAGGAACTTACTTCACTTTCTTTGAATCACAACATCTTTCACGAGATAAGCGATCATCAATTTCTTGAGATGCCTCAAACCCTTGATGCACATACCATGACCCATTAGGACTATTGATCAATCCGACTTTGGCAAGAAACAAACACCCAGCTATGTGAATGTTTCCGAGTTACTCATCATCATGATCAACGTCCCCAAACCTAATTTGTTTCTTTCTACACTTTTAGCCAGAATCTCAACTTCACTTCACTTGCTTTTCGTCATTGCATCCAAATTCCCGGATAGGTAAAGGGAGACAAATTTGTATATGAGGGGCTAAAGCATGATCAAGAAGAAGAAGAAGAAGAGAATGAAATGCCTTAATCATCCCAGGAAGAATGTGATAGTACTCATCATGGGTATCAACCTTCAAATCCAACATAATTTTGATAAAAACAAAGTATTAAACATGCTAGAATTTCAAACAAAGCATTTTGCAACTTAAATATATCATAAAACCTTTCGAGCATATAAAGATTTCAACACCAATTTGCAAACAGGATCATCATCGAGATCTTATCAAGAAAAGAAGCACAAAATGTTTCGAAAAATCTTTCCGTTAAAGCCCATCTCGTTCGAGGTGTTTTGACGTCATTCGAGGTTTTCATCCTCGTTCGGCCAAGAACGTCTCAGTCGAGCTAAAAATAAATTTTTTCAAACCAATTTTTGACGTTTTCTCAAACAGAAACCTGTATGTATGCATGTAATGACAGATAAGCACATAGAGCATAAATAAACAATAATATATATAAGAGAGTCATACAAACCATACACATAAGTCAAGTAGGTAACATAAATACATCCAAATACCCCATACTTGGGACACATTATCCCAATGGGTCAAATATAAGTCTGAAAGATAAAGTACTCACCGGACCTAGCTGAACTACATAATAAATAAAAGAAATCCATGAATCTCTAGTCCTCGTCAGCTAGCCGTGGTGGATGTAGAATGTAGGGATGTTGGGATGGATCGAACAGATAGCCCATAACATTTTGATACTGCAGCTCCATCATCCGGCGCTGGTAATGCTGGCTCTCCTCCATACGATGCATCCATCCCCCAATGTATCAACGCTCATCGTCGAAGCGCTGGGTGATGTCAATTGTCATAGCCACGTAGGAGTCAATCATCTGCTTTGTAAGCTCATCAATCCGTCGGTGGGCCTCGGGATCTCTACAGCGACGTGATCTACACTGATGTAGCTGTGGTGGTGGTGCTACTCTCTCATCCTCCGTGTCCTCATCATCAAGGTCAATGTTCGCTCCAAAAGGTATGTACAAGCTTTAAAATTTATAACCCAAGAAGTATGCTTGAACAATATGCGAACCCGTAGTGTACGGAACAATTGTAATAAAAGCAAGAATTTCAGGGGTCGAACACAGGGACTATGGTGAAACAAAAAAAAGAATCAAGTTGTCAAATATTTCAAATAACCATAAATTAAAGCAATCAAAGATGACATAAAATTCTAGTAAGGGGAAATGCGGATTCTAGGGATTAAAGCATCTAGTTGTGGTTCCGACTCTAGATCTCAAAGGATAACGCGGACAAAGCTGAGGTTTGCAAATGGAAGGTGTTTATAAGGTGGGAATAGATCACCGGGTAAGTCTCACTACTCACTATCCCAAACCAAAGCTCCTATTACCCGGTAAGTCTCAAGGTAGTAAGGAAAAGAACTATAATGTCAAACCAACACACCATCCAATGGAATAGAATCAACCTTTATCAGGTAAGTCTCAGGCTAAATCACAAAGATGGAATGAAGGCACACTCAAACCACAATAAAGGATAAACCTTTATTACCTACACTCATGATCTTTGGTAAACAAACAAAGGAATCACCGGGTAAGTCTCATTCTAAGCCTGCATTGAACCAAGAAAGGTATAATAAGGATAGGATTTGACAAACTTAAACTCTTAACTCAGATAAGGTTGAGGAAAGGTTCACCTCGTTCAGTAATATTCCACCCCGGCCGAGATGTTCAATGACTGAGCGAGGTGTTGTAGGGTTAAGGTAAAGACTCGAGCTTTCAGGGTCCTGTTGGGATTAAGATCATTCTATCATCGTCTTTCCCACAACTTTCAACCAATCACCCTAGAATCGCATAAGATACTTAGCCAACAATCATCATGATAACAATAATCAAATTAATGGAAATGGAATCAGTATTTGAACAAGAAAACCTTAAGAAAAAGGTCTCAATAACTGAATCAAATAATCAACAAACAAGTGTTCCTCAATCACAAATCAGCAAAGACAACAAACCAAAAGTAATCTAAGAAGATCTTACAAACTCCTTCAAAAGCCAACTCCAATAATGATTCTTTCCTTCCTTGAACTTCAATCCTTTAATACTTCCTTCAACTCTTCCTTTAAAACTCCAGAAAATCCCTCAATTACTGGATGCTCCAAGCATATGATCCGTAAATTTCAGGATGGCTGAATTGTGGAAAATTCAACCCTTTATATAGGAGAATTATCTTCCGAAGATAAAATATCTTAAGGAACCTTTATATATCCATATCTCTGAAAATAAATCAACCAATTATAATATCTTCCTTCCAAAAATCCAGCCAAAAATATAAGATATCCTCCTTCCAAAAATAAAAGATCTCAGCCCAAAATAAAGATCTCGCCGGCGACAGGGTGTTCGCCTCGGTCGGGACGTTTCTCAAGATCACCTCGGTCGAGGTGGTACTGTAGCTGACCGAGGTGAATCTTGACTGAATGTAGAATCTCTCGAATCTGGTCCAAAGTCAATCCTGTAAATCATTTCCATGCTTCCTGAGACATTCCTTAAGCTCCAAGTTGTAGCTCCAATGTCTCCTTAGCTTCCTTAGCTCCATTTCGGTCCAAAACGTGTCATTTTACCTACAATTACAACGAAACTAGGTGTAGACCTCGATTCCCGCAAAGGTAGACAAAATAACAATATAATCAAAGAATATACATCCATACATGCAGATTTATGAAGATAAAACGTCTAAACTAGCCCCAAAATATAGACTATAATACATGCTATCAAAATACCCCATACTTGTCTCTTGCTTGTCCCCAAGCAAGTTCCAAATCTTAGATACAAGATAAAATGGATTATAAGTAAGAAAAATCAATGAAAAATATTTCAAAACATTTTGGTGGTGTGCTCCGCTCATAGATCACTCTAGGAGAATGCTTCATCGCAAATAAAATCAAGACATGATCAAAAAATTTTATGGATATAAGAAAGTTGTTCATCTTTGCATAAAATCATAGAATGCAAAACAAATCATATTTATCGAAATTAATCATGTATAATCCAGTTTAAACCACCAAGTCAATCAACAAGCTCGAGGTCTCAAGGGCTTCCAAAAGTGGTCAAGAAACGTGTCAGGGTGGAATGTGTATAGGATAATGTGGTGCTAGAATCCGGGAAAAGGATCTTACTTCACTTTCTTTGAAACTCAAAATCTTCCACCAATAAGCTTTTCTTAGTTTACTTAACTTTTTGGGATGCATGAACAGAGGTGCACAATAACCGAAGCCTAGGAGATCAACAATCATCAATTTCTTGAGATGCCTCAAACCCTTGATGCACAAACCATGACCCGTTAGGAATATCGCTCAATCCGACTTTGGCAAGACACAAATACCCGAGTATGTGAATGGTGCCGAGTTACTCATCATCACGATTGACTTCCCCAAACCTAATTGTTTCTTTCTAACACTTTCAGCCAAGATCTCAACTTCACTTTCACTTGCTTTTCTTTGCTTGTTTCCAAATTCCTGGATAGGTAAAGGAAGGAAAATATGTATATGAGTGGTTAAAGCATCGTCAAGAAGAAGAAGAGAAGAGAATGAATTGCCTTAGTCATCCTAGGAAGAATGTGATAGAACTCATCATGTGGTGTCAACCTTCAAATTCAACATAATTTTGATAAAAACAAAGTATTAAACATGCTAAAACTTCAAACAAAGCATTTTGCAAGTTAAACATATCATATAACCTTTCGAACATATAAATATTTCAAAACCAATCTACAAACAGAATCATCATTGAGGTCATATCCAAAGAAGAAGTACAAAATCGTTTCGAAAAACCTTTCAGTTAAGCCACCTCGGTCGAGGTGTTCTGGCATCATCCGAGGTGTTCATCCTCGAACGGCCATGAACATCCCGATTGAGGTCATAAAAATTTTTTCCAAATCAGTTTTCGACGTTTTTCTCAAACAGAAACCTGTATGTATGCATGTAATGATAGATAAGCACATAGAGCAAAATAAGATCATAATCAAAGATCAAGATAGTCATACAAGTCATAGAAATACCCCATACTTGGGACACATTGTCCCAATAGGTCAAATATAAGTCAGAAGAACAGAATACTCACCGGGTATAGCAGAACTGCATAAATAAATAAAGAAATAGCTCCCGGATTAGACCGTCTAGGTTGGCGAAGAATATCTCGGTCGAGGCATTCTGACAGAATCGAGATGTATCTCAGTCAAGCTCCGTTCTTTCAACTTCACAAACTTTTGTCCTTCCAGTGTAGCTCCTGAGTTATAATCCTTCCTTAGAGTGTATCTGGTTCCTCTTTAGAGGATGCAAAAACACGAAGCCAACTATCTAAGCTAGAAAAAGGGAAAAGAAAGCAATACCTTGGGTTGCCTCCCAAGAAGCGCTTGGTTTAAGGTCGCTAGCTGGACCTTTCCTCATGGATTTACTAAATGTACCTCGAATATCTTGGAGTGCTCATCACATCCATCATAAAATTCTTCCAAGAAGGTCCCGGTTTCTAATTTCACCGGCAAATGGTATGATCTCCCACGTACAAGTTTGTACGGTTTGATTCTCACCGGAATCCTTCTAGCTTTCCTGCACTTTAATGGGACATAATCTAGCCTTGCGTCCCACCCTTTCCAGCTTCTCATAAATCCTCTTTATTTCCCCATCTCCAGCTTGGGGATGACGTAGGGTCTTTGTCATGTAAATGACCCTATACTTGAACAAATAACACTTCGTTGCCTTAGCGGTTAAGTGCATGTTAACTCCACCCCTTTCAGTCCAAGGAGCATTTACTTTCAGCAAATTCAAGGGATGTTTCATCTTGATCTTAGGAGGTTCTATCGGAAGAGACCTCCAACTCTTCGGTGCATCCCTGAAGAAATCTAGAACTTTAAAGGGAGTAGGAGCAAGTACCTTATAAAGTTCTTCAAATAGTGGGACAAGTTTCATGTTAGGGTGATAATCCACACATGAAATCTTTCCCAACTCACCTGGAATCTCTTCAATCTTGGCCGATTTGACTTCAACCTCGGCCGATCTTACTTCAACCTCAGCCGATGTTTCAGCAGTTGGATCTAGATCTTCCACTTCTTTCTCTTCCTCGAAAGCTTCAGGAGAAACTTCCGGTTCGATTGGAGGAATGCTTAAGACTTGTTGTACTTCCTTATGCTCCTCTTTCGGCTTAGCATAGGATAGGGTGCTTTCCTTGAGCTCCTCCACATTCTTCATCAACTCTGTAACACCCCAAATCCACGGGACTCAAAGTGCTACAATGGGCTAGGATCTCACAATGGATCCTTACCCTAGCCTGACAACAAGTTCATTGGATCTTACAACAAGGCACACGTAGATTAAAACCAAATACATAAAATTTGTATATGATACATCAAAAGAGTTTACAAACACAAAGCCGAGTACAAAATATCAAACATAAACATCTAATACAAAAGATCTCATATCCCACGCATCCTAATGTACAAAAGTCCTGGGCTGGTCACACCATCTGGCTCACTCTACAGTCTTCCTAATCTGCAGATCATCTACAACACGGTATACACCGTTAGCTACAACAATGAATAAGTATGAAGGTAATAACACAAACACACATCAACATCTCATACATGCAATGCCACAAACACATTCATTTATTATCTTTCATTTCGTTATTCCATTACTAATTCAACTTCTTTTGTAACACGAGGAGCCTCAAGAACCCCGTCCCATCCAACGTAACACAAGAGTGTTGCATGGGGGTGATCATCACTCCTCCCCTACTGTGAGATCATCTTTAAGGAACCTCCTCCTACCCGCAGGCGGAGGCAAGTGGTCACGACCCGTTTTAATACACTTGGGCCATTTAAAGTAATAAAAGGTCGTCAAAGTCCGGTTTAGGTTATAAATGCACAATCATATATATGAACACACACAACCATCACAATTACACAAACTCATAACTGAACGCTAAGTAAGTCCTATGGACCTACCTCATATACTCATATCCAATACCACGTCATAACTTCCCCTTGGGGAAGAAATCAACGCCTGCAATAGCAAGGCACACAACATCACAAACTACAAGGGTTAGGAGACTCGTTTCCCTAAGCAAAACCAACCTACAACCCCAATATAACCCTCAAGACCATAACAAGCTCACAAATGCCTACAACATAACCTCAACATCAACATGAGTGCCTAAGGCACATCTCTATCATACAACTCGTCCTAACCAACCTAGCCTAGCCAGCATCTAAGCCAAGGCCAAAGGAAAGGAAGGAAGGAAGACATACCAACAAGGTATGCACCAACAAAAGAAAGGAACTCCAAGTAGACCTAGTGAGGCGGAAGGGCGGCTCGCTCCAGGCGCAGGGGCGGCTCACAAGCAGGCGCAGGGGCAGCCAAAGTCAGGCACAGGGGCGGCTGTTTGTGCAAAATATTGGCCCCGACTTCTCTTCGATCTCTTTCTCGAGTCTCTTCACTTCTTCAACACACCACAACAACACATATATATACATACCCATATATGATCATCAAAACATCCGGGAAAAGATCCAACACAAGTCTAACTTGTGATCTTAAGCTAGAAAAGGAAGGAAGAAGCAAGAAGAAGAAGAAAGGAAGATGGAGATCAAGGTCTCACCTTAGCAGAATCCAAGGCAGCAACCTAGAGCATCTATCCACCTCACCACCTTAGCACCACAGTAGCAACACTCAGCATCATCCTCATGATCATCCAAGCTCAAAAACCTCAGCAAACTCTCAAACCTTCTCACAAACTCAAAGGAAGATCAAGATGAGAAGATGGAGAGAAGAAGAGTATAAGGGAGATGAAGAAGCTAGAATGAGGTAAGGAATCCCCTCATCTGAAGGAATGGGAGGCTTATGAAGGAAGCCAGCCGCAAAGCACGGGTCAAAGAGTCAACGAAAGCGGCTGCACCTACACAGAGCCGCAGGGGCGGCTCACCCAAGGCGCAGGGGCACCAAGCCGCATGGGCGGCCATCTTGATCCGTTGGGGCGGCTAACAGGGTCTAACTAGGACTCACCTAAAGCTGAACAAGGCTCCTAGGCTCCAAGGACTAAGGCTCTTACTTCACACCCCCCTAAAAACAAGTTTCGCCCCGAAACTTGCAAGATCCCAAAACCTCTCGGACCCATAAGCCGAGGTATAACTCTCAACACTATCGTGAACTCTCAACTAGGCCTAGAGGAAGATCATCTCTAGCAAAACACTAAACACATCACACTGGCATGGAGGAAAGCCGTCTCCAGCCAAAACGTACACATAACACTACTATGTAGAGGAAAACCATCTACACTCACACTATGTCCAACAGAGATAGCATGGAAGAAAGAACCATCTCCAACTAATCCTAACACACATCATAACATGGAGGAAAGAACCATCTCCAGCTATACCTATCTCGCGCTAGCAAACAAGATCTAACAGATCATATGCACATATCGCAGCTAGCACGAAAACACAACATATCACATAAGCACATAACATAGCATGCACTCACCAAGATGGAACTAAGATCTACTCGCGGATCCTACTAGTGCCTCTAACTCAGCGTAGAACTCTAGATAGTTCCTCTAGATACTATCTTCTATCTCCCAGGTAGCCTCATCAGGTCCTCGTCTCGACCACTGTATCCTCATCATAGGAATGTCCTTCGAACGCAGGCGTCACACACCTCACTTTAGGACTACAATAGGGTGCTCTGCAAAGGTGTGGTCCAGCTCAACCACTAGATCATCACAACTCACGGTGTGCCTCGGATCTGGTATGCACTCCCTTAGCTGAGACACATGAAACACAAGATGAACACCCTCTAACCTCGGAGGCAATGCTAATCTATAGGCTGCTCTCCCAACTCTATCTAGTATCTTGAAAGGACCGACATATCGGGGACTCAACTTCCCCTTTATGCCAAAACGTCTGAAGCCTCGCATCGGAGATACTCTCAACCATACATGAGCTCCTACCCTGAACTCTAGAGGCCGACTTCTCCTATCTGTATACGACAATTGGCGACTTTGTGCAGCTAGCATCCTCTCTTAGATCAACGCTACTTGAGCCATATCATCCTGAATCTGCTTTGGCGCTATCCCACTAATATTGCTAGGCTCATCCCAACATAAAGGTGTACCGCACCTACGTCCATATAGTGCCTCATAGGGAGTCATCCCTATAGATGCATGCCAGTTGTTGTTGTATGAGAACTCTACGAGTGGGAGGTAACCAGACCATCCCTGTCCCCAATCCAACATACAGGCTCGCAGCATGTCCTCTAAATCCTGGATGGTCCTCTCTGACTTACCATCTGTTTGGTTGAAACACAATCATAAAGTGTAGACTCATCCCCAAAGTAGTCTGAATCTGCTGCCAGAATCTCGAAGTAAACCGTCCATCACGATCAGAAACGATCGTCCTCGATACCCTATGAGATCTTCGACTTTTAGGGAGTATACTTTTAGCTGTAGTATGAAGTGGTGATGGTTTTGAGGGAGGAGGTGATGAGCAGGACTTTCGCACTTTTCCGGATCAGCCGGCACACTTCCGTGACCCTCCTAGACGTTCACCACGACCCATCGGACCTTCTGGAGCCTCTTCCTCTCGCCATGCTAGCGTGATAGAGAGGCCGACCTGGATAGACGCTTCTCCCGCTTGGTATGGATCGCAACCTTCATGGATGGGAGCTCCGCCTCCTTGGTATGATCAGGCACCAGCAGCACCGAATTCACACGACGCACCGGCATGGTACGGTCAACCACCAGCTTGGTACCAGCAGTTACCGGAGTGGGCTACCGACCTTTCTAGGCGAGTTGGTGACTTGGAGATCCACCGGGAGACGCAGGAGACACGGAGCCGGGAGCATGATGAGATGATGAGTGATATCTACCGTCAGCAGTTCGGGCGGTACTATAGCCAAGACTTCCGTCCATTCCCACCACCGCCTCCTCCGTGGTGATGAGCTTTGTTGATTGACAGTTTCAGCCGCCCCACCGCCGTCTAGTGAATTCATTTTTCTTTTTCTTTCTTTTCTTTATTTCTTTTCGAACATTGAGGACAATGTATGTTCTAAGTATGGGGTGGGGTGTGACTATTATGTGTAATAACTCTACTACATTTGCTTGCTTCTATCCATAATACTATGCATGTTTCATTTTCATAGTCACACGTTTCATTATTGCATTGCATGAAAAAGTTTGAAAAACCCATAAAAATTTGAAACTTTTGAAAAATTTTGAAAAAGTTCTTGTGCTTCTAAGATTAGAGATGACTTCTATGATAGTTCTCACTTGTGGAATGAATTTTTGACGAGAATTGTATGCTTAAACGGAATAATGAATTGAAAAGAAATTGAATGTGTTGTTTATCCTCTCTTTCAAGTTTCATAATGTGAAAGTTTGATCCAAATCATATTGAGAAATTAAGGTTGAAATCACATGATGAGTTCTTATACTACTTTATGAAATGATTAAGGCAATTCGATTTTCTTACTTCTTTCTTTGATCACTTAGCACCTCAATAAAAGTAATTGCCTCCCTTACCTATCTGGGAATTTGGAGTAGTTGATATTTGGCATGTTTGATGTGGGAGGGCCATGAAAGCAAAATTTTGCATTCAAAGAATAGAACTAATAGGTTTGGGGAAGTCAATTATGACGATGAGTAACTCGGCACCATTCACATAGCCGGGTGTTTGTGTCTTGCCAAAATAGGATTGAGCGATATTCCTAACGAATTATGGTATGTGCATCAAGGGTTTGAGGCATCTCGAAATTGAGAAACGCCGATCTCCTAGGCTTCGGTTTTTGTGCACCTCTGTCCATCTTTCCAAAAGTAAAGTCGAAAAATAATGTGAAAAAGAAGAAAGAAAAGCTCTAAGTTGATGGTGTTACAATTCAAAGTAAAAAGAAAAGGAGTTGAGTTATTCATTTTTCCGGATTCATGCACCACATCCCTTACAAGTTTCCCTTCTTTCCGCATTCTAGACCTTACTTGAAAGTCC
Organism: Fagopyrum homotropicum; assembly: GCA_033239125.1. Taxonomy (NCBI): domain Eukaryota; kingdom Viridiplantae; phylum Streptophyta; class Magnoliopsida; order Caryophyllales; family Polygonaceae; genus Fagopyrum; species Fagopyrum homotropicum. The sequence goes on from BSWB01000005.1 coordinate 61,392,289, forward strand.
TTAATATCAAAATAATGTTCTTTGACTTGGTGATCTAAATTGAAGTTTCACATGCTTAATTTTGACAATACTTGAAGGTTATGATGTTTGTCTTGAAGTTTAAGCGATTTATGATGTTCCTTTACTCTACATTCTTTGGTTTATGTATGTGAGCGTTTTCAAGGATGAATGAAGTAAGGTTTGAGGATGATCTATTGACTAGAAGCACATTTACCTAAAGGATGGTTTTGTTTTGAGTTTGCATGCATATTTCATTCTAACTTGTATTCTATGCTTTTAAAAAAAACCTTGCTTGAGGACAAGCAAGTGACAAGTATGGGGTATTTTGTTAGCATGAAATATTGCGATATTCTAGGCACTTATTTTGGTTGTTTTTCCCTCATTTATTGTGTACATGGATAAAGTTTAGAAGAAAATGCTAGCTTGTTCATCTATTTTTGTCAATATGGAAGTGTACACTAGCTTTGTGTTGATTATAGGTGAATAGGAGCTAAATCGGAGCAATTGAGAGAGAAAAGGGAGTGATCGATCATGTTCGAGGATTAGGAGACACATCAAGGAAGCTAATGAAGGAGCTAGGATGAAGAATGTCACGACACAAAGGAAACTACAAGCAATATACACTTCCACGCCCTGAATTACGGCCGTAGAGAAGTCCACGCTCTAAACCACGTCCGTGGATCTTTTCATCATGAGCGTGGAGCACTCTAGTAGGTTACACGGCCTAAATTACGGTCGTGGAAGTCACAAGACACCGTAATCCTTTTCCACGCTCTAAACCACTGTCGTGGAAAGCCATGAGACCGTCATTTAGGCGATCTTTTAACGTGTCATTAATTGCCACGTCATTTACGTATTGGGCCTTGACGGCTATTCTTTCTTGTGTTATAAAAAGGTCGGAAAAGAGAGTTTCGAGGACGGTTGCTTACGGACGCTGACGGCCGCTTACCCTTGCTTTCATCATTCTTGCCTAGGGTTGACTGAAGATCGCCGAAGGTTGCGGAAACGCGAGATTTAGAAAGATTGGAGATTGCTCACAACGAGGTTTAGCCTTTTTCTTAGGTTTTGATATTGAAGACGGATTGACATCCCGTTCTTCGTACTTGCCTTAGATCATTGTGAGGTTTTGATACTGAAGATAGATTGACATCCCGTTCTTCGTACCTGCATCATTGTGAGGTTTTGTGTTACATATTGCTCACAGCGAGATTGGAGATTGCTTCTTGTGTTTCGGATTTGAGATTTGGTTTTGAAGTTTTATTTAGTATTCGAGGGTTTTCATCTTTCATTATCTTTAAATTGAATATTGACATCATGACAATGATTATTGGCTAAAACCCTTTAGCAATCTAAGGTGAAGGGTTGATAGTTGTGGAATAGATGATGATAGATCGATCGTAATTTGATTGGACCCTGAGAGTTAAAGAAATATCGTCAACACCCAAAATCACGGCCTGTTCTTAGGTTTCCACGGCTGTTGTTCTCAAGATCTGCCCGTGATTTACCTTAGTTTACGAACCTTGCTTTTACTTTAATCCAAAGTTAAAGATTTGCTTTAAATTAGTCTTGACTTGCCTTTTCTAAGTAGTAGTGAGACTCAACATCCTCTATTTCGGTTTCGAGTGTCACAACCTTAACCGTTTAAGTTTATCTTAATCCTTGGGTTACAAGTTTGGGTATTTGAGATTAATTCTTGTCTTTAGGTCCTTTCTATACTGCAGCCTCAACAACCTTTATAGAGAGTGTCTTTGGATAAGCCATATAAAGTTTTGGAACTTCATCGTACATTACTTTACCTTAGTATACCTTTGCAATCCTTGACTCTGTCCTTAGTTCTTTAGTATATCTTGAATCGATTGCCGCAATTTGATACCTGGATCTTTAGGGTTGCTGTTTTCCTTAATATTAGCAAAGCTTTACATCTTATTTGCTTGACAATCTGAAATTGGATTTTGTTTCATCAAATCCCTGTGTTCGATACTCTGGAATACTTGCTAATCTACGTTGATCCGTACACTGCGGGTTCGCTTGCTTTTATTCTAGTTTTATAAATATAAAGCTTATTTGCACGCACGTTTTCGGGCGAACAGCTAACTCCAAAGATGGGATGAAGGCACACTCAAACCCCAATAAAGGATAAACCTTTATTACCTACACTTATGATCATGGGTAAACAAACAAAGGAATCACCGGGTATGTCTAATCCTAGGCTTGCATTGAATCAAGAAAGGTGTAATAAGAATAGGATTTGGCAAACTCTAACACTTAACTCTCAGTTACAGATCAGAGAAGGTCACCTAGGCAGACAAGTTCCACCCCGACCGAGATGTTCATCGATTGAACGAGATATTATAGGGTTAAGGATAAAGTCTCGAGCTTTCATGGTCCTACTAGGATTAAGATTATTCTATCATCGTTTTTCTCACAACTTTCAGCCAATCACCTTAGAATTGCACAAGGAAATTAGCCATTCATCATCATGGAAGCAATAATCAAATATATGAGAAAAGAATGAATATTTGAACACAAAAACCTTAAGAACAAGACTTCAATAACTGAATCAAATATCAAACAAATCAGCGTTCCTTGGATCACAAATCCAACAAGACAATCAACAAAAGGGAATCTAAGAAAGTCTTACAAATCCCCTTAAAAGCTATCACAAAGCTATGAACTTCCTTCCTTCCAATCTTCAAAACTTCCAGAAATCCTTTCTTTGGTGGTTATTCTCAGCCTCCAAGCATGGTTCAACTTGTGGAAAATCCAACCCTTTATATAGGAGAATCATCTTCCAAAGATAATAATATCTTAATAAATTTCCCAAATATATGATATTCCTTTCAGAAATCCAGCCCAAAAATAAAAGATTTCTCCTTCCAAAAATAAAAGATCTCAGCCAAATAAAATATATCTCGCCGCGTCAGGGTATTCGCCTCGTTCGGGGCGCTCCTCTATATCACCTCGGTCGACGTGCTAATGTAGCTGACCGAGGTGATTCTCAGCTGAATGTGAAATCTCTTAAATCTGGTCCAAAGTAAATCTTCTTCGTTAATTCCTTGCTCCCTGAGTTCTCTTTTAATCTCCTGAATGTAGCTCCTATGACTCCTTTTCTCCACTTCGATCCAAAATGTGCCATTTTACCTACGATCACAATGAAACCTGGTGTAGACCTCGATTCCCATAAAGATAGATGAAACAACAATATAATAACATAGTGTAAATTCAAACATGCAGATTATTGAAGATAAAACGTCTAAACAAGCCCCAAAATATAGACTATAATACATGCTATCAAAATACCCCATACTTGTCCCTTGCTTGTCCCCAAGCAAGTTCCAAATCTTAAGTACATAATATAATGGATTATAAGTCATAAACATCAATGAAAAGTATTTCAAAACATTTTTGGTTGTGTGCCCCACTCATAGATCACTTTAAGAGAATGCTTCATGGTAAATAAAATCAAGATATGATCAAAACATTTTATAAATAAAAGAAAGTTGTTCATCTTTGCATAAAATCATAGAATGCATAATATATCATATATATCGAAATTAATCATGTATAATCCAGTTTAAACCACCAAGTCAATCAACAAGCTCGAGGTCTCAAGGACTTTTCAAGAGAAGGTCAATAAACGTGTAAGCGTGGGATGTATATAGGGAATGTGGTGCTAGAATCCGGGAAAAAGGACCTTCACTTCCCTTTCTTTGAATTTCAACATCTTCCACCAATAAGCTTTGCTTATTAACTTTTACTTTTTGGGATGCATGGACAGAGGTGCACAATAACCGAAGCCTAGGAGATCAGCAATCATCAATTTCTCGAGATGCCTCAAACCCTTGATGCACATACCATGACCCGTTAGGAATATCGCTCAATCCGACTTTGGCAAGACACAAACACCCGGCTAAGTGAATGGTGCCGAGTTACTCATCATCATGATTGACTTCCCCAAACCTATTCGTTTCTTTCTAACTTCCAGCCAACATCTCAACTTTTCTTTCACTTGCTTTTCACTTGCTTGCTTCCAAATTCCCGGATAGGTAAAGGAAGGCAAATATGTATATGAGGGGCTAAGCATGATCAAGAAGAAGAAGAGAAGAGAATGAATTGCCTTAATCATACCAAGAAGAAAGTGATAGAACTCATCATGTGGTGTCAACCTTCAAATTCAACATAATTTGGATAAAAACAAAGTATTAAACATGCTGAAATTTCAAACAAAGCATTTAGCAACTTAAACATATCATAAAACTTTCAAACATATAAAGATTTCAAAACCAATCTGCAAACAAAATCATCACTGAGGTGATATCCAAAAAGGAAGCACAAAAATCGTTTCGAAAACTGTTTCAGTTAAACCACCTCGGTCGAGATGTTCTAGGTCAACCGAGGTACTTGACCTCGTCTTGCAAGAATCACCGCGGTCGATGTCATAAAATTTTTTTCTTAACCTGTTTTCGACGTTTTTATCAATGAAATAACCTGTAAGCATGCATGTAGTCTTAGATAAGCATATAAAGCATAAGAAAATCATAAATAGAAAGTCATAGTCATACAAGCATACACAAATGTCAAATAAGGTACATCCATAGTGTGGTTGAACTGTATCTCCAACATCCGGCATTGTTAGTGCTGGCTCTCCCTCATCTCCAACATGTCCAAGGACAGGGTAGCGTAAGAGTCGATTATCTAGTCCGTCAGTGTTCGCTCCAATCGGTGTGTGCAAGCTTTAAATTTATAACCCTAGACGTAAGCTTAAAACAAGGATGCGAACCCGCAGTGTACGGGTCAATCGTAGTAAAAAGCAAGGAATTCCAGGGGTCAATCACAGGGACTTAGTGAAACAAAGTCCAATTACGGTAAGCTTTAGCAATCACTAACCACAAAGCAATTAAAACAATCAAAGATGATAAAAGTCAATAAAGGAAATATGCAATTCTAGGGATTAAAGCATCTAGTTGTGGTTCCAACTCAAGATCTAAAGATAAGCGGACAAAGCTGAGGTTTTTGCATAGGGAAGGTGTTACTAAAGTGGAATAGATCACCGGGTAAGTCTTACTACTCACTAATCCAAAACCGTAACTCCTATTACCGGTAAGTCTCAAGGAATTAAGATAAAGAACTATAATCTCAAACTAACACACCATCTAAGGGAATAGAATCAACCTTTACCGGGTAAGTCTCAGGCAAACTCACAAAGATGGGATGAAAGCACACTCAAACCCCAATAAAGGATAAACCTTTATTACCTACACTTATGATCTTAAGTAAACAAACTAAGGAATTACCGGGTAAGTCTCATCCTAAGCTTGCATTGAACCAGGAAAGGTGTAATAAGAATAGTATTTGGCAAACTCTAACGCTTAACTCTCAGTTTCGGATCAGATAAGTCACCTCGGTCAGAAGAATTCCACCCCGGCCGAGATGTTCATCGACTGAGCGAGATGCGTAGGGTTAAGGTTAAAGACTCGAACTTTCAGGGTCCTACTGTAATTAAGATCATTCTATCATTGTTTTTCCCACAACCTTCAGCCAATCACCCTAGAATCACACAAAGAGATTAGCCACTCGTCATCATGAAAGTATTAATCAAATATATGGGAAGAATGTGAATATTTGAACAAGAAGAATTTAATAAAAAGACTTCAATAACTGAATCAAATATCACAACAAAGCATTCCTTGGATAGAAATCCAACAAGACAAGGCAACAAGGAAGGGAATCTAAGATAATCTTACAAAAACCCTTCAAAAGCTATAAAAGCTATAGACTTTCTTCCTTCAACCTTCAAAAAGGTTCTTCAAATCTCCCAATTGGAGTATGGCTGCAGCGGTGTAATAGGTGTAAGCGAGGTGATAGCGGATGTCGGATTTGTGGGAAATCCAACCCTTTTTATAGGAAAATTACTCTCCAAAGATAAGATATCTTAGAAAGATCTCTTCCTATAAAAATAGGTAAAATATATGATCTAGCATATCTTCTTCCTTCCAGGAGCCAAGCCTAAAAATATAAGATCTCTTTCCAAAGATAAAAGATCTCAGCCAAGAATAAAATATTCTCGCTGCGTCCCAGGTGTTCGCCTCGGTCGAGTCGACTTCTCTGGATCACCTCGGTCGAGATGAATCTGTGGTCAACCGAGGTGAGTCACAACTGAAGGTGAAATCTCTCAAATCTGGTCCAAAGTAAATCTCTAATCCATGGCTATGCTTCCTAGATGGTTCCTTATGCACCTGAATGTAGCTCCAATGACTCCATAGTTCCTTTTGCTCCTTTTTTGATGCAAAACGTGCCATTTTACCTACGATTACAACAAAACTAGGTGTAGACCTCGATTCCCGCGAAGGTAGATGAAATGGTAATATAATCACATATTATACATACAAACATGCAGATTATTGAAGATAAAATGTCGAAACAAACCCCAAAATATAGACTATAATTCATGCTATCAAAATACCCCATACTTAGCCCTTGCTTGTCCCCAAGCAAGTTCCGCAAATAAAAGGCAAGATAGAATGGATTATAAGTCAAGAAAATCGATGAAAAGTCTTTCAAAACATTTTTTATGGTGTGCTACAATCATAGATCACTCTAAGAGAATACTTCATGGAATGTAAAATCAAAATATGATCAAAACATTTTATAAATATAAGAAAGTTGTTCATCTTTGCATAAAATCATAGAATGCATAATAAGTCATAATTATCGAAATTAATCACGCATAATCTAATTTAAACCACTAAGTCAATCAACAAGCTCGAGGTCTCAAGGGCTTCCTAAAAGAAAGGTCAAGAAACGTGTAGGGTAGGGATGTATGTAAGGTAATGTGGTACTAGAATCCGGGAAAAGGATATACTTCACTTTCACTTTGACTTTCAACATCTTCCACCAATAAGCTTTGCTTATTTCACACTTTTTCTTTTTACTTTACTTTTTGGGATGCATGGACATAGGTGCACAATAACCGAAGCCTAGGAAATCAGCAATCATCAATTTCTTGAGATGCATCAAACCCTTGATGCACATACCATGACCCGTTAGGAATATCGCTCAATCCGACTTTGGCAAGACACAAACACCCGGCAATGTGAATGGTGCCGAGTTACTCATCATCATGATTGACTTCCCCAAACCTATTATTACTTTCTAACACTTTCACTTCCAACCAACTTCTCAACCTTAACTTCACTTGCTTTCACCACTTCGCTTGCTTCCAAATTCCCGGATAGGTAAAGGGAGGCAAAATGTATATGAGGGGTTAAGCATGATCAAGAAGAAGAAGAGAGAAGAATGAATTGTCTTGGTCTTTCCAGGAAGAAAGTGAGAGAACTTATCTTGCGGTGTCAACCTTCAAATTCAACATAATTTGGATAAAAACAAAGTATTAAACATGCCAAAAATTTCAAACAAAACATTTAGCAACTTAAACATATTATAAAACCTTTCAAACACATAAAGATTTCAAAACCAGTCAGTAAGCAAAATCTTCACTGAGATCACATCCAAATAAGAAGCCCAAAAATCGTTTCGAAAACTCTCAGTTAACCCACCTCGGTCGAGGTGTTCTTAGGTCAACCGAGGTGAAGTACCTCGTTCGGCCAAAACTGCCCCGGTCGAGGTCAAAATTTTTTTTTTAAAACCAGTTTTTTTTTTTAGTTTCGATGTTTTTCTCAATCAAATAACCTGTATGTATGCATGTAGTCTCAGATAAACACATAGATGCAAACTGAAGCATAAATATAAATAAATATACGATCAAGTAGAGTCATACATCACATAAGTGTCAAATAATACATCAATAAACACATCATACTTGGGACACACTGTCCCAGTGGGTCAAAATAAGTCTAAGTAATAAAATACTCACCGGATAATAAGCTGAACTGCATAAAAATAAGAAAGAAAATCCTGCAGCTCTCAGTAGTCCTGATCCGGTGGTGGTGGTGGTGGTGGCTCATATGGATACTGGGATGGGTCAAATGGATAACCTATAGCCTGCTGGAACTGGATCTCCATCATCCTGCGCTAATAATGCTGGCTCTCTAGCATCTGATGAGTCCAACTGTCGATCTGTCGGTGCTGGGCGGCAAATCTCTCATCGATGTCCACAGTAAGAGCAGCATAAGAGTCAATCATATGCTCCGTCAGATCATCGATCCGACGGTGAGCCTCTGGATCTCTATGTCAGCGCGCCCTACGCCTAGCAGGTCTCAATGGTGATGCAGCATGTGCTGGCTCAGTATCATCATCGTCCAGATCAATAACCGGCGCACTTGTCCCGGCAATATATGTCCCTGTATCCATCGGGACTCCATCATCCCTGTCATCAGCAGTCTCCTCATTATCTACCTCCTCCTCCTCAACTGGTGCAGCTGCTGCCTCTCTATAATCCTCTATCAGTGGGGCCCAAGCGGTCTGCCAGTAATGAGGGTCATAAACTGTAATCTGGGCAGACCATCTGATCCCCTACGGTGCAGTCAGCTCCCATGGCATAGCCATGTATGGTGTAGTCAGTCCTCAGGGAACCAGAAACCGCCGAGTGATCATTCCTGTAGCCCAAGCGGCTTGGCAGCCGCCACCATAGTGCAAGCGCTGAGATCCATATCCTGATAGCTGGCGATGTGAGTCACAAGTCCTCCGCAGCAGATGTCCCCCTTCGCCTTGGCCTTGATCCTGTGAAGATCTTCTGCCAGCATCAAGCCAAAGTCAGGGATCCCTCTAGTAACCATGCAATATAGGCTAAAAAGCTCCCCCTGTCGGACCTTCTGGGGCGTCTCAGTACGCGCCAGAAGTGTCTCGCTGAAAATACGGTGGGCTAACCTAAAAACTAAGTGAAAAATAACCTTCTCCCTGGAGTCTCCAGGGCGCCACCTGTCTGCGTGCTCAACCACGTGAGCAATTTGTCCCCAAAACTCCCTAGCTACAGACCGGGAAGGGAAATCAACAGTTGTCGGGGCAGGAAAACCAAAAATATCCCTCCAATACTCTAATGGCACTAAGAAGTTCCGGTTCATCAACCGGTACTTTTCAAAACGCTTTGTAGGGAGGTAGGTAAAGGAGCTAACAAACTCTAGGGTGGGCTCCAAATAGGCAGGTGCATGGATCTCAGTAAACTGATCCAGTCCTACCGTCGATATCATACGTCTAAGGTCTCCATCCACATGGAGACAATCAAAGGCTGACACGTCCAGGAAGCGAGGTGCTATCACTGGACGGGCTGCAATACGGTCGTAATCGACCCTGTGTCGCTCGTGGATCACCGGTCGATAAGGTAGGGAAGAAGAAGAAGAAGGGGAAGGGGAGGATCTATCCCTAATGGCAAGACGTCTGTCAGAACTCATTTTCAAAATTCTCTCTGTCAGGTCACCTCGGTTGGTCTGACAACACTCAAGAACACCTAGGCCGAGGCACAACACGTCTGATCCGAGGCGAAAACTGCGTAACTAATTTCCTCAAAAATTCTAGTTCTTTTCCCCCAAAATCACTACAACTGGTTCCTATGGGGTACTTAATCCGTTTCTCAGCAAATGCAGGGCAATCCAGGCCGAAATCGAAGCGAAATCAGCGAGGTTAGGGTTTTGTACTCTTTTTACCTCGTTCGGCCGTTTCGGTTCGATTTCTTCACAGATCAGCGTTGCATTGGAATCCTCTATGCTTTAATCGCAATTTGGAAGCGAAAATCTTTGAAAACGAGCGAGAATCGAAGGGCGAGGTGAAAGAGAGCGCCGTGGTCGAGGGGGTTGGTAAAGAGAAGAAAAAGAAAATTTTCCCTTTTTATACCCTTTCTGGAACTGTTGTCACCTCGGTCGAGGTGGTCTCGACTGGACCGAGGTGGTACTGACCGAGGTGGATCTTCAGAAACCCTAGTCGCCTCGGTTGCTCAAGAATCATCTCGGTCGAGGTGCTCTGACAACAACCGAGATGTGCCTCAGTCAAACCTCGTCTTATCAAATTCTCGATCTTTTGTCCTTCCAGTTATGCTCCAGGTTTGTACTCCTTCCTTAGATGTCACCTGTTGTCTGTCGAGAACGCCAAAAACAAAACAAAGCAAAGTAAAAGCTAAACTATCTAAGCTAGACTGGAAAACGGGAAAAGAAAGCAATACCTTGGGTTGCCTCCCAAGAAGCGCTTGGTTTAGGGTCACTAGCTGGACCATGATGCGTCTCAAACGAGGTGGGAGGTGCCCTCACCCCATACTTCACCTCCATCGTGGGGTGAAGTAAGTAAATCTATCAAACGCTCCAACAAGTGTAAGTGCTCATCGGGGAATGAATCGTCTATGGGTGGGTCGTCCTTCTCGCGTGAAGATGTAGGTAGCCGGCTGAGGTGATCCACAACAGAGTTTTCGGATCCCTTCTTATCGCGGATCTCTAAGTCAACCTCTTGAAGCAAGAGAATCCATCGAATAAGGTGTGGCTTGGCATCTTTCTTAGCCAACAAGTAGCGGATGGCTGCATGGTTGGTGTAGACAATGACTTTCGCCCCTACTAAGTAGGAACGAAACTTCTCGAAAGCATATACAACCGCCAATAACTCCTTCTCGGTGGTAGCGAAGTTGCGTTGTGCTACATCTAGCATCTTGCTAGCATAGTAAATGGCGGTGGTCCGTCCATCTTTCTTCTGTCCAAGCACCGCTCCTACGGCTACATCACTAGCATCACACATGATCTCAAAGGGCAAGGTCCAATCCGGAGGTTGGATAATGGGAGCGGAGATCAACGCTTTCTTAATCCTGTAAAAAGCATCAAGATACTCCTGCGAAAACTCAAAAACAACATCTTTATTCAAGAGGTTAGTTAGAGGTTTAGAAATCTTGGAGAAGTTCTTGATGAATCTCCTGTAGAAACCTGCATGCCCGAGAAAACTCCTCACATCTTTAACAGAACAAGGAGGAGGTAGTTTCTCAATAGTCTCGATCTTAGCGTGATCGACCTCAATGCCTCGATTAGAAACGAGGTGTCCTAGCACAATGCCTTCGTTAACCATAAAATGACACTTTTCCCAATTCAAAACGAGATTAGTGTCTTCACATCTTTGTAGCATTATCATCAAAAGAGGAACCATATACTGAAAAATCATCCTTGAATACCTCCATGATCTTCTCTATGTACTCGAAAAAGATAGCCATCATGCATCGCTGGAAGGTAGCGGGTGCATTGCACAATCCAAATGGCTTCCTCCTATAAGCAAATGTCCCCCATGGACAAGTGAAAGTGGTCTTCTCCTAATCATCTGGATGGATAGGAATCTAGAAGAATCCACTGTAGCCATCTAAGTAGCAAAAGTGTGAATGTTGGGCCAACCGTTCGAGCATTTGATCAATGAAGGGAAGTGGGAAATGGTCCTTCCGTGTGGCCGTGTTCAGCTTCCTATAATCAATGCAAACCCTCCAGCCCGTAACGGTCCTGGTTGGGATCAACTCGTTGTTCTTATTCGTCACAACGGTCATCCCTCCTTTCTTCGGAACTACATGCACCGGGCTAACCCATTTGCTGTCCGAGATAGGATATATGATACCTGCATCCAACAACTTAAGAATTTCCTTCTTCACAACCTCTTTCATGATCGGATTTAACCGTCTTTGAGGTTCCCGTGAAGTCTTATGATCATCCTCCATTAGAATTCTATGCATGCAGAAAGAAGGCTTAATGCCAATAAGATCATCTATAGTATAACCCAAACTTTTTGATGCTTTCTCAAGACATGCATTAGTTTAGACAATTCAGATTTGGAGAGGGAAGCGCTAACAATAACGGGATAAGTGGAATCCGGTCCAAGAAAGACATACCTCAAGTGATTTGGGAGTTGTTTAAGCTCCACAACTGGGGGTGCTTTCTGAGGGGGATTCTTGCTTCCTTCTTCCAGTGGAGTAGATCCAGAAACTGAACTTTCGGAAGTCTCAGTTGAAATCGTCTCGCCATCGACCTCGGTCGAGGCGCAAAGGCGTTGACCGAGATGTTCTTCGGTCGCCTCTCTCAGTCCAGAAAGTGCCTCGGTCGAGGTACTGCAACTGGAACCGAAACTGGAGATCTTCGTCTCCTGAATTAGCTTCTCAGTTTTAGCTCCTGGTTCTTCTTCTAGTGCTTTTAAGCTCCATATATCTGCATCACAAGAAGCATCTATACCTTCCTCCATTAAACTGAAACTAATAACTCTTTCGAGTGGATCGTTAATAAGGATGGAGCTCACCAATTCTCTTGATTCTTCTTCATCGTAGATGTTGAAGATATCATCACTGAGCTGCTCTCCCTTCATGGCTGCAAGTAATGCGAACTCCACCTCATCGCTACCAATGTTGAATTTCAACTTGGCGTTCTTGCAATCCACGTTGCAACCCGAGGTTGCTAGAAATGGCCTCCCGAGAATAATAGGAATAGGATAATCTGCGGGAATGTCAAGTACAACAAAATCTATTGGTAAATAGAAGTTACCTAACTTGACCGGAACGTCCTCCAAAATTCCCACGAGATGGGTGATGGAGCGATCCGCCATGTATAGTCGAATCTTGACCGGCTTGGGCTCTCCAAGTCCAATCTTCACACATAGCTCCAGCGGAATGATGCTCACGCTGGCTCCTAGATCACATAGGGCTTCACAAGTGACATCCCTAACTTGAATGGGAATGCAAAATGAGCCGGGATCTCTCAATTTAGGTGGCATCTTCTCCTTCATGATTTGAATAAGCTCCGAGGATTTAGATGTCATCCTAACTTCACCAAAATCTTCCAGTTTCCTCTTCCTTGATAGGATCTCCTTCAAGAATTTCCCATAGGCGGGCATCCCTAGAATAGCATCAAGGAAAGTAATGTTAATGTGCAGTTTATTCATCAATTCAAGGAACTTACCAAAGTGCTTTTCTAGATGTGCTCTAGCCCTTGACTGGGGGAATGGAAGTGGTGGTTTGTATGCAGGAGGTGGAACATAAGCTTCAGTTTTCCCCTCCGCTTTTGTGGCTCCACCTCGGTTGGCATCTCGGTCGAAGTGTTCTTCGACTGCACCTTGACCGAGGTGGTCTTCGTCTGTACTGGCACCGACCGAGGCACTGGATCTGCAGTTTTCAGTCCACTCCTCGTAGTTATGGCCATGATCTGGCCCTTAGGGTTGCTCTCCGTCCTTGCTGGAAGCTTCCCTGGATCTCTAGGCGCTTCATTCGCCCTACTTGCAAGTTGTTGTTCAAAGGATTTTTGGGCCTTCGAAAATGAAGTCATAGAAGTCTCCATAGCACTAAGCTTGATCAAGATGGCCTCCAGCACTGCGTCTTTCTTTTCCGGCTGAGACGAACTTGATCCTTGCCCCTGGCTTTTTAATGGAGTAGAAGAAGAAGAAGGGGAAGAGAGGAAAGGATTAGAGGAATCGTTAGAATTGGAGTTAGAATGGTTGTTACCAGAATTTTGGTTGTTCGCCCTCCAATTGTTGCTATTGGATCCTCTATTGTTGTTGTTGTAGTTGTTGTTCCGGGAACCGTTGTTGTTGTTACGGTATCCATTGTTGTTGTTCCTTTGTCCTTGATCTTCCTTCTTGGTTTGAGCAACCAAGAGTTCCTTCAATTGCTTCACGTCATTCTTCAAAGATGTGAGTTGATTGTTGTTGGGCTGAGTTTCTTGGAAGTTAACTCTTTTAACTCTACCTTCTGCTCCTTGATGAGTGTACTTCTACATATGCAAAGCTTGCTTCTCGATAAAGTCCCAAGCTTCGTCAATCGCCATATCCATAAAGGTACCGGCGGAGAGTAGTTGTAGGTTGAACTGGGTGCTTCCGTCCAGTCCCTTGAAGTATATCTCCAATAACTCTATCTTTGGAATCCCATGATGTGGGCAATCCAAAAGAATGTCCTTGAACCTCTCACATGACTTGGACAAACTCTCCTTGTCCTTCATAATGAAAGCATTGATCTTCCCTCTCATTTCAGCGGTCTTTGAGGGGGGAAAGAATTTGGTCAAGAATTCCATAGTCATCTCCTCCCATGTGCTAATTTTTCTTGGAGGAAGAGATTGATACCAAGTAAGAGCTCTATCTTTTAAAGAAAAGTAAAAAGGTCTTAGCTTGTAGTTGTTATTTTCAATCCTTGAGGGTCTCAAGGTCTCCATCAAGATCTCGTAGTTTTGAAGATGTTGATGTGGGGATTCCTTCTCTAGCCCTCCGAACTGGCATTGGCGAATCATGGATAGAACTTGCGGTCGAAGTTCGTAGTCATGGTCCGCTGGATCTCCTAGGTTAACTCCTGGATGCCTCAGTTGTTGATTGGGGTCCATCCTTTGACCTAGGGTTTGTGGGATTCTTGCAAGAAGAACGCCTTGGACTGGAATCCGAGGTGGATGTACCTCGGCCGGGGCGTCAGGTACTGGAACCTGCCTCGGTCGAGGGTCAGCAACTGGGACCTGCATCGGTCCAGCATCGGGAACTGGATCTTCCCTCGGTCGAAGTTTATATTGGTCTCGTAAGGCTGCCATATCTGCTTCGATCGCTTCAGTCCTGGTGCGAGTTTCTTCTTTCTCTTGCCTTAGCTCTTCCCTGCTGAGGCGTAGCTGCTCTAGCGCCTCTTTCAACTCGGCCTCAAGATCGTGATTGTCTTGGTTGTCCATCTTCGCTTCTCTAAAGCGTCGTTTGTATGTCTTTTCTGGTTCGGGATCGTAAGGAACAATTTCCTTCCCAGTGCGGGTTCTTCGCATAAACCTAAGAAAGAACATGCAAAAGTCACTCAAGTAGAGTGGTCAGTAGACACGGGGGCAAGTGCCCCAAGAGCAAACCGTAACCGGCTCGGTCTAGACCAAGTCCCCGGCAACGACGCCAAAAACTTTTTTGCTCCAAACGGTGTGTGCAAGCTTTAAATTTATAACCCTAGACGTAAGCTTTAAACAAGGATGCGAACCCGCAGTGTACGGGTCAATCGTAGTAAAAAGCATGGAATTCCAGGGGTGGATCACAGGGACTTAGTGAAACAAATTCCAATTACGGTAAGCTTTAGCAATCACTAACCACAAAGCAATTAAAACAATCAAAGATGATAAAAAGTCAATAAAGGAAATATGCAATTCTAGGGATTAAAGCATCTAGTTGTGGTTTCAACTCAAGATCTAAAGATAAGCGGACAAAGCTGAGGTTTTTGCAAAGGGAAGGTGTTACTAAAGTGGAATAGATCACCGGGTAAGTCTCACTACTCACTAATCCAAAACCGTAACTCCTATTACCGGGTAAGTCTCAAGGAATTAAGATAAAGAACTATAATCTCAAACTAACACACCATCAAAGGGAATAGAATCAACCTTTACCGGGTAAGTCTCAAGCTAACTCACAAAGATGGGATGATAGCACACTCAAACCCCAATAAAGGATAAACCTTTATTACCTACACTTATGATCTTAGGTAAACAAACTAAGGAATTACCGGGTAAGTCTCATCCTAAGCTTGCATTGAACCAGGAAAGGTGTAATAAGAATAGGATTTGGCAAACTCTAACGCTTAACTCTCAGTTTCGAATCAGATAAGTCACCTCGGTCAGAAGAATTCCACCCCGGCCGAGATGTTCATCGACTGAGCGAGATGCGTAGGGTTAAGGTTGAAGACTCGAACTTTCAGGGTCCTACTGTGATTAAGATCATTCTATCATTGTTTTTCCCACAACCTTCAGCCAATCACCCTAGAATCACACAAAGAGATTAGCCACTCATCATCATGAAAGTATTAATCAAATATATGGGAAGAATGTGAATATTTGAACAAGAAGAATTTAATGAACAGACTTCAATAACTGAATCAAATATCACAACAAAGCGTTCCTTGGATAGAAATCCAACTAGACAAGGCAACAAGGAAGGGAATCTAAGATAATCTTACAAAAACCCTTCAAAAGCTATAAAAGCTATAGACTTTCTTCCTTCAACCTTCAAAAAGGTTCTTCAAATCTCCCAACTGGAGTATGGCTGCAGCGGTGTAATAGGTGTAAGCGAGGTGATAGCGGATGTCGGATTTGTGGGAAATCCGACCCTTTTTATAGGAAAATTACTCTCCAAAGATAAGATATCTTAGAATGATCTCTTCCCATAAAAATAGGTAAAATATATGATCTAGCATATCTTCTTCCTTCCAGGAGCCAAGCCTAAAAATATAAGATCTCTTTCCAAAGATAAAAGATCTCAGCCAAGAATAAAATACTCTCGCCGCGTCCCAAATGTTCGCCTCGGTCGAGTCGACTTCTCTGGATCACCTTGGTCGAGATGAATCTGTGGTCAACCGAGGTGAGTCACAACTGAAGGTGAAATCTCTCAAATCTGGTCCAAAGTAAATCTCTAATCCATGGCTATGCTTCCTGGATGGTTCCTTATGTTCCTGAATGTAGCTCCAATGACTCCATAGTTCCTTTTGCTCCTTTTTTGATGCAAAACGTGCCATTTTACCTACGATTACAACAAAACTAGGTGTAGACCTCGATTTGCCACAAAGGTAGATGAAATGGTAATATAATCACATATTATACATACAAACATGCAGATTATTGAAGATAAAACGTCCAAACAAACCCCAAAATATAGACTATAATTCATGCTATCAGTCAGCTCGTCAATCCATCGGTGAGCCACGGGATCCCTTTGTCTACGGACTCTGCGCCTAGCAGGACGTGATGGTGCTGCAACTACCTCCTCCTCTATAGCCTCGTCGTCTAAGTCAACAACTGGCACACTGACGTCGGCTGTATTTGTCCCTGTCTCCATGGCAGCACCGCCATCATCATCCTCATCCTCCTCCTCCTGTACTTGAGTTGCTGCCGCGTCTCTAGCATCCTCAATAAAAGGTATCCATGTGGTGGACCACTACTGTGGATCGTAGATGGAGAACTGAGCCGACCACCTGATACCTTGAGGGGTAGTCTGCTCCCAAGGCATCTCCACATATGGCGTAGTGAGTCCACGAGGAACTAGAATCCTCCTCGTGATCATCTCCTGCAATCATAGCGGCTTGGCAGCCGCCACCAATGTACATGCACTCAGATCAAGGTCCATGACTGTAGCTATATGAGTCACTAGGCCGCCACAACAGATATCTCCCTTCCCCTTAGCCTTGATCCTGTGCAGATCCTCAGCTAGCATCGCCCCAAAATCAGGCACTCCCCTAGTTACCATACAGAATTGGCTTAGAAACTCCCCCTGTCTAATCTTCTGGGGCATCTCACTACGCGTCAGAAGGGTCTCACTGAAGATCCGGTGGGCGTGTCGAAAAGCAAGGTGGAAGATGATACGCTCCCTGGAGTCTCCAGGTCTCCACCTGTCAGCATGCTCTACAACGTGAGCAATCTGTCCCCAAAACTGTCGAGCCACAGCTCGAGAACGGAAGTCGGGAACTATAGGGGTTGGGAAGCCAAAAATGTCTCTCCACCGGTCCATGGGAACTAAGTAGTTCCGGTTCAATAACCGGTACTTGATGGATCTCTCCTTAGGCAAGTGAGTCATAAAACTAACAAACTCCAATGTAGACTCAAGATAGGCTGGAGCTCTAATCTCCATGAAATGCTCCAGCCCCACCATGGAAACCATCCTCCTCAAATCCTCAGTAACCTGGAGGCAATCAAAAGTAGCAATATCAAGAAAACGCGGTGCAATCACGGGACGTGCGCATATGCGGTCGAAATCAGCCTGGTGACGCTCGTGGATCACTGGAATAGAAGGTCGGGAAGAAGAAGAAGGTGATGATCTATCCCTCAGAACTAACTAGCGATCAAATCTGCAACTCTTTTTTTTTTCTTTTTCTGATAGATCACCTCGGTTGCTCTGACAGGTCTCAAGAACACCTCGGCCGAGGCATAGGTCGACTGGACCGCGGCGACAAACTGCTCGAATCTATCTCTCTGATTTCCAGTTATTTTCCCCCAATATAACTACAGATTGTTCCTATGGGGTACTTAAGCCTTTTTCAACACAAATCTATGGCAACCAAAGCCACTAATTTTTTAAATCGGCGAAAATAGAGAAGTTAGGGTTTTCGATTTAATTACCCCTGATTCAGTCGATTGGAAGCGTTTTTGTTGCAGTTTCTTGCTTGCAATCGGTTCCTCTAGCCTTTCCTTGCAGAATCAAAGCAAGAATCGTAGAAAACGATCGAGGAATGGAGAAACGTGGTGGTTATGCGCCGCGGTCGAGAGGGTAAGTGGGAGGGAAAGAGAGAGAAGTTGTTCCCCTTATTTACCCCTCGCCGATTCTGCTGTCACCTCGGTCGAGATGGTCCGACTGAACCGAGGTGTCTGGACCGAGGTGAATTGTTGTCAACCCTAGTCGCCTCGGTTGCTCAAGAATCATCTCGGTCGAGGTGCAGTGACTGCAACCGAGATGTGTCTCAGTCAAACTTCGTCTTCTCAATTTCATGAACTTCTGTCCGTCCAGTGTTGCTCCTGGGTTGTAATCCTTCCTTAGAAAGTACCTGGTTTCTGTCTAGGATGCCAAAAAAAAGCAAAGCAAAGCAAAATCAAACTATCAAAAGCTAGATTAGAAAAAGGGAAAAGAAAGCAATACCTAGGGTTGCCTCCCAAGAAGCCCTTGATTTAAGGTCGCTAGCTGGACCGCACGGCATCACTAAACAAGATATAGTGGTGCAATCTCGTCAACCTGGACTTCCGGTTGGTATTTCTTAAGCCTATGACCATTGACCTTGAAGCTTCCACTTGTTTCTCCCCAAATCTCAACTGCACCATAAGGGAAAACATGTTTCACAACGTAAGGTCCTATCCATCTAGATTTCAACTTACCTGGAAAGAGGCGAAGACGGGAGTTGAAGAGTAGAACTAAATCACCTTCTTTAAACTCCTTAGGGATAATACGCTTGTCATGCCATTTCTTTGTCCTTTCCTTGTAGATCTTGGCATTCTCATAAGTGTTCAAACGTACCTCTTCCACCTCATTGATGTCCAATAGCCGCTTCTCACCGGCTTCCGTGATGTCGAAATTGAACCATTTGATTGCCCAATACGCCTTGTTTTCTAGCTCAACGGGCAAATGGCAAGACTTCCCATATACCAAATTATAAGGGGTGGTACCAATGGGAGTCTTGAATGCGGTCCTGTAAGCCCAAAGAGCGTCGTCCAACTTCATGGACCAATCCTTCCTCGTCCTTGAGACGGTCTTCTCCAAAATTGCTTTGATTTCTCTATTCGAGATCTCGACCTGTCCACTAGTTTGAGGGTGATAATGGGTTGCTACCTTGTGGGTTACCCCATACTTCGATAGAAGTGCTTTAAACTTCCGGTTGATATAATGTGTCCCTCCGTCGCTGATAATGATGCGTGGAGTCCCGAAACGTGGAAAGATAGTCCTATTAAAAGAACTTCACAACCACCATGGCATCATTAGTGGGAGAGGCAATGGCTTCCACCCATCTAGATACGTAATCGACAACTAGGAGGATGTAGAGGTTTCCTCCGGATGATGGGAAAGGTCCCATGAAATCAACTCCCCATACATCAAAAATCTCGACTTCATGGATGTTGTTGAGTGGCATCTCGTTCCTTCTAGATAGGTTCCCTGTTCTCTGGCATGCATCACACGAAACAACAAACGTTTGCATATCCTTAAATAATGTAGGCCAAATGAAACCGGAACGTAATACCTTAGCGCACGTTTTGTGGGCGCTAGCGTGTCCTCCATAAGGAAGCGTGTGGCAATGCCGTATGACACTAGTAACTTCATCTTCCGGAATACATCTTCGTAGCATCCCGTCCGGACATCTCTTAAACAGTAGAGGTTCATCCCAATAGTAGTGGCGTACATCTTTAAAGAATTTCTTCCTATGAGCGTACGTCAATCCGGGTGGTATTTCCTGGCAAACAAGATAATTAACAATGTCAACAAATCAAGGTTCTTTATTATCAGAAGCTTGGTGGAGAAAGTTCTCCACCAACTGTGAATGAGTTTCGGAAAAGGGAGTAGGAAGTTTGTTATTCTGAGTTGGCGGTATCTCGCTTGCGACCACGTTCGAGGTCCAGAGTGGGTGACCGGGATGTTCTTCAGATAAGAACACCTCGCTTGGTCCAGAAAGTGCCTCGGTCGAGGTATTGCAACTAGGACCGAAACTGGAGAATCTCTTCTCCTGGATTAGTCTTTCAATCTTAGCTCCTAGATCTTCTTCCAGCGCCTTTAAGCTCCGTATATCTGTATCACAAGAAGCATCTATACCTTCCTCCATTAAACTAAAACTAATAACTCTTTCAAGAGGATCATTAATAAGGATAGAGCTCACCAATTCTCTTGATTCTTCTTCATCATAGATGTTGAAGATATCATCCTCCAGCGGCTCTCCTTTCATTGCAGCAAGCAATGCAAAATCCACTTGATCACCGCCAATGTTGAATTTTAACTTTTCGTTCTTACAATCCTCATTGCAACCCGAAGTTACTAGAAATGGCCTCCCGAGAATGATAGGAACGGGATAATCTGCGGGTATATCAAATACAACAAACTCTATAGGTAAATAGAAGTTACCTAACTTAACTTGAACATCTTCCAAAATGCCCACGGGATGGGTAATGGAGCGGTCCGCCATGTATAGCCTTATCTTCACCGGCTTGGGCTCTCCAAGTCCGATCTTCACACATAGCTCCAGCAGGGTGATGATCACGCTGGCTCCTAGATCACACAACGCCTCACTAGTAACATTTCCAACTTGAATGGGAATGTAAAATGAGCCGGGATCTCTCAACTTAGGTGGCATCTTCTCCTTCATGATTTGAATGAGCTCCGAGTATTTAGATGTCATCCTTACTTCACCAAAATATTCCACCTTTCTCTTGATAGAATTTCTTTTAAGAACTTCCCATCTGCGGGCATCCCTAGGATAGCATCAAGGAAAAGGATGCTAATATGTAATTTATTCATCAAGTCAAGGAACTTACCAAAGGGCTTGTCTAGATGTGCTCTAGCCCTTGACTGGGGGAATGGAAGTGGTGGTTTATATGCAGGTGGTGGGGCATAAACTTCAGTTTTGTCCGTCGCTTTCTGAGACTCCACCTCGGATGGTACCTCGACCAAAGTGGTCTTCGTCTGTACCTGGACCAACGTGTCCTTCATCTGTACTGGCATCGACCGAGGCATTGGATCTCCAGTTTTCAGTCCACTTCTCGTCGTTATTGCCATGATCAGTCCTTTTGGGTTGATCTCTGTCCTTGCAGGGAGCTTCCCTAGATCTCTTGGCGCTTCATTCGGCTTATTAAAGAATTGTTGCACTAAGGATTTTTGTGCCTTCGAAAATGAAGTCATGGATGTCTCCATAGCGTTGAGCTTGATCAAGATGGCCTCCAGCACTGCATCTTTCTTCTCTGGCTGGGACGAACTTGATCCAGGCTCCTGGCTCTTCAATGGATTAGAAGAAGAAGAGAAAGCGTTAAAGGAATTATTAGAATTGGAATTAGAGTAAGGGTTACCCGGATTTTGATTGTGGGACCTCCAATTGTTGCTGTTGGAGCCTCTATTGTTGTTGTAGTTGTTGTTCCGGGAACCTTGATTGTTGTTCCTTGACCCTTGATATCCTCCCTCATCTTTTTTGGTGTGAGCAACCAAAAGGTCTTTCAATTGCTTCACATCATTCTTGAGGGAGATGAGTTGATTGTCATTTGATGGAGCTTCCTGGAAATTAACTCTCTTAACTCCATTCTCAGCTCCTTGGTGGGAGTATTTCTCCATGTGCAAAGCTTGTTTCTCAATGAACTCCCAAGCTTCATCAATCGGCATGTCCATGAATGTGCCGGCGGATAGTAGTTGAAGGTTGAATTGGGTTGCTCCATCCAATCCTTTGAAATATATCTCCAATAACTCTATCTTTGGAATCCCATGGTGTGGGCAATCCAAATGAACATCTTTAAATCTCTCCCATGACTTGGACAAACTCTCCTTGTCCTTCATGATAAATGCATTAATCTTCCCTCTCATCTCAACGGTTTTGGAGGGGGGAAAGAATTTGTTATGAACTCCGTCATCATCTCCTCCCAAGTGTTGATCTTTCCGGGAGGAAGAGACTGATACCAAGTAAGCGCCCTGTCCTTCAAAGAAAAGTAAAAAGGCCTTAGCTTGTAATTATTATTTTCCACCCTAGAAGGTCTCAAGGTCTCCATCAAAATCTCATAGTTTTGTAAATGTTGATGCGGAGACTCCCTCTCTAAACCTCCAAACTGGCATTGGCGGATCATGGATAGAATTTGCGGTCAAATTCGTAATCATGCTCCGTTGGATCACCTAGGTTGACTCATGGATGCCTCACTTGTTGGTTTGGGTCGATCCTCTGTCCTAGGGTCTGTGGAATACGTGCAAAAAGAACATCTCGGACTGGCATCCGAGGTGGAAATATCTCGGCCGGGGCAGTTGGAGCGGGGTCCTGCCTCGGTCGAGGGTCTGGTCGATGCAGAATATGAGCTCGTAGCTCAGCCATATCTGCTTCAATCTCTACAGCTCTGGTGCGAGTTTCCTCCCTCTCGCGCTGCAGTTCTTCTCTATTGAGACGCAGCTGTTCCATCGCCTCCTTCAATTCGGCCTCAAGATCGCGATTGTCTAGGTTGGCCATTTTCGCTTCTTTCAAGCGTCGTTTGTATGTCTTTTCTGGTTCGGGATCGTAAGGAACGATTTCCTTCCCAACACGGGTTCTTCGCATAAACCTAAGAAAAAGAACCTGCGAAAGTCACTCAAGTAGAGTGGTTAGTAGCAATAAGGGCAATTGCAACGAAAGACAACCTCAACCGGCTCGGTCTAGACCGAGTCCCCGGCAATGGCGCCAAAAATTTGTTCGCTCCAAACGGTGTGTGCAAGCTTTAAATTTATATCCCAAGAAATATGCTTAAAACAAGGATGTGAACCCGCAGTGTACGGATCAATTATAGTAAAAGCAAGAATTTCGGGGTGCCGATCTCAAGGACTTAGGTGAAACTAAGGAAGTATAGGTTGTCAATGTATATAATAACCACAAAAGCCATTAAAGGAATCAAAGATGATAATAAGGTCAATTAAAGGAAATATGTAAATTCTAGGGATTAAAGCATCTAGTTGTTGTTCCAACTCAAGATCTCAAAATAAGCGGACAAAGCTCAGATTTTGCAAAAGGAAGGTGTTTCTAAAGTGGAATAGATCACCGTGTAAGTCTCAGTACTCACAATCCCAAATCAAAGCTCTTATTACTGGGTAAGTCTCAAGGTACTAAGGAAAGGAACTATAATCTCAAACCAACACACCACCCAAGGGAATAGAATCAACCTTTACCGGGTAAGTCTCAAGCTAACTCACGAAGATGGGATGAAGGCACACTCAAACCCTAATAAAGGATAAACCTTTATTACTTACACTTATGATCATGGGTAAACAAACAAAGGAATCACCGGGTAAGTCTCATCTTAGGCTTGCATTGAACTAGGAAAGGTGTAATAAGAATAGGATTTGGCAAACTCTAACACTTAACTCTCAGTTACGGATCAGAGAAGGTCACCTCGGTGAGTCAAGTTCCACCCCGGCCCAGATGTTCATCGACTGAACGAGATGTTGTAGGGTTAAGGATAAAGACTCGAGCTTTCAGGGTCCTACTGGTATTAAGATTATTCTATCATCGTTTTTCCCACAACTTTGAGTCAATCACCCTAGAATCGCACAAGGAAATTAGCCACTCATCATCATGGAAGCAATAATCAAATATATGAGAAGAGAATGAATATTTGAACACAAAAACCTTAAGAAAAAGGCTTCAATAACTGAATCAAATATCAAAAAAATCAGCATTCATTGGATCACAAATCCAACAAGACAATCAAACAAAAGGGATTCTCAAAAAGTCTTACAAATCCCCTTTAAAGCTATCACAAAGCTATGAACTTCCTTCCTTCCAATCTTCAAAACTTTCTTCAAACTTTCAGAAATCCTTTCTTTGATGGTTATTCTCAAGCTCCAAGCATGGTTTAACTTGTGGAAAATACAACCCTTTATATAGGAGAATTATCTTCCAAAGATAATAATATCTTAAAAAGATAATATCCTAATAAAATATATCTTATCTCCAAAATAGATTTCCCTAATATATGATCTTCCTTCTAGAATCCAGCCCAAAAATATAAGATTTCTCCTTCCAAAAATAAAAGATCTCAGCCAAATAAAATATATCTCGCCGCGTCAGGGTATTCGCCTCGGTCGGGGCGATCCTCTAGATTACCTCGGTCGAGGTGCTACTGTAGCTGAACGAGGTGATTCTCAGCTGAATGTGAAATCTCTTAAGTCTGGTCCAAAGTAAATCTTATTCGTTAATTCCTTGCTCCCTTAGTTCTCTTTTAAGCTCTTGAATGTAACTCCTATGACTCCTTAGCTCCATTTCGATCCAAAATGTGCCATTTTACCTACGATTACAACGAAATTTGGTGTAGACCTCGATTCCCGTAAAGATAGATGAAACAACAATATAATCACATAATGTACATTCAAACATGCAGATTATTGAAGATAAAACGTCTAAACAAGCCCAAAAATATAGACTATAATACATGCTATCAGATGCTGTTCATCAACTCCATGAAAACTGTTGGGGCATTTGTCAGCCCAAATGGCATCACTACAAACTCGTAGTGTCCATAACGGGTACGAAATGCCGTCATGTGCACGTCCTCCTCTCTCACCCTCAAGTGGTGATATCCTGAACGCAAGTCGATCCGGGAGAAGACTGTCGCTCCTTGAAGCTGATCAAGTAGATTATCAATACGAGGTAGTGGATACTTGTTCTTGATGGTCACCTTGTTCAGCTCTCTGTAATCTATACACAATCTCAATAATCCGCCCTTCTTCCGCACGAAGAGGAAAGGTGCACCCCATGGTGAAATGCTAGGGCGTATGAAGCCCTTCTCAGCCAACTCCTCGAGTTGCTTCTTCAACTCCAACATCTCGACAACTAGACGGCTCTGCAAATACGTTTTTAAACTCACAGACCACTGATATTGTAACACCCCAAATCCACGGGACTTGGAGTGTCACATTGGGCTAGGATCTCACAATGGATCCTGACCCTAACCTGACAACAAGTTCACTGGATCTTACAACAATGCACAGGGAGATTAAAACCAAATGTATAAAAGTTGTATATGATACATCAAAAGGGTTTACAAACTCAGAGCCGAGTACAAAACACAAAACCACAACATCTGATACAAAAGTTCCCATATCCCGCCCATCCTAATGTACAGAAGTCATCGAATGGCCACACCATCTATCTCACCCTGCATTCTTCCTAACTTGCAGATCATCTACAACACGGTTTGAAACCGTTAGCTACAACAATGAAAAGCATGAAGTTAATAGCACTACCACACATCAACATCAAATACATGCAATGCCACACACATTAATTTATTATCTTTCATTACGTTATTACATTACTAATTAAACTTCTTTTGTAACACGAGGAACCTAAATAACCTCGTCCCTTTCCCCGTTAACACAAGGGTTTGAATTGGGGGTGATCGTCACTCGTCCCCCCTTGTGTTACTGGCTTCTAGGCACCTCCTCCTAACCAGCAAGCGGAGACCGGTGGTTACCGCCCGTTATAATACACTTAGGCCAAATAAATGTAATGAGTGGTCATCCTAGTCCGGTTTAGGTTATAAATGCACAATCATATGAACACACACAACCATCACAAACATACAATGCCCAATTGCACGCTATGTAAGTCCTATGGACTTACCTGATATACTCGTAACCTGTACCACATCACAACTTCCCCTTGGGGAAGTAATCAACGCCTGCAATAGCAAGGCACACACAACCGCATACTGCAAAGGTTAGGAGACTCGTCTCACTAACCACAACCAACCTATATCTCAAATCTAAACCTCAGATCCTTAACACATTCATAAATGCCTAAGGCATATCCTCAACATAACATCTCATCCTACTCGTACACATACTAAACCTTAAAGCCATAACCGATATCCATAACATCATCATGATTCTCAACTCATTCTGACACCTAGCATGCATCTAAACAGTATTCCTCAATCTCAAATTTAATCCTAATTTAATTAATTAACCGTTAATTAATTAATTTAATTTCACCAGAATAACGTTTTGCCCGCAGGCCATTTCTAAACCCACCTGTCATCAGATTTCATCAATCAAACAACCCATAAACACCAGAATAATATAATGATCATAATGGAATTTCCAATTATCCATTTTGAAAAGCCTAAGGTCAATTTAGGCCAAATTGTAGTACGGAAAACGAATAAATTCATAACTTATTCGTTACTAACCCGATTGATGATCTGAAAGAAGATTCGGAATCACAACGACGCAGGCTACGCATGTACAACATGAAATTCACCGGAATCTGAGCGACGGAACTGTCCTGGTGACATATATGCTCGACCAGGTCGTTATCTGCTCTGAAATGCAGAAACTTGGTATCGATATGAAGCGAATGAAGAGAGGAATCCAGAAACTCAAACGGAATTGAAATCGGATTAGAAATAGAGAGTAGATCTTAGTTTGAAATTTGAGAGAAATCAGAGCTTTTACGAGGAAACGTGAAAGGAAATGAATTAATAAACGATTTTCCGCTATTTATAGGGCAGTCAATAATTATCCTTTAGCGAAGTCGAAAATTATCCTTTAACCGATCCAATGGCGGGTTGAGCCCCTTATCCAAACTTCTCGAAATTGGAACAATAAATCTTGAATATTGTAGGGATAATTATTCCACGATTGCCTCGGAAAATTGTATTCCTAAGCCGTCTTTCTTAGCCGTTAAGAAACGAAATAACGACTTTTTTGGCCGTTTTGCCTTTCCATGTTATTTCATATCTAGGACATGTCCGATGGACTAATCATTTCTCTCAACTACATTTTTATTAATTGGAGCTCCCAAATGCTCCAAATAACACCGGAGGGTAAAAATAATTACCCGGGGAAAATAGTGAAAATTTCACCATAAGCCCAAAATTACACCAGGAACATAACAGTGGGACTTATACTTAACACTTACGCAATCTTCACGAGTTATATGTCAATTACTATCACTGATTAAGTTAATCAACATTAATTAGAATTCGGAAATCCTAGCTATTACATCACACACTCCTTAACAAAAAGTTTCGTCCCGAAACTTGAACAATTCCCAAATCCTCTCGGACCCATACGCCGAGGTATAGACACTCTCTCTATCGGAGGTATCACATCTCCGTTCTAACGTATCAACCTATAACACTCTATAACCTCAAAACACAACATGGAGGAATCACCAACTCCAACAACAAGATCATAACGCTATCCAAAGGCATAGAGGAAAAATCATCTCTAGCCAACTACTAACCACGTCACAAGGCATGGAGGAAAGCCGTCTCCAGCCAATCATACTCGTAACACAACTATGTGGAGGAAAACCGTCTCCACTCACACTATGTCCATCAATAATAGCATGGAGGAAAGAACCATCTCAAACTAATCCTAAACATATTACAATAGCATGGAGGAAAGAACCATCTCCAGCTATACCTATATCGTGCTAGCAAACAAGATCTAACAGATCAGGTGCACATATCAAACCTAGCACGAAAACACATCATACCACATAAGCACATAGCATACAAGCACTCACCAAAAAGGCACTAAGATCTACTCGTGGATCCTACGGGTGCCTCTAACTCCGCATAGAACTTTGGATAGTTCCTTTGGATAATATCCTATGTCTCCCAGGTAGCCTCATCCGGTCCTCGTCTCGACCACGATATCCTCATCATAGGAATATCCTTCGAATCCAGGCGTCTCACACCTCTCTTTCTAGAACTGCAAAAGGTTGTTCTGCAAAAGTGTGGTCCGGCTCAACCACTAGATCATCATAACTCACAATAAGCCTCAGGTCTGGTATGTACTACCTCAGCTGAGACACATGAAACATAGGGTGAACACCCTCTAACTTTGGTGGAAAAGCCAATCTGTGCACTGCTCTCCCAACTCTATCAAGTATCTCGAAAGGACTGACATGTCGGAGACTAAGCTTCCCCTTTATGCCATAACGTCTGACGCCTCGCGTCGGAGTTACTCTCAACCAGACATGAGCTCCTACCTTGAACTCTAGAGTTCGACGCCTCCTATCCGCATACAACTTCTGGCGACTCTATGCAGTCAACATCATCTCTCTGATTAGCGTTACTCGAGCCATATCATCCTGAATCTGTTCTAGCGCTATCCCACTAGTACTGCTAGGCTCCTCCCAGCGTAAAGGTGTATGACACCTATGTCTACACAACGCCTCATAGGGGTCAACCCTATAGATGCATACCAACGGTGGTGGTATAAGAACTCAACTAGTGGGAGATAAATAGATCGTCCCTGTTCCCAATCCATCCCACAAGCTCACAACATGTCCTCTACGGTCTGGAGGGTTCTCTCTGACTGACTGTCTGAGGTAAAACTCAATCATGATATGTGGACGCATTTCCCAAGCAGTCTGAATCTGCTATCAAAACCTCAAAGTAAACCGTCTACTATAATCATAGTCGATCGTCCTCGGTACACTTATGGAGTCCCACCATCTTTCTAGTGTACTCCTTTCTTACTTCATTCACTGGCCACGTCTCTCTGTAGAGATGGAACGTGTCGACTTCGTAAATCTGTTACTAATAATCTGGATAACACCAAAACTCTTACCGGGTCTCAATACCATCACAAGTCCATAGAAAAGTCCTCTCACTTCCACTACAGCATTGGTAGTGGATGAGCTCATCTCCAGGTCAGTAACACTTTAACCTGATTTACTACTTCGTGGTACCTCTTATTCGTACATGGATGTACTAAAGAAGGTGTACTATGAATTTACTGTAATCTTCTTCACTCGACTCCGCATAAGCGGTTATACTGACGTAGTTGCGGCGCCTCATACTCCTTCTGTTCCATTAAAGAACTGTGGTGCCTCGCCATGAGGCATCCTTCCATCAAGTTCCCTCAGGGTCAGGCAAGTCCCCTGTTTTTGTTGGACCTCATCCAACAAACCAGGTAAAATCCCTAAACATGAAACTAACATCTTTATCAGCAATTGTAGGTCCAACTCTAACCAAGCTAGATCATTTTCAAACCGAGACTGTAGAGCAATTCAAACAATCGCCTTCTCTCGAGGTGTCTTCTTATTCAAGGCATCAGTGACCACATTCTCCATGCTAGAATGGTACAAATCTCAAGGTTAGCGTCCTTGATCAACTCAAACCATCGACGCTGGCAGTTATTCAACCTTTATTGCATAAAAATATGCTTCAACCTCCTATGATCTGTGAAACTCTAACACGAAATGTCACACAGGTATTGTCTTTAAATCTTGGAACTTGAACTACCACCACTAACTCGAAATCATGAATCGGGCAGTTCTCCTCATTCGTTCTCAGCACCGTAGTCACGTGATTCCCAAAATCTTCTGATTATCACCGAATAGAAGGAGAGGTCAAATGCTTCCTCTACTCTTCAGAGCTTCGACATACTACTTCAACCACACAATTATGGTGGTCTTCCTCAGAAGACTCGTAAATGGATGCACAATCACATAGAATCCTTCCTCCAAGCGTTGGTAGCAATCGGCTAGGCCGAGAACTACGCATTCCCTTAATGTTCATCAGTATCATCCATAAGACTTCATACTTACTCCTCGTCACATCAATCATGATCCTACTGGCGGAACAACATGACCTTGAAGGTTACTTCTGGCATCTCAATTCACATTTTGGGAGCAATGCACACTGGCTTCTATCCCTTGGATTTTGCAAAACCGTCCTCAAATAACTGGTATGTTCCTCTCCGTTGTGTGAGTACACCAAAACGTCATCAATAAGGTCTACCACCAACTGATCAAGGAAGTAGATGAAGACACTATTCATCAACTCCTATAACGACCACTAGGACGTTCCTCAACTCAAATGACAGCACTACAACACGTAGTGTCCATAACGGGTATGGAATGCTTTCCTATTCCCACGCTGCTCTCTCATCCTTAGCTGATGATATCCCAAGCATACATAAATCTTAAAAACACAATTGCTTCTCTTAGTTGATCCAACAAGTCGTCCATACGTAACAATGAACGTACTAGGGCGAACGGAGCCCGTCTTAAACCACTCTTCAAATTACTTCTTCAATTTCTAACAAATCAACAAGCCATATACCTCATAGGCCTTCTCCCAACCAGTCTTGTACCATACTTTAACGCAATATCAAAGTCCTCATTCCGCTGAGGCGATAGATTAGACGGTTCAGTAACACGTCTATAAGATCATATACCACTAGAATACTCTTCAGCGTGGAAGTATCTCTTTCCTTCATGGCACAACATAAAAAAAACATCACCCTCTGGTGTTATCAACCTCACTGCTCATACGGCACTAAAGACAACTCACCTCCTCAAAGTTCATAACCTCGGAAAACCTCTTCTTAGTCGATCTCATTAGAGACTATAATAGTCCTCCTACTGCTATCTAAACCAACATGATATCTATTCGTCAACCACTCACATAAAGACCTTCTCATGCACCTAAGGCATGACAAAGAAGTCTTCAAGCCATACACAAGTCCCTAAACAAAGGGAACAACCACATATCTCGCGGGTACCTAAGACCCGTAACTCGTAATCCTATAAAGGAAGATCTATCTTCTACTGTATCCATAGTTATTTATTTACACATGCATCGAAAGACAAGAGGTGCATAGCACTCACAACAAACAAAACTCCACTAGGTAAACCATTAACAAGAATGGTACTTGTAACAGCTAACGCCCGAAGCTCTACTGCATATCATTACTCAATCTCAGAGCTATGCTCCTCAGGAATCACTGAGGTCATCGCCATAGGCTCCACATCCACTCTTTCTGCATCGGAAAAAGGAAGGTCTTGATGAGAAGAAACACTACCTAACTGACAGAAAGGGGCCAGATGGCCTAGTTTACCACAGGTGAAGCAAGCTATCAGTACCATGGGGGGCACTCAGAGCGCACATGATCTAGATAACCACAGTTGAGACATATACGTCCCATCCCTGCCACTAGTACGGGTTGCTCCTCTGCACTGCCCATCTCAAAGGCTCTACCTTGAGCTCTTCTAGTATTCGTGGTACTCATACCACGACCCTTACCTCTACTCAGCATGGGAACGGATCCTTGAGTAAAAGGATGATATGGGACTCTCTGTTGTCCCCGCATCTGCTGCTGAGGTGTCTTCTGACCACCTTCCGCACATTAGTAGAAATGAAACCCTGTCGTGATGCCACTGAAGTTTTCTTACCGAAAACAGCTCTATGACCCTGTCTACCACACGTAAAGCAAGTCACTGGCAATCTTGGACATTGTGTTCGTACATGTCTAGGCTTCCCATAATTGTAACAAGTCCTCGTTTCACCAGAAGTCCGTGTGAAAGAGAAGTACTCAAACGTTCACAAGTCGGGCTCGGTTTGCAACCCGGATATCCAACCTCATCTTTCACTGATTCAACCCGTTGTTTCTTCTTTAATCTAGAAGCTTCAGTTGATCTTACAAATGTTGGTAAATCCGGTGTAGGTCTACCGCTATCACCGCCTTATATACTTGATGCATATACTCTTAAAACTCGAATCTACTCTTGGAGACACAATCAGCCTCTTCAAACTCGTTCTTTGCCATAGGCAACACAACAGCGGATACTAGTCCCTGACTTGACGCTACTGGAGGAAGAGGAAGTGTACCCCTATCTCGTCCCACTACAGATACTGCTCTAGTCTGAGCCATCTATAGAATATACGCTCCTACTTATAAGGCTATATATATATATGCCATATGTATCGATATATATATATAATACTCATTATTACATGCATACACATCAGCAGATAAAAGATATCTATATATATATCTACACTGTAGAGATCCTCAGATGGGTGACGACTTCTGTACATACTATCCCAAAACATCTCTACTCGCTTTAAAACCAAATTTCTTTAAAAGTTAGACCCCATGTGGGTTCTGTTTATTTATCCACTCTACCTTTATTGCAGATACAAAATGTCATTGTTGTAAACCTAAGGCTTTGATACCAACTCTATAACACCCCAAATCCACGGGACTTGGAGTGTCACATTGGGCTCGGATCTCACAATGGATCCTGACCCTCGCTTGACAAAAAGTTCACTGGATCTTACAACAAGGCCCAAGTAGATTAAAACCAAATACATGAAAGCTGTATATGATACATCAAAAGTGTTTACAAATTCAGAGCCAAGTACAGAACACCAAACCACAACATCTGATACAAAATATCCCATATCCCGCGCATCCTAATGTACAGAAGTCCTCGGCTGGCCACACCATTTGTCTCCCCCTGCAGTCTTCCTAACCTGCAGATCATCTACAACACGGTATGAAACCGTTAGCTACAGCAATGAAAAGCATGACGGTAATAGCACAACCACACATCAACATCTCATACATGCAATGCCACACACATTCATTTTTTATCTTTCATTACGTTATTACATTACTAATTCAACTTCTTTTGTAACACGAGGAACCTAAAAAACCTCGTCCCTTTCCCCGTTAACACAGGGGTTTGCATTGGGGGTGATCGTCACTAGTCCCCCCTGTGTTACTAGCTTCCAGGCACCTCCTCCTAACCAGCAGGCGGAGACCGGTGGTTACCGCCAGTTATAATACACTTAGGCCAAATAAATGTAATAAGTGGTCATCCTAGTCCGGTTTAGGTTATAAATGCACAATCATATGAACACACACAACCATCACAATCATACAATCCACAACTGCACGCTAAGTAAGCCTATGGACTTACCTGATATACTCGTAACCTGCACCACGTAACAACTTCCCCTTGGGGAAGTAATCAACGCCTGCAATAGCAAGGCACACACAATCACATACTGCAGAGGTTAGGAGACTCGTCTCACTAACCACAACCAACCTATATCTCAAATCTAAAACTCGGATCCACAACACATTCATAAATGCCTAAGGCATATCCTCAACTTAACATCACATCATACTCGTACACATACTAAACCTTAAAGCCATAACCGATAGCCATAACATCATCATGATCCTCAACTCATTCTGACACCTAGCATGCATCTAATTAGTATTCCTCAATCTCAAATTTAATCCTAATTTAATTAATTAACCTTTAATTAATTAATTAAATTTCACCAGAATAACGTGTTGCCCGCAGGCCATTTCTAAACCCACCTATCATCAGATTTCATCAAACAAAAAACCCATAAACACCAGAATAATATAATGATCATAATGGATTTCTAATTATCCATTTTGAAAAGCCTAAGGTCAATTTAGGCCAAATCGCAGTACGGAAAACAAATAAATTCAAAACTTATTCGTTACTAACCCGATTGACGATCTCAAAGAAGATTCGGAATCACAACGACGCAGGCTACGCATGTACAACATCAAATTCACCGGAATATGAGCGACGAAACTGTCCTGGTGACATGTATGCTCGACCTTGTCCTTATCTGCTCGGAAATGCAGAACCTTGGTATCGATGTGAAGAGAATGAATAGAGGAATCCAGAAACTCAAACTGAATTGAAATCGGATTAGAAACGGAGAGTAGATCTGAGTTTAAGTTTGAGAGAAATTAGAGCTTTTACGAGGAAACGTGAAAGGAAATGAATTAATAAACGATTTTCCGCTATTTATAGTGAAATCGATAATTATCCTTTAGTGAAGTCGATAATTATCCTTTAACCGATCCAATGGCGGGTTGAGCCCCCTTCTCCAAACTTCTCGAAATTGGAACAATAAATCTTGAATATTGTAGGGATAATTATTCCACAATTGCCACGGAAAACGTGTATTCCTAACCGTCTTTCTTAGCCGTTAAAAAACGAAATAGCGACTCTTTTGGCCGTTTTGTCTTTCCATGTTATTTCATATGTAGGACATGTCCGATGTCCTGATCATTTCTCTCAACTGCATTTTTATTAATTAGAGCTCCCAAATGCTCCAAATAATACCGGAGGGGAAAAATAATTACCCGGGGAAAAAATAATTACCCGGGGAAAAAAGTGAAAATTTCACCATAAGCCCAAAATTATGCCAGGAACATAACGGTGGGACTTATACTCAACACTTACGCAATCTTCGCGAGTTATATGTTAATTACTATCACTGATTAAGTTAATCAACATTAATTAGAATTCGGAAATCCTAGTTATTACATCACAGGTATGTTCTCCAAATCCGGAATCTCTCCATCCTTCATGGCGTAGCACCATAAGGCGTTACGTCCCTGTGCAATCAGTCTAGCTGCTCGTACTGCACTAATGACAGATCCTGTCATCCCAAGGTCCCAACCCCGGATGACCTTTATTGGACCTATGTCGGTAAAGACTGTAACAGTTCTCTCACCCACATCTAATACCGCACGGTGTCTACACATCCATTCCATATCTAATATGACTTCTTCATGCATCCGAGGCATGACTAAGAAGTCAACAAGTGACACACGAATCCCTAAGTGTAGGGGACAACTACGGATCTCCTGGGTACCTCTGACCCTACTATCATCGGGTATCCCTATAGTAAAGGGTGCCCCCTCTATGGTAGACAAACTCAAACGCTCAACACAAGCAGCAGAAATAAATGAATGCGTAGCACCCGTATCAAATAAAACTCTAATAGGTAAACCATGTAACAGAATGGTACCTGTAGCAGCTGGTGCTGGCGGCTCATCAACACTCCTCAGCTCAAAAACTCTTTCTCTAGCTCTTCGGGCATCACTGGTACCAGCCTCTCTACCTCTACCTCTACTCGGTCCTGGAGCTGACCCCTTAGTAGCAGGTGTGTCTGGGATTCTTTGCTATCCCTGTGTCTAATGCTGAGGCGGTCTCTGACCACCTCCTACTGCACCTGGAGGGGAAGAACCCTGTTGTGATGACCTCTTGCCCTGACAGAAAAATGTAGCTCTATGTCCTGGCTTCCCGCATGAGAAGCAAGTCAGTGGTGCTCTAGGGCACTCAGCCCTCATGTGTCTATAGGCCCCGCAATTGTAGCACTGCCGGCCTCTATCAATAGTCTGAGCAGACACCGGAACACTCGAGCGGCCTTGAGTCTGACCTCGCCAGTATCCAGATGCTCCTGCACCAGTCCGTGTTGTGCGCTGTCTCTTCTCAGACCGTCCTGTTTGAGAAGTCCTCCTCTGGCTAGCTCTCTTCCTCTCATAGGCAGAGGCCCGATCCTGATAATCTATCAATGAGTCACAATGAAATCCCGCCATGTGGGACCGTGTGCTCTCCCTCAAACGACGGGCGAAAAGGTACACATGCTGGTCCTCAGATGGTGCAGCTGGACCCAACAATGCTAACTCAGGCTAGAAGCGGCGAATAGCGTCTGTAATGGGTACGTCCTCAAAACCCGCTTCCAAGAAGCCCTGCAGCTTTCCGACCTCAGTGAGGCAGGGCAGAACTTCTCCCTCAACAAAGTCCTTATCTGTTGATAGCTGGTAACTCGTGCTCTCACTATCCTCCACCACTGGTGTGCCAGGTCACGGTATAGAGACTGTACTAGATCTATCCGTCTATCCTCAAGGCATCGAATAGACTCTAGATATGAGTCTACATGCCCATTCCACACCTCAATCTCTAAGCCTATCTCCCCTGAGAAGTGTGGTACTCCCTGCTGATGAAATGCCTTCAACCAGGCATCTGGTCGAGGACCTCTGGTATGCTCTATAGCTCGAGAAACCTCAGCAGTCGAGGACCTCTGGATGTATATTATGTGATTATATTGTTGTTTCATCTACCTTTACGAAAATCGAGGTCTACACCAAGTTTTGTTGTAACCATAGGTAAAACGGCACATTTTGGACTAAAATGGAGCTAAGCAGTTAAGGAGTCATTGGAGTTTAATTCTGGAGCTTAAAAGAGAACTCAGGAAGCATGGAATTAATGAAGAAGATTTATTTTGGACCAGATTTGAGAGATTTCACATTCAGTTGAGATTCACCTCGGCCAGTTACAGTGTCACCTTGACCAAGGTGATCTTGAGGAGCGTCCCAACCGAGGCGAACACCCTGCCGCCGGCAAGATCCATATTTTTGGGTGAGATTTTTTAATTTTGGAAAGAAGATATCTTATATTTTCGGCCTGGATTTCTAGAAGGAAGATCTTATTTTTGGGAGATCTATTTTAGAGTTATGAATATATTTTATAGGAAATTATCTTTTTAAGATATTATTATCTTTGGAAGATAATTCTCCTATATAAAGGGTTGGATTTTCCACAATTCAGCCATCTTTTACATCCGCTACACTATATTCTACACACAATAGTTAAGAGATTTTCTGGAAGCTCGAAGGAAGGATTGAAGATCAATCAAGGAAGGATTCATAGTTTGGAGATTAGCTTTAGAGGGAGTTTGTAAGACTTTCTTAGATTCCCTTTTTGGTTTGTTGTCTTGTCCGACTTGTGATTTGAGGAACGTTGATTTGTTGTTTATTCGATTCAGTTATTGAAGCCTTTTTCTTAA
Source organism: Fagopyrum homotropicum (assembly GCA_033239125.1). Lineage (NCBI taxonomy): Eukaryota > Viridiplantae > Streptophyta > Magnoliopsida > Caryophyllales > Polygonaceae > Fagopyrum > Fagopyrum homotropicum. The sequence continues at coordinate 61,428,789 of BSWB01000005.1, forward strand.
GGTTTACTTGTTCGAATATTGATTCCTTTCCCTTTTATTCGATTATTGTTTTCATGATGATGAGTGGCTAAATTTCTTGTGCGATTCTAGGGTGATTGGCTGAAAGTTGTGGGAAAGACGATGATAGAATGATCTTAATCCCAGCAGGACCCTTAAAGCTCGAGTTTTTAACCTTAACCCTAGAGTACCTCGCTAAGTCGATGAACATCTCGGCCGGGGTGGAACTTGACTGAACTAAGTGACCTTTTCTGATCCGAAACTCAGAGTTAAGTGTTCTAGTTTGCCAAATCCTATTTTTATTACACCTTTCTTGGTTCAATGCAAGCCTAGGATGAGACTTACCCGGTGATTCCTTTGTTTGTTTACCCATGATCATAAGTGTAGGTAATAAAGGTTTATCCTTTATTAGAGTTTGAGTGTGCCTTCATCCCATCTATGTGAGTTAGACTGAGACTTACCCGGTAAAGGTTGATTCTATTCCCTTGGGTGGTGTGTTGGTTTGAGATTATAGTTCCTTTCCTTAGTACCTTGAGACTTACCCGGTAATAGGAGCTCGGGTTTGGGATAGTGAGTAATGAGACTTACCCGGTAATCTATTCCCACCTTAGAAACACCTTCCCTTTGCAAAACCTCAGCTTTGTCCGCGTTATCCTTTAAGATCTTGAGTCGGAACCACAACTAGATGCTTTAATCTCTAGAATCTGCATTTCCCCTTATTTGACCTTATTATCATCTTTGAATGCTTTAAGTGTTTTTGTGGTTATTAGTTACTTGACAACCTATTCTTGCTTTGTTTCACCTAAGTCCCTGTGATCGACCCTTGGAATTCTTGCTTTTTATTACAATAGAGTCGTACACTGCGGATTCGCATCCTTGTTTTAGGCATACTTCTGGGCTATAAATTTTTAAAGCTTGCACACACCGTTTGGAGCGAACATGTTTTTGGCACCGTTGCCGAGGACTTGGCATAGACCGAGCCGGTTGCGGTTGTCTTTTGGGGCAATTTCCCTAGTTGCTACTAACCACTCTACTTGAGTGTTTTCGCAGGATTTTTTCTTAGGTTTATGCAAAGAACCCGTGTTGGGAAGGAAATCGTTCCTTACGATCCCAAACCAGAAAAGACATACAAACGACGACTGAAAGAAGCTAAGATGGCCAACCAAGACAATCGCGATATTAAGGCCGAATTGAAGGAAGCGCTAGAACAGCTGCGCCTCAATAAGGAAGAACTACAACGAGAAAGAGAGCAAACTCGCACCAGTAATGCAGAGATTGAAGCAGATATGACCGATCTAAGAGCCTAGATTCTGCATCGATCGATCCCAGATCCTCGACCGAGGCAGGACCCGGTCCCAGTTGCCGCGGCCGAGATACATCCACCTCGGATGCCTGTCCAAGATGTTCTTTTTTCTGTAATTCCACAAACCCTAGGGCAGTGGATGGACCCTAATCAGCAAGTGAGGCATCAAGGAGTCAACCTAGGAGATCCAGCCGAGCATGATTACGAACTTCGACCGCAAGTTCTGTCCATGATCCGCCAATGCCAGTTTGGAGGTTTAGAGAGGGAGTCTCTGCATCAGCATTTGCAAAACTACGAGATTCTGTCGAAGACCTTGAGACCTTCAAGGCTGGAAAACAACAACTACAAGCTAAGGCCTTTCTACTTTTCTTTGAAGGAAAGGTCGCTTATTTGGTATCAATCTCTTCCACCTGGAAAGATCAACTTTTGGGAAGAGATGACGACGGAGTTTCTAACAAAGTTCTTTCCCCCCTCCAAGACCGCTGTAATGAGAGGGAAGATTAATGCATTCATCATGAAGGACAAGGAGAGTTTGTCCAAGTCATGGGAGAGACTCAAGGATGTTCTATTGGATTGCCCACATCATGGGATTCCAAAGATAGAGTTGCTGGAGATATACTTCAAGGGATTGGATTGAGCTACTCAATTCAATCTTCAACTACTTTCTGCCGGCACATTCATGGATATGCCAATAGACGAAGCTTGGGAGTTCATTGAGAAGCAGGCTTTGCATATAGAGAAATACTCCCATCAAGGAGCCAAAAATGGAGTTAAGAGAGTTAATTTCCAATACACTCCATCAAGTGATAATCAACTCACCTCCCTTAAGAATGATGTAAAACAATTGAAGGACCTTTTGGTGGCTCACACGAAGAAGGAAGACGGAGGATATCAAGCGTCAAGGAACAACAACCAAGGGTCCCGGAACAACAATTACAAAAACAATAGAGGCTCCAACATCAACAATTCGAGATCTAATCAACAAAATCCGGGTAACCCTTATTCTAATTCTAATAATTCTTTTAACCCCTCTTCTTCTTCTTCTTCTTCTTCTTCTTCTTCTTCTTCTTCTTCTTCTACTCCATTGAAGAGCTAGGAGCTTGGATCAAGTTCGTCCCAGCCAGAGAAGAAAGATGCAGTATGATAGGTGATGGAATCACTATCATTTAGGTTAGTTTTTAGAGTCTTTTTGTTACATTAGTGTCGGTTTATGCTACTAACTCCTTGATCCAGAAGAAGCCTAAAAGAAGTTAAAGAAGGAGTTATAAGCACTTAGGAGTGAAGATCATTCACGAAGCAAAGCTTCTGTTGCCTCACCGCCCTTGCGGAGCAGTGTCACCACCCCTGCGGGTGACACCACACTCCGGAGCGCTCCCTGCGCCTTCTCCAGCGCCAGCCATGAAGACTGTCACCGCACCTGCGTCAACCCTTGGCGCCCCTGCGGCGACTTGCCCTGAAGAAGCGAAGACCAGCGCCCCCGCGCCTCTGCCTGCACCTCTGCCTGCGCCTCAACCTGGGAGCTGGAAGATGAAGAGTCAGACGTTTGAAGAGCATTAAAGATCCGCCCTGCGGAATTGCCTAGCCGCCCCTGCGGCCATGAAGAAGATCAAGCGTTTTCGCCTGCACCGCCCCTGCGGATCTGAAGGCCGCCCCTACGGTTCAATGACATAAGCTTTACTCCGGCTATTTACACCACCTTTATGGCATTAAAGGTGGCTGTTTTGGGCCGGCCATTTACTCCTATTTAGTGTCATTTGTAGTATAAATAGTCCTTGGCTGATTGCTAGAATCATTCCCTTATCATCCAATTTAGAATCCACTTTTTCCATTAAAACTATCTTCCTACCTTTGTAATGAGTTGCTAACTCCCTTGCTACATTGGGTTAGTTTGAAGTTGCATTGTTACTTTGGTTTTAAGTTCTTTCTAATATATGTTTTCATTAAGTAATACTTTGTGTTTCCTTGATCTTCATTGTCTAATTGCATGTTTTACTATCACTTGAGATTGATCACCTTAGGTTCTAAAGTGCATGAAAAGAACTAGGATTAATAGATTCCGGGTTCGGGTCTTTAATCTAGTAGCAAACTTTAAGTAATAACGGGTTGTAATTGCTTAAAGGAAAGGAACACAAATATAAAAATAAGTTTAACGGTTTTAATCTTTTCTTTATATCCCTTAGTCTTTGTTTGGAAGCTAACTTTTTAGTTGTTCTTGTAGGTTTACGGAACACTAACCTGTTAAGTTGTGTTGATGTCGGTTGGCTCAACACATATATATGATCGAGACGGGAGATTACATGAAAATTTGTAAAAGGAACTCACCAAAGTAGCAATTGCATGCTTAGAATCAACCTAGTGTAGATTCACCCATCATTGTCTTACTTGTTGCGTTACTTGTTTTCATAAGTTTTGTGTGCATCAATTCAACCAACCCCCCTCCCCTTTTGTTACTTGTTTCTATAATCAATAATTGAATTTAATAAGAATACTAAAATCTCTTGGGTTCGACCCTTACTTAACCACTATAATTATTTTAGTGCTAAGTCGGGATATATTTTGATAGGGTATAGACGACCATAGAAATAGCTCTAGTCAAATTTTGGCGCCGTTTCAGGGGAGTCTGGTTATTTTTATTTTTATTATTGATTATTGGTTTGAACCATTTTTATGGTTCAAACCCGTGCTACTAACTCCGGTTTGAACCATTTTTATCGTACTCTTCGTCAACTCACTCAGCCCACTTTGGATCAAAACCCTCTTGCGGTTACTATACTAGCATTAGGAGAAGGTATCAACTTTGAGCTCAAAGCTGGTCTCATTCACTTGCTTCCATCTTTCCATGGGCTAAGTGGTGAAGACCCCATCAAACACCTTGGGAAGTTCCATACCGTGTGTATGAGGATGAAGCCGGCCAACATTACCGAAGAGCAAATCAAGATGAGGGCATTCGGTTTCACACTCAAAGATGTAGCGGATGATTGGTATTACCACCTTCCATCCGGGAGTATCGACACTTGGGAGAACCTCCACAAGGCGTTTTTGGAGAAATACTTCCCAGCCAAGAAGGCAAATAGCTTGAAGAAAGCTATAAGGAACATCGAACAAGAGGCGGACGAAACTCTCTATGAGTACTTTGAAAGATTCGCACGCCTGCGATCCAGCTGTCCTTTCCACGGATATTCGACTCAAGATCTAGTCTTGTACTTGTACAATGGCTTGCTAGACAATGAAAGGAGGATCGTCGATGCGGCATGTGGAGGAAATATTCTTAACTCTACCCTGACCTTGCTTTGGAAAAGATACAGGAACTAGCTGAAGGGACCCGGAACTTTGGAAGGACTCCTTCCAAGAGAGGTGTTCATGCTGTGAATTCCGGGAAGAGTGAGATCTCCACTGAGCTTGCGGAACTGAAGGAAATGGTGAAGATATTAACACTTATGGGAACCCCACAACAGCTGAAGGCATGTGGAGTGTGTGCTAACCCATACCATCAAAACGGACATGTGTCCCCAAGTCCAGGATGACGATGCTGAGGTGAATGCAATGGGTTATGTACAGCCACATCAGCAAAGACCTAGGAACGATCCCTATGCGCAGAATTTCATGCCCAACTGGCGTGATCAACAGAACTTTCGTTGGAGGGATCAACAAAACCGACAACAACAACCCCGACAAGGTAAGTATCAAACAATAGAAGATATGTTGCAGGTTTTGACTAAACATTTTGCTACTCATGTCCAAACAACAGAATCTAGCATCAAGAACCTTGAAAAATAGGTTGGGCAAATGGCGGAAGCCATAATAAGGATTGAAACTAGGTCCTCCGGAGGATTGCCTTCATTGACGGTTATAAACGCCAAGGCGATGTTGGAGGAGGCTCAATCCGAGAGGTAGAGTCCTTGCGTCGAGCCAACGACGTAAAACAAAGGCGCTGCTCGTGAGGCAACCCGAAGGAATAATAAGAGGAGCCTCTGTCAAGAAAACCGCCCCTGCGGCTCAATGTCCCCCCCCCCCCCCCCGCGGTGACACCCATGGTCAGCAACGCCCCCGGTGCTGAGTCTAACGTCTGCAACATATTGGTCACCGCCCCCGTGGTGCCTCCCCTATGCCCCTGCGGCGGCCAACCTTGACACATACCCACCCTTCTCCTCTTCCTTGTCCCCGCCCTCACGGCGACAAGCCCCCGCCCCTGCAGTTTTATCAAGGAAAGAAAAAATAAACTTCCAAAAAATAACCTACAATTACCCACCCTTCTCCTCTCTCTCCACTCACTTTTCGAACCCTACACCCTCTCTATCTCCCACGCCCCTGAGCCCTCCGCAAGCTCTCACAAGCCACCTTGTGCAACGCTCCCGTGCCACCTCCGGCAACGTAGCCACACCTGCCCCCTGCGACACCGGCCCTCGCTACCACTACACACTTCCCTCATCCTCCCAAAACTCTCACCCTACAACAGCCTTGCCCCTCACACTCTCTTCCCTCCACCGCTCATCACCACCGGCGACATCCCCACCAACAAGAAGCCGCCAAAACGCCCCTCAGCACCGCCACCTTCCCAGCTGTCAGAAATCGCCCTCTGTAGTTCTCCCGCCCCTGCGCCTGCAAGTTGCCGCCCCTACGCATCCTTCAGCCGCCCCTGCGGAAATAGCAACAGAGGGTCCGTTTTCAAATCCAGTTTCTGAACTTTCTAATTCCCTTACTTGTTTAATTGCAAGAAATGGAAAAACAGAAGAAATACAAGTTGTCGGAAGCTGAGAAGGAGTGGTATAGGATTGTGCAAGATCGGGATGTGTATGCAACCCGGTTTCTACACGTTCCTACTTTGGAAAAATTGGGCATGTTGGAGAGCATGCAGGCATTCCTCGACAATGCTGGGCTTGGCGATTTTTTGGACTTGAATGCTCCGACATACCCCGAGCTCAACCGCTAATTCATCGCCACATTCACCATGGAGAAGGAGGACCCTGTTTGTGTTGGAATTTCATTTAAGTTCAACAAGAGAAAGTATACATTGGACTATACCCAACTGCAAGAGGCATTTAGGGTGACTATTTGTGCCTCCGACGACTGGCAGGAACCCGTCCCGACACCCGACTTGTGTGAGTTTTGGCAGGCCGCCACCAAATTCGAGTTTCATGCAGGGGGTGAGGTGAGTATTCTAACAAAATCACTCATCCCTGTTTGAGGCTCATCTCCAAGATCTTCATGCGTGTCTTCTCTGGACACAAGGAGGAAAACAAGGTCACTCTCAAGGACCTTCGACTAGTATAGACCTGCCTCCCCACGAACGACATGATACCAGATTTGCCATACCTCTTCCTTACCTCTTTGAAGCGAATTAGGAAGAACGAGCCACGAGACATTGTGGGAGGTGGGGTGACCTCCTTGATTGCTGCACAGGTGATGGACCTCCCCGACTTGGAGGATGGGTTAGAGTCCCCACTGTACACAGAAGGGATGTTGAGGAGGTGCAGGCTCCTCAAGAGACGGGGAGAACCTCTTTTGGCCCTCGTTGGCAGATGGGGAGTCACATCACATACCTCCCCAGGCCACTTCCACTTGGAGACGAGCTCTCCGAGCTATACATACCAGTTGACCCCTTCATTCCGAGACGGCCTCAGAAGGACATTGTTGAGAGATATGCTGCAGGCTCTAGCCGGGTCCTCCTGTTGCTGACCACGTGCCCATACCGGATGATGAGGAGATGCCTACTGTTGCACCCGACGACAGTCCGGCCATGGAGAGCCTTCAAGCTCAGATGGCAGCCTTGACTACCTGTTCGCTCTAAACGGTGTGTGCAAGCTTTAAATTTATAACCCTAGATGTATGCCTAAAACAAGGATGCGAACCCGCAGTGTACGGGTCAATCGTAGTAAAAGCAAGAATTTCGGGGTGTCGATCTCAGGGACTTGGGTGAAACAAAGCAAGTATAGGTTGACAATATTGCAACTAACCACAAAAGCAATTTAAGCAATCAAATATGATAAAAAGTCAATTAAAGGAAATATGCAATTCTAGGGATTAAAGCATCTAGTTGTGGTTCCAACTCAAGATCTCAAGATAAAGCGGACATAGCTCAGATTTTGCAAAGGGAAGGTGTTTCTAAAGTGGATTAGATCACCGGGTAAGTCTCACTACTCACTAATCCCAAACCGTAACTCCTATTACCGTGTAAGTCTCAAGGAATTAAGGAAAAGAACTATAACCTCAAACCAACACATCACCTAAGGGAATACAATCAACCATTACCGCGTAAGTCTCAGCCTAACTCACAAAGAAGGGATGAAGGCACAATCAAACCCAAATAAAGGATAAACCTTTATTACCTACACTTATGATCTTGGGTAAACAAACAAAGGAATTGCCGGGTAAGTCTCATCCGAGGCTTGCATTGAACCAGGAAAAGTGTAATAAGAAGAGGATTTGGCAAACTCTAACACTTAACTCTAAGTTATGGATCAGATAAGTCACCTCGGTCAGACGAATTCCACCTCGGCCGAGATGTTCATCGACTGAGCGAGATACTCTAGGGTTAAGGATAAAGACTCGATCTTTCAGGGTCCTACTTAAATTTAAGACTATTCTATCATTCTTTTTCCCACAACCTTCAGTTAATCACCCTAGAATCACACAAAGAAATTAGCCAATCATCATCATGAAAGCAATAATCAAATATATGGGAAGAAAGTGAATAATTAAACACAAAAACCTTAAGAACAAGGCTTCAATAACTGAATCAATTATCAAACAAACAAGCATTCCTTGGATCACAATCCAACAAGACAAGTCAACAAAAAGGGAATCTAAGAAAACCTTACAAAATCCTTCACAAAAGCTATAAAAGCAATCAACTTCCTTCCTTCAATCTTCCTTCCTTCAACCACTATAATGATAGCGGGATTTCCGGTGATGCGCTAGTGCTGATTTGTGGAAAATCTAGCCCTTTATATAGGAAAACTACCCTCCTAAGATAAAATATCTTGAAAAAATATTTTCCTAATAAAATATATCTATCTCTCATAAATAAATCCCAAAAATATATGGTCTTCCTTCTAGAAATCCAGCCTAAAATATAAGATCTCTCCTTCAAAAAATAAATGATTTCAGCCAAGAATAAAATATATCTCGCCGCGTCCAAGGTCTTCGCCTTGGTCGGGACGCTCCTCTGGATCACCTTGGTCGAGATGGTACTGTAGCTAACCGAGGTGGCTCTAAACTGAATGTGAAATCTCTTAAATCTGGTCCAAAGTAAATCTTTAATCCATTTCCATGCTTCGTGGATTCTTCCTTAAGCTCCTGAATGTAGCTCCAATGACTCCTTAGCTTCTTTAGCTCCTTTTTGATGCAAAACGTGCCATTTTACCTACGATTACAACGAAACTTGGTGTAGACCTCGATTCCCGCAAAGGTAGATGAAACGACAATATAATCACATAATACACATTCAAACATGGAGATTATTTAAGTTAAAACGTCTAAACAGGTCCCAAAAAATAGACTATAATTCATGCTATCAAAATACCCCATACTTGTCCCTTGCTTGTCCCCAAGCAAGTTCCAAATCTTAGATACAAGATAGGATGAATTATAAGTCATAAAGATCAATGAAAAGTATTTCAAAACATTTTTGGTGGTGTGCTCCACTCATAAATCACTCTAAGAGAATGCTTCATGGTATTTAAAATCAAAACATTTTATAAATATAGGAAAGTTGTTCATCTTTGCATAAAATGATGGAATGCATAATAAATCATAATTATCGAAATTAATCATGTATAATCCAGTTTAAACCACCAAGTCAATCAACAAGCTCGAGGTCTCAAGGGCTTTCCAAATGAATGGTCAAGAAACGTGTGAGGGTGGGATGTATATAGGGAATGTGGTGCTAGAATCCGGGAAAAGGGATCTTTACTTCATTTCCTTTCGAACTTCAATATCTTCCACCAATAAGCTTTGCTTATTTACCTTTTTTTCTTTTTGGGATGCATGGACATAGGTGCACAATAACCGAAGCCTAGGAGATCAGCAATCATCAATTTCTCGAGATGCATCAAACCCTTGATGCACATACCATGACCCGTTAGGAATATCGCTCAATCCGACTTTGGCAAGACACAAACACCCGGCTATGTGAATGGTGCCGAGTTACTCATCATAATGATTGACTTCCTCAAACCTATTTGTTTCTTTCAAACTTTCAGCCAACATCTCATCTTTTCTTTCACTTGCTTTTCACTTGCTTGCTTCCAAATTCCCGGATAGGTAAAGGGAACAAATATGTATATGAGGGGCTAAAGCATGATTAAGAAGAAGAAGAGAAGAGAATGAATTGCCATAATCATCCCAGGAAGAAAGTGAGAGAACTTATCATGTGGTGTCAACCTTCAAATTCAACATAATTTGGATAAAAACAAAGTATTAAACATGCCACAAATTTCAAACAAAGCACTTAGCAACTTAAACATATCATAAAACCTTTCAAACTTATAAATATTTCAAAACCAGTCTGCAAACAAAATCTTCATTGAGTTCATATCCAGAAAAGAAGCACAAGAATCGTTTCGAAAACTGTCTCAGTTAAACCACCTCGGTCGAGATGTTGTAAGTCAACCGAGGTGAATCACCTCGTTTGGTCAGAATCACTTCGGTTGAGGCATACATTTTTTTTTAACCATTTTTTGACGTTTTTCTCAATCAAATAACCTGTATGCATGCATGTAGTCTCAGATAAACACATAGAGCAAGATAAAACAATAATATCCGATAGAATCATCCAAGCATACACACAATGTCAAATCATACATCCAAATACCCCATACTTTGGACACATTGTCCCAATGGGTCAAAATAAGTTTGAAAAATAGAGTACTCACCGGACATAGCTGAACTTCATAAAGAAATAAGAAACAACTCCAGATAAGATTGTCTCGGTTGGCGAAGAACATCTCGGTCGAGGTCCTGTGACTGAACTCGAGATATGTCTCAATCAAGCTCTGTTCTCTCAATTTCTCGAACTTCTGTCCTTCTAGTATAGCTCTTGAGCTATAATCCTTCCTTAGAGAGTACCAGGTTTCTGTCTAGGGGACGCTAAAAACAAAGCAAAGCAAACTATCTAAAATAAGCTAGAAAACGGAAAAGAAAGCAATATCTGGGGTTGCCTCCCAAGAAGCGCTTGGTTTAAGGTCGCTAGCTGGACCTTTCTCCATAGAATTACTCAATGTACCTCGAACAACTTGGAGTGCTCATCACATCCATCATAAAACTTTTCCAAAAAGGTTCCAGTTCCTAATTTCACCGGCAAATGGTAAGATCTCCCACGTACAAGCTTGTACTGTTTAATTCTCACCGGAATCCTACCGGTCTTCCTATGCTTCCATGGGACATAACTAAGTCCTTCGTCCCATCCCTTCCTTGATCGAGAAAACAACTTCTCGAGAATTATAGTAGCTTCCTCATCTCTAGCTTGGGGATAGTACAAGGTCTTTGTCACGTGAGTGACCCCATACTTGAACAAATAACACTTCGTTGCCTTAGCGTTGCAGCGCTTGTTAACTTCACTCCTTATAATCCAAGGAGCATCTTCTTCCAACAATTTCAAGGGAGGTTTCATCATGATCTTAGGAGGTTCTTTCGGAAGAGACCTCCAACTCTTCGGTGCATCCCTGAAAAAATCTAGAACTTTAGTAGGAATTTCAAAGGGAGTAAAAGAAGGCACCTTATAAAGTTCTCCAAATCTTGGGACAAGTTTCATGTTAGGTTGATAATCCACACATGAAATCTTTCCCAACTCACCTGATCTATCTTCCACCTTGGCCACAATCTCAGTAATTTGGCCAAGGTTCTCTGCATCTTCCACTTCCAGTTCTACATATTCTTCTTCCATCTTGGCCGATCTCTCTTCCACCTCAACCGATCTCTCTTTCACCTCGGCCGAAGTCTCAACAGTTGGATCGCGATCTTCCACATCTTCCTCTTCCTCAAAATCTTCAGGAGAAACTTCTGGTTCAATTGGGGGAACGCTTGAAACTTGCAGCACTTCCTTATGCTCCTCTTCCGGCTTAGCATAGGATAGGGTGCTTTCCTTGAGCTCCTCCACCTTCTTCATCAACTTCTCCCATCTTGATTGAAGAGAATCTTCAAGAGTTTGCTCATAAATCTTTCTAGGGACATTCATCTCATCCCATATCGCAAGCTCCTTCTCAATGGCCTTTTCTCTTTCCTTTTCATTGTTAAACCAATAAAAGGAGTATTTTTCTTCCAAGTATTCATAATGGTCCGCCCTAGCACTTTGTCTTGCTATCCAGGCTGGATCAAATGTAGTCATCGGATATCCTAAAAACTACAAAACTCATAGAAAGAGTAGTTAAAAGCAACAGGGGCAATAGCCCCGAAAGACAACCAAAACCGGCTTGGTCTAGACCAAGTCCCCGGCAATGGCGCCAAAAACTTGTTCAGGCGTTGCCGTGGGACAAAACTAAGTCTATTTTGAACAGTTCGATCCCCGGCAACGGCGCCAAAAACTTGTTCGCTCCAAACGGTGTGTGCAAGCTTTAAATTTATAACCTTAGATGTATACCTAAAACAAGCATGCGAACCCGCAGTGTACGGGTCGATCGTAGTAAAAGCAAGAATTTCGGGGTGTCGATCTCAGAGACTTAGGTGAAATAAAGAAAGTATAGGTTGCCAATATTACAGCTCACCACAAAAGCAATTTAAGCAATCAAAGATGATAAAAAGTCAATTAAAGGAAATACGCAATTCTAAGGATTAAAGCATCTAGTTGTGGTTTCAACTCAAGATCTCAAGATAAAGCGGACAAAGCTGAGATTTTGCAAAGGGAAGGTGTTTCTAAAGTGGAATAGACCACCGGGTAAGTCTCACTACTCACTAATCCCAAACCGTAACTCCTATTACCGGGTAAGTCTAAGGAATTAAGGAAAAGAAATATAACCTCAAACCAACACATCACCTAAGGGAATAAAATTAACCTTTACCGGGTAAGTCTCAAGCTAACTCACAAAGATGGGATGAAGGCACATTCAAACCCCAATATAGGATAAACCTTTATTACCTACACTTATGATCTTGGGTAAACAAACAAAGGAATTACAGGGTAAGTCTCATCCTAGGCTTGCATTGAACCAGAAAAAGTGTAATAAGAATAGGATTTGGCAAACTCTAACACTTAACTCTCAGTTATGGATCAGATAAGTCACCTCGTTCAGACGAATTCCACCCCGGCCGAGATGTTCATCGACTGAGCGAGATACTCTATGGTTAAGGATAAAGACTCGAGCTTTCAGGGTCCTACTGGAATTTAAGACTATTCTATCATTGTTTTTCCCACAACCTTCAGCCAATCACCCTAGAATCACACAAAGAAATTAGCCAATCATCATAATGAAAGCAATAATCAAATATATGGGAAGAAAGTGAATAATTGAACACAAAAACCTTAAGAACAAGGCTTCAATAACTGAATCAATTATCAAACAAACAAGCGTTCCTTGGATCACAATCCAACAAGACAAGTCCACAAAAAGGGAATCTAAGAAAACCTTACAAAATCCTTCACAAAAGCTATAAAAGCTATCAACTTCCTTCCTTCAATCTTCCTTCCTTCAACGACTATAATGATAGCGGGATTTCCGGTGATAAGCCGGTGCTGATTTGTGGAAAATCTAGCCTTTTATATAGGAAAACTACCCTCCTAAGATAAAATATCTTGAAAAGATATTTTCCTAATAAAATATATCTATCTCTCATAAATAAATCCCTATAATATATGGTCTTCCTTCTAGAAATCCAGCCTAAAAATATAAGATCTCTCCTTCCAAAAATAAAAGATCTCAGCCAAGAATAAAATATATATCGCCGCGTCCAAGGTGTTCGCCTCGGTCGGGACGCTCCTCTGGATCACCTCGGTCGAGATGGTACTGTAGCTGACCGAGGTGACTCTAAACTGAATGTGAAATCTCTTAAATATGGTCCAAAGTAAATCTTTAATCCATTTCCATGCTTCCTGGATTCTTCCTTAAGCTCCTGAATGTAGCTCCAATGACTCCTTAGCTTCTTTAGCTCCATTTTGATGCAAAACGTGCCATTTTACCTACGATTACAATGAAACTTGGTGTAGACCTCGATTCCCGTAAAGGTTGATGAAACGACAATATAATCACATAATATACATTCAAACATGCAAATTATTGAAGATAAAACGTCTAAGCAGGTCCCAAAATATAGACTATAATTCATGCTATCACTACCCAGCATCAGGCATGGCAGACCGAGTACCAACGGTCCATGCTTGAGCAGCAGCAGGCGTGGCAGTCCAGCTTCGCTTCCTCTATGACCACCCATTTTGACCGCCGACAAGATGCTTGGCAGGCGGTTCATCAGCAGCAGCTAGAGGCTCAGAAGCTGGCTTGGCAAGCTAGTTTTGAGACTTCATATGGGCAGAGGATGGACGCTCAGGAGGATCATATCAACGCGCTCTACCGCCGGCAAGAGTACTTCTTCAGCCACTTCCCATACCCACCGGAGGAGGGTCCGGATGGTCCAGCCGGACCATCCCACTAGTGGTATCATTATTTCTCCATTTCCCACATTTATCTTTGCTTCATTTTCCACTTTGAGGACAAAGTGTACTTCAAGTATGGGGTAGGGACATATCATTGCATGTATAGTCTTTTTAAGTTGTCTTTGATTATGTTTGCATTGAGTTTTTGTTAGTTTGATTTCAGCTTTAAATTCAAAAAAAAAAAAGTCAAAGAAAATGAAAAAAGGCATGAAAATCCTTGGATAAACCGAAAACCCAAAAGGACGGTTTAGGCAAAAAGAAGGTAGTCCGACCAACCTTAGGTTTGTGTAAAATTGGACTTGAGAGATGTGAGCTCAAAGTGAGATCATCGAAGAAATAAAGAAGAGTGGCAAGGTGAAAACCCAAAAGGGAACCTTGGCAAAATGAGTGACACCGAGTGTAGGTTTCCCTTTTGGCGTTTGACAACATAAGAAGGGGAGTCATAAGGAGGTTGTCCGGGTAGGTCACTCTTGGAGCGATAAGGATGGTAGTGTTTCTCACCTTTTTCTCACATTCTCACTCTTTTTCCTTCTCTCTTTCTTGGTTTTTCTTTTGTTTTCATTGTCTTTTTTGTTTCCTCATGCTTCCTGAAGCCTTTGAGTTTACAAACTGTTGTCATTTGTTTTACTCGCGACGAGTAAAAGGTCTAAGTATGGGGGAGTTTGATAGGTGATGGAATCACTATCATTTAGGTTAGTTTTTAGAGTCGTTTTGTTATATTAGTGTCGGTTTATGCTACTAACTCCTTCATCCAGAAGAAGAAGCCTAAACCAATATAAAGAAGGAGTTATAAGCACTTAGGAGTGAAGATAATTCACGAAGCAAAGCTTCTGTTGCCTCACCGCCCCTGCAGAGCAGTGTCACCGCCCCTATGGGTGACACCACACTCCGAAGCGCTCCCTGGACCTTCGCCAGTGCCAGCCACGAAGACTGTCACCGCACCTACGTTAACCTTTTGTGCCCCTGCGGTGACCTGCCTTGAAGAAGCGAAGACTAGTGCCCCCGCGCCTCTGCCTGCGCCTCAACCTGGGAGTTGGAAGATGAAGAGTCAGTGTCACCGCCCCCCGTTGACACTGGGACGCCCCGGCGGCTTGGCATCAGAAGCGACAGGAAGTTGAAGAGTCAGACGTTTGAAGAGCATTAAAGATCCGCCCCTGCGGAATTGGCTAGCCGCCCCTGCGGCTATGAAGAAGATCAAGCGTTTTCGCCTACACCGCCCCTGCGGTTCAATGACAGAAGCTTTACTCCGGCTGTTTACACCACCTTTATGGCATTAAAGGTGGTTGTTTTGGTCCGGCCATTTACTCCTATTTAGTGTCATTTTTAGTATAAATAGTCCTTGGCTGATTGCTAGAATCATCCACTTATCATCCAACTTAGAATCCACTTTTTCCATTAAAACTATCTTGCTACCTTTGTAATGAGTTGCTAACTCCCTTGCTACATTGGGTTCGTTTGAAGCTGCATTGTTACATTGGTTGTAAGTTCTTTCTAATATAAGTTTTCATTCAGTAATACTTTGTGTTTCCTAGATCTTCATTGTCTAATTGCATGTTTTACTATCACTTGAGATTGATCACCTTAGGTTCTAAAGTGCATGCAAAGAACTAGGATTAATATATTCCGGGTTCGGGTCTTTAGTCTTGTAGAAAACTTTGAGTAATAACGGGTTTTAATTGCAGAAAGGAAAGGAACACAAATATAAAGATAAGTTTAACGGTTTTAATCTTTTCTTTATATCTCTTAGTCTTTGTTTGAAAGCTAACTTATTAATTGTTCTTGTAGGTTTACGGAACACTAACCTGTTACCTTCTGTTGATGCCGGTTGACTCAACACATATATATGATCGAGACGATAGATTACTTGAAAACTTGTAAAAGGAACTCACCAAAGTAGCAATCGCATGCTTAGAATCAAACTAGTGTAGATTCACCCATCATTGTCTTACTTGTTGCGTTACTTGTTTTCATAAGTTTTGTGTGCATCAATTCAACCAAAACCCTCCCTTTTGTTACTTTTTCTATAATCAATAACTGAATTTAATAAGAATACTAAACTCTCTTGGGTTCGACCCTTACTTAGCCACTATACATGTTTTAGTGCTAAGCCGGGATATGTGTTGATAGGGTATAGACGACCATAGAAATACCTCTAGTCACAGTGTTGGAGGCCATCTTGATCAAGCTCAACGCTATGGAGATGTCTATGACTTCATTTTCAAAGGCACAAAAAGCCTTAGAGCAACAATTCTTTAGTAAGGCGAACGAAGTGCCAAGAGATCCAAGGAAGCTCCCAGCAAGGACAGAGAGCAACCCCAAAGGACAAATCATGGCAATAACGACGAGAAGTGGACTAAAAACTGCAGATCCAGTACCTCGGTCGGTGCCAATGCAGAAGAAGGACACCTCGGTCTAGGTATAGACGAGGAACACTTCGGTCGAGGTGTCACCCGAGGTGGAGTCCTTGAGAATGAAGGACAAATCTGAAGTTTATGTCCCACCTCCTACTTATAAACCACCACTTCCATTCCCTCATTCAAGGGCCAGAGCACATCTAAACAAGCATTTTTGTAAGTTCCTTGACTTGATGAATAAACTGCACATTAACATCCCTTTCCTTGATGCTATTCTAGGGATGCCCGCCTACGGGAAGTTCTTGAAAGAGATTCTATCAAGGAAGAGGAAACTGGAAGAATTTGGAGAAGTAAGGATGACATTTAAATCCTCGGAGCTCATTCAATCATGAAGGAAAAGATGCCACCCAAGTTGAGAGATCCCGGCTCATTTTGCATTCCCATTCAAGTTGGGGATGTAACTTGTGAGGCGTTGTGTGATCTAGGAGCCATCGTGAGCATCATCCCGCTGGAGCTATGTGTGAAGATCGGACTTGGAGAGCCCAAGCCGGTGAAGATAAGGTTATACATGGCGGATCGCTCCATTACCCATCCCGTGGGTATTTTGGAAGACGTTCCCGTTAAGTTAGGTAACTTCTATTTACCTATAGACTTTGTTGTACTTGATATACCCGCAGATTATCCCGTTCCTATCATTCTCGGGGGACCATTTCTAGCAACTTCGGGTTGCAATGTGGATTGTAAGAACGCCAAGTTGATATTCAACATTGGTGGTGATCAAGTGGAGTTTGCATTGCTTTCTGCAATGAAAGGAGAGCCGCTGGAGGATGATATCTTCAAGATCTATGATGAAGAAGAATCAAGAGAATTGGTGAGCTCTATCCTTATTAATGACCCTCTTGAAATAGTTCTTAGTTTTAGCTTAATGGAGGAAGGTATAGATGCTTGTTGTGATGTAGATATACGGAGCTTAAAGGCACTGGAAGCAGATCCAGGAGCTAAGATTGAGAAACTGATCCAGGAGATGAGGAATTCAAGTTTTGATCTCAGTTCCAGTACCTTGACCGAGGCACTTTTTGGACGAAGCGAGGTGTTCTTATCTGAATTACATCTCGGTCACCCACCTCGGACACCGACCAAGACAGCAAGTGAGATGTTGTCAACTGAGGACAACAAACTTCTTACACCCTTTTCTGAGACTCATTTACAGTTGGTGGAGCACTGGCTCCACCAAGCTTCTGATAATAAAGAACCTTGGTATGCTAACATTGTCAATTATCTTGTTTGTTAGGAAATACCGCCCGGATTGACGTACGATCAAAAGAAGAAATTCTTCAAGGATGTACAACACTACTACTGGGATGAACCTCTATTGTTTAAGAGAGGTCCGGATGGGATACTTCGAAGATGCATTCCAGAAGATGAAGTTACTAGTGTTATACGGCATTGCCACTCGCTTCCTTGTGGAGGACATCCTATAGCTCACAAAACATGTGCTAAGGTATTACGTTCTGGTTTCTTTTGGCCTCCATTATTTAAGGATGTGAAAACGTTTGTTGTTTCTTGTAATGCATGCCAAAGAACTGGGAACTTGTCTAGAAGGAATGAGATGCCACTCAATAATATCCAGGAGGTTGAGATTTTTTATGTATGGGGAGTTGATTTCATGGGACCTTTCCCATCATCCGCAAGGAACCTCTACATTCTCCTAGCTGTCGATTACGTATGTAGATGGGTGTAAGCCATCTCCTCTCCCACTAATGACGTCATGGTGGTTGTGAAGTTCTTCAATCGGACTATCTTCCCACGTTTTGGGACACCACGTATCATCATCAATGATGGAGGGACACATTTCATCCACCGGAAGTTTAAGGCACTTCTATCGAAGTATGGTGTAACCCACAAGGTAGCAACCCCTTATCACCCTCAAACTAGTGGACAGGTCGAGATCTCGAATAAACACATCAAAGCAAATTTTGGAGAAGACCGTCTCTAGGACGAGGAAGGACTGGTCCATGAAGTTGGACGACGCTCTTTGGGCTTATAGGACCGCATTCAAGACTCCCATTGGTACCACCCCTTACAATTTGGTATATGGGAAGTATTGCCATCTACCAGTTGAGTTGGAGCACAAGGCATATTGGGTAATCAAGTGGTTGAATTTCTATATCAAGGAAGCCAGAGAGAAGAGGCAATTGGACATCAACGAGTTGGAAGAGTTGCGCTTAAACGCTTATCAGAATGCAAAAATCTACAAGGAAAGAACGAAGAGATGGCATGACAAGCATATCATTCCTAAGGAATTCAAAGAAGGAGATTTAGTTCTACTCTTCAACTCCCGTTTTTGCCTCTTTCCAGGTAAGTTAAAATCTAGATGGACAGGACCTTACGTTGTGAAACATGTTTTCCTTATGGTGCAGTTGAGATTTGGGGAGAAACAAGCAGAAGCATCAAGGTCAATGGTCATAGGCTTCAGAAGTACCAACCGGAAGTTCAGGTTGAGGAGATTGCACCACTATACCTCGTTTAGGGATGCCGTACGGTCCAGCTAGCGACCTTATATCGAGCTCTTCTTGGGAGGCAACCCAAGGTATTGCTTTCTTTTCCCTTTTTCTAGCTTAGTTTTAGATAGTTTGCTTTTGCTTTGCTTTGTTTTGTTTTTTGCGTCCTAGACAGAAACCAGGTACTCTCTAAGGAAGGATTACAACTCAGGAGCAACACTGGAAGGACAGAAGTTCGAGAAATTGACAAGACGGAGTTTGACTGAAACACATCTCCGTTGCTGTCATAGCACCTCGACCGAGATGATTCTTGAGCAACCGAGGCGACTAGGTCTGACAAACTAGTCAGCCACCTCGGTCCGGTCGGGACCACCTCAACCGAGGTGACATCAGAATCGGCAAGGGGTATAAAAGGCGAACAGATTTCTCTCTCTTCCTTCCCAACTCCCTTCTCGACCGCGGAGCATAATCATCTCGTTTCTTCCTTTTTCACTCGTTTTCCTCAATTTCTGCTCCGATTACACCGAGAAAAGCAAGAGGATCAGATTGCAAGCAACAAACTACGAGATAAACACCTCGAATCTGCGTAATTTGGGGTAAATTGTCGAAAACCCTAACTTCCTTCTCTTTACTGATTTTAGGAGATAATTAGCTTTGGTTGCCATAGATTTGTGCTGAAAAGAGTATAAGTAGCCCATATGAAGCAATTGGTAGTGTTTTTGGGGGAAAAGAACTGAAAATCACAGAGAGGAAAACACCCACTGTTTCGCCTCGGGCCAGTCGAGTTGTGTCTCGGCCGAGGTGTTCTTTAGCCTGTCAGACCAACCGAGGTGATCTTGTTAGAAATCATGAGTTCTCGATCCGATCGTCAGCTTGTTTTGAGGGATGCTCATAGTGGTTCTTCCCCTTATCATTCTTCTGGACCTTCTATCCCGGTGATTCATGAGCGTCACCAGGCAGATTTTGATCGCATTTTGGGCGCCCCATAGTTGCCCCGCGCTTTTAAGACGTCCCAGCCTTCGAGTGCCTCCATGTGGCGGAGGACTTGAAGAAGATGATATCCATGGTAGGGCTGGAGAAGTCTATGGAGATCCGAGCTCCAGCCTACCTTGAGCCGACCATGGAGTTTGTGAGTTCTGTCACTCATATGCCAGAGAGGAATAGCATCAAGTACCGGTTGCTGAACCTGAACTATATAGTGCCGACGGATCAATTCCGAGACATTTTTGGCTTCCCGACCCTGACAGTTCCCGACTTTCCTTCCCGAGCAGTGGCTCGACAATTCTGGGGGCAGATTTCCCATGTGGTGGAGCATAATTACAGATGGAGACCTGGAGACTCCACGGAGCGCATTATCTTCCCTTTAGCTTTCCGTCTAGCCCACCGTATTTTTAGTGAGACCCTTCTGGCGCGTACTGAGACGCCCTAGAAGATCAGACAAGGAGAGTTGCTGAGTCTGTTTTGCATGGTGACTGGAGGAGTGCCTGACTTTGGAGGCATGCTAGTTGAGGATCTGCACCGGATCAAGGGCAAGGCAAAGGAAGATATTTGCTGTGGAGGGATGATGACCCATATCGCTAAAATTATGGGTCTAGATTTGAGTCCTTGTACACTAGTGGCGGCTGCAAAGCCGCTTCGACTTTAGGAGATGATCACGAGGAGGATACTGGTTCCTCGTGGCCTCACTACACCCTACGTAGCTATGCCTTGGGAGCAGACTGCTCCTCAGGGTATCCTATGGTCAGCCCAGTTCAAAGTTTTCGATCCGTAGTACTGGTCTTCCGCTTGGCTGCCCTATATAGAGGATGCGAGAGATGCTGCACCAGCTGTGGAGGAGAAGGAGTATGATGATGGCGGAGCTGCCATGGAGACTGGTACAGATACAACCGGTCAAAGTGTGCTAGTTGTCGATTTAGACAACGAGGCTACAAAGGAGGAGGCAGCAGCACCATCACAACCTGTCCGGCGTAGTGTCCGCAGACAGAGAGATCCAGTAGCTCACCGACGGATTGATGAGTTGATGGACCAGATGATCGACTCTTACGCAGCCCTGACAGTGGAGGTTATGGAGCTTAGAGAGAGCCAGCACTACCAACAGAGGATGATGGAGATCTAGTTTTAGCACACTATGGCTTATCCGTTTGACCCATCTCAGCATCCCTTCATCCCATATCCACCACCACCTGCGGATCAGGACTAGATCTTGCATGTATTTCTTTTCTTTATTTATTATGCAGTTCAGCATGTCCGGTGAGTTCTCTTATTTTAGACTTATTTGGATCCATTGGGACAATGTGTCCCAAGTATGGGGTATTTATATGTATGATTTCACATTGTGTATGCTTGTATGACTCGAGTTGGATATTTATGATTTTATTTATGCTCTATGTGTTTATTTGAGATTACAAGCATGCATACAGGTTTTTGTTTGAGAAAAACGTAAAAAACTAGTTTAAGAAAAAAAAATTTGTGACCTCGACCGGGATGATTCTGACCAAACGAGGTAAAGCACCTCGGGTGACTTAGAACACCTCGACCGAGGCGGTTTAACTGAGAGATTTTTCGAAACGTTTTGTGCTTCTTTTTTTGATATGACCTTAGTGATGATTTTATTTGCAGATTGGTTTTTAAATTTTTATATGCTTGAAAGATTTTATGATATGTTTAAGTTGCAAAATGCTTTGCTTGAAATTTTGGCATGTTTAATACTTTGTTTTTATCAAAATTATGTTGAATTTGAAGGTTGACACCACATGATGAGTTCTATCACATTCTTTCTGAGATGATTAAGGCAATTCATTCTCTTCTCTTCTTCTTCTTGATCATGCTTAGCCCCTCATATACATATTTGCGTCCCTTTACCTATCCGGGAATTTGGAAGCAAGCAAAGGAAAGAAAGTGAAAGTAAAGTTGAGAAGTTGGCTGGAAGTTTTAGCAAGAAACAAATAGGTTTGGGGAAGTCAATTATGATGATGAGTAATTCGGCACCATTCACATAGCCGGGTGTTTGTGTCTTTCCAAAGTCGGATTGAGCGATATTCCCAACGGGTCATGGTATGTGCATCAAGAATTTAAGGCATCTCGAGAAATTGATGATTGCTAATATCCTAGGCTTCGGTTATTGTGCACCTCTGTCCATGCATCCCAAAAAGTAAAGTAAAATAAACAAAGCTTATTGGTGGAAGATGTTGTGTTTCAAAGGAAGTGAAGTAAGATCGTTTTCCCGGATTCTAGCACCACATTCCCTATATACATCCCACCCTGACACGTTTCTTGACCTCTTTTGGAAGCCCTTGAGACCTCAAGCTTGTAGATTGACTTGGTGGTTTAAACTGGATTATACATGATTAATTTCGATAAATATGATATATTATGCATTCTATGATTTTATGCAAAGATGAACAACTTTCTTATATTTATAAAATGTTTTGATGATGTTTTGATTTTATTTGCCATGAAGCATTCTCTTAGAGTGATCTATGAGTGGAACACACCACCAAAAATGTTTTGAAATACTTTTCATTGATCTTTATGACCTATAATCCATTCTATCTTGTACTTAATATTTGGAACTTGCTTGGGGACAAGCAAGGGACAAGTATGGGGTATTTTGATAGCATGTATTATAGTCTATATTTTGGGACTTGTTTCGACGTTTTATCTTCCATAATCTACATTTATGGATGTATATTATGTGATTATATTATTGTTTCATCTACCTTTACGGGAATCGAGTACTACACCAAGTTTCGTTGTAATTATTGGTAAAACGGCACATTTTGGACTAAAATGGAGCTAAGGAGCTAAGGAGTCATTGGAGCTATATTCTGGAGCTTAAAAGAGAATTCAAGAAGCATGAAATTAATGAAGAAGATTTACTTTGGAGCAAATTTGAGAGATTTCGCATTCATTTGAGATTCACCTCGGTCAGCTGCAGTGTCACCTCGACCGAGGTGATCTTGAGGAGCGTCCCGACCGAGGCGAACACCCTGCCGCCGGCGAGATCCATATTTTTGGCTGAGATCTTTTAATTATGGAAAGAAGATATCTTATATATTTGGAATGAATTTCTGGAAGGAAGATTTTATTTTTGGGAGATCTATTTTAGAGATATGGATATATTTTATACGAAACTATCTTTTTAAGATATTATTATCTTTGGAAGATAATTCTCCTATATAAAGGGTTGGATTTTCCGCAATTCAGCCATCTTTTACATCCGCTACACCATATTCTACACACATCATTTAAGAGATTTTCTGGAAGTTTGAAGGAAGGACTGAAGATCAATCAAGGAAGGATTCATAGTTTAGAGATTAGCTTTAGAGGGAGTTTGTAAGACTTTCTTAGATTCCCTTTTTGGCTTGTTGTCTTGTTCGATTTGTGATTTGAGGAACGCTGATTTGTTGTTTATTCGATTCAGTTATTGCGGCCTTTTTCTTAAGGTTTACTTGTTCGAATATTGATTCCTTTCCCTTTTATTCGATTATTGTTTTCTTGATGATGAGTGGCTAAATTTCTTGTGCAATACTAGGGTGATTTGCTAAAAGTTGTGGGAAAGACGATAATAGAATGATCTTAATCCCAGTAGGACCCTGAAAGCTCGAGTCTTTAACCTTAACCCTAGATTACCTCGCTCAATCGATGAACATCTCGGCCGGGGTGGAACTTGACTGAACGAGGTGACCTTTTCTGAACCGAAACTGAGAGTTAAGTGTTCTAGTTTGCCAAATCCTATTCTTATTACACCTTTCCTGGTTCAATGCAAGCCTAGGATGAGACTTACCCGGTGATTCCTTTGTTTGTTTACCCATGATCATAAGTGTAGGTAATAAAGGTTTATCCTTTATTGGGGTTTGAGTGTGCCTTCATCCCATCTTTGTGAGTTAACCTGAGACTTACCCGGTAAAGGTTGATTCTATTTCCTTGGGTGGTGTGTTGGTTTGAGATTATAGTTCCTTTCCTTAGTACCTTGAGACTTACCCGGTAATAGGAGCTTGGGTTCAGGATAGTGAGTAGTGAGACTTACCCGGTAATCTATTCCCACCTTAGAAACACCTTCCCTTTGCAAAACTTCAACTTTGTCCGCGTTATCCTTTGAGATCTTGAGTCGAAACCACAACTAGATGTTTTAATCCCTAGAATCCACATTTCCCCTTATTTGACCTTATTATCATATTTGGTTGCTTTAATTACTTTAGTAGTTATTAGTTACTTGGCAACCTATTCTTGCTTTGTTTCACCTAAGTCCCTGTGATCGACCCCTGGAATTCTTGCTTTTTATTACAATTGATCCGTACACTGCGGGTTCGCATCCTTGTTTTAAGTATACTTCGTGGGTTATAAATTTAAAGCTTGCACACACCATTTGGCGCGAACAGCAGCACGTGCCGACATAGCTGGCACCTAAGTAGCTCCCTGGGATCTCTCAAATGATCCCTCATGCCCTGGTAGGTTTGGAGCTCGTCTACCCTCTCTAATGGCCTCCTCAAAATGCTTGAGGTACTCTCTGAACTGTGGTCCACCCATGGACACACGGTCTGAGCCATCAGACTGGCCTGGATGGGCTTGTTGTCTCCTGGACCCACCACTCCTCGTGGCTGGAACTACACTCTCAGCAACCTCCTCAAAAGCCTCTTGCACCAATGGTGGATCTGCAGCGGGAGCTGGTCCCTGTCCTATTCCTCCTGGAGGAAGAGGTGGTCTGCCTCTACCTCAACCTGCCATATTAGCTCTAGTTAGAGCCATCTGCGAGGTATGCACACCTAACGTATAAGGCTCTATATAGGCCATATGTATAGAGATATATATATATAATACTTAGTAGTACATGCATACATATGACCACATAAAAGATATATATATATATATATATATATATATATATATATATATATATATATATATATCTATACTGTCGAGATCCTTAGATGGGTGACGGCTTCTGTACATACTATCGCAAAACGTCTGTACTCACTTTAAAACCAAAACCTTTTGAAAAGTCAGACCCCATTTTTGTTCTGTTTATTTGTCCACTCTACCTTTATTGTAGATAGCAAGTGCCATTGTTGTCAACCTAAGGCTCTAATACCAACTTTGTAACACCCCAACTCCATGGGACTCGGAGTGCTACAATGGGCTAGGATCTCACAATGGATCCTTACCCTAGCTTGATAACAAGTTCACTTGATCTTACAACAAGGCACAACTAGATTAGAACCAAATACATAAAAGTTGTATATGATACATCAAAAGAGTTTACAAACACAAAGCCGAGTACAAAACATCAAACATAAACATCTAATACAAAAGATCTCATATCCCACGCATCCTAATGTACAAAAGTCCTCGGTTGGTCACACCATCTGGCTCACTCTGCAGTCTTCCTAACCTGCAGATCATCTACAACACGGTATACACCGTTAGCTACAACAATGAATAAGTATGAAGGTAATAGCACAAACACACATCAACATCTCATACATGCAATGCCACACACACATTCATTTATTTCTTTCATTCTCTTATTCCATTACTAATTCAACTTCTTTTGTAACACGAGGAGCCTCAAGAACCCCGTCCCATCCAATGTAACACAGGAGTTTTGCATGGTGGTGATCATCATTCGTGCCCTCCTGTGAGATCATCTTCAGGGCACCTCCTCCTACCCGCAGGAGGGGGAAAGTGGTCACGACCCATTATAATACACTTGGGCCATTTAAAGTAATAAAAGGTCATCCTAGTCCGGTTTAGGTTATAAATGCACAATCATATGAACACACACAACCATCACAATCACACAAATTCATAACTGAACGTTAAGTAAGTCCAATGGAATTACTTCATATACTCGTATCCAATACCATGTCACAGCTTCCCCTTGGGGAAGAAATCAACGCCTGCAATAGCAAGGCACACAACATCACAAACTACAAGGGTTAGGAGACTCGTCTCCATAACAAAAACCAACCTACAACCTCAATATAACCCCCAAGATCATAACAAGCTCACAGATGCCTACATCATAACCTCAACATCAACACGAGTGCCTAAGGCACATCTCTATCATACAACTCGTCCTAACCAACCTAACCTAGCCAACGTCTATGCCAAGGCTTAAGGAAAGGAAGGAAGGAATACATACCAACACGGTATGGACCAACAAAATCAAGTAACTCCAAGCTGACCCTGTGAGGCGCAGGGGCGGCTCACTCCAGGCGGAGGGGCGGCTCACAGGCAGGCGCAAGGGCGGCCAAAGTCAGGCGCAGGGGAGGCTGTCTGTGCAAAATGTTGGCCCCGACTTCTCTTTGATCTCTTTCTCGACTCTCTTCACTTCTTCAACACAGCACATCAACACATATATGATCATCAAAACATCCAGGATAGGATCCAACACAAGTCTAACTTGTGACCGTAAGCTAGAAAAGGAAGGAAGAAGTAGAAGAAGAAGGTCTCAGCTCCGCATAATCCTAGGCAGCAACCAAGAGCATCTATCCACCTCACCACCTTAGCACCACAACAACAATACTCAACATCATCCTTAAGATCATCCAAGCTAAAAAACCTAAGAAACTCTCAAACCATCTCACAAACTCAAAGGAAGATCAAGAAGAGGAGATGGAGAAGAAGAAGAGCGTAAGGGAGATGACGAAGCTGGAATGAGGTAAGGAAACCCCTCATCTGAAGGAATGGGAGGCTTATGAAGAAAGCCAGCCGCAAAGAACGGGTCAAAGAGTCATCGAAAGCGGTTGCACCTACACAGAGCCGCAGGGGCGGCTCACCCAAGGTGCAGGGGTGCCCAGCCGTAGGGGCGGCCATCCTGGTCTGCTGGGGCGGCTGATAGGGTCATACTAGGAATCAACTAAGGCTCAACAAGGCTCCTAGGCTCCAAGGACTAAGGCTCTTACAAACTCCTCCCAATTCGATTCAAGCGAATCTTCAAGAGGTTGCTCATAAATCTTTCTAGGGACATTCAACTCATCCCATATCACAAGCTCCTTCTCAATGGCCTCTTCTCTTTCTCTTTCATTGTCAAAACAATAGAAGGCGTATTTCTCTTCCAAGTATTCATAATGGTCCGCCCTAGCACTTTGTCTTGCTATCCAGGCTGGATCAAATGTAGCAATCGGAAATCCTAAAAACTACAAAACTCATAGAAAAAGATCAAATGCAAAAGTAAAAGCTTCCAAGCTAGACAACCAAATACCGAACTCGGTCTTGACCAAGTCCCCAGCAACGGCGCCAAAAACTTGTTCGCTCCAAAAGGTGTGTGCAAGCTTTAATATTTATAATCCAAGAAGTATGCTTGAAGAATATGTGAACCCGCAGTGTACGGATCAATTGTAATAAAAGCAAGAATTCCAGGGGTCGAATACAAGGACTATGGTGAAACAAAGCACAGAAATCAGGTTGTCAAATAACTAATGACCACAAATTAAAGCAATCAAGATGATATAAAGTCACATAAAGGGAATCCGGATGCTAGGGATTAAAGCATCTAGTTGTGGTTCCAACTCAAGATCTCAAAGGATAACGCGGACAAAGTTGAGGTTTGCAAAGGGAAGGTGTTTCTAAGGTGGGAATAGATCACCGGGTAAGTCTCACTACTCATTATCCCAAAACAAAGCTCCTATTACCGGGTAAGTCTCAAGGTACTAAGGAAAGGACTATAATATCAAACCAACACGCCACCCAAGGGGATAGAATCAACCTTTACCGGGTATGTCTCACGCTAACTCACAAAGATGGGATGAAGGCACACTAAAACCCCAATAAAGGATAAACCTTTATTACCTACACTCATGATCTTGGGTATACAAGTAAAGGAATCACCGGGTAAGTCTCATCCTAGGCTTGCATTGAACCACAAAAGGTATAACAAGGATAGGATTTGGCAAACTGAAATCTCAACTCAGATAAGGATCAGAAAAGGTCTCACCTCGTTAAGTTATATCCCATCCCGACCGTGATGTTCAATGACTGACCGAGGTGTTCCTCGGTTATGGTAATGGTTCAAGCTTTCAGGGTCCACTGGGGTTAAGATCATTTTATCATCGTCTTTCCCACAACTTTCACCCAATCACCCTACAATCGCATAAAAAACTTAGCCAACAATCATCATGATAACAATAATCAAATTAATGGGGAAGGAATCAATATTCGAACAAGAAAACCTTAAGAAAAAGGTCTCAATAACTGAATCAAACAATCAACAAACAAGCGTTGTTCAACAACAAGTCAACACAGACAACAAACCAAAAGAAATCTAAGATGATCTTACAAACTTCCTTCAAACTTCAGAGAATGGGTGATCCGCCAATTGTTGGATGCTCCAAGCATGCCTTTCGTAGATTTCAAGATCCGAAGATGGCTAAATTGTGGAAAATCCAACCCTTTATATAGGAGAATTATCTTCCAAAGATAAAATATCTTATAAAAAAATAATTTCCTACAAAATATATCTCTATCTCTTCAAATAAATCAGCCAAAAATAACATCATCCTTCCAGAAATCCAGCCAAAAATATAGATATCCTCCTTCCAAAAATAAAAAATCTCAGGCAAAAATTAAGATCTCGCCAGCGACAGGGTGTTCGCCTCGGTCCTCCTCAAGATCACCTCGGTCGAGGTGGTATGTAGCTAACCGAGGTGAATCTCAACTGAATGTGAAATCTCTTGAATCTAATTCAAAGTCAATCTTCTTAATCATTTCTATGCTTCCTGAGATCTTCTCAATGCTCCATAATGTAGCTCCAATGACTCCTTAACTTCCTTAACTCCATTTCGGTCTAAAACGTTCCATTTTACCTACAATTACAACGAAACTAGGTGTAGACCTCGATTCTCACAAAGGTGGACAAAACAACAATATAATCAATGAATGTAAATCCATACATGCAGATTTAGGAAGATAAAACGTCTAACTAGCCCCAAAATATAGACTATAATACATGCTATCACAAGATACTTATGGAAGACAATCATAAGACATCACGGGAACCTCAAAGATGGTTAAATCCGATCATGAAAGAGGTTGTGAAGAATGAGATCCATAAGTTGTTGCATGCAGATATCATATTTCCCATATCGGACAACAAATGGGTGAGCCCGGTGCATGTAGTTCCCAAGAAAGGAAGGATGACCGTTGTGACCAACAAGAACAACGAGTTGATTCCTACTAGGACTGTTACGGGCTGGAGGATGTGCATTGATTATAAGAAGCTGAACGTGGCCACTCGAAAGGGCCACTTCCCTCTTCCATTCATCGATCAAATGCTCGAATGGTTAACAAAACACTCCCATTTTTGCTATTTAGATGGTTATATAGTGGTTTTTTCAAGATTCCTATCCATCCGGATGATCAAGAGAAGACCACTTTCACTTGTCCATGGGGGACATTCTCTTATCAAAGGATGCCATTCGGATTGTGTAACGCACCTGCTACTTTTCACGGTTGTATGATGACAATCCTTTTTGAGTATATTGAGGATATCATGGAGGTATTCATGGATGACTTTTCGGTATATGGTTCCTCTTTTGATAACTGTTTGACTAACCTTTCTCTACTGCTATAACGTTGTGAAGACACTAATCTTGTTTTGAATTGGGAGAAGTGTCACTTCATGGTTAGCAAAGGAATTGTTCTAGGACACCTCGTATCCAACCGAGGTATCGAGGTCGATCAAGCTAAGATCGAGACTATTGATAAACTTTCTCCCCCTTGTTTTGTTAAGGGTGTGCGGAGTTTTATCGGGAATGTAGGTTTCTACAAGAGGTTCACCAAGGATTTCTCTAAAATCTCTAAACCGCTCACTAATCATTTGAATAAGGATGTTGTTTTTGAGTTTTCGCACGAATGCCTTGATGCTTTTTACAGGGTAAAGGAAGTGTTAATTACCGCTTCCATCATTCAACCTCCCGATTGGACCTTGCCCTTTGAGATCATGTGTGATGCTAGTGATGTGGCCGTAGGAGCGGTACTTGCACAAAAGAAGGATGACCGGACTAACTCCATTTACTATGCTACCAAGACGCTAGATTAAGCTCAATTGAACTACGCCACCACCGAAAAGAAGCTTTTGGCAGTTTTTTATGCATTTGAGAAGTTTTGCTCTTACTTAGTGGGAGCGAAAGTTATTTTTTACACTGATCATGCAGTTATTCGTTACTTGCTGGATAAGAAAGATGCCAAGCCGTGCCTCATTCGTTGGATTCTCTTGCTTCAAGAGTTTGACCTAGAGATTCACGATAAGAAGGGATCCGAGAATTCCGTGGCGGATCACCGCAGCCGGCTCTCACCCATCTCGCTCGAGAAGGATGACTACCCGTTGATGGCTCGTTTCCCGATGAGCACTTGCATCTTATGGAGCATTGGATGGAATCCTTTGTTTCACCCCATGATGAAGATGAAGTATAATGTGAGGACACCTTACACCTTGTTTGAAGATGGCGTACGGTTCAGCTAGTGACCTTAAACCAAGCGCTTCTTGGGAGGCAACCCTAGGTATTGTTTTCTTTTCCCTTTTCCTAACATAGTTTAGATAGTTTTCTTTGTGTTTTTGCGTCGTCCTAGACAAAAATCAGGTACTCTCTAAGAAGGAATTACAACTCAGGAGCTACATGGAAATTGAGAAGACGGAGCTTGACTGGGACACATCTCGGTTGCTGTCACAACACCTCGACCGAGATGTTCTTGGTCAACCGACGCAACTAGGTGTGACAATCCATTCTAACACCTCGGTCCGATAAGGAACATCTCGACCCAGGTGTAATCAAATTCAGAGAGGGGTATAAAAGGCACGATGGTTTCTCTCTCTTCCCACTTTTACCCTCTCCACACCACCTCGATCGCGGCTGCCCTAACCCTCAAATTCTCAGTTCTTGCTCGTTTTCCACGATTCTTGGCTCGAAATCACCAGAGGAAGTAAGGAGATCAGTTTCCAAGCAACGAACAACATCAAAAACGCTTCAAATCTACATTATCTAGGTTATTTCATTATAAACCCTAACTCTTTTCTTCCTTCGTCGATTCTGGATAGATCTGGCTTTGGTTGCGAAAGATTATTGCTGAGAAAGATATAAGTACCCCATAGGAAGCTTTTGGTAGTGTTTTTGGGGGAAAACTCTTACAGATTCAGGAAGTTAGTTCGAACAGCATTTCTCCTCGGTCCAATCGACTGTGTCTCGGCCGAGGTGTTCTTGGCGACCGAGGTGTTCTTCCAGTATGAGCAACCCACGCAGATCAGATCGACAGTTGTCCTTGAGGGATAGGCCTACCAGTTCACACCATTCCTCTCCTTCTTCAGCATCTCAGTTTTCTATCCCGGTGATCAACGAGAGACACGAGCAGGATTACGATCATATTTATGGGTGCCCCATCATTGCCCTACGATTTTTGAATGTTGATGCCCTCGAGTGCGTCCATGTGGCGGAGGACTTGAAGAAGATGATATCGATGGTTGGCTTGGAGGAGTTCATGGCCAACAGAGCACCGGCTTATCTGGAGCCGACGTTGGAGTTTTTGAGTTAAGTGACCTATGTGCAGCAACATCATGGGATCAAGTATAGGCTGCTTAAAAAGAACAACTCATTTCCTATGGACTAGTTTAGGGAAATTTTCGGCTTTTTGACACCTACAGTTTCTTATTTTCCTTCCCGAGAGGTAACTCGGAGTTTCTAGGGTGAGATTTCCCATATTACAGATCATAGAGACAGATGGCATCCCGGATATTCCCGAGAGCGGATTATCTTCAACCTCGCCTTCCGTTGAGACGCCCCGGAACATCAGATGGGGGGAGCTTTTTAGCTTGTTTTGTATGGTTATAGGAGGAGTGCCGGACTTTGCTGCCATGTTGGCAGATGATTTGCACATGATAAAGGGGAAGTCGAAGGGCGATATCTGTTGTGGTGGGCTGGTGACCCACATCACAACTTCTGTCAGATTTGACTTGTCAAGATGTACAATTATTGCGGCTCCGAAGCCGTTGGGATTACAGGAGATGATCACCCGTCGCATCCTTGTCCCTCGTGGCCTTGGCACACCTTACGTTGCTATTCCATGGGAGACGAAGTCTCCTCAGGGCATTATGTGGTCATCTCTGTTTTCTGTGTTTGACCACCATTTTTGGTCTGCTGCTTGGTGCCCTTATATGCAGGATGCTAGAGAGGCAGCAGCAACTGAGGAGGAGGAGGAGGATGACGAGTATGGAAGTGCTGCTATGGAGACCGGTACTGACACCGGCGGCCCCGTATTCCCACCATTGACCTTGGTGGCAAGGCCACGGAGGATGAGAGAGCACCACCACCACCACCTCAACAACGCAGATCCCACCACCGTAGAGATCCCGAGGCCCACCGAAGGATTGATGAGCTTACTGAGCAAATGATAGATTCCTACGCAACCATGACAGTAGATATCACCCAACGCTTCGATGAAGAGTGCCAATACATTGAGGGATGGACTCATCATATGGTGGAGAGCAAACACTAACAACGTCGTATGCAGGAGATACAGTTCCAACAGATGATGGGCTATCTGTTCATCCTTCCCAGCATCCCTACATTCCACCACCACCACCAGCTGATGAGGACTAGAGCCTCATGGATTTCTTTTATTTATTATGCACTACAGCTAGGTTCGGTGAGTATTCTGACTTTCACACTTATATTTGACCCATTACATGCATACCTACAGGTTTCTGTTTGAAAAAACGTCAAAAACTAGTTTGAAAAAAAAAAAATTTTGGCTCGACCGAGAAGTTCTTGGCTGAACGAGGTTGAACACCTCGGATGACGTCAGAACACCTCGACCGAGATGGACTTTTTAAATGAAAGATTTTCGAAACGTTTTGAGCTTCAATTTTGGATATGACCTCGATGATGATGTTGTTTGCAGATTGGTTTTGAAATCTTTATATGCTCGAAAGGTTTTATGATATGTTTAAGTTGCATAATGCTTTGTTTGAAATTCTAGCATGTTTAATACTTTGATTTTATCAAAATTATGTTGGATTTGAAGGTTGACACCAAGTTATGAGTTCTCTCACATTCTTCCTGGGATGACTAAGGCATTTCATTCTCTTCTTGTTCTTCTTCTTGATCATGCTTTAGCCCCTCATATACATATTTGCTTCCCTTTACCTATCCAGGAATTTGGATTCAAGTGACAAAAAGAAAGTGGAAGTGAAGTTGAGTTCTTGGCTAAAAGTGTTAGAAAGAAAAAAATTTGGTTTGGGGATGTTGATCTTGATGATGAGTAACTCGACACCATTCACATAGCCGGGTGTTTGTTTCATGCCAAAGTCAGATTATTCGATAGTCCTAACGGGTCATGGTATGTGCATCAAGTGTTTGAGGCATCTCGAGAAATTGATTATTACTGATCTCCTAGGCTTCGGTTATAGTGCACCTCTGAACCTATTCCCGGATTCTAGCACCACATTACCCGATATACTTCCCACCCTGACACATGTGTTTTGAGCTCTTTTGGAAGCCCTTGAGACCTCGAGTATTATGGTTGACTTGGTGGTTAAGCTAGATTATACATGATTGATTTCGATAAGTATGGTTTATTATGCATTCTATAATTTTATGCAAAGATGAACAACTTTCTTATATTTATAAAATGTTTTGATCATGTCTTAATTTCATTTGCCATGAAACATTCTCTTAGGGTGATATATGAGTGGAGCACACACCAAAAGGTTTTGAAATGTTTTCATTGATCTTTTTGATGACTTATAATCCATTCTATCGTGTATCTAAGATTTGGATCTTGTTTGGGGACATGCAAGGGACAAGTATGGGGTATATTGATAGCATGTATTATTTTCTAAATTTTTGGATTGGTTTAGATGTTTTATCTTCATAAATCTGCATGTATGGATGCATATTCTTTGATCATTGTGTTCTTTTGTCTACCTTTTCGGGAATCGAAGTC
This sequence comes from Fagopyrum homotropicum, assembly GCA_033239125.1. Classification (NCBI taxonomy): domain Eukaryota; kingdom Viridiplantae; phylum Streptophyta; class Magnoliopsida; order Caryophyllales; family Polygonaceae; genus Fagopyrum; species Fagopyrum homotropicum. Next base: position 61,462,461 of record BSWB01000005.1, read on the forward strand.
TACACCTAGTTACATTGCAATTGTAGGGCAAAATGGCACGTTTTGGAACGAAATAGAGCTAAAGAAGCTAAGGAGTCATTAGAGCTACATTCTGGAGCATTGAGGAGTTATAAGAAGAGCTCAAGAAGCATGGAAATTAGATAGAAGATTGATTTTGGACCAGATCAGAGAGATCTACGCTTAACTAAGATTCATCTTGGTTGGCTACAGTGCTACCTTGACCGAGGAGATCTTCCGGATAGGCTGGACCGAGACGAAGTGATGACCGGACACGACATCTTTATTTTTGGCTGAAATCTTCTATTTTTAGAAAGTGAATATCACATATTTTAGGATGGATTTCTGGAGGGAAGCATATATTTTGGAAGATTGGAAGATATTTTATAGAGGGAAATTCCCTTTTAAGATACTTTTTCTTAGGAAGGTGATTCTCCTATATAAAGAGGTTGATTTCTAAAGGTTAAATTATCTCGGAATATCCGGATCAAGAAGCAGAGTTCTCCAAAGTTTGAAGGAGTTTTTGAACGAAGTTTTGAAGGTTGAAGATCAAGGAAGGAAGGAAGCTAGTTTGAAGTTGGCTTTGAAGGAAGTTGTAAGATTTTCTTAGTTTGGTTTGGTTTGCTGTCTTTTTTTATTATGATCGGGGAACACTAATTTTTGTTTGATTGATTAGTTATTGAGACCTTTGTGTTAAGGTTTCTTGTTTGAATATTGATTCCTTTCTTATATATTTGATTATTGTTATCATGATGATTGTCGGCTAAGTTCTTTATGCGATTCTAGGGTGATTGGCTGAAGGTTGTGGGAAAGACGATGAAAGAATGAGCCTTTACCCCAGTGGACCCTGAAAGCTCGAGCCTTTACCTTAACCGACGAAAACCTCGGTCAGTCGTTGAACATCTTGACCGAGATGGTACATAAACTGAGCGAGGCGAGACCATTCCTGATCCTTATCTGAGTTGAGGTTTCAGTTTGCCAAATCCTATCCTTGTTATACCTTTCCTGGTTCAACCCAAGCCTAGGATGAGACTTACCCGGTGATTCTTTTGCTTGTATACCCAAGATCATGAGTGTAGGTAATAAAGGTTTATCCTTTATTGCGGTTTGAGTGTGGCTTCATCCCATCTTTGAGAGTTAACCTGAGACTTACCCAGTAAATGTTGATTCTATCCCCTTGGGTGGTGTGTTGGTTTGAGATTATAGTTTCTTTTCTTAGTACCTTGAGACTTACCCGGTGAGAGGATCTTTGGTTTGGGATAGTGAGTAGTGAGACTTACCCGGTGAATTATTCCCACCTTAGAAATACCTTCCCTTTGCAAACCTCAGCTTTGTCCACGTTATCTTTTGAGATCTTGAGTCGGAACCACAACTGGATGCTTTGATCTCTAGAATCCGCATTCCTTTTACCTGTTTATTACAACATCTTTGATAGCTTTACTTTGTTGCGTGTTTGTTATTGACAACTTGAATTACCGATCTTTGTTTCACCATATTCCTTGTGTTCGACCCTGAAATTCTTGCTTTTATTGCAATCGATCCGTACAATGTGTGTTCGCAATTTGCAATTATCCTTGGTATAAATTAAAGCTTGTACACACCTTTTGGAGCGAACAGTGACTATGATGTTGGAGTTGTCTTAGGACAAAAAGAAGGAAGAGCTTCACATGTAATCTACTATGCCTCGATGACATTGAATGGCATTCAAAGGAACTACTCCACCACAAAAAAGGAGATGTTAGCGGTGGTGTTTGCCTTGGAGAAATTCAGACAATATCTTCTTGGAGTAAAGGTAATTTATAGGTGATGGAATCACTATCATTTAGGGTAGTTTTTACAGTCTTTTTATTTCATTTGTGTTGGTTTATGCTACTAACTCCTTGGTTCAGAAGAAGAAGACTAAAAGAAGCTAAGGAAGGAGTTATAAGCACTTAGGAGTGAAGATCGTTCACGAAGCGAAGCTTCTGTTGCCTCACTTCCCCAACAGAGTCTTGTCACCGCCCTTGCGGGTGACGCCTTACACCGGAGTGCTCCTTGCGCCATCGCCAACGCCGGCCATGAAGTGTGCACCGCCCCTGCGCCTCTCCTTGGCGCCCCTGCGGTGACTTGCCCTAAAGAAACGAAGACCAGCTCCATTGCACCTTCCACTGCGCCCCTGTATGCGCCTCAACCTGGGAGTTGGAAGACGAAGAGGATGTGTCACAGCTCCTGCGTTAACATAGGGACGCCCCGACGGCTTGGCATCAAAAACGTCAGGAAGTTGAAAGGTTAGACGTTTGAAGAGAGTTGAAGATCCGCCCCTGCGGAATTGCCTAGCCGCCACTGCGGCCATGAAGAAGATCGAGCGTTTTTGCCTTCACCGCCCTTGAGGTTTAACGCCAGAAGCTTTACTCCAGTTGTTTACACCACCTTTTTCGCATTAAAGGTGACTATTTTAGGCCGGCCATTTACTCCTATTTAGTGTCTTTTGTAGTATAAATAGTCCTTGGTTGATTGCTAGAAGGGGATCTTGTGAGCCAACAAATTATCCACTTAGATTATCTTGCTACCTTTGTAATGAGTTGCTAACTCCCTTGCTACATTGGGTTGGTTTGAAGCTGCGTTGTTACTTTGGTTGTAAGTTTTCTTTAATATAAGTTTTCATTCAGTAATGTTTTGTGTTTCCTTGATCTCCATTATCTAATTGCGTGTTTTGCTATTACTTGAGATTGATCACCTTAGGTTCTAAAGTGCACGCAAATAACTAGGATTAATAGGTTCCGGGTTCGGGTCTTTAATCTAGTATTAACTTTAAGTAATAACGGGTTGTAATTACTTAAAGAAAAGGAACACGAATATAAAGATAAGTTTAACGGTTTTAATCTTCTGTTTATATCCCTTAGTCTTTGTTTGAAAGCTAACTTGTTATTTGTTCTTGTAGGTTTACGGAACACTAACCTGTTAAGTTGTGTTGATGCAAGTTGGCTCAACACATATATATGATCGAGACGGGAGATTACTTGAAAACTTGTAAAAGAAACTCACCAATGTAGCAATTGCAGGCTTAGAATCAACCTAGTGTAGATTCACCCATCATTGTCTTACTTGTCGCATTAATCATTTTCATAAGTTTTTGTGCATCAATTAAACCCCCCCCCTTTGTTACTTGTTACTATAATCGATAATCGCATCAAATAAAACACCTTAAACTCTCTTGGGTTTGACCCTTACTTAAACACTATACTTGTTTGAGTGCTAAGTTGGGATTTACTTTTGATTGGGTATAGACGACCATAGAAATACATTCAGTCAAAATTTGGCGCCGTTGCCGGGGAGTTTTAGTGTTTTATTGTTATTATTGATTATTGGTTTGAACCATTTTTATGGTTCAAACCCGTGCTACTAACTCCGGCTTTGCTTCTTTTGATCCAAAAAATGAGAGGACGCACATCCTGCAACAAAGACAACAACAACTTCAACAAGAGATGGCTGACCGTACACTTTGTCAACTCACGGATCCCAGCTTGGCTCAAAACCCCTTGCAGTCACTACACCAGCATTAGGGGAAGGAGTCAATTTTGAGCTCAAGCCGGGTCACATTCACTTGCTTCCATCATTCCATGGGCTAAGTGGTGAAGACCCCATCAAACACCTTGGGAAGTTCCATACCGTGTGTGTGAGCAAAAAGCCGGCCAACATTACCGAAGAACAAATCAAGATGAGGGCATTCGGCTTCACACTCAAAGATTCCGCGGATGATTGGTATTACCACCTTCCATCCAGGAGCATCGACACTTGGGAAAACCTTCACAAGGCATTTTTGGAGAAATACTTCCCAGCCAAGAAGGCAAACATCTTGAAGAAAGCTATAAGCAACATCGAGCAAGAGGCAAACAAAACTCTCTACGTGTACTTCGAAAGGTTTGCACGCCTCCGATCCAGCTGTCCTTTTCACGGATATTCAACTCAAGATCTAGTCTTGTACTTGTACAATGGCTTGCTAGACAATGAAAGGAGGATCTTCGATGCGGCTTGCGGAAGTAATATTCTTAACTCTACTCCTGACCTTGCTTTGGAAAAGAGGAACTCGGAATGAAAGGAGGAACTCGGAATTTCGGAAGGTTTGCTAGACTGCAGAGTGATCGTCAATGCACGCCTTCGAAAGGTTTGCTAGACAATAAAAGGAGGAACTCGGAATTTCGGAAGGACCCCATCCAAGAAAAGAGTTCACGCTGTGAGTTCCGGGAAGAGTGAGATTTCCACCGAGCTCGCGGAGCTCAAGGAAATGGTGAAGAGGCTAACACTTATGGCAACCCCACAGCAGCTCAAAGCTTGTGGAGTGTGTGCTGACCCATATCATCCAACGGACATGTGTCCACAAGTTCAGGATGACGATGCTGAGGTGAACGAAATGGGTTATGGACAAAGGCCTAGGAACGATCCCAATGCACAGAATTTCATACCAAACTGGCGTGACCAACAGAACTTTCGTTGGAGGGATCAACAAAACCAACAATAGCAGCCTTGTCAAGGTAAGTATCAATCAACTGAAGATATGTTGCAGGTTTTGACTAAACACTTTGCTACTCATGTCCAAACAACAAAATCTAGCATCAAGAACCTTGAAAAACAGGTTGGTCAAATGGTGGAAGCCATTACAAGAATTGAAACTAGGTCTTTCGGAGGATTACCTTCACAGACGGTTATAAACCCAAAGGTGATGCTGGAGGAGGCTCAGTCATAGAGATAGAGTCCTTACGTCGAGCCAACGACGTAAAACAAAGACGCTGATTCGGGAGGCAACCCGAAGGAATAAGAAGACGAGCTTCTGTCAAGAAAACCACCCCTGCGGCTGGGTGACACCCTTGCCCAGCACTACCCCCGTCCCTGGGCCAACATTTGAAAAATACTGGCCCCCGCCCCCGCGGTGACACCCCACGCCCCTGCGGCGGCCATCCTTGACACGCATCCTCAGTGCCACCCCCGGCGTTGAGGCTGCGTACCCCCTCTTGCTTGTCACCGCCCCCGCGGTGAAAACCGCCGGCCCTGTGGTTTTGTTAAGGAAAGAAAAAAATACACTTCCCAAAAATAACCTACATCTACCGCCCTTTACATTCCCCCACCATTTACCTTCCGAACCCTAATCCACCTCGCCTCTATAAGCCTCTGCGCCCTCCGGAAGCTCTCGCACCACCCTATCCAAACGCTCTTGCGCCAGCTCCGACGACTACGCCCCCTTTGCGAGACCAGCCCTCACCACCACCACACACAAAACATCCCCTCAACCCTCTCACTCTCTCCTTACACTGCCCCACCTACGGCAACGTCTACAACAGCAAAGAAGATGCCGGAACATCCCCCATCACCACAAACTTCGCCGAACTCCCAAAAATCTCCCTCCGCTCTTCGACCGCCCCTGTGCCTGCAAGCCCCCGCACCTACGTCTTGCCGCCCCTACGCCTGCTTCAGCCGCCTCTACGGAAAACTCAACAGACGGTTCGTCTCTTTCTCCATTTTCTGAAATTTCGAATCCCTTTTCTTATTCAACTGCAAGTAATGGCAGACCAGAGGAAGTATAAGTTGACGGAAGCTGAGAAGGAACGGTATAGGATCGTACATGGTCGGGATGTGTATGCAACCCGGTTTCTGGACGTTCCTACTTTGGAACGTTTGGGCATGTTGGAGAGCATGCAAGAATTCCTCAACAACGTCGGGCTTGGTGATTTTCTTATAAAGAGCGCTCCAACATACCCCGAGCTCAGCCGCTATTTCATTGCCACATTCAAAATGGAAACGGTGGACCACGGTTGTGTTGGACTTTCTTTCAAGTTCAACAAACGGAAGTATACATTGGACTACACCCAACTGCAGGAGGCATTAGGGGTGACTATAACCGCTTCCGACGATTGCTGGGAACCCATCCCGACACCTGACTTGATGGAGTTTTGGCAGGCCGCCACCAGGTATGAGTTTCATGCAGGGGGTGAGTACTCCAACAAATTCACACACCCTTGTTTGAGACTCATCTCGAAGATCTTTATTAGTGTCATCTGTGAACACAAGGAGGAGAATAAGGCCGCTCTCAAGGACCTTCCATTGCAATACGCCTTCCTCCCCACGAAAAACTAGGTACCCGATTGGCAATACCTCTTCCTTACCGCTTTGAAGCGGATTAGGAAGGAAGAGACACGAGACATTGTGGGAGGCGGGATCATCTCCTTGTTAGCTGCACGGGTGATGGATCTCGCTGCTTTGGAAGACGGACTGGAGGTCCCACTTTATACGGAGGGTATGTTGAGGAGGTGCAGGCTCCTCATGAGAGACGGGGAGAACCACTTTTGGCTCTCTTTAGCAGATGGGAGTCACATTACATACCTCCCCTATCGACTTCCACTAGGAGACGAGCTCTCCGGCTTGTACGTACCAGCTGACCCCGTTCCACTGAGACGGCCTCAGGAGGATATTGTTGGGAGATACGCAGCAGGCTCCAGCCGGGCCCCTGCCACTGATGAGGAGATTCCGACTGCAGCCCATGACGACAGTCAGGCCATGGAGAGTCTGCAGGCTCAGATGGCAGCCTTGACTACACAACATCAGACATGGCAGACCGAGTACCAGTGGTACATGCTTGAGTAGCAGCAGTCGTGGCAGTCCAGCTTCGCCTCCTCCATGACTACTCACTTCGACTGCCGTCAGGATGATTGACAAGCGGTTCACCAACAGAAGTTGGAGACTCAGCAGCTGGCTTGGAAAGCTAGCTACGAGACTTCATTTAGAGAGAGGATGGAGGCTCAGGAGGGCCGCTTCGACACGCTCTACCGCCGGCAGGAGCACTTCTTCCGGCATTTTCCTTAACCACTAGAGGAGGGTCCAGGTGGTCCATCCGGACCATCCCACTAAGGGGTACATTTCTTTCCCTTTTCCCACATTTATCCTTGCCTCATTTCCACTTTGAGGACAAGTGTACTTCAAACATGGGGGAGGGACATATCACTGCTTGTATAGTTCATTTGATTTGTTTTGTTTTAAGTTGTCTTGCATTTGAATTTAGAATGAAATTCACAAAAAAAAAAAAAGAGAAAAAGCCAAAGAAATTGAAAAGAGGCATGAAATCCTTGGATAAACCAAAAACCCGAAAAGACGGTTTAGGCAAAAAGAAGGTAGTCCGACCAACCTTAGGTTGGTGCAAAATTTGACTTGAGGGATGTGAGTTAAAAGTGAGATCATCAAAAGAAGAAGAGAGGCAAGATGAAAACCCAAAAGGGCGCCTTGGCAAAAATGAGCGACACCGAGTGTAGGTTTCCCTTCCGGCATTTGGCGACCTAAGAAGGGGAGTCATAAGGTGGTTGTCCAGGTAGGCCACTCTTGGAGCAATAAGGATGGTAGTTTCTCCCTTTTTCACACATCTCCTCTCTTTTCCTTCTTTCTTTCTTGGCTTTTCTCTTGTTTTCATTGTCTTTTCTGCTTGTCCATGCTTCCTGAGGCCTTTGAGTCTAATTGTTGTCATTTGTTTTACTCGGGACGAGTAAAAGGTCTAAGTATGGGGGAGTTTGATAGGTGATGGAATCACTATCATTTAGGGTAGTTTTTTTGAGTCTTTTTATTACATTTGTGTCGGTTTATGCTACTAACTCCTTGGTCCAGAAGAAGAAGACTAAAAGAAGCTAAGGAAGAAGTTATAAGCACTTAGGAGTGAAGATCGTTCACGAAGCAAAGTTTTTGTTGCCTCACCGCCTCAGCGGAGCCTTGTCACCGCCCCTGCAGGTGACGCCTTACACCGGAGCGCTCACTGCGCCTTCGCCAGCGCCGGCCATGAAGTTTGTCAATGCCCCTGCACCTCTCCTTGGTGCCCCTGCGGTGACTTGCCTTGAAGAAACGAAGACCAGCTCCCCTGTGCCTTCCATTGCGCCCCTGCATGCGCCTCAACCTCGGAGCTGGAAGACGAAGAGGTTGTGTTACCGCTCCTGCGTTAACATAGGGACGCCCCGGCAGCTTGGTATCAGAAACGTCAAGAAGTCGAAATGACAGACGTTTGAAGAGCATTGAAGATCCGCCCCTGTGGAATTGCCTAGCTGCCCTTGCGGCCATGAAGAAGATCGACCGTTTTTGCCTTCACCGCCCCTGCGGAGCTGAAGGCCGCCCCTGTTGTTTAACGCCAAAAGCTTTACTCCGGTTGTTTACACCACCTTTATGGCATTAAAGGTGGCTGTTTTAGGCCGGCCATTTACTCTTATTTAGTGTCTTTTGTAGTATAAATAGTCCTTGGTTGATTGCTAGAAGGGGATCTTGTGAGCCAACAAATTATCCACTTAGATTATCTTGCTACCTTTGTAATGTGTTTATATCTCCCTTGCTACATTAGGTTAGTTTGAAGTTGCGTTGTTACTTTGGTTGTAAGTTTTCTTTAATATAAGTTTTCATTCAGTAATGCTTTGTGTTTCCTTGATCTCCATTGTCTAATTGCATGTTTTTCTATTACTTACGATTGATCACCTTAGGTTCTAAAGTGCATGCAAATAACTAGGATTAATAGGTTCCGGGTTCGGGTCTTTAATCTAGTAGTAACTTTAAGTAATAACGGTTGTAATTACTTACAGAAAAGGAACACAAATATAAAGATAAGCTTAACGGTTTTAATGTTCTCTTTATATCCCTTAGTCTTTGTTTGAAAGCTAACTTGTTATTTGTTTTTGTATGTTTACGGAACACTAACCTGTTAAGTTGTGTTGATACCGGTTGGCTCAACACATATATATGATCGAGACGGGAGATTACTTGAAAAATTGTAAAAGGAACTCACCAAAGTAGCAATTGCATGCTTAGAATCAACCTAGTGTAGATTCACCCATCATTGTCTTACTTGTCGCATTAATCATTTTCATAAGTTTTTGTGCATCAATTCAACCAAACCCCCCCCTTTGTTACTTGTTACTATAATTGATAATTGCATCTTATAAAACACCTTAAACTCTCTTGGGTTCGACCCTTACTTAACCACTATACTTGTTTGAGTGCTAAGTTGGGATTTACTTTTGATTGGGTATAGATGACCATAGAAATACCTTCAGTCAGTAATCGTTTTCACTGACTGTGCAGCGCTTCGCTACCTCATGACCAAAAAGGAAGTCAAGCCAAGGTTGATCCATTGGGTTCTACTTCTAAGTGAGTTCACCTTAGAAATTCGGGAAAAGAAGGGAGCGGAGAACCTTGTCGCTGACCACCTGAGTTGGTTGGTGCAAGAAGAAGAACATCCAACAAAGGAGAAGGCCATCCTAGGAAGTTTCCCACACGACACTTCTTACACAACCCTTTGTTGTGTAACCTGTAAGAGCCTTAGTCCTTGGAGCCTTGGAGGCTTGGTTGGGTCTAGATGACCAAGACAGCCGCCCCTGCGGACCTTGATGGCCGCACCTACGGCTGGCCGCCCCTGCACCTCAAAGGGTCCGCCCCTGCGGCTTTGTGTGGATGCAGCCACTTTCGTTGACCTTTGACCCGTGCTTTGTGGCTGGCTTCCTTTATAAGCCTCCCATTGCTTCTATATGAGGGTTTCCCCATCTCCTTCTACTTCATTTCCCTTTGTACGCTCTTTTTCTCATGTCCTCTTCATTTATCTTTCCTTTGATCTTGTGTATGAGTTTTGAGAGTTTGGTTATGGATTTGAGCTTGGATGATCATCAGCTTGTTGTTGAGTGTTGTGCTGATGTGTTGAGGTTGGGAGGTGGTATTCATTACTCTTCTTGCTTGTTATGGTTGTGTTGTAGTAAGATCTTCATCTCCATCTTCAATCATTGTTCTTTCCTTGCTTCATTCTTTCTTCTTTACCTTAGGATCACAAGCTGAGCTTGTGTGGATCTTTCCTGGACGTTTTGATGTTCCTACATGTGTATATATGTATGTGTTATGCTGTTGTGTAGTGGAGAACTAAAGAGAGTCAAGAGAAAGATCGAAGAGAAGTCGGGGCCAAACCTCTACACAGACAGCCGCCCACTCGCCTCTCTGTGAGCCGCCCCTACGCCCTGAGCTAGACGCCCTTGCGCCTCACTAGTTCAGCCCCTGCGTCTCTTGTTTCCGCTGGTGCGTCCAGGGCATACCTAGTTGGTATGATTCCTTCTTCTCTTTCCTTTGGCCTTGGCTATAGTTGATGGCTAGGCTAGTATGGTTAGGATATGTATGATGAGTATATGATGGATATATACCTTAGGCACTTGTTTTTATGTTGAGGATATGCCTTAGGCATTTGTGAGCATGTTATGATCTCGAGGTATAGATTGGGGTCATAGGTTGGTTGTGGTTATGGAGAAGAGTCTCCTAATCGTTGCAGTATGTGATGATGTGTGCCTTCCTATTGCAGGCGTTGATTACTTCCCCAAGGGGAAGCTGTGACGTGGTATAGGTTACGAGTGTTACAGGTAAGTCCATAGGACTTACTTAGCGTGTAGTTATGGGTTTGCGTGATTGTAATGGTTGTGTGTGTTTATATGGATGTTGCATTTTCAACTTAATCCTGACTAGGATGACCACTTATGTATACCTTAATGGCACAAGTGTATTATAACGGGTCGTGATAACTTGCCTCCGCCTGCGGGTAGGAAGAGGTGCCCGGAAGCCAGTAACACAAGGGGGGACGAGTGATGATCACCCCGATGCAATACCCTTGTGTTAACGGGGGAAGGGACGGGGTTCTTTAGGCTCCTCATGTCACAAAATAAGTTGAATTAGTAATGGAATAATCTAATTAAAGATAATAAATGAATGTGTGTGTGGCATTGCATGTGTGATGTGTGGATATGTGTTTGTGCTATTACCTTCATCCTTATTCATTACTGTAGCTAACGGTGTATACCGTATTGTAGATGATCTACAAGTTAGGAAGATTGCATAGTGAGCCAAATAGGGTGACCAACCGAGGACTTCTGTACATTAGGTTGTCGTGGGATATGGGATCTTTTGTATCTGATGTTGTGGATGTTGTTTTTTACTCGGCTTGATGTTGTAAAACCTTTTGAAGTATATTATACAGTTTTATGTATTTTAGTTTTAATCTCCCTATGCCTTGTTGTAAGATCCAGTGAACTTGTTGTTAGGCTAGAGTCAAGATCCATTGTGAGATCCTAGCCCAATGTGACACTCCGAGTCCCGTAGATTCAGGGTGTTACAAAGTTGTTATCAAAGCCTTAGGTTGACATCAATGACACTTGTTATTTGCAATAAAGGTAGAGTAGATAAATAAACAAAACCCAAAAGGGGTCGGACTTTTGAAAGCATTTTAATATATATATACATATGGTCTATATAGAGCCTTATAAGTTAGGTGTGCATACCTTGCAGATGGCTCGGACTAGAGCTACTGCTGCTGTAGGCCGAGGTAGAGGTAGACCACCTTTTCCTCCGGACGTGATAGGACATGGACCATCTCCCGCTGTTGACCCACTAGTGGTGGAGGAGGCTCTTGAGGAGGTTGTTGAGAGTGTCGTTCCAGAGACGAGGAGCGGTGGATCCAGGAGACAATAGTCAAATCGAGTCCAGTTAGATGAAAGAGATCGTGTCGCCAGAGTAGGCAGACGAGCCCTAGATCTACCAGTCCCAGGGGACAAGGGGGGATGTTGACCCTTGGGTATCCCCACCCCTTTTGTTAGGCTCATTATTCTCTCTCCTTGTTTCCCTATTTTCCGACCTTAGGAAGAGGAGTGAGGGGACAAGAGAACCTTCCAAGCTTCTAGTTGTTGAACCCCATGTTTGGTTATAGCTTTGGAGAGTATTGGAGTGTGTTGTGAGTTTGATGTTGACATATGTATATATCTTGGTTTATCACGCTTTGGTTTTTCTATTCGGAAAGTGAGATCGTTGATTTGATTAGCTTGAGTCGAGGTAAGTCCTCATATTTACTTAGCCGCTTTTATGCCTTATCTGGATATTTATATGGTGGTGTGTGTTTATCACTTTGGAGCATGAAAATGGATTAGGATCTACTTGACCTTATTTATTATCGGCCCATCGCTACTATATTTTATCGGTCGGTGACATCACTGCCCAGCTCCCGAGGGAGACTGGGGGGATCTCTACAACCAAGCCATACATGGTATACGGGTGGGCTTCTTCATCACTCCCTCAGGGTATACGGGTTGAGTGCCGCCACACTCCTGTTGCTTACACGGGGACATAGGCGAGAGTTATAAGACTCTCGTGTCACACTTGAACAAATGGATTAGTTATGGAATAACCTAAAAAATATTATGTAATGAATGTGTATGTTGTGTGTTTTTTGTTTTCATATGTGTTTGCGCCATATTATTCATATAATGCCTAGAATGTTAGCTAACGGTTTCAAACCGTTTTGTGTAGATGCCTTGCAGGTTCGGGATGCCGCCGAGTGAGGTGGTGGAGTGGACAACCGAGTGGTCACTGTACATTATAGGACGGGGGTGTTTTTGGGGGTTTCCTTGTTTGTTGGATTATGTAATGTTGTACGTTTTGGTTTTCTTTACGTTTTGTGTCTTTTTGAGGACTCGGCTGAGTTTCCAACTTGTATCCCTTCCTTTCTTTTCTTGCATACATTATAACTATTTGGAGATTTTCGCCTTCATTTGTGCCATGCTGGAAAAGTCCGGTGAGATTGTTGTCAAGCTAAGGTCGGGATCCATTGTGTGGTCTCGACTGTAGCATTCCGATATCCTGTGGATTCGGGGTGTTACAAAGTGGTATCAAAGCCAAGATAACAACAATGGCACTCGCAACCTTCTAAAGGCCGAATGAGGAATAAACAGAACCCCCAAGGGTTTTGACTTTTCGTTTTCAAAATTCATATGCATGACTCGGGATTGGGTCAGAATGTATGGTACCCGCACTCCTCACACAAACCTCAGGAACGTATATTTTTAGATTTGTTGAATATATAATTGCATAGTTATATATATATGTATATGGCCTTAGGATGATTTTGGACTTGTATGTACTTAGATATGCATATGACCTTAGGATGATTGGGCTTTTTTGCCTTGGTTGTACCTTGGATTTTGGCTTCTTACTTACCATGCTTTAATAAGTATTCTTTTATAAATAATACTATAAGTACGACATACATATCGAATTAATTACACCTAAATAAACGCGAAACGATACCAGATGGCACGTACGAAAGCGACCGCTTATGTGGGACCCGCCCGGGGTAGAGGACCACTTCTTCCTATCATCCCGAGACGGGGACGAGTAAGGATACCTCCAGGCGCGAGAGGTCGGGGACGTATCCCCATTGCAGATGTTCGCTCCAAACGGTGTGCGCAAGCTTTAAATTTATATCCCAAGAAATATGCTTAAAACAAGGATGCGAACCCGCACTGTACAGACCAATTATAGTAAAAGCAAGAATTCCGGGGTGTTCATCTCACGGACTTAGGTGAAACAAAGCAAGTAAAGGTCGTCAATGTAACTAATAACCACAAAAGCGATTAAAGCAATCAAAAGATGATAATAAGGTCAATTAAAGGAAATATGCAAATGTAGGGATTAAAGCATCTAGTTGTGGTTCCAACTCAAGATCTCAAAATAAGTGGACAAAGCTGAGATTTTGCAAAGGGAAGGTGTTTGTAAAGTGGAATAGATCACCGAGTAAGTCTCACTACTAACTAATCCCAAACCAAAAGCTCCTATTACCGGTTAAGCCTCAAGGCACTAAGGAAAGGAATTATAATCTCAAACCAACATACCAACTAAGGGAATAGAATCAACCTTTACCGGGCAAGTCTCAGGCTAACTCACAAAGATGGAATGAATGAAGGAACACTCAAACCCCAATAAAGGATACACCTTTATTACCTACACTTATGATCTTGGGTAAACAAACTAAGGAATCACTGGGTAAGTCTCATCCTAGGCATGCATTGAACCAGGAAAGGTGTAATAACAATAGGATTTGGCAAACTCAAACACTTAACTCTCAATTTCGGATCAGAAAAGGTCACCTCGGTCAGTCAAGTTCCACCCCGGCCGAGATGTTCATCGATTGAACGAGGTACTCTAGGGTTAAGGATAAAGACTCGAGCTTTCAGGGTCCTACTAGGATTAAGATTATTCTGTCATGGTGTTTCCCACAACTTTCAGTCAGTCACCCTAGAATCGCACAAGGAAATTAGCCACTCATCATCATGAAAGCAATAATCAAATATATGAGAAGGAAATGAATATTTGAACACAAAAACCTTAAGAACAAGGCTTCAATAACTGAATCAAATATCAATCAAATCACCGTTCCTATGATCACAAATCCAACAAGACAAAAACCCAAAGGGAATCTAAATATATGATCTTCCTTCAAACTATGAAATTCCTTCCTTCAATATTCCTTCAAACTTCCAAAAATCCTTCCTAACTGCAGCTTCTTCAATCTCCAATTATGCCACGATTGCGGGTTGCTCAATTTGTGGAAAATCCAACCCTTTATATAGGAGAATTATCTTCCAAAGATAATAATATCTTAAAAAGATAATATCCTAATAAAATATATCCATATATCAAAAATAGATCTCCCAAATATATGATCTTCCTTCCAAAAATCCAGCCCAAAAATACAAGATCTCTGCTTCCAAAAATAAAAGATCTCAGCCAATAAAATATATCTCGCTGGCGCCAGGGTGTTCGCCTCGGTCGGGGAGCTCCTCAAGATCACCTCGGTCGAGGAGGTATTGTAGCTGACCGAGGTGAATCTCTGCTGAATGTGAAATCTCTTAAATCTGGTCCAAAGTAAATCTTCTTTGTTAATTCCTTGCTCCCTGAGTTCTCTTTTAAGCTCCTGAATGTAGCTCCTATGACTCCTTTTCATCTTAGCTCCATTTCGATCCAAAACGTGTCATTTTACCTACGATTACAACGAAACATGGTGTAGACCTCGATTCCCATAAAGGTAGATGAAACAACAATATAATCATATAATATACATAGAAACATGCAGATTATTGAAGATAAAACGTATAAACAAGTCCCAAAATATAGACTATAATACATGCTATCAAAATACCCCATACTTGTCCCTTGCTTGTCCCCAAGCAAGTTCCAAATCTTAAGTACAAGATAGAATGGATTATATGTCATAAAGATCAATGAAAAGTATTTCAAAACATTTCTGGTGGTGTGCTCCACTCATAGATCACTCTAAGAGAATGCTTCATGGTGTTTAAAATCAAAATATGATCAAAACATTTTATTGATATAAGAAAGTTGTTCATATTTGCATAAAATCATAGAATGCATAATAAATCATAATTATCTAAATTAATCATGTATAATCCAGTTTTAAACTACTAAGTCAATCAACAAGCTCGAGGTCTCAAGTGCTTTTCAAGAGAAGGTCAAGAAACGTGTGAGGGTGGGATGTATATAGGGAATGTGGTGCTAGAATCCGGGAAAAGGATCTTACTTCACTTCCTTTGAACTTCAACATCTTCCACCAATAAGCTTTGCTTATTTATTTTTTACTTTACTTTTTTTGGGATGCATGGACAGATGTGCACAATAACCGAAGCCTAGAAGATCAACAATAATCAATTTCTAGAGATGCCTCAAACCCATGATGCACATACCATGACCCGTTAGGAATATCGCTCAATCCGACTTTGGCAAGACACAAACACCCGGCTATGTGAATGGTGCCGAGTTACTCATCATCATGATTGATTTCCCCAAACCTATTTGTTTTTTTCTAAACTTCGGCCAACATCTCAACTTTTCTTTCCTTTGCTTTTCACTTGCTTGCTTCCAAATTCCCGGATAGGTAAAGAGAGGCAAATATATATATGAGGGGTTAAAGCATGATCAAGAAGAAGAAGAGAAGAGAATGAATTGCCTTAATCATCCCAAGAAGAAAGTGATATAACTCATCGTGTGGTATAAACCTTCAAATTCAACATAATTTGGATAAAAATAAAGTATTAAACATGCCTAAAATTTCAAACAAAGCATTTTGCAATTTAAACATATCATAAAACCTTTCATACATATGAAGATTTCAAAATCAATCTGCAAACAAAATCATCACTGAGGTCATATCCTGAAGGGAAGCACAAAAATCGTTTCGAAAACTCTTTCAACTAAACCATCTCGGTCGAGTTGTTCTAGGTCAACCGAGGTACTTGACCTCGTCTAGCAAGAATCACCCTGGTCGAGGTCATAAAATGTTTTTTTCTTAACCAGTTTTCGACGTTTTTCTCAATCAAATAACCCGTATGCATGCATGTAGTCTCAAATAAGCACATAGAGCATAAGAAAATCATAAATAGAAAGTCATAGTCATACAAGCATATATAATGTCAAATAAGATACATCAATACCCCATACTTGGGACACATTGTCCCAATGGGTCAAAATAAGTCTAGAAAACAAAGTACTCACCGGACATAAGCTGAGCTGCATAATAAATAGAGAAAAGAAATCCCTGCAAGCTCTAATCCTGATCTGCTGGTGGTGGTGGTGGATACGGGACGAAAGGATACTGGGATGGATCAAAAGGGTAGCCCATGGTATGGTGGAACTATATCTCCATCATACGGCACAGGTAGTGCTGGCTCTCCCTCATCTCCAACATATCCACTGATAAGGCGGCGTAAGAGTCAACCATCTGTTCCGTCAGCTCGTCAATCCGTCGGTGAGCAATGGGTCCCTTTGTCTATGGACTCTGCGCCTAGCAAGACGTGATGGTAATGCAGCTGCCTCCTCCTCTATAGCCTCGTCGTCTAAATCGATAACTGGCACACTGGGGCCCGCTGTATCTGTCTCTGTCTCCATGGCAGCACCGTCATCATCATCCTCATCCTCCTCCTACACTTGAGTTGCTGCCGCGTCTCTAGCATCCTAAATGTAAGGCATCCATGCGGTGGACCAATACTGTGGATCGTAGACTGAGAACTGAGCTGACCACCTGATACCCTGAGGGGCAGTCTGCTTCCAAGGCATCTCCATATATGGTGTAGTGAGTCCACGAGGAACTAGAATCCTTCTCGTGATCATCTCCTGTAATCCTAGCGTCTTGGCAGCCGCCACCAGTGTACAAGCACGCAGATCCAAATCCATAACCGTCGCTATGTGAGTCACTAGGCGGCCACAACAGATATCTTCATTCCCCTTAGCCTTGATCCTGTGCATATACTCAACTAGCATCGTCCCAAAATAAGGCACTCCCCCAGTCACCATACATAATAGTCTTATAAGCTCCCCCTGTCTAATCTTCTGGGGCGTCTCAATACGCGCCATAAGGGTCTCACTGAAGCAAGGTGGAAGATGATGCGCTCCCTGGAGTCTCCAAGTCTCCACCTATCAACATGCTCTACCACGTGAGCAATTTGTCCCCAAAGTTGTCGAGCCACGGCTCGAGATGGGAAGTCGGTAACTGTGGGGTCGGGAAGCCAAAGATGTCTCTCCACTGGTACATGGGAACTAGGTAGTTCCAGTTCAACAACCGATACTTGATGGCTCTCTCCTTAGGCAAGTGAGTAACAGAACTCACAAACTCTAATGTGGGCTCGAGGTAGGCTGGAGATCTAATCACTATGAACTGCTCTAGCCCTACCATGGAAACCATCCTCCTCAGATTATCAGCTACATGGAGGCAATCAAAAGCAGAAATATCTAGAAAACGCGGCGCAATCACAGGGCGCGCGCATATGCGGTCAAAGTCAACTTGGTGACTCTCGTGAATCACCGGGATAGAAGGTCGGAAAGAAGAAGAAGGTGAGGATCTATCCCCCAGAACTAGATGCGATCAGAACGAGAACTCATACTACTGCTGAAAAATCACCTCGGTTGCTTTGATAGGTCTCAAGAACAGCTCGGCCAAGGCACAGGTCGACTGGACCGAGGCGATTAATTGCTCGATTCTAACTCTCTGATTTCCAGTTCTTTTCCCCCAATATCACTACCGATTATTCCTATGGGGTACTTAAGCCTTTTCAAACAAAAATCTATTGCAACCAAAGCCACTAATCTCTGAAATCGGTGAAAATAGAGGAGTTAGGGTTCTCGATTTAACTACCCCAAATTCAGTCGATTGGAAGTGTTTTTGTTGCAGTTTCCCGCTTGCAATCTGTTCCCTTAGCCTTTTCTTGAGAGATCGGAGCAAGAATCGTAAAAAACGATCGAGAAATGGGGAAACGAGGTGATTTAAGCGCCGCAGTCGAGAGAGGGATGGGAGGGAAAGAGGGAGAAAATGTTCCCCTTTTATACCCCTCGATGATTCTGCTGTCACCTCGGTCGAGGTGGTCCCGGCCGGACCCAGGTGTTTGGACCGAGGTGGATCGTTGTCAGCCCTAGTCGCCTCGGTTGCTCAAGAATTATCTCGGTAGAGGTGTTGTGACTGCAACCGAGATGTGTCTCAGTCAAACTCCGTCTTCTCAATTTCTCGAACTTCTGTCCTTTCAGTGTTGCTCCTGGGTTGTAATTCTTCCTTAGAAAGTACCTGGTTTCTGTCTAGGACGCCAAAAACAAAGCAAAGCAAAGCAAAAGCAAATTATCTAAAGCTAGACTAGAAAAAGGGAAAAAGAAAGCTATGCCTTGGGTGGCCTCCCAAGAAGCGCTTGATTTAAGGTCGCTAGCTGGACCGTACGGCATCTCTAAACAATGTATAGCGGTGCAATCTCCTCAACCTGGACTTCCGGTTGGTATTTCTTAAGTCTATGACCATTGACCTTGAAGCTTCCACTTGTTTCTCCCCAGATCTCAACTACACCATAAGGGAAAACATGTTTCACAATGTAAGGTCCTGTGCATCTAGATTTCAACTTACTTGGAAAGAGGCGAAGACGGGAGTTGAAGAGTAGAACTAAATCTCCTTCTTTGAACTCCTTAGGAATGATACGCTTGTCATGCCATTTCTTTGTCCTTTCCTTGTAGATCTTGACATTCTCATAAGCGTTCAAATGCAGCTCTTCCAGCTCATTGATATCTAATAGCCGCTTCTCACCGGCTTCCTTGATGTCGAAATTCAACCATTTGATTGCCTAATACGCCTTGTGTTCTAATTCGAGGGGAAGATGGCAAGACTTCCCATATACAAAACTATAAGGGGCGGTACCAATGGGAGTCTTGAATGCGGTCCTGCAAGCCCAAAGAGCGTCGTCCAACTTCATGGACCAATCCTTCCTCGTCCTAAAGACGGTCTTCTCCAACATTGCCTTGATTTCTCTATTCGAGATCTCAACCTGTCCACTAGTTTGAGGGTGATAAGGGGTTACTACCTTGTGGGTTACCCCATACTTTGATAGAAGTGCCTTAAACTTTCGGTTGATGAAATGTGTCCCTCCATCGCTAATGATGATACATGGAGTCCCGAAACGTGGAAAGATAGTCCGATTACAGAACTTCACAACCACCATGGAGTCATTAGTGGGGAGGCAATGGCTTCCACCCATCTAGAGACGCAATCGACCGCTAGGAGAATGTAGAGGTTTCCTCCGGATGATGGGAAAGGTCCCATGAAATCAACTCCCCATACATCAAAGATCTCAACCTCCTGGATGTTGTTGAGTGGCATCTCGTTCCTTCTCGATAAGTTCCCTGTTGTTTGGCATGCCTCACAAGAGAAAACAAACGTTTGCACATCCTTAAATAATGTAGACCAAAAGAAACAGGAACGTAATACCTTAGCGCACGTTTCGTGAGCGCTAGCATGTCCTCCACAAGGAAGTGAGTGGCAATGCCGTATGACACTAGTAACTTCATCTTCTGGAATGCATCTTCGAAGCATCCCGTCTGGACCTCTCTTAAACAACAAAGGTTCATCCCAGTAGTAGTGGCGTACATCTTTAAAGAATTTCTTCCTTTGAGCGTACGTCAATCCGGGTGGTATTTCCAGCAAACAAGATAATTGACAATGTCAACATACCAAGGTTCTTTATTATTAGAAGCTTGGTGGAGAAAGTGATCCACCAACTGTGAATGAGTTTCAGAAAAGGGAGTAAGAAGTTTGTTATTCTAAGTTGGAGATATCTCGCTTGATGTCTCGGTCGGGGCCCGAGGTGGGTGACCGAGATATTCTTCAAATAAGAACACCTCGCTTGGTCCAGAAAGTGCCTCGGTCGAGGTACTGCAACTGGGACCAAAACTGGAGATTCTCTTCTCCTGGATTAGTCTTTCAATCTTAGCTCCTGAATCTTCTTCCAGTGCCTTTAAGCTCCGTATATCTGCATCACAAGAAGCATCTATACCTTCCTCCATTAATCTAAAACTAATAACTCTTTAAAGAGGGTCATTAATAAGGATAAAGCTCACCAATTCTCTCGATTATTCTTCATCTTAGATGTTGAAGATATCATCCTCCACCGACTCTCCTTTCATTGCAGCTAGTAATGCAAACTTCACTTGATCTCCGCCAATGTTGAACTTCAACTTGGCGTTCTTACAATCCACATTGCAACCCGAAGTTTCTATAAATGGTCTCCCGAAAATGATAGAAACGGGATAATCTGCGGGTATATCAAGCACAACAAAGTCTATAGGTAAATAGAAGTTACCTAACATAACCGGAACATCTTCCAAACTTCCCACGGGACAGGTAATGGAGTGGTCCGCCATGTATAGCCTTATCTTCACCAGCTTGGGTTCTCCAAGTCCGATCTTCACACATAGCTTCAGCGGGATGATGCTCACGCTGGCTCCTAGATCACATAACGCCTCACAAGTAACATCCCTAACTTGAATGGGAATGCAAAATGAGCCGGGATCTCTCAACTTAGGTGGCATCTTCTCTTTCATGATTTGAATAAGCTCCGAGGATTTAGATGTCATCCGATTCCCGGATGTGGTTATCCGATTCCCGGATGTGGATGGTCGTTTGTCCGAGTTGGAGGTACTTCCTCACCTGTCCGTAGTAAGCCGGAAGAAGTAGGAGAGATGCCCGGTTTTGAGGAGGATCAGAGATAGGATGACCCGAGGTGAGGCACCACAGTTTACGGTAGGAGCAGATGGCTTACAAAGATGCTAGGGGCGTATTTGTGTACCGTCGGACCTAGAGTTGAGAGAGTGGATTTTGTATGAGGCACATTCTACACCTTACTTTGTGCATCCGGGCATGAGTAAGATGTACCAGGACCTTAGGAGATCTTACTGGTTGGGCGGGCTCAAACCCGATGTAGCAAGACACATTGCCCGATGCGCAACCTACCAGCATGTCAAGATCGAGTACCAGAGACACGGGGGAGAGCTTCACTCACTACCCGTGCCGCAGTGAAAGTGTGAGGATATATCGATGGACTTCGTTACCAGTTTGAGACAAAGTCGGAGCTTCGACGCGATTTGGGTAGTAGTAGATCGGTTGACAAAGACGTGGCTGGTGAGTCGTCTCGCCGAGGAGTTTACCCGTCAGATTGTGAGATTAGACGGTGTACCGAGAACCATTATCGCGGATAGAGACGGGCATTTTACCTCGAGGTTCTGGCAGCAGGTACACGCCGCCCTATGTTCGAGTCTTCATTTCAGCACCACATACCATCCACAGACTGATGTCCAATCAAAGCGGACTATTTAAACCTTAGAGGAAATGTTGCGTGCATGTGTACTAGACTGGGGGCAAGTATGGCTAGACCACCTCCCATTGGTGGAGTTTTCGTATAATAATTGCTGGCACGCGGGGATTGGGATGGCACCGAATGAGGTATTGTATGGTAAGAGATGCCGTACACCCTTATGTTGGGACGAGCCGGGCAGTTCTAGTGTTGTAGCTCCGGATCAAGTGCAGGATGACATGGCTAGGGTTGCTTTGATATGAGAGAGAATGTTGACTGCCAAGAGTCGTCAGATATCATATACGGATAGGAGGTGTAGGCCTCTCGAGTTCCGGGTAGGGGCCAAGGTGTGGTTGAGCATATCACGGACTCGGGGTGTCATACGATTCCGCATTAAGGGGAAGTTGATCCCCCGATATGTTGGTCCATTCGAGATAGTAGAGAGAGACGGTAAGGTGGCATACCGACTAGAATCGCCACCACAATTGGAGAGTATACATCCGGTATTCCATGTGTCTCATCTAAGGGAGTACATTCATTACCCGAGGCACATTATTAGTCACGAGGACCTTGTGGTCGAGCAGGACCATACTTTTGTAGAGCACCCGATAGCGGTTTTAGAGGGGAGTACGAGACGCCTTCGATTGAAGGAGATACCGATGTTGAGGGTGCAGTGGTCGAGGAGAGGAGCCGATGAGGCTACTTGGGAGACGGAGGATAGTATCCGGAGGAACTATCCCGAGTTTTACGGGGGTTTAGAGACATCGATAGGACAATCGGGTTAGTCCCGAGCTTCTTCCTTGATCCTCACCTATGTGCTTGTGATGTGATATGTTTTGTATGTATGTGTGATTATCTTGTGAGGCGTTGTCATAAGTATGAGAGTGACGTTGGGCTTGAGATCGATAGTTAGCTTCGTGAGTTCCTTGCGTTTTCGAGTGTGCTTTGCGAGTACCTTTAGCAAGTTTGGGGATGAAACTTATTTTTAGGGGGTTAGTTGTAACATCTGGAAATTTTATTTTCGGAAGTTGAGTTGTTTCCGACCTTTCCGCGTCTATGGCTTATTTCCCACAATCACGTTTACTGGGTACGGGTTTTAACGCGGGATCGTGACATCTTTTATTTTCCGACCTTGGGAAGAGGAGTGAGGGGACAAGGGGGCTGCTGACCCTTGGATATCCCCACCCCTTTTGTCAGCCTCATTCCTCTCTCCCCACTTCCCCCCTTCTCCTTTCTCGTTCATTTCTCTTCCTTCCACTCCTGTCTTCCTTCTAGCTTGCTCTCATCTTCTTTTGCTTTGGAAGAGCTGGTTAGGAGCTGCAGCTTGGGTATTCAGGATAGTTTTCCCTTTCTCTTGGTGATAGTTTTCCCTTCTTCCTCTTCTCTTCACCTCCATGGCTATGGAGGAAGCTTTTGAAGAGAGATCTAGTAAAACATTGCATGTCCATTTCTTTATCTCGTTTAGATCGTGGTGAGAAAGCTAAGACATGTGGTAAGAGTTTGGAGAAGGCCCAGTAAGAGAAGGAGGCACTAGGAGAAAAGAACCAGTCGAAGAAACGAAGAAGACGGAGTTTCTGCTGTTCGACCACGGGGGCGGACCACCAGAGGTGCGGGGGAAGATCTAGGCAACCGCAGGTGCGGCCACAGCCACTACAGTGGCGGCCACCAGGCGCAGGGGCGGCGCCAGAGGTCCGCAGAGGTGGTGATAGGGTCTGCCGGGAGGGCCAGCTTTCTTCCGCAACTACGTTTTCTTCACTAGTAGGTTCCTTTCTCCGTCCCTCCCTCATCGTTCCTTCCTTAGACCTTATGTATTTACCTAGTTAGAAGCATGCTTAGGATGGACCTAGTGCTTATGAGAATGCCATTTAGTGGCTTGAACCTAGGTGCCCTTGAATCTTTAGTGATCTTATGTGTGTGAAGGCCATGTGCTCTATCTTCCATCTTACCTTCTTAGTCCATCTTTGTTTTGTGCTTAATCTCTTATAGGTTGTTGGCTGTTGTTCCCTCTTTCCCTTTCTTATCATGTTCTTGACCTCTTAATGGTTCAAGAGAGCCTTCCTAGCTTTTAGTTGTTGAACCCCATGTTTTGTTTTAGTTTTGGAGAGTCTTGGAGTGTGTTGTGAGTTTGATATTGACATATGTGTATATCTTGGTGATAAGGCTTTGGTTTTCCTATTCATAAAGTGAGATCGTTGATTTGATTAGCTTTAGTCTAGGTAAGTCCTCGGATTTACTTAGCAGCTTTTATGCCTTATTTGAATATATTATGGTGGTGTGTGTTTATCGCTTTTGGAGCATGAAAACGGATTAGGATCTACTTGACCTTATTTATTATCGGCCCATCGTTACTATTTTTTTTATCGAGGGGTGACATCACTTCCCATCTCCCGAGGGAGACTGCGGGGATCTCTGCAACCAGGCCAAACATGGTATATGGGCGGGCTTCTTCATCACTCCCTCAAGGTATACAGGTTGAGCACCGCCACACTCCTGTTGGTTACACGGGGACAAAGGTGAAAGTTATAAGACTCTCGTGTCACACTTGAACGAATGGATTAGTTATAGAATACCCTAAAAAGATATTTTGTAATGAATGTGTATGTTGGGTGTTTTGTGTTCTCATGTGTGTTTGTGCCATATTATTCATATAATGCCTAGAATGTGAGCTAACGGTTTCAAACCGTTTTGTATAGATGCCTTGCAGGTTAGGGATGCCGCCGAGTGAGGTGGAGGAGTGGACAGCCGAGTGGTCTCCGTACATTATAGGACGGGGGCGTTTTTGTGGTTTTCCTTGTTTGTTGGATTATGTCATGTTGTACGTTTTGGTTTCCTTTACGTTTTGTGTCGTTTTGAGGACTCGGCTGAGTTTTCAACTTGTATCCCTTCCTTTCTTTTCTTGCATACATTATAACTACTTTGAGATTTTTGCCTTTATTTGTGCCATGTTGGAAAGGTCCGGTGAGATTGTTGTCAGGCTAAGGGCCGGGACCCATTGTGTGGTCTCGCCCATAGCATTCCGATATCCCGCGAATTCGGGGTGTGACAGGTTGATCCGGCGAAGATCGAGTTTGTTGCATCATGGACGGCGCCGACGAACGTCAAGGAAGTGCGTAGCTTTCTTGGCCTATCCGGCTATTACACACACTTTGTGGAGGGATTTTTTGTGATTGCTCGTCCACTGACGAGTCTTCTGAGGAAGACTACCAGATTTGTATGGAATGATTAGTGTGCCCAGAGTTTTGAGGAGTTGAAGAGGCATTTGACTTCTGCTCATGTCTTAGCACAGCTAGAGGGTTCTAAGGATTATGTGGTTTACATTGATGCATCCAACTAGACTTGGGATTTGTGTTGATACAGAGAGGCAGATTTATTACATATGCGTCTCGACAACTGAAGACGTATAAGGAGAACCACTCAACTCATGATCTAGAGTTGGCAGCGGTAGTTCATGCTTTGAAGATCTAGAGACATTACCTGTGTGGGACCACATGTCAGATCTTCACAGACCATAAGAGTTTGAAGTATATTTTCATGCAGCAGGAATTCAATAACCGCCAACTTCGATGGATCGAGTTGATCAAGGACTTTGAACTTGAGATTCTGTATCATGCGGGGAAGGTGAATATTATAGTAGACTAACCGTTCAGCCTCAGCTTCAGAGGGATCTAGCTTGGCTAGAGATGGACACCTAGTTTCCTTATGAGGATGCCCAATTCTTTGCTTTAGAGGTTCTACCTTGTCTGTTTGAGGAGATCCAACAGAAGTAGAGGACATGCCCGACCTTGATAAGGATTAGAGAGGGGATGTCTCGTGGAGAGGCACCACAGTTCTCCATAGGAGCTGATGGAGTTATGAGACGCAGTGACCACGTCTATGTACCCGCTGATGCGGAGCTGAGAAAGAGGATTTTATAGGAGGCTCAGTGTACACCTTACTCAGTACATTCAGGTATGAGTTAGATGTACCATGATTTGAGACATTCATATTGGTGGGGAGGGCTGAAGCCCGATGTAGCCAGATTTGTGTCTTAGTGTACGACTGACTGGAGGTATTTCTATGGTCGTCTATACCCAATCAAAAGTAAATCCCGACTTAGCACTAAAGACAAGTATAGTGGTTAAGTAAGGGTCGAACCCAAGAGAGTTAAGGTGTTTCAGATGCAATAATCGATTATAGTAACAAGTAACAAGGGGGGGGTTGGTTGAATTGATGCACTCAAAAACTTATGAAAACGATTAATGCGACATGTAAGACAAATGATGGGTGAATCTACACTAGGTTGATTCTAAGCATGCAATTGCTACTTTGGTGTGTTCCTTTTACAAGTTTTCAGGTAATCTCCCGTCTCGATCATATATATGTGTTGAGCCGACCGGCATCAACACAACTTAACAGGTTAGTGTTCCGTAAACCTACAAGAACAAATAACAAGTTAGCTTTCAAACAAAGACTAAGGGATATAAAGAGAAGATTAAAACTGTAAAACTTATCTTTACATTTGTGTTCCTTTTCTTTAAGTAATTACAACCCGTTATTACTTAAAGTTGCTACTAGATTAAAGACCCGAACCCGGAACCTATTAATCCTAATTGTTTGCATGCACTTTAGAACCTAAGGTGATCAATGTCAATCAATAGTAAACATGCAATTAGACAATGGAGATCAACGAAACATAAAGTATTACTGAATGAAAACTTATATTAAAAAGAACTTACAACCAAAGTAACAACGCAGCTTCAAACCAACCCAATGTAGCAAGGGAGTTAGCAACTCATTACAAAGGTAGCAAGATAAGCTAAGTGGATAATTTATTGGATAACAAGATGGATCCTTCTAGCAATCAACCAAGGACTATTTATACTACAGAAGACACTAAATGGGAGTAAATGGCCGGCCTAAAAAAGCCACCTTTAATGCCATAAAGGTGGTATAAACAGCCAGAGTAAAGCTTCTGACGTTAAACCGCAGGGGCGGCCTTCAGTCCCGCAGGGGGCTGTGAAGGAAAAAACGCTTGATCTTCTTCATGGCCGCAGGGGCGGCTAGGCAATTCCGCTAGGGCGGATCTTCAATGCTCTTCAATCGTCTTACCCTTCGACTTCCTGACATTTCTGATGCCAAGCCGCCGGGGCGCCCCTATGTTAACGCAGGCGCAGTGACATAGCCTCTTCGTCTTCCAGCTCCCAGGTTGAGGCGCAAGCAGGGGTGCAGTGAAAGGCGCAGGGGAGCTGGTCTTTGTTTCTTCAAGGCAAGTCACCGCAGGGGCGCCAAGGAGTGGTGCACGGGCGGTGACACACTTCACGGCCGGCGCTGGCGAAGGCGCAGGGGGCACTCCGGTGTAAGGCGTCACCCGTAGGGGCGGTGACAAGGCTCCGTTGGGGCGGTCAGGCAATGGAAGTTTTTCTTCATGAACGATCTTCACTCCTAAGTGCGTATAACTCCTTCCTTAGCTTCTTTTTGTCTTCTTCTTCTGGAACAAGGAGTTAGTAGCATAAACTGATACAAATGCAATAAAAAGACTCTAAAAACTATCCTAAATGATAGTGATTCCATCACCTATCAAACTCCCCCATACTTAGACCTTTTACTCGTCCAGAGTAAAACAAATGACAACAACTAGGCTCAAAGGCCTCAGGAAGCATGGGTAAGCAAGAAAGACAATGAAAACAAGAGAAAAGCCAAGAAAGAAAGAAGGAAAAGAGAGGAAATGTGAGAAAAAGGGAGAAACTACCATCCTTATTGCTCCAAGAGTGGCCTACCCGGACATCCTCCTTTTGACTCCCCTTCTTATGTCGCCAAACGCCGGAAGGGAAACCTACACTCGGTGTCGCTCATTTTGCCAAGGGGCCCTTTTGGGTTTTCACCTCGCCGCTCTTCTTCTTTTGATGATCTCACTTTAACTCACATCCCTCAAGTCCAATTTTATACTAACCTAAGGTTGGTCGGACTACCTTCTTTTTACCTAAACCGCCCTTTCGGGTTTTCGGTTTATCCAAGGATTTTCATGCCTTTGTTTTCATTTTTTTGGCTTTTTTTGTTTTTGTGAATTCAATCTGAATTCGAAATGTAAAACAAAACAACTCAAAAACTCAAATGAACTGTACAAGCCATGATAATGTCCCTCCCCCATACTTGAAGTACACTTTGTCCTCAAAGTGGAAATGAGGCAAAGACAAATGTGGGAGAAAGGAAGAGAAATGTACCCCTCAGTGGGATGGTCCGGATGGACCACCTGGACCCTCCTCCGGTGGGTAAGGAAAATGGCGGAAGAAGTGCTCCTTCCGGCGGTAGAGCATGTCGATGCGGCCCTCCTGAGCCTCCATCCTCTCTGTAAATGAAGTCTCATAGCTATTTGCCAAGCCAGCTGCTGAGTCTCCAACTACTACAGATGAGTCACCAGACAAGCATCCTGACGGCGGTCAAAGTGAGTGGTCATGGAGGAGGCGAAGCTGGACTACCACACCTGCTGCTGCTCAAGCATGGACCGCTGGTACTCAGTCTGCCATGCCTGGTGCTGTGTAGTCAAGGCTGCCATATGAGCCTGCAAACTCTCCATGGCCTCACTGTCGTGTGCTACAGTCGGCATCTCTTCATCAGTGGCGGGGGCCCGGTTGGAGCCTACTGCGTATCTCCCAACAATATCGTCCTGAGGCCGTCTCGGAGGAACTGGGTCAGCTGGTACATACAAATCAGAGAGCTCATCTCCCAATGGAAGTCGTCGATGGAGATATGTAATATGACTCCCATCTGCTAAAGAGAGCCAAAAGCGGTGCTCCCCGTCTCTCCTGAGGAGCCTACACCTCCTCAACATACGCTTCGTATATAGTGGGGCCCCTAATTGTCCTCCAAGGCATAGAGATCCATCACCCGTGCAGCTAACAAGGAGATGATCCCTCCTCCCACAATATCTCGTGGCTCATTCTTCCTAATCCGCTTCAAAGCGGTAAGGAAGAGGTAAGGCCAATCCGGTACCCAGTCATTCGTGGAGAGGCAGGCGTATAGCAGTGGAAGCTCCTTAAGAGCAACCTTATTCTCCTCCTTGTGTCCACAGAAGACACTCATAAATATCTTCGAGATGAGCCTCAAACAGGGGTGAGTGAATTTGTTGGAGTACTCACCCCCTGCATGAATCTCAGACCTAGTGGCGGCCTGCCAAAACTCCATCAAATCAGGTATCGAGATGGGTTCCCACCAATCGTCGGAAGCGGTTATAGTTACCCCTAATGCCTCTTGCAGCATTGCAAGAGGCCGTAGGGGTAACTATAGCGGCTGAGCTCGAATGTATGTCCAACACACCCGTGGTCCACCGTTTCCATTTTCAAGGTGGCAATGAACTAGCGGTTGAGCTCGGGGTACGTTAGGGCGCTCGTTATTAGAAAATCCCCGAGTCCAGCGTCGTTGAGGAATTCCTGCATGCTCTCCAACATGCCCAAATGTTCCAAGGTAGGAACGTCCAGAAATTGGGTTGCATACAGCTCCCGACCTTGTGCAATCCTATACCGCTCCGTTTCTGCTTCTGAAAACTTATATTTCTTCTGATTTTCCATCTCTTGTAGTTTGAACAATCAAAGGAATTAGAAATTTCAGAAAATTGAGTAAGAAACGAACCCTCTGTTGTGTTTTCCGCAGGGGTGGCTGAAGCAGGCACAGGGGCACAACGACGCAGGGGCGGGTGCTTGCAGGCGCAAGGGCGGTCGAAGAATAGAGGGCGATTTTGGGAGTTTGGCGAAGGTTTTGGTAACGTGACTGGTCCGGCGTCTTCTATGCTGTTGCAGACGTCTCTGGAGGTGGGGCAGTGGAGGGCGAGAGTGAGAGGGTTGAGGGGATGTTAGTGTGTAGTGGTGGTGAGAGCTGGTGTCGCACAGGGCCGATAGTCGTCGAAGCCGGCTTAAGAGTGTTTGGACAGGGTGGTGCGAGGGCTTCCGGAGGGCGCAGGGGCGTATGGAGGCGAGGTGGCTAGGTTTCGTAGGGTAAATGGAGGGGGAACGTAAAGGGCGGTAGATGTAGGTTATTTTTGGGAAGTGTATTTTTTCTTTCCTTAACAAAACCGTAGGGGCGGTGTTTGTCGCCGCGGGGACGGTGACAAGGAAGAGGGGGTACGCAGCCTCAACGCCAGGGGCGGCGTTGAGGATACGTGTCAAGGATGGCCGCCGCAGGGGCGTGGGATGTCACTGAGGGGGCGGTGGCAAGTATTTTGCAGATGCTGGACCAACGCCGGGAGCGGGGGCGGGGTCACCCAGCTGTAGGGGCGGTTTTCTTGACAGAAGCTCCTCTTCTTATTCCTTCGGGTTGCCTCCCGAATCAGAGCCTTTGTTTTATGTAATTGGCTCGAAGTAAGGTCTCTACCTCTATGATTGAGCCTCCTCTAGCATCACTTTTGGGTTTATAACCGTCTGTGAAGGTAATCCTCCGGAGGACCTAGTTTCAATTCATGTAATGGCTTCCGCCATTTGTCCAACCTGTTTTTCAAGGTTCTTGATGATGGATTCTGTTGTTTGGACATGAGTAGCAAAGTGTTTAGTCAAAACCTGCAACATATCTTCAGTTGATTGATACTTACCTTGACGGGGCTGCTATTGTTGGTTTTGTTGATCCCTCCAACGAAAGTTCTGTTGGTCACGCCAGTTTGGCATGAAATTCTATGCATAAGGATCGTTCCTAGGCCTTTGCTGTTGTGGTTGTCCATAACCCATTGCGTTCACCTCAACATCGTCATCCTGGACTTGTGGACACATATCCGTTGGATGGTATGGGTCCACGCATACTCCACAAGCTTTGAGCTGTTGTGGGGTTCCCATAAGTGTTAGTCTCTTCACCATTTCCTTCAACTCCGCGAGCTCGGTGGAAATCTCTCTCTTCCTGGAACTCACAGCATGAACTCCTTTCTTGGACGGGGGCCTTCCAAAATTTCGAGTTCCTTCTACTAGTTCCTGTATCTTTTCCAAAGCAAGGTCAGGAGTAGAGTTAAGAATATTACCTCCGCAAGCCGCATCGACGATCCTCCTTTCATTGTCTAGCAAGCCATTGTACAAGTACAAGACTAGATCTTGAGTTGAATATCCGTGAAAAGGACAGCTGGATCGGAGGCGTGCAAACCTCTTGAAGTACTCGTAGAGAGTTTCGTTCACCTCTTGCGCGATGTTGCTTATAGCTTTCTTCAAGCTATTGGCCTTCTTGGCTGGAAAGTATTTCTCCAAAAACGCCTTGTGAAGGTTTTCCTAAGCGTCGAGGCTCCCGGATGGAAAGTGGTAATACCAATCATCCGCGGAATCTTTGAGTGTGAAGCCGAATGCCCTCATCTTGATTTGTTCTTCGATAATGTTGGTCGGCTTCATGCTCATACACACGGTATGGAACTTCCCAAGGTGTTTGATGGTGTATTCACCACTTAGCCCATGGAAGGATGGAAGCAAGTGAATGAGGCCTGGCTTGAGCTCAAAGTTGACTCCTTCCCCTAATGCCGGTATAGTGACCACAAGAGGATTTTGAGCCAAGGTGGGCTGCGTTATTTGACGAAGTCTACGGTCAGCCATCTCTTGTTGAAGTTGTTGTTGTCTTCGTTGCCGGATGTGCGTCCTCTCAATTTTTTGATCAAAAGAAGCAAAGCCGGAGTTAGTAGCACGGGTTAGAAAACACAAAAATGGTTCAAACAAATAATAAATATCCCCGACAACGGCGACAAAATTTGACTGGAGGTATTTCTATGGTCGTCTATACCCAATCAAAAGTAAATCCCGACTTAGCACCAAAGACAAGTATAGTGGTTATGTAAGGGTCGAACCCAAGAGAGTTAAGGTGTTTTGGATGCAATTATCGAATATAGTAACAAGTAACCAAGGGGGGGGGGGGTTGGTTGAATTGATGCACACAAAAACTTATGAAAACGATTAATGCGACAAGTAAGACAAATGATGGGTGAATCTACACTAGGTTGATTCTAAGCATGCAATTGCTACTTTGGTGAGTTCCTTTTACAAGTTTTCAAGTAATCTCCCGTCTCGATCATATATATGTGTTGAGCCGACCGGCATCAACACAACTTAACAGGTTAGTGTTCCGTAAACCTACAAGAACAAATAACAAGATAGCTTTCAAACAAAGACTAAGGGATATAAAGAGAAGATTAAAACCGTTAAACTTATATTTACATTTGTGTTCCTTTTCTTAAAGTAATTACAACCCGTTATTACTTAAAGTTACTACTAGATTAAAGACCCGAACCCGCAACCTATTAATCCTAGTTGTTTGCATGCACTTTAGAACCTAAGGTGATCAATCTCAAGCAGTAGTAAACATGTAATTAGACAATGCAGATCAAGGAAACACAAAGCATTACTGAATGAAAACTGATATTAAAAAGAACTTAAAACCAAAGTAACAACGCAGCTTCAAACCAACCCAATATAGCAAAGGAGTTAGCAACTCATTACAAAGGTAGCAAGATAAGCTAAGTGGATAATTTATTGGATAACAAGATGGATCCTTCTAGCAATCAACCATGGACAATTTATACTACAAAAGACACTAAATGGGAGTAAATGGCCGGCCTAAAACAGCCACCATTAATGGCATAAAGGTGGTGTAAACAGCCGGAGTAAAGCTTCTAACGTTAAACCGCAGGGGCGGCCTTCAGTCCCGTGGGGGCGGTGAATGCAAAAACGCTTGATCTTCTTCATGGCCGCAGGGGCGGCTAGGCAATTCCGCTGGGGCGGATCTTCAATGCTCTTCAAACGTCTGACCCTTTGAGTTCCTGACGTTTCTGATGCCAAGCCGCCGGGGCGCCCCTATGTTAACGCGGGGGCGGTGACACAGCCTCTACGTCTTCCAACTCCCAGGTTTACGCACAAGCAGGGGCGTAGTGGAAAGCGCAGGGGAGCTGGTCTTTGTTTCTTCAAGGCAAGTCACCACAGGGGCGCCAAGGAGTGGCACAGGGGCGGTGACACACTTCATGGCCGGCGCTGGCGAAGGCGCAGGGGGCGCTCCGGTGTAAGGCGTCACCCGCAGGGGCGGTGACAAGGCTCCGCTGGGGCGGTGAGGCAACAGAAGCTTTGCTTCGTGAACGATCTTCACAGAGTCGCCAAAAGTCATATGCAGACAAGAGACGTCGACCTCTATAGTTCAAGGTAGGAGCTCATGTCTGGTTGAGAGTATCTCCGACGCGAGGGGTCAGACGATTTGGCATAAAGGGGAAGCTGAGTCCCCGATATGTCGGTCCCTTTGAGATACTTCAGCCTACATATTAGCATTGCCTCCGAGGTTAAAGGGTGTTCACCTTGTATTTCATGTGTCTCAGCTGAGGGAGTTGTTCGCTCCAAAAGGTGTGTGCAAGCTTTAATATTTATAATACAAGAAGTATGCTTGAACAATATGCGAACCCGCAGTGTACGGATCAATTGTAATAAAAGCAAGAATTTCAGGGGTCGAACACAGGGACTATGGTGAAACAATGATCGGTAATCAGGTTGTCAAATAACCACTAACAGCAATTAAAGAAATTAAAAATGATATAAAAGTCAAATAAATGGAATGCGGATTCTAGGGATTAAGGCACCCAGTTGTGGTTCCGAATCAAGATCTCAAAAGGTAACATGGACAAAGCTGATGTTTGCAAAGGGAAGGTGTTTCTAAGGTGGAAATATATTACCGGGTAAGTCTCACTACTCACTATCCCAAACCAAAGCTCCCTTTACCGGGTAAGTCTCAGGCTAACTCTCAAAGATGGGATTAAGGCACAGTAAAACCCCAATAAAGGATAAAAATTTATTACCTACACTCATGATCTTGGGTAAAAAAACAAAGGAATCACCGGGTATGTCTCATTCTAGGATTGCGTTGACCAGGAATGGTAAAATAAGGATAGGATTTGGCAAACGTAAACTCTTAACTCAGATAAGGTTCAGGAAAGGTTCACCTCGCTCAGTTATATTCCATCCCGGCCGAGATGTTCAATGACTGACCGAGGTGTTACACGGTTAAGGTAAAAATTCGAGCTTTCACGGTCCTGCTAGGATTAAGATCATTCTATCATCGTCTTTCCCACAACTTTCAGTCAATCACCCTAGAATTGCATAAAGAAGTTAGCCAATAATCATCATGATAACATTAATCAATTTTATAACAAAGGAATCAATATTCAAACAAGAAAACCTTAACACAAGGGTATCAATAACTGAATGAATCAAACAACAAATCAGCGTTCCTCAAATCACAATCAAAAAAGACAATAAACCAAAAGCAATCTAAGAAGATCTTACAAACTCCTTCAAAAGACAACTTCAACTATGATTCCTTCCTTCCTTGAACTTTAACCTTCAAACTTCCTTCAACTCTTCCTTCAAACTTCCTTCAAAATGCCAGAAAATTCCAGGATGCTCCAAGCATGGCTGAATTGTAGAAAATCTAACCCTTTAAATAGGAGAATTATCTTTCAAAAATAAGATATCTTAAAAAGATAATTTCCTAGAAAATATATCCATATCTCTCAAAATATATCAGCCAAATATAATATCTTCCTTCCAAAAATCCAGCAAAAATTATGTGATATTGTCCTTCCAAAAATAGAAGCTCTCAGCCAAAAATAAAGATCTCGCCGGCGGTAGGGTGTTCGCCTCGGTCGGGACGCTCCTCAAGATCACCTCGGTCGAGGTGATACAGTAGCTAACCAAGGTGAGTCTTAGTTGAATGTAAAACTCTCAAATCTGGTAAAAAAAACAATCATCTAAATCATTTGCATGCTTCTTGAGATCTTCCTATAACTCCTCAATCCTCCAGAATGTAGCTCAAATGACTCCTAGCTTCCTTAGCTCCATTTCGGTCCAAAACGTGCCATTTTTCCTACAATTACAACGAAAATAGGTGTAGACCTCGATTCCCGCAAAGGTAGACAAAACAACAATATAATCAACGAATATACATCCATACATGCAGATTTATGAAGATAAAACGTATAAACCAATCCCAAATTATAGACTATAATACATGCTATCAAAATGCCCCATACTTTTCCCTTGCTTGTTCCCAAGCATGTTCTAAATCTTAGATACAAGATAGAATGGATTATAAGTCAGAAAGATCAATGAAAAACATTTCAAAACATTTTTGCGGTGTGGTCCACTCATAGATCACCCTAAGAGAATGCTTCATGGCAAATAAAATCAAGACATGATCAAAACATTTTATAGATATAAGAAAGTTGTTCATCTTTGCATAAAATCATAGGCTGCATAATAAATCATATTTATCGAAATCAATCATGTATAATCCAGTTTAAACCACCAAGTCAATCAACAAGCTCGAGGTCTCAAGGGCTTCCAAAAGAGGTCAAGAAACGTGTAAGGGTGGAATGTATATAGGGTAATGTGGTGCTAGAATCCCGGAATATAATCTTTCTTCACTTTCTTTGAAACTCAACATCATCCACCAATAAGCTTTGCTTATTTTTACTTTACCTTTTGGGATGCATGGATGGAGGTGCACAATAAACGAAGCCTAGGAGAACAACAATC
The DNA here is from genome assembly GCA_033239125.1 of Fagopyrum homotropicum. Taxonomy (NCBI): domain Eukaryota; kingdom Viridiplantae; phylum Streptophyta; class Magnoliopsida; order Caryophyllales; family Polygonaceae; genus Fagopyrum; species Fagopyrum homotropicum. Next base: position 61,497,421 of record BSWB01000005.1, read on the forward strand.
ATCAATTTCTTGAGATGCCTCAAACCCTTGATGCACATATCATGACCCGTTAGGAATATCGCTCAATCCGACATTGGCAAGACACAAAAACCCGGCTATGTGAATAGTGCCGAGTTACTCATCATCATGATTGACTTCCCCAAACCTAATTGTTTCTTTCTAACACTTTCAACCAACATCTCAACTTCACTTTCACTAGCTTTTCTTTGCTTGCTTCCAAATTCCTGGATGGGTAAAGGGAGGCAAATATGTATATGAGGGGCTAAAGCATGGTTTAGAAGAAGAAGAGAAGAGAATGAATTGCCTTAAGCATCCCAGGAATAATGTGATAGAACTCATCATGTGGTGTCAACCTTCAAATCAAACATAATTTTGATAAAAACAAAGTATTAAACATGCTAAAACTTCAAATAAAGCATTTTGCAACTTAAACATATCATAAAACCTTTCGAGCATATAAAGATTTTAAAACCAATCTGCAAACAGAATCATCATTGAGGTCATATCTAGAGAAGAAGCACAAAACGTTTCGAAAAAACTCTCAGTTAAGACCACCTCAATCGAGGTGTTTTGGCGTCATCCTCGATTGGCTATGAACGTCCCGGTTGAGGTCATAAAACTTTTTTTTTCAAACCAGTTTTCGACGTTTTTCTCAAACAAAAACCTGTATGTATGCATGAAATAACAGATAGGCACATAAAGTCAAGTAAACAGAATAAATATCCGAGGGAGTCATACAAACATACACATATGTCATATAAAGAAAATCCAAATGCCCCATACTTGAGATACATTGTCCCAATGGGTCAAATATAAGTCTATGAAATCAGGAAACTCACCAGACCTAGCTGAACTGGATAATAAATATAAAGAAGGAAATCCATAAAGCTCTAGTCCTCGTCAGTTGGTGGTGGTGGATGTGGAATGTAGGGGTGCTGGGTCACGTCAAATGGATAGCCCATAATCTACTAATGATGGATCTCCATCATCCGACGCTGATAATGATGGTTGTCCAACATCTGATGCGTCCAACCCTCAATATCTCGGCGCTGGTCAGCAAAGCACTCGGATATGTCAACTGTCAAGGTTGCGTAAGCATCGATCATCTGGTCGGTGAGATCATCAATCCACTAGTGGGCCTTGGGATCTCTGAATCTACGACGGGATTTGTGCTGAGGTGGTGGTGTTGCTGTTGCCGTCTCCTCCTCTGTCGCCTCGTCATCAAAGTCAACAACTGGAACACTAGGGCCACCGGTATCAATACCGGTCTCCATGGCAGCTTCTCGCTCATCATCATCATCATCATCATCATCATCATCATCAACAGCAACAGCAGCAACGTCTTTGGCATCCTACGTGTAGGGAAACTAGGCAGCAGACCAATACTGACGGTCAAAGATAGAGAACTAAGATGAACACATAATACGATCAAAGTAGGCACTCAAAGGCAAAAATGTCTAGAAACCGCGGGGCAATGATCGGACGCCCGCATATACGATCAAAGTCCTTTTGATGACGCTCGTGGATCACCAAAATTGAGAACTGAGATGCAGAAGAAGGAGAAGACTGGTGGGAACTACTGTTAGCATGAAATATTGTGATATTTTAGGCACGTTTTCTAAACGTATTTGATTTATATTTATAGTCTTTGGTTGAACTTTGAGCATATGTGAGCTAGTATTACCTATATTGTCGATATGGATGTCTACACTAGTTCTATGTTGATTATAGGTGATTTGGAGCTATTTCAGAACGGAATCAAGCAAAGGAGAGTTGAGTTGATATGTCCATAGATTGAGGACATTCTTTGGAAGCAATTTGGAGTCTTAGCTTGAGGAATGCACGAGTTTAGGGAAGAATCACGTTCTTGCCCTAAATTACGCCCTAAAATACGGCCGTATCACAAACCACGTTCAAAAATACGGCCGTGGATTTGGAGTCAGAAATTCATGTTCATTCCAGGGGATTACACGGCCGTGGAACATATGTTGCAAACCGTATTTGTTTCCACGCTCTAAATTACGGTCGTGGAACACTTCCACGACCGTGATCTTGGCGAATCTTTTTGCCACACTTTGAAGCCACGATCTTTTAAAGATTGGGCCGGGCCGACATTTTGCCCTACACTATAAAAAGATGGACGAAGCAAGATTCCGTCACCTTCGCTACCCCGTTTACCCTCATTCATCGCCGCTTAGACACGAGGACGCTTTGCTTAGCTTGCTTGGAAGCAATTGACATCTCTTTGAAGAGATCGAAGTTCGTGTTTGGAATTCCTCTAATCTCGCACTTTTGGTGGAGATTGCTGTTGAGATCTCCGGATTTGCAGAAGATTGAAGTTCTTGGAAGATTTTGCAAGAAGATCTCTCTTCTTGTTTAGGTTTGATTTGGAAAACGGATTGACATCCCGTTTTCTTTTCTTTCCTAAGGTGGTGATTGTTTGTTTACTTTGAATCTTTTGACATTATTTGTTCTCTTTGTGACCTTGAGATTGAATTGAAGATTATTGAAAGTTCTTGAAAGTTTTCATCTTTTTATCTTTTAATTCTTGAATTGACATCAATATGACTGTTATTGGCTAAAAACCCTTAACAATTCTAAGGTGAAGGGTTGATAGTTGTGGCTTAGATGATGATAGATCGATCGCAAATAGATTAGACCCTGAGAGTTAGAGAAATATCGCCGACAACCCTAAATTACGGCCTGTTCTTGAGTCCACGGCCGTGGAACCTCAAGAACTAACCGTGATTTCCCTTAAGTCTACGAACCTGCTTTTACTTTAATCTAAAGTTAAAGATTGGCTTTAGCTTAATTTAGACTTGTCTTTTCTAGGTGGTAGTGAAGCCTCAACAACCTCTACCTCGATTGTGAGTGTCATAACCTCAATCGGTTAAGTTAATCTTGATCCTTGGGTTATAAGTTTGGGTATTTGACACTAATTCTCGTCTCTAGAATCTTTCTATATTGAGCCTCAACAACCTGTATAGAGAGTGCCTTGTAGGTGAGTTATATAAGGTTTTTGGAACTTCACCGTACGATTACCTTACATTAGTATACCTTTGCATATCTCAACTCTGTCTTTATATCATTAAGTATATCTTGAATCGATTGCCACAGCTGGATACCTGGATCTTTAGGATTGTTGTTTTCCCAATAATTTGCAAAACTCCCATATTTACTTGCTTGATAACCTGCAATCGAGTTCGTTCCCCCAAATCCCTGTGTTCGATACTCTGGAATTCTTGCTTAACTATATGGATCCGTACACTGCGGCAGGTTCGCTGCTTGATTCTAGTTTTATAAATTTAAAACTTATTTGCACACACCTCTAGGGGCGAAGCGTCTAGGGAAATCCCTCCACGGCCGTGGAACCTGAAGAACAGACCGTAATTTTGGTGAAAAATGGACTTTGTAAGGAGAATGTCGGGAAGGATAAAAGAGAAAAAGGGAGAGCAAAATAAGAAAAGAAAGGGAAATCCCTCCACCTCTAGGGCACCACCACCCTCATCTCCCTCACTACCATCCTCACCTTCACCTCCATCTTCACCCCCTCACCCTAGCATCCCAACCATACATGAGAACCACCTTGTTGCACTAGACCGGATCAAGGAGAGGACAGTGATAGGTCCTAGGTATTTGTTGTTGGAGGATCTACATCCTCTCAACATTGTAGATGATCTTACATGGCTCTTGGATAGAGCCGGATTGCTTGTCTTCACGAATATTCGTGAAGACGCCTATGAGGAGATCACCCGGGAGGTTGTGACGTCCTTCGAGCACAGCCACGTAGATAGGACCGTCTCCTTCCGTCTCATGGAACAAGACTATCATCTGAGTATCGTTGAGTTTGGGACCATTTTCGGGTTCCATGAGACCTATAACGGTCGATTTCCGAGTGGAGTTTACCCCAAGGATTTTTGGGAGGAAGTAGCTATGATTTACGCCGACGAGGACCGTTGGCAACCCGCCGATACCAAGGCTAGATTGATGTACCATCTAGCCTTGAAGATAGCACACCGCGTTCTTTCGGAGTGTCTCTTTCCTAGGACGGAGACGCCCCAAAAGATCAAGACGGATGAGCTATTCTTGCTCTATAGTATGCTATACGGTCGCCGTGCAGATTGTGCCACTCTTTTGGCGGCTACGATGAGTAAACTTAAGAACAAGAAGAAGGGGAATATTGGATATGGTGGGATAGTGACCCACATTGCTAGGACGTTTGGTGTAGATTTTTCCGCTTGCACCCGTATACCGGCGGTTCCCTTAGGGTTACATGCTTTTATGGTTATGGGACTCATCTTCCCCACACATGGAGGTCCGCCTTATGCGGGCATGCCTTGGGAGACTAGGACGGGTAGGGGGATTGAGTGGCTGCCGGAGTATTCCATTGTGGCGGGACGCCACAATTGGAAGGAGACGTTCGCTGCGATGCATGCGAATAGGCTAGTAGCTCCCCCTTACGTTCCACCACCGGTTGTGGAGGAGGAGGACATGGGAGATCAGTACGAGAGTGGTGGAGGAGCGGAGCACGAGTTTGGCACGTTTCCGGATCAGCCGGAGGCGGCCCCGGATGTACCTAGACGCTCTCCACGTCCAGCTAGAGCTTCAGGCTCGTCATCTCGCCGCGCTAGCGTGAGTGAGAGGCCCACGTGGATGACTACACCTCCCACTTGGTATGACACACCCCCTCCTTGGTCCACGGCGCAGCCAGCAGCACCACCACCACCACCACCACCAGCACCATCCGATGCTCCATCATGGTACAGTCACGCCCCTGGATGGTACGAGCAGATGCCGGATTGGGCTACCGGACTTTCGGAGAGAGTTGGAGCGCTAGAGATCCGGGCGGATGCTAGAGACGGACGCTTAGACGACCTTGACCACATGATGAGGGACGTCTACCGCCAGCAGTTTGGGCGGTTCTATGATCCGAGTTTCTCTCCATTCCCACCTCCGCCGGCGCCGCAGTGATTGATGCATGCTCGTTGTTTTAGACATTCCCGCCACCACTTGTGAGTTTCTTTTTTTTCTTTTCTTTATTTTGTTCTTTCTTTTGAACATTAGGGACAATGTTCGTCCTAAGTATGGGGTGGGATGTACTAAAAGTTTGTAATAACTCTACTCTCTATGTTTGCTTTCATTCGAGACTATCGTTGCATCTTCATTATGTGTTACACGTTTCCTTATTGCATTGCATGAAAAATGACTTGAAAAACCCATAAAAATTGAAAAATTTTGAAAATTTTGTGCTTCTAATGAATTGAGATGATTTCCATGATAATCACTACTTGTGAATTGAGTTTGATGACAATTGCATGCTTAAAAGGATTGTGAATTGAAAAGAATTTGAATGAATGAATTTTACCTCTTTTGCAAGTTTTATAATGTGAGAATGTTACCTAAATCATGCTAGAAAATTGAAGTTGAAATCACGTTATAAGTTCCTATACTTCTTATTGAAATGATTAAGGCAATTCAATACTTTCTTTCTTCTTTCTTTGATCATCTAGCTCCTCATTGAAATATTAGCCTCCCTTACCTATCCGGGAATTTGGAGAAGTGAATGAGAAAAAGGCATGTTTGATGTGGGAGGGCCATGAGAGCAATTATTTGCAATCAATTGAATAGAAAGAAATTATAGGTTTGGGGAAGTCAATCATGACGATGAGTAACTCGGCACCATTCACATAGCCGGGTGTTTGTGTCTTGCCAAAGTCGGATTGAGCGATATTCCTAGCGGATTATGGTATGTGCGCTAAGGGTTTGAGGCATCTCTTGAAAAATTTGAGAAACGCCGATCTCCTAGGCTTCGGTTTTTGTGCACCTCTATCCATAACTCCAAAAGTAAAGTCGAAAAATGAAAAGAAGAGAGCGAAGCTCTAAGTTGAAGTGTTGCGGAAACCGCATAAGAAGAAGAAGGTAGTTGTCCACTTTCCCGGATTTATGCACCACTTTCCCTTAAAGTTTTCCCCTCCCTTCCATATTCTAGACCTTTTCTTTGAAAGTCCTTAAGATCAAAAGAATGTTATATGACTTGGTGATCTAAATTGAAGTTTCTTGTGATTGATTTTGATAATGTTTGAAGGTTATAATGCTTGTTTAGAAGTTAAGATTGGTTCATGAATTTTCTTTGCCTTTTACTCTTTGATTAAGTGTGTGAAAGTTTGAAAAACGATTGAAGCAAGGTTTGAGAATGATCTATTCTTTAGAAGTCACATTCATCCAAAAGAAGGTATACATATTTCATCCTAACTCTTGTTCAAAGCTTTTTGAAAGACCTTGCTTAGGGACAAGCAAGTGTTAAGTATGGGGTTATTTGTTAGCATGAAATATTGTGATATTTTAGGCACGTTTTCTAAACGTATTTGATTTATATTTATAGTCTTTGGTTGAACTTTGAGCATATGTGAGCTAGTATTACCTATATTGTCGATATGGATGTCTACACTAGTTCTATGTTGATTATAGGTGATTTGGAGCTATTTCCGAACGGAATCAAGCAAAGGAGAGTTGAGTTGATATGTCCATAGATTGAGGACATTCTTTGGAAGCAATTTGGAGTCTTAGCTTGAGGAATGCACGAGTTTAGGGAAGAATCACGTTCTTGCCCTAAATTACGCCCTAAAATACGGCCGTATCACAAACCACGTTCAAAAATACGGCCGTGGATTTGGAGTCAGAAATTCATGTTCATTCCAGGGGATTACACGGCCGTGGAACATATGTTGCAAACCGTATTTGTTTCCACGCTCTAAATTACGGTCGTGGAACACTTCCACGACCGTGATCTTGGCGAATCTTTTCGCCACACTTTGAAGCCACGATCTTTTAAAGATTGGGCCGGTCCGACATTTTGCCCTACACTATAAAAAGACGGACGAAGCAAGATTCCGTCACCTTCGCTACCCCGTTTACCCTCATTCATCGCCGCTTAGACACGAGGACGCTTTGCTTAGCTTGCTTGGAAGCAATTGACATCTCTTTGAAGAGATCGAATTTTGTGTTTGGAATTCCTCTAATCTCGCACTTTTGGTGGAGATTGCTGTTGAGATCTCCGGATTTGCGGAAGATTGAAGTTCTTGGAAGATTTTGCAAGAAGATCTCTCTTCTTGTTTAGGTTTGATTTGGAAAACGGATTGACATCCCATTTTCTTTTCTTTCCTAAGGTGGTGATTGTTTGTTTACTTTGAATCTTTTGACATTATTTGTTCTCTTTGTGACCTTGAGATTGAATTGAAGTTATTGAAAGTTCTTGAAAGTTTTCATCTTTTTATCTTTTAATTCTTGAATTGACATCAATATGACTGTTATTGGCTAAAAACCCTTAACAATTCTAAGGTGAAGGGTTGATAGTTGTGGCTTAGATGATGATAGATCGATCGCAAACAGATTAGACCCTGAGAGTTAGAGAAATATCGCCGACAACACTAAATTACGGCCTGTTCTTGAGTCCACGGCCGTGGAACCTCAAGAACTAACCGTGATTTCCCTTAAGTCTACGAACCTGCTTTTACTTTAATCTAAAGTTAAAGATTGGCTTTAGCTTAGTTTAGACTTGTCTTTTCTAGGTGGTAGTGAAGCCTCAACAACCTCTACCTCGATTGTGAGTGTCATAACCTCAATCGGTTAAGTTAATCTTGATCCTTGGGTTATAAGTTTGGGTATTTGACACTAATTCTCGTCTCTAGAATCTTTCTATATTGAGCCTCAACAACCTGTATAGAGAGTGCCTTGTAGGTGAGTTATATAAGGTTTTTGGAACTTCACCGTACGATTACCTTACATTAGTATACCTTTGCATATCTCAACTCTGTCTTTATATCATTAAGTATATCTTGAATCGATTGTCACAGCTGGATACCTGGATCTTTAGGATTGTTGTTTTCCCAATAATTTGCAAAACTCCCATATTTACTTGCTTGATAACCTGCAATCGAGTTCGTTCCCCCCAAATCCCTGTGTTCGATACTCTGGAATTCTTGCTTAACTATATCGATCCGTACACTGCGGGTTCGCTGCTTGATTCTAGTTTTATAAATTTAAAACTTATTTGCACACACCTCTAGGGGCGAACAACTACTAGGTCTATCTCTCAAGACCCACTGTCAATCAGATCTGTTACTCATGTTTCTGGATGAAGAACACCTCGGTTGCCCTCAGAACACCTCGGCTGAGACACAACCGACTGGAACGAGGCGAAGCACTGTTTGTACGCACTCTCTAAATTTTTAAGTTCTTTTCCCCCAAATCACTACCAAAGGCTTCCTAAGGGGTACTTATATCTTTTTCAACTATAAACAGTGGCAACCAAAGCCATATCTGTGTAGAATCGACAAAAGAAGAATGAGTTAGGGTTTTGGAACGAAATACCCAGATTTTGCAAATTTTGAGCATTTTCCTTGCTGTTTGATGCTTCGAAACTTATCCTCTTGCTTCCTCCGGTGTAATCGAGCCAAGAATCGTGGAAAACGGGCAAAAACTGAGAATTTGAGAATTAGGGTCGCCGCGGTCGAGGTCTTCGCTTGACTAGGAAAAGGTGAAGAGAAAGAAACCGTATTGCCTTTTATACCCCTCGCTGATTTTGATTTTACCTCGGTCGAGGTGGTCTTGACCGGACCGAGGTGTCTAACTTGATGTCAGACCTAGTCACCTCGGTTGACCAAGAACACTTCGGTCGAGGCGCTGTGACAGCAACCGAGATGTGTCTCAGTCAAGCTCCGTCTTCTCAATTTCTCGAACTTTTGTCCTTCCAGTGTAGCTCCTGAGCTGCAATCCTTCCTTAGAAAGTACATGGTTCCTGTCTAGAGGACGCAAAAACAAAGAGAAGCAAACTATCTAAAACTAAGCTAGAAAAGGGAAAAGAAAGCAATACCTTGGGTTGCCTTCCAAGAAGCACTTGGTTTAAGGTCGCTAGTTGGACCGTACATCATCTTCAAACATGTTGGAAGGTGTCCTCACCCCATACTTCACCTTCATCATGGGGTGAAACAAAGGACTCTATCCAATGTTCCAACAAATGCAAGTGCTCACCGGGAAAGGAATCATCTATTGGTAGGTCATCTTGCTCGAGCGAGGAGGGAGGTAGCCGGTTGAGGTGATCCGCAACAAATTTCTCGGATTCCTTCTTGTCGCAAATCTCTAGGAAAAACACTTGAAGCAAGAGAATCCAACGAATGAGGCGTAGCTTTGCATCCTTCTTAGCAAGCAAGTAACGAATGGCTGCATGGTCGGTGTAAACAATAACTTTCACTCCCACCAAGTAAGAGCAAAATTTGTCAAAAGCATATACAACCGCCAAGAGTTCCTTTTCGGTGGTGGCGTAGTTCAGTTGAGCTTCATCTAGCGTCTTTCTAGCATAGTAAATGGCGTTGGTCTGGCCATCCTTCTTTTGTCCAAATACCGCTCCTACGGTCACATCACTAGCATCACACATGATCTCAAAGGGCAAGGTCCAATTGGGAGGTTGAATGATGGGAGTGGTAATCAGTGCTTCCTTTATCTTGTAAAAAGCATCAAGACATTCATGCGAAAACTCAAAAACAACATCCTAATTCTAAAGATTAGTGAGCGGTTTAGAGATTTTTGAGAAATCCTTGATGAACCTCCTATAGAAACCATCATGCCCGAGAAAACTTCGAACCCCTTAACAGCACAAGGGGGAGGAAGTTTCTCAATAGTCTCGATCTTAGCTCGATCGACCTCAATACCTCGGTTGGAAACGAGGTGTCCTAGCACAATTCCTTCGCTAACCATAAAGTGACACTTTTCCAAATTCAGAACAAGATTACTGTCTCCGCAACGTTGTAGCACTAGAGAAAGGTGAGCCAAACAATTATCAAAAGAGGAACCATATACCAAAAAGTCATCCATGAATACCTCCATGATCTTCCACAATGTACTCGGAAAACATAGCCATTATAGAACGCTGAAAGGTAGCGGGTGCGTTACACAATCCAAATGGCAACCTCCTATAAGTGAATGTCCCCCATGGACAAGTGAAAAGGGTCTTCCTTGGTCATCCGGATGGATAGGAATCTGAAAGAAGCCACTATAACCATCTAGTAGCAAAAAAGGGAGTGTTGAGCTAACCGTAGAAGCATTTGGTGGATGAAGGGAAGCGGGAAGTGGTCCTTCTGAGTGGCCACGTTCAGTTTCCTATAATTAATGCACATCCTCCAGCCCGTAATGATCGTAGTTGGAATCAACTCGTTGTTCTTATTTGTCAGAACGGTCATCCTTCCTTTCTTTCGAACTATAAGCACCAGGCTCACCCACTAGCTATCCAATATGGGAAATATGATATCTACATCAAACAACTTAAGAATTTCTTCTTCACAACCTCTTTTATGATCGGATTTAACTGTATCTGAGGTTCCCGTGAAGTCTTATCATCGTCTTCCATTAGTATCTTATGCATGAAAAAAGAAGGCTTAATACCAACAAGATCATCAATAGTATAACCCAAAGCCTTTTGATGTTTCCTCAGAACATGCATCAGTTTAGACAATTCAGTTTCAGGAAGGGAAGCACTATCGATAACGGGATAAGTAGAATCCGGACCTTGGAAAGCATACCTTAAGTGACTCGGAAGTCGTTTAAGCTCCACGACTAGGGGTGCTTTCTGAAGTGGATTTGTGCCTTCTCCTTCCAGTGAAGTGGACTTTGATCGAAGAACTGGACTTTCAGAAGTCTCAGTTGACATCATCTCGCTTGCGACCTCGGTCGAGGCCCAAGGTGGGTGATCGAAATGTTCTTTAGATAAGAACACTACTTGTATGGGGCGACACTACTTGTACGGGGCCACGTACAAGGTGGGTGACCGAAATTTTCTGCCGCTACGTACGCTTCTCGGCAGCTGAAGCGGTACGAGAAGACTTATCCCACCCATGATCTTGAGTAGAGCTGTCAAAAGTTGACCCGACCCGTGAAACCGATCCGACAAACCCGAGCCCGAACCCGACCTGGCCCCGAAAATTTTGAAAAAAAGAAAATACCCGGAACCGACCCGCTTGATATTGATTTAACCCGAAATAATAAATAACCCGAACGGTCAAACCCGAAAATGACCCGGACCCGATAAAACCCGAGTAGAATAACCCGATAACGACCCGACAACCCGAAGTAACCCGACCCAAAATGACCCGATAGCCCGAAGTAACCCGACCCAAAATGACCCGATAGCCCGAAGTAACCCGACCCGAAATGACCCGATTGCCCGAAGTAACCCGACCGAAACAACTCGATAGCCTTAAGTGACCCAACCCGAAATGACCTGTTAGCCCAAAGTAACCCGACTTGAAATGAACCGCTAGCCCAAAATAACTTGACCCTAGATAACCTTGATAATGTGAAGTAAAATGATGTGATAGTATGAACTATAAACTATGAAATAGTCCAAGCCCATATGACATGTTAATTCGGAGTAAATTGATAACAAAAAATAAAATTACACATTTAAACCTAAAATTTTAAAACAATAATACTCTTACATGTATCATAAGTTCATTACTCTTACATGTATCATAAGTTCATGATATGTATATAATATGTTAAGTTTTCATCTTTTATTTTTCTCTTACAGTATATAAAATTATTCAATTTGAATTAATAGAATTTGAGTTTTGAGTTAAATTGATAATTTGAAGGTTGAGATCATGTAGATAATTATGGCCAATAATAATTGAGATCATCTTGATAATTATGGCTAGTGATTAAGAAAGATAATTTATAAAATTTTAAAAAATTTAATAGTACTAAAAGGAAAGCAAATATTGATAAAATAAAAATCTAATATTTTCATATAAGTATTGTCTCCTCCTTTGCTAGTCACTAACATTTATGGATGTTTTGTACCGATATTTTTATTTAATCTAACTGTGTAATAATTAAACTTTTTGTATTATTATTTTAATGACATTTAAAATATCATTTTACTTTATTTAGATATTTGTCGATAAAAGGTTAATATTACCAAAGAATATATTCAATACATTATTTTTATCTTAATAAATCAAAGTAATTTATGTTTATTTTATCAAAATAATATAAAAAAGTAAAACAGAGAACAATTGTAACCAATATTGAATGGATTTAAAAATACTAAATAAATGTGTTTATTATTGTATTTCCTATTTAATAGCATTACTTTTTTATATTCATAAAATTTAAATGTCAAGATCTTTCAGCAAATTGCAAATTAAGGTTATAAAATAAGAAATATAATTGTAAATATTGAGATCTCCAGGTAAATTAAGGTTAGAGAATAAGAAAGATAATTTTATTACTTTTTAATCCATTCAATATTAGTTACATTTGTTCTCACACCCTAATATTATATTTTGTTTTTATTAGATTACTTTGATTAATTGAATAAACATAGATTACTTTAATTTCTTAAGATAAAAATAATGTAATGAAATATTTTTTGTTAATATTAACCCTTGCTCGACAATTAGCTAAATGAAGTAGAAGATAATTTTGAATGCCATTATAATAATAATAATAATAATAATAAAGACATTTTAATGAATATTAAATTAGATTAATTAAAAAATCTCAATATAAAAGCATCTATAAATGTTAGTGATTAACAAAGGAAGAAGATAAACGGCTTATATCAAAATACTAATAAATGTGTTTTGTTTTTCAATATTCTCTTTCCTTTTTAGTACCAGTAAATTTCTTATATTTTCATAAATTATCTTTCTTCACTAGCAATAATTATCGAGATAATTGTAATGATCACTCGTGTTAAATATCTCCCGGTTTTAAATTCGGATATCCATTCGATTCGTATTTGGTTGGATATCCGGCATTTTTCCCATGATCGGATCGGATAATTATCCGGATGTCCGGTTGATCTGGAATCCAAAATATAGTATGCGAAATGATTTGGTTGGATCGGATTGGATTATTATCCACGGATATCTGGATGATCCGAATGACTTTTGTTTGACCCGATTGATCCGGATATCCTCTTGATCTGAATATGCAAAAATGATTTAGCCGGATCCGATATCCGATTGATCTGAATATCCGTTTGATCCGGATATATATTTGCTACTTTGTTTATCACAAAATGTAATGAAAAAACAATTAAAAGGCACAAAACAAATCAAAGTAAAAATGATAAGTATACAGATGATAAAAAAAAATAAAATATTAAAGTACGTTATAATAAGAAAATAAAAATAAGGTTTTAAAACAATATATATCTATATCTTTACATTTTATAACTATATCTGAAAACGAGAGTACGAGACCAACTTATAATTAAAGATTATTATAGACATTCGTTCATTTAAAGGAGACCAACTTCTATTAAAAAATTATTATTAAGACCAAATTATAATCATATTTATAAGAATTAATATTTTAAAATCATACCCACTTATAGTAAAAGATTATTATGAACTTATAAAGTAACCAAGTGTGCATAAGTTATTAAGTTGTAACAAATTAACATTATTAATTCATTGTTTTGGCTAACTCAAATATTTTCCCATTAAATACATATATTTTTTTAAATATAAATATTAGTACATACAATGTTGATTTACCCTTCATAAAACAAAACGGGTACTCGGATGCCTAAGACGATCTGGTGAGGCGATGAATCCGATGATCCACGGATATATGGATATTCGATTATCCATGGATATCCGGTGAGCCACTGATCCATGAGTATCCGGATAGGCGGATATCCATGATTATTCAAATATCCATGATTATTCGGATATCCGTGGATATTCGGATGCCTAAAACCTTGATCCGTATCCGATCCGTTGATCCAGGAAGATCTCCCATATCGGATACTAACCGGATCAAAACGGATACTAAAATATCGGGGTTTTTCGGATCGAGCCAACGGAATTTTCAGACCGGATTGGCGGATAAAATTGGTTTTGCCGCCCATACTAATCATATTGGCTAATAATTATCCGATCCAACTAAAATCATTTGCGAATTCCATATTTTATTAGACCAAAATATTCACATAACTAGGTAATTTTGATTTAACTCGAAAATTGCACCATCCAAAACCGATCTGAATATAGATGTTAGAAATCATATCATCTTTGAGCAAACCGAACTTGACCCGCCTTAATTGGCACCTCTCGAAACATTAAAAATAAAAAAATAATCCGGCCCGAAGTGACCCGAGAACCAACTAAACCGATTGGTTATGGCCCAAGAACCAAGTCTACCCGATAACCCGTTCCAACCCGAATAACTAGTACCCGGCCCAAATTGACCCGATCCGAAACAACCCGCTAACAAAAACAAACCTATTTATACCCGACTCGATTTCAACCCGACCCGAACTCGACCCGCGGACCCGTTTGACCCAACCCGAAATCGACCCGCCAACCCCGTTTGGCACCACAAAAAGAACCGATGCTACCCGATAACTCGTTTTAACCCGAACATTTGGTACCCGACCCAAACCGACCCGACCCGAAACAACCCGTTTAAAAACCAAGCCTACTTTTTACCCGACCCAATTCCAACCCGAGCTTGTTATAACCCGACCCGAACCCGACTTGTTAGCCCCGTTTGACAGCTCTAATCTTGAGCTAGCGGCGGTGATTCATGCCCTGAAAATCCGGTGACACTACTTGAACGGTCCACGTTCCAGATCTTCACAAACCACAAGAGTGTGAAGTATATATTCACTCAGCGGGAGTTGAATAACCGCCAAAGGAGATGGTTAGAGCTGATTAAGGAATTTGATTTGGAGATTTTGTACCATCCAGGAAGGCGAACGTAGTCGTATATGCTTTGAGTAGGTGGACTCCTTGAGAGGAGGCTATAGCTCGACTTACGGTTCAGCCACAGTTGTAGAGGGATTTGGCGGAGTTAGAGTTGGATAACCGGTTCCCGGATATGGCCGGCCGTTTGTCCGAGTTAGAGGTATTACCTGATCTGTCCGGGGAGATCCGGCTAAAGCAGGAGGGATGTCCCGTGTTGACGAGGATTCGGGACAGGATGGCTAGAGAAGAGGCACCACATTTTATCACGGGAGCAGACGGGTTATTGAGACGCCAAAGACGTATTTGTACCGTCAGACTAGGAGTTGAGAAAGCGGATTTTGCATTAGGCACACTCTACACCTTACTCGGTGCATCCAGGCCGAGTAAGATGTACTAGGACCTTAGGAGATCCTATTGGTGGGGCACAATCAAGCCCGATGTACCTAGACATGTGGCCCGATGTGAGACCTGCTAGCAGGTCAAGATCGAGCACCAAAGACACACAGGAGAGATTCATCCACTGCCCGTGCCGCAGTGGAAGTGGGAGGATATATCCATGGACTTCGTTACCAGTTTGAGGCCGAGTAGGAGCTTTGACGCGATATGGGTAGTACTGGATCGGTTGATAAATACCGCACGTTTCATCTCTATTCGGGAGACGTGGCCGGTGAGTCGTCTAGCCGAGGAGTTTACTCGCCAGATTGTGAGGTTGCATGGAGTACCGAGGACTATCATCTCGGATAGGGTCGGGTGCTTTACCTCACGGTTCTAGCAGCAAGTACAAACCGCCCTATGTTTGAGTCTTCATTTCACCACCGCATACCATCCACAGACTGACGGCCAGTCAAAGCGGACTATTCAGACCTTAGAGGACATGTTACGTGCATGTGTACTCGACTGGGGGCAGGTATGGCCAGACCACCTCCCATTGGTGGAGTTCTCATATAATAAAAGCTGGAATGCATCAATTGGGATGGCACCGCATGAGGCATTGTATGGGCGGAGATGACGGACTCCCTAATGTTGGGACGAGCCGGGGAGTTCTAGTGTTGTAGCTCTGGATCAAGTACAAGATGACATAGCTAGGGTTGCCTTGATACGAGAGAGGATATTGACCGCGTAGAGTCGTCAGAGATCGTATGCGGATAGGAGGCGTGGACCTCACGAGTGCAGGGTAGGATCCCAGGTGTGGTTGAGGGTATCACCGACGAGGGGTGTCAGATAATTTGGCATCAAGGGGAAGTTGAGTCCCCGATATGTCGGCCCATTTGAGATAGTAGGGAGAGTTGGTGAGGTGGCATACCGACTAGCTTTGCCACCCCGGTTGGAGGGTATAAATCCGATATTCCATGTGTCCTAAATGAGGGAGTACATCCATGACCTGAGACACATCATTAACCACGAGGAGCTAGTGGTTGAGTCGGACCATACTTTGTAGAGTATCCGATGGCAGTTTTGGAGCGGAGTACGAGACGCCTTCGATCGAAGGAGATACCGATGCTGAGGGTGCAGTGGTCGAGATGAGGAGCCGATGAGGCCACTTGGGAGACGGTGGATAGTATCCGCAGGAACAATCCCGTGTTTTATTCCGGTCTAGGGACATCGATAGGACAGTCGGGTTAGTCCCGAGCTCTTCCTTAGTTATGCTTATCTGTTCTGAGATGCGATATGTGTTGTGTTCTATATTTGCGTATATATGCTTGCCTTTAGAGGCGGTGATGTGATGATGAGCTTTACTTCTGAGTATAAAGGACGATGGGCGATGTTACATGTTCCATACGTCCTCGAGTATTATGGTTGCGATTTACGTTTGCCAAGTTTCGGAACGAAACTTGTTCTTACGGGGGTTAGTTGTAACATCCAGAAATTTTATTTCCCGAAGTCGAGTTATTTCCGACCTTTCGGCATCAGCGGTTTATTTCCCGCAGACACATTTGTTGAGTACGAGTTTTAACGCGGGTTGGAGGTCTCTTTTACTTTCCGACCTTGGGAAGAGGAGTGAGGGGACAAGGGGGACTACTGACCCTTGGGTATCCCCACCCCTTTTATCAACCTTATTATTCACTCTCCCCATTTCCCCATTTCCCATTTTACGTTCATTTTTCCTCTTCCACTCCTCTCTTCCTTGTGCCTCCATCTTCATCCTCCTTGCAAGAGTTTGGTTGGAAGCTGTAGTATAGGAGTTCCGGATCTGTGGTGGTAAGCTTTCTCTCTTCCCCATCTTTTCTTTGGTGTAAATCTCTCTTCTTTCCTCTTGTTCCACCTCCATGGCTATGAAGGAAGCTTTGAGGGGAAATCTTGTAAAACCTTTGCATGTCCCTCCTTCTAGCTTGTTTAGGTCGAGTTTAGGAAGCTAAGAGTTGCGGTGAAGTGTTTGGAGAAGGCCTAGCTAGAGAAAGAACCATTGGGAGCAAAGACATAGTCGGAGAAACGAAGAAGATGACATTCTGTTGTACGACCTTGGGGGCGGCTCAGCACAGGCGCGGCGGACCATCAGAGCCACCGAGCCACCACAGGGGCGGCTCAAAGGCGCAGGGGCGGCTCCAAGATCCGCAGAGGCGGCGACAACTTTCCGTTGGGGGCGCAAGCTTGCTTCCTCGGATGCATTTTCATCACCAATAGGCTTCTTCCTCCCTTCCTCTTTGTTCCTTCCTTACACCTTATAGAAGCATGCTTAGGGTGGACCTAGGACTTATGAGAATACCATCTAGTGGCTTGAACCTAGGTGCCTCTGAGTTTAGTTGGAATCATTAGTGATCTTTTGTGTATGAAGACCTTACGGTCTCCCTTCCATCTTACATTCTTATTCCAGCTTTGAGTAGTGCTTGAACTCATATAGGATGTGGGCTATTGTCCCCCTCTTTCCATTGCTTATCATGTCCTTGACCTCTTAAAGGTTCAAAAGAGTTATCCTCGCCTCTAGATGTTCAACTCCTTGTTTTGTTATTTGCTTTGGAGAGTCTTGGAATTGAGTTGTGAGATTGATGTTGATGTATATATCGTTGTGATCAGGCTTTTCCCATTCGGAAAATTGACATTATTGATTTGATTAGCTTTGAGTCGAGGTAAGTCTTCGGACTTACTTAGCCGTATTTGACGTATTAGAATCATTACGTGTTTGGTGGTGTGTGTTTTATCGCTTTCGTTATAACATATAAACCGGTAATAGGACCACCGACCCTTATATTATGTTTGCCCAAGTGTATGATAACGGGCGTTGACATCATCTGCCAATCTCATCCGAGAGTCTAGGAGATTCTCGGCGACTAGCCCGTGATGGTTAGACGGCGGAGGCATCTGTACCGTTTCATGCCGGTAAGTAGGGACCGAGGCGGGACTACGGTGGTCCCGTGTCACAAAACTAAGTTGAATTAGAACGGGATATGACCGAACAAATAAAATTAATAAACCGGACTAGTTTGTTGAGCATGATTATGTGACGTTATGATGTATGAGTGTGTATGTGCCTTCACCATGTCTTTAATGCTTCGAATAAAATTAACGGTTTTATAACACTTGTGTAGATGCCCTGCAGGTTAGGAACGCTGCCGAGTGAGGTGGAGGAATGGACTGTTGAGGGACGCCGTACATTATAGGACGGGGGCGTTTTTGGGATAATTATCGTTATTATTCTTATGTTGGATTATGGATTGATGTACGCTTTCGGATTTATGTCTTGTGGAGTTTTTGTGTCGTTTTGAGGACTCGACTGAGTTTCCACGTTGTACTCTTTGCTTTTTAGTCTTGCATACATTACAAACGTTTTCGAGTTTTACACCTTTATTTGTGCCAATGTTGGAAAGGTCCGGTTAGATTGTTGTTAGGCTAAGGATCGGGACCCATTGTGTGGTCTCGCCCGTATCATTCCGATATCCCGCGTATACGGGGTGTTACACCCGTTCTACAACAAAGGTCTTCTCTGCCGCTGCAAGATCCTAAGGAGGGATGGTGTTAACCTTTTTTGGCTTTCCTTTGTAGATGGGAGCTAAATCACATATTTGCCTCGACCGCTGCTTTCCGAAGATGAGCTCTCCGACCTATAAATTGCCACTAATTCGTATGTACCGAGGCGGACACAGGTTTCTATTGTTGAGCGGCATGCGGTGAGCTCCAGTAGTGTCCCATATGAGGAACGCATGCCCATTCCTGATTATGAGGAGATGCCCACCGTAATGGAGCAGCATGACCCTGCACATGAGACTTTGCGAGCTCAAATAGCTTTCCTGACCACTCAGCACCAGCAGTGGCAGACCGACTACCAAAAGTCGATGCTTGAGCAGCAGCAGACTTGACTGATGGGTTTTGAGGGGAGAATGACCAAGAATTTTGACCGGCGTCAAGATGCTTGGCAGGCGGCTCAGCATCAAAGGATGGAGGCTCAGCAGTTGGCTTGGCAAGCCAACTTTGGGACTTCCTTTAGCACTAGGTTGGACACACATCAAAGCCGCCTTGAGGAGATCTATTAGAGGCAGGAGCACTTCTTCAGCCACTTCCCCTACCAACCGGATCACAGTCCGAATGGTCCACCCGGACCATCCCACTAGTGAGCCTCTCCTCTTTCCGTTCTCCAAATTATTTGTCTTTTCTTTCATTTTCACATTTTGAGGGCAAAGCGTTCTTGAAGTATGGGGGAGGGAACATATCATGCATGTACAATTGTTTGAGTTTATTTTTGAGAATTCAAAGTTTGTAATTCAGTTTATATTTAGTCAAAAAAAAAAGAAGAGAGATTTAGAAAAGGCAAGAAAATCCTTGGATAAACCGAAAATCCAAAAGGGTTGTTTAGGCAAAAAGAAGGTTTCCGACCAACCCTAGGTTGGTGCAAATTTGGAATTTGGGGATGTGAGGAATTTGTTAGATTATCATGAAAAGAAGAAGAGTGACAAGGTGAAAACCTGAAAGGGCTTCTTGGCAAAATGAGCGCCATCCGAGTGTAAGTTCTCCTTCCGGCGTTGACAACATAAGAAGGTGAGTCATAAGGAGGAGCCCGGGTAGGTTCGTCTTGGAGCGATAAGGGTGGTAGTCTCTCTTGCTTCTCACATTCTCTTCCATTTTTTTTTTCTTTTCTCATTCTCTTTTGGTAGCTTTTTCTCTTGTTTTCCTCATCTTGTCTACTACACCATACTTTCTGAGACTTTGCCTGCTAATATTGTTTGATGTGTTGTTTACTCGGGACGAGTAAAGAGTCTAAGTATGGGGGAGTTTGATAGGTGATGGAATCACTATCAATTTAGGTAGTTTTTTAGAGTCTTTTTAGTGTCTTTGAGTCATATTGTGTTATTAATATTTTGATCCAGATGAAGAAAACCAAATGAAGCAAAGAAAGGTTTTAGCAACACTTGGGAGAAGAAGGAAACCAACGAAGGCAACTCCTTGGTGCCACACCGCCCCCGTGGAGTAGTGTCACCGCCCCTGCGGTGACACCCTTGAAGAACCATGTACGAGAGCCGCAGCCTGCGCTTTGGCCTGTGCTCGGAAGGCCCTTGTCACCGCTCCTGCGGCAAATTCCAACAACCCCTACGGTGACTTAGCCCGAAGAACAAGTGTCAGCGCCCCTGCACCCTTGCATGCGCCTTTTCCAGCGGACCTATGAAGCCGAAGAGACTGTATCACTGCCCCCGCGGTAACACTTGGCCACCCCTGCAGTTTTACACCAAAAACGTCACGAAGTTGAAGAGTCAAACATTCAAGATCATTGAAGACCCCGCCCCCGCGGGTTTGGCATTCTGCCCCATCGGCCAAGGTGAAGATGAAACATTTTGGCCTAAACCGCCCCTGCGGCACCCCTTCCCGCGCATGTGGTTTAGCAGTAGAGGGCTTAACTCCACTTGTTTGCACCACCTTTATGACATTTAAGGTGGCTATTTAGACAACCCATTTACTTCCCTTTATTATGTTTTCTAGTATAAATAGAGACCTTGGCTGATTGGTAGATGATTAACATTTTCCCTAAAAGCTCTATATTTCTAAGTGCCATTTTACAATGAGTTTCTAAGCTTCCTTGTCTACATTGAATTGATTGAAGCTACATTGCTATTTGATTGTAAGTTCTTTTAATATAAGTTTAATTCAGTATCCTTTGTGTTATGTTTCCTTGATCTCACACTTATGTTTCCATGTCTTTTATCACTTAGATTGATCACCGTAAGTGCACATTTGCATGCAAAGTGATAGAGTCAATCGATTCCGGGTTCGGGTCTTTAATCTAGTAGCAAACCCCTAGGTAAAAGCTGGTTGTAATTATCTAAGCGAAAGGAACATAACTATAAAGAAAGATTAACGGTTTGTTTATTCTTCTTTATATCTCTTTATCTTTACTAGAATGCTAAGTTGTGCTTTGATCTTTTAGGTTTACGGATCAATAAACTGGTTAAGTTGTGTTAATGCAGGTCGGCTTAACACATATCTAAGATCAAGATGAGAACATTGGTGAATTGCTTCTAAAAAGAATCAACCAAGTAGTATGCATGCTAAGATCCAACCTAGTGTAGTTTTCTAATCATCCATATTATCTCCATCTTTGCTTACTATTTGATCACTTTTGTCTTGTTGTTCTACAATCCAACCCCCTGGTTACATTTCGTTAATTGAATCTAAACAGAACTTTGACTAAAAATCTCTTGGGTTCGACCCTTACTTACACTATACAAATCGGTTAAATGTACGTTAGGTATTATACTTTGACTAAAGCTAAAAGACAACGACCATAGGTTTTTATCCTCGTCAGGTTGCTTGGTTGTGTCAGTACCGCCCGCGGAATTCCCCAGTGCTGCCCCTGTGGTTTTCATGTAGTTGCTCCCGTCTTTTGGTGAGCTGCTTCTTTTCCGTATTTCCTCGTTCCTTCCTTGAGTTGTGTTGGATGTGTAACATCCGGAATTTTCATTCCGGATTGTGAGCGAGTTATCGAGCTTCTTGCGGTCGCGGCTCAGTTTCCCCGCAGGCACGAAGTGCTGAGCATCGGGTTTTATTCCAAATCTCGTTCCGACCTCTCGTTTTTTTCACCATCGCTTTTGGACCCCTCGGTTCCTAGCGTAAAGTGGGAGGATGGGTCAGCTGACCCTTGGGTTCCCTCTATTATTTGCAGCCTTGTCCCTTTCTCCCTCTTTCCTCTTCTTCTTCTCATTCACGTTACTCTTTTCTCTCTTTCTTCACTTGAGCTCTCTTCTCTCTCTTTCCCCTTGGATCTCTTGGAGTGTGGCCAGCAGTGGAGAGCTGTGGGTTTCAGTTTGGTAAGTACTTCCCCCTCCCTCTCTTCTTCTTCCTTGTTGAACATCTTCTTCTTCTCCTCTCCTTCTCCATTATTATGGATGAAGCTTTGGAAGAGGTTTCTTTTTTATCCTTTGCATGCATGGGTTCTTAGCTCAATTAGGTCATGAGGGAGAGCCTTGATACCATGGATGATGTTTGGAGAAGACCCACCAAGAGAAGGAGGCCACTGAAGCTCAAGATCCACAGTCGAAGACGAAGAAACATTGTTTTTGGAGTTCTCCCGCGGGGGCGGCACTTGGCGCCGCGAAGGCAGTGACCTTCAGCACGCAGTCGCGCCTTTTGTTCCCGCGGCTGCGTTTCTTCAACAGGTAGGCTCTTCTTCTCCCTTCTTCTTTGTTCCTTCCTTAGTTGTGAGGTTGTTTCATGTTAGTATCATGCCTAGGGTTGACCTAGGGTAGTTGTGAATGCTACCTAGTGGTTGAGAACTTAGGAGCCCTTACGGCTCGATCTAGTTGATGACTTTTAGTTATTTGAGCATGTTGGATCTTTCTAGCCTAGCTTAGCTCTCCTAGGCTGTTGTTCATGACTATGTGATGTATAGGATATTGTGAGAGGTTTCCTTGTGTTGGGAGTGCTGTGAGAATTGTGAGTTCTAGGATGTGTTCCTAGGTTCAGAGCTAGGTGATCTTGCATAGGTCCCTAGAGCGAAGTCTTAGACTTCGTTGAGCTTTAGCTAGTGTTGATGAGTGTATTCTTGTATGAGCACGTTGTGTGCTTCTTCTCTAAGGAAGCTAGAGTGTTGTGAGTTGAGAGACGGGGTAAGTCTCCGGACTTGCTTGCCGTATTTGTTGTATTAGATCAATTGTATGTTTGGTGGTGTGTGTTTTTTCGCTTTACTTATAACTTATAAACCGTAATAGGACCACCGAACCTTACGTTAATTTAGACCAAGTCTATGATAACGGGCGGTGACATCACTGCCTAGCTCTTGCGAGAGATATGAGGTTCTTGGCGAACAGCCCGCGTGGTTAGACGTTCGGAGGCATCCGCACCGTTCCACGCGGTAACTGGGGACCGAGGCGAGTTTCAGGAGATTCTCGTGTCACAAAAGAAGTTGAATTAGAACGCGATACGACCTAATAAATAAAGATATTAAACCGGACTTGTTTGTTGGGCAGAGTTATGTGATTTTATGATGTATGAGTGTGTATATGCCTTCACCTTGTTTCTAATGCTTCAAATTGAGCTAACGGTTTTAAACCGCCTGCGTAGATGCCCCGCAGGTTAGGGACGCCACCGAGTGAGGTGAAGGAGTGGACAGCCGAGGGTCGCCGTACATTATAGGACGGGGGCGTTTTTAGGATTATCATTGTTATGATGGTTTATGGATTGATGTACGGTTTCTGGGTTTATGTCTTGTGGAGTTTTTGTGTTGTTTTGAGGACTCAGCTGAGTTTCCACGTTGTACTCTTTACTTTCCAGTCTTGCATACATTACAAACGTTTTCGAGTTTTACGCCTTTATATGTGCCATGTTGAAAAGGTTCGGTGAGATTGTTGTCAAGCTTATGGTCGGGACCCATTGTGTGGTCTCGTCCGTAGCATTCCGATATCCGCGGATTCGTGGTGTTACATGATGTTGTATACCCTTGGTGACCTGTAAGACTAGGGGTTGTGACCCTAGCTTGTGGAGATCTTTTAGAGATCATGGAAACTAGAAATTATAGATTTCTAGCAATCGTTTTGTTTTTATTCGAGTTGTCTTGTTGAACAGGCTTTTCGTCCTTCTTATATTAGTTTGATTGTATTGGCTTGCTTGTGTTGTTGTTTATTGTGATAACGGATAACAGGAATAGGATTGACCTTTTATACCTTAATTGGCCCAAGTGTATTGGTGAAAGGGGGTAGAGGCGAGATCATAGTGCTCCTCGCGTGACAACATAAGTTAAACTTGTAAAGGGATTAACTTAATAAAAGATTATAACTGGTTATGTGCGGGAATGCTATATGTTTATATTACCTTATGTGTGTTTGTGCCTTTACCGTCTTTTTGATATCTAGAATGTTAGTTAACGGTTTATACCGATGTTGTAGATATCTTGCATATTAGAGTTATTGTTGAGTGATCCGGACGGTGTGGTCAGCCGGGGTTCCTGTACATTATAGAATGGGATTGGGTTTATATTGCAGTTGTGATTCTATCCTTTGTTTTAAACTCGGATGCAAGTCTTTGACGCTTTCCTTTGTTGTTCCTTTGGTTTTTATAACAGGTTTGGTTTTCATTTATTGTACCTTGTTTTAAGATCCGATGTTATTGTTGCTACTCTGAGGGTCGGGACCCATTGTGAGGTTCTAGCCTGTAATGCTTTGAGTCCCGAAAACTTGGGGTGTTACACCCTCCAATACCAATACCTGAACCGTCGCATTCTACTTCGAAAGGTTTGGTGAAATCCGGTAGTGCAAGGAGAGTTGTGTTTGATAGTTGCCTCTTTAGTTCCGTAAATGCTTTCTCTTGCGCTTCCACCCACTCAATTGTACTTGCGTCTTTGTGAGATGCGTGAGAGGGGCTGCGATGGTGCTGAAATCCTTCACAAATCCCATATATAAAGTTGTAAATCCTTGAAAAGTTCGCACGTGCCCAACGATGGTAGGCGTAGTCCATTCTTGGATGGTTTTAATCTTCTCTTTATCCACTTCAAGGCCTCTTGTGCTTACTACAAATCCAAGGAAAACCATTTGATTAGTACTAAACTCGCATTTCTTAATATTAGCATAATAAGATTTAGATATAAGAGTTTCAAGTACTTCCTTTAAGTGTTCTTCATGCTCATCAATGGATTTGCTATAGATGAGGATGCCGTCAAAGTATACAACCATAACATTTCCAATAAAATGGCGTAAGACATGATTCATTAACCTCATAAAAGTACTAGGAGCGTTAGTCAAACAAAAAGACATTACCAACCACTCATAAAGTCCAAACTTGGTGAACAAGGTGGAGAACAAGGTGGAACCGCTAAGCTTATCTAGCATATCTTCTAATCGAGGAATGGGATGCCTATACTTGATAGTGATGTTATTGATTGATCAAAAATCAACACACATCCTCCTTGTAACGCCCCAATTTTTAGGCGCGTTTACGATATTTATTGTACCGACTTTTATCGATATATAATTAGCTTATATATTTTATTAAAAGTTTTTTTCGGCGTACTTTATATTTCTAAGAGTATAATCAAATATATATTTTTTATTTATATTTTTATTTCCATAAATTATTTTACGGAAAAGTTAGATAAATTTTCCGAATCCGAAATCCCGTTCCGAGCTTCCAATCGTGTTTATATTTCCATTGTTTACTTTTTATTTTATTTTATTACATTTTACTTTTTTCCTTCCCCTCACTTTCATTCTTCAACCTCACCTGTCCCATTTTAGCCTCTATGCAAGCAACCTGCACTTAGCTTGACATTAGAATACAACCTTAGGGCATCTTTATCCCAGATACTCTGGGTTTCTTTACTTATATAAGAAACAATTTAATTATTGAGATGTCAGATTTGGGGAGAGAATCAAGGTGATGAATAGAGAGAAGTTTCTATGCAAAGAAACTAAATGTGACATATATTTTGGGTTCTAACAATAAAGCAAAAAAAATCAGTAAAGAAACCAAAAATGAATTTTTGGGCTGAAGATGGCCTTAGCTTGCAGGCCTACCCCCCTACTGCACCCTAGTCACCCGCCTAGCCTAGCTCGACCCCTCGTCCCTTCCTCACCTCATACATCATCCCTGCCTCTCCTACTCTCACGCATCCCCAACTATCTCTTCCTCCTGCTCCATCTGAAACTCTCCTACCATCTCTCCCCGGTCGAACCACCTCTCCTTCTCTAGGTTTTGAGTCGCCAAAAACCAGTGAAGCTGCCGCACAACAGTCACCGTCGAAACCCGACGAGAGCAACCCCCGCTCCCCATCTCCATGTCTCTCTCCTTCTTTGTTTCTTACCGGCCGCCTTCTCCCTCACCCCGCAACCGCTGTTGCAACTCACCTGGGCTGCAACCACGACGCTGTATAGCCCATTGGAGCCCCTGTCGGAGCCCACCATTTCCAGATGTCCAGCCATATCCCTATCTAGAGAAGGCCACCTTTCCCCTTCGCCTCTTCTCTGCAGCCGCTAGAGGAGTGCAGCAACCGCCGGAATCGCTGCCAACCACACCGGACCACCAGAGGATGCCCCAGCCCCCTCGCCTCGCTGCCGGATCCAAGTAGTCCTACGCCGCCGACCCTGCATTCCTCCTCCACCAAGTCTTCCGCCGCATTGCTTCTTCCCCAACCGTTTTGAGGATTTGTATATTTTAGGGTTTATTAAGATCGTGACACCTTAAATTATGTATGATTACAATATTTACCCATGTTTCTCATTTTCAGTTTATGGCCCAGATTTATGTTTTCTGCAATTATGCCCTCACTGGATTTATTTACAAGTTTTGACCCATATTCTTATTTGCACAAAATAACCCCTGTTTATAAAATTATATAATTTCCAGGAAAATGCTTGAGCGGTTTTTAACCTTGGATTTAATTACAACGATATTCTTATATTTATATATACTATATATTACGCCTCTGTTGGATTAATTCGGTTATGGCTCAAAGATTTAATCACGGGTTTTTAACGTTGACTTTTGAAAATGAGTTTTCCTTAGATTTATATATATTATATATTCCGTTCAAATTTAGCAAATGAGCTAAATTTGCTTAATTTTGGTGTTAGGTTCAAAACGTCCCGATAAAGGCCTGACGAGTCCAAATTCAACATCCATTGATCGACTACCGTCTTTTGACGTCGTGTGAGTATCCCTTCCCGCGATCTAGTAATGTTTAGTATTAGTATCATGTTAGGTTGGACCTAGCATAACTTAGAGTGAATACCAAGTAGTGGTTTGGACCTTAGGTGAGTTTTGAGGGTTGTCGATTATTGTAAGACCTTGAGTGTTTGGTTGATCTTGTGAGTATTTGAGGCTTGAGGTTGTGGTTATATGGTTGTTGAGATTATGGGCTAGGATATGCGTATCCTAGCATAGTGTTGATACCATTGAGATTGTTTAGACTAGGCATGTTTATCCTAGTATATGCTATGGGTTATGTTTTGAGAGATCTTCGGTTCCAGGAGTCTAAGGACTTCTCGCTTGCCTCGAGTGTGGTGTTAGCATGAGGGATTCTAGGACGCGGTCCTAGAATGAGAGTCAAATGATCTTGGGTAGATCATATGTGTAGAAGTGTAAGACTTCTTTAGTTGAGCGACTTGTTGATATAGATATCTTGTTGTGAGAAGGTTGTAGGCTTCTTCCCAAGGGAAGCGAGAGTTTTGCGTGAGTTAGCGTTTAGAACGAGGTAAGTCTCCGGATTTACTTAGCTCGTATTCCTTGTATTAGAATTGATGTGTACTTTGTGGTGTGTTTTTATTGTTTATTGTTTATAAAAACAAAACCGAAAATATGATTACCGACCTTTATATTATTTTGGCCCAAGTGTATGATAACGGGCGGTGACAACTTGCCTAGCTCTCGCGAGAGCTTGGAGGTTCTTGGCAACTATCTCGTGCTGGTAGACGATCAGATGCATCAGTACCATTCCATGCCGGTAAGAAGGGACCGAGGCGAGTTTTGGTGACTCTCGTGTCACAACCTAAGTTGAATTACAACGGGATATGACTTGATAATAATAAGATAATAAATCGGACTTGTGTGCTTTGGCGTGTATTTGGTGTTTATGATGATTGGCTTGTGTTTGTGCCTTTCACCTTGATTCTAATGCCTCGAATATTAGCTAACAGTTTTATACCGATTGTTATAGATTGTAATACCCCGAATCCGCGGGACTCGGGATGCCACATTGGGCTAGGATCTCACAGTGGATCCTCACCCTAGCCTAACCACAAGTTCACTGGACCTTACAACATGACACTGGCAGATATAAAACAAATGCATAAAATTGTATAAATTATACAACCAAAAGGTAACAACAATATAGTCGGGCATAAACAACAACATTCTCACACAGGAGGTAACAAAAGATCATCGTCACGCAGGAGGGAAAAGTAACCAACCCCAAAAGACCACAACCATCCTATGTACGAGGGGTCCTCGGCCTGCCACTCTGCTACGTCGCCCAGCAACACGCCTATCCTGTGGGGCATCTACAACATGGTAATAAACCATTAGCTAATCATACATATATAGAGTAATGCAGAAGCACAAACACAATCATAGAAAGATAATCACATCCGCATGCTATCATACATTTACCCATTATATCATCTTTATATAATAGTCATTCACTCAAATCGTATATATATATATATATATATATATATATATAGATAGATGAAAGTATGTGACACGAGGATCGATACATCCTCGCCTCTAAGCCTGATAGCCAGCTGTACGAGTATCGGTCACACAATTTGTGTACCCTATGGGAGTGGATTGCGCCCTTCTTGTAAAATCAGTCTGGCCTGACATCAGAGAATCTCCCAGACTCCTCGTCAGGATGAAAGGGAAAGGTTATCGCATCCACACAATGGGGCAATCAATAAAACATAGATCGGTATAAATGATATCTCATGCTATCATAGCAAACATATAATGCACACACCACTAATGCAAAGACCCAATATAGGAATGGTAGCTAAGTAAGTCCTACGGAATTACCTCAACCTTGAACAAAACTCAACCAGAATCAACCTCCACTCCTGAGAGAGGCGCACTACGTAACAACAAGACATAGAAAGATATCAACCTCTATTCATCAAAGGGGTCAAATGGTGCAACTGGACCCAACGAAGCTAACTCAGTCTGGAAGCGTCAGATGGCATCTGCAATAGGTACATCCTCAAAACCGGCCTCCACAAAATCTTGTAGCTTCTCCGTCCTCATTGAGGTAGGGTAGAATTGCTCTCTAATCATCCTCCTCATGCGGTCATAACTGGTGGCTTTGGCTCGTACAGTTCTCCACCACTGATGTGCAAGGTCACGGAATAGAGATTGAACTTGCTCTATCCGTCTGTCTGGAGGACATCTGATATAATCTAAAGCTGAGTCTGCATGTCCTATCCATACCTCGGTCTCTAAACCAATATGCCCGGAGAAGGGTGGTATTACCTACTGATGAAATGCCTTCAACCAGGTATCTGGTCGAGGCCCTCTCATCTCCTCTATAGCTCGAGCAGTCTCAGCTGCACGTGCCAGCATAACTGGCACCCGTGTGGCTCCTTAAGACATCTTTGAAGATCCCTCATGCCCTGGTAGATCTAGGGCCCATTTGCCAGCTCTGGCAGCTTCCTCTACACGTCGGATCTAATCTCTAAACTCTGGCCCCCTCAGGAGACACGATCTGAGTCATCAGACTAGACTTGATGTGAATGATGTCTCCTCGATCCACCACTCCTCGTCTCTGGGATGACACTCTCGGCGACCTCTTCATGTATCTCCTCCACCACTAGTGGATCCGTAGCGGGAACTGGTCCCTCACCTATCACGCCCGGAGGAAGAGGTGGTCTACCTCTACCTCAGCCTACAACAGTAGTAGCTCTAGTCCGAGCCATTTCCGGGGTATGCACACCTAACTTATAAGGCTTTATATAGGCCATATGTATATATATATATACACTTAACACATATACAAACATAATCCACAGTACATATATACATAACTATACTATAGAGTTCCATAATAGAGGTGGCGACTTCTCGTACATTCTAACCCAAAACCACACTCAAAACCAAAAATCTTTTGAAAATTTCATACCCCTTTCGGGTTCTGTTTATTTTACCTATCAAACCTCATTGCAGGTATCAAGTGCCATTGTTGTCAAACTAAGGCTTTGATACCACCTCTATAACACCCCGACTCCGCGGGACTCGGGCTGCCACATTGGGCTAGGATCTCACAGTGGATCCTGACCCTAGCTTGACAACAAATTCACTGGACCTTACAACATGACATTGACAGATATAAAATAAATGCATAAAACTGTACAAACTATACAACCAAAAGGTAACAACAATAAAACCGAGTATAAACAACAACATCCTCACACAAGAGGTAACAAAAGATCATCCTCACGCAAGAGGGAAAAGTAAACAACCCCAAAAGACCACAACCATCCTATATACGAGAGGTCCTCGGCCTGCCACTCTGCTAGATCACCCAACAACATGCCTAATCTGTGGGACATCTACAACATGGTAATAAACCATTAGTTAACCATACATATATAGATAGATGAAAGTATGTGACATCGTACATATATATAGATAGATGAAAGTATGTGACATGAGGATCGATATATCCTCGCCTCGGAGCCTTATATCCAACGGTAGGAGTACCGGTCACACAATCCGTGTACCCTATGAGAGTGGATTGCGCCCTTCCTGTAAAGCCAGTATGGCCTGACATCAGAGAACTTCCAGACTCCACGGCGGGATGATGGGGAAAGGTTCTCACAACCACGCAATAAGGCAATTAATAAAACATAGGTCGGTATAAACGACATCTCATGCTATCATAGCAAACATAAAATGCACACACCACTCATGCAAACACCCAATATAGGGATGGTAGTTAAGTAAGTTATACGGACTTACCTCAACCTTGAACAAAGCTCAACCAGAATCAACCTCCACTCCTAACAGAGGGGCACTGCCTAACAACATGGCATAGAAAGATGTCAACCTGTATTCATCAAAGGGGTCACACCTAGACCCAAGGGATCCATAGGATCATCCTTAAGCTAACCTCACAACCTACTAAACCTCAAAGGCCACACAAGGCATATACCGATCATAACCTCATCAAAACACAATCTCACACATCTAGCATGACCGTATACACTCACACTAGGAAAGGAGGGAACAAAGCCATCCTAAAGCAAACCTAGAAGCAACACACACCTGCAGAACCAAGTGCAGAACCTAGTTGATGTAGGTGGTTCAAGGGGAGGATCCTAGGTGGTACATAGGCGGCTCTGGCCGGTGCTGGGGCGGCTGCAAGGTGGCGCAGGGGCGGTTGGTCACCAGAGGACTCCAATTCAACCCCTTTTTCACTTCTTCCTTCGATTCGTTCACTCCTTCTTCACTCCAACACCATACATACAAAAACATACATATATATATATATATACATCAACATAAGCCAATCATGGCTGGAACAAGATTCAAACCTAAGGGAATCTAACTAGAAGAAGAGAAGATGAAAGAATCAAGGAAGATAGGAGGAGATGGAAGAGAGCTCACCAGCTGAATCTATGCAGAAGCAAAAACCCTCACCAAGACCTCCAAGCTAGCTTAACAAGGCATAGCAAGATTATCCAACAACAATCAACAACAAATCTAAGCATAAAAGCTCCCAAACTCATACAAAACTCAACCAAGATCAAGAAGAGATCAAACGGAAGAAGAGAGGAGAAGATGAACGTAGGATAGAGATGAAGCAGGGAAGAGAATGAGAAAACCCTTATCTGGAAGAGAAGAAGAAGTTAGAAAGGGGAAAGGGTCAAAAGCAAAGGCTCGGGTCAAAGAAGACGGCTGCGACCCGCGAAAACCCGCAGGGGCGGCCTGGCCGCTGGGGCGGCTCACAGGCCCGTAGGGGCGGCCAGCCAGGGCGGCCCTCTGTAGCTCCGAAGCCCTTCGGCATTTGCATCTCAGCTGAGGCGCAGGTGCGGGATCTTTCGAAGAATAAGGCTCTTACATAGATTGCATTGTAGGTTAGGAATGCGGCCGAGAATCCGAAAGAGTGGGCAGCCCGAGTTTCGTACTATTTTAGGAGGGGTTCGGTTGGAGTCGTGTTTGGGTATTGTTTATTGTATATTGTTATGTATTTGATGTTCGAGTCTTTGGAGTTGAGAACTCGACTGAAGTTTGTCTTTTGTTTGTTTATGGGGATCATATCATTTGCATAAAAATGTATTTCGGTTTTGCCTTTATTTGTGTCTTGTTGTAAGATCCGGTGAAATTGTTGTCCAACAAAGGGTCGGGACCCATTGTGAGGTCTCCACCCGTAGCATCCCGAGTCCCGCGGATTCGGGGTGTTACACTCAAAGTTTTGTCCTTCTTGGGTACCAACAGAATTGGAACTGCACAAGGACTCAAACTTTCGCGTACGTAACCTTTGTTCAAAAGGTCTTGCACTTGATCTTGTATTTCTTGACTTTCCCGCGGACTCATTCTATAATCAGGGCGATTAAGAAGTGACGAACCTAGAATGATGTCAATCTGATGCTCAATGCCTTGAAAATGTGGAAGACATGCAGGAATCTCATTCGGAAATACATCTTCAAACTCCTCTAATGCCTTTAAAATGTTTGAAGGCAAAGCATCCTTCACTTCATCACTTAAAGTCAATAGGATTTTAAATAAACTCAGTAAAGAAAGATCGATATGAACGTATTCATCAAGAAACTCCCTTTTAGATGATAGAAGTGTTCGTGATGCCCTAGAGAAGGAATCTCGGATGGACTACAGGAATCTCGGCAAAGATTTTCTTGGAATGGGTCGAGATTGGTCACTTGAACGACTCGAGCCTTCAGATCTCGGGCGAGATTTTGTTGTTATGTCCGAGTTTTCTTGTTTGAGAGTTAACTCTTGTTCCTTTTCCTTGCGTTTGTCCTTCTTCTTATCATAATGCTCAATAATTTGCAAGGGTGTCGTAGGTTTAAGATATGACATGCATGCATAGGCACAACATCACAAGAAAATAATATCCTCATACTTGCCTAAGGTAAAGGATGATAAAAAGTAGTAATTTCCAACTTAGTGATCAGTTCCTCATTAGCAATGCTGCAATAACTACCATCATCAATAATTATATTACAAACCTTTCCTTGAATAAGACATCTAGTATGAATAAGGTTTTCATATTGATTATCCTCACATGGGGCAATTTTAGCATGCAAAGTGCGTCTGGCAATCAAAGATTCACCATGCTCATATTCATAATCATTATCACTATTGCTATCATGCTCATGCAATGCATTGATATGTGCATGATCATGCTCAAGTTCTTCGTATATCTATTAAAGTAGAAGTCTCTTTTGCAACTTGTCAATGTCACGTTTCTCGAAGCCAAAATAATCTATTTTAAAAACTGATTCCTAAATGTTAATATAAATTTGAAATTAATTTCTAATTTTTTTCAAAAAATATTTAAATAAATAGTTTTACAAAAATAGTTTTTTAAACTTTTATGGATTTTTTGTAATCGATTTTCAAACAATAATATCTTAACAAATCCTTTTTAGTTTTAATTTTACGGTGTAATTTATTTTGTTTTTATAAATCTAACTAAATTTTTTTTGCCAAACCTTTATTAGTTCAAAATTTTGATCATAGATTTCTTAAAGTATAAGCGTCTTTCGCCACGTGTCCTCGCCAAAATTTTTTTCAACTAAACTGTTTAAAATTCACCAAAATATCTCTTCATTAATTAGAATTAAGTTTTAAACAAATTTAAACATTTCTTAAAGTATAAGCGTCTTTTTAAATCCAAAAAAGAACGCTTCATTGATCACAGGTAAGAATTTAAACGTATGATTTCATATTAGTTACAAAGAAAAAATGGTCCAGCTCAATATCACTCTTTTAAAAAAAAATTGAGATCTTCATTTTTAAAAATATATAAAAATCTTATTAATTGAGATCTCCCATTAAAAAAATCACACCATAATTGAATAGAACAGTTGTTCAGACGTTACTCGCAAGACGAGAAGAAAGGAAAGAGTGTGGACTAATTATGTAAAAAAAAATGTTATAAAATGGATAAAAAAATTAAGGTAAAATCCGGAGGGTACCCTCGTGGGTTGGGGTATTCCGTATTTTGTCCACCAGTTTTTTCAAGTTTGGATGGTACCCTTAAATTTATGTTGTTTTCCGGATTTTGCCCAAATTCATTACACTTTTTTAAATTCCATTAAAAACATACAAAAGAAAATAAACTAAAATCAAAAAACAACTTAAAATAGAAATAATAATTTATTGATTTTAAAAATAAAGTACAACAGTAACTTTTTTTAAAAAATGTATATATTATATTAATTTAAAATTAAATAAATTAGATAAATTTTAAAAAAAATTCAAAAACCAGTGTTTTATTTATTTTAAAAATAAATAATTGAATTAGCATATTTTTAACAAAATCTAAAAATATAAGTGTTATACTTTATATAAAAAATAAATAAAATAATTATTCTTTTAAAACATAAAAAAAGAACTGTTTTAATTTATTATTAAAATAAATAAATAATTTTTCTATTTTATTTATTTTCCAAAACTAAAAGAAAGAAAATAAATTAATATTAAAAAAAATAAAAGATTAGAAAACTGATTTATTTAATATAATAATAAATTAAAACAGTGATTTTTTAAAATTGTTTAAAAAATCCTTATTTTATTTAATTTTGAAATAAAGTATAAAACTAATGTTTTTAGATTTTGTTAAAAAATGCTAACCCAATTTATTTATTTTTAAAATAAAAGAAAACACTAATTTTTTTAATTTTTTTAAAAATTATCTAACTAATTTATTTTTAAATTAATATAATATATATATTTTTAAAAAAAAGTTACTGTTTTACGTTATTTTAAAAATAAATAAATTATTCTTTCTATTTTAAGTTATTTTCTAATTTTAGTTTATTTTCTTTTGTATGTTTTTAATGGAATTTAAAAATGTAAAATGAATTGGGCAAAATTCGGAAAACAACATAAACTTAAGGGTACCATCCGAACTTGAAAAAACTGGTGTGCAAAATCCGAAATACCCCAAACCACGAGGGTACCACCCGAAATTTCCCAAAAATTAAATTGGTTATATATTAGTTTAATAAACATAAACGGAATTTCATTAGGATTGCTTGACCAAGTCAACTTAAAATATATGAACATTATTTGTGGTTTACAAAAATTATTACCTTTCTTTCTTGCTATTTTGTATCAAATTCTAAGCATTTTTTTTATTACTCTTTTCAAGAAAACTTAATTGAGTTATTATAAATATTTTTAATAAATAAATTAATTAGAAGAGATGAATAATTAAAAGAGAATTAAAAATCATAATAATAACAATTATAATTTCATTCTCCGTATTTTTATCTTGCAAAAATATACATATGAATTTCTAAGTATTTAGTATTTATTAAAATTCAACCCGCACAAGGTACGGGTAATACACTAACTTGTTTGTTGACTTTCAATTCTCCACAATCATTCATCCAATGCAATTTATAAGGTCAGGGATGATAGAAAGTAGTGATTTGCAACTTAGTGATCAATTTCTCACTAGCAATGCTCCAACAACTATCACCATCAATAATCATATTACAAATATTTCCTTGAACAAGACATCTAATATGATAAAGGTTTTCACATTGATTATCCTCACATGGGGCAATTTTAGCATGCAAAGTGTGTCTAGCAATCAAAGATTCACCATGATCATATTCTTAATCATTATCAGTTTATCACTATTGTTATCATGCTCGTGCAGTGCATTGATATGTGCATGATCATGCTCAAATTCTTCACTTTCATATTGTCCTTGTTGATTTAGAAATAAAACCCGTTTTTAGAACAATCTCGCATGTAGTGACCTCTACCTTGGCATTTCAAGCAAACAATATCTCTAGAGTGTAAGGTAGGGTTAGAAGTGTAACACCCCGAATCCGCGGGACTCGAGATGCTACGGGCAGAGACCTCAGAATGGGTCCCGACCCTTAGCCTCACAACAATTTCACCGGATCTTGTTACAAGGAACAAATAAAGGCCAAAACCGAAATATATTTAATGCAATGTTATGATACCCCACTACAAAAAATAAATAGATTTTCGACCACACTTTGCCATGACAAGCTTTTTCCGTCGTTAATGGGATGTTTTTTGTGACGGCATAGCGAGAACAACTAATGTTGTGACTATTACCCATTGTTTGCGACGGCAATTGTTGCCGTTGCAAGAATCTTGGGTAATTTGTGACGGCACAATGACGGCAATTGGTGTTGTCGCAAATGGCCGGATTATTTGTGACAGCACTGCGATGGCAATTGTTCCGTCGCAAAAAGGATGGGTGATTTGTGTCGGCACGACGACGACAATTGGTGATTGTGACAACACAACAACGGCGATTTGTCTCGTAATGGCCATGTTATTTGTTACGGCACAACGATGGCAGTTGGTTCCGTCGCAAAAAGGTTGGGTAATTAGTGACCGCACAACGACGAAAATTGTTGATGTCGTAAATGGCCGAATTATTTATGACGGCACAACGACGGCCAGTGTACAACCTGATATATCTAAACCCATGGAAGTGGCGATGTTGGTCACCAGCCCACCACATCAAATATCGCCCTTCGACTTCCCCATAATCTTGTGTAAGTCATCTGCCAGCATGGGAGCAAACTCTGAAACTCGTCCTGTCACCATACAATATAAACTAAAAAGCTCCCCCTGTCAGACCTTCTGGGCGTCTCAATATGCGCCAAAAGTATCTCGCTAAAGATCCGGTGAGCCAAGCGGAAGGCATGGTGGAAAATAATCCGTTTCCGGGAATCTTCGTGCTGCCATCTATCTCTATGATCTGAAATGTGGGAAATCTCGCCCCAGAAACTCCGAGCTACCTCTCGGGAAGGAAAATCAGTAACAGTAGGTGTAGTGAAGCTGAAAATCTCTCTAAAACAATCCATAGGAACTGCGTAGTTCCTGTTCAGCGGCCTATACTGGATCCCGTGATGCTCCAGCAGATAGGTCACTAAACTGACAAACTCCATCGTCGGCTCTAGATAAGCCAGTGCTCTAATGGCCAGGAAGTCCTCCAGATCAACCATCGATATCATCTTCCTCAAGTCCTCCACCACATGGAGGCACTCAAAGGCATCAACATCATGGTATCGCGGGGAAATGATGGGGCGCCCGCAAATCCTGTCATAGTCCCACTTGTGTTGCTCGTGGATCACCGGGATAGAAAACTGAGATGATGAGGAAGGAGAAGAATGGTGTGAACTGCTAGGCATGTCTCTCAAGGCCAACTGAAGATCTGATCTCTGTGGGCTACTCTTTCTGGATGAACACCTCGGTCGCCAAGAACACCTTGGTCGAGACACAGTCGGCTGGAACCAGGCGAACTACTGTTCGTACGTAATTTCTGAATCTGTAAGCTTTTTCCCCAAAATCACTACCAAAAGCTTCCTATGGCGTACTTATATCCTTTTTAGAAACAATCAATGGAGACCAATGCCAGATCTATCTAGAATCGACAAAAGAAGAAAGGAGTTGGTGTTTGAAACAAAATACCCTAGATTTTGCAGAATGAAGTATTTTCCTTGCTGTTTGTTGCATGGAAACTAAATCTCGTGCTTCCTCCAGTGATTTCGAGCCAAGAACCGTGGAAAATGAGCAAGAAATGAGATTTTGAGAGTGGGAGCAGCCTCGGTCGAGGGCGCCATTGAGAGGGAAAAGGTGAGAAGAGAGAGAATACGTTTCGCCTTTTATACCCCTCGTTGAATTTGATTACACCTCGGTCAAGATATTCTTGAGCGGACCGAGGTGTCAGAGTGGATGTCAGACCTAGTCGCCTCGGTTAACCAAGAACAAATCGGTCGAGGTCTTATGATTGCACCCGAGATGTGTCTTAGTCAAGCTCCATCTTCTCAATTTTTCGAACTTTTGTCCTTCCATGTAGCTCCTGAGTTGTTATTCCTTAGAGAGCACCTGATTCCTGTCTAGGAGGACGGAAAAACACGAAGCAAACAATCTAACTAAACTTGAAAAAGGGAAAAGAAAGCAATACATTGGGTTGCCTCCCAAGAACCGCTTGGTTTAAGGTCGCTAGCTGGACCGTACGTCATCCTCAAACAGTGTGTAAGGTGTCCTCACCCCATACTTCATCTTCATCATGGGGTGAAACAAATAATTCTATCCAACATTCCATAAAATGCAAGTGCTCATCGGGAAACGAGTCATCAATGGGTAGGTCATCCTTTTCGAGCGAGATTGGTGGTAGCCGGCTGAGGTGGATCTAAACATTCTCTACCGTGAATAAGATTTAGATCGAAGTGCTGGACTGACGTAAGTCTCAATTGACTTCACCCCGCCTGCTATCTCGGTCGAGGTCCGAGATGGGTTACCAAGGTGTTCTTCAGATAAGAGAACCTCGCTTGCTCCAAAAGCTGTCTCAGTCGAGGTACTGGAACTGGGACCGAAACCTAACGTGCTTTTCTTTTTCTGAATCAGTGCTAAAAATCTAGCTCCTGGATCTGCTTCCAATGTTTCCAAGCTTCGCATATCTGCATCACATAAGACATCTATATCTTTCTCCATCAAACTAAAAGTTAGAACTTTTTCAAGAGGATCTTTAATAAGGATAGAGCTCACCAATTCTCAAGAATCTTCTTCATCATAGATGTTGAAGATGTCATGTTCTAGAGGCTCTCCCTTCATTTCAGCCAACAAAGCAAACTCCACATGATCGCCACAAATGTTGAACTTCAACTTCGCGTTCTTACAATCAACGTTGCAACCCGAAGTTGTTAGAAATGGTCTCCCGAGAATGATAGGAATGGGATAATCTACGGGAATGTCAAGCACAACAAAGTCTATAGGTATATAGAAATTACCTAACTTGATGGGAATGTCCTCAAAGATACCAACGGGACGGGTAATCGAGCGATCCGCCATGTATAACGTCATCTTCACGGGCTTGGGTTCTCCAAGTCCAACTTTCTCACAAAGCTCCAGCGGAATGATGCTCACTCTAGCTCCTAGATCACAAAGTGCATCATAAGTTACATCCCCAACTTGAATAGGAATGCAAAATGAACCGGGATCTCTCAATTTAGGTGGCATCTTTTCTTTCATGATTTGAATGAGCTCCGAAGATCTAGATGTCATCCTTATTTCACCAAATTCTTCCAGTTTCTTCTTCCTTGATAAGATCTCTTTCAGAAACTTCCCATAGGCAGGCATCCCTAGAATGGCATCAATGAAAGGGATGTTAATATGTAGCTTATTCATAAGGTCTAGAAACATACCAAAGTGCTTGTCTAGATGAGCCCGCACCCTTGACTGAGGGAACTGGAGTGGTGGCTTATAAGAAGGAGGTGGAACGTAAACTTCAGATTTTTCTTTCGCTTTCTGGGGCTCTATCTCGGTTGAACCCTTGACCGAGGTGTTCCTCGTTCGATCGTGGTCCGACCGAGGTACTAGATCTGCAGTCTTCAATCCACTGCGTGTTGTGATAGCCATGATCTGCCCTTTTGGGTTGCTCTCTGTCCTTGCTGGGAGCTTCCCAGGATCTCTTGGCGCTTCATTCGCCTTGTTGAAAAATTGTTGTTCCAAGGCTTTTTGTGCCTTCGAAAATGAATTCATAGATGTCTCCATAGCATTGAGCTTGATCAATACTGCCTCCAGCACAATGTCTGGTTTCTTGGGTGGCTGGGACGAGCTTGATGCAGGCTCCTGGCTTCTCAATGGAGTAGAACAAGAAGAGGGGGCGTTAAGAGCATTTTCAGCATGAGAATAAGAGTTACCGGAATTTTGTTAATTTGATCTCCAATTGTTGTTCTTGGAGTTTCTGTTGTTGTTGTAGTTGTTGTTCCGCGGCCCTTGATAGTTGTTTCTTCGTTGGTATCCACCATCTTGCTCCTTCTTCGTTTGAGCTACTAAAAGCTCCTTCAATGCCTTCACTTCATTGCTAAGCGAGGTGAGTTGCGCTCCATTTGATGATGTATCTTGGAAGCTAACTCTCCTTACTCTATCTTCAACTCGTTGATGGGAGTATTTCTCTATGTGTAAAGCTTGCTTTTCAATGAAATCCCAAGCTTCATCTATCGGCATATCCATGAAAGTGCCGACGGAAAGTAATTGGAGCTTGAATTGAGTATCTCCATCCAAAATCTTGAAGTATATCTCCAATAATTCGATCTTTGGAAATCCCATGATGTGGTAATCCAACAAAAAGTCCTTGAACCTCTCCCATGACTTGGACAAACATTCCTTTGTCCTTCATAAGAAAAGCATTGATCTTACCCCTCAATTCAACGGTCTTTGAGGGGGAAAAAACTTAGTAAGAAAGTCCATCGTCATCTCTTCCCAAGTATTGATTTTTCCAGCCGGAAGAGATTGATACCAAGCAAGCGCCTTGTCTTTCAAAGAGAAGTATAAAGGCCTCAAGTTGTAATTGTTGTTCTCCACTCTTGATAGTCTCAAAGTCTCCATCAAAATCTTGTAGTTTTGCAAATGCTGGTGCGGAAACTCTCGTTACGCTAAGAACGTGACACGCAAAAGTCTTAAATTTATACTCGTTATATTTTCCTAACTCTTGGCAAACCCGCAGTGTATGGGACGTTTTGTAGTAAGTATAGTATTCCGAGGTCGAAAACAAAGACTAAGGTGAAATCGAGTCAAATAGTGACTAAGGATAGTGTCGATCTAAGCTAAGGAAAGATGAAAGAAACAAATAAATGAAAATCTCAATATTTTTGGGTTTGGTTTTGTGTGGTGATCAATCAAGAATCATAGCGATATAAAAATGTAAAACAAACTAACAATCTAGCAAATCAACACAAATAAGCAAGACAAACACGAGATATGAGATCAAAGAGAGAAAAGTGGATTCTAGGGGTTGGAAATTCCGGTTATGGCATAGGACTCAAGCTATCTAATCATTCCTTGGATCAACTATAGTATGTTGGGAAGGAATGTTTCTCAAGTGGGGTCAATTACCGGGTAGGTCTCATGATCCACTAATCCCGCACCTAAGGTCCTATCACCGGGTAAGTCTCTAGGAGCCTAAGGTAGGGATATCTACACAAACCGGATGGTAATCTAGGGATCTAACCTCTCCTTACCGGGTAAGTCTCGGGAAGGCAAGTCCTAAACACTTATCCTAGCACATTCAGTCCAATAGCAGTTATGAGGCTCATTACTACCTAGAATTTCGTCATCTTCGGTATCTAAGAGCAAGAATCACCGGGTAAGTCTCTTCTAACTCTTAGTTGCTAACACTAGGTCACCCTAGGATAGGTTTAGCTCAACAAACACTAGGATTTCAACAATCTAACATCCTAGCACTTAGATTAATCAAAACAAGCAAGTCAGTCAAAATCACGGGTAGTTTATCAAGAACCACGGCCGTGGAATGTATAGAACAAGCCGTGGTTTACAACAGAGGCTAGGTTCGAGCAAACAATTCATCCGAAGGTACATCTAAGTCCATTTTATGCAAAACGTGCCATAACCATCTTTCCCTTAACCTAGAATCGCATCTATTTAGCCAACAACATGCATCATCACAATCAAAGTCATCAAGCATAAAATCATGGAATCCATGCCAAGAGGATGAAATGAAAAAGAGATGAACAAGTAGAACAAAGGAAATCAAGCTGAATGTATGATAAGAAAGACTTACAACCCTTCAAAAGAAGGTTCAATCTCGTTCCTTACAAAACCGAGCAAATCGTCTTCACAAAAGTCACTCAAAATCACTCAAAACTATGAAAAACTAAGAAATGGTGTGTTCTTCTCTTCTTCTCCAATGGAATCCTTTCTTCTCCTCCAAGAGTAGCTCCAATCCACTCTTCCAAATGAGAGAATATGTGTTGTTGAGAATGTGGGAGAGAATGGAATGATGGGGTCCTCTCCCTAACAGCTTGCAGGACCACCTTTGATAGCATGAATTATTGTCTATAATTTTGGGGCCTATTTAGACGTTTTATCTTCAATAATCTGCATGTTTGTACATATATTATGTGATTATATTGTCGTTTCATCTACCTTTGCGGGAATCAAGGTCTACACCAAGTTTCATTGTAATCGTAGGTAAAATGGCACGTTTTGCATCAAAAAGGAACGAAAAGAGCTAAGGAGTCAATGGAGCTACATTCAGGAGCTTAAGGAATAATCTAGGAATCATGGAATTGGATTAAAGATTCACTTTGGACCAGATTTGAGAGATTTCACATTCAGTTGTGATTCACCTCGGTTGACTACAGAGTCATCTCGACCGAGGTGATCCAGAGAAGCCGACTGGACCGAGGCGAACACCTTGGACGCGGCAAGGATATTTTATTCTTGGCTGAGATCTTTTATTTTTGGAAAGAGGATCTTTTATTTTTGGGTTGGATTCCTAGAAGGAAGAAGATAATTTAGCCCATATATTTTACCTATTTTTATGGGAAGAGATCTTTCTAAGATATCTTATATTTGGAGAGTAATTTTCCTATAAAAAGGGTTGGATTTTTCACAAATCGGAATCTCGCATACATCGTGCTTAGACAATCTGCATACACTGAAGATCCGCTACAGCCATACTCCAGTTGGGAGGTTTGAAGAACCTTTTTGAAGGTTGAAGGAAGAAGTTTATAGCTTTTATAACTTTGTGAAGGGTTTTGTAAGATTCCCTTAGATTCCCTTCATTGTCGTTTGTCTTGTTGGATCTTAATCCAAGGAACGCTTGTTGTTTGATAATTGATTCAGTTATTGAAGCCTTTCTCTTAAGGTTTTCTTGTTCAATTATTCTCTTTCTTCCCATATATTTGATTATTACTTTCATGATGATGAGTGGCTAATTTCCTTGTGTGATTCTAGGGTGATTGGCTGAAGGTTGTGGGAAAAACAATGATAGAATAATCTTAATCACAGTAGGACCCTGAAAGTTCGAGTCTTTATCCTTAACCCTAAAGCATCTCGCTCAGTCGATGAACATCTCGGCCGGGGTGAAATTCTTCTGACCGAGGTGACTTATCTGATCCGAAAGTGAGAGTTAAGTGTTAGAGTTTGCCAAATCCTATCGTTATTACACCTTTCCTAGTTCAATGCAAGCCTAGGATGAGACTTACCCGGTAATTCCTTTGTTTGTTTACCTAAGATCATAAGCGTAAGTAATAAAGGTTATTCCTTTATTGGGGTTTGAGTGTGCTTTCATTCCTTCTTTGTGAGTTAGCCTGAGACTTACCCGGTAAAGGTTGATTCTATTCCCTTAGGTGGTATGTTAGTTTGAGGTTATAGTTCTTTTCCTTTATTCCTTGAGACTTACCCGGTAATAGGAGTTACGGTTTGGGATTAGTGAGTAGTGAGACTTACCCGGTGATCTATTCCACTTTAGAAACACATTCCCTATGCAAATATCTCAGCTTTGTCAACTTATCTTTAGATCTTGAGTTGGAACCACAACTAGATGCTTTAATCCCTAGAATTGCATATTTCCTTATTTGACTATATATCATCCTTGATTGTTTTAATCGTTTTTGTGGTTAGTAATTACATAGCTTACCTATTCCGACTTTGTTTCACTAAGTCTTTGTGATCGACCCCTGGAATTCCTTGCTTTTACTACGATTGACCCGTACACTACGGGTTCGCATCCTCGTTTTAAGCTTACATCTAGGGTTATAAATTTAAAGCTTGCACACACCGTTTGGAGTGAACAAGTTTTTGGCGCCGTTGCCGGTGACTTGGTCTAGACCGAGCCGGTTGCTGTACGCTTTTGGGGCACTTGCCCCCGTTTCTACTAACCACTCTACTTGAGTGACTTTCGCAGGTTCTTTTTCTTAGGTTTATGCGAAGAACCCACGCTGGGAAGGAAATCGTTCCTTACGATCCCGAAGCAGAAAAGACATACAAACGACGCTTGAGAGAAGCGAAGATGGCCAACCAAGACAATCGCGACCTTGAGGCCAAATTAAAGGAGGCGTTAGAACAGCTACGCCTCAGCAGGGAAGAACTAAGCCTAGAAAAGGAAGAAACTCGCACCAGGACTGAAGCGATTGAAGCAGATATGGCAGCTCTACGAGACCAGTATCTACCTCGACCGAACCCAGATCCTCGACCGAGGCAGGATCAAGTTCCAGACCCTCGACCGAGGCAGGTCCTAGTACCTATTGCCCCGGCCGATGTACTTCCACCTCGGATACCAGTCTGAGGCGCTCTTTTTGCAGGAATCCCGCAAACCCTAGGGCAAAGGATGGACCCCAATCAACAACTGAGGCGTCCTGGAGTTAACCTAGGAGATCCGGCGGACCATGACTACGAACTTCGACCGCAAGTTCTTTCCACGATTCGACAATGCCAGTTTGTAGGGCTAGAGAAGGAATCTACGCATCAACATCTGCAAAACTGTGAGATCTTGATGGAGACCTTGAGACCCTCAAGAATAAAAAACAACAATTACAAGCTAATACCTTTTTACTTTTCTTTAAAAGATAAAGCTCTTACTTGGTATCAATCTCTTCCTCCAGGAAAAATCAATACTTAGGAGGAGGTGACTACGGAATTCTTGAGTAAATTCTTTTCCCCCTCTAAAACCACTAAAATGAGAGGGAAGATTAATGCATTCATCATGAAGGGCAAGGAGAGCTTGTCCAAGTCATGGGAGAGATTTAAAGATATTCTTTTGGATTGCCCACATCATGGGATTCCAAAGATAGAGTTGTTGGAGATATACTTCAAGGGACTGTACGGAAGCACCCAGTTCAACCTTCAACTACTATCCGC
Source organism: Fagopyrum homotropicum (assembly GCA_033239125.1). Taxonomy (NCBI): domain Eukaryota; kingdom Viridiplantae; phylum Streptophyta; class Magnoliopsida; order Caryophyllales; family Polygonaceae; genus Fagopyrum; species Fagopyrum homotropicum. The sequence continues at coordinate 61,541,919 of BSWB01000005.1, forward strand.
CGGCACGTTTATGGACATGCTGATTGACGAAGCTTGGGAGTTCATAGAGAAACAAGCTTTGCATATGGAGAAATATTCCCACCAAGGAGCTGAAGGTGGAGTTAAAAGAGTCAACTTTCAAGAGGAGCCATCAAACACTAATCAACTTATCTCTTTGAAGAATGACGTGAAACAATTGAAGGAGCTCTTGGTTGCTCAAACCAAGAAGGAAGATCAAGGATCAAGGAACAACAATGGATACCGTAACAACAACAACGGTTCCCGGAACAACAACTACAACAACAATAGAGGATCAAATAGCAATAATTGGAGGGCGAACAACCAAAATTCGGGTAACCCTTACTCTAATTCTAATTCGAATGATTCCTCTAATCCTTTCCTCTCTTCCTCTTCTTCTCCTTCTACTCCATTAAAGAGCCACGAGCCTGGATCAAGCTCATCCCAGCCGGAGAAGAAAGATGCGGTGCTGGAGCCTATCTTGATCAAGCTTAGTGCTATGGAGACATCCATGACTTCATTTTTGAAGGCACAAAAAGCCTTTGAACAACAACTTGCTAGTAAGGCGAATGAAACGCCAAGAGATCCAAGGAAGCTTCCAACAAGAACGGAAAGCAACCCTAAGGGCCAGATTATGGCCATAACGACGAGGAGTGGACTGAAGACTGCAGATCCAGTGCCTCGGTCGATGCCAGTACAGACAAAGACCACCTCAGTCCAGGTGCAGTCGAAGAACACTTCGGCCGAGATGCCAACCGAGGTGGAGCCACAGAAAGCGGAGGAGAAAACTAAAGTTTATATTCCACCTCCTGCATATAAACCACCACTTCCATTCCCCAGTAAAGGGTCAGAGCACATCTAGACAAGCATTTTGGTAAGTTCCTTGACTTGATGAATAAACTACACATTAATATTCCTTTCCTTGATGCTATTCTAGGGATGCCCGCCTATGGGAAGTTTTTGAAAGAGATCCTATCAAGGAAGAGGAAGTTGGAAGACTTTGGTGAAGTAAGGATGACATCTAAATCCTCGGAGCTTATTCAAATCATGAAGGAGAAGATGCCACCCAAGTTGAGAGATCCCGACTCATTTTGTATTCCCATTCAAGTTGGGGATGTCACTTGTGAAGCCTTATGTCATCTAGGAGCCAGCATGAGCATCATTCCGCTGGAGCTATGTGTTAAGATCGGACTTGGAGAGCCTAAGCCGGTTAAGATAAGGTTATACATGGCGGACCGCTCCATTACCCATCCCGTGGGCATTTTGGAAGACGTTCCGGTTAAGTTAGGTAATTTCTATTTACCTATAGACTTTGTTGTGCTTGATATTCCCGCAGATTATCGTGTTCCTATCATTCTCGGGAGGCCATTTCTTGCAACTTCGGGTTGCAATGTGGATTGTAAGAACGGCAAGCTGAAATTCAATATTGGCGGAGATGAAGTGGAATTCGCATTACTTGCGGTCATGAAAGGAGAGCAGCTAGGAGATGATATCTTCAACATCTATGATGAACAAGAATCAAGAGAATTGGTGACCTCTATCCTTATTAAAGGTCCACTTGAGAAAGTTATTAGTTTTTGTTTAATGGAGGAAGGTATAGATGCTTCTTGTGATGCAGATATAAGGAGCTTGAAGGCACTGGAAGAAGATCCAGGAGCTAAAACTGAGAAACTAATCCAGGAGACGAAGATCACCAGTTTCGGTTCCAGTTACAGTACCTCGACCGAGGCACTTTCTGGACCAAGCGAGGCGACTGAAGAACATCTCGGTCAACGCCTCTGCGCCTCGACCGATGTCGAAAGCGAGATGATGTCAACTGAGACTTCCGAAAGTCCAGTTTCTGGATCTACTCTACTGGAAGGAGGAAGCAAAGATCCCCCTCAGAAAGCACCCCTAGTTGTGGAGCTTAAACAACTCCATAGTCACTTGAGGTATGTCTTTCTTGGACCAGATTCTACTTATCCCGTAATCGTTAGTGCTTCCCTCTCCGAACCTGAATTATCTAAACTAATGCATGTCCTGAGAAAACATCAAAAGGCTTTGGGTTATACTATAGATGATCTTATTGGAATTAAGCCTTCTTTCTGCATGCATAGAATTCTAATGGAGGACGATCATAAGACTTCACGGGAACCTCAAAGACGGTTAAATCCGATCATGAAAGAGGTTGTGAAGAAAGAAATTCTTAAGTTGTTGGATGCAGGTATCATATATCCTATCTCGGACAGCAAATGGGTTAGCCCAGTACATGTAGTTCCGAAGAAATGAGGGATGACCGTTGTGACGAATAAGAACAACGAGTTAATCCCGACCAGGACCGTTACGAGCTGGAGGGTTTGCATTGATTATAGGAAGCTGAACACGGCCACTCGGAAGGACCATTTTCCACTTCCTTTCATTGATCAAATGCTCGAACGGTTGGCCCAGCATTCACACTTCTGCTATTTAGACGGCTATAGTGGTTTCTTCCAGATTCCTATCCATCCGGATGATCAGGAGAAGACCACTTTCACTTGTCCATGGGGGACATTCGCTTAAAGGAGGATGCCATTTGGATTATGCAATGCACCCGCTACCTTCCAGCGATGCATGATGGCTATCTTTTCCGAGTATATAGAGGAGATCATGGAGGTATTTATGGATGATTTTTCACTATATGGTTCCTCTTTCGATGATCGCCTATCTAACCTTTCTCTAGTGCTACAAAGATGTGAGGACACTAATCTTGTCTTGAATTGGGAGAAGTGTCATTTTATGGTTAACGAAGGCATTGTGCTAGGACACCTCGTTTCTAATCGAGGTATTGAGGTCGATCGCGCTAAGATCGAGACTATTGAGAAACTCCCTCCCCCTTGTTCTGTTAAAGGTGTGAGGAGTTTTCTCGGGCATGCGGGTTTCTACAGGAGATTCATCAAGGACTTCTCTAAGATTTCTAAACCTCTAACTAACCTCTTGAATAAAGATGTTGTTTTTGAGTTTTTGCAGGAGTGTCTTGATGCATTTTACAGGATTAAGGAAGCGTTGATCTCCGCTCCCATTATCCAACCTCCGGATTGGACCTTGCCCTTTGAGATCATGTGTGATGCTAGTGAAGTGGCCGTAGGAGCGGTGCTTGGACAAAAGAAGGATGGCCGGACCACCGCCATTTACTATGCTAGCAAGACGCTAGATGAAGCCCAACGCAACTACACCACCACCGAGAATGAGCTATTGGCGGTTGTGTATGCTTTCGAAAAATTTAGTTCTTACTTAGTAGGAGCGAAAGTCATTGTCTACACCGACCATGCAGTTATCCGTTACTTGCTTGCTAAGAAAGATGCCAAGCCACTCCTTATTCGATGGATTCTCTTGCTTTAAGAGTTTGACCTAGAGATCCGCGATAAGAAGAAAATTCTGTTGCGGATCACCTCAGCCGGCTACCTCCATCTTCACGCGAGAAGGACGACCCACCCATAGACGATTCATTCCCCGATGAGCACTTGCACTTGTTGGAGCGTTTGATAAACTTACTTATCTCACCCCATGATGAAGGTGAAGTATGGGGTGAGGACACCTCCCATCATGCATATAGACACTGTACGGTCCAACTAGCGACCTTAAATCAAGCGCTTCTTGGGAGGCAACCCAAGGTATTGCTTTCTTTTCCCTTTTTCTAGTCTAGCTTAGATAGTTTGCTTTTGCTTTGCTTTATTTTTTTTTGGCGTCCTAGACAGACAACAGGTGATATCTAAGGAAGGAATACAAACCAGGAGCACAATTGGAAGGACAGAAGTTTGAAAATTTGAGAAGACGGAGTTTAACTGAGACACATCTCGGTTGCTGTCACAGCACCTCGACCGAGATGATTCTTGAGCAACCGAGGCGACTAGGGTTTCTGAAGATCCACCTCGGTCCGTACCACCTCGGTCCAGTCGAGACCACCTCGACCGAGGTGACAGCAGTTCCAGAAAAGGGTATAAAAGGGGGTGAAGAATTCTCTCTCCTCTCCTTACCTTCTCCTCGACTGTGGCACGTCTTTCGCCTCGCTTCGCCATTCTTCGCTCGTTTTTGACAATTTTTGCTTCCAAGCTGCTAAGAAAGGGTAGAGGATCACAGTGCAAGTGCAAATTTGCGAGAAAAACGAACCGAATCGATCGAATCTGGGTAAAATCGAAAAAACCCTAACCTAGCTCTTCTCCACTGTTTTCCTTCAAATTGGGCTTTGGTTGCCCCTGCATTTGCTGAGAAACAAATTAAGTACCCCATAGGAACCTGTGGTAGTGATTTTGGGGGAAAAGAACTGGATTTTTGAGGGAATCGATCGAGCAGTTTTTTGCCTCGGTCCAGTCGGCCTGCGCCTCGGCCGAGGTGTTCTTGAGACTTGTCAGAGCAACCGAGGTGATTTGACAGATTGCAGAGATGAGTTCTGACAGGCAGTTGGTCCTGAGGGACATATCTTCTCCTTCTCCTTCTTCTTCTTCTTCTTCTCGACGTACTAGACCGGTGATCCACGAGAGACACCAGGTCGACTATGACCGCATAGCGGCCCGTCCAGTGATTGCACCCCGCTTCCTAGACATTTCAGCTTTTGACTGCCTCCACGTTGATGATGACTTGAGGCGTATAATTTCTGCTGTGGGGCTGGAGCAGTTTACATAGATCAGAGCTCCGGCCTATCTAGAGCCTACATTGGAGTTTGTCAACTCCTTCACGTACTTGCCTACTGAGCGCGCAGTGAAGTACCGGTTGATGAACCCGAATTACCTGGTTCCCTTAGATCACTGGTGGGATATCTTCGGCTTCCCGGTTCCGACAGTTCCTGATTTTCCCTCCCGAGCTATAGCTAGGGAGTTTTGGGGACAGATAGCTCACGTGGTTGAGCATGCAAACAGATGGCGACCTGGAGACTCCAGGGAGCGGATTATATTTCATCTTGCTTTCAGGCTAGCCCACAGGATATTCAGTGAGACTCTTTTGGTGCGTACTGAGACGCCCCAGAAGGTCAAATAGGGGGAGCTTCTGAGCTTATACTGCATGGTGACTAGAGGGATCCCAGATTTTGGTTTGATGTTGGCAAAAGATCTGCATAAGATAAAGGTGAAGGCGAAGGGCGACATCTGTTGTGGAGGCATTGTGACTCATATAGCGAGTTACCAAGATATGGACCTCAGTGCTTGTACCATGGTGGCGGCTGCCAAGCCGCTTGGACTTCAGGAGATGATTACTCGGAGGATATTGGTTACCCGAGGACTTACTACGCCATATGTGGCGATGCCATGGGAGCCTACTGCACCGCAGGGGATCAGATGGTCAGCTCAGTTCTCCGTGTTTGATCCACATTACTGGCAGACTGCGTGGATCCTATTTATGGAGGATGCTAGAGAGGCAGCAAGTGCACCAGCTGAGGAGGATGTTGCTGACGATGAGGTTGATGATGACGAGGATGGTGGTGTTCCTATGGATACGGGCACTGATACTGCTGGGACGAGTGCGCCGGTCATCGATTTGGATGATGACAAGACTGAGACCGAGCCGGCTGCAGCACCAGCACGTCCTGCTAGGCGTAGGGTCCGCCGACAAAGGGATCGAGATGCTCACCGTCGGATCGATGACCTCACCGAGCAGATGATAGACTCCTATGCAGCCCTGACTGTAGACATCCAGGAGAGATTTGCCGACCAGCGCCGAGAGATCGACAGCTGGACTCATCAGATGCTAGAGGGCCAGAACTATCAGCGACGGATGGCGGAGATCCAGTTTGAGCATGCCATGGGTTATCCATTTGACCCATCTCAGTATCCGTATGTGCCACCACCACCACCACCACCGGATCGGGATTATTGAGAGCTTGCAGGATTTTCTTTCTTTATTATGCAACTCAGCTATGTCCGGTGAGTATTTTATTTGTTCAGACTTATTTGACCCATTGGGACAATGTGTCCCAAGTATGGGGTGTGCGGATGTACTTTTATGACTTATGTGTTTGTATGACTCGACTTTATTAGATATTTATGCTTTATTTTGCTTTATGTGCTTATCTGAGATTACATGCATGCATACAGGTTATTTGTTTGAGAAAAACGTCAAAAACTGGTATTAAAACAAAAACTGGTATTAAAAAAAAATAAAATTTTGACCTCGACCGAAGCGATTCTAGCCAAACGAGGAACTTCATCTCTGTTGACTTAGAACACCTCGACCGAGGTGGTTTAACTGAAAGTTTTCGAAAACGATTTTTGTGCTTCTTATCTGGATATGATCTCAGTGAAGATTTTGTTTGTTGACTGGTTTTGAAATCTTTATATGCTTGAAAGGTTTTATAATATGTTTAAGTTGCTAAATGCTTTGTTTGAAATTTATGGCATGTTTAATACTTTGTTTTTATCCAAATTATGTTGAATTTGAAGGTTGACACCATATGATGAGTTCTCTCACTTTCTTCCTGGAAAGACCAAGGCAATTCATTCTCTTCTCTTCTTCTTCTTGATCATGCTTTAGCCCCTCATATACATATTTGCCTTCCTTTACCTATCCGATAATTTGGAAGCAAGCAAGTGAAAAGCAAGTGAAAGAAGAGTTGAGAAGTTGGCTGGAAGTGAAAGTGTTAGAAAGTCATAAATAGGTTTGGGGAAGTCAATCATGATAATGACTAACTCGGCACCATTCACATAGCCGGGTGTTTGTGTCTTGCCAAAGTCGGATTGAGCGATATTTTTAACGGGTCATGGTATGTGCATCAAGGGTTTAAGGCATCTCGATAAATGGAGGATTGCTGATTTACTAGGCTTCGGTTATTGTGCACCTTTGTCCATGCATTCCAAAAAGTAAAGTAAAAAAGGAAAAGTGTGAAATAAGCAAAGCTTATTGGTGGATGATGTTGAAAGAAAGTCAAGTGAAAGTGAAGTGATATCCTTTTCCCGGATTCTTGCACCACATTACCTTCCATACATCCCTACCCTACACGTTTCTTGACCTTTCTTTTGGGAAGCCCTTGAGACCTCGAGCTTGTTGATTGACTTAGTGGTTTAAACTGGATTATACATGATTAATTTTGATAATTATGATTTATTATGCATTCTATGATTTTATGCAAAGATGAACAACTTTCATATATTTATAAAATGTTTTAAGCATATTTTGATTTTAAATTCCTGAAGTATTCTCTTAGAGTGATCTATGATTGTAGCACACCATCAAAATGTTTTGAAGGACTTTTTCATTGATCTTTAGGACTAATAATCCATTCTATCTTGTATTTTATATTCGGAACTTGCTTGGGGACAAGCAAGGGCTAAGTATGAGGTATTTTGATAGCATGAATTATTGTCTATATTTTGGGGCCTGTTTAGACGTTTTATCTTCAATAATCTGCATGTTTGTACATATAATATGTGATTATATTGTCGTTTCATCTACCTTTGCGGGAATCGAGGTCTACACCAAGTTTCGTTGTAATAGTAGGTAAAATGGCATGTTTTGCATCAAAAAGGAGCGAAAAGAGCTAAGGAGTCAATGGAGCTACATTCAGGAGCTTAAGGAATAATCCAGGAATCATGGAATTGGATTAAAGATTCACTTTGGACCAGATTTGAGAGATTTCACATTCAGTTGTGATTCACCTCGGTTGACTACAGAGTCACCTCGACCGAGGTGATCCAGAGGAGCCGACTCGACCGAGGCGAATACCTTGGACGCGGCAAGGATATTTTATTCTTGGCTGAGATCTTTTAGTTTTGGAAAGAGGATCTTATATTTTTGGGCTGGATTCTTGGAAGGAAGAAGATAATTTAGCCCATATATTTTACCTATTTTTATGGGAAGAGACCTTTCTTAGATATCTCATCTTTGGAGAGTAATTTTTCTATAAAAAGGGTTGGATTTTCCACAAATCGGAATCTCGCATACATCGTGCTTAGACAATCTGCAAAGACCGAAGATCCGCTACAGCCATACTCCAGTTGGGAGGTTTGAAGAACCTTTTTGAAGGTTGAAGGAAGAAGTTTATAGCTTTTATAGCTTTGTGAAGGATTTTGTAAGATTCCCTTAGATTCCCTTCATTGTCGTTTGTCTTGTTGGATCTTAATCCAAGGAACGCTTGTTGTTTGATAATTGATTCAGTTATTGAAGCCTTTCTCTTAAGGTTTTCTTGTTCAATTATTCTCTTTTTTCCCATATATTTGATTATTACTTTCGTGATGATGAGTGGCTAATTTCCTTGTGTGATTCTAGGGTGATTGACTGAAGGTTGTGGGAAAAACAATGATAGAATAATCTTAATCACAGTAGGACCTTGAAAGTTCGAGTCTTTATCCTTATCCCTAAAGCATCTCGCTCAGTCGATGAACATCTTGGCCGGGGTGGAATTCTTCTGACCGAGGTGACTTATCTGATCCAAAACTGAGAGTTAAGTGTTAGAGTTTGCCAAATCCAATCCTTATTACACCTTTCTTGGTTCAATGCAAGCCTAGGATGAGACTTACCCGATAGTTCCTTTGTTTGTTTACCTAAGATCATAAGCGTAGGTAATAAAGGTTATTCTTTTATTGGGGTTTGAGTGTGCTTTCATTCCTTCTTTGTGAGTTAGCCTGAGACTTACCCGGTAAAGGTTGATTCTATTCCCTTAGGTGGTATGTTAGTTTGAGGTTATAGTTCTTTTCCTTAATTCCTTGAGACTTACCCGGCAATAGGAGTTACGGTTTGGGATTAGTGAGTAGTGAGACTTACCCGGTGATCTATTCCACTTTAGAAACACATTCCCTATGCAAATATCTCAGCTTTGTCCGCTTATCTTTAGATCTTGAGTTGGAACCACAACTAGATGCTTTAATCCCTAGAATTGCATATTTCCTTAATTGACTATATATCAGCCTTGATTGTTTTAATCGCTTTTGTGGTTAGTAATTACATAGCTTACCTATTCCGACTTTGTTTCAATAAGTCCCTGTGATCGACCCCTGGAATTCCTTGCTTTTACTACGATTGACCCATACACTGTGGGTTCGCATCATTGGTTTAAGCTTACATCTAGGGTTATAAATTTAAAGCTTGCACACACCGTTTGGAGCGAACAACCTTATATCCTCAACAAATTGCATGAGTCGGCCATGAAGATCGTGGGACAGTTGTCACAACTGTCTGGGGAAAACCACGGCCCATTTCCACGCCCGTGGAAGTCCCAGTGGCCGTGGTTTTGGTGCCTCAGCTTGTGTTGGATCATCAAGCCTCAATTTGGTGCATGGCATGCACCAACAAGGTCCCATGTGTCCCCCTTAGCTCCTAGCTTGCTTCCCAATGAGTCCGAAGGTGTGTCATCTCGAGGAACGATCCTCGAATGTATCTATTAAGCTTCTAAATCTCCCAAAATACCTACAAAGCATGCAAAAGTCCGTGTAGACGTCTATCTCGACAAAATACATGAATTGAGTGCAAAGGTTGTGAACTAGTGCTAAACCATGCATGAATGAGCGGAAAAACTATCTAAATGAGTTCCTAAACTTAAGTCATTAATCGTGTTATCAAAAATTCCCCATACTTAAGGTTTGCTCGTCTCCGAGCAAGTCCCAACTATAGACTAAGAGATGACATGATTTATGCATGCAGAAAAACAACAAAATCTTTTTGGAGTTGTGCTTCTAATATTGGATCACCTTTATAGTCATGTTTCATGGTAATGGACAAGCAATCATGTATCAAATAAATGAAAGCATGGAAAGACAATTATACTTAACTCGAAAGCATGCATGAAATGTAAAAACGAAGAAGTCAAGATGATCATGAGCATATCCAATCTAGATCATTATGTCTTACACACATGCAAATAGGTCACAAGGGCTTGTGAAATAAAAGGCCAAGAAACGTTGTGATTAGGTGGGAATTTTTCTAGGTTATGTGATGCTAATCCGGGAATGGAACTAACTCCACAACTTTGTCTTCGATCAACTTCCCACAAGTGTATATTTTCCTCCATTTTTTCTTTCTTTTCTTTTCTTTTTCTTTCACTTATTTTTGAGACAATTTCATTGGTGTACAAAAGCCGAAACCTTGGTGATTAGCCGTCCTCGAGCTTTTTTATTTTTCGAGGTGCATCCACACCGGGCACACATACCAAAGCTCGTTAGGACTATTGGTTTATTTGACTATGGCAAGGCGCAAACACCTGATTATGTGAATGGTGCCGAGTTACTCGTCATTTAAACCAACGTCCCCAAACCTATATTTTTTCTACACTTTTCACAACAAATTCAGCACTTCATTCACAACATTCTTCCATCAACAACTTCACCCCACACTTGCTTTTCACACACTCAACACACTAACATGCTTCTATTCCCGGATGGGTCAAAAGAGGTCAAATTTATATCAATTGAGGTGCTCAAACAACATGATCAAGATGCGAAGTAGAGAAAGATATATTGCCTTAATCACTCCTAGATGATGTGCAAGAACTAGCATGTAATTTCGACTTTCAATACTCAATCCAATCAAGGCAAACATCATGATCACAATCCATTCATGGGATTCAAGATAAGTACTTCAAGTCCACATATGCATTCATCTATTCAACACATAAGGCCATCCATAGCCAATCCACACAAGAATCTCATCATAAGGGTCATTCCCAAGCTTAGAAGCACTAAAATTTTTTAACATTTTCTGATTTTTTTGGATTTTTCGAAATGTGTATGTACAATGCAAGACATAATGAAGCATGTGACTAAAAGAAACTACCCTAGATGCTACTCATGCAAAAGATCATGAAAACCCCACCCCATACTTAGAAAGACATTGTCCCCAATGTGTAAATGAAGTAAATAAGAGTGAAAGAGGGTTTTCACAATGTAAAAACATGGTTTGCTTCGGTATTTGGGATAACTCAAGTGGAGTGATGGCGGATGATCTTATCAACAATGGTAGAGAGCTCAAAGTGTTCGTTATGGCATCGGGATCCGCGCTAGGCACCGCTAGCCGTCCAAGTCCCGCGTCCGCTCCACCCACAATTGATGAGGGGCTCATCATCATCATCCACATGCCATGCTAGGTTTTCATGCTACCAAGACTCTAACAGAAAAATCGAAACAAAAACAAAAAACGAAAAAGGGAAAGATGTCTACCAATGGGTTGCCTCCCATCAAGAACTTCTTTAAGGTCATTAGCTTGACCAAACTCGGGGGCGTCTCACTCAAGGTGAAGTGGGGCAATCATGTCCACCGGAGCTCCCGGGATATACTTCTTCAACCGATGCCCATTCACCTTAAAATCTCCACAATTCTCCCCTCCTATCTCGACCGCTCCATGGGGAAAGATCTTGTTCACCACATAAGGACCCGTCCATCTTGACTTTAGCTTTCCGGGGAAGAGCCGCAGCCTTGAGTTGAAAAGAAGGACCAAGTCTCCTTCACTCAACTCCTTCGGGATGAGACGCTTGTCATGCCAACGTTTGGTCCTTTCCTTGTAGATCCGGGCGTTTTCATAGGCATCCAACCGGATCTCCTCAAGAGCATTCATGTCTAGCAACCTTTTCTCTCCGGCTTCCTTGAGGTCAAAATTCAACCATCTAATGGCCCAATACGCTCTATGCTCCATCTCTACCGGAAGATGGCAAGAGTTGCCATAAACTAGCTTGTAGGAAGTGGTGCCAATCGGTGTCTTGAAAGCGGTTCTATAAGCCCACAAAGCATCATCGAGCTTCATAGCCCAATCCTTTCTCGTCCTAGAAACTGTCTTCTCAAGGATCCCTTTTATCTCCAGGTTGGAGATCTCCACTTGGCCACTAGTTCTGGGATGGTAAGGTGTTGCCACCTTATGAGTCACCCCATACTTAGCCAAAAGTGTCCCGAAGTTCCTATTGGTGAAGTGCTTCCCTCCATCACTTATGATCACCCTTGGTGTTCCAAACCTAGGGAAGATCACTCGGTTGAAGAATCGCACCACAACCTTGGCATCATTTGTGGGAGAGGCGATTGCCTCCACCCATCTTGAGACATAGTCCACCACCAATATGATGTAGAGGTTGCCACATGAAGAAGGGAATGGTCCCACGAAGTCCACACCCCACACATGAAATATTTCCACCTCTTGTACGTTGTTCAAGGGCACCTCATTCCTCCTTGAGATGTTGCCCGTCCTTTGGCAAGCGTCACAAGCTACCATAAAATTTGGCACATCCTTGAAAAAACTTGGCCAAAAGAAACCCGATTGCAACACCTTAGCACATGTCTTGTGTGAGCTAGCATGGCCTCCACATGGCAAGGAGTGACAATGGCGGATCACACTCTCCACCTCATCCTCCGGTATGCATCTCCAAAAGATTTCATCCGGCCCTCTCTTGAACAAAAGCGGCTCACTCCAATAGTAATGCCTCACATCCTTGAAGAACTTTTTCCGCTAGGCATATGACAAACCGGGAGGCACCTCCTCGCACACAAGATAGTTTACTATGTCGGCATACCATGGCTCATTACCCCTTGGCACTTGAAACAAGCACTCCTCCACCATTTGCAATTGCTCATCCCGGAATGAGTCATCAATCGGGATGTCATCTCTCTCAAGCTCCAATGGTGGGAGTCTACTAAGGTGGTCCGCCACAGAATTTTCGGACCCTTTCTTATCCCGGATTTCCAAGTCAAACTCTTGAAGAAGAAGGATCCACCGAATCAACCGAGGCTTGGTATCCTTCTTGGTAAGGAAATAACGGATCGCAGCATGATCCGTATACACTATGACCTTCGCTCCAACAAGATACGAGCGGAACTTCTCAAATGCATACACAACCGCTAGCAACTCCTTCTCGGTGGTAGCATAATTGAGTTGGGCTTCATCTAGCATCTTGCTAGCATAATAGATGGCATGTGTAAGCCCATCTTTCCTTTGTCCCAAAACAGCCCCAACGGCTACATCACTCGCGTCACACATGATCTCAAACGGTAGACTCCAATCCGGCGGTTGCATGATGGGTGCAAAGATCAAAGCATTCTTCAACCTACAAAAAGCCTAAAGGCAATCCTTGGAGAAAACAAACTCAACATCTTTCATTAGTAGGTTAGTAAGAGGCTTAGAAATCTTAGAGAAATCTTTGATCAATCTCCGGTAAAAACCGGCATGCCCTAGAAAACTCCTTACCCCCTTCACCGAGGTAGGTGGTGGCAACTTCTCTATGGTTTCTATCTTAGCTCTATCAACCTCAATGTCACGGTTGGACACCAAATGTCCCAACACAATGCCTTCACTTACCATGAAGTGGCATTTTTCCTAATTTAAGACTAGATTAGTCTCCTCACATCTTTTAAGCACTAAAGACAAGTTAGCTAAACAATCATCAAATGAAGATCCATAAACAAAGAAATCATCCATAAATACTTCCATGATATTCTCAATATACTCAGAAATGATAGCCATCATACACCTTTGAAAGGTGGCGGGTGCATTACACAACCCAAATGGCATTCTCCTATATGCAAATGTACCCCAAGGACATGTGAATGTGGTTTTTACTTGATCATCGGGGTGGATAGGGATTTGGAAGAATCCACTATGGCCATCTAATAACAAAAATGGGAATGTTGAGCTAATCTCTCTAGCATTTGGTCAATGAAAGGAAGAGGGAAATGATCTTTCCTAGAGGCCACATCTAGTTTCCTATAGTCAATACACATCCTCCATCCCGTAACCGTTCTAGTTGGGATTAGTTCATTATTCTCATTGGTTACTACGGTCATCCCACCCTTCTTAGGAACTACATGCACGGGACTAACCCACTTACTATCCGAAATCGGGAAAATGATTCCCGCATCTAGCAATTTAAGGATCTCTCTCTTTACTACTTCTTTCATGATTGGGTTTAGTCTTCTTTGAGGTTCAGTTGAAGGTTTATGATTATCTTCCATCAAGATCTTATGCATGCACAAAGAAGGATTTATGCCAACTAAATCACCAATGGTATAGCCAATGGATTTCCTATGCAATCTCAACTCATGCAACAATCTATTCAACTCATCATCATTCAAGCATGCATTCACAATAACCGGATAAGTAGAATTCTCACCAAGAAAAGCATACTTCAAATGAGAGGGGAGGGGTTTGAGTTCATGTTTAGGAGGACCTTTATCAAGTGGAGACGATCCATATAATGTTGGTTGAGATGAATACAAAGCCATGGAAGACTCCTCAAGGTTCCTTGAAGCTTGATTTACAACAAAGGCAGTTTCTGGAGAAACCACGGGCAAAACCACGGGCTCTGGAACAACCACGGCCGTGGAACTTGCAAAGCTATCACTTCGGAGCACTCCAGTAGGTTCCACGGGTAAAACCACGGGCGTGGTTCTTCCCCCCAGACCGTGGTTCCTACAGGAATTCAGCACACCTTCGTGTACTTCAAATTCAGCTCTTGTCTCCTTTTCCAATGCTTCCAAAGCATTGATTTCTTCATTGCAAGCCTCCTCAACTCCTTCCTCCATCAAAATTAAGCTAAGAACCTTCTCCAAGGGGTCCTTGATGAAGATCGAGCTCACAACTTCTCTAGACTCCTCTTGCTTGTTAGTATGAAATATTGTGATATTTTAGGCACGTTTTCTAAATGTATTTGATTCATATTGATAGTCTTTGATTGATCTTTGTGCATATGTGAGCTAGTATTGCCTATATTTTCGATATGGATGTCTACACTAGTTCTATGTTGATTATAGGTAATTTGGAGCTATTTCCGAACAGAATCGAGCAAAGGAGAGTTGAGTTGATATGTCCATAGATCGAGGACACTTTTTGAAGCAATTTGGAGTCTTAGATTGAAGAATGCACGAGTTCAGGGAAGAATCACGTTCTTGCCCTAAATTACGCCCTAAAACACGGCCGTATCACAAACCACGTTCAGAATTACGGCCGTGGATTCAGAGTCAGAATTCGATGTTCATTCCAGGGGATTCTACGGCCGTGGAACTAACCGTAATTGTTTCCACGCCCTAAATTACGGTCGTGGAATCTCCCACGACCGTGATCTTGGCGAATCTTTTCGCCACGCTTCGAAGCCATGATCTTTTGAAAGATCGGGCCGGGCCGACACTTTACCCTACACTATAAAAAGACGGACGAAGCAAGATTCCGTCACCTCGCTTACGACCTTTCAACCTTCGCTTAGCGGCAAACGCACGCTTACAATCAACGTTTAGCAACGCACAAACCCTCATCTTGGAGGTAATTTGGAGATCTCATTGAAGATCAAAGTTCGTATTGGAGAGTTGCTGTTTGTGATTTTCGAATTGGTGGAAGATCGAAGTTCTTGGAGGGTTTTGCAAGAAGATCCCTCTTCTTGCTTAGGTTTGATTTAGGATCGGATTGACATCCCGTTTCTTTTCTTTCCTAAGATTGCGATTGGTTACTCCGTTTTGAATCTTTTGATAAACACTTGTTCTTGACTGTGATTTTGAGATTCATTTGAAGATTATTGATAGTTCTTGAAAGTTCCCATCTTTTATCTTTTAATTCTTGAATTGATATCAATATGACTGTTATTGGCTAAAAACCCTTAACAATTCTAGGGTGAAGGGTTGATAGTTGTGGCATAGGTGATGATAGATCGATCGCAAATAGATTAGACCCTGAGAGTTAGAGAATTATCGCTGACAACCCTAAATTACGGGCTGTTCTTGAGTCCACGGCCGTGGAACCTCAAGAACTAACCGTGATTTACCTTAAGTCTACGAACCTGCTTTTACTTTAATCTAAAGTTAAAGATTGGCTTTAGCTTAGCTTAGACTTGTCTTTTCTAGGTGGTAGTGAAGCCTCAACAACCTCTACCTCGATTGTGAGTGTCATAACCTCAATCGGTTAAGTTAGTCTTGACCTTTGGATTACAAGTTTGGGTATTTGACATTAATTCTCACCTCTAGAATCTTTCTATATTGAGCCTCAACAACCTGTACAGGGAGTGTCTTTTAGGTGAGTTACATAAGGTTTTTGGAACCTCAACCGTACGATTACCTTACATTAGTATACCTTTGCATATCTCCACTCTGTCTTTACATCATTAGTATATCTTGAATCTATTGCCGCAACTGAATACCCGAAGCTTTAGGATTGTTGTTTTCCCAATATCTGTAAAACTCCCATATTCACCTGCTTGATAACTTGCAATTGAATTCGCTCCACCCAAATCCCTGTGTTCGATACTCTGGAATTCTTGCTTAACTACGTCGATCCGTACACTGCGGGTTCGCTTGCTTGATTCTAGTTTTATAAATTTAAAACTTATTTGCACACACCTCTAGGGGCGAACAAGTTTTTGGCGCCGTTGCCGGGGATTTGGTTTCGACCGAATTCGGTAGCCGGTTGTCAAGCTTGGGAGCTTACTCTCGTTGTTTGATTTCCTTTGAGTGCATGCGCAGGTCTAGGAACACCGAAGATCTCTTACCTCTTGATCAAGAGCTAGAGAAAACCTTGAGGCAAAAGCGCAAGGAAAAAAGGATGGCTGAAGAAAACGAACGCGATCTTCAAACGGAGTTGGCGGAGAAGGAAGCTCAACTCCGATGGAATGAGACTCTCCGCCAGGATAAGATGGATCGTCATCAATCTCAAGTTAACGGTCTACAAGACATGATCGTCCAAATGAGGATAAAGATGAGCGACCTTGAAGATAAGGTAGGCAAGAGGTCCTCGAGAAGGAGATCAAGGTCTAGAAGAAAAAGCCACTCATCCGCTGATGATAGCGATTCTTCCATGCCACCGTTAGAAGAGATTGATCCCACGATCAACATGAATCCTTTCCATCCACAAGGAGCTACTAATCGCCGCATTCCACCTAGGAATGTGAGAGTCGAACGTGTGGATAATGAGCCAAGGACTCTTGGCCAACGGATGGATCCAACACAACAACCACGCCGCTTGGGTGTGAAATTTGACGCTGAAGATGTGCAAGGGTTTAGCTTTAACCCTCAAGTTATCACTCTTGTTCGCCAAAGTCAATTTGGCGGTACAAGTACTGAATCTCCACACCAACACTTACAGAACTTTGAGTGTATGATGGAGACGATGAGACCGAAGAACGCTACTACCAACAGCTATAAGCTCAAGCCTTTCTTCTTCTCCTTGAAGGGGAAAGCGTTATCTTGGTATCAAGCTCTTCCTAATGGGAAACTAGACACGTGGGAAGACCTTTCCGCAGAGTTTCTCACCAAATTCTTTCCGCCTTCCAAAACGGCGGAACTTAGAGGTAAGATCAATGCTTTTTCCATGAGACCTAACGAAAGTTTGTTTCAATCTTGGGAAAGGTTTCAGGATTTGCTCTTGGATTGCCCTCATCATGGCATATCCAAGCTTGCCTTGCTGGAGATTTACTACAAAGGGCTGGATGCGGGAACGCAATTCAACCTCCAATCCCTCTCATGTGGAACGTTCATGGACATGAGAGAAGATGACGCTTGGGACTTCATTGAGAAGCAAGCAAGAGTCATAGAGAAGTATTCCCACCGGAAAGTGGAGGGAAATCGTGTGGAGCAAGGAGCAAAGCTCACACATGAAGCTCAAAATCAGATTTTCTCCCTCAACAACGAGATCAAAGAGTTGAAGGAGACTATCAAGACCAACTTCCCAAGGCAACAAGAGAAGGATGTTGGCTATTTGGGCAACAACAACAGCGGTGATAACACCAACCGCAACAACAATAACCGGAGCAATAACCGGAATAACAATTGGAATGGAAACAACAACAACCGGAACAACAACAATTGGAACAACAATCGGGGTTCAAACAACAACAATTGGCGCTCCAATCAACAAAAATCCGGTAACTCCTATCCTTCCAATTCCAATTCACTAACTCCACCCTCTTCTTCCTCTACTCCTTTGAAAAGCCAGGGGCAATCATCAAATGGAGGAAACAATACAGGAAAGGAGAAGCCCGATCCCATGTTGGAGACAATCTTGGGAAAGCTTCAAGGGTTGGAGAACCGCATCATCAAGGTTGATGATCAAATTTCTAAGGTTGAGAAAGCTCAAAAGGTTTTGGAAAACCAAATGCTCAACCATGCGGAGGAAGTTCCCATAAATCAAGGGAAACTTCCAGGAAAGACGGAGGACAACCCCAAAGGGAGGGTGATGGCGATTACAACTAGGAGCGGAGTGACTACCACCGATCCGCAACCTACGTTCGTTGAAGTCCCCGTAGAGAAGGACAAAGAAAAGGGGAAGGAGAAGGAAGACGTCTATGTTCCTCCTCCAGCTTTCAAACCTCCCCTACCGTTCCCTCAATATAGAGCGCGAGCGCGCCTAGATAAACAATTTGGTAAGTTTATAGAACTCATGAGCAAGCTGCATATTAATATACCTTTCATTGATGCTATTGTAGGTATGCCGGCTTATGGCAAGTTCTTGAAGGAGCTCCTCTCTAACAAGAGGAAACTAGAAGATTTTGGTGAAGTCAAGATGAGTTCGGATTCTTCGGATCTCATCAAGACGATGAAGGAGAAAATGCCCCCAAAGTTGAAGGATCCGGGGTCATTTTGCATTCCCATTGGAGTGGGAGATGTCACATATGACGCTTTATGTGACTTAGGAGCAAGTGTGAGCATCATACCACTTGCGTTGTGCAGGAAAATCGGTTTAGGCGACCCTAAACCGGTGAAGATGACGTTATACATGGCGGATCGATCCATTACTCGTCCCGTCGGTATTGTAGAAGACGTCCCGGTCAAGTTAGGCAAGTTCTTTGTTCCCATTGATTTTGTCGTGCTTGATATTCCTGCAGATAGTCCGGTCCCGATCATACTCGGAAGACCGTTTCTTGCAACTTCCGGCTGCATGGTCGATTGCAAGAATGGGAGACTCGCTTTTGATATTGGGGAAGAGAAAGTAGAGTTCGTTCTTTCCACTCTAGTGAAGGAGCCAATCTTTGATGAGGATATTTACGATATCCAAGATGAAGAAGGTTTGTCTAGGGAGGAGGTGAGTGCAATTCTCTTTAACGATCCTTTACAAAAGGTTATTACTATGAGTCTAACCAATGTAGGAGAAGAAGAAGAGTGCAAAGAGGAAATTGAAGCCTTGGAAGCACAAGAAGAGATGCATGAAGTGGAATTTGAGAAACTCCACGATGAGGCTGAGAATATTAGAATCCACGGTCACACCCTGTATTCCACGACCGTGGATTCCACGACCAAAATCGACTTCCATTCCAGAGCATTCCACGGCCGTGGAATAGAAGAGAAGACCGTAATTTTGGCCGTGGAAGATGGTGATCGGCATACCTCTTCAACTTCTTCTAATTCTTCTCCAACCCACTCAACATCCTTAGAAACTTCTAAGGAAACATCGGGAGCTCCTCAAGGATCATCGGAAGCTCCGAAAGTGACGGAACTCAACCCACTTCCTACTCATCTAAGGTACGCTTTTCTTGGATCTAATTCCACCCTTCCGGTTATCGTTAGTTCCGAATTAAGCATAGATGAACATGAACAGCTCATGATTGTCCTTAGGAAACATAGAAAAGCCATAGGCTATACCATTGAGGACTTAGTAGGAATTAAACCCTCCCTATGCATGCATAAGATACTAATGGAGGAAGACTTTAGAACTTCGAGACAACCTCAAAGGCGGTTGAATCCGACCATGAAGGAGGTTGTCAAGAAGGAAATTCTTAAACTTCTTGATGCAGGTATCATCTATCCTATCTCCGATAGCAAGTGGGTGAGCCCGGTTCAAGTAGTTCCGAAGAAGGGAGGAATGACGGTCATCACCAATAAGAACAACGAACTCATTCCTACCCGAACCGTAACTGGATGGCGAATGTGTATAGACTACCGCAAGCTCAACAACGCAACGCGGAAGGATCACTTTCCATTGCCATTCATCGATCAGATGCTTGAAAGGTTAGCACAACATTCATACTTTTGCTACCTTGACGGTTATAGTGGCTTCTTTCAGATTCCGATACATCCGGATGATCAAGAGAAGACCACATTCACGTGCCCTTGGGGTACGTTCGCTTATAGGAGAATGCCGTTCGGGCTTTGCAACGCCCCAGCCACCTTTCAACGGTGCATGATGGCCATCTTCTCCGAATATGTAGAGGAAATCATGGAAGTCTTCATGGACGACTTCTCCGTTTACGGTTCCTCTTTTAACGATTGTCTTTCTAACCTTTCTCTTGTTTTGCAAAGATGTGAAGACACTAACCTAGTTCTTAATTGGGAGAAGTGTCAATTCATGGTTAAGGAAGGAATCGTGTTAGGTCACTTAGTCTCTAGTAGAGGGATAGAGGTAGACAGGGCTAAGATAGAGACCATAGAGAAACTTCCTCCCCCAATTTCGGTGAAAGGGATAAGAAGTTTCCTAGGACATGCTGGATTCTATAGACGTTTCATTAAGGACTTTTCTAAAATATCAAAACCTCTCACTAATCTATTGATGAAGGATGCGGTTTTTGAGTTTTCACAGGAATGTCTAGATGCGTTCAACACCATTCGACAAGCTCTAATTTCAGCACCCATTATCCAACCTCCGGACTGGACTCTCCCCTTCGAGATTATGTGTGATGCTAGTGACGTAGCCATTGGAGCTGTTCTTGGGCAACGAAAGGAAGGACGAACCCACGCCATGTACTACGCTAGCAAGACGCTAGACGAAGCTCAGCTCAACTACGCCACCACAGAGAAGGAATTTTTAGCCATTGTCTACGCTATTGACAAGTTTCGCTCTTATCTTGTAGGTGCAAAAGTGATTGTCTACACGGATCATGCTGCGATCCGGTACCTCCTTGCGAAGAAAGATGCGAAGCCAAGGCTGATTAGATGGATTCTTCTCCTACAAGAATTCGATCTTGAGATCCGCGACAAAAAAGGCTCGGAAAATTCTGTTGCGGATCATTTGAGTCGTCTAACACATCTAGAGGACAACCATTTGCCCATTGATGACTCCTTCCCGGACGAACACCTACATATCATAGAGGAGTGCATCAAGGTAATCTCCAAAGGTAACGAACCATGGTTTGCTGACTTTGTTAACTATTTGGTTTGCCAGGAGATACCGCCCGGACTATCCTACTCACAAAGGAAGAAGTTCTTCAAGGACGTCCGGGAATATTATTGGAACGAGCCTCTCCTCTTCAAGAGAGGTCCGGATGGCATCATCCGGCGGTGTGTGCCGGAAGAGGAGATGCAAAGTGTCATCCGCCATTGTCATTCACTACCTTGTGGAGGACACGCTAGTTCAAACAAAACTAGCGCAAAGGTATTGCAATCTGGATTCTATTGGCCTACTTTATTTAAAGATGTGCAATCCTTTGTTTCTTGTTGCGATGCTTGTCAAAGAACAGGCAATATCTCTAGAAGGAACGAGATGCCCCTTAACAACATCCAAGAGGTAGAGATTTTCGACGTTTGGGGAGTCGATTTCATGGGACCATTCCCTTCCTCTTGTGGAAACCAATACATATTATTGGCGGTAGACTACGTCTCTAGATGGGTGGAAGCGATTGCCTCTCCCACAAATGATGCCATGGTGGTGGTTAAGTTCTTCAACAAGACCATCTTTCCGCGATTCGGGACACCAAGGACGATCATTAGCGATGGAGGTTCTCACTTCATAGCCCGTCGCTTTGAAGCTCTTCTAGCCAAGTATGGGGTTACTCACAAGATCGCTACCCCTTACCATCCACAAACGAGTGGACAAGTTGAGATCTCAAACAAGGAGATCAAGGGAATTCTAGAGAAGACGGTTTCAAGGACTAGGAAGGATTGGTCCTTGAAACTAGATGACGCATTATGGGCATACCGGACTGCATACAAGACTCCCATAGGAACCACACCATATAACCTTGTGTATGGGAAGTCTTGTCATTTGCCGGTAGAGCTAGAGCACAAAGCGTTTTGGGCTATCAAATGGCTGAATTTCAGCATGAAGGAAGCGGGAGAGAAGCGTCTCCTAGACATCAACAAGCTGGATGAACTTCGCTTGAACGCCTATGAAAACGCCAAAATCTACAAGGAAAGAGCAAAGCGTTGGCATGATAAGCATATCATTCCAAAGGACTTCAAAGAAGGAGATCAAGTTCTCCTCTTCAATTCGAGACTTCGCCTCTTTCCAGGTAAGTTAAAATCTCGTTGGACTGGACCTTTTCTAATTAAGCGTATTATCCCCCATGGTGCAGTTGAAGTATGGGGTGAAGCTAGCGGAAGTTTTAAGGTGAACGGCCAACGACTCAAGAAGTACTCGCCGGAACTCCAAGCTGAGGAGTTTGCACCTACCGCACTCGAATAAGTGCGAGATTGGTCTAGCTACGGACCTTAAACAAAGCGCTTCTTGGGAGGCAACCCAAGGTATTGCATTTTCGTTTTATCTTCGATTCATAGATTAGTTTAGAATAGACGTTTTCGCTTTATTTTGCCTCGATTTCTTCCGGTATGTTCGTGTTTTTGGTTGTAGGATCGATGGAAAAGGAGAAAGGAGGGATAATGTCGAAGAGAAGTGACGAAATTTGGACTTTGAAGCTTTACAGAAGGTTCCACGGTCTAAATTACGGTCGTCATAGCTACAGTGGCCGTAATTCTCAAAAGCCTGTGAAAAATCACCAAAACCACGGGTCCGTACACTTCCACGGCCGTGGAATGCCCCGATAGACCGTGATTTTTGAAATTTTGCCTGCGAGTATAAAAGCCACACTTCATCACAAAAACCACCACAATTCTTCCCCAATTCCACGACCTAGATACCGAAAACCCGCAGCCTCTCCCAATTCTTCATTCTCTAATCGTTTTCAACGATTCTTCGCTCTAAACTGCAGCAAATCCAACCACGAACAGGATCCAAGCAACAAATCGAGTGGAAATCGATCAACAAACGCGCATTTTGGATTTTTCAATCCGAAAAAGAGGTTATTTCTTTCTCTTCGATTCTCGCGGATTTGGTTCGTTTTTGCTATAGATTTTTAGGAAGAACTGACAAAGATTGGAAGGAATTAGATTAGGACTGCCTGTTGTGGTGATATTTGGTGAATTTGCTGAGATTCACGAGATTCTGTGACGAATCACGGTCTCTGGAGGTTCCACGGCCGTGGTTTCTATAGAACAGACCGTGATTTTTGCTGAAAATGGATTTCGTAAGGAGAGTTTCAGGAAGGATAAAGGAGAAGAAAGGGGAGCAAAATAAGAAAAGAAAAGGCAACCCCTCCACATCTAGGGCACCACCACCTTCATCTCCCTCACTACCATCCTCACCTTCACCTCCATCTTCACCACCTCACCCTAGCGTCCCAACCATACATGACGACCACCTAGCTGCATTTGAGAGAATAGAGAAGAGGGCAGTGATTGGCCCTAGGTATTTGTTGTTGGAGGATCTACATCCTCTCAACATAGTTGACGACCTTACATGGCTCTTGGATAGAGCCGGATTGACTGTCTTCACGAACATTCGTGAAGACGCCTATGAGGAGATCACCCGAGAGGTTGTGACGTCTTTCGAGCACAGCCATGTTGATAGGACCGTCTCCTTCCGTCTCATGAATCGAGACTACCAGTTGAGTATAGTTGAGTTTGGGGCCATTTTCGGGTTCCATGAGACCTACAATGGTCGATTCCCTAGCGGTATCTACCCTAAGGATTTCTGGGAGGAAGTAGCCATGATTTACGCCGACGAGGACCGTTGGCAACCCGCCGATACCAAGGCTAGATTGATGTACCATCTAGCCTTGAAGATAGCTCACCGTGTCCTTTCGGAGTGTCTCTTTCCTAGGACGGAGACGCCCCAAAAGATCAAGACGGATGAGCTATTCCTACTCTACTGTATGCTCTACGGTCGCCGCGCAGATTGTGCTACTCTTTTGGCGGCTACGATGAGTAAACTGAAGAATAAGAGAAAGGGGAACATTGGATATGGTGGGATAGTGACCCACATGGCTAGGACATTTGGTGTGGATTTTTCAGGTTGCACCCGCATACCCGCCGTACCTCTAGGATTACATGCATTCATGGTCAGGGGACTCATCTTCCCCACACAGAGGTCCGCCTTATGCGGGCATGCCTTGGGAGAGTAGGACAGGCAGGGGTATTGAGTGGCTGCCAGAGTATTCCATTGTGGCAGGACGTCACAATTGGAAGGAGACATTCGCTGCGATGCATGCGCACAGGCTTGTAGCTCCCCCTTTTGTCCCACCACCGGTTGAGGATGAGGAGGAGATGGGAGAGCAGTACGAGAGTGGTGGAGGAGCGGAGCAGGAGTTCGGCACGTTTCCGGATCAGCCGGAGGCGGTCCCGGATGTACCTAGGCGCTCTCCACGTCCAGCTAGAGCTTTAGGCTCGTCATCTCGCCGCGCCAGCGAGAGTGAGAGGCCCACGTGGATGACTACACCTCCCACTTGGTACGACACACCCCCTCCTTGGTCCACGACGCAGCCAGCAGCACCACCACCACCACCAGCACCAGCACCAGCCGATGCCCCCGCATGGTATGATCACGCCCCGGGATGGTATGAGAGGATGCCGGATTGGGCTACCGGACTTTCAGAGAGAGTAGGAGCGCTAGAGATCCGGGCGGATGCTAGAGACGGACGCCTAGACGACCTTGACCACATGATGAGGGACGTCTACCGCCAGCAGTTCGGGCGGTTCTATGATCCGAGCTTCTCTCCATTTCCACCTCCACCGGCGCCGCAGTGATCGATGCATGATCGTTTGATTTAGACATTCCCGCCACCACTTGTGAGTTTCTTTTTCTTTTCTTTCTTTTGGTCTTTCTTTTGAACATTAGGGACAATGTTCGTCCTAAGTATGGGGTGGGATGTACTAAAGTTTGTAATAACTCTACTCTCTATGTTTGCTTCATTTGAGACTATCATTGCATGTTCATTATGTGTTGCACGTTTCCTTATTGCATTGCATGAAAAGTGACTTGAAAAACCCATAAAAAATTTGAAAAATTTTGAAAATTTTGCGCTTCTAATGAATTGAGATGATTTCCATGATAATCACTACTTGTGAATTGAGTTCGATGACAATTGCATGCTTAAAAGGATTGTAAATCGAAAAGAATTTAAATGAATGAATTCTACCTCTTTTACAAGTTTTATAATGTGAAAACATTGCCTAAATCATGTTGAGAGATTGAAGTTGAAATCACATTATAAGTTCCTATACTTCTTGTTGAAATGATTAAGGCAATTCGATACTTTCTTTCCTCTTTCTTTGATCATCTAGCTCCTCATTGAAATATTAGCCTCCTTTACCTATCCGGGAATTTGGAAAAGTGAATGAGAAAAAGGCATGCACACTACAACATTTAGAAGCATTCATAGCGTTTGAAAAACGCTATGATATACATTAATAGCGTTTTTATAAACGCTATGACAGAGCCCGCTATAATAGGGTCACGGTTTTTCATAGCGTTTGCAGAAACGCTATGAAAAAGTACACATATTATAGCGTTTGCAGAAACGCTATGGAAAAGTAACCAATAATAGCGTTTGTGCAAACGCTATAAAAAAGTGAACCTATTATAGCGTTTTATAAACGCTATGAAAACGTGGAACTATTATTGCGTTTGTGGAACTATTATAGCGTTTGATAAAACACTATGAAAAAGTGGACCTATTAATAGCGTTTCCTCAAATGGTATGAAAATAATGTCATTTATAGTGTTTTATAAACAATATCGAACCCAATAATAGCGGTTTTGATAAACACTATAAAACCTAACAATAGCGATTTCTATAAAAGGTATAGAAACTCAATAACGACATCACACAATTTCTCCGATTATACTAATCATGAAATACGGTAGTGTGTCTAATTATGCTTTGTTGTTTAACGTTGTACAAATTTCTTCGATTACATGGTTTTTGGAATAAAAAAACAAAACAAAAACCAATAGTTGTCCGTAGTTATTCCGTGTATGCATCCGAGTAGCATGTTTCACTTGTGTTGTAACTGTGTGAAGGAGAGTGCACTATAAGCAATATCTTGTTCTCTTAGTCTCTCTTCTTGTTGCATCAAAATGTAGTGTTCTTCAAATTGACAGCATTAGAAACCTAGGAGTACCAAAGGTTAAAGAATCCATATCTTCTGAAGCCACAACATAGACCTGAAACAGGAACAATACCTTTTGAATAGGTGAAAATAATAAATATTCATAATGTGTGTACTTGTGATCTCAATTTGAGATGCATGTTCAGTGAGTCTAGTAGAATCTTCCCCAATTCCGTCATTTCCATTAGCAGCCGGATTTTCAAATGCCATATTTGGATAAGTAGTATCTCCTGCATAAAAATCAATTGTGAGGAGGTGCTGCCATGAGTTTTCCTAAATGATATTAAGTATGAGACCCTCCCTACTCCATCAATTTGAATTATAAGATATACTATCTAACTGCACAGTTGACAAAGTCTATCCCCTTTCATTCTTCATAATCAAGCCATAGTAGACCTACAATTCTTGATTGACATAGATGAAACCATGATATTAATGACTTTAATGTAGATAATGCATTAACAAGATAAACCTAGTAGACCTACAATTTCTTTCTAATAACAAAAAACAAAGCTTTTCAACAACATTATGCAACTACAACCATTCAAAAAAAATTTTGATTCCCTAATGACAATAAAAGACTAAAAGTAGTGATCGATATATGAGCTAATTCTCTACACAACAAAATACCCAGTTTTATTTCACCTCCTTGTTGCTTCTAAACAACAACTACTCGATCTATGTATGGATCAATGATTAATAGAGGTACTTATGAAGTATAATGCGTGACTTACTTGATTGATTGACAGTTCTTGCTGGAAAAATGAGATTCAAGTTTTTTATATTTAACAAATCCAACGCCGTCTTCTACAAAACATGAACAAAGTCACTCTCTTATGGTCAAAATCCACCATGACTTGACCTACTTAGCGAGATAGCCCAAATAAATCCAACCAGTATATAAACCCAACCCATATTAAATAAAAATTGAAGGTTTATTTATCCTAATTTCAATTTAAAATATTAGTTTTCATAGGGTAAATCTTTTTATGTTCATAATTTACTTTATTTATTCATAAACATTAATATTATGACTCAAGAGAGTTTTTTATGAACTTGATTCAGACAGTTATTAGAGAAAGAAAAAAATGTTTTTACACTAGTTCTATGTTGATTATAGGTAATTTGGAGCTATTTCCGAACGGAATCGAGCAAAGGAGAGTTGAGTTGATATGTCCATAGATCGAGGACACTTTTTGAAGCAATTTGGAGTCTTAGATTGAAGAATGCACGAGTTCAGGGAAGAATCACGTTCTTGCCCTAAATTACGCCCTAAAACACGGCCGTATCACAAACCACGTTCAGAATTACGGCCTTGGATTCAGAGTCAGAATTCGATGTTCATTCCAGGGGATTCTACGGCCGTGGAACTAACCGTAATTGTTTCCACGCCCTAAATTACGGTCGTGGAATCTCCCACGACCGTGATCTTGGCGAATCTTTTCGCCACGCTTCGAAGCCATGATCTTTTGAAAGATCGGGCCGGGCCGACACTTTACCCTACACTATAAAAAGACGGACGAAGCAAGATTCCGTCACCTCGCTTACGACCTTTCAACCTTCGCTTAGCGGCAAACGCACGCTTACAATCAACGTTTAGCAACGCACAAACCCTCATCTTGGAGGTAATTTGGAGATCTCATTGAAGATCAAAGTTCGTATTGGAGAGTTGCTGTTTGTGATTTTCGAATTGGTGGAAGATCGAAGTTCTTGGAGGGTTTTGCAAGAAGATCCCTCTTCTTGCTTAGGTTTGATTTAGGATCGGATTGACATCCCGTTTCTTTTCTTTCCTAAGATTGCGATTGGTTACTCCGTTTTGAATCTTTTGATAAACACTTGTTCTTGACTGTGATTTTGAGATTCATTTGAAGATTATTGATAGTTCTTGAAAGTTCCCATCTTTTATCTTTTAATTCTTGAATTGATATCAATATGACTGTTATTGGCTAAAAACCCTTAACAATTCTAGGGTGAAGGGTTGATAGTTGTGGCATAGGTGATGATAGATCGATCGCAAACAGATTAGACCCTGAGAGTTAGAGAATTATCGCCGACAACCCTAAATTACGGGCTGTTCTTGAGTCCACGGCCGTGGAACCTCAAGAACTAACCGTGATTTACCTTAAGTCTACGAACCTGCTTTTACTTTAATCTAAAGTTAAAGATTGGCTTTAGCTTAGCTTAGACTTGTCTTTTCTAGGTGGTAGTGAAGCCTCAACAACCTCTACCTCGATTGTGAGTGTCATAACCTCAATCGGTTAAGTTAGTCTTGACCTTTGGATTACAAGTTTGGGTATTTGACATTAATTCTCACCTCTAGAATCTTTCTATATTGAGCCTCAACAACCTGTACAGGGAGTGTCTTTTAGGTGAGTTACATAAGG
The DNA here is from genome assembly GCA_033239125.1 of Fagopyrum homotropicum. Taxonomy (NCBI): domain Eukaryota; kingdom Viridiplantae; phylum Streptophyta; class Magnoliopsida; order Caryophyllales; family Polygonaceae; genus Fagopyrum; species Fagopyrum homotropicum. Next base: position 61,570,282 of record BSWB01000005.1, read on the forward strand.
TTTTTGGAACCTCAACCGTACGATTACCTTACATTAGTATACCTTTGCATATCTCCACTCTGTCTTTACATCATTAGTATATCATGAATCTATTGCCGCAACTGAAAACCCGAAGCTTTAGGATTGTTGTTTTCCCAATATCTGTAAAACTCCCATATTCACCTACTTGATAACTTGCAATTGAATTCGCTCCACCCAAATCCCTGTGTTCGATACTCTGGAATTCTTGCTTAACTACGTCGATCCGTACACTGCGGGTTCGCTTGCTTGATTCTAGTTTTATAAATTTAAAACTTATTTGCACACACCTCTAGGGGCGAACATTGGTCAACAATGTTGAACACATCTTCACCGAGGGCTGGCCCCTTCATCATTGTGGATAGTTTGAACTTAATATTCTCTTCTCCAATGTCGAAGGAGAGAATTAAATTTTTGCAATCCACCAAACATCCGGAAGTGGCTAGGAAAGGTCTCCCCAAGATGATAGGAACCGGATAGTCCGCCGGGATGTCCAAAACAACGAAGTCTATTGGCACATAGAACTTCCCTAGTTGCACCGGTATGTCTTCCAATATTCCAACCGGGTGAGTGATCGAACGGTCCGCCATGTAAAGGGTGATCTTGACCGGCCTTGGCTCTCCTAGCCCAACCTTGTTGCAAAGTTCAAGCGGGATAATGCTTACACTTGCCCCAAGATCACATACGGCTTCATACTTTACTTCTCCCACTCCAATTGGCACACAAAAGGATCCCGGATCTCTTAGCTTAGGAGGCATCTCCTCCTTCATGGTTTGGATCAATTCCGAGGACCTCTTCGTCATCCTCACATCCCCATACTCCTCCAACTTCCTCTTGTTGGAGAGTATTTCCTTCAAGAACTTGCCATATGCCGGCATACCTAGAATAGCATCCATGAACGGAATGTTAATACATCAGTTCAAGAAATTTACCGAAGTGTTTGTCCAAACGAGCTCTTGCTCGTGATTGTGGGAATGGTAGTGGTGGCTTGTATGGAGGTGGTGCCACATATGTTGGCTCATCTTCCTTGTTCTTTCCTCCTTCTTCTTGCAAGGTCTCTTCCTCTACCACTACTTGCTTCCCCTTGTCACTTCCCTTAGGTAGGGGATCCTTCATGCTCAACTAACTCCTTGTTGTAATAGCCTACACTTGGCCTCTTGGGTTGTCCTCGGTTCTTCCGGGAAGCTTTCTGTTCGCTCCAAACGGTGTGTGCAAGCTTTAAATTTATAACCCTAGACTTAAGCTTAAAACAAGGATGCGAACCCGCAGTGTACGGGTCAATCGTAGTAAAAGCAAGAAAATTTCAGGGGTCGATCACAGGGACTCGGTGAAACAAAGTCAATATGGTGTGCTTATGTCAATACTAACCACAAGAGCGATTAACACAATCAAAGATGAATAAGAAGTCAATAAAGTAAACATGCAATTCTAGGGATTAAAACATCTAGTTGTGGTTCCAACTCAAGATCTATAGATAAGCGGACAAAGCTGAGATTTTTGCGTGGGGAAGGTGTTTCTAAAGTGGAGTAGATCACCGGGTAAGTCTCACTACACACTAATCCTAAACCGTAACTCCTATTACCGGGTAAGTCTCAAAGAATTAAGATAAAGAACTATAACCTCAAACTAACACACCATCTAAGGGAATAGAATCAACCTTTACCGGGTAAGTCTCAGGCTAACTCACAAAGATGGGATGGAAGCACACTCAAACCCCAATAAAGGATAAACCTTTATTACCTACACTTATGATCGTTGGTACACAAACTAAGGAATTACCGGGTAAGTCTCATCCTAAGCTTGCTTTGAACCAGGAAGGGTGAAATAAGAATAGGATTTGGCAAACTCTAACACTTAACTCTCAGTTTAGGATCAGATAAGTCACCTAGGTCAGCCAGTATCCACCCCGGCCGAGATGTTCATCGACTGAACGAGATGCTTAGGGTTAAGGTTAAAGACTCGAACTTTCAGGATCCTACTGGAATCTAAGATTATTCTATTATTGTTTTTCCCACAACCTTCAGCTAATCACCCTAGAATCACACAAGGAAATTAGCCACTCATCATCATAATGAAAGTATTAAAATATATGGAAGAAAGTGAATATTTGAACAAAGAAGAATTTAATGAAAAGACTTCAATAACTGAATCAAATATCACAACAAAGCGTTCCTTGGATAGCAATCCAACAAGACAAGACAACAAGTGAGGGAATTGAAGACAATCTTACAAAACCCTCCAAAGAGCTATAAAAGCTATGGACTTCAACCTTCCTTCAACCTTCAAAAAGGTTCTTCAAATCTCTCCCCACTGGAGTAGGGTGCTGCTGCTGTGTGCTATAAACCCTGATCGACGGTATAGCGTGATGATAGAATTGTGGAAATCCAACCCTTTTTATAGGAAAATAACCCTCCTAAGATAATAAATCTTAGAAAGATATTTTCCCATAAATATAGGTAAAATATATGATTCTGCATATCTCCTTCTTTCCAGGAGCCAAGCCCAAAAAATATAAGATCACTTTCCAATTTTAAAAGATCTCAGCCAAGAATAAAATATTCTCGCCGCGTCCTAGGTGTTCGCCTCGGTCGAGTCGGCGTCTCTGGATCACCTCGGTCGAGATGAATCTCTGGTCAACCGAGGTGAGTCACAACTGAATGTGAAATCTCTCAAAACTGGTCCAAAGTAAATCTTTAATCCATGGCTATGCTTCCTGGATGTAGCTCCAAATGACTCATGACTCCTTTTGCTCCTTTTTGATGCAAAACGTACCAAATTACCTGCAATTACAACAAAACTAGGTGTAGACCTCGATCCTCGCAAAGGTAGATGAAATGGTAGTATAATCACATATTATACATGCTAACATGCAGATTATTGAAGATAAAACGTCCAAACAAACCCCAAAATATAGACTATAATTCATGCTATCAAAATACCCCATACTTAGCCCTTGCTTGTCCCCAAGCAAGTTCCTCATATAGAAGACAAGGTAGAATGGATTATAGGTCATAAAAATCAATGGAAAAGTCTTTCAAAAATATTTTATGGTGTGCAACTACCATAGATCACTCTAAGAGAGTACTTCCTAGAATTTAAAAACTCAACATGATCAAAACATTTTATAAATATAGGAAAGTTGTTCATTTTTGCATAAAATCATAGAATGCATAATAAATCATAATTATTAAAATTAATCATGTATAATCCGATTTAAACTGCTAAGTCAATCAACAAGCTCAAGGTCTCAAGGGCTTCCCAAAAGAAAGGTCAAGAAACGTGTAGGGTAGGAATGTATGTAAGGTAATGTGGTGCTAGAATCCGGGAAAAGGATGAACTTCACTTTGACTTGTAACATCTTCCACCAATAAGCTTTGCTTATTTCACACTTTTTTTTCTTTTTACTTTACGTTTTGGGATGCATGGACAGAGGTGCACAATAACCGAAGCCTAGGAAATCTGCAATCATCAATTTCTCGAGATGCATCAAACCCTTGATGCACATACCATGACCCGTTAGGAATATCGCTCAATCCGACTTTGGCAAGACACAAACACCCGGCTATGTGAATGGTGCCGGGTTACTCATCTTCATGATTGACTTCCCCAAACCTATTATTGCTTTCTAACACTTTCACTTCCAGCCACTTCTCAACTTCACTTCACTTGCTTTCACCACTTCGCTTGCTTCCAAATTCCCGGATAGGTAAAGGGAGGCAAAATGCATATGAGGGGCTAAACATGATCAAGAAGAAGAAGAAGAAGAGGATGAATTGCCTTGGTCTTTCCAAGAAGAAAGTGAGAGAACTTAACCTGCGGTGTCAACCTTCAAATTCAACATAATTTGGATAAAAACAAAGTATTAAACATGCCAATAATTTCAAACAAAGCATTTAGCAACTTAAACATATTATAAAACCTTTCAAACACATAAAGAATTTAAAACCAGTAGGTAAACAGAATCTTCACTGAGATCATATCCAGATAAGTAACACAAAAAATCGTTTTCGAAAACTCTCAGTAACCCACCTCGGTCGAGGTGTTCTTGGTTCAACCGAGGTGAAATGCCTCGTTTGGCTAGAATCTCCCCGGTCGAGGTCAAAAAAATTTTTTTTTAAAACCATTTTTTTTTTTTTTTTTTTTTTTCGGTTTCGATGTTTTTCTCAATCAAATAACCTGTAGGTATGCATGTAATATCAGATAATCATATAAAGGCAATTGAAGCATAAATATGAAAATATCCGATAAATAAAGTGTCATACATCAAAAGGTAGTCGAATAAATACATCACGTAGTTAGATAAGTACAAACACCCCATACTTGGGACACACTGTCCCAGTGGGTCAAATAAAAAGTCTAGAGACAAGAGTACTCACCGGATAAAAAGCTGAACTGCATAAAAATAGAATAAAGAAAATCCTGCAGCTCCTCAATAGTCTCGATCCGGTGGTGGTGGTGGTGGCACATACGGATACTGAGCCGGGTCGAACGGATACCCCATAGTCTGCTGGAACTGGAGCTCCATCATCCTGCGCTGATAGTGCTGCTTCTCTAACATCTGATGAGTCCAGCGGTCAATGTGTCGGTCCTGGGCAGCAAATCTCTCATGCATGTCCACAGTAAGGGCAGCATAAGAGTCTATCATCTGATCTGTCAGGTCGTCGATCCGGCGATGAACCTCAGACTCTCTATGGCAGCGTGTCCGACGCCTAGCAGATCTAGCAGGAGGTGCAGCAGGTGCTGGCTCAGTATCCTCCTCATCATCCAAGTCGATGATCGGTGGCGCGCTCGTCCCTGCAGTATCTGTCCCTGTATCCATCGGGACACCACCCTCTCTCTCATCCAACGTCTCCTCGTCGTCTTCATCCTCCTCCTCCTCAGCAGGGGCAGTTGCTGCCTCTCTGTGATCCTCCATCAGTGGAGCCCATGCTGTCTGCCAATAATGCGGATCAAAGACTGTGAACTGAGCAGACCAGCGGATCCCCTGAGGTGCAGTCCGCTCCCAAGGCATGGCGACGTACGGAGTGGTCAAACCACGGGGAACCAAAATCCTCCGTGTGATCATCTCCTGTAATCCCAGCGGCTTCGGAGCCGCCGCCATCGTGCAAACACTGAGGTCCATCCCGTGGTAGGTAGCGATATGGGTGACTAGACCTCCGCAGCAAATGTCTCCCTTCGCCTTGGCCTTGATCCTGTGCAGATCCTCTGCCAAGAGCAAGCCAAAGTCTGGGAAACCTCCTGTAACCATGTAGTAGAGGCTGAAGAGCTCGCCCTGTCTGATCTTCTGGGGCGTCTCAGTACGCGCCAGATCTTTAGCGAGACATTTCTGGGGCGAGATTGCCCACATTATAGATCATAGAGACAGATGGCAACCCGGAGATTCCCGGGAGCATATTATCTTCCACCTCGACTACCATTTGGCTCACCAGATCTTTAGCGAGACATTTCTGGCGCGTACTAAGATGACGCCCCGGAAGGTTAGATAGGGGGAGCTTTTGAGCTTGTTTTGTATGGTTATAGGACGGGTGCCGGACTTTGTTGCCATGTTGACAGATGATTTGCACATGATAAAGGGGAAGTCGAAGGGTGATATCTGTTGTGGTGGGCTAGTGACCCACATCGCCACTTCATTGGGACTTGACTTGTCAAGATGTACACTTGTTGCGGCTCCGAAGCCGTTGGGATTGCAGGAGATGATCACCCGCCACATCCTCATCCCTCGTGGCCTTGGCACACCTTACGTTGCCATGCCATTGGAGATGAAGTCTCCTCAAGGCATTATGTGGTCGTCTCAGTTTTCTATCTTTGACCGCCATTTTTGGTCTGCTTCTTGGTGCCCTTATATGCAGGATGCTAGAGAGGCACTAGCAGCTGCGGAGGAGGAGGATGATGGCGAGTATGGAGGTGCTTCTATGGAGACCAGTACTGACACCAGCAGGCCTAGTATTCCCACCGTTGACCTTGGCGGCGAGGCCACGGAGGATGAGAGAGCACCACCACCACCACCACCACCACCACCACCTCAGCAGCGCAGATCCCGCCGCCGTAGAGATCCCGAGGCCCAAAGACGGATTGATGAGCTTACTGAGAAAATGATAGATTCCTACGCGACCACGACAGTAGACATCACCCAACGCTTCGATGATGAGCATCGATACATTGAGGGATGGACTCATCGTATGGAGGAGAGTCAACACTACCAACGTTATATGTAGGAGATATAGTTCTAGCAGATGATAGGCTCGATCCTTCCCAACATCCTTACATTCCACCACCACCGCCAGTTGATGAGGACTACAACTTCATGGATTTCTTTTATTTACTATGCAGTACAGCTAGGTTCGGTGAGTATTCTGACATTCACACCTATATTTGACCCATTGGGACAATGTGTCCCAAGTATGGGGTAGTTGGATGTATTACGTGACTTATTTGCTACTATGTTTGTATGACTCTCTTGGATATTATTGTCTTATTCTGCTTTATGTGCTTATCTATCATTACATGCATACCTATAGGTTTCTGTTTGAAAAAAAACGTCAAAAACCAGTTTGAAAAAACTAAATTTTTTGCTCGACCGAGACGTTCTTGACTGAACGAGGTTGAACACCTCGGATGACGTCAGAACACCTCGACCGAGATGGACTTTTTCACTAAAAGATTTTCTTTATATGCTCGAAAGGTTTTATGTTATGTTTATGTTGCAAAATGCTTTGTTTGAAATTCTAGCATGTTTATTACTTTGATTTTATCAAAATTATGTTGGATTTGAAGGTTGACGCCAAGTTATGAGTTCTCTCACATTCTTCCTGGGATGACTAAGGCATTTCATTCTCTTGTTCTTCTTCTTGACCATGCTTTATCCCCTCATATACATATTTGCCTCCCTTTACCTATCCGGGAATTTTGATGCAAGTGACAAAAAGAAAGTGGAAGTGAAGTTCAGTTTTTGGCTGAAAGTTTTAGAAAGAAACAAATTAGATTTGGGGACGTTGATCTTGATGATGAGTAACTCGGCACCATTCACATAGTCAGGCATCTGTGTCTTGCCAACGTCAGATTATTCGAGAGTCCTAACGGGTCATGGTATGTGCATCAAGGGTTTGAGGCTTCTCGAGAAATTGATGATTGCTGATCTCTTAGGCTTTGGTTATTGTGCCCCTTTGAACATGTTCGCAAAAAGTAAAGTAAAAAGTGAAAATATGCAAAGTTTATTGGTGGAAGATGTTGTGATTCAAAGAATGTGAAAGTGAGATCCTATTGCCGGATTCTAGCACCACATTACCCTATATACATCCGACCTTGACACGTTTCTTGACCTCTTTTGGAAGACCTTGAGACCTCGTGTATGATGGTTGACTTGGTGGTTTAAACTGGATTATACATGATTGATTTTGATAAATATGATTTATTATTGCATTCTACAATTTTATGCAAAGATGAACAACTTTCTTATATTTATAAAATGTTTTGATCATGTCTTGATTTTATTTGCCATCAAGCATTCTCTTAGGGTGATCTATGAGTGGAGCACACACCAAAAGGTTTTACAATGTATTCATTGATCTTTTTGATGACTTAAAATCCATTCTATCTTGTATCTAAGATTTGGATCTTGCTTGGGGACATGCAAGGGACAAGTCCGGGGTATTTTGATAGCATGTATTATATTCTAAATTTTGGGATTAGTTTAGACATTTTATCTTCATAAATCTACATGTATGGATGCATATTCTTTGATCATTATGTTGTTTTGTCTACCTTTGCGGGAATCGAGATCTACACCTAGTTTCATTGCAATTGTAGGGCAAAATGGCACGTTTTGGAACGAAATAGAGCTAAAGAAGCTAAGGAGTCATTAGACCTACATTCTGGAGCATTGAGGAGTTATAAGAAGAGCTCAAGAAGCATGGAAATGAGATAGAAGATTGATTTTGGACCACATCAGAGAGATCTACGCTTAGCTGAGATTCACCTTGGTTGGTTACAGTGGTACCTCGACCGAGATGACTTTCTGGATAGGCTGGACCGAGGCGAAGTGATGACCGGACACAACATGTTTATTTTTGGCTGAAATCTTCTATTTTTGGAAAGTGAATATCACATATTTTAGGATGGATTTCTGGAGGGAAGCATATCTTTTGGCTGATATATTTTGGAAGATTGGAAGATATTTTATAGAGGAAAATTGCCTTTTAAGATATCTTTTCTTAGGAAGGTGATTCTCCTATATAAAGAGGTTGATTTCTGAAGGTTAGATTATCTCGGAATATCTGGATCAAGGAGTGGAGTTCTCCAAAGTTTGAAGGAAGTTTTGAACGAAGTTTGGAAGGTTGAAAATCAAGGAAGGAAGGAAGCTAGTTTGAAGTTGGCTTTGAAGGAAGTTGTAAGATTTTCTTAGTTTGGTTTGGTTTGTTATCTTTTTTGATTGTAATTGAGGAACACTGATTGTTTGTTTGATTTATTCAGTTATTGAGACCTTTGTGTTAAGGTTTTCTTGTTTGATTATTGATTCTTTTCTTATATATTTGATTATTGTTATCATGATGATTGTTGGCTAAGTTCTTTATGCGATTCTAGGGTAATTGGCTGAAGGTTGTGGGAAAGACGATGAAAGAATGAGCCTTTACCCCAGTGGACCCTGAAAGCACGAGCCTTTACCCTAACTGACGAACACCTCGGTCATTCGTGGAACATCTCGACCGAGATGGTACATAAACTGAGCGAGGCTAGACCTTTCCTGATCCTTATCTGAGTTGAGGTTTCAGTTTGCCGAATCCTATCCTTGTTCTACCTTTCCTAGTTCAACGCAAGCCTAGGATGAGACTTAGCCGGTGATTCCTTTGCTTGTATACCCAAGATCTTGAGTGTAGGTAATAAAGGTTTATCCTTTATTGGAGTTTGAGTGTGCCTTCATCCCATATTTGAGAGTTAGCCTATGACTTGCCCAGTAAAGGTTGATTTTATCCCCTTGGGTGGTGTGTTGGTTTGAGATTATAGTTCCTTTCCTTAGTACCTTGAGACTTAACCGGTGAGAGGATCTTTGGTTTGGGATTGTGAGTAGTAAGACTTACCCGGTGATCTATTCCCACCTTGGAAATATCTTCCCTTTGCAAACCTAAGCTTTGTCCATGCCATCGATCTTGAGTCGGAACCACAACTGGATGCTTTAATCTTTAGAATCTACATTCCCTTTACCTTGTTATTACATAATCTTTGATAGCTTTTCTTTGTTGCATGTTTGTTATTGACAACTCGAATTACCGATCTTTGTTTCACCATATTCCATGTGTTCACCCTGGAATTCTTGCTTTTATTACAATCGATCCGTACATTGCGGGTTTGCTATTTGCAATTATTCTTGGTATAAATATTAAAGCTTGCACACACCTATTTAGAGAGAACGGTGACTATGATGTAGGAGTTGTCTTAGGACAAAAGGACGTAAGAGCTTCACATGTAATCTACTATGCCTCGATGACATTGAATGGTACTCAAAGGAACTACTCCACCACCGAAAAGGAGATGTTAGCGGTGGTGTTTGCCTTGGAGAAATTCAGGCAATATCTTCTTGGAGTAAAGGTAATCGTTTTTACTGACCATGCAGCGCTTCGTTACCTCATGGCCAAGAAGGAAGCCAAGCCAAAGTTGATCCGTTGGGTTCTACTTCTAAGTGAGTTCACCTTATAAATTCGGGAAAAGAAGGGAGCTGAGAACCTTGTTGCTGACCACCTGAGTCTGTTGGTGCAAGAAGAAGAAGATCCAACAAAGGAGAAGGCCATACTCGGAAGTTTCCCAAACAATACTTCTTACACAACCCTTTGTTGTGTAACTTGTAAGAGCCTTAGTCCTTGGAGCCTTGGAGCCTTGGTTGAGTCTAGATGACCCAGACAGCCGCCGCCACGGACCCAGATGGCCGCACCTGCGGCTGGCCGCCCCTGCGCCTCAAAGGGTCCGCCCCTACGGCTCTTTGTGGCTGCATCCACTTTCGTTGACCTTTGACCCGTGCTTTGCGGCTGACTTTCTTTATAAGCCTCCCATTGCTTCTATATGAGGGTTTCCCCATCTCCTTCTACTTCATTTCCCTCTGTACACTCTTCTTCTCCTCTCCTCTTCTTTGATCTTTCCTTTGATCTTGTGTGTGAGTTTTGAGAGTTTGGTTGTGGATTTGTGCTTGGATGATCATGAGCTTGTTGCTAAGTGTTGTGCTAATGTGCTGAGGTTGTGAGGTGGTGTTGATTACTCTTCTTGTTGCTTATGGTTTTGCTGTGGTAAGATCTTCATCTCCATCTTCAATCCTTGTTCTTTCCTTGCTTCTTTCCTTGCTTCTTTCCTTGCTTCTTTCTTTCTTCTTTAGCTTAGGATCACAAGCTGAGCTTGTGTGGATCTTTCCTGGATGTTTTGATGTTCATACATGTGTATATATGTATGTGTTATGTTGCTGTGTGGTGGAGAAGTGAAGAGAGTCAAGAGAAAGATGGAAGAGAAGTCGGGGCCAAACCTCTGCACAAACAGCTGCCCCTACGCCTGTCTGTGTGCCGCCCCTGCGCCTCACTGGTTCAGCCCCTGCGTCTCTTGTTTCCGTTGGTGCGTCTAGGGCATACCTAGTTGGTATGATTCCTTCTTCCCTTTCCTTTGTCTTTGGCTTTAGTTGATGGCTAGGCTAGTATGGTTAGGATGTGTATGACGAGTATATGATGGATATGTGCCTTAGGCACTTGTGTTTATGTTGAGGATATGCCTTAGGCATTCGTGAGCATGTTATGATCTCGAGGTTTAGATTGGGGTCAAAGGTTGTTTGTGGTTATGGGGACGAGTGTCCTAACCGTTGTAGTATGTGATGATGTGTGCCTTGCTATTGCAAGCGTTGATTACTTCCGCAAGGGGAAGCTGTGACGTGGTACAGGTTACGAGTGCTACAGGTAAGTCTATAAGACTTACTTAGCGTGTATTTATGGGTTTGCATGATTGTAATGGTTGTGTGTATTCATATGGTTGTTGCATTTATAGCTTAATGTTGACTAGGATGACCACTTATGTATACCTAAATGGTCTAAGTGTATTAAAACGGGGCGTGACCACTTGCCTATGCCTGCGGGTAGGAAGAGGTGCCCGGAAGCCAGTAACACAAGGGGGGACAAGTGATGATCACCCCCATGCAAAACCCTTGTGTTAATGGGGGAAGGGAAGGGGTTCTTTAGGTTCCTCGTGTCACAAAATAATTTGAATTAGTAATAGAATAACGTAATTAAAGATAATAAATTAATGTGTGTGTGGCATTGCATGTGTGATGTGTGGATATGTGTTTGTGCTATTACCTTCATCCTTATTCATTACTGTAGCTAACGGTGTATACCGTGTTGTAGATGATCTTCAAGTTAGGAAGACTGCAGAGTGAGCCAGATAGAGTGACCAGCCGAGGACTTCTATACATTTGTTTGTCGTGGGATATGGGCTTTTGTATCTGATGTTGTGGATGTTGTTTTTGTACTCGGCTTGATGTTGTAAAACCTGTTGAAGTATCTTCTATAGTTTTATGTATTTTGGTTTTAATCTACCTGTGCCTTGTTGTAATATCTAGTGAACTTGTTGTCAGGCTAGAGTCAAGATCCATTGTGAGATCCTAGCCCAATGTGACACTCCGAGTCCCACGGATTCGGGGCGTTACCAAGTTGGTATTGGAGCCTTAGGTTGACAACAATGACACTTGTTATCAGCAATAAAGGTAGAGTAGATAAATAAACAAAACTTGAAAGGGGTCTGACTTTTGAAAGGATTTTGGTTTTAAAAGCGAGCATAGATGTTTTGGGATAGTATGTACAGAAGCCGTCACCCTTTTGAGGATCTCGACAGTATATATATAGATACCTACTATGTGTTGATGTGTATGGATGTAATATTAAGTATTATATATATATCTATACATATGACCTATATAGAGCCTTATAAGTTAGGTGTGCATACCCCGCAGATGGCTCGGACTAGAGCCACTGCTGTTGTAGGCTGAGGTAGAGGTAGACCACCTCTTCCTCCGGGCGTGATATGACAGGAACTAGCTCCCGCTGCTGACCCACCAGTTGTGGAGGAGGCTCTTGAGGACGATGCTGAGAGTGTCGTTCCAAGGACGGGGAGCGGTGGATCCAGGAGACAATAGTCACATCGAGTCCAGTTAGATGACTGAGATCGTGTCTCCATGGGTGGAGAAAAGTTTCGTGATTACATTAGACGGGTAGAGGAGGCTGCTAGAGCAGGCAGACAAGCCCCGGATCTACCAGTGCATGAGGGACCATTTGAGAGATCCCAAGGAGCCACTTAGGTGCTAGTTATGCAAGCACGTGCTACCGAGACTGCTAGAGCTCCAGAGGAGTACAAAGGACCTCGACCAGATACCTGGTTGAAGGTGTTTCATCAGCAGGGAGTACTACCCTTCTCGGGGAAGATTGGGTTAAAGAAAGAGGTTTGGATAAAACATGTAGACTCAACTTTAGAGTCTATTTGATGTCTTGAGGACAGACGGATAGAGCTAGTACAGTCTCTATTCCGTGACCTTGCTCACCAGTGGTGGAGGTCTGTACGAGCCCAAGTCACCAGCTATGAGGAAATGAGGACTTTGATTAGGGAGCAGTTCTGCCCTGCCTCATTGAGGAGGGAGAAGCTGCAAGACTTCGTGGAGGGAGGCTTTGAGGACGTACCTAGTGCAGATGCCATCAGCCGCTTCTAGACTGAGTTAGCTTTGTTGGATCCGGCTGTCCCTTTTGAGGACTATCATGTGTACTTGTTCTCCCGTTGATTGAGGGAGAGTACACGTTCCTACATGGCGGGGTTCCACCGTGAGTCCTTAGCAGATTATCAAGATCGAGCCTCTGTCTATGAGCGAGAGAGAGCCAGCCAGAGGAGGATTTCTCATATGGGACGGTTTGAGCAGAGACAACGCACAGGACAAACTGGTGCAAGAGCATCTGGATACTGGCGAGGCCAGTCTCAAGGCTGCTCGAGTGGTCTAGTGTCTGCACAGACGACTGAGAGAGGCCGGTAGTGTTACAACTACGGGACCTATGTACATTTGAGGACTCAGTGCCCAAGAGCACCACTAACTTGCTTCTCGTGTGGTAAGCCGGGACACAGGGCTATGTTTTGCCGTCAGGGCAAGGCGTCATCACAGTTGGGTTCTTCCCTTGCAGGTGCAGCAGGAGGTGCACAGAGACAGCCTTAGCACCAGACACAGGGACAACAGAGAGTCCCACACACACCACCTACTCAGGGTTCAACTCTACGACCGAGCAGAGGCAGAGGTAGAGGCCGCGTTTTTTAGTTGTGGAGTGTTGAGGAGCCTCCCGCACAAGTTGCTACAGGTACCATTCTGTTACATGGTTTACCTGTTAGAGTTTTATTTGATACTGGTGCTACGCATTCCTTTATTTCTGATGTATGTGTTGAGTGTCTGAGTTTATCTACCATAGAAGGGACACCCTTTACGATAAGGTTACCTAATGGTAGCAAGGCCAAAGGTACCCGTGAGATAGTAATTGTCCTCTTCGCTTAGGGACTCGTGTGTTGCTTGTTGACTTCTTAGTCATGCCCTTGATGCATGAAGAAGTCATATTAGGTATGGATTGGATGAGTAGACACCGTGCAGTCTTAGATGTAGGTAAGAGAACTTTTATAATCTCTACCGACATAGGTCCGATAGAGGTCTTCTGGGGTTGGGACCTTGGGAAGACGGGATCTATTATTAGTGCTATACGAGTAGCGAGGCTGATAGTATAGGGATGCGATGCCTTCTAGGGTTATGCCATGAAGGAGGGAGATAGTCCTGTATTGGAGGAGATACCAGTGGTATGTGATTTTACAAACGTGTTTGCAAAGCCTTCTAGCTTGCCGCCTCAAAGGACTGTGGACTTCAGTATCGAGTTGGAGCCTGGTACGACACCGATCTTGAAGGCCCCATATCGTATGGCACCTGTTGAGATGTTAGAGCTGATGAAGCAACTCGAGGAGTTGGTTGAGAAGGGCTTTATCCACCCTAGCGTATCCCCGTGGGGAGCACTTGTCCTCTTCGTGCGAAAGAAGGACGGATCGTTGAGACTGTGTATCGACTACAAAGAGCTGAACAAGGTTACCATCAAGAACAAGTATCCACTGCCACGTATTGATGATCTACTTTATCAGCTTCTGGGAGCGACAATGTTCTCCCGGATCGATTTGTGTTCAAGATATCACCAACTGAGGGTGAGAGAGCAGGACGTGCACAGGACCGCATTTCGGACCCGTTATGGACACTACGAGTTTGTAGTGATGCCATTTGGGCTGACGAATGCCCCAACAATGTTCATGGATTTGATGAAAAATATCTTTATCGAATTCCTTTATCAGTGTGTGGTGGTCTTCATTGATGACATTTTGGTATACTCTCGTAGCAGAGAGGAGAAAGCCGGTCATCTAAGGACGGTTTTGCAGATTTTGAGGGATAGAGAGTTGTATGCCAAGCTCTATAAGTGCGAGTTCTGGATATATGAGGTTGCTTTTCTTGGACATATTGTCTCCGCCAGTGGGATAATGGTTGTCTATCATCCGGAAATTTAATTTCCTGAAGTTAAATTGTTTCCGACCTTTCCGCGTCTGTGGCTTATTTCCCGCAGATACGTTTGTTGAGTACTGGTTTTAACGCGGGATGGGGACATCTTTTATTTTCCAACCTTGGGAAGAGGAGTGAGGGGACAAGGGGGGCTGCTGACCCTTGGGTATTCCCACCCCTTTTGTCAGCCTCATTATTCTCTCTCCCCGTTTCCCTATTTTCCGACCTTGGGAAGAGGACTGAGGGGACAAGAGAGCCTTTCTAGCTTCTAGTTGTTGAACCCCATGTTTGGTTTTAGCTTTGGAGAGTCTTGGAGTGTGTTGTGAGTTTGATGTGGACATATGTATATATCTTGGTGATCAGGCTTTGGTTTTCCGATTCGGAATGTGAGATCGTTGATTTGATTAGCTTGAGTCGAGGTAAGTCCTCGGATTTACATAGCCGCTTTTATGCCTTATTTGGATATGTTATGGTGGTGTGTGTTTATCGCTTTTAGAGCATGAAAACGGATTAGGATCTACTTGACCTTATTTATTATCGGCCCATCGTTACTATTTTTATCGGGCGGTGACATCACTGCCCTTCTCCCGAGGGAGACTGGAGGGATCTCTACGACCAGGCCAAAAATGGTATATGGACGGGCTTCTTCATCACTCCCTCAAGGTATACGGGTTGAGCGCCGCCAAACTTTTGTTGCTTACACGGGGACCGATGCGAGAGTTATAAGACTCTCGTGTCATACTTGAACGAATGGATTAGTTATGGAATAACCTCAAAAGATATAATGTAATGAATGTATATGTTGTGTGTTTTTTGTTCTCATTTGTGTTTGTGCCATATTATTCATATAATGCCTATAATGTGAGCTAACCGTTTCAAATCACTTTGTGTAGATGCCTTGTAGGTTAGGGATACCGCCGAGTGAGGTGGAGGAGTGGATAGCTGAGTGGTCTCCGTACATTATAGGATTGGGGCGTTTTTGGGGTGTTCCTTGTTTGTTGGATTATGTCATGTTGTACGTTTTGGTTTCCTTTACGTTTTGTATCGTTTTGAGGACTCCGCTGAGTTTCCAACTTGTATCCCTCCCTTTCTTTTCGTGCATAAATTATAACTATTTGGAGATTTTTGCCTTTATTTGAGCCATGTTGGAAAAGTCCGGTGAGATTGTTGTCAGGCTAAGGGTCGGGACCCATTGTGTGGTCTCACCCATAGCATTCCGATATCATGTGGATTCGGGGTGTTATAAAGTGGTATCAGAGCCAGGTTGACATCAATGGCACTGTCAACCTTCTAAAGGCCGATTGAGGAATAAACAGAACCCACACAGGTTTTGACTTTTCGTTTTTAAAATTCATATGCATGAGTAGGGATTGGGTTACCATGTACGGGACCTCCACTCCTCACACAAACCTCGGCAACGTAGATTTCTGGATTTGATGAATATATAATTGCATAGTTATATATATATGGATATGGCCTTAGGATGATTTTGGACTTGTATGTAGTTATCTATGCATATGGCCTTAGGATGATTGGGCTTTTATGCCTTGGTTGTACCTTGGATTTTGGCTTCTTACTTACGATGTATTATTAAGTCTGCTTTTATAAATAATACTATAAGTACGACATACCTATCGAATTAATTACACCTAAATAAACGTGAAACGACACCAAATGGCACATACGAGAGCGACCGCTTATGTGGGACCTGCCCAGGGTAGAGCACCACTTCCTCCTACCGTCCCGAGACGGGGACGAGTAGGGAGGCCTCCAGGCGGGAGAGGTCGGGGACGTATCCCCATTACGGACACACCAGTTGTGGATCCGCCACCAGCTGAGGTTCCTATAGAGGACGTGGCGGAGAGTATCACTCTCGAGGGAAAGGGGAAAGGACAGTTGTGAGGTCTTGAGCACGTAGTTCCTCATCTGCTAGGACTGGGGGAGCATTGATTGGGGATACCGTGTTTGAGGACTATGTACGTTGATTTGAGGAGGCCTATAGCACTAAAGCACCACCTCCAGTACCACCGGTTCCGGTGCCAGCACCGGCACCTGCACCCGCGAGATCGGCTCAGGTCTTATTGAGGGTTACACAGACTAAGGTCGTACCAGAGATTATTGCACCGGAAAGAGATACATCCGCGCCGGTTGTGGAGATTGCTAGGGCTAGAGACGGACTGAGGTATCCTGGACCTGATTCATAGTTGAAGGCTTTCAACCAACAACATGTACCTTACTTCGACGGGAAAGTGAGGTTAGAGGTTGAGCATTGAATCGGGAACATGAAGACAGCACTAGAGGCGATCCGTTGCCCAGAGGAAAGGCAGGTGAAGGTGGTTTAGACGTTGTTTAGAGAGCAGGCCCACAACTGGTGGAGGTCGGTACGATGAGGCGTGACTAGGATGGACCAGCTGCCAAGACTTGTTAGACAGACTTTCTTCCCAGATTCATTGAGGAGAGACCGAGTTCAGGATTTGTTAGAGCCTGGGTTTGATGACGTCCCAGTTATCGAGATCATGCGTTTCTGAGCGGATTTTTCTTTGTTGGGGCCCTCCGCACCTTCGGTGGACCAGCATCTGTATCTCTTTTCGAGGAGGTTGAGGGAGTCTACCCGTGTATACCTTGCGGGATTCCGTTATGATTCCCTGGCCGAGTACCAAGAGCGAGCCTCGGCATACGAGAGAGACTGACTAGGAGCTAGGAGAGTGGCGCAGTCCGGAGGACCGGACAAGCGTCAAAGGACAGGACCCACTAGTTTAGGGGCAGGAGCCTCAGGATAGGGCTGTAGTCCGGCCAAGGGATGTACAGGACATCCGCTTGCTACTCAGGTGCCAAACAGAGGGAGGTAGTGTTATAACTGCGGAGGACATGATCATCTTAGGCCTGATTGTAGGATTCCTCTAGTGACGTGTTTTTCTTGGGGTTAGACGGGCCACAGGGTAGTTTATTGCAGACTGGGCAGGGCGCCGTCACAACAGGGGCCTTCACCTGCTAGCAAGGCAGGTGGAGGGCAAAGACCACCTCAGGTATAGGCTCAGGGTTTTCAGTAGAGGGGACAGAGTTAGACACATACACAGGGGTCAGCTCTGGGTCAGGGCCGTGGTAGAGGCAGTGGTCGAGGCCGTGGTGGAGGTACACCGGAGACCCGTGGCACATAGGCCAGGGTGTTTGAGTTGAGGAGCGATGTGGATCCAACAACGCCAGCAGCTACAGGTACTATTAAGATCCATGGACTTCCGGTCCGAGTTTTAATTGATACGGGTGCCACACAGTCTTTTATATCTGATGACTGTGTAGCTAGGTTGTCCTTAGTTACGGTAGAGGGGAGACCCTTCATTTTGGGGTTATCCGATGGAGGTAGGGTTAGTGGTACCCGAGAGGTATGTGGTTGTCCAATACATTTGGGAAACCGAGATTAGTTAGCTGACTTCTATGTCATGAACTTAGTGCATGAAGAAGTCATCATTGGCATGGACTGGATGGACCGCCATCGAGCCGTTTTGGACATCAGCCGGAGGACCGTGACAATTACCACGGAGACGGGACACGAGGTGATTTTCCGAGGTTGGGACCTCGGGAAGACCGGCATACTCATTAGTGCGGTCCGAGCCGCGAGACTTACTGGGTAGGGATGCGAGGCCTTCTGGTGCTATGCCATGAAGGAGGAGACGGGACCATCGCTGGAGGATATTCCTGTGGCATGTCAGTTTAAGGATGTCTTCGGGGAGCCACCCAGATTACCACCGCGGAGGAGCGTTGATTTTTCTATTGAGTTGGAGCCCGGCACGAGGCCGATCTCCAAGGCTCCATACCGCATGGCGCCGATCGAGTTACTGGAGCTGAAGAAGCAGCTCGAAGAGTTAGATGAGAGAGGTTTTATACGCCCGAGCGTTTCCCCTTGGGGTACACCGGTCCTCTTCATCACAAAGAAGGACGGATCTTTGAGGCTTTGTATCGATTACCATGAATCGAACAAAGTCACCATCAAGAATAAATACCCTCTACCATGCGTCGATGATCTTTTAGACCGGTTACTGGGAGCCTCCGTGTTTTCACGCATTGATTTGAGGTCGGTTATATCACCAGCCGAGGGTGAGAGAGGAGCACGTGCCGAAGACGGCATTCAGGACGAGATATGGCCATTATGAGTTTATCGTGATGCCCTTCGGGCTCACGAATGCACCCGCCGTCTTCATGAAGTTGATTAACGATATCTTCATCGACATCTTGGACCAGTTCATGGTGTTCTTGACCTCTTAAAGGTTCAAGAGAGCCTTCCTAGCTTCTAGTTGTTGAACCCCATGTTTGGTTTTAGCTTTGGAGAGTCTTGGAGTGTGTTGTGAGTTTGATGTTGACATATGTATATATCTTGGTAATCAGGCTTTGGTTTTCCTATTCAGAAAGTGAGATCGTTGATTTGATTAGCTTTAGTCGAGGTAAGTCCTCGGATTTACATAGCCGCTTTTATGCATTATTTGGATATATTATAGTGGTGTTTGTTTATCGCTTTTGGAGCATGAAAACGCATTAGGATCTACTGGACTTTATTTATTATCGGCCCATCGTTACTATTTTTTATCGGTGGGTGACATCACTTCCCAACTCCCGAGGGAGACTAGGGGGATCTCTGAGACCAGGCAAAACATGGTATACGGACAGGCTTCTTCATCACTCCCTCAAGGTATACGGGTTGAGCGCCGCCACACTCCTGTTCGTTACACGGGGACAAAGGCGAGAGTTATAAGACTCTCGTGTCACACTTGAACGAATGGATTATTTATGGAATAACCTAAAAAGATATAATGTAATGAATGTGTATGTTGTGTTTTTTGTTCTCATGTGTGTTTGTGCCATATTATTCATATAATGCCTAGAATGTGAACTAACGGTTTCAAACCGTTTTGTGTAGATGCCTTGCAGGTTAGGGATGCCGCCGAGTGAGGTTGAGGAGTGGACAGCCGAGTGGTCTACATACATTATAGGACGGGGGCGTTTTTGGGGTTTTTCTTGTTTGTTGGATTATGTCATGTTGTACGTTTTGGTTTCCTTTACGTTTTGTGTCGTTTTGAGGACTCGGCTAAGTTTCCAACTTGTATCCCTTCCTTTCTTTTCTTGCATACATTATAACTATTTGGAGATTTTCGCCATTATTTGTTCCATGTTAGAAAGGTCCAGTGAGATTGTTGTCAAGAAAAGGGTCGGGACCCATTGTGTGGTCTCGCCCGTAGCATTCCCATATCCCGCAAATTCGGGGTGTGACAGGTTGATCGGGCGAAGATCGAGTCTGTTGCATCATGGACGACGCCGACGAACGTCGATGAAGTGCATAGATTTCTTGGCCTAGCCGGCTATTATACACGCTTTGTGGAGGGATTTTCTGTGATTGCCCGTCCACTGACGAGTCTTCTGAGGAAGACTACCTGATTTGTATGGACTGATCAGTATGCCTAGAGTTTTGAGGAGTTGAAGAGGCGTTTGACTTCTGCTCTTTTCTTAGCACATCTAGAGGGTTTTGAGGATTTTGTGGTTTACAGTGATGCATCCAAGCTAGGCTTGGGATTTGTATTAATGCAGACAGGCAGATTTATTGCATATGCGTCTCGACAACTGAAGACGTATCAAGAGAACTACTCAACTCATGGTCAGAAGTTGGCAGGGGTACTTCATGCTTTGAAGATCTGGAGACATTACCTGTATGGTGCCACATGTCAGATCTTCACACACCGTAAGAGTCTGAAGTATATTTTTACGCAGCGGGAATTGAATAACCGCCAGCGTCGATGGCTCGAGTTTATCAAGGACTTTGACCTTGAGATTCTGTATCATCTGGGAAAGGCGAATATTGTAGTAGACGCCTTGAGCAGGAAGACACCTTGAGAGAAGGCGATTGCGAGACTAACAGTTCAGCCTTAGCTTCAGAGGGATCTAGCTTGGCTAGAGATGGACACCCAGTTTCCTTATGAGGATGCCTAGTTCTTTGCTTTAGAGGTTCCACCTGGTCTGTTGGAGGAGATCAAACAGAAGCAGAGGACCTGCCCGACCTTGATAAGGATTTGAGAGAGGATGTCTCGTGGAGAGGCACCGCAGTTCTCCATAGGAGCTGATGGAGTTATGAGCCGCCACAACCGCGTCTGTGTACCTGTTGATGCGGAGCTAAGACAGAGGATTTTACAAGAGGCTCATTGTACACCTTACTCAGTACATCCAGGTATGAGTAAGATGTACCATGATGTGAGACGTTCATATTGGTGGGGAGGGCGGAAGCCCGATGTAGCCAGATTTGTGGCTCAGTGTGCGACCTACCAACATGTCAAGATATAGCATTTTAGGACTGGAGGTGAGCTCCATCCACTACTAGTACCGCTGTGGAACTGGGAGGACGTCTCCATGGACTTTGTGACCGGTTTTAGGCCTAGTTGGAGTTTTGATGCTATGTGGGTTGTTATTGATAGACTGACGAAGATAGCACATTTTATTCCCATCAGAGAGATGTTGCCGGTGAGCAGATTGGCTGAGGAGTATACTAGATAGATAGTGATAATCCATGGTGTACCGAGGACGATTGTCTCTGATCGAGATGGTCGGTTTACCTCGAGGTTCTGGCAGCGGATTTAGATTGCCTTGGGACGAGTCTGCACTTCACGACTGCATTTCACCCCTAGACAGATAGTCAGACAAAGAGAACCATCCAGTCCGTGGAGGATATGTTGCGAGCCTGTGTGTTGGATTGGGGACATGGATGGTCATAATACCTCCAACTAGTTGAATTCTCATACAACAACAGCTAGCATGCATCTATAGGGATGGCTCCTTATGAAGCACTCTATGGACGTAGCGCTAGAGCAGATTCAGGGTGATATGGCTCGAGTAGCGCTGATTAGAGAGAGGATGTTGGCTTCACATAGTCGCTAGAAGTCATATGTAGATAAGAGGCGTCGATCTCTAGAGTTCAGGGTAGGAGCTCATGTCAGGTTGAGAGTATCTCCGACGCGAGGCGTCAGACGTTTTGGCATAAAGGGGAAGCTGATTCCCCGATATGTCGGTCCCTTTGAGATATTGGATAGAGTCGGGAGGGCATCCTACAAATAAGCATTGCCTCCGAGGTTAGAAGGTGTTCACCATGTGTTTCATGTGTCTCAGCTGAGGGAGTTGTTCGCTCCAAAAGGTGTGTGCAAGCTTTGATATTTATAACCCAAGAAGTATGCTTGAACAATATGCGAACCCGTAGTGTACAGATCAAATGTAATAAAAGAAATAATTTCAGGGGTCGAACACACGGACTATGGTGAAACAAAGATCGGTAATCAGGTTGTCAAATAATCATTAACAACAATTAAAGCAATCAAAGATGATATAAAAGTCAAATAAAGGGAATGCGGATTCTAGGGATTAAAGCATTCAGTTGTGGTTCCGACTCAAGATCTCAACAGGTAACATGGACAAAGATGAGGTTTGCAAAGGGAAGATGTTTCTATGGTGGAAATAGATTACCGGGTATGTCTCACTACTCACTATCCCAAACCAAATCTCCTTTTACCGGGTAAGTCTCAAGGTACTAAGGAAAGGAACTATAGTCTCAAACCAACACACCACCTAAGGGAATAGAACTAACCTTTACCGGGTAAGTCTCAGGCTAACTCTCAAAGATGGGATGAAGGCATACTCAAACCCCAATAAAAGATAAACATTTATTACCTACACTCATGATCTTGGGTAAACAAACAAAGTAATCACCGAGTAAGTCTCATCCTAGGATTGCGTTGAACCAGGAAAGGTATAATAAGGATAGGATTTGGCAAACTTAAACTCTTAACTCGGATAAGGTTCAGGAAAGGTTCACCTCGCTCAGTTATATTCCATCCCGGATGAGATATTCAATGACTGACCGAGGTGTTCTGCGGTTAAGGTAATGACTCGAGCTTTCGGGGTCCTGTTGGGATTAAGATCATTCTATCACCGTCTTTCCCACAACTTTCATCCAATCACCCTAGAATTGCATAAAGAACGTAGCCAACAATCATCATGATAACAATAATCAAATTTATAAGAAAGGAATCAATATTCAAACAAGAAAACCTTAACACAAGGGTCTCAATAAGTGAATGAGTGAAACAACAAATCAACGTTCCTCAAATCACAATCAGAAAAGACAATAAACCAAAAGCAATCTAAGAAGATCTTACAAACTCCTTCAAAAGCCAACTTCAACTATGATTCCTTCCTTCCTTGAACTTTAACCTTCAAACTTCCTTCAACTCTTCCTTCAAAACTCCAGAAAATTCCAGGTTGCTCCAAGCATAGCTGAATTGTAGATAATCGAACCCTTTATATAGGAGAAT
This sequence comes from Fagopyrum homotropicum, assembly GCA_033239125.1. NCBI lineage: Eukaryota > Viridiplantae > Streptophyta > Magnoliopsida > Caryophyllales > Polygonaceae > Fagopyrum > Fagopyrum homotropicum. The sequence goes on from BSWB01000005.1 coordinate 61,593,214, forward strand.
TATCATCCAAAGAGAATATATCTTAAAAAGATAATTTCCTAGAAAATATATCCATATCTCTCAATATATATCAATCAAATATAATATCTTCCTTCCAGAAATCCAGCAAAAAATATGTGATATTTTATTATAAAAATAGAAGATCTCAGCTAAAAATAAAGATCTCGCAGGCGGTAGGGTGTTCGCCTTGGTCGGGACGCTCCTAAAGATCACCTCCGTCGAGGTAATACAATAGCTGACCGAGGTGAGTCTTAGCTGAATGTAAAACTCTCGAATCTGGTAAAAAATCAATCCTCTAAATATTTTTCATGCTTCCTGAGATCTTCCTATAACTCCTCAATCCTCCAGAATGTAGCTCATATAAATCCTAGCTTCCTTAGCTCGATTTCGGTCCAAAACGTACCATTATCCCTACAATTACAACGAAACTAGGTGTAGACCTCGATTCCCGCAAAGGTAGAAAAAACAACAATATAATCAATGAATATACATTCATACATGCAGATTTATGAAGATAAAACGTATAAACCAATCCCGAAATATAGACTATAATGCATGCTATCAAAATACCCCATACTTGTCCCTTGCTTGTCCCCAAGCAAGTTAGAAATCTTAGATACAAGATAGAATGAATTATAAGTCAGAAAGATCAATGAAAAACATTTGAAAACATTTTTGGTGGTGTGTTCCACTCATAGATCACCCTAAGAGAATACTTCATGGCAAATAAAATAAAGACATGATCAAAACATTTTATAGGTATAAGAAACCTGTTCATCTTTGCATAAAATCGTAGAATGCATAATAAATCATATTTATCAAAATCAATCATGTATAATCCAGTTTAAACCACCAAGTAAATCAACAAGCTCGAGGTCTCAAGGGCTTCCAAAAGCGGTCAAGAAATGTGTGAGGGTGGGATGTATATAGGGTAATGTGGTGCTAGAATCCGGGAATAGGATCTTACTTCACTTTTTTTGAAAGTCAACATCTTCCACCAATAAGCTTTTCTTATTTTTACTTTACTTTTTGAGATGCATGGACAGAGGTGCACAATAACCGAAGCCTAGGAGATCAGCACTCATCAATTTCTTGTGATGCCTCTAACCCTTTATGCACATACCATGATCCGTTAGGAATATCGCTCAATCCGACTTTGGCAAGACACAAACACCCCGCTATGTGAGTGGTGCCGAGTTACTCATCATCATGATTGACTTCCCGAAACCTAGTTGTTTCTTTCTAACACTTTCAGCCAACATCTCAACTTCACTTTCACTTGCTTTTCTTTGCTTGCTTCCAAATTCCCGGATAGGTAAAGGGAGACAAATATGTATATAAGGGGATAAAGCATGGTCAAGAAGAAGAAGAGAAGAGAATGAATTGCCTTAATCATCTCACGAAGAATGTGATAGAAATCATCATGTGGTGTCAACCTTCAAATCCAACATAATTTTGATAAAAACAAAGTATTAAACATGCTAAAACTTCAAACAAAGCATTTTGCAACTTAAACATATCATATAATCCTTCGAGTATATAAAGATTTTAAAACCAATCTGTAAACAGAATCATCATTGAGGTCATATCCATAGAAGAAGCACAAAACATTTCGAAAAAACTCTCAATTAAGACCACCTCGGTCGAGGTGTTCAGGCGTCATCCGAGGTGTTCATCCTCGATCGGCCATGAACGTCCCGTTCGAGGTCAAAAAATTTTTTTTTCAAACCACTTTTCGACGTTTTTCTCAAACAAAAATCTGTATGTGTGCATCAAATAACTGATAAGCACATAAAGCCAAGTAAATAGAACTAATATCGAGGGAGTCATGCAAACATACACATAAGTCACATAAAGAACATCCAAATACCCAATACTTGGGACACATTGTCCCAATGGGTCAAATATAAGTATATGGAATCAAGAAACTCACCAAACCTAGCTGAACTGCATAATAAATATAAAGAATGAAATCCATAAAGCTCTAGTCCTTGTCAGCTAGTGTTGGTGGATGTGGAATGTAGGGGTGCTGGGTCGGGTCAAATGGATAGCCCATAATCTGCTGATGTTGGATCTCCATTATCCAACGCTGATAATGCTAGCTCTCCAACATCTAATGCGTCCAACCCTCAATATCTTGGCGCTGGTCAGTAAAGCGCTCGGATATGTCGACTGTCAGGGCTGCGTAAGCATCAATCATCTGGTCGGTGAGATCATCAATCCTCTGGTTGGCCTTGTAATCTCTAAATCTGCAATGGGAACTGCGCTGAGGTGGTGGTGGTGCTGCTGTCTCCTCCTCTGTCGCCTTATCATCAAGGTCAACAACTGGAACACTAGGGCCGCTGGTATCAGTACCGGTCTCCATGGCAGCTCCTCCCTCATCATCATCATCGTCATCATCAACAGTGTCTCTAGCATCCTGCATGTGGGGAAACAAGGCAGCAGACCAATATTGACGGTCAAAGATAGAGAACTGAGATGACCACATAATGCCCTGTGGTGCAGTCATCTCCCATGGCATGGCAACGTAAGGCGGGCCAAGGCAACGAGGAACAAGAATACGTCTCGTGATCATCTCCTGCAGTCCCAGCGGCTTCGCAGCCGCAACCTGTATAAAACTAGAGGATCCATACCAATAGCAGTAGCAATGTGGGTCGCCAATCAACCACAACAGATATCTCCCTTTGACTTGCCATTGATCATGTGCAAGTCCTCAACTATCATAGCAACAAAATCAGGAACTCCTCCCGTGAGTATACAAAATAAGCTCAGCAACTCCCCCTGAAGAACCTTCTAGGGCGTCTCAGTACGCGCTAGAAGTTTCTCACTGAAGATCCTGTGAGCAAGGCGGAAACCAAGATGGAATATGATGCGCTCCCAGGAATCTCCTGGCCTCCACCTGTCACTATGGTCAGTCACGTGGGTTATCTCGCCAAGAAATCTCGAGCTACATCTCGGGAAGGAAAATAAAAAACTGTAGGAATAGGGAAGCCGAAAATCTCCGTGAACTGATCCATGGGCACCACATAATTTCGGTTCAGCAACCGGTACTTGATCCCCTGACGCTCCAACACGTATGTCACCGAGCTTACAAAGTCCATAGTCGGCTCCAGATAAGCCGGCGCTCTAACATCCATGAACTCCTCCATCCCAACCATGGAAATCATCTTCCTCAAGTACTCCGCCACATGGAGGCACTCGAAGGCAGAAATGTCTACAAACTACGGGGCAACGATCGGACGCCCGCATATACGATCAAAGTCCTTTTGGTGATGCTCGTTGATCACCGGAATCAAGAATTGAGATGTAGAAGAAGGAGAAGACAGGTGGGAACTGCTAGGTCTGTCTCTCAAGACCAACTGTCGATCTGATCTGTTACTCATGTTTTTGGATGAAGAACACCTCGGCCGAGACACAACCGACTGTACCGAGGCGAAGCACTCTTCGTACGCACTCTCTGAATTTGTAAGTTCTTTTCCCCCAAATCACTACCAAAGGCTTCCTAAGGGGTACTTATATCCTTTTCAACAATAAACAGTGGCAACCAAAGCCAAATCTGTGCAGAATTTCCAAAAGAAGAATGAGTTAGGATTTTGGAACGAAATACCCATATTTTGCTTATTTGGAGCGTTTTCCTTGTTGTTTGATGCTTGGAAACTGATCCTCTTGCTTCCTCCGGTGTAATCGAGTAAGAATCGTGCAAAACGGGCAAAAACAAAGAATTTGAGAATTAGGGTCGCCGCGGTCGAGGTCTTCACTAGGGAGGGAAAAGGTGAAGAGAGAGAAACCGTTTCGCCTTTTATACCCCTCGCTGATTTTGATTTTACCTCGGTCGAGGTGGTCCAGACCGGACCGAGGTGTCTGACTTGTTGTTAGACCTAGTCGCCTCGGTTGACCAAGAACACTTCGCTCGAGGCGCTGTGATAACAACCGAGATGTGTCTCAGTCAAGCTCCGTCTTCTCAATTTCTCGAACTTCTGTCCTTCCAGTGTAGCTCCTGAGCTGCAATCCTTCCTTAGAAAGTAACTGGTTCCTGTCTAGAGGACGCTAAAACAAATTGAAGCAAACTATCTAAAATTAAGCCATAAAAGGAAAAAGAAAGCAATATCTTGGGTTGCCTCCCAAGAAGCGCTTGGTTTAGGGCCGCTAGCTGGACCGTACATCATCCTCAAACATGCTGGAAGGTGTCCTCACCCCATACTTAACCTTCATCACGGGGTGAAACAAAAGACTCTATCCAATGTTCCAATAAATGCAATTTCTCATCGGGAAACGAATCATCTATTGGTTGGTCATCCTTCTCGAGGGAGGAGTGAGTTAGCCGGCTGAGGTGATCCACAACAAAATTTTCGGATCCCTTCTTATCGCGAATCTCTAGGTTAAACTCTTGAAGAAAGAGAATCCAACGAATGAGGTGCGGCTTTGCATCCTTCTTAGCAAGCAAGTAACGAATGGCTACATGGTCGGTTTGAACAATAACTTTCGCTCCCACCAAGTAAGAGCGAAATTTTTCAAAATCATATACAACCGCCAAGAGCTCCTTTTCAGTGGTGACGTTGTTCAGTTGAGCTTCATCTAGCGTCTTGATAGCATAGTAAATGGCGTTGGTCCGGCCATCCTTCTTTTGTCCAAGTACCGCTCCTACGGCTACCTCACTAGCAAAACACATGATCTTAAAGGGAAAGGTCCAATCGGGAGGTTGAATGATGGGAGCTGTAATCAACGCTTCCTTTATCCTGTAAAAAGCATCAAGGCATTCCTACGAAAACTCAAAAACAACATCTTTATTCAAAAGATTAGTGAGCGGTTTAGAGATTTTTGAGAAATCCTTGATGAACCTCCTATAAAAACCTGCATGCCCGAGAAAACTCCGCACACCCTTGACAGAACAAGGGGGAGGAAGTTTCTCAATAGTCTCGATCTTAGCTCGATCGACCTCAATACCTCGGTTGGAAACGAGGTGTCCTAGTACAATTCCTTCGCTAACCATAAAGTGACACTTCTCCCAGTTAAGAACAAGATTAGTGTCTTCACAATGTTGTAGCACTAGAGAAAGGTTAGCCAAACAATTATCAAAAGAGGAACCATATACCGAAAAGTCATTCATGAATACCTCCATGATCTCCTCGATGTACTCGGAAAAGATAGCCATCATACAACGTTGAAAGGTAGTGGGTGCGTTACACAATCCGAATGGCATCCTCCTATAAGCGAATGTCCCCTATGGACAAGTTAAAGTTGTCTTCTCTTGATCATCCGGATGGATAGGAATCTGAAAGAAGCCACTATTACCATCTAGATAGCAAAAATGGGAGTGTTGAGCTAACCGTTCAAGCATTTGGCCTATGAAGGGAAGCGGGAAGTGGTCCTTCCTAGTGGCCACGTTCACCTTCCTATAATCAATGCACATCCTCCCGCCCGTAACGGTCCTAGTTGGAATCAACTCGTTGTTCTTATTCGTCACAATAGTCATCCCTCATTTGTTTGGAACTATATGCACCGGGCTCACCCACTTGCTATCCGATATGGGAAATATGATACCTGCATCAAACAACTTAAGAATTTTCTTCTCCACAACCTCTTTCATGATCGGATTTAACCGTCTTTGAGGTTTCCGTGAAGTCTTATGATCATCTTCCATTAGTATCTTATGCATGCAAAAAGAAGGCTTATTAATACCAACAAGACCATCAATAGTATAACCCAAAGCCTTTCGATGTTTCCTCAGAACATCCATCAGTTTAGACAATTCAGTTTCTGGAAGGGAAGCACTAAATATAACGGGATAAGTAGAATCCGGACCTAGGAAAGCATACCTTAAGTGATTCGGAAGTGGTTTAAGCTCCACGACTGTGGATGCTTTTTGAGGTGGATTTGTGCCTTCTCCTTCCAGTGAAGTGGACATGGATCGAAAAACTGGACATTCAGAATCTCAGTTGACATCATCTCGCTTGCGACCTCGGTCGAGGCCCAAGTTGGGTGACCGAAATGTTCTTCACATAAGAACACCTCGCTTGGTCCAGGAAGTGCCTCGGTAGAATTACTGGAACTAGGACCGAAACCTAATGTGCTTTTCTTCTCCTGGATTAATATCTCAATCTTAGGTCCTAGATCTGCTTCCAATGCTTTTAAGCTCCATATATCTGCATCACAAGAGACATCTATACCTTCCTCCATTAAACTAAAATAAGAAATTTTTCAAGAGGATCGTTAATAAGGATAGAGCTCACCAATTCTCTTGATTCTTATTCATCATAGATGTTGAAGATGTCATCCTCCAGTGGCTCTTCCTTCATTGCAGCAAGCAATGCACATTGAAACCCAAAGTTGCTAGAAACGGCCTCCCGACAATGATAGGAATGGGATAATCTGCGTGAATGTCAAGTACAATAAAGTCTATAGGTAGAAATGAACTAACTTGATGGGAACGTCTTCAAAAATACCCACGGGACGGGTAATGGAGCGATCCCCCATGTATAGCGTCATCTTCACCGGCTTGGGCTACCCAAGTCTGACTTTCTCTCAAAGCTCCAGCGGAATAATGCTCACGTTGGCTCCTAGATCACACAATGCATCATAAGTTACATCCCCAACTTGAATGGGAATGCAAAATGAACTGGGATCTCTTAATTTAGGTGGCATCTTCCCCTTCTTGATTTGAATGAGCTCCGAAACTTAGATGCCATCCTTACTTCCCCAAAATCTTCCAACTTCCTCTTCCTTGATAGAATCTCTTTCAGAAACTTCCCATAGGCGGGCATCCCTAGAATGGAATGAAGGAAAGGTATGTTAATGTGTAGTGTATTCATAAGGTCCAGGAACTTACCAAAATGCTTGTCTAGATGTGCCCTAGCCCTTGACTAAAGGAATGGAAGTGGTGGTTTATAAGCAGGAGGTAGAACATAAACTTTAGATTGGTCTTTCGTTTTTTGGGGCTCCACCTCGGTTGGCACCTCGACTGAGGTGTTCCTCGTCTGATCTTTGTCCGAGGTGTTTCTCATCTGGTCAGATTTCGATAGAGGTACTGGATTTGTAGTCTTCAATCCACTGCGTGTTATAACTGCCATAATCTGTCCCTTAGGGTTGCTCTCTGTCCTTGCTGAGAGCTTCCATGGATCTCTTGGCGCTTCATTCGCCTTGTTGAAGAATTATTGCTCTAAGGTTTTTTGTGCCTTCGAAAATGAATTCATCGATGTCTCCAAAGCGTTGAGCTTGATCAGAATTGCCTCTAGCATAGCATCTTTCTATTTTGGTTGGGACGAACTTGATGCAGGCTCCTGGCTTCTCAATGGAGTAGAAGAAGACGAGGGGACGTTAAGAGCATTATTAGCATGAGAATAAGGGTTACCGGAATTTTGTTGATTAGATCTCCAATTGTTGTTGTTGGAGTTTCTATTGTTATTGTAGTTGTTGTTCCGCGGCCCTTGATGGTTGTTTCTTCCTTGGTAGCCACCTTCTTGCTCCTTCGTTTGAGCTTACTAAAAGCTCCTTCAATGCTTTTACTTCATTTCTAAGCGAGGTGAGTTGAGCTCCATTTGATGATGTGTCTCGGAACCTACCTCTCCTTACTCCATTTTCAGTTCCTTGATGGGAGTACTTCTCCATTTGTAAAGCTTGCTTTTTAATGAAATCCCAAGCTTCATCTATTTGCATATCGATGAAGGTGCCGGCGGAAAGCAATTGGAGTTTGAATTGAGTATCTCCATTCAAACCCTTGAAGTATATTTTCAGCAACTCGATCTTTGGAATCCCATGATGTGAGCAATCCAACAGAAGATCCTTGAATCTCTCCCATGACTTGGACAAATTCTGCTAGTCCTTTATAATAAAAGCAATGATATTTCCCCTCAATTCAGCGGTTTTAGAGGGAGGAAAGAACTTAGTAAGAAACTCCGTCATCATCTCCACTCTTGAAGGTCTCAAGGTCTCCATCAGAATCTCATAGTTTTGCAAATGTTAATGCGGAGACTCTCTCTCCAAACCTCCAAATTGACATTGTCTAATCATGGTTAGAACTTGTGGTCGAAGTTCATAATCATTCTCAGCTGGATCACCTAGGTTGACTCCTGGACGCCTGACTTGTTGATTGGTGTCCATCCTCTGTCCTAGGGTTTTTGGAACTCCAGCAAAGAGAACATCTCGGATAGGCATCTGAGGTGGTAGGTGTATCTTGGCCGGGGCAACATGAACTGCGTCTTGCCTCGGTCGAGGATATGGGATTGGTCGAGGTAGAAACTGGGCCCTTAGAGCGGTCATATCTGCTTCAATTCCTTCGGTTCATGCGCAAGTCTCGTCTTTCTCTCGCTACAGTTCTTCCTTACTGAGGCGTAGCTGTTCTAATGCCTCCTTCAATTCGGCTTCAAGATTGCGATTGTCTTGATTGGCCATCTTAGCTTCTTTCAATCTTCTCTTGTAGGTCTTTTCTGGTTCGGGATCGTAGGGAACGATTTCCTTTCCAGCACAAGTTCTTCGCATAAACCTAAAGAAAGATCATGCGAAATCAATCAATTAAAGTAGTCAAAAGCAACAAGGGCAATATCCCTGAAAGAAAACCGAAACCGAACTAGGTCTAGACCAAGTCCCCGACAACGGCGCCAAAAACTTGTTCGCTCCAAAAGGTGTGGGCAAGCTTTAATATTTATAACCCAAGAAGTATGCTTGAACAATATGCGAACCCGCAATGTACGGATCAATTGTCATTAAAGCAAGAATTCCAAGGGTCGAACACAAGGACTACGGTGAAACAAAGATCGGTAATAAGGTTGTCAAATAAACACTAACAACAATTAAAGCAATGAAAAATGAAATAAAAGTCTGATCAAGGAATGTGAATTCTAGGGATTAAAGCATCCAGTTGTGGTTCCGACTCAAGATCTCAATAGGTAACATGGACAAAGTTGAGGTTTGCAAAGAGAAGGTGTTTCTAAGGTGGAAACAGATTACCGGGTAAGTCTCACTACTCACAATCCCAAACCAAAGCTCCTTTTACCGGGTAAGTCTCAAGGTACTAAGAAAAGGAACTATAATCTCAAACCAACACACCACCTAAGGCAATATAATTAACCTTTACCGGGTAAGTCTCATGTTAACTTTCAAACATGGGATGAAGGCACACTCAAACCCCAATAAAGGATAAACCTTTATTACCTACACTCATGATTCCTTCCTTCAAAAGCCAACTTCAACTATGATTCCTTCCTTCCTTGAACTTTAACCTTCAAACTTCCTTCAACTCTTCCTTCAAAACTCCAGAATATTCCAGGATGCTCCAAGCATGGCTGAATTGTAGAAAATCCAACCCTTTATATAGGAGAATTATCTTCCAAAGATAAAATATCTTAAGAAGATAATTTCCTAGAAAATATATCCATATCTCTCAAAATATATTAACCAAATATAATATCTTCCTTTCATAAATCCAGCCAAAAATATGTGATATTCTCCTTCCAAAAATAGAAGATCTCAACCAAAAATAAGATCTCGCCAGTGGAAGGGTGTTCACCTCTGTCAGGACGCTCCTCAAGATCACCTCGGTCGATGTGATACTGTAGCTGACCGAGGTGAGTCTTAGCTGAATGTAAAACTCTCGAATTTGGTGAAAAATCAATCCTCTAAATCCTTTCCATGCATCCTGAGATCTTCCTATAACTCCTCAATGCTCCAGAATGTAGCTAAAATGACTTCTTAGCTTCCTCAGCTCCATTTCGGTCCAAAATGTGCCATTTTCCTTACAATTACAATGAAACTAGGTGTAGACCTTGATTTCCGCAAAGGTAGACAAAGTAACAATATAATCAACGAATATACATCCATACATGCATATTTATGAAGATAAAACGTCTAAACCAATCCCAAAATATAGACTATAATACATGCTATCAAGAGTACATACCAGATCCGAGGCACATTGTGAGTTATGATGATTTGGTGGTAGAGCCGGACCATACCTTTGCAGAGCACCCTATTGCAGTCCTAGAACAAAGTGTGAGACGTCTACATTCGAAGGACATTCCTATGTTGAGGATACAGTGGTCTAGACGAGGACCTAATGAGGCTACATGGGAGACTGAGGATAGTATCTAGAGCAACTATCCAAAGTTTTACGCCGAGATAGATGCACCTGTAGGATCCACAAGTAGATCTTAGTGGCATCTTGGTGAGTGCATGTTATGCTATGTCTTTATGTGATATGATGTGCTTTTCGTGCTAGTTGTGATATGTGCATATGATCTATTAGATCTTGGTTACTAGGGCGAGGTAGGTATAGTTGGAGATGGTTCTTTGCTCCATGCTATTGTACATGTGTTTAGGATTAGCTAGATCGTTCTTTCCTCCATGCTACCATTGATGGACATAGTGTGTGTGGAGATGGCTTTCCTCCACATAGTTATGTTATGTGTACGTTTTGGCAAGAGACGACTTTCATCCATGACAATGTGTTGTGGTTAGTGTTCGGCTATAGATGATCTTCCTCTAGGCCTTGTTTAGGGTTTATGATGATGTTGTTGGAGTGATGATTCCACCATGCTGTGATTGAGGATATAGAATGTTATAGGTTGTGATATGATGCCTTTGAGAGGGAGAGCTATTCCTCGGTTTATGGGTCCGAGAGGATTTAGGATTTTGCAAGTTTCAGGACGAAACTTGTTTTTAGGGGAGTGTGATGTAAGACCCTTATACCTTGGAGCATTGGAGCCTTGGTTAAGTATATATGACCCAGACAGCCGCTCCTACGGTCCCAAATGGCCGCACCTACGGCTGGCCGCCCCTGCATCTCACAAGGTCCGCCCCTGCAGCTTTGTGTGGCTGCAGCCGCTTCCGTTGACCTTTGACCCGTGCTTTGCGGTTGGCTTCCTTTAAAAGCCTCCCATTGCTTATGTATGAGGATTTCCTCATCTCCTTCTACTTCATTTCCCTCTATACTCTCTTCTTCTCCTCTCCTCTTCTTTTATCTTGTGTGTGTGTTTTGAGAGTTTGGTTGTGGATTTGAGCTTGGATGATCATGAGCTTCTTGTTGAGTGGTGTGCTGATGTGCTGAGGTTGTGAGGTGGTGTTGATTACTCTTCTTTCTGCTTATGGTTGTGTTGTGGTAAGATCTTCATCTCCATCTTCAATCCTTGTTCTTTCCTTGCTTCTTTCTTTCTTCTTTAGCTTAGGATCACAAGCTGAGCTTGTGTCGATCTTTCCTGGACATTTTGATGTTCATACATGTGTATATATGTATGTGTTATGTTGTTGTATGGTGGAGAAGTGAAGAGAGTCAAGAGAAAGATCGAAGAGAATATGGGGCCAAACCTCTACACAAATAGCCGCACATGCGCTTGTCTGTGTGCCGCCCCTACGCCCTGAGCTAGACGCCCCTGCGCCTCACTAGTTTAGCCCCTACATCTCTTGTTTCCGCTGGTGCGTCCAGGGCATACCTAGTTGGTAGGATTCCTTCTTCCCTTTCCTTTGTCTTTGGCTTTAGTTGATGGCTAGGCTAGTATGGTTAGGATGTGTATGATGAGTATATGATAGATATATGCCTTAGGCACTTGTGTTTATGTTGAGGATATGCCTTAGGTGTAAGAGCCATAGTCTTTGGAGCCTAGATGAGCTAGAGTATGCTTTAGCTGGACCTAGTCAGCCACCCCTACGCACCACCTTGGTTGCCCCTGCGTCTAGGCGCCCATGCGCCTCAGGCTAGCCGCCCCTGTGGCTCTGGTTGTGTGCAGCCGCTTTCGTTGACTCTTGACTTATGCTTTGCTGCTGGATTCTCTTATAAGCCTCCTTATACTTCAGATGAGAGGTTTCCTTACCTCTTTTCAGCTCAATCTTCATCGTCACATTCTTCCTCTTCTCCTTTCTTCTGCTTTGATCTTCTTTGATCTCCTCTTGCTTGTGTGAGTGAGTTCTTGAGAGTTTGAGTGTGTTCTTGGCCTTGGATGCTCTTGTAGATGTTGCTGAAGGTTGTTGGAGTTGTGTTGAGGTGATAGACGACCTGATACTCCGTTGTTGCAGCCTAGGGTTGGTGTGGTAAGCTCTTTCTCTTCTTCTCTCTTCTTCCCTTCTTCCTGCGTCTTTCTTCTTCTTTCTAGCTTAGGATCACAAGCTAGGCTTGTGTTGGATCCTTTCCTAGCTGTTTTGATGATCCTATATGTGTATGTATGTGTATGTGCTGCTGTTGTGTGTTGAAGATGTTAAGAGAATCGAGAAAGGGGTCGAAGAGAAGTCGGGACCAACTCTCTGCATAGTTGGCCGCCCCTGCGCCTGTCCTGAGCCGCACTTGCGCCTGATGTGGAGCCGCCCCTGCACCTCACTGGACTGGCTGGTGTGTTCTTGCTTTTGTTGGTGCATACCTTGTTGGTATGTCTTCCTTCCTTCCTTTCATTTGGCCTTGGCTTAGTTGATAGCTAGGTTAGGATGGTTAGGATGAGTTGTATGATAGAGATGTGCCTTAGGCACTTGTGTTGATGTTGAGAGTATGCTATAGGCATATGGATCTTGATATGATCTTGATGTTGTAGGTTAGTTTTGGTTATGGAGACGAGTCTCCTAACCCTTTCAAGTTGTGATGTTGTAGGACTTACTTAGCGTGTGGTTGTGGATTGTATGATTGTAATGGTAGTGTGTGTTTATATAGTTGTGCATTTATAACCTAAACCGGACTAGTGAAGGTCACCCCCATGCAAAACTCCGGTGTTACGTTGGATGGGACGGGGTTCTTGAGGCTCCTCGTGTTATAAAAGAAGTTGATTTAGTAATGGAATAACGTAATTAAAGATAATAAATGAATGGGTGTAACATTGCATGTATGAGATGCTGTTGTGTGTTTATGCTATTACTATCATGCTTATCTATTGCTGTAGCTAACGGTGTATACCGTGTTGTAGATGATTTGCAGGTTAGGAAGACTGTAGAGTGAGCCAGATGGTGTGACCAGCCGAGGACTTCTGTACATTAGGATGCATGGGTTGGGATCTTATGTATCAGATGTTGTTGTTGTTATGGTTTTGTACTCGGCTTTGAGTTTGTGAACTCTTTTGATGTATCATACAACTTTTATGCATTTGTTTTTACTCTACTTGTGCCTTGTTGTAAGATCTAGTAAACTTGTTGTTAAGCTAGGGTCAGGATCCATTGTGAGATCCTAGCCTAATGTAGCATTCTGAATCCCGTGGATTCGGGGTGTTACAGAGTTGGTATCAGAGCCTTAGGTTGACAACAATGACACTTGCTATCTGGAATAATGGTAGAGTGGATACATAAACAGAACCCACATGGGGTCTGACTTTTCAAAAGGTTTTGGTTTTAAAGCGAGTGTAGATGTTTTGGGATAGTATGTACAGAAGTCGTCACTCATCTGAGGATCTCGACAATATAGATATATATATATATATATATATATAGATATCCCTTATATGGTGATGTGTATGCATGTGCTATTAAGTATTATATATATATATATATACATATGGCCTATATAGAGCCTTATACGTGATAGCATAAATTATAGTCTATATTTTGGGACCTATTTAGACGTTTTATCTTCAAAAATGTGCATGTTTGGATGTATATTATGTGATTATATTGTCGTTTCATCTACCTTTGCGAGAATCGAGGTCTACACAAAGTTTCGTTGTAATCGTAGGTAAAATGGGACGTTTTGCATCAAAATGGAGCTAAAAGAGCTAATGAGTCATTGGAGCTACATTCAGGAGCTTAAGGAAGAACCCATGAAGCATGGAATTGGATTAAAGATTTACTTTGGACCAGATTTGAGAGATTTCACCTTCAGCTCAGAGTCACCTCGGTCAGCTACAGTATCACCTCGACCGAGGTGATCTAGAGGAGCGCCCCGACTGAGGCGAACAACCTAACGCGGTGAGATATATTTTATTTGGCTGCGATCTTTTATTTTTGGAAGGAGAGATGTTATATTTTTGGGCTGGATTTCTGGAAGGAAGATCATATATTTTAGGGATCTATTTATGAGATATGGATATATTTTATTAGGAAATTATCTATTTAAGATATTTTATCTTTGGAAGATAATTCTCATATATAAGGGGTTGAATTTTCCACAAGTTCAACAATGCTTAGAGGGCTGAGAGCATCCAACAATTAAGGGATTTTTCCGGAGTTTTGAAGGAAGGTTGAAGGAAGGAAGTTCAAAGCTTATCATAGCTTTTGTGAAGGAATTTGTAAGACTTTCTTAGATTCCCTTTTGTTTGATTGTCTTGTTGGATTTGTGATCAAAGGAACACTTGTTTGTTTGATATTTGATTCAGTTATTGAAGCTTTGTTCTTAAGGTTTTTGTGTTCAAATATTCATTCTCTTCCCATATATTTGATTATTGCTTTCATGAAGATGAGTGGCTAATTTCCTTGTGCAATTCTAGGGTGATTGGTTGAAGGTTGTGGGAAAACAATGATAGAATAATCTTAAATTCCAGTAGGACCCTGAAAGCTCGAGTCTTTGTCCTTAACCTTAGAACATCTCGTTCAGTCGATGAACATCTCGGCCGGGGTGGAACTTGACTGACCGAGGTGACCTTTTCTGATCCGAAACTGAGAGTTAAGTGTTAGAGTTTGCCAAATCCTATTCTTATTACACCTTTCCTGGTTCAATGCAAGTTTAGGATGAGACTTACCCGGTGAGCCCTTTGTTTGTTTACCCAAGATCATAAGTGTAGGTAATAAAGGTTTACCCTTTATTGCGGTTTGAGTGTGCCTCCATTCCATCTTTGTGAGTTAGCCTAAGACTTACCCGGTAAAGGTTGATTCTATTCCCTTAGTTGGTGTGTTGGTTTGAGATTATAATTCCTTTCCTTAGTATCTTGAGACTTACCCGGTGATAGGTTCTTTGGTTTGGGATTGTGAGTAGTGAGACTTATCCGGTGATCTATTCCACTTTAGTAACACTTTCCCTTTGCAAAATCTCAGCTTTGTCCGCTTTATCTTAAGATCTTGAGTTGGAACCACAATTGGATGCTTTAATCCCTAGAATTTGCATATTTCCTTAATTGACTATATTATCATCTTTGAGTGTTTTAATCGCTTTTGTGGTTAGTTGCAATATTGACAATCTATACTTGCTTTGTTTCACCTAAGTCCCTGATATCGACATCCCGGAATTCTTGCTTTTACTATAAATGATCCATACACTTCGGGTTCGCATCCTTGTTTTAAGCATATTTCTTGGGTTATAAATTTAAAGCTTGCACACACCATTTGGAGCGAACAAGTTTTTGGCGCCGTTGCCGGGGACTTGGTCTAGACCGAGCCGGTTGCAGTTGTCTTTCGGGGCTATTCCCCCTGTTACTACTAACCACTCTACTTGAGTGACTTTCGCAGGTTCTTTTTCTTAGGCTTATGCGAAGAACCCGTGTTGGGAAGGAAATCGTTCCTTACGATCCCGAACCAGAAAAGACATATAAGAGACGCTTGAAGGAAGTGAAAATGGCCAACCAAGACAATCGCGATCTTGAGGCCAAATTAAAAGAGGCAATGGAACAACTGCGCCTCAATAGGGAAGAACTACATCGCGAAAGGGAGGAAAATTGCACCCGAGCTGCATAGATTGAAGCAGATATGGCTGAGTTACGAGCTCAGATTCTGCATCGACCAGATCCTCGACCGAGGCAGGACCCCGCTCTAGTTGCCCCGGCCGAGATACTTCCACCTCGGATGCCAGTCCGAGATGTTCTTTTTGCAGGTATTCCACAAACCCTAGGGAAGAGGATGGACCCAAACCAGCAAGTGAGGCGTCCAGGAGTCAACCTAGGAGATCCAGCGGAGCATGATTATGAACTTCGATCGCAAATTCTTTCCATGATTCGCCAATGCCTAGTTCGGAGGTCTAGAAAGGGAGTCACCACATCAACATCTACAAAATTATGAGATCTTGATGGAGACCTTGAAACCTTCAAGAGTGGAAAATAATAATTACAAGTTAAGGCCTTTTTACTTTTCTTTGAAGGACAGGGCACTTACTTGGTACCGGTCTCTTCCTCCCGGAAAGATCAACACTTGGGAGGAGATGACGACGGAGTTCTTGACGAAATTCTTTCCCCCCTCCAAAACTGCCGAAATTAGAGGGAAGATCAACGGATACATCATGAAGGACAAGGAGAGTTTTTCCAAGTCATGGGAGAGATTTAAAGATGTTCTTTTGGATTGCCCACATCATGGGATTCCAAAGATAGAGTTGTTGGAGATTTACTTCAAGGGATTGGATGAAGCTACCCAATTCAGCCTTCAACTACTATCCGTCGGAACATTTATGGACATGCCGATTGATGAAGCTTGGGAATTCATTGAAAAACAAGCTTTGCACATGGAGTACTCGCACCAAGGAGCTGAAAATGGAGTTAAGAGAGTTAATTTCCAAGAAGCTCCATCAAATGATAATCAACTTACCTCCCTCAAGAATGATGTGAAGCAATTGAATGAACTTTTGGTTGCTCACACCAAGAAAGAAGAGGAAGGATATCAAGGCTCAAAGAACAACAATGGTTATCGGAACAACAACAACGGTTTCCGGAACAACAATTACAACAACAATAGAGGATCCAACAGCAACAATTGGAGGCCAAACAATCAAAATTCGGGTAACTCTTACTCTAACTCCAATTCAAACAACTCTTTTAATCCTTTCCTCTCTTCTTCTTCTTCTTCTTCTACTCCATTAAAGAGCCAAGAGCCTGGATTAAGCTCGTCCCAGCTAGAAAAGAAAGATGCAGTGATGGAGGCTATCTTGATCAAGCTCAATGCTAAGGAGACGTCCATGACTTCATTTTTGAAGGCACAAAAAGCCTTAGAACAACAGTTCTTTAATAAGGCGAATGAAACACCAAGAGATCCTGGGAAGCTTCCAGCAAGGACAGAGAGCAACCCTAAAGGACAGATCATGGCAATAACGACGAACACTTCGGCCGAGGTACACCTCGGTCCAGGTACAGACGAAGAACACTTCGGTCCAGGTACAGACGAAGAACACTTCGGCCGAGGTACCAATCGAGGTGGAGCCTCAGAGAGCGTCGGACAAAACTGAAGTTTATGTCCCACCTCCTGCATATAAACCACCACTTCCATTCCCTCAGTCAAGAGCTAGAGCACATCTAGACATGCATTTTGGTAAGTTCCTTGACATGATGAATAAACTACATATTAATATCCCTTTCCTTGATGCTATTCTAGGGATGCCCGCTTATGGGAAGTTCTTGAAAGAGATTCTCTCGAGGAAGAGGAAGTTGGAAGACTTTGGTGAAGTAAGGATGACATCTATATCCTCGGAGCTCATTCAACTCATGAAGGAGAAGATGCAACCCAAGTTGAGAGATCCCGGCTCATTTTGCATTCCCATTCAAGTTGGGGATGTTACTTGTGAGGCGTTGTGTGATCTAGGAGCCAGCGTGAGCATCATCCCGCTGGAGCTATGTGCGAGGATCGGACTTGGAGAGCCCAAGCCGGTGAAGATACGGTTATACATGGCGGACCGCTCCATTACCCATCCCGTGGGCATTGTGGAAGACGTTCCGGTTAAGTTAGGTAACTTCTATTTACCTATAGACTTTGTTGTGCTTGACATTCCCGCAGATTATCCTGTTCCTATCATTCTCGGGAGACTATTTCTAGCAACTTCGGGTTGCATTGTGGATTGTAAGAACGCCAAGTTGCAATTCAACATTGGCGGTGATCAAGTTGAGCTTGCATTGCTTGCGGCAATGAAAGGAGAGCTGCTGGGAGATGATATTTTCAACATCTAAGATGAAGAAGAATCAAGAGAATTTGTTAGCTCTATCCTTATTAATGATCCACTTGAGAGAGTTATTAGTTTTAGCTTAATGGAGGAAGGTATAGATTCTTCTTGTGATGCAGATATACGGAGCTTAAAAGCATTGGAAGAAGATCCAGGGGCTAATATTGAAAAACTAATCCAGGAGAAGAGAATCTCCAGTTTTGGTCCCATTTGCAGTACCTCGACCGAGGCACTTTCTGAACCAAGCGAGGTGTTCTTGACTGAAGAACATCTCGGTCACCCTCTCTGGACCTCGACCGAGGTCGCAAGCGGGATTATGTCAACTGAGAATAACAAACTTCTTACTCCCTATTCTGAAATTCATCCACAGTTAGTGGAACACTTTCTCCACCAAACTTCTAATAATAAAGGGCCTTGGTATGCTGACATTGTTAATTATCTTGTTTGCCAGGAAATACCACCCGGACTGACGTACGCTCAAAGGAAGAAATTTTGTTAAGATGTACGCCATCACTATTGGGATGAACCTCTACTATTTAAGAGAGGTCCGGCGGGATGCTTCGAAGATGCATTCCGGAAGAAGAAGTTACTAGTGTAATAAGGCATTGTCACTCGCTTCCTTGTGGAGGGCATGCTAGCGCTCACAAAACGTGTGCCAAGGTATTACGTTCTGGTTTCTTTTGACCTAGATTATTTAAGGATGTACAAACGTTTGTTGTTTCTTCTGATGCATGCCAAAGAACAGGGAACTTATCTAGGAGGAACGAGATGCCACTCAATAACATACAGGAGGTTGAGATCTTTGATGTATGGGGAGTTGATTTCATGGAACCTTTCCCATCATCCGGAGGAAACCTCTACATTCTCTTGGATGTCGACTACGTCTCTAGATGGGTGGAAGCCATTGCCTCTCCCACAAATGACGCCATGGTGGTTGTGAAGTTCTTTAATAGAACTATCTTTCCACGTTTTGGGACTCCACGCATCATCATCAGCGATGGAGGGACACATTTCATCAACCGGAAGTTTAAAGCACTTCTATCGAAGTATGGGGTAACCCACAAGGTAGCAACCCCTTATCACCCTCAAACTAGTGGACAGGTCGAGATATCAAATAGAGAAATCAAAGCAATCTTGGAGAAGACCATCTCTAGGACGAGGAAGGATTGGTCCATGAAGTTGGACGACGCTCTTTGGGCCTATAGGACCGTATTCAAGACTCCCATTTGTACCACCCCCTATAATCTGGTACATGGGAAGTCTTTTCATTTGCCCGTTGAGCTAGAACACAAATCGTATTAGGCAATCAAATGGTTGAATTTCGATATAAAGGAAGCCGGTGAGAAGCGGCTATTGGACATCAATGAGCTGGAGGAGCTGCGTTTGAACGCTTACGAGAATGCCAAGATCTACAAGGAAAGAACAAAGAAATGGCATGACAAGCGTATCATTCCTAAGGAGTTAAAAGAAGGAGACTCAGTTCTACTCTTCAACTCCCACCTTTGCCTCTTTCCAGGTAAGTTAAAATCTAGATGGACCGGACCTTACGTTGTGAAACATGTTTTCCCTTATGGTGCAGTCAAGATTTGGGGAAAAACAAGTGGAAGCTTCAAAGCCAATGGTCATAGACTTAAGAAATAAAAACCGGAGGTCCAGGTTGAGGAGATTGCACCACTATACCTTGTTTAGGGACACCGTACGGTCCAGCTAGCGACCTTAAATCAAGCGCTTCTTGGGAGGCAACCCAAAGTATTGCTTTTTTTTCCCTTTTCTAGTCTAGCTTTAGATAGTTTGCTTTGCTTTGCTTTGTTTTTGGCGTCCTAGACAGAAAACAGGTAATCTCTAAGGAAGGAATACAACCCAGGAGCAACACTGGAAGGACAGAAGTTCGAGAAATTGAGAAGACAGAGTTTGACTAAGACACATCTCGGTCGCTGTCACAGCACCTCGACCGAGATGATTCTTGGGCAACCGAGGCGACTAGGGCTGACAACAATCCACCTCTGTCCAGACACCTCAGTCCAGTCGGGACCACCTCGACCAAGGTGACAGAAGATTCAGTGAGGGGTATAAAAAGGGGAACGTTTTCTCTCTCTTCCCTCCCTCACTTTCTCGACCGCGGCGCTGATCTCACCTTGCTTCTTCGATTCTCACTCGTTTTCGACGATTTTGGCTTCGGATCTGAGAGGAATGCTAGAGGAACGGATTGGAAGCAAGAAACTGCAACAAAAATGCCTCGAATCGACCGGATCTGGGGTAACAAAACCGAAAACCCTAACTTCTCGTCTTTTACTGATTTCGGAAGAAATTGGCTTTGGTTGCCATTTATTTTTGTTGGAAAAGGATTAAATACCCCTTAGGAACAATCTGTAGTGATATTGGGGGGAAAGAACTGAATTTCAGAGAGTTGAAATCGAACAGCTTCGCACCTCGGTCCAGTCGACCTGCGCCTTGGCCGAGGTGATTTCTGAGCTCTGACAGGCAACCGAGGTGACCTGTCAGATTGAGAGAGAATGAGTTCTAGATCTGATAGACAGCTTGTCCTGAGGGATGGATCTTCTCCTTCTCCTTCTTCTTCTCGGCCTTCTGTACCGGTGATCCACGAGCGTCACCAGGCCAACTACGACCGCATCTGTACGCGCCCTGTGGTTGCGCCGCGGTTTTTGGACATCTCCGCCTTTGATTGTTTACATGTTGCGGAGGATTTGAGACGGATGGTCTCCATGGTGGGGCTGGAGCAGTTTATGGAGATCATAGCTCCGGCCTACCTCGAGCCCACACTGGAGTTTGTGAGTTCTGTGACTCACCTGCCTGCAGAGAGCCCACAATGGAGTTTGTGAGTCCTTTTATCGATCCAATAGCGGGTTGAACCACCTTCTCCAAACCTCTCGAAATTGGAATAATAGATCTCGAATATTGTAGGGATAATTATTCCACAATTGCCTCGGAAAACGTGTATTCCTAAGCCGTCTTTCTTAGCCGTTAAGAAACGAAATAGCCACTCTTTTGTCTGTTTTGCCTTTCCATGTTATTTCATATCTAGGACATGTCCGATGTCCTGGTCATTTCTCTCAACTGCATTTTTATTAATTGGAACTCCCAAATGCTCCAAATAATTACCCGGGGGAAACAGTAAAAATTTCACCATAAGCCCAAAATTACGTCAGGAACATAACGGTGGGACTTATACTCAACACTTAAGCAATCTTCGTGAGTTATATGTCAATTACTATCACTGATTAAGTTAATCAACATAAATTAGAATTCGAAAATCCTCGCTATTACATTACACACCCCTTAAGAAAAAGTTTCGTCCCAAAACTTGAACAATTCCCAAATCCTCTCGGACCCAAACGCCGAGGTATAGACACTCTCTCTATCGGAGGTATCACATCTCCGTTCAAACATATCAACCTATAACACTCTATAACCTCAAAACACGGCATGAAGGAATCACCAACTCCAGCAACAAGATCATAACGCTATCCAAAGGCATAGAGGAAAAATCATCTCTAGCCAACTACTAACCACGTCACAAGGCATGGAGGAAAGACGTCTCCAGCCAATCGTACTCGTAACACAACTATGTGGAGGAAAACCGTCTCCACTCACACTATGTCCATCAAAGATAGCATGGAGGAAAGAACAATCTCCTGCTAATCCTAACACATACACCGTAGCATGGAGGAAAGAACCATCTCCGGCTATACCTATCTCGTACTAGCAAATAAGATCTAACAGATCATATGCACAACTCACAACTAGCACGAAAACACAACATATCACATAAGAACATAACATAACATACACTCACTAAGATAGCACCAAAATCTAATCGTGGATCCTACAGGTGCATCTATCCTGGCATAAAAATCTGGATAGTTCCCCTGGATACTATCCTCAGTCTCCAGTGTAGCCTCATCATAGGAATATCCTTTGAATGCAGGCGTCTCAATCCTCTCTGCCTAGAACCGCAAAAGGTTGTTCTGCAAAAGTGTGATCCGGCTCAACCACTAGATCATCATAACTCACAATGTGCCTCAGATCTGTTATGTACTTCCTCAGCTGAGACACATGAAACATAGGGTGAACACCCTCTAACTTCGATGGAAAACCAATCTGTGCACTGCTCTTCCAACTCTATCTAGTATCTCGAAAGGACCGACCTATCGGGGACTCAACTTTCCCTTTATGCCATAACATCTGACGCCTCACGTCGAAGATACTCTCAACCAGACATGAGCTCCTACCCTGAACTCTAGAGGTTGACGCCTCCAATCTGCATACGACTTCGGGCGACTATGTGCAGCCATCATCCTTTCTCTGATTAACGTTACTCGAGTTATATCATCCTGAATTTGCTTTGGCGCTAACCCACTGGAACTGCCAGACTCATCCCCGTATAAAGGTGTATGACATCTATGTCTACACAATGTCTCATAGGGACCATCCCTATAGATGCATGCCAACGGTCATGGTATAAGAATTCAACGAGTGGGAGATAAATAGATCGTTCTTGCTCCCAATCCAACCCACAAGCTCGCAACATGTTCTCTACAGTCTGGAGGGTCCTCTCAGACTGACCGTCTATCTGAGGTAAATCTCAATCATGAAGTGTAGACGCGTTTCCCAAGAAGTCTGAATCTGCTATCAAAACCTCAAAGTAACCCGTCTACTACAATCATAGTCGATCGTCCCCGGTATACTTATGGAGTCCCACCATCTGTCTAGTGTACTCCTTTGTTATTTCATTCACAGGCCACGTCTCTCAGTAGAGATAGAACGTGTCGACTTCGTAAATTTGTTACCAATAATCTGGATAACACCAAAACTCTTACTAGGTCTCAATCCTATCACAAGTCCACATAAAGGTCCTCTCACTTCCACTACAACACTGGTAGTGGATGAGCTCATCTCTAGGTCAGTAACACTTTAACCTGATCTACTACTTCAAGGTACCTCTTATTCGTACATGGATGTACTAAAGAAGGTGTACTATAGCTGTACTGTAATCTTCTCGACTTAACTCCGCATAAGCGGTTATACAGACGCAGTTGTGGCACCTCATACTCCTTCTGCTCCGTTAAAGAACTGTGGTGTCTTGCCATGAGACATCCTTCCATCAAATTCCCTCAAGGACAAGCAAGTCCCCTGCTTTTGTTGGACCTCATCCAACAAATCAGGTAGAACCCCTAAAACATGAAACTAACGTCCTTATCAACAATTGTAGGTCCAACTCTAACCAAGCTAGATCATTCTACAACCGAGGTTGTACAGCAATTCCAACAATCGCCTTCTCTCGAGGCGTCTTCTAGTTCAAGGTATCAGTTACCACATTCTCCTTGCTAGAATGGTACCAAACTTCACGATCAAACTCCTTGATCAACTCCAGTCAACGACGCTGGCGGTTATTCAGCTTATGTTGCATAAAAATATGCTTCAAAATCTTATGATCGGTGGGAATCTAACATGAAATATCACACCGACATTGCCTTCAAATCTGGACACTTGAACTACCACTACTAACTCAAAATCATGAGTCGGGCAATTCTCCTCATACGTTATCAACACCGTAGTCACGTGATTCCAAAAATCTTCTCATTATCACCAAATAGAAGCAGAGTTCAAATGCTTCATCTACTCTTCAGAACTCCGACATACTACTTCAACCACACACTTATGGTGGTCTTCCTCAAAAGACTCGTAATTGGATGCAAAATCACATAGAACCCTTCCTCAAAGCGCTGGTAGCAATCGGCTGGGCCGAGAACTACACATTCCCTTAATGTTCAGCAACATCATCCACAAGGCATTATACTCACTCCTCGTCACATCAACTATGATCCCGCTGGCAGAACAACATGACCATGAAGGTTACTTCTGGCATCTCAATTCACATTTAGGGAGCATAGCACATTGGCTTTTATCCCTTAGATTCTGCAAAACCGTCCTCAAATAACCGGTACGCTACTCTCCGTTGTGAGAGTACACCAAACGTCATCAATAAGGTCTACCACCAACTGATCAAGGAAGTAGATGAAGACACTGTTCATCAACTCCTATAACGACTACTAGGACGTTCCTCAACTCAGATGACAACACTACAACTCTTAATGTCTATAACGGGTATGGAATGTTGTCTTATGCCCACACTGCTCTCTCATCCTTAGCTGATGATATCCTAAGCATACGGAAATCTTAAAAACACAATTGCTTCTCTTAGATGATCCAACAACTCGTCCATACGTAGCAATGAACGTGCTAGGGCGAACGGATCCCGTCTCAAACCACTCTTCACTTCTTTAATTTCTAACAACTCAACAAGCCATATACCTCATAGGCCTTCTCCCAACCAGTCTCGTACCATACTTCAACACTATATCAAAGTCCTCATTCCGCTGAGGCAATAGATTAGACGGTTCAGTAACACGTCTATAAGATCATATACCACTGGAATACTCTTCAGTGTGGAACTATATCTTTCCTTCATGGCACAACATTAAAAAAAATCACCCTCTGGTGTTATCAAGCTCGTTGCTCATACGGCACTAAAGACAACTCACCTCCTCAAAGGTCATAACCTCGGCAAACCTCTACTTAGTCGATTTCAGTAGAGACTATAATAGTCCTCCTACTACTATCTAAATCAACATGATATCTATTCATCCACCACACGCATAAAGACCTTCTCATGCACCTACGGAATGACAAAGAAGTCTTCAAGCCATACACAAGTCCTTGAACAAAGGGAACAACCACATATCTCGCGGGTACCTAAGACCCGTAACTTGTAATCCTATAAAGGAAGATCTATCTTCTAATGTATCCACAGTTAACTATTAACACATGCCTCGAAAGACAAGAGTTGTATAGCACTCACAATAAACAAAACTCCACTAGGTAAACCATTAACAAGAACGGTACATGTAACAGCTAACGCCTGAAGCTCTACTACATATCATTACTAAATCTCAGACCTATGGTCCTCAGGTATCACTGAGGTCATCTCCATAGCCTCCACTTCCACTCTTTCTACATCGGAAAGAGGAAGGTCTTGATGAGAAGAAACACTACCTTGTAGACAGAAAGGGGTCATATGGCCTAGTTCACCATAGGTGAAGCAAGCTATCGGTGCCATGGGGCACTCAGAGCGCACATGATCTGGATAACCACAGTTGAGACATATACGTCTCATCCCTGCCACTAGTACGGGTAGCTCCTTTGCACTGCCCAGCTCAAAGGCTCTACCTTGAGCTCTTCTAGTATCAGTGGTACTCCTACCACGACCCTTACCTCTACTCAGCCTGGGAACTGATTCCTGAGTAGGCGAATGATCTGGGATTCTCTGCTGCCCCCGCGTCTGCTGCTGAGGTGTCTTCTGACCACCTCCCATCACACTAGCAAAAATAAAACTATGTCGTGATGCCACTCCAGTTTTCTTACAGAAGACAGTTCTATGACCCTATCTTCCACAGGTAAAGCAAGTCACTGGCGATCTTGGACACTATGGTCGTACATGTCCAGGCTTCCCACAATTGTAACAAGTCCTCGGTTCACCTGAAGTCCGTGCGAAACGAGAAGTACTCAATAGTCCACAAGTCGGGCTTGGTTTGCAACCCGAATATCCAACCTCGTCTTCTGTTGATTCAACCCATTGTTTCTTCTTTAATCCAGAAGCTTCAGTTGATCTCACAGATGTGGGTAAATCCGGTGTAGATCTACCCGCTATCGCCGCCTCATATACTTGCTGCATATACTCTTGAAACTCGAATCTACTCATGGAGACACGATCAACCTCTTTAAACTCGTTTTTCTGCCATAGGCAACACAGCAGCGGATACTGGTCCCTGACTTGGCGCTACTGAAGGAAGAGGGGGTGTACCCCTATCTCGTCCCACTACAGATACTGCTCTAGTTTGAGCCATCTGTAGAATATATGCCCCTAAACTTATAAGGCTATATATATGCCATATGTATCGATATATATTTATAATAATCATTATCACAAGCATACACATCAGCACATAAAAGATATCTATATATATATATATATCTACACTGTCGAGATCCTCAGATGGGTGACGACTTATATACATACTATCCCAAAACATCTGTACTCGCTTAAAACCAAAACCTTTTGATAAATCAGACCCCATGTGGGTTTTGTTTATTTATCCACTTTACCTTTATTGAAGATAGCAAGTGCCATTGTTGTCAACCTAAGGCTCTGATACCAACGTTGTAACACCCCAAATCCGCGGGACTTGGAGTGTCACATTGGGCTAGGATCTCACAATGGATCTTCACCCTAACCTGACAACAAGTTGACTGGATCTTACAGCAAGGCACCGGTAGATTAAAATCAAATACATAAAAGCTGAGTATGATACATCAAAAGAGTTTACAAACTCATAGCCGAGTACAAAACAACAACATAAACCACAACCACAAAAGATCCCACATCCCACGCATCCTAATGTAGAGAAGTCTCGGCTTGTCACACCATCTGGCTCACTCTGTAGTATTCCTAACCTACAGAACACTACAACACGGTATAAAACCGTTAGCTACAGCAATGAAAAGCATGAAGGTAATAGCACAACCACACATCAACATCTCAAACATTCAATGCCACACACATTCATTTATTATCTTTCATTACATTATTCCATTATTAATTCAACTTCTTTTGTAACACGAGGGGCCTCAAGAACCCCGTCTCATCCAACGTAACAAAGGAGTTTTGTATGGGGGTGACCTTCACTCGTCCCCTCATGTGAGATCATCTTCAGGGCACCTCCTTCTAACCAGCAGGCGGAGACCGGCGGTTACCGCCCGTTATAATACACTTGGGCCAAATAAATGTAATGAATGGTCATCCTAGTCCGGTTTAGGTTATAAATGCACAATCATATGAACACACACAACCATCACAATCATACAATCCACAACTGCACGCTAAGTAAGTCCTATGGACTTACCTGATATACTCGTAACCTGTACCATGTCACAGCTTCCCCTTGGGGAAGTAATCAACGCCTGCAATAGCAAGGCACACACAATCACATACTACAAAGGTTAGGAGACTCGTCTCACTAACCACAACCAACCTATATCTCAAATCTAAACCTCAGATCCTCAAAACATTCATAAATGCCTATGGCATATCCTCAACATAACATCTCATCATACTCGTACACATACTAATCCTTAAAGCCATAACCGATATCCATAACATAATCATGATTATCAAATCATTCTGACACCTAGCATGCATCTAATCAGTATTCCTAAATCTCAAATTTAATCCTAATTTAATTAATTAACCTTTAATTAATCAATTAAATTTCACTAGAATAACGTTTTGCCCGCACGCTTTTTCTAAACCCACCTATCATCAGATTTCATCAACAAACAACCCATAAACACCAGAATAATATAATAATCATAATGGAATTTCTAATTATCCATTTTGAAAAGCCTAAGTTTGATTTAGGCCAAATCGCAGTACGGAAAACGAATAAATTCATAACTTATTCGTTACTAACAAGATTGACGATCTGAAAGAAGATTCGGAATCACAACGACGCAGGCTACGCATGTACAACATCAAATTCACCGGAATCTGAGCGACGGAACTGTCCTGGTGACATATATGCTCGACCAGGTCGTCATCTGCTCGGAAATGCAGAAACTCGGTACCGATATGAAGAGAATGAAAAGAGAAATCCAGAAACTCAAACGGAATTGAAATCGGATTAGAAACGGAGACTAGATCTGAGTTTGAAGTTTGAGAGAAATCAGAGCTTTTACGAGGAAACGTGAAAGGAAATGAATTAACAAACGATTTTCTGCTATTT
Source organism: Fagopyrum homotropicum (assembly GCA_033239125.1). Classification (NCBI taxonomy): domain Eukaryota; kingdom Viridiplantae; phylum Streptophyta; class Magnoliopsida; order Caryophyllales; family Polygonaceae; genus Fagopyrum; species Fagopyrum homotropicum. The sequence goes on from BSWB01000005.1 coordinate 61,620,817, forward strand.
ATAGTGAAGTCGATAATTATCCTTTAGCAAAGTCGATAATTATCCTCTTATCGATCCAATGGTGGGTGGAACCCCCTTCTCCAAAATTCTCGAAATTGGAATAATAGATCTTGAATATTGTAGGGATAATTATTCCACAATTGCCTCGGAAAACGTGTATTCCTAAGCCGTCTTTCTTAGCCGTTAAGAAACGATATAGCGACTCTTTTGTCCGTTTTGCCTTTCCATGTTATTTCATATCTAGGACATGTCCGATGTCCTGATCATTTCTCTCAACAGCATTTTTATTAATTGGAGCTCCCAAATGCTCCAAATAATACCGGAGGGTAAAAATAATAACCCGGGAGAAAAAGTGAAAATTTCACCATAAGCCCAAAATTACGCCAGGAACATAACGGTGAGACTTATACTCAACACTTACGCAATCTTCGCGAGTTATATGTCAATTAATATCACTGATTAAGTTAATCAACATTAATTAGAATTCGGAAATCCTAGCAATTACACCGTGTTGGAAAGGTTCGGTGAGATTGTTGTCAGTCTAACGGTGGGGACCCATTGTGTGGTCTCGCCCGTAGCATTCCGATATCCCGTGGATTCGGGGTGTTACAAAGTGGTATCAGAGCCCTAGGTTGACAACGATGGCACTCGCAACCTTTTAAAGGCCGGATGAGGAATAAACAGAACCCCATGGGTTTTGACGTTTTTGTTTTTAAAATTCATATGCATGAGTCGGGATTGGGTTAGAATATACGGGACCACAACTCCTCACGCAAACCTCGGCTATGTAGATTTCTGGATTTGATGTACGTAAGTATATATTTACCTAATTATCTATAAATATGTATATGGCCTTAGGATTGTTTTTGGACTTGCATGTACGTAGCTATGCAGGTGACCTTAGGATGATTGGGCTTTTATGCCTTGGTTATATTATGGATTTTGGCTCCTTTCTTTTATGCTTTATAAGTTCCTTTAATATTAAAAATTACAAGTGCGATTTATATACCGATTGGAATAAATATAAACAAACGCGAACCCATATCAGATGGCACGTACGAGATCTATCGCATATATAGGACCCGCCAGGGATAGACCAACTCTACCTCCTACCGTCCCGAGACGGGGACGAGTAGGGAGACCTCCAGGCACGAGAGATTGGGGACGTATCCCCATTGCGGACCCAGCAGTTGTGGACCCGCCAGTAGCTGAGGATCCCATTGATGATGTAGCAGAGAGCATCATTCCCGAGGCTAGATATAGGAGAGTTGTGAGTTCTGGGGCACATAGTTCCCCATCTTCTAGGACTGGGGGAGCATCAATTGGGGATACTGTGTTTTAGGATTAAGTACGCTGAGTTCATGAGGCGTTTAGGACTGGAGCACCACATCCAACGCCACTGGTGCCGGTACTTACACCTGCACCTACACCGGCGAGATCAATCGAGGTCTCGTAGAAGGCTACCTAGATGAAAGCCACACCAGAGATAGTTGCACCGGCAGTAGTTGCACCTAAGCCGGTTATGGAGATTGCTAGGCCTAGAGACGCGTTGAGGTCTCCAAGACCCTATTCCTGTTTGAAGGCTTTAAACCAACAACATGTACCCTACTTCGACGGGAAAGTAGGGTTAAAGCTAGAGAATTGGATTGGTCACGTGGAGTCGGCATTAGAGGCGATCCGTTGCCCGTAGGAGAGACAAGTGGAGATAGTCCAGACTTTGTTTAGAGAGGAGGCTCGGTATTGGTGGAGGTCAGTGAGAGGAGGTGTGACTATGATGGACCAGCTGTTGCGTCTCGTGAGAGAGACATTCTGCCCAGATTCACTTCGGAGAAACAGAGTACATGATTTCTTAGAGGCAGGTTTTTAGGATGTCCCCGTCATGGAGGCGATCCGACATTTTAGAGCAGAGTTAGCATTGTGTTGGGACCCATTGCACCTCCAAGGGACCAACATGCCTATCTCTTTTCCAAGAGACTGAGGGAGTCCTCCTGTGCTTACTTGGCGGGATTTCGGTGCGATTCATTGGCGGTGTACCAGTATTGAGCTTCGGCCTACGAGAGAGACCGACCTGGGATGAGGAGGGCAGCACAATCCGGTGGATCGGACAAGAGACAGAGGCCTGTACTAGCTAGTTTAGGGGTAGGAGTGTCAGGGCAGGGACATAGCCAAACTCCGGGGCATCCCGGTCCTCATACATTGAGACAGACACCAGACGGGGGATGTCAATGCTACAATTGTGGAGAGTTTGGGCACATGAGGAACACATGTAGGAGACCACCCGTGGCTTGTTTCTCTTACGGTCAAATGGGTCACCGAGCCTCTTTTTGCCGTCAGGGAAAGTCATAGTCTAAGTAGGGTTCTTCGCTTACTGGAGTAGTAGGAGGTAGTCAGAGGCCGCCACAGTTTCAGCGACATGGCTCTTAGCAAAGCGCTCAGGGTCAGACTCGTACACAAGGATCAGCCTATGGGCAAGGCCGAGGTAGAGGCCAAGGTGGGGGTACCCAGGAGACTAGAGGCACTCAGGACAGGGTGTTCGAGTTGAGGAGTGTTGTTGATCCAACAGCACCGGCAGCTACAAGTACTATTTAGATCCATGGATTTCCGGTCCGAGTTTTGTTTGATACGGGTGCCACACACTCTTTTATATCTGATGATTGTGTAGCTAGGTTATCCTTAGTTACGGTAGAGGGGAGACCTTCCGTTGTAGGGTTACCCAATTGGGGTAGGGTTAGTGGTACCCGAGAGGTACATATTTGTCCAATACATTTGGGAAACCGTGATTGGTTAGCCGACTTCTGTATCATGTACTTGGTGCATGAAGAAGTCATCCTTGGGATAGATTGGATTTGACCGCCATAGAGCTGTGTTAGACATCAACCGGAGGACAGTGACAGTTGCCACACAGACGGGTCATGAGGTGTTTTCTGAGGTTGGGACCTCGGGAAGGCTGGTACAGTCATTAGTGTGGTCCAAGCCGCGAGACTTATCGGGCAGGGATGCGAGGCCTTCTGGTGCTATGCCATGAAGGAGGGGACGATACGATCGCTAAAGGAGATTCCCGTAGCATGTGAGTTCGAGGAGGTATTCAGGGAGCCACCCGGATTACCACCGCAGAGGAGCGTGGATTTTTCTATTTAGTTAGAGCCCAGCACGAGGCCGATCTCCAAGGCTCCATACCGCATGGCGCCGATCGTGATGCTGGAGCTGAAGAAGCAGCTCGAGGAGTTAGCCGATTGGGGTTTCATACATCCGAGTGTTTTTGACCGACGGTATTTCTATGGTCGTCTATACCCAATAAAAAGTAAATCCCAACTTAGCACTAAGAACAAGTATAGTGATTAAGTAAGGGTCGAACCCAAGAGAGTTAAGGTGTTTTAGATGCAATTATCGATTATAATGACAAGTGACACAAATGGGGGGGTTGGTTGAATTGATGCACAAAAACTAATGAAAACGATTAATGCGACAAATAAGACAATAATGGATGAATCTACACTTAGGTTGATTCAAAGCATGCAATTGCTACTTTGGTGCATTCCTTTTACAAGTTTTTAAGTAATCTCCCGTCTCGATCGTACATATGTGTTGAGCCAACCGGCATCAACACAACTTAACCTATTAAAGTTCCGTAAACCTACAAGAACAAATAATAAGTTAGCATTAAAACAAAGACTAAGGGATATAAAGAGAAGATTAAAACCGTTAAACTTATCTTTATATTTGTGTTCGTTTTCTTTAAGTAATTACAACCCGTTATAACTTAAAGTTGCTACTAGATTAAAGACCCGAACCCGGAACCTATTAATCCTAGTTGTTTAAATGCACTTTAGAACCTAAGGTGATCAATCTCAAGAAATAGTTAACATGCAATTAAACAATGGAGATCAAGGAAATATAAAGCATTACTGAGTAAAAACTTATAGTAAAAGTACTTACAACCAAAGTAACAAAGCAGCTTCAAACCAACCCAATGTAGCAAAGGAGTTAGCAAGTCATTACAATGGAAAACTCAAGTCTAAAAGTGGATTTTGTGAGGAAAAGCATGGATGATTCTAGCAATCAGCCATGGGCTATTTATACTACAAAAGACACTAAATTAAGAGTAAATAGCCGGTCTAAAACAGCCACCTTTAACGCCATAAAGGTGGTCTAAACAGCCGGAGAAAAGCTTCTGGCGTTAAACCGTAGGGGCAGCCTTCAGGACCCGCAGGGGCGGTTTAGGCAGAACCAGTTGATCTTCTTCATAACCGCTGGGGCGGCTACACAGCTCCACTGGGGCGGATCTTTAATGCACAGGAGACTCTTCGCCTTAAGGCCAACGCATGGGCGGTGACACAGACTCTTCGCCTTCCAGCTCCCAAGGCGAGGCGCAGGCAGGGCGCAGTGGGAGGCACAGGAGAGCTGGTCTTCGTCTTGTCCGGACAAGTCACTGCAGGGGCGCCGATGGGTGGCGTAGGGGCGGTGATCTGCATCTTGGCCGGCGCTGGTGAAGGTGCTGGGAGCGCTTCACTGAGAAGTGTCACCCGCTGGGGCGGCTGCAAGGGCCCGCGGGGGCAGTGGAGCAACAGAAACTTTGCTTCTTGATCGATCTTTACTCCTAAATGCTTATATCTCCTTCCTTAGCTTCTTTTGATCTTCTTCTTCTGAACCAGGGAGTTAGTAGCATAAACCGACACTAATGCAATAAAAAGACTCTAAAAACTACACTAAATGATAGTGATTCCATCACCTATCAAACTCCCCCATACTTAGACCTTTTACTCGTCTCGAGTAAAAAAATGACAGCCATTAGACTCAAGGTCTCAGGAAGCAAGGGAAAGAGAGAGAAATAGTGGAAAACAAGAGAAAAACCAAGAAAGAAAGAAAGGAAAAGAGAGGAAATGTGAGAAAAAGAAGATACTACCATCCTTATCGCTCCAAGAGTGGCCTACCCGGACAACCTCCTTATGACTCCCCTTCTTATGTCGCCAAAACGCCGGAAGGGAAACCTACACTCGGTGTCGCTCATCTTGCCAAGGCGCCCTTTCGGATTTTCACATTGCCACTCTTCTTCTTTTCTCTCTTAATTTCTCATCCCTCAAGTCCAATTTTGCACCAACCTAAGGTTGGTCGGACTACCTTCTTTTTACCTAAACCGCCCTTTCGGGTTTTCGGTTTATCCAAGGGTTTTCATACCTTTTTTTTCACTTCTTTGGATTTTTTCTTCTTTTTTTTTTACTGATTTCAGTAATGCAAAACAAAATGCCAAAAACAACTAACAAACTATACAAGCAATGATATATATTCCTCCCCCATACTTGAAGTGCACTTTGTCCTCAAAGTGAAAATGAGTCAAAGATAAATGTGGGAGAAGGGAAAGAAATGTACCCCTCACTGGGGTGGTCCGGATGGACCACCAGGACCCTCCTCCGGCGGGTAAGGGAAGTGGCGGAAGAAGTGCTCCTGCCGCTGGTAGATATCATCGATGCGGTCCTGCTGGGCAGTCATCCGGCGACCAAAGGAGGTCTCAAAATTGGCCTGCCAAGCCAGCTGTTGAGCCTCCAGCTGCTGCTACTGGGCTGCCTGCCTTGCCTCCTACCTCTGGTCGAAGTGTGAGGTCATGGAGGTGGCAAAGGTGTCCTGCCAACTCAGCTGCTGCTCTAGCATAGTCCGCTAGTAGTCGGACTGCCAAGCCCGGTGCTGGGTCGTCATGGCCGCCATCTGAGCCTGAAGGCTCGCAAGGGCCGGGTCCTCCTCTGGTGTCGCTGTGAGCATCTCCTTGTCATCTGGGATGGGCAGGTGCTCCTCCTGATGGGCCCGGCTGGAGTTGGCGGCATGCCTCTCCACAATGGCCACTAGTGGCCTCCTCGGCACGAAAGGATCTGCCGGTATGTAGAGCTCGGAGAGCTCCTCCCCTAATGGTAAAGGCCGGGGGAGGTACGTCAGGTGGCTCCCATCAGCAAGGGAGATCCAGAACAGGTTCTCCCCGTCCCGTCGGAGGAGCTTGCACCTCCTAAGCATCTCCTTTGTGTAAAGGGGAGCCTCCAACCCATCCTCTAGGTCGGACAGATCGATGACCTGTGAGGCTATCAAGGAGATCACCCCACCTCCGACGATGTCCCTTGGCTCGTTCCTCCTAATCCGCTTCAAAGCGGCAAGGAAGAGGTACGGCCAATCCATCACCTTCTCACTCTGAGGAAGGGAGGAGTAGAGTAGAGGGAGGTCCTTGAGGGCGACCTTGTTCTCCTCTTTGTGTCCACAGAAGATATTCATCAGAATCTTGGAGAGGAGCCTCAAGGAGGGGTGAGTGAGCTTGTTGGAGTACTCACCCCTAGCATGGAATTCTGACCCGGTAGCCGTCTGCCAAAACTCACATAGATCCGGGGTAGGAACAGTCTCCCACCAGCTCTCAAAAGGGTTTAAAGTCACCCCAAAGGCCTCCTGAATCTGGAAGTAGTCTAGTGCGTATTTCACCTTGTTGAACTTGAAGGTGAGGCCGGTACACACATGATCCTCCTTCTCCATTGTAAACGTGGAGATGAACTGTCTGCTGAGCTCTGGATATGTCAGGGCATTCCGGTGTAGGAATTCTCTGAGCCCAGCGTTTGCCAAAAAGGACTGCATGCTCTCTAGCATGCCGAGTTTCTCCAAGGTAGGAGCATGTAAAAATCGAGTTGCATACACAACTCGATCCTGCATAATCCTATAACGCTCCTTCTCTGTGTTAGACATCTTGGATTCCATTTTCCTAGTATGATGTAGGGTAAAAGATGATTAATTTCCAAAAGCAGAGAAAGAAGTTGACCTTCTGTTGTGTTTTCCGCAGGGGCGGGTGAAGCAGGCGCAGGGGCGGTGAGGCTCATGTGCGGGTGCTTGCAGGCGCGGATGCGGGAGAAGTGCAGAGGCGATTTTTGGGGAGCGATGGAAAGGGTGTTGTTGAGGCTGCTCCGGTGACCTCCTTGTTGGTTCAGTCTCACCGGAGGTGTAACTGGAGTGGGATGTGTGAAGTTGTTTAAGGAGAGGGCCGTAGGGCTGTTAGAGAGTGAGCGGGCAGTGGGAGAGGGTGGCGCAGGCGCGTTTTGATTGGTGGCTAGCTGTCGGAGGCGGCGCAGGGGCGTCGGAGAGGGTAGTTGGGTGGTAGAGGGTGCAGGGGCATGAGAGAGTTTCTGAAGGAGAGGTGTTTGGGTAGTATGTCTGTTGGGTGAAGAAGGTTGGTAGGTGGTAGGTGTAGGCTTTTTTCGAGATCCTACTTTTTTTTCTTTTCTTGGTAAACCCGCAGGAGCTGGGGTAGGAAACCGCAGGGGCGGCGACAAGGGAGAGGAGCACGCAGGCCCAGCGCCGGGGGCGGCGCTAGGAATTTGTGTCAAGGGTGGCCGCCCCAGGGGCGTGGGATGTCACCGCGGGGGCGGTGACAAGCATGTTGCAGGCGCATGCCAAGCGCCGGGGGCGGTGCTGGCCTGAGTGTCACCGCAAGGGCGGTGTATCAAACCGCAAGGGCGGGTTTCTTGACAGACGCTCCTCTTCTTATTCCATCGGGATGCCTCCTGAGAAGCGCCTTTGTTTTACGTCGTTGGCTCGACGTAAGATCTTTACTTCTCTAATTGTGCCTCCTCTAGTACCATCTCGTCAATCGGATCGTCCTTGACTCCTTCCAAGTAATGTTTTAGCCTTTGGCCGTTCACCTTAAACACCTTGTGCGTCTGCGGGTCATAGAGATCCACAGCCCCGTGAGGATATACTTCGGCTACTATGAACGGCCATGTCCATCTTGAACGTAGCTTACGTGCAAAGTGTTTCAAACATGATTGGAAGAGACGTACCTTATTACCTACCTTGAAGTCCTTCCGGAGGATGTTCCGGTCATGCCACGCTTTGGTCTTTTCTTTGTATGTGGTAGCATGGTCATATGCATCTAGCCTTAGTTCCTCCAACTCTTGCAATTGTAGTTTCCGGAATTCTCCTACCTCGTCTATGTTCATGTTGCACTTCTTTACCGCCCACCAAGCCTTGTTCTCTAACTCCACCGGTAGGTGACAAGCTTTCCTAAACACGAGCCTAAAAGGAGACATTCTGATGGGAGTTTTGTAGGTTGTCCGATATTCCCATAGGGCGTCATTTAGCCTTGCATTCCAATCCTTCCGCCCGGGAGATACCGTCTTTTCAAGGATGGTCTTTATTTCCTGGTTGGATACTTCTGCTTGGCCGTTTGTTTGAGGATGATAGGTTATTGATACTGGTTGGTGAACACGGTACTTCTTAAGGAGAGCCGTGATCGTCTTGTTGCAGAAGTGGGTACCCCTATCACTGATTAAGGCTTTCGGAATTCCAAATCTAGCAAAGATATTTTGCTTAAGAAATGCTGCAACCACTTTTGAATCATCAGTTTTGGTGGCGTTTGCTTCCACCCACTTGGAAACATAGTCAACCGCAAGCAATATATATGTGTTCCCGAATGACGTAGGAAATGGCCCCATGAAATCAATTCCCCAAACATCAAATATTTCACAAAATATAAGAGAGGTTTGGGGCATTTCATGTCTCCTTGAAAGATTTCCCACCCTTTGACATCTATCACACACTTTACAAAACGCAAAAGCGTCTCGAAAAATGTGTGGACAAAAGAAACCGGCATCCAAAACTTTTCTTGCAGTTTTGTTTTCTCCAAAGTGCGCCCCACATGCTTCAGAATGACAGAAAGTTAGGTCGGATTGTACCTCATTGTCCGGAATGCAACGCCGGATCACTTGATCACTACAATGTTTCCAAAGGTAAGGATCGTCCCAAACGTTGTGTCGAGCCTCAGCTTTAACTTTCTCTCATTGTGCCTTGGTGAAGTCTGGAGGATACTCTTTCCTGACAATAAAGTTCACAATGTCAGCAAACCAAGGCTTAAAAGATTGAAGCTTGAGACAAACCTCTGTCGACAATTCCGCAGGGGTGCCTAGACAGAGTCGCAGGGGCGGCTGGCCGCAGGGGCGGCTGGCCGCAGGGGCGGCTGGTGTGAGGCACGGGGGCGGTTACACAATAGAGAGTTGTGTATAATGTATCGTCTGGAAAGCTTCCAGTTATCTCTCTTTCTTTTCCTGGTTCTTCCTCCTCTTGCACTAGTCTGCTCAAATGATCTGCCACCAGGTTCTCAGCTCCCTTTTTGTCCCTTATTTCTATGTTAAATTCGCTTAGAAGGAGCACCCAACGGATTAATCGTGGTTTTGCCTCCTTCTTTGCCATGATGTACCTAAGGGCTGCATGGTCAGTGAAAATAAGTACCTTTACCCCGAGTAAGTATTGCCTGAACTTCTCAAGGATAAAAACTACTACCAACATCTCCTTCTCGGTGGTGGAGTAGTTCCTTTGTGCTCCATTTAGTGTCATAGACGGATAATGGATCACATGAGAGGCCCTTCCGTCTTTTTGTCCTAAGACAGCTCCGACAGCGTAGTCACTGGCGCCACACATGATTTCAAAAGGCTTTTCCCAATCCAAAGAACGGATGATCGGAGCGGTGGTGAGACATGACTTCAGAGTGTCGAAAGCCTTCTTGCACTCCTCATCCACTATGAAGGTTACATCTTTCTTGAGCAATTCACACAGGGGAGGTGAGATCTTTGAGAAGTCTTTGATGAATCGTCGGTAGAAACCTGCATCACCAAGAAAAGATCGGATTTCCCGAACATTAGTAGGATAAGGTAAATTTTGAATAACATCAACCTTTGCCTTATCTACCTCTATCCCTTTTGAGGATATTACATGTCCTAGCACAATTCCTTGTTCGACCATGAAATGACATTTTTCCGAGTTAAGAACTAAGTTGGTTTCAACACATTTTTCAAGAACAAGTTTTAAAAGCCCTAAACATGCGTCAAAACTGTCTCCATGGACGGTAAAATCATCCGTGAAGACTTCAATGAAATTTTCTATGTATTCGGAAAAAATACTTATCATGCACCGTTGGAAAGTGTCCGGCGCGTTGCAAAGTCAAAAGGGCATTCTGCGATATGCAAAAGTGCCAAATGGGCAAGTGAACGTCGTGTTTTCTTGATCTTCTGGTGCGATGGCTATTTGGAAATAGCCCGAATATCCATCCATGAAACAGTAGTATTTATGACCTACAAGACATTCCAACATTTGATCAATAAAAGGTAATGGGAAATGGTCTTTTCGTGTTACCTTATTGAGCTTGCGGTAGTGAATGCAAACTCTCCATCCAGTTTGTGTTTTGCTCCGGACCATCTCTCCATGTTGATTTTCCACCAAGGTGTTGCCTCCCTTCTTTGGAACTACTTGGGTTGGGCTGACCCAAGTGCTATCCGAGATAGGAAAGATCATGTCCGCTTGGAGGAGTTTCAACACTTCCTTTTTGACCACATCCATCATTGGTGGGTTCAACCTCCTTTGAGGTTGCCTAGAGGGCTTGGCTTCGTCTTCAAGTAAAATCCTATGCATGCAAGTGGAAGGAGTTATCCCCTTGATGTCCGCAATAGTCCATCCGAGGGCCGTCTTGTGCTCCTTTAGTACGTTTACCAACTTATCTTCTTGTACGGTGGTCAACTTATTGGAGATGATCACCGGCAAGGTATTGTGTGCTCCAAGGAAAACATACTTGAGGTGTGACGGAAGATCCTTCAATATCAATAAATCTTTAAATCAGCCCATTGACTTTATAGGTTTTCATTTAAGTGTCCGAGTAAACCCGTCTATTTCCGGTGCCTGCACTGTGGACGGAAAAAGCTTTTCGCTCGGGTTTAGTAAAGTGGGCCCAATGGCCAAATTGGAGATAGGTAGCCTTTTATGCCCCTCTAATTGGGCTAGGACCTCTTTCATGCTAGATGTTAACACATAATCTGATTTGAAACCATCAATGTCATGCTCAATCACATTTCTCAATTCATCCACATCAGAGTTATCAAAAACATCTTGCACAAAAGGTTCAACAACGTCAATAGCACATAGAGAATGATCATCGCTAGGAAATTTCATTGCATCATAAATGTCAAATTCCACTACTTCTCCATCAAACTCCATGGTCAATTTACCACTAACATAATCAATTTTAGTCCTAGCCGTTTTTAAAAATGGCCTTCCTAACAGAATGGGTGCAGCATGCGAGTCGTTTTCCATATCCATTACAAAGAAATCAACAGGAAAAATTAGGTTGTCTACCATCACTACTACATCTTCAGTTATCCCTTTCGGGTACACATTAGATCTATCAGCAAGTTGTACTACAATCCTAGTTTCCATTAGTGGCCCAAGGCCAAGTGATTTGTAAATGGAATATGGCAAGACATTAATAGAAGCACCGAGATCAAGCATTGCTTTGTCAAAGCGGGTTTCCCCTATAACAGAAGGAATGCTTACCATGCCCGGATCGCTACATTTCTTGGGCATTCTCCTCTGGAAAACTGTCGAAACATGCTCACTCACTTGCACTTTTTGTTTCCCCTTTAGCTTTTGATTTCTCTTGATAGTGCAAAGTTCCTTCAAAAAACGAGCAAACTTAGGGATGCTTTTCACCAGATTAAGGAGAGGAATGTTTACCTCGCATTTAGAGAAAGTCTCAAAAAGGTCTTTGTCCTCTATGATTCTCCGCTCCTTTAATGCTTCAGGAAAAGAAGTTGGTGGCTTTTCGGAGTACAGTGGTGGAAAGTTTGGTCGGACGTAAGTATCCTTTTCAATAGGACCTTCTGTTGTGTTTTCCGCAGGAGCGTCAGCTTGAAGGTGCAGGGGCAGCTCAGGGGTTGTCACCGCAGGGGCGGGGGCATCCAGCCGCATGGGCGTCCTTCCTTCGGTGCTTGGCGCAGCTGCAGCCACAGGGGCGGCTGTGGGTGCGGAAATAACGACAAAGGGTTCGCTTTGTGGCTCTCTTGTTGGTTCTTGTCGAATTTGCTTCCCACTCCTTAATGTTAGGGCACTAACATTCTCCTTCGGGTTTATAATCATCTAGGAAGGCAATCCCCCGGAAAGCCTTGATTCGGTCCTTGAAATTGCTTCCGTCATTTGACCAACTTTCTTCTCAAGGTTCTTGATGCTTGATTTTGTTGTTTAGACATGAGTAGCAAAGTGTTTAGTCAAAACCTGCAACATATCTTCAGTTGAGTGATACTTACCTTGGTGGGGCTGCTGTTGTTGGTTTTGTTGATCCCTCCAACGAAAATTCTGTTGGTCACGCCAATTTGGGATGAAATTTTGTGCATAGGGATCGTTCCTGGGTCTTTGCTGCTGTGGTTGTCCATAACCCATTGTGTTTACTTCAGCATCGTCATCTTGAACTTGTGGACACATGTCCGTTGGATGATATGGGTCAGCACAAACTCCACAAGCTTTTAGTTGTTGCGGTGTTCCCATAAATGTTAGCCTCTTCACCATTTGCTTCAGTTCTGCTAGCTCGGTGGAAATCTCGCTCTTCCCGGAACTCATGGCATGAACTCCTTTCTTAGTTGGGGTCCTTCCAAAGTTCCGAGTCCCTTCCGCTAGTTCCTGTATCTTTTCCAAAGCAAGGTCAGGAGTATAGTTAAGAATATTACCTCCGCAAGCTGCATCGACGATCCTTCTTTCATTGTCTAACAAGCCATTGTATAAGTACAAGACTAGATCTTGAGTTGAATATCCGTGGAAAGGACAGCTGGATCGGAGTCGTGCAAACCTTTCGAAGTACTCATAGAGAGTTTTGATTGCCTCTTGCTCAATGTTGCTTATAGCTTTCTTCAAGCTATTGGCCTTTTTAGCTAGAAAGTATTTCTCCAAAAATGCTTTGTGAAGGTTTGCCCAAGTATCAATGCTCCCGGATGGAAGGTGGTAATACCAATCATCCGCCGAGTCCTTGAGTGTGAAGCCGAATGCCCTCATCTTGATCTGTTCTTCGGTAATGTTGGCCGGCTTCATGCTCATACAAACGGTGTGGAACTTCCCAAGGTGCTTGATGGGGTCTTCACCACTTAGCCCATGAAAGGATGGAAGGAAGTGAATAAGGCCTGGTTTGAGCTCAAAGTTGACTCCTTCCCCTAGTGCCGGTATAGCTACCGCAAGGGGGTTTTGAGCCAAAGTGGGCTGCGTAAGTTGATGAAGAGTACGGTCAGTCATCTCTTGTTGTAGTTGTTGTTGTCTTCATTGCCGGATGTGCGTCCTCTCAATTTCTAGATCAAAAGAAGCAAAGCCGGAATTAGTAACCCGGGTTTGAACCATAAAATGGTTCAAACCAATAATCAATAATAACAATAAAACACAAAAACTCCCCGGAAACGGCGCCAAAAATTTGACCGACGGTATTTCTATGGTCGTCTATACCCAATCAAAAGTAAATCCCAACTTAGCACTAAGAACAAGTATAGTGATTAAGTAAGGGTCGAACCCAAGAGAGTTAAGGTGTTTTAGATGCAATTATCGATTATAATGGCAAGTGACACAAAGGGGGGGTTTGTGTTAAATTGATGCACAAAAACTAATGAAAACGATTAATGCGACAAATAAGACAATAATGGATGAATCTACACTAGGTTGATTCTAAGCATGCAATTGCTACTTTAATGCATTCCTTTTACAAGTTTTTAAGTAATCTCCTGTCTCGATCGTACATATGTGTTGAGCCAACCGGCATCAACACAACTTATTAAAGTTCCGAAAACCTACAAGAACAAATAATAAGTTAGCATTCAAACAAAGACTAAGGGATATAAAGAGAAGATTAAAACCGTTAAACTTATCTTTATATTTGTGTTCCTTTTCTTTAAGTAATTACAACCCGTTATTACTTAAAGTTGCTACTAGATTAAAGACCCGAACCCGGAACCTATTAATCCTAGTTGTTTACATGCACTTTAGAACCTAAGGTGATCAATCTCAAGTAATAGTTAACATGCAGTTAAACAATGGAGATCAAGGAAATACAAAGCATTACTGAATAAAAACTTATATTAAAAGGACTTACAACCAAAGTAACAAAGCAGCTTCAAACCAACCCAATGCAGCAAAGGAGTTAGCAACTCATTACAATGGAAAACTCAAGTCTAAAAGTGGATTTTGTGAGGAAAAGCATGGATGATTCTAGCAATCTGCCATGGGCTATTTATACTACAAAAGACACTAAATTAGGAGTAAATAGCTGGCCTAAAGCATCCACCTTTAATGCCATAAAGGTGGTGTAAATAGCCGGAGTAAAGCTTCTGGCGTTAAACCGCAGGGGCGGCCTTCAGGACCCGCAGGGGCGGTTTAGGCATAATCGGTTGATCTTCTTCATAACCGCTGGGGCGGTGACACAGCTCCGCTGGGGCGGATACTTAATGCACTTCAACGTCTGACCTTTCGCCTTCTTGACGTTTCTGATGTCAAGGCACAGGGGCACCTTAAGGCCAACGCAGGGGCGGTGACACAGACTCTTTGCCTTTCAGCTCCCAAGGCGAGGCACAGGCAGGGCGCAGTGGGAGGCGCAGGGGAGCTGGTCTTCGTCTTGTCCGGACAAGTCACCGCAGGGGCGCCGATGGGTGGCGCAAGGGCGGTGATCCGCATCTTGGCTGGCGCTGGTGAAGGTGTTGGGAGCGCTTCAGTGGGAAGTGTCACCCGTTGGGGCGGCTACAAGGCCCGCGGGGCCGGTGGAGCAACAAAAACTTTGCTTCTTGATCGATCTTTACTCCTAAGTGCTTATAACTCCTTCCTTAGCTTCTTTTGATCTTCTTCTTCTGGACCAAGGAGTTAGTAGCATAAACCGACACTAATGCAATAAAAACACTCTAAAAACTACCCTAAATGATAGTGATTCCACCACCTATCAGTTTCCCCTTGGGGTGCACCAGTCCTCTTCCTCAGGAAAAAGGATGGATCATTGAGACTCTACATTGATTACCGTGAGTTGAACAAAATCACCTTCAAGAACAAGTACCCCTTACCGTGCATTGATGATTTGCTAGACCAGCTACAGGGAGCCTCTGTGTTTTCATGTATCGACTTGAGGTCGGGATACCACCAACTGAGGGTGAGGGAGGAGGACGTGCCGAAGACGGCATTCAAGACAATATATGGTCATTATGAGTTTTTCGTGATGCCGTTCGGGCTCACGAATGAACCCACCGTCTTCATGGAGTTGATGAACAGCATATTCATCGACTTTTTAAACCAGTTCGTGGTAGTATTTATAGATGGTATCTCATTATACTCCTTGAGTAAGGAGGAGCATGCGGGACACCTGAGGACGGTTCTTCGGGTCCTTCCGGATAGGGAGCATTATGCAAAGCTCTCTAAGTGCGAGTTTTGGATGTCCGAGGTGGCATTCCTAGGTCATATAGTTTCCGCTGTGGGTGTCATGGTTTACCTGGCGAAGATAGAGTCCGTTTCTTCATGGCCGCCTCCTAGGGTGGTTGAGGAGGTGCGCAGTTTCTTGGGCTTAGCGGGATACTACCGCTGATTTGTTGAGGGTTTCGACATGATTGCACGGCCGCTTACTTCCTTCCTGAGGAAGTTTACTAGGTTCCTTTGGTCCGAGCCTTGTCAGCGCAACTTTGAGGAGCTAAAGAGGAGGTTGACCTCCCACTTGTGTTAGCCCAGCCTGAGGGCATAGAGGATTTTGTAGTATATAGTGACGCTTCCAAGATAGGCTTGGGAGCGTTTTGAAGCAGAGTGTAGGGTTATTGCATACTTCTCGGCAGTTGAAGCTCTACGAGAAGATTTATCCCACCCATGATCTTGAGCTAGCGGCAGCGATTCATGCCCTAAAGATCTGGCGACACTACTTGTACGGGGCCACGGGCCAGATCTTAAAACCATAAGAGTCTAAAGTATATATTCACTCAGCAGGATTTGAATAACCGCCAAAGGAGATGGTTAGAGCTGATTAAGGACTTCGATTTGGAGATTTTGTACCATCCAGGATGGCGAACGTAGTTGCCGATGCTTTGAGTAGGAGGACTCCTTGAGAGGAGGCTATAGCTCGACTTACGGTTTAGCCACAGTTGTAGAGGGATTTGGTAGAGTTAGAGTTGGATATCCGATTCCCGGATAAGGCCGGCCGTTTGTCCGAGTTAGAGGTATTACCTGACCTGTCCGGGGAGATCCGGCTAAAGCAGGAGGGATGTCCCGTGTTGACGAGGATTCGGGACATGATGGCTAGAGGAGAGGCACCAAAGTTTATCACGGGAGTAGACGGGTTATTGAGACGACAAGGACAAATTTGTGTACCGTCAGACCAGGGTTTAGAAAGAGGTTTTTCCATGAGGCACACTCCACATCTTACTCGGTGCATCCAGGCGCGAATAAGATATACGAGAACCTTAGGAGATCTTATTGGTGGGGCAAGCTCAAGCCCGATGTAGCTAGACACGTGGCCCGATGTGAGGATATATCCATGGAGAGTTTTATCCACTGCCCATGCCGCAACAGAAGTGGGAGGATATACCCATGGACTTTGTTATCGGTTTGAGGCTGAGTAGGAGCTTTGACGGGATATGGGTAGTAGTGGATCAGTTGACGAAGACCGCACGTTTCATCCCTATTCGGGAGACGTGGCCGGTGAGTCGTCTAGCCGAGGAGTTTACTCGCCAGATTGTGAGGTTACATGGATTATCGAGGACTATCATCTCGCATAGGGGCGAACGCTTTACCTCGAGGTTCTGGCAGCAGGTACGAACCGCCCTAGGTTCGAGGACTATCATCTCGCATAGGGGCAGACGCTTATTCAAGGTGAGTCTAGACTTCCTTCTCCTCTCCTACTTCCCTTCTTCCTCAGGTCCTGATCGAGATTTAAACCTCCCTTAACCTGACTTGGAGTTACCAACTTTAGAAATTTTTGTAGAAGCGATGCTTTAACAGTTTTAAGAAATTCTTTCTCCTATGAGTAGATGGGATATCATAGATGATGTAGGGAATTATTTCGGAATTATTATAAGATTATTCGAATTTTATATTTGAAGCTGTAGTTGGACTTTAGTGACGTTTCGGGAAATAGAAAATGGGTAGTTTTTCTAGTAGTTACCTAAAATCATCCTAGGGAGTAGAATATGGTTAGTTAGCCTCAAATTATAATTTAAGTACATATTCCGAGTTTTTGGAAGTTCCGGGACTAAGGGTAAAATAGTCATTTTACCTTAAATAAACACTGTAATAACTTCTACTCATAGAATCGTATATCTTAAGAGTTTTAGACTTATAAGTATCCAGGGAAATGTGTTGACCCACGTGCCTCCTCTGACAGGCAACTGAGTTCTGCACTTACGGATTTAGTGGTGGTTAAGAGAGAGTCGAGATTTGATTCTGGTAAGTCCACGGACTTACTTAGCTGGCTTCTTGTATGAGTGTAATGTGTATGAGTGGTGTTTGTTTGTTATGATAAACAACGAAAAACCGGATTAGGCCGACTTTATTATTTACGTAATTGACCCAAGTGTATGATAACGGGTCGTGACATCATCTGCCTAGCTCTTGCGAGAGTCTAGGAGGTTCCCTACGACCAGCCCAGTCCAATAGACGGTCAGATGCATTAGTACCATTCCGCGTTGGTAAACAGGGACAAGGGCGAGGTTTGGGAATCCCTCGTGTCACAAAATAAGTATCATTAGTAATGACCAATCACCTAATTAAAGATAATAAAAGGATTGAGTGTTGCATGTTGACTGTGTATGATGTGTGATTGTGCTTTTACCTTTATACTTATGCATAGAATGTTAGCTAACGGTTTTATAACGCTTGTAGATGCCTTGCAGGTTAAGACAGTTGTAGAGAGATCCGGAGGGAATGGTCAGCCGGGTCCACGTACTCATTTAGTTGGGGACGGGATGTCTTCTGTTCTTCTTATGTGTCGTTTTGGTACCTTTGCTTTGTAAGGCTGATACATATTCTTCATGTATATATTGTTTAAAGTTTTCAAATGTTTTAAATACTTTTGTGCCTTGTTGTAAGATCCAAGTTAACTTGTTGTCAAATGAAGGTCGGGACCCATTGTGAGGTCCTAACCAGTAGCTCCCCGAGTTCTTAGAATTTGGGGTGTTATACAGCCGGTGAGTCATCTAGCCGAGGAGTTTACTCGCCAGATTGTGAGGTTACATGGATTATCGAGGACTATCATCTCGCATAAGGGTGGACGCTTTACCTCGAGGTTCTGGCAGCATGTACAAACCGCCCTAGGTTCGAGTCTTCATTTCACCACCGCACACCATCCACAGACTGACGGCCAGTCAGAGCGGACTATTCAGACCTTAGAGGAAATGTTGCGTGCATGTGGACTAGACTGGAGGCAAGTATCGCCATAATACCTCCCATTGGTGGAGTTCTCGTATAATAACCGTTGGAACGCGTCGATTGGGATGGCACCGCATGAGGCATTGCATGCGCGGAGATGACGCACTCCCTAATGTTGGGACAAGCCGGGCAGTTCTTGTGTTGTAGCTCCGGATTAGGTACATGATGACATGGCTAGGGTTGCCTTGATACGAGAGAGGATATTGACCGCGCAGAGTCGTTAGAGATCTTATGCGGATAGGAGGCGTAGAGCTCTCGAGTGCAGGGTAGGAGCCCAGGTGTGGCTGAGATCACCGACGAGGGGTGTCAGACGATTCGGCATTACAGGGAAGTTGAGCCCCCGATATGTCGGCCCATTCGAGATAGTAGAGAGAGTTGGTGAGGTGGCATACCAACTAGCTTTGCCACCCCGGTTGGAGGGTATACATCCGGTATTCCATGTATCCCAATTGAGGGAGTACATCCATGACCCGAGATACATCATGAGCCACGAGGATCTAGTGGTTAAGCCGGACCATACTTTTGTAGAGCATCCAATAGCAGTTTTGGAGCGGTGTACGAGACGCCTTCAATCGAAGGAGATACCAATGTTGAGGGTGCAGTGGTCGAGACAAGGAGCCAATGAGGCCACTTGGGACATGGAGGATAGTATCCGCATGAACTATCCCGAGTTTTATGCCGGTCTAGGGACATCGATAGGACAGTCGGGAGATCTTCCTTAGTAATGATTATGTGTTTTAAGATGCGATATGTGTTGTGTTCTATATTTGCATATATATGCTTGCCTTTAGAGGCGGTGATATGATGATGAGCTTTACTTCTGAGTTTAAAGGAGGATGGGCAATGTTACATGTTCCATACGTCCTCGAGTATGTTGGTTGTGATTTACGTTTGCCAAGTTTTGGGATGAAACTTGTTTTTACGGGGGTTAGTTGTAACATCCGGAAATTTTATTTCCGAAAGTCGAGTTGTTTCGGACATTTATGCGTCAGCGGCTTATTTCCCGCAGACACATTTGCTGAGTACGAGTTTTAACACGGGTTGGAAGTCTCTTTTACTTTCCGACCTTGCGAAGAGGAGAGAGGGGACAGGGGGGGCTGCTGACCCTTTGGTATCCCCACCCCTTTTGTCAACCTCATTATTCTCTCACCCCATTTCCCCATTTCCCATTTCAAGTTCATTTTTCCTCTTCCACTCCTCTCTTCCTTGTTCATCCATCTTCATCCTCCTTGGTAGAGCTTGGTTTGAAGCTGCAGCCTAGGAGTTCCGGATCTGTGGTGTTAAGCTTTCTCTCTTCCACCTCTTTCCTTTAGTGTAAATCTCTCTTCTTTCCTCTTCTTCCACCTCCATGTATATGGAGCAAGCTTTGATGGGAAATCTTGTAAAACCATTGCATGTCCCTCCTATCTTGTTTCGGTCGAGGTTAGGAAGCTAAGAGTTGTGGTGAAGTGTTTGGAGAAGGCCCAGTCAGAGGAAGAACCATTGGAAGCAAAGACACAGCCGGAGAAACGAAGAAGACGACATTCTGTTGTACGACCGCGGGGCGGCTCAGCACAGGCGCAGCGGACCACCAGTGCCACCGCAGGGGCAGACCACCAGAGCCACCGCAAGGGCGGCTAGAGCCACCGCAGGGGCAGCTCGAGGATCCGCATGGGCGGCGACAGCTTTCCGTTTGGGGCGCCAGCTTGCTTCCGCGGATGCGTTTTCTTCACTAGTAGGATTCTTCATCCCTTCCTCTTTGTTCCTTCCTTAGACCATATGATTATACCTAGTTAGAAGCATGCTTAGGGTGGACCTTGGACTTATGAGAATGCCATCTAGTGGCTTGAACCAAGGTGCCCTTGAGTTTAGTTGGAATCATTAGTGATCTTGTGTGTGTGAAGACCTTATGGTCTCCCTTCCATCTTACATTCTTATTCCAACTTTGAGTAGTGCTTGAACTCATATAGGATGTGGGCTATTGTCCCCTCTTTCCTTTGCTTATCATGTCCTTGACCTCTTGAAGGTTCAAGGGAGCTATCCTCGCCTCTAGATGTTCAACTCCATGTTTGGTTATTAGCTTTGGAGAGTCATGGAATTGAGTTGTGAGATTGATGTTGATGTATATATCGTTGTGATCAGGCTTTTCCCATTCGTAAAGTTAAGATCGTTGATTTGATTAGCTTTCAGACGAGGTAAGTCTCCGGACTTACATAGTCGTATTTGATGTATTAGATTCATTGTGTGTTTGGTGGTGTGTGTTTTATCGCTTTCGTTATAACATATAAACCGGTAATAAGACCACCAACCCTTATATTATGTTGGCCCAAGTATATGATAACGGGTAGTGACATCATCTGCCTAGCTCTTCCGAGAGTCTAGGAGGTTCTCGGCGTCTAGCCCATGCTGGTTAGATGGCGGAGGCATTTGTACCGTTCCATGCCGGTAAGTAGGGACCGAGGCGGGACCACGGTTGTCCTGTGTTAAAAAACTAAGTTGAATTAGAACGGGATATGACCTAACAAATAAAAACAATAAACCGGACTTCTTTGTTGAGCATGATTATGTGACGTTATGATGTATGAGTGTGTATGTGCCTTCACCATGTCTTTAATGCTTCAAATATAGCAAACGGTTTTAAACCACTTGTGTAGATGCCCCGCAGGATAGGAACGCCGCCGAGTGAGGTGGAGGTGTGGACTGCTGAGGGTCGCCATACATTATAGGACGGGGGCATTTTTGGGATAATTATCGTTATTATTCTTATGTTGGATTATGGATTGATGTATGCTTTCGGATTTATATCTTGTGGAGTTTTTGTGCCATTTTGAGGACTAGGCTGAGTTTCCACGTTGTACTCTTTGTTTTTCAGTCTTGCATACATTACAAACATTTTCGAGTTTTACGCCTTTATTTGTGCCAATGTTGTAAAGGTCCGGTGAGATTATTGTCAGGCTAACGGTCGGGACCCATTGTGTGGTCTCGCCCGTTGCATTCCGATATCACGCGGATTCGGGGTGTTACACCCATTCTACAACGAAGGTCTTCTGGGCCGCTGCAAGCTCCTAAGGAGGGATGGTGAGAACCTTTTTTGGCTTTCCTTTGCAGATGGGAGCTACATCACCTACTTGCCCCGACCGGTGCTTTTCGAAGATGAGCTCTTCGACCTATAAATTACCGCTAATCTGTACGTACCGAGGCAACCACAGGTTTCCATTGTTGAGCGGCATGCGGCGAGCTCCAGTAGTGTCAAATATGAGGACCGCATGCCCATTCCCTATGATGAGGAGATGCCCACCGCAGCGGAGGAGCATGACCCCGCACATGATTTGCGAGCTCAGATGGTTGCCCTGACCACTCAGCACCAGTAGTGGCAGGCCGACTACCAAAAGTCGATACTTGATCAGCAGCAGACTTGACAAGCAGGTTTTGAGGGGAGGATGACCAAGCATTTTGATCGGCGTCAGGATACTTGCCAGGAGGCTCAGCAGCAAAGGATGGAGGCTCATCGGTTGGCTTGGCAAGCCAACTTTGGGACTTCCTTTGACACTAGGCTGGACACACATCAGTGCCGCCTTGATGATATCTATTAGAGGCAGGAGCACTTCTTCAGCCACTTCGCCTACCAACCGGAGCACAGTCCGAATGTTCCACCCGGACCATCCCACAAGTAAGCCTCTCCTCTTTCCGTTCTCCACATTATTTGTGTTTTCTTTCATTTTCACACTTTGAGGGCAAAGCGTTCTTCAAGTATGGGGGAGGGAACATATCATGCATGTATAGTTGTTTGAGTTTGTTTTTGAAAATTCAATTTTGTAATTTAGTTTATACTTAGTCAAAAAAAAAAAGAGAGATTGAGAAAAGGCAAGAAAATCCTTGGATAAACCGAAAACCCGAAAGGGTTGTTTAGGCCAAAATAAGGTAGTCCACTCTAGGTTGGTGCAAAATTGGACTTTAGGGATGTGAGGAATTTGTTAGATTATCATGAAAAGAAGAAGAGTGACAAGGTGAAAACCTGAAAGCGCTTCTTGGCAAAATGAGTGACATCCGAGTGTAAGTTCTCCTTCCGACGTTGACAATATAAGAAGGTGAGTCATAAGGAGGAGTCCGGGTAGGTTCCTCTTGGAGCGATAAGGATGGTAGTCTCTCTTGCTTCTCACTTTCTCTTTTCTTTTTTTTTCTTTTCTCATTCTCTTTTGGTAGCTTTTCTCTCGTTTTCCTCATCTGGTCTACTGCACCATACGTTCTGAAACTTCGTGTGCTAATATTGTTTGATGTGTTGTTTACTCGGGACGAGTAAAGAGTCTAAGTATGAGGGAGTTTGATAGGTGATGGAATCACTATCATTTAGGTAGTTTTTAGAGTCTTTTTAGTGTCTTTGAGTCATATTGTGTTATTAATACCTTGATCCAAATGAAGAAAACCAAATGAAGCAATGAAAGATTTTTAGCAACACTTGGTAAAAGAAGGAAATCAACGAAGACAACTCTCTGGTGCCACACCGCCCCCGCGGAGTAGTGTCACCGCCCCTGCGGTAACACCCCTGAAGAACCATGTCCGAGAGCCGCAGCCTGCGCTTGGGCCTGCGCCCGGAAGGCCCTTGTCACCGCTCTTACGCCAGATTCCAACCGCCCCTACGGTGACTTAGCCTGAAGAACAAGTGTCAACGCCCCTGCACCCTTGCCTGCGCCTTTGCCAGCGGACCTATGAAGCCGAACAGACTGTGTTACCGCCCCTGCGGTAACACTTTGCAACCCCTGCGGTAACACTTGGCCAACCCTGCAGTTCTACACTAGAAACGTCACGAAGTTGAAGAGTCAAACATTCAAGATCATTGAAGACCCCGCCCCCGCGGGTTTGCCATGCCGCCCCATCGGCCAAGATGAAGATGGAACATTTTGGCCTAAGCTACCCCTGCGGCATCCCTTCCCGTGCCTGCGGTTTAGCGCTAGAGGACTTAACTCCGCTTGTTTGCACCACCTTTATGACATTTAAGGTGGTTGTTTAGACAACCCATTTACTTCCCTTTATTATGTTTTCTAGTATAAATAGAGGCCTTGGCTGATTGGTAGAATGATCCACATTTTCCCCAAAAGCTCTATATTTCTAAGTGCCATTTTGATATGAGTTTCTAAGCTTCGTTTTCTACATTGATTTGATTAAAGCTGTATTTCCATTTGGCTGTAAGTTCATTTAACATAAGTTTAATTCAGTATCATTTGTGTTATGTTTCCTTGATCTCTAACTTATGTTTGCATGTCTTTTATCACTTAAATTGATCACCTTAAGTGTACATTTGCATGCAAAGTGATAGGGTTAATCGATTCCGGGTTCGGGTCTTTAATCTAGTACCAAACTGATAACACGATTTATGACTTAGTTTTAGGTAATCATTTAGATAGATTTCTCACTCATTCTTGCATGGTTTAGCACTAGTTCACGACGTTTTGCAGTCAATTCGTGTATTTTGCCGAGATAGACGTCTACACGGACGTGTGCGTGTTTTATAGGTATTTCGGGAGATTTAGGAGCAAAAAGGATACGTTTGAGGATCGTTCATCTAGATGACACACCCTCGGACTCATTAGGACACAAGCTAAAGGCTAAGGAGGACTCATGGAGCCTTGCCAACACAAGCCATGCACCAAATCACAGCTTAATGATCCAAGGCGAAGTTTCTGCACAGAATCACGGTTCTCTGACACTCCACGGCCGTGGAATCACCCGTGGATTTTGCCAGATTCTTGTGACAGCTGTGCCACGACTCTCATGGCCAGCTCATGCAAGTTTGTTATAAAAGTGGTCCTTCATGGGCTGTGAGAGGCATCTTGGAGCAGCTCTCCATTATCCTCTAACAAAAATATTCTCTCAACAAGAAGTCTTTCTAGGAAGGAAAGTGTCAAGGAGGAAGAAGAAGAGCTCCATTGAAGAGGAGAAGAAGAACACACACCATTACCACACTTGATAGTTTTGTATTGAAGGATTCCGGATTCTATTTCTAAGAGTTGTATGAATCATTTGAACCTTCTTTTGGAAGGATTGTGAGTTACTCTAATTCTACTTTCATCTTGGTTTTGTTTTAGTTCACTTGTTCATCTCTTTCCCTTCATTATCTTGCAAATGGATGTCATGATTTTATGTTTGTTTGTTTCGATTTCTATTATGAACGTTGTAAGCTAAATGGATGTGGTTCTAGGGTAAGGAAAGGATGGTTATGGCTAGGGCTATGATAGGACGGACTTAGATTTATCTTTGGATGACTTGTGTGTATGAACGTAGCTGCTGTTAGAAATCACGGGTAGTTCTTGCCTGACCACGGCCGTGGTTTAGGTAGAACAAACCGTGATTTTCTCTGGCTCGATGGATCTTGTCTTAGATTTTTAAGATGTTGAAATCCTAAGTGTTGTTGAGTTTAATCTACTCTAGGGTGACCTAGTGTTAGTAACTAAGTGTTAGGAGAGACTTACCCGGTAATCCTTACTCTTAGATTCCAAAGATAACAACCCTTAGGTAGTGGTGAGCCTAATAAGCCGCCATTGGATTAGGTGTGCTAGGATAGTTGTTTAGGACTTCTCTTTCCAAGACTTACCCGGTAAGAATAGGTTAGACCCCTAGCTAACAATCCGGTTTGTGTAGAATTCCTATCCTTAGGTTCTTAGAGACTTACCCGGTGATGAGACCTTAGGAGTGGACTAGTTGGACCATGAGACCTACCCGGTAATTGATCCCAATCTAGAAACGCTTAATCCCAACATATCATAGTTAATCCAAGAAATGAATAAATAGCTTGAGTCCTATGCCATAACCGGAACTTCCAACCCCTAGAATCCGTCTTTTCTTTCTTTGATCACTATCTTGTTTAGCTTGTTTATTTGTGTTGATTCTTAGTTTAGTTTGATTGTTTACTTTGCATGAATTGTGATCTTTGATTGATCACCAAAAACCAACTAAAAACATTTGAGATTTTCATTTCTTTATTTCTTTCTTTTCTTTCAACCTAGGTCTTTACTAAACTCAATCACAAATCGAATCAATTTCATCTTAGTCTTTGTGTTCGACATCGGAATACTATCCCTTCTACAAACGTCCCGTACACTGCGGGTTTCGCTAGGTAGTTAGGATTTAGTTCGAGTTATAAATTTAAAACCCATTTGCGCATCACGATCTTAGCGTAACAAGTTTTTGGCGCCGTTGCCGGGGACTAGGTCTAGATTGAGTCTATTTTATGATTATTTCTAGTATAGATCTTTCTTGTTGCTTTTGATCTCTTTTTGGTTTGTGTCTTTGCTTTTCAGGACATCTATTACTCTTTAGGTGTATGCGAAGATCTCGTGGCAAGGATTTAGCTCCATTCGATCCCGAACCGGAGAAAACCCTTCGATCTAGATCCAAGAGCATCCGAAAAGAGAAAGAGATGGCCGGTAGAAATCTTCAAGCTGAGTTGGATGAAGCATTAGAGCAAATAAGGCTAAGAGATGAGCTCTTGGAGGAAGAAAGGAGACTTGTCAATGAGAGGCAAGAGGAAACTAGGAGGGAAATTGATGAGATTAGGCAAGCCCTTGTTCAAGGAGAGCTTAATCACCGACAAACTCCACCTCCTCCACCACAACCGCAGCCGGCGGCTAATGTTAGGGTTGTGCCCATTGCCATTGAAGAGCCACAAACCCTAGGGAGACGTATGGATCCGGCACAAAGAGCACACCGTCCGGGTGTGAACTTAGGAGATCCCGCAGCCCACAACTATGAGCTCCGCCCTCAAGTTCTACAAATGATCCGGCATAATCAATTTGGAGGGATGGAAGGAGAGTCTCCTCATCAACATTTGATGAATTATGAGATCTTGATGGAGACTCTTAGACCGCCAAGATTGGAGAGCAACAACCATAAGCTTAGGGCTTTTTCCTTCTCCCTTAAGGATAAAGCCTTAGCTTGGTATCAATCTATTCCACAAGGGCGAGTTGGTACTTGGGAGGAGATGACAACCGAGTTTTTGACTAAGTTCTTCCCACCTTCCAAGACTACCGAGTTAAGAGGAAAGATCAATGCCTTCGTGATGAAGGATAGAGAGAGTTTATTCAAGTCTTGGGAGAGGTTCAAAGATCTTCTCCTTGATTGTCCACACCATGGCATACCAAAAATTGAGCTACTGGAGATCTACTTCAAAGGACTTGATGAAGATAGCCAATTCAAGCTCCAATCTCTTTCCGGTGGGACATTTATGGAGAAGTATGTGGATGAAGCTTGGGAGTTTGTGGAGAAGCAAGCTCTAGTGATTGAGAAGTACTCCCATAGGAAGAGTGAAGGAAGAAAGGCGGGAGCATATGAGGTGAGTGAAGTCACCATGAGCAATTTCAAGCTTGACGCCATTAACAACGAGTTGAAGTCCTTGAGGGAGTTGTGTGCTACAACTTTAAAGAACCAAGTAACTCCTCAAGTGCTTCCACAAGCCAACTTGTCTTTCAAGGAGGAGGATGTGAATTATATGGGAAGGGGCAACTTCAACAATTACCAAGGCCCAAGGAGTTTTAACAACAACCGGCAATTCAACAATTACCGGCCCAACCACAACCATCCCGGATTTTCTTACTCTAACCCGGATGGAGCCTTGAACCCTTCCTCCTCCACAAGCACAACACCACCATCAAGAGCTTCACAAGAACCTCCACCCGGATTTACTCAACCTCCAAAGGATAGAACCGAAATAATGTTTGAGCAATTGCTTGGAAGGTTGAGTGGTCTTGAGAGCACGGTGACTTCAATTTCTAAGGCTCAAAAGGTTTTGGAAGCACAAGTGTTCGCAAAAGCGGGTGAAGCCCATAGAGATCCGGGAAAGCTTCCCGGAAGGACCGAAGACAACCCAAGAGGCCAGGTGTTGGCTATCACAACGAGGAGTGGGTTGAGTATGAAAGATCCTTTGCCCAAGGACAATGCTAAGGGAAAGCAAGTAGTGGTAGAAGAGGGAAAGTTGCAAGAAGATGGAGGCAAGAGCAAGGATGTAGAGCCAACCTATGTGGCACCGCCTCCATACAAGCCACCACTACCGTTCCCACAATCAAGAGCAAGAGCTCGTTTGGACAATCATTTTGGTAAGTTCCTTGAACTAATGTCCAAATTACATATTAACATTCCGTTCATGGATGCCATTTTAGGAATGCCGGCATATGGCAAGTTTTTGAAAGAAATACTCTCCAACAAAAGGAAGTTGGAGGAGTATGGGGAGATAAGAATGACCAAGAGATCCTCGGAATTGATCCAAACAATGAAGGAGGAGATGCCTCCCAAGCTAAGAGATCCGGGCTCTTTTTGTGTCCCAATAGGAGTAGGAGATGTGAAGTACGAGGCCCTTTGTGATCTTGGAGCGAGTGTAAGCATCATACCGCTTGCACTTTGCAACAAGGTTGGGCTAGGAGAGCCGAAACCGGTCAAGATGACCCTCTATATGGCGGATCATTCTATCACTCATCCGGTTGGGATCTTAGAAGACATCCCGGTGCAACTAGGAGGATTCTATGTGCCAATTGATTTTGTAGTCTTGGACATTCCGGCGGACTATCCGGTTCCCATCATCTTAGGAAGACCCTTCCTAGCCACCTCCGGATGCCTAGTGGATTGCAAGAATGGAACTCTCTCCTTCAACATTGGAGAAGAGAACATCAAGTTCAAGTTGTCCACAATGACGAAAGGGCCAGCCCTTGATGAGTATGTCTTCAACATAGTCGAGCAAGAGGAATCTAGGGAAGTTGTGAGCTCGATCTTGATCAAGGATCCCTTGGAGAAGGTTCTTACCTTAAGTATGATGGAGGAAGGTGTTGAGGAGGCTTGCAATGAAAAGATCAAGGCCTTGGAAGCATTGGAAAAGGAGCCAAGAGTTGGATTTGAAAGCCACGAAGAGGTGTTGAACAGCTGCAAGTTCCACTGTCGAGATTTATGTTCCACGGCCGTCAAACTTTCTGGACAACTCCGGGAAGCAAGCTTAGCAAGAACCACGGCCGTGGAAGTTGAGAAAACCGTGATTCCAGCCGTGGTTTTCCCTAGACCAGTCCTTGATGATGATCAAGCTTTTAGGAGCCATGAGGAGTCTTCATTTGCTTTGGATTCATCACATCCAACCTTATTTGGATCATCTTCAACCGATAAAGGTCCTCCTTTACTTGAACTTAAACCCATCCCCTCTCATTTGAAGTATGCTTTTCTTGGTGAAAACTCTACATATCCTGTGATTGTTAATGCATGCTTGAGTGATGATGAACTTGCTAAGTTGTTGCATGAACTAAGATTGCATAGGAAAGCCATTGGCTATACTATTGATGATTTGGTTGGCATTAAGCCTTCTTTGTGCATGCATAAGATAATGATGGAAGATAACCACAAACCCTCTATTGAACATCAAAGGAGATTGAATCCTATAATGAAAGAGGTAGTCAAAAAGGAAATCATTAAGTTACTAGATGCGGGAATTATCTACCCTATCTCGAATAGTAAGTGGGTTAGTCCTGTTCATGTAGTTCCTAAGAAGGGTGGGATGACCGTAGAAACTAATGAGAACAATGAACTAATCCCGACTAGGACGGTTACGGGGTGGAGAATGTGCATCAATTATAGGAAGTTGAACATGGCCTCAAGGAAAGATCACTTCCCTCTCCCCTTCATTGACCAAATGCTAGAAAGGTTAGCTCAACACTCTCATTTTTGCTATCTAGATGGCTATAGTGGATTCTTCCAAATCCCTATCCACCCCGATGACCAAGAGAAAACAACCTTTACATGTCCATGGGGTACTTTTGCATATAGGAGAATGCCATTTGGGTTGTGTAATGCACCCGCCACGTTCCAAAGGTGTATGATGGCTATTTTTTCGGAATACATAGAAAATATCATGGAAGTATTTATGGATGATTTCTCTGTTTATGGTTCTTCCTTTGATAATTGCTTGGCTAACTTGTCATTAGTATTGCAAAGATGTGAGGAGACAAATCTTGTCTTGAATTGGGAAAAATGTCACTTCATGGTAAGTGAAGGAATTGTGTTAGGACACTTGGTGTCAAACCGTGGCATTGAGGTTGATAGGGCCAAAATTGAAACGATAGAGAAGTTGCCGCCACCTACCTCGGTGAAGGGGGTAAGGAGTTTCTTAGGGCATGCCGGTTTTTACCGGAGGTTTATCCAAGATTTCTCTAAAATTTCTAAGCCTCTCACTAACCTACTAATGAAGGATGTTGATTTTATCTTTTCCAAGGATTGTCTTGAGGCTTTTTGTAGGTTGAAGAACGCCTTGATCTCCGCACCTATCATGCAACCTCCGGATTGGAGTCTACCATTTGAGATCATGTGCGATGCAAGCGATGTAGCCGTTGGGGCTGTTTTGGGGCAAAGGAAAGATGGGCGCACTCATGCTATTTATTATGCTAGCAAGACGCTATATGATGCCCAACTCAATTATGCTACCACCGAGAAGGAGTTGCTAGCGGTGGTGTATGCATTTGAGAAGTTCCGCTCATACCTTGTTGGAGCGAAGGTCATAGTTTATACGGATCATGCTGCGATCCGTTATCTACTTACAAAGAAGGATGTCAAACCAAGGTTGATTCGGTGGATCCTTCTTCTTCAAGAGTTTGATTTGGAAATACGGGACAAGAAGGGATCCGAGAACTCCGTGGCGGATCACCTTAGTAGATTGCCTCCATTAGAGCTTGGAAGAGATGACATTCCAATTGATGACTCATTCCGAGATGAGCAATTGCAAATGGTGGAGGAATGCTTGTTCCAAGTGTCTAGAGGAAATGAGCCATGGTATGCCGACATTGTGAACTACTTAGTGTGTGAGGAAGTGCCTCCCGGATTGACATATGCACAAAGAAAGAAGTTCTTCAACGATGTGAGGCATTACTATTGGAGTGAGCCACTCTTGTTCAAGAAAGGCCCGGATGGAATGTTTAGAAGATGCATACCGGAAGATGAAGTGGAGAGTATGATCCGGCATTGTCACTCCTTACCATGTGGAGGCCATGCTAGCTCACACAAGACGTGTGCAAAGGTATTGCAATCCGGTTTTTATTGGCCTAACTTGTTTAAAGATGTGCAAGGTTTTGTAGCGGCATGTGATGCTTGCCAAAGGACGGGCAACATCTCAAGGAGGAATGAGATGCCCTTGAACAACATCCAAGAAGTTGAAATATTTGATGTGTGGGGTGTGGACTTCATGGGACCCTTCCCTTCTTCATGTGGCAATCTCTTCATCCTATTGGCGGTGGACTATGTGTCAAGATGGGTGGAGGCAATCGCCTCTCCTACAAATGATGCCAAGGTGGTGGTGCGGTTCTTCAACCGGGTGATCTTCCCTAGGTTTGGAACACCAAGGGTGATCATTAGTGATGGAGGAAAGCACTTCACCGATAGGAATTTTGGGGCGCTTTTGGCCAAGTATGGGGTGACTCACAAGGTTGCAACACCTTACCATCCCCAAACTAGTGGCCAAGTGGAAATCTCCAACCGGGAGATCAAGGCCATCCTTGAGAAGACGGTGTCTAGGACTAGAAAGGATTGGGCTATGAGGCTAAATGATGCCTTATGGGCATATAGAACCGCCTTCAAGACACCGATTGGCACCACTCTTTACAAGTTAGTCTATGGCAAGTCTTGCCACCTTCCGGTAGAGATGGAGCATAGAGCTTATTGGGCCATTAAGTGGCTAAATTTTGATCTCAAGGCGGCGGGAGAAAAGAGACTGCTTGAATTAAATGCCCTCGAGGAGATCCGGTTGGACGCTTGTTCGCCCTAAAATGTGCGTGCAAATAAGCTTTAAATTTATAAAACTAGAATCAAGCAAGCGAACCCGCAGTGTACGGATCGACGTAGTTAAGCAAGAATTCCAGAGTATCGAACACAGGGATTTGGGGGGAACAAATTCGAT
Source organism: Fagopyrum homotropicum (assembly GCA_033239125.1). Lineage (NCBI taxonomy): Eukaryota > Viridiplantae > Streptophyta > Magnoliopsida > Caryophyllales > Polygonaceae > Fagopyrum > Fagopyrum homotropicum. The sequence goes on from BSWB01000005.1 coordinate 61,651,904, forward strand.
TGTAAATTATCAAGCAGGTAAATATAAGAGCTTTGCAAATTATTGGGAAAACAACAATCCTAAAGATCCAAGTATCCAGCTGTGGCTATCGATTCAAGATATACTAATGATATAAAGACAGAGTTGAGATATGCAAAGGTATGCTAATGTAAGGTAATCGTACGGTGAAGTTCCAAAAACCTTATATGACTCACCTAGAAGACACTCTCTATACAGGTTGTTGAGGCTCAATATAGAAAGGTTCTAAAAGCAAGAATTAATGTCAAATACCCAAACTTGTAATCCAAGGATCAAGACTAACTTAGCCGATTATGGTTATGACACTCACAATCGAGGTAGAGGTTGTTGAGGCTTCACTACCACCTAGAAAATACAAGTCTAAACTAAGTTAAAGCAAATCTTTAACTTTGGACTAAAGTAAAAGCAGGTTCGTAAACTTAAGGGAAATTACGGGTGGATCTTGAGATTCCACGGTCGTGGAACTCAAGAACAAACCGTGATTTAGGGTTCGTCGACTATTCTCTCTAACTCTCAGGGTCTAATCTGTTTACGATCGATCTATCATCATCTAAGCCACAACTATTAACTCTTCACCTTAGAATTGTTAACGGTTTTTAGCCAATAACCGTCATGTTGATATCAATTCAAGGATTAAAAGATAGAAAGATGAAAACTTCCGAAAACTTTCAATAATCTTCAAACCAATCTCAAAGTCACAATCGAGAACAGATATTGTCAATGGATTCAGAATAAAGCAAACAATCACAATCTTAGGAAAGAAGGGAGAACGGGATGTCAATCCGTTTTCCAAATCAAACCTAAATAAGAAGAGAGGTCTTCTTGCAACAATCTTCCAAAAGCTTCGATCTTCCGCCAATCCGGAGATCTCAACAGCAATCTCCACCAAAAGTGCGAGATTAGGGCAAATCCCAGATGCGAACTTCGATCTCCAATGAGATGTCAATGATTCCAAGCAAGGGCTTAAACGGCGTTGAAATTCTCTAAGCGGAGATGAAGCGTGGATTGCCAAAATTCCCTAAGCGAAGATGACGGAATCTTGCTTCGTCCGTCTTTTTATAGGGCAAGATAAAATATCGGCCCGGCCCAATCTTCAAAAGATCGTGGCTTCAAAATGTGGCGAAAAAGATCGCCAAGATCACGGTCGTGGAAGATTCCACGACCGTAATTTAGAGCGTGGATTGTGTCACGGTTCGGACCATATGTTCCACGACCGTAGTAGTTATTGGAATGCATCACGCCTCTCTTTGCAGGGTTCCACGGCCGTGGAACTAAACGTGGTTTGTAGTACGGCCGTATTTTAGAGCGTGGTTTAGGGCAAGAACGTGATTCTTCCCTAGCCTCGTGCATTCCTCAAGTTGAACTCCAATTTGCTCCTAATAATGCCCTCAATCTATGGACATATTCAATCAACTCTTCTTTGCTCGATTCCGTTCGGAAATGACTCTCAATCACCTATAATCAACATAAAGCTAGTGTAGATATCCATATCGACAATATAGGCTATACTAGCTCACATATGCAACGATGCTCAATCAAAGACTATCAATATGAATCAAATGCATTTAGAAAACGTGCCTAAAATATCACAATATTTCATGCTAACAAATAACCCCATACTTAACACTTGCTTGTCCCTAAGCAAGGTCTTTCAAAAAGCTTTAAACAAGAGTTAGGATGAAATATGTGTACCTTCTTTTGGATAAACGTGCCTTCTAAAGAATAGATCATTTTCAAACCTTGCCTCGATCGTTTATCAAACTTTCACACACTCAATCAAAAAGTAAAAAGCAAAGAAAATTCATGAATCAATTCAACTTCTAAACAAGCATCATAACCTTTAAACATTGTCAAAATCAATCATAAGAAACTTCAATTTAGATCACCAAGTCATATAACATTCTTTTGATCTTAAGGACTTCCAAAGAAAAGGTCTAGAATATGGAAAGGAAGGGAAAACTTTAAGGAAATGTGGTGCATGAATCCGGGAAAGTGGACAACTACCTTCTTCTTCTTTTGCGGTTTCCGCAACACTTCAACTTAGAGCTTCGCTCTCTTCTTTTCATTTTTCGATTTTACTTTTGGAGTTATGGACAAAGGTGCACAAAAACCGAAGCCTAAGAGATTGGCGTTTCTCATTTTTGCGAGATGCCTCAAACCCTTAGCGCACATACCATAATCCGCTAGGAATATCGCTCAATCCGATTTTGGCAAGACACAAACACCCGGCTATGTGAATGGTGCCGAGTTACTCATCATCATGATTGACTTCCCCAAACCTAGAATTTCTTTCTATTCTTTTGATTGCAAAAATTTGCTCTCATGGCCCTCCCACATCAAACATGCCTTTTTCATTCACTCCTCCAAATTCCCGGACAGGTAAAGGAGGCTAATATTTCAATGAGGAGCTAAAATGGTCAAAAGAAAGAAGAAAGAAAATTCGAATTGCCTTAATCATTTCAACAAGAAGTATAAGAACTTATAGTGTGATTTCAACTTCAATTTCTCAACATGATTTAGGTAACATTTTTCTCATTATAAAACTTGCAAAAGAGGTAAAATTCATTCATTCAAATTCTTTTCAATTCACAATTCTTTTAAGCATGCAATTGTCATCAAACTCAATTCACAAGTAGTGATTATCATAGAAATCATCTCAATTCATTAGAAGCACATAATTTTTCAAAATTTTTCAATTTTTATGGGTTTTTCAAGTTCTTTTTCATGCAATGCGATAATGAAACGTGAAACACATAATGAACATGCAATGATAGTCTCGAACGAAAGCAAGCATAGTAAGTAGAGTTATTACAAACTTTTAGTACATCCCACCCCATACTTAGGACGAACATTGTCCCTAATGTTCAAAAGAAAGAGAGAAAAGAGAGAAAAGAAAAAGAAACTCACAAAGTGGTGGCGGGAATGTCTAAAACGAACGGTCATGCATCAAATCACTGCGGTGCTGGCGGCGGTGGGAATGGAGAGAAGCTCGGATCATAGAACCGCCCAAACTGCTGGCGGTAGACGTCCCTCATCATGTGGTCAAGGTCGTCTAAACGTCCGTCTCTAGCATCCGCCCGGATCTCCAGCGCTCCTACTCTCTCTGAAAGTCCGATAGCCCAATCCGGCATCTGCTCGTACCATCCCGGGGCCTGACTGTACCATGCTGGGGCGTCGGATGGTGCTGGTGCTGGTGGAGGTGCTGCTGGCTGCTCGGTGGACCAAGGAGGGGGAACGCCATACCATGCGGGAGGTGTGGTCATCCACGTGGGCCTCTCACTCACGCTAGCGCGGCGAGATGACGAGCCTGAGGCTCTAGCTGGACGTGGAGAGCGTCTAGGTACGTCTGGGGCCGCCTCCGGTTGGTCCGGAAACGTGCCAAACTCCTGCTCGGCTCCTCCTCCACTCTCAAACTGATCTCTCATATCCTCCTCCTCGACAACCGGTGGTGGGACATAAGGGGGAGCTGCTATCCTGTTCGCATGCATCACAGCGAACGTCTCCTTCCAATTATGGCGTCCCGCCATAATGGAGTACTCTAGTAGCCACTCTATACCCCTACCCGTCCTACTCTCCCAAGGCATGCCCGCATAAGGCGGACCTCTATGTGTGGAGAAGATGAGACCCCTAACCATGAAAGCATGTAGCCCTAAAGGTACGGCCGGTATGCGGGTGCAAGCAGAAAAGTCGACACCAAAACTCCTAGCAATGTGGGTAACTATCCCACCATATCCAATGTTCCCCTTCTTCTTGTTCTTGAGCTTGCTCATCGTAGCAGCCAAGAGAGTGGCACAATCAGCCCGGCGTCCATAAAGCATGCAGTAAAGCAAGAATAGCTCATCCGTCTTGATCTTTTAGGGCGTCTCCGTCCTAGGAAAGAGACACTCCGAAAGAACACGATGAGCTATCTTCAAGGCTAGATGGTACATCAATCTAGCCTTGGTGTCAGCGGGTTGCCAGCGATCCTCGCTAGCGTAAATCATAGCCACCTCTTCCCAAAAGTCCTTGGGGTAAACACCACTCAGAAATCGACCATTAAAGGTCTCATGGAATCCAAAAATGGTCCCAAACTCACGGATACTCAACTGATAACCTCTCTCCATGAGGCGGAAAGAGACGGTCCTGTCTACGTGGCTGTGCTCAAAGGATGTCACAACCTCCCGTGTAATCTTCTCATATGCGTCTTCTCGGATAGCCGAGAAGACAACTAATCCGGCTCTATCCAAGAGCCAAGTGAGGTCATCAACAATGTTGAGAGGAGTTAGATCCTCCAACAACAAATATCTAGGGCCAATCACTGGCCTCTCCTTGATCCTATCAAGTGCATCAAGATGGTCATCGTGTATGGTCGGGATTCTAGGGTGAGGGGGTGAAGATGGAGGTGAAGGTGAGGATGGAGGTGAAGGTGAAGAGGGTGGTGGTGCCCTAGAGGATGAGGAGGAGGAGGGATTACCCTTCCTCTTCTTATTCTGCTCATTCTTCTTCTCTTTTATCCTCCCTGAAACTCTTCTCACGAAATCCATTCTGCTCAAAATTACGGTCTGTTCTTCAGCAAACCACGGCCGTAATTTACCCAGAGACCGTATTTCGTCTCAGAAAATCACAAATCTCAACAAATCCACAATCAATCTCCATAATAGGCAGTCCTAGTCTAATTTCCTCAATTCTCAATCAGTTCTTCCTAAAAATCTCTAACAAAAACAACCGAATCAGCAAGAATCAAGAAGGGAAAAGAAAACCTCTTTTTCGGATTGAAAAATCCGAAATGCGCGTTTGTTGGTGAATTTCCGTTCGATTCGTCTCTTGGATCTTGTTTGTGGTTGAATTTGCTGCAGTTTGGGAAGAAGAATCGTTGAAAACGATTAGGAAACGAAGATTTGAGAGGGGGTCGTGGTGTTTCGGCACTTAGGTCGTGGAAAGAGGGGTTTTTGGGATGAATTTGTGAAGAATGTGGCTTATATAGTTGCAGGAAAAATTTTGAAAATCACGGTCTGTCGGGGTGTTCCACGGCCGTGGAAGTGTACGGAACCGTGGTTTTGGTGATTTTTCAGAGGCTTTTGGAAATTACGGCCACTGTAGCTATGACGACCGTAATTTAGACCGTGGAACCCTCTGTAAAGCTCCAAAGTCCAAATTTCGTCACTCTTCTTCAACATCATCCTTCTCTTTTCCTTTTCCATTGGTCCTACATCCAAAAACACGAACATACCGGAAGAAATCGAGGCAAAAACAAAGCAAAAACGTCTATACTAAACTAATCTATGAATCGAAAATAAAAACAAAAATGCAATACCTTGGGTTGCCTCCCAAGAAGCGCTTTGTTTAAGGTCCGTAGCTAGACCAATCTCGCACTTATTCGAGTGCGGTAGGCGCAAACTCCTCAGTTTGTAGTTCCGGCGTGTACTTCTTGAGTCGTTGGCCGTTCACCTTAAAACTTCCGCTCGCTTCACCCCATACTTCAACTGCACCATGGGGGAAAATACGCTTAATTAGAAAAGGTCCGGTCCAACGGGATTTAAGCTTACCTGGAAAGAGGCGAAGTCTTGAATTGAAGAGGAGAACTTGATCTCCTTCTTTGAAGTCCTTTGGAATGATATGCTTATCATGCCAACGCTTTGCTCTTTCCTTGTAGATCTTAGCGTTTTCATAAGCATTCAAGCGGAGTTCATCCAGCTTATTGATGTCGAGGAGACGCTTCTCTCCCGCTTCCTTCATGCCGAAATTCAGCCACTTGATAGCCCAAAACGCTTTGTGCTCCAACTCTACCGGCAAGTGACAAGACTTCCCATACACAAGGTTGTATGGTGTGGTTCCTATGGGAGTCTTGTACGCAGTCCGGTATGCCCATAATGCATCATCAAGCTTCAAGGACCAATCCTTCCTAGTCCTTGAAACCGTCTTCTCTAAGATTCCTTTGATCTCCCTATTTGAGATCTCAACTTGTCCACTTGTTTGTGGATGGTAAGGGGTAGCGATCTTGTGAGTAACCCCATACTTAGCTAGAAGAGCTTCAAAGCGGCGGGCTATGAAGTGAGAACCTCCATCACTAATGATCGTTCTTGGCGTCCCAAATCGCGGGAAAATGGTCTTGTTGAATAACTTAACCACCACCATGGCATCATTGGTGGGAGAGGCAATTGCTTCCACCCATCTAGAAACGTAGTCTACTGCCAATAGTATGTATTGGTTTCCACAAGAAGATGGGAATGGCCCCATGAAATCGACTCCCCAAACGTCGAAAATCTCCACCTCTTGGATGTTGTTGAGGGGCATCTCATTCCTTCTAGAAATATTGCCTGTTCTTTGACAAGCATCACATCAAGAAACAAAGGATTGCACATCTTTAAACAAAGTAGGCCAAAAGAATCCAGATTGCAATACCTTTGCGCTAGTCTTGTTCGAACTAGCGTGTCCTCCACAAGGTAGTGAATGACAATGACGGATGACACTTTGCATCTCATCTTCCGGCACACATCGCCGAATGATGCCATCCGGACCTCTCTTAAAGAGGAGGGGCTCGTTCCAATAGTATTCCCGGACGTCCTTGAAGAACTTCTTCCTTTGTGCGTAGGATAGTCCGGGTGGTATCTCCTGGCAAACCAAATAGTTAACAAAGTCAGCAAAACATGGTTTGTTACCTTTGTAGATTATGTTGATGCACTCCTCTATGATATGTAGGTGTTCGTCCGGGAAGGAGTCATCAATAGGTAGATGGTCGTCCTCTAGATGTGTTAGACGACTCAAATGATCCGCAACAGAATTTTCTGAACCTTTCTTGTCGCGGATCTCAAGATCGAATTCTTGTAGGAGAAGAATCCATCTAATCAGCCTTGGTTTCGCATCTTTCTTCGCAAGGAGGTACCGGATCGCAGCATGATCCGTGTAGACAATCACCTTTGCACCTACAAGATAAGAGCGAAACTTGTCAATAGCATAGACAATGGCTAAAAACTCTTTCTCGGTAGTGGCGTAGTTGAGCTGCACTTCATCTAGCGTCTTGCTAGCATAGTATATGGCATGGGTTCACCCTTCCTTTCGTTGTCCAAGAACAGCTCCAATAGCTACGTCACTAGCGTCGCACATAATCTCAAAGGGTAGAGTCCAATCCGGAGGTTGGATAATAGGTGCTGAGATTAGAGCTTGCCGAATGGTGTTGAACGCATCTAAACATTCCTGCGAAAACTCAAAAACCGCATCCTTCATCAATAGATTAGTGAGAGGTTTTGATATCTTAGAAAAGTCCTTGATGAAACGTCTATATAATCCAGCATGTCCTAGGAAACTTCTTATCCCTTTCACCGAAATTGGGGGAGGAAGTTTTTCTATGGTCTCTATCTTAGCTTTGTCTACTTCTATCCCTCTACTGGAGACTAAGTGACCTAATACGATTCCTTCCTTAACCATGAATTGACACTTATCCCAATTAAGAACTAGATTAGTGTCTTCACACCTTTGCAAAACAAGAGAAAGGTTAGAAAGGCAATCGTTAAAAGAGGAACCGTATACGGAGAAGTCGTCCATGAAGACTTCCATGATTTCCTCTACGTATTCGGAGAAGATGGCTATCATGCACCGTTGGAAGGTGGCTGGGGCGTTGCAAAGCCCGAATGGCATTCTCCTATATGCAAACGTACCCCACGGGCACGTGAATGTGGTCTTCTCCTGATCGTCCGGATGTATCGGAATCTGAAAGAAACCACTATAGCCGTCAAGGTAGCAAAAATGTGAATGTTGCACTAACCTTTCAAGCATTTGATCAATGAATGGCAATGGAAAATGATCCTTCCGCGTTGCACTGTTGAGCTTGCGGTAGTCTATGCACATCCGCCATCCAGTCACGGTTCGGGTAGGAATGAGTTCGTTGTTCTTGTTGGTGATGACCGTCATTCCTCCCTTCTTCGGAACTACTTGAACTGAACTCACCCACTTACTATCGGAGATAGGATAGATGATACCTACATCAAGAAGTTTAAGAATTTCCTTCTTGACAACCTCCTTCATGGTCGGATTCAACCGCCTTTGAGGTTGTCTCGAAGTTCTAAAGTCTTCCTCCATTAGTATCTTATGCATGCATAGGGAGGGTTTAATTCCTACTAAGTCCTCGATAGTATAGCCTATAGCCTTCCTATGTTTCCTAAGGACAATCATGAGCTGTTCATGTTCATCTATGCTTAGGTCAGAACTAACAATAACCGGAAAGGTAGAATTAGATCCTAGAAAAGCGTACCTTAGATGAGTAGGAAGTGGTTTGAGTTCCATTGTTTTCGGAGCTTCCAACGATCCTTGAGAAGCATCCGATGTTTCCTTAGAAGTTTCTAAGGGTGATGGGTGTGTTGGAGAAGAATCGGAAGAAGTCGAAGAAATGTCTCGATCACTCTCTTCCACGGCCAAAATTACGGGTGGATCTTGTCCTCCACGGCCGTGGTTTAGGGCGTGGAAGGGAAATACGGTTGTCACATCTTCTCCACGGCCGTATAATCCCCTGGAATGAGGCATGATTTTGGTTGTGGAATCCACGGTCGTGGAATATAGAGTATGACCGTGGATTCTGACATTCTCAACCTCATCGTGGAGTTTCTCAAACTCCTCTTCATGCATCTCTTCTTGTGCTTCTAAGGCTTCAATTGCCTCATTGCACTCTTCATCTTCCCCTACATTGGTTAGACTCATAGTGATAACTTTTTGTAAAGGATCGTTAAAGAGAATCGCACTTACCTCCTCTCTAGACAACCCTTCTTCATCTTGGATATCGTAAATATCCTCATCAAAGATTGGTTCCTTCACTAGAGTGGAAAGAACGAACTCTACTTTCTCTTCTCCTATGTCAAAAGCGAGTCTACCATTCTTGCAATCGACTATGCAGCCGGAAGTTGCAAGGAACGGTCTACCGAGTATGATCGGGACCGGACTATCTGCAGGAATGTAAAGCACGACGAAATCAATGGGAACGAAGAATTTACCTAGCTTGACCGGGACGTCTTCTACAATACCGACGGGGCGAGTGATGGATCGATCCGCCATGTATAACGTCATCTTCACCGGTTTAGGGTCACCTAAACCGATCATCCTACACAATGCAAGTGGTATGATGCTCACACTTGCTCCTAAGTCACATAAAGCGTCATATGTGACATCTCCCACTCCAATGGGAATGCAAAATGACCCTGGATCCTTCAGCTTTGGGGGCATTTTCTCCTTCATGGTCTTGATGAGGTCCGAAGAATCCGAACTCATCTTGACCTCGCCGAAGTCTTCTAGCTTCCTCTTGTTGGAGAGGAGCTCCTTCAAGAACTTGCCATAAGCCGGCATACCTACAATAGCATCAATAAATGGTATGTTAATATGCAGCTTACTCATGAGTTCTATGAACTTACCGAATTGTTTGTCTAGGCGCGCTCGCGCTCTAGATTGAGGGAATGGAAGGGGAGGTTTGTAAGCTTGAGGAGGAACGTAGACGTCTTCCTTCTCCTTCCCCTTCTCCTTGCCCTTCTCTACGGGGACTTCAACGAACGTAGGTTGCGGATCGGTGGTTGTCACTCCGCTCCTAGTTGTAATCGCCATCACCCTTCCCTTAGGGTTGTCCTCCGTCTTTCCTGGAAGCTTCCCTTGATTTCTAGGAACTTCCTCCGCGTGGTTGAACATTTGGTTTTCTAAAACCTTTTGAGCTTTGTCAACCTTAGAAACTTGATCATCAACCTTGATGAGGCGGTTCTCCAACCCTTGAAGCTTTCCCAAAATCGTTTCCAATATGGGATCGGGCTTCTCCTTCCCCGAAGTGTTTCCTCCATTAGATGATTGCCCCTGGCTTTTCAAAGGAGTAGAGGAAGAGGAAAGTGGAGTTAGTGAATTTGAGTTGGAAGGATAAGAGTTACCGGAATTTTGTTGATTGGAGCGCCAGTTGTTGTTGTTTGAACCCCTATTGTTGTTCCAATCGTTGTTCCGGTTGTTGTTGTTTCCATTCCAATTGTTATTCCGGTTATTGTTCCGGTTATTGTTGTTGCCGCCATTGTTGTTGCCCAAATAACCAACATCCTTCCCTTGTTGCTTTGGGAAGTTGGTCTTGATAGCCTCCTTCAACTCTTTGATCTCATTGTTGAGGGAGAAAATCTGATTTTGAGCTTCGTGTGTGAGCTTTGCTCCTTGCTCCACACGATTTCCCTCCACTTTCCGGTGGGAATACTTTTCTATGACTCTTGCTTGCTTCTCAATGAAGTCCCAAGCGTCATCTTCTCTCATGTCCATGAACGTTCCACATGAGAGGGATTGGAGGTTGAATTGCGTTCCCGCATCCAGCCCCTTGTAGTAGATCTCCAACAAGGCAAGTTTGGATATGCCATGATGAGGGCAATCCAAGAGCAAATCATGAAACCTTTCCCAAGATTGAAACAAACTTTCGTTAGGTCTCATGGAAAAAGCATTAATCTTACCTCTAAGTTCCGCCGTTTTGGATGGCGGAAAGAATTTGCTGAGGAACTCCGCGGAAAGGTCTTCCCACGTATCTAGTTTCCCACTAGGAAGAGCCTGATACCAAGATAACGCTTTCCCCTTCAAGGAGAAGAAGAAAGGCTTGAGCTTATAGCTGTTGGTAGTAGCGCCCTTTAGTCTCATTGTCTCCATCATACACTCAAAGTTCTGCAACTGTTGGTGTGGAGATTCAGCGCTTGTCCCGCTAAATTGGTTTTGGCGAACAAGAGTAATGACTTGAGGGTTGGGGCTAAACCCTTGCACATCTTCAGCATCGAAATTCACGCCCAAGCGGCGTGGTTGTTGTGTTGGATCCATCCGCTGGCCAAGAGTTCTCGGCTCATTATCTACACGTTCGATCCTCACATTCCTAGGCGGAATGCGGCGATTAGCAGCTCCTTGTGGATGGAAAGGATTTACATTGATCGTGGGATCAATCTCCTCTAGCGGTGGCATGGAAGAATCACTATCATCAGCGGATGAGTGACTTTTTCTTCTAGACCTTGATGCTTTCCTTGAGGATTTCTTGCTTCCCTTATTCTTAAGGTCGCTCATCTCTACCCTCATCTGGAAGATCATGTCTTGTAGATTGTTAACTTGAGATTGATGACGATCCATCTCATCTTGGCGGAGAGTCTCATTCCATTGGAGTTGAGCTTCCTTCTCCGCTAACTCCGCCTGAAGATCACGTTCGTGTCCTTCAGCCATCTTCTTTTCCTTGCGCTTTTGCCTTAAAGTTTTCTCTAGCTCTTGATCAAGAGGCAAGAGATCTTCGGTGTTCCTAGACCTACGCATGCACTCAAAGTAATATCAAATAACGAGAGCAAGCTCCCAAGCTTGACAACCGGCTACCGAATTCAACCGAAACCAAATCCCCAGCAACGGCGCCAAAAACTTGTTCGCCCTAAAACGTGCGTGCAAATAATCTTTAAATTTATAAAACTAGAATCAAGCAAGCGAACCCGCAGTGTACGGATCGACGTAGTTAAGCAAGAATTCCAGAGTATCGAACACAGGGATTTGGGGGGAACAAATTCGATTGTAAATTATCAAGCAGGTAAATATAAGAGCTTTGCAAATTATTGGGAAAACAACAATCCTAAAGATCCAAGTATCCAGCTGTGGCTATCGATTCAAGATATACTAATGATATAAAGACAGAGTTGAGATATGCAAAGGTATGCTAATGTAAGGTAATCGTACGGTGAAGTTCCAAAAACTTTATATGACTCACCTACAAGACACTCCTTATACAGGTTGTTGAGGCTCAATATAGAAAGGTTCTAAAAGCAAGAATTAATGTCAAATACCCAAACTTGTAATCCAAAGATCAAGACTAACTTAGCCAATTATGGTTATGACACTCACAATCGAGGTAGAGGTTGTTGAGGTTTCACTACCACCTAGAAAAGACAAGTCTAAACTAAGTTAAAGCAAATCTTTAACTTTGGACTAAAGTAAAAGCAGGTTCGTAAACTTAAGGGAAATTACGGGTGGATCTTGAGATTCCACGGTCGTGGAACTCAAGAACAAACCGTGATTTAGGGGTCGTCGACGATTCTCTCTAACTCTCAGGGTCTAATCTGTTTACGATCGATCTATCATCATCTAAGCCACAACTATCAACCCTTCACCTCAGAATTGTTAAGGGTTTTTAGCCAATAACCGTCATGTTGATATCAATTCAAGGATTAAAAGATAGAAAGATGAAAACTTCCGAAAACTTTCAATAATCTTCAAACCAATCTCAAAGTCACAATCGAGAACAGATATTGTCAATGGATTCAGAATAAAGCAAACAATCACAATCTTAGGAAAGAAGGGAGAACGGGATGTCAATCCGTTTTCCAAATCAAACCTAAATAAGAAGAGAGATCTTCTTGCAACAATCTTCCAAAAGCTTCGATCTTCCGCCAATCCGGAGATCTCAACAGCAATCTCCACCAAAAGTGCGAGATTAGGGCAAATCCCAGATGCGAACTTCGATCTCCAATGAGATGTCAATGATTCCAAGCAAGGGCTTAAACGGCGTTGAAATTCTCTAAGCGGAGATGAAGCGTGGATTGCCAAAATTCCCTAAGCGAAGATGACGGAATCTTGCTTCGTCCGTCTTTTTATAGGGCAAGATAAAATATCGGCCCGGCCCAATCTTCAAAAGACCGTGGCTTCAAAATGTGGCGAAAAAGATCGCCAAGATCACGGTCGTGGAAGATTCCACGACCGTAATTTAGAGCGTGGATTGTGTCACGGTTCGGACCATATGTTCCACGACCGTAGTAGTTACTGGAATGCATCACGCCTCTCTTTGCAGGGTTCCACGGCCGTGGAACTAAATGTGGTTTGTAGTACGGCCGTATTTTAGAGCGTGGTTTAGGGCAAGAACGTGATTCTTCCCTAGCCTCGTGCATTCCTCAAGTTGAACTCCAATTTGCTCCTAATAATGCCCTCAATCTATGGACATATTCAATCAACTCTTCTTTGCTCGATTCCGTTCGGAAATGACTCTCAATCACCTATAATCAACATAAAGCTAGTGTAGATATCCATATCGACAATATAGGCAATACTAGCTCACATATGCAACGATGCTCAATCAAAGACTATCAATATGAATCAAATTCGTTTAGAAAACGTGCCTAAAATATCACAATATTTCATGCTAACAACGCTTATGAGAATGCCCGGATTTACAAGGAGAGAACCAAATGATGGCATGACAAGAGGATCATCCCCAAAGAGTTGAGTGAAGGAGATCTTGTCCTTCTCTTCAACTCAAGGCTAATACTCTTTCCCGGAAAGCTCAAATCAAGATGGACCGGGCCATATGTGGTGAAGAAGATCTTTTCCCATGGAGCCATTGAGATAGGAGGGGAACATTGTGGGAACTTTAAGGTGAATGGGCACCGGTTGAAGAAGTATATCCCGGGAGCTCCGGTGGAGATAATTGCCCCACTTCACCTTGAGTAGACGCCCCCGAGTTTGGTCAAGCTAATGACCTTAAAGAAGCGCTTGGTGGGAGGCAACCCATTGGTAACATTTTCCTTTTTCGTTTTGTTTGCGTTTCTAGGTTTTTTCTATCTTTGTGTGTGTTTTGTCTACTTTGTGTGTGTGCTAGAACATTAGTGGCATTGGAGGCCTTGCTTGACATAGGAATGATGATGATGAAACCCTCATCAATTATGGGTGGAGCGGACGCGGAACTTGGACGGCTAGCGATGCCTAGCGCGGGTTCCAAAGCTTAGATGGATGCTTAAGAGCTCTCTACCATTGTTGATAGGATCATCCAACATCAATTCACTTGAACAATCCCAAATACCATAGCAAACCATTTTTACATTGTGAGAACATTCTTTCACTCTCTTTACTTGTATACCACATTGGGGACAATGTGTTTCTAAGTATGGGGTGGGGTTTGCATGATCCTTTGCATAATGAGCATCTCGGATAGTTTAAAATCTTCGTATGTCTTGCATTGTACATACTTAAATCGAAAATACCATAAAAATCAGAAAATCAGAAAATTTTAAAAATATTTTGTGCTTTCTAGGCTTGGATATGATCCTAATGATGAATCTTGTCTTGTGAATTGGCTATGGATTGCCTCATGTGTTAGGATTAATGAACGCATATGTGGACTTGAAGTACTTCTCTTGAAATTCTATGAATGATTTGTGACCATGATGTTTGCCTAGAAAGGATTGAGTAGTGAAGATCGAAATTACATGATAGTTCTTGCATACCATCTAGGAATGAATGAGGCAATTCAATCTTTCTCTACTTCTCATCTTAATCATGATTGCTTGAGCACCACAATTGAGATAAATTTGACCTCTTTTAACCCATCCGGGAATAGGAGCATGCTAGTGTGTTGATGTGTGTGAAAAGCAAGTGTTAAGTAAAGTTGTTGATGAAAAGAACATCATGCATAAAATGCTGAATTTGTTGTGAAAAGTGTAGCCAAAAACATAGGTTTGGGGACATTGGTTTAAATGACAAGTAACTCGGTACACTTCACATTATCGGGTGTTGGTGCCTTGCCAAATTCAAATGAACCAATAGTCCTAACGAGCTTTGGTATGTGTGCCCGGTGTGGATGCACCTCGAAAACTAAGAAAAAGCCCGAGGACGGCTAATCACCAAGGTTTCGGCTTTTGTACACAAATGCCATTGTCTCAAAAATAAGTCAAAGAAAAAGAAAAGAAAGAAAAGATAGAGGAAAATATACACTTGAGGGAAGTTGATCGAGGACAAGATTGTGGAGTTAGTTCCGTTCCCGGATTAGCATCACATAACCTATAAATCCCCACCAAATCACTACACTTCTTGGCCCTTTTATCTCACAAGACCTTATGACCTATTTGCATGTTTGTAAGACTTAGTGATTTAGATTGGATGTACTCTTGATCTTCTTGACTTCTTCATCTTTACATTTCATGCATACTTTTGAGTTAAGTACAATTGTCTTTCCATGCTTTCATTTGTTTGATGCATGATTGCTTATCCTTTGCCATGAAACATGACTTTGAAGGTGATCCAATAATAGAAGCACAAACCCAAAAAGATTTTGCCATTTTTCTGCATACATAAATCATGTCATCTCTTAATCTATAGTTGGGAATTTGCTCGGGGACGAGCAAACCTTAAGTATGGGGTATTTTGATAACACGATTTATGACTTAGTTTTAGGTAATCATTTAGATAGATTTCTCACTCATTCATGCATGGTTTAGCACTAGTTCACGACGTTTTGCACTCAATTCATGTATTTTGCCGAGATAGACGTCTACACGGACTTGTGCTTGTATTATAGGTATTTCGGGAGATTTAGGAGCAAAAACGATACGTTTGAGGATCGTTCATCTAGATGACACACCCTCGGACTCATTAGGACACAAGCTAAAGGCTAAGGAGGACTCATGGAGCCTTGCCAACACAAGCCATGCACCAAATCACAGCTTAATGATTCAAGGCGAAGTTTCTGCACAGAATCACGGTTCTCTGACACTCCACGGCCGTGGAATCACCCGTGGATTTTGCCAGATTCTTGTGACAGCTGTGCCACGACTCTCATGGCCAGCTCATGCAAGTTTGTTATAAAAGTGGTCCTTCATGGGCTGTGAGAGGCATCTTGGAACAGCTCTCCATTATCCATTATCCTCTAACAAAAATATTCTCTCAACAAGAAGTCTTTCTAGGAAGGAAAGTGTCAAGGAGGAAGAAGAAGAGCTCCATTGAAGAGGAGAAGAAGAACACACACCATTACCACACTTGATAGTTTTGTATTGAAGGATTCCGGATTCTATTTCTAAGAGTTGTATGAATCATTTGAACCTTCTTTTGGAAGGATTGTGAGTTACTCTAATTCTATTTTCAGCTTGGTTTTGTTTTAGTTCACTTGTTCATCTCTTTCCCTTCATTATCTTGCAAATGGATGTCATGATTTTATGTTTGTTTGTTTCGATTTCTATTATGAACGTTGTAAGCTAAATGGATGTGGTTCTAGGGTAAGGAAAGGATGGTTATGGCTAGGGCTATGATAGGACGGACTTAGATTTATCTTTGGATGACTTGTGTGTATGAACGTAGCTGCTGTTAGAAATCACGGGTAGTTCTTGCCTGACCAAGGCCGTGGTTTAGGTAGAACACACCGTGATTTTCTCTGGCTCGATGGATCTTGTCTTAGATTTTTAAGATGTTGAAATCCTAAGTGTTGTTGAGTTTAATCTACTCTAGGGTGACCTAGTGTTAGTAACTAAGTGTTAGGAGAGACTTACCCGGTAATCCTTACTCTTAGATTCCGAAGATAACAACCCTTAGGTAGTGGTGAGCCTAATAAGCCGCCATTGGATTAGGTGTGCTAGGATAGTTGTTTAGGACTTCCCTTTCCAAGACTTACCCGGTAAGGATAGGTTAGACCCCTAGCTAACAATCCGGTTTGTGTAGAATTCCTATCCTTAGGTTCTTAGAGACTTACCCGGTGATGAGACCTTAGGAGTGGACTAGTTGGACCATGAGACCTACCCGGTAATTGATCCCAATCTAGAAATGCTTAATCCTAACATATCATAGTTAATCCAAGAAATGAATAAATAGCTTGAGTCCTATGCCATAACCGGAACTTCCAACCCCTAGAATCCGTCTTTTCTTTCTTTGATCACTATCTTGTTTAGCTTGTTTATTTGTGTTGATTCTTAGTTTAGTTTGATTGTTTACTTTGCATGAATTGTGATCTTTGATTGATCACCAAAAACCAACTAAAAACATTTGAGATTTTCATTTCTTTATTTCTTTCTTTTCTTTCAACTTAGGTCTTTACTAAACTCAATCACAAATCGAATCAATTTCACCTTAGTCTTTGTGTTCGACCTCGGAATACTATCCCTTCTACAAACGTCCCGTACACTGCGGGTTTTGCTAGGTAGTTAGGATTTAGTTCGAGTTACAAATTTAAAACCCATTTGCGCATCACGATCTTATCGTAACACAAACCCCTAGGTAAAAGCTGGTTGTAATTATCTAAGCGAAAGGAACATAACTATAAAGAAAGATTAACGGTTTGTTTATTCTTCTTTATACCTCTTTATCTTTACTAGAAAGATTAACGGTTCGTGTCTTTAATCTAGTACCAAAACCCTAGGCTAGATTGGCTCTCCTAGGCTGTTGTTCATGACCATGTGATGTATAGGCTATTGTGAGAGGTTTACTTGTGCTGGGAGTGCTGTGAGAATTGTGAGTTCTAGGATGCGTTCCTAGGTTGAGAGCTAGGTGATCTTGTATAGGTCCCTAGAGTGAAGTCTTAGACTTCGTTGAGCTTGTGTTGATGAGTGTATTCTTGTCTGAGCAGGTTGTGTGCTTCTTCTCTAAGGAAGCTATAGTGTTGTGAGTTGAGAGACGAGGTAAGTCTCTGGACTTACATAGCCGTATTCGTTGTATTAGATCCATTGTGTGTTTGGTGGTGTATGTTTTATCGCTTTCCTTATAACTTGTAAACCGTAATAGAACCACCGACCCTTACGTTAATTTGGACCAAGTGTATGATAACGGGCGGTGACATCACTGCCTAGCTCTTGCAAGAGCTAGGAGGTTCTTGGCGACCAACCCGCGTGGTTAGACGTTCGGAGGCATCCGCACCATTCCACACGGTAAGTGGGGACCGAGGCGAGTTTCGGGAGATTCTCGTGTCACAAAAGAAGTTGAATTAGAAAGGGATATGACCTAATAAATAAAGATAATAAACCGGACTTGTTTGTTGAGCATAGTTATGTGATGTTATGATGTGTGAGTGTGTATGTGCCTTCACCTTTTTTCTAATGCTTCGAATTGAGCTAACGGTTTTAAACCGCTTGTGTAGATGCCCCGCAGGTTAGGGACGCCGCCGAGTGAGGTGAAGGAGTGGAAAGTGGAGGGTCGCTATACATTATAGGACGGGGGTGTTTTTAGGATTATCATTGTTATGATGGTTTATGGATTGATGTACGGTTTCCGGGTTTATGTCTTGTGGAGTTTTTGTGTCGTTTTGTGGACTCGGCTTAGTTTCCACGTTGTACTCTCTACTTTCCAGTCTTGCATACATTACAAACGTTTTCGAGTTTTACGCCTTTATTTGTGCCATGTTGGAAAGGTCCGGTGAGATTGTTGTCAAGCTAAGGGTCGGGACCCATTGTGTGGTCTCGCCCGTAGGATTCCGATATCCGCGGATTCGGGGTGTTACAGGATGTTGTATACCCTTGGTGACCTGTAAGACTAGGAATTGTTACCCTAGCTTGTTGAGATCTTTTAGAGATCATGGAGACTAGAAATTATAGATTTCTAGCAATCGTTCCGTTTTGATTCGAGTTGTCTTGTTGAACAGGCTTTCCGTCCTTCTTTCCTTCGAGAAAATGAGTTGTTCGCTGAACCTTGTGTTACCTTTGAGTGAGGTAAATCCCTTGGGCTTACTTAGCCGCATTCCTTATATTAGTTTTATTGTATTGCCTTGCTTGTGTTGTTGTATATTGTGATAACGGATAACAAGAATAGGATTGACCTTTTATACCTTAATTGACTCAAGTGTATTATTACCGGGCGGTGACCGCTTGTCCAATTCAGAATGGAGAAACTAGGAGGTGCTCTTGCGACCAATCCAGCAGGTGACAGAGGGATGCATCCGCTTTGTTCGTGTTGGTGAAAGGGGGTAGAGGCGAGATCATAGTGATCCTCGTGTGACAACATAAGTGGAACTAGTAAAGGGATTAACTCAATCACAGATTATAACCGGTTGTGTGCGAGAATGCTATATGTTTATATTACCTTATGTGTGTTTGTGCCTTTACCGTCTTTCTGATATCTAGAATGTTAGCTAACGGTTTATACCGATGTTGTAGATATCCCGCATAATAGAGATGTTGTTGAGTGATTCTGACGGTATGGTCATCCGGGGTTCCCGTACATTATAGGATGGGATCGGGTTAATATTTCAGTTGTGATTCTTTCCTTTGTTTTGAACTCGGATGCAAGTGTTTGACGTTTTCCTTTGTTTTTCCTTTGGTTTTTATAACAGGTTTGGTTTTCATTTATTGTACCTTGTTTTAAGATCCGATGTTATTGTTGCTACTCTGAGGATCGGGACCCATTGTGAGGTCCTAGCCCGTAACGCTTCGAGTCCTCAGAACTTGGGGTGTTACACCCTCCAATACCAATAATTGAAGCGTCGCATTCTACTCAGAACTTGAGGTGCGTTTGATAGTTGCCTCTTTAGTTCCGTAAATGCTTTCTCTTGCGCTTCCACCCACTCAATTGTACTTGCTTCTTTGTGAGATGCGTGAGAGGGGCTGCGATGGTGCTGAAATCCTTCACAAAGCCCCTATAGAAAGTTGTCAATCCTTGAAAAGTTCGCTCGTGCCCAACGATGGTAGGCGTAGTCCATTCTTGGATGACTTTAATCTTCCCTTTATCCACTTCAAGGCCTCTTGTGCTTACTACAAATCCAAGGAAAACCACTTGATTAGTACTAAACTCGCATTTCTTAATATTAGCATGTAAAGATTTAGATATAAGAGTTTCAAGTACTTCCTTTTAGTGTTCTTCATGCTCATCAATGGATTTGCTATAGATGAGGATGCCGTTGAAGTATACAACCACAACATTTCCAATAAAATGGAGTAAGACATGATTCATTAACCTTATAAAAGTACTAGGAGCGGTTGTCAAACCAAAAGACATAACCGATCACTCATAAAGTCCAAACTTGGTCTTGAATGCTATCTTCCTTTCGTCTCCTTCCCTAATCCGGATTTGATGATATCCACTTTATAAGATCAATCTTGGAGAACAAGGTGGAACCACTAAGCTTATCTAGCATATCTTCTAATCGAGGAATGGGGTGCCTATACTTGATAGTAATGTTATTGATTGATCGAAAATCAACACACATCCTCCATGTAACACCCCAATTTTTGGGGCATTTACGATATATATTTTACCGACTTTTATCGATATATTTTTTTATTAAAAGTATTTTTCGGCGTAAATTATATTTCTACGAGTATACTCATATATACTTTGATTTATATTTTTATTTCCGTAAATTATTTTACGGAAAAGTCAGATAATTTTTCCGAATCCGAAATCCCGTTCCGAGCTTCCAATCGTGTTTATTTTTCCAATGTTTACTTTTTATTTATTTTATTACATTTTACTTTTTTCCTTCCCCTCCCTTACATTCTTCAACCTCACCTGTCCCATTTTGGCCTCTATGCAAGCAACCTGCACTCCTAGCTTGACTCTGGGATACAGCCTTGGCTTGCAGCCCTACCCCCCTGCTGCACCCTAGTCGCCCGCCTAGCCTAGCTCGACCCCTCGTCCCTTCCTCACCTCATACCTCATCCCTGCCTCTCCTACTCTCACGCATCCCCCAACTATATCTTCCATCTGCTGCATCTGAAACTCTCCTTCCCTCTCTCCCCGGTCGAACCACCTCTCCTTCTATCGGTTTTGAGTCGCCAAAAACCAGTGAAGCCGCCGCACAACAGTCACCGTCGAAACTCGACGAGAGCAGCCCCCTCTCCCCATCTCCATGTCTCTCTCCTCCTCAGTTTCTTACCGGCCGCCTTCTCCCTCACCTCGCAACAGCTGTTGCAACTCACCTGGGCTGCCGCCACGACGCCGGAGAGCCTATTGGAGCCCCTGTTGAAGCCCACCATTGTCGGATGTGCATCCATATCCCTATCTGGAGAAGGCAACCTTTCCCCTTCGCCTCTTCTCTGCAGCCGCTAGATGAGTGCAGCAACCGCCGGAATCGCTGCCAACCACGCCGGACCACCAGAGGGTGCCCCAGTCCGCTCGCCTCGCTTCCGGATCCAAGCAGTCTTGCGCCGCCGGCCCTGCATTCCTCCTCTGCCAAGTCTGCCGCCGCACTGCTTCTTCCCCAGCCGTTTTGAGGATTTGTATATTTTAGGGTTTATTCAAATCTTGACCCCTTCCATTTTGTATAATTACAATATTTACCCATATTTTTCATTTTCAGTTTATGGCCAAGATTTATGTTTTCTGCAATTATGCCCTCACTGGATTTAATTACATGTTTTGACCCATATTCTTATTTGCATAAAATGACCCATGTTTCTAAAATTATATAAATTGCCCGGAAAATGCTTGAGCGGTTTTTAACCTTGGATTTAATTACAACGATATTCTTATATTTATATATACTATATATTACGCCTTTGTTGTATTAATTCGGTTATGGCTCAAAGATTTAATCACGGGTTTTTAACATTGACTTTTGAAAACGAGTTTTTCTTATATTTATATATATTATATATTATGTTCAAATTTAGCAAAGGAGCAAAACTTGCTTAATTTTGGTGTTAGGTTCAAAGCGTCCCGATAAAGGCCTAACGAGTCCAAATTCAACATCTATTGATCGACTATCGTCTTTTGACGTCATGTGAGTATCCTTTCCCGCGATCTAGTAATGTTTAGTATTAGTATCATGTTAGGTTGGACCTAGCATAACTTAGAGCGAAGACCAAGTAGTGGTGTGGACCTTAGGTGAGTTTTGAGGATTGTCGATTGTTGTAAGACTTTGAGTGTTTGGTTGATCTTGTGAGTATTTGAGGCTTCAGGTTGTGGTTATATGGCTGTTAAGATTATGGGCTAGGATATGCGTATCCTAGCATAGTGTTGATACCGTTGAGATTGTTGAGACTAGGCATGTTTATCCTAGTATGTGTGCTATGTGTTATGTTTTGAGAGATCTTTGGGTCTAGGAGTCTAAGGACTTCTAGCTTGTGTTGAGTGTGGTGTGAGCATGAGGTATTCTAGGATGCGGTCCTAGAATGAGAGTCAAATGATCTTGCGTAGATCATTTGTGTAGAAGTCTAAGACTTCTTGAGTTGAGTGACTTGTTGATATAGATATCTTGTTGTGAGAAGGTTGTACGCTTCTTCCCAAGGGAAGCGAGAGTATTGCGTGAGTTAGCGTTTGGAACGAGGTGAGTCTCCGGACTTACTTAGCTCGTATTCCTTGTATTAAAATTGATGTCTGCTTGGTGGTGTGTGTTTATTGTTTATTGTTTATAACAACTAAACCGGAAATATGATTACCGACCTTTATATTATTTTGGTCCAAGCGTATGATAACGGGTGGTGACAACTTGCCTAGCTCCCTCGAGAGCTAGGAGGTTCTTGGCGACTATCCCGTGCTGGTATACGGTCGGATGCATCATTACCATTCCATGCCGGTAAGTAGGGACCGAGGTGAGTTTCGGTGACTCTCGTGTCACAACCTAAGTTGAATTACAATAGGATATGACTTAATAATAATAAGATAATAAATCGGACTTGTGTGCTTTGGAGTGTATTGGGTGTTTATGATGATTGACTTATGTTTGTGCCTTTCATCTTGATTCTAATGCCTCGAATATTAGCTAACGGCTTTATACCGATTGTTGTAGATTGTAACACCCCGAATCCGCGGAACTTGGGATGCCACATTTGGCTAGAATCTCATAGTGGATCGGACTCTAGCCTGACAACAAGTTTACTTGACCTTACAACATGGCACTAACAAATATAAAACAAATGCATAAAATTGTATAAATTGTACAACCAAAAGGTAACAACAACATAACCGAGTA
This sequence comes from Fagopyrum homotropicum, assembly GCA_033239125.1. NCBI lineage: Eukaryota > Viridiplantae > Streptophyta > Magnoliopsida > Caryophyllales > Polygonaceae > Fagopyrum > Fagopyrum homotropicum. The sequence goes on from BSWB01000005.1 coordinate 61,674,504, forward strand.
TAAACAACAACATCCTTACACAGGATGTAACAAAAAATCATCCTTACGCAAGAGGGAAAAGTAAACAACCCAAAAAGACCACAACCATCCTATGTACGAGAGGTCCTCGGCTTGCCACTCTGCTTAGATCACCCAACAACATGCCTATCCTGTGAGGCATCTACAACATGGAAATAAACCATTTGCTAACCATACATATATGGAGTAATGCATAAGCACAAACACAATCATAGAAAGATAAACACATCCGCATGCTATCACACATTTACCCATTTTATCATCTTTATATAATAGTCATTCACTCAAATCGTATATATATATATAGATAGATGAAAGTATGTGACACGATGATCGATACATCCTTGCCTCTGAGCCTGATATCCAGTTTTACGAGTATTGGTCACACAATCTGTGTACCCTATGGGAGTGGATTGCGTCCTTCCTGTAAAGCCTGTCTGGCCTGACATCAGAGAACCTCCCAGACTCCTCGGCGGGATGAAGGGGAAAGGTTATCACAGCCACGCAATGGGGCAATCAATAAAACATAGGTCGGTATAAACGACATCTCATGCTATCATAGCAAACATATAATGCACACACCACTCATGCAAACACCCATTATAGGGATGGTAGCTAAGTAAGTCCTACGGACTTACCTCAACCTCGAACAAAACTCAACCAGAATTAACCTCCATTCCTGAGAGAGGCGCACAGCCTAACAATAAGGCATAGAAAGATATCAACCTCTATTCATCAAAGGGGTCAGATGGTGCAACTGGACCCAACAAAGCTAACTCAGTCTGGAAGCGGCACATGACATCTGCAATCGGTACATCCTCAAAACCGGCTTCCACAAAATCCTTGAGCTTCTCCCTCCTCAATGAGGCAGGGCAGAACTGCTCTCTAATCATGCTCCTCATGCAATCATAACTGGTGGCTCTTGCTCGTACAGTGATCCACCACTAATGTGCAAGCTCACGGAACTGAACTTTCTCTATCCGTCTATCCTCAAGACATCTGATATAATCTAAAGCTGAGTCTACATGTCCTATCCATACCTCGGTCTCTAAACTAATCTGCCCGGAGAAGGGGGTTACTCCTACTGATGGAATGCCTTCAACCAGGTACGGGACGTTTTGTAGTAGGGATAGTATTCCGAGGTCGAACACAAAGACTGAGGTGAGATTGAATCGATTAGTGATTAAGTTTAGTGAAGATCTAGGCTAAGAAAAGAGAAAGAAAAAAAGAAATGAAAATCTCAATGGTTTTGGTTTGGTTTTTAGGTGATCAATCAAGGATCACAAATCATGCAAAGTAGACAATTAACTAAGCTAAATCAACACAAACAAGCTAAGCACGAAATATGAGATCAATAGAGATAAGAGCGGATTCTAGGGGCTGGAAATTCCGGTTATGGCATTGGACTCAAGCTATCTAATCATTCCTTGGATTAACTATAGTATGTTTGGAGTAAGTGTTTCTAGATTGGGATCAATCACCGGGCAGGTCTCATGGTCCACTAGTCCATTCCTAAGGTCTCACCACCGGGTAAGTCTCAAAGAGCCTAAGGATAGGAATTCTACACAAACCGGATGGTATTCTAGGGGTCTAACCTCTCTTTACTGGGTAAGTCTCGGAAAGGCAAGTCCTAAACACCTATCCTAGCACACTTAGTCCAATAGTGGCTTAAGAGGCTCACTACTACCTAGAGTTTGTCATCTTTGATATCTAAGAGCAAGAATCACCGGGTAGGTCTCTTCTAAACACTTAGTTTCTAACACTAGGTCACCCTAGGATAGATTTAACTCAACAAACACTAGGATTTCAACATTCTAACATTCTAGAACTTAGACTCATCAAATCAAACAAATCAGGAAAACCACGGGTTGTTCATCTACTTCCACGGCCGTGGACTGGCAAGAACAAACCGTGGACTCCTACAGTAGCTCTGTTCAAGTAAACGAATCATCCAAAGGCCACTCTAAGTCCATTCTATCATAGTCCCAGCCATAACCATCCTTTCCTTACCCTAGAATCGCATCTATTTAGCCTACAACATACATCATCACAATCGAAATCATCAAACATAAAATCATCGCTTCCATTTACAAGGTAATAAAGAGAAAGAGATGAACAAGTGAAACAAGTAAAACCAAGCTGAATATGAGATTAGAAAGACTCACAACCCTTCAAAAGAAGGTTTAATCGATTCTTACAACTCTAGAAAACGATTCCGATAATCTTCACTACAAAACCTATCAAAGACTAGCAATGGTGTCTTCTTCTCTTCTTCTCCAATGAAGCTTTTTCTCCTCCTCCAATGGTTCTCCTCCAAGCTTCTAATTGAGAGAATCTTCTTGTTGAGAGTGTGGTAGAGAGTGGATTTTTTTATTCTGAAAATTGATACCCTCACAGCCTTGCAGGACCACTTTTTATACTACAACTTTGCAAGGGTCGGCCATGAGATCGTGGCACAGCTTTCACAACCGTCTGGCAAAAACCACGGTTGGATTCAACGCCCGTGGAAGTGCCAGTGACCGTGGTTTTGGTGCCTCAGCTTGCTTTGGATCATTGAGTCACGATTTGGTGCATGGCTTGCACCAACAAGGTCCCATGGGTCTTCCTTAGCCTCTAGCTTGCATCCCAATGAGTCCGAAGGTGTGTCATCTTGATGAACGATCCTCAAATGTATCGATTAAGCTCCTAAATCTCCCAAAATACCTACAAAGCAATGCAAAAGTCTGTGTAGACGTCTATCTCGACAAAATACGTGAATTGAGTGCATACGTCGTGAACTAGTGCTAAACCATGCATGAATGAGTGAAAAATCTATCTAAATGATTACCTAAACCTAAGCCATAAATCGTGTTATCACGGCACAATGACGGCAATTGGTGTTGTCGCAAATGGCCGGATTATTTGTGACAGAACAGCGATGGCAATTGGTGCCATCGCAAATGACCATGTTATTTGTGACGGCACAATGACGGCAATTGGTTCCGTCGTAAAAAGGTTGGATGATTTGTGACGGCTCGACGACGACAATTGGTTCCGTCGCAAAAAGGTTGGGTGATTTGTGACGGCACGACGACGACAATTGGTGATTGTGAGAGCACAACGACGGCAAATTGTGTCGTCGCAAATGGCTATGCTATTTGTGACGGCACAACGACGACAATAGTTCCGTCGCAAAAAGGTTGGGTAATTTGTGATGACACAATGATGGAAATTGTTGATGTCGCAAATGGCCGAATTATTTGTGACAGCACAACGACGGTAATTTGGTGCCATTGCAAAAAGGTTGAGTACTTTGTGACGGCACAACGACGGTAATTTATGTAGTTGCAAAACGTTGGGTATTTTGACTGCACAACGATGGCAATTGGTGTCTTGCAAAAGCTTAGGCTATTTGTAACGTCACAACTAGACTTGGCAAAATATGACCCGACATGTGAAACCGGCCTGACGAAACCGAATCCGAACTAACCCAGAATGTTTTTAAAAAAAGGAAATATCCGGGATCGACCCGCTTGAAATCGATTTAACTCGTAATAATAAATAAACCGAACGGCGGAAACTGAAAAAGACCTAGACCCGATAAATTCCGAGTAGATTAACCCGATAACCCGAGAACCCAAAGTAATCCGACCCGAAATGACCCGTTAGCCCAAAGTAACCCGACCCTAGATAACCTTGACAATCAGAAGAAAAATTATGTGATAATATGAACTATGAAGTAATCCAAGCCAATATGACTTGCTAATTTGGAGTAAATGGATAAAAAAAATTACAAAACTAAAACTTGAATTTTAAATTAATGATACTCTTACTCATTCATGTTGTATGTAAGGCATGAAAAAACAATTCAAAGATAAGTTTCTCATTGAATACTACAAAAATATAGGTAGAAACCTTAAACTAAAATATTTGAAAGTTCAATAGTGTAATATCCGAAAAAAATAAAATAAAAATCGATAAATTCCGAATCAACCGGACCGGATCGGTTAGGACTTGTTTTGAGTCCTTAATTTTAAGTAATGACAACCGGGCCCGTCAGTTGGGCCAATGTGGCTGATTTTGATTTTGAATTTTACCTTCTCATTATGATGCTCTCCAGCCTGTACGTGAGGAGTATCAACCATATCCTTGCTTTTAAACCTAGCCGCCAGCCGTACCTTGCATTTCCTTCTTCTCCTCATGCCTACTTGTCTTCTCTCTCTCCCAACCTTCCTTCTCAGCTCAAACGATGAGTCCTTCACCCATTCTACTCCTCAGATCGGCTTGCCGTCCTCCTCTTTCTTCGTTTGCAACTGCCGAATCAAGAGACTCTCTCCATCGCAACCCCAGAGAAGCTCCAATGTCCGGCCACGTGTTAGCATGAAATATTGTGATATCTTAGGCACGTTTTCTAAACGTATTTGATTCATATTGATAGTCTTTGATTGAACTTTGTGCATATGTGAGCTAGTATTACCTATATTGTCAATATGGATGTCTACACTAGTTCTATGTTGATTATAGGTAATTTGGAGCTATTTCCGAACGGAATCGAGCAAAGGAGAGTTGATTTGATATGTCCATGGATTGAGGACATTCTTAGGAAGCAAATTGGAGTTTTAGCTTGAGGAATGCACGAGGCTAGGGAAGAATCACGTTCTTGCCCTAAACCATGCTCTAAAACACGGCCGTACTACGAACCACGTTCAGTTCCACGGCCGTGGAACCCTGCAAGAGAGGCGTGATGCATTCCAGTAACTTACACGGCCGTGGAACATATGGTGCAAACCGTATTTATATCCACGCTCTAAATTACGGTCGTGGAACACTTCCACGACCGTGATCTTGGCGGATCTTTTCGCCACACTTTGAAGCCACGATCTTTTAAAGATTGGGTCGGACCGACATTTTGCCCTGCACTATAAAAAGACGGACGAAGCAAGATTCCGTCATCTTGGCTTAGGGGGAATTTTTGCAATCCACATTCTATCAACGCATAGGCCGGCTACACTTCGTTTAGCCTTGCTTGGAAGCATCGACATCTCTTTAGAGATCGAAGTTCGTGTTTGGGAATTGCCCTAATCTCGCACTTTTAGTGGAGATTACTGTTGAGATCTCCCGATTGGCGGAAGATCGAAGTTTTTGGGATTTTGCAAGGAGATCTCTCTTCTTGTTTAGGTTTGATTTGGAAAACGGATTGACATCCCGTTTTCCCTTCTTTCCTAAGGTTGTGATTGTTTGTTTTACTTTGAATCCTTTGACAATACTTGTTCTCTTTGTGACTTTGAGATCGGTTTGAAGATTATTGAAAGTTCTTAAAAGTTTTCGTCTTTCTATCTTTTAATTCTTAAATTGATATCAACATGACTGTTATTGGCTAAAAACCCTTAACAATTCTAAGGTGAAGGGTTGATAGTTGTGGCTTAGATGATGATAGATCGATCGTAAACAGATTAGACCCTGAGAGTTAGAGACAATCGCCGACAACCCTAAATTACGGCCTGTTCTTGAGTCCACGGCTGTGGAACCTCAAGAACTAACCGTAATTTCTCTTAAGTCTACAAACTTGCTTTTACTTTAATCCAAAGTTAAAGATTTGCTTTAACTTAGTTTAGACTTGTCTTTTCTAGGTGGTAGTGAAGCCTCAACAACCTCTACCTCGATTGTGAGTGTCACAACCTCAATCGGTTTAGTTAGTCTTGATCCTTGGGTTACAAGTTTGGGTATTTGACACTAATTCTCACCTTTAGAACCTTTCTATATTGAGCCTCAACAACCTGTATAGAGAGTGCCTTGTAGGTGAGTTACATAAGGTTTTTGGAACTTCACCGTACGAGTACCTTACATTAGTATACCTTTGCATATCTCAACTCTGTCTTTATATCATTAGTACATCTTGAATCGATTGCCACAATTAGACACCTGGATCTTTAGGATTGTTGTTTTCCCAATATTTGCAAGACTCTCATATTTACTCGCTTGATAACCTGCAATCGTATTTGTTCCCACCCAAATCCCTGTGTTCGATACTCTGAAATTCTTGCTTAGCTACGTCGATCCGTACACTGCGGGTTCGCTGCTTGATTCTAGTTTTATAAATTTAAAGCTTATTTGCACACACCTTTAGGGGCGAACACCACGCCAATGGAAAATCGGATAGAAGGAGGCCCCTCGTTGTCGCCTCAAACCCGACATGCAGGAGACGTCTCACTACTGCCTAAGAGCCGACACCAAGGGTGGCACTGCTCAGGGTCACCGTTGTCGTCATACCGTCGAGCCACCGGGGAACCGTCGCGACCAAGCCACCCTAACAGACCAAAGGAGTGCGAGCCGTAGTGGTGCAACCGATTGTAGTCTGTGCAAGGGGGTCCAGTACTGTCGCCGTCCACCCCATCTCGCCGCCCTCACTGACTGCCAATGACCTCCGGTACTGTTGTCGCCGTCCGACACCGAAGACTTCGGATCTGCTGCCTCCGTCGACCGCCGTCCACTAGGCTGCTGCACAGTGCCGCCACCCTTAAATTAAAAAAACCCTAGATTTGGTCAACTGTGTCGCGGATCACTTAAGTCGTCTACCACATGGTACAAGTGACAACTTGCCTATTGATGACTCTTTCCCGGACGAACAATTGCATCTAATGGTAGAGTGCATCGATCATATTTCTAGAGGTAACGAACCTTGGTTTCCTGATTTTGTGAATTATTTGGTTTGTGTTCGCCACTTAGAGTGCGTGCAAATAAGCTTTAAATTTATAAAACTAAAATCAAGCAAGCGAACCCGCAGTGTGCGGATCGACGTAGTTAAGCAAGAATTCCAGAGTATCGAACACAGGGATTTGGGGGGTTAAATCCAGTTAATAATTGTCAAGCAAGTGAATGTATGAAGCTTTGTAAATATTGGGAAACAACAACCCTAAAGATCCGGATATCTAATTGTGGCAATCGATTCAAGATATACTAAAGATATAAGGACAGAGTTAAGAGTTGCAAAGGTATACTGATGCAAAGCAATGTGCGGTGAAGTTCCAAGGCTTTATATGACTTATCTAGAAATACTCTCTATAAAGGTTGTTGAGGCTTCAGTATAGAAAGGATCTAAAGACAAGAATTAATATCAAATACCCAAACTTGTAATCCAAGGATCAAGACTAACTAAACCAATTAAGGTTGTGACACTCGAAATCGAGGTAGAGGTTGTTGAGGCTTCACTACAACCTAGAAAAGGCAAGCCAAGACTAAGTTAAAGTAAATTTTTAATTTTGGATTAAAGTAAAAGCAAGGTTCGTAAACTAAGGGAAATTCCAGGTGGATCTTGAGATTCCATGGCCGTGGAACTCAACAACACACCGTAATTTTGGTTCGTCGGCGATTCTCTCTAACTCTCAGGGCCCAATCTGTTTACGATCGATCTATCATCATCTAAGCCACAACTATCAACCCTTCACCTTAGAATTACTAAAGGGTTTTAGCCAACAACAGTTATGATATCAAATTCAAGATTTAGAAGAATGAAAGATGAAAACCTTCGAAAACCTTCAATAAATCTCAAATCAATCTCAAATCCACAAACAAGGTAATGATATATATCAGATTCGGAATAACACAAACCAATCACAATCCTTGATAAGAACGAAGAGCGGGATGTCAATCCGTCTTCTAATCAAACCTAAGGATAAAGTGTAACTTCCAAATCTCCAAGTCTTCGCAAATCTCCGTTGCAAAATGGCAATCTCCGCACGTCCTACTGAAACCCTAGGCACGTGCAAGTAAGCGTAAGCGAAGGTGACGGAATCTTCTTTCTTCCGTCCTTTTATAGGGAAAGATAAAATCTCTCTCTCCGGCCCATATGTGTAATATTGTGTCCATATTTTATTCGGCAAAAGATTGCCTAAATCACGGTTCCATAGGATTCCACGCCCGTGGTTTAGAGCGTGGAATTGGATTACAGTGCTTCACAACTTCCACGGCTGTGTAACTTACTGGAATGCTCCACGCTCATGTTGCCAAAGTTCCACGGCCGTGGTTTAGAGCGTGGACTTCATTACGGGCGTATTTTAGAGCGTGGAAACATAAGTAGCTCGTAATTCACTTTGTTTTGTGCTATTCTTCATCCTAGCATCTTCCTTAGCTCCTTTGTGGTGTCCTCAATCCTTGGATGTGCTCAATTCATCTCAATCCTCTCTTAATTTGTTCGGAATTAGCTCTTATTCGCCTACAATCAACACAAAGCTTATGTAGACCTCTATATCGACAATATAGACAAACTAGCTCACAATTCCTTAAATGCTTTATCAATGAACACCAATATGGATGAAATACATCTAGAAAACGTGCCTAAAATATCACAATATTTCATGCTAACAAATAACCCCATACTTGCCACTTGCTTGTCCCCAAGCAAGGTCTTTCAAAAGCTTTAAAACTCAAGTTAGTATGAAATATGGATACATTCCCAAAATCAAAACGTCTTTTAGATGAATGTGTTTTCTAGTCAATAGATCATTCTCAAACCTTGCTTCATTCGTTCATAAGACTCTCATATACATAATCAAAGAGTAAAGAGCAAAGAAAACTCATGAATTGATCAAACTTCCATGTAAACATCATAACCTTCAAACATTATCAAAATCAATCATAAGAAACTTCAATTTAGATCACCAAGTCATATCTCATTCTCTTGATCTTAAGGACTTTCAAACAAGGTCTAGAATGCGGAAAGGGATGGAAAACTTTAAGGAATGTGGTGCATGAATCCGGGAAAGTGGATAACTAACTCTTTTCTTTTTCTCTTGCGGTTCCCGCAACACTTTCAACTTAGAGCTTCGCTCTCTTCTTTTCAATTCATTTTTCGACTTTACTTTTGGAGTTATGGATAGAGGTGCACAAAAACCGAAGCCTAGGAGATTGGCGTTTCTCATTTTTACGAGATGCCTCAAACCCTTGATGCACATACCATAGTCCGCTAGGAATATCGCTCAATCCGGCTTTGGCAAGACACAAACACCCGGCTATGTGAATGGTGCCGAGTTACTCATCATCATGATTGACTTCCCCAAACCTATAATTTCTTTCCATTCTTTTGAATGCAAAATATTGCTTTCATGGCCCTCCCACATCAAACATGCCAAATATCAACTCCTTCAAATTCCCGGATAGGTAAAGGAGGCCATTATTTCAATGAGGGGCTAAATGATCAAAGAAAGAAGAAAGAAAATCGAATTGCCTTAATCATTTCAAAAAGAAGTATAAGAACTTATCATGTGATTTCAACCTTGATTTCTCCATATGATTTAGGTAACACTCATCACATTATGAAACTTGCAAAAGAGGAATAATCAACTCATTCAATTCCTTTTCAATTCACTATTTGTTTAAGCATGCGATTGTCATCAAAACTCAATTCACAAGTAGTGATTATAATAGAAGTCATCTCTATCCTTAGAAGCACAAATTTTCAAAATTTTTCAATTTTTATGGGTTTTTCAAAACCTTTTTCATGCAATGCAATAATGAAACGTGTAACAATAGAATGAACATGCAAGTTAGTCTCGATAAAAGCATACAAAGTGAGTAAGAGTTATTACAAACTATTAGTCATACCCCACCCCATACTTGGAACAAACATTGTCCCTAATGTTCAAAAAGAAAATAAAGAAAAGAAAGAAAGAAAAAGAACTCACAAGACGGTGGTGGAGCGGCTAAAACGGTGGATCATCCATGTCATCACCGAGGTGGCGGTGGAGGTGGAAACGGGAAGAAGCCGGGATCATAGTTCCGCCCAAACTGTTGGCGGTATATGTCTCTCATCATGCGATCATGATCGGCGGCTCGTGCATCCCTAGCATCTGCACGGATCTCCAAGGCTCCGACCCTGATGGAAAGGTCGGTGGCCCACTCCGGTAGCTGCTCATACCACCCGGGCGGCTGGCTGTACCATGCCGGTGCGTCTGATGATGCTGGTGCGGGTGGTGGCTGTGCATGCCAGGGTGGTGGAGCTCCCATCCAATCCGGCTGAGTGCTATACCATGTAGGAGGGTCCGCCATCCATGTAGGTCTCTCGATCACACTAGCGCGGCGAGAGGAAGAACCTGAAGCTCTGGCGGGGCGAGGAGAGTGTCTAGGAGGGTCGGGAACTGCATCCGGCTGATCGGGAAAGGTACCAAAGTCATGCTCTCCTCCTCCTCCCTCATACTCATCACCTCCTCCCATCTCCTCCTCCTCTACAACTGGTGGTGGCGGAACGTAAGGAGGGGCTACTAGTCTGTTCGCATGCATGGCAGCGAACGTCTCCTTCCAGTTAGGGCGTCCAGCCATAATGGAATACTTAGGAAGCCATGCAATCCCTCTACCTTTCCTACTCTCCCAAGGCATGGCAGTTGTAGGTGGACCTCTATGTGTAGGGAAGATGATGCCTCTCGTCACGAGGCTCTGCAGTCCTAGAGGTCTAGCTGCAATGCAGGTGCACGCGGAGAAATCTATCCCTAGCTGCCTAGCAAGGTGGGTGACCATCCCACCGTATCCAATGTTGTCGGCCCTCTTATTCTTTAGCTTGCTCATAGTAGCAGCTAAGAGGGTGCCACAATCAGCTGGTCTACCGTACAACATAAGTAGAGCAAAAACAACTCGTCCATCTTAATCTTATGAGGTGTCTCCGTCCTAGGGAAGAGACACTCAGAAAGCACTATATGGGCAATCTTCAAGGCTAGGTGATAGATCAACCTAGCCTTGGTATCAGCAGGTTGCCAGCGGTCCTCGCTGGCGTATATCATAGCTATCTCCTCCCAGAAATCCTTGGCGTACACGCCACTAGGAAATCGACCATTGAAGGTCTCATGGAACCCAAAGAAGGCTCCAAACTCTCTAATAGAAAAATCATAGTTTCTCTCCATCAGCCGGAAAGAAACGGTCTTGTCGACGTGGCTATGCTCAAACGAGACCACAAACTCCTTAGTGATCTCCTCATACGCGTCTTCCCGAATAGCGGAGAAGACGACCAATCCGGCTCTATCTAGTAGCCAAGTGAGATCCCCTACCACATGCAAAGGCTCTAACTCCTCAAGTAGTAGATACCTAGGTCCTATGACAGCTCGCTTATGGATCCTCTCTAAAGCATCGAGATGATCCTTATGGATAGTAGGGATCCTAGGGAGAGGTCGTGATGGTGATGATGGGGGTGATGGAGGCTCAGCTGGTGGTGCTCTAGAAGAGGAAGAAGTATTGCCTTTCCTCTTTTTATTTCTTTGGCACATTCTCCTAACGAGATCCATTTCTAACCAAAACCACGGTTTGTTCTTCAAATTCCACGGCCGTGGAACGCCCACAGACCGTGGTTCGTTACGCAATTTCTCAAAACTCTGCAGAATCACACCAAACTCAACAACAAGCAGCCCTAGACTAATTTCAGTCCAATTCCAATCAATTCTCCTAAAAATTCTAGCAAAAAACGAAGCTGAATCGACAAAGAGAGAGAAGGAATGAAAAACCTAGGTTTTCGGATTTTGGAATCCGATTTCTGTCTCTTCAAGTGATTTGCCGCTCGAATCGTTGCTTGAATCTTGTAGGTGACGGAAATTGCTTCAGTTTTGGGCAAAGAATCGTTAAAAACGATTAACGAACGAGAAATTTGGAGATGGGGAGGAATTCGGCGAAATAGGGCATGGAATTGGGGTATTGTGTGTGTTTTGTGAAGAAACGTGGTTTATATAGTGGCCATAAAAATTTTTGAAAATCACGGTCTATCGGGGGTTTCCACGGCCGTGGTTTTGTACGAAACCGTGGTTTTGGTGATTTTTCTCAGGCTTTTGAAAATTACGGTCACTGTAGCTGTCACGGCCGTGGTTTTGGCCGTGGAACTCTCTGTAATGTGTCAAAGTCCAAGTTTTGTCAATTTTCTTCAAACTTTTCCTTCCCCCTTTCTTTTCCACTGATCCTACATCCAAAAACACAAACATACCGGAAGGCATCGAAGGCAAAATAAAACAAAACGTCTATACTATTCTAATCTATGAATCAAAAACAAAAACGTAAGTGCAATACCTTGGGTGGCCTCCCAAGAAGCGCTTTGTTTAAGGTCCGTAGCTAGACCATACTCGCACTTATTCGAGTGCGGTGGGCGCGAACTCTTCAGCTTGGAGTTCCGGTGTATACTTCTTGAGTCGTTGACCGTTCACCTTAAAGCTTCCGTCCTTTTCACCTCATACTTCAACTGCACCATGGGGAAAAACACGTTTGATTAGAAAAGGTCCAGTCCAACGAGATTTAAGCTTACCTGGAAAGAGATGAAGCCTTGAACTGAAGAGGAGAACTTGATCTCCTAATTTGAGGTCCTTTGGGATGATATGCTTATCATGCCAACGCTTCGCTCTTTCTTTATAGATCTTGGCGTTTTCGTAGGCGTTCAAGCGAAGTTTTTCAAGCTCATTGAGGTCCAAGAGACGCTTCTCTCCCGCCTCCTTCATGCTGAAGTTCAACCACTGTATTGCCCAATACGCCTTGTGCTCTAACTCTACTGGTAAGTGGCAAGACTTCCCATACAAAAGGTTATATGGTGTTGTTCCGATGGGAGTTTTATATGCAGTCCGGTACGCCCATAATGCGTCATCTAGCTTCCAAGACCAATCCTTCCTTGTCCTTGAAACCGTCTTCTCTAGGATTCCTTTGATCTCCCGGTTTGAGATCTCCACTTGTCCACTAGTTTGTGGATGATAAGGGGTGGCGATCTTGTGAGTCACCGCATACTTAGCTAAAAGAGCTTCAAAGCGTCGGACAATGAAGTGAGAACCTCCATCACTAATGATAGTCCGTGGTGTCCCAAATCGTGGGAAGATGGTCTTGTTAAAGAACTGAACCACTACCATGGCATCATTGGTGGGAGAGGCAATTGCTTCAACCCATCTCGAAACATAATCCACCGCTAAAAGTATGTATTGGTTTCCACAAGATGATGGGAAAGGTCCCATGAAGTCTACTCCCCAAACGTCAAAGATCTCCACCTCTTGGATGTTGTTGAGAGGAATCTCATTCCTCCTAGATATATTCCCTGTTCTTTGACAAGCATCGCAACAGGAAACAAAGGTTTGCACATCCTTAAATAGAGTAGGCCAAAAGAATCCAGATTGCAATACCTTAGCGCTAGTCTTGTTCGAACTAGCGTGTCCTCCACAAGGTAGTGAATGACAATGACGGATGACACTTTGCATCTCATCTTCCAGCACACATCGCCGAATAATGCCGTGCGGACCTCTCTTAAAGAGGAGAGGTTCATTCCAAAAGTATTCCCGAACATCCTTAAAGAACTTCTTTCTTTGTGCGTAGGATAATCCAGGCGGTAACTCCTGACAAACCAAATAGTTAACAAAATCAGCAAACCATGGTTCTTTACCTTTGGTGATCACATCGATGCACTCCTCTATGATATGTAAATGCTCGTCCGGAAAGGAGTCATCTATAGGTAGATGGTTGTCCTCTAGATGTGTTAGACGACTCAAATGATCCGCAACAGAATTTTCCGAAGCCTTCTTGTCGCGGATCTCTAGATCGAATTCTTGTAGGAGAAGAATCCATCTAATTAGCCTTGGCTTCGCATCTTTCTTTGCAAGTAGATACCGGATCGCAGCATGATCCGTGTATACAATCACCTTTGCACCTACAAGATAAGAGCGAAATTTGTCAATTGCATATACAATTGCTAAGAATTCCTTTTCGGTAGTGGCGTAGTTGAGCTGCGCCTCATGTAGCATCTTGCTAGCGTAGTAGATAGCGTGGGTTCGTCCTTCCTTCTTTTGCCCAAGGACCGCTCCTATAGCTACGTCACTTGCGTCACATATAACCTCAAAGGGAAGATTTCGATCCGGAGGTTGGATAATCGGGGTTGAGATTAGAGCTTCCCGAATCATATTAAACGCATCTAAGCATTCCTGTGAAAAATCAAAAACTGCTTCCTTCATCAATAGATTAGTAAGCGGTTTTGATATCTTAGAGAAATCCTTTATGAAACATCTATAAAATCCAGCATGTCCTAGAAAACTTCTTATCCCTTTCACCGAAGTTGGGGGAGGAAGCTTTTCTATTGTCTCTATCTTAGCTTTATCCATCTCAATCCCTCTACTAGAGATTAAGTGTCCTAATACAATGCCTTCTTTCACCATAAATTGACACTTCTCCCAATTAAGAACTAGGTTAGTGTCTTCACACCTTTGTAATACAATAGCAAGGTTAGAAAGACAATTGTCAAAAGAGGAACCATAAACGGAGAAGTCATCCATAAAAACCTCCATGATTTCCTCTATATATTCCGAGAAGATGGCCATCATGCACCTTTGAAAGGTGGCTGGGGCGTTGCAAAGCCCGAACGGCATCCTCCTATAGGCGAACGTACCCCACGGGCACGTGAACGTGGTCTTCTCTTGATCATCCGGGTGTATCGGGATTTGAAAGAAACCACTATAACCGTCAAGATAGCAAAAGTGTGAATGTTGTGCTAACCTTTCAAGCATTTGATCGATGAAGGGTAGTGGGAAGTGATCCTTCCTCGTCGCGTTGTTTAGCTTGCGGTAGTCTATACACATCCGCCATCCTGTTACGGTTCGTGTAGGAATGAGTTCATTGTTTTTGTTGGTGATGACCGTCATTCCTCCCTTCTTCGGAACCACTTGTACGGGACTCACCCACTTGCTATCGGAGATGGGGTAGATGATACCTGCATTGAGTAGTTTAAGAATTTCCTTCTTGACAACCTCCTTTATGGTCGGATTTAACCGCCTTTGAGGTTGTCGTAAAGTTCTAAAGTCCTCTTCCATTAAGATCTTATGCATGCATAGGGAGGGTTTGATTCCTACTAAATCCTCTATAGTATATCCTAAGGCTTTCCTATGTTTCTTAAGGACAACCATAAGCTTACTATGTTCATCAATACTCAAATCAGAACTAACAATTACCGGAAAGGTAGAATTAGGTCCTAGAAATGCGTACCTTAGATGTGTAGGAAGTGGTTTCAATTCCATCACTATAGGAGTCTCCAATGGCTCTTGAGGAATATCCGATGGTACCTTAGAAGTGTCTAAGGAAGTAGAAGGTGTTGGAGAAGAATTAAGAGAAGTTGTGGAGGAAGCACAATTTCCTTCGGATTCACCCAAAATTACGGCACCCCTGCCTTCTCCACGGCCGTGATTTTGGGCGTGGAAAGTAATTACGGTGCCTCTGTTTCCTCCACGGCTGTGTAACTTACTGGAATGCTCCACGCTTGTGTTGGTGAATTCCACGGCCGTGGAATAGGCTGTCTGACCGTGGATCCGTACGTTTTCTGCCTCATCGTGGAGTTTCGCGAACTCTTCTTCATACACTTCATTTTGTGTCTCTAAGGCTTCAATTGCCTCATTGCACTCCTCTTCTTCCCCTATATCCATAATGCTCATAGAAAGAACTTTTTGCAAGGGATCTTTGAAGAGAATAGAACTTACCTCCTCTCTAGATAGCTCTTCGTCATGGATATTGAATATATCCTCATCGAAGGCTGGTTCCTTCACTAAAGTGCAAAGGACGAACTCTACCTTCTCTTCTCCTATGTCAAAGGCGAGTCTAGCATTCTTGCAATCGACTATACAGCCGGATGTTGCAAGAAACGATCTTCCGAGAATGATCGGGACCGGACTATCTGCAGGAATGTCAAGCACAACAAAATCTATAGGAACATAGAACTTACCAAGCTTGACCGGGACGTCTTCAACTATACCGACGGGACGAGTTATGGATCGATCCGCCATGTACAACATCATCTATACCGGTTTAGGATCGCCTAAACCGATCTTCCTGCATAGGGCAAGCGAAATGATGCTCACGCTCGCTCCCAAATCACATAATGCATCATATGTGACATCTCCCACTCCTATGAGAATACAAAATGACCCCGGATCCTTCAGCTTTAGGGCATCTTCTCTTTCATGGTTTTGATGAGATCCGATGAATCCGAACTCATCTTAACCTCTCCAAAATCCTCTAGCTTTCTTTTGTTAGAGAGGATCTCCTTTAGGAACTTTCCATAAGCTGGCATACCTACAATTGCATCAATGAAAGGTATATTAATATGCAGTTTGCTCATGAGTTTAATAAACTTACCGAATTGTTTGTCTAGACGCGCTCTTGCTCTAGATTGCGGGAATGGTAGGGGAGGTTTGTAAGCTTGAGGAGGAACATAGACATCTTCCTTCTCCTTCCCCTTTTCTTTCTCCTTCTCAACGGGGACTTCTACAAACTTAGGCTGCGGGTCGGTAGTTGTTACTCCGCTCCTAGTTGTGATTGCCATCACCCTTCCTTTTGGGTTGTCCTCCGTCTTTCCTGGAAGTTTTCCTTGATTCCTAGGAACTTCCTCCGCATGGCTAAACATTTGGTTCTCTAAAATCTTTTGGGATTTATCAACCTTAGTAATGTGATCATCAACCTTGATGATGCGAGTCTCCAATCCTTGAAGCTTGCCCAAAATTGTTTCCAACATGGGATCGGGCTTCTCTTTCCCCGGAGTACTTCCACCATTAGATGTTTGCCCCTGGCTTTTCAAAGGAGTGGAAGAAGAGGAAGGTGGAGTTAGTGAATTTCCTGAATTGGAATAAGAATTACCGGAATTTTGTTGGTTGGGACGCCAATTGTTGTTGTTTGAACCCCTATTGTTGTTCCAATTGTTGTTCCGGTTGTTGTTGTTGTTGTTCCAATTGTTCCGGTTGTTGTTGCGGTTTGTATTCTCATTCCCGTTGTGGTTATTGTTGTTGCCCAAATAACCTACATCTTGTTCCTTTTGCTTTGGAAAGTTGCTTTTGATGGCTTCCTTAAACTCTTTAATCTCCGTATTGAGAGAAAAGATTTGAGTTTGAGCTGCTTGTGATAGCTTTGCCCCTTGCTCCACTTGATTCACCTCTACTTTCCGATGAGAATACTTCTCAATGACTCGCGCTTGCTTCTCAATGAAGTCTCAAGCGTCATCCTCTCTCATGTCCATGAATGTACCACATGAGAGGGATTGGAGCTTGAATTGTGTATCCACATCCAGCCCCTTATAGTATATCTCCAATAGCACCAATTTGGATATGCCATGATGTGGGCAATCCAATAGCAAATCCTGAAATCTTTCCCAAGATTGAAACAAACTTTCGTTAGATCTCATAGAAAATGCATTAATCTTACCTCTCAACTCCGCCATTTTGGATGGCGGAAAGAATTTAGTGAAGAATTCCGAAGAAAGATCCTCCCATGTTTCAAGTTTCCCACTTGGAAGAGCTTGATACCAAGACAATGCTTTCCCTTTCAAGGAGAAGAAGAAAGGCTTGAGCTTTTAGCTGTTGGTAGTTGCATTCTTTGGCTTCATTGTCTCCATCATGATCTCAAAATTTTGTAGATGTTGATGTAGAGATTCAGCGCTTGTTCCCCCAAATTGATTTTGGCGGACAATGGTAATAACTTGCGGGTTGAAGCTAAACCCTTGTGCATCATCAACATCAAAGTTCACACCCAAACGGCGTGGTTGCTGCGTTGGATCCATCCTTTGGCCAAGAGTTCTTGGCTCCTCATCCACACGATTGACTCTCGCACCTCTAGCTGGGGCACGACGATTGGCAGCTGCCCGTGGAAAGAACGGGTTCACATTGATCGTTGGATCAGTTTCCTCTAGTGGTGGCATGGAAGAGTCGCTATCCTCATTGGATGAGTTGGTTCTAACCGATCTTCCCGGTCTCCTTCTTCTCTTTTTCTCCATGAGGTTGTTTATTTCTAGCCTCATTTGAAACATCATGTCCGTTAGATCATCAACCTTCGTTTGATGACGATCCATTTCCTCCCTGCGAGTCTTCTCACTCCATTGGAGTTGAGCTTCCTTTTCCGCCAACTCCGTTTGGTAATCACGTTCTGCTTCTTCAGCCATCTTTCTTTCCTTAAGCTTCCTCCTCAAAGTCCTCTCAAGCTCTTGATCAAGAGGTAAGAGGTCTTCGTTGTTCCTAGACCTGCGCATACACTCGAAAAGATATCAATTAACAAGGGAATAACTCCCAAGCTTGACAACCGATAACCGAATTCGGCCTAGATCAAATCCCCAGCAACGGCGCCAAAAACTTGTTCGCCAGTTAGCGGCGTGCAAATAAGCTTTAAATTTATAAAACTAGAATCAAGCAAGCGAACCCGCAGTATACGGATCGACGTAGTTAAGCAAGAATTCCAGAGTATCGAACACAAGGATTTGGGGGGTTAAATCCAGTTAATAATTGTCAAGCAAGTGAATGTATGAAGCTTTGTAAATATTGGGAAAACAACAACCCTAAAGATCCGGATATCTAATTGTGGCAATCGATTCAAGATATACCAAAGATATAAGGACAGAGTTAAGAGTTGCAAAGGTATACTCATGCAAAGCAATGTACGGTGAAGTTCCAAGGCTTTATATGACTTATCTAGAAATACTCTCTATAAAGGTTTTTGAGGCTTCAGTATAGAAAGGATCTAAAGACAAGAATTAATATCAAATACCCAAACTTGTAATCCAAGGATCAAGACTAACTAAACCAATTAAGGTTGTGACACTCGAAATCGAGGTAGAGGTTATTGAGGCTTCACTACCACCTAGAAAAGGCAAGCCAAGACTAAGTTAAAACAAATTTTTAATTTTGGATTAAAGTAAAAGCAAGGTTCGTAAACTAAGGGAAATTACGGGTGGATCTTGAGATTCCACGGCCGTGGAACTCAAAAACACACCGTGATTTTGGTTCGTCGGTGATTTTCTCTAACTCTCAGGGCCCAATCTGTTTACAATCGATCTATCATCATCTCAGCCACAACTATCAACCCTTCACCTTAGAATTGCTAAAGGGTTTTAGCCAACAACAGTCATTATGATATCAAATTCAAGATTTAGAAGAATGAAAGATGAAAACCTTCGAAAACCTTCAATAAATCTCAAATAAATCTCAAATCCACAAACAAGGTAATGATGTATATCAGATTCGGAATAACACAAACCAATCACAATCCCTGATAAGAACGAAGAGCGCGATGTCAACCCGTCTTCTAATCAAACCTAAGGATAAAGCGTAACTTCCAAATCTCCAAGTCTTCGCAAATCTCCGTTGCAAAATGGCAATCTCCGCACGTCCCTTTGAAACCCTAGGCACGTGCAAGTAAGCGTAAGCAAAGGTGACGGAATCTCCTTTCTTCCGTCCTTTTATAGGGCAAGATAAAATCTCTCTCTCTGGCCCATATGTGTAATATTGTGTCCATATTTTATTCGGCAAAATATTGCCTAAATCACGGTTCCATAGGATTCCACGCCCGTGGTTTAGAGCGTGGAATTGGATTATGGTGCTTCACAATTTCCACGGCTGTGTAACTTACTGGAATGCTCCACGCTCATGTTGCCAAAGTTCCACGGCCGTGGTTTAGAGCGTGGACTTCATTACGGCTGTATTTTAGAGCGTGGAAACATAAGTAGCTCGTAATTCACTTTGTTTTGTGCCATTCTTCATCCTAGCATCTTCCTTAGCTCCTTTGTGGTGTCCTCAATCCTTGGACGTGCTCAATTCATCTCAATCCTCTCTTAATTTGTTCGGAATTAGCTCTTATTCGCCTACAATCAACACAAAGCTTATGTAGACCTCTATATCGACAATATAGACAAACTAGCTCACAATTGCTTCAATGCTTTATCAATGAACACCAATATGGATGAAATACATCTAGAAAATGTGCCTAAAATATCACACTATTTCATGCTAACAGCTTGTTAGGAAATACCTCCCGGACTATCCTACGCACAAAGAAAGAAGTTCTTTAGGGATGTCCGCCAATACTATTGGAATGAACCTCTACTCTTCAAGAGTGGTCCTGGTGGCATCATTAGAATATGTGTGCAAGAAGACGAAATGCAAAGTGTCATTCGTCATTGTCATTCGCTTCCTTGTGGAAGACACGCTAGATCTCATAAGACTAGCGCTAAGGTGTTGCAATCCGGATTCTTTTGGCCTACTTTATTTAAGGATCTGCAAATCTTTGTTGCTTGTTGCGATGCTTGTCAAAGAACAAGATATATTTCTAGGAGGAATCAAATGCCTCTTAACAATATCCAAGAGGTGGAGATCTTTGACGTTTGGGGAGTTGATTTCATGCGACCATTCCCATCATCTTTTGGTAACCAATATATACTTTTAGCTGTAGATTATATTTCAAGATGGGTTGAAGTTGTTGCCTCTCCAACTAATGATGCAATGGTGATTGTTAAGTTCTTTAATTGAACTATTTTCCCAAGGTTTGGGACACCCCGAACCATCATTAGTGACGCAGGATCACACTTCATTGCCCGTCGATTTGAAGCTCTACTAGCTAAGTATGGGGTGACTCACAAGATCGCCACACCCTACCATCCACAAACAATTGGACAAGTAGAGATTTCTAATAGGGAGATCAAAGGAATTTTGGAAAAGACGGTGTCAAAGACAAGGAAGGATTGGTCATTCGAGTTGGATGATGCATTATGGGCGTATAGAACGGCATACAAAACTCCTATTGGCACAACACCATACAACCTTGTGTATGAGAAGTCTTGTCATCTTCCGGTGGAGCTGGAAAATAAGGCGTAATGGGTTGTAAAGTGGTTGAACTTTGGCATGAAAGATGCGGGAGAGAAGTGTCTCTTGGATCTCAATAAACTAGAGGAACTCCGCTTGAACGCCTATGAGAACGCCAAGGTCTACAAAGAGAGGTCGAAGCATTGGCATGATAAGCATATCATTCCAAAGGACTTCAAAGAAGGAGACCTTGTTTTTCTCTTCGATTCTAGACTTCGACTCTTTCCTGGTAAGCTAAAATCTCGTTGGACAGGACCTTACGTAATTAAACACGTTTTTCCCCATGGTGAAGTTGAAGTATGGGGTGAGAAGTGCGGAAGCTTCAAGGTGAACGGCTAACGACTCAAGAAGTACTCACCGGAACTCCAAACTGAGGAAATCGCACCGATTGTCCTCACTTAAGCATAAAAGATTGGCAACCCAAGGTATTGCATTCTCGCTTTTTTTTTGTTTTCTTTCTTAGATTAGATTAGAGTAGATGTTTTTGTTTGTTTTTCGTCGATACCTTCCGATATGTTTGTGTCTTTGGATGTCAGGGTTAAGAAACGAACAAAAAGAGTCAAGAAAGCCGAATGAACAAGAAACTTGGATTTTTGGCAAGAACAGAGGATTCCACGGATAAAAAGGCAAAACCACGGCCGCGGTTTCCTAATTTCAGTCGTGGAAAACTAGGTCGAGAGCAGCTATATAAAAGGACCACTTTCCACGGCCATATTGTTACTTCCACGGCCGTGAAACTGCCCGATGGGCTGTCGTTTACAAGAATTTTACGGGGCTATATAAGTTCTTCTTCTTCTTCACAATTTCTCACAACTTACACTTCCCCTCCACTCCCAAAACCACGCCTAATCCCCAATCCCGTATTCCTTCTATCAGAAATCGTTTTGCACGATTCTTCGGCCCAAATTGAAGCAAATCTGATTCTATAATGGTTTGTAGCAACAAACTGCACAAACATTCAACAATCGGGCATGAATTTGGATTTCTTGAAATCCAAACCCTAGGTTTTCTCTCAATCTTCTCTTTGGTTGATTTCATTCATTTTCTTTGAAGATTTTTAGGAGAACTGAACGAAATTGAACTTAGAAATAGTTTAGGATTGTTGTTATGCTTGTTGTTAATTTGTTGAGTTTTCGAGGATTTCCACGGGTGGCCGTACAGTTCCACGGCCGTGGAAATTAAAGAACAGACCGTGGTTTTGGTTGAAAATGTTTGGAACAAGAAAGTCGAACAGAAACAAGAAATAGAAGGGTGGAGGCTCCTTTCCCAACCCGCTCCCATTGTCCCACCTACCCCTAGAGTTCCTACCATCCATGAGAACCATTTTGGAGCTTTTGAAAAGATCCACAAGCGCAAGGTGATAGCTCCTAGATATATTGTGCTTGAAGTACTTGAGGAGTTGCATATTGTTGAGGATTGGAGATGGATGTTAAACAGGGCTGAACTGACTTTGTTTGCTAGCATTAGAGAAGATGCATACGAGGAGATTAAAATGGAGTTAATCACTTCCTTTGAGAATAGTGCCGTTAACCGAACGGTATCCTTCCGGGTGATGGAGCATACTTACCATTTATCTATTTCTCAGTTTGGAGCATTGTTTGGGTTTGTTGATACGTTCAATGGGACATTCCCTAGAGGTGTTGGAGCAAAAGAGTTTTGGGGAGAGATTGCTATGATTGTACGCTGTGAGGACCGTTGGCAACCGGCTGACTCGAAAGCCAAACTTATATACCACCTTGCCCTCAAGATAGCCCATAGGATCCTATCCGAGTGCCTTTTCCCAAGGAACGAGACTCCCCAAAAACTCAAGGCTGATGAGCTTTTCATTGTCTATTGTATGATCGACGGTCACTCTCTGGATTGTGCCACTATGATTGCCTCCACCCTTAGCAAGATTAGGAACAAATCAGCGGGAAACATTGGCTATGAAAGGATTGTAACTTACATTCCAAAATAGTTTGGGATTGATTTTTCTACTTGTAAGATGGTTGTTGCTGCGAGGCCTTTGGGGCTTTAGGGATTTATGAATAGGGGGCTCTTGATTCCCCGCCATCGAGGTCTTCCCTTTATTTCCATGCCTTGGGAAGAGAAGGGGCGATGGGGCATTCCATGGAGTCCTGATTATCCCCTTAGGATTAGCCGGTAGAATTGGAAGGCTACGTTTGTTCCAATGCATGCAAACCGGTTAGGAGCTCCACCTTACAATCCTGAGCATATACGTGCTAAGGAGACTGATGATGATGCTGCTGATGTGGAGATGGGAGGTGATGAGTTCCTGGACATTCGAGGAGCTGAGGGAGCTTTTGTAGATTTTCCGGGTCAGCCGGCAGATTTCCAAGACCATGCTAGGAGATCCACTTACCACCATTGACCTTCCGCTTCTTCCTCCAACCGACGTGCTAGTATAAGTGAGCGTCCTACGTTGTTGGAGGGTCCGCCGACTTGGATGGGTGCTCCCCCAGCTTGGATGGGAGCGCCACCAGAGTGGATGCAATAGCGACCGGCATGGATGGACCAGCAGCCGGAGTGGGTTACCGGAGTTACATGGCATATGGATGCTCTTGAGACTCGCTTTGACGATCAAGAAGAAGAACGCAAGGAAAATGCAAGGATCCTCCGTGATGTCTACCGGCAGTAGTTTGGGCGTCTATTCATCCCCAACTTCTTCCCCTATCCACCACCGCCTCCTATGTGATGAGATGATTTGCATGGTTCGAGCTACAACACCGCCTTCATGAGTTTTCTTAGTTCTTTTCCTTTTCTTTTTTTTTTCTTACATTGAGGACAATCTGTATTCTAAGTATGGGGTGGGGTATGACTCTTCGTTGATGTAATAACTCGATACATTTGCTTTGCTTTATCAATGAACACTTGCATCTTTCTTTCTATTATCACACATTTCCTTATTGTATTGCATTTTTAAGCTTTGAAAAACCCATAAAAATTTGAAAAATTTTGAAAATTTTTGTGCTTCTAGGATTGGAAATGACCTCTATGATGAATCTACTTGTGGATTGAATTTTTAATGACGTTTATGTGCATAAATTAAGTTGTGAATTGTTAAGAAATTGAATACATTGTTTGATCCTCTTGCAAGTTTCATAACGTGAAAGTTTTTGTTCATATTGAGGAATGAAGGTTGAAATCACATTATAAGTTCTTGCGCTTCTTTATGAAATGATTAAGGCACCTCGATTTCTCTTGCTTCTTCTTTATTCATTTAGCCCCTCAATGACATTTTTGCCTCCGTTGCCTATCTGGGAATTAAGAAGAGTGTAACTTTGGCATGTTTGATGTGGGAGGGCCATGAAAGAAAATTGTGCATTCAAAGTATAGAAAATTGGTTTGGGGAAGTCAATCATGATGATGATTATCTCGGCACCATTCACATAGCCAGGTGTTTGTGTCTTGCCAAAGTCGGATTGAGCGATATTCCTAATGGATTATGGTATGTGCATCAAGGGTTTGAGGCATCTCGAAATTGAGAATCGCCGATCTCCTAGGCTTCGGTTTTTGTGCACCGCTGTCCGTACTTCCAAAAGTAAAGTCAAAAAATAATTTTGTGCTAAAAGGGAGAGGAAAGCTCTTGAATGGTGGTTGATTCAAGTTGAAAAAGAAAAGAGTTTGTGTTGTCCTTTTATCCCGGATCCTTGCACCACATTCCCTCATGAAAAATACCTCCTATTCACGTTTATTGACCTTTACTTGAAAGTCCTTAAGATCTTTGGAATGTTGTTTGGCTTGGTGATCTAAATTGGAATTTCACATGATTGATTTTGACATTGCTTTGGGTTATGATGTTTGTTTTGGAGCTTTTGAAATATATGATGTTTCTTTTGCTTGACATGATTCAATTTATGTATGTAGAACTTTTCAAGGAAACATGAAGCAAGATTTGAGGGTGATCTATTGATTAGAAGCACAATACTAAAAAGATTGTTTTACCTTGTCTTGCATTCATATTTCATTCTACCTTGTGTTATAGCTTTTGAAAACCTTGCTTGGGGACAAGCAAGAGGCAAGTATGGGGTATTTTTATAGAATGAAATATGACCATATTTTAGGCATATGATTTGGTTGTTTTTCCCCTCTTTTGTGTATATGGATATGAGTTTGAAGCATTTATGAGCACATTCACCTATTATGTTGGTATAGAGATCTACGCAAGCTTTGTTGTGTTTTTAGGTGAATAAAGGCTTGCATTGGAGCATAAATGGAGTAAGTAGGAGTATTTGATCATGTTAGGCATCAAGAGGATGCATTGGAAAAGCTAAGGAAGGAGCATGATTAGAAAGCTTTACGAAACAAAGGGTTTCACGAAGGATTTGGAGTTTCCACGGCCAAACATGAAGGAACCACGGTCGTGGTTTACTAATTGTGGTCGTGGAAAAGCATGTCGAGAGCAAGGAAGCCATTCCACGGTGTTTCCACGGGCGTGGAAAGTTTCTCTTAGCCATGGTTCTTGTAACGGTCACCACGTGCCATATTTGCCACGTCAGCAGCGGTTATTGGGCTTTTGTAACCCTACTTTTCTCCTATAAGAAAGCTGAAGAAAGGAGGAAAACGGACGTCTTGCATCCGGCGACATTTCGAGTCATTGCTTAGAGTGATTTCGGAAGATTTATTTGCGTAGAAGGAAGATTTGGAGAAATACGCCCTTGAAGAATGCGTACTTGGAGAAAATCTTAGGGTTTCGTCTTGAAAACAGATTCACATCCCATTCTTCTTTATTTCTTGAGATTTGTGAGAGATTCTTACCTTCTTTTACATTCATCGAATGCAAGTTGCGATTATTGTGTTTGATTGACATTTGTTTTTAGTTTATTATTGAGATTTTAAGGTTTTACCTTTTCTCCTTCTCATATTTGATTATTGATTTGATTATGGTGATTGTTTTTAGTTTATTATTAAGATTTCAAGGTTTTACCTTTTCTCCTTTTCTCCTTAAGGTTGATAGTTTTTTCATTGATGATGATAGATTGAACCAAAACAGATTGGACCCTGAAAGTTACGAGAAAACTCATTTTCGAGGCTTTCAGCGGCCTGTTCTTGAGTTCCACGGCCGTGGTTCTTCAAAATTCAACCGTGGTTTCCTCAGTCGTATGTTCTTTGCTTTTTCTTTGATCCAAATTTAAAGATTTGCTTTAACCTAGCCTTGGCTTACCTTTTTTAGCTAGTAGTGAGACTCAACATCCTCTACTTCGGTTTCGAGTGTCACAACCTTAACCATTTTGGCTTATCTTTGATTCCCTTGTGTTTGGGCATGGGTATTTGAGAGTTTAATCTTTTCCTTAGATCCGTTCTATATTGCAGCCTCAACCACCATTATAGAGAGAGCCTTTGGGTGAGGCATATGGGTTTTAGAACTTCACCGTACATAACCCTACCATAGATATATACCTTTGCAATCCCGACTCTATCCTTATATCTTTAAAATATCTTAAATTGATTTCCATAATTGGATACCTGAATCTTTAGAATCGTTGTTTTCCCTATCATCTTTATAAAAGATGAACGTTTTCAAAAGCTATAATCTTTAGAATATCTTGAATCGATTTCCACAATTGGATACCTCGGTCATTGGAGCTACATTCCGGAGCTTAAGGAGGAATTGAGGAGACATGGAAATGGATTAAAGATTCACTTTGGACCAAGCTTAAGAGATTTCATATTCAGCTGAGATTCACCTGGGTCAGCTACAATATCACCTCGATCGAGGTGATTTTGAGGAGCGCCCCGACCGAGGCGAATACCCTGACGTGGCGAGATATATTTTATTTGGTTGAAATCTTTTAATTATGGAAAGAAGATCTCATATTTTTGGGCTGGATTGCTGGAAGGCAGATATTATTTTTGGGAGATATATCTTTGGAAGATAATTTTCCTATATAAAGGGTTGGATTTTCCACAATTCAATCCATGCTTAGACGTGTTGAGACAGCCGCTGCATCAAGGTCCTGCAATTGCAGAAGATTTCCCTTCGGATTGAAGGAAGAAGGAAGATTTCCTTGTTGAAGATAGCCTTTGAAGGAGTTTTGTGAGATTTTCTAAAGGCTACTTTTGATTGGTTTTTCTTGTTGATTTCTGACTTGGAAACACTGATTTGTCACATACTTGATTCAGTTATTGAAGTTCTTTTTTAAAGTCTTCTTGTTTGATAATTGATTCTTTCTTTATAAAGTTTATTATTGTTATCATGATGATTGTTGGCTAAGTTTTTTTTGCGATTCTAGGGTGATTGACTGAAGGTTGTGGGAAAGACAATGATAGAATGATCTGAATCCCAGTCGGACCCTGAAAGCTCGAGTCTTTTTCTTAACCGACAAACATCTCGCTTAGTCGATGAACACCTCGGCCGGGGTGGATTCTGTCTGACCGAGGTGAACGTTTTCCTGATCCTAATCCAAGTTAAGATCCAGTTTTGCCAAACCCTGTCCTTGTTACACCTTTCCTGGTTCAATGCAAGCCTAGGATGAGACTTACCCGGTGATTCCTTTGTTTGTTTACCTAAGATCATAAGCGATAGGTAATAGAGGTTTATCCTTTATTGGGGTTTGAGTGTGCTTCTATTCCAATCTTGAGAGTTAGTCTGAGACTACCCGGTAAAGGTTAATTCTACCCACTTGGTTGGTGTGTTAGTTTGAGGTTATGGTTCTTTACCTTAGTTCCTTGCGACTTACCCGGTAATAGGAATTACGTTTTGGATAGTGAGTAGTGAGACTTACCCGGTGATCTATTCCTATCTTAGAAACACCTTCCCTTTGCAAAATCTCAGCTTTGTCCGCTATATCCTTAGATCTTTAGTTTGAACCACAACTGGATGTCTTGATCTCTAGAATCCGCATTTCTCCTTATATGACTTACATCATCTTTGATTGCTTTAATTACTTTTGTTACTTGCATTATTTGACAACCGATTATGTGCTTGGTTTTGCCTAAGTCCCTGTGTTCGACCCTTGGAATTTCTTTGTTTTATTACAATTGACCCGTACACTGCGGGTTCACATCCTTGTTTAAGCATATTTCCTCGGTTATAAATTTAAAGCTTGCACACACCGTTTGGAGCGAACAAGTTTTTGGCGCCGTTACCGGGGACTTGGTTTAGATCTAGCCGGTTGCGGTTGTCTTTTAGGGCAATTGCCCTTTTTCTATTAACCACTCTACTTGAGTGCTTTCGCAAGATCTCTCTTTTAGGTTTATGCGAAGAACCCGTGCTGGGAAGGAAATCGTTCCTTACGATCCCGAACCAGAAAAGACGTACAAATGACGCTTAAAAGAATCAAAGATGGCCAACCAAGATGATCGCGATCTTTAGGCCAAATTGAAGGAGGCGCTAGAATAGCTGCGCCTAAGTAAGGAAGAATTGTAGCGAGAAAAGGAAGACACTCGCGCAAGAACGGAGGCGATCGAAGCAGATATGGCAGCTCTAAGAGACCAATATCTACCTCGACCGAATCCAGATCCTCGACCGAGGCAGGACCCAGTTCCAGATCCTCAACCGAGGCAAGACCTAGTTCCAGAGGCACCGGCCGAGGTACATCCACCTCCGATGCCTGTCCAAGATGTTCTGTTGGCTGGAATTCCACAAACCCCAGGACAAAGGATGGACCCTAATCAGCAAGTGAGGCGTCCAGGAGTCAACCTAGGTGATTTAGCTGAAAATAATTATGAACTTCGACCGCAAGTTCTTACCATGATCCGTCAATGCCAATTTGGAGGTTCGGAGAGGGAGTCTCCGCACCAACATTTGCAAAACTATGAGATTTTGATGGAGACCTTGAGGCCATCAAGGTAAGATAACAACAACTACAAGCTACGTCCTTTCTATTTCTCTTTGAAAGACAAGGTGCTTGCATGGTATCAATCTCTTCCCGATGGAAAGATCAACACTTGGGAAGAGATGACGACGGAGTTCCTAGCTAAATTCTTTCCCCCCATCTAAAACCGCTGAGTTGAGGGGAAGAATTAATGCTTTCTTTATGAATAACAAGGAAAGTTTATCCTAGTCATGGGAAATATTCAACGATCTTTTGCTAGATTGCCCACATCATGGGATTCCGAAAATCGAGTTGCTTGAGATCTATTTCAAGGGACTTAGTGGAGATGCTCAATTCAATCTCCAGCTACTTTTAGCCGGCACATTCATGGACATGCCGATAGACGAAGCTTGGGAGTTCATTGAAAAACAAGGTTTGCACATGGAGAAACACTCCCACCAAGGAACCGATAATGGTGCAAAGAGAGTTAGCTTCCAAGACACTTCATCAAGTGGAGCTCAACTCACTTCGCTTAGCAACGAAGTCAAGCAATTAAAGGAGCTTTTAGTAGCTCAAACGAAGGAGCAAGATGGGGGGTACCAAGGAAGGAACAACTATCAAGGACCGCGGAAAAACAACAACAATAGAAACTCCAACAATAGAAACAACAACAACAACAACAACAACAAAAATAGAAGCAACAACAATTGGAGGTCTAATCAACAAGTTCCCAGTAACTCTCAATCTCATAACACTTATAACCCCTCCTCTTCTTTTTCCACTCCATTGAAAAGCCAAGAGCCTGGACCAAGTTCGTCCCAGCTAGCGAAGAAGGATGCAGCGCTGGATGAAATTTTGGTCAAGCTCAAAGATATGGAGACATCCATGAGTTCATTTTCGAAGGCACAAAAAGCCTTAGAGCAACAATTCTACAACAAGGCGAATGAAGCGCCAAGAGATCCAAGGAAGCTCCCAACAAGAACAGAGAGCAACCCTAAGGGACAGATCATGGCAATAACGACGAGAAGTGGACTGAAGACTGCAGATCCAACGCCTCGGTCGATGCCAGATTAGATGAAGAACACCTCGGTCCAGGTACAGTCGAAGAACACTTCGGCCAAGGTACCAACCGAGGTGGAGCCTCAGAAAGCGGAGGGGAAATCTGAAGTTTATGTTCCACCTCCTGATTATAAACCACCACTTCCATTCCCCCAGTTAAGGGCCAGAGCACATCTAGACAAGCATTTCGGTAAGTTCCTGGACTCAATGAATAAACTTTACATTAACATCCCTTTACTTGATGCTATTCTAGGGATGCCCGCCTATGGGAAGTTCTTGAAAGAGATTATTTCTAAGAAGAGGAAACTGGAAGACTTTGGATAAGTAAGGATGACATCTAAATCCTCGGAGCTAATTCAAATCATGAAGGAGAAGATGCCACACAAACTAAGAGATCCCGGTTCATTTTGCATTCCCATTCAAGTTGGGGATGTAACTTATGAAGCCTTGTGTGATCTAGGAGCCAGCGTGAGCATCATCCAGCTGGAGCTATGTGAAAAGATCGGTCTTGGAGAGCCCAAACCGGTCAAGATAAGGTTATACATGGCGGACTGCTCCATTACCCACCCTGTGGGCATCTTGGAAGACGTTTGGGTTAAGTTAGGTAACTTCTACTTACCTATAGACTTTGTAGTACTTGATATTCCTGCAGATTATCCCGTTCCTATCATTCTCGGGAGACCATTTCTAGCAACTTCGGGTTGCAATGTGGATTGCAAGAACGCCAAGTTCAAATTCAACATTACTGAAGATCAAGTCGAATTTTCATTGCTTGCTACGATGAAGGGAGAGCCGCAGGAGGATGATATCTTCAACATCTACGATGAAGAAGAATCAAGGGAATTGGTGAGCTCCATCCTTACTAAAGACCCTCTTGAAAGAGTTATTAGTTTTAGCTTAATAGAGAAAGGTATAGATGTTTCTTGTGATGCAGATATATGGAGCTTAAAGACACTGGAGGAAGATCCAGGAGCTAAGATTGAAACTCTAATTCAGAGGAAGAAGAGAGATACAGATCTCGGCTCCACTTACAGTACCTCGACCGAGGCACTTTCTGGACCAAGCGAGGTGTTCATGTCTGAAGAACACCTCGGTCAACCACCTCGGACACTGACCGAGACGTCACACGAGATGTTGTCAACTGAGAACAACAAATCTTCTAATCCCTTTTCTGATAATCATTTACAGTTGGTGGAGCACTAGCTTCACCACGCCACTGATAGTAAGGAGCCTTGGTATGCTGATATTGTTAATTATCTTGTTTGCCAGGAAATACCACGCGGATTGACGTACTCTCAAAGGAAGAAATTCTTTAAGGACGTACGCCACTTTTATTGGGATGAACCTCTATTGTTCAAGAGAGGTCCAGATGGCATGCTTCGACGATGCATTCCGGAAGAGGAAGTATCCAGCGTCATAAGACATTGCAATTCGCTTCCCTGTGGAGGACATGCTAGGGCACACAAAACGTGCGCTAAGGTACTACGTTCCGGTTTCTTTTGGCCTACATTATTTAAGGATGTACAAGCATTTGTTATCTGTTGTGATGCATGCCAAAGAATAGGGAACTTATCCAGAAGGAATGAGATGCCACTCAACAATATTCAAGAGGTTGAGATATTTGATGTATGGGGAGTCGATTTCATGGGACCATTCCCATCATCCGGAGGAAACCTCTACATTCTCCTAGTTGTTGACTACGTCTCTAGATGGGTAAAAGCCATCGCCTCCCCACTAATGACGCCAAGGTGGTTGTGAAGTTCTTCAAACGGACTATCTTCCCACGTTTCGGGGCACCACGTATCATCATCAGCAATGGAGGGACACATTTCATCAACCGGAAGTTTAAGGCACTTCTATCGAAGTATGGGGTCACACACAAGGTAGCAACCCCTTATCACCCTCAAACTAGTGGACAGTCAAAGTCTCGAATAGACAAATCAAAGAAATCTTGGAGAAGACCGTCTCTAGAACGAGGAAGGACTGGTCCATGAAGTCGGACGACGCTCTTTGGGCCTATAGGACCGCATTCAAGACCCCCATTGGTACCACCACTTACAATTTGGTATATGGGAAGTCTTGTCATCTACCCGTTGAGTTAGAGCACAAGGCGTATTGAGCAATCAAGTGGCTCAATTTCGACATCAAAGAAGCCGGAGATAAGAGGCTATTGGACATCAATGAGTTGGAAGAATTGCGCTTAAACGGTTATGAGAATGCCAAAATCTACAAGGAAAGAACGAAGAGATGGCATGACAAACGTATTGTTCCTAAGGAGTTCAAAAAAGGAGATCTAGTTCTACTATTTAATTCCCGCCTCCGCCTCTTTCCAAGTAAGTTGAAATCTAGATGGACAGAACCTTACGTTGTTAAAATTGATTTTCCCCATGGTGCAGTAGAGATTTGGTGTGAGACAAGCGGAAGCTTTAAGGTCAACGGACATAGATTGAAGATTTACCGGGCGGAAGTTCCGGAGGAGGAGATTGCTACCCTCCACCAATAAGCAAAGCTTATTGTTGGAGGGTGTTGAAATTCAAGTTAAAGTGAAGTAAGATCCTTTTCCCGGATTCTAGCACCATTCCTTATATACATCCCTACCCTACACGTTTCTTGACCTTTCTCTTTGGAAAGACCTTGAGACCTCGAGCTTGTTGATTAACTTAGTGGTTTAAACTGAATTATACATGATTGATTTCGATAAACATGAACTATTATGCATTCTACGATTTTATGCAAAGACGAACAACTTTCTTGTATTCATAAAATGTTTTAACCATGATTGATTTTATTTGCCATGAAGCATTCTCTTAGGGTGATCTAAGGGGAAAGCACACCATCATAAGGTTTTTGAATGATTTTCCATTGATCTTTTTGACTTATAATCCATCCTATCCTCTATCTAATATTCGAAACTTGCTTGGGGACAAGCAAGGGACAAGTATGACGTATTTTGATAGCATGTATTATAGTCTATGTTTTGAGACCGGTTTGGACGTTTTATCTTCATAAATCTGCATGTATGAGCATACTTTCTATGATTATATTGCCATTTCATCTACCTTTGCGGGAATCGAGGTCTACACCTAGTTTCATTATGATTGTAGGTAAAACGACACGTTTTGGACCGAAATAGAGCTAAAGGAGCTAAGGAGTCATTGGAGCTACATTCCGGAGCTACATTCCGGAGCTTACGGAGGAATTCAAGAGACATGGAAATGGATTAAAGATTCACTTTGGACTAGACTTCAGAGATTTGACATTCAGCTGAGATTCACCTCGGTCAGCTACAGTATCACCTCGACCGAGGTGATTTTGTGGAGCTCCCCGACCGAGGTGAATCTCGGCTGAATGTGAAATTTCTTAAGTCTGGTTCAAAGTAAATCTTTAATCCATTTCCATGTCTCCTGAACTCCTCCTTAAGCTCCGGAATGTAGCTCCAATGACTCTTTAGCTCCTTTAGCTCTATTTCGGTCCAAAACGTGCCGTTTTACCTACGATTATAATGAAACTAGGTGTAGACCGCGATTCCCGCAAAGGTAGATGAAATGGCAATATAATCACAGAAAGTATGCTCATACATGCAGATTTATGAAGATAAAACGTCCAACCCGGTCTCAAAACATAGACTATAATACATGCTATCACCTACCATAGATATATACCTTTGCAATCCCGACTCTGTCCTTATATCTTTAGAATATCTTGAATCGATTTCCACAATTGGATACCTGAATCATTAGAATCGTTGTTTTCCCTATCATCATTATAAAAGATTTTGTTATTTGCCTGACATTTTGTGAACTGAATTTATCTCCTTAAATCCCTGAGTTCGATACTTTGGAATTCTTGTTTTACTACGCCGATCCGTACACTGCGGGTGCACTTTTGCTTAATTTCAGTTTTATAAATTTAAGACTTTGACGCACACATTTTGAGGTGAACACGTACCAAGACTTCAAATATGTCGGAATGTGGAGGTTGCCACTAAGGTTGAGTTGGACGCACCTCCGATATCCAATGCACTGTATAGGATGACACTTGTGAAGATATGTGAGTTGTAGAAGAAATGACCAATTGCAAGGACTTGTTGATAAAGGTTCATTAGAACCAATGCACTTCCATAGAGAACACCAGACGTTATCTTAAACTCTTGATTTGAAGTTTATATTGGAATATATCTTAAACTCTTGATTTGAAGTTGTTATGGAGAACACCAATTTGCAAAAAGATAGACGGTTGCCTCCGTCTGTACATCGATTACCGTGAGTTGAGCAAGATGACAATGAAGGACAAGTATCCCTTACAACGAATGGGAGATCTACTCGATCAGCTAAAAGGATCGGTAGTGTCTTCTAAGATTAAGTTAAGATTTGATTGTCACCATTTGAAAATTTGAGACTCAGATATTGCAAATACGGCATTTTGGACCAACCAGAGTCACTACGAGTTAAAGTTTTCCCTATGGGATTATTGATGCCCCGGATAAGATATTTTTGGGTCTACTCTTGAAAAAGAGAGAAGTCGTATGACAAGTTGTCTTGGGACGGCAAACCCCGAGATATATGAAAGAAGTTAAAAGGAGACTCACTGGTGCAACTATTTCACATTGCATCGAGTTATTGTAGGTTAGTAGTGTACAAGTTATTTTTCAAGACAAGGTCTTGACGGAGTATTGAGGGATGATGTAAAAGTAATAGCATACGTATCTCGTTAGTAAATCAGTGGGAAGTGAAGTTATTTCTCCGTCATCGGGGACTTACTTCAAAAGTTAAAGAAACGTAACATTAAAGTTGGATTGACAAGGACCATAGTAAACTGTGAAAAAGAGGAGATGTGATCTTCTTTGTTAGAGACAATCAATGATAAACATCGTGGTTATGTTG
Source organism: Fagopyrum homotropicum (assembly GCA_033239125.1). Taxonomy (NCBI): domain Eukaryota; kingdom Viridiplantae; phylum Streptophyta; class Magnoliopsida; order Caryophyllales; family Polygonaceae; genus Fagopyrum; species Fagopyrum homotropicum. The sequence goes on from BSWB01000005.1 coordinate 61,708,794, forward strand.
CTTCAAGAAGGGCCCGAGAAGGAAGTCGAGTCTCCGATATATCAGAGCTTTGTAAGATTATAACGTCAGTAAGGAATGTAGTTTACCGGTTGGCGTAGCCGCCGAGAGTAGTGGATGTTCACCCGGGATTACATGTGTATCAGTCTAGGAAGTACAAGTATCACTTGAGATGAATTGCTGATCCTCATGATCTAGCGGCAGAGAAGAACCAATGAGGCTAATAGGAAGACGGAGGATAATATCTTTGGTTGAGTTTTACGCGGAGCAAGTACCGCTGATAGAATCTACGAGTTAGACTTAATTCTTCCCTAGTTTGAGAGTTCATACCTCGGTCTTAGGGAGAAGTTCGACGCATAGCAAGTTACGGGACGAAACTTGTTTTTAGGGGGCTCTAATGTAACGCCCGAAATTTTGCGCGTTTTCTATATTTATTTTATCCTTCTTCTATCGATATTTTCTGAGTTTAAATATTTTATTAAAAATATTTGTCGATGTAAAACATTTTTCCAAAGTATATTTTTATTTTTGATACGTTCTCGTATATTCGTATTACTATTTTCGGAAAAGTTGGAGAAGTTTTTCGAATCCGAAATCCCGTTCCGTGCGTTCCGATCTTTGTTTATTTTTTTTCATTGTTTAATTTTTCTTTATTTTATTTTATTTATTTCTTTTACTTTTTCCTTCCCTTCCTTGTTATTTCTTTCTTTTGAGACTTTTTCCCCTCCCTAGACCATGTGATGGATTAGAGCTTCCATCTTGCTTCAAGTAACTTCCAATCCTGTACCCTAGCTTGGACTCTTGTGCAACCTAGTGTCCCTAGCCCGCGTTTTGTTTCTCCCATCTCTACCTATCCCTTCGCCTACTCTCCCTAACTCAGCTCTCTCCACGCAGCAGGCAACCCTCCCGCTCCCTCTCTCACAGATTCCTCATCTGCAACCTATCCGTCTCTTCTCTTCCTGTCGAGTCACCGGAAACATCGCCACCGATGAACGCACGCCACAACACCAAAGAAGAGTCGGCTTGCCCTGGGCTATCGAGGAGCACCAACGCTGCATCTGCCACCGCCGGAGTGTCCTTCTGCTCCCCCACAAGAACCCTTCTCTGTTACTCCAATCGGTTCATCTCTCGTCTGCACCCTCTTATCCGCAGCCAGTCTCACTCTCAGCCTCGCGCAGGTTCTCTCCGGCCACCACTAGCGTCGCCCAGCCTTAGCAACCCCTCTCCGGTGCCGCCTATACGATCTCTTCCTTCCACGTGCTCGAGTGTCGTCACCGGAATTGTTGCTGCAAACACCACCCAACGACTGAGCTCCAGAAGATCCGCCCAGCTTCCACCTCACCAGTGGCCGCCTTCGCCGCTCTAACCCGTTGTTGAAGCCGCTCCAGTCCGGCGGAAAACGGGGCCGCCATTTCCGGCACCAGGAGCCGTACAGAAACCAAACGGGGATTAATAAGTTTGGTAGTAATTACATAGATTGCCCCGAACCATTCATTTACAGTTTTTACCTAGAATTTCGGAATGTATCTATTATACCACTGTTGGACTTAATTACAGATTTTACGTTGGATTTTGGAAACGAGATTTACCATAGGACTTATATAAGTTAAATCTTCCATTCAAATATAGTGTATAAGCTAAATTTGTTTAGTTTCGGTGTTAGGTTCAGAAGCGCCCCGATAAAGGCCAAACGAATCCTTTCTCGACATCCTTCGATCCTCTTCCATGTTTTGACGTCATGTGAGTACCCTCTCCCCTGAGTTTATGATCTTACTCAATTTAGTTATGTTTAGTATTAGTATGATACTAAGTTGGATCTAGCATAACTTAGAGTGAATGCCAAGTAGTGGCTTTGGACCTTACATGAGTGTTTGAGGATTTTGAAATGTTCTAAAGCTTGATGTGTCTTTGATTTGGAGAGGTTATAAGGCTTTGAGTGTAGGTTTGATCTTGTAAGCGTTCTGAGGATCGAGGTTGGAGTTGTATGATCTTGTGGGATTTTGGAGCTTAGGATTGACTTAACCTAGCATGGTGTTATTACCGTTGAGTTTGTTTGGACTACGCATGTTTATCCTAGTATGTATTATGTGTTATGATCTCGCGAGATCATAGGGTCTAGAACTCTAAGGACTTCTAGTTGGCGTTGAGTGTGATGTGAGGGTGAGGGATTCTAGGATGCGATCCTAGAATGAGAGTCAAATGATCTTGCTTAGATCCTTTGTGTAGAAGTCTAAGACTTCTTGAGTTGAGCGAGTTGTTGATATAGATATCTTGTTGTGAGCAGGTGCAGACTTCTGCCCGAGGGAAGCGAGAGTGTTACGTGAGTTAGCGTTTGGGACGAGGAAAGTCTCCAGCCTTACTTAGCTCGTATTCCTTGTATTAGCATTGATGCGTGTTTGGTGGTTTATGTTTATTGTCTATGTTATAGCAATTAAACCGGAAATTGGACCACCGACCTTCATATTATTTGGCCCAAGTCTATGATAACAGGCGGTGACATCACTGCCTAGCTCTTGTGTATAGCTAGGAGGTTCTTGGCGACTAGCCCGTGCTGGTTAGACGGTCAAATGCATCCGCACCGTTCCACGCCGGTAAGTGGGGACCGAGGCGAGTTTTGGGAGATTCTCCTGTCACAAAAGAAGTTGAACTAGAACGGGATATGACCTAATAAATAAAGATAATAAACCGGACTTGTTTGTTGAGCATGGTTATGTGATGTTATGATGTATGAGTGTGTTTGTGCCTTTCACCTCGATTCTAATGCCTTGAATATTAGCTAACGATTTTATACCGATTGTTGTAGATTGCCTTGCATGTTAGGAATACGGCCGAGAGATCCGGAAGAGTGGGCAGCCGGGGTTCCGTACATTTTTGGTTGAGTTGAGTTTTGAAGTCCTTGTGTTGTTATTTTTTGTGATGTTGATGTTGTTGTAAGGACGGCTGAAGACTTTCCTTTCTTTTGTGTTCGGGTTTCATAACATTGCATAAATATGTATTTCGGTTTTGGCCTTTATATGTGCCTTGTTGCAAGATCTGGTAAAATTGTTGTCAGGCTAAGGGTTGGGACTCATTATAAGGCCCCAACCCGTAGCGTCCCGAGTCCCGCGGATTTGGGGTGTTACAAAAGAGGTACCAGAGCCATATGTTGACAATAGTGGCACTTGCAATCTTCTAAAGGTCGGATAGAAGGAAAGAGAACCCTCATGGGTTCTAAGTTTAAAATGATTTTTCATTTTCAAAATCACGAGCATAGTCAGTCGGGGTAGAATGTACGGACCACCACTCTTTCTGCGGATCTCGGCAGCTTAGATTGTTGGATTTTGATATATATATATATATATATATATATATATATATATGTATTTATGTAGATATGTATAGTATATGTGGATTGTAGTTGCATGATGGACATGATTCATAAGTATAGTTATATATGTGCACTATAATTTATGCTTTGGACCTTGTTGTGTTGTAATGGATTGCCGGATGGGTTATATTATTAGTAATGTGGAAATTGGACATATATAGTCCTATGTATGTATAATTATTATATATATAGTAGCATATGGAGATATATGACCTTTTAGTTGAGATGTTAGTATGATATCATCATCCTTGGAAGACATCGTTTGACATAGGATAGTGTACATACGAGGATGAATATGCTCAAGTATCGAGATGAGCGCTATGTACGGGCGAATACCTTGGAGTTCTTGTACTCCTTTGAGAGGATGTCGAAGAGTAGGATTAAAGATGACATAAATGAAGGACGAACAAGTGGAAGGAAAAGTCGAGACAACTCAAGATAAATCGAGATGGAAGCAATACAAGTAAAGGGAGTAACATTAAGGTGTAGAAGTGGTTCCAATGAAGCCGTGATTGAACGACAACGAGAACAATAGAGATAGCAAACTTAAGTTCTTCAAGAAGACGCGTGGACAACTAAATATGGGATTTTGAGGAGGAGATGGGGGCATTCTAACAAGGTTAAAGGCAGTGTTCCATTATGAGAAGTGAAGCTTTCCTTAGACGCTCCTAAGCCTTGGAGTCAAGATGAGAAGAGTGATCGGACCATTTGCGAGAGATTTAAGATACCATAAGTTAAGCTTACGAGGTACCAATAAGTGGGGTGTCAACATTACTAGAGTTATGAGAAGAAGCGCATGGTGGGGATTCACGTAGAGTTGACCGGCTTCCATTTTGATGATAAGGCTAAGAAATTCCAAGAAGGGAAGATGTGTGAGAAGATGTAATCCCGAGAAGATGAGAGACGCAACAAGAAGCTTTTATTATCGAAAGACTTAAGAAAACATGAAGAGAAACGCGAGCGGCTAGGTAATGTTAGAGATTTTGAGGAGACATGCTTACAAGATGTCAATGGTAAGAAAGTCCGTCAACGGAAGCACATTTGTCTTAAATCAAATAATGTTGAATGAGTTCAAGCAAGTAACTGTTACAGACCTCCTAGGGAAGGATAGTGATGACCTTTTGCGACCTTCTTAGATCATGAGAACGGCATATGGAAGAACGACCCGAATTAGAAGTTTTAAGGTTTGATCATGGTAAGGCCGGGGAACAAGTAGATCAAGAGGAACGTGAAGTTTTCATTGTTTGTAGTGCGTAGACGGGAGTATTATAAGAGGATGCATGGTATGTTTGTTCTATGAATGGATGGTATGTTTTGGCAAGCAAAAGGTGAGCCAGATGTTTCAGACTCACACGGAAGAGCCATGGTGGCTATGGCGTGAAAGGGAGGACCTAGTTTAGGACAACACTACAAGTTAAGAGTTTATGATGTTAATGCTTGGTAAAGTCATGAGTGGATCTTATTGTGATTGTGGTTGGGCAATTTCAGCTAGCATTTTCCACTGGGCATACTAGTACGGTTGTGAAGATTGTTCATGGAATACCAAGAGATGCTTAAGGTGAGAAACAAGAGTAAGAGAAAACCGAAGTTTGGAAGTTTGTGGTCGTTATAAGATGTACAAGAAGTACATGAAAGATTGTGGTTAGAGTCTATGCGTTCGGTTTGATGGTACATAAGGAAATGAAGTGTAAATTTCTAAACCTACTCGAAGGAATGGTGCAAGCTTATATAAAATACGAAGTGCTCCTCCCATATACGGGATGTCACGGAAAGTGAAGAAGATAAGGTCAATTGTTTTGAAGCACGGTTAAGTCCTGCAGATTGGACCCTTATGGTTGCACATAAGTGAGAAATCTTAGAAGGTTTTTACAATCATGTCACTAAAGAGGGAAAACAGGATTAAGTTACAAGAATACTTAAATTAGACCACGAGAGTTAGAAGACGCAAGCAAATCTTTCCAATCCAAGAAAAGACAAATATTTGGAAGGAGACGGTCAACACTGTAGCAACAGATGGAACAATACACGTGGTTAAGGGACGTCACCCTAACAGATCGGGGTAGATCGTTAGTATCATGACCACCTTTGAAGTTAAGACAAGGTTGTGTCGGTCTTATGTTATCGGACGATAGAAGAAAAGACAGAAACGAGATTTCACAAATTCCCATTTATTTGTGTGTGGAATTTCCAACGTCTTTGTGGTGACGTACCGAGACATCCACTACGAATGTGGAGGTTGCCACTAAGGTTGAGCTTGACGGACCTCCGATATCCAATGCACCGTATAGGATGACACTTGTGAAGATACGTAGTTGAAGAAGAAACGGCCAGTTGCAAGGACTTGTAGATAAAGGTTCATTAGAACCAATGCATTGCCATAAAGAACACCAGACGTTATCTTAAACTCTTTATTTGAAGTTTATATTGGAATATATCTTAAACTCTTGATTTGAAGTTGTTATGGAGAACACCAATTTGCGAAAAGAGAGACGGTTACCTCTGTCTGTGCATCGATTACCGTGAGTTGAGCAAGATAACAATGAAGGACAAGTATCCCTTACAACGAATGGGAGATCTACTCGATCAGCTGCAAGGTTCGGTAATCTATTCTAAAATTAAGTTAAGATTGGATTGTCACTGTTTGAGAATTTGAGACTCAAATATTGAAAATACGGCATTTTGGACCAACCAGAGTCACTACGAGTTGAATTTTTCCCAATGGGCTTATTGATGCCCCAAATAAGATATTTTTGGGTCTACTCTTGAAAAGGAGAGAAGTATGACAAGTTGTCTAGGGATGGCAAACCCCAAGAGATATGAAAGAAGTTAAATGGAGACTCACTAGTTCAACTGTTTTACATTGCCTCGAGGTATGATAGATTAGACGTGTACAAGTTATTCTTCAAGACAAGGTCTTGACGGAGTATTGAGGGACGATGTAAAAGTAATAGCATACGTATCTCGTTAGTAAATCAGTGGGAAGTGAAGTAATTCCTCCGTCATCGGGGACTTACTTCAAAAGTTGAAGAAACGTAACATTAATGTTGGATTGACAAGGACCAGAGTAAACTGTGAAAAAGAGGAGATGTGATCTTCCTTGTTAGAGACAATCAATGATAAACATCATGGTTATGCTGATTCAAGAAGGGCCCAAGAAGGAAGTCGAGTTTCCGATATATCGGAGCTTTGTGAGATCATAATGTTTGTAAGGAAAGTAGTTTACCGGTTGGCGTAGCCGCTGAGAGTAGTTGATGTTCACCCGGGATTTCATGTGTATCAGTCTAGGAAGTACAAGTATGACTTGAGATGTATCGCCGATCCGCATGATCTAGCGGCAGACGAAGAACCAATGAGGCTAATAGGAAGACGTAGGATAATATCTTTGGTTGAGATTTACGCGGAGCTAGTAGCATTGATAGAATCGACGAGTTAGACTTAATTCTTCCCTTAGTTGAGTTGTGTATATGTGTGATGTTATATGTTATTTGTGCCCCGTGCGGGAATGTGTTATATGACCTGATTTTCTTTTGCGATGACGGATTGAGCAGTTAGTGTATATATATTAGAAGTTCTAAACCTCCCTTGTTTGAGAGTTCATACCTCGGTCTTAGGGACCGAGAAGTTCGATCCATAGCAAGTTTTGGGAAGAAACATGTTTTTAGGGGGGTCTATTGTAACGTCCCAAATTTTGGCGCGTTTTCGATATTTATTTTATCCTACTTCTATCGATATTTTCAGAGCTCAAATATTTTATTAAAAATATTTGTCGATGTAAAACATTTTTCCCGAGTATATTTTTATTTTTGTTACGTTCTGGTATATTCGTATTATTATTTTCGGAAAAGTTGGTGAAGTTTTCTGAATCCGAAATCCCGTTCCAAGCGTTCCGATCTTGTTTGTTTTTTAACATTGTTTCATTTTTATTCATTTAAATTTTTTTATTTTTTTCTTTTTCCTTCCCTTCCTCCTTATTTCTTTCTTCTGATACTATTTCCCCTCCCCTGATCATGTGAAGGAGCAGAGATTCCTCTTGCTTCACGTAACTCCAAATCTTGTACCCTAGCTTGGACTCTTGTGCAACCTAGTGAGCCTAGCCAGCCTCGTGCAGCTTTCTCCGGCCATCACTGGCGTCGCCCACCCTTAGCAACCCCTCTCCGGCGCCGCCTATATGATCTATTCCTTCCACCTGCTCGAGCGTCGTCGCCGGAATTGTTGCTGCAAACACCACCCCAGCGACCGAGCTCCACAAGCTCCGTCTAGCTTCCACCTCGCCAGTGGCTTCCCTCACCGCTCTAATCCGCCGTTGAAGCCGCTCTAGTCCGCCGGAAAGGGGGGCCGCCATATCCGGCACCAAGAGCCCTGCTGAAACCTAACGGGCATTAATAAGTTTGGTAGTAAGTACATAGATTGCCCCAAACCTTTTATTTACAGTTTTTACCCAGAATTTTGGAATGTATTTATTATACCCCTATTGGACTTATTTACAGATTTGGCCCAAAGTTTTATTTTCTGAAAATGGCCGAAGTTTCTGGAGTTGTATATTGTGCCCAGAAAATGTATTTACGGTTTTCAAACTTGGGTTTTACTTCGAGTTATATTCTTATTTATACCATATATATTATGCCCTTGTTGGATTAAATTCGGGTTATGACTCAAAGATTTAACTACGGGATTTTAACGTTGGCTTTTGGAAAACGAGTATTACCTTAGGACTTATATAAGTTAAATCTTCCGTTCAAATTTAGCGTATAAGCTAAATATGTTTAGTTTTGGTGTTAGGTTCGGAAGCGCCATGATAAAGGCCGGCGAATCCTTTCTCGACATCCTTAGATCGTCTTTTGTCTTTTGACGTCATGTGAGTAACCTCTCCCCCGAGTTAATGATCTTACTCGATTTTGTTATGTTTAGTGTTAGTATCATGCTAGGTTGGATCTAGCATAAGTTAGAGTGAATGCCAAGTAGTGGCTTTGGACCTTACGTGAGTGTTTGAGGATTGTCAAATGTTCTAAAGCTTGAGGTATGTTTGATTTGGAGAGGTTATAAGGCTTTGAGTGTAGGTTTGATCTTATGAGCGTTTTGAGGCACAAGGTTGAGGTTGTATGATCTTGTGGGATTTTGGAGCTTAGGATTGACTTGTCCTAGCATGGTGTTGTTACCGTTGAGTTTGTTTGGACTAGGCATGTTTATCCTAGTATGTGTTATGGGTTATGATCTTGTGAGATCATAGGGTCTAGAAGTCTAAGGACTTCTAGCTGGTGTTGAGTGTGATGTGAGCATGAGGGATTCTAGGATGCGGTCCTAGAATGAGAGTCAAATGATCTTGCATAGATCATATCTGTAGCAGTCTAAGACTTCTTGAGTTGATTGAGTTGTTGATATAGATATCTTGTTGTGAGCAGGTGTAAACTTCTTCCCGTGGGAAGCGAGAGTGTTACGTGAGTTAGCGTTTGGGACGAGGTAAGTCAACGGACTTACTTAGCTCGTATTCCTTGTATTAGCATCTATGTGTGTTTGGTGGTGTGTGTTTATTGTTTATGTTATAACAATTAAACCAGCAGTAGGACCACCGACCTTTATATAATTTGGCCCAAGTGTATGATATCGGGTGGTGACATCACTACCTAGCACTTGCGTAGAGCTAGGAGGTTTTTGGGGACTAGCCCGTGTTGGTTAGACAGTCGGATGCATCCTTGCCATTCCATGCGGTAAGTTGGGACCGAGGCGACTTTTGGGAGATTCTCGTGTCACAAAAGAAGTTGAACTAAAACGGTATATGACCTAATAAATAAAGATAATAAACCGGACTTGCTTGTTAAGCGTGATTATGTGATGTTATGAGGTATGAGTGTGTTTGTACCTTTCACCTCGATTTGAATGCCTTGAATATTAGCTAACGGTTTCATACCGATTGTTGTAGATTGCCTTGCAGGTTGGAATACGGCCGAGAGATCCGGAAGAGTGGGCAGCCATGGTTCCGTACATTTTTAGGTTGAGTTGGGTTTTGGAGTCCTTGTGTTGTTATTTTGTATGATGTTGATGTTGTTGTAACGACGGCTGAAGTCTTTCTTTTCTTTTGTATTCGGGTTTCATAACATTGAATAAAAATGTATTTCGGTTTTGGCCTTTAATTGTGCCTTGTTGCAAGATTCGGTGAAGTTTTTGTCATGCTAAGGGTCGGGACCCATTGTGAGGCGCCAACCCGTAGCGCCCCGAGTCCTGCGGATTTGAGGTGTTACATCGACACTAAACTTCCTAGTTTTGCAGCTGATATAAGGAATGTGCGACTAGGAATTGCCTCTGATGGATTTAATCCATTTCGGACACAAAACCTAAACCACAATACTTGACCCATTTTAATAATTCCATACAACGTGCCCCCTGTGTTTATCTTGAAGCAGCCATATATATATTTCGGTGCTTATTCATGGACCAAAAGGTCTCGGTGATAAAAGAGATGTGTATTTGGAGCCATTGATTGAAGAACTCAAACAATTATGGGAAGTTGGAGTGGAAACTTTTGATGCTTCATCCAATCAAATGTTTCAAATGCGTGATGCACTACTTTGGACTATTAATGATTTTCCCGCATATGCTAATTTATTTGGATGGAGTACTAAAGGTGAATATGGATGTCTGAAGTGTAATGTTCCCTCAAAAAGTGTGCATGCAAAGTCTTTGATTTATATCCAGAATCAAGCAGAGAAGCAAATCCGCATTGTACGGATCGGTATAGTAGAGCAAGAATTCCAGAGTCGAACTCAGGGATTTGGGGATCAAATTCAGTTCGTAAAATCGTGTGGCAAGTAAATAAGCTTTTATAAAGATTAATGGGAAAAGAATGATTCTAATGATTCAGGTATCCAATTGTGGTAATCTATTCAACATGTTTTAAAGGTAGAAGGATATAGTTAGAATTGCAAAGGTATAGATCTAAGATAGGGTATTGTACGGTGAAGTTCCAACCCCATAAGTCTTACCCAAAGGCTCTCTCAATAAAGGATTTTGAGTCTCGTTATAAAGAGGATCGAAGGGCATGATTAAACTCTCAATAATCCATGCCCAAGGCCAAGGGAATCAAAGATAAGCCAAAAAGGTTAAAGTTATGACACAAATAACCAAAGTAGAGGGTGTTGAGTCTCACTACTACCTAGAAAAGGTAAACCAAGGCTAGGTTTGGGTCAATCTTTAACTTTGGATCAAAGCAAACGCAAAGCACGTCAAACGGGCAAAACCACGGTCAGTTCTTGAGGAACCACGGCCGTGGAACTCAAGAACAGGCCGTGGAAAGGCTCGACGACGAGGCTTCTTGCAACTCTCAGGGTCCTATCTGTTTTGGTTCAATCTATCATCATATATGGCACAACTATCAACCCTTCACCTTAGAATTGCTTAAGGGTTTTAGCCAACAATCATTGTCATCAAATCAATAATGAAGATTAAAAGGAAGAAAAGATAGAACCTTGAAAACTCAATAATGAAAACAAAACCAATCTCAATCAATTCAAAAACCGTGCTTGCGTTCAATGAATACTGAATAGATTCAGAAGTCTCTCACAAATTAAAGAACAAGAAGAATGGGATGTAAATCCACCTTCAAAATGAAACCCTAAGATCTTCAAACTCCGAAAAGGAAAGTGCGTCTTTCTCGAGATCTTTCTCCAATATCTTCTCTCACAACGTGTAGATGAAGATCTCAATACGTAAGCTTGCGAATAGTCAAGCGCATAACCTGTTTTCCTCTTTCTTCAGCCTTTTTATAGGAAAAACTTGGGTTACGAAAGGCCCATAACGGATGCTGACGTGGCAAAATGGCACGTGGCGAATATTTCAAAACCACGGTCTCCTCAAATTCCACGGTCGTGGTTATAACCGTGGGTGCCTACGACATGATCTTTCACGACCTTAATTAAATTAATTACCAAAAACACGGCCGTGGTTTCAAGTACTTGGCTGTGGAATCCCTAAAAGTGACGTACAATCCTTTGTTCTTTGAAGCTTTCCAATCATACTCCTTCCTTAGCTACTCCAATGCATCCCCTTCGTGTCTAGCATGATCAAAAGTGCTCACATGCTCCATTTATGCTCCAATTCAAGCCTTATTCACCTAAAATCACAACAAAACTTGTGTAGATCTCTATACCAACATAATAGGTGAATGTGCTCATATATGCTTAAAACTCATATCTATGTACACAAAAGAAGGGGAAAACTACCTAAAACCGTGCTTAAACTGATATCATATTTCATGTTATCAAAATACCCCATCCTTGTCTCTTGCTTGTCCCCAAGCAAGGTTTTCAAAATCTAGAACACAATGTAGGATGAAATATGAATGCAAAACAAGGGAAAAACAATCTTTTTGGTATTGTGCTTCTATTCAATAGAACGCTCTCAAATCTTGCTTCATGTTTCCTTGAAAACATCTATGCACACAAAAGAATCATTTCATGCAAAAGAAACAACATACATCGCTTCAAGATAAACACCATAACCCAAAGTAATGTCAAAATCAATCATGTGGAAATCCGATTTAGATCACTAAGCCAAACAACAACCCAAAGATCTTAAGGACTTTCAAGAAAAGGTCAAGAAACGTGAATGGGTAGGACTTTTGTAAGGTAATGTGGTTCGATATCCGGGAAAAAGGAACTACACAACACAAGCTAGATGAACATTGCTTCCCAAACATGCTTTGCATGCGAACTTTCTTTTACTTTACTTTTTGAGAGTATGGACAAAGGTGCACAAAAATCTAGGGTTTTGGGTAGATTTATCGGCCGAGATTTTCGGAAGAGCAACCAAAGATTTTTAATGCAATGGATTTTGTTTGAAGATCATCATGGGCAATTGTTCCAAGGAAGGGAATTTCTTCTTCTCAACAAGCTCCACCACCGCCACCGCCACCACCACCGGAGATGTCATCAGTTGCTTTCATTCTTTCCTTTCATTACCATTTTATGAGACATTGTGAGTTTTCTTCTTTTTTCTTTTTATTCACATTGGGAAAAATGTGTATTTTAAGTATGGGGGTGAAAAATTTTTATAACAACTAATTCCATTCTGATACATTGCTCCTTTATGTCTAGTGCATTGCATTTTGCTTTTATGTCACACGTTTATGTTTTATGCCTTTCATCATGTTTTTAAAATAAAAAAAATTAAAAAAATTAAGAAACAAATTGTGCTTCTAAGATGGATATAATCTCTATGATGATATTGTTTGTGTAATAGCTATAATGATCTTTATATCATTGAACTGATTTATGACATATTTGGGATTTGAATACTTTCCTAGAATTCATGCATGGGTAATAATTTGTTTTTGTCAAAATCATGTTCAGTATTGACGGTTGAAACCACATGATAAGTTATTGCAAATCTTTTTGAAATGATTAAGGCAATTCAATTAATTTTCTTTCTTCATCTTGATCATGCTTTAACTCCTAATTAAATTGTCTATATTTGCCTCCCTTTACCTATCCGAGAATAAGGAAGCATGTTAGTGAAAAGCTTTGTGAAGGTGAAGTTAAAAAGGTGAAGTGTGTTAGAAAAATAAGTTTGGGGACATTGATCATGATGAGTAACTCGGTACCATTCACATAGCCGGGTGTTTGTATCTTGCCAAAGTCTAATTGATCGATATTCCTAACGGGTCATGGTATGTGCATCCGATTTGAGGCACCTCAATAAAAGACAAGGGTTGTTGATCTCTAAGGTTCCGGCTTTTGTGCACCTATGCCATGTTCTCAAGTGAAAAGAAAAAAAAGTGTATAAGTTTTTTTGTGGATGTTGAGTTATTACTGTTGTGGAGTTTGAAGAACCGTAGGTGAAATAAATAAGTTAAAAAAATACTCTAGAGGAAATAAATTTCTAATTAATCCGTTTTATTCATATACCTTTGAAACATGATTCAAGGCCATTGAAAACATCAATTGGGCTGCATGCGTAGGAACAAATGATCTTGTGTATTCCCCCTACATTAATGCTTCCTTGTTCAACATACCAAGCTCCAATCTAATAAAATTAAATTGTTCCTCAGGAAGGGGCTTGTTAAAGATATCTGCAAGCTGCAAGTTAGTTGATATAAAAGAGATTGAAATATCACCTTTCTCAACATGATCACGTATGAAGTGATGCCTTATATCAATATGCTTAGTCCTTGAATGTTGCATGGGATTTTTGGTTATTGAAATAGCACTAGTATTATCACATTTTATAGGAATACCTTTCAAGTCAAAGCCAAGGTCACGAACTTGTTGAGCAATCCAAAGAATTTGTGCACAACAGGCTCCTGCAGCTATATATTCAGCTTCAGCTGTGGATAGGGCAACTGAGTTTTGCAAACTTTGACGTGGGTAGCATAACCCTACATCCTTAGTGCCATTGAGATACCGAAAGATTCTTTTCACAGCTATCAAGTGTGACTCTTTAGGATCAGCTTGAAATCTTGCACACATGCACATGCTAAACATAATGTCACGACGACTAGTAGTTAGATACAACAATGAACCGATCATACCTCGATACTCCTTTTGTACTACACATTTGCCATTCTTGTCATGATCTAGCAAAAGTGTTGAAATCATAGGAGTCTTTGCAACTTTAGATTGATCCATTTTATACTTCTCAAGCAAGTCTTTAGTATACTTTCTTTGATTGAGAAAAATTCCTTTCTTTGCTTGTGAAACTTGAAGTCCAAGAAAGAAATTTAACGCTCCCATTAACCTCATTTTAAATTCCCTGCACATAATATCTGAAAATGCCTTGCAAAGGAAATAATTAGTAGCACCGAATAATATATCATCAACATAGATTTGTACTACTAGAATGTCATTGCCATTGGTTTTGATAAATAATGTTTTATCAATCAAACCTCTTTTGAATTTGTTTTTAAGAAGATATTTAGACAATATTTCATATCAAGGTTGAGGAGCTTGCTTAAGACCATAAAGAGCTTTGTCTAGTTTAAAAACATGATCTGGATATTCAACATTTTCAAAACCAGGAGGTTGGACAACGTAGACTTCTTCTTCTAAGAAGCCGTTTAGAATAACACACTTTACATCCATTTGAAAAGGTTTTATGCTCATAAAAGATGCAAATGCAAGTAGCATACAATAACTTCTAACCTGGCAACTTGGGCAAAAGTCTCCTCATAGTCAATACCTTCTTCTTGGAAATAGCCTTGTGCTACAAGTCGTGCTTTATTTCGTATGACTTTCCCACTTTCATCCAATTTGTTTCGAAAGACCCATTTCGTGCCAATGAATGATTGATGTTTTGGTCTTCAAGTAAGAGTCCATACCTTGTTTCTCTCAAATTCGTTCAATTCATTTTGCATGGCAATGATCCAATCAGGTTCTTGAAGAGTTTGAACGTAGTTCTTGGCTCGACAAGGGATACAAAAGCGGAGAAGGCACATAGATTGTTCACTCTAGATCTAGTTTGAACTCCAGCATTTGGATCTAAGATCACATTCTCTTGTGGATGATATGCGGAGTGTTAAACTTTTCTTCTTTTGACAGATGGAACATATCCAAATGGTTGAGCCTCATATGTTTGACTAAATTCAGGAACCGTTGATATATTACCCGTTGATCCAATCTCAAGGACTTGAAGTTGGGTTTCAAGCCCTTGAAGCGGAGTTCTGTTATCACAGTTTATTGTTTCAAGGTCTTGTAGATGTGTTTCAAGGTCTTGAGGGTTATCTTCGGTATCTTGAATCTTTTCCTGCATATTCTTTTCTCGATCTTTAGGATCTTCCACTTCATCCAAATTATGATTTTCTCGTTGATTTAGATTTAGATCAGCAAAACTTTCACTCAAAGTACCATCATTGCTTTCATAAAAAATAATATGAATGCTTTCCTCAACAATTTTGGTACGTTTGTTATTGACGCGATAAGCTTTGCTATTTGAAGCATATCCAATGAATATTTGCATCAAATTTCCCAAGATAATCTTTGCCATTGTTATGAACAAAACAAGTACATCCAAAGGGTTTGAAATATGAAATATTCGGTTTTCTTCCTTTAAAGAGTTCATAAGGAGTCTTTTTCAAGATAGGGCGAATTAAACATCTATTCAAAATATAATTTGCAGTGCTCACTACTTCAGACCAAAAACCTTTTGGCAAATTGTTTTCTAAAAGCATCGTCCTAGACATATCCTCAAGTGTGCGGTTCTTACGTTCCACAACTCCGTATTGTTGAGGAGTTCTAGGAGCTGAAAATTTATGTGAAATATCATATTTTGCACAAAACAAATCTAACTTTAGCTGATCAAATTCTCTACCATGATCACTTTTTATAGAAACAATTGGTAGGTTTTTCAAAGATTGTAACTCCTTACATAATTTTGAAAACTCAATAATGCTTCAGAATTTTCTCGTAGAAACGAAATATTTATGAAACGAGAGAAATCATCCACTAAAACAAGGATGTATTGCTTGCTTCTGGGAGATTTGACACACATAGGTCCACAAAGATCCATGTGTAAGAGTTCAATGGGTCGAGAAGAACTTACTACTTTCGTAGGTATGTATGACTCTCTTGTTTGTTTACCTTGTGTACAAGCCTTACATAGATCATTAACCTTGAAATTTAGGTTTGGTAATCCAAGTACCAAATCTTTTGTAAGTAGCTTCTACATGGTGTGCATGCTTACGTGATCTAGCCTTCTATGCCAAAGCCTTTGATCATCAGTTAAGACCTTTAGACATTTTAGCTTAGTTCCTGAAACTTGGTTAGTACTCATGGAATAAACTTTATTACATCTAGGAGCAGTAAGCACCACTTCACCTGTCTTTTGGTCTTGAACCTCACATTTATCTGAATCAAACATAACTTTATTGCTTTTATCACACATTTGAGAAATACTTAGCAGATTATATTTCAAACCATCAACCAAATAAACATCATCAATAAAGTTGTATGAATTATAGCAAATTTTACCAATGTCAATAATGTCACACTTTCCTTTATCACCAAGAGTAATGGTTCCAGATGATTGCTTCTTTAAATCTGAAAATAAAGAACTTTTTCCACTCATGTGTCTTGAACAACCACTATCTAACATCCATTTGTGCTCCTTTACCTTGGTGATATCATGCAAAACAGCAAACATCAACCTTTCCAAGTCGATCAAATGACATATTTTGGTTCAAATTCAGGTTCGATTATGTTTGGTGGTCTAGTACCTTTGGAAACCCAGATGTGATTGATTTGTTTCTTTAAACATAAAGGATAGGTGTTTCTAATGATATAAGGATCATTTCTTCTATAAGGACATGTAGATTTAACATGACCCTTTTTACAACAGTACAAGCAAGTAGGCAGGTGAATATTTCCTTTGGCTTTGACAAAAGTGGTGGTAGGTTTTCTAGGAAAGCTCCTATGATAACCTATACCATTTTTATTAAGGGAGGACTGTTGTTCACCCATCATTCTCTCAAGATTAGCTTTTGAACGAGTAAATTTAACAACTGCAGCCTTCTGATCTTGACACATCAAAGTTAGATCAACTTTTTCTTTCTCTAGATCGATATAGTTTTGATGAAAAGAGGAGAGGTTGTCCTTGAGAATCAGGTTCTCTCATTCCAAGGCCTTGATATTGTCATCAAGGTCTACTTTTTCTGTGTTAAGAATTTCAATCTCCAGAGACATTTCACTTAGTTATTTTTCTTGTTCAAGTATCTTTTCTTTTAAAGAATTTATCCTTATTCTATGTTCCTTATCACATATGATAATATCTTTAAGGAATTGTTTAAGGTCAGATTCAGGTTGAGACATAATTGTACTTACCACATTGTCAACATACATATTTGAATCTTCTTCATGATCGGCCATGAGACACAAGTTTGCTTGTTCTTTTTCGTCTTTTGATTCATTTGATGATTCTGAATCACTTCACGAAGCAACCATAGCTTTCTTCTTTTGATCATTTTTCTTGAAGTTGGTCCTCTTCTTTTGTGGACAATCCTTCACAAGATGATCTGTATCACCACATTCAAAACAAGTCAGTACTCTAGTTTTCTTCTTAGAGTTAGAAAACTTACCCTGGGGTTTTGATACTCGTGGATATTCTCTATTGTTATCAGATTCATTCTTTAACTTGAGAATTCTTGCGAGACCCTTAGAGATCATGGCAGTTGCATCTTCTTCATCATCATCATCACTATCCTCTTCATCAGATGGTAATTCATCTCTTCTTGATTTTAATGCCAAATTCTTGGAGTTGGATGAGAGCTCTCCATCTTCTTCACCAAGAACCATTTCATGTGTGATGAGTTCTCCAAGGAGGTCATCAAGAGGAAGAGTTGTGAGATTCTGAGCTTCTTCAATAGCAGTCATCTTTGGTCCCCACTTAGCTTTAGGTAGACTCCTAAGAACTTTCCTAAATTTTTCTTTATTTGTGAAGATCTTTCCTACTGAGTCCAAGTTGTTCACGATCTCAGTAAATCTGGTGAACATTTCTATGACTGTTTCATTTGGATTCATCTTGAATAGCTCATATTGTCTGAGAAAGATGCTAATTGATAGGTGATGGCATCACTATCATTTAGGGTAGTTTTTAGAGTCTTTTTATTGCATTAGTGTCGGTTTATGCTACTAACTCCTTGGTCGAGAAGAAGAAGTTCAAAAGAAGCTAAGGAAGGAGTTATAAGTACTTAGGAGTGAAGATCGATCAAGAAGCAAAGCTTCTGCTTCTGCACTGGCCCCGCGGGTCCTTGCAGCCGCCCCTACGGTGACTTGCCTTGACGAGACGAAGACCAGCTCCCCAACGCCTCCCATTGCGCCTTGCCTGCGCCTCGCCTTGGGAGCCGAAAGGTGAAGAGTCTGTGTCACCGCCCCTGCGTTGGCCATAAGGCGCCCTTGCGCCTTGACATCAGAAACGTTAGGAAGGCGAAATGTCAGACGTTGAAATGCATTAAAGATCCTCCCCAGCGGAGTTGTGTAGCCGCCCCAGTGGTTCTGAAGAAGATCAACCGATTCTGCCTAAACCGCCCCTGCGGGTCCTGAAGGCCGCCCCTGCGGTTTAACTCCAGAAGCTTTACTCCGGCTGTTTACACCACCTTTATGGCATTTAAGGTGGCTGTTTTAGGCTGTCTATTTACTCCTAATTAAGTGTCTTTTGTAGTATAAAATAGTTCATGGCTGATTGCTACGATGATCCATGCTTTTTCTCAAAAAATCCATTTTAGACTTGAGTTTTTCCATTGTGATGAGTTGCTTACTCCCTTGCTACATTGGGTTGGTTTGAAGCTGTTTTGTTACTTTGGTTGTAAGTTCTTTTAATATAAGTTTTTATTCAGTAATGTTTTGTGTTTCCTTGATCTCCATTGTTTAATTGCATGTTAACTATTACTTGAGATTGATCACCTTAGGTTCTAAAGTGCATGTAAACAACTAGGATTAATAGGTTTCGGGTTCGGGTCTTTAATCTTGTAGCAACTTTAAGTAATAACGGGTTGTAATTACTTAAAGAAAAGGAACACAAATATAAAGATAAGTTTAACGGTTTTAATCTTCTCTTTATATCCCTTAGTCTTTGTTTGAATGCTAACTTGTTATTTGTTCTTGTAGGTTTACGGAACTTTAATAGGTTAAGTTTTGTTGATGCCGGTTGGCTCAACACATATGTATGATCGAGACGGGAGATTACTTAAAAACTTGTAAAAGGAATGCACCAAAGTAGCATTTGCATGCTTAGAATCAACCTAGTGTAGATTCATCCATTATTGTCTTACTTGTCGCATTAATCGTCTTCATAAGTTTTTGTGCATCAATTCAACCAAACCCCGCCCCCCCCCTTTGTGTCACTTGTCATTATCATCGATATTTGCATCTAAAACACCTTAACTCTCTGGGGTTCGACCCTTACTTAATCACTATACTTGTACCATTTTCGTGGTTCAAACCCGTGCTACTAATCCCGGCTTTGCTTCTTTTGATCCAGAAATTGAGAGGACGCACATTCGGCAACAAAGACAACAACAACTACAACAAGAGATGGCTGACCGTATTCTTCGTCAACTTACGCAGCCCACCTTGGCTCAAAACCCTCTTGCGGTCACTATACCGGCACTAGGGGAAGGAGTCAACTTTGAGCTCAAGCCGGGCCTTATTCACTTGCTTCCATCCTTCCATGGGCTAAGTGGTGAAGACCCCATCAAGAACCTTGGGAATTTCACACCGTTTGTATGAGCATGAAGCCGGCCAACATTACCTAAGAACAGATCAAGATGAGGGCATTCGGCTTCAAACTCAAAGATTCGGCGGATGATGTGTATTACCACCTTCCATCCGGGAGTATTGACACTTGGGAGAACCTTCACAAAGCGTTCTTGGAGAAATACTTTCCAGCTAAAAAGGCCAATAGCTTGAAGAAAGCTATAAGCAACATCGAGCAAGAGGCAACCGAAACTCTCTACGAGTACTTCGAAAGGTTTGCACGCCTCCGGCCAACTGTCCTTTTCACGGATATTCAACACAAGATCTAGTCTTCTACTCGTACAATGGCTTGCTAGATAATGAAAGGAGGATCGTCGATGCGGCTTGCGGAGGTAATATTCTTAACTCTACTCCTGACCTTGCTTTGGAAAAGATAAAGGAACTAGCGGAAGGAACTCGGAACTTTGGAAGGACCCCGGATAAGAAAGGAGTTCATGCTGTGAGTTCCGGGAAGAGCGAGATTTCCACCGAGCTAGCGGAATTGAAGGAAATCGTGAAGAGGCTAACACTTATGGGAACACCACAACAACTCAAAGCTTGTGGAGTTTGTGCTGACCCGTATCATCCCACGGACATGTGTCCACAATTTCAAGATGACGATGATGACGATGCTGAAGTAAACGCAATGGGTTATGGACAACCACAGCAGCAAAGACCTAGGAACGATCCCTATGCACAGAATTTCATGCTAGATTGGCGTGACCAACAGAATTTTCGTTGGAGGGATCAACAAAACCAACAACATCAGCCCCGCCAAGGTAAGTATCACTCAACTGAAGATATGTTGCAGGTTTTGACTAAACACTTTGCTACTCATGTCCAAACAACAGAATCAAGCATCAAGAACCTTGAGAAGCAGGTTGGTCAAATGGCGGAAGACATTACAAGAATTGAAACTAGGGCCTCCGGAGGATTACCATCGCAAACAGTTATAAACCCAAAAGGCATGCAGGAAGATGTTCAAACATAGAGGAAGAGTCCTTACGTCTAGCCAACGACGTAAAACAAAGGCGCTAATTCGGGAGGCAACCCGAAGGAATAAGAAGAGGAGCTTCTATCAAGAAAACCGCCCCTACGGCTCTAAAAACCCGCCCCTACGGCGACACCCCTGGCCAGCGGCACCCCCGGCGCTGGACCTGCGTCTGCTCACGTAGGTCACCGCCCCCGCGGCGACACACACCGCCCCTGCGGTACAGTTAAGGAAAGAAAAAAAATACACTTCCCAAAAATAACCTACATCTACCACCTTACCACTCCCTCTCCATTCACTCTGCGAAACCTAGCCGCCTCACCCCCTACGCCTTTGCGCCCTCCAACAACTCATCGCCACCGCCTCGTCGTGCCCCTGCGCTACCGGCAACCTCGTGGCGCCACCCCTATACCAACACGAACAACCTCCACCACACACAACCCTTCCACTCTCGCTCGACTGCTCCACCTCCGGCGACAGCTGTAGCAACCAAAGAAAGCGCCGGAAAATCCCTATCGCCACCACCTTCGTCGAAACAACCAAATCGCCTTCTGCTCTTCGCCCGCACCTGCGCCTGCAAACTCCCGCCCCTGCTTCGAGCCGCCCCTGCGCCTGTTGCAGCCGCCCCTGTGGATAATACGACAGAAGGTTCATCTTTTGATCAAATTACTGAACTTTCTAACTCTCTTACTTGATCAATTGCAAGAGATGGAATCACAAAAGAAATACAAGTTGACGGAAGGTGAGAGGGATCGGTATAGGATTGCTCAAAGCCGGGAGGTGCATGCAACCCGGTTTCTTGATGTTTTCACCTTGGAAAATCTAGGGATGTTGGAGAGTATGCAGGAATTTCTAAAGAATGCCGGGTTAGGTGATTTTTTTATAAAGACCGCTCCAACACACCCCGACCTCAGTAGACAATTTATAGCAACATTCAAAATGGAGACGGTAGACCAAATGTGTGTTGGGCTTTCATTCAAGTACAACAAGAGGAAGTAGACATTGGATTACACCCAAATATCGGAGGCTTTAGGGGTGACCATAGCAGCTACCGTTGACTGGTGGGAACCCATTCCGACGCCTGATTTGCTTGAGTTTTGGCTAGTCGCCACTAGGTCGGAGTTTCATGCAGGAGGTGAGTACTCAAACAAATTCACTCACCCCGCTTGAGGCTCATCTGAAAGGTCTTCATGAATGTCTTCTGTGGACACGAAAAGGAGAATAAGGTCGCTCTCAAGGACCTTCCATTGATATATGCTTGCTTGTCCACAAATCATTGGGTGTCGGATTGGGCATATCTCTTCCTTACCGCTCTTAAGCGGATTAGGAAGAATGAGCCTCGTGACATCGTGGGAGGAGGTATCATTTCATTACTAGCTGCGCGGGTTATGGATCTTCCTCCATTGGAAGAGGGTTTGGAGGCACCCTTATACAATGAAGGGTTATTGAGGTGGTGCAGGCTCCTCAGGAGAGACGGGGAGCATCGGTTCTGGATCTCCCTTGTAGATGGGAGTCACATCACATATCTTCCCCGACGACTCCCATTGGGAGAAGAGCTCTCCGACCTATATGTACCGGCTGACCCTTTCCCTCCGAGACGGCCTCAGTTTGATATTGTTGGGAGGTACGCAACCGGCTCTAGCAAGACCCACACCACTGATGAGAAGATGCCGACGGCGGGACACGACAATCAGACCATGAAGAGTCTGCAGTCTCAGATGGCTGCTTTGACTACACAACACCAGGCATGGCAGACCGAGTATCAGCGGTCCATGCTTGAGCAGCAGCAGGTGTGGCAGTCCAGCTTCGCCTCCTCCATGACCACTCACTTTGACCGCCATCAGGATGCTTGGCAGGCGGCTCATCAGCAGCACTTGGAGACTCATCAGCTAGCTTGGCAAGCTAGCTCTGAGACTTCATTTAGAGAGAGGATGGAGGCTCAGGAGGACCGGATTGACACCCTTCACCGCCACCAGGAGCACTTCTTCAGCCACTTCCCTTACCCGCCGGAGGAGGGTCCTGGTGGTCCATCCGGACCACCCCAGTGAGGGGTACATTTGTTTCCCTTCACGAACATTTATCTTTGACTCATTTTCACTTTGAGGACAAAGTGCACTTCAAGTATGGGGGAGGGACATATCATTGCTTGTACAATTTATTGTGTTGTTTTTGGCATTGTTTTTGCATTGTTGAATTCAGTTTCATTCGGCAAAAAAAAAAAAAAGAAGCCAAAGAAGTGAAAAAAAAGCATGAAAATCCTTGTATAAACCGAAAACCTGAAAGGGCGGTTTAGTTAAAAAGAAGGTAGTCCGACCAACCTTAGGTTGGTGCAAAAATGGACCTGAGGTATGTGAGCTTAAGTGAGAAAAGAAGAAGAGTGGCAAGATGAAAACCCGAAAGGGCGCCTTGGCAAGATGAGCGACACCGAGTGTAGGTTTCCCTTCCGGTGTTTTGGCGACATAAGAAGGGGAGTCATAAGGAGGTTGTCCGGGTAGGCCACTCTTGGAGCGATAAGGATGGTAGTATCTTTTTTTTTCTCACATTTCCTCTCTATTCCTTCTTTCTTTCTTGGTTTTTCTCTTGTTTTCCATTATTTTTCTTTCTTTCACTTGCTTCCTGAGACCTTGACTCCAATGGCTGTCATTTGTTTTACTCGGGACGAGTAAAAGGTCTAAGTATGAGGGAGTTTGATAGGTGATGGAATCACTATCATTTAGGGTAGTTTTTAGAGTCTTTTTATTGCATTAGTGTCGGTTTATGCTACTAACTCCTTGGTCCAGAAGAAGAAGATCAAAAGAAGCTAAGGAAGGAGTTATAAGCACTTAGGAGTGAAGATCGATCAAGAAGCAAAGCTTTTGTTGCTCCACCGCCCCCGCGGGTCCTTGCAGCCGCCTCTGCGGTGACTTGCCTTGACGAGACGAAGACCAGCTCCCCTGCGCCTCCCACTGCGCCCTGCCTGCGCCTCGCCTTGGGAGCTGGAAGGTGAAGAGTCTGTGTCACCGCCCTTGCGTTGGCCGTAAGGCGCCCCTACGCCTTGACATCAGAAACGTCAAGAAGGCGAAAGGTCAGATGCTGAAGTGCATTAAAGATCCGCCCCAGCAGAGTTGTGTAGCCGCCCCAGCGGTTCTGAAGAAGATCAACCGATTCTACCTAAACCGCCCCTGCGGGTCCTGAAGGACGCCCCTGCGGTTTAACGCCAGCAGCTTTACTCCGGTTGTTTACACCACCTTTATGGCATTTAAGGTGGCTGTTTTAGGCCGGCTATTTACTCCTAATTAAGTGTATTTTGTAGTATAAATAGTTCATGGCTGATTGCTACAATGATCCATGTTTTATCTCAAAAACTCCATTTTAGACTTGAGTTTTTCCATTGTGATGAGTTGCTAACTCCCTTGCTACATTGGGTTGGTTTGAAGTTGTTTTGTTACTTTGGTTGTAAGTTCTTTTAATATAAGTTTTTATTCAGTAATGCTTTGTGTTTCCTTGATCTCCATTGTTTAATTGCATGTTAACTATTACTTGAGATTGATCACCTTAGGTTCTAAAGTGCATGTAAACAACTAGGATTAATAGGTTTCGGGTTCGGGTCTTTAATCTTGTAGCAACTTTAAGTAATAACGGGTTGTAATTACTTAAAGAAAAGGAACACAAATATAAAGATAAGTTTAACGGTTTTAATCTTCTCTTTATATCCCTTAGTCTTTGTTTGAATGCTAACTTGTTATTTGTTCTTGTAGGTTTACGGAACTTTAATAGGTTAAGTTGTGTTGATGCCGGTTGGCTCAACACATATGTATGATTGAGACGGAAGATTACTTAAAAACTTATAAAAGGAATGCACCAAAGTAGCAATTGCATGCTTAGAATCAACCTAGTGTAGATTCTTCTATTATTATCTTACTTGTCGCATTAAACGTCTTCATAAGTTTTTGTGCATCAATTCAACCAACCCCCCCCCCCTTTGTGTCACTTGTCATTATAATCGATAATTGCATCTAAAACACCTTAAATCTATTGGGTTCGACCGTTACTTAATCACTATACTTGATCTTAGTGCTAAGTCGGGATTTACTTTTGATTGGGTATAGACGACCATAGAAATACCTTCGGTCACTAATCTTTGATTCCTTGACTTGGTTTGTTCTTTCGTATGTGACAACAAGCTTGTCCCATATTTCTTTTGCACTCTTGCATGATGAGATGCGGTTGAATTCATTGGCATCTAATCCGCATTCTAGTAGGTTCATTGCTTTGTAATTCTATGACACACTGTCCAGGTCAGCCTGTGTGAAGTCAGCTTCCTTCTTTGGTACTTGGACATCTTCAACCGTTGTCATTGGAACTTTAGGTCCGTTTTGAATGATGCTCCAAAGCTCCATGGCCTGGTCAATAATGAACATAGGCATGAGTGCTCTCCAATGAGCAAAGTTGTTGCCACAGAAGACTTGTGGTCGAGATGAGGATCTTCGTTGAGCAAACCCACCATCGCCTATGCGATTCATGATAAGTCTCACTGATGGTTAAATCAATATATGTGAGTCTAGCTCTGATACCAATTGAAGAACCGGAAGGTGAAATAAAAAAGTTAAAAGATACTCTAGAAGGGGGGGTGAATAGAGTATGAGAACTTTTCGCAAACCGAATCTCAAGGCCTTGAAAGTCCTTTCAAGGGCCTTCATGTCGATCTAAGCTCTTCGTGAAACTTTGATTTCAAGGGCTTTGAAACAACTTTCAAGAGCCTTGACTTTGTGCTCCTGCAAAACAAAGTTAGTCACAATAGCAAGATATAGTGCGGAATGTAAAAGATCGACACGAGGATATGTTTACGAAGTTCGACTCTAAATAGCCTACTCTCCGTCCCAGGGTATAACGTTAGGATCTAACTATCTATTATCAGCTTCAAAGAGTACTAGATACAAACTAGAAGAAATCGCCTTCTTCTCTCACTGTAGCCAATGCTACGGTCTAGCTCTAAGTCTTCACCTGGCTATAATAGCCTAGTTACTTCGTAGAGTAACACACTCTCTAGTATAGCACTATTTAAATCTTCCAATGGAGCTCTTGTGTTTTATCTCTCTCTAAGGGGATAAATCTTTTTCGAAAAAGAAAGAAAGAAAAACAATGAATCAAATGAAGATGTTTGGGTTGCTTGAAGACGTAAAGATGTTTCCGTGTAAGCTTGTGTGTATCCTTCTTCAATCATCATCTTCATTTATACTCTTCTATGGAGAGGTCTTCTAGCCGTATGAAAAGATGACCGTTTGAAGATGAATCTTCTTCTCCATGAAGATTGCTTCATGTTTTGAGATGAGTTAGACGTTATAGATCTTCTACTCTTGAGAACACGTTGATTCCTCAGCTCCTTAATCTTCTCGTTTTCTGTTGAACCGAACGAGAAGAAATCTTGATGCTTTTCGGTTTTAGAAAATCTTCTGAAAAGATCTTCTAATCTTTGGTTGAAAAATGATCTTCACTGAAATCTTTTTGTTGAGCAAATCATTCCTAGAAAATATCCTTTGTAATTTGAATCCTTGTTTCGTGCACCTATATTTCTTCAAGGCCTTTGAGATCGTCCCTTTGTATAACACTATCTTCCTTGTGTCCTTGAGTAATATTTCATGGCCCTTGAAGTCCATATCAAGGCCTTTGAAATCTTTGATAAGTCCTACACTGAATTCAAACCAATCAAGCATCTAGAGTATATAATCAATAAATTGTTAGTGTGTCCAACTACTACATTTGTGTTAAATCTTCCATCATCAACACTTGTAAAACATTATAAACAAGGTGGAGTTTTTAATCTCCCCCTTGATGGAAGACAACACAAATGTTTTATCGTACCTGCATTTGTTAGTTTAGCAATGCATATGAAAATCAAAACCAAAATGCAAAATATCGAATGTCGGATCACATTCATTTACCCCCCTTTGTCTTTCAACAAGGGAGAAAAATAGATAAAGCAAGAAAATTTTAAAAAAGATTACAGACCCAAAAGTATTTTCAAAAACCACACAAAAAAATTTCTCAAAAACAAGCCATTGATAATACTATCAAGGCCTTGATAGTCATGACAATCAGAGAACTTCAGTTTTCTTTATACCATTTAGAGGAACTTCCTTTCCCATAATGCTCCTTTAAACACATATCCCTCTATCGATTCTGAGCATTGATAAGTTCACGTTCTTTGAGAGATAAATTTGTTCCCCTTTGTGCAAAATTTTTGTCATATTTATTGACCACTCCAAATTCCTCAATTGTCAGAATGTCTGGATCTTCTGTTGAAGATTGGC
The DNA here is from genome assembly GCA_033239125.1 of Fagopyrum homotropicum. Lineage (NCBI taxonomy): Eukaryota > Viridiplantae > Streptophyta > Magnoliopsida > Caryophyllales > Polygonaceae > Fagopyrum > Fagopyrum homotropicum. Next base: position 61,735,650 of record BSWB01000005.1, read on the forward strand.
AAATAGGTTTATCTTTGATAATCTTATGACACTATGTCATGAATTTTTCAGCATCTTTCGTGATCGCTTGTCCATCATCTTCGGAGAGAGGCTTGGTGCTACTGGCAACTGTAAGAGAAAGAACATTCACATGAAACATTTGATTAATTTTTTGGTTAAGAATACCTAGTAAATCTTGTGTTTCATCCATCTTGTCGGTCACTGAAGCTCGGAAAAAGACAAGATCAATTCTTAGCGAGTCCACTTCCCTCTCTACAGCTTCCAGACGCTGCTTTGTGGTGATATTCCATTCTGGCTGCTCCTTTAAAACCCAAACTGTACTGAAATCCACCTGTGTTTTCTGAATTCCTATGGTTTCAAAGAAAGCTTCATCCAATCCTCCATTAACAATGTGCATCCCCTCACCAGAATAATCAATAGAGAAATGCCTAAAAATTGTGGGAAACAGATTTTCATATGGCAGATGACTAGTACTTGGAGAGTTTATGACATTTACCATATGAGACAAAATGATTTCTGGCAGATTAACTTTAATCCCATTCACCACATGATAGACTAAAGCCAGTAATGTGTTGGTTATCACATCCTTGTTAGAAAACCTTGGTACTACACATCTGTCTAAAATAGCATAAATAATTCAGGCTTCGAGGGTTAACCAAGTGATAGTGGGTTGTGGTAAATCATTGGGAAGAAGGAACCGTTCTTTGGCTAATCGGATAGCTCTAGCAGGGTTAGAATGATCCGATACATCATATCGAGGAAAATAAAAAATATAAGCAATAATCTCAGTGGTAATAGTGATTTTCTTACCTTTCATAACTAAGTGCAAAATCCATTCTCCTCTTTCTCTTCTTGTAGTTAAGTTTGTGTAGAACAACCTAGTCAATCGTGGGTAAGAGGGTTCACCTAGGTTGAGCATAATCCAGATAGAACTTGCCTGAAGCACTTCAATCCATGGTAAAGAGAAGCAGGTAAAAAGTTCACTGTGGACAGGCTCACACATGCATTCATCTCGATCGTCATACTTTGTCAACCATTTCTTGGCGGCCGTTGGACTTTTAAATCAGTTTGACGAAATCCCTGTCTTGGCAAAGATCTTTGTGTCGCTTAGCTAATCTGAAGAACTAGAACTTGAATCAGATCTTGAGCTCGAATCTTGGTTAGAGTCGGATGAAATCTGAACTACTCTCTGTCTTTTGGAGTCAAATGATGTTGCCTCTATCACTAAAGATCTCTTAGATGCCATAAGAAAATTTTGAGAAGAAGACGAAGAGGGTTTGTAAAAACAAAAGAGTAAAGCATTGTTCTTTCAAAGGGAAAAGGAAGCGGAAGAAATAAAGAGGGAAGAGAAGAGGTTTTTAAGGGAAGAAGTCATATCAACGTAAGATCAATAAGATATTTAAGATCTTGGGAAAATCCTTGATGATTAAAATCCTTTCCATAAATTATGGTAACAACTTTTCAAAATCCTTTGAATCTAGTATCAAAACCTTTTGAAAACCCTTTTAAAGAATAAAAATTAGATAATTGCATATCTAAAGGATATGAATTTCTAATTAATATGTTTTATTAATATACCCTTTGAAACATGTTTCAAGGCCCTTGAATTTCGTTTCAAGGCCCTTAAAAACATCAATTGGGCTGCATGCGTAGGAACAAATAAACTTGTTTACTCCCCCTACGTTAATGCTTCCTTATTCAACATACCAAGCTCCATTCTAATAAAATTAAATTGTTCCTCAGGAAGGGGCTTGATAAAGATATCTGCAAGCTGGAAGTTAGTTGATATAAAAGAGATTGAAACATCACCTTTCTCAACATGATCACGTATGAAGTGATTCCTTACATTAATATGCTTAGTCCTTGAATGTTGCACGAGATTTTTGGTTATTGAAATAGCACTAGTATTATCATATTTTATAGGAATACCTTTCAAGTCAAAGCCAAAATCACGAAGTTGTTGAGCAATCCAAAGAATTTGTGCACAACAGGATCCAGCAACTATATATTCAGCTTCAGTTGTGGATAGGGCAACATAGTTTCACTTCTTGGAGTGCCAACTAATTAGGGATTACCCTAAGAATTTGCAACATCCAAAAGTACTTTTTCTTTTGACCTTATAACCTACAAAGTCTGCATCTGAATAGCCAACAAGATGAAACAAACTTTGATGTGGGTAACATAACCCTAGATCCTTAGTGCCATTGAGATACCGAAAAATTCTTTTCACAGCTATCAAGTGTGACTCTTTAGGATCAGCTTGAAATATTCCACACGCTAAACATAATGTCAAGACGACTAGCAGTTAGATACAACAATGAACCGATCATACCTTGATAATCCTTTTGTACAACACTTTTGCCATTCTTGTGATGATCTAGCGAAAGTGTTGAACTCATAGGAGTCTTTGCAACTTTAGATTGATCCATTTTTTACTTCTTAAGCAAGTCTTTAGTATACTTGCTTTGATTGAGAAAAATTCCTTTCTTTGCTTGTGAAACTTGAAGTCCAAGAAAGAAATATAGCTCTCCCATTAAGCTCATTTCAAATTCCCTACACATAATATCTGAAAATTCCTTGCAAAAGGAATCATTAGTAGCACCAAATAATATATCATCAACATATAGATTTGTACTACTAGAATGTCGTTGCCTCTGGGTTTCATAAATAATGTTTTATCAATCAAACCTCTTTTGAATTTGTTTTCAAGAAGATATTTAGACAATCGTTCATACCAGGCTTGAGGAGCTTGCTTAAGACCATAAAGAGCTTTGTCTAGTTTAAAAACATAATCTGGATATTCATCATTTTCAAAACCTGGAGGTTGAGCAACGTAGAATTCTTCTTCTAAGAAGCCGTTTAGAAAAGCACACTTTACATCCATTTGAAAACGTTATATGCTCATAAAAGATGCAAACGCAAGTAGCATACGTATGGATTCTAACCTCGCATCTGAAGCAAAAGTCTCCTTATAATCAATAACTTCTTCTTGGTTATAGCCTTGTGCTACAAGTCGTGCTTTATTTCGTATGACTTTGCCACTTTCATCCAACTTGTTTCGAAAGACCCATTTTGTGTCAATGACTGATTGATGTTTTGGTCTTCAAGTAAGAGTCTATACCTTGTTTCTCTCAAATTCGTTCAATTAATTTTGCATGGCAATGATCCAATCAGGTTCTTGAAGAGCTTGAACGTAGTTCCTTGGCTCGACAAGGGATACAAAAGCGGAGAAGGCACATAAATTGTTCACTCTAGATCTAGTTTGAAGTCCAGCATTTGGATCTGAGATCACATTCTCCAGTGTATGATATGAGGAGTGTTGAACTTTTCTTCTTTTGACAGATGGAACAGATCCAAAAGGTTGAACCTCATATGTTTGACTAGATTCAGGAACCGTTGATATATTACCCGTTGATCCAATCTCAAGGCCTTGAAGTTGAGTTTCAAGTCCTTGAAGCGGAGTTATGTTATCACAGTTTTCGGTTTCGAGGTCTTGAAGATGTGTTTCAAGGTCTTGAAGGTTTTCTTCGGTATCTTGAATCTTTTCCTACATATTCTTTTCTCGATTGTTAGGATCTTCCTCTTCATCTGAATTTTGATCTTCTCGTTGATTCAGATTTAGATCTGCAAAACATTCACTCAAAGTACCATCTTTGCTTTCATAAAAAATAATATGAATGCTTTCCTCAACAATTTTGGTACGTTTGTTATAGACGCGATAAGCTTTGCTATTTGAAGCATATCCAGTGAATATTACTTCATCACTACGTGCATCAAATTTCCCAAGATTATCTTTGTCATTGTTATGAACAAAACAAGTACATCCAAAGGGTTTGAAATATGAAATATTTGGTTTTCTTCCTTTAAAGAGGTCATAAGGAGTCTTTTTCAAGATAGGGTGAATTGAACATCTATTCAAAATATATTTTGTAGTGTTCACTGCTTCAGCCTAAAAACTTTTTGGCAAATTGTTTTCTAAAAGCATTGTCCTAGACATATCCTCAAGAGTGCGGTACTTACATTCCACAACTTTGTTTCGTTGAGGAGTTCTAGGAGCTGAAAATTTATGTCAAATACCTTATTTTGCACAAAGCAAATCAAACTTTAGTTGATCAAATTCTCTACCATGATCACTTCTTATAGAAACAATTGGTAGGTTTTTCAAAGATTGTAACTCCTTACATAATTTTGAAAACTCAATAATGCTTCAGATTTTTCTCGTACAAAAGAAATTCATGTGAAACGCGAGAAATCATCCACTATAACTAGGAAGTACTGCTTGCCTCTGTGAGATTTGAAACACATAGGTCCACAAAGATCCATGTGTAAGAGTTCAATGGGTCGAGAAGAACTTAGGACTCGTTTGGTACGATTCCCATGGAATCAGGAATCAGAATGAGTCGTACCAATACCTCGTGTTTAGTAACACTTGGAAACGGAATTAGAATAATTTCATGGAATGACTCATTCCAACTCTAGAGAAGAAGTTGATTCCATAAATTAATGGTGGGTTTCCCATTCCAACATTAACTCATTTTGAAATTTAAATTATAGGTATATATTTTTATTAAATATATGTACTCGTTTATTTGGTTTCACAAAATAAACATAATATTTATTTTATAATAAATTTTATTTTTCAAAAATTAATTTAAATTATATAATTAATTTGTAGAAAAACATGATTTTTGACAATTTTTTTAAACTATAATACGAATATTTCATTGAAAATGTAATGTAATCAGAAAATGCTCGAAATAATATAATTTGCTGAATTAGAAAAAATATATTTGATAGAAGAAATATATACCTATTTATTTGGGTTGACGATTGTTTAGTGTTTAATCTTTAAGTTATTCGATAGTCTTCATTTTTCTTAAATGTATTTTAAAAATAGCATATATTTACATGATAAACATTCACACATATATCATCAAACATGATCCAATTTCTTATTGCACAACTCATATAAAATAAAAAATATGTGTCAAAAATATTTCATTCCAACATCATACCAAACACCAAGTATCAAGAATGGCTTATTCCAATTCATTGTTCCATTTCGAATCCTGATTCCAACCACATTCATACAATCATACCAAACGAGCCCTTACAGCTTTCTTAGGTCTGAATGACCCTCTTTTTTGTTTACGTTGTGTACAACCCTTACATAGATCATTAACCTTGAAATTTAGGTTTGACAATCCACGTACCAAATCTTTTGTAAGTAGCTTCTGCATGGTGTGCATACTTACGTGACCAAGCCTTCTATGCCAAAGCCTTTGATCATCAGTTAAGGCCTTTACACATTTTAGCTTAGTTCTTGAAACTTCGTTAGTATTCATGGAATAAACATTATTATATCTAGGAGTAGTAAGCAACACTTCACCTGTCTTTTTGTCTTGAACCTCACATTTATTAGAATCAAACATAACTTTATTGCCTTTATCACATATTTTAGAAATACTTAACATATTATATTTCAAACCATCAACCAAATAAACATCATCAATAAACTTGGATGAATTATAGAAAATTTTACCAATGCCAATAATGTCACACTTTCCTTTATCACCAAGAGTAATGGTTCCAGATGCTTGCTTCTTTAAATCTGAGAATAAAGAACTTTTTCCACTCACGTGTCTTGAGCAACCACTATCTAATATCCATTTGTGCTCCTTTACCTTCGTGATATCTTGCAAAACAGCAAACATCAACCTCTCCGGGTCGACCAAATGACATATTTTGATTCATATTCAGGTTCGATCATGTTTGGTGGTCTAGTACCTTTGGGAACTCAGATTTGTTTGACTTGTTTCCTTAAACATAAAGGATAGGTGTTTCTAATGATATAACGATCATTTCTTCTATAAGGACATGTAGATTTAACATGACCCTTTTTACAACAGTAGAAGCAAGTAGGCATGTGAATAATTCCTTTGGCCTTGACAAAAGTGGTGGTAAGTTTTTTAGGAAAGCTCCTACGATAACCTATACCATTTTTGTTAAGGGAGGACTGTTGTTCACCAATCATTCTCTCAAGATTAGCTTTTGAACGAGAAAACTTACAACTGCAGCCTTCTGGTCTTGACATATCAAAGTTAGATCAACTTTTTCTTTCTCAAGATCGATATAGTTTCGATGAAGAGGGGAGAGGTTGTCCTTGAGAATCAGGTTCTCCGATTCCAAGGCCTTGATATTGTCATCAAGGTCTACTTTTTCTGTGTAAAGATTTTCAATCTCCAAAGACATTTCACTTAGTTGTTTTTCTTGTTAAAGTAACTTTTATTTTAAAGAATTTATCCTTATTCTATGTTCCTTATCACATATGATAATATCTTTAAGGAATTGTTTCGGGTCAGATTCAGGTTTAGACATAATTGTACTTACCACATTGCCAACATACAAATTTGAGTCTTCTTCATGATCGGCCATGAGAAACAAGTTTGCGTGTTCTTTTTCGTCTTCTAATTCATTTGATGATTCTTAATCACTCCATGAAGCAACCATAGCTTTCTTCATTCGATCATTTTTCTTGAAGTTCGTCCTCTTATTTTGTGGACAATCCTTCACAAGATAATCTGTTTTACCACATTCAAAACAAGTCAGTACTCTAGTTTTCTTGTTAAAGTTAGAAAACTTACCTCGGGGTTTTGATACTCGTGGATATTCTCTATTGTTAGAAGATTGTTTCTTTAACTTGAGAATTCTTGCGAGACCCTTAGAGATCATGGAAATTGCATCTTCTTCATCATCGCCATCACTATCCTCTTCATCAGATGGTAGTTCATCTCTTCTTGATTTTAATGGCAAATTCTTGGAGTTGGATAGGAGCTCTCCATCTTCTTCACCAAGAACCGTTTCATGTGTGATGAGTTCTCCAAGGAGGTCATCAAGAGGAAGAGTTGTGAGATTATGAGCTTCTACAATAGCAGTCATCTTTGGTCCCCACTTAGCTTTAGGTAGACTCCTAAGAATCTTCCTAACTTTTTCTTCATTTGTGAAGGTCTTTCCTAGTGAGTCCAAGTTGTTCACGATCTCAGTGAATCTGGTGAACATTTCTTTGACTGTTTCATTTGGATTCATCTTGAATAGCTCATATTGTCTGAGAAAGATACTAATCTTTGTTTCCTTTACTTTGTTTGTTCCTTCGTATGTGACAACAAGCTTGTCCCATATTTCTTTTGCACTCTTGAATGATGAGATGTGGTTGAGTTCATTGGCATCTAATCCGCAGTATAGTAGGTTCATTGCTTTGTAATTCTTTGACACACTGTCCAGGTCAACCTGTGTGAAGTCAGCTTTCTTCTTTGGTACTTGGACATCTTCAACCGTTGTCATTGGAACTTTAGGTCTGTTTTGAATGATGCTCCAAAGCTTCATGTCCTGGTCAATAATGAACATACGCATGAGTGCTCTCCAATGAGCAAAGTTGTTGCCACATAGTATGAGAACTTTTCGCAAACCCAATCTCAAGGCCTTGAAACTCCTTTCATGGGCCTTGATGTCGATCTGAGCTTTTCGTGAAACTTTGATTTCAAGGGCTTTGAAACAACTTTCAAGAGCCTTGAATTCGTGTTCCTGCAAAACAAAGTTAGTCACAATAGCAAGATATAGTGCGGAATGTAAAAGATCGACACGAGGATATGTTTATGAAGTTCGGCTCTAAATAGCCTGCTCTCCGTCCCAGGGTATAACCTTAGGATCTAACTATCTATTATCAGCTTCAAAGAGTCCTAGATAAAAACTAGAAGATATCCCCTTTTTCTCTCACTGTAGTCAATGTTGCGGTCTAGCTCCAAATCTTCACTTGGTTATAATAGCCTAGTTACTTCCCAGAGTAACACACTCTAGTATAACACTATTTAGATCTTCCAATGGAGCTCTTGTATTTTATCTCTCTCTAAAGGGATAAAGCTTTTTCAAAAAAGAGAGAAAGAAAAACAATGAATCAAATGAAGATGTTTGTGTTGCTTGAAGACGTAAAGATGTTTCCATGTAAGCTTGTGTGTATCCTTCTTCAATCATCATCTTCATTTATACTCTTCTATGGAGAAGTCTTCTAGCCGTTTGGAAAGATGATCGTTTGAAGATGAATCTTCTTCTCCATGAAGATCGTTTCTTGTTTTGAGATGAGGTAGACGTTATAGATCTTCAACTCCTGAGAACACGTCGATTCCTCATCTCCTTAATCTTCTCGTTTTCTGTTGAACTGAACGAGAAGAAATCTTGATGCTTTTCGGTTTTAGAAAATCTTCTTAAAAGATCTTCTAATCTTCGGTTGAAAAAAGATCTTCACTGAAATCTTTCTATTGAGCAAATCGTTCCTAGAAAATCTTCTTTGTAATTTGAATCCTTGTTTCGTGCAACTATATTTCTTCAAGGCCTTTTAGACCGTCCCTTTTTATAACACTATCTTCCTTGTGTCCTTGAGTAATATTTCAAGGCCCTTGAAGTTAATATCAAGGCCTTTGAAATCTTTGATAAGTCCTGCACTGAATTCAAACCAACCAAGTATCTAGAGAATATAATCAATACATTATTTGTGTATCCTACTACTACATTTGTGTTAAATCTTCCATCATCAACACCTGTAAAACAATATAAACAAGGTGGAGTTTTCAGAGTTATTTTCCTTTTCCCGGATTTGCACCACATACCCAAATGCATCACACACATAACACGTACCTTTTCCCAGATTTGAGTTATCACGGCCTGTTCTTCATGCTTCCACGGTCGTGGTTTCCATGATCTACCCATGGCTTTTGTTCTATTGTCCTTAAATGATGAATTTGGATGTTAGGATGTAGATGTGTTGAAATCCTATTGTTTGTTGAGCCTAATCTAGCCTAGGGTAACCTTTGCTAGCAACCTATTTGAGGAATGAGACTTACTCGGTAATTTCCGCTCGTAGATACATAAGATGATGAACTTTAGGTAGTAGTGAGCCAAAAAAGCCGCTATTGGATTGAGTGTGCTAGGATCGTTGCTTAAGACTTATCTTTTCCGAGACTTACCCGGTAAGGAGGGGTTTGACCCTTAGGTAGTTTAATGCCTATCTTGAGTTCTATGATCAAGCTCACATGACATAGATTTACTCGTCTTTTCCTTTTTCATGTTTACCATGGACGGATTCTACTTCCAAGACGACCTTGACAACATGGAGTATGAGGGATGGATGACAAGCCAAGATCTAGGACCTCTCCATGATGAGTTTGAGTATTGGGGGGAGTTTATTGCCTATCTTGAGTTCTATGATCAAGCTCGCATGACTACATTACCTCATGTGGAACCTTACCATGAACTTCAGGAAAATCGATTTGAGTCAATGCTAGAAGAAATGTTGAGGAAGATGGATGATGTAGAGAGCGCCCTTGCTTCCATTTCGAGATCCCACATGGAGCTTGAAGCGGAAACGTTACGACAAGAAGGGGTTCACCATGAGGAAGTCCAAGAATTGCCCGATTCAACCATAACCATTAGAGAAGATTGATTTTCAAGAGAGAAGAACAAATGAGGAGGGCGATTGAGTAGTTTAGGCATGCTATTATGCTAGGAGACCCTACCATCTTTCAAGGCTTACCTCCACCTCCTTCACCTTTGGAGGAGTGCAACGAAGAACTCTCATCTTTGGACATCCTTGTCATGAACCCCGGAACCACACTTGAAGAGGTCACAAAGGAGGAAGAAAACTGGCAAAACCACAGCCTGGAGCATAAAACCATGCCCATGGTTTCATTAAATGGACCCGTGGTTTCCCATGTCGTAGCCAACTTCAGCCAAAACCACGGGCTACCTGATAAAACAACGCCCGTGGTTTTGACCCGTGGTTCTTGTCAAGACAACTCAAAGTTGACTTTAACTCCTTCCAGTCCTTTCTTGGATGACCAGGGTGTGCCCGAAAGCTGGAGTTCTGTTCTTATGGAGTCTCCCAAGTTTAATATGAGACCACTCCCAATTAGAGAGGATGAATCCAAGATGGTTATGAAGCCCTTCCATCAAGATAACTTTTCAGGAATCGGCTTTCTTCGGATCATGTTGTGTGAAAGAACCAAGTGTTTAACCGATAGATCCATTGAGCGTTATTTGTCTAAGTATGCGGTGGCCCACATGGTTATAACCACATATGATCATCAAGGAGGCGGTTGTAACACCCTGAATTCGCGGGACTCGGGGTGCCACATTGGGCTATGATCTCACAATGGATCCTGACCCTAGCCTGACAACAAGTTCACTAGACCTTACAACATGACACTGACAGATATGAAAACAAATACATAAAACGGTATAAAACTGTACAACCCAAAGGGTAAGACAACATAGCCGAGTAAGAAACATAACAACCTCACATAGGAGGTAACAAAAGACCATCCTCATGCAGGAGGGAAAGAAAACAAACCCAAAAGCCTACACATCCTATGTACGAGACGTCCTCGGCCTGCCACTTTGCTAGATCCCCCAACAACATGCCTATCGTGTGGAGCATCTACAACATGGTAATAAACCATTAGCTATCCAAACACATATATAGAGTAATGCATAAGCACAATCACAAATAAGGAAAGATAAACACATCATCATGCTTCCACTTATTTACCCATTCATTCATCTCAATATAATGGTCATTTACTCCAAACTTATATATATAATTTATATGAAACTATGTGACACGAGGACTGATACATCCTTGCCTCTGAGCCTGCTAGCCAGCCGTACTAGTACCGGTCACACAATCCGTGTACCCTATGGGAGTTGATTGTGCCCTTCCTGTAAACCGGTTTGGCCTGACCCAAGAGAACCTCCTAGACTCCACGGCGGGATGAAAGGGAAAGGTTATCACAGCCACGCATACGGGCCAATCAATAAAACATAGGTCGGTATATACGACATCACATGCTATCAGAGCAAACATGCAAAACACACACCACTCATGCAAACACCCAATATAAGGATGACATCTAAGTAAGTCCTACGGACATACCTCAACCTCGATCACAACTCAACCACGATGACCTCTACACCGGAGGGACACACAACCTTTAAACAAGGCATAAGGAGATATATAAGACTCTTAACCACATAAGGGTCACACCTAGATCCAAAGGGATCCAAAGGATCAACCTCAACCTCACTCAAAACCTAATGAACTTCAAAAGCCATACAAGGCAGAAACTGATCATAAACATCGTCAAAACTTAACCTCACATATCTAGCATGATCCTAAGCACTCATAGTAGGAAAGGAGGGAACAAAGGCACCCTTAAGGAAGGCCTAGAAGCAACACACACTTGCAAAACCAAAGGAAACACCAAGCTGGTGCATGTGGGTGCAGGGGCGGCTCACTGGTGGCGCAAGGGCGGCTCACAAGTGGCGCAGGGGCGGTGCACTGGCCAGCGTAGGGGTGGCTGTAGGGTGGCGCAGGGGCGGCTGGTGTGCAGAAGACACCACTTCAGCTCTTTCTTCACTTCTTCCTCCGATTCTCTACCCTTCTTCACTCCAATAGCAACATATATACAAAACATACACATATATACATCAATATAAGCCAAACTTGGCTAAAACAAGATCCAATCCTAAAGAGTCTATGCTAGACTAAGGAAAGGAAAGAAAAGAGACAAGAAGATGCAATGGAAGAAGAGGAAGGAGATGGAAGACAAGAAAGCTTAACAAGCTGAAGATCCAGAAGTTCACACCCTAACAAAAACGTCCTCAAGCTGGCTCATAAAGCTCAGCAACCACAAACATCACCAAGCCAAGCATAAGCTCTCTAGCTCACACACAAAAACAAGGAAGATCAAGCAAGGTTGTTCCAAGGAGAAGTGAGAAGAAGATGTACGTAAAGAGAGAGAGAGAGAGAGAGATCTAAGAAAGGTAAACCCTCATCAGGGTAAGGAAGAAGATATATATACAGGGGTAAAAGGTAAATCACGGGTCAAAGGAGTCAAAGAAGACGGTTGCAGCACACAGAGCCGTAGGGGCGGACACTGTGAGCCCGTAGGGGCGGACCAGGCTAGGCGTAGGGGCGCCCCTTGGGTCACGCATGGGCGGCTTAGGCATAAACCTGGCCCCTCTGCTCCCTCTCTCAGCACTCAACAACTAGGCTCTTACATCTCACCCCCCTAAAAACAAGTTTCGTCCCGAAACTTGCAAGATCCCAAAGCGTCTCGGACCCACAAGCTTAGGTATAACTCACTCTCTCTATCGGAGGTATCACATTTCCGCGCAGAAGGTCATAACCTATAACAGATCTATAACCATAAACATCAACATGGAGGAATCATCCACTCCAGAAAACAGGGCCATCACGCTACCCAAAGGCGTAGAGGAATCACATCTCTCGCCATAACACAACATAAGGCATAAAGGAAGCACATCTCTAGCCGAAACATAACACAGGCATAGAGGAAATACGTCTCTAGCCCAAACCATAAGTATATACATCGCATGGAGGAATCACATCTCCACTGAAACTATGTCCATCAAGGTAGCATGGAGGAAAGAACCATCTCTAGCTGAATCCTAATCAACTCAGATACCATGGAGGAAAGAACCATCTCCAGCTATAAACATAAGTCGTACACAAATAGCATGGAGGGAATAATCATCTCCAACTATAACCTACATCATGCTAGTATAGCAAGATCTAATAAAATCATAAGGCACAACATCACTAGTATGGAGTAAACACAACAAGGCATGTAAGCACATAAGCAATTAATCACACACTCACCAAGATAGCACTAAGATCTACTCAACGACACTAGGTGCATCCATCTCGGCATAAAACTCTGGATAGTTCCTCTGGATACTATCCTCAGTCTCCCATGTAGCCTCCTCAGGTCCACATCTCGACCACTGTATCCTCATCATGGGGATATCCTTCGAACGCAGGCGTCTCACACCTCGCTCTAGGACTACAATAGGATGCTCAGCAAAGGTGTGGCCCGTCTCTACCACTAAATCATCATAACTCACAATGTGCCTCAGATCTGGTATGTACGCTCTCAGCTGAGACACATGGAACACAGGGTGAACACCCTCTAATCTCGGAGGCAAAGCTAATCTGTAGGCTGGCCTCCCAACCATGTCCAATATCTCAAAAGGACCGACATATCGGAGACTCAACTTACCTTTTATGCCAAAACGTCTGACGCCACGCGTCGGGGATACCCTCAACCATACATGAGCTCCTACACTGAACTCTAGAGGCCGTCGCCTCTTGTCTGTATATGACTTCTGGCAACTCTGTGCAGCCAGCATCATCTCCCTAATCAGCGCTACTCGAGCCATATCATCCTGAATCTCCTTTGGCACTATCCCACTGATACTGCTAGGCTCATCCCAACATAAAGGTGTACGACACCTACGTCCATACAATGCCTCGTAAGGAGCCATCCCAATAGATACATGCCAGCTGTTGTTGTATGAGAACTCAACAAGTGGGAGGTAATCAGACCATCCCTGTCCCCAATCCAACACACAAGCTCGCAGCATATCCTCCAAAGTCTGGATGGTCCTCTTTGAGTGACCGTCTGTCTGGGGGTGAAACGCAGTCGTGAAGTGTAGACTCGTCCCCAAAGCAGTCTGAATCTGCTGCAAAAAACCTCGAGGTGAATCGTCCATCTCGATCACAAACGATCGTCCTCGGTACACCATGGAGCCTCACTATTAGTCTAGTGTACTCCTCCGCCAACCTACTCACTAGCCATGTCTCTTTGATAGGGATGAAACGTGCCGTCTTTGTCAGTCTATCAACAACAACCCAGATGGCATCAAAACTCCTACTGAGTCTCAAACTAGTCACAAAATCCATGGAGACGTCCTCCCACTTCCACTGCGGCACTGGTAGTGGATGGAGCTCACCTCCAGGTCTGCAATGCTCTATCTTGACATGTTGACAGGTCGCACGCTAAGCCACAAATCTGGCTACATCGGGCTCCAACCCTCCCTACCAATATGAACGTCTCACATCATGGTACATCTTGCTCGTACATGGGTGTACAAAGTAAGGTGTACAGTGAGCCTCCTGGAAGATCCTCTGTCTCAACTATGCATCAACATGAACACAAATGCGAACATGTCGCCTCATCACTCCATCAGCTCCAATGGAAAACTGTGGTGCCTCTCCACGAGACATCCTCTCTCTAATCCTCATCAAGGTCGGGCAGGTCCCGTGCTTCTGTTGGATCTCATCCAACAGACCAGGTAAAACCTCTAAAGCATACAACTGGGCATCCTCGTCAGGAAACTGGATGTCCATCTCTAGCCAAGCTAGATCCCTCAAAAGCTGACGTTGTACAATCAATCTCGCAATTGCCTTCTCTCAAGGCATCTTCCTACTCAAGGCGTCCGCTACCGGTTGTTCAAGATCAAAGTCCTTGATCAACTCAAGCCATCGACGCTCCCGGTTGTTCAACTCCCGCTGTGTAAAAATATACTTCAGACTCATAAGGTCTGTGAAGATCTGACATGTAGTACAAGTAATGTCTCTAGATCTTCAAAGCATGAACTACCGCTACCAACTTCAAATCATAAGTTGGGTAGTTCTTCTCATACGTCTTCAGCTGTCTAGATGCATAAGCAATCACTCTGCCCTTCTGCATCAACACACATCCCAAGCCTAGCTTAGATGCATCACTGTAGACCACAAAATCATCTAAACCTTCTAGTTGTGCCAGGACAAGAGTAGAAGTCAAACGCCTCTTCAACTCCTCAAAACTCCGAGCACACTGGTCGGCCCATGCAAACCGGGTAGACTTCCTTAGAAGACTCATCAGTGGACGGACAATTACCGAAAATCCCTCCACAAAGCATTTGTAGTAACCGGCTAGGCAAAGAAAGCTATGCACTTCCTTGACGTTCGTCGGTGTCGTCCATGCAGCAACAGACTCGATCTTCGTCGGGTCAACCATAACCCCATCGGTGGAGACGATGTGCCCAAGGAAAGCAACCTCAGACACCCAGAACTCACACTTAGAGAGCTTAGCATACAACTCTCTATCCCTCAAAATCTGCAAAACCGTCCTCAGATGACCGGCATGCTCCTCTCTACTACGAGAGTACACCAAAATATCATCAATAAAGACCACCACAAACTGATCAAGGAAGTCGATGAGTATACTGTTCATCAACTCCATAAAGACTGTTGGCGCATTCGTCAGCCCGAATGGCATCACTACAAACTCGTAGTGTCCATAACGGGTACGAAATGTCGTCTTGTGTACGTCCTGCTCTCCCACCCTCAGGTGGTGATATCCTGAGCATAAATCAATCCGGGTGAAAATTGTAGATCCTTGAAGCTGATCAAGTAGATCATCAATACGAGGCAATGGATATCTTTTCTTGACGGTCATCTTGTTTAGCTCTCTGTAATCTATGCATACCCTCAAGGATCCGTCCTTCTTCCGCACGAAGAGGACAGCTGCACCCGAGGGTGAAACACTTTGTATGAAGCCCTTCTCAGCCAACTCCTCGAGTTGCTTCTTCAGCTCCAACATCTCGACAGGTGCCATACGGTATGGGGCCTTCAAGATGGATCGCGTGCTAGGCTATAACTCTATGCTGAAGTCCACACTCCGCTGAGGCGACAAACTCGACGGCTCAGCAAACACATCTATAAACTCGCAGACCACTGGAATATCCTCCAGAGCTTGACTCTCTCCATCCTTCATGGCGTAGCACTAGAAGGCATCACAACCCTGTGCAATCAATGTAGCTGCTTGTACGGCACTAATAACCGAACCTGTCTTTCCAAGGTTCCCAACCTTGGAAGACCTCAATCTGACCAACCTCGGTAGAGACTGTAACAGTCCGTCTACCACCATCCAAAACTGCATGGTGTCTACGCATCCAGTTCATACCTAATATGACTTCTTCATGCATCAATAGCATGACTAAGAAGTCAACAAGTAAAACACGAGTCCCTAAACGAAGGGGACAACTACGTATCTCACGGGTACCTCTAACCCAACTACCATCAGGTAACCCTATAGTAAAGGGTATCCCCTCTATGGTAGCTAAACTCAGACGCTCAACACAAGTATCAAAAATAAATGAATGCATAGCACCAGTATCAAACAAAACTCTAATAAGTAAACCATGAAGTAGAATGGTACCTATAGCAGCCGGTGCAGATGGTTCCTCTGCACTCTTCAACTCAAAAGCCCGCCCTTGGGCTCCTCTGGCATCACTAATGCCAACATCTCTACCTCTACCTCTACTTGGTCCTAGAGTAGAACCCTAAGTAGATGGACGCTCTGGGACCCTCTACTGTCCCTGTGTTTGTTGTTGAGGTGTCCTCTGACCACCTCCATCTACACTGGCAGGGGAAGAACCCTGCTGAGATGCTACTCAACCTTGCCTATAGAAGGCAGCTCGATGTCCCTGTCGGCCACATGTAAAACGAGTCACAACTGGTCTGGGACAAGCTGGCCTCAGATGACCAGGGTCACCACAGTTGTAACACTGACGTCCCTTATCTGTAGTCTCTGTAGATGAGGGGTAACTCTGACGCCTCTGGTCTCGTCTAAACCCAGATGCTCCTCCAACTCCACTGGTATGCCCAGTGTGCTGCCTCTTCTGAGACCGTCCCGTCTGAGAAGCTCTCCTCTAAATGGCTCGCTCTCTCACAAAAGTAGAAGCCCGGTCTTGGTAATGAGCAAGGGACTCACAATGGAATCCCGCCATATATGAACGAGTACTCTCCCTCAGACGACGAGAGAATAGATACATATGCTGGTCCACGGATGGTGCAGCTGGACCCGTCAAAGCTAACTCGGTCTGGAAACGGCGGATGGCATCAGTAATAGGCACATCCTCAAAGCCAGCCCCCATAAAATCCCGCAGCTTCTCCCTCCTCAGTGAGGCAGGGCATAACTGCTCTCTAATCGTGCGCCTCATGTGGTCATAACTGGTAGCTCTGGTCCAGACAATCCACCATTAGTGTGCGAGGTCACGGAATAGAGACTAGACTAGCTCTATCCGACTGTCCTCAGGACATCTGATAGACTCCAAAGCTGAGCCTACATGTCCAATCCACACCTCAGTCTCTAACCCAATCTCTCATGAGAAGTGTGGCACTCCCTGCTAGTGAAATGCCTTCAACCAGGCATCTAGTTGAGGCCCTCTGGTCTCCACTGGAACTCGAACTGGATCAGTAACACTTGCAGGTGCAACTGGAACCCGTGCCGCTCCCTGATATCTCTTAGAAGATCCCTCAGGTACTGGTAAATTTGGGGCTCGCCTGTCAGCACTCATATCCTCCTCAAAACGTCCGAGGTAATCTCTGAACTCCGGTCCTCCCATGGAGACACGGTCAGCATCATCATATTGAGCTCGATGTGAATGATGTCTCACAGATCCACTGCTCCTCGTCTCTAGGACAACGCTCTTTGCAACCTCCTTATGGATCTCCTCCACCACTGGTGGATCAGCAGTGGGAACTGGTCCCTCACCTACCACACCCAGAGGATGGGGTGGTCTACCTCTACCTCTTCCTACAGTGGCAGTAGCTGTAGTCCCAACCATCTGCAGGGTATGCACACTTAACTTATAAGGCTCTACATATGCCATAAGTATATATATATATATATATATATATATATATATATAGGGTGTGGTTCCCATGAGAACACCCCTAACGTGAGAACATGAGAACAATCTTACACCGTTGGATGTGAGTATTAAGGGTTGAGATTTAGAGTAGATATCAAAAATAATAATAACTACGAATAATAATAATTAGGAATCCAACAATAACTACGAATAATCCACTCAACCAACAATAACTACGAATAATACATTAAACGATATGGCACATTCGTAACAAAACTAATAATAATTACGAATCTGTTCTCATGTTCTCACGTTAGGGGTGTTCTCATAGGATCTATACTATATATATATATATATATATATATATATATATATATATATATATATACTCAACACAAACACATACATAATCCACCAATAAATCAAGAGTGGCAACTTCTCGTACATCTAACCCAAAACCACATTTAAAACCAAAACCTTTAAAAGCGTCAGATCCCATGTAGGTTCTGTTTATTTTACCTATCAGACCTCATTGCAGGTAGCAAGTTCCATTGTTTTCAACCTCGGCTCTGATACCAACTCTGTAACACCCCAAATCCATGGAACTCGGGGTGCCACATTGGGCTAGGATCTCACAATGGATCCTGATCCTAACCTGACAACAAGTTCACTAGACCTTACAACATGGCACTGACAGATATGAAAACAAATACATAAAACGGTATAAAATTGTACAACCCAAAGGGTAAGACAACTTAGCCAAGTAAGAAACATAACAACCTCACACAGGAGGTAACAAAAGATTGTCCTCATGCAGGAGGGAAAGATAACAAACCCAAAAGCCCACACATCCTATGTACGAGACGTCCTCGGCCTGCCACTCTGCTAGATCACCCAACAGCATGCGTATCC
The DNA here is from genome assembly GCA_033239125.1 of Fagopyrum homotropicum. Classification (NCBI taxonomy): domain Eukaryota; kingdom Viridiplantae; phylum Streptophyta; class Magnoliopsida; order Caryophyllales; family Polygonaceae; genus Fagopyrum; species Fagopyrum homotropicum. The sequence continues at coordinate 61,754,115 of BSWB01000005.1, forward strand.
TGTGGGGCATCTACAACATGGTAATAAACCATTCGCTATCCATACACATATATAGAGTAATGCATAAGTACAATCACAAATAAGGAAAGATAAACGCATCAGCATGCTTCCACTCATTTACCCATTTATTCATCTCAATATACTGGTCATTTACTCCAAACGTATATATATATATATATAATATGAAACTATGTGACATGAGGACCGTTACATCCTCGCCTCTGAGCCTGCTAGCCAGTCGTACTAGTATCGGTCACACAATCCGTGTACCCTATGGGAGTGGATTGTACCCTTCTTGTAAACCGGTCTGGCCTGACCCAAGAGAACCTCCCAGACTCCACGGCGGGATGTAAGGGAAAGGTTATCACAACCACGCATACGGGGCAATCAATAAAACATAGTTCGGTATATACGACATCACATGCTATCATAGCAAACATTCAAAGCACACACCACTCATGCAAGCACCAATATAAGGATGGCAGCTAAGTAAGTCCTACGGACATACCTCAACCTCGATCACAACTCAACCATGATCACCTCTACACTAGAGGGACACACAGCCAATAAACAAGGCATAAGGAGATATATCAGACTCCTAACCACATTAGGGTCACACCTAGACCCAAAGGGATCCAAAGGATCAACCTCAACCTCACTCACAACCTAGCGAACCTCAAAACCCATACAAGGCATAAACCGATCATAAACACTATCGAAACTCAAACTCACACATCTAGCATGATCCTAAGCACTCATTCTAGGAAAGGAGGGAACAAAGGCACCCCAAGGAAGGCCTAGAAGTAACACACACCTGCAAAACCAAAGGAAACACCAAGCTGGTGCAGGTGGACGCGAAGGCGGCTCACTGGTGGCGCAGGGGTGGTGCACTGGCCGGCGCAGGGGCGGCTGTAGGGTGGCGCAGGGGCGGCTGGTGTGCAGAAGTCACCACTTCAGCTCTTTCTTCACTTCTTCCTCCGATTCACTGCCCATCTTCACTCCAACAACAACATATATACAAAACATACACATATATACATCAACATAAGCCAAACTTGGCTAAAACAAGATCCAATCCTAAAGAGTCTATGCTAGACTAAGGAAAGGAAAGAAAAGAGACAAGAAGATGCAAGGGAAGAAGAGGAAGGAGATGGAAGCCAAGAAAGCTTACCAAGCTGAAGATCCAGAAGTTCACACCCTAACCAAAACGTCCTCAAGTTGGCTCACAAAGCTCAGCAACCACAAACATCACCAAGCCAAGCAAAAGCTCTCTAGCTCACACACAAAAACAAGGAAGATCAAACAAGGTTGATCCAAGGAGAAGAGAAAAGAAGATGTACGTAAAGAGAGAGAGAGAGATTTGAGAAAGGTAAACCCTCATCAGGGTAAGGAAGAAGATATATGTACAGGGGTAAAAGGTAAAGCACGGGTCAAAGGAGTCAAAGAAGACGGCTGCAGCATAGAGAGCCGCAGGGGCGGACCTTGTGAGCCGCAGGGGCGGACCAGGCTAGGCACAGGGGCGCCCCTGGGTCACGCAGGGGCGGCTCAGGCATAAACCTGACCCCTCGGCTCCCTCTCTCAGCACTTAGCAACTAGGCTCTTACAGCGGTCATGGAGACACTTCACATAGAGAGAGTAAGTAGACCCCCGATAATCCAAATGTTGGCGTTCCTTATGAACTTGACCATGGTGAGTTCTGACACTTACCAATGAAGCGAGAGCTCAAAGTTTATTTGGGTATCAAATGACCCATACTTATGATCAAGGATGCCGGAAAGAGATGGTTTCTTGGACTCCTTAAGCAAACCAAGGTTTTTAATGTGGATTGAAGCATCATGGAGTTTGGTCAAGTTAATGACCTAAAAGGAACGCTTCTTGGGAGGAAACCCAAGGGTAACATCTTTCCCTTTTTTTTTCGTTTTTGCTTTTGTTTTTGTTTTTGTTTTTCTGTGTTTTGTGTTTGTGTATTTGAGTCTAGGTAATAAGAACCCTTTCAAGGTATCAATATGATGATGATGATCCCGCATCAACCGTAGGTGGAGCGGACGTGGGACTTGGGCGGCCTAAGATGTCTTTGTTGGATGGAAGAGCTCCCATCTAGCATACACCTTGGTGCGGTCCCAACTCCATAATGAACACTAAGGGCTCTCTACCATGATTGATTGATCATCCACCACCACCACTCCACATGAGTGAACCAAAATACCGAAAACACTACCATTTTTACATTGTGAGGACTCTTTTCACTTCTTTATTTAATTTGCACATTGGGGACAATGTGATTTTAAGTATGGGGTGGGGTTTCCTTAATCATTTGCATGATTGAATCAAGGATAGTTTCATATTATTTTCACATGTGACATTATGTTTTGCATTGTACATATTTATCTCAAACATTCCAAAAAATTAGAAATTTTTAGAATTTTTTGTGCTTCTTAGTTTGGATATGACCCTTATGATGAGTTTGTTTTATGTTGAATGAATTTATGCATATGTGGACTTGAATACTTCTCTTGAATTCCCTGTATGAATTGTGATGAAGATTATTGTCTAGGTTGGATTGAAAATTGATTATCGAAATCGCATGCTAGTTCTTAAACATCATCTAGGAATGATTAAGGCATTAATTTCCCTCTTCTACTCATCTTGATCATGTTGTTTGAAGCACCTCACTTGATTAAAAATATTACCTCTTTCGACCCATTTGGGAATAGGAGCATGCTAGTGTGTTGTGTGTGAAAACCAAGTGTGGGGTGTTGAAGGAAGTGTATGAATGTTATGAATGAAGTTCTGAATGTGATGTGAAAGTGTAGAAAAAAATAGGTTTGGGACATTGGTTTGTATGAGGAGTAACTCGGCACCATTTACATAATCGGGTGTTTGTGTCTTGCCAAAGTCAGATTAACCGATAGTCCTAACGAGCCTTGGTATGTGTGCCGGTGTGAGGCATCTCGGAAAAATTCCAAGGTCCGCTAATCACCAAGATTTCGGCATTTATACAGCAATGTCATTGTCTCAAAAGTAAATGAAAGAAAAAAGAAGAAAAAGAAAAGAAAGAAAATAAAAAGATGGAGAAAAATATACATTTGTGGTGGAGTTGAACAAAAATGAAGTTGTGGAGTTAGTTCCTTTCCCGAATCAACATCAGATGACCTAAAACTTCCCACCTTTGACACGTTTCTTGGCCTATTCTTTCTTAAGTCCTTAAGACCTCTATGCACATGTGTTTTGACTTAGAGATTTAGATTTGATATCTTCATGATCATCTAGACATTCTCAATTTACTTTGCATATATGATTTCAAGTTAAGTGTGATTGTATTTCCATGCATTTATTCTCTTAATACACATTTCCTCATCCTTTTCCATGAACATCACTATGAAGGTGATATATGTCTTGAAGCACAATTGCAAAAATATTTTCCGTTTTTCCGCATTCATAACTCATGCCATCTTGTAGCTTAACTTTGAACCTTGCTTAGGGACAAGCAAGTGGCAAGCATGAGGTATTTTGATGACATGATTTATGACGTTAGTTTAGGCATTCACTTAGATAGTATTTCCCCTTATTAATGCATGGTTTGGCATTAGTTGTGGCGTTTATGCTTAATCGAGTCTTATTTGTAGAAAAGACGTCTACGTGAGCTTTTGTCCGTTTTGTAGGTATTTCGGGGATCTTTTGGACGTTAATCGATACATTTGAGGATCATTCCTCGTGGTGGCAATCATCCGGACTCCTTAAGGAGCAAGCTAGGAGCAAAGAAGAACACAAAAGACCTTGTTGGTGCATGCCTTGCACCAACTCATGACTTGGTGATCCAAGGATGGCTTTCTGTTGAAAACCATGGCCTACCTAGAAAAACCATGCCCGTGGTTTTGACCCGTGGTTTCTGTCGGGAGAACTTTGACACTTGTCACCCGATTTCATTTTCTGACTCTTGATTTTTGGTGTAGTACATAAGTGGTTTTGCAGGCTGTAGACAGGAGGATCTGCACATTACCTTCTCCAATACTCTCTTGTGGATTGTAGCTCTCCTCCAAGCACCCTTGTGGGTGTTCTTGGATAAGATTAGTATAGTTTGTAGATCTAGAGTGAGTTTGAGTGGGTTTTGTGTGTTTTTACTTATAAGCTTGTAAGTTTTGAGCTTGGAGCAGCCATTGGAATCTTTGTAAGACTGTTGAAGCATCTATCTAGCTATGTAACTTCTTGTTCTTTGATCTTATCTTTATTTTCTAGCTATGACTTGCAAGCATGTTTATTTATGAAGTTTGATCTAGATTTCAATGTCATTGGATAATTAGTTGTGATTCTAGGGTGATAGAATCATGGTTATGGATTGGATGATGATCGTATGGATTTGCATGTTATCTTAGGATGAATTTTGTTCGAAAGTGTAACTCAGAATAAAATCACGGGTTGTTCTTCATGCTTCCACGGCAGTGGTTTCCATGATCCACCCGTGGTATATGTTATGTTGTCCTTAATTGATGAATCTGTATGTTAGGATGTAGATGTGTTGAAATCCTATTGTTTGTTGAGCCTAATCTAGCCTAGGGTGACCTTCAAATCAAGAGTTAAATCAATTTTAGGAGCGACCACTGACCCTTGTAACCGATCGAGTAGATCACCCCTTCGTGGTAAGGAATACTTGTCCTTCACCATTATCTTGTTCGACTCACAGTAATCGATGTTCAATTGGAGAGAACTGTCTGTTTTTTTTTCACAACAATTTTGGTGTTCTCATAACGACTACAAATAAAGAGTTTAAGATAAATTAAACTTCAAATCAAGAGTTGAAGATAACTTCTGGTGTTCTCTATGGCAGTGCATTGGTTCAAATGAACCTTTATCAACATGTCATTGCAATTCCTCCTTTTATTGCATCCTCAATTCGAGTATCCTTACGGGCATCATTTATTGATGTCTTTTGTACGGCGACATGGACATCAGAGTTGCGCTAAGATCAACCTTAGTGGCAAAATCCACTTTCCGAGGTATTAAAATCCGTGATATCTCAAATTCCATCTTTTCTCTTCCCGTCACATATCGTAATAACCGACACAATCTTGTCTTATCACCTTACAAATGGTCATGACACAATTGATCTACCCCGATCTATTGAAATGGCATCCTTCAGACTCGTGTATTGTTCCATCTTCAACTATGACCGTGTATGTTCTCTCTCAAGGATCCTTCCTCTCTCGAATTAGTATTGCTCCTTCTTTTTCCACTTTGAAGGCATGTCATAATAACCTTATAAGGGCTCATACTTGTGTGTTGCTATAAGAGTCCTAACTGTGGGGCATAATCATGCCTCTATATAAACCGATCGTGTCTTCTTCGTTTCCAATGACATCCGCAACATGTGGTAAACTTCCTTCGTATTTTCTATATGCTTGCACTATAAGCATCCTTTATTCATGTAGGTGTAGGACTTACTTCATTTCCTTAGGTCATGTCAATCCGACCGTAGAGCCACTAACCTCGATCTTTCATGTACTTCTTGTACATCTCATATTGACAACAACTTCAAAACATCGGTCTTCTCTTACTCTTTTTGGTCACCTCAAACATCTCTTGCTATTCCATGAACAATCTTCACAACCGTACTAGTATGCCCCGTGGAGAATGCTAGGCAAAATATCCCTAAATCCGACCACTGAAATATCAAACTCTTAACATCTTCAGGTACTAACATCATAACTCTAAGCTTGCAACGTTGTTCTAATCTAGGCCCTCTCTTTCACGCCATAGCCAGTATGTCTCTTCCGTGTGAGTCTAAAACTTGACTTATCTCTTGTCCGCGATAACATATCATCCATTTCATACGCTGCATCCTCTATATACCCCCGTTTACATACCACCTCCATGACACCTTACCTTCATCTTGATACACTACTATCCTTTTACCGTGGTCAAACTTTAAAACCTCTATTTCGTGTCGTTCTCCCCTATGCCAATTCCATGACCTACAAAGGTCGCATAAGGTCATCCAAATACCTCTGTTTGCCCATAATCTTATTTACTCATCCCCTCTTCACTCACCAATAGACAACCGCACACGTGCATTCTTGGTTGTCACCAATTAACTTATAACTGACCTTCTCCAATGTCAATGACTTACCATTCTTCTTACCCTCCATGTTACCATTCTCCTGAAGCTACCCTCCTCGAGGTACTCTACCATAAACTCCGTTAGTTCCTTCTTCATTCCATGCTTCCTCTTCTTTATAAGGTAACTATGTCTTCTTTGCCTTGTTGTTTCATATAACTCCCTTTCATAAGCTTAACCATTCTTCCTTGATGTCTTTGAAGTGCACCTTCCCAAATATTACAGCCTTAGGTAGCATCCGTTCACGTTTCTCTTGTTTGGTATCTTAAGTATTTCCATAAACAAAAGCTTCTTGTTCCGTCACTCCTTTTATCGGGATCACGTCTACTCACACTTCCTTCTTCTTGGCGTTTCTTAGTCTTATCGTTATAATAGAAACCGGTCAACTCCACGTGAATCTCCATCATGCTCTTCTTCTCATAACTCTAGTAATGTTGATACTTCAGTTGTTGATACATCGTAAGCTTAACTTACGGTACCATAAATCTTTAGTAAATGGTTCGATCACTCTGCTCGTCTTGACTCGAACGCTTAGGAGCGCCTAAAGAAAACTTCACATCTTAATAGATTACCACTATGAACCTTTCTAGAACGTACCCGTCTCCTCCTCGATTCGCATATTTAGTTGTCCATGTGTCTTCTTGAAGAATTTAAACTCGTTATATCTATTGGACGTGTTGTCGTTCAATCATGGTTTCTTTTGAACCTCTTCTATACCTTAATGTTGCTCCCTTACTTGCATTGCTTCCATCTCGATTTCTTTTTAAGTTGTTTCGAGTTTTTCCTTCCACTTGTTCGTTCGTCATTTATGTCGTCTCTAATCCTCCTCTTTGACACCCTTTTAAAGGAATTCGATAACCGTCATGATGTTCGTTAACACAAAATGCTCAACTCGATACTTGAGCGTACTCATCCACATATGAACGTTATCCTAAGCCAGCAAAGTTGTCTTAAAGGTGATACTATCCTTCCGTCGTCCTAACTATAAGGTTCCATACTATATACTACTATATATAAGAGTCCATATATAAACTTATATATGCCCTATGTCCACATAATTACTAATATAACAAATCCGGTAATTCATTACAACACAACAAGGTCCAAAGCATATATTATAGTTCACATATATATACTACAAATATAATCAAGTCCATCACATATACAATACAAATCTACATAAATACATATATATATATATATATATATATATATATATATCAAAATCCGATAAACTAAGCAGCCGAGATCCGCGGAAGGAGTGGTGGTCCGTACATTCTACCCCGACTCATGCATGTGATTTTGAAAACGAAAAGTCAGAACCCGTGTGGTATCTATTTATTCCTCATTCGGCCTTTAGAAGATTGCGAGTGCCATTGTTGTCAACCTAGGGCTCTGATACTACTTTTGTAACACCACAAATCCGCGGGACTCGGAATGCTACGGGTTAGGACCTCACGATGGGTCCCGACCCTTAGCCTGACAATAATTTCACCGGATCTTAGAACAAGGCACAAATAAAGGCCAAACCAAATTACATTCTTATGCAATGAAATGAAACCCGAAACTATACAAACAAAAGACTTCAGCCGAGATATCACCCAAAGACCAAACGCCATACATGCGGCATACAATATATATATAATGAATACAAACTCAAATACGACTCCAACCCAAACCCCTCCTAAAATGTACGGAACCCCGGCAGCCCACTCTTCTAGATCTCTCGACCGTATTCCTAACCTGCAAGACAGTCTACAACAATCGGTATAAAACCGTTAACTAATATTCGTAGCATTAGAAGCAAGGTGAAGGCACATACACACATACATCAACATAACACATAACATGCTCAAAACACACAAGTCCGGTTATTATCTTTTTATTATTAGGTCATATCCCGTTCTAATTCAACTTCTTTTGTGACACGAGAATCTCCCGAAACTCGCCTCGGTCCCCACTTACCACATGGAACGGTACGGATGCATCCATCCGTCTAGCCACACGTGCTAGTCGCTAAGAACCTCCTAACTCTACGCAAGAGCTAAACAAGTTGTCACCGCCCGTTATCATACACTTGGGCAAAATAATATATAATGGTCAGTAATCCTATTTCCGGTTTTATAAGTTATAATGAAAGCAATAAAACACACACCACCAAACACGCATCAAATCTAAAACATAGAATACGAGCTAAGTAAGTCCGGAAACATACCTCTTCACCACTCTCAACAAACGACACTCTCGCTTCCTTAGGAGAGGAAGCCCATTACCTGCTCACAAGAAGATAACTATATCAACAACCCACTCACAATAGAAGTCTTAGACTTCTATACAAATGTTCTACGCAAGACCATTTGACTCTCAATTCTCGGATCACATCCTAGAATCCATCATGCTCACATCACACTCAACACAAGCTAGAAGTCCTAAGACTTCTAAATCCTCGGGTCTCGCAAGATCATAACTCACAACACAACTAGAATAAGTCAAACCTAAACTCAAAAATCCCACAAGATCATACAACCCTACCTCGAGCCTCAAAACGCTCACAAGATCAACCATATAACTTAAAGCCTTATAACAACCTCACAAGATAACCAACACCTCAAGCTTAGAATCAACATCATTCCATCAAACAATATCAAATCCTCGAAACTCACCTAAGGTCCATAACCACTACTTGGTAACTCTAAGTTTTGCTAGATCCAACCTAGCATGATACTACTAAACATAAGTAGGTCGAGGAAGGAGATACTCACACGAGGTCGAAAGCTGAAGACGAACTACGGATGCCGATAATGGATTCGTTGACCTTTATCGGGGCGCTTCCGGACATAAAACCAAAGCTAAGCAAATTTAGCTTATACGCTAAATTTGAACGGAAGATTTAGATTATATAATTAAGGAAAGCTCGTTTTCAAAACCAAGATTAAAACTCGTTAAAACCTTTTCCGGGGCAATTATACAAATATGGAAATTTGGTCATAAACCGCAATTAATCTTTGAGCCATAAACCAAATTTAATCCAACAAAGGCATAATATATAGTATGTATAAATATAAGAATATCCCCGTAATTAAAACCAAGGTTAAAAACCGGTAACACATTTTCCGGGACAACTTATACATTTTTAAAAAATATGGACTATCATCCGTAATTAAAACCTTGGGGCATTTTCTGAAAATAACCCAATAAAGGGCATAAATGCATCAATGCAGAAATATGGGTCCAAGCTGCAAATTTTAAAATATGGATACTTATTGTAATTACACTAGATTCAAGGGGCCCTGATTTAATTAGGGCAAAAACTCCAAACAGCAACCCGATAGTTGCAAGCGGCAAGGAGGAGCGCAGTGCCATCTTCGATAGCGAGGGATGCGTGGCTCCGGCAAGGCTGCGCAGGCGGAGGAAAGAGAGGCGGTCGGCGTCAGTATAGGCGGAGGAAGGAGTGGCGGCACCGGGGCGGTCCAAAGCTCCTCACGGGCTGCCTCCAGGCGGCAGGAGAGAACAGAGAAAAAAAAGGGAAGGCGACGACAGCGATCCGGCTAGGCCAGGGCGGCAGCAAGGTAGCACTGGCGGCGGGGCCTACCAGGGGGAAGCACGGCATCAGCTTCTGTCTCCGGCAAGGGTGGGGTAACGGCAGACGGCTGCTACTTCAAGCGTGAACGAAGGAAAGAGAGGTGGCGATCTGCTGCTGTAACGCCTTCTCAAAGGAGAGCCCGGAGTGCTCCTGGGGTGGACGAAGGGGAGCAAGGCTCCCGGCGAGGTGGTCCAAAGTAGAGGGATGAGTGAGGAGGAAAAGAGGGAGGTGTGTCTGTGAGATGCGGTTGCAAGGTCGAGGGAAGGTTCCAATCGGGATGGTGTAGACGAGGCAAACGGGCTGCGTGAGAGAAAGAGAGAGAGATGGCGCACAGAGGGGATGGGTGAGGGTCACTACAGGCGAGGAAGTTGAAGGGTCACATGTGAGCAGAAGCTATGCAGAAATCTAAAAGTCAGGGAAGGGAATCCAGAGGTCGGGGGGAAAGAAAGCCAACAAGCTACACGACACAGTTGAAGGAAGAAGGAATAAAAGATAATTTAGAATGTAAAATGTAAAATAAAATAAAATAGTATATCGGAAATTAAAATATATTCGATCAAAACACTCGGAAGAGGAAATTTTCCGGAATAAAAATATATATACGGAATATATACTCATAAAATATAATTTACGATATTGAAACCATACCCGTAAAATATTTCCGCTATTAAAAATAGCGATAAAAGCCGGAAAGAAAAAGGGAAAAAAAATAAATATTGCAATCGCGCCTAAAATTTGGGCCGTTGCAGAGCGGTTCTTTCGTTCCACAAGCCCGTTTTATTGAGGAGTTCTAGGAGCTGAAAAATTGTGTGAAATACCATATTTTGCACAAAACAGATCAAACTTTAGTTGATCAAATTCTCTACCATGATCATTTCTTATCGACACAATAGGTAGGTTTTTCAAAGTTTGGAGCTCCTTACATAATTTTGAAAACTCAAACAATGCTTCAGATTTTTCCCGTAAGAATGATATCCATCTAAAACGAGAAAAATCATCCACAATGAAACGAATGTATTGTTTACCTTTGGGAGATTTGACACGCATACGACCACAAAGATCCATATGTAACAACTCAATGGGTCGAGAAGAACTTACAACCTTCTTTGGTTTGAATGAACCTCTTGTGTTTACCTTGTGTACAAGCTTTACATAGTTCATCTACCTTAATGTTTAGGTTTGGTAAGCCACGTACCAAATTGTTTGAAAGTAACTTCTTCATTGTATGCATGCTTGCGTGACCAAGTCTTTTATGTCAAAGCCTTGGATCGTCAGCATAGGCCTTGAGACACTTAAGCTTAGTTCCAGAAACTTGGTTAGTAATCATAGAATAAACATTGTTACATCTAAGAGTTGTAAGCACAATATCGATCACCATATTTCTTTGCTTGAACATCATATTTTTCTGAATGAAAAATTACCTTGTGGCGTTTATCACATATTTGAGAGATGCGAAGCAAGTTATACTTCAAACCGTTAACAAGATATACATCATCAATGAAGTTAGATGATGTATAGCAAACTTTACCAATGCCAATAATTTCACACTTTCCTTTATCACCAAGCTTAATGGTTCCAGATGATTTCTTCTTTAGATGTGAGAACATTAAGCTTTTTCCACTCATATGTCGTGAGCAACAACTATCTAATATCCATTTATGCTCCTTTACCTTGGTGATATCCTGCAAAACAGCAAACATCAACCTTTATGGGTCGACCAAATGGCATATTTTGGTCCATATTCAACCTCAATCATGTTTGGTGGTCTAGTAACTTTAGGAACCCAAATTTTCTTAACTTGTATCCTTAGACATAGATGATAAGTGTTTCTAATGATGTAAGGATCATTTCTTCTATATGGACATGTTGATTTTACATAACCCTTTTTACAACAATAGAAACATGTGGGCATATGAATACTTCATTTAGCTTTGACAAAAGTGGTAGTTGTTTTTCTAGGAAAACTGACATGATAACCTATGCCATTTTTGTTACGGGAAGACTGTTGCTCACCCATCATCCTTTTGAGGTTTGCTTTCGAACGAGTGAATTGAATAAGTGCAGCCTTCTGGTCTTGACACGTCATAGTTAAATCAATCTTTTCTTTCTCTAGATCGATATATTCTCGATGGAGAGAAGAGAGGTTGCCCTTGAGGATCACATTTTCTGATTCCAAGGCCTTGATATTGATATCAAGGTCTAACTTTTTAGTGTAAAGATTTTCAATCTCTAGAGACATATCACTTAACCTTTTCTCTTATTTGAGAAGTTTTTCTCTTAAGGAACTTATCCTTACCCTATATTCGTTAGCACATATGATTATGTCTTTAAGGAATTGTGCGAGATTAGTTTTAGGTTGGGACATAATGGTACTTACCACATTATCAACGTAGTGATCTGGATCTTCTTTATGATCAGCCATTAGACAAAGGTTTGCTTGTTCTTTTTCGTCTTCTAATTCATTTGTGAAATCTGAATCACTCCATGAAGCTACCATAGCTTTCTTCTTTCGATCATTCTTTCTAAAGTTGTTCCTCTTCTTTTGTGGACAATCCTTTACAAGAAAATTTGTTTCACCACATTCAAAGCAATTAAAAACTTTAGTTTTCTTGTTAGAGTTAGAAAAATTACCTCGAGGTCTTGATGTTTGCGGATATTCTTTGTTGTTTGCAAATTGTTTCTTTATTTAAAGAATCTTCGCGCAACCCGTAGAGATCAAGGCAAATGGATCTACTTCTTCATCATCACTATCTTCCTCTTGTAATGGTAACTCATCCTTCTTAGATCTTAGTGCAACGTTCTTTGTGCTGGATGGGAGCTCTCTATCTTTTTCATCAAGAACCATCTCATGTGTGATGAGTTTTCCAAGGAGGTCGTCGAGAGGAAGAGTTGAGTGATTCTGAGCTTCTTCGATGGCAGTCATTTTTTGTCGCCACTTAGCTTTAGGTAAGCTCCTTAGAACCTTCCTAAATTTTTCTTCGTTTGTGAAGACCTTTCCAAGTGAGCCCAGGTTGTTCACGATTGTAATAGTTAGGATTTCTGAATTCTAATTAATGTTGATTAACTTAATCAGTGATAGTAATTGACATATAACTTGCGAAGATTGCGTAAGTGTTGAGTATAAATCCCACCGTTATGTTCCTGGCGTAATTTTGGGCTTATGGTGAAATTTTCACTTTTTCCCCCGGGTAATTACTTTTTCCCTCCGGTATTATTTGGAGCATTTGGAAGCTCCAATTAATAAAAATGCAGTTCAGAGAAATGATCAGGACATTGGACATGTCCTAGATATGAAATAACATGGAAAGGCAAAACGGGCAAAAGAGTAGCTATTTCGTTTCTTAACGGCTAAGAAAGACGGCATAGGAATACACGTTTTCCGAGGCAATTGTAGAATACTTATCCCTACAATATTCAAGATCTATTATTCCAATTTCGAGAAGTTTGGAGAAGGGGGTTCAACCCGCCATTGGATCGATAAAAGGATAATTATCGACTTCGCTAAAGGATAATTATCGAATTCACTATAAATAGCGGAAAATCGTTTATTAATTCATTTCCGTTCACGTTTCCTCGTAAAAGCTCTGTTTTCTCTCAAACTTCAAACTCAGATATACTTTTCGTTTCTAATCCGATTTCATTTCCGTTTGAGTTTCTAGATTCCTCTCTTCATTCACTTCATATCGCTACCAAGTTTTTGCTTTTCCGAGCAGATGAAGACCCGGTCGAGCATATATGTCACCAGGACAGTTCCGTCGCTCAGATTCCGGTGAATTTGATGTTGTACATGCGTAGCATGTGTCGTTGTGATTCCAAATCTTCTTTCAGATCGTCAATCGGGTTATGAATAAGTTATGAATTTATTCGTTTTCCGTACTGCGATTTGGCCTAATTTGACCTTAGACTTTTCAAAATGGATAATTAGAAATTCCATTATGATCATTATATTATTCTTGTGTTTATGGGTTGTTTGTTTGATGAAATCTGATAACAGGTGGGTTTAGAAATCGTTTGCGGGCAAAACGTTATTCTGGTGAAATTTAATTAATTAAATTAGGATTAAATTTGAGATTGAGGAATACTGAATAGATGGATGCTAGGTGTCAGAATGATTTGAGGATCATGATGATGTTATGGATATCTGTTATGGCTTTAAGGATTAGTATGTGTACGAGTATGATGAGATGTTATGTTGAGGTTATGCCTTAGGCATTTATGAATGTGTTGAGGATCTGAGGTTTAGATTGGAGATATAGGTTGGTTGTGGTTAGTGAGGCGAGTCTCCTAACCATTGCAGTATGTGATTGTGTGTGCCTTGCTATTGCAGGCGTTGATTACTTCCCCAAGGGGAAGCTGTGACGTGGTACAGGTTACAAGTACATAGGGTAAGTCCATAGGACTTACTTAGCATGCAGTTGTGGATTGTATGATTGTGATGGTTGTGTGTGTTCATATGATTGTGCATTTATAACCTAAACCGGACTAGGATGACCATTCATTACATTTATTTGGCCCAAGTGTATTATAACGGGCGGTAACCGCTAGTCTCCGCCAGCTGGTTAGGAGGAGGTCCCTGAAGATGATCTCACAGGAGCGGACGAGTGAAGGTCACCCCCCTACAAAACTCCTGTGTTACGTTGGATGGGACGGGGTTCTTGAGGCTCCGCGTGTTACAAAAGAAGTTGAATTAGTAATGGAATAACGTAATGAGAGATAATAAATGAATGTGTGTGGCATTGCATGTTTGAGATGTTGATGTGTGGGTATGCTATTACCTTCATGCTTTTCATTGATGTAGCTAACGGTTTCATATCGTGTTGTAGTGTTCTGCACGTTAGGAATACTGCAGAGTGAGCAAGATGGTGTGACAAGCCGAGGACTTTGTTACATTAGGATGCGTGGGATGTGGGATCTTTTGTGGTTGTAGTTTATGTTGTTGTTTTGTACTCGGCTATGAGTTTGTAAACTCTTTTGATGTATCATACTCAGCTTTTATGTATTTGATTTTAATCTACCTGTGCCTTGTTGTAAGATCTAGTGAACTTGTTGTCAGGCTAGGGTCAGGATCCATTGTGAGATCCTAGCCCAATGTGACACTCCAAATCCCGCGGATTTGGGGTGTTACAACGATCTCAGTAAATCTTGTGAACGTTTTCTTGACATGTTCATTTGGATTCATCTTGAATAGCTCATATTGTCTGAGGAAGATGTTGATCATTGTTTCCTTGTCTTGACTTGTTCCTTCGTATGTGACAACGATTTTGTCTCATATTTCTTTTGCACTCTTGCATGATGAGATGCGGTTGAATTCATTCGCATCTAATCCACAGTAGAGCAGGTTCATGGCCTTGTAGTTCTTTCAAACACTATCCAAGTCGGCTTGTGTGAAGTGAGCTTCCTTCTTTGCGACTTGCACTCCTTCAACTATAGTAGTTTGGATTTTAGGGCCATTTTGAATAATGTTCCATGGTTCCATATCCTTATCAATAATGAACATGCGCATTAGTGCTCTCCAATGGGCAAAGTTGTTACACAAAAGAGTGGTGGTCGAGATGAGGATGTTCCTTAAGCAAATTCTCCATCACCTACAGAGTTCATGATTAGTCTAACTGATGGTTTAATCAATATACGTGAGTCTTGTAACAGCTCGAATCCGCGGGACTCGGGATGCTACGGGCGGAGACCTTACAATGGGTCCTGACCCTTAGCTTAACAATAATTTCACCGGATCTTGCAACAAGGCACATATAAAGGCCAAAACCGAAATACATTTTTATGCAATGTTATGAAACCACAAAGACAAAAGAAAGGAAAGACTGCAGCCGTCCTTACAACAAGATCAACATATTACAAAATAACAACACAAGGACTCCAAAACCCAACTAAACCTAAGATGTACAGGGACCCCAGTTGCCCACTCCTCCGGATCACTTGGCCACATCATAACCTGCACATCAACTACAACAATCGGTATAAAACCGTTAGCTCACATTTTAGGCATTATAAAGATAGCAAGGGCACAAACACACACATAAGTACACATAACACACATCATGCTTATACACATACAATCCGATTCTTATATTCTCTTTGTAAGTCATTCCATTTCTAGTTTCATTCGTTATAAGTGTAACACGAGAGTCTTATAACTCTTGCCTCTGTCCCCGTGTAACCAAAAGGAGTGATGCAGAGCTCAACCCGTATACCATGTGGAGTGGCGAACAAGCCCGCCTGTATACCATTTATTGCTTGGTCGCAGGGAACCTCCCTGTCTCCCTCGGGAGCTGGGCATTGATGTCACCGCCAAAAAATAATAAACAATGGGCCAAATATATATAACCAAGTTGTCCTAATCCGGTTTCATGATTATAAACAAAGGTAAAGCACACACCACCATCACATATCCAAATAATGCGTAAAAGCGAGCTAAGTAAGTCCGTAGACTTACCTATCTCAAAGCTAAACGAAACCGATAACACTCTCTGAAGGAATATAACCAAAGTCTGATCAAGGCAAGGCACGATAATCAATAACTAACTGATAAGCTATAAGCCTCGGGCTTCTAATCTCCCAAAACCTATATGAGGTCACACCCTGGCATGCTAGTTCTAACTCCAAATCTCGAAGATCGTCCTAAGATCGTACCAAACATAACTTGACAAAAACTAATAAACTATCCAACAAACACACACGGTTCAAGGCCACTACTTTGCATTTGCCCTAAGTTATGCTAGATCCATCCTAGAATGATATTACTACTAAAAATAACGAGATCGAGAAAGGTACTCACACGAGATCAAAGGCGGAAGACGATCTACATAGGTCGAGTATGGATTCGTTGGCCTTTATCGCGGCGCTTCTGGACCTAAAACCGAAGATAAATAAAATTAGCGTAACGCTAAAATTTGGCATAGTATGTAATATATATATAAATGTAAGAACAAATTCCGTACTAAAAATCCAAGTTAAAATCATAAAACTCTTTCCGGGCAATTTATACAATTTTATAATAATGGGTCAAAACCCGCAATCAACTTTTCCGGGCAAGATATGAAACTCAAGAAACTTGGGCAATTTTTAGAAAATAAAAATTTTGGCCAAATCTATAATTAAGTTCAGCAGGGGTATAATTGTTAATTTCCAAAATGTGGGTCAAATCTGTAAATACAAAATAATGGGTTACATTTGTAATTACACATAAACCTTGGGACCCCGAATTGAATAAGGAATATAGGGTTTAAAGGGGGTCTAGAGATGGCGGCCTAGGAGGAGGCAAGGCAGGCGGCCATTCGACCTCCGGCTACGGCAAGGCGGCGAGGGCACAGGGCTAGTCCTCCAGTGGTTGCAGGTGGGCGGCCGGCATCTCCGGCGATGAAGACGCCTTTCCTTGGCGTTCTCGAGGATGCAGGTTGTCCTCCTCGCAACAGAAGGTACATGGAGTAGGGGAGGAGAAGGAGTGATGCGCCCTTGACCCCTATGTCCCAAGACGAGGAAGACGAGGCACTTCGGGTTCGCTCCGATGGTCCGCTCACCCGTTCCCGTGCTAAAGAAATCGCTCAAGCAACCGGCTCCATCATTAGCCGCACCGTTGCTTGTCACGGACCCATTGGTTGCAAACCGTGTCTCTACGCCACTATGACTTGAAGCTTGTCAAGCCGGCACCGTTCCGGCGCATTTTCCGCATTTTCCGTAATTTAGCGTTTTGTAATAATAAGTCTTTTTATTTTCGGATTATTAATTTCCAGCAATTAATTTCCGGAACTTAATTTCTCGAATTTAAGATTAGACTTTTGGTTTCGGAATTTAATTCGGAAACTTAATTCCGAACTTAAATTCCCAACCTTTCACATTTTTAGGCTTTTCATTTTCGGAACTTAAATTCAGACTTTATTTCCATCATTTAATTTCCGACCTTTTGTATGGCCTTCATCCACTATATAAGGGGATGTTTGGCTCATTTGTAAATCATGTTCAATTTGATTAAGTAATGAGAAGTATTTTCCTCCAACTTACTTGAGCATCAATCCCTCTTCGAATCCTCTCAAAGTTCTTCTTTTGGATCTTCGATCCAAACTCAACCATATTCGAGGGTTCTTCATGAACCAACTCAACCGACTCACTTCAAGGTTTGATCGATCAATCTAGATCGACTCAATCATACAACTTCCGCATCCATCTCTAAGCTTCCGCAACCCATCTTCAATTGCATTCGCACTTCAACTAAGGAGTAGTTGAGCTTCAACTTGATCTAGATCCGGAATACTTCATTGACGTGTCCAAGGACGCATCAGAGCAAATGGATCTAAGCTAAGTTATCTTTACTCTTGTTTTTGTGCGTTATCATATTCATCCTTTTTGCCTTTTGTTCATCATCATCATCTTCATATCGTTCTTCGCATCTTCATCCACGTTCCTGAAAAAAAAAATTTCTCGATCCATTTTACAAAGCAAATTTAGGAGATTTTCGGTTTGCCATCAAACCATTAATCTACAAAATATTTTTCTTCACCCAATCCGACATTTTTGTTAATCAATTTCACCATTTTCTTGGGATTTTTTTGTTGACAAAATCGGATATCACGTCTTTTGATATTCCAAAAACAAAAAACAAGGCAAAAACTCTTCAAAAAAACGGATTTGTTTCAAAAGAAAAAGTGGATTCATCTCTTGCATTCCAAAGGTTGCATTCTAAAGTTTCAAAAAGAAACAATTCCACAAAAACAAAAGTAAAAGACGTCCGGCAAACCGGTCCATCCGAAAAATCGGATTTTTGGAAAAGGTCAAAGACCAAAGCAAGTAAAACTTGCCGATAAACAATCCGTCCACTTCCTATCTCTCCATTTTCTTACAAGTTGCAAATTTTCTCTTGATTTTGTGTGCATTTTGGTTCAAACTTGTTGGATTTGCCATCCTTGCCTAACCGCCACACGGCCTTTCCAAAGGTAGAACCTTAACGCACTTGAACTTGGGTAACATTGACTTATCTTGTCACCTTGCTCATTTGATTGCTTGCAATTTTGTGTCCAATCATGGATTTATGACTAACGTCACAATGGAAATATCTCAGGAATCAAGTGAAAGGCAAGAGCTCACTACTTTGACCGAAGAAAATGCCTCCCTTAGGCAAGAGCTTGAAACTTTGAAGGCCCAAATGCTTGCCCTTACGACCGCTCCACCGAATCCAAATGGAACCTTGGTCGATGCTTCCACGTCCGATGGACGTCGCAAAGGCAAAGGGATCTTGGGAGCCGAACCATCTAACGGTCGACGGCTTGCCTCCGTCATTGAAAACCACGGTCCCTCCTAAAACGACGGTCATGAGTCCCACAATGAAGGTGACGAGAACCCTGACCCTTCTCCAAATGATTTGCTATATGTTGACACAGAGAATCGGCACAAACGGTATGAGCACAACCGACGTAAGTATGGCACTTCCCCTCCTCCATCTAGTGCCCAACGCACCAACCGTCCCTTCCGGATTGATGACCGGTACCATCATCAAACAAATGACCGCTCTCAACGTCCCGAGAATGATCGGTCCGGACAACGCCGCCAACGGCATAGCCGGAAACCGATGTATCATGATTTTGAAGAGTATGACGAAAGAGATGACTTTGACAAGTTCTCCGATGATGAGTCGGACTTGGAACGGGTGGCACATGTCCGTCCATGACACCCACCCATCCGAGAGCCATTTGAGAACCAGGATCGAGGAGAAGAATGGTTGCCTCCTCCTAACCCACCAAGGCCTGCCCCACCTAATCATGGGCGCCAACGGCATAACGATGGCCACCGGCGAGCCCATCACGAAGAGGCATACATGGAACCGCCTCGACCGGATCCCTACCGAGCTCGTAGGAATGGTAAGGGGTTAAATTTCTGATCTTTTATGGTGAATATGATCCTTGTGCGTTTCTTGATTGGGCACAGGATATGAAATGAGCTCTCAAGCATTGCCATTATGAAGAGTATGAGAAAATCGAAGCGGCGACACTTTACTTTGAAGGTGATGCAAAATCTTGGTGGAACCGGTATGAGAACAAACGTGAGAACCGAGGATGGGCACCGGTTGCAACATTTGATCAATTGATCTATGTCATGACTAAGAAGTACGTGCCCGACGACTTCAAAAACGACATGCGGTTGCAAATTGCCGAATTCCAACAAGGAAGCCTTACTCCGGTGGCTTACTTAGCCTAACTGTAGGATATGCATATGAAGGCCGGCATCTCGGCCTCCACCTCCGCCCTTCGAACCAAATTCATGAGCGGCCTTAATCCGTCAATCCGGCGCCCCCTCGAGATTGTCCCATACAAGGACTTGGGAGCCTTATGTCATGCCGCCATGAAACTCCACAAGCAACAACTCGAAACGCCTCGATATTCAAGGTATAATTCTTCATCTAGTCAATATGCTTATACCTCTAATCCCCGTTCTCGAGATTTTTCTAGTTCTCAAGATTCCGAAGCCGCTAAAGGATCCCCACGGATGAGTCAACCCACCCGGCAAGCGGCTACCGAGACCATATCGTGGCACCGTTGCTCCACCACAAACGTCTCCGGGCCGACCCCAAGAAGGATCTCAAATGGTGGCCCGCCCAAGAGAACCCGTGTGTTTCAAATGTAGCGGGTTTGGTCATATCCAACGTGATTGCCCGAACACCAAGCGGGTGATGTTTGCCAACCCATCATATGACGATGGCGAAGAGGAATATAATGGTGATATCCTCTTGGAAGATGACCAAGATGCCGACCCATACTATGGCATGGAGCCATGCGACGACCAACTTGCTTGCAGTCCGGCACAACCAGGTAAGTTTGCTCTAGTCTCTCGTCGTATTTTGGCTATCAAAGAGCATCTCCCTATTGACCAACGCGAGAATCACTTCCACTCTCGTTGCTTGGTCAATAACACTAGTCTCTCTCTAATCATCGATGGGGGTTCGTGTCGTAATATTGTCAACGAAAAAGTGGTGAAACACTTTAAGTTGCCTACAACCCCCCACCCACAACCTTACGGACTCTAATGGATTTCCGATAAGGCAAGTGACACCGTCATACAACAAGCGTGGGTGACGTTTTCTATTGGCGCCTATGTTGATAAGGTCCTTTGTGATGTTATCAAAATGGACGCCACACATGTATTGTTGGGAAGACCATGGCAATTTGACCGTAAAACTTTTCATGATGGTTATCTCAACCGTTACATGTTCCAATACAATGGAAAACGGATCACACTTTTGCCTATGACTCCGCAAGAAATTTTAGTTGACTATGCAGAACGAAAAAGGCAACAAGTTATTGATGACACCACTAAACCGCCGGCCACATCGGACCCTCCTCGCCTCTCTCCCGATATTATGGATGTTCATACTTCCGGTTCCCGTAATTCCGGCCCTAAGGTTCATGGTACCGAAACACGAGGTAGTAACAGTGTTGTCCCTACAAATGCACCTCCGGGTCCTACCATTCAAGGGCGATGTGAACCCTGAATCCTTTTGGCCCGATGACATGACTTGACATCGGTCATGGAAGGTAAGTTTCCTTGTTTCTTACTTGTCCCTTTTTGTTTATCTATTTCCCATGACCCAAGTAATATGCCACACGAGGTGTCCTTGTTGTTGTCTGAATTTCAGGATATCTTGACCGACAAACTACCACCCGGCTTGCCACCAATCCGAGGAATTGAGCACCAAATCGATTTGGTGCCCGACGCGTCTTTACCCAACCGTGCCGCTTACCGTGCAAGTCTGGAGGAGACTAAGGAGCTACTACGCCAAGTCCAAGAGCTCCTAGACCGGGGCTATGTTCGTGAGTCCTTGTCTCCATGTGCCGTGCCGGTCAACTTGTGCCCAAGAAAGACAGATCTTGGCGGATGTGTGTATATTGCCGAGCCATCAATCAAATCACCGTCAAGTATCGTCATCCGATCCCGCGCCTTGATGATATTTTATACGAGCTCCATGGCGCCACTATCTTCTCAAAGATCAATCTCCGGAGCGGATACCATCAAATCCGCATGGCCGAAGGTGATGAATGGAAGAAGGCTTTCAAGACGAAGCATGGCCTCTACGAGTGGCTTGTCATGCCATTTGGCCTCTCCAACGCACCATCCACCTTCATGCGCCTCATGAATCACGTCTTGCGCAAGTTTTTGGGTATTTTCGTAGTTGTCTATTTCGATGATATCTTAGTCTTTAGCAAGTCTTTGGATGCCCACATCGAGCACCTTCACCAAGTGCTCGAGTGCCTTAGACAAGAGCAATTATATGTCAATTTGGAGAAATGTGTTTTTTGCTCGGACACCACAATTTTTCTTGGCTATGTCGTGTCTAAGGACGGACTACGAGTGGACGAATCAAAAGTTCGCGCCATTCGGGAGTGGCCTACTCCTACTACGGCCACCATGGTTCGAGCCTTTCTCGGCTTAGCGGGCTTCTATCGACGCTTTGTCAAGGACATTAGCTCGATAGCGGCATCGTTACATGAGCTTACTAATAAAGGTGTCACATTTGAGTGGCGTGACACCCAAGCTTGAGCGTTTGAGTCGCTCAAATACCGTCTTTGTAATGCGCCACTACTCCAACTCCCAAACTTTTCGAAAACCTTTGAGGTGGAGTGTGACGCATCGAATGTAGGCATTGGGGGGGTTCTCCTACAAGAGAATCGGCCCATTGCTTATTTTAGCAAAAAACATTCCGGTCCCTCACTCAACTATCCAACTTATGACAAGGAGCTATATGCTTTAGTTCGTTGTCTTTAAACATGGCAACACTACTTATGGCCGAAGGAGTTCGTGATTCATTCGGATCATGCGGCTCTTTCGTATCTCAAGGGTCAAACTACCTTGAGTCGGCGCCATGCGAGTTGGGTAGAGTTTCTTGAGACCTTTCCTTATGTCATTCGACATAAGAAAGGTAAAGAGAATGTGGTAGCCGACGCCCTTTCTCGCCGATATATCCTTCTTGTGCATATGGACGCCAAGATCCATGGCTTTGCTCTTATCGAAGAGTTATATGCCACGGATCTTGACTTCAAGGATATATTTGCTCAATGCCTTGACCTCCGAGAGCATGAGTCTTTCTTTATTAACGATGACTACTTATTCCGTGCGGGCAAACTTTGTATCCCGCGCTCGAGTATTCGTCATTTGTTGATAAAGGAGGCCCATGAGGGTCGTGGTCACTTCGGTGCTACCAAGACTCTCGCCGCTCTACAAGAGCACTTCTTTTGGCCCCACATGCGCAAGCATGTGACACGGTTTTGCATAAGTTGCATCACATGTCATCATGCAAAATCGCGCCTAGGTCCGGATGGATTGTATTCTCCTTTGCCTATACCAATGGGACCTTGGGAGGATCTTTCTGTGGACTTTGTGGTTGGCCTACCCATGTCAAAATGAGACAAAGAATCTATTTTTGTGGTAGTCGATCGTTTTTCAAAAATGGCACATTTTATTGCATGTAAGAGCACACAAAATGCTAGTGAAGTAGCTACACTTTTCTTTGACAATGTTGTGCGCTTACATGGAATACCGCGTTCCATCCTTAGTGATCGGGACGTAAAGTTTGTGTAACGCCCCAAATTTTGGCATGTTTTCGATTTTTATTTCTCCGACTTCTATCGATATTTTGTTAGATTAAATATTTTATTAAAAGTATTTTATAACGTAAAATAAAATTCCCGAGCATATTTATATTTTGGTTTACTTTCAGAATAGTTCGGAAAATCTTTTCGACTTGAAAATTCCGTTCCTAGCATTTTGGTATCGAGTCTAGCTTCTTTTTATTTTTTTTTCTTCTTACTATTTCTCTTTCTTTTTCCCTTTTTCCTTTTTGTCTTCCTCTAGCTTGTCCCTTTTTCAATTGGTGAGAAGTAATTGCAGCAAATCGACCCCTCGTTGCTCCCCCTTTGATAATTCCCCTCTCTCACGCCATCTCCCTCTGTATTCATCTCCACCCCCTTCTCCCCACTGTGTTTGACAACAAACACTGCCCCAACTCTTCCTTCTGCTCCTTCGTCCACACCAAGAGCAAGAAATATGCCCACACTCCCCACACTGTTGTGCCACCAGGAGACCGGAAATAGCCCTTGCTGCCGCTATCGAACTCGCCAGGGAGGACCACCTGTCACCGGAGAATCCCCCTGCTCATTACCACAGCCGGAGAGACTCCTCTGCTTCTCACCTCGTCGCAACCACCGGCAGCAATGCTCCTTCCTCTGCGGCGAGCTCCAGCCACTAGGAGATCTGCCCTCGCCAGTGCCCGAGACGGGAGGCCGATTGGCCTGCTGCCTCGCGCCGGAGCCACGCAGCCTAGCCGCCGCCCTCCTTCTCTGTCGAACCCTGGAACCGGAGACCCTTCCCCTCTCAACCCTCTGCGCGACCTCCTCTGTTGCAACGAATCTCGCAGGTTGAGAGAGCTGCCTCCACTTTGCCGCGATATGTCGTCGGGGATGAAGGGCCACCACACCACATCGGTGTCGCCCGCCTGCCGGAGCATTTGCCGCCTCCCTCCTTGCTACCCGCCGCCTGCTGCCCTTTCCATTTCTTTTGTTTTGTTACGGAGGTGGTGTACTGTTGGAGAAGAAGCTATTTGTTTTTAGGGTTTTTATTTCAACCCCTCTTTTGTGGTTAATTACAGTTTGGACCCATAGTTTTGTATTTACAGATTTGACCCACGTTTTTGAAAATTTTAATATTAACCCATGCAAGTTTAATTATGGATTTTGGCACAAAGTTTTATTACGGATTATGACCATGGTTTTGGAACGGGATAGTTTGCCCCAGAAATGTCTAAACGGTTTCTAACCTCGGGTTTTAGCTATGGAGATATTCTTATGATTATGTATACTATATACATTATGTCTTTGTTGGATTTATTTTGGATTTATGACCCAAAGTTATTTCGGGAAATGGCCAAGTTTCGAGAGTTTCTTAGTTGCCCGGAAAGTTGTTTTGGTTTTGACCCGTATTTATAAATTGTTGTGATCACCCCGGAAAATGCTTTGCGAGTTTTACCCTTGTTTTGAAAGCGGGGCTTCATTAGATTTTTATATGCGTTAATCTCCCTTCCAAAATTAGCGTTTAAGCTAATTTATTGTAGCTTTGGTTTTAGGTCCGGGAGCGCCCCGATAAAGGCGTAATGAGACCAAGTTCGACATCCGCCTTGACATCGTGTGAGTATTCTCTTCCTCGATTTAGTTATGTTTAGTATTAGTATTATGTTAGGTTGGATAATCTAGCATAACTTAGAGTAAATACCAAGTAGTGGTTATGGTCTTTAGGTGAGAGTTTGAGGATTGTGAAATGTTTTATAACTTGAGGTGTTGATGTTATCTTGTGAGGCTTGTGAGGTTTGAGAATTGGAGTATATGGTTGTTCAGTTTATGGGCTAGGATATGCGTATCCTAATATGGTGTTGTTACCGTTGCGGTTGTTTGGACTAGGCATGTTTTTCCCAGTATATATGTACTATGGGTTATAATCCTGCGAGATCATAGGGTCTAGAAGTCTAAGGACTTCTAGCTTGTGTTGAGTAGGATGTGAGCATGAGTAATTTAGGATGCGGTCCTAGAGTGAGAGTCAAATGATCTTGCGTAGATCATTTGCGTAGAAGTATTAGACTTCTTGAGTTGAGCGAGTTGTTGATATAGTTATCTTCTTGTGAGCAGGTTGTGGACTCCTTCCCAAGGGAAGCGAGAGTGTTGTGAGTTGAGTGTGGCGATAAGGTAAGTCTTTGGACTTACTTAGCTCGTATTCTCTGTATTAGTTTCAATGCATGTTTGGTGGTGTGTGTTTATTGTTTATGTATGTGTTTATTGCTTATGTTATAACATCTAAACCGGTAATAGGACCACCGACTTTATATGTTTATATTTGGCCCAAGTGTATGATAACGGGCGGTGACCGCTTGTCCAGTCCAAAATGGGGATGACTGGGAGGTGCCTTGCGACCAGCCCATCGGGTGATGCTGATCCGCATCAAGTACAAACCCGTATGGTGAAAGGGGACAAGGGCGAGATCTTTAAGATTCTCGTGTCACAAAAGAAGTTGAATTAGAACGGGATATGACCTAATAATAAAAAGATAATAAACCGGATTGTGTGTTTTGGAATATGTTGTGTGTTTATGATGCCTTATGTGTGTGTGTGCCAATACCATGATTCTAATGCCTTGAATGCTAGCTAACGGTTTTATACCGATATTGTTGTAGTTGCCTTGCAGGTTAGGGGCGCGGCCGAGAGATCCGGAAGAGTGGGCAGCCGGGGTCCGTACATTTTAGGATGGGTTTTGGGGGTTGTTTTTATGTATTGTTTAGGGTATTATGTATGTCACGTGTATGGCGGTTGTCTTTAGCGTTGTATCTCGGCTGAAGTCTTTCATTGTTTTCTTTTGGGGATCATATCATTGCATTAAAATGAATTTCGGTTTTGCCGTTATTTGTGTCTTGTTGTAAGATCCAGTGAAATTGTTGTCAAGCTAAGGGTCGGGACCCATTGTGAGGTCCCAACCCGTAGCATCCCGAGTCTCGCGGATTCGGGGTGTTACAAAGTGGTATCAGAGCCCTAGGTTGACAACAATGACACTAACAATCTTCTAAAGGCCGAATGAGGAATAAATTGAACCCACACGAGTTTTGACTTTTCGTTTTCAAATTCACATGCATGAGTCGGGGTAGAATATACGGACCACCACTCCTTCCGCGGATCTTGGCAGCTTAGTTTATTGGATCTTGGTATACATATGTATATATGTAGATATGTATATTATATGTGGATTGTAGTTATGCATGATGGAGTTGATAGGTATCCTTGTGGATTGTACCCATGTATGATGGACTTGTTATGTATAGTAGTGGCATGACCTTATATTGTTAGATGCTTATATATGTGTTATGATAGGATCTTATTAGCTTTTGAACCTTGTATTTTTGTAATGTATTTTCTGGATTTGGCATATTAGTAGTGATATGGACCTAGGACCTATATAGTCGTTTATGCGGATTCTTATTATATATAATAGTAGATAGTACGGGACCTAATAGAAAAGATGCTAAGTATAATATCATCACCTTTAAAGACAATGTTGTTTGGCTTGAGATAGCGTTCTTACGTGGAGGAGTACATTCAAGTATCGAGATGAGCATTTCGTGCTAACGAACACCATGGCGTTCTCGGATTCCCTTAAAAGGATGCCAAAGAGGAGGATTAGGGATGGCGTAAACGAAGGACAAGCGAGTGGAAGAGAACCTCGAGTTAGTTTAAGCAAACTAAGAAGGAAGTTATGCAAGAAGGGAAGCGACATGAAGACATGAGAGTGGTTGTAGAGAAGCAACGATTGAATCACAACGAAACCAACTAGAGATGGTGAACGTATGATTCTTCAAGACGATGCATGAACAATTAAAGACGCGAAGCGGGAAGGAAAGGAGTGCATACTAGCAAGGGTAGAAGTGGTGTTTTCTTAAGACGTGAAGTTTTTTTTTTTTTTTTTTTTTCCCCTCGATGCTCCTAAGTATGGGAGTCTAGATGAAAAGAGTGGTCAAACAATTGTGAAAGATTGACGAGAACCGTAAGTTAAGCCTACGAGGGTACCGGAGGGTGTAGTGACGATCTTTGCGAGATTCTAAGCGGGTGACTTATTCAGAAATTTGAGAGTTACAAGGAGGATCACACGGTGAAAGTTCACATAGTGGAATTACCGTGGAGAGTCAATCGTTTTCCGTTATGATGATAAGACTAAGAAATGTCAAGAAGGAGGAAGTGTGTATAAATGATGATCCTAAGAAGATGAAAGACGAAACAAGGAGCTTTGATTGAATGACTTACGAAACCAATCAAGAGAAACATGAAGGGACGATATATGAGGCTAGAATTTTGGTGAAGGTGTACTTGAAGGACAACCTGAAATAATGGTTAAGCCTGTGGAAGGGAGATATACGAAACAACAAGGCCAAGAAGATATGGTTACCTTATAAGGAAAGGAAGCGTAGAATGAAGAGGGGACTCACGGAGTTCAAGGTAGACTACCCCGAGGAAGGTAGCCTTCATGAGAATGGTAACATGAGAAGTGTAGCAGAATAATAAGTCGTTGACTTCGGAGAAGGTCAAATACAAGTAAGCGGTGACAACTAAGAACGCACAGGTGCGAGTTGTCTATTGGAGAGTGTAGAGGGGATGAGTAAACAAGATTATGGGCATACAGAGGGATTTGGATGACCTTATGCGACCTTTGTAGGTCATGGAACTGGCATATGGGGGAACGACACAAATTAGAGGTTTTAAAGTTTGACCACGGTAAAGGGGAAGTAGTGAATAAAGAAAAAGGTAAGGTGTCATGGAGGTGGTACATAAACGGGAGTATATCGAGGATACAAGGTATGAAATGGATGATATGTTACCACAGGAAAGAGATAAGTCAAGTTTCTAGACTCACACGGAAGAGACATGGTGGCTATGGCGTGAAAGAGAGGACCTAGATTATGGCAACACTGCAAGCTTAGAGTTATGATGTTAGTACTTGGAGATATAATGAGTTTGATATTTTAGTGGTTTTGGATGTTGAGTTTCTTCTAGCATTTATCACGGGGCATACCGTTATAGTTGTGAAGTTGTTCATGGAATACCGAAATATACATAAGGTGACCAACAAGAGTAAGAGAAGATCGAAGTTTTGAAGTTTGATGTCGACAAGAGATGTACAAAAAGTACATGGAAGATTGAGGTTAAAACCCTACCGTCGGGTTGACTTTACAAAAGGAAAGTGAAGTATAATATCTACTTGAAGAAGGAATGTCTATGGTGAAAGTTTATGTAGAATACGAGGAAATCCCCCCATATGTTGGGATGTCGCAGAAAGTGAAGAAGATAAGGTTAATTATTTTGAAACACGGTTAAGTCTTACCGATTGGACCCTCATGGTTGCACACAAGTGAGAAATTTTAGAAGATTTTTACAATCATGCCATTTAAGAGTGAAAATGGGATTAAGTTAAAAGAATACTTGTATAAGAACACAAGAGTTAGAAGACGCAAACAAATCTTTCCAATTCAAGAAAAGACGAATATTTGAAAGAGGACAGTCAACATTGTAGCTAAAGATGGAGCAATACACGTGTTTGAAGGACGTCACCCCAACAGATCGGGGGAGATCATTAATATCATGACTACCTGTCAAGTGTTAAGACAAGGTTGTGTCGGTCTTATTTTATGTGGCGGGAGAAGGAAAGATGGAACCGAGATACCACGGATTCCAATATGTCAAAATGTGGATTTTTCCACTAAGGTCAAGTTGGAATCGATTCCGATATTTAAGGCGCCGTATGGAATGACACTTGGTCTGTTGGATGAGATCCAATAGAAGCTACGGACCTGCCCGACCGTGACGAGTATTAGAGAGAGGATGTCTCGTGGTGAGGCACCATATTTCTCTATTGGAGTAGACGGAGTGATGAGACGCCATGACCGCATTTGTTTACCTGTTAATGCAGAGCTGAGAAAGAGGATTTTACAAGAGGCTCACTTTACACCTTACTCTATACATCCAGATGCGAGTAAGATTTATCATGATGTGAGACGATCCTATTAGTGGGGAGGGCTGCAGTCCGAGGTAGCCAAATTTGTGGCCCAGTGTGCGACTTTCTAGCAGGTCAAGATAGAGCATTGCAGACCTGTAATTGACCTCCATCCACTTCAAGTGACGCAGTGGAAGTGGGAGGACGTCTCCATGGAATTTGTGACCGGATCGAGACTTAGTAGGAGTTTCGATGCTATCTGGGTTGTAGTTGATAGGCTGAAGAAGACGGCACATTTCATTCCTATTAGAGAGACGTGGCCAATGAGCATATTGGCTGAGGAGTACACTAGACATATAGTGATACTCCATTGTTTACCGAGGACGATCATCTCTGATCTAGATGGATGGTTTACCTCGAGGTTTTGGTAGCATATTCAGACTGCTTTGGGGATGCGTCTCCACTTTACGACCGCGTTTCACTCCCATACAGATGGTCAGTCAGAGAGGACCATCCAGACCCTTGAGGATATGCTACGAGCTTTTGTGTTGGATTGGGGACAGGGATGGTCAAATTACCTCCCACTAGATGAGTTCCCATACAACAACTACTGGCATGCATCTTTTGGGATGGCCCCATATGAGGCATTGTATGGACGTAGATGTCGTACACCTTTATGTTGGGATGAGCCCAACAGTATCAGTGGTATAGCGCTAGAGCAGATTCAGGATGATATGGCTCGAGTAGCGCTGATCAGAGAGAGGATGTTGGCTGCACAGAGTCACCAGCAGTCATATGCAGACAAGAGGCGTCGACCTCTTGAGTTCAGAGTAGGAGCTCATTTCTGGTTGAGAGTATCTCCGACATGAGGCGTTAGACGTTTTGGCATAAAGGGGAAGCTATGTCCCCGATATGTCGGTCCTTTTGAGATACTAGATAGAGTCGGGAGGGCAGCATACATATTAGCATTGCCTCCGAGGTGAGAGAGTGTTCACCTTGTGTTTCAGGTGTTTCAGCCGAGGGAGTACATACCAGATCCGAGACATATTTGAGTTATGATGATTTGGTGGTTGAGATGGACCACACCTTTGCAGAGCACCCTATTGCAGTCTTTGAACGAGGTGTGAGACGCTTGCGTTCAAAGGATATCCCTATGCTTAGGATACAGTGGTCTAGACGTGGACCTGATGAGGCTACATGATTGACTGAGGATAATATCCCGAGGAACTATTTAGAGTTCTATACCGAGATAGGCGCACCTGTAGGATCCACGAGTATATCTTAGTATTATCTTGGTTAGTGCATGTTATGCTATGTGTTTATGTGATGCAATGTGCTTTTCGTGCTAGCGCGAGATAGGTGTAGCTAGAGATGGTTCTTTCATCCATGCTATTGTGTGTGTGTTTAGGATTAGTGGGAGATGGATCTTTCCTCCATGCTATCATTGATGTACATAGTGTGAGTAGAGACGGGTTACCTCCACGTAGTTGTGTTATGTGTACATTTTGGCTGGAGATGGCTTTCTTCCATGCCTGTGTGATGTGGTTAGCGTGTGGCTAGAGATAATTTTCCTCTAGGCCTTGTTTAGAGTTAATGATGGTGTTGCTGGAGTGATGATTCCTCCATGCTGTGTTTTGAGGATATAGAATGTTATAGGTTGTGATGTGATCCCTCTGAGAAGGAGAGTTATACCTCGGCATATGGGTCCGAGAGGATTTGGGATCATACAAGTTTCGGGACGAAACTTGTTTTTAGAGGAGTGTGATGTAATAGCCTAGGACTTAGAGCCTTGATGAGTCTAGATGAGCCAGGAAACCGCCCCTGCGGGTCCAGAGGGCTGCACTATCGGTTGCCCGCCCCTGTGGCTTTGTGCGGCTGCAGCCGTCTTCGTTGACCTTTGAATCGTGTTTTGCGGATGGCTTCCTTTATAAGCCTCCTATTGCTTCGGATGAAGGGTTTATTCATCTCTCCAGCTTTGTTCTTCCTCCTCACGATCTTCTTCTCTCCTTTCTCTTCCTTGGATCTTTTCCTTGATTTCTTGAGTTTGTGAGTAGAAAGAGTGTGGCTTGATCTTGGATGATGATGAGCTTGATGCTGAGTGTTGTTGCTGATGTGTTGTGGTAGTGTGAGGTGGTGTTGGTGTTGTTCTTCCTTGCTTCTTAGGGTTCTGTTGTGATAAGACCTTCATCTTCATTCTTTCTTCCTTCTTTGCTTCTATTTTATTCTTCTCTATCTAGGAATCACAAGCTAGGCTTGTGTTAGATCCTTTCGTAGAGGTTTTTATGTTCATACATGCATGTATATGTATGTGGTACATTGTTGTGTGGTGGAGAAGTGAAGAGAGTCGAGAGAAGGATCGAAGAGAAGCCGGGATCAACTCACTGCTGTCTAGCCGCCCCTGCGCCTGAGCTAGGCCACCCTTGCGCCTGAATGTGAGCGGCCCTTGCGTCCTGAGTGAGCCGCCTCTGCGCCTAACTACTGTTGAGCCCTGCACCTCTTGTTTCCACTGGTGCGTCCAGCGCATACCTAGTTTGTATGATGGATATATGGCTTAGGCATTTGTGAGCATTAAATGATCTCGATGTTTAGATTCGGGTCGTAGGTTGGTTTTGGTTATGGAGACGAGTCTCCTAACCTTTGCAGTATGTGATTGTGTGTGCCTTGCTATTGCAAGCGTTGACTACTTCCCCAAGGGGAAATTGTGACGTGGTACAAGTTACGAGTGTTTCAGGTAAGTCCATAGGACTTACTTAGAGTTCAACTGTGGATTTGCGTGATTATAATGGTTGTGTGTGTTCATACGGTTGTTGCATTATAACCTAAACCGGAAGCCAGTAACAAAGGGGAAACGAGTTCTGACCACCCCCATGCAAAACACTTGTGTTAATGGGGGAAGGGACGAGGTTCCTTAGGCTCCTCGTGTTACAAAAGAAGTTGAATTAGTAATGGAATAACGTAACTGAAGATAATAACGTAACTGTAGCTAACGGTGTATACCGTGTTGTAGATGATCTGCAGGTTAGGAAGACTGCAGAGTGAGACAGACAGGGTGGCCAGCCGAGGACTTTTGTACATTAGGATGCTCGTGGGATATGGGTTTTTGTATCTAGTTATTGTCAACGTTATTTTGTACTCAACTTTGATGTTGTAAAACCCTTTTGATGTGTATTATACAGTTTTATGTATTTGGTCTTAATCTATATGTGCCTTGTTGTAAAATCCAATGAACTTGTTGTCAGGCTAGGGTTACGATCCATTGTGAGATCCTACCCCAATGTGAAACTCCGATCCCCGTGGATTTGGGGTGTTATGATATATATGTGTATATATATTATATATATAACACATCTACATACAATCCACAACACATATATATACATATCTATACTGTTGAGATTTACGACAGAGGTGACGACTTCTCATACATTCTATCCAAAAACAACAACTTTTAAAACCAAAAGCTTTTGAAAACGTCAGACCCCTTTCGGGTTCTTTTTATTTTAACTATTAAACCTCATTGCAAGTAGAATGTTCCATTGTTGTCAACCTAAGACTCTGATACCAACTCTATAACACCCCAAATCCGCGGGACTCGGGATGCTACATTGGGCTAGGATCTCACAGTGGATCCTGACCCTAGCCTGACAACAAGTTCACTGGATCATACAACATGACAGTGATAGATAGAAAACAAATACATAAAACTGTATAAAATAGTACAACCAAACGGTATACAAGAGCATAACCGAGTATAAAGCAACATCCTCCCACAAGAGGTATACAAAACATCATCCCTACGCATGAGGGAAACATAAACATCCACAAACCATAACCACCTAATGTACGAGAGTCCTCGGCCTGTCACCTTGCCAGATCACTCAGAAGCTCTCCTATCCTGCAAGGCATCTACAACACGGTATGAAACCATTACCTAACCATACGTATATGAGGTCATGCATAAGCACAAGCACAAATCATGAAAGATAAACGCATAGTCATGTTGTCACACATGTACCAATTTTATCATCTTTATATAATAGTCATTCACTCAAGTCGTATATATATATATATAGATATATGAAACTATGTGACACGAGGACCGATACATCCTCGCCTCTAGGCCTGACGTCCATCTAGAAGTAGTGTCGGTCACACAACCAATGTACCCTATGGGAGTGGATTGCGCTCTTCCTATATACCAAATGGCATGGACACAAAGAACCCCCATCCCCTTACAGGATGAAGGGAAGGGTTATCACTGCCATGCATACGGGACTATCAATAAAACATAGGTCGGTAATAATCGACATCACATGCTATGATACTAAGCATATAACACACACACCACTCATGCAAACACCCAAGATAAGGATGGTAGCTAAGTAAGTCCTACGGACCTACCTCAACCTCGTACAAAACTCAACCACGATCAACCTCTTATCCTGAGAGAGACACTGCCTAATAACAATGCATAGAGATATATCAATCTCCTATCAATCAAAGGGGTCACACCTAGACCCAAAGGGATCCATAGGATCATCCTCAACCTAAGCCTCACAAGCTATAAACCCTCGAAAGCCATACAAGGCATACATAACCATAACATCATCTTATAGTCTCATCTATAACTAGCATGGTACTACATACTCACACTAGGAAAAGCGGCCCATGGCCCGGATCTTGCAAACCCTAGATTTTATTATAAGATCAAAGCATGGTTGCAGCTTATGGAGGACGTCCACACAGTTCAAGAGTGTCTTACATACCATCGGATAATGCACTTATAGATATTACATTGCTAGTTACATCAAATTGAGGATTGAAAGAATTTAGAAGATTCTTGGAGGGAAATACTTAATTTTTAGATTTCATTACTTTCGAACACAAGGTTGGAACTTTGTTATTGGTTTTGCTACATTTTGATTACTGAAGACCCTTTTCTAAATAATTCTTCCCCTTCACTTGGTTATTTTGGTTTTATGAGTTTCTTAATTTCATATCCTTAGTTGATTTGAATATGTGTGTTGTTGGCTAAAACTCTTGCGATTATAGGGTGATTGGTTGATGATTGTGATATAAATGATGATAGAATGAGCCTTAAAGTAAGATTGGACCCTGAATGTTGGTTTTATCCTTCGCATTTACGAAATGTCGTTTTGTTCTCAGAAATCTCGGCCGAGATTCTAACAAGAATAGCCCGAGATTTCCCCTATTTATCGGTTCATGTTATATCCTTACGCTTAGGTTTTAGATTGCCCAAATCCTAGCCTTATTTATCCTTTCAAGCTTACATCCAAGCTTGAGAAGTGTAACACCCCAAATCCGCAAGACTCGGGGCGCTACTAGGCTATGATCTCATAGTGGATCCTGACCCTAGCTTGACAATAATTTCACTGTATCTTACAACAAGGCACAAATATATTAAAACCAAATACATAAAACTGAATTAAATATATACATCAAAAGGTTTAAAAAACACAGTCGAGTACAAAACGGAAACACTATACACAAATGTATACAAAAGATCCCATAACCCTCGCACAACCTAGAGTACGGAAGCTCTCTCCTGATCACCCATCTGGCTCACTCTGCAGTCTTCATATCCTGCAAAAGATTTACAAAACGGTATAAACCGTTAGCTAACAGATCATAGATAAGAATGAAGCCGTAACACATATATCACATCATCATATCATATCATGCAATGTCACACACACAACCTTTTATTATCTTTAATTAAGTTATACCATTACTAATTCATTGCCTTGTCACACGTGGAGTAAACTCCCAGCGCCTCTATCACCATTCCCTTCAGGTTTGGAATGGTGTCAATCATCACCACCTGGAGGTCTGGTCGTAGAGAACTTCCCTAGCCTCCTAATTATGGGCTAGACAATTCATCACCGCTTGTTATCATACACTTGGGTCAATAATATGCATGTAGGGTCATCCTAGTCTAGTTTGGTTATAAATGAAACACACATATGCACACACACAAACCCATAACCGCTCACTAGTCTAGTTTGGATGCATCGCTGTAAACGACGAAATCCTCAACGCCCTCTGGTTGTGCTAGCACCGGAGCAGAAGTCAATCTCTCCTTCAGCTCCTCAAAGCTCCACTGACAGGGCTCGGTCCATGCAAATCTGATGGACTTCCTTAACAAGGAAGTAAGTGGTCTGGCAATCATAGAAAAACCCTTCACAAACCTACGGTAGTATCCGGCCAGACCTAGAAAACTGCGTACCTCCTTGACCGTCTTAGGGGGCGGCCATGATGCAACTGACTCTATCTTCGCCGGGTCCACCTTGACTCCTTTGGCAGAGAAAATGTGGCCAAGGAAGGCAACCTCAGGCATCCAGAACTCACACTTAGAGAGCTTAGCATAAAGCTCTCTATCCTGTAAAACCTGCAACACCGTCCTCAGGTGTCCGGCGTGCTCCTCTCTACTCCGGGAGTACATTAAGATGTCGTCGATGAAAACTACCACAAACTGATCTAAGAAGTCAATGAAGATGCCATTCATCAACTTCATGAAGACAGTAGGAGCATTGGTGAGCCCGAAAGGCATCAGCACGAACTCATAATGACCGTATCTGGTCCGAAATGTTGTCTTCGGTATGTCCTCTTCCCGTACTCTCAGCTGGTGATATCCTGACCTCAAGTCGATACGGGAAAACACCGTAGCTCCTTGTAACTGATCCAGCAAATCATCAATACGCGGCAGCGGGTACTTATTCTTGACGGTGACTTTGTTCAACTCTCGATAGTCGATACAAAGCCTCATGGATCCGTCCTTCTTCCTGACGAAGAGGACTGGTGCACCCCAGGGAGACACACTGGGTCGGATGAATCCCTTCTCTGCCAACTCCTCGAGTTGCTTCTTAAGCTCAATCATCTCGACTGGTTCCATGCGGTATGGAGCCTTGGAGATCGGCCTCGTGCCGGGCTCCAACTCAATCCCAAAATCTACGCTCCTCTGTGGTGGTAAGCCAGGTGGCTCGCCAAAGACATCCTCGAACTCACAAGCTACCAGGGTCTCTACAAACGATGAACTCGTCTCCTCCTTCATGGCGTAACACCAGAAGGCCTCACATCCCTGACTTATGAGCTTTGCGGATCGGACCGCACTAATGACTGTCCCTATCTTTTCGAGGTCCCACCCTCGAAAGACTTCCTCCTGCCCAGACTCCGTAGTGACCGTCACTGTCCTCCTCCTGACGTCCAGAACAGCTCTATGGAGGTCCATCCAGTCCATTCCGAGTATGACTTCCTCATGCACTAAATGCATGACGTGAAAGTCGGCTAGCCAATCACGACCTCCCAAGTGGATAAGACAATCGTGAATCTCCCGAGTACCACGAACCCTACTCCCATCGGGTAACCTTATAAGGAAAGGTTCCCCCTCTACTGTATCTAAGGTGAGCCAATCTATGCAATCATCAGATATGAAAGAGTGCGTCGCACCCGTATCGAAAAGTACTCGGACTGGAAAGCCATGAATCGTGATAATACCTGTGGTTGCGGGTTCTGCTGGCTCTACGGCACTCCTCAACTCAAAGACTCGAGCCTGAGTACCCCTAGTCTCCGAAGTGCCTCCACCACGCCCTCTACCTCTAGCTGGAATCTGAGCGGAACCCTGTGAATATGCCTGACCCGGAGCCCGCTGCTGCTGACCCCGAGCCTGATACTGAGACTGCCTATGTCGTCCTCCTGGGGTACCAGCAGGTGAGGACCCCTATTGTGATGTTACCTTGCCCTGTCGGCAGAAGGTAGCCCTGTGGCCCAGCTGGCCACAAGTAAAACATGTAAATGGTGGCCTCCTACACTCCGGCTTAATGTGTCCCTGCTCCCCACAGTTGTAGCACTGACGTACTCTAGATCCCATCGGCGGTGCCACCTGGTGACTACAACGGCCCTGGGACTGACCACGCCAATGACCTGACGCTCCTACTGTAGTGCTGACTGGTCCGGTCTTCTGTCTCTTGTCTGACCCTCCAGACTGCATAGCTCTCCGGTGACCCAGTCGGTCCCTCTCATACGCTGAAGCCCGATCTTGATAATCAGCTAAGGAATCACAGCGGAACCCTGCTAGATAGGAGCGGGTAGTCTCTCTCAGTCTCCGGGAAAATAGATACACGTGCTGGTCCACAGGTGGTGCAGCAGGACCCAATAGTGACAGCTCCTCCCGAAACCTCCTAATAGCCTCAGCTATCGGAACATCCTCAAAACGTGCCTCCAAGAAGTCCTACGCTTGGTCCCTTCTCAGTGAGGTAGGACAAAAGGTCTCTCTCACGAGACTCAGCAACTGCTCAAATCGGGACACTCCGCCCCTCACTGTCCTCCACCAGTACTGTGCTTGGTCCCTAAACAATGTCTGAACCAGCTCCACCTTACGACTCTCAAGGCAGCGAATCGCCTCTAGCGCGGACTCCACATGACTGATCCAATGTTCCACCTCAAGTCCAACGTTCCCGTCGAAGGTGAGAATTCGCTGATGGTTGAATGTCTTCAACCATTCATCTGGTCTCGGTACCCTCAGCTCGTCTCTCACTCGGTCATCCTCGACAACTCTCACTGGTGCAGCTACCACCGGTGGAACTACCACCTGAGTCACCCTCTGAGAGACCTTTGCTGACCTAGCTGGCACTGGTGGTGCTGGAGGTGGTGCTCCGGCCCTGTATGCCTCTTGCACCTGCTGGACATAAGCTCGATACTCCGATGCTCCAACCGATACGCGGCCAGAATCAGCAGGCCCTGCACTCCGTACCCCGGACCTAGTAGCAGTCTCATCCCTAACCTCTGGAACAATACTCTCGGCCACCTCCTCAGCAGGTACATCCACAGCTGGCGGATCTACAACAGGGACACGTCCTCGACCTCGGCCCCTTTGAGGCCTGCCCACACGTCCCTGTCTTGGGGCTCCAAGAGGAAGGGGAGGTCGGCCTTCTCCTCGTCCAACGTAAGTTGTCGCTCTCGTACGTGCCATCTGGTAATGACGTGATCAATATAAGACTACTTTAGTTCCTTGTAAGGACATAACTATCTTATTACTTTAGGTCACTTCTAAAGGTCACAATGTTACTAAAATTACAAGTTATAACAGAAGTCCAATAAACTATGCTATCGAGTTTAGCGGAGGTAGTGGCGGTCCGTGCATTCAATCCCAACCCGTTTATGCTCATGATTTGGAAAACAAAAATTTCATTTTAAAAGTTCGGAACCCTTGCGGTTTCCGTTTATTTGTTTATTCGGCCTTTTTGAAGATGGCGAGTGTCGTTGTTGCCAACCTAGAGCTCTGATACCATATTGTAACACCCCGAATCCTAGAGGACTCGAAGTGCTACGAATTAGGACCTCACAATGGGTCCCGGCCCTTAGCCTGGCAACAACTTCATCGGACCTTACAATACGGCACAAATAAAAAGGTAAAACAAAGAGTTTTATAACATGAGCGGAAATAAAAAGAATCCAAATTCTTAAAACAATACAGCCAAGTCTCAAAAACCGGAAATACCAACATCAGTCTCAATAGTCAGAAAATAAAATATAACAGTCCCGTCCTATAATGCACGGAACCCCGGCTGCCCACTACCGCCGGATCACTCGATCGCCTCCCTAACATGCAAGGCATCTACAAGCGGTATAAAATCGTTAGCTAACATTCTATGCATAAGTATAACGGTAAAAGCACAAACACACAACATACGCAATCAGCATGTAACACTCATTCCTTTTTATTATCTTTAATTAAGTGATACGTCATTACTAATGATACTTATTTTGTGACACGAGGGATTCCCAAACCTCGCCCCTGTCCCCGTTTACCAACGCGGAATGGTACTAATGCATGTGACCGTCTACCGGACTGGGTTGGTCGCAGGGAACCTCCTAGACTCTCGGAAGAGCTAGGCAGATGATGTCACGACCCGTTATCATACACTTGGGTCAATTATACAATATACTACAGTTGGCCTATTCCAGTTTCGTTATTTATCTTAACTAACACACACCACTCATACACATCACACACATGCAAGAAGCTAGCTAAGTAAGTCAGTGGACTTACCAGAATTACAACTCGTCTCTCTTAACAACCCTAAGTCAGTAGCTGCAGGAACTCAGTTGCCTGTCAAAAGAGGCACGTGGGTCAACACTTTTCATTGGATACTCAGAAGTCTAGAATTCCTAAGATGTACGATTCTATGTGCACAAGTTATTACAATGTTTATTTAAGGTAAATTGACTATATTACCCTTGGTTCCGAGACTTCCAAACACCCGTAAAATGTACTTACATTCTTACTTGAGGTTAACTAGTCATATTCTACTCCCTAGGATGATTTTAGGTAACAACTAGAAAAATTACCCATTTTCTATTTTCCGAAAAGTCACTAAGGTCCAACTACAGTTCCAAATATGAAATTAAAATAAACTTATAAAAATTCTAAAATAAATTTCTAACTTATCTATGATCTCTAATCTACTCATAGGAGAAACAATTTCTTAAAACTGTTCAATCGTTATTCCTACAAAAATCTTTAAAGTTTGCTACAACACTACAAATGTTCCCATACTTAGTCAAATTTTTCTGCTGGAAAAACAGCTCAACTACTTCACTTTGAGACCCTATAACTTTCAATCCGACCGTTCATTTGTTCCCAAATTTTAACATGGTAAACTATGTATATCTATCTATGATCTATTAAAAATTCAACGGTGGATCTTCAACCAATATTTTTAACATTGATTCACAACAGTAGGTAATCTTCAACTTCAAAACTAAAAGAAATAACTAAAATAAATCCTTTATAGCAGTCCCTTATTCTCTTCTATCCAGAACACTCACTCCAATCTATCCTAACGGATCTTTATAATAGAAGACATCACTGTCAAAAGGAAAAGACGGAAGTGCTTACTCACGACTTGCAAGTTGTTGAAGAAACTGTACACCAACGATCTTCAACTGACTTTGGCTTCGGAATCCTCTGACGACAGGGCTAAGACAAAGCTGGCTGCTATACGTTTGATCTAAGATGACTCGAGTCTTCAGCATAGAGAAGACACTATTAGTAGCCAATCCTCGCGCACATAGGGTAAGGAGAATTGTTATTAGACTCACCTATGTAGAGAGAAGCTTCCAAATGAACGTGAATGTCGATCTTGCTGTTGGGACCTTGGTGGTATTGCTCCTCTCTGAACGTGAATGTCGATCTTCTGTATGCAGCAGTGAAGAATGCAAGAGGGAGGATTTTTCAGACGTAAATGGCAAGCGGTTTCTCCTACTCCCTTAGCTGTTACGTGAATGAAGGGCATCAAGGGAGAGCATTGATTTCAGCCGTTACATTCAGCGTTCACAAGGGCAGAAGAGTGGTTGAATCGTGCGTTTGTACTCCTGGCTGCGAGAGTTGAAAGCAGCAGGCCCATCACTTTCCTGGTCTGGCGTTGGCATTGGGTTTTGTAGGCTGTTGTGGGCTACGCAAATGCTGGGCTGCTGTGGGCTACGAAGGCCAGCTTAGCTGTTGTGGGATACGAAGGATGCAGGGCTGGAGAGGGCTGAACGTGCTCGGCTGGAGGGGGCTGTTAATGGGCTCGTAACCAGCCTCTCCTGGACTGCTGCAGGCTGGGCTCGAAGTCAAGCTGGGTTGAAATTAAGGAAAGAAAAATGGGCTTATTTTCTTGTCAAAAATCTGTCAAAACTCGTCATGGCCTTGTCAGGCCCATGAATGAGTTTGTCACAGATTTGTCGGGCTTTGTCATGGCCTTGTCTCAGCTTAGTCATGGTCTCGTTACAGCTTGTCAAAACTCGTCTAAAGGCATCGGTAAGAATGAATTATAATAACTAGGGTTTAGTATAAATCTATCATTTTATGTGAATAAAATTCTACATAAAATAATAGATAATTATAAGGATTAGAGCTTGATATAATTTTATCATTTTATGTGAACTAAATTCTACATAAAATAATGAAATTTGTGAAGGAAGAGATACTAGATAGAAAGGGGAAACCGTCAACGGCGGAATTAGACGGAATAAAAATTCCGGATATTACATTGACCCTTAGGTTGAGTTGTTGGTTTTAGATTATAGTTCCTTTCCTCAGATCCTTGAGACTTAACCGGTAATAGGAGCTTTGGTTTGGGATAGTGCATTGAGAGACCTCTAACGTGATCTTTCTCACCTTAGAAACAGCTTTCCATTGCAATCCCAACTTTGTCCATATAGCTTTATAAGTCTTGAATCGAAAACCACAACCGGGTACATTAATCTCTAGAATTTGCACTTTTCTGATTATCATATATTCATTTCTGTTTTTCTTTTTAGTCATTGATATTTACAACGATCTATTCTAGATTTGATATATTACCATTTGATTTCATCATAGTCCTTGTGATCGACCCTAAAATATTTGCTTTTGCTGCGTTTGATTTGTACACTACGGGTTCGTTATTTTCTTGGCATTTATATTCTTGCGTAAGTTTAAAGTTTATTTTCGTTCATTATTCACGCACATCTAAGAGCGAACAAGTTTTTGGCGATATTGCGGGGGACTTGGTTTAGACCAAACCGGTAATTTCGGTTGTCTAGGTTAGATATTTTTGCTTTTACTATTGATCTTTTTGCTTTGAGCAGTTGTTCTCACAGAAGCTCCTTTTCTTTTTTAGATTTATGCGATGATCTTGCGCCGGTAGTAGTTGTTCTTGCTTTTACTATTGATCTTTTACTTTTGGTCTTTATTGCATTATTCTTTCTAGTTAGAAAAAGATTAAAACATATAGGTAACAAAAAATTAAAAATTATGCCAAATCATTATTTTTCGATGCCCCATCAACAAGATAATCATAATCATGATAATTTACCGAATTATACTTGTGCTATATAAAACACAATCACCCCTCAGCTGTAACAGCCCGAATCCGCGGGACTCGGGATGCTACGGGCGGAAACCTCACAATGGGTTCCGACCCTTAGCCTGACAATAATTTCACCGGATCTTGCAACAAGGCACAAATAAAGGCCAAAACCGAAATACATTTTTATGCAATGTTATGAAACCCGAAAATAAAAGAAAGGAAAGACTTCAGTCGTCCTTACAACAACGTCAACACAATATACAACAACAACAACACAAGAACTCCAAAACCCAACTCAACCTAAAATGTACGGAACCCCGACTGCCCACTCCTCCGAGTCACTCGGCCACATCCTATCCTGCACATCAACTACAACAATCGGTATAAAACCGTTAGCTCACATTCTAGGCATTATAAAGATAATATGGCACAAAAACACATAGGAGAACACAAGGCACACAACATGAACATTCATTCCATAATATCTTTTTAGGTCGTTCCATATCTAATTCATTTGTTTCAAGTGTCACTAGTACAAAGAGGGGTAGTAGACCCCGGTTTTTTTGTACATGAGACCCCGGTTTTCAAAGCGTGGTTAACGGGAGCGAGGTAAAACTACTCGGACCTCGCTAATTGTCACCGAGGTAACAAAATTTCGGACAACGGTTATTTTAAATAACCGGGGTCCAGCTCTATTTATTTTTTATAAAAAAATCATGTCGGACCACGGTTATTTTAAATAACCGTGGTCCCAGTTTCAATTTTTTTTAAAAAAACAAACACGTCGGACCACGGTTATTTCAAATAGAAATAACCGTGGTCCCAATTCTACATTTTTTTTAAAAAAAACACCACGGTTCTTAAAGAACAGTGGCTGCAACAATTGAATAAACAAAACACCACAATTCACTCTTTCTACTTCAGAAGTCAATCCCAACAACAAAAGCAAATATCCACCAAATTTATCCCACATATACACCCATTCTGTATCAATTAACAAAACGGTCAATCAGAAGCAAAAGGGAAGAATCAGAAGATGATGGAATTGCAGCTTGCTCTCGTGCCTTGTCAGCTTCTGCTTCTCTACTAGTTTCACCTTCATAAGAGGTCCAACCAATATTTTCAAGTAATTTTCCAGATCTTAACTGTTGTTGCTGGATTTCTAGAAGCAAATCTAAGCAATTATTCTGTTTCAAAAAATGAATATATGCATTAGAATCTAGGCTTCCTTTGCATTTTAATTTCCTTTGAAATAGATCAATATATGTAAGAACTTACAACCAAGCATGCTCTCCAGTGAGCTGTCTCTTTCATCTTCAGTAAGACCTCTTATCCAATGTTCTTCTTTGATAAGAATTATTGCTCAGCTATGCAAAGTTTATCCTCAACATGGTATGCATCTATATAACGATGGCGCTACAAGAAAACATCCTCCATGAGCCAATGAAAAGAATGTATATGAAATAATATCGGTTTAATGCCTAGCCAACTAAAGCCTACACTTCAATTGAATATCATCCACAATCAGAATTTTAAAGTACGATTGGACTAAAGTAACTTCATGATTGAAACCTAACCCTATGCATCGCCACACAACCATATAACAAAAAGACCAAAAGCAGGCAGGCAAGCCACTTAAGTCATTGCACAGTGAAGCTCCAGAAGACGTAGGATAATGCTATATACAAGGTGGGGTGGCATAACTTGGCACCAATAATCTGATCTCCAATATCAGACTGCATGGGATAAGTTTTCACCTTACTATGACAAAGTAAAAAGGTATCATCAAAGATGGAGTTCCGATTGTCTGTGGGTATGAAACTCCAAGAAGTTCACATTGAACATATTAAATAAACAACTGCAAATTATACCTAAATGTGAATAATCTGGACACTTTCTGGTATATACATCCCAAACCTATATAAAACTGAATGTCAATAGTGTAAAGGGTATGACTGCAAAGCCATAAACTTAATAATGGAGTTAAGGAATCCAAGTATCAAATACACATTGACCACCCATTAATTTTTAAATTTATTTATTAAAAAAGTCAAAACAAATCAAACATGAACTCCTAATTTAAGTTTTTAAGCATATAAATGTTTAGCCTATTGCAGTACAAATGTGAGAAGGAAAAGATGAAAGGTGAATGTAGAGATGAAGCATTATGAGACAGTCACATTAAAATAAGGTGTTCACCTGTAGGTAATACACAACAAGAAGAATTCCGATACTTGTGGAGGGATGGTTGATGACATGATGTAATGCGCATTCATGAAGATGCTTCTCCTCATCAAAGCTCTGATCTAAATAGGGGGGAGGGGAAATTCATGGCTGAGAAGCTAGGATGTAGTAGAAATCAACAAAACCCAGCCCCCACTTTCTGCTAGATAAGAAAGAAATAATCATAATAGCATAGAAAAAATATACAAAAG
Organism: Fagopyrum homotropicum; assembly: GCA_033239125.1. Taxonomy (NCBI): domain Eukaryota; kingdom Viridiplantae; phylum Streptophyta; class Magnoliopsida; order Caryophyllales; family Polygonaceae; genus Fagopyrum; species Fagopyrum homotropicum. The sequence continues at coordinate 61,798,611 of BSWB01000005.1, forward strand.
GGAACACTGAAGAAAAACCATAATAACTACCATAATTATGAGGAACATCCACTCCCTCCTCTTTTTCATGTTATAGATATAGCCGTACAAAGAAGAGAAAATCATAGATGAAATACTTACAATAGATTAATATTTCACATGTAATAAAACCATTAGTAAAAAAACATAGCATGCACATAATAATTTAATACGAACTAGCATAAGCATCATTCAGTTATGCATATCAACATTTCATTTCTACAAAACTCTGCCTCTCCCTAATCTTGCCACTTGAATAAGGAAGCATAGACAATTACAAAAATAAGGGTGTTGGTCTAAAGTGTTTGTTTCTCTTACTCGTACTAAATGCACATTGGAATTAATCCTACTGAATACTACTTCACTACACCAGCTTGAAACAAAAAAAATAAGAATATGATGTAAACATTACCTGAAGAGCTCTATCAGAGTGATCATCCAGAAGATAAAAGCAAAAATACTCCAGTAAAAAATGTCGGATTATACCAAAAGTGGCTACAAAATTATCCAAAATGCTTCTCCATTCTTCATCGGGAACTGTCCATTGTCGATCAAACAAGTCATAAGAATTGGAATGGAGTTAAGGAATTTCAAATTCTTTAGTTGAACAAATGAGAAGTGAATATATATATATATATATATATATATATATATATATATATATATATATATATATATATATATATATATATATATATATATATATATATATCACACATGTAAAGGATACAATAGCCTACTTAGCAACCACCATATCACAACTTCAATACAGAAAAAGTATGTAAACAACAACCCTCAAATTTTCAAAGGGATACATCCCACCAATTCCTCAAACTATTACACTTGACAAAAGAAGAGCCTCCATCCTTCTGTAAGGATTCAATCTCTTGTTCAAGGTCTTTGTGTTGTTCAAGTCCCTTTTCTATCTCAATTGAATCTAGAGGGATTAACCTCGCAGTCTTAGTTCTAAAACTCTACATCGAGTTTCATATATCCTCAACCATCACTAAGGCATCCAAGGTAAGTCATGAATTCTAAATTTATTCCTCTTCAGTTTCTAAGCATATATGAGAGAAAAATAATCAAATTCCATGTTGGAATCCCACAATCGAGACACTCACGGTAATTGAATCCATAGAATGCGCCACCAACAGCAGAGCCAATCTAAAAAAGGAGAAATAGGAAATTAAAGGCACTATCAACACCCAAAATAAGAGATGAATCAGAAAAATGAAGTAATAGGTAAAAATCCGCAAATCGGAAGTGGAAACTTGTTGTACCATGGAAAGGTACCGTCCACCAGCTGGTTTTTCTATGAAACAAGGCACAATCAAGTTGTTGTACCGAAAATTGAACGGCTTGTGATTATGAGAAGAAAGGGCATTGACTTCATCTCCAAGTGACATTATAACATCATTGTCTACCTAACTGGTACAACCCTTGACATTGTCTGTTGAGACACCATCTACTTCAATATCAGGTATCAAACTCTTCATCTTCTCATTTCCAATAGCGTCGTCCCTGTCGATTTGCAAATTATCAACACAAAGACATTCATTCAACGCAACTAAAAAAACATGAAAGTGAATCGATGAATTACAAGGGTTGAGATTCAATCCATACAGATAGTAATTTGAGTAAGACTTACTCGAATTCATAGGGGTGTTGTATCTGCGGTTAACGAACGCTCGAAGGTTCAATCTTGGTGTGATGGTGGCGAGTTCCTCTTACAATCAGGTAATTTCATTTCTCAAGGGATCGAAGAGAGAATCCGGACAGTGGCCTTGTTGTCTCAAGGGATTTAGGGTTTAGATTTGAGGGAAGAGGGAACAAAGTGTTGGTGACGGATGTTGGTGTCTAGGGTTGATGGAATTTGGGCAGTGTTGGTTGTCTCGTGGAGTAAGATAGGAAGAGGTCACACGTGATCTTGCTTTTTTTCTTTTTTTTTTGTTCTTTTCTTTAAATATTTTAACCACGGTTATTGCATATAACCGTGGTCCGATAATCAGATTTCACCCCGGTTATAAACGATAACCGTGGTTTTTCTCGAAATCTATATCCGCACCACGGTTATTGCATATAACCGTGGTCCGATCCCATTAAAATAAAATTTTAAAGCATGTTTCTCCACGGTATTTATATTAACCGGGGTCCGAAAATGTTGTTGACCTCAGTTTTACTGAACCGCTCCTACCCAAGCGAGGTCTACATGGGGTCTTTGTACTAGTGTGTGACACAAGAATCTTATAACTCTTGCCTTTGTCCCCGTGTAACCAACAGGAGTGTGGCGGCGCCCAACCCGCATACCCTGAGGGAGTGATGAAGAAGCCCGCCCGTATACCGTGTATGTCCTGGTCGCAGAGATCCCCCAGTCTCCCTCGGAAAACTGAGCGGTGATGTCACCGCCCGATAATAATAAAAATAATAATAATAATAATAATAATAATAATAATAATAATAATAATAATAATAATAATAATAATAATAATAATAATTATAGTAACGATGGGCCAATAAATAAGGTCAAGTAAATCCTAATCCATTTTCATGCTTAAAAGCGTTAAACACACACCACCATATATATCCAAATAAGGCATAAAAGCGGCTAAGTAAGTCCGAGGACTTACCTCGTCTCAAAGCTAACCGAAACCGATAATACTTTCCGAAAGAATATAACCAAAGCCTGTTCAAGACAAGGCACGATAATCAACAAGCACTCACGCAAGTTAAAAGTCCTTAGACTTCTAGTACTATATACTCTTACAAGATGGTACACTCCCATAAACTAGGATAACATTCCTAATACTCGCAACTCACAAGATCACGACTACAACCACAAGTGTTAGGATACTCTCATCGTAAACTCCACAAATTTCAACCAAAATATAAATACCACCTCAAGTCTCACAAGATCAACCACGAGGGTCACAACCGTATAATAACTCAAGATCAACACACCACATGTCAAAGAACATCAATAACCTCAAACACTCACCTAAAGGTTCCAAGCCACTACTTGGCATTTGCCCTAAGTTATGCTAAATCCAACCTAGCATGATTCTACCACTAAACATAACTAGATCGAGGAAGAAGGTACTCACACACAATCCAAGGTTGAAGATGATCTACGGAAGTCGAGATTGGATTTTTTGGTTTACAACGGCCGCTTCCGGACCTAAACCAAAGTTAAGGAAATTTAGCTTGTATGCTAAATTTGAACAGAATAGTTAACATATATAAATCTAAGGAAAACCCCACCTTTAAAACCCAAGTTAAAAACCGTAAAAATATATTCCGGGCAAATTTTATAACAGCATAAACCCAAAGGTAAAACTCGTTTTCAAAGTCAATGTTAAAACCCGGGATTAAATCTTTGAGCCACAACCGTATTAATCCAACAAAGACATAATATACCGTGTATAAAAATATAAGAGTATCTCGTAATCAAAATCCAAGGTTCGAAACCGCTAATTCATTTCCCGGGCAAAATATACCGTTCCAAAACTATGGGTCATAATCCATAATTAAAATCAGCAAAGGCACACTCGATAATTTGCAAAAAGTTGGGTCACAAACTGCAATTATAAATATGGCCCAAAATCTAATTAATTCTGCAGGAGGGTATAATAGTTATATTCTAAAACCTTGCTCCAAAACTGAAATAATAAAGAAGTGGGTACACTCTGGAATTATAGCAAAATATAGGGGGCTAATTTGAAAATGCAAGAAGCTTCTCTTTTAACATTTTGAAGACGCATTCATGCTGGATTTCACCAAAAAAGAAAGGCGCATTCATGCTGGGAAGGGAAGACAGGGCCGCCGGCGTCCTCGATGGTCTGTGACTAGGGCAAAGCAAGGGCAACTAGCGAGGTGTGGCTTCGATTCCCGGTGGCGATGAAGGCTAGACAGGTGCCCTCTCCGGCGGCGAAGGGTAGCAGGAGGCGAGGGAGTGCCCTACTATTAATCTCGATCCCGAAATGAAGAGGATCCAAAGAGAGGAAGAAGATAGTGTCGAGGGGTCGAGATCTCTAGTGGATTCTAGGGCAAAGGCGTCGGCGTGCAGTTTCGGTGGTTGCAGATTCGGGATTCAGTCCACCTGTACAGATCTCGGCAACCACCACCTTGATTCAGAAAATGAAGAGGAAAAGATAGGTCTGTCATCGAAGAGAGGAGGAGAGCTTGAAGGGCTTTGCTGTTGTTGGTTGCTGTTGCAAAGGTTGGAAGGAGAGGCGAGAGGTTGAGGGTTGATGCGCGAGGAAGTAAACAAGGGCTAGGTTGCAGACTTGCAGGTCACCAACTGCACGGGAAGCCAAGGGTCGTAGATGCGAGGGGTCGGGTACACGTCACAAAGAAGGGTTGCGGGAAAAGGCGTCTGGAGTGTCAGGGAACGAGAAGAAAGAATAGTAAACAAAAAGGGATAAAAAAAATAAAAAAACTAAAAGAGGAAAACGGAAATAAAATAAACTCGATCAAAATATCGATTTCCGAACCTTTTTTTTTGTAAAATAAAAGTACGGAATATATAACCATATATAAATTCATAAAATATCCGCGCAACATAGAAGTCGATCTCGTAACTAATATTACGAGATTCCATTAATAATTAAATACCAGGTAAAACATATTAAAAAAATTGAATTCACGACTTAAAACACTCGTAAAACATCTTTAAGATATTAACAAAAAAAATATCGGTAATTGTCGAAAAGATAAAAACGCACACACCAAAAAAATTGGGGTGTTACATCTGATCCCCCTAAAAACAAGTTTCGTCCCGAAACTTACCACGCACCGAACATCTTGGTCCCTAAGGCCGAGGTATAAACTCACAACTAGGAAGGCTTAGACTTCTAATCTACATACTCTAACTACTATTCCGTCATCGCAAAAATATATCAGGTCATATAACACGTTCCCACACGGGGTACAAAACCACTTATAACATCACACATATACATAACTCAACTAAGGGAAGAACTAGGTCTAACCCATCGATTTTATCGAAGCTACTAGCTTAGCGTAAAACTAAACTAAAGGTACTATCCTCCGTGTCTCTATTTAGCCTCAATGGTTCCTCGTCTACCATTAAATCCTCATGACTAACAACATCTCTCGAGCAACGTATGTACTTTCTCGATTGATACTCATGAATTACCGGGTGAACACTCTCTACTCTTGGCGGCCACGCCAACCGGCAAACCACTTTCCTAACTCGAGCTAAGATTTCACAATGGTTCCGATATATCGAAAACTTAACTTCCTTCTTAACTCTCCACAACTCTATTGTGCATTTCCGTCTCATTCAATACTTCATCATCATCCGTAATAGGTTATCATAATTGGTGTTATAAAACTTCTCTCTTCTCAGATTGGGTAAAGCTCAACACACATAAGAAAACTTGTAACTTCTTTCTTCTTTAAGAGTAGACCGAAATATCTTATCCATGACATTATTAAGCCTATACAACTCGTAGTCACCATGGTTTGTCCGAAATGCCGTGATTGCAATATCCGAGTCTCGAATTCTCAAACGGTAACAATCAATTCTTAGTTAATCTTAGGAGAAACTACCGACCCTTGTAACTGATCGAGTAAGTCCCCCATTCGTTGTAATGAATACTTGTCCTTCATTGTCATCTTGCTCAACTTATAGTAATCATTGTACAAACAGAGATAACCGTCTCTTTCTTCGCAGACTAGTGTCCTCTATAATAACTTCAAATCATGAATTCAAGATATATCCCAACGTGAACTTCAAATCAAGAGTTCAAGATATATTTCAATATGAACTTCAAATCAAGAGTTCAAGATACACTTTCAACGTGATCTTCAAATCTCCTTAATGGTAAATCCACCTCCCGCTGCATTGAAATCCGTTCTATCTCGGGTTCCAGCTTTTCTTCTCTCATCACATATTGTAAGATATCGACACAATCTTATCTTAACATTGGACAAGTGGTCCACCCCGATATGTTGAGGTGACGTCCATCGAACACGTGGTTTAATACTTCTTTAGCTGCAATGTTCACCGTCCTCTTTCAAAGATCCTTCATCTCTAGAACTCGGGAGACTTGCTATAATAATCTTTTTAAGGTTTCACACGTATGTAAAGTCATGAAGGTCCTAACTTAAGGACTTAATCACGCCTTATAATATATTAATAGTACCTTCTTCGTATTCTACCAAAGCTTGCACCATTCCTTCGAGTAGTTGTAGAACTTACTCTCTTTTCTTATGTAACATCCAATCAACCGTAGAGGTTTTATCCTCAATCTTTCATGTACTTCTTGTACATCTCACATCGACTTCAAACTTCAAAACTTCAGTCTTCCCTTACTATTGTTGGTCACCTTATGTATTTCTCGGTATTCTATGTAAAACTACAATGGAAGCCTCATCTTACGGTTGATCCACAAGCTCCCCTTACCATGATCAAACCCTAAAAGTTGTAACCCGTGGCGTTTACCTAAGAAGGTCGTGTAAGATCGTTACAATCTCCTCCTCAGAGGTCTTGTTATAACTATTTCTTGAACTCGTTCAACATTATTTGATTTAAGACAAATGCGCGTCCGTTGATGTACCTCTTTACTATTGACATTGATCCACCGCGAATAATCCAAACTCTTATTCCCGATCCTATATGTTCCCATAGTCTTGTTTACTCTTCCCATCTACACACAACAATAGACAACCCGCACTTGTGCGTTCTCAGTTGTCACTGATTAACTTGTATCTGACCTTCTCCGAAGTTAACGACTTACCCTCCTACCATACTTCCATACTCCTGAAAGGATACCCTCTCGGGGTACTTTGTCTTAACTTCACTAGCTCATTCTACTTTGCTTCAACTCTGTTACCTCTTTCTACGCTCCTCTCTTCCTTCCGCTTGTGTTAGATAACCATACTTACCCAACTCACTCGTGTCATGTCTCCCACCTTTATAGGCTTGCCCGCTCTTCATAATGTTTTGCAAATGCACTCCTCAAATATTCTGACATTAATTAGCCTCCACTCGCATCCTTCTTGGTTGATAACTAAAGTTCTTTGGTCCAACTCCTTGTTTCCTTTTTCATCTTATGAAGATCATCATCCCCACACACTTCCTCCTTCTTAGCGTTGCTCAGTCTCATCACTAAGACGGAAATCGATTGACTCCCACGGTAATTCCACTATATAAACTTTCACCATGTGATCCTCCTCGGAACTCTCAAATTTCTTAATAAGTCACCCGCTTAGAATCTCGCAAAGATCGTCACTTCACCTTCTAGTACCTCCGTAAGCTTAACTTTCGGTTCTCTTCAATCATTCCAAATTCTTGGACCACTCTTTTCATCTTGACTCCCATACTGAGGAGTGCCTATTGAAAACTCGTCTTACTTAGAACGTCACTTTTATCCTCAAGCGAGAATGCAATCCTCTCTACTTGATTCGCACATTTAGTTTATCGGCACCGTACTTGGAAAAACATTAAGTTTGTTGTCTCTAGTTGCCTCGTTGATGGTCCTTCATTGTTTCCTTGATACCACCCTCATGTCTTCATGTCGTTTTTATATTGGTATAGTCTCCATCTTAGTTTCGCTTAAGTCGATCCGAGGTTCTCTTTTATTTGTTTGACCTTTGGTTACGTCATCTCTAGTCTTCTTCTTCGACGTCCTCTTAAAGGAGTCCGGGAAATCACCGGGGGTGCTTGCAAAGACTTGATGCTCAACTCGATCAGTTGAGCATACTCATTTTTGCATGTATACTATCCTAAGCCCAAAAGGCGTTGTCGAAGGGGGCGATGATAGCTTTCTATCATCTTAGCCATAAGGTCCACTATTACTAATATGATACCAAGCATATTATATGTTTATATATATATATATATATATATATATATATATATATATATAGATAGATAAGGATATAAACGCCATGCTACTACTATAAACATAACAAGTCCATAAACAATTTTCAATTCAACATACAAGTATAGTCCAAAACAACCTAAGTCCACATATACATATCTACATATATATACATAATATAATAATCAATAACTACGCCGCCGAGATCCGCGGAGGAAGTGATGGTCCCGTACATTCTACCCCAACTGACTCATGCACATGATTTGAAAACGAAATTCATTTATTTAAAACTCAAAACCCCTGAGGGTTCTGTTTATTTTTATTCGGCCTTTAAAAGATTGCGAGTGCCATTGTTGTCAACCTAGGGCTCTGATACCACTTTTGTAACAGCCCGAATCCGTGGGACTTGGGATGCTACGGGCGGAAACCTCACAATGGGTTCTGACCCTTAGCCTGACAACAATTTCATCGGATCTTGCTACAAGGAACAAATAAAGGCCAAAACCGAAATATATTTTTATGCAATGTTATGAAACCCGAAAATAAAAGAAAGAAAAGACTTCAGCCGTCCTGACAACAAAGTCAACACAATATACAACAACAACAACACAAGAACTCCAAAACCCAACTCAACCTAAAATGTACGGAACCCCGACAACCCACTCCTCCGGGTCACTCGGCCACATCCTATCCTGCACATCAACTACAACAATCGGTATAAAACCGTTAGCTCACATTCTAGGCATTATAAAGATAATATGGCACAAACACACACAGGAGAACACAAGGCACACAACATGAACATTCATTCCATAATATCTTTTTAGGTCGTTCCATTATAATTCATTTGTTTCAAGTGTGACAAAAGAATCTTATAACTCTTGCCTCTGTCCCCATGTAACCAACAGGAGTATGGCGGCGCCCAACCCGTATACCCTGAGGGAGTGATGAAGAAGCCCACCCGTATACCGTGTATGGCCTGGTCGTAGAGATCCCCCCAGTCTCCCTCGGAAAACTGAGCGGTTATGTCCCCGCCCGATATTAATTATAATAATAATAATAATAATAGTAATAATAATAATAATAATAATAATAATAATAATAATAATAATAGTAACGATGGGCCAATAAATAAGGTCAAGTAAATCCTAATCCATTTTCATGCTTAATAGCGGTAAACACACACCACCATATATATCCAAATAAGGCATAAAAGCGGCTAAGTAAGTCCGAGGACTTACCTCGTCTCAAAGCTAACCGAAACCGATAATACTTTCCGAAAGAATATAACCAAAGCCTGTTCAAGACAAGGCACGATAATCAACAAGCACTCACGCAAGTTAAAAGTCCGTAGACTTCTAGTACTATATACTCTTACAAGATGGTACAATCCCATAAAATAGGATAACATTCCTAATCCTCGCAACTCACAAGATCACGACTACAACCACAAGTGTTAGGATACTCTCATCGTAAACACCACAAATTTCAACCAAAATATAAATACCACCTCAAGTCTCCACGAGGGTCACAACTGTATAATAACTCAAGATCAACATACCACATGTCAAAGAACATCAATAACCTCAAACACTAACCTAAAGGTTCCAAGCCACTACTTGGCATTTGCCCTAAGTTATGCTAAATCCAACCTACCATGATTCTACCACTAAATATAACTAGATCGAGGAAGAAGGTACTCACACACAATCCAAGGTGGAAGATGATCTACGGAAGTCGAGATTGGATTCGTTGGTTTACAACGGCCGCTTCCGGACCTAAACCAAAGTTAAGGAAATTTAGCTTGTATGCTAAATTTGAACGGAATAGTTAACATATATAAATCTAAGAAAAACCCCACCTTTAAAACCCAAGTTATATACCGTAAAAATATATTCCGGGAAAATTTTATAACATCATAAACCCAAATGTAAAACTCGTTTTCAAAGTCAATGTTAAAACCCGAGATTAAATCTTTGAGCCACAATCGTATTAATCCAAAAAAGACATAATATACTGTGTATAAAAATATAAGAGTATCTCGTAATCAAAATCCAAGGTTCCAAACCGCTAATTCATTTTCCGGGCAAAATATACCGTTCCAAAACTATGGGTCATAATCCATAATTAAAATTAGCAAAGGCACACTCGATAATTTGCAAAAAGCTGGGTCACAAACTGCAATTATAAATTATGGCCCAAAATGTAATTAATTCTACAGGAGGGTATAATAGTTATATTCTAAAACCTTGGTCTAAAACTGAAATAACAAAGAAATGGGTACACTCTGCAATTATATCAAAATATAGGAGCCTAATTTGAAAATGCAAGAAGCTTCTCTTTCAACCTTTTGAAGACGCATTCACGCTGGATTTCATCAAAAAAAAAAAGGCGCATTCACCTAGGGAAGGGAAGACAGGGTCGGCGGCGTCCACGATGGTCTGTGGCTAGGGCAAAGCAAGAGCAACTAGCGAGGCGTGGCTTCGATTCCCGGTGGCGATGAAGGCTAGACAGGGGCCCTCTCCGGCGGCAAAGGTAGCAGGAAGCGAGGGAGTGCCCTGCTGCTGTTTCTCGATCCCGAAATGAAGAGGAGCCAAAGAGAGGAGGAAGATAGTGTCGAGATCTCCAGTGGATTCCAGGGCAAAGGCGTCGGCGTGCAGTTCCGGTGGTTGTAGATTCGGGATTCAGTCCACATGTACAGATCTCGGCAACCACCACCTTGATTCAGAAAATGAAGAGGAAAAGATAGGTCTGTCATCGAAGAGAGGAGGAGAGCTTGAAGGGCTTTGCTATTGGGGGTTGCTGTTGCAAAGGTTTTAAGGAGAGGCGAGAGGTTGAGGGTTGATGCGTGAGGAGGTAAACAAGGGTTAGGTTGCAGACTTGCAGGTCACCAACTGCACGGGAAGCCAAGGGTCGTAGATGCGAGGGGTCGGGTACACGTCACCAAGAAGGGTAGCGGGAAAAGGCGTGTGGAGTGTCAGGGAACGAGAAGAAAGAATAGTAAACAAAAAGGGATAAAAAAATAATAATAAAAAATAAAAAAATAAAAAAAACTAAAACATGAAAACGAAAATAAATTAAACTCGATCAAAATATCGATTTTCAAACCTTTTTTTTTGTAAAATAAAAATACGGAATATATAACCATATATAAATTCATAAAATATCCGTGCGACATAGAAGTCGAACTCGTAACTAATATTACGAGATTCCTTTAATAATTAATACCAAGTAAAACATATTAATAAAATTGAATTCACGACTTAAAACACTCGTAAAACATCTTTAAGATATTAACAAAAAAAATATCGGTAATTGTCGGAAAGATAAAAACGCAAACACCAAAAAAAATTGGGGTGTTACATCTGATCCCCCTAAAAACAAGTGTCGTCCCGAAACTTGCCACGCACCGAACATCTTGGTCCCTAAGGCCGAGGTATAAACTCACAACTAGGAAGGCTTAGACTTCTAATCTACATACTCTAACTACTCATTCCGTCATCGCAAAAATATATCAGGTCATATAACATGTTCCCACACGGGGCACAAAACCACTTATAACATCAAACATATACATAACTCAACTAAGGGAAGAACTAGGTGTAACCCGTCGATTTTATCGAAGCTACTAGCTTAGTGTAAAACTAAACTAAAGATACTATCCTCCATCTCTCTATTTAGCCTCAATGGTTCCTCGTCTACCATTAAATCCTCATGACTAACAACATCTCTCGAGCAATGTATGTACTTTCTCGATTGATACTCATGAAACACCGGGTGAACACTCTCTACTCTTGGCGGCCACGCCAACCGGCAAACCACTTTCCTAACTCGAGCTAAGATTTCACAATGGTTCCGATATATCGAAAACTTAACTTCCTTCTTAACTCTGCACAACTCTATTGTGCTTTTCCGTCTCATTCAATACTTCATCATCATCCGTAGTAGGTTACCATAATTGGTGTTATAAAACTTCTCTCTTCTAAGATTGGGTAAAGCTCAACACACATAAGAAAACTTGTAACTTCTTTCTTCTTTAAGAGTAGACCGAAATATCTTATCCATGACATTATTAAGCCTATACAACTCGTAGTCACCATGGTTTGTCCGAAATGGCGTGATTGCAATATCCGAGTCTCGAATTCTCAAACGGTAACAATCAATTCTTAGTTAATCATAGGAGAAACTACCGACCCTTGCAACTGATCAAGTAAGTCCCCCATTCGTTGTAAGGGATACTTGTCCTTCATTGTCATCTTGCTCAACTTATAGTAATCAATGTACAAACAGAGATAACCGTCTCTTTCTTCGCAGACTAGTGTCCTCTATAATAACTTCAACTCATGAATTCAAGATATATCCCAACATGAACTTCAAATCAAGAGTTCAAGATATATTCCAATATGAACTTCAAATCAAGAGTTCGAGATACACTTTCAACGTGATCTTCAAATCTCCTTAATGGTAAATCCACCTCCCGATGCAATGAAATCTGTTCTATATCGGGTTCCAGCTTTTCTTCTCCCATCACATATTGTAAGATATCGACACAATCTTGTCTTAACATTGGACAGGTGGTCCACCCCGATCTGTTGAGGTGACGTCCATCGAACACGTGGTTTAATACTTCTTTAGCTGCAATGTTCACCGTCCTCTTTCAAAGATCCTTCATCTCTAGAACTCGGGAGACTTGCTATAATAATCTTTTTAAGGTTTCACAATATGTGAAGTCATGAAGGTCCTAACTTAAGGACTTAATCACGCCTTATATTATATTAATAGTACCCTCTTCGTATTCTACCAAAGCTTGCATCATTCCTTCGAGTAGCTGTAGAACTTACTCTCTTTTATTATGTAACGTCCAATCGACCGTAGAGGTTTTATCCTCAATCTTTCATGTACTTCTTGTACATCTCACATCGACTTCAAACTTGAAAACTTCAGTCTTGCCTTACTATTGTTGGTCACCTTATGTATTTCTTGGTATTCTATGTAGAACTACAATGGAAGCCTCATCTTACGGTTGATCCACTAGCTCCCTTTACCATGATCAAACCTTAAAAGTTTTAACCCGTGGCGTTTACCTAAGAAGGTCGTGTAAGATCGTTACAATCTCCTCCTCAGAGATCTTGTTATAACTACTTGCTTGAACTCGTTTAACATTATTTGATTTAAGACAAATGCGCGTCCGTTGATGTACCTCTTTACTATTGACAATGATCCACCGCGAATACTCCAAACTCTTGTTTCCGATCCTATGTTCCCATAGTCTTGTTTACTCTTCCCATCTACACACAACAATAGACAACCCGCACTTGGGCGTTCTCAATTGTCACTGATTAACTTGTATCTGACCTTCTCCGAAGTTAACGACTTACCCGCCTACCATACTTCCATACTCCTGAAAGGATACCCTCTCGGGGTACTTTGTCTTAACTTCACTAGCTCATTCTACTTTGCTTCAATTCCGTTAGCTCTTTCTACGCTCCTCTCTTCCTTCCGCTTCTGTAAGATAACCATACCTACCCAACTCTCTCGTGTCATATGTCCCACCTTTATAGGCTTGCCCGCTCTTCATAATGTTTTGCAAATGCACTACTTAAATATTCTGACATTAATTAGCCTCCACTCTCATCCTTCTTGGTTGATAACTAAAGTTCTTTGGTCCAACTCCTTGTTTCCTTTTTCATCTTCTGAAGATCATCATCCCCACACACTTCCTTCTTCTTAGTGTTGCTCAGTCTCATCACTAAGACGGAAATCGATTGACTCCCACGGTAATTCCACTATATGAACTTTCACCATGTGATCCTCCTCGTAACTCTCAAATTTCTGAATAAGTCACCGCTTAGAATCTCGCAAAGATCGTCACTTCACCTTCTGGTACCTCCGTAAGCTTAACTTTCGGTTCTCTTCAATCTTTCCAAATTCTTGGACCACTCTTTTCATCTTGACTCCCATACTGAGGAGTGCCTATTGAAAACTCGTCTTACTTAGAACTTCACTTTTATCCTCAAGCGAGAATGCAATCCTCTCTACTTGATTCGCACATTCAGTTTATCGGCACCGTACTTGGAAAAACTTTAAGTTTGTTGTCTCTAGTTGCCTCGTTGATGCTGCTTCATTGTTTCCTTGATACCACCCTCATGTCTTCATGTCGTTTTTATATTGGTATAGTCTCCATCTTAGTTTCGCTTAAGTCGATCCGAGGTTCTCTTTTATTTGTTTGTCCTTTGGTTACGTCATCTCTAGTCTTCTTCGACGTACTCTTAAAAGAGTCCGGGAAATCACCGGGGTGCTTGCAAAGACTTGATGCTCAACTCGATAACTTGAGCATACTCATTTTTTCATGTATACTATCCTAAGCCCAAAAGACGTTGTCCAAGGGGGCGATGATAGCTTTCTGTCATCTTAGCTAAAAGGTCCACTATTACTAATATGATACCAAGCATATTATATGTTTATATATATATATATATAAGGATATAAACGCCATGCTACTACTATAAACATAACAAGTCCATAAACAATTTTCAATTCAACATACAAGTATAGTCCAAAACAACCTAAGTCCACATATACATTTCTACATATATACACATATATATACATAATATAATAATCAATAACTACGTCGCCGAGATCCGCGGAGGAAGTGGTGGTCCCGTACATTCTACCCCAACTGACTCATGCACATGATTTGAAGACGAAATTCATTTCTTTAAAACTCAGAACCCCTGAGGGTTCTGTTTATTTTTATTCGGCTTTTAAAAGATTGCGAGTGCCATTGTTGTCAACCTAGGGCTCTGATACCACTTTTGTAACATCCCGAATCCGCGGGACATGGGATGCTACGGGCGGAAACCTCACAATGGGTCCCGACCCTTACCCTGACAACAATTTCACCGGATCTTGCAACAAGGAATAAATAAAGGCCAAAACCGAAATACATTTTTATGCAATGTTATGAAACCCGAAAATAAAAGAAAGAAAAGATTTCAGCCGTCCTTACAACAACGTCAACACAATATACAACAACAACAACACAAGAACTCCAAAACCCAACTCAACCTAAAATGTACGGAACCCCGACTACCAACTCCTCCAGGTCACTCGGCCACATCATATCCTGCACATCAACTACAACAATCAGTATAAAACCGTTAGCTCACATTCTAGGCATTATAAAGATAATATGGCACAAACACACACAGGAGAACACAAGGCACAACATGATCATTCATTCCATAATATCTTTTTAGGTCGTTCCATATCTAATTCATTTATTTCAAGTGTGACACAATAATCTTATAACTCTTGCCTTTGTCCCCGTGTAACCAACAGGAGTGTGGCGGAGCCCAACCCGTATACCCTGAGGGAGTGATGAAGAAGCCCGCCCGTATACCGTGTATGGCTTGGTCGCAGAGATCCCCCCAGTCTCCCTCGGAAAACTGAGCGGTGATGTCACCGCCTGATATTAATAATAATAATAATAATAATAATAATAATAATAATTATTATAATAATAATAATAACAATAATAATAATAATAATAGTAACGATGGGCCAATTAATAAGGTCAAGTAAATCCTAATCCATTTTCATGCTTAAAAGCGGTAAACACACACCACCATATATATCCAAATAAGGCATAAAAGCGGCTAAGTAAGTCCGAGGACTTACCTCGTCTCAAAGCTAACCGAAACCGATAATACTTTCCGAAAGAATATAACCAAAGCCTGTTCAAGACAAGGCACGATAATCAACAAGCACTCACGCAAGTTAAAAGTCCGTAGACTTCTAGTACTATATACTCTTACAAGATGGTACACTCCCATAAAATAGGATAACATTCCTAATCCTCGCAACTCACAAGATCACGACTACAACCACAAGTGTTAGGATACTCTCATCGTAAACACCACAAATTTCAACCAAAATATAAATACCACCTCAAGTCTCCACGAGGGTCACAATTGTATAATAACTCAAGATCAACACACCACATGTCAAAGAACATCAATAACCTCAAACACTCACCTAAAGGTTCCAAGCCACTACTTGGCATTTGCCCTAAGTTATGCTAAATCCAACCTAGCATGATTCTACCACTAAGCATAACTAGATCGAGGAAGAAGGTACTCACACACAATCCAAGGTTGAAGATGATCTACGGAAGTCGAGATTGGATTCGTTGGTTTACAACGGCCGCTTCCGGACCTAAACCAAAGTTAAGGAAATTTAGCTTGTATGCTAAATTTGAACGGAATAGTTAACATATATAAATCTAAGGAAAACCCCACATTTAAAACACAAGTTATATACCGTAAAAATATATTCCGGCCAAATTTTATAACATCATAAACCCAAAGGTAAAACTCGTTTTCAAAGTCAATGTTAAAACCCGGGATTAAATCTTTGAGCCACAACCGTATTAATTCAACAAAGACATAATATACCGTGTATAAAAATATAAGAGTATCTCGTAATCAAAATCCAAGGTTCGAAACCGCTAATTCAATTCCCTGGCAAAATATACCGTTCCAAAACTATGGGTCATAATCCATAATTAAAATCAGCAAAGGCACACTCGATAATTTGCAAAAAGTTGGGTCACAAACTGCAATTATAAATATGGCCCAAAATCTAATTAATTCTGCAGGAGGGTATAATAGTTATATTCTAAAACCTTGCTCCAAAACTGAAATAATAAAGAAGTGGGTACACTCTGGAATTATAGCAAAATATAGGGGGCTAATTTGAAAATGCAAGAAGCTTCTCTTTTAACCTTTTGAAGACGCATTCACGCTGGATTTCACCAAAAAAGAAAGGCGCATTCATGCTGGGAAGGGAAGACAGGGCCGGCGGCGTCCTCGATGGTCTGTGACTAGGGCAAAGCAAGGGCAACTGGCGAGGCGTGGCTTCGATTCCCTGTGGCGATGAAGGCTAAACAGGTGCCCTCTCCGGCGGCGAAGGGTAGCAGGAGGCGAGGGAGTGCCCTGCTGTTAATCTCGATCCCGAAATGAAGAGGATCCAAAGAGAGGAAGAAGATAGTGTCGAGGGGTCGAGATCTCTAGTGGATTCTAGGGCAAAGGCGTCGGCGTGCAGTTCCGGTGGTTGCAGATTCGGGATTCAGTCCACCTGTACAGATCTCGGCAACCACCATCTTGATTCAAAAAATGAAGAGGAAAAGATAGGTCTGTCATCGAAGAGAGGAGGAGAGCTTGAAGGGCTTTGCTGTTGTTGGTTGCTGTTGCAAAGGTTGGAAGGAGAGGCGAGAGGTTGAGGGTTGATGCGCGAGGAGGTAAACAAGGGCTAGGTTGTAGACTTGCAGGTCACCAACTGCACGGGAAGCCAAGGGTCGTAGATGCGAGGGGTCGGGTACACGTCACCAAGAAAGGTTGCGGGAAAAGGCGTCTGGAGTGTCAGGGAACGAGAAGAAAGAATAGTAAACAAAAAAGGATAAAAAAAATAATAAACAAATAAACAAATAAAAAAAACTAAAACAGGAAAACGGAAATAAAATAAACTCGATCAAAATATCGATTTTCGAACCTTTTTTTTATGTATAATAAAAGTACGGAATATATAACCATATATAAATTCATAAAATATCAGTGCAACATAGAAGTCGAGCTCGTAACTAATATTACAAGATTCCATTAATAATTAAATACCAAGTAAAACATATTAAAAAATTGAATTCACGACTTAAAACACTCGTAAAACATCTTTAAGATATTAACAAAAAAAATATCGGTAATTGTCGGAAAGATAAAAACGCAAACACCAAAAAAATTGGGGTGTTACATCTGATCCCCCTAAAAACAAGTTTCGTCCCGAAACTTGCCACGCACCGAACATCTTGGTCCCAAAGGCCGAGGTATAAACTCACAACTAGGAAGGCTTAGACTTCTAATCTACATACTCTAACTACTCATTCCGTCATCACGAAAATATATCAGGTCATATAACACGTTCCCACACGGGGCACAAAACCACTTATAACATCACACATATACATAACTCAACTAAGGGAAGAACTTCGTCTAACCCGTCAATTTTATCGAAGCTACTAGCTTAGCGTAAAACTAAACTAAAGATACTATCCTCCGTCTCTCTATTTAGCCTCAATGGTTCCTCGTCTACCATTAAATCCTCATGACTAACAACATCTCTCGGGCAATGTTTGTACTTTCTCGATTGATACTCATGAAACACCGGGTGAACACTCTCTACTCTTGGCGACCACGCCAACCGGCAAACCACTTTCCTAACTCGAGCTAAGATTTCACAATGGTTCCGATATATCGAAAACTTAACTTCCTTCTTAACTCTCCACAACTCTATTGTGCATTTCCATCTCATTCAATACTTCATCATCATCCGTAGTAGGTTATCATAATTGGTGTTATAAAACTTCTCTCTTTTCAGATTGGGTAAAGCTCAACACACATAAGAAAACTTGTAACTTCTTTCTTCTTTAAGATTAGACCGAAATATCTTATCCATGACATTATTAAGCCTATACAACTCGTAGTCACCATGGTTTGTCCGAAATGCCGTGATTGCAATATCCGAGTCTCGAATTCTCAAACGGTAACAATCAATTCTTAGTTAATCTTAGGAGAAACTACCGACCCTTGCAACTGATCGAGTAAGTCCTCCATTCGTTGTAAGGGATACTTGTCCTTCATTATCATCTTGCTCAACTTGTAGTAATCATTGTACAAACGGAGATAACCGTCTCTTTCTTCACAGGCTAGTGTCCTCTATAATAACTTCAAATCATAAATTCAAGATATATCCCAACGTGAACTTCAAATCAAGAGTTCAAGATATATTCCAATATGAACTTCAAATCAAGAGTTCAAGATACACTTTCAACGTGAACTTCAAATCTCCTTAATGGTAAATCCACCTCCCGATGCATTGAAATCCGTTCTATCTCGGGTTCCAGCTTTTCTTCTCCCATCACATATTGTAAGATATCGACACAATCTTGTCTTAACATTGGACAAGTGGTCCACCCCGATCTGTTGAGGTGACGTCCATCGAACACGTGGTTTAATACTTCTTTAGCTGCAATGTTCACCGTCCTCTTTCAAAGATCCTTCCTCTCTAGAACTCGGGAGACTTGCTATAATAATATTTTTAAGGTTTCACACGTATGTGAAGTCATGAAGGTCCTAACTTCAGGGTTTAATCATGCCTTATAATATATTAATAGTGCCCTCTTCGTATTCTACCAAAGCTTGCATCATTCCTTCGAGTAGGTGTAGAACTTACTCTCTTTTCTTATGTAACGTCCAATCGACCGTAGAGGTTTTATCCTCAATCTTTCATGTACTTCTTGTACATCTCACATCGACTTCAAACTTCAAAACTTCAGTCTTCCCTTACTATTGTTGGTCACCTTATGTATTTCTCGGTATTCTATGTAGAACTACAATGGAAGCCTCATCGTACGGTTTATCTACTAGCTCCCCTTACCATGATCAAACCTTAAAAGTTGTAACCCGTGGCGTTTACCTAAGAAGGTCGTGTAAGATCGTTACAATCTCTTCCTCAGAGGTCTTTGTTATAACTACTTGCTTGAACTCGTTCAACATTATTTGATTTAAGACAAATGCGGGTCCGTTGATGTACCTCTTTACTATTGACATTGATCCACCGCGAATACTCCAAACTCTTGTTCCCGTTCCTATATGTTCCCATAGTCTTATTTACTCTTCCCATCTACACACAACAATAGACAACCCGCACTTGTGCGTTCTCAGTTGTCACTGATTAACTCGTATCTGACCTTCTCCGAAGTTAACGACTTACCCTCCGTGCGACATAGAAGTCGATCTCGTAACTAATATTACGAGATTCCATTAATAATTAAATATCAAGTAAAACATATTAATAAAATTGAATTCACGAGTTAAAACACTCGTAAAACATCTTTAAGATATTAACAAAAACAAATATCGGTAATTGTTGGAAAGATAAAAACGCAAACACCAAAAAAATTGGGGCGTTACATAAGCTATTTATCAGCACTTTGCCTATATATATATATATTAACAACTTCATATGATAAAAAGATTAACATATAGGTAACAAAAAAGTAAAAGTTATTTATCACCATTTACCGAATTATACTTGTGCTATATACATTAACAACTTCATATGATAAAAAATATATAATTTTATTAGTTCCGAATTTCGAGGACAATTTATTACAATTTTGAGTATAATATAGAATAAATCTATGTTCGGTTGGTATTTTAATAGCAAAATCGGTGTTCGGTTTTAGGTTATGAACCAAAAATCGAATTTCAAACTGAATTTCAAAAAAAAAACACGAGAGGAAGAGGAATTAGGGTTCTTCTCTAGACTTCACTACTTCAGTCTTCACGTAGCGTGTTCTTCATACCAAGTGAATTAAGTAATATACCTGATTTAACTTTGATTTACTCAAAGTATTATAAAAAAATCAAATTATATGTAAGCAATATTCCAAAAATAATTGTTGACAAATAGAAAAAGGGTCATGTTAAAGTACCCATATTTTATTTATAAAACTACCGAATTTTACACTTCGGTTGCGAAATCAATGTAAAACCCAAATCCGCAAGACTCGGGGCGCTATAGGCTAGGATCTCACAACGGATCCTGACCCTAGTCTGACAACAAGTTCACTGGATCTTACAACAAGACACAAATAAATATAAACCAAATACATAAAACGATATGATAGTATATCAAAACATATACAAAGTCACAACAGAGTACAAAACGGCAACAACACAACATCTTTGTATAAAACATCCCAAACTCACGCTTCCTAATGTACGGAAACCCTCGGTTGATCACCCATCTAGATCACTTTGCAATCTTCCTATCTTGCAGAATGTCTACAACACGGCATAAAAACCGTTAGCTAACAAATCATGAATAAGAATAAAAGTAATAGCCATACAAACACATCATTACATCACAATATGCAATGATCACATCAAAACCATTTATTATCTTCATTACGTTATACCATTACTAATTCAACTTATTTTGTGACACGAGAATCACGCAGAGCCTCGCCTCTGTCCCCTTTCACACAGGTTTGGAATCCGGGATCAAGCCTCCCCACCTGGAGTACCGGTCGCAGAGAACCCTCTCCACTCTCGACGACCTTCGACAAGTTGTCACGACCCCTTATAAATACACTTGGGCCATTTAATATACACATATCGTCGTCCTAGTCCGGTTAGGTTATCAATACAACATTCATAAGCACAAACACCACTATCATAATCATTCAAACTCATAAACACTAACTAAGTAAGCCCAAAGGACTTACCTGTCACAAGATAAACCTCATCCACGTGGTCACAGTTTCCCCTTGAGGAAATTATCAGTGCGTGCATTAGCAAGAAACACTCAAAATCAAAACACTACCAAGGCTAGGAGATTCCATCTCCTATACCCCATGATCAAACCGAAAACATAACCCATATCTAAACCTCGATAACTCAACAAAACACACAAATGCCTAAGGCATTCCTCAACATAACAACATCATCAAGCTCATAATAAACAACACTAAACTAGCTTCACTCTCAAGCTAAAGCCATAGAGAAAAGGAAAGACACATACCACACTTGGTATGTCCTGGTCAAGACACACCTGCCAAAGCAACAAGGCGCAGGAACGGTGAAATGCCACAGGGGCGGTGACTCACAGCAGCAGGGGCGGTGACACTCCTCAACCGCGGGGTGGCGTTGTCAAGGCGCGGGGGCAGTCAAACAGCAAAAGGGCAATTCTCTACTTCTCTTCGATCCTTTGTTCGATATCTACCTTTTCATAGGTGCGAAAGGCAACCCATCACATATGTACGTACATATACACATCATCAATGTCCACGAAAGCAAACAAAAGATCATCTTGTGGGAATCCCAAAGCTAAAAAAGGAAGGAGGAAAGGAGAAGAAAGAAAGAAGAAAGAGGAAGGAAAGCTACCACTGGAGAACCCAAAGCAACACACACAAGCTGACCACTCACACCACCACAACTAACAACAACATCATCAACATCCACACAGTCATCATCAACACCGCCAAAGCTCACACTTGAACATGATTAAAGAAAATCCACAAAAGGAAACCAAGAGAAGGAGAAGGAGTGAGGAAGAACGTAAGGAGAGGAATGAGGCCAGAAGAAGGGATAGAAAACCCTCATTAGGAAGGAGAAGGAAATCTTATAAAGGAAGCAAAGGAAAAGGCAAGGCGGTCAAAGGGTGACACCCACCCTGCAAAACCACGGGGGCGGATCACTAGAGACGCGGAGGTGGCACCGCACCTGCAGCCAAGCCATGGCGCAGGGGCGTGGTCCCTAAAACGCTAAGGATATTACAATTAATTAGGTATAAAATATTAGAAGCAAAAAAATTCGAAGTAATATTTTATAGTTCCAATTTCGGTGCCCAAGTGCAGAATTGATTAAAATCGATTTCGCTTTCGGACCACAAGTGCGGAATTGATTAAAATTTATTTCGCTTACGGCCCGAAGTGCGGAATTAATTAAACCCAGTTTTGTTTTCACACCCCAAATGTGAAAATATTTAAAATCAATTTATTTCGGGTCCCAAGGGAAAAATTAATTAAACTCGATCAATTTCGCTTTCACACCCTAAGTGCAAAAATAATTAAACTTAATTTTGGTATTCGCATCCCAATACAAATATAGTTGAACACTAATTCCGCACTTCGGGTCAAATTAGTAAAATGAATAAAGGAAATATATGAGTTTCTATAAAATGTGTTTTCAATTTCGTTAAAAGTTAGAAACATAATTAAAAAAGGGCAAATTTGGTAACCAACCCTTTTTGAGAAATCATTTTAGAAACTAGACTTTTATATATTTTTCATTAAAAAAAATATACCCCAAATTACATTTATTGTACAAAAGGCAATTAATTACCATAAAATTAGGTAATTTCCTTCTTCTCTCTATCTTTGCCGTTACGCTGAAACGAAAACACCATCGATCTACAATCTTCTTATCCTTTCGATCTAGCAATCTTCTCTTCTATGGAATGACAATCGATCTATTCTCTCTGTTCTCTCTCACAATCACCATTGATCTAACATTCTCTGGTGCAATCGACGATCCAAATAAGCTGAAACTCATACTAGACAATCGACATTGTGATTCAATACAACAAACACCAGAAATCGCCATTGTCTAACCAGGTATCTCTCTCTCTCTCTCTCTCTCTCTCTCTCTCTCTCTCTCTCTCTCTCTCTCTCTCTCTCTCTCTCTCTCTCTCTCTCTCTCTCTCTCTCTCTCTCTCTCTCTCTCTCCATCTCCTTCATTTTTATTATGGTATTATGTTCAACATTTTGAAATTTTAATCATATTCTTGTAATTCTGGTATAAGACATTATCAAATTTGCTATTCTTTGAACTTCAAATGAAAGACAATTATGTTTCTGCTTTGAATGAGTGATTGTTATGTTTTCAATTTCAGGTTTTGTACATTACCTTTTAATTTTGTTTGTTCTGGTATGATTGAGATTGTGTTGCTGGTATCAATTTGATTAATGATCCTGGTATGAATTGTGTTGCCGGTATATTTTCTTTATTTTGGTATGAATGAACGAGTTCTAGTATAATCCTTTTTCTAGTATGAGTGAGTGTTATGTTTTCAATTTTTAGTTTTGTGCATTACCTTTGAATTTTGTTTGTTCTGATATGATTGAGATTGTTTTACTGGTATCAATTTGATTAATGATTCTAGTATGAATTGTGTTGCTGGTATATTTTCTATATTCTGGTATGAATGAATGACTTCGGGTATAATTAAGATTGTGTTACTGGTATGAATTTGATTAATGATTCTGGGATGAATTGTGTTGCTGGTATATTTTCTTTATTCTAGTATGAATGAATGAGTTCTGATGTAATACTTTTTCTAGTATGAAGGGGAGATGTGTTACTGGTATTTGTTTGATAATTGTGTTTCTGGTATATGCATTATATTTGAATAATGACGATTCTGGTATCATTATTTATCTGGTATTTGATTGATAATTGTGTTTATGGTATTGTTTCAATATTCTATTTATGGTATGTGAATTTCTGGTTTGTATACATGATCAATTTATGGTATTATCCTATTTCTGGTATTTGGGGAATACTCATTTCTAGGTATGTAACATGCTCTGTTTGTGCTGTTTTGCATTATTCTCATTTCTGGTATTGTTGTGGTAGTGTTTTTTGGTATATTCAGAACTTGTTAGGCATGGCTCCTATACAAATTGTGGTTTGTTGTGGTGGAGAATGGAAATCTGTCGAAAATGTATGGAGATATATGGCGGTTAAGGTAGCGAGTAAACCCATCACTGTGAGAGATCCTGTTAGCATACCAAAAATACTAATGTTGATTGCAAAAATGTTTTCAAGTAGATGAGATGCTGCACAATGTGGAACTTACGTACAAGAATACCTTAAATGTAGAATTCCAACCATTTGACCGTAGATGATTTTAAGGATTTTGTCAAAACTAATCAATCGACTCAACCATGTTAAAGTGTGTCAATGTGTGTGTGATTAAAGTCTCAAATTCTTATACCAGAAATTGAAGAAGTTAATGAATATCTTCCATGTACTACCATTGTTGCCGCTCCTAGTGTGAATGAAATAGAAACAGAAAATAGTTGTGCCATCATTTAAGTTGAACCTGAAGCAACTAAATAGGGTCTTAAGGTTTGTCAAAAGTTCAAGGATAAAACCACAGTGAAAAATGCATTGTGTTTGCATGTTGTTGTTGAATATACACAATACTATATAACAAAGTCTACCAAGTTTGTTGTTCTTGCCCGATGTCTACATAAAGATTGTAAGTGGCGCGTGCGGTTCTCAAAAATCAAGAAATCGAAAGTGTTTACACTAACAATGTATACTAGAGGACACACTTGTTCATCCCATATAGGAAGAAATTATTGCAAAAAGGTGTTAGATCCTGTCATTGCTAAAATAGTTGCAAAAATGTAAGTCCATTGCTTATGATCACATATAATATTCAATTGTATATTGTTCTCTTTGTTTCTGGTATGAATTGCATTAAAATGATATTGTTTATGTGGTTCAAGTATGCTAATACACACAAACTCCCCAATCCTAAGACAATTATTGGAATCTTGAGAAATGAGCATTGTTTAGAAGCTAGTTACTGAAAATGTTGGATGGCACAAGAGGCCATGAAGGACAATATAAGAGGTACAAATGAAGAGAAATACAAGGGTGTGCTAGTGTACTTACATCAATTGCAAGAGGCTAATCCGAACACTATTGTAGCGCTGTAATCGGATGATGACAAATAAATTCGAATATGTGTTCTTAGCTTTGGGACAATCAATCAAAGGATATGCAGTAATGAGAAAGGTATTATCCTAATTCTGGTAAGTATTAAATCTATGCCTCTGGTATTTTGAATTATGTACGAATTGGAAAAACGTTAGGTGAATATAATGGATAAAAATACTTTTGAAGGGGGTTGAATAGAGTATTGGAACTTTTTGCAAAAACCTATCTTATGGCTTTGAAACTGATTTTAAAGGCCTTGATGTCGATTTGAGCTCTTTGTGACACACTTTGATTTCAAGGGCTTTGAAATTGATTTCAAGGGCCTTGACATTGTAAACCTACGAAACAAAGTTAGTCACAGTACAACACAATATAGTGCGGAATTGAAAAGATCGACACGAAGATATGTTTACGAAGTTCGGCTCTAAATAGCCAACTCTACGTCTCAGGGAATAACCGTAGGATCTAACTATCTATTATCAGCTTCAAAGAGTTCTAGATACAACCTAGAAGAAATCCCCTTCTTCTTTCACTATAGCCAATGCTACGATCTAGCTCCAAATCTAAACCTAGCTATAACAGCCTAGTTACTTCAAAGACTAACACACACTTGAGTATAACGCTCTTTAGATATGCCAATGGAGCTCTAGAGTTTGTCTCTTTCTAAGGGATAAAACTTTTGTATAAAGAGAGAAAGAAAAACTTCTTTGATCGAATGAAGATGCTTTGGATTGCTTGAAGACTTTGGATATTTCCATGTAAGCTTGTTTGTCTTCTTCTTCAACCAACATCTTCATTTATAGTCTTTGATGGAGAAGTCTTCTAGCCATTGTGAAGATGACCGTTGTGGAAGTTTCATCTTCTCCATTAAAAACGGTTCTTGGTTGAGATAAAATAGCTATTATAGATCTTCTTTATCTTCTTCATCTATTTAAAGCACTTTGATTCTTCTGCTCGGTAATCTTCTCACGTTGTTGAAGATCTTTGTCTGTTGAGCATCGAGATCTTCATATTTTTTGAGATTTTGTATGAAGATCTTCAAAATCTGTTAAGAAGAAATATTGCGCTTTTATTGAGGATCTTTGCGAGATCCTATTTGAACCGAATCCTTTAGGTCGAGATCTTCTTTTGATCCTTGGTTGATTTGGTTGGTAGAAATTTGAATTCTTTCCAGCCCTTCTTTCCTTTGAAACTTGTTTGAAGGTTTTTGCTCTTGATCCTTGATATGGCTTTCAAGGCCTCTGTGTTGGACATCTTCAAACTAGAACATCCGGAATTTTTTATTCCGGTTATCGAGCGGTTTATCGACCTTCCCGTGTGTGCGGCTCTATCTTTCCGTAGGCACGGGGTGTTGAGTGTCAGGATTTATTGGAAAATCCCGGACCAACCCTTCATTACCTCCCCTTGAATTGGAACCCTAGTTCCCTAGTAAAAAGGGGGCTGAGATATGTCAGCTGACCCTTGGTTTCCCTCCCCATATGCACCTTTGTTCTCTCTCCTCTCCCTTTCTCATTCACGTTAGTTTCCACTCTATTCTTCCTCATGTGCTCTCTTCTCCATCTTCTCCTTTGGAGCTCATGTGTGGGATGTCCAGTAGTAAGGTGCTGCAAATCCGAAGTTGGTGAGTAAGTTTCCCTTCTTTCTTCTTCCTCCTTCATGTTCTTCTTCTTCTCTCCCTCTCCATTGCCATGGTTCGGGATTTGGAAGAGGGTTCATCTTGATTCCATTGCATGCATGTGTTCTTAGCTACATTAGGTCGTGACGGAGAGCCTAGATACCATGGATGATGTTTAAAGAAGACCCATCAAGAGAAGGAGGACATTGAAGCTCAAGATCCACAATCGAAGACGAAGAAGACGCGGTTCTAGAGTTCAGCCGCGGGGGCGGATTCAGTAAACCGCGGGGGCGGTGACAGGATTGCTAGGCGCCGGGGGGTGGATGAACAGTGCCGTGGGGGTTGTGACCTTCAACACGCAGTCGCGACAGCTTGTTTCCGCGGGTGCGTTTCTTCAACAATAGGCTCTTCTTCTCCCTTATTCTTCTTCGTTCCTTCCTTAGTTGTGAGGTTGTTTCATGGTAGTATCATGCCTAGGATGGACCTAGGGTAGTTGTGAATGCCACCTAGTGGTTGAGAACCTAGGAGCCCTTATGGCTCAATGTAGTGGATGACTTTGAGTTGGTTGAGCATGTTGGACCTTCTAGGTTGGATTTTCTCTTCTAGGCTGAGGTGTATGATCATGTGAGGAATAAGCTGTTGTTAGTTGCTTTCTTGTGCTAAGAGTGTGGTGAGTATCTTGGTTTCTAGGATGCGTTCTAGCTTGAGGGTTATGTGATATTGCTTAGATCACTGAAGTGAAGTCTAAGACTTCTTGAGCGTGAGCATATGTTAATACGTACTTTCTTATGAGCAGGTTGTGGGCTTCTTCCCAAGGGAAGCTAGAGTGTTGTGAGTTGAGTGTGGAGACGAAGTAAGCCTCCGGACTTACTTAGCTCGTATTTTACGTATTAGCATTGATGTGTGTTTGGTGGTGTGTGTGTATGTTATTGTTATGTTATAAACAACTAAACCGGTAATAGGACCACCGACCTTAAATAATTTTTCCCCAAGTGTATGATAACGGGCGGTGACATCATCTGCCTAGCTCTTGCGAGAGTCTAGGAGGTTCTCGGCGACTACCCGGGCGGGTTGACGGTCAGATGCATCAGTACCATTCCTTGCCGGTAATTAGGGACCGAGGCGGGACCACGGTGGTGTCATGTCACAAACCTAAGTTGAATTAGAACGAGATATGACTTATAATAATAAAGATAATAAACCGGATTGGTCTGCTTTTGAGTATTTTGTGTGCTTATGATGATTTACGTGTGTTTGTGCATTTCTCATTGATTCTAATGCCTAGAATATGAGCTAACGGTTTTAAACCGTTTATGTAGATGCCTTGCAGGTTAGGGACGCCGCCGAGTGATGTGGAGGAGTGGACAGTCGGGGTCTCCATACATTATAGGACGGGGACGTATATGTCGTTCGTTGTTGTTCGTTATGGTTGTATGTTGTACGATTTTGTGTTTATGTTTGGAGTTGTGTCGTTTTGTGGACTCGGCTGAGTTTCCACGTTGTACCTTCTCTTTCAGTTTCCCTCGCATACATTGTAAAACGCTTTAATTATTTACCTTTCTTTGTCCCTTGTTGGGAAGGTCCGGTGAAATTATTGTTAGGCTAAGGGTCGGGACCCATTGGGAGGTCTCTCCCGTAGCATTCCCGAGTCCCGCGGATTTGTGGTGTTACACAAAGTCTAAGTGTGTCCCTTGTATCTGGTTTCAAGGCCTCGCTTTTCCCTTGTATCTGATTTCGAGGCCTCTATTGATCCCTTGAAATGCTTTCAAGGCCTGCATACATTTTAGACAAACACCAAAACAAACCAAGCAAACTAGAGATACAATCGATATTTTGCAGAATGTAGAAATATCGAAATTTCGGATCATAAACTTCTCTCCGTTTGTCTTTCAACTAGGGGAAAAATAGTTAAAGCGCGGGAGTTTTAAAGCAATTACAAACCCAAAAGTATGTCCAAAAACCACTGAAAAACAAAGTCTTTCAAAACATACATCAAGGCCTTGATATCAAACGAAGGGGCTTTGAAATCAATGTCAAACGCCTTGAAATTAATGGTAAGTCTGAGAGGCTTCACTCGTGGTACCATCTCAAGTTCAGATGCCCTTTCCCGTAATGTTCCTTCATGCACTTTGTCCTCCAACGGTCGCTAGCATTTCGGAGGTCAAAGTTCTTGCTTTGCTCGTCTGTTCGTCTTTGGTCTGTAGAATCTTTGTAATTCTTCATAATACCAAACTCCTCGATTTGCAAAATGTTTGGATCCTTAGAAGTGCGTTGACAAATAGGACGATCCTTGACAATCTTATAACATTGATTCATAACATGTTCAGTATTCTGAGTGGTAGCTTGGCCATCCTCCTCTGTCAGTGGCTTAATACTATTTGCAGCTGTAAGTGATAGAGCATTTACATGAAATATCTGATTGATCTTTTCATTTAGGATCCAAAGTAGATTATGTATCTCATCCAAACGATCAGTGATCTCAGATCTGAAATGTAGTAATTATCTCATAGAATACAAGCCTCTTTCTACTGCTTCTAGTCTCTATACAGTGGTATAATTCCAAGAAGGTTGATCTTTCAAAATCCACTCACTAGTCTTTGTTCATTTAATACCCATGTCGTCAAAGAAAGATTCATCCAATTTTCCAGCAAGATAGACCTGTTCCTCATTAGAATAATCAAGAGAAAAATATCGAAAAATCTTGGGTAGCATGTTTGCATAGGGTAGAGGGGTATCACTTGGGGAGTTGATTAGGTGAAGCATGTGATTCAGAATGACTTCAGGGAGGTCAACATCCAGCCTTTTTAGCACATGATACAAAAAGCAAAATAATTGGTTTGTAAGAACATCCCGTTTATTTATCCTAGGCACCACACATCTCACCAAAATAGCACACATTATTCTAGCTTCTAGAGTCACACAGGTAACAGTTGGTTAAGGCAGAGAGTTTGGCAGAAGAAATTGATCTTTGACCAGTTCAACAGTTCTAGACGGAGTGGATAGTCGAAGGAGTTGAACGTAGGAAGCCCAAAAATATGAGAAATAACAGGAGAGGAAAGAACGATTTTCTTAACTTTGACCATTGCTTGTAGAATTAGTTCACCTCGTTCCCTTCATGTTGTAAGATTGACAAAGAACAATCTTGTTAACCATGGATATGCTATCTCCCCAGGATAGAGAATATGCTAGATTGAACTTGCTTCAAGCATGGTGAGGCCAGGGAGGGCAAGCAAAACAAAGAGTTCCCGGTCGACTAACTCTCACATGCACAACTCTCTTTCATGGAATCCGTCAAGCAATTTCTTAACAACATTTTGGCTCTCGAACCAGTTCGATGGAAAGCCTGTTTTGGTGCAGATCTCCAAGTCGTCAATAGAAAATGAGGAGTCAAAGCTGGAATCGTAGTCTGAGAAGAGTTGAACAGTCCTCTGGCGTTTGGGAGCGGAGGATTATGCTTCGTCTGTGGGAAGTCTCTTGGAAGCCCTGAATAGTGTTTGAAAGAAGTTGAAACAATGTTTGAAAACGAAAGAGTAAAGAGAGGGTTTGCAAAGAGAAGTTGAAGCGGAAGAAATAAAGAAATGAGAAAGGTTGTATTTAAGGGAAGAAGTCAAATCATGAGTGGTTCACAAGGATCTTGGGATAATCAAAATCTTGGGAGAACCGATTTTGATTAGAATGCTTTCCATAAATTTTGTAACCACTTTTCAAAATTATTTGAATCTCAAAATAAAGACTTTTGAAATCATTTTAAAAATCCTTGTTTAAAATAATATAGGGATCACAATATCAAAAGATATTGACCCCTAAATATATCCGTGATATTCAATGTTGCCCTTGAATTTCATTTCAAGGCCATTGAAATTGAAAAGTGGGCTTCAAACGAAGGAGAAAATAAAACGATTTACTCCCCCTACGTTAATGCTTCCGTGTTCAACATACCAAGTTCTAAGCGAATAAAATTGAATTGATCTTCACGTAGAGGCTTAGTAAAGATATTTTCAAGCTGCAAGTCATTTGATATAAAAGAAATCGAAATATTGCAACACCCCGATTCCGTGGGACTCGGGATGCTACGGGCAAGACCTCACAATGGGTCCCGACCCTTAACATGACAACAATTTCACTGCAACATGCAACAAGACACAAATAAAGACCAAAACAAAAATACATTATTATGCAATGTAATGAAACTAGAATGCATATGACAAAAAGACTTCAGCCGATATACAACACCAAAGGCCAAATGCCACCACACGACATACAATATACATGAACAATATATAAACTCAACTCCAACCAACACCCACTCCTAAAATGTACGGAACCCTGGCTGCCCACTCTTCGGGATCTCACGGCCGCATTCCTAACCTGCAAGACAATCTATAATAATCGGTATAAAACCGTTGGCTAATATTCGAGGCATTAGAATCAAGGTGAAAGGCACAAACACAAGTAAATCATCATAAACACCCAATATACTCCAAAGCACACAAGTCCGGTTTATTATCTTATTATTATTAAGTCATATCTAGTTCTAATTCAACTTAGTTTGTGACACGAGAGTCACCGAAACTCGCCTCGGTCCCTACTTACCGGCATGGAATGGTACTGATGCATCCGACCGTCTACCAGCACGGGATAGTCGCCAAGAACCTCCTAGCTCTCGCAAGAGCAAGACAAGTTGTCACCGCCCGTTATCATACACTCTGATCAAAATAATATAATGGTCGGTAATCCTATTTCCGGTTTAGTTGTTATAACGTAAACGATAAACACACACCACCCAACACAGATAGATGCTAATACAAGGAATATGAGCTAAGTAAGTCCGGAGACTTACCTCGTCCCAAACACTAACTCATGCAACACTCTTGCTTCCCTTCGGAAGAAGTCTACACCTGCTCACAACAAAAAATCTATATCAACAACTCGCTCAACTCAAGAAGTCTTAGACTTCTACACAAATGGTCTACGCAAGATCATTTAAATCTCATTCTAGGACCGCATCCTAGAATCCCTCATGCTCACATCACGCTCAACACAAGCTAGAAGTCCTTAGACTTCTAGACTCTATGATCTCGCAAGATCATAACCCATTAAATATACTAGGATAAACATGCCTAGTTCAAACGAACTCAACGGTAACAACACAATGCTAGGATAAGTCAAATCTTAAGCTCCAAAATCCTACAAGATCATACAACCCCAACCTCGAGCCTCAGAATGCTCAAAAGCCATATAACTTAAAACCTTATAACAACCTCACAAGATAACCATGCCACCCCATGCTCATAACAACATCAATCCATCCAACAATATCAATACCTTAAAACTCACCTAAGGGTCCAAAACCACTACTTTTCATTCTCACTAGGTTATGCTAGATCCATCCTAGCTTGATACTAATATTAAACCTAACAAGATTGAGGTATGATCATAAGCTCGGGGATAGGGTACTCACATGACGTCAAAAGGCGGAAGACGATCTATGGATTTCGAATGCGGATTTGTTGGGCCTTTATCGGGGCGCTTCCGAACCCAACACCAAACTAAACAAATTTAGCTTATATGCTAAATTTGATCGTAATATATAATATATATAAAACTAAGGTAAAACTCATTTTCAAAAGCCAACGTTAAAAACCCGCAAAACATTTTCCGGGACAATTATCCAATTATATAATATGGGTCAAAATCCGAACTTAATCTTCGGGTCATAAATCCAAAATAAATCCAACAAAGGGCACAACTGATAATCGTAAAAAATGGGTCACAAACGGTAATTAAAATATGACCAAAATATGTAAATAAATTCTGTAGGGGCATAAATGTTAATTTCAGAAATGTGGGTCGAATCTGCAATTACAAAACTTGGGTACCAAAATGTATTTTCACCTAAACTTGTGGGGGCCTATTTTAAATTTTAAAGTAGGGTCATGAAACCCTAAAGATGGCCCCGGCAAGGAGGGGAAACACAGGGCGGCGACGAAGAGCTCAGCGAGGCAGATCCGGGTGAGGCGAACGCAAAGCCAGGACAGGGAGGCTCCAATGGGATCCCTTCGATGGTCATTTGGTGGCACAATGAGGTGGTACGGGCTTTCTGGTGTGTGAAGGAATCGACTCCCTCAGCCAACAGTTGTAGAGAAGAAGAAAGCTGCAGGGAAGAAGCAGATTGCTCGAGAGGCTACGTGGGCTGCTCCGGTAGCGGCGAGACGAGGCTCCAAGTCTCCGGTGGTGTGGCGCCGGCAGCAAGGTGGTTGTTTCCCTGGTGTCGTCCCTGGTTGCTCGAGAATGGAGGGCTTAAGGAGATCGATATCGAGGCTGTGGATTTCCTTTGGTGGCGATGGTTTGTAGAGAATAGGTAGAAAGGGGGATCGGTAAATGCCGAAAGTGGTGAGGGTGTTGACGAGGCCTGCGGAAGGTGAAGTGAGGAAAATGGGTGAGAAGATCACAAGTGTTTAGGGGGACAAGAGAGAGTGAATCAGGTGAGGGAGATTACAGAGGGTGAGGGGCCAAGTTACACTGCACCAGGGTTAACAAGGGGTCGGAGTGGTGAGTGGTCGGGAGTGAGGGGTCATGAGTGCAGGGGATGAAGGGTCGGGTCTCACGACTCTCACTGGCTGGGAAGAAAGAAGGGAAAGAGAAAAAGTGAAAAGGAAATAAAGGAAAAGAAAAGAAATAAGAAAAAGGGAGTAAGAGTGGATCCGATCAAAACTTTTGGAACGGGATTACCGAGCCGGATAATTTTCGGACATTTCAGAAAATAAAATAAGGAAACAAATATATGGATTAAATTTGTATAAGCTCGAAAAAAATAATTTGAAATATAAAAACCATTCTCGCAATTTATTTTACGTGATTATTTAATAATTTAAACATGGATAATAAACTATATCGATTAAAGCTGGGAAAAAAATAAATATCGCAAACGCACCAAAAATTGGGGCGTTACATCAGAACCCCCTAAAAACAAGTTTCGTCCCGAAACTTACTATGCGGCGAACTTCTCGGTGCCTAAGGCCGAGGTATGAGCTCTGAAACTAAGAAGGCTTAAACCTTCTAGTCTACACACACAATCTACTCAAACTACCACCGCAAGATATATCAGGTTATCTAGCACATTCCCGCACACATCACAAAGTAGACATAACATGACACATGCACATAACTCAACCAAAGGAAGAACTAGGTCTAACGTGTCGATTCTATCGACGGGTTAGACGTAGTTTTATGTAACATTTCCATTATATTTCTCTTCGATTTTCTCGGGTGTTTTTCGATGCACATAACATGACACATTCCTTCTCGGGTATTTTTCGATGCAACATTTCCATTATATATCTCTTTGATTTTCTCTAACAAAGAAAATCGAATTTCTAATTTACACCGTTGGCTTTGGTTCTTGTCAAACCAAACTTTGATGTTACGTTTCCTCAATTTTTGTTGCAAGTTTTATTTAACGAAGGAAGCACTTTACTTCACACCTCTGCCAATAACGAGACATGTCTGCTATTACTTTTACACTTCAAACCCATCATACCTCAATCAATTTCAAAACAGTTGCATCAATGAATCTCCTCTTAACTCTCAAAAACTCCACTGTCAATTTTCGTCCCACTCGATACTTCATTATCATCCAAAGTAGGTTAAGCCATTGATGATGTTACTTTGGAGGATCTCTCTACAATTTCGGTACTGACCAACACATCCAAGAAGGGTATAAGAAGTTCATTCACCTGATGAATAAAGTACACATTAACATCCCTTTCCTTGATGCTATTCTAGGGATGCCCGCCTATGGGAAGTTCTTAAAAACGATTCTATCACGGAAGAGGAAACTAGAAGATTTTGGAGAAGTAAGGATGACATCTAAATCCTCGGAGCTCATTCAAATCATGAAGGACAAGATGCCACCCAAGTTAAGAGATCCCAGCTCATTTTGCATTCCCATTCAAGTTGGGGATGTGACTTGCGAGGCATTATGTGATCTTGGAGCCAGCATGAGCATCATCCCACTGAAGCTATGTGTGAAGATCGGACTTGAAGAGCCCAAGCCGGTGAAGATAAGGTTGTACATGGAGGATCGCTCCATTACCCATCCCGTGGGCATTTTGGAAGACGTTCCCGTTAAGTTAGGTAACTTCTATTTACCTATAAACTTTGTTGTAATTGATATACCAGCAGATTATCCCGTTCCTATCATTCTCGGGAGACCATTTCTAGCAACTTCGGGTTGTAATGTGGATTGTAAGAACGCCAAGTTGAAATTCAACATTGGCGGTGATCAAGTGGAGTTTGCATTGCTTGCTGCAATGAAAGGAGAGCCGCTGGAGGATGATATCTTCAACATCTATGATGAAGAAGAATCTAGAGAATTGGTGAGCTCTATCCTTATTAATGATCCTCTTGAAAGAGTTATTAGTTTTAGCTTAATGGAGGAAGGAATAGATGCTTCTTGTGATGCAGATATACAGAGCTTAAAGGCACTAGAAGTAGATCCAGGAGCTAAAATTGAGAAACTGATCCAGGAGAGGAGAAATTCAAGTTTCAGTCCCAGTTCCAGTACCTCGACCGGGGCACTTTCTGGATCAAGCGAGGTGTTCTTATCTGAAGAACATCTCGGTCACCCACCTCGGATACCAACCGAGACAGCAAGCGAGATGTTGTCAACTGAGGACAACAAACTTCTTATACCCTTTTCTGAGACTCATTTATAGTTGTTAATTATCTTGTTTCTCAAGAAATACCATCTAGATTGACGTAAGGTCAAAGAAAGAAATTCTTCAAGGATGTACGCCACTACTACTGGGATGAACCTCTATTGTTTAAGAGTGGTCCGGATGTAATACCCGAAATTTTTATTCCGTTTAATTCCGAATCAAATCGGACTTCGAGCCGTTGACAGTTTCCCTTTCTATCTAGTATCTCTTCCTTCACAATTTTCATTATTTTATGTAGAATTTAATTCACATAAAATGATAAAATTATATCAAGCTCTAATTCTTATAATTATCTATTATTTTATGTAGAATTTTATTCACATAAAATGATAGATTTATATCAAACCCTAGTTGTTATAATTCATTCTTATCAAGAGTTTTAGACGAGATCATGACAAGCTGTGACGAGACCATGACTAAGCTGAGACGAGGCCTTGACAAAGCCTGACAAATCTGTGACAAACTCATTCATGGGCCTGACAAGGCCATGACGAGTTTTGACAGATTTTTGACAAGCAATTCAGCCCATCTTTTTTGCATGTTTCAGCCCACTATTCCTACTTTAAGCTCAACTAGTTTGCTTACCCACAACAGCCCAACAGTGTGACTTCGAGCCAGGCCAGCAGTAGCCCACAGGAGGCTGGTTACGAGCCCATTAATAGCTCCTTTAGGCGGACCACACAGCTCCTCTCCAGCCCACTATACACAGCTCCTCTCTAGCCCAGTATGCACAGCTCCTCTCCAGCCCAGTATGCACAACATCCTTTGTAGTCCTGCCAGGAGCAGCCCAAGGAAGGTATGCCAGAACGTCAGTTGCTCCCTCTCCCCATCTGCTTGTAACAGCTGCATAAATGGGATAATTAATGAGATAATTAAGGAGCTGTAACAGCCCTATATTCACGCCCAGAAGAGTGGAACTGCAACGCTTTTCTGTGCTCCAGATTCACTCCAGAAGCGAGGGAACTACAACAGCCCAGTCGTCCTTTTTGTGCTCCACATTCACACCAGAAGCGAGGGAACTACAGCAGCTCAGTCGTCCGTCCTTGCTCCAGATTCACGCAGCAAGCCACTCCTGCTGTTGCCCACATTCTACACACGAGACTCCTGAGTAAGTTGGATGTTGCCTCTCTCTCGCTCTCTCTTTTCCCTATACGTTCATACCTTCCAACTCTCTCCCTCCCACCATCTGCATTTATACTAATCACCGGAACTTACATACTCCTTCTTCTCTATGCCGAATGGATACTTAACTCGACTACACCGGATATCCACAACCAGGCCAAGTAGAACCGTTCCAAGCTACAGTAATGAAGTCTTACCCTCGAGTCCAGGAGCACGTTTCCGTTGAGTTGCTGCAGTCCAGTAAATGATTAATTCCCGGATGTAATTTCTGTACAACTCTTAGATGAAGTTTATAAATGTATAGATGAATGTTTGTCCCCATAGGTTGAACATAGGAGGGGTGAGTTGATGCTGGATAGTTGACAGTGATTATAGAACTCGGGATCTCATGAACTCTTTATGTACAGATTTTTGTTTCTACAATTTTTTGATGTTGAAGATTACCCACTGTTGTGATAAAAAGATTAGTTGAAGATCCACCGTTCAATTTTTAATGGATCATAGATAGATATACATAGTTTACCGTGTTAAAATTTGGGAATAAATGTACGGTCGGATTGAAAGTTATAGGGTCTGAAAGTGGAGTAGTTGAGCTGTTTTCCAGCAGTAAATTTTGACTAAGTATGGGAACATTTGTAGTGTTGTAGCCAACTTTAAAGATTTTTGTAGGAATAACGATTGAACAGTTTTAAGAAATTATTTCTCCTATGAGTAGATTAGAGATCATAGATAAGTTAGAAATTTATTTTAGAATTTTTATAAGTTTATTTTATTTTCATATTTGAAGTTGTAGTTGGACTTCAGTGACTTTTCGGGAAATAGAAAATGGGTAGTTTTTATAGTTGTCACCTAAAATCATCCTAGGGAGTAGAATATGATTAGTTAGCCTCAAATAAGAATTTAAGTACTTTTTACGGGTTTTTGGAAGACTCGGAACCAAGGGTAAAATAGTCAATTTACCTTAAATAAACACTGTAATAACTTCTACACATAGAATCGTACATCTTAGGAGTTTTAGACTTCTAAGTATCCAAGGAAAAATGTTGACCCACGTGCCTCCTTTGACAGGCAACTGAGTTCCTGCAGCTACTGATTTAGTGTTGTTACGAGAGACGAGTTTTAATTCTGGTAAGTCCACTGACTTAGCTAGCTTCTTGCATGTGTGTGATGTGTATGAGTGGTGTGTGATAGTTAAGATAAATAACGAAACCGGAATAGGCCGACTGTAGTATATTGTATAGTTGACCCAAGTGTATGATAACGGGTCGTGACATCATCTACCTAGCTCTTGCGAGAGTCTAGGAGGTTCCCTGCGACCAGCCTAGTTCGGTAGACGGTCACATGCATTAGTACCATTCCGCGTTGGTAAACGGGGACAGGGGCGAGGTTTGGAAATCCCTCGTGTCACAAAATAAGTATCATTAGTAATGACGTATCACTTAATTAAAGATAATAAAAAGGAATGAGTGTTACATGCTGATTGCGTATGTTGTGTGTTTGTGCCTTTACCGTTATACTTATGCATAGAATGTTAGCTAACGGTTTTATACCGCTTGTAGATGCCTTGCAGGTTAGGGAGGCAATCGAGTGATCCGGCGGTAGTGGGCAGCCGGGGTTCCGTGCATTATAGGACGGGACTGTTATATTTTATTTTATGCCTATTGAGACTGATGATGATATTTTCGGTTTTGAGACTTGGTTGTATTGTTTTCTGAATTTGGATTCTTTTTATTTCGCTCTTGTTATAAAACTCTTTGTTTTGCCTTTTTATTTGTGCCGTGTTGTAAGGTCCGATGATGTTGTTGCCAGGCTAAGAGTCGGGACCCATTGTGAGGTCCCAACTCGTAGCATTTAGATTCCTCTAGGATTTGGGATGTTACAATATGGTATCAGAGCTCTAGGTTGGCAACAACGGCACTCGCCATCTTCAAAAATGCCGAATAAACAAATAAACGGAAACCGCAAGGGTTCCGAACTTTTAAAATGAAAATTTTGTTTTCCAAACCATGAGCATAAACGGGTTGGGTTAGAATGCACGGACCACCACTACCTCCGCTAAACTCGATAGCATAGTTTATTGGACTTCTGTTATAACTTGTAATTTTAGTAACATTATGACCTTTACAAGTGACCTAAAGTAATAAGATAGTTATGTCCTTACTAGGAACTAAAGTAGTCTTATATTGATCACGCCATTACCAGATGGCACGTACGAGAGCGACAGCTTACGTTGGACGAGGAGAGGGCCGACCTCCCCTTCCTCTTGGAGCTCCAAGACAGGGACGTATGGGCAGGCCTCAGAGGGGCCGAGGCCGAGGACGTGTCCCAGTTGTAGATCCGCCAGCTGCCGATGTACCTGTTGAGGAGGTGGCCGAGAGTATTGTTCCAGAGGTTAGGGATGAGACTGCTACTAGGTCCGGAGTACGGAGTGCAAGAGGCATACAGGGCCGGAGCACCACCTCCAGCACCACCAGTGCCAGCTAGGTCAAAAAAGGTCTCTAAGAGGGTGACTCAGGTGGTAGTCCCATTGGTGGTAGCTGCACTAGTGAGAGTTGTCGAGGATGACCGAGTGAGAGACGAGCTGAGGGTACTGAGACCAGATGAATGGTTGAAGGCATTCAACCATCAGCGAGTTCCCACCTTCGACAAGAACGTTGGACTTGAGGTGGAACATTGGATCAGTCATGTGGAGTCCGCGCTAGAGGCGATTCGCTGCCCTGAGAGTCGTAAGGTAGAGCTGGTTCAGACATTGTTTAGGGACCAGGCACAATACTGGTGGAGGACAGTGAGGGGCGGAGTGTCCCGATTTGAGCAGTTGCTGAGTCTCGTGAGAGAGACCTTTCGTCCTACCTCACTGAGAAGGGACCGAGTGCAGGACTTCTTGGAGGCAGGTTTTGAGGATGTTCCTATAGCTGAGGCTATTAAGAGGTTCCGGGAGGAGCTGTCACTGTTGTGTCCTACTGCACCACCTGTGGACCAGCACGTGTATTTGTTTTCCCGGAGACTGAGAGAGACTACCCGCTCCTATCTAGCAAGGTTCCGTTGTGATTCCTTAGCTGATTATCAGGATCGGGCTTCAGCGTATGAGAGGGACCGACTGGGTCACTGGATAGCTATGTAGTCTGGAGGGTCAGACAAGAGACAGAGGACCGGACCAGTAAGCACTGGAGTAGGAGGGTCAGGTCATAGGCGTGGTCGGTCCCAAGGCCGTTCTAGTCACAAGGTGGCACCACCGATGGGATCTAGAGTACGTCAGTGCTACAACTGTGGGAGTAGGGACACATTAAGCCGGAGTGTAGGAGGCCACCAGTTACATGTTTTACTTGCGGCCAATTGGGCCACAGGGCTACCTTCTGCCGACAGGGCAAGGTAACATCACAGCAGGGGTCCTCACCTACTGGTACCCCAGGAGGAGGACATAGGTAGTCTCAGTATCAGGCTCAGGGTCAGCAGTAGCGGACTCCGGGTCAGGCATATTGACAGGGTTCTGCTCAAATTCCAGCTAGAGGTAGAGGGCGTGGTGGAGTCACTTCATAGACTAGGGGTACTCAGGCTCGAGTCTTTGAGTTGAGGAGTGCCGTAGAGCCAACAGCGCCCGCAACCACAAGTATTATCACGATTCATGGCTTTCCAGTCCGAGTACTTTTTGATACGGGTGCGACGCACTCTTTCATATCTGATGATTGCATAGATAGGCTGACTTTAGATACAGTAGAGGGGGAACCTTTCCTTATAAGGTTACCCGATGGGAGTAGGGTTCGTGGTACTCGGGAGATTCACGATTGTCCTATCCACTTGGGAGGTCGTGACTGGCTAGCCGACTTTCACGTCTTGCACTTAGTGCATGAGGAAGTCATACTCGGAATGGACTGGATGGATCACCATAGAGCTATTCTAGACGTCAGGAGGAGGACAGTGACGGTCACTACGGAGTCTGGACAGGAAGAAGTCTTTCGAGGGTGGGACCTCGGAAAGATAGGGACAATCATTAGTGCGGTCCGAGCCGTAAAGCTCATAAGTTAGGGATGTGAGGCCTTCTGGTATTACGCCATGAAGGAGGAGACGAGTTCATCATTAGCAGAGACCCCGGTAGCTTGTGAGTTCGAGGATGTCTTTCGCGAGCCGCCTGGCTTACCACCACAAAGGAGCGTAGATTTTGGGATTGAGTTGGAGCCTGGCACGAGGCCGATCTCCAAGGCTCCATACCGCATGTCACCAGTCGAGATGCTTGAGCTTAAGAAGCAACTCGAGGAGTTGGCAGAGAAGGGATTCGTCCGACCCAGTGTGTCTCCCTGGGGTGCACTAGTCCTCTTCGTCAGGAAGAAGGACGGATCCATGAGGCTTTGTATCGACTATCGCGAGTTGAACAAAGTCACCGTCAAGAATAAGTACCCGCTGCCGCGTATTGATGATTTGCTATATCAGTTACAGGGAGCTACGGTGTTTTCACGTATCGACTTGAGGTCAGGATATCATCAGCTGAGAGTACGGGAAGAGGACATACCAAAGACAGCATTTCGGACCAGATACGGTCATTATGAGTTCGTGGTGATGCCTTTTGGGCTCACCAATGCTCCTGCTGTCTTCATGGAGTTGATGAATGGCATCTTCATTGACTTCTTAGATCAGTTTGTGGTAGTTTTCATCGGCGACATCTTAGTATACTCTAGGAGTAGGGAGGAGCACGCCGGACACCTGAGGACGGTGTTGCGGGTTTTACAGGATAGAGAGCTTTATGCTAAGCTCTCT
Source organism: Fagopyrum homotropicum (assembly GCA_033239125.1). Taxonomy (NCBI): domain Eukaryota; kingdom Viridiplantae; phylum Streptophyta; class Magnoliopsida; order Caryophyllales; family Polygonaceae; genus Fagopyrum; species Fagopyrum homotropicum. The sequence continues at coordinate 61,840,036 of BSWB01000005.1, forward strand.
AAGTGTGAGTTCTGGATGCCTGAGGTTGCTTTCCTTGGCCACATTGTCTCTGCCAAAGGAGTCAAGGTGGACCCGGCGAAGATAGAGTCAGTTGCATCATGGCCGCCCCCTAAGACGGTCAAGGAGGTACGTAGTTTTCTTGGTCTGGCCTGATACTACCGTAGGTTTGTGAAGGGTTTTTCTGTGATTGCCAGGCCACTCACTTCCTTGCTAAGGAAGTCCATCAGATTTGCATGGACCGAGCCTTGTCAGCGGAGCTTTGAGGAGCTGAAGGAGAGATTGACTTCTGCTCCGGTGTTAGCACAGCCAGAGGGCATTGAGGACTTCGTCGTTTACAGTAATGCATCCAAGCTAGGCTTGGGATGCGTCCTGATGCAGAGGGGTAGGGTCATTGCGTATGCGTCTCGACAGCTGAAGACGTATGAGGAGAATTACCCTACTCACGACCTTGAGCTAGCTGCAGTCATTCATGCCTTGAAGATCTAGCGTCATTATCTCTACGGGGCCACCTGTCAGATCTTCACAGACCACAAGAGTCTGAATTACATATTTACTCAGCGGGAGTTGAATAACCGCCAGAGGAGATGGCTAGAGCTGATTAAGGATTTAGACTTAGAAATCCTTTATCATCCGGGGAAGGCGAATGTGGTCGCCGATGCCCTTAGTAGGAGGACACCTCGCGAGGCTGCGATTGCTAGATTCATTGTTCAGACCCAGTTGCAAAGAGATTTGATTTGGTTGGAGGTAGACATCTAGTTTCCGAATACTGACGGTCATCTGTCAGCGTTAGAGGTTTCACCTGATCTGACGGAAGAGATCCGGCAAAAATAAGAGGGTTGTCCAACACTGACGAGGATCAGTGATAAGATGTCTAGAGGGGAGGCACCACAGTTTATGGTGGGTGCAGATGGGATTTTGATGCGCCAGGAGCGCATATGTGTACTCTCTGACAGAGAGTTGAGGCAGCGTATACTGCAGGAGGCCCATTCTACACCTAACTCCGTCCACCCCGGCGCGAGTAAGATGTATCAGGATATACGACGATCTTATTGGTGGGGCGGACTGAAGCCCGACGTGGCTAGATATGTAGCCCAGTGTGCGACCTGTCAGCAGGTCAAGATTGAGCACCACAGGCCCGGAGGAGAGCTCCAACCACTTCCGGTTCCACAATGGAAGTGGGAGGACATTTCCATGGACTTCGTTACTGGCCTGAGGTTGAGTAGAGGCTTTGATGCGATATGGGTTGTAGTGGATCGGTTGACGAAGACAGCACGATTCATTCCTATTAAGGAAACGTGGCCAGTGTCTCGTTTAGCCGAGGAGTTTACCCGACAGATTGTGAGGTTCCACGGAGTGCCGAGGACGATCATTTCAGATAGGGATGGGCGTTTTACCTCGAGGTTCTGGCAGTAGGTACACGCCGCCTTAGGGACGAGCTTACAGTTCACCACGGCATACCATCCTCAGACAGACGGGCAGTCTGAGAGGACTATTCAGACCCTTGAGGACATGTTGAGGGCATGTGTGATTGATTGGGGTCAGGTATGGCCCGACCACCTTCCTTTGGTGGAGTTTTCGTATAACAATAGTTGGCATGCGACTATTGGGATGGCTCCTTACGAGGCACGATATGGGCGGAGGTGTCGTACTCCTTTGTGTTGGGATGAGCCTGGGAGGATGAGTGGGGTAGCGCCCGAGCAGGTGCAAGATGAGATGGCTCGGGTAGCATTGATCCGAGAGCGGATGTTGACCGCACAGAGCCGTCAGAGATCATATGCTGATAAGAGGTGCAGGCCTCTGGAGTTCAGGGTTGGCGCCCAGGTATGGTTGAAGGTGTCACCTACGAGGGGTGTTGGACGCTTCGGCATTAAAGGGAAGTTGAGTCCCCGATATGTCGTGCCCTTTCAGATCCTAGAGTGGATAGGAGAGGTGGCTTATAGATTGGCATTGTCACCCCAATTGGAGGGAGTCCATCCAGTTTTCCATGTATCTCAGTTGAGAGAGAATGTACATGACCCGAGACACATAGTGAGCCATGAAGACCTAGTGGTCGAGCCGGATCATACATTTCCTGAGCACCCGATAGTAGTTTTGGAGAGAGGTATGAGACGCCTTCGATCGAAAGTAATACCCATGTTGAGAGTACAGTGGTCGAGACGAGGGACTGACGAGGCCACTTGGGAGACGGAGGATAGTATATATCCGGCGGAACTATCCCGAGTTTTATGCGGATCTAGAGACGTCTATAGGACCGTCAGGTAGTTCTACATCCTTGATTGGTTACTTTGAGTGATTATTTGTGTGTTATGTTTGATGTGCTTGTGTGTGAACTATAGGTGTCTTGATGTAGTAACTTGTTAGTCATAGGGCTCGCTTACGTTTCATGAGCTTGGGAACTACCCTAAGTTTCAGGACTAAACTTATTTTTGTGGGGGATCAGATGTAACGACCAGTTTTTTTTTCCGTTACGCTTAGATAAGGTTAGAGAAGTTTAGAGAAGGAAATTAAATTTTAGTGAGACTAGGACATACAAGTTTAATTATGGAAGTCGTTTAATTAAGTACCTTGTCCTAAGTTTCGGGACGAAACTTATTTTAAGGGGGTACTGATGTAATACCCAAATTTTTTATTCCGTTTAATTCCGAATCAAATCGGACATCGAGCCGTTGACGGTTTCCCTTTCTATCTAGTATCTCTTCCTTCACAAATTTCATTATTTTATGTAGAATTTAATTCACATAAAATGATAAAATTATATCAAGCTCTAATTCTTATAATTATCTATTATTTTATGTAGAATTTTATTCACATAAAATGATAGATTTATATCAAACCCTAGTTGTTATAATTCATTCTTATCAAGGACTTCAAACGAGATCATGACAAGCTGTGACGAGACCATGACTAAGCTGAGACGAGGCTTTGACAAAGCCCGACAAATCTGTGACAAACTCATTTATGGGCCTGATAAGGCCATGACGAGTTTTGACAGATTTTTGACAAGCAATTCAGCCCATCTTTCTTGCATGTTTCAGCCCACTATTCCTACTTTAAGCTCAGCCAGTTTGCTTACCCACAACAGCCTAGCAGTGTGACTTCGAGCCAGGACAGCAGTAGCCCAGAGGAGGCTGGTTATGAGCCCATTAACAGCTCCTTCAGGCGGACCACACAGCTCCTCTCCAGCCCAGTATACACAGCTCCTCTCCAGCCACGTATGCACAGCTCCTCTCCAGCCCACAATACACACGCAGTCCAGCCAGGAGCAGCCCAAGGAAGGCACGCCAGAACGTCAGTTGCTCCCTCTCCCCATTTGCTTGTAACAGCTGCATAAATGGGATAATTAATGAGATAATTAAGGAGTTGTAACAACCCTATATTCACGCCCAAAAGAGAGGAACTGCAACGCTTTTTTGTGCTCTAGATTCACGCCAGAAGCGAGGGAACTACAGCAGCCCAGTCGTCCTTTCTGTGCTCCAGATTCATGCCAGAAGCGAGGGAACTACAGCAGCCCAGTCGTTCTTCCTTGCTCTAGATTCACGCAGCAAGCCACTCCTGCTGTTGCCCACATTCTGCACACGAGACTCCTGAGTAAGTTGGCTGCTGGCTATCTCTCGCTCTCTCTTTTCCCTATAAGTTCATACCTTCCAACTCTCTCCCTCCCTCCATCTGCATTTATACTAATCACCGGAACTTACATACTCCTTCTTCTCTATGCCGAATGGATACTTAACTCGACTGCACCGGATGTCCACAACCAGGCCAAGTAGAGCCGTTCCAAGCTACAACAGTGAAGTCTTACCCTCGAGTCCAGGAGCACGTTTCCGCTGAGCTGCTGCAGTCCAGTAAGGGATTAATTCCCGGATGTAATTTCTGTACAACTCTTAGATGGAGTCTATAAATGTATAGATGAATGTTTGTCCCCATAGGTTGAACATAGGAGGGGTGAGAGTAGTTTGTGTTGATGCTAGATAGTTGACAGTGATTATAGAACTCGGGATCTCATGAACTCTTTATGTACAGATTTTTGTTTCTACAATTTTTTGATGTTGAAAATTACCCACTGTTGTGAATCAATGTTAAAAATATTGGTTGAAGATCAACCGTTGAATTTTTAATGGATCATAGATAGATATACATAGTTTACCGTGTTAAAATTTGGGCATAAATGAACGGTCGGATTGAAAGTTATAGGGTCTAAAAGTGGAGTAGTTGAGCTGTTTTTCCAGCAGTAAATTTTTACTAAGTATGGGAACATTTGTAGTGTTGTAGCCAACATTAAAGATTTTTATAGGAATAACGATTGAACAATTTTAAGAAATTGTTTCTCCTATGAGTAGATTAGAGATCATAGATAAGTTAGAAATTTATTTTAGAATTTTTATAAGTTTATTTTATTTTCATATTTGAAGCTGTAGTTGGACTTTAGTGACTTTTCGGGAAATAGAAAATGGGTAGTTTTTATAGTTGTCACCTAAAATCATCCTAGGGAGTAGAATATGATTAGTTAGCCTCAAATAAGAATTTAAGTACTTTTTACGGGTTTTTTGAAGTCTCGGAACCAAGGGTAAAATAGTCAATTTACCTTAAATAAACACTGTAATAACTTCTGCACATAGAATCGTACATCTTAGGAGTTTTAGACTTCTAAGTATCCAAGGAAAAATGTTGACCCACGTGCCTCCTTTGATAGGCAACTGAGTTCCTGCAGCTACTAATTTAGTGTTGTTAAGAGAGACGAGTTTTAATTCTGGTAACTCCACTGACTTACTTAGCTAGCTTCTTGCATGTGTGTGATGTGTATGAGTGGTGTGTGATAGTTAAGATAAATAACGAAACCGGAATAGGCCGACTGTAGTATATTTTATAGTTGACCCAAGTGTATGATAACGGGTCGTGACATCATCTGCCTAGCTCTTGCGAGAGTCTAGGAGGTTCCGTGCGACCAGCCCAGTCCGGTAGACGGTCACATGCATTAGTACCATTCCGCGTTGGTAAACGGGGACAGGGGCGAGGTTTGCGAATCCCTCGTGTCACAAAATAAGTATCATTAGTAATGATGTATCACTTAATTAAAGATAATAAAAAGGAATGAGTGTTACATGCTGATTGCGTATGTTGTGTGTTTGTGCTTTTACCGTTATACTTATGCATAGAATGTTAGCTAACGGTTTTATACCGCTTGTAGATGCCTTGTAGGTTAGGGAGGCAATCGAGTGATGCGGCGGTAGTGGGCAGCCGGGGCTCCGTGCATTATAGGACGGGACGGTTATATTTTATTTTATGACTATTGAGACTGATGTTGGTATTTCCGGTTTTGAGACTTGGTTCTATTTTTTTGGAATTTGGATTCTTTTTATTTTGCTCATGTTATAAAACTCTTTGTTTTGCCTTTTTATTTGTGCCATGTTGTAAGGTCCGATGATGTTGTTGCTAGGGTAAGGGCCGAGACCCATTGTGAGGTCCCAGCTCGTAGCATTTCGAGTCCTCTAGGATTCGGGGTGTTACAGATGGGATGCTTCGACGATGCATTCCAGAAGATGAAGTTACTAGTGTTATATGGCATTGCCACTCGCTTCCTTGTGGAGGACATGCTAGCGCTCACAAAACATGCGCTAAGGTATTACGCTCTGGTTTCTTTTGGCCTACATTTTTTAAGGATGTGCAAATGTTTGTTGTTTCTTGTGATGCATGCCAAAGAACAGGGAACTTGTCTAGAAGGAACAAGATGCCACTCAACAATATCCAAGAGGTTGAGATTTTTGATGTATGGGGAGTTGATTTCATGGGACCTTTCCCATCATCCAGAGGAAACCTCTACATCCTCCTAGCTGTTGATTACGTCTCTAGATGGGTAGAAGCCATTGCCTCCCCCACTAATGAAGGCATGGTGGTTGTGAAGTTCTTCAATCGGACTATCTTTCAACGTTTTGGGCCACCACGTATCATCATTAGCGATGGAGAGACACATTTCATCAACCGGAAGTTTAAGGCACTTCTATCGAAGTATGGGGTAACCCACAAGGTAGCAACCCCTTATCATCCTCAAACTAGTGGACAGGTCGAGATCTCGAATAGGGAAATCAAGGCAATTTTGGAGAAGACCGTCTCTAGGACGAGGAAGGATTGGTCCATGAAGTTGGACGACGCTCTTTGGGCTTATATGACCGCATTCAAGACTCCTATTGGTACCACACCTTAAAATTTTGTATATGGGAAGTCTTGCCACCTACCCGTTGAGTTAGAGCACAAGGCATATTGGGCAATCACGTGGTTGAATTTTGATATCAAGGAAGCCGGAGAAAAGAGGCTATTGGACATCAATGAGATGGAAGAGTTGCGCTTGAATGCTTATGAGAATGCCAAGATCTACAAGGAAAGAACAAAGAAATGGAATGGCAAGCATATCATTCCTAAGGAATTCAAAGAAGGAGATTTAGTTCTACTCTTCAACTCCCGTCTTCGCCTCTTTCCAGGTAAGTTGAAATCTAGATGGACAGACCTTACATTGTGAAACATGTTTTCCCTTATGGTGCAGTTGAGATTTGGGAAGAAACAAGCGGAAGCTTCAAGGTCAATGGTCATAAGTTTAAGAAGTACCAACCGGAAGTCCGGGTTGAGGAGATTGCACCACTATACCTTGTTTAGGGATGCCGTACGGTCCAGCTAGCAACCTTAAATCAAGCGCTTCTTGGGAGGCAACCCAAGGTATTGCTTTCTTTTCCCTATTTCTAGTTTAGTTTTAGATAGTTTGCTTTTGCTTTTCTTTGTTTTGTTTTTGGCGTCCTAGACAGAAACCAGGTACTCTCTAAGGAAGGATTACAACTCAGGAGCAACACTGGAAGGACAGAAGTTCGAGAAATTGAGAAGACGGAGTTTGACTAATACACATCTCGGTTGCTGTCACCGCGCCTCGACCGAGATGTTATTGAGGCAACCGAGGCGACTAGGTCTGACAATCTACTCAGCCACCTCGGTCCGGTCGGGACCACCTCGACCGAGGTGACAGCAGAATCGGCGAGGGGTATAAAAGGAGAACGATTTCTCTCTTTTCCCTCCCAACTTCCTTCTCGACCGCGGCTGCCCCTCACCTCGCTTCTTCGTTTTTCGATCGTTTTCCATAATTTCTGCTCCGATCTCGCAAGGAAAAGCAAGAGGATCAGATTGCAACCAACGAACTGCAGGATAAACGCTTCGAATCGGCTTAAATTGGGTTAAAATTGTCGAAAACCCTAATTCCTCTTTCTTTACTGATTTGGGCGATTTTTGGCTTTGGTTGCCATGTTTAATTGCTGAATAGAGTATAAGTACCCCATAGGAAGCAATTCGTAGTGATTTTGGGGGAAAAGAATTAAAAATCAGAGAGAGGAAATCGAACAGCACTTCGCCTCAATCCAGTCGAGCTGTGTCTTGGCCGAGGAGTTCTTCAGCCTGTCAGACCGACCGGGTTGATCCTATCATCACATATGAGTTCTCGTTCTGATCGTCAATTGGTTTTGAGAGATGCTCCCAGTGTTTCTTCATCTTCCCCTTCATCTAGACATTCTATCCCGGTGATCCATGAGCGTCACCAGGAAGATATTGATTGTATTTTCGGGCGCCCCGTCATTGCCCCGTGCTTTTTGGATGATCCAGCCTTCGAGTGCCTCCACGTTGTGGAGGACTTGAAGAAGATGATTTCCATGGTGGGGCTGGAGTGGTTTATGGAGGTCCAAGCTCCAACTTACCATGAGCCGACCTTGGAGTTTGTGAGTTCTGTCACTCACATGCCTGAGCGGAACAACATCAAGTACCGGTTGCTGAACCGGAACTATATGGTACCGATGGATCAGTTCAGAGACATTTTTGGCTTCCCGACTCTGACAATGACCGACTTTCCTTCTCGAGCAGTGGCTCGACAGTTCTGGGGGCATATTGCCCATGTGATGAAGCATGTAGACAGATGGAAACCTGAAGACTCCGAGGAGCGTATCATCTTCCATTTAGCTTTCCGTCTGGCCCACCGTACATTTAGTGAGATTCTTATGGCGCGTACTGAGACACCCCAGAAGATCAGACAGGGAGAGTTGTTGAGTCTATTCTGCATTGTTACTGGAGGAGTGCCTGATTTTGGAGGCATGCTAGCTGAGGATCTGCACCGGATCAAGGGCAAGGCAAATGGAGATATTTGCTGTGGAGGATTGGTGACTCATATCGTTACAATTATGGGTCTAAACTTGACTGCTTGTACGGGCTGGCGGCTGCAAAGCCGCTTGGATATCACGAGATGATCACGAAGAGGATTTTGGTTCCTCGTGGCCTTACCACACCATACGTAGCGATGCCTTGGGAGCAGACTGCCCTTGAGGGTATGCTATGGTCAGATCAGTTTACAGTCTTCGATTCGCAGTACTGGTCTTCCGGTTGGCTGCCCTATATAGAGGATGCTAAAGATGCTGCACCAGCTTAGGTGGAGGAGGATTATGATGATGAAGGAGCTGCCATGGAGACTGGTAAAGATATAGCCGGCCTTAGTGTGCCAATTGTCAATTTAGAGGACGAGGCTACAGTGGAGGTGGCAGATGCAGCACCATAACGACCTGCTAGGCGTAGGGTCCGCAGACAGAGAGATCCCGTAGCTCACCGACGGATTGATGAGCTGACGGACCAGATGATCGACGCTTATGCTTCCTTGTCATTGGAGATGATGGAGCTTAGGGAGAGCCAGTACTACCAACAGAGGATTATGGAGATCTAGTTCCAGCACACTATGGGTTATCCGTTTGACCCATCTCAGTATCCCTTCATCCCATATCCACCACCACCACTAGTGGATCAGGACTAGAGCAACATTGATTTTCTTTATTATTTATTTTCGCACCTCAGCTATGTCCGATGAGTTCTCTTGTTTTAGACTTATTTTGACCCATTGGGACAATGTGTCCCAAGTATGGGGTATTTATGTGAATTATTTGACATTATGTATGCTTGTATGACTCGAGATGGATATTTATGATTTTCTTTATGCTCTATGAGTTTATGTGAGATTACATGCATGCATATAGGTTATTTGATTGAGAAAAACGTCAAAAACTGGTTTAAGAAAAAAAATTTTATGACCTCGACTGGGATGGTTCTCGCCAAACGAGGTCAAGTACCTCGGATGACTTAGAACACCTCGACCGAGGGGGTTTAACTGAGAGATTTTTTCGCAACGTTTTGTTCTTTTTTTCTGGATATGACCTCAGTGATAATTTTGTTTGCAGATTGGTTTTGAAACCTTTATATGTTTGAAAGGTTTTATGATATGTTTAAGTTGCTAAATGCTTTGTATGAATTGTTGGCATGTTTAATACTTTGTTTTTATCAAAATTATGTTGAATTTGAAGGTTGACACTACATGATGAGTTGTCTCACTTTCTTCCTGGGATGATTAAGGCAATTCATTCTCCTCTCTTCTTCTTCTTGATCATGCTTTAGCCCCTCATATATATATTTGCCTCTCTTTACCTATCCGGGAATTTGGAAGCCATCAAAAGAAAAGGAAGTGAAAGAAAATTTGAGATGTTGGCTGGAAGTTTAGAAAGAAACAAATAGGTTTGGGGAAGTCAATCATGATGATGAGTAACTCGGCATCATTCACATAGCCGAGTGTTTGTGTCTTGCCAAAGTCGGATTGAGCGATATTCCTAACGGGTCATGGTATGTGCATAAAGGGTTTGAGGCATCCCGAGAAATTGATGATTGATGATCTCCTAGGATTTGGTTATTATGCACCTCTGTCCATGCATCCCAAAAAGTAAAGTAAAATAAGCAAAGCTTATTGGTGGAAGATGTTGTGTTTCAAAATAAGTGAAGTAAGATCCTTTTCCCTGGATTCTAACACCACTTTCCCTATATACATCCCACCCTCACACGTTTCTTGACCTTCTTTTGGAAGCCCTTGAGACCTCGAGCTTGTTGATTGACTTGGTGGTTTAAACTGGATTATACATGATTAATTTCGATAATTATGATTTATTATGCAGTCTATGATTTTATGCAAAGATGAACAACTTTCTTATACTTATAAAATGTTTTGATCATGTTTGGATTTTAATTGCCATGAAGCATTCTCTTAGAGTGATCTATGAGTGGAGCACACCGCCAAAAATGTTTTGAAATACTTTCCATTGATCTTTATGACCTATAATCCATTCTACCTTGTAATTAAGATTTGAAACTTGTTTGGGGACAAGCAAGGGACAAGTATGAGATATTTTGATAGCATGTATTATAATCTATATTTTGGGACTTGTTTAAACGTTTTATCTTCAATAATTTGCATGTATAGATGTATATTGTGTGATTATATTGTTGTTTCATCTATCTTTACGGGAATCGAGGTCTACACCAAGTTTCATTGTAAATGTAGGTAAAATGGCATGTTTTGGACTAAAATGGAGCTAAGGAGCTAAGGAGTCATAGGAGCTCAAAGAAGAACTCAAGAAGCATGGAATTAATGAAGAAGATTTACTTTGGACCAGATTTGAGAGATTTCACATGCAGCTGAGATTCACCTCGGTCAGCTACAGTGTTACCTCCACCGAGGTGATCTTGAGGAGCGTCCCGACCGAGCCGAACACCCTGACGCCGGCGAGATCATATCTTTTGGCTGAGATCTTTTAATTATGGAAAGAAGATATCATATATTTTTGGGCTGGATTTCTGGAAGGAAGATCTTATATTTGGAAGATCTATTTTAGAGATATGGATATATTTTATTAGAAATTATCTTTTTAAGATATTATTATCTTTGGAAGATAATTGTCCTATATAAAGGGTTGTGTTACGCTAGAATTCGTTGCACGCAAAAGTCTTAAATTTATAACTCGATATATTTTTCCTAACTCCTAGCGAACCCACAGTGTATTGGTTGTTTTATAGTAAGGATAGTATTCCGAGGTCGAACACAAAGACTAAGGTGAAATTGAATCATATATTGACTAAGGATAGTGTAAATCTAGGCTAAGAAAAGAGAAAGGAATAAAGAAAAGAAAATCATGATGTTTTTGGGTTTGGTTTTGTGGTGATCAAACAAAGATCACAAATGATGCAAGATTAACAAATGAAGCTAGAAACTAAAATAAGCAAGGCAAACACGAAATATGTGATCAAAGAGAGAAGAGCGGATTCTAGGGGTTAGAAATTTTGGTTATGGCATTGGACTCAAGCTTCTAATAAATCTTGGACTAACTATAGTATGTTGGGAAAGGTTGTTTCTCAAATGGAACCAATCACCGGGTAGGTATCATGATCCACTAATCCCGCAACTAAGGTCCTATTACCGGGTAAGTCTCTAGGAACCTAAGGTTGGGAAATCTACACAAACCGGATTACTATCTAGGGATCTAACCTCTCCTTACCGGGTAAGTCTCGGGAAGGCAAGTCGTAAACATCAATCCTAGCACACTCAATCCAATAGCGGCTTATGAGGCTCACTACTACCTACAGTTCATCATCTTTGGTACTGAAGATCGGAAATCACCGGGTAGGTCTCTTTCCTCACTTACGTTGCTAGCATTAGGTCACCCTAGGCTAGATTAAGCTTAACAAACACTATGATTTCAACAATGTAACATCCTAACATGCAGATTTATCAATACAAGCGTAACAGAGGCAAACCACGGTCAGATCATAAGAACCACGACCGTGGTTGCATAAGAACAAACCGTGATTTCTAACAGCACTTAAGTACGAGCAAGCAAATCATCCAAATATACATTTAAGTCTATGCTATCATAGTCCAAGCCATAACCATCATTTCCTTACCCTAGAATCACATCTATTTAGCCAACAACATGCATCTTAACAATCAAACTAAACAAGCATACATTCATGGCTTCCATACCAAGAAAATGAAATGAAAGAGAGATGAACAAGTAGAATAAGAAAACAACCAGAATAAATGTTGAGAAAGACTTACAACCCTTCAAAAGAAGGTTCAAATCGTTCCACACAAACCCTTGCAAACGTTTCCAACAAGTTCACTCCAAAATCACTCTAAGAACTATGAAACTCTAAGATGGTGTGTTCTTCTTTTCTTCCCCAAAATGAGAGTGTTTCTTCTCCTCCAAGAGTAGCTCCAATCCAATGGTGTGTTGTGTGAGAGTGTTTGAGAGAATGGAATGATGGGGTCTCTCTCTCAACAGCCTACACGACCACCTTTTATTCTAAACCATTTGCAAGAGTCGGTTATGGAGATCGTGGGACAGCTGTCACAGTTGTGTAGAGGAAATCACGGCCTATTTCCACGCCCGTGGAAGTCCCAGTTACCGTGGTTTTGGTGCCTCAGCCTTCTTTTGATCATTAAGCCACAAATTGGTGTAATGCATGCACCAACAAGGTCACATGTGCTCTCCTTTGCCCCTAGCTTGCTTCTCAATGAGTCCGGAAGTGTGTCATCACGAGGAACGATCCTCGAATGTATCGATTAAGCTCCAAAAGCTCCCAAATTACCAAACAAAACATGCAAAAGTCCGTGTAGACGTCTATCTCGACAACATACATGATTTAAATGCAAATCGTCACGAACTAATGTCAAACCGTGCATGATTAACGGGAAAAACTATCTAAATGGATGCCTAAACCTACGTCATAAATCGTGTTATCAGGTTGGATTTTCCAAAATTCAGCCATCTTTTAGATCATAGGATATCTTTTGGATCATCGGATATCTTTGGATCAACGCAGCAGTTAGGAGATTTTCTGGAAGTTGAAGGAAGTTTTGAAGATTGAAGGAAGGAAGTTTCATAGTTTTGAGATAGCTTTAGAGGGAGTTTGTAAGATTTTCTTAGATTCCCTTTGGTTTATTGTTTTGTTTTATTTGTGACTTGAGGAACGCTGATTTGTTATTATTCGATTCAGTTATTGAAGCCTTTTTCTTAAGGTTTATTTGTTCGAATATTCATTCCTTTCCCTTATATTTGATTATTGTTATCATGATGATGAGTGGCTAAATTTCTTGTGCGATTCTAGGGTGATTGGCTGAAAGTTGTGGGAAAGACAATGATAGAATGATCTTAATCCAAGTAGGACCCTGAAAGCTCGAGTCTTTAACATTAACACTAGAGTACCTCGCTCAGTCGATGAACATCTTGGCAGGGGTGGAACTTGACTGAACGAGGTGACCTTTTCTGATCCGAAACTGAGAGTTAAGTGTTCTAGATTGCCAAATCCTATTCTTATTACACCTTTCCTATTTAAATGCAAGCCTAGGATGAGACTTACCCGGTGATTCCTTAGTTTGATTACCCCAGATCATAAGTGTAGGTAATAAAGGTTTATCCTTTATTGGGGTTTGAGTGTGCCTTCATCCCATCTTTGTGAGTTAGCCTGAGACTTATCCGGTAAAGGTTGATTCTATTACCTTAGGTGGAGTGTTGATTTGAGATTATATTTATTTTTCTTAGTACCTTGAGACTTACCCGGTGATAGGAGCTTTGATTTGGGATAGTGAGTAGTGAGACTTATCCGATAATCTATTCCCACTTTATAAACACCTTCCCTTTGCAAAATCTCATCTTTGTCCGCGTTATCTTTAGAGATCTTGAGTCGGAACCACAAATAGATGCTTTAATCCCTAGAATCCGCATTTTCCCTTATTTGACCTTATTATCATCTTTGATTGCTTTAATCGTTTTTGTGGTTATTAGTTGCATTGACAACCTATTCTTGCTTTTTGTTTCACTAAGTCCTTGAGATCGACCCCTAAAATTCTTGCTTTTTACTATAATTGATTCGTACACTGCGGGTTCGCAAATATTCGAGCCATTTGAAATTTTAGCTTATATGCTAAATTTGATCATAATATATAATATATATAAAACTAAGGTAAAACTCATTTTTCAAAAGCCAATGTTAAAAAACCGCAAAATATTTTCTGGGACAATTATTCAATTATAGAACATGGGTCAAAATCCACACTTAATCTTCAGGCCATAAATCCAACATAAATCCAACAAAGGGTACAATTGATAATTGTAAAAACTATAACACCCTAAATCCGCGGGACTCGGAATGCTACATTTTGCTAGGATCTCACAATGGATCCAAACACCAGCCTGACAACAAGTTCACTGGATTTTACAACAAGGCACAAGTAGAGTACAACAAATACATAAAAGTTGTATGATACAACAAAAGAGTTTACAAACTCAAAGCCGAGTACAAAACCATAACAACAACGTCAACTGGTACAAAAGATCCCCAACCCACGCATCCTAATGTACGTACAAAAGTCCTCGGCTGGTCACACCATCTGGCTCACTCTGCAGTCTTCCTAACCTGCAGATCAACTACAACACGGTATACACCGTTAGCTAGAGCAAAAGATAAGCATGATAGTAATAGCACAAACACACCACAACAACTCATACATGCAATGCCACACACATTCATTTATTATATTTAATTACGTTATTCCATTACTAATTCAACTTCTTTTGTAACACGAGGAGCCTCAAGAATCCCGTCCCATCCAACGTAACACAGGAGTTTTGCATGGGGTGACCGTCACTCGTCCCCTCCTGTGAGATCATCTTCAGGGCACCTCCTCCTAACCCAGCAGGCGGAGACCGGTGGTTACCGTCCGTTATAATACACTTGGGCCAAATAAATATAATGAATGGTCATCCTAGTCCGGTTTAGGTTATAAATGCACAATCATATAAACATACATAACCATCACAATCACACAATCCATAACTGCACGCTAAGTAAGTCCTATGGACTTACCTGATATACTCGTAACCTGTACCACGTCACAGCTTCCCCTTGGGGAAGTAATCAACACTTGCAATAGCAAGGCACACACAATCACATACTACAAAAGGTTAGGAGACTCGTCCCACTAACCACAACAAACCTATATCTTAAATCTAAACCTCAGATCCTCAACACATTCATAAATGCCTAAGACATATCCTCAACATAACATCTCATCATACTCGTACACATACTAAACCTTAAAGCCATAACCGATATCCATAACATCATCATGATCCTCAACTCATTCTGACACCTAGCATGCATCTAATCAGTATTCCTAAATATCAAATTTAATCTTAATTTGATTAATTAACCTTTAATTAATTAAATTTCACCAGAATAACGTTTTGCCCCCAAACCATTTCTAAACCCACCTATCATCAGATTTCATCAACAAACAACCCATAAACACCAGAATAATATAATGATCATAATGGAATTTCTAATTATCCATTTTGAAAAGCCTAAGGTCAATTTAGGCCAAATCGCAGTACGGAAAACAAATAAATTCATAACTTATTTGTTACTAACCCGATTAACGATCTGAAAGAAGATTCGGAATCACAACGACGCAGGCTACGCATATACAACATCAAATTCACCGGAATCTGAGCGACGGAACTTTCCTGGTGACATATATGCTCGGCCAGGTCTTCATCTGCTCGGAAATGCAGAAACTCGGTACCGATATGAAGAGAATGAAGAGAGGAATCAAAAAACTCAAACGGAATTGAATCCGGATTAGAAACGGAGAGTAGACCTGAGTTTGAAGTTTGAGAGAAATCAGAGCTTTTACGAGGAAACGAGAAAGGAAATGAATTAATAAACGATTTTCCGCTATTTATAGTGAAGTCGATAATTATCCTTTAGCGAAGTCGATAAATATCCTTTTATCGATCCAATGGCAGGTTGAACCCCCTTCTCCAAACTTCTCGAAATTGGAAAAATAGATCTTGAATATTGTAGGGATAATTATTCCACAATTGTCTCGGAAAACGTGTATTCCTAAGCGGTCTTTCTTAGCCGTTAAAAAACGAAATAGTGACTCTTTTGTCCGTTTTGCCTTTCCATGTTATTTCATATCTAGGACATGTCCGATGTCCTGATTATTTCTCTCAACTGCATTTTTATTAATTGTGTAATATCCGGAATTTTTATTTCCGTTTAATTCCAAATCAAATCGGACTTTGAGCCGTTGACGGTTTTCCATTCTATCTAGCAATTCTTTCTTCACGAATTTTATCATTTTATGTAGAAGCTAATTCACATAAAATGATAAAATTATATCAAGCTCTAATTCCTATAATTATTTATCATTTTATGTAGAATTTAATTCACATAAAATGATAGAACAATATCGAACCCTAATTCTTATAAATAATCATTAACGACGACTTTAGACGAGATCATGACAAAGCTGTTGACGAGGCCCAGACAAGCAGTTGACGAGACCCAGACAAGCAGTTGTCGAGGCCCAGACAAGCAGTTGACGAGGCCCAAACAAGCAGTTGACGAGGCCCAGACAAGCAGTTGACAAGACCCAAACAAGGCCAAGACAAGCCTTGACGAGGCCCAAACAAGGCCTGATCTCGAGTATGGCCGGCCAGCCCAAAACACACCAGCTGTTACAGCCAACTCATACTCTCTCCCTCTCTCACGGAAACCCTAATGACCTCTCTCTTCCTTCTCTCGCTATCACGTACCGGCGCTCTCCTCCCCTCTCTCGCACGTCCCTCCTCTTCGCTCCATAAACGCCGGCGCTGCTTCTTCCTTGCCGGACGAACTACCACCGCCAAGACTGACAACAACAACCTCCCTTTCCCCGCACTCAGCCGCCACACCAGTAGCCTTGAAGATGCACTACAGCCGTGTAGCAGGCCACCATGGATTCACCCTTCTCCCTGTCTCTTTCTGCGGTTGGACAAGTGACTCTAGGAGCCATCCCTTCCCATCTAGACGAGCAGGTAACAACAGCAAACGACATGGATCTCGGAGTCTTCATCTTCAACGCATTACCAAGAAGTCGGGTGGTGCATCTGCGCAGGATGGGCCGTAGGGACACCTAGACGCAAGATAGGTGTGCCAAATCTGCAAGGGCGGAAGTACCCTGGCCACTGGGGCAGTCAAACGCTGCTATACCCGACGAAAGTAGCCGCCCTTAGTCTTCTTCGTTGCACTCGGGAGCTCGTCGAGTCTCTCTTGTCCGTTCACAACAGCCCTAGAAGATGGCTTGCTGAGCTGAGGCGTTTTCCGAGTTTTTAGAGTTGACGAGCAGTCAACTTTGGGTCCAGATTTGAATAAGTTATACTCCTCTTTTGCTGCTGAATTTTAGATATGTTGTAGTCAATAGTACATAGTAGATTATACTAAAATTTGGGAAGAATCAGAGTTACGGTTTGAGAGTTATGATGTTCCAAAGTTGACGCCTCATGCAGTTTTTATAAATGTGCTGAGTGTTGGGAAAAACAGCAGGTGATGCTGTTTTGTGAGATGGTTTTGAATAAGCTCTTGATCTCCGTTGGGCTTGAATTTTGGGTATGATATAGTTGACATATTGTTGTATAACATATTAAAATTTGGGAGGAATCCAGCGAGTGGTTTGGGATTTATGATTTTTCAAAGATTGAGTCGTAAGCAGTTTTTCTGCGGTGCTGAAATTCGGTTTTGTGAGATAGTTTTAAATAGGATTTTGATCTCCTTTGCGGCTGAATTTTGGATATATTATAGATACGATTTTATAGTAGTATATCAAAATTTGGGATAAATCCAGCGAGTAGTTTAGGAGTTATCATTTTTTCAAAGTTAAGACAGTGTGTTGTTTGTTAAGCGTTGTAACACACTTTAGAAATTTTTGTAGAAGTGATGGTTGAACAGTTTTAAGAAATTCTTAATCCTAGGAGTAGATGAGATATCATAGATGATTTATGGAATTATTCGGAATTTTTATAAGATTATTCGAATTTGATATTTGAAGCCGAAGTTGGACCTTAACGATCTTTCCGAAAATAAGGAAATGGGTAAATTGTCAGTTTGTAACCAAACACATCTTTAGGAGTTAGAATATGACTCTTTAGTCTCAAATAAGAGTTTGGGCATGAATTAGGGAATTTTTGGAAGTTTCGAGACCAAGGGTAAAATAGTCATTTTACCATAAATTAATATTGTAATCAATTCCGTTCTATTAAGACCTACTATCTTAGAAGTCTTAGACTTATAATCACCTAGAAAGTGTGCTGACACACTTGCCTCTTTTTGACAGGCCACTGAATTCCTACTGTACAGATCGATTTGCGAATTAGAAAGTCGAGATCTGATTCATGTAAGTCCACGGACTTACTTAGCTGACTTCTTGTATGAGTGTGATGTGTATGAGTGGTGTTTGTTAGTTAAGATAAATAACGAAACCAGAATAGGCCGACTTTAATATATTGTATAATTGACCCAAGTGTATGATAACGGGTCGTGACATCATCTGCCTAGCTCTTGCGAGAGTCTAGGAGGTTCCGTGCGACCAGCCCAGTCCGGTAGACGGTCAGATGCATTAGTACCATTCCGCGTTGGTAAACGGGGACAGGCGCGAGGTTTGGGAATCCCTCGTGTCACAAAATAAGTATCATTAGTAATGACCTATCACCTAATTAAAGATAATAAAAGGATTGAGTGTTGCATGTTGATTGTGTATGATGTGTGATTGTGCTTTTACCTTTATACTTATGCATAGAATGTTAGCTAATGGTTTTATACCGCTTGTAGATGCCTTGCAGGTTAAGACAGTTGTAGAGAGATCCGGAGGGAATGGTCAGCCGGGTCCACGTACTCATTTAGTTGGGGACGGGAGGTCTTCTATTCTTCTTATGTGTCGTTTTGGTACCTTTGCTTTGTAAGGCTGATACATATTCTTCATGTATATATTGTTTAAAGTTTTCAAATGTTTTAAATACTTTTGTGCCTTGTTGTAAGATCCAAGTTAAATTGTTGTCAAACTATGGTCGGGAACCATTGTGAGGTCCTAACCAGTAGCTCCCCGAGTTCTCAGAATTTGGGGTGTTACAATATGGTATCAGAACTCTGGGTTGGCAACAATGGCACTTGAAATCTTCTAAAAGACCGAATGTATAAAATAACTAGAACCCGAAAGGGGTCTATATTTTCAAAACGGATTTTTGTTTTTACACACACGCATAGTCGGGTTGTTGGGTTAGTAGTACGTCAGACCACCATCGCTCTCCGTGGATATCTGCAACTTGGATCGATAGGTGTTAGTATATAGATTTTATGATGTTTCTTATTATATGTTATATACATGTGTATGCTTAGTTTGTTAGTATCCTAAAGGATATTTTATATCCTTTAGTCGTGATATCACAAAGCGATTATCGTCTCATGATAAATCAACTACGGACTTGAAGAATCTCCAACACGAAGCAATGGAATCGGACCTTGAATTGAGTATTGTACTCGGGTAGGTTGCTTGGTGATCCTTATAAATTATCCAAAGAACAAGTAAGCAAGGAAGTAAAGTTGTGAAGATAATTTTTACCACATGCACAATCAGATGAGGAAGAAATCCCTGAGGTAGTTCAGTTAGAAGGAATAGAAGGTCGTACAAGGAACTCGGGCATACGAGGCCGAGAGACGGAACTAGAAGAACCATGGAAGAGACTACAAGAGTGCGGAGTAGAAATAACAACATTTGAACAAGACAAGTAGAATTGAGTACAACCAAAATTGTGGAATCAAGGACATTATAATCGAGGTGGATGCCCCATAGACCATTATGGGCATAAGAAACCAGAAGAGACAGAGTGTCAATTCGGGTATGAGAATCTAAGGTGCACGGAACGAGGACCTACAATTGAGTGTAAAAGCGGAAAGGCAGACCCCACAAGTGTGGGGAGGTTTTTACCTCCTCAGAGATATAAGAAGTTTGAAAGAAATCGAGTCGCCAATATCCAAAGAATGGAAGCCTTTAGTAGGGTCAACGGAGTTTCATGAAGGCGATATTACCTCCCGTCCCATCCAACGTAACACAGGAGTTTTGCATGTTATTTATACTAAACCTAGGGGCAAGAATCTCTCAAAATTATTCAACCATAACTCCTACATAAATTTCTAAAGTTGGAGTAAAAGTTAACATTTCTATACTTAGCCAAATAATTCCCTGCTGAAAAATCAGCCCAACAACTCTACTTTGAGGCCTCATAGATTCTAATCCGACCGTTAACTCGTTCCCAAATTTTAACACCACAAACCATGTATATTGGTCTACGACATATCAAAAACTCAACGGTGGATGTTCAATTTAAGGTGTCAAAACTAGTTCTCAAATCAGTAGGTCAAGTTTGGAATAAAGCATGCAAAAGGTCTTCACTTCGATCCTCCCTGTTAGCCTAAATCACACTTTTATTTGTACATAGGTCCCTGGTTTGAAACCCACTGCACCCACAAAATTATAAACCCTAAACCACACATCCAATGTTCAATTCATATGGATGTCATCTAAATACAAAGCTCAAACTTCATCTATGTCAAGCACATGAGTAAGGGAGAGTGTAATCCTTACCAAACTGGACTCAAGACTTGGCTCGACTTTCCTATTGCAGGGGTTGAAAGACTCCAATATGACACTCTATTGCCACGACATGGTTGAGATGGAGGGTTGTCCAGCACACAGAGAGAGATGAGTAAGTTCTCATGGTTGACAAAATCAAGAGGTGAAGATAGGTAGGTAGAAGGATCCTTACCCGGATGGACGTAACAAGGCCGAGTGTCGTTCAATCTAGAAGGGCAGTGTTGGCCACGAGGGAGGCTGTAAGGGACAGTTGATGATTGTTATAAGATGGGGAGCCGATAGAGGGAGAGAAGAAGACTCACCAGTCAACAGGAAAGGTTGCTGCTTGTCCACAAGAAGGAAGCCGGTAGAGCTGCTGTTACTTTTACCCGGAAGAGCACTTGCTGCATTGAGAAGCCACTGGTTAGAGAATCAAAAACAGACGTTGTATAGATCACAAGGGAAGGGAGGGCTACGACTTCACCAGATTCGTGTACTTGATGTGCAGAAGGAGGGCGTCTTACTGCTTGCTACTGCGATGATGATAAGTATGTAGGGGAGATCTGATGGGTATGGAAGGTATCAAAAGAGGGAGTAAAGGAAGGCGTGAAGAGTGGACAGTTACGTTCTTTAGTAATGTCCATCAGAGGAACGTGGTATCTGCGGGAGAGTTGGAGTGTTGTTGGGCTGGCGAAGGGTGATGGCTGGCTTCTCTCTTCACTTTGCTGGGCTGGACATGCTCCTGGGCTAGCACACTCACCGTACAGACGGGCTGCAGCAAGGCAAAGGTTGGTTGAGTACAAGAGAGGAAGTGGGCTGAAGTTGTAAAAATAAGGGTGGGCTGAGTTGTCAAAACTTGTCAAAACTCGTCATGTCTTTGCCAAGCCCATGCATGGCCTTGTCACTAGTTTTCATGGTCTCGTCATGGTCTCATGTTGACCTCGTCTTCGTCTCGTCTTGATCTCGTCACTAAGACGTCATGACCTTTTCAAAGACAAGTCATGTTATAAATTAGGGTTTGATGGATTAGGGTTTGCTATAAAAATCTTATCATTTTATGTGAAGTGAGGTTACATAAAATTATAAATTTTTGAGATATTGTGCCCGACTAAGTAGACAGATAGGGAGCAACAGATCGAAATCCGGTTTGCTACGGAAATAAAGGGAATAAAAATTCAAGATATTACATCAGTACCCCCCTTAAAATAAGTTTTGTCCCGAAACTTAGAATAAGGTATCTACCCAAATAACTCTCACCATAAACTTGAATACTCTAGTCTCACTAAATTTTGTAACCTCGTTTTCTAGCATGCAAAACTATTCAATCATCTTATTCAGACATCACATATAACATAATCACTCATTCTTACATATAATCACATAAGTCCTACAAATAACGTCTAAGTACTAACCCGTTAGTACAGAGGTAGCGGCTAGCCACACAAAGAACTGAGGATAACTACGACTAATACTCTCCTCCGTCTCCCAGGTAGCCTCATCGCACCTCGTATGCACCATTGGACCGCAGATGTCTAGTATTACGCTCAAGGACGGCTACTGGGTACTCCACAAAAGTGTGGTCAGGCTCAACTATCAAATCCTCATGGCTGATGACGAGTCTCGGGTCCGGAATGTACTCTCTCAGTTGAGATACATGAAAGACCAGATTGACCCCCCCAATCTCGGTGGTAGGGCTAGTTGACTAGAGGTATTTCTATGGTCGTCTATACCCAATCAAAAGTAAATCCCGACTTAGCACTAAAGACAAGTATAGTGGTTAAGTAAGGGTCGAACCCAAGAGAGTTAATGTGTTTTAGATGCAATTATCGATTATAGTAACAAGTAACAAGGGGGGGGGGTTGGTTGAATTGATACACACAAAAACTTATGAAAACGATTAATGCGACAAGTAAGACAAATGATGGGTGAATCTACACTAGGTTGATTCTAAGCATGGAATTGCTACTTTGGTGAGTTCCTTTTACAAGTTTTCAAGTAATCTCCCGTCTCGATCATATATATGTGTTGAGCCGACCAGCATCAACACAACTTAACAGGTTAGTGTTCCGTAAACCTACAAGAACAAATAACAAGTTAGGTTTCAAACAAAGACTAAGGGATATAAGGAGAAGATTAAAACCGTTAAACTTTTCCGTAAACCTACAAGAACAAATTAACAAGTTAACTTAACACGTTAGTGTTCCGTAAACCTACAAGAAAAAATTACAACCAGTGATTACTTAAAGTTGCTACTAGATTAAAGACCCGAACCCGGAGCCTATCAATCCTAGTTATTCGCATGAACTTTAGAAGCTAAGGTGATCAATCTCAAGCAATAGTAAACATGCAATTAGACAATACAGATCAAGGAAACACAAAACATTACTGAATGAAAACTTATATTAAAAAGAACTTACAACCAAAGTAACAACGCAGCTTCAAACAAACCCAATGTAGCAAGGGAGTTAGCAACTCATTACAAAGGTAGCAACATAATCTAAGTGGATAATTTATTGGATAACAAGATGCCTCCTTCTAACAATCAACCAAGGACTATTTATAATACAAAAGACACTAAATGGGAGTAAATGGCCGGCCTAAACCAACCACCTTTAATGCCATAAAAGTGGTGTAAACAGCAGGAGTAAAGCTTCTGACGTTAAACCGCAGGGGCAACCTTCAGTCCCACAAGGGGCGGTGAAGGCAAAGACGCTTGATCTTCTTCATGGCCGTAGGGGCGGCTAGGCAATTCCGACGGGGCGGATCTTCAATGCTCTTCAAACGTCTGACCCTTCGACTTCCTGACGTTTCTGATGCCAAGCCGCTGGGGCGCCCCTATGTCAACGCAGGGGCGGTGACACAACCTCTTTGTCTTCTAGCCCCCAGGTTGAGGCACAAGCAGGGGCGCAGTGGAAGGCGCAAAGGAGCTGGTCTTCGTTTCTTCAAGGCAATTCACCGCAGGGGCACCAAGGAGTGGCGCAGGGGCGTTGACAGACTTCATGGCCGGCGCTGGCGAAGACGCAGGGGGCACTCCGGTGTAAGGCGTCACCCACAGGGGCGGTGACAAGGCTCCGCTGGGGCAGTGGGGCAGCAGAAGCTTTGCTTCGTGAACGATCTTTACTCCTAAGTGCTTATAACTCCTTCCTTAGCTTCTTTTAGTCTTCTTCTTTTGGACCAAGAAGTTAGTAGCATAAACCGACATAAATGCAATAAAAAGACTCTAAAAACTATCTTAAGCACTTAGGAGGGCGCAGGGGTGGTGCTTGGGCTTCCGGAGGTGAGAGCTGGCATCGCACAGAGCTGGTAGTCGTCGGAGCCGGCGTAAGAGTGTTTGGACAGGGTGGTGCTTGGGCTTCCGGAGGGCGCAGGGGCGTATGAAGGGGAGGTGGCTAGGTTTCGAAGGGTGAATGGAGGGGTAATGCAAAGGCTGTAGATGTAGGTTATTTTTGGGAAGTGTATTTTTTTCTTTCCTTTACAAAACCGCAGGGGTGGCGTTTGTCGCCGTGGGGGCGGTGACAAGGAAGAGGTGGTACGCAGCCTCAACGCCGGGGGCGGCGTTGAGGATACGTGTCAAGGATGGTGCAGGGGCATGGGGTGTCACCGCGGGGGCGATGGCAGGTATTTTGCATACGTTGGCCCAGCGACGGGAGCGGCGTTGGGTAGGGGTGTCACTGCGGGGGCGGGGTCACCCAACCGCAGGGGCGGTTTTCTTGACATAAGCTCCTCTTCTTATTCCTTCGGGTTGCCTTCCGAATCAAGGCCTTTGTTTTACACCGTTGGCTCGACGTAAGGTCTCTACCTCTATGATTGAGCCTCCTCCAACATCACTTTTGGGTTTATTACCGTTTGTGAAGGTAATCCTCCGGAGGACCTAGTTTCAATTCTTGTAATGGCTTCCGCCATTTGTCCAACCTGTTTTTCAAGGTTCTTGATGTTGGATTCTGTTGTTTGGGCATGAGTAGCAAAGTGTTTAGTCAAAACCTACAACATATCTTCAGTTGAGTGATACTTACCTTGACGGGGTTGCTGTTGTTTGTTTTGTTGATCCCTCCAACGAAAGTTCTGTTGGTCATGCCAGTTTGGCATGAAATTCTGTGCATAGGGATTGTTCCTAGGCCTTTGCTGCTGTGGCTATCCATAACCCATTGCGTTCACCTTAGCATCGTCATCCTGGACTTGGGGACACATGTCCGTTGGATGGTATGGGTCCGCACATACTCCACAAGCTTTGAGCTACTGTGGGATTCCCATAAGTGTTAGTCTCTTCACCATTTCCTTCAACTCTGCGAGCTTGGTGGAAATCTCGCTCTTCCCGGAACTCACAGCATGAAATCCTTTATTGAACGGGGTCCTCCCAAAATTCCGAGTTCCTTCCGCTAGTTCCTGTATCTTTTCCAAAGCAAGGTTAGGAGTAGAGTTAAGAATATTACTTCCGCAAGCCGCATCGACGATCCTACTTTCATTTTCTAGCAAGCCATTGTACAAGTAGAAGACTAGATCCTGAGTTGAATATCCGTGAAAAGGACAGCTGGATCGGAGGCGTGCAAACCTCTCGAAGTACTCGTAGGGAGTTTCGTTCGCCTCTTGCTCGATGTTGCTTATAGCTTTCTTCAAGCTATTGGCCTTCTTGGCTGGAAAGTATTTCTCCAAAAACGCCTTGTGAAGTTTTCCCCAAGTGTCGATGCTCCCGGATGGAAGGTGATAATACCAATCATCCGCGGAATCTTTGAGTGTGAAGCCGAATGCCCTCATCTTGATTTGTTCTTCGGTAATGTTGGCCGGCTTCATGCTCATACACACGGTATGGAACTTCCCAAGGTGTTTGATGGGGTCTTCACCACTTAGCCCATGGAAGGATGGAAGCAAGTGAATGAGGCCCGGCTTGAGCTCGAAATTGACTCCTTCTCCTAATGCCGGTACAGTGACCGCAAGAGAGTTTTGAGCCAAGGTGGGCTGCGTGAGTTGACGAAGTGTACGGTCAGTCATCTCTTGTTGAAGTTGTTGTTGTCTTCGTTGCCGGATGTGCATCCTCTCAATTTCTGGATCAAAACAAGCAAAGCCGGAGTTAGTAGCATGGGTTTGAACCATAAAAATGGTTCAAACCAATAATCAATAATAACAACAAAACACTAAAACTCTCCGGCAACGGCGCCAAAATTTGACTAGAGGTATTTCTATGGTTGTCTATACCCAATCAAAAGTAAATACCGACTTAGCACTAATGACAAGTATAGTGGTTAAGTAAGGGTCGAACCCAAGAGAGTTAAGGTGTTTTAGATGCAATTATCGATTATAGTAACAAGTAACAAGGGCGGGGGTGAATCTACACTAGGTTGATTCTAAGCATCCAATTGCTACTTTGGTGAGTTCCTTTTACAAGTTTTCAAGTAATCTCCCGTCTCGATCATATATATGTGTTGAGCCGACCGACATTAACACAACTTAACAGGTTAGTGTTCCGTAAACCTACAAGAACAAATAACAATTTAGCTTTCAAACAAAGACTAAGGGATATAAACAGAAGATTAAAACCGTTAAACTTTTCCTTATATTTGTGTTCCTTTTCTTTAAGTAATTACAACTAGTTATTACATAAAGTTGCAATTAGATTAAAGACCCAAACTCGGAACATATTAATCCTAGTTATTTGCATGCACTTTAGAACCTAAGGTGATCAATCTCAAGCAATAGTAAACATGCAATTAGACAATGGAGATCAAGGAAACACAAAGCATTACTGAATGAAAACTTATAATAAAAAGAACTTACAACCAAAGTAACAATGCAACTTCAAACCAACCCAATGTAGCAAGGGAGTTAACAAC
Organism: Fagopyrum homotropicum; assembly: GCA_033239125.1. NCBI lineage: Eukaryota > Viridiplantae > Streptophyta > Magnoliopsida > Caryophyllales > Polygonaceae > Fagopyrum > Fagopyrum homotropicum. Next base: position 61,866,196 of record BSWB01000005.1, read on the forward strand.
TCATTACAAAGGTAGCAAGATAATCTAAGTGGATATCTTATTGGATAACAAGATGCCTCCTTCTAGCAATCAACCAAGGACTATTTATACTACAAAAAACACTAAATGGGAGTAAATGGCCGGCCTAAAACAGCCACCTTTAATGCCATAAAGGTGGTGTTAACAGCCGGAGTAAAGCTTTTGACGTTACACTGCAGGGGCGGCCTTCAGTCCCGCAAGGGGCGGTGAAGGCAAAGACGCTTGATCTTCTTCAAGGCCGCAGGGGCGGCTAGGCAATTCCGACGGGGCGGATCATCAATGCTCTTCAAACGTCTGACCCTTCGACTTCCTGACGTTTCTGATGCCAAGTCGCCGGGGCGCCCCTATGTCAATGCAGGGGCGGTGATATAACCTCTTTGTCTTCTAGCCCCCAGGTTGAGGCACAGGCAGGGGCGCAGTGGAAGGCGCAGGGGAGCTGGTCTTCGTTTCTTCAAGGCAAGTCACCGCAGGGGCGCCAAGGAGTGGCGCAGGGGCGGTGACAGACTTCATGGCCGGCGCTGGCGAAGACGCAGGGGGCACTCCGGTCTAAGGAGTCACCCGCAGGGGCAGTGACAAGGCTCCGTTGGGGCAGTGGGGTAGCAGAAGCTTTGCTTCGTGAACGATCTTTACTCCTAAGTGCTTATAACTCCTTCCTTAGCTTCTTTTAGTCTTCTTCTTTTGGACCAAGGAGTTAGTAGCATAAACCGACACAAATGCAATAACAAGACTCTAAAAACTATCTTAAAGGATAGTGATTCCGTCACCTATCAAAACTCCCTCATACTTAGACCTTTTACTCGTCCCGAGTAAAACAAATGACAACAACTATGCTCAAAGGCCTCAGGAAGCATGGGTAAGAAAGAAAGACAATGAAAACAAGAGAAAAGCCAAGAAAGAAAAAAGGAAAAGAGAGGAAATGTGAGAAAAAGGGAGAAACTACCATCCTTATTGCACCAAGAGTGGCCTTCCCGGACAACCTCCTTATGACTCCCCTTCTTATGTCGCCAAACGCCGGAAGGTAAATCTACACTCGGTCTCGCTCATTTTTCCAAGGAGCCCTTTCGGGTTTTCACCTTGCCACTCTTGTTCTTTTGATGATCTCACTTTAACTCACATCCCTCAAGTCCAAGTTTGCACCAACCTAAGGTTGGTCAGATTACCTTCTTTTTGCCTAAACCGCCCTTTCGGGTTTTCGGTTTATCCAAGGATTTTCATGCCTTTTTTTCATTTTCTTTGGCTTTTTCTTTTCTTTTTTTTTTTGTGAATTTCAATCTGAATTTAAAATGCAAAACAAAACATCTCAAAAACTCAAATGAACTGTACAAGCAATGATAATGTCCCTCCCCCATACTTGAAGTACACTTTGTCCTCAAAGTGGAAATGAGGCAAAGATAAATGTGGGAGAAAGGAAGAGAAATGTACCCTCAGTGGGATGGTCCGGATGGTCCACCTGGACCCTCCTCCGGTGGGTAAGGAAAATGGCGGAAGAAGTGCTCCTGCCGGCGGTAGAGTGTGTCGATGCGGCCCTCCTGAGCCTTCATCCTCTCTGTAAATGAAGTCTCATAGCTAGCTTGCCAAGCTGATAGCATGAATTATAGTCTATATTTTGGGGTTTGTTTGGACGTTTTATCTTCAATAATCTGCATGTTAGCATGTATAATATGTGATTATATTACCATTTCATCTACCTTTGCGGGAATCGAGGTCTACACCTAGTTTTGCTGTAATTGTAGGTAAAATGGCACGTTTTGCATCAAAAAGGAGCAAAAGGAGTCATAAGTCATTTGGAGCTACATCCAGGGAGCATAGCCATGGATTAAAGATTTACTTTGGACCAGTTTTGAGAGATTTCACATTCAGTTATGACTCACCTCGGTTGACCAGATATTCATCTCCACCGAGGTGATCCAGAGATGCCGACTCGACCGAGGCGAACACCTAGGACGCGGCGAGAATATTTTATTCTTGGCTGAGATCTTTTATCTTTGGAAGGTGATCTTATATTTTTGGGCTTGGCTCCTGGAAGGAAGAAGATATGCAGAATCATATATTTTACCTATATTTATGGGAAAATATCTTTCTAAGATTTATTATCTTTGAAGGGTTATTTTCCTATAAAAAGGGTTAGATTTCCACAAATCGAGGAGCATGCTATACTATCGATCAGGGTTTATAGCACGCAACAGCCATACTCCAGTTGGGAGTTTCGAAGAACCTCTTTGAAGGTTGAAAGAAGATTGAAGATCATAGCTTTTATAGCTTTTTGGAGGGTTTTGTAAGATTGTCTTTAATTCCCTCACTTGTTGTCTTGTCTTGTTGGATTTATATCCAAGGAACGCTTTGTTGTGATATTTGATTCAGTTATTGAAGTCTTTTCCATTAAATTCTTCTTGTTCAAATATTCACTTTCTTCCCATATATTTAATACTTTCATAATGATGATGAGTGGCTAATTTCCTTGTGTGATTCTAGGGTGATTGGCTGAAGGTTGTGGGAAAAACAATGATAGAATAATCTTAGATTCCAGTAGGATCCTGAAAGTTCGAGTCTTTAACCTTAACCCTAAGCATCTCGTTCAGTCGATGAACATCTCGGCCGGGGTGGAATCTGGCTGACCGAGGTGACTTGTCTGATTCTAAACTGAGAAGTTAAGTGTTAGAGTTTGCCAAATCCTATTCTTATTATACCTTTCCTGGTTCAAAGCAAGCTTAGGATGAGACTTACCCGGTAATTCCTTAGTTTGTATACCAACGATCATAAGTGTAGGTAATAAAGGTTTATCCTTTATTGGGGTTTGAGTGTGCTTCCATCCCATCTTTGTGAGTTAGCCTGAGACTTAGCCGGTAAAGGTTGATTCTATTCCCTTAGATGGTGTGTTAGTTTGAGGTTATAGTTCTTTATCTTCATTCCATGAGACTTACCCGGTAATAGGAGTTTAGGTTTAGGATTAATGAGTAGTGAGACTTACCCGGTGATCTACTCCACTTTAGTAACACCTTCCCCTTGCAAAAATCTCAGCTTTGTCCGCTTATCTTTAGATCTTGAGTTGGAACCACAACTAGACGCTTTAATCCCTAGAATTGCATGTTTGCTTTATTGACTTCTTATTCATCTTTGATTGTGTTAATTGCTCTTGTGGTTAGTATTCACGAAAGCTTACCGTTATTGACTTTGTTTCACCGAGTCCCTGTGATCGACCCCTGGAATTTCTTGCTTTTTACTACGATTGACCCGTACACTGCGGGTTCGCATCCTTGTTTTAAGCTTAGGTCTAGGGTTATAAATTTAAAGCTTGCACACACCGTTTGGAGCGAACAAGTTTTTGGCGCCGTTGCCGGGGACTTGGTCTAGACCGAGCCAGTACGGTTTGCTCTTGGGGCGCTTGCCCCCATGTCATCTAACCACTCTACTTGAGTGACTTTTGCAGGTTCTTTCTTAGGTATATGCGAAGGACTCGCACTGGGAAGGAAATCGTTCCTTACGATCCCGAACCAGAAAAGACATACAAGAGACGCTTAAGAGAAGCGAAGATGGCCCAACAAGACAACCGCAATCTTGAGGCCGAATTAAAGGAAGCGTTATAGCTGCTACGCCTCAGCCAGGAAGAGCTACAGCGAGAGAAGGAAGAAACTCGCACCAAGACTGAAGCAATCGAAGCAGAAATGGCCGTCATACGAGACCAGATTCTACTTCGACCGAGGGACGACCCAGTTCCCGATGCTGGACCGAGGCAGGTTCCAGTTGCTGACCCTCGACCGAGTCAGGTCCCAGTACCAGACGCCCCGGCCGAGATACATCCACCTCGGATGCCAGTCCGAGATGTTCTTCTTGCAGGAATCCCACAAACCCTAGGTCAAAGGATGGACCCTAATCAACAACTGAGGCGTCCAGGAGTCAACCTAGGAGATCTAGCGGACCATGACTATGAACTTCGACCGCAAGTTTTGTCCATGATCCGCCAATGCCAATTCGGAGGGATGGAGAAGGAATCACCACATCAACATCTTCAAAACTACGAGATCTTCATGGAAACCTTGCGACCTTCCAGAATTGAAAATAACAACTACAAGCTAAGACCTTTTTACTTTTCTTTAAAAGATAGAGCTCTTACTTGGTATCAATCTCTTCCTCCAGGAAAAATCAGCACATGGGAGGAGATGACTACGGAATTCTTGACCAAATTCTTTCCCCCCTCAAAGACCGCTGAAATGAGAGGGAAGATAAATGCTTTCATTATGAAGGACAAGGAGAGCTTGTCTAAGTCATGGGAGCGGTTCAAGGACATCCTTTTGGATTGCCCACATCATGGGATTCCAAAGATCGAGTTGTTGGAGATCTACTTCAAAGGACTGGACGGAAGCACCTATTTCAATCTCCAACTACTCTCCGCCGGTACCTTCATGGACATGGCGATTGATGAGGCTTGGGACTTCATTGAGAAGCAAGCCTTGCATATGGAGAAATACACCCACCAAGGAGCTGAAGGTGGAGTTAAAAGAGTCAACTTTCAAGAGACTCAATCCAACAACAATCAACTCACGTCTTTGAAGAATGACGTGAAGCAATTGAAGGAACTCTTGGTTGCTCAAACCAAGAAGGAAGAGCAAGGACAAAGGAACAACAACAATGGATACCGTAACAACAACAACGGTTCCCGGAACAATAACTACAACAACAACAACAATAGAGGATCCAATAGCAAGAATTGGAGGACGAACAATCAAAGCAACCAGAATTCTGGTAACAATTATTCTAACTCCAACTCTAATAATTCCTCTAACCCTTTCCTCTCTTCCCCTTCTTCTTCTTCTACTCCATTGAAGAGCCAAGGGCAAGGATCAAGTTCGTCTCAGCCAGAAAAGAAAGACGCAGTTCTGGAGGCCATCTTGATCAAGCTTAGTGCTATGGAGAATTCTATGACTTCATTTTCGAGGGCCCAAAAGTCCTTCGAACAACAACTTCCAAGTAGGGCGAATGAAGCGCCAAGAGATCCAGGGAAGCTGCCAGCAAAGACGGAAAGCAACCCTAAGGGCCAGTGCATGGCCATAACGACGAGGAGTGGAATTAAAACTGCAGATCCAGTACCTCGCTCGACGCAGACCACCTCGGTCCAGATCCAGTCGAAGAACACCTCGACCGAGATGCCAACCGAGGCGGAGCAACAGAAAGCGGAGGGGAAAACTGAAGTTTATGTTCCACCTCCTGCATTCAAACCACCACTTCCATTCCCTCAGTCCAGAGCCAGAGCACATCTAGACAAGCACTTTGGTAAGTTCCTTGACTTGATGAATAAGCTGCATATTAACATTCCTTTCCTTGATGCTATTCTAGGAATGCCCGCCTATGGGAAGTTCTTAAAGGAAATCCTATCGAGGAAAAGGAAATTGGAAGACTATGGTGAAGTTAGGATGACATCTAAATCCTCGGAGCTTATTAAGATCATGAAGGAGAAGATGCCACCTAAGTTAAGAGATCCCGGCTCATTTAGCATTCCCATTCAAGTTGGGGATGTCACTTGTGAAGCCCTTTGTGATCTAGGAGCCAGCGTGAGCATCATCCCGCTGGAGCTATGTACGAAGATCGGACTTGGAGAGCCCAAGCCGGTAAAGATTCGACTTTATATGGCGGATCGCTCCATCACCCATCCCGTGGGCATCTTGGAGGACGTTCCGGTCAAGTTAGGTAACTTCTATCTTCCTATAGATTTTGTTGTACTTGACATTCCCGCAGATTATCCTGTTCCTATTATTCTCGGGAGGCGATTTCTAGCAACTTCGGGTTGCAATGTGGATTGCAAGAACGCCAAGTTGAAATTTAACATTGGTGGCGATGAGGTGGAGTTCGCATTACTTGCAGCCATGAAAGGAGAGCAGCTAACTGACGATATCTTCAACATCTACGATGAAGAAGAATCAAGAGAATTGGTGAGCTCTATCCTTATTAACGATCCACTCGAAAGAGTTATAAGTTTTAGTTTAATAGAGGAAGGTATAGATGCTTCTTGTGATGCAGATATACGGAGCTTGAAAGCACTGGAAGAAGATCCAGGAGCTAAAACTGAGACACTAATCCAGGAGACGAAGATCTCCAGTTTCGGTTCCAGTTACAGTACCTCGACCGAGGCACTTCCTGGACTGAGCGAGGCGACTGAAGAACATCTCGGTCAACGCCTCTGCACCTCGACCGAGGTCGATGGCGAGATGATGTCAACTGAGACTACTGAGAATAATAATCTTCTTACTCACTTCTCTGACATTCATCCTCAGTTGGTGGAACATTCTATCCACCAACTTTCTGATAAAAACGGACCTTGGTATGCTGATATTGTGAATTATCTTGTTTGCCAGGAAACACCGCCCGGATTGACGTACTCTCAAAAGAAGAGATTCTTCAAGGAAGTACGACATTACTACTGGGACGAGCCGCTGCTATTCAAGCGCGGGCCAGATGGGATGCTTCGAAGATGCATTCCGGAAGATGAGGTTAATAGTGTGATACGGCATTGCCATTCGCTTCCTTGTGGAGGACATGCTAGCACCGATAAAACATGCGCTAAGGTATTGCGTTCCAGTTTCTTTTGGCCCACATTATTTAAAGATGTACAAGCTTTTGTTGTCTCTTGTGATGCATGCCAAAGAACAGGAAATTTATCAAGGAGGAACGAGATGCCACTTAATAACATCCAAGAGGTGGAAATCCTCGATGTATGGGGGATTGACTTCATGGGACCTTTCCCATCCTCCGGAGGAAACCTCTATATCCTTCTTGCGGTCGATTACATCTCTAGATGGGTTGAAGCCATTGCCTCTCCCACTAATGACGCCAAGGTGGTTGTGAAGTTCCTAAACGGGACTATCTTTCCACGGTTTGGAACTCCACGCATCATCATCAGCGATGGAGGAACGCATTTCATCAACCGGAAGTTCAAGGCACTTCTATCGAAGTATGGGGTAACCCACAAGGTATCAACTGCTTATCACCCTCAAACTAGTGGACAGGTTGAGATCTTGAATAGGGAAATCAAAGCAATTTTGGAGAAGACCGTCTCTAGAACGAGGAAGGATTGGTCCATGAAATTGGACGATGCTCTTTGGGCGTACAGGACCGCATTTAAGACTCCCATAGGTACCACCCCTTATAATTTGGTATATGGGAAATCTTGCCATTTTCCCGTTGAATTGGAACACAAGGCGTATTGGGCGATCAAATGGTTGAACTTTGACATTAAGGAGGCCGGCGAGAAGCAACTATTGGAACTCAACGAGCTGGAAGAGCTGCGTTTGAACGCATATGAGAATGCCAAAATCTATAAGGAAAGGACGAAGAGATGGCATGACAAGCGTATCATTCCAAAGGAGCTTAACGAGGGAGACTTAGTTCTACTCTTCAACTCCTGCCTCCACCTTTTTCCAGGTAAGTTGAAATCAAGATGGACCGGACCTTATGTTGTGAAACATGTTTTTCCTCATGGTGCAGTTGAGATATGGGGCAAAACTAGCGGAAGCTTCAAGGTCAACGGTCATAGACTTAAGAAATACCAACCGGAAACTCCGGTTGAGGAGGTTGCACCAATATACCTCGTTTGATGAGGCATCATGGTCCAGCTAGCGACCTTAAACCAAGCGCTTCTTGGGAGGCAACCCAAGGTATTGCTTTCTTTTTCCCGTTTTCTAGTCTAGCTTAGATAGTTTGCTTTTGCTTTGTTTTGTTTGTTTTTGGCGTCCTAGACAGATAACAGGAGACATCTAAGGAAGGAGCATAACTGGAAGTTCAGAAGTTCGAGAATTCGAGAAGATGAAGTTTGACTGAGACACCTCGGTCCAGTCGAGGCCACCTCAACCGAGTTGATTCTTGAGCAATCGAGGCGACTAGGGTTTTTGCAGAACCACCTCGGTCCGTACCACCTCGGTCCAGTCGAGACCATCTCGACCGAGGTGATAGCAGTTCCAGGAACAGTATAAAAAGGAAAAAAATGTTCTGTTTTTACTTTTACTTTCTTCGACTCGACCGCGGCGCTTCTCATCTCGCTTCCTCAGATCTTGCTCGTTTTCGACGATTTCCACTTCCAAACTACGATTGAAGGGTAGTGGATCCCATTTCAAGTACAGATCTGCGAAGAAATCGAACGAATCGATCGAAACAAGGTAAAAACAGTCGAAACCCTAACTCGTTCATTCGTTTCGATTTGGGCTTTGGTTGCCCCTGAATCTGCTGAGAAAAGGCTTAGGTACCCCATAGGAAGCAAGTGTAGTGAATTTTGGGGGAAAAGAACTGGATTTCTGAGATTTGAATCGCAAACTGTTACGCCTCGGTCCAGTCGAACTGCATCTCGACCGAGGTGATTCTTGGGGATTGTCAGCAACCGAGGTCATCTGACAGTAGAGAAAAAAATGAGTTCCGAACGTCGCCTTGCCCTCAGAGACAGATCCTCACCCTCCCCTCCTTCCTCTTCTTCCTGACCTTACCGCCCGGTGATCCACGAGAGATGCCGGGTAGATTATGAGCGTATAGCTAGCCGTCCAGTGATTGCACCACGTTTCCTGGACGTGTCAGCTTTTGATTGCCTAGGGGTAGATGGAGACCTTAAGCGGATGATCACCACAGTTGGGCTGGATCAGTTTACTGAGATCCGGGCCCCAGCTTACTTGGAGCCGACCCTAGAGTTCGTTAGCTCCTTTTCCTACCTTCCCACAGAGCAGTCTGTGAAGTACCGGTTGATGAACCGGAACTTCATAGTTCCCTTAGAGGTTTGGAGAGAGATTTTCGGCTTTCCTGAGCCCACCGCCACTGACTTCCCCTCCCGATCTGTAGCTAGGGAGTTCTGGGGGCAGATTGCCCATATTACTGATCATGGAGATAGATGGCGCCCTGGAGATTCCAGGGAGAAGGTCATCTTCCACCTTGCCTTCAGATTAGCCCATAGGATATTCAGCGAGACACTTCTGGCGCGTACTGAGACGCCCTAGAAGATCCGACAGGGCGAGCTTTTCAGTCTTTACTGTATGGTTACGGGGGGTTTCCCAGACTTTGGCTTGATCTTGGCAGAGGACCTGCACAAGATCAAGGCCAAGGCGAAGGGAGATATCTGCTGCGGAGGTCTAGTCACCCACATAGTTGCTTTTCATGGGATGGACCTCAGTGCTTGTACGATGGTGGCGGCTCCGAAGCCGCTTGGATTGTACGAGATGATCACTCGGAGGATTCTAGTTCCCCGAGGTCTGACCACTCCATATGTTGCTATGCCGTGGGAGCGGACTGCGCCACAGGGGATCCGCTGGTCTGCCTAGTTCACAGTTTTCGATCCGCATTATTGGCAGACAGCTTGGGCTCCACTGATGGAGGATCATAGGGAGGCAGCAGCTGCCCCAGCTGAGGATGAGGAGGAGGAGGATGACGATGACGAGGATATAGTAATTGAGAGAGATGGTGGAGTCCCGATGGATACAGGGATAGATACTGCAGGGACGAGCGCGCCGCCGATCATAGACTTGGATGATGATGAGACTGAGCCTGCACCAGCTGAGACTTCTCCGGTTAGACCTGCTAGACGCAGGAGACACAGAGGGAGAGATCCAGCTGCCCACAGACGGATCGATGACCTGACGGATTAGGTTATTGATTCCTATGCTGCATTGTCGCTGGATATCCGCGAGATGCAGGAGAGGCAGCATTATCAGCATATCATGGCCCAGCTTCAGTTCGAGCGCATCATGGGTCATCCATTCGACCCGACTCAGTATCCATACGTGCCACCACCACCACCACCGGATCGCGACTATTGAGGAGCTGCAGGATTTTCTTTATTCTATTTTTATGTAGTTCAGCATTTTATCCGGTGAGTACTCTTATTTCTAGACTTATATTGACCCACTGGGATAGTGTGTCCCAAGTATGGGGTGTTTGTATTTATGTGATGACTTTGATGTACTTATTTGACTACTTTGATGTATGACGCACATTTGATCGGATATTTCATATTTATGCTTCAGTTGCCTTTATATGTTTATCTGATATTACATGCATATCTACAGGTTATTTGAAAATGAAAAACGTCGAAACTAAAATAAAAAATGGTTTAAAAAAAAATTTTTTTTGACCTCGACCGAGTCAGTCTTGGCCAAACGAGGCATTTCACCTCGGTTGAACCAAGAACACCTCGACCGAGGTGGGTTAACTGAGAGTTTTCGAAAATTATTTTTGTGTTGCTTATCTGGATATGATCTCAGTGAAGATCTTGCTTACTGACTGGTTTTAAATTGTTTATATGTTTGAAAGGTTTTATAATATGTTTAACTTGCTAAATGCTTTGTTTGAAATTATTGGCATGTTTAATACTTTGTTTTTATCCAAATTATGTTGAATTTGAAGGTTGACACCACAAGATAAGTTATTTCACTTCCTTCCTGGAAAGACCAAGGCAATTCATTCTTCTCTCTTCTTCTTCTTGATCATGCTTAGCCCCTCATATACATTTTGCCTCCCTTTACCTATCCGGGAATTTGGAAGCAAGCGAAGTTGTGAAAGCAAGTGAAGTTAAAGTTGAGAAGTGGCTGGAAGTGAAAGTGTTAGAAAGCAATAATAGGTTTGGGGAAGTCAATCATGAAGATGAGTAACTCGGCACCATTCACATAGCCGGGTGTTTGTGTCTTGCCAAAGTCGGATTGAGCGATATTCCTAACGGGTCATGGTATGTGCATCAAGGGTTTGATGCATCTCAAGAAATTGATGATTGCTGATTTTCTAGGCTTCGGTTATTGTGCACCTCTGTCCATGCATCCCAAAAAGTAAAGTAAAAAGAAAAAGTGTGAAATAAGCAAAGCTTATTGGTGGAAGATGTTGCAAGTCAAAGTGGAAGTGAAGTTCGTCCTTTTCCCGGATTGTAGCACCACATTACCTTACACACATCCCTACCCTACACGTTTCTTGACCTTTTCTTTTGGGAAGCCCTTGAGACCTTGAGCTTGTTGATTGACTTAGTGGTTTAAACTGGATTATACATGATTAATTTTGATAATTGTGACTTATTATGCATTCTATGATTTTATGCAAAGATGAACAACTTTTCTATATTTATAAAATGTTTTGATCATGTTTGGACTTTAAATTCCATGAAGTATTCTCTTAGAGTGATCTATGATAGTAGCACACCATAAAAATGTTTTTGGAAGACTTTTCATTGATTTTTATGACTTATAATCCATTCTATCTTGTCTTCTATATGCGGAACTTGCTTGGGGACAAGCAAGGGCTAAGTATGGGGTATTTTGATAGCATGAATTATAGTCTATATTTTGGGGTTTGTTTGGACGTTTTATCTTCAATAATCTGCATGTTAGCATGTATAATATGTGATTATATTACCATTTCATCTACCATTGCGGGAATCGAGGTCTACACCTAGTTTTGCTGTAATTGTAGGTAAAATGGCACATTTTGCATCAAAAAGGAGCAAAAGGAGTCATAAGTCATTTGGAGATACATCCAAGGAGCATAGCCATGGATTAAAGATTTACTTTGGACCAGTTTTGAGAGATTTCACATTCAGTTATGACTCACCTCGGTTGACCAGAGATTCATCTCGACCGAGGTGATCCATAGACGCCGACTCGACCGAGGCGAACACCTAGGACGCGTCGAGAAAATTTTATTCTTGGCTGAGATCTTTTATCTTTGGAAGGTGATCTTATATTTTTGGGCTTGGCTCCTGGAAGGAAGAAGATATGTAGAATCATATATTTTACCTATATTTATGGGAAAATATCTTTCTAAGATTTATTATCTTTGAAGGGTTATTTTCCTATAAAAAGGGTTAGATTTCCACAAATCGAGGAGCATGCTATACTATCGATCAGGGTTTATAGCACGCATCAGCCATACTCCAGTTGGGAGTTTCGAAGAACCTCTTTGAAGGTTGAAGGAAGATTGAAGATCATAGCTTTTATAGCTTTTTGGAGGGTTTTGTAAGATTGTCTTTAATTCCCTCACTTGTTGTCTTGTCTTGTTGGATTTATATCCAAGGAACGCGTTGTTGTGATATTTGATTCAGTTATTGAAGTCTTTTCAATTAAATTCTTCTTGTTCAAATATTCACTTTCTTCCCATATATTTAATACTTTCATAATGATGATGAGTGACTAATTTTCTTGTGTGATTCTAGGGTGATTGGCTGAAGGTTGTGGGAAAAACAATGATAGAATAATCTTAGATTCCAGTAGGATCCTGAAAGTTCGAGTCTTTAACCTTAACCCTAAGCATCTCGTTCAGTCGATGAACATCTCGGCCGGGGTGGAATCTGGCTGACCGAGGTGACTTGTCTGATTCTAAACTGAGAAGTTAAGTGTTAGAGTTTGCCAAATCCTATTCTTATTATACCTTTCCTGGTTCAAAGCAAGCTTAGGATGAGACTTACCCGGTAATTCCTTAGTTTGTATACCAACGATCATAAGTGTAGGTAATAAAGGTTTATCCTTTATTGGGGTTTGAGTGTGCTTCCATCCCATCTTTGTGAGTTAGCCTGAGACTTACCCGGTAAAGGTTGATTCTATTCCCTTAGATGGTGTGTTAGTTTGAGGTTATAGTTCTTTATCTTCATTCCTTGAGACTTACCCGGTAATAGGAGTTAAGGTTTAGGATTAGTGAGTAGTGAGACTTACCCGGTGATCTACTCCACTTTAGTAACACCTTCCCCTTGCAAAAATCTCAGCTTTGTCCGCAACTAGACGCTTTAATCCCTAGAATTGCATGTTTGCTTTATTGACTTCTTATTCATCTTTGATTGTGTTAATTGCTCTTGTGGTTAGTATTCACGAAAGCTTACCGTTATTGACTTTGTTTCACCGAGTCCCTGTGATCGACCCCTGGAATTTCTTGCTTTTTACTACGATTGACCCGTACACTGCGGGTTCGCATCCTTGTTTTAAGCTTAGGTCTAGGGTTATAAATTTAAAGCTTGCACACACCGTTTGGAGCGAACACAAGCCACTTGTTGAGTCTCCAACTCCTGCTGATGAGCCGCCTTCCAAGCATCTTGACGGCGGTCAAAGTGAGTGGTCATGGAGGAGGCAAAGCTGGACTGCCACGCTTGCTACTACTCAAGCATGGACCGCTGGTACTCGGTCTTCCATGCTTGGTGTTGTGTAGTCAAGGCTGCCATCTGAGCCTGCAAACTCTCCATGGCCTGATTGTCGTGTGCTGCAGTCGGCATCTCTTCATTAGTGGTGGGAGCCCGGCTGGAGCCTACTGCGTATCTCCCAACAATATCCTCCTGAGGCCGTCTCGGAGGAACTGGGTCAGCTAGTACGTACAAATTGGAGAGCTCATCTCCCAATGGAAGTCGTCGGGGAGATATGTAATGTGACTCCCATCTGCTAAAGAGAGCCAAAAGTGGTGCTCCTCGTCTCTCCTGAGGAGCCTGTACCTCCTCAACATACCCTCCGTATATAGTGGGGCCTCTAATCCGTCCTCCAAGGCAGAGAGATCCATCACCAGTGCAGCTAACAAGAAGAAGATCCCTCCTCCCACAATAACTCGTGGCTCAGTCTTCCTAATCCGCTTCAAAGCAGTAACGAAGAGGTATGGCCAATCCGGTACCCTGTCGTTCGTGGAGAGGCAGGCGTATAGCAGTGGAAGGTCCTTAAGAGCAACCTTATTCTCCTCCTTGTGTCCACAGAAGACACTCATAAATATCTTCGAGATGAGCCTCAAACAGGGGTGAGTGAATTTGTTGGAGTACTAACCCCCTGCATGAAACTCAAACCTGGTCGCGACCTACCAAAACTCCATCAAATCAGGTATCGGAATGGGTTCCCACCAGTCATCGGAAGCGGATATAGTCTCCCCTAAGGCCTCCTGCAGCTGGGTGTAATCCAATGTGTACTTTCTTTTGTTGTACTTGAATGTAAGTCCAACACACTCGAGGTCCACCGTTTCCATTTTGAAGGTGGCAATGAGCTGGCGGCTGAGCTCGGGGTACGTTGGGGCACTCGTTATTAGAAAATCCCTGAGCCCAGCGTTGTTGAGGAATTCCTGCATGCTCTCCAACATGCCCAAATGTTCCAAGGTAGGAACGTCCAGAAATCGGGTTGCATACAAATCCCGACCTTGTGCAATCCTATACCGCTCTGTTTCGGCTTCTGAAAACTTATATTTCTTCTGATTCTCCATCTCTTGCAGTTTGAACAATCAAAGGAATTAGAAATTTCAGAAAATTGAGTAAGAAAAGAACCCTCTGTTATGTTTTCCGCAGGGGCGGCACGACGCAGAGGCGGGTGCTTGCAGGCGCAGGAGCGGTCGAAGAACAAAGGGCGATTTTGGGAGTTCGGCGAAGGTTTTGGTGATGTGACTGGTCCGGCGTCTTCTATGTTGTTGCAGACGTCGCCGGAGGTGGGGCAGTGGAGGGCGAGAGTGAGAGGGTTGAGGGGATGTTAGTGTGTGGTGGTGGTGAGAGCTGGCGTCGCACAGGGCCGGTAGTCGTCGGAGCCGGCGTAAGAGTGTTTGGACAGGGTGGTGCTTGGGCTTCCGGAGGGCGCAGGGGCGTATGAAGGCGAGGTGGCTAGGTTTCGAAGGGTGAATGGAGGGGTAATGCAAAGGGCTGTAGATGTAGGTTATTTTTGGGAAGTGTATTTTTTTTCTTTCCTTTACAAAACCGCAGGGGTGGCGTTTGTCGCCGTGGGGGCGGTGACAAGGAAGAGGGGGTACGCAGCCTCAACGCTGGGGGCGGCGCTGAGGATACGTGTCAAGGATGGCCGCCACAGGAGCATGGGGTGTCACCGCGGGGGCGGGGTCACCCAACCGCAGGGGCGGTTTTCTTGATAGAAGCTCCTCTTCTTATTCCTTCGGGTTGCCTTCCGAATCAAGGCCTTTGTTTTACACCGTTGGCTCGACTTAAGGTCTCTACCTCTATGATTGAGCCTCCTCCAACATCACTTTTGGGTTTATAACCGTTTGTGAAGGTAATCCTCCGGAGGACCTAGTTTCAATTCTTGTAATGGCTTCCGCCATTTGTCCAACCTGTTTTTCAAGGTTCTTGATGTTGGATTCTGTTGTTTGGGCATGAGTAGCAAAGTGTTTAGTCAAAACCTACAACATATCTTCAGTTCAGTGATACTTACCTTGACGGGGTTGTTGTTGTTGGTTTTGTTGATCCCTCCAACGAAAGTTCTGTTGGTCATGCCAGTTTGGCATGAAATTCTGTGCATAGGGATCGTTCCTAGGCCTTTGCTGCTGTGGCTGTCCATAACCCATTGCGTTCACCTCAGCATCGTCATCCTGGACTTGGGGACACATGTCCGTTGGATGGTATGGGTCCGCACATACTCCACAAGCTTTGAGCTACTGTGGGATTCCCATAAGTGTTAGTCTCTTCACCATTTCCTTCAACTCCGCGAGCTTGGTGGAAATCTTGCTCTTCCCGGAACTCACAACATGAACTCCTTTAATGAACGGGGTCCTCCCAAAATTCCGAGTTCCTTCCGCTAGTTCCTGTATCTTTTCCAAAGCAAGGTTAGGAGTAGAGTTAAGAATATTACCTCCGCAAGCCGCATCGACGATCCTGCTTTCATTTTCTAGCAAGCCATTGTACAAGTAGAAGACTAGATCCTGAGTTGAATATCCGTGAAAAGGACAGCTGGATCGGAGGCGTGCAAACCTCTCGAAGTACTAGTAGGGAGTTTCGTTCGCCTCTTGCTCGATGTTGCTTATAGCTTTCTTCAAGCTATTGGCCTTCTTGGCTGGAAAGTATTTCTCCAAAAACGCCTTGTGAAGTTTTCCCCAAGTGTCGATGCTCCCAGATGGAAGGTGATAATACCAATCATCCGCGGAATCTTTGAGTGTGAAGCCGAATGCCCTCATCTTGATTTGTTCTTCGGTAATGTTGGCCGGCTTCATGCTCATACACACGGTATGGAACTTCCCAAGGTGTTTGATGGGGTCTTCACCACTTAGCCCATGGAAGGATGGAAGCAAGTGAATGAGGCCCGGCTTGAGCTCGAAATTGACTCCTCCTAATGCCGGTATAGTGACCGCAAGGGAGTTTTGAGCCAAGGTGGGCTGCGTGAGTTGACGAAGTGTACGGTCAGTCATCTCTTGTTGAAGTTGTTGTTGTCTTCGTTGCCGGATGTGCGTCCTCTCAATTTCTGGATCAAAACAAGCAAAGCCGGAGTTAGTAGCATGGGTTTGAACCATAAAAATGGTTCAAACCAATAATCAATAATAACAATAAAACACTAAAACTCCCCGGCAACGGAGCCAAAATTTGACTAGAGGTATTTCTATGGTCGTCTATACCCAATCAAAAGTAAATCCCGACTTAGCACTAATGACAAGTATAGTGGTTAAGTAAGGGTCGAACCCAAGAGAGTTAAGGTGTTTTAGATGCAATTATCGATTATAGTAACAAGTAAAAATTGCGGGGGTGAATCTACACTAGGTTGATTCTAAGCATCCAATTGCTACTTTGGTGAGTTCCTTTTACAAGTTTTCAAGTAATCTCCCGTCTCGATCATATATATGTGTTGAGCCGACCGGCATCAACACAACTTAACAGGTTAGTGTTCGGTAAACCTACAAGAACAAATAACAATTTTAGCTTTCAAACAAAGACTAAGGGATATAAATAGAAGATTAAAACCGTTAAACTTTTCCTTATATTTGTGTTCCTTTTCTTTAAGTAATTACAACTAGTTATTACATAAAGTTGCAACTAGATTAAAGACCCGAACTCAGAACATATTAATCCTAGTTATTTGCATGCACTTTAGAACCTAAGGTGATCAATCTCAAGCAATAGTAAGCATGCAATTAGACAATGGAGATCAAGGAAACACAAAGCATTACTGAATGAAAACTTATATTAAAAAGAACTTACAACCAAAGTAACAATGCAACTTCAAACCAACCCAATGTAGCAAGGGAGTTAGCAACTCGTTACAAAGGTAGCAAGATAATCTAAGTGGATATCTTATTGGATAACAATATGCCTCCTTCTAGCAATCAACCAAGGACTATTTATACTACAAAAGACACTAAATGGGAGTAAATGGCCGGCCTAAAACAGCCACCTTTAATGCCATAAAGGTGGTGTTAACAGCCGGAGTAAAGCTTCTGACGTTAAACCGCAGGGGCGGCGTTCAGTCCCGCAGGGGGCGGTGAATACAAAAACGCTTGATCTTCTTCAAGGCCGCAGGGGCGGCTAGGCAATTCCGCTGGGGCGGATCTTCAATGCTCTTCAAACGTTTGACCCTTCGACTTCCTGACGTTTTTGATGCCAAGCCGCCGGGCGCCCCTATGTCAATGCAGGGGCGGTGACATAGCCTCTTCGTCTTCCAGCTCTGAGGTTGAGGCGCAGGCAAGGGCACAGTGGAAGGCGCAGGGGAGCTGGTCTTCGTTTCTTCAAGGCAAGTCACCGCAGGGGCGCCAAGGAGTGGCCAGGGGCGGTAACACACTTCATGTCTGGCGATGGCGAAGGCGCAAGGGGCGCTCCGGTGTAAGGCGTCACCCGCAGGGACAGTGATAAGGCTCCGCTGGGGCGGTGGCCCAACAGAATCTTTGCTTTGTGAACAATCTTTACTCCTAAGTGCTTATAACTCCTTTCTTAGCTTCTTTAAGTCTTCTTCTTTTGAACCAAGGAGTTAGTAGCATAAATCGACACAAATGCAATAAAAAGACTCTAAAAACTATCTTAAATGATTGTGATTCCATCACCAATCACTAGTCTGTAGCCACCTCTCCGACTCTCTCCAAGATCTCAAATGGTCCGACATATCGGGGACTCAGCTTCCCCTTAATGCCGAAACGCGGGACACCTCTCCTCGGTGATACTCTCAACCACACCTGTGCGCATACTCAAAACTCCAGAGGTCGACGCCTCTTGTCGGCGTAGGATTTTTGACGACTCTGTGCTACTAACATCCGCTCCCGGACCAAGGACAATCCGGACGATTTTGTAAGACCCCAAATCCATAGGACTTGGAATGTTACATTGGGCTAGGATCTCATAATGGATCCTAACCCTAGCCTGATAACAAGTTCACTGGATCTTACAACAAGGCACAAGTAGAGTAAACCAAATACATAAAAGCTGTATATGATACATCAAAAGTGTTTACAAACAGAAAGCCGAGTACAAAACATCAAACATAAACATCTGATACAAAAGATCCCAACCCACACATCCTAACGTAGAGAAGTCCTTGGCTGGTCACACCATCTGGCTCACTCTGCAGTCTTCCTAACCTGCAGACTAACTACAACACGGTATACACCGTTAGCTACAACAATGAAAAGGATGAAGGTAATAGCACAACCACATATCTACATCTCAGACATGCAATGCCACTCACATTCATTTACTATCTTTCAATTATGTTATTCCTTTACTAATTCAACTTCTTTTGTGGCACGAGGAGCCTAAAGAACCCCGTCTTTTCCCCCTTTAACTCAGGTGTTGCATGGGGATCTACCTCCCGCCTGAGCTACTGGCTTCCAAGCACTTCCTTCTACTCTCGGCGAGCTTCTGGCAAGTGGTCACCGCCCGTTATAATACACTTGGTCCATTTAAATGTAATAAAGGGTCGTCCTAGTCCGGTTTAAGTTATAAATGCACAATCATATGAACACACACATCCAACACAATCACACAAATCCATAACTGATGGCTAAGTAAGTCCTATGGACTTACCTTATACACTTGTATCCAATACCACGTCACAGCTTCCCCATGGGGAAGGAATCAACGCCTGCAATAGAAAGGCACACAACATCATACACTACAAGTGTTAGGAGACTTGTCTCCATAACCTTAACCAACATCCAACCTCAAACTAAACCTCAAGATAACAACAAGCTCACATATGCCTACAACATAACCTCAACATCAATCCAAGTGCCTAAGGCACAACTCCAACATACAACACATCCTAACCACACTAGCTTAGTTACCAACTAAGCCAAGGCCAAACGAAAGGAAGGAAGGATGACATACCAACAAGGTATGCAACAACAGAAGCAAGAGCACAAGGATGATCTAGTGAGGCGCAGGGGTGGCTCACCAAAGG
Source organism: Fagopyrum homotropicum (assembly GCA_033239125.1). Taxonomy (NCBI): domain Eukaryota; kingdom Viridiplantae; phylum Streptophyta; class Magnoliopsida; order Caryophyllales; family Polygonaceae; genus Fagopyrum; species Fagopyrum homotropicum. The sequence continues at coordinate 61,885,266 of BSWB01000005.1, forward strand.
CACAGGGGCGGCTCACACACCAGGCGCAGGGGCGGCTGGAGTCAGACGCAGGGGCGGCGAACTCTGCAGAGAGTTGGTCCCGACTTCTCTTCGATCCCTTTCTCGACTTTCTTCACTTCTTCAACATACCACAACAATATATACACATATATACACATATATGATCATCAACCAACCAAGAAAAGATCCAACACAAGCATAGCTTGTGATCCTAAGCTAGAAAGGAAGAAAGAAACAAGAAAGATGGAAAGAAGAGAGATGAAGGAGAAGAGCTTACCACAAAAATCCCTATGCTGCAACTATGGAGAATACAACACATCTATCACCTCAACACAACACCAACAACCTTCAGCAACATCCTCATGAGCATCCAAGGCCCAAGCGACACTCAAACTCACAAGATCCCACTCATAAGAGCAAGAAGAGATCAAAGAAGATCAAGGAGAAAGAAAGAAGAAGAAGAACGTGAGGAGGAAGAGAGAAGCTGAACAGAGGTAGGAAACCCCTCATCTGAAGCTAAGGCATGGCTTATAAGAGAAGCCAGCCGCAAAGCACAAGTCAAGAGTCAACGAAAGCGGCTGCACCATCATAGAACCGCAAGGGCGCCTAGCCGCTGGGGCGGCCCAGGTGGTGTGCAAGGGCGGCTAACAGGTGGCAAGGCAAGGCTCACTAAGACTCAACAAGAATCCTAAGCTTTAAAGACTAAGGCTCTTACATCACACCCCCCTAAAAACAAGTTTTGTTCTGAAACTTGAAAAATCCCAAAGGCTCTCAAACCCATAAGCCGAGGTATAACTCTCTTCTCAAGAACATCAGGTCATAACCTATAACATTCTATATCCTCAACACAACATGGTGAAATCACAACTCCAGCATAACAATTCTACACAAGGCCTAGTGGAAGATCATCTCTGGCCAAACACTAACCACATTACACTAGCATGGAGGAAAGCCGTCTCTAGCCAAAACGTACACATATCACTACTATGTGGAGGAAAACCATCTCCACTCACACTATGTCCATCGAAGGTAGCATGGAGGAAAGAACCATCTCCAGTTAGTCCTAACATATACCATAGCATGGAGGAAAGAACCATCTCCAGCTATACCTATCTCGTACTAGCAAACAAGATCTAACAGATCATATGCACATATCACAGCTAGCATGAAAACACAACATATCACATAAGCACATAACATGCACTCACCAAGAAGGCACTAAGATCTACTTGTGGATCCTACTGGTGCATCTAGCTCAGCATAAAACTCTGGATTGTTCCTCTGGATACTATCCTCTGTCTCCCAGGTAGCCTCATCTGGTCCTCGTCTCGACCACTGTATCCGCAACATAGGAATGTCCTTCAAATGCAGGCGTCTCACACCTCGTTCTAGGACTACAATGGGGTGCTCTGCAAACGTGTGGTCCGGCTCAACCACCAGATCATCATAACTCACGATGTGCCTCGGATCAGGTATATACTCCCTCAGCTGAGACAAATGAAATACAGGATGAACACCCTCTAACCTCGGAGGAAATGCTAATCTGTAGGCTGCCCTCCCGACTCTATCCAGTATCTCGAAAGGACCGACATATTGGGGACTCAACTTCCCCTTTATGCCAAAACGTCTGACGCCTCGCGTCGGAGATACTCTCAACCAGACATGAGCTCCTACCCTAAACTCTAGAGGTCGACGCCTCTTGTCTGCATACGACTTCTGGCGACTCTGTGCAGCCAGTATCCTCTCTCTAATCAGCGCTACTCGAGCCATATCATCCTGAATCTACTCTGGTGCTATCCCACTTGTATTACTAGGCTCATCCCAACATAAAGGTGTACGGCATCTACGTCCATACAATGCCTCATAAGGAGCCATCCTTATAGATGCATGCTAGCTGTTGTTGTATGAGAACTCAACGAGTGGAAGGTAATCAGACCATCCCTGTCCCCAATCCAACACACAGGCTCGCAACATATCCTCTAAGGTCTGGATGGTCCTCTCTGACCGACCATCTGTTTGGGGGTGAAACGCAGTCCTGAAGTGTAGACTCGTCCCCAAAGCAGTCTGAATCTACTGCTAGAATCTCGATGTGAATCGTCCATCACGATCAGAAATGATCGTACTTGGTACCCCATGGAGTCTCACTATCTGTCTAGTGTACTCCTCAACTAATCTGCTCACTGGCCACGTCTCTCTAATGGGAATGAAATGTACCATCTTTGTCAATCTGTCAACGATCACCCAAATGGCATCAAAGCTCCTGCAGACCCTCAACCCGGTCACAAAGTCCATGGAGACGTCCTCCCACTTCCACTACGGAACTGGCAGTGGATGGAGCTCACCTCCAGGCCTGAAATGCTCTATCTTGACCTGTTGACAGGTCGCACAGTGAGCCACAAATCTGGCTACATCAGGCTTCAGCACTCCCCACCAATATGAGCGTCTCACATCATGGAACATCTTACTCGTACCAGGGTGTACGGATTAAGGTGTACAGTGAGCCTGTTGTAGTATCCGTTGTCTCAACTCTGCATCTACAGGAACACACATACGATCATGTCGTCTCATAACTCCATCCACCCCAATAGTGAACTGGGGTGCCTCTCCACGAGATATCCTATCTCTGATCCTCGTCAAGGTCAGGCAGGTCCCCTGCTTCTGTTGGATCTCATCCAACAAACCAGGTAGAACCTCTAAAGCAAATAATTGGGCATCCTCATCAAGAAACTGGATGTTCATCTCTAGCCAGGCTAGAAACCTTTGAAGCTGAGGTTGTATAGTAAGTCTGGAAATCGCCTTCTCTCGAGGCGTCTTCCTGCTCAAGGCGTCAGCTACTACGTTCACCTTGCCAGGATGATACAAAATCTCAAGGTCACAGTCCTTGATCTACTCAAGACATCGACGCTGGCGGTTATTCAATTCCCGCTGTGTGAAAATGTACTTCAGACTCTTATGGTCTGTGAAGATCTGACATGTAGCACCGTACGGATAATGTCTCCAGATCATCAAAGCATGAACTACTGCTGCCAACTCCAAATTATGAGTCGGGTAGTTCTCCTCATACGTCTTCAGCTGTCGAGACGCATATGCAATCACTATGTCTCTCTGCATCAGCACATATCCCAAGCCTAGCTTGGATGCATCACTGTAGACAACAAAATCATCAGAACCCTCTAGCTGTGCCAAAACAGGAGCAGAAGTCAAACGCCTCTTCAACTCCTCAACACTCTGAGCGCACTGGTCAGTCCATACAAATCTGGTAGTCTTCCTCAGAAGATTCGTCAGTGGACGGGCAATCACAGAAAATCCCTGCACAAAGCGTCTGTAATAACTAGCTAAGCCAAGAAAGCTACACACTTCCTTGACGTTCGTCGGTGTCGTCCATGCAGCAACCAATATGTCCATAATCCCGTCGGCAGAGACGATATGTCCAAAGAAAGCAACCTCAGACATCTAGAACTCACACGTAGAGAGCTTGGTATACAGCTCTCTATATCTCAAAATCTGCAAAACTGTCCTCAAGTGCCCTACATGCTCCTCTCTACTACGAGAGTACACCACAATATCATCAATGAAGACCACTACAAACTGATCCAGGAAGTCGATGAAGATATTGTTCATCAACTCCATGAATACTTTTGGGGCATTCGTTAGTCCAAATGGCATCACTACAAACTCGTAGTGTGCATAACGGGTACAAATGCCGTCATGTGCACATCCTGCTCTCTTACTCTCAGCTGGTGATATCTACACGCAAGTCGACCCGGGAGAAAAACTTCGCTCCCTGTAGCTGATCAAGTAGATCATCAATACGAGGTAGTGGATACCTGTTCTTGATGCTCACCTTGTTCATCTCTCTGTAATCTATACACAGTCTCAACGATCCGTCCTTCTTCCGTGCGAAGAGGACAGGTGCACCCCATGGTGAAACGCTAGGGTGTATGAAGCCCTTCTCAGCCAACTCCTCGAGTTGCTTCTTCAGCTCCAACATCTCGACAGGTGCCATACGGTATGGGGCCTTCGAGATGGGTCTCGTGCCAAGCTTCAAGTCAATACCAAAATATACACTCCTCTGAGGTGGCAGGCTAGACGGCTCTGCAAATATGTCAATAAACTCACATACCACTAGTATGTCCTCCAAATCCGAACTCTCTCCATCCTTCATGGCGTAGCACCAGAAGGCATCACATCCTTGTGCAATCAATCTAGTTGCTTGTACTACACTGATGACAGATCTTGTCTTCCCAAGGTCCCAAACCCGGAAGACCTCTATCGGACCTAAGTCGGTAGAGACTGTAACAGTTCTCTTACCCACATCTAATACCGCACGGTGTCTACGCATCCAATCCATACCTAATATGACTTCTTCATGCATAAGGGGAATCACTAAGAAGTCAACAAGTAATACACGAGTCCCTAAGCATAGGGGACAACTACATATCTCTTGGGTACCTCTGACCCTACTACCATCAGGTAACCCTATAGTAAAGGGTGTCCCCTCTATGGTAGACAAACTCAAACGCTCAACACAAGCAACATAAAGAAATGAATGCGTAGCACCCGTATCACACAAAACTCTAACAGGTAAACCATGTAACAGAATGGTACCTGTAGCAGCTGGTGCTGGCGGCTCCTCAGCGCTCCTCACCTCAAAAACTCTGCCCTGAGCTCCTCGGTTATCACTGGTACCAGCCTCTTTACCTCTACCTCTACTCGGTCCTGGAGCTGGCCCTTGAGTAGCAGGTGTGCTTGGGACTCTCTGTTGTCCTTGTGTTTGATTTTGAGGCGGTCTCTACCCCCCTCTCTTGCACCTGCAGGGGAAGAACCCTGTTATGATGACGCCTTGCCCTGACGGCAAAACGTAGCTCTATGTCCTGGCTTCAAACACGAGAAGCAAGTCAGTGGTGCTCTAGGACAATCAATCCTCACATGCCCATAGGCCCCGCAGTAGTAACACTACGGCCTCTCAAACCTATCTATGCAGACACTTGAATACTCGAGCGGCCTTGAGTCTGACCTCGCCCATATCTAGATGCTCCTGCACTAGTGGGTGCGGAACATTGTCTCTTCTCAGACCGTCCTGTCTGAGAAGCCCTCCTCTAGCTAGCTCTTTCTCTCATAGGCAGAGGCCCGATCCTGGTACTCTGCCAATGAGTCACAGTGAAATCCCACCATGTAGGAGCGTGTGCTCTCCCTCAGACGACGGGCAAAAAGGTACACATGATGGTCCTCACATGGTGCACCTGGACCCAACAATGGTAGCTCAGTCTGGAAGCGGCGAATGACGTCTGTAATAGGTACGCCCTAAAAAACCCGCCTCCACGAAGTCTTGCAGTTTCTCCCTCCTCAGTGAAGCAGAGCAGAACTGCTCTCTCAACATAGTCCTCATCTGCTCATAGGTGGTAACTCGTGCTCTAACTGTCCTCCACCACTGGTGTGCCAGGTCATGGAATAGAGATTATAGTAGCTCTATCAGTCTGTCTTCAAGGCATCGAATAGACTCTAAGGCTGAGTCTACATGCCCAATCCACACCTCAATCTCTAGGCCGATCTCCTCATAGAAGTGTGGTACTCCCTGCTGGTGGAAGGCCTTCAAATAGGTATCAGGTCAAGGCCCTCTAGTCTCCTCCACAACTCGAGCTGGCTCAACAACACGAACCGGTACAACTAGCACCTGAGTAGCTCCATGGGATCTCTCAGATGATCCCTCATGCCCTGGCAGATCTAATGCTCGTCTGCCCGCTCTGATGGCCTCCTCAAAATGCCTAAGATAATCTCTAAACTCTGATCCACCCATAGAGACACGGTTTAAGCCATCAGACTAGCCTGGATGGGCCGGCTGTCTCGTGGACCCACCATGCCTCGTAGCTGGAACTACGCTCTCAGCAACCTCCTCAGGAGCCTCGTCCACCACTGGTGGATCTACAACGGGAGCTGGTCCATGTCCTATCCCTCCTGGAGGGAGAGGTGGTCTACCTCTACATTGGCCTACAGCAGCAGTAGCTCTAGTCTAAGCCATCTGCGGGGTATGCACACCTAACATATAAGGCTCTATATAGGCCATATGTATAGATATATATATAATACTTAATAGTACACGCATACACATCAGCATATAAGAGATATCTATATCTATATATATATATATATATATATATATATATATATATATATCTATATTGTCGAGATCCTCATATGGGCGACAGCTTATGTACGTACTATCCCAAAACATTTGTACTCGCTTTAAAACCAAAACCTTTCGAAAAGTCAGACCCCGTGTGGGTTTTGTTTATTTATCCACTCTACCTTTATTGAAGATAGCTAGTGCCATTGTTGTTAACCTAAGGCTCTGATACCAACTCTGTAACACCCCAAATCCACAGGACTTGGAATGTTACAATGGGTTAGGATCTCACAATGGATCCTGACCCTAGCCTGACAACAAGTTCACTGGATCTTACAACAAGGCACAAGTAGAGTAAAACCAAATACATAAGAGCTGTATATGATACATCAGAAGTGTTTACAAACACAACGTCGAGTACAAAACATCGAACAAAAACATCTAATACAAAAGATCCCAACCCACGCATCCTAATGTACAGAAGTCCTCGGCTGGTCACACCATCTGGCTCACTCTGCAGTCTTCCTAACCTTCAAATCAACTACAACACGGTATACCCCGTTAGCTACAGTAATGAAAAGCATGAAGGTAATAGCACAACCACACATCAACATCTCACACACGCAATGCCATATACATTCATTTATTATCTTTCAATTGTGTTATTCCTTTCTAATTTAACATCTTTTGTGGCACGAGGAGCCTAAAGAACCCCGTCTCTTCCCCCTTTAACGCAGGTGTTGCATTGGGGATCTACCTCCCTTGTGAGCTACTAGCTTCCGAGCACTTCCTTCCACTCTCGGCGAGCTTCTGGCAAGTGGTCACCGCCCGTTATAATACACTTGGACCATTTGTATGTAACAAAGGGTCGTCCTAGTCCGGTTTAGCTTATAAATGCACAATCATATGAACACACATAACCATCACAATCACTCAAATCCATAACTGAACGCTAATTAAGTCCTATGGACTCACCTTATACACTCGTATCCAATACCATGTCACAGCTTCCCCTTGGGGAAGGAATCAACGCCTGCAATAGCAAGGCACACAACATCATACACTGTAAGGGTTAGGTGACTCGTCTCCATAACCATAACCAACTTACAACCTCAAACTAAACCTCAAGATCACAATAAGCTCACATATGCCTACAGGATAATCTCAACATCAACACGAGTGCCTAAGGCACAACTCCAACATACAACACATCCTAACCACACACAAGCGTAGCTACCAACTAAGCCAATGCCAAAGGAAAGGAAGAAAGGAAGACATACCAATAAGGTATGCACCAACAAAAGCAAGAGCACAAGGCTGATCTAGTGAGGCGCAGGGGCGGCTCACCAAAGGCGCAGGGGCGGCTCACCAAAAGCGCAGGGGCGGCTCACACAATAGGCGCAAGGGCGGCTGGAGTCAGACGCAAGGGCGGCCAACTATGTAGAGAGTTGGTCCTGACTTCTCTTCGATCCCTTTCTCGACTTTCTTCACTTCTTCAACATACCACAACAACATATACACATATATACACATATATGATCATCAACCAACCAGGAAAGGATCCAACACAAGCCTAGCTTGTGATCCTAAGCTAGAAACGAAGAAAGAAGCAAGAAAGAAGGAAAGAAGAGAGATGAAGGAGACGAGGTTACCACAACAAGCCCTAAGTTGCAACTATGGAGCATACAACACGTCTATCACCTCAACACAACACCAACAACCTTCAGAAACATCCTCATGAGCATCCAAGGCCCAAGCCACACTCAAACTCACAAGAGCAAGAAGAGATCAAAGAAGATCAAGGAGAAAGAAAGAAGAAGAAGAACGTGAGGAGGAAGAGGGAAGCTGAAGAGAGGTAGGAAACCCCTCATCTGAAGCTAAGGCATGGCTTATAAGAGAAGCCGGCCGCAAAGCACAAGTCAAGAGTCAACGAAAGCGGCTGCATCATCACAGAACCGTAGGGGCAACTAGCCCAAGGCGCAGGGGCGCCTAGCCGCTGGGGTGGCCCAGGTGGTGCGCAGGGGCGGCTAACAGTGGTCAAAGCAAGGCTCACTAAGGCTCATCAAGACTCCTAAGCTCCAAAGAGTAAGACTCTTACAGATGTCATCCTATACCTGATCTGCAGCTACTCCATCAGCCTTGCTGGGCTCCTCCCAGGACAATGGTATACGACATCTCCGCCTGTACAAAGCCTCATAAGGGGCCATGCCAATTGACGCGTGCCAACTATTATTATATGAAAACTCTACAAGTAGGAGGTGATCGGGCCATACCTGTCCCCAAATTAAGTACACATGCCCGTAACATGTTCTCTAACGTCTGGATGGTCCTCTCTGACCAACCGTCGGTTTGTGGGTGATAAGCAGTGGTAAAGTGGAGACTCGTCCCTAATGTAGTATTTACCTGCTGCCAAAATCTCGAGGTCAAATATCCATCCCTGTCGGAGATGATATTCCTCGGTACCCCATGGAGTCTCACAATATGTATGGTAAACTCATCAGCTAAACGACTTACCGGCCACGTTTCCTTAATCGGAATGAAACGTGCGGTCTTCGTCAGACAGTCTACTACTCCCCAAATAGCATCAAAACCTCGGCTGAGTCTCAAACTTGTGACAAAGTCCATAGATCTATCCTCCAACTTCCACTGTGGTACTAGTAGTGGGTGGAGCTCCCCTCCGGACCTACGATGCTCAATCTTGAACTACTGATAGGTCACACATAGAGCCACATACCGAGCCACGTTGGGCGTCAAACCACCCCACCAGAAGGAACGTCTCACGTCCTTGTACATCTTACTCGCTCCAGGATGTACTGAGTATGGGGTAGCATGAGCCTCACCTAATATCCTTTGTCTCAACTCATTGTCTGATGGCTTACAGATGCAGTCCTGACGTCTCACCACTCCATCAACACCAATAGTGAACTGAGGTGCCTCATCTCGAGATATCCTATCTCGGATCCGGGTCAAAGTCGGACAGGTCCCCTACTTCTCTCGGATCTCACCCAATAGATCTAGAAGTAACTCCAAGGTAGCCAGCTGATGAGCCGTATTTGGAAACTGAATCTCTACCTCCGACCAAGCCAAATTCCTCTACAACTGCGGTTGTACTGTCAACCGGGCTATCGCCTTCTCCCGAGGAGTCTTCCGGCTCAAAGCGTCAGCAACTCCATTCGCCTTACCGGGGTGGTAGAGAATCTCAAGGTCGAAATCCTTGAACAACTCTAGGCACCGCCTCTGGTGTTTATTCAACTCCCGCTGAGTGAATATGTACTTCATACTCTTATGGTCTGTGAAGATCTGACAAGTCGCCCCATAGAGATCGTGACGCCAGATCTTAAGAGCATGGACTACTACAACTAACTCTAGGTCGTGTGTGGGGTAGTTCTCATACTTCTTCACCTGGCGAGACGCATAGGCTATGACCCTACCCCTCTGCATCAAGACCCATAGGCTATGACCCTACCCTCATGCTATGCTAAAATCAGGGGAGACATCAATCTCCTCTTCATCTCCTCAAAACATTGCTGACACGGCTCAGACTAGACGAACCGAGTAGTCTTCCTCAGAAGGAAGTTAAGTGGTCGGGCAATATAGGAAAACCCTTCCACAAACCGGCGGTAATAACCTGTCAAGAATGCCGGCTGCAGCACACCATAAACCGCAATGGCGGCTCATGGAGGCGCAAGGGCGGACCAAGTCGGCCGCAGGGGCGGGCTCTGCAAACCGCAAGGGCGGTTTAGGAAAATTCCTGCACACTCAACACTATCAAGACTAAGGCTCTTACACCTCACCCCCCTAAAAACAAGTTTCGTCCCAAAACTTGCAAAACCCCAAATCCTCGCGGACCCATAAGCCAATGTATAACTCTCTCTATTGGAGGTATCACATCTCTGTTCAACAAGTCATTACCTATATCAATCTATAACCTTAAGCACACGCATGGAGGAATCATCAACTCCAAAAAACAGGATCATAACGCTATCCCAAAGGCATAGAGGGATCACATCACTTGCCATACTCACATCATAGGGCATAGAGTAAGGACATCTCTAGCTAGATCATAAGCATACAAAGAGCATAGAGGAAATACATCTCCAGCGAGACTATGTCCATCAAGATAGCGTGGAGGAAAGAACCATCTCTAGCTAAATCCTAATCATACTCAAATAGCATGGAGGAAACAACCATCTCTAACTATAATCATAAATCGCGCTAGTACATCAAGATCTAATAAGATCATACATCACATCATAGTTAGCATGAAATAAACACATCAAGGCAGGTAAGCACATAAGCACATAATCATAGTACTCACCAAGATAGCACTAAGATCTACTCGGTGATCCTACAGGTCCATCTATCCCAGAAAAAAACTCTAGATAGTTCCTTTGGATGCTATCCTCTGTCTCCTATGTAGCCTCCCCAGCTCCTCGCCTCGACCCCTGTATCCTCAACATGGGGATGTCCTTCGAATGCAGGCGTCTCATACCTCGTTGTTAGACTGTAATCGGGTGCTCAACAAAAGTGTGGTGCGGCTAACCACCAAATCATCATAACTCACAACGTGGCTCGGGAATCAACTTCCCCTTTATGCCAAAACATCTAACGCCTCGCGTTAGAGATACTCTCAGCCAGCCATAAGCTCCCACTCTGAACTCTAGAGGTCGACGCCTCTTGTCTATGAATGACTTCTGACGACTCTGTATAGCCAAAATCCTCTCTCTGATTATTGCTACTCGAGCCATATCATCCTGAATCTGCTCTAGCGCTATACCACTGATACTGCTACGCCCATCCCATCGTAAAGGTGTACGACATATACGCCCATACAGTGCCTCATATGGAGCCATCCCAATAGATGCATGCCAACTGTTGTTGTATGAGAACTCAACCAATGAGAGGTAATCTGACCATCTTTGTCCCCAATCTAACACACAAGCTAGCAGCATATCCTCAAGGGTGTGGATGCTCCTCTCTAGATAACCATCGGTCTGGGAGTGAAATGCAATCGTGAAATATAGACTCATCCCAAAGTAGTCTGAATCTACTGCCAAAACCTCAAGGTAAATTGCCCATCTCGATTAGAGACGATCTTCCTCGGTACACCATGGAGTCTCACTATTTGCCTTGTTTACTTCTTAGCTGATATGCTCACTGGCCACGTCTCTTTGATAGGAATGAAACGTGCAGTCTTTTCCAGTCTATCAACAACAACCCAAGAAGTATCAAAACTCCTACTAGGCCTCAATCCAGTCATAAAGCCCATGGAGACGTCCTCCCACTTCCATTGTGACACTAGCTGTGGATGAAGCTTACCTCCAAGTCTGCAATGCTCTCTGTTGACCTGCTGACAGGTCGCACACTATGCTACAAATTTGGCTACATCGGGCTTCAGCCCTCCTCACCAATATGATCGTCTCACATCATGGTACATCTTACTCGTACCAGGATGTACTGAGTAAGGTGTATAGTGAGCCTCTTGTAAGATCCTATGTCTCCATTCTACATCAGTAGGTACACAAATGCGGTCATGGCGTATCAACACTCCTTCTGCTCCTATGGAGAACCGTGGTGCCTCACCACGAGACATCCTCTCTCTAATCCTCATCCGGATCGGGGAGGTCCCTTGCTTCTATCGGATCTCATCCAACAGATCAGGTAGAACCTCTAAGGTGTACAACTACGCATCCTCTTTAGGAAACTAGATGTCCATCTCTAGCCAAGCTAGATCCCTCTTAAGCTGAGGCTGAACTGTCAATCTCGAATTCGCCTTCTCTCGAGGCGTCTTCCTGCTTAGGGCGTCGGCGACATCATTCACCTTCCTTGGGTGACACAGAATCTCAAGGTCAAACTACTTGATCAACTCAAGTCATCGACGCTGGCGGTTATTCAACTCCCATTGCATAAAAATGTACTTCAGACTCTTATGGTCTATGAAGATCTCACAAGTAGTACCATACAGGTAATGTCTCCAAATCTACAAAGCATGAGCTGCCGCTGCTAACTCCAGATCATGAGTCGGGTAGTTCCCCTCATATATCTTCAACTATCGAGACGCATATTCAATCACTCTGACCCTCTGGATCAACACACATCCTAAGTCTAGCTTGGATGCATCACTGTATACCACAAGATCATCAGAACCCTCTGGTTGTGCCAAGATAGGAGCGGAATTCTCTAGCTCCACCCAGAACCTAAAGCTCCGCCAACACCACTAGTCTGCCTAGTACCCTTCCTCATCTCAAACCATCCTGTCTAAGAAGTCCTCCTCTAACTGGCTCTCTCGTGCTCATAAGTTGAGGCCCGGTCAGGGTAATCTGTCAAGGACTCACTATAGAGTCCCGCCATATAAGAGCGCGTACTCTCCCTCAGCTGTCGGGAGAACTGATACACATGTTGGTCCTCAGAAGGTGCAGCTGGACCCAACAATTCCAACCTTGACTGGAAGCGGCTGATGCCATCTGCAATTAGCACATCCTCAAAGCATGCCTCCACAAAGTCCCGTAGTTTCTCCCTCCGCAGCGAGGCAGGGCAGAAACGCTTCCAAATCATGCTCCTCATCAAATCGTAACTGGTGGCTCGACCCCTCATAGTCCTTCACCACTTATGAGCTAAGTCACGGAATAGAGTCTGCACTACTTCTATCCGCCTATCCTTTGGACATCTGATAGACTCTAGAGTTGATTCCACATGCCCAATCCAAACCTTTGTCTCCAACCCACCTACCCAGAGAAAGGTGGTGTGCACAGCTGATGGAATGCCTTCAACGAGGTATCTGGTTGGGCCCTCTAAACTCCTCTAGAGCTCTAGCAGTCTCAACAACTCGTGCTGGCATAGCTGGCACTTGAGTGGCTCCATGGGTCATCTCAGATCATCCCTCATGTACTGGTAGATCTGGGGCCCATTTGCCCGCTCTGGAAGCCTCCTCTACACATCGGATATAAGCACGAAACTCTGGTCCCCTCATGGAGACCTGATCCGAGTCATCTGACTATACTCGGTGTGACCGCTATCTCCGAGATCCACCGCTCCTCGTCTCTGTGACGACACTCTCAGCAATCTCCTCATAAACCTCCTCCACCACTGGTGGGTCAACAGCGGGAACTGGTCCTGCCATATCACGCCCGAAGTAAGAGGTGGTCTACCTCTACCCCGGCCTACAGCAGAATCAGCTCTAGTCCGAGCCATCTGCGGGGTATGCACACCTAACTTATAAGGCTATATGTATGACATTTGTCTGTATATATATATATATATATATATAGGGTGTGGTTCCCATGAGAACACCCCTAACGTGAGAACATGAGAATAATCGTACACCGTTGGATGATGAGTATTAAGAGTTGAGATTTAGAGTAGATATCATAATTAATAATAACTACGAATAATACATTAAATGATATGGCACCTTTGTAACAAAACTAATAATAATTACGAATTTGTACTCATGTTCTCACGTTAGGGGTTTTCTCATAGGATCTATACTCTCTCTCTCTCTCTATATATATATATATATATACAATACATACACATAGTCCATAACACATATATATACATATCTATACTGATGAGATCCATGGTAGAGGTGACGACTTCTCGTACATTATATCCCAAAACAACAACTTTTAAAACCAAAAATCTTTGGAAAACGTCATACCCCTTTCTGGTTTTGTTTATTTTATCCATCTGACCTCATTGTAGATAGCAAGTGCCATTATTGTCAACTTAAGGCTCTGATACCAAATCTGTAACACCCCGAATCCGCATGACTCGGGATGCCACATTAAGCTAGGATCTCAAAGTGGATTCTGACCCTAACTTGACAACAAGTTCACTAAACCTTACAACATGGGACTGACTGATATAAAACAAATACATAAAGTTGTATAAAATAGTACATCAAATAGGACATAAGATCATAGCCGAGAATAAAACATCATCCTCACACAGGAGGTATACAAAACGTCATCCTCATGAAGGATGGAAACATGAACATCCCCAAAAACTATAACCACCTAATGTACCAGAGTCCTCGGCCTGTCACCCTGCCAGATCACTCAGCAGCTCTCCTATCTTGTAAAACATCTACAACACGATATGAAACCATTAGCTATCCATACAAATATAAGGTAATGCATAAGCACAAACACAAGTCATGAAAGATAAACACATAATCATGTTGTCACACATTTATACATTTTAATATCTTTATATAATAGTCATTCACTCAAATCGTATATATATATATATAGATATATGAAACTATGTGACACAAGGACCGTATCATCCTCGCCTCTAGGCCTGCTATCCATATGGAAGTAGTGTCGGTCACACAACCCGTGTACCCTATGGGGGTGAATTGCGCCCTTCCTATATACCAAATGGCCTGACACCAGAGAAACTCTCAACTCCTTACAGGATGAAGGGAAGGGTTGTCACTGCCATGCAATGGGGCTATCAATACAACATAGGTTGGTAATAATCGACATCATATGCTATCATATCAAGCATATAACTCACTCACCACTCATGCAAACACCCAATATAAGGATGGCAGCTATGTAAGTCCCACGGACTTACCTCAACATCGTACAACCTTAACCACGATCAACCTCCAAACCTTAGAGGGACACTGCCTAATAACAAGGCATAGAGATATATCAATCTCCTATCAATCAAAGGGGTCACACCTAGACCCAAGGGATCCATAGGATCATCCTTAACCTAAGGTTCACAACCTACTGATCCTTAAAGTCGTACAAGGCATAACATGATCATAACAACATCAACACCCTCTCATCTATACCTAGCATGATACTACACACTCATACTAGAAAAAGAAAGAGACAATGCCATCCTTAGGCAAGCCCAAAAGTAAGACACACCTGTAGACCAGGAGCGAAGCAAGGCTGGAGTGCAGGGAGGCGCAGGGCGGCTCTGGATGGTGCAAGGGTGGCGACTGGCCGGCACAGGGGCGGTCCTAAGGTGGTGTAGGGGCTGCTGGTGTGCAGAATTCACACTTCAAGCTTCTCTCTGCTTCTTCACTCGATCCTCTTCACACATTCTTCAGGCAGCAGCCCCATACATACATATACATACATATAAATATCAAAAAAAGCCTATGAAGGCTGCCACAAGATCAAACCTTGTGGAATCCTAAGCTAGAAAGGCAAAGAGAAGAAAATAAGAAAGAAAGAAGAAGGAAGAAGAGAGAGAGAGAGGAAGAACTCACCAAGTTGAACCTAACATGGAGAAACCTCACCACAACTTGAAGGCTGGCTCAACAAAAGCACAACAACCTCCTCAATCATCATTATCAACAAACCAACATCAATCATTATACAATGCCGGCTGCAGCACACCACAAACCACTGGGGCGGCTCATGGAGGCACAGGGGCAGACATGGCATGCTGCAGGGGCTGGCTCTATAAACGCAAGGGCGGTTTAGGCCAATTCTTGCACACTCAACCCTCTCAAGACTAAGGCTCTTACATTGATAATTAAAGTTTTGTCAATAACACCTCTTTAGAAATTGTTTTCAAGAAGATACTTGGACAATCTTTCATACCAAGCTCGAGGAGCTTGCTTAAAACCATAAAGAGCTTTGTCCAATTTTTAAACATGATCCGAAAATTCATTATTTTCAAAACCAAGAGGTTGACCAACGTAGACTTCTTCTTCTAAGAAGCCATTTAGAAAAGCACATTTTACATACATTTAAAATAGCTTTATGCTCATGAAAGATACAAAATCAAGTAGCATATGTATGATTTCTAACCTGGGAACCGGAGCAAAGGTCTCCTCATAATCAATACTTTCTTCTTGGTTATATCCTTGAGGTACAAGTCGTGCTTTATTTCGAATGATTTTCCATTTTCATATAACTTGTTTCGAAACACCCATTTCGTGCAGATGATTTATTGATGCTTTAGTCTTGATGTGAGAGTCCAAACCTTGTTTCTCTCACACTCATTTAGCTCATTTTGCATGGCAATGATCCAGTCGGGTTCTTGAAGAGCTTGAATATAATTCTAGGCCTCAATAAGAGATACGAACGCCGAGAATGCACATAGCTTGTTAACATTGGATTGAGTTTGAATTCTTGTGTTTAGATCTGAGATCACATTCTCTTGTGGATGGTATGAAGAATGTTAAAATTTCCTTCGTTTGTTTGATGGAACCGATCTTGAAGATTGGGCTCATATGCTCGACTTGATTCAGGTACCGCTAGAGTGTTACCTTTGGATCCTATATTAAGCCTTGAAGTTGAGTTTCAAGGCCTTTAAATGGAGTTCTGACATCGCGGTTTTCTGTTTCAAAGTCTTGAAGATGCGTTTCAAGGTCTTGAGATTGTTCTCTAGTATCTTGAATTTTTTCTTGCATATTCTTTTCTTGAGTCTTAGGATCTTCTTCTTCATCAGAATTGTGATCTTCATGTTGATTCAAATTAAGATATGCGAAACTTTCACTCAAAGTACCATCATTGCATTCATCAAATATGACATGAATACTTTCTTCAACGATTTTGGTACGTTTATTATAAATACGATAAGCTTTGCTCTTTGAAGCATATCCAATGAATATTGCTTCGTCACTACGTGCATCAAATTTACCAAGGTTATCTTTGCCATTGTTATGGACAAAGCATGTACATCCAAAGGGTTTAAAATAGGAAATGTTAGGTTTTCTACCCTTAAAGAGTTCATAAGGAGACTTTTTCAAAATAGGGCGGATTAAACATCTATTCAAGATGTAGTTAATAGTATTTATTTCTTTGGCCCATAAACTTTTTGGTAAACTGTTTTTTAAAAGAATTGTCCTAGACATATACTCTAAGGTGCGGTTCTTGCGTTCCACAAGCCCGTTTTGTTGAGGAGTTCTAGGAGCTGAAAAGTTGTGTGAAATACCATATTTTGCACAAAACAGATCAAACTTTAGTTGATCAAATTCTCTACCATGATCATTTCTTATCGAAACAATAGGTAGGTTTTTCAAAGTTTGTAGCTCCTTACATAATTTTGAAAACTCAAACAATGCTTCAGATTTTTCCCGTAAGAATGATATCCATCTAAAACGAGAAAAATCATCCAGAATGAAAAGAATGTATTATTTACCTTTGGGAGATTTGACACGCATAGGACCACAAAGATCCATATGTAACAACTCAATGGGTCGAGAAGAACTTACAACCTTCTTTGGTTTGAATGAACCTCTTGTGTTTACCTTGTGTACAAGCTTTACATAGTTCATCTACCTTAATATTTAGGTTTGGTAAGCCACGTACCAAATCGTTTGAAAGTAACTTCTTCATTGTATGCATGCTTACGTGACAAAGTCTTTTATGCCAAAGCCTTGGATCGTCAACATAGGCCTTGAGACACTTAAGCTTAGTTCCAGAAACTTGGTTAGTACTCATAGAATAAACATTGTTACATCTAGGAGCTGTAAGCACAATATCACCAGATTTCTTGGCTTGAACTTCATATTTTTCTGAATAAAAAATTACCTTGTTGCGTTTATCACATATTTGAGAGATGCGAAGAAAGTTATACTTCAAACCGTCAACAAGATATACATAATCAATGAAGTTAGATGATTTATAACAAACGTTACCAATGCCAATAATGTCACACTTTCCTTTATGACCAAGCTTAATGGTTCCAGATGATTGCTTCTTTAGATGTGAGAACATTAAGCTTTTTTCACTCATATGTCATGAGTAACCACTATCTAATATCCATTTATGCTCCTTTACCTTGGTGATATCCTACAAAAAAGGAAACATCAACCTTTATGGGTCGACCAGGTGACATATTTTGGTCCATATTCAACTTCAATCATGATTGGTGGTCTAGTACCTTCAGGAACCCAAAATTTCTTAACTTGTTTCCTTAGACATAGAGGATAAGTGTTTCTAATGATGTAGGGATCATTTCTTCTATATGGACAAATTGATTTTACATGACCCGTTTTACAACAATAGAAACATGTGGGCATATGAATACTTCATTTAGCTTTGACAAAAGTGGTAGTTGTTTTTCTAGGAAAACTGACATGATAACCTATGCCATTTTTGTTATGGGAAGATTGTTGCTCACCCATCATCCTTTTGAGGTTTGCTTTCTAACAAGTGAATTGAATAAGTCCAGCCTTCTGGTCTTGACATGTCATAGTTAGATCAATCTTTTCTTTCTCTAGATCAATATATTCTTGATGGAGAGAAGAGAGGTTGCCCTTGAGGATCACATTTTCTGATTCCAAGGCCTTGATATTGATATCAAGGTCTAACTTTTCAGTGTAAAGATTTTCAATCTTTAGAGACATATCACTTAACCTTTTCTCCTATTTGAGAAGCTTTTCTCTTAAGGAACTTATCCTTATCCTATATTCTTTAGCACATATGATTATGTCTTTAAGGAATTGTGCGAGATCAGTTTCAGGTTGGGACATAATAGTACTTACCACATTATCAACGTAGTGATCTGGATCTTCTTTATGATCGGCCATTAGACAAAGGTTTGCTTGTTCTTTTTCGTCTTCTGATTCATTTGTGGAATCTGAATCACTCCATGAAGCTACCATAGCTTTCTTCTTTCGATCATTCTTTCTAAAGTTGTTTCTCTTCTTTTGTGGACAATCCTTTACAAGATGATTTGTTTCACCACATTCAAAGCAATTCAAAACTTTAGTTTTCTTGTTAGAGTTAGAAAACTTATCTCGAGGTCTTGATGTTTTGCGGATATTCTTTGTTGTTTGCAAATTGTTTCTTTATTTGAAGAATCTTCGCGCAACCCGTAGAGATCAAGGCAAATGGATCTACTTCATCATCATTATCTTCCTCTTCTAATGGTAACTCATCCTTCTTAGATCTTAGCGCCACGTTCTTTGTGCTGGATGGGAGCTCTCCATCTTTTTCATCAAGAACCATCTCATGTGTGATGAGTTTTCCAAGGAGGTCGTCTAGAGGAAGAGTTGAGCGATTCTGAGCTTCTTCGATGGCAGTCATTTTTTGTCCCCACTTAGCTTTAGGTAAGCTCCCTAGAACCTTCCTAAATTTTTCTTCGTTTGTGAAGACCTTACCAAGTGAGCCCAGGTTGTTCACGATCTCAGTAAATCTTGTGAACGTTTTCTTCACATGTTCATTTGGATTCATCTTGATAACTCATATTGTCTGAGAAAGATGTTGATCTTTGTTTCCTTGTCTTGACTTATTCCTTCATATGTGACAACGATTTTGTCCCATATTTCTTTTGCACTCTTGCATGATGACATGCGGTTGAATTCATTCGCATTTAATCCACAGTAGAGCAGGTTCATGGCCTTGTAGTTCTTTCAAACACTATCCAAGTCGGCTTGTGTGAAGCCAGCTTCCTTCTTTGCGACTTGCACTCCTTCAACTATAGTAGTTTGGATTTTAGGGCCATTTTGAATAATGCTCCATGGTTCCATATCCTTATCAATAATGAACATGCGCATTAGTGCTCTCCAATGGGCAAAGTTGTTACCACAAAAGAGTGGTGGTCGAGATGAGGATCTTCCTTGAGCAAATTCTCCATGACCATAGAGTTCATGATTAGTCTAACTGATGGTTAAATCAATATACGTGAGTCTTGTAACACGCCGAATCTGCGGGACTCGGGATGCTACAGGCGGAGATCTCACAATGGGTCCCGACCTTTAACTTAACAACAATTTCACCGGATCTTGCAACAAGGCACAAATAAAGGCCAAAACCGAAATACATTTTTCTGCAATGTTATGAAACCACAAAGACAAAAGAAAGGAAAGACTTCAGCCGTCCTTACAACAACATCAACATAATACAAAATAACAACACAATGACTCCAAAACCCAACTAAACCTAAGATGTACAGGGACCCCGACTGCCCACTCCTCCGGATCTCTTGGCCACATCATAACCTGCACATCAACTACAACAATCGGTATAAAACCGTTAGCTCACATTTTAGCCATTATAAAGATAGCAAGGGCACAAACAAACACATAGGTACACATAACACACATCATGCTTATACACATACAATCCGATTCTTATCTTCTATTTGTAAGTCATTCCATTACTAGTTTCATTCGTTATAAGTGTAACACGAGAGTCTTATAACTCTTGCCTCTGTCCCCGTGTAACCAAGAGGAGTGATGCGGAGCTCAACCCGTATACCATGTGGAGTGGCGAACAAGCCCGCTCGTATACCATTTATTGCCTGGTCGCAGGGAGCCTCCTAGTCTCCCTCGGGAGCTGGGCAGTGATTTCACCGCCAAATAATAATAAACAATGGGCCAAACATATATATAACCAAGTTGTCCCAATCCGGTTTCATGATTATAAACAAAGGTAAAGCACACACCACCATCACATATCCAAATAATGCGTAAAAGCGAGCTAAGTAAGTCCGTAGATTTACTTCGTCTCAAAGCTAAACGAAACCGATAACACTCTCCGAAGGAATATAACCAAAGTCTGATCAAGACAAGGCACGAAAATCAATAACTAACTGATAAGCTAGAAGCCTCGGGCTTCTAATCTCCCAAAACCTATATGAGGTCACACCCTAGCATGCTAGTTCCAACTCCAAATCTCGAAGATCGTCCTAAGATCGTACCAAACCTAACTCGACAAAAACTAATAAACTATCCAACAAACATACACGGTTCAAGGCCACTACTTTACATTTGCCCTAAGTTATGCTAGATCCATCCTAGAATGATACTACTAGTAAACATAACGAGATCGAGAAAGGTACTCACACGAGGTCAAAGGCAGAAGACGATCTACATAGGTCGAGTATGGATTCATTGGACTTTATCGCGGCGCTTCCCGACCTAAAACCGAAGATAAATAAATTTAGCGTAACGCTAAAATTTGGCATAGTATGTAATATATATAAATGTAAGAACAAATTCCGTACTAAAAATCCAAGTTAAAATCATAAATCTCTTTCCGGGAAATTTGTACAATTTTATAAACATGGGTCAAAACCCGCAATCAACTTTTCCGGACAAGATATGAAACTCAAGAAACTTGGGCAATTTTTAGAAAATAAAAATTTGGGCCAAATCTGTAATTAAGTTCAGCAGGGGTATAATTGTTAATTTCCAAAATGTGGGTCAAATCTGTAAATACAAAATAATGGGTTACATTTGCAATTACACATAAACCTTGGGACCCCGAATTGAATAAGGAAAATAGGGTTTACAGGGGGTCTAGAGATGGCGGCCCAAGAGGAGGCAGGGCAGGCGGCCATTCGACCTCCGGCTATGGCAAGGAGGCAAGGGCACAGGGCTAGTCCTCTAGTGGTTGCAGGTGGGCGGCCGGCATCTCCGGCGATGAAGACGCCTTTCCTTGGTATTCTCGAGGCGGCAGGTTGTCCTCCTCGCAACAGAAGGTACAGGGAGTAGGAGAGGAGAAGGAGGCGGCGAATCGCCTGCTGGAGCTCCGATTGGACGCGCCTCCTCTTTGTTCCGGAAGCTCCAGGTGGCGCAACTTCCTCTCCGGTGTGTTACAACTCTCAACTGGTCTCCAAGGCTACAATAGAGAGGGAAAAAGGGGAGATGGGAGAGGTCAGTTGCTGCTGTCGTCTTTCCCAGGCAAGATCCCGCAGATGGAATTTGTTCGCTCCAATAGGTGTGTGTAAGCTTTAATATTTATAACGCAAGAAGTATGCTTGAACAATATGCGAACCCGCAGTGTACGGATCAATTGTAGTAACAGCAAATATTCCAGGGGTCGATCACAAGGACTATTGTGAAACAAAGTACGGTAATCAGGTTGTCAAATAACTAGTAACATCAAATTAAAGCAATCAAAGATGATATAAAAGTTAGATAAAGGGAATGCGAATTCTAGAGATTAAAGCATCCAGTTATGGTTCTAACTCAAGATCTCGAAAGATAACATGGACAAAGCTGAGGTTTATAAAGGGAAAGTGTTTCTAGGGTGGGAATAGATCACTGGGTAAGTCTCACTACTCACTATCCCAAACCAAAGCTCCTTTTACTGGGTAAGTCTCAAGGTACTAAGGAAAGAAACTACATTCTCAAACCAACACACCACCCAAGGGGATAGAACTAACCTTTACCGGGTAAGTCTCAGGCTAACTCTCAAAAATGGGATGAATGCACACTCAAACCCCAATAAAGGATAAAACTTTATTACCTACACTCATGATCTTGGGTATACAAGAAAGGGAATCACCGGGCAAGTCTCATCCTAGGCTTGCGTTAAACCAAGAAAGGTATAACAAGGATAGGATTTGTCAAATGGAAACTCTTAACTCAGATAAGGTTCAGGAAATGATCACCTCGCTCAGTGTATGTACCATCTCGGTCGAGATATTCCACGACTGACTGAGGTGTTCTACGGTTGAGGTAAAGGCTCGAGCTTTCAGGGTCCTACTAGGATTAAGATCATTCTATCATCGTCTTTCCCACAACTTTCATTCAATCACCCTAGAATCGCATAAAGAGCTTAACCAACTATCTTCATGATAACAATAATCAGATTTATAAGAAAAGAATCAATATTCAAACAAGAAACCTTAAGACAAAGGTCTCAATAAATGAATGAATCAAACAAACAATCAGCGTTTCTCAATCACAAATCAGAAAAAACACAAAACCAAAAGCCAAAATGAGAAAATCTTACAAACTCCTTCAAATCCAAATTCCAATTGATTCCTTCCTTCCTTGAACTTCAACCTTCAAAACTTCCTTCAAAACTTCCATCAAATAACCTTTGATCCGAAAATTCCAGGATGATCCATACATTTCAGGATGGCTGAATTGTAGAAAATCCAACCCTTTATATAGGAGATTTATCTTCCAAAGATAAGATATCTTAAAATGATAAATTCCTAGAAAATATATTCATATCTTCCAAAATATATCAGCCAAAAATATTATCTTCCTTCGAGAAATCCAGCCAAAATTATGTCATATTCACTTTCCTAAAATAGAAGATCTCAGCCAAAAATAAAGATCTCATGTCCCATCATCAGTTCGCCTCGGTGCAGTCGCTCCTCAAGATCACGTCGGTCGAGGTGGTTGTGTAGCTAACCAAGGTGAGTCCAAGCTGAATGTAAATCATCTCGAAACTGGTCCAAAATAAATCTTCTAAATCATTTCCATGCTTCCTGAGATCTTCTTATAACTCCTCAATGCTTCAGAATGTAGCTCCAATGACTCCTTAGCTTCCTTAGCTCCATTTTGGTCCAAAATGTGCCATTTTCCCTACAATTACAACGAAACTAGGTGTAGACATCGATTCCCGCAAAGGTAGACAAAACAACAATATAATCAAAGAATATACATCCATACACGCAGATTTACGAAGATAAAATGTCTAAACTAATCCCAAAATATAGACTATAATACATGCTATCAAAATACCTCATACTTGTCCCCTGCTTGTCCCCAAGCAGGTTCCAAATCTTAGATACAAGATAGAATGGATTATAAGTCAGAAAGATCAATGAAAAACATTTCAAAAACCTTTTGTGGTGTGCTCGATGTTCGCCCCTAAAGGTGTGTGCAAATAAGCTTTAAATTTATAAAACTAGAATCAAGCAGCGAACCCGCAGTGTACGGATCGACGTAGCTAAGCAAGAATTCCAGAGTATCGAACACAGGGATTTGGGTGGGAACGAATTCGATTGCAGATTATCAAGCGAGTAAATATGAGAGTTTTGCAAATATTGGGAAAACAACAATTCTAAAGATCCAAGTATCCAGCTGTGGCAATCGATTCAAGATATACTTTATGATATAAAGACAGAGTTGAGATATGCAAAGGTATACTAATGTAAGGTAATCGTACGGTGAAGTTCCAAAAACCTTATGTAACTCACCTACAAGGCACTCTCTATACAGGTTGTTGAGGCTCAATATAGAAAGATTCTAAAGATGAGAATTTATGTCAAATACCCAAACTTGTAACCCAAGGATCAAGACTAACTAAACCGATTGAGGTTGTGACACTCATAATCGAGGTAGAGGTTGTTGAGGCTTCACTACCACCTAGAAAAGACAAGTCTAAACTAAGTTAAAGCAAATCTTTAACTTTGGATCAAAGTAAAAGCAAGTTCGTAGACTTAAGGGAAATCACGGTTAGTTCTTGAGGTTCCACGGCCGTGGACTCAAGAACAGGCCGTAATTTAGGGTTGTCGGCGATTCTCTCTAACTCTCAGGGTCTAATGTGTTTGCGATCGATCTATCATCATCTAAGCCACAACTATCAACCCTTCACCTTAGAATTGTTAAGGGTTTTTAGCCAATAACAGTCATGTTGATATCAATTCAAGAATTAAAAGATAGAAAGACGAAAACTTTCAAGAACTTTCAATAATCTTCAAACCAATCTCAAAGTCACAAAGAGAACAAGTATTGTCAAAGAATTCAGAATAAAACAAACAATCACAACTTTAGGAAAGAAGGGAAAACGGGATGTCAATCCGTTTTCCAAATCAAACCTAAACAGGAAGAGAGATCTCCTTGCAAAATCTTCCAAAAGCTTCGATCTTCCGCCAATCCGGAGATCGCAACAGCAATCTCCACCAAAAGTGCGAGATTAGGGTAATTCCCAGATGCGAACTTCAATCTCCAATGAGATGATCAATGCTTCCAAGCAAAAGCCAAACGGCGTTGAGATTCCCTAAACGGAGATGAACGATCCTAAGCGTCGATAAATGCCGCTAAGCGAAGATGTCGGGTGTAAGCGGGCATAAGCGGGGATGACGGAATCTTGCTTCGTCCGTCTTTTTATAGGGCAAGATAAAGTATCGGCCCGGCCCAATCTTCAAAAGATCATGGCTTCAAGTGTGGCGAAAAGATTCGCCAAGATCACGGTCGTGGAAGTTCTCACGACCGTAATTTATGGCGTGGATTAGGTCACGGTTTGTACCATATATTCCACGGCCGTAATAGTTACTGGAATGCATCACGCCTCTCTTGCAAGGTTCCACGGCCGTGGAACTGAACGTGGTTCGTAGTACGGCCGTATTTTAGAGCGTGGTTTAGGGCAAGAACGTGATTCTTCCCTAGCCTCGTGCATTCCTCAAGCTAAAACTCCAATTTGCTTCCAAAGAATGTCCTCAATCTACGGACATATCAACTCAACTCTCCTTTGCTCGATTCTGTTCGGAAATAGCTCTAAATCACCTATAATCAACATAGAACTAGTGTAGACATCCATATCGACAATATAGGTAATACTAGCTCACATATGCACAAAGTTCAATCAAAGACTATCAATGTGAATCAAATACGTTTAGAAAACGTGCCTAAAATATCACAATATTTCATGCTAACAAATAACCCCATACTTAATACTTGCTTGTCCCTAAGCAAGGTCTTTCAAAAAGCTTTAAACAAGAGTTAGGATGAAATATGCGTACCTTCTTTTTGGATGAACGTGATTTCTAAAGAGTAGATCATTCTCAAACCTTGCTTCAATCGTTTATCAAACTTTCACACACTCAATTAAAGAGTAAAAAGCAAAGAAAATTCATGAACCAATTTGACTTCTAAACAAGCATTATAACCTTCAAACATTATCAAAATCAATCACAAGAAACTTCAATTTAGATCACCAAGTCATATAACATTCTTTTGATCTTAAGGACTTTCAAAGAAAAGGTCTAGAATATGGAAGGGAAGGGAAAATTTTAAGGGAAAGTGGTGCATAAATCCAGGAAAGTGGACAACTACCTTCTTCTTCTTATGCGGTTCCCGCAACACTTCAACTTAGAGCTTCGCTCTCTCCTATTCATTTTTCGACTTTACTTTTGGAGTTATGGATAGAGGTGCACAAAAACCGAAGCCTAGGAGATCGGCGTTTCTCAATTTTTCAAGAGATGCCTCAAACCCTTAGCGCACATACCATAATCCGCTAGGAATATCGCTCAATCCGACTTTGGCAAGACACAAACACCCGGCTATGTGAATGGTGCCGAGTTACTCATCGTCATGATTGACTTCCCCAAACCTACAATTTCTTTCTATTCATTTGATTTCAAATAATTGCTCTCATGGCCCTCCCACATCAAACATGCCTTTTTCTCATTCACTTCTCCAAATTCCCGGATAGGTAAAGGAGGCTAATATTTCAATGTGGAGCTAGATGATCAAAGAAAGAAGAAAGAAAGTATCGAATTGCCTTAATCATTTCAACAAGAAGCGTAGGAACTTATAATGTGATTTCAACTTCAATTTCCTAGCATGATTTAGGTAACATTTTCACATTATAAAGCTTTGCAAAAGAGGTAAAATTTATTCATTCAAATTCTTTTCAATTCACATTCCTTTTAAGCATGCAATTGTCATCAAACTCAATTCACAAGTAGTGATTATCATGGAAATCATCTCAATTCATTAGAAGCTCAAAATTTTCAAAATTTTTCAATTTTTATGGGTTTTTTCAAGTCACTTTTCATGCAATGCAATAAGGAAACGTGCAACACATAATGAACATGCAACGATAGTCTCAAATGAAAGCGAACATAGTAAGTAGTGTTATTACAAACCTTTTAGTACATCCCACCCCATACTTAGGACGAACATTGTCCCTAATGTTCAAAAGAAAGAAGGAAAAGAAAGAAAAGAAACTCACAAAGTGGTGGCGGGAATGTCTAAAACGAACGGTCATGCATCGAATCACTGTGGCGCCGGCGGAGGCGGGAATGGGGAGAAGCTGGAGTCGTAGTGCCGCCCAAACTGCTGGCGGTAGACGTCCCTCATCATGTGGTCGAGGTCGTCGAGGCGTCCGTCTCTAGCGTCGGCCCGGATCTCCAACGCTCCAACTCTCTCTGAAAGTCCGGTAGCCCAATCCAACATCTGCTCGTACCATCCCGGGGCGTGACTGTACCATGCTGGTGCGTCGGATGGTGCTGGTGCTGGTGGTGGTGCTGTTGGCTGCTCCGTGGACCAAGGAGGGGGAATGCCATACCACGTGGGAGGTGTGGTCATCCACGTGGGCCTCTCACTCACACTAGCGCGGCGAGATGACGAGCCTGAGGCTCTAGCTGGACGTGGAGAGCGTCTAGGTACATCTGGGGCCGCTTCCGGCTGGTCCGGAAACGTGCCAAACTCTTGCTCCGCTCCTCCTCCACTCTCAAACTGATCTCCCATATCCTCCTCCTTGACAACCGGTGGTGGGACGTAAGGGGGAGCTACTATCCTGTTCGCATGCATCGCAGCGAACGTCTCCTTCCAATTATGGCGTCCCGCCATAATGGAATACTCCGGCAGCCACTCTATACCCCCTACCCGTCCTAGTCTCCCAAGGCATGCCCGCATAAGGCGGACCTCCATGTGTGGGGAAGATGAGACCCCTAACCATGAATGCATGTAGCCCTAAAGGAACGGCCGGTATGCGGGTGCAAGCAGAAAAATCCACACCAAAACTCCTAGCAATGTGGGTAACTATCCCACCATACCCGATGTTCCCCTTCTTCTTGTTCTTGAGCTTGCTCATCGTAGCAGCCAAGAGAGTAGCACAATCTGCACGGCGTCCATAAAGCATACAATAGAGCAAGAATAGCTCATCCGTCTTGATCTTTTGGGGCGTCTCCGTCCTAGGAAAGAGACACTCCGAAAGAACACGGTGAGCTATCTTCAAGGCTAGATGGTACATCAATCTAGCCTTGGTATCAGCGGGTTGCCAACGGTCCTCTTCGGCATAAACCATAGCCACTTCCTCCCAAAAGTCCTTGGGGTAAACTCCGCTCGGAAATCGACCATTGAAGGTCTCATGAAATCCAAAAATAGTCCCAAACTCAACAATACTCAAATGGTAGTCTCTTTCCATGAGACGGAAAGAGACGGTCCTATCTACGTGGCTGTGCTCGAAAGACGTCACAACCTCCCGTGTAATCTCCTCATAGGCGTCTTCACGAATGTTCGTGAAGACAAGTAATCCGGCTCTATCCAAGAGCCATGTAAGGTCATCAACAATGTTGAGAGGAACTAGATCCTCTAACAACAAGTATCTAGGGCCAATCACTGCCCTCTCTGTGATCCTCTCAAATGCAGCAAGATGGTTCTCATGTATGGTCGGGATTCTAGGGTGAGGAGGTAAAGATGGAGGTGAAGGTGAGGATGGTAGTGAGGGAGATGAGGGTGGTGGTGCCCTAGAGGATGAGGAGGTGGAGGGATTGCCTTTCCTTTTCTTATTCTGCTCTCCCTTCTTCTCTTTTATCCTTCCCGACATTCTCCTTACGAAATCCATTCTACACCAAAAATTACGGTCTGTTCTTCAGGAATTACGGCCGTGGTTTACCCAGGGACCGTGATTCGTCCCAGAATTTCACGAATCTCAGCAAATTCACAAGCAATCACCACAACAAGCAGTCCTAGTCTAATTCCTTCCAGTCTCTATCAGTTCTTCCTAAAAATCTATAGCAAAAACGAACCAAATTGGCGAGAATTAAGAAGAAAGAATAAACCTCTTTTTCGGATTGAAAAATCCGAAATGCGAGTTTGTTGATGAATTTCCGTTCGATTCGTCGCTTGGATGTTGTTTGTGGTTGAATTTGCTGCAGTTTGGGAAGAAGAATCGTTAGAAACGATTAAGAAACGAAGATTTTGAGGAGGTCGTGGAATTCCGGCAATTAGGTCGTGGAAAGAGGGGTTTTTGGGATGAGTTTTGTGAAGAACGTGGCTTATATAGTTGCAGGCAAAATTTTGAAAATCACGGTCTGTCGGGGTGTTCCACGGCCGTGGAAGTGTACGGAACCGTGTTTTTGGTGATTTTTCAATGGCTTTTGGAAATTACGGCCACTGTAGCCATGACGACCGTAATTTAGACCGTGGAACCTCCTGTAAAGCTCCAAAGTCCGAATTTCGTCGTTTTTCTTCAACATTACTCTCCTCTTTTCCTTTTCCATCGATCCTACAACCAAAAACACGAACATACCGGAAGAAATCGAGGCAAAAAGAAAAGAAAAAAGAACGTCTATTCTAAGCTAAACTATGAATCGAAAACAAAAACGAAAATGCAATACCTTGGGTTGCCTCCCAAGAAGCGCTTTGTTTAAGGTCCGTAGCTAGACCATACTCGCACTTATTCGAGTGCGGTAGGCGCAAACTCCTCAGTTTGGAGTTCCGGCGTATACTTCTTGAGTTGTTGGCCGTTCACCTTAAAACTTCCGCTAGCTTCACCCCATACTTCAACTGCACCATGGGGGAAAATACGTTTAATTAGAAAGGGTCCGGTCCAACGGGATTTAAGCTTACCTGGAAAGAGGCGAAGCCTTGAATTGAAGAGGAGAACTTGATCTCCTTCTTTGAAGTCCTTTGGAATGATATGCTTATCATGCCAACGCTTTGCTCTTTCCTTGTAGATCTTGGCGTTTTCATAGGCGTTCAAGCGAAGTTCATCCAGCTTATTGATGTCTAGGAGACGCTTCTCTCCTGCTTCCTTCATGCCGAAATTCAGCCACTTGATAGCCCAAAACGCTTTGTGCTCCAGCTCCACCGGCAAGTGACAAGACTTCCCATACACAAGGTTGTATGGTGTGGTTCCTATGGGAGTCTTGTACGCAGTCCGGTACGCCCATAATGCATCATCTAGCTTCAAGGACCAATCCTTCCTAGTCCTTGAAACCGTCTTTTCTAGAATTCCTTTGATCTCCCTATTTGAGATCTCAACTTGTCCACTAGTTTGTGGATGATAAGGGGTAGCGATCTTGTGAGTAACCCCATACTTAGCTAGAAGAGCTTCAAAGCGACGGGCTATGAAGTGAGAACCTCCATCACTAATGATCGTCCTTGGTGTTCCAAATCGCGGAAAGATGGTCTTGTTGAAGAACTTAACCACCACCATGGCATCATTTGTGGGAGAGGCAATTGCTTCCACCCATCTAGAAACGTAGTTTACCGCCAATAGTATGTATTGGTTTCCACAAGAAGATGGGAATGGTCCCATGAAATCGACTCCCCAAACGTCGAAAATCTCCACCTCTTGGATGTTGTTGAGGGGCATCTCGTTCCTTCTAGAAATATTGCCTGTTCTTTGACAATCATCGCAGCAAGAAACAAAGGATTGCACATCTCTAAATAAAGTAGGCCAATAGAATCCAGATTGCAATACCTTTGCGCTAGTCTTGTTCGAACTAGCGTGTCCTCCATAAGGTAGTGAATGACAATGGCGGATGACACTTTGCATCTCATCTTCCGGCACACATCGCCGAATAATGTCATCCGGACCTCTCTTAAAGAGGAGAGGCTCGTTCCAATAGTATTCCCGGACGTCCTTAAAGAACTTCTTCCTTTGTGCGTAGGATAGTCCGGGCGGTGTCTCCTGGCAAACCAAATAGTTAACAAAATCAGCAAACCATGGTTCGTTACCTTTGGAGATCACGTTGATGCACTCCTCTATGATGTGTAAGTGTTCGTCTGGAAAGGAGTCATCAATGGGTAGATGCTCGTCCCCTAGATGTGTTAGGCGACTCAAATGATCCGCAACAGAATTTTCTGAACCTTTCTTGTCGCGGATCTCAAGATCGAATTCTTGTAGGAGAAGAATCCATCTAATCAGCCTTGTCTTCGCATCTTTCTTCACAAGGAGGTACCGGATTGCAGCATGATCCGTGTAGACAATCACCTTTGCACCTACAAGATAAGAGCGAAACTTGTCAATAGCGTAGACGATGGCTAGAAATTCTTTCTCGGTAGTGGCGTAGTTGAGCTGCGCTTCATCTAGCGTCTTGCTAGCATAGTATATGGCATGGGTTCGCCCTTCCTTTCGTTGTCCAAGAACAACTCCAATAGCTACGTCACTAGCATCGCACATAATCTCAAAGGGGAGAGTCCAATCCGGAGGTTGGATAGTAGGTGCTGAAATTAGAGCTTGCCGAATGGTGTTAAACGCATCTAAACATTCCTGCGAAAACTCAAAAACCGCATCCTTCATCAATAGATTAGTGAGAGGTTTTGATATCTTAGAAAAGTCCTTAATGAAACGTCTGTAAAATCCAGCATGTCCTAGGAAACTTCTTATCCCTTTCACCGAAATTGGGGGAGGAAGTTTCTCTGTGGTCTCTATCTTAGCCTTGTCTACCTCTATCCCTCTACTAGAGACTAAGTGACCTAATACGATTCCTTCCTTAACCATGAATTGACACTTCTCCCAGTTAAGAACTAAGTTAGTGTCTTCACATCTTTGCAAAACAAGAGAAAGGTTAGAAAGGCAATCGTTAAAAGAGGAACCGTATACGGAGAAGTCGTTCATGAAGACTTCCATGATTTCCTCTACGTATTCGGAGAAGATGGCCATCATGCACCGTTGAATGGTGGTTGGGGCGTTGCAAAGCCCGAACGGCATTTTCCTATAGGCGAACGTACCCCAAGGGCACGTGAATGTGGTCTTCTCTTGATCATCCGGATGTATCGGAATCTGAAAGAAACCACTATAACCGTCAAGGTAGCAAAAATGTGAATGTTGTGCTAACCTTTCAAGCATTTGATCGATGAATGGCAATGGAAAGTGATCCTTCCGCGTTGCGTTGTTGAGCTTGCGGTAGTCTATACACATTCGCCATCCAGTTACGGTTCGGGTAGGAATGAGTTCGTTGTTCTTGTTGGTGATGACCGTCATTCCTCCCTTCTTTGGAACTACTTGAACTGGACTCACCCACTTGCTATCGGAGATAGGATAGATGATACCTGCGTCAAGAAGTTTAAGAATTTCCTTCTTGACAACCTCCTTCATGGTCGGATTCAACCGCCTTTGAGGTTGTCTTGAAGTTCTAAAGTCCTCCTCCATTAGTATCTTATGCATACATAGGGAGGGTTTGATTCCTACTAAGTCCTCAATAGTGTAGCCTATGGCTTTTCTATGTTTCCTAAGGACAATCATGAGCTGCTCATGTTCATCTATGCTCAGTTCGGAACTAAAGATAACCGGAAAGGTAGAATTAGATCCAAGAAAAGCGTACCTTAGATGAGTAGGAAGTGGTTTGAGTTCCATCACTTTCGGAGCTTCCAATGATCCTTGAGGAGCATCCGACGTTTCCTTAGATGTTTCTAAGGGTGTTGAGTGAGTTGGAAAAGAATCAAAAGAAGTTGAAGAAGTATGCCGATCACCTCCTTCCACGGTCAGAATTACGGGCCCTCCATATGTTCCACGGCCGTGTAATCCACTGGAATGGAGGTCGATTTTGGTTGTGAAATCCACGGTCGTGGAATTCAGGGTATGACCGTGGATTCTAACATTCTCAGCCTCATCGTAGAGTTTCTCAAACTCCACTTCATGCATCTCTTCTTGTGCTTCTAAGGCTTCAATTTCCTCTTTGCACTCTCCTCCTTCCCCTACATCTGTTAGACTCATGGTAATGACTTTTTGTAAAGGATCGTTAAAGAGAATCGCACTTACCTCTTCCCTAGATAAACCTTCTTCATCTTGGACATCGTAAATGTCCTCGTCGAAGATCGGCTCCTTCACTAGAGTGGAAATAACGAATTCTACTTTCTCTTCTCCAGTATCAAAAGCGAGTCTACCATTTTTGCAATCGACCATGCAGCCGGAAGTTGCAAGAAATGGTCTTCCGAGTATGATCGGGACCGGACTATCTGCAGGAATGTCAAGCACGACAAAATCAATGGGGACAAAGAATTTACCTAGCTTGACCGGGACGTCTTCTACAATACCGACGGGGCGAGTGATGGATCGATCCGCCATGTACAACGTCATCTTCACCGGTTTAGGGTCGCCTAAACCGATCTTCCTGCACAATGCAAGTGGTATGATGCTCACACTTGCTCCTAAGTCACATAAAGCGTCATATGTGACATCTCCTACTTCAATGGGAATGCAAAATGACCCCGGATCCTTCAACTTTGGGGGCATTTTCTCCTTCATGGTCTTGATGAGATCCGAAGAGTCCGAACTCATCTTGACCTCACCAAAATCTTCTAGCTTCCTCTTGTTGGAGAGGAGCTCCTTCAAGAACTTGCCATAAGCCGGCATACCTACAATAGCATCAATGAAGGGTATATTAATATGCAGCTTACTCATGAGTTCTATGAACTTACCGAATTGTTTGTCTAGGCGCGCTCGCGCTCTAGATTGAGGAAATGGTAGGGGAGGTTTGTAAGCTGGAGGAGGAACATAGACATCTTCCTTCTCCTTCCCTTTTTCTTTTTCCTTCTCTACGGGGACTTCAACGAATGTAGGCTGCGGATCGGTAGTAGTCACTCCGCTCCTAGTTGTAATCGCCATCACCCTTCCCTTAGGGTTGTCCTCCGTCTTTCCTGGAAGTTTCCCTTGATTTCTAGGAACTTCCTCCGCGTGGTTGAACATTTGGTTTTCCAAAACTTTTTGAGCTTTGTCAACCTTAGAAACTTGATCATCAACCTTGATGAGGCGGTTCTCCAACTCTTGAAGCTTTCCCAAAATTGTTTCCAACATGGGATCGGGCTTCTCCTTTCCCGTATTGTTTCCTCCATTAGATGATTGCCCCTGGCTTTTCAAAGGAGAAGAGGAAGAGGAAGGTGGAGTTAGTGAATTAGAATTGGAAGGATATGAGTTACCGAAATTTTGTTGATTGGAGCGCCAATTGTTGTTGTTTGAACCCCTATTGTTGTTCCAATTGTTGTTCCGGTTGTTGTTGTTTCCATTCCAATTGTTATTCCGGTTGTTGTTCCGGTTATTGTTGTTGTTGTTGCGGTTGGTGTTATCACCGCCATTGTTGTTGCCCAAATAGCCAACATCCTTCTCTTGTTGCTTTGGAAAGTTGGTCTTGATAGCCTCCTTCAACTCCTTGATCTCATTGTTGAGGGAGAAAATCTGATTTTGAGCTTCATGTGTGAGCTTCGCTCCTTGCTCCACACGATTTCCCTCCACTTTCCGGTGGGAATACTTCTCTATGACTCTTGCTTGCTTCTCGATGAAGTACCAAGCGTCATCTTCTCTCATGTCCATGAACGTTCCACATGAGAGGGATTGGAGGTTGAATTGCGTTCCCGCATCCAGCCCTTTGTAGTAAATCTCTAGCAAGGCAAGCTTGGATATGCCATGATGAGGATAATCCAAGAGCAAATCCTGAAACCTTTCCCAAAATTTGCTTCCAAAGAGTGTCCTCAATCTACGGACATATCAACTCAACTCTCTTTTGCTCGATTCCGTTCGGAAATAGCTCTAAATCACCTATAATCAACATAGAACTAGTGTAGACATCCATATCGACAATATAGGTAATACTAGCTCACATATGCACAAAGTTCAATCAAAGACTATCAATGTGAATCAAATACGTTTAGAAAACGTTCCTAAAATATCACAATATTTCATGCTAACACTCGACTCATAGATCACCCTAAGAGAATGCTTCATGGCAAATAAAATAAAGACATGGTCAAAACATTTTATAGATATAAGAAAGTTGTTCATCTTTGCATAAAATCATGGAATGCATAATAAATCATAATTATCGAAATCAATCATGTATAATTCTGTTTAAACCCCCAAGTCAATCAACAAGCCCGAGGTATCAAGGGCTTTAAAAATAGGTCAAAGAACGTGTTAGGGTGGGATGTATATAGGGTAATGTGGTGCTAGAATCTGGAAATAGGATCTTATTTCACTTTCTTTGAATCACAACAACTTCCACCAATAAGCTTTGCCTATTTTACTTTACTTTTTGGGATGTATGGACAGAGGTGTACAATCACCGAAGCCTAGCAGATCAGCAATCATCAATTTCTCGAGATGCCTCAAACCCTTAATGCCGATACCATGACCTGTTAGGAATATCGCTCAATCCGACTTTGGCAAGACACAAACACCCGGATATGTGAATGGTGCCGAGTTACTCATCATCATGATTGACTTCCCCAAACCTAATTGTTTCTTTCTAACACTTTCAGCCAACATCTCAACTTCACTTCACGTGCTTTTCATTACTTGCATCCAAATTCCCGGATAGGTAAAGGGAGCCAAATATGTATATGAGGGGTGAAGCATGGTCAAGAAGAAGAAGAGAAGAGAATGAATTGCCTTAATCATCCCAGGAAGAATGTGATATAACTCATCATGTGGTGTCAACCTTTAAATCCAACATAATTTTGATAAAAACAAAGTATTAAACATGCTAAAATCTTCAAACAAAGCATTTTTCAACTTAAACATATCATAAAACCTTTCGAACATATAAAGATTTCAAAACCAATATGCAAACAGAGTCATCATTGAGGTCATATCTAGAGAAGCAGCACAAAACGTTTCGAAAACCTTTACGTTAAAGCCATCTCGGTCGAGGTGTTCTTGCGTCATCCGAGGTGTTCATCATCGATCAGCCATGAACATCTCGGTCGAGGTCATAAAAATGTTTTTCAAACCAATTTTTGACGCTTTTCTCAAACAAAAACCTGTATGTATGCATGTAATGACAGATAAACACATAGATCCAAGTAAAGCAGAATATAATCAAAGAATATACATCCATACATGTAATTCAGCTAGGTTCGGTGAGATCTTCTTACAACTCCTCAATGCTCAAGAATGTAGCTCCAATGACTCCTTAGCTTCCTTAGCTCCATTTTGGTGCAAAACGTGCCATTTTCCCTACAATTACAACGAAACTAGGTGTAGACCTCGATTCGCGCAAAGGTAGACAAAACAACAATATAATCAAAGAATATACATCCATACATGTAGATTTACGAAGATAAAACGTCTAAACCAATCCAAAAATATAGACTATAATACATGCTATCAGAACTCGAGGCGGTGATTGTCTTCCCATAAGCGAGCATTCACGAGGCGCCAAAGAGGAGCAGAGTTGAGCTGTTTGTTGCAGTGTGAAGGAAGGAAGAAGAAGAGTGGCATGGGGTGGGATGCAGAGGGAGAGAGAGGGGGTAGAGATTGGAGAAATCACAAAGAGATGGTGAGTGAGGGGCGCAGGAGAGAGCCCAAGGGTTGGGATGCTCACTGGGCATATGCAGACGAGGGTAAGAGCGAGGGGTCGGGTAGGAGGAGATTGAGAGGTCGGTTGCAGCAGTAGGTCGGGGAGTGAGAAGGCGGATGCTCCTACTCACCAACCAGGAGAGAAAGAGGGAATAAAGAAATAAAAGGAAAAAGAAAAGAAGGAAGAGTAGAGAATAATATGCTAGACTCAAATAAAATCATTCAGAACGGAATTTCAGAGTCGGAAAGATTTTCCGAACCTTCCCGAAACTAAACCACAAAATACATATACTGAAAATATAAACAAAATATATACTCGTAAAAATATAGTTTTCGATATATAAATTGCTCCCGTAAAATATATTTGTGATAATAATATAATGGTATAAATACGGATAATATATATATATATATATCAAAACTCATAAATATCAAATTACGACGTGAAAATACTCGGAAAATATATTGAGGCCACTAAAATATTTAACAAAATACGGAAAATAAATATTGAAAACGAACCCAATAAACTGGTCGTTCCATTAGATCCCCGTAAAAATAAGTTTCATCCCAAAACATGCTATGCGTCGAACTTCTCGTTCCCTAAGGCCGAGGTATGAAGTCTAAAACTTAGAAGGCTTATGTAAGAGCCTAGTTGCTGAGTTGCTGAGAGAGTGAGCAGAGGGCCAGAGTTTTGCCTGGACCGCCCCTGCATGAGCCTGGAACCACCCGTGCGGTTTGTCTGGGCCGCCCTTGTGGCTCACAAGGTCCGCCCCTGCGGCTCTGTGCGCTGCAACCGTCTTCTTTGACCCTTTGACCCGTGCTTTAACCTTTTACCTCTATATATATCTTTATCCCTTACCTTTGATAAGGGTTTATATTCTCAGACTCTCTCTCTCTCTCCTTACGTACACTTTCTTCTCCTCTTCTCCCTTGGATCACTTTGGTTGATCTTTGTTGAGTTTTTTGTGTTTTGGTGAGAGATCTTGCATAGCCTTGCTTGGCTTTGATGTTACTGATGTTGTTGTGCCTTGTGGAGCCAGCTTGAGGTTGTTTGGTGTGGTGTTGATCTTCTAGAGTGCTTAGCTTGGTGAGTTCCATGGCTTCTCCTCTTCCTTTCTTCTTTTCTTCATCCTTTTCCTTCCTTTCCTTAGTTTAGTATAGTTTCCTTAGGACTGGATCATGTTCAGGCATTTTTGGCTTGTGTTGATGTATATATATGTATCTGATATATGTATGTTGCTATTGGAGTGAAGAAGAGTGGAGGATCGAAGGAAAAAGTGAAGAAAGGAGCTGAAGTGGTGTCTCTACACACCAGCCGCCCTAGCGTCTGACTTGAGCCGCCCCTGCGCCAACCAGTGGACCGCCCCTACGCCACCTCCTAGCCACCCCTGCGGCCACCTGCACCATCTTGGTGTTTCACTTGGTTCTACAGGTGTGTGATGTTCCCTCCTTTCCTAGTGTGATTGCTTAGGATCATGCAAGATAAGTGAGGTTGAGTTTTGATGAGGTTGTGATCGGTTTAGGCCTTGTATGGCTTTTGAGGTTCTTTAGGTTGTGAGTGAGGTTGAGGTTGATCCTTTGGATCCCTTTGGGTCTAGGAGTGACCCTTATGATGTTAGGAGATTGATATATCTCTTTATGACCTATTAATAGGTTGTGTTGTCCTTCCAGTGTGGAGGTGATCGTGGTTGAGTTGTGATCGAGGTTGAGGTAAGTCTGTAGGACTTACTTAGCTGCTATTCTTATATTGAGTGTTTGCATGAGTGGTGTGTGCGTTGTATGTTTACTATGATAGCATGTGATGTCGTATATACCGACCTATGTTTTATTGATTGCCTCGTATGCGTGGTTGTGATAACCTTTCCCTTTCATCCCGCCGTGGAATCTAGGTGGTTTTCTTGAGTCAGGCCAGACCGGTTTATAGGAAGGGCGCAATCCACTCCCATAGGGTACACTGATTGTGTGACCGATAGTAGTACGGCTGGCTAGCAGGCTCAGAGGCAAGGATGTATCGGTCCTCGTGTCACATAGTTTCATATATATTATATCTATATGATTTGAGTGAATGACCATTATATTAAGATGATTAAATGGGTAAATGTGTGAAAACATGTTGATGTGTTTATCTTACGTTGATTGTGATTGTGCTTATGCATTACTCTATATATATGTGTATGGATAGCTAATGGTTTATTTCCATGTTGTAGATGCCCCACAGGATAGGCATGCTGCTCGGTGATCTAGCAGAGTGGCAGGCCGAGGACGTCTCGTTCATAGGTTGTTGTGGGCTTTTGGGTTTGTTTACCTTTCCCTCCTCCGTGAGGATGATCTTTTGTTACCTCTTGTGTGAGATGTTGGTTTATATACTTGGCTATGTTGTTGTACCTTTTGGTTGTACAATTTTATACAGCTTTATGTATTTGTTTTTATATCTCTCACTGCCGTGTTTTAAGGTCTTGTGAACTTGTTGTCAGGCTAGGTTAGGATCCATTGTGAGATCCTAGCCCAATGTGACACTCCGAGTCCCGCGGATTCGAGGTGTTACAGAGTTGGTATCAGAGCCTTTGGTTGACAACAATGCCACTTCCTCCCTGCAATGAGGTCTAATAGGTAAAATAAACAAAACCCACATGGGATCTGACGTTTTCAAAGGTTTTGGTTTTAAATGTAGTTTTTGGGTTAGATGTACGAAAAGTCACCACTCCTGCTATGGATCTCTGTAGTGTTTATATGTATATATGCATTATGGATTATGTGTGTGTATGTGTTGAATGTATATATATCTATACTTATAGCCTATATAGAGCCTTATAAGTTAGGTGTGCATACCACGCAGATGGCTCAGACTAGAGCTACTACCGCAAGAGGCAAAGGTAGAGGTAGACTCCCCGTCCTCCAGGTGTGCTAGGTGAGGGACCAGTTCCCGCTGCTAATCCACCAGTGGTGGAATAGATACATGAGGAGGTTGCAGAGAGTGTCGTCCCAGAGACGAGGAGTGGTGGATCTGTGAGACATCATTCACATCGAGCTCAGTCTGAGGACGCTGACCGTGTCTCCATGGGAGGAATGGAGTTCAGAGAGTACCTTCGACGTTTCGAGGAGGATATTAGTGTAAGAGTCTTAGTCTTCGAAATATCCCGCACCCACGCCTCGGTTGAGACGCAACTGCTTTCCTTGGTTGGAGCTGCAGTGGGCCACCCCTACGCCTCTGGCTGGCCGCCCTGCGGCCAGGCCAGCTGCCCCTGCGGTTTGTGGTGGGTTGCGGCCGTCTTCTTTGACCCGAGCTTTCCTTTCGACCCCTCTTTCCCTTATATTTCCTTCTTCCTTCAGATGAGGGTTTCCTTAATCTCATTCCTACTCCATCTCTCTCTCCCTACACTCTTCTTCTTCTTCTCCCCTCTTCTCCTTTGGATCACTTTTGTTGATCCTTGCTTGTGTTTTGTGAGTTGTGAGAGATCTTGCCTAGATTTACTTGGCTTTGTTGTTGTTTGAAGTTACTGAGCCTTACGAGCCAACTTGAGGTGTGGATGGTGGTTGTGATGTTCTCCTGGAGAGTTTGTTTGTAAGCTTCCATGGTTTCTCTTCTTTCTTTCTTCTTTACCTCATATTTTCTCTCTTTCCTTAACTTAGCTTAGATCCTTAGGTTTGGATCTTGTTCCAGCCATGTTTTGGCTTTTATTGATGTATATATATGTATGTGATATGTGTATTTTGCTGCTGGAGTGAAGAAGAGTGGAGAATCGAAGAAAGGAGTGAAGAAGGAGCTGAAGTGGTGTGTCTCTGCACACCAGCCACCCCTGCGCCATCTCTGGACCGCCCCTGCGCCTGCAGTGAGCCTCCCCTGCGACATCCCCCACCCGCCCTTGTGGCCACCTGCACCAGCTTGGTGTTGCACTTGGTTCTGCAGGTGTGTATTACGTCTAGGCCTTCCTTAGGATGCCTTTGTGCCCTCCCTTCCTAGTATGAGTGTATATGATCATGTTAGATGTGTGAGAATGTGTTCGGTTGAGGTTATGATCGTTTATGCCTTGTACGACTTTAAGGACTTAGGTTGATGTTGATTGAGGTTGTGAGGTTGAGTATGAATCCTATGGATCCCTTTGGGTCTAGGTGTGACCCCTTTGATGAATAGAGGTTCATATATCTTTATGACTTGTTATTAGGCAGTGCCCCTCTCTCAGGATTGATGGTTGTTGTGGTTGAGCTGTGTACGAGGTTGAGGTAAGTCCGTAGAACTT
This sequence comes from Fagopyrum homotropicum, assembly GCA_033239125.1. Lineage (NCBI taxonomy): Eukaryota > Viridiplantae > Streptophyta > Magnoliopsida > Caryophyllales > Polygonaceae > Fagopyrum > Fagopyrum homotropicum. Next base: position 61,925,549 of record BSWB01000005.1, read on the forward strand.
ACTTAGCTGCCATCCTTATATTTGGGTGTTTGCATGAGTGGTGTGTGCTTATTGTGTTGCTATGATAGCATGAGATGTTGTTTATACCGACCTATATTTTATATGGTTTGCCCCGTATGCGTGATTGTGATAACCTTTCCCTTTCATCCCGCCATCCCGCCATGAGTGGTGTGTGCTTATTGTGTTGCTATGTAGAATTTAATTCACATAAAATGATAAAATTATAACAAGCTCTAATTCTTATAATTATGTATTATTTTATGTACAATTTAATTCACATAAAATGATAGATTTATATCAAACCCTAGTTATTATAATTCATTCTTATCGATGACTTTAGACGAGATCGTGACAAGCTGTGACGAGATCATGACTAAGCTGAGACGAGGCCATGACAAAGCCCGACAAATATGTGACAAACTCATTCATGGGCCTGACAAGGCCATGACGAGTTTTGACAGACTTTTGACAAACATTTCAGCCCACCTTTCTTGCCACTACTCAACCCACCTTTCCCTCATTTTGCTTCAGCCCAAGCACAAACTTCTTCAGCCTTGCAGCAGCCCTCTCCAGCCCAGGAATGTACAGCCCACGAAGACAGCAACATATCCACCTCTCGGACGGGCCAGCCCAGCGTGGAAGAACAACCTCCCATACCCGCCAGAACAGGGAGATCTCCTTGCTTCTACAACCCGGATTTGCAGCCTCCTCCTTCCTACCTTTTCACGTCTAGGTGCAGCTTGTCAAGGATGTTGTACACACCTTCCTTAAACAACCGTTCACATTACAAGAGACGTTCATTCAGCCGTCTTTCACGCTGATCTATCCCCTCCCCACGCCAAAACCCTTTTGTGCAGATGGAACCCTAGCCACCGCCTTTCTGCACGCCACCACCGGTTTGGCTCTCCTCTCCAGCCTTTTGCACGCAACTGTCAAGGCTCCCATCCCCTTCGTCTCCGCCTCCATGCCAGCGAGCCGCAGGCGCCTTCGACCGAACAACCTCGCACCCCCTCTGTCATCGAGAAAGCACGCAGCCTCTCCTCGCTTCATTCGAGCCAGCACACAGTCGTCTCCTCCCAATCTCAGCAACACCTCTCCTCCTGTGGACGTGCACGCAACAGCAGCGCATGAGCCGCCTTCTCTCTTCTTCCTCGTACTAGTTTGCTTGCCGAGTCACTCTTGTCTGGTAAATACCGCACCTCCCTTCACTGCATTACCTTGTATCTATATGTGCTGATTAGAACCCCTGTTGTGTCGGGAAACCTGCTAGAACAGCCTCGGAAGATAGCTTGAAGAGCTGAGGCGTTTGCTGAGTTTTCGGATGTGAAGAACAGTCAACTTCAGCCCCAGTTTTGGGTAGGTTAGACACCACCTTTACTGCTGATTTTCGGATATGTTTTATTCGATATTGTATAGTCTAATATACTAAAATTTCAGAGGAAACCATGTTATGGTTTGAGAGATATGGGGTTTCAAAGTTGACTCCTCATACAGTTTTTATAAATGTGCTGAGTTGAGAAAAACAGCATGGGATGCTGTTTTGTGGGATAGTTTTTAATAGGCTCTTTATCTCCGTTGGGCTTGAATTTTGGATATGATATAGTCGATACATTGTTGTAGAACATATTAAAATTTGGGAGGCATCCAGCGAGTGGTTTGGGAATTATGAATTTTCAAAGATTGAGTCGTAAGCAGTTTTTCTGTTGTGTTGAAATTCGGTTTTGTGAGATAGTTTTAAATAGGATTTTGATCTCCTTTGCAGCTGGATTTTGGATATATTATAGATAAGATTTTATAGTAGAACATATCAAAATTTGGGATAAATCCAGCGAGTATTTTAGGAGTTATGATTTTTCAAAGTTAAGACAGTGTGCTGCTTGTTATGTGTTGTAACCAACTTTAGAAATTTTTGTAGAAGTGATGTTTTAACAGTTTTAAGAAATTCTTTCTCCTATGAGTAGATGGGATATCATATATGATCTAGGGAATTATTTCGAAATTTTTATAAGATTATTCGAATTTTATATTTAAAGCTGTAGTTGGACTTTAGTGACTTTTCGAGAAATAGAAAATGGGTAGTTTTTCTAGTTACCTAAAATCATCCTAGGGAGTAGAATATGGTTAGTTAGCATCAAATTATAATTTAAGTACATATTCCGAGTTTTTGGAAGTTCCGGGACTAAGGGTAAAATAGTCATTTTACCTTAAATAAACACTGTAATAACTTCTACACATAGAATCGTATATCTTAAGAGTTGTAGACTTATAAGTATCCAGGGAAATGTGTTGACCCACGTGCCTCCTCTGACAAGCAACTGAGTTCTGCACTTACGGATTTAGTGGTGGTTAAGAGAGAGTCGAGATTTGATTATGGTAAGTCCACGGACTTACTTAGCAAGCTTCTTGCATGTGTGTGATGTGTATGAGTGGTGTTTGCTAGTTAAGATAAATAACGAAACCGGAATAGGCCGACTCTAGTATATTGTGTAATTGACCCAAGTGTATGATAACGGGTCGTGACATCATCTACCTAGCTCTTGCGAGAGTCTAGGAGGTTCCCTGCGACCAGCCCATTCCGGTAGATGGTCAAATGCATTAGTACCATTCCGCGTTGGTAAACGGGGACAGGGGCGAGGTTTGGGAATCCCTCGTGTCACAAAATAAGTATCATTAGTAATGACATATCACCTAATTAAAGATAATAAAAGGATTGATTGTTGCATGTTGATTGGGTATGTTGTGTGTTTGTGCTTTTACCTTTATACTTATGCACAGAATGTAAGCTAACGGTTTTATACCGCTTGTAGATGCCTTGCAGGTTAAAACAGTTGTAGAGAGATCCGAAGGGAATGGTCAGCCGGGTCCACGTACTTATTTAGTTGGGGACGGGATGTCTTCTGTTCTTCTTATGTGTTGTTTTGGTACCTTTGCTTTGTAAGGCTGATACATATTCTTCATGTATATATTGTTTAAAGTTTTCAAATGTTTTAGATACTTTTGTGCCCTGTTGTAAGATCCAAGTTAAATTGTGGTCAAACTAAGGTCGGGACCCATTGTGAGGTCCTAACCAGTAGCTCCCCGAGTTCTCAGAATTTGGGGTGTTACAATATGGTATCAGAGCTTTGGGTTGGCAGCAATGGCACTTGAAATCTTCTGAAAGACCAAATATATAAAATAACTAGAACCCGAAAGGGGTCAAAAATTGTCAAAACGGATTTATGTTTTCACACACGCGCATAGTCGGGTTGTTGGGTTACTAGTACGTTGGACCACCATCGCTCTCCGTGGATCTCTACAACTTGGATCGATATGAGTTAGCATATGGACTTATTATGATGAGTATTAATGTATGTTATATATATGTGTATGTGTAGTATGTTAGTATCCTAAAGCATATATTATATCCTTTAGTTGTGATAATGAAGCGATTATCATCTCATGATAAATCGGTAGCAGACTTGAAGGGTTTTCAACACGAGACAAAGGACTCTGACCTTGGATCAAGTATTATACTCGGGTGGGCGTCCTAGTAACCCTTGTTAACCATCCAAAGAACTAATAGGCGAAGAAGTAAAGATGTGGAGATAATTTTGACCATAAGTACAATCAAATGAGGAAGAATTCCCGAGTCAACTCAGATAGAAGAAATAGAAGGTCATACAAGGGACTGGGTTGTATGAAGACGAGAGATGAATTATAAGAACCACGCAAGAGACGACAAGAGTGCGGAGTAGAGATAACAATATTGGAACGAGAAAAGTAGAATTAAGTACAACCAAGATTGTGGAATCAAGGACATTACCATCGAAGCGGATGCCCCATAGACCATTATGGGCATGAGAAACCTGAAGAGACAAAGTGTCAATCCGGGTGCGAGAATCTAAGGTGCGCGGAATGAAGACCTACAATTGAGTGTAAAAGCGAAAAGGCAGACTCCACAAGCGTGAGGAGGTTTTGACCTCCTCAGAGATATAAGTAGTTTGAAAGAAACCGCGACGCCAATATGCAAAGAATGGAAGCCTGTAGCAAGGTCAATGGAGTTTCATGAAGGCGATATTACCACTAACTCCAGTGAAGAAATCTGTATGGGAGAACGGCCATGCTAGACTCGAGAGTCTAGGGTAACCCGAATTATCACGAGACCTAAGCCATCAACACAAATGGTCCATGCAAAAGGAACTGTAAGAGGATGATCATTGCGGCCATAAGAATTTCAAAGACGCTTGCAAGCTATCGTGAAATCTTGAAACGACTATTTATGCCAGATGAATGACACAATCGAACTAGAGAAATGGAGTTAGCCTATAAGAAGCGGAAGTGGGGAAGGTTGAACGAACTACAGAAGTATAAAAGGATTGTTGTGAGCAACTGTTTACCTACTAGCTAAGGAAATTTTGACAGATCACAATTTAGACGGAATGGAGAGATACAACTTAATGTAAGAGCGAAGGGTAGACTTCACAAGCCTGGAGACATTTTGTCTTCTTTAAAGATAAGAATTCTAAACGGAATCACAACGCCAGTATCGAAAGGATTGAAGCCTTGTAACATAGTCAACAGCGATTTGGAAAGAAATATTACAAACAACACCGATTAAGGAACCTGTGCTTGAGAGAATCGTGTGGTGGACTCAAGAACCCAGGGTAACCGCCATTTATAACAGAACATAGGTCATCAACACCGACAGTCCCTATAAAGGGACTACAATTGGGATGTAATTAAAAGTCATCGGAACTACAAGACGCTTACCATCTATCGTGGAGTGTTAGGAATGACTTTTGACGCCAAGTGAATGGCACAGTGAGACTTGAGAAAGAGAGTTGTCCAAAAGGAAGCAGAAGAGTGAAAGATAAGACGAACTAAAGAAGGATAAAAGGATAAATCTAGTAGGTGATGTGGACCAAAAGTTTAATACCAGTAGAGGTATGAAATTGAGATAAGTCAATTATGGAATGACCTATGTCAACCAAGAACGTGCAAGTATTGTTGCGTATTGACGAGTTATGTGCCGTTAAGAAGAGATATTTGTGACTGTGGATCTATGGAGTAGCTTTACCGACGCCTTAGAGGATTCCCTCAAGTAGGCAACTACAACCTTCTTGGATGAATTAAAGGTATAAAGAAAAACGTTTTAAGGGTTACCCTTGGCTAGTTAAGATCAAACTCCGGTCGATTCAGAGAGTTTGGATCCGTGGTAGAAGAATTAAGAAAGTAAGCGGAAGAAGTTGTTTTTCAATCGTTGTTTTATTTTCTTAAGGCAAGTAAAGAAGGTACTTCGTACTTCATCCGTATACGACTCATGGTGTAATTGAGAGAAAGAGTTTTGAGGTCAATCATTTTATACTTGCAGAAAAGGTCCTTAGGATTAATGAGCGACAACATGAGAAGCAGAGTAGCACATCGGAAGTGTGGTTGGTCCTAACCCACAAACAAGAAGCTCAAAGGTATTGATGGATGTCCTGTCGAGTTTAAGATGGTGATAATTGGAGAAATGCATTCTAGTTGGAAGAAACGTGAGATAGGCTATGTGAGTGACTGGAAATGTTTTACGGAAACTTATGGGCTTGTAGAGGTAATAGAAGGAGACTGGTACCCTATTATGGATCCGAGTGAAGAGTGATGGCTTTGCTACTTGTTGCTAGACAAGTAGTTTTGGACTTACATACTAATGGAATACTCTAGACTGAGTTTTCTGGATGGATTAGGAAAGAAATAAGGATGTAATAAAAGTATTGTGCATGGCCTGCACTAGAAAGCTCCAAGTGAGTAACTACCATCCTGAGTCGAAGATACATAAGAAAGAGAAGCGACAGGAGCATACTTGCAACCTAGTAACCGTGCTTAAAGAAAGCATAATTCCGGAGTAGATTTTATGTGTAATGTTATGTCGGAACGGATCCGAGTTGCTTTTGTGTCAGAGGGATATTATCGGTCTGATAACCATGGTGAAGAAAAGAGTGCACTGCTGATGGTATGTTAACAATTATTGAGTAGTCATGATCAAATAACGGTCATAGGAGATCACTTTGTGTCTAATACCATCATTCCGGACGTATTCTAGGTCACTTAAGATCTTGGAAAATGCATGATAAACCTAATTTTGAGCAAATGATATCTGAGAGATCTGTAAATAATATAATAATGCCAAGTGAACAAAGAGGATGACCACTAGATTTGATTTTTAGTTGTCTCGAGTGTTAGACCTGAAAAGGGTAAAGGTGACGATTCCTTACTTGAGGAGTAAGATGACTGAGTAATATTAAAAGACAAGACCAAGTGGGTCGTGATACGAAGAGCATTGAGCACTTGGTAAATGTTGGTGGATGTCCTAGACCTTTGACCAGATTGTGTAGTCAGAACCTTTTTAGAAGGCCGGAAGTAAGTGGTCATAACAGAGGGAAGAAAGTTGAATAGATCATTTTTCCGTAGGGTCATCAAAGGATCTAGAAGCGATTGTGTAAGGAAAACTATTGGAAGTTTTAAAGCGGTTTAAAAGTGACTGATGGACTAGTTTCCTCACCCTATTGGAGAGGGTAGCTTCAGTTTTCCACGGAGACTAAGTTTGAGAATTGAGTTTGTAAATTTCAGTGGGGAGATACCTACCAGACACGGGTTAGGTTATCATATTAAATGATCAAACAGTTGAGCAGGATAATACCAATGAGATATCCGGTAACCACTCTAGAACGTGGTAGCAGCAGGCACTTGTGATCTAAGTACCTGAAAAGATCTAAGATTTAGTGGTTTTACGAGAAGCCGTTAAGGCTACCTAAGACATTGGGGGTAGCAAGAGACGTAACATTTCAAAGACTTATGTAGCGATAGTTGTAACCTCGGGAGTAACGAGTTAGGGCTTGTCCTTGTATGTGTGATATTGTTTGACTGCTTGTTTATTTCATGTTTGAGGGTTTAGTTAGTGATGTGTTCTTTTGGTAACCTTGATGTATATGATACTTAGATGTTGGAACGACGAGACTTTTGTGCAATGATCAAACACACCAATTTGGTGCCCTTAAGGCCGATCAAAATTGTCTTATCCTAAGTTTCGGGACGAAACTTATTTTGAGGGGGGTCTGATCTAACGACCGGATTTTTTTTCGTTACGCTTTAATAGGGTTAGAGGGGTTTAGAAAACGAAATTAAAAATTAGTAAAACTAGGATAAACAAGTTTATGTATGGAAGTTGTTTAATTAAGTACCTTGTTCTATGTTTCGAGACGAAACTTATTTTAACGGGGTACTGATGTAATACCCGGAATTTTTATTCCGTTTATTTCCGGATCAATTCGGACTTCGAGTCGTTGACGGTTTCCATTCTATCTAGTATTTCTTCCTTCACAAATTTTATTATTTTATGTAGAATTTAATTCACATAAAATGATAAAATTATATCAAGCTCTAATTCTTATAATTATGTATTATTTTATGTAGAATTTAATTCACATAAAATGATAGATTTATATCAATCCCCAGTTATTATAATTCATTCTTATCGATGCCTTTAGACGAGATCATGACAAGTTGTGACGAGATCATGACTAAGCTGAGACGAGGCCATGACAAAGCCCGACAAATCTGTGACAAACTCATTCATGGGCCTGACAAGGCCATGACGAGTTTTGACAGACTTTTGACAAACATTTCAGCCCACCTTTCTTGCCACTACTCAGCCCACCTTTCCCTCATTTTGCTTCAGCCCAAGCACAAACTTCTTCAGCCTTGCAGCAGCCCTCTCCAGCCCAGGAATGTACAGCCTACGAAGACAGCAACATATCCACCTCTCGGACGGGCCAGCCCAGCGTGGAAGAACAGCCTCCCATACCCGCCAGATCAGGGAGATCTCCTTGCTTCTACAACCCGGATTTGCAGCCTCCTCCTTCCTACCTTTTCACTTCCAGGTGCAGCTTGTCAAGGATGTTCTACACACCTTCCTTAAACAACCGTTCACATTGCAGGAGACGTTCATTCAGCCGTCTTTCACGCTGATCTATCCCCTCCCCACGCCAAAACCCTTCTGTGCAGATGGAACCCTAGCCACCGCCTTTCTGCACGCCACCACCGGTTTGGCTCTCCTCTCCAGCCTTTTGCACGTGATAACAAGATTTATGACTTAGGATTAGGTAATCATTTAGATAGATTCATCACTCATTCATGCATGGTTTAGCACAAATTCGCGACGTTTGCACTCTATTCACATATTTTGTCGAGATAGACGTCTACACGGACATGTGCGTTGCTTTGTAGGTATTTCGGGGGTCTTTTGGACATTAACCGATACATTTGAGGACCAAGCCTCATGATGGTACACATCCAAGGCTAAGGAGGAGCATAATTGGAGCAACAAAGGACACAAAGACCACTATTGGTGCGAGCAATGGATCAACTCATGGCTAAACGAGCATAACACCTTTCTGCTGAAGAAAATCGGACCAGCAAGCAGCTAAATCGGCCGATTTATTGCTCTGGGTCGATTTTTAGGCCTTTGACAGCTTAAAGCCACGTGTCCCACGATCTCTTGCCCGTCCTTGCTCTTGGTGGAGAATATAAGTGGTCCCTCAGGTGGTTGCTGAGCATCTCTCCTCTCCCACACTCTCATTCACAGCTCATCAATTTGGTAAGAAGATTGGAGAAGAAGAAAAGCTCCCAAGGATTGAAGGAAGAACAAGAAGACCATTCTAAGAGTGATTTTGAGTGATTTTGTAGACTTGGATTGAAGAACTAATTGCAAGGATTGTTAAGAACGTTTTGCATCTTCATTTTAGAGTTTGTAAGTCTTGCTACAACTTGGATTTGGCTGAGATTTATTGATTTTGCTTACTCATCTTTCATTACTCATCTATGAACACCATGTATGCTTGTTTGATGATTTCGGATTTTGATATGCATATTATTGGCTAGTTTCTTGTGATTTTAGAGTGATGGATTGATGGTTATGGCTTGGGTGATGATAGGATGGACTTATATGTTAGTTTAGGATGATTTGAATGCACGAAACCCATTTTCAGAGACAAAAATCGACCTGTTCTTCATCTAAATCGTCCGATTTTCTGTGTGATCCACCCGATTTTCTTCTCTGTTGCTCTCTAATTGATAAATCTGCATGTTAGGGTCCTTGGTTGTTTAAATCCTAGTGTTTATTAAGCCTAATTTAGCTTAGAATCACCTAATGCTACCAACCTAAGTGAGGGAAGAGATCTACCCGATGATTTCCGATCTTAGATACCTAAGATGATGAATGCTAGGTAGTAGTGAGCCTCATAAGCCGCTATTGGATTGAGTGTGCTAGGATAATTGCTTGAGATTTCCCTATTCCGAGACTTACCCGGTAAGGAGAGGGTTACCCTTAAGTAGTATCTAGTTTGTGTGAAATTCCTTACTCTAACCCCTAGAGACTTACCCGGTAATAGGAGTTTGATGCGGGATTAGTGAAGTGAGAGACCTACCCGGTAATTGCTTCCATTAGCGAAACATTCTTTCCCAACACCGCAGCTTAGTCCTTAGAATCTTTAGAACCTTGAATCCAATGCCATAACCGGAAATCTTGACCTCTAAAATCTACTTTTCTCTCTTGATCATATCCTTGTGCTTTGTGTTTGCTTGTTCGTTTGCTAGCTTGAGTTGTTAGTTGTTTATCATCTTGCTTGACTTGTGATCTTTGTTTGATCACCACAAAAACCAACAAAAACATTGTGTTTTCCATTTTCTTTATTCCTCATCTTATCTTAGTCTAGATTCACACTATCTTTGATCATTGCTTGACTCGATTTCACCTTAGTCTTTGTGTTCGACCTCGGAATACTTACCTTTCTACAAACGTCCCGTACACTGCGGGTTCGCTAGGAGTTAGGATAATTATAACGAGTATAAATTTAAGACTTATTGCGTGCACATCACATCTATTCCTAGACGTAACAGCACGCAACTGTCAAGGCTCCCATCCCTTTCGTCTTCGCCTCCATGCCAGCGAGCAGCATGCGCCTTCGACCGAACAACCTCGCACCCCCTTTGTCGTCGAGCAAGAACGCAGCCTCTCCTCGCTTCAGTCGAGCCAGCACACAGTCGTCTCCTCCCAATCTCAGCAACACCTCTCCTCCTGTGGACGTGCACGCAACAGCAGCGCATGAGCCGCCTTCTCTCTTCTTCCTCGTACTAGTTTGCTTGCCGAGTCACTCTTGTCTGGTAAATATCGCACCTCCCTTCACTGCATTACCTTGTATCTATATGTGCTGATTAGAACCCCTGTTGTGTCGGGAAACCTGCTAGAACAGCCTCGGAAGATAGCTTGAAGAGCTGAGGCGTTTGCTGAGTTTTCGGATGTGAAGAACAGTCAACTTCAGCCCCAGTATTGGGTAGGTTAGACTCCACCTTTACTGCTGATTTTTGGATATGTTTTATTCGATATTGTATAGTCTAACATACTAAAATTTCAGAGGAATCCATGTTATGGTTTGAGAGATATGGGGTTTCAAAGTTGACTCCTCATACAGTTTTTATAAATGTGCTGAGTTGAGAAAAACAGCATGGGATGCTGTTTTGTGGGATAGTTTTTAATAGGCTCTTGATCTCCGTTGGGCTTGAATTTTGGATATGATATAGTCGATACATTGTTGTAGAACATATTAAAATTTGGGAGGCATCCAGCGAGTGGTTTTGGAATTATGAATTTTCAAAGATTGAGTCGTAAGCAGTTTTTCTGTTGTGCTTAAATTCGGTTTTGTGAGATAGTTTTAAATATGATTTTGATCTCCTTTGCAGCGGAATTTTGGATATATTATAGATAAGATTTTATAGTAGAACATATCAAAATTTGGGATAAATCCAGCGAGTAGTTTAGGAGTTATGATTTTTCAAAGTTAAGACAGTGTGCTGCTTGTTAAGTGTTGTAACCAACTTTAGAAATTTTTCTAGAAGTGATGTTTTAACAGTTTTAAGAAATTCTTTCTCCTATGAGTAGATGGATTATCATAGATGATCTAGGGAATTATTTCGGAATTTTTATAAGATTATTCGAATTTTATATTTGAAGCTGTAGTTGGACTTTAGTGACTTTTCGAGAAATAGAAAATGGGTAGTTTTTCTAGTTACCTAAAATCATCCTAGGGAGTAAAATATGGTTAGTTAGCATCAAATTATAATTTAAGTACATATTCCAAGTTTTTGGAAGTTCCGGGACTAAGGGTAAAATAGTCATTTTACCTTAAATAAACACTGTAATAACTTCTACACATAGAATCGTATATCTTAAGAGTTGTAGACTTATAAGTATCCAGAGAAATGTGTTGACCCACGTGCCTCCTCTGACAGGCAACTGAGTTCTGCACTTACGGATTTAGTGGTGGTTAAGAGAGAGTCGAGATTTGATTCTGGTAAGTCCACGGACTTACTTGGCTAGCTTCTTGCATGTGTGTGATGTGTATGAGTGGTGTTTGCTAGTTAAGATAAATAACGAAACCGGAATAGGCCGACTCTAGTATATTGTGTAATTGACAAAAGTGTATGATAACGGGTCGTGACATCATCTGCCTAGCTCTTGCGAGAGTCTAGGAGGTTCCCTGCGACTAGACCAGTCCGGTAGACGGTCAAATGCATTAGTACCATTCCGCGTTGGTAAACGGGGACAGGGGCGAGGTTTGGGAATCCCTCGTGTCACAAAATAAGTATCATTAGTAATCAAATATCACCTAATTAAAGATAATAAAAGGATTGATTGTTGCATGTTGATTGGGCATGTTGTGTGTTTGTGCTTTTACCTTTATACTTATGCATAGAATGTTAGCTAACGGTTTTATACCGCTTGTAGATGCCTTGCAGGTTAAAACAGTTGTAGAGAGATCCGAAGGGAATGGTCAGCCGGGTCCACGTACTTATTTAGTTGGGGACGGGATGTCTTCTGTTCTTCTTATGTGTTGTTTTGGTACCTTTTGCTTTGTAAGGCTGATAAATATTCTTCATGTATATATTGTTTAAAGTTTTCAAATGTTTTAAATACTTTTGTGCCTTGTTGTAAGATCCAAGTTAAATTGTTGTCAAACTAAGGTCGGGACCCATTGTGAGGTCCTAACCAGTAGCTCCCCGAGTTCTCAGAATTTGGGGTGTTACATAGGGTACACGGGTTGTGTGACCGATTCCAATCAAGATGGCTAGCAGGCTCAGAGGCGAGGATGTATCGGTCCTCGTGTCACATATTTTCATCTATGGATATATATATATACAATTTGAGTGAATGACCATTATATAAAGATTATAAAATGGGTAAATGTGTGATAGCATGTTGATGTGTTTATCTTTCTTGATTGTGTATGTGCTTATGCATTACCTTATATATGTATGGTTAGCTAACGGTTTCATACCGTGTTGTAGATATTTACTGGTTAGGCGTTGCTGAGTGATATGACAAGGTGACTGGCCGAGGACTCTCGTACATTAGGTGGTTGGTTTGGGTTGTTGTGTTTCCCTCCTGCGTGAGGATGATCTTTTGTACCTCCTGTGTGCGGATGTCGTTTTATATACTCGGCTAGGTTGTTGTTTTACCTTTGGTTGTACAATTTATACCATTTTATGTATTTGTTTTATATTTATCAGTGCCATGTTTTAAGGTCTAGTGAACTTGTTTTCAGGCTAGGATAAAGATCCATTGTGAGATCCTAGCCCAATGTGGCATTCCGAGTCCCGTGGATTTGGGGTGTTACAGAGTTGGTATCAGATTCCAGGTTGACAACAATGACACTTACTACTTATAATAAGGTCTGATAGGTAAAATAAACAGAACCCACATGGGGTCTGACGTTTTAAAACGTTTTTGGTTTTAAGTGTGGTTTTGGGTTAGAAAGTACGAGAAGTCGTCACCTCTGCCATGGATCTCTGCAGCGTAGATAAATATGTGTCTGTATTATGGATTGTGTGGATGTATTATATATATATATCAATACATATGGCATATATATAGCCTTGTATGTTTAGGTGCGTATATCCTATAGATGGCTCAGACTAGAGCAATATCTGTAGTGGGACGAGGTAGGGGTACACCCCCTCTTCCTCCAGTCACGTCAAGTCAGGGACCGGTTTCCGCTGTTGGTTCGCCTATGGCAGAGAACGAGTTGGAAGAGACTGAGCATGTCTTCATGAGCAGATCTAAGTTTCAAGAATATATACAGCAAGTATATGAGGCTGTAATAGCGGGAAGACCTACACCGGATTTACCAAAGTCGGTAAGACCAATTGAAGCTTTAGGATCAGAGAAGAAGCAATGGACTGGATCAGTTAGTGGAGAAGCAAAGATGATGAATAATGAACCAAGTCAGATATTAGGACAATCAAGTGGTCCTATGGCCATGAAGACGACTGGCAAGGATTTATAGTGTTTTAATTGTGCAAAGTTTGGACACCGGCGAGCATGGTGTGCCGAAGGATGCCCATACTATGCTTTACATGTGGTAAAGCAGGCCATAAAGCGAAGTTTTGTCAACAAGGCAAGGCGTTGCCTTTACAGTTCCTTCTCGGAGTAAGATTATTAGAGATGGACGACGAAAGTCGAGATACCCTTTAGCTGCACAGGGTGCAGGGATGGGACGATTATGTTTCAACTGTGTTTATCCAGATCATTTGCGTTCCGAGTGCCCTTTGGCACCGATAGCTTGCTTCACCTGTGGTGAACTAGGCCATCTAGCCCCTTTCTGTCAGCAAGGTGGTGTTTCTTCTCAACAAGACCTTCCTCTTTCCGGTGCAGAAAGAGTGGAAGTGGAGGCTATTGCAACGACCTCAGTGATACTAAGGAGCATGAATCCGAGATTGAATGATGCTATGCACTGGAGCTTCTGGTGTTAGTTGTACAGGTACCATTCTTGTTAATGATTTACCTAGTGGAGTTCTGTTTGTTGTGAGTGCTATGCACTTCTTGTCTTTTGATGCCCGCGTTAATAGTGGACTGTGGAAACAGTAGGAGATAGATCTTCATTTACATGATTCCCTGTTAGGGGTTTGAGGAACCCGTGAGACATGTGTTTGTCCCATTCATTCAGGGACGTGTGTATGTTATAGACTTCTTTGTCATGCCGTAGGTGCATGAGGAAGTCACTATGTGTATGGTTTGGATGAATAAATATTATGTCATGCTAGACATCAATTGGAAGGTTGTTATAGTTTCTACTGAGATCGATTTAATAGAGGTTTTCCAAGGCTACGACCTTTGGAGAGATGAGTTTTGTTATTAGTGCCATATGAGCAGTGAAGATGAAAACACAAGAGGTGATGTTTTCTGATGTTATGGCATGAAGAAGAAAGTTCCACGTTGGAAGATTTTCCAGTTGTTTTGAGTTTTAGACGTATTACTGAATCGTCTAGTTGCCACCTCAGCAGAGGGTGGAACTTGTTATTGAGTTGAAGTATGATAAGAGACTGATTGGTAAGGCCCATACGATATGGTGCTTGTTGAGATATTGTAACTGACAACTTGAAGAGTTGACCGACACAAGCTTCTTTTGCCCTAGTGTGTTCCATGTTCCGTATGACGATCTGAGGAGTTAGCTTCAAGAAGCAATTGTGTTTTTCAGGATTCCCTTGCACTTAGGATATCACCAATTGAGGGTGAGAGAGCAAGATGTACATAAGACAGCCTTTTGTATCATTATGGACACTACGGATTGTAGTGATGCCATATGGGGCTGATGAATGCCTTAACAGTCTTTAGAGAGTTAATAAATAGCATCTTGTTCCTTGATATTGTTGTGGTGATCTTCATTGATGACATTTCGGTATACTCTCGTATTAGAGAGAAGTAGACAGATCATCTGATGACAGTTTTGCTGATGTCGAGAGATAGAGGGTTGTATGTTACACTTTCTAAGTACGAATTGGGATGCTAGTGGTAGCCTTCTTAGGCCATGTTGTTCCCGCCAGTGGGATCATGGTTGATCTGGCGAGGATTAAGTATGTTGTAACATGGATGATATTGGTGAACATTAAGGAATGCATAGTTTTCTCGGCTCAGCCAATTACTACCAATGCTTGAATGATGAATTTTATGTGAATGTGTATCTACTTATGAGTCTTTTGAGAAAGACCACCAGATGGGTGTTGTCAAGTAATATACCAGAGCTTTGAAGAGTTGAAGAGGCATTTGACCTCTGCTTCCATTCTATCATAGTCTGAAGATTCTTGGGATCCCGTGATTTACGGTGATACATCCCAGCTAAGTTGAGACGTGTATTACTACAGAGGAATAGAGTTATTGACATGTGTGTCTACAACTGAAGGAGTATGAGGAGAACTACTTGATGCATGATCTAGAGTAGCAGTGGTACTTCAAGCCTTGAAGATTTGAAGATAGTACCTACATGATATCACATGTTAGGTTTCCACACACCATAGGAGTCTGAAATATGTTTTTATGCCGTGGGAGTTGAATAACCACCAACATTAATGACTTGAGTGGATCAAGATTTTAACCTGGAGATTACATATCATTCAGAGAAGTTGGACATTGTTGCGGACAAATTGAACTGAAAGACGCTCCAAAAGAAGATGATTGCAAGACTGATAGTTCAACCTCAGCTTTAGAGAGATCTAGCTTAGCTAGAGTTGGACAACTAGTTCATTGATGAGGATACCCAGTTATACCTAAGAGGTTCTACGTGGTCTGTGAGATGAGGTCCAATAGAAGAAGGGGACCTTCCTGACCTTGATGAGGTTTAGAAAGAAGATGTCTCGTAATGAGGCACCACAATTCTCCATTGGAGTAGATGGAGTGATGGAGCGCTAGGATCACTTTTGTGTACCTGCTGATCCAAGGTGGAGACAGAGAATCTTCCTGCTGATCCAAGGTGGAGACAGAGAATCTTCCTGCTGATCCAAGGTGGAGACAGAGAATCTTCCGGTATACTCACTGTACACCTTATTCACCACTACCAGTGCAGTAGTGGAAGTGGGAGGACACCTCTATGAACTTGTTGTGAGATTGTGACCCCGTGGAAGATTGAGGTTATCTGGATTGTTGGTAACAGATTAATAAAGTCGACACGTCTCATTCCTATCAAAGATACATGGTCAATAAATTGATTGGTTGAGGAGTACACTGGGTAGATAATGAGACTTCATGGTATACCGAGGACAACCGTCTCTGATTGAGATTGGCGATTTACCTCGAGGTTTTACAACCGACTCAGACTTCTTCGAAGGATGAGTCTATACTTCACGACTATATTTCACGCCCAGACAGATGGTCCGTTATAGAGGACCATCTGGACCCTTGAGAATATATTATAAGCTTGCCTTGTGGATTAGAAGCATGGATGGTTAGATTACCTCCAACCAACGAGTTTATTATCTGACACTGTTTGACGTGCATTTTTGGAATGGCTCTATGAGTTCAAGTAACGCTGATTAGAGGAGGAATGCTGACTATACAAAGTCAACAGATATCATATGTAGACCAGAGGTGTTGACCCTCAAGCTTAAGTGAAAGATCATGTTTGGATGAGAGTATATCCTCTATGAGACGTCATATGTGTTGACATAGAAGGGGAACTGAGTTTCCAATATGTCGGTTTATTTGAGAACTTGATCAATATTGTGAAGGCAACATGATGTTTAGCTTTACCTTTGAGGTTAGAGGATGTTCACCCATAGTTTCTTGCTTCTAAACTGAGGGAGTATATACTAGGTTTGAGACACTTTCCGAGTTATGATGATCTAGTGCTTAAGCCGAACTACATCTTTGTTGAGCATTTGGTTACATTCTTGGAATGAGATATGAGACACTTGTATTCGAAAGACATTCCCATATTGAGAACATCGTGATTAAGATGAGGATATGAAGAGGCTAAGTGAGAAACTGAGGATAGTATCCTGAGGAACTATCAAGAGTATATGTTGGGACAGACCCACTTGTGGGAGCACAAGTAGACCGTAGTGCTGTGTTAATGAATGCTGTGCTTATGTGCTTATATGCCTTGATGTGTTTTGCCATGCTAGCTATGATGTGATGTATGATCTTAGTAGTTTTGATGTGCTAGCGTGATGTATGTCATAGCTGGACATGATTATTCCCTCCATGTTATTTGAGTGTGATTAGGATTCAGCTGGAGATGGTTCATTCCTCCATGCTACCTTGGTGGACATAGTTTCAGGGGAAATGTGATTCCTCCATGTGATATATATGTTTATGGTTTGGTTAGAGACGTATTTCCTCTTGCCTGTGGGATGTTCTGGCTAGAGATGTGCTTCCCCTATGCCTTGTGATGTGGTATGGCGAGAGATGTGATTCCTGTTCGCCCCTAAAGGTGTGTGCTAATAAGCTTTAAATTTATAAAACTAGAATCAAGCAGCGAACCCGCAGTGTATGGATCGACGTAGCTAAGCAAGAATTCCAGAGTATCGAACACAGGGATTTGGGTGGGAACAAATTCGATTGCAGATTATCAAGCGAGTGAATATGAGAGTTTTGCAAATATTGGGAAAACAACAATCCTAAATATCCAAGTATCCAGCTGTGGCAATCGATTCAAGATATACTTAATGATATAAAGACAGAGTTGAGATATGCAAAGGTATACTAATGTAAGGTAATCGTACGGTGAAGTTCCAAAAACCTTATGTAACTCACCTACAAGGCACTCTCTATACAGGTTGTTGAGGCTCAATATAGAAAGGTTCTAAAGATGAGAATTTATGTTAAATACCCAAACTTGTAATCCAAGGATCAAGACTAACTAAATCGATCAAGGTTGTGACACTCACAATCGAGGTAGAGGTTGTTGAGGCTTCACTACCACCTAGAAAAGACAAGTCTAAACTAAGTTAAAGCAAATCTTTAACTTTGGATTAAAGTAAGAGCAAGTTCGTAAACTTAAGGGAAATCACGGTTAGTTCTTGAGGTTCCACGGCCGTGGACTCAAGAACAGCCCGTAATTTAGGGTTCGTCGGCGATTCTCTCTAACTCTCAGGGTCTAATCTGTTTGTGATCGATCTATCATCATCTAAGCCACAACTATCAACCCTTCACCTTAGAATTGTTAAGGGTTTTTAGCCAATAACAGTCATGTTGATATCAATTCAAGAATTAAAAGATAAAAAGATGAAAACTTTCAAGAACTTTCAATAATCTTCAAACCAATCTCAAAGTCACAATGAGAACAAGTATTGTCAAAGAATTCAGAATAAAACAAACAATCGCAACCTTAGGAAAGAAGGGAAAACGGGATGTCAATCCGTTTTCCAAATCAAACCTAAACAAGAAGAGAGATCTTCTTGCAAAATCTTCCAAAAGCTTCGATCTTCCGCCAATCCGAAGATCTCAACAGCAATCTCCACCAAAAGTGCGAGATTAGGGCAATTCCCAGATGCGAACTTCAATCTCTAATGAGATGATCAATGCTTCCAAGCGAAGGCCAAACGGCGTTGAAATTCTCTAAGCGGAGATGAACGATCCTAAGCGTCGATGAAGCGTGGATTGCCAAAACTCCCTTCTAAGCCAAGGTGCCGGAATCTTGCTTCGTCCGTCTTTTTATAGGGCAAGATAAAATATCGGCCCGGCCCAACCTTCAAAAGATCGTGGCTTCAAAGTGTGGCGAAAAGATTCGCCAAGATCACGGTCGTGGAAGTTTCCACGACCGTAATTTAGGGCGTGGATTAGGTCACGGTTTGTACCATATATTCCACGGCCGTAATAGTTACTGGAATGCATCACGCTTCCCTTGCAAGGTTCCACGGCCGTGGAACTAAACGTGGTTTGTAGTACGGCCGTATTTCAAAGCGTGGTTTAGGGCAAGAACGTGATTCTTCCCTAGCCTCGTGCATTCCTCAAGCTAAAACTCCAATTTACTTCCTAAGAATGTCCTCAATCTATGGACACACTCAATCAACTCCTATTTTGCTCGATTCCGTTCGGAAATAGCTCCAAATCACCTATAATCAACATAGAACTAGTGTAGACATCCATATCGACAATATAGGTAATACTAGCTCACATATGCAGCAAAGTTCAATCAAAGACTATCAATATGAATCATATACGTTTAGAAAACGTGCCTAAAATATCACAATATTTCATGCTAACAAATAACCCCATACTTAACACTTGCTTGTCCCTAAGCAAGGTCTTTCAAATAGCTTTAAACAAGAGTTAGGATGAAATATGTGTACCTTCTTTTTGGTGAATGTTACTTCTAAAGAATAGATCATTCTCAAACCTTGCTTCAATCGTTCATCAAACTTTCCCACACTCAATTAAAGAGTAAAAAGCAAAGAAAATTCATGAACCAATTTGACTTCTAAGCAAGCATTATAACCTTCAAACATTATCAAAATCAATCACAAGAAACTTCAATTTAGATCACCAAGTCATATAACATTCTTTTGATCTTAAGGACTTTCAAAGAAAAGGTCTAGAATACGGAAGGGAAGGGAAAACTTTAAGGGAAAGTGGTGCATAAATCCGGAAAAGTGGACAACTACCTTCTTCTTCTTATGCGGTTCCCGGCACACTTCAACTTAGAGCTTCGCTCTCTTCTTTTCATTTTTCGACTTTACTTTTGGAGTTATGGATAGAGGTGCACAAAAACCGAAGCCTAGGAGATCGGCGTTTCTCAATTTTTCAAGAGATGCCTCAAACCCTTAGCGCACATACCATAATCCGCTAGGAATATCGCTCAATTCGACTTTGGCAAGACACAAACACCCGGCTATGTGAATGGTGCCGAGTTACTCATCGTCATGATTGACTTCCCCAAACCTACAATTTCTTTCTATTCATTTGATTGCAAATAATTGCTCTCATGGCCCTCCCACATCAAACATGCCTTTTTCATTCACTTCTCCAAATTCCCGGATAGGTAAAGGAGGCTAATATTTCAATGAGGAGCTAGATGATCAAAGAAAGAAGAAAGAAAGTATCGAATTGCCTTAATCATTTCAACTAGAAGTATAGGAACTTATAACGTGATTTCAACTTCAATTTCCTAGCATGATTTAGGTAACATAATCACATTATGAAACTTGCAAAAGAGGTATAATTCATTCATTCAAATTCTTTTCAATTCACTATTCTTTTAAGCATGCAATTGTCATCAAACTCAATTCGCAAGTAGTAATTATCATAGAAATCATCTCAATTCATTAGAAGCTCAAAATTTTCAAAATTTTTCAATTTTTATGGGTTTTTCAAGTTATTTTTCATGCAATGCAATAAGGAAACGTGCAACACATAATGAACATGCAACGATAGTCTCAAATGAAAGCGAACATAGTAAGTAGAGTTATTACAAACTTTTAGTACATCCCACCCCATACTTAGGACGAACAATGTCCCTAATGTTCAAAAGAAAGAAAGAAAAGAAAAAGAAACTCACAAAGTGGTGGCGGGAATGTCTAAAACGAACGGTCATGCATCAAATCACTGCGGCGCCGGCGGAGGCGGGAATGGGGAGAAGCTGGAATCGTAGGGCCGCCCAAACTGCTGGCGGTAGACGTCCCTCATCATGTGGTCGAGGTCGTCGAGGCGTCCGTCTCTAGCGTCGGCCCGGATCTCCAACGCTCCAACTCTCTCTGAAAGTCCGGTAGCCCAATCCGGCATCTGCTCGTACCATCCCGGGGCATGACTGTACCATGCTGGGGCGTCGGATGGTACTGGTGCTGGTGGTGGTGCTGCTGGCTGCTCCGTGGACAAAGGAGGGGGAACGCCATACCATGTGGGAGGTGTGGTTATCCACGTAGGCCTCTCACTCACGCTAGCGCGGCGAGATGACGAGCCTGAGGCTCTAGCTGGACGTGGAGAGCGTCTAGGTACATCTGGGGCCGCCTCCGGCTGGTCCGGAAACGTGCCAAACTCCTGCTCCGCTCCTCCTCCACTCTCAAACTGATCTCCCATATCCTCCTTCTCGACAACCGGTGGTGGGACATAAGGGGGAGCTACTATCCTGTTCGCATGCATCGCAGCGGACATCTCCTTCCAATTATGGCGTCCCGCCATAATGGAATACTCCGGCAGCCACTCTATACCCCTGCCCGTCCTAGTCTCCCAAGGCATGCCCGCATAAGGCGGACCTCCATGTGTGGGGAAAATGAGACCCCTAACCATGAATGCATGTAGCCCTAAAGGAACGGCCGGTATGCGGGTGCAAGCAGAAAAATCTACACCAAAACTCCTAGCAATGTGGGTAACTATCCCACCATATCCGATGTTTCCCTTCGACTTGTTCTTGAGCTTGCTCATCGTAGCAGCCAAGAGAGTAGCACAATCTGCACGGCGTCCATAAAGCATGCAATAGAGCAAGAATAGCTCATCCGTCTTGATCTTTTGGGGCGTCTCCGTCCTAGGAAAGAGACACTCCGAAAGAACACGGTGAGCTATCTTCAAGGCTAGATGGTACATCAATCTAGCCTTGGTATCAGCGGGTTGCCAACGGTCCTCGTCGGCGTAAATCATTGCAACTTCCTCCCAAAAATCCTTGGGGTAAACACCACTCGGAAATCGACCATTGAAGGTCTCATGAAACCCAAAAATAGTCCCAAACTCAACGATACTCAAATGGTAGTCTCTTTCCATGAGACGGAAAGAGACGGTCCTATCTACGTGGCTGTGCTCGAAAGACGTCACAACCTCCAAGGTGATCTCCTCATAGGCGTCTTCTCGGATAGCCGAGAAGATAACTAATCCGGCTCTATCCAAGAGCCAAGTAAGATCATCAACTATGTTGAGAGGATGTAGATCCTCCAACAACAAATATCTAGGGCCAATCACTGGCCTCTTCGTGATCTTCTCGAAAGCAGCACGATGGTTCTCATGTATGGTTGGGATTCTAGGGTGAGGAGGTGAGGATGGAGGTGAAGGTGAAGATGGTAGTGAAAGAGATGAGGGTGGTGGTGCCCTAGAGGATGAGGAGGTGGAGGGATTGCCTTTCCTTTTCTTATTCTGCTCACCCTTCTTCTCTTTTATCCTTCCCGACACTCTCCTTACAAAATCCATTCTGCACAAAAATTACGGTCTGTTCTTCAAGAATTACGGCCGTGGTTTACCCAGAGGCCGTGGTTCGTCTCAGAATTTCACGAATCTCAGCAAATTCACAAGCAATCACCACAACAAGCAGTCCTAGTCTAATTCCTTCCAGTCTCTATCAGTTCTTCCTAAAAATCTATAGCAAAAACGAACCAAATTGGCGAGAATAAAGAAGAAAGAATAAACCTCTTTTTCGGATTGAAAAATCCGAAATGCGCGTTTGTTGATGGATTTCCGCTCGATTCGTCGCTTGGATATTGTTTGTGGTTGAATTTGCTGCAGTTTGGGAAGAAGAATCGTTAGAAACGATTAAGAAACGAGGATTTTGAGGAGGTCGTGGATTTCCGGCAATTAGGTCGTGGAAAGAGGGATTTTTGGGATGAGTTTGTGAGGAACGTGGCTTATATAGTTACAGGCAAAATTTTGAAAATCACGGTCTGTCGGGGTGTTCCACGGCCGTGGAAGTGTACGGAACCGTGGTTTTGGTGATTTTTCAAAGGCTTTTGGGAATTACTGCCACTGTAGCTATGACGACCGTAATTTAGACCGTGGAACCTTCTGTAAAGCTCCAAAGTCCAAATTTCGTCGCTTTTCTTCAACATTATCCTCCCTTTTTCCTTTTCCATCGATCCTGCAACCAAAAACACGAACATACCGGAAGAAATCGAGGCAAAAACAAAGCAAAAACGTCTATTCTAAGCTAAACTATGAATCGAAAACAAAAACGAAAATGCAATACCTTGGGTTGCCTCCCAAGAAGCGCTTTGTTTAAGGTCCGTAGCTAGACCAATCTCGCACTTATTCGAGTGCGGTAGGTGCAAACTCCTCAGCTTGGAGTTCCGGCGTATACTTCTTTAGTCGTTGGCCGTTCACCTTAAAACTTCCGCTAGCTTCACCCCATACTTCAACTGCACCATGGGGGAAAATACGCTTAATTAGAAAGGGTCCGGTCCAACGGGATTTAAGCTTACCTGAAAAGAGGCGAAGTCTTGAATTGAAGAGGAGAACTTGATCTCCTTCTTTGAAGTCCTTTGGAATGATATGCTTATCATGCCAACGCTTTGCTCTTTCCTTGTAGATCTTGGCGTTTTCATAGGCGTTCAAGCGGAGTTCATCCAGCTTATTGATGTCTAGGAGACGCTTCTCTCCCGCTTCCTTCATGCCGAAATTCAGCCACTTGATAGCCCAAAACGCTTTGTGCTCCAGCTCCACCGGCAAGTGACAAGACTTCCCATACACAAGGTTATATGGTGTGGTTCCTATGGGAGTCTTGTACACAGTCCGGTACGCCCATAATGCATCATCTAGCTTCAAGGACCAATCCTTCCTAGTCCTTGAAACCGTCTTTTCTAGAATTCCTTTGATCTCCCTATTTGAGATCTCAACTTGTCCACTAGTTTGTGGATGATAAGGGGTAGCGATCTTGTGAGTAACCCCATACTTAGCTAGAAGAGCTTCAAAGCGACGGGCTATGAAGTGAGAACCTCCATCACTAATGATCGTCCTTGGTGTCCCAAATCGTGGAAAGATGGTCTTGTTGAAGAACTTAACCACCACCATGGCATCATTTGTGGGAGAGGCAATTGCTTCCACCCATCTAGAAACGTAATCTACTGCCAATAGTATGTATTGGTTTCCACAAGAAGATGGGAATGGTCCCATGAAATCGACTCCCCAAACGTCGAAAATCGCCACCTCTTGGATGTTGTTGAGGGGCATCTCGTTCCTTCTAGAAATATTGCCTGTTCTTTGACAAGCATCGCAGCAAGAAACAAAGGATTGCACATCTCTAAACAATGTAGGCCAAAAGAATCCAGATTGCAATACCTTTGCGCTAGTCTTGTTCGAACTAGCGTGTCCTCCACAAGGTAGTGAATGACAATGGCGGATGACACTTTGCATCTCATCTTCCGGCACACATCGCCGAATGATGCCATCCGGACCTCTCTTAAAGAGGAGAGGCTCATTCCAATAGTATTCCCGGACGTCTTTAAATAACTTCTTCCTTTGTGCGTAGGATAGTCCGGGCGGTATCTCCTGGCAAACCAAATAGTTAACAAAATCAGCAAACCATGGTTCGTTACCTTTGGAGATCACGTTGATGCACTCCTCTATGATGTGTAAGTGTTCGTCCGGAAAGGAGTCATCAATGGGTAGATGGTCGTCCTCTAAATGTGTTAGGCGACTCAAATGATCCGCAACAGAATTTTATGAACCCTTCTTGTCGCGGATCTCAAGATCGAATTCTTGTAGGAGAAGAATCCATCTGATTAGCCTTGGCTTCGCGTCTTTCTTCGCAAGGAGGTACCGGATCGCAGCATGATCCGTGTAGACAATCACCTTTGCACCTACAAGATAAGAGCGAAACTTGTCAATATCATAGACAATGGCTAAGAATTCTTTTTCGGTAATGGCGTAGTTGAGCTGCGCTTCATCTAGCGTCTTGCTAGCATAGTATATGGCATGGGTTCGCCCTTCCTTTCAATGTCCAAGAACAGCTCCAATTGCTACGTCACTAGCGTCGCACATAATCTCAAAGGGGAGAGTCCAATCCGGAGGTTGGATAATAGGTGCTGAAATTAGAGCTCGCCGAATGGTGTTAAACGCATCCAAACATTCCTGCGAAAACTCAAAAACCGCATCCTTCATCAATAGATTAGTGAGAGGTTTTGATATCTTAGAAAAGTCCTTAATGAAACGTCTATAAAATCCAGCATGTCCTAGGAAACTTCTTATCCCTTTCACCGAAATTGGGGGAGGAAGTTTCTCTATTGTCTCTATCTTAGCCTTGTCTACCTCTATCCCTCTACTAGAGACTAAGTGACCTAATACGATTCCTTCCTTAACCATGAATTGACACTTCTCCCAATTAAGAACTAGGTTAGTGTCTTCACATCTTTGCAAAACAAGAGAAAGGTTAGAAAGGCAATCGTTAAAAGAGGAACCGTATACAGAGAAGTCGTCCATGAAGACTTCCATGATTTCCTCTACGTATTCGGAGAAGATGGCCATCATGCACCGTTGAAAGGTGGCTGGGGTGTTGCAAAGCCCGAACGGCATTCTCCTATAGGCGAACGTACCCCAAGGGAACGTGAATGTGGTCTTCTCTTGATCATCCGGATGTATCGGAATCTGAAAGAAACCACTATAACCGTCAAGGTAGCAAAAATGTGAATGTTGTGCTAACCTTTCAAGCATTTGATCGATGAATGACAATGGAAAGTGATCCTTCCGCGTTGCGTTGTTGAGCTTGCGGTAGTCTATGCACATCCGCCATCCAGTCACGGTTCGGATAGGAATGAGTTGGTTGTTCTTGTTGGTGATGACCGTCATTCCTCCCTTCTTCGGAACTACTTGAACTGGACTCACCCACTTGCTATCGGAGATAGGATAGATGATACATGCATCAAGAAGTTTAAGAATTTCCTTCTTGACAACCTCCTTCATGGTCGGATTCAACCGCCTTTGAGGTTGTCTTGAAGTTCTAAAGTCCTCCTCCATTAGTATCTTATGCATGCATAGGGAGGGTTTAATTCCTACTAAGTCCTCAATAGTATAGCCTATGGCTTTTCTATGTATCCTAAGGACAATCATGAGCTGCTCATGTTCATCTATGCTTAGTTCGGAACTAACGATAATCGGAAAGGTAGAATTAGATCCTAGAAAAGCGTACCTTAAATGAGTAGGAAGCGGTTTGAGTTCCATCACTTTCGGAGCTTCCAATGATCCTTGAGGAGCATCCGACGTTTCCTTAGAAGTTTCTAAGGGTGTTGAGTGAGTTGGAGAAGAATCAAAAGAAGTTGAAGAAGTATGCCGATCACCTTCTTCCACGGTCAGAATTACGGGCTCTCCATATGTTCCACGGCCATGTAATCCCCTGGAATGGAGGTCGATTTTGGTTGTGAAATCCACGGTCGTGGAATACAAGGTATGACCGTGGATTCTAACATTCTCAGCCTCATCGTGGAGTTTCTCAAACTCCACTTCATGCATCTCTTCTTGTGCTTCTAAGGCTTCAATTTCCTCTTTGCACTCTCCTTCTTCCCCTACATCTGTTAGACTCATGGTAATGACTTTTTGTAAAGGATCGTTAAACAGAATCGCACTTACCTCTTCCCTAGATAAACCTTCTTCATCTTGGACATCGTAAATATCCTTGTCGAAGATCGGCTCCTTCATTAGAGTGGAAAGAACGAACTCTACTTTCTCTTCTCCAATATCAAAAGCGAGTCTTCCATTCTTGCAATCGACCATGCAGCCGGAAGTTGCAAGGAAAGGTCTTCCGAGTATGATCGGGACCGGACTATCTGCAGGAATGTCAAGCACGACAAAATCAATAGGGACAAAGAATTTACCTAGCTTGACCGGGACGTCTTCTACAACACCGACGGGCGAGTGATGGATCGATCCGCCATGTATAACGTCATCTTCACCGGTTTAGGGTCGCCTAAACCGATCTTCCTACACAATGCAAGTGGTATGATGCTCACACTTGCTCCTAAGTCACATAAAGCGTCATATGTGACATCTCCCACTCCAATGGGAATGCAAAATGACCCCGGATCCTTCAACTTTGGGGGCATTTTCTCCTTCATGGTCTTGATGAGATCCGAAGAATCCGAACTCATCTTGACCTCACCAAAATCTTCTAGCTTCCTCTTGTTGGAGAGGAGCTCCTTCAAGAACTTACCATTAGCCGGCATACCTACAATAGCATCAATGAAGGGTATATTAATATGCAGCTTACTCATGAGTTCTATGAACTTACCGAATTGTTTGTCTAGGCGCGCTCGCGCTCTAGATTGAGGAAATGGTAGGGGAGGTTTGTAAGCTGGAGGAGGAACATAGACATCTTCCTTCTCCTTCCCCTTTTATTTTTCCTTCTCTACGGGGACTTCAACGAACGTAGGCTGGGGATCGGTAGTAGTCACTCCGCTCCTAGTTGTAATCACCATCACCCTTCCCTTAGGGTTGTCCTCCGTCTTTCCTGGAAGTTTCCCTTGATTTCTAGGAACTTCCTCCGCGTGGTTGAACATTTGGTTTTCCAAAACTTTTTGAGCTTTGTCAACCTTAGAGACTTGATCATCAACTATGATGAGGCGGTTCTCCAACCCTTGAAGCTTTCCCAAGATCGTTTCCAACATGGGATCGGGCTTCTCCTTCCCCGAAGTGTTTCCTCCATTAGATGATTGCCCCTGGCTTTTCAAAGGAGTAGAGGAAGAGGAAGGTGGAGTTAGTGAATTAGAATTGGAAGGATAAGAGTTACCGGAATTTTGTTGATTTGAGCGCCAATTGTTGTTGTTTGAACCCCTATTGTTGTTCCAATCGTTGTTCCGGTTGTTGTTGTTTCCATTCCAGTTATTATTCCGGTTGTTGTTCCGGTTATTGTTGTTGCCCAAATATCCAACATCCTTCCCTTGTTGCTTTGGGAAGTTGGTCTTGATAGCCTCCTTCAACTCTTTGATCTCATTGTTGAGGGAGAAAATTTGATTTTGAGCTTCATGTGTGAGCTTCGCTCCTTGCTCCATACGATTTCCCTCCACTTTCCGGTGGGAATACTTCTCTATGGCTCTTGCTTGCTTCTCAATGAAGTCCCAAGCGTCATCTTCTCTCATGTCCATGAACGTTCCACATGAGAGGGATTGGAGGTTGAATTGCGTTCCCGCATCCAGCCCCTTGTAATAGATCTCCAGCAAGGCAAGCTTGGATATGCCATGATGAGGGCAATCCAAGAGCAAATCCTGAAACCTTTCTCAAGATTGAAACAAACTTTCGTTAGGTCTCATGGAAAAAGCATTAATCTTACCTCTAAGTTCCGCCGTTTTGGAGGGCGGAAAGAATTTGGTGAGGAATTCCGCGGAAAAGGTCTTCCCACGTATCTAGTTTCCCATTAGGAAGAGCTTGGTACCAAGACAACGCTTTCCCCTTAAAAGAGAAAAAGAAAGGCTTGAGCTTGTAGCTGTTGGTGGTAGCATTCTTCGGTCTCATCGTCTCCATCATACACTCAAAGTTTTGCAAGTGTTGGTGTGGAGATTCAGCGCTTGTACCGCCAAATTGGTTTTGGCGAACAAGAGTAATAACTTGAGGGTTAAAGCTAAACCCTTGCACATCTTCAGCATCAAAATTCACGCCCAAGCGGCGTGGTTGTTGTGTTGGATCCATCCGCTGGCCAAGAGTTCTTGGCTCATTATCCACACGTTTGACCCTCACATTCCTAGGTGGAATGCGGCGATTAGCAGCTCCTTGTGGATGGAAAGGATTCATATTGATCGTGGGATCAATCTCCTCTAACGGTGGCATGGAAGAGTCACTATCATCAGCGGACGAGTGACTTCTTCTTCTAGTTCTTGATCCCCTCCTTGAGGATTTCTTGCTTCCTTTATTCTTAAGGTCGCTTAACTCCATCCTCATTTGGAACATCGCATCCTGTAGTTTGCTAACTTCAGATTGATGACGATCCATTTCATCCCGGCGGAGGTTCTCATTCCATTGGAGTTGAGCTTCCTTTTCCGCTAACTCTGTTTGAAGATCACGTTCGTGTTCTTCAGCCATCTTCTTTTCCTTGCGCTTTTGCCTCAAGGTTTTCTCTAGCTCTTGATCAAGAGGTAAGAGATCTTCGGTGTTCCTAGACCTGCGCATGCACTCAAAGTAATATCAAATAACGAGAGCAAGCTCCCAAGCTTGACAACCGGCAACCGGATTCGGCCGAAACCAAATCCCCGGCAACGGCGCCAAAAACTTGTTCGCCCCTAAAGGTGTGTGCAAATAAGCTTTAAATTTATAAAACTAGAATCAAGCAGCGAACCCGCAGTGTACGGATCGACGTAGCTAAGCAAGAATTCTAGAGTATCGAACACAGGGATTTGGGTGGGAACAAATTCGATTGCAGATTATCAAGCGAGTGAATATGAGAGTTTTGCAAATATTGGGAAAACAACAATCCTAAAGATCCAAGTATCCAGCTGTGGCAATCGATTCAAGATATACTTAATGATATAAAGACAGAGTTGAGATATGCAAAGGTATACTAATGTAAGGTAATCGTACGGTGAAGTTCCAAAAACCTTATGTAACTCACCTACAAGGCACTCTCTATACAGGTTGTTGAGGCGCAATATAGAAAGGTTCTAAAGATGAGAATTTATGTTAAATACCCAAACTTGTAATCCAAGGATCAAGAATAACTAAATCGATCAAGGTTGTGACACTCACAATCGAGGTAGAGGTTGTTGAGGCTTCACTACCACCTAGAAAAGACAAGTCTAAACTAAGTTAAAGCAAATCTTTAACTTTGGAATAAAGTAAAAGCAAGTTCGTAAACTTAAGGGAAATCACGGTTAGTTCTTGAGGTTCCACGGCCGTGGACTCAAGAACAGGCCGTAATTTAGGGTTCGTCGGCGATTCTCTCTAACTCTCAGGGTCTAATCTGTTTGCGATCGATCTATCATCATCTAAGCCACAACTATCAACCCTTCACCTTAGAATTGTTAAGGGTTTTTAGCCAATAACAGTCATGTTGATATCAATTCAAGAATTAAAAGATAAAAAGATGAAAACATTCAAGAACTTTCAATAATCTTCAAACCAATCTCAAAGTCACAATGAGAACAAGTATTGTCAAAGAATTCAGAATAAAACAAACAATCGCAACCTTAGGAAAGAAGGGAAAACGGGATGTCAATCCGTTTTCCAAATCAAACCTAAACAAGAAGAGAGATCTTCTTGCAAAATCTTCCAAAAGCTTTGATCTTCCGCTAATCTGAAGATCTCAACAGCAATCTCCACCAAAAGTGCGAGATTAGGGCAATTCCCAGATGCGAACTTCAATCTCTAATGAGACGATCAATGCTTCCAAGCGAAGGCCAAACGGCGTTGAAATTCTCTAAGCGGAGATAAACGATCCTAAGCGTCGATGAAGCGTGGATTGCCAAAACTCCCTTCTAAGCCAAGGTGCCGGAATCTTGCTTCGTCCGTCTTTTTATAGGGCAAGATAAAATATCGGCCCGGCCCAACCTTTAAAAGATCGTGGCTTCAAAGTGTGGCGAAATGATTCGCCAAGATCACGGTCGTGGAAGTTTCCACGACCGTAATTTAGGGCGTGGATTAGGTCACGGTTTGTACCATATATTCCACGGCCGTAATAGTTACTAGAATGCATCACGCTTCCCTTGCAAGGTTCCACGGCCGTGGAACTAAACGTGGATTGTAGTACGGCCGTATTTCAGAGCGTGGTTTAGGGCAAGAACGTGATTCTTCCCTAGCCTCGTGCATTCCTCAAGCTAAAACTCCAATTTACTTCCTAAGAATGTCCTCAATCTATGGACACACTCAATCAACTCCTCTTTTGCTCGATTCCGTTCGGAAATAGCTCCAAATCACCTATAATCAACATAGAACTAGTGTAGACATCCATATCGACAATATAGGTAATACTAGCTCACATATGCAGCAAAGTTCAATCAAAGACTATCAATATGAATCATATACGTTTAGAAAACGTGCCTAAAATATCACAATATTTCATGCTTCCTCCATGTTGATGTTTGAGGTTATAGATTGTTATAGGTTGTGACCTTCTGAACGGAGATGTGATACCTCCGATAGAGAGAGTGATAGTTGTACCTCGGCTTATGGGTCCGAGAGACTTTTAAATTTTGCAAGTTTCAGGACGAAACTTGTTTTTAGGGGGGTGAGATGTTAGAGCCTTAGTCTTCGAGAGATCCCGCCTCTGCACCTCAGATGAGACGCAACTTCTTTACTTGGTTGGAGCTGTAGTGGGCCGCCCCTGCGCCCCTGGCTAGCTGTCCCTACGGTTCGGCAGGCCGCCCCAGCGGCCAGGCCAGCCACCCCTACGGTTTGTGGTGTGCTGCAGCCGTCTTTTTTTACCCGAGCTTTGCTTTTGACCCCTTTTTCCCTTATATTTCCTACTTCCTTCAGATGAGGGTTTCCTCAATCTCATTCCTGCTCCATCTCTCTCTCCCAACACTCTTCTTCTTCTTCCCTCTTCTCCCTTGGATCACCTTTGTTGATCCTTGCTTGAGTTTTGTGAGTTGTGAGAGATATTCCTAGCTTTGCTTGGCTATGTTTTTGTTTGAAGTTACTGAGCCTTATGAGCCAGCTTGAGGTGTTGATGGTGGTTGTGTTGTTCTCCTGGAGAGTTTGTTGGTAAGCTTCCATGGCTTCTCTTCTTTCTTTCTTCTTTACCTTATCTTTTCTCTCTTTCCTTAGCTTAGCTTAGATCCTTACGTTTAGATCTTGTTCCAGCCATGTTTTGGCTTGTGTTGATGTATATATATGTATGTGATATGTGTATGTTGCTGCTGGAGTGAAGAAGAGTGGAGAATCGAAGAAAGGAGTGAAGAAGGAGATGAAGTGGTGTTTCTCTACACACCAGCCGCCCCTGCCCCATCTCTGGACCTCCCCTGTGCTAGTAGTGAGCCGCCCCTGCGCCATCCCCCAGCCACCCCTGTGGCCACCTGCACTAGCTTGGTGTTGCACTTGTTTCTACAGGTGTGTGATGCTTCTAGGCCTTCCTTAGGATGCGTTTGTTCCCTCCCTTCCTAGTATGAGTGTATAGGATCATGCTAGATTTGTGAGGATGTGTTCGGTTGAGGTTATGATCGATTTATGCCTTGTACGACTTTAAGGACTTAGGTTGATGTTTATTGAGGTTGTGAGGTTGAGTATGATCCCTATGGATTCCTTTGGGTCTAGGTGTGACCCCTTTGATGAATAGAGGTTGATATATCTTTATGTCTTGTTATTAGGCAGTGCGCCTCTCTCAGGATTGGAGGTTGTTGTGGTTGAGCTGTGTACGAGGTTGAGGTATGTCCGTAGGACTTACTTAGCTGCCATCCTTATATTTGGGTGTTTGCATGAGTGGTGTGTGATTATTGTGTTGCTATGATAGCATGAGATGTTGTTTATACCGACTTATGTTTTATATGGTTTTCCCCGTATGCGTGGCTATGATAACCTTTCCCTTTCATTCCGCCGTGGAGTTTGGGAGGTTCCCTGATGTCAGGCTAGACCTGGTATACGGGGAGTGCACAACACCACTCCCATAGGGTACACGGGTTGTGTGAACGATTCCACTCCTGATGGCTAGCAGGCTCAGAGACGAGTATATATCGGTCCTCGTGTCACATATTTTCATCTATAGATTTATATATATATATATATATATATATATATATATATATATATATATATATATATATATATATATATATATATATATATATATACATATATATATACGATTTGAGGAATGACCATTATATAAAGATGATAAAATTGGTAAATGTGTGATAACATGCTGATGTGTTTATCTTTTCTAATTGTGTATGTGCTTATGCATTACCTTATATATGTATGGTTAGCTAACGGTTTTATACCGTGTTGTAGATGTTTACAAGTTAGGCGTTGCTGAGTGATCTAGCAAGGTGGCAGGCCGAGGACTCTTGTACATTAGGTGGTTGGTTTGGGTTGTTGTGTTTCCCTCCTACGTGAGGAAGATCTTTTGTACCTTCTATATGAGGATGTCGTTTTATATACTCGGCTGGATTGTTGTTTTACCTTTGGTTCTACATTTTATACCGTTTTATGTACTTGTTTTATATTTGTCAGTGCCATGTTGTAAGGTCAGATGAACTTGTTGTTAGGCTAGGTCAGGATCCATTGTGAGATCCTAGCCCAATGTGGCATTCCAAGTCCCGTGGATTTGGGGAGTTATAATTAGGGCTGGCAGGCTGGCACACTGGACTAGCTCTACCCGCGGATTCTAAGAGATCACAGGGGGCGACACAAGTGCCAGCTGCACCTGCACGTGTTATTGAGCCAGTTTGAGTTCAGTGGAGACCAGAGGGCCTCAACCAGATGCCTGGTTGAAGGCATTTCATCATCAGGGAGTGCCACACTTCTCAGGAGAGATTAGTTTATAGACTGAGGTGTGGATTGGGCATGTAGACTCAGCGTTGGAGTCTATCAAATGTCTTGAGGACAAACGGATAGAGCTAGTCCAGTCTCTATTCCGTGAACTCGCACACTAGTGGTGGAGGACTGTACGGACTAGA
Organism: Fagopyrum homotropicum; assembly: GCA_033239125.1. Taxonomy (NCBI): domain Eukaryota; kingdom Viridiplantae; phylum Streptophyta; class Magnoliopsida; order Caryophyllales; family Polygonaceae; genus Fagopyrum; species Fagopyrum homotropicum. Next base: position 61,958,612 of record BSWB01000005.1, read on the forward strand.
GCCACCAGTTATGACCATATGAGGCGTATGATTCGAAAGCAATTCTGCCCTGCCTCATTGAGGAGGGAGAAGCTGCAGGATTTTGTCGAGGCCGGCTTCGAGGACGTGCCTAATATTGATGCCATCCGCCGCTTCTAGACCGAGTTAGCTTTGTTGGATCAAGCTGCACCATCTGAGGACCATCATGTGTATATGTTATCTCGTCGTCTGAGAAAGAGCACATATTCATACATGGCAGGATTCCATTGTGAGTCCCTAGCTGATTACCATGACCGGGCTTCTGCTTTTGAGAGGGAGCGAGCCAGTTAGAGTAGAGCTTCTCAGACGGGACGGTTTGAGAAGATGCCTTGCACTAGGCAGATCAGTAGAGTTGGAGGAGCATCTGGTTCTAGACGAGATCAGAGACGTCAGAGCTACCCCTCGTCTGCACAGACTGCAGATAAGGGATGATAGTGTTACAGCTGTGGTGACCCCGACCATGTGAGGCCAGCTTGTCCTAGACCAGTTGTGACTTGCTTTACTTGTGGTAGACAGGGACATCGAGCTGCCTTCTGTAGACAGGGTGGAGTGACATCTAAGCAGGGTTCTTCCCCTGGCAGTGTAGCAGGAGGTGGTCAGAGGACACCTTAGAAGTAGACATCGGGACAACGAAGAGCCCCAAAGCGTCCATCTACTCAGGGTTATGTTCCAGGACCAAGTAGAGGTAGAGGTATAGATGTTGGCACTAGTGATGCTAGATGAGCCCGAGGGAGAGCTTTTGAGTTGAGGAGTGCATAGGATCCACCTACTTGTTGACTTCTTAGTCATGCCGTTGATGCGTGAAGAAGTAATTTTAGGTATGGATTGGATGCGTAGACACCATGCAGTTTTGAATGTTGGTAGACAAACTATTACAGTCTCTACCGAGGTTGGGACCTTGGGAAGAAAGGTTTTGTTATCAGCGCCGTACAAGCAGCTAGGTTGATTGAACAGGGATGTGATGCCTTCTGGTGCTATGCCATGAAGAATGGAGAGAGTCCAGCTGTGGAGGATATTCTAGTGGTCTGTGAGTTTGCACATGTGTTTGCTGAGCCGTCGAGCTTGCTGCCTCAGCGGAGTGTGGACTTCAGTATAGAGCTTGAGCCTGGTACGAGACCCATCTCGAAGGCCCCATATTGTATGGCACCTGTTGAGATGTTGGATCTGAAGAAGCAACTCGAGGAGTTAGTTGAGAAGCGCTTCATAAGCCCTAGTGTTTCACCATGGGGTGCATTTGTCCTCTTCGTGCGGAAGAAGGATGGATCTTTGAGGTTATGCATTGATTACAGAGAGCTAAATAAGGTGACCATCAAGAACAAGTATCCACTGCCTCGTATTGATGATCTACTTGATAAGCTTCAGGGAGCTACTGTTTTCTCCCGGATTGATTTGCGCTCAGGTTATCACCAGCTGAGGGTGAGAGAGCAGGACGTACACAGGACGGCATTTCGTACCCGTTTTGGACACTACAAGTTTGTAGTGATGCCATTCGGGCTGACGAATGCCCAAGCAGTCTTTTTGGAGTTGATGAACAGTATATTCATCGACTTCCTTGATCAGTTTGTTGTGGTCTTTATTGATGATATTTTGGTGTACTCTCGTAGTAGAAAGGAGCATGTCGGTCATCTAAGGACGGTTTTGCTGATTCTGAAGGATAGAGACCTGTATGCCAAGCTCTCTAAGTGCAAGTTTTGGATCTCTGATATTCCTTTCCTTGGGTATATCGTCTTTGCCGACGGAATTATGGTAGATCCGGCGAAGATCGAGTCCGTTGCTGCATGGACGACACTGACAACCGTCAAGGAAGTGTGTAGCTTTCTTGGCCTAGCCGGTTACTACAGACGCTTTGTGGAGGGATTTTTTGTGATTGCCCGTCCATTGACGAGTCTTCTGAGGAAGACTACCCGATTTGTGTGAACCGACCAGTGTGCTCAGAGTTTTGAAGAGTTTAAGAGGCGTTTGACTTCTACTCTTGTCTTAGCACAGCCAGAGGGTTCTGATGATTTCGTGGTCTACAGTGATGCATCCAAGTTAGGCTTGGGATGTGTTTTGATGAAGAGAGGCAGAGTGATTGCTTACGCGTCTCGACAGCTAAAGACGTATGAGGAGAAGTACCCCACTCGTGATCTGGAGTTAAAAGCGGTAGTTCATGCTTTGAAGATCTGGAAACATTACATGTATGGTGTACATGTCAGATCTTCACAGACCATAAGAGTCTGAAGTATATTTTAACGCGGCGGGAGTTGACCAACCGTCAGTGTCGATGGATTAAGTTGATCAAGGACTTTGACCTTGAGATTTTGTATCATCTTGGAAAGGCGAATGTGGTAGCTGACGCATTGAGGAGGAAGATGCCTCGAGAGAAGGCGATTGCCAGGTTGACTGTACAGCCTAAGCTTTAGCTGGATCTAGCCTGGGTAGAGTTGGACATCCAGTTTCCTGATGACGATGCCCAGTTGTATGCATTAGAGGTTTTACTTAGTCTTTTGGATTAGAGCCAACAGAAGTAGGGGACCTGCCCGACCCTGATGAGGATTAGAGAGAGGATGTCTCATGGAGAGGCACCACAGTTTTCCATTGGAGCCGATAGATTGATGAGGCGACATGATCACATTTGTGTTCCTACTGATGCAGAGTTGAGATAGATGATCTTACAGGAGGCTCACTGTACACCTTACTTTGTACATCAAGGTACGAGTAAGATGTACCTTGATGTGAGACATTTATATTGGTGGGGAGGGCTGAAGCCCGATGTACCCAGATTTGTGGCTCAGTGTGCGACCTGTCAACAGGTCAAGATAGAGCATTACAAACCTGGAGGTGAGCTCCATCCACTGCTAGTGCCGCAGTGGATGTGGGAGGATGTCTCCATGGATTTTGTGACTGGTTTGAGACCTAGTAGGAGTTTTGATGCCTTATGTGTTGTTGTCGATAGACTGACGAAGACGGCACCTTTCATTCCTATCAGAGAGACGTGTACAGTGAGTAGATTGGTTGAGGAGTACACTAGACAGATAGTGAGACTCCATGGTGTACTGAGGACGATCGTGTTTGATCGAGATGGATGATTTACCTCGAGACTGTGGTAGTATATTCAGACTACTTTGGGGATGAGTCTACACTTCACGACTGCGTTTCACCCCAAACAGATGGTAAGTCTGAGAGGACCATCTAGACCCTGGAGGATATGCTGCGAGCTTGTGTGTTGGACTGGGGACAGGGATGGTCTGATTACCTCCCACTTGTAGAGTTCTCATACAACAACAGCTAGCATGAATCTATTGGGATGACTCCTTATGAGGCATTGTAGGGACGTAGGTTCCATACACCTTTATGTTGGGATGAGCCTAAGAATATCAGTGGGATAGCGCCAGAGCAGATTCAGGATTATATGGCTCGAGTAGCGCTGATTAGAGGGAGGGTTCTGGCTACACAGAGTCATCAGAAGTCATATGCAAACAAGAGGCGTCGGCCTATAGAGTTCAGGGTAGGAGCTCATGTCTGGTTGAGAGTAGCTCCGATGCGTGGCGTCAAACGTTTTGGCTAAAGGGGAAGTTGAGTCCCCAATATGTCGGTCCTTTTAAGATACTGGATAGAGTTGGGAGGGCAGCCTACAGATTAGCTTTGCCTCCGAGATTAGAGGGTGTTCACCTTGTGTTCCATGTGTCTCAGTTGAGAGAGTACATAGCAGATTTGAGGCACATCGTGAGTTATGATGATTTGGTGGTAGAGCCAGACCACACCTTTGTTGAGCATCCTATTGCAGTCCTTGAGGGAGGTGTGAGACCCCTGCGTTTGAAGGACATTCCTATGATGACGATACAATGGTCGAGACGTGGACCTGAGGAGGCTACATGGGAGACTGAGGATAGTATCCACAGGCACTATCCGGAGTTTTATGCCTAGATAGATACACCTAGGGTCGATGAGTAGATCTTAGTGTTATCTTCGTGATTATGTGATTATGTATTTATGTGCTTACGTGCCTTGATGTGTTTATTCTATGCTAGTGATGATGTGCCTTATGATCTTATTAGATCTTGCTATACTAGCATGATGTATGTTATAACTGGAGATGATTATTCCCTCCATGCTATTTGAGTATGACTTACGTTTATAGCTAGAGATGGTTCTTTCCTCCATGCTATCTGAGTTGATTAGGATTCAGCTGGAGATGGCTCTTTCCTCCACGCTACTTTGATGGACATAGTTTCAGTGGAGATGTGATTCCTCGATGCGATGTATACATTGATGGTTTGGCTAGAGACGTATTTCCTCTATGTCTGTGTTATGTTTTGGCTAGAGATGTACTTCCTCTATTCCCTGTGATGTGTTATGGCGAGAGATATGATTACTCTACGCCTGTGGGTAGCGTTATGGCCCTGTTTTCTGAAGTTGATGATTCCTCCATGTTGATGTTTGAGGTTATAGAATTGTTATTGGTTTTGACCTTCTGAGCGGAGATGTGATACCTCCAATAGAGAGAGTGAGTTATACCTCGGCCTATGGGTCGGAGAGGCTTTGGGATCTTTCAAGTTTCGGGACGAAACTTGTTTTTAGGGGGGGTGAGATGTAAGAGCCTAGTTGTTGAGAGAGTGAGTAGAGGGCAAGAGTTTTGCCTGGACCGTCCCTGCGTGAGCCTGGAACCGCCCCTACGGTTTGTCTAGGCCGCCACTGCGGCTCACAAGGTCCGCCCCTGCGGCTCTATGTGCTGCAGGCGTCTTCTTTGACCCTTTGACCCGTGCTTTACCCTTTTACTCTATATATATATCTTCATCCCTTACCTTTGATTAGGGTTTACATTCTCAGACTCTCTCTCTCTTCTTACGTACACTTTCTTCTACTCTTCTCCCTTGTATCACTTTGGTTGATCTTTGTTGAGTTTTGTGAGTTTTGGTGAGAGATCTTGCATAGCCTTGCTTGGCTTTGATGTTGCTGATGTTGTTGTGCCTTGTGGAGCCAGCTTGAAGTTGTTTGGTATGGTGTTGATCTTCTGGAGAGCTCAGCTTGGTGAGTTTCATGGCTTCTCCTCTTCCTTTCTTCTTTTCTTCATCCTTTTCCTTCCATTCTTTAGTTTAGTATAGTTTCCTTGGGATTGGATCTTGTTCAGTCATGTTTTGGCTTGTGTTGATGTATATATATGTATGTGATATATGTATGTTATTGTTGGAGTGAAGAAGAGTGGAGGATCAAAGGAAGAAGTGAAGAAAGGAGTTGAAGTGGTGTCTCTGCACACCAGCCGCCCCAGCGCCTCACTTGAGCCACCCCTGCGCCGGCTAGTGGGCCGCCCCTACGCTACCTCCTAGCCGCCCTTGCGGCCACCTGCACCAACTTGGTGTTTCACTTGGTTCTGCAGGTGTGTGTTGCTTCTAGGTCTTCCTTAGGGTGCCTTTGTTCCCTCTTTTCCAGTGTGAGTGCTTAGGATCATGCTAGATATGTGAGATTGAGTATTGATGAGGTTGTGATCGGTTTAGGCCTTGTATGGCTTTTGAGGTTCTTTAGGTTGTGAGTGAGGTTGAGGTTGATCCTTAACTAAGGGAATGACTAGGTCTACCCGTCGATCCTATCGATGCTACTAGCTCAACGTAAAATTCGACAAAAGATACTACCCTCCATCTTCCCGTTAGCCTCATTGGTTCCTCATCTGCCACTAGATCCTCATGACTGATAACATGTCTCGAGCCATGTATGTACTTTCTTGATTGATACTCATGAAACACCGGGTGAACACCCTATACTCTTGGCGGCCACACTAACCGGTAAACCACTTTCCTAAGTCACGCTAAGATCTAAAAAGATTCGATATATCGGAACTCAACTTCATTCTCGGGCTTTCTCAATACATCAATTCCATCATGTTTCTTCTTTGCTTGTCTCTAACAAAGACGGTCGAACTTCCAATTTACACCGTTGGCTTTGGTTCTTGTCAAACCGAACTTTGATGTTTCATCCTCAATGCTTGTTGCAAGTTCCAAGTAACGAAGGAAGCACTTTACTTCATACTACTTCTATTTGCAAGACACGTCTGCTATTACTTTTACATCACTCTGCAATACTCGATCAAGACCTTGTCTTGAAGAATCACTTGTACACTTCAATCCCGTCATTCCTGAATGCATATCAAAATAGTTCTACCAATAAATTTCCTCTTTAACTCTCAGAACTCTTTTATCAAATCTTCGTCCATTCAATACTTCATCATCATCCGTAGTTGGTTACCATAATTGACGTTATACAACTCCTCCCTTCACAGATCAGGTAAAGCTCGGCACATCTAAGAAAACTTGTAACTTCTTTCACATCTTTCGGGGTTTGCCATCCCGAGACAACTTGTTAAACATCTTCTCTCTTTTTCAAGAGTAGACCCATAATATCTCCTACGGGCATCAGTAAGCCCACATGGAGTAACTACAACTCGTAGTGACCCTGGTTGGTCCAGAATGTCGTACTTGCAATATCCGAGTCTCGAATTCTCTTACGGTGACAATCAAATCTTAGTCTTAGAAGAAACTACCGACCCTTGCAATTGATCGAGTAGGTCTCCCATTCGTTGTAAGGGATTGAAACTCCACCTTGACTATATAGTTGTACAGGTGTTGATGATGGAAGATTGAGCAGAAATGAAGTAGTTTTATACACTACAATTTATTGATTATATATCGAGTTGCTTTGTTTAGTTTGGTGACTTGTATTGAATAAGTGCAGGTTTTGAAAGACACTTCAAAGGACCTTGGAAGACCTTGAAATCGGATGCAAGGAAAGACAAGGAGTTTAGAGTGTTTAAAAGACGGAGGCCTTGAATTTTATTTCAAGGGAACAAAGAAGTCAAGGTTGCACGCTAAAGGAATTCAAATCACTAAAGAATATCTTCTAGGAAAGATTTGCTCAACAAGAAGATGTGATTGAATGAAGATCTCAACTGGCCAATAAAGATCTTACAAAGATACTTAACCGAAAGCACGAAGATCCTCTTCCCTAGAATTTGATATCATCACAACAAATACGAGAAGATTAAGGAACCGAGAGATCAACGTGTTCTCAGGAGATGAAGATCCACAACGTCTATCTCATCTCAACAAAGAAGCGATCTTTATGGAGAAGAAGAATCACAATCAAAGGTCATCTTTCCAATAGCTAGAAGACCTCTCCATAGAAGGCTATAAATGAAGATGGCGATTGAAGAACAATTGCATAAGCTTACTCGGAAACATCAATAGTCTTCAAGCAATCCAAAACATCTTCATTCGATCAAATAGTTTTTTCTTTCTCTTTTTCTCTAAAAGCCATTATCCCCTAGAGAGAGATGAAACTCGAGGTCTCCATTGGTATATCTAAAGAGTGTTTTACTCAAGTGTGTATTACTCTCCGAAGTAACTAGGATATTATAGCAAGGTGAAAAGTTGGATCTAGATCGTAGCATTGGCTACAGTGAGAGAAGAAGGGGATTTCTTCTAGTTTGTATCTAGGACACTTTGAAGTTGATAATAGATAGTCAGATCCTAAGGCTATACCCTGGGACGGAGAGTAGGCTATTTGAGCCGAACTTTGTAAACATATCCTCGTGTCGATCTTTTACATTCCACATTTTATCTTGCTTTATTGTGACTAACTTTGTTTTCCAGGAGTACAAAGTCAAGGCCCTTGAAAGTTGTTTCAAATCCCTTGAAATCAAAGTGTATCACAAAGAGCTCAGATCGACATCAAGGTCCTTGAAATTGGTTTCAAAGCCTTGACATTGGTTTTGCGAAAAGTTCTCATACTCTATTCAACCCCCCCTTCTAGAGTATCTTTTATCCTTTTTATTCACCTACCGGTTCTTCAATTGGTATCAGAGCTAGACTCACGAATATTGATTTAACCATCAAAGAGACTAATCATGTTCATTATTGATCAAGACATGGAACTATGGAGCATCATTCAGAATGGACCCAAAGTCCCAACTACGAAGGTTGAAAGTGTCCAAGTCCCATAGAAGGAAGCTGACTTACAAAAGAACAAGTCAAGTCAAGGAAACAAAGATTAGCATCTTCCTCAGAAAATACGAGCTATTCAAGATGAATCCAAATGAACCAGTCAAAGAAATGTTCACAAGATACACTGAGATCGTGAACAACCTGGACTCACTAGGAAAGGTCTTCACAAATGAAGAAAAAGTTAGGAAGGTTCTAAGGAGCTTACCTAAAGCCAAGTGGGAACCAAAGATGACTGTCATCGAAGATGCTCAGAATCTTTCAACTCTTCCTCTTGATGACCTCCTTGGGAAACTCATCACACATGAAATGGTTCTTGGTGAAGAAGATGGAGAGCTCCCATCTAACACTAAGAATCTAGCATTAAAATCAATAAAGGATGAATTACCATCAGAAGAGGAAGATAGTGATGATGATGATGATAAAGATGCAATTGTCATGATCTCTAAGGTTCTCGCAAGAATTCCCAAGATAAAGAAACAATCTGCAAACAATAGAGAATATTCACGAACATCAAAACCCCAAGGTAAGTTCTCTAACTCTAACAAGAAAAATAGAGTGCTGACTTGTTTTGAATGTGGTGAAACTGATCATCTTGTGAAGGATTGTCCACAAAAGAAGAGGACCAACTTCAAGAAAAATGATCGAAAGAAGAAAGATACGGTAGCTTCATGGAGTGATTCAGAATCCTCAAATGAATCAGAAGACGAATAAGAACAAGCAAACCTATGCCTCATGGCCGATCATGAAGAAGATTCAAATCTCTATGTTGACAATGTGGTAAGTACTATTATGTCTCAACCTGAATCTGACTTGAAACAAATCGTTAAATAGATTATTATATGTGACAAGGAACATAGAATAAGGATAAATTCTCTAAAAGAAAAACAACTAAGTGAGATGTGTTTGGAAATTGAAAATCTTAGCACGGAAAAGGTAGACCTTAATGACAATATCAAGGCATTGGAATCGGAAAATGCCATTCTCAAGGACAATCTCTCCTCTCTTCATCGAAACTATATCGATCTAGAGAAAGAGAAAGTTGATCTAACATTAACGTGTCAAGACCAGAAGGTAGCACTTGTTACATTTACTCGTTCAAAATCTAATCTTGAAAGAATGATGGGTGAACAACTGTCCTCACTTAACAAAAATGGTATATGTTATCATAGGAGCTTTCCTAGTAAACCAACTACCATATTTGTCAAAGTCAAAGGAAGTATTCATATGCCTACTTGCTTCTACTTTTGTAAAAAGGGTCATTTGAAATTTACATGTCCATATAGATGAAATCACACTTATGTTATTAGAAACACCTATCCTCTATGCTTAAGGTTCCTAAAGGTACTAGACCACCAAATATGATCGAACCTTAATATGGACCAAAATATGCCATTTGGTCGACCCGAAAAGGTTGATGTTTGCTGTTTTGCAGGATATCACCAAGGTAAAGGAGCATAAATGTATATTAGATAGTGGTTTCTCAAGACATATGAGTGGAAAAAGCTCACTATTTTCAGATCTAAAGAAGCAACCATCTGGAACCATTACGCTTGGTGATAAAGGAAAGTGTGACATTTTTGGAATTGGTAAAATGTGTTATAATTCATATAACTTTATTGATGATGTATATCGGGCTGACGGTTTGAAGCATAATTTGCTTAGCATCTCTCAAATATGTGATAAGCGCAACAAAGTATTGTTCGATTCAGAAAAATGTGAAGTTCATGACAAAACAACGGGTGACATTGTGCTTACTGCTCCTAGATGTAACAATGTTTATCATATGAGTACTAACAAATTTTTAGGAACCTAACTAAAATGTCTAAAGGCCTTGACTGATGATCCAAGGCTTTGGCATAGAAGACTTAGTCACGTAAGTATGCACACAATGTAAAAGGTACACTCAAAAGATTTGGTACGTGGCTTGCCAAACCTAAATTTCAAGGTAGATGAACTATGTAAAGCTTGTACACAAGGTAAACAAACCAGAGGTTCATTCAAACCTAAGAAAGTTGTAAGTTCTTCTCGACCCATTGAACTCTTACATTTGGATCTTTGTGGACCTATGCGTGTCAAATCTCCCCGAGGCAAGCAGTATATCCTTGTTATTATGGATGACTTCTCTTGTTTCACATGGATATCTTTCGTATGAGAAAAATCTGAAGCATTGTTTGAGTTTTTAAAATTATGTAAGGACTTCCAAACTTTGAAAAACCTACCTATCGTTTCTATAAGAAGTGATCATGGTAGAGAATTTGATCAACTAAATTTTGATTTGTTTTGTTCAAAATATGGTATTTCACATAACTTTTCAGCTCCTATAACTCCTCAACAGAATGAAGTTGTGGAACGTATTAACCGCACTTATGAGGATATGTCTAGGACTATGCTTTTAGAAAATAGTTTGCCAAAAAGTTTTTGGGCTGAAGCAGTAAAAACTTCTAATTACATTTTGAATAGATGTTTAATTCGCCCTATTTTGAAACAAACTCCTTATGAACTCTTTTAAGGAAGGAAACCAAGTATTTCATAATTCAAACCCTTTGGACGTACTTGTTTTGTTCATAACAATGGCAAAGACTACCTTGGGAAATTTGATGCACGTAGTGATGAAGCTATATTCATTGGATATGCTTCACATAGCAAAGCTTATCGTGTTTATAACAAACGTACCAAAATTGTTGAGGAAATATCCATGTTATTTTTGATGAAATAAATGATGGTACTTTGAGTGAATGTTTTGTTGATCTAAATCTGAATCAAAGAGAAGATTACAATTCGGATGAAGATGATTATCCTAAAGATCAAGAAAAGACTATGCAGGAAAAGATTTAAAATATCGAAGAAAACCCTCAAGACCTTGAAACACATCTTCAAGACCTTGAAATAGAAAACTGAGATGTCAGAACTCCTTTCAAGGGCTTGAAACCCAACTTCAAGGCCTTGAAATAGGAACCAAGGGCAATGCTAGTGCTATTTCTATAACCAAAAATCCTGTGCTTTCTCTGCATTCGTGTCTCTTATCAAACCAAAGAATTATGTTCAAGCTCTTGAAGAACCCGACTGGATCATTGCCATGCTAAACGAACTAAATAAGTTTGATAGAAACAAGGTTTGGACACTTACTACAAGACCTAAGCATCAATCTTTCATCGGCACAAAATGGGTCTTTCGAAATAAGTAAGATGAAAGTGGCAAAGTCGTACGAAATAAAGCACGACTTGTAGCACAAGGCTATAACCAAGAAGAAGGTATTGATTATGAGGAGACTTTTGCTCCGGTTGCCAGGTTAGAAGCCATACGTATGCTACTTGCATTTGCATCTTTTATGAGTATAAAACTTTTTCAAATGGATGTAAAATGTGCTTTCCTAATCGGCTTCATACAAGAAGAAGTCTACATTGCTCAACCTCCTGTTTTGATAATGATGAATTTCGTGACCTGGTTTTTAAATTGGACAAAGCTTTTTATGGTCTTAAGAAAGCTCCTCGAGTTTGGAATGAAAGATTGTCCAAGTATCTTCTCGAAAACAAATTCAAAAGAGGTTTGATTGATAAAACTTTATTGATCAAAACCAGAGGCAACGATAATTTAGTAGTATAGATCTATGTGATGATATATATTAGTCGGTGCTACTAATGATTCCCGTTGCAAGGAATTTTTAGATATTATGTGCAGGGAATTTGAAATGAGCTTAATGAGTGAACAAAATTTCTTTCTTGGATTTCAAGTTACACAAGCAAAGAAAGGAATTTTTCTCAATCAAAGCAAGTATACAAAGGACTTGCTTAACAAGTAGAAGATGGATCAATCTAAGGTTGCAAAGACTCCTATAAGTTCGACACTTTCGCTTGACCATGACAAACATGGCAAAAGTGTAGTACAAAAGGAGTATCGAGGTATGATCGGTTCCTTGTTGTATTTAACTGCTGTTCGACCTTACATTATGTTTAGCGTGTGCATGTGTGCAAGATTTCAAGCTAAAAGATCTAAGCTTATGGTATCCACATCAAAGCCCGTTTCACCTTGTTGGCTATTCATATGCAGACTTTGCAGGTTACAAGGTTGATAGGAAAAACACTTCTAGATGTTGCCAATTCTTAGGGTCATCCCTAATTAGTTGGCACTCCAAGAAGCAAAATATTGTCGCCCTATCCAGAACCGAAGCTGAATATATAGTTGCGGGAGCCTGTTGTGCACATATTCTATGGATTGCTCAACAACTTCGTGATCTTGGCTTTGATTTGAAAGGTATTCCTCTAAAATGTGATAATACTAGTGCAATTTCTATAACAAAGCATCTTGTGCAACATTCAAGGACTAAGCAAATCGATGTAAGGCATCACTTCATACGTGATCATGTTGACAAAGGTGATGTTTCGATCTCATTTATATCTACTAACTTGCAGCTTGCAGATATCTTTACCAAGCCTCTTCCTGAAGAGCAATTTAATTTTATTAGATTGGAGTTTGGTATGTTGAACAAGGAAGCATTTACGTAGGAGTAAATCATTTTATTTTCTCCTTTGTATGCAGCCCAGTTAGATTTTTCAAGGTCCTTCAAACAAGATTCAGGGGTAAATTAAGAAATATCTATTAATAATTAATATCTTTTAGATATTTCAATTCTTAAATTATTTTTATGGGTTCATTCGTTTAAGGATTGAAAAAGATTTGTTGAGTTTTTCTTGGAAATTTTTCTTTGGTCTTTAAAAAGCTTGATTTTCTCAAAATCTTGTTATTTTTTGCACTCTTTTAAAAGGCTAGGATCTCATATCTTTTTCATTTTTTTTCTCATTCACAAAAACCCTTTTTCAAAAACCCCTTGTTTTCTCTCTCAATGTCACCCATGGCTCCTAGAAGAAAGAAATCCGCTCATCAAGCTCCCAAAAAGAAATATGTTTAGAGCTCCTCGATTGCAAAAGAAGAAACACCTTCTGAGGATTTGGACAGTTCTCAGACGACCGGTCTTCTAACATCTTAGTTCATCAATTTTCAAGTCTCATGATCTTGGCTTGATTGTTTTCACAATCGACCGCTCTGTATGTGTGAATAGGTGGATACTGCTTTTCTCGAAACTCTTCAGATCCCATGCATTAACAAGCTCAAGAGTTCGGTAGTTTGGAAAATCTTAAACCTTCACGAGAATGTTCTATGTCAATCTCGTCACAAAACAGGACAAAGGAATCATCAATCTTGAATCTTCAGTAAAAGGTAACCCAATTTCGCTCACGTGTTCTGTTTTAAGTGAGATTTTTGGAATTCCTATAGATATTGTATTCAATCATCCCTCACGATAAGAGAGTTTTCATCTTGCTAAGGAGAAGTTTCTAGTTCCAAATTCAACCTCACGTCAGCTTAATCATACTTCCCTAACCCTAGATGCTAAAATTGTGTTTACCTTTCTGGTTCGATGTGTTGTTCCTCATGCAAATTCAACCTCACGTCATGCAAACTCAAGAGAACTTTTGACTGATCAATCCCTGGAGTTAATTCATCTGATTATGTCTGGGTTAAACATTGATGTACATAACCTCATCCTCAACCATATGATACACTGTTAACTCTAAGTGAGTCATCCCTCTACCTTATGGAAATTTGCTGTTTGATGCTTGGAAACTGAATCTCGTGCTTCCTCCGGTGAAATAGAGCCAAGAAACGAGCAAGAATCCAGAATTGGGGAGTTGGAGGCCGCCGCGGTCGAGGTTGTGTAGAGAGGGAAAATTGTGAAGAGTGAGAAACCGTCGCGCCTTTTATACCCCTCGCTGAATTTGATTCCACCTCGGTCGAGGTGGTCTCGACCAGACCGAGGTGTCAGACTGGATGTCAGATCTAGTCGCCTCGGTTGACCAAGAACATCTCGGTCGAGGTGCTGTGACAGCAACTGAAATGTGTCTTAGTCCAGCTCCATCTTCTCAATTTCTTGATCTTCTGTCCTTCAAGTGTATCTCTTGAGCCGTAATCCTTCCTTAGAGAGTACTTGGTTCCAGTCTACATGACGAAAATACAAAACGAAGCAAACTATCTAAAACTAAGCTAGAAAAGGGAAAAGAAAGCAATACCTTGGGTTGCCTCCCAAGAAGCGCTTGGTTCAAGGTCGCTAAGTGGACTATACATCATCATCAAATAAGGTATAGTGGTGCAATCTCCTCACCCGGGACTTCCGGTCAATACTTCTTCAGCCTATGACCGTTGACCTTAAGCTTCCGCTTGTTTCACCCCAAATCTCAACTGTACCATAGGGAAAAACAGTTTTCATAACGTAAGGTCTTGTCCATCTAGATTTCAACTTACGTGGAAAGAGGCGGAGGCGGGAGTTGAAGAGTAGAACAATATCTCTTTCTTTGAGCTCCTTAGGAATGATATGCTTGTCATGCCATATCTTCGTTCTTTCGTTGTAGATATTGGCATTCTCATAGGCTTTTAAGCGCAACTCCTCCAGCTCATTAATGTCTAAAAGTCTCTTCTCTCCGGCTTCCTTGATGTAGAAATTCAACCACTTGATTGCCCAATATGCCTTGTGCATCAACTCAATGGGTGGATGACAAGACTTCCCATATACCAAATTGTAAGGGGTGGTACCAATGGGAGTCTTGAAAGCGGTCCTATAAGCCCAAAGAGCATCATCCAACTTCATGGACCAATCCTTTCTCATCCTTGAAACGGTCTTCTCAAGGATTTCCTTGATTTCTCTATTTGAGATCTCACCTGCCCACTAGTTTGAGGGTGATAAAGGTTTGTTACCTTATAGGTTATCCCACACTTCAATAAAAGTGCCTTGAACTTCCAGTTAATGAAATGTGTCCCTCCATCGCTGATGATGATGCGTGGTGTCCCAAGACGTGGAAAGGTAGTCCGATTAAAGAATTTCACAACCACCATGGCCTCATTAGTGGCGGAGGCGATGGCTTTCACCCATCTAGAAATGTAATCAAAAGCTAAGAGAATGTAGAGGTTCCTCGCGGATGATGGGAAAGGTCCCATAAAATCAACTCCCCACACATCAAAAATCTCAACCTCCTTAATATTGTTGAGTGGCATTTCATTCCTTCTTGACAAGTTCCTTGTTCTTTGGCATGCATCACAAGAAACAACAAATGTTTGCACATCCTTAAATAATGTAGGCCCAAAGAAACTAAACGTAATACCACAGCGCATGTTTTGTGAGCGCTAGCATGTCCTCCATAAGGAAGCGAGTGGCAATGCCGTATGACACTAGCAACTTCATCCACCGAAATGCATCATCGAAGCATCCCATCCGGACCTCTCTTGAATAGTAGAGGTTCATTCCAATAGTAATAACATACATCCTTGAAGAACTTCTTCCTTTGAGCGTACGTCAATCCGTGCGGCATTTCCTGACAAACAATGTAATTGACAATATCAGCATACCAAGGCTCTTTACCATTAGAAACTTGGCGAAGCCAGTGCTCCGCCAACTGTAAGTGACTTTCAGAAAACGAATCAAAAAGTTTATTGTTCTCAGTTGACAACATTTGGCTTGCTATCTCGGTCGGTGTCCGAGGTGGGTGACTAAAATGTTCTTTAGATAAAAACACCTCGCTTGGTCCAGGAAGTGCCTCGGTCGAGGAACTGGAATTGGGGCCGAAACCTAACATGTTTTTGTTCTCCTGAATTAGTCTATCAAATCTAGCTCCTGGATCAGCTTCCCATGCCTTTAAGCTCCGTATATCTGCATCACAAGAGACATCTATACCTTCCTCCATTAAGCTAAAACTAAGAACTCTCTCAAGAGGATCATTAATAAGGATAGAGCTCACTAATTGTCTTGATTCCACTTTGCATTCTTACAATCCACGTTGCAACCCAAAGTTGCTAGAAATGGTCTCCCGAGAATGATTAGAATGGGATAATCTGCGGGAATGTCAAGTACAACAAAGTCTATAGGTATGTAGAAATTACCAAACTTTATGGGAACGTCCTCAAAAATACCCACGGGACGGGTAATGGAGCGATCCGCCATGTATAGCATCATCTTCACCGGCTTGGGCTCTCCAAGTCCGACTTTCTCCCAAAGCTCCAGCGGGATGATACTCACGCAGGCTCCTAGAACACATAATGCATAATAAGTTACATTCCCAACTTGAATAGGAATGCAAAATGAACCGGGATCCCTCAATTTAGGTGGCATCTTCTCCTTTATGATTTGAATGAGCTCCAAAGACCTAGATGTCATCCTTACTTCCCCAAAATCCTCCACCTTCCTCTTCCTTGATAGAATCTCTTTCAGAAACTTCCCGTAGGCGGGCATCCCTAGAATGGCATCTAGGAAAAGGATGTTAATATGTAGTTTATTCATAAGACCTCGAAACTTACCAAAGTGCTTGGTTAGATCTGCCCTCGCCCTTGACTGAGAGAATGGAAGTGGTGGTTTATAAGCAGGAGGTGGAACATAAACTTCAGATTTTTCATTCGCTTTCTGGGGCTGCATCTCGGTTGGCACATCGACCGATGTGTTCATTTGGTCGTGGTTCGACTGAGGTATTGGATATGTTGTCTTCAATCTACTACGTGTTGTAATTGCCATGATTTGTCCTTTAGGGTTACTCTTTGTCCTTGCTGGGATCTTCCCTTGATCTCTTGGTGCTTGATTCGCCTTGTTGAAAAATTATTGCAATAAGGCATTTTGTGCTTCAAAAATGAATTCATTGACGTCTCCATAGCTTTGAGATTGATAAATATTGCCTCCAGCACACCATCTTTCTTTGGTGGCTGGGACGAACTTGATGCAGGCTCCTGGCTTCTCAATGGAGTAGAAAAAGAAGAGGGGGCGATAAGAGCATTATTAGCATGAGAATAAGGGTTACCGTATTTTTGTTGTTTAGATCTCCAATTGTTGTTGTTGGAGTTTCTGTTGTTGTTGTTGTTGTAATTGCTGTTCCGCGACCCTTGATAGTTGTTCCTTCCTTGGTAGCCACCGTCTTGCTCCTACTTTGTTTGAGCTACTAAAAGCTCCTTCAATGCTTTCACTTCATTGCTAAGCGAGGTGAATTGAGCTCCATTTGATGATGTGTCTAGGAAGCTAACTCTCCTTGTTCCATCTTCAACTCTTTGATGGGAATACTTCTCCATGTGTAAAGCTTGCTTTTTAATGAAATCCTAAGCTTCATCTATCGGCATATCCATGAAGGTGCCGGCAGAAAGTAATTGGAGCTTGAATTGAGTATCTCCATCCAAACCCTTGATGCAGCCCCAGAAAGCGAAAGATAGTTGTTCCTTCCTTGGTAGCCACCGGCCGAAAGTAATTGGAACTCGATCTTTGGAATCCCATGAAGTGGGCAATCCGACAAAAGATCCTTAAATCTCTCCCATGACTTGGACAAGCTTTCCTTCTCCTTCATAATAAAAGCATTGATCTTTCCCCTCAATTCAACGGTCTTAGAAGGGGGAAAGAACTTAGTAAGAAACTCCGTGGTCATCTCTTCCCAAGTGTTGATTTTTTCACCCGGAAGAGCTTGATTCCAAGCAAGCCCCTTGTCTTTCAAACAGAAATAGAAAGGGCTCAACTTGTAGTTGTTATTCTCCACTCTTGATGGTCTTAAAGTCTCCATCAGAATCTCATAGTTTTGCAAATGTTGGTGCGGAGACTCTCTGTCCAAACCTCCAAATGCTATTATGTCTCAACCTGAATCTGACTTGAAACAATTCCTTAAAGAAATTATTATATGTGACAAAGAAAATTTAATAACGATAAATTATCTAAAAGAAAAGCTTCTTGAACAAGAAAAACAACTAAGTGAGATGTCTTTGGAAATTGAAAATCTTAACGCGGAAAAGGTAGCCCTTGATGACAATATCAAGGCCTTGGAATTGAAAAATGTCATTCTCAAGGACAACCTCTCCTCTCTTCATCGAAACTATAGATCTAGAGAAAGAGAAAGTTGATCTAACTTTAACGTGTCAAGACCAGAAGAGAGCACTTGTTAAATTTACTCGTTCAAAATCTAATCTTGAATGAATGATGGGTGAACAACAGTCCTCACTTAACAAAAATGGTATAGGTTATCATAGGAGCTTTCCTAGGGAACCAACTACCATATTGTCAAAGCCAAAGAAAGTATTCATATGCCTACTTGCTTCTACTGTTGTAAAAGGGGTCATGTCAAATTTACATGTCCATATAGATGAAATGACCCTTAAATAATTAGAAACAATTATCCTCTATGTTTAAGGAAACAGGTCAAACAAATCTGGGTTCCTAAAGGTACTAGACAACCAAACATGATCGAACCTTAATATGCACAAAAATATGCCATTTGGTCGACCCGGAAAGGTTGATGTTTGCTGTTTTGCAGGATATCACCAAGGTAAAAGGAGCATAAATGGATATTAGATAGTGGTTGCTAAAGACACATGAGTGGAAAAAGCTCACTATTCTCCGATTCAAAGAAGCAATCATTTGGAACCATTACGCTTGGTGATAAAGGAAAGTGTGACATTATTGGAATTGGTAAAATATGTTATAATTCATATAACTTCATTGATGATGTATATCGGGTTGACGGTTTGAAGTATAATCTGCTTAGCATCTCTCCAATATGTGATAAGCACAACAAAGTATTGTTCGATTCAGAAAAATGTGAAGTTCATGAAAAAACAACGGGTGACATTGTGC
Organism: Fagopyrum homotropicum; assembly: GCA_033239125.1. Lineage (NCBI taxonomy): Eukaryota > Viridiplantae > Streptophyta > Magnoliopsida > Caryophyllales > Polygonaceae > Fagopyrum > Fagopyrum homotropicum. The sequence continues at coordinate 61,977,239 of BSWB01000005.1, forward strand.
TTACTGCTCCTACATGTAACAATCTTTATTCAAATGAGTACTAACCAAGTTTCAGAAACAAAGCTAAAATGTCTAAAGGCCTTGACTGATGATCCAAGGCTTTTGCATAGAAGATTTGGTCACGTAAGTATGCACACAATTGAGAAGCTACTCTCAAAAGATTTGGTACGTGGCTTGCCAAACCTAAATTTGAAGGTTAAATGAACTATGTAAAGCTTGTACACAAGGTAAATAAACAAGAGGTTCATTCAAACCTAAGAAAGTTGTAAAGTCTTCTCGACCCATTGAACTCTTACATTTGGATCTTTGTGGACCTATGCGTGTCAAATCTCCCAGAGGCAAGCAATACATCCTTGTTATTGTGGATGATTTCTCTTGTTTGACATGGATTTCTTTCCTACGAGAAAAATCAAAAGCATTGTTTGAGTTTTCAAAATTATGTAAGGAGTTGCAAACTTTGAAAAACCTACCTATCGTTTCTATAAGAAGTGATCATGGTAGAGAATTTGATCAACTAAAGTTTGAATTGTTTTGTGAAAAATATGGTATTTCACATAACTTTTCAACTCCTATAACTCCTCAACAGAATGGAGTTGTGGAACATAAGAACCGCACTCTTGAGGATAAGTCTAGGACTATGCTTTTAGAAAATAGTTTGCCAAAAAGTTTTTGGGATGAAGTAGTAAACACTGCTAATTACATTTTGAATAGATGTTTAATTTGCCCTATTTTGAAAAAGAATCCTTATGAACTCTTGAAAGGACGGAAACCAAATATTTCATATCTCAAACCCTTTGGATGTACATGTTTTGTTCATAACAATGGCAAAGATAACCTTGGGAAATTTGATGCACGTATTGATGAAGCTATATTCATTAGATATGCTTCACATAGCAAAGCTTATCGTGTTTATAAAAAACGTACCAAAATTGTTTGGGAAAGTATCCATGTTATTTTTGATGAAAGCAATGATGGTACTTTGAGTGAAAGTTTTGTAGATCTTAATTTGAATCAACGAGAAGATCACAATTCGGATGCTGATGAAGATCCTAAAGATCAAGAAAAGAATATGCAAGAACATATTCAAAATACCGAAGAAAACCCTTAAGACCTTGAAACACATCTTCAAGACCTTGAAACGGAAAACTGCGATGTCAGAACTCCGTTTCAAGGGCTTGAAACCCAACTTCAAGGCCTTGAAATAGGAACCAAGGGCAATACATCAACGGTACCTGAATCTAGTCAAGCATATGACGCTCAACCATCAGAATCTGCTCCATCTTATAAATGAAGAAAATTTCAACACTCTTCATACCATCCACAAGAGAATGTGATCTCAGATCCAAACACAGGAGTTCAAACTCGATCTAAAGTAAACAATCTATGTGCTTTCTCTGCCTTCGTTTCTCTTATCGAGCCAAAGAATTATGTTCAAGCTCTACAAGAACCCGACTGGATCATTTTCATGCAAAATGAACTAAATGAGTTTGAGAGAAAAAGGTTTGGACTCTTACTACAAGACCTAAGCATCGATCCGTCATTGGCACAAAATGGGTCTTTCGAAATAAGTTGGATTAAAGTGGCAAAGTCATATGAAATAAAGCACGACTTGTAGCACAAGGCTATAATCAAGAAGAAGGTTTTGATTATAAGGAGACTTTTGCTCCGGTTGCCAGGTTAGAAGCTATACGTTTGCTACTTGCATTTTCATCTGCTATGAGTATAAAACTTTTTCAAATAAATGTAAAATGTGCTTTCCTAAACGGCTTCTTAGAAGAAGAAGTATGCATTGCTCAACCTCTTGGTTTTGATAATGATGAATTTCTTGATCACGTTTTTAAATTAGACAAAGCTTTTTATGGTCTTAAGAAAGCTCCTCGAGCTTGGAATGAAAGATTGTCCAAGTATCTTCTCAAAATAAAATTCAAAAGAGGTTTGATTGATAAAACTTTATTTATCAAAACCAACGGCAACGATAATTTAGTAGTACAGATCTATGTTGATGATATATTACTCGGTGCTACTAATGATTCCCTTTGCAAGGAATTTTCATATATTATGTGCAAGGAATTTGAAATGAGCATAATGGGTGAGCTAAATTTCTTTCTTGGATTTCAAGTTACACAAGCAAAGAAATGAATTTTTCTCAATCAAAGCAAGTATACAAAGGACTTGCTTAAAAAGTATAAGATGGATCAACCTAAGGTCACAAAGACTCCTATGAGTTCGACAGTTTCGCTTGACCAGGACAAAGATAGCAAAAGTGTAGTACAAAAGGAGTATCAAGGTATGATCGGTTCATTGTTGTATTTAACTGCTAGTCGACCTGACATTATGTTTAGCGTGTGCATGTGTGCAAGATTTCATGCTAGTCCTAAAGATCTAAGCTTTTGGTACCCACGTCGAAGCCCGTTTCACCTTGTTGGCTATTCAGATGCAGACTTTGCAAGTTATAAGGTTGATAGGAAAAGCACTTCTGGATGTTGCCAATTCTTAGGGTCATCCCTAATCAATTGGCACTCCAAGAAGCAAAATTTTGTCGCCCTATCCACAGCCGAAGCAGAATATATAGCTGCGGGAGCCTGTTGTGCACGAATTTTGTGGATTGCTCAACATCTACGTGATCTTGGCTTTGATTTGAAAGGTATACCTATAAAATGTGATAATACTAGTGTTGTTTCTATAACATAAAATCATGTGCAGCATTCAAGGATTAAGCAAATCGATGTAAGGCATCACTTTATACGTGATCATGTTGAGAAAGGTGATGTTTCGATCTCTTTTATATCTACTAACTTACAACTTGCAGATATCTTTACCAAGCCTCTTCCTGAAGAGCAATTTAATTTTATTAGATTTGAGCTTGGTATGTTGAACATGGAAGCATTAACGTAGGGGGAGTAAATCATTTTATTTTCTCCTTTGTATGCAGCCCAATTATCTTTTTCAAGGGCCTTGAAACAAGATTCAAGGGTGAATTAAAAAATACGGATTTATTTAAGAATTAATATCTTTCAGATATTTTAATTCTTAAATTGTTTTTATGGTTTCATTTGTTTAAGGATTGAATAAGATTTGTTGAGTTTTTATTGAAAATTTTAATTTTGGTTGTTAAAAAGCTTGATTTTCTCAAAATCTTGTTATTATTTGCACTCTTTTAAAAGGCCAGAATCTCATATCTTTTTCATTTTTTTTCTCATTCACAAAAACCCTTTTTCAAAAACCCCTTGTTTTCTCTCTCAACATCGCCCATGGCTCCCAGAAGCAAGAAATCTGCTCCTCAAGTACCCAAAAAGAAATATGTTCAGAGCTCCTCGATTGCAAAAGAAGAAACACCTTTTGAGGATTTGGACATTTCTCAAACGACCGGTATTCCCACATCTTGGTTCATTAATTTTCAAGTATCAAGATCTTTGTAACACCCCAAATCCGCGGGACTCGGAATGCTACCTTGGGCTAGGATCTCACAATGGATCCTGACCCTATCCTGACAACAAGTTCACTAGATCTTACAACAAGGCACAAGTAGAGTAAAAACAAATACATAAAAGCTGTATGATACAACAAAAGACTTTACAAACTCAAAGCCGAGTACAAAACCATAACAACAACATCAACTGGTACCAAAGATCCCCAACCCACACATCCTAATGTATAGAAGTCCTTGGCTGGTCACACCATCTGGCTCACATTGCAGTCTTCCTAACCTGCAGATCAACAACAACACGGTATAAACTGTTAGCTACAACAAAAAATAAGCATGATAGTAATAGCACAAACACACCACAACAACTCATACATGCAATGTCACACACATTCATTTTTTTCAATTACGTTATTTCATTACTAATTCAACTTCTTTTGTAACACGACGAGCCTCAAGAACCCCGTCCCATCTAACGGAACACAGGAGTTTTGCATGGGGGTGACCGTCACTCGTCCCCTCCTGTGAGATCATCTTCAGGGCACCTCCTCCTAACCCAGCAGGCGGAGACCGGTGGTTACCGCCCGTTATAATACACTTGGGCCAAATAAATATAATGAATGGTCATCCTAGTCTGGTTTAGGTTATAAATGCACAATCATATGAACACACACAACCATCACAATCATACAATCCACAACTACAAGATAAGTAAGTCCTACGGACTTACCTGATATACTCGTAACCTGTACCACGTCACAGCTTCCCCTTGGGCAAGTAATCAATAGCAAGGCACACACAATCACATACTACAAACGTTAGGAGACTCGTCCCACTAACTACAACCAACCTATATCTCAAATCTAAACCTCAAATCCTCAACACATTCATAAATGCCTAAGGCATATCCTCAACATAACATCTCATCATACTCGTACACATACTAAACCTTAAAGCCATAACCGATATCCATAACATCATAATGATCCTCAACTCATTCTGGCACCTAGCATGCATCTAATCAGTATTCCTTAATCTCAAATTTAATCCTAATTTAATTAATAAACCTTTAGTTAATTAATTAAATTTCACCAGAATAACGTTTTGCCCGCAGGCCATTTCTAAACCCACCTGTCATCAGATTTCATCAAACAAACAACCCATAAACACCAGAATAATATAATGATCATAATGGAATTTCTAATTATCCATTTTGAAAAGCCTAAGGTCAATTTAGGCCAAATCGCAGTATGAAAAACGAATAAATTCATCACTTATTCGTTACTAACTCGATTGACGATCTGAAAGAAGATTCGGAATCACAACGACGCAGGCAACGCATGTACAACATCAAATGACGGAACTGTCCTGGTGACATATATTCTCGACCAGGTCCTTATCTGCTCAGAAATACAGAAACTTGGTACTGATATGAAGAGAATGAAGAGAGAAATCCAGAAACTCGAACGGAATTGAAATCGGATTAGAAACGGAGAGTAGATCTGAGTTTGAAGTTTGAGAGAAATTAGAGCTTTTACGAGGAAACGTGAAAGGAAATGAATTAATAAACGATTTTCCGCTATTTATAGTGAAGTCGATAATTATCCTTTAGCAAAGTCGATAATTATCCTTTAACCGATCCAATGGCGGGTTGAACCCCATTCTCCAAACTTCTCGAAATTGGAACTATAAATCTTGAATATTGTAGGGATAATTATTCCACAATTGCCTCGGAAAACGTGTATTCCTAAGCCGTCTTTCTTAGCCGTTTAGAAACGAAATACCGACTCTTTTGGTCGTTTTGTCTTTCCATGTTATTTCATATCTAGGACATGTCCGATGTCCTGATCATTTCTTTCAAGTGTATTTTTATTAATTGGATCTCCCAAATGCTCCAAATAATACCGGAGGGTAAAAATAATTACCCGGGGGAAAAAGTGATAATTTCACCATAAGCCCAAAATTACGCCAGGAACATAACGGTGGGACTTATACTCAACACTTACGCAATATTCACGAGTTATATGTCAATTGCTATCACTGATTAAGTTAATCAACATTAATTAGAATTCGGAAATCCTAGCTATTACATCACACCCCCCTTAAGAAAAAGTTTCGTCCCGAAACTTGAACTATTCCCAAATCCTCTCGGACCCATACGCCGAGGTATAGACACTCTCTCTATCGGAGCTATCACATCTCCGTTCAAACATATCAACCTATAACACTCTATAACCTCAAAACACAACATGGAGGAATCACCAACTCCAACAACAAGATCATAACGCTATCCAAAGGCATAGAGGAAAAATCATCGCTAGCCAACTACTAACCATGTCACAAGGCATGGAGGAAAGACATCTCCAGCCAATCGTACTCGTAACACAACTATGTGGAGGAAAACCGTCTCCACTCACACTATGTTCATCAAAGATAGCATGGAGGAAAGAACCATCTCCTGCTAATCCTAACACATACACCGTAGCATGGAGGAAAGAACCATCTCCAGCTATACATATCTCGTACTAGCAAACAAGATCTAACAGATCATATGCACAACTCACAGCTAGCACGAAAACACAACATATCACATAAGCACATAGCATAACATACACTCACTAAAATAGCACCAAAATCTAATCGTGGATCCTACAGGTGCATCTATCCCGGCATAAAAATCTGGATAGTTCCCTTGGATACTATTTTCAATGTCCCGCGTAACCTAATCATAGGAATATCCTTCGAATGCAGGCGTCTCACACCTCTCTTCCTAGAACAGCAAATGGTTGTTCTGCAAAAGTGTGGTCCGGCTCAACCACTAGATCATCATAACTCACAATGTGCCTCAGGTCTAGTATGCACTCCCTCAGCTGAGACACATGAAACATAGGGGTGAACACCCTCTAACTTTGGTGGAAAAGTCAATCTATTCTCTATAGATGCATACCAATTGTCGTGGTATAAGAACTCAACGAGTGGGAGATAAACAGATCGTCCCTGTTCCCAATCCATCCCACAAGCTCACAACATGTCCTCTACGGTCTGGAGGGTTCTCTCAGACTGACCGTGTGTCTGAGGTAAAACTCAATCATGATATGTGGACGCGTTCCCCAAGCAGTCTGAATCTGCTATCAAAACCTCAAAGTAAACCGTCTACTACAATCATAGTCGATCGTCCTCGGTACACTTATGGAGTCCCACCATCTGTCTAGTGTATTCCTTTGTTACTTCATTCACTGGCCACGTCTCTCATTAGAGATGGAACGTGTCGACTTCGTAATTCTGTTACTAATAATCTGGATATCACCAAAACTCTTACTGGGTCTCGATCCCATCACAAGTCCATAGAAAAGTCCTCTCACTTCCATTGCAGCACTAGTAGTGGATGAGCTCATCTCCAGGTTAGTAACACTTTAACCGGATTTACTACTTTGTGGTACCTCTTATTCGTACATGGATGTACTAAAAAAGGTGTACTATAAGTGTACTATAATCTTCTCCACTCGACTCCACATAAGTGGTTATACTGACGCAGTTGCGACTCCTCATACTCCTTTTGTTCCATTAAAGAACTGTGGTGCCTCGCCATGAGGCATCCGTCCATCAAGTTACCTCAGGTTCAGGCAAGTCCCCTGTTTTTGTTGAACCTCATCCAACAAACCATGTAAAATCCCTAAACATGAAACTAACGTCGTTATCATCAGTTGTAGGTCGAACTCTAACCAAGCTAGATCATTTTGAAACAAAGACTGTACAACAATTCCAACAATCGCCTTCTCTCAAGGCGTCTTATTATTCAGGGCATCAGTGACCACATTCTCCTTGCCAGAACGGTACAAATCTCAAGGTCAACGTCCTTGATAAACTCAAACCATCGACGCTGGTAGTTATTCAACCTTTATTGCATAAAAATATGCTTCAACCTCCTATGATTAGTGAAACTCTGACACGAAATGTCACACAAGTATTGTCTTCAAATCTTGGAACTTGAACTACCACCACTAACTCGAAATCATGAGTCGGGCAGCTCACCTCATTCATTCTCCGCACCGTAGTCACGGGATTCCCAGAATCTTCTGATTATCACCGCATAGAAGCAGAAGTCAAATTCTACCTCTACTCTTCAGAGCTTCGATATACTACTTCAACCATACAATTATGATTGTCTTCCTTAGAAGACTCGTAAATGGATGCACAATCACATAGAATCCTTCCTCAAAGTGTTGGTAGCAATCAGCTGGGCCGAGAACTACGCATTCCCTTAACGTTAATCAGTATCATCCATAAGACTTCATACTTACTCCTCGTCACATCAATCATGATCCTACTGGCGGAACAACATGACCTTGAAGGTTACTTCTAGCATCTCAATTCACATTTAAGGAGCATAGCACACTGGCTTCTATCCCTCGGATTCTGCAAAACCATCCTCAAATAACCGGTACGTTCCTCTCCGTTGTGAGAGTACACCAAACGTCATCAATAAGGTCTACCACCAACTAATCAAGGAAGTAGATGAAGACATTGTTCATCAACTCCTATAACGACTACTAGGACGTTCCTCAACTCAGATGACAACACTACAACTCGTAGTGTGCATAACGGGTATGGAATGTTGTCCTATGCCCACGCTGCTCTCTCATCCTTAGCTGATGATATCCTAAGCATATGGAAATCTTAAAAACAAAATTGCTTCTCTTAGTTAATCCAACAAGTCGTCCATACGTATCAATGAACGTGCTAGGGCGAACGGAGCCCGTCTCAAACCATTCTTCAAATTGCTTCTTCAATTTCTAACAACTCCACAAGCCATATACTTCATAGGCCTTCTCCCCAACAGTCTCGTACCAAATTTCAACACAACATCAAAGTCCTCACTCCACTGAGTCAATAAATTAGACGGTTCAATAAAACGTCTATAAGATCATAAACCACTAGAACACTCTTCAACGTGGAACTATCTCTTTCCTTCACGACACAACATTAGAAATCATCACCTCCTTATTAACCTTGTTGCAAATACGGTAATGTCGGCAACTTGCCTTTTCAAGGTTAATAATCTTGAAAAACCTCTACGTAGTCGATCTCAGTAGAGACTATAATAGTCCTCCTACTGCTCTCTAAACAAACATGATATCTATACGTCCACCACACACATAAAGACCTTCTCATGCACCTAAGGCATGACAAAGAAGTCTTCAAGCCATACAGAAGTCCCTGAACAAAGGGAACAACCACATATCTCGCGGGTACCTAAGACCCGTAACTCGTAATCCTATAAAGGAAGATCTATCTTCTACTATATCCACAGTTAACTATTAACACATGCATCAAAAGACAACAGGTGCATAGCACTCACAACAAACAAAACTCCACTAGGTAAACCATTAACAAGAATGGTACCTGTAACAACTAAAGCCCGAAGCTCTACTACATATCATTACTTAATCTCAGACCTATGCTCCTCAGGTATCACTGAGGTCATCGCCATAGCCTCCACTTCCACTCTTTATGCATCGGAAAGAGGAAGGTCTTGATGAGAAGAAACATTACCTTGCCGACAGAAAGGGGCCAGATGGCCTAGTTCACCATAGGTGAAGCAAGCTATCGGTACCATGGGGCACTCAGAGCGCAAATGATCTGGATAACCACAATTGAGATATATACGTCCTATCCATGCCACTAGTACAAGTGGCTCCTTGAACTACCCAGCTAAAAGGCTCTACCTTGAGCTCTTCTAGTATCCGTGGTACTCCTACCACGACCCTTACCTATACATAACCTAGGAACGGATTTCTGAGTAGGCGAATGATCTGGGACTCTCTGCTGCTCCCGCGTCTGCTGCTGAGGTGTCTTCTCACCACCTCCCATCACACTAGTAGAAATAAAACCCTATCGTGATGCCACTCCAGTTTCATACAAAAAACAGCTCTATGACCCTATCTACCACATGTAAAGCAATTCATTGGCGATCTTGGACACTGTGTTTTTACATGTCCAGGCTTCCTAGAATTGTAAAAAGTCCTCGTTTCACCAGAAGTCCGTGTGATCGAGAAATACTCAAACGTCCACAAGTCGGACTCGGTTTTCAACCCGGATATCCAACCTCATCTTTCACTGATTCAACCCGTTGTTTCTTCTCTAATCCAGAAGCTTTGGATGATCTCACATGTAACACCCCGAATCCAAGAGGACTCGAAATGCTACGAGCTGGGACCTCACAGTGGGTCCCGGCCCTTAGCCTAGCAACAACTTCATCGGACCTTACAACACGGCACAAATAAAAAGGCAAAACATAAAGTTTTATATCATGAGCGAAATGAAAATCCAAATCTGAAAACATTACAGCCAAGTCTTAAAACCAAAATACCAACATCAGTCTCAACAGTCATGAAATAAAATATAACAGTCCCATCCTATAATGCACGGAACCCCGGCTGCCCACTACCGCCGGATCACTCGTTCGCCTCCCTAACCTGCAAGGCATCTACAAGCGGTATAAAACCGTTAGCTAACAATCTATACGTAAGTATAAAGGTAAAAGCACAAACACATAACATACACAATCAGCATGCAACACTCATTCCTTTTTATTATCTTTAATTAAGTGATACGTCATTACTAATGATACTTATTTTGTGACACGAGGGATTCCCAAACCTCGCCCCTGTCCCCGTTTACCAACGCGGAATGGTACTAATGCATTTGACCGTCTACCGGACTGGGCTGGTCGCAGGGAACCTCCTAGACTCTCGCAAGAGCTAGGCAGATAATGTCACGACCCGTTATCATACACTTGGGTCAATTTTACAATATACTATAGTCGACCTATTCCGGTTTCGTATTTATCTTAACTATCAAACACCACTCATACACATCACACACATGCAAGAAGCCAGCTAAGTAAGTCTGTGGACTTACCAGAATCAAATCTCGACTCTCTCTTAACCACCACTAAATCCGTAACTGCAGAACTCAGTTGCCTGTCAGAGGAGGCACGTGGGTCAACACATTTCCCTGGATACTTATAAGTCTAAAACTCTTAAGATATACGATTCTATGTGCAGAAGTTATTACAGTGTTAATTTAAGGTAAAATGACTATTTTATCCTTACTCCCGGAACTTCCAAAACCCGGAATACGTACTTAAACTCTAACATGGGGCTAACTAACCATATTCTACTCCCTAGGATGATTTTAGGTACCAACTTGGAAAACTACCCATTTCCTATTTCCTGAAAAGTCACTAAAGTCCAACTACAGTTTCAAATATGAATTTAAAATAAACTTTTAAAAATTCTAAAATAAATTTCTAAAATATCTATGATACCTAATCTATTCATAGGAGAAAAAAATTCGTAAAACTGTTTAACCATTACTTCTACAAAAATCTTTAAAGTTGAACTCAAATAAAAAATCTATACTTAGCATTTTCCTAGGATCATATCTCAAACAGCCTAACTAGTCACTTTTGCACCTTCACAGATCTAAATCTAACCGTTGGTTAAGTCCCAATTTTTTATACCTTACAGTGTGCATATCACTCTATAACATACTAAAATTTGAAAGGTGGATTCTATCTCTATGGCATCGAAATTTATTCTCAAACTTGACTGCTCATCATAGTTTCGTGAGTACAAAAATTCAGGAAACAACATAGGATCTTATTTATGATTGTCACCTCTGGTTAGTGTGTCATTGGAGTCTCCTACACACCTTAGGTTTGAGCCTTTGCAGCCTCTCCTTTCCCCAACAGTTTGGTGAGCACAACTCTTCCTTTCGAGTCCTATTGAATCGATACACACATACAATTATGGTTCAACCCCTAAATTACATCTACACAAGAGACTCTCCAAGGTGGCTGCACTTACTGTTTTAAGCAGGCTTTGATGTTGTTTCCAGACGGACTAGTGTACCTCGTACCCCCGAGTCTCCTTCTATGGCGAAATACAAGGTATAGGGAGGGAAACAACAAGGATTAGGGTAGATTCTTCTGCATATATACTCAAATGAAAGGGAGATGGTAAGTTTACTGGTGTGTCGCGTACTGGAGCCGGCTGAACAACTTCTCACTTTTGCGTGCACTCAGATGGAGTCCTAGACGCAGCTTGAGATGAGAAGCTATCTGTTGCTGTGTGCAGGAGCGCTTGAACGGCTGCTTCAGATCAAGCTTCTGTACGTAGGGAGGTGTAAGGAAACGTGCAGGCAGAATGGATCTGCTGCGTGAATTAAGGAGTCATTACAGCAGCTCTCCTTCAATTCAGCATCGGTTACGTGTGAAGAAAAGGGAGAGGAAGGGCCGACTGTTACATCATCCTGGGCTGAGCGTGTAGCTGGGCTAGCATGAGCAAGGTTCTGGGCTGAAGCATAGGAGTGGGCTGGCGCTGCACTGGCTGAAGCGAGAGTGTGGGCTAGCACTGCATTGGTTGAAGCATAGGAGAGTGGGTTGCTGTGGGCTGCAAACTGGGCTGAAGCAAGGTCGGAATAGTGGGCTGAAGGAGTTGTCTTGGCTTAGAGAGCTTAGCATAAAGCTCTCTATCATGTGAAACCCGCAACACCGTCCTCAGGTGTCTGGCGTGCTCCTCCCTACTCCGGGAGTATACTAAGATGTCGTCGATGAAAACTACCACAAAAGGATCTTAGAAGTCAATGAAGATGCCATTCATCAACTCCATGAAGACAGCGGGAGCATTGGTGAGCCCGAAGGGCATCACCACGAGCTCATAATGACCGTATCTGGTCCGAAATGCTGTCTTCGGTATGTCCTCCTCCCGTACTCTCAGCTGATGATATCCTGACCTCAAGTCAAAATGTGAGAACACCGTAGCTCCCTTGTAATTGATCGATCAAATCATCAATACGCGGCAACGGATACTTGTTCTTGACGGTGACTTTGTTAAACTCCCGATAGTCAATACAAAGCCTCATGGATCCATCCTTCTTCATGACGAAGAAGACTGGTGCCCCCCAGGGAGACACACTAGGTCGAATGAATCCCCTCTCTGCCAAATCCTCGAGTTGCTTCTTATGCTCAAGCATCTCGACTGGTGTCACGCGGTATGGAGCCTTGGAGATCGGCCTCGTGCCGGGCTCAAACTCAATTCAAAAATCTACGCTCCTCTGCGGTGGTAAGCCAGGCGGCTCGCCAAAGACTTCCTCGAACTCACAAACTACCGGGGTCTCCGCTAATGATGAACTCGTCTCCTCCTTCATGGCATAACACGAGAAGGCCTCGCATCCCCGACCTATGAGTTTTGCGGCTCGGACCGCACTAATGACTGTCCCGATCTTTCCGAGGTCCCACCCTCGAAAGACTTCCTCCTGCCCAGCCTCCGTAGTGACTGTCACTGTCCTCTTACTGACGTCCAGAATAGCTCTATGGCGGTCCATCCAGTCCATCCCGAGTATAACCTCTTCATGCACTAAGTGCATGACGTGAAAGTCGGCTAGCCAGTCACGACCTCCCAAGTGGATAGGACAATCGTGAATCTTATGAGTACCACGAACCCTACTCCCATTGGGTAACCTTATAAGGAAAGGTTCCCCCTCTACTGTATCTAAGATCAACCTATCATGCAACCATCAGATATGAAAGAGTGTGTCGCACCCGTATCAAAAAGTACTCGGACTGGAAAGCATTGAATCGTGATAAAACCTGTGGTTGCGGGCGTTGGTGGCTCTACAACACTCCTCAACTCAAAGACTCGAGCCTAAGTACCCCTAGTCTCTGAAGTGCCTCCGCCACGGCCTCTACCTCTAGCTGGAATATGAGCAGAACCCTGTGAATATGCCTGACTAGGAGCCCGTCGCTGCTGACCCCGAGCCTGATACTAAGACTGCCTCTGTCCTCCTCCCGAGGTACCATCAGGTGAGGACCCCTGCTGTGATGTTACCTTTCCCTGTCGGCAGAAGGTAGCTTTGTGGCCCAGCTGGCCGCAAGTAAAACATGTAATTGGTTGCTTCCTACACTCCGGCTTAATGTGTCCCTGCTCCCCACAGTTGTAGCACTGACGTACTCTAGATCCCATCGGCGGTACCACCTGGTAACTAGAACGGCCCTGGGACTGACCACGCCTATGACCTGACCCTCCTACTCTAGTGCTGACTGGTCCAGTCCTCTATCTCTTGTCTGACCCTCCAGACTGCATAGCTCTCCTGTGACCCAGTCGATCCCTCGCATACGCTGAAGCCCGATCCTGATAATCAGCTAAGGATTCACAGCGGAACCCTGCTAGATAGGAGCGGGTAGTCTCCCTCAGTGTCCTTGAGAACAGATACACGTGCTGGTCCACAAGTGGTGCAACAGGACCCAACAGTCACAGCTCCTCCCAGAACCTCCTAATAGCCTCAGCTATCGGAACATCCTCAAAACTTGCCTCAAAGAAGTCGTGCACTCGGTCCCTTCTCAGTGAGGTAGGACAAAAGGTCTCTCTCACAAGACTCAGTAACTGCTCAAATCGGGACATTCCGCCCCTCACTGTCCACTAGTACTGTGCCTGGTCCCTAAACAATGTCTGAACCAACTCCACCTTACGACTTTCAGGGCAGCGAATCACCTCTAGCGCGGACTCCACATGACTGATCCAGTGTTCCACCTTTAGTCCAACGCTCCCGTCGAAGGTGGGAACTCGCTGATGGTTGAATGTCTTCAACCATTCATCTGAACTTGGTACCCTCAGCTCGTCTCTCACTCGGTCATCCTCGACAACCCTCATTGGTGTAGTTACTACCGAAGGGACTACCACCTGAGTTACCCTCTCAGAGACCTCTGCTGACCTAGCTGGCACTGGTGGTGCTGGAGGTGGTGCTCCGGACCTGTACGCCTCTTGCACCTGCTGGACATAAGCTTGATATTCCTATGCTCCAATCGATACACGACCAGAATCAGCAGGCCCTGCACTCCGTACTCCGGACCTAGTGGCGGTCCCATCGCAAACCTCTGGAACAATACTCTCGGCCACCTCCTCAGCAGGTACATCCACAACTGGCGGATCTACAACAGGAACACGTCCTCAACCTCGGCCCCTTTGAGGCCTGCCCACACGTCCCTGTCTTGGAGCTCCAAGAGGAAGGGGTGGTCGGCCCTCTCCTTGTCCAACGTAAGTTGTCGCTCTCAGACGTGCCATCTGGTAGAGACGTGATCAAAATAAGACTACTTTAGTTCCTAGTAAGGACATAACTATCTTATTACTCTAGGTCACTTCTAAAGGTCACAACGTTACTAAAATTACAATTTATAACAAAAGTCCAATAAACTATGCTATCCAGTTTAGGGGAGGTAGTTGCGGTCCGTGCATTCTATCCCAACCCGTTTATGCTCATGGTTTGGAAAACAAAATTCATTTTAAAAGTTCGGAACCCTTGCGGTTTCCGTTTATTTGTTTATTCGGTCTTTTTGAAGATAGCGAGTGCCGTTGTTGCCATCCTGAGGCTCTGATACCATATTGTAACACTCCGAATCCTAGAGGACTTGAAATGCTACGAGCTGGGACTTCACAGTGGGTCCCGGCCCTTAGCCTGGCAACAACTTCATCGGACCTTAGAAAACAACACAAATAAAAAGGCAAAACATAAAGTTTTATATCATGAGCGAAATAAAAATCCAAATCTGAAAACATTACAGCCAAGTCTTAAAACCAAAATACCAACATCAGTCTCAACAGTCATAAAATAAAATATAACAGTCCCGTCCTATAATGCACGGAACCCCGGCTGCCCACTACCGCTGAATCACTCGTTCGCCTCCCTAACCTGCAAGGCATCTACAAGCGGTATAAAAAACCGTTAGCTAACTTTCTATGCATAAGTATAAAGGTAAAAGCACAAACACACAACATACCCAATCAACATGGAACACTCATTCCTTTTTATTATCTTTAATTAAGTGATACGTCATTACTAATGATACTTATTTTGTGACACGAGGGATTCCCAAACCTCGCCCTTGTCCCCGTTTACCAACGCGGAATGGTACTAATGCATTTGACCGTCTACCGGACTAGGCTGGTCACACGGAACCTCCTAGACTCTCGCAAGAGCTAGGCAGATGATGTCACGACCCGTTATCATACACTTGGGTCAATTATACAATATACTATAGTGGCCTATTCCGGTTTCGTTATTTATCTTATCTATCAAACACCACTCATACACATCACACACATGCAAGAAGCCAGCTAAGTAAGTCCGTGGACTTACCAGAATCAAATCTCGACTCTCTCTTAACCACCAACAAATCCGTAACTGCAGAACTCAGTTGCCTGTCAGAGGAGGCACGTGGGTCAATACATTTCCCTGGATACTTATAAGTCTAAAACTCTTAAGATATACGATTCTTTGTGCATAAGTTATTAAAGTGTTTATTTAAGGTAAAATGACTATTTTACCCTTAGTCCCGGAACTTCCAAAACCCGGAATACGTACTTAAACTCTAATTTGGGGCTAACTAACCATATTCTACTCCCTAGGATGATTTTAGGTATCAACTAGGAAAACTACCCATTTCCTATTTCTTGAAAAGTGACTAAAGTCCAACTACAGTTTCAAATATGAAATTAAAATAAACTTATAAAAATTCTAAAATAAATTTCTAAAATATCTATGACAGAGTGTAGAGGGTGGTTGCTGCGGTGGTTGGTCGCGGCACAGGAGGCAACCAGACGGGACTCCAAGGAGTCAGTGGTGGGGGTTCCGGCGACAGAAGTTGCGGCTCTAACCGGACGAGGCGAGGGCCGGTGCAAGGCGAAGGAGGGCCCTCCGGCGGTGGCCTTGCCTGCTTGAGGGAGAGACGAACCGGGGTCGTGAGGTGAAGAGCTGAAGACAGAGGGAGCTGAGAGAGTCAAGGTGGAGAGAATTTGGGGAAAGAGTGTCACAGGGAGAGAACAGAGGGAGAGGGTTGAGTGAGATTGGGTTGACGGGAGGGTTGTTTGCTGCAGAGGGAGTGCAGGGTTAGGGGACAGGCTAGAAAGGAGTCACACAGGACTAGGCACTGCTACTGGTGCGAGGGTATCCAGGGGTTGGGACAAAAGCAACAGCGTAAAAAGAAAGAAAAGGAAAAGGGGAAAGAAGGAAAGACAAGGAGAAAATATATAAATAAGAACTCGATCATAATAAATCGGAAAGGTACTATTGAATCGGAAAATTCCCCAACTTTCCGTAAAATAAATTACGGAATATATACAAATGTAAAATATATAAAATTATTAAAATTAATTTTAAACATGAGAGTTCCCGTATAATCTTTATAAGTTACTAAAATATCGATAAAAAAAATCGGGAAAAATAATATCGAAAACGCGCCTAAAAATTGGGGTGTTACAACAGATCCCCCTAAAAACAAGTTTCGTCCCGAAACTTGATATACGCCGAACTTCTCGGTCCCTAAGGCCGAGGTACGAACTCTCAAACTAAGAAGACTTAAACCTTCCAATCTATATACACGAACTACTCGAACTACCAACGCAAGATATATCATGTCATAAGGAACATTCTCGCACAGAGCACAAACTACACATAACATCACAAATGCACATATCTCAACTAAGGGAAGAACTAGATCAAACCCATCGATTCTATCGATGCTACTAGATCCGCATAAAACTCAACTAACGATATTACCCTCCGTCTTCTAGTTAGCCTCATCGGTTCCTCGTCTGTCACTAGATCCTCATGACTCACAACATGTATCGAGTCATGTATGTACTATCTCGATTGATACCCATGAAACACCGGATGCACACCCTCTACTCTTTTTTTCCACGTCAACCGATTAACCACTTTCTCAACTCGCGCTAAGATATCAAAAAGGTCCGATATATCGGAAACTCAATTTCCCTCTCAGGTCTTTCTCCATGTGACATTTCCATTATGTTTCTCCTTGATCGTCTCAAACAAAGAATATCGAATTTTCTCATTACATATTGGGCTTTGGTTCTTGTCAAACCAACTTTGATGTTACGCTTTCTCAATAATTGTTGCACGCTCCAAGTAAGAAAGGGAGTACTTTACTTCCCACTACTTCTACTAACAAGGCATGTGTATTGTTATTTCTCATTTTTACATCAGTACTTAACCCAGACCTCGTCTTGAAGAATCACTTGTAAAACACTAAATCCGTCATACCTCGAGGCATTTTCAAAATAGTTGTACCAAAGTATCTTCTCTTAACTTCCAACAACTACATTGTCAATTTTTGTCTCACTCAAAACTTCATTGTCGTCCGGAGGGTTACCATAATTGGTGTTATACAACTTCTCTCTTCTTTCAAGGCAAATCAAAATACCTTATCCGGGCATTAGGAAGCCCATATGGAATCACTAAAACTCGTTGTGACCATGGTCCGGAATGTCGTATTTACAATATCCGAGTCTCGAATTCTCAATTGGTGACAACCAGGCATTAAATTATTCTTAGAAGGGACTACCGACCCTTGCAACCGATCAAGTAGATCATCCACTCGTTGTAAGGAATACTTGTCTTTCACCATTATCTTGTTCGCCTCACGGTAATCGATGTTCAAACGGAGAGAATTAAACATGAGATTCAAATCAAGAGCTCAAGATAACATTCGGAGTTCCCCATAGCATTTCACTAATTGGTACATTGTAAGCTTAACTTACGGTATCTTAAGTCTTCTGTTATGGGTTCATCCACGCCTCTCATGTCAACTCCCATGCCTGGGAGCGTCTAAAGAAAGCTTCACATCTTAATGGAATACCACATTTAACCTTGTTAGAATGTATCCATCTCCTTCTCGATTCGCTTCTTAGTTGTCCACGCGTCTTCTTGAAGAATCTAAGTTCGTTATCTCCATTGGTCTCGTTGTCATTAAATCATCGCTTCTTTTAGAACCACTTCTACACTTTAATGTTGCTCCCGTTACTTGTATTGTCTCTCTCGATTTCTCTTTAGTTGTCTCGAGTTTTCCTTTCACTTGATTGTCCTTCGTTTACGTTATATCCAATCCTCAAAAAGGCGTTTGTCCAAGGGCGATGATAGCTTCCTATCATCTTAACTATAAGGTCCACCACTACAAATATAATACTAGCATACCATATGTGTAGGTATATATAACTATATATATAAGAATCTGAATATAAGACTATATAAGTCTTATGTCCACATAACTAATAATATAACATATCCGGCATTCCATTACAACAATACAAGATCCAAACAAGTACGATAGTCGACATATATAACTATACATATAAATCACGTCCATCAAGCAACTACAATCCACATATACTATACATATCTACATATATAATAATATACATATAAAAAATATCTAATAAACTAAGCTGCCGAGATCATCGGAAGGAGTGGTGGTCCGTACATTCTACCCCGACTCATGCATGTGATTTTGAAAACGAAAAATCATATTAAACTTAGAACCCTTGAGGGTTCTATTTCCCTTTATTCGGCCTTTAAAAGATTGCGAGTGCCATTGTTGTCAACCTAGGGCTCTGATACCACTTTTGTAACACCCCGAATCCGCGGGACTCGGGTTGCTACGGGTTGGGACCTCACAATGGGTCCCGACCCTTAGCCTGACAACAATTTCACCGGATCTTTCAACATGGCACAAATAAAGGCAAAACAAAAATTCCTTTTAATGCAAATGATAAGAAACCCGAAGGAAAACAACAAAAGACTTCAGCCGATAATCAACACCAAAGATCAAAACGCCATACACACGGCATACCAACATAATAAACGAAGAATAAAACATAACCCGACTCCAACCAAAACCCACTCCTAAAATGTACGGAACCCCGGCTGCCCACTCTTCCGGATCTCTCGGCCGCTTTCCTAACCTGCAAGGCAATCTACAACAATCGGTATAAAACCGTTAGCTAATATTCGAAGCATTAGAATCAAGGTGAAAGGCACAAACACAAGTAAATAAACATAACACACAATGTACACCAAATCACACAAGTCCGGTTTATTATCTTTTTATTATTAAGTCGTATCCCGTTCTAATTCAACTTCTTTTGTGACACGAGAATCCTCCGAAACTCGCCTCGGTCCCTTCTTCCGGCAATGGAACGGTCGGATGCCTCCGACCGTCTAACCAGCACGGGCCAGTCGCCGAGATCCCCCTAGCTCTCACGGGGAGCCAGGCAGTGATGTCACCGCCCGTTATCATACACTTGGGCCAAATAATATAAAGGTCGGTAATCCTATTTTCGGTTTAGTTGTTATAAATAGTAACATAATAAACACACACCACCCAACACACAATAATGCTAATACAAAGAATACGAGCTAAGTAAGTCCGAAGACTTACCTCGTCCCAAAGCTAAACCGGTCAACAATATGTCTCAACTTCCCGCAGGAGATACTCAACTCCTGGCCAAAACACGGCACACGATCAATATCTATCTCTCATGCTAGAAGTCCTTAGACTTCTAGCCCAAATGACCTCTATAAGGTCATACAACTCACACGATAAGATACCACGTTCCTAGTCTCAATGCTCTCACAACAACATGTAATCCCAAATCTCAAGCCTAATGATTCTCACAAGATCAAACCATATACTCGAATTCTTATAACAGCCTCACTAGATCGCAACACCACCTCAAGCTTGGAATTATCATCAATCCATCAAACAATATCAAATCCTCGAAACTCACCTAAGGTTCATAGCCACTACTTGGCATTAACTCTAAGTTATGCTAGATCCATCCTAGCATGATACTAAAACTTAACATAACTAAATCGAGGAAGAGAATACTCACGGATGTCCAACTTGGACTCGTTAGGCCTTTATCGGGGCGCTTCCGGACCTAAAACCAAAGCTACACAAAATTAGCTTAAACGCTAATTTTGGAACGGAGATTAACGCATATAAAAAAACTAAGGAAGCCCCGCTTTCAAAACAAGGGTAAAACTCGCAAAGCATTTTTCGGGGTGAAAAATATGAAATCAAACCACTTGGTCGTAAACCCGAAATTACAACTTGAACCATAAACCGAAGTTAAAATCCGTAGTTTATATTTTCCGGGCAATCTAAACAGCATCATAAAACCAATGGTAAAACTAGTTCTCAAAGCAAGGGTAAACAAAACCGTTCAACCATTTTCCGGGCAAAATATACAATCCTATACACATAGGTCATAATCCGTAATAAATCCAACAAAGGGCACAAGTGATAATTGTAAAACCCGGGTCACAACTACATTATAAAATTTGGTCATTTTATGTAAATAAGAAATCTGCCCAAAAAATGTAATTAAATTCAGTGAGGGCATTATTGCATAAATTCTAAAACTGGGCCAGAAACGTAAATATAAAACATGGGGTACATTTTGTAATTACGTACAAAAAGAGGGGTCCCGATTTAATAATTTATAAGGGTTTCTTAACCCTTTTCACTGTGCAAAGCCCCTCCGATGGTTCCTGGGGTGGCTCCGGCGAGGTTAAATCCAAGAATCTGCACAGACGGCGAGTTACAAAGAAGGAGTGCTCAAGGGGGGGGGTCCGATTAACAAAGAGGGCAGGAGTTGGTGAATGTGGCCGGCTACTCTTCTTCACAGTGGTGAAAGGGTTCCGGCACGGCCAAGTTAAGGCAGGACAGCTGGGCTCCGGTGGTGTGGCGGGGCTCGCGGCAGAGGAAGACAGAGTGTAGAGGGTGGTTGTTGCGGTGGTTGGTCGCGGCACAGGAGGCAACCAGACGGGACTCCAAGGAGTCAGTGGTGGGGGTTCCGGTGACAGAAGTTGCGGCTCTAACCGGACGAGGCGAGGGCCGGTGCAAGGCGAAGGAGGGCCCTCCGGCGGTGGCCTTGCCTGCTTGAGGGAGAGACGAACCGGGGTCGTGAGGTGAAGAGCTGAAGACAGAGGGAGCTGAGAGAGTCAAGGTGGAGAGAATTTGGGGAAAGAGTGTCACAGGGAGAGAACAGAGGGAGAGGGTTGAGTGAGATTGGGTTGACGGGAGGGTTGTTTGCTGCAGAGGGAGTGCAGGGTTAGGGGACAGGCTAGAAAGGAGTCACACAGGACTAGGCACTGCTACTGGTGCGAGGGTATCCAGGGGTTGGGACAAAAGCAACAGCGTAAAAAGAAAGAAAAGGAAAAGGGGAAAGAAGGAAAGACAAGGAGAAAATATATAAATAAGAACTCGATCATAATAAATCGGAAAGGTACTATTGAATCGTAAAATTCCCCAACTTTCCGTAAAATAAATTACGGAATATATACAAATGTAAAATATATAAACTTATTAAAATTAATTTTAAACATGAGAGTTCCCGTATAATCTTTATAAGTTACTAAAATATCGATAAAAAAAATCGGGAAAAATAATATCGAAAACGCGCCTAAAAATTGGGGTGTTACAACAGATCCCCCTAAAAACAAGTTTCGTCCCGAAACTTGATATACGCCGAACTTCTCGGTCCCTAAGGCCGAGGTACGAACTCTCAAACTAAGAAGACTTAAACCTTCCAATCTATATACACGAACTACTCGAACTACCAACGCAAGATATATCATGTCATAAGGAACATTCTCGCACAGAGCACAAACTACACATAACATCACAAATGCACATATCTCAACTAAGGGAAGAACTAGATCAAACCCATCGATTCTATCGATGCTACTAGATCCGCATAAAACTCAACTAACGATATTACCCTCCGTCTTCTAGTTAGCCTCATCGGTTCCTCGTCTGTCACTAGATCCTCATGACTCACAACATGTATCGAGTCATGTATGTACTATCTCGATTGATACCCATGAAACACCGGATGCACACCCTCTACTCTTTTTTTCCACGTCAACCGATTAACCACTTTCTCAACTCGCGCTAAGATATCAAAAAGGTCCGATATATCGGAAACTCAATTTCCCTCTCAGGTCTTTCTCCATGTGACATTTCCATTATGTTTCTCCTTGATCGTCTCAAACAAAGAATATCGAATTTTCTCATTACATATTGGGCTTTGGTTCTTGTCAAACCAACTTTGATGTTACGCTTTCTCAATAATTGTTGCACGCTCCAAGTAAGAAAGGGAGTACTTTACTTCCCACTACTTCTACTAACAAGGCATGTGTATTGTTATTTCTCATTTTTACATCAGTACTTAACCCAGACCTCGTCTTGAAGAATCACTTGTAAAACACTAAGGGTCCGTTCGGTAGGGTATAAAAGAGGGGTTATTGAGATTAATTTGAGGATTATTATACCACCTCATAAATAGTGGTGTTTGGTGCATGAAGATTAATGGGATGAAGATTATTTATGGGGATGAAATAGGGGATGAAAATCAGCATAATTTTCATCCATCTAGGTTGGGATTATTGAGATTATTCAAGAGGTGATAATAATTTTAGACAACTATGCCCTTGACATTTATGGCATGTGGTTCATTTAAAAAATTATACCCATACCTATTTTTGTAATTTTATCTGTAATAATCTCCATTCACACCAAACACATGCTAGATTATTTTTTTATTTCATCTCATCAAATCATCTACTATTTTCATCTCCTTTCATCTTCATCTTCATCTTAATCTTAATCTTCATCTTCATCTACGATAATCCCCGGATCACCAAACAGACCCTAAATCCGTCATACCTCGAGGCAATTTCAAAATAGTTGTACCAAAGTATCTCCTCTTAACTTCCAACAACTACATTGTCAATTTTTGTCTCACTCAAAACTTCATTGTCGTCCGGAGGGTTACCATAATTGGTGTTATACAACTTCTCTCTTCTTTCAAGGCAAATCAAAATACCTTATCCGGGCATTAGGAAGCCCATATGGAATCACTAAAACTCGTTGTGACCATGGTCCGGAATGTCGTATTTACAATATTCGAGTCTCGAATTCTCAATTGGTGACAACCAGGCATTAAATTATTCTTAGAAGGGACTACCGACCCTTGCAACCGATCAAGTAGATCATCCAATCGTTGTAAGGAATACTTGTCTTTCACCATTATCTTGTTCGCCTCACGGTAATCGATGTTCAAACGGAGAGAATTAAACATGAGATTCAAATCAAGAGCTCAAGATAACATTCGGAGTTCCCCATAGCATTTCACTAATTTCTAGTGAAATCTTATCAATAAGTTCTTGCAATTTCTCCTTCACTTGTTTCCACAACACATGTCTTTGCGCAAGTGGCATTCCATACGGCACCTTAAATATCGGGAATGAATCAAGCTCGACCTTAGTGGAAAAATCCACATTCTGACGTATTGGAATCCGTGTTATCTCAGTTTTCATCTTTCCCCCTTTCGTTACATAACGTTGGACCTACACAACCTTGTCTTAAAACTTGACAGGTGGTCATGATATTAATGGTTTACCCCGATCTGTTGGGGTGACATCCTTTAAACACGTGTATTGTTCCATCTGTAGCTACAATGTTGACCATCTCCTTCTAAATATTCGTCTTTTCTTAAATTGGAAAGATTTGCTTGCGTCTTCTAACTCTTGTGGTCTTATTCAAGTATTCTTTTAACTTAATCCCATTTTCCTTCTTTGATTACATGATTGTCAAAATCTTCTAAGGTTTCTCACTTATGTGCGATCATAAGGGTCCAATCTTCAGGACTTAACCGTGTTTTAAAACAATTGACCTTATCTTCTTCACTTTCCGCGACATCCCAACATATAGGTGGAGCTCTTCGTATTCTACCTAAGCTTGCACCATTCTTTCGAGTAGGTGTAGAACTTACTTCATTTTCTTATGCAATTGTCAAACCGACCGTAGAGGCTCTAATCTCAATCTTTCATGTACTTCTTGTACACCCCATAACGACAACAACTTCAAAACTTCGGTCCTCTCTTACTCTTGTTGTTCACCTTAAGCATCTCTTGGTATTCCATGAACAATCTTCACAACCGTACTAGTATGCCCCGTGGAGAAACGCTAGGCAAAATTTCTCTAACCACAATCACTGAAAGATCCACTCATTGCTTCACCAAGCACTAACATCCTAAACTCTAAGCTTGTAGCGTTGCCCTAATCTAGGTCCTCCCTTTCACGCCATAGACACTATGGCTTCTCCATGCGAGTCACAAAAACCTTGACTTAGTTGGGCTCGCGAAAACATGACATCTATAACCTTAGAACAAACATATCAGGCCTCCCCTTATATATTCCCCCTTTATGCACAATAGCCATAGAAGACTCATCTTTCTCTTCATCTTTCCAGTCCCCTTTACCCTGATCCTTGTCGTTCCTCCAAATGAAGAAGCCATGACCTACAAAGGTCACATCAGATCGTTACAATCCCTCCCCACAAGGTACGCTACCAACACTTGCTAAAAACGATAAATTTGCTACATGATTAAGATTTTTGCACTTCCCTTGATATACCACTTTACTGCCGACATTCAACCACCACAAATATTCCACGTTCTTGCTCCCCTTCTTCATGATCCCAAATCCTGGGTTACTCGTCCCATCTACAGTCACCAGTACACAACCCACACATGTACATTATCGATGGTCACCGATTAACACATTAATGACCCTTTCCAGGACAACGACTTACCATTCTGCTACACTTTCCATGTTACCATTTTCATGAAGCTACCATCCTTGGGGTAGTCTACCTTGAACTCTGTTAGTCCCCTCTT
The DNA here is from genome assembly GCA_033239125.1 of Fagopyrum homotropicum. Lineage (NCBI taxonomy): Eukaryota > Viridiplantae > Streptophyta > Magnoliopsida > Caryophyllales > Polygonaceae > Fagopyrum > Fagopyrum homotropicum. Next base: position 62,002,266 of record BSWB01000005.1, read on the forward strand.
CATTCTATGCTTCCTTTCCTTATAAGGTAACCATATCTTCTTGGCTTTGTTGTTTCGTATAACTCCCTTTCATAGGCTTAACCATTATTCCATGTTGTCCTTCAAGTACACCTTCCCAAATATTATAGCCCTAGCTAGTATCCACTCGCGTTCCTCTAGGTTGGTATCTTAAGTCTCTCGATCAAAGCTCTTCATTTCGTCTTTCATCTTCTTGGGGTCATCATTTATACCCACTTCCTCCTTGGCGTTTCTTAGTCTTATAATCATAATGGAAATCGGTCAACTCCATGTGAATCCCACCATGCTCTTCTTCTCATAACTCTAGTAATGTTGACACTTCACTTATTGGTACATTGTAAGCTTAACTTACGGTATCTTAAGTCTTCTGTTATGGGTTCATCCACGCCTCTCATGTCAACTCCCATGCCTGGGAGCGTCTAAAGAAAGCTTCACATCTTAATGGAATACCACCTTTAACCTTGTTAGAATGTATCCATCTCCTTCTCGATTCGGTTCTTAGTTGTCCACGCGTCTTCTTGAAGAATCTAAGTTCGTTATCTCCATTGGTCTCGTTGTCATTAAATCATCGCTTCTTTTAGAACCACTTCTACACTTTAATGTTGCTCCCGTTACTTGTATTGTCTCTCTCGATTTCTCTTTAGTTGTCTCGAGTTTTCCTTTCACTTGATTGTCCTTCGTTTACGTTATATCCAATCCTCAAAAAGGCGTTTGTCCAAGGGCAATGATAGCTTCCTATCATCTTAACTACAAGGTCCACCACTACAAATATAATACTAGCATACCATATGTGTAGGTATATATAACTATATATATAAGAATCTGAATATAAGACTATATAAGTCTTATGTCCACATAACTAATAATATAACATATCCGGCATTCCATTACAACAATACAAGATCCAAACAAGTACGATAGTCGACATATATAACTATACATATAAATCACGTCCATCAAGCAACTACAATCCACATATACTATACATATCTACATATATAATAATATACATATAAAAAAAATCTAATAAACTAAGCTGCCGAGATCATCGGAAGGAGTGGTGGTCCGTACATTCTACCCCGACTCATGCATGTGATTTTGAAAACGAAAAATCATATTAAACTTAGAACCCTTGAGGGTTCTATTTCCCTTTATTCGGCCTTTAAAAGATTGCGAGTGCCATTGTTGTCAACCTAGGGCTCTGATACCACTTTTGTAACACCCCGAATCCGCGGGACTCGGGATGCTACGGATTGGGACCTCACAATGGGTCCCGACCCTTAGCCTGACAACAATTTCACCGGATCTTTCAACATGGCACAAATAAAGGCAAAACAAAAATTCCTTTTAATGCAAATGATAAGAAACCCGAAGGAAAACAACAAAAGACTTCAGCCGATAATCAACACCAAAGATCAAAACGCCATACACACGGCATACTAACATAATAAACGAAGAATAAAACATAACCCGACTCCAACCAAAACCCACTCCTAAAATGTACGGAACCCCGGCTGCCCACTCTTCCGGATCTCTCGGCCGCTTTCCTAACCTGCAAGGCAATCTACAACAATCGGTATAAAACCGTTAGCTAATATTCGAAGCATTAGAATCAAGGTGAAAGGCACAAACACAAGTAAATAAACATAACACACAATGTACACCAAATCACACAAGTCCGGTTTATTATCTTTTTATTATTAAGTCGTATCCCGTTCTAATTCAACTTCTTTTGTGACACGAGAATCCTCCGAAACTCGCCTCGGTCCCTTCTTCCGGCAATGGAACGGTCGGATGCCTCCGACCGTCTAACCAGCACGGGCCAGTCGCCGAGATCCCCCTAGCTCTCACGGGGAGCCAGGCAGTGATGTCACCGCCCGTTATCATACACTTGGGCCAAATAATATAAAGGTCGGTAATCCTATTTTCGGTTTAGTTGTTATAAATAGTAACATAATAAACACACACCACCCAACACACAATAATGCTAATACAAAGAATACGAGCTAAGTAAGTCCGAAGACTTACCTCGTCCCAAAGATAAACCGGTCAACAATATGTCTCAACTTCCCGCAGGAGATACTCAACTCCTGGCCAAAACACGGCACACGATCAATATCTATCTCTCATGCTAGAAGTCCTTAGACTTCTAGCCCAAATGACCTCTATAAGGTCATACAACTCACACGATAAGATACCACGTTCCTAGTCTCAATGCTCTCACAACAACATGTAATCCCAAATCTCAAGCCTAATGATTCTCACAAGATCAAACCATATACTCGAATTCTTATAACAGCCTCACTAGATCGCAACACCACCTCAAGCTTGGAATTATCATCAATCCATCAAACAATATCAAATCCTCGAAACTCACCTAAGGTTCATAGCCACTACTTGGCATTAACTCTAAGTTATGCTAGATCCATCCTAGCATGATACTAAAACTTAACATAACTAAATCGAGGAAGAGAATACTCACGGATGTCCAACTTCGACTCGTTAGGCCTTTATCGGGGCGCTTCCGGACCTAAAACCAAAGCTACACAAAATTAGCTTAAACGCTAATTTTGGAACGGAGATTAACGCATATAAAAAAACTAAGGAAGCCCCGCTTTCAAAACAAGGGTAAAACTCGCAAAGCATTTTCCGGGGTGAAAAATATGAAATCAAACCACTTGGTCGTAAACCCGAAATTACAACTTGAACCATAAACCGAAGTTAAAATCCGTAGTTTATATTTTCCGGGCAATCTAAACAGCATCATAAACCCAATGGTAAAACTCGTTCTCAAAGCAAGGGTAAACAAAACCGTTCAACCATTTTCCGGGCAAAATACACAATCCTATACACATGGGTCATAATCCGCAATAAATCCAACAAAGAGCACAAGTGATAATTGTGAAACCCGGGTCATAACTACAATATAAAATTTGGTCATTTTATGTAAATAAGAAATCTGCCCAAAAAATGTAATTAAATTCAGTGAGGACATAATTGCATAAATTCTAAAACTGGGCCAGAAACGTAAATATAAAACATGGGGTACATTTTGTAATTACGTACAAAAAGAGGGGTCCCGATTTAATAATTTATAAGGGTTTCTTAACCCTTTTCACTGGCGGGACGAATGCAACAGCACAGGGGCGGCGCTGCCAGTCTATGGCAGAAGAGGTGACGGCTCAGGGGAGAGGTAAGGTGAGGCAGCAGGGCGGCTTCTTCTCCATTGTGCAAAGCCCCTCCGATGGTTCCTGGGGTGGCTCCGGCGAGGCTAAATCCAAGAATCTGCACAAACGGCGAGTTACAAAGAAGGAGTGCTCAAGGGGGGTCCGATTAACAAAGAGGGCAGGAGTTGGTGAATGTGGCCGGCTACTCTTCTTCACAGTGGTGAAAGGGTTCCGGCACGGCCAAGTTAAGGCAGGACAGCTGGGCTCCGGTGGTGTGGCGGGGCTCGCCGCAGAGGAAGACAGAGTGTAGAGGGTGGTTGCTGCGGTGGTTGGTCGCGGCACAGGAGGCAACCAGACGGGACTCCAAGGAGTCAGTGGTGGGGGTTCCGGCAACAGAAGTTGCGGCTCTAACCGGACGAGGCGAGGGCCGGTGCAAGGCGAAGGAGGGCCCTCCGGCGGTGGCCTTGCCTGCTTGAGGGAGAGACGAACCGGGGTCGTGAGGTGAAGAGCTGAAGACAGAGGGAGCTGAGAGAGTCAAGGTGGAGAGAATTTGGGGAAAGAGTGTCACAGGGAGAGAACAGAGGGAGAGGGTTGAGTGAGATTGAGTTGACGGGAGGGTTGTTTGCTGTAGAGGGAGTGCAGGGTTAGGGGACAGGCTAGAAAGGAGTCACACAGGACTAAGCACTGCTACTGGTGCGAGGGTATCCAGGGGTTGGGACAAAAGCAACAGCGTAAAAAGAAAGAAAAGGAAAAGGGGAAAGAAGGAAAGACAAGGAGAAAATAAATAAATAAGAACTCGATCATAATAAATCGGAAAGGTACTATTGAATCGGAAAATTCCCAAACTTTCCGTAAAATAAGTTACGGAATATATATAAATGTAAAATATATAAACTTATTAAAATTAATTTTAAACATGAGAGTTCCCGTATAATCTTTATAATTTACTAAAATATCGATAAAAAAAATCGGGAAAAATAATATCGAAAACGCGCCTAAAAATTGGGGTGTTACATTTCTAAACCCACTTGTCATCAGATTTCATCAAACAAACAACCCATAAACACCAGAATAATATAATGATCATAATGGAATTTATAATTATCCATTTTGAAAAGCCTAAGGTCAATTTAGGCCAAATCGCTGTACGGAAAACGAATAAGTTCGTAACTAATTCGATATTAACCCAATTACTGATCTGAAAGAAGATTCGGAATCACCATGACGTAGTCTACGCATGTACAACATCAAATTCACCGGAATTTGAGCGACGGAACTGTCCTGGTAACATATAAGCTCGACCAGGTCCTTATTTGCTCTGAAATGCCGAAACTTGGTATCGATATGAAGAGAATGAAGAGAGGAATCCAGAAACTCAAACGGAATTGAAATCGGATTAGAAACGGAGAGTAGATCTGAGTTTGAAGTTTGAGAGAAATCAGAGCTTTTACGAGGAAACGTGAAAGGAAATAAATTAATAAATGATTTTCCGCTATTTATAGTGAAGTCGATAATTTTCCTTTAGCAAAGTCGATGATTATCCTTTAACCGATCCAATGGCGGGTTGAACCCCTTCTCCAAACTTCTCGAAATTGGAACAATAAATCTTGAATATTGTAGGGATAATTATTCCACAATTGTCTCGGAAAACGTGTATTCCTAAGCCGTGTTTCTTAGCCGTTAAGAAACAAAATAGCGACTCTTTTGGCCGTTTTGCCTTTCCATGTTATTTCATATCTAGGACATGTCCGATGTCCTGATCATTTCTTTCAACTGCATTTTTATTAATCGGAGCTCCCAAATGCTCCAAATAATACCGGAGGGTAAAAATAATTACCCGGGGGAAAAAGTGAAAATTTCACCATAAGCCCAAAATTACGCCAGGAACATAACGGTGGGACTTATGCTCAACACTTATGCAATCTTCGCGAGTTATATGTCAATTGCTATCACTGATTAAGTTAATCAACATTAATTAGAATTCGGAAATCCTAGCTATTACAATCTTGGTCTAATGATTTTCACAATCGACCGCTCTGTATGTGTGATATGGTGGATACTACTTTTCTCGAAACTCTTCAGATCCCATGCATTTACAAGAACAAGAGTTCGATAGTTTGGAAAATCTTAAACCCTGGAGATTTCTCTTTTCCAAGGCTCACGAGAATGTTCTATGCCAATCTCGTCACAAAACAGGACAAAGGAATTATCACTCTTGAATCTTCAGTAAAAGGTAACCCAATTTCGCTCACTTCTTCTGTTTTAAGTGAGATTTTTGGAATTCCTACAGATATTAATTTCAATCATCCCTCACGATGAGAGAGTGTTCCTCTTGCTAAGTAGAAGTTTCTAGTTCCAAATCCAACCTCACGCTAGCTTACTCATACTTCCCTAACCCTAGATGCTAAAATTATGTTTACCATTCAGGTTCGATGTGTTGTTCCTCGTGCAAACTCAAGAGAACTTTTGATTGATCAATCCCTGGAGCTAATTCATCTGATTATGTCTGGGTTAGACATTGATGTACCTAACCTCATCCTCAACCATATGATACATTCTGCTAACTCTAAGCGAGCCATCCCTCTACCTTATGGAAATTTGATGCCCAAGATATTTGATTATTTCAAAATTGATACATTCTCTGAAGATCGATAGTCAATTCCTGGAAAGATTGATGAGACCTGCTTAGAACGACTAGGTATTGAGAAGACTCTTGCAGGCACATGGACTTTAAAAGGGAAATGAGCAATTCCAATTCCAACTCAAGAAGCTCCAACATCTTCTACTCCTACTCCCGAAATTAGGTTCGAAGGTTGTGAGAAAGAAGTGATATGTGTGAATCATGAACTACCTGATTTCAAGTTTGACACTAAGAGAAGAATGGATTCCAATCATGAACTACTATCTACAATAAATGTTAAAGTCAATGAAATGTATTTGATGAATGCTCTTACTCTAACCACTATAGGAACGATCCTACACATGACTGAAGATGTAGCTCAACATACTCAAGAGAAAGTTGAAAATGTGATGAGGAATTGCAAACGACGTATACAGAATAAATATATTTTGTATCCAACTCATGTTGATCAACCTATTTTGTTAGTAATCGAATATTAGGTGGTTAAGAAACGAAGAGCTGAAGAAAAGAGAAGACGCTTAGCAGCTGAAATGGATGATTGGAGCCACAAGAAGTCTTCATCTAAAGGAAAAATGAGGTTCTATGAGGAGGATTGAGTTTGATGTTTGAGGGAACTTGCTTGTTTTTATGGTTTTGTGAATTACTTTTTCTGGGTTGTAACGCTTTAAAACTCCCTTGCATTGCTAAGTTAGTTTGATATTCATATATGCATTGCTAACTTTACAATGCAGGTACGAAACATTTGTGTTGTCTTCCATCAAGGGGGAGATTGAAACTCCACCTTGATTATATATTTGTACATGTGTTGATGATGGAAGACTTAAACACAAATGAAGTAGTTTTATACACTAACAATTTATTGATTATATATCGAGTTGCTTGGTTTGGTTTGGTGGTTTGTATTGAATAAGTGCACGTTTTGAAAGACACTTCAAAGAACCTTCGAAGACCTTGAAATTGGATGAAAGGAAAGACAAGGAGTTTAGAGTGTTTCAAAGACGGAGGCCTTGAAATTTATTTCAAGGGAACAAAGATGTCAAGGCTGTACACTAAAGGAATTCAAATCACTAAAGAAGATCTTCTAGGAAAGATTTGCTCAACAAGAAGATATGATTGAACGAAGATCTGAACCGGCCAATAAAGATCTTACAAAGATCCTCAACCGATAGCACGAAGATTCTCTCCTCTGGAATTTGATATCATCACAACAAATACGAGAAGATTAAGGAGCCGAGAAATCAACGTGCTCTCAGGAGATGACGATCCACAACGTCCATCTCATCTCAGCCAAGAAGCGATCTTCATGCAGAAGAAGAATCATAATCAAACGGTCATCTTTCCAACGGCTAGAATACCTCTCCATAGAAGGCTATAAATGAAGATGGCGATTGAAGAACAATTATAGAAGCTTACACGGAAACATCAATAGTCTTCTAGCGATCCAAAACATCTTCATTCGATCTAATAGTTTTTTCTTTCTGTCTTTCTCTAAAAAGCGTTATCCTCTAGACAGAGATAAAACTTGAGCATCCTCATCTTTGTATGTATACTATCCTAAGCCAAAAGGTGTTGTTCAAGGGGGCAATGATAGCTTTCTATCATTTTAGCTATAAGGTCCACTATCACTAATATGATATTATAATACCATATGTTTATATATATATATATATATATATATAAAGATATAAACGCCATGCTACTACTATGAACATGACCAGTCCATAAACAGTTTACAAATCAGCATACAAGAATAGTCCAAAACATCCTAAGTCCACATATACATATCTACATATATACACACACACATATATATATATATATATATATATTCATAATATAATAATCAATAACTACGTTGTCGAGATCCACAGAGGAAGTGGTGGTCCCGTACATTCTACTCCAACTGACTCATGCACATGATTTTGAAAACCGAATTCATTTTAAAACTCGGAAACCTTGAGGGTTCCATTTCCCTCTATCCGGCCCTTAGAAGATTGCGAGTGCCATTGTTGTCAACCTAGGACTCTGGTACCACTTTTGTAACACCCCGAATCCGCATGACTCGGGATGCTACGGGCGGAGACCTCAGAATGAGTCCCGACCCTTGGCCTAATAACAATTTCACCGGATCTTGAAACAATGCACAAATAAAGGAAAAAACTGAAATTTTTATGCATTGATATGAAACCCCAAAGACTAAAAGAAAGGAAAGACTTCAGCCGTCCTTACAACAACATCAACATAATACAAAATAACAACACAAGGTCTCAAAAACCCAACTCAACCTAAGATGTACGGGGACCCTGGTTGCCCACTCCTCCGGATCACTCGGCCAAATCCTAACCTGCACATCAACTACAACAATCGGTATAAAACCGTTAGCACACATTCTAGGCATTATAAAGATAACAAGGGCACAAAGACACATATAAGTACACATAACACACATCATGCTCATACACATACAATCCGATTCTTATCTTCTCTTTTTAAGTCATTCCATTACTAGTTTCATTCATTTTAAGTGTGACACGAGACTCTTATAACTCTTGCCTTTGTCCCCGAGTAAGCAACAGGAGTGATGCGGAGCTCAACCGGTATACCATGTGGAGTGGCGAAGAAGCCCGCCCGTGTACCATATATGTCCTGGGCGCAGAGAACCTCCCAGTCTCCCTCGGGAGATGGGTAGTGATGTCACTGCCCGATAATAATAAACAATGCGCCAAATATATATAACCAAGTTGTCGTAATCCGGTATCATGATTATAAACAAAGGTAAAGCACACACCACCATCACACATCCAAATAATGTGCAAAAGCGAGCTAAGTAAGTCCGCAGACTTACCTCGTCTCAAAGCGAAACAAAACCGATAAAACTCTCCGAAGGAATATAACCAAAGCCTATTCAAGACAAGACACGATAATCAATAACTTACCGATAAGCTAGAAGCCTCGGGCTTCTCGTCTCCCAAAACCTATATGAGGTCACACCCTAGCATGCTAGGTCCAACTCCAAATCTCAAAGATCGTCCTAAGATCGTACCAAACATAACTCGACAAAACCTCATAAACTATCCAACAACCATCATGGTTGAAGGCCACTACTTGGCATTTGCCCTAAGTTAGGCTAGATCCAGCCTAGCATGATATTACCACTAAACATAACTAGATCGAGAAAGGTACTCACACGAGGTCAAAGGCGGAAGACGATCTACGGAGGTTGAGTATGGATTCGTTGGCCTTTATCGGGGCGCTTCCGGACCTAAAACCGAAGCTAAACAAATTTAATGTAACGCTAAATCTTGGAATAGTATGTAATATATGTAAATGAAAGAAAAAATCCCGTACTAAAAATCCAAATTAAAATCTGAAAACTCTTTCCGGGCAATTTATACAATTTTATAAACATGGGTCAAAACCCGCAATCAACTTGTCGGGGCAAGATATTAAACTCAAGAAACTTGGGCCATTTTTAGAAAATAAAACTTTGGACCAAATCTGTAATTATGTTCAGCAGGGGTGTAATTGTTAATTTCCGAAATGTGGATCAAATCTGTAAATACAAAATAATGGTTACATTTGCAATTACACATAAACCTTGGGGCCCCGAATTGAATAAGGAAAATAGGGTTTAAAGGGGGGTTTGGAGATGCCGGCCAAGCAGGAGGCAGGGCTGGCGGTCATTCAACATCCGGCTACGCCAAGGCGGCAAGGGCACATGTCTAGTCCTTCAGTGGTTGTAGGTGGGTGGCCGGCATCTGCAGCGATGAATACGCCTTTCCTTGTCATTTTCTAGGCGGCAGGTTGTCCACCTTGCAAAAGAAGGTACAGAGAGTAGGGGAGGAGAAGGGGGCGTTGAATTGCCGCTGGTGCTCCGATTGGACGGGCCTCCTCTTTGCTCCGGCAAGTCCAAGTGGCCCAGCTTCCTCTCCGGTGTGGTGCAGCTCTCAACCGGTCTCCAGGGCTGCAATATAGAGGGAAACAGGGGAGATGGGAGAGGTCGGTTGCTGCTGTCGTCTTTCCCATGCGAGAGCCCGCAGATGGAACTCAAGGCGATGATTGTCTTCCCAGAAGCGAGCATTCACGAGGCGCCCAAGAGGAGTAGAGTTGAGTTGTCTGATGCGGAGGAACAAAGTAGAAGAGTGGTGTGGGGTGGGATGTAGAGGGAGAGAGGGGGTAGAGATTGGAGAAATCAGAGAGAGATGGTGAATGAGGGGCGCAAGAGAGAGTCCAATGGTTGGGATGGTCACTGGGCAGATGCAGACGAAGGTAAGAGCGAGGGGTCGGGTAGGAGGAGATCGAGAGGTCGGTTGCAGCAGCAGGTCGGGGAGCGAGGAGGCGGATGTGCCTGCTCACCAGCCAGGAGAAAGAGAGGTAAAAAGGATATAAAAGAAATAAAAGGAAAAAGAAAAGAAGGAAGAATAGAAGAATAATAAGGTAGACTCGATTAATATCATTCGGAAGGGAATTTATGAGTCGGAAAGATTTTCCGAACCTTTCCGAAAATAAACCACAAAATAAATATACTGAAAATATAAACAAAATATATACTCGTAAAAATATAGTTATCGATATATAAATGAAACAAAAATGAAACAATTTGGATTAATAGACTTTTTCTAGTTTTGTGTTTAGTAAATGTACCCCTTGAGAGAAGAGTGTGTAGAGTTTGAGAATAAATACAAAAGGTTGGGGTATATTTACTTAATTGAAACATTAAAAAGCCTAGTTACTACTATAGTTTTTCAAAAAGGCCTAGTTACCAAAATTGCCCAATATAAATTGCTCCCGTAAAATATTTTCGTGATATTAATATAATGGTAAAAATACAAATACTATATATATATATATATATATATATATATGTATATATATATATATATATATATATATATATATGTATATATATATATATATATGTATATATATATATGTATATATATATGTATATCAAAACTCATAAAATTGAAATTACAACGTGAAAATACTCGGAAAATATATTGAGGCAATTAATATTTAACAAAATACGGAAAATAAATATAAAAAACGCACCCAATAAACAGGTCGTTACAAGTCTAGCTCGGATACCAATTGAAGAACCATTAGGCGAATATAATGGATAAAAATACTTTATAAGGGGGATTGAATAGAGTGTGGGAACTTTTCGCAAAAACCTATCTGAAGGCTTTGAACCTGATTTCAAAAGCCTTGATGTCGATCTGAGCTCTTTGTGACAAACTATGATTTCAAGGGCTTTATAAGTGATTTCAAGGGCCTTGACTTTGTAAACCTGCAAAACAAAGTTAGTCACAGTAAAGCAGGATATAATGCGGAATTGAAAAGATCGACACAAGGATATGTTTACGAAGTTCGGCTCTAAATAGCTTACTCTCCGTCCAGGGTATAGTCGTAGGATCTAACTATCTATTATTTTCTTCAAAGAGTCCTAGATACAACGTAGAAGAAATCCCCTTCTTCTCTCACTGTAGCCAATGCTACCATCTAGCTCCAACTCTTAACCTAGCTATAATAGCCTAGTTACTTCGTATAGTAACACACACTCGAGTATAACACTCTTTAGATATGCCAATGGAGCTCTAGAGTTTATCTCTCTATAAGGGATAAAGCTTTTGTAGAAAGAAAGAAAGAAAGAAAAACTTCTGTCATCGAATGAAGATGCTTTGGATCACTTGAAGACTTTGGATATTTCCGTGTAAATTTGTGTGTCTTCTTCTTCAACCGACATTTTCATTTATAGTCTTCGATGGAGAAGTCTTCTAGCCATTGTGAAGATGACTGTTGTGGAAGTTTCTTCTTCTCCGTGGAAAACGCTTCTTGGTTGAGATGAGATAGCCGTTGTAGATCTTGTTTATCTTCTTCCTGTCATTAAAGCACTTTGATTCTTTTTTTTCCGTAATCTTCTCACGCTGTTGAAGATCTTTGTTCATTGAGCATCGAGTTCTTTAGATTTTGTTGAGATTTTGTATGAAGATCTTCGAAATCTGTTGATAAGAAATCTTGCGCTTCTATTGAGGATCTTTGTGAGATCCTATTTGAACCAAATCCTTTAGGTCGAGATCTTCTTGTTGAGTGTATCTTCTTGGAAGATCATCTTTTAATCCTTGGTTGATTTGGTTGGTAGAGATTTGAATTCCTTTCAGCCATTCTGTCCTTCAAAACTTGTTTCAAGGCTTTCGCTTTTGATCCCTTGAAATGGCTTTCAAGGCATCTGTGTTGGACTTCTTCAAACTCTGTGCATGTCTCTTGTATCAGGTTGAAAGGCGTAGCTTGTCCCTTCTATCTGATTTCAAGACCTCTATTGATCTCTTGAATTGCTTTCCAAGACCTGGATACATTTTAGACAAACACCAAAACAAACCAAGCAAACTAGACGTACAATCGATATTTTGCTAGTATAAAAACCGTTTTATTTGTGTTAAGTCTTCCATCATCACATATTCAAATATACACTCAAGGTGGAGTTTTCATGAATGATATAGTTTCTGGTAAACATTAGAGTTATGTTTCTGGTATGCTCATTTCTGGTTTGTGTATTCAGTGTTTGGTATTGTTAGATAAATGTGTTTATGTTAAGATCACTTCTGTTTTGTGTACGTGTTGAGTTTTTGGTATAGTGAATTATATTTGAATAATGAAGTTTCTGGTATGAGTACTATCCTTTTCTAGTATACTAGAAACTATTTGATTGGTGATTGTTGTTGTTTAAGATTATTTCAGTGGATGGAACATTTTTGAAAGGACGATATGGTGCGGTGTTACTGCTTGCAACAGCTCAAGACGCAAACCAACTAATATACCCGCTAGCATTTGCTATTGTTGATCGTGAATGTGATGACTCATATGATTTCTTCTTCTATAATATACACAAATTTGTCCATGATAGCAAGGAACAACTATTTGTATCTGATAGACATATATCACTAAAGAACGGTATAGCTAAGCACTACACCAAAGCATCCCACGGAGTTTGCATGTACGACTTAAAATGGAACATCAAGAAAAAGTCAATCAAGAATATAGGTCAACAAATGTTCTTGGATGCAGCTAGGAGCTACGATTCGGATAAGTGTTTAGAACTGTAGAATATATAAAGATGGTATGTTTATTCTTGTTTATAGTATTTTCTGGTATGCAATCATATTATGTTGCTGGTATTTCATTTCTTGTGGGTTATTTCTGGTATTATGTCTTAGCTCTCACTAATAATAACTCTAGTATGAATGACTCTGGTATAAACAAATGTTATGTTTGTTGTATGAATTTTCTGATCGATTCTAGTATGAATTTTGAACTCATTTCTGGTATCATACATGATATGTTTCTGGCATTGAACATTATCATTGATGAACAATGATTATGGTATTACCTTTTTTCTGGTATGAAACATGTTATGTGTCTGGTATGATTTTTCTCGTATTGTATATAACTTCATGTGTACTTGAAATTGATGTGTAGGAGAATGAAGTAGTTGCGGAGCTGTTGGATGAGATTAGATTTTGGATGGTCTCGAGCTTTTTGACCTACCAAACGTTAGAACATTGTGACAAGCAACAATGCTGAATGTATTAATAGTGTACTATGTGATGCAATAGATTATCCGGTGTTTGCCCTCATTGATGTTATTAGGCAGTTGGTGGGTAGATGGTTTGCAACGCGAAGGAAAATCATGTACAGAATTGGAAACACCAAACGTCGATGCTCTAATACAAGCTAAATATAGGGAGGCAACAAATTATGGATGCTACGTGCTTGATGCGAAAAGGCTATTGTTTGAGGTACAATGAACCAAGAAAGGGAAGTTGTTTGTTTAGTGGATAGGAGTTGCACTTACAAGGAATTTGATGTTTAGGAAATACCGTGTGTTCATGCCATAGTTGCATCAAAGATGGAGAAAATGAATCCGGGTTCTCTGGTAAGTAATTCTTATAGCGTTGAATATTGGAGAACGGAATATGCGGAGACAATCTACCCAATCCTTGACGATGAGGATATAGATATTCCAAGTTGTATTGCATCTATTGAATGCAACCCTCCTATAAAGCGGAAGAGAACTAGAAGATTCCCTAAAGCTAGGATACGGGGATAAGGGGAAGGGAACAAGAATAAGAAATGCTGTTGTTGTGGCATGGTAGGCCATAACAAAAAGACTTGCCGAAATCAACTACTGGTGAAGGAATGAAGACTGTTCGCTCCAAACGGTGTGTGCAAGCTTTAAATTTATAACCCTAGACTTAAGCTTAAAACAAGGATGCGAACCCGCAGTGTACGGGTCAATCGTAGTAAAAGCAAGAAAATTCTAGGGGTCGATCACAGGGACTTGGTGAAACAAAGTCAATACGGTGTGCTTATGTCAATACTAACCACAAGAGCAATTAACACAATCAAAGATGAATAAGAAGTCAATAAAGCAAACATGCAATTCTAGAGATTAAAGCATCTAGTTGTGGTTCCAACTCAAGATCTATAGATAAGCGGACAAAGCTGAGATTTTTTTGCGTGGGGAAGGTGTTTCTAAAGTGAAGTAGATCACCGGGTAAGTCTCACTACTCACTAATCCAAAACCATAACTCCTATTACCGGGTAAGTCTCAAGGAATTAAGATAACGAACTATAACCTCAAACTAACACACCATCTAAGGGAATAGAATCAACCTTTACCGGGTAAGTCTCAGGCTAACTCACAAAGATGGGATGGAAGCACACTCAAACCCCAATAAAGGACAAACCTTTATTACCTACACTTATGATCGTTAATATACAAACTAAGGAATCACCGGGTAAGTCTCATCCTAAGCTTGCTTTGAACCAGGAAGGTATAATAAGAATAGGATTTAGCAAACTCTAACACTTAACTCTCAGTTTTGGATCGAATAAGTCACCTCGGACAGAAGAATTCCACCCCGGCCGAGGTATTCATCAACCGAACGAGATGCTTAGGGTTAAGGTTAAAGACTCGAACTTTCAGGATCCTACTGGAATCTAAGATTATTCTATCATTGTTTTTCCCACAACCTTCAGCTAATCACCCTAGAATCGCACAAGGAAATTAGCCACTCATCATCATTATGAAAGTATTAAAATATATGGGAAGAAGGTGAATATTTGAACAAAGAAGAATTTTAATGAAAAGACTTCAATAACTGAATCAAATATCACAACAAAGCGTTCCTTGGATAACAATCCAAAAAGACAAGACAACAATTGAGGGAATTGAAGACAATCTTACAAAACCCTTCAATAAAGCTATAAAAGCTATGGACTTCAATCTTCCTTCAACCTTCAAAAAGGTTCTTCAACTCTCCCAACTTGGAGTAGGCTGCTGCTGCGTAATAACTCTCTTGTGCTGATAGCGGATATTGTGATCCGAAGATGATTGAATTATGGAAAATCCAACCCTTTATATAGGAAAAATACCCTCCAAAGATAAAATATCTTAGAAAGATCTTTTCCCATAAATATAGGTAAAATATAAGATCTTCTTCCTTCCAGGAGCCAAGCCCAAAAATATAAGATCACCTTCCAAAGATAGAAGATCTCAGCCAAGAATAAAATATTCTCGCCGCGTCCCAGGTGTTCGCCTCGGTCGAGTCGACTTCTCTGGATCACCTCGGTCGAGGTGAATCTGTAGTCAACCGAGGTGAATCACAACTGAATGTGAAATCTCTCCTCTGGATCACCTCGGTCTAGGTGTTCACCTCGGTCTAGGTGTTCACCTCGGTCTAGGTGACACTGTAGCTGACCTAGGTGAATTCAGCTGCGTGTAAATCTCTTAAATCTGGTCCAAAGTGAATCTTTAATCCATGGCTATGCTTCCTGGATGGTTCCTTATGTTCCTGAATGTAGCTCCAATGACTCCATAGCTCCTTTTGCTCCTTTTTTATGCAAAACGTGCCATTTTACCTACGATTACAACAAAACTAGGTGTAGACCTCGATTCCCGCAAAGGTAGATGAAATGGTAATATAATCACATAATATACATACAAACATGCAGATTATGAAAGATAAAACGTCCAAACAAACCCCGAAATATAGACTATAATTCATGTTATCAAAATACCCCATACTTAGCCCTTGCTTGTCCCCAAGCAAGTTCCGCATATAGAAGACAAGATAGAATGGATTATAAGTCAAGAAAATCAATGAAAAAGTCTTCCAAAAACATTTTATGGTGTGCAACTATCATAGATCACTCTAAGAGAGTACTTCCTGGAATTTAAAAACTCGACATGATCAAAACATTTTATAAATATAGGAAAGTTGTTCATCTTTGCATAAAATCATAGAATGCATAATAAATCATAATTATCAAAATTAATCATGTATAATCCGATTTAAACCGCTAAGTCAATCAACAAGCTCAAGGTCTCAAGGGCTTCCCAAAAGAAAAGGTCAAGAAACGTGTAGGGTAGGGATGTATGTAAGGTAATGTGGTGCTAAAATCCGGGAAAAGGGATGAACTTCACTTCCACTTTGACTTGCAACATCTTCCACCAATAAGCTTTGCTTATTTCGCACTTTTCTTTTTACTTTACTTTTTGGGATGCATGGACAGAGGTGCACAATAACCGAAGCCTAGGAAATCTGCAATCATCAATTTATCGAGATGCATCAAACCCTTGATGCACATACCATGACCCGCTAGGAATATCGCTCAATCCGACTTTGGCAAGACACAAACACCCGGCTATGTGAATGGTGCCGAGTTACTCATCTTCATGATTGACTTCCCCAAACCTATAATTGCTTTCTAACACTTCCACTTCCAGCCCACTTCTCAACTTTAACTTGCTTTCACCACTTTGCTTGCTTCCAAATTCCCGGATAGGTAAGGGAGGCAAAATGTATATGAGGGGTTAAGCATGGTCAAGAAGAAGAAGAAAGAAGAGAATGAATTGCCTTGGTCTTTCCAAGAAGAACGTGAGAGAACTTAACCTGCGGTGTCAACCTTCAAATTCAACATAATTTGGATAAAAACAAAGTATTAAACATGCCATTAATTTCAAATAAAGCATTTAGCAACTTAAACATATTATAAAACCTTTCAAACACATAAAGATTTCAAAACCAGTAAGTAAGCAAGATCTTCACTGAGATCATATCCAGATAAGAGGCACAAAAATCATTTCGAAAACTCTCAGTTAACCCACCTCGGTCGAGGTGTTCTTGGTTCAACCGAGGTGAAGCACCTCGTTTGGCCAGAACTGACTCGGTCGAGGTCAAAAAATTTTTTTTTTTAAAAACCATTTTTTTCAGTTTCGACGTTTTTCTCAATCAAATAACCTGTATGCATGTATGTAATCTCAGATAAACATATAGAAGCGAAAGTGAAGCATAATAAGATCATAAATATCCATCAAAGTAGCATACAATCATCCATAGTCAAATAACATATCCGCATACCCCATACTTGGGACATACTGTCCTAGTGGGTCAAAATAAGTCTAAGGACAGGATACTCACCGAACATAGCTAAACTGCATGAAGGAGTAAGAAACAGCTCCGAGAAATGACCATCTCGGTTGGCGAAGCACATCTCGGTCGAGGTGTTCTGACAGTACCCGAGATGTATCTCAGTAAAGCTCGTTTCCTCAACTTCTCGAAATTTTGTTCTTCTAGTGTAGCTCCTGAACTGTGATCCTTCCTTTTGGAATACCTGGTTGTTGTCTAGAGGAAAACAAAAACAAAGCAACTATCTAAACTAAACTAGAAAAGGGAGAAGAAAGCAATACCTTGGGTTGCCTCCCAAGAAGCGCTTGGTTTAAGGTCGCTAGCTGGACCATACGGCATGGGATTACTCAATGCACTTCGAATGTCGTGGAGTGCTCCTCACATCCGTAAAAATCTTCCAAGAAGGTTCCGGTTCCTAACTTCACCGGCAAATGGTAAGATCTCCCACGTACAAGCTTGTACGGTTTGATTCTCACCGGAATTCGTCTAGACTTCCTACACTTCAATGGGACATTCCTCGTGTCCCATCCTTTCCTTGATCGAGAAAACAGTTTCTCGAGAATCATAGCAGCTTCCCCATCTATAGCTTGGGGATGGTACAGGGTCCTGAGCATGCGAGGGACCCCATACTTGAACAAGAGACACTTCATCGCCTTAACGGTGTAGTGTTTGCAAACTCCACTCCTTATAATCCAAGGAGTATCTTCTTCCAACAGTTTAAAGGGAGGTTTCATCTTGATCTTAGGAGGTTCTTTCGGAAGAGACCTCCAACTCTCCGGTGCATTCCTGAAAAATTCATAAATTTTAATAGGGATTTCAAATGAAGTAGGAGAATGTACCTCGTAAAGTTCTCCAAAGCTTGACACAAGTTTCATGTTGGGTTGATATTCCACACACGAAATCCCTCCCAACTCAGCTGATCTTTCTTCCACCTTGACCACAGTCTCAGTAATTTGGCCAAGGTTCGCCGCATCTTGCAGTTCTACAAATTCTTCTTCCATCTCGGTCGAGATCTCCTCCACCTCGGCCGAGGTCTCGGCAGTTGGATCGAAATCTTCCACATCCTCCGCTTCCACAAAAGCTTCAGGAGAAACTTCCGGTTCGACCAAAGGAATGCTTGGAACGTGCAACACTTCCTTATGCTCCTCTTTCGGCTTAGCATAGGATAGGGTGCTTTCCTTGAGCTCCTCCACCTTCTTCATCAACTTCTCCAATCTTGATTCGAGAGAGTCTTCAAAAGGTTGCTCATAAATGTTGTTAGGGACATTCTTCTCATCCCATATCGCAAGTTCATGCTGAATGGCCTCTTCTCTTTCCCATTCATTGTTAAACCAATAGAAGAAGTACTTCTCCTCCAAGTATTCATAATGGTCCGCCCTAGCACTTTGTCTTGCTATCCAGGCTGGATCAAATGTAGTCATCGGAAATCCTGAAAACTACAAAACTCATAGAAAGAGTAGTTAGTAGCAACAGGGGCAAATGCCCCGAAAGCAAACCGTAACCGGCTCAGTCTAGACCAAGTCCCCGGCAACGGCGCCAAAAACTTGTTCGCTCCAAACGGTGTGTGCAAGCTTTAAATTTATAACCCTAGACTTAAGCTTAAAACAAGGATGCGAACCCGCAGTGTACGGGTCAATCGTAGTAAAATCAAGAAAATTCCAGGGGTCGATCACAGGGACTCGGTGAAACAAAGTCAATACGGTGTGCTTATGTCAATACTAACCACAAGAGCGATTAACACAATCAAAGATGAATAAGATGTCAAATAAAGCAAGCATGTAATTCTAGGGATTAAAGCATCTAGTTGTGGTTCCAACTCAAGATCTGTAGATAAGCGGACAAAGCTGAGATTTTTGCGTGGGGAAGGTGTTTCTAAAGTGGAGTAGATCACCGGGTAAGTCTCACTACACACTAATCCTAAACCGTAACTCCTATTACCGGGTAAGTCTCAAGGAATCAAGATAAAGAACTATAACCTCAAACTAACATACCATCTAAGGGAATAGAATCAACCTTTACCGGGTAAGTCTCATCCTAAGCTTGCTTTGAACCAGGAAGGTATAATAAGAATAGGATTTAGCAAACTCTAACACTTAACTCTCAGTTTTGGATCGAATAAGTCACCTCGGACAGAAGAATTCCACCCCGGCCGAGGTATTCATCAACCGAACGAGATGCTTAGGGTTAAGGTTAAAGACTCGAACTTTCAGGATCCTACTGGAATCTAAGATTATTCTATCATTGTTTTTCCCACAACCTTCAGCTAATCACCCTAGAATCGCACAAGGAAATTAGCCACTCATCATCATTATGAAAGTATTAAAATATATGGGAAGAAGGTGAATATTTGAACAAAGAAGAATTTTAATGAAAAGACTTCAATAACTGAATCAAATATCACAACAAAGCGTTCCTTGGATAACAATCCAAAAAGACAAGACAACAATTGAGGGAATTGAAGACAATCTTACAAAACCCTTCAATAAAGCTATAAAAGCTATGGACTTCAATCTTCCTTCAACCTTCAAAAAGGTTCTTCAACTCTCCCAACTTGGAGTAGGCTGCTGCTGCGTAATAACTCTCTTGTGCTGATAGCGGATATTGTGATCCGAAGATGATTGAATTATGGAAAATCCAACCCTTTATATAGGAAAAATACCCTCCAAAGATAAAATATCTTAGAAAGATCTTTTCCCATAAATATAGGTAAAATATAAGATCTTCTTCCTTCCAGGAGCCAAGCCCAAAAATATAAGATCACCTTCCAAAGATAGAAGATCTCAGCCAAGAATAAAATATTCTCGCCGCGTCCCAGGTGTTCGCCTCGGTCGAGTCGACTTCTCTGGATCACCTCGGTCGAGGTGAATCTGTAGTCAACCGAGGTGAATCACAACTGAATGTGAAATCTCTCCTCTGGATCACCTCGGTCTAGGTGTTCACCTCGGTCTAGGTGTTCACCTCGGTCTAGGTGACACTGTAGCTGACCTAGGTGAATTCAGCTGCGTGTAAATCTCTTAAATCTGCTCCAAAGTGAATCTTTAATCCATGGCTATGCTTCCTGGATGGTTCCTTATGTTCCTGAATGTAGCTCCAATGACTCCATAGCTCCTTTTGCTCCTTTTTTATGCAAAACGTGCCATTTTACCTACGATTACAACAAAACTAGGTGTAGACCTCGATTCCCGCAAAGGTAGATGAAATGGTAATATAATCACATAATATACATACAAACATGCAGATTATGAAAGATAAAACGTCCAAACAAACCCCGAAATATAGACTATAATTCATGCTATCAAAGACACATACTAGAAAAGCAGATTATGATTTTATGTTATTATGAGATTGTACAAAACGGTTATTATATTAGGAAATTTTTGTTTTATGTGTAAAAACCCTCTTACCAAAAGCATAACAACAGATAATAACAAAAATTCTATCAAAAACTCATACGAGAATCCAATACATGAATACCATCAAGCCAAATACCCATACCAAAAAGCTCATACAATAAACCATACAATAAAATCACAAATTCAACATTTCTGGTAGACAAAGAATAATACCAGAATCACATATATGAAAACAAATATATACCAGAATACAATACCATAAACAAATACTAGAAATGCCAATGCAATAAATCATACCAAAAAAGCAAAAAATGAACATTTCTGGTAAGTAAATACTCATACCAGAGGCACATAAATGAAAACCCATCTTCATACCAGAATCCGAAATCGCAGCATAAACATTTGTAATAAAGAAATCATCATACCATAATCACATAAATGAAAACTAACATACAAGAATATCATACCATTAACAAATACCAAAAACTTAATGACAAAAATCATACCAGAAAATAGTCATCAACAAGATTAGATTACAAAAGAGTCAATACAACCTGAATGGCTGTTAAAACATAGTCAATACCAAAATATTTGTTTATCATGTACATATTAATGCTACACAAACACACAATTGCATCATAGTCAATTAAACAATAACATAAAGGCCAATTACAGTTTCAGAGCGACTCGTAATGCTTCACCCACTCCCTATTGTATATAATCAAATAAAAATTGTTCTCTAAAAGTTGGGACATAGTCTTGACATATGATTGAAAAATGAGTTCTTCCAGATGACAGTACTGGATGTGCTTGATAGGGAATACACCACAACTTCCACTGTCATTCAACAATAGATTATATAAGTGTTTCTCCAAACCAACATACTAATGAAAATACCAGAAACATATGAGTAGTATTGTATAAATTACCTTGGGTTGTTTTGTGGAACCTCTTTCTTTGTCTTTCGAACATACGCCAGCGGCTTATCGAGCTTGTCACTAAACCTCTCAAAATCTCCACGAAGTTTCATAACGTGAGGATACATAACATGGATTGGGTAAGCAAATCCTTCAAGTCCTTTCAGAAATACAGTCCACAATTGAGTCGTATACTGTTACACACCATTTAAGTAAAGCAATCTGAACCGATATCCAGTGTTTACTGTCACGCTATAAATGTATAGCACAAAAGTCTTACAATTTATAACTCGATATAATTTCCTAACTCCTAGCGGACCCACAGTGTATGGGTCGTTTTGTAGCAAGGATAGTATTCCGATGTCGAACACGAAGACTAAGGTTAAATCAAATCAAACAAGTGATCATGAATACTGCAAATCTAGTCTAAGAAAAGAGAAGGAAATAAAGAAATGAAAATCATGATATTTTTTGGGTTTGGTTTTTGTGGTGATCAAACAAGATCACAAATCATGCAATATTATAAATCAAACTAACAACTCAAGCTAGCAACACAAATAAACAGCACAAACTCAAGATGTGTGATCAAAGAGAAAAAAGCGGATTCAAGGGGTTAGGACTTCAGGTTATGGCATTGGACTCAAGCTTCTAATCAATCCTTGGACAAGCTACGGTATGTTTGGAAAGGGTGTTTCTCTAATTGGATCAATCACCGGGTAGGTTTCATGGTCCACTAATCCCTCACCTAAGTTCCTATTACCGGGTAAGTCTCTAGGAGCTTAAGGTTGGGAATTCTACACAAACCGGATTGCTATCTAGGTGTCAAACCTCTCCTTACCGGGTAAGTCTCGGGAAGGCAAGTCCTAACCATCAATCCTTGCACAATCAGTCCAAAAGTGGCTTGCGAGGCTCACTACTACCTAGAGTTCATCATCTTTGGTATCTAAGATCGAGAATTACCGGGTAGGTCTCTTCCCTAACTTAGTTTGCTAGCATTAGGTCACCCTAGGCTAGATTATGCTTAACAAACACTAGGATTTCAACAATCTAATATCCTAACATTCAGATTCATCAATACAAGCACAACAGACAGAATCACGGGTGGATCATCCTAAACCACGGGCGTGAAAAGGTATGAACAGACCGTGGTTTCTTTCTGGTGATAGGTTTCGAAGAAGCAACCATCCAAGAGTACATTCAAGTCTATTCTATGATAGTCCTAGCCATAACCATCTTTCCATTACACTAGAATCACAACTAATTAGCCCACAACATGCATTTTAAGATTCAAACTCAACAAGCAACCATTCATGGCTTCCATAGCAAGTAAATGAAATGAAAGTGAAAAGAAACAAGTAGTCTTAGCTTAATATAAAATGAAACAAGACTTACAACCCTTAGAACACAGCTTCTGAAACGTTCCTTACAATCATTCCAAATGTTCTCAACAAAAGTCACTCAAAAATCACTCAAAAGCTCCAAAAACTCTAAGTTTGATACTGTTCTTCTTTTTCCTAAAATGAGAGTGTATCTCTTCTCCTCCAAGTCTATCCTAATGTGGATGATGATAATGTGTGAGAGAATGTGGGAGAGTCCCCTAGCAACTACCTGCAGGACCACTTATATTCTCCACAAAGAGCAAGGGTCGGGCAAGGAGATCGTGGGACAGCTGTCACAGTTGTCCAGAGAAAACCACGGCCAAAACCACGGGCGTGGTTCTGGCTTTTGGGCCGTGGAAATGCTTGTTCAGCTTCCTTTGGATCATTAAGCCATGAGTTGGTGCAAGGCATGCACCAACAAGGTCCTATCTGGTCTCCTTTGCTCCTAGCTTGCTTCTTAATGAGTCCGGAAGTGCGCCATCACGAGGAATGATCCTCGAATATATCGATTAAGCTCGAAAAGCTCCCCAAAATACCTACAAAACCGACAAGAGTTCGTGTAGACGTCTATTTTGATAACATGCATGAATTAAGCGTAAACGTCATGAATTAATGCCAAACCATGCATGAATAACGGGAAAAACTATCTAAATGAATGCCTAAAATAACGTCATAAATCACGTCATCAAAATACCCCATTCTTAGTACTTTCTTGTCCCCGAGCAAAGTCCAACTATAGGCTACGAGATGGCATGATTTATGAATGCAGAAATAGCAGAAAAATATTTTTGAAATTGTGCTTCTAAAATTGGATCACCTTCATAGTTATGTTTCATGGCAATGGACAAGCAATCATGTATTGAATAAATGAAGGCCCGGAAAGACAATCATACATAACTCGAAAGAATGCATGAAAGGTAAAAATGATGAAGTCAA
Source organism: Fagopyrum homotropicum (assembly GCA_033239125.1). Lineage (NCBI taxonomy): Eukaryota > Viridiplantae > Streptophyta > Magnoliopsida > Caryophyllales > Polygonaceae > Fagopyrum > Fagopyrum homotropicum. The sequence goes on from BSWB01000005.1 coordinate 62,026,148, forward strand.
GATGATCATGAGAATATCCAATCTAGATCACTAAGTCCTACACATATGCAAATTGGTCACAAGGACGTAGGAAAGAAGAGGCCACGAAACGCTGTTATAGGTGGGAACTTTTTTAGGGTCATGTGGTGCAAATCCGGGTAAGGAACTAACTCCACAATTTCATTTTTGATCAACTTCCCCACAAGTGTATATTTTTCTCCATCCTTTCTTTCTTTTCTTTTCTTCTTCATTTTCTTTTTCTTTCACTTATTTTTTAGACAATGGCATTGGTATACAAAAGTCGAAACCTTGGTGATTAGCGGACCTCGGTATTTTTTCCGAGGTGCCATAGACCGGGCACACATACCATGGCTCGTTAGGACATTCAGTTTATCCGACTTTGGCAAGGCACAAACACCCGATTATGTGAATGGTGCCGAGTTACTCGTCATCAAAACCAAAGTCCCCAAACCTATATTTTTTCTACACTTTTCACAACAAATTCAGCACTTCATTCACAACATTCATTCATCAACAACTTCTCTCCACACTTGTCTTTTCACACACTCAACACACTAGCATCCTCCTATTCCCGGATGGGTCAAAAGAGGTCAAATTTTATATCAAGTGAGGTGCTCAAACAACATGATCAATTTGAGAAGAAGAGAGAGATGAATTGCCTTAATCATTCCTAGATGATGTGCAAGAACTAGCATGTAATTTCGACTATCTATCCTCAATCCAATCAAGGCAAACATCATAATCACAATTCATACAAAGGATTCAAGAGAAATATTTCAAGTCCACATATGCATAAATCCATTCAACACACAAGGCCATCCATAGCCAATTCACAAAACAATCTCATGATAAGGGTCATATCCAAACTAGGAAGCACAAATTTTTTTTAATATTTCTAACTTTTTTGGAATTTTTGAAATATATATGTACAATACAAAAGCTAATGAAACATGCGACAATATGAAACTATCCTAGATGAGATCATGCAAATGATTATGAAAACCCCACCCCATACTTAAAAACACATTGTCCCCAATATGCAAATTAAATAAATAAGTGAAAGAGAGTCCTTACAATGTAAAAATGGTGTTTCCGATATTTTGGTTCACTTATGTGGAATGATGGTGGATGATCAATCAAAGGTGGTAGACAGCTCTTGATGTTCATTATGGTGTCGGGACCCGCGCTAAGCACCGCAAGCCGTCCAAGTACCACGTCCGCTCCACCCACGTTTGATGTGGGATCATCATCATCCTCATGCCTTGCAAGACTTCCATGTTACCTAGACTCTAGCACACAAACACACACAAATACACAAAAGCAAAAACAAAAGCAAAAAGCGAAAACAAAAACAAAAAACGAAAAGGGAATGATATGTACCAATGGGTTGCCTCCCATTAAGCCCTTCTTTAAGGTCATTAGCTTGACCAAATTCGAGAGCGTTTCACTCAAGGTGAAGTGGGGCAATATATCCACCGGAGCTTCCGGGATATACTTCTTCAAACGGTGCCCATTCACCTTGAAAACTCCACAATGCTCCCCACCTATCTCAACCGCTCCATGGAGGAAGACCTTCCTCATCACATAAGGACCCGTCCATCTTTAATTTAGCTTTCGGGGGAAGAGCCGCAGCCTTGAACTGAAGAGAAGGACTAAGTCACCTTCAATCAACTCCTTTGCGATGAGACGTTTGTCATGCCAACGCTTGGTCCTTTCCTTGTAAATCCGGGCATTTTCATAAGCATCCAAGTGGATCTCCTCAAGAGCGTTAATGTCTAGCAACCTCTTCTCACCGGATTCCTTGAGGTCAAAATTCAGCCACCTTATGGCCCAATACGCACTATCCTCCATCTCCACCGGAAGGTGGCAAGACTTGCCATAAACTAGCTTGTAGGGACTAGTGCCAATTGCTGTCTTGAAGGCGGTTCTATATGCCCACAAAGCATCATCGAGCTTCATAGCCCAATCTTTTCTTGTCCTAGAAACCGTCTTCTCAAGTATCCCCTTTATCTCCCGGTTGGAGATCTCCACTTGGCCACTAGTTTGGGGATGGTAAGGTGTGGCCACCTTATGAGTCACCCCATACTGAGCCAAAAGTGTCCCAAAGTTCCTATCGGTGAAATGCTTCCCTCCATCACTTATGATCACTCTTGGTGTTCCAAACCCAGGGAAGATGACTCGGTTGAAGAACCGCACCACAAATTTGGCATCATTTGTGGGAGAGGCAATTGCCTCCTCCCATCTCGACACATAATCCACCGCCAATAGAATGTAGAGGTTGCCACATGAAGCGGGGAATGGCCCCGTGAAGTCCACACCCCAAACATCAAAGACTTCAACCTCTTGGATATTGTTCAAGGGCATCTCATTCCTTCTTGAGATGTTGCCCGTCCTTTTGCAAGCGTCACAAGCCACTACAAAATTCTGCACATCCTTAAACAAGTTAGGCCAATAAAAACCAGATTGCAATACCTTTGCACACAGTTTGTGTGAGCTAGCATGGCCTCCACATGGCAAGGAGTGGCAATGACGGATCACACTCTCCACCTCATCTTCCGGAATGCACCTCCTAAAGACTCCATCCGGTCCTCTCTTGAACAAGAAAGGCTCGCTCCAATAGTAATGCCTCACATCCTTGAAAAACTTTTTCCTTTGGGCATATGACAAACCGGGTGGCACCTCTTCACACACAAGGTAGTTCACTATATCCGCATACCATGGCTCACTCCCTCTAGACACTTGAAGTAAGCACTCCTCCATCATTTGCAATTGCTCATCCTGGAATGAATCATCAATCAAGATATCATCTCTTTCAATCTCCAATGGTGGTAGCCTACTAAGATGGTCCGCTACTGAATTTTCGAAACCCTTCTTGTCCTGAATCTCCAAGTCAAATTCTTGGAAGAGAAGGATCCACCGAATGAGGTGAGGCTTGGCATCCTTCTTTGTAAGGAGATAACAGATCACAGCATGGTCCGTGTACACAATAATGTTTGCTCCAACAAGATATGACCGGAACTTTTCAAAGGCATACACTACCGCTAGAAACTCCTTCTCGGTTGTGGCATAGTTGAGTTTGACATCATCTAGCGTCTTGCTAGCGTAGTAGATGGCATGTGTAAGCCCTTCTTTCTTTTGTCCTAAAACAGCCCCAACGGCCACATCACTTGCCTGACACATTATTTCAAATGGTAGGCTCCTATCCGGAGGTTGCATGATAGGGGTCGACATCAAAGCATCCTTCAACCTACAAAACGCTTCAAGACAATCCTTCGAGAAAACAAACTCAACATCCTTCATTAGTAGGTTAGTGAGAGGCTTAGAAATTTTAGAGAAATCTTTTATAAACCTCCGGTAAAAACCAGCATGCCCTAAGAAACTCCTTACCTCATTCACCGAAGTAGGTGGTGGCAACTTCTCTATCGTTTCTATCTTTGCTCTATCAACCTCGATTCCACAGTGGGAAACCAAGTGTCCCAATACTATGCCTTCACTCACCATGAAGTGGCATTTCTCCCAATTCAACACAAGATTAGTTTCCTCACATCTCTTCAACACCAAAGATAAATTAGCCAAGCAATTATCAAATGAAGAGCCATACAGCGAGAAATCATCCATAAACACTTCCATAATATTCTCAATATATTAAGAAAAAATAGCCATCTTACACCTTTGAAAGGTGGCGGGTGCATTATACAACCCAAATGGCATCCTTCTATATGCAAATGTTCCCCAAGGACAAGTAAAAGTTGTTTTCTCTTGGTCATCCGGGTGAATAGGAATTTGGAAAAACCCACTATAACCATCTAAGTAACAAAAATGTGAATGTTGAGCTAACCTTTCTAGCATTTGGTCAATAAAGGGAAGAGGGAAGTGATCTTTCCTAGAGGCCACATTAAGTTTCATATAGATAATACACATTCTCCACCGTGTAACCGTCCTAGTTGGGATTAGTTCATTGTTCTCAGTAGTTACTACGGTCATACCACCCTTCTTAGGAACAACATGTACGGGACTAACCCATTTACTGTCTGAAATCGGGAAAATGATTCCCGCATCTAGCAATTTTAAGATCTCTTTCTTGACTACCTCTTTCATAATTGGGTTCAATCTTCTTTGAGGTTCAATTGAAGGTTTATGGTTGTCTTCCATCAAGATTTTATGCATGCACAAGGAAAGTTTAATACCAACTAAGTCATCAATGGTGTATCCAATAGCTCTCATATGCAATTTCAATTCATTCAACAATCTATCAGACTCATCATCATTCAAAGATGCATTCACAATCACGGGATAAGTAGAATTTGAACCAAGGAAGTATACTTTAAATGAGAAGGCAGAGGTTTGAGATCAAGTTTAGGAGGACCTTTGTCGGTTGGATGTGATCCATATAGCTCCACATTGGATGAATCCAAAGCCATTGAAGACTCTCCAAGACTCCTTGAAGAAGCTTGATCAACAACTAAGGGGCTTTCTAGAGAAACCACGGGCAAAACCACGACCTCTGGCACAACCACGCGCGTGGAATTGGAGAAACTAGCACAATTGGACATTACAGAGAGTTCCACGGTTGAAACCACAGGCGTGGTTCTTGGTGCCAGGCCGTGGTTTTTTCTATATTTCAGCACTCCTTCGTGCACTTCAATTTCAACACTTGTCTCCTTTTCTAATGAATCCAAAGCTCGGATTTCTTCATTGCAAGCTTCCTTAACTCCTTCCTCCATGATGCTCACGCTATGAACCTTCTCAAGTGGATCCTTGATTAGGATTGAGCTCACAACGTCCCTAGATACTTCTTCCTCGACAATGTTGAAAACGTCTTCACCAAGGGTTGGCCCCTTCATCATTTTGGACAGCTTGAACTTGATATTTTCTTTGCCTATGTTGAAGGAGAGGATCCTATTTTTGCAATCCACTAAGCATCCGGATGTGGCTAAGAATGGCTTCCCAAAAATGATAGGAACCGGGTAGTCTGCCTGGATGTCCAAAACAACAAACTTGATTGGTACATAGAAATTCCCAAGCTGAACCGGTATGTCATCTAGGATTCCCACGGGGTGAGTGATTGAACGGTCCGCCATGTAGAGGGTACTCTTGACCGGATTTGGTTCTCCTAGCCCAACCTTGTTGCAAAGTGCAAGCGGGATAATGCTTACACTTGCTCCAAGGTCACATAGGGATTCATATTACACTTCTCCAACTCCAATTGGCACACAAAAACATCCCGGATCTCGCAGCTTAGGAGGCATCTCCTCCCTCATGGTTTGTATAAACTCGGAAGACCTCTTTGTCATCCTCACTTCTCCATACTCTTCCAACTTCCTCTTGTTGGAGAGTATCTCCTTCAAAAACTTTCCATGGGCCGGCATACCTAGAATTGCATCCATGAACGGAATGTTAATATGTAATTTAGACATGAGTTCAACGAATTTACCGAAATGTTTATCCAAACGAGCTCTTGCTCGTGATTGTGGGAATGGTAGTGGTGGCTTGTATGGAGGAAGTGCCACATATGCTGGCTCATCATCTTTTCTCTTGCCTCCTTCTTCTTGCAATGGTTCTCCCTCCACCATCACTTGCTTACCCTTGTCATTCTCCTTGGGTAAGGGATCCTTCATGCTCAGCCCACTCCTTGTGGTAATGGCCAATACTTGGCATGTTGGATTGTCCTCGGTCCTTCCGGGAAGCTTTCCCGGATCCCTTTGTGCTTCACCCGCCTTTTGGAACACTTGTGCTTCTAGCACCTTTTGAGCTTTAGAAATGGATGTCACCGTGCTCTAAAATTCACTCAACCTTCCAAACAATTGTTCAAACATCATTTCGGTTCTATCCTTTGGAGGTTGAGCAAAACCGGGTGGAGGCTCTTGTGAAGCCTTAGGTGGTGGGGCTGCGCTTGTGGAAGCGGAAGGGTTCAAGGCAGCATCCGGGTTAGACTAGGAGAGCCAGGGATGACTGTGATTAGGCCGGTAATTGTTGTATTGCCGACTGTTGTTGTTGAAGTTCCTAGGGCCTTGATAATTTTTGAAGTTACCCCTTCCCATGTAGTTAATGTCCTCCTCTTTGGAAGCCAAATTGGCTTGAACTTGCACTTGAGGACTTGCTTGATTCTTTAAGGTTGTGGCATACAATTCCCCAAAGACTTAAACTCATTGTTGATTGCATCAAGTTTGTAGTTGCTCATGGTGACTTCACTTACTTCATATACTCCCAGTTTCCTTCCATCACTCTTCCTATGGCAGTACTTCTCTATCACCAAGGCTTGCTTCTCTACAAACTCCCAAGCCTCATCCACATTCTTCTCCATGAATATACCTCCGGAAAGTGATTGAAGCTTGAATTGACTATCCTCATCAATCCCCTTGAAATAAATCTCCAATAGCTCTATCTTCGGTATCCCATGGTGTGGACCTCTCCCAAGATTTGAATAGGCTCTCTTTATCCTTCATCATAAAAGCATTGATCTTCCCTCTTAGCTTGGTTGCCTTGGAAGGTGGGAAGAACTTTGTTAAGAACTCGGTTGTCATCTCCTTCTAAGTACCCAAATGTCCTACTGGAATAGATTGGTACCAAGCTAAAGCTTTATTCTTAAGTGAGAAGGAAAAAGCCCTAAGCTTATGGTTGTTGTTCTCTAATATAGGTTGCCTTAGAGTCTCCATCAAGATCTCATAGTTCATCAAGTGTTGGTGAGGAGAATCTCCTTCCATCCCTCCAAATTGATTGTGCCGAATCATTTGTAGCACTTGAGGGCGGAGCTCGTAGTCATGGGTTGCGGGATCTCCTAAGTTGACACCCGGATGGTACACTCTTTGGGCTGGATCCATACGTTGCCCTAGCGTTTGTGGCTCCTCAATGATGATCGCCTCAACCCGAACATTGACCGCCGACTGCGGTGGTGGTGGCGGTAGAGGTTGTTGACGACTAAGCTCCCTTTGCACAAGAGCTTGCCTAATCTCTTCAATATCCCTCCTAGTAGCTTCTTGCCTCTCATTTGCATGTCTCCTCTCATTCTCCAAGAGTTCATCCCTTAGCCTAAATCTCTCTAAGCCATCATCCAACTGAGCTTGAAGATCTGTTTCGGCCATCTCCTTCTTCTTCTTAATGCTCTTGGATCTAGTCTTAAGGGTTTTCTCCGGTTCGGGATCGAATGGAGCTAAATCCTTGCCACAAGATCTTCGCATGCACCTAAAGAATGAGAGATGTCCTGAAAATTCAAAGACACAAACCAAACAAGATCAAAAGCAACAAGAAAGACCTACACTATAAACAATCACACAAAATGATTCAATCTAGACCTAGTTCCCGGCAACGGTGCCAAATACTTGTCACGCTAGAAATGTATAACACAAAAGTCTTACAATTTATAACTCGATATAATTTCCTAACTCCTAGCGAACCCGCAGTGTATGGGTCGTTTTGTAGCAAGGATAGTATTCCGAGGTCGAACACGAAGACTAAAGTGAAATCAAATCAAACAAGTGATCATGGATAGTCCAAATCTAGTCTAAGAAAAGAGAAGGAAATAAAGAAATGAAAATCATGATATTTTTGGGTTTGGTTTTTGTGCTGATCAAACAAGATTACAAATCATGAAATATTATAAATCAAACTAACAACTCGAGCTAGCAACACAAACAAACAACACAAACTCAAGATGTGTGATCAAAGAGAAAAGCGGATTCTAGGGGTTAGGACTTCCGGTTATGACATGGAACTCAAGCTTCTAATCAATCCTTGGAAAAGCTACGGTAGTTGAGAAAGGGTGTTTCTCTAATGGGATCAATCACCGGGTAGGTCTCATGGTCCACTAATCCCTCACCTAAGGTCCTATTACCGGGTAAGTCTCTAGGAGCTTAAGGTTGGGAATTCTACACAAACCGGATTCCTATCTAGGGGTCAAACCTCTCCTTACCGGGTAAGTCTCGGGAAGGCAAATCCTAAGCATCAATCCTAGCACACTAAGTCCAATAGTGGCTTGTGAGGCTCACTAGTACCTAGAGTTCATCATCTTTGGTATCTAAGATCGAGAATTACCGGGTAGGTCTCTTCGCTAACTTAGTTTGCTAGCATTAGGTCACCCTAGGCTAGATTATGCTTAATAAACACTAGGATTTCAACAATCTAACATCCTAACATTCAGATTCATCAATACAAGCATAGCAGGCAGAATCACGGGTGGATCATCCTAAACCACGGGCGTGGAAAGGTATGAACAGACCGTGATTTCTTTCTGGTGATAGGTTTCGAAGAAGCAACCATCCAAGAGTACATTCAAGTCTATTCTATCATAGTCCAAGCCATAACCATCTTTCCATTACCCTAGAATCACAACTATTTAGCAAACAACATGCATTTTAAGATTCAAACTCAAAAAGCAACCATTCATGGCTTCCATAGCAAATAAATGAAATGAAAATGAAAAGAAACAAGTAGTCTTAGATTAATATAAGATGAAACAAGACTTACAACCCTTAGAACACAACTTCTAAAACGTTCCTTACAATCCTTCCAAATGTTCTCAACAAAAGTCACTCAAAAATCACTCAAAAGCTCCAAAAACTCTAAGTTTGATGTTGTTCTTCTTCTTCCTAAAATGAGAGTGTTTCTCTTCTCCTCCAAGTCTATCCTAATGTGGATGATGATAATGTGTGAGAGAATGTTGGAGAGTCCCCTAGCAACAACCTGCAGGACCACTTATATTCTCCACCAAGAGCAAGGGTCGGGCAAGGAGATTGTGGGACAGTTGTCACAGCTGTGCAGAGAAAACCACGTCCAAAACCACGGGCGTGGTTCTGGCCTCTAGGCCGTGGAAATGCTTGTTCAGCTTCCTTTGGATCATTAAGCCATGAGTTGGTGCAAGGCATGCACCAACAAGGTCCTATGTCTTCTCCTTTGCTCCTAGCTTGGTTCTTAATGAGTTCGGAAGTGTGCCATCACGAGGAATGATCCTCGAATGTATCGATTAAGCTCCAAAAGCTCCCCAAAATACCTACAATACCGACAAGAGTTCGTGTAGACGTCTATTTAGATAATATGCATGAATTAAGCATAAACATCATGAACTAATGCCAAACCATGCATGAATAACGGGAAAAACTATCTAAATGAATGCCTAAACTAACGTCATAAATCACATCATCATTTACCCCCAGTGTTCATGATAGTGTATATGGTATCGACATTGTATAAGTTATTGGTGAAGGTTGGGGTTTCAAATCCAAATATATAGTTTATAATTGTGTCATCAAATCGAACTCCACCACCCCTCACTTTTTTACCTCTAAAAGTTCTTGATATAGCTCATCATTGAAATATTATAGAAATATTGCAGGAAGAATGGCAACACGAACATAAACCTCGGGATGATCAACAACAACTTTTCTGAGGTAGACGAGCATTTATTGAGTTGCTGTAAAATAGGAAAAAAAAACTAATTATTAAATAATAAATCCAAACCAGAAACTCATATGAGACTCATACAAGAAACACGACAAGATCTCATACCAAAACTCAATACATGAAATCCATTAGGCCAGATAAACAAACATGAAAACCCATCATGCTAGAATCCCAATACATAAACAAATACCTGAAAGCTCAAGCAATAAATCATCTCAGGAAGTCACATCATAATTTCTGCCATATAAATCATCATAACAAATCACATGTAACACCCCGTATCCATGGGACTCGGGGCGCTACGTGCGGAGACCTCATAATGGGTACCGACCCTTAGCCCGCCAACAATTTCACCGGATCTTGCAACACGGCACAAGTAAAGGCCAAAACCGGAATACATTTTTATTCAATGTTATGAAATCCAAAAACAAAAGAAAGGAAAGACTTCAGCCGTCCTAACAACAACATCAACATAATACAAAATAACAACACACAAGGACTCCAAAACCCACCTCAACCTAAAATGTACGGGGACCCTGGCTGCCCACTCCTCCGGATCACTCGGCCACATTCTAAGCTGCACATTAGCTACAACAATCGGTATAAAACCGTTAGCTCACATTCTAAGCATTATAAAGATAGCAAGGGCACAAACACACACATAAGTACACATAACACACATCATGCTCATATATATAAAATCCGATTCATATGTTCTCTGTTTAAGTCATTCCATTACTAGTTTCATTCATTTTATGTGTGACACGGGAGTCTTATAATTGTCGCCTTTGTCCCCTTGTAACCAACAGGAGTGATGCGGAGCTCAACCTGTATACCATATGGAGTGGCGAAGAAGCCGCCCGTATACCATGTATGGACTGCTAGCAGAAAACCTCCCAATCTCCCTCGGGAGCTGGGTGGTGATGTCACCGCCCGATAATAATAAACAATGGACCAACAATATATATAACCAAGTTGTCCTAATCCGGTTTCATGATCATAAGCAATTAAACACACACCATCCCATATCCAAATAATGCATAAAAGCGGCCAACTCCTCTAAGCTTCTTGCGGGAATCGCTCAATGCCTGATCACAACGAGGCATACTATCATCAACTAACCGACAAGGTAACAACTCTCGTACTTCTTTATTCTCAAACTCGCAAGTTCATATCACAATACGCTAGATTCTAGATCCGTGATAATCTAATAAAACTTGCCGATGCACACCACGAATTATGATTTTATTCTTAACATCTAAGGTCACGGCCACTACATGGCATTCACTCTAAGCTACGCTAAATTCACCTAGCATGATATTCTACCAAGATCACAACCGCACGAGGAAAAGGGTACTCACACGAAATTTGGGATGTAATACGATCTATAAAAGACGAGGGTGGCTCCATTGAACTTTATCAAACGCTTTTGGACCTAAACACCAGAGCTAATCGAATTTAGCTTATAAGCTACATTGGAACAGATTGTTTTAACAACAAAACCAAATAAGGATAAAACCCGCTTCTACCCAAGGTAAAAACTCGTTAAAAACATACTTCCGGGGCAAAACACAAAATGGGTGTTTAGCCCAAATCCGTAATTAAAATTTGAGCCAATATTCTAAATTAAACCAAAAAGGGCACCAACTATAATTTGCAATCAGGTTGAGTCGCAAACTGCGATAAAAAATAACGGTCCGAATATGAAATAAATTACTGTAGGGGCACAATAGTACATTTATAAAGGTCTAGGGTCAGAACTGCAATAATCCACAAAAGGGGTCAAAAACCGAATTAATCAATAACAGAGGGTCAGCAGAGCAATTAAAAGAAAAAGGGGTTCGAACCCAAAGGAGGGGCGGTTGCACTGCTTCCGGCCGGCACGTGCAGGTGGCGGCTCCATGCATCGTCTCCGGTGGTAGAGCGGAGGAGGAGATGTCCCAAGCCCTCTTCCGACGGCTGTTGCATAGAACCCGGCTGGGTGGCGCCACACAGCAAAGCAAAGAAAGGAAAGAGGGGGAAGAAAAGGGGAGGCTGCATCTCATTGTGCCGGCGGCTCGAGGCAGAGGCGAGGCAGCTCCTGCTATCCCGGGGGTCCTCCTGGTGGCGTAGAACCGATGGTGGCTACCTAGAGCGAGAAGAGAGGGAGATGGAGGAGCGGAAAGAGAGTGTGAGGGGGAGTGTAACACCCCGAATCCGCGGGACTCGGGATGCTACGGGTTGGGACCTCACAATGGGTCCCGACTCTTAGCTTGACAACAATTTCACCGGATCTTGCAACAAGGAACAAATATAGGCCAAAACCGAAATACATTTTATGCAATGTAGTGAAACCCGAAAGAATGCAAACAACGGACTTCAGCCGAAAACAACTACAAAGAACAAACACCATACATGCGGCATACAAAGATACAATATACAAAACTCCAAATATGACTCCAAACAAAACCCTTCCTAAAATGTACGGACCCCGGCTGCCCACCCTTCCGGATCTCTCGGCCGCATTCCTAACTTGCAGAACAATATACAATAATCGGTATAAAACCGTTAGCTATATTCAAAGCATTAGAATCAAGGTGAAGGGCACAAACACATGTAAATCAACAAAACACACATTATACACCAAATCACAGAAGTCCGGTTTATTATCTTTTTATTATTAAGTCATATCCCATTCTAATTCAACTTCTTTTGTGACACAAGAATCTCCCGAAACTCGCCTCGGTGCCCACTTACCGCATGGAACAGTACGGATGCCTCCGACCGTCTAACCACACCGGCTAGTCGTCAAGAACCTCCTAGCTCTACGCAAGAGCTAGTCAGTATTGTCACCGCCCGTTATCATACACTTGGGCAAAATAATATAAAGGTTGGTGGTCCTATTTCCGGTTTAGCTGTTATAAACGATAAATAATAAACACACACCACCAAACACACATCAATGCTAATACAAGGAATACGAGCAAAGTAAGTCCGAAAACTTACCTCGTTCCAAACGCTAACTCACAAAATGCTCTCGCTTCCCTGGGGAAGAAGCATACAACCTGCTCACAACAAGATATCTATGAAAACCCGCTAAACTCAAGAAGTCCGAAGACTTACCTCGTCCCCGTTCACGTCCAGATACAAAGTGACGACACCCAACGCCTCTTTTCATTCCAACAGGTCGACGCCTTCCTTCTGTCACGCTACCAGGCCCATTTCTCTCCTCTCCTCACGCCATACACACTCTCATTGTCACCTTCCTACCACTTTTGCCATAGACAACAGCCACCTCATGTGCCAGGAGTAGAAGCAGCGAGTACTACCGGCTGCGTGCACCCAGAAGGATGGATATGAGCCACTCGCTAGTTCGATCGACGCCCAGGAGACAGCCATCAGCACCCTGGATAGCCGTCGTCACATAGCTCACAAGAGGGCCATTCCAGTCGCGTCGAAGAGTAGCCCGTTGGTGAGTCTTTCTTATTTCCTTCACCCTCGCTCTCTTGTCTCCATCGAGTAAGATGTTGATATGAAGAGTCCATGGTTGTGCTCATCTGTTGTAGTCCCTTTTGAGCCATCTTCCTTCCTTCTAGATCTAGCCTTCTTTTGTAGCCATGAACAACCAAGGTGAGAGCTCTAGGCCTCTAATTTCTCCCTTTCTTGTCGAGACCTGAGTGTGAAAGAGCTGAGTGAACCTTGCTTATGTTTGTCTACAACAGGAGTTGAACCTGTGACCTCCTGGCGCCCAAAATAAAGTTGGGGAATTGAGGTTGGTGAGTATCGAATTTGTGACCTCTTGCATTATCTGTTTAAGTTCCAAAAAACTGTGTTAAGCAGTCATGTTCAGGCCTATTATTCGACACCTTAGAAGCATGATCCACCGTTCAATTTTTAACATGTTTTATAGTGATATAAATAGTGTAATGTATCAAAATTTGAGACTTATCCAACGGTTAGATTTAGATCTACGAAGGTTCAAAGTGGACTAGTTAGGATGTTCGTTAAATGACCCGGAAAAATACTAAGTATAGAATTATTGGTTTTGTGTTCAACTTTAGAGAATTTTGTAGAAGTGATGGTTGGACAGTTTTAAAAAATTCTTTCTTTTATGAGTAGAATGCATATCATAGGAGACTTAGAGATTTTTATCGGAATTTTTATAAATTTATTCCAGCTTCATATTTTGTGCCAAAGTTGGATCCTAGTGACTTTTTAGAAAGTAGAAAAAATGAGTAGTTTTCTAAGTTCTACCTAAACTCACTCTTAAGAGTTAGAAATATGATAGTTAGTCCCAAGTAAGTGTCTACGGTTGCCTCGTGTATAGGAAATTTTACCTTAGATGGATATTTTAGTAATTTCCCTTCTATTAGAATCTTACATTTTAGAAGTCATAGACTTCTAAGTGTATAGGAAAGGTTTTGATCCGCTTGCCTCGTGTGACAGGCAATTGATTAGTCTACGGTTGCCGAACAAATTAGAATGTAACAATCGAGATTGATTCTGGTAAGTCATTTCGGCTTACTTAGCTAGCTTTTAGATATGAGTGTGAATAATGATAGTGGTATTTGAGTGATATGTGTATTAGTGTATTTAATATTTATCATCGACCGACCTACATATATGGCCTAAGAGTAACGGGAGGTGGCATTTTGCTGAGTTAGTCCGAGGGCGTTGAGGGTTTCTTTAGGAAATAATCCATACTTGGTTTGCGGGGACGTGACCGGAGGAGGTATGCCAAACCATCACTAGTTGGATAAGGAACGGAGGCGAGAAATCTTAAGATTTCTCGTGCCACAACTTTTAAAACGGAATGAAAATCACCTAAGTTATCAAATAATAACCGGATTGTGTGCCAACATGTTGAGTGTTTATATTTCCTTAGATGTGTTTGTGCTATTTTTATTATTCTTATATTTGATTAGTTATCTAACTATTATATTGTTGTTTAGACTTGCCCCAGGTTAGAGCGGATGCCGAGTGATACGGAAGGTAGTGGTCAGCCGGGGTGTCGAACATCATAGGACGGATTGCAGTCTTTTCTTTATGTTGGTCTTTCGGTTATGACTTTTTCATCTTCTCAGATTGTGAGATATTATTATTACCGCTTGTTAGTGTTTCTGGTCACATTCACAACATTGTTAAACATATTTCATGAAAAATAGTAGTGTTTTATACCTCTTCATCTGCCTCTTCCTTTGGCTTATCAACTTCAACTTCTCCCTTGGGCTGGGGCTGGGGATGGGGCTTTTTTGGGGATGGTGTCTCTTCTGAACTTGAAACCCTAACAATTTCTAGTTTAGCATCATCAACTAGAGGTGGGGGTGGGGGTGGGGGTTTCTTGGAGAGTCGGATGCCTGTAGAAGAAGGGGCCATCCTTTCAAGCTTAGTGAGGATCCGGAAACATTGCCCTCCTATTCGGTGTTGGGCGACAGTATGTTCTTTCTGCCTCATAAGTACTTGGTTGATTGTTTCATCTTGCTCCTCAACCTTCTTCTTCAACTCGAAAATCAACTGACTTTGGGTTTGTAGTTGTTTCCTCACATCCTCCACCCAATCAGGCTCCCTATACATTCACATAGTACAACATTACATATGCGATATGAAATAAGATTTTGAAAGTAATAAATTCTGGTATGTAAACTCTCATTTACCTGTTTAAGGTAGGAATAGTGGAGGTGGGATCAACCAAAGGTGGTGCAACCACAGCTTATGTAGGGAGATTGATATCCATTTTTGGAGGATCAACCATCCTAATAGGGCTACATGATGCAACCACAACCTTAGGGGGACTAGCCACTGTCATAATTTCTTTTTGGCAAAAACAATAGAACAAATAATTAAAAATATGATAAATCTAGTATGATAATATAAATGGGTATGTAACTATTTACCATTCAACCTCCTCAACAATCTCCTCAACAATCTCCTCTTTCTTCATTTTCTTAGATGTAGCCCTACATAAAAAAAACATTATTAACTAAATGGCAAACATACCAGAAACTCAAACCAGACAAAAAATAACAATGTACACAGGAAACAAATCAAAAACTCATACCAGAAAATATACCGAAACTCATACCAGAAAAACTAAACACAAAATCATAGCAAAACTAAGACAAAATACATACCTGAAACTAAAACCAGACACATACCAGAAAGTAAGACAACATTCATACTAGAACCTCATACCAAAAATGTATACCAGAAACTCACAACACACCATCAAACTTGTAACACCCCGAATCCTAGAGGACTCGAAATGCTATGAGCTGGGACCTCACAATGGGTCCCGGCCCTTAGCCTGGCAATAACTTCCTCGGACCTTACAACATGGCACAAATAAAAAGGCAAAACATAGAGTTTTATAACATGAGCGAAATAATAATCCAAATCTGAAAACAATACAGCCAAGTCTCAAAACCAAAAATACCAACATCAATCTCAACAGTCATAAAATAAAATATAACAGTCCCGTCCTATAATGCACGGAACCCCGGCTGCCCACTACCGCCGGATCACTCGATCGCCTCCCTAACCTGCAAGGCATCTACAAGCGGTATAAAACTGTTAGCTAACATTCTATGCATAAGTATAAAGGTAAAAGCACAAACACACAACATACGCAATCAGCATGCAACACTCATTCCTTTTTATTATCTTTAATTAAGTGATACGTCATTACTAATGATACTTATTTTGTGACACGAGGGATTCCCAAACCTTGCCTCTGTCCCCGTTTACCAACGCGGAATGGTACTAATGCATGTGACCGTCTACCGGACTGGGCTGGTCGCAGGGAACCTCCTAAGCAGATGATGTCACGACCCGTTATCATACACTTGGGTCAATTATACAATATACTACAGTCGGCTTATTCCGGTTTCGTTATTTATCATAACTATCAAACACCACTCGTACACATCATACACATGCAAGAAGACAGCTAAGTAAGTCAGTGGACTTACCAGAATCAAATCTCGTCTCTCTTAACAACACTCAATCAGTAACTACAAGAACTCAGTTGCCTGTCAAAGGAGGCACGTGGGTCAACACTTTTCCTTGGATACTTAGAAGTCTAAAACTCCTAAGATGTACGATTCTATGTGCAAAAGTTATTACAGTGTTTATTTAAGGTAAATTGACTATTTTACCCTTGGTCCCGAGACTTCCAAAAACCCGTAATATGTACTTAAATTCTTACTTGAGGCTAATTAATCATATTCTACTCCCTAGGATGATTTTAGGTAACAACTAGAAAAACTACCCATTTTCTATTTCCCGAAAAGTCACTAAGGTCCAACTACAACTTCAAATATGAAAATAAAATAAACTTATAAAAATTCTAAAATAAATTTCTTACTTATATATGATATTTAATCTACTCATGAGAGAAAAAGTTTCTTAAAACTGTTCAATCGTTATTCCTACAAAAATCTTTAAAGTTGGCTACAACACTACAATATTCCTATACTTAGTCAAAATTCAATGCTGGAAAAATCAGCTCAACTCCTCCACTTTGAGACCCTATAACTCTCAATCCGACCGTTTATTTCTTCTCAAATTTTACTACTTTAAACTACTTATATCTACCTATTACCTATTAAAATTTCAACGGTGGATCTTCTACGAAACTCTTTAACATTGGTCTATAAAAATGGTAGTTTTCAACTTCAAAACTGAAAGAACAATTAAACCAAATTCTTTTACAGCAGTCCCTCATTCTCTCCTATCCAGCAACACTCACTCCAATCTATCCTAACGGGTCTTTATAATAGAAGACATCACTGTCAAAAGGAAAAGACGGAAGTGCTTACTCACGACTTGCAAGTTGTTGAACAAACCGTACACCAACGATCTCCAACTGACCTTGGCTTCGGAATCCTCTGACGACAGGGCTAAGACGAAGTTGGTTGCTGTACGCTTGATTCAAGAAGACTCGAGTCTTCAGCACAAAGGATACATGATCAACAACTAGTTTTGGGAGCACATAGGGTAAGAAAAATTCGGTTTAGAACTCACTTATGCAGAAAGAGGCTCCTAGACGTGGCTGCACTGCTGGATGGCTCAGCCGCTGGACTGCTCTTGTTTGTCTTCTGGGCACGCAACAGATGGTTGCTGCTGAGACGTTGGAAACGTGACCCTCCCTCCCTTGGTTGCTGATTGCTACAGCGTTGAAGAGGCTCTCGAAGTGGGCAACTACAATTAGAGAGAGGCGATGCAAAAGGGGTTGTTCTGAGCGTGACAGAAGATAGAAGGAAATCAAAAGCGCTGTTGTAGAAGTAAAAGAGTGTCAATGCTGCGTTAAAACCGGTTGTTACAGAAGGGATCTTCAGCAGCCGTTACATGGAGGAGAGAAGGAAGGAGAAGGGCCGGCTGTTACCTTCCTGCTGAACGCATAGCTGGCCCTCACACACGTAAATCACTGGGCTGGAGAGGAGCTGTATGGCCCGCATGAAGGGCTGCTAATGGGCTCATAACCAGCCTCTCCTGGGCTGCTGCTGGCCGGGCTCGAAGTCAATCTGGGGCTGTTGTGGGTAAGCAACTGGGCTGAGATGAAGGTAGGAATAGTGGGCTGAAAAATACAAGAAAGATGGTTGAAATAATTGCAAGAAAGATGGGCTGAATTGTTTGTCAAAAATCGGTCAAAACTCGTCATGGCCTTGTCAGGCCCATGAATGAGTTTGTCCCAGATTTGTCGGGTTTTTTCATGGCCTCGTCTCATCTTAGTCATGATCTCGTCACAGCTTGTCATGATCTCGTCTAAAGTCATTGATAAGAATGAATTATAATAACTTGGGTTTGATATAAATCTATCATTTAATGTGAATTAAATTCTACATAAAATAATAAATAATTATAAGAATTAGAGCTTGATAAAATTTTATCATTTTATGTGAATTAAATTCTACATAAAATAATAAAATTTGTGAAGAAAGAAGTACTAGATAGAATGAGAAACCGTCAACAGCTCAAAGTCCGATTTGATTCGGAATCAAACGGAATAAAAATTCCGGATATTACAAAACCAATATAAACAGAACACACATCATCAAATCATACCAAATTAAAATACCAGAAACTAATTCCACATAATTAAAAGATAGAGTGAGTATGAAATATATTGAAATACCTTTTACTTTCCCCTTCATTTTTTCTCTTCTTTGGGACATCTTCTTTCTTTACAATTTTTTTCTCGTCTTGGCAACCTCAAAAGAAGACGACGAAACGGAGGAGGAGGAGGAGGAGTAACAAAGTCATCACTATTGGATTCCTTCTTCTTTGGGGCATCCTTGATAACTTTGGCACCAAAACCTTCGGACCTGCATACCCGGACATTATGGAACCCAAATTTGAACATATGGCATAGATAGTCATTTTCATCAATTATTTCATCCCCCCACCAATTGCGGTCATCCTCAGTTTCTGGATCATTTGGGTACAATGGGATTGTTTTGATGTCATCTTGGGTCAAGATTTACACCGTATCTTTAATGGTTTGGAAGGCATTTCATCTTCCCCTTGTTTGATGAAACCCACTTAATACAAAGTGGGGTCGTTTCTTCATCAACACATCTGGCAAAAAACAATGCCAGTTTGGGGATTGATTCAAGGATGTGAACCTATAAATGATACACAGGAAACACATGAATAGAGCATACTAGAATATCATATCAATTAATGATATCAAACTAATAACAAACTCTCATACCAGAAAATGAAACCAGAAAAACATATCATAAAACAAGATAGGCAGTAAACTCATACCAGAGAAAGTATAAAATTAAAACCATACCAGAAACAACATAAACCAATCATACTTGGAGTGCCAAAGGAAAACCAAAAAGGCAGTAATTTCCTGATTTGCGATACTTAGTTGGCTCCCACTCTTGAAGGCTCTCAAATGTCCTTCACCAAGGAAAGATTAAGATTGGAGACCGTCTTCTTCTTATCCTTCCCAAGTAAAACACATTCAACGTATAGGATCAGAGCAATCTTATATTTGCGTTCATCAGTCTAACGAAGCTCTAAATATTTATCCTCCAAAGTTCCCAATTGACATTTGGGAATGCCAACCAACTCACTCATGTCGACATTTTCCTCTTCGTTGTAAACGTTGTACCGACACTCCAGACTAGTAATTTTAGCACACTCGCTTAACCCAAACCTTATAAATCAAAATATTCAAAAAAAAGAAAGAAACGTATTAACAATAGAAAGTGGAATGGAGGTACCAAACTGAAAAGGGTGTGTCGTTATAAATACCTAAGCAGAGTTTTGTTCATTGCAAACCACATCGAGTGTTTGCTGTCTGTTTTCCCCTCATGCAAAAGCATGAAGTTTAGTAATTGGTTGGAAAGCTTAAGATTGGTACACAAAGAGATTATGTCCGCAAATATACAATTTTTGAACATTATTTGCCCACTATGTTGTCTCATATTTGGGATTATCATCAAACATGTACATCAGCTAGTAAAGCAAACAAGTTTGTTAATACTAGAAAAACATTAAAACAAGAAACCACACACTCAAATCAAACATTCAACTTACAAAGGACTCTTCATTTCAATCAATAGGCAATTCTTCCTTTGCCTGTGTAAACATACCAAAAAATAATATCAATATTCGCATCAACGTTCAATACCAGAAAGTAATATAAAAACTTCATATGAAAGTCAAAATAGAAAGCATAAATACTAGACAAATCATATAAATATAAACAAGAAACATATCAACAACTCAAACCAGAAAACAAATTACCAGAAACACAAACAAGAAACGCATACCAAACAACTCATGTAATATAAACAAAGAACAAAGCATACTAGAAACCATATAAAAACAAATACCAAAAACACAATAGATAGGTATACAAGAAAATATACCT
The DNA here is from genome assembly GCA_033239125.1 of Fagopyrum homotropicum. Classification (NCBI taxonomy): domain Eukaryota; kingdom Viridiplantae; phylum Streptophyta; class Magnoliopsida; order Caryophyllales; family Polygonaceae; genus Fagopyrum; species Fagopyrum homotropicum. The sequence continues at coordinate 62,046,411 of BSWB01000005.1, forward strand.
TAACAAAAACTAATGCCAGAAGACATACCAGAAAACTTGAAACCAGAAACATAGCAGAAAAGCTAATACTAGAAACAAACGCACTTAAAACTAATACCAGAAAACCCATGTAAATATAAAGACGAAACAAAACATACAACAAACCATATTAAAACACATACCAGAAACCATATATAAACCTACCAAACCCTAATATGAACAAATACCAGAAAAATTGAAAGAGTATCCAATCCATACTAACCACTGGTATATTTTCTTCCCTTGGAGCACCAGATAAAACTATTTGAAGACATGCATCCTGATCAGAGACTGGAGGTGCCTGCCCCTCGTTTGAAACATCCTCCTCAATAGGTGAAGGAGGCATTGGGGTTAGAAGATTGAATGTATGAACATTAAAAGCAGACGATCGGTTTCCTACGGCCTTAGATCGAGTAGACATATTTGTGTTGGTTAGGGTTTACGTTCGATTAACAGGTGAAGGAGAGATTTGGGTTGAAATCTGATATCAACGAAGACGAGTTTGAGAATGCGATTGACGGAGATTGTCGGAGATTACAGGAGAAGATCGGAAACTTGAAGAATTTGAGATTACGAGAGAGATTGAGGGAGAAGTTTGAGATTTGAGTCGAACGGTCGATCGCCTAGGTTTGAAGAAAGTTGGTTCCTGAATGAATGAAGCGGGAGTTACCAAATGTGAGTTAATTTACCTGCTAACATTATATTAAAATATAAAAAATTTGGGGTACAATTAATAAAACGGAAACTGAAAAAGGCCGTAAAGCCAAATTCTTTCATTAAAAAAAGCTTGGATAACCTGAATCGATAAGAATATTATAACTAATATGAACTGATTAAAAATATTAAAAATAAATAAATATGCCTATGCTAAACTTATAGAAAGGGAATACATCCTATTTTCAAGGGTTTTAATTCAATTTGTCCTCGCCGCCTTCATCGATTTCTTTCAGTGTGACATTTGAGAATAATTAGTTTATATTATTTGATTGAACCAAAATCCCTGGAGTTAATGTTTGATCGAGTACTGTTAAATCATGTGATTGTATCTTATCAATTAAATACCTGAATCTGTAAATAAAAAAAGTGAATGAGTGTTAGAGAAATAATTAATAGAATCCCTTGAGTTAACATTTGAGTCATAGTATATTGTTTCTGTTAAAGATTGGAAGAAAAAACATGACACACTCAATTTAATAAAAAAATATTTCATAAAAAACTAATTGTTTCAATAATATATATATATATATATATATATATATATATAGAGAGAGAGAGAGAGAGAGAGGGGTTAGTTTCGGTGAGGAGAAGCCTTGTGAATAGGAATTAGAGCCATGTGAGTTATTGAATGAGATTTAAATTAATGGCTAACAACCACTCATCATTAATGGTATTTGGTAATTACATAAATCTGAAAAAAAAAATAAAAAAAGAAAAGAAAATCGTCGGTCGACCGCCTCACAACGCTCTCACATTCTTCATCCCACATTATTCATCCCACAAGCTTCATATTTGTCCGATTTTCAACCAAATCAAAGATTAAAATGGTAAAATCAAAGAGAATACAAGACGGTTCAAGTATTGTATCTTCAAATTTCTACTCTCACGGTTTATGTTTCCATTCTTATGGTTTAGGTTTCAATATGATTGATGTTTAATTTTGAAATCAAATTTGTTTGAATCAGTATTTGTTTTGATAGGTTTGATTGAGAAAATACATGTATATACATGTGTTGCGTTGGTCTAATAGCTCCAATGAACAATCTATATGCTCTTTTTAGTGTGCACACCAATTGTTCGACAAAATGCCTAATAATAAAATAGTCTATATTATTTACATGAACAATGGCATCAAAAGTATGAACACCAAACAATAGACACATGAACAATGACGTATAAAAGTATGAACACCAATGAATAAAAAGTATGAACTTACAGTAGTATATTTTTACATTGCTCTACAGATTCAGTGATGTTGGGTACGCGATCATCACTAATTATTGTGTCGGGAATGAGGGTGAATTCTACATGTAATGAAGGTGGAACTATTATACAAGTAACTCCAAATAACTCTACCAATTGGGTTCCAATTTGTGATGATACATTGAAGCCACATGTTGGTCAACAATTTTTATGTCTGGAGGAAGCTGAGGACTTCTATAGGAGGTATGCCTCTATTTGTGGATTTGAGATTCATGTTTCATGTAATCACAAACCCAACAATTGGAAAATTTTCCGGATCGAAAAGCACCATTCCGAACGCTTTTTGATCAAATTCGTTCTTACTCCTTTTACTTCATTTTCTTTTCTTTTATCTTTTTCTTTCTCCTTTCTTTTTTTTCTCTCTCCTGGCTGGTGAGCAGCCCTGCAGACCGACCCTTCGTTGCATGTGTGTTGCTGCTGTCTTTGTTGCAGTGAAGATAGCCTCCCTTTCATCAGCTCCACTGTTTTCTTTTCTTCAAGCAACACCTCTAGGAGCACTCCATCTCTACCCATCTCACCCTCTTCTCTCCACCTTTCCCCTCTGAAACTCTGCAGCGTCTCAACCGTCTCTCAGCTCCCTCTGTTTTTCAGCTCTTCTACTCCCCATCCCGGTTCGTCTCTCCCTCAAGCAGGCAAGGTCACCCTGCTAGAGAAGCGTCGTCTGCCACCGCCTTGGGGAGTCTGCTGCCGCCTATGAACCAACTGCCTCTCACGAGTCCCTCTGCAACTGGAAGCAAGGCAGTCGATCCGCCGCCGGAGGGCCCTCCTCCGCCTCGCATCGGCTCTCACCTCGTCTTGCTAGAGCCGCAACTTCCGTCGTCGGAACCCACCACCAGTGACCCTCCCCCGGATTCTTGTGTGGTTACCCTCTATGCCGCTTCCAACGACCGGCAGTAACCACCCTCTGCACTGCGTCTTCCTCTGCGGAGAGCCCTAGCCACACCTACAAGAGCCCGCTACTCTCCCCTATCTCGCCCAGCCAGTCGGAGCCAAATGTCGCTGGAGCCGCCCCTGCTTGTAACGCCTCCGCCGCCATCATTAGGAGGTTTAAAACCCTTCTTCCAATATTAATTTGGGAAGCCCATGTGTTTGGTTTAATTACATTATGTAACCCATATTTTTGGATTATAGTTTTTCCCTATTGTTTTGTATATTTACAGATTGTACCCACAATTTTATAAATTCTGTTTTACCCCATTCCTTTGAAAAGTCGCATTTGTGCCCTCCGCCGGAAACTAGGTACATATATTGGCCCGATTTTTCACCAAGTAATAATCATTCCCTTGTTGGATTAATTCCGGGTTATGACTCAAAGGTTAAATTACGGGATTTTAACGTTGGCTTCGAAAACGAGTTTTAACTTGGGTTTATAATGTTATACAATTTGCCCGGAATATATATTTACGGTTTTAACTTGGGTTTTAAAAGTGGGGTTTTCCTTAGATTATATATGTTCATTATTCCGTTCAAATTTAGCTTATAAGCTAAATTTGTTTAGTTTGGTGCTAGGTTCGGAAGCGCCCCGATAAAGGCCTAACGAGTCCAAGTCGACAACGACTTCCGTCTTTTGATGTCGTGTGAGTATTCTTTCCCCTCGATCTAGTTATGTTAAGTTTTAGTATCATGCTAGGATGGATCTAGCATAACTTAGAGTTAATGCCAAGTCGTGGCTTTGAACCTTAGGTGAGTTTCGAGGATTCGATATTGTTTGATGGATTGATGTTCATTCTAAGCTTGAGGTGATATTGCGGTCTAGTGAGGTTGTTATAAGGATTTGAGTATATGGTTTGATCTTGTGAGGCTTGTGAGGTTTGAGAATTGGAGTATACGGTTGTTGAGATTATGGGCTAGAATATGCGTATCCTAGCATAGTGATTGTTACTGCTGAGATTGTTGACACTAGACATGTATATCCTAGTATGTGTTATGGGTTATGATCTTGCGAGATCATAGGGTCTAGAAGTCTAAGGATTTCTAGCTTGTGTTGAGTGTGATGTGAGCATGAGAGATTCTAGGATGCGGTTCTAGAATGTGAGTCAAATGACCTCGCGTAGATCATTTGTGTAGAAGTCTTAGACTTCTTGAGTTGAGCGAGTTGTTGGTATAGTTATCTTCTTGTGAGAAGGTTGTGGACTCCTTCCCAAGGGAAGCGAGAGTGTTGTGAGTTGAGTGTGGCGATAATGTAAGTCTTCGGACTTACTTAGCTCGTATTCCTTGTATTAGCATCTACGTGTGTGTTGGGTGGTGTGTGTTTATCGTTTATGTTATAACAACTAAACCGGAAATAGGATTACCAACCTTTATATATTATTTTGCCCAAGTGTATGATAACGGGCGGTGACAACTTGCCTAGCTCCCGCGAGAGCTAGGATGTTCTTGGCGACTAGCCCGTGCTGGTTAGATGGTCGGAGGCATCCGTACCGTTCCACGCCGGTAAGTAGAGACCGAGGCGGGACCACGGTGGTCTCGTGTCACAAACCTAAGTTGAATTAGAACGGGATATGATCTAATAATAACAAAGATAATAAACCGGATTGGTGTGCTTTTATGTATGTTGTATGCTTGTGATGAGAATAATTGTGTTTGTGCCTTTCACCTTGATTCTAATGCTTCGAATATGAGTTAGCGGTTTTATATCGAATGTTGTAGATTGCCTTGCAGGTTAGGAATGCGGCCGAGAAATCCGGAAGAGTGGGCAGCCGGGGTTCCGTACATTTTAGGAGGGGTTTTAGTTAGAGTCGGGTTGTGTTTTGTTCTTTGGTTATTGTGTTTTGTATGCCACGTGTATGGCGTTTAGTCTCTGTTTTGTATCTCGGCTTAAGTCTTTTGGTTGTTCGGTTTGGGGTTTCATTGCATTGCATAAAAATGTATTTCATTTTGGCCTTTATTTGTGCCTTGTTGCAAGATCCGGTGAAATTATGGTCAGGCTAAGGGTCGGGACCCATTGTGAGGTCCCAACCCGTAGCATCCCGAGTCCCGTGGATTTGGGGTGTTACAAAAGTGGTATCAGAGCCCTAGGTTGACAACAACGGCACTCGGAATCTTCTAAAGGCCGAATGAAGAATAAACAAAACCCACACGGGTTATGACTCTTCATTTTCAAAATCACATGAATGAGTCGGGGTAGAATGTACGGACCACCACTCCTTCCGCGGATCTCGGCAGCTTAGTTTATTAGATTTTGATATGTATATATATGTATATATAGATATGGATATAAGGTTTGTAGTTATGCATGATGGAATTGATGTGTATCTTTGTGGATTGTAGTTGTGTGATGGACATGATTTATGTGTATAGTTGTATATGTGAACAATTATATGTTTTGGACCTTGTATTGTTGTAATGGAATGCCGAACGCGTGATATTAGTAGTAATATGGACTTAGGACTTATATAGTTATGTATACGTGTTCTTATTATATATAGTAGCATATGAAGTTATGGAACCTTTTAGCTAAGATGATAGTATGATATCATTACCTAGACAACGACGATGTGGCTTGGGATAACATTCATACGTGGAGGAGTACGCTCAAGTATCGAGTTGAGTATCACGCTTTGAAGATCACCTTGGGTTCTCGGAATCCTTTAAGAGGATGTCAAAGAGAAGGAGTAGAGATGACATAAAAAAGTGACGAACAAGTGGAAGGAAAATTCGGGATGACTTAAGAGAAATCAAGAGGGGAACAATACAAGAAAAGGGAGCAACATTAAAGTGTAGAAGCGGTTCCAAAGAGGCCATAATCGAACAACGACGAGACCAAGGGAGAGAACAAACTTAAGTTTTTCAAGAAGACACGTGAACAACTAAAGATGCGAATCGAGGAGGAGATGGGTACATTCTAGCAAGCTTAGAGGTGGTATTCCATTAAGATGTGAAGTTTTCTTTAGGCGCTCTAAAGCATTGGAGTCAAGACGAGAAGAGTGATCAAACCATTTGCGAAAGATTTAAGATACCGTAAGTTAAGCTTACGAGGTACCAATAAGTGAAGTGTAAGCATTACTAGAGTTATGAGAAGAAAGGCATGGTGGGAATTCACGTGGAGTTGACCGGTTTTCGTTTTAATGATAAGACTACGCAACGCTGAGGAGGAGGAAGTGTGTATAGATGATGATCTCAAGAAGATGAAAGAGGAAACAATGAACTTTGATTGAAAGACTTAAGATACCAACTAAGAGAGACGTGAGTGGATGCTAACTAAGTCAAAATATTTGAGAAGTTCTTTTGCAAAACATTATGAAGAGCGGTTAAGGCTATAAAGGTGGGTCATATGACACGAAAGAGTTGGGGGTATACTTATCTTACATAAGAGGAAGGAAGAGAAGAACGTAGAAAGAGGTAGCACAGTTTGAAGCACAGTTAAATGAGCAAGTGAAGTTGAGGCGGAGTACCCCTAGAGGGTATCTTTCAGGAGTATGGTAGCATGGAAGTATGGTAGGAGAGTAAGTCGTGGATCTTGTAGAGGGTCATCAATGAGTTAATCGGTGACCATCGAGAATGCACAGGTGAGGGTTGTATACTGATGACTGAAGATGGGCAGAGTAATCCAGGATGTGGGATCATGAAGGAGTAACAAGAACTTGGAATGTTCGTGGTGGTGGAATGTCGGCAATGAAGAGGTGTATCAAGGGAAGTGCGGAAAGCTTAATCATGTAGCAATGTACCGATCCCAGCAAGTGATGGTATCATACCTCGTGGAGGGATTGTAACAACCTTGTGCGACCTTCTTAGGTCATGGGATTGGCATAATGGGAAAGTCACTGATCATAACTTTTAAAGTTTGATTAGGGTGAAGAAAACTAGAAGGACCAAGAGAAAAGTGAGGTTCTATTGTTGCTATGTGCAAAGGGAAGATATTGAAGAGATGCATAAGACGACGAACAAGAGTAAGAGAAGATCGAAGTTTTGAAGTTTGTTGTCGTTATGAGATGTACATGAAGTACATGAAAGAATGAGGTTAGAGCCTCTACGGTCGGTGGTACGTCTAGGAATTGATGCACGCAAAAGTCTTAAATTTATAACTCGAATTATTTTTCCTAACTCCTAGCGAACCCGCATTGTACGGGACGTTTTGTAGTAGGAATAGTATTACGAGGTCGAACACAAAGACTAAGGTGAAATTGAATCGATTAGTGACTAAGGATAGTGTTGATCTAGGCTAAGAAAAGATAAAAAAAACAAATAAATGAAAATTTCAATGTTTTTGGTTGGTTTTGTGTGGTGATCAATCAAGGATCACAATGATATAATATGGCAAAACAAACTAAGGAATCAAGCTAAAACACAAATAAACAAACAAACACGAAATATGTGATCAAAGAGAGAAAAGCTGATTCTAGGGGTTGGAAATTCTGGTTATGGCATAGGACTCAAGCTTCTAATCAACCTTGGATAAACTATAGTATGTTGGGAAGGAATGTTTCTCAAATGGGGTCAATCACCAGGTAGGTCTCATGATCCACTAATCCCGCACCTAAGGCCCTATCACCGGGTAAGTCTCTAGGAGCCTAAGGAAGGGATATCTACACAAACCGGATGGTATTCTAGGGATCTAACCTCTCCTTACCGGTTAAGTCTCGGGAAGGCAAGTCTTAAACACCTATCCTAGCACACTCAATCCAATAGCGGCTTGTGAGGCTCACTACTACCTAGAATTCGTCATCTACTGTATCTAAGAGCAAGAATCACCGGGTAGGTCTCTTCTAACACTTAGTTGCTAACACTAGGTCACCCTAGGATAGATTTAGCTCAACAAACACTAGGATTTCAACAATATAACATTCTAGCACTTAGATTCATCAAATCAATCGAGTCATTCAGAACCACGGGTTGTTCATCCCTTTCCACCGCCGTGGACTGGCAAGAACAAACCTTGGTTTCCAATAGTGGCTTGGTTCAAGCAAACGAATCATCCAAAGGTATATCTAAGTCCATCCTATCATAGTCCAAGCTATAACCATCATTTCCTTACCCTAGAATCACATCTATCTAGCCAACAACAAGCATCATCACAATCAAAGTCATCAAGCATAAAATAATGGAATCCATATCAAGAGAATGAAGTAAAATAGAGATGAACAAGTAGAACAAAGAAAACCAAGCTGAATATGAGTTCAAGAAGGACTTACAACCCTTCTAAAGAAGATTCAATCGTTTCTTACAAACACTTGCAAAACGACTTCACAAATCTCCCTCAAAACTATGAAAAACTAAGAATGATGTGTTCTTATCTTCTTCTCCAATGGAATCCTTTCTTCTCCTCCAAGAGTAGCTCCAATCCAATCTTCCAATGAGAGAATATGTGTTGTTGAGAGTTTGGGAGAGATTGGGAGTGAGGGGTCCCTTTCTAACAGCCTGCAGGACCACCTTATATCCTCAACAAATTGCAAGAGTCGGCCATGAAGATCGTGGGACAGTTGTCACAGCTATCTGGGGAAAACCACGGCCCATTTCCACGCCCGTGGAAGTTCCAATGGCCGTGGTTTTGGTTCCTCAGCTTGTTTTGGATCATCAAGCCACGATTTGGTGCAAGGCATGCACCAACAAGGTCCCATGTGTCCTCCTTATCCCCTGGCTTGCATCCCAATGTGTCCGAAGGTGTGTCATCTCGAGGAACGATCCTCGAATATATCGATTAAGCTCCTAAATCTCCCAAAATACCTACAAAGCATGCAAAAGTCCGTGTAGACGTCTAGCTCGACAAAATACATGAATTGAGTGCAAATCGTCACGAACTAGTGCAAACCATGCATGAATGAGCGGAAAAACTATCTAAATGAGTGCCTAAACCTAAGTCATAAATCGTGTTATCAAAAATACCCCATACTTAAGGTTTGCTCATCCCCGAGCAAATCCCCAACTATAGACTAAGAGATGACATGATTTATGCATGCAGAAAAAGAACAAAATCTTTTTGGAGTCGTGCTTCTAATATTGGATCACCTTCATAGTCATGTTTCATGGCAATGGACAAGTGATCATGCATCAAATAAATGAAGGCACGGAAAGACAATTGTACTTAACTCGAAGGCATGCATGAAATGTAAAAATGAAGAAGTCAAGATGATCATGGGCATATCCAATCTAGATCAATAAGTCTTACACACATGCAAATAGGTCACAAGGGCTTAGGAAATAAGAGGTTAAGAAATGTTATGATTAGGTGGGTATTTTTCTAGGTCATGTGATGCTAATCCGGGAATGGAACTAACTTCACAACTTCACATTTTTTATCAACTTCCCACAAGTGTATATTTTCTCCATCTTTTCTTTCTTTTCCTTTCTTTTTTCTTTCACTTATTATTGAGACAATGGCATTGGTGTACAAAAGCCGAAACGTTGGTGATTAGCCGTCCTCGGGCTTTTTTTTATTTTTCGAGGTGCATCCACACCGGGCACACATACCAAAGCTTGTTAGGACTATTGGTTTATTTGACTTTGGCAAGGCACAAACACCCGATTATGTGAATGGTGCCGAGTTACTCGTCATTTAAACCAACGTCCCCAAACCTATATTTTTTGTCTACACTTTCACAACAATTTCAGCACTTCATTCACAACATTCATTCATCAACAACTTCACCCCACACTTGTTTTTCACACACTCAACACACTAACATGCTCCTATTCCCATATGGGTCAAAAGAGGTCAAATTTATATCAATTGAGGTGCTCAAACAACATGATCAAGATGAGAAGTAGAGAAAGATGAATTGCCTTAATCACTCCTAGATGATGTGCAAGAACTAGCATGTAATTTCGACTTTCAATACTCAATCCAATCAAAACAAACATCATGATCACAATCCATTCATGGGATTCAAGATAAGTACTTCAAGTCCACATATGCATTCATCTATTCAACACATAAGGCCACCCATAGCCAATCCACACAAAAATCTCATCATAAGGGTCATTCCACAAGCTTAGAAGCACTAAAATTTTTAAAATTTTCTGATTTTTTTGGATTTTTCAAAATGTGTATGTACAATGCAAGACATAATGAAGCATGTGACTAAAAGAAACTACCCTAGATGCTAGTCATGCAAAAGATCATGCAAACCCCACCCCATACTTAGAAACACATTGTCCCCAATGTGTAAATGAAGTAAAAAAGAGTGAAAGAGGGTTCTCACAATGTAAAAATGCCTTGCTTTGGTATTTGGGATTACTCAAATGGAGTGATGTAGAACGATCCTATCAACGATGGTAGAGAGCTCAAAGTGTTTGTTATGGCGTCGGGATCCATGCTAGGCGCCGCTAACCGTCCAAGTCCCGCGTCCGCTCCACCCACAATTGATGAGGGACTCATCATCATCATCCACATGCCATGCAAGGGTTCCATGCTACCAAGACTCTAGCACACACACAAAGCACACCAAACACACAAAAACAGAAAAATTGAAACAAAAACGAAAAACGAAAAAGGGAAAGATGTCTACCAATGGGTTGCCTCCCATCAAGCGCTTCTTTAAGGTCATTAGCTTGACCAAACTCGGGGGCGTTCTACTCAAGGTGAAGTGGGGCAATCATGTCCACCGGAGCTCCCGAGATATACTTCTTCAATTGGTGCCCATTCACCTTAAAGTCTCCACAATGCTCCCCTCCTATCTCAACCGCTCCATGGGGAAAGATCTTCTTCACCACATAAGGACCCGTCCATCTTGACGTTAGCTTTCCGGGGAAGAGCCACAACCTTGAGTTGAAGAGAAGGACAAGGTCGCCTTCACTCAACTCTTTCGGGATGAGACGCTTATCATGCCAACATTTGGTCCTTTCTTTGTAGATCCGGGCGTTTTCATAGGCATCCAACCGGATCTCTTCAAGAGCATTTATATCAAGCAATCTCTTCTCTCCGGCCTCCTTGAGGTCAAAATTCAGCCACCTTATGGCCCAATACGCCCTATGCTCAATCTCTACTGGAAGGTGGACAGACTTGCCAAAGACTAGCTTGTAAGGAGTGGTGCCAATCGGTGTCTTGAAAGCGGTTCTATAAGCCCACAAAGCATCATCGAGCTTCATAGCCCAATCCTTTCTCGTCCTAGAAACCGTCTTCTCAAGAATTCCCTTTATCTCCCGGTTGGAGATCTCCACTTGGCCACTAGTTTGGGGATGGTAAGGTGTTGCCACCTTATGAGTCACCCCATACTTAGCCAAAAGTGTCCCGAAGTTCCTATTGGTGAAGTGCTTCCCTCCATCACTTATGATCACCCTTGGTGTTCCAAACCTAGGGAAGATCACTCGGTTGAAGAACCGCACCACAACCTTGGCATCATTTGTGGGAGAGGTTATTGCTTCCACCCATCTCGACACATAGTCCACCGCCAATAGGATGCAGAGGTTGCCACAAGAAGAGGGGAATGGTCCCATGAAGTCCACACCCCAAACATCAAATATCTCCACCTCTTGTATGTTGTTCAAGGGCATCTCATTCCTCCTTGAGATGTTGCCCGTCCTTTGGCAAGCATCACAAGATACCACGAAATTCTGCACATCCTTGAACAAACTCGGTCAAAAGAAACCTGATTGCAACACCTTAGCACATGTCTTGTGTGAGCTAGCATGGCCTCCATATGGCAAGGAATGACAATGGCGGATCACACTCTCTACCTCATCCTCCGGTATGCATCTTCTAAAGACTCTATCCGGCCCTCTCTTGAACAAAAGCAGTTCACTCCAATAGTAGTGCCTTACATCCTTGAAGAACTTTTTCCTTTGGGTATAGGATAAACCGGGTGGCACCTCATCACACACAAGGTAGTTCACAATGTCGGCATACCATGGCTCATTACCCCTTGACACTTGAAACAAGTACCCCTCCACCATTTGCAATTGCTCATCCCGGAATGAGTCATCAATCGGGATGTCATCTCTCTCAAGCTCCAATGGTGGGAGTCTACTAAGGTGATTCGCCACAGAATTTTCGGACCCTTTTTTTTATCCCGGATTTCCAAGTCAAACTCTTGAAGAAGAAGGATCCACCAAATCAACCGAGGCTTGGCATCCTTCTTTGTAAGGAGATAACGGATCTCAGCATGATCCGTATACACAATGACCTTCGCTCCAACAAGATACGAGCGGAACTTCTCAAATGCATACACAACCGCTAGCAACTCTTTCTCGGTGGTAGCATAATTGAGTTGGGCATCATCTAGCATCTTGCTAGCATAATAGATGGCATGTATAAGCCCATCCTTCCTTTGTCCCAAAACAGCCCCAACGGCTACATCACTTGCATCACACATGATCTCAAACGGTAAACTCCAATCCGGCGGTTGCATAATGGGTGCGGAGATCAAAGCATTCTACAACCTACAAAAAGCTTCAAGGCAATCCTTGGAGAAAACAAACTCAACATCTTTCATTAGTAGGTTAGTAAGAGGCTTAGAAATCTTAGAGAAATCCTTGATGAATCTCCGGTAAAAACCGGCATGCCCTAGAAAACTCCTTACCCCCTTCACCGAGGTAGGTGGTGGCAACTTCTCTATCGTCTCTATCTTAGCCCTATCAACCTCAATGCCACGGTTGGACACCAAGTGTCCCAACACAATACCTTCACTTACCATGAAGTGGCATTTCTCCCAATTCAATACTAGATTAGTCTCCTCACATCTTTTCAAAACCAAAGACAAATTAGCTAGACAATCATCAAATGAAGATCCATAAACAGAGAAATCATCCATAAACACTTCCATGATGTTTTCAATATACTCAGAACAGATGGCCATCATACACCTTTGAAAGGTGGCGGGTGCATTACACAACCCAAATGGCATTCTCCTATATGCAAAAGTACCCCAAGGACACGTGAATGTGGTTTTCTCTTGATCATCGGGGTGAATAGGGATTTGGAAGAAACCACTATAGCCATTTAAGTAACAAAAATGGGAATGTTGAGCTAATCTCTCTAACATTTGGTCAATGAAAGGAAGAGTGAAGTGATCTTTCCTAAAGGCAACATTTATTTTCCTATAGTCTATACACATTCTCCATCCCGTAACCGTTCTAGTTGGGATTAGTTCATTATTCTCATTGGTTACTACGGTCATCCCATCCTTCTTAGGAACCACATGCACGGGACTAACCCACTTACTATCCAAAATTGGGAAAATGATTCCCGCATCTAGCAATTTAAGGATCTCTTTCTTGACTACTTCTTTCATGATAGGGTTTAGTCTTCTTTGAGGTTCAATTGAAGGTTTATGGTTGTCTTCCATTAAGATCTTATGCATGCACAAAGAAGGTTTAATGCCAACTAAATCATCAATGGTATAGCCTATAGCTTTCCTATGCAATCTCAACTCATGCAACAATCTAGCAAGTTCATCATCATTCAAGCATGCATTCACAATAACCCGATATGTAGAATTCTCACCAAGAAAGGCATACTTCAAATGAGAAGGGAGGGGTTTGAGTTCAAGTTTAGGAGGACCTTTATCGATTGGAGACGCTCCATACAATGTTGGTTGAGATGAATCCAAAGCCGTGGAAGACTCCTCAAGGCTCCTTGAAGCTTGATCAACAACCAATGCAGTTTCTGGAGAAACCACAGGCAAAACCACGGGCTCTGGCACAACCACGGCCGTGGAACTTGCAAAGCTAGCACTTTGGAGCACTCCAGAGAGTTCCACGGGTAAAACCACGGGCGTGGTTCTTCCCCCCAGGCCGTGGTTCTTGCAGAAATTCAGCACACCTTCGTGTGCTTCAAATTCAGCTCTTGTCTCCTTTTCCAATGCTTCCAAAGCCTTGATTTCTTCATTGCAGGCCTCCTCATCTCCTTCCTCCATCAAACTTAAGCTAAGAACCTTCTCCAAGGGGTCCTTGATCAAGATTGAGCTCACAACTTCTCTACAATCCTCTTGCTCGACAATGTTGAGCACATCTTCACCAAGGGCTGGCCCTTTCATCATTGTGGATAATTTGAACTTGATATTCTCTTCTCCAATGTTAAAGGAGAGAATTCCATTTTTGCAATCCTCCAAACATCCGGAAGTGGCTAGGAAAGGTCTCCCCAAGATGATAGGAACCGGATAGTCCGTCGGGATGTCCAAGACAACAAAGCCTATGGGCACATAGAACTTCCCTAGTTGCACCGGTATGTCTTCCAATATTCCAACCGGGTGAGTGATCGAACGGTCCGCCATGTAAAGGGTCATCTTGACCGGCTTTGGCTCTCCTAGCCCAACCTTGTTGCAAAGTGAAAGCGGGATAATGCTTACACTTGCCCCAAGATCACAAAGAGCTTCATACTTCACTTCTCCCACTCCAATTGGCACACAAAAGGATCCCGGATCTCTTAGCTTAGGAGGCATCTCCTTCTTCATGGTTTGAATCAATTCTGAGGATATCTTTGTCATTCTCACTTCTCCAGACTCCTCCAACTTCCTTTTGTTGGAGAGTATCTCCTTCAAAAACTTGCCATATGCCGGCATTCCTAGAATAACATCCATGAACGGAATGTTAATATGCAATTTAGACATAAGTTCAAAGAATTTGCCAAAGTGTTTGTCCAAGCGAGCCCTTGCTCGTGATTGTGGGAATGGTAGTGGTGGCTTGTATGGAGGCGGTGCCACATATGTTGGCTCATCATCCTTGCTCTTGCCTCCATCTTCTTGCAATGGCTCTTCTTCTACCACTACTTGCTTCCCCTTGTCAATTCCCTTAGGAAAGGGATCCTTCATGCTCAACCCGCTCCTTGTTGTGATGGCCAACACTTGGCCTCTTGGGTTGTCTTCGGTTCTTCCGGGAAGCTTTCCCAAATCTCTATGAGCTTCACCCGCCTTTTGGAACACTTGTGATTCCAACACCTTTTGAGCCTTAGAAATTGAAGTCACCGTGCTTTCAAGTCCACTCAACCTTCCAAGTAATTGCTCAAACATCATCTCGGTTCTATCCTTTGGAGGTTGAGTAAATCTGGGTGGAGGTTCTTGTGAAGCCTTTGGTGGAGAAGCTGCGTTTGTGGAAGCGGCAGGGTTCAAGGCACCATCCGGGTTAGAATAGGAAAACCCGGGATGGTTGGGTTTGGCCGGTAATTGTTGAATTGCCGGTTGTTGTTGAAGTTCCTTGGGCCTTGATAATTGTTGTAATTGCCCCTTCCCATGTAGTTCACATCTTCCTCGTTGGAAGACAAGTTTGCTTGCACTTGTACTTGAGGGGTTGCTTGATTCTTCAAAGTTGTAGCACACAACTTCCTCAAAGATTTCAGCTCATTGTTGATTGCATCAAGCTTGAAATTACTCATGGTGACTTCACTCACCTCATATGCTCCCGCTTTCCTCCCATCACTCTTCCTATGGTAGTACTTCTCAATCACCAAAGCTTGTTTCTCAACAAATTCCCAAGCTTCATCCACATTCTTTTCCATGAAAGTCCCACCGGAAAGAGATTGAAGCTTGAATTGGCTATCTTCATCAAGTCCCTTGAAGTAGATCTCCAAAAGCTCTATTTTCGGTATACCATGGTGCGGACAATCTAGGAGAAGGTCTTTGAACCTCTCCCAAGACTTGAATAAGCTTTCTCTATCCTTCATCACGAAGGCATTGATCTTCCCTCTTAATTCGGTAGTCTTGGAAGGTGGGAAGAACTTTGTCAAAATCCCGATTGTCATCTCCTCCCAAGTACTCACTCGCCCTTGTGGAATAGATTGATACCAAGCCAAGGCTTTATCCTTAAGTGAGAAGGAAAAAGCCCTAAGCTTATGGTTGTTGCTCTCTAATCTAGGCGGTCTTAGAGTCTCCATCAAGATCTCATAGTTCATCAAGTGTTGATGAGGAGACTCTCCTTCCATCTCTCCAAATTGATTATGCCGGCTCATTTGTAGAACTTGAGGGCGGAGCTCGTAATCATGGGCTGCGGGATCTCCTAAGTTCACACCCGGACGGTGTGCTCTTTGTGCCGGATCCATACATTGCCCTAACGTTTGTGGCTCTTCAATAGCAATGGGCACAACCCGAATATTGACCGCCGGCTGCGGTTGTGGTGGAGGTGGAGGTTGTTGATGATTAAGCTCTTTTTGCACAAGAGCTTGCCTAATCTCTTCAATCTCCCTCCTAGTTGCTTCTTGCCTCTCATTGGCAAGTCTCCTTTCATTCTCCAAGGCCTCATACCTTAGCCTAATTTGCAATAAAGCTTCATCTAACTCAGCTTGGAGATCTCTTCCGGCCATCTCTTTTCCCTTTCTAATGCTCTTGGATCTAGATCTAAGGGTTTTCTCCAGTTCGGGATCGAATGGAGCTAAATCCTTGCCACGAGATCTTCGCATGCACCTAAAGAGTGAGAGATGTCCTGAAAAGCAAAGACACAAACCAAACGAGATCAAAAGCAACAAGAAAGACCTACACTATAAACAATCACAAACAATGACTCAATCTTAACCTAGTCCCTAGCAACGGCGCCAAAAACTTGTTACGTCTAGGAATTGATGCACGCAAAAGTCTTAAATTTATAACTCGAATTATTTTTCCTAACTCCTAGTGGACCCGCAGTGTACGGGACGTTTCGTAGTAGGGATAGTATTCCGAGGTTGAACACAAAGACTGATGTGAAATTGAATCGATTAGTGACTAAGGATAGTGTTGATCTAGGCTAAGAAAAGATGAAAGAAACAAATAAATGAAAATCTCAATGTTTTTGGTTGGTTTTGTGTGGTGATCAATCAAGGATCACAATGATATAATATGACAAAACAAACTAAGGAATCAAGTTAAAACACAAATAAACAAACAAACACGAAATATGTGATCAAAGAGAGAAAAGCGGATTCTAGGGGTTGGAAATTCTGGTTATGGCATAGGACTCAAGATTCTAATCAACCTTGGATAAACTATAGTATGTTGGGAAGGAATGTTTCTCAAATGGGGTCAATCACCGGGTAGGTCTCATGATCCACTAATCCCGCATCTAAGGCCCTATCACCGGGTAAGTCTCTAGGAGCCTAAGGAAGGGATATCTACACAAACCGGATGGTATTCTAGGGATCTAACCTCTCCTTACCGGGTAAGTCTCGGGAAGGCAAGTCCTAAACACCTATCCTAGCACACTCAGTCCAATAGCGGCTTGTGAGGCTCACTACTACCTAGAATTCGTCATCTACTGTATCTAAGAGCAAGAATCACCGGGTAGGTCTCTTCTAACACTTAGTTGCTAACACTAGGTCACCCTAGGATAGATTTAGTTCAACAAAACTAGGATTTAAACAATCTAACATTCTAGCACTTAGATTCATCAAATCAACGAGTCAGTCAGAACCACAGGATGTTCATCCCTTTCCACGGCTGTGGACTGGCAAGAACAAACTGCGGTTTCCAACAGTGGCTCAGTTCAAGCAAGCGAATCATCCAAAGGTATATCTAAGTCCATCCTATCATAGTCCAAGCCATAACCATCACTTTCTTACCCTAGAATCACATCTATCTAGCCAACAACAAGCATCATCACAATCAAAGTCATCAAGCATAAAATAATGGAATCCATATCAAGAGAATGAAGTAAAATAGAGATGAACAAGTAGAACAAAGAAAACCAAGCTGAATATGAGTTCAAGAAGGACTTACAACCATTCTAAAGAAGATTCAATCGTTTCTTACAAACACTTGCAAAACGACTTCACAAATCTCCCTCAAAACTATGAAAAACTAAAAATGATGTGTTCTTCTCTTCTTCTCCAATGGAATCCTTTCTTCTCCTCCAAGAGTAGCTCCAATCCAATCTTCCAATGAGAGAATATGTGTTGTTGAGAGTTTGGGAGTGAGGGGTCCCTCTCTAACAGCCTGGAGGACCATCTTATATCCTCAACAAATTGCAAGAGTCGGCCATGAAGATCGTGGGACAGCTGTCACAGCTGTCTGGGGAAAACCACGGCCCATTTCCACGCCCGTGGAAGTCCCAGTGGCCGTGGTTTTGGTTCCTCAGCTTGTTTTGGATCATCAAGCCACGATTTGGTGCAAGGCATGCACCAACAAGGTCCCATGTGTCCTTATCCCCTAGCTTGCATCCCAATGGGTCCGAAGGTGTATCATCTCGAGGAACGATCCTCGAATGTATCGATTAAGCTCCTAAATCTCCCAAAATACCTACAAATCATGCAAAAGTCCGTGTAGACGTCTAGCTCGACAAAATACATGAATTGAGTGCAAATCGTCACGAACTAGTGCAAACCATGCATGAATGAGCGGAAAAACTATCTAAATGAGTGCCTAAACCTAAGTCATAAATCGTGTTATCAGTCGGTTTGATGTTACATAAGAAAATGAAGTATAAATTTATACGCTTACTTGAAGAAAGGATGTTTATGGTGAAACCTAATGTAGAATACGAAGAGCTCCTCCCATATGTTGGGATGTCAAGGAAAGCGAAGAAGATAAGATCGATTTGTTATAAGGCATGGTTAAGTCTTGTAGTTAGTACCTTCGTGACTGAACATATGTGTGAGATCAAGAAATATTATTATCGCCATTCCTTCGAAGTGAAAAGGAGGATTAAGCTGAAGTATTGCTTAACCAAGGCTTCAAGAGTCAGAAGACTTGAGCAAGTCCCTCGAGTTTAGGAGATGAAAGATCTTTGAAAGAGAACGATCGACATTGTAGCTGAAGATGGAACAATACACGAGTCTTAAAGACGACACATCAATAGATCAAGGTAGATCAATTGTATCATGACCACCTGTCAAGTTTTAAGACAAGGTTGTGCCGGTCTTGTGTAATGGGACGAAAGAGGAAAAGACGAGAACCGAGATATCACGGATTCCAATACGTCATAATGTGGATTTTACCACTAAGGTCAAGCTTTACTCAATTCCGGTATCTAAGGCGCCATATGGAATGACACTTGTGAAGAGGCATGAGTCGTGGAAACAAGTGAAGGAGCAATTGCAAGAACTTATTGAAAAGAGTTCATTAGAATTAGTGAAATGCTATGAAGAACTTCAAATGTTATCTTGAACTCTTGATTTGATGTTATTATCAAAACACCATAATTGTTATGAAAAAGACAGACAATTCTCTCCATTTGAACATCGATTACCGTGAGTCAAACAAGATAATGGTGAAAGACAAGTATTCCTTACAACGAATGGATGATCTACTCGACCGGTTGCAAGGGTCGGTAGTCTCTTCTAAGAATGGTTTAAGGTCTTTTGTCACAACTGAGAATTCGAGATTGGGATATTGCAAATATGGCATTCCGGACGAACCATGGTCACTATGAGTTGTAGTGATTCTATATAAGCCTACTAATGTCCCGGATAAGATATTTTGGTCTACTCTCGAAGAAGAGGGAAGTTATGTGACAAGTTGTCTCGGGATGGCAACCCTGAAGGAAGTGGAAGAAGTTACAAGTTTTCTTGGATGTGGTGGTCATAACCGGAATTGTAGAGAGATTCTCCAATTGACACCATCTATGGCTAACCTATTCCGGAAGACAATGGAGTTTTGAGTGAGACGAAAATTGACAATGGAGTTGTTGAAAGTTAAGAGGAGATTCACTGGTGCAACTATGTTGAAATTTCCTCGAAGTAGGATGGGTTGAAGTATACGAGTAATTCTCCAAGACAAGGTCTTGATTGGGTATTGAGGAACGATGTAAAAGTAATAGCATACGTGTCTTGTTAGTTGAAGCAATGTCAAGTTAAGTACTTCCTTCATTCCTTAGAGCTTGCAACAAGAATTGATGAAATGTAAAATTAAAGTTTGGTTTGACAAGAACCAAAGCCAACAACGTAAAATTGGAAGTTCGATCTTCTTTAATAGAGAAATCAAAGGAAAAATAATGGAGATGCTGCATCGAAACCAAGAAGGAAGTTGATTTCCGATATATTGACCTTTTTGAGATCTTAATTAGCGCTAGTAGGGAAAGTTAATTACCGGTTGGCGTGGCCGCCGACAGTGGAGGGTATTTACTAGTGTTTGATGTGTATCACTCAAGAGAGTACATACATGAATCGAGACATATTGTAAGTCATGAGAATCTAGTGTCAGACGAGGAAACGATGACGCTAACTGGAAGACGGAGGATAGCACATTTGGATGAGTTTTACGTTGAGCTAGTTGCATCGATAGAATCGACGGGTTAGACCTAGTTTTTCCTTTGGTTGAGTTATGTGCATGTGTGATGTTATGTGTAGTTTGTGTTGTGTGCGAGAATCTGCTTTATGACCTGATATATCTTGCGACGGTGGTTCGAGTAGTTGTGTATATATATTAGAAGGTTTTAGCCTTCTTAGTGTGAGAGTTCATACCTCGGCCTTAAGGGACCGAGAAGTTCGTCGTGTGGCAAGTTTCGGGACAAAACTTGTTTTTAGGGGGATCTGTTGTAACGCCCCATTTTATTCGACGCTTTTTCAATATTTAATTTCCTAATTTCATCGATATTCTACTAGTTTAAATATTTTTTATTATTTATTTTTAAAGTATTTTACGGTGTAAAATATCTTTCCCGAGTTTAATTATATATTTGAAACGTTTACGTACATCCGTGTTGTTATTTTCGGAAGAAGTCGGGAAAATTTTCCGGATCGAAAATCCCATTCTGAACGCTTTTGGATCAAATTCGTTCTTACTCCCTTTTACTTCATTTTCTTTTCTTTTATCTTTTTCTTTCTCCTTTCTTTTTTTTCTCTCTCCTGCCTGGTGAGCAGACCGACCCTTCGTTGCTTGTGTGTTGTTGTTGTCTTCATTGCAGTGATGATAGCCTCCCTTTCATCAGCTCCACTGTTTTCTTTTCTTCACGCAACACCTCTAGGAGCACTCCATCTCTACCCATCTCACCCTCTTCTCTCCACCTTTCCTCTCTGAAACTCTGCAACCGTCTCAACCGTCTCTCAGCTCCCTTTGTTTTTCAGCTCTTCTACTCCCCATCCCGGTCCGTCTCCCCCTCAAGCAGGCAAGGCCACCCTGCCGGAGAAGCGTCGTCTGTCACCGCCTTGGGGAGTCTGCCGCCGCCTGTGAACCAACTGCCTCCCATGAGTCCCTCTACAACTGGAAGCAAGGCAGTCAATCTGCCACCGGAGGGCCCTCCTCCGCCTCGCATCGGCTCTCACCTCGTCTTGCTAGAGCCGCAGCTTCTGTCGCCGGAACCCACCACCAGTGACCCCTCCCCCGGATTCCTATGTGGTTGTCCTTTGTGCCGCTTCCAACCACCGGCAGTAACCACCGTGTAATATCCGAAATTTTTATTCCGTTTAATTCCGAATCAAATCGGACTTCGAGCCGTTGATGGTTTCCCATTAAATCCTAGTATTTCTTCCTTCACAAATTTTATTTTTTTATGTAGAATTTAATTCACATAAAATGATAAAATTATATCAAGCTCTAATTCTTATAATTATGTATTATTTTATGTAGAATTTAATTCACATAAAATGATAGATTTATATCAAACCCTAGTTATTATAATTCATTCTTAATGATGACTTTAGACGAGATCATGACCAGCTGTGCCGACATCATGACTAAGCTGAGACGAGGCCATGACAAAGTCCGACAAATCTGTGACAAACTCATTCATGGCCCTGTTAAGGCCATGACGAGTTTTGACAGATTTTTGACAAACATTTCAGCCCACCTTTCTTGCCTTACCGCAGCCCACTTTCTCTCTTGTTTTCAGCCAGCCTTGCCTTACCTCAGCCCACACTCTTTGTTTCAGCCCAGCCGGGAGCTAGCCAAGCAGCCTAGTGAGACGTCCAGCCCACGTACAGCAGCTTCTCTTCTCCTCCTTATGCTTCACGTAACGGCTGATAGGTATGCAGTAACTACCGGAAATCACGTTGAAGTTTATTCCCTTCCTTCAACAGCAAGGCCATATCGCCTCTCCTTCCATCTGAACGAGACCCTCCGCCTTCTTGCTCCTTCTTCTGATTCCTTGCCTTCTCGCCAGATCTTCACTTCGGCACACATTCTTCAACAATCCCAGACGCAGAAAATTTCGAGGAAAGGAACCAGCAGGGGAGGAGACGTTCAACAGCTATAATCGACAATCTCCCATCTGGCTGCACAACTTGCAACATCATACTAAAATTTCAGCCTTTTTCTGGACCAAGGTGAGTCTAGACTTCCTTCTCCTCTCCTACTTCCCTTCTTCCTCAGGTCCTGATCGAGATTTAAACCTCCCTTAACCTGACTTGGGGTTACTATCTGTAGATCTGTGAAGTTTCAGCCTTTTTCTGAATTTTGGAAACTGTGTCGAGGATCCAACTTCTGGGTCAGATTTAGGTATGCTAAACTCATTATTTTTGGCTGGTTTTCGTATATGTCATAGACGGTATTTCATAGTAAAGCATACTAAAATTTTAGACGAATCGGAGTTACGGTTTGAGAGTTATTGTCTTCCAAAGTTGACGCCTCATGCAGTTTGTATATATGTGCTGAGTGTTGGGGAAATCAGCAAGTGATGCTGTTTTGTGAGATGGTTTTGAATAAGCTCTTGATCTCCGTTGGGCTTGAATTTTGGATATGATATAGTTGACATATTTTTGTAGAACATATTAAAATTTGAGAGGCATCCAGCTAGTGGTTTAGGATTTATGATTTTTTAAAGATTGAGTCGTAAGCAGTTTTTCTGTTGTGCTGAAAATCGGTTTTGTGAGATAGTTTTAAATAGGATTTTGATCTCCTCTGTGGCTGAATTTTGGATATATTATAGATAAGATTTTATAGTAGAACATATCAAAATTTGGGATAAATCCAGCGAGTAGTTTAGGAGTTATGATTTTTCAAAGTTAAGACAATGTGTTGTTTGTTAAGTGTTATAACCAACTTTGGAAATTTTTGTAGAAGTGATGGTTGAACAGTTTTAAAAAATTCTTGCTCCTAGGAGTAGATGAGATATCATAGATGATCTAGGGAATTATTTCGGAATTTTTATAAGATTATTCGAGTTTTATATTTGAAGCCGAAGTTGGACCTTAACGATCTTTCCGAAAATAGGGAAATGGGTAAATTGCCAGTTTGTAACCAAACTCATCTTTAGGAGTTAGAATATGACTCTTTAGTCTCAAATAAGAGTTTAGGTATGAATTATGGAATTTTTGGAAGTTTTGAGACCAAGGGTAAAATAGTCATTTTATCATAAATTAATACTGTAATCAATTCCGTTCTATTAAGACCTACTATCTTAGAAGTCTTAGACTTCTAATCACCTAGAAAGTGTGCTGACACACTTGCCTCATTTGACAGGCCACTAAATTCCTACTGTACAGCTCGATTTGCGAATTACAAAGTCGAGATCTGATTCAGGTAAGTCCACGGACTTACTTAGCTGGCTTCTTGTATGAGTGTAATGTGTATGAGTGGTGTTTGTTTGTTATAATAAATAACGAAACCGGATTAGGCCGACTTTATTATTTACATAATTGACCCAAGTGTATGATAACGGGTCGTGACATCATCTGCCTGGCTCTTGCGAGAGTCTAGGAGGTTCCCTACGACCAACCCAGTCAGGTAGACGGTCAGATGCATTAGTACCATTCCGCATTGGTAAACGGGGACAGGGGCGAGTTTTGGGAATCCCTCGTGTCACAAAATAAGTACCATTAGTAATGACATATCACCTAATTAAAAGATAATAAAAAGGATTGAGTGTTGCATGTTGATTGTGTATGTTGTGTGTTTGTGCTTTTACCTTTATACTTATGCATAGAATGTTAACTAACGGTTTTATCTGTGTTGTAGATTTGTAGAGATAGACAGTTGCAAAGAGATCCGGAACGGATGGTCAGCCGGGTCCACGTATTCATTAGATGGGGATAGGGGGTCTCCAATACGACATGCATGTTATGTATCTATATATATGTTTTGTAAGGCTGTCACATGTGTACATTCATAAATTAAAAATAATATGTTTTGAAATTGTTTTAAATACATTTGTGTCTTGTTGTAAGATCCAAGTTAAATTGTTGTCAAACTAAGGTCGGGACCCATTGTGAGGTCCTAACCAGTAACTCCCCGAGTTCTCAGAATTTCGGGTGTTACAATGTGGTATCAGAGCCCTGTGTTGGCAACAATGGCACTTGAAATCTTCTGAAAGACCGATTGTATAAAATAACTAGAACCCGAAAAGGGTCTAAAATTTTCAAAACGGATTTTTGTTTTTACACACACGCATAGTCGGGTTGTTGGGTTAGTAGTACGTCGGACCACCATCGTTTTCCGTGGATCTCTGCAGCTTGGATCAATAGGAGTTAGCTTATAGACTTTTTATGATGTTTATTATAATATGTTATATACATGTGTTTGCTTAGCTTGTTAGTATCCTAAAGGATATTTTATACCCTTAGTCGTGATATCACGAAGCAATTATCGCCTCATGATAAATCAGCTGCGGACTTGAAGAATCTCCAATACGAGGCAATGGAATCGGACCTTGAATTGAGTTTTATACTCGGGTAGGCTGCTTGGTGATCCTTACAAATCATCCAAAGAAATCCCTGAGTCAGTTCAATTAAAAGGAATAGAAGGTCGTACAAGGAACTCGGGCATACGAGGCCGAGAGACGGAATTAGAAGAATCATGCAAGAGACGAGAAGATCTCCGAGTGGAGATAACAACATTAGAACAAGAACCAAGTAGAACAGAGTACAACCAAGAGGGCGAGATAAAGGATGTTACAATCGTGGCGAATGCCCCATAGACCATTATGGGCATGAGAGATCTGAAGAGATTGGGTGTCGACCTAGAAACGAGAATCTAAGGTGCACGGAATGAAGACTTACAATTGAGTGTAAAAGCAAAAAGGCAGACCCCACAAGCGTGGGGAGGTTTTGACCTCCTCAACAATATAAGAAGTTTGAAAGAAATTGCGACGCCAATATCCAAAGAATGGAAGCCTGTAGCAGAGTCAACAGAGTTTCAGGAAGGCGATATTATCACCAAAACCAGTGAAGGAATCGGTATGGGAGAACGGCTTTGATAGACTCGAGAGTCCAAGGTAACCCGAATTATCACGGGACCTAAGCGATCAACACAGATGGTCCATGCAAAAGTAACTGCAAGTGGATGATCATTACAGCCATAAGAATTTCAAAGACGCTTGCAAGCTATCGTGGAAACTTGAAACGACTAGTTATGCCAGATGAATGACACAATCGGACTAGAGAAATGGAGTTAGCCCATAAGAAGCGGAAGAGTGGAAGGTAGTTTGAACTAAGGATGTATAAAAGGATTGTTGTGAGCAACTGATTACCTACTAACTAAGGAAATCTTGACTATGTCACAATTAACATGGAATGAAGACTTACAACTTAATGTAAGAACGAAAGGTAGACTTCACAAGCCGGGAGACGTTTTGTCTTCTTTGAAGAGATAGGATTCTGAACGAAATCACCACGCCGGTATTAAAAGGATTGAAGCCCTGAAACATAGTCAACAGAGTTTTGAAGGAAGTATTACAAACAACGACGAATAAGGAGCATGTGTATGTTAGAACAGTGTGGTGGACTCAAGAGTTCGGGGTAACCTCGAAAATTATAACAGGTCTTAAATCATAAACACCCGCAATCCATACAAGAAGAACGGTAAATAGAGGATAATTAAGGTCATAGGAACCGCAAGGAAGTGCTTACAAGCTATCATGGCAGACTGGAAAGAACTATTTACGCTAGATAAGTGTGAACGATTGAACAAACTAAAGCAGTATAAAAGGATTAATTTAGTAGATGATGCTTACCAAAGAATTTTAATACCATACGGGTTATGAGAAGAGTAAGTTCGGGATACTGAGATGAGTCAACTATAGACTGACCGACGTCAGCTGAGGATGTGTAAGTGTTGTTTGGTATGGACGAGTTATATACCGTTAAAAGAAAGGATAATTGCGACTGTGGATTTATGGGGTAGTTTTACCGACGCCTGGCAGGATTTCGTCAAGTATGCCACAACAATCTTGTTAGACAACTAAGGGTATAGAGAATCGTGTTAGAGGTTACTTCTTGGCTGGTTAAGATCAAACTCCGGTCGAGTCTAGTAGTTTGGATCCGTGTTAAAAGAATTAAGGAAGTAAATGGAAGATGGTTGTTTTGCCATCATGATTTTATTTCAAGAAGACAAAGTAAGGAAAGTACTTGGTACTTCATCCGGTTAATCATTTTGGACTCACAGAACACGTCCTTATGATTACGGGGTGACAACAAAATAATCATAGTAGCGCAGTGGGAGCGTGGTGGGTCCTAACCCACAGAGCAAGAAGCTCAAGGGTGTTGAGGGATGTCGTGTCGAGTTTAAGATGGTGATAGTTTGTGAAATGCATTCTAGTTGGAAGGAACGTGAGATAGGCTATGTGGAGTTACTGAAAATGTTGTACGGAAACTTATGTGCATGTAGAGGTAATAGAAGGAGACTGGTACCCTATTATGGATCCGAGTGCAGAGTGATGGCGTTGTTGCATGTTGCTAGGCAAGTAGTTTTGGAATTCTATACCTAACGGAGTACGTTACAGTGGGTTTCTTGATGGATTGAGAGAAGAATTAACGATGTAATAAAAGTATTGTGCATGGTATGCACTAGAAGGCTCAAAGTGAGTAACTACCATTCTGAGTCAAAGATACATAAGAAAGAGAAGCGACGGGAGTATACTTACAACCCAGTAACCGTGCTTAAAGAAACCGTAATCTCGGAGTAGATTTTACGTGTAATGTTATAGCATAACGGATCCGAGTTGCGTTTTGAGTCAGAGGGATACTATCGGGCTGGTAACAATGGTGGATAAAAGGGCGCACTACTGATGGTATGTTAACATTTATTGAGTAATTATTATCAAATGCCGTCATTCGGACATATTCTATGTCACTTAAGATCTTGTAAAATTCGTGAGAAGCCTACGGTCGAGCTAACGATATATTATAGATCTATAAATAGTATTATAACGCCAAGTTAACGCAGAGGATGACCATTGGGTTAATTTTTAGTTGTCTCAAGTGTTAGAGTAGAAAAGGGTATAAGTGATGATCCCTTACTTGAGGAATAAGAGGACTGAGTCATATTAAAAGACAAGCCCAAGTGAGTCGTGGTACGAAGAGCATTAGGCACTTGGTAAAGTGTTGGTGGAAGTCCAAGACCTTTGGTCTTAGTGTGTAGTCAGAACCTTTTCAGAAGGCCGGAAGCAAGTGGTCATAACAAAGGGAAGAAAGTTGAATAAATTATTTTCCGTAGGGTCATCAAAGGCTCTAGAAGTGAGTTGTGTAAGGCAACCATTGGAAGTTGTAAAGCGGTTTAAAAGGGACTGATGGACTAGTATTCCTCACCCTATTGGAGAGGGTAGCTTCAGTTTTCCACGGAGACTAAGTTTGGGAACTAAGTTTGAGAATTTCAGTGGAGAGATACCTACCAGACACGGGTTAGGTTATCATATTAGAGAATGAGACAGTTAAGTCGGACGATACCGGTGAGATATCCGGTAACCACTCTAGAACGTGGTAGCAGGAGCTTGTGATCTAAATACCTGAAAAGATTTAAGATTAAGTGGTTTTATGAAAAGTGGATAAGGCTACCTAAGATACTAGGGATAGTAAGAGACATAACCTTTCAAAGACCTATGTAGTGATAGTTGTAACCTCGAGAGTGACGAGTTAGGGCTTGACCTTGGATGTGTGATATTGTTTGCCTACTTGTTTATTTCATGATTGAGTGTTTAGTCAGTGATGTGTGCTTTTGATAACCTTGATGTGCGGGATACTTGGATGTGGAAACGACGAGACTTTTGTGTAGTGATCAAAAGCACCCATTTGGTGTCTTAAAGGCCGATCAGGATTGTCTTACCCTAAGTTTCGGGACAAAACTTATTTTGATGGGGATCTGATGTACCGACCAGTTTTTTTTCGTTATGCTCTGATAAGGTTAGAGAAGTTTAGAAAAGGAAATTAAATTTTAGTGAGACTAGGACATACCAGTTTATTTATAGAAGTCGTTTAATTAAGTACCATATCCTAAGTTTCGGGACGAAACTTATTTTAAGGGGGTACTGATGTAATATCCGGAATTTTTATTCCGTTTAATTCCGAATCAAATCGGACTTCGAGCCGTTGACGGTTTCCCATTCTATCTAGTATTTCTTCCTTCACAAATTTTATTATTTTATGTAGAATTTAATTCACATAAAATGATAAAATTATATGAAGCTCTAATTCTTATAATTAAGTATTATTTTATGTAGAATTTAATTCACAAAAAATGATAGATTTATATCAAACCCTAGTTATTATAATTCATTCTTATCGATGACTTTAGACGAGATCATGACAAGCTGTGACGAGATCATGACTAAGCTGAGACGAGGCCATGACAAAGCCCGACAAATCTGTGACAAACTCCTTCATGGGCTTGACAAGGCCATGACGAGTTTTGACATATTTTTGACAAACATTTCAGCCCACCTTTCTTGCCTTACCTCAGCCCACTTTCTCTCTTGTTTTCAGCTAGCCTTGCCTTACCTCAGCCCACACTCTTTGATTCAGCCCAGCCGGGAGCTAGCCAAGCAGCCCAGTGAGACGTCCAGCCCACGTACAACAGCTTCTCTTCTCCTCCTTATGCTTCACGTAACGGCTGATAGGTATGCAGTAACTACCGGAAATCACGCTGAAGTTTATTCCCTTCCTTCAACAGCAAGGCCATATCGCCTCTCCTTCCATCTGAACGAGACCCTCCGCCTTCTTGCTCCTTCTTCTGATTCCTTGCCTTCTCGCCAGATCTTCACTTCGGCACACATTCTTCAACAATCCCAGACGCAGAAAATTTCGAGGAAAGGAACCAGCAGGGGAGGAGACGTTCAACAGCTATAATCGAAAATCTCCCATCTGGTTGCACAACTTGCAACAGCAGCGCACTCGAAGAGCCCGGCCAAAGCTGCTACTCCTTCGACCCGGACTGCTTCCAGACCAAGGTGAGTCTAGACTTCCTTCTCCTCTCCTACTTCCCTTCTTCCTCAGGTCCTGATCGAGATTTAAACCTCCCTTAACCTGACTTGGGGTTACTATCTGTAGACCTGTGAAGTTTCAGCCTTTTTCTGAATTTTCAAAACTGTGTCGAGGATCCAACTTCTGGGCCAGATTTAGGTATGCTAAACTCATTATTTTGGCCTGGTTTTCAGATATGTCATAGACGGTACTGCATAGTAAAGCATACTAAAATTTTAGAGTAATCGGAGTTACGGTTTGAGAGTTATTGTGTTCCAAAGTTGACGCCTCATGCAGTTTGTATATATGTGCTGAGTGTTGGGGAAAACAGCAAGTGATGCTGTTTTGTGAGATGGTTTTGAATAAGCTCTTGATCTCCGTTGGGCTTGAATTTTGGATATGATATATTTGACATATTGTTGTAGAACATATTAAAATTTGAGAGGCATCCAGCTAGTGGTTTGGGATTTATGATTTTTCAAAGATTGAGTCGTAAGCAGTTTTTTTGTTGTGCTGAAAATCGGTTTTGTGATATAGTTTTAAATAGGATTTTGATCTCCTTTGTGGCTGAATTTTGGATATATTATAGATAAGATTTAATAGTAGAACGTATCAAAATTTGGGATAAATCCAGCGAGTAGTTTAGGAGTTATGATTTTTCAAAGTTAAAACAATGTGCTGTTTGTTAAGTGTTATAACCAACTTTGGAAATTTTTGTAGAAGTGATGGTTGAACAGTTTTAAGAAATTCTTGCTCCTAGAAGTAGATGAGATGTCATAGATGATCTAGGGAATTATTTCGGAATTTTTATAAGATTATTCGAATTTTATATTTGAAGCCGAATTGGACCTTAACTATCTTTCCGAAAATAGGGAAATAGGTAAATTGTCAGTTTGTAACCAAACTCATTGTAACACCCCAATTCTAAGAACTTGGGGAGCTACTGGTTAGAACCTCACAATGGGTCCCGACCTTAGTTTGACAACAATTTTACTAGGATCTTACAACAAGGCACAAAAGTATTAAAAACATTTGAAAACTTTAAACAATATATACATGAAAAATATGTATCAGCCTTACAAATCAAAGGTACTAAAACGACGCATATGAAGTATATAAGACAACCTCGTCCCCAACTAAATGAGTACGTCAACCCGGCTGACCATTCCCTCCGGATCTCTCTGCAACTGTCTTAACCTGCAAGACATATACAAGCGGTATAAAACCGTTAACTAACATTCTATGCATAAGTATAAAGGTAAAAGCACAATCACACATCATACACAATCAACATGCAACACTCAATCCTTTTATTATCTTTAATTAGGTGATAGGTCATTACTAATGATACTTATTTTGTGACACGAGGGATTCCCAAACCTCGCCAATGTCCCCGTTTACCAACGCGGAATGGTACTAATGCATCTGACCGTCTACCGGACTGGGCTGGTCGCAGGGAACCTCCTACACTCTCGCAAGACCTAGGCGGATGATGTCATGACCCGTTATCATACACTTGAGTCAATTACGTAAATAATAAAGTCGACCTAATCCGGTTTCGTTGTTTATCATAACTAACAAACACCACTCCTACACATTACACTCATACAAGAAGCCAGCTAAGTAAGTCCGTGGACTTACCTGAATCAGATCTCGACTTTCTAATTCACAAATCGATCTGTACATTAGGAATTCAGTGGCCTGTCAAAGGAGGCAAGTGTGTCAGCACACTTTCTAGGTGATTAGAAGTCTAAGACTTCTAAGATAGTAGGTCTTAATAGAACGGAATTGACTACTGTATTAATTTATGGTAAAATGACTATTTTATCCTTGGTCTCCAAACTTCCAAAAATTCCCTAATTCATGCCTAAACTCTTATTTGAGACTAAAGAGTCATATTCTAACTGCTAAAGATGAGTTTGGTTACAAACTGACAATTTACCCATTTCCTTATTTTCAGAAAGATCGTTAAGGTTCAACTTCGGCTTCAAATAAAAAATTCGAATAATCTTATAAAATTTCCGAATTAATTCCCTAGATCATCTATGATATCTCATCTACTCCTAGGAGCAAGAATTTTTTAAAACTGTTCAACCATCACTTCTACAAAAATTTCCAAAGTTGGTTATAACACTTAACAAACAGCACATTGTCTTAACTTTGAAAAATCATAACTCCTAAACTACTCGCTGGATTTATCCCAAATTTTGATACGTTCTACTATAAAATATTATCTATAATATATCCAAAATTCAGCCACAAAAGAGATCAAAATCCTATTTAAAACTATCTCACAAAACCGATTTTCAGCACAACAAAAAAACTGCTTACGACTCAATCTTTGAAAAATCATAAATCCCAAACCACAAGCTGGATGCCTCTCAAATTTTAATATGTTCTACAACAATATGTCAACTATATCATAACAAAAATTCAAGCCCAACGGAGATCAAGAGCTTATTCAAAACCATCTCACAAAACAGCATCACTTGCTGTTTTCCCCAACACTCAGCACATATATACAAACTGCATGAGGTGTCAACTTTGGAAAACAATAACTCTCAAACCGTAACTCCGATTCTTCCCAAATTTTTGTATGTTATACTATGTACTACTGTCTATGACATATCCGAAACCCAGCCAAAAAGAAGAAGTCTAACTTACCCAAATCTTGACCCGAAGTTGACTGTTTTTCACTTCTGAAAACTCAGGAAAACGCTTGAATCTGTACAGCTCATTTATGGTTGTTCTGAGTAGGTTTAAAAAACGGAACTAGTACACGTTAGGAAAGGGAAAGGTGGACTGAAATGTAGTGTAGCAAGGGGTACAAGCCTTACCCGATTCCGAGACTCGAATGTACCGAAAAGAAGGTACCAAGGCTACTGCTGAGTATGCGTTTTGCACAGAAGGGGAGAAGCCATGGTCCCTAATTGCTCGAGGCTGCAGACAGAGAAGAGCGACGTGGTCCGGGTGTGCAGGGCGTTGGCAAGCAACAGCAGTCCCAGGCGCCTATGCAGAACGTTGGTGAGCAGCAGCCGTCCCATGCGGCCTGTGCAGAAGTCGGTGAGCAGCAGCAGTCCCAGGCGGCCTGTGCAGAAGTCGGTGAGCAGCAGCGCCTCTTTCTTACTCCGGTGAAGGCGAGGCGAAAGAGCAGCGCAAGAAGGGAGGCAGCGGCGTGAGCAGTTAGCGTAGAATAGGATTAGGGATGCTGATTAGATTGGGTTAAGGTTAATTAGGGTTTAGGTTAATTTATTATGGGCTGGCTCACATGTCTTTGGGCAGGGTCCGTTGGGCCTGCTCATCTAACTAAGATGGGCTTATAATTAAATCGTTACACGCACGGAACCGCTCATTGGTTTTCGGTTTCAATTTATGTAACAATTTTATTCGGTTTCCCTATTTATCGTTTTAGGTGAAATAGAGTCACATAAAATGATAGAATTTGATAATGCTTTATTTTATTTAAAAGAATAAAGGTCGGTGGATCGGAATCCGATTTGATCGGGTATTAAACGGAAATTAAATTTCCCGGGTATTACAGTCACGAATTTGTCATGGCCTCGTCATAACTTGTCTTGGGCTCATCTTGATCTTGTCACTAGAACGTCATGACTTTGTCAAAGACAAGTCATGATATACTCTAGGGTTTGGATTAGGGTTTGCTACTAATAAAGTCTTATCATTTTATGTGAAGTGATATTACATAAAATGATAAAATTTTGAGATATAGTCTCCAACTACGTAGACAGCTAAGGATCAAAAGATCGAAATCCGGTTTGCTACGGAATTAAACGGGATAAAAATTTTGGATATTACATCAGTACCCCCTTAAAATAAGTTTTGTCACGAAACTTAGAACAAGGTATTTAATCAAATGACTTCCAAAATTAAACTTCTATATCATAGTCTCACTAAATTTTAATTTCGTTTTCTAAACTCCTGTAACCCTATCAAAGTGTAACGAAAAATCCGGTCGTTACATCAGATCTCCCTCAAAATAAGTTTCGGTATGACAATCTTGATCGGCCTTTAAGGCACCAAATGGGTGTGTTTGATCGCTATACAAAAGTCTCGTCGTTTCCACATCTAAGTATCCCGCACATCGGTTACCAAAAGAACGCATCACTGACTAAACACTCAATCATGAAATAAACAAGCAGTCAAACAATATCACACATACAAGGTCAAACACTAACTCGTCACTCTCGAGGTTACAACTATTGCTACATAGGTCTTTGAAAGGTTACGTCTCTTACTATCCCCCATATCTTAGGTAGCCTTATCAGCTTTTCATAAAACCACTGAATCTTAAATCTTTTCAGGTACTTAGATCACAAGCGTTTGCTACCACGTTCTAGAGTGGTTACCGGATATCTCACCGGTATCATCCGGCTCAACTGTCTGATCCTCTAATCTGAAGACCTAACTCGTGTCTGGTAGGTATCACTCCAACTGAAATTCTCAACTCAGTTCCCCAAATTTAGTTTCCGTGGAAAACTGAAGCTACACCCTCCAATAGGGTGAGGAATACTAGTTCATCAGTCACTGTTAAACCTACTTTAAAATTTTCAAATGGTTACCTTACACAACTCACTTCCAAATTCTTTGATAACCTTACGGAAAATAATCTATTCAACTTTCTTCCCTTCGTTATGACCACTCGCTTCCGGCCTTCTAAAAAGGTTCTGACTACACACTCAGGCCAAAGGTCGTGGACATCCACCAACACTTACCAAGTACCCAGTGCTCTTCGCATCACGACTCACTTGGTCTTGTCTTTTAATATTACTCATCATCTTATTCCTCCGGTAAGGAATCATCACCTTTACCCTTTTCCTGGTCTACACTCGGGGCAACTAAGAATCAAATCTAGTGGTCATCATCTTTGTTTACTTGGCATTATTATATTATTTATAGATCTCTAATATATTTTTACCTCAAATTTAGGCTTCTCACGCATTTTCCCAGATCCTAAGTAAAATATCATATGTCCGAAATGACGGCATTAGACACAAAGTGATCTCTTATCACCGTTCTTTGATAATAACTACTCAATAAATCTTAACATACCATCAGCAGTGCGCTCTTTTGTCCACCGTTGTTACTAGCCCGATAGTATCTCTCTAACTCAAAACGCAACTCGGGTCCGTTCCGATATAACATTACCCATAAAATCTACTCCGAGATTATGCTTTCTTTAAGCACGGTTACTAGGTTGTAAGTATACTCCTTTCGCTTCTCTTTCTTATGTATCTTTGACTCGGAATGGTAGTTACTAACTTTGAGCTTTCTAGTGCAGACCATGCACAATACTTTTATTACATCGTAAATTCTTCTCTCAGTCCACCGAGAAAACTCACACTATCGTACTCCGTTAGGTATAGAATTCCAAAACTACTTGTCTGGAAACATGTAACGAAGCCATCACTCTTCATTCGGATCCATAATTGGGTACCAGTCTCCTTCTATTACGTCTACATGCACATAAGTTCCCCTACAATATTTTCAGTCACTCCGCATAGCGTTTCTCACGTTCCTTCCAAGCAAAATGCATTTCACCAATTATCATCATCTTAAACTCCAGCTTTGTGGGTTAGGACCCCCCACGTTTCCGCTGCGCTACTCTGATAATTTTGTTGTCACTCATTAATCAAAAGGACATTTTATGTGAGTCCCAAGTGCTTAACATCAAACTCTTTCTTCCAATTATATCTTAAGTCCTAACCTGATGAAGTACCAGGTACCTTCCTTAATTGCCTTAATGAAACAAAAACAACTGGAGAACAACTTCTTCCGTTTACTTTCTTAATTCTCTTAGCACGGATCCAAACCCCCCTGACTCGACCGGGTTTGATTTTTAATCAACCAAGCAGTAATCTCTAACACGATTATCTCTATACCTTTAGTTTCTATGAAGATTTACGTTGCCTACTTGAGGAAATCCTCTAGAGCATCGGTGTAATTACTTCAATAGTCCTCAATCATAGATATCTCCTCTTAAATGTACATAGCTCGTCAATACCAAATAACCCTTGCACGTACTTAGTTGACATCGGTCAGTCTATAATTGATTTATCTCAATTTCATACCTCTAGTGGTCTTAAACTTTTGGTGCACATCACCTACTAGATTAATCATTTTATCCTTCTTTAGTTCGTCTTATCTTTCACTCTCCTGCTTCCTTTGGGACAACTCTCTTTCTCACGTCTCACAGTGTCATTCGCCTGACGTTAAAAGTCGTTCCTAACACTCCACGATAGATGGTAAACGTCTTGTAGTTCCGATGACTTTTAATTACCTCCCAATTGTAGTCCCTTTACAAGGACCGTCTGTGTTGATGACCTATGTTCTATTATAATTGGGGGTTACCTTGGACTATTGAGTCCACCACACGATTCTCACAAGCATAGGTTCCTTAATCGGAGTTGTTTGTAGTATTTCCTTCCAAATCTTTGTTGACTATGTTACAGGGCTTCGATCCTTTCGATATTGGCGTTGTGATTCCTCTTAGAATTCTTATCTTTGAAGAAGATAAAACGTCTCCAGGCTTGTGAAGTTTATCTTTTGCTCTTACATTAAGTTGTAAGTCTCCATTCCGTGTTAATTGTGATCTGTCAAAAATTTCCTTAGCTAGTAGGTAAACAGTTGCTCACAACAATCCTTTTATACTTCTTTAGTTCGTTCTACCTTCCACCCTTCCGCTTCTTATGGCTAACTCCATTTATCTAGTCCGATTGTGTCATTCATCTGGCATAAATAGTCGTTTCAAGTTTCCACGATAGCCTGCAAGCGTCTTTGAAATTCTTATAGCCGTAATGATCATCCACTTACAGTTCCTTTTGCATGGACCATCTGTGTTGATGGCTTAGGTCTCGTGATAATTCGGGTTACCCTGGATTCTCGAGTCCAACAAGGACGCTCTCCCATACCCCTTTTCTTCACTAATGTTGGTGGTAATATCAACTTCTTATATCTTCGAGAAGGTCAAAACCTCTCCACATTTGTGGGGTATGCCTTTTTGCTTTTACACTCAATTTTAGGTCTTCATTCCGTGCACCTTAAATTATCACCCCCAGATTGACACTCTGTCTCTTCTGGTTTCTAATGCCCATAATGGTTTATGGGGCATCCGCCTCGATGGTAATGTCCTTGATTCCGCAATCTTGGTTGTACTCAATTCTACTAGTCTCGTTCCAATATTGTTATCTCTACTCCGCACTCTTGTAGTCTGTTGCATGGTTCTTATAATTCATCTCTTGGCCTCATACAACCAAGTCCCTTGTATGACCTTCTATTTCTTCTATCTGAGTTGACTCGGGATATCTTCATCATTTGATTGAAGTTATGGTCAAAATTATCTCCACATCTTTACTTCTTCGCCTATTAGTTCTTTGGATGGTTAACAAAGGTTACTAGGACGCCCACCCGAGTATAATACTTGATCCAAGGTCTGAGTCCTTTGTCTCGTGTTGAAAACTCTTCAAGTTTGCTACCGATTTATCATGAGGCGATAATCGCTTCATGATATCACAACTAAAGGATATAATATATCCTTTAGGATACTAACATGCTACACATATACATATATATAACATACATTAATACTCATCATAATAAGTCTATATGCAAACTCATATCGATCAAAGTTGTAGAGATCCACGGAGAGCGATGGTGGTCCAACGTACTACTAACCCAACAATCCGACTATGCGCGCGTGTGAAAACATAAATCCGTCTTGAAAATTTTAGACCCCTCTCGGGTTCTAGTTATTTTATACATTTGGTCTTTCAGAAGATTTCAAGTGCCATTGTTGCCAACCCAGAGCTCTAATACCATATTGTAACACCCCAATTCTAAGAACTCGGGGAGCTACTAGTTAGGACCTCACAATGGGTCCTGACCTTAGTTTGACAACAATTTTACTAGGATCTTACAACAAGGCACAAAAGTATTAAAAACATTTCAAAACTTTAAACAATATATACATGAAAAATATGTATCAGCCTTACAAATCAAAGGTACTAAAACGACGCATATGAAGTATATAAGACAACCTCGTCCCAACTAAATGAGTACGTGGACCCGGCTGACCATTCCCTTCGGATCTCTCTACAACTGTCTTAACCTGCAAGACATATACAAGCGGTATAAAACCGTTAGCTAACATTCTATGCATAAGTATAAAGGTAAAAGCACAATCACACATCATACACAATCAACATGCAACACTCAATCCTTTTATTATCTTTAATTAGGTGATAGGTCATTACTAATGATACTTATTTTGTGACACGAGGGATTCCCAAACCTCGCCCCTGTCCCCGCTTACCAACGCGGAATGGTACTAATGCATCTGACCGTCTACCGGACTGGGCTGGTCGCAGGGAACCTCCTAGACTCTCGCAAGAGCTAGGCAAATGATGTCACGACCCGTTATCATACACTTGGGTCAATTACGTAAATAATAAAGTCGGCCTAATCCGGTTTCATTGTTTATCATAACTAACAAACACCACTCATACACATTACACTCATACAAGAAGCCAGCTAAGTAAGTCCGTGGACTTACCTGAATCAGATCTCGACTTTCTAATTCGCAAATCGATATGTACAGTAGGAATTCAGTGGCTTGTCAA
The DNA here is from genome assembly GCA_033239125.1 of Fagopyrum homotropicum. Classification (NCBI taxonomy): domain Eukaryota; kingdom Viridiplantae; phylum Streptophyta; class Magnoliopsida; order Caryophyllales; family Polygonaceae; genus Fagopyrum; species Fagopyrum homotropicum. The sequence continues at coordinate 62,083,923 of BSWB01000005.1, forward strand.
AGGAGGCAAGTGTGTCAGCACACTTTCTAGGTGATTAGAAGTCTAAGACTTCTAAGATAATAGGTCTTAATAGAACGGAATTGACTACAATATTAATTTATGGTAAAATGACTATTTTATCCTTGGTCTCGAAACTTTCAAAAATTCCCTAATTCATGCCTAAACTCTTATTTGAAACTAAAGAGTCGTATTCTAACTCCTAAAGATGAGTTTGGTTACAAACTGACAATTTACCCATTTCCTTATTTTCGGAAAGATCATTATGGGCTGGCTGACATGTCTTTGGGCCGGGTCCGTTGGGCCTGCTCATCTAACTAAGATGGGCTTATAATTAAATCGTTACACGCACGGAACCGCTCATTGGTTTTCGGTTTCAATTTATGTAACATATTTATTCGGTTTCCCTATTTATCGTTTTAGGTGAAATAGAGTCACATAAAATGATAGAATTTGATAATGCTTTATTTTATTTAAAAGAATAAAGGTTGGCGGATCGGAATCCGATTTGATCGGGTATTAAACGGAAATTAAATTTCCCGGGTATTACAGTCACGAATTTGTCATGGCCTCGTCATAACTCGTCTTGGGCTCATCTTGATCTTGTCACTAGAACGTCATGACTTTGTCAAAGACAAGTCATGATATACTCTAGGGTTTGGATTAGGGTTTGCTACTAATAAAATCATATCATTTTATGTGAAGTGATATTACATAAAATGATAAAATTTTGAGATATAGTGTCCAACTACGTAGACAGCTAAGGATCAAAAGATCGAAATCCGGTTTGCTACGGAATTAAACGGGATAAAAATTTCGGATATTACACTAATCTTTAGGATTTAGAATATGACTCTTTAGTCTCAAATAAGAGTTTAGGCATGAATTAGGGAATTTTTGGAAGTTTTGAGACCAAGAGTACAATAGTCATTTTATCATAAATTAATACTGTAATCAATTCCGTTCTATTAAGACCTACTATCTTAGAAGTCTTAGACTTCTAATCACCTAGAAAGTGTGCTGACACACTTGCCTCCTTTGACAGGCTACTGAATTCCTACTGTACATATCGATTTGCGAATTAGAAAGTCGAGATCTGATTTAGGTAAGTCCACGGACTTACTTAGCTGGCTTCTTTTATGAGTGTAATGTGTACGAGTGGTGATTGTTAGTTATAATAAATAATGAAACTAGATTAGGCCGACTTTATTATTTACATAATTGACCCAAGTGTATGATAACGGGTCGTGACATCATCTGCCTAGCTCTTGCGAGAGTCTAGGAGGTTCCCTGCGACCAGCCCAGTCAGGTAGACGGTCAGATGCATTAGTACCATTCCGCGTTGGTAAACGGGGACAGGGGCGAGGTTTGGGAATCCCTCGTGTCACAAAATAAGTATCATTAGTAATGACATATCACCTAATTAAAAGATGATAAAAATGATTGAGTGTTGCATGTTGATTGTGTATGTTGTGTGTTTGTGTTTTTACCTTTATACTTATGCATAGAATGTTAGCTAACGGTTTTGTCCGTGTTGTAGATTTGTAGAGATAGACAGTTGCAAAGAGATCCGGAACGGATGGTCAGCCGGGTCCACGTATACATTAGATGGGGACAGGGGGTCTCCCATACCACATGCATGTTATGTATCTATATATATGTTTTGTAAGGCTGTCACATGTATACATTCATACATTAAAAATAATATGTTTTGAAATTGTTTTAAATACATTTGTGCCTTATTGTAAGATCCAAGTTAAATTGTTGTCAAACTAAGGTCGGGACTCATTGTGAGATCCTAACCAGTAACTCCCCGAGTTCTCAGAATTTGGGGTGTTACAATGTGGTATCAGAGCTCTGGGTTGGCAACAATGGCACTTGAAATCTTTTGAAAGACCGATTGTATAAAATAACTAGAACCCAAAAGGGGTCTAAAATTTTCAAAACGGATTTTTGTTTTTACACACACGCATAGTCGGGTTGTTGGGTTAGTAGTACGTCGGACCACCATCGCTTTCCGTGGATCTCTGCAGCTTGGATCGATAGAAGTTAGCTTATAGACTTTTTATGATGTTTATTATAATATGTTATATACATGTGTTTGCTTAGCTTGTTAGTATCCTAAAGGATATTTTATACCCTTAGTCGTGATATCACGAAGCGATTATCGCCTCATGATAAATCAGCTGCGGACTTGAAGAATCTCCAATACAAGGCAATGGAATCGGACCTTGAATTGAGTTTTATACTCGGGTAGGCTGCTTGGTGATCCTTACAAATCATCCAAAGAAATCCCTGAGTCAGTTCAATTAAAAGGAATAGAAGGTCGTACAAGGAACTCAGGCATACGAGGCCGAGAGACGGAATTAGAAGAATCATGCAAGAGACGAGAAGATCTCCGAGTGGAGATAACAACATTAGAACAAGAACCAAGTAGAACATAGTACAACCAAGAGGGCGAGATAAAGGACGTTACAACCATGGCGAATGCCCCATAGACCATTATGGGCATGAGAGATCTGAAGAGATTGGGTGTCGACCTAGAAACGAGAATCTAAGGTGCACGGAATGAAGACTTACAATTGAGTGTAAAAGCAAAAAGGCAGACCCCACAAGCGTGGGGAGGTTTTGACCTCCTCAGCAATATAAGAAGTTTGAAAGAAACTGCGACGCCAATATCCAAAGAATGGAAGCCTGTAACAAAGTCAACGGAGTTTCAGGAAGGCAATATTATCACCAAAACCAGTGAAGGAATCGGTATGGGAGAACGGCTTTGATAGACTCGAGAGTCCAAGGTAACCCGAATTATCACGGGACCTAAGCGATCAACACAGATGGTCCGTGCAAAAGGAACTGCAAGTGGATGATCATTACGGCCATAAGAATTTCAAAGACGCTTGCAAGCTATCGTGGAAACTTGAAACGAATAGTTATGCCAGATGAATGACACAATCGGACTAGAGAAATGGAGTTAGCCCATTAGAAGCGGAAGAGTGGAAGGTAGTTTGAACTAAGGAAGTATAAAAGGATTGTTGTGAGCAACTGATTACCTACTAGCTAAGGAAATTTTGACTATGTCACAAATAACATGGAATGAAGACTTACAACTTAATGTAAGAACGAAAGGTAGACTTCACAAGCCGGGAGACGTTTTGTCTTCTTTGAAGAGATAGGATTCTGAACGAAATCACCACGCCAGTATTAAAAGGATTGAAGCCCTGAAACATAGTCAACAGAGTTTTGAAGGAAGTATTACAAACAACGCCGAATAAGGAGCATGTGTATGTTAGAACAGTGTGGTGGACTCAAGAGTCCGGGGTAACCTCGAAAATTATAACAGGTCTTAAGTCATAAACACCCGCAATCCATACAAGAAGAACGGTAAATAGAGGATAATTAAGGTCATAGGAACCACAAGGAAGTGCTTACAAGCTATCATGGCAGACTGGAAAGAACTATTTACGCTAGATAAGTGTGAATGATTGAACAAACTAAATCAGTATAAAAGGATTAATTTAGTAGGTGATGCTTACCAAAGAATTTTAATACCATACAGGTTATGAGAAGAGTAAGTTCGGGATACTGAGATGAGTCAACTATAGACTGACCGACGTCAGCTGAGGAAGTGTAAGTGTTGTTTGGTATTGACGAGTTATATACCATTAAGAAAGGATAATTGCGACTGTGGATTTATGGGGTACTTTTACCGATGCCTGGCAGGATTTCCTCAAGTATGCCACAACAATCTTCTTAGACAACTAAGGGTATAGAGAATCGTGTTAGAAGTTACTTCTTTGCTGGTTAAGATCAAACTCCGGTCGAGTCTAGTAGTTTGCATCCGTGTTAAAAGAATTAAGGAAGTAAATGGAAGATGGTTGTTTTCCCATCATGATTTTATTTCAAGAAGACAAAGTAAGGAAAGTACTTGGTACTTCATCCAGTTAATCATTTTGGACTGACAGAACACGTCCTTATGATTACGGGGTGACAACAAAATAATCATAGTAGCGCAGTGGGAGCGTGGTGGGTCCTAACCCACAAAGCAAGAAGCTCGAAGGTGTTGAGGGATGTCGTGTCGAGTTTAAGATGGTGATAGTTTGTGAAATGCATTCTAGTTGGAAGGAACTTGAGATAGGCTATGTGGAGTTACTGAAAATGTTGTAGGAAACTTATGTGCATGTAGAGGTAATAGAAGGAGACTGGTACCATATTATGGATCCGAGTGCAGAGTGATGGCGTTGTTGCTTGTTGCTAGGCAAGTAGTTTTGGAATTCTATACCTAACGGAGTACGTTAGAGTGGGTTTCTTGATGGATTGAGAGAAGAATTAACGATGTAATAAAAGTATTGTGCATGGTATGCACTAGAAGGCTCAAAGTGAGTAACTACCATTCTGAGTCAAAGATACATAAGAAAGAGAAGCGACGGGAGTATACTTACAACCCATTAACCGTGCTTAAAGAAAGCGTAATCTCGGAGTAGATTTTACGTTTAATGTTATAGTAGAACGGATCCGAGTTGCGTTTTGAGTCAGAGGGATACTATCGGGCTGGTAACAATGGTGGATAAAAGGGCGCACTACTGATGGTGTGTTAACATTTATTGAGTAATTATTATCAAATGCCGTCATTCGGACATATTCTATGTCACTTAAGATCTTGTAAAATTCGTGAGAAGCCTACGGTCGAGCTAACGATATATTATAGATCTATAAATAGTATTATAACGCCAAGTTAACGCAGAGGATGACCATTGGGTTAATTTTTAGTTGTCTCAAGTGTTAGAATAGAAAAGGGTATAAGTGATGATCCCTTACTTGAGGAATAAGAGGACTGAGTCATATTAAAAGACAAGCCCAAGTGAGTCGTGGTCCGAAGAGCATTAGGCACTTGGTAAAGTGTTGGTGGATGTCCAAGACCTTTGGCCTTAGTGTGTAGTTAGAATCTTTTCAGAAGGCCGGAAGCAAGTGGTCATAACTAAGGGAAGAAAGTTGAATAAATTATTTTCCGTAGGGTCATCAAAGGATCTAGAAGTGAGTTGTGTAAGGCAACTGTTCGCCCCTAAAGGTGTGTGTAAATAAGCTTTAAATTTATAAAACTAGAATCAAGCAGCGAACCCGCAGTGTACGGATCGACGTAGCTAAGCAAGAATTCCAGAGTATCGAACACAGGGATTTGGGTGGGAACAAATACGATTGCAGATTATCAAGCGAGTGAATATGAGAGTTTGCAAATATATTGGAAAAACAACAATCCTAAAGATCCAAGTATCCAGTTGTGGCAATCGATTCAAGATATACTTAATGATTCAAAGACAGAGTTGAGATATGCAAAGGTATGCTAATGTAAGGTAATCGTACGGTGAAGTTCCAAACACCTTATGTAACTCACCTACAAGGCACTCTCTATACAGGTTGTTGAGGCTCAATATAGAAAGGTTCTAAAGGCAAGAATTAATGTCAAATGCCCAAACTTGTAACCCAAGGATCAAGACTAACTAAACCGATTGAGGTTGTGACACTCACAATCGAGGTAGAGGTTGTTGAGGCTTCACTACCACCTAGAAAAGACAAGTCTAAACTAAGTTAAAGAAAATCTTTAACTTTGGATTAAAGTAAAAGCAAGTTCGTAGACTTAAGAGAAATCACGGTTAGTTCTTGAGGTTCCACGGCCGTGGACTCAAGAACAGGCCGTAATTTAGGGTTGTCGGCGATTCTCTCTAACTCTCAGGGTCTAATCTGTTTACGATCGATCTATCATCATCTAAGCCACAACTATCAACCCTTCACCTTAGAATTATTAAGGGTTTTTAGCCAATAACAGTCATGTTGATATCAATTCAAGAATTAAAAGATAGAAAGATGAAAATTTTCAAGAACTTTCAATAATCTTCAAACCAATCTCAAAGTCACAAAGAAAACAAGTATTGTCAAAGGATTCAAAGTAAAACAAAAATCACAACCTTAGGAAAGAAGGGAAAACGGGATGTCAATCCGTTTTCCGAATCAAACCTAAACAAGAAGAGAGATCTTCTTGCAAAATCTTCCAAAAAGCTTCGATCTTCCGCCAATCCAGAGATCTCAACAGCAATCTCCACCAAAAGTGCGAGATTAGGGTAATTCTCAGATACGAACTTCAATCTCCAATGAGATGATCAATGCTTCCAAGCAAAAGCCAAACGATGTTGAGATTCCCTAAGCGTCGATAAATGCCGCTAAGCGAAGATGTCGGGTCTAAGCGGTGATAAATGAGGGTAAGAGAAGCCTACGGAATCTTGCTTCGTCCGTCTTTTTATAGGGCAAGATAAAATATCGGCCCGGCCCAATCTTCAAAAGATCGTGGCTTCAAAGTGTGGCGAAAAGATCCGCCAAGATCACGGTCGTGGAAGTTCTCACGACCGTAATTTAGGGCGTGGATTAGGTCACGGTTTGTACCATGTATTCCACGGCCGTAATAGTTACTGGAATGCATCACGCTTCCTTTGCAGGGTTCCACGGCCGTGGAACTGAACGTGGTTCGTAGTACGGCCGTATTTTAGAGCGTGGTTTAGGGCAAGAACGTGATTCTTCCCTAGCCTCGTGCATTCCTCAAGCTAAAACTCCAATTTGCTTCCTAAGAATGTCCTCAATCCTTGGACAGATCGAATCAACTCTCCTTTGCTCGATTCCGTTCGGAAATAGCTCCAAATCACCTATAATCAACATAGAACTAGTGTAGACATCCATATCGACAATATAGGTAATACTAGCTCACATATGCACAAAGTTCAATCAAAGACTATCAATATGAATCAAATACGTCTAGAAAACGTGCCTAAAATATCACAATATTTCATGCTAACAAATAACCCCATACTTAACACTTGCTTGTCCCTAAGCAAGGTCTTTCAAAAAGCTTTAAACAAGAGTTAAGATGAAATATGTGTACCTTCTTTTGGGTGAATGTGACTTCTAAAGAATAGATCATTCTCAAACCTTGCTTTAATCGTTTGTCAAACGTTCACACACTCAATGAAAGAGTAAAAAGCAAAGAAAATTCATGAACCAATTTGACTTCCAAGCAAGCATTATAACCTTCACACATTATCAAAATCAATCACAAGAAACTTCAATTTAGATCACCAAGTCATATAACATTCTTTTGATCTTAAGGACTTTCAAAGAAAAGGTCTAGAATACGGAAGGGAAGGGAAAACTTTAAGGGAAAGTGGTGCATAAATCCGGGAAAGTGGACAACTACCTTCTTCTTCTTATGCGGTTCCCGCAACACTTCAACTTAGAGCTTCGCTCTCTTCTTTTCATTTTTCGACTTTACTTTTGGAGTTATGGACAGAGGTGCACAAAAACCGAAGCCTAGGAGATTGGCGTTTCTCAATTTTTATGAGATGCCTCAAACCCTTAGCGCACATACCATAATCCGCTAGGAATATCGCTCAATCCGACTTTGGCAAGACACAAACACCCGGCTATGTGAATGGTGCCGAGTTACTTATCGTCATGATTGACTTCCCCAAACCTACAATTTCTTTCTATTCATTTGATTGCAAATAATTGCTCTCATGGCCCTCCCACATCAAACATGCCTTTTTCTCATTCACTTCTCCAAATTCCCGGATAGGTAAAGGAGGCTAATATTTCAATGAGGAGCTAGATGATCAAAGAAAGGAGAAAGAAAGTATCGAATTGCCTTAATCATTTCAACAAGAAGTATAGGAACTTATAATGTGATTTCAACTTCAATTTCCTAGCATGATTTAGATAACATTTTCACATTATAAAGCTTTGCAAAAGAGGTAAAATTTATTCATTCAAATTCTTTTCAATTCACAATCCTTTTAAGCATGCAATTGTCATCAAACTCAATTCACAAGTAGTCATTATCATGGAAATCATCTCAATTCATTAGAAGCTCAAAATTTTCAAAATTTTTCAATTTTTATGGGTTTTTCAAGTCACTTTTCATGCAATGCAATAAGGGAACGTGCAACACATAATGAACATGCAACGATAGTCTCAATTGAAAGCGAACATAGTAAGTAGAGTTATTACAAACTTTTTAGTACATCTCACCCCATACTTAGGACGAACATTGTCCCTAATGTTCAAAAGAAAGAAAGAAAAGAAAAAGAAACTCACAAAGTGGTGGCGGGAATGTCTAAAACGAACGGTCATGCATCGAATCACTGTGGCGCCGGCGGAGGCGGGAATGGGGAGAAACTCGGATCATAGAACCGCCCAAACTGCTGGCGGTAGACGTCCCTCATCATGTGGTCAAGGTCGTCTAAGCGTCCGTCTCTAGCATCCGCCCGGATCTCCAACGCTCCAACTCTCTTTGAAAGTCCGGTGGCCCAATCCGGCATCTGCTCTTACCATCCCGGGGCGTGACTGTACCATGCTGGGGCACCGGATGGTGCTGGTGCTGGTGGTGGTGCTGCTGGCTGCTCCGTGGACCAAGGAGGGGGAACGCCATACCATGTGGGAGGTGTGGTCATCCACGTGGGCCTCTCACTCACGCTAGCGCGGCGAGATGACGAGCCTGAGGCTCTAGATGGACGTGGAGAGCGTCTAGGTACATCTGGGGCCGCCTCCGGCTGGTCTGGAAACGTGCCAAACTCCTGCTCCGCTCCTCCTCCACCCTCAAACTGATCTCCCATGTCCTCCTCCTCGACAACCGGTGGTGGGACGTAAGGGGGAGCTACTATCCTGTTCGCATGCATCGCAGCGAACGTCTCCTTCCAATTATGGCGTCCCGCCATAATGGAATACTCCGGCAGCCACTCTATACCCCTACCCGTCCTAGTCTCCCAAGGCATGCCCGCATAAGGTGGACCTCCATGTGTGGGGAAAATGAGACCCCTAACCATGAATGCATGTAGTCCTAAAGGAACGGCCGGTATGCGGGTGCAAGCAGAAAAATCCACACCAAAACTCCTAGCAATATGGGTAACTATCCCACCATACCCGATGTTCTCCTTCTTCTTGTTCTTGAGCTTGCTCATCGTAGCAGCCAAGAGAGTAGCACAATCTGCACGGCGTCCGTAAAGCATACAATAGAGCAAGAATAGCTCATCCGTCTTGATCTTTTGGGGCGTCTCCGTCCTAGGAAAGAGACACTCCGAAAGAACACGGTGAGCTATCTTCAAGGCTAGATGGTACATCAATCTAGCCTTGGTATCAGCGGGTTGCCAACGGTCCTCGTCGGCATATACCATAGCAACTTCCTCCCAAAAATCCTTGGGGTAAACTCCACTCGGAAATCGACCATTAAAGGTCTCATGGAACCCGAAAATGGTCCCAAACTCAACGATACTCAACTGATAATCTCTCTCCATGAGGCGGAAAGAGACGGTCCTATCTACGTGGTTGTGCTCGAAAGACGTCACAACCTCCCGGGTGATCTCCTCATAGGCGTCTTCACGAATGTTCGTGAAGACAAGTAATCCGGCTCTATCCAAGAGCCATGTAAGGTCATCAACTATGTTGAGAGGATGTAGATCCTCCAACAACAAATATCTAGGGCCAATCACTACCCTCTCTGTGATCCTCTCAAATGCAGCAAGATGGTTCTCATGTATGGTCGGGATCCTAGGGTGAGGAGGTGAAGATGGAAGTGAAGGTGAGGATGGTAGTGAGGGGGATGAGGGTGGTGGTGCCCTAGAGGATGAGGAGGAGGAAGGATTGCCCTTCCTTTTCTTACTCTGCTCTCCCTTCTTCTCTTTTATCCTTCCCGACATTCTCCTTACAAAATCCATTCTGCACCAAAATTACGGTCTGTTCTTCGCAAATTACGGCCGTGGTTTTCCTAGAGACCGTGATTCGTCTAAGAATTTCACGAATCTCAGCAAATTCACAAGCAATCACCACAACAAGCAGTCCTAGTCTAATTCCTTCCAGTCTCTATCAGTTCTTCCTAAACATCTATAGCAAAAACGAACCAAATTGGCGAGAATCAAGAAGAAAGAATAAACCTCTTTTTCGGATTGAAAAACCCGAAATGCGAGTTTGTTGATGAATTTCCGCTCGATTCGTCGCTTGGATGTTGTTTGTGGTTGAATTTGCTGCAGTTTGGGAAGAAGAATCGTTAGAAACGATTAAGAAACGAAGAATTGAGAGGAGGCGTGGAATTCCGGCACTTAGGTCGTGGAAAGAGGGGTTTTTGGGATGAGTTTTGTGAAGAATGTGGCTTATATAGTTGCAGGCAAAATTTTGAAAATCACGGTCTGTCGGGGTGTTCCACGGCCGTGGAAGTGTACGGAACCGTGGTTTTGGTGATTTTTCAAAGGCTTTTGAGAATTACGGCCACTGTAGCTATGACGACCGTAATTTAGACCGTGGAACCTTCTGTAAAGCTCCAAAGTCTGAATTTCGTCGCTTTTCTTCAACATTACTCTCCTCTTTTCCTTTTTCATCGATCCTACAACCAAAAACACGAACATACCGGAAGAAATCGAGGCAAAATAAAGCGAAAAACGTCTATTCTAAGCTAAACTATGAATCGAAAACAAAAACGAAAATGCAATACCTTGGGTTGCCTCCCAAGAAGAGCTTTGTTTAAGGTCCGTAGCTAGACCAATCTCGCACTTATTCGAGTGCGGTAGGCGCAAACTCCTCAGCTTGGAGTTCCGGCGTATACTTCTTTAGTCGTTGGCCGTTACCTTAAAACTTCCGCTAGCTTCACCCCATACTTCAACTGCACCATGGGGGAAAATACGCTTAATTAGAAAGGGTCCAGTCCAACGGGATTTAAGCTTACCTGGGAAGAGGCGAAGTCTTGAATTGAAGAGGAGAACTTGATCTCCTTCTTTGAAGTCCTTTGGAATAATATGCTTATCATGCCAACGCTTTGCCCTTTCCTTGTAGATTTTGGCGTTTTCATAGGCGTTCAAGCGAAGTTCATCCAGCTTATTGATGTCTAGGAGACGCTTGTCTCCCGCTTCCTTCATGCCGAAATTCAGCCACTTGATAGCCCAAAACGCTTTGTGCTCCAGCTCCACCGGCAAGTGACAAGACTTCCCATACACAAGGTTGTATGGTGTGGTTCCTATGGGAGTCTTGTACGCAGTCCGGTACGCCCATAATGCATCATCTAGCTTCAAGGACCAATCCTTCCTAGTCCTTGAAACCGTCTTTTCTAGAATTCCTTTGATCTCCCTATTTGAGATCTCAACTTGTCCACTAGTTTGTGGATGATAAGGGGTAGCGATCTTGTGAGTAACCCCATACTTAGCTAGAAGAGCTTCAAAGCGACGGGCTATGAAGTGAGAACCTCCATCACTAATGATCATCCTTGGTGTTCCAAATCGCGGAAAGATGGTCTTGTTGAAGAACTTGACCACCACCATGGCATCATTTGTGGGAGAGGCGATTGCTTCCACCCATCTAGAAACGTAGTCTACCGCCAATAGTATGTATTGGTTTCCACAAGAAGATGGGAATGGTCCCATGAAATCAACTCCCCAAACGTCGAAAATCTCCACCTCTTGGATGTTGTTGAGGGGCATCTCGTTCCTTCTAGAAATATTGCATGTTCTTTGACAAGCATCGCAGCAAGAAACAAAGGATTGCACATCTATAAATAAAGTAGGCCAATAGAATCCAGATTGCAATACCTTTGCGCTAGTCTTGTTCGAACTAGCGTGTCCTCCACAAGGTAGTGAATGACAATGGCGGATGACACTTTTCATCTCATCTTCCGGCACACACCGCCGAATGATGCCATCCGGACCTCTCTTAAAGAGGAGAGGCTCGTTCCAATAGTATTCCCGGATGTCCTTAAAGAACTTCTTCCTTTGTGCGTAGGATAGTCCGGGCGGTGTCTCCTGGCAAACCAAGTAGTTAACAAAATCAGCAAACCACGGTTCGTTACCTTTGGAGATCACGTTGATGCACTCCTCTATGATGTGTAAGTGTTCGTCTGGAAAGGAGTCATCAATGGGTAGATGGTCGTCCCCTAGGTGTGTTAGACGACTCAAATGATCCGCAACAGAATTTTCTGAACCTTTCTTGTCGCGGATCTTAAGATCGAATTCTTGTAGGAGAAGAATCCATCTAATCAGCCTTGGGTTCGCATCTTTCTTCTCAAGGAGGTACCGGATCGCAGCATGATCCGTGTAGACAATCACCTTTGCACCTACAAGATAAGAGCGAAACTTGTCAATAGCGTAGACAATGGCTAGAAATTCTTTCTCGGTAGTGGCGTAGTTGAGCTGCGCTTCATCTAGCGTCTTGCTAGCATAGTATATGGCATGGGTTCGCCCTTCCTTTCGTTGTCCAAGAACAGCTCCAATAGCTACGTCACTAGCATCGCACATAATCTCAAAGGGGAGAGTCCAATCCGGAGGTTGGATAATAGGTGCTGAAATTAGAGCTTGCCGAATGGTGTTAAACGCATCTAAACATTCCTGCGAAAACTCAAAAACCGCATCCTTCATCAATAGATTAGTGAGAGGTTTTGATATCTTAGAAAAGTCCTTAATGAAACGTCTATAAAATCCAGCATGTCCTAGGAAACTTCTTATCCCTTTTACCGAAATTGGGGGAGGAAGTTTCTCTATGGTCTCTATCTTAGCCTTGTCTACCTCTATCCCTCTACTAGAGACTAAGTGACCTAATACGATTCCTTCCTTAACCATGAATTGACACTTCTCCCAATTAAGAACTAGGTTAGTGTCTTCACATCTTTGTAAAACAAGAGAAAGGTTAGAAAGGCAATCGTTAAAAGAGGAACCGTATACGGAGAAGTCGTCCATGAAGACTTCCATGATTTCCTCTACGTATTCGGAGAAGATGGCCATCATGCACCGTTGAAAGGTAGCTGGGGCGTTGCAAAGCCCAAACGGCATTCTCCTATAGGCGAACGTACCCCAAGGGCACGTGAATGTGGTCTTCTCTTGATCATCCGGATGTATCGGGATCTGAAAGAAACCACTATAACCGTCAAGGTAGCAAAAATGTGAATGTTGTGCTAACCTTTCAAGCATTTGATCGATGAATGGCAATGGAAAGTGATCCTTCCACGTTGCGTTGTTGAGCTTGCGGTAGTCTATACACATTCGCCATCCAGTCACGGTTCGGGTAGGAATGAGTTCGTTGTTCTTGTTGGTGATGACCGTCATTCCTCCCTTCTTTGGAACTACTTGAACTGGACTCACCCACTTGCTATCGGAGATAGGATAGATGATACCTGCGTCAAGAAGTTTAAGAATTTCCTTCTTGACAACCTCCTTCATGGTCGGATTCAACCGCCTTTGAGGTTGTCTTGAAGTTCTAAAGTCCTCCTCCATTAGTATCTTATGCATGCATAGGGAGGGTTTAATTCCTACTAAGTCCTCAATAGTGTAGCCTATGGCTTTTCTATGTTTCCTAAGGACAATCATGAGCTGCTCATGTTCATCTATGCTTAATTCGGAGCTAACAATAACCGGAAAGGTAGAATTAGATCCAAGAAAAGCGTACCTTAGATGAGTAGGAAGTGGTTTGAGTTCCATCACTTTCGGAGCTTCCAATGATCCTTGAGGAGCATCCGACGTTTCCTTAGAAGTTTCTAAGGGTGTTGAGTGAGTTGGAGAAGAATCAAAAGGAGTTGAAGAACTATGCCGATCACTTTCTTCCACGGTCAGAAATACGGCCTCTCCATATGTTCCACGGCCGTGTAATCCCCTGGAATGGAGGTCGATTTTGGTTGTGAAATCCACGGCCGTGGAATATAGGGTATGACCGTGGATTCTAACATTCTCAGCCTCATCGTGGAGTTTTTCAAACTCCACTTCATGCATCTCTTCTTGTGCTTCTAAGGCTTCAATTTCCTCTTTGCACTCTCCTCCTTCCCCTACATCTGTTAGACTCATGGTAATGACTTTTTGTAAAGGATCGTTAAAGAGAATCCCACTTACCTCTTCCCTAGACAAACCTTCTTCGTCTTGGATATCGTAAATATCCTCGTCGAAGATCGGTTCTTTCACTAGAGTGGAAAGAACGAACTCTACTTTCTCTTCTCCAATGTCAAAAGCGAGTCTTCCATTCTTGCAATCGACCATGCAGCCGGAAGTTGCAAGAAACGGTCTTCCGAGTATGATCGGGACCGGACTATCTGCAGGAATGTCAAGCACGACAAAATCAATGGGAACAAAGAATTTACCTAGCTTGACGGGGACGTCTTCTACAATACCGACGGGGCGAGTGATGGATCGATCCGCCATGTACAGCGTCATCTTCACCGGTTTAGGGTCGCCTAAACCGATCTTCCTGCACAATGCAAGTGGTATGATGCTCACACTTGCTCCTAAGTCACATAAAGCGTCATATGTGACATCTCCCACTCTAATGGGAATGCAAAATGACCCCGGATCCTTCAACTTTGGGGGCATTTTCTCCTTCATGGTCTTGATGAGATCCGAAGAATCCGAACTCATCTTGACCTCACCAAAATCTTCTAGCTTCCTCTTGTTGGAGACGAGCTCCTTCAAGAATTTGCCATAAGCCGGCATACCTACAATAGCATCAATGAAGGGTATATTAATATGCAGCTTACTCATGAGTTCTATGAACTTACCGAATTGTTTGTCTAGGCGCGCTCGCGCTCTAGATTGAGGAAATGGTAGGGGAGGTTTGTAAGCTGGAGGAGGAACATAGACATCTTCCTTCTCCTTCCCTTTTTCTTTTTCCTTCTCTACGGGGACTTCAACGAACGTAGGCTGCGGATCGGTAGTAGTTACTCTGCTCCTAGTTGTAATCGCCATCACCCTTCCCTTAGGGTTGTCCTCCGTCTTTCCTGGAAGTTTCCCTTAATTTCTAGGAACTTCCTCCGCGTGGTTGAACATTTGGTTTTCCAAAACTTTTTGAGCTTTGTCAACCTTAGAAACTTGATCATCAACCTTGATGAGGCGGTTCTCTAACCCTTGAAGCTTTCCCAAAATTGTTTCCAACATGGGATCGGGCTTCTCCTTTCCCGTATTGTTTCCTCCATTAGATGATTGCCCCTGGCTTTTCAAAGGAGTAGAGGAAGAGGAAGGTGGAGTTAGTGAATTAGAATTGGAAGGATATGAGTTACCGGAATTTTGTTGATTGGAGCGCCAATTCTTGTTGTTTGAACCCCTATTGTTGTTCCAATTGTTGTTCCGGTTGTTGTTGTTTCCATTCCAATTGTTATTCCGGTTGTTGTTCCGGTTATTGTTGTTGTTGCGGTTGTGTTATCACCGCCATTGTTGTTGCCCAAATAGCCAACATCCTTCTCTTGTTGCTTTGGAAAGTTGGTCTTGATAGCCTCCTTCAACTCCTTGATCTCATTGTTGAGGGAGAAAATCTGATTTTGAGCTTCATGTGTGAGCTTCGCTCCTTGCTCTACACGATTTCCCTCCACTTTCCGGTGGGAATACTTCTCTATGACTCTTGCTTGCTTCTCGATGAAGTCTCAAGCGTCATCTTCTCTCATGTCCATGAACGTTCCACATGAGAGGGATTGGAGGTTGAATTGCGTTCCCGCATCCAGCCCCTTGTAGTAGATCTCTAGCAAGGCAAGCTTGGATATGCCATGATGAGGGCAATCCAAGAGCAAGTCCTGAAACCTTTCCCAAGATTGAAACAAACTTTTGTTAGGTCTCATGGAAAAAGCATTAATCTTACCTCTAAGTTCCGCCGTTTTGGAGGGCGGGAAGAATTTGGTGAGAAACTCCGCGGAAAGGTCTTCCCACGTATCTAGTTTCCCACTAGGAAGAGCTTGATACCAAGATAACGCTTTCCCCTTCAAGGAGAAGAAGAAAAGCTTGAGCTTGTAGCTGTTGGTGGTAGCACTCTTCGGTCTCATCGTCTCCATCATACACTCAAAGTTTTGCAAGTGTTGGTGTGGAGATTCAGCGCTTGTACCGCCAAATTGGCTTTGGCGAATAAGAGTAATAACTTGAGGGTTAAAGCTAAACCCTTGCACATCTTCAGCATCGAAATTCACGCCCAAGCGGAGTGGTTGTTGCGTTAGATCCATCCGCTGTCCAAGAGTTCTTGGCTCATTATCCACACGTTCGACCCTCACATTCCTAGGTGGAATGCGGTGATTAGCAGCTCCTCGTGGATGGAAAGGATTCATATTGATCGTGGGGTCCATCTCCTCTAACGGTGGCATGGAAGAGTCACTATCATCAGCGGACGAGTGACTTCTTCTTCTAGTTCTTGATCCCCTCCTTGAGGATTTCTTGCTTCCTTTATTCTTAAGGTCGCTTAACTTCATCCTCATTTGGAACATCGCATCCTGCAGTTTGCTAACTTCAGATTGATGACGATCCATTTCATCCTGGCGGAGGTTCTCATTCCACTGGAGTTGAGCTTCCTTCTCCGCCAACTCCGTTTGAAGATCACGTTCGTGTTCTTCGGCCATCTTCTTTTCCTTGCGCTTTTGCCTCAAGGTTTTCTCTAGCTCTTGATCAAGAGGTAAGAGATCTTCGGTGTTCCTAGACCTGCGCATGCACTCAAAGTAATATCAAATAACGAGAGCAAGCTCCCAAGCTTGACAACCGGCAACCGGATTCGGCCGAAACCAAATCCCCGGCAACGGCGCCAAAAACTTGTTCGCCCCTAAAGGTGTGTGCAAATAAGCTTTAAATTTATAAAACTAGAATCAAGCAGCGAACCCGCAGTGTACGGATCGACGTAGCTAAGCAAGAATTCCAGAGTATCGAACACAGGGATTTGGGTGGGAACAAATACGATTGCAGATTATCAAGCGAGTGAATATGAGAGTTTGCAAATATATTAGAAAAACAACAATCCTAAAGATCCAAGTATCCAGTTGTGGCAATCGATTCAAGATATACTTAATGATATAAAGACAGAGTTGAGATATGCAAAGGTATGCTAATGTAAGGTAATCGTACGGTGAAGTTCCAAACACCTTATGTAACTCACCTACAAGGCACTCTCTATACAGGTTGTTGAGGCTCAATATAGAAAGGTTCTAAAGGCAAGAATTAATGTCAAATACCCAAACTTGTAACCCAAGGATCAAGACTAACTAAACCGATTGAGGTTGTGACACTCACAATCGAGGTAGAGGTTGTTGAGGCTTCACTACCACCTCGAAAAGACAAGTCTAAACTAAGTTAAAGCAAATCTTTAACTTTGGATTAAAGTAAAAGCAAGTTCGTAGACTTAAGAGAAATCACGGTTAGTTCTTGAGGTTCCACGGCCGTGGACTCAAGAACAGGCCGTAATTTAGGGTTGTCGGCGATTCTCTCTAACTCTCAGGGTCTAATTTGTTTACGATCGATCTATCATCATCTAAGCCACAACTATCAACCCTTCACCTTAGAATTATTAAGGGTTTTTAGCCAATAACAGTGATGTTGATATCAATTCAAGAATTAAAAGATAGAAAGATGAAAACTTTCAAGAACTTTCAATAATCTTCAAACCAATCTCAAAGTCACAAAGAAAACAAGTATTGTCAAAGGATTCAAAGTAAAACAAAAATCACAACCTTAGGAAAGAAGGGAAAACGGGATGTCAATCCGTTTTCCGAATCAAACCTAAACAAGAAGAGAGATCTTCTTGCAAAATCTTCCAAAAAGCTTCGATCTTCCGCCAATCCAAAGATCTCAACAGCAATCTCCACCAAAAGTGCGAGATTAGGGTAATTCCCAGATGCGAACTTCAATCTCCAATGAGATGATCAATGCTTCCAAGCGAAAGCCAAACGATGTTGAGATTCCCTAAGCGTCGATAAATGCCGCTAAGCGAAGATGTCGGGTCTAAGCGGTGATAAATGAGGGTAAGCGAAGCCTATGGAATCTTGCTTCGTCCGTCTTTTTATAGGGCAAGATAAAATATCAGCCCGGCCCAATCTTCAAAAGATCGTGGCTTCAAAGTGTAGCGAAAAGATCCGCCAAGATCACGGTCGTGGAAGTTCTCACGACCGTAATTTAGGGCGTGGATTAGGTCACGGTTTGTACCATGTATTCCACGGCCGTAATAGTTACTGGAATGCATCACGCTTCCTTTGCAGGGTTCCACGGCCGTGGAACTGAACGTGGTTCGTAGTACGGCCGTATTTTAGAGCGTGGTTTAGGGCAAGAACGTGATTCTTCCCTAGCCTCGTGCATTCCTCAAGCTAAAACTCCAATTTGCTTCCTAAGAATGTCCTCAATCCTTGGACATATCGAATCAACTCTCCTTTGCTCGATTCCGTTCGGAAATAGCTCCAAATCACCTATAATCAACATAGAACTAGTGTAGACATCCATATCGACAATATAGGTAATACTAGCTCACATATGCACAAAGTTCAATCAAAGACTATCAATATGAATCAAATAAGTCTAGAAAACGTGCCTAAAATATCACAATATTTCATGCTAACAGCAACCATTGGAAGTTGTAAAGCGGTTTAAAAGGGACTGATGGACTAGTATTCCTCACCCTATTAGAGAGGGTAGCTTCAGTTTTCCACGGAGACTAAGTTTGGGAACTAAGTTTGAGAATTTCAGTGGAGAGATACCTACCAGACACGGGTTAGGTTATCATATTAGAGAATCAGACAGTTAAGTCGGATGATACCGGTGAGATATCTGGCAACCACTCTATAACGTGGTAGCAGGAGCTTGTAATCTAAATACATGAAAAGATTTAAGATTTAGTGGTTTTATGAAAAGTGGATAAGGCTACCTAAGATACTAGGGATAGTAAGAGACGTAACCTTTCAAAGACCTATGTAGTGATAGTTGTAACCTCGAGAGTGACGAGTTAGGGCTTGACCTTGGATGTGTGATATTGTTTGCCTACTTGTTTATTTCATGATTGAGTGCTTAGTCAGTGATGTGTGCTTTTGATAACCTTGATGTGCGGGTTACTTGGATGTGGAAACGACGAGACTTTTGTGTAGTGATCAAAAACACCCATTTGGTGTCTTAAAGGCCGATCAGGATTGTCTTAACCTAAGTTTCAGGACGAAACTTATTTTGAGGGGGATATGATGTAACGACCAGTTTTTTTTCGTTACGCTTTGATAAGGTTAGAGAATTTTAGAAAAGGAAATTAAATTTTAGTGAGACTAGGACATACCGGTTTATTTATAGAGGTCGTTTAATTAAGTACCTTGTCCTAAGTTTCGGGACGAAACTTATTTTAAGGGGGTACCGATGTAATATCCGGAATTCTTATTCCGTTTAATTCCGAATCAAATCGGACTTCGAGCCGTTGACGGTTTCCCATTCTATCTAGTATTTCTTCCTTCACAAATTTTATTATTTTATGTAGAATTTAATTCACATAAAATGATAAAATTATATGAAGCTCTAATTCTTATAATTATGTATTATTTTATGTAGAATTTAATTCACATAAAATGATAGATTTATATCAAACCCTAGTTATTATAATTCATTCTTATCGATGACTTTAGACGAGATCATGACAAGCTGTGACGAGATCATGACTAAGCTGAGACGAGGCCATGACAAAGCCCGACAAATCTGTGACAAACTCATTCATGGGCCTGACAAGGCCATGACGAGTTTTGAATGTTTTTTGACAAACATTTCAGCCAACCTTTCTTGCCTTACCTCAGCCCACTTTCTCTCTTGTTTTCAGCCAGCCTTGCCTTACCTCAACCCACACTCTTTGTTTCAGCCCAACAGGGAGCTAGCCAAGCAGCCCAGTGAGACGTCCAGCCCACGTACAACAGCTTCTCTTCTCCTCCTTACGCTTCACGTAACGGCTTATAGGTATGCAGTAACTACCGGAAATCACGCTGAAGTTTGTTCCCTTCCTTCAACAGCAAGGCCATATCGCCTCTCCTTCCATCTGAAGGAGACCCTCCACCTTCTTGCTCCTTCTTCTGATCCCTTGCCTTCTCGCCAGATCTTCACTTCGGCACACATTCTTCAACAATCCCAGACGCAGAAAATTTCGAGGAAACGAACCAGCAGGGGAGGAGACGTTCAACAGCTATAATCGACAACATTCCATCTGACTGCACAACTTGCAACAGCAGCGCACTCGAAGAGCCCGGCCAAAGCTACTACTCCTTCGACCCGGACTGCTTCCGGACCAAGGTGAGTCTAGACTTCCTTCTCCTCACCTACTTCCCTTCTTCCTCAGGTCCTGATAGAGATTTAAACCTCCCTTAACCTGACTTGGGGTTACTATCTGTAGATCTGTGAAGTTTCAGCCTTTTTCTGAATTTTCGAAACTGTGTCGAGGATCCAACTTCTGGGCCAGATTTAGGTATGCTAAACTCATTATTTTTGGCTGGTTTTCGTATATGTCATAGACGGTATTGCATAGTAAAGCATACTAAAATTTTAGAGGAATCGGAGTTACGGTTTGAGAGTTATTGTGTTCCAAAGTGGACACCTCATGCAGTTTGTATATATGTGCTGAGTGTTGGGGAAAACAGCAAGTGATGCTGTTTTGTGAGATGGTTTTGAATAAGCTCTTGATCTCCGTTGGGCTTGAATTTTGGTTATGATATAGTTGACATATTGTTGTAGAACATATTAAAATTTGAGAGGCATCCAGCTTGTGGTTTGGGATTTATGATTTTTCAAAGATTGAGTCGTAAGCAGTTTTTTTGTTGTGCTGAAAATCGGTTTTGTGAGATAGTTTTAAATAGGATTTTGATCTCTTTTGTGGCTGAATTTTGGATATATTATAGATAATATTTTATAGTAGAACGTATCAAAATTTGGGATAAATCCAGCAAGTAGTTTAGGAGTTATGATTTTTCAAAGTTAAGACAATGTGCTGTTTGTTAAGTGTTATAACCAACTTTGGAAATTTTTGTAGAAGTGATGGTTGAACAGTTTTAAGAAATTCTTGCTCCTAAGAGTAGATGAGATATCATAGATAATCTAGGGAATTATTTCGGAATTTTTATAAGATTATTCGAATTTTATATTTGAAGCCGAAGTTGGACCTTAACGATCTTTCCGAAAATAGGGAATGGGTAAATTGCCAGTTTGTAACCAAACTCATCTTTAGGACTTAGAATATGACTCTTTAGTCTCAAATAAGAGTTTAGGCATGAATTAGGGAATTTTTTGAAGTTTTGAGACCAAGGGTAAAATAGTCATTTTATCATAAATTAATATTGTAATCAATTTCGTTCTATTAAGACCTACTATCTTAGAAGTCGTAGACTTCTAATCACCTAGAAAGTGTGCTGACACACTTGCCTCCTTTGATAGGCCACTGAATTCCTACTGTACAGATCGATTTGCGAATTAGAAAGTCGAGATCAGATTCAGGTAAGTCCACGGACTTACTTAGCTGGCTTCTTGAATGAGTGTAATGTGTATGAGTGGTGTTTGTTAGTTATAATAAATAACGAAACCCTGATTAGGACAACTTTATTATTTACATAATTGACCCAAGTGTATGATAACGGGTCGTGACATCACAAAATAAGTATCATTAGTAATGACATATCACCTAATTAAAAGATAATAAAAAGGATTGAGTGTTGCATGTTGATTGTGTATGTTGTGTGTTTGTGCTTTTACCTTTATACTTATGCATAGAATGTTAGCTAACGGTTTTATCCGTGTTGTAGATTTGTAGAGATAGACAGTTGCAAAGAGATCCAGAACGGATGGTCAGCCGGGTTCCGTATTCATTAGATGGGGACAGGGGGTCTCCCATACGACATGCATGTTATGTATCTATATATATGTTTTGTAAGGCTGTCACATGTGTACATTCATACATTAAAAATAATATATTTTGAAATTTTTTTAAATACATTTGTGCCTTGTTGTAAGATTCAAGTTAAATTGTTGTCAAACTAAGGTCGGGACCCATTGTGAGGTCCTAACCAGTAACTCCCCGAGTTCTCAGAATTTGGTGTGTTACAACCCTCTGCACTGCGTCTTCCTCTGCGGCGAGCCCTAGCCACAACTGCAAGAGGCCGCTCCTCTCCCTTATCTCGCCCAGCCAGCCGGAGCCAAATGTCGCTGGAGCCGCCCTTGCTTGTAACGCCTCAGCCGCCATCATTAGGAGGTTTAAAACCCTTCTTTCAATATTAATTTGGGAAGCCCATGTGTTTGGTTTAATTACATTATGTAACCCATATTTTTGGATTACAGTTTTGCCCTCCTGTTTTGTATATTTACAGATTGTACCCACAATTTTATAATTTCAGTTTTACCCCACTCCTTTGAAAAGTTGCATTTGTGCCCTCCGCAGGAAACTAAGTACATATATTGACCCGATTTTTCCCAAGTAATAATCATGCCCTTGTTGGATTAATTCCGGGTTATGACTCCAAGATTAAATTACGGGATTTTAACGTTGGATTCAAAAACAAGTTTTACCTTGGGTTTATGATGTTATACAATTTGCCCGGAATATATATTTACGATTTTAACTTGGGTTTTAAAAGTGGGGTTTTCCTTAGATTATATATGTTCATTATTCCGTTCAAATTTAGCTTATAAGCTAAATTTGTTTAGTTTGGTGCTAGGTTCGGAAGCGCCCCGATAAAGGCCTAACGAGTCCAAGTCGACAACGACTTCCGTCTTTTGACGTCGTGTTAGTATTCTTTCCCCTCGATCTAGTTATGTTAAGTTTTAGTATCATGCTAGGATGGATCTAGCGTAACTTAGAGTTAATGCCAAGTCGTGGCTTTGAACCTTAGGTGAGTTTCGAGGATTCGATATTGTTTGATGGATTGATGTTGATTCTAAGCTTGAGGTGATATTGCGGTCTAGTGAGGTTGTTATAAGGATTTGAGTATATGGTTTGATCTTGTGAGGCTTGTGAGGTTTGAGAATTGGGGTTTCATTGCATTGCATAAAAATGTATTCATTTTGACCTTTATTTGTGCCTTGTTGCAAGATCAGGTGAAATTGTTGTCAGGCTAAGGGTCGGGACCCATTGTGAGGTCCCAACCCGTAGCATCCGAGTCCCACAAATTCGGGGTGTTACATCTTACTGAAGCTTCTGATTAGAATTGTTATCCTCTTGAAAAATCTTCTTCACTTTCTACTTTCTTCTTCTCTATATTTGTTCGTTCTGAATTTTTTTTGTCCTCCCCCGCATTACACTTAAATGATTCATTTATACAGAGAGGAGTAGGAAGAGGTTTAGGGAAGTTACTTGTTATCTTCCCACTAACCCATTTACTCCACTATTTACTCCACTTTCTGTAATATTTTGAATTTGTTTATTTTTTTTAAAGAACGGTTGATTACATAAGGACATGCTCAACATTTATTTTTTTTAATTAATTAAGTTAATATTTGATTTTTAAACTTAATTAATTAATCAAGCTCATTAACAAATAAGCAAAACTTTAGGCTTTCCCCAAACCACAATTTTTGTTAATTTTAGAAATTTAGCCTATTGAACAAACAGATTATTATAAAACATTAATAACCTTTTTTTTCCATAATTTTCACTTATATTTTATATCATATCATAAATTGTTTTAAAATTTATGAAATTTTACCCTCAAACAGTTGCCCCCCGAACTTTATGCATATGAGAAGTTAAACGCGTTTAAAGTTCGATATATTTTTTTAAGATGCTTCGCATTTGAAACCATTTGGTTTCATTTATGCATGCATGAAAGATGAACATATTATATATATTTGAATAGTTTCAATAAAAATTTGTTTGGATATGAAATTTACTCATAGTCACTTGGTCCAGAATATGATATATGGGTACAAAAACTTTGACCTTTATAGCATTTTTTCTTTGGCATTTGTTTTTGATATTTGATATTTGGCTTGAGGCCTTTTTGTGGCGGACAAGTGTTTAGTTTTGAGAGCTTTATGTCATTGGTTTAGAGACTTTGTAGATATCTCTTTTAAGTTTGTGGGGCTTTATTGATCACGTAGTTTGATGACGTTAGTCAACATGATTTATCTCTTTTTGTTTGAGATAAAAATAAAGGAGTTTGGAATAAAATGATTTTTGTTTGTTTATTTGAGGGTATGAGAAAATTCACATTGCGAAGCAATTGTGAATTTGATCAAATGTTTTGGATAATTTAAAATTTTATTCCTTGAAAGGAAATTTTATTTTGAAGAAATTTGGATTAACCATCAAATTTGAGAATGATGTTTAAGGTATAGCAATTTAGGCATAGAAGCCTTCAACTTATCATCTTTTGTAGATATATTTTGCTTACTCTTCTTTTCTTTTTAACAAAGAAAAGAAAAAGTTTTGTTGGTTTTTGTGGTTGCACCTAGCATTTTGACTTACTAGACTGTCTACGTACCCTCTTTGTGAGGGATCAAGCCTTCCGTAGTTCATTTGGAAACTGATGAATTTTTTTTGTGTGTTTGTGGTTGCACCTAACATTTTGATTAGCTAGATTGCCTACGTACCCTCTTTGTGAGGGATCAAGCCTTTCATAGTTCTTTTGGGAACTTCTTTTTTTTAGCCCTTTTTTCTATACACATCACCAAAACAACTCGAACCCACCTTCTATGAAGGGTTTTTCAAGTTATTTCACTATCATTTGTGTACAATGGCCTTTTGTCTTTCTTTCTTTCTTTTTTTTTTTACATCAAGTAAAGAACTTCCTTATAAACTTCCCATTTACACAAGAATATAATATTTTGCCATCATTGTTTGAAAGCTCGTAAGCTCCTTTAGGAAAAATCTTGGTGATAACATACGGGCCCTCCCATTTTGGCTCAAATTTTCCTTTTGATTTTCGGTTAATGACAATTGGTCGTCTTACTGTAAGAACCAGATCACCCACCGAAAAGGATCGGAACTTGAATCGTTTGTTAAATGCAACAGTTACTTGAGCTTGGTAAATTTCGAGTCTTTGTTGTGTCGCCATCCTACACTCGTCTAATGCTTCTAGTTCAGCTAGACGGATTTTGACATTTTCCTCAGGATCGGTGAGTTGTACTGCAACCCTAAGAGAAGGTAATTGTACCTCCAAAGGTAAGACGGCTTCAGATCCAAATACCAAGTTGTATGGCGTACATTCGGTAGATGTTCGAATTGTTGTCCAGTATGCCCATAATGCTTCATGCAATCTTTCATGTCAATCTCTTCTTGATTTTGACACAATCTTCTTGAGAATTTTGCATAGGACCTTATTAAATGCTTCATCTTGACCATTCGAGGATGGATTGTAGCTTGATGAAAAACTGTATTTGAAACTGAATTTTTCAACTAGTTTCACCATTACTGGATTTTTGAAATAGAGGGCATTGTCCGATATTATCTTCAAAGGAACTCCATATCGGTATATCAAATGGATTCTCATAAAGTTGGCAACTTCTTTTGCCCCCACTACTTTCAATGGTAAAGCTTCAGCCCATTTGGAGAAATAATCAGTTGCGGCCAAAATGTATTGATGACCCCGTGATGATGACGGATTTATAGGCCCTACAACATCAAGACCCCATGCATTGAAGGGTCAAGACAAGATTGTCGGATGGAGGATTTGAGGAGGTTGATGAATGAAATGTCCATGAATTTGACACGCATGACACGTCTTAGCAAAATTCATTGCGTCTTTCACCATGGTCGGCCAATAATAGCCTAGCCTTTTGACTTGATCGGCTAACTTAGGACCACCTTGATGTGCCCCACATATTCCTGCATGAGTTTCTGTGATAATATATTTTGCTTCTTCTTTTGATAAACACCGAAGCATTATACCATCAAAGGCTCTACGATACAAGGTATCAGTTTTCAACATGATACACGGTGCCCGCCGTTTGATTTCCACTTTCTTTATGGCATCATTAGGTAAAATCCCATGTTGAAGATATTCAATGATTGATTGTCGCCAATCAGGGTCTTCGTCAATCTCATAAACCGAGGCAACATGTACTTCTTCGGTTGAGTTGCCGATTAAAGCAAATGACGCTCCCCAATTATGATTTGAATCTCTCTTTCATACGGGAGTGTTAGGGATGCCGCTAATTTGGCTAGGGCATCAGCCTTATCATTTCCGGATCTTGACACATGCATTACCTCTATTTGTTGAAATTGTTGCATGCGACATTTTGCTCTTTCATGTAAAGGAACTAAATTTGGGTGCTTTACTTCATATTGTCCATTTATTTGTCTAATGATCAATTGAGAATCACCAAACACCTTTAATGGATCAATATGCAACTCAAGAGCTATTTCAAGACCGATGATTAGTGCCTCATATTCTGCAACATTGTTTGTGCAAGTCTCCAAAAGAGAGAAGGAATATGGCACAAAGCCGCCATATGGAGTGATAAACACAATACCAACTCCAAATGCTTGTTTTTTCGCCGCTCCGTCAAAGTATAAATGTCATGAAGTTTCCTCAACCATAAGAACTTCTTCATCTGGTAGATCATATGATAATTCTTCATTATCCGGGGTTGGATGAGCAGCTAAAAAATCAGCTATGACTTGTCCTTTTTACTACCTTTTATGACACAAATTTAATGTCAAAAGGAGCTAATAACATTGCCCATTTGGCTAATCTTCCAGACAACACTGCTTTTGATAAGATATATTTTAGCGGATCAGCCTTTGAGATCAAGGTGATTTGATGGGTTAAAAGATAATGTCGTAACTTTTGAACGGCAAACACCAAAGCAAGACATATCTTTTCCATGGCAGAATAATTGTAATCTGCCCCTACCAAGGTTCAGCTGATATAGTATAAGGCATTTTATTTTCCCTCATCATTGTTTTGAGCCAACATAGCCCCCAAGGGCCGCAGTGTACAAGATTAAAGGCCTTCTTAAAATTGGTGCCATCAAATTTGGCGGATTCATCATATACTTCTTGATGCTATCCAAGGCATTTTGGCATGATTGATCCCATATAAATGGGGTATCTTTCTTCATTAACCTTAGAAATGGCTGACATCTTCCGGTTAAATTTGAAATGAAACGTCAGATGTAAGCAAGTTTCCCTTGTAAGCCCCGAAGCTCGCGAAGATTCCTTGGAGGAGGCATATTCATGACTTCCTTAATTTTATGAGGATCAATTTCAAATCCCCGACCCCGAATGATAAAACCAAGAAATTTTCCGGATGTCACACCGAAGGCACATTTGAGGGGATTCATCTTCAATTGGTGCTTGCGTAGCCTTTCAAAAACCCTTCGAAGATCATTTGGGTGATCTTCTCTTTCTTTTGTTTTGACAAATAAATCATCCACATAAAACTCAATTGTGTTATGAAGCAAATCCCGAAATATAATTGTCATGGCTCTTTGATAAGTTGCTCCCGCATTTTTCAGACCAAAAGGCATTATTGTATAACAATAGGTGCCTTGAGGTGTTCGGAAAGCTGTTAGCTCTTCGTCATGAGGATCCATTTTAATTTGATTGTATCCTGAGAAGCCATCCATGAAAGACAAAGCCTTAAATCCGGTGGTGGCGTCAACCAATAACTCGGTTATAGGTAAGGGAAACTCATCTTTAGGGCATGCTTTATTCAAATCCCTGAAGTCCACACAAAGATTTCTAGTTTATGCATTGCCACTTCCGAGTCTAAACCAGGCATATCCTGATAACCCCAAGAAAAAACATCTTTGTACTCCTTGAGAAGTTCTTCATAGGTTGTTTTTTCTTCATTAGTCAACAATGCACTAACAAGGACGGGTTTAGGACACTCAAGAGTGCCTAAATTGAATTCTTGAAAATCATCAACTGTAGCTTGTCCACCATCTTCCATTTACGTTGGTGCTGGTTGAAGTGTATTGATGAATTCTTTTGAATCCTCCTCTATATCAACAGACACCATGTTCACCTCTTCTACTTCGGCATTCAAGAAATCTTCATTTGGCTTTTGCTCAAGCAACCTTGCTTTCCTCTTTTTCTTACTGAACCTCCATTTTTTCATTTGTTTTTAGGCCTGTCAACATATTCAAGCCTTTGAAAAATAGAAGCTCTTGTTGTTCCACTTATTGAACCGGTTTCAAGCCTATCAAAAACTAAAATCCGAGATGTTGATGTTTTATCTTCGAGAAACAGGTTTTGCTCCTCCGGAGTCAATGTCATAAGCTCTTCAAAGCTCGCTGTCAATATACCCACTTCGTGAGAAACAATCAAGTTTTCAATACCGTCCTTATTATAGGGGTTATATGGAGCTTTGTTTTTTGATAAGAATTTTGAATTTTTCACTTTGAATTTTTTGTTCAACTTCCTTAAAAAGTGATTTGGAGGGAGGATTATTGGATTCAACTCTTGACACTAACCTTCTGTTATCACTTGTATTAATCCCGAAGGACCACTGAATGACCAAAGTCGTTTTTGGAATAGACTGGTCAATTTTCCTTAGAGGAAAGGTGTAACTTGTCATGAGAGAGTTCATAACCTTCTCTACCGAGTTCAAGGGTTTTTGGCCGGCTTGTCGTTTTTCTTTTGGTGTGTATTTAAACAACACCTTAGAACATTGATTACCTTTCTCATTATTCCCTTTGAGAGAAACCTTTAGTGCTTGGTGAACATTATTGGTATTTTTACCATTGACAACCTTCATGGGCATGCTTGAGTTGAAACTAACCGCCTTATAAAACTTGGCATCGGCATAATTAACACTTTCTCCATGAAAAGGGTTTGGGCCGCCTCAAATAATCCTTTCATTTTCATTATCATCAGTGTATTTCAAACATTGATGAAGAGTAGAAACAATGGATTTACTAGCATGAAGCCATGGTCGACCAAGTAAGGCATTATAAGAGGTGTCCGCATCTATGACATGGAACAAAGCATCTTTATAAAGATTGTCAAGAACAATATGTAATGCAATGGTACCCATGACCTTTTGTCCTACTTGATTGAAACCTTGGATGGTTAGCAAAGTAGGAGATAAATGTGCGGTCATCAACCCCATTGTTCTTAGTACTCTTAATGGCAGAAGATTTATTGCGGATCCACAATCCAAAAGGATTTGATTGACCTTTTTATCCCCAATGGTGCCCGTAACATATAAGGGCCGATTATAATATTCATTCCCCAATTGAAGATCTTCATCCGAGAATGTTATACAAGCCATGCATGAGGCACATTGAGTTGACGGGGATAATGAAACATCATTAATCTCCACCAGTTCAACTTGATCTTTATAATCACCAGCATCCATAAAAGCTTGAATTAGCGCCTTCCTCAATTCATTTGACATTTGTAGGGCATCATAAACACTCAAGCGTGAAGGAATGCGCTTTAAGTGACTAATGACGTCATATTTTACTTTCTCTTTGTACGGAGCTTTATGAAGCGAAACCGGTACGCGAGAAGTGGATTCTTTTTGTAACGCCTCAATGTCCTTCACATTTTTCTGAGGTAATTGAGAATTTTCATTATCAAGACGTTCATCAAAATTCATCATTTTTTAATATTCATTGGAAATCAATTCTTTCTCCTTTCTTTTTTCATTGGGTTTCGGAGATAGAAGTTGACGTCCTGAACGAAGAGAAACTACATCAACTTCAGGTTCCTCCTCTTCTTCACATATGCCGGCCCATGTGGCCATGCAAGATTGAGCAACTTCATTGCCCCAAAATGCCTAATCTTCTGAAGGTTCTTCATCACCATAAAACTTCTTTGGGACAAAATCTTTTAGGGTAACCGGTACCCTCTCAGGTTGAACATATTCTTCTTCAGAATCAGAATTTGGCTTCTTTTCCTTCTTGTTTTTTCTTCTTTTTGTTCTTCTTGTTTTTCTTTTTCTCGGGATTTCTTCCAATCATTCTAAACCTTGGAGAACTCGATTTGTGAGTGGCTTCTGGACGGGTCTTTCGAGTTACACAAGTTTTCCACTCAAAATCACTATCAATGTCAAGATCATCATCATCTGAAAACAAATCTTCGATATCTGAGCACGTCATGATCTCATATAGAGTTGGGACTCCGGGACCATCTCCTGGCATATCAGGGTATGCCCAAACGATGCGGATATCATTGTCACCGTCTACTGAAAATTGTACGGGTATCGCCATCATAGGTAAGGAAACCGTGGGAATACCCTCATCTTCATTTGACCCTGATTGTTCTTTGAGTGTATTTGGGGTCACCAAATTATCCGCATCCACTAAGGATGTAGTATTTGATGAAGCCTTTGGAGCTACCGAGTCTTCACTTTCAATCTCGATCTCTCCTTTTTTAATCATCCTCTTAACTATATCTTTGAAGACATAGTAATCTTTGATAGGGTGACTAATAATTTGGTGATAAGGACAATACTTTGGATCATTTGTCCTTCCAACTTCATTTGGCCTTTTTGACTCTGGAAGTGTAAGAAGCTTAGACGAAATCAACTCATCGAAAATCCCTTGGACATCATCATCATCAAAAGGATATTTTTTTTGCTTTCTTTCTTCAAGAGTGAGTATTTTAATGGTGTCTTTACCCCTTCCTCTTTCTTGATTTTGGGAATTATTTCCCGTGAAGACTTTATTTCCGGATTTAATAAAGGTTGCCATAGGCTCTCCCTTTTTAAAAGGTCTTTTTCCATCATCTCTTTTAAGTTCATTTGCTTGAGGACGATAGGTTTTTGCATCACGCCGAGCCAATTGGCGTTCAACATTGCAAGCCTTTGAAACTAAGGCGTCAAAAGAACGAGGCTCAGCACTACCAACATGCACTGCTAACTCAGGAATTAAGTTATTAGTACACATCTGGACGCATGCCTCTTCACTTAGCTTTTCTGGGCATTGGAGTCTCAACCTTCGCCGTTTGGCGATAAAATCATTTGCAAGCTCATTTGATCTTTGAAGGGTATTAGCAAGATCCATAATGGAGACCTTTGCCTTAGAGCTCACAAATTGAGCTAGGAATGCTCTTTATAAATCATCCCATGTGTGGATTGATCCCGGTTGAAGTTGAGTGTACCAAGTAAATACCGATCTCTTTAAAGATTGGACAAATTGCCGGATCAACAAAGCATCACTCAATGCGGTCTCACCACATGCTGAGTAGAAATGAGCCAAATGCTCGTGTGGTGATCCATGCATTCCATCAAACTTGACAAAAGTTGGTCTTTGATAACCGGGAGGGAATGGTACTGAATCATATTGGATCGGATATGGCTTTCTATACCCGAGTACTAGAGGGTTTTGTGCCACTTGGAATTCTCGGATTCCTTGAGCAATCATCTCCCTAATCTCTTGTGGGGAAACTGACGAGCTACCGCCAAGACTTTCATCATTCGTCCTTACTAGCTCATGTCGACTAGCATTAGCTTGGTTTTCAATTTGAGCCATAAGTGTATCTATTTGAGCTTCTCTTGCGGCTAATGACCTTTGCAAGTCTTGAAGTTGTTCCTCAACACTTGTTGTTCCGGTCATAAAAACTTGCATGTTCTCAGATTCATCTTGGTTACAACTTTTGTTGCTCCTTCCTTTGTTATAACATGTGGAAATTCCTCCTCTTGGAATAGAGAAGATAAATCTCCATACAAAGGAGAACTTGAGCTTTCCTCCGATTCTCGTTGTGGAGTTGTTGGTTGTGAGACTTGAACATAAGTCATTGACTTAGCTTTTGATCTTGTAACTGGACCATTACAAGACACAGCTTGAGCCTCTTGCAAGACTAAGCTTTTAGAAATACGAAGACTTCTTTCTTTCTTTTGAGTTTTAGAAGTTTCTACAATCACTTCTTTCGCATTTGGATTTTTCTTGGTCCGTGAGGGTTTGGTGATTTTAAGCTTTGTAGCTTTTGGTTGAGTACCCTCCTCAAAATAAGAAGTCATGTAGACTTGCTCAAATTTGTCCAATGTGATAGGAATTGACCCTGCAAGAATTTGCCTCGCGGTAGTCATTGGATAATTATCTATTGTGTGCTTTGAGTTTAAAAGCTCTTTTGCAGCTTCACAAAGGATTGCGTTGGCTTGCTTTAAAGCCGGTGAGGAAGCTAGTTTACGAAGCAGTCTAGTGTTACGACGGGAACCATTCTTGCGTCCCCTCCTTCTTCGAGACTTGTTCACCTTCTTAAGAGTGTTTTCAGCAGGAATACCAACAGGCACACCATTCTTCTTGATGACACGAATGATTGGCCTTGGGACAACCCTAGCGGAAGGCTTTGTGTCATTAAAGCTAGGAGAATTGTCATGTCCAACTTTGACATAAGCAGGTTTCCCATTGTTGTTGGGCTTTATGCCCCCATGTCCCGAAAGAGTCATGGATGACTTCGGAGTTGCATATTCCTCCACACCTTGAAGACTCCTGAAAGAGTTCTTCAAAGGGATTTCAGCATAGATCGCATTAGGAGCAATGTCAAAGACAACTTCAAATGACTTGCGGCGGAGCCATCGTCCTCCATGAATAACGAAGGTAGCCGGGAGTTCATTGAAATTCACAATTGCCCTTGACGCCATTTCCTTGCAATCAAATAAGATCAAACATTAGTATATGTATAACTTAGAGATGAAAAGAAAGAAAAGGTCCCACAGGGCGTGCCAAAAATATGTTGAGTAAAAATGTACACAAATTTACAAAACACATTTTTATGTTTTATTCGAATAAAAATTTACAAAACACATTTTATTTATTTCTTATTTGAGCTCGACCCTCTCTTTTTGACCTTTTGATTCTAAGTTATATAAATACCGATGTTTTGTTAGTTTTAGTGATTTGGGATGCACCCCTTTTTGGACGGGTTGCCTACGTACCTCGTTAAAGAGGATCAAGCCTCACGTAGTTCAGTGCAGTGTTTTCATGCATCAGAGAATCAAAGTCCAAATCCACCTTCTATGAAGGGTTGCCCAGACGATGATCCAACTATCATTTGCACGATATTTATATCTCGACCATGCATCAAAAAATTAAATTAAACCCACCTTCTAGGAAAGGTTGCTTAATTTATCCCGCTATCACGTGCATGATCAAGAAAAGTGTTAAGTTATTTATTTTATTATATTTTAAATTTTATGACTGAATTTGGTTTTTAATTTACCAAATTTCCTATGTATCCTTTTAATAGGAATCAAGTCGTACGTAGTTCTTAAATGATTGGTTTTTTTGTGGTTAAACTCGACGAGCGAATGCTTTGTATCGAGTTTATGAATATTTGAGAGTTTGGTTTAACTCGAAGATTTATTTTGGATTTGATTTTATTTAGGAGGTGCGACTGAATCCAATATTGGATTTCCTATGTAGCTCGGAAAGAGCACCAAGTCATGAAGTAGTTCTGGATGGAAAGATATATAGTTTCGATTTTTGTGGTTAAACTCGATGTGCGGATGCATTATTATCGAGTTTAGAAAATTGGGTTTCTTTTGATTTTACGTCCAAGATTTGATTCAAAATTTACTTTACTCGGACGGGTTGACTGAATCCAATTTAATTTAATATCGAATTTTCTACGTAGCTCGGAAAAAGCATCAAGTAATAACGTAGTTCTATAAAACCAAGTTAAATTTTATTTGAGTATTTGTTTGACTTTATATTTCAAAAGTCAATTTAATTTGTGTGATTGAACTCGATAATTTATAAATAGATTTTCCTACGTAGTCTTTTTTATTTTTCAGACATCAAATCACTCGTAGTTCATTCGGTGAATTTTGATTTTTTAAGTCCAAGGTTTGAATTTAATTATACTTTACTTGGACGGGTCGACTGGATCCAATTTAATTGGAGATCGGATTTCCTACGTAACTTAGAACGAGTATCAAGTCATAACGTAGTTCTACCTATAAAATTTATTTTATTTGACCATAAATATATTTTCATATTTATAAAATATTTTCTTTACGGGTCACTTTTGCAGAGAAAATATTTTATTGGTCATTATTTACAAAACTTGTTTTTATGGGTCAATTTTGTAAATAAAATATTTTATAGGTAATCCTTTACAAAGACTTATTTTTGTGGGTTTATTTTATATATAAATCAAAATAGTTTTATAACTTGTAGCTTTTCACGTGACTTGTACATTTTACATTTGCTTTCATTTCTTGTTTCTTTAAAAAAGTGATGTGGGTCCCACATTCAATAAAAGCAAAGTTAATATCTTCTTTCTCACTCCATTTTCTTTTATTTTGAATTTTGTTTATACCTTGTCATCATTACCCATTTCCAAATATGAACATCTTTACACATTTTTTATATTCTTTTTATTTTATATACTCTAATTTATCTTCATCTCTCTTTTATTTATATTTCCTCTCTTTTACAAGGAAGAGGACGGAGGAAAAACAAAAGCTTCATTCATCGTGAAGACTTCCATCCGCTCCTATTTCCGGCAAAATCAATGGATACAGAGTATGAAAAAGCTTTTAATTTGAAGGGAAAATAAAAGAAAAGATCACTCAAGGCATTTGGAGTCGAAATCCAAAAGGGGATTTCAAGATCGAAAGTAGATCTATCGAGGCCATGGAAACGGGATTAGGATTCAAAGAAGGTCGTTATGCTTCTCTGCATGTTAGAGTTATTTTATTTTCTCCTTGTTTTTTTAGGCTTTGTTATTCTAGATCTACTTTCTTCTCCCTTTTTGTTCAGTTTTTTGGAGCAACGCGTGCTTCAACACGGCGATGATGAAGACTTAATCGACATTGACGAGTGAAAAAAAACTGATATAGATTGAAGGGATTCCCAGTTAATGAACGAAAGGTAAGATCGAACACGAGATTTACTAGGATGGAGTTGTAGAAAGGTGAAGCATAATAATAAATTAGTCTTATTTGGCCGGATTGGATCGATATTCTCTTGATAATAGAGACTAATTAACACTCCTTAAATATGCTTAAATATGGGCTATTCAACTTCCAGCAATTGTTTGCTTCCCCTTTTTATACGTAAATGTGTATAGATTCTTTTAGAAAATTAATGCGAATTAAATTTTGCATATCCCATACATGGAAACAAAATATCTTCTTCCTTTTTCTTTCTATAGTTTTGATTAAGTTACTTTGTATTTTGAATGATTTTCTCATCCTTTTTTTATTACATATGTTTCTTTATCTTACAGGAGAAGAGAGGTGGTGTCTAATGACTTTCTTTGTCTCAATCATCTGTTTGTCGTTATAATGGAACCAAGAGGTTTGGTTGTAGCGGAAAAACAATGGATTTCTACCAACCACGAGATTTTGCAGTGGAGGAATAAGTCGATTCCTACCAACCACAGTTGTGACTGAATTCTTGCGATATGTGAGATGAATGCCCAGATTTGTATTGATTATTCTTGATTGTAAATCCATAAAGATGTTTGAGAAGAAACTTGTCAATGGCAGCCTCTTTTCCTGCGTTATCATCTTTTGTAGTTTGCTTCCCAAAACAATAGAATGAGAGATAATACAGACAACCATGAGGATGACTTGATTGAAAAGGACGATCTTAAAATAACTCTTGCTGAAGCTTCTGATCAGAATTGTTATCCTCTTGAAAAATCTTCTTCACTTTCTACTTTCTTCTTCTCTATCTCTGTTCGTTCTGAATTTTTTTTGTCCTCCCCCGCATTACACTTAAATGATTCATTTATACAGAGAGGAGTAGGAAGAGGTTTAGGGAAGTTACTTGTTTTCTTCCCACTAACCCATTTACTCCACTATTTACTCCACTTTCTGTAATATTTTGAATTTTTTTAATTTATTTTAAAAGGATGGTTGATTACATAAGCACATGCTCCACATTTATTTTTTTAATTAATTAATTTAATATTTGATTTTTAAACTTAATTAATTAATCAAGCTCATTAACAAATAAGCAAAACTTTAGGCATTCCCCAAACCCCAATTTTCTTAATTTTAGAAATTTAGCCTTTTGAACAAACAGATTATTATAAAACATCAATAACCTTTTTTTTTGTTTCCATAATTTTCACTTATATTTTATATCATATCATAAATTGTTTTAAAATTTATGATATTTGACCCTCAAACATGTACCATGATGTGAGACGTTCATATTGGTGGGGAGGGCTGAAGCCCGTTGTAGCCAGATTTGTGGCTTAGTGTGCAACCTGTTAGAAGGTCAAGATAGAGCATTGCAGACCTGAAGGTCAGCTCCATCCACTACCAGTACCGCAATGGAAGTGGGAGGACGTCTCCGAGGACTTTGTGACCGGTTTGAGACCTAGTAGGAGTTTTGATGCCATTTGGGTTGTTGTTGATAGACTGACGAAGACAGCACGTTTCATTCCTATTAGAGAGACGTGGCCAGTGAGTAGGTTGGCTGAGGAGTACAATAGACAGATAGTGAGACTCCATGGTGTACCGAGGACGATTGTCTCAAATCGAGATGGACGATTTACCTCGAGGTTTTGGCAGCAGATTCAGACTACTTTGGGGACGAGTTTACACTTCACGACTGCGTTTCACCCCTAGACCGATGGCCAGTCTGAGAGGACCATCCAGACTTTGGAGGATATGCTGCGAGCTTGTGTGTTCGATTGGGGATAGGGATGGTCTGATTACCTCCCACTTGTTGAGTTCTCATACAACAACAGCTGGCATGCATCTATTGGGATGGCCCCTTATGAGGCACTGTATGGACGTAGATGACGTACACCATTATGTTGGGATGAGCCTAGCAGTATCAGTGGGATAGCGCCAGAGCAGATTCAGGATGATATGGCTCGAGTAGCGCTGATTAGAGAGAGGATGCTGGCTGCGCAGAGTCGCCAGAAGTCATATGCAGACAAGAGGCGTCGGCCTCTATAGTTCAGGGTAGGAGCTCATGTTTGGTTGAGAGTATCTCCGACGCGTGGCGTCAGACGTTTTGGCGTAAAGGGGAAGTTGAGTCCCCGATATGTCGGTCCTTTTGAGATACTTTATAGAGTTGGGAGGGCAGCCTACAAATTAGCTTTGCCTCCGAGATTAGAGGGTGTTCACCCTGTGTTTCATGTGTCTCAGCTGAGAGAGTACATACCAGATCTGAGGCACATTGTGAGTTATGATGATTTGGTGGTGGAGCCAGACCACACCTTTGTTGAGTATCCTATTGCAGTCCTAGAGCGAGGTGTGAGACGCCTGCGTTCGAAGGACATTCCTATGATGAGGATACAGTGGTCTAGACGTGGACCTGAGGAGGCTACATGGGAGATTGAGGATAGTATTCAGGGGAACTATCCAGAGTTCTATGCTGAGATAGATGTGTCTAGGGTCGATGAGTAGATCTTAGTGCTATCTTGCTGAGTATGTGATTATGTGCTTATGTGCTTACATTCCTTGATATGTTTACTTCATGCTAGTTATGATTTGATTTATGATCTTATTAGATCTTGCTATGCTAGCATGATGTATGTTTATAGCTGGAGGTGATTAATCCCTCCATGCTATTTGAGAATGATACATAGCTGGGGATGGTTCATCCTCCATGCTATCTGAGTTGATTAGAATTTAGCTCGAGATGGTTCTTTCCTCCATGCTACTTTGATGGACATAGTTTCAGTGGAGATGTGATTCCTCCATGCGATATATATGTTTATGTTTTGGCTAGACATGTGCTTCCTTTATGCCTTGTGATGTGGTATGGCGAGAGATGTGATTCTTCTACGCCTTTGGGTAGGGTTATGGCCCTGTTTTCTGGACTTGATGATTCCTCCGTGGTTATACTTGAGGTTATAGATTTGTATAGGTTTTGACCTTTAACACCCCAAATCCGCGGGACTTGGAGTGTCACATTGGGCTAGAATCACACAATGGATCCTGACCCTAGCCTGACAACAAGTTCACTAGATCTTACAACAAGGAACAGGTAGATTAAAATCAAATACATAAAAGCTGAGTATGATACATCAAAAGAGTTTACAAACTCATAGCCGAATACAAAACAACAACATAAACCACAACCACAAAAGATCCCACATTCCACGCATCCTAATGTACAGAAGTCCTTGGCTTGTCACACCATCTAGCTCACTCTGCAGTATTCCTAACCTGCAGAACACTACAACACGGTATGAAACCGTTAGCTACATCAATGAAAAGCATAAAGGTAAGAGCACAACCACACATCAACATCTCAAACATGCAATGCCACACACATTCATTTATTATCTTTCATTACGTTATTCCATTATTAATTCAACTTCTTTTGTAACACGAGGAGCCTCAAGAACCCCGTCCCATCCAACGTAACACAAGAGTTTTGCATGGGGGTGACCTTCACTCGTCCCCTCCTGTGAGATCATCTTCAGGGCACCTCCTCCTAACTAGAAGGCGGAGACCGGCGGTTACCGCCCGTTATAATACACTTGGGCCAAATAAATGTAATGAATGGTCATCCTAGTCCGGTTTAGGTTATAAATGCACAATCATATGAACACACACAACCATCACAATCATACAATCCACAACTGCACGCTAAGTAAGTCCTATGGACTTACCTGATATACTCGTAACCTGTACTACGTAACAGCTTCCCCTTGGGGAAGTAATCAACCCCTGCAATAGCAAGGCACACACAATCACATACTTCAAAGGTTAGGAGACTCGTCTCACTAACCACAACGAACCTATATCTCAAATCTAAACCTCAGATCCTCAACAGATTCATAAATGCCTAAGGCATATCCTCAACATAACATCTCATCATACTCGTACACATACTAATCCTTAAAGCCATAACCGATATCCATAACATCATCATGATCCTCAAATCATTCTGACACCTAGCATGCATCTAATCAGTATTCCTAAAGCTCAAATTTAATCCTAATTTAATTAATTAACCTTTAATTAATTAATTAAATTTCACCAGAATAATATTTTGCCCGCGGCCATTTCTAAACCCACCTATCATCCGATTTCATCAACAAACAACCCATAAACAACGGAATAATATAATGATCATAATGGAATTTCTAATTATCCATTTTGAAAAGCCTAAGGTCGATTTAGGTCAAATCGCAGTACGGGAAACGAATAAATTCATAACTTATTCGTTACTAACCCGATTGACGATCTGAAAGAAGATTCGAAATCACAACGATGCAGGTTACGCATGTACAACATCAAATTCACCGGAATCTGGGCGACGGAATTGTCCTGGTGACATGTATGCTCGACCAGGTCTTCATCTACTCGGAAATGCAGAAACTCGGTACCGATATGAAGAGAATGAAGAGAGGAATCCGAAAATTCAAACGGAATTGAAATCGGATTAGAAACGGAGAGTAGATCTGAGTTTGAAATTTGAGAGAAATCAGAGCTTTTCCGAGGAAACGTGAAAGGAAATGAATTAATAAACGATTTTCCGCTATTTATAGTGAAGTTGATTATTATCCATTAGCGAAGTCGATAATTATCCTTTTATCGATCTAATGGCGGGTTGAACCCCCTTCTCCAAACTTCTCGAAATTGGAATAATAGATCTTGAATATTGTAGGGATAATTATTCCACAATTGCCTCGGAAAACGTGTATTCCTAAGCCGTCTTTCTTAGCCATTAAGAAACAAAATAGCGACTCTTTTGTCCGTTTTGCCTTTCCATGTTATTTCATATCTACGACATGTCCGATGTCCTGATCATTTCTCTCAACTGCATTTTTATTAATTGGAGCTCCCAAATGCTCCAAATAATACCGGAGGGTAAAAATAATTAGCCGGGGGAAAAAGTAAAAATTTCACCATAAGCCCAAAATTACGCCAGGAACATAACGGTGGGACTTATACTCAACACTTACGCAATCTTCGCGAGTTATATGTCAATTGCTATCACTGATTAAGTTAATCAACATTAATTAGAATTCGGAAATCCTATATATTACATCACACACCCCTTAAGAAAAAGTTTTGTCCCAAAACTTGAACAATTCTCAAATCCTCTCGGACCCATACGCCGAGGTATAGACACTCTCTCTATCGGAGGTATCACATCTCCGTTCAAACGTATCAACCTATAACACTCTATAACCTCAAAACACGGCATGGAGGAATCCCCAACTCTAGCAACAAGATCATATTGCTATCCAAAGGCATAGAGGAAAAATCATCTCTAGCCAACTACTAACCACGTCACAAGGCATGGAGGAAAGCCGTCTCCAGCCAATCGTACTCGTAACACACTATGTGGAGGAAAACCGTCTCCACTCACACTATGTCCATCAAAGATAGCATGGAGGAAAGAACCATCTCCTGCTAATCCTAACAAATACACCGTAGCATGGAGGAAAGAACCATCTCCAGCTATACCTATCTCGTACTAGTAAACAAGATCTAACAGCTATATAAACGTAGTTGCGGCACCTCATACTCCTTCTACTCCGTTAAAGAATTGTGGTGTCTCGTCATGAGACATCCTTCCATCAAATTCCCTCAAGGTCAGGCAAGTCCCCTGCTTTTGTTGGACCTCATCCAACAAATCAGGTATAACCCCTAAAACATGAAACTAACGTCCTTATCAACCGTTGTAGGTCCAACTCTAACCAAGCTAGATCATTCTGCAACCGATGTTGTGTAGCAATTCC
Organism: Fagopyrum homotropicum; assembly: GCA_033239125.1. Taxonomy (NCBI): domain Eukaryota; kingdom Viridiplantae; phylum Streptophyta; class Magnoliopsida; order Caryophyllales; family Polygonaceae; genus Fagopyrum; species Fagopyrum homotropicum. Next base: position 62,124,210 of record BSWB01000005.1, read on the forward strand.
AACAATCGCCTTCTCTCGAGGCGTCTTCTAGTTCAAGGTATCAGTTACCACATTCTCCTTGCCAGAATAGTACCAAACTTCACGATCAAACTCCTTGATCAACTCCAGTCAACGACGCTGGCGGTTATTCAGCTTATGTTGCATAAAAATATGCTTCAAACTCTTATGATCGGTGGGAATCTAACATAAAATATCACACCGATATTGCCTTCAAATATGGACACTTGAACTACCACTACTAACTCAAAATCATGAGTCGGGCAGTTCTCCTCATACGTTCTCAGCACCGTAGTCACGTGATTCCCAAAATCTTCTGATTATCACCGAATAGAAGCAGAGTTCAAATGCTTCCTCTACTCTTCAGAACTCCGACATACTACTTCAACCACACACTTATGGTGGTCTTCTATAGAAGACTCGTAATTGGATGCACAATCACATAGAATCCCTCCTCAAAGTGTTGGTAGCAATCGGCTGGGCCAAGAACTACGCATTCCCTTAATGTTCAGCAGCATAATCCACAAGGCATCATACTAACTCCTCGTCACATCAACTATGATCCCGCTGGCAGAACAACATGACCTTGAAGGTTACTTCTGGCATCTCAATTCACATTTAGGGAGCATAGCACACTAGCTTTTATCCCTCAGATTCTGCAAAAATGTCCTCAAATAACCGGTATGTTCCTCTCCGTTGTGAGAGTACACCAAACGTCATCAATAAGGTCTACCACCAACTGATCAAGGAAGTAGATGAAGACACTGTTCATCAACTCCTATAACGACTACTAGGACGTTCCTCAACTCAGATGACAACACTACAACTCGTAATGTCCATAACGGGTATGGAATGCTGTCTTATGCCCACGCTGCTCTCTCATCCTTAGTTGATGATATCCTAAGCATACGGAAATCTTAAAAACACAATTGCTTCTGTTAGTTGATCCAACAATTCGTCCATACGTAGCAATGAACGTGCTAGGGCGAACGAAACCCGTCTCAAACCACTCTTCAAATTGCTTCTTCAATTTCTAACAACTCAACAAGTCATATACCTCATAGGTCTTCTCCCAACCAGACTCATACCATACTTCAACACAATATCGAATTCCTCATTCTGCTGAGGTGATAGATTAGACGGTTCAGTAACACGTCTATAAGATCATATACCATTGGAATACTCTTTAGTGTGGAACTATATCTTTCCTTCATGGCACAACGTTAAAAAAAACATCACCCTTTGGTGTTATCAACCTCGCTGCTCATACGACACTAAAGACAACTCACCTCCTCAAAGGTCATAACCTCGGAAAACCTCTACTTAGTCGATCTCAGTAGAGACTATAGTAGTCCTCCTACTACTATCTAAACCAACATGATATCTATTCGTCCACCATACACATAGAGACCTTCTCATGCACCTAAGACATGACAAAGAAGTCTTCAAGCCATACACAAGTCCCTGAACAAAGGGAACAACCACATATCTCGCGGGTACCTAAGACCCGTAACTCGTAGTCCTATAAAGGAAGATCTATATTCTACTGTATCCACAGTTAACTATTAACACATGCATCGAAAGACAAGAGGTGCATATCACTCCCAACAAACAAAACTCTACTAGGTAAACCATTAACAAGAATGGTACCTGTAACAGCTAACGCCTGAAGCTCTATTGCATATCATTACTCAATCTCATACCTATGCTCCTCAGGTATCACTGAGGTCATCACCATAGCCTCCACTTCCACTCTTTCTGTATCGGAAAGAGGAAGGTCTTGATGAGAAGAAACACTACCTTGCTGGCAGAAAGGGGCCAGATGGCCTAGTTCACCACAGGTGAAGCAAGCTATCGATGCCATGGGGCACTCAGAGCGCACATGATCTGGATAACCACAGTTGAGACATATACGTCTCATCCCTGCCACTAGTACGGGTGGCTCCTCTGTAATGCCCAGCTCAAAGGTTCTACCTTGAGCTCTTCTAGTATCAGTGGTACTCCTACCACGACCTTTACCTCTACTCAGCCTAGGAACGGATTCCTGAGTAGGCGAATGATCTGGGATTCTCTGCTGCCCCCGCGTCTGCTGCTGAGGTGTCTTTTGACCACCTCCCATCACACTAGCAGAAATAAAACTCGGTCGTGATGCCACTCCAGTTTGCTTACAGAAGACAGTTCTATGACCCTGTCTACCACAGGTAAAGCAAGTCACTGGCGATCTTGGATACTATGGTCGTACATGTCTAGGCTTTCCACAATTGTAACAAGTCCTCGGTTCACCTGAAGTCCGTGTGAAATGAGAAGTACTCAAACGTCCACAAGTCGGACTTGGTTTGCAACCCGAATATCCAACCTCGTCTTCTGCTGATTCAACCCGTTGTTTCTTCTTTAATTCAGAAGCTTCAATTGATCTAACAGATGTTGGTAAATTCGGTGTAGATCTACCCACTATCGCCGCCTCATATACTTGTTGTATATACTCTTGAAACTCGAATCTACTCATGGAGACACGATCAGCCTCTTCAAACTCGTTCTTTGCCATAGGCAACACAGCAGCGGATACTGGTCCCTAACTTGGCGCTACTGAAGGAAGAGGGGGTGTACCCCTATCTCGTCCCACTACAAATATTGCTCTAGTTTGAGCCATCTGTAGAATATACGCCCCTAAACTTATAAGGCTATATATATGCCATATGTATCGATATATATATATAATACTCACTATTACATGCATACACATCAGCACATAAAAGATATCTATCTATCTATACATATACATATATATATATATCTACACTGTCGAGATCTTCAGATGGGTGACGACTTCTGTACATACTATCCCAAAACATCTATACTCGCTTAAAACCAAAACCTTTTGAAAAGTCAGACCCCATGTGGGTTCTGTTTATTTATCCACTCTACCTTTATTGCAGATAGCAAGTGTCATTGTTGTCAACCTAAGGCTCTGATACCAACTCTGTAACACCCCAAATCCGCAGGACTTGGAGTGTCACATTGGGCTAGAATCACACAATGGATCCTGACCCTAGCCTGACAACAAGTTCACTAGATCTTACAACAAGGCACAAGTAGATTAAAATCAAATACATAAAAGCTGAGTATGATACATCAAAAGAGTTTACAAACTCATAGTCGAGTTCAAAACAGCAACATAAACCACAACCACAAAAGATTCCACATCCCACGCATCCTAATGTACAGAAGTCCTCGGCTTGTCACAGCATCTGGCTCACTCTGCAGTATTCCTAACCTGCAGAACACTACAACACGGTATGAAACCGTTAGCTACATCAATGAAAAGCATGAAGGTAATAGCACAACCACACATCAACATCTCAAACATGCAATGCCACACACATTCATTTATTATCTTTCATTATGTTATTCCATTACTAAATCAACTTCTTTTGTAACACGAGGAGCCTTAAGAACCCCGTCCCATCCAACTTAACACAGGAGTTTTGCATGGGGGTGACCTTCACTCGTCCCCTCCTGTGAGATCATCTTCAGGGCACCTCCTCCTAACCAGCAGGCGGAGACCGGCGGTTACCGCCCATTATAATACACTTGGGCCAAATAAATGTAATGAATGGTTATCCTAGTCCGGTTTAGGTTATAAATGCACAATCATATGAACACACACAACCATCACAATCATACAATCCACAACAGCACGCTAAGTAAGTCCTATGGACTTACCTGATATACTCGTAACCTGTACCACGTCACAGCTTCCCCTTGGGGAAGTAATCAACGCCTGCAATAGCAAGGCACACACAATCACATACTGCAAAGGTTAGGAGACTCGTCTCACTAACCACAACCAACCTATATCTCAAATCTAAACCTCAGATCCTCAACACATTCATAAATGCCTAAGGCATATCCTCAACATAACATCTCATCATACTCGTAAACATACTAATCCTTAAAGCCATAACCGATATCCATAATATCATCATGATCCTCAAATCATTCTGACACCTAGCATGCATCTAATCAGTATTCCTAAATCTCAAATTTAATCCTAATTTAATTAATTAACCTTTAATTAATTAATTAAATTTCACCAGAATAACGTTTTGCCCGTAGGCCATTTCTAAACCCACCTATCATCAGATTTCATCAACAAACAACCCATAAACACCAGAATAATATAATGATCATAATCGAATTTCTAATTATCCATTTTGAAAAGCCTAAGGTCGATTTAGGCCAAATCGCAGTACAGAAAACGAATAAATTCATAACATATTCGTTACTAACCCGATTGACGATCTGAAAGAAGATTCGGAATCACAACGAAGCAGGCTACGCATGTACACCATCAAATTCGCCGGAATTTGAGCGACGGAACTGTCCTGGTAACATATATGCTCGACCAGGTCTTCATCTGCTCGGAAATGTAGAAACTCGGTACCGATATAAAGAGAATGAAGAGATGAATCCAAAAACTCAAACAGAATTGAAATCGGATTAGAAACGGAGAGTAGATCTGAGTTTGAAGTTTGAGAGAAATCAGAGCTTTACGAGGAAACGTGAAAGGATATGAATTAATAAACGATTTTCCGCTATTTATAGTGAAGTCGATAATTAATAATTAGCGAAGTCGATAATTATCCTTTTATCGATCCAATGGCGGGTTGAACCCCCTTCTCCAAACTTCTCGAAATTGAAATAATAGATCTTGAATATTGTAGGGATAATTATTCCAAAATTGACTCGGAAAACGTGTATTCCTAAGCCGTCTTTCTTAGCCGTTAATAAACGAAATAGCGACTCTTTTGTCCGTTTTGCCTTTCAATGTTATTTCATATCTAGGACATGTCCGATGTCCTGATCATTTCTCTCAACTGCATTTTTATTAATTGGAGCTCCCAAATGCTCCAAATAATACCAGAGGGTAAAAATAATTACCCGGGAAAAAAGTGAAATTTTCACCATAAGCCCAAAATTACGCCAAGAACATAACGGTGGGACTTATACTCAACACTTACGCAATCTTCGCGAGTTATATGTCAATTACTATCACTGATTAAGTTAATCAATAGTAATTAGAATTCGGAAATCCTAGCTATTACATGACCTTATGAGCGGAGATGTGATACCTCTGACAGAGAGAGAGAGTTATACCTCGGCTTATCGGTCCGAGAGGTTTATGGATCTTGCAAGTTTCGGGACGAAACTTGTTTTAGGGGGGGTGAGATGTAAGAGCCTAGTTGCTGAGTTGCTGAGAGAGTGTGCAGAGGGCTAGGATTATGCTTGGCCGCCCCTGCGTGACCTTGGAACCAACCCTGCGGTTCGCCTGGGCCGCCCCTGCGCCTCATAGAGTCCGCCCCCGAGGCTCTGCATGCTGCAACCGTCTTCTTTGATCCTTTGACCCGTGCTTTACCCTTTTTACCTCCTTTATATACTTCATCTCTTACCTCTTGATGAGAGTTTATCTTTCTCAGCTCCATCTCTCTCTTGCGTACATTTCTTCTCCTCTCTTCTCCCTTGGATTATCTTTGATCTTCTTTGGGCTTTTGTGAGTTTGTGAGCTTTTATGCTTGGCTTTGATGATGTTTGTGGTTGTTGAGCCTTGTGAGCCAGCCTGAGGACATTTGGTGTTGTGCTGAGCTTCTGGATCTTCAGCTTGGTGAGCTTTCATGGCTTCCATCTCTTCCTTCTTCATTTTTTCATCTTTTCATCTCTTTTCCTATCTTTCTTTAGTTAGCTTAGGTTTCCTTAGGCTTGGATCATGTTCCAGCCATGTTTGGCTTGTGTTGATGTGTATATATGTATGTCTTGTATATATGTTGTTGTTGGAGTGAAGAAGAATAGAGAATCGAAGATAGAAGTGAAGAACGAGCTAACGTGGTGTCTTCCGCACAGCAGCCGCCCCTGCGCCAGCCAGTGATCCGCCCCTGCGTCACCAGTGAGCCCTCTTGCGCCCACCTGCATCAGCAAGGTCTTCTCTTGGTTCTACAGGTGTGTGTGTGCTTTTAGGCTATCCTTAGGATGCCTTTGTTCCCTCCTTTTCTAGTGTGAGAGTATAGGATCATGCTAGATGTGTGAGGTTGAGTTTTGATGAGGTTGTGATCGGTTTATGCCTTGTATGGCTTTAAGGACTTAGGTTGATGTTAGTTGAGGTTTTGAGGTTGAGCTTGATGCCTATGGATCCCTTTGGGTCTAGGTGTGACCCTTGTGCTGTTAGGAGATTGATATATCTCTTTATGCCTGTTTATAAGATGTGTTGTCCCTCCAGTGTAGAGGTGATCGTGGTTGAGTTGTGATCGAGGTTGAGGTAAGTCCGTATGACTTACTTAGTTGTCATCCTTATATTGGGTGCTTGCATGAGTGGTGTGTGATTTGTATGTTTGCTATGATAGCATGAGATATCGTTTATACCGACCTATGTTTTCTTGATTGCCCCGTAGTCGTGGTTGTGATAACATTTCCCTTTCATCCCGCCGTGGAGTCTGGAAGGTTCTCCGATGTCAGGTCAGACTGACTTTACAAGAAGGGCACAATCCACTCCCACAGGGTACACGGATTGTGTGACCGATACTTGTGCAGCTGGCTAGCAGGCTCAGAGGCGAGGATGTATCGGTCCTCGTGTCACATAGTTTTGTATATACTTATATATACGATTTGAGTGAATGACCATTATTATTGAGATGATAAAATTGGGTAAATGTGTGAAAGCATGCTGATGTGTTTATCTTTACTTACTTGTGATTGTGCTTATGCATTACTCTATATATGTGTATTGTTAGCTAATGGTTTATTACCATGTTGTACATGCCCCACAGGATAGGCATGTTGCTGGGTGACTTAGCAGTGTGGCAGGCCGAGGACGTCTCGTACATAGGTTGTGTGGGCTTTTGGGTTTGTTTATCTTTTCCCTCCTGCGTGAGGATGATCTTCTGTTACCTCCTGTGTGAGGGCGTCGTGTTTGTACTCGGCTATGTTTTCTTACACTTTTAGTTGTACAGTTTTTACCGTTTTATGTATTTGTTTTCATATCTGTTTGTGCCATGTTGTAAGGTCCAGTGAACTTGCTGTCAGACTAGGGCCAGGATCCATTGTGAGATCCTAGCCCAATGTAGCACTCCGAGTCCCACAGATTCGGGGTGTTACAAAGAGCCCACATTGTCCTCATGTTCGGAAAAATCCTCATCGGATTCAGAATCTTGTATTAATTTTTGTTTCTTCCCTCTTGTTTGTAGGAAAGATGCAAGTGTATCTGAAAAATAATATAAGAACATTGATCACAAATCATGAAACTAAAGGAGCAAGCAATCAACTAGATCTTTATAATATGAACAACGGGTCATCAATCTCTTACTTACAATTTCAAAGGCACTCATGTTCATAATATAATCTCCGGTGGTTGTGGTAGTTATACTAGTAGTGATAAATATCTTGATTAAACATATCAAGCATGTGCATTTCACTTATGGACTTGGTTTATTACTACGAAGAACATAACTTATGTATAATTCCACGGGTTATGATGATGAACTATCAAACACAACAATAAAATGCAATGACAGTTCAACCAATATGTGTGGCTGAAGCAGATATTTATCAAATATCCAATTCATACATTTAGTATCATACCAGTAAAGAATATACAGTAAGAATAATTTCCAGTCTGGAAGCAAGGATTGGAAGTAGCTTTTTATTTTTAGAATGCCTTACAAGTACACTTTATTATTTGTTATACATTTCATGTTCTCCTTCTAGATTGTTAATAGGGCCATGAAAGTAGAACTAGTAACAACTAACAAGATGAAAGTTTCATAGCAGAATTATTCATTCAAAAATTTTTAAACATATTCACAACCAAGAAACATAAAAGCACCATTAGAATTTCACTTTAGCAGCAAACTGAAAACTAGCAAATTAATTTGGCAATTCCATTTGTATAGATGCAAAATAAGGGACTATGAGAATATATAAGAATTCATTAAATTTTATTGGTATGTGATTGGCTTTGTTAACAATGCTCTGATATGGTGAATCTGTAAGTCCAACTCTACCAACATATGTATAACCAAGTCCTTAAATGGACATAATTCATACTCGTAATATTTTTCAAGCGACAAGAATCACCATACAAACACTTATTGGAGGACTTAGACTTAGACAAAAGAACGTCACGCAACAAAATCATTCGTGAATCGGAGTAACCTAACAGACAAACCCAAATTCTTGTCTTTGAGCGCATGACCCGCACAACATACAAGTTTATTCCCAACAGAGGTGAACATTTAACAAAAATGTAACAATACAACTCTTTCAAGACAATCCGAGAGCTTTAATCACAACTAATTCAACCCCAAAATTTAACACTTTTCCTACAGTTTCATGTACAAAAGATTATGTAGCTTTTCTTTTGCTTACCCCCTTATTACGAATCAACAAGACACGAGTAACTGTGAGATCGAAGCCAAGTAAATGAGTCTTGTTCCCACTCCCTGAGTAATATAGGGAAGTACACAAACCAACTCAATATATATATATATATATATATATATATATATATATATATATATTCGCAATCAAAACTATCAAACACAACAATAAAACGAACAAATTTGATTTGAACCACAAAATCAGAGGTAACCAACCCTAAATATTAAAAGAGTAAAAACCTAAAATTACGAGTACAAATTGAGCAAAAAAACATACCTGAATCGTCGTTTCTCTTTGATTTAACCATTGTTTCAATAAATATCGGAGGAAATCCTGATTCTGTTGTTAAGAGTCGAGAAGGAGAAGGAGAATGACACATGCAAGAAGAAGAATGGCGTCCGGCTGCGAGTGCGAGGGAGGAGAAGAAGTCCGAACCTAATTTTTTATTGTTTGCAAAATTTTAACTCTATTTACCAAAATGCCATTAATGACGAGTGAGTGAGAGCCGTTTATTTAAATTTCATCCAATGACTCACATGGTTCCTAATTCTTATACACAAGATTTTCCGCACCGGAACTAGAAGATCTACTAGAAATATAGTCACCTACATTTAGAAGATCTACCGGAAAATATATATATATATATATACATATATATATATATATATACATACATATATATATATATACATATATATATATACATATATATATATACATATATATATATATACATATATATATATATTCGGGTCTAAACCCGGATTTAGAAGATCTAGCGGAAAAATAGTCACCTACATTTGATTATTTTGTTTAAATAAGCAGAAGAATGATTGAAAAATCTATAACAAGCAAAACACTCAACGAACACAAGTCTTGTAAAAAACATTGAAGGAATTGGGATAAAAAAAAAACTCTTTTTTGTATAGTCTTTTGTTTTGTAGATGTAACGCCCCGCTTATTGGGTGCGTTTCGATATTCATTTTCCTACTTTTATCGATATTTTACTAGCTTAAATATTTTAAATTTTATTTTAAAGTATTTTACAGTGTAACAAATCTTTTCCGAGTATATTTATATTTTTGTTACATTCATGTCCGTGTTATTATTTTCGGAAAAAGTCGGCAAAATTTTTTCGATTCGAAAATCCCGTTCTGAACATGTTTGGATCGAGTTCACTCGTTACTTTTCTTTTATTTTCTCATTTTTCTTTCTTTCTGTAACACCCAGAATCCGCGGGATATCAGAATGCTACGGGCGAGACCTCACAATGGGTCCCGACCCTTAGCCTGACAACAATCTCACCGGACCTTTCCAACATGGCACAAATAAAGGCGTAAAACTCAAGTAGTTTATGATGTATGCGAGAAAAGAAAAGTAGGGATATAAGGTGGAAACTCAGCCGAGTCCTCAAAACAATGCAAAACGACAAAGAAATACAAACCGTACAACATAACATAATCCAACAATACAAAGAAAACCCAAAAACATCCCCGTCCTATAATGTACGGAGACCCCTCGGCTGTCCACTCCTCCACCTCACTCGGCGGCATCCCTAACCTGCAAGGCATCTACACAAACGGTTTAAAACCGTTAGATCACATTCTAGTCATTTTATAGATGGCACAAACACACACATAAGAACACACAACACACACAACATGATCCTATACATACACTCCGGTTCTTATTCTCTTTCTAGGTTATTCCATTTCTAATTCCATTCGTTCAAAGTGTGACACGAGAGTCGTATAACTTTAGCCTCTGTCCCCGTGTAACCAACAGGAGTGTGGCGGAGCTCAACCCGTATACCATGTGGAGTGGCGAAGAAGCCCGCCCGTATACCATGTATGGCCTGGTCGTAGAGAACCTCCCAGTCTCCCTCAGGAGCTGGGCAGTGATGTCACCGCCCGATAATAATAGTAACAATGGGCCAAATAATAAATATAGTCAAGAAATCCTACTCCGTTTTCATGATCAAAAGCGATAAAACACACACCATCATAATGTATCCAAATAATGCATAAAAGCGGCTAAGTAAGTCCGAGGATTTACCTCGTCTCAAAGCTAATCAAATCAAACGATCTCAACTTTCCGTATGGGAATAACCAAGGCCTGATCACAACAATATATACATCAACATCAATCTCACAACTCAACTCCAAGACTCTCCATAGCTAGCAACCAAACATGGAGTTGAACTACTAGAAGCTAGGAAAGCTCTCTTGAACCTTTAAGAATGCAAGAACATGATAAACAACGGAAAGAGGGAACAATAACCCACACCCTATACAAGTTCAAGCACTACTCAAAGCTGGAATAAGAATGCAAGATGTAAGAGAGACCATAAGGTCTTCACACACACAAGATCACCAACGATTCCAACTAACTCAAGGGCACCTAGGTTCAAGCCACTAGATGGAATTCTCATAAGTCCTAGGTACAACCTAACCATACTTCTAATTAGGTATAACCATAACGCTAAGGAAGGAACGAAGAGGAAGGGAGGAAGAAGCCTACTGGTGATGAAAACGCAGTCGCGGAAGCAAGCTAGCGCCCCTTGCGTGAAGCTTTCACCACCCCTGCGGGTGTCTAGAGCCGCACCTGCACCTGGGAGTCGCCTCTGCGGTGGTTAGTGGGCCGCCCCTACACCTCTGGTGATCCGCCCAGTGGTCGTACAACAGAAGCTTCGTCTTTTTTCGTTTCTTCGACTGGTTCTTTGCTCCAAGTGCCTCCTTCTCTGTCTGGGCCTGCTCCAAACTCCCACCACAGGTCTTAGCTTCTTCACCACGACCTAAACGAGCTAAAAGAATGGACATGCAAAGGGTTTATAAGATCTCCCTTCATAGCTTCCTCCATAGCCATGGAAGTGAAGAGAAGAGGAAAGAGGGAAGAACTAGCAGCAAAGGAAAGAGGGAAAAAGATAACTTACCACAACAGATCCAAAATTCCAAGGCTGCAGCTCCTACCCAGCTCTTCCAAGGAGAATGAAGATGAGAGCACAAGGAAGAGAAGAGTGAAGAGGGGAAATGAGCGTGAGACTGAAAAGAGGGAAAGAGGTGAGAGGGAGAGTAATTAAGGCTGCACAAAAGGGGCAGGGAGACCCAAGGGTTAGTTGTCCCTTTGTCTCCTCACTCCGTATCCCGAGGCCGGAAAGAAAAAGGAGAGCCCCAATCCCGCAATAAATCTCAACACTCAGCTAACGTGCCTATGGGAATTAAGCCGCTGACGCGGGAAGACCGGAAAACATCTCGACACCCAAAATAAATATTCCGGATGTTACAACTAACCCCCCTAAAAACAAGTTTCGTCCTGAAACTTGGTAAACGTAAAACTCCCAACTAACAACACTCGAAACTCGTATAGAACATGTAACGTTGCCCATCGACCCTCAAACTCACAAGTCAACCTCATAACCACATCAACACCTCGAAAGGTAATCATACATACACACATATAGCACACACGCATATCGCCTCACAAATCACATAAAGTAACCAAGGAAGAACTCGGGACTAACCCGACTACCCAATCGACGTTACTAAACCGGCATAAAACTCGGGATAGTTCCTGCACATACTATCCTCCGTCTCCCATGTGGCCTCATCTGCTCCTCGCCTCGACCACTGCACCTTCAACATCGGTATCTCCTTCAATCAAAGGCGTTTCGTACTCCGCTCCAAAACCGCTATCGGATGCTCTGCAAAAGTTTGGTCCGGCTCGACCACTAGATCCTCGTGGCTAATGATATGTCTCGGGTCAGGGATGTACTCCCTCAACTGAGACACGTGGAATACCGGATGTATACCCTCCAACCGTGGTGGACATGCTAGTCGGTATACCACCTCACCATCTCTCTCTACTATCTCGAATGGACCGACATATCGGGGGCTCAACTTCCCCTTAATGTTGAATCATCTGACACCCCGCGTCGGTGATACCCTCTGCCAAACATGGGCTCCTACACCGAACTCGAGAGGTCTACGCCTCCTATCCACATACGATCTCTGACGACTCTGCGCGGTCAACATCCTCTCTCGTATCAAAGCATCCCTAGCCATGTCATCCCGTACTTGATCCGGAGCTACAACACTAGAACTCCCCGGCTCGCCCAACACAAGGGAGTGTGGACTCCGCCCATACAATGCCTCATAAGGTGTTATCCCAATCGACGCGTGTCAGCTATTATTATATGAAAACTCTACCAATGGGAGGTGGTCTTACCATACTTGCCCCTAGTCTAGTACACATACCCACAACATGTACTCTAAGGCTTGAATAGTCTGCTCTGACTGGCCGTCAGTTTGTGGATGGTATGCGGTGGTGAAATGAGAACTCGAACCTAGGGCAGCGTGTACTTGCTGCCAGAACCTCGAGGTAAAGCGCCCGCCCCTATCCGAGATGATGGTCCTCGCCATGTCTCCCGAATAGGAATGAAACGTGCGGTCTTCGTCAACCGATCTACTACTACCCATATCGCGTCAAAGCTCCTACTCGGCCTCAAACCGGTAACAAAGTCCATGGACATATCATCCCACTTCCACTGCGGCACGGGTAGTGGATGAAGCTCTCCTGCGTGTCTTTGGTGCTCGATCTTGACCTGCTGACAGGTCGCGCATCGGGCCACATATCTGGCTACATCGGGATTAAGTCCGCCCCACCAATAAGATCTCCTAAGGTCTTGGTACATCTTACGCGTGCCTAGATGCACAAAGTACGGTGTAGAATGTGGCTCATGCAAAATCCGTTGTCTCAACTCCGTGTTCGACGGTACACAAATACGCCCCTAGCGTCTCAGTAAGCCATCTACTCCTACCGTAAACTGCGGTACCTCACCTCTGGTCATCCTATCTTTGATCCTCATCAAAACAGGGCATCTCTCCTACTTTTGCCGGATTTCTCCGGACAGATCAGGAAGTACCTCCAACTCGGACAAACGACAATCCGTATACGGGAATAGGATATCCATCTCTAACTTTATCAAATCCCTCCGCAGATTTGGCTGGACCGTAAGCTGTTCTATAGCCTTCTCTCGAGGAGTCCTCCTACTAAATGCATCGGCGACTACGTTCGCCTTCCCCGGATGGTACAAAATCTCCAAATCAAAGTCCTTAATCAGCTCTAACCATCTCCTCTAGTGGTTATTCAACTCCCGCTGAGTGAATATATACTTCAGACTCTTATGGCATGTGAAGATCTGGCACGTAGCCCCGTACAAGTAGTGTTGCCAAATCTTCTGGGCATGAATCATGATAGGTGATGGAATCACTACCATTTAGGGTAGTTTTTAGAGTCTTTTTATTGCATTAGTGTCGGTTTATGCTACTAACTCCTTGATCCAGAAGAAGAAGATCAAAAGAAGCTAAGGAAGGAGTTATAAGCACTTAGGAGTAAAGATCGATCAAGAAGCAAAGTTTCTGTTGCACCACCGCCCCCGCGGGCCCTTGCAGCCGCCCCTGCGGTGACTTGCCTTGACGAGACGAAGACCAGCTCCCCTGCGCCTCCCACTGCGCCTTGCCTGCGCCTCGCCTGAGGAGCTGGAAGGCGAAGAGTCTGTGTCACCGCCCCTGCGTTGGACTTAAGGCGCCCCTGCGCCTTGCCATTAGAAACGTCAAGAAGGCGAAAGGTCAGACGTTGAAGTGCATTAAAGATCCGCCCCAGCGGAGTTGAGTAGCCGCCCCAGCGGTTCTGAAGAAGATCAACCGATTCTGCCTAAACCGCCCCTACGGGTCCTGAAGGCCGCCCCTGCGGTTTAACACCAGAAGCTTTACTCCGGCTGTTTACACCACCTTTATGGCATTAAAAGTGGCTATTTTATGACGGCTATTTACTCCTAATTAAGTGTCTTTTGTAGTATAAGTAGTCCATGGCTGATTGCTAGAATCATCCATGCTTTTCCTCACAAAATCCATTTTAGACTTGAGTTTTTCCATGGTAATGAGTTGCTAACTTCCTTGCTACATTGGGTTGGTTTGAAGCTGCTGTGTTACTTTGGTTGTAAGTTCTTTTAATATAAGTTTTTATTTAGTAATGCTTTGTGTTTCCTTGATCTCCATTGTTTAATTGTATGTTAACTATTACTTGAGATTGATCACCTTAGATTCTAAAGTGCATGTAAACAACTAGGATTAATAGGTTCCGGGTTCGGGTCTTTAATCTAGTAGTAACTTTAAGTAATAACGGGTTGTAATTACTTAAAGAAAAGGAACACAAATATAAAGATAAGTTTAACGGTTTTAATCTTCTCTTTATATCCCTTAGTCTTTGCTTGAATGCTAACTTGTTATTTGTTCTTGTAGGTTTACGGAAATTTAATAGGTTAAGTTGTGTTGATGCCGGTTGGCTCAACACATATGTATGATCGAGACGGGAGATTATTTAAAAACTTGTAAAAGGAATGCACCAAAGTAGCAATTGCATGCTTAGAAACAACCTAGTGTAGATTCATCCATTATTGTCTTATTTGTCGCTTTAATCGTTTTCATAAGTTTGTGCGCATCAATTCAACCAAATCTCCCCCCTTTGTGTCACTTGTCATTATAATCGATAATTGCATCTAAAACACCTTAACTCTCTTGGGTTCGACCCTTACTTAATCACTATACTTGTTCTTATTGCTAAGTCGGGATTTACTTTTGATTGGGTATAGACGACCATAGAAATACCTTTGGTCAAATTTTGGCGCCGTTGCCGGCGAGTTTTTGTGTTTTAATTGTTATTATTGATTATTGGTTTGAACCATTTTATGGTTCAAACCCGTGCTACTAATTCCGGCTTTGCTTCTTTTGATCCAGAAATTGAGAGGACGCACATCCGGCAACGAAGACAACAACAACTACAACAAGAGATGGCTGACCGTACTCTTCGTCAACTTACGCAGCCCACTTTGGCTCAAAACCCTCTTGCGGTGGTTATACCGGCACTAGGGGAAGGAGTCAACTTTGAGCTCAAACCGGGCCTTATTCACTTACTTCCATCCTTCCATGGGCTAAGTGGTGAAGACCCCATCAAGCACCTTGGGAAGTTCCACACCGCTTGTATGAGCATGAAGCCGGCCAACATTACCGAAGAACAGATCAAGATGAGGGCATTCGACTTCACACTCAAGGATTTGGCGGATGATTGGTATTACCACCTTCCATCCGGGAGCATTGACACTTGGGAGAACCTTCACAAAGCGTTTTTGGAGAAATACTTTCCAACTAAGAAGGCCAATAGCTTGAAGAAAGCTATAAGCAACATCGAGCAAGAGGCAACCGAAACTCTCTACGAGTATTTCGAAAGGTTTGCACGCCTCCGATCCAGCTGTCCTTTCCACGGATATTCAACTCAAGATCTAGTCTTGTACTTGTACAATGGCTTGCTAGACAATGAAAGGAGGATCGTCGATGCGGCTTGTGGAGGTAATATTCTTAACTCTACTCCTGACCTTGCTTTGGAAAAGATACAGGAACTAGCGGAAGGAACTCGAAACTTTGGAAGGACCCTGGCTAAGAAAGGAGTTCATGCCGTGAGTTCCGGGAAGAGCGAGATTTCCACCGAGCTAGCGGAACTGAAGGAAATGGTGAAGAGGCTAACACTTATGGGAACACCGCAACAACTAAAAGCTTGTGGAGTTTGTGCTGACCCATATCATCCAACGGACATGTGTCCACAAGTTCAAGATGACGATGTTGAAGTAAACGCAATGGGTTATGGACAACCACAGCAACAAAGACCTAGAAATGATCCCTATGCACACAATTTCATGCCAAATTAGCGTGACCAACAGAATTTTCGTTGGAGGGATCAACAAAACCAACAACAACAGCCCCGCCAAGGTAAGTATCACTCAACTGAAGATATGTTGCAGGTTTTGACTAAACACTTTGTTGCTCATGTCCAAACAACAGAATCAAGCATCAAGAACCTTGAGAAGCAGGTTGGTCAAATGGCGGAGGCTATTTCAAGGACCGAATCAAGGCTTTCTAGGGGATTACCTTCCCAGATGTTTATAAACCCCAAGGAGAATGTTAGTGCCCTAACATTAAGGAGTGGGAAGCAAATTCGACAAGAACCAATAAAAGAGCCACAAAGCGAACCCTTTGTCGTTATTTTCGCACCCACAGCCGCCCCTGCGGCTGCAGCTGCGCCGAGCCCAAAAGGACGGACGCCCCTGCGGCTGGCTTCCCCCGCCCCTGCGGTGACAGCCCCTGAGCCGCCCCTACGCCTTCAAGCTGACGCCCCTGCGGAAAACACAACAGAAGGTCCTACTAAAAAGGATACTTACGTCCGACCAAACTTTCCACCGCTGTACTCCGAAAAGCCACCAACTCCTTTTCCTGAAGCATTAAAGGAGCGAAGAATCATATAGGACAAGGACCTTTTTGAGACTTTCTCTAAATTCGAGGTAAACATTCCTCTTCTTAAACTGGTGAAAAGCATCCCTAAGTATGCTCGTTTTTTGAAGGAACTTTACACTATCAAGAAAAATCAAAAGCTAAAGGGGAAACAGAAAGTGCAAGTGAGTGAACATGTGTCAGCAGTTTTCCAACGGAGAATGCCCAAGAAATGCAGCGATCCGAGCATGGTAAGCATTCCTTGTGTTATAGGGGAAACCCGCTTTGACAAAGCAATGCTTGATCTCGGTGCTTCTATTAATGTTTTTCCATATTCGATTTACAAATCACTTGGCCTTGGGCCACTAATGGAAACTAGGATTGTTGTACAACTTGCTGATAGATCTAATGTGTACCCAAAAGGGATAATTGAAGATGTATTAGTGATGGTAGACAACCTAATTTTTCCTGCTGATTTCTTTGTAATGGATATGGAAAATGACTCACATGCTGCACCCATTCTGTTAGGAAGGTCATTCCTGAAAATGGCTAGGATTAAAATTGATTATGTTAGTGGTAAATTGACCATGGAGTTTGATGGAGAAGTAGTGGAATTTGACTTTATGATGCAATGAAATTTGCTAGCGATGATCATTCTCTATGTGCTATTGACGTAGTTGAACCTTTTGTGCAAGATGTTTTTTATAACTCTGATGTGGATGAATTGAGAAATGTGATTGAGCATGACATTGATGGTTTCAAATCAGATTATGTGTTAACATCTAGCATGAAAGAGGTCCTAGCCCAATTAGATGGGCATAAAAGGCTACCTATCTCCAATTTGGCCATTGGGCCCACTTTACTAACCCCCAGCGAAAAGCTTGTTCCGTCCATAGTGCAGGCACCGGAAATAGAATTGAAGGATCTTCCGTCACATCTCATGTATGTTTTCCTTGGAGCACACAATACCTTGCGGTGATCATCTCCAATAAGTTGACCACCGGACAAGAAGATAAGTTGGTGAACGTACTAAAGGAGCACAAGACGGCCCTCGGATGGACTATTGCGGACAATGTTACGCTAGGATTAGTAGCACAAAAAGCTTTAAATTTATAACTCGAACTAAACCCTAAACTACCTAGCGAAACCCGCAGTGTACGGGACGTTTGTAGTAGGGATAGTATTCCGAGGTCGAACACAAGGACTGAGGTGAAACTAAGTCATTCAATGATCAAAGATAGTGTGAATCTAGACTAAGATAAGATGAAGAATAAAGAAAACGGAAGACACAATGTTTTTGGAGGGTTTTGGGTGACCAAACAAAGATCACAAGTATGTGAACACAATCAAGCAACACAAACACACTAACACAAAAGATAGGAGAATGGAAATAACAAAGCGGATTCTAGAGTTTGGAAATCCCGGTTATGGCATAGACTCAAGCTTTCTATTCATTTCTCGGATTAACTATGATATGTTGGGATTAAGCGTTTCCAGATTGGGATCAATTACCGGGTAGGTCTCATGGTCCACTAGTCCATTCCTAAGGTCTCATCACCGGGTAAGTCTCTAAGAACCTAAGGATAGGAATTCTACACAAACCGGATTGTTACCTAGGGGTCTAACCTATCCTTATCGGGTAAGTCTCGGAAAGGGAAGTCCTAAACAACTATCCTAGCACACTTAGTCCAATGGCGGCTTGTGAGGCTCACCACTACCTAGGGTTAGTCATCTTTTGAATCTAAGAGCAAGAATCACCGGGTAAGTCTCTTCTAAACACTTAGTTGCTAACACTAGGTCACCCTAGGATAGAATTAGCTCAACAAACACTAGGATTTCAACATTCTAACTAACTAAAGCTAGATCCATCAAACCAGGGAGAATCACGGGCTGTTCTACCACAACCACGGCCGTGGAATGGCATGAACAAACCGTGGACTTCAACAGAGACCTAGTTCAAGAAATCAAGTCATCCAAGGGAAAATCTAAGTTCATCCTATCATAGTCCTAGCCATAACCCTTCTTTCCTTACCCTAGAATCGCATCTATCTAGCCAACAACAAACATTTCAAGATCAAACTTCATCAAATAAGCATGCTTGCAAGTCATGGTTAAATAATGAAGAACAATTCCAAGAAAAGACATTAAAGGCATAGAGAAGAAGTTACCAAATTCTTACAAGGCTCCAAGAGCTAATCCAAGTTGTCAACAATGAACTCCTCTCTCAAAACCACTCTAATCTCACTCTAAAACGAGAAACTATACTAATCTCTTCCAAGAACACCCCTAATGGGTGCTTGGAAGAGAGGCAACAATGAAGAAGTGTTTTGGGGAAGAAGATAGGTCAAAAGAGAGGAGAAGGATCCCCAATTACAGCCTGCAAAATCCTTTAAATACCCACTAAGATGCAAGAGCAATGGAAGAGATCGTGGCCAGCTGTCAATGTGGTCCTGGCAAGAACCACGGGCATAGTCCACGGCCGTGGTCTTGGTCTAGACCGTGGTTTGCTCCAGAGTCTTCTTCTAGGCTCGTTAAGTCATGATTTGGTGCATGGCTTGTGTTGGCAAGGTTCCATGAGTCCTCCTTAGCCCTTAACTTGCATTCCAATGAGTCCGGAAGTGTGTCATCTCGAGGAATGATCCTCGGATGTATCGATTAGGCTCTTAAATCTCCCAAAATACCTACAAAGCAAGCAAAAGTCCGAGTAGACGTCTATCTCGACAAAATACGTGATTTGAGTGCAAATGCCGTGAACTAATGCTAAACCATGCATGAATGAGCGGAAAATCTATCTAAATGAGTGTCTAAATCTAAGTCATAAATCGTGTTATCAAAATACCCCATACTTAAGGTTTGCTCGTCTCCGAGCAAATTCTCAACCATAGACTAAGAGATGACATGATTTATGCATGCAGAAAAATGGCAAAATCTTTTTGGAGTTGTGCTTCTAATGTTGGATCACCTTCATAGTCATGTTTCATGGCAATGGACAAGCAATTATGTATCAAATAAATGAAAGCATGGAAAGACAATTACACTTAACTTGATAGCATGCAATGAAATGTAAAGATGAAGAAGTCAAGATGATCATGAGTATATCCAATCTAAATCACTTAGTCTTACACACATGCAAGTAGGTCAAAAGGACTTGTAAAATAGAAGGCCAAGAAACGTTGTGATTAGGTGGGAATTTTCTAGGCTATGTGATGCTAATCCGGGAAAGGAACTAAACAACCACAACTTCACATTTCTTATCAACTTCCCTCAAGTGTATATTTTTCTTCATTTTCTTTTCTTTCTTTTCTTTTATTTTTGAGACAATGGCATTGGTGTACAGAAGCCGAAACCTTGGTGATTAGCCATCCTCGGGCTTTTTCTATTTTTCGAGGTGCATCCACACCGGGCACACATAACAAAGCTCGTTAGGACTATCGGTTTATTTGACTTTGGCAAGGCACCAACACCCGATTATGTGAAGTGTACCGAGTTACTTGTCATTTAAGCCAACGTCCCCAAGCCTATATTTTTGGCTACACTTTCACAACAAATTCAGCATTTTATGCATGACATTCTTTCATCAACATCTTCACCCCACACTTGCTTTTCACACACATCAACACACTATCATGCTCCTATTCCCGGATGGGTCAAAAGAGGTCAAATTTATCTCAATTGAGGTGCTCAAGCAACATGATCAAGATGAGAAGTAGAGGAAGATGAATTGCCTTAATCACTCCTAATTGATGTGCAAGAACTAGCATGCAATTTCGACTTTCAATCCTCAATTAAATCAAGGCAAGCATCATAATCACAAGTCATTCATGGAATTCAAGATAAGTATTTCAAGTCCACGTATGCATCATCAATTAAACACACAAGGCCATCCATAGCCAATCCACAAGACAAGGTTCATCATTAGGGTCATATCGAAGCCTAGAAACCACAAAAATTTTTAAATTTTCTAATTTTTTTTTGGAATTTTTGAAATATGTATGTACAATGTAAGATATAATAAAACATGTGACTAAAAAGAAACTACTCTAGATGCTAGTCATGCAAAAGATCATGCAAGCCCCACCCCATACTTAGAAACACATTGTCCCCAATGTGGTATTCAAGTAAAGAGAGTGAAAGAAGGTTCTCACAATGTAAAATGGTTTGCTTCGGTATTTGGGATGAAATCGTGTGGAGTGGTGGTGATGGATGATCGATCAAGCATGGTAGAGAGCTCTTCATAATCATTCCGGCGTCGAGACCCGCGCCAAGGTATATGTGAGATGGGAGCTCTTCCATCTAACAAGACACCTCAAGCCGTCCAAGCCTCGTGTCCGCTCCACCCATGTTTGAAAACAGAATCATCGTCATCAACTCGCCTTGCAAGGCTTCCTCATTACCTAAAATCTACCACAAACACAAAACACAAAAACACACAAAAGCAAAAACAAAGGCAAAAGAGAAAAGGGAAAGAGTTGTACCAATGGGTTGCCTCCCATTAAGCGCTTCTTTTAGGTCATTAGCTTGACCAAACTCCGTGGATATGTCAATCCACCTTGAATACCATGGTTTGCTTGAGGAGTCCAAGAAACCATCTCTTTCCGGAATCCATGATGACAAGCAAGGGCCACTTGATGCCCAAATAAGCTTTAAGTTCTCTCTTCACCAGTGAGTAGTAGACTCCTTCATCACCGCTTCCTTGATGATAGTATAGAGTTGCAACCATAGGTGTCACCCCATACTTAGGCAATTTATACTCCGCGGTCACTCCGGTGAAGTGCTTGTCATCCTCATCCTCTATGATCCGAGGAAAGCCGATTCTTGGAAAGAATCCTTTATTGAAGTACTTCATAACCATCATGGATCCATCATGCTTGCCTCCATCATTCAATAATGGAGAATCCTTAGGAAAGGGGCTCCTATCTTCGTGTGTACTCCGAGCAAGCAAGAAAGGGTTGGAGGGAGCTGTAATTAGCTTAGGATTGGCCAGTACAGAGGCTTCCACGGGCGTGGTTTGTCTTCCACGGCCGTGATTCCCTCTGTAGTCTTCCACGGGCGTGGTTTGTCCTCCACGGTCGTGGTTCACTCTACTGCATCCGTTCCAAGTGAGCTCTTCATGTATGGTTCCGGGGTTGATGGCAAGGATGTCCGGGGATGAGAATACTTCATTATACTCCTCTAAAGGTGAAGGAGATGGAGGTGAACCTTGAAGAATGGTAGGATCTCCTAGCACAAGAGCATTCCTAATCTCCTCAATCTCCCTCCTCATTTGTTCTTCTCTCTCGGTATTCAATCTCTTTTCTTCCTTCAGGGCCAAATCCCTTAGCCTCAATTGCTCCCGAGCTTCATTCAACTCTTCCTCAAGGCCTCTATTGGTTATGGTTGAATCGGGCAATCCTTGGATCTCCTCATAGTGAACCTCCTCTTGATGACATACTTCCGCTTCAAGCTCCATGTGGGAACTAGAAATGGAAGTAAGGTTGCTTTCTAGATCATCCATCTTCCTCAACATTTTCTCTAGCATTGATTCCAATCGATCTTCATGAAGTTGATGGTGAGGTTCCTCATGAGGTAATGTAATCATGTGAGTTTGATCATGGGACTCATGATATGCATTAAACTCCTCCCAATACTCAAACTCATCATGGAGAGGTCCTAGATCTTGGCCTTCCATCCACTCCTCATTCTCCATGTTGTCAAGGTCGTCTTGGAGGTACAATCCGTCCATGGCAAACATGAAAAGGCAAAGACAAAAACACACAAGATCAAAAGTAACAAGAAAGATAAACACTAAAAACAATAAAAAACAAATGACTTAATCTTAACCTAGTCCCCGGCAACGGCGCCAAAAACTTGTTACGCTAGGATTAGTAGCACAAAAAGCTTTAAATTTATAACTCGAACTAAATCCTAAACTACCTAGCGAAACCCGCAGTGTACGGGACGTTTGTAGTAGGGATAGTATTCCGAGGTCGAACACAAGGACTGAGGTGAAACTAAGTCATTCAATGATCGAAGATAGTGTGAATCTAGACTAAGATAAGATGAGGAATAAAGAAAACGGAAGACACAATGTTTTTGGAGGGTTTTGGGTGATCAAACAAAGATCACAAGTATGTGAACACAATCAAGCAACACAAACACACTAACACAAAAGATAGGAGAATGGAAATAACAAAGCGGATTCTAGAGTTTGGAAATCCCGGTTATGGCATAGACTCAAGCTTTCTATTCATTTCTCGGATTAACTATGATATGTTGGGATTAAGCGTTTCCAGATTGGGATCAATTACCGGGTAGGTCTCATGGTCCACTAGTCCATTCCTAAGGTCTCATCACCGGGTAAGTCTCTAAGAACCTAAGGATAGGAATTCTACACAAACCGGATTGTTACCTAGGGGTCTAACCTATCCTTACCGGGTAAGTCTCGGAAAGGGAAGTCCTAAACAACTATCCTAGCACACTTAGTCCAATGGCGGCTTGTGAGGCTAACCACTACCTAGGGTTAGTCATCTTTTGAATCTAAGAGCAAGAATCACCGGGTAAGTCTCTTCTAAACACTTAGTTGCTAACACTAGGTCACCCTAGGATAGAATTAGCTCAACAAACACTAGGATTTCAACATTCTAACTAACTAAAGCTAGATCCATCGAACCAGGGAGAATCACGGGCTGTTCTACCACAACCACGGCCGTGGAATGGCATGAACAAACCGTGGACTTCAACAGAGACCTAGTTCAAGAAATCAAGTCATCCAAGGGTAAATCTAAGTTCATCCTATCATAGTCCTAGCCATAACCCTTCTTTCCTTACCCTAGAATCGCATCTATCTAGCCAACAACAAACATTTCAAGATCAAACTTCATCAAATAAGCATGCTTGCAAGTCATGGTTAAATAATGAAGAACAATTCAAAGAAAAGACATTAAAGGCATAGAGAAGAAGTTACCAAATTCTTACAAGGCTCCAAGAGCTAATCCAAGTTGTCAACAATGAACTCCTCTCTCAAAACCACTCTAATCTCACTCTAAAACGAGAAACTACACTAATCTCTTCCAAGAACACCCCTAATGGGTGCTTGGAAGAGAGGCAACAATGGAGAAGTGTTTTGGGGAAGAAGATAGGTCAAAAGAGAGGAGAAGGATCCCCAATTACAGCCTGCAAAATCCTTTAAATACCCACTAAGATGCAAGAGCAATGGAAGAGATCGTGGCCAGCTGTCAATGTGGTCCTGGCAAGAACCACGGGCATAGTCCACGGCCGTGGTCTTGGTCTAGACCGTGGTTTGCTCCAAAGTCTTCTTCTAGGCTCGTTAAGTCATGATTTGGTGCATGGCTTGTGTTGGCAAGGTTCCATGAGTCCTCCTTAGCCCTTAACTTGCATTCCAATGAGTCCGGAAGTGTGTCATCTCGAGGAATGATCCTCGGATGTATCGATTAGGCTCTTAAATCTCCCAAAATACCTACAAAGCAAGCAAAAGTCCGAGTAGACGTCTATCTCGACAAAATACGTGATTTGAGTGCAAACGCCGTGAACTAATGCTAAACCATGCATGAATGAGCGGAAAATCTATCTAAATGAGTGTCTAAATCTAAGTCATAAATCGTGTTATCAAAATACCCCATACTTAAGGTTTGCTCGTCTCCGAGCAAATTCTCAACCATAGACTAAGAGATGACATGATTTATGCATGCAGAAAAATGGCAAAATCTTTTTGGAGTTGTGCTTCTAATGTTGGATCACCTTCATAGTCATGTTTCATGGCAATGGACAAGCAATTATGTATCAAATAAATGAAAGCATGGAAAGACAATTACACTTAACTTGATAGCATGCAATGAAATGTAAAGATGAAGAAGTCAAGATGATCATGAGTATATCCAATCTAAATCACTTAGTCTTACACACATGCAAGTAGGTCAAAAGGACTTGTAAAATAGAAGGCCAAGAAACGTTGTGATTAGGTGGGAATTTTCTAGGCTATGTGATGCTAATCCGGGAAAGGAACTAAACAACCACAACTTCACATTTCTTATCAACTTCCCTCAAGTGTATATTTTTCTTCATTTTCTTTTCTTTCTTTTCTTTTATTTTTGAGACAATGGCATTGGTGTACAGAAGCCGAAACCTTGGTGATTAGCCATCCTCGGGCTTTTTCTATTTTTCGAGGTGCATCCACACCGGGCACACATAACAAAGCTCGTTAGGACTATCGGTTTATTTGACTTTGGCAAGGCACCAACACCCGATTATGTGAAGTGTACCGAGTTACTTGTCATTTAAGCCAACGTCCCCAAGCCTATATTTTTGGCTACACTTTCACAACAAATTCAGCATTTTATGCATGACATTCTTTCATCAACATCTTCACCCCACACTTGCTTTTCACACACATCAACACACTATCATGCTCCTATTCCCGGATGGGTCAAAAGAGGTCAAATTTATCTCAATTGAGGTGCTCAAGCAACATGATCAAGATGAGAAGTAGAGGAAGATGAATTGCCTTAATCACTCCTAATTGATGTGCAAGAACTAGCATGCAATTTCGACTTTCAATCCTCAATTAAATCAAGGCAAGCATCATAATCACAAGTCATTCATGGAATTCAAGATAAGTATTTCAAGTCCACGTATGCATCATCCATTAAACACACAAGGCCATCCATAGCCAATCCACAAGACAAGGTTCATCATTAGGGTCATATCCAAGCCTAGAAATCACAAAAATTTTTAAATTTTCTAATTTTTTTTGGAATTTTTGAAATATGTATATACAATGCAAGATATAATAAAACATGTGACTAAAAAGAAACTACTCTAGATGCTAGTCATGCAAAAGATCATGCAAACCCCACCCCATACTTAGAAACACATTGTCCCCAATGTGGTATTCAAGTAAAGAGAGTGAAAGAAGGTTCTCACAATGTAAAATGGTTTGCTTCGGTATTTGGGATGAACTCGTGTGGAGTGGTGGTGATGGATGATCGATCAAGCATGGTAGAGAGCTCTTCATAATCATTCCGGCGTCGAGACCCGCGCCAAGGTATATGTGAGATGGGAGCTCTTCCATCTAACAAGACACCTCAAGCCGTCCAAGCCTCGTGTCCGCTCCACCCATGTTTGAAAACAGAATCATCGTCATCAACTCGCCTTGCAAGGCTTCCTCATTACCTAAAATCTACCACAAACACAAAACACAAAAACACACAAAAGCAAAAACAAAGGCAAAAGAGAAAAGGGAAAGAGTTGTACCAATGGGTTGCCTCCCATTAAGCGCTTCTTTTAGGTCATTAGCTTGACCAAACTCCGTGGATATGTCAATCCACCTTGAATACCATGGTTTGCTTGAGGAGTCCAAGCAACCATCTCTTTCCGGAATCCATGATGACAAGCAAGGGCCACTTGATGCCTAAATAAGCTTTAAGTTCTCTCTTCACCGGTGAGTAGTAGACTCCTTCATCACCGCTTCCTTGATGATAGTATAGAGTTGCAACCATAGGTGTCACCCCATACTTAGGCAATTTATACTCCGCGGTCACTCCGGTGAAGTGCTTGTCGTCCTCATCCTCTATGATCCGAGGAAAGCCGATTCTTGGAAAGAATCCTTCATTGAAGTACTTGATAACCATCATGGATCCATCATGCTTGCCTCCATCATTCAATAATGGAGAATCCTTAGGAAAGGGGCTCCTATCTTCGTGTGTACCCCGAGCAAGCAAGAAAGGGTTGGAGGGAGCTGTAATTAGCTTAGGATTGGCCAGTACAGAGGCTTCCACGGGCGTGGTTTGTCTTCCACGGCCGTGATTCCCTCTATAGTCTTCCACGGGCGTCGTTTGTCCTCCACGGCCGTGGTTCACTCTGCTGCATCCGTTCCAAGTGAGCTCTTCATGTATGGTTCCGGGGTTGATGGCAAGGATGTCCGGGGATGAGAATACTTCATTGCACTCCTCTAAAGGTGAAGGAGATGGAGGTGAACCTTGAAGAATGGTAGGATCTCCTAGCACAAGAGCATTCCTAATCTCCTCAATCTCCCTCCTCATTTGTTCTTCTCTCTCGGTATTCAATCTTCTTTCTTCCTTCAGGGCCAAATCCCTTAGCCTCAATTGCTCCCGAGCTTCATTCAACTCTTCCTCAAGGCCTCTATTGGTTATGGTTGAATCGGGCAATCCTTGGATCTCCTCATAGTGAACCTCCTCTTGATGACATACTTCCGCTTCAAGCTCCATGTGGGAACTAGAAATGGAAGTAAGGTTGCTTTCTAGATCATCCATCTTCCTCAACATTTTCTCTAGCATTGATTCCAATCGATCTTCATGAAGTTGATGGTGAGGTTCCTCATGAGGTAATGTAATCATGTGAGTTTGATCATGGGACTCATGATATGCATTAAACTCCTCCCAATACTCAAACTCATCATGGAGAGGTCCTAGATCTTGGCCTTCCATCCACTCCTCATTCTCCATGTTGTCAAGGTCGTCTTGGAGGTACAATCCGTCCATGGCAAACATGAAAAGGAAAAGACAAAAACACACAAGATCAAAAGTAACAAGAAAGATAAACACTAAAAACAATCAAAAACAAATGACTTAATCTTAACCTAGTCCCCGGCAACGGCGCCAAAAACTTGTTACGCTAGGATTAGTAGCACAAAAAGCTTTAAATTTATAACTCGAACTAAATCCTAAACTACCTAGCGAAACCCGCAGTGTACGGGACGTTTGTAGTAGGGATAGTATTCCGAGGTCGAACACAAGGACTGAGGTGAAACTAAGTCATTCAATAATCGAAGATAGTGTGAATCTAGACTAAGATAAGATGAGGAATAAAGAAAACGGAAGACACAATGTTTTTGGAGGGTTTTGGGTGATCAAACAAAGATCACAAGTATGTGAACACAATCAAGCAACACAAACACACTAACACAAAAGATAGGAGAATGGAAATAACAAAGCGGATTCTAGAGTTTGGAAATCCCGGTTATGGCATAGACTCAAGCTTTCTATTCATTTCTCGGATTAACTATGATATGTTGGGATTAAGCGTTTCCAGATTGGGATCAATTACCGGGTAGGTCTCATGGTCCACTAGTCCATTCCTAAGGTCTCATCACCGGGTAAGTCTCTAAGAACCTAAGGATAGGAATTCTACACAAACCGGATTGTTACCTAGGGGTCTAACCTATCCTTACCGGGTAAGTCTCGGAAAGGGAAGTCCTAAACAACTATCCTAGCACACTTAGTCCAATGGCGGCTTGTAAGGCTCACCACTACCTAGGGTTAGTCATCTTTTGAATCTAAGAGCAAGAATCACCGGGTAAGTCTCTTCTAAACACTTAGTTGCTAACACTAGGTCACCCTAGGATAGAACTAGCTCAACAAACACTAGGATTTCAACATTCTAACTAACTAAAGCTAGATCCATCGAACCAGGGAGAATCACGGGCTGTTCTACCACAACCACGGCCGTGGAATGGCATAAATAAACCGTGGACTTCAACAGAGACCTAGTTCAAGAAATCAAATCATCCAAGGGTAAATCTAAGTTCATCCTATCATAGTCCTAGCCATAACCCTTCTTTCCTTACCCTAGAATCGCATCTATCTAGCCAACAACAAACATTTCAAGATCAAACTTCATCAAATAAGCATGCTTGCAAGTCATGGTTAAATAATGAAGAACAATTCCAAGAAAAGACATTAAAGGCATAGAGAAGAAGTTACCAAATTCTTACAAGGCTCCAAGAGCTAATCCAAGTTGTCAACAATGAACTCCTCTCTCAAAACCACTCTAATCTCACTCTAAAACGAGAAACTACACTAATCTCTTCCAAGAACACCCCTAATGGGTGCTTGGAAGAGAGGCAACAATGGAGAAGTGTTTTGGGGAAGAAGATAGGTCAAAAGAGAGGAGAAGGATCCCCAATTACAGCCTGCAAAATCCTTTAAATACCCACTAAGATGCAAGAGCAATGGAAGAGATCGTGGCCAGCTGTCAATGTGGTCCTGGCAAGAACCACGGGCATAGTCCACGGCCGTGGTCTTGGTCTAGACCGTGGTTTGCTCCAAAGTCTTCTTCTAGGCTCGTTAAGTCATGATTTGGTGCATGGCTTGTGTTGGCAAGGTTCCATGAGTCCTCCTTAGCCCTTAACTTGCATTCCAATGAGTCCGGAAGTGTGTCATCTCGAGGAATGATCCTCGGATGTATCGATTAGGCTCTTAAATCTCCCAAAATACCTACAAAGCAAGCAAAAGTCCGAGTAGACGTCTATCTCGACAAAATACGTGATTTGAGTGCAAACGCCGTGAACTAATGCTAAACCATGCATGAATGAGCGGAAAATCTATCTAAATGAGTGTCTAAATCTAAGTCATAGATCGTGTTATCAGACAACAAGGGGATAAGTCCTTTCACTTGCATGCATAGGATTTTACTTGAGGGTGAGGCCAAGCCCTCTAGGCAACCTCAAAGGAGGTTGAACCCACCAATGATGGATGTGGTCAAAAAGGAAGTGTTGAAACTCCTTCAAGCGGACATGATCTTTCCTATCTCGGATAGCACTTGGGTTAGTCCAACCCAAGTAGTCCCAAAAAAGGGAGGCATCACCTTGGTGGAAAATCAAAATGGAGAGATGGTCCCGGGCAAAACACAAACTGGATGGAGAGTTTGCATTGACTACCGCAAGCTCAATAAGGTAACACGAAAATACCATTTCCCATTACCTTTTATTGATCAAATGTTGGAACGTCTCGCAAGTCATAAATACTACTGTTTTGTGGATGGATATTTGGGCTATTTCCAAATAGCCCTCGCACCAGAAGATCAAGAGAAGACGACATTCACTTGCCCATTCGGCACTTTTGCATATCGTAGAATGCCCTTTGGACTTTGCAACGCACCGGGCACTTTCCAACGGTGCATGATAAGTATTTTCTCCGAATACATAGAAAATTTCATTGAAGTCTTCATGGATGATTTTACGTCCATGGAGACAGTTTTGACGCATGTTTAGGGCATTTAAAACTTATTCTTGAAAAATGTGTTGAAACCAACTTAGTTCTTAATTCGGAAAAATGTCATTTCATGGTCGAACAAAGAATTGTGATAGGACATGTAATATCCTCAAAAGGGATAGAGGTAGATAAGGTAAAGGTTGATGTTATTCAAAGTTTACCTTATCCTACTAATGTTCGGGAAATCCGATCTTTTCTTGGTCATGCAGGTTTCTACCGACGGTTCATCAAAGACTTCTCAAAGATCTCAGCTCCCCTATGTGAATTGCTCAAGAAAGATGTAGCCTTCATAGTGGATGAGGATTGCAAGAAGGCTTTCGACACTCTGAAGTCATGTCTCACCACCGCTCCGATCATCCGTTCTCCGGTTTGGGAGAAACCTTTTGAAATCATGTGTGACGCCAGTGACTACGCTGTCGGAGCTGTCTTAGGACAAAAAGACGGAAGGGCCTCTCATGTGATCCATTATGTGTCTATGACACTAAATGGAGCACAAAGGAATTACTCCACTACCGAGAAGGAGATGTTGGCAGTGGTTTTTGCCCTTGAGAAGTTCAGGCAATACTTACTTGGGGTAAAGGTAATTATTTTCACTGACCATGCAGCCCTTAGGTACCTTATGGCAAAGAAGGAGGCGAAACCACGATTAATCCATTGGGTTCTCCTTCTAAGCGAATTTAACCTAGAAATAAGGGACAAAAAGGGAGCTGAGAACTTGGTGGCACATCATTTGAGCAGACTAGTGCAAGAGGAGGAAGAACCAGGAGAAGAAAGAGAGATAGCTGGAGGCTTTCCAGACGATACATTCTACACAACTCTCTGTTGTGTAACCGCCCCCGCGCCTCACACCAGCCGCCCCTGCGGCCAGCCGCCCCTACGGCTCAGTCTAAGCGTCCCTGCGGAATTGTCGACTGAGGTTTGTCTTAAGCTTCAATCATTTAAGCCTTGGTTAGCTGACATTGTGAACTTCATTGTCAAGAAGGAGTATCCTCCAGACTTCACCAAGTCACAATGAGAGAAAGTCAAAGCTGAAGCTCGACACTACGTTTGGGACAATCCTTACATTTGGAAACATTGTAGTGATCAAGTGATCCGGCGTTGCATTCCGGATAATGAGGTACAATCCGTCCTAACTTTCTGTCATTCTGAAGCATGTGGGGGGCACTTTGGAGCAAACAAAACTGCAAGAAAAGTTTTGGATGCCGGTTTCTTTTGGCCACACATTTTTCGAGACGCTTTTGCGTTTTGTAAAGTGTGTGATAGATGCCAAAGAGTGGGAAATCTTTCAAGGAGACATGAAATGCCCCAAACCTCTCTTATATTTTTTGAAATATTTGACGTTTGGGGAATTGATTTCATGGGGCCGTTTCCTACGACATTCGGGAACACATATATTTTGCTTGCGGTGGACTATGTTTCCAAGTGGGTGGAAGCAAAGGCCACCAAAACTGATGATTTAAAAGTGGTTGCAGCATTTCTTAAGGAAAATATCTTTGCTAGATTTGGAATTCCGAAAGCCTTAATCAGTGATAGGGGTACCCATTTCTGCAACAAGACGATCACGGCTCTCCTTAAGAAGTACCATGTTCACCAATGAGTATCAACAACCTATAATCCTCAAACAAACGGCCAAGCGGAGGTATCCAACCGGGAAATAAAGACCATCCTTGAAAAGACGGTCTCTCCCGGGCGGAAGGATTGGAGTGCAAGGCTAAATGACGCCCTATGGGCATATCGGACAGCCTACAAAACTCCCATAGGAATGTCTCCTTTTAGGCTCGTGTTTGGGAAAGCTTGCCACCTATCGGTGGAGTTAGAACACAAGGCTTGGTGGGCGGTAAAGAAGTGCAACATGAACATAGAAGAAGTGGGAGAATTCCGGAAACTACAATTGCAAGAGTTGGAGGAACTAAGGCTAGATGCATATGACCATGCTACCACGTAAAAAGAAAAGACCAAAGCATGGCATGACCGGAACATCCTCCGGAAGGACTTCAAGGTAGGAAATAAGGTACTTCTCTTCCAATCCCGTTTGAAACTCTTTGCAGGTAAGCTGCGTTCAAAATGGACAGGGCCGTTCATAGTAGCCGAAGTATACCCTCACGTGGTTGTGGATCTCTATGACCCGCAGACACACAAGGTGTTTAAGGTGAACGGCCAAAGGCTAAAGCTTTACCTTGAAGGAGTCAAGGACCATCCGATTGACGAGATGGTACTAGAGGAGGCACAATCAGAGAAGTAGAGATCTTACGTCGAGCCAATGATGTAAAACAAAGGCGCTTCTCGGGAGGCAACCCGAAGGAATAAGAAGAGGAGCTTTTGTCAAGAAACCCGCCCCTGCGGTTTGATACACCGCCCCTGCGGCGAAACTCAAGCCAACACCGCCCCCGGCGCTTGGCCTGCGCCTGCAACACGCTTGTCACCGCCCCCGCGGTGACATCCCCACGCCCCTGCGGCGGCCATCCTTGACACAAATTCCCAACGCCACCCCCGGCGCTGGGCCTGCGTGCTCCTCTCCCTTGTCGCCGCCCCTACAGGTTTACCTAGAAAAGAAAAAAAATAGGATCTCGAAAAAACATCTATACCTACCACTCACCACCCACCAACCCTCCTCACCAAACACAACCACATCTCCTCGCACCCTCTCTCTCAAAGCTGCGAACGCCCCTGCGCCCTCAGAGCAACCACCCAACCACCCTCTCTGACGCCCCTGCGCCACTAACACCAAGGACGCACACCCCCAATGCCCTTGCGCTACCAGCCTCGTGTCAAACGCTACCTCCCATCAATTGCAACTATTCCCCACTCCTGCGCCACCTTCGAAGTCGCCTGCACCAACGAACCAACCACCGGAGCCACTCCAAGGCGCCACCACCTTCGAAGCACTCGCAAAATCGCCTTCTGCTGTTCTCTTGCACCTGCGCCTGCAAGCAACCGCCCCTGCGCCTCACCGCCTCCGCGCCTGCACAGCCGCCCTTGCGGAAAACCCAACAGAAAGGTCGATTCTCTTCCTTTTTCCAAACATTCACTAATCCTTTGCTCGAATCCTTGCAAGAATGGAAGCCCCAAGGAAATACAAAATGATGGAAACAGAGAAGGACAGATATAGGATTGTGCAGGACCGAGTTGTGTATGCAACTCGTTTTCTGCACATTCCGACCTTGGAGAAACTAGCATGCTAGAGAGCATGCAAACGTTTTTGGCGAATGCTAGGCTCGGAGACTTCCTCCAGAAGAGTGCTCCGGTATATTCAGAGCTCAGTAGACAATTCATCGCTACTTTTTCAATGCAGAAGGAAGATCACGTGTGTACCGGCCTCACCTTCAAGTTCAACAAGGTGAAGTACACGCTCGACTACAATGATTTACGGGAAGCTTTTGGGGTGACTCTAAGCCCCTCTGAGAACTGGTGGGATCCAGTCCCGGCCCCGGACCTATGTGAGTTTTTGCGAGCAGCTACCGGGTCGGAGTTCCATGTTGGGGGTGAGTACTCCAACAAACTCACTCACCCCAATTTGAGATTGATTTCCAAGATCCTCATGAGTGTCTTTTGTGGACACAAAGAGGAAAACAAGGTCGCTCTCAAGGACCTTCCACTGCTCTACTCCTGCCTTCCACAAAGCCCGCAGCTGATGGATTGGCCCTCTCTCTTCCTCGCCGCTTTGAAGCAGATTAGGAGGAATGAGCCGAGGGATATTGTCGGTGGTGGGGTGATCTCTTTGATCGCCTCACAAGTGATGGACCTATCCGAGTTAGAGGATGGGATGGCAGCTCCTCTCTACACTGAGGGGATGCTTAGGAGGTGCAAGCTCCTCCGCAGGGACGGGGAGAACCTGTTTTGGATCTTTCTTGCAGATGGGAGCCACCTCACCTACCTCCCCCGACCTTTACCACTAGGAGGTGAGCTCTCCGAGCTTTACATACCGGCAGATCCTTTCGTGCCGAGGAGGCCACTAGTGGCCATTGTGGAGAGGATGCCGCCAGCTCCAGCCGGGCCCATCAGGAGGAGCACCTGCCCATCCCAGATGACGAGGAGATGCCGACGGCAGGACACGACAGTCAGACCATGGAGAGTCTGCAGGCTCAAATGGCTGCTTTGACTACACATCACCAGGCATGGTAGATAGAGTATCAGCGGTCCATGCTTGAGCAGCAGTAGGCGTGGCAGTCCAGCTTCGCCTCCTCCATGACCACCCACTTTGACCGCCGTCAAGATGCTTGGCAGGCGGCTCATCGGCAACAGTTGGAGACTCAACAATTAGCTTGACAGGCTAGCTATGGGACTTCATTTCGAGATAGGATGGAGGCTCAGGAGGACCGGATTGACACCCTTCACCGCCGGCAGGAGCACTTCTTCAGCCACTTCCCTTACCCGCCGGAGGAGGGTCCTGGTGGTCCATTTGGACCACCCCAGTGAGGGGTACATTTCTATTCCTTCTCCCACATTTATCTTTGACTCATTTTCACTTTGAGGATAAAGTGCACTTCAAGTATGGGGGAGGGATATATATCATTGCTTGTACAGTTTGTTAGTTGTTTTTGGCATTTGTTTTGCATTATTGAAATCAGTTTGAAAAAAAAAAGAAAAGAAAAAATCCAAAGAAGTGAAAAAAGGCATGAAAATCCTTGGATAAACCAAAAATCCGAAAGAGCGGTTTAGGTAAAAATAAGGTAGTCCAACCAACCTTAGGTTGGTGCAAAATTGGACTTGAGGGATGTGAGCTTAAGTGAGAAAAGAAGAAGAGTGGCAAGGTGAAAACCCGAAAGGGCGCCTTGGCAAGATGAGCGACACCGAGTGTAGCTTTCCCTTCCGAGGTTTTGGCGACATAAGAAGGGGAGTCATAAGGAGGTTGTCCGAGTAGGCCACTCTTGGAGCGATAAGGATGGTAGTATCTTCTTTTTCTCACATTTCCTCTCTTTTCCTTTCTTTCTTTCTTGGTTTTTCTCTTGTTTTCCATTATTATTCTTTCTTTCCCTTGCTTCCTGAGACCTTGAGTCTAATGGCTGTCATTTGTTTTACTCGGGACGAGTAAAAGGTCTAAGTATGGGGGAGTTTGATAGGTGATGGAATCACTATCATTTAGGGTAGTTTTTAGAGTCTTTTTTGCATTAGTGTCGGTTTATGCTACTAACTCCTTGGTCTAGAAGAAGAAGATCAAAAGAAGCTAAGGAAGGAGTTTTAAGTACTTAGGAGTAAAGATCGATCAAGAAGCAAAGATTATGTTGCTCCACCACCCCCGCGGGCCCTTGCAGCCGCCCCTATGGTGACTTGCCTTGACGAGACGAAAGCCAACTCCCCTGCGCCTCCCACTGCGCCCTACCTGCGCCTCGCTTTGGGAGTTGGAAGGCGAAGAGTCTGTGTCATTGCCCCTGCGTTGGCCTTAAGGCGCTCCTGCACCTTGACATCACAAACGTCAGGAAGGCGAAAGGTCAAACGTTGAAGTGCATTAAAGATCCGCCCCAGCGGAGTTGAGTAGCCGCCCCAGCGGTTCTGAAGAAGATCAACCGATTCTGCCTAAACCGCCCCTGCGGGTCCTGAAGGCCGCCCCTGCGGTTTAACGCCAGAAGCTATACTCCGGCTGTTTACACCACCTTTATGGCATTAAAGGTGGCTGTTTTAGGCCGGCTATTTACTCCTAATTAAGTGTCTTTTGTGGTATAAATAGTCCATGGCTGATTGCTAGAATCATCCATGCTTTTCCTCACAAAATCCATTTTAGACTTGAGTTTTTCCATGGTAATGAGTTGCTAACTTCCTTGCTACATTGGGTTGGTTTGAAGCTGCTGTGTTACTTTGGTTGTAAGTTCTTTTAATATAAGTTTTTATTTAGTAATGCTTTGTGTTTCCTTAATCTCCATTGTTTAATTGCATGTTAACTATTACTTGAGATTGATCACCTTAGGTTCTAAAGTGCATGTAAACAACTAGGATTAATAGGTTCCGGGTTCGGGTCTTTAATCTAGTAGCAACTTTAAGTAATAACGGGTTGTAATTACTTAAAGAAAAGGAACACAAATATAAAGATAAGTTTAACGGTTTTAATCTTCTCTTTATATCCCTTAGTCTTTGCTTGAATGCTAACTTGTTATTTGTTCTTGTAGGTTTACGGAACTTTAATAGGTTAAGTTGTGTTGATGCCGGTTGGCTCAACACATATGTATGATCGAGACGGGAGATTATTTAAACACTTGTAAAAGGAATGCACCAAAGTAGCAATTGCATGCTTAGAATCAACCTAGTGTAGATTCATCCATTATTGTCTTATTTGTCGCTTTAATCGTTTTCATAAGTTTTTGCGCATCAATTCAACCAAACCCCCCCCCCTTTGTGTCACTTGTCATTATAATCGATAATTGCATCTAAAACACCTTAACTCTCTTGGGTTCGACCCTTACTTAATCACTATACTTGTTCTTAGTGCTAAGTCGGGATTTACTTTTGATTGGGTATAGACGACCATAGAAATACCTTCGGTCAAATCACTACCGCTAGCTCAAGATCATGGGTCGGATAATTCTCCTCGTACGGCATCAGCTGCCGAGAAGCGTATGCAATAACCCTACCCCTCTGCATGAAGACGCCCCAAGGCTAGCTTGGACGTCACTATATACAAAAATATCCTCTAGGCCCTCAGGCTGGGCTAAAGCAGGAGCGCATGTCAACCTCCTCTTCAACTCCTCAAAGTTGCACTAACAAGGCTCGGACCAGACCTACCTGGTAGACTTCCTCATCAAGGAAGTAAGCAGGCGTGCAATCACGGAGAAACCCTCAACAAATCGGCGGCAGTATCCTGCTAAGCCCAAGAAACTGCGCACCTCCTTGACCGTCCTAGGATGCGGCATGAAGAAACGGACTCTATCTTCGCCAGGTCAACCATGACACCCTCGATGGAAATGATATGACCTAGAAATGCCACCTCGGACATCCAAAACTCGCACTTAGAGAGCTTTGCATAAACCTCTCTATCATGAAGGACTTGAAGAACCGTCCTCAGGTGTTTTACATGCTCCTCCCTACTCCGGAAGTAAACTAAGATATCATCTATAAACACTACCACAAAATGGTCAAAGAAGTCGATGAAGATGTCGTTCATCAACTCCATGAAGACGGCGGGTGCATATATTAGCCTGAATGGCATCACGACAAACTTATAATGGCCGTATCTCATCCGGAATACAGTCTTCGGCATGTCCTCCTCTCTCACCCTCAGTTGGCGATAACCCGACCTCAAGTCAATGCGTAAAAACACGGAGGCTCCTTGTAACTGGTCTAACAAGTCATCGATGCTCGGTAGAGGATACTTGTTCTTGATAGTGACTTTGTTCAATTCCCAGTAATCAATGTAGAGCCTCAAATATCCGTCCTTCTTCCTAACGAAGAGGATTGGTGCACCCCAAGGGGAAACGCTCGAGCATATGAAACCCCTCTTTCCTAACTCCTCGAGATGCTTCTTCAACTCTAGCAACTCGATCGGCGCCATACGGTATGGAGCCTTGGAGATTGGCCTTGTGCCGGGCTCCAACTCAATAGAAAAATCCACGCTCCGCTGCGGTGGTAATCCGGGTGGCTCCTCGAATACACTCTCAAACTCACATGACACGGGAATCTCCTCGAGAAATGGTCCCGTCTCTTCCTTCATGGCATAGCACCAGAAGGCCTCGCACCCCTGCCTGATAAGTCTCGCGGCTCGGATACTACTATCGCCGGTGCAACGACCTCTAGTGCGGCCCTAAACTGGGTAACAATCTGCGAGACCTCAGTCGATCTCGCAGGTGCAGGTACAAGCACTAGTGGCGCTAGAGGTGGTGCTCCAGTCCTAAACGCCTCCTCAACTCGACGTACATAATCCTCGAACACGGTAGCCCCAATCGACGCTCCCCCGGTCCTAGTAGATGGGGAATAATGCGCCTTGGACCTCAAAGTTGTTCTATCCCTAGCCTCGGGAATAATGCTCTCTACCATGTTCTCTACGGGAACCTCAGCTCTTGGCGGATCCACAACGGGTGGGTCCTCAATGGGGATACGTCCTCGACCTCTCGTGCCTGGAGGTATCCCTACTTGTCCCCGTCTCGGGATGGTAGGAGGAAGAGGTGGTCTACCCCTGGCGGATGCCACATATGCGCTCTCGTACGTGCCATCTAATAACGTTTCGCGTATATATATATATATATATATATATGACCTTAGGATAGTTTTGGACTTGTATGTGCCTAGATATGCATGTGACATTAGGGTGATTGGGCTTGTATGCCTGATCGTATTTTGGATTTCGGCTCTTTCTTTTATGCTTTATAAGTTTACCTTCCATATTAATATTGCAAGTATTACGTATATATAACTATGCAATTATATATATAATATATACATCAAATCCAGAAATCTACGTTGCCAAGGTTTGCGTGAGGAGTGGAGGTTCTGTACACTCTAACCCAATCCCGACGCATACATATGAATTTGAAAACGAAAAGTCAAAACTCGTGGGGATCTGTTTATTCCTCATTCGGCCTTTAGAAGGTTGCGAGTGTCATTGTTGTCAACCTAGGGCTCTGATACCACATTGTAACACCCCGAATCTGCGGGATATCGGAATGTTATGGGCGAGACCTCACAATGGGTCCCGACTCTTAGCTTGACAACAATCTCACCGGACCTTTCCAACATGGCACAAATAAAGGCGTAAAACTCAAATAGTTTATGATGTATGGGAGAAAAGAAAAGTAGGGATACAAGGTGGAAACTCAGCTGAATCCTCAAAATGACGCCAAACGACATAGAAATCTAAACCGTACAATATAACATAATCCAACAATACAAAGAAAACGCAAAAACGTCCCCGTCCTATAATGTACGGAGACCCCTCAACTATCCACTACTCCACCTTACTCAGCGGCATCCCTAACCTACAAGACATCTACACAAACGGTTTAAAACCGTTAGCTCACATTCTAGGGATTATATAGATAATATGGCACAAACACACACAAAAGAACACACAACACACACAACATGATCCTATACATACACATCCAATTCTCATTCTCTTTTTAGGTTATTCCATTTCTAATTCCATTCGTTCAAAGTGTGACATGAGAGTCTTATAACTCTCGCCTCTGTCCCCGTGTAACCAACAGGAGTGTGGCAGAGCTCAACCCGTATACCATGTGGAGTGGCGAAGAAGCCCGCCCATATACCTGTATGACCTGGTCACAAAGAACCTCTCAGTCTCCCTCGGGAGCGGGGAAGTGATGTCACCACCCGATAATAATAGTAACAATGGGCCAAATAATAAATATAGTCAAGTAATCCTAATCCGTTTTCATGATCAAAAGGGATAAAATGCACACCACCATAATGTATCCAAATAATGCATAAAAGCGGCTAAGTAAGTCCGAGGACTTACCTCGTCTCAAAGCTAATCAAATCAAACGATCTCAACTTTCCGTATGGGAATAACCAAGGCCTAATCACAACGATATATACATCAACATCAATCTCACAATTCAACTACAAGACTCTCAAAAGCTAGCAACCAAACATGGAGTTGAACAACTAGAAGCTAGGAAAGCTCTCTTGAACCTTTAAAAGGTAAGGAACATGATAAACAAAGGAAAGCCCACACCCTATATGATTTCAAGCACTACTCAAAGCTGGAATAAGAGTGCAAGACGGAAGAGAGACCATAAGGTCTTGACACACACAAGATCACCAACGATTCCAACTAACTCAAGGGCACCTAGGTTCAAGCCACTAGATGGCATTCTAATAAGTCCTAGGTCCAACCTAAGCATGCTTCTAACTAGGTATAACCATAAGGCTATAGAAGGAACGAAGAGGAAGGGAGGAAGAAGCCTACTGGTGAAGAAAACACAGCCGCGGAAGCATGCTGGCGCACCTTGCGTGAAGTTATCACCGCCCATGCGGGTGTCTGGAGCCGCACCTGCACCTGGGAGCCGCCCCTGCGGGGGCTCTGGCCGCCCCTGCGGTTGTTGGTGGTCCGCCCCTGTGCCTCTGGTGATCCGTCCCCGCGGTCGTACAGCAGAAGCTTCGTCTTTATTTGTTTCTTCGACTAGTTCTTTGCTCTAAGTGTCTCCTTCTCTGTCTGGGCCTTCTTCAAACTCCCACCACAGGTCTTAGCTTCCTCAACACGACCTAAACAAACTAGAAAAAGGGACATGCAAAGGGTTTACAAGATCTTCCTTCAAAGCTTCCTCCACAGCCATGGAGGTGAAGACAAGAGGAAAGAGGGAAGAACTAGCAGCAAAGGGAAGAGGGAAAGAGATAACTTACCATAGCAGATCCGAAATTCCAAGGCTGCAGCTCCTACCCAGCTCTTCCAAGGAAAATGAAGATGAGAGCACAAGAAAGAGGAGAGTGAAGAGGGGAAATGAGCGTAAAAAGAGGGAAAGAGGTGAGAGGGAGAGTAATTAAGGTTGCACAAAAGGGGTGGGGAGATCCAAGGGTCAGTTGTCCCCTTACCTCCTCACTCCGTATCCCGAGGCCGGAAAGAAAAAAGAAAGCCCCAATGCCGCAATAAATCCCGGCACTCAGCTAACGTGTGTAATATCCGGAATTTTTATTCCATTTAATTCCGTAGCAAACCGGATTTTGATCTGTTGATCCTTATCGGTATACCTAGTCGTACACATAAAATGATAGAATTTTTATATCAAACCCTAATCCATCAAACCCTAGTTTTTATCACATGCCCTTGACAAGTTCATGACGTCCTTTAGACGAGACCATGACGAGATTTGAGGAGACCATGACGAGATCATGACAAGGCCATGCATGGGCTTGACAAAGCAACGACACGTTTTGACAAGGCCTTGACAACTTCAGCCCACCTTCTCCTCCTTCCTTGCTTGTCCATTTATGGACTACTTGTGCAGGCCCAACCACAGCTCCTTTCCAGCAAATCGTGCAGCTTTCCTCGCAGGCCAGCAGTTGCCTTGCCAAGTCCAGCCCGTTGCTCAGGCCCGTCCGGAAGGCAAGGGCAAAGCCAGCCCAACTGTGCTGCAGCCGTTCAGCGTGTGTATAGGGGCACTTGGAGAGCATATCAACTTGCCTTAAACGCTCCCTAGAATCATGTTGTTGCAGCTTCTCACCTCCCTCCCACTTTGCGTCCAGATTCACGTACAGAAGAGCAACTCCTTCCTTCCTCCTCAGCTAGATCGTGCTCCTCATTCACACCAGCAAATCGAGTGCCTTCCCTTACCACGCTCACACCTACGCTCTCACCTTGGTCCTTCTGCAACTCAGCCGACGACAAGAGGGCTCGAGCAGGGGTATAAATGCAATTGTCAACATTTGTTTAAGATTCCAAAAACTATGTTCAGCAGTCAAATATATACAATTTTATAAATATGAGTCATTCTTTGTAAATAAAAATCTGAGTCATATCATTAAATAAGTCCAGCAGGGGTATAAATGCAACTTCCAAAAATGTGTAAAAACTGCGAAATACACAACAGTGGGTCACATTTGTAATTAACACAAAAAAAGAGGGGCCCGCTTTGGATAAAGAAGAAGGGTTTCCTGAACCCATTTCTTGCTGGCGGTGAGGAGGTTGCCCAGGCGGCAAAGGCAGGGCGAGGCTGGGCACTATCCGGCAGCTTCGACGGCGACGGAGGTGGTGAAGCGGTGGCAACAAGGCGACAGAAGCAATCTGCGGTGGAGAATAGCGACGAAGGGCAAACAGAGGTAGTAGGAGTCGGCAATGGCAGCTCCGCCGGTTTTGTTGGCCTCGAGCTACTGGTGGTGGTTCCTCTCGGCGACGGTGACTCCCTGGGTCCCTGGCAACGTGGCGAGGCGGCACTCTAGGTCTCCGGTGGTGGTTGCCAGGGTAGAAGAGAGGAAATAGACGAGGCTCTTGCTTGAGGGGAAGTGGAAGAATGACAGAGGGGAGGTGAGGAATGAGCAAAAGGAGTAGCTCGGTGAGGAAGACGAGGGGTCGGGGTTGGGTTTTGGAAGCCAGGAGTCCGGTGCAGGGCTAAGGAGGGTTGACAGGGGTAGCTAGGCGGCTAGAGGCAAGGGTAATAGGCTGGGCTGCATCTAGGAATCGGAAAGAGGAACGAAGAAAGGAGAAGGAAAAGAAAGAAAATAAATATAATAAAATAAAATTTTGGAATACCATCAAATTTAATCGGAACGGGATTTTTAGAACAAAAAACTTTCCCGTAAAAATATAGTTTTCCATAGAGAAATTATTCCCATAAAATATTTTCGATGTTGATATAATAATTTAAATACGCATAATATGTAGATATAATGTATATATATATATAGGGTGTGGTTCCCATGAGAACACACCTAACGTGAGAACATGAGAATAATCGTACACCGTTGGATGTGAGTATCAAGGGTTGAGATTTAGAGTAGATATCAAAAATAATAATAACTACGAATAATAATAATTAGGAATCCAACAATAACTACGAATAATACATTAAACGAGATGGCACATTCGTAACAAAACTGATAATAATTACGAATCTGTTCTCGTGTTCTCACGTTAGGGGGTGTTCTCATAGGATCTATACTATATATATATATATATAAACTCGTAAAAATTTAGTTTAAAATGTAACATACCCGGAAAGATAAATATTGAAAACGCGCCTAAATTTTGGGGCGTTACAGCCATGTACCCTTCTTTTCCTTTCTTTGCTTTAAAACCATGGAAAACTTTGTTAGAAATAAGCACATTGTGATAAATTGCTCTATTTTTAACGAATGCACTTTGTAGAGGATGAATTAGTTTAGGTAGAACTCTACTTAGTCTATTTGCCAAAATTTTTGAGATGATTTTGTAGACCATTGATACTAAACTTATATATGTATGTAGTGGGAAGTTATTGTTGGATTATCTATCTTTGGGAGTAATGCAATAAATGTATGGCTAATCTGTCTTAGAATTTTGCCCGTACTATAAAAACTTTTGACCGCCCTTGTAACCGCTGGTCCGACAATGTGCCGATATTTTTGGTAGAATTAGCATGCATCCCATCAGGACTTCGTGATTTGTCACTCCCTATATTAAAGAGTGCTTCCTTGATTTCCTTTGTGGAGAATGGCAATTCCAGATTGACATTATTGATTGTCGATATTTGTGGTTGGATAACTTGTGTTTGATTTTGAAGTTTACTCTTGTCAATACTTGTTGGTGTGAACCGGGTCTTATAATCTTTTACAAATGCGTCGTTGATGTCTATCTCCTTAGACAACACCGATCCGTCATACTTAGTAATCGTTGTAATCATATTTTTTTCTGCGGCCCGTAGCTTTCCGATGATAGAATTTTGTGTTTTTATCTCCAAATTGTAGATTTTTCGTTTTGACTCGTTGCATCCAATACTTGTGCTGGTAGTCCACTAGGCAGTCCCTTTTCTTATTAAGTCGGTTGATTTTATCATTCATCACTTGGTCAAAACTTGCAAAACTGTGCTTTTGAAGATTTTCTAATTCCTCATCTACTCTTTGTAATTGTTTATGAATGTTACCAAATTTATCTCGGCTTCATTGTTTAAGTTTTTGTTTTAGTAAGTTTGTCTTTTTTGCTAGATTGAACATGTGGGTACCTGGGTATTGTGTTCTCTAAACTTGTTTAATAAGATTCTCACATTCTTTTCTTTGCATCCACATAGTTTCATACCTAAACGGTTTATTCTTAATAGCCGAACTCGAATTTTGTAAGCAAATGGAAATCATACAATGGTCCGAGTTCGTAAATGCATGATTTCTAGTATGGAGTATTGGGTATTCTTGAATAATACACAATGATGCCATAACTCTGTCTAGTTTTTCATACGTATTATAATCACCTTCTTTCTATTTTTTCCTAGTAAAAGTATTATCTTTAGTAGCTAGATCCCGTAAACTAAATTGGTTTGATAAAAGTAGAAGTCGATCAAACTTGTTGTTAGTGGGGGTTGCCCCACCTTTCTTGCCTGAAGGTTCCAACAAATCATTATAGTCTCCCATAATGATCATCGTTAAGCTTATATTATTCATTTCTCTCTTTAATTGTGCCCATAACATATTTTTTGTTTGTTCGTTAGGAGGGGTATAAATGAAAAAAATCATAGATTTGAAGTTAGTGTTTGTGTTTGTATGTTTTACCATAAGGTATTTGTCGGAAGGTTTGATGATATCAACTTTTTCTCCTTTAAATAGATATTCTTTCCAAAGAAGACAGAGTCCACCAGCGTACCCCTTTGTCGGAATGAGAAAAATTCTATCAAATCCAACGCTTTTCCATAGACTTTCTTCAGGTTTGTCCTTCGTTTTAGTTTCAGCCAACATGATCATTTGTAAGTGTTCATTCTTACATAAAATATTTATGTTAGTCCAAACATTTTTTTTCTTCATACCCCTACAATTCCAATACGCGATCTTCATTAATGGATTGAAGTAGGGATTGAGTGTTTGATTCCCATTTTTCCAAACATTAGTTCCTTTTTGATATTTATATGTGACCTCAAAACATTTTAATGAGGACGTTGTTTATCATCTTTGAACCCAAAATGCAAGCATGACCCCTATAACCCTTCACTTTTATCCTCACAGCATCTAGTTGGGATAATTTATTAACAGTAATTAAATTTATGGTAAACCAGCTCGTTGCGTTACCATA
The DNA here is from genome assembly GCA_033239125.1 of Fagopyrum homotropicum. NCBI lineage: Eukaryota > Viridiplantae > Streptophyta > Magnoliopsida > Caryophyllales > Polygonaceae > Fagopyrum > Fagopyrum homotropicum. The sequence continues at coordinate 62,168,591 of BSWB01000005.1, forward strand.
AAGATTATTCTCATTTTTCCGAGACTTATGATCATGTGTTTGAATAAAGCGATGGTTATCAATCATTAAGTATATCTTATTCCTTGTTTGGTTTTGGCCTTTTAGGCTAATCCTGGAAGTTTCTCGTGTGTCTACCTTTCCAATACTTCCTTCATTCAGTTTACTAAAAGTTGAAGAATGGGCAATTCTCAATAGAGACAATTAGCCATGCATCTGACTTTACATCTGAGTTACTGTGATCATATGTTAAGGAAGTTGTGCTAGACAACTTCTTTAGCATGACGCCAAAAGAACAAATGGGAGCATTTTCTACAAGATACAAGAGGCTTTTTCTTGCAACAAAACTGTTACTTGAGAAATTAACCCTTCTTTTTGTTCTTGTATTATTCAGGAAATTTGAACTTGCGTTATTCAGGAAGGAGTCAATTCTGTTTTGATTTCTGCATGTTGTTCAATATTGAGTTTTACATTTCTCCTGTTGTGTAGCCATCGAAACTCACGGGTTTTCCTCGTCGTTGTCCAAAAGCCCTGAATTAACTGTTCGAACAACATAATCTAAAAATAGTGGTAAAGTTTATTAGGGAGGAATAAGAATCTGAAATTAGAATAGACTCGAAATTCAGCACATTTACTATACAACATTTCTTGACATTTGGTTTGTATACTTCGCGTTATCCTCGTTGTGTGACGGTCTTTATTGGTCCATCCGTCAGCATAATTTGTGTCATGTTTCGTTGTTCCTGCAAACATCCTGTGTAGGAGGCCTCTTGCTACATACAAACAAAGGATCATCAGCCTATCATTTCCCTGTCTTAAAAAAGATTGAGAAGAGAACAATGGTCTTACTGTTACTCTAGTTTTTACGATAAAAAAAACATCCTTTACTCAAAGTACTATGGAGCCAAGTCTTTCATGCACAACACAACATCTCAGTGAACGCATCACGGAAAAAAAAAAAGATTGATAGCACATTAGCATTTGATAGAATTAAACTCAACTTACTCAATTTAATAATCAGCGTTCCTAAACAACCTACATCTCACACAGAGCATGACAGCAATGGAAATTTGATAAATTAGAACAATTCCTAGTATTGGTTCTTCACAAGGTACATCCACATTCCTTCTCTTAGTATATTTCAAGATCACCTTTGCTAGACTACTAAGATAAACCTCAAGAATCAACCTAATTTGTCATCCTTCTCTCACTTATTTAATTTTAATATTCTGCATATATAAAGATACTAATCAATATCCTAAATCGTTAAATAAGGAAGTAATCTATAACTAATCGGTATATCTTGGGCTATGATATTCTCACCATTTTTTTACGAAAATAATAAATTCAAACCGTTAAATAAGGAAGCAATACATAAAGAAAGTTCATACGAATTATGTCATGGACACAAGTCTCTCATTTACACAAGGTTTGGTTACACAATTCCGTCACTTACACAAGGTTTGATTACACAATTTCATTTCTTATGCCAATTTATGTAATTAACACATTCGGTCTATTTTTTAATTACACAAGTTCCGTTTGTTTTTTCATGTGCACAAGTCTGTCATTATGTGTAATTGAAAGTATGTATTAACATTGTGTAATTGAAATTGTGTATTAATATTGTGTATCATCAGAAGAATACACAAAGTTTAATTAGTCCAACTGATATAAGGGTGGGAGGGTGAGCCAGCTTATTAGAGTTTGAATCCTACAATTGACACAATCTTTTATTTATTATAATTAAGAGGAGAGAGAACCGCCACCCGATCCATCACCCCAAATTTTCCACCCCACCCACCGCCCGCTAAAGTCTACCCGCATCCAATCCACTCGTATCCAACGGATGAAGTAGGTGGATCGGGTATTCTACACTTATTTACAAATTTGTAAAAAATAAAATATTCTACCTGAAAATAAAGAACATACTTAAATCCAACTAAAAATAACATAAGATCGTACACAATATCAAGTGCAATACTATAACCAAACAAGATCAAAAATAAAAAAATTATAATAAATCAATAATAAGAACCGAAATATATTAGGAATTGAAAAAAAAACTAGGAAAAAACATATGGGGTTACTTTCATATAAATTATATAGTAAGGACAAGTAAAAATTTATGATAAAAAAAACTATAAACATTAAAAAAAAATATATTTTTAAGCGGGTGAAAACGGGCCGGATGAATGGATGGTGGTGTAACACCCCAAAACTAATAGACTCGGTCTACGGGTTAGGATCTCACAATGGGTCCCGACCCTTAGCCTAACAACAACTTCACCGGACCTTAGAACACGGCACAAATAAAAGCCAAATGGGAAGAGCTTTAATGCATCATGAGTATCTAAAATACAACCGAAAACATACTTCAGCCGAGTTCTCAAAACAAACAACAAGACAACGTCTGAACAAAAATAGTAAAAGATAACTGATCCCGTCCTATAGTGTATGGAACCCCGGCTGCTTACTATCGCCGGATCACTCGACCGCCTCTCTAACCTACAAGGCATCTACATGCGGTATAAAACCGTTAGCTAAACATTCTATGATACGGGGATGACAGGACGCTGGCTCGATCTAGACGACGGAAGGAGGAAACGAAGTGAAGAACAAGCTGGTCCAAGGCAACTTGATCTGCAGGGAGGTGACGTCAACAAGAACAGCCAAGACAAGATACTAAACTGGAAACAAAGGTACGGAATTTAAAGGGAAGATCCGACGTTGATGAACCCGATACAAACGACGTGGAAACCCTTGATCTCGGGATCAAGAACCACCAAGAACGATGCAACGAACCCAGCCCCTTACGACTCCACACAGTCGACTTAGACCATCGACAACACGAGGAGGATGCTTATGGAATCTCACGAACACCAAGAACCCGAGAGCAATTGACACACGCGAAACAACTAAGCCAAATCTGACCACAATAACTCTTCAATCAAAACTCTCTTTTGATTAAAGATGAAACCTGAAAACAAGTGTTTTTCACCAAAATAAGCTACCTAAAAATGGCAATGAAAGAGCCTTCAAATAGTTTCAGCTCTTAAACAAGAGACAACAATAAAATTCTGGAAATTAAGCCCAATGGGCTACTTAAAACACACAATCACTAAGCAGGACTTAGAAGGCCTCATTCCTCAATGAGAGGCATGGAGCGGTGTTGAGCGCTTGGTGAGGAGCAACGGCGTCATGTGCGGGGCTGGCCCAGTCTTGTGCTTTGGCGTCGTTGCTCTCTTGCTTACCTAGGAGCCAAGCCTCGTTATGAACACTTGTAGCAAATAAGATCAGCAAGCCCTCGGTCGCATGCTCAATCTTCTTAGCTCGGGAACGTGTGATAGCTCCCTCATACTCCGGAGATGCTAGCTCAAATGGTCCCTCATCATTCCCCCCCTCTTGGGAAGGATTCGTCCACGAATCTTCAAGCTCTAAATCCATAGGTGGGAACGGACTGAGGTCTCTAACATTGAAAGTTGGACTGACCCCGAAGTCCTCCGGAAGATCCAACACATAAGCGTTGTCACCGGCTTTGTGAAGCACCTTGAAAGGACCGGTACCCTAGGCGATAGCTTGGACTTTCGAAGCTCTTGGAAGCGCTCCTTCCTAAGATGTAACCCAACACGATCTTCGGGCTCAAACAACAACTTCCTCCGTCCCTTGTTTGCCTTAGCTGCGGTCCGGGCTGCTTTCTCCTCCAAGCGCAGCCATGTATCTTCATGTAATCCCCTAATGTACTCAATCTGTTTACCTGCATTAAAATCTACTCGTTCCTTTGAAGGTAACGGCATAAGATCAAAAGGGGTTAAGGGATTCAAACCATACACACACTTAAAATGGGTCATGTTAGTGGAAGAATGGATGGTCCTGTTATATGCAAACTCAACATGTGGTAAAAAATCCTCCCACTATTTCAAATTCTTTTTAATTACAGCTCTTAAAAGTTTCCCAAAAGTCCTATTAGTTACTTCGGTTTGGCCATCAGTTTGAGGGTGGGTAGCGGTAGAGAGCAACAACTTAGTACCTAGCTTACCCCATAAAGTCTTCCAAAAGTAACTAAGAAATTTCACATCCCGGTCACTAACAATGGTTCTAGGAACTCCATGTAGCCTAACTACTTCTCTAAAGAAGAGGTTTGCAACATTAGTGGCATCATCTGTTTTGTGACAAGCTAGGAAGTGTACCATCTTAGAGAACCTATCTACCACCACAAAAATAGAGTATCTCCCCCTCTTAGTCCTAGGTAACCCCACAATAAAGTCCATGCTAATGTCCTCCCAAGGAGCTGCGGGAATGGGTAAAGGGGTATACAAACCATGGGGCATGACTCTAGACTTTGCTTTCAAACATTCTAAGCATCGTTTCACAAAATTCTCAATCCCTAAGCATGTGTGGCCAATAAAAATGAGTATGCAGCATATGATATGTCTTATCTCTATCAAAGTGACCCATCAACCCTCCCCTATGGGATTCATCCACAAGTAATAGCCTAAGAGAGCACTTTGGAATGCACACTTTATCAACTCTAAACAAGAAACCATCAAACAAGTAAAACTTATTTACAACCCCTTTTTCCACACAAGCTTTATAAATCTCACCAAAATCATCATCATTTGCATACAATTCCTCAATGTAAACAATGCCAAGAACTCTAGCATCCAATGTAGTTAGCGAAACATTTCTCCTAGAAAGTGCATCAGCTACTACATTATCTTTGCCTTTCTTGTACTTAATCACATAAGGAAATGTTTCAATGAATTTCATCCACCTACCATGCCTTCTATCAAGTTTATCTTGGCTCCTAAAGTGTTTTAATGATTCATGATCGGTATGCAATATAAACTCTCTAAGCCAAAGATAATGTTGCCAAGTCCTAAGCACTCTAAACAATGCATAAAGCTCCTTATCATAAGTAGAATAGTTCAGAGTTGGACCTTTCAATTTCTCACTAAAAAAGGCGATGGGTTTGCCCTCTTGCATACGTACTCTACCAATTCCTATACCGGAAGTATCACACTCCACCTCAAATGGCCTAGTGAAGTCCGGGAGAACAAGCAATGGGGCGTTGGTCAACATCCACTTGAGCTTTTCGAAAGCTCTCTCTTGGGCCTCTCCCCACACAAATGATATATTCTTCTTGGTGATCTCAGTTAGAGGGGCAGCTATGGTACTGAAGCCTCTTACAAAGCACCTATAAAAGCTATCCAATCCATGAAAGTTGCGCACATCACCAAGAGACGTCGAGGAGGGCCAATCTCGAATAGCTTTGATCTTCTCCTCATCTACTCGCAGCCCTTGAGCACACACTACAAAGCCAAGAAATATAACTTCATTTGTGTAGAAATCACACTTCTTAATATTAGCATATAAGTGTTCAAGTCTAAGAGTAGAAACAACCTGACGGAGATGATCTACATGCTCCTCCGTTGATCTGCTATAGATGAGTATGTCGTCAAAGTAGACAACGACAAACTTCCCTATGAACTTCCTCAAAACATGGTTCATGAGGCGCATGAATATGCTGGGAGCATTAGTCAAACCGAATGGCATAACAAGCCACTCATAGAGCCCAAATTTGGTCTTGAATGTCGTCTTTCATTCGTCTCCCTCTTTCATTCAAATCTGATGATACCCACTTCTAAGGTCGATCTTGAAGAAGGTAGTGGCTTCATGTAGCTCATCCAACATGTCATCAAGGCGGGGAATAGGATGATGGTACTTGATGGTGATGTTATTGACAGCTCTACAATCAACACACATCCGCCAAGTGTTGTACTTCTTAGGGACTAGTAGGACTGGAACCGCCATAGGACTAAGGCTCTCTCGAATGTACCCCTTATCAAGGAGCTCTTGTACCTACATTTGAATCTCTTCACTCTCCATCGGGTTCATTCTATAGGCGGGTCGGTTTGGGAGAGTAGCTCTGGGAATAAGATCTATTTGGTGCTCAATACCCCGCAATGGTGGCAACCCGGGAGAGGGGGATTTCATCCGGAAACACATCTGCAAACTCATCCAAGATAGCTAAACTAATAGGAGGTAAATCAGCTAAGGTCGAGTTGCTTACCAAATTCAGCCCTTTACACAAACACACGAGCGTGACATCGGGAGGGAGGTAATCTACGATGTATTCCCTCTTGGCGGCGAGCAACGCTCTTGGTGGTGGCTGGACGGCAGCTGTGAGCGCTTTACCCTTGGTGGCGATCCTTGCTGCAACGAGGTTGTCCATGGCATCGGCCACCTTGGTTGGCGTCGTCTCCTTGCCACCGCTGCTCGCTTGGCCAACTTCACTTGATTTCTTCTCAAAAGCCTCCGCAATCTGCATAGGAGTCATAGGCTTGAGAGTAACAAGTTTATCTTTAAAGGTGAAAGAATACTTGTTAGTAAAACCGTTATGCAACACTTTCCTATCATATTGCCAAGGTCGGCCTAACAAAACATGACAAGCTTGCATTGGAACCACACCACATAGAATAGTGTCTTCATAATGTCCTAAGGTAATTTGAATTTTAGCTTGCTTGTTTACCTTAAGCTCACCACAATCATTCATCCAATGTAGCTTGTAAGGCCTAGGATGGTAGAAAGTTGTTATTTGCAATTTAGAAATTAATTCCGTGCTAGCTATGTTGCAACAACTCCCACCATCAATTATAACATTACAAACCTTCCCTTTTACTAAGCATCTAGTGTGAAATAGATTTTCTCTTTGATTAACTTTACAAGGAGTAGGTTGTAAGTGTAAAGTCCTCCTAGCTATCAAAGTTTCCCCATGTTCATACCCTATGTCATCATCATCATCATCATCATCATCAAAAACAGGATTGTCAACAATATTTTCAAATTCATATTTATCATTGTCAGATTCCGACTCATATTAACCTAGATGATTGATTACAAGGACTCTTTTGTTTGGGCATTCTCTCATCATGTGCCCTTTACCTTGACACTTAAAGAAAGTCACATCTCTAGCTCTAGAATTAGCATTAGGCACAAGGGGGTTAGAGTTACTTAGCTTGGATCCCGAAGGAGCAGGCGGGTTTGCCTTGGGAGGAAACGAAGGACTGGAGGGTGCGGCACCACGCCGAGCAGTGGCGTCGGCTCCTGTACAGCGGTTATCCCTCCCCTCACAGCGGTTTTCTCCTTGCCGTAGGACGAGTTCTTCCACTTGTTCATTGCGTTTGGTGCATTGTACCCCGCTCCTTGGTACCTACTCTTGGACTTCTTTTCCACTTTTATCGCTAAATGTAGCAATTTTGTCATAGAACCATATGGAAACAAGTCCACCTCGTTAGCTAAAGAAGGATGCAAGACTCGAAGATACCTGACCATTGTAGCCTCTTCACCCTCCGACACATTGGCTCGGGCCATTGTAACTTGCATGGCATTGAAGGTTTCCTCGGCGCTCAAATTGCCATGCCTCAAGTTCTCAAGGCGTTGCCGAAGCTCCCTATGGTAATGTCGAGGTATGAACCGAGCTCTCATCATTGCTTTCATTTATTCCCAAGTAGCCACGGGGGGATCAAGAGCAAGCCTCCTTTCCCGTACTAGCTTATCCCACCAAATAAGGGCAAATTCCTGAAATTCCAAGGCCGCCAATTGCACCTTCTTGTGCTCGGGGAAATTGTCGCAAGACCAAATTTGTTCTACCTTGGTCTCCCACAACATATATGTATCCGGGTCACACTTGCCCTAGAAGACGGGGATTTTCACCTTTATCTTACTAATCCCGTCTTGTTCGGGTTCCCGGTACCGACGTTGATATCTTAGATTCCCTTGTTGCGGTGGTGGATCCAAGCCTCTCCCGTAATTGATTGTTCCTCTTCCTCATTGTACCCATATCGGTGGCCCGGGTGGCCTTGAGGAGGCGGCTGCAAAGGCACTTGCGGCGCATTGCCTCACTGCGCCATGGTAGCGGCCTCAAATGCGGTTCGTTGGTCGCAAAGGGCCTCGTGGTTGCGGCTGCGAGTGGTCTCCTTACTTGAAGGCTGAAGCTAATGGTTGGCGAGCTTCTAGAGCCCTCATCCGAGTTGTCAAAGCGGCAATATTATTGTTTATTTGCTTCAACAAGCTAAAAGTTGTCGGATCTGTCGGCTCGGGGCTCATCGTCGAAACATGGCTATGGGTAGACATTATCACAAAGAAAAACAAACACTGAAATAAGTTAAGGTTAGAAATCAAAACACCTCTCAAGTGTTTCACTTCTTTTTCCGCTCACACTCTTGTGATAGTCGGGCTTGTTGATGGATCGCTTCGAATGAGTCAAAAACTCCACTTGAGTTAAGGTGTCTAGGTATCCAAAGCAACCAAAAAAATCGATTAGGGCTCAATGCAATTCAGTTTAATGCGAAATCAGCTCAAACCCAACAAGACTCGTGAATGGACAGAAACGAATCAACAATGAATCAAGAAGATCACCAAACAGAATATATAAAGAGGAGAAAAGAAGAAGACTCACCGATCAAAGCCCTACTTGTTGCACTTCCGGACTGCCTTGGAGTGTGAGTAATCCCGAGGCTAGGTTAGAGGTAACAAGGTAAGGAGGGAGGGCTCTTTAGGTGAAGGTATAAGCAGGTTCGGCGCTAAGTGCAAGGCACTTAGATAGGGCGCCGAGGGAGATAGGGTGGCGATGAGTGGGTGAGGCGCTAGACTAAGGGCGATGGAGCGCCGATGGTTGGCCGAGAGTATGGTCTAGATGAGGGCTGGGAGACAAGGGCGTGGTCGAGAGTGTGGCCACGGGATTAGGGCAGTGCCCGTGGTAACGAGGCACTAGACTAAATTTGCACAAAAAATAACATACAAAACTAAAGATCACAAAATAAAATAAAATGTAACAAAAGCTTCGTTTTTCTTTTTGAATTTAGCTTTTTTGTTACCTAAAATGTAGGAACTTCATTGACTAACTAATCTGGCCAATAATTATAATTAAACAAAATAAATTAAAATGGAACAAGAGATAACTTCTACTTAGTGCCCTTGAAAGTGGGAAGGTGGAGTTTGAGAAAGATAACCGATTTAGGGCATGGCCGGCAGCAGTGGCTCAGGATGGCCGGCGTGTGTAGGCAGGACCGGCGTGGGTATGGTACGGCAAGGTGACGGTGATGGCCGGCCTAGGGTACTCACAAACCAACACAACCTTCAACATAACAAGTCAAGCAACGGTCAGTTCAAGAACACAAGAAGAAGGCTCAACAAAATTTTCAAAACTGACGCAATAAGATGAAAGACACAAGATCGATCCGTCGTCAACCCGAGCTCTGATACCAATTGATACGGGGATGACCCGACGTTGGCTCGATCTAGACGACGGAAGGACGAAACGAAGTGAAGAACAAGCTGGTCCAAGGCGACTTAATCTGCAGGGAGGTGACGTCAACAAGAACAGCCTAGAAAAGATACTAAACTGGAAACAAAGGTACGGAATTTAAAGGGAAGATCCGACGTTGATGAACCCGATACAAACGACGTGGAAACCCTTGATCTCGAGATCAAGAACCACCAAGAACAATGCAACGAACTCAGCCCCTTACAACCCCACATAGTCAACTTAGACCATCGACAACACGAGGAGGATGCTTATGGAATCTCACGAACACCAAGAACCCGAGAGCAATTGACACACGCGAAACAACTAAGCCAAATCTGATCACAATAACTCTTCAATCAAAACTCTCCTTTGATTGAAGATGAAATCTGAAAACAAGTGTTTTTCACCAAAATAAGCTACCTAAAATTGGCAATGAAAGAACCTTTAAATAGTTTAAGCTCTTAAACAAAAGACAACAATAAAATTCTGGAAATTAAGCCCAATGGGCTACTTAAAACACACAATCACTAAGCAGGCCTTAGAAGGCCTCATTCCTCAATGAGAGGCATGGAGCGGCGTCCAGCGCTTGGTGAGGAGCAGCGGCGTCATGTGCGGGGCTGGCCGAGTCTTGTGCTTTGGTGTCGTTGCTCTCTTGCTTACCTAGGAGCCAAGCCTCGTTATGAACACTTGTAGCAAATAAGATCAGTAAGCCCTCGGTCTCATGCTCAATCTTCTTAGCTCGGGAACGTGTGATAGCTCCCTCATACTTCGGACATGCTAGCTCGGATGGTCCCTCATCATTCTATGCATTAGAATAAAGGTAACTACAAATAAACACATGATAAACACATTCAACATACAACACTCAAGTCGGTTTATCATCTTTGGTTAAGTCATACCCCTTACTACTAATACTTATTTTGTGACACGAGGGATTTCCAAACCTCGCCCCCGTCCCCATTTACCAGCAAGGAATGGTAGTAATGTATCTGACCGTCTACCTGCCTAGTCTAGTCGCAGAGAACCTCCTAGCTCTCGCAAGAGCTAGACAGTGATGTCACCGCCCGTTATCATACACTTGGGCCAATTACGTAATATATTAAGTCGTCCTATTCCGGTTTAGTTGTTTAATATAACTAACACACACCACTAGAACACAATACGCTAATACAAAGAAGTTAGCTAAGTAAGTCCGTGGACTTACCAGACTCAAAGCGAAACCCGATCGAACTCTCTCAACCTCCCGTGGGAAAACACGCAATGCCTGTTCAACACAAGGCACACGGATCAAACAACACTCTAGTCAACTAGAAGTCCTTAGACTTCTAGGCTCAATATCCTTACAAGAACAATATCACTTTAGTCAACTAGAAGTCCTTAGACTTCTAGGCTCAACATCCTCACAAGAACAACATCACTCTAGTCAACTAGAAGTCCTTAGACTTCTAGGCTCAACATCCACACAAGAATAACAACTCCAGATAGATCAACACTCTCAGTCCACTGCCTCAAAGGCTTCCAACATAACAACTCAGTCCCAAACCGATATCCTCACAATCCTAAGAGATCATGCCACAATATCACAACCAACATACCCTCAACTCTCACAAGATAACCCTAAGGGTCAAGCCACTACTTGGCATTCCATATCACCTATGTTAAGCCATCCTAACATGCTACTAAGATGGTTTAAGATCAAGGAAACGGAAAGGGAAGAAAGGAACAAGAGATCGGAGGCTTACTAGTGTAGAAACCGCCCCTACGGTGTCAAGACGGCACCCCTACAGTGTGCAGGACCCAGAGTCCACCCGGCGGGTTGTAGAGGCCGCCCCCGCGGCTCACAGGATCCGCCCCCACGGTTCACAAGATCCGCCCCCGCGGCTGCAGCCTAGAAACGTCGACTTCTTCGGTTTTTTTTTATGTGCAACAGCCTTCCTATTGTCTCCTTTGATGTAGTGAACGTCTCCTAGCCTCCAACATAAGATCCTTGCCCTCCTCCATGGTCTAAGTATGCCATCAACACAATCAAACACAAGAGGAGCCTCCTTTAGGTAGTTCCATGGATTCCTTCCATTCAAGGTAGGAAGAAGAAGGACGAAGAAGGAAGGAAGGGGAAGGAAAGAACTTACTCTGAAGCACGTCTTTGCAGTCCGAACTCCGTGTGACAACCTCAAGAGAAGAGAGAAGCAAAAGGTGGAGAATAACGTAAAGGAGGTGAGGAAGAAGAAGGGAGAGAATGAAGTAACATAAAAAGAAATGAGGGAGAGGGAGTTAGGCTGCATAAATGGGAGGGATGCCAAGAGATAACATCCATTAATCACTCCTCTCATAAAGAGATGGAATTAAAAGAGTTAGAAGACGAAAGGTTGGACGGAAAAGGAACATAACTCTCGCTCAACGTGTCACAGCCCCGCGGGACGTCCAAGCCGCGGTCGCGGACGGTCACAGGTGCGGGCCTTCTAAGCCGCAAGGGCGGTAGCCCTTGCTCAAGACTTCTAACGCCTCTCGTAAACAAAAATAAAATTCCGGACGTTACAGGTGGGTCGGGTAATAAGTGGATGAAACTTTTATCCGGATCCTATCCGACCCACCCACCATCCGCTTTCACTCATCTTTTAATGGATATTTTTTAAACCTTTTTCATTGAAATTAGATGGATGGATATCCGTCTACGGGTGAATTCTAGTTTAGTTAGAAAAAAGGAACAAAGTATATCACCATTAGAAAGACCATCATCCCATTAGCCCGGCAAATTATTCGAAGCCCAAAGTGAGCCCATGCAAAAATTTGAAGCCCACACCAAGAGAGCAATTATAAGAAAGAAACGGAGTATCTCATTCATAAACCCTAGACTTCCTCGCCTCTTCACTTTGCCGCTAATCCTCGGAACTTCGTCGTTGCCGATCTCCAATCGTAGCTCCAGCCATGGTATTCCTCTCTTTGTTTTTCTATTTTCTTTCATTTCTACTCATCTTCTCGCAGTGTTACTACCGTCACTGGCCAACAAATTCTCACTCTCCCTCCGTGTTTTACAGGCGGAAGTTGAGACTGATGTAGCTGTTGCCGGACAGCCTAAGAAGAGAACGTTCAAGAAGTTCAGCTACCGTGGCGTTGATTTGGATGCTCTCCTTGACATGTCCACTGATGACCTTGTGAAGCTCTTTCGTGCCAGAATCCGCCGAAGGTTTTTGGATTTTCCAATCGCTTCTTAATCGGTGATTTTTTAATATTTTTTGGAAATCCTTTATTGACAGGAATTGAATTTTTGGTGGTTTCTAGGTTCTCCAGAGGTTTGAAGCGCAAGCCCATGGCTTTGATTAAGAAGCTACGCAAGGCGGTATGGTTCTGGACTGTTTCCTCTTTTTGGTATTCTCAGTTCAATAGGCAATTGCTGTCCACCTTAAATTTGATTCTTTTTAATTGAATTTGTTTTTGTGAAAAAATTGGTTTAAGTTTTATTTTCTCTACATCTGAAGTGACAAATCTATTTTGCTTGTGTGTGAGAACTGTGAACTGTAACCTTCTATACCATCAATTTACCTTATATTCACCCATGGAGTAAAAAAAAGTGATGAGGCAAAGAGATATACCGAGCCAGCTACAACACGAAGCACTAGCTCGTTGGACTTGAAGCCATGCTTTTATCCTCTTATAGCATATTAGACATTCATATATAGATTAAAAAAACCTAGGGCATCGATAAGTATGTCAACTAAATACTCCACCTTACGGATAAGATTCAGAGGCACTATGTTATGGATTTAAAAAGCACAAAAAATAGAAGACTTGTATAGATTGTTCTTAAGTATGAGAGCACAAAATGGCATGTCAAGCATTGATGCAATGAAAATCTACTGAAACACTTATTTTGTGATAATTTATCGGTTAATGTGTATGTATATGTATATGAGTTTAGGGAACCAGGGTTTTTGCTGGATAGTGTATTGCTGGATAGTGTATTGCGTAATTACTTCTTCTGGCCAAACTAATTTTGCTCATACAATTTCCCTGTTCTTAAATCAGAAACGTGATGCCCCCGCTGGTGAGAAGCCAGAGCCAGTGAGAACCCACCTGAGGAACATGGTTATTGTACCTGAGATGATTGGAAGCATTATCGGTGTTTACAATGGCAAGACATTCAACCAGGTTGAGATAAAGCCCGAGATGATTGGACACTACCTTGCGGAGTTCTCAATCTCATACAAGCCTGTGAAGCACGGAAGACCAGGTATTGGTGCTACCCACTCATCCAGGTTCATTCCTCTCAAGTGAGACTTGTTACAGGAAGTTAGGAACTTTGATCTTCAATTTGAGTTTGAGAGGAGTTTTCAATGTAGACCAGCTTTCATCTTGTTATTTTTGGTATGTTAAAACTGCGTTGCCTTGGTTTGACATTATTGTTCATTACAACTGATTTTGAGGTATTCATTGAAAATTTGGCCTTGTTTTGATTGCTTCTTGGAGTGGCTGTTTGTTGCTGCTAGATTGTTTTATCAATGTAACATAGCCAACACAAAGTGTTTTGTAGGATATGCCACCATGCGTGAGACAGTTGCACTGTAGATTTTCACGCTGACACAAATCATGAAGTGTACTTGTTATGATAACATGCACCCAAGGTTCAGCAAAACTATGATAATGTTTTGCTTGAGTTGGGTGGGGAAATTGTGTAACAAGCCATCAAGGCAGTAATGATGCAAATCCTGCATAAGAGTTCAAAGTAATCAAACACCATAAAGATATAAAAGTGATAACAATCTCTTGAACATATGTGAATTTGGCACTTGTAATGCCTTGACATATGAATGAATCAAGAATTTTGTAACTCAAAATATTTTACTTTAGCTCATTGAATTATTATGGACAAATTAGTACATCAACCATTATTTTGTGGTAAAATCAATGTAGTGTCAGCTCAAAATTTGAAATTACATTCTTAACCAACAATCCAAAAATCTGATTACATCATTCCTTATATATTCACACTATTAAACAAGCCCCGAAAGTGTTCTAGAAAGGGCCAACACGGCCGATTTGAAGTTAGAAGGTTAGTGTCATTGTCTTGTTTTTTGGTCAACACGGCCGATTTGAAGTTAGGACGGGAAATAGTTTGGGAGGTTAGTGTCATTGTCTTGTTTTTTGGCCAACACGGCCGATTTGAAGTTAGGACGGGAAATAGTTTGGACAATGTAAATTAAAATTTTCCAAATTTAACCTTGATCCAACTTCGTCTCTCAACAGCCTCACACTCCTCTCTTGTCTTGACAAAGTTAGTCCCTGAGTTAGGTTGGCGGCAACATATGCAAAACTAAGAGAAAATGAGGGAAGAGTGAGGGATTAAGGGAGACGACTAACAAAGAACGATGATTCAAAAGGATAACATTTTGACACGTCTTAGTTTCCGGATTTCTAGCACCACATAGTCAAAATAAATCTTCACCTTCTTACTCATTACCCCTGTCCACGATGGAAATTGAGAACATTTTGGTAAGCTTATGGTCTTGAAACATTGCATATGTATGGAGTTTGAGTGATTATTTATATACATAACACACATGTGAGATAGTTATACACATGCCTATGGAAAGTCTTAAGGATTCTTAACAAGAGCTAGTCTAGAACCATATTGTCCAAAGTCATCATCCTCTTCCACACAAAAACTACATCCCTTGGAGAAGTCTCCATACCAAAGTCTATGTTAACTCCATTCTCACCAGGGATAGGGATATTACCTTTTGCATCTAAGGCAAAGTCCATGTTCAAACAAATTCTATCATAATTTCCCTATGTTATTAAACTCAATGATAATTGCACCCTTTTAGGCCATTTGTTTTGTGTCTTTGTAAATCAACAATTTCCCTATGTTATTAAGCTCAATGATAATTGCACCCTCTTTCAAAGTAGATATTGAATATATACTACCATTGCCTCAAAGTAAGGAGATGCCCAAAAACATAGAAAGGTCTTGATAGCATGTTTCAATGCTATGTTTTTAGATGTGTTTTTTTATCTTTGTTTTGCATGGTTTGGACATTCATATCTTAGCTAGAGCTTAAAATGTCAAAGAATGTCTACTCCATTTGTTTTGTGCCTTTGTAGGTACTTGTAGTTTGGCCTACAAGGAGCTCAAATGAAGATCTTGTCACTCAACCATTCCAAGAATCATTTATTAACCCATCATCAATCTCATGGAGCAAAGAAAGGAGGAAAAACAAACAAGGATGCATACATGAAGCCAGTAGAGCTAAGGGTACCCCAAACTTAGAGTATCGAGTGAAGCCAAACTCGAGCAAAAGATGAAGTCTAAACTCGAGCAAAGAAGGCAAATGAGAAAAGTGTTACTCTAGATCGAGTGATCCCAAAACTCAAGCAAAAAGTACATCTTCACTCGAGCAAAGAAGACCACAACTAACATTTGAGCAAAACTCGAGTTTATCTCATCACTCGAACAAAAAAGACAACAAAACTCGAGAGAAGAAGACAATGCACTCGATCAAGGAAGACATGAGTAGGTTGGTGTAAGAACTCGATGCTCAGGAGAAGAATACTCAGCCAAAGAAGACAAGTCACTTAGGTAGCCTTGACCAAGTTTTCGCATCCCTTTTTAGGATCTTCATCCTAGTAAACTTTGCAGCTTACTCAACTTGCATCAAAGGGGGACCACAACTTTAGATGCCTATACAAGGATATTAACTTAATGTATATGTATCAAGCATTCATACACTTATTCATTATACTCTCTTAGTTAGTAGTTTAGATCTAGAAACACATTTTGGAAGGCATTTGGATCAATCAAGAGAAGATTTGGTGTTCTTCAATTGTTTTTGCTAGTTCTTCTTCCTAACTTGTTTTGCTCATAACTTTTTATTGGTAAGACCAAATTCATTCATTCTTGTTCGTACATTCTTATTTTTCTTGTCTACTTTTCAACCACGGCATTTGTTTCTAGTGTTATCATCTTCACATTTACGATGAGTGAGTAGTCCTTTGCTAGGTTTTGGGGTGAAAATACCCAAATCATGCTAGATTAGTATTGTTTTTATGTTGTGTTTATCATTTGAAGGGAAACTAAGAAAGCTTAGTAGAATATAGGAGGGATCGAATATGGATTTATCATCCATCTTTGTTGGTTTTATCTAAATGTTGCAGATTTAGGGCGTGTTTAGTTATACACTACAATAGATTTTTTTAGATTTTGGCTGGACCCCGTATTATGTAGCTTTATTTAGTTCTAGATTTCAAAATCGTGTGATGGTTTTGTTTTGTGATTTATAAGATTTGAAAAGGAGATTCATCACATCTCTTTTAATTAGATTTCAAGTGTCGTTAGATTTTGTTTCCCAAGTACCCTTTATAGATCTGAAGAGCAGCAATTTTGAAGATCGGAAGAGCAATGATTTTGAAGATTTGAAATTGGACAAGTTTTGAAGATTTGAAATTAGAACAAGTTTTGGAGAACAAAATCAACCTTTGATCCCCTTTTTTTCTCCTTTTCACTCTTCTTCATCTTCACATTCTATCTTTTTCTTCTTCGTATTTCTGAGCTTGCCGGAATCCAAAAATGCCATGGATGAAATCACAACCGCCATCACAGTAATGATTCCTCGCCTACGCTATTCTTGAAGAAACTTGTAGGTCTCCTCTTCTAATTTCACTTGAAGTTATTGTTGAAGAAGCGAGTCGGACCATTTTCTATAGTATGTAGCAATATTCCCAATAAGAGTTTAAGAATTCTCACGTAGCAACGACTAAACAAAATTCGATCGACGATTTTCAAACTTCAACTCGAGATTAAACTGTAACACCCCAAATCCGCAGGACTCGGGGCACTAATGGGTTAGAGCCTCACAATGGGTCCTGACTCTAGTCTGACAACAAGCTCACTAGATCTTACAACAAGGCACAAATAAATATAAAACATCATTTATAAAACATAAAACGTCAAGTATCATACTGTATACAAAACCCCACAACCGAGTACAAAACATCCATAAGCATATACATAACCATCCCAAAAGCCCACAACACCTAATATACGGAAGTCCTTGGCTGATCACTCCTCTATATCACTCTGTAGTTCTCTTGACCTGAAAAGGATCTACAACACGGTATGCAACCGTCAGATAACAATTCATATATAGGATAATGCAGAAGCGCATACTTACATCAAAATAAACGGTAAACACCAAGCATGCTATCACATCATTTACCCATTTAATTATCTTTATAACGTTGTACACTCACATCACATATATATATATATATATATACATACATTTGTGACACGAGAAGTATTATATCATTCTCGCCTCTGAGTACAATAACCATCATGGAGTGACATCCGACACACGTCCCCGTAGGCCATATGAAATGGGGAGGCGACGTATCCGGTCCGTATACCAAGTATGACATGACCTACAAAGAACCTCCCAGACTCTCTCGGGATGAAAGGGAAAGGTTATCACTGCCACTGTAAGAGGGCTAATCATACGTCGGTAATAATTAATATCGCATGCTATAAAGCACATAACAATCACCACTCATGCATACATCCGATATAGGAATGCAGCTAAGTAAGTCCTATGGGCTTACCTCAAACTCAGGATAATCTCAACCACAATCAACCTCCAATCCATAAGAATGCATTGCCTAATAACAAGGCATAAAGAGGTACCAGGCCTCCAATCAATCAAAGGGATCACACCTATGTAAGAGCCTTAATTTTGGAGCCTTGTTGAGCTTTTTCTAAGCCAGCAGCCCCCCCTGCGGGTCTAGATGGCCGCACCAGGGCTGGCCACCCCTGCACCTCACAGGGTCCACCCCTGCGTCTTTGTGCGGCTGTAGCCGTTTTCGTTGACCTTTGACTTGTGCTTTCGGTTGGCTTCCTTTATAAGTCTCCCATTGCTTCTAGGAGAGGGTTTCATCATCTCTCCAACCTTATTCCTCCTCACATTCATCTTCTTCTCTCCTTTTTCTTCCTTGGATCTTCTTCTTGATTTCTTGAGTTTGTGAGTGGAAAGTGTGTGGCTTTGATCTTGGATGATGATGAGCATGATGTTAGATGTTGTTGCTGAGGTATTGTAGCTGTTGTGCTTGTGGTAAAGGTTCTGCTTAGGTTTCTTGTGTGGTAAGCCAACTCTTCTTCCTTTCTTCCTTCTTTGCTTCTTTCCATCTTTCTTAGCTTAGAATCCACATGTGATGCTTGTGTGGTTCTTTCATGGACGTTTTGATGTTCATACATGTGTATGTATGTATGTATGTATGTATGTATGTATGTATGTATGTATGTATGTATGTATGTATGTATGTATGTATGTATGTATGTATGTATGTATGTATGTATGTATGTATGTATGTATGTATGTATGTATGTATGTATGTATGTATGTATGTATGTATGTATGTATGTATGTATGTATGTATGTATGTATGTATGTATGTATGTATGTATGTATGTATGTATGTATGTATGTATGTATGTATGTATGTATGTATGTATGTATGTATGTATGTATGTATGTATGTATGTATGTATGTATGTATGTATGTATGTATGTATGTATGTATGTATGTATGTATGTATGTATGTATGTATGTTGCTATGTTGCTATGTTGCTATGTTGCTATGTTGCTATGTTGCTATGTTGCTATGTTGCTATGTGATGAAGAAGTGAAGAGAGTCGAGAGAAGGATCGAAGAGAAGTCGAGAACCAACGTTCTGCACAAACAGCCGCCCCTGTGCATGTCTTGAGCCGCCCCTGTGCATTGCTGTGAGCCGCCCCTGCGCCCTGCGTCCTAAGCCATCCGCCCCTGCGCCTCAGTGTTGCAGTGTCTGGCTCCTCTTGTTTCTGCTGGTGCGTCCAGGGCATACCTAGTTGGTATGGTTCCTCCCTTCCTTTCCTTTGGCCTTGACTTTAGTCTATGGCTAGGCTTGTATGGTTAGGTTGAGCTTGATGAGTTATGATGAGTATGTGCCTTAGGCACTTGTGTTTTTGTTAAGGTTATGCCTTAGGCATTTGTAAGTATGATGTGATCTCGAGGTTTAGGTCCGAGTTATAGGTTAGTTGTGGTTAGGGAGACGAGTCTCATAACCTTTGTAGTATATGATTGTGTGTGCCTTGCTTGTGCAGGCGTTGATTACTTCCCCAAGGGGAAGCTGTGTCGTGGTACAGGTTATGAGTATTTCAGGTAAGTCTATAGGACTTACTTAGCGTACAGTTGTTGATTTGAGTGGTTATAATGGTTATGTGTGTTCATATGGTTGTTGCATTTATAACCTAAACCGGACTAGGATGACCATTTTATTACCCTAAATGACCCAAGTGTATTATAACGGGTCGTGACCACCTGCCGACACTCGCTGAGAGTTGGAGGAGGTGTTCGAAAGCCAGTAGCTCAAGGGGAGGTAGATCCCATGCACAACTTGAGTTAAAGGGGGAAGAGACGGGGTTCTTTAGGTTCCTCGTACCAGAAAAGAAATTGAATTAGTAATGGAATAACTTGTGAAAAGATAATAAACGAATGTGTGTGTGACATTGCATGTTGTGATGTGTTGGTGTGTGTATGTGCTATTACTTCATTCTTATTCATTGCGGTAGCTAACGGTGTATACCGTGTTGTAGATGATCTGCAGGTTAGGAAGGCTGCAGAGTGAGCCAAACAGGGTGATCAGCTGAGGGCTCTTGTACACTAGGTTGCTCGTGGGATATGGGATATTTTATACCTGGATGTTGTGGATGTTGTTTTGTACTCAGTTGTGATGTTGTAAAACCTTTTGATGTATATTATACAGTTTTATGTATTTGGTTTTAATCTATCTATGCCTTGTTGTAAAATCCAGTGAACTTGTTGTCAGGCTAGGGTAAGGATCCATTGTGAAATTCTAACCCAATGTTGCATCCAAGTCCCGTGGATTTGGGGTGTTTCAGAGTTGGTATCAAAACCTTAGGTTGACAACAATGACACTTTCAATCTGCAATAAAGGTGGAGTAGATAAATAAACAAAACCCGGAAGGGGTATGACTTTTTATAAGGTTTTGGTTTTGAAACGAGTACAGATGTTTTGGGATAGTGTTTATAGAAGCCGTCACCCTTCTGAGGATCTCGGCAGTATATATATGTGTGTATATATATATAGGGTGTGGTTCCCATGAGAACACCGCTAACGTGTATACATGAGAACAATCGTAGACCGTCGAATGTTTATTATTAAGGGTCGAGATTTAGGGTAATGATTAAGAATATTTTAACACACATGCGCTTCCCATATCTCAAAATTTCGAATCCCTAATTTCACTCAATACATGCTGCACATCCGGAAAGGCGATTTTTGGGCTGCGGCGGTCGAAGAGAAATTTTGAAGCCAAAGCAGGGAACTCCGGCATTGGTGGCACAACTTAGACGGCGAGGAGCATTCCCGCGACTCCTTTGTGATTGTGGCACTCCCGGTTCGTTGTAGATCTGGATCTCCCGGCGACTCCTTTGCCTCACGAAGGTGTACGGTGCAAAAGGTGTTCGACGGTCAGCTTTTGAAGCGGAAGAAGGTTTCCGGCGTGTAACTAGGTGGTTGTGGATCTCCCGGCGACAATCCTTGGCCTATTCCGTTTGCCGCCGCCTTGGGATACCGATTACTTAAGGTAACCGTCATCGTAAACCCTAATTTGTTAAGAAACTTTGGAGGTTTGGAAGTTTAATTATCAACCCCTGGAGTATGTTGTTGGAGACGTACCCCTAGTCGGATTTTGGGTTTTATGTTCACTGTCTCCAGAACCCATATTTGTTGACCAATTTCCCAAACTTAAATTCTGGTATAAGCAACATCAACGACAAGAAGCAGCCCGGCGTTGGTGGCGAGAAGTATTCCCTAGTCCGGCGAGAAGCATTCCGGTGAGAAGTAGTCCCTAGTCGGATTTTGGGTTTTATCCTTAACATGTTCTTCAAAAAAGCTAACAATGGAGCTCAGCCCATAAATTCCATAACTTCTGGAAGTAGCAACTCGTCAGGACAAGGAGCTGAAGATAACTCTTTGAAACAAACTTGCATGCGTTGGTGTCGCAGCTTCGACGGCGAGAAGCAGTCCGGCGTCTCCAAATATCAAGAAGCCTATGTTTCTTAATCCTTCGAGATTTCTTGCAATTTGAGCATTCATATTTTTTGTTTGAGCATCCCTATTTTGTTTTTGCATACTAAATTATTACGACGTTATATGTAGGCCAATTTGTTTCGTGTCAGCAGAGCTCTCGTGTGAAATTCGCTTGATTGGAAGAGGACAGTTTCAGGATTAATGGCAGATTCTTCTGTAGGTATGTCTTGCTTGCCTTGCTTGGTTGAAGATTGTTGGTGGTTTTGTGATTGGTGTGTTGATATCTGTGCCATTGTTGTTTTTGATTAATTATGAATAATTTTTGTTACCTTAAAGTAATGTTGTTGGAATATGTTGAGGAAATATATTCTATAATTACGAATGATATTGATGCCGCAGTTTTTGTTATCAACATGATAGTTTGTAACTATGATTCATAGTTATTAAATTGTTTTATGGGTTTTCAGTTTATGTTCTCTACTATAATTTAACATATATGATGCACATGTTTTCTATCATCTAGATCATGAAAGCTTTGCGTTATCTTTTTTTTTTTATAACTTTGCATTTTGTCCATGGATTTATACATTATGTGTTGTTGCTTAGATGAATTTACTAATCTAATGCTGCTAATACTAGCAAAATCCTCTTGTCATGTAATGGTAAACAATAACTGTGTACTTCAAACTATTTCTTTCCATGAATTGAATAATATGAGTTTAAAATTTGCAATTCTATCTTGATGCTGCCTCTTTATTGTGCAGGATGATAAGTTAATGTCTCTAGAGTTTCAGCCATCAGTGGAGCATCTGATTAGCTTCCTTCCTTTTCTTCTTCTAAAAGGCTTGCAGACTTCAATGCATTTTTAGCTTCCGTATCTTAATCTAAGGCCTGAACATTCTGTGACAGATGAAAACACCTTTAGGCCCACCTAATGCCTTATTATAATGTGCCTTACTGATTCACTCTCATTCTCCTATACATACTCTTTATGGAGCATCTGATTAGCTTCCTTCCTAATTTGTTTTATGGTATTCCGAAAATTATGAATAATGCAAATATGAAGTGCATATTAGCATTGAAAACATAAACTAACTATGAATAATTATTATGTAGACTATTTATGTATGTTAATACAGTAATTATACGGAACGCATATTAGGTTTGAAAAAACTTAACTAACTAGGAATAAGTATTGTGTATACTAATTATGTATATTAATACAGTACGTAGCTAAATGATGTTTGAATTTAAGTAGTTATGTTGTCACTTTTTGTGTTGTATAATTAAAACTATTTTGTGTGTTGGATAATGAAGACTATTTTGTGTTGTATAATGAAAACTATAGATATGAGATCCAAAAGGAAGCGTAATCCGAGGTCTGGATCAGTGCGTACAAAGACATCGGGAAAGAAGAAAGAAATTCTAAAGGGGAAACACTTTGCTTGTGATGATGGTAGTTCTGAAGATTTCGAAGACGTGCCTATTTCTATGAGGCTAGATAGAATGACTAGAGGAAAGAGCATGAGTTCGGTGATAGAAAATTGGAAGAATGATGATGGTATATATTTTTTTTCCTAACAAACTGTATTGGGTGCATTTGTAATTTATGGTTTATTTTTATGATTGCTATACAAAAACTCATAGGCATGAAATTAATTAGTCAACATGTTGTCATAATTATGTGTTGGAAAAATTTGGATTGACATGGAAACTAGTAGTTAATTATGAATAAATTGTAATTACATCCTTCAAATAATATGATAATGCATTATTAATTACGAATAATGACGATGCTAAAATATTTGTTTTGTTATGTGTAAAATTGAAGCCAGTGTAGTTCACATATAGCGAAGAGTAATGAAAATATTGTTCCTGCAGTTGTGAAGAATGTCACTAAGCCTAAGGACATTAAAGGAAAGGGAAAAGAGAAGTTGACTAGTGATGAAGAGGAACGGGAGCATGACGTTAGTTCTGATGGGGATAAGGTTGTTACCAAACGGAAGAGAGTTGCTAAAGGCCCACGGCAAAGCAGGGGGAAGCTTAAAGGGTACAACAACTTGCCTACCAGGTACTCTCCGAAATCTTTTGTGAATGGCATTAAAGAACTTCTGTCGGATGAAGAAAAACATGTTGCACAGATAAATGCAATTAGGGACATTGGATTTGGTAGTTTTTTGGAACTGGATTTAGAAATACGCCATTGTCCCTTTGTTCTTGGTTAGTTGAACACTTTGATCCTAACAAGTGTAGTTTAGAATTTGAGGATGGAAGAAGCCTTTACATAACAACCGAAGATGTTCATATTTGTCTTGGGTTGCCGTTGGGTGGTAATAAAAAAAAGTGGAAAGAAGGAGAGTGATACTGACAAGGTTAGGGATAAATGGAGGCTTAAGTACACTCAAATATATGTTAATTTGAGGCCAGATCATGTAAGGCAACGGATGGTTGATGGTTTTGATGGAGGCCTTGAGTTTCTTCAGAATTCCTAGTGTTGTTTGATACTTGTGTGGTAAACAACATTAAGAGTGGTTGTGTGAATCAAGGGATTGTGACCAGCTTGGCAAGTGTTGTAGCAACGAAGAAGATCAATTGGTGTGAACGCGTTATTAAGAGTGTTGTTTCATCAAAATCAAGATTTGTGGAAGATGGTATATGTTTTACAGGGTCACTGTTGTTCCTGGTGGTAAGTTCTGAACTTTGTTTCATTGGTTCTCTATTCTTGATTGAACATAACTATATTTTTTTAATGGATATGTAGCTATTCTATCTGGATCGTGTGGTGCATCGAGGAGTTAGAGAGGTCAAAAGGTGTATACCTGTATTACGTGGATGGACAGATTCTATGGTTGCTGAAAGAGAAAAAAATGAGATGTTAGGAGGGGATTCGGACGAGGACGGATAGAGGATGTTCAAAGATTACCATCAACTGCACATATTTTGGTAACAACTGAGGTGTCATCCTTCTATATGCAAATGTTCCCCAAGGACAAGTAAATGTTATTTTCTCTTGGTCATCCGGGTGAATAGGAATTTGGAAAAACCCACTATAGCCATCTAGGTAACAAAAATGTGAATGTTAAGCTAACCTTTCTAGCATTTGGTCAATAAAGGGAAGAGGGAAGTGATCTTTCCTAGAGGCCACATTAAGTTTCCTATAGTCAATACACATTCTCCTCCCCGTAACCGTCCTAGTTGTGATTAGTTCATTGTTCTCATTAGTTACTACGGTCATACCACCCTTCTTAGGAACAACATGTACGGGACTAACCCATTTACTATCCGAAATCGGGAAAATTATTTCCGCATCTAGCAATTTTAGGATCTCTTTCTTGACTACCTCTTTCATAATAGGGTTCAATCTTCTTTGAGGTTCAATTGAAGGTTTATGGTTGTCTTCCATCAAGATTTTATGCATGCACAAGGATAGTTTAATGCCAACTAAGTCATCGATGGTGTAACCAATAGCTCTCCTATGCAATTTCAATTCATTCAACAATCTATCAAGCACATCATCATTCAAAGATGCATTCACAATCACGGGATAACTAGAATTTGAACCAAGGAAAGCATACTTTAAATGAGAAGGGAGAGGTTTGAGATCAAGTTTAGAAGGACCTTTCTCGGTTGGATGTGATCCATATAGCTCCACATTAGATGAATCCAAAGCCATTGAAGACTCACCAAGACTCCTTGAAGCGTGATCAGCAACTAAGGGACTTTCTAGAGAAACCACGGGTGATCTCACGGCCTTTGGCATAACCCCGGGCGTGGTTTTGGAAAAGCTGGCACAATTGGACACGACAAAGACTTCCACGGTTGAAACCACGGGCGTAGATTTGGGTCCCAGGCCGTGGTTCATACAGTGTTTCAGCACTCCTTCGTGCACTTCAAATTCAGCACTTGTCTCCTTTTCTAACGCATCCAAAGCTTGGATTTCTTCATTGCAATCTTCCTCAACTCCTTCCTCCATGATGCTCATGCTAAGAACCTTCTCTAATGGATCCTTGATTACGATTGAGCTCACAACTTCCCTAGACACTTCTTCCTCGACAATGTTGAAGACGTCATCACCAAGGGTTGGCCCCTTCATCATTGTGGACAGCTTGAACTTTATATTTTCTTCTCCTATGTTGAAGGAGAGGATCCCATCTTTGCAATCCACTAAGCATCCGGATGTGGCTAAGAATGGCCCCCCTAAAATGATAGGAACCGGGTAGTCCGCCGGGATGTCCAAAACAACAAAATCGATTAGCATATAGAACTTCCCAAGCTGAACTG
This sequence comes from Fagopyrum homotropicum, assembly GCA_033239125.1. NCBI lineage: Eukaryota > Viridiplantae > Streptophyta > Magnoliopsida > Caryophyllales > Polygonaceae > Fagopyrum > Fagopyrum homotropicum. The sequence continues at coordinate 62,194,261 of BSWB01000005.1, forward strand.
GTATGTCCTCTAGGATCCCCACGGGGTGAGTGATGGATCGGTCCGCCATGTAGAGGGTCATCTTGACCGGCTTATGTTCTCCTAGCCCAACCTTGTTGCAAAGTGCAAGTGGGATAATGCTTACACGTGCTCCAAGGTCACATGGGGCCTCATATTGCACTTCTCCAACTCCAATTGGCACACAAAAAGATCCCGGATCTCTCAGCTTAGGAGGCATCTCCTCCTTCATGGTTTGTATCAACTCGGAAGATCTCTTTGTAATCCTTACTTCTCCATACTCCTCCAACTTCCTCTTGTTGGAGAGTATCTCCTCCCTCAACACAGGGGCGGTGACACAACCTCTTCGTCTTCCAGCTCCCATGTTGAGGCGCAGGCAGGGGCGCAGTGGGAGGCGCAGGGGAACTGGTTTTCATCTCTTCAGGGCAGGTCAACGCAGGGGCGCCAAGAAGTGGCGCAGGGGCGGTGACACACTTCATGGCCGGCGCTGGTGAAGGCGCAGGGAGCGCTCCGGTGTAAGTCGTCACTCGCAGGGGCGGTGGCAAGGCTCCGCTGGGGCGGTGAGGCAACAAAAGATTTGCTTCGTGATCGATCTTCACTCATAAGTGCTTATAACTCCTTCCTTAGCTTCTTTTAGTCTTCTTCTTCTGGACCAAGGAGTTAGTAGCATAAACCGACACAAATGCAATAAAAAGACTCTAAAAACTATCCTAAATGATAGTGATTCCATCACCTATCAAACCCCCCATACTTAGACCTTTTACTCGTCCCGAGTAAAACAAATGACAACAACTAGACTCAAAGGCCTCAGGAAGCATGGGTAAGCAAGAAAAGACAATCAAAACAAGAGAAAAGCCAAGAAAGAAAGAAGGAAAAGAGAGGAAATGTGAGAAAAAGGGAGAAACTACCATCCTTATTGCTCCAAGAGTGGCCTACCCGGACAACCTCCTTATGACTCCCCTTCTTATGTCGCCAAAACGCCAGAAAGGAAACCTGCACTCGGTGTCGCTCATTTTGCGAAGGCGTCCTTTCGGGTTTTCACCTTGCCACTCTTCTTCTTTTTTCACTTGAACTCACATCCCTCAAGTCCAATTTTGCACCAACCTAAAGTTGGTCGGACTACCTCCTTTTTCCTAAACCGCCCTTTCGGGTTTTCTGTTTATCCAAGGATTTTCTTGCCTTTTTTTCAATTTCTTTGGCTTTTTCTCTTTTTTTTTTGTGAATTTCAAACTGAATTCAAAGATGCAAAACAAATCAAATAAACTCAAATGAACTGTACAAGCAATGATATATCCCTCCCCCCATACTTGAAGTACACTTTGTCCTCAAAGTGGAAATGAGGCAAAGATAAATGTGGGAGAAGGGAAGAAAATGTACCCATCAGTGGGGTGGTCTGGATGGACCACTAGGACCCTCCTCCGGTGGGTAAGAAAAATGGCGGAAGAAGTGCTCCTGCCGGCGGTATATGTCATCGATGCGGTCCTGCTGGGCTATCATCCGGCGGCCAAAAGAGGTCTCAAAACTGGCCTGCCAAGCCAGCTGCTGAGTCTCCAGCTGCTGCTGCTGGGCTGCCTGCCAGGCCTCCTGCCTCTGGTCGAAGTGGGAGGTCATAGAGGCGGCAAAGATCGTTTTCCAGCTCTACTGCTGCTCCAGCATAGTCTTTTAGTAGTCGGACTTCCAGCTCTGGTGCTGGGTGGTCATAGCTGCCATCTGAGCCTGAAGGCTCGCAAGAGCCGGGTCCTCCTCCGGTACCGCAGTGGGCATCTCCTCGTCGTCGTCGGGAATGGGCAGGTGCTCCTCTTGATGAGCCCGACTGGAGCTGGAAGCATGCCTCTCCACCATGGCCACTAGTGGCCTCCTCAACACGAAAGGATCTACCGGAATGTAGAGCTCGGAGAGCTCACCTTCTAATGGTAAAGGCCGGGGGAGGTAGGTGAGGTGGCTCCCATCTGCAATGGAGATCCAAAATAGGTTCTCCCCGTCCTGTCGGAGGAGCTTGCACCTCCTAAGCATCCCCTCAGTGTATAGAGGAGTCCTCTAACTTGGACAGGTCCATCACCTGTGAGGCGATCAAGGAGATCACCCCACCACCGACAATATCCTTCGGTTCATCCCTCCTAATCTGCTTCAAAGCGGCAAGGAAGAGAGAGGGCCAATCCATCACCTTCTCGCTCTGTGGAAGGCAGGAGTAGAGTAGTGAGAGGTCCTTGAGGGCGACCTTGTTTTCCTCTTTGTGTCCACAGAAGACACCCATGAGGATCTTTGAGATGAGCCTCAAGCTGGGGTGAGTGAGTTTGTTGGAATACTCACCCCCAACATGGAATTTTGACCCGGTAGCTACCTGCCAAAACTCACACAGGTTCGGGGTCGGGACTGGATCCCACCAGTTTGCAGAGGGGTTTAGAGTCACCCCAAATGCCTCCTGTAGATCGGCGTAGTCAAGTGTGTATTTTACCTTGTTGAACTTGAAGATGAGGCCGATACACACGTGATCTTCCTTCTCCATTGTGAAAGTGGAGATAAACTGTCTACTGAGCTCGGGATATGTTGGAGCACTCTTTTGTAGGAAGTCTCCGAGCCCAGCATTTGCTAAAAAAGCTTGCATGCTCTCCAGCATGCCTAGGTTCTCCAAAGTGGGAATATGCAAAAATCGAGTTGCATACACAACTCGATCCTGCACAATTTTGTAATGCTCCTTCTCTGCTTCGGTCATCTTGTATTTCCTTGGTGCTTCCATTCTTGAAGGTTATTGAAGCAAAAGATTAGTAAATGTCGAAACAAGGAAAAGAAAACGACCTTTCTAGTGTGATTTCCGCAGGGACGGCTGTGCAGGCCCAGAGGCGGTAAGGCGCAGGTACGGGTGCTTGCAGCCGCAGGGGCGGGAGAAGTGCAGAGGCGATTTCTGGGGAGCGATGGAAGTGGTGTTGCTGAGGCCGCTCCGGTGACGTCCTTGGTCGTTTAGTCGTCACCGGCGGTGTAGCTGGAGTGGAATGTGTGAAGTGGGTGAGGATGAAGGTCGGAGGACTGTGAGAGAGTAAGGGGGTAGTGGGAGAGGGTAGCACAGGGGCGTTACGTCTGGTGGCTGTTTGTCGGAGGCGGCGCAGGGGCGTCGATGAGGTGGTTGGTGAGCAAAGGGCGCAGGGGCGCGAGAGTGGTTTGAGGGAGAAGGAGTTTAGAGGGTTCGTGTGTTTGGTGAAGAGGGTTGGTGGGTGGTGTGTGGTAGGTGTAGGCATTTTCAAGATCCACTTTTTTTTTTCTTTTTTGGGTAAATCTGCAGGGGCGGGAGAGTGTTGCCGCGGGGGCGGTGACAAGGGAGAGGGGTCACGCAGGCTCAGCGCCGAGGATGCGTGTCAAGAATGGCCGCCGCAGGGGCGTAGGGGTGTCACCGCGGGGGTGGTGACAAGCATGTCGCAGGCCCAACGCCGGGGCGGCACTAGGCATGAGTGTCACCGCAGGGGCGGGGACAAAAGCCGCAGGGGCGGTTTTCTTGACAGAAACTCCTCTTCTTATTCCTTCGGGTTGCCTCCCGAGCAGCGCCTTTGTTTTACGTTGTTGGCTCCACGTAAGGTCTCTACTTCTCTGACTGTGCTTCCTCCAACACCATCTCGTCAATTGGATCGTTCTTGACTCCTTCAAGGTAAAGCTTTAGCCTTTGTCCGTTTACCTTGAACACCTTGTGCGTTTGGGGATCATAGAGGCCTACAGCTCCGTGAAGGTATACTTCGGCTACTATGAACGGCCCTGTCCATCTCGAACGCAGCTTACCTGCAAAGAGTTTCAAACGTGATTGAAAGAGAAGTACCTTATTACCTACCTTTAAGTCCTTCCGGAGAATGTTCCGGTCATGCCATGCTTTGGTCTTTTCTTTGTATGTGGTAGCATGGTCATATGCATCTAGCCTCAGTTCCTCCAACTCTTGCAATTGGAGCTTCCTGAATTCTCCCACTTCCTCTATGTTCATGTTGCACTTCTTTACCGCCCACCAAGCCTTGTGCTCTAGCTCCACTGGTAGGTGGCAAGATTTCCCAAACACGAGCCTAAAAGGAGACATCACGACAGGAGTTTTGTAGGCTGTCCGATATGCCCATAGGGCGTCATTTAGCCTTGCACTCCAATCCTTCCGTCCGGGAGAAACCGTCTTTTCAAGGATGGTCTTTATTTCCCGGTTGGACACCTCAACTTGGCCGTTTGTTTGTGGATGATAAGTTATTGATACTCTTTGGTGAACGTGGTACTTTTTAAGGAGAGTCGTGATCGTCTTGTTGCAAAAATGGGTACCCCGATCACTGATTAAGGCTTTTGGGATTCCAAATATTGCAAAGATATTTTATTTAAGAAAAGCTGCAACTACTTTTGAGTCATCAGTTTTGGTGGCCTTTGCTTTGACCCACTTGGAAACATAGTCCACCGCAAGCATAGTATATGTGTTTCCGAATGAAGTAGGGAACGGCCCCATGAAATCAATTCCCCAAACGTCAAATATTTCACAAAATATAAGAGAGGATTGGGGCATTTCATGTCTCCTTGAAAGATTTCCTACTCTTTGGCATTTATCACACACTTTGCAAAACGCAAAAGCATCTCGAAAAAAGTGTGGCCAAAAGCAACCGGCATCCAAAACCTTTCTTGCAGTTTTGTTTGCCCCAAAGTGCCCCCACATGCTTCAGAATGACAGAAAGTTAGGACGGATTATACCTCATTGTCCGGAATGCAACGCCGGATCACTTGGTCACTACAATGCTTCCAAAGGTAAGGATCGTCCCAAACGTAGTGTCGAGCTTCAGCCTTTACCTTCTCTCGTTGTGCCTTGGTGAAGTCTGGAGGATACTCCTTCCTAACAATGAAATTCACAATGTCAGCAAACCAAGGCTTAAAAGATTGGAGCTTAAGACAAACCTCTGTCGACAATTCCGCAGGGGCGCCTAGACTGAGCCACAGGGGTGGCTGGCCGCAGAGGCGGATGGTGTGAGGCGCGGGGGTAGTTACACAACAAATAGTTGTGTAAAGTGTATCGTTTGGAAAACTTCCAACTATCTCTCTTCCTTTTTATGGATCTTCCTCCTCTTGCACTAGCCTGCTCAAATGATCGGCCACCAGGTTCTCAACCCTTTTCTTGTCCCTTATCTCTAGGTTAAACTCACTTAGAAGGAGCACCCATCGGATCAATCGTGGCTTTGCCTCCTTCTTTGCCACAAGGTACCTAAGAGCTGCATGGTTAGTTAAGATAATTACCTTTACCCCAAGTAGGTACTGCCGGAATTTCTCAAGGGCAAAAACCACCGCCAACTTTTCCTTCTCGGTGGTAGAGTAATTCCTTTGCGCTCCATTGAGTGTCATAGATGTATAATGGATCACATGGGAGGCCCGTCCGTCTTTTTTTCCTAAGATAGCTCCGACAGCGTAGTTACTGGCGTCACACATGATTTCAAAAGGTTTCTCCCAATCCGGGGAACGGATGATTGGTGCGGTGGTGAGACATGCCTTCAAAGTGTTGAAAACTTTCTTACAATCCTCATCCACTATGAAGGTGACATCTTTCTTGAGCAATTCACATAGGGGTTCCGAGATCTTTGAAAAATATTTGATGAAACATCGGTAGAAACCTGCATGACCAAGAAAAGATCGGATTTCCCGAACATTAGTAGGATAAGGTAAGTTTTGAATGACATCAACCTTTGCCTTATCTACCTCTATCCCTTTTGAGGATATTACATGTCCTAGCACAATTCCTTGTTCGACCATGAAATGACATTTTTCCGAATTAAGAACTAAATTGGTTTCAACACATTTTTCAAGAACAAGTTTCAAATGCCCTAAACATGCGTCAAAACTATATCCATGGACGGTAAAATCATCCATGAAGACTTCAATGAAATTTTCTATGTATTCGGAGAAAATACTTATCATGCACCGTTGGAAAGTGCATGGTGCGTTGCAAAGTCCAAATGGCATTCTGCAGTATGCAAAAGTGCCAAATGGGCAAGTGAACATCGTCTTCTCTTGATCCTCTGGTGCGATGGCTATTTGGAAATAGCCCGAATATCCATCCAGGAAACAGTAGTATTGATGACCTGCAAGACGTTCCAACATTTGATCAATAAAAGGTAGTGGTAAATGGTCTTTTCGTGTTACCTTATTGAGCTTGCGGTAGTCCATGCAAACTCTCCATCCGGTTTGTGTTTTGCTTGGAACCATCTCTCCATGTTGATTTTCCACCATAGTAATGCCTCCCTTCTTTGGAACTACTTGGGTTGGGCTAACCCAAGTGCTATCCGAGATAGGAAAGATCATATCCGCTTGGAGGAGCTTCAACACTTCCTTTTTGACCACATCCATCATTGGCGGGTTCAACCTCCTTTGAGGTTGCCTAGAGGGCTTGGCTTCGTCCTCAAGTAGAATCCTATGCATGAAAGTGGAAGGGCTTATCCCTTTGATGTTTGCAATGGTCCATCCAAGGGCCGTCTTGTGCTCTTTTAGTACCTTCACCAACTTGTCTTCTTGTCCGGTGGTCAACTTGTTGGAGATAATCACCGGCAAGGTATTGTGTTCTCCAAGGAAAACGTACTTGAGGTGTGACGGAAGGTCCTTTAATTCTATTTCAGGTCCCTGCACTATGGACGGAACAAGCTTCTCGCTTGGGGTTAGTAAAGTGGGCCCAATGGCCAAATTGGAGATAGGTAGTCTTTTATGCCCATCTAATTGGGCTAAGACCTCTTTCATGCTGGATGTTAATACATAATCTGATTTGATACCATCAATGTCATGCTCAATCACATTTCTCAATTCATCAACGTCAGAGTTATCAAAAACATCTTGCACAAAAGGTTGAACAATGTCAATAGCACATAAAAAATGATCATCACTAGGAAATCTCATTGCATCACAGATGTCAAATTCCACTACTTCTCCATCAAACTCCATGGTCAATTTACCACTAACATAATCAATTTTAGTCCTATCCGTTTTCAGAAATGGCCTACCTAACAGAATGGGTGCAACATGTGAATCATTTTCCATATCCATTACAAAGAAATCAGCAGAAAATATTAGGTTGTCTACCATTACTAATACATCTTCAATTATCCCTTTCGGGTACACATTAGATCTATCAGCAAGTTGTACTACAATCCTAATTTCCATTAATGGCCCAAGGCCAAGTGATTTGTAAATCGAATATGGTAAAACATTGATAGAAGCACCGAGATCAAGCATTGCTTTGTCAAAGCGGGTTTCCCCTATAACACAAGGAATGCTTACCATGCCCGGATCGCTGCACTTCTTGGGCATTCTCCGTTAGAAAACTGCCGACACATGCTAACTCACTTGCACTTTATGTTTCCCCTTTAGCTTCTGATTCCTCTTGATAGTGCAAAGTTCCTTCAAAAAACGAGCATACTTAGGAATACTTTTCGCCAACTTAAGGAGGGGAATGTTTACCTCGCATTTGGAGAAAGTATCAAAGACGTCCTTGTCCTCAATGATTCTTCTCTCCTTCAAAGTCTCAAGAAACGAACCTGGGGGTTTCTCAGAGTACAATGGCGGAAAGTTAGGCCAGACGTAAGTATCCCTTTCAACAGAACCTTCTGGTGTGATTTCCGTAGGGGCGTCAGCTTGAAAGCGCAGGGGCGGCCCAGGGGTTGTCACCGCAGGGGCGGGGACATCCAGCCGTAGGGGCGTCGTCTGCTCTGTGCTGGGCGCAGTTGCAGCCGCAGGGGCGGCTATGGATGCGGAAAAATCGACAAAAGGTTTGCTTTGTGATTCTTTTGCTGGTTTTTGATGGATTTGCTTCCCACTCCTTAATGTTAGGGCACTAACATTCTCCTTGGGGTTTATAAACGTATGGGAAGGCAATCCTCCGGAAAGTCTTGATTCGGTCCTTGAAATGGCTTTCACCATTTGACCAACCTGTTTTTCAAGGTTCTTGATGTTAGATTCTGTTGTTTGGACATGAGTAGCAAAGTGTTTAGTCAAAACCTGCAACATATCTTCAGTTGTTTGATACTTACCTTGACGGGGCTGCTGTTGTTGGTTTTGTTGATCCCTCCAACAAAAATTCTGTTGGTCACGCCAGTTTGGCATGAAATTCTGTGCATAGGGATCGTTCCTAGGCCTTTGCTGCTGTAGTTGTCCATAACCCATCGCGATTACCTCAGCATCGTCATCCTGGACTTGTGGGCACATGTCCGTTGGATGGTATGGGTCAGCACAAACTCCACAGGCTTTTAGCTGCTGTGGCGTTCCCATAAGTGTTAGTCTCTTCACCATTTCCTTCAACTCCGCGAGCTCGGTGGAAATCTCACTCTTCCCGGAACTCACAGCATGAACTCCTTTCTTAGCCGGGGTCCTTCCAAAGTTCCGAGTACCTTCCGCTAGTTCCTGTATCTTTTCCAAAGCAAGGTCAGGAGTAGAGTTAAGAATATTACCTCCGCAAGCCGCATCGACGATCCTCCTTTCATTGTCTAGCAAGCTATTGTACAAGTACAAGACTAGATCTTGAGTTGAATATCCGTGAAAAGGACAACTGGACCGGAGGCGTGCAAACCTCTCGAAGTACTCGTAGAGAGTTTCATTCGACTCTTGCTCGATGTTGCTTATAGCTTTCTTCAAGCTATTGGCCTTCTTAGCTGGAAAGTATTTCTCCAAAAACGCCTTGTGAAGGTTCTCCCAAGTGTAAATACTCCCGGATGGAAGGTGGTAATACCAATCATCCGCGGAATCTTTAAGTGTGAAACCGAATGCCCTCATCTTGATTTGTTCTTCGGTAATGTTGGCCGGCTTCATGCTCATACACACGGTATGGAACTTCCCAAGGTGCTTGATGGGGTCTTCACCACTTAGCCTATGGAAGGATGGGAGCAAGTGGATGAGGCCCGGCTTGAGCTCAAAGTTGACTCCTTCCCCTAATGTCGGTATAGTGACTGCAAGAGGGTTTTGAGCCAAGGTGGGCTGCGTGATTTGACGAAGAGTACGGTCAGTCATCTCTTGTTGAAGTTGTTGTTGTCTTCGTTGCCGGGTGTGCGTCCTCTCAATTTCTAGATCAAAAGAAGCAAAGCCGGAGTTAGTAGCACGGGTTTGAACCATAAAAAATGGTTTCAAACCAATAATCAATAATAACAATAAAACACTAAAAACTCCCCGGCAACGGCGCCAAAATTTGACCGACGGTATTTCTATGGTCGTCTATACCCAATCAAAAGTAAATCCCGACTTAGCACTAAGAACAAGTATATTGATTAAGTAAGGGTCGAACCCAAGAGAGTTAAGGTGTTTTAGATGCAATTATCGATTATAGTGACAAGTAACATTAAGGGGAGGGGGGGGGGGGGGTTGGTTGAATTGATGCACACAAAAACTTATGAAAACGATTAATGCGACAAGTAAGACAATGATGGATGGATCTACAATAGGTTGATTCTAAGCATGCAATTGCTACTTTGGTGAGTTCCTTTTACAAGTTTTCAAGTAATCTCCCGTCTTGATCATATATATGTGTTGAGCCAACCGGCATCAACAAAACTTAAAAGGTTAGTGTTCCGTAAACCTACAAGAACAAATAACAAGTTAGCTTTCAAACAAAGACTAAGGGATATAAAGAGAAGATTAAAACCGTTAAACTTATCTTTATATTTGTGTTCCTTTTATTTAAGTAATTACAACCCGTTATTACTTAAAGTTGCTACTAGATTAAAGACCCGAACCCGGAACCTATTAATCCTAGTTGTTTACATGCACTTTAGAACCTAAGGTGATCAATCTCAAGCAATAGTAAACATGCAATTAGACAATGGAGATCAAGGAAGCACAAAGTATTACTGAATGAAAACTTATATTAAAAAGAACTTACAACCAAAGTAACAATGCAGCTTCAAACAAACCCAATGTAGCAAGGGAGTTAACAACTCATCACAAAGGTAGCAAGACAATCTAAGTGGATAATTTGTTGGCTAACAAGATGATAAAGTTTTTATGATTCTAGAAATCAACCAAGGACTATTTATACTACAAAAGACACTAAATAGGAGTAAATGGCCGGCCCAAAACAAGCACCTTTAATGCCATAAAGGTGGTGTAAACAGCCGGAGTAAAGCTTCTGACGTTAAGCCGCAGGGGCGGCCTTCAGCTCCGTAGGGGCGGTGAAGGCAAAAACGCTTGATATTCTTCATGGCCGTAGGGGTGGCTAAGTGCTTCCGCTAGGGAGGATCTTTAATGCTCTTCAAACGTCTGACCCTTCGACTTCCTGACGTTTCTGATGTCAAGCCGCCGGGGCGTCCCTATGTCAACGCAGGGGCGGTGACACAGCCTCTTCGTCTTCCAGCTCCCATGTTGAGGCGCAAGCAGGGGCGCAGTGGGAGGCGCAGGGGAGCTGGTCTTCGTCTCTTTAGGGTAGGTCACCGCAGGGGCGCCAAGAAGTGGCGCAAGGGCGGTGACACACTTCATGGCCGGCGCTGGTGAAGGCGCAAGGAGCGCTCCGGTGTAAGTCGTCACCCGCAGGGGCGGTGGCAAGGCTCCGCTGGGGCGGTGAGGCAACACAAGCTTTGCTTCGTGATCGATCTTCACTCCTAAGTGCTTATAACTCCTTCCTTAGCTTCTTTTAGTCTTCTTCTTCTGGACCAAGGAGTTAGTAGCATAAACTGACACAAATGCAATAAAAAGACTCTAAAAACTATCCTAAATGATAGTGATTCCATCACCTATTACTCTCCTTCCATCCCTCCAAATTGATTGTGCCGGATCATTTGTAGCACTTGAGGGCGGAGCTCGTAGTTATGGGCTGCGGGATCTCCAAAGTTTACATCCGGATGGTGCACTCTTTGGGCTGGATCCATACGTTTCCCTAGCATTTGTGGCTCCTCAATGATGATCGGCTCAAACCGAACATTGGCCGCCGGCTGCGGTGGTGGTGGTGGAGGTTGTTGACGAAGATTAAGCTCCCTTTGCACAAGAGCTTGCCTAATCTCTTCAATTTCTCTCCTAGTTGCTTCTTGCCTCTCATTTGCAAGTCTCATCTCATTCTCCAAGGCTTCATCCCTTAGCCTAATTTTCTCTAAGGCATCATTCAACTGAGCTTGAAGATCTCTTCCGGCCATCTCCTTCTTCTTCTTAGTGCCCTTGGATCTAGTCTTAAGGGTTTTCTCCCGTTCGGGATTGAATGGAGCTAAATTCTTGCCATGAGATCTTCGCATGCACCTAAAGAGTGAGAGATGTCCTGAAAAATCAAAGACTCAAACCAAACAAGATCAAAAACAACAAGAAAGACCTACACTATAAACAATCACACTCAATGATTCAATCTAGACCTAGTCCTCGGCAACGGCGCCAAAAACTTGTTACGCTAGAAACGTGTAGCACAAAAGTCTTACAATTTATAACTCGATATATTCTCCTAACTCCTAGCGAACCCACAGTGTATAGGTCGTTTTGTAGCAAGGATAGTACTCCGAGGTCGAACACAAAGACTAAGGTGAAATCAAATCAAACAAGTGATCATGGATAGTGCCAATCTAGTCTAAGAAAAGAGAAAGAAATAAAGAAACGAAAATCATGATATTTTTGGTTGGGTTTTTGTGGTGATCAAGCAAGGACCACAAATCATGCAAGATTATAAATCAAACAATCGACTCAAACTAGCAACACAAACGAACAACACAAGAACAAGTTATGTGATCAAGTAAGAAAAGCAGATTCTAGGGATTGGGATTTCCGGTTATGGCATTGGACTCAAGCTTCTAATCAACCTTGGACAAGCTGCGGTATGTTGGGAAAGGGTGTTTCTCCAATGGGATCAATCACCGGGAAGGTCTCTTTGTCCACTAATCCCTCACCTAAGGTCATATTACCGGGTAAGTCTTTAGGAACCTAAAGTTGGGAATTCTACACAAACCGGATTGTTATCTAGGGGTCAAACCTCTCCTTACTGGGTAAGTCTCGGGAAGGCAAGTCCTAAGCAACAATCCTAGCACACTCAGTCCAATAGCGGCTTGTGAGGCTCACTATTACCTAGAGTTCATCAACTTTGGTATCTAAGATTGGGAATTACAGGGTAAGTCTCTTCCCTCACTTAGCTTGCTAGCATTAGGTTACTCTAGGCTAGATTATGCTTAACAAACACTAGGATTTCAACAATATAACATCCTAACATTCAGATTCATCAATACAAGCACAATAGATAAAACCACGGGCTGATCATACAAAACCACGGCCGTGGTTTAGGAGGAACAGGCCGTGGTTTCTATCAGGGGTTAGGTTACGAGCAAGCAAATCATCCAAAGGTACATTCAAGTCTGTTCTATCATAGTCCAAGCCATAACCATCATTCCATCACCCTAGAATCTCAACTACTTAGCCAACAACATGCATTTTAAGATCCAAACTCATCATGCAAGTATTCATGGTTTCCATAGCAAGAAAATGAAATAAGAGTGAAAAGAAACAAGTAATCTTAGCTGAATATGAGATTAAACAAGACTTACAACCCTTCAAACACAGCTCCAAAACGTTCCTTACAATGCTTTCAAAAGTTCTTCAACAAAGTTCACTAAAAACTCAATAGTTCCCTCTAAATCTATGTTTTGATGTTGTTGTTCTTCTTCCCCAAATGAGAGTGTTTTCTTCTTTTCCAAGTCTTTCCACAATGGATGATTGAGAGTGAGTGAGAGAGATTTGTTGGAGAGTCCACTAGCCAGCCTGCAGAACCACTTATATCCTCCACCAATGAGCAAGGGTCGGACAAAGAGATCGTGAGACAAGTGTCATAGCTGTCCAGAAGAAACCACGGCCAAAACCATGGGCATGGAAAATCCCTTTAGGCCGTGGTTTCTACAGCTCAGCCGCCTTTAGATCACTAAGTCATGAGTTGGTGTAAGGCATGCACCAACAAGGTCTTTTGTGTTCTCCATTGCACCTATCTTGCTCCTTAATGAGTCCGGAAGTGTGCCATCACGAGGATTGATCCTCGAATGTGTCGATTAAGTCCAAGAGCTTCCCAAAATACCTACAAAAACCGACAAGAACTCGTGTAGATGTCTATTTCGACAATGTGGATGAATTAAGTGTAAATTCCACGAACTAATGCCAAACAATGCATGAATAACGGGAAAAACTATCTAAATGAATACCTAAACTAATGTCATAAATCATGTCATCAACTCTCACATACGTACCGTTGCTCTCCAAGATCTAAGCGATCTTGTCAAAACACCACAACCAACAAACTCACAACTCTCACAAGATAACCCTAAGGGTCAAGCCACTACTTGGCATTCCATATCAACTATGTTAAGCCAGCCTAGCATGCTACTAAGATGGATCAAGCTCTAGTAAGTGGAAAGGAAAGAAGGGAACGAGAGATCGGAACTTACTGATGTAGAAACCGCCCCTACGGTGCACAGATGCCGCCCTGCTGCGGTGGTCAAAATCTGCCCCTACAGTGCCATTCGCCGCCCCTGCGGTCGTCAGTCATCGCACCTGTGCCTCACAAATCCGCCCCGCTGATGCAGTCCAAAAATGTCGACTCTTCGGTTCTTCGATGTACAACGGCCTTCCTAATGCCTTCTTTGATGTCGTGAACGTCTCTTCGCTTCCACCACAAGATCCTAGCCCTCTTCCACGGTCTAAGCATGTCATCAACACAATCAAGAACAAGAGATGTTTCTTTTGGGTGAATCCATGGAGGTTTTACCGTTCAAGGTTGTAAGAAGGAAGAAGAGAGAAGAAGGAAAGAAGGGTGAGGAAGGAACTTACTCGGGAGCACGTCTCTACAGTCCATACGTTCGTGTGACAGCCTCAAGAGAAGAGAAAGCTTAGGTGGAGGATGAAGGTGAAGGAGATGAGGAAGAAGGAGGGAGAGAAGAGAAGTAACGTGAAAAGGAATAAGAGAGGGAGGTAAGAATGCATAAATGGGAAGTAGATCAAGGGTCAAGCAACCCAAGAATCACCCCCTCATAATGTGGTATGTATAAAAGAGTTAGGAGATTAAAGGTCGGATGGAAAACGAACTCGACTCCCGCTTTGTCATGTTACCGCCCCGCGGGATGCCCAACCATGGTCGCGGACGGCCGCGGTCGCTGGCCTTCTAAGTCGTAAGGGTGGTAGCTCTTGCTCAAGGCTTCTAACGCCTCTCGTAAACGGAACCAAATATTCCGGGCATTACATCAGATCCTTCTCAAAATACATTTCATCCCGAAACTTGCTAAATGCTGATCCTCGATCATGAAACATAATCGTCCCAACTATCGACTCAAACAAATGCCTACTCAAGTCACCACACCAAGACTTCATAAGCTACACACGTATACACCTGAAACACATATAGCATAACACAACACATAAACACACAACATATGGAGAGGGGATTCGGGACTAACCCGACGGTCCTATAGATGTCTCTAGACCCGCATAAAGCTCTAGATGGTTCCGCCGGACACTATCCCTGGTCTCCTTGGTAGCCTCATCGACTCCTCGTCTTGACCACTATACTCTCATCATGGGTATTACCTTCGACCGAAGGCGTCTCGTACTCCTCTCCAAAACATCTATAGGGTTCTCTACAAATGTGTGGTGTAGCTCAACCACTAGGTCGTTGTGGCTAACTATGTGTCTCGGGTCATGGACGTACTCTCTCAGATGAGACACATGGAATACCAGGTGGACTCCCTCTAATCGCGGTGGCAACGCCAATCTGCAAGCCACCTCTCCCACCCGCTTTAGGATCTCAAATAGTTTGACATATCGGGGGATCAACTTCCCCTTAATGCCAAAACGTTGAACGCCTCGCTTCGGCGACACCCTCAACCAGACATGTGTTGCCACTCAAAACTCTAGAGGCATGCGCCTCTTATCAGCATAAGACCTCTGACGACTCAGCACGGCCGGCATCCGTTCTCGGATCAACGCTACCTGAGCCATATCATCATGTACCTTCTCGGGTGCTACTCCACTCATCCTCCCCGGCTCATCCCAACACAAGGTTGTACGACACCTCCTCCCATACAACGCCTCGTAAGGAGCCATCCCAATCATCGCATGCGAGCTGTTATTGTACGAGAATTCCACCAAAGGGAGGTGGTGGGGCCATACTTGTCCCCAATCAAGTACACAAGCTCTCAACATATCCTCCAAGGTCTGTATAGTCCTCTATTCTGAGGATGATACGCTGTCGTGAATTGTAGGCTCGTACCTAGGGCGGCGTTTACCTGCTGCCAGAACCTCGATGTAAAACGCCTGTCCCTATCTAAGATGATATTCCTTGGCACCCCATGGAACCTCACTATTTGTCGGGTGAACTCCTCGGCTAGATGAATCACCATCCATGTTTCCTTAATAGGAATAAATTGTGCGATATTCGTCAGCTGATCCACCACCATCTATCACATCCAAGCCTCTACTCGGCCTCAGACCGGTAACGAAGTCCATAGAAATGTCCTCCCTCTTCCACTGTGGAACCGGAAGTGGTTGGAGCTCTCCTCCGGGCCTGCGATGCTCAATCTTGACCTACTGGCAAGTCGCACACTGGGCTACATATCTAGCCACGTCGGGCTTAAGCCCACCCCACCAATAAGATCGTCGGATGTCCTGATACATCTTACTCTCGCTCGGGTGTACGGAGTAAGGTGTTAATGGGCCTCTTGCAATATCCGATGTCTCAACTCTCTATCCGACGGTACACAAATGCGCTCCTGGCACCTCAAAATTCCGTCTACACCCACGGTAAACTGCGGTACCTCTCCTCAGGACATCCTATCCCGGATCCTCATCAACGTTGGACAACTCTATTGTTTCCGCTGGATCTCCTCCGACAGATCCAGTGGAACCTCTAAAGCAGACAAGCGGGTGTCAGTATCCGGGAACCGGATATCTACCTCCAACTAAATCAAGTCTCTCTACAACTATTCTTAATTATTAGTCTAGCTATCTCCGCCTCCCGGGTTGTCCTCCTACTAAGGGCATCGGCGACCACGTTTGCGTTCCCCAGGTGATACAAGATCTCCAAGTCGAAGTCCTTAATCAGCTCTAACCATCTCCTCTGTCGGATATTCAACTCCCACAGAGTAATATGTACTTTAGACTCTTATGGTCTGTGAAGATCTGACACGTGGCCCCATAGAGATAATGTCGCCAATTTTCAACGCGTGAATCACTACGGCTAGCTCAAGGTCGTGGGTAGGGTAATTCTCCTCGTACGCCTTCAACTGTCGAGACGCATACACAATGAGACTATCCCTCTGTATCAGAATGCATCATAAGTCTAGCTTGGATGCATCACTGTGAACGACGAAGTCCTCAATACCTTCTAGATGTGCTAATACGGGAGCGGAAGTCAACCTCCTCTTTAGCTCCTCAAAACTCCGTTGGAAGGGCTCGGACCATGTAAACCTGATGGACTTCCTCAGCAAGGAAGTGAGTGACCGGGCAATCACGGAAAAACCCTTCACGAACCTACGGTAGTACCCTGCCAAGCCTAGAAAGTTGCGCACCTCCTTGACCTTCGTGGGGAGCAGCCATGATGCAACTGACTCTATCTTCACCGGGTCCACCTTGACACCCTCGGCGGAGACTATGTGGCCAAGAAAGGCCACCTCTGGCATCCAGAACTCGCACTTACAGAGCTTAGCGTAAAGCTCTCTATCTTGTAAGACTCGTAACAGTGTCTACAGTCTAAATGTTTGTGTGACAGCCTCAAGAGAAGAGAAAGCTAAGGTGGAGGATGAAGGTAAAGGAGATGAGGAAGAAGGAGGGAGAGAAGAGAAGTAACGTGAAAAGGAATAAGGGAGGGAGGTAAGGCTGCATAAACGGGAAGCAGATCAAGGGTCAAGCAACCCAAGAATCACCCCCTCATAATATGGTGGGTATAAAAGAGTGAAGAGATGAAAGGTCGGACGGAAAACAAACTTGACTCCTGCTCTATCGTGTCACCACCCCCACGGGACTTCCAAGCCGTTGTCGTGGACGGCCGCGGGCCTTCTAAGCTACAAGGGTCGTAGCCCTTGCCCAAGGCTTCTAACGCCTCTCGTAAACGGAACCAAAAATTATGAACGTTACAATAGCGACCACATCCATGAGAAATGTCCATTGAGGAGCTTTAGAACAAAACCTTTTAGAAGTTCTAGAGAAGCTAAATCTAGAAATGAAAAAGATATTAATGATAAAAATGAAAAAGAATGGAAACAAGTTGGTAGGAATGGGAAACAAGGTGAGTCCCAAGACGAGGTAGGCCATACCTCTCACTCAAGTATGGGTTGGTCATTTCTAAAGATGAGGATGCATCACAAAGCTTTAAGGAAAGCATCCAACAATCCAAGGAAGATAATGTTGTCACTGCAGTTGTAGATAAAAATGATGTTACTGTTAAAGGTGATCTTAATTATCACATTGTTGTAGAAACTAAGAAAAACTCAAAACAACATAAGCCCAATGATGAACAAGCAGAGGGAGTACTCCCTAATGATGCAAAAACTGAAAACCAGCGAAAGTCTATGCTTTCCCTTACTGTCCCTATGCAAGAGGATGTCGAGTTCAAAGCAAAAACAGAGGATATTAAAAAGAAGCTTAATGAAGATGATGAACAAGTTGATATGTCGGCTGATGAATTGACGGTTGTTGAATTACTGTATTGCTCTTCAAGGATGGTAATATCCTATAAGAGATAAAGGTTGTCTGGTTCTGAAAACTCCTTCCACTCTACTAAAACTAACAACACTGTTAACATGCTCATGGATGCTATGGAAGTTAACCAAGACTCTGCAAAATCCGACTCAAGCATAGGGAAGAGGTAGGGGTAGTGAAGACATGGCTTCCTCTTTGTTGAAGTGAAAGAAGAAGCAGAAATTCAAGTAATTAAATGTCTAGTTTATGTAGAAAAAAATCCAGCATGTACCTGGATCTATTTAGTTTGAGAACCACGTCTTTGAACCAGTTTATGTCTATTTTATATCTATCGTCTTTTAGAATTAGTTTTAAGGTCTTTATATGCCTTTCTTTCTTTGAAGTGTCTACTAATGTAATCCCCTGGACTTATATCATGGAGTTGAAACTCCAAATTTTCAGAATTAATGAACAAATTGTGGGTGTTATGTCTGATGGTAATGTTGTCATTTTTGGACACCTATTTTTTTAAAACCTTGAATTAGTTTGGAATTATTGTACTTGGTGGCTGCTGTTTTTTAGCTTTTGCAGTGATCCGCAATCTCAACTTATTTTTTAGTAACAAGGATGCAAAATGGACCAAATACAAGCATTTGCACGAGAGGCAAATAGACTTAACGCGATTCGGATATTTAGATGTGACAAATTGTGTTGATGTTGTTTTTGTTTCTCTTGTTACAGTTAGAAGCAAACAGATATGGATAAATCACCCTTCACAAATCAAATATGAATTTTTTGTTCAGGTAGCAATTACCAATTGGGTAATAAGACTCACACATAATGGAACACTAATGAAGCACAACTAACGCAAAACAAGCATGAATAAAGCAACAGAATGGTAACCAAGGAATGTTCTCTTGCTGTAGTGATCAAAAACAATGATTTGGTTGCTGAAAGAATAAGAAAACTACTCACTGCTAAGATAACTGAGTGTTCAACCCTAATCCTATGCATTGCCTCGTTGTTGTAGGTTGTAGAAAAAAAAGGTGATGAAACATTTTAAGAACTATCATAATGATGGAAGGGAGTAGATTATGCTTCTCAGACTGTGAACAATTGCCCGTCTTTCCGGTGCTAAAAGGGGGCTATTATTGAGATTAATCACCAACATATTGTTGGTTGTAAACATATTGGATGTGTTATACAAGTATCTGCTTTATTAGCAAGCTATGTTTAACATTGGAACAATTCCAATGTACCAAAAAGCACTGCTCTACTACCCCCAACAAAACAAAAAACGCATTGCTCACTCTAGTTTGTTTTGACCCTTACTAAATAGATTGAGCCACTGCATTTCGAAACCAAACATAATAGGCAGGATAAAAATGTCAAAGCATATAAACAATATGCATGTACCACAAACTCGATAAATAAAGAGAGTAGTGGAATCGAAACAAGGAAGCCTACAAAAGAATACATGAGCATAAACAAAACAAAAAAGGGGAGAAGCGTTTATGACTATAATGAGTACAACGATATAACAACTTGAAAAACCAACATTGACAGTATAACTAGGAATATGCATATTATTCCATACGGATTTATGTTCTTAGAAATGAGTAAAAATCATGGACTCCCTCCATCATCTCGTTTGCAGGTTCGTAGTGTCCTCACTTTTCTGGATGCCTCTACTAAGACCAAATCTAGTCTACTTTGATAGTATTTTAACTAACGAAAAATTAATTAGTACAACATATAGGGTTGAAATAAAGGGAATGACACCACCCATCATTAATTATAATATTATACGATGAAGATCACATTCTGGAACTGTAGGGGCATGAAGGAAAAAAAATTTGTACACAGATCAACATCACGTGCAAAGACGAATAAATCGAATGATAATGTTGGCCGACATAAAAGCCAAGCTAGAACCCGATGAAATGGCATGGAAAAACGCCGGTTTTGATAAAATACTTTTTCTCCCGGCTTTGGGATATGTCAGGGACCTTTGTCTATTATAGAAGGAATACCAACTAAATGATGAAAAAATCGAGATTTCAAAATCACACGACAAGTTCCTTATAGTTAAACACACAAATGTACTTACAAACTTCAAAAATATGATTATCTTCATCTACACACCACTAAACGAACAAATAAAAAATGAACTTTGGTCACAGCTAATGCTAGAATTGCCGGCTATAAACCAAGCATTTTTAGTGATTGAAGATTTCAATGAAGTGTTGGAACCAACTGATAAAAAGGAAGGTCTCCACCAGCTAACAATAAGTTCGACAGGCTACAACAACTCTCCTACCAATTTAGTCTAGTTGATCTCCCCACTAAAGGTAATAATTTCACATGAAAAAAGAAAAAAGAAGGAGATGACAACACATTCGAAAAACTAGATAGAGTAATGAGTTCTCTTGAAATCATACAGGAATACCCAGGGTTGCACAATCGAAACCATGCATTTAATACCTCTGATCATTGTATGATTTCTACTACCTTCAAAACAAACACATAAACTTCAAGAACAAACCTTTCAGATTTAAAACAACGTGGATGCAAAGACAAGATTGTGAGAACATTGTGAAACAAGCATGTAGAACACAATACCCATGCCAACATATGTTCAACCTCGTAAAAAGACAAATCTACTAAAACAAAAGCTAAAACATTGTACTAGAGAAAAAATTGGGAATATCCATAGAACAATTACATAACGTTGATGATGAGCTTGAAAACCTCCAAAAACAAATTACTTCGTCTTTCGGTCAACTCAAGAATGATAAAATAAACAAAATAACCAAGAAAAGGGAATGTCTGGTGGACTATCAACACAAATATTGGGTACAAAGAGTTAAAATGAACAATCTACAACTAGGCGATAAGAATACGAAATTCCATCATGGGAAAGTAACGGACAAAAGAAATAAAAAAATCATTACAAAGATTACCAAAAACGACGGTACGGTTGGGTCTAAAGATAAAGAATCAATGAGGAATTTCTAAAAGACTATAAGTACTGTTTTAAAGCAACAATAATAAATAAGACTAAACTTTAAAATCAGCTACAAGTCATTCAATCAGAAATATCCGGTAACGACAATATTAACTTAACATTGTCTTTCTCCACCAAGGAAATAAAAAACTGGCCTATTTGACATTGGTAGTGATAAATCGCCAGACCCTAATGGTAGGACTGATGGATTCTACCAAAAATATTGGCATATCATTTGTCCGATAGTTACCAAAGCAAGAAAAAGCTTCTATAAAACCGGAAAATCCTCAAATAAATCAACCATACATTCATAGCCCTTCTTCCTAAAATAGAAAATCCGACTACAACTTCCCATTATAGACCATAAGCCTATGCTCAACAATTTACAAAATAAATTCCAAAATTCTGGCCAAAAGACTAACCTTAGTCATGCTCAATCTAATTCACCCGCTACAAAGTGCCTTTATTAAAAACAAAATAATACACGATAATGTTCTCATCGCTCATGAAATTTTTCATGGATTTAAATCTAAAAAAGGAAAAGATGGGTTTAAGGCAATCAAGCTAGACATGGAAAAGACGTATGGCAAAGTATAATGAGAATTTCTACAAGTTATTCTAGAAAAATTCAGTTTCGGAGAAAAAATCGGGAATTGAATTTATGAATGCATTACAACAGTCTCCTACTCTATATTAATAAATGACTCCCCCACCACAGTTTTTGCCCCGCAACGAGGGCTTCGTCAGGGAGATCCCTTATCTCCTTTACTATTTATCCTGCCCGCAGAAGTATTGGCTAGAAACATACATAAAGGGTCAAATGAGAAGCCTAAGTCGCTAGGTTTTCCTATCACAAAAAATGGAACAAGAATATCATTTTTAGCCTTCGCCAATGACATAATAATCTTCACAAAGACAACAACGGAAGCTAGCAACAAAGTTCTATCTATATTAAATGATTATTGTGAAATCTTAAGGCAGGTCATAAACAACCATAAATCCGCTTTCCAAACTACCACAAACATAGATCAACACAACAAAAGAAGAATTCAAGGGCATCTTGTCATTAATGTGGTTACTAACCTTGGACAACATTTCGGATATCCTATCATTAACAGTCGAGTCAACAAGGACATCTTTAACTCAGTTATCTTGAAAACTAAACAACAACTCACTAGCTGAAAAGCGTCGTCTTTGTCATAAGAAGGCAGAATAACGCTAATAAAAGCAAATCTTAATGCCAAACCAAGTTACCTTATGCAGGCGTTTATGTTGTCTACAAGTATACATCACAAATTAGGGCAAATAAAGAGGAACTTCTTTTAAAATAAGGGACCCAACTTCCATCCACTTATCGGTTGGATAAAATTTGTTAACCAAGTACCCTTAAAGGTACTAGAATCAGAAAAACATAAGGTATGAATAAAGCATTACAAATGAAATTACTATGGAAAATTATGGCTGAGCATCTGAGTTAAAATAGTTGAAGAAAAATACCTTAAAGGTGTATGTCTTTGGAACTACGAGCGTGGAAAAAACGCATCGTGACCATGGAAAAACTAGTAAGACTGAGAAAAGACCTTGATAAAGGGCTCAGACGGCGAGTGGGTGACGGAAAAAATAGTTAGATTTTGGAAGGACGGATGGATTATCGATAAACCACTCCAAAACCTCGTGACTGATAAGGTCTTGATAAATTAAATTGAATGCACTTGTTTGTATATCACTGATAAAAGTTGGAATCATCAAATTGTAAATTGACTAAATACTCTCCTACTTATTAACATTATCGAAAAAATTAAAAACTATAACCTTCCTCAAAAATGACATTAGAGATAAACTTTATTGGGCGGAGAATGACGAAGGATGGTACTCGACTAAATCGGCTATGAAAATGATTCTAAAACAAAATTTAGGGGTAACCACAAATAAAGCGTGGATATGGAAAATCAACATAATGCCCAAAATAAAAAACCTCTTATGGAAACTAGTACTCGACGGATTACCAACAAAACAAAATCTCGATAGGCAAAAAATTCTTGTTGTGATGAATTGTGTATTTTGAAAGCATCATACATAGTGCTCAAAGCACATGTTCTTTACGTGTCCCTACACGTTGTAGACAATTGACAGCCTTAGCACTTCATCTCCCCTACAAAACTACGACATTGACAATTGGAGTATAATTGAGGTCTTGTTTGACCTAAAAGAAAAAAATGAGCCCTTTTGAATTAAGAACCTCATTGTAATTTGGATGGCTAGGAACCAAATTATTTTTAATAAAACGAATACTCAACAAAACCTAAAAAATCTCGCTTTGAGTCCAATTACTAAATAGGATAAGGCTAACAAAAATCCAACCATTTAGAACGTAAAAAGCGTAAATAAAAGGAAGCAATCAAATAAGATAAAATGGACTAGACCAAATGAAGGATATCTTAAACTTAATTTTAATGCCTCAAAAAACTCAACGGACCAATATTCTATTGGATATATCATTAAAAACCATTATGACATTCCTATTGTCGTAGGAAGTGGTAGATGTAATGCCGATTATGTGATAGAGGCAGAAGCGTTCGCTCTGCGTGAGGGGTTGTTAAAGGCCAAAGGGACAGGCGCTAGATCCATCAACATTGAAGTAGAAAATTTGATGTTGATTAATGCGATCAACCGACTATGGAAACTTCCAAGGGAGTAACATGTTTTCAATGAAATCATTACTCTCGCGGACAAGATTGCGTGGCATGGACACAATCAAAGAATGGACGTCGATGCCCTTCTAAAAAGATGTTGAAGACCTCGTCTGCAAGGATACTTTAGGTCGATCGCTTTTTAAAAACTGATCCGCTTATTTAGCTTACATATAAGGAAAAAAAATGTTTTTAAATGATTAAAAAAATTCATAATACGTGGAATTTTACGTGGTCTAAGCCAATGCAAGCCTGCAATTAAGCAAAAACCCAGAAAAAAATCTCAAGCAAAAGGGCTCCAATGGAGGTCAGTGCTCTAACATCCCCATCATTCAAAGATGATTCTTACTTCGAGAAGGGGAAAACCCCAACCACCATCAACAACAAATCAACAATTTTAAGAGTAATACTCTTTTCTCAACACCCTTCTTGAGTAAGTTTAGAGAAATCAAGGGGACACCCAATTTCTATCAAAACAAAAGCAGTGATAGAGGCAAAAATCCAAATTGCCAACTTCTCTGAGCTCCCATGGCAAACACACCTCAGCACCACCTCATGACGGCTCTCCGACCACTATTAATCGTACTAAAGAAGCAACAAACAAAGAAACCCCTTTACCGGGTAACTCAATACTCTCCTTTACAACCAAAAGTCAAATTTCTTCTCTAAAGAGACAACAACAGAGCATCACCATGGAAACGCTCTTGACCTTCAAAAAGAGAACAATTGATTTTCGGTCTCACCGCCTTAGATCCGTGGTTCTATCTCCGACCTAGTTAGAACGTATATGCTAGATCTAAGCCAGCGCTATACTCGAATTCGACGCATCCAAACTGGTCACCATAGGGGAAGGGCTTCTTGATTGAAGTCGAAAACCACCGTCATCCTCCCTGAAGCTTCGCAAGTGACTCTGGTTCTGTAACTCGGTCCAAGTCGGTCCATTTTGGGGTGACCTGATCGAGTTAACCGTTTCATCTCTTGGTTTTTAAGCTGGAGGAAACCAAGATTCGTCTTCTGTGTGAAAAAATGAAAATACACATATTTCTTACCAATACTCTCGTTTTTACAATCGGCTGCGCTTGATTGTTAGGGTTTCTCCTCCTTCAAGCTCCAAGGAAACAAAAAGAAAAGATTAAAAGAAGTAAACAATTCAAGCTCCAAGGAAACAAAAAGAAAAGATTAAAAGAAGTAAACAAAAGAAAAGTAAAGTTGAAAAAAACAAAGGAAAAGTAATGGTGATTTTCGCCTCAGATTTGTGATCGAGTTAATCGATGAGTGCCGTCTACTACCATGCCCCACTTTTCATTGTCCTTGGACTCTACACTCCCAATTTTTGTTTGCATTGGGCTTCTTGGCCCAATTTTTTTGTCCTTCCTACGGTTTACTATCATTGGATACAAGAAAAAATAAATAAAATATAACAAACTTTTTGGCGGACCTGGACTGCGGCTCCTCCAACAATCATTGGGTCTCAATCTCCTCTATTTGGAGGTTCTAGGGTGGGACTTCGATTACGATTCCAGAATTGTTTCGAACTCCATCACTCGTCAACCTTGCAAATATTAACGCAAAGTCAAAGCTTGAAAAGGCGGGGATTTGTCTTGATTTCTCAGGGCTCAAAACAATCGGTAGTAAGGCTCAATCAATCAGGAATAAGGTCTTGATTAGAGAGTATAATTTTTAGGGGATGCAAATTTACCAAGTGTTACTATGTTATTATTAACACTCTTGGAACCAAAAAGTTTCAACTACTAAATCACTTACTTCATTCCGAAAAATCCTATCAAAGAAGCTCATAACAACAATGAATAGTATATGATCATTTTGTGACCACCCTTGTCATTGACTTGGGTGAGTTCTTTCCTCTAGGGAATCAGATGACTAAAAGAAAACCAAACAATGCATACGAGTTTCGATCTCCCACAAGCGTTTAAGAAGCTCATAACAATAATGAATAGTATATGATCATTTTGTGAACTGTAGATAAGTACTTTTTTAGTAATTATCTAGAATCTTGTTTGTTCTTCTGTTGATGTGAGTGTGTGTTTTGAGTCGTGTTTGGATCGCGGTCGTGGTCGTGTGCTTCCGGACAACTCCATTTGATGGAAAATGTTTCCTTGGAGTCTCGTCTTTCACTTCCCCAGGAGTTCGGTTCCTGTTGTACCTGCCTCCAACGGTGCTTCTTCGGCAGTGCTTGGCTCGTTGTACACCTGCTTCGTCTTCGTGGAGTTCTCCCTTCACCTCCGTGCTTGGTCCGCTGTTGTTCTCCATCGGTTTTTTTTTCCCTCTCGTGTTGTTGTTTTTGTTTGGTTTGTATTGCTCTCTTGACGGTTGTTTCCGTCCGCCGTGTTGTACGGCCTCTCGGCTCATCGTTATTTAACGGTGATCGAATCTCTTACCCAGTTTCTCAAAAAAAAAAAAAAAATGCAAGCCTGCAATTGTCCAAAAATATTATTATTATGGGGGAAGCGGTCAAAGCTTCCACAATCCGCAGATTCGTCCCTCTCTACTTCCCGTCTCCGACCTCTTTCCATGGCGGCACCATCACCCTCTCCCGATTCGGATCCTCTCCACGAATCAGTTCTCGCCACGTGTCGTCCCTGGTCCGACTTCCTCTCGCTCTCCTTCGTCTCCCTCCCAGTCTCCCTCTCCGACGCCACCTCTCGCCTCACTCGCAACCTCACTCACTTCCGGGTCAATTACGCCATAGTCTCCCTCCTTGTCCTATTCCTCAGCCTCCTCTTCCACCCCATCGCCATTATCGTCTTCCTCGCTACCCTAATTGCTTGGTTCTTCTTCTACTTCTACCGTTCCACCCCGATCATCATCTTCAATCGGACTGTCGACGATCGAGTCGTCCTCATCCTCCTCAGCGTCGTTACGATCTTCGCTCTCGTCTTCGCTGCTGTCTGGTTGAACTTGCTTGTCTCCGCGCTGATTTCAGCTGCTCTGATCTTTTTACATGGCGTCCTTAGGGTTTCAGACTTTGGGGATGACCCCTACGGCGGGTTGCTATACTCCGTCGTCGATGATTCAGCCGATGCGTATAGCGAGTTCTGATTTGGGGTTTCCCGTACGAGGAAGGAGAAGTACGAATTTGGCTGGTATTTGAAGATATTCGATGATTGCTGTTTCTAGGGTTCTTGTCTTGGACCAAAAATGCCTTCTAAATTTGGTGATTTGCTTCTAATCGAATGACTGCAATGCAAAGTATTGATGTTAATTTGACATTGAGTTCATTAGTTCTAACTACTCATATTTGATGTTTACACTTAAATAGATTGTCGAGGTTATTCAGATATGTTCCGAATCAGTTCTTTATATGTTGGTCCATTGTTTGTGATATACTCTGATAATTTGATAGAGGGAGAGAAGTTGCTTGGAGATGAGATTTTTGAATCACGGATGCTTCTTCTTCTGGTAGAAAATCACTTAGCCCTTGCTTTTTAGGATAGTTGGAGTGTAATCTATTGCCATCAATTGGGAAGAGAGGTGAAGAGGGTAGAAATTGAAGCCAAGCGTTTAGAGAGAGAAATCAGGAAAACACGCAACCACTTAGATATACAAAAGAGCACAAACTAAATCCAATGTAAGGGAAACCAAGGGATTCACAGGAATTCCCAAGCCCAATTCCAAGAAACTTCTCCTTACAAAATGCAATTTCACTGGCTGATGAGTGATGATATAGAGAGCGCAGTACCAATTAATGCGAGATTGTATTCTCAAAAAGATTAGGAATTCTGATTCACGTAGCTGTGATTTGATGAATGTTTGGTTGCGGAATTGAACTAGGTCTTTTTATGCAGATGGATGAATCTAGTTAAACCTGAGGAAAAAGGTTTGAAATGGGATCAAGGTGTTATATATTGATGTCTGTCTTCATTGTGATTTTGAGGATATTTGTTCCTTACTGTCAAATATATAACTTATGATCATTTTCTTCTTGGTTTACTTGCCCTGCTATTCTGCATTGTGATGATTTAGTGATGTACATATAGCAGGACATTGGCTGCATACAAGAAGTGCTTTTCCATTGCAAAAGCTGGTCATATTTTGGTGGGGTTTTTTTGAGGATATCTTGTATTGTGCATACTAAGTAGAATATGCTTACTGGCAGTAAACTGAAAATGATGTCCATCAAGGCAGCAGTACCGATTTTCTTAGTGTTTATGTTATTCTTTCATGATCATCACGCTGCATTCTGGAGATATAGGCGGTTAGGGTTGTGATGGGGTCTAGCCGTCTAGCTAAAGTGCACGTAGTTGGAATTCTATGAAAAACATAGTGGAATTTGGCCTTCTGAATCCCTTCCTTGGTTTACTTAAGATTTGTTTGTCTTGTGAGAATTCGAGTGTTTTCTGTGCTTTCCTGAGTTCGCACTCTAACAATGATGTTTTCGTTTAGAGTTGGAGTCGTCAAGAGGAAGCCAACAAATAGGGAATATGTCAAGAGTGTACTTACTGAAGGCAAGTGTCTAGAAATATGATTAGCTTTTCCTCGTTGGTCATCCAGGAGTTGTTCTTGGCTTCTTGTGGAATACTGGAACTAGGATTTTGAGCTTAATTGTGTAAGGAAATAGTCCATATTGGAATTCAAAGGTACCGTTATCGTTAGTTCTGAAGCTGGTGTAGAATTTTGCACAAGATTTAGATGATGGGAATTGCATTGTTATCAGTTTTATTTTGATTGAGTTCACTTTTTGAACTGTTTTATCTTTCCCGTTGTGTTTGGCTAATTAGTAGGGTGGGGCAAAACTTGTATTGTTATCACTTTTATTCTGATTCACTCCCAGATGTATTTTCACATCATCAGTATGCCCGGAGAATGGATATTCGGTTATTCTTCATATTTTCAAGTTATATTTGGATATCAAGGATTCAGGTACTGATAATTTGATCCGGTTATAATGTTGGTTATTCATCTGTATTTGACTGTATACGAATCAGCGTTCTAAAACATCCGAAACGGGGACAAGACAGAGGAGTACTGTCTAGACGGAGGAGATGTTATTTTAGTGTTGAAAGTGAAACAAGTGCAAAAAGTTCATTTACATTAACCAAAAATATCAAATCGGGAGGTGAGTTTTGGGGCTGCAGAAGGGAACAACAAAAGCATTGACAGGAGGAACACCGGAAGGTGAGGAGTTGAATGCGGTCTACAAAAGGACAATAATAGGAGTCGGGGAGAACCATAGAGAAATGGAGTAAAACGGTCTACAAAAGGACAATAATAGGAGTCGGGGAGAAGCATAGAGAAATGGAGTAAAACAGTAGAGAAAGAGAAAATACAGTGTGAGAGAGTTACCTGAGGGAGCTGTCAAAGTTCCGGTGGAGAGACTACGAAGGAGAGTGTGAGAAAGAGAGAGTCGGGTTTAGAGAGAACGCAATTTTATAAATGTTTCAAACGTTTGGTCCATCTTGCCTGTTCAAAATGCGTCCTGAACCAAGTCCGTTTAGAAACCTTCGTCTAGCGCAAAGAAGGATGTCCGACACTCGTCTGGACACCGTTTAGACGGTCGTAAGGATGTCCGACACTGTCCACGTCCGGACACCGTTTAGACGGTCGTCCTAGACGTATTTTAGAACACTTGTATGAATTAAGGTTAAGCAAGTTGGTGGAATAGGCCCCTTTTTGTTTAGTGTAGATAGGTCCCTAGTAATATCCACCAAAAATATAAAGTTAAATAAAATTATGGAAAAATAACTCAAAATAATACCAACTATCAACATTGAACCGAAATAATACGAACTTTGAAAATTACTAGGAGCGATACAAACTATCAATGTATTTACCAATAGTAATACGTTATACTTTTCCGGCAAAAACTTTAGCTCCGGCGATGATGTGACAGCCGGAATGTTACATGTCATCAAATAAATGGATAAAATGTGTGATGTCAATTTTATTTTTCAAAAAAATCTATTTAATAATATTTAAAATATTAAAAAATAAAAAATTTAATACTTTTAAAATTTTAAATAATAGTTTTTTAAAAAACATTTGTGTAAATTTTTTTAAAAATATTTTTTGTAAAAAAAAGTTTTAAATAAAGTTTGAACATTTTTTTAAATATGTTTGTAAAAAAATGTAAAAATATTTTTTTTTATGAAAATTTTTTTATAAAATTTTTTTTTAAAAAAATTGCGAATATTTATTTTAGGATAAAAAAAATTTGACAAAAAATTTGGGAAAAAATCTTTAGGGATTAGGTTACAAGAGTAAAAATTTTTTTTATTTCGAATATTTTTTTTACAGATTATTTTTAGAATTAAAATTTTATACAAAAATCCAAAAATAAAATTTAAAAAAATATTCTAAAAAATATTATATTTTTATATTTTTTGGAAAAATAAATATTATTACATTTTTTTACAAATCTATTTAAAAAAAATTTCAAACTTTATTTTTTAAAAATTATTTTTTTTAATATATATTTGTAAAATTTTTTTAAAAAAATTATTATTTAAATTTTTAAAATAATAATTTTATATTTTTTAATATTTTAAATATTATTAAATTGTTTTTTTTTAAAAATAAAATCCACATCACACAATTAACCCATTTATTTGATGACATGTAACATTCCGGTTGCCACGTCATTGCCGGAGCTAGGGTTTTTGCCGGAAAATATATGACGTATTACTTTTGGTAAATACATTGATAGTTTGTATCGTTCATAGTAATTTTCAAAGTTCGTATTATTTTCGGTTCAATGTTGATAGTTGACAATATTTTTGGTTATTTTTCCTAAAATTATTAAGGAGATAAATTAGGGAGGTAGTTGGGCAGTTTATCCTCCCGATATGATGCCCATTGATCACAAACAACCATATTTTCCAATGAACTCTTGATGCGTCTAAATCTCTTAAGCATTATAACAATGGAAGCAAACCGAGTTTCCGCAATAGAAAGTAACTTCAAAGAACTAAACCGGCTATAAATAGACAATCTCATACCATGATTCATGATGCAGTTCTTTATTTGCACAACATCATTGTGAGTTTCTGTGATCCAATGACATTCAGCATATGTATCTAGATTATTCTCCACATTCTTTGCAGCACATATATTCTTCAAAGCAAGATTAGAGTATGAACAACACAAGGTGTCCAATAGATGTGAGGATAAATACCTTCAATGATTTCTCCAGCTCCCTTGCAATTTCTAGCATTATCAGTCACAACTTGAACCACATTTTGATGTCCAACTTCATCAATTACCTCTTTCATCATATTAGAAATGAATTGTTTATCCTTAACCTCACCTGCACAATTCACAGCTTTGATAAACATTGGATCCATCTCAGAATAAACCATAAAGTTGATCAAAGGCCTCCTTTGTGGATCACTCCACCCATCAGTGACAATGGTAACCCCTTTTGCTGGCCAACTGTCTCTAATTGGTTGTAATTGTTGATCAACATTCTTTTTTTCTGCTTCCAGCAATGTAGTTCTTAACTTGTTATACCCCGGAGGCACATAACACTCTGACTTGGTGCTCTTTGATGCATAAGTAAAAGCTTCAATAAAACTAGGATTCTTTGTTAGGGAAAAGGGCAAGCCAGCTGTGTAAAACATTCTAGCAATATGACAATCCAAAATATTTCTATTAGCAACATCATAACTTTTCCCAATCGGCGTATCGTCAATTTTTCTTTTTTTCGATGAATCACTATTATCAATTCCACTATCAGCAGCATCACAAGGAAGAGATACAGTCCTTGCCGGAGGACTTTTTGCAATAAAATCTTCATCTAATTTCTTCATTTCACTAATATCACTCGATGAAACTTTCTTACAAACAACAATTCCCTTATTTGAAATTTTCAGAAGATGAGCTTTGACCCTTGTGTAAGTACCTTGTTTAACTTGGTTGCAATATTTGCACTTCCATACCCAATTGTCTCCTCCTACCGAAGGCTTTGAAACTTTGTCAACATAACCCCAAAGAGGACGTTCTTCATCATTTGCATTTGATGAAACACTTCCGGTAGTAGTGCTAAGACTGCCTTGTTGCGAGCTTGAAGAAGCCATAAATTCTGCAATGGTAAAATTAACTCAATTAAGTGATCACCAACACTCAAATAGTGCCTGCAGAGTGTAGAATTACACAAACATTCAAATAACCATCAACAAAGCACTTAAGTTGTTAAGCAGTAAGCAAAAACACTTAAGCTATGAACTAGTAAGTAAGCACAAATACTCAAACAAATACTCAAATAGTATTGCAGGAACTTGGAAGTGCAGAGTAGAATAAACAAAAGTGTAGAAATACAGAGTTTACAGTAAGCAAAACAAAACTCAAAAATCAAAGCTCAAAACAATCGAGTTAATCAATTAAGGTTTAAGAATCAACAATAATTCTGTAAATTGAAGAGGAAGAAGACTAGAAGTAGAAGTAAACATTAAACAATTTACCTATCGAGACGAAGAGGAAACCGGAAGCTGCGATGAGACGAAGGCATTGCGAAGTGCGAACTGAAGATGAGACGACGGCCTGAAGCTGCGAAGAGATGACGGCCTGAAGTTGCGATGAGACGACGGCCTGAAACTGCGACGAAGGCACTGCGACGAGACAAAGCTGCTGGGACGAGACGAAGAGAAAACCAACCGGCCGGAAGCTGCGACGGTGCGACCTGAAGACGAAGAATAGAGGGCCGACGGCCGGTCCTGAGGAGTGAAGCTCCGGCTGCGACCGGCGACGGCTGCGGATTGCTAGGGTTACGTTCCCCCTTTCGAATTTGTTGCGAGTTGCGACTTGCTATTAAGAAAACTGAAAGTGAGTACTGAGTAGATGCGTGAGTTTTTTTTTTTATAAAAAGCGTTGACCGTGCCTTGACCGGACACGGTTCGTGTCCAGTCCGTGCCTGGCCCGTTTCCGGTCCGTTTCCCAGCCATTTCCCTATATCGAACCATGTCTTGACCGTTTCTACTCAATTTTTACCGTTTCCCCCGCGTTTCCAGGAGTTTCCGTGTGTCCGGGCGTGTCCGACACGCGACACTCCGCCTCTTAGGCGTGTCCGTGCATCATAGTGTATAACATATATACATACAAATGTACTGATTAGTCAAATTCGGAACAGGGGATGGGGTGGTACATACACCCAAGATGTTGCAAATATGAATAGAGAAGACAATCTCAACTCAAGGTTTGTCACAATTAAGAAGAATACATAATATGCAGTTTATGTTTCTTGTAGTAATATCTTACAACCCTTGTTTTTATCTATACAGTTCATGTACAGATGGAAGGAAAATGAACCCCCTAGGATGGCCCGTATTAAATGCTTCAGTCGCCTACAACTTATCCCAATAATATTGGATGGACTGTCGGATGTCGACAACAAAACTTTGAAAATAAGAAGCTTTGCATCCATTATTGAAATGAGCACACGGCTGAAGATGTCAAATTAGATTATACATTTTATGTTGATGAGAGAGGTTCAAACCAGAAGACAACATTCAATGTGGTTTGGAGTCAACCAAGTATTGCTTAGGTTTGGAATTAAGGAGTTTGAAGAAATAACAAGACTTAACTATTACGAGTATTTCTTTGAGGCCTATGATGAAACACCCGATGTCGACATGAAAGTTGTTGTTGGTGTCGATCGGTGCTCAACTAAGGACCTAGAAGAATTATACATGAAAGAGCCCAAGGAGTCCCCATTCAAATACAAAACGGTCCTTATCCTACTTATTGAAGGTGTTGTTGTTGCCAAAGATAGGAAAACTCAGATCAACCAACAGACGATTAACATGGTGAGTGATATGGACCTTTATAACTCGTTTCCATGGGGTCGACTTGCTTTCGTTCAAACGAAGAAGTTTCTTCAATCTTGTAAGGCTGGGAAAGATAGGAACAATGGTGGTTACAACATCGGTGGATTTCCACTTTCCCTTCAGGTATGTGTACTTAGTCTGAATATTTGATTTGTACATGAGTGAACTAATACATGAAGCAGTACTTGTGTATTGAAATTGTAGTATTTATCTACATATGATGATAAAAAATGCACATAAATATTGTAACACCCCGAATCCGCGGGACTCGAGGTACTACGGATTAGGACCTCACAATGGGTCCCGATCCTTAACTTGACAACGATTTCACCGGACCTTTCCAACATGGCACAAATAAAGGCAAAACCGAAATTCCTTTTAATGCAAATGATAAGAAACCTGAAGGAAAACAACAAAAGACTTCAGCCGAGATACAATACAAAATCGAACGCCAAATACACGGCATACAAAGCACAACAGTCGAAGGACAAAACACAACTCAACTCCATCCAAAAACCCTTCCTAAAATGTACGGACCCCGGCTTCCCACTCTTCCGGATATCTCGGCCGCATTCCTAACCTGCAAGGCAATCTACAACAATCGGTATAAAACCGTTAGATCATATTCGAAGCATTAGAATTAATGGGAAAGGCACATACACAAAAAGAACACCGCAAGCACACAACACACTTAAAAACACATCAATCCGGTTTATTATCTTTATTATTATTAAGTCATATCCCGTTCTAATTCAACTTAGGTTGTGACACGATAGACACCGAAACTCGCCTCAGTCCCTACTTACCAGCATGGAATGGTACTGATGCATCCGACCGTCTACCAGCACGGGATAGTCGCCGAGAACCTCCTAGCTCTTGCGGGAGCTAGACAAGTTGTCACCGTCCGTTATCATACACTTGGGCCAAATAATATATAAAGGTCGGTATTCCTATTTCCGGTTTAGTTGTTATAATGAAAACAATAAAAC
Organism: Fagopyrum homotropicum; assembly: GCA_033239125.1. Lineage (NCBI taxonomy): Eukaryota > Viridiplantae > Streptophyta > Magnoliopsida > Caryophyllales > Polygonaceae > Fagopyrum > Fagopyrum homotropicum. The sequence continues at coordinate 62,228,303 of BSWB01000005.1, forward strand.
ACACACCACCAAACACACATCAATGCTAATACAAGGAATACGAGCTAAGTAAGTCCGGAGACTTACCTCGTTCCAAACGCTAACTCACACAACACTCTCGCTTCCCTTGGGAAGAAGCCTATAACCTGCTCACAACAAGATATCTATATCAACAACTTGCTCAACTCAAGAAGTCTTAGACTTCTACACAAATGATCTACGTAAGATCATTTGACTCTCATTCTAGGACCGCATCCTAGAATCTCTCATGCTCACCTCTCACTCAACACAAGCTAGAAGTCCTTATACTTCTAGACCCTATGATCTCGCAGGATCATAACCCATAGCACATACTAGGATAACGTGTCTAGTCCAAAGAAACTCAACGGTCACAACACCATGTTAGGATACGCATATCCTAGCCCATAAACTCAACAACCATATACTCCAATTCTCAAACCTCACAAGCCTCACAAAGTGCCATCAACACCTAAAGGCATAAAGCATTTCACAATTCTCAAACACTCACCTAAGGTACATAATCACTACTTGGTATTCACTCTAAGTTATGCTAGATTATCCAACCTATCATGATACTAATACTAAACATAACTAAATCGAGGAAGGAGGTACTCACACGACGTAAAAAGACGGATGCCGAATCTTGGACTCGTTAAGCGTTTATCGGGCGCTTTGGGACCTAAAACCAAAGCTACACAAATTTAGGTAATACGCTAAATTTGATTGTACTTTATACAAGATATATTATTATAAGGTAAACTCATTTTCAAAAGCAAACGCTAAAACCCGCAATTAAACCCCTCCGGGGAATATATAATATATATAACTCGAAATTAACCCAACGAGTGCGTAATATATAATATATATAAATCTAAGGTAACTCGTTTTCAAAACCAAGGTTAAAAATCACTATAACATTTTCCGGGGAAATTTATACAATTTATAAACATGGGTCAAAACCCGCAAATAAATCCTTGGGCCATATTCTGAAAATAATCCAACAAAGGGCATAATAGTTAAATCTCAGAATTTGGGTCATAAAGTATATATAAGAAATCTGGCCAAAATTTGTAATTATATAAAAGCAAGGGCATATATGCAACTTCTAGAAATTAGGGCCAAAATTGTAAATCCAAAGTACAGGGTACGTTTTGCAAATACACCAAAATCAAGGGGCCCGTTTGTAAATAACCCTAAAGGGTTTCTTCAACTTCAGCACACACAGGAGGCGGCGGTTGGGACAGGTTGGGCTACGCAGGCTGGGCGAGGCAACACAAGCTTTCTGGCGACGGTCCTTGAAGGCGAGAACGGCTTCCGACGGCGTGGCACTCCGGCGAATCGATGCAGGCAGCGGGGTTCCTTGGTGGGCTCTTTGGCTGTCGCAGAGAAGTGCAAACGGGTTCCCTTGGTGGTCTTGATCGAGGCTACGGTGGAGGCGTTCGAAGGTTGCTCCGGTGAGAGGAAAACAACCCAAGGCTGCTCTGCAGCTTCTGCTCGATCGCAAGTCACATGGGAGAGGAAGAGAGGAGACAGTGGAGGCGGCAAGGCTGTGCTGGGGCTCCGGCAGCGAGGGGGTAGGTCTATCTTCACTAGGGCTCTTGATAGAGTTGCAACGGAGGTCGCTCGGACGAAGGAGGGCACTTGCTCACTCCATAAAATCGAGAAGGATGAGAGTGCTGTTGGTGAGGTGAGTGTTGCTCCGAGAGGGTGAGGGCTGCTGATGGAGATCGAGATCAAAAGTAACGATGAGGGTGAAGATGAAACAAAGAAGGAAGAGAGATGAGAGGGCATGTCTGAGCTCCTGGGTTCAATGTGGAAACAAGGTGAAAGCAGAGGTGTGAGGGTAACGATGGGTCAATAACTAGGGTGCAAGGCTACACAACTCCTTTCATCACGCTAGAAGAAGAGAGGGAAAAGGTTTAAAAGAAAAATAATAGAATAAAATAAAATAAATAAATGGGGAAAAGATGGGAATGAAGTAAATCCGATCAAAATATTCGGGATTTTCGAATTGGAAAAACTTTCTGACCTTTTCGAAAATAATAATACGGATGTACGGGAACGTATCCAAAATGATAATATACTCGGGAAATATATTTTACGTCGGAAAAATACTTTTAATAAAATATTTTAAGCTAAGAAAATATCGATAGAAGTATAAAAATAAACATCGCAAACGCACCCAATAAACGGGGCGTTACATCATGTCCCCCTAAAAACAACTTTCGTCCCGAAACTTTCTATATGCCGAACTTCTCGGTCCCTAAGGCCGAGGTATGAACTCTCAAACTAAGAAGACTTAAGTCTTCTAATCTATATACACAAACTACTCAAACTACCACCGCAAGATATATCAGGACATATAGCACGTTCCCACACGGGGCACAAACAACATATAACATCATACATAGACACAACCAACTTAAGGGAAGAACTAAGTCTAACCCGGCAATTCTATCAAAGCTACTAGCTCGGCGTAAACTCAACCAAAGATATTATCCTCCGTCCTCTAGTTAGACTCATCGGTTCCTCGTCTGTCACTAGATCATCATTACTGACAACATGTCTCGAGTCATGTATGTACTCTCTCGATTGATACATATGAAACACCGGGTGAACACCCTCTACTCTCGTCGGCCACGCCAACCGGTAAACCATTTCCCAACTCGCGCTAAGATCCTAAAAGGGTCCGATATATCGAAAACTCAACTTCTTTCTCGGGTCTTTCTCAATGCACCATTTCCATTAGGTTTCTTCTTTGTTTGTCTCTTACAAAGGAGGTCGAATTTCCAATTTACACCGTTGGCTTTGGTTCTTGCCAAACAAACTTCGATGTTACGTTTCCTCAATTCATGTTGCAATTCCAAGTAACAAAGGAAGCAATTTACTCCATACTACTTCTATTAACCAAACATGTATGCTATTACTTTTATATCGTTCCGCAATACTCGATCAAGACCTCGTCTTGAAGAATCACTTGTACACTTCAAACTAATAATACCTCAAGGTAAATCAAAACAATTGCGCCAATAAATCCCCTCTTAACTCTCGGCAACTCTATTGTCAATTCTTCGTCCCATTCAATACTTAATTATCATCCGTAGTAGGTTACCATAAAAGGTGTTACACAACTTCTCCCTTCACATATCTGATAAAGCTCAACACTTCTAAGATAACTTTTAACTTCTTTCACATCTTTCGGGGTTTGCCATCCCGAGACACCATGTCATACATCTTCTCTCTTTTTCAAGAGTAGACCCAAGATATCTCATCCGGGCATCAGTAAGCCCATATGGAATAACTACAACTCTTAGTGACTCTGATTGATCCAAAATGCCGTACTTGTAATATCTCAATCTAGAATTCTCAAACAGTGACAATCAAGTTCTTAACTTAATCTTATAAGAGACTACCAATCATTGCAACTGATCGAGTAGATTATCCATTCGTTGTAAGGGGTATTTGTCCTTCATTATCATCTTGCTCAACTTATATAAATCGATGTACAAACGGAGATTACCGCATCTATTTTCGCAAACTAGTGTTCTCCATAGAAACTTCAAACCAAGAGCTTAAGATATACTCCAATATGAACTTCAAATCAAGAGTTTCAAGATATATTCCAATATGAATTTCCAATCAAGAGTTCAAGATAGCATTCGGTGTTCTCTATAACTTTTCACTAATTCTAATGAACTCTTATCAATAAGTTCTTACAATTGATCTTTCACTTGCTTCCCCAACTCATGACTCTTCATAAGTGTCATTCCATACGGCGCCTTAGATATCGGAATTGAGTCGAGCTTGACCTTAGTGACAAAATTCACATTCCGACGTATTGGGACTCCGGGGTATCTCGGGTTCGTCTTTTCTTCTCCCGTCACACAACATAATAATCGACACAACCTTGCCTTAACACTTGACGGGTGGTCATGATACTAAAGATCTACCCCGCTCTGTTGGGGTGACGTTGATAGGTGATGGAATCACTATCATTTAGGTTAGTTTTTAGAGTCTTTCTGTTACATTAGTGTCGGTTTATGCTACTAACTCCTTGGTCCAGAAGAAGAAGACTAAAAGAAGATAAAGAAGGAGTCATAAGCACTTAGGAGTGAAGAACATTCATGAAGCAAAGCTTCTGTTGCCTCACCGTCCCCGCGGAGCATTGTCACCGTCCCTGCGGGTGACACCATACTCCGGAGCGCAGCCTGCGCCTTCGCCAGCGCCAGGAACAAAGACTGTCACCGCACCTGCGTCAACCCTTGGCGCCCCTGCGGTGACTTGCCTTGAAGAAGAGAAGCCAGCGCCTCTACACCTCTGCCTGCGTCTCAACCTGGGAGCTGGAAGATGAAGAGTCAGTGTCACCGCCCCCGCGTTGACACTGGGACGCCCCTGTGGCTCGGCATCAGAAACGATAGGAAGTTGAAGAGTCAGACGTTTGAAGATCATTAAATATATGCCCCTGCGGAATTACTAAGCCGCCTCTGCGGCTACGAAGAAGATCAAACGTTTTCACCTATACCGCCCCTGCGGATCTAAAGGCCGCCCCTGCGGTTCAGCGACAGAGGCTTTACTCCGGCTGTTTACACCACCTTTATGGCATTAAAGATGGTTGTTTTGGGCCGGCCATTTACTCCTATTTAGTGCCATTTGTAGTATAAATAGACCTAGGGTTGATTGCTAGAAGAACCCAATTAGAATCCACTTTTTTCCATCATAATTCTCTTGTTACCTTTGTAATGAGTTGCTAACTCCCTTGCTACATTGGGTTGGTTTGAAGCTGCATTATTACTTTGGTTGTAAGTTATTTCTAATATAAGTTTTCATTCAGTAATACTTTGTGTTTCCTTGATCTTCATTGTCTAATTGCATGTTTTACTATCACTTAAGATTGATCACCTTAGGTTCTAAAGTGCATGCAAAGAACTAGGATTAATAGATTCCGGGTTCGGGTCTTTAATCTAGTAGTAAACTTTAAGTAATAACGGGTTGTAGTTGCTTAAAGGAAAGGAACACAAATATAAAGATAATTTTAACGGTTTTAATCTTTTCTTTATATCCCTTAGTCTTTATTTGAAAGCTAACTTGTTAATTGTTCTTGTAGGTTTACAGAACACTAACCTGTTAAGTTGTGTTGATGCCGGTTGGCTCAACACATATATATGATCGAGACGGGAGATTACTTGAAAACTTGTACAAAGGAACTCACCAAAGTAGTAATCGCATGCTAAGAATCAACCTAGTGTAGATTCACCCATTATTGTCTTACTCGTTGTGTTACTTGCTTTCATAAGTTTTGTGTGCATAAATTCACCCAAAATCCCCCCCCCTTTTGTTACTTGAATCTATAATCAATAATTGAATTTAATAAGAATAACAAAACTCTCTTGGGTTCGACCCTTACTTAACCACTATACTTATTTTAGTGTTAAGCCGGGATTATATTTTGATAAGATAAAAACGATCATAGGAAAAGGTCTTGTCAAATTTTGGCGCCGTTGCCGGAGAGTTTAGTTAATTTTATTTTATTGTTATTATTGATTATTGGTTTGAACCATTTTTATGGTTCAAACCCGTGCTACTAACTCCGGCTTTGCTTCCTTTGATCCATAAATTGAGTGGACGCACATCCGGCAACGTAGACAACAACAACTCCAACAAGAAATGGTTGATCGTACTCTTCGTCAACTCACTCAACCCACTTTGGCTCAAAACCCTCTTGTGGTTACTATACCGGCATTAGGGGAAGGAATCAACTTCGAGCTCAAGCCGGGTCTCATTCACTTGCTCTCATCTTTCCATGGGTTAAGTGGTGAGAACCCCATCAAGCACCTTGGAAAGTTTCATACCGTGTGTATGAGTATGAAGCCAGCCACATCACCGAAGAGCAAATCAAGATGAGGGCATTCGGCTTCACACTCAAAGATGCAACGGATGATTGGTATTACCACCTTTCATCTGGGAGCATCGACACTTGGGAGAATCTCCACAAGGCGTTTTTGGAGAAATACTTCCCAGCCAAGAAGACAAATAGCTTGAAGAAAGCTATAAGCAACATTGAGCAAGAGGCAAACGAAACTCTCTATGAGTACTTTGAAAGATTCGCACGCCTCCGATCCAGCTGTCCTTTCCACGGATATTCGACTCAAGATCTAGTCTTGTACTTGTACAATGGCTTGCTCGACAATGAAAGGAGGATCGTCGATGCGGCTTGTGGAGGTAACATTCTTAACTCTACCCCTGACCTTGCTCTTGAAAAAATACTGGAACTAGCTGAAGGGACCCGGAACTTTGGAAGGACCCCTTCCAAGAGAGGTGTTCATGTTGTGAATTCCGGGAAGAGTGAGATATCCACTGAGCTTGCGGAACTGAAGGAGATGGTGAAGAGATTAACACTTATGGGAACCCCACAGTAGCTGAAAGCATGTGGAGTGTGTGCTGACCCATATCACCCAACGGACATGTGTCCCCAAGTCCAAGATGACGATGCTGAGGTGAATGCAATGGGTTATGGACAACCACAGCAGCAAAGGCCTAGGAACGATCCCTATGTGCAGAATTTCATGCTCAACTGGCGTGATCAATAGAACTTTCGTTGGAGGGATCAACAAAATCAACAATAGTCTCAACAAGGTAAGTATCAAACAATTGAAGATATGTTGCAGGTTTTGATTAAGCACTTTGCAACTCATGTCCAAACAACAGAATCCAGCATCAAGAACCTTGAAAAACAGGTTGGGCAAATGGCGGAAGCCATAACAAGGATTGAAACTAGATCCTCCGGAGGATTTCCTTCACAAACGGTTATAAACCCCAAGGTGATGCTGGGGGAGGCCCAATCAGAGAGGTAGAGCCCTTACGTCGAGCCAACGACGTAAAACAAAGGCGCTGCTCGGGAGGCAACCCGAAGTAATAAGAAGAGGAGCCTCTGTCAAGAAAACCGCCCCTGTGGCTCAGTGTCCCCGCCCCTGCGGTGACACCCATGCCCAGCGCCGCCCCCGGCGCTGGGCCTACGTCTGCAACATGCTGGTCACCGCCCCCGCGGGAACCCCCTTACGCCCTTGCGGCGGCCACCCTTGACAGGCATCCTCAGCGCCGCCCCGGCGCTGAGCCTGCGTCCCCTCTTCCTTGTCACCGCCCCGCGGAGACAAGCCCCACCCCTGCGGTTTTATCAAGGAAAGAAAAAAAATACACTTCCCAAAAATAACCTACAACTATTCCACCAATCTCTCTATCACCTCATCTACCCGAGCCTCTTCATCTCACAAATGCCCCTGCACCCTCACCGGAATTCTCACAAAACCACCACCAGCACCGACGCCCCTGCGCCACCAAGTCAGCACCGCCATCCCCCAGCCCGACGCCTCTGCGCCACTTACCCTCGCTCACCATCAACACCTCCCTCAATCTCTCACAACCCAAATCCTGCCACCCCTTGCCCCTCACACTCTCTTCCCTCCACTACTCATCACCGCCGGCGACATCTCCCCAAACAAGAAGCCACCAAAACGCCCCTCAACACCGCCACCTTCGCAGCTGTCGGAAATCGCCCTCTACACTTCTCCCGCCCCTGTGCCTGCAAGCTACCGCCCCTGCGCCTCGCCGTCCCTGCGCATCCTTCAGCCGCCCCTACGGAAATAGCAACAGAGGGTTCGTCTCTTAATCCTGTTTATGAACTTTCTAATTCCTTTACTTGTTCAATTGCAAGAAATGGAAAAACAGAAGAAATACAAGTTGTCGAAAGCTGAGAAGGATCGGTATATGATTGTGCAAGATCGGGTTGTGTATGCAACTCGGTTTTTGCACGTTCCTAATTTGGAAAAATTAGGCATGTTGGAGAGCATGCAGGCATTCCTCACCAATGTTGGGCTCGGCGACTTTCTCGACATGAATGCTCCAACATACCCCGAGCTCAGCCGCCAATTCATCACCACATTCACCATGGAAAAGGAGGACCATATTTGTGTTGGACTTTCATTTAAATTCAACAAGATAAAGTATACATTGGACTACACCCAACTGCAAGAGGCATTTGGGGTGACTATTTGCGCCTCCGAAGACTGGTGGGAACCCGTCCCGACACCTGACTTATGCGAGTTTTGGCAAGCCGCCACCAGATCCGAGTTTCATGCAGGGGGTAAGTATTCCAACAAACTCACTCACCCTTGTTTGAAGCTCATCTCCAAGATCTTCATGAGTGTCTTCTGTGGACACAAGGAGGAGAACAAGGTCACTCTCAAGGACCTTCCACTGTTGTACGCCTGACTCCCCACAAACGACAAGATACCAGATTGACCATACCTCTTCCTTACACGGAGGGGATGTTGAGGAGGTGCAGGCTCCTCAAGAGGAACGGTGACAACCTCTTTTGGCTCTCCTTTGCCGACGGGAGCCACATCACCTACCTCCTACGGCCACTCCCACTTGGAGACGAGCTCTCCGAGCTTCACATTCCGGCGGATCCTTTCGTGCCGAGGCGGCCTCAGGTGGCCATTATAGAGAGGCATGCTGTGAGCTCCAGCCGGGCTCATCATGAGGAGCACATGCCCGTCCCCGACGACGAGGAGATGCCTACTGCGCCACCGGAGGAGGATCCGGTTCTTGCGAGCCTTCAGGCTCAGATGGCGGCCCTGACCACCCAGCATCACGCATGGCAGACCGAGTACCAGCGGACCATGCTTGAGCAGCAGCAGAGCTGGCAGACGAGCTTTGCCACCTCCATGACCTCCCACTTCGACCAGAGGCAGGATGCTTGGTAGGCAACCCAGCAGCAGCAGCTGGAGGCTCAGCAGTTGGCTTGGCAAGCCAGCTTTGAGACCTCTTTTGGCCGTCGGATGGATGCTCAGCAGACGCGCATCGACACGCTCTACCGCCGGCAGGAGCACTTCTTCAGCCACTTCCCGTACCCACCGGAGGAGGGTCCGGATGGTCTAGCCGGACCATTCCATTAGTGGTATCATCATTTCTCCCTTTCCCACATTTATCTTTGCTTCATTTTCTACTTTGAGGACAAATTGTGCTTCGAGTATGGGGAGGGAATTATCATTGCTTGTGTAGTTGCTTAAGTTGTTCGCTTTTAGTCTTATGAATTGTAATTCAGTTTTAAGTTCATAAAAAAAAGAAGAAGAGAAAAAACCAAAGAAAATGAAAAAAGGCATGAAAATCCTTGGATAAACCGAAAACCCGAAAGGGTAGTTTAGGCAAAAAGAAGGCAGTCCGACCAACCTTAGGTTGGTGCAAAATTGGACTTGAGGGATGTGAGTTCCAAGTGAGATCATCATAGAAAAAGAAGAAGAGTGGCAAGGTGAAAACCCGAAAGGGCATCTTGGCAAAATGGGCGGCACCGAGTGTACGCTCCCTTTCCGGCGTTTGGCGGCATAAGAAGGGGAGTCATAAGGAGGTTGTCCGGGTAGGTCAATCTTGGAGCAATAAGGATGGTAGTGTTTTAGCCTTTTTCTCACATTTTCTCTCTTTTCCTTCTTTCTTTCTTGGCTTTTCTTTTTGTTTTCATTGTCTTTTCTGCTTGCCCATGCTTCCTGAGGCCTTTGAGTTTAAAAACTGTTGTCATTTGTTTGAGTCGGGACGAGTAAAAGGTCTAAGTATGGGGGAGTTTGATAGGTGACAGAATCACTATCATTTATGTTAGTTTTTTTAGTCTTTTTGTTACATTAGTGTCGGTTTATGCTACTAACTCCTTGGTCCAGAAGAAGAAGACTAAAAGAAAATAAAGAAGGAGTTATAAGCACTTAGGAGTGAAGACCATTCACGAAGCAAAGCTTATGTTGCCTCACCGCCCCCGCGGAGCATTGTCACCGCCCCTGCGGGTGACACCATACTCCGGAGCACAGCCTGCGCCTTCGCCAGCGCCAGGAACGAAGACTGTCACCGCACCTGCGTCAACCCTTGGCGCCCATGCGGTGACTTGCCTTGAAGAAGCGAAGCCAACGTCTCTGCCCGCGTCTTAACCTGGGAGCTGGAAGATGAAGAGTCAGTGTCACTGCCCCCATGTTGACACTGGGACGCCCCTGCGGCTCGGCATCAGAAACGATAGGAAGTTAAAGAGTCAGAGATGTGAAGATCATTAAATATCTTCCCATGTGGAATTGCTAGGCCGCCTTTGTGGCTACGAAGAAGATCAAACGTTTTCACCTATACCGCCCTTGCGGATCTGAAGGCCACCCCTGCGGTTCAGCGATAGTGGCTTTACTCCGGCTGTTTACACCACCTTTATGACATTAAAGGTGGCTATTTTGGGCCGGTCATTTACTCCTATTTAGTGTCATTTGTAGTATAAATAGACCTAGGGTTGATTGCTAGAAGAACCCAATTAGAATCCACTTTTTTCCATCATAATTCTCTTGCTACCTTTGTAATGAGTTACTAACTCCCTTGCAAATTTGGGTTGGTTTGAAGCTGCATTATTACTTTGGTTGTAAGTTATTTCTAATATAAGTTTTCATTCAGTAATACTTTGTGTTTCTTTGATCTTCATTGTCTAATTGCATGTTTTACTATCACTTAAGATTGATCACCTTAGGTTCTAAAGTGCATGCAAAGAACTAGGATTAATAGATTCTGAGTTCGGGTCTTTAATCTAGTAGTAAACTTTAAGTAATAACGGGTTGTAGTTGCTTAAAGGAAAGGAACACAAATATAAAGATAAGTTTAACGGTTTTAATCTTTTCTTGATATCCCTTAGTCTTTATTTGAAAGCTAACTTGTTAATTGTTCTTGTAGGTTTACGGAACACTAACCTGGTAAGTTGTGTTGATGCCGATTGGCTCAACACATATATATGATCGAGACGGGAGATTACTTGAAAACTTGTAAAAAGGAACGCACCAAAGTAGTAATCGCATGCTAAGCATCAACCTAGTGTAGATTTACCCATTATTGTCTTACTCGTTGTGTTACTTGCTTTCATAAGTTTTGTGTGCATAAATTTACCCAAAATCTCCCCCTTTTGTTACTTGAATCTATAATCAATAATTGAATTTAATAAGAATAACAAAACTCTCTTGGTTTCGACCCTTAACCACTATACTTATTTTAGTGCTAAGTTGGGATTATATTTTGATAAGATAAAAACGACCATAGGAAAAGGTCTTGTCAGACGTCCTTCTTACACGTGTATTGATCCATCTTTAGCTACAATGTTGACCGTCCTCTTTCAAAGATCTTTCATCCCCTAAACTCGAGAGACTTGCTCGACTCTTCTGACTTTTGGAACCTTGGTTAAGTGATATGTCCACTAAATCCTTCTTCTCACTTCAAAGGAATGGCGATAGTAACCTCTTTTGATCTCGCGCTTGTGTTCAGTCACAAAGGTCTTAACTACAAGACTCAAGCATGTCATATAACAAATCGATACAATCTTCTTCGCTTCTTCTGACATCCCAGCATATGGGAGGAACTCCTCGTTCTCTACATGAGCTCTCACCACAAAGATCTTTTCTTCAAGTAGGCGTAGAAATTTACACTTTGTTTGCTTACGTCACGTCAAACGACTGCAGAGGCTCTAACCTTGATCTTTCATGTACTTTTGTACGTACCATATCGACATCAAACTTCAAAACTTCGATCTTCTCCTACTCTTATTGGCCACCTTATGTATCTCTTGGTATTCATGAGCAACTTCACAACCGTAGTAGCATGCCTTTAGGCAAAAATTCCCAACCACAATCACTGAAAGATCCACTCATTATTCCTCCAAGCACTAACATCATAAATCTAAGCTTTCCGCATTGCCCTAATCCTCGATTCTTCGTTTCACGTCATAGCCACTATGGCTTTGCCATGTGAGTCATAAAACCTTTACTTAGTTTGGCTCACGAAAACATGACATCCATAACCTTAGAACAACATATCATACCTTCCCTTACATATTCTCCCTTTACGCATAATAACCATATAAGACTCACCTTTCTTTCCGTCCTTCCGGTCCCCTTTACCGTGATCCGTGCCATTTCTCCATATGACAACTCAATGACCTAAGAAGGTCGCACTAGATCGTTATAATCCCTCCACGAGGTACGATACCATCACTTGTTGGGATCGGTACATTGCTACACAATTAAGCTATCCGCACTTCCCTTGATACACCTCTTCATTGCAGACATTCCAAAACCACGAATTTTCCAAGTTTTTGTTACTCCTTATCGTGATCCCACATCCTAGATTACTCTCCCCACCTGCAGTCATCAGTATATAACCCTCACATGTGCATTCTCGGTGGTCACTTGATTAAATCATTGATGACCCTCTACAAGATCCACGACTTACTCCCCTACCGTACTTCCTTGCTACCATACTCCTGAAAGATACCCTCTTAGGGTACTCTGCCTCAACTTCACTCGCTCCTTTTACTCTGCTTCAAACTCTGCTAGCTCTTTCTACGTTCTTCTCTTCCTTCCCCTTCTGTAAAATAACTACACTCCCGGCTCTTTCGTGTCATATGACCCACCTTCATAGGGTTAACCGCTCTTCAAAATGGTTTGCAAAAGCACTTCTCAAATATTCTGACATTAATTAGCCTCCACTTGCATTCCTCTCGGTTGTATCTTAAGTCTTTCAATCCAAGCTCCTTGTTTCCTCTTTAATCTTCTGAAGATCATCATTCTCACACACTTCCTCCTTCTTGGCGTTTCTTAGCCTTATCATCATAACGGAATCCGGTCAAATCCACGAGAATCCCCACCATGCCCTTCTTCTTATCACTCTCGTAATGTTGTCATTTCTCTTATTGGTACCTCGTAAGCTTAACTTACGGTACCTTAATCTTTCACACATGGTCCGATCACTCTTCTCATCTTGACTCCGATGCTTAGGAGCGTCTAAGGAAGGTTTCACTTCTCGTAATGGAACACCGCCTTTAAACTTGTTCGAATGCACTCATCTCCTCCTCGATTCACATCTTTAGTTGTCCACGCGTCTTGTGGAAGAACTTAAGTTTGTTATCTCTATTGGTCTCGTTGTCTTTCTAATCGTGATTTCTTTGTAACCACTTCCACACCTTCGTGTTACTCTTTTTTCTTCTATTGCTCCCATCTTAATTTCTCTTAAGTCGTCCCGAATTTTCCTTTCACTTGTTCGTCCCTTGTTTATGTCATCTCTACTCCTCTTCGACATCCTCTTAAAGGATTCCGAGAACCCAAGGTGATCTTCAGAGCGTGATACTCAACTCGATACTTGAGTGTACTCCTCCACGTATGAACACTATCCCAAGCCACATCGTCGTCTTCAAGGTAATGATATCATACTATCATCTTAGCTAAAAAGTTCCATAACTTCATATGCTACTATATATAATAAGAATACGTATACATAACTATATATGTCCTAAGTCCATATTACTACTAATGTCACGCATTCGGCATTCCATTATAACAATACAAGGTCCAAAACATATAATCGTTCACATATACAACTATACACATAAATCATGTCCATCATGCAACTATAATCCACATACAATAATAGCCCAAAAACATCCTAAGTCCACGTTACATATCTACATATATACATATATATATATATATATATATATATATATATATATATATATATATATATAGAATCATACTCCCATGTAAACAACCCCTATAGTGTACAATGAGAACAAATCTAATCCGTAAGATTAGAATAATAGATGGTCAAGATTAACCATAATAAATAGGGGAATAAAATAAAAATAAAACAAATTAGAATGAGAGTGGGGAATTGGTTGCATGTAAAATCAATTTTCACCCAATTTGCTCCATTATTGTATATAAAAAGATTTGTTACCTTATATGACCCTAAAATCTCTCATTCAAATCTTCCATCATCGCTCAATAATCGATTATTTGTGAAACGACTCCAATGGTGAGCAAGGGCGATTCAACGATGATTAGGGTTGCTGTCGTTCGTCCAATGAAGCCACCACCGTCGTCTCCATACCAGATTTGGCCGGCCGGTTTTCTTCACAGATCCAGACTTGAACTCGCCATGGCTCTCCCTCGAATGTCTCAGGTGCCCTTCCAACATTCCTTCAGTCTCGTGCATCGCGACTCAACCGTCTATGAGACCAATTTCGTCTCGCTCACCATCAATTTCGCTCGAGACTATTCAAAAGCCTCGTTTTCCTTCATCCTTGTAGTCTCGTGTCGATATTACATCATTACCATCAACAATCTTGTTGTACGACTCCAAATTTGTCATCATTGCAGACCAACCGGAATCCATGGTTGCTCCCATCCTCAACAGTACAAGAGAAGCATATGCTATTTGATTTGTATTCACTGTTTATTGAGTTTTTATTTGTTAATGTATGTTAATATATTTAGCAAAATGAGAAGGACATTGATTTTGCTTAGACTAAGATTCAATATGTTTTTGTGGTGCTTGAAACCTTCTTTGATCTGATGAACAAAATTTGTTATTCCATTGTCATATACATGAATTATTGTACTTTACTTTTTATTCGACACTAAATGTTGTAAATATTCGGTGGTTATATGTCTTTTATCCAGCGATTTGTGGTGGTTTGTCCGTGTATGTGCGACAAGTTATTGGAAACAGTTGAATAACTAAATTTTGCAACGAATATAGTATGTCATATGTAAGAATATATTTAGTAACACTAACGAATATTTAATAGTACACTAACGAATATTTTAAGTAACATGGACGAATATCTTCGTATACGTATATGTTCGCGAATTGTCCAAAGATTGAAACATTGGTATCTTCAGATTATGAGCGAATATTTTTCACTATGTAAATGAATATTTTATGTACCACCGACTATTAATTTCAGTTATCAATAATCGACTAAAATTTGTTGGACATGAACGAATAATATCGGTATCATGAATGAATTTTTAATAGTATATTGACGAATATGTTCATGAGCACAGGCGAATACTTTTGTGCAATATTAACTAGAAGAATGGAGATGATAATTGAATTGATTTAGAAATGTTGTTGATATCAGCTATGGTGAATAATGAATTGAGAAATGAAAAAAAGGCAATATGACTTCACGTTGAAAATCATATCTGGATGTAAATGTGGAGATTAGAATAATAACAATTAGGGAGAGAATCTCTAACTACCATATTTGACTATAATTACTATGGAGAGTGTAATGCACTCTCTTTAATTGGAGAGTGGAGTAAAATATTTCCTTAAATTTGGTTTAATTAAGACCATTAGATCAAAGCAATCATATGGTTGATGTGTGTTCTCATTGAACACTATAAGGGTTGTTTACATGTGAGCCAAACTCTCTCTCTATATATATATATAGGGTGTGGTTCTCATGAGAACACCTCTAACGTGAGAACATGAGAACAATCGTACACCGTTGGATGTGAGTATTAAGGGTTGAGATTTAGAGTAGATATCAAAAATAATAATAACTACGAATAATAATAATTAGGAATCCAACAATAACTACGAATAATACATTAAACGATATGGCACATTCGTAACAAAACTGATAATAATTACGAATTTGTTCTCATGTTCTCACGTTAGAGGGTGTTCTCATAGGATCTATACTCTATATATATATATATATATATATATATATACATAAAAATCCAATAAACTATGTTGACGAGATCCGTGGAAGGAGTGGTGGTCCGTACATTCTACCCCGACTCATGCATGTGATTTTGAAAACGAAAAATCAAAACCCGTGGGGTTCTGTTTATTCCTTATTCGGCCTTTAGAAGATTGCGAGTTCCATTGTTATCAACCTAGGGCTCTGATACCACTTTTGTAACACCCCGAATCTGTGGGACTCGAGGCACTACGGGTTAGGACCTCACAAAGGGTCCCGACCCTTAGCTTGAAACCAATTTCACCGGACCTTTCCAACATGACACAAATAAAGGCAAAACCGAAATTCCTTTTAATGCAAATGATAAGAAACCTGAAGGAAAACAACAAAAGACTTTAGCCAAGATACAACACAAAACCGAACGCCAAATACACGGCATACAAAACACAACAATCGAAGGACAAAAAACAACTTAACTCCATCCAAAAACCCTTCCTAAAATGTACGGACCATAGCTGTCCACTCTTCCGGATATCTCGGCCGCACTCCTGATGTAAGAGTTTGAGTCTTTGGAGCCTAGGAGCCCTGCTGAGCCTTAGCTGAGCTAGCTTTGACACTGCCAGCCACCCCAGTGGACCCTATGAGCCGCACCTGCGCCACAGGTGAGCCGCCCCTGCGCCTTAGTTGATCCGCCCCTGTGGTTTTGTGCGGCTGCAGCCACCTTTGTTGACCTCTTGACTTGCTTTTGGGTTGACTTCTTATATAAGCCTTCCTTATCTTCAGATGAAGGGTTTCTTCATCTCTCCAACTTCTCTCTTCCTCCTCACGTTCTTCTTCGTCTCTCTTCTTCCTTGACCTCTTCTTGATCTTGTGTGTGTGAGTTTTGAGAGTTGTTTGTGGTTTGAGGCTTGGATGATCTTGAGCTTGTGGCTGAGAGTTACTGCTGTTGTGTTGAGGATTGTGTGAGGTGGATTGATGCTCCTAGTTGCTGCTTAGGGTTATTGTTGTAAGATCTTCACCTCCATCTTCCTTCCTTCCTCTTCTTTGCTTCTTTCTTTCTTTTCTAGCACAGAATCACAAGCTGAGCTTGTGTAGATCTTATTCTGATGTTTTGATGATCATATATGTGTTTGTATACATATGTGTTGTTGTGTTGTGTTGAAGAAGTGAAGAGAGTCGAGAAAGAGATCGAAGAGAAGTCGGGGCCAACATTCCGCACAAACAGCCGCCCCTGCGCCTGGTGTGAGCCGCCCCTGCGCCTTTGGTGAGCCGCCCCTGCGCCTCACTGGATCAGCCTTGTGGTCTTGTTATCGTTGGTGCATACCTTGTTGGTATGTCTTCCTTCCTTCCTTTCTTTTGATCTTGGCTTAGTTGGTAGCTAGGCTAGTGGGGTTAGGATGTGTTGTATGTTGGAGTTGTGCCTTAGGCACGTGTGTTGATGTTGAGGTTATGCCATAGGCATATGTGAGCTTGTTATGATCTTGAGGTTTAGATTGAGGTTAGGTTGGTTATGGTTATGGAGACGAGTCTCCTAACCCTTACAGTTTGTGATGTTGTGTGTCTTGCTCTTGCAACCGTTGATTCTTCCCCAAGGAGAAGTTGTGGTAGTTGTGTGTGTTCATACGAGTGTGACAGGTAAGTCCATAGGACTTACTTAGCGTTCAGTTATGGATTTGTGTGATTGTGATAGTTGTGTGTGTTCATATGATTGTGCATTTATAACCTAAACCGGACTAGGACAACCATTTATTACATTTAAATGACCCAAGTGTATTATAACAGGGCGGTAACCACTGGTCTCCACCTGCTGGTTAGGAGGAGGTGCCTAGAAGCTAGTAACACAGGGGGGACGAGTGATGATCACCCCCATGCAGAACCCCTGTGTTAACGAGGGAAGGGACGAGATTCTTTAGGTTCCTCGTGTTACAAAAGAAGTTGAATTAGTAATGGAATAACATAATAAAAGATAATAAATGAATGTGTGTGGCATTGCATGTTTGAGATGTTGATGTGTGTTTGTGCTATTACCTTCATGCTTATTCATTGTTATAGCTAACGGTGTATACCGTGTTGTAGATGATCTGCAATTTAGGAAGACTGCAAAGTGAGCCAGATGGTGTGACCAGCCGAGGACTTATGTACATTAGGATGCGTGGGTTGGGATCTTTTGTACCAGATGTTTATGGCTAATGTTTTGTACTCGGCTTTGAGTTTGTAAACTCTTTTGATGTATCATACAACTTTTATGTATTTGGTTTTCCTCTACTTGTGTCTTGTTGTAAGATCCAGTGAACTTGTTGTCAGGCTAGGGTCAGGATCCATTGTGAGATCCTAGCCCAATGTAGCATTCCAATTCGTGTGGATTTGGGGTGTTACACCTAACCTGCAAGGCAATCTACAACAATCGGTATAAAACCGTTAGCTCATATTCGAAGCATTAGAATTAAAGGGAAAGGCACATACACAAGAAGAACACCGCAAGCACACAACATACTTAAAAACACACCAATCCGGTTTATTATCTTTATTATTATTAAGTCGTATTCCGTTCTAGTTTCAACTTAGGTTGTGACACGAGAGTCACCGAAACTCACCTCGCTAAATCCAAAGTAGGGGCATATATGCAGCTTCTAGAAATTAGGGCCAAAACTGTAAATTCAAAGTACAGGGTACGTTTTGCAAATACACCAATATCAAGGGGGCCCGTTTTGCAAATACACCAATAGCAAGGTGAAAGCAGAGGTGTGAGGGTAACGATGGGCCAATAGCTAGGGGGCAGGGCTACCCAACTCCTTTCATCACGCAAGAAGAAGAGAGGGAAAAGGTATAAAAGAAAAAAAATAGAATAAAATAAAATAAATAAATGGGGAAAAGATGGGAATGAAGTAAATCCGATCAAAATATTCGGAACGGGATTTTCGAATCGGAAAAACTTTTTGACCTTTTCGAAAATAATAATACGGATGTACACGAACGTATCCAAAATGATAATATACTCGGGAAAGATATTTTTACGTCGGAAAAATACTTTTAATAAAATATTTTAAGCTAAGAAAATATCGATAGAAGTATAAAAATAAACATCGCAAACGCACCCAATAAACGGGGAATTACAAATATTGCATAAATAAGTATTATATTTACACATATGTAACTGTAGTCAGTCAACAGTTTTTAGGTTATATATTCAAATATAGGTGCTTATTATGTACTATTCTGGACATAAATGTATAAATGTTCACGGATTATTCGATACATGTTACATATATTTGCTTTCTATTCGATTCCTAAGCTTGCAAGGGTATTCGCAAGCTTCATAAATGAAAATGCAACACCATTGTGCCTACGTTGGGTGTCAAAGTCTGGGAAAGGGGGTAAGTCGTTCCCTGGGCATGCAGAAATTAAGGGTATTATTGATACCCTTGAAAAGAAGGAAATAAAAATTGTCCAAGGACTCAATGAAAGTGATGACACCGACAGGTGGGGGTTAAAGAAGGGAGAAGATTGATTTCATGTTCGATGTTGGCTTTGAAAAGTTTGACTTAATAATTATAAGGTCAAATGTTGTGCATGAAAAGGAAAAGGCCTTTTGGTAAGTTATGTACTGATTTTGTACTTTAATTTTTTTTATGTAGTTATTAGTTACACATATTTATTGATATATTTTGGTTATGTAATCCTGTTGTACCAGAAATAAAGATTAGAAACCTTTCAAATCCTAAAGTTGATGATGATGATGATGATTTTGTTGATCCACCAAGTGAGTGATCTAATTTTCATGTTTCTTACATTATATATGAGTTTACTGAATTTTAATAACTCTATAATTTATCTAAACAGAAAAACCAAATGTGGTAGAGAAAGACGTTGGAGCTGTTGAAAAGATGAAGGGGAAAAGAAAAGCTAAAAATAGCAGCCCGAATGTCTAACCTGTCAGGTTGTCAATTTTATATTCACACGATATTTTTTTACAAATGTAGACTATATGCATTTGATAATACATATGACAAACTTCGTGTAGATCATCAAAGAGGACCAACAAGAACAAGGACTCATTATCTGCAGAAACGATAGATACAAATTTTGGAAAAGCAGCCGAAGAAAAAAAGAGAAATGCGTTGATTAAACACAGTCAATATCTCAAGGTCAGTTTATTAATGTACATAATTAAGTACACAAACTGGAAACATGGCTTCGTATGCACTGATATGGGAACACATACAAATTACTTTGATTTTTGATATAAAGTATGTTCATATAATATAACAATTATGTTCTGATTGTATTTATAAATGTACATAATATGTTGTTTAAACAAAGCAAAATGGAAGCAAATCAGCCAGCTTGGGTTGCACAAATAATGGAAAAGTTGGAATCCATTGAACGGGGTCAAAAAGAACTTGAAAATAAGGTCGAACAACAAGGACTTCTAATTGATGATTTGACAACTTATTCTAGGGATCTTGGAACTCTATATGACAAGATAGACACGACTGTACATGGCAAGCAAGAGGACCGAGACCAAAATCAAAAATCTTGTTAGAGACCTTCTAGCCCCATCATCTACTACAAGAGGTCATGCCCCAACTGAAAAAAGGGTTGCTACATCTCCAAAAGACACTGCATATGATGCATCGGTTCAAGAAATAGGAGGTGGTTCGAGCGAGGTATGAAAAACACAAGTGTTTAGTGCATAATCCAAAAACAGTGTAGAAATATGTAGTGTAGTTGTAATATTATGTATCTGAATATGTTACATTCTATAACATCTAATAAAAATATGTATATCTGTATTATTGTGTTAAAACAGGGGGGTCAATGTAGTCGAGCATGTTCAAAGGGTGGGTCTAAGGGTTCCAAAAGATAGTAAATACAAGCGTACACCGTTTTAGAAAAACGTGAAACTCCCGAAAGAACCCCCAATGAGCATGCTACAATCAGTTGATCGTCAAAACTTTATAACTGGGTGAAGAACAAGGATGATCAAGGTACAATACGGGGATATATTAAGAACATATCTAGAGCATCCATACGGGACATTCTAAAGCAAGACAACTGGATAAAAGATGAGGTATGTATAAATGTTCAATGTATGTATGCATAATTAGTACACAATGTAGTAGTAACTTATGTAACTAATCATATGTACACAATATATGAATAGTTAGGTTGATTTTCATTCTAATGATTGTCACAGGCTATAGATGAGATTATTATTCACATGCGGAAGAGCATTGTCGAGAACCTTGAGCATTTCTCCAATATTGCGGTTCTATCGTCCGTTTGGTCTAGGGCATACAACCGTACAATATTTGAAAAACATGTTAATATGAAGGACTCGAAGCTAGTTTCAACAAAACATGCATGACGTTATTTCTGGAGACAGCCCACAAATGTTCAGAAAGTCATTATATGTTGTTGATGTGATATATTCACCATTCAACGTCCTAGAATCCCATTGGGTTGCTCTCGAAATTGATTTCCGAATGTGGTGCATATATGTATATGATCCTCAAATCAACTACACAAAGGATGATAAACTGCATAATCTTCTTGAGCCCATGGCAGTTATGCTCTCTCAACTTTTAGGAGTACATGCCAAGCACAAACAGTTTGGAGATCGATTGAAGGGGTCATTCAAGGTGATTAGGAAAACTGGTTTGAATATCAACATTGATGGGTACATATTGTGTATTTCAATTATGTAGTAATCCATATAATATTGCATACTTTATATTTAGATGTACTTCTTGAACGCATGGGAAGCTGTGACATATTCACTTTGAAGTACATACAGTACTTAGCATTTGGACGCAAAGATTTGAGTGCTATAAGCGATGAATCTGTTCAAACAAGTAGAGAGAAATTGGCCAATGTTGTGCTCACAAGGGAATGACATGAATGGTTTGATGAGATTTGAAAATCATCAATTTATGTAATGGTTTATGTAACCGAAACATGATGACATCCATATTGTTGCTTTCTGTTATGAACCTTAGTTATTTCAATTGGTTGTTTAGTACAGAAGGATATTCATTGCATGTGTTCATTTGATAGTTTGAATTAAGTGAAACATTTTAGCAAGACATACACTTGTTCAGTTTGTTACATTATTTATGATATATGTACATAAATGCTTGGGTTTTATATTAAACTGACTTGCACACCTCAATAGTATAGTGCATGCATAACATATACGACTATACATAATGCTCGAATTTAGGTTTGGTGTACCTTATGTTTCTGTTTCTCAGTGAGTTAAGATGTTTGTATACGATTGAATTGAATATGTTTATAGTATAAAAATGGCGTGTGAAGGCAATATGTATACAGTTGTTCGATCTTACTTTATTAATAGTTTGTGTACATGTATATTGGCACTATATTAAAATGATTTGCAATGTATATGGAGGATAAAGACAATATGTACATAGTCTAAAATAAAATCATACTTATATTCGAGGGACTAAAATGTTGAAATGCAAACATAATACTATTTGTTCACAAGGTTACATGTTTTTCAAGTATCAAGTAACTTGACTATATCGGCTGATTTACTCAAGTTTTCTTTGTGTGTCCACTAAAGCCACAAGCAATATCTGAAACGTAGACCAGTATATCCCACTCCGACTTGTTCGGCACCGGGTAAATAACCTCTGCATATCCAGACCTCTAATATTCAGTGAAATAAACTTACTTACAAGATAAGAAGGGCTCATACCTACATGCTTTGTTGCAGCTACTGCATGTATGCATGGTATCTCTTCAATATCAAACTCTTTGCACGCACAAGTCTTCATTTGCAAACAAAAAATTACATGTTCATCCCCCCTTTTCACCTCAAACTCCATCCTTTCCGCGTCAAGTGTGTACACAAAGTAAGAACCGGATTCATCAAACCTTTTTTGAATGATAACCTCAACTTTTGGCGTGGAAACATCCACACAAGATTGAGATTTATTACGGCGCTCGGCAAACCAACGTGACATGAATTGTCTGATTTCATCCAACATGGCTAAAACTGGATATTCCCTCCCTTCTTTCATTATGCCGTTAACACACTCTGCATTATTACTAGTCATTATATTGTACCTTTTAGAAGGAGAAAACAAACGAGCCCATGTTGATATCCCCATCTCAGTAAGAAACTCTCCAACCTTTGGCTTATCCTGTACATATTTACTAATATCAGGATACATTTACTATAAATAATGAAAATATAAAGCTGTTATGTACGGCAACATACCAATGATATTTGTCTCAGTAGTTCAGTGCAGTCAACTTCCCTAAATCTCTTCGCCCCATCAATAAAAATTTGTAGTATATGGTTCGATCTTGTTCGCTTTCTCAGATTCCCCTTAAGATGTCAAATACAGTAAATATGAAACGCCAAACGATAGTTGGATGCTATACCTTTCTTAATAGAATTATATCGATCAAAAACAAATACATGTTCCTTGTTGTTTGGAATGATACGACTCAAATTATTAAAAAAAGAAATCCTAAGACGCATCATTATCACTATCAACAATTCCAAAAGCAATGGGATATATTTGTTGATTTGCATCTTGTGTAGTTGCAACGAGCACCCCTCCCCCCCCTCACTATTTTCCACTTAAATGTGTGCCATTGACCGTGATAACCTACAAATTTATCAAATATGTACACATTTCATATGCACAATCTAATAACATTTACTACATAATTTCATGATAAAAGGGTGTGTACCTTTTGCATCGCACCAAATCCTCGGATAGATTGTCCAAATGCAACAAATACAAATCTGAAACGATTTTCCTCATCAATTACAATGGCAAAAACTGTACCGTTGTTCACATCCTATAACATATACAAATATGCACGGATTGAGCTATAATTATCTTTTGAAGTTCCTCTAATCATGTCTTTTACGGCTTCTTGTGCTTTCCAACACTTCCAATAACTAGAATCTATTCGATGTGAACTCTTCATAGCAGTGACTATGTGATTAACAGAAGGTAACTTTTTTGAATTACCGTACCTACATAAACGTTGAATACACACGTTATTAAACAGTTTACAATGAAAAAAAGAATGTTTCTGTTACAATGAACAACATACATTGATTTCACTTTCTCTGCAATGACTTGATAGGAAGCACCCCCCCTGTTACCGGCTCTCCTCATGTGATAGGAACATGTATGTGTGGAGACATACCTTGTTGTTGTAAAATAACTTGATTCACCAAGCTTAGTTAAACGAACCCTCCCTCTACAGTCTTCGTCGATACATCTTGTTGTTACTGCCTTCATTTTTGACTTAACAATCCTATACTAGAATATTCGGATATTGAATGCAAACACAAAGCATTCTTTAACTCAACCTTTGAAGAATATGTTTTCCCCAAAACAATCTCATAATGATGCACATCGGTACATATGTATCTCCATGAGGCACTATTGCAAGAGGGTCACCCGCTGTATTCTCTTCTTGGGCTATCACCGACATACTTAATGAATGTGTACATAAATCAAGTTGCAAACATCCGTTCAGCATTATGTAACTAAGCTACTGTAACACTACTTATGGGCTTATGTAGATCAACTTTTGTGACACACATTGGCACACTCCACATGCACTGCTGCAGACCATTTATTTAAAGAAATGTTTCCAAATCAACCGTTGTAGTGACGTCAAATGGCTTCAGTGCGGGATTGAATGGATTCTTGTACGACAATTTTACATCAAATTCCGATACACATATTCTAAACTGCGTTGCAACCTTATGTTTTAAATCCTCAAAGGTGCAAGAAACATCAACAACAAGAGCTTTGCTTGTAACATCCCCAATGTAGTCCCATACATTATTCTTCAACTCCCAATCACCACCATAATAGAAGGTCACGAAAACATAACTCATACCTAATACATACACGACAACATAACATTTACACAACATACTAATTACATAATAGCATCTAAACATGACATAACATACTTATTACATAATAACGTCTAAACATGACATAATTTGTAAAAAACCAATAGTTATGGTACACTCTATTTAAAGACTATCAAACCTTCACAACACAGTAACAATTAATTGATATGTTCGTACACAAAAAGCACAATTCTGAACAAAAATGATATCCCCCAAATCGATATATAGTTTATTGCATCAGGATAAAAACATAACATTCTATAGCTTCAAAAAATCATCAAAAACGCTTGCCAAGTAATACTTTACCTGGTACATACGCGAGAAACGATACCCACAATCAATATGTAGTTGATTGCCACCGTCTTATATATCTGATCGATCTCTGTCAATGATTTTGAAAAAATCAAGAGGAGAAACAATGGCGTCTAGTTTGTAGAACGCAAGAGCAGAAACTCATTAGCATCAACAATGGTGTAACACCCCGAATCTGCGGGACTCGGGAATGCTACGGGCGAGACCTCACAATGTGTCCCGACCCTTAGCCTGACAACAATCTCACCGGACATTTCCAGCATGAAACAAATAAAGGCAAAAACTCAAATAGTTTGTAATGTATGCGAGAACTTAAATGTAAAGGGTGCAAGGTGGAAACTCATCCGAGTTCTCAAAACGACAAAAACTCCAAAACATAAATCCGAAACGATACATCAAAACCCATAAATCCAAACATAATAAGATAACCCAAAAACGCCCCCGTCCTATAATGTACGGCGACCCTCTGCTGTCCACTCCACCTCACTCGGCGTCGTCCCTAACCTGCGGGCTACACAAGCGGTTTAAAACCGTAAGCTCAATTCAAAGCATTAGAAACAAGGTGAAGCCATATACACACTCATACATCATCATATCACATAACATGCTCAACATACAAGTCCGTTTTAATATATTTATTTATTAAGTCATATCCTGTTCTAATTCAACTTAGGTTTGTGACACGAGAATCCCCGAAACTCGCCTCGGTCCCTACTTACCGGCATGGAATGGTACTAATGCATCCGACCGTCTACCAGCACGGGATAGTCACAAGAACCTCCTAGCTCTCGCGGGAGCTAGACAAGTTGTCACCGCCCGTTATCATACACTTGGGCCAAAATAATATATATATATATATATATATATATATATATATATATATATATATATATATATATATATAAAGGTCGGTGGTCCTATTACCGGTTTATATGTTATAACGAAAGCGATAAAACACACACCACCAAACATGCAACGCATCTAATACATAGAATACGAGCTAAGTAAGTCTGGAGACTTACCTCGTCACCACTCTCAACTCACAACACTCTTTCTTCCTTAAGGAGGAAGCACACAACCTGCTCACAAGAGGATATACGTATCAACACAAGCTCATGCTTAGTGAAGTCTAAGACTTCACTCTACGGATCTACGCAAGATCACCTAGCTCTCAACCTAGGAACACATCCTAGAACTCACAATCCTCACAACACTCTCAACACAAGGATGCAACTCACAACAGCTTATACATCATATGATCATCAACAATAGCCTAGAAGAGTCAATCTAGTCTAGAAAGGTCCAACATGCTCAACCAATTAAAGGTCAACAACAACATCAAGCCATAAGGGCTCCAAGGTTCACAACCACTAGATGACATTCTCATGCTACTCTAGGAAAAGCATGCTACTAACGAGATATAACCATAAGGCTAAGGAAGGAACGAAGAGAAAGGGAGGAAGAAGCCTACTGGTGAAGTAAACGCAGTCGCGGAAACAAGCTGGCACTCCCTACGTGGCCCTGTCACCGCCCCTGCGGAAGCCTAGAGCCACCCCACAAGAACGACATCCTCACAAGAACGACATCACTCTAGTCAACTAGACGTCCTTAGACTTCTAGGCTCAACATCCTCACAAGAATCACAACTCAAGATAGATTAACCCTCTAGCCAACTAGAAGTCCTTAGACTTCTAGTGCTCACAATCCTCACCACTCATAAACACATAAGATACATAATACTCTCAGTCCACTACTTTAAAGGCTTCCAACATAACAACTCAGTCCCAAACCAATATCCTCCCAGTTCTAAGAGTTCATGCCACAACATCAAAACAAACATACCCTCAACTCTCACAAGATAACCCTAAGGGTCAAGTCACTACTTGGCATTCAATATCACCTATGTTAAGCCATCCTAACATGATACAAAGATTTTTCAAGATCAAGGAAGCGGAAAGGGAAGAAAGGAACAAGAGATCGGAGGCTTACTGGTGCAAAAACCGCTCCTGCGGTGTGCAGGACCCAGAGTCCTCCCCCGCGGCTTGTAGAGGCCGCCCCGCGGTTTACAGGACCCGCCCCCACGGCTTACAGGATCCTCCCCGCGGCCGTAGTGCAGAAACGTCGACTCTTTGGTTCTTCGATGTACAACAGCTTTCCTATTGCCTCCTTTGATGCTGTGAATGTCTCTTAGCTTCCACCACAAGATCATATCCTTCCTCCATGGTATGAGCACGCAAGGACATAAGAATGAACCAGAGAAGATTCTCTTGAGTGAATCCATGGATCTCACTCTTCAAAGGTGCAAGAAGGAAAAAGGAAGAAGAAGAGAAGAAGAAGAAGGAAAGAACTTACTCTGGATCATGTTTCTACAGTCCAACCTTCGTGTGACAGTTTCAAGAGGAGAGAAACACTAAGGTAAGAATGAAGAGAAGGAGAGAAAGGAGAAGAAGGGAAAGGAGAGGAATTAACGTTAATTGAGAATAGGCAGAGAATATGGCTGCATCAATAGAAGGGGACCAAGGGTCAAGCAACCCAAGGATCACCACATAATAATGTGGTTGGCATAAATGAATGGGGAGGTGAAAGGTAGGAAGAACAACGGACCCGACTCCCGCTCTGTCGTGTCGCCACCCCCGCGGGACGTCCAAGCCGTGGTTGCGGGCCTTCTAAGCCTCAAGGGCAGTAGCCCTTGCTCAAGGCTTCTATCGACTCTCGCAACGGAACCAAAAATTCCGGGCGTTACATCAGATCCCCTTCAAAATAAGTTTCATCCCGAAACTTAAACAAACGTTAATCCTCTCAGTCTCAACGGAGACATACACTCAGAACATGAAGGCATAATCCTTCTATCTACACACACAATCTACTCAAGCGAATACATCAAGATCATACAAATCAAACACATAATCCGGCACTGCACAAACTACACATAACATCACACATGACATAATTCTAACTCATCGATCATATCAATGTTACTAGCTCAGCGTAACTCCACCAAAAATATTATCCTCTTTCTTGCAAATAGCCTAATGGCTCCTCGTCTATGCCACTAGATTGTCATGACTGACAATGTATCTCGAGTCGTGTACGTACTCCCTTGGCTGATACACATGATATGCCAATGAACAAATTCTACTTCTTGGTGGCAACGCCAACCTATAACCCACTTTTCCAACTCGTGTAAAGATCTCAAAAAGATCAGATGTAACGTGTAACACCCCAAATTCTGAGAACTCGGGGAGCTACTGGTTAGGACCTCACAATGGGTCCCGACCTTAGTTTGACAACAATTTAACTTGGATCTTACAACAAGGCACAAACGTATTTAAATCATTTGAAAACTTTAAATAATATTTACATGAAGAATATGTATCAGCCTTACAAAGCAAAGGTACCAAAACGACACATAAGAAGAACAAAAGACATCCCGTCCCCAACTAAATAAGTACGTGGACCCGGCTGACCATTCCCTTCGGATCTCTCTACAACTGTTTTAACCTGCAAGACATCTACAAGCGGTATAAAACCGTTAGCTAACATTCTATGCATAAGTATAAAGGTAAAAGCACAAACACACAACATACACAATCAACATGCAACACTCAATCCTTTTATTATCTTTAATTAGGTGATAGATTATTACTAATGATACTTATTTTGTGACACGAGGGATTCCCAAACCTCGCCCCTGTCCCCGTTTACCAACGCGGAATGGTACTAATGCATCTGACCGTCTACCGGACTGGGCTGGTCGTAGGGAACCTCCTAGACTCTCGCAAGAGCTAGGCAGATGATGTCACGACCCGTTATCATACACTTGGGTCAATTACGTAAATAATAAAGTCGGCCTAATCCGGTTTCGTTGTTTATCATAACTAGCAAACACCACTCATACACATTACACTCATACAAGAAAGCCAGCTAAGTAAGTCCGTGGACTTACCAGAATTCAATCTCGTCTCTCTTAACAACACTCAATCAGTAACGGCAGGAACTCAGTTGCTTGTCAAAGGAGGCACGTGGGTCAACACATTATCCCGGTGTACTTAGAAGTATAAAACTCCTAAGATGTACAATTACATGTGCAGAAGTTATTACAGTGTTTATTTAAGGTAAAATGACTATTTTACCCTTAGTCCCGGAACTTCCAAAAACTCAGAATATGTACTTAAATTATAATTTGCGGCTAACTAACCATATTCTACTCCCTAGGATGATTTTAGGTAACAACTAGAAAAACTACCTATTTTCTATTTCCCGAAAAGTCACTAAAGTCCAACTACAGCTTCAAATATAAAATTCGAATAATCTTATAAAAATTCCGAAATAATTCCCTAGATCATCTATGATATCTCATCTACTCCTAGGAGCAAGAATTTCTTAAAACTGTTCAACCATCACTTCTACAAAAATTTCCAAAGTTGGTCACAACACTTAACAAACAGCACATTGTCTTAACTTTGAAAAATCATAACTCCTAAACTACTCGCTGGATTTATCCCAAATTTTGATATGTTCTAATATAAAATCTTATCTATAATATATCTAAAATTCAGCTGCAAAGGAGATCAAAATCCTATTTAAAACTATCTCACAAAACCGAATTTCAGCACAACCGAAAAACTGCTTACGACTCAATCTTTGAAAAATCATACACCTCAAACCACTCGCTGGATTCCTCTCAAATTTTAATATGTTCTACAACAATATGTAAACTATATCATATCCAAAATTCAAGCCCAACGGAGATCAAGAGCTTATTCAAAACCATCTCACAAAACAGCATCACTTGCTGTTTTCCCCAACACTCAGCACATATATAAAAACGTCAACTTTGAAACACAATAACTCTCAAACCGTAACTCCGATTCTTCCCAAATTTTAGTATGTTATACCATGTACTACTGTATATGACATATCCGAAAACCAGCCAAAAAGAATGAGTTTAGCATACCTAAATCGGAGTCCAAAGTTGGCTGTTCGTCACAGTTGGAAAATTGGAAGATGTAACAGCCCCTCTGCAGCTGTTCCTTTGGCTGGAATATATAATTTCCTAGAGGGTTTTGTACCAGTTATAAGCACATATATGGCTGAAGTAAAGCAAGGAAGAAGTAGTGAGGTCTTACTCATCTACAAGGCTCTCACGTTCATAGCCTTGTCGGAAACTGAAGAGGTCCAATGGGAGGCTGTTGTGCACGACTCCAGGGTGGAAGACTCCCGGGTTTCAGTGTGTACGCAGATGGTTGTGCTGCTGTGTGGTTGTTCGACAGAAACGAGGGGAGATGCAAGGCAGCAGGTCCTCACTGGCTGACGGGAATAAAAGGCAACAGAAGGAAGGAATCCAGAAGTGAGGCGTGAGGTAAGGCGGAAGATCAGGGGGAGGCACGCAGCAGGCTAACATCTGTAAACGTGGAAGGAAGGTGGGGAGCTGCTCCATTAATTGCGGGTATAAATGAGATAGGAGAGAGCGTATAGTGGATCTGGCGTGTTGCTGGGAAGCAGAAGGAGAAGAGACCGTCTGTCCCTGGGCTGGAGCGAAGCAGCAATGCACCATTCTGGGCTGCACATATGGGCTGGGGCGAAGCAGCAATCAGCAAGGCAACGTCCAGGGCTGTAAGTTGTTGTATGGGCTGCAACAAGGAGTGGGCTGGCGCTAGAGCTGAGCAAGGATGGGCATGAGTTCGGGCTGCTTCTGGCTGCAGCAGAGGAAGAGTGGGCTGCGAACTGGGCTGAAAACAAGGTAGGGATAGTGGGCTGAAAGAGTTGTCTTGGCTTTGTCACAGCCTTGTCAAAACGTGTCCTGACCTTGTCATGGTCTCGTCTCAGCCTTGTCGAAATCTCGTCTCAGCCTTGTCATCATCTCGTCTAAAGTCATCGTTACGAATTAATTATAAGAGTTAGGGTTTGATATAATTCTATCATTTTATGTGAATTAAATTCTACATAAAATGATAAATAATTATAAGAATTAGGATTTGATATAATTCTATCATTTTATGTAAATTAAATTCTACATAAAATGATAAATAATTATAGGAATTAGAGCTTGCTATAATTTTATCATTTTATGTGAATTAAATTCTACATAAAATCATGAATTATAATAACTAGGGTTTAGTATAAATCTATCATTTTATGTGAATAAAATTCTACATAAAATAATAAATAATTATAAAGATTAGATCTTGATATAATTTTATCATTTTATGTGAATTAAATTCTACATAAAATAATGAAATTTGTGAAGGAAGAGATACTAGATAGAAAGGGGAAACCGTCAACGGCGGAATTAGACGGAATAAAAATTCCGGATATTACATCAATACCCCCTTAAAATAAGTTTCGTCCCGAAACTTAGGACAAGGTACTTAATTAAACGACTTCCATAATTAAACTGGTCTGTCCTAGTCTCACTAAATTTTTATTCGTTTCCTAAACTTATCTAACTCTATCAAAGCGTAACGAAAAAAAAAAAAAAATTGGTCGTTACATAACGGAACTCAACTCCCTTTTTAATTCCAAAACGTCTGACGCTTCACGCTGATGAAACTCTCATATAGACCTACTCCATATCTGAACTCTCGAATCTTGCGCCTCTTATCTGTACACGCCTTTTAGCCACTCGGCGCGGCTAGCATCCGCTCTAGGATTATCGTTACTCGAGCGATGTCATCACACATCTTCTCTAGGTCATCCTACCATTACTACTCGGTAAATCCCTACACAACGGTGTATGACACATCCGCTCATATAAAGTCTCACAAAGGCCATCCCAAACGACGCATGACAACTATAATAATACGAAAACTTAAAAAAGGGAAGTGTTCTGATCACACTTGTCCCCAATCTGGCACACAGGCTCTCAATTTGAGACGATGGTACTCGGTATCCCCACAAATTTTCACTGTCAACTTGGTGAATTCGTCCACTAGCCGATTCATTGGCTACGTTTCTCAAATAGTTATAAAGTGCGTGATCTGGTCAGTTGCTCTACAATAATCCCAATTGCGTCACAACTTTTACTCGGTCTTAAACCGGTAATACCATTTATGGAGATATCCTCCCACTCACACTGTGTAACCGACAGTGGATGAAATCCTCATCACGTCATATAGTGCTCACACTTGACCTGATGATAGGTCGCACATTGGTTTCGTGCATAGTCGTATCGGGTTAAGCCCGCGTCACCAATACAACATATGATGTCCCTATTCATTTTACATTCTTCATAACACATAAGGTAGCCTCTCCCAAATCGGACAAGGGTCTGTCCTTATCCGGAAACCGGATATCCATCTCCATCCTTAATAAATCTCTTTGCAACTAAAGCTGGACCATCAGTCGAGTTATCGCCTCCGCTCGAGGCATCCACATGCTAAGGGTATCGGTGACCACATTCACCTTTCCCGGATGATACAAAACCATCCGACCAAACTCCTTAATCAGGTCTATCCATCACCTCTAGCAGGTACTCAACTCTTGGTGAGTGAATACATATATCAAACCTTTATTTCCCGTTCAAGACTGGCATGTCGCTCCATAAAAATACCGACATCATATTAAGAGCATGCATTAAAATGGATAGCTTTCGACCCTTCATCGGTAATTCTTCTCATATGCTCACAGTTTTCTAACACATACGCGAAACCTCTCTTGTTACTTGAACTGCATCCCCAAGCCCCACTTGGATGCATCACTATTTGTCACCAAGTTCACAAGACTCTTTGTCTGTGCAAAAGAAATCGGAGTAGAGGTCACTTAGCTCTTCGGTTTTTCAAAGCTCCACGGACACGGCTCGGACCATACCATTCTCATATACTTCCTTAGAAAGGAAGGGCGTTGAAACCATTCCGCAACTCGGTAGTTATAGCCCGCCAACCTAAATGCCACTTACCTCCCCCACGTTCCTCGGAGGTAGCACCAAAAATATCGCATTGGTCTTCGTTGGATCCACTTGATCTCTCCCATTGTCACTACATGCCCTAGGAAGTTACTTTAGACGTCCTACTCCCACTTAGATAACTCTGTTCATAAACCTTATCCCGCATAACTTGTATTACTATCGTCCCGTGTCAAGCTTGTTCCTCTCAACTCCTAGAGTACAACAAGACGTCGTCAAAATGAGGACATAAGAATCATTCGTACATCTCCCACATCACTAGTTGTCGTTACTAACATTAGGTTATGGTCCATATTGGAACCGCCTGTAAAGCCACAAATTGTGCGACACCACTACAACCCGATTCAAAAACCGATGAATACGTATTTACATAACCTCTCAACTTCTCGTGTGTCGTGCCCAAATGGCTTCACTACAACCTGTAGTGACCATACCGGTCCAAAATGCCGTCTTACGTAGGTACTTTCTTTTCTCGTCCAAAACTGGTGACATCCCGACTTCAACTCGTTACTTTCTTTTCTAAGCTTGCAGCATTGCCCTAATTCGGGTTCTCCGTTACCCGATATTGCCCTCGTGGCTTCTTCGGGTGAGTCTAGAAAAATTTTGACTCATCTCTTGCTCGCAACGACATATCATCCATTTCACACCGTGCATCCTTTATATATATTCTCATTTGCGTAAAGCCACAATGAAAGCCTCGCCTTCCTCTTGATCCTCTAGTTCTTCCAACCATGATCACACCTTAAAGGTTCTGATCTATTTCGTTCCTCCACATGTCAATCCCATGACCTAAGAAAGTTGCATAGGTCATTACAACCCCCCTAAAGAGGTCTTTTACTGTTACTTGTCTTGAACCCGTTCAATGCTACTTGATTACGCCATTTGCCCCTTCCGTTGATATAACTCCTTACTGTTGACATTGAACCACCGGGAATATTTCAAGCTCTTGTTATTGTTCCTTTATGATCCACATTATGTGTTACTCTTCCCACTTATACTCATCAATAGACAACCTACACATGTGAGTTCTCAGTTGTCACTGATTAGCTTGTAGTTGACCTTCTTTGAGGTTAACAACCTTTCTTTCTTTTATACTCTCCATGTTACCATTCTCATGAAGGCTACTCTCTCGGGGTACTCTACCTTAAACTCGGTTAGCTCATTCTTCATTCCACACTTCCTTTTCTACAAGATAACTATACCCTTCTCGGCCTTGTTGTGTCATGTGACTCACCTTCATAGGCTTAACCGCATTTCATAATATCTTATAGGTGCGTCTTCTCAAAAATCTCTAATGTTAGTTAGCATCCACTTGTGTTTCTCTTGGTTGATGTCTTACGTCTTTCGATAAAAGCTCCTTGTTGTGTCTCTCGTCTTCTGAAACCATCATCTCTATGCACTTCTTCTTCTTGATGTTGCTTAGCCTTCTCACCATAACAGAAACAGTTGACCCTCTTAAAAACATTCTACTATGTGAACTTTTACCAAGTGATTTTTTCCCCGTAGCCTCATATATTCGAACAAATTCATCCACTTGGGATCTCGTAAAATTGGCACTTCACCTTCTAGTCCTTCTGTAAGCTTAACTTACGTATCTCTTAGATCTTCGTAATTGGTCCATCTGCACCTTTCGTCTAGACTCTCTGCTTAGGAGCGTCTAGGGAAACTTACATCTCGATGGGAACGTCAATCTTATCCTCGAGTGAAAGTGCACTCCTCTTCACTCGCTCTGCTTCTTCAATTTATCAACGTGACACTGGGAAAAACCTTATGTTCGTTGTCTCTTGTTGCTTTATTGATGATCCATCCTTGCTTCCTCAGAACCACTCTTATGTCGTCACTTAATTGTGTAGGTTCCAACTCGGTTTCGCTTAAGTTGACTTGGGTTCCTCTCTATTTGTTAAACCTTCGGTGAAGTCATTTCTATTCTTCTACTTCGATGTCCTCGTAACGGATCCAAGAAATCATCGGGGTGCTCACTAAACTTGATGCTCAACTCGATAATTTGAGCATACTCCTCGTCATATGTACACTAGCCTAAGTCATGTGGTGTTTGTCCAAGGGGCGATGATAGTTTCCTATCATCTAACTACGAAGTCTACAACTCTAGTATGATACTAGTGTACCATACGTATAAACATGTATATAAAACTATTTAGAGCTCACGCTACTACTATAATCATAACAAGTCAAGAAACAACCTGCAATCCAACATACAACTATAAATCCAGTAAACTAGGCTGCCGAGATCCGCGGAGGTAGTGGTGGTCCTGTACATTCTATCCCAACCCGACTATGCTCGTGATTTGAAAACGAAATTCATTTGGAAAACTCAGAACCCTTGCAGGTTCTGTTTGTTTATCTATTTGGCCTTTTAGAAGATTGCGAGTACCATTGTTGTCAACCAAGACCTTTGATACCATATTGTAACACTCCAAATCCGAAGGACTCGGGATGCTACGGGCTAGGACCTCACAATGGGTCTCAACCCTTAGCTTGACAACAACCTCACTGGACCTTACAACATGGAACAAATAAAAAGGCAAATGAACAAGTTTTTAATGCATGAAGAATATCCGAAATACAACCGAAAACAACTCCAGTCGAGTTCTCAAATCAAAGGCAACATGACAACGTCTCAAGATAACAAATAAAGATAAACCGATCCCGTCCTATAATGTACGGAACCCCGGCTGCTCACTACCGCCAGATCACTCGACCGC
Source organism: Fagopyrum homotropicum (assembly GCA_033239125.1). Taxonomy (NCBI): domain Eukaryota; kingdom Viridiplantae; phylum Streptophyta; class Magnoliopsida; order Caryophyllales; family Polygonaceae; genus Fagopyrum; species Fagopyrum homotropicum. Next base: position 62,263,708 of record BSWB01000005.1, read on the forward strand.
CTCCCTAACCTGCAAGGCATCTACAAGCGGTATAAAACCGTTAGCTAAACAATCTATGCATTAGAATAAAGGGTAAAGGCACATACACACATAACGAACACATACAACATGCAAGCACTCAAGTCCATTTATTATCTTCATTTACGTTATTCCTTACTAATGATACTTATTTTGTGACACGAGGGATTCCCAAACCTTGCCTCCGTCCCCATTTACCAGCAAGGAATGGTAGTAATACATCTGACCGTGTACCTGCCTGGTCTGCTCGCAGAGAACCTCCTAGCTCTCGCAAGAGCTAGACAGTGATGTCACCGCCCGTTATCATACACTTCAGCCAATTACGTAATATACATATAAGTCGTCATATTCCGGTTTCGTTGTTTAATATATCTAACACACACCACCAAAACACAATACGCTAATACAAAGAAGTCAACTAAGTAAGTCTGTGGACTTACCAGACTCAAAGCGAAACCCGATCGACCTCTCTCAACCTTCCGTGGGAAAAGACGACACGCTTGTTCAACACAACGCACACGAATCAAACAACACTCTAGTCAACTAGAAGGTCTTAGACTCCTACGCTCAACATCCTCACAAGAATGACATTACTCTAGTCAACTAGAAGTCATTAGACTTCTAGGCTCAACATCCTCACAAGAATCACAACTCAAGATAGATCAACCCTCTAGCAAACTAAAAGTCCTTAGACTTCTAGTGCTCACAATCCTCACCACTAATAAACACACAAGATACATGATACTCTCAGTCCACTGCCTTAAAGGCTTCCAACATAACAACTCATTCCCAAACCAATATCCTCCCAATCCTAAGAGTTCATGTCACAACATCAATACCAACATACCCTCAACTCTCACAAGATAACCCTAAGTGTCAAGCCACTAATTGGCATTCCATATCACCTATGTTAACCATCCTAACATTCTACTAAGATTGTTCAAGATCAAGAAAGCGGAAAGGGAAGAAAGGAACAAGAGATCGGAGGCTTACTGGTGCAAAACCGCCCCTGCGGTGTGCAGGACCCAGAGTCTGCCTGCACGGCTTGCAGAGGCCGCCCCGCGGTTTACAGGACCTGCCCCAGTGGCTCACAGGATCCACTCCACGGCTGTAGTGCATAAACGTCGACTCTTCGGTTCTTCGATGTACAACAGCTTTCCTATTGCCTCCTTTGATGTTGTGAATGTCTCTTAGCTCCCACCATAAGTTCATATCCTTCCTTCACGGTATGAGCACGCAAGGACATAAGAAGGAACAAGAGAAGATTCTCTTGAGTGAATCCATCGATTTCACTCTTCAAAGGTGCAAGAAGGAAAAAGGAAGAAGAAGAGAAGAAGGAGAAGGAAAGAACTTACTCTGGATCACGTCTCTACAGTCTATCCTTCGTGTGACAGCTTCAAAAGGAGAGAAACGCTAAGGTGAAGGATGAAGAGAAGGAGGGAAAGGAGAGGAATTAACGTTAATTGAGAATAGGGAGAGAATATGGTTGCACCAATGGAAGGAGACCAAGGGTCAAGCAACCCAAGGATCATCACATAATAATGTGGTTGGCATAAATGAATGGGGAGATGAAAGGTCGGAAGAACAACGGACCCGACTCCCGCTCTGTCGTGTCGCTGCCCCCGCGGGACGTCCAAGCCGCGGTAGCGGGCCTTCTAAGCCGCAAGAGCGGTATCCCTTGCTCAAGACTTCTAACGCCTCTCGCAACGGAAACAAAAATTTCGGACGTTACAAAGAGCTTCATCCATGGAAATGGCTGAGGGGGAAGGAAAGAAGGGGTAATCAGCAAGGAAGGAGAAGAGAGGAAGAGGAACAAACTTACCAAACCAACTCAGATTCTTCTCCACTGTAGCTCACACACAAGCAAGGCTCCAAGAGAAGTGAGGAAGAACACAAGAGGAAAGAGTGAAGGAGAGAGGAAAAGTGAAATGAAAAGTGAGGAGAGAGAGAAGAGTGGTCAGTACAAAAGGGGTGGGGAGACCCAAAGGTCAGCTGCCCACATGTCCCCTCACTCCAAAACCCGAGGGCCTGAAAGTAAAAAGGAAAACCGAAAGGTCGGCGCGGGATTTTGGGGATAAATCCCGGTGCTCAGCACACGTGCTTGCGGGAAAACTGAGTCGCTGACGCAAGAAGGTCGATAAACCTCTCGGCATCCGGAATAAAATTTTGGATGCTACAAATGGTGTTCAATTTTTCTCAGTAATCGCTTGTTCAATTGATATCCCCTAATTAAAGGGGATTGATATCGTTTTATGTCCTTGTTTAACGACTGTATATTACAATTCCAGTTTTTAATTAAGTTAATTAATACACTTAAATAGGATAGAGAAATATTGAACGTATCTCCAGAATCTTCAACAATATATGTGATTAATCTTTTTAGTAAAATGTAGAGGGACCTAGTTTGTTAACATGAAACAAAATGGGCCTAGAACTTGCCTACTTAGCCAACTCATCCATTATTATTGATTCTTATATTTTATTTAATTATGGATATTGCTTGATTATGTGTTGTCTTGATATCATGTATAATTTTATGATATTTTTAGTTGGATTTAAATATGCTATTAATTTTTAATAAAATTATTTAATTATATATTTTGGGTGACGGTTTGAATGACGGTCAAGGTTATCCTTCCGTTACCCGATCCATTATCATTCCTAGAAGTGAGTGCGCATCTCTTGCACAAAACCATGTGTCTTGTGTTCCTAACCACACGGTCTAGTAGACCAATTTCATGTCCCAAAAGTGTGCCCACATTTTACACTAGAATCATTGTCCACGTATCGGTGAATTTGTTGAAGGCACAATGTTTTAGTGTTCTGAATATATTATACTTAGTAAAATGTGTCTTCTTTTTCTTTTTTCAAATTAGATTAATAGTTTTTTATTGTTAGGAGGATACCTAATTTGTTTTATTGATAAAAAGGGATGTTACACGTACCCATAAAGAAATTTGTAAAAAATATCTAATTTGACATTTCGGGCGTAAAGTTATAATTTTTTTAAAAATTTTTGTTCCATTTCGTGTTTTCTCTACGAAGTGGAGGCCGTTTGGAGTAGAAACGAGTCATTCAATTTGTTAGGGTCCGAAACCAATTTTGCATTTGGGACCCAAAACTGAAACCATTTGAACGATCTACTTTTTACAACTTTACGACTACGGCTCCATATGCGTAATTGTTTGAAATATGACATTTGCAAAACAGACATAATTTTCTCTATATAATGAACTCTCATCCCTTATACCTCCACAGTCAAATCATGTTTCATAAAAATTTTGTCCAGAAAAGAAGACGGAATTTTATGATGGCGTCTAACTTTGAGGTTGGAAAACAAACCGACAAAGACAAAATTTTATAATGAACTCTCATCCATTATTAGCGACCTTATCTTGAGTCAACCTATATCGAGACATTGGTTGAAGTTGTTTCCCTACATTCTCGTGATGGGCTCAACCCACAAGACCAATCGGTTAGTATCTCATTATACCTTATGTGACTACAATTCATTATAAGTGGGCATTACAACGGATTGCCTCAATATGCCGGAAGTTTAACTTTGAGGTTGGAAAACAAACCGACAAACAAAATTTTATAATGAACTCTCATTCATTATTAGCGACCTTATCTTGAGTTAACCTATATCGAGACATTGGTTGAAGTTGTTTCCCTACATTCTCGTGATGGGTTCAACCCACAAGACGAATCGGTTAGTATCTCATTATAACTTAAGTGACTACAATTCACTATAAGTGGGCATTACAACGGGTTGCCTCAATATGTGAAGTAAACTACCGGAAGTGATTATGACGGACCTGGAACAAGCCCTCATCAAATCCATTTAACGGTCTTCCCAAATGCAAAGCACATACTATGAAATGTTCGTGTGATACACATTATCGAAGAAAATGGATGGTACAAGACATGTTCAACTACCCAATAGAACAATTTCAAACAAGATTGTATCAGCTTGTTCTCTTCATATTCGAGTGATACTTATGATGAGGGGCTTTGCATTTTGAAAGAATTTTTTGGGTAGATAAATGGGCTATAGGGATGTCAATTTCATCCGAATCCGACGGATACCCGGCCACCCAATCCATCTTAAAAGGGTGAAAACTCGATATAAAGCGGTTGATGGGTTGAGTAGGATTCGGGTGGACGTTTCATCCGCCCGTCACCCGACCCATCATCCACCCACCCGACCAACATCAACCCATTTAAATATATAATTTTTAATATATTTTTTTTAGTTTTTATATTTTTACCCAAGTATATAACTAGACTAAACCATAATCCTTTCATTATTTGATAGCCATTTTTCCTTCCAGATCTGCGGCGGTGCACAACACAGGTCTAATTCATTCTTTCTCTTAGTCGAACCCGAAGCATTGATACAAGATATATGGTGGGGGACTGGCAGTGCACTAGTTCGCTTTCGTTCTTCCTCATCTTCGTCTGAACCATAGTGAATCTAGAACGGTGGTGTAGAGTAGCGTTTGTTTTTCCCCTTCTTGTTTGGTAACTTCATTCTTCCAAACTGTTCATCATCTTCGTTCTTTCTATTTCCCTTTGTTCTTCCTCTTTGTTAAGTGAGTTTGTTTGTTCTATTTCACTTTGTTCTTCCTTTTTGTTCTTTTGTTTCGTTCTTCTATTTAATTTTTTTTTTCTCTTTGTTAGGTTAGTTTGGTTAGTTCATTATGGTTTATTCTTCCTATTATATTTTCTAAGCTCATTCCGCAAATTGTTTTGTTTATTAGATGACATCGATTTCTTATGTTTGTTTGATTTGTAATATGTTTTGTTGTAGTTTTCCCTTATTTCGGTATTTATTCGTGTTTACATTTTCTCTTATGTCTATTTTGTTTTCTCTTATCTTGGTGTCAACATATAAGTAAGCATATCAGGATCTGGATTTAATCCATTGTAGATTATGGAGCTGATTTTCCTAAAGGCCCGGAAAAGGGAGTAGTTTTTTTTTGGTGTGAAGGAGAGGCAGTGGTCTCCGGTATCTGGACGCGCTTTTATTAATAGAAAGAGGGATAAGTAGTCATCAATCGGGGGATATCCCGACCCCTTACATCATCAAGTAAAAGATCAACTACACCCTCCGGCGGGTCAGACAATACACTCAATCCAATAGGAAGGTTCAAAGCAAAATTAGCTAAAAAAAATCCGCAACTCTATTCGCCTCGCGGAAGGCATGGCGAAACTGGATATTTCAGTCTCTTTTCAAAAAGTCATGGCACATATGTACCAGACTAGCGAGAGGGTGGTGAGGAGCAATGGTGTTCTTGAGCAATTTGACCACCAATAGGGAATCAGTTTCAATGATGACCGAGCGGAAGCCAAACTCCCAAGCGACCTTGAGACCATGAAAAACTCCCCATAACTCAGCCATAGGGACAGAACAGAGACCAAGGTTGACACCAAAGCCACACACCCAAACTCCCGCTTTATCTCTAACCACACCAGCCGCGCTAGCAAAGCCATCATTCTTCTTCGCCCCATCCGTGTTAACTTTGATGACGTCATCCGGAGGAGGTGACCACGCAACGTTGATAGAGCTCCTCAAAATGCGGCCGTTGTGCCCACTTCTTCTATTTCAAACTTGGATATACTCCTTAGTCTTATCTTGGATAGCTCTACTTCTATTACCTTCGAAAATGACCTTGTTGAACACTGCCTTGTTGCGCCACTTCCAGGTCCACCAAAGGCCAACTGCAAAACATTCACTCCACAAAATATCACCATTAAAACGAGCTTTAGAAAGAACATTACCTCTTATCCAAGAAGCAAACTGCATGGTGAAAAACTCGTTAACGTGAAACCCCGCTTGCATGGATCTCCACATCAACATAGTGCGAGAGCAATCCCGAAGCAGATGAAGAAGGGACTCCCAAACATGTGAGCAGCAGTAGCAACTATCCAGGTGGCTCAAGTGTCTCCTCACGCGTTCCTCATTGTACAACACTCCACCTCTCAAGATCTTCCAAATGAACACTTTGACCCTTTCCTGAACTTTAAGAGACCAAACAGTCTTGTAGAGCACTCCCTCACACCACTGAAGGTTGGCAGATCCGGTGAGCAGTCTATATGCAGAACTGATGCTATACTCTTCATCCTGAGTGAGGCTCCAACCCACTTCGTCCTTAATAGCATGCACGTCACTGCTGGGCTGGAAGCAGTCAATAGAGCTGAAGGGTCTAACAACAGCAAGACGTAGTAACGTGGACGACGGGAGATAATCATTTAGACGTTGCTAGTGCCATCCGTATTCGACATTCCAGTAGCTGCATACTGTTTTGTCGAGGTCAGCTTGAGCGATCGGGTAAATGGCTTGATTCATTAGTTTATCATCTCCTAACCATTGATCCTTCCAGAAACAAATAGTGCTCTCATCTCCAAGGATCCAGGAAGCACCTTTGGCGACAACCTGTTGAATGCCTATGCAAATGCCCTTCTAGATGTGGGAGCTCCCTGCAACGTTGTAGTTACCATCCCTGAGGTACTTAATTTCCAACACATCGATCCACAGACTCGTGCTACCCTTCAAAAATCTCCAACCAAGTTTACCGAGTAAAGCCATGTTAGTTTCTTGCATACTCTGGATGCCAAGCCCACCTATCTCCTTGAGCAGACAAAGCTCGCTCCACTTAACCGTGTGTATCTTTCTTAGACCATCCGAATGACCCCACACAAAATTCTGACAAATTTTGTCGATATCATCACAAACACTCGCCGGAAGGGTAAGGGTGGACATGGAATATATAGGAAGGGAAGTTAGGACGGCTTTAGTGAGGGTAATGCGACCCGCAAAACTGAGGGATTTGCATCTCCATCCATTCAACTTTTGGTTAATCCGGTCAAGCAAACAAGAGAAGGTGGACTTAGAGACTCTCCCTTGGAGAAGAGGGACACCAAGATAATTTCCGAGATTCTTAGTAACCTTCACCCCACTAGATTCTTGATGCTAGCACAGAGTTCCCTAGACACATTAGGGGAAACAAAAATTTTGGACTTCTAGATGCTAACTTTATGGCCATACGCTTTGCAGGAGATCTCAATACACTTCATGATGATCCGAACTTGGGTCAAAGAGGCTTCTGCAAACAAAGTAATATCATCTACAAAAAATAGATGAGAAAGTGGAGGGCCTCCACGAGATAACTTAATAGGCTTCCAGTCACCAGCCTCCACAGACTCAAGGATGAGGTGACTAAGTTTCTCGACGCACAGAACGAAGAGATATGGTGAAATCGGATCACCCTGTCTAATACCTCTCTGTGGAAGAAATTGCTCTATTACTTCACCGTTCCAGAGGAGCTGCATTTTGGCAGTAGTCACGCACTCCTTGATCATTCTTCTCCAAGAAGGAGGAAACTCTGCTTCCATAATAGTATCCTCAATGAAATCCCACCTGATTCTGTCATAAGCCTTCTCGAGATCGAGCTTCAGGATCATCCATTGCTTACCAGATTTCTTCTTCCTCATAGAGTGAACCACTTCTTGCATAAGGACGATGTTATCTTGAATCAAAAGACCCGGAATGAAGCTCCCCTAAGTAGGACCAACCAGATTACCAATAATGCTTTGCAAGCGTCTAACAAGAACCTTGGAAATAATCTTATAATTGACATTGCATAAGGCAATAGGTCTAAACTGACTGATAAGTTCCGGTTTCCCTACTTTAGCAATAAGGGAAATAAGAGTATCATTACTCCCAGCGTACAACTTATGGCTATCGAAGAAACAAGAAACCTCCTCGTTCATCGACCTCCCAACAATATTCCAACACTTCTGGTAGAAGACGGGTTGGAAACCATCAACTCCCAGAGCTTTATAAGCTCCCATACTCTTAACGGCAAGCCAAACTTCCTCATATCAACTGGCTTCTGGATGTTAACCCAATCAGCCTCATCAATACAAGGGAACTCAAAAGTATCAAGGGGGCAACAAATGAGGATCCCCTACACCATACAACTTCTTGAAGTAATCCACAGCATGCTTCTCAAGACGTTGTTGATCTTCCACCCAGCCTTCACCATCAAGCTCCAAGCCCATCACTCGATTCCGACATCTCCGGATAACAATAGAAGTATGGAAGAACTTGGTGTTGCGATCCCCATGTTCAAGCCAAAGCTCACGGGACTCCGGGAACCAAATAGTCTCCTCCTACTCAAGGATACTCTCTAACTCGGCTTTCAGACTCGTTTCTTCCTGAAGAAGACGGATCAAGCTACCCCGACTGATTCTCTTTTGGATCTTAGCCAGATTGGACTCCACTTCATGTTTCCTGCAAAAAGCATTACCAAAGACGAATTTGTTCCAAACAATAAGAGAGGACTTAAGAATCGGGATAGCTTTACTTACCTCCGGGTTGTTGAACCAACATTGTTCCACCATGGGATGGAAATCACTGTGGGTCAACCAAGCAGCCTCGAACCTAAAAGGTCTCCTCTCAGTCTTGCAAGGAATAGAAGAATCCAGCGAAAGGAGAATCGGAGAATGATCCGAGGAAAATCGGGCAAGATGTCTAACTTGAGCATTGGGCCATTTCAGGCGACCTTCCTGGTTCATGAAAACTCTATCAAGTCTCTTGAACACCTTCCTACGAGTCGATTTACCATCATCCCAGGTGAAGTCCGCACCAGTATACCCAAGATCAATCAACCCATGGACCATGATAAGAGTATTAAAGATCGTTGAATCAGCATGCAGATTACCAGAATCGCCAGCTCTCGAGCAAAAAGCGGATGCAATTAAAATCTCCCCCTACAATCATAGGCTCCGAGATAGAAGCAAGATCTGTATCGAGAGCATCCCCGAAATCCCGGCATCTCCTAACGTCAGGAGAAGCGTACACAGCAATGAATCTGTAGGAGCTAGAACCCTCAGTAACTTTAGCATGGATAAAGAATTTGTGGCTGCTGACAATGCTAAGTTGAACCTTTTCACTCTTCCAGAGAATCCAAACACCTCCTTCGAACCCAATAGCTTCCACACGGAAGCAACCAACAAAATTCAACCGATCACAAATAACTTGAGCCCTAGCACCCGAGACACGGGGCTCGAAAATAGCAAGGATATCAACCTTATGATGATGGCACAGGTATTTAATAGCTCTACGGAACCCGCTCTTGCAAGCATCGAAAACATTCCAAAATAAACAATTCATGATAACCTATTTGAACAAAGAAGAGGAACGAAAGGATAGAATGACTGACTAACCCAAGTTCTGAACGGCAATACCCACCACCGTACTTTGACTCTCTACCATCACTTCGTCAGGCATAATTGGTGCTTCATCACTGAGGCTCAAAGGGCTATCAAATGGAGTCGGCAAACCAGGCGCATGACCCGAAGTTAGACCAGAGCACTCGCCTTTCTCCTCCATTTGGGTACTTGACTGACTCAGCTCCTGTTTATCCTTAGTACAAAAATCACCAATTTCGTTACCTCTACTATATGTCGTGGCTTCCACGGTATCGTCCTGTCTCTGCCTTTTCAAGGGGATTGAAACAACACCAAAATCTTCAACCTTCTTTGCTCTCCACGCAGCTCGTCTTGCCTCTTTCTTCATCCGGTTGCGTCTCTTCTGTTTACTCTCCTTCTCATTGGACTCTTCAATTTTCTCTGTAGAGGCGATAAAAATGGGAGGGGAAGCAGTGGCCTTTTGAGGTTTGATAACTTCAACGTAGTCACCTCCAACTACAGTAGTCGATTTATGTTTTAATGACGATGATAAAACACTCAGTTGGGCCCCTTTAATCGCTGCTGGTGCATTAATTCTCTGAGTGGACTCAACAGTAACTGGGCTTATCGCTGGATTAGGCCCACTAGAAGAGGCTTTTTTAGCATAGCCCAAAGACTCTGGAAGTTTGGGTGAGTCAGCAAATGCTTTAGTCAGAGGGGAATCTTGATTAACGGCCATGGGAGATTTCCCTTTATTCTGCACTGTTTTACCTTGGTTAGAAATATTAGGTTCCTAACAGAATTAGCAATCGTACCTGAAATATTCTCTTGTTGATACTTTCCTTTATGGTTTTTGGATCTTCTCGTCACTTGCATCCAGAGTCCAAAGCCGGTACCGTTGATCTCCATGACCGGAGGAATGGTAGACGTGGCACTTTCCTTTGAACCAACTGTAGGACTTTTATATACCCCCTCTACTGCAGCACTAGCCGCTGCCTTATCAGCCCGAGAACTCGATGAATCACAAAACTCGCAATGAGAAGCATAGTGGCCAAATCTGCCGCATTTAAAGCATTTAATGTCTAGCCCCTCGTACTCAATAGGGCACCTTCAACCATTGATAAAAACAGCTCTCTTAAGAGGTCGACTAAGATCGATCTCCACACAAATACGTATGAATCTTCCCCTGTTGAGATGAAGAGTTTTTGGTTCAATGGTGATAGGCTTTCCCACCCCTTCCGAAAGCTTCCAAATAATGGCTTCATGATACCACTGAACTGGAACTCCCGTGATCCTAAGCCAAGTTGGAGCCGAAGTAATCGGATTTGTGGTAATAAAATCCGGGGTCCAACGTTTGATAATGAGACATCGACCAAACACTGCCCAAGGGCCACCCGTAAGCACCGCCATAAGTTCATTTTCGCTCTTGAATCTCGCTAGAAAATAGTTATTATCTAAGTCCATAATCTGCATATTCTCACCACATTTCCACAGTTCTTTGATCTTCCTCTTCATAACCGGAAAAGCGACAGGAAAACCTAGCACTTTAAACACTAGGGAATTGTTCCATCGGGCTTCTAAATCATCAACAACCTCTTTGTCAATCTCTATCACTAGGTCTCCTTCATCTCCGAACGGGAAGCTTACGGTAATGCGACCACTAACGGAGTCTCTAGTGATCTTATCCTGCACCGGATTATTGCTTTTAACTCCTCCTAGGACTTCACTCCACGATTTGGTTGAGTTTTGGAGATCAACAGCCGGTGCTACTTTGGAATTAGTAGAAACAGACTCATTACTTCCTACTGTCGGTTCCGAGGTAGCGCCTATGATAGGAATCTCAACACTAACAGCATTAATGAGTTTAACCCCTGGGATTACGTTATTTGGTGTCCCGTCAGTCGTCAGAGCTATCACAACTGCTGCAACACCATCTTCATCCATCGGAGAGTTAGATTTTTGTTCCACATTCAAGATGTTTAGAGAACCACCAGCCAGCGTATCCCCCAACACCTGCACATTTCGGTATGCTTCCAATGGTGAATTAGGCGGAGTAACCAGTTGAGACGGATGAGTACTATACTCAAGCATATCAATATCAGATCGAGGCGCTTGTGGTCTCACCACTTCTCCAATCGGAACAGTTTCAGGGGGAGTTCCCTCCTCCATGAGATCTCCGGTAGAAAACGCTAGAAAGAAGAAGGCCTAGGCTTTTCGCTCCTAGGGCTAAGAGCATTTTTTCTATTAAACCCGCTTACTTACAGATACGTAGAAAAGGGAGTAGTGAGACTGCTCTAGAGTGGTTCAAATCAATCTTCTTGTTTGAGCAACTTGTAGTTTTGTATTAGATATTAAAGTATTTACCTTCTTTAGATGATAAGAAATTACCAATATTTTATTAATGAGTTTTGAAGTGGAAGGTAATGGTGTGTTGTAATTTATGTTAAATAGGGTTGTCATATATTCATATCGATACTTATAAGGAAATAAGATGTGATCAATTAGCTGTAATGTTGTAGTTTATGTTAAGCAGCTTGTGTTTGCCCAATTTTAAGTGACATTTTATACTATGAAATTTGCAGTTTTTGTAATCGTAAAAAATGGGGTTAAGTTGATAAGTAGCTTCACTTCTTGGTACCTTCACACAAGTTGATTTGTGCAGACTATTTAACCTCCATCTATAAATTTTAATATCTAATTTGTGTAAGCTACTCTTTTTGGATGTTACTTGACTAATTGTTGGCCAATTACTAAATTTTCATTGTTTGTTATATACATTGTAGGATTACAAGTAGAATGGTCTGATGTTGAATTAACAACATCGTTTCAACTTCATCTGTTTTTTCCAAGATGTTATGATTACAATTTACAATACATAGTACTTGCTCATTGTAATTTTTTATTTTGATGTTTATTTTGTTAATTGTGTTGGTTAAGTTGTGTTTAACATCACCTTAGGTTATTTTGGTTCACCATATGTTTTTTTTTTCATTATTACATTTGTGTAATTACAAAATTATAGAAAACGCGAAACCTGATTTTTCACCTGATTCATCCAACGAATATGGGTGGATTGGATGCGGGTGAAAGATTTGGTGGGTGGTAGGTCGGGTGGGTGTATTTGGTGGCGGGTCAGGTGGCGATCAGGGTCATCCACCCACCACCAAACCCATTGTCATCCCTAACGGGCTATCTTGAGGCAACATGATTGACACTGTACAAGGAAAATCTTGTCAGAGCTTGGACATATAAATATCATCACTTTCGAACAATCACAACGAATAGGTAAGTAAAAATTATTATTTTGCGAAATGATTTAGGGGTTAGTGTTGAATGCAATATATAAGACAAATATACTTATGAAATGATGTTAACCGTGCATTCTCTATTGGGCATCGGTCTAATTGTGTCTTATACAATAAGACACTCTCCTTGCTTTGAAATTTGCGGGACCTCATACTAGTCCACAATGCAAACCGCTCTGCCTCATGTAGATCCGGATTGGGATGCGTAGCCCTTGTATAGCCGGGAAGTAATGTCAAAATCTTCACGATGTCGTGAAACGTAATAGTGATCTCACCCCAAGGAAAGTGAAAGTTGTTGGTCTCCGAATACCAACACTCCACAAAAGCCGATATCAAACTAGACTCGACACTCTTAAAGTCAATGTCGTGTAAGCCAGTCAATCCACTATGACGGGCCAAACACAACCAAGTGTATGACTCACCTAGAGAATCTCGAATGATGGACGACCACCTATCCAATATTGTAAGATGTCGATGTAACCACAAAACATTCCTCTCACGTCTCTCCCATATATCACTAGTCACATGAGTCGTATATGACTTTATGATGTCGAGAATCAACGGGCCAAAGACTAGGGCCTTGTCCTTCGGGAAGTGGACCTGTTTGTGTCCTCCTTGAACATTCTCGTTGTCCTCCATGATCTAAGGACTCTTCGCTGTATACCGGGTGTCGGGTTCTCTTGATCAATCTCCACCTCATAATCTCCAAAAGACACATTCAGTTTAGATGACTCATCCAATGTCCACAGAGGCACATCTTGCATATTTGTACTAATCAACTTAGGCTCAACCTCCATCTCGGTAGTGAGCATCAGATGCTCATAAAATGTAGGGTCAAAGCGTAGACAAACCGCCCTATCCCGACCGGATGCGTCACATGTCTACTCGTAACGCTCCTATCAATCTACCTTTCACAATATTGACCAGTTTATCCCTTGATTTAAATAAATATTAACCTAGCTTTCAAAATTTTATCATATAAATTTATTCCTAAATTTAATCAATTCCACATTTCATCTAACAATTTCATATCAAACTTCGCAATTTCTCAATTTCAAATAAAAATCATATTATCACAATTTTATGTAAAACGTCGATATTTATCTTACAGTTCACTCACAATTCAATCGATTTCACAATTCATCAAACAATTACTCAAAGTTTAACAATTCAGTCAATTTAAAAAAAAAAACAATCAACTTTACAAATCGCCCAGCAATTAAATACGTCCACATTTCTTCTAACAAATAAGCACACTTCCATCATTTCTTAATATTATCCAACAATTAAACACAAATTCATAAATTAATTTAAAAAAATTCACAAAATTCGTACCCTTTGTCGTTTCCCGTCACCGCGTTCTCGGCAGTGCCCGCCATTGAATCCCGTTGAAAGTTGTTGAAGAAAAAATAAGTATGTCCACGGGTCACCCGTGACCCGACGGGTTTTGACCCGGCGGGTCAATGACCCGGCGGGTCACTGATCCGGCGGGTTACGGGTACGGGTAAGGGTCGAGGTGATCCTTACCCGTGATCCGGCGGGTCGACCCGCCAAACCTCAGTTTTAAAAAAAAATAATAATAAATGCCTAAAAAGGTCGACCCGGCGGGTCAACTTTTTTTTTTTTTTTAAATGGCTTTTAAAACAAAAGGGCCGACCCGCCGGGTCGGCCATTTATACGGGTCCGGGTCGTCCTTCCCGGACCCTTGACCCGGCGGGTCCGACCCGTGGACATGCTTAAGAAGAAAGGGATATGTGAGAGGGAATACTTGAGAAAGGGATTGGGAGAGGGAATTGGGGTCCGGGCTAGGGTTTGGGATCGTCGGAATCAAGGTCTGGGCTCGTCTGGAATGGAAGTTTAGCTAGGCAAAGAAGGGGTTTTTGGGCTAGGGTTAGTTTGGGAATCGGGGACTAAAGGACCGGGAGAGGGAATATAGTAAAGGGAAGAAAGGGATCGTTGGGAGAACGGAATCACCAAAGAAAGAGGTGCACTTGGAGGCGGATTCGGGATAGGGAAGACATACCGTGTTTGGGCTCGTCGCCGGGAGAGGGAAGAAGGGGAGAGATATGGTGTTATGCACCTGGAGGCCAAACGCATATTGAAATTGAATATGAAATAATTCTAGTTTGGGGCCCCAAATGCGAAATTGACTGGTTTTTATCCGGCTTCTAGGGCCCAAATGTGGAATCAAACATATTTGGCTTTAATTTTGGGCCCCTAAATTCGAAGTTGGTAAAATTTCGCACGCCAGTTGTTGAATTGGGGTTGTGTCTAAGGAAAATATATCGGTGTGTCTAATATCCCTCATAAAAAGACCTTATTAGAGTTCAAAGCGAATGAAAACTGAATTGTAATTAATTTATGAATTTATGAATTTGTGTTTAATTGTTGGATAATCCTATACCGATGTAACTAGACATTATTTTGCATTCCCGTTCTATTGCCACTTCTACTACATAGTCTCCGTTAACCCTAATTTTACAAGCTCTCGATGTTTGATATCCTATTTGGGGTTCTTTAGTCACTTGCTCGTAAATTTGTATATATGTGGATATGCCCATCAGTTAGATCATAAATCACAACAGTATTTTGAAAACCAACGTCAGTCAATTTCGAAGCCTGTTGAAGAAAACCCGAAACCAGAGAATTCAAATACACACTACTTTCAGAAACATACAAAGAGGTCATTCAAGATTAAGAGAAAGCCACTGTCAAAGGAGCAACAAAGTTTCACTGATCCACTGAAGTTCCATGTTGGGAATAAAGGCTAATATTAGAGAGTTTTGCCATTGTTACCAAATGCATATAAATATAGCAGTCTATAAGTTGAAATTCATGTCTTTGGTTGGACGAGCAGGCCGCTAAGATGAACCAGGAGGTGCAAGAGCAGATCTACGTCCCCGAGTTTGACACGTTGGGGGCCCAGCCGGTAGTGCGATAACAACTTGAGTCAGATTTAGAGCATAGGTGAGCACAAGTTCCGTTGCAGAGGCTCCTGCATCGCATGTTATTGGTTCAGAGTTTCTTGTACAGCGGTTGATCAGTTCATAGACAAGGCTACCAGGATCCAATTGTTCTTCATTCCAATAGACGTTGACCTTGGAAACAAATGTGAAGATTATAATGGAATGAATTGAACTTCTGAAGAGATACAACTTTCTCAGTTCTTGTTTTAACAATATATACTGAAACATGAGTTGAGAATATAAACATACCAATTGTTGAGAACGAAGGTTCAGTTTCTGAGCTATGCGCATTTTTATTTGAAGCACCGTAAACTTGTGAACCCTGATCCAAGATTAGGAGATGAAATTGGATTATATAATAAATGAGATGTAAATGCAGAAAACAATTGCAAGATTATCACTCGAGGCATTGCAATTTCCATTGTAAATAGCGATCAAGATCATGACATGCTTCTCATTAATAAAGCTATGTGCAAGTGGAATAAGAAGCTGACTGTTAGGTAGGGTGAAAGGATCATACCGTCGTTTGATACATAACTCGATATCTGGCAAGGTTATGGATCCAGGCCTGCAAACAATTCAAGCACCATAAGATTACCTTGTATCAGCCCAAATTATGCTAATTGGTCAGATATCTCCATCTCTACGCTAAAAAAATTTAATCTTACCTACTCTTTG
This sequence comes from Fagopyrum homotropicum, assembly GCA_033239125.1. Classification (NCBI taxonomy): domain Eukaryota; kingdom Viridiplantae; phylum Streptophyta; class Magnoliopsida; order Caryophyllales; family Polygonaceae; genus Fagopyrum; species Fagopyrum homotropicum. The sequence goes on from BSWB01000005.1 coordinate 62,279,873, forward strand.
GGACCACACGGAGATATAGTTGAGCGATTTTTCTATCATCTGTAACGCTTCTCACAACATTGGTTGAATCTCCTGATATAGCAGTTGAGGCATAAGCCAATGGAACATTGCCCAGCTGTCGGCTTGTTCCTCTAGGCCTTCCTCTAGGCCTTCCTCTAGGCCTTCCTGTAGTAGTGCTAGCCAAGACAGGTGACCTCACTGGCGAGCTTGGTGGCCTTGGAGACGGTGTAGATCCAGGCCTGCAAACAACTCAAGCACCATGAGATTACTTTGTATCATTAGCCCCAATTACACTAATTGGTCGGATATATCCATCTCTAGCTGAAAAAAATTCATCTTACCTTCTCTCAGGGACCATATTAGGGCACAGTTCAGTGCTTTTTCTATCAGCTGTAATACTTCTCCCAACATAGTTTGATTCTCCTATTATAGAAGTTGAGGCATGAACCAGTGGAGCCTTGCCCAGTGGTCGGCTTGTTCCTCTAGGTCTTCCTCTAGGCTTTTTAGAAGTAGTAGTAGCAGCATCAGGAGAAGTAGCAGGAGTAGCAGTAGCGCTAACCAAGACAGGTAACCATGCTGGCGAGCTTGGTGGGCTTGGAGACGGAGGAGGGGACTTATTAAGATCAAAATTGAGGATATTATTACCAGACTCTCTGAGCTTAATGGGGCCAACACCTATGCTTCCTTTGCTAGGTTCCGGAGCCTTGCTCTGCTTGGAAAAAGAAACAGTCCATACGGACAATATACTTTTTAGGTTATATTTTCAAGCTTCTGCTTTTATACTGATAAGGTGAAAGTGAAATGAGCACAGTGATTCAGGAAACCAAAAGAGCCTGAAGCATGCATTTTATGTTTGTTAAAATTTCCAATACCTGTGCTTGTTGTGCACCGCTATTTGCTGGATTAGCATTACGTTCAGGCAAGTAAGTGGGTCCTTGAGAAGACATGATCCTTCTTTTCCTGCAGCACTTTGATCTTTTTTTTGTTTTGATCATAGCTGCTGTTGGGACCCTAGGAGCACCAAGTTCCATATTTGAGAAGGAACTAATATCACTGAATAATGTGCAAAATAGTTATATACATGACCTTTAAGTCTTTTACAACATCATTTATGGTCAAAAGAACTAATAGTCAGCAGAATACCTGAGCTTAGCCAATTGATTGTCACCAATATGCATGTTGCATATGAAGCAGCTGAGACAGAGAGAACAAAAACCTTTTAATTATACAATCTTTCCACTATGCCAAAAAGGAAGGATACAAGTGTATTTCAAATTGAAAAACGCTACATAATTTAAACATCCCTCACGGTCCTAACTGGTCATCACCCCTAGAATGGTTTATTCAGGAATGTTTAAATTATGTAGTGTTTTTTAATTGTTCAGAGCATTTTGGGTTATAAGTCAATCAGGCAGTTTGATCCACTTATAACCCAAAATGCTACATGTAAAAATGCTGGGAACCTCCAATCTGACTTGTTTGTCAAGGACTTATTATATGAGATTGGTTTATTCAGGATTTATTTCGACTTCACGGATAAGGTGCTCTGGACAATTTAATTGGCAAGTCCTGAGTAACTTTTGACTAGATTTTAATCTTTATTACAAATATCTTATCCCTCTGCCAAATATCCGGTTCAAAGGAAAATACTCATTGATATTGTGATTACATTCCTAGTGTGTATATTTTGTTTCATCTGAAATTGGAATATTTAACTTAACTTGCTGCATTGTTTATGCATATTTCTTTATTATAAAGCCATGTATGCCATCTATGCCAGCAGAAAATGGGAGTTCTTACTTTTTAGGACCTACTTAACAATTGTGGTTACAGAACACTTGCACGCATTAATGTCCAGAGTATAGCACCAAGCATTTTCATGGAAGTCTGTTAGGATGGCAAGGTATTGTCTTTCTAATAAATCACTTATAAGTACTGATAGCATACAAAACATCCTGATTAGGTGGCCAAAAGACCTTTTGTAAGCAATCCAAACAGAGCATTAAGTCCCTATGATGGTTTCTTTTTCTTTCAAATCACATAATAGGTATTGCTGGTAAAAAGGCAGTTTAACATTATGTTACATGAATAACACATTGATTAGTTGCATCAATCAATTTTAGTTGCAACTTGTTGTAACTATTAATATTGACTGAACACTTGCCAGAAACCATAACACAGCTCAAACAGATCTAAATTGTCTAACCATCTTTACATTTACTATAAACTCTACAAATATCACATCTTACAGTACAGAGAATTTTTTATATATCCTTAAAATAGATTCAGTATCATACACACAAGAAATTTTCTTATTATGAAAAGACTCAAAATTATCTGTGTAACATCTGACACAGGGAAAACAAACAAAACATATTGACAAATGAAATTATAAAATTTGTTTGCAAGGTCTCAAATAGTAAGGAAAAGAAAATATTGACATGCTATTTTATAGATATAAAGCCAAAAACAAATGAAGGAAGATGAACTTCAAATAATGGGAAGGAGAAAGAAAAATTATTCTTTTGGGTTAATGATAAAGTTGTCTCAGTAATTCTTGGATATAGAACAAAAATAGCAATATTCACACATACTGAAAGGATGAATTTTGAGCAGATCAGACAAGATAAAGAACAAAACCTATTATTTCACAATTTTGAAAAGAAATTTCACCAAGCTATTTCACAATTTTGAAAAGAAATTTCATCAAGCTAATTATTCGGTGAATGCCGTGCATAGCTAGAAAACAATGAACACTTTTTCTGTTAAAAAATGTACGTGAAATTCACAGTATAGATTAAGTAGATATCCATGTTTAAACAAAAAAAAAACGAAAATATGAGATTACCAGACGTTCGCGCACTTGTTTGACTCTGAACCGGGGAGCTCCACTCTTAACTTTGGAACTTTTGGTGCGCCGAACACTGTATCAGGCAACAGCCCCTCATTTGAGTACTTGATTTCACCGAAACAGCACAGAAACATCCATTTTGGATTGTCCCATGTGCGAGAATAAGAGAGAAAAGATGGATTACCTTAGATCTGCCTTAAAACTTGTCGCTGATTTTACATATCTGGCAGTATCGACGTTGTGCCGCCAGCGTCCCCTACTATCTCCCTAAACTCAAATAGGGTTTTTGTGAAGTGATAGAAGGTAACTATAAGCGAAGAGGTGATTGCAGGTAATGGGCGTCGGCACGCTACAATTTTTTATTTTCTCACCTCCGTGTGTTCAATGCTTCCTTAGCTTGTCGTCATTCTCTTAAATTCTGACACCACACTCAATAATAAACAAATTACTTTTTCTTTTACTTCCTGTTTTCCTTCCATTGAGATCCGACTTTTTTTACCAACACAAACCGGACACAAATTTACCCATTAGTCTTATAAAAATGGTGAAATGCATTATGGTAAAATTTAAATAATTCGTAAAATTTACTAAATTTGTCTGAGACCATTTAGGTTTGAAATTCTTTGCATTAGAAAAACCACACCTCTTTACAGAAGGGAAAAACTATGCTTTGGATTTTCCTCCTTTGACATGTGAAAAACAGGGGAAGAAGAACAAGAATGTGAAGGCTTGAAATTAATAAAATGATATTAGATTTCTGGAAAAATTTTCTCATGAAATAATTTTTAATTTAATGCTCCATGGCTGGGATGTGGCTGCTACTTTTAATGACCATCTGTCCTTTACTCCTTCCTAAACAATGAGATAAAAGACAAGAAAAATAGCCACCAAGTTAAAAATTAATATTTCTTTTCTTTTAGGGAATTATTGCTATTTGTTCAGAAAAGTTATACATATGGTTAGTAATAACATAATACTAAAATTAACAGTCCACATAGTTACAAACCAGAGAATATTGATTGTACTTCAGCGTAATTGGCCCTGCTGTCCTAATACTGTATCTTCTATCTTTATAGCATTCACCAAAGAGCAACAGAATCGCTAAAAATGTTCTGCAGTAAGATTAAGATGAGGAATACAGTCCCTAAATATGTTTCTTATTGCTTAGGACTGGGTGGTCCTCAAATATTCACTATTCCATTTGGTACACGCAGTTCGAATAATAGTTATCTCTACATCTTTTCAATTTGCAAAGAGGCATACTTGACCAACTTCATAATCACACTATGAGTATAGAGGAGTAGCAATGAGAGTAGCACTCGGTATGGTTGACTACATGGAATTGTTTTATGTCTTAGGTCGCAAGCTCATTTTCATCTTAATAACTTCCCAAATATGCATCAGACCTCAAAATTTTCAAATCTCTCTCATACTGATTACTTCAGCACCAGAATTAGTAATACCAACATGGAAATGGAATGAGTCCATGTTCACAATGTGAAGAGAGAGATAAGGATAAGTAGAAACTTAATAACCCAACGGAGAAGCAAATGGCATCAATTACCATCATACAATGTGAACAAACATACTCAGAGAATAAGGACAAAGTATCAAGAAAGAACGGCAATCATTCATGCTCCTCCTATCCCTTGTTATCACTTAATATTTTGTATATCACAAACTGATTTTCAAATAAAAGGTTAACCCTAAGACGTGTAATTTTTTTGTAAAATATGTCTCCTCATCAAGCATTTGCATTTCATAGTTTAGAAAAAGTGGCTACACAAGAGCACATGGAGACATGAGGATGTTATACAAGTTATCATAGCAATTGCAAATTACATCACAAACAAAACGTTGTAGGACGTATTGCTATGCCTATTAATTCGTTTTGGCATCCCATCTATTTGCGTGAGATATGCCTGGGACAATTATAATAGAATAACACAATTCAACTTTCTGCTACTAACTTGCAGATTCGAATTAGTGAGAAACTCATGCAAGATTTACAGAATATTACTAAATTTATACTTTGTAGTATAACAATTGAGAATATCAATTGAAGACAAACTGACAAACAGATGAAAAGATAAACATCAAAAACACATGAAAAATTCAAAATACACCTCATATCATTGAATTTAAAGTTGGCAATCTCATAAAAGGCTATACTATTAAATTACTAATCAAACCCAATACAACAGCTAGAAGTGCAGTAAACAAGTAATGTGAAGTATGGTAATGTTAATATTAACTCCCCCTTCAAGTTGATCTTTGAAATTTCCTTGCGTTTAGAATATTTCTGTCTAATCAGTCAAACTGAAATAAATTAATGATTCCAAAATCTCATTTACGTATATTCAACTTTAAAAAGCAGAACTACAGAGTACAGACCTTCTTTAGTTTTTTTCCTTGTCATGTAAAGGACAGTTCCACTTTCACCTATGGAAATTGTTGTCCTTGTAAAGAAAATTTGTACTTTCACAAACCATGCAATAAGTACTAACGTTTTGTACTCCACTACTCCTCTACTTGTCATTTCAGCATAAATGAAGGAGCCTCTAGCTTTCCATATAAACCAACAAGATAAACTGATAAAAAGAAGGAAGAAAGACGACTCAGCACCAACCTTGGTGGAGGTCAGCAGCCAATGCTGGGTATGCAAGTATTTCCGGTTCCAATCGATGGAACCAAATTAAGTAAAAGTGGCCTGCAAAGCAACATCAATATGAGTTCAAAGCTAGATTCTGCAAGTAGGAATTCAGTTGTTTGGAGATAAACAAAAAAGAGAATGCAAAGAGGAAAAAAAAATACAAGGAGAGGCGGATGTACTGATGAGTACATGCCGTAAAAGGTGCACTGGTCATCAGAAGTACTTCGGATTCATTTGGTTAGAAACATTATGCTATAACGAATTGGTTTGATTTGGGATTGGAGTTTAGACATGGGTGTTTGGTTAAGATTTTGGTTCGAGGCTAAGGTTATAAGTTATAACTATACACACCACGACAACCCCTGGGGTCTTCCTTCTTATTCTAATCATCCTAATTTGATCTTTTCATCTTTGCTGAACCACCACCATCCCCTTCCAGCAAACAAAAATCTGCAACTTCACCCAAGACCATAGCCACCACCATACCTGGGCTCTTATTTCTTCCTCTCTTAGAAGGAGCATATATTGGGTTGGAGGGTCTAGTAAAAGAAATGGGGATGGCTCATGCCTTGAATCATATTATACCAGATCATTCTAAGCATCAAGTCATTCTAAGCATCAAGTCATTCCAAAGACCGTACATCGGGTTATTGAATTTCATACTCTACAAATATGATACCCATACCAAATTTTACTTAAAGGAGGATTCCTGAGTTATACCCGGGCAATGTACAATTCAAATTTTTTGGGGGAAATTCAACTTTCTGACCCTATAATTTTGTATTTTCCATGAGGATATTAGTACATATGTGAGGATATTAGCACATATATGGTAAACTGCCACTTAGAAGAATAGAACGTGGGCATATCCTAAAACAGCGTGCTTATTTTGTCATCCGAAAAATGGAAGCATTCCCCTCTGTTTTAGGAATGAGGACTTTTTAGCGTCGTGGTATTTGTTATTACAATTTCTTCTTCGTTCAAGGCTCTAAAGTTTTCAATCGCTCACATACTTAACTACGATTCATAATAAAATTTGGATACTTCGATTCAATTTAATGATAATTTATATTTCGATCAATTTACAGCTTCAAGCGATCTAAAATGGTATGCTTTATAACGAGAATACAACGGGGGTCAATCCTAAAACAGAAGGAAAACCTTTCGCGTAACACGAAAAATGCAAAACCACAGCTAATACAGTGGAATTTCCCTTTCCCTGGATCAGGGCAATGAAACAGCTTAAGAGCACGAAAGGTCGAAAGAATTATGATATTGTGGTCGAAATCCAATACTGGGAAGCATGATAATATCTCGTCACAAAGATTCCAGAGAAGAAAGCAATTTACCATCTTCTTCACCACCTTCACAGTCATGTCCAAATGGTTCTGTCACAACCTGGCCTTGCCTTAATGGACTGAGATCATCACTCTGCGTAGCTTCATAGTCTTTTACTGAGGGACGGGACATGCCACCGTCACAGCCTTCTCCGCCTAATATAAACATACGGAGACGGAGGCTGATCAGGGAATCTCCACCATGAACTGTGGTTTCTTTTCGGTGGAAATTCTGGTGACAACGGTAGGTTGCACGGCTCATCGCTTCTAGGGTTCCTTCTGATCTCCGTCGATATAGATGCATTTGGATTTGTAATATGGATTTATCGGTGCTTTAATGGTTTGTGACCTCCATCTTGATACGATGGAGGAAGCTTTGGAGAAGAATATGAGTCCCTAAACATTGAACCCTAAGATGGTGCACTGAGCAGTCTGAACGGAGAAAAATGGTGGATGATAACGGGGAGTTGAACAGTTACACTTTTATTTTTGTAATTTTAATTAATAGTAGAAATTAATTCGATAAATTTGCCAAACTTCTAGGTCTATCTTATATACTTAAACAGCCTATAAACTAATCGCCACCTCATTATTTTACCACATGTCACAACATCATGAAGTCACATCCCTCAAATTATCAAAGATTAATTAATATTTAATGAATGATAATTTATAAATCTAAATAGTTAAGATTTGCAATCTAACAAAAGATGATATTAATATTTTGTTTACTTATATTTTTAAATTTTTTATTAAGTTTTATTTTATTTTTTAAAACTTATAAACTTTATTTTTTATTTAATCTTAATATTTGATTAGTTATATTTTTAATGTTCAATTAAACATGTTTTTTTTCTTTCTAAAACTTATAAAATTTATTTAAAATTTTTAATTATTTTAATATTTTATTTTCGAATGTTTTTTAGTTTCAATTTACTTTTTTTTTATAAAACATATACTCTTAATTTTGTTTACCCTTTCTTTTAATTTTCACTTGAATTTTTTCCTTTTCTAAAGCTTATAAACTTTTTTTTTTTAATCTTATAATATTTTTTAAAACTTTTTTTTTTGGTTTTTTATTGAACGTTGTTTTTTCTATGCAACAAGCATCACATAACATATAAAACATATGAACGTTGTTTTTTCTATTCAAAATGTGACCAAACAACAAGCATCACATAACATGTAAAATAATTTCTAACGTAATAAATTATCAAACATTTTTTTATAAACACAATTACCATATAATCCGTCCAGGACACGGGTATTAAAACTAGTATAGTACTAAACTAGACTATACTAATGTTGATGTGGCGCCTCCAGGTTTTTTCTCGGATTAAATCTTTTATCAAATCAAGAATCTATATATACTACTAACGTGGACTACACTGATGCTGACGTGGCCCCCACGTTTTTTCTCGGATTAAATTTTTTATTAAATCATGAATTAAGCCAAAAAAAATCTTTTTTTAATAAAGCATATAAATTTTTTTAAACTAAGTGGCATGTTTAACGTGAAAGCAAAAACTGGATCTATATTTTTTTAAAAAAATATTCTCATCAAATCTTTATAACGAGTATTCTTATCAAATATATTCGCCGATTAACAGATCGATTTTTTTTTAAATTTACAAAATAAACTTGCAGGAGAAACAAATCTATATCTATATATACTACTAAAGTAGACTACACTGATGCTGACGCGCCTCCAGGTTTTTTCTCGGATTAAATCTTTTATTAAATCAAGAATCTATATATACTACTAAGGTAGACTACACTGATGCTGACGTGGCGCCTCCACGATTTTTCTCGGATTAAATTTTTTATTAAATCATGAATTAAGCCAAAAAATCCTTTTTCAATAAAACATATAAATTTTTTAAAACTAAGTGGCATGTTTAACGTGAAAGCAAAAACTGGATCTATATTTTTTTCTAAAAATATTCTCATCAAATCTTTATAAAGTATTCTTATCAAATCTATTCGCCAATTAACTGATCGATTTTTTTAAATTTACAAAATAAACTTGCAGGAGAAACAAATCTATATATCTATATCTATTATACATACTAAAACAGAGTACATGATTTGATGACGTGGCGCGCTGTGGAAGCAGCAATCAAATGGAGCCTCCACAATTTTTTGGCCAATAAATCTTTATTTTTTAAGCCATAAAATCTTTTTTTCTTAAACTAACACACCGCTATTCAAAATTATACGTAACTTTTTTTTGTTGGAGATTCTCGAAGATTTTATAGGCCAATAATTCTTTATTTTTTGTGGGAGGAAAGTTTTTTTACTAACCTAACAAACTTCTATTCAAAATTGTATGAATTTTGTTATCCCACATCGGTTATCAAAGAAGGATGACACTTTGACAACATGTATAAATAGACCTCAAATGTTTGAAGATTATACAAATCATACATTTTCGGACCTTTTGGTCAGAATCAAGTATAATACTTATTATACCGGATTAGCATTTATATGTGGAGTGCATTGTTGTGACCTACTAATTCGTAGGTCCTTTTGATCTAATGATTTTTGGGTCGTTTTGATCTAATAATTTTTGGATCGTTTTAACCTACAGATTTGTGTGTCATTGTGACCCACTGATTTGTTTGTCATTGTGACCCACTGATTTGTGTGTCATTGTGACCTATTGATTCGTGTGTCATTGTGACCTATTGATTCGTGGGTCGTTGTGACCTATTGATTCGTGGGTCGTTGTGACCTACTAATTTGTGGGTTGTTGTGACCTACTGATTCGTGGGTCGTTGTGACCTAATAATTTATGGGTCCTTGTGACCTACTAATTTGTGGATTGTTGTGACCTACTAATTTGTGGGTCCTTAAAATCAACTAATTTGTGGGTCACAACGACCCACAAATTAGTAGGTCACAACAACCCTCAAATTAGTAGGTCACAACGACCCACGAATCAATATAATAAATATACATCTATATACTTTACTAAAACATTAATTCTTGACGTGTCACCCCACGTTTTTTCTCTAATTAAACTTTTTATTAAATCACGAATTAAGCTAATAAATCCTTTTTTTACTAAATCTTAATCTGAATCTTTGATTATTTTGTAAAATAAAAATTAAGACTCCATATTTTTATCGAATTAAATTTTTTTACTAAATCTCGAAATAAGCCAATAACTTTTTTTTTACTAAACCTTAATTATTTTGTAAAATATGAATTTTTGTTATCCCACATCGGTTATCAAAGAAGGATGACACTTTGACAACATGTATAAATAGATCTCAAATGTTTGAAGATTATACAAATCATACATTTTCGGACCTTTTGGTCAGAATCAAGTATAATACTTATTATACCGGATTATCATTTGTATGTGGAGTGGATTGTTGTGACCTACTAATTCGTAAGTCCTTTTGATCTAATAATTTTTGGGTCCTTTTGATCTAATGATTTTTGGGTCGTTTTGATCTAATGATTTTTGGATCGTTTTGACCTACAGATTTTTGGATCGTTTTGACCTATAGATTTTTGGGTCGTTGTGACCCATTGATTTGTGGGTCGTTGAGACCCACTGATTTGTGGATCGTTGTGAGCCAATAATTTGTGGGTCGTTGTGACCCAATATGTTGTGGGTCGTTATGACCCACTGATTTGTGTGTCATTGTGACCTATTGATTTGTGGGTCGTTGTGACCTACTAATTTGTGGGTTGTTGTGACCTGATTCATGGGTCGTTGTAACCTACTGATTCGTGGGTCATTGTTACCTAATAATTTGTGGGTAGTTGTGACCCAATATATTGTGGGTCGTTATGACCCACTGATTTGTGTGTCATTGTGACTCAGTGATTTGTGTCATTGTGACTCACTGATTTGTGTGTCATTGTGAACTATTGATTCGTGGGTCGTTGTGACCTACTGATTTGTGGGTTGTTGTGACCTACTGATTCATGGGTCGTTGAAAACTACTGATTTGTGGGTCGTTGTGACCTAATAATTTATGGGTCTTTGTGACCTACTAATTTGTGGGTCCTTTAAATTTACTGATCTGTGGGTTGTTTGTGACCTACTAATTTGTAGACCGTTGAACTATTAAATTCGTAATTCTTATTTTATCAATATAATAAATATACATCTATATACTTTAATAAAACAAAAAATACTAATTCTTGACGTGTCACCCCACATTTTTTCTCTAATTAAACTTTTTATTAAATCACGAATTAAGCTAATAAATCCTTTTTTTATTAAATCATAATCAGAATCTTTGATTATTTTGTAAAATAAAAATTAAGACTCCATATTTTTATCGAATTAAATTTTTTTACTAAATCTCGAATTAAGCCAATAACTTTTTTTTACTAAACCTTAATTATTTTGTAAAATATGAATTTTGTTATCCCACATCGGTTATTAGAGAAGCATGACACTTTGACAACATGTATAAATAGACCTCAAATGTTTGAAGATTATACAAATAATACATTTTTGGACCTTTTGGTTAGAATCAAGTATAATACTTATTATACCGGATTATCATTTGTATGTGGAGTGGATTGTTGTGACCAACTGATTCGTATGTCCTTTTGATCTAATGATTTTTGGGTCGTTTTGATCTAATGATTTTTGGATCGTTTTGACCTATAGATTTTTGGATCGTTTTGACCTATAAATTTTTGGGTCGTTGTGACTCACTTATTTGTGGGTCGTTGTGACCCAATAATTTGTGGGTCGTTGTGACCCAATATGTTGTGGGTCGTTATGACCCACTGATTTGTGTATCATTATGACCCACTAATTTGTGTGTCATTGTGACCTATTGATTCGTGGGTCGTTGTGACCTACTAATTTGTGGGTTGTTGTGACCTACTGATTCATGAGTCGTTGTGACCTACTGATTCATGGGTCATTGTAACCTACTGATTCGTGGGTCGTTGTGACCTAATAATTTGTGGGTCCTTAAAATCTACTGATTTGTGGGTTGTTTGTAACCTACTAATTTGTGGACCGTTGAACTATTAAATTTGTAATTCTTATTTTATCAATATAATATATATACATCTATATACTTTACTAAAACAAAAAACAATAATTCTTGACGTGTCACCCCACGTTTTTTCTCTAATTAAACTTTTTATTAAATCACGAATTAAGCTAATAAATTCTTTTTTTACTAAATCATAATCAGAATCTTTGATTATTTTGTAAAATAAAAATTAAGACTCCATATTTTTATCGGATTAAATTTTTTTACTAAATCACGAATTAAGTCAATAACTTTTTTTTACTAAACCTTAATTATTTTGTAAAATATGAATTTTGTTATCCCACATCGGTTATCAGAGAAGGATGACACTTTGACAACATATATAAATAGACCTCAAATGTTTGAAGATTATACAAATCATACATTTTCGGACCTTTTGGTCAGAATCAAGTATAATACTTATTATACCGGATTAGCATTTGTATGTGGAGTGGATTGTTGTGACCTACTAATTCGTAGGTCCTTTTGATCTAATGATTTTTTAGTCGTTTTGATCTAATGATTTTTAGGTCGTTTTGATCTAATGATTTTTGGATCGTTTTGACCTACAGATTTTTGGATCGTTTTGACTTATAGATTTTTGGGTCGTTGTGACCCACTGATTTGTGGGTCGTTGTGACTCAATATGTTGTGGGTCGTTATGACCCACTGATTTGTGTGTCATTGTGACTCACTGATTTGTGTGTCATTGTGACCTATTGATTCGTGGGTCGTTGTGACCTACTAATTTATGGGTTGTTGTAACCTATTGATTCATGGGTCGTTGTAATTTACTGATTTGTGGGTCGTTGTGACCTAATAATTTATGGGTCCTTGTGACCTACTAATTTGTGGGTCCTTAAGATCTACTGATTTGTGGGTTATTTGTGACCTACTAATTTGTGGACCGTTGAACTATTAAATTCGTAATTCTTATTTTATCAATATTATAAATATACATCTATATACTTTACTAAAACAAAACTTGGTGTAGACCTCGATTCCCGCAAAGGTAGATGAAACGGCTAAATAATCACATAATCTACATCCAAACATGCAGATTATTGAAGATAAAACGTCTAAACAAGTCCCAAAATATAGACTATAATTCATGCTATCAGTCTACATGCCCTATCCACACCTCAATCTCTAAACCAATCTCTCCTGAGAAGTGTGGCACTCCTTGCTGGTGAAATGCCTTCAACCAGACATCTAGTTGAGGCCCTCTAGTCTCCACTGGGACTCGAACTGGCTCAACAACTCGTGTAGGTGCAACTGGTACCTGTGTCGCTCCCAGAGATCTCTCAAAAGATCCCTTATGCACTGGTAAATCTGGGGCCCATCTGCCTGCCCTAATATCCTCCTCGAAATGTCGGAGGTACTCTCTGAACTCCGGTCCTCCCATGGAGACACGGTCAGCGTCATCAGACTAGGCTCGATATGAAGGATGTCTCACAGATCCACCACTCCTCATCTATGGGACGACGCTCTCTACAACCTCCTCATGTATCTCCTCCACCACTGGTGGATCAGCAGCGGGAATTGGTCCCACACCTACCACACCCGGAGGATGGGGTGGTCTACCTCTACCTCTGCCTACAGCGGCAGTAACTTTAGTCCGAGCCATCTGCGGGGAATGCACACCTAACTTATAAGGCTCAATATAGGCCATAAGTGTATATATATATATATATATACACTCAACACATACACATACATAATCCACCATACACATATACATATCTATACTGCAGAGATCTATAGCAGGAGTGACGACTTCTCGTACATCTAACCCAAAACCACATTTAAAGCTAAAAACCTTTGAAAATGTCAAATCCCATGTGGGTTCTGTTTATTTTACCTATCAGAGCTCATTGCAGGTAGCAAGTGCCATTGCTGTCAACCTAAGGCTCTGATACCAACTCTGTAACACCCCAAATCCGAGGGACTCGGAGTGCTACATTGGGCTAGGATCTCACAATGGATCATGACCCTAGCCTGACAACAAGTTCATTGGACCTTACAGCATGGCACCGACAGATATAAAAACAAATACATAAAGTTGTATAAAACTGCACAGCCAAAGGTAAGACAACATAGCCGAGTACAAAACACAACACCTCACACAGGATGTAACAAAAGCTCATCCTCACGTAGGAGGGAAAGGTAAACAACCCAAAACCCCCAACAACCTATGTACGAGACGTCCTCGGCATGCCACTCTACTAGATCACCCAGCAGCATGCCTATCCTGTGGGGCATCTACAACATGGTAATAAACCATTAGCTAACCATACACATATATAGAGTAATGCATAAGCACAATCACAAGTAAGGCAAGATAAACACATCAACATGCTTTCACACATGCATTTACCCATTTAATCATCTCAATATAATGGTCATTCACTCAAATCGTATAGATATAATATATATGAAACTATGTGACACAAGGACCGATGCATCCTCGCCTCTGAGCCTACTAGTCAGCCGTACTAGTATCGGTCACATAATCCGTGTACCCTATGAGAGTGGATTGCACCCTTCCTGTAAACCGGTCTGGCCTGACTTAAGAGAACCTTCCAGACTCCACGGCGGGATAAAAGGGAAAGCTTATCACAACCACGCATACGGGGCAATCAATAAAACATAGGTCGGTATATATGACATCACATGCAATCATAGCAATACACAAATCACACACCACTCATGCAACACCCAATATAAGGATGACAGCTAAGTAAGTCCTACGGACTTACCTCAACCTCGATCACAACTCAACCACGATCACCTCTACACTGGAGGGACAACACAACCTATAAACAAGGCATAAAGAGATATATCAAACTCCTTACAACAAAAGGGTCACACCTAGACCCAAAGGGATCCAAAGGATCAAACTCAACCTCAAAACCTTAACTCAACAACAACCTAAGTCCTTAAAGCCGTACAAGGCATAAACCAATCATAATCTTAACCAAACTTAACCTCACACATCTAGCATGTTCCTATACTCTCACACTAGGAAAGGAGGGGACAAAGGCATCCTAAGGATAGCCTAGAAACACACACACACACCTTCAGAACCAACAGAAGGCCTTGCTGATGTAGGTGGGCGCAGGAGCGGCTCATTGGTGGCACAGGGGCGGATCACTGGCCGGCGCAGGGGCGGCTGGTGTGCATAAGACACCACCTTAGCTCCTTCTTCACTCATTCCTTCGATTCCTTCACCTTTCTTCACTCCAACAGCAACATACATGTATAACATACATATATATACATCAACATAAGCCAATCATGGCTGGAATAAGATCCAATCCTAAAGAGTCTATACTAGACTAAGGAAAGGAAGGAAAAGAGACAAGAAGATGCAAAGAAGAAGAAGAAGGAGATGAAAGCCATGAAAGCTTACCAAGCTGAAGATCCAGAAGCTCACAACATCACCAAACTTCCTCAAGCTGGCTCACAAGGCTCAGTAACTATAAACATCATCAAAGCCAAGCAAAACTCACTATCTCACACACAAACTCAAAGAAGATCAAGCAAGGTGATCCAAGGAGAAGAGAGAAGGAGATGTGCGTATGGAGAGAGAGAAGTCTGAGAATGGTAAACCCTCATCAAGAGGTAGAAGAAGAAGATATATATATAGAGGTAAAAGGGTAAAGCACGGGTCAAAGAGGTCAAAGAAGGCGGTTGCAGTACACAGAGCCGCGGGGGCGGACTCTGTGAGCCACAGGGGCGGATCATCTAGGCGAAGGGGCGCCCTCTGGGTCACGCAGGGGCGGTCCAGGCTAATTCCTGGCCCTCTGCACACTCTCTCAGCAACTCAGCAACTAGGCTCTTACAACCTTGGTGTTTCTCGGACTCCTTTAAGAGGATGTCGAAGCGGAGGACTAGAGATGACGAAAACAAAGGACAAACAGTGGAAGAGAACCTCGAGTTATTTTAAGCAAAACTGAGAAGGAATTCATACTAGTAAGGAAGCGACATGAAGACATGAGAGTGGTTGCAAAGAAGCAACGACTGAATCACAACGAAACCAACTAGAGATGGTGAACTTATGAATCTTCAAGACGACGCATGGATGACTAAAGACGCGAAGCGGGAAGGAAAGGAGTGCATACTAGTAAGGGGAAAAGTGGTATTTCCTTGAGACGTGAAGTTTTTCCTAGATGCTCCTAAGCATGGGAGTCAGGGTGTGAAGTGTGGTCGAACTAATACGAGGATTCATGAGATGCGTAAGGTAAGCTTACAGAAGAACTAGAAAGTGAAGCGACGGTTTTTGCGAGAACTTAAGTGGGAGACTTCTTCAGAAATGCAAGAGTTACGAGGAAAATTATATGGCGAAAGTTCACATAGTAGAATTACCTTGTGGAGTCAATCGTTTTCCGTCATGGTGATGAGACTGAGCAATGCTAAGAAGGAGAAAGATTGTGTGGGTGATGATCTTCAGAAGATGAAAGATGAAACAAGGGTCGCAGATCGAAAGACTTAAGTTACCAACAAAGAGAAGAGAGAGTGGTTATTAACGATAGAGATGTGGGGAGATACACCTACAACACATTATGAAGGACGGTTAAGCCTATGAAGTTGGGTCATTTGACACAAAAGAGCCAAGAAGGTGTAGTTATCTTATAGAAGTGGAAGGCAGAGGGGAGCGTAGAAAAAGCTAACGGAGTTTGAAGTAGAGTAAAATGAGCAAGTGAAGTTTAAGGCGGAGTACCCCGAGAGGGTATCCTTCAGGAGTAAGGTAACATGGAAGTGTGGTAGAAGGGTAAGTTGTTGATCTTGTAAAGGGTCATTAATGAGCTAATCGGTGACCACCGAGAATGCACATGTGCGGGTTGATACTGGTGATTGTAGGTGGGGAGAGTAACCCAGGAGATTGGATCATGAAGAGGGGTAACAAGAACGTGGAATATTCGTGGTGGTTGAATGTCGGCAACAAAGAGGCATATCAAGGGAAGTGCAAATATCTTAATCAAGTAACAAATTATCGATTCCAGCAAGTGATAGTAACGTACCGTGTGGGGAAGGGATTGTGTAACGTCCGAAATTTTTAATCCGATCCTTGAGCGGTTTATCGACCTTCCCGCGTTAGCGGCTCAGTTTTCCCGCGGGCACAAGGTGCTGAGTAACGGGAATTATCCGAATCTCGTTCCGACATTCCGTTATCCCGCCTTTTTGCTTTTGGACCTTTCGTTGCTTGCACCAAGGAGACAAGGAGGTCAGCTGACCCCTTGTTCCCCTCACCCTTGGCAGCTTGATTTTTCCTTCTCTCCTCACACTTCTTTCATGTTGGTTTCTTTTCACTCCTCCCCTTCTCTTGAGCTCTCTTTCCTTTTCTCTCTTTGGATCTCTTGGATGGTGGCCAACAGTGGGAAGCTCTTGGATCTAGTTTGGTAAGCTTTTCTTCCTTTCCCTCTTCTGCTTCCTTGCTAGAGATCATCTTCTTCTTCTCTTTCTCCATTGCCATGGATGAAGCTTTGGAAGTGGGTTCTTCTTGATCTTTGCATGCATGTGTTCTAAGCTCGATTAGGCCGTGAGGGAGAACCTTGATTCAATGGATGATGTTTGGAGAAGACCCATCAAGAGAAGGAGGCTATTGGAGCTCAAGATCCACAATCGAAGACGAAGAAGACGACCTTCTGCAGTTCGACCGCGGGGGCGGATCTTCAGAGCCCAAGGGGAGGCCATTGCACTGAACCGTAGGGGCGGCCAACCTGAATCGCAGGGGCGGCCAGCATGAGCCGTAGGGGAGGACCTCTGGGCCGCAGGGGCGGCCACTGGCTCAGCCAATACGCCCTTGCGGTCTTCTTTTCCCTTTTGCAGCTATTCTTCCTTTTTCCGAGTCCGTGCCTTTGCATGGTGAGTGCCCTCCCTTGAGCTTGTGTTCTTTGATGATCCTAGAGAGTGTTAAGAAAGCATCATGATAGGTTTGAACATAAGATGAATGAGAATGCCATGTAGTGGCTTTTGAGACCTTACGTGAGTGTGATGAGCATGTTGGACTTCATAGACTTGTAGAATTTTCTTGGCTATTGAGTATGATCTTAGGAGAGGTTGTAGGCTGTCGAGAGATCTCCTCATGCGTTGAGGGAGATGTGAGTGCTATAGATTCTAGGATGCGGTCCTAGAATGAGAGTCAAACGATCTTGCGTAGATCGTTTGTGTGAGATGCCTTAGACTTTTGAGTTGAGCGAGTTGTTGATATATTTATCCTCTTGTGAGCAGGTTGTGGGCTTCTTTCCAAGGGAAGCGAGAGTGTTGTGAGTTGAGTGTGAAGATGAGGTAAGTCTTCGGACTTACTTAGCTCGTATTCTTTGTATTAGATTC
This sequence comes from Fagopyrum homotropicum, assembly GCA_033239125.1. Classification (NCBI taxonomy): domain Eukaryota; kingdom Viridiplantae; phylum Streptophyta; class Magnoliopsida; order Caryophyllales; family Polygonaceae; genus Fagopyrum; species Fagopyrum homotropicum. The sequence goes on from BSWB01000005.1 coordinate 62,298,068, forward strand.
GATGTGTGCTTGGTGGTGTGTGTTTTAGTATTTTTTATTTCATAACCACGAAACCGGAAATAGGACAACCTTTATATATTGATATTTGGCCCAAGTGTATGATAACGGGCGGTGACAACATTGCTTGGCTCTTGCGGAGAGCTAGGGGGTTCTCGGTGATTAGCCCGGGCAAGTAGACGGCCAGATGCATCAATGTTATTCCTTGACGGTGAGTAGGAACCGAGGCGAGATCATGCGCTGATTCTCGTGTCACAAAATGAAATTTGAATTAGTAACGGGAAATGACGTAATGGAAAAGATAATGAACCGGACTTATGTGTTGTGCCCATGTTGTGTGTTTGGATCATGTTGAGTGTTTTGTTTATTTATGTGTGTTTGTGCCATCACCTTGTTTCTAATGCCTGGAATATTAGCTAACGGTTTTAAACCGAATGTGTAGATTGTCCTGCAGGTTAGGGATGCCTCCGAGTGAGGTGGAGGAGTGGACAGCCGGGGTCTCCGTACATTATAGGACGGGGATGTTTTGGGGTTATGTCTTGTGTTGTTAGTTGCGGGTTTTGTTGTACTTTCGGATTATCGTTTCGGGTGTTGTGTTGTTTTGAGGACTCGGCTGAGTTTCCAAGTTGTACCTTTCTTTACGGATTGTTTGCATTGCATTAAAACGATTTTGATTTCCCTTAATTTGGGACATGTTGAAAAGATCCGGTGAAATTGTTGTCAGGCTAAGGGTCGGGACCCATTGTGAGGTCCAACCCGTAGCGCCCCGAGTCCCGCGGATTCGGGGTGTTACAAAGTGGTATCAGAGCCCTAGGTTGACAACAATGACACTCGCAATCTTCTAAAGGCCGAATGAAGAATAAACAGAACCCCACGGGTTCTGACTTTTCGTTTTTTTTAAAAATCATTTGCATGAGTCGGGATGGGATAGAATGTACAGGACCACCACTCCTTCCGCGGACCTCGGTGATGTAGTTTTTGGATTTCGGTATATATATATATATATATATATATATATATATATATATATATATATAGATAAGTAGATTTGTAATTTATATGTGTATTGTAAGTTGCATGATGAACTTGATATATGTGTATAATTATATTATGTGGTAGGTTGCATGTTTTGGACCTTGTATGTTTAAAATGGAATGCCGGATGTATTATAATAGTAATAATATGGACATAGGACTTATATAATCGGTTATACGTATTCTTATTATATATAGTAGCATATGAAGTTATAGGACCTTATAGAAAAGATGATAGTAAGATGTCATCATCGTTAAAACAACGTTGTGGCTTGGGATGACGTTCATATACGGAGGAGTACGCTCAAGTATCGAGTTGAGCATTTCGTGCCGACGAACACCATGGCATTCCCGGATTCCTTTAGAAGGGTGTCGAAGAGAAGGAGTGGAGATGACATAAACCAAGGACGAACAAGTGGAAGGAAGACTCGAGTTAACTAAGAGAAACCGAGATGGGAACCATACAAGAAGAGGAGTACGCAACTAGGAGCTTTAGTTGTGAAAAGATGTAAGACGACTATCAAGAGAAGCGCGAGAGGCTGTTGAGTAAACGTTAGAAATTTTGAGGAGACACGCTTACAAGATATCATGAGGTACGGTTAAGCCGAGGAAAGCGACTTATACGGAGCGCGACCCCGAAAAGGGTATGGTTACCATGTGGAAGAAGAAGAAACTGCGGAACGTAGAAATAGCTAATGAAGTTAAGGTGGAGTACCCCTAGGAAACACAAAAGGTGGAAATAGCCAACGAAGTTATGGTAACTTTCAGGAGAATAGTAACATGGAGTGTATAAGAATGGTTAGTTGATGACCTTGGAGAAGGTCTACTATAAGCGGATCAGGGACAACCAAGAACGCATAAGGTGCGGGTTGCCTGTTAAGGAATGGTAGACGGGAAGTATGACCTCAAGAGGAGAATATAAATGAATTGTAACAAGAGCTTGGAGATTCCGGATTGTTCAATGACAATAGTAAAGAAGTACATCAGAAAGGCGTGATTGTCGTAAGTACTATAAGGTTGAATGGTTAAAGTAAGTGACGGTAATAGACCTCCTGGAGAGGGATGACATTGACCCTTTTTCGACCTTCTTAGGTCTCGAGATTTAGCATTTGGGGAAATGGCGTGGATGGGAACCTTATAGGTTTAAGCAAGATATGATGATCTAATGGACAAGGAGAAGGTAAGGTTTCACGTTGGTGGTACGTAAACAGGAGTGTATAGAGGATGCATGGTATGAAACAGATGAGATGTTGCCGCGAGAAGAAGATGAGTCAAGTTTCTAGACTCACCGGAAGAGCTACCAAGGATCTAGTAACGTTATAAGCCTTAAGCTTAAGAGAATGACACTTGGGAATTTACGAGTTGGGAGTTCCAGTGGTTTGAGTGGGGAGTTTGTTCTAGCCTTCCTTACCAGGCATTCGGGTACGAGTTCGAGGAAGGACACGAGTCGAGAAGTTTAAAATTGTCTATCGAGAATGTCGTGAGAGTACCGAGGAGGATAAGTACTTTCGTCCCGCGGTGGACGACTCGTTGAACCAGTTACATGTGGTTACAACGTTTGTTTATGATCGAATTGCAGTCGAGATGCCCCCTGAGTTTGGGGAAGAGAAAAATAAAAAGGACCTAAGTAAGATGGCGTTTTGGGCCGGTATGGTCATTACAAGTTGTAGTGAAGCGTAGTGGACTCGCATGCGCAATTTTGGAGTTGGCGTGTATAGAAGTGCTTTCATCGGGTTTCGGGATAGAGTTGCGGTAATCACGTTCGGTTTGTGGTTCCGCGTGGTTCATAGGTGGACCTTAAGCTTATGCTAAGTGTTGCAGATTAGTAAGCGATGTTGAATGAGGTGGACCTTAATTGAACGCTAGATGATGAAAGTTATTGATGCTTGAGTCACATGAATGATTCTTAGGTTTGGATTTGAGGATGCTTAATTGTACTCTCAGAATTGGGAAGAACAAGCTTGACAAGAGACGACGATAGTACAGGTTACACAGGATGAGAAGAGTCATCTAACGGGTTAGTGACATCCCGACTTCAAGTCGGTCATATAAAACACTGGAATCACATGCAACTAGTCTAACGAGCCATCCACTATGGCGATGATACCTCTACTTGTCGTACACCATACGGATATCTCGATAATCATAATACAGCTTCACCGTCCCGTCCTTTTCCTCATCACCGTACCAGTATGCCCTGTGGGAAATGCTAGAAGAAATTCCCCATTCAAAACCACTGAAATTTCCAACTCATTACTTCTCAGTACTAACATCCTAAGCTCAAAGCTTGTAGCATCACTATAACTCGGTCATCCGTTTCACACCATGGCCACCATGGCTCCTTCGGGCGAGTCTAGAAACTTTGACTCATATCTTGTTCGGGACAACAACATATAATCTGTTTCATTATCACGAAAATACCATGCATAATCTTTATATATTTTCCCATTTGCGTAAGGCAACTAGGAAAGCTTCACCTTCCTCTTGATCCACTAGTTCCTTTTATCATGATCAAACCTTAAAGGTTCTAAACCGTTCCGTTTCAAAATATGCCAATCCCATGACCTAAGAAGGTCGTCAAAAAGGGCCGTTACAATCCCTCCCTGGGAGGTGTATTACAGTTACTTGCCTTGAGCCCATGCAATATTACTTGATTAAGACAATTGTGCTTCAGTTGACATACTTCCTCACTACCTACATCGAACCACCGGAAATACTCCAAGATCTTGTTACCGATCCTCTATATTCCCATAGTCTTGTCTACCCTTCCTATCTACACTCATCAATATACAACCGGCACATGTGCGTTCTTGGTTGTCACCAGCCAACTTATTTATACCTGACCTTCTCCAAGGTCAACAACTTACCTTACTTCTTACTTTTCATGTTTCCATTCCCACGAAGGCTACCCTCCTCGGGGTACTCTTACCTTGAACTCCGTTAGTTCATTCTACACTTTATGCTTCCTTCTTCTTTCATAGGATAACTATACCCTCCTTGGCCTTGTTTTGTCGTATAACTCTCTTTCACAGGCTTAACCATTCTTCTATGATGTCCTTCAAGTACACCTTCTCAAATATTCTATCCCCATATAGCGTCCATTCACTTTGTAACCTTTACTTGATCACTGGACGGCTTTACCTTTGCTTTCAATCTGTCTTCTGTCACGTAAGCAAAACTCACTTGTTGACTTACACAACTAGGCGTTAGGAGTGTAGAAGCGAGAGTTCAACGGCTTGTGGTTGTTAGGGATTCACCCAGTGGGGCTAGAGCGGTGCGAATAGACTAGTTACTAAGTTGTATCTCCGGGTCAACTAGCTCTTCTGTTAGGCTTCCTCATGTATGTGAAAAAGTACTACAATATATACTTAGGTCTTTCCATAAATAAAAGCTTTTTGTTGCGTCTCTCATCCTCTTGGGGCCAACATCTACTCAACTTCTTTCTTCTTGGCATTTCTTAGCTTTATCATCATAACGGAAACCGGTTAACTACACTAAGGAAATTCTACCATGTGAATCTTCACGATGCGATTCTTCTCGTAACTCTCGTATGTTTGAATAAGTCAACCCGCCTATATTCTCGTAAAATTGACACTTCATCTTCTGGTACTTCCGTAAGCTTAACTTACGGGTCTTTTAAATCTTTCACAATTTGTTCGACCATACTTGTCATCTTGACTCTCGTGCTTAGGAGTGCCTATGCAACACTTGCCTTAATTGAATGCTACTTTTTTGCTCGAGCGAGACTGTATTCATCGCCACTTCATTCGCGTCTTCAGTTTGTAGACACGGCACTTGGAAGAATCATAAGTTTGTTGTCTCTAGTTGCTTTATTAATGCTCCATTATTGCTTCCTCATAACCACCCTCATCTCTTCATGTCGCCTTCGTACTTGTATAGGTTCCATCTCGGTTTTGCTTAAGTTGTCTCGAGGTTTCCTTCTACTGTTTTGTCATTGCGGTTAATGTCTTCATTAGCCTTCACATGGTTACTTTGACATCCTCAAAAGGAGTCCGATGAAACGCCAAGATGTTCGTCAGAACGTGATGCTCAACTCGGTACTTGAGCGTCCTCATCCTCGTACGCACACTATCCTAAGCCAAACGACATCGTCCAAGGGCGATGATATCTTTCTATCATCTTAACTATAAGGTCCTATATTTCTATATGCTACTATATATCATAAGCACGTATATATGTCTATATATGTCCCATATTAACAAAAATACCAACATAACAAATCCAGGAAATCCACAACAATAATACAAGGTCCAGGAAATCCACAACTAAGCTGTCAAGATCTGTGGAAGGAGTGGGTGTCCCGTACATTCTATCCCAAACCCGACTATGCTCGTGATTTGAAAACGAAATTCATTTTTAGAACTCAGAACCCTAGCGGGTTCTGTTTATTTCTATTCGGCATTTAGAAGATTGCGAGTGTCATTGTTGTCAACCTAGGGCTTTGATACCATATTGTAACACCCCAAATCCACGGGACTCAAAGTGTTGTTGGTGGATACCTCACATGGGTTCCGACCCTTATCTTAACAACAATTTCACGGGATCTTGCAACAAGGCACAAATAAAAGGCCAAACCGAAATACATTTCATGCAATAGTTATGATTCCCGAATACTAATGAAAGAAAGACTCCAGCCGAGTTCTTACAACAACATCAACAATATAAAAAATATTACAACAAAAAGAAGACTCAAATCCCCAGCTCGCCCTATGATGTACGGAACCTCGGCTGCCCACTCCTCCGGACCACTCGGCAGCATCCTTGACCTGCAAGCCATCTACAACATCGGTATAAACCGTTAGCTAACATTCTAAGTATTAGAAAGACGGTAATGGCATACACACATAAGTAATCATAAACACGTAACATGCTCACACACAAGCCGAATTATGATCATTTATTTACGACATTCCATTACTAGTTCCAATTATTAAGATTGTGACAAGAGAAGTCTTAAGACTCTCGCCCCTGTCCCCGTATAGCAACAAGAGTGGTTCGGTGCACCTCCCATATACTATATGGAGTGGTGTAGTGCCCTCCCCGTATACCGTGTATGGCCTGGTCGTAGAGAACCTCCCAGTCTCCCTCGGGAGCTTGGTAGTGATGTCACCGCCCGATATACATACACTTGTGCCAACAATATATATATAAGTCGTCCTAGTCCGGTTTCATAGTTATAACAAAGCTTAACACACACCACCATCACACATCAAATTAATACATATAAGCTATCTAAGTAAGTCCGGAGACTTACCTCGTCTCCAAGCTAAACCGAGAACAACCGATCTCACTTCCCGTAGGAATATACTCAAAGCCTGATCAAAACAAGGCACATAATCAACATTGCTCCCATAAGATAGAAGTCTTTAGATTTCTAGTCCTATTGACCTTACAAGATTATACACTCTCATAATCTAGGATAGCACTCCAAGTCCTCACGAACTTACAAAAACACAACCATCATAACACATGCTAGGATATTCACATCCTATTCTCCACAATCTTAACAATCATAAGACCTCAATCTCACACTCTCGACAAGCCTCACATGATAACATCCACACTTCTAGCCTTAGAACGTTCAATCAATCCTCAAACACTCACCTAAGGTTCAAAGCGACTACATGTGATTCCACAAGGTTTATCTAGATCCAACCTAGCATGATTCTAACACATAACCTCACTAGGATAAGAGATGGACACAAGATCGAAGAAGGGGTACTCACTGGGGTAGGGACTTGGTCGCGAAACAAAGAAACGTGGCCACGGAGAAGAGCAGAAGGCTGCACCGGAAGCCTGAGTTGTGCTCGAGCCACCCCTACGGCCTAGGGGGACACCCCCAAGGCTCAGGCCAGCCACCTCTGCGGCTCTGGTGCTGAGGGCGCCCCCGCGGCGCTGTCCAGCAGCGGGTGCGGTCGAACTCCAGAAGATCCTAACAAGTCTTCGGTTGGTTTCTTGATGTTCAGAGCTGCCTCCAGCTGGCTTGCTACCACGTGGACTTCCATCACATGGATTCACACACCACTCCATTGCCTAGATCGGATCCCCTCACATGCAACACAAAAGAGGACCAAGCTTGAGAATCCATGGCTTCCACCATTAGGGATCAAAAAGAAGAAGATGGAGGGGAAGAGATTACTCACGCATCTCGGATCCGCTGATTCTATTCCATATCCAGAATGAGCAGCTCACACAAGAGGAGAGGAAGCCCCATAGGAGAAGATACTAAGAGTTCCAAAGAAAGAGATAGAGGAAGAGAAGAGAGGGTAGGAGAAGAAGAGTAACGTGAAATGAAAGCGGCGAGAGAGAGGGTTGCTCATTTAGGGAAAGAACAAAAGGTCAAGCAGCCAAGGATGACTTAGAGAACGAGGGGTCGAAAAGAAGGAAACGAAAGTTCGGAAAGAAGATGGAATAAAAATCCCTTTCACTTAGATCACCGCACCTACGGTACGACTAAGCCGCAAGGGCGGTGGCCACCACTAAAGACTATCAAACTGCTCTCCTACGGGAACTAAAATTCCAGGCATTACACATGAGTCATGTTGGTTCTAGTTTTCTTGGTTCTCATGTCTATGACCGTGCATTGGTTACCTCCGGCGGTATATACACAAATTCTAATTCTGTTTTCGGTTTGTTTCACTCTTATTTCATCCAATTCATCATTTCATGATATTTAGGTTTGTTGACGAATTTTTAAAAATTATCCAATTTTAAGGTGTAAATCATAACCTTTAAACAAGGGGTTGTATTACAATCACTATCATAACCACCATCATGCTCAAAATATTTTGTATATCAGATAGATAAATAAATAAATGAGTCTCATCTTCAAAGGTCATCATCATGACCATTGCTTACCAAACATTTTGTATGTAACCACAATGAGACTAGAAATCACATTGTGTGTGATAAATAAATATGCCTTATTATTATGTTAATTGTTTTTACCAAGGTTTCAAAAACACAATTGTAAGACCCTATTGAAACCAAAAAGAGAGTTTGTACCGCAAAAATAGATCATATATATCTTTTCTCACAATAATCTTATTTCATATAATAAGTAATAATTTATCTTGACAGTAATATGCAGGTACGTATGACGAATGTTTTGTGAAATGCGTAAGAAAAAATATAACACGCCGAATCCACGGGACTCGGAGCGCTACAGGCTAGGATCTCACAATTGATCCTGACCCTAGCCTGACAACAAGTTCATTAGATCTTACAAAAAGTGATGTAGGACCATCACATGGAAGAGATCAAGGGCCCATTACTAGGGCAAGAGCTAAGGAGATCCAAGAAGTTACGTCAAGGGAAGTGCTATTGCTTGGCACCATGCGTGAACCATTTAACTTCCATACATCATGTGTTAATCTCTTGGTGAATGCAGGAGCAAGCAAGCAAAGGGATGAGACGTTGCTCACGTCCAAGGAGGTCCAAGAGAGTAACCAGCTGCTCACGTCCAAGGCAGCCCAAGAGAGTAACCAGCTGCTCACGTCCAAGGCAGCCCAAGAGAGTAACCAGTTGCTCATGTCCAAGGAGGCCCAAGAGAGTAACCAGCTCCATCAGTCGGATCATCATTTGGGCTCTTAAAAACCGTCCAAATCACTCATGGATCTGTTGTGAACAAATCAGCCCATTTCCCTCTTAAAAACCGTCCAACTCACTCCCAAGGATCTGTTTTGAATAAGTCAGCCTATTTTGATGCTGATTAGTTGTTTGTTTAGTTGTTAGCTACATTTGTGGAAGCTCTCTTGTTACCACCTTCCACAAATGTTTTAGTTTTCTTTTCTTTATTTTGTCTAGATAAAAGAGTCTATATATAGTCTCTTTAGCTGCTGAATAGGATACGTTTTTCATTGCTTAGAATTACAGTTGTAATCATTCACAAAATCAATCAAAGAACAAGAGAGTTTTTGGTTGACATTGTCGGTGTTTGCTTGGCTGAGCTTGTTCGTGTCAACCGCCTTCGGATTGCTGCTTCGAGCCTTCACGAGTCCCTCTTTGTGCTAGTCCAGCTGGAGCTAGTGTAAAGTTGTATTGGAGACGGGTTTAGGACATTCACGAAGCGGGGTCTTGGCTCTTCAGCCTTGGTTCCTTTCGTTGACTCTCTTTGGTTCATCACTACGTCTTCCTGCATCCATTCCATCTCCACGTTTCATTCCGCATCTGGATTCGCCTCATTCAACCGGATTTGGGATCATTGTACCTAGATCGACTCATTCACGGACTAATACCGTATCAGTTGGTATCAGAGCTCAGTTGGTACAATTGATCACTCCTTTCTTCTTTCTTAACCTTATTGCTTAACCAATTGAGGTTTAACTTGTGCTTGAAGTGTGCAAAATCAAAAGCCAAGGGTTTCTTAGGGTCGGACAACATCTTGAGGAGAGGTAAACACAAAAAAAAAAGAGATCAACGTTGCAGTCAAATTCGGTAACCTTCTCTCCCACAAATCTCGTTGCAATCAGTTTCGGTTACCTTCTCTCCCCTAAATCTTTGACAAAGTCTAAGAGATCTTTCAAAAAAAAAAAGAAAGACAACACAAAAACGGCTGCCCCTTTTATTAATCGACATCAAGCACAAGAAAACTCCCTCAAACAACTCCTACGTCATTCTAATCACAAATCACCATACCTACACCAACCCAACGGTCAATACTCCGATTAGGGGTGTCTTGATCCATCTCCGACACTAACATCAGTTTCGGCAGTTCTAGTTCCAAAGGGTTGCTAAGAAGGTTCGAAAATCGTGATCTTAAGGTGTTGGATCCTTACAACTCGAGCCACCAGCTAGGCAATACCAACGAGAGAGTGAGCGATACACAAGTGAGATCTTTGTTTTCTAACCTAACCGGTTCTTTGTTTGTTACTTGAGCATGTCTAGGTCCCGAAGCCCCAACAAGTCTAGCAGCGAGACCGTCACGCCTGAGATGCTCAATCTATTGAAACAATTGTCCGATTCCATAGCTAACCTATCCAAGCGAGTGGAGTCTATGGAAGCACGAACCCCACCATCGCGGACACCACCTTTGAGAGCCAACTATGAGTTTGGCGGTCCCTCACACGCTACTAGAGAGCCGGATCATCCGGATCAAGGTAATTTACAGTCCAATGTCCTTCCTAATGTTTCTAACATGCCACCATTTGTTGACAACTTTCAGCGACGGAATGAAGCTCCTTTTGAGGATCATACTTGGGAAGATTACAATCGACCATTCCAACAGCCAAGGCAAGGACGAGAACGTGATAATCTACGACCCTATCAAGAGCACGACGGTCTCGGCAAAGTCAAAATAAAAATTCCCGCCTTTGAAGGAAAGTGTGATCCCGACGTCTACACGGAGTGGGAAACTAAAGTCGAGCAGATCTGGTTGTGTCATAACTTCAGCGAGCCTAGGAAGGTTCAACTAGCCGCTCTCGAGTTCCAAGGCTATGCCTTGGTATGGTGGGATCACGTAGTCAAAGAAAGAGTGCGAACATTGGATCCTCAAATCACCACATCGGAGCATATGAAGGCACTAATGAGGTCTCGGTTCGTTCCACCACACTATACCCGACAGCTTCGACAACGGCTGGAAATTTGAGACAAGGCTCTCTTAGCGTTGAGGACGCCTATACGAATATGCAAGTTGCTATGGTGAGGGCCAACGTTCTAGAGGATGAAGAAAATACTATGGCTAGGTATCTTCATATTCTTAACTCTAATTTGGCAAATGAAGTTGATATGTATCTCTACAGCACCATGGAGCAATTACTACACTTGGCCATCAAGGTGGAAAGGAAGACTAAGCTGCGAAACCGGGAACACAAGCCGCCTTATGGGACGTCCAACACTTGGAAATCACAAGGAAGCCGGCTGCCTACCCACAGCAGGGATCAAGGAGGCAAGAAGGAGGAGAGAAAGTCCTACGAGCCAAGAATGCCAACGAAAGTCTTCTACATCGTCCACTACACCACGATCCTTGAATGAGCCTTCAAGTGGTCATCGAGGGAGAACTCCTACCTCTAACTCTAGAACTAGGGACATTGTGTGTTTTAAATGCCAAGGTAGAGGACACATGAGTAGGGAATGTCCTAATAGACGCACTTTGATCATAAATCATCTAGGAGAATATGAAAGTGAGGATGACGTGGAATTGGATGATGAAAATGCATTACTTGATGACCATGAGCAAAATGAGAATGATGATTGCATTGAGTATGAACAAGGTGAATCTTTGATAGCTAGGAGAACGTTGCATGCCCAACTAGCACCTTGTGAGGATAACTAACGTGAAAATCTATTTCATACTAGGTGTAGTATTAAAGGAAAAGTGTGTAATGTGATAATTGATGGGGGAAGTTGTTGCAACATAGCTAGCACTGAAATGGTAAACAAATTACAACTTCTTACATTTTATCACCCTACGCCATATAAACTACATTGGATGAATGAGTGTGAAGAACTTAAGGTCAATAAGCAAACTAAGGTCAATATAACATTAGGATCATATGAGGATATTATTACATGTGATGTTGTGCCTATGAATGCTTGTCACTTGTTGCTTGGTCGTCCATGGCAATATGATAGGAAAGTCGTACATGATGGGTTTTCTAATAAATATAGCTTTGAGTATAAAGGTAAAACTTTAACACTTAAACCTATGACACCTTTACAAATAGCCGAGTATTATGAGAACAAGAGGGTAGAGCAAGGAACCCATCAAAAGCCTAAAATGACACGGCCTAAGAGTAAGGAGAACAAAACCCATCAAACACTGTTAGTACAACCAACAAGTAGCTATCTTGACTCTAGGAATGAATATGTCACTAACTATGCTTCTATGGATGTGCTAATGATGAGTTTGTGTAAATCTCTAGTGACGGTGCCTCATGACTCTACGATTCCACTTCCTAGTTCTATCCAGGGGCTGTTAGACGAGTTTAAGGACGTTTTCCCTGAGGAGGTTCCCGCTGGCTTGCCGCCCATTAGGGGCATTGAACACCAAATAGATTTAATACCCGGAGCCACTCTTCCCAATAGGCCCGCCTATAGGATGAACCCTACGGAAGCCCAGGAAATTCAGGATCAAGTTCAAGCCTTGCTAGATAAAGGGTATGTTCAGGAAAGCCTTAGTCTTTGTGCCGTTCCCGTCCTGCTAGTACCCAAGAAGGATAATACTTGGAGAATGTGTGTTGATTGTAGAGCAATCAATAACATTACTATTAAGTATAGACACCCGATTCCCCGTCTAGATGACATGCTTGATGAGTTACATGGAGCTACAATTTTCACTAAGATTGACCTTTGGCTACCATCAAATTAGAATGAGGGAAGGGGACGAATGGAAAACAGCTTTTAAAACCAAATTTGGTCTCTATGAGTGGCTAGTAATGCCTTTTGGTTTAACTAATGCTCCTAGTACTTTCATGCGATTAATGAATCATATTTTGAGACCTTATATTGGTTTATTTGTTGTAGTCTACTTTGATGACATTCTTATCTATAGTAAGACTTTAAAGGAGAATGGAAATCATTTGAGAGATGTGCTTGCTACATTGCGTATAGAATACTTGTATGCTAATATTAAAAAATGTGATTTCTATACTAACCGAGTGATTTTCCTTGGTTTTGTAGTAAGTGCCAATGGTTTGCAAGTGGATGAGGATAAGGTTAAGGCAATCAATGAATGGCCCATTCCTAGGTCGGTTGGCAAAGTAAGGAGTTTCCTTGGCCTAGCTACATTCTATAGAAGATTTGTGAGGGATTTTAGTACCATTGCAGCACCACTCACGGCCTTGACCAAAAAGAAGGTTCCTTTTGAGTGGAAAGAACCTCAACAAAGAGCATTTGAAGAGCTCAAGAAACGCCTTACCCACGCACCACTACTCGCTCTACCGGACTTCACTAAACCCTTTGAGGTTGAATGCGATGCGTCCGGCATTGGTATTGGCGGCGTCCTTATGCAAGAAGGTAAGCCTCTAGCTTTCTATAGTGAAAAATTGAAGGGTGCATGCTTAAACTATTCCACGTATGACAAAGAATTGTATGCCTTGTTTAGAGTACTCAAAACATGGCAACATTACCTTTGGCCCCAAGAGTTTGTTTTGAAAACCGATCATGATTCACTTAGACACTTTAGGAGCCAAGATAAGCTAGATAGGCGGCATGGTAGGTGGATGGAGTTCATCGAAACCTTTCCTTACATTATCAAGTATAAGAAAGGAAAATGTTGTAGGGGATGCATTGTCTAGGAGATACACCTTAATCACCACCTTGGATTCTAGGATGTTAGGTTTTACTTACATTAAAGAATTATATGTGGATGATGCTGAATTTGGGAAGATATTTCATAGATGAACTACTCAAGGCCCTTACGATAAGTATTTTGTGTTTGAAGGTTTCTTGTTTAAAATGGATAAAATTTGCATACCTAGATGTTCCTTTAGGATCTTATTAGTGGAAGAAGCCCATAAAGGAGGTTTAATGGGGCATTTTGGGAGGGACAAAACTTATCACATGTTGCAAACTCACTTTTATTGGCCTCATATGTTAAGGGATGTAGAACACATGCTGAAAAGGTGCATTGAATGTCTTAAGGCCAAAGCTAGGGTACAACCCCACGGGTTGTATACACCCTTACCGACGCCTAATGGCCCTTGAGAAGATATAAGTATGGATTTCATTGTTGGACTACCTAGGACTAAGAAAGGAAGAGATTCCATTTTTGTGGTGGTAGATAGATTCTCTAAACTGGCACATTTTATTCCATGTCATAAAATTGATGATGCATATAATGTCGCTAATCTTTTCTTTAAGGAAATAGTGAGATTGCATGGAATACCTAAAACTATTGTTAGTGATAGGGATGTCAAGTTTTTGAGTTTCTTTTGGAAAACGCTTTGGGGAAAAATGGGCACTAGATTACTATTCTCGACCTCTAGTCATCCCCAAACAGATGGGCAAACGGAAGTCACCAATAGGACCCTAACGACCCTCCTTAGAACCATGTTGAAAGATAACTTAAAAGAATGGGAAGACATGTTACCACATATCGAGTTTGCTATAATCGCACCATGCATTCTTCCACTTCGTTATCACCTTTCAAATGTGTTTATAGATTGAACCCTTTAACTCCTTTGGATTTATTACCGATTCCTTGAAAGGATCGAGTAGCTTTTGATGCTTTGGAAGAGGCGGACTACATTAAGGAACTTCATGCCAAGACCAAGGCTGCACTTGATAAGAAGGGCGTTGAAACTGCAGCTCGGAATAACAAAGGACGTCGGAAGATGGTTTTCCAGCCCGGCGACTTAGTTTGGCTACATCTAAGGAAAGAGCGGTTTCCGGCAAAACGCCATTCCAAGCTAGCCCCACGGGGTGATGGACCATTCAAAGTCTTACACCGGATTAACGATAATGCATATGTGTTGGACTTACCGGAAGAGTATGGAGTTAGTACCACTTTTAACGTAGTAGATTTGAGCCGTATGAAGGAGAGTCGGAACAAGATGAAAATTCAGGGTCGAATTATTTCCAAGAAGGAGTGGATGATGTAGGACCATCACATGAAAGAGATCAAGGGCCCATTACTAGGGCAAGAGCTAAGGAGATCCAAGAAGTTAAGCTCTTGCTTGGCACCATGCGTGACCATTTAACTTCCATAAATCATGTGTTAAGCTCTTGGTGAATGCAGGAGCAAGCAAGCAAAGGGAAGAGACGTTGCTCACTTCTAAGGAGGTCCAAGAGAGTAACCAGCTGCTCACGTCCAAGGCAGCCCAAGAGAGTAACCAGCTGCTCACGTCTAAGGAGGCCCAAGAGAGTAACCAGCTCCATCAGTCGGATCATCTATTGGGCTCTTAAAAACCGTCCAAATCACTCATGGATCTGTTGTGAACAAATCAGCCCATTTCCCTCTTAAAAACCGTCCAACTCACTCCCAAGGATCTGTTTTGAATAAGTCAGCCTATTTTGATGCTGATTAGTTGTTTGTTAAGTTGTTAGCTACATTTGTGGAAGCTCTCTTGTTACCACCTTCCACAAATGTTTTAGTTTTCTTTTCTTTATTTTGTCTAGATAAAAGAGTCTATATATAGTCTCTTTAGCTGCTGAATAGGATACGTTTTTCATTGCTTAGAATTACAGTTGTAATCATTCACAAAATCAATCAAAGAACAAGAGAGTTTTTGGTTGACATTGTCGGTGTTTGCTTGGCTGAGCTTGTTCGTGTCAACCGCCTTCGGATTGCTGCTTCGAGCCTTCACGAGTCCCTCTTTGTGCTAGTCCAGCTGGAGCTAGTGTAAAGTTGTATTGGAGACGGGTCTAGGACATTCACGAAGCGGGGTCTTGGCTCTTCAGCCTTGGTTCCTTTCGTTGACTCTCTTTGGTTCATCTCTACGTCTTCCTGCATCCATTCCATCTCCACGTTTCATTCCGCATCTGGATTCGCCTCATTCAGACGGATTCGGGATCATTGTACCTAGATCGACTTATTCACGGACTAATACCGTATCAACAAAGCACAAATAAATATAAAATCAAATACATAAAACTATAGAATCATATCTCAAAAGTACATACAAAACCACAACCGAGTACAAAACGGCAATATCAAACATATGTATACATCCACATCCAAAAAATCTATACACGTCCTAATGTATGGAAGCCCTCGGCTGATCACCCCACCAGATCACTCGGCAGCCTTCCTAACCTGCAAAACATCTACAACTCGGTACGAAACCGTTAGTTAACAGTTCATGAATAAGAATAAAGGTAATAACACATACAATCATATTATCACATCATCATATGAAATGCTCACATACATCAACTTTTTATTAACTTCATTACGTTATACCATTACTAATTCAACTTAATTTGTGACACGAGGAGTACCCAGAACCTCGTCTTTGTCCCCTTTAACCACACAGGTTTGGAATAGGTGATCAAGCCTCACCTCCTGGTGGACTGGTCGCAGTGAACCCCCTTCGCTCTCGACGAGCTTAGAGAAGTTGTCACGATCCAGTATTAATGCACTTGGACCAATTAAATGTATATATGGTCATCCTAGTCCAGTTAGGTTATCAATGTAACATTCATATACGCAAACACCACTA
This sequence comes from Fagopyrum homotropicum, assembly GCA_033239125.1. NCBI lineage: Eukaryota > Viridiplantae > Streptophyta > Magnoliopsida > Caryophyllales > Polygonaceae > Fagopyrum > Fagopyrum homotropicum. The sequence goes on from BSWB01000005.1 coordinate 62,314,221, forward strand.
ATCACAATCACTCCAATCAATAAACGTCAGCTAAGTAAGCCCAAAGGACTTACCTGTCACAAGGTAGTCCTAAACAGTGGTCACGGTTTCCCTTCGAGGAAACAATCATTGCCTGTATAAACAAGGAACACAAATATCAATCATTATCCACAGGATAGGAGATTCCACCTCCTAAACTTCAAGATCTCGCAAGAACATAACCATGACACAATCCACAATATCAATATCCTCAAAGATCATAACTATCAATCCATAAACTCAACATCTCACAATTCCTCAAACCTCTCAAGGTATGATCTAATCAACATTCCTCAATCTCAATTTTAATCCTAATTTAATTATTTAACATTTAATTAATTAAATTAACTTTCACCAGAATAATGTTTTGCCCGCAGGCAATTTTTGAACCCACCTGTCATCAGATTTCATCAAACAAATAACCCATAAACACCATAATAATATAACGAGCATAATAGAATTTCCAATGATCCATTTTGACAAGCCTAAGGTCAATTTATGCCAAATCACAATACGGAAAATGAATAAAATCATAACTTAATCGTTACTAACTCAACTAACGATCCCAAAGAAGATTCAGAATCACAACGATGCAGGCTACGCTAGGAAACTATCAAATTCAACGGAATCTAAGCGACGGAAATGGCCCAGTAGCATATATACTCGATCAGATCATCACATGCTCAGAAACGCAGAAACTTGGTACCAAAATGAAGAGAAGGAAGAGAGGAATCCAAAAAGTCAAACGTATTGAAATCGGATTAGATACGGAGTGTAGATCTGAGTTTGAAGGTTAAGAGAAATCCAAACTTTTACGAGGAAACGTGAAAGGAAATGAATTAATAAATGATTTTCCGCTATTTATAGCGAAGTCGATAATTATCCTTTAACCGATCCAAAGGCGGGTTGAACCCCCTCCTCCAAACTTCTCGAAATTGGAATAATAAATCTAGAATATTATAGGGAATATTATTCCGCAACTGCTACGGAAAACGCGTAATCCTAAGCTGTCTTTGTTAGCCGCTAAGTAACATAATAACGACTTTTTTTTTTGCCGTTTTGCCTTTTCATGTTATCTATTATACATACTAAAACAGAGTACATGATTTGATGACGTGGCGCGCTGTGAAAGCAGCAATCAAATGGAGCCTCCACAATTTTTTGGCCAATAAATCTTTATTTTTTAAGCCATAAAATCTTTTTTTCCTAAACTAACACACCGCTATTCAAAATTATACGTAACTTTTTTTTGTTGGAGATTCTCCAAGATTTTATAGGCCAATAAATCTTTATTTTTTGTGGGAGGAAAGTTTTTTTACTAACCTAACAAACTTCTATTCAAAATTGTACGTAACTTTTTTTTTTGTTGAGATTTTCCAAGATTTTATAGGTTATAGTCAAATCTCCTTTTTATTTTTATTATTTATAAGCCAATAACATTTTTTTACTAAACCTAAAATATGAATTTTGTTATTCCACATCGGTTATCAGAGAAGGATGACACTTTGACAACATGTATAAATAGACCTCAAATGTTTGAAGATTATACAAATCATACATTTTTGGACCTTTTGGTCAGAATCAAGTATAATACTTATTATACCGGATTAGCATTTATATGTGGAGTGCATTATTGTGACCTACTAATTCGTAGGTCCTTTTGATCTAATGATTTTTGGGTCGTTTTGATCTAATAATTTTTGGATCGTTTTGACCTACAGATTTGTGTGTCATTGTGACCCACTGATTTGTGTGTCATTGTGACCCACTGATTTGTGTGTCATTGTGACCTATTGATTCGTGTGTCATTGTGACCTATTGATTCGTGGGTCGTTGTGACCTATTGATTCGTGGGTCGTTGTGACCTACTAATTTGTGGGTTGTTGTGACCTATTGATTCGTGGGTCGTTGTGACCTAATAATTTATGGGTCCTTGTGACCTACTAATTTGTGGATTGTTGTGACCTACTAATTTGTGGGTCCTTAAAATCAACTAATTTGTGGGTCACAACGACCCACAAATTAGTAGGTCACAACAACCCTCAAATTAGTAGGTCACAACGACCCACGAATCAATATAATAAATATACATCTATATACTTTACTAAAACATTAATTCTTGACGTGTCACCCCACGTTTTTTCTCTAATTAAACTTTTTATTAAATCACGAATTAAGCTAATAAATCCTTTTTTTACTAAATCTTAATCTGAATCTTTGATTATTTTGTAAAATAAAAATTAAGACTCCATATTTTTATCGAATTAAATTTTTTTACTAAATCTCGAAATAAGCCAATAACTTTTTTTTTACTAAACCTTAATTATATTGTAAAATATGAATTTTTGTTATCCCACATCGGTTATCAGAGAAGGATGACACTTTGACAACATGTATAAATAGATCTCAAATGTTTGAAGATTATACAAATCATACATTTTCGGACCTTTTGGTCAGAATCAAGTATAATACTTATTATACCGGATTATCATTTGTATGTGGAGTGGATTGTTGTGACCTACTAATTCGTAAGTCCTTTTGATCTAATAATTTTTGGGTCCTTTTGATCTAATGATTTTTGGGTCGTTTTGATCTAATGATTTTTGGATCGTTTTGACCTACAGATTTTTGGATCGTTTTGACCTATAGATTTTTGGGTCGTTGTGACCCATTGATTTGTGGGTCGTTGAGACCCACTGATTTGTGGATCGTTGTGAGCCAATAATTTGTGGGTCGTTGTGACCCAATATGTTGTCGGTCGTTATGACCCACTGATTTGTGTGTCATTGTGACCTACTGATTTGTGGGTCGTTGTGACCTACTAATTTGTGGGTTGTTGTGACCTGATTCATGGGTCGTTGTAACCTACTGATTCGTGGGTCATTGTTACCTAATAATTTGTGGGTAGTTGTGACCCAATATATTGTGGGTCGTTATGACCCACTGATTTGTGTGTCATTGTGACTCAGTGATTTGTGTCATTGTGACTCACTGATTTGTGTGTCATTGTGAACTATTGATTCGTGGGTCGTTGTGACCTACTGATTTGTGGGTTGTTGTGACCTACTGATTCATGGGTCGTTGAAAACTACTGATTCGTGGGTCGTTGTGACCTAATAATTTATGGGTCTTTGTGACCTACTAATTTGTGGGTCCTTTAAATTTACTGATCTGTGGGTTGTTTGTGACCTACTAATTTGTAGACCGTTGAACTATTAAATTCGTAATTCTTATTTTATCAATATAATAAATATACATCTATATACTTTAATAAAACAAAAAACACTAATTCTTGACGTGTCACCCCACATTTTTTCTCTAATTAAACTTTTTATTAAATCACGAATTAAGCTAATAAATCCTTTTTTTATTAAATCATAATCAGAATCTTTGATTATTTTGTAAAATAAAAATTAAGACTCCATATTTTTATCGAATTAAATTTTTTTACTAAATCTCGAATTAAGCCAATAACTTTTTTTTACTAAACCTTAATTATTTTGTAAAATATGAATTTTGTTATCCCACATCGGTTATTAGAGAAGGATGACACTTTGACAACATGTATAAATAGACCTCAAATGTTTGAAGATTATACAAATAATACATTTTTGGACCTTTTGGTTAGAATCAAGTATAATACTTATTATACCGGATTATCATTTGTATGTGGAGTGGATTGTTGTGACCAACTGATTCGTATGTCCTTTTGATCTAATGATTTTTGGGTCGTTTTGATTTAATGATTTTTGGATCGTTTTGACCTATAGATTTTTGGATCGTTTTGACCTATAAATTTTTGGGTCGTTGTGACTCACTTATTTGTGGGTCGTTGTGACCCAATAATTTGTGGGTCGTTGTGACCCAATATGTTGTGGGTCGTTATGACCCACTGATTTGTGTATCATTATGACCCACTGATTTGTGTGTCATTGTGACCTATTGATTCGTGGGTCGTTGTGACCTACTAATTTGTGGGTTGTTGTGACCTACTGATTCATGGGTCGTTGTGACCTACTGATTCATGGGTCATTGTAACCTACTGATTCGTGGGTCGTTGTGACCTAATAATTTGTGGGTCCTTAAAATCTACTGATTTGTGGGTTGTTTGTAACCTACTAATTTGTGGACCGTTGAACTATTAAATTTGTAATTCTTATTTTATCAATATAATATATATACATCTATATACTTTACTAAAACAAAAAACAATAATTCTTGACGTGTCACCCCACGTTTTTTCTCTAATTAAACTTTTTATTAAATCACGAATTAAGCTAATAAATTCTTTTTTTACTAAATCATAATCAGAATCTTTGATTATTTTGTAAAATAAAAATTAAGACTCCATATTTTTATCGGATTAAATTTTTTTACTAAATCACGAATTAAGTCAATAACTTTTTTTTACTAAACCTTAATTATTTTGTAAAATATGAATTTTGTTATCCCACATCGGTTATCAGAGAAGGATGACACTTTGACAACATATATAAATAGACCTCAAATGTTTGAAGATTATACAAATCATACATTTTCGGACCTTTTGGTCAGAATCAAGTATAATACTTATTATACCGGATTAGCATTTGTATGTGGAGTGGATTGTTGTGACCTACTAATTCGTAGGTCCTTTTGATCTAATGATTTTTTAGTCGTTTTGATCTAATGATTTTTGGGTCGTTTTGATCTAATGATTTTTGGATCGTTTTGACCTACAGATTTTTGGATCGTTTTGACTTATAGATTTTTGGGTCGTTGTGACCCACTGATTTGTGGGTCGTTGTGACTCAATATGTTGTGGGTCGTTATGACCCACTGATTTGTGTGTCATTGTGACTCACTGATTTGTGTGTCATTGTGACCTATTGATTCGTGGGTCGTTGTGACCTACTAATTTATGGGTTGTTGTAACCTATTGATTCATGGGTCGTTGTAATTTACTGATTTGTGGGTCGTTGTGACCTAATAATTTATGGGTCCTTGTGACCTACTAATTTGTGGGTCCTTAAGATCTACTGATTTGTGGGTTATTTGTGACCTACTAATTTGTGGACCGTTGAACTATTAAATTCGTAATTCTTATTTTATCAATATTATAAATATACATCTATATACTTTACTAAAACAAAACTTGGTGTAGACCTCGATTCCCGCAAAGGTAGATGAAACGGCTAAATAATCACATAATCTACATCCAAACATGCAGATTATTGAAGATAAAACGTCTAAACAAGTCCCAAAATATAGACTATAATTCATGCTATCAGTCTACATGCCCTATCCACACCTCAATCTCTAAACCAATCTCTCCTGAGAAGTGTGGCACTCCTTGCTGGTGAAATGCCTTCAACCAGACATCTAGTTGAGGCCCTCTAGTCTCCACTGGGACTCGAACTGGCTCAACAACTCGTGTAGGTGCAACTGGTACCTGTGTCGCTCCCAGAGATCTCTCAGAAGATCCCTTATGCACTGGTAAATCTGGGGCCCATCTGCCTGCCCTAATATCCTCCTCGAAATGTCGGAGGTACTCTCTGAACTCCGGTCCTCCCATGGAGACACGGTCAGCGTCATCAGACTAGGCTCGATATGAAGGATGTCTCACAGATCCACCACTCCTCATCTATGGGACGACGCTCTCTACAACCTCCTCATGTATCTCCTCCACCACTGGTGGATCAGCAGCGGGAATTGGTCCCACACCTACCACACCCGGAGGATAGGGTGGTCTACCTCTACCTCTGCCTACAGCGGCAGTAACTTTAGTCCGAGCCATCTGCGGGGAATGCACACCTAACTTATAAGGCTCAATATAGGCCATAAGTGTATATATATATATATATATATATACACTCAACACATACACATACATAATCCACCATACACATATACATATCTATACTGCAGAGATCTATAGCAGGAGTGACGACTTCTCGTACATCTAACCCAAAACCACATTTAAAGCTAAAAACCTTTGAAAATGTCAAATCCCATGTGGGTTCTGTTTATTTTACCTATCAGAGCTCATTGCAGGTAGCAAGTGCCATTGCTGTCAACCTAAGGCTTTGATACCAACTCTGTAACACCCCAAATCCGAGGGACTCGGAGTGCTACATTGGGCTAGGATCTCACAATGGATCATGACCCTAGCCTGACAACAAGTTCATTGGACCTTACAGCATGGCACCGACAGATATAAAAACAAATACATAAAGTTGTATAAAACTGCACAGCCAAAGGTAAGACAACATAGCCGAGTACAAAACACAACACCTCACACAGGATGTAACAAAAGCTCATCCTCACGTAGGAGGGAAAGGTAAACAACCCAAAACCCCCAACAACCTATGTACGAGACGTCCTCGGCATGCCACTCTACTAGATCACCCAGCAGCATGCCTATCCTGTGGGGCATCTACAACATGGTAATAAACCATTAGCTAACCATACACATATATAGAGTAATGCATAAGCACAATCACAAGTAAGGCAAGATAAACACATCAACATGCTTTCACACATGCATTTACCCATTTAATCATCTCAATATAATGGTCATTCACTCAAATCGTATAGATATAATATATATGAAACTATGTGACACAAGGACCGATGCATCCTCGCCTCTGAGCCTACTAGTCAGCCGTACTAGTATCGGTCACATAATCCGTGTACCCTATGAGAGTGGATTGCACCCTTCCTGTAAACCGGTCTGGCCTGACTTAAGAGAACCTTCCAGACTCCACGGCGGGATAAAAGGGAAAGCTTATCACAACCACGCATACGGGGCAATCAATAAAACATAGGTCGGTATATATGACATCACATGCAATCATAGCAATACACAAATCACACACCACTCATGCAACACCCAATATAAGGATGACAGCTAAGTAAGTCCTACGGACTTACCTCAACCTCGATCACAACTCAACCACGATCACCTCTACACTGGAGGGACAACACAACCTATAAACAAGGCATAAAGAGATATATCAAACTCCTTACAACAAAAGGGTCACACCTAGACCCAAAGGGATCCAAAGGATCAAACTCAACCTCAAAACCTTAACTCAACAACAACCTAAGTCCTTAAAGCCGTACAAGGCATAAACCAATCATAATCTTAACCAAACTTAACCTCACACATCTAGCATGTTCCTATACTCTCACACTAGGAAAGGAGGGGACAAAGGCATCCTAAGGATAGCCTAGAAACACACACACACACCTTCAGAACCAACAGAAGGCCTTGCTGATGTAGGTGGGCGCAGGAGCGGCTCATTGGTGGCACAGGGGCGGATCACTGGCCGGCGCAGGGGCGGCTGGTGTGCATAAGACACCACCTTAGCTCCTTCTTCACTCATTCCTTCGATTCCTTCACCTTTCTTCACTCCAACAGCAACATACATGTATAACATACATATATATACATCAACATAAGCCAATCATGGCTGGAATAAGATCCAATCCTAAAGAGTCTATACTAGACTAAGGAAAGGAAGGAAAAGAGACAAGAAGATGCAAAGAAGAAGAAGAAGGAGATGAAAGCCATGAAAGCTTACCAAGCTGAAGATCCAGAAGCTCACAACATCACCAAACTTCCTCAAGCTGGCTCACAAGGCTCAGTAACTATAAACATCATCAAAGCCAAGCAAAACTCACTATCTCACACACAAACTCAAAGAAGATCAAGCAAGGTGATCCAAGGAGAAGAGAGAAGGAGATGTGCGTATGGAGAGAGAGAAGTCTGAGAATGGTAAACCCTCATCAAGAGGTAGAAGAAGAAGATATATATATAGAGGTAAAAGGGTAAAGCACGGGTCAAAGAGGTCAAAGAAGGCGGTTGCAGTACACAGAGCCGCGGGGGCGGACTCTGTGAGCCACAGGGGCGGATCATCTAGGCGAAGGGGCGCCCTCTGGGTCACGCAGGGGCGGTCCAGGCTAATTCCTGGCCCTCTGCACACTCTCTCAGCAACTCAGCAACTAGGCTCTTACAACCTTGGTGTTTCTCGGACTCCTTTAAGAGGATGTCGAAGCGGAGGACTAGAGATGACGAAAACAAAGGACAAACAGTGGAAGAGAACCTCGTGTTATTTTAAGCAAAACTGAGAAGGAATTCATACTAGTAAGGAAGCGACATGAAGACATGAGAGTGGTTGCAAAGAAGCAACGACTGAATCACAACGAAACCAACTAGAGATGGTGAACTTATTAATCTTCAAGACGACGCATGGATGACTAAAGACGCGAAGCGGGAAGGAAAGGAGTGCATACTAGTAAGGGAAAAGTGGTATTTCCTTGAGACGTGAAGTTTTTCCTAGATGCTCCTAAGCATGGGAGTCAGGGTGTGAAGTGTGGTCGAACTAATACGAGGATTCATGAGATGCATAAGGTAAGCTTACAGAAGAACTAGAAAGTGAAGCGACGGTTTTTGCGAGAACTTAAGTGGGAGACTTCTTCAGAAATGCAAGAGTTACGAGGAAAATTACATGGCGAAAGTTCACATAGTAGAATTACCTTGTGGAGTCAATCGTTTTCCGTCATGGTGATGAGACTGAGCAATGCTAAGAAGGAGAAAGATTGTGTGGGTGATGATCTTCAGAAGATGAAAGATGAAACAAGGGTCGCAGATCGAAAGACTTAAGTTACCAACAAAGAGAAGAGAGAGTGGTTATTAACGATAGAGATGTGGAGAGATACACCTACAACACATTATGAAGGACGGTTAAGCCTATGAAGTTGGGTCATTTGACACAAAAGAGCCAAGAAGGTGTAGTTATCTTATAGAAGTGGAAGGCAGAGGGGAGCGTAGAAAAAGCTAACGGAGTTTGAAGTAGAGTAAAATGAGCAAGTGAAGTTTAAGGCGGAGTACCCCGAGAGGGTATCCTTCAGGAGTAAGGTAACATGGAAGTGTGGTAGAAGGGTAAGTTGTTGATCTTGTAAAGGGTCATTAATGAGCTAATCGGTGACCACCGAGAATGCACATGTGCGGGTTGATACTGGTGATTGTAGGTGGGGAGAGTAACCCAGGAGATTGGATCATGAAGAGGGGTAACAAGAACGTGGAATATTCGTGGTGGTTGAATGTCGGCAACAAAGAGGCATATCAAGGGAAGTGCAAATATCTTAATCAAGTAACAAATTATCGATTCCAGCAAGTGATAGTAACGTACCGTGTGGGGAAGGGATTGTGTAACGTCCGAAATTTTTAATCCGATCCTTGAGCGGTTTATCGACCTTCCCGCGTTAGCGGCTCAGTTTTCCCGCGGGCACAAGGTGCTGAGTAACGGGAATTATCCGAATCTCGTTCCGACATTCCGTTATCCCGCCTTTTTGCTTTTGGACCTTTCGTTGCTTGCACCAAGGAGACAAGGAGGTCAGCTGACCCCTTGTTCCCCTCACCCTTGGCAGCTTGATTTTTCCTTCTCTCCTCACACTTCTTTCATGTTGGTTTCTTTTCACTCCTCCCCTTCTCTTGAGCTCTCTTTCCTTTTCTCTCTTTGGATCTCTTGGATGGTGGCCAACAGTGGGAAGCTCTTGGATCTAGTTTGGTAAGCTTTTCTTCCTTTCCCTCTTCTGCTTCCTTGCTAGAGATCATCTTCTTCTTCTCTTTCTCCATTGCCATGGATGAAGCTTTGGAAGTGGGTTCTTCTTGATCTTTGCATGCATGTGTTCTAAGCTCGATTAGGCCGTGAGGGAGAACCTTGATTCAATGGATGATGTTTGGAGAAGACCCATCAAGAGAAGGAGGCTATTGGAGCTCAAGATCCACAATCGAAGACGAAGAAGACGACCTTCTGCAGTTCGACCGCGGGGGCGGATCTTCAGAGCCCAAGGGGAGGCCATTGCACTGAACCGTAGGGGCGGCCAACCTGAATCGCAGGGGCGGCCAGCATGAGCCGTAGGGGAGGACCTCTGGGCCGCAGGGGCGGCCACTGGCTCAGCCAATACGCCCTTGCGGTCTTCTTTTCCCTTTTGCAGCTATTCTTCCTTTTTCCGAGTCCGTGCCTTTGCATGGTGAGTGCCCTCCCTTGAGCTTGTGTTCTTTGATGATCCTAGAGAGTGTTAAGAAAGCATCATGATAGGTTTGAACATAAGATGAATGAGAATGCCATGTAGTGGCTTTTGAGACCTTACGTGAGTGTGATGAGCATGTTGGACTTCATAGACTTGTAGAATTTTCTTGGCTATTGAGTATGATCTTAGGAGAGGTTGTAGGCTGTCGAGAGATCTCCTCATGCGTTGAGGGAGATGTGAGTGCTATAGATTCTAGGATGCGGTCCTAGAATGAGAGTCAAACGATCTTGCGTAGATCGTTTGTGTGAGATGCCTTAGACTTTTGAGTTGAGCGAGTTGTTGATATATTTATCCTCTTGTGAGCAGGTTGTGGGCTTCTTTCCAAGGGAAGCGAGAGTGTTGTGAGTTGAGTGTGAAGATGAGGTAAGTCTTCGGACTTACTTAGCTCGTATTCTTTGTATTAGATTCGATGTGTGCTTGGTGGTGTGTGTTTTAGTATTTTTTATTTCATAACCACGAAACCGGAAATAGGACAACCTTTATATATTGATATTTGGCCCAAGTGTATGATAACGGGCGGTGACAACATTGCTTGGCTCTTGCGGAGAGCTAGGGGGTTCTCGGTGATTAGCCCGGGCAAGTAGACGGCCAGATGCATCAATGTTATTCCTTGACGGTGAGTAGGAACCGAGGTGAGATCATGCGCTGATTCTCGTGTCACAAAATGAAATTTGAATTAGTAACGGGAAATGACGTAATGGAAAAGATAATGAACCGGACTTATGTGTTGTGCCCATGTTGTGTGTTTGGATCATGTTGAGTGTTTTGTTTATTTATGTGTGTTTGTGCCATCACCTTGTTTCTAATGCCTGGAATATTAGCTAACGGTTTTAAACCGAATGTGTAGATTGTCCTGCAGGTTAGGGATGCCTCCGAGTGAGGTGGAGGAGTGGACAGCCGGGGTCTCCGTACATTATAGGACGGGGATGTTTTGGGGTTATGTCTTGTGTTGTTAGTTGCGGGTTTTGTTGTACTTTCGGATTATCGTTTCGGGTGTTGTGTTGTTTTGAGGACTCGGCTGAGTTTCCAAGTTGTACCTTTCTTTACGGATTGTTTGCATTGCATTAAAACGATTTTGATTTCCCTTAATTTGGGCCATGTTGAAAAGATCCGGTGAAATTGTTGTCAGGCTAAGGGTCGGGACCCATTGTGAGGTCCAACCCGTAGTGCCCCGAGTCCCGCGGATTCGGGGTGTTACAAAGTGGTATCAGAGCCCTAGGTTGACAACAATGACACTCGCAATCTTCTAAAGGCCGAATGAAGAATAAACAGAACCCCACGGGTTCTGACTTTTCGTTTTTTTTAAAAATCATTTGCATGAGTCGGGATGGGATAGAATGTACAGGACCACCACTCCTTCCGCGGACCTCGGTGATGTAGTTTTTGGATTTCGGTATATATATATATATATATATATATATATATATATATATATATATATATATATATAGATAAGTAGATTTGTAATTTATATGTGTATTGTAAGTTGCATGATGAACTTGATATATGTGTATAATTATATTATGTGGTAGGTTGCATGTTTTGGACCTTGTATGTTTAAAATGGAATGCCGGATGTATTATAATAGTAATAATATGGACATAGGACTTATATAATCGGTTATACGTATTCTTATTATATATAGTAGCATATGAAGTTATAGGACCTTATAGAAAAGATGATAGTAAGATGTCATCATCGTTAAAACAACGTTGTGGCTTGGGATGACGTTCATATACGGAGGAGTACGCTCAAGTATCGAGTTGAGCATTTCGTGCCGACGAACACCATGGCATTCCCGGATTCCTTTAGAAGGGTGTCGAAGAGAAGGAGTGGAGATGACATAAACCAAGGACGAACAAGTGGAAGGAAGACTCGAGTTAACTAAGAGAAACCGAGATGGGAACCATACAAGAAGAGGAGTACGCAACTAGGAGCTTTAGTTGTGAAAAGATGTAAGACGACTATCAAGAGAAGCGCGAGAGGCTGTTGAGTAAACGTTAGAAATTTTGAGGAGACACGCTTACAAGATATCATGAGGTACGGTTAAGCCGAGGAAAGCGACTTATACGGAGCGCGACCCCGAAAAGGGTATGGTTACCATGTGGAAGAAGAAGAAACTGCGGAACGTAGAAATAGCTAATGAAGTTAAGGTGGAGTACCCCTAGGAAACACAAAAGGTGGAAATAGCCAACGAAGTTATGGTAACTTTCAGGAGAATAGTAACATGGAGTGTATAAGAATGGTTAGTTGATGACCTTGGAGAAGGTCTACTATAAGCGGATCAGGGACAACCAAGAACGCATAAGGTGCGGGTTGCCTGTTAAGGAATGGTAGACGGGAAGTATGACCTCAAGAGGAGAATATAAATGAATTGTAACAAGAGCTTGGAGATTCCGGATTGTTCAATGACAATAGTAAAGAAGTACATCAGAAAGGCGTGATTGTCGTAAGTACTATAAGGTTGAATGGTTAAAGTAAGTGACGGTAATAGACCTCCTGGAGAGGGATGACATTGACCCTTTTTCGACCTTCTTAGGTCTCGAGATTTAGCATTTGGGGAAATGGCGTGGATGGGAACCTTATAGGTTTAAGCAAGATATGATGATCTAATGGACAAGGAGAAGGTAAGGTTTCACGTTGGTGGTACGTAAACAGGAGTGTATAGAGGATGCATGGTATGAAACAGATGAGATGTTGCCGCGAGAAGAAGATGAGTCAAGTTTCTAGACTCACCGGAAGAGCTACCAAGGATCTAGTAACGTTATAAGCCTTAAGCTTAAGAGAATGACACTTGGGAATTTACGAGTTGGGAGTTCCAGTGGTTTGAGTGGGGAGTTTGTTCTAGCCTTCCTTACCAGGCATTCGGGTACGAGTTCGAGGAAGGACACGAGTCGAGAAGTTTAAAATTGTCTATCGAGAATGTCGTGAGAGTACCGAGGAGGATAAGTACTTTCGTCCCGCGGTGGACGACTCGTTGAACCAGTTACATGTGGTTACAACGTTTGTTTATGATCGAATTGCAGTCGAGATGCCCCCTGAGTTTGGGGAAGAGAAAAATAAAAAGGACCTAAGTAAGATGGCGTTTTGGGCCGGTATGGTCATTACAAGTTGTAGTGAAGCGTAGTGGACTCGCATGCGCAATTTTGGAGTTGGCGTGTATAGAAGTGCTTTCATCGGGTTTCGGGATAGAGTTGCGGTAATCACGTTCGGTTTGTGGTTCCGCGTGGTTCATAGGTGGACCTTAAGCTTATGCTAAGTGTTGCAGATTAGTAAGCGATGTTGAATGAGGTGGACCTTAATTGAACGCTAGATGATGAAAGTTATTGATGCTTGAGTCACATGAATGATTCTTAGGTTTGGATTTGAGGATGCTTAATTGTACTCTCAGAATTGGGAAGAACAAGCTTGACAAGAGACGACGATAGTACAGGTTACACAGGATGAGAAGAGTCATCTAACGGGTTAGTGACATCCCGACTTCAAGTCGGTCATATAAAACACTGGAATCACATGCAACTAGTCTAACGAGCCATCCACTATGGCGATGATACCTCTACTTGTCGTACACCATACGGATATCTCGATAATCATAATACAGCTTCACCGTCCCGTCCTTTTCCTCATCACCGTACCAGTATGCCCTGTGGGAAATGCTAGAAGAAATTCCCCATTCAAAACCACTGAAATTTCCAACTCATTACTTCTCAGTACTAACATCCTAAGCTCAAAGCTTGTAGCATCACTATAACTCGGTCATCCGTTTCACACCATGGCCACCATGGCTCCTTCGGGCGAGTCTAGAAACTTTGACTCATATCTTGTTCGGGACAACAACATATAATCTGTTTCATTATCACGAAAATACCATGCATAATCTTTATATATTTTCCCATTTGCGTAAGGCAACTAGGAAAGCTTCACCTTCCTCTTGATCCACTAGTTCCTTTTATCATGATCAAACCTTAAAGGTTCTAAACCGTTCCGTTTCAAAATATGCCAATCCCATGACCTAAGAAGGTCGTCAAAAAGGGCCGTTACAATCCCTCCCTGGGAGGTGTATTACAGTTACTTGCCTTGAGCCCATGCAATATTACTTGATTAAGACAATTGTGCTTCAGTTGACATACTTCCTCACTACCTACATCGAACCACCGGAAATACTCCAAGATCTTGTTACCGATCCTCTATATTCCCATAGTCTTGTCTACCCTTCCTATCTACACTCATCAATATACAACCGGCACATGTGCGTTCTTGGTTGTCACCAGCCAACTTATTTATACCTGACCTTCTCCAAGGTCAACAACTTACCTTACTTCTTACTTTTCATGTTTCCATTCCCACGAAGGCTACCCTCCTCGGGGTACTCTTACCTTGAACTCCGTTAGTTCATTCTACACTTTATGCTTCCTTCTTCTTTCATAGGATAACTATACCCTCCTTGGCCTTGTTTTGTCGTATAACTCTCTTTCACAGGCTTAACCATTCTTCTATGATGTCCTTCAAGTACACCTTCTCAAATATTCTATCCCCATATAGCGTCCATTCACTTTGTAACCTTTACTTGATCACTGGACGGCTTTACCTTTGCTTTCAATCTGTCTTCTGTCACGTAAGCAAAACTCACTTGTTGACTTACACAACTAGGCGTTAGGAGTGTAGAAGCGAGAGTTCAACGGCTTGTGGTTGTTAGGGATTCACCCAGTGGGGCTAGAGCGGTGCGAATAGACTAGTTACTAAGTTGTATCTCCGGGTCAACTAGCTCTTCTGTTAGGCTTCCTCATGTATGTGAAAAAGTACTACAATATATACTTAGGTCTTTCCATAAATAAAAGCTTTTTGTTGCGTCTCTCATCCTCTTGGGGCCAACATCTACTCAACTTCTTTCTTCTTGGCATTTCTTAGCTTTATCATCATAACGGAAACCGGTTAACTACACTAAGGAAATTCTACCATGTGAATCTTCACGATGCGATTCTTCTCGTAACTCTCGTATGTTTGAATAAGTCAACCCGCCTATATTCTCGTAAAATTGACACTTCATCTTCTGGTACTTCCGTAAGCTTAACTTACGGGTCTTTTAAATCATTCACAATTTGTTCGACCATACTTGTCATCTTGACTCTCGTGCTTAGGAGTGCCTATGCAACACTTGCCTTAATTGAATGCTACTTTTTTGCTCGAGCGAGACTGTATTCATCGCCACTTCATTCGCGTCTTCAGTTTGTAGACACGGCACTTGGAAGAATCATAAGTTTGTTGTCTCTAGTTGCTTTATTAATGCTCCATTATTGCTTCCTCATAACCACCCTCATCTCTTCATGTCGCCTTCGTACTTGTATAGGTTCCATCTCGGTTTTGCTTAAGTTGTCTCGAGGTTTCCTTCTACTGTTTTGTCATTGCGGTTAATGTCTTCATTAGCCTTCACATGGTTACTTTGACATCCTCAAAAGGAGTCCGATGAAACGCCAAGATGTTCGTCAGAACGTGATGCTCAACTCGGTACTTGAGCGTCCTCATCCTCGTACGCACACTATCCTAAGCCAAACGACATCGTCCAAGGGCGATGATATCTTTCTATCATCTTAACCATAAGGTCCTATATTTCTATATGCTACTATATATCATAAGCACGTATATATGTCTATATATGTCCCATATTAACAAAAATACCAACATAACAAATCCAGGAAATCCACAACAATAATACAAGGTCCAGGAAATCCACAACTAAGCTGTCAAGATCTGTGGAAGGAGTGGGTGTCCCGTACATTCTATCCCAAACCCGACTATGCTCGTGATTTGAAAACGAAATTCATTTTTAGAACTCAGAACCCTAGCGGGTTCTGTTTATTTCTATTCGGCATTTAGAAGATTGCGAGTGTTATTGTTGTCAACCTAGGGCTTTGATACCATATTGTAACACCCCAAATCCACGGGACTCAAAGTGTTGTTGGTGGATACCTCACATGGGTTCCGACCCTTATCTTAACAACAATTTCACGGGATCTTGCAACAAGGCACAAATAAAAGGCCAAACCGAAATACATTTCATGCAATAGTTATGATTCCCGAATACTAATGAAAGAAAGACTCCAGCCGAGTTCTTACAACAACATCAACAATATAAAAAATATTACAACAAAAAGAAGACTCAAATCCCCAGCTCGCCCTATGATGTACGGAACCTCGGCTGCCCACTCCTCCGGACCACTCGGCAGCATCCTTGACCTGCAAGCCATCTACAACATCGGTATAAACCGTTAGCTAACATTCTAAGTATTAGAAAGACGGTAATGGCATACACACATAAGTAATCATAAACACGTAACATGCTCACACACAAGCCGAATTATGATCATTTATTTACGACATTCCATTACTAGTTCCAATTATTAAGATTGTGACAAGAGAAGTCTTAAGACTCTCGCCCCTGTCCCCGTATAGCAACAAGAGTGGTTCGGTGCACCTCCCATATACTATATGGAGTGGTGTAGTGCCCTCCCCGTATACCGTGTATGGCCTGGTCATAGAGAACCTCCCAGTCTCCTTCGGGAGCTTGGTAGTGATGTCACCGCCCGATATACATACACTTGTGCCAACAATATATATATAAGTCGTCCTAGTCCGGTTTCATAGTTATAACAAAGCTTAACACACACCACCATCACACATCAAATTAATACATATAAGCTATCTAAGTAAGTCCGGAGACTTACCTCGTCTCCAAGCTAAACCGAGAACAACCGATCTCACTTCCCGTAGGAATATACTCAAAGCCTGATCAAAACAAGGCACATAATCAACATTGCTCCCATAAGATAGAAGTCTTTAGATTTCTAGTCCTATTGACCTTACAAGATTATACACTCTCATAATCTAGGATAGCACTCCAAGTCCTCACGAACTTACAAAAACACAACCATCATAACACATGCTAGGATATTCACATCCTATTCTCCACAATCTTAACAATCATAAGACCTCAATCTCACACTCTCGACAAGCCTCACATGATAACATCCACACTTCTAGCCTTAGAACGTTCAATCAATCCTCAAACACTCACCTAAGGTTCAAAGCGACTACATGTGATTCCACAAGGTTTATCTAGATCCAACCTAGCATGATTCTAACACATAACCTCACTAGGATAAGAGATGGACACAAGATCGAAGAAGGGGTACTCACTGGGGTAGGGACTTGGTCGCGAAACAAAGAAACGTGGCCACGGAGAAGAGCAGAAGGCTGCACCGGAAGCCTGAGTTGTGCTCGAGCCACCCCTACGGCCTAGGGGGACACCCCCAAGGCTCAGGCCAGCCACCTCTGCGGCTCTGGTGCTGAGGGCGCCCCCGCGGCGCTGTCCAGCAGCGGGTGCGGTCGAACTCCAGAAGATCCTAACAAGTCTTCGGTTGGTTTCTTGATGTTCAGAGCTGCCTCCAGCTGGCTTGCTACCACGTGGACTTCCATCACATGGATTCACACACCACTCCATTGCCTAGATCGGATCCCCTCACATGCAACACAAAAGAGGACCAAGCTTGAGAATCCATGGCTTCCACCATTAGGGATCAAAAAGAAGAAGATGGAGGGGAAGAGATTACTCACGCATCTCGGATCCGCTGATTCTATTCCATATCCAGAATGAGCAGCTCACACAAGAGGAGAGGAAGCCCCATAGGAGAAGATACTAAGAGTTCCAAAGAAAGAGATAGAGGAAGAGAAGAGAGGGTAGGAGAAGAAGAGTAACGTGAAATGAAAGCGGCGAGAGAGAGGGTTGCTCATTTAGGGAAAGAACAAAAGGTCAAGCAGCCAAGGATGACTTAGAGAACGAGGGGTCGAAAAGAAGGAAACGAAAGTTCGGAAAGAAGATGGAATAAAAATCCCTTTCACTTAGATCACCGCACCTACGGTACGACTAAGCCGCAAGGGCGGTGGCCACCACTAAAGACTATCAAACTGCTCTCCTACGGGAACTAAAATTCCAGGCATTACACATGAGTCATGTTGGTTCTAGTTTTCTTGGTTCTCATGTCTATGACCGTGCATTGGTTACCTCCGGCGGTATATACACAAATTCTAATTCTGTTTTCGGTTTGTTTCACTCTTATTTCATCCAATTCATCATTTCATGATATTTAGGTTTGTTGACGAATTTTTAAAAATTATCCAATTTTAAGGTGTAAATCATAACCTTTAAACAAGGGGTTGTATTACAATCACTATCATAACCACCATCATGCTCAAAATATTTTGTATATCAGATAGATAAATAAATAAATGAGTCTCATCTTCAAAGGTCATCATCATGACCATTGCTTACCAAACATTTTGTATGTAACCACAATGAGACTAGAAATCACATTGTGTGTGATAAATAAATATGCCTTATTATTATGTTAATTGTTTTTACCAAGGTTTCAAAAACACAATTGTAAGACCCTATTGAAACCAAAAAGAGAGTTTGTACCGCAAAAATAGATCATATATATCTTTTCTCACAATAATCTTATTTCATATAATAAGTAATAATTTATCTTGACAGTAATATGCAGGTACGTATGACGAATGTTTTGTGAAATGCGTAAGAAAAAATATAACACGCCGAATCCACGGGACTCGGAGCGCTACAGGCTAGGATCTCACAATTGATCCTGACCCTAGCCTGACAACAAGTTCATTAGATCTTACAACAAGTGATGTAGGACCATCACATGGAAGAGATCAAGGGCCCATTACTAGGGCAAGAGCTAAGGAGATCCAAGAAGTTACGTCAAGGGAAGTGCTATTGCTTGGCACCATGCGTGAACCATTTAACTTCCATACATCATGTGTTAATCTCTTGGTGAATGCAGGAGCAAGCAAGCAAAGGGATGAGACGTTGCTCACGTCCAAGGAGGTCCAAGAGAGTAACCAGCTGCTCACGTCCAAGGCAGCCCAAGAGAGTAACCAGCTGCTCACGTCCAAGGCAGCCCAAGAGAGTAACCAGTTGCTCATGTCCAAGGAGGCCCAAGAGAGTAACCAGCTCCATCAGTCGGATCATCATTTGGGCTCTTAAAAACCGTCCAAATCACTCATGGATCTGTTGTGAACAAATCAGCCCATTTCCCTCTTAAAAACCGTCCAACTCACTCCCAAGGATCTGTTTTGAATAAGTCAGCCTATTTTGATGCTGATTAGTTGTTTGTTAAGTTGTTAGCTACATTTGTGGAAGCTCTCTTGTTACCACCTTCCACAAATGTTTTAGTTTTCTTTTCTTTATTTTGTCTAGATAAAAGAGTCTATATATAGTCTCTTTAGCTGCTGAATAGGATACGTTTTTCATTGCTTAGAATTACAGTTGTAATCATTCACAAAATCAATCAAAGAACAAGAGAGTTTTTGGTTGACATTGTCGGTGTTTGCTTGGCTGAGCTTGTTCGTGTCAACCGCCTTCGGATTGCTGCTTCGAGCCTTCACGAGTCCCTCTTTGTGCTAGTCCAGCTGGAGCTAGTGTAAAGTTGTATTGGAGACGAGTTTAGGACATTCACGAAGCGGGGTCTTGGCTCTTCAGCCTTGGTTCCTTTCGTTGACTCTCTTTGGTTCATCACTACGTCTTCCTGCATCCATTCCATCTCCACGTTTCATTCCGCATCTGGATTCGCCTCATTCAACCGGATTTGGGATCATTGTACCTAGATCGACTCATTCACGGACTAATACCGTATCAGTTGGTATCAGAGCTCAGTTGGTACAATTGATCACTCCTTTCTTCTTTCTTAACCTTATTGCTTAACCAATTGTGGTTTAACTTGTGCTTGAAGTGTGCAAAATCAAAAGCCAAGGGTTTCTTAGGGCCGGACAACATCTTGAGGAGAGGTAAACACAAAAAAAAAAGAGATCAACGTTGCAGTCAAATTCGGTAACCTTCTCTCCCACAAATCTCGTTGCAATCAGTTTCGGTTACCTTCTCTCCCCTAAATCTTTGACAAAGTCTAAGAGATCTTTCAAAAAAAAAAAGAAAGACAACACAAAAACGGCTGCCCCTTTTATTAATCGACATCAAGCACAAGAAAACTCCCTCAAACAACTCCTACGTCATTCTAATCACAAATCACCATACCTACACCAACCCAACGGTCAATACTCCGATTAGGGGTGTCTTGATCCATCTCCGACACTAACATCAGTTTCGGCAGTTCTAGTTCCAAAGGGTTGCTAAGAAGGTTCGAAAATCGTGATCTTAAGGTGTTGGATCCTTACAACTCGAGCCACCAGCTAGGCAATACCAACGAGAGAGTGAGCGATACACAAGTGAGATCTTTGTTTTCTAACCTAACCGGTTCTTTGTTTGTTACTTGAGCATGTCTAGGTCCCGAAGCCCCAACAAGTCTAGCAGCGAGACCGTCACGCCTGAGATGCTCAATCTATTGAAACAATTGTCCGATTCCATAGCTAACCTATCCAAGCGAGTGGAGTCTATGGAAGCACGAACCCCACCATCGCGGACACCACCTTTGAGAGCCAACTATGAGTTTGGCGGTCCCTCACACGCTACTAGAGAGCCGGATCATCCGGATCAAGGTAATTTACAGTCCAATGTCCTTCCTAATGTTTCTAACATGCCACCATTTGTTGACAACTTTCAGCGACGGAATGAAGCTCCTTTTGAGGATCATACTTGGGAAGATTACAATCGACCATTCCAACAGCCAAGGCAAGGACGAGAACGTGATAATCTACGACCCTATCAAGAGCACGACGGTCTCGGCAAAGTCAAAATAAAAATTCCCGCCTTTGAAGGAAAGTGTGATCCCGACGTCTACACGGAGTGGGAAACTAAAGTCGAGCAGATCTGGTTGTGTCATAACTTCAGCGAGCCTAGGAAGGTTCAACTAGCCGCTCTCGAGTTCCAAGGCTATGCCTTGGTATGGTGGGATCACGTAGTCAAAGAAAGAGTGCGAACATTGGATCCTCAAATCACCACATCGGAGCATATGAAGGCACTAATGAGGTCTCGGTTCGTTCCACCACACTATACCCGACAGCTTCGACAACGGCTGGAAATTTGAGACAAGGCTCTCTTAGCGTTGAGGACGCCTATACGAATATGCAAGTTGCTATGGTGAGGGCCAACGTTCTAGAGGATGAAGAAAATACTATGGCTAGGTATCTTCATATTCTTAACTCTAATTTGGCAAATGAAGTTGATATGTATCTCTACAGCACCATGGAGCAATTACTACACTTGGCCATCAAGGTGGAAAGGAAGACTAAGCTGCGAAACCGGGAACACAAGCCGCCTTATGGGACGTCCAACACTTGGAAATCACAAGGAAGCCGGCTGCCTACCCACAGCAGGGATCAAGGAGGCAAGAAGGAGGAGAGAAAGTCCTACGAGCCAAGAATGCCAACGAAAGTCTTCTACATCGTCCACTACACCACGATCCTTGAATGAGCCTTCAAGTGGTCATCGAGGGAGAACTCCTACCTCTAACTCTAGAACTAGGGACATTGTGTGTTTTAAATGCCAAGGTAGAGGACACATGAGTAGGGAATGTCCTAATAGACGCACTTTGATCATAAATCATCTAGGAGAATATGAAAGTGAGGATGACGTGGAATTGGATGATGAAAATGCATTACTTGATGACCATGAGCAAAATGAGAATGATGATTGCATTGAGTATGAACAAGGTGAATCTTTGATAGCTAGGAGAACGTTGCATGCCCAACTAGCACCTTGTGAGGATAACTAACGTGAAAATCTATTTCATACTAGGTGTAGTATTAAAGGAAAAGTGTGTAATGTGATAATTGATGGGGGAAGTTGTTGCAACATAGCTAGCACTGAAATGGTAAACAAATTACAACTTCTTACATTTTATCACCCTACGCCATATAAACTACATTGGATGAATGAGTGTGAAGAACTTAAGGTCAATAAGCAAACTAAGGTCAATATAACATTAGGATCATATGAGGATATTATTACATGTGACGTTGTGCTTATGAATGCTTGTCACTTGTTGCTTGGTCGTCCATGGCAATATGATAGGAAAGTCGTACATGATGGGTTTTCTAATAAATATAGCTTTGAGTATAAAGGTAAAACTTTAACACTTAAACCTATGACACCTTTACAAATAGCCGAGTATTATGAGAACAAGAGGGTAGAGCAAGGAACCCATCAAAAGCCTAAAATGACACGGCCTAAGAGTAAGGAGAACAAAACCCATCAAACACTGTTAGTACAACCAACAAGTAGCTATCTTGACTCTAGGAATGAATATGTCACTAACTATGCTTCTATGGATGTGCTAATGATGAGTTTGTGTAAATCTCTAGTGACGGTGCCTCATGACTCTACGATTCCACTTCCTAGTTCTATCCAGGGGCTGTTAGACGAGTTTAAGGACGTTTTCCCTGAGGAGGTTCCCGCTGGCTTGCCGCCCATTAGGGGCATTGAACACCAAATAGATTTAATACCCGGAGCCACTCTTCCTAATAGGCCCGCCTATAGGATGAACCCTACGGAAGCCCAGGAAATTCAGGATCAAGTTCAAGCCTTGCTAGATAAAGGGTATGTTCAGGAAAGCCTTAGTCTTTGTGCCGTTCCCGTCCTGCTAGTACCCAAGAAGGATAATACTTGGAGAATGTGTGTTGATTGTAGAGCAATCAATAACATTACTATTAAGTATAGACACCCGATTCCCCGTCTAGATGACATGCTTGATGAGTTACATGGAGCTACAATTTTCACTAAGATTGACCTTTGGCTACCATCAAATTAGAATGAGGGAAGGGGACGAATGGAAAACAGCTTTTAAAACCAAATTTGGTCTCTATGAGTGGCTAGTAATGCCTTTTGGTTTAACTAATGCTCCTAGTACTTTCATGCGATTAATGAATCATATTTTGAGACCTTATATTGGTTTATTTGTTGTAGTCTACTTTGATGACATTCTTATCTATAGTAAGACTTTAAAGGAGAATGGAAATCATTTGAGAGATGTGCTTGCTACATTGCGTATAGAATACTTGTATGCTAATATTAAAAAATGTGATTTCTATACTAACCGAGTGATTTTCCTTGGTTTTGTAGTAAGTGCCAATGGTTTGCAAGTGGATGAGGATAAGGTTAAGGCAATCAATGAATGGCCCATTCCTAGGTCGGTTGGCAAAGTAAGGAGTTTCCTTGGCCTAGCTACATTCTATAGAAGATTTGTGAGGGATTTTAGTACCATTGCAGCACCACTCACGGCCTTGACCAAAAAGAAGGTTCCTTTTGAGTGGAAAGAACCTCAACAAAGAGCATTTGAAGAGCTCAAGAAACGCCTTACCCACGCACCACTACTCGCTCTACCGGACTTCACTAAACCCTTTGAGGTTGAATGCGATGCGTCCGGCATTGGTATTGGCGGCGTCCTTATGCAAGAAGGTAAGCCTCTAGCTTTCTATAGTGAAAAATTGAAGGGTGCATGCTTAAACTATTCCACGTATGACAAAGAATTGTATGCCTTGTTTAGAGTACTCAAAACATGGCAACATTACCTTTGGCCCCAAGAGTTTGTTTTGAAAACCGATCATGATTCACTTAGACACTTTAGGAGCCAAGATAAGCTAGATAGGCGGCATGGTAGGTGGATGGAGTTCATCGAAACCTTTCCTTACATTATCAAGTATAAGAAAGGAAAATGTTGTAGGGGATGCATTGTCTAGGAGATACACCTTAATCACCACCTTGGATTCTAGGATGTTAGGTTTTACTTACATTAAAGAATTATATGTGGATGATGCTGAATTTGGGAAGATATTTCATAGATGAACTACTCAAGGCCCTTACGATAAGTATTTTGTGTTTGAAGGTTTCTTGTTTAAAATGGATAAAATTTGCATACCTAGATGTTCCTTTAGGATCTTATTAGTGGAAGAAGCCCATAAAGGAGGTTTAATGGGGCATTTTGGGAGGGACAAAACTTATCACATGTTGCAAACTCACTTTTATTGGCCTCATATGTTAAGGGATGTAGAACACATGCTGAAAAGGTGCATTGAATGTCTTAAGGCCAAAGCTAGGGTACAACCCCACGGGTTGTATACACCCTTACCGACGCCTAATGGCCCTTGAGAAGATATAAGTATGGATTTCATTGTTGGACTACCTAGGACTAAGAAAGGAAGAGATTCCATTTTTGTGGTGGTAGATAGATTCTCTAAACTGGCACATTTTATTCCATGTCATAAAACTGATGATGCATATAATGTCGCTAATCTTTTCTTTAAGGAAATAGTGAGATTGCATGGAATACCTAAAACTATTGTTAGTGATAGGGATGTCAAGTTTTTGAGTTTCTTTTGGAAAACGCTTTGGGGAAAAATGGGCACTAGATTACTATTCTCGACCTCTAGTCATCCCCAAACAGATGGGCAAACGGAAGTCACCAATAGGACCCTAACGACCCTCCTTAGAACCATGTTGAAAGATAACTTAAAAGAATGGGAAGACATGTTACCACATATCGAGTTTGCTATAATCGCACCATGCATTCTTCAACTTCGTTATCACCTTTCAAATGTGTTTATAGATTGAACCCTTTAACTCCTTTGGATTTATTACCGATTCCTTGAAAGGATCGAGTAGCTTTTGATGCTTTGGAAGAGGCGGACTACATTAAGGAACTTCATGCCAAGACCAAGGCTGCACTTGATAAGAAGGGCGTTGAAACTGCAGCTCGGAATAACAAAGGACGTCGGAAGATGGTTTTCCAGCCCGGCGACTTAGTTTGGCTACATCTAAGGAAAGAGCGGTTTCCGGCAAAACGCCATTCCAAGCTAGCCCCATGGGGTGATGGACCATTCAAAGTCTTACACCGGATTAACGATAATGCATATGTGTTGGACTTACCGGAAGAGTATGGAGTTAGTACCACTTTTAACGTAGTAGATTTGAGCCGTATGAAGGAGAGTCGGAACAAGATGAAAATTCAGGGTCGAATTATTTCCAAGAAGGAGTGGATGATGTAGGACCATCACATGAAAGAGATCAAGGGCCCATTACTAGGGCAAGAGCTAAGGAGATCCAAGAAGTTAAGCTCTTGCTTGGCACCATGCGTGACCATTTAACTTCCATACATCATGTGTTAAGCTCTTGGTGAATGCAGGAGCAAGCAAGCAAAGGGAAGAGACGTTGCTCACTTCTAAGGAGGTCCAAGAGAGTAACCAGCTGCTCACGTCCAAGGCAGCCCAAGAGAGTAACCAGCTGCTCACGTCTAAGGAGGCCCAAGAGAGTAACCAGCTCCATCAGTCGGATCATCTATTGGGCTCTTAAAAACCGTCCAAATCACTCATTGATCTGTTGTGAACAAATCAGCCCATTTCCCTCTTAAAAACCGTCCAACTCACTCCCAAGGATCTGTTTTGAATAAGTCAGCCTATTTTGATGCTGATTAGTTGTTTGTTAAGTTGTTAGCTACATTTGTGGAAGCTCTCTTGTTACCACCTTCCACAAATGTTTTAGTTTTCTTTTCTTTATTTTGTCTAGATAAAAGAGTCTATATATAGTCTCTTTAGCTGCTGAATAGGATACGTTTTTCATTGCTTAGAATTACAGTTGTAATCATTCACAAAATCAATCAAAGAACAAGAGAGTTTTTGGTTGACATTGTCGGTGTTTGCTTGGCTGAGCTTGTTCGTGTCAACCGCCTTCGGATTGCTGCTTCGAGCCTTCACGAGTCCCTCTTTGTGCTAGTCCAGCTGGAGCTAGTGTAAAGTTGTATTGGAGACGGGTCTAGGACATTCACGAAGCGGGGTCTTGGCTCTTCAGCCTTGGTTCCTTTCGTTGACTCTCTTTGGTTCATCTCTACGTCTTCCTGCATCCATTCCATCTCCACGTTTCATTCCGCATCTGGATTCGCCTCATTCAGACGGATTCGGGATCATTGTACCTAGATCGACTTATTCACGGACTAATACCGTATCAACAAAGCACAAATAAATATAAAATCAAATACATAAAACTATAGAATCATATCTCAAAAGTACATACAAAACCACAACCGAGTACAAAACGGCAATATCAAACATATGTATACATCCACATCCAAAAAATCTATACACGTCCTAATGTATGGAAGCCCTCGGCTGATCACCCCACCAGATCACTCGGCAGCCTTCCTAACCTGCAAAACATCTACAACTCGGTACGAAACCGTTAGTTAACAGTTCATGAATAAGAATAAAGGTAATAACACATACAATCATATTATCACATCATCATATGAAATGCTCACATACATCAACTTTTTATTAACTTCATTACGTTATACCATTACTAATTCAACTTATTTTGTGACACGAGGAGTACCCAGAACCTCGTCTTTGTCCCCTTTAACCACACAGGTTTGGAATAGGTGATCAAGCCTCACCTCCTGGTGGACTGGTCGCAGTGAACCCCCTTCGCTCTCGACGAGCTTAGAGAAGTTGTCACGATCCAGTATTAATGCACTTGGACCAATTAAATGTATATATGGTCATCCTAGTCCAGTTAGGTTATCAATGTAACATTCATATACGCAAACACCACTAATCACAATCACTCCAATCAATAAACGTCAGCTAAGTAAGCCCAAAGGACTTACCTGTCACAAGGTAGTCCTAAACAGTGGTCACGGTTTCCCTTCGAGGAAACAATCATTGCCTGTATAAACAAGGAACACAAATATCAATCATTATCCACAGGCTAGGAGATTCCACCTCCTAAACTTCAAGATCTCGCAAGAACATAACCATGACACAATCCACAATATCAATATCCTCAAAGATCATAACTATCAATCCATAAACTCAACATCTCACAATTCCTCAAACCTCTCAAGGTATGATCTAATCAACATTCCTCAATCTCAATTTTAATCCTAATTTAATTATTTAACATTTAATTAATTAAATTAACTTTCACCAGAATAATGTTTTGCCCGCAGGCAATTTTTGAACCCACCTGTCATCAGATTTCATCAAACAAATAACCCATAAACACCATAATAATATAACGAGCATAATAGAATTTCCAATGATCCATTTTGACAAGCCTAAGGTCAATTTATGCCAAATTGCAATACGGAAAATGAATAAAATCATAACTTAATCGTTACTAACTCAACTAACGATCCCAAAGAAGATTCAGAATCACAACGATGCAGGCTACGCTAGGAAACTATCAAATTCAACGGAATCTAAGCGACGGAAATGGCCCAGTAGCATATATACTCGATCAGATCATCACATGCTCAGAAACGCAGAAACTTGGTACCAAAATGAAGAGAAGGAAGAGAGGAATCCAAAAAGTCAAACGTATTGAAATCGGATTAGATACGGAGTGTAGATCTGAGTTTGAAGGTTAAGAGAAATCCAAACTTTTACGAGGAAACGTGAAAGGAAATGAATTAATAAATGATTTTCCGCTATTTATAGCGAAGTCGATAATTATCCTTTAACCGATCCAAAGGCGGGTTGAACCCCCTCCTCCAAACTTCTCGAAATTGGAATAATAAATCTAGAATATTATAGGGAATATTATTCCGCAACTGCTACGGAAAACGCGTAATCCTAAGCTGTCTTTGTTAGCCGCTAAGTAACATAATAACGACTTTTTTTTTTGCCGTTTTGCCTTTTCATGTTATCTATTATACATACTAAAACAGAGTACATGATTTGATGACGTGGCGCGCTGTGGAAGCAGCAATCAAATGGAGCCTCCACAATTTTTTGGCCAATAAATCTTTATTTTTTAAGCCATAAAATCTTTTTTTCCTAAACTAACACACCGCTATTCAAAATTATACGTAACTTTTTTTTGTTGGAGATTCTCCAAGATTTTATAGGCCAATAAATCTTTATTTTTTGTGGGAGGAAAGTTTTTTTACTAACCTAACAAACTTCTATTCAAAATTGTACGTAACTTTTTTTTTTGTTGAGATTTTCCAAGATTTTATAGGTTATAGTCAAATCTCCTTTTTATTTTTATTATTTATAAGCCAATAACATTTTTTTACTAAACCTAAAATATGAATTTTGTTATTCCACATCGGTTATCAGAGAAGGATGACACTTTGACAACATGTATAAATAGACCTCAAATGTTTGAAGATTATACAAATCATACATTTTTGGACCTTTTGGTCAGAATCAAGTATAATACTTATTATACCGGATTAGCATTTATATGTGGAGTGCATTATTGTGACCTACTAATTCGTAGGTCCTTTTGATCTAATGATTTTTGGGTCGTTTTGATCTAATAATTTTTGGATCGTTTTGACCTACAGATTTGTGTGTCATTGTGACCCACTGATTTGTGTGTCATTGTGACCCACTGATTTGTGTGTCATTGTGACCTATTGATTCGTGTGTCATTGTGACCTATTGATTCGTGGGTCGTTGTGACCTATTGATTCGTGGGTCGTTGTGACCTACTAATTTGTGGGTTGTTGTGACCTATTGATTCGTGGGTCGTTGTGACCTAATAATTTATGGGTCCTTGTGACCTACTAATTTGTGGATTGTTGTGACCTACTAATTTGTGGGTCCTTAAAATCAACTAATTTGTGGGTCACAACGACCCACAAATTAGTAGGTCACAACAACCCTCAAATTAGTAGGTCACAACGACCCACGAATCAATATAATAAATATACATCTATATACTTTACTAAAACATTAATTCTTGACGTGTCACCCCACGTTTTTTCTCTAATTAAACTTTTTATTAAATCACGAATTAAGCTAATAAATCCTTTTTTTACTAAATCTTAATCTGAATCTTTGATTATTTTGTAAAATAAAAATTAAGACTCCATATTTTTATCGAATTAAATTTTTTTACTAAATCTCGAAATAAGCCAATAACTTTTTTTTTACTAAACCTTAATTATTTTGTAAAATATGAATTTTTGTTATCCCACATCGGTTATCAGAGAAGGATGACACTTTGACAACATGTATAAATAGATCTCAAATGTTTGAAGATTATACAAATCATACATTTTCGGACCTTTTGGTCAGAATCAAGTATAATACTTATTATACCGGATTATCATTTGTATGTGGAGTGGATTGTTGTGACCTACTAATTCGTAAGTCCTTTTGATCTAATAATTTTTGGGTCCTTTTGATCTAATGATTTTTGGGTCGTTTTGATCTAATGATTTTTGGATCGTTTTGACCTACAGATTTTTGGATCGTTTTGACCTATAGATTTTTGGGTCGTTGTGACCCATTGATTTGTGGGTCGTTGAGACCCACTGATTTGTGGATCGTTGTGAGCCAATAATTTGTGGGTCGTTGTGACCCAATATGTTGTGGGTCGTTATGACCCACTGATTTGTGTGTCATTGTGACCTACTGATTTGTGGGTCGTTGTGACCTACTAATTTGTGGGTTGTTGTGACCTGATTCATGGGTCGTTGTAACCTACTGATTCGTGGGTCATTGTTACCTAATAATTTGTGGGTAGTTGTGACCCAATATATTGTGGGTCGTTATGACCCACTGATTTGTGTGTCATTGTGACTCAGTGATTTGTGTCATTGTGACTCACTGATTTGTGTGTCATTGTAAACTATTGATTCGTGGGTCGTTGTGACCTACTGATTTGTGGGTTGTTGTGACCTACTGATTCATGGGTCGTTGAAAACTACTGATTCGTGGGTCGTTGTGACCTAATAATTTATGGGTCTTTGTGACCTACTAATTTGTGGGTCCTTAAAATTTACTGATCTGTGGGTTGTTTGTGACCTACTAATTTGTAGACCGTTGAACTATTAAATTCGTAATTCTTATTTTATCAATATAATAAATATACATCTATATACTTTAATAAAACAAAAAACACTAATTCTTGACGTGTCACCCCACATTTTTTCTCTAATTAAACTTTTTATTAAATCACAAATTAAGCTAATAAATCCTTTTTTTACTAAATCATAATCAGAATCTTTGATTATTTTGTAAAATAAAAATTAAGACTCCATATTTTTATCGAATTAAATTTTTTTTACTAAATCTCGAATTAAGCCAATAACTTTTTTTTACTAAACCTTAATTATTTTGTAAAATATGAATTTTGTTATCCCACATCGGTTATTAGAGAAGGATGACACTTTGACAACATGTATAAATAGACCTCAAATGTTTGAAGATTATACAAATAATACATTTTTGGACCTTTTGGTCAGAATCAAGTATAATACTTATTATACCGGATTATCATTTGTATGTGGAGTGGATTGTTGTGACCAACTGATTCGTATGTCCTTTTGATCTAATGATTTTTGGGTCGTTTTGATCTAATGATTTTTGGATCGTTTTGACCTATAGATTTTTGGATCGTTTTGACCTATAAATTTTTGGGTCGTTGTGACTCACTGATTTGTGGGTCGTTGTGACCCAATAATTTGTGGGTCGTTGTGACCCAATATGTTGTGGGTCGTTATGACCCACTGATTTGTGTATCATTATGACCCACTGATTTGTGTGTCATTGTGACCTATTGATTCGTGGGTCGTTGTGACCTACTAATTTGTGGGTTGTTGTGACCTACTGATTCATGGGTCGTTGTGACCTACTGATTCATGGGTCATTGTAACCTACTGATTCGTGGGTCGTTGTGACCTAATAATTTGTGGGTCCTTAAAATCTACTGATTTGTGGGTTGTTTGTAACCTACTAATTTATGGACCGTTGAACTATTAAATTTGTAATTCTTATTTTATCAATATAATATATATACATCTATATACTTTACTAAAACAAAAAACAATAATTCTTGACGTGTCACCCCACGTTTTTTCTCTAATTAAACTTTTTATTAAATCACGAATTAAGCTAATAAATTCTTTTTTTACTAAATCATAATCAGAATCTTTGATTATTTTGTAAAATAAAAATTAAGACTCCATATTTTTATCGGATTAAATTTTTTTACTAAATCACGAATTAAGTCAATAACTTTTTTTTACTAAACCTTAATTATTTTGTAAAATATGAATTTTGTTATCCCACATCGGTTATCAAAGAAGGATGACACTTTGACAACATATATAAATAGACCTCAAATGTTTGAAGATTATACAAATCATACATTTTCGGACCTTTTGGTCAGAATCAAGTATAATACTTATTATACCGGATTAGCATTTGTATGTGGAGTGGATTGTTGTGACCTACTAATTCGTAGGTCCTTTTGATCTAATGATTTTTTAGTCGTTTTGATCTAATGATTTTTGGGTCGTTTTGATCTAATGATTTTTGGATCGTTTTGACCTACAGATTTTTGGATCGTTTTGACTTATAGATTTTTGGGTCGTTGTGACCCACTGATTTGTGGGTCGTTGTGACTCAATATGTTGTGGGTCGTTATGACCCACTGATTTGTGTGTCATTGTGACTCACTGATTTGTGTGTCATTGTGACCTATTGATTCGTGGGTCGTTGTGACCTACTAATTTATGGGTTGTTGTAACCTATTGATTCATGGGTCGTTGTAATTTACTGATTTGTGGGTCGTTGTGACCTAATAATTTATGGGTCCTTGTGACCTACTAATTTGTGGGTCCTTAAGATCTACTGATTTGTGGGTTATTTGTGACCTACTAATTTGTGGACCGTTGAACTATTAAATTCGTAATTCTTATTTTATCAATATTATAAATATACATCTATATACTTTACTAAAACAAAACTTGGTGTAGACCTCGATTCCCGCAAAGGTAGATGAAACGGCTAAATAATCACATAATCTACATCCAAACATGCAGATTATTGAAGATAAAACGTCTAAACAAGTCCCAAAATATAGACTATAATTCATGCTATCAGTCTACATGCCCTATCCACACCTCAATCTCTAAACCAATCTCTCCTGAGAAGTGTGGCACTCCTTGCTGGTGAAATGCCTTCAACCAGACATCTAGTTGAGGCCCTCTAGTCTCCACTGGGACTCGAACTGGCTCAGCAACTCGTGTAGGTGCAACTGGTACCTGTGTCGCTCCCAGAGATCTCTCAGAAGATCCCTTATGCACTGGTAAATCTGGGGCCCATCTGCCTGCCCTAATATCCTCCTCGAAATGTCGGAGGTACTCTCTGAACTCCGGTCCTCCCATGGAGACACGGTCAGCGTCATCAGACTAGGCTCGATATGAAGGATGTCTCACAGATCCACCACTCCTCATCTATGGGACGACGCTCTCTACAACCTTCTCATGTATCTCCTCCACCACTGGTGGATCAGCAGCGGGAATTGGTCTCACACCTACCACACCCGGAGGATGGGGTGGTCTACCTCTACCTCTGCCTACAGCGGCAGTAACTTTAGTCCGAGCCATCTGCGGGGAATGCACACCTAACTTATAAGGCTCAATATAGGCCATAAGTGTATATATATATATATACACTCAACACATACACATACATAATCCACCATACACATATACATATCTATACTGCAGAGATCTATAGCAGGAGTGACGACTTCTCGTACATCTAACCCAAAACCACATTTAAAGCTAAAAACCTTTGAAAATGTCAAATCCCATGTGGGTTCTGTTTATTTTACCTATCAGAGCTCATTGCAGGTAGCAAGTGCCATTGCTGTCAACCTAAGGCTCTGATACCAACTCTGTAACACCCCAAATCCGAGGGACTCGGAGTGCTACATTGGGCTAGGATCTCACAATGGATCATGACCCTAGCCTGACAACAAGTTCATTGGACCTTACAGCATGGCACCGACAGATATAAAAACAAATACATAAAGTTGTATAAAACTGTACAACCAAAGGTAAGACAACATAGCCGAGTACAAAACACAACACCTCACACAGGATGTAACAAAAGCTCATCCTCACGTAGGAGGGAAAGGTAAACAACCCAAAACCCCCAACAACCTATGTACGAGACGTCCTCGGCATGCCACTCTACTAGATCACCCAGCAGCATGCCTATCCTGTGGGGCATCTACAACATGGTAATAAACCATTAGCTAACCATACACATATATAGAGTAATGCATAAGCACAATCACAAGTAAGGCAAGATAAACACATCAACATGCTTTCACACATGCATTTACCCATTTAATCATCTCAATATAATGGTCATTCACTCAAATCGTATAGATATAATATATATGAAACTATGTGACACAAGGACCGATACATCCTCGCCTCTGAGCCTACTAGTCAGCCGTACTAGTATCGGTCACATAATCCGTGTACCCTATGAGAGTGGATTGCACCCTTCCTGTAAACCGGTCTGGCCTGACTTAAGAGAACCTCCCAGACTCCACGGCGGGATAAAAGGGAAAGCTTATCACAACCACGCATACGGGGCAATCAATAAAACATAGGTCGGTATATATGACATCACATGCAATCATAGCAATACACAAATCACACACCACTCATGCAACACCCAATATAAGGATGACAGCTAAGTAAGTCCTACGGACTTACCTCAACCTCGATCACAACTCAACCACGATCACCTCTACACTGGAGGGACAACACAACCTATAAACAAGGCATAAAGAGATATATCAAACTCCTTACAACAAAAGGGTCACACCTAGACCCAAAGGGATCCAAAGGATCAAACTCAACCTCAAAACCTTAACTCAACAACAACCTAAGTCCTTAAAGCCGTACAAGGCATAAACCAATCATAATCTTAACCAAACTTAACCTCACACATCTAGCATGTTTCTATACTCTCACACTAGGAAAGGAGGGGACAAAGGCATCCTAAGGATAGCCTAGAAACACACACACACACCTTCAGAACCAACAGAAGGCCTTGCTGATGTAGGTGGGCGCAGGAGCGGCTCATTGGTGGCACAGGGGCGGATCACTGGCCGGCGCAGGGGCGGCTGGTGTGCATAAGACACCACCTTAGCTCCTTCTTCACTCATTCCTTCGATTCCTTCACCTTTCTTCACTCCAACAGCAACATACATGTATAACATACATATATATACATCAACATAAGCCAATCATGGCTGGAATAAGATCCAATCCTAAAGAGTCTATACTAGACTAAGGAAAGGAAGGAAAAGAGACAAGAAGATGCAAAGAAGAAGAAGAAGGAGATAAAAGCCATGAAAGCTTACCAAGCTGAAGATCCAGAAGCTCACAACATCACCAAACTTCCTCAAGCTGGCTCACAAGGCTCAGTAACTATAAACATCATCAAAGCCAAGCAAAACTCACTATCTCACACACAAACTCAAAGAAGATCAAGCAAGGTGATCCAAGGAGAAGAGAGAAGGAGATGTGCGTATGGAGAGAGAGAAGTCTGAGAATGGTAAACCCTCATCAAGAGGTAGAAGAAGAAGATATATATATAGAGGTAAAAGGGTAAAGCACGGGTCAAAGAGGTCAAAGAAGGCGGTTGCAGTACACAGAGCCGCGGGGGCGGACTCTGTGAGCCGCAGGGGCGGATCATCTAGGCGAAGGGGCGCCCTCTGGGTCACGCAAGGGCGGTCCAGGCTAATTCCTGGCCCTCTGCACACTCTCTCAGCAACTCAGCAACTAGGCTCTTACAACCTTGGTGTTTCTCGGACTCCTTTAAGAGGATGTCGAAGCGGAGGACTAGAGATGACGAAAACAAAGGACAAACAGTGGAAGAGAACCTCGAGTTATTTTAAGCAAAACTGAGAAGGAATTCATACTAGTAAGGAAGCGACATGAAGACATGAGAGTGGTTGCAAAGAAGCAACGACTGAATCACAACGAAACCAACTAGAGATGGTGAACTTATGAATCTTCAAGACGACGCATGGATGACTAAAGACGCGAAGCGGGAAGGAAAGGAGTGCATACTAGTAAGGGGAAAAGTGGTATTTCCTTGAGACGTGAAGTTTTTCCTAGATGCTCCTAAGCATGGGAGTCAGGGTGTGAAGTGTGGTCGAACTAATACGAGGATTCATGAGATGCATAAGGTAAGCTTACAGAAGAACTAGAAAGTGAAGCGACGGTTTTTGCGAGAACTTAAGTGGGAGACTTCTTCAGAAATGCAAGAGTTACGAGGAAAATTACATGGCGAAAGTTCACATAGTAGAATTACCTTGTGGAGTCAATCGTTTTCCGTCATGGTGATGAGACTGAGCAATGCTAAGAAGGAGAAAGATTGTGTGGGTGATGATCTTCAGAAGATGAAAGATGAAACAAGGGTCGCAGATCGAAAGACTTAAGTTACCAACAAAGAGAAGAGAGAGTGGTTATTAACGATAGAGATGTGGGGAGATACACCTACAACACATTATGAAGGACGGTTAAGCCTATGAAGTTGGGTCATTTGACACAAAAGAGCCAAGAAGGTGTAGTTATCTTATAGAAGTGGAAGGCAGAGGGGAGCGTAGAAAAAGCTAACGGAGTTTGAAGTAGAGTAAAATGAGCAAGTGAAGTTTAAGGCGGAGTACCCCGAGAGGGTATCCTTCAGGAGTAAGGTAACATGGAAGTGTGGTAGAAGGGTAAGTTGTTGATCTTGTAAAGGGTCATTAATGAGCTAATCGGTGACCACCGAGAATGCACATGTGCGGGTTGATACTGGTGATTGTAGGTGGGGAGAGTAACCCAGGAGATTGGATCATGAAGAGGGGTAACAAGAACGTGGAATATTCGTGGTGGTTGAATGTCGGCAACAAAGAGGCATATCAAGGGAAGTGCAAATATCTTAATCAAGGAACAAATTATCGATTCCAGCAAATGATAGTAACGTACCGTGTGGGGAAGGGATTGTGTAACGTCCGAAATTTTTAATCCGATCCTTGAGCGGTTTATCGACCTTCCCGCGTTAGCGGCTCAGTTTTCCCGCGGGCACAAGGTGCTGAGTAACGGGAATTATCCGAATCTCGTTCCGACATTCCGTTATCCCGCCTTTTTGCTTTTGGACCTTTCGTTGCTTGCACCAAGGAGACAAGGAGGTCAGCTGACCCCTTGTTCCCCTCACCCTTGGCAGCTTGATTTTTCCTTCTCTCCTCACACTTCTTTCATGTTGGTTTCTTTTCACTCCTCCCCTTCTCTTGAGCTCTCTTTCCTTTTCTCTCTTTGGATCTCTTGGATGGTGGCCAACAGTGGGAAGCTCTTGGATCTAGTTTGGTAAGCTTTTCTTCCTTTCCCTCTTCTGCTTCCTTGCTAGAGATCATCTTCTTCTTCTCTTTCTCCATTGCCATGGATGAAGCTTTGGAAGTGGGTTCTTCTTGATCTTTGCATGCATGTGTTCTAAGCTCGATTAGGCCGTGAGGGAGAACCTTGATTCAATGGATGATGTTTGGAGAAGACCCATCAAGAGAAGGAGGCTATTGGAGCTCAAGATCCACAATCGAAGACGAAGAAGACGACCTTCTGCAGTTCGACCGCGGGGGCGGATCTTCAGAGCCCAAGGGGAGGCCATTGCACTGAACCGTAGGGGCGGCCAACCTGAATCGCAGGGGCGGCCAGCATGAGCCGTAGGGGAGGACCTCTGGGCCGCAGGGGCGGCCACTGGCTCAGCCAATACGCCCTTGCGGTCTTCTTTTCCCTTTTGCAGCTATTCTTCCTTTTTCCGAGTCCGTGCCTTTGCATGGTGAGTGCCCTCCCTTGAGCTTGTGTTCTTTGATGATCCTAGAGAGTGTTAAGAAAGCATCATGATAGGTTTGAACATAAGATGAATGAGAATGCCATGTAGTGGCTTTTGAGACCTTACGTGAGTGTGATGAGCATGTTGGACTTTATAGACTTGTAGAATTTTCTTGGCTATTGAGTATGATCTTAGGAGAGGTTGTAGGCTGTCGAGAGATCTCCTCATGCGTTGAGGGAGATGTGAGTGCTATAGATTCTAGGATGCGGTCCTAGAATGAGAGTCAAACGATCTTGCGTAGATCGTTTGTGTGAGATGCCTTAGACTTTTGAGTTGAGCGAGTTGTTGATATATTTATCCTCTTGTGAGCAGGTTGTGGGCTTCTTTCCAAGGGAAGCGAGAGTGTTGTGAGTTGAGTGTGAAGATGAGGTAAGTCTTCGGACTTACTTAGCTCGTATTCTTTGTATTAGATTCGATGTGTGCTTGGTGGTGTGTGTTTTAGTATTTTTTATTTCATAACCACGAAACCGGAAATAGGACAACCTTTATATATTGATATTTGGCCCAAGTGTATGATAACGGGCGGTGACAACATTGCTTGGCTCTTGCGGAGAGCTAGGGGGTTCTCGGTGATTAGCCCGGGCAAGTAGACGGCCAGATGCATCAATGTTATTCCTTGACGGTGAGTAGGAACCGAGGCGAGATCATGCGCTGATTCTCGTGTCACAAAATGAAATTTGAATTAGTAACGGGAAATGACGTAATGGAAAAGATAATGAACCGGACTTATGTGTTGTGCCCATGTTGTGTGTTTGGATCATGTTGAGTGTTTTGTTTATTTATGTGTGTTTGTGCCATCACCTTGTTTCTAATGCCTGGAATATTAGCTAACGGTTTTAAACCGATTGTGTAGATTGTCCTGCAGGTTAGGGATGCCTCCGAGTGAGGTGGAGGAGTGGACAGCCGGGGTCTCCGTACATTATAGGACGGGGATGTTTTGGGGTTATGTCTTGTGTTGTTAGTTGCGGGTTTTGTTGTACTTTCGGATTATCGTTTCGGGTGTTGTGTTGTTTTGAGGACTCGGCTGAGTTTCCAAGTTGTACCTTTCTTTACGGATTGTTTGCATTGCATTAAAACGATTTTGATTTCCCTTAATTTGGGCCATGTTGAAAAGATCCGGTGAAATTGTTGTCAGGCTAAGGGTCGGGACCCATTGTGAGGTCCAACCCGTAGCGCCCCGAGTCCCGCGGATTCGGGGTTTTACAAAGTGGTATCAGAGCCCTAGGTTGACAACAATGACACTCGCAATCTTCTAAAGGCCGAATGAAGAATAAACAGAACCCCACGGGTTCTGACTTTTCGTTTTTTTTAAAAATCATATGCATGAGTCGGGATGGGATAGAATGTACAGGACCACCACTCCTTCCGCGGACCTCGGTGATGTAGTTTTTGGATTTCGGTATATATATATATATATATATATATATATATATATATATATATATATATATATATATATATATATATATATATATATATATATATATATATATATATATATATATATATAGATAAGTAGATTTGTAATTTATCTGTGTATTGTAAGTTGCATGATGAACTTGATATATGTGTATAATTATATTATGTGGTAGGTTGCATGTTTTGGACCTTGTATGTTTAAAATGGAATGCCGGATGTATTATAATAGTAATAATATGGACATAGGACTTATATAATCGGTTATACGTATTCTTATTATATATAGTAGCATATGAAGTTATAGGACCTTATAGAAAAGATGATAGTAAGATGTCATCATCGTTAAAACAACGTTGTGGCTTGGGATGACGTTCATATATGGAGGAGTACGCTCAAGTATCGAGTTGAGCATTTCGTGCCGACGAACACCATGGCATTCCCGGATTCCTTTAGAAGGGTGTCGAAGAGAAGGAGTGGAGATGACATAAACCAAGGACGAACAAGTGGAAGGAAGACTCGAGTTAACTAAGAGAAACCGAGATGGGAACCATACAAGAAGAGGAGTACGCAACTAGGAGCTTTAGTTGTAAAAAGATGTAAGACGACTATCAAGAGAAGCGCGAGAGGCTGTTGAGTAAACGTTAGAAATTTTGAGGAGACACGCTTACAAGATATCATGAGGTACGGTTAAGCCGAGGAAAGCGACTTATACGGAGCGCGACCCCGAAAAGGGTATGGTTACCATGTGGAAGAAGAAGAAACTGCGGAACGTAGAAATAGCTAATGAAGTTAAGGTGGAGTACCCCTAGGAAACACAAAAGGTGGAAATAGCCAACGAAGTTATGGTAACTTTCAGGAGAATAGTAACATGGAGTGTATAAGAATGGTTAGTTGATGACCTTGGAGAAGGTCTACTATAAGCGGATCAGGGACAACCAAGAACGCATAAGGTGCGGGTTGCTTGTTAAGGAATGGTAGACGGGAAGTATGACCTCAAGAGGAGAATATAAATGAATTGTAACAAGAGCTTGGAGATTCCGGATTGTTCAATGACAATAGTAAAGAAGAACATCAGAAAGGCGTGATTGTCGTAAGTACTATAACGTTGAATGGTTAAAGTAAGTGACGGTAATAGACCTCCTGGAGAGGGATGACATTGACCCTTTTTCGACCTTCTTAGGTCTCGAGATTTAGCATTTGGGGAAATGGCGTGGATGGGAACCTTATAGGTTTAAGCAAGATATGATGATCTAATGGACAAGGAGAAGGTAAGGTTTCACGTTGGTGGTACGTAAACAGGAGTGTATAGAGGATGCATGGTATGAAACAGATGAGATGTTGCCGCGAGAAGAAGATGAGTCAAGTTTCTAGACTCACCGGAAGAGCTACCAAGGATCTAGTAACGTTATAAGCCTTAAGCTTAAGAGAATGACACTTGGGAATTTACGAGTTGGGAGTTCCAGTGGTTTGAGTGGGGAGTTTGTTCTAGCCTTCCCCACCAGGCATTCGGGTACGAGTTCGAGGAAGGACACGAGTCGAGAAGTTTAAAATTGTCTATCGAGAATGTCGTGAGAGTACCGAGGAGGATAAGTACTTTCGTCCCGCGGTGGACGACTCGTTGAACCAGTTACATGTGGTTACAACGTTTGTTTATGATCGAATTGCAGTCGAGATGCCCCCTGAGTTTGGGGAAGAGAAAAATAAAAAGGACCTAAGTAAGATGGCGTTTTGGGCCGGTATGGTCATTACAAGTTGTAGTGAAGCGTAGTGGACTCGCATGCGCAATTGTGGAGTTGGCGTGTATAGAAGTGCTTTCATCGGGTTTCGGGATAGAGTTGCGGTAATCACGTTCGGTTTGTGGTTCCGCGTGGTTCATATGTGGACCTTAAGCTTATGCTAAGTGTTGCAGATTAGTAAGCGATGTTGAATGAGGTGGACCTTAATTGAACGCTAGATGATGAAAGTTATTGATGCTTGAGTCACATGAATGATTCTTAGGTTTGGATTTGAGGATGCTTAATTGTACTCTCAGAATTGGGAGGAACAAGCTTGACAAGAGACGACGATAGTACAGGTTACACAGGATGAGAAGAGTCATCTAACGGGTTATGACATCCGAGGTGACCTCCTAAGAGACGTAGTGGTGTTGAGAATATCTAGTCAATCAGACTAGAACGAGGTGGTAGTTTCGGTAATAACTCCAAGGTATGTGGAAGAAGTATGCAGTGTAGGTTGATGGCCATAACCGCCGAGGCGCGGGATGGTTTCGATACTCCTTCCTTCTTGGGAAGATGATTAGATCGTGAGATCCGAGACGTGTACGGGGAGCTTGAATAGAAGCGGAATAGACGATGGTGGACACATAAAGAAATGGACCATTGGAGGGTCGGGAGTAAGGCGCTTTTGCACACGCATTTATGATGAAGTCGATACCTTTTTATGAAGAGACATGCTAGTCTGATACGGACCTTTTTGGAGAAATTGGCGCGAATTGGTAAGTGGTTCCCCAGCAAGCATGGCCACCGGAAGTGAGGGACGTTAACCAGGTTTCACGTGTAATGGTTGAGGGAGTACATTTATGACTTGAGATATGATGCTAGTGGTGTTGATCGAGTGACCGACGAGGAGCCAACGAGGATACCGGGAAGACGTGGGGTGATATCTATGGATGAGTTTTTTTTTGCGATAATTTAGTTACTTCGAGTTGGCCGATGAGTTAGGTTTATGTGCATGTATAACCTTATGTGTTTGGTGCCCGAGAGGGAATATGTTGTGTGTTTGGTTAGATTTTGCCTTGATATGCGATATGCGGTTAATCGGATTATGTTTGTAGGCCTTGCGAGGTCTTGACGTGATTGTAGGAGGTTGGGATGGTCATCGAGTAGAGAGTTGGCACGGTTACAGTTCTGAGTGGTTACCGAGTTAGTTTTCCGAGAGTTCTGTGTTCGGAAGTTTCGGGACGAAACTTGTTTTTAGGGAGATTAGTTGTAACGTCCGGAATTTTATTCCGATCCTTGAGCGGTTTATCAACCTTCCCGCATTAGCGGCTCAGTTTTCCGCAGGTGCGAGGTGCTGTGTAACGGGAATTATCCGAATCTCGTTCCGACCTTCCGTTATCCCGCCTTTTTGCTTTTGGACCTTTCGTTGCTTGCACCAAGGAGACAAGGAGGTCAGCTGACCCCTTGTTCCCCTCACTCTTGGCAGCTTGGTTTTTCCCTCTCTCCTCACACTTCTTTCACGTTGGTTTCTTTTCTCTCCTTCCCTTCTCTTGAGCTCTCTTTCCTTTTCTCTCTTTGGATCTCTTGGATGGTGGCCAGCAGTGGGAAGCTCTTGGATCCAGTTTGGTAAGCTTCTCTTCTTTTTCCTCTTCTCCTTCCTTGCTAGAGATCATCTTCTTCTTCTCTCTTTCTCCATTGCCATGGATGAAGCTTTGGAAGTGGGTTCTTCTTGATCTTTGTATGCATGTGTTCTCAGATCGATTAGGTTGTGAGGCAGAACCTTGATTCAGTGGATGATGTTTGGAGAAGACTCATCAAGAGAAGGAAGCCACTGGAGCTCAAGATCCACAATCGAAGACGAACAAGACGACCTTCTGCAGTTCGACCGCGGGGGCGGATCTTCAGAGCCACATGGGCGGCCAACATGAGCCGCAGGGGCGGACCTCTGGGCCGCAGGGGCGACCACTGGCTCAGCCAACATACCTTTGCGGTCTTATTCTCTCTTTCGCGGCTGTTCTTCCTTCTTCCGAGTCCGTGCCTTTGTGTGGTGAGTGCCCTCCCTTGAGCTTGTGTTCTTTGATGATCCTAGAGAGTGTTAGGATAGCATCATGATAGGTTTGGACATAGGATGAATGAGAATGCCATGTAGTGGCTTTTGAGACCTTAGGTGAGTGTGATGAGCATGTTGGACTTCATAGACTTGTAGATTTTTCTTGGCTGTTGAGTATGATCTTAGGAGAGGTTGTAGGATGTCGAGAGATATCCTCATGTATTGAGGGAGATGTGAGTGCTATAGATTCTAGGATGCGGTCCTAGAATGAGAGTCAAACGATCTTGCGTAGATCGTTTGTGTGAGATGCCTTAGACTTTTGAGTTGAGCGAGTTGTTGATATATTTATCCTCTTGTGAGTAGGTTGTGGGCTTCTTTCCAAGGGAAGCGAGAGTGTTGTGATTTGAGTGTGAAGACGAGGCAAGTCTTCGGACTTACTTAGCTCGTATTCTTTGTATTAGATTCGATGTGTGCTTGGTGGTGTGTTTTTTAGTATTGTTTATTTCATAACCACAAAACCGGAAATAGGACAACCTTTATATATTGATATTTGATCCAAGTGTATGATAACGGGCGGTGACAACATTGTCTGGCTCTTGCGGAGAGTTAGGGGGTTCTCGGTGACTAGCCCGGACAAGTAGACGGCCAGATGCATCAGTGTCATTCCTTGACGGTGAGTAGGAACCGAGGCGAGATCATGCGCTAATTCTCGTGTCACAAAATGAAAGTTGAATTAGTAACGGGAAATGACGTAATAGAAAAGATAATGAACCGGACTTATGTGTTGTGCCCATGTTGTGTGTTTTGATCATGTTGAGTGTTTTGTTTATTTATGTGTGTTTGTGCCATCACCTTGTTTCTAATGCCTGGAATATTAGCTAACGGTTTTAAACAAAATGTGTAGATTGTCCTACAGGTTAGGGATGCCGCTGAGTGAGGTGGAGGAGTGGATAGCCGGGGTCTCCGTACATTATAGGACGGGGACGTTTTAGGGTTATGTCTTGTGTTGTTAGTTGCGGGTTTTGTTGTACTTTCGGATTATCGTTTCGGGTGTTGTGTTGTTTTGAGGACTTGGTTGAGTTTCCAAGTTGTACCTTTCTTTACGGATTGTTTGCATTGCATTAAAATGGTTTCGATTTGCCTTAATTTGTGCCATGTTGGAAAGATCCGGTAAAATTGTTGTCAGGCTAAGGGTCGGGACCCATTGTGAGGTCCCAACCCGTAGCACCTCGAGTCCTGCGGATTCGGGGTGTTACAGATTGTAATGATTTGGTGCGACCTTCTTAGGTCATGGGTTTCTCATATGGGGAAGGACACGGATCAGGGTAAGGGGGACTGAAAAGACAAAAAGGAAGGTGAGTCTTCTATGGTTATTGTGCGTAAAGGGAGAATATATAAGGGGATGTATGGTATGTTTGTTCTAAGGTAATGAATGTCATGTTTGCGCGAACAAAAGCTAAGTCAAGTGTTATGACTCACATGGCGAAGCCGTAGTGGCTATGACGTGAAACGAAGAATTTGGATTGTTAGTAGCCCTCCAAGCTAGAGGTGACCAACAAGAGTTAG
Organism: Fagopyrum homotropicum; assembly: GCA_033239125.1. Classification (NCBI taxonomy): domain Eukaryota; kingdom Viridiplantae; phylum Streptophyta; class Magnoliopsida; order Caryophyllales; family Polygonaceae; genus Fagopyrum; species Fagopyrum homotropicum. The sequence goes on from BSWB01000005.1 coordinate 62,357,727, forward strand.
TAGCCCTTCAAGCTAGACGTGAAACGAAGAATCTGGCTATGACGTGAAACGAAGAATCTGGATTCTCCACAGGACATACTGGTACGGTTGTGAAGTTGTTCATGGAATATCAAGAGATGCATAAGGTGACCAACAAGAGTAGTAGAAGACCGAAGTTTTGAAGTTTGATGTTGACATAGGATGTACAAGAAGTATATGAAAGGTTGAGGTTAGAACATCTACGGTCGGATTGACGTTACATAAGAAAATGGAGTGTAGATTTCTACGCCTACTTGAAGAAAGAATGTCTACGTTGAAAGCTGATGTAGAATACAAAGAGATCCTCCCATATGTTGGGATGTCATAGAAAGCAAAGAAGATTATATCGAGTTGGTATAAGGTATGATCGAGTCTTGTAGTTAAGACCTTTGTGCTGAACACATACGCGAGATCAAAAGATGTTACTATCGTCATTCCTTTGAAGTGAGAAGAGGGATTAAGCTGAAGTATTGCTTATCCAAGACTTCAAGAGTTGGGAAATTAGAGCAAATCTCTCGAGTTCTGTAAATGAAGGATCTTTGAAAGAGGACGATGAACATAGTAGCTATAGAAGGAACAATACACGTGTTGAAGAACGTCACCCCAACCGGTCGGGGTGGACCACTTGTCAAGTGTTAGGACTAGGTGGTGTCAGTTATTACGATATGTGATGGGTAGAGAAAAGATGGAAACCCCAGATAAAACGGATTCGAATGCATCAGAATGTGAATTTTACCGCTAAGATTGATTTGGGCTCAACTCCCATTTCTAAGGCGCCGTACAAAAGGCATCAATAAATGATACATGTTAGGATACTTGATAGCATGTATTATAGTCTATATTTTGGGGTTGGTTTAGACGTTTTATCTTCATAAATCTACATGTATGGATGTATATTATGTGATTATATTGTTGTTTCATCTACCTTAGCGGGAATCGAGGTCTACACCTAGTTTCGTTGTAAATGTAGGTAAAATGGCACGTTTTGGACTAAAATGGAGCTAAGGAACTAAGGAGTCATTGGAGCTACATTCTGAAGCTTAAGAAAGACCTCAGGAAGCATGAAAATGATTAAGAAAATTTACTTTGGACCAAATTCGAGAGATTTCACATTCAGTTGAGATTCACCTCGGGCAGCTACAGTGCCACCTCGACCGAGGTGATCTTGAGGAGCGTCCCGACCGAGGCGAATACCCTGCCGCCGGCGAGATCCATATTTTTGGCTGACATCTTTTAATTTTGGAAAGAATATATCTTATATTTTTGGGCTGGATTTCTGGAAGGAAGATATTATTTTTGGGAGATCTATTTTAGAGATATGCATATATTTTATAGGAAATTATCTTTTAGGATATTATTATCTTTGGAAGATAATTCTCCTATATAAAGGGTTGGATTTTTCACAAGTTCAACCATGCTTGGAGCATCCAGCCATTGAGGGATTTTCTGGAAGTTTTGAAGGAAGGATTGAAGGATTGAAGATCAAGGAAGGAAGGAATCTAGTTTGGAGTTAGCTTTTGAAGGAGTTTGTAAGACTTTCTTATATTGTCTTTTTGATTGATTGTCTTTGCTGATTTGTAATTGAGGAACGCTTGTTGTTTGATATTTGATTAAGTTATTGAGACCTTTTTCTTAAGGTTTTCTTGTTCGAATATTGATTCCCTTTTTATTAAATTGACTATTGTTATCATGATGATTGTTGGCTAAGTTTCTTATGCGATTCTAGGGTGATTGGCTGAAAGTTGCGGGAAAAACGATGATAGAATGATCTTAATGCCAGCAGGATCCTGAAAGTTCGAGTCTTTAACCTTAACCCTAGAACACCTCGCTCAGCCAAAGAACATCTCGACCGGGGTGGGATATGACTGAACGAGGTGAACCTATCCTGATCCGAAACTAAAGTTAAGTGTTCTAGTTTGCCAAATTCTATCCTTATTACACCTTTCCTGGTTCAATGCAAGCCTAGGATGAGACTTACCCGGTGATTCCTTTGCTTGTTTATCTAAGATCATGAATGTAGGTAATAAAGGTTTATCCTTTTATGGGGTTTGAGTGTGCCTTCATCCCATCTTTGTGAGTTAGCCTGAGACCTACCCGGTAAAGGTTGATTCTATTCCCTTGGGTGGTGTGTTGGTTTGAGATTATAGTTCTTTTCCTTAGTACCTTGAGACTTACCCGGTAACAGGAGCTTTGATTTGGGATAGTGAGTAGTGAGACTTACCCGGTAATCTATTCCCACCTTAGAAACACCTTCCCTTTGCAAACCTCAGCTTTGTCCGTGTTATCCTTTAAGATCTTGAGTCGGAACCACAACTAGATGCTTTAATTCATAGAATCCGCATTTCCCCTTACTTGACTTTATATCATATTTGATTGCTTTAATTGCTTTTGGTTAATTGCAATATTTGACAACCTGAATCTGTGCTTTGTTTCACCTAAGTCCTTGTGATCGACCCCTAAAATTCTTGCTTTTTATTACAATTGACCCGTACACTGCGGGTTCGCATATTTGTTCAAGCACACTTCTTGGGTTATAAATTTAAAGCTTGCACACACCGTTTGATGCGAACAATACTCGAATTGAGGATGCAATCAAAGGAGCAATTGCAAGGACTTGTTGATAAAGGTTCATTAGAACCAATGCACTACCATAGAGAACACCAAAAGTTATCTTGAACTCTTGATTTGAAATTTATATTGAAATATATCTTAAACTCTTGATTTGAAGTTATTATGAGAACACTAGAATTGTTGTGAAAAAGGCAGACAATTCTCTCCAATTGAACATCGATTATCGTGAGTCGAAGGACAAGTATTCCTTACAACGAATGGATAATCTACTCGATCGGTTACAAGGGTCGGTAGTATCTTATGAGAATGATTTAAGGTCTGATTTTCACCAATTGAGAATTCGAGTCTAGGATATTGCAAATACGGCATTCCGGACGAACCATTGCCACGACGAGTTGTAGAGATTCCATAGGGACTTACTAATGCCCGAATAAGATATTTTGGTCTACTCTCGAGAAGAGAGAAGTTGTATGCCAGTTGTCTTGAGATGGCAACCCCGAAGGATGTGTAAGAAATTACAAGTTTTTTTGGATTCGCTGGTTATTACCGGATTTGTGGAGAGATTCTCCAAGTAACACCATCTAGGGCTAACCTACTCCGGATGACAATGAAGTATTGTATGAGACGAAAATTGACAATAGAGTTGTTCAAAGTTAAGAGGAGATGTGATGATGTAACTGTTGTGATTTACCTTGAGGTATGATAGGTTTGGAGTGTGCAAGTGATTCTCCAAGACAAAGTCTTGATCGAGCTTTGAGAAACGATGTAAAGTAATACCTCAAGTGTCACATTAGGGGAGGCGGTGTGGAGTAAAGTATTTCCTTCATCGTTAGGGACTTACTTCAAGAATTAAGGAAACATAACATCAAAGTTTGGTTTGACAAGAACCAAAACCAACAGTGTAAATTGGAAGATCGATCTTCTTTTATAGAGAAACCAAAGGGAAAATAATGGAAATGCTGCAATGACAAATACCCGAGAAGGAAGTTGAGTTCCGATATATCGACCTTTTAGAGATCTTAAGGCGAGTTGGAGAAGTGTCTTGTAAGTTGGCATTGCCGCCAAGAGTAGAGAGTGTTCACCCGGTGTTTCATGTGTATCAGACGAAAGACAGTATTTTTAGTTGAGTTTTACGCCGAGCTAGTAGCTTTGATAGGATCGGCGGGTTAGACCTAGTTCTTCTCATAAGTTAGTTGTGTATATGTGTGATGTTATATGTAGTTTTGTGCCCCGTGCGAGAATGTGTTTTATGTTTGGTTATATATATTGGGAGGGTGGTTGGAGCAGTTTGTGCTTATAGATTAAAAGGTCAAAGCCTTCCTAGTTGTGAGTTTATACTCGACCTTAAGGACCGAGAAGTTCGGCGTATAGTAAGTTTCGGGACGAAACTTGTTTTTAGGGATATGATGTAACACCTCATTATTGGGTGCGTTTTTGATATTTATTTTTCCGACTGCTATCGATATTTTTATTAGCTTAAATATTTTTAAAATGTATTTTAAAAATAACCGGAAATTTTATTCCGATAAATTTCGAGCCAAATCGGAATTCGACCGGTTTTAACCTTTTTTCCTATTTTATTTATTTTTTCTTTTCTAACCCGGTAAGATAGGCCAGCCGGACCCATCGAGACCAGCCGGTTGGGCCCGTCAAGACAGGCCAGCTGGGCTTGGGCCTATGAGGAAGGACACATTGGGCCGTCACAAACCCTTACCCATGTTTCCTTCTTCCCTAACCCTAACTCCCTCACCTCTCACGCAGCTTCCCTCACTTCTCACGCAACCCCTTTTTCCTCCTCTGAAACCAGCGCCTCCCGATTGGAACCAACCGGCCGCCGACGCATCTCCTCCTGCTCAACCACCGGGCCTCCCTCCTCCTTCTTTCTCAGGGACATCTCTTCCTCTTTTCTCTCTCTCTCTCGGATCTGTCCAGCTCTTCTCGCCGGTTTACTGCAATCCACGAACCTCGTCCTCCGGCGAAACGAAGCCACAACTGTCGTAGAGGAATCGCGCAAGGGAGGGCCGCCACAATTCCGACGCACGAGGACTCGCTCCTTTCCGCCGCCAAAGAGAGTCACAGAAGATGTCGGGGCCGCCGAGTCCGCCGCGGATCCTTCGTCTTCGTGGCGGTTGACAGTGGCCTCCTCCTCCCCCATCGTTGCTGCAGGGCGACAGTCCGTCAAACACCTTCCCTTTGCAAACCTCAGCTTTGTCCGCGTTATCCTTTGAGATCTTGAGTCGGAACCACAACTAGATGCTTTAATCCCTAGAATCCGCATTTCCCTTTACTTGACTTTTACATCATCTTTGATTGCTTTAATTGTAGTTATTTGCAATATTTGACTACCTGATTCCGTGTTTTATTTCACCATAGTCCCTGTGTTCGACCCCTGGAATTCTTGCTTTTATTACAATTGATCCATACACTGCGGGTTCGCATATTGTTCAAGCATACTTCTTGGGTTATAAATTTTAAAGCTTGCACACACCTTTTGGAGCGAACATGAGGTAGATCTTAGAACGAAGGAATTGGTTACTTACTAGACAAAAGACGCGACCGTGGAGAAGAAAGGCCGCAACCGCGGTGACACTGCCCGAGACGCCGCGACCGCGGGAACGACGAGGCACAGTGGCGGAACAGGAATGAAGGCGCGACCGCGGCTGGAGCGAGGCGTGATCGCGGACAAGCTCCAGATGCGATTCTTTGAAGGTCCTTTTCTCTTCAACTAATCTTGCTCGGCTTCAACGTCCAATACTAAAATCCATATTTTCCTCTAGTCCCTTAGATCAACTACACACCAAGTCACACAAACGAAACAAGAAGAACTCAATGTGTCAGTCTTACCCTAGAACTCACACAAGAAGAAGGAAGGAAAAGAAGGAGAGGAAGGGACATAGAGCTTATTGTACTTCGCAAGCTTCCAGATCTGCACACCATCACCATGGAGTTGATCACCTCTCTTGAAGAAGAAGACACCACGGCACAACAAGGTAGATGGAGAAGGAAGGGATGAGGAGGTGAGGGAGAAAGAGAAAAAATGAAAGAGAGATGGACAAAAAGTGAGACAAGAGGTCATGCAAGACACTAGGAGGCTGGGAAGTCAACAAAGGGTCCAAAGGTCGGGCTACAAACGAGGGGTCGGAACGAAGGTTCGGAAAGACCGGCGGGGGTAAACGAGGGGTCGGAAAGATAGGCGGGTTGTCACCCGACCTGTCAACATCCCGCCCCTGCGGCCGGACCAGCCGCGGTCGCGGTGACAATAGAGACCGTCACCCGCACCCACGGCAAGACTAGCCGCAGGGGCGGTGACTCCTATACTAGATCCGCTAGCACTCCGCATGGGCGGATGCTCCTATTAGCCACACTACTCTGCTCTATGAGGACCTGACACTAGTCTCAAGGAAGGTTTCCTGGGAACGGAAATCCCGGTTGTTACAACCTCATCAACTTGTTTATTTTTATTTATGTCTATATAAATTTTGGACTCAAAAAATATAAAATATGCCACATAAGATCAAATCTTAAAACCTCATCAAAGTTTACTATAAAAAGAGCATTTAATGGCTTAAAAGCCAAAACTATAGTGTAGTAAGATTTTGCTGTAGGTTTTAAAAATCATTATCTACGTGTAAAATAAGTAGTTTGCTTAATAAAATTTTCTTATTTTAATATTGTTATATTTATTTGGTTTAATTTTATGAGAGATTAAAAGTTATAGTAACATAATATTTATTCACATGTTAAATCATTATCTACATGTAAAATAAGATTTTAGAGAACTAAATGATCTCATTCAATATAATCATATTATTTTGTAAGATTTTGCTGTAGGTTTTAAAAATCATTATCTACGTGTAACATAAGTAGTTTGCTTACTAAATTTTTCTTATTTTTAATATTTTTATATTTATTTGTTCAATTTTATGAGAGATTAAAAGTTATAGTAACATAATATTTATCTACATGTTAAAAAAGAATTGTTTTCTATCAAGAACTCTTACTTAATATTGTCACATATATTTTGTTAAAATATTTTTAAAAAAATATGGTAAAATTAATAATTTAAAATTCTTATTTATATCTTAAATATCCCATAAAATATTACTATTTTTTTAAAATAATTTTATAGACAAAATAAAGTAAAATTAATAATTTAAATTTGTAAATTCTTGTTGCCCGTAACTAAGGACTTCGTAGATGTTTTTAAAATTATTTATTTACGTTTTGATATAGTTTTGATATAGATGATAGAAGAAAATATAGTATAATTAATAGTTTGAAATTAAAATTGTACTACAATTAAATCTTTCAACAAAAATTATTAAGAAAAATAAAAAAAAATAAAAGAGTTATAAACTCTAAATTATAAAATAGGGTTTTAGAGCAAAAATAAGTAGTTTTCTTGATAAATACTGTTATTTTATATATTGTTATATTAATTTGGTTCAACTTTATGAGAGATTAAAAGTTATAGTAAAATGATATTTATCTACCTGTTAAATAAAAATTGTTTCCTATCAAGAACTCTTACTTAATATCGTCATATTTATGTTGTTAAATTTTGTAAAAACTAAAAAATTATGGTAAAATTAATAATTTATAATTCTTATTTATATCTTAAATACCCCATAAAATATTATTAATTTTTTAATAATGTTATAGAAAAAATAAAGTGAAATTAATAATTTGAATTTGTAAATTTTTGTCGCACGTGATTAAGGATTTCGTAGATGTTTTCAAAATTGTTTATTTAATTTTTGATAGAGATGATAGAAGAAAATATGACATAATTAATAATGATAAACTCTACATGTAAAACAGGGTTTTAGAGCATTAAATGATCAAAACCTGTAATAATTTTATCCAATAAAATAATTTATAAACTTATTCAACTCAATCGTTATCGACATTACGGGAAAGACCGTGATTTTGTAAGTTATTGTGCGAGTTAGACTTGCGGCGCCAACCCTTTTGTTCATCAATTTGTAAGTTATGTGTGCGAGTTAGGGTGAATGGTGAAATTTTCTTTTTTATGTGATACACGATGACGCATCGACCTTCTGAATATAGAATTAGGGAATGTAGCATTTTAATTTTTTTTTTTTTGAAATTATATTCATTTTAAAAAATATTATATAATGACTTTATAAAATATATATTAACAACTCACCTTAAAAATAGAACAAATGTTATACAATGGTAAGCTTTGAAAACTTTCAAATGTAAAGTAAATAATAGAAAACAATTTATAGATAAAAAATATAAATATTAACTAGTTTGAAATAAAAGAACATTGGATACGAAATAATATTAGGCCAAATAATATTAGTAGCCCCGTGTATATAACACGGTCCTTGATTTTCTTGTATAGTAGAAGAAGGAATTTGGTGTTACACCATTGTTACCTTCTTACATAGTTCAAATTCAAGGTTTAAGTTTACTTTTTTTTTTTTTTTATTGCATAAACCAAAACCATTAGTTATAATGTATTCATTCATTTGTCAGTGTCCGAATCCCTCTTCCACCATTCATTCTTCGATTTCTTCATAATATATACGGAGGACGGCATGGACCCACCTTCGCCCCTATATTTGAGTTGTGTTCCTCGACATCGTCTTTTTTACCACCTTCTTCTCTGTTTTCACCTTCCAATCCACCATGAAAGAAATCGTCCTCACCTAACTTTTGTGAAATCACGATCATCAAGCAAAGGATTGGTCTGCAATGTTTACCCTACCATATCTCGCAGCAAGAGCTCGTAAAATGACTCGGGCTTGTCCTTGATCCTCTCCATTAACTTTCTCCAGCCTCACAAGATCATTTGCATTTTCGAAGCGTTAGGGATAGGCTCCAGTGGCGGACTAACAACAAGGGCCGTCTTAACGACTTAACCTAGACGAGAAAGGATCCGAATCAAGACAACGAATCTCAACATAAATTTGTTATAAACCAAATACAAGTAGGATGCCCTCAATAATTAATTGGCTAAATTACAAAGCGCTAAATACCGGCCACAAACTTAGTAAAATTTTATTGCATTGTCGACCCATCAATTATCAGACAAGAGTTTTCAAACCATACATAGTATCATTACCTTCTACCTTATAAGAAAAATACATAGCAAAAGCAATAAAACATAAAATTATCACAAGAATCAAACTAGTAGCCACACAAAAGATCCCTAAATGCTATAAGCAATCACTAAAATGCCACATTACATTAGCCATCTCAATAATCTCGAAAATCCACTTTGTTTCTTCCTCTAATATGTCCAATCCTTATAGTTTCGAAGTAGAATTTGAAAAATCAAATCTCTAAAATTAACAATTCTAGCTATAAGAACCCTAAGCAGGACCTGTCATAAGGGTTTCGGTGAACCCCAATGTCAAGGGCTAAGACCAAAACTCAACAAGGGTAATGTTGAATCTCCACAAAAAAGGGAATGTACAAGAGAAAATTAATTTACTAAGGCATGTTTCTTCAATACTATCTAGACGCCTAATATTTAGCATTTAAAAAAAGATAAATACGAGGGTTAATAGGATATTAACTAGGCAGTTAAGGATAATCAATAATTAATAATATATTAAATGGTCTAAAAAAAAGGAAACCGGTTAAACATAAATGGGTAACTGAATATTTGAGATTTGGGAATCTCTTTTGAGCGTCTATCCTGCTTTTTTTTACGGAACCTAAAATTGCTCCATCTCAAAGAACATAAAGAAGCTAGAGAAACCATTCTTCATTGTCATTCTACTGAAACCGTCGTCTTCATCTTCAACCTCCACCTTCAAACTGCGCCTTCAACTATTGTCTTCTACAGGTATATTCAGTTACCAATTGCAACTGTCGGTGTCTTCCAAAATTTGGCTCGTCTTATATCAATCACAAAATCCTAGTATGCTCTCTATGTCGATTTCACATAGATCTTCAAAGAAGACGACAATATCACTCTTTCACACACATATTCGAACTTTCATTGTTACTCATCAGTCAATTTAAATGCCTTTTAAATACCAAATTTTGCGACAGATATGTAGGTCGATAACCTAAAAAGTTCGTTCTTTAACTGTTCCGTCAATTTTGGTAGCGATTACCATGTTTTTACTGGTTATGGAAGTCATGAAATACCCAAAAAGCATTAAATATGAGTAATCAGGTTAATATGTGTAACACCTCAAATTCTTGGAATTCGGGATGTTACGGGATAGGACCTCACAATGGGTCTTGACCCATTTTCACCGGATCTTGCAACACGACATAAATAAATGAAAACTCCAAAAATAGATAAAGTACCACAAGGTTTAACATTTTTAAAAGAAACAGACTCTTAGCCGAGTTCTACAATAATAACTAAAAAGGCAACAAGAATAATAAACTCATATCTCGTTCTATAATGTACGGGATCCCCGGTTGACCACTCCGACCGGATCACTCGACAACATCCCTAATCTGCAGGACATCTACACAACGAATAAACCGTTAGCTAACATTTTATGAATTAGAATAATTATAACAGAACATACAAACGTCAAGAAGAAAAACACACAATCATGCTAACACACATTTCCGGTTATTATCATTCATTAGGTTATACACTTTCCTAATTCAACTTATTTTGTGACACGAGAATCTCCCGAAACTCGCCTATGTCCCCATGTACCGACAAGAATGGATCTGATGCATCTCACCGTTACCTGTCTGGAATAGTCGTAGAGAACCTCCCAATCTCCTGTAGAACTGGACAAGTTGTCACCACACGGCTATCATACACTTGGGCCAATCAACATAAAGGTCGTCCTAGCAAGTTATTATTATAAACAAACAATCAAACACCACCATCATAACTACGCTAACACATAAAAGACAACTAAGTAAGTCCAAGGGACTTACCTATATCAAAGGTACTCCCAATTCTGATATCACGCTCAACTTCCTACAGGAAAGAACTCTACGTCTGCTCAAACAAGGCATCCAAAATCAGAATCTAACCGACATTCTAGAAGTCTTCACTTCTAGTCTCACTGACCTCTACAAGGGAGTACTAACGTGCTAGAAGATTCTTACTTCTAGTCTCAATGATCTTTATAAGATCACACCACTATGCTAGTGAAAACTCCACCTTGATTATAAAGTTATACAGGTGTTGATGATGGAAGACTTAAATACAAATGAAGTAATTTGATACACTAACAATTTATTGATTATATATCGATTTGCTTGGCTTGGTGCTTTGGATTAAATAAAGTGCAGGCTTTGCAAGAGACTTCAAAGGACCTTGGAAGACCTTGAAAGACAAGGAGTTTAGAGTGTTCAAACAACGAAGGCCTTGAAATGAATTCCAAGGGTACAAAGAAGTAAAGGCCGCAAGTTAAAAAAATTTCAAATCACTAAGAAGATCTTCTACGAGAAATTTGCTCAAACAAGAAGATATGATCAAGTGAAGATCTCAACCGACAATTAAAGATCTTACAATGATCCTCAACCGAAAAGCACGAAGATTCTCTCCTCTGGAATTTAATATTGTTACAAAAAAATATGAGAATATCAAGGAGCGAGAGATCAACGTGTTCTCAGGAGATGAAGATCCACAACCTCTATCTCATCTCAACCAAGAAGCGATCTTCATGGAGAAGAAGAGTGACCTTCAAACGATCATCTTTTCAACGGCTAGAAGACCTCTCCATAAAAGGCTATAAATGAAGATGGCGATTGAAGAACAATTACAGAAGCTGACACGGAAACATCAATAGTCTTCAAGCGATCCAAAACATCTTCATTCGATCAAATAGTTTTTCTTTCTCTCTTTCTCTAAAAAGCTTTATCCTCTAGAGAGAGATAAAACTCGAGAGCTCCATTGGTATATCTAAAGAGTGTTATACTCGAGTGTGTGTTACTCTGCAAAGTAACTAGACTATTATAGCAAGGTGAAGAGTTGGAGTTAGATCGTAGCATTGGCTACAATTAGAGAAGAAAGGGATTTCTTCTAGTTTGTATCTAGGACTCTTTGAAGCTGATAATAGATAGTTAGATCCTAAGGCTATACCCTGGGGCGGAGAGTAGGCTATTTAGAGCTGAACTTTGTAAACATATCCTTGTGTCGATCTTTTACATTTCGCACTATATCTTGTTTTATTGTGACTAACTTTATTTTGCAGGAGTACAAAGTCAAGACCCTTGAAAGTTGTTTCAAATCCCTTGAAATCAAAGTATCACAAAGAACTCAGGTCGACATCAAGGCCCTTGAAATTGGTTTCAAGGCCTTGAGATTGATTTTGCGAAAATTTCCCATACTCTATTCAACCCCCCTTTTAGAGTATCTTTTATCCTTTTGATTCACCTATTGGTTCTTCAATTGGTATCAGAGCTAGACTCACGTATATTGATTTAACCATCAGTGATTCTAATTATGAATCTTGTAGGTGATGGAGGATTTGCTCAAGGAAGATCCTCATCCCGACCACCACTCTTCTGTGGCAACAACTTTGCCCATTGGAGAGCACTCATGCGTATGTTCATTATTGATCAGGATATGAAACTATGGAGCATTATTCAGAATGGACCCAAAGTCCCAACTATAACGGTTGAAGGTGTCCAAGTTCCAAAGAAGGAAGCTGACTTCACACAAGCTGACTTGGACAATGTGTCAAAGAACTACAAAGCAATGAACCTACTCTAATGCGGATTAGATGCCAACGAATTCAACCGTATCTCATCATGCAAGAGTGCAAAGGAAATATGGGACAAACTCGTTGTCACTTATGAAGGAACAAGTCAAGTCAAGGAAACAAAGGTTAGCATCTTTCTCAAACAATACAAGCTATTCAAGATGAATCCAAATGAACTAGTCAAGAAAATGTTCACAAGATTCATTGAGATCGTGAACAACTTGGACTCACTAGAAAAGGTCTTCACAAATGAAGAAAAAGTTAGGAAAGTTCTAAGGAGCTTACCTAAAGCCAAGTGGGGACCAAAGATGACTGCCATCGAAGAAGCTAAGAATCTCTCAACTCTTCCTCTTGATGACCTCCTTGGAAAACTCATCACACATGAAATGGTTCTTGGTGAAGAAGATGGAGAGCTCCCATCCAACACTAAGAATTTGGCATTAAAATCAAGAAAGGATGAATTACCATCAGAAGAGGTAGATAGTGATGATGATGATGATGAAGAAGATGCAACTGCCATGATCTCTAAGGGTCTCACGAGAATTCTTAAGATAAAGAAACAATATGCAAACAATAGAGAATATCCACGAACATCAAAACCCCAAGGTAAGTTTTCTAACTCTAACAAGAAAACTAGAGTGCTGGCTTGTTTTGCATGTGGTGAAACCGATTATCTTGTGAAGGATTGTCCACAAAAGAAGAGGACCAACTTCAAGAAAAATGATCGAAAGAAGAAAGCTATGGTAGCTTCATGAAGTGATTCAGAATCCTCAAATGAATCAGAAGACGAAAAAGAACAAGCAAACTTGTGTCTCATGGCCGATCATGAAGAAGATTCAAATCTATATGTTGACAATGTGGTAAGCACAATTATGTCTCAACTTGAATCTAACTTGAAACAATTCCTTAAAGACATTATTATATGTGACAACTTGAATCTAACTTGTTGAACAAGAAAAACAACTAAGTGAGATGTCTCTGGAAATTGAAAATCTTAACACAGAAAAGGTGGACCTTGATGACAATATCAAGACCTTGGAATCAGATAATGCGATTCTCAAGGACAACCTCTCCTCTCTTCATCGAAACTATATCGATCTAGAGAAAGAGAAAGTTGATCTTACTTTGACGTGTCAAGACCACAAGGCTGCACTTGTTAAGTTTACTCATTCAAAAGCTAATCTTGAAAGAATGATGGGTGAACAACAGTCCTCTCTTAACAAAAATGGTATAGGTTATCGTAGGCGCTTTCCTAGAAAACTAACTACCACTTTTGTCAAAGCCAAATGAAGTATTCATATGCCTACTTGCTTTTACTATTGTAAAAAGGGTCATGTTAAATCTACATCTTCATATAGAAGAAATGATCCTTATATTATTAGAAATACCTATCTTCTATGTTTAAGGAAACAAGTCAAACAAATCTGGGTTCCTAAAGGTACTAGACCTCCGAACATGATCAAACCTAAATATGGACCAAAATATGCCATTTGGTCGACCCGAAAAGGTTGATGTTTGCTGTTTTGCAGGATATCACCAAGGTAAAGGAGCATAAATGGATAATAGATAGTGGTTGCTCAAGAAACATGAGTGGAAAAGTCTCTTTATTCTCAAATTTAAAGAAGCAATCATCTGGAATCATTACGCTTGGTGATAAAGGAAAGTGTGACATTATTGGCATTGGTAAAATATGTTATAATTCATCTAACTTCATTGACGATGTATATTTGGTTGACGGTTTGAAGTATAATCTGCTTAGTATCTCTCAAATATGTGATAAAGGCAACCAAGTTTTGTTTGATTCAGAAAAATGTGAAGTTCAAGACAACAAGATGGGTGAACTTGTGCTTACTGCTCCTAGATGTAATGATGACATGAGTTATATGCCATTATAATCATGCATATTGTGAGGTTTTACCTCAATTTCCTTTTATTTGGAGAGATTTGTGTACCTTTAAGGTTTATTTCATTTATATTCCGGAAATAGAGGTCTACACGAGTTTTGGTTGAATTATAGGTGAATTCGGTGGAGTTGGAAGCAAAAGTGGAGCAAAGAGTATCTAAGGTCAATAAGGAAGCTTAAGGAACCTCAGAGGAGTCATGAAGAGCAAAGGAAGTGTGTAAAAGGGTCACTAAAGGAAGGAAGGAAACAAGTCAAGAGACGAGCACATTCTGTTGAAGAAAATCGAGTCAATTACAAGATAAATCGGACGATTTTCCACACAAAAATAGAACGTTTTTTATTGAATTAGATCGCACGATTTTCCTTCAGCTTTCGCGTAAAATATTACGATCCAAAGCCCATCACTTGTGGGCCTGAGAAGTGATATGTCAAGTGGCCCATTGGCAAGAAAGTATACATTGGAACCCTAGGAACGAAAATGAGGGGTTCGCAGCGTGGAAGATTTACAGGATTTTGCGGGATTGAAGGTTCTTAGAGAGAGGATTGAAGGAAAGAAACAAGAAGTCAAGAATCAAGAAGTTTGTGAGATCTTTTGTTTCTCTTCTGATTCTTGTGATTTGTGAACACATTATTGAGTGTTTTGAAAGATTCTTTGAAAGATTTTAAGGTTTGATTACAGATTCGGAGATTATTTGGTTTTTATTCAAAGTTCGAGTTTTATTTGGTTTTATTCATTCAATCTTGATTTTGATTTGAATATGAAAATGGTTGGCTAAAAACCTTGTAATTCTGGGGAGAATAGTTGATGATTGAGGCTTAGATGATGATAGACTGAACTCATTTAACCAATTGGACCCTGAGAGTTGAGACTTAACTTTGCGACGACAGGAAAATCGACATGTTCTAAGGGAAATCGACCTGTTCTAAGGGAAATCGACCGATTTAGTGAAGAACAGAGCAATTTATTCGTCTGACGATCTTTAATTGATTTATCCTTTAACCAAATTTAACCCTTGCCTAAATCCTAACCTTGCTTAACCTTTTTAACCCTTATTCAAGTGTGAGAAGAGACTTCATCATTGATTCTTCATTTGATAACTAAAGTTTGTAAGATTTGGGTAATAGAGAGACTCAACATCCTCTATTAAGGTTTGAGTGTGCTTTCCATCTTTACCTTCGAGAGTCATATCCTTGGGTTGGGGTGGTTTGTTTGAGTGTTAATCTTATCCTTAGATCTTTCTATATCGCAGCCTCAACAACCTTTATAGAGAGAGCCTTTGGGTTAGATATATACGTTTTGGAACTTCGCCGTACAAAACCTTCTTTCGAAACACATAACTTTGGCAAAGTCAACTCTGTCCTTTGATCTTTAGAAGTGTCTTTAATCGAAAGCCGCAGTCGGATACTTGAATCATTGGCGTCATTTGTCTCCTTATTAATTACAAAAGCTTTTGCAGTTTGTCAGATAATTTGAAATCGATTTTATTCTCACCAAATCCCTGAGTTTGACTCTGGAATTTCTTGCCTTACTACAGCTGATCCGTACACTACGGGTTCGCTTTTGCATAAGTTCTAGATATAAATTTAAGACTTTGACGCAGACACTTTTGAGCGAACAAGTTTTTGGCGCCGTTGCCGAGGATTTGGTCTAGACCAAATTCGGTTTTTGGTTGTCTGGCTTGGGGGCTTTTGCTCTTGTGATTTGAATTGTCTACTTGAGTGATTTTTGCAGGAGTTTTTTTAGGTATATGTGAAGGACTAGATCTACCAAAGATCTCGTCCCTTTTGATCTCGAATTAGAGAAAACTTTAAGGAGAAAGCTAAAAGAGAAAAAGATGGCTGAAAATAATAAGAGGAACATCCGAGAGGAGTTGGATGAAACTCGAGCTCAACTCCAATTGAGTGAGAAAGCTCGCTTGGAAGAAAAAGAACGTAATCAGTTTCAAATAGATGAGCTTTGTGCGATGATTCTAGACATGAAACTAGAGAGGAATGACACTAAGAAGAACAATAAGGCTAAGGCATCTATAGCTGAATTATCCGACGATGATGAGATGCCGGAGCTAGAGGACATTCCACCATTTAATCCTCGTGCTCCTGTTGATCCTCGCCCTCGCGCTAGAGTGGCAAGAGCTGCTGATGTCGTGGGTGAACCACAAACTCTTGGGCAACGAATGGACCCAATTCAACAACCACATAGTCTAGGTGTGAATCTTGGAGAGCAAGATGATCATGACTTTGGGATGCATCCACAAGTCATCACTATGATCCGTCAAAATCAATTTGGTGGAACGGAAGCTGAATCTCCGCATCAACACTTACAAAATTTTGAGATTCTCATGGAAACTTTGAAACCTCAAAGGGTTAACAACAACAACTACAAGTTGAGACCGTTCTTCTTCTCTTTGAAGGACAAAGCCTTAGCTTGGTATCAAGCTCTTCCGGCTGCAAAGCTCAACACATGGGAGAACTTGACTTCAGAGAATCTCACTAAGTTCTTTCCGGCATCCAAACCGGCGGGATTGAGAGGTAAGATAAATGCTTTTTCTATGAAACCTAAGAAAAGTTTATTTCAATCTTGGGAAAGGTTTCAAGATCTTCTATTGGATTGCCCACACCATGGCATTTCAAAGCTGGAATTGTTGGAGATCTACTACAAAGGATTGGATGTGGAGACACAATTCAAACTTCAATCTCTTTATTGTGGTACATTCATGGACATGAGAGAAGATGACGCTTGGGACTTCATTGAGAAGCAAGCCTAAGTGATTGAGAAGTATTCCCATAGGAAGATGGATGATGGGAATCGAAACTCGGGAGATCCAGGAGCAAAGTTAACTCAAACTGCACAAACTCAAATATTTTCCCTCAACAATGAGATCAAGGAGTTGAAGGAAGTCATAAAAACTAGCCTTCAAAGGACGAAGGAGCAAGATGTTGGCTACCTAGGAAGGGACAATAATCAAGGCAATAGGAACAACTACCAGAACAATAACTGGAATAACAACAGGAACTCCAACAACAACAATTGGAGATCCAACCAACAAAACCCCGGTAATCCCTATTCTCATGCTGAAAATGCACTAACATCTCCATCTTCTTCTACTCCTTTGAAAAGCCAGGGTCAAACATCGAATGGCTCGAGCAAGCCGGAGAAGGACAGGTTCGATGTGATGATGAAGAACATCTTGGGGAAGCTCCAAAGAATGGAGAGTCATATTACTTCGATTGATAAGGAACAAAAAGCCTTAGAGAATCAAGTATTCAGCAAGGCCGGAGAAGTTCCTAGAGATCAAGGGAAGCTTCCCGGAAAGACAGAAGACAACCCAAAGGGGAGAGTAATGGCGATTACTACTAGGAGTGGTGTAACAACCACCGATCCACAACCCAAACTAGTTGAAGCTTCCACTGAAAAGGAAAAGGAAAAAGAGAAGGAAGATGTTTATGTTCCTCCTCCCGCTTACAAACCACCTCTACCTTTTCCCCAATCTAGAGCAAGGGCGCGTCAAGATAAACACTTCGGTAAGTTCATTGATCTTATGAATAAGCTACACATTAATATACCTTTTATGGATGCAATTTTAGGTATGTCAGCTTATGGGAAGTTCCTAAAGGAGATCCTCTCTAACAAGAGGAAACTAGAAGACATCGGTGAAGTTAAGATGAGTACAGAGTCATCCGAACTTATCAAGACTATGACGGAGAACATGCCACCTAAGTTGCGTGATCCAGGATCATTTTGCATACCCATAACCTTAGGAGAAGACACATATGATGCACTATGTGACCTTGGAGCAAGCGTAAGCATAATACCACTTGCTTGGTGCAAGGCAGTTGGTCTAAGAGAGCCTAGACCGGTGAAGATGACACTTTACATGGCTGATCGTTCCATAACTAGACCTGTTGGAATCATAGAGGACATTCCCGTGAAACTTGGTAAGTTTTACATTCCTATAGATTTTGTCGTTCTTGACATTCTTGCAGATTATCCAGTTCCCATCATACTTGGGAGACCATTCCTCGCAACCTCCGGTTGTATGGTTTATTGCAAGAATGGACAGCTATCATTCAATATAGGGGAAGAGAAATTGGAATTTGTACTCTCCTCCTTAATCAAAGAGCCAGCTTTGAGAGAAGATGTTTTTAACATCTTTGACGAAGAAGAGTCTAGAGAAGTGGTTAGTTCAATCTTGATCAAAGATCCACTTCAAAAGGTTCTTAGCATGAGTATCATTGAAGAAGGAGTAGAACATGAATGTGATGATGAGATTCGAGCATTGGAAGATGCAGAGGAAGAGCCGGAGGCAAGATTTGAAGAGCTGAAAAGAGCCCCGGAAACTGTTGAAAACATCGACCTACACAAAGAAAATCACTCGATTTCTGATAATGCAAGTCAATTTTTAACAATAGATAGAAAAATCGGACCAAAAATCGACCGATTTACGTAAGGGGAAGTCGATTTTTCGGCAATATCTCCAACTTCTACGAACTCGATTGCAGTTGTTCTTAACTGTAATAGCACACTTCCTTCACCTTTAGATGCTTATCCAATAACACTCGATGATCATGAATCATCAACCAAGGCACCACCTTCATTGGAGTTGAAACCACTTCCTACACATTTAAGAAAATGGGTGAGCCCCGTACAAGTGGTTCCAAAGAAATGAGGCATTACCGTTGTTGCAAACAAGAACAACGAGCTTATTCCTACAAGGACAACTACGGGATGGAGAATGTGCATCGACTACCGTAAACTGAATGTTGCCACGAGGAAGGACCATTTCCCCTCCCTTTCATTGATCAAATGTTGGAAAGGTTAGCCCAACACTCTTACTTTTGTTATCTAGATGGATATAGCGGTTTCTTTCAGATTGCCATTCACCCGGATGATCAAGAGAAGACAACTTTCACGTGCCCTTGGGGTACGTTTGCCTATAGAAGGATGCCATTCGGTTTATGTAACGATCCAGCCACCTTCCAAAGGTGTATGATGGCAATCTTTTCAGAATATGTAGAGAATATCATGGAAGTATTCATGGACGACTTTTCGGTATATGGTTCTTCCTTTGATAACTATCTCTCTAACCTTTCCCTTGTTCTTAAGAGATGCGAAGACACTAATCTAGTCTTAAACTGGGAGAAGTGTCATTTTATGGTCACCGAAGGAATTGTGTTAGGTCATTTGATTTCGAATAGAGGAATAGAAGTTGATAGAGCTAAGATTGAAACTATAGAGAAGCTACCTCCTCCATCTTCGGTGAAAGGAGTTAGAAGCTTTTTAGGATATGCAGGTTTCTATAGGAGATTCATAAAGGATTTATCTAAGATTTCAAAACCTTTGACTAATCTTTTGATGAAGGACATAACTTTCGAGTTTTTGAAAGAATGTTTAGATGCCTTTTGCAGGATCAAGGAAGCTTTGATTTCAGCCCCTATCATCCAACCACCCGATTGGACACTTCCTTTCAAGATCAAGTGCGACGCAAGTGACGTAGCTATAGGAGCTGTACTTGGACAAAAGAAAGATGGTCGTACACACGCCTTTTACTATGCTAGCAAGACGCTAGACGAAGCTCAACTGAATTACGCTACCACGGAAAAGGAGCTTCTTGTTGTAGTTTATGCATTTGAGAAATTTCGTTCCTATCTTGTAGGTGCGAAAGTGATAGTCTACACGGATCATTCAGCAATCCGTTACCTATTCACAAAGAAGGATGCAAAACCTAGGCTTCTAAGATGGATCTTGCTCTTACAAGAATTCGACCTAGAGATTTGTGACAAGAAAGGCTCGGAGAATTCAGTCTCCGATCACTTAGCCGTCTCCCACACCTCACCGACGAGACGGATGAGCTCCCTATTGACGACTCATTCCCCGACGAACAGCTACACGAGATTGAAGAATGTCTTCAACAAATCTCAAAAGGTAATGACCCATGGTTTGTTGATATTGCCAATTACCTTGTTTGTCAGGAACTCCCACCCGGACTTTCATATGCTCAAAGGAAGAAGTTCTTTAGAGACGTCCGACACTTCTATTGGAATGAACCTCTACTCTTTAAAAGAGGTCCCGATGGCATGTATAGAAGATGTGTCCTGGAAGATGAGGTGGAAAGCATTATCCGCCATTGCCATTCTTTGCCTTGTGGAGGACTTGCTAGTTTCCACAAGACATGTGCTAAGGTACTCCAATCTGGTTTTTTTGGCCTACCTGATTCAAATATGTGCATAACTATGTTGTTGCTTGTGATGCTTGTCAAAGGACATGTAATATTTCAAGGAGGAACGAGATGCCCCTTAACAACATACAAGAAGTAGAGATATTCGACGCATGGGGAGTAGACTTCATGGGACCATTTCCGTCGTCTTGTGGAAACCAATACATACTTCTAGCCGTAGACTATGTCTCAAGATGGGTAGAAGCAATCGCTTCTCCTACTAATGATGCAATGGTAGTGGTGAAGTTATTCAATATAACGATCTTCCCAAGGTCCGGGACTCCCCGAACCATCATTAGTGATGGAGGAACGCACTTCACAACCCGTCAATTTGAGGCTCTATTAGCTAAGTATGGGGTAACCCATAAGATTGCCACACCATACCATCCACAAACAAGTGGACAAGTTGAGATATCCAACAGGGAGATCAAAGGAATTCTAGAGAAGACTGTCTCTAGAACAAGAAAGGATTGGGCAATGAAGCTAGATGATGCATTATGGGCATACATGACCGCTTTTAAGACACCCATAGGTACAACACCATACAACCTTGTGTATGGGAATTCTTGTCACCTTCCTGTAGAGCTAGAGCATAAAGCATATTGGGCCGTCAAGTGGCTCAACTTCAGCATGAAAGAAGCCGGAGAGAAGCGGCTACTGGACATCAATGAGCTAGAGGAGATCCGCCTTAATGCGTACGCGAACGCAAGGATCTACAAGGAAAGAACGAAGCGGTGGCATGATAAGCATATTATCCTAAAGGACTTGAAAGAAGGAGATCCAGTTCTTCTATTCAACTCAAGGCTTCGACTCTTTCCAGGTAAGCTTAAATCCCGTTGGACAGGACCTTATGTAATTAAACGTGTTTTCCCCCATGGTGCAGTTGAAGTATGTGGTGAACAAAGCGGAATTTTCAAGGTCAATGGCCAACGATTGAAGAAGTACATACCGGAAGCTCCGGTTGAGGAGATAGCTCCTATCCTCCTCCATTGAACACCTAAACAAGCAACGTCCAACTAAAGATGTTAAATCAAGCGCTTCTTGGGAGGCAACCAATGGTAGTGTAGTTCTTTTCCTTTCTTTTCATCTTAGAATAGTTTAGGTTGGTAGTTTGTTTGTTTTTGTGTTTGCTTTCTTTGTTCCTCGATATGCTCTCGGTTTGTTTGTGTCATAGATTGTAGGAACTAGGTGAAATCTTGAGGAATTGATGGAGATAGTTGACATAATTTGGATCAAATACACTTTCCAACGGAAATAAGGGAGTAAATCGACTTACCATAAGTTAATCGATCGGTTCAAGCTACAGAGCAAGTCGATTTTTGGCAACAGAAAGATAAATCGACTGAAAAATCTAGTCCCAGGAAAAGTCGGTTGATTTTCTTCATTAAGTTGTGAAAAGGAAGAAAAATCGGACCGACAAATAAATCGCCCAGAAAAATCGGTTGATTTCCTTTGTATTTTGGCCAGCCTATATAAAGCCTTCTCCACTCGATTTTCACATTCCAACACTTAACCAAAATCGTTCCCTCTTGCTCCAAAACGCCGAAAATCGCCTACCCTCCCATCTCCCAAATTTGTATTCGTTTTGAACGATTCTTGAGCCTAAACTGAAGCATTTTCAACAAGGAACAAGGATCTAGCATCAACAATCTTGGCAAACTACTCATTCATCCGGAATTCAGGTTTTTTCGATCCAAAACATAAGTATTTCGTTCGATCTTGAATCTTGCCTAGAAGTTGATAGATTGTTGAATTTGATTGAGGGCTTTGGTTAGAAACATCCCTAGGAAGCTTTGTGTGGTGTTGAATTGCTCAGAACTTTACAGATTGTGATTTTTGTTGAAATCGTGAGAAAAATCGACCCTACCTAGAAAAATCGCCTGATTTTTGTATGCAGAATGGAGACTTTGAAGAGAATCACTAGGAATGCAGGAAAGAAGAAGGGTTCTTCTTCTAGGGCACCTCCCCCACCACCACCACCTTCCCTAGCTAAGCTAAACCTTCCTCCTCCCCTTTCCAAACATAAGAAGAGATATGAACGTCTCTTAGATCGCCCTTTCACCCCTCCTTGTTACATAGTGCTTGATGACTTGGATGCGCTGTTTATGAGGGAAGACATTGATATGATGCTGGAAAAGATAGGGTTGAGTCAGTTTGCATTCATTCGGGAAGATGCTTACACCGAGATTACCCATGAGTTACTTAGTACATTTGAGCACGACCCTAGAGATAGGAGTGACACTTTCCGGCTCATGAATGAGGACCATGCCATGTCTATACCTGCTTTTGGAGATCTATTTGGCTTTCCTTCTTCCTCTGCAGGCACATTTCCACGGGGTGTGAGCGCTAGTGCTTTTTGGGAGAGTATCTCCATTGGAGAAGCAGGAGGAGATAAATGGAGACCGGGAAACTCGAAGGAAGCAAGTATCTACAATCTTTCCTTCAAGATTGCCCACAGGATCCTTAGTGAGTCCTTGTTTGCTAGGACTGAGATGCCACAGAAGCTAAAGGCGGATGAGCTGTACCTCCTCCACTATATGACCACCGGCACCATTCCGGACACCGCTACTATACTTGCTGACTATCTCAGGAAGATAGCCAACAAGTCGAAGGGCGATCTTTGTGCTGAAGGCCTTGTCACTCATGTGGCGAAGGCGTTAGAGCTTGACTTTTTAGATTGTAACTTAGCCGAGAGCGCCAATCCTCTTGGCTCACAGAGATTAGTGGCGAGGCAGGTTCTGATTCCTAGAGGCATGGGAGCCTTGCATGTGCCTATGCCATGGGAAAGGAAGCCATCCAAGAAGCCGGCTGAAATTGAGTGGAAGTCCGAATACACTATTCGGAATAGGAGGAACTGGTAGGAGACTTTCGAGCATATGTTTGATGAGATGGCCCCTCTACCTGCTTATTATGATGATGATGAGGATGGAAAGGATGATGATGATGAGGAGGACTTTGAGGATGGAGCTGTAGCTTACCAGGGATCCATGCTAGAGTTCGAGAGTGACACGTACAGAGGCCATGCTACGGACGCTATGGACACTGACACCCATGGTGCTAGACCTAGCAAGATGAGTATAGGTACAAAGGATGTTGAGGATGAGATGCAGCCGCCCCGTCATTCCTTTGCACATGCTCCCAGCCGTGGTAGAGGACGTGGGCGCGGATCTAAGCTCCACCGACAGATTGGAACATTGATTTCTGGCATTCAGGGTCTACACACTGACTATCAGGGTCTTCGCACTGATTATCAGGCTCTCCACACCGACTACACCACCCTGAACACTCAGTTCACGGAGTACCGTCAGGAGATAGAGGCGCGACACTCTTCTTACGACGGACAGATGAGGGACATGTATTATCATTCATTTGGCACCTTCTATGAGCACGGAGCTCTAGATATCCATATCCACCACTGCCACCGACTGAGGATTGAGCTCCCTCTTCATTTTACATTGTAAGTATTTTTCTCCATCTTATGCCTGACTTCTCACATTGGGGACAATGTGAAGGTTAAGTATGGGGTAGGGGTACTTACAATCTCTTTCATCTTTTTCGCACTTTATTTACTTTGTGTTGCACTTGATGATTTGGTTTGTAATTACTCTTGCACTATTTGCTTTCCACTATGACATTCGCATTTGCATGCTTTCATTCGGAAATTTTTGAGTTTTTCAAAAATTTTAGTGCTTCTTATGATGGAAATGACCTCTATGTTGAGAATTGTGATGTAGAAAAGGAAAAAAGATGACTTAGCTATGTTGAGATATTAATTGTAGCATGAATGAATTTGGTTGTCTTACTTGAATGCATGAATGATTCATATGATCTTGATGTCTTGATAGGAGAATGAAATAATGATCGAAGCTATATTATAAGTTCTTTTGCATCATATAGGAATGATCAAGGCAATTCGCTTCTTTTCTTGTTCGCATCTTGTTCATTCTAGCTCCTCAATGAAATAATTGACCTCCTTTTGACCATCCGGGAATTAGGACAAGTAGTTATAAAAGGCATGTTTGATGTGGGAGGGCCATTGTGAAAGTGTTAAGTGAAAGTTTAGCAAATTATAGGTTTGGGGACGTTGAACATGAGGATGAGTAACTCGGCACCATTCACATAGCCGGGTGTTTGTGTCTTGCCAAAGTCCGATTGAAAGACAAGTCTTAACGGGATATGATATGTGCATCAAGGGTTTGAGGCATCTCGAAAATTGAGAAATGCCGATTTCCTAGGCTTCGTTTATTGTGCACCCTTCCATACTCTCAAAAAGTAAATTAAAAGAAAAGCAAAAATTTTACATGCAAAGCATGTGTGGTGAAGTTGTGTTCTTAAAGCTTTTATTGCGTTGTTCCTCTTTCCTGGATTAGCATCACATTACCTTGAAGATTTACCACCCTTAACACGTTTCTTTGACCTTTTTCTTGATTGGAAGACCTTGAGACCTTTGTGTACATTTTTAAGACTTCATGGCTTAGATTTGTTTGACTTTGATTATCTTTACATCTTTATCATGTTTTTTATTTGTGTCTTTAAGAAAGAAAGGATGTTTTGTTCATTATATGATTATTATTGATGCATACTTTGTCTTCCTATGTCTTGAAACATTACTTTAAGGGTGATCCAATAAGAAGAAGCACTTTTCAAAAGGTTTTTGAGTTTTTCGCATCATATAATCCATGACATCTTGTATTCTAGGTTTGAACCTTGCTTGGGGACAAGCAAGAGACAAATATGGGGTATTTTGATGACATGAATTATATGCCATTATACTCATGCATATTGTGGAGGTTTTACCTCAATTTACCTTGTATATGGAGAGATTTTTGTACCTTTAAGGTTTATTTCATTTATATTCCGGAAATAGAGGTCTACATGAGTTTTGGTTGAATTATAGGTGAATTCGGTGGAGTTGGAAGCAAAAGTGGAGCAAAGAGTATCTAAGGTCAATAAGGAAGCTTAAGGAACCTTAGAGGAGTCATGAAGAGCAAAGGAAGTGTGTAAAAGGGTCACTAAAGGAAGGAAGGAAACAAGTCAAGAGACGAGCACATTCTGTTGAAGAAAATCGAGTCAATTACAAGATAAATCGGACAATTTTCCACACAAAAATAGAACAGTTTTTATTGAATTAGATCGCACGATTTTCCTTTAGCTTTCGCGTAAAAATATTACAATCCAAAGCCCATCACTTGTGGGCCTGAGAAGTGATATGCCAAGCGGCCCATTGGCGAGAAAGTATACATTGGAACCCTAGGAACGAAAATGGGGGGTTCGCAGCGTGAAAGATTTACAGGATTTTGCGGGATTGCAGGTTCTTGGAGAGAGGAATGAAGGAAAGAAACAAGAAGTCAAGAATCAAGAAGTTTGTGAGATCTTTTGTTTCCCTTCTGATTCTTGTGATTTGTGAACACATTATTGAGTGTTTTGAAAGATTCTTTGAAAGATTTTAAGGTTTGATTACAGATTCGGAGATTATTTGGTTTTTATTCAAAGTTCGAGTTTTATTTGGTTTTATTCATTCAATCTTGATTTTGATTTGAATATGAAAATGGTTGGCTAAAAACCTTGTAATTTTGGGGAGAATAGTTGATGATTGAGGCTTAGATGATGATAGACTGAACTCATTTAACCAATTGGACCCTGAGAGTTGAGACTTAACTTTGCGACGATAGGAAAATCGACATGTTCTAAGGGAAATCGACCTGTTCTAAGGGAAATCGACCGATTTAGTGAAGAACAGAGCAATTTATTCGTTTGACGATCTTTAATTGATTTATCCTTTAACCAAAGTTAACCCTTGCCTAAATCCTAACCTTGTTTAACCTTTTAACACTTATTCAAGTGTGAGAAGAGACTTCATCATTGATTCTTCATTTGATAACTAAAGTTTGTAAGATTTGGGTAATAGAGAGACTCAACATCCTCTATTAAGGTTTGAGTGTGCTTTCCATCTTTACCTTCGAGAGTCATATCCTTGGGTTGGGGTGGTTTGTTTGAGTGTTAATCTTGTCCTTAGATCTTTCTATATCGCAGCCTCAACAACCTTTATAGAGAGAGCCTTTGGGTTAGATATATACGTTTTGGAACTTTGCCGTACAAAACCTTCTTTCGAAACACATAACTTTGGCAAAGTCAACTCTATCCTTTGATCTTTAGAAGTTTCTTTAATCGAAAGCCGTAGTCGGATACTTGAATCATTGGCGTCATTTGTCTCCTTATTAATTACAAAAGCTTTTGCAGTTTGTCAGATAATTTGAAATCGAATTTATTCTCACCAAATCCCTGAGTTCGACTCTGGAATTGCTTGTCCTTACTACAGCTGATCCGTACACTGCGGGTTCGCTTTTGCATAAGTTCTAGATATAAATTTAAGACTTTGACGCACACACTATTGAGCAAACATGTAACAATGTTTATTCTATGAGTACTAACCAAGTTTCAGGAACTAAACTAAAATGTCTAAAGGCCTTGACTGATGATCCAAGGTTTTGGCATAGAAGACTTGGTCACGTAAGCATGCACACAATGCAAAAGCTACTTACAAAGGATTTGGTACGTGGTTTGCCAAACCTAAATTTCATGGTAGATGAAGATCCTAAAGATCAAGAAAAGAAGCTACTCACAATTCGGATGAAGATGAAGATCCTAAAGATCAAGAAAAGTATATGCAAGAAAAGATTCAAAATACCGAAGAAAATCCTCAAGACTTTGAAACACACCTTCAAGACCTTGAAACAGAAAACTGCGATGTCAGAACTCCGTTTTAAGGGCTTGATTTCAACTTCAAGGCCTTGAGATAGGATCCAAGGGAAATATATCAACAATACCTGAATCTAGTCAAGCATATAAAGCTCAACCTTCAGGATCTGCTCCATCTTACAAACGAAGAAACTTTCAACACTTTTTATACCATCCACAAGAGAATGTGATCACAGATCCAAACGCTGGAGTTCAAACTCGATCTAAAGTGAACAATCTATGTGCTTTCTCCGTGTTCGTGTCTCTTATCAAGCCAAAGAATTATGTTCAAGCTCTTCAAGAACCCGATTGGATCATTTTCATGCAAAACGAACTAAATGAGTTTGACAGAAACAAGGTTTGGACTCTTACTTCAAGACCAAAGCACCCATATGTCATCGGCACGAAATAGGTTTTTCGAAATAAGTTGGATGAAAGTGGCAAAGTCATACGAAATAAAGCACGACTTATAGCACAAGGCTATAACCAAGAAGAAGGTATTGATTATGAGGAGACTTTTGCTCCGGTTTCCAGGTTAGAAGCCATACGTATGCTACTTGCATTTGCATCTTTCATGAGCATAAAACTTTTTCAAATGGATATAAAATGTGCTTTTCTAAACGGCTTCTTAGAAGAAGAAGTCTACGTTGCTCAACCTCCTGGTTTTGGAAATGATGAATTTTCGGATCACATTTTTAAATTCGACAAAGCTCTTTATGGTCTTAAGCAAGCTCATTGAGCTTGGTATGAAAGATTGTCCAAATATCTTCTTGAAAACAAATTCAAAAGAGGTTTGATTGATAAAAACTTTATTTATCAAAACCAGAGGCAATGATATATTAGTAGTACAAATCTATGTTGATGATATATTATTCGGTGCTACTAATGATTCCCTTTGAAAGGAATTTTCAGATATTATGTGCAGGGAATTTGAAATGAGCTTAATGGGTGAGCTAAATTTCTTTCTTGGACTTCAAGTTACACAAGCAAAGAAAGGAATTTTTCTCAATCAAAGCAAATATACTAAGGACTTGCTTAAGAAGTACAAAATGGATCAATCTAAGGTCGCAAAGACTCCTATGAGTTCAATACTTTCGCTTGACCATGCCAAGGATGGAAAAAGTGTAGTACAAAAGGAGTATCGAGATATGATCGATTCATTGTTGTATTTAACTACTAGTCGACCTGACATTATGTTTAGTGTGTGCATATGTGCAAGATTTCAAGCTGATCCTAAAGAGTCACACTTGATAATTGTTAAAAGAGTTTTTCGGTATCTCAATGACACTAAGGATCTAGGGTTATGGTACCCACGTCAAAGCTCGTTTCACCTTGTTGGCTATTCAGATGCCAACTTTGCAGGTTATAAGGTCGATAGGAAAAGCACTTCTGGATGTTGCCAATTCTTAGGGTCATCCCTAATTAGTTGGCACTCCAAGAAGCAAAATTATGTCGCCCTATCCACAGCCGAAACTGAATATATAGCTGCGGAAGCCTGTTGTGCACAAATTCTATGGAGTGCTCAACAACTTCGTAATCTTGGCTTTGATTTTGAAAGGTATTCCTATAAAATGTTATAATACTAGTGCTATTTCTATGACCAAAAATCCTGTGCAGCATTCAAGGACTAAGCATATTGATGTAAGGCATCACTTCATACGTGATCATGTTGAAAAAGGTGATGTTTCGATCTCTTTTATTTCTACTAACTTGCAGCTTGCAGATATCTTTACCAAGCCTCTTCCTGAGGAACAATTTAATTTTATTAGATTCGAGCTTGGTATGTTGAAAAAGGAAGCATTAACATAGAGGGAGTAATCATTTTATTTGTTCCTACGTATGCAGCCCAATTATTATTTTCAAGGGCCTTGAAAGGCAATTCAAGGGCCTTGAAACACGTTTCAAAGGGTAAATTAAAATACGGATCAATTAGGAATTCATATCTTTTAAAAAAGCAAATTCCTAATTTTTTTTAAGAGTTTTCTTTAAAAGGGATTTAAAAAGACTTTATTTTTAGATTCAAAGAATTTTGAAAAGTGGTTACCAAAATTTATGGAAAGAATTTTAATCAACAATGATTCTCCGAAAATTTTGAGTTTCTCAATATCTTAGTGATCTTACGTTGATATGACTTCTTCCCTTAAATACCACTTCTCTTCTTTCTTTATCTCTTCCGCTTCATATTCTCTTTGCAAACTCTATGCTTTACTCTTTCATTTTTCACAAACACGCTTCCTCTTTCTCTCAAAAATTTTTATGGCATCCAAGAGATCTTCAGTTGATGAAGCCACATCATTGGCCCCCAAGCGACAGAGAGTGGTTCAGATCTCTTCCGACTTAGACTTTGACTCAAGCTCAAGGTCAGATTCAAGCTCCAGTGCTCCAGTTCATATGAATGATGCTGAAATTTTTGCTAAGACGGGCCTTCTCTCACACTGCTTTGGAAGTCAAACAACCATCAAGAAATGGACTATTGAGTTCGACGAATGACATGAATGCATGTATGAGCTTGTTGATAGAGAACTATTCACATGCTTTTCCTTACCAGGGCTTGAAGTGCTTTAAGCAAGCTCTATCTGGATACTACTGTTAGCATGAAATATTGTGATATTTTAGGCACGTTTTCTAGCCGTAATTGATTCATATTGATAGTCTTTGATTGAGCTTTATGCATATATGAGCTAGTATTGCCTATATTGTCGATATAGATGTCTACACGAGTTCTATGTTGATTATAGGTGATTTGGAGCTATTTCCGAACGGAATCGAGCAAAGGAGAGTTGAGTCGATGTGTCTCTAGATCAAGGACACCTTTTGGAAGCAATTTGGAGTATTAGATTGAGGAATGCACGAATGAAGGCAAGAATCACGGTTTTACCCTAAATTACGGCCGTGGATTGTGAAGCAGAATTCGATGTTCATTCCAGGGGATATTACGGCCGTGGAAGATATCCGTGTTTATTTCCACGCCTCAAAATTACGGTCGTGGAAACTTCCACGACCGTGATCTTGGCGAATCCTTTCGCCACGTTTCGAAGCCATGATCTCTTGAAGATCGGGCCGGGCCGACGTTTTGCCCTGCATTATAAAAAGGACGGATGAAGCAAGATTCCGTCACCTCGCTACCTCGCTACCTCGCTACCTCGCTTACGACCTTTCAACCCTAAAGTTTAGCGGCAAAAACGCACGCTTAGCAACACAAACCCTCATTCTTGGAGGTGATTTTGAAGATCTCATTGAAGTTCCAAAGTTCGTATTGGAGAGTTGCTGTTTGTGATCTTCGTGTGGAAGATCGAAGTTCTTGGAGGATTTTTGCAAGAAGATTCCTCTTCTTGCTTAGGTTTGCTTTAGGATCGGATTGACATCCCGTTTCTTTTCTTTCCTAAGACTGTGATTGTTTATCCCGTTTTGAATCTTTTGACAAACACTTATCCTTGATTGTGATTCTAAGATTCAATTGAAGATTATTGATAGTTCTTGAAAGTTCCCATCTTTTACCTTTTTAATCTTGAATTAATATCAATATGACTGTTATTGGCTAAAAACCCTTAACAATTCTAAGGTGAAGGGTTGATAGTTGTGGCTTAGATAATGATAGATCGATTGTAAATTGATTAGACCCTGAGAGTTAGAGAATTGTCGCCGAAAACCCTAAATTACGGGCTGTTCTTGAGTTCCACGACCGTGGAATCTCAAGATCCAACCGTAATTCTCTTAAAGTTTACGAGCCTGCTTTTATCTTGATCCAAAGTTAAAGATTTGCTTTAGCTTAGTTTAGACTTGTCTTTTCTAGGTGGTAGTGAAGCCTCAACAACCTCTACCTCGATTGTGAGCCTCAACAACCTCAATCGGATAAGTTAGTCTTGATCTTTAGATCATAGGTTTGGGTATTTGATGTTAATCCTTGTCCTTAGAACCTTTCTATATTGAGCCTCATCAACCTGTATAGGAAGAGTCTTTTGGGTGAGTTATATAAGGTTTTTGGAACCTCAACCGTACGATTACCTTACATTAGTATACCTTTGCATATCTTAACTCTGTCTTTACATCATTAGTATATCTTGAATCGATTGCCACAGCTGGATACCTGGATCTTTAGGATTGTTGTTTTCCCAATATCTGCAAAACTCTCATATTAACCGCTTGATAACCTGCAATCGAGTTCGTTCCACCCAAATCCCTGTGTTCGATACTCTGGAATTCTTGCTTAACTATATCGATCCGTACACTGCGGGTTCGCTTGCTTGATTCTAGTTTTATAAATATAAAGCTTATTTGCACACACCTCTAGGGGCGAACAAGTTTTTGGCGCCGTTGCCGGGGATTTGGCTTCGATCGAACCCGGGTGCCGGTTGTCAAGCTTGGGAGCTTGCTCTCGTTATTTGATTTTTCTTTGAGTGTATGCGCAGGTCTAGGAACACAGAAGATCTCTTACCTCTTGATCAAGAGCTAGAGAAAACCTTGAGGCAAAAGCGCAAGGAAAGGAAGATGGCTGAAGAAAACGAGCACGATCTTCAAAATAAGTTGGCGGAGAAAGAAGCTCAGCTCCGATGGAATGAGACTCTTCTCCAGGATGAGATGGATCGCCATCAAACTCAAGTTAATGGTCTACAAGACATGATCGTTCAAATGAAGATAAAGATGAGCGATCTTGAGGACAAGGTGGGCAAGAAGTCCTCGAGAAGGAGGACAAGGTCTAGAAGAAGAAACCACTCACCCACCGATGATAGTGATTCTTCCATGCCTCCTTTAGAAGAGATTGATCCCACGATCAATATAAATCCTTTCAATCAACAAGGAGCTACTAACCGTCGCATTCCACCTAGAAATGCGAGGGTCGAACGTGTGGATAATGAGCCAAGAACTCTTGGCCAGCGGATGGATCCAACACAGCAACCACGCCGTTTAGGTGTGAACTTTGATGCTGAAGATGTACAAGGGTTTAGCTTCAACCCTCAAGTTATCACTCTTGTTCGCCAAAGCCAGTTTGGCGGTACAAGCACCGAATCTCCACACCAACACTTGCAAAACTTTGAGTGTATGATGGAGACGATGAGGCCAAAGAGCGCCACTACCAACAGCTATAAGCTCAAACCTTTCTTTTTCTCTTTGAAAGGGAAAGCGCTATCTTGGTACCAAGCTCTTCCTAGTGGAAAGCTAGAGACGTGGGAAGACCTCTCCGCAGAGTTTCTCACCAAGTTCTTTCCGCCCTCCAAAACGGCGGAACTTAGAGGTAAGATTAATGCTTTTTCTATGAGACCTAACGAAAGTTTGTTTCAATCTTGGGAAAGGTTTCAGGATTTGCTCTTGGATTGCCCTCATCATGGCATATCCAAACTTGCCTTGCTGGAAATTTACTACAAGGGGCTGGATGCGGGAACGCAATTCAACCTTCAATCCCTCTCATGTGGAACGTTCATGGACATGAGAGAAGATGACGCTTGGGACTTCATTGAGAAGCAAGCAAGAGTCATAGAGAAGTATTCCCACCGGAAAGTGGAGGGAAATCGTGTGGAGCAAGGAGCAAAGCTCACACATGAAGCTCAAAATCAGATTTTCTCCCTCAACAATGAGATCAAAGAGTTGAAGGAGACTATCAAGACCAACTTCCCAAAGCAACAAGAGAAGGATGTTGGCTATTTGGGCAACAACAACGGCGGTGATAACACCAACCGCAACAACAATAACCGGAACAATAACCGGAACAACAATTGGAATGGAAACAACAACAACCGGAACAACAACAATTGGAACAACAATCGGGGTTCGAACAACAACAATTGGCGCTCCAATCAACAAATTTCCGGTAACTCCTATCCTTCCAATTCCAATTCACTAACTCCACCCTCTTCTTCCTCTACTCCTTTGAAAAGCCAGGGGCAATCATCAAATGGAGGAAACAATACGGGAAAGGAGAAGCCGGATCCTATGTTGGAAACAATCTTGGGAAAGCTTCAAGGGTTGGAGAACCGCATCATCAAGGTTGATGATCAAATTTCTAAGGTTGACAAAGCTCAAAAGGTTTTGGAAAACCAAATGTTCAACCATGCGGAGGAAGTTCCTAGAAATCAAGGGAAACTTCCAGGAAAAACGGAGGACAACCCTAAAGGAAGGGTAATGGCGATTACAACTAGGAGCGGAGTGACTACCACCGATCCGCAGCCTACGTTCGTTGAAGTCCCCGTAGAGAAGGGCAAAGAAAAGGGGAAGGAGAAGGAAGACGTCTATGTTCCTCCTCCAGCTTTCAAACCTCCCCTACCGTTCCCTCAATCTAGAGCGCGAGCGCGCCTAGATAAACAATTTGGTAAGTTTATAAAACTCATGAGCAAGCTGCATATTAATATACCTTTCATTGATGCCATTGTAGGTATGCCGGCTTATGGCAAGTTCTTGAAGGAGCTCCTCTCTAACAAGAGGAAGCTAGAAGATTTTGGAGAAGTCAAGATGAGTTCGGATTCTTCGGACCTCATCAAGACTATGAAGGAGAAAATGCCCCCAAAGCTGAAAGATCCGGGGTCATTTTGCATTCCCATTGGAGTGGGAGAGGTCACATATGACGCTTTATGTGACTTGGGAGCAAGTGTGAGCATCATACCACTTGCATTGTGCAGGAAGATCGGTTTAGGCGACCTTAAACCAGTGAAGATGACGTTATACATGGCGGATCGATCCATTACTCGTCCCGTCGGCATTGTAGAAGACTTCCCAGTCAAGCTAGGCAAGTTCTTTGTCCCCATTGATTTTGTCGTGCTTGACATTCCTGCGGATAGTCCGGTCCCGATCATACTCGGAAGACCGTTTCTTGCAACTTCCGGCTGCATGGTCGATTGCAAGAATGGGAGACTCGCCTTTGACGTTGGGGAAGAGAAAGTAGAGTTCGTTCTTTCCACTCTAGTGAAGGAGCCAATCTTTGATGAGGATATTTACAATGTCCAAGACGAAGAAGGTTTAACTAGGGAGGAGGTAAGTGCGATTCTCTTTAACGATCCTTTGCAAAAGGTTATTACTATGAGTCTAACCGATGTAGGAGGAGAAGAAGAGTGCAAAGAGGAAATTGAAGCCTTAGAGGCACAAGAAGAGATGCATGAAGTGGAGTTTGAGAAACTCCACGATGAGGCAGAAAATACTCGAATCCACGGTCATACTCTGTATTCCACGGCCGTGGATTCCATGACCAAATTCGACCTCCATTCCAGAGGATATTACGGCCGTGGAAAACCAGAGGAAACCGTGATTTTAACCGTGGAAAAGGACGATCGACACACTTCTTCAACTTCCTCAAATCCTTCTCCAAACCATTCAACATCCTTAGAAGCTTCTAAGGAAACATCGGAAGCTCCGAAAGCAATGGAACTCAAACCACTTCCTACTCATCTAAGAACTTCAAGACAACCTCAACGGCGGTTGAATCCGACCATGAAGGAGGTTGTCAAGAAGGAAATTCTTAAACTTCTTGATGCAGGTATCATCTATCCTATCTCCGATAGCAAGTGGGTGAGCCCGGTTCAAGTAGTTCCAAAGAAGGGAGGAATGACGGTCATCACGACACCAAGGACGATCATTAGTGATGGAGGTTCTCACTTCATAGCCCGTCGCTTTGAAGCTCTTCTAGCAAAGTATGGGGTTACTCACAAGATCGCTACCCCTTACCATCCACAAACGAGTGGACAAGTCGAGATCTCAAATAGGGAGATCAAGGGAATTCTAGAGAAGACGGTTTCAAGGACTAGGAAGGATTGGTCCTTGAAACTAGATGATGCATTGTGGGCATACCGGACTGCATACAAGACTCCCATAGGAACCACACCATACAACCTCGTGTATGGGAAGTCTTGTCATTTGCCGGTAGAGCTAGAGCACAAAGCGTTTTGGGCTATCAAATGGCTGAATTTCGGCATGAAGGAAGCGGGAGAGAAGCGTCTCCTAGACATCAACGAGCTGGATGAACTCCGTTTGAACGCCTATGAAAACGCTAAGATCTACAAGGAAAGAGCAAAGCGTTGGCATGATAAGCATATCATCCCAAAGGATTTCCAAGAAGGAGATCAAGTTCTCCTCTTCAATTCGAGACTTCGCCTCTTTCCAGGTAAGTTAAAATCTCGTTGGACTGGACCTTTTCTAATTAAGCGTATTTTCCCCCATGGTGCAGTTGAAGTATGGGGTGAAGCTAGCGGAAGTTTTAAGGTGAACGGTCAACGACTCAAAAAGTACTCACCGGAACTCCAAGCTGAGGAGTTTGCACCTACCGCACTCGAATAAGTGCGAGAATGGTCTAGCTACGGACCTTAAACAAAGCGCTTCTTGGGAGGCAACCCAAGGTATTGCATTTTCGTTTTTGCTTTCAATTCATAGTTTAGCTTAGAATAGAAGTTTTTGCTTTATTTTTGCCTCGATTTCTCCCGGTATGTTCGTGTTTTTGGTTGTAGGATCGATGGAAAAGAAGAAAAAGGGGATAATGTCGAAGAGAAGTGACGAAATTTAGACTTTGAAGCTTTACAGAGAGTTCCACGGTCTAAATTACGGTCGCCATAGCTACAGTGGCCGTAATTCTCAAAGGCCTGTGAAAAATCACAAAAATTACGGGTCCGTACATTTCCACGGCCGTGGAATGCCCCGATAGACCGTGATTTTTGAAATTTTGCCTGCAAGTATAAAAGCCACACTTTACCACAAAAACACCACAAAACCCCCAATTTCCACGCCCTAAATACCGAAAACCCGCAGCTCCTCCCAAATCTTCGTTCTCTAATCGTTTTTAACGATTCTTCTTCCTAAACTGAAGCAAATCCAACCAAGAACAAGATCCAAGCAACAAATCGCGTGGAAAACGATCAACAAACCCGCATTTTGGATTTCTCAATCCGAAAAAGAGGTTTTTGCTCTCTTCTTGATTCTAGTCGTTTTTGTTCGTTTTTGTTAGAAATTTTTAGGAAGAACTGATTGAGATTGGAAGAAATTAGATTAGGACTGCTTGTTGTGGAGTTTGATTGCTGATTTGCTGAGAATTGAGAATTACTGTGTCGAATCACGGTCTACAGACGTTCCACGGCCGTGGTTTTGGGAAGAACAGACCGTAATTTTCAACAGAATGGATTTTGTGAGGAGAGTTTCGGGAAGGATTAAGGAAAAGAGAGGGGAACAGAACAAGAAGAGAAAGGGCAACCCTTCCACATCTAGGGCACCGCCACCCTCATCCCCCTCACCTTCACCTCCATCTTCACCTCCATCCTCACCACCTCACCCTAGCATCCCGATCATACACGAAAACCACCAAGCTGCATTTGAGAGGATAGAGAAGAGGGCAGTGATTGGCCCTAGGTACTTGTTGTTGGAGGATCTACATCCTCTCAACATAGTAGATGACCTTACATGGCTCTTGGATAGAGCCGGTTTGCTTGTCTTCACGAACATTCGTGAGGACGCTTATGAGGAGATCACCCGAGAGGTTGTGACGTCTTTTGAGCACAGCCATGTTGATAGGACTGTCTCCTTCCGTCTCATGAATAGAGACTATCACCTTAGCATTGTTGAGTTCGGGACCATCTTTGGGTTCCATGAGACCTACAACGGTCGCCTCCCTAGGAACGTTTCCGCTAAGGATTTTTGGGAGGATGTGGCGATGATCTATGCCGACGAGGACCGTTGGCATCCAGCTGATACCAAGGCCAAATTGATGTACCATTTGGCCTTGAAGATAGCTCACCGTGTTCTCTCGGAGTGTCTCTTTCCTAGGACGGAGACGCCCCAAAAGATCAAGACGGACGAGCTATTCCTCCTCTACGCTATGCTTCATGGATGCCGCGCCGATTGTGCTACCCTTTTGGCGGCGACGATGAGTAAGCTAAAGAACAAATCGAGAGGGAACATTGGATATGGTGGGATAGTGACCCACATAGCTAGGACTTTTGGAGTGGACTTCTCGGCTTGCACACGTATACCGGCAGTTCCATTAGGGCTACACGCTTTCATGGTTAGGGGACTCATCTTCCCCACACATAGAGGTCCGCCTTATGCGGGCATGCCCTGGGAGAGTAGGACCGGCAGGGGTATTGAGTGGCTGCCGGAGTATTCCATTGTGGCGGGACACCACAACTGGAAGGAGACGTTCGCTGTGATGCATGCGAACAGGCTTGTAGCTCCCCCTTACGTTCCACCGCCGGTAGTAGATGAGGAGGATATGGGAGAGCAGTATGAGAGTGGTAGAGGAGCAGAGCAGGAGTTCGGCACGTTTCCGGATCAGCCGGATGCGGCCCAGGATGTACCTAGACGCTCTCCGCGTCCGGCTAGAGCCTCAGGCTCGTCATCTCGCCGCGCTAGCGTGAGCGAGAGGCCCACGTGGATGACTACACCTCCCACCTGGTACGAGACACCCCCTCCTTGGTCCACTACGCAGTCAGCAGCACCAGCAGCACCACCACCACCACCATCAGCACCAGCCGATGCTCCCGGATGGTATGATCACCCCCCTGGGTGGTATGAGAGGATGCCGGATTGGGCTACCGGACTTTCAGAGAGAGTCGGAGCACTAGAGATCCGGGCGGATGATAGAGACAGACGTTTCGACGACCTTGACCACATGATGAGGGACGTCTACCGCCAGTAGTTTGGGCGGTACTATGATCCGAGTTTCTCTCCATTCCCACCTCCACCGGCACCGCAGTGATAGATGACCGGACAGCTCGTTTCTAGACATCCCAACCACCATTTGTGAGTTTTCTTTTTCTTTTCTTTCTTTTGTTCTTTCTTGTGAACATTAGGGACAATGTTCGTCCTAAGTATGGGGTGGGATGTACTAAATGTTTGTAATAACTCTACTCTATATGTTGCTTCTATTCCGAGACTATCATTGCATGTTCATTGTATGTTACACGTTTCATTCTTGCATTGCATGAAAAAGAACTTTAAAAACCCATAAAAATTGAAAAATTTTGAAAAATTTGATGCTTCTAACGAATCGATATGATTTCCATGATAATCATTACTTGCGAATTGAGTTGATAACAATTGCATGCTTGAAAGGATGGTAATTCGAAAAGGATTTGAATGAATGAATTTTACCTCTTTTGCAAGTTGTATAATGTGAGAATGTTACCTAAATCATATAAGAAATTGAAGTTGAAATCACATTATAAGCTCCTATACTTCTTGTTGAAATGATTAAGGCAATTCGATATTCTCTTTCTTCTTTCTTTGATCATCTAACTCCTCATTGAAATATTAGCCTCCCTTACCTATCCGGGAATTTGGAAAGTGAATGAGAAAAAGGCATGTTTGATGTGGGAGGGCCATGAGAGCAAATATTTGCAATCAATTGAATAGAAAGAAATTGTAGGTTTGGGGAAGTCAATCATGACGATGAGTAACTCGGCACCATTCACATAGCCGGGTGTTTGTGTCTTGCCAAAGTCGAATTGAGCGATATTCCTAACGGATTATGGTATGTGCGCTAAGGGTTTGAGGCATCTCGCAAAAATGAGAAACGCCAATCTCCTAGGCTTCGGTTTTTGTGCACCTCTATCCATAACTCCAAAAGTAAAGTCGGAAAATAAAAAGGAAAGAGCGAAGCTCTAAGTGAAGTGTTGCGGAAACCGCAAAAGAAGAAGAAGGTAGTTGTCCACTTTCCCGGATTTATGCACCACTTTCCCTTAAAGTTTTCCCTACCCTTCCATGCTCTAGACCTTTTCTTTGAAAGTCCTTATGATCAAAAGAATGTTATATGGCTTGGTGATCTAAATTGAAATTCTTATGATTGATTTTGATAATGTTTGAAGGTTATAATGCTTGTTTGGAAGCTAAATTGATTCATGATTTTTCTTTGCCTCTTACTCTCTAATTAAGTGTGTGAAAGTTTGAAAACGATTGAAGCAAGGGTTGAGAATGATCTATTCTTTAGAAGTCACATTCATCCAAAAGAAGGTACACATATTTCATCCTAACTCTTGTTTTAAAGCTTTTTGAAAGACCTTGCTTAGGGACAAGCAAGTGTTAAGTATGGGGTTATTTGTTAGCATGAAATATTGTGATATTTTAGGCACGTTTTCTAGCCGTAATTGATTCATATTGA
Source organism: Fagopyrum homotropicum (assembly GCA_033239125.1). NCBI lineage: Eukaryota > Viridiplantae > Streptophyta > Magnoliopsida > Caryophyllales > Polygonaceae > Fagopyrum > Fagopyrum homotropicum. Next base: position 62,396,904 of record BSWB01000005.1, read on the forward strand.
TAGTCTTTGATTGAGCTTTATGCATATATGAGCTAGTATTGCCTATATTGTCGATATAGATGTCTACACGAGTTCTATGTTGATTATAGGTGATTTGGAGCTATTTCCGAACGGAATCGAGCAAAGGAGAGTTGAGTCGATGTGTCTCTAGATCAAGGACACCTTTTGGAAGCAATTTGGAGTATTAGATTGAGGAATGCACGAATGAAGGCAAGAATCACGGTTTTACCCTAAATTACGGCCGTGGATTGTGAAGCAGAATTCGATGTTCATTCCAGGGGATATTACGGCCGTGGAAGATATCCGTGTTTATTTCCACGCCTCAAAATTACGGTCGTGGAAACTTCCACGACCGTGATCTTGGCGAATCCTTTCGCCACGTTTCGAAGCCATGATCTCTTGAAGATCGGGCCGGGCCGACGTTTTGCCCTGCATTATAAAAAGGACGGATGAAGCAAGATTCCGTCACCTCGCTACCTCGCTACCTCGCTACCTCGCTTACGACCTTTCAACCCTAAAGTTTAGCGGCAAAAACGCACGCTTAGCAACACAAACCCTCATTCTTGGAGGTGATTTTGAAGATCTCATTGAAGTTCCAAAGTTCGTATTGGAGAGTTGCTGTTTGTGATCTTCGTGTGGAAGATCGAAGTTCTTGGAGGATTTTTGCAAGAAGATTCCTCTTCTTGCTTAGGTTTGCTTTAGGATCGGATTGACATCCCGTTTCTTTTCTTTCCTAAGACTGTGATTGTTTATCCCGTTTTGAATCTTTTGACAAACACTTATCCTTGATTGTGATTCTAAGATTCAATTGAAGATTATTGATAGTTCTTGAAAGTTCCCATCTTTTACCTTTTTAATCTTGAATTAATATCAATATGACTGTTATTGGCTAAAAACCCTTAACAATTCTAAGGTGAAGGGTTGATAGTTGTGGCTTAGATAATGATAGATCGATTGTAAATTGATTAGACCCTGAGAGTTAGAGAATTGTCGCCGAAAACCCTAAATTACGGGCTGTTCTTGAGTTCCACGACCGTGGAATCTCAAGATCCAACCGTAATTCTCTTAAAGTTTACGAGCCTGCTTTTATCTTGATCCAAAGTTAAAGATTTGCTTTAGCTTAGTTTAGACTTGTCTTTTCTAGGTGGTAGTGAAGCCTCAACAACCTCTACCTCGATTGTGAGCCTCAACAACCTCAATCGGATAAGTTAGTCTTGATCTTTAGATCATAGGTTTGGGTATTTGATGTTAATCCTTGTCCTTAGAACCTTTCTATATTGAGCCTCATCAACCTGTATAGGAAGAGTCTTTTGGGTGAGTTATATAAGGTTTTTGGAACCTCAACCGTACGATTACCTTACATTAGTATACCTTTGCATATCTTAACTCTGTCTTTACATCATTAGTATATCTTGAATCGATTGCCACAGCTGGATACCTGGATCTTTAGGATTGTTGTTTTCCCAATATCTGCAAAACTCTCATATTAACCGCTTGATAACCTGCAATCGAGTTCGTTCCACCCAAATCCCTGTGTTCGATACTCTGGAATTCTTGCTTAACTATATCGATCCGTACACTGCGGGTTCGCTTGCTTGATTCTAGTTTTATAAATATAAAGCTTATTTGCACACACCTCTAGGGGCGAACAACTACTCAACCCAAGACAGGTCTCCTTCCCCAGATTAACCAAGTTGTTCTGCATTAACTTAACCACCCGAAGAGAAAGGGGAGAATGGATTTTGGACTCGATTGTCAAAGGTAAGAAAATCACCATTACTACTGAGATTATTGCTGATATCTTTGGTCTTCCTCGCTATGATGTCTTTGATCACCCTACCCTGCTAGAACCATTCAATTGGCCAAAGAACAATTTCTTCTACTCAATGCCTTACGACAACCCACTACTACTTGTCTAACCCTTGAAGCTAGAATTGTTTGTGCTATTTTAGTTAGATGTGTGGTACCAAGGATTTACAACAAAGATGTGGTGACAAATACATTACTTGCATTTGTGTATCATGTGCTAAATGGGCTAAAAGTTAATCTTCCAGAAATTATTCTGTCTCATATGGCCGATGCTATAAATTCTCCCAGTGATTGTCACTTGCCATATGGAAATTTGTTCCCAAAAATCTTTCAACAATTTTCGATTGATTATTATGATGAAGTGGAACATATTGTGTATGTAGAATTAGATGAGAAATTCTTTGACAATATAGGGATTAAGAGAATAGAGGTTGACTATAACACAATATGGGTTCTAAAGGAGAAACCAACATGGAATTTTACCACGGTACAACGTCTGGAAGCTGTAGAGAGAGCAATGGACTCTTTGAGAACCGATCTTGTTTTCTTCCGATCAACAGTGACTGACCGGCTGGACGAAACACAAGATCTATTCGGTATTCTAAATCAGAAAATTAATCAAATGTTTCATGTCAACGCTCTTTCTCTTACAGCAACCAATATCATCAAGCCCTTAACAAAAGAAGATGGACAAGCTACCACAAAGAATTTTGATCAGAGGCGAACAAACCTTTCCCGCAAAGAACTTGACCTCGTACATGCTCAAAATCGTTGGAGGAAAATGTGTTTGAAGGAGCATTTTGGGAAAGGGAGCTCATCCAGGTGGTATAAAGAAGGAAGTTCTCAAGATGTCCATGACTGTCAAGGTCCTTAATTCTGATATCAAAGGCTTGTTTTTGAAAAACTTAATTGTTTTTGTAGTTTTGTGGAAGTACTCTTTTCTTCGGGTTGTAATGCTTTAAAACACCCGTGCTTTAACTATTTTTCTCCCTTGTTGAAAGACAAAGGGGGAGAAATGAATGTGATCTGACATTTGATATTCTGCATTCTACATTTTAAGTTTGATATTCATATATGCATCGCTAAACTTCCAAATGTAGGAACGAAAAAAAAATTGTGTTGTCTTCCATCAAGGGGGAGATTGAAAACTCCACCTTGATTATAAAGTTATACAGGTATTGATGATGGAAGACTTAAACACAAATGAAGTAGTTTGATACACTAACAATTTATTGATTATATATCGAGTTGCTTGGTTTTGTGGTTTGAATTAAATAAAGTGTAGGTTTTGCAAGAGACTTTAAAGGACCTTAGAAGACCTTGAACGACAAGGAGTTTAGAATGTTCAAACGACGAAGGCCTTGAAATGAATTCCAAGGGAACAAAGAAGTCAAGGCCGCACGTTAAAAAGATTTCAAATCACTAAGAAGATCTTCTACGAGAGATTTGCTCAAACAAGAAGATATGATCAAGTGAAGATCTCAACCGGCAATTAAAGATCTTACAAAGATCCTCAACCGAAAAGCACGAAGAATATCTCCTCTGGAATTTAATATTGTTACAACAAAATATGAGAAGATCAAGGAGCGAGAGATCAACGTGTTCTTAGGAGATGAAGATCCACAACGTCTATCTCATCTCAACCAAGAAGCGATCTTCATGGAGAAGAAGAGTGATCTTCGAATGGTCATCTTTCCAATGGCTAGAAGACCTCTCCATAGAAGGCTACAAATGAAGATGGCGATTGAAGAACAATTACAGAAGCTGACACGGAAACATCAATAATCTTCAAGCGATCCAAAACATCTTCATTCGATCAAATAGTTTTTCTTTCTCTCTTTCTCTAAAAAGCTTTATCCCCTAGAGAGAGATAAAACTCGAGAGCTCCATTTGTATATCTAAAGAGTGTTATACTCGAGTGTGTGTTACTTTGCGAAGTAACTAGACTATTATATCAAGGTAAAAGTTGGAGCTAGATCGTAGCATTGACTACAGTGAGAGAAGAAGGGGATTTCTTCTAGTGTGTATCTAGGACTCTTTAAAGCTGATAATAGATAGTTAGATCCTAAGGCTCTACCTTGGGACGGAGAGTAGGCTATATAGAGCCGAACTTCATAAACATATCCTTGTGTCGATCTTGTACATTCCGCACTATATCTTGTTTTATTGTGACTAACTTTGTTTTACAGAAGTACAAAGTTAGGACCCTTAAAAGTTGTTTCAAAGCCCTTGAAATCAAAGTATCACAAAGAACTCAAGTTGACATCAAGGCCCTTGAAATTGGTTTCAAGTCCTTGAGATTGGTTTGGCGAAAAGCTCCCATACTCTATTCAACCCCCCTTCTAGAGTATCTTTTATCCTTTTTATTCACCTATCGGTTCTTTAGCTAGGATGTACTAATCCTAGTCTCAAGATCCTCTTGGATCAACATCAACAAAACTAACTCAAAGATTCTAAACCACTACCAAACACTTAGGAATCCACAAGTTACTAATTGGCATTCACACTAGTTCAGCTAGGTCCAACCTAGCATGATCTAACTCCAGGATAACAAGGAAGCAAGGAGGGGAGTGACATACTACAATGACGTTACCCATTAGAGGTAAGGCGCTACTGCGGGTAAAGGAAGGCGCGAACACGGAAAGGAGGAAACGGCGCGACCGCAACAAGGAGGCCGCACCCGCGGTGCCAGGGGCCGCACCCTTGGCAAGACCATGACGCGAACGAGACAACCAGGTTGCCGCGCCCGCGGGCTCTTGAGGATGCAGGTGCGGATACTACCTTTCGACACCACTTATGTGGTTCCGAATGAAGTCTCGAAGGACTAAAATAGGAACGAAATTTCTGGTTGTTACATCAGATCCCCTTAGAAACAAGTTTTGTCCCGAAACTTAGACGAAGCTGATCCTCTCGGTCTCACATGCCGAGTTAAGCACACTAGAACTCATGAAGCATCGACCTTCTAACTCCCCACATGACCTAATCATGCTAACATGTCAAGATCTAACAGATCATACACCACATTCCCCTACAACACACATAAACATGTAATAATAGATATGCACATGAACTCAACAAGGAAGGAACGAGAACCTACCGTTCGACCCTATAGGCGCCTCTAACTCGGCGTAGAACTCTGGATTGTTGCTCCGGATGCTATCCTCCATCTCATAGGTAGCATCGTCGGCCCCTCATCTCGACCACTACACTCTCCTCATCGGTAAGTCCTTCAACCTCAAGCGTCTCGTACCACGCTATAGGACAACCACCGGATGCTCTACAAACATGTGGTCCGGCTCGACCACTAAGTCTTCATGAATTACAATGTGCCTCGGGTCTAGTATTTACTCCCGTAACCGAGACACATGGAAAACCGGGTGATAACCTTCTAATCTCGGTGGCAACACAAGTCTGTATGCAACCTCTCTAACTCGCTTAAGAATCTAAAAAGGTCCGACATATTGGGGAATCAGCTTCCCCTTAATGCCGAACCGTCTTACGCCTCGCATCGGTGATACTCTCAACCATACCTCACCTCCAACTCTAAACTCCTAAGGCTTGTGCCTCTTATAAGTATAGGACTTTTGGCGACCTTGTGCGGCTATCATACGCTCTCGGATCATTGCCACTCAAGCCATTTCATCCTGTACCTTCTCGGGAGCTACTCCACTAAAACTACCCGGCTCATCCCCACATAACGGTGTAAGGCATCTCCGCTCATACAACGCCTTGTAAGGAGCCATCCCACTTGACGCGTGCCAACTGTTGTTACATGAAAACTCCACCAATGGGAGGTGACTTGGCCACACCTGTCCCTAGTCTAGCACACAAGCTCTCAATATGTCCTCAAGGGTCTGTATCTTCCTCTCAGACTTTTCATCTGTCTGAGGTGATAAACGGTCGTGAAGTGGAGGCTCATACCTAAGGCGGCGTGCACCTGCTGCCAAAACCGGTAAGTAAACCGTCTATCTCTATCCGAGACGATGGTCCCAATTACCCCATGGAGTCTCACTATTTGGCTAGTGAACTACTCAGCTAATCGACTTCCCGACAATGCTTCCTTAATAGGAATGAAATGTGCGGTCTTCGTTAGTCGATCTACCATGACCCAAATGACGTCGAAACCTGCCCGGTCTCAAACAGGTAACGAAATCCATGGATATGTCTTCCCACTTCCATTGTGGTACTGAAAGTTGGTGAAGCTCTCCACCTGAACTATAATGCTCGATCTTGATCTACTGGCAAGTCCCACACTGGATACGTATCTAGCCACATCAGGCTTAAACCTACCTCACTAGAAAGAACGTCTAATGTCCCGATACATCTTACTCGCACTTGGGTGTACCGAGTAAGGTATATTATGGGCATCCTGTAAGATCCGCTGACTCAGCTCTCTGTCTGATGGCACACATACACGCTTCTGGCGTCTCAATACTCCGTCAGCACCGATCGTAAACTGTGGTGCCTCCCTCGAGACGTCCGATCTCGGATCCACGTCAAAGTATGCAACTCTTCTGCCTTTTGTCGGATCTCTCCCAACAGATCTAGTAACATTTCTAAGGTGGACATATGGATGTCTATATCCGGAAACTTGATATCCATCTCTAGCCACACTAGGTCTCTTTGTAATTGAGGTTGAGCTATCAGTCGATATATCGCCTTCTCTCGAGGCGTCTTCCTACTAAGGGCATCAACGACCACTTTTGCCTTTCCCGGATGGTACAATATCTCATGATCAAAGTCTTGGTCGACTCTAGCTATCTACTCTAACGGTTATTCAACTCCCGCTGAGTGAATATGTACTTAAGACTCTTATGGTCTATGAAACTCTGGCATGACGTCCCATAAAAATGACGTTATATCTTAGGGCATGTACTTCTATGGCTAATTCTAGATCCTTCGTCGGGTAATTCTTCCCATAAGTCCTCCACAATCCCGACACATAAGCAAGGACCTTTCCCTACTACATCAAACATATTCCAAGACCCGCTTGGAGGAACCACAATTCATTATAAAGTCTTTAAGACTCTCCAACTGTGCAAAAAGAAATCAGAGTAGAGGTTACTCACCTCTTCAGCTTTTCAAGGCTTTATGGACACGGCTCGGACCAACTAGTTAAATTTCCTTCCTCGAGGTAGTATCAAAAATACCGACTGGAATTTCTCTAGATCCACCTTGGTCTCTCCAGCTATAACTATGTGACATAGGAAGCCACCTCAAACATCCTAACTTACACTTGGATAAATTGGAACATAACTCTCATCCTGCATAACACGTAACACTGACATCGAGTGTCCCGCTTGCTCTTCTCGATTATGAGAGTATGCTAGAATTTTCAATAAACACCATTGTAACCCAATCTAGAAAAATGGTTGAATACCCATCATCAATTCCATAACATGTCAAGTGCACTCTTGAGCCTAAATGGCCTCACTACAAGTGGTAGTGGACATACCCGGTCCGAAATGCCATCTCAAGTATGTCCGGTTCACTCACCATCAACTAGTGACATCCCGAAGTCACGTCGATCGTGGAGAACACTATAGTCTCATGCAACTGATCCAACGAGTCGTCATTACAGGCAAAGGAATTTCTTCTTTTCGTTCACCTTACGCATCTCTCGATAATCGATGTACGACTTCACCAACCTGTCATTCTCTATTGCAACAATACCAGTATGCCCCATGGGGAAGCTTGCAGCGTTGCTATCCTCTAGCTACTATGACAAAAGTAATCTATTTCATCCCGTAGCCACCATGGCTCTTCCGTGTGAGTCCTAAAAGTTGAAGCCTACATCTTCCTCTTGCTCTACTAGTTCTATGTACACTGATCAACCTTGAAATTATGCTCCGTGTTCTTTACCTATATGCCGATCTAATGACTTAGAAAGTCTGCCTAGGGTCGTTACTACTCCTCCATGGGAGGTTTGTTTACAATTGCTAGCTTTGACCCCATTCAATACTAATGGAATAAGACGTTCGTGCTTCTACTGATATACTTCCCAAATGCCGGTATTGAATCACCGGGAAAAATCCTCCCAAATGTCGTTATTGTTCCTTCATAAATTTACAGTCTAGGTTACTCTTCCCATCTACACTCATCAATAGACAACCCGTACATGTGCGTTCTCGGCTGTCACCTATTAGTTATAGCTGACCTTCCCCAAGGTCAACGACTTACTTTCCATGTTACCATTACCGTAGATGGTCACACTCTCAAGTTACTCTACCTTAAACTCCGTTAGCTCATTCTACTCTCAACGCTTCGTTCTTCTTTAGTAAGATAACTATATTTTCTCGGGCTCTGCCGTGTTATCTAACCGATTTATATAGGCTCAACTGCTCTTCCATGATGTCTTGTAAGTGTGTGTTCTCAAATACTCTTTCCTTAGCTATCACTCACTCCCGGTTCTCTTGGTTGGTATCTTGAGTCTTTCGATTAAAGATCCTTGTTGAGTCTTGTATGTTTTTCAGACTATCATTTACATGCACTTCTTCTTGGTGTTGCTTAGCCTTACCACCACATCGGAAATTAGTTGACTCCACTAAAGAAATTCTACCATGGAAATCCCCACCACGTAACTCTTCTCGTAACTCTCGTATGTCCGAAGAAGCCACCCATTTAGGGTCTCGTAAAAATCAACACTCCACCTTCTGGTTCCTCCATAAGCTTACTTACGCGTCTCTTAACTCTTCGTACTTGGTCTGACCACACTTCTCTTCTTGACTCCCATGCTTAAGAGCACCTAGGGGAACTTGCGCCTTAATTGGATTGCCACTTTCATCCTCGAGTGTGACTATACTCCTCTCTACTTGATTCGCGTGTTAAGTTTATCAGCACGGCGCTTGGAAGAGCCTTAAGTTTGTTGTCTCTAGTCTTCACATGATTGCTTCGACGTTCTCTATAGGAGTCCGATAAATCACTAGGGGTTCACCAAAACGTGATGCTCAAATCAATAACTTAAGCATACTCATCTTCGTATGGACACTCTCTTAAGCCAAAAGGCTCTATCCAAGGAGCGATGATCGATTCCTATCATCTTAGCTAAAAGGTCTACCATCATTACTATGATACTAGCATACCACGTGTATAACAACTATATATGAGGCTATGCTATCATTACTACACGAATGCAAAGTCCAGGAAAAACAAGTATAGTCAACCACTTTATAGGCTAAGCTGTTGAGATCCACGGAAGTAGTGGTGGTCCCCCGTTCATTCTATCCCAAACCGACTACAAGTTTAAACCAAAATGATTGAAAACTCAAACCCTTTTGGGTTCTATTTATTTATCTATTCGACCTTTGAAGATTGCGAGTGCCATTGTTGTCAAACTAGAGCTCTACTACCATATTGTAACACCCCAAATTCTAGGAACACGGGATACTACGGGCTAGGACCTCACAATGGAACCTGACCCTTAGCTTGACAACAATTTCACCGGATCTTGAAACAAGGCACAAATAAATGAAAACTCCAAAATAGATAAAGTACTTGTTCGCTATCAGACGTGTGTGCATTGTGAACGAAGTAGCTTTAAATTTATAACCTAAAATATAAGCCTAAAATAATATGCGAACCCATAGTGTAAGGATCAATTGTAATAACTGAAAATAATCCAAGGTCGAACACAAGGACTATGGTGAAACAAAGCACGACAATTTAGGTTGTCAATCAAAAGCATGTAACAATACTACAAAAAGGGGATGATACCCCGGGCGTTTGATAGAATATACTCCGGACTCCCACCGGGGTAAAGGTTAGGGTGATATTTGGTCCATCAACTTTATACCCCGGGCGTGTATAAAACAACATCCAGGTTATTTTATGTTCTTCAATTTTGGTACAAATATTGGCAGCCGGGATATATTATGATCAATTAACCCGGAAACCATGAACCCGGGGTATTCGATGATTTAACATAACCGGGTATGAACCGGGTTATTTGATATTTTAATAATTAAAAACCGGATATTGGGAAGCGGGTTATCATAAACCAATAAATAACCCAGATGGTAGGATCCGGGTTATTAGAGTATGTGAATACCTAATAATCCTTACAATGAAGATCCGTGTTATAATGTATAAAATTTATGACGAGACTATTCTGAATTATTTAACCCGGATTTAATGTCCGGAAATATATTCGAGGTCGGAACACACAATCCAAATCTAAATGATATAAATGCAATAAAAGGTTTCGAATTTCATACCAAAAAGATTAGTTGACGCAAATATTCTAGCCACTCCTTACGAACTTCTTCAATATCATCATACGAGTAAGTATCTTTTTTCCCATACCATTGTAAAAATATCAGAAATTAACTTTGCTAAGCTCATGAGAATAATATTTAATGAAAAGCCAAAATAATGTTAAAATATGTCAAAACGTACAATCTTTGGGACACTGTGACTTCTTCTTAATATGATCTCGCGCATAAATCTCAACACATAATATCCACAATCATTCAAGTTTGGAGTTTGCGGACACTACATATCAAGAAAAAACATATATTAAACTAGTGATATACATAATACGTCAAATGTAAATGTTTGTGCCTTATAACTGATAAAAAATATGAGAAGATATGAGGATTAACCTTTATGGACTGCCACAGAGTAATTTTTCGAGGTTTTTTTAGTCCCAAACTAGTGTATTTTAAAGTATAAACCCTACACAATAAGATAAAAAGAAATGGTTCAACAACAAAGCAGTGTCTTTGATAAATCCAGAACCCAACCAAACCTGTTGAGTAAAAGGGGTGAAGGTGGTTATTTTTAAAAACAAAAACACTACTTAAGATGATTAACTATCAAACTGTTTCATTACATTAACTAGTACATACATCGGTACAAGTAGACCAAAAACCAATTTATTGATCAATAATTAGAGTTAATTATGTAACGGATCAGTTGCATAAGCAATTTACTGTACTTAAAAAATTTTCACCCCAGTGATTTTGGTTATCAACAAAGGATTATCATTATCCTCCTCTTAATTACATCAGTTTGTATTTCCATTTATATATAATCTGTAGTGAGAAGAAGTAGCCTCTATGAAAATGCCAATCAATACCCCTATGGCTAAAAATGGCTTGACAAACACCTCTACAAAAATTAAAAGGCTAAACTATATCTCTAACATTACTATATGAGAAAGAAATTTGAATAGGAAGAAGGATCACTAAGCCCCTATAATACAAAAACATTTGCTACTGTTGATTACTATTTGGGTGGTTTCTATAGAACCAAGATCATTTTAGTTCGGTTTACAGTCCAACTGTTGATTAGTTTCGGTCCAGGGACAATCCAAAAACATTTGCTACTACCGATCCAATCAATATGGCCCAGCCATAATAGAAACCACCCAATCTCTAACTTTAGTTTCGGTCCAAGTATAATGTCAACAATTTCAGATGGCTATAATGTCAATAATTTCATAAAGTGAAAAGTTAATGTTGATCTAGACGTGAACTTAGCATACAATTTTGGTCAAGAAAATGATCTTAATTAAGACCATTACAAATCCTAAGCACCAGTTTTGATTTATACTCCTAGTTATTGTTTTCTAGCACTAGATATTGCTTTCTACTGCCAGTTATAGCTTTCTACTCAGCAGCACCAGTTTTGGTTTCGTTAAGCTAATCCAATAAGCATAGAAGATAAAAATCCTAAGCATTGGCTTTCCAGAACACTGAACAATTCGGATTCCAATAATTCTTGTTGTGAATCAGATTCATGAATTAAACAAGGCAAGATATCCTCAACATTCACATAGCAAACATGAACCTAAAGCTCCTCTTAGTGAATCAAACAAGGCAAGATAACACTAAAAATTAAGCTTTGCTTATTTTAGTGAAACACAGTTACAACAGTAGTTGTGTCTTGGATTCCCTAATCATATAATATATTAATATTGTTTAATGAAACACGGTGACAACTATTAAGCTTTGTTTATTTTAATAGTAGTTGTGCCTTACTTCATGTTTTAAAGTCTCCATCCTTAAACACATGCAGCTAACACTTAAAATTTTAAAATGACAGTGGAAATCACAAGAGAAATTAATTGCAGTTCGCATTGGCTAATAAGAGAATAAGAATAGATGCAATTAGTGAAACACCAAAACAATGAAAGAAAAGATCGGAAAGATATTTGAGTGTGAATATGTAACACCCCAAATTCTGAGAACTCGGGGAGCACTGGTTAGGACCTCACAATGGGTCCCGACCTTAGTTTGACGACAATTTAACTTGGATCTTTCAACAAAGCACAAAAGTATTTAAATTATTTGAAAACTTTAAACAATATATACATGAAGAATATGTATCAGCCTTACAAAGCAAAGGTACCAAAACGACACATAAGAAGAACAAAAGACATCCCGTCCCCAACTAAATAAGTACGTGGACCCGGCTGACCATTCCCTTCGGATCTCTCTACAACTGTTTTAACCTGCAAGACATCTACAAGCGGTATAAAACCGTTAGCTAACATTCTATGCATAAGTATAAAGGTAAAAGCACAAACACACAACATACACAATCAACATGCAACACTCAATCCTTTTATTATCTTTAATTAGGTGATAGGTTATTACTAATGATAATTATTTTGTGACACGAGGGATTCCCAAACCTCGCCCCTGTCCCCGTTTACCAACACGGAATGGTACTAATGCATCTGACTGTCTACCGGACTGGGCTGGTCGCAGGGAACTTCCTAGACTCTCGCAAGAGCTAGGCAGATAATGTCACGACCCGTTATCATACACTTGGGTCAATTACGTAAATAATAAAGTCGGCCTAATCCGGTTTCGTTGTTTATCATAATTAGCAAACACCACTCATACACATTACACTCATACAAGAAAGCCAGCTAAGTAAGTCCGTGGACTTACCAGAATCAAATCTCGACTCTCTCTTAACCGCCACTAAATCCGTAAGTGCAGAATTCAGTTGCCTGTCAGAGGAGGCACGTGAGTCAACACATTTCCCTGGATACTTATAAGTATAAAACTCTTAAGATATACGATTCTATGTGCAGAAGTTATTACAGTGTTTATTTAAGGTAAAATGACTATTTTACCCTTAGTCCCGGAACTTCCAAAAACTCGGAATATGTACTTAAATTATAATTTGAGGCTATCTAACCATATTCTACTCCCTATGATGATCTTATGTAACAACTAGAAAAATTACCCATTTTCTATTTCCCGAAAAGTCACTAAAGTCCAACTACAACTTCAAATATAAAATTCGAATAATTTTATAAAAATTCCGAAATAATTCCCTAGATCATCTATGATATCCCATCTACTCATAGGAGAAAGAATTTCTTAAAACTGTTAAAGCATCGGTTCTACAAAAATTTCTAAAGTTGGTTACAACACTTAACAAGCAGCACACTATCTTAACTTTGAAAAATCATAACTCCTAAACTACTCGCTGTATTTATCCCAAATTTTGATATGTTCTACTATAAAATCTTATCTCTAATATATCCAAAATTTAGATGCAAAGGAGATCAAAATCCTATTTAAAACTATCTCACAAAACCGAATTTCAGCACAACAGAAAAACTGCTGATGACTCAATCTTTGAAAAATCGTAAATCCCGAACCACTCGCTTGATTCCTCTCAAATTTTAATATGTTCTACAACAATATGTCAACTATATCATATCCAAAATTCAAGCCCAACGGAGATTAAAAGCCTATTCAAAACTATCTCACAAAACAGCATACCATGCTGTTTTTCTCAACTCAGCACATTTATAAAAACTGTATGAGGAGTCAACTTTGAAACCCCATATCTCTCAAACCGTAACATGGATTACTCTGAAATTTTAGTATGATTTACTATGCAATTCCATCTACAACGTATCCGAAAAGCAGCCAAAAAGAAGTAGTTTAGCATACCTAAATCTGGCCCAGAAGTTGGATCCTCGACACAGTTTTGAAATTTCAGAAAAAGGTTGAAACTTCACAGATCTACAGATAGTAACTCCAAATCAGGTTAAGGGAGGTTTAAATCTCGACCAGGAACTGAGGAAGAAGGGAAGTAGGAGAGGAGAAGGAAGGACTCACCCTGTTGCAAGTGCCGTGATGTACAAGGTCTTGGGGAGACCGGTTGTCCTTCACTGTCGACGCACAAGGATCTCATGTTTTGGTTGCTGTTGCGAGGCTTGTTGTCCCGACAAAAGAGTTGCAAGGTCCCCCTGTTGGCCACGAGGTAAGATCGTTGTGCTGGAGAGGAGAAGACTCGTCCGCTCACTAATGCTGTCTACGGTTGGAAGAAAGGGCGAGGTTGGGCACGCCATGGCGCCGGTGAGGGAGAGACGGGTTTAGCGAGGGGATGAGACTCGGAGCTGCGTGTAGGAGGCAGTGGTTGGTGCCGGAACTGCTTGATGAGACGACCCTCAAAGTGAGCAGCGGGGGAGAAGGCTTCTAGGGTTTCTGACGTGAAAGAGGAAACGTGAAAGAGGGAGTTGCGTTGCTTCTGGCTGTTGTACGGGCTGCAGCAAGGAATGGGCTGAAGAACAGCAGCTGAACGTTACTGGGCTGGCAGACCATACTCGAGATCAGGCCTTGTCTGGGCCTTGTCAACTGCTTGTCTGGGCCTCGTCAACTGTTTGTCTGGGCCTCGTCAACTGCTTGTCTGGGCCTCGTCAACCGCTTGTATGGACCTTGTCAACTGCTTGTCTGGGCCTCGTCAACTGCTTGTCTGGACCTCGTAAACTGCTTGTCTGGGCCTCGTCAACTGCTTGTCTGGACCTCGTAAACTGCTTGTCTGGGCTTCGTCACAACATTGTCACAGTCTCGTCTCAGCCTTGTCATGATTTCGTCTAAAGTCGTCGTTAAGGATTAATTATAAGAATTAGGGTTTGATATAATTCTATCATTTTATGTGAATTAAATTCTACATAAAATGAAAAAAAATTATAAGAATTAGGGTTTGATATAATTCTATCATTTTATGTGAATTAAATTTTACATAAAATGATAAAATTTGTGAAGAAAGAAATACTAGATAGAATGGAAAACCGTCAACGGCTCGAAGTCCGATTCGCTTCAGAATTAAACTGAATAAAAAAAATTCCGGATATTACATCAGTACCCCCTTAAAAGAAGTTTCGTCCCGAAACTTAAAAGAAGACAACATAATGTCGGAATCCATACTAAAGAACTAAAGCGCCGAAAACGTCATAAGCGGTCAAGTTCTTATTGTTTCGGGACTAGTTGGAAGAAAATTTCCAGGTATTACATCAATTCCCCCTTAATAATATGTTTCGTCCCAAAACTTAGGGTAAGACAATCCTGATCGGCCTTTAAGGCACTAAACGGGTATATCTGATCACTACTCAAAAGTCTCATCGTTTCCACATCTAAGTATCCCGCACATCAAGGTTACCAAAAGAACACATCACTGACTAAACACTCAATCATGAAATAAACAAGTAGTCAAACAATATCACACATACAAGGTCAAGCCCTAACTCGTCACTCCCGAGGTTACAACTATCGCTACATAAGTCTTTGAAATGTTACGTCTCCTACTATCCCCAATATTTAGGTAGCCTTATCGGCTTCTCATAAAATCACTAAATCTTAAATCTTTTCAGGTACTTAGATCACAAGCGCCTGCTACCACGTTCTAGAGTGGTTACCGGATATCTCATTGGTATTATCCGGCTCAAATGTTTGACCCTCTAATATGATGACCTAACTCGTGTCTGGTAGGTATCTCTCCAACTGAAATTTTCAAACTCAGTTCCCAAACTTAGTCTCCGTGGAAAACCGAAGCTACACTCTCCAATAGGGTGAGAAAAACTAGTCCATCAGTCACTTTTAAACCGCTTTAAAACTTCTAATGGTTTTCCTTACTCAAATCACTTCTAGATCCTTTGATGACCCTACGGAAAAATAATCTATTCAACTTCCTTCCCTTCGTTATGACCACTTGCTTCCGGCCTTTTGAAAAGGTTCTGGCTACACAATCAGGTCCAAGGTCTTGGACATCCACCAACACTTACCAAGTGCTCAATGCTCTTAGTATCACGACCCACTTGGTCTTGTCTTTTAATATTACTCAGTCATCTTATTCCTCATGTAAGGAATCGTCACCTTTACCCTTTTCAGGTCTAACACTCGAGACAACTAAAATAAAATCTAGTGGTCATCCTCTTCATTCATTTGGCATTGTTATATTATTATAGATCTCTAATATATCGTTAGCTCTAACCCAGGCTTCTCACGCATTACCCAAGATCTTAAGTGACATAGAATATGTCCGGAATGACGGTATTAGACACAAAGTGATCTTATATCACAGTTATTTGATCATAAATACTCGATAAATGCTAACACACCGTCAACATTGAACTCTTGTATCCTCCACTTTTATCGGACTAGTAATATACCTCTAACTCAAAACGCAACTAGGCTCTATTCCGACATAATGTTACACATAAAATCTACTCCGAGATTATGCTTTCTTTAAGCACGGTTACTAGGGTGCAAGTATGCTCTTGTCGCTTCTCTTTCTGATGTATCTTCGACTCAGGATGGTAGTTACTCACTTTGAGCTTTCTAGTGCAGGCCATGCACAATACTTTTATTACATCATTAATTCTTTACTAATCTATCCTTAAAACTCACTCTAGAGTATTCCATTTGTATAGAATTCCACACTACTTGTCTGGCAACATGTAACAAAGCCATCACTCTTCACTCGGATCCATCATAGGGTACCAGTCTCCTTCTATTACCGCTACATGCTCATAAGTTTCCGTACGACATTTCTAGTCACTTCACATGGCCTATCTCACGTTCCTTCCAACTAGAATGCATTTCACCAACTATCACCATCTTAAACTCGACACGACATCCATCAGTACCATTGAGCTTCTTGCTCTGTGGGTTAGGACCCACCACGCTTCCGCTACGCTACTCTGATTATTTTGTTGTGACCTCTTAATCATAAGGACGTGTTCTGTGAGTCCAAAATGATTAACCGGATGAAGTACCAAGTACTTTCCTTACTTGTTTTCCTGAAATAAAATCATTATTGGAAAGCAACCATCTTCCGTTTACTTCCTTAATTCTTGCAACACCGATCTAAACTCCCTGACTCGACCAGAGTTTGGTCTTAACCAGACAAGAAATAACCTTTAACGCAATCCTCTCGATATCTTTTGCTCATCCCAGACGGTTGACGTTGCCTACTTGAGGAAATCCTCCAAGGCGTCGGTAAAGCTACTCCATAGATCCACCGTCACAATTACCTCTTCTTAACGGCACATAACTCGTCAATACTAAACAGTACTTGCACGTCCTTGGTTGACATCGGATAGTCTATAATTGACTTATCGCCATTTCATACCTCTACTGATATTAAACTTTTGGTGCATACCACCTACTAGATTAATCCTTTTATCCTTCTTTAGTTCGTCTTATCTTTCCCTCTTCTGCTTCCTTTGGGACACTATCTTTCTCAAGTCTCATTGTACCATTCGCCTGACGTTAAAAGTCGTTTCTAACACTCCACAATAGATGGTAAGCATCTTGTAGTTCCGATGACTTTTAATTACCTCCCAATTGTAGTCCCTTTACAGGGACCGTCTATGTTGATGACCTATGTTCTGTGATAAATGGGGGTTACCTTAGACTCTTGAGTCCACCACACAATTCTCACAAGCCCAGGTTCCTTAATCGGCGTTGTTTGTAATATTTCCTTCCAAATCTCTGTTGACTATGTTACAGGGCTTCGATCCTTTCGATATTGGCGTTGTGATTCTTCTTAGAATTATTATCTTGAAAGAAGACAAAACATCTCCAGGCTTGTGAAGTCTACCTTTCGCTCTTACATTAAGTTGTAAGTCTCCATTCCATGTTAATTGTGATCTGTCAAAATTTCCTTAGCTAGTAGGTAAACAGTTGCTCACAACAATCCTTTTATACTTCTTTAGTTCAATCTACCTTCCATCCTTCCGCTTCTTATGGCCTAACTCCATTTCTCTAGTCCGATTGTGTCATTCATATGACATAAATAGTCGTTTCAATTTTTCCACGATAGCTTGCAAGCGTCTTTGAAATTCTTATGGCCGTAATGATCATCCACTTGCAATTACTTTTGCATGGACCATCTGTGTTGATGGCTTAGGTCCCATGATAATTCGGGTTACTCTGGACTCTCAAGTCTAGCAAGGCCGTTCTCCCATACAGATTTCTTCAGTGGAGTTAGTGGTAATATCGCCTTCATGAACTCCGTTGCCTGCTACTGGCTTCCATTCTTTGGATATTGGCGTCGCAGTTTCTTTCCAACTTCTTATATCTCTGAGGAGGTCAAAACCCTCCACGCTTGTGGGGTCTGCCTTTTCGCTTTTACACTCAATTGTAAATCTTCATTCCGTGCACCTTAGATTCTCACACCCGGATTGACACTTTGTCTGTTTTGGTTTCTCATGCCCCCAATGGTCTATGCGGTATCCGCCTCGATTATAATGTCCTTGATTCCGCAATCTTGGTTGTACTCAATTCTACTTGTCCCGTTCCAATATTGTTATCTCTACTCCGCACTATTGTAGTCTCTTGCATGATTCTTCTAATTCCGTCTCTCGGCCTCGTATGCCCGAGTTCCATGTACAACCTTCTATTCCTTCTAACTGAACTAGCCCAACGATTTCTTCCTCATCTGATTGTGCTTGTGGTAAAAATTATCTTCACAACTTTACTTCCTTGCTCACTTGTTCTCTAGATGATTTGTACGGATCACCAAGCGGCCCACCCGAGTATAATACTCAATTCAAGGTCTGATTCCATTGCCTCGTGTTGAAAACTCTTCAAGTTTGCTACCGATTTATCATGAGGCGATAATCGCTTCATGATATCACAACTAAAGGATATAATATATCCTTTAGGATACTAATATACTACACTTATACATATATATAACATACATTAATACTCATCATAGTAAGTCTATATGCTAACTCATATCGATCTAAGTTGTAGAGATCCACGGAGAGCGATGGTGGTCCAACGTACTACTACCCCAACAACCCGACTATGCGTGTGTAAAAACAGAAATCCGTTTTGAAAATTTTAGACCCCTTTCGGGTTCTAGTTATTTTATACATTTGGTCTTTCAGAAGATTTCAAATGCCATTGTTGCCAACCCAGAGCTCTGATACCATATTATAACACCCCAAATTCTGAGAACTCGGGGAGCTATTGGTTAGGACCTCACAATGGGTCCCGACCTTAGTTTGACAACAATTTAACTTGGATCTTACAACAAGGCACAAAAGTATTTAAATTATTTGAAAACTTTAAACAATATATACATGAAGAATATGTATTAGCCTTACAAAGCAAAGGTACCAAAACGACACATAAGAAGAACAAAAGACATCCCGTCCCCAACTAAATAAGTACGTGGACCTGGCTGACCATTCCCTTCGGATCTCTCTAAAACTGTTTTAACTTGCAAGACATCTACAAGCGGTATAAAACCGTTAGCTAACATTCTATGCATAAGTATAAAGGTAAAAGCACAAACACACAACATACACAATCAACATGCAACACTCAATCCTTTTATTATCTTTAAGGTTATTACTAATGATACTTATTTTGTGACACGAGGGATTCCCAAACCTCGCCCCTGTCCCCGTTTACCAACACGGAATGGTACTAATGCATCTGACCGTCTACCGGACTGGGCTGGTCGCAGGAAACCTCCTAGACTCTCGCAAGAGCTAGGCAGATGATGTCATGACCCGTTATCAAACACTTGGGTCAATTACGTAAATAATAAAGTCGGCCTAATCCGGTTTCGTTGTTTATCATAACTAGCAAACACCACTCATACACATTACACTCATACAAGAAAGCCAGCTAAGTAAGTCCGTGGACTTACCAGAATCAAATCTCGACTCTCTCTTAACCGCCACTAAATCCGTAAGTGCAGAATTCAGTTGCCGTCAGAGGAGGCACGTGAGTCAACGCATTTCCCTGGATACTTATAAGTATAAAACTCTTAAGATATACGGTTCTATGTGCAGAAGTTATTTCAGTGTTTATTTAAGGTAAAATGACTATTTTACCCTTAGTCCCAGAACTTCCAAAAACTCGGAATATGTACTTAAATTATAATTTGAGGCTATCTAACCATATTCTACTCCCTATGATGATTTTAGGTAACAACTAGAAAAATTACCCATTTTCTATTTCCCGAAAAGTCACTAAAGTCCAACTACAACTTCAAATATAAAATTCGAATAATCTTATAAAAATTCCGAAATAATTACCTAGATCATCTATGATATCCCATCTACTCATACGAGAAAGAATTTCTTAAAACTGTTAAAGCATCGCTTCTACAAAAATTTCTAAAGTTGGTTACAACACTTAACAAGCACCACACTATCTTAACTTTGAAAAATCATAACTCCTAAACTACTCGCTGGATTTATCCCAAATTTTGATATGTTCTACTATAAAATCTTATCTCTAATATATCCAAAATTCAGACGCAAAGGAGATCAAAATCCTATTTAAAACTATCGCACAAAACCGAATTTCAGCACAACAGAAAAACTGCTTACGACTCAATCTTTGAAAAATCGTAAATCCCGAACCACTCGCTTGATTCCTCTCAAATTTTAATATGTTCTACAACAATATGTCAACTATATCATATCCAAAATTCAAGCCCAACGGAGATTAAAAGCCTATTCAAAACTATCTCACAAAACAGCATACCATGATGTTTTTCTCAACTTAGCACATTTATAAAAACTGTATAAGGAGTCAACTTTGAAACCCCATATGATGCGCCCTTGACCCCTATGTCCCAAGACGAGGAAGACGAGGCACTTCGGGTTCGCTCCGATGGACCGCTCACCCGTTCCCGTGCTAAAGCAATCGCTCAAGCTACCGGCTCCATCATTAGCCGCACCGTTGCTTGTCACGGACCCATTGGATGCAAACCGTGTCTCTACGCCATAATGACTTGAAGCTTGTCAAGCCGGCACCGTTCCGGCGCATTTTCCGCATTTTCCATAATTTAGCGTTTTGTAATAATAAGTCTTTTTATTTTCGGAATATTAATTTCCGGGACTTTATTTCCGGGTATTAATTTTCCGAATTTAAGATTAGACTTTTGGTTTCGGAATTTAATTCGGAAACTTAATTCCGAACTTAAATTCTCAACCTTTCATATTTTTAGGTGTTTCATTCCGGAACTTAAATTCCGACTTTATTTCCGTCATTTAATTTCTGACTCTTTGTATAGCCTTCATCCACTATATAAGGGGATGTTTGGCTCATTTGTAAAGCATGTTCAATTTGATTAAGTAATGAGAAGTATTTTCCTCCTACTTACTTGAGCATCAAATCCCTCTTCCAATCCTCTCAAAGTTCTTCTTTTGGATCTTCGATCCAAACTCAACCATATTCGAGGGTTCTTCAAGAACCAACTCAACCGACCCACTTCAAGGTTTGACCGATCAATCTAGATCGACTCAATCATACAACTTCCGCCTCCATCTCTAAGCTTCCGCAACCTATGTTCAATTACATTTGCACTTCAACTAAGGAGTAGTTGAGCTTCAGCTTGATCTAGATCCGGAATACTTCATTGACGTGTCCAAGGACGCATCAAATTGGCATCAAAGCAAAGGGATCTAAGCTAAGTTATTTTTACTCTTGTTTTTGTGCGTTATCATATTCATCCTTTTTGCCTTTTGTTCATCACCCTCTTCATCTTGTTCTTCGCATCTTCATCCACGTTCTTGAAATTTTTTTTTCTCGATCCATTTTGCAAAGCAAATTTAGGAGATTTTTGGTTTGCCATCAAACCATTAATCAACAAAACATTTTTCCTTACCCAATCCGACATTTTTGTTAATCAATTTCACCATTTTCTTGGGATTTTTTGTTGACAAAATCGGATATCACGCCTTTTGATATTCCAAAAACCAAAAACAAAGCAAAAACTCTTCAAAAAACGGATTTGTTTCAAAGAAAAGTGGATTCATCTCTTGCATTCCAAAGGTTGCATTCAAAAGTTTCAAAAAGAAACATTTCCACAAAAACAAAAGTAAAAGACGTCCGGCAAACCGGTCCATCCGAAAAATCGGATTTTTTGAAAAGGTCAAAGACCAAAGCAAGTAAAACTTGCCGATAAACAATCCGTCCATTTCCTACCTCTCCATTTTCTTACAAGTTGCAAATTTTCTCTTGAATTTGTGTGCATTTTGGTTCAAATTTGTTGGATTTGCCTTCCTTGCCTAACCGCCAAACGGCTTTCCCAAAGGTAGAACCTTAACGCACTTGAACTTGGGTAACGTTGACTTATCTTGTCACCTTGCTCATTTTGTTTGCTTGCAATTTGTGTCCAATCTTGGAGTTATGACTAACGTCACAATGGAAAATTCTTAAGAATCTAGTGAAAGGCAAGAGATCACTACTTTGACCGAAGAAAATGCCTCCCTTAGGCAAGAGCTTGAAACTTTGAAGGCCCAAATGCTTGCCTTTACGACCGCTCCACCGAATCCAAATGGAACCTTGGTCGATGCCTCCACGTCCGATGGACGTCGCAAAGGCAAAGGTATATTGAAAGCCGAACCATCTAATGGTCGACGGCTTGCCTCCGTCATTGAAAACCACGGACCCTCCCAAAATGACGGTCATGAGTCCCACAATGAAGGTGACGAGAACCCTGACCCGTCTCCAAATGATTTGCTCTATGTTGACACGGAGAATCGGCACAAACGCTATGAGCACAACCGACGTAAGTATGGCACTTCCCCTCCTCCATCTAGTGCCCAACGCACCAACCGTCCCTCCCGGATTGATGACCGGTACCATCATCAAACAAATGACCGCTCTCAACGTCCCGAGAATGATCGGTCCGGACAACGCCGCCAACGGCATAGCCGGCAACCGATGTATCATGATCATGAAGAGTATGATGAACGAGATGACTTTGACGAGTTCTCCGATGATGAGTCGGACTTGGAACGGGTGGCACATGTCCGTCCATGGCACCCACCCATCCGAGAGCCTTTTGAGAACCAGGATCGAGGAGAAGAATGGTTGCCTCCTCCTAACCCACCAAGGTGTGCCCCACCTAATCATGGGCGCCAACGGCATAACGATGGCCACCGGCGAGCCCGTCACGAAGAGGCATACATGGCACCGCCTCGACCGGATCCCTACCGAGCTCGTAGGGAAGGTAAGGTTAAATTTCCGATCTTTTATGGTGAATATGATCCTTGTGCGTTTCTTGATTGGGCACAGGATATGAAAAGAGCTCTCAAGCATTGCCATTATGAAGAGTATGAGAAAATCCAAGCGGTGACGCTTTACTTTGAAGGTGATGCAAAATCTTGGTGGAACCGGTACGAGACCAACCGTGAGAACCGAGGATGGGCACCGGTTGCGACATTTGATTAATTGATCTATGTCATGACCAAGAAGTACGTGCCCGACGACTTCAAAAACGACATGCGGTTGCAAATTGCCGAATTCCAGCAAGGAAGCCTTACTCCGGTGGTTTACTTAGCCAAGCTGGAGGACATGCATATGAAGGCCGGCATCTCGGCCTCCGCCTCCGCCTCCGCCCTTCGAACCAAATTCATGAGCGGCCTTAATCCGTCAATCCGGCGCCCCCTCGAGATTGTCCCATACAAGGACTTGGGAGCCTTATGTCATGCCGCCATGAAACTTCACAAGCAACAACTGGAAATGCCTCGATACTCAAGGTATAACTCTTCCACTAGTCAATACTCTTATACCACTAATTCTCGTTCCCGAGATGTTTCTAGTTCCCAAGATTCCGGAGCCGCTAAAGGATCACCACGGATGAGTCAACCCACCCGACAAGCGGCTACCGAGAAACCACCATACCGTGGCACCGTTGCTCCACCACAAACGCCTCCGGGCCGACCCCAACAAGGAACTCAAAAGGTGGCCCGCCCAAGAGAAGCCGTGTGTTTCAAATCTAGCGGGTTTGGTCATGTCCAACGTGATTGCCCGAACACCAAGCGGGTGATGTTTGTCAACCCATCATATGATGATGGCGAAGAGGATTATAATGGTGATATCCTCTTGGAAGATGACCAAGATGCCGACCCATACTATGGCGTGGAGCCATGCGACGACCAACTTGCTTGCGGTCCGGCACAACCAGGTAAGTTTGCTCTTGTCTCTCATCGCATTCTTGCTATAAAAGAGCATCTCCCTATTGACCAACACGAGAATATTTTCCACTCTCGTTGCTTGGTCAATGACACTAGTCTCTCTCTTATGATCGATGGGGGTTCGTGTTGAAATATTATCAACGAAAAAGTGGTGAAACACTTTAAGTTGCCTACAACCCCCCACCCACAACCTTACGGACTCCAATGGATTTCCGATAAGGCAAGTGACACCGTCACACAACAAGCGTGGGTGACGTTTTCTATTGGCACCTATGTTGATAAGGTCCTTTGTGATGTTATCAAAATGGACGCCACACATGTATTGTTGGGACGACCATGGCAATTTGACCGTAAAACTTTTCATGATGGTTATCTCAACCGTTACATGTTACAATACAATGGAAAACGGATCACACTTTTGCCTATGACTCCACAGGAAATTTTAGTTTACTATGCAGAACGAAAGAGACAACAAGTGATCGATGACACCACTACACCGCCGGCCACATTGGACCCTTCTCGTCGTTCTCCCGATGTTGTGGATGTTCCTACTTCCGGTTCCCGTAATTCCGGCCATAAGGGTAATGCTACCGAAGCAAGAGGTAGTAAGAGCATTGTCCCGACACATGCACCTCCGGTTCCTACCATTCAAGGGCGATGTGAGCCCCGAATTCTTTAGGCCCGACGACATGACTTGACACCGGTCATGGAAGGTAAGTTTCCTTGTTTCTTACTTGTCCCTTTTTGTTTATCTATTTCCCATGACCCTAGTAATGTGCCACACGAGGTGTCCTTGTTGTTGTCCGAATTTCAGGGCATCTTGACCGACAAACTACCACCCGGCTTGCCACCAATCCGAGGAATTGAGCACCAAATCGATTTGGTGCCCGGCGCGTCTTTGCCCAACCGTGCCGCTTACCGTGCAAGTCCGGAGGAGACCAAGGAGCTACAACACCAAGTCCAAGAGCTCCTAGACCGGGGCTATGTCCGTGAGTCCTTGTCTCCATGTGCCGTGCCGGTCATACTTGTGCCCAAGAAAGACGGATCTTGGCGGATGTGTGTAGATTGCCGAGCCATCAATCAAATCACCGTCAAGTATCGTCATCCGATCCCGCGCCTTGATGATATGTTGGACGAGCTCCATGGCGCCACTATCTTCTCAAAGATCGATCTCCAGAGCGGATACCATCAAATCCGTATGGCCGAAGGTGATGAATGGAAGACGGCTTTCAAGACGAAGCATGGCCTCTACGAGTCGCTTGTCATGCCATTTGGCCTATCCAACACACCATCCACCTTCATGCGCCTCATGAATCACGTCTTGCGCAAGTTTTTGGGTATTTTCGTTGTTGTCTATTTCGATGATATCTTAGTCTTTAGCAAGTCTTTGGATGCCCACATCGAGCACCTTCGCTAAGTGCTCGAGTGCCTTAGACAAGAGCAATTATATGTCAATTTGGAGAAATGTGTCTTTTGCTCGGACACCACAATTTTTCTTGGCTATGTCGTGTCCAAGGACGGACTACGAGTGGACGAATCAAAAGTTCGCGCCATTCGGGAGTGGCCTACTTCTACCACGGCCACCATGGTTCGAGCCTTTCTCGGCTTAGCGGGTTTCTATCGACGCTTTGTCAAGGACTTTAGCTCGATAGCGGCACCACTACATGAGCTTACTAATAAAGGTGTCACGTTTGAGTGGCGTGACACCCATGCTCGAGCGTTTGAGTCGCTCAAAGATCGTCTTTGTAATGCGCCCCTACTCCAACTCCCAAACTTTTCGAAAACCTTCGAGGTTGAGTGTGACGCATCTAATGTAGGCATTGGGGGGGTTCTCCTACAAGAGAATCGGCCCATTGCTTATTTTAGCGAAAAACTTTCCGGTCCCTCACTCAACTATCCAACTTATGACAAGGAACTATATATATGCTTTAGTTCGTTGTCTCAAAACATGGCAACACTACTTGTGGCCGAAGGAGTTCGTGATTCATTCGGATCATGCGGCTCTTTCATATCTCAAGGGTCAAACTACTTTGAGTCGGCGCCATGCTAGTTGGGTAGAATTTCTTGAGACCTTTCCGTATGTCATTCGACATAAGAAAGGTAAAGAGAATGTGGTAGCCGACGCCCTTTCTCGCCGATATATCCTTCTTGTGCATATGGACGCCAAGATCCATGGCTTTGCTCTTATCAAAGAATTATATGCCACGGATCTTGACTTCAAGGATATATTTGCTCAATGCCTTGACCTCCGAGAGCATGAGTCTTTCTTTATTAACGATGGCTACTTATTCCGTGCGGGCAAACTTTGTATCCCGCGCTCGAGTATTCGTCATTTGTTGATAAAGGAGGCTCATGAGGGTCGTGGTCACTTCGGTGCTACCAAGACTCTCGCCGCTCTACAAGAGCACTTTTTTTGGCCCCGGATGTGCAAGCATGTGACACGGTTTTGCACAAGTTGCATCACATGTCACCATGCAAAATCGCGCCAAGGTCCGGATGGATTGTATTCTCCTTTGCCTATACCAATGGGACCTTGGGAGGATCTTTCTATGGACTTCGTGGTTGGCCTACCTATGTCTAAACGAGGCAAAGACTCCATTTTTGTGGTAGTCGATCGTTTTTCAAAAATGGCACATTTTATTGCATGTAAGAGCACACAAAATGCTAGTGAAGTAGCTACCCTTTTCTTTGACAATGTTGTGCGCTTACATGGAATACCGCGTTCCATCCTTAGTGATCGGGACGTAAAGTTTGTGAGCCATTTTTGGAGAACCTTATGGGGGGAACTTGGAACCAACTTGTTGTTTTCAAGTAGCTATCATCCCCAAACCGATGGTCAAACGGAGGTGACCAATCGGACTCTCGGCGCTCTACTTAGAGCGACCCTTAGGAACAACCCACGCAAGTGGGAGGACTTACTTTCGATTGTGGAGTTTTCTTATAACAGGTCTCGACACTCGGCAACAAAGTTTTCACCCTTTGAAGTTGTCTACGGCCTTAATCCACACACCCCGATGGACTTCACTCCGCGTCCACTCAAAGACGGAGAACACATCACCGGAGCAAGTCGTGCCGCTCACATCATTGAGCTTCATGAGCGGACTAGGACACAACTCCAACGGCGTGCCGATCAACTTGCCACACAACGCAACAAAGGGCGCCGTTCAATGTCATTCGAGCCCGGTGATCTAGTTTGGCTCCACTTAAGGAAGGAGCGTTTTCCATCCGCCGCAAAGGCAAGCTCTCGGACCGCGGTGATGGACCATTCCGCATCTTATCCCGCCATGGCCCGAATGCTTACAAGTTGGAGCTTCCGGACGACTATGGCGTGCACCCGACGTTCAATGTCAAGGACCTTGCACCATACATTGAGCCCCTATTTGACGAAGGTGAAACGGGGACGTTTCACATCCAAGATGGGGGGACTGATGCGCCCTTGACCCCTATCTCCCAAGACGAGGAAGACGAGGCACTTCGGGTTCGCTCCGATGGACCGCTCACCCGTTCCCGTGCTAAAGCAATCGCTCAAGCTACCGGCTCCATCATTAGCCGCACCGTTGCTTGTCACGGACCCATTGGATGCAAACCGTGTCTCTACGCCACAATGACTTGAAGCTTGTCAAGCCGGCACCGTTCCGGCGCATTTTCCACATTTTCCATAATTTAGCGTTTTGTAATAATAAGTCTTTTTATTTTCGGAATATTAATTTCCGGGACTTTATTTCCGGGTATTAATTTTCCGAATTTAAGATTAGACTTTTGGTTTCGGAATTTAATTCGGAAACTTAATTCCGAACTTAAATTCTCAACCTTTCATATTTTTAGGTGTTTCATTCCGGAACTTAAATTCCGACTTTATTTCCGTCATTTAATTTCCGACTCTTTGTATAGCCTTCATCCACTATATAAGGGGATGCTTGGCTCATTTGTAAAGCATGTTCAATTTGATTAAGTAATGAGAAGTATTTTCCTCCTACTTACTTGAGCATCAAATCCCTCTTCCAATCCTCTCAAAGTTCTTCTTTTGGATCTTCGATCCAAACTCAACCATATTCGAGGGTTCTTCAAGAACCAACTCAACCGACCCACTTCAAGGTTTGACCGATCAATCTAGATTGACTCAATCATACAACTTCCGCCTCCATCTCTAAGCTTCCGCAACCTATCTTCAATTACATTCGCACTTCAACTAAGGAGTAGTTGAGCTTCAGCTTGATCTAGATCCGGAATACTTCATTGACGTGTCCAAGGACGCATCACCATATCTCTCAAACCGTAACATGGATTACTCTGAAATTTTAGTATAATTTACTATGCAATACCATCTACAACGTATCCGAAAATCAGCCAAAAAGAAGTAGTTAAGCATACATAAATATGGCCCAGAAGTTGGATCCTCGACACAGTTTTGAAAATTCAGAAAAAGGTTGAAACTTCACAGATCTACAGATAGTAACTCCAAATCAGGTTAAGGGAGGTTTAAATCTCGATCAGGACCTGAGGAAGAAGGGAAGTAGGAGAGAAGAAGGAAGGACTCACCCTGTTGCAACTGCCGTGATGTACAAGGTCTTGGGGAGACCGGTTGTCCTTCATTGTCGACGCACAAGGATCTCATGTTCTGGTTGCTGTTGCGAGGCTTGTTGTCCGGACAGAAGAGTTGCAAGGTCCCCCTGTTGGCCACGAGGTAAGATCGTTGTGCTGGAGAAGAGAAGACTCGTCCGCTCACTGCTGCTGTCTACGGTTGGAAGAAAGGGCGAGGTTGGGCACGCCATGGCGCCGGTGAGGGAGAGACGGGTTTTGCGAGGGGATGAGACTCGGAGCTGCGTGTAGGAGGCAGTGGTTGGTGTCGGAACTGCTTGATGAGACGACCCTCAAAGTGAGCAGCGGGGGAGAAGGCTTCTAGGGTTTCTGACGTGAAAGAGGGAGCTGCGTTGCTTCTGGCTGTTGTACGGGCTGCAGCAAGGAATGGGCTGAAGAACAGCAGCTGAACGTTACTGGGCTGGCAGGCCATACTCGAGATCAGGCCTTGTCTAGGCCTTGTCAACTGCTTGTCTGAGCCTCGTCAACTGCTTGTCTGGGCCTCATCAACCGCTTGTCTGGACCTTGTCAACTGCTTGTCTGGGCCTCGTCAACTGCTTGTCTGGACCTCGTAAATTGCTTGTCTGGGCCTCGTCAACTGCTTGTCTGGACCTCGTAAACTGCTTGTCTGGGCTTCGTCACAGCTTTGTCACAGTCTCGTCTCAGCCTTGTCATGATCTCGTCTAAAGTCGTCGTTAAGGATTAATTATAAGAATTAGGGTTTGATATAATTCTATCATTTTATGTGAATTAAATTCTACATAAAATGATAAAAAAATTATAAGAATTAGGGTTTGATATAATTCTATCATTTTATGTGAATTAAATTTTACATAAAATGATAAAATTTGTGAAGAAAGAAATACTAGATAGAATGGAAAACCGTCAACGGCTCGAAGTCCGATTTGCTTCGGAATTAAACTGAATAAAAAAAATTCCGGATATTACAGAATACACCTTCATTTGAATTTAAACTTGTCACAAATCACCATGACTTGAAATATACAATAAACTGGAAGAACGGAATAATTCTAACATTATCACTCAAAATCAAATTAAAAATAAAAAAAGAGTAAAAGCAGCTTACAAGGATGCACTTACTCAACTAAGGTCATCACCAACTGAAACTGATGTATTTTCAACAAACTCAAGCTTATAATTGGCATCAAATCAACGACAGACGATCTTCTGCACAAATATAATCAAAGTAAGCTATTGAAAGAATAAATGAGGCTATGTTTAAACTTTCTCAAAATTTAAACAAAGTGAAAGGCAATTTATGGAAAATTGACATTAAATGATCTCATCTTTTATATTATACATATGGCAATTTGCTGAAAATTGACACTAGTCCCAATTTCACGTGAAGTTGTCAAATAAAGCTTATCCTAATACTGTCACAAAGCTATATCAAAGTTATTTCATTAGAATATAAGCACGATTTAAGTTTGAATACACCTTCATTTGAATTTAAGCAACGAAAGAAAAGATCGGAAAGTTAACATATTTAAATCAAAATAGTCAAACGAAACATATATACAATCAAAATAGTCAAACAGATTACAACTTCAGTCTTCAAAGACTCACTCTAGATCTCCACTTTACCGAAACATGAATGAGATTAAAATATCACAGTTATGAAGTGAAATAGATAAGATATCCAAGTTAGATAAGATATCCAAGAAGGGATTTGAACTTATACTGGATTTCCTGCATTCAAAATTCTATAATTCAATTTTGCAATAAGAACAAACTATAATGATGGGTCAATGCTGATTTGAACTATAAACCCTAGATTCAGTGACAGGAACCATATATACAAGCTACTATGCAGAAGACATGAAAAATCTGCTGACTTGAACCATAAATCATAGAAACTATGTCAAATGTTGAAACAAGAAATCATAATCACAAGAGGAACAAAGAAATAAAGAACATATTGCAAGCTGCGTAAGTAGGTAACCTCTCATCCTAATATGGTTGAACAGATGTTGCATACGAGGATAAAAAATTATCATATCATCCATATAAACCTCCACTCTCATCCTAATATGGTTGAACAGACGTGAACTTAGCCTACTGAACATTAAGCAAAACAAATTTTACAAGTGATTACATATCATCTTCCCTGTGAGAAATTATCATATCATCCATATAAACCCCCACTGTTAGAACATATGGCAACTAGCAACTGTGATCCGGAAACAAATAACAGATTGCAACTTTTCTCACCTTCATACACCACCAATTATCAAGGAGGAGAGTATTAGAACTCAAACAAGAAACAAATTCTGTTGATTTCGAGATTGCAACTAACCTGGTGGCACACGATTGACGACGATTGTAACTAGAGGAGAGTAGCAGAGACAACAATCCAAACCTCGACTAGACGGTGGCGTGACGGTGGCATGACGGCGGCGGAAACAGAAATGGGGACGATATCGTCCCCAATTTCTTCAAATGGAGTTCGAGCTTCAAACCCTAGCAGTATCACAGTCACTACCGGAAGTTCTGGAAATATCTTCACTTGAAACACTTAAGAAGAAGATGCATTCGTTGGCCTTTGAATCGAGGATTGTAACTTGTAAAAGGGGTTGGAGAGTTCGCCGCCGCTGTTACACAAGAAGGAATCGAGAGAGGCGGTGTGTGAGTTCAGAGGGGGAAGGAAGACGGGAGTATAAAAGAAAGAAACCTAGTAAAGCCAAAGAATTGATGCTACACTTTTCATAGAGTTTATTCAAATGTAAAACACTGTTAAAAAGTAACTCTGTGTAATCAATAGCATATAGAGTATAAACGCTGTGAATTAATGCTATAAGAAACTACATCTGTTGAAGTGGATGATGGACTGGATGGAGACGGGAGAGGCGCGCTAGAGGCGAATAATCGGTATCGCGACTCTCAGCAAGTTTTTTAGGTTAAAGTAATAGTGAGGTAAAAGAAAAGTGCCGAGAGTTGTTTTACATATATATCGGGACTTTTTTAAAGATAAATCCCTAGAGTGTTTAAAGGGTTCTAGTGAGGTCGAAAAAAAAGTCTCTAGATATTATTTTTTTTAAATAAATAAATTAATAACTCTTTTATAGTATTAAATCCCGAGAGTTTTTTTTACGGGAATTTTTTTAACACCTGAGATAATTGTCCCGAGAAACTTAAGATTTGTACTAGTGAGTGATGGACGAACCTGATGAGAATTTTGAAGAAGGACAGGTGCATTCGATTTCCCTTGCGCAAAGATATTTTCTGCAAAGAATCAAGATAACTTGTTCAATACCAAAGGATTTTGGACAGATCGCAATTTCTATAAAGTTAATCGAGAAAAGGCTGATATTTGCAAGATTTTTTTACATTAAGAATCAATCAAGTGGTGAATACTAAATGATAAGATTATTTATATACTTGAACTGGAGGGTTTTGGGCTCCCGATAGCAAGAGATTCCACACTTCGATTCCTCAAGCAAGTAGCGGAAGAGTAGTCCATAAACAATTGGAAAACGTGATCGGATATATAATGTTTATGTCGGATTTTTCCACTGATACGGAATCCATGGATGACAGTGGTTCGTGTTGACAATTCTGGATGACAGACCGAGCGGAGGGCTTCGGGAGACGATTGTCGAAGACAGATCGAGCGGAGGGCTTCAGAAAAGATTGTCAAAGATAGATCGAGGAGGGCTTCCTATGAGGCTAGGGTGTCTGGAATGATATTTACTTTTGGTGTGAAAATTTTCGTGTAAATTGGTGGGAATTTTATTGTTTAGGTGGGAAAAATAGTAATAATGAAGCAAGCCAATTATTTCGGGCGTTTTGCTGAATTTACAAATTTAGCCTGATATATAACCCGGTGGTAAAAGTAACCGTGTTATAAATACTTTATATAATCCGGATATAACAGTGTTCAAGTTATTTACATACCTCTTGCCTAATTTTACATAACTTTATAAACCGGTTATTACAACATCCGTGTTATTATAGGTTTCCAAATTAAATTTTTTAAAAAACCGCTTTTATATCTCATAATTTATAAGCCCGGGATATATTTTAAGGGTTACAAACACATTTTTATAGTAACAAAGCAAAGATATCAAAGATGATGTAATAATCAGATAAAGGAATGCAGATTCTAGAGGTCAAAGCATCCAATTGTGGTTCCGACTCAAGATCTCAAAGGATAATGTGGACAAAGCTGAGTTGCAAGGGAAGATATTTCTAAGGTGGGAATATATCACCGCGTAAGTCTCACTACTCACGATCCCGAACCAAAGATGCTCTCACCCGGTAATTCTCAAGGAACTAAGGAAAGGAACTATAATCTCAAACCAACCCACCACCTAAGGGGATAGAACTAACCTTTACCGGGTAAGTCTCAGGCTAACTTACAAAGGTAGGATGAAGGCACACTCAAACCCCAATAAAGGATAAACCTTTATTACCTAACACTCATCATCATAGGTATACAAGCAAAGGAATCACCGGGTAAGTCTCATCCTAGGCTTGCGTATGAACCAAGAAAGGTGCAACAAGGATAGGATTTGGCAAACTAAAACCTAAAATAAGGTATGGATTAGATAAGGTCACGCCTCACTCAGTTCATGTCCGATCTCGGTCGAGATGTTCTATGAACCGACCGAGGTGAGGTTCAACTAAGGTTTGGCTTGAGCTTTCAAAGCCCACTAAGGTAAAGGCTCATTCTTTCATGGTCTTTCCCACAACCTTCAGCCAATCACCCTAGAATCGCACAAGAATTTAGCCAATAATCATCATGATAACAATAATCAAATATATAAGAAAAGAAGCAATATCCAAACAAGAAAACCTTAACACAAAGGTCTCAATAATCACTCAATCAAACAAATCAAACAACCAGCAAACTGTGTTCCTCAATTACAAACCAAAAGTCAATAATCAAACAATCTAATAAAACCTTACAACTCCCTTCAAAAGCCTTCAACTTCAAAGCTATCTTCCTTCAACTTTCTTCCTTCCTTGGAATATCTTCAATCTTCCAAACTAATCAGCCAACCAGGCATACTTCCATCCAGAAAATATCTTCCAATATATAGGAGAATCACTTTCCAAATATAAAAGATCTCATGGGCTATGGGCCGTCCGTCTCAATCCAGCCCAGCGAAATCGCCTCGGTCGAGGTGGTACTGTAGCCATCCGAGGTGATCCTCAGCTACGTGCAAGTCTCTCAAAACTGGTCCAAAATCAAACTTTTGTCCAACTTCCATGATTCCTATGCCTTTTTTATAGCTCCTCAATGTTCCATAATGTAGCTCCAATGACTCCTTAGATCCCTTGGCTCTAAATTGCTCCAAAACGTGCTATTTTCCCTACAATTAAAACAAAACTAGGTGTAGACCTCGATTCTTACAAAGGTAAACAAAACAACATAATGATCAAGAATGAACATCCATGAATGCAGATTTATGAGGATAAAACGTCCAAACCAATCCCAAAATATAGACTATAATACATGCTATCAGTACCAAAAGGTTTAATATTTGTAAAAGCAGCAAAATCTTAACCGAGTTATACAACAGGAACTAGAAAGGCAACAAGAATAATAAATCCATGTCCCGTTCTATGATGTACGGGACCCCCAACTGATCACTCCGACCAAATCACTCGGCAACATTCCTAACCTGCAGGGAATCTACACAACGGATAAGCCGTTAGCTAACACTGTATGAATTAGAATAATTATAACAACACATACACACATCAAGAAGTAAAACACACAATCATGCTAACACACAATTCCGGTTATTATCTTTCATTAGGTTATACACTTTCCTAATTCAACTTCTTTTGGGACACGGGAATCTCCCGAAACTCGCCTCTGTCCCCTTGTACTGACAAGAATGGATCTGATGCATCTCACTGTTACCTGTCTGGAATAGTTGTAGAGAACCTCCTAGTCTCCTGTAGACCTAGACAATTTGTCACTGCCCGGTTATCATACACTTGGGGCAATCAACATAAAGGTTGTCCTAGCATGTTATTATTATAAACACACAAGCACATACCACCATCATAACTACACTAACACATAGAAGGCAACTAAGTAAGTCCAAGGGACTTACCTGTATCAAAGGTAATCCAAACTCTGATGTCACGCTTAGCTTCCCGCGGGAAAGAACTCTATGCCTGCTCAAAAAAGGCATCCCAAATCATAATCTAACCAACATAATAAAAGCTTCACTTCTAGTCTCATTGACCTCTACATGGGCGTACTACAACGTGCTAGAAGGTTCTTACTTCTAGTCTCAATGATCTTTACAAGATCACACCACTATGCTAGGATGTACTAATCCTAATCTCAAGATCCTCATGGATCAACAACAACACAACTAACTCAAGGATTCTAAAACCACTACCAAACACTTAGGAATCCACAAGCCACTAACTAGCATTCACACTAGTTCATCTAGGTCCAACCTAGCATGATCTAACTCTAGGAACAACAAGGGAGCAAGGAGGGGAGTGACATACCACAAAGACAGTACCCACTGGAGGTAAGGTGCTACCGTGGGCAAAGGAAGGCGTGATTGCAAAATGGAGGAGACGGCGCGACTGCAACAAGGAGGCCGCACCTGTGGCGCCAGAGGCCGCACCCGCGGCGCCAGAGGTCGCACCCGCGTGGCCAGAGGCCGCACCCGCGGCGCCCTGAGCCGCCCCCACATTTTTTGTTAAAGAAGGCGCATCCGCGGCTAGGTCAATCCGCAGGTGTGGTCGAACTCAAGAAAGGACCATCTGTCATCTCTTCGATGTGCAACAAGCTTCCCTGTGCCTCTTGACTGATTTGCTTAGCCATAGACGTCCACCACTCAATCACAACTCTACTTCACACTAACTATACGAGATCAACACAAGCAACATAGGAAGGGGAACAACCTTGAGTAAGTCTTGCTCCAAATCTCACACACAAGGGGTGAAGGAAGGATGAAGAAGGAGAAGGAGAAGAAAGAAAAAGAGGGAGGATGAGAACTTACCAACAACGAACAGGTGCTAAGGGTCATCGATCTTTAGTTCACAACAAGAGTAAGCTCACTTGTATGAGGATGAATAAGGAGGGGTCAAGGAAGAAGATGGAGGAAGAAGAGAAGAGGATGAAGGATTGAACATGAAGTAGGAAGAAGGGACAAAGAGGACGGTTGCTAGGGTTAAGAACGGATCATAAAAGAAGCAACAACCCTAGGGAAATCCAAAGATAGAAAAGAACGGGAAAGGAAATTAATAGGATGACGGTTACAATAAGATCGTCCACGATCTTTTGTAAAACCGCACCCGCGGCAAGACCCTGTTGTGCCCGCGGGCTCCTGGGGCCGCAAATGCGGAGACTCCCTTTCGGCACCACTTATGTTGTTCCGAAAGAAGTCTTGATGGACCAAAACCGGAACGAAATATCCGGTTTTTACAATATGGATTTGCATCTTCATTTGTAGGTAGCTGCAATTGAATATGTGTATGTGTCATTAGAAAATGTGACGGATTAACTCTATATGTATCAAATATGTAGTTTGTGTACATTTGCTAACTGGGGTGTTATGAAATACCGACATCTATTTGTGTACATATGTCCTAATACGAGTAGCATATGTACATTAAAAAATATATGTTTTAATTCACCCCATAATTCCTATTTCATTCAAGTGATATTTACCACTTTATTTGATAAATTGAAATTGTGTGATTATAAGAAAAAAATGGCAAGAAAAAAAATGATGGGTATTAAGCCTCACATGAGGAAGCAACTAGATAATTCCGGTGCAAGGTCTTCCAAATAGTTTATTATAATGATTGGTTCAAGACATTATATTGAGGCAATCTTCATGAATGAATTTGTGGACATAATATAAGCGAAAATTTGGCAAAAATATCATTCACCCATTAAATTGTGTATACGAATTTGTAGGTACTTAAATGATATTATGTACATATATATCATGACATGTTTACTGTATATGTGGATATGTTTAGTTATGTACATATCTAACATCATGAACATCATCTATGTGTATAATGCTTCATAAAATGTGTGTAATAAGTATGTTGATTGACATGTGATATGTAACACCCGGAATTTTAGTTCCGGTAGGAGAGCGGTTTGATAGTCTTTAGTGGTAGCCACCGCATCTACGGCTCAGTCGTTCCGCAGGCGCGGTGATCTAGTGAACGGGATTTCTATTCCGTCTTCTTTCCGACCTCTCGTTCCTTCCTTTTTGACTTTGACTCCTTGTTACCCTTGACCCCTTGTTTTCCTCAACTGACCCTTCCTTCTCTCCTCTCCCATTACTCTCAAGTACCTCCTTTCTCCAACACATTACTCTCTTCCTTTATCTATTTCTTTGGAACTCTTGGTATCTTCTCCTATGGGGCTTCCTCTTCCTCTTGTGTGAGCTGCTCATCATGGATACGAAATAGAGACAAAGAATCCGAGCTACTGTAGGTAATCTCTTCCCCTCCTTCATCTTCTTCTCCTTTGAGCCCTAATGGTGGAAGCCGTGGATTCTTAAGCTTAGTCCTCTTTTGTGTTGCATGTGAGTGGATCTTATCTAGGTAGTGTTGTGGTGTGTGGATCCATGTGGTGGACATTTTGGATCCAAGAAAGCCAACCATGAAACGATGGGAAAGCTTTTGCACACCAAAGAACTGTCGCGAGTCGCCCTTCTAGAGTTCGACAGCACCCGCAACTGCACAGTGCCGCGGGTGTGCCCACTGCACCAGTGCCTCACAAGGGCGGCTGGTCTGAGCCGCGGGGACGGCCACCTTGGCCGCAGGGCGGTCACATGGGCCGCAGTTGCGGCTCTGGCACAGCCCGGACTGCCGGTGCGGCCTTCTGCTCTTCTCCACAGCCGCGCTTACTTCTACCATGACCGCGTCCTTTCCCTAGTGAGTATCCTTCCTCGATCTTGTGTTCGTCTCTTATTCTAGGGAGGTTTTATGATAGTATCATGCCAGGATTGGATCTAGCATAACCTTGTGGAATGCCAAGTAGTGGCTTAGATCCTTAGGTGAGTGTTTGAGGTTGTTGATATTCTAAGGGTGGATATGTGTTGATCTTGAGGTTATTATTATGCTCTGAGTGTATGGTCGATCTTGTGAGGCTTGTGAGGCTCGAGGTTGTGATTATATGTCAGTTGAGGTTGGGGGTTTAGGATGAGAGTATCCTAGCACATGTTGTTATAGTTGTGATCTTGTGAGTTCGTTTGGACTAGGAGTGCTATCCTAGCTTGTGAGTTGGTATGATCTTGTAAAGATCAATAGGACTAGAAGTCTAAGGACTTCTAGCTTGTGAAAGAGGTGTTGATATTGTTCGTTGTTTTGACCAGGCGTTGAGGATCTTCTTGCAGGAAGTGGAGAGTGGATGTTATTAGGTTTTGAGACAAGTAAGTCCCCCTGACTTACTTGGCTAGCTTCTGCGAATTAGTTTTATGCGTGATGGTGGTGTGTGTATATAATTGTTGTTATAACGATTAACCGGATTAGGACGACCATGTGTTTATTGATTGGCCCAAGTGTATGATAACTGGGCGGTGACTGCTTGTCCAGTTCAAAATGGGGAATTGGGAGGTGCTTTGCGACCAGTCCAACAGGTGATGCTGATTCGCATCAAGTACAAACCTGTTTGGTGAAAGGGGACAGGGGTGAGATCTTTATGATTCTCGTGGCACACTGTAATTGGAATTAGTAATGTAATGACGTAAGGGAAAGATAATAACAGGCTTGTGTGATATCATGCTATGTGGTTACGTTAATATATATGTGTCTGCCTATACGATCTTTCTAATGCATAGAATGTTAGCTAACGGTTTTATACCGCCTTTGTAGATGCCTTGTAGATTAAGGACGCCACCGAGTGACTCGAAGGAGTGGGTAGCCGGGGTTCCGCACATTATAGGACGGGGATGAGGGTTTTATATTATGTTCCATTGTCGTTTGTACCTTAGTCGTTGTTGGTGTTGTTTTGATGGCTCGGCTGAGTTTCCACATTGTATCGAATTCTTGTTCATGTCATATTGCATTCAACTATTTGGTTTTGCCTTTTTATTTGTGCCTTGTTGGAAAAAATCTGGTGAAATTGTTGTCAGGCTAAGGGTCAGGATCCATTGTGAGGTCTCCTCCCGTAATGCCCCGAGTCCCGCAGATTCGGGGTGTTACATGATACTCTTACCGTGTATGTAAGAGATAATTTTATGACTATAGTGGTAATACAACTTTTGTGTGTACTATCTATGTAAATATGTTTAGTTATGTACATAATTAATATTATGTACATCATATACCTGATACACACTACTCACTGTGTGTGTGTATATGTATTTATAATGTACTATATATTATGTATAATACAAGTCCTTATTTTGTACGCTTTTGTTGTAACAAAGGGTGGCTGGTTCGTATACATACGATGCTTCCAAACTGACTAATAGTGACAGACCTCAACTACAGGCTTGTCTTTGATTGTAAACATATTTTTATGTATAACAAAATTGTGTAGTAACAATCGTATGAAACTTGTTGTGGTTTTTCTATAGTTTACATATCGGTAGGAAGAAAAGTAAAGAAATGCGATGGCTCGGATAAATAGTTTTTGTCTCCTAACCATGATCCCCTTTCATAATGGATGAGTTGTCAGTGGAAGACAAGACCAAGATAAAGAATATCCCATTTGGTCCAATCATTGAAATGAGCACAAGGCTCAAAATGTCAAATCAACTGAAACTGATGCGGGGTTGAAGCTGCAGTTCCCTATCTAGATTGAAAGTCCTTAACTGAAGCAAATCTCGGATGGCTCAATGAAATCTCGTGCGAGATTTAATGAAGAACAGGATGAGATTTATTAGAACTCCAAAAACAGATTAGTGAATGATATGGAAAGACAAGAAGGTGAATAATGGAATGATAAATGAAAAGTATAGGAAGATATGAGTCAAGATATTCCTGCAAAGAACTTTGACTAATGATGTGTCAAAACCCCTTAACGAAGAACTTACTTTAATCCTCACATCTTTAACTTTACACAAGTCTTCTAAATAAGACAAGCACAAGGAGGGACTCATATTGACCAAGATCTCCAACCTTCAAAAAGATTATCTCACACAAGCACAATCTAACAAGGACTTCACAACGATTCAATCAAGACTCTCTCTTTCATTGATTAGGAATGAATAAAATACAAACTTCATAAGCAAAGCTGCAAGTTCACACAATATGTGAAAATATATCAAATCTAATCCATCTAACAATCTCCCCCTCTAAGACTATTTATAAGGAAGATCTTCTATGTAAACTAAGAAAGATATCTTTTAAAAGATAATCTAGAAAATATATCTTTTTAAAAGATATAAAAAAATAATCCTAAAGATAGGATCAAAAACTAACAACTTCATTAAGACTGTTTCAAAGCTTTAAGGAAAGAAAATATAAAAGATAGTTGCCAAAATTAGAAGATCATTGACCGGATCTTCTAGCATGTGCCAGAGACAAAATATCGGGTGGAATCTCGGCCGAGATTCTTGAATGTTGGCCGAGATTTTGCATCTAACATGCAATCTTCCACTCTATCGATTCCTCCCATGTTTGTAGCTTGTAAGCGACCTTTCCTTGAGTTTCTCTTGCTCCTGGATTCGTGAATGGTCCATGTGGTGGAAGATACCCCGCACCTTCACCTAAAAAGACAAAAGAAAATGTTACCTTTGAAGGTGATAGGTCTGCTGAGAATAAGAACCCTGAACCTACAAGGTGAGTGTATGACACAACTTTTTTTATTTGTATTTACGTATGTTTAGAATTTATGTAGATAAGATAATGGAAACAAACTAGGTCTAAAGGCCTTAAATGTACATAGGATCATGCAAACTAATTTACACCTTCACGCTATATGTACATAATAGAATGAACTATGTCCAACTTTATGTATATATACTTGATACTGTTTAAACATATGCACATCATGTTCACTGATTATAACACACAATATCTCTTGTTACTAACTTAATTTATGCACATATTAGAATGTACACATCTCAACCAACGTGGGTTTCTCAAGTCATGGATAAGTTAGACACCATTCAACGGGATCAAAAAGACTTGGCTAAGAAATTCGAGCAACAAGGATTGTTGATTGATGAACTGACAACTTATTCTAGGAATTTGGGCACCCTTTACGACAAAATTGACACAACAGTTTACATATCTTGCAAGCGCACATAGAATAAAATCAAGAATCTTGTCAAAGACACAATGAGGCCATCCACTACTATAAAACAGACTGCACCTGGTGAAAAGGTTGATGATAATTCTAAGGAAGACATTATAGATGATGCAAAGGTTCAAGAATTAGGGGGTGGATCTAATGAGGTAGAACATCAAAAAATTTTTATGTAATATGTACTATTGTTAGCATGAAATATTGTGATATTTTAGGCACGTTTTCTAGATGTATTTCATCCATTATAGTGTTCATTGATAAAGCATTGAAGCAATTGTGAGCTAGTTTGTCTATATTGTAGATATAGAGGTCTACATAAGCTTTGTGTTGATTGTAGGCAAATAAGAGCTAAAACCGAACGAATTATGAGAGGATGGAGATGGATTGAGCATATCCAAGGATTGAGGACACCACAAAGAAGCCAATGAAGATGCTAGGATGTGGAATGACACGAAACAAAGGGAATTACGAGCAACCTATGCTTCCACGCTCTAAAATACGGCCGTAAAGAAGTCCATGCTCTAAACCACGGCCGTGGAACTTGGCAACATGAGCGTGGAGCATTCCAGAGAGTTACACGGTATAAAGTACGGTCGTGGAAGTTGTGAAGAACCGTAATCCAATTCCACGCTCTAAACCACGGGAGTGGAATTCCATATAACCGTGTTTAGGCAATCTTTTGACGAATAAAATATAGACACATTGTCTACGCACATGGGCCGGACACTTATTCTATCTTTCCTTCTAAAAGGACTAAAGGAGGGAGATTTCGGGACCTTCGCTTACGCTTGATTGCACGTGCCTAGGGTTCCAGTTGGACGTGCGGAGATTGCCATTTTGCAACGGAGATTTGCAAAGGCTTGAAGATTTGGAAGTTGCGCTTTGTCCTTAGGTTTGATTAGAAGACGGATTGACATCCCGCTCTTCGTTCTTATCAAGGATTGTGATTGATTTGTGTTATTCCAAATCTGATATACATCATTTCCTTTGTTTGTGGATTTGAGATTGATTTGAAGTTTATTGAAGGTTTTCGAAGGTTTTCATCTTTTATTCTTCTTAATCTTGAATTTGATATCATAATGACTATTGTTGGCTAAAACCCTTTAGCAATTCTAAGGTGAAGGGTTGATAGTTGTGGCTTAGATGATGATAGATCGATTGTAAACAGATTGGACCTTGAGAGTTAGAGAGATTTCGCCGACGACCCAGAATCACGGCCTGTTCTTGAGGTTCCACGGCCGTGGAACTCAAGATCTACCCGTAATTTACCCTATTTTATGAACTTTGCTTTTACTTTGATCCAAGGTTAAAGATTAGCTTTAATCTAGTCTTGACTTGTCTTTTTTAGGTAGTAGTGAAGCCTCAACAACCTCTACTTCGATTTCGAGTGTTACAACCTTAATCGGTTTAGTTATCTTGATCCTTGGGTTACAAGTTTGGGTATTTGAGATCAATTTTAGTCCTTAGATCCTTTCTATACTGAAGCCTCAACAACCTTTATAGAGAGTTCTTTGGGTTAGACATATAGGGTTTTGGAACTTCACCGTACATAACCTTACTTTAGTATACCTTTGCAATTCTCAACTCTGTCCTTATATATGTAGTATATCTTGAATCGATTTCCACAATTAGATACCTGGATCTTTAGGGTTGCTGTTTTCCCAATATATTTGCAAAGCTTTACCCTTTTACTTGCATGACAACTTTACAACTGAATTTGTTCCCCCCAAATCCCTGTGTTCGATACTCTGGAATTCTTGCTTTACTACGCCGATCCGTACACTGCGGGTTCGCTTGCTTGATTCTAGTTTTATAAATTTAAAGCTTGATTGCACGCACGCTAAGTGGCGAACAAGTTTTTGGCGCCGTTGCCGGGGATTTGGTTTAGGCCGAATTCGGTTGTCGGTTGTCAAGCTTGGGAGCTCTTCCCTTGTTATTTGATATCTCTTTCGAGTGTATGCGCAGGTCTAGGAACAACGAAGACCTCTTACCTCTCGATCAAGAGCTTGAGAGGACTTTGAGGAGAAAGCTCAAGGAAAGAAGGATGGCTGAAGAAAGAGAACGCGATTACCAAACAAAGTTAGCGGAATCCGAAGCTCAACTTAGATGGAGCGAGAAGACTCGCAAGGAAGAATCGGATCGCTATCAATCAAAAATCGAAGATCTAACGGATATGATGTTCCAAATGAGGCTGGAAATAAGCGACCTCAAGAAGAAAAAGAGAAGAAGGAGATCGGGAAGATCGGTTAGAACTAACTCATCCAATGAGGATAGCGACTCTTCCATGCCACCACTAGAGGACATTGATCCAACGATCAATGTGAACCCGTTTGTTTCACGAGCGGCCGCAAATCGTCGTGCCCCAGCTGGAGGTGCGAGAGTCGATCGTGTGGATGAGGGGCCAAGAACTCTTGGCCAAAGGATGGATCCGACGCAGCAACCACGCCGTTTGGGTGTGAACTTTGATGCTGATGATGCACAAGGGTTCAGCTTTAACCCGCAAGTTATTACCATTGTCCGCCAAAATCAATTTGGGGGAACGAGCGCTGAATCTCCACATCAACATCTACAAAATTTTGAGATCATGATGGAGACAATGAAGCCAAAGAATGCAACTACCAACAGTTATAAACTCAAGCCTTTCTTCTTCTCCTTGAAAGGGAAAGCATTGTCTTGGTATCAAGCTCTTCCAAGTGGGAAACTCGACACATGGGAGGATCTTTCTTCGGAATTCCTCACTAAGTTCTTTCCGCCATCCAAGATGGCGGAGTTGAGAGGTAAGATTAATGCATTTTCTATGAGATCTAACGAAAGTTTGTTTCAATCTTGGGAAAGATTTCAGGATTTGCTATTGGATTGCCCACATCATGGCATATCCAAATTGGCGCTATTGGAGATATACTATAAGGGGCTGGATGTGGAGACACAATTCAAGCTCCAATCCCTTTCATGTGGTACATTCATGGACATGAGGGAAGATGACGCTTGGGACTTCATTGAGAAGCAAGCGCGAGTCATTGAGAAGTATTCTCATCGGAAAGTAGAGGCGAATCATGTGGAACAAGGAGCAAAGTTATCACAAGCAACTCAAACTCAAATCTTTTCTCTCAATATGGAGATTAAAGAATTGAAGGAAGCCATCAAAACCAACTTTCCAAAGCAAAAGGAACAAGATGTAGGTTATTTGGGCAACAACAATAACCACAACGGGAATGAGAATACAAACCGCAACAGTCGGAACAACAACCGGAATAAGTGGAACAACAACAACAACCGGAACAACAATTGGAACAACAATAGGGGTTCAAACAACAATAATTGGTGTCCCAACCAACAAAATTCCGGTAATTCTTATTCCAATTCAGGAAATTCTAATGGTGGAAGTACTTCGGGAAAAGAGAAGCCCGATCCCATGTTGGAAACAATTT
Source organism: Fagopyrum homotropicum (assembly GCA_033239125.1). NCBI lineage: Eukaryota > Viridiplantae > Streptophyta > Magnoliopsida > Caryophyllales > Polygonaceae > Fagopyrum > Fagopyrum homotropicum. Next base: position 62,441,146 of record BSWB01000005.1, read on the forward strand.
TGGGCAAGCTTCAAGGATTGGAGAGTCACATCATCAAGGTTGATGATCACATAACTAAGGTTGATAAAGCCCAAAAGGTTTTAGAGAACCAAATGTTTAGCCATGCGGAGGAAGTTCCTAGGAATCAAGGAAAACTTCCAGGAAAGACGGAGGATAACCCAAAGGGAAGGGTGATGGCAATCACAACTAGGAGCGGAGCGACAAACACCAACCCGCAGCCTAAGTTTGTAGAAGGAGAAAGAAAAGGGGAAGGAGAAGGAAGATGTCTACGTTCCTCCTCCAGCTTTCAAACCTCCCCTACCATTCCCACAATCTAGAGCAAGAGCGCGTCTAGACAAGCAATTCGGTAAGTTTATCAAACTCATGAGCAAACTGCATATTAATATGTCTTTCATTGATGCAATTGTAGGTATGCCAGCTTATGGAAAGTTCCTAAAGGAGATCCTCTCTAACAAAAGAAAGTTAGAAGATTTTGGAGAGGTTAAGATGAGTTCGGATTCATCGGATCTCATCAAGACAATGAAGGAGAAGATGCCCCTAAAGCTGAAGGATCCGGGGTCATTTTGTATTCCCATAGGAGTGGGAGATGTCACATATGATGCATTATGTGATTTAGGAGCAAGCGTGAGCATCATTCCGCTTGCCTTATGCAGGAAGATCGGTTTAGGAGAACCTAAGCCGGTAAAAATGACGTTATACATGGCGGATCGATCCATAACTCGTCCCATCGGTATAGTTGAAGACGTCCCGGTCAAGCTTGGTAAGTTTTAAGTTCCTATAGACTTTGTTGTGCTTGACATTCCTACAGATAGTCCGGTCCCGATCATACTCGGAAGACCGTTTCTTGCAACATCCGGTTGCATAGTTGATTGCAAGAATGCTAGACTCGCCTTCGACATAGGAGAAGAAAAGGTAGAGTTCATCCTCTCCACTTTAGTGAAGGAACCAGTTTTCGATGAGGATATATTCAACATCCATGACGAAGAGCTATCTAGAGAAGAGGTAAGTTCGATTCTCTTCAAAGACCCCTTACAAAAAGTTATTTCTATGAGCATTATGGATGTAGGGGGAAGAAGAGGAATGTAATGAGGAAGTAGAAGCTTTAGAAAAGCAAAAAGAAGTGTATGAAGAAGAATATGAGAAACTCTACGATGGGTCAGAAAACGTTAGATATCACGGCCAGACGTGCTATTCCACGGCCGTGGAATCTACCAACATGACCGTAATCAGCTATTCAGAGGACTCTAGTAAGTTACACGGCCAAAACCACGGCCGTGGAACAAACAGAGGTCCCGTAATTGACTTCCACGCCCAAAACCACGGCCGTGGAGGGAACGGAGTAGCCGTAATTTTGGGTGAATCTGAAGAAGATTGTATCCTCTCCGCCACTTCTCTTGATTCTTCTCCAACACCTTCTACATCCTTAGACACTTCTAAGGAAACATCGGATACTCCTCAAGAGACATTAGAGACTCCTATAGTGATGGAATTGAAGCCACTTCCTACACATCTAAGGTACGCATTTCTGGGACCTACTTCTACCTTTCTGGTAATTGTTAGTTCCGATTTGAGTATTGATGAACATAGTAAGCTCATGGTTGTTCTTAAGAAACATAGGAAAGCCCTAGGGTATAACTATAGAGGATCTAGTAGGAATCAAACCCTCACTATGTATGCATAAGATCCTAATGGAAGAAGATTTTAGAACTTCGCGACAACCTCAAAGGCGGTTAAATCCGACCATGAAGGAGGTTGTCAAGAAGGAAATTCTTAAACTACTTGATGCAGGTAACATCTACCCTATCTCCGATAGCAAGTGGGTGAGTCCCGTACAGGTGGTTCCAAAGAAGGGAGGAATGACGGTCATCACCAATAAAAACAATGAACTCATTCCCACACGAACCGTAACCGGATGGAGGATGTGCATAGATTACCGGAAGCTAAACAACGCAACGAGGAATGATCACTTCCCACTACCCTTCATCGATCAAATGCTTGAGAGGTTAGCACAACACTCACACTTTTGCTATCTTGACGGTTATAGTGGTTTCTTTCAGATCCTGATACATCCGGATGATCAAGAGAAGACAACATTCACTTGTCCGTGGGGGAATGTTTGCGTATAGGAGAATGCCGTTTGGGCTTTGCAACGCCCCAGCCACCTTTCAAAGGTGCATGATGGATATCTTTTCGGAGTACATAGAGGAGATCATGGAGGTCTTTATGGATGATTTCTCCGTTTATGGTTCTTCTTTTGATAATTGTCTTTCTAACCTTGCTCTTGTATTACAAAGGTGTGAAGACACTAACCTAGTTCTTAATTGGGAGAAATGTCAATTTATGGTGAAAGAAGGTATTGTATTAGGACACTTAGTCTCTAGTAGAGGGATTGAGGTGGATAAAGATAAGATAGAGACAATAGAAAAGCTTCCTCCCCCAACTTCGGTAAAAGGGATAAGAAGTTTTCTAGGACATGCTGGGTTCTATAGGCGTTTCATAAAGGATTTTTCCAAGATATCAAAACCTCTCACTAATTTATTAATGAAGGATGCAGTTTTTGATTTCTCGCAGGAATGCTTAGATGCGTTTAATATGATTCGGGGAGCTCTAATCTCAGCCCCGATTATCCAACCTCCGGATTGGAATCTTCCCTTTGAGGTTATGTGTGACGCAAGTGACGTAGCCATAGGGGCTGTGCTTGGGCAAAGAAAGGAAGGGACGAACCCATGCCATTTACTACGCTAGCAAGACGCTAGATGAAGCGCAGCTCAACTACGCCACTACCGAAAAGGAATTTTTAGCAATTGTATATGCATTTGAAAAGTTTCGCTCTTATCTTGTAGGTGCTAAGGTGATTGTATACACGGATCATGTTGCGATCCGGTATTTCCTTGCGAAGAAAGATGCGAAACCAAGGCTAATTAGATGGATTCTTCTCTTACAAGAATTCGATCTAGAGATCCGTGACAAGAAAGGTTCGGAAAATTATGTTCCGGATCATTTGAGTCGTCTACCACATCTAGAGGACGACTATCTACCTATAGATGACTCCTTTCCGGATGAGCATTTACATATCATAGAGGAGTGCATCGACGTGATCACCAAAGGTAACGAACCATGGTTTGCTGATTTTGTTAACTATTTGGTTTGTCAGGAATTACCACCCGGATTATCCTACGCACAAAGAAAGAAGTTCTTTAAGGATGTTCGGGAATACTTTTGGAACGAACCTCTCCTCTTTAAGAGAGGTCCGGACGACATCATTCGGCGATGTGTACCGGAAGATGAGATGCAAAGTGTCATCCGTCATTGTCATTCACTACCTTGTGGAGGACACGCTAGTTCGAACAAGACTGATAGCATGAATTATAGTCTAGTTTTTGGGGTTTGTTTGGACGTTTTATCTTTCATAATCTGTATGTTTGTATATACATTATGTGATTTTACTACCAGTTCATCTACCTTTGCGAGAATCGAGGTCTACACCTAGTTTTGTTGTAATCATAGGTAAAATGGTACGTTTTGCATCAAAAAGGAGCAAAAGGAGTCATGAGTCATTGGAGCTACATTGAGGAGCAAAAGGAACCATCCAGGAAGCATAGACATGGATTAAAGATTCACTTTGGACCAGTTTTGAGAGATTTCACATTCAGTTATTGTAACACCCCGAATCCGCGGGACTCGGGGCGCTACGGGTTGGGGCCTCACAATGGGTCCCGACCCTTAGCCTGACAACAATTTCACCGGATCTTGCAACAAGGCACAAATAAAGGCCAAAACCGAAATACATTTTTATGCAATGTTATGAAACCCGAAAATAAAAGAAAGAAAAGACTTCAGCCGTCCTTACAACAACATCAACATAAGATACAATAACAACAACACAAAGACTCAAAAACCCAAAACAACCTAAGATGTACGGAACCCCGGCTGCCCACTCCTCCGGATCACTCGGCCACATCCTATCCTGCACATCAACTACAACAATCGGTATAAAACCGTTAGCTCACATTCTAGGCATTATGAGAATAATATGGAACAAACACACATAGAAACACAAACACACAACATGATTATAAACATACACATCCGTTACTTATTATCTTTTTAGGTTATTCCATATCTAATTCATTCGTTCAAGTGTGACACGAGAGTCTTATAACTCTCGCCTCTGTCCCCGTATAACCAACAGGAGTGTGGCGGCGCCCAACCCGTATACCCTGAGGGAGTGATGAAGAAGCCCGCCCGTATACCGTGTATGGCCTGGTCGCAGAGATCCCCCCAGTCTCCCTCGGGAAACTGAGCGGTGATGTCACCGCCCGATAATAATAATAGTAGTAACGACGGGCCAATAAATAAGGTCAAGTAAATCCTAATCCATTTTCATACTTAAAAGCGGTAAACACACACCACCATATATATCCAAATAAGGCATAAAAGTGGCTAAGTAAGTCCAAGGACTTACCTCATTTCAAAGCTAGCTAAGAAAAACCGATCTCACTTCCCGTAGGAAAATAACCAAAGCCTGTTCAAGACAAGGCACGATAATCAATAACTAACCGATAAGCTAGAAGCATCGGGCTTATAGTCTCTCAAAACCTATATGAGGTCACACCCTAGCATCCTAGGTCCAACCCCTAATCTCAAAGATCGTCCTAAGATCGTACTAAACATAACTCGACAAAATCTCGTAAACTATCCAACAACCATACACGGTTCAAGGCCACTACTTGGCATTTGCCCTAAGTTATGCTAGATCCAACCTAGCATGATTCTACCACTTAAACATAACTAAATCGAGGAAGAAGGTACTCACACACAATCCAAGGGGTGTATATGATCTAAGGACGTCGAGATTGGATTCGTTGGTCTATAACGGCCGCTTCCGGACCTAAAACCAAAGTTAAGGAATTTTAGCTTATATGCTAAATTTGATTTTAAAATAAGTATATATATATAACTCAAGGTAAAACTCGTTTTCCAAAGTCTAACGTTAAAACCCAACAATATTTCTTCCGGGGCAAAAACATAACAAGAATTAAGAACTTGAGTGTAAACCGTAATTAAAACTTCGAGCCATAAATCAAAATTAGCCACCAAGGGCATCATCGATAATTTGCTAAAGAGTTCGGTCAAAACTGCAATAAAACTATGGCTAAAATATTTAACAACATTCTGTAGGGGCATAATAGTTCATTTCCAAAAGGTCTAGGTTCACCACTGCAATTATCCAGAAAAATAGGGCATCAAGTGTAATAACAGCAAAAAGAGGGCCAAAATCGGAATAACCCAAAATCTCTTCTTCAACCTCCTGTTAACGCAATCCAGAAGAAGGAGAAGGTGTGGAAATCCCGCAGCTGCCCAGGCGGAGTGAAGGAGGTGGCCGGTGTGCAGGCGGCGGCTCCGGCAGAAGTCGGCGGTGGCCCCGATTCCGGCGGTTGCTACACACAATTAGGGCACCGGGCTGTCACATACAGGGGAGGAAAGGAAAAGAGAAAGGAGGGAGGGATTGAGGCGGCCACTCACCGTTCCGGCAGCCCAGGCGGCTCGAGGCGGGGCGAGGCTGTGTCGGCTCTTCCCGGCGGGATCCTAGCGGCACTGAGGCGGCGGCGGCCTTCAATTCGTGAACCGAAGAGAGGGGGAGAGTGAAATGGGAGTAGGGAGAGAGAGGGAATGACAGAATAGGGAAGGGTGTGGGCTGATCAGTGGTAACATCGCAGGGAGGCAGGGGCGAGGGGTCGGACGCAGCTAGGGTTGCAGGCTAGGGCCAAGGGGGTCGAAGGGTCGGCTGCGGAGAGGTCGGCCTCTGGCCCTCCTCTGCTGCAACGCCTCACGCGAGAAGAACATCAGGGAAAAGAAGAAAGAGAGAGAGAAAAAGAAAAAGAAGGAAAAGGAAAAAGGAAAGAAAATAAGAAGAAAAGAAATAATAAAGGATGGGCTCGATTAAAAACATTTGGAACGGAGATTTCCGAGTCGGGAATATTTTCCGAACCATTCCGAAAGTAACCCACAAAATATGAATATACTCGGAAAGCTATTTTTAAGTCGTAAAAGTACTTTAAATAAAATATTAAATCTAATAAAATACCGATATAAGTAGGAAAATAAAAATCGAAAACGCGCCAAAATTTGGGGCGTTACATTAGATCCCCCTAAAAAGAAGTTTCGTCCCGAAACTTGATATACGTCGAACTTCTCGGTCCCTAAGGCCGAGGTATAAACTCATAACAAGGAAGGCTTAGACCTTCTAATCTATATACACTAAAACTGCTCCCACCACTATCGCAATATAACTATAACCGGTCATAAAACCCGTTCTCTCACGGCGCAAACAACATATAACATCGCACTTATACACATTAAGGGAAGGACTGGGTATAACCCGTCGATTCTATCAAGCTACTAATTCGGCGTAAAACTAAACCAAAGATACTATACTCCGTCTACAGCTAAATCACCATAACTTACAATCTTTCTCGAGTCATGTATGTACTCCCTCGACTGATACACAGGAAATACCGGGTGAACACTCTCTACTCTTGGCGGTCGCGCTAACCGGTAAACCACTAACCCCACCTACGCTAAGATCTCCAAAAGGTCCGATATATCGGAAACTCAACTTCCTTCTCGGGTCTTTCTCAATACATCAATTCCATCATGTTTCTTCTTTGCTTGTCTCTAACAAAGACGGTTGAACTTCCAGTTTACACCGTTGGCTTTGGTTCTTGTCAAACCGAACTTTGATGTTACGTTTCCTAAATTCTTGTTACAAGTTCTAAGTGATGAAGGAAGTACTTTACATCACACCACTTCTACTATCGAGACACGTATGCTATTATTTTTACATTGTCCCTCAACATTCGATCTAGGCCTTGTCTTGAAGAATCATTTGTACACTTCAAACCCCTCATTACTCCAGGCAAATCAAAACAGTTGTACCAATAAATCTTCTCTTTAACTCTCAAAACTCTATTATCAAACGGTGACAATCAAGTCTTAACTTAATCTTATAAGGAACTTCGACCCTTGAAGTTGTTCGAGTAGATCTCCCATTCGTTGTAAGGGATACTTGTCCTTCATTGTCTTCTTACTCAACTTATAGTAATCAATTTACAAACGGAGATAGCTGTCTCTCTCTTCGCAGACCAGTATCCTCTATAATAACTTCGAATCAAGGATTCAAGATATATCCCAACATGAACTTCAAATCAAGAGTTCAAGATACATTCTAATATGAACTTCAAAACTTCTTAACGGTAAATCCACCTTCTAATGCATTGGAATCCGTTCTATCTCGGGTTCTTGTTCTTCTTCTCCCATCACATATTTTAAGATATCGACACAATCTTGTCTTAACATTGGTCAAGTGGTCCACCCCGATCTGTTGAGGTGACGTCCATCGAACACGTGGTTTAATACTTCTTTAGCTACACTGTTTACCATCCTCTTTCAAAGATCCTGCATCTCCAGAACTCAGGACACTTGCTCTAATCATCTTTTTAAGATTTCACACTTATGTGAAGTCATGAAGGTCCTAACTGCAGGACTTAATCACGCCTTATAATATATTAGTATTACCTTCTTCGTATTCTACCAAAGCTTGCATCATTCCTTCGAGTAGGTGTAGAATTTACTCCATTTTCTTATGTAACGCTCAATCGACCGTAGAGGTTCTAACCTCAATCTTTGTTTACTTATTATACATCTCCATGAACTTCAAACTTCAAAACTTCAGTCTTCCCTTACTATTGTCGGTCACCTTATGCCTTTCTCGGTATTCTACGTACAACTACAATGGAAGCCTCATCTTACGGTTGATCCACTAGCTCCTCTTACCATGATCAAACCTTAAAAGTTGTAACCCGTGGCGTATCTCCATATATCGATCCCATGACCTAAGAAGGCCCCGTAAGATCGTTACAATATCCTCCTCGGAGGTCTTGTTATAACTATGTGCTTGAACTCGTTCAACATTATTTGATTTAAGACAATTGCGCGTCCATTGATGTACCTCCTGACTACTGACATTGATTCACCGCGGATACTCCAAGCTCTTGTTCCCGATCCTATATGTTCTCGTAGTCTTGTTTACTCTTCCCATCTACACACATCAATAGACAACCCGCACTTGTGCGTCCTCAGTTGTCACCGATTAATTTATATCTGACATTCTCTGAAGTTAACGACTTACCCTCCTACCATACTTCCACGTTACCTCACTCCTGAAGGATACCCTCTCGGGGTACTTTATCTTAACTCCACTAGCTCATTTTACTATGCTTCAACTACGTTAGCTCTTTCTACGCTCCTCTCTTCCTTCCGCTTTTGTAAGATAACCATACCTACCCAACACTCTCGTCTCATATGTCCCACTTTTATAGGCTTGACCCCTCTTCATAATTTTTAGCAAATGCACTCCTCAAATATTCTGACATTTATTAGCCTCCACTCGCATCCTTATTGGTTGATAACTTACGTTCTTCCATCCAGCTCCTTGTTTCCTCTTTCATCTTCTGAAGATCATCATCCTCACACACTTCATGATTCTTAGCGTTGATCAATCTCATCTTAATGACGGAAATCGATTGACTCCCACGGAAATTTCACTATGTAAATTTTCACCATGTGATCCTCCTCATAACTCTCAAACTGCTGAATAAGTCACCCGCTTAGAATCTCGCAAAGATCGTCACTACACCCTCCGGTACCTCTTGTAAGCTTAACTTCCGGTTCTCGTAAATCTTTTCAAATTCTTGGACCACTCTTTTCTTCTTGACTCCTAAACTGAGGAGCGCCTATTGAAAAATCGTCTTACTTAAAATGCCACTTTTATTGTCGAGCGAGAATGTAGTCCTCTTTACTTGATTCGCATCTTTAGTTCATCGACACCGCACTTAGAAAAATCTTATGTTCGTTGTCTCTAGTTGCCTTATTGATGCTCCTTCATTGTTTCCCTGATTCCACCTCACGCCTTCATGTCGCTTTTATATTGGTATAGTCTCCATATTGGTTTCGCTTAAGTCGACACGAGGTTCTCTTTTATTTGTTTGTCCTTTGGTTATGTCATCTCTAGTCTTCTTCTTCGACGTCCTCTTAAAGGAGTCCAGGAATTCACCGGGGTGCTTGCAAAGTCTTGATGCTCAACTTGATAACTTGAGCATACTTATCTTCGTATGTATACTATCCTAAGCCAAAAGGCATTGTCCATGGGGCGATGATAGCTTTCTATCATCTTAGCTATAAGGTCCTCTATCACTAATATGATATTAGCATACCATATGGTTATATATATATATAAGGATGTAAACGTCATGCTACTACTATAAACATAATCAGTCCATAACAATTTAGAATTCAACAAACAAATATAGTCCAAAACATCCTAAGTCCACATATACATATCTACATATACACACACACTTATATATACATAATATAATAATCAATAACTACGTCGCCGAGATCCGCGGAGGAAGTGGTGGTCCCGTACATTCTACCCCAACTGACTCATGCACATGATTTGAAAACAAAATTCATTTCTTTAAAACTAAGAACCCTAGAGGGTTCTATTTATTTTTATTCGGCCTTTAGAAGATTGCGAGTGCCATTGTTGTCAACCTAGGGCTCTGATACCACTTTTGTAACACCCCGAATCCGCGGGACTCGGGGCGCTACGGGTTGGGGCCTCACAATGGGTCCCGACCCTTAGCCTGACAACAATTTCACCGGATCTTGCAACAAGGCACAAATAAAGGCCAAAACCGAAATACATTTTTATGCAATGTTATGAAACCCGAAAATAAAAGAAAGAAAAGACTTCAGCCGTCCTTACAACAACATCAACATAAGATACAATAACAACAACACAAAGACTCAAAAACCCAAAACAACCTAAGATGTACGGAACCCTGGCTGCCCACTCCTCCGGATCACTCGGCCACATCCTATCCTGCACATCAACTACAACAATCGGTATAAAACCGTTAGCTCACATTCTAGGCATTATGAGAATAATATGGAACAAACACACATAGAAACACAAACACACAACATGATTATAAACATACACATCCGTTACTTATTATCTTTTTAGGTTATTCCATATCTAATTCATTCGTTCAAGTGTGACACGAGAGTCTTATAACTCTCGCCTCTGTCCCCGTGTAACCAACAGGAGTGTGGCGGCGCCCAACCCGTATACCCTGAGGGAGTGATGAAGAAGCCCGCCCGTATACCGTGTATGGCCTGGTCGCAGAGATCCCCCCAGTCTCCCTCGGGAAACTGAGCGGTGATGTCACCGCCCGATAATAATAATAGTAGTAACGACGGGCCAATAAATAAGGTCAAGTAAATCCTAATCCATTTTCATACTTAAAAGCGGTAAACACACACCACCATATATATCCAAATAAGGCATAAAAGTGGCTAAGTAAGTCCAAGGACTTACCTCATTTCAAAGCTAGCTAAGAAAAACCGATCTCACTTCCCGTAGGAAAATAACCAAAGCCTGTTCAAGACAAGGCACGATAATCAATAACTAACCAATAAGCTAGAAGCATCGGGCTTATAGTCTCTCAAAACCTATATGAGGTCACACCCTAGCATCCTAGGTCCAACCCCTAATCTCAAAGATCGTCCTAAGATCGTACTAAACATAACTCGACAAAATCTCGTAAACTATCCAACAACCATACACGGTTCAAGGCCACTACTTGGCATTTGCCCTAAGTTATGCTAGATCCAACCTAGCATGATTCTACCACTTAAACATAACTAAATCGAGGAAGAAGGTACTCACACACAATCCAAGGGGTGTATATGATCTAAGGACGTCGAGATTGGATTCGTTGGTCTATAACGGCCGCTTCCGGACCTAAAACCAAAGTTAAGGAATTTTAGCTTATATGCTAAATTTGATTTTAAAATAAGTATATATATATAACTCAAGGTAAAACTCGTTTTCCAAAGTCTAACGTTAAAACCCAACAATATTTCTTCCGGGGCAAAAACATAACAAGAATTAAGAACTTGAGTGTAAACCGTAATTAAAACTTCGAGCCATAAATCAAAATTAGCCACCAAGGGCATCATCGATAATTTGCTAAAGAGTTCGGTCAAAACTGCAATAAAACTATGGCTAAAATATTTAACAACATTCTGTAGGGGCATAATAGTTCATTTCCAAAAGGTCTAGGTTCACCACTGCAATTATCCAGAAAAATAGGGCATCAAGTGTAATAACAGCAAAAAGAGGGCCAAAATCGGAATAACCCAAAATCTCTTCTTCAACCTCCTGTTAACGCAATCCAGAAGAAGGAGAAGGTGTGGAAATCCCGCAGCTGCCCAGGCGGAGTGAAGGAGGTGGCCGGTGTGCAGGCGGCGGCTCCGGCAGAAGTCGGCGGTGGCCCCGATTCCGGCGGTTGCTACACACAATTAGGGCACCGGGCTGTCACATACAGGGGAGGAAAGGAAAAGAGAAAGGAGGGAGGGATTGAGGCGGCCACTCACCGTTCCGGCAGCCCAGGCGGCTCGAGGCGGGGCGAGGCTGTGTCGGCTCTTCCCGGCGGGATCCTAGCGGCACTGAGGCGGCGGCGGCCTTCAATTCGTGAACCGAAGAGAGGGGGAGAGTGAAATGGGAGTAGGGAGAGAGAGGGAATGACAGAATAGGGAAGGGTGTGGGCTGATCAGTGGTAACATCGCAGGGAGGCAGGGGCGAGGGGTCGGACGCAGCTAGGGTTGCAGGCTAGGGCCAAGGGGGTCGAAGGGTCGGCTGCGGAGAGGTCGGCCTCTGGCCCTCCTCTGCTGCAACGCCTCACGCGAGAAGAACAGCAGGGAAAAGAAGAAAGAGAGAGAGAAAAAGAAAAAGAAGGAAAAGGAAAAAGGAAAGAAAATAAGAAGAAAAGAAATAATAAAGGATGGGCTCGATTAAAAACATTTGGAACGGAGATTTCCGAGTCGGGAATATTTTCCGAACCATTCCGAAAGTAACCCACAAAATATGAATATACTCGGAAAGCTATTTTTAAGTCGTAAAAGTACTTTAAATAAAATATTAAATCTAATAAAATACCGATATAAGTAGGAAAATAAAAATCGAAAACGCGCCAAAATTTGGGGCGTTACAGTTATGACTCACCTCGGTTGACCACAGATTCACCTCGACCGAGGTGATCTACGAGAGCGTCTCGACCGAGGCGAAAATCCTGACGCGGCGGGATATATTTTATTCTTGGCTGAGATCTTTTATTTTTGGAAGGAGAGATCTTATATTTTTGGGCTGGATTTCTGGAAGGAAGATCATATATTTAGGAGATCTATTTTGGAGATAAGATATATTTTATTAGGAAATTATCTTTTAAGATATTTCCTATAAAATCATCTTAGAAAGATATTTATTTTAGGAGATAAGATCTATTTTATTAGGAAATTATCTTATAGCTGGAAGGAAGATATTTATTTTAGGAGATATGGATATATTTTATAGGAAATTATCTTTTTAAGATATTTTATATTTGGAAGATAATTCTCCTATATAAAGGGTTGGATTTTCTACAATTCACCCATCTTCGGAGGCCGCATACACGAACATCCGCCTACACCGAAAAAGACGCAGCAGCCGCATACTCCAAGTTGGGAGATTTGAAGAACCTTTTTTGAAGGTTGAAGGAAGATTGAAGTCCATAGCTTTTATAACTTTTATTGAAGGGTTTTGTAAGATTGTCTTCAATTCCCTCAATTGTTGTCTTGTCTTTTTGGATTATTATCCAAGGAACGCTTTTGTGTGATATTTGATTCAGTTATTGAAGTCTTTTCATTAAATTCTTCGTTGTTCAAATATTCACCTTCTTCCCTTATATTTAATACTTTCATTATGATGATGAGTGGCTAATTTCCTTGTGTGATTCTAGGGTGATTGGCTGAAGGTTGTGGGAAAAACAATGATAGAATAATCTTAGATTCCAGTAGGATCCTGAAAGTTCGAGTCTTTAACCTTAACCCTAAGCATCTCGTTCGGTTGATGAACATCTCGGCCGGGGTGGAATTCTTCTGACCGAGGTGACTTATCCGACCCTAAACTGAGAGTTAAGTGTTAGAGTTTGCTAAATCCTATTCTTATTACACCTTCCTGGTTCAAAGCAAGCTTAGGATGAGACTTACCCGGTAATTCCTTAGTTTGTGTACCAACGATCATAAGTGTAGGTAATAAAGGTTTATCCTTTATTGGGGTTTGAGTGTGCTTCCATCCCATCTTTGTGAGTTAGCCTGAGACTTACCCGGTAAAGGTTGATTCTATTCCCTTAGATGGTGTGTTAGTTTGAGGTTATAGTTCTTTATCTTAATTCCTTGAGACTTACCCGGTAATAGGAGTTACGGTTTAGGATTAGTGTGTAGTGAGACTTACCCGGTGATCTACTCCACTTAAGAAACACCTTCCCCACGCAAAAATCTCAGCTTTGTCCGCTTATCTATAGATCTTGAGTTGGAACCACAACTAGATGCCTTAATCCCTAGAATTGCATATTTGCTTTATTTGACATCTTATTCATCTTTGATTGTGTTAAATCGCTCTTGTGGTTAGTATTAACATTAGCACACCGTATTGACTCTGTTTCACCGAGTCCCTGTGATCGACCCCTGGAATTTTCTTGCTTTTACTACGATTGACCCGTACACTGCGGGTTCGCATCCTTGTTTTAAGCTTTAGTCTAGGGTTATAAATTTAAAGCTTGCACACACCGTTTGGAGCGAACAAGTTTTTGGCGCCGTTGCCGGGGACTTGGTCTAGACCGAGCCGGTTGCGGTTTGCTTTCGGGGCACTTGCCCCTGTTGCTACTAACTACTCTTTCTATGAGTTTTGTAGTTTTCAGGATTTCCGATGACTACATTTGATCCAGCCTGGATAGCAAGGCAAAGTGCTAGGGCGGACCATTATGAATACTTGGAGGAGAAGTACTCCTTCTATTGGTTCAGCAATGAATGGGAAAGAGAAGAGGTCATTCAGCGTGAACTTGCGATATGGGATGAGAAGAATGTCCCTAAAAACATTTATGAGCAACCTTTTGAAGACTCTCTCGAATCAAGATTGGAGAAGTTGATGAAGAAGGTGGAGGAGCTCAAGGAAAGCACCCTATTCTATGCTAAGCCGAAAGAGGAGCATAAGGAAGTGTTGCACGTTCCAAGCATTCCTTTGGTCGAACCGGAAGTTTTTCCTGAAGCTTCTGTGGAAGCGGAGGATGTGGAAGATCTCGATCCAACTGCCGAGACCTCGGCCGAGGTGGAGGAGATCTCGACCGAGATGGAAGAAGAATTTGTAGAACTGCAAGATGCGGCGAACCTTGGCCAAATTACTGAGATTGTGGTCAAGGTGGAAGAAAGACCAGCAGAACTGAGAGAGATTTCGTGGGTGGATTATCAACCCAACACGAAACTTGTCTCAAGCTTTGGAGAACTTTGCAAGGTACATTCTCCTACTTCATTTGAATTCCCTATTAATATTTCTAGATTTTTCAGGAAGGCACCGGAGAATTCGAGGTCTCTTCCGAAAGAACCTCCTAAGATCAAGATGAAACCTCTCTTGAAATTGTTGGAGGAAGATGCTCCTTGGATTATAAGGAGTGAAGTTAACAAGCGCTTCACCGCTAAGGCAACGAAGTGTTATTTGTTCAAGTATGGGGTCCCTCGCATGCTCAGGACCCTGTACCATCCCCAAGCTATAGATGGGGAAGCTGCTATGATTCTCGAGAAACTATTTTCTCGATCCAGGAAAGGATGGGACGCAAGGCTAGATTATGTCCCAGTGAAGTGTAGGAAGTCTAGACGAATTCCGGTGAGAATCAAACCGTACAAGCTTGTACGTGGGAGATCTTACCATTTTCCGGTGAAGTTAGGAACCGGAACCTTCTTGGAAGATTTTTACGGATGTGATGAGCACTCCACGACATTCGAAGTGCATTGAGTAATCCCATGCCGTATGGTCCAGCTAGCGACCTTAAACCAAGCGCTTCTTGGGAGGCAACCCAAGGTATTGCTTTCTTCTCCCTTTTCTAGTTTAGTTTAGATAGTTGCTTTGTTTTTGTTTTCCTCTAGACAACAGCCAGGTATTCCAAAAGGAAGGATCACAGTTCAGGAGCTACACTAGAAGAACAAAATTTCGAGAAGTTGAGGAAACGAGCTTTACTGAGATACATCTCGGGTACTGTCAGAACACCTCGACCGAGATGTGCTTCGCCAACCGAGATGGTCATTTCTGGGAGCTGTTTCTTACTCCTTCATGCAGTTTAGCTATGTTCGGTGAGTATCCTGTCCTTAGACTTATTTTGACCCACTGGGACAGTATGTCCCAAGTATGGGGTATGCGGATATGTTATTTGACTATGGATGATTGTATGCTACTTTGATGGATATTTATGATCTTATTATGCTTCACTTTCGCTTCTATATGTTTATCTGATATTACATGCATACCTACAGGTTATTTGATTGAGAAAAACGTCAAAACTGAAAGAAAACTGGTTTAAAAAAAAAAAAAAAATTTTTGACCTCGACCGGGACAGTTCTAGCCGAACGAGGTGATCCACCTCGGTTGACCTAAGAACACCTCGACCGAGGTGTGTTAACTGAGAGTTTTCGAAAACGATTTTGTGCTACTTATCTGGATATGATCTCAGTGAAGATTTTGTTTACTTACTGGTTTTAAATTCTTTATGTGTTTGAAAGGTTTTATAATATGTTTAAGTTGCTAAATGCTTTGTTTGAAATTATTAGCATGTTTAATACTTTGCTTTTATCCAAATTATGTTGAATTTGAAGGTTGACACCGCAGGTTAAGTTCTCTCACTTTCTTCTTGGAAAGACCAAGGCAATTCATTCTCTTCTTCTTTTTCTTCTTGATCATGCTTAGCCCCTCATATACATTTTGCCTCCCTTTACCTATCCGGGAATTTGGAAGCAAGCGAAGTGGTGAAAGCAAGTGGAGTTAAAGTTGAGAAGTGGCTGGAAGTGAAAGTGTTAGAAAGCAATAATAGGTTTGGGGAAGTCAATCATGAAGATGAGTAACTCGGCACCATTCACATAGCCGGGTGTTTGTGTCTTGCCAAAGTCGGATTGAGCGATATTCCTAACGGGTCATGGTATGTGCATCAAGGGTTTGATGCATCTCGAGAAATTGATGATTGCGGATCTCCTAGGCTTCGGTTATTGTGCACCTCTGTCCATGCATCCCAAAAAGTAAAGTAAAAGAGAAAAAAAGTGCGAAATAAGCAAAGCTTATTGGTGGAAGATGTTGCAAGTCAAAGTGAAAGTGAAGTTCATCCTTTTCCCGGATTCTAGCACCACATTACCTTACATACATCCCTACCCTACACGTTTCTTGACCTTTTCTTTTGGGAAGCCCTTGAGACCTTGAGCTTGTTGATTGACTTAGCGGTCTAAATCGGATTATACATGATTAATTTTGATAATTATGATTTATTATGCATTCTATGATTTTGTGCAAAGATGAACAACTTTCCTATATTTATAAAATGTTTTAAGCATATTGAGTTTTTAAATTCCAGGAAGTATTCTCTTAGAGTGATCTATGATAGTTGCACACCATAAAATGTTTTTGAAAAGCTTTTTCATTGATTTTATTGACTTATTATCCATTCTATCTTGTCTTCTATATAAGGAACTTGCTTGGGGACAAGCAAGGGCTAAGTATGGGGTATTTTGATAGCATGAATTATAGTCTAGTTTTTGGGGTTTGTTTGGACGTTTTATCTTTCATAATCTGTATGTTTGTATATACATTATGTGATTTTACTACCATTTCATCTACCTTTGCGAGAATCGAGGTCTACACCTAGTTTTGTTGTAATCATAGGTAAAATGGTACGTTTTGCATCAAAAAGGAGCAAAAGGAGTCATGAGTCATTGGAGCTACATTGAGGAGCAAAAGGAACCATCCAGGAAGCATAGCCATGGATTAAAGATTCACTTTGGACCAGTTTTGAGAGATTTCACATTCAGTTATGACTCACCTCGGTTGACCACAGATTCACCTCGACTGAGGTGATCTACGAGAGCGTCTCGACCGAGGCGAATATCCTGACGCGGCGGGATGTATTTTATTCTTGGCTGAGATCTTTTATTTTTGGAAGGAGAGATCTTATATTTTTGGGCTGGATTTCTGGAAGGAAGATCATATATTTAGGAGATCTATTTTGGAGATAAGATATATTTTATTAGGAAATTATCTTTTAAGATATTTCCTATAAAATTATCTTAGAAAGATATTTATTTTAGGAGATAAGATCTATTTTATTAGGAAATTATCTTATAGCTGGAAGGAAGATATTTATTTTAGGAGATATGGATATATTTTATAGGAAATTATCTTTTTAAGATATTTTATCTTTGGAAGATAATTCTCCTATATAAAGGGTTGGATTTTCTACAATTCACCCATCTTCGGAGGCCGCATACACGAACATCCGCCTACACCGAAAAAGACGCAGCAGCCGCATACTCCAAGTTGGGAGATTTGAAGAACCTTTTTTGAAGGTTGAAGGAAGATTGAAGTCCATAGCTTTTATAGCTTTTATTGAAGGGTTTTGTAAGATTGTCTTCAATTCCCTCAATTGTTGTCTTGTCTTTTTGGATTATTATCCAAGGAACGCTTTTGTGTGATATTTGATTCAGTTATTGAAGTCTTTTCATTAAATTCTTCGTTGTTCAAATATTCACCTTCTTCCCTTATATTTAATACTTTCATTATGATGATGAGTGGCTAATTTCCTTGTGTGATTCTAGGGTGATTGGCTGAAGGTTGTGGGAAAAACAATGATAGAATAATCTTAGATTCCAGTAGGATCCTGAAAGTTCGAGTCTTTAACCTTAACCCTAAGCATCTCGTTCGGTTGATGAACATCTCGGCCGGGGTGGAATTCTTCTGACCGAGGTGACTTATCCGACCCTAAACTGAGAGTTAAGTGTTAGAGTTTGCTAAATCCTATTCTTATTACACCTTCCTGGTTCAAAGCAAGCTTAGGATGAGACTTACCCGGTAATTCCTTAGTTTGTGTACCAACGATCATAAGTGTAGGTAATAAAGGTTTATCCTTTATTGGGGTTTGAGTGTGCTTCCATCCCATCTTTGTGAGTTAGCCTGAGACTTACCCGGTAAAGGTTGATTCTATTCCCTTAGATGGTGTGTTAGTTTGAGGTTATAGTTCTTTATCTTAATTCCTTGAGACTTACCCGGTAATAGGAGTTACGGTTTAGGATTAGTGTGTAGTGAGACTTACCCGGTGATCTACTCCACTTTAGAAACACCTTCCCCACGCAAAAATCTCAGCTTTGTCCGCTTATCTATAGATCTTGAGTTGGAACCACAACTAGATGCCTTAATCCCTAGAATTGCATATTTGCTTTATTTGACATCTTATTCATCTTTGATTGTGTTAAATCGCTCTTGTGGTTAGTATTAACATTAGCACACCGTATTGACTCTGTTTCACCGAGTCCCTGTGATCGACCCCTGGAATTTTCTTGCTTTTACTACGATTGACCCGTACACTGCGGGTTCGCATCCTTGTTTTAAGCTTAAGTCTAGGGTTATAAATTTAAAGCTTGCACACACCGTTTGGAGCGAACAAAGACTAGCACTAAGGTATTGCAATCTGGATTCTTTTGGCCTACTTTATTTAAAGATGTGCAAACCTTTGTTTCCTGCTGTGATGCTTGTCAAAGAACAGGGAACATATCTAGGAGGAACGAGATGCCTCTTAACAACATCCAAGAGGTGGAGATCTTTGACGTTTGGGGAGTAGACTTTATGGGACCTTTTCCATCATCTTGTGGAAACCAATACATACTTTTAGCGGTGGATTATGTTTCGAGATGGGTTGAAGCAATTGCCTCTCCCACCAATGATGCCATGGTTGTGGTTAAGTTCTTTAACAAGACCATCTTCCCACGATTTGGGACACCACGGACTATCATTAGTGATGGAGGTTCTCACTTTATTGCCCGACGTTTCGAAGCTCTCTTAGCTAAGTATGGGGTGACTCACAAGATCGCCACCCCTTACCATCCACAAACTAGTGGACAAGTGGAGATCTCAAACCAGGAGATTAAAGGGATCCTAGAGAAAACGGTTTCAAGGACAAGGAAGGATTGGTCTTTGAAGCTAGATGACGCATTATGGGCATACCGGACTACATATAAGACTCCCATCGGAACAACACCATACAACCTTGTGTATGGGAAGTCTTGTCACTTGCCGGTAGAACTGAAGCATAAGGCGTATTGGACAATAAAGTGGTTGAACTTCAGCATGAAGGAAGCGGGAGAGAAGCGTCTCTTAGACCTCAATGAGCTTGAAGAACTTCGCTTGAAAGCCTACGAAAACGCCATGATCTATAAAGAAAGAGCGAAGCGTTGGCATGATAAGCATATCATCCCAAAGGACCTCAAAGAAGGAGATCAAGTTCTCCTCTTCAATTCAAGGCTTCGTCTCTTTCAAGGTAAGCTTAAATCTCGTTGGACTGGACCTTATCTAATCAAACGTATTTTTCCCCATGGTGCAGTTGAAGTATGGGGTGAAAAGGGTGGAAGCTTTAAGGTGAACGGTCAACGACTCAAGAAGTATACACTGGAACTCCAAGCTGAAGAGTTCGCGCCCACCGCACTCGAATAAGTTCGAATATGGTCTAGCTACGGACCTTAAACAAACGCTTCTTGGGAGGCAACCCAAGGTATTGCACTTACGTTTTTGTTTTTGATTTATAGATTAGAATAGCATAGACGTTTTTGTTTTGTTTTGCCTTCGATGCTTTCCGGTATGTTCGTGTTTTTGGATGTAGGATCAGTGGAAAAGAAAGGGAGAAGGAAAGGGTTGAAGAAAATTTACGAAACTTGGACTTTGGCACATTACAGAGAGTTCCACGGCCAAAACCACGGCCGTGACAGCTATAGTGATCGTAATTTGCAAAAGCCTGAGAAAAATCACCAAAACCACGGTTCCGTACATTTCCACGGCCGTGGAAACCCCCGAATGACCGTAATCGAAAAAATTTACGGCCACTAGAAAAACCACGTTTCTTCACAAACACAATCAAATTACCCAATTCCACGCCCCTATTTCGCCGATTCAATCCCCTCCCTCTCAAATTCCCGTTTGTTAATCGTTTCGAACGATTCTTTGACCAAAACTGAAGCAAATCCAATCACCTACAAGATCCAAGCAACGATTCGAGCGGCAAATCACCAGAGAAGGCAGAATTCGGATTTTAAAATCCGAAAACCTAGGTTTTTCACCTCTTCTCTTACTTTGTCAATTTGCCTCAGTTTTTGCAAGAAATTTTAGGAGAACTGATTGAAATTGGATTGGAATTAGTCTTGGGCTGCTTGCTCTTGAATTTGGTGAAAATTTGTTGAGTTTTGAGAAACTTCGAACCGAATCACGGTCTCTGGACATTCCACGGCCGTGGTTTCTGAAGAACAGACCGTGGTTTAGAACAGAAACATGGACCTCGTTAGGAGAATGTCAAATAGGACAAAGAAGAGGAAAGGCAATGCTTCCTCCTCCTCTCAAGCACCCCCTAGTGAGCCAACACCACCACCATCACCCCCACCTCCTAGAATTCCTACTATCCATGAGGATTACCTCGATGCCTTAGAAAGGATCGAGAAGAGAGCGGTTATATGACCTCGTTATCTGTTGCTTGAGGAGCTAGAGCCACTGAATGTGGTAGGGGATCTTACTTGGTTGTTGGATAGAGCAGGGTTGATCATCTTCTCCGCTATCCGGGAAGATGCATATGAGGAGATCACTAGGGAGTTTGTGATCTCATTTGAGCATAGTCACGTAGATAGGACCATTTCTTTCCGGCTCATGGAGAGAAACTATGAGTTCTCGACTCGGGAGTTTGGAGCCTTCTTTGGGTTCCAAGAGACCTTTAATGGTCGATTCCCTAGTGGCATGTACGCCAAGGATTTTTGGGAGGACATTGCTATGGTATACGCCAGCGAGGACTGCTGGAAACCTGCTGATACCAAGGCTAAGTTGATTTATCACTTAGCCTTGAAGATTGCCCACCGAGTGCTTTCTGAGTATCTCTTCCCTAGGATGGAGACTCCTCAGAAAATCAAGACCGATGAGTTGTTTTTGCTTTATTGCATGTTGCATGGTAGGCCGGCTGATTGTGCCACCCTCTTAGCTTCTACTATGAGTAAGCTAAAGAATAAGAGGGCCGGCAACATTGGATACGGTGGGATGGTCACCCACCTTGCTAGGCAGCTTGGTATCGACTTCTCCGCATGCACCAGGATAGCTGCTAGACCTCTAGGACTCCAAAGCCTCATGAATAGAGACATTATCTTTCCTAGACATAGAGGTCCACCTACCGCTGCCATGCCTTGGGAGGGTAGAGGAGGTAGAGGGGTTACATGACTTCCTGAGTATTCCATTATGGGTGGACGCCATAATTGGAAGGAGACATTCGCTGCTATGCATGCGAATAGATTAGTAGCACCCCCTTACGTTCCCCCCTGAGCCACCGGTTGTAGATGAGGAGGAGATGAGAGGGGATGATGAGTTTGAGGGAGGAGGTGAGGAGCACGATTATGGTACCTTCCCGGATCAGCCGGATGCAGTTCCCGACTTCCCTAGACACTCTCCCCGCCCCGCTAGAGGTTCTGGTTCTTCCTCTCGCCACGCCAGCGTGTGTGAGAGGCCGACATGGATGGCGACCCCTCCTCAGTGGTATAGCACTCAGCCGGAGTTGATGGGAGCTCCACCAGCTTGGCATACCCAGCCATCACTTGCACCAGCACCGTCAGATGCACCAGCATGGTACAGCCAGCCGTCGGGATGGTACGAGCAGCTGCCGGATTGGGCCACCGACCTTTCCAGTATGGTCGGAGCCTTGGAGATCCACGCGGATGCTAGGGATGCACGAGCCGATGCGCATGACCGGATGATGAGAGACATTTACCGCCAGCAGTTTGGGCGGAACTATGATCCCGGCTTCTTCCCATTTCCACCACCACCGGCACCCCAGTGAGGATGATGATGATCTACCACTTTAGCCACTCCACCACCGTCTTGTGAGTTCATTTTCTTTCTTTCTTTTCTTTATTTCTTTTTGAACATTAGGGACAATGTTTGTCTCAAGTATGGGGTGGGGTGTGACTATTCGTTTGTAATAACTCTACTCACTTTGCTTGCTTTGATTGAGAACACCTTGCATGTTTCATTCCATTGTTACACATTTCATTATCGCATTGCATGAAAAAGCTTTTGAAAAACCCATAAAAATCGAAAAATTTTGAAAATTTTGTGCTTCTAAGGATTGAGATGATTTCTATGATAATCACTACTTGTGAATTGAGTTTTGATGACAATCGCATGCTTAAACAAATAGTGAATTGAAAAGAAATTGAATGAGTTAATTATTCCTCTTTTGCAAGTTTCATAATGTGAAGAATGTTACCTAAATCATATTGAGAAATCAAGGTTGAAATCACATGATAAGTTCTTATACTTCTTGTTGAAATGATTAAGGCAATTCGATTTTCTTTCTTCTTTCTTTGATCATTTATCCCCTCAATGAAATAATGGCCTCCTTTACCTATCCGGGAACTTGGAGGAGTTGATATTTGGCATGTTTGATGTGGGAGGGCCATGAAAGCAAAATTTTTGCATTCAAAGAATAGAAAGAACTTATAGGTTTGGGGAAGTCAATCATGACGATGAGTAACTCGGCACCATTCACATAGCCGGGTGTTTGTGTCTTGCCAAAGTTGGATTGAGCGATATTCCTAGCGGATTATGGTATGTGCATCAAGGGTTTGAGGCATCTCACAAAATTAAGAACCGCCGATCTCCTAGGCTTCGGTTTTTGTGCACCTCTGTCCATAACTCCAAAAGTAAAGTCGAAAAATTATGTACAATAGAAGAGAGCAAAGCTCTAAGTTGAAAGTGTTGCAAAACCGCAATAGAAAAAGAAAAAAGTTAGTTATCCATTTTCCCGGATTCATGCACCACATTCCTTATAATTTCCTCTCCCTTTCCGCATTCTAGACCTTACTTGAAAGTCCTTAAGATCAAGAGAATGTTATATGAGTTGGTGATCTAAATTGAAGTTTCGTATGATTGATTTTGATAATGTTTGAAGGTTATGATGCTTACATAAAAGTTTGATCAATTCATGAGTTCTCTTTCTTCTTTACTCTTTGGTTATGTATATGAGAGTCTTATGAATGAATGAAGCAAGGTTTGAGAATGATCTATCGACTAGAAGCACGTTTACTTAATATATGTTTTGCTTTGAGAAGTGCATCCATAGTTCATCCTAAGTTGAGTTTTAAAGCTTTTGAAAGACCTTGCTTGGGGACAAGCAAGTGGCAAGTATGGGGTATTTTGTTAGCATGAAATATTGTGATATTTTAGGCACGTTTTCTAGATGTATTTCATCCATTATAGTGTTCATTGATAAAGCATTGAAGCAATTGTGAGCTAGTTTGTCTATATTGTAGATATAGAGGTCTACATAAGCTTTGTGTTGATTGTAGGCAAATAAGAGCTAAAACCGAACAAATTATGAGAGGATGGAGATGGATTGAGCATATCCAAGGATTGAGGACACCACAAAGAAGCCAATGAAGATGCTAGGATGAGGAATGACACGAAACAAAGGGAATTACGAGCAACCTATGCTTCCACGCTCTAAAATACAGCCGTAATGAAGTCCACGCTCTAAACCACGGCCGTGGAACTTGGCAACATGAGCGTGGAGCATTCCAGAGAGTTACACGGTATAAAGTACGGTCATGGAAGTTGTGAAGAACCGTAATCCAATTCCACGCTCTAAACCACGGGCGTGGAATTCCATATAACCGTGTTTAGGCAATCTTTTGACGAATAAAATATAGACACATTATCTACGCACATGGGCCGGACACTTATTCTATCTTTCCTTATAAAAGGACTGAAGGAGGGAGATTTCGGGACCTTCGCTTACTCTTGCTTGCACGTGCCTAGGGTTCCAGTTGGACGTACGGAGATTGCCATTTTGCAACGGAGATTTGCAAAGGCTTGAAGATTTGGAAGTTGCGCTTTGTCCTTAGGTTTGATTAGAAGACGGATTGACATCCCGCTCTTCGTTCTTATCAAGGATTGTGATTGGTTTGTGTTATTCCAAATCTTATATACATCATTTCCTTTGTTTGTGGATTTGAGATTGATTTGAAGTTTATTGAAGGTTTTCGAAGGTTTTTATCTTTCATTCTTCGTAATCTTGAATTTGATATCATAATGACTGTTGTTGGCTAAAACCCCTTAGCGATTCTAAGGTGAAGGGTTGATAATTGTGGCTTAGATGATGATAGATCGATCGTAAACAGATTGGACCCTGAGAGTTAGAGAGATTTCGCCGACGACCTAGAATCACGGCCTGTTCTTGAGGTTCCACGGCCGTGGAACTCAAGATCTACCCGTAATTTACCCTAGTTTACGAACTTTGCTTTTACTTTGATCCAAGGTTAAAGATTAGCTTTAATCTAGTCTTGACTTGTCTTTTCTAGGTAGTAGTGAAGCCTCGACAACCTCTACTTCGATTTCGAGTGTTACAACCTTAATCGGTTTAGTTAGTCTTGATCTTTGGGTTACAAGTTTGGGTATTTGAGATCAATTTTAGTCCTTAGATCCTTTCTATACTGAAGCCTCAACAACCTTTATAGAGAGTTCTTTGGGTTAGACATATAGGGTTTTGGAACTTCACCGTACATAACCTTACTTTAGTATACCTTTGCAATTCTCAACTTTGTCGTTATATATATAGTATATCTTGAATTGATTGCTACAATTAGATACCTGGATCTTTAGGGTTGCTGTTTTCCCAATATATTTGCAAAGCTTTATCCTTTTACTTGCTTGACAACTTTACAACTGAATTTGTTCCCCCCAAATCCCTGTGTTCGATACTCTGGAATTCTTGCTTTACTACGCCGATCCGTACACTGCGGGTTCGCTTGCTTGATTCTAGTTTTATAAATTTAAAGCTTGATTGCACGCACGCTAAGTGGCGAACAACTATTGACTTAAGGCGACATACACAAGATGTAATGTACAATAACTAATTGTAATGTATTGAATGTATTATGTATCGCTTTATATTGGTAACAATGTGTGAAAATATATGACACTTTAATCTTGTTAAATAGGGCATCGAGGAAGTGCAATCAGCACGCAGGATTGCGTGAAGGCTTAAGAAGGGCAGTAAAATATATCTGTACCCCTACAAAAAAAAAACGTTAGCCTACCGAAGGAAACTAACAAGAGTATACTGCATACAAAGGGGCGTCAAAGTCTATATAATTGGGTGAAGAACAAGGACGCAAAAGGTTCAATTAGAGGTTATATCAAGAACATTTCAAGAGAAGCTATACATGATATATTAAATCCTAGTGGTTGGATAAAAGATGAGGTACGTGGTACATAACATTGTGTAAACTAACATTTATTCTTAATGTTGTACACAAGTTAAGCCAAATTTGGTCATTTTACATTTCAGGCAATCGATGAAATTTTGACGCACATACACAAAAGTATTTTTGAGGATTCAAAACGATTTGGAAGTATAACGGTGCTATCAACCGAGTGGACAAGGGCGTATAATCGGACTACCTTTGCTAAGTATGTAGATGTGAAGAACGAGAAGCCGAACTACAATGAAAAAATGTTTGAGGTGTTAACAGGAGATGTCCGAACTATGTTCCGAAAGCCACTATATGACGTTGACATGATCTATTCACCATTCAACCTCCTTGAATCACACTGGAAATCAACCTACTTGATTGGGCCATATATGTATATGACCCACGTGTTATGTACATAAAGGAAGACAAGAGCAACTGCTACTCGAACCAATGGTTGTTATGTTCCCTCAGATCATGCGGCTCCATGGTAAGTACACCAAGTTGGGAGACAAACTGAAGATGCCATTAAAGGTTATACGAAAAACCAATATGAACATCAATACTAACGGGTAAGTTCAATAATATTAAATATACAATGTTACATACTATTGTTTTGTTCATCACATGTTTTTATATGTACATAATTTTTGATATTACAGTTGTAGTTGTGTGATATTCGCTGTCAAGTACATTCAGTATCTAGCATCGGGACGTACGGACTTATATGACATCAATGATGATGTTGTGCAAGGAATGAGAGAGAAGATTGCCCATGTTGTAATCACCAAGGCAAGACCCGATTAGGTTAATGAGATTTGAACATGAAACAATGTAGTTTCATGCTTATGTTAAAGATACAACGCGTCACACAATGTCTCATGTTTTGTCGTCATTAAAAATACACTACACTGGTTATTATGGTTTATGTACATGACATATTTGCATTAATTAGTATATTATGTATGCCCTCTATACAAATAATGTTATCATAATATAAAACTTAGTATATATACTAAGTAATATGCCCACTTTAACATATATATGTACATTATGTGTACATAAGGTATATGTTTATTATGTACACAAAATCGTTTACATTTTAACATATAGATGAAACTCCGATGTTGTAAATTTGGTTCATTTCGGTTGATATTGAACATTCTCTTTATGTACATTAGGCATATGTACTTAGTTTTATATTCTATTTATGTACATTAGGCATACGAATCATGAACGTGTTGTGTAGTAAAGTAACTTATATACGTCCGTCATAATAGATATTCACATACATTACTAATCATTAACGAATTCTAAGTAATGTTGATTAACTTAATCATTGATAGTAATTGACATATAACTCGCCAAGATTGCGCAAGTGAGGAGTATGAGTCCCACTGTTATGTTCCTGACGTAATTTTAGACGTAGGGGAAATTTTCTACTTTTTTTCCCGGGTAATTATTTTTACCCTCTGGTGAAAATTGGAGCATTTGGGAGCTCCAATTAATAAAAATTCAGTGGAGTGAAATGATTAGGATATCGGATATGTCCTTGATATGAAATAACATGGAGAGGCAAAACGGCCAAAAGAGTCGCTATTTCGTATCTTAACGGCTAAGAAAGACGGCTTAAGAATACTCGTTTTCCGAGGCAGTTGTGGAATAATTATCCCTACAATATTCCAGATTTATTATTCCAATCTCGAGATGTTTGGAGAAGGGGGTTTGACCTGCCTTTGGATCGGTTAAAGGACAATTACCAACTTCGCTAAAGGATAATTATCGTCTTCACTATAAATAGGGGAAAGTCCTTTATTAATTCATTTCCTTTCACGTTTCCTCGTAAAAGCTCTGATTTCTCTCAACCTTCAAAGTCAGATCTACCTTCCGTTTCTAATCCGATTTCAATTCCGTTTGAGTTTCTGGATTCCTCTCTTCATTCTCTTCATATCGGTACCAATATTTTGCATTTCCGAGTGTATAAAGATTTGATCGAGCATACATGTCACTAGGACGATTCTGTCGCTCAGATTCCGGTGAATTTGATGTTGTCCATGCGTATCCTACGTCGTTGTGATTCCGAATCTTCTTTCAGATCGTCAATCGGGGTAGTAACAAATAAGTTATGAATTTATTCGTTTTCCGTACTGCGATTTGACCTAAATTGACATTAGGCTTGTCAAAATGGATAATTAGAAATTCCATTATGGTCGTTATATTATTCTAGTGAATATGGGTTGTTTGTTTAATGAAATCTGATGACAGGTTGGTTTACAAATTGCCTGCGGGCAAAACGTTATTCTGGCAAAATTTAATTAATTAATTAAAGGTTAATCAACTAAATTATGATTAGAATTGAGATTGAAGAATGTTGATTAGATACTACCTTGAGATTTGAGGAATTGTTAGTTATGTTGAGATATTGAGGTTTAGTTGGTTGTGAGGCTTATAGATTGAGTATGATCCTTATGGATCCCTTGGGTCAAGGTGTGAGCTTTTTGATTGATAGGAGTATTGATATCTCTTTATGCCTTATTATTAGGCATCGTCCCTCTCAAGATTAGAGGTTGATCGTGGTTGTGATTGTACGAGGTTGAGGTAAGTCCGTAGGACTTACTTAGCTACCATCCTTATATTGGGTGTTTGCATGAGTGGTGTGTGTGTTATATGCTTGATATGATAGCATGTGATGTCGATTATTACTGACCTATGTTTTATTTATTGCCCCGTATATGTGGTTGTGATAACCTTTCCCTTTCATCTCGTTGTGGAGTGTGGGAGGTTCTGTGACGTCAGGCCAGATTGGGTTTATAGGAAGGGCACAATCCACTTCCATAGGGCACACGGGTTGTGTGACCGATACTACTACAGCTGGCTAGCAGGCCTAGAGGAGAGGATGATACGTTCCTCGTATCACATAGTTTCATATATCCATATATATACGATTTGAGTGAATAATTATTATATAAAGATGAAAAAATGGGTAAATGTGTGACAACATGATTATGTGTTTATCTTTCATGATTTGTCCTTGTGCTTATGCATTACCTTATATACGTATAGTTAGCTAATGGTTTCATACCATGTTGTAGATGCCTTGCAGGATAGACGAGCTGCTGAGTGATATGGCAGGGTGACAGGCCGAGGACTCTTGTACATTAGGTGGATATGGTTTTGGGGATATTTTATATACCTCATGCGTGAGGATAATGTTTTGTATACCTCCTGTGTGAGGGCGATGTTTTATACTCGGCTATGATCTTCTATACCTTTTGATGTACACTTTTATGTATTTGTTTTAAATCTATCAGTGCCATGTTGTAAGGTCCAATGAACTTTTTGTCAGGCTAGGGTCAGGATCCACTTTGAGAACCTAGCCCAATGTCGCATCCTGAGTTCCATGGATTCGGGGTGTTACAGAGTTGGTATCAAAGCCTTATGTTGACAACAGTGGCACTTGCTACCAGCAATGAGGTCGGATGGATAAAATAAACAGAACCCGAAAGGGGTATGACGTTTTCAAAAGATTTTGGTTTTAAAAGTCGTTGTTTTGGGATAGAATGTACGAGAAGTCGTCACCTCTACCGTGGATCTCAATAGTATACATATGTATATATATGTATTATGGATTGTATGTGGATGTGTTATATATATATACATATGTCATATATAGCCTTATAAGTTAGGCGTGTATACCCCTCAGATGGCTCAGACTAGAGTAACATCTGTAGAAGGACGGGGTAGAGGTAGATGGATGACATGATTTATGACGTTAGTTTAGGCATTAATTTAGATTGTTTTTCCCGTTATTCATGCATGGTTTGACATTAGTTCGTGACGTTTACGCTTAATTCATTCACATTGATGAAATAGACATCTACATGAGTTTTTGTCGATTTTGTAGGTATTTTGGGGAGCTTTAGGACTTAATCGATACATTCGAGGATCATTCTTCGTGATGGCACATTTCCGGACTTTTTAAGGAGCAAGCTAAGAGCAAAGGAAAACACAAAAGACCTTGTTGGTGCATGCCTTGCACCAACTCATGACTTAGTGATCCAAGGCCGGCTAAGCTGTAGGAACCACGGCCCACAGGCCCTTTCCACGCCCGTGGAATCATTGTTTTGCCTATGGTTTCTGTCTGGACAGCCTTGACACTTGTCACACGATTTCTTTGCCCAACCTTTGCTTTTCTTGATTGAGTGTGGACTTGGGAGAGCCTGCAGGCTGGCTTTTGGACTCTCTCTCATCGTCCATTGTTGGGGAGGAAGACTTGGAAGAAGAACAAAAACACTCTCATTTGGGAGAAGAACAACATCATCAAACTTAGATCTAGAGTGAGACTTTGAGGGGTTTTAGTGATTTTTGTTGAGAAGCTTTTGGAAGTGTTTTAAGGAACGATTTAAAGCTGCATTTGAATGGTTATAAGTCTTGTTTAAACTCATATTCAGCCAACATTTCTTGCTTTTACTAGCTTTCATTCACCATCTAGTTATGAAACCCATGTATGCTTGTATGATAATTCTAGATCTTGATATGCATGTTATTGGCTAAGTAATTGTGATTTTAGGGTGATGGACATAAGGTTATGGCCTGGATAATGATAGAATAGACTTGAATGTACCTTATGATGACTTGCATGTTCGAGACCTAACCCCCGATCAAAACCACGACTTGTTCCTCCTAAACCACGGCCGTGGTTGTGTATGATCAACCCGTGGTTTTGCTCTGTTGTGCGTACATTGATAAATCTGTACGTTAGGATGTTAGATTGTTGAAATCCTAGCGTTTGTTAAGCCTTATCTAGCTTAGCGTGACCTAATGCTAGCAAACTAAGTTAGGGAAGAGACTTACCCGGTAATTCCCGATCTTAGATACCAAAAATAACGAACTCTAGGTAGTAGTGACTGTAATAGCTAGTATTTAAGAGTTCTTATACCACCACCATTGGTATGCATCTATAGGGATGACCCCTATGAGACGTTGTGCCGACATACGTGTCATACACCTTTATGCTGGGAGGAGCCTAGCAGTACCAGTGGGATAGCGCCAGAACAGATTCCGGATGATAATGCTCGAGCAATGCTGATCAAAGAGAGGATGTTGGCTGCACAGAGTCGCCAGAAGTTGTATGCAGATAGGAGGCGTCGACCTCTAGAGTTGAGGCTAGGAGCTCATGTCTGGTTGAGAGTAACTCTGACGGGAGGCGTCAGACATTATGGCATAAAGGGGAAGTTGAGTCTCCGATATGTCAGTCCTTTGGAGATACTGGATAGAGTTGGGAGAGTAGTGCACAAATTGGATTTGCCACCGAAGTTAGAGGGTGTTCAACCTATGTTTCATGTGTCTCAGCTGAGGGAGTACATACCAGACATGAGGCACATTGTGAGTTATGATGATCTAGTGGTTGAGCCGGACCACACTTTTGAAGAACAACCTTTTGCAGTTCTAGAAAGAGAGGTGTGAGACGCTTGCATTCGAAGGATATTCCTATGATGAGGATACAGTAGTCGAGACGAGGACCGGATAAGGCTACCTGGGAGACAGAGGATAGTATCCAGAGGAACTATCCAGAGTTCTATGCGGAGTTAGAGGCAGCCGTAGGATCCACGAGTAGATCTTAGTGCCTTTTTGGTGAGTGCTTGTATGTTATGTGCTTATGTGATATGATGTGTTCTCGTGCTAGCTTTGATATGTGCATCTGATATGTTAGATCTTGTTTGCTAGCACGATATAGGTATAGCTGGTGATGGTTCTTTCCTCCATGCTATTGTAATATGTTTAGGATTAGTTAGAGATGGTTCTTTCCTCCATGCTATTATTGATGGACATAGTGTGAGTGGAGACGGTTTTCCTCCACATAGTTGTGTTACGAGTACGATTAGCTGGAGACGGCTTTCCTCCATGCCTTGTGACGTGGTTAGTAGTTGGCTAGAGATGATTTTTCCTCTATGCCTTTGGATAGCGTTATGATCTTGTTGCTGGAGTTGGTGATTCCTCCATGCTGTGTTTCGAGGTTATAGAGTGTTATAGGTTGATAAGTTTGAACGGAGATGTGATACCTCCGATAGAGAGAGTGTCTATACCTCGATGTATGGGTCCGAGACGATTTGGGAATTGTTCAAGTTTCTGGACGAAACTTTTTCTTAAGGGGTGTGTGATGTAATAGCTAGGATTTACGAATTCTAATTAATGTTGATTAACTTAATCAGTGATAGTAATTGACATATAGCACGCGAAGATTGCGTAAGTGTTGAGTATAAGTCCCACCGTTATGTTCCTGGCGTAATTTTGGGCTTATGGTGAAATTTTCACTTTTTCCCCCGGGTAATTATTTTTACCCTCCGGTATTATTTGGAGCATTTGGAAGCTCCAATTAATAAAAATGCAGTTGAGAGAAATGATCAGGACATCGGATATGTCCTAGATATGAAATAACATGGTAAGGCAAAATTTCCAAAAGAGTCGCTATTTCGTTTTTTAACGGCTAAGAAAGACGGCTTAGGAATACCCGTTTTCCGAGGCAATTGTGGAATAATTATCCCTACAATATTCAAGATTTATTGTTCCAATTTCGAGAAGTTTGGAGAGGGGGGTTCAACCCGCCATTGGATCGGTTAAAGGATAATTATCGACTTCGCTAAAGGATAATTATCGACTTCACTATAAATAGCGGAAAATCGTTTATTAATTCATTTCCTTTCACGTTTCCTCGTAAAAGCTCTGATATCTCTCAAACTTCAAACTCAGATCTACTCGATTTCAATTCCGTTTGAGTTTCTGGATTCCTCTCTTCATTCTCTGCATATCGGTACCAAGTTTCGGCATTTTCGAGGAGATGAAGACCTGGTCGAGCATATATGTCACCGGGACTGTTCCGTCGCTCAGATTCCCGTGAATTTGATGTTATACATGCGTAACCTGCGTCGTTGTGATTCCGAATCTTCTTTCAGATCGTCAATCGGGTTAGCAACGAATAAGTTATGAATTTATTCGTTTTCCGTACTACGATTTGGCCTAAATTGACCTTAGGCTTTTCAAAATGGATAATTAGAAATTCCATTATGATCATTATATTATTCCGGTATTTATGGGTTGTTTGTTTGTCGAAATCTGATGACAGGTGGGTTTAGAGATGGCCTGCGGGCAAATCGTTATTCTGGTGAAATTTAATTAATTAATTAAAGGTTCATTAATTAAATTAGGATTAAATTTGAGATTGGGGAATACTGATTAGATGCATGCTAGGTATCAGAATGAGTTGACGATCATGATGATGTTATGGATATCGGTTATGGCTTTAAGGTTTAGTATGTGTACGAGTATGATGAGATGTTATGTTGACGATATGCCTTAGGCATTTATGAATGTGTTGAGGATCTGAGGTTTAGATTTGAGATATAGGTTGATTGTAGTTAGTGAGACGAGTCTCGTAACCTTTGCAGTATGTGATTGTGTGTGCCTTGCTATTGCAGGCGTTGATTACTTCACCAAGGGGAAGTTGTGACATCGTACAGGTTACGAGTATATCAGGTAAATTCATAGGACTTACTTAGCGTGCAGTTGTGGATTGTTTGATTGCGATGGTTGAGTGTGTTCATATGATTGTGCATTTATAACCTAAACCGGACTAGGATGGCCATTTATTACATTTATTTGGCCCAAGTGTATTATAACGGGCGGTAACCACCGGTCTCCGCCTGCTGGTTAGGAGGAGGTGCGTGGAAGCCAGTAACATAGGGGGGACGAGTGACGATCACCCCCAATGCAAACCCCTGTGTTAACGGGAAAAGGGACGAGGTTGTTTAGGTTCCTCGTGTTACAAAAGAAGTTGAATTAGTAATGGAATAACGTAATGAAAGATAATAAATGAATGTGTGTGGCATTGCATGCATGAGATGTTGATGTATGGTTGTGCTCTTACCTTCATGCTTTTCATTGCTGTAGCTAACGGTTTCATAACATGTTGTAGATGATCTGCAGGTTAGGAAGACTGCAGGGTGAGACAGATGGTGTGGCCAGCCGAGGAATTTTGTACATTAGGATGCGCGGGATATGGGATCTTTTTTATCACATGTTTTGGTTTGATGTTTTGTACTCGGCTCTGAGTTTGTAAACTCTCTTGATGTATCATATACAACTTTTATGTATTTGGTTTTAATCTACCTGTGCCTTGTTGTAAGATCTAGTGAACTTGTTGTCAGGCTAGGGTCAGGATCCATTGTGAGATCCTAGCCCAATGTGACACTCCAAGTCCCGTGGATTTGGGGTGTTATAGTGAGCCTCGCAAGCCGCTATTGGATTGAGTGTGCTTGGATTGTTGCTTAGCACTCACCTCTCCGAGATTTACCCGGTAAGAAGACGTTTGAACCCTAGATAGTAATCCGGTTTGTGTAGAATTCTCGTCCTTAGGTTCCTAGAGACTTACTCGGTAATAGGACCTTAGGTGCGGGATTAGTGGACCATGAGACCTACCCGGTGATTGATCTCATTGGAGAAATATCTTTTCCTAACATACATAAGCTTGTCCAAGGTTGATTAGAAGCTTGAATCCAATTCCATAACCGGAAGTCCCAATCCCTAGAATCCGCTTTTCTCTACTTGATCACATATCTTGTTCTTGTGTTGTTTGTTTGTGTTGCTTGATTGATCGATAAATCTTGCATGATTCGTGGTCTTTGTTTGATCACCACAAAAACCCAACAAAAAATATCATGATTTTTATTTCTTTATTTCTTTCACTTTTCTTAGACTAGATTTGCACTATCCATTATCACTTGTTTGATTTGATTTCACCTTAGTCTTCGTGTTCGACCTCGGAGTACTATCTTTGCTACAAAACGACCCATAAACTGTGGCTTCGCTAGGAGTTAGGAGAATATATCGAGTTATAAATTGTAAGACTTTTGCGTGGTACATTTCTAGCGTGACAAGTTTTTGGCGCCGTTGCTAGGGACTAGGTCCAGATTGAATTATTGTGTGTGATTGTTCATAGTGTAGATCTTTCTTTTGCTTGTGATCTTGTTTGTTTTGTGTCTTTGATTTTTCAGGACATTTCTCACTCTTTAGGTGCATGCGAAGATCTCGTGGCAAGGATTCAGCTCCATTCGTTTCCGAACCGGAGAAAACCCTTAAGACTAGATCCAAAGGTGTTAAGAAGAAGAAAGGGATAGCCGAAGCAAACCTTAGGGCTGAATTGGATGCAACTTTAGAGCAACTAAGACTTAGAGAAGAAACTCTAGAGCAAATGAGGCTTAGGGAAGAAGCTTTTGAGAATGAGAGGAGACTTGCAAACGAGAGGTAATAAGCTTTTAGGAGGGAGATTGATGAGATTAGCCAAGCTCTTGTGCAAAGAGAAGTTAATGTTCATAAATATCCACCTCCATCACCACCGCAGCCGGCGGTACATGTACGGAATGAGCCTATTATTATTGAGGAGCCACAAATGCTTGGGCAAGGTACGGATCCAGTCCAAAGAGTGTAGCATCCGAGTGTAAACTTAGGAGATGCCGCAGCCCATGACTACGAACTCCGCTCTCAAGTGCTACAAATGATCCAGCATAATCAATTTTAAGGGATGGAAGGAGAGTCTCCTCATCAACACTTGATGAATTATGAGATCTTGATTGAGACTCTAAGGCCACCTAGATTGGAGAGCAACAACCACAAGCTTAGGGCTTTTTCCTTCTCACTTAAGGATAAAGCCTTGTCTTGATACCAATCCATTCCACTAGGACGTGTGGGTACTTGGGAGGATATGACAACCGAATTTCTTACAAAGTTCTTCCCACCTTCCAAGACAACCGAGATTAGAGGGAAGATCAATGCCTTCGTCATGAAGGATAAGGAGAGCCTATTCAAATCTTGGGAGAGGTTCAAAGACCTCCTCCTAGATTGTCCACACCATGGGATACCAAAGATAGAGCTATTGGAGATTTATTTGAAGGGGCTTGATGAGGATAGTCACTTCAAGCTCCAATCACTTTCCGGAGGAACACTCATGGATAAGAATGTGGATGAGGCTTGGGACTTTGTTGAGAAGCAAGACTTGATGATAGAGAAGTACTCCAATAGGAAGAGTAATGTGAGGAAACCGGGAGCATATGAAGTAAGTGAAGTCACCATGAGAAACTACAAACTTGATGCAATCAACAATGAGCTTAAGTCCTTGAGGAGTTGTGTACCACAACCTTAAAGAGTCAAGCAAGTCCCGAAGTGCAAGTGCAAGCCAACTTGGCTTCCAAAGAAGAGGATGTTAACTACATGGGAAGGGGCAACTTCAACAACTACCAAGGCCCTAGGAACTTCAACAACAACAGCCGGCAATACAACAATTATCGGCCTAATCACAACCATCTCGGGTTCTCCTATTCTAACCTGGATGGTGCCTTGAACCCTCCCGCTTCCACAAGCGCAACCCCACCACCTAAGGCTTCACAAGAGCCTCCACCTGGTTTTGCTCAACCTCCAAAGGATAGGACCGAAATGATATTTGAAAAATTGCTAGGGAGGTTGAGTGGGCTTGAGAGCACGGTGACATCCATTTCCAGGGCTCAAAAGGTGCTAGAAGCACAAGTGTTCCAAAAGGTGGGTGAGGCACAAATGGATCCGGGAAAGCTTCCCGGAAGGACCGAGGAAAATCCAAGAGGCCAAGTGTTGGCCATTACCACAAGGAGTGGCATGAGCATAAAAGACCCCTCATCCAAGGAGAAGCAAGTAGTGGTGGATGAAGAACCATTACAAGAAGGAGGCAAGAGAAAAGATGATGAGCCAACATATGTGGCACCTCCTACATACAAGCCACCACTACCACCATTTCCACAATCACGAGCAAGAGCTCGTTTGGGTAAAAATTTCGGTAAATTCCTTGAAATCATGTCTAAATTACATATTAACATTCCGTTCATGGATGCGATTCTAGGTATGCCGGCCTATGGAAAGTTTTTAAAGGAAATACTCTCCAACAAGAGGAAGTTGGAGGAGTGTGTAGAAGTGAGGATGATGAATAGGTCTTCCGAGTTGATACAAACCATGAGGGAGGAAATGCCTCCTAAGTTGCAGGATCCGAGGTCTTTTTGTGTGCCAATAGGAGTTGGAGAAGTGCAATATGAGGCCCTATGTGACCTTGGAGCAAGTGTAAGCATTATCCCGCTTGCACTTTGCAATAAGGTTGGGCTAGAAGAACCAAAGCCGGTCAGGATGACCCTCTATATGGCAGACCGATCCATCACTCACCCCGTGAGGATCCTAGAGGACATACCGGTTCAGCTTGGTAAGTTCTATGTGCCAATCGATTTCGTTGTTTTGGACATCCCGGTGGACTACCCGGTTCCTATCATTTTGGGAAGACCGTTCTTATCCACCTCCGGGTGCTTAGTGGATTGCAAAAATGGGATCCTCTCCTTCAACGTAGGAGAAGAAAATATAAAGTTCAAACTATCCACAATGATGAAGGGGCCAATCCTTGGTGAAGACGTCTTCAACATTGTCGAGGAAGAAGTATCTATGGAAGTTGTGAGCTCAATTAGAATCAAGGATCCATTAGAGAAGGTTCTTAGCACGAGTATGATGGAGGAAGGAGTTGAGGAATATTGCAATGAAGAAATCCAAGCTTTGGATGCATTAGAAAAGGAGACAATTGCTGAATTTGAAGTGCACGAAGGAGGGCTGAAACACTGTGAGAACCACGGCCCAAAGGCCATTTCCACGCCCGTAGTTTCAATAAATAGACCCGTGGAAAACCATGTCGTAGCTAATTGTTCCTGAACCACGCCCGTGGTTATGCAAGAGGCCGTGGGATCACCCGTGGTTTCTCCAAAAAGTCCCTTAGTTGTTGATAAAGCTTCAAGGAGTCTTGGAGAGTCTTCAATGGATTTGGATTCATCTAATGTGGAGCTATATGGATGAAATCTAACCGATAAAGGTCCTCCTAAATTTGATCTCAAACCTCTCCCTTCTCATTTAAAGTATGCCTTCCTTGGTTCAAATTCTACTTATCCCGTGATTGTGAATGCTTCTTTGAATGATGATGAGCTTGATAGATTGTTGAATGAATTGAAATTGCATAGGAGAGCTATAGGATACACCATTGATGACTTAGTTGGCATTAAACCATCCTTGTGCATGCATAAAATCTTGATGGAAGTCAACCATAAACCTTCTATTGAACCTTAAAGAAGATTGAACCCTATTATGAAAGAGGTAGTCAAGAAAGAGATCTTAAAATTGCTAGATGCGGGAATCATTTTCCAGATATCGGATACTAAATTGGTTAGTCCCATTAATGTTGTTCCTAAGAAGGGTGGTATG
This sequence comes from Fagopyrum homotropicum, assembly GCA_033239125.1. NCBI lineage: Eukaryota > Viridiplantae > Streptophyta > Magnoliopsida > Caryophyllales > Polygonaceae > Fagopyrum > Fagopyrum homotropicum. Next base: position 62,478,916 of record BSWB01000005.1, read on the forward strand.
ACCGTAGTAACTAATGAAAAAAATGAACTAATCCCAACTAGGACGGTTACGGGGTGGAGAATGTGTATTGACTATAGGAAGCTTAATGTTGCGTCTAGGAAAGATCACTTCCCTCTTCCCTTTATTGACCAAATGCTAAAAAGGTTAGCTCAACATTCATATTTTTGTTACCTTGACGGTTATAGTGGGTTTTTCCAAATTCCTATTCACCCGGATGACCAAGAGAAAACCACATTTACTTGTCCTTGGGGAACATTTGCATATAGAAGGATGCCATTTGGGTTGTGTAATGCACCCGCCACCTTTCAAAGGTGTATGATGGCTATTTTTTCTGAATATATTGAGAATATTATGGAAGTGTTTATGGATGATTTCTCGGTGTATGGCTCTTGATTTGATAATTGCTTGGCTAATCTATCTTTGGTGCTTAATAGATGTGAGGAAACTAATCTTGTGTTGAATTGGGAGAAATGCCACTTCATGGTGAGAGAAGGCATAGTGTTGGGACACTTGGTTTCCCACCATGGCATCGAGGTTGATAGAGCCAAGATAGAAACGATAGAGAAGTTGCCACCACCTACCTCGATGAAAGGGTTAAGGAGTTTCTTAGGGCATGCCGGTTTTTACCGGAGGTTTATAAAAGATTTGTCTAAAATTTCTAAGCCTCTCACTAACCTACTAATGAAAGATGTTGAGTTTGTTTTCTTCAAGGATTGTCTTAATGTGTTTTGTAGGTTGAAGGATGCTTTGATCTCCACCCCTATCATGCAACCTCCGGATTGAAGCTTACCATTTGAAGTAATGTGTGATGCGAGTGACGTGGCTGTTGGGGATGTTTTAGGACAAAAGAAAGATGGGCTTACACATGCCATCTACTACGCTAGCAAGACGCTAGATGATGCCCAACTCAACTATGCCACAACCGAGAAGGAGTTGCTAGCGGTGGTGTATGCTTTTGAGAAGTTCCGCTCATATCTTGTTGGAGAAAAGGTTATTGTGTACACGGATCATGCTGCAATCCGTTATCTCCTCACAAAGAAAGATGCCAAGCCTCACTTGATTTTGTGGATCCTTCTCCTCCAAGAATTCGACTTGGAGATTCGAGACAAGAAAGGTTCCGAAAATTCAGTAGCGGGCCATGGTATGCGGACATAGTGAATTATCTTGTGTGTGAAGAGGTGCCATCCGGTTTGTCATATGCCCAAAGGAAAAAGTTTTTCAAAGATGTGAGGCATTATTATTGAAGTGAGCCTCTCTTGTTCAAGAGAGGTCCGGATGGAGTCTTTAGGAGGTGCATTCCGGAGGATGAGATGGAGAGTGTGATCCGTCATTGCCACTCCTTGCCATGTGGAGGCCACTCTAGCTCACACAAAATGTGTGCAAAGGTATTGCAATATGGTTTCTATTGGCCTAACTTGTTTAAGGATGTGCAAAATTTTGTAGTAGCTTGTGACGCTTGCCAAAGGACGGGAAACATCTCAAGAAGGAATGAGATGCCCTTGAACAATATCCAAGAGGTTGAAGTCTTTGACGCTTGGGGTGTGGACTTCATGGGGCCATTCCCCTCTTCACGTGGTTTGTAGTATGGGGTGGGGTATTCAAAATATCTTTGCTTGATTGCATCTAGGATAGTTTCATATTATTGTCACATGTTTCATTAGTTTTTGCATTGTACATATTTATCTCAAAAATTAAAAAAAATCAGAAAATTTTAAAAAATTTTGTGGTTCCTAGTTTTGATATGACCCTTATGATGAGTTTGTTTTGTGAATTGGCTATGGATGGCCTTGTGTGTTGAAAGAATTTATGCATATGTGGACTTGAATACTTCTCTTGATTTCCATGTATGAATTGTGATGAAGATTGTTGTTACGCTAAGAACATGACACGCAAAAGTCTTAAATTTATACTCGTTATATTTTTCCTAACTCCTAGCGAAACCGCAGTGTACAGGACGTTTTGTAGTAAGGATAGTATTCCGAGGTCAAACACAAAGACTGAGGTGAGATTGAATCGATTAGTGACTAAGGATAGTGTTGATCTAGGCTAAGAAAAGAGAAAGAAACAAATAAATAAAAATCTCAATGTTTTTGGATTGGTTTTGTGTGGTGATCAACCAAGGATCACAATGATGCAATATGGCAAAACAAACTAACAATCTAGCAAATCAACACAAACGAACAAGGCAAACACGAAATATGTGATCAAAGAGAGAAAAGCGGATTCTAGGGGTTGGAAATTCCGGTTATGGCATAAGACTCAAGCTTCTAATCAACCTTGGATAAACTATAGTATGTTGGGAAGGAATGTTTCTCAAATGGGGTCAATTACCGGGTAGGTCTCATGATCCACTAATCCCGCACCTAAGGTTCTATCACTAGTTAAGTCTCTAGGAGCCGAAGGAAGGGATATCTACTCAAACCGGATGGTATTCTAGGGATCTAACCTCTCCTTACCGGGTAAGTCTCGGGAAGGCAAGTCCTAAACATCTATCCTAGCACTTCCAGTCCAATAGCGGCTTGTGAGGCTCACTATTACCTAGAGTTCGTCATCTTCGGTATCTAAGAGCAAGAATCACCGGGTAAGTCTCTTCTAACACTTAGTTGCTAACACTAGGTCACCCTAGGATAGATTTAGCTCAACAAACACTAGGATTTCAACAATCTAACATTCTAGCACTTAGATTCATCAAATCAAGCGAGTAGTCAGAACCACGGGTTGTTCATCTCTTTCCACGGCCGTGGACTGGCAAGAACTAACCGTGGTTTCCAACAGTAACTCGGTTCAAGAAAACAAATCAACCAAGGGTACATCTAAGTCCGTTCTATCATAGTCCAAGCCATAACCATCATTTCCTTACCCTAGAATCACATCTATCTAGCCAACAACATGCATTTGAACAATCAAACTCAACAAGCATACATTCATGGCTTCCATAGCAAGTAAATGAAGTGAAATAGAGATGAACAAGTAGAACAAAGAAAATCAAGCTGAATGTATGATAAGAAGGACTTACAACCCTTCAAAAGAAGGTTCAATCTCGTTCCTTACAAAACCGAGCAAATCGTCTTCACAAAACTCACTCAAAATCACTCAAAACTATGAAAAACTAAGAATGGTGTATTCTTCTCTTCTTCTTGAATGGACCCTTTTCTTCTCCTCCAAGTGAAGCTCGAATCCAATCTTCCAATGAGAGAATATGTGTTGTTGAGAGTGTGGGAGAGAATGGAGTGATGGGGTCTCCCCTAACAGCCTGCAAGACCACATTATATCCTCAACAAATTGCAAGAGTCGGCCATGAAGATCGTGGGACAGTTGTCACAGCTGTCTGGGGAAAACCACGGCCCATTTCCACGCCCGTGGAAGGCCCAGTGGTTGTGGTTTTGGTGCCTTAGCTTGTTTTGGACTATCAAGCCTCAATTTGGTGCATGGCATGCACCAACAAGGTCCCATGTGTCCTCCTTAGCTCCTAGCTTGCTTCCCAATGAGTCCGAAGGTGTGTCATCTTGAGGAACGATCCTCAAATGTATCGATTAAGCTCCTAAAACTCCTAAAATACCTACAAAGCATGCAATAGTCCGTGTAGACGTCTATCTCGAGAAAATACATGAATTGAGTGCAAGTCGTTACGAACTAGTGCAAACCATGCATGAATGAGCGGAAAAAACTATCTAAATCAGTGCCTATAACTAAGTCATAAATCGTGTTATCAAAAATACCCCATACTTAAGGTTTGCTCGTCCCCGAGCAATTCCCCAACTATAGACTAAGAGATGACATGATTTATTCATGCAGAAAAACAACAAAATCTTTTTGGAGTCGTGCTTCTAATATTGGATCACCTTCATAGTCATGTTTCATGGCAATGGACAAGCGATCATGCATCAAATAAATGAAGGCACGGAAAGACAATTGTACTTAACTCGAAGGCATGCATGAAATGTAAAAATGAAGAAGTCAAGATGATCATGAGCATATCCAATCTAGATCACTAAGTCTTACACACATGCAAATAGGTCACAAGGGCTTGTGAAATAAAAGGCCAAGAAACGTTGTGATTAGGTGGGAATTTTTCTAGGTTATGTGATGCTAATCTGGGAATGGAACTAACTCCACAATTTCACATTTTTGATCAACTTCCCACAAGTGTATATTTTCTCCATCTTTTCCTTCTTTTCTTTTCTTTTTCTTTCACTTATTTTTGAGACAATGACATTGGTGTACAAAAGCCGAAACCTTGGTGATTAGCCGTCCTCGGGCTTTTTTTATTTTTTGAGGTGCATCCACACCGGGCACACATACCAAGGCTCATTAGGACTATCGGTTTATTTGACTTTGGCAAGGCACAAACACCCGATTATGTGAATGGTGCCGAGTTACTCGTCATTTAAACCAACGTCCCCAAACCTATATTTTTTTCTACAGTTTTCACAACAAATTCAGCACTTCATTCACAACATTCTTTCATCAACAACTTCACCCCACACTTGCTTTTCACACACTCAACAGACTAACATGCTCCTATTCCCGGATGGGTCAAAAGAGGTCAAATTTATATCAATTGAGGTGCTAAAACAACATGATCAAGATGAGAAGTAGAGAAAGATGAATTGCCTCATTCATTCCTAAATGATGTGCAAGAACTAGCATGCAATTTCGACTTTCAATCCTCAATCCAATCAAGGCAAGCATCATAATCACAAATCATTCATGGGATTCAAGATAAGTACTTCGAATCCACATACTCATTCATATATTCAACACATAAGGCCATCCATAGCCAATTCACAAGACAATTTCATCATAAGGGTCATTCCCAAGCTTAGAAGCACTAAAATTTTTTAAATTTTCTGATTTTTTTTGGATTTTTCGAAATATCTATGTACAATGCAAAACATGTGACAATATTAAACTATCCTAGATGCTAATCATGCAAGTGATCATGAAAACCCCACTCCATACTTAGAAACACATTGTCCTCAATGTGGTATTCAAGTAAAGAAGAGTGAAAGAGGGTTCTCACAATGTAAAAATGGTTTGCTTTGGTATTTGGGTTCATTCAAGTGGAGTGATGGCGGATGATCCTATCAACGATGGTAGAGAGCTCGAAGTGTTCGTTATGGCGTCGGGATCCGCGCTAGGTGCCGCTAGCCGTCCAAGTCCCGCGTCCGCTCCACCCACACTTGATAAGGGACTCATCATCATCATCCACATGCCATGCAAGGCTTCCATGCTACCAAGAATCTAGCACACACACAAAGCACACCAAACACACAAAAACAGAAAAATCAAAACAAAAACAAGAACGAAAAAGGGAAAGATGTCTACCAATGGGTTGCCTCCCATCAAGCGCTTCTTTAAGGTCATTAGCTTGACCGAACTCAGGGGCATCTCACTCTAGGTGAAGTGGGGCAACCATATCCACCGGAGCTTCCGGGATATACTTCTTCATACGGTGCCCATTCAACTTAAAATCTCCACAATGCTCCCCACCTATCTCAACGGCTCCATGGGGAAAGATCTTCTTCACCACATAAGGACCCGTCCATCTTGACTTTAGCTTTACGGGGAAGAGCCGCAGCCTTGAGTTGAAGAGAAGGACAAGGTTATCTTCGCTCAACTCTTTCGGGATGAGACGCTTATCATGCCAACGTTTGGTCCTTTCTTTGTAGATCCGGGTGTTTTCATAGGCTTCCAACCGGATCTCCTCAAGGGCGTTCATATCAAGCAACCTTTTCTCTCCGGCTTCCTTGAGGTCAAAATTCAGCCACTTTATAGCCCAATACGCTCTATGCTCCATATCTATCGGAAGGTGGCAAGACTTGTCATAGACTAGCTTGTAGGGAGTGGTGCCAATCGGTGTCTTGAAAGCGGTTCTAGAAGCCCACAAAGCATCATCGATCTTCATAACCCAATCCTTTCTCGTCCTAGAAACCGTCTTCTCAAGAATTCCTTTTATCTCCCGGTTGGAGATCTCCACTTGGCCACTAGTTTGGGGATGGTAAGGTGTTGCCACCTTTTGAGTTACCCCATACTTAGCCAAAAGTGTCCCGAAGTTCCTATTAGTGAAGTGCTTCCCTCCATCACTTATGATCACCCTTGGTGTTCCAAACCTAGGGAAGATCACTCGGTTGAAGAACCGCACCACAACCTTGGCATCATTTGTAGGAGAGGCGATTGCCTCCACCCATCTCGACACATAGTCCACCGCCAAGAGGATGTAAAGGTTGCCACAAGAAGATGGGAATGGTCCCATGAAGTCCACACCCCAAACATCAAATATCTCCACCTCTTGTATGTTGTTCAATGGCATCTCATTCCTCCTTGACATGTTGCCCGTCCTTTGGCAAGCATCACAAGCTACCACAAAATTCTGCACATCCTTGAACAAACTTGGCCAAAAGAAACCCGATTGCAACACCTTAGCACATGTCTTGTGTGACCTAGCATGCCCTCCACATGGCAAGGAATGACAATGGCAGATCACACTCTCCACCTCATCCTCCGGTATGCATCTTCTAAAAACTCCATCCGGCCCTCTTTTGAACAAAAGCGGTTCACTTCAATAGTAATGCCTCACATCCTTGAAGAACTTCTTCCTTTGGGCATAGGATAAACCGGGTGGCACCTCCTCACACACAAGGTAGTTCACAATGTCGGCATACCATGACTCACTTCCTCTAGACACTTGAAACAAGCACTCCTCCACCATTTGCAATTGCTCATCCCGGAATGAGTCATCAATCGGAATGTCATCTCTCTCAAGCTCCAATGGTGGGAGTCTACTAAGGTGATCTGCCACAAAATTTTCGGACCCTTTCTTATCCCGGATTTCCAAGTCAAACTCTTGAAGAAGAAGGATCCACCGAATCAACCGAGGCTTGGCCTACTTCTTTGTAAGGAGATAACAGATCGCAGCATGATCCGTATACACAATGACCTTCGCTCCAACAAGATACGAGCGGAACTTCTCAAGTGCATACACAACCGCTAGCTACTCCTTCTCGGTGGTAGCATAATTGAGTTAGGCATCATCTAGCGTCTTGCTAGCATAATAAATGGCATGTGTACGTCCATCCTTCCTTTGCCCCAAAACAGCCCCAACGGCTACATCACTCGCGTCGCACATGATGTCAAACGGTAAACTCCAGTCCGGAGGTTGCATGATGGGAGCGGTGATCAAAGCGTTCTTGAACCTACAAAAAGCCTCAGGTAATCCTTGGAGAAAACAAACTCAACATCTTTCATTAGTAGGTTAGTAAGAGGCTTAGAAATCTTAGAGAAATCTTTAATAAATCTCCGGTAAAAACCGGCATGCCCTAGAAAACTCCTTACCCCCTTCACCGAGGTAGGTGGTGGCAACTTCTCTATGGTTTCTATCTTAGCCCTATCAACCTCAATGCCTCGGTTGGACACCAAGTGTCCTAACACAATGCCTTCTAGGGCATGCCGGTTTTTACCAAGTGTCCCAACACAATGCCTTCTAGGGCATGCCGGTTTTTACCGGAGAAATGCCACTTACCATGAAGTGGCATTTCTCCCAATTCAAGACAAGGTTTGTCTCCTCACATCTCTTTAGCACTAGAGACAAGTTAGCTAAACAATCATCAAATGAAGATCCATAAACAGAAATATCATCCATAAACACTTCCATGATGTTTTCAATATACTTAGAAAAGATATCCATCATACACCTTTGAAAGGTGGCGGGTGCATTACACAATCCAAACGGCATTCTCCTATATGAAAATGTACCCCAAGGACATGTGAATGTGGTTCTCTTGATCATCGGGGTGAATAGGGATTTGGAAGAATCCACTATAGCCATCTAATTAACAAATATGGGAATGTTGAGCTAATCTCTCTAACATTTGGTCAATGAAAGGAAGAGGGAAGTGATCTTTCCTAGAGGCAACATTTAGTTTCCTATAGTCAATACACATCCTCCATCCCGTAACCGTTCTAGTTGGGATTAGTTCATTATTCTCATTGGTTACTACGGTCATCCCACCCTTCTTGGGAACCACATGCACGGGACTAACCCACTTACTATCCGAAATTGGGAAAATGATTCCCGCATCTAGCAATTTAAGAATCTCTTTCTTGACTACTTCTTTCATGATTGGGTTTAGTCTTCTTTGAGGTTCAATTGAAGGTTTATGATTATATTCCATCAAGATCTTATGCATGCACAAAGAAGGTTTTATGCCAACTAGATCATCAATGGTATAGCCTATAGCTTTCCTATGCAATCTTAACTCATGCAACAATCTAGCAAGTTCATCATCATTCAAGCATGCATTCACAATAACCGGATATGTAGCATTCTCACCAAGAAAAGCATACTTCAAATGAGAGGGGAGGGGTTTGAGTTCAAGTTTAGGAGGACCTTTATCGAGTGGAGATGATCCATATAATGTTGGTTGAGATGAATCAAAGCCATGGAAAATTCCTCAAGGTTCCTTGAAGCTTGATCAACAACAAAGACAGTTACTAGAGAAACCACGGGCAAAACCACGGGCTCTGGCATAACCACAGCCATGGAAGTTTCTAAGCTAGCATTTCGGAGCACTCCAGTAGGTTCCACGGGTAAAACCACGGGCGTGGTTATTCCCCCTAGGCCGTGGTTCACACAACAATTCAGCACACCTTCGTGTACTTCAAATTTAGCTCTTGTCTCCTTTTCCAATGCATCCAAGGCCTTGATTTCTTCATTGCAAGCCTCCTCAACTCCTTCCTCCATCAAACTTAAGCTAAGAACCTTCTCCAAGGGGTCCTTGATCAAGATCGAGCTCACAAGTTCTCTAGACTCCTCTTGCTCGACAATATTGAACACATCTTCACCAAGGGCTGGCCCCTTCATCATTGTGGATAGTTTGAACTTAATATTCTCTTCTCCAATGTTGAAGGAGAGAATTCCATTTTTACAATCCACCAAGCATCCGGAAGTGGCTAGGAAAGGCTCCCCAAGATGATAGGAACCGGATAGTCCGCCAGGATGTCCAAAATAACGAAGTCTATTGGCACATAGAACTTCCCTAGTTGCACCGGTATGTCTTCCAATATTCCAACCTGGTGAGTAATCGAACGGTCCACCATGTAAAAGGTCATCTTGACCGGCTTTGGCTCTCCTAGCCCAACCTTGTTGCAAAGTTCAAGCGGTATGATGCTTACACTTGCCCCAAGATCACATAGGGCTTCATATTTCACTTATCCCACTCCAATTGGCACGCAAAAGGATCCCGGATCTCTTAGCTTAGGAGGCATCTCCTCCTTCATGGTTTGGATCAATTCCGAGGACCTCTTTGTCATCCTCACTTCTCCATACTCCTCCAACTTCCTCTTGTTGGAGAGAATTTCCTTCAAAAACTTGCCATATGCCGGCATACCTAGGATAGCATCCATGAACGGAATGTTAATATGCAATTTAGACATAAGTTCAAGGAATTTACCGAAGTGTTTGTCCAAACGAGCTCTTGCTCGTGATTGTGGGAATGGTAGTGGTGGCTTGTATGGAGGTGGTGCCACATATGTTGGCTCATCTTCCTTGTTCTTTCCTCCTTCTTCTTGCAAGGTCTCTTCCTCAACCACTACTTGCTTTCCCTTAACGATCTCCTTAGGCAAGGGGTCCTTCATACTCAACCCGCTCCTTGTTGTGATGGCTAACACTTGGCCTCTCGGGTTGTCTTCGGTTCTTCTAGGAAGCTTTCCCGGATCTCTATGAGCTTCACCCGCCTCTTGGAACACTTGTGCTTCCAACACCTTTTGAGCTTTAGAAATAGAAGTCACCGTGCTCTCAAGACCACTCAACCTTCCAAGCAATTGCTCAAACATCATCTCGGTTCTATCCTTTGGAGGTTGAGTGAATCCGGGTGGAGGTTCTTGTGAAGCCTTTGGTGGTTGAGCTGCACTTGTGGAAGCGGGAGGGTTCAGGGCACTATCTGGGTTAGAATAGGAAAACCCGGGATGGTTGTGATTAGGCCGGTAATTGTTGAATTGCTGGTCGTTGTTGAAGTTCCTTGGGCCTTGATAGTTGTTGTAGTTTCCCCTTCCCATATAGTTCACATCCTCCTCCTTGGAAGACAAACTTGCTTACACTTGCACTTGGGGGGTTGCTTGATTCTTCAAAGTTGTAGCACACAATTCCCTCAAAGATTTCAGCTCATTGTTGATCGCATCAAGCTTGAAGTTACTCATGGTGACTTCACTCACCTCATATGCTTCCGCTTTCCTGCCATCACTCTACCTATGGGAGTACTTCTCAATCACCAAAGCTTGTTTCTCTACAAACTCCCAAGCTTCATCCACATTCTTTTCCATAAAATTCCCACCGGAAAGAGATTGAAACTTGAATTGGCTATCTTCATCAAGTCCCTTGAAGTAGATCTCGAAAAGCTCTATTTTTGGTATACCATGGTGCGGACAATCTAGGAGAAGGTCTTTGAACCTCTCCCAAGACTTGAATAAGCTTTCTCTATCCTTCATCACGAAGGCATTGATCTTCCCTCTTAACTCGGTAGTCTTGGAAGGTGGGAAGAACTTTGTCAAAAACTCGGTTGTCATCTCCTCCCAAGTACTCACTCACCCTTCTGGAATAGATTGATACCAAGCCAAGGCTTTACCCTTAAGTGAGAAGGAGAAAGCCCTAAGCTTATGGTTGTTGCTCTCCAATCTAGGCGGTCTTAGAGTCTCCATCAAGATCTCGTAGTTCATCAAGTGTTGATGAGGAGACTCTCCTTCCATCCCTCCAAATTGATTATGCCGGATCATTTGTAGAACTTGAGGGCGGAGCTCGTAATCATGGGCTGCGGGATCTCCTAAGTTCACACCCGGACGGTGTGCTCTTTGTGCCGGATCCATACGTTGCTGTAACGTTTGTGGCTCTTCAATAGAAATGGGCACAACCCGAATATTAACCGCCGGCTGCGGTTGTGGTGGAGGTGGAGGTTGTTGACGATTAAGCTCTCTTTGGACAAGAGCTTGCCTAATCTCTTCAATCTCCATCCAAGTTGCTTCTTGCCTCTCATTGGGAAGTCTCCTTTCATTCTCCAAGGCTTCATCCCTTAGCCTAATTTGCTCTAAAGCTTCATCTAACTCAGCTTGGAGATCTCTTCCGGCCATCTCTTTTCCATTTCTAATGCTCTTGGATCTAGATCTAAGGGTTTTCTCCGGTTCGGGATCGAATGGAGCTAAATCCTTGCCACGAGATCTTCGCATGCACCTAAAGAGTGAGAGATGTCCTGAAAAGCAAAGACACAAACAAAACGAGATCAAAAGCAACAAGAAAGACCTACACTATAAAAAATCACAAACAACGACTCAATCTTAACCTAGTCCCCGACAACGGCGCCAAAAACTTGTTACGCTAAGAACATGACACGCAAAAGTCTTAAATTTATACTCGTTATATTTTTCCTAACTCCTAGCTAACCCGCAGTGTACGGAAAGCTTTGTAGTAAGGATAGTATTCCGAGGTCGAACACAAAGACTGAGGTGAGATTGAATCGATTAGTGACTAAGGATAGTGTTGATCTAGGCTAAGAAAACAGAAAGAAACAAATAAATGAAAATCTCAATGTTTTTGGATTGGTTTTGTGTGGTGATCAATCAAGGTTCACAATGATGCAATATGGAAAAACAAACTAACAATCTAGCAAATCAACACAAACGAACAAGGCAAACACGAAATATGTGATCAAAGAGAGAAAAGCGGATTCTAGGGGTTGGAAATTCCGGTTATGGCATAGGACTCAAGCTTCTAATCAACCTTGGATAAAATATAGTATGTTGGGAAGGAATGTTTCTCAAATGGGGTCAATTACCGGGTAGGTCTCATGATCCACTAATCCCGCACCTAAGGTCCTATCACCGGGTAAGTCTCTAGGAGCCTAAGGAAGGGGTATCTACTCAAACCGGATGGTACTCTAGGGATCTAACCTCTTCTTACCGGGTAAGTCTCGGGAAGGCAAGTCCTAAACATCTATCCTAGCACATTCAGTCCAATAGCGGCTTGTGAGGCTGACTATTACCTAGAGTTCATCATCTTTGATATCTAAGAGCAAGAATCACCGGGTAAGTCTCTTCTAACACTTAGTTGCTAACACTAGGTCACCCTAGGATAGATTTAGCTCAACAAACACTAGGATTTCAACAATCTAACATTCTAGCACTTAGATTCATCAAATCAAGCGAGTAGTCAGAACCACGGGTTGTTCACATCTCTTTCCACGGCCGTGGACTGGCAAGAACTAACCGTGGTTTCCAACAGTAACTCGGTTCAAGCAAACAAATCAACCAAGGGTACATCTAAGTCCGTTCTATCATAGTCCATTCCATAACCATCATTTCCTTACCCTAGAATCACATCTATCTAGCCAACAACATGCATTTCAATAATCAAACTCAACAAGCATACATTCATGGCTTCCATAGCAAGTAAATGAAGTGAAATAGAGATGAACAAGTAGAACAAAGAAAATCAAGCTGATTGTATGATAAGAAGGACTTAAACCCTTAAAAAGAAGGCTCAATCTTGTTCCTTACAAAACCGAGCAAATCGTCTTCACAAAACTCACTCAAAACTATAAAAAACTAAGAATGGTGTGTTCTTCTCTTCTTCTTTAATGGACCCTTTTCTTCTCCTCCAAGTGAAGCTCCAATCCAATCTTCCAATGAGAGAATATCTGTTGTTGAGAGTGTGGGAGAGAATGGAGTGATGGGGTCTCCCCTAACAGCCTGCAGGACCACCTTATATCCTCAACAAATTGCAAGAGTCGGCCATAAAGATTGTGGGACAGCTGTCACAGCTGTGTGGGGAAAACCACGGCCCATTTCCACGCCCGTGGAAGGCCCAGTGGCTGTGGTTTTGGTGCCTTAGCTTGTTTTGGATCATCAAGCCTTAATTTGGTGCATGGCATGCACCTAACAAGGTCCCATGTGTGCCCCTTAGCTCCTAGCTTGCTTCCCAATGGGTCCGAAGGTGTGTCATCTCCAAGAACGATCCTCAAATGTATCGATTAAGCTCCTAAAACTCCTAAAATACCTACAAAGCATGCAAAAGTCCGTGTAGACGTCTATCTAGACAAAATACATGAATTGAGTGCAAGTCGTTACGAACTAGTGCAAACCATGCATGAATGAGCGGAAAAATCTATCTAAATGAGTGCCTAAACCTAAGTCATAAATCGTGTTATCAATTGTTGTCTAGGTTGGATTGGGAATTGATTATCGAAATCGCATGCTAGTTCTTACACATCATATAGGAATAATTAAGACAATTTATCTCTCTTCTTTTCATCTTGATCATGTTGTTTGAAGCACCTCAATTGATGAAAAATTTGACCTCTTTTGACATATCCGGGAATAGGAGCATGCTAGTGTGTTGACTGTGTGAAAAGCAATTGTGGGGTGTTGAAGGAAATGTATGAATGTTATGAATGAAGTGCTAAATGTGTTGTGGAAGTGTAGAAAAAAAAAGGTTTGGGGACGTTGATTTTGATGACAAGTAACTCGGCACCATTCACATAATCGGTGTTTGTGTCTTGCCAAAGTCGGATTAACCGATAGTCCTATCGAGCCTTGGTATGTGTGCCCGGTGTGAGGTACCTCGGAAAAATCCCGAGGTCCGCTAATCACCAAGGTTTCGGCTTTTGTACACCAATGCATTGGCTCAAAAATAAATGAAAGAAAAAAGAAAAAAAAGAAAAGGAAGAAAAGAAAAAGATGGAGAAAAATACACACTTGTGGTGAAGTTGATCTAAAATGAAATTGTGGAGTTAATTCCTTTCCCAGATTAGCATCACATAACCTAAAAAATTTCCCACCTATAACAACGTTTCTTGGCCTCTTCTTTCCTAAGTCCTTAGGACCTCTATGCCCATGTGTTTTGACTTAAGTGATTTAGATATGATATTCTCATGATCATCTAGACATTCTCGATTTTCTTTGCATATATGATTTCAAGTTAAGTGTGATTGTCTTTCCATACATTTATTTTCTTGATACACATTTCCTCATCCTTAGCCATGAACATCACTATGAAGGTGATCTATGTTTAGAAGCACAATTGCAAAAATATTTTCCGTTTTTCCGCATTCATAACTCATGCCATCTTGTAGCTTAGGTTTGAACCTTTCTTGGGGACAAGCAAGTGGCAAGTATGGGCTATTTTGATGACATGATTTATGACGTTAGTTTAGGAATTCATTTAGATAGTTTTTTCCGTTATTCATGCATGGTTTGACATTAGTTCGTGACATTTATGCTTAATTCATCCACATTGTCGAATTAGACGTCTACACGAGCTTTTGTCGGTTTTTTAGGTATTTTAGGGAGCTTTAGGGCTTAATCGATACATTCGAGGACCATTCTTTGTGATGGCACACTTCCGGACTCTTTAAGGAGCAAGCTAGGAGAAAAGGAGAACACAAAAGACCTTGTTGGTGTATGCCTTGGATCAACTCATGACTTAGTGATCCAAGGCCGGCTGAGTTGTTGGAACCACGGCCCAGAGGCCCTTTCCACACCCGTGGAATCATTGTTTTGCCCGTGGTTTCTGTCTGGAGAGCCTTGACACTTGTCACACGATTTCATTGCCCGACCTTTGCTTTTCTTGGTTGAGTGTGGACTTGGGAGAGCCTGCAGGCTGGCTTTTGGACTCTCTCTCACCATCCATTGTTAGGGAGGAAGACTTGGAAGAAGAACAAAAATACTCTCATTTGGGAGAAGAACAACATCATAAAACTTAGATCTAGAGTGACACTTTGAGTGGTTTTTAATGATTTTTGTTGCGAAGCTTTTGGAAGTGTTGTAAGGAATGATTTGAAGCTGCATTTGAATGGTTGTAAGTGTAACACCCCAAATTCTAAGAACTCGGGGAGCTACTGGTTAGGACCTCACAATGGGTCCCGACCTTAGTTTGACAACAATTTTACTAGGATCTTACAACAAGGCACAAAAGTATTAAAAACATTTGAAAACTTTAAACAATATATACATGAAAAATATGTATGAGCCTTACAAATCAAAGGTACTAAAACGACGCATATGAAGTATATAAGACAACCTTGTCCCCAACTAAATGAGTACGTGGACCCGGCTGACCATTGCCTCTAGATCTCTCTACAACTGTCTTAACCTGCAAGGCATCTACAAGCGGTATAAAACCGTTAGCTAACATTCTATGCATAAGTATAAAGGTAAAAGCACAAACACACAACATACACAATCAACATGCAACACTCAATCCTTTTATTATCTTTAATTAGGTGATAGGTCATTACTAATGATACTTATTTTGTGACACGAGGGATTCCCAAACCTCGCCCCTGTCCCTGTTTACCAACGCGGAATGGTACTAATGCATCTGACCGTCTACCGGACTAGGCTGGTCGCAGGGAACCTCCTAGACTCTCGCAAGAGCTAGGCAGATGATGTCACGACCCGTTATCATACACTTGGGTCAATTACGTAAATAATAAAGTCGGCCTAATCCGGTTTCGTTGTTTATCATAACTAACAAACCCCACTCATACACATTACACTCATACAAGAAGCCAGCTAAGTAAGTCCGTGGACTTACCTGAATCAGATCTCGACTCTCTTAATCACAACTCAATCTGTAACTGTATAACTCGGTTGCCTGTCAAAGGAGGAAAGTGTGTCAGCACACTTTCTTGGTAATTAGAAGTCTAAGACTTCTAAGGTAGTAGGTCCTATTAGAACAGAATTTAATACAATACCAATTTATGGTAAAATGACTATTTTACCCTTGGTCCCGAAACCTCCAAAAATTCCATAATTCAACCCTAAACTCTTATTTGAGACTAACAAGTCATATTCTAACTCCTAAAGATGATTTTGGTTACAAATTGGCAACTTACCCACTTTTCCTATTTTTCGAAAGATCGTTAAGGTCCAACGTCGGCATCAAATAAGAAATTCGAATTAAGTTATAAAAATTCTGAAATATTTCCCCAGATCATCTATGATATACCATCTACTCATAGGAGAAAGAATTTCTTAAAACTGTTAAAGCATCACTTCTACAAAAATTTCTAAAGTTGGTCACACCACTTAACAAACACCACATTGTCTTAACTTTGAAAAATCATAACTCCTAAACTACTCGCTGGATTTATCCCAAAATTTGATATGTTCTACTATAAAATTTTATCTATAATATATCCAAAATTCAGCCTTAAAGGAGATCAAAATCCTATTTAAAACTATCTCACAAAACCGAATTTCAGCACAACAGAAAAACTGCTTACAACTCAATCTTTGAAAAATCATAAATCCCAAACCACTCGCTGGATGCCTCTAAAATTTTAATATGTTCTACAAGAATATGTCAACCATATCATATCCAAAATTCAAGCCCAACGGAGTTCAAGAGCTTATTCAAAACCATCTCACAAAACAACATCACTTGCTGTTTTCCCCAACACTCAGCACATATATAAAAACTGCATGAGGGGTCAACTTTGGAACACAATAACTCTCAAACCGTAACTCCGATTCTTCCCAAATTTTAACACGGTAAACTATGTATATCTATCTATGATCTATCAAAATTTAAACGGTGGATCTTCACTGTAACTCCTTAACATTGGTCGACAAGATGGGCAGTTTCTAACTTCAAAACTGAAGGAAAAAGAGATGTATTTATAGCGGTCCTTGTTTCTACCATTTTGTCAATATAACTCAGCAGCTACCCTTTACCTACACACTTCATGACTCCACCATGATAAACCTTAACAGTTGCTATACATCCCAACTCATCATCCATAAAATCAAAGGGTCTAAACTAAGTATTACCATCTCTTCTACATAACATAACAACAAGCTAGTAAGGGTGGTTCACTTACTCAGAAATGATGCCAGAAGACTCCTAGGGATGTTACGTCTGGGAGGACCAAAGTTCGAGAGAGACGGGGCAAGCAGTGTGGTGTGGATTTGAGGCGACAGAGAGGTCCCCAGTGAATATTAAACAGCCAGCGGGAGAGGATCTGTCTACTCGATAGGTGGTCTAGGGCGCTACAACATGAAACCCAGTGGTCGATCAGAAGCAGAAGCAAGGAAAGGTAAGGGAAGAGAGAAACTGGAACTCACCTAGGCACCAAGCGATCTGTACGTATGCAGAAGGGGGATGTCCGGCTACACAGATCCGCTGCTACGACCTGGGCTTCTTCTAGGAGAAATATGCGTCTGTTGCAATGGCGTGTGAGCAGGAGAAATACGAGCAGGCCTTGGTTGTTCAGCACCCACCGCACGAGAGGGAAGGGAGGTGTTACCCCTGGCGTCCCCTTGAACTTCTGTTGGTGACTCGAGTGTGGCGTGGCGGCTTCAGGGCTCTACTCCGGAAGTGATTGAGGCAAGGCGGAACAGACGGCTAGGCTGGGAGATTGAGAGCGGGGCATGCGATCGCTTATTGTGAGAAGATCCGATGTAGAAGGAAGGTAAGGAGATATGGCTTGCGTGATTTGCAGCAACGGTTACTGAGATCTTCTCAGCCGTTACGTGAAGCAAGGAGAGGAGAGGGGAGTGCATCGTTTGCGTGGACTGAAGAGAAGGTGAGCTTCACTGTTGGGCTGGCGGCTCTCAGGGCAGACTGGGTTGCTGGCTGGCGTGCAATCAATCCGGAAATGGGTCACAAGCAATGAAGGAGGAGAAGGTGGGTTGTGGTTTTGTGGGCTAAAGATCATAAGCAAAATGTTGGGCTGAAGCAAGGTAAGAAAGAAAGATGGGCTGAAATAAGAGTCAAAATTGTGTGGGCTGAGTTTGTCAAAACTTGTCAAAAACTCGTCATGGCTTTGTCAGGCTCATGCATGACTTCATCACAGAGTTGTCGGGCTTCGTCATGACCTCGTCTCAGCTCTGTCATGGTCTCGTCACAGCTTTGTCACATTCTCGTCTAAAGTCGTCGTTAAAGATTAATTATAAGAATTAGGGTTTGATATAATTCTATCATTTTATGTGAATTAAATTCTACATAAAATGATAAAATTTGTGAAGAAAGAAATACTAGATAGAATGGGAAACCGTCAACGGTTCGAAGTCCGATTTGATTTGGAATTAAACGGAATAAAAATTCCGGTTATTACATCAGTACCCCCTTAAAATAAGTTTCGTCCCGAAACTTAGAACAAGGTACTTAATTAAACAACTTCCATAAATAAACTGGTACGTCGTAGTCTTACTAAATTTTATTCGTTTCCTAAACTTCTCTAACCCTATCAAAACGTAATGAAAAAAAACTGGTCGTTACATCAGATCCTCCTCAAAATAAGTTTCGTCCCGAAACTTAGGGTAAGACAATCCTGATCGGTCTTTAAGGCACCAAATGGGTGTGTTTGGTCACTACACAAAAGTCTCGTCGTTTCCATATCTAAGTTTCCCGCACATCAAGATTACCAAAAAAAACACACATCACTGTCTAAACACTCAATCATGAAATAAACAAGCAATCAAACAATATCACACATACAAGGTCAAGCCCTAACTCGCCACTCCCGAGGTTACAACCATCGCTACATAGGTCTTTGAAATGTTACGTCTCTTACTATCCCCATTATCTTATGTAGCCTTATCGGTTTTTTCGTAAAACCACAAAATCTTAAATCTTTTCAGGATATCTCACCGGTATTATCCGGCTCAACTGTCTGATCCTCTAATCTGATGACCTAACTCGTGTCTGGTAGGTATCTCTCCAACTGAAATTTTCAAACTCAGTTCCCAAACTTAGTCTCCGAGGAAAACTGAAACTACACTCTCCAATAGGGTGAGGAATACTAGTCCATCAATCACTTCTAACCCGCTTTAAAACTTCAACTGGTTGCCTTACACAACTCACTTCCAAATCCTTTGATGACCCTACGGAAACTAATCTATTCAACTTTCTTCCCTTCGTTATGACCACTTGCTCCCGGCCTTCTGAAAAGGTTCTGACTACCTACTCAGGCCAAAGGTCTTTGACATCCACCAACACTTACCAAGTGCCCAATGCTCTTCGTATCATGACCCACTTGGTCTTGTCTTTTAATATTACTCAATCATCATGTTCCTCAGGTATGGAATCGTCACCGTTACCCTTTTCAGGTCTAACACTCAAGACAACTAAAAATCAAATCTAGTGGTCATCCTCTTTGTTCACCTGGCATTATTATATTATTTACAGATCTCTAATATATCGTTTGCTCAAATTTAGGTTTATCACGCATTTTCCAAGATCTTAAGTGACCTAGAATACGTCCGGAATGACGGTATTAGACACAAAGTGATCTCCTATCACCGTTATTTGATCATAACTACTCAATAATTGTTAACATACCATCAGTAGTGCACTCTTTTATCCACCATGGTTATCAGGCCAATAATATCCCGTTGACACAAAAGCAACTCGGATCCGTTCTGACATAACACTACCCATAAAATCTACTCCGAGATTATGCTTTCTTTAAGCACGGTTACTAGGTTGCAAGTATACTCCTGTCGCTTCTCTTTCTTATGTATCTTTGACTCAGAATGGTAATTACACACTTTGAGCTTTCTAGTGCAGACCATGCACAATACTTTAATTACATCGTTAATTCTTCTCTCAATTCATCAAGAACTCACTCTAACGTACTCCGTTAGGTATAAAATTCCAAAACTACTTGCCTGGCAACATGTAACAAAGCCATCACTCTTCACTCGGATCCATAATAGGGTACCAACCTCCTTCTTTTACCTCTACATGCACATAAGTTTCCGTACAATATTTTCAGTAACTCCACATAGCCTATCTCACGTTCCTTCCAACTAGAATACATTTCACCAACTATCACCATCTTAAACTCGACACGACATCCATCAACACCCTTGAGCTTCTTACTTGTGGGTTAGGACCCACCACGCTTCCACTGCGCTACTCTGGTTATTTTGTTGTCACCCCATAATCATAAGGACGTGTTCTGTCAGTCCAAAATGATTAACCGGATGAAGTGCCAAGTACTTTCCTTAATTGTCTTCTTGAAATAAAATCCTGATTGGAAAACAACCATCTTCCGTTTACCTCCTTATTTCTTTTAACATGGATCTAAACTACTAGACTCGACCGGAGTTTGATCTTAACCGACCAAGAAGTAACCTCTAACACGGTTCTCTTTACCTTTAGTTGTCTAAGAAGATTGTTGTTGCATACTTGAGGAAATCCGCCAAGGCGTCGGTAAAACAACCCCATAAATCCACAGTCGCAATTATCTTTTCTTAACAGTATATAACTCGTCAATACCAAACAACACTTGCACATCCTCAGTTAATGTCAGTCAGTCTATAGTTGACTCATCCCAGTATCCCGAACTTACTCTTCTCATATCCCGTCTGGCATTAAAATTCTTTGGTAAGCATCACCTACTCAATTAATCCTTTTATACTTTAGTTTGTTCTGTCTTTCACCCTTCCGCTTCCTTTGGGCTAACTCCATTTCTCTAGTCCGATTGGGTCATCCATCTGACATAAATAGTCGTTTCAAGTTTTCCACGATAGCTTGCAAGCGTCTTTGTAATTCTTATGGCCGTAATGATCATCCACTTGCAGTTCCTCTTGCATGGGCCGTCTATGTTGATGGCTTAGGACCCGTGATAATTGGGGTTACCCTGGACTCTCGAGTCCAGCAAGGCCGTTCTACCATACACATTTCTTCACTAGAGTTGGTGGTAATATCGCCTTCATGAAGCTCCGTTGACCTGCTATAGGCTTACATTCTTTGGATATTCGCGTTGCGGTTTCTTTCAACTTATTATATCTCTGAAGGGTCAAAACTTCCCCACGCTTGTGGGGTCTTCTTTTCGCTTTTACACACAATTGTAGGTCTTCAGTCCGTGCTCCTTAGATTCTCACACCCGGATTGACACTCTGCATCTTCTGGTTTCTCATGCCCATAATGGTCTATGGGGCATCCGCCTAGATTGTAATGTCCTTGATTCCGCAATCTTGGTTGTACTCAATTCTACTTGTCTTGTTCCCATATTGTTATCTCTACTCCGCACTCTTGTAGTCTATTGCATGGTTCTTCTAATTCCGTCTCTCGGCCTCGTATGCCCGAGTTCCTTGTACGACCTTTTTTTTCTTCTAACTGAACTGACTCAGGTATTTCTTCCTCATCTGATTGTGCTTGTGGTAAAATTTATCTTCACAACTTTACTTCCTTGCTCACTTGTTCTTTGGAGGATTTGTAAGGATCACCAAGCAGCCTACCCGAGTATAATACTCAATTCAAGGTCCGAATCCATTGCCTCGTGTTGGAGATTCTTCGAGTCCGCAGTAGATTTATCCTAAGGCGGTAATCGCTTCGTGATATCACGACTAAAGGATATAAAATATCCTTTAGGATACTAACAAACTAAGCATACACATGTATATAACATATAATAAGAAACATCATAAATAGTCTATATAATAACTCCTATCAATCCAAGTTGCATTGTTGCATACCAAGACCTCTGATACCATATTGTAACACCCCAAATTCTAAGAACTCCGGGAGCTACTGGTTAGGACCTCACAATGGGTCCCGACCTTAGTTTGACAACAATTTTAATAGGATCTTACAACAAGGCACAAAAGTATTAAAAACAATTGAAAACTTTAAACAATATATACATGAAAAATATGTATCAGCCTTACAAATCAAAGGTACTAAAACGACGCATATGAAGTATATAAGACAACCTTGTCCCCAACTAAATGAGTACGTGGACCCGGCTGACCATTCCCTCCGGATCTCTCTACAACTGTCTTAACCTGCAAGGCATCTACAAGCGGTATAAAACCGTTAGCTAACATTCTATGCATAAGTATAAAGGTAAAAGCACAAACACACAACATACACAATCAACATGCAATACTCAATCCTTTTATTATCTTTAATTAGGTGATAGGTCATTACTAATGATACTTATTTTGTGACACGAGGGATTCCCAAACCTCGCCCCTGTCCCCGTTTACCAATGCGGAATGGTACTAATGCATCTGACCGTCTACCGGACTGGGCTGGTCGCAGGGAACCTCCTAGACTCTCGCAAGAGCTAGGCAGATGATGTCACGACCCGTTATCATACACTTGGGTAAATTACGTAAATAATAAAGTCGGCCTAATACGGTTTCGTTGTTTATCATAACTAACAAACCCCACTCATACACATTACACTCATACAAGAAGCCAGCTAAGTAAGTCCGTGGACTTACCTGAATCAGATCTCGATTCTCTTAATCACAACTCAATCTGTAATTGTATAACTCGGTTGCCTGTCAAAGGAGGCAAGTGTGTCAGCACACTTTCTTGGTAATTAGAAGTCTAAGACTTCTAAGGTAGTAGGTCCTATTAGAACAGAATTTAATACCATACCAATTTATGGTAAAATGACTATTTTACCCTTGGTCCCGAAACTTCCAAAAATTCAATAATTCAACCCTAAACTCTTATTTGAGACTAACAAGTCATATTCTAACTCCTAAAGATGATTTTGGTTATAAACAGGCAACTTACCCATTTTTCCTATTTTTCGAAAGATCGTTAAGGTCCAACTTCGGCATCAAATAAGAAATTCGAATAAACTTATAAAAATTCCGAAATAATTCCCTAGAACATCTATGATATCCCATCTACTCATAGGAGAAAGAATTTCTTAAAACTGTTAAAGCATCACTTCTACAAAAATTTCTAAAGTTGGTCACAACACTTAACAAACATCACACTGTCTTAACTTTGAAAAATCATAACTCCTAAACCACTGGCTGGAATTATCCCAAAATTTGATATGTTCTAGTATAAAATCTTTTCTATAATATATCCAAAATTCAGCCATAAATGAGATCAAAATCCTATTGAAAACTATCTCACAAAACCGAATTTCAGCACAACAGAAAAACTGCTTACAACTCAATCTTTGAAAAATCATAAATCCCAAACCACTCGCTGGATTCCTCTCAAATTTTAATATGTTCTACAACAATATGTCAACCATATCATATCCAAAATTCAAGCCTAACGGAGATCAAGAGCTTATTCAAAACAATCTCACAAAACAGCATCACTTGCTGTTTTCCCCAACACTCAGCACATATATAAAAACTGCATGAGGTGTCAAATTTGGAACACAATAACTCTCAAACCGTAACTCCGATTCTTCCCAAATATTAACACGGTAAACTATGTATATCTATCTATGATCTATCAAAATTTCAACGGTGGATCTTCACTGTAACTCCTTAACATTGGTCGACAAGATGGGCAGTTTCTAACTTCAAGACTGAAGAAAAAAGAGATGTATTTACAACAGTCCTTGTTTCTACCGTTTGTCAAAATAACTCAGCAGCTACCCTTTACCTACACACTTCATGACTCCACCATGATAAACCTTAACAGTTGCTATACATCCCAACTCATCATCCATAAAATCAAAGGGTCTAAACTAAGTATTACCATCTCTTCTACATAACATAACAACAAGCTAGTAAGGGTGGTTCACTTACTCAGAAATGATGCCAGAAGACTCCTAGGGATGTTATGTCTGGGAGGACCAAATTTCGAGAGAGACTAGGCAAGCAGTGTGGTGTGGATTTGAGGCGACAGAGAGGTCCCCAGTGAACGTTAAACAGCCAGCGGGAGAGGATCTGTCTACTCGATAGGTGGTCTAGGGCACTACAACATGAAAACCAGTGGTCGATCAGAAGCAGAACCAAGGAAAGGTAAGGGAAGAGAGTAACTCGAACTCACCTAGGCACCAAGCGATCTGTACGTATGCAGAAGGGGGATGTCCGGCTACAGATCCGCTGCTACGACCTGGGCTTCTTCTAGGAGAAATATGCGTCTGTTGCAATGGCGTGTGTGTAGGAGAAATACGAGCAGGCCTTGGTTGTTCAGCACCCGCCGCACGAGAGGGAAGGGAGGCATTACCCCTGGTGTCCCCTTGAACTTCTGTTGGTGACTTGAGTGTAGCGTGGCGGCTTCAGGGCTCTACTCTGGAAGTGATTGAGGCAATGCGGAACAGACGGCTAGGCTGCGAGATTGAGAGCGGGGCAGGCGATCTCTTGTTGTGAGAAGATCCGATGTAGAAGGAAGGTAAGGAGATATGACTTGCGTGATTTGTAGCAGCGGTTACTGAGATCTTCTCAGCCGTTACGTGAAGCAAGGAGAGGAGAGGGGAGTGCGTCGTTTGCGTGGACTGAAGAGAAGGTGAGCTTCACTGTTGGGCGGGCGGCTCTAAGGGCAGCGTGGGCTGCTAGACTAGCGTGCTATCAAGGCAGACTGGGTTGCTGGTTGGCGTGCAATCAATCCGGAAATGTGTCACAAGCATTGAAGGAGGAGAAGGTGGGTTGTGGTTTTGTGGGCTGAAGATCATAAGCAAAATGTTGGGCTGAAGCAAGGTAAGAAAGAAAGATGGGCTGAAATAAGAGTCAAAATTGTGTGGGCTGAGTTTGTCAAAACTTGTCAAAAACTCGTCATGGCTTTGTCAGGCTCATGCATGACTTCGTCACAGAGTTGTCGGGCTTCGTCATGACCTCGTCTCAGCTCTGTCATGGTCTCGTCACAGCTTTGTCACATTCTCGTCTAAAGTCATCGTTAAAGATTAATTATAAGAAGTAGGGTTTGATATAATTCTATCATTTTATGTGAATTGAATTCTACATAAAATGATAAAATTTGTTAAAAAAGAAATACTAGATAGAATGGGAAACCGCCAACGGTTTGAAGTCCGATTTGATTTGGAATTAAACGGAATAAAAATTCCGGATATTACAGTAAGTCTTGCATAAACTCGTATTCAGCCAAGATTTCTTTCTTTTACTTGCTTTCGTTCACCATCTAGCTATGAATCCCATGTATGCTTGTATGATGATTCTAGATCTTGAGATGCATGTTATTGGCTAAGTAATTGTGATTTTAGGGTGATGGACATAAGGTTATGGCTTGAACAATGATATAATAGACTTGAATGTACCTTATGATGACTTGCATGCTCAAAACCTAACCCCCGATCAAAACCACGACTTGTTCCTCCTAAACCACGGCTGTGGTTGTGTATGATCAGCCCGTGGTTTTGCTCGGTTGTGCTTACATTGATAAATCTGTATGTGAGGATGTTAGATTATTGAAATCCTAGTGTTTGTTAAGCCTTATCTAGCTTAGGGTGACCTAATGCTAGCAAACTAAGTTAGGGAAGAGACTTACCCGGTAATTCCCGATCTTAGATACCAAAGAGAACGAACTCTGGGTAGTAGTGAGCCTCGCAAGCCGCTATTGGATTGAGTGTGCTAGGATTGTTGCTTAGGACTGACCTCCCCAAGACTTACCCGGTAAGGAGAGGTTTGACCCCTAGATAGTAATCCGGTTTGAGTAGAATTCTCGTCCTTAGGTTCCTAGAGACTTACCCGGTAATAGGACCTTAGGTGCGGGATTAGTGGACCATGAGACCTACCCGGTGATTGATCCCAATGGAGAAACATCCTTTCCCAATAT
This sequence comes from Fagopyrum homotropicum, assembly GCA_033239125.1. Lineage (NCBI taxonomy): Eukaryota > Viridiplantae > Streptophyta > Magnoliopsida > Caryophyllales > Polygonaceae > Fagopyrum > Fagopyrum homotropicum. The sequence goes on from BSWB01000005.1 coordinate 62,504,417, forward strand.
ACCACAGCTTGTCCAAGGTTGATTAGAAGCTTGAATCGAATGCCATAACCGGAATTCCTAATCCCTAGAATCCGCTTTTTTCTACTTGATCACATATCTTATTCTTGTGTTGTTTGTTTGTGTTGCTTGATTGATTGATAAATCTTGCTTGATTTGTGATCTTTGTTTGATCACCACAAAAACTCAACCAAATATATCATGATTTTCATTTCTTTATATCTTTCTCTTTTCTTAGACTAGATTTGCACTATCCATGATCACTTGTTTGATTTGATTTCACCTTAGTCTTCGTGTTCGACCTCGGAGTACTATCCTTGCTACAAAATGACCCATATACTGTGGGTTTCCTAGGAGTTAGGAGAATATATCGAGTTAAAAATTGTAAGACTTTTGCATGGTACATTTCTAGCGTGACAGAGATCACTTCTTCCTCCAGTAGTGATAGGTCAGAGACCAATTTCCGTTGTTGTTTCGCCTATAACATAGAATGAGCCTGAGGAGACTGGTTGCGTCTCAATGAGTGGACCCGAGATTCAAGAATATATATGCCAAATACAAGATGCTGCAAGAACAGGTAGACCTACACCGGGTTTACCAACATCGGTGGGACCTACCGAAGTTTCCGGATCAAAGAAGGAACAACGAACTGAACTAGTAAGTGATGAAGCAGATCCTTAAGGCGTTAGACAGAGTCTGGCACATGGACGTTCGAGTGATCCCTTGTCCACATGGACTTCTGGTGGGATGAGATCTTGTTTCAACTGTGCGGAGACTGGACATATACGACCAAAGTGTAAGAGACCTTTAGTGACATTTTTTAAATGTGGTAAGATCAGACATCGATCGATTTTCTGTCGAGAAAACAAGATACCGCATCAATAAGTTTCCTCCCATGCTAAGGTTACTAAGGCTGAACGAAGAAGATCGAGTTTCCCTTCAGCCCCACAAGTTGTGAAGACGGGATGACCGTGTTTCAACTGTGGTGATCAAGCCATTTGTGCTCTGAGTGTTCTTTAGCACCGATAGCTTACTTCACATGTGGTGAACTAGGCCATTTGGCTCCCTTTTGTCACCAAGGCAATGTTCCTTCTCAATTGGACTCTCCTCTTTCCGGTGTAGATGGAGTAGAGGCAGAGATCGTGAAGATAACATCAGTGATACCTGAAGAGCGTAGACTCGAGTTATGAGCGATGATATGTAGTGGAGTTGTTAACGTTAGTTATTTTCTGGTACCATTCTTAGTAATGGTGTACCGTTTTGAGTTCTTTTGGTGCAGGTGTTATGCCCTCTTTTTGATGTATGTGTTGAACGTTGGTTTAGATGCGATATAGGGAGTACCCTTTACTTAGGGTTACTCAGTTGTTTTGGGTCAGAGGTACCCGCGAGATGTGTGTTTAGCCCAGTTATATCGGGACTTGTGATTTTCTCTTGTAGACTTCTTTGTTATGTCTTTGAACGCGAGGGACTAGTGGATCGCTTAGATCGCTATAAGTGTAGTTTGAACTATGATAGATGGACCATATTGACCACTGTTATGATGGATTAGATTGTGACCTTTCTTGTGATAGAGATCTTGAAGGATGTGTACTGTTATCAGCAACGAGGTTGATTTCGCGAGCCTTTGAGGCCTTCTGATGTATGTAATGGGGAATACGAGACTCTTGGTAATACAAGGATTCGTGAGTATGCTTGATATACCATCTAGTCTATGGTATGGACGAGCGTGGAGTCCGGTATCAAGGTAGAGCTGGACCATCTGAATGATTTTGAATATATCCATGTTTTTGTATGAAAGAAGGAATGTTGTGGATGTGCATGTATTTTTGAGAGTAAGTAAGATGATTATTAAGAACGAGTGTTCATTAATCCATAGGGATAAATTGATAGATTTGTTGCAAGGAACTTCTGAGTTTTCCATATAAGAGTGGAGATCTGGATATCACCGGATGAGAATGAGCGAATAGGATGTGCCTAAAACGGCATTTCGGACTCGGTATGGCCACTACGAGTTATGGTGAGGTCATTCGGGCTCATGAAAACGCCGCCAAATATATGGTGAGGAATGAAGTTTCATTGACTAAATGGATCCGCTGTAGTGAGTTTTTGTAGATGATATCCTAGTGTACTCTCAGAGTTGAGAGGGACACACAGAACATTATAGAATATTTAATGAGTTTTGTAAGATTAAGAGTTGCATGTTAAATATGTGACCTGACCTTTTGAGACCATGTGACCTGTTGAAGGAAATGTAGATTGATTCGAGAAAGATTATAACTGTTGTAGTTGGAACAATACCAACGAATGTCGATGAAGTTCATAACTTTATGAAGTAGCCTTTTCGGAGTAACCAGATATTATCTTTGTCTGTAAAGGAGTTTATATGATAGCCCGATCATGTATCAGTCTTTGAGGAGACTATTTGATTTGTATAGTCCGAGCCGTGTTCTTATCGATTGAGGAGCGGAAGGAAGATGGACTTCTACTCCTATGTTAGCACAACCATAGGGCACTGGTGGTTTCGTGTAGTATGATGATGTAAATTTCTGGCTAAGATGTGTGTTGATGCAGAGGGGTAGAGTTATTGCATATACGTCTCGACAATTGAAAACGTATGAGGGGAACTATCCAACTCATGATCTGGAATTAGCACCGGTAGTTCATGCTTTGAAGATCTGGAGACATTACCTATATGTTGTTATATGCCAAATCTTCACAAACCATAAGAGTCTGAAGTATAGTTTTAGGCAATGGGAATTGAATAACCGACAGTGTAGATGGTTTGAGCTAACCTAGTATTTTGACCTTGAGATTTTGTATCATCCACGAAAGGCGAACGTTTTTGCCGACGCCTTGAGTAGGAAGACGCCTTGAGAGAAGGCGATTGTGAGACTGATAGTTCAACTCAGCTTCAGAGGGATCCATCTTGCCTAGGGTTGGACATCAGTTTCCTGATGAGGATGCCCAACTATACGCTTGAGACGTTCTACCTGGTTTGTTGGGTGAGATCCAACAGAAGCAAGCGACTTGACCGACCCTGATGAGGATTAGAGAAAGGATGTCTCGTGGTGAGGCACCATAGTTCTCCATAGGAGCTTATAGAGTGATGAGACACCGTGACAGCGTCTGTGTACCTGCTGATGCAGAGCTGAAACAGAGGATTTTATAGGAGGCTCATTGTACACCTTACTCAGTACATCCAAATACGAATAAGATGTACCATGATGTGAGACGATCATATTGGTGGGGAGGGTTGAAGCCCAATGTAGCCAGATTTGTGGCACAGTGGCGACTTATCAACATGTCAAGATAGAGCATTGTAGACCTGGAGATGAGCTCCATCCACTGCTAGTGTGGCAGTGGAAATGGGAGGACGTCTCCATGGATTTTGTGACCGGATTGAGACCTAGTAGGAGTTTTGATGCTATCTGGGTTGTTGTTGATAGACTAACAAAGACGGCACGTTTCATTACTATTAGAGAGACGTAGCCAGTGAGTAGATTAACTGTGGAGTACACTAGGTAGATAGTGAGACTCCATGGTGTACCGAGGACGATCGTCTTTGATCGAGATGGACGATTTACCTCGAGGTTTTGGCAGCAGATTCAGACTGCTTTGTGGACGAGTCTACACTTCACGACTGCATTTCATCCTCGGACAAATGGTCAGTCAAAGAGGACCATTCAGACATTGGAGGACATGCTACGAGCTTGTTTGTTGGATTGGGGACAGGGATGGTTAGATCAACTCCCATTGGTTCAGTTCTCGTACAACAACAGCTAGCATGCATCGATTGGGATGGCCCCGTATGAGGCACTGTATGGACGGAGATGTCGTACCCCGTTGTGCTGGGATGAGCCTAACAGTGTCAGCGGTATAGCGCCTGAGCAGATTCAAGATGACATTGCACGAGTCGCGCTGATTAGAGAGAGGATGCTGGCTACACAAAATTACTAAAAGTCGTATACAGACAAGAGGCGTCGACCTCTTGAGTTCAGGGTAGGAGCTCATGTCTGGCTGTGAATATCTCCGACGCAAGGCGTCAGACGTTTTGGCATAAAGGGGAAGTCGAGTCCCCGATATGTCGGTATTTTTGAGATACTAGACAGAGTTGGGAGGGCAACATACATATTGACTTTACCTCTGAAGATAGAGGGTGTTCATCTTGTATTTCATGTGTCTCAGCTAAAGGAGTATAGACCAAATCCGAGACACATTGTGAGTTTTGATGATTTGGTGGTTGGGTTGGACCACACTTTTGTTGAGCATCCGATTGCAGTCCTAGAGCGAGGTATGAGACAACTGCGTTCAAAGGACATTCCCATGTTGAGGATGCAATGGTCGAGACGAGGACCTCAAAAGGCTAAATAGGAGACAGAGGATAGTATCCAAAGCAACTATCTACAGTTTTATGCTGAGATAGATGCACCTGTAGGATCACCGAGTAGATTTTAGTGCTATCTTGGTGAGTGATGTGATTATGTGCTTATATGCCTTGTTGTGTTTATTTTAGTGCTAGCCGTGATGTGATATATGATCTTATTAGATCTTGATGTGCTAGCGCGATTTACGATTATAGCTGGAGATGTTCTTTTCTCCATGCTATCTGAGTGTGATTAAGATTTAGCTAGAGATGGTTCTTTTTTCTATGCTATCTAAGTGTGATTAGGATTTAGCTGGAGATGGTTCTTTCCTCCACGCTATATGATGGACATAGTTTCGCTGGAGATGTTTTTCCTCCATGCCTTGGGTTATGAGTATGATATGGCTAGAGTTGTATTTCCTCTATTTCCTGTGATATGATTATGGCAAGAGATGTATTTCCTCTATGCCTTGTAATGGGATTATAGGTTGGCTAGAGATGGTTTTCCTCTATGGCTTTTGATTGCGTTATGATTTTGTTGTTGGATTTGGTGATTCCTCCATGCTATGTTTTGAGGTTATAGAGTGTTATAAGTTGATACCTTTGAGCGGAGATGTGATACCTCCGATAGATACAGTGTTTATACCTCGGCGTATGGGTCCGAGAGGATTTTAGAATTGTTCAAGTTTCGGGACGAAAGTTTTTTAAGGGGTGTGTGATGTAATAGCTAGGATTTCCGAATTCTAAGTAATGTTGATTAACTTAATCGTTGATAGTAATTGACATATAACTCGCCAAGATTGCGCAAGTGAGGAGTATGAGTGCCACCGTTATGTTCCTGGCGTAATTTTGGACGTATGAGGATATTTTTACTTTTTCCCCCGGGTAATTATTTTTACCCTCCGGTGTTATTTGGAACATTTGGGAGCTCCAATTAATGAAAATGCAGTTGAGAGAAATGATCAGGACATCATATATGTCCTAGATATGAAATAACATGGAGAGGCAAGACGGTCAAAAGAGTCGCTATTTCGTTTCTTAACGGCTAAGAAAGACGGCTTAAGAATACACGTTTTCCAAGGCAGATGTGGAATAATTATCCCTACAATATTCCAGATTTATTATTCCAGTCTTGAAAAGTTTGGAGAAGGGGGTTTGACCCGCCTTTGGATCGGTTAAAGGATAATTATCGACTTCCCTAAAGGATAATTATCGTCTTCACTATAATCCTTTATTAATTTATTTCCTTTCGCGTTTCCTCCTAAAAGCTCTAGTTTTCTCTCAATCTTCAAACTCAGATCTACTCTTTGTTTCTAATCCAATTTCAATTCCGTTTGAGTTTCTGGATTCCTCTCTTCATACTCTTCATATCGGCACTGAGTTTCTGCATTCCGAGTATATATAGATCTGGTCGAGCATACCTGTCACCAGGACGATCCGTAATTCAGATTCCGGTGAATTTGATGTTGTCCATGCCTAGCTTGCGTCGTTGTGATTCCGAATCTTCTTTCAGATCGTCAATCGGGTTTGTAACGAATAAGTTATGAATTTATTCCTTTTTCGTACTGCGATTTGGCCTAAATTGACATTAGGCTTGTCAAATTGGATAATTAGAAATTCCATTATGGTCGTTATATTATTCTGGTGATTATGGGTTGTTTGTTTGGTGAAATCTGATGACATGTGGGTTTAGAAATTGCTTGTGGACAAAACGTTATTCTGGCAAAATTTAATTAATTAATTAAAGGTTATTTAATTTAATTAGGATTAGAATTGAGATTGAAGAATGTTGATTCTATACTACCTTGAGATTTTAGGAATTGTGAGTTATGTTGAGATATTGAGGTTTAGTTGGTTGTGAGGCTTATAGATTGAGTATGATCCTTATGGATCCCTTGGGTCTAGGTGTGATCTTTTTGATTGATAGGAGTATTGATATCTCTTTATGCCTTGTTATTAGGCAGTGTCCCTCTCAAGATTGGAGGTTGATCGTGGTTGTGATTGTACGAGGTTGAGGTAAGTCCGCAGGACTTACTTAGCTACCATCCTTATATTGGGTGTTTGCATGAGTGGTGTGTGTGTTATATGCTTGATATGATAGCATGTGATGTCGATTATTACCGACCTATGTTTCATTTATTGCCCCGTATGTGTGGTTGTGATAACCTTTCGCTTTCATCCCGCCGAGGAGTCTGGGAGGTTCTCTGACGTTAGGCCAGATTGGCTTTACAGGAAGGGCGCAATCCAGTCCCATAGGGTAGACGGGTTGTATGACCGATACTACTACAATTGGCTAGCAGCCCTAGAGGCGAGGATGATACGTTCCTCGTATCATATAGTTTCAAATGTCTATATATATACGATTTAAGTGAATGACTATTATTTAAAGATGATAAAATGGGTAGATGTGTGACAACATGATTATGTGTTTATCTTTCATGATTTGTGCTTTTTCTTATGCATTACCTTATATACGTATGGTTAGCTAATGTTTTCATACCATGTTTTAGATGCCTTGCAGGATAGATGAGTTGCTGAGTGATCTGGCAGGGTGACAGGCCGAGGACTTTTGTACATTAGGTGGTTTTGGTTTTGGGAATATTTTATATACCTCATGCGTGAGGATAATGTTTTGTATACCTCCTGTGTGAGGGTGATGTTTTATACTCGGCTATGATCTAGAGTGAATCTTTGTGTGGATTTTAATGGGTATCTTGTGGTAGCTTGTAAGACCTGGCTTAGAGCTTCCCTTGAAGTGTTGTAAGACTTGTGTGAACTCCTATTCATCTAAGTTTCTTTGCTTTCATTTCTCTTACCTCATTTTATTGCTATGAATTGCATGCATGCTTGTATGATGGATTTTGCCCTTGAAATGTATGTTGTTTGCTAATTAGTTTTGATTCTAGGGTGAAGGATAGACGGTTATGGCTTGAATGATGATAGGATAGACTTGCATGTTAGCTTAGAATGATTTGTATTCGAAAACCTAGCTCAGAGGGAAATCTCGGCCTGTTCTTCATGGTATTTCGGCCGATATTGTAAAATCCGGAATTTTAATTCCCCTTACTTCCGAGTCGATCAAACTGGATTGAACCCGTGGACATTTATTTATGATACCTAGTGTTAATTACCCTCACAAATCCTATCATTTTATGCAAGTCTAAACTCACATAAAATGATGATTTGTTAACCAAACCCTAAATCATACCTCTATGTCCTTGACAAGGTCAAGACAATTTGTGACAAACCATTGACAAGCTCCAGCCCACTCTAATTTTCTTGCTTGCATGCATAGCCCATCAGCTCTTCCCTTGCTTGCACGTAGCCAATCAGTGGCCTTGCTTCCGTTTGTAAGATCTTGTTTTAGGCTTCACCACCCCCACGATAAAGGGAGCCGCCCCACGACAGGGCAAACCGCCCCTCCGGTTTTTCCCCAATCGTCCCAATCTGTTTTATTTCCGTTTTATCTTCCTTCGATAGATAGAAGATCCGATCTTCATCTTATGGGCCGGTTTTCCTATCTTGTTCTAAACCCTAGAACATCCTTCCATCTATCCTCTTTCCGTTTCCTATACATTCCCGTCTTCTCTTCTTTTTCCCGTTTCTTGCTTACACTTTTCTTTAACCCTCGAGAGCTGCAACCTTGCTTCCTACGACCTTGTTGAACGTGTAAGTTCATCCTTTTGTCTCTTCCTCACGTTCATGTATTGCTGCATGCCATTCCCTTCTGTTTTGCTTTCTTCTTGAAGTCTTCCTTTTCTTATCCTCCAAGAATCAAGTTTGAATGTTGATTCTTGTTGGCATCCCCAATGTTGATGTATTGTTGTTCTCAGGTTCTTTTTGTTGAGTCTTTACGTGGTTGGATCAAAGGATCAAGCCTTGGTGCCGTTGCTATGAGTTGCTGTCAAAAGGAGGCCCGGCGTAGTTTTTGTCGAAAAAAACTACCCCCACACTTGCACAGAGCCGCCTCCGCGGCTACTTGTCCCACCACCCGTGTGGTGCTGTCCAACCACCCTTGCGGTTACCTGCCCAGCCGCCCATGCGCCTTGTCCAGCCGCCCTTGCGGTTTATCTATAGTAGCTCCCGTCTTTGGTGAGCTGCTTCCATCCTTGCTTTCGTCATTCCTTCCCATGTCTTATGATGTTGTTGTTGACCCTTACTGATATGTAAGACTAAGGTTGAGACCTTAACTTGTGGAGATCTCTTAGAGATCACCGTGAATAGAAGTTATAGACTTCTAGATACCCTTTCGTTCTTGATTTGTGATGCCTTGTGTGAACAGGCTTCCCTTCCTCCTTTCTTGCGGGAAATTGAGTTATTGTTTGATCTGAGAGTTACCTTGGAGTGAGGTAAGTCCCTTGGAGTTACTTAGCTTCATTCCGTATATTAGTTTCACTGTTTTGGCTTGGTGTGTTGTTGTTTATAGTTATAATTGATAACCGGAACTAGGAATGACCTTGCTGTACCTTAATTGGTCCAAGTGTATTATAACCGGACGGTGACCGCTTGTGCAGTTCAGAAAAGGGAATCTGAGGTGCTCTTGTGACAAGTTCAGCAGGTGACAGAGGGATGCATCCGCTCTATTCCTGTTGGTGAAAGGGGACAAAGGCGAGATCCTAGTGATTCTCGTGTGACAACATGAGTAAAGTATTAAAGGGATTAACTTAGTGAAAGATAATAACCGGCTGAGTCTGAGCATGCTATGTGTTTACTTTACCTTATGTGTGTTTGTGCCTTACCGTATTTCTGATATCTAGAATCTTAGCTAACGGTTTATACCGATGTTGTAGATGTTCCGCAGGCTACGGATGTTGTTGAGTGATCCGGACGCTGTGGTCAGCCGGGGTTCCCGTACATTATAGGATGTTATCGGGTTTATATTTTTGTTGTTGTTCTTTCAGTTTGTTTTGAACTCGGCTGCGAGTCTTTTTACGATTCCTTTGTATAAACCTTTGGTTTTATTATAAGTTTTGGTTTTCATTTGTTTGCGCCTTGTTGTAAGCTCCGTTGTGTCGTTGCTACTCTGAGGGTCGGGACCCATTGTGAGGTCCTAGCTTGTAACGCTTCGAGCTCCGAGAACTTGGGGTGTTACAATACGGTATCAGAGCTCTAGGTTGGCAACAATGACACTCAAAATCTTCTAAAGATCGGATAGATAAATAAACAGAACCCGCAAGGGGTCTACGTTTTCAAAAGGGGGTTTTGTTTTTAAACTTGTCGGTCTTGGATAGATGTACGGGGGGCTAACACTACCTCCATGGATTTCAATAGTTAGTTTTTTGTTATGTTTGGCTTTTATGTGCTTTTCTTGGATTTTTGCTTTAGTTGTAACGTGACCTTTTATATATATATCCTTATAGCAGATGGAAAGTACTAGAGCTACCTCTGCTATAGGGCTAGGAAGGGGTCGACCACCCCTTCCACCTATAGTCCATGGACGAGGTCGTGTAGAAGGACCTCCACTAGCTAGAGGTCGAGGCCAAACCCTTGTTGCTGATCTGCCTATCACTGAGGCGTTCGTTGAAGAAGTTCTTGAAATAATCGTTCCCGAAGCAGGGAACAAGACTATCGAGAAGTCGGGAGCACAAACGATTGAGTCCGGTCAAGTAACCATCGGAGTATCTACATCTCGCGACTACGTGCAAAGAGTTGAAGAAGCTATCAAGACTAGAGAACCTACACGTACACCACCAATACCCGTGAGATTAGTTGAGGACGTTAGAGTTCAAGATGGAGAGACTCTAGAAGTCGAGCTTTCGCTAGACCATATGGATTCAACTTTGGATTCAATAAGAAGAATGCTCAGGAATCAACCGGATTCTAGGAGAGCTTCTTAGGCAAGAGGTCTTGAGAAGAGACAAAAGACTGGACCAACCAGTGCTGAAGCTGGAGCCTTAGGATTTGGGCGTGGTCAGACGACATGATGCTCTGGTTTCTAGAGGACGACGCGGAGTTCCGATAGAGGACGACAATGTCATAACTGCGGAGTTGTCGGACACATCCGAGAAAATTGTGAGAAGCCTGTAGTGACTTGCTTTTCTTGTGGCAAGTCTGAACATAGAGCTGCGTTCTGCCGCCAGGGTAGAGGACGAGGAGGTGGTACTTTTGACACCAAAGGTGCCTCAACTAGAGTTTATGAGGTGAGGAGTGCAGTGGATCCGACTTCTCCAGCGACCACAAGTACCATTCATATTAATGGTTTTCCTGCTAGAGTTATTTTTTGATACCGGTGCTACGCTTTCCTTTATATCTGATGCTTGTGTAGATAGATTGACCTTAGTTACCATAGAGGGGAAATCCTTCTTTATGGATTACCCAATGGGGGTAAGATTAGAGGTACACGAGAGGTTCGCGATTGCCCTATTAGATTGAGAGGTCATGACTAGCCAGTTGACTTCTTCGTCATGTACATAGTACATGAAGAAGTTATTCTGGGAATTGATTGGATGGATCGACATCGAGCAGTCTTGGACATCGGCAAGAGGACAATGACGGTAACTACAGAGTCTGGCCATGAAGACATTTTCCGAGGATGGGATCTCGGAAAGGCCGGTACAGACACCAGTGCAGTCCAAACTGCGAGACTTATCAGTCAGGGATGCGAGGCTTTTGGTACTATGCCATGAAGGATAGTACTAGCCCAACATTGGAGGATATTGCAGTAGCATGCGAGTTTACCGACGTCTTTGGAGAGCCATCAAGTTTACCTTTATAGAGGAGTGTAGACTTTGGCATTGATCTAGAGCCCGGTATGAGACCGATATCGAAGGCTCCTTACCGTATGTCACCTATCGAGATGCTTGAGCTTAAGAAGCACCTCGAGGAGTTAGCATAGAAGGTCTTCATCCGCCCTAGTGTATCTCCTTGGGGCACACTAGTACTCTTCGTCTAGAAGAAAGACGGGCCGATGAGGTTATGTATTGATTACCAAATGCTTAACAAGGTGATGGTCAAGAATAAGTACCCATTGCCCCATATCGATGATCTGTTGGACCAGTTGCATGAAGTTTTTGTGTTTTCAAGGATCGATCAGAGACCTGGATATCACCAGTTGAGGCTAAGAGAGTAGGACATAGCCAAGACGGAATTATAATGACTTGAGGTCTAAACTCATACTCATGATCAGCCGAATCACCTAAGTTAACGACGGGACGGCGTGCTTGTTGAATGGGATCCATCCTTTGACCAAGTGTTTGTGGCATACCAACAAACGGTCAACTCTCTCTACCCTCACCGGAAGGTGAGGTGCAGGTGGTGGTACAACGACTCTAGTATCTTTCCCACGTTCTTCATTCATCCGCTGAACGTATTGTCGTAATTCGGCCATTTCAGCTTGAAGTTGCTCTTATCTAGCACGCACTTCAGCTCTCTCTCTTATTAGAGCATCATCTTGTAACTTTAATTGGTCCAGAGCATATTCCAACTCAGCTCGGAAATCTCCATCTTCTTCATTATTTGCAGCAGCCATTTTAGCTTCCCTTAATCTCCTCTTGTATGTCTTTTCTGGTTCAGGATCGTAAGGAACACTTTCTTTATCAGTTCGAGTCCGTCACATATACCTAAAGAAAGCTCCTGCAAGAGCACACAAGTACAATGATCAATAGCAAATGCAAGAAGCTTCTAAGCTACATAACCGTACACTGAATTTGGTCTTGACCAAATTCCCGGGAAAGGCGCAAAAAACTTGTTCGTTTCAAAAGGTGTGTGAGCTAAAAGTCTTAAATTTATATCTTAGAATATATGTCTAACGATAAGCGAGCCTGCAGTGTACGGATCTATCATATAGGAGCTAATATTCCGGAGTCGATCTCAGGAATTCGGTGAGAATAAATTCAGCAAAACAATCTAACTCAAAAAGCATGTAATAGCAACGATCAAAAGCAATGATAAGAATATGTAAGATAATTGGGCGAACGCAGATTCTAGAGGTCAAAGAATCCGATTTTAGTTTTCAATTCAAGATTTCTAAAGATGTGTAAATGATAGATCTAGGATTGCAAAGGTAAGGTGTTTCAAAGATGGGATAGATCACGGGGAAGGTCTCACTATCCGCTATTCCACTCCAATGAAGCTTATCACCGGGTATGTCTCAAAGCTTCAATGGAGAAGAGGAAGACACACTCAAAACCTAATAAAGGATAAACCTTTATTAACTAGAACTTGTAATCATTGGTAACCAAACAAGGGAATCACCGGGCAATTCTCTTCCCAAGCAAGGATATAGGTTAGAAAGGTTCAACAAGGCTAGGGTTTATGCAATGTTTAACCAAAACTTAAGGATAAAATATAAGGTGCACGATAGAGGAAATCACAACCGGATCTTGGCAAATCTCGGACGTGGTAATCAAGAACAACCCGTGGAAACTCCTCTGCGGGGGTTAAACGACAATCTTACGGTCCAATTTATTTGTAAGGGTCAATCCATCATCATCTAAACCACAACCTTCAACCAATAACCCTAGAATCGCAGGGGGTTTAGCGAACAATTATCATATTCATATCAATAATCATAAAAGAAGTTAAGAATGGGATGAAGCCAATAGAACTAACAAATTAAACGCAAGAGGAAGGCACACTCAAAACCTAATAAAGGATAAACCTTTATTTCCTAGAACTAGTAATCATTGGTAACCAAAGAAGGGAATCACCGGGTAAGTCTCTTCCCAAGCAAGGATATAGTTTAGAAAGGTTCAACAAGTCTAGGGATTATGCAATCATGGTGCACAACAGAGGAAACCATAGTTGAATCTTGGCAAATCTCGGTCGTGGTAATTAAGAGCAGCCCGTGGAAACTGCTATGTGGGGATTAAATCACAACTCTCAAGGTCCAACAGATTAGTAAGGGTCATTAATCTATCATCATCTAAACCACAACCTTCAACCAATCACCCTAGAATCGTAGGGGGTTTAGCGAACAATTACCATATTCATATCAATAATCATAAAAGAAGTTAAGAATGGGATGAAGCTAATAGAACTCAAAGAAACACAACTGAAGAACCATATAGGTGAATATAAAGGATATAATTACTCTATATGTGGGGTTGAATAGAGTATGAGAACTTCTTACAAAAACCTATCTCAAGGCTTTGAAACCGATTTCAAGGGCTTGATGTCGATCTGAGCTCTTTGTGACACAATTGGTTTTCAAGGGCTTTGAAAGTGATTTCCAGCCTTGACTTCGAAAACCTGCAAAACAACGTTAGTCACAATTAAGCAATAAATGTAGAGAATAAAAAGATTGACACGGTGATATGTTTACGAAGTTCAGCTCTAACAGCCAACATCTCCGTCCTAGGGTTTCTTTGCCCGTAATATCTAACTATCATTTATTAGCTTCAAAGAGTCCTAAATACAACCTAGAACAAATCACCTTCTTCTCTCATTGTAGCCAATGCTACGATCTAGTTTTAACTCTTAACCTAGCAATAATAGCCTAATTACTTCGCAAAGTAACACACACTCGAGTATAACATTCTTTTGTTATACCAATGGAGCTCTAGTGTTTTTCTCTCTCTAGGTATGTAAGCTTTTGTAAACTAAGAGGAAGAAAAACTTTTGGAATGAAATGAAGATGCTTTGCTCGCTTGAAAACTTAGATGTTTTTGCGTAAGCTTGTTTGTTGTTCTCTTCACTAGTGATCTTCATTTATAGTCTTCGATGGAGAAGTCTTCTAGCCGTTGTGAAGATGACTGTTGTGATGTTCTTCCTTCTCCATATAAAACGGTGTATGTTGAGATGAAGTAGCCATTGTAGAATCTTCTTATGTTCTTCATCTCCTTGCCTCACGTTGTGAGTCTTCTTCTCCGAGATCTTATCTTGAAAGAGCCGTTGAAGATCTTGTCGTTGAAGTCCTTGTTTCAAGCTCCGAGATCTTCCAAGTTGGTGAGGATCTTACATTGAAGACATCTATCTTTGATAGCCGTTGAAGATCTTCAAGATCTTTGTGAGATCCGTTTGGAGGAGATCTTCAATCTTGTGTCGGTTAAGATCTTTCTAAGATATTTTTGTTGGGCCAAAAGATCTTCTCCAAAATCCATTGGAGATATTGCTTGAGCTAGCCGAGATCTTCTTGATATCTTTGTTTGAAGATTTTGACTTGATCCTTGGTAGATTTTGTTGTTGAGATTGAATCTTTGAATTTTGAAATTCTCCCAACCGATGTTTTCCTTGTATCATCTTTCAAGGCTTCGTCTTTGATCCCTTGAAATTGTTTTCAAGGCGTCCGCATTGAACCCTTGAACTGTTTTTCAATTTATGAGTTTGTCCCTTGTAATGTGTTTCAAGGCCTCCGTTCATCCTTTGAAATGCTTTCCAAGGCCTGCACACATTTAACAAACACAAGACCAAACCATTCAATCTAGAAATATAATCGATATTTCTAAGTATATAAACTGTTGATAATGTTGAGTCTTCCATCATCACATATACAAATATATAACCGAGGTGGAGTTATCAATCTCCCCCTTGATGGAAGACAAAACAATATCTTACCTGCATTTAAAGTTAGCGATGCATACGCAATAATATCGAAATCTAAAAATGCAGAATGCAGAAATATCGGATCAATATAATTTCTCCCCCTTTCTCTTTCAACAAGGGAGAAAAAATAGGTAAAACACGGTAGTTTTAAAGTGTTACCGACCCACAAAAGTATTTCCAAAACACAAAACATACGACCCTTTCCGCGGAGTTCATCGTAGCACTTCTTTTTCCATCTAGCATGAGCGTTATCCAAAATGGTTTTCATGTACTTATCCACACGTTGTTGATCCTTCTGGTTCTTGTACTTCTTCACCATGCCAAACTGCTCGATCTGTAGAATATCTGGATCCTCTGCAACAGGTTGACGAATGGGGGAACCCTTCATAATTTTGTAGCACTGCAGCATGACCTCTACAACCTATTTCCTGGCCACTTCAGTATCTTCCTCTATTAATGGCTTAAGACTACTTGTAGAGGTAAAGGATGGGGCATTCACATGAAAAAATTGGTTGATTTTCTGGTGCATTAATGCCAGCAGATCCTGTGATTCGTCTATTTTGTAAGTGATCTCGGACCTGAAATTTACCATGTCACTTCTCAAAGAGTCCAGACCAAATTCCACCGCATCAAGCCTCTTGGCTGTAGAAAGTGAACCAGCGCGTTGTTCCTTTAGGATCCACTCTAGTCAGAGTCTTTTCAATCCCTATGCTTTCAAAAAAATCCTAATCAATTTCTCCACACACAAAATGTTTTCCTCATTAGCAATGTCCACATAGAAATAACAAAAGATTTTTGGAAACAAATTGGCGTAAGGGATGGGGGTATCATTGGGAGCGTTGATCATGTGAAGCATATGGTTAATGATAATACTTGGGAGGTCAACATCTAATCCATTCAACACGTGATACAAAAAAGAAAAGAGTTGACTAGTTAGCACATCCCTACATTTAATTCTTGGAACAACACATCTCTCAAGTATAACATAAACAATTATGGCTTCGAGAGTTAGAGATGTCAAGGTAGGTTGTAAAGGAGAGTTGGGTAGGAGAAATTGCTCTTTGGTGAAGTTAACAGTCTTTTGCTTTGTGGTGGTGGTCGTAAGAAGTGAAGGTTGAAAGCCCTAATTTTTGAGCAATAACTAAGAAGAAAGGGCGATGATTTTACCTTTGACCTCTGATTCGAGGATTAACTCCCCTCATTCCCTTCTGGCAGTGAGATTGACGAAGAACAACCTAGTCAATCTTGGATATGCTACTTCCCTTGGATCGAGGATCTTCCAGATGGAGCATCCTCTTAGCAATGTGATGCAAAGGAGACGAGAACGAGAAAGAACTCTAAATCCACTATCTCCCACATGGAGAGGTTACAATCCTTGAACCCGTCAAGCCATTTGCCAACGGCTGTGTGACTGTTGAACCAGTTAGAGGGAAAAACCGCCTGAGTGCAAATCTCAAAATCTTCCATGGGAGCAGGATAGTCAGTGTCGGATGAGATGTGAACAACCTTGGAGCGTTTGGTAACCGACAATGATGTTTCATCAGTTGATTGACGCTTGGAAGCCATGAAGTTTGTTTGTGAGAGAAGTTGAAAGGGTTTTGGAAAATGAAAGAGTAAAGCAGATGGGTTTGCAAGAAAGTTGAAGGCGGAAAGAGTTAGAGAAGGGAGAGAAGTGATAATTTAAGGGAGAATTCACATCAATTTATGGTTTAACAAGATCTTGAAAAAATCAAGATCTTGAAAATAAGGTTAGTGGTAGAGCACTAGATTAGTCACATTCAGAGTGCCTCCATTCGAGGGGAAAATAAGGTTAGAGGTAGAGCACTAGATTAGTCACATTGAGACTGCACTAGATTCGATCTGTTTCCTAGAGGATCGGCAGGTGGAGTTAGTGCAGACCCTATTCAAGGACCATGCACATTATTGGTAAAGGACCGTCCGTAGAAAAGTGACCACCTCTTATCAAATGATGAGCATCCTCAGAGAGAGGTACTGCTCTAACCTGTTGAAGAGAGAGAACTTTGATGATTTCATTACGGTAGGGTATGAGGATGTTCCTGTTGCAAAGTCAATCAGGAATTTTTAGAAAGAGCTAACACTACTCGATGCAGCTACACCTCTTGAAGAGCAGCACGTCTATCTATTCTCCCGGAGATTGCAAGAGAGCAATCATTCATATCTTGGAGGATTTGGTTGTGAGTCTTTCATGGAATATCAGGATAGAGCTTATGCATATGAGAGGGACAAACCAGGTCCTAGGAGACCCGTTCAATCCGTAAGGCCAGATAAGCGGCGAAGGACATGACATGCTAGTATTGATACAGGAGCATCCATTTATGTGCGAGGGCATACTTAGGGGCGACATAACCATTCAGCCACCGCTCATACTTCAAATAGAGAGCCATAATGTCATAATTGTAGCGGTTATGGACACATCCGACCGAACTATAAAAAGTCGCCAATAACTTTTTTCACGTGCAGCAAGCTAGGACACTGATTCTTATTTTTGTGCCAAGGCAAGGCTCCATCTCAATAAGTTTCTTCCCCGGCAAGTACTCCAGGGAGTAGCCAGAGGCCGCCCTAGTATCGAGCTCCAAGTCAGCAGCAAATGTTCTATCGAGCTCCATGACATCCTCCTTCACAAAGCTCTATGAAGGGATCAGGTCGTGGAAGGGATCAGGTTGTGCAGGGAACGTAGTGGTATGGCTGATACTAGAGGAACCAACGACTATAGGTACTATCAGGATTCAAGAGATCCAAAGAGATTCACGATTAACCTATTCATTTGCGAGATCGATATTGGCTTTTAGATTTCCCATTGATGCCCTTAACACATGAGGACGTGATCTTAGGGCTGATTGAATGGCTAGACATGGAGCAGTACCTGACATTGGTAGGAGGACTATGGCTATCACCACTAAGAAGGGTCACATGGATATATTCAAAAGTTGGGACCTCGGAATTTCCGGAACAGTTATCAGCATAGTGGGAGCAGCGAGGTTGGTATTTAGTAACTATGAAGCAACACAACAGTTTGACGGTAGAGGAGATACCTTCACAGAAGTATTTAGTGACGATCTACTAGGGTTACCTTCACAAAGGAGTGTTGACTTTAGCATCGAGCTAGATCCGGGCACGAGACCAATCTCGAAGGCCCCATACCGCATGGCACCGATAAAGATAACTATTCTGAAGAAGCAATTGGTGGAACTAGATGAGAAGGGTTTCATACACCCTAGTGTTTCTCCCTATGGAGCACCGGTGTTGTTTGTGAAGAAGAAGTATGGATCGATGAGGCTATGCATCGATTACCGAGAGTTGAACAAGGAGACCAATAAGAACAAGTACTCACTGCCCCACATAGATGATTTGTTGGACCAATTACATGGAGCGTCAGTGTTTGCTAAGATCGACTTGGGGTCAAGTTATCATAAGTTGAGGGCGAGAGATCAGGATATACCTAAGACATCACTCGACCATGTATGGTCAGTATGAATTTGTAGTGATGCCATTCGGCTCACTAATACGCCAATAGTGCTCATGGAGTTGATAAACGGGATTTTTATTGAATTTTTAGACCAGTTTGTAGTAGTCTTTATTGCCGACATCCTTGTTCACTCTAGGAGTCCAAAGGAGCAAGTCGGACACTTGAGGACACTGTTACGGACTCTATAGTATAGCGAGCTTTATTCTAAGCTAAATAAGTGTGAGTTCTGGATGTAAGAGGTTGCCTTCCTGGCCATGCAGTGACTGATGAGGGGATTAAGGTCGATTAGGCGACGATCGAGTCAGTGTCTTCTAGGCAACCTCCGAGGAATTTTAAGGAAATTTGAACTTCCTAGGCTTGGCAGGCTACTACTGCCAATTTGTGGAAGGGTTTTCCCTGATTGCCCGATCGCTTACCTGCCTTTTGAGAAATACTATTGAGTTTGTTTTGTCTAAGCCGTGTCAATAGAGCTTTGAGGAGATTGACTTCTCCTCCGATTTTATCACAACCTAAGGGTATAGATGAGTTCGTGGTATACAGTGACACATCCAAGCTAGGCTTGGGATATGTCTTGATGCAGATAGGTAAGGTCATAGCATATGCATCTCGTCAGCTGAAGACTTATGAGGAGAACTACCTGACATACAACCTAGAGTTAGCGGTAGTAGTCCACGCTCTTAAGATCTGGAGTCACTATCTCTATGGGGTGACATGTCATATCTTCACCGACCATAAGAGTCTGAAGTATATATTTACTCAATGGGAGTTTAATAACTGTCAAAGTAGGTAGCTGGAGTTGATCAAGGATTTTGACCTTGAGATTATCTACCACCCAGGGAAGGCAAATGTAGTTGTTGACGCTTTGAGTCGGAAGACGCCTCGAGAGAAGGCGATAGCCCTATTACGCTAGAATTGGTAGCACAAAAAAGTCTTAAATTTATAACTCAATAAAATCTCCTAATCTACCTAGCGAACCCACAGTGTATGGCTTGTTTCGTAGTAAGGAAAGTATTTCGATGTCGAACACAAAGACTAAGGTGAAAATAAATCATTCAAGTGATCATAAGTAGTGCAAATCTAGAATAAGAGGAGAGAAAGAAATAAAGAAATGAAAATCACAATACTTTTGGTTGGGTCTTGTTGTGATGAAACAAAGATCAAAGATATGCAAAACTATCATGAAAACAACACACAAACACAAGGTATATATGATCAATGTAAGAAAAGTGGATTCTAGAGATCAGAATTTCCTGTTTTGGCATTGGACTCAAGCTTCTAAACATCTAAGGACAAGTTGCAGATTGTTCGGGAAATGGTGTTTCTCCTATGGAAATAAATACCGGGTAAGTCTCATGTTCCACTAGTCCCTCACCAAAGTCCTATTACCGGGTATGTCTCAATGAACTAAGGTTTGAATTCTATACAAACTGGACCACTACCTAAGGGTCAGACCGATCCTTACCCGGTAAGTCTCGAAAAAGGTAAATCTTATGCAACAATCCTCGCACACTTAATCCAATAGAGCCTTTTTGATGCGAATCCACGCAGAAGGGATGGCCCGATCTTTCGAATTGGAAGTCGAATTGGGGTTGTCTTTCCTAACGATACACACACATAAAAGGATTGATGGATTCTTCACTCTTCGTTACGCACACACAAAGAATAAGGGATGAACGCTTGAGTTTCTCTCAAGGACACAATTCTGATTCTTTTTTTATTGATAAAAATACGGCTGGCCTTCACAATGAAAAAGCGTTAAACCTAAATACCTAGAGCTGGGCTATTTTTCCTAATAATAATAGAATACTTCTAATTCAGCCCATAAGTGTTGAAAATCAGCCTATAAAAAACAATTGCCATATTCAGCCTATAAGTGCTGAAATTCAGCCCATAAAACATAATTGCAATATTCAGCCTATAAGTGCTAAAAATACCCTAAGAGAAAGTCTGAATATAATGTATAAAAACAAACTAAAAAAATATCCTAAAATATAAGTCATCCCGAGATCTCATGAACTAGAAGTGCCATTAATCCCGGGTTTTCCTTAGCAAGCTCCTGAATCGATATCCAAGGCAAAGTAGCATAAGAAAACACATGTCTTAGGTTAAAGTAAAGAGCACTCTCCCTCAAAAAATAGTAAAGAGCACTCGACATCTTCCTTGCTTTAGTCCTAGTGATAGGACCATCTCCATGAAGTGTGATGTCGGACTGTAGATCTTCAAGCTCCTTAGCGAGCTCCCTTTCTATGGCTTGCTTCGTCCCCAAATCATGGAAAGGTGGCTAAGAATCATCATCAATGTAGGGAGAAAAATCAGACACGTTAAAAGTAGCAAGAACACCATAATCACCAAGGAGATCAATCTCATAGGCATTGTTGTTGATGCGTTTGAGAACCCGGAAAGGACCATCACCTCTAGGATCTAGCTTGGACTTGCGGAAGGACGGAAACCTCTCCTTCTAAGGTGCAACTAGACGAGATCTCCCGGCTGGAACACAAGCTCACAACGTGCACGGTTGTGTGGGGCAGTGTATTGCTCGGTGCTGCGCTGCAGCTGGGCGGTAGTACGCTGGAGGAGCTCCCGAACAAAGGTGGCGTGCTGTCTGGCGTCAAAGCTTTCCCGGACCTTGAGTGGCTGCGGTGTAAGATCCAAGGGAGTGTGGGGATTCCGACCATAAACTACTTCAAACGGACTCATCCTAGTCGCCGAATGGACTGACCTGTATTATGCAAACTCCACAAAAGGCAAACACTCTTCCCATCTTTTAAGGCTAGTCTTTAAAATAGAACGAAGAAGAGTTCTAAGAGTACGGTTTACCACTTCAGTTTGGCCATCGGTCTGTGGGTGGCAACTAGTAGAGAACAAGAGCTTAGTTCCCAACTTCGCCCAAAGAGTCTTCCAGAAGTAGCTTAGGAACTTAGCATCCCTGTTAGAAACAATTGTACAAGGAATACCATGCAATCGCACAATATTAACAAAGAACAAATAAGCTACATGAGATGCATCCTCAGTTTTATGACAGCCAACGAAATAAGCAATTTTGCTAAACCTGTCTACAACCACAAAAATAGAATCCCTCCCTTTCTTAGTTCTTGGTAATCCTACAATGAAATCTATACTAAGTCTTCCTAAGGGGCTATGGGAATAGGCAAGGGAGTGTAGAGGCCATGGGGGTTCAATCTAGACTTAGCTTTCTTACATTGGACACAAGATGCACAAAATTCCCAACATCCTTCTTCATCTTAGGCCAATAGAAATGTTCCTTAAGCATAGCTAGAGTCTTATCAATTCGAAAGTGTCAAATTAAACCTCCACAATGAGATTCTTGAACCAAAAGTACTCTAATAGAACTCCTAGGGATAAAATGTTTTGAAGCCTTAAACAAATATCCCTCTTCACAAAGTACTAGTTTGAGCTACCCTTAGACACACATTCACTATATATATATCTTTGAAATCAGCACAAGAAGCATACAGATCACAAAGCAAAAAAAATCCAAGCAAACGTGCATCTAGAGAAGAGAGTAGAGTATACATGCGAGACAATGCGTCAGCTACAACATTGTCCTTACCTTGTTTGTGCTTGATCACATAAGGAAAGGTCTCTAAGAATTCTACCCAACGAGCATGTCTCTTGTTCAACTTGGCTTGTCCTCTAAGGTGCTTGAGAGCTTCACGATCCGAGTGAATCACAAACTCCTTAGGCCTTAGATAATGCTGCCAAGTACGAAGGACCCAAACCAAAGCGTAGAGCTCCTTGTCATAAGTAGAGTAATTGAGCTCGGCACCGCTGTTTCTCACTAAAGTAGGCTATAGGGAGATTTCCTTGGATGAGAACGCCGCAAACGCCAATGCCCGACACATCACACACGATCGTAAAGGTGCGGCTGAAGTCCGGCAAGGCAAGGAGTGGCGCATGGGTCAGTTTGTCCTTCAAGTGCTGAAAAGCACGCTCTTGGCTCGGTCCCCACCCGAAGACAACGTCCTTCCGGGTCAGCTCTAGCAAGGGATGTGCCAATGTGCTGAAATCCCTCACAAAACGCCCATGGAACCCAGCTAGTCCAAGGAAGCTTCGGTCTTGGGTCATGGTGGTGGGTGTAGGCCAATCTCTAATAGCTTCCACCTTGCTCTCATCCACACAATCTGGCCATCTTTCCCTACAACAAAACCAAGAAAAATAGTAGACTCCGCACAAAAATGACACTTCTTTAGGTTAGCATAGAGTTGTTCCTTCCTAAGAATAATTAGCACTTGGCGGAGGTGATCAACATGTTTAGATTCAGTTTTGCTATATACTAAGATATCATCAAAGGAGACTACAACAAATTTCCCTAAATAAGGTCTTAAGACATGGTTCATTAGCCTCATAAAAGTAGATAGTGGATTAGTTGATCCAAAGGGCATTACTAACCATTCATAAAGTCCATACTTAGTTTTAAAAGTTGTTTTCTATTCGTCACCCTCGTTCATCCTAATCTCATGGTAACCACTCCTGAGGTCAATTTTAGTAAAAATAGTGGAACCATGTAACTCATCTAACATATCATCCAAACGAGGTATAGGGTGACGGCACTGAACTGTTATATTGTTGACAGCTCTACAATCTACGCACATACGCCATGAATTATCCTTCTTAGGCACCAAAATCAGTGGAACTGCGCATGAGCTTAAGGACTCTCGAATATAGGTCTTCTTCAACAGCTCCTCTACTTGATTCTGCAACTCCTCGGTCTCCTTAGGGCTGGTTCTATATGCGGCTCTGTTAGGAATGGTGGCGCCTGGAATGAAGTCAATCTGGTGCTCAATTCCTCTCAAAGGTGGTAGACTTGGCAGAATATCATCTAGGAAGACGTCCTAAAATTCCTGCAATAAAGGAGTAAAAATAGGAGGTACCTATTGTAATAACTCCAAAACCACGCAAGACTCTTTAAATAAGAGTTGAAAGCAAGGATAACTTCCCTTAAGAGCGATGTTGACCTCGTTAGCACTAGCCAAGAGAAGATGTTTCGGTGGTTGTCCTGTAGGTGGCACCTTCTTGTTCGGGTGAACGGAGGGCCCTAGCTGCAAAGGCATCATCTCCTCCTCACAGGCTCTCCTTTATTTCTTCCTTTATACATGATCTAGCAAACACTCTTGTGGGGTTAGTGGAAACAAGGTAATACGACGTCCCTTAAAGTTAAAATAGTAGGTGTTAGAAAACCCATCATGAATGGCCTTGCGATCAAATTTCCAAGGTCGTCCTAGCAATAGATGACAAACTTCCAAAGGAACGACGTCACATATAACCAAGTCATTGTATTCACCAATAGAGAAGGTGAGTTTAGCTTGCTTCCTAACTGTAAGGTTACCTGCAGATGTTAGCCAATTCTATTGATATGGAATAGGATGATCAATAGTAGGAAATTTAAAATGTTCAACCACATTTGAATCAATAATACCGCAACAAGACCCACCATCAATAACAACACTACAAAGCTTATCCTGGATAAAACAACGAGTATGAAAGATGGTCTTATGTTGGTTAGTGCGGGGCATATGCTTTGTAGTCTATACCTGTTTAACCACCAAAAAATCTTCTCTAGTCACTGGTTTGAACTCAATTTCCATAGGTTCCTAATCATCCTGATATGGTTCTTCATCATAAACGACCTGATAACATCATAATCAATGAACTCACATCTTCCTCTGTTACATAGTCACCAAAAGCGGTCATTAGCACGGCTTGAACATTAGGGCGTTCCATCGCAATGTGGTCATCGTCCCTAGTATCTATAGCATCTGATGTCCAGGTGGGATGTGTTAGGGGCGGCCTCTTTTGGTGGTAGAGCTTGGCGGTTCGAGCTGCGAGTGTCTCCACCTCGGCTGGCCAACGGGCGATCAAAGAGGGCTTTTGGAGCCGTCATCGTTGGATGCGGCGCTGTGTTGGCGGGAGTGGACTGCGGTGCTTGCCACTTGCGGTTTGTTGCAGCGCTGGTGTTGTATGAATAGGTAGAACCCGAACCTACACGTTTTTGCTCATACAAAATAGTAGCATAATGAAGAGCATCATTAATATTCGAGTACCTTTGTCATTTAACTTGTTCACCAATGTCTCAGTTAAGCCTTGAGATGAATTTGGACATAATAATCTTTTCGGGATATTGAATTCCCGTTCGTTGCATCACTCTGCGCATCTCATATGTAACTATTCCGGGGATTGTGAACCTTGGCGGAGACGGTCTAGGCAAACTTGCATATGCTGCTCATAGTCAAAAGGAACAAAATGAGTCCTCATGATTTCTTTCAAATCATCCCAAGTAGTGATGGGCTTTCTCATCTCATATTCCCGATCAGAAACATCTTGAATCCACCAAGATTGAGCAACACCTGTAAAATGAATAGAAGCAACCTCGACCTTTTCCTCCCCGGGGTAACCATAATACTTGAAGACCAACTTGTTTTGTTGTTCCCATTAGAGGTAAGCTTCGAGGTTAGTTGTACCTGCAAATTCAGAAATCTTTAGCTTCATACCTCGGTCAAAACGGCATTGTGTTGGTGGTACACGGGAACACGGCAGGGTGCCGGTGCCTCAAAAGGTGGAGGGCGGAGTACGGCGACGACGGTGTCTTATCGTTTAATGTATTATTCGTAGTTATTGTTGGTTGAGTGGATTATTCGTAGTTATTATTAATTATGATATCTACCCTAAATCTCGACCCTTAATACTCACCATCTGACGGTCTAAGATTGTTCTCATGATCACACGATAAGCCTGTTCTCATGGGAACCGCACCCTATATATATATAAGACTTAAGGTCACATGCAAACACATAAGCACATAATAGGTATATATATATATATATATATATATATATATATACACATATATATATATATATATCTACTATCGAGATCCTCAAAAGGGTGATGACTTCATGTACACATTATCCCAAATCATTTATACTTGTTTCATAACATAAATCTATTTCAAAAGTTAGACCCCTTTCGGATTCTGTTTATTTATCCACTCCACCTTTATTGCAGATTGAAAATGCCATTTTTGTCAACCTAAGGCTCTGATACAAACTTTGTAACACCCCAAATCCACGGAACTCGAGGTGATACTAGGCTAGGATCTCACAGTTGATCCTGACCCAAGCCTGACAACAAGTTTACTAGATCTTACAACAAGGCATAGATAAATTAAAACCAAATACATAAAATTGTACAATATATGTATCAAAAGGTTTACAACATCACAACCGAGTACAAAACAACAACCATAAACATCCAAGGATAAAACAAACCAAAACCCTCGCATGTCCTAGTGCACAGAAGCCCTCGAGTGATCACCCTATCTGGCTCACTCTGCAGTCTACCTAACATGTAGATCATCTACAACTTGGTATGAAACCGTTAGCTAACAAAAATGAATAAGAATGAAGCAGTAGCACATATACCACATCATCATTTCATACCATGAAATGTCACACACACAACCCTTTATTATCTTTAATTAAGTTATACCATTACTAATTCATTTCCTTGTGACACGCGGAGTAAACTCCAAACGCCTCTGTCCCCATTTCCCCTCATATTTGGAATGGTGTCAATCATCACCACATAGAGGACTGGTCACAGAAAACCCCCTAGCAACCCAATTCTGGGCTAGGCAAGTTATCACCTCCCGTTATCATACACTTGGGCCAATCAATATGAATGTAAGGTCATCCTAGTTCAGTTAGGTTATAAATGCAACATACATATGCACACACACCCCCACAACATACACTCAAACCCATAATTGCTCGCTAAGTATGTCCCAACGACTTGTCCCAATCGGAATCTGTATCATGTGGTCACGGCTTCACCTCGGGGAAACGATCCATGCCTGCGTGGAAGGAAGGTGCAGGGGTGAAGCACCCAGAAGGTGATCTTCGACTTCTCTTTGTTCCTTCACTTGCTCTTCTTCACCTCTTCATCAACCAACAACCAACATACACACACACACACATATGTATATATATATATATATATATATATAGATATATATACACATCAATATATGTATAGGAAGATCAACACAAGATCAAGCTTGTGGGAATTCATTATCAAGGAAGTGGAAGAAGAGGAAAGAAGGAAGAAAGAGAAAGAAAGATAGAAGAAGAAGGAAAAGCTTACCACAACTGGGATAAACAAAAGAAGATCAACACCAACACATTTCAGCTGGCTCTCCATAGCTCAACATCACATATATCATCAACAACCAACTCAAACTCAACACTCTCCCTTGCAAGATCAAAAGAAACCAAGAAGATGATCTAAGGAGGAAAAATGGAGAAGAAGAAGAACGTGAGGAGACTAAGCCTGGAGGAGATGAGAAAACCCTCATCCAGAAGCAAAGGAAATCTGATATACGAAGCTAACGGTAAAGCACGGGAAAGAGTAAACAAAGACGGCTACAGCCGCTGAAAACCACAAGGGCGGACCCTATGAGACACAGGGGCGGCTCACAGATGGCACAGGGACGGTCCAAAGAACCGCAGGGGCGGCTCATACCTGACTAAGCACAAGCTCAACACCTAAAGACTAAGGCTCTTACAAGTACTGGTATACGGGAAGGACACTTGACCACTCCTTTAGGGTACACGGGAAGTGTGCCGATACTACTCCTTTTGGATATAGTACCCATAGGCGAGGATGATATATTCCTTGTGTCAAATAATTGCATCTATATATATTTATACCTTGAGTACAAGACGTTATAAAGATAATTAAATGGGTAAATGTGTGATAGCATGATTATGTGTTCATGATTCCATGACTTATGTTTGTGCTTATGCATTATCTTATATATGAATGATTAGCTAACGGTTTATACCGTATTGTAAATGATCTACAGGTTAGGAGGACTACAGAGTGAACCAGATGGGTGATCTACTGAGGGTTTCCATATACTAGGATGATGCAAGGGATTGCGGGATATTTTGTATATGTATGGATTGTTGTTTTGTACTCAACAGTGCTTTTGGAACCTTTGTTGTATATATTTATACAATTTCATGTTTTGATTTTAATCTATATGTGTCTTGTTGTAAGATCTAGTGAACTTGTTGTCAGGTTAGGGTCAGAATCCACTATGAGATCCTAACCTAGTGATGCCTCGAGTCCCACAGATTCGGGGTATTACATCAACAACCAAATCTACCAACGATCAAGAGAAGATTCATCCAACTAGAATATCTCGATCAAAAAGATTTCGCCCAACAAAAAGGATCTTGGAAAGATCATTATTAACTAAACACAAAGTTTGAAGATCTCTTCCAACGGATCTTAAAAAGATCTCGAAGATCTTCAACCAAAGATTCTCAACAAACAAGAAGAGTTCGGAGCTCGAATGACAAGATCTTCAATAGCTCTTTTCAATAAAAGATTATGGAGAAGAAGAATCAACGTGCGTTGAGGAGATGAAGAAGAGATGGAATATCTACAACGACTATCTCATCTCAACATACACCGTTTTCAAAAGGGAAGAAGGAACACCAATAACGGTCATCTTCTCAACGGCTAGAAGATTTCTCCATCAAAGACTATAAATGAAGATGTTGATTGAAGAGAATGATATTGATCTTTTACGGAAATATCTAAGTCTTCAAGCGATCCAAAGCATCTTCATTCGTTCCAAATGTTTTTCTTCCTCTTAGATTACAACATCTTACTTCCTTTTGAGAGATAAAAACATGAGAGCTTCATTGGTATATCTAGAGTGTGTTATATTCGAGTGTGCGTTACTCTGCGAAGTAACTAGGATATTATAGCTAGGTTAAGAGTTGGAACTAGATCATAACATTGGCTACAGTGAGAGAAGAAGGGGAATGCTTCTAGGTTGTATCTCGGACTCTTTGAAGTTGATAATAGATTGTTTGATCCTACGGGTAAAGAAACCCTAAGACGGAGACATAGGCTGTTAGAGCGGAACTTCGTGAACAAATCACCGTGTCGATCTTTTCAATTCTGCATCATATCTTGCTTTATTGTGACTAACAATTCTTTGCAGGTTTACGAAGTCAAGGTTCTTTAAACCACTTTCAAAGCCCTTACAAAACCATTTGTGCCACAAAGAGCTAAAATTGACATAATGGCCTTTGAAATCAGTCTCAAAGCCTTGAGATAGGTTTTTGGGAAAATTTTCCATACTCTATTCAATCCCCCTTATAGAGTATATATATCTTTATATATTCACCTTACGGTTCTTCAATTGGTATAAGAGCTAGACTCACGTATATTGATTTAACCATTAGTGAGACTAATCATGAACTCTGTAGGTGATGGAGGATAGGGAACTATGGAGCATTATTCAAAATGGCACGAAAATCCAAACCACCAAGGTTGAAGGAGTGCAAGTCAAAAATAAGGAAGCTGACTTCACACAAACTGACTTGGATAGTGTTTCAAAGAATGACAAGGCCATGAACTTTCTCTACTATGGATTGGATGCAAATGAATTCAACCGGGTCTCATGTAAGAGCCTTAGTCCTTGGAGCCTTTGCTGACCTAGAAAGCCACCCCTGCAGACCCAGATGGTTGCACCTGCGGCTGGCCGCCCCTGCGGCTCTGTGTGGCTGCAGCCACTTTCGTTGACCTTTGACCCGTGCTTTGCTGCTGGCTTCCTTTGTAAGACTCCCATTGCTTCTGTATGAGGGTTTCCTCATCTTTTTCAGCTCCCTTACCTTCTGTAAGATCTTTTTCTCCTCTCCTCTTCTTTGATCTTCTTTGATCTTTCTCTTGATCTTCTGTGTGAGATTTGAGAGAGTTTTGTTGTGGCTTTGATCATGAGGATGATGCTGAGTGATATTGCTGATGTGTTGAGGTGATGTAGGATGATGTTGGTGTGGTTCTTGATAACACGATTTATGACTTAGTTTTAGGTAATCATTTAGATAGATTTCTCACTCATTCATGCATAGTTTAGCACTAGTTCACGACGTGTTGCTCTCAATTCATGTATTTTGTCGAGATAGACGTCTACACGGACTTGTGCGTGTTTTATAGGTATTTCGGGAGATTTAGGAGCTAAAACGATACGTTTGAGGATCGTTCATCTAGATGACACACCCTCGGACTCATTGGGACACAAGCTAAGGGCTAAAGAGGACTCATGGAACCTTGCCAACACAAGTCATGCACCAAATCGAAGCTTAATGATCAAAGGCAATGCTGAAGCACAGAATCACGGTTCTTTGACACTCCAAGGCCGTGGAATCACCCGTGGATTTTGCCAGATTCTTGTGACAGCTGTGCCACGACTCTCATGGCCAGCTCATGCAAAATTTGTTATAAAAGTGGTCCTTCATTGGCTGAGAAAAGCATCTTGGAGCAGCTCTCCATTATCCATTATCCTCTAACAAAAATATTCTCTCAACAAGAAGTCTTTCTAGGAAGGAAAGTGTCAAAGAGGAAGAAGAAGAGCTTCATTGAAGAGGAGAAGAAGAACACACACCATTGCCACACCTTGATAGTTTTTGTAGTGAAGAATTCCGGATTCTATTTCTAGAGTTGTATGAACCATTTGAACCTTCTTTTGGAAGGATTGTGAGTTGCTCTAATTCTATTTTCAGCTTGGTTTGTTTTAAGTCCACTTGCTCATCTTTTTTCTTTTATCATCTTGCAAATGGATGTCATGATTTTGTGTTTGCTTGTTTCGATTTCTATTATGAACGTTGTAGGCTAAATAGGTGTGATTCTAGGGTAAGGAAAGGATGGTTATGGTTAGGGCTATGATAGGACGGACTTAGATTTATCTTCGGATGGCTTGTGTGCATAAATGTAGCCTCTGTTAGAAATCGCGGGTAGTTCTTGGCAAACCACGGCCGTGGTTTAGGTAGAACAAACCGTGATTTTCCCTGGTTCGGTGGATCTAGTCTTAGACTGATAGAATGTTGAAATCCTAAGTGTTTGTTGAGTTAAATCTATCCTAGGGTGACCTAGTGTTAGCAACTAAGTGTTAGGAGAGACTTACCCGGTAATCCTTACTCTTAGAGTCCAAAGATAACAAACCTTAGGTAATGGTGAGCCTAATAAGCCGCCATTGGATTAAGTGTGCTGGATAGTAGCTTAGGACTAGCCCTTCCGAGACTTACCCGGTGAGGATAGGTTGGATCTCTAGATAACAATCCGGTTTGAGTAGAATTCCGTCCTTTAGGTTCTTAGAGACTTACCCGGTGATGAGACCTAGGGAATGGACTAGTGGATCATGAGACCTACCCGGTGATTGATCCCAATCTAGAAACACTTAACCCCAACATAGTTAATCCGAGGAATGAATAGATAGCTTGAGTCCTATGCCATAACCGGAACTTCCAACCCCTAGAATCCGTCTTTTCTTTCTTTGATCTATATCTTGTTTAGCTTGTTTATTCGTATTGATTCATAGTTTAGTTGATTGTTTACTTTGCATGAATTGTGATCTTTGATTGATCACCAAAAAACCAACCAAAAACATTTGAGATTTTTATTTCTTTATTTCTTCCTTTTCTTTCAACCTAGGTCTTTACTAAACTCAATCACAAATCGAATCAATTTCACCTTAGTCTTTGTGTTCGACCTCGGAGTACTATCCCTACTGCAAACGTCCCGTACACTGCGGGTTTCGCTAGGTAGTTTAGGATTTAGTTCGAGTTATAAATTTAAAACCCATTTGCGCATCACGATCTTAGCGTAACAGTTCTCCTTTGCTTCTTAGGGTTGTGGTTGTGGTAAGTCATCTCTCCTTCTTTCCTTTAATTCTTTCTTCGTCCCTTGCTTTTTTCTCTCTTCTTTAGCTTATGATCACAAGCTGAGCATGTTTGGATCTTTCTTGGACATTCTGATGCTCATACATGTGTGTATATGTATGTGGTGTGTTGATGTGTGGCGAAAAATTGAAGAGAGTCGAGAATAGGATCAAAGCGAAGTCGAGGCCTACCTTTTGTACAAACAGCTGCCCCTGCTCCTGTCTTGAGCCGCTCCTGCGCCTCACTGTTTCAGCCCTTGCGTCTCTTGTTTCTGTTGGTGCGTCTAGGGCATACCTAGTTGGTATGATTCCTTCTCTCCTTTCCTTTGGCCTTGGCTTTAGTTGTTGGCTAGGATAGTATGGTTAGGATGTGTATGATGAGTTGTATGATGGATATGTGCCTTAGGCACTTGTGGTTATGTTGAGGATATGCCTTAGGCATTTGTGATCATGTTATGATCTCGAGGTTTAGATTTGGTTCATAGGTTGGTTGTGGTTATGGAGACAAGTCTCCTAACCGTTGCAGTTTATGATTATGTGTGTCTTGCTATTGCAGGCGTTTATTACTTCCCCAATGGGAAGTTGTGACGTGGTACAGTCGAGTGTTACAGGTAAGTCCATAGGACTTACTTAGCGTTCAGTTGTGGATTTGTGTGACTGTAATGGTTGTGTGTGTTCATATGGTTGTGCATTTATAAGTTAAACTGGACTAGGATGACCATTTATTCCTTTAAGTGGCCCAAGTGTAATATAACGGGTTGTTACAACTTGCCTCCGCTCTAGGGTAGGAGGAGGTGCCTGAAGCTGAGAACACGGGGGGGGGGGGGGGAGTGACGATCACCCCATGAAAAACCCTTGTGTTACGGTGGAAGGGAAAAGGTTCTTTAGGCTCCACGTGTTACAAAATAAGTTGAATTAGTAATGGAATAACGTAATTGAAGATAATAAATGAATGTGTGTGTTGCATGACATGTGTGATGTGTGAATATGTGTTTGTGCTATTACCTTCATTCTCATTCATTAATGTAGCTAACGGTGTATACCGTGTTTTAGATGATCTGCAGGTTAGGAAGATTGTAGATTGAGCCAGATGGGGTGACCAGCCGAGGACTTCTGTACAATAGGGTTGCATGGGATATGGGATATTTTGTATCTGATATTATGGATGTAGTTTTTGTATTCGGCTTGATATTGTAAAACCTTTTGATGTATCTTATACAACTTTATGTATTTTGGTTTTAATTTGTTTGTGCCTTGTTGTATGATTCAGTGAACTTGTTGTCACGATAGGGTGAGGATACATTGTGAGATCCTAGCCCAATGTGGCGCTCCGTGTCCTGCGATTCGGGGTGTTTTAGAGTTGGTATCAAAGCCTTAGGTTCACAACAATGTCACTTGCTATCTACAATAAAGGTATAGTAGATAAATAAACAAAACCCGAAAGGGGTCTAACTTTTAAAAAGGTTTTGGTTTTAAAGCCAGTATAGATGTTTTGGGATAGTATGTACAAAAGTCGTCACCCTTCTGAGGATCTCCACAATATAGAGCCTTATAAGTTAGGTATGCATACCCCGCACATGGCTCGGACTAGAGCGACTTCTACTATGGGTCGATGTAGGAGTAGACCACCTCTTCCTCCAAGCGGGACAAGACAGGGACCAGCTCCCGCTGCTGATCCACCAGTGGTGGAGGAGGCTCATGAGGAGGTTATTGAGATTGTTGTCCCTCAGACGAGGAGTGGTGGATCCAGGAGACAGCATGCTTATCGAGTCTAGTTAGATGACTATGATCGTGTCTCCATGGGTAGAGCAGAGTTTCGTGACTACATCAGACGGGTAGAGGAGGCCGCCGAAGAAGGCAGACGAGACCCAGATTTACCAGTGCATGAGGGATCATTTGAGATGTCCCAAGGATCCACTCCGGTGCCAACTATGTTGGCACGTGTAGCTGAGACTGTAAGAGCTCTAGAGGAGTACAGAGGACCTCGACTAGATACCTGGTTCAAGGCATTCCATCAGTAGAAAGTACCACCCCTCTCAGGGAAGATTGGCTTAGAGACGGAGGTCTGGATAGGACATGTAGACTCAACTTTAGAGTCTACTAGATGTCCTGACGACAGACGGATAGAGCTAGTACAGTCTCTATTCCGTGACCTTGCTTACTAGTGGTGGAGGACTATATGAGCATGAGTTACGTGTTATGACCAGATGAATACTTTGCTTAGGGAGCAGTTCTGCCTTGCCTCATTGAGGAGGGAGAAGTTGCAGGACTTTGTGGAGGCAAGCTTTGAGGGCATACCTATTGCAGATGCCATCAGTCGCTTTTAGAATGATTTAGCTTTGCTGGGTCCAGCTACACCTTCTGAGGACTAGTATGTGCACTCTTTCTCCCGTCGAGTGAGGGAGAGCACACGTTCATACATGAAAGGATTCCACTGTGAGTCTTCAGGAGATACCCAGGATCGAGCATTTGCTTATGAGCGAGAGAGAGTCAGCCAAAGGAGGACTTCTCAAACGGGACGGTATGATAAGAGACAAGGCACAGGACAGACTGGTGCAGGAGCATTTGGATACGGGCGAAGCCAGTCTCAGGGCCGCTCGAGTGGTCCAGTATCTGCACAATCGACTGAGAGAGGCCGGCAGTGTTACAACTGCAGGGCCTATGGACATTAAGGGCTGAGTGCCCGAGAGCACCACGGACTTGCTTCTCGTGTTTGAAGCCAGGACATAGGGCTACGTTTTGCCGTCAAGGCAAGAGGTTACCACATCAGGGATCTTCCCTTACAGGTGCAGCAGGAGGTGGGCAGAGACCGCCTTAGCATGTGACACAGGGATAGTAGTGAGTCCCAGACAAACCTGCTACTCAGGGTTCAGCTCTAGGAACGAGTAGAGCAGACGTAGAGATGCTAGTATCAGTGATGCTCGAGGAGTTCGAGGCCGAGTTTTTGAGTTGAGTTGTGCTGAGGAGCCGCAAGCAACATTTTCTACAGGTACCATTCTGTTACATGGTTTACCTGTTAGAGTTTTATTTGATACGGGTGCTACGCATTCCTCTATTTCTAATGTACGTGTTGAGCGTCTATGTTTATCTACCATAGAGGGAACACCCTTTACTATAGGGTTACCTGATGGTAGCAAGGTTTGAGGTACACGTGAGATACGTAGTTGTCCCCTTCGCTTATGGACTCGTGTGTTGCTTGTTGACTTCTTAGTCATGCCCTTAATACATGAAGAAGTCATATTAGGTATGGATTTGATGCGTAGACACCGTGCAGTCTTAGATGTAGGTTAGAGAATTGTTATAGTCTTCACCGACATAGGTCCGATAGAGGTCTTCCGAGGTAGGGACCTTGGGAAGACGGGATCTGTTATTAGTGTTATACGAGCAGCGAGGCTGATATCACAGGGATGCCATGCCTTCTAGTGTTATGCCATAAAGGAGGGGGATAGTCCAACGTTGGAGGAGATTCCAGTGGTTCTTGAGTTTATAGACGTGTTTGCAGAGCCGTCTAGTTTGCCGCCTTAAAGGAGTGTAGACTTCGGTATTGAGTTGGAGCCTTGTACGAGAACCATCTCGAAGGCCCCATATCGTATGGTGCCTGTCGAGATGTTGGAACTGAAGAAGCAACTCGAGGAGTTGGTTGAGAAGGGCTTTATCCGCCCTAGGGTCTCCCCGTGGGGAGCACCTGTCCTCTTCGTGCAGAAGAAGGAAGGATCGTTGAGAATGTGCATCGACTATAGAGAGCTGAACAAGGTGACCATCAAGAACAAGTATCCATTGCCGCGTATTGATGATCTGCTTGATCAACTTCAGGGAGCGACAGTGTTCTTCATGATTGACTTGCGTTCAGGATATCACCAGCTGAGGGTGAGAGAGCAAGACGTGCACAATACGGCATTTCGTACCCGTTATGGACACTTCGAGTGTGTAGTGATGCCATTTAGGCTGACGAATACCCTAGCTGTCTTCATGGAGTTGATGAACAATATCTTCATCGACTTCCTTGATCAGTTTGTGGTGGTTTTCATTGATAACATTCTGGTATACTCTCGTAACAGAGAGGAGCATGCCGGTCATCTAACGACGGTTTTGCAAATTCCGAGGGACAGAGAGTTGTATGCCAAGCTCTTTTAAGTGTGATTTCTGGATGTCTGAGGTTGCTTTTCTTGGACACATTGTCTCCGCCAGTGGGATCATGGTGGATCCGGCGAAGATTGAGTCTGTTGCTGCATGGTCGAGACCGACGAACATCAAGGAAGTGCGTAGCTTTCTTGTCCTAGCCGGTTATTACCGACGCTTCATGGAGGGATTTTCTGTGATTGCCCGTCCACTGACGAGTCTTCTGAGGAAGCCTACTAGATTTGAATTGACTGATCAGTGTGCCTAGAGGTTTGAGGAGTTGAAGAGGCGTTTGACTTCTGCTCCTTTCATGGCAGAACCAAAGGGTTTTGAGGACTTCCTGTTATACAATGATGCATCAAAGCTGGGCTTGGGATGTGTACTGATGTAGAGAGGTAGAGTGATTGCATATGCGTCTCCACAACTGAAGACGTATAAGGAGAACTACCAGACTCATGATTTGGAGTTGGCAGCGGTAGTTCATCCTTTGAAGATCTGGAGACATTACCTGTATGGTGCCACATGTTAGATCTTAACAAACCATAAGAGTTTGAAGTACATTTTCACGCAACGGGAATTGAATAACCGCCAACGTCGATGGCTGGAGTTGATCAAGGACTTTGACCTTGAGATTTTGTATCATCCAGGGAAGGCGAATGTTGTAGCTGACGCCTTGAGCATGAAGATGCCTCGAGAGAAGGCGATTGCCAAATTGATAGTACAACCTCAGTTGTGGAGAGATCTAGCTTGGGTAGAGATGGACATCTAGTTTCCTTATGAGGATGCCCAGTTGTTTGCTATAGAGGTTTTACCTGGTCTATTGGACGATATCCAACAAAAGTAGGGCACCTGCCCGTCCTTGATGAGGATCAAAGAGAGGATGTCTCGTGGAGAGGCACCACAGTTCTCCATAGGTGTTGATGGAGTTATGAGACGCCGTGCCCGCGTCTATATACCCGCTGATGCGGAGCTGAGACAGAGGATCTTATAGAAGGCTCAATGTACACCTTACTCAATACATCCAGGTACGAGTAAGATGTACCTTGATGTGAGACGCTCATATTGGTGGGGAGGGTTGAAGCCCGATGTAGCCAAATTTGTGGCTCAGTGAGCGACCTGCCAGCAGGTCAAGATATAGCATTTCCGACATGGAGGGGAACTCCATCCACTACCAATGTCGCAGTTGAAGTGGGAGGACGTCTCAATGGACTTTGTGACCGGACTGAGGCCCAGTAGGAGTTTTGATGCTATGTGGGTGAATGTAGATAGACTGACGAAGACGGCATGCTTTATTCCTATCAGAGAGACGTGGCCAGTGAGCAGATTGGTTGAGGAGTACACTAGGAAGATTTAGACTACTTTGGGGAGGAGTCTACACTTCAAGACTGCGTTTTACCCCCAAACAGATGGTCAGTTAGAGAAGACCATTTAGACCCTTGAGGATATGCTACGAGCATGTGTGTTGGATTGGGGACAAAGATGGTCAGATTACCTCCCACTAGTTGAGTTCTCATACAACAACACTTGGCATGCATTTGTAGGGATGGCTCCTTATGAGGCACTTTATGGAAGTAGGTGCCGTACACCTTTATCTTGGGATGAGCCTAGCAGTATCAATGGGATAGCGCCAAAGCAGATTCAAGATATTATGGCTTAAGTAGCATTGATCAGAGAGAGGATGCTGACTGCACAAAGTCGCTAGAAGCCGTATGTATACAAAAGGCGTCGACCTCTAGAGTTCAGGGTAGGAGCTCATGTCTAGTTGAGAGTATCTCCGACGCGAGGCGTCAGACGTTTTGGCATAAAGGGGAAGCTGGGTCCACAATATGTCGGTCCTTTTGAGATACATAATAGAGTCGGGAGGGCAGCCTACAAATTAACATTGCCTTCGAGGGTAGAGGGTGTTCACCTTGTGTTTCACGTGTCTAAACTGAGGGAGTACATACCAGATCCGAGGCAAATTTGTAAGTTATGAAGATTTGGTGGTTGAGCCAAACCACACCTTTCTAGAGCAACCTATTACAGTCCTAGAATGAGGTATGAGACGCCTGCGTTCGAAGGACATCCCTATGCTGATGATACAGTGGATTAGACGAGGACCTGATGAGGCTACATGGGAGACTGAGGATAGTATCTGTTAGGATGAAATATGACGATATTTTAGGCACTTGTTTTTGTTGTTTTTCCCTCTTTATTGTGTTCTTAGATATGAGTTTGAAGCAATTGTGAGCTAGTTCACCCACTTTGTCGATTTAGAGATCTACACTAGCTTTATTTTATTTTTAGGTGAATAAAGACTTGGATTGGAGGAAAATATGGAAGGAAAGGCGTCTTTGATCATACTTGATGGCAAGGAGATGTGTTGGGGAGGCTAAGGAAGGAGCATGGATGAAGGATGTCACAAAACAAAGGCAAAAAGAAGGAGTTTGAAGAACCATGCCTTGAATTACGGTCGTGGAAAAGTATTTTGAAGTCCACGCTCTAAACCACAACCCGGGATTTGGCAACATGATCGTGGACATGAGTTTGGAGCACACCAGAGAGTTACATGGCCAAAACCACGGCCGTGGAAATCTTATTGGTACCGTAATTGGGTTCCACGCTCTAAACCACGGTCGTGGAAAGTTGTTCTTGACCGTGATTTTGGTGATTTTGTAACGTATCATTATTGCCACGTCAGCCACGTCATTGGGCTTTCTCATAACCTTATCTCGCCCTATATAAAGGCTTGAGAAGAGAGTTTTCGAGATCCCTACTTAGACCTCGCTTAGAGTTCCGCTTGGAGTTTGGAGACGACCTTAAAGTTTCATTTCGACCTTAAGGATTCGAGATTTGTGAAGGACGTAAATTCGGAGATTGTGTACTTTGGATATTCTAGGGTTTTCATTTGAGAATGGATTGACATCCCGTTCTTTGTGGTTTCTCTAGATCATTGTGAGAGTTTTTATTCCTACATTTCTGAATTCATAAATATATTACTTGTGTTTGGATTTCGAGATTGACTTTGAGTTATTATCGAGTTTACGAGGGTTTTCATCTTTCATTCTTCTTAATTTGATTATTGATATCATAATGATGATTATTGGTTAAAACCCTTTAGCAATTCTAAGGTAAAGGGTTGATGGTTGTGGCTTAGATGATGATAGATCGATTGTAATTTGATTGGACCTTGAGAGTGTGAAAAAATATCGTCGATACCCTAAATCACGATCTTTTCTTGAGTTCCACGGCCGTGGTTCTCAAGATCTAGCCGTGATTTTCCCTAGTTTACGAATTTGCTTTTGCTTTATTCCAATGTTAAAGATTAGCTTTAACCTATCCTTGGCTTGCCTTTTCTAGGTGGTAGTGAGACTCAACATCCTCTATTTCGGTTTCGAGTGTCACAACCTTAACTGTTTTAGTTTATCTTTGATTCCTTGGATTTGGGCATGAGTATTTCAGATTAATTCTTACCTTTAGATCCTTTCTATACTGCAGCCTCAAAAAACCTTTATAGAGAGAGTCTTTTGGTCAGACATATAGGGTTTTGGAACTTCGCCGTACATTACCTTACTTTAGTATACTTTTTCAATTCTCAACTCTGTCCTTATATATATAGTATATCTTGAATCGATTGCCACAATTGGATACCTGGATCTTTAGGGTTGTTGTTTTCCCAATTATTTGCAAAGTTTCTACACTTTTGATTTATCAATTACTTGAAACTGATTTTGTTTCACCAAATCCCTGAGTTCGATACTCTGGAATACTTGCTGATCTATGGCGATCAGTACACTGCGGGTTCGCTTGCTTTTATTCTAGTTTTATAATAAAAACTTATTTGCACGGACGTTTTGAGGCGAACAAGTTTTTGGCGCCGTTGCCGGGGACTAAATACTTGCTTTTGCTATTGATTTTTGTGCTTGAGTGTTCTTGCAAATTTGTGTTCTTAGGTACATACGAAGTTCTCGTTTCGGCAACGGTACAGAGTTCGCCAAAGAACAAGGTTTTGACGCCGTTGCCGGGGATTTGGTCTTAACCAATTCCGGTTTGTCGGTTGTCGAGCTTGGGAGATTTGCTTTTATTATTTGGTATCTCTTTGTGAGTGATTTTTGTAGATTCTGTAGGTATATGCGAAAGACTAGATCTACCAAAGATCTAGTTCCTTTCGATGCAAAACTTGAGAAAACTTTGAGAAGAAAGTTGAAAGAGAAAAAGATGGTTGAAAACAATGAGAGAAACATCCAAGCTAAATTGGATGAAGCTCAACTTCAACTTAAGTTGAGTGAGAAAGCTCGTTTGGACGAGTTAACGAGTCACCAATTCCAAATTGATGAAATCAAGGCTATGATGCTAGACATGAAGTTGGAGCTGAATGATGCTAAGAACAAGAAGAAGGTCAAGAAACCAACTAAGTCTATTAGAGCTGAATCTTCCGATGATGAGGATGATGATATGCAAGAACTAGAGGACATTGATCCGGTGATTCATCCCATCTGTAACGACCCACGACCCCCAGTTGTTCCTCGCATTCCTGTTGGAGATGTGAGAGTTGCTCATGGAGGAGATGAACCACGGACTCTTGGGCAAAGGATGAATATAATTCAGCAACCACGCCGTCTTGGTGTGAATTTCGGAGCTGAGGACATCCAGGAATTCAGTTTTAGCCCGCAAGTTATCACCATTGTTCGCCAAAGTCAATTTGGTGGAACTAGTGC
Source organism: Fagopyrum homotropicum (assembly GCA_033239125.1). NCBI lineage: Eukaryota > Viridiplantae > Streptophyta > Magnoliopsida > Caryophyllales > Polygonaceae > Fagopyrum > Fagopyrum homotropicum. The sequence continues at coordinate 62,544,313 of BSWB01000005.1, forward strand.
TAAATCTCCACACCAACCTTTACAAAATTTTGAGATTCTCATGGAGACATTGAAGCCGAAAAGGGCTACCAACAACAACTACAAGATCAAGCCGTTCTTCTTCTCTTCGAAGGACAAAGCTTTGGCTTGGTATCAAGCTCTTCCAGCTGGAAGGCTTAACACATGAGATGATCTATCTTCGGAGTTCCTCACCAAGTTCTTTCCGCCATCCAAGACGGCGGAATTGAGAGGTAAAATTAATGCATTTTCTACGAAAGATAACAAAAGTTTGTTTGAGTCATGGGAAAGATTTCAGGGTCTCTTACTGGATTGCCCACACCATGGCATTTCAAAGCTGGAGCTATTGGAAACTTACTACAAGGGGTTGGATGTGGACACGCAATTCAACCTCCAATCTCTCTCTTGTGGTACATTCATAGATATGAGAGAGGATGACGCTTGGGACTTCATTGACAAACAAGCCCAAGTGATTGAGAAGTATTCCCACCAGAAGGTAGAGCTGGGAGTCAAACTAACACTAGCTGCACAAACTCAAATATTCTCCCTCAACACCGAAATCAAGGAGTTAAAGCAAATCATTAGTGCTGGCCTTCAAAAGCCAAAGGAGCAAGATGTTGGCTACTTAGGAAAAAACGACAACAACAACAACAACAACAACAACAACCACCACCAAGGGAATAGGAACAACAACTGGAACAATAATTGGAATAACAACAATAACCGAAATTCCAGCAACAATTGGCGTTCCAACCAACAACAAAATTCCGGTAATTCCTATCCAAATTCTGGAAATTCACTAACATCTCCCTCTTCTTCTACCCCTTTGAAAAGCCAGGGGAAAACATCAAATGGTTCGAACAATAAGGAGAAGGAGAAGCCCGATCCTATGTTGGAGGCGATCTTAGGAAAGCTCCAAGGGTTGGAGAGTTACATAACTTTGATTGATAAACCTCACAAAGCTTTAGAAAACCATATGTTCAGCAAGGCTGGAGAAGTTCCTAGAGATCAACGAAAGCTTCCCAGGAAGACGGAGGACAACCCAAAAGGAAGGGTTATGGCTATCACCACTAGGAGTGGTGCGACAACAACCGACCTGCAGCCCAAATTTGTGGAAGTCTCAGCTGAGAAGGGAAAAGAAAAGGAGAAGGAGAAGGAAGATGTCTATGTCCCTCCTCCAGCTTACAAACCTCCTCTACCATTCCCGCAATCTAGAGCAAGAGCGCATCTAGACAAGAAATTCGGTAAATTCATTGAACTCATGAGCAAACTGCATATTAATATACCTTTCATTCATGCAATTGTAGGTATGCCCGCTTATGAGAAGTTCTTGAAAGAGCTCCTCTCTAATAAGAGGAAGCTAGAAGATTTTGGAGAAGTCAAGATGAGTTCGGAATCTTCGGAGCTCATCAAAACAATGACTGAAAAGATGCCCCCCAAAGCTAAGGGATCCGGGGTTATTTTGCATTCCAATTGGAGTAGGAGAAGTCACATGTGACGCCCTTTGTGACTTGGGAGCAAGCGTAAGCATCATTCCGCTTGCTTTGTGTAGGAAGATCGGTTTAGGTGAACCTAAACCGGTGAAGATGACGTTATACATGGCGGATCGATCCATAACTCGTCCCGTCGGTATCACTGAGGACGTCCCAGTCAAGCTCGGTAAGTTTTACATTCCAATTGATTTTGTTGTGCTTGACATTCCTGCAGATTGTCCGGTTTCGATCATACTCGGAAGACCGTTTCTTGCAACATCCGGTTGTATAGTAGATTGCAGGAATGCTTGACTGGCTTTCGACATAGGAGAAGAGAAGGTTGAGTTTGTTCTCTCAAATTTGGTGAAAGAGCCAGCACTTGTAGAGGACATATTCAATATCTATGACGAGGAAGCGTCTAGAGAGGAAGTGAGCTGGATTCTATTCAAAGTTCCATTGCAAAAGGTCATTACCATGAGCATCATGAAAAAGGGAGAAGAAGAGGATTGCAATGAGGAGATTGATGCCTTGGAGGAGCTAAAGGAAGTGCAAGAGGAAGAGCTTGAAAAACTCTACAATGGCTCAGAAAATGATAGAAACCACGGTCAGTCGTGCTATTCCACGGCCGTGGTTTCCCCCAAGATGACCGTAACAAGCTATTCGGAGAGCACCAGTAAGTTACACGGCCAAAACCACGGCCGTGGAACCACCAGTGATGCCGTAATTGACTTCCACGCCCTAAACCACGGCCATGGAAGTAACAGTGGTGCCGTAATTTTGGGTATTTCTGAGAACAGTTCCGTTCTTTCTACAAATACTCTTGAATCTTCTTCCATCACTCCTACACCATTAGAGACTTCTAAGGAAGTGTCGGACACATCTCAAGACTCATCAAAGGCATCAATAGCTATGGAATTGAAGCCACTTCCCACACATCTTCGGTATGCATTTCTTGGAACTAATTCTACTTTTCCCGTAATTATTAGTTCCGAATTAAGTGAAGATGAACATGAGAAACTAATGGTTGTTCTAAGGAAACATAGAAAAGCCTTAGGTTATACCATAGAGGATCTTGTAGGAATCAAACCATCATTATGCATGCACAAGATTCTAATAGAGGAAGATTTTAAGCCTTCGCGACAACCTCAAAGACGGTTAAATAGGATCATGAAGGGGGTTGTTAAGAAGGAAATTCTTAAGTTACTTGACGCAGGTATCATCTATCCTATCTCCGATAGCAAGTGGGTGAGCCCCGTAAAAGTTGTCCCGAAGAAAGGAGGAATGACGGTTATCACTAACAAGAACAATGAGCTCATTCCTACAAGAACCGTGACCGGATGGAGAATGTGCATTGATTACAACAAGCTGAACAATGCAACTAGGAAGGATCACTTCCCGCTACCATTCATTGATCAAATGCTTGAGAGGTTAGCACAACACCCCTATTTTTGCTATCTTGACAGTTATAGTGGTTTCTTCAGGATTCCGATCTATCCGGACGATCAAGAGAAGACCACATTCACGTGCCCATGGGGTACGTTTGCATATAGAAGGATGCCGTTCGGGCTTTGCAACGCCCCAGCCACCTTTCAAAGGTGCATGATGGCCATCTTCTCGGAGTACATTGAGGAAATAATGGAGGTTTTTATGGACAATTTTCTGTTTATGGTTCCTCATTTGATAATTGTCTTTCTAACCTCTCTCTTGTGTTACAAAGGTGTGAAGACACTAACCTAGTTCTTAATTAGGAGAAGTGCAATTCATGGTTAAGGAAGGCATTGTGCTAGGACACTTAATCTCTAGTAGAGGGATTGAGGTAGACAAGGCTAAGATAGAGACCATAGAGAAACTTCCTCCTCCATCTTCGGTGAAGGGGATAATAAGTTTTCTAGGACATGCTAGATTTTATAGACGTTTTATCAAAGACTTTTCAAAGATATCGAAACCGCTAACTAATCTTTTGATGAAGGATGTAGTTTTTGATTTCTCGCACGATTGTCTAGATGCTTTCTACAAGATCCGGGAAGCTCTCATCTCAGCCCCGATCATCCAACCTGTAGACTGGAATCTCCCATTCGAGGTTATGTGTGATGCAAGTGACGTAGCTGTTGGAGCTGTGCTAGTACAAAAGAAGGAGGGTCGAACCCATGCTATCTATTATGCTAGCAAGACGCTAGACGAAGGTCAGCTCAACTACGCCACAACTGAAAAGGAATTCTTAGCTATTGTATATGCCTTTGAAAAGTTTTGTTCTTATCTTGTAGGTGCAAAGGTGATTGTATACACGGACCATTCTACGATCCGGTATTTACTTGTCAAGAAGGATGCGAAACCGAGGCTGATTAGATGGATTCTTCTCCTACAAGAATTCGATATAGAGATTCGTGACAAGAAAGGCTCGGAAAATTTTGTTGCGGATCATTTGAGTCGTCTACCACACATTGAAGACGACGATCTACCCATAGATGACTCCTTTCCAGATGAGCACTTACACATCATAGAAGAGTGCATCGACAAGATATCTAGAGCTAATAAACCTTGGTTTGCTGATTTTGTAAATTACTTGGTTCGTTAGGAAATACCTCCCGGATTATCCTATGCACAAAAGAAGAAGCTCTTTAGGAATGTCCGACAATAATTTTGGAATGAACCTCTAATCTTCAAGAGAGGTCCCGACGGCATCATTAGGAGATGTGTGCCGGAAGACAAAATGCAAAGTGTCATTCGTCATTGTCATTCACTACCTTGTGCAGGACAGGCTAGTTCCAATAAAACTAGCGCTAAGGTATTGCAATCTGGATTCTTTTGGCCTACTTTATTTAAGGATGTGCAAACCTTTGTTTCTTATTGTGATGCTTGTCAAACTACAGGAAATATCTCTAGGAGAAACGAGATGCCTCTCAATAACATTTAGGAGGTGGAAATATTTGACGTTTGGGGAGTAGACTTCATGGGACCTTTCCCATCATCTTGTGGAAACCAATACATACTTCTAGCTGTAGATTATGTTTCGAGATGGGTTGAAGCTATTGCCTCTCCAACTAATGATGCCATGGTTGTTGTTAAGTTCTTTAATAAAACTATTTCCCAAGGTTTGGGACACCACGGACCATCATTAGTGACGGAGGTTCACACTTCATTGCCCGATGATTTGAAGCTTTACTAACTAAGTATGGGGAGACTCACAAGATCGCCACCTCCTCCCATCCACAAACAAGTGGACAAGTGAAGATTTCGAATAGAGAGATCCAGGGCATCCTTGAGAAGACGGTCTCAAAGACAAGGAAGGATTGGTCCTTGAAACTAGATGATACGCTATGGGCGTATAGGACTGCATACAAGACTCCCATAGGTACAACACCATACAACCTTGTGTATGGGAAGTATTGTCATCTCCCGGTTGAGCTAGAACACAAGGCGTACTGGGCTGTGAAGTGGTTGAACTTCGGCATGAAGGAAGCGTGGGAGAAGCGCCTCTTGGACCTTAATGAGCTTGACAAACTCCGCTTGAATGCCTTTGAAAATGCCAAGATTTAAAAAGAAGGGCAAAGCGTTGGCATGATAAGCATATCAATCCAAAGGTTCTCAAAGAAGGAGATCAAGTTCTCCTCTTCAATTCGAGACTTTGTCTCTTTCCAAGTAAGCTTATACGTTGGACTAGACCTTATCTAATCAAATGTGTTTTTCCCCATGGCGCAGTTGAAGTATGGGGTGAAAAGAGCGGAAGTTTAAAGGTTAACGGCCAGCGTCTTAAGAAGTATTCACCGGAGCTCCCGGTTGAGGAAATCGCTCCGATTGTCCTCGAATAAACACAGGAACGGTCTAGCTACGGACCCAAAACAAGCGCTTTTTGGGAGGCAACCCAACGTATTGCACTTAAGTTTTTGTTTTTCTTTCTTAGAATAGTTTAGGTTAGTTGTTTTTGCTTTGTTTTTCCCTCGATACCTCCCGGTATGTTATGTTTTTGGATGTAGGAACAAGGATTGCGCAAAGGAAAGAAGCAGAAGTTAGAAGGAATTGACGAAACTTGGATGTTGGCACACAACAGAGACTTCCACGCCCTAAACCACGGCCGTGGAAGTAACAGGTGACCGTAATTCCCTAAAATCTAGCAAAATTCATCAAAACCACCGGTTCCGTACATTTCCACGGCCGTGGAATGCCCCGAGTTACCGTGATTTTCAAAAATTTTACGGCCACTATATAATCCACCTTCCTTCACAAAAACACCACAAAAACCCAGTTCCACTCCCAAAATCGCCGACAACCTTCTTCAAACCGTGAATCTTCATTCGGAGTCCGATTCGTTCGATTCTTGAGCCTAATGTGGAGCATTTTCGATCATCTACACAATCCAAGAACTAAACTGAGCGAACTGGAGAAGGAATTTGGATTTGAAAGATCCAAACCCTAGGTTTTTCTCCCTTTTCTCTACTTTATCAATTTCGTTCTATTTCTTCGCAAGAATTTAGGAGAACTGTTTAGAATTTTAATTGGAATTAGTCTAGGACAGTGATTGCTGAGTTTGGTGTTAATTTGCTGTGATTTGAGAGAAATAGACCAAAACCACGGTCTCTATACATTCCACGGCCGTGGTTTACCAAGAACAGGCTGTGATTTTCTCTGATGTTGAAAAATATGATTAGAAGGAAATCCAGTAGGAACAAGAAGAGAAAGGATGATAGTTCCTCCTCTTCCCAACCTCCCTCTAGTGAACCACCATCACCACCACCTCCTAGAATCCCAACTATCCATGAAGACTACCTACGAGCCTTAGAAAGGATTGAGAAGAGACCGGTCATAGGACCTAGATACCTTCTCCTAGAGAAGCTTGAGCCGCTCAATGTTGTGAATGACTTGACATGGCTCTTGGATAGAGTAGGATTGATTGTCTTCTCCGCTATTAAAGAGGACGCTTATGAGGAGATAACAAGGGAGTTTGTTACTTCCTTTGAGCATAGCCATGTGAACCGCACGGTCTATTTTAGGTTGATGGAGGAGAACTATGAGTTCTTCATCGTTCAGTTTGGAGCATTCTTTGGGTTCCATGAGAGCTTCAATGGTAGGTTTCCTAGTGGGGTGTATACTAAAGACTTTTGGGAGGAGATTGCCATGATATATGCTAGTGAGGATCGTTGGCAACTGGCCGACACCAAGACTAAGCTCATCTACCACTTAGCCTTGAAGATAGCTCATGGGGTCGTTTCCGAGTGTCTCTTCCCTAGGACCGAGACCTCACAAAAGATTTAGACCGATGAGCACTTCCTCATTTATTGCATGCTTAAAAGTAGACCCGGCGATTGTGCCACCCTCCTTGCCTCCTCCATGAGTAAGTTGAATAACAAGAAAGCCGGGAATATTGGTTATGGTGGTATGGTAACTCATATAGCCAACCAACTAGGGATATATTACTCCTCTTGTACTAGGATAGCGGCGAGACCATTGGGTCTCAACGGGCTTATGACTAGAGGCATTATCTTTCCCCGCCACCAAGCTCCACCTACCGCAGCCATGCCATGGAAGGAGAGAGGTGGTAGAGGTATCCCTTGGCTTCCCGAGTACTCTATTATGGCCGGACGCCATAATTGGAAGGCGACCTTTGCGGCCATGCATGCCAATAGACTTGTAGCTCCTCCGTATCTGCCGGATGATATCCCAGCTGGGGATGATGATGAGGAGATGAGAGGAGGTGATGACCATGATGTAGGAGGTGATGAGCATACCTTTGGTACGTTCCCGAATCAGCCGGACACCTTCCCGGACCCACCTATATGTTCTCCCCGCCCTTCTAGACCTTCCGGTGCCTCTTCTTCACGCATCGCTAGCGTGAGTGAGAGGCCGACTTGGATAGAGGCTCCACTCGCTTGGTATGGAGAGCAGTCGTCATGCGTGGGAGCTCCTCCTCCATGGTATGAGCAGGCACCGATGGCACCGACTCCTCCACCTCAGGACGCTCCAACATGGTATGGACAGCCGCCGGATTGGTATTCGCAGCTTCCGGGATGGGCCACCGATCTTTCGAGGATAGTGGGAGATCTATAGATCAGACAGGAGACTCATGACGCACGGAGCCAAGAGAACGACCGTATCTTGTGGGACGTCTACCGCCAGCAGTTTGGCCGGCCTTTTAGCACGGATTTCTTTCCATATCCACCACCGCCTCCTCCACAATGATGATGTTGATTGACCGCCGGTTTGAGCCACCACACAGCCATTAGTGAGTTCCTTTTGCTTTTCTTTCTTTTCTTTATTTCTTTTTGAACATTGAGGACAATGTATGTTTCAAGTATGGGGTGGGGTATGACTATCGTTTGTAATAACTCTACTCACTTTGCTTTGCATGACCATGAACACTTGCATGTTTCCTTTCATTGTCACATGTTTCATTATTGCATTGCTTGAAAAAGGCTTTGAAAAACCCATAAAATTTTTAAATATTGAAAATATTTGTGCTTCTAAGATTAGAGATGAATTCTATGATGAAAACTACTTGTGGAATGAGTTTTTGATGACAATTGTATGCTTGAATTGAACTATGAATTGTGAAGAGATTGAATATGTTGCTTATCCTTTCTTGCAAGTTTCATAATGTGAAGGTTTTATCTAAATCATTTTGAGAAACAAAGGTTGAAATCACAACATAAGTTCTTATACTTCTTTATGAAATGATTAAGGCACCTCGATTTTCTTACTTCTTTCTTTGATCATTTAGCCCCTCAATGAAAAATAATTGCCTCCCTTACCTATCCGGGATTTAGGAAGAGTTGATTTTGGCATGTTTGATGTAGGAGTCCATGAAAGCAATTATTTTCAAAATGTAGGAATATTCTAGGTTTGGGGAAGTCAATCATGACGATGAGTAACTCGGCACCATTCACATAGCCGGGTGTTTGTGTCTTGCCAAAGTCGGATTGAACGATATTCCTAACGGATTATGGTATTTGCATCAAGGGTTTGAGGCATCTCGAAATTGAGAAACGCCAATCTCCTAGGCTTCGGTTATTGTGCACCGCTGTCCATAACTCCAAAAGTAAAGTCGAAAAATTATGTGCAAAAGTCTAGAGCAAAGCTCTAAGTTGATTGCTAGTTCAAATGGTAAAAAGAAAAGAGTTTTTGTTGTCCCTTCTTCGCGGATTCATACATCACATTCCCTTACAAGTTCCCACATTTTCCGCATTCTTGACCTTATTTAAAAGTCCTTCAGATCATAAGAGTGTTATTTGACTTGGTGATCTAAATTGAAGTTTCACATGCTTGATTTTGACAATGCTTGAAGGTTGTGATGTTTGTCTTGAAGTATTTGCAATTTACGAAGTTTCTTTGCTTTGCATACTTTGGTTTGCGTATATAAACGTTTTCAAGGATGAATGAAGCAAGGTTTGAGGATAATCTATTAACTAGAAGCACATTAACCAAAAAGATTGTTTTGTTTTGTTTTGCATTCATATTTCATTCTAACTTATGTTCTAAGCTTTTGAAAACCTTGCTTGGGGACAAGCAAGTGGCAAGTATGGGGTATTTTGTTAGCATGATATGACTATATTTTAAGCACTTGTTTTAGTTGTTTTTCCCTCTTTATTGTGTTCTTAGATATGAGTTTGAAACAATTGTGAACTAGTTCACCCACTTTGTCGACATAGAGATCCACACTAGCTTTGTTTTGTTTTTAGGTGAATAAAGACTTGGATTGGAGCAAAATGTGGAAGGAAAGGAGTGTTTGATCATACTTGATGACAAGGAAATGCGTTGGAGAGGCTAAGGAAGGAGCATGGATGAAAGATGTCACGAAACAAAGGCAAAAACAAGGAGTTTGAAGAACCACGCCCTGAATTACGCTCGTGGAAAAGTATTTTGAAGTCCACGCTCTAAACCACGACCGTGGATTTGGCAACATGATCGTGGACGTAAGTTTGGATCATAACAGAGAGTTACACGGCCAAAACCACGGCCGTGGAAATCTTATTGGTACCGTAATTGGGTTCCACACTCTAAACCACAGTCATGGAAAGTTGTTCATGACTGTGATTTAGGTGATTTTGTGACGTATCATTATTTCCACGTCAGCCACATCATTGGGCTTTCTCGTAACCCTATCTCGCCCTATTTAAAGGCTTGAGAAGAGAGTTTTCGGGAACCCTACTTAGACCTCGCTTAGAGTTCCGCTTGGAGTTTGGAGACGACCTTAGGGTTTCATTTCGACCTTAAGGATTGGAGATTTGTGAAGGACATAAATTCAGAGATTGTGTACTTTGGATATTCTAGGGTTTTCATTGGAGAACGGATTGACATCCCGTTCTTTGTGGTTTCTCTAGATCATTGTGAGAGTTTCTATTCCTACTGTTCTAAATTCATTAACATATTACTTGTGTTTGGATTTCGAGATTGACTTTGAGTTATTATCGAGTTTATGAGGGTTTTCATCTTTCATTATTCTTAGTTTGATTATTGATATCATAATGATGATTATTGGCTAAAACCCTTTAGCAATTCTAAGGTGAAGGGTTGATAGTTGCGGCTTTGATGTTGATAGATCGATCGTAATTTGATTGGACCCTGAGAGTGTGAGAAATATCGTCGATACCCTAAATCACGGTCTGTTCTTGAGTTCCACGGCCGTGGTTCTCAAGATCTAGCCGTGATTTTCCTTGGTTTACGAACTTTGCTTTTGCTTTAATCCAAAGTTAAAGATTAGCTTTAACCTAGCCTTGGCTTTCCTTTTCTAGGTGGTAATGAGACTCAACATCCTCTATTTCGGTTTCGAGTGTCACAACCTTAACCGTTTTAGTTTATCTTTGATTCCTTGTGTTTGAGCATGGGTATTTGAGATTAATTTTTACCTTTAGATCCTTTCTATACTACAGTCTCAACAACCTTTATAAAGAGAGTCTTTTGGTTAGACATATAGGGTTTTGGAACTTCGCCGTACATTACCTTACTTTAGTATACTTTTACAATTCTCAACTCTGTCCTTATATATATATATTATATCATGAATCGATTGCCACAATTGGATACCTGGATCTTTAGGGTTGTTGTTTTCCCTATTATTTGAAAAGCTTCTACACTATTGATTGCTCGATACTTGAAACTGATTTTGTTTCACCAAATCCCTGAGTTCGATACTCTGGAATACTTGATTATCTATGCCGATCCGTACACTGCGAGTTCGCTTGCTTTTATTCTAGTTTTATAATTAAAACTTATTTACACGTACGCTTTGAGGCGAACAATATCAAAATGAACTATCCAGAGTTTTACGCTGAGATAGATGCACCTGTAGGATCCACGAGTAGATCTTGGTGCCATCTTGGTTAGTGCATGTTATGTTATGTGTTTATATGATATGATCTGCTTTTCTTGCTAGCTATGATATGTGCATATGATTTGTTAGATCTTGTTTGCTAGCGTGAGATAGGTATAGCTGGAGATGGTTCTTTCCTCCATGCTATTGTATGTGTGTTTAGGATTAGCTGGAGATGGTTCTTTCCTCCATGATACCATTGATGGACATAGTGTGAGTGGAGATGGCTTTCCTCCATGTAGTTATGTTATATGTACGTTTTGGATGGAGATGGCTTTCCTCCATGCCAGTGTGATGTGGTTAGTGTTTGGATAGAGATGATCTTCCTCTAGGCCTTGGTTAGAGTTTGTGGTTGTTGTTGGAGTAATAATTCCTCCATGTTGTGGTTGAGGATATAGAACGTTATAGGTTGTGACATGATGCCTCTGAGAGGGAGAGTTATACCTCGGCTTATGGTGCCCTAGAGGATTTGGGATCTTGCAAGTTTCGGGACGGAACTTGTTTTTAGGGGAGTGTGATGTAAGAGCCTTAGTCCTTGGAGCCTTTGTTGAGCCCTTGCTGACCCAGAAAGCCACCCCTGCGGACCCAGATGGCTGCACCTGTGGCTGGCCGCCCCTGTGCCTCACAAGGTCCGCCCCTGCGGCTCTGTGTGGCTGCAGCCGCTTTTGTTGACCTTTGACCCGTGCTTTGCGGTTGGCTTCCTATGTAAGCCTCCCATTTCTTCTGTATGAGGGTTTCCTCATCATTTTCAACTCCCTTACCTTTTGTACGCTCTTCTTCTCCTCTCCTCTTCTTTGATCTTCTTTGATCTTTCTCTTGATCTTTTGTGTGAGATTTGAGAGAGTTTTGTTGTGGCTCTGATCATGAGGATGATGCTGAGTGATGTTGTTGATGTGTTGAGGTGTTGTAGGATGATGTTGGTGTGGTTCTCCTTTGCTGCTTAGGGTTCTGGTTGTGGTAAGCCAGCTCTCCTTGTTTCCTTTAATTCTTTCTTCGTCCCTTGCTTTTTTCTGTCTTCTTTAGCTTAGGATCACAAGGTGAGCTTGTTTGGATTTTTCCTGAACATTCTGATGCTCATACATGTGTGTATATGTACGTGGTGCGTTGATGTGTTATGAAGTAGCGAAGAGAGTCGTGAATAGGATTGAAGAGAAGTCGAGGCCTACCTTCTGTACAAACAGCTGCCCCTGCGCCTATCTTGAGCCGCTCTTGCGCCTTACTGGTTCAGCCCTTGCGTCTCTTATTTCCGCTGGTGCGTCTAGGGCATACCTAGTTGGTATGATTCCTTCTCTCCTTTCCTTTGGCCTTGGCTTTAGTTGTTGTCTAGGATAGTATGGTTAGGATGTGTATGATGAGTTGTATGATGGATATGTGCCTTAGGCACTTGTGGTTTTGTTAAGGATATGCCTTAGGCATTTGTGAGCATGTTATGATCTCGCGGTTTAGATTTTGGTCATAGGTTGGTTGTGGTTATGAAGATGAGTCCCCTAACCGTTGCAATATATGATTATTTGTGTCTTGCTATTGTAAGCGTTTATTACTTCCCCAAGGGGAAGCTGTGACGTGGTACATGTTACGAGTGTTACAGGTAAGTCCATAGGACTTACTTAGTGTTCAGTTGTGGATTTCTGTGACTATAATGGTTGTGTGTGTTCATATGGTTGTGCATTTATAACCTAAACCGGACTAGGATGACCATTTATTCCTTTAAATGGCCCAAGTGTAATATAACGGGTCGTGACCATTTACCTCCGCTCGAGGGTAGGAGGAGGTACTTGGAAGCTGAGAACATGGGGGGGGGAGGAACGAGTGACGATCACCCCCATGGAAAACCCCTGTGTTACGGTGGAAGGGACAAGGTTCTTTAGGCTCCTCGTGTTACAAAATAAGTTGAATTATTAATGGAATAACGTAATTGAAGATAATAAATTAATGTGTGTGTTGCATGACATGTGTGATGTGTGGATATGTGTTTGTGCTATTACCTTCATTCTCATTCATTAATGTAGCTAACGGTGTATACCGTGTTGTAGATGATCTGCAGGTTAGGAAGATTATAGAGTGAGCCAGATGGGGTGACCAGCCGAGAACTTCTGTACATTTGGGTTGCGTGGGATATGGGATATTTTGTATCTGATGTTATGGATGTTGTTTTTGTACTCGGCTTGATATTGTAAAACCTTTTGATGTATCTTATACAGCTTTATGTATTTTGGTTTTAATCTGTTTGTGCCTTGTATGATATCGTGAACCTGTTGTAAGGCTAGGGTCAGGATACATTGTGAAATCCTAGCCCAATGTGGCGCTCCGAGTCCTGCGGATTCGGGGTGTTACAGAGTTGGTATCAAAGCCTTAGGTTCACAACAATGGCACTTGCTATCTACAATAAAGGTAGAGTGGATAAATAAACAGAACCCGAAGGGGTCTGACTTTTAAAAAGGTTTTGGTTTTAAAGCGAGTACAAATGTTTTGCGATAGTATGTACAGAAGTCGTCATCCTTCTGAGGATCTCCATAGTATCGATATATATATACATATATATATATATATATATTATATAGATACCTATAGCGTGTTGATGTGTATGCATGTAATATTAAGTATTATATATATATATACACATATGGCCTATATAGAGCCTTATAAGTTAGGTATGCATACCCCGCAGATGGCTCGGACTAGAGCGGCTTCTACTATGGGTCAATGTAGGGGTAGACCACCTCTTCCTCCAGGAGTGATAGGACAGGGACCAGCTCCCGCTACTGATCCACCAGTGGTGGAGGAGGCTCATGAGGAGGTTGTTGAGAGTGTCGTCCCTCAGACGAGGAGTGGTGGATCCAGGAGACAGCAGGCACATCGAGTCTAGTTAGATGACTCTGATCGTGTCTCCATGGGTGGAGCAGAGTTTTGTGACTACATCAGACAGGTAGAGGAGGCCGCCAAAGCAGGCAGACGAGTCCCAAATATACCAGTGCATGAGGGATTATCTGAGATATCTCAAGGAGCCACTCAGGTGCCAACTTTGCTGGCACGTGCAGATGAGACTATTAGAGCTCTAGAGGAGTATAGAGGACCTCAACTAGATACCTGGTTTAAGGCATTCCATCAGCAGGGAGTACCACCCCACTCAGGGAAGATTGGCTTAGAGACGGAGGTCTGGATAGGACATGTATACTCAAATTTAGAGTCTACTAGATGTCCTGGGACAGACGGATAGAGCTAGTACAGTCTCTATTCCGTGACCTTGCTCACTAGCGGTGGAGGACTATATGAGCACGAGTTACGAGTTATGACCAGATGAATACTTTGCTTAGGGAGAAGTTCTGCCCTGCCTCATTGAGGAGGGAGAAGTTGTAGGACTTCATGGAGGTAGGCTTTGAGGACTTACGTATTGCAGATGCCATCAGCCGCTTTCAGAATGATTTAGCTTTGCTGGGTCCAGCTGCACCTTCTGAGGACAAGCATGTGCACTCTGCTTATGAGCGAGATTCCACTGTGAGTCCTAAGCAGATTCCACTGTGAGTCCTTAGCAGATTCCCAGGATCGAGCCTCTGCTTATGAGCGAGAGAGAGTTAGCCAAAAGAGGACTTCTCAGATGGGAGGGTGTGAGAAGAGACAACGCACAAGACAGACTGGTGCAGGAGCATCTGGATACGGGCGAGGCCAGTCTCAGGGCCGCTCGAGTGGTCCAGTATCTGCACAGACAACTGAGAGAGACCGACAGTGTTACAACTGCGGGGCCTATGGATATTTAGGGCTGAGTGCCCGAGAGCACCACGGACTTGCTTCTTGTGTGGGAAGCCAGGACATAGGGCTACGTTTTGCCGTCAATGCAAGACGTTATCACATCAGGGTTCTTCCCTTGCAGGTGCAGTAGGAGGTGGGTAGAGACCGCCTCAGCACATGACACAGGCGATAGTAGTGAGTCCTAGACAAACCTGCTACTCAGGGTTCAACTCTAGGACCAAGTAGAGGAAAAGGTAGAGATGCTAGTACCAGTGTTGTCCGAGGATCTCGAGGCCGTGTTTTTGAGTTGAGGTGTGCTGAGGAGCCACCAGCACCATTTGGTACATGTACCATTCTGTTACAGGGTTTAACTGTTAGAGTTTTATTTGATACGGGTGCTACACATTCCTGTATTTCTGATGTATGTGTGAGCGTGTTTATCTACCATAGAGGGGACACCCTTTACTATAGGGTTACCTGATGGTAGCATGGTCAAAGGTACCCGTGAGATACGTAGTTGTCCCCTTCGCTTATGGACTCGTGTGTTGCTTGTTGACTTCTTAGTCATGCCCTTAATACATGAAGAAGTCATATTCGGTATGGATTGGATGCGTAGACACCGTGCAGTCTTAGATGTAGGTTAGAGAATTGTTATAGTCTTTACTGACATAGGTCCGATAGAGGTCTTCCGAGGTAGGGACCTTGGGAAGACGGGATCTGTTATTAGTGTTATACGAGCAGGGAGGCTGATATCACAGGGATGCCATGCCTTCTAGTGTTATGCCATAAAGGAGGGGGATAGTCCAACGTTGGAGGAGATTCCAGTGGTTCTTGAGTTTATAGACGTGTTTGTAGAGCCGTCTAGTTTGCCGCCTTAAAGGAGTGTAGACTTCGGTATTGAGTTGGAGCCTTGTACGAGAACCATCTCGAAGGCCCCATATCGTATGGTGCCTGTCGAGATGTTGGAACTGAAGAAGCAACTCGAGGAGTTGGTTGAGAAGGGCTTTATCCGCCCTAGGGTCTCCCCGTGGGGAGCACCTGTCCTCTTCGTGCAGAAGAAGGAAGGATCGTTGAGAATGTGCATCGACTATAGAGAGCTGAACAAGGTGACCATCAAGAACAAGTATCCATTGCCGCGTATTGATGATCTGCTTGATCAACTTCAGGGAGCGACAGTGTTCTTCATGATTGACTTGCGTTCAGGATATCACCAGCTGAGGGTGAGAGAGCAAGACGTGCACAATATGGCATTTCGTACCCGTTATGGACACTTCGAGTGTGTAGTGATGCCATTTAGGCTGACGAATACCCTAGCTGTCTTCATGGAGTTGATGAACAATATCTTCATCGACTTCCTTGATCAGTTTGTGGTGGTTTTCATTGATAACATTCTGGTATACTCTCGTAACAGAGAGGAGCATGCCGGTCATCTAACGACGGTTTTGCAAATTCCGAGGGACAGAGAGTTGTATGCCAAGCTCTTTTAAGTGTGATTTCTGGATGTCTGAGGTTGCTTTTCTTGGACACATTGTCTCCGCCAGTGGGATCATGGTGGATCCGGCGAAGATTGAGTCTGTTGCTGCATGGTCGAGACCGACGAACATCAAGGAAGTGCGTAGCTTTCTTGTCCTAGCCGGTTATTACCGACGCTTCATGGAGGGATTTTCTGTGATTGCCCGTCCACTGACGAGTCTTCTGAGGAAGCCTACTAGATTTGAATTGACTGATCAGTGTGCCTAGAGGTTTGAG
The DNA here is from genome assembly GCA_033239125.1 of Fagopyrum homotropicum. NCBI lineage: Eukaryota > Viridiplantae > Streptophyta > Magnoliopsida > Caryophyllales > Polygonaceae > Fagopyrum > Fagopyrum homotropicum. The sequence goes on from BSWB01000005.1 coordinate 62,560,558, forward strand.
GAGTTGAAGAGGCGTTTGACTTCTGCTCCTTTCATGGCAGAACCAAAGGGTTTTGAGGACTTCGTGTTATACAATGATGCATCAAAGCTGGGCTTGGGATGTGTACTGATGTAGAGAGGTAGAGTGATTGCATATGCGTCTCCACAACTGAAGACGTATAAGGAGAACTACCAGACTCATGATTTGGAGTTGGCAGCGGTAGTTCATCCTTTGAAGATCTGGAGACATTACCTGTATGGTGCCACATGTTAGATCTTAACAAACCATAAGAGTTTGAAGTACATTTTCACGCAACGGGAATTGAATAACCGCCAACATCGATGGCTCGAGTTGATCAAGGACTTTGACCGTGAGATTTTGTATCATCTTGGGAAGGGGAATGTTTTAGCTGACGCCTTGAGAAGGAAGATCCCTCGAGAGAAGGCGATTGCTATATTGATAGTACAACCTCAACTATAGAGGGATCTAGTTTGCTAGAGATGGACATCCAGTTTCCTTGTGAGGATGCCTAGTTGTTTGCTATAGAGGTTTTACCTGGTCTGTTGGACGATATCCAATAGAACCAGGGGACCTGCCCGACCTTGATGAGGATCATAGAGAGGATGTCTCGTGGAGAGGCACCACAGTTCTCCATAGTTCCTGATAGAGTTATGAGACGCCGTGACCGCGTCTGTGTACCCGCTAATGCGGAGCTGAGATAGAGGATCTTATAGGAGGCTTATTGTACACTTTACTCAATACATCCAGGTACGAGTAAGATGTACCTTGATGTGAGGCGCTCATATTGGTGGGGAGGGCTGAAGCCCGATGTAGCCAAATTTGTGGCTCAGTGAGCGACCTGCCAATAGGTAAAGATAGAGCATTTCCGACCTGGAGGGAAACTCCATCCACTGCCAGGGTCGCAGTTGAAGTGGGAGGACTTCTCAATGGACTTTGTGACCAGACTGAGGCCGGTTGGAGTTTTGATGCTATCTAGGTGATTGTATATATACTGACGAAGACGGCATGTTTTATTCCTATCAGAGAGACGTGGCTAGTGAGTAGATTGGTTGAGGAGTACACTAGGCAGATTCAGACTACTTTGGGGAGGAGTCTACACTTCACGACTACGTTTTACCCCCCAGAAAGATGGTCAGTTAGAGAGGACCATTCACACGCTTGAGGATATGCTGCGAGCCTGTGTGTTGGATTGGGAATAGGGATGGTCAGATTACCTCCCACTAGTTGAGTTCTCATACAACAACAATTGGCATGCATCTGTAGGGATGCCTACTTATGAGGCACTGTATGGACGTAGATACCGTAGACCTTTATGTTGGATGAGCCTAGCAGTATCAATGGGATAGCGCTAGAGCAGATTCAAGATGATATGGCTAAAGTAGCGCTGATCAGAGAGAGGATGCTGGAACACAGTCTCTAGAAGTCGTATCTAGATAAGAGGCGTCGACCTCTAGAGTTCAGAGTAGGAGCTCATGTCTAGTTGAGAGTATCTCCGACGCAAGGCGTCAGACGTTTTGGCATAAAGGGGAAGTTGGGTCCCCGATATGTCGGTCCTTTTGAGATACATGATAAAGTCGGGAGGGCAGCCTACAAATTAGCATTGCCTCTGAGGGTAGAGGGTGTTCACCTTGTGTTTCACGTGTCTCATCTGAGGGAGTACATACCAGATCCGAGGCACATTATGAGTTATGAAGATTTGGAGGTTGAGCCAGACCACACCTTTCTAGAGCACCCTATTACAATCCTAGAACGAGGTATGAGATTCTTGAGTTCGAAGGACATCCCTATGCTGAGGATACAGTGGTCTAGACGAGGACCTGATGAGGCTACATGGGAGACTTAGGATAGTATCCAGATGAACAATCCAGAGTTTACGCTGAGATAGATGCACCTGTAGGATCCATGAGTAGATCTTGGTGCCATCTTTGTGAGTGCATGTTATGCTATGTGTTTATATGGTATGATGTGCTTTTCTTGCTAGCTATGATATATGCATATGATCTGTTAGATATTGTTTGCTAGCGTGAGATAGGTATAGATAGAGATGGTTCTTTCCTCCATGCTATTTTATGTGTGTTTAGGATTAGCTGGAGATGGTTCTTTCCTCCTTGCTACCATTGATGAACATAGTGTGAGTGGAGATGGCTTTCCTCCATGTAGCTATGTTATATGTACGTTTTGGCTGGAGATGGCTTTCCTCCATGCTAGTGTGATGTGGTTAGTGCTTGGCTAGAGATGATCTTCCTCTAAGCCTTGGTTAGACTTTGTGGTTGTTGCTGGAATAATGATTCCTCCATGCTGTGGTTGAGGATATAGAACGTTATAGGTTGTGACATGATGCCTTTGAGAGGAAGAGTTATACCTCGGCTTATGGGGTACGAGAGGATTTGGGATCTTGCAAGTTTCGGGACGGAACTTGTTTTTAGGGGAGTGTGATGTAAGAGCCTTAGTCCTTGGAGCCTTTTCTTAGCCCTTGCTGACCAAGACAGCCTCCACTGCGGAACCAGATGGCCCACCTGCGGCTGGCCACCCCTGCGTGTCACAGGGTCCGCCCCTGCGGCTCTGAGTGGCTGCAGCCGCTTCCGTTGACCTTTGACCCATGCTTTGCGACTGGCTTCCTTTATAAGCCTCCCATTGCTTCTGTATGAGGGTTTCCTTATCTTCTTTAGCTCCCTTACCTTCTGTACGCTCTTCTTCTCATGTCCTCTTCTTTGATCTCCTTTGATTTTTGTCTTGATCTTATGTGTGAGATTTGAGAGAGTTTTGTTGTGGATTTGATCATGAGGATGATGCTGAGTGATGTTACTGATGTATTGAGGTGTTGTAGGATGATGTTGGTGTGGTTCTCCTTTGCTGCTTAGGGTTTTGGTTGTGGTAAGCAAGGTCTCCTTCGTTCCGTTCATTATTTCTTCTTTCCTTGCTTCTTTGTCTCTTCTTTAGCTTAGGATCATAAGCTGAGCTTGTGTGGATCTTTCCTTCACTTTCTTACCCTCATACATATGTGTATATGTATGTGGTATGTTTTTCTGTGGTGAAGACGTGAAGAGAGTCGAGAATAGGATCAAAGAGAAGTCGAGGCCAACCTTCTACACAGAATGTCCATTTTGGACTGGACAAGTGGTCACCGCCCGTTATCATACACTTGGGCCAAATATAAAATATAAAGTCGGTGGTCCTATTACCGGTTTAGATGTTATAACATAAACAATAAATACACATAACCAAACACGCATCGAAACTGATACAGAGAATACGAGGTAAGTATATCCGGAGACTTACCTTATCGCCACACTCAACTCACAACACTCTCGCTTCCCTTGGGAAGGAGTCCACCACCTGCTCACAAGAAGATAACTATATCAACAACTCGCTCAACTCAAGAAGTCTAAGACTTCTACACAAATGATTTATGCGAGATCATTTGACTCACATTCTAGGACCGCATCATAGAATCTCTCAAGCTCACATCACACTCAACACAAGCTAGAAATCCTTAGACTTCTAGACTCTATGATCTCGCAGGATCATAGCCCAGAACACATACTAGGATATACATGCCTAGTCCAAACAAACTCAACGGTAACAACACCATGTTAGGATAGGCATATCCTAACCCATAATCTCAACAACCATATACTCCAATTCTCAAACCTCACAAGCCTCACAAGATAACATCAACACTTCAAGCTTAGAATCAACATCAATCCATCAAACAATATCAAATCCTCAAAACTCACCTAAGGTTCAAATCCACTACTTGGCATTCTCACTAGGTTATGCTAGATCCAACCTAGCATGATACTAATACTAAACATAACAAGATCGAGGAAGGACGTACTCACACGACGTCAAAAGACAGATGTTGAATATGGACTCGTTAGGCCTTTATCGGGGCGCTTCCAAACCTAATACAAAAACTAAGCAAGTTTAGCTCATACACTAAACTTGAACGGAATATATAATATAAATAAATCTAAGGAAAAATCGTTTTCAAAAGCCAACGTTAAAACTCGTTAAACCCTTCTGGGGCGAAAATATGAATTCAAACCACTTGTTCGTAAACCCGAAATTACAACTTGAACCATAAACTGAATTTAAAATCCGTAATAATATTTTCGGGGCAATCTAAACAATATATAAGCCCAATGGTAAAACTCGTACTCAAAGCCAAGGATAATCAAAACCGTTCAACCATTTTCCGGGCAAAATATACAATCTTGTAAATGTGGGTTATAACCCGCAAATAAAACTTTGGGGCATATTCCGAAATTTATCCAACAAAGGGCTCAATTGCTAAAATGTGAAAAGTGGGTCACAAAATGTAATAATACATATGGCCAATATATGTAATTAACTTTCTGCATTGGCATAAATGTGAACTTCAAAAACTGTGGGTCAAAATTGCAATATAAACATATGTGGCACATTCTGTAATTATAGCTAAAGAGAAGGGCCCCCGATTTAATAAAACCTAAAGGGTTTTAAACCCAAATCGGCGCTCGCTGGGGAAGCAAAAGCAGCAACAGGCAAGGGGCGCTCCGGCGTAAAGGCAGTGGCGCAGGCTGCGGCGAGCTCCTCGGGCTAGCTTTGACGGAGACCATGGCGGATCTCCCTTTCCGGGCGTCGTTCTTGGCGGCACCGTGTGGGGGTGGCATCTCTCTTTGTAACACCCCGAATCCACGGGACTCGGGATGCCACATTGGGCTAGGATCTCACAATGGATTCTGATTCTAGCCTCACAACAAGTTCACTAGATCTTACAACAAGGCACACGTAGATTAAAACCAAATGCATAAAAGCTGTATAAGATACATCGAAAGAGTTTTACAACAACAAAGCCGAGTACAAAACAACATCCATAAACACAAATACAAAAGACCCCATATCCTACGCAGTCCTAATGTACAGAAGTCCTCGGCTGGTGACACAATCTGGCTCACTATGCAGTCTTCCTAACCTCCATATCATCTACAACACGGTATACACCGTTAGCTACAACAATGAATAAGTATGAAGGTAATAGCACAAATACACATCAACATCTCATACGTGCAATGCCACACACATCAATTTATTATCTTTCAATTGTGTTATTCCATTACTAATTCAACTTATTTTGTAACGAGGAGCCTCAAGAACCTCGTCCCATCCAACGTAACACAGATGTTTTGCATGGGGGTGATCATCACTCGTCCCCTCCTGTGAGATCATCTTCAAGGCACCTCCTCCTACCCGCATGCGGAGCAACTGGTCACGACCCGTTATAATACACTTGGGCCATTTAAAGTAATAAATGGTCATCCTAGTTCGGTTTAGGTTATAAAAGCACAATCATATGAACACACACCACCATCACAATCACACAAACCCACAACTAAATGCTAAGTAAGTCCTATTGACTTACCTGATATACTCGTAACCAATACCACGTCACGACTTCCCCTTGGGGAAGTAATCAACGCCTGCAATAGCAAGGCACACAACATCACATACTGCAAGGTTTGGAGACTCGTCTCCATAATCGTAACCAAGCTACAATCTCAGACTAAACCTCAAGATCATAACATGCTCACAAATGCCTAAGGCATATCCTCAACATCAACACGAGTGCCTAAGGCACATCTCTATCATACCACTCATCCTAACCAAGCTAGCCTAGCCAATATCTAAGCCAAGGCCAAATGAAAGGAAGGAAGGAAACATACCAACAAGGTATGCCCTGAATGCACCAATAGAAGCAAGTACTCAAGGCTGAACCACAGAGGTAGAGGGGCGGCTCACTCAAGGTGCAGGGGCAGCTCACAGGCAAGCGCAGGGGCGGCCTGGTGCAGGCGCAGGGGCGGTTGTCTATGCAGAGGCTTGGCCCTGACTTCTCTTCGATCCCTTTCTTGGCTCTCTTCACTTCTTCACCACACCACAATAACACACATACATACATAAAAAACAATTGACCTCAGTTATACATATAATCATGGTCTGATAATATCTTTGATCACGGTTCTTTCAAACCGCTCAAACATAAGCGATGTCTAGTTGAGGTATTTGTACTAGTGATATACATGTATGTACATCAAAGCATTCAACAAAGGGTCCAACACAAGTCTAACTTGTGATCCTAAGCTAAGAAGGAAGAAAGAAGCAAGAAAGAAGAAAAAAGAAAGATAGAGGTGAAGAACTTACCACAACAACCCTGAGCAGCAACTAGGAGCAATCAACATTTCCACCACCTCAACACCACAACAACAACTCTCAGCATCATCCTCATGATCATCCAAAGCCAAACCACAACCAAACTCTCCAAACTCTCTCACAAACACAAAGAAAGATCAAGGAAGAGAAGATGAAGAAGAAGAAGAACGTGCAGAGGAAAATAGAGCTGAAGGAGATGAGGAAAACCCTCATACAGAAGCAAAGGATTGCTTATAAGAGAAGCTAGCCGCAGAGCACAAGTCAAAGGGTCAACGAAGGCGGCTGCAACCATACAGAGCCGCAGGGGTGCCTAGCCGCAGGGGGGGCCACCATGATCCACTAGGGTGGCTGACAGTGCCCAGCAAGGGCTCAACTAAGGCTCAACAAGGCTCCGAGGCTCCAAGGACTAAGGCTCTTACATCGCAGCCCCCTAAAAACAAGTTTCGTCCCGAAACTTGCAAAATCCCAAATCCTCTCGGACCCATAAGCCGAGGTATAAATCTCCCTCTCAAAGGTATTATCGTAACTTATAACATTCTATATCCTCAACCACTACATGGAGGAATCATCACTCCAACACACCATCAACAACTCTAAACAAGGCCTAGAGGAAGACCATCTCTAGCCAAACAATAACCACATCACACTAGCATGGAGGAAAGCCGTCTCCAGCCAAAACGTACACATAACACAACTATATGGACGAAAAAACCGTCTCCACTCACACTATGTCCATCAATGATAGCATGGAGGAAAGAACCATCTCCAGCTAATCCTAACACACACACCATAGCATGGAGGAAAGAACAATCTCCAGCTATACCTATCTCGTGCTAGCATACAAGATCCAACAAATCATATGCATATATCACAACTAGCACGAAAAGCACAACATATCACATATGCACATAACATGACATGCACTCACCAAGATGGCACTAAGATCTACTCGTGGATCCTACTAATGCCTCTAACTCATAGTAGAACTCTGGATAGTTCCTCTGGATACTATCCTCAGTCTCCCATGTAGCCTCATCAGGTCCTCGTCTAGACCACTATATCCTCATCATAAGAATGTCCTTCGAACGCTGGCATCTCACATCTCGCTCTAGGACTGCAATAGGGTGCTCTGCGAAGGTGTGGCCCGGCTCAACCACTAGATGATCATAACTCACAATGTGCCTCGGATCTGGTATGTACTCCCTCAGCTGAAACACAAGAAACATAGGGTGAACACCCTCTAACCTCGGAGGCAGTGCTAATCCGTACGCTGCTCTCCCAACTCTATCTAGTATCTCGAAAGGACCGACATATCGGGGACTCAACTTCCCCTTTATGCCAAAACGTATGACGCCTCGCGTCGGAAATACTCTTAACCAGACATGAGCTCCTACCTTGAACTCTAGAGGTCGACGCCTCTTGTCTGCATACGACTTCTGGCGACTCTGTGCAGCCAGCATCCTCTTTGTGATCAGCACCACCCAAGCCACATCATCCTGAATTTGCTCTGGGGCTATCCCACTAATAATGCTAGACTCATCCCATCATACAGGTGTACGGATCCTACGTCCATATAGTGCCTTGTAAGGAGCCATCCCAATAGATGCATGCCAACATTTGTTGTATGAGAACTCAACGAGTGGGAGGTAATCAGACCATCCCTGTCCCCATTCCAACACACAGGCTCGCAGCATGTCCTCTAAGGTTTGGATGGTCCTCTTTGACTGACCATCTGTCTGGGGGTGAAACGCAGCCGTAAAGTGTACACTCGTCCCCAAAGCAGTCTAAATCTACTACTAGAATCTCAAAGTAAACCTTCCATCTCGATCAGAGGCGATCGTCCTCGGTACACCATGGAGTCTGACTATCTGTCTAGTGTACTCCTCAGCAATCTGCTCACCGACCACGTCTCTTTGATGGGAATAAAATGTGCCGTCTTCGTCAATCTATCAACAATCACCCAGATAGCATCAGAGCTCCTACTGGTCCTCAATCCGGTCACAAAATCCATGGAGATGTCCTCCCACTTCCATAGTGGTACTGGCAGTTGATGGAGCTCACCTCCAAGTCTACAATGCTCTATCTTGACCTGCTGATAGGTCGCACACTGGGCCATGAATCTGGCTATGTCGGGCTTCAGCCCTCCCCATCAATATGTGCGTCTCATATCATGATACATCTTACTCGTACCTGGGTGTACTGAGTAAGGTGTATAGTGAGCCTCCTGTAAAATCCTCAGTCTCAACTCTACAACAGTAGGTACACAGATACGGTCATGTCGCCTCATAACTCCATCTGCTCCAATGGAGAACTGTGGTGCCTCTCCACGAGACATCCTCTTTCTGATCCTCGTCAAGGTCGGGCAGGTCCCCTTCTTCTGTTGGATCTCATCCAACAGATCCGGTAGAACCTCTAAAAAAAAAACTGGGCATCCTCATCAGGAAACTGGATGTCCATCTTTAGCCAAGCTAGATCTCTCTGAAGTTGAGGTTGTAAAGTAAGTCTGGCAATCGCCTTCTCCCAAGGCGTCTTCCTGCTCAAGGCGTCATTTACCATATTCGCCTTGCCAGGATGATACAAAATCTCAAGGTCAAAGTCCTTGATCAACTCAAGCCATCGACGTTGGTGGTTATTCACATCCCGTTGTGTGAAATGTACTTCAAGCTCTCATGGTTTGTGAAGATCTCACATGTAGCACCATACAGGTAATGTCTCAAGATCTTTAAAGCATGAACTACCGCTGCCAACTCCAGGTCATGAGTCGGGTAGTTCTCCTCATACGTCTTCAACTGTCTAGACGCATATGCAATCACTATGCCTCTCTACATCAACACACATCCTAAGCCTAGCTTGGATGCATCACTGTAAACCACAAAATCATCATAACCCTCTAGTTATGCAAGGACAGGAGCAGAAGTCAAACGCCTCTTCAACTCCTCAAAACTCTGAGCACATTGGTCGGTCCACACAAATCTGGTAGTCTTCCTCAATAGACTCGTCAGTGGACGGGCAATCACAGAAAATCCCTCCACAAAGCGTCTTTAATATCCGGCTAAGCCAAGAAAGCTACGCACTTCCTTGAAGTTCGTCGGTATTGTCCATGCAGCCACAAACTCAATCTTCGTCGGGTCAACCATAATCCCGTCGGCAAAGACGATGTGTCCAAGGAAAGCAACATCAGACATCCAGAACTCGCACTAAGAGAGCTTGGCATACAACTCTCTATCCCTCAAAATCTATAAAACCGTCCTCAAATGACCGGCATGCTCCTCTCTGCTACAAGAGTATACCAGGATGTCATCAATGTAGACTACTACAAAGTGATCCAGGAAGTCGATGAAAATATTGTTCATCAACTACATGAAAACTGTTGGGGCATTTGTCAGCCCAAATGGCATCACTATAAACCCGTAGTGTCTATAACGGGTACGATATACCGTCCTTTGCACGTCCTGCTCTCTCACACTCAACTGGTGATATCCTGAATGCAAGGTGATCCAGGAGAAAACTGTCGCTCCCTTAAGCTGATCAAGTAGATCATCAATACGAGGCAGTGGATACATGTTCTTGATGGTCAGCTTGTTCACCTCTCTATAATCTATACACAATCTCAACGATCAGTCCTTCTTCCGCACAAAGAGGACAAGTGTACCCCATGGTGATACGCTAGGGCGTATGAAGCCCTTCTAATCCAACTCCTCGAGTTGCTTCTTCAGCTCCAACATCTAGACAGGTGTCATACGATATGGGGCCTTCGAGATGGGTCTCGTGCCAGGCTCCAAATCAATGCCAAAGTCTACGCTCCTCTGAGGCGGTAAGCTAGACGACTCTACAAACACGTATGTCAACTCACAGACCACTATTATGTCCTCCAAAGCTAGACTCTCTCCATCCTTAATGGAGTAGCACTAGAAGACATCACATCCCTATGCAATCAGTCTAGCTGCTCGTACTGCACTGATAAAAGATCCCGTCTTTCCAAGGTCCCAACCTCGGAAGATCTTTATCGAACCTATGTCGGTAGAGACTGTTACAATTCTCGTACCCACATCTAACACCGCAAGGTGTCTACGCATTCAATCCATACCTAAAATGGCTTCTTCATGCATCAAGGGCATGACTAAGAAGTCAATAAGCAATATACAAGTCCCTAAGCATAGGGGACAGCTACGTATGTCATGGGTTTCTCTGACCCTACTACCATCAGGTAACCATATAGTAAAGGGAGTTCCCTCTATGGTAGACAAACTCAAACGCTCAACACATGCAGCAAAAATAAAAGAATGTGTAGCACCCGTATCAAATAAAACTCTAACTGGTAAATCATGTAACAAAATGGTACCTGTAGCTGATAACACGATTTATGACATAGGTTTAGGTAATCATTTAGATAGATTTCTCACTCATTCATGCACGTTTTGGCATTGGTTCATGACGTCTTCGCTCAATTCATGCACATTTCTAGAAAAGATGTCTACACTACCTTTTATCGGTTTTGTAGGTAATTCGGGGATCTATTGGACGTTAATCGATACATTTGAGGGCCAAGCCTCATGATGGTACACATCCAAAGCCTTGGAGGAGCATAATTGGAGCAACAAAGGACACAAAGACCACTATTGGTGCAAGCAATGGAGCAACTCATGGCTAGACGATCATAGCATGTTTCTGCTGAAGAAAATCGGACCAACTAGCAGCTAAATCGTCCGATTTTATTCACTGGGTCGATTTTTGGGCCTTTGACAGCTTAAGCCACGTGTCCCACGATCTCTTGTCCGGCCTTGCTCTTGGTGGAGAATATAAGTGGTCCTGCAGGTTGTTGTTGAGGATCTCTCCTCTCCCACACTCTCATTCACAGCTCACCAATTTGGGGGGAAAGATTGGAGGAAAAGAAAACTCTCAAGGATTGAAGGAAGAAGAAGAACATCATTCTAGGAGTGGTAGTGAGGTTTTGAGTGACTTTTGAGTGATTTTTGTAATCTCGGATTGAAGGACTATTGCAAGGATTGTTAGGAACGTTTGAATCTTCATTTAAGAGTTTGTAAGTCTTGCTACAACTTGGAATTGGCTGAGATTTATTGATTTGCTCGCTTATTTTTCATTATCCATCTATGAACACCATGTATGCTTGTTTGATGATTTTGGATCTTGATATGCATATTATTGGCTAGTTTATTGTGATTCTGGAGTGATGGATTGATAGTTATGGCTTGGGTGATGATAGGATGGGCTTATATGTTAGTTTAGGATGATTTGTATGCACGAAACTCACAACACAAGGGAAAATCGGCCTGTTCATCAGGTAAATCGGCCGATTTCTCCCATGATCCACCCGATTTCCTCCTCTGTTGCTCTTTAATGATGAATCTGTATGATTGGGGTATTAGGTTGTTAAATCCTAGTGTTTATTAAGCCCAATTTAGCTTAGGATTAGCTAATGCTATCAACCTAAGTGAGGGAAGAGATCTACCCGATGATTTCCGATCTTAGATACTTTAGAAGATGAATTTTAGGTAGTAGTGAGCCTCATAAGCCGCTATTGAATCGAGTGTGCTAGGATTATTACTTGAGATTTCCCTATTCCGAGACTTACCCGGTAAGGAGAGGGTTACCCCTTAAGTAGTGTCTAGTTTGTGTGGAATTCCTTATTCTCACCCCTTGAGACCTACCCGGTAATAGGAGTTTGATGCGGGATTAGTGAAGTGAGAGACCTACCCGGTAATCGCTTCCATTAGTGAACATTCTTTCCCCAACACCGCAGCTTGTCCTTAGAATCCTTAGAACCTTGAGTCCAATGCCATAACCGGAAATCTTGACCTCTAGAATCCACTTTTCTCTCTTGATCATATACTTTGTGTTTTGTGTTACTTGTTCGTTTTGCTAGCTTGAGTTGTTAGTTGTTTTATTACCTTGCTTGATTTGTGATCTTTGTTTGATCACCACAAAAACCAACCAAAAACATTGTGTTTTCCATTTTCTTTGTTCCTCACCTTATCTTAGTCTAGATTTACACTATCTTTGATCATGCTTGACTCGATTTCACCTTAGTCTTTGTGTTCGACCTCGGAATACTATCCCTACTACAAACGTCCCGTACACTGCGGGTTCGCTAGGAGTTAGGATAAATATAACAAGTATAAATTTAAAACCTATTGCGTATCACACATATCCTGAGCGTAACAAGTTTTTGGCGCCGTTGCCGGGGACTAGGTCTAGATTGAGTCATTTTGTGATTGTTTATAGTGTAGATCTTTCTTGTTGCTTTTGATCTCTCTTTGGTGTGTGTCTTTGCTTTTCAGGACATCTCTCACTCTTTAGGTGTATGCGAAGATCTCGTGGCAAGGATTTAGCTCTATTCGATCCCGAACCGGAGAAAACCCTTAGATCTAGATCCAAGAGCATTAAAAAGGGAAAAGAGATGGCCGGAAAAGACCTCCAAGCTGAATTGGATGAAGCCTTAGAGCAAATAAGGCTAAGAGATGAGCTCTTGGAGGAAGAAAGGAGACTTGCCAATGAGAGGCAAGAAGCAACTAGGAGGGAGATTGATGAGATTATGCAAGCCCTTGACAAGGGGAGCTTAATCGTCAAAAACCTCCACCTCCTCCACCACCGTTGGTACAACCGCAGCCGGCGGTTAATGATAGGGTTGTGCCCATTTCCATTGAAGAGCCACAAACTTTGGGGAGACGTATGGATCCGGCACAAAGAGCACACCGTCCGGGTGTGAACTTAGGAGATCCCGCAACCCACAACTATGAGCTCCGCCCTCAAGTTCTACAAATGATCCGGCATAATCAATTTGGAGGGATGGAAGGAGAGTCTCCTCATCAACACTTGATGAACTATGAGATTTTGATGGAGACTCTTAGACCGCCAAGATTGGAGAGCAACAATCATAAGCTTAGGGCTTTTTCCTTCTCTCTTAAGGATAAAGCCTTGGCTTGGTATCAATCCATTCCACAAGGGCGAGTTAGTACTTGGGAGGAGATGACAACCGAGTTTTTGACTAAGTTCTTCCCACCTTCCAAGACTACCGAGTTAAGAGGGAAGATCAATGCCTTCGTGATGAAGGATAGAGAGAGTTTATTCAAGTCTTGGGAGAGATTCAAAGATCTTCTCCTAGATTGTCCGCACCATGGCATTCCGAAAATTGAGCTATTGGAGATCTACTTCAAAGGACTTGATGAAGATAGCCAATTCAAGCTCCAATCTCTTTCCGGTGGGACTTTCATGGAGAAGCATGTGGATGATGCTTGGGAGTTTGTGGAGAAGCAAGCTCTTGTGATTGAGAAGTACTCCCATAGGAAGAGTGAAGGGAGAAAGGCGGGAGCATATGAGGTGAGTGAAGTCACCATGAGCAATTTCAAGCTTGACGCCATCAACAATGAGTTGAAGTCCTTGAGGGAGTTGTGTGCTACAACTTTGAAGAACCAAGAAACTTCTCAAGTGCTTCCACAAGCTAACTTATCTTCCAAGGAGGAGGATGTGAATTACATGGGAAGGGGCAATTACAACAATTATCAAGGCCCAAGGAACTTCAACAACAACCGGCAATTCAACAATTACCGGCCCAACCACAACCATCCCGGGTTTTCCTATTCTAACCCGGATGGAGCCTTGAACCCTCCCGCTTCCACAAGCACAACTCCACCACCAAAAGCTTCACAAGAACCTCCACCCGGATTTACTCAACCTCCAAAAGATAGGACCGAAATGATGTTTGAGCAATTGCTTGGAAGGTTGAGTGGTCTTGAGAGCACGGTGACTTCAATTTCTAAGGCTCAAAAGGTTTTGGAAGCACAAGTGTTCCAAAAGGCGGGTGAAGCACATAGAGATCCGGGAAAGCTTCCCGGAAGAACCGAAGAAAACCCAAGAGGCCAAGTGTTGGCTATTACAACAAGAAGTGGGTTGAGCATGAAGGATCCTTTGCCCAAGGAGAATGCTAAAGGGAAGCAAGTGGTGAATGAAGAAGAAACTTTGCAAGGAGATGGAGGCAAGAGCAAGGATGTAGAGCCAACCTATGTGCCACCGCCTCCATACAAGCCACCACTACCGTTCCCTCAATCACGAGCAAGAGCTCGCTTGGACAATCACTTTTGTAAGTTCCTTGAACTAATGTCTAAATTGCATATTAACATTCCGTTCATGGATGCTATTTTAGGAATGCCGGTATATGGCAAGTTCTTGAAGGAAATACTCTCCAACAAAAGGAAGTTGGAGGAGTATGGGGAGATAAGGATGACTAAGAGATCCTCGGAGTTGATTCAAACGATGAAGGAGGAGATGCATCCTAAGCTAAGTGTAAGCATCATCCCGCTTGCACTTTGCAACAAGGTTGCGCTAGGAGAGCCAAAGCCGGTCAGGATGACCCTCTAGATGGCGGACCGCGCAATCACTCATCCGGTTGGGATCTTGGAAGACATTCCGGTGCAACTAGGGAAGTTCTATGTGCCCATAGACTTCGTTGTTTTGGACATCCCGGTGGACTATCCGGTTCCTATCATCTTGGGGAGACCTTTCCTAGCCACTTCCGGATGTCTAGTAGATTGCAAGAATGGGACTCTCTCCTTCAACATTGGAGAAGAAAACATCAAGTTCAAACTATCCACAATGATGAAAGGGCCAACCCTTGATGAGGATGTATTCAACACAGTTGAAGAAGAGGAGTCTAGGGAGGTGGTGAGCTCAATCTTGCTCAAGGATCCACTTGAGAGAGTTCTTAGCTCAAGCTTGATGGAAGAAGGAGTTGAGGAGAGTAGCAATGAAGTAATCAAGGCCTTGAATGCATTGGACGAGCTACCAAGTGTTGGATTTGAAGTGCTAGAAGAAGAGGAAAACAGACAGAAAAATCGGACTGGAGGGCAGAAATCAGCAGATTTTTGTCCTTCTGCTGAAATTTCAGCCAGTTTTTTTAAAAACAGAAACTCAGATCGACCCACTGCCAGAAAAATCGTCCGATTTTTCCTCCTGGGCCGATTTTCCTGAGTCTTTTCAGCATCAACCACTTGAGTGTGAGCAATCATCAAGGGACTTCAAGGAGGCTTCCATGGCTTTGCAATCATCTCAACCTACATTGTATGGATCGTCTCCAACCGAAAAAGGTCCTCCTCAACTTGATCTTAAACCCCTTCCCTCTCATTTAAAGTACGCTTTCCTTGGCTCAAATTCTACTTATCCGGTGATTGTGAATGCATCTTTGAATGATGAGGAGCTTAATAGACTGTTGAATGAATTGAAACTGCATAGAAAGGCAATAGGATACACCATTGATGACCTTGTTGGCATAAAACCCTCTTTGTGCATGCATAAGATAATTATGGAAGATAATCATAAACCCTCTATTGAACATCAAAGAAGGCTAAATCCTATAATGAAAGAGGTAGTTAAGAAGGAGATCATAAAGTTGCTAGATGCGGGAATTATCTACCCTATCTCGGACAGTAAGTGGGTTAGTCCCGTTCATGTTGTTCCTAAGAAGGGTGGGATGACCGTAGTGACCAACGAGAACAATGAACTAATCCCAACTAGGACGGTTACGGGATGGAGGATGTGTATTGACTATAGGAAGTTGAACGTGGCCTCTAGGAAAGATCACTTTCCCCTTCCCTTTATTGACCAAATGCTAGAGAGGTTAGCTCAACATTCTTATTTTTTCTACCTAGATGGCTATAGTGGATTCTTCCAAATCCCTATCCACCCCGATGACCAAGAGAAAACCACCTTTACATGTCCATGGGGAACTTTTGCATATAGGAGAATGCCATTTGGGTTGTGTAATGCACCCGCCACCTTCCAAAGGTGTATGATGGCTATCTTTTCGGAATACATTGAAAATATCATGGAAGTGTTCATGGATGATTTCTCTGTTTATGGTTCTTCCTTTGATGATTGCTTGGCTAACTTGTCATTAGTATTGCAAAGATGCGAGGAGACAAATCTTGTCTTGAATTGGGAAAAATGCCACTTCATGGTAAGTGAAGGTATTGTGTTAGGACACTTGGTGTCTAACCGTGGCATTGAGGTTGATAGGGCCAAGATTGAGACGATAGAGAAGTTTCCACCACCTACCTCGGTGAAAGGGGTAAGGAGTTTCTTAGGGCATGCCAGTTTTTACCGGAGGTTTATTCAAGACTTCTCTAAATTTTCTAAGCCTCTTACTAACCTACTAATGAAGGATGTTGAATTTGTTTTCTCCAAAGATTGCCTTGAGGCTTTTTGTAGGTTGAAGAATGCTTTGATCTCCGCACCTATGAGGCACCACAGTTTATCGTAGGGGCAGACGGGCTATTGAGACGCCAGGGACGTATTTGTGTGCCGTCAGACCCGGAGTTGAGACAGCGGATCTTGCTGGAGGCACACTCTACACCTTACTCGGTGCACCCAGGCGCGAGTAAGATGTACCAGGACCATAGGAGATCTTATTGGTGGGGCGGGCTCAAGCTCGATGTAGCCAGATATGTGGCCCGATGCGCGACCTGCCAGCAGGTCAAGATCGAGCACCAGAGACACGCAGGAGAGCTTCATCCACTGCCCGTGCCGCAGTGGAAGTGGGAGGACATATCTATGGACTTCGTGACTGGATTGAGGCCGAGTAGGAGCTTTGACGCCATTTGGGTAGTAGTGGATCGGTTAACGAAGACCGCACGTTTCATCCCTATTCGGGAAACGTGGCCGGTGAGTCGTCTAGCCGAGGAGTTTACGCGTCAAATTGTGAGGTTACATGGAGTACCGAGGACTATCATCTCGGATAGGGACACGCCGCCCTACGATCGAGTCTACACTTCACCACCGCATACCATCCACAGACCGACGGCCAGTCCCAGCGGACTATTCAGACCCTAGAAGACATGTTGCGGGCATGTGTAATAGACTGGGGTCAGGTATGGCCAGACCACCTTCCCTTGGTGGAGTTTTTGTATAATAATAGCTGGCACGCGTCGATTGGGATGGCACCTTATGAGGCGTTGTATGGGAGGATATGCCGCACTCCCTTATGTTGGGACGAGCCGGGGAGTTCGAGTGTTGTAGCTCCGGATCAGATACGGGATGACATGGCTAGAGTGGCCTTGATACGAGAGAGGATGTTGACCACTCAGAGTCGTCAGAGATCTTACGCGGATAAGAGGCGTAGACCTCTCGAGTTTAGGGTAGGAGCCCGGGTGTAACTGAGGGTGTCACTGACCCGGGGAGTTAGACGGTTCGGCGTTAAGGGGAAGTTAAGCCCCCGATATGTCGGCCCTTTCGAGATAGTGGAGAGCATCGGTGATGAGTACGTCTATGACCCGAGGCGCATCATTAGTCACGAGGACCTTGTGGTCGAGCTAGACCATACGTTCGCAGAGCACCCGATCGTGGTTTTGGTGAGGAGTACGAGACGCCTTCGATCGAAGGAGATACCGATGTTGAGAGTGCAGTGGTCGAGGCGAGGAGCAGACGAGTCTACTTGGGAGACGGAGGATAGTGTCCGGAGGAACTATCCCGAGTTTTATGCGAGTTTAGAGTCACCATTAGGGCAGTCGGGTTAGTCCCGAGCTTTTCCTTGTTTATGCCTATATGCTTTGTGTTGTGTTATGCTTGTATATGCTTTATGTGTGGATACCTTCGGGGTATCGGTGTGTGTATGAGTTTCGAGTCTAGAGTTCTGCTTTTTGGGAGGTGCACGTCACCCAAGTTTCGGGACGAAACTTGTTGTTAGGGGGGTTAGTTGTAACACCCGGGAATTTTATTTCCGGAGGCACGTAGCTGAGTACCAGTTTTTAATGCGAGAAGAGGGATTCCCGTTCTACTTTCCAACCTCTTCGGAAGTGTTGTGAGGGGACAAGGAGGCTGACCCTTGGGACATCCCACCTCCTTGTCAGCCTACTCCTCCCTTCTTTCTTTCCTTTTCCTCTTTTACGTTCTTTCTCCTCTCCAGCCTAGCCTTCTTCTTCCCTTTGGACCTCTTTTCTCTTACACCTTGGAGGAGTGGTGTGAGGAGTTGCTGTTAGAGCTTTCCGGATCTATAGTGGTAAGTGACATTATCTCCTCTTCCTCTTGTTGTTGATATTCCCTTCTTTCCTTTCTCTTCACCTCCATGGCTTTGGAGGAAGATTTGAAGAGATATCTTGTAAAGCCTTTGCATGTCCCTTTCCCTAGCTCTGTTAGGTCGTGTTGAGGAGGCTAAGACCTATGGTGAAGTCTTGGAGGACGCCAAACAAGAGAAGGAGACCATAGGAGCAAAGAACCAGTCGAAGAAACGAAGAAGACGAACCTTCTAATGTTCGGCCGCGGGGCGGAGTGCCAGAGGCGCAGGGGCGGACTGAGACCACCGCAGAGGCGGCCAGGACAACCGCAGGGGTGGCTCCCAGGGGCGCAGGGGGCGGCTGCAGGTGTTCCGTCGGGGCGTCAGCTTGCTTCCGCGGCTGCGTTTTCTTCATCAGTAGGTTCCTCCCTCCCTTTCCTTTCGTTCCTTCCTTAGAGCCTTGATGTTTGTGGTTAGAAGCATGCTTAGGATGGACCTAGGGTTTATGAGAATGCCACCTAGTGGTTGCTAGCCTTGGAGCCCTTATGGCTTGGTTTGAATGTTGATCTTGAGTGTGAGCATGTTGGCCTTCCTAAACTAGTTGCTTCTCCTAGGATGTGTTGCTGATCTTGCTCTTAGGTTGTATAGGCTGTTGTGAGCTTTCTTTAGTAGTGGTTAGTGTCTTGTGTACCTTGGACCCTAGGATACACTTCTAGTTTGAGAGTGTTGGGATCTTGCTTAGATCTTTAGAATGAAGTCTATGACTTCATTAGTATGGACTTGTGTTGATGAGTACTTTCGTGTATGAGCAAGTTGTGTGCTTCCTCGTTAAGGAAGCTAGAGTGTTGTGACTTGAGAGACGAGGTAAGTCTCCGGACTTACTTAGCCATATTCGTCGTATTAGATTCATTGCGTGCTTGGTGGTGTGTGTTTTTATTGCTTTTGTAATAACTTATAAAACCGGATAATAGGATTACCGACCTTTATGTTATATTGGCCCAAGTGTATGATAACGGGCTGTGACATCACTGCTTGGCTCCCCGTGAGAGCTAGGAGGATCTCGGCGACTGGCCCGTGCTGGTTAGACGGTCGGAGGCATCTGACCGTTCCATTGCCGGAAGAAGGGACCGAGGCGAGTTTCGGAGGATTCTCGTGTCACAAAAGAAGTTGAACTAGAACGGGAAATGACTTAATAAATAAAGATAATAACCGGATTGATTGTGGAGCATGTTTATGTGATGTGATTATATATGTATGTGCTTGTGCCTTCACCTTGACTTTAATGCTTTGGATGTAGCTAACGGTTTTAAAACCGCTTGTTGTAGATGCCCCGCAGGTTAGGGACGTCGCCGAGTGAGGTGGAGGAGTGGACAGCCGAGGGTCACCGTACATTATAGGACGGGGGCGTTTTTGGGGTTGTTGTGTTGTTATGTTACCTTATGATGGGATTGTGGTTGTATACTTTTCGGTTTTGTCTTGTGGAGTTTATGTTGTTTTGAGGACTCGGCTGAGTTTCCAAATTGTACTCTTTACCTTTTTCGTCTTGCATACATTAAAACGTTTTCAAGTTTTAAGCCTTTATTTGTGCCATGTTGGAAAGGTTCGGTGAGATTGTTGTCAGGCTAAGGGTCGGGACCCATGTGTGGTCTCGCCCGTAGCATTCTGATATCCTGCGGATTCGGGGTGTTACAAAAACCATTAAACTTATCTTTATATTCGTGTTCCTTTTCCTCAAGTAATGACAACCCGTTATTACTTAAAGTTGCTACTAGATTAAAGACCCGAACCCAAAACCTATTAATCCTAGTTGTTTACATGCACTTTAGAACCTAAGGTGATCAATCTCAAGCAATAGTAAACATGCAATTTAGACAATGGAGATCAAGGAAACACAAAGTATTATTGAATGAATACTTAGATTAAAAAGAACTTACAACCAAGGTAACAATGTAGCTTCAAACCAACCCAATGTAGCAAGGGAGTTAGCAACTCATTACAAGGAAGCAAGATAATCTAAATGGATAATTTGTTGACTAATTAGATGATAAGATGGATGATTCTAGCAATCAACCAATGACTATTTATACTACAAAAGACAATAAATAGGAGTAAATGGCCGGCCCAAAACAACCACCTTAAATGCCATAAAGGTGGTGTAAACAGCCGGAGTAAAGCTTCTAGCGTTGAACCGCAGGGGCGGCCTTCAGGAACCGCATGGGCGGTTTAGGCAGAATCGGTTGATCTTCTTCAGAGCCGCTGGGGCGGCTAGACACTTCCGTTGAGGCGGATCTTCAATGCTCTTCAACGTTTTACCTTTCGCCGTTCTTGACGTTTCTGATGCCAAGCCGCCGGGGCGTCCCTATGTCATCGAAGGGGCGGTGACATAGCCTCTTCGTCTTCCAGCTCCGATGTTGAGGTGCAAGCAGTGCCGTAGTGGAAGGCGCAGGGGAGCTGGTCTTCGTTTCGTCAGTGGAGGACACCACAGGGGCGCCAAGGAGTGGCGCAGGGGCGGTGACATGCTTCATGGTTGGCGCTGGTGAAAGCGCAGGGAGCCCTCCGAAGTAAGACGTCACCCGCAGGGGCGGCTGCAAAGATCCGCTAGGGCGTTGAGGCAACAAAAGCTTTGCTTCGTGATCGATTTTCACTCCTAAGTGCTTGTAACTCCTTCTTTAGCTTCTTTTGATCTTCTTCTTCTCGACCAAGGAGTTAGTAGCATAAACCGACATTAATGCAATAAAAAGACTTTAAAAACTACCCTAAATGATAGTGATTCCATCACCTATCAGGCGCCGATCGAGATATTGGAGCTGAAGAAGCAGCTTGAGGAGTTAGCCGAGAGGGGTTTCATACGCCCGAGCTTTTCCCCTTGGGGTGCACCAGTCCTCTTCGTCAGGAAGAATGACGGATCTTTGAGACTTTGTATCGATTACCGGGAATTGAACAAAGTCACCATCAAGAACAAGTACCCCCTACCGCGCATTGAAGATTTGCTAGACTAGTTACAGGGAGCCTCCGTATTTTCACGTATCGACTTGAGGTCGGGATACCACCAGTTGAGAGTGAGAGAAGAGGACGTGCCGAAGACAGTATTCGGGACGAGATACGGCCATTATGAGTTTGTCGTGATGCCATTCGGGCTCACGAATGCACCTGCTGTCTTCATGGAGTCGATGAACGGCATCTTCAACGACTTCTTGGACCAGTTTGTTGTAGTATTTATAGATGACATCTTAGTCTACTCCCGGAGTAGGGAGGAGCATGCGGGACACCTGAGGACGGTTCTTCGAGTCCTTCAGGATAGAGAGCTTTAAGCAAAGCTCTCTAAGTGCAAGTTTTTGATGTTCGAGGTGGCATCCCTGGGTCACATAGTTTCCGCCGAGGGTGTCATGGTTGACTTGGCGAAGATAGAGTCTGTGTCTTCATGGCCATCTCCTAGTACGGTCAAGGAGGTGAGTAGTTTCTTCGGCTTAGCGGGATATTACCGCCGTTTTGTTAAGGGTTTCTCCGTGATTCCACACCCGCTTACTTCCATACTAAGGAATTCTACCATGTTCGTTTGGTTCGAGCCTTGTCAGCGTAACTTTGAGGAGCTGAAGAGGAGGTTGACCTCCGCTCCTGTGTTAGCCTAGCCTGAGAGCGTAGGGGACTTTGTTGTATATAGTGACGCCTCTAAGCTAGGCTTGGGGTGCATTTTGATACAGAGAGGTAGGGTTATTGCGTACGCTTCTCGGCAACTGAAGCCTATTCCACCCATGATCTTGAGCTAGCGGCAGTGATCAATGCCTTGAAGATCTGGCGACACTGTTTGTACGGAGCCACGTGCTAGATCTTCACAGACCATAAGAGTCTGAAGTATATATTCACTCAGCGGGAGTTGAATAACCGCCAAAGGAGATGGTTAGAGCTGATTAAGGATTTCGACATGGAGATTTTGTACCATCCAGGGAAGGCGAACGTAGTCGCCCTTTCTTTGAGTAGGAGGACTCCTCGAGAGGAGGCTATAGCTCGACTTACGATTCAGCCACACTTGCAGAGAGATTTGGCGGAGTTAGAGTTAGATATCCGGTTTCCGGATACGGTCGGCCATTTGTCAGAGTTAGAGGTATTACCTGATCTATCCGGAGAGATCTGGTAGAAGCAAGAGGGATTTCCCGTGTTGACGAGGATTCCGGACAAGATGGCCAGAGGTGAGGCACCGTAGTTTATCACAGGGGCAGACGGGTTATTGAGACGCCAGAGATGTATTTGTGTACCGTCAGACCCGGAGTTGAGTGAGCGGATTTTGCAGGAGGCACATTCTACACCTTACTCTGTGCAACAATACACGAGTAAGATGTACCAGGACCTTAGGAGATCTTATTGGTGGGGCGGGGTGAAGCCCGATGTAGCTAGATAATTAGCCCGATACGCAACCTGCCAGCAGGTCAAGATCGAGCACTAGAGACATGGAGGAGAGCTTCACCCACTGCCCGTGCCATAATGGAAGTGGGAGAATATATCGATGGACTTCGTTACCGGGTTGAGACCGAGCAGGAGCTTCGACACGATTTGGGTAGTTGTAGATCGGTTGACGAAGACCACACATTTCATCCTCATCCGGGAGACGTGGCCGGTGATTCGTCTAGCCGAGGAGTTTACTCGATAGATTGTGAGGTTACACGGAGTACCTAGGACTATTATCTCGGATAGGGACGGGCGCTTTTCCTCGAGGTTCTGGCAGCAAGTACACGCCGCCCTAGGTTCGAGTCTCCTTTTCACCACCGCATATCATCCACAGACTGACGGGCAGACAGAGTGGACTATTCAGACCCTAGAAGACGTGTTGCGGGCATTTGAACTAGACTGGGGGCAGGCATGGTGAGACAACCTTCCATTGGTGGAGTTTTCGTATAATAACAGCTGGCACACGTCGATTGAGATGGAACCTTATGAGGAATTATATGGGAGGAGATGCCGCACTCCCTTATGTTGGGACGAGCCAGGGAGTTCGAGTGTCGTAGCTCCGGATCTGGTACAGGATAACATGGCTAGAGTTGCCTTGATACGAGAGAGGATGTTGACCGCCCAAAGTCGTCAGAGATTGTATGCGGATAGGAGGCGTAGACCTCTCGAGTTAAGGGTTGGAGCCCAGGTGTGGCTGAGGGTATGACCGACTCGGGGTGTCACGCGATTCGTCATTAAGGGGAAGTTAAGCCCCCGATATGTCGGTCCCTTCGAGATAGTGGAGAGAGTTGGTGAGGTGGCATACCGACTAGCATTGCCACCACGGTTGGAGGGTATACATCCGGCTGAGGGAGTACATCCATGACCCGAGACACATCATTAGTCACGAGGACCTTGTGGTCAAGCCGGATCATACTTTTGCAGAGCACCCAATAGCGGTTTTGGAGAGGAGTATGAGACGCCTACGATCAAAGGAGATACCGATGTTGAGAGTGCAGTGTTCGAGGCGAGGAGCAGACGAGGCTACTTGGGAGACGGAGGATAGTATCCGGAGGAACTATCCCGAGTTTCACGCAGGCTTAGAGTCACCGTTAGCACAGTCGGGTTAGTCCTGAGCTTCTTCCTTGTTTATACCTATATGCTATGCGTTGTAACATGCCCTGTGTATGCTATATGTGTGTATGTGTGATTACCTTTCGAGGTATTGATGCAATTACAAGTTTCGACTTCGTACTTTTAGGATCGATGGGCGAAGTTTTATGTCCCGTGTTTTTCGAGTTCTGCCTTTTGTGAGGTGTACGTTTATCAAGTTTTGGGACGAAACTTGTTTTTAGGGGGGATTAGTTGTAACATCTAGAAATTTTATATCCGGAAGTCAAGGTGTCCCAATATTTACCGCGTCGGCGGCTTATTTCCCGCAGGAACGTTTGCTGAGTATGAGTTTTAACGCGGGAGAGGGGTTTCCTTTTTACTTTCCGACCTTGGGAAGAGGAGTGAGGGGACAAGGAGGCTGACCTTTGGGATATCCCACCTCCTTTGTCAGCCATTTACTCTCTCCTCTCTATTCCCCATCTCACTTTTACGCTCTTTTCCCCTCTACTTCTTCTCTTTTTCTTCCTTGTTGCTTCTCTTCTTCCTTCTCCTTGGAAGAGTGGTGTGTGGAAGTTGTAGCTTCAGTATTCCGGATCTGTGGTGGTAAGTAGTCTTCTTCCCTCTTCCTCTTGCTGCTTGTATTCTCTTCTTCCTCTTCCCTTCACCTCCATGGCTATGGAGGAAGCTTTTGAAGGGAGATCTAGTAAACCCTTGCATGTCCCTTTCTTGAGCTTGTTTAGGTCGTGGTGAGGAAGCTAAGACCTGTGGTGAAGGTTTGGAGAAGGCCCAACAAGAGAAGGAGGCACTAGGAGCAAAGAACTAGTCGAAGAAACGAAAAAAACAAAGTTTCTGTTGCTCGACCACAGGGCGGATCTACAGAGGCGCAGGAGCGGATCAAGGCCACCACACGGGCCGCCAGGGCCACCGCAGGGGCGGCCACCAGGGTGCAGGGGAAGCGCCAGGCTTCCGCAGGGGTGGCGACATGGTCCGCCGGGAGCGTCAGCTTGCTTCCGCGGCTGCTTTTTCTTTACCAGTAGGTTCCTTCCTTCCGTTTCTTTTGTTCCTTCCTTAGACCTTTGATGTATCTATTTAGAAGCATGCTTAGGATGCACCTAGGGCTTATGAGAATGCCAAATGGTGGTTGCTTTCCGTGGAGCCCTTATGGCTTGGTGTGAATGATGATCTTGAGTGTTGAGCATGTTGACCTTCTTAAGCTAGTTGCTTCTCCTAGGTTGTTGTTGTTGATCATGTCTGTAGGTTGTATAGGTTGTTGTGAGTTTCCCTTGCTTGTTGAGAGTTTCATGAGTACCTTGGATCTTAATAAGCTTTCCTAGTTTGAGTTTTGAGTGATCTTGCTTAGATCACTAGAATGAAGTCTATGACTTCATGAGTGTGGTCTTGTGTTGATGGGTGTATTCATGTATGAGCAGGTTGTGTACTTCCTCTCTAAGGAAGCTAGAGTGTTGTGAGTTGAGAGACAAGGTAAGTCTCTGGACTTACTTAGCCATATTCGTCGTATTAGATTCATTGTGTGCTTGGTGGTGTGTGTTTTATCGCTTTTATTATAACTTATAAACCGGTACTATGACCACAGATCTTTATATTATTTGGCCCAAGTGTATGATAACGGGTGGTGACATCAGTGCCTAGCTCTCGCGAGAGCTAGGAGGTTCTCGGCGACTGGACCGTGCTGGTTAGACGGTCCGAGGCATCCGAACCGTTCCATTGCCGATAGAAGGGACCAAGGCGAGTTTCGGGAGATTCTCGTGTCACAAAAGAAGTTGAACTAGAACAGGATACGACCTAATAAATAAAGATAAATAACTTGATTGTTCAATGAGCATGTTTATGTGATGTGATTATATATGATTATGTTTGTGCCTTCACCATGTATTTAGTGCTTCGAATGTAGCTAACGGTTTTTAACCGCTTGTGTAGATGCCTCGCAGGTTAGGGACGCCGCCGAGTGAGGTGGAGCAGTGGACAGCCGAGGGTCACCTTACATTGTAGGGCGGGGGCGTTTTTGGGATTGTTGTTGTCTTTTTACCCTTATGTTGGACTATGGATTATGTTACGTTTTTGGATTTATGTAATAGTCATTTTGAGGACTCGGCTGAGTTTCCACGTTGTACTCTTTACTTTTCCGTCTTGTATACATTATCAACGTTTTCGAGTTTTTGAGCCTTTCTTTGTGACATGTTGGAAATGTCCGGTGAGATTGTTGTCAGGCTAAGGGTAGGGACCCATTTTGTGGTCTCGCCCGTAGCATTCCGATATCCCCCGGATTCGGGGTGTTACAATCTGGAAGAGTGGGCAGCCAGGGTTCCGTACATTTTCGGATTGGGTTTTGGTTGGAGTGGTGTTTGAGTTTTGTATTCATTGCCGCGTGTATGGCATTTGGTCTTTCGGTTGTATCTCGGCTGAAGTCTTTTGTTTGTATGGTTTCGAGTTTCATTCATTGCATAAAAATGTATTTCGGTTTTGGCCATTATTTGTGCCTTGTTGTAAGATCCGGTGAAATTGTTGTCAAGGTAAGGGTCGGGACCCATTGTGAGGCCCCAACCCATAGCGCCCCGAGTCCCGTGGATTTTGGGTGTTACAATCTAAGGCTAGAATATTTGAGAAGTTGCACTTGAAGGACTTCATGGAAGAGTGTTTAAGCCTATGAGAATGGTAGAGTTACCTTACAACAGAAGAAGAAGCATGGAGTGTAGATCGAGCTAGCGGAGTTAAAGTAGAGTACCCCGAGCGGGTAGCCTTCATGAAAAAGGTAGCATAGAAAGAATAGAAGGAAGGTAACTCGTTGAGTACGGTGAAGGTTATCTATGATCTAATCGGTAATAACCAAGAACACACATGTGCACGTTGTCTATTGATGATTGTAGATGAGAAGAGTAACCCAGACTATGGGATTATAAAGAGACGGTAACAACAGCTTGGAGTATTTCTGGTGATTCATTGGCAGCAGTAATGAGGTGTATCAATAGAAGTGCAAATATCTTAATCATGTAGCATTTAATGGGTTCAAAGTAGGTAATTGTAGCAGGCCCCTTAGGGAGAGGTTGTAACGACCTTGTGCGACCTTATTAGGACATGGGATTGAAATGTAGGGGAGATGACACGGATCAGATCTTTTGAAGTTTGATCAGGGTAAAGAGGACTAGAAGAATGAATAGGGAGGTGAAGCTTCCATTGTTGTTGTACCGAAATGTGAATATATATAAAGAGGATGCATAGGATGTTCGTTCTAATCAAATGAACGGTATGCTTTCGCGAACAGAAGCTAAGTTA
Organism: Fagopyrum homotropicum; assembly: GCA_033239125.1. NCBI lineage: Eukaryota > Viridiplantae > Streptophyta > Magnoliopsida > Caryophyllales > Polygonaceae > Fagopyrum > Fagopyrum homotropicum. The sequence goes on from BSWB01000005.1 coordinate 62,587,574, forward strand.
GATGTTTCAAACTCACAAGGAAGAGTCAAGGTGGCTATGGCGTGAAAGAGAGGACCTAGGGCAACACTGCAAGCTTACAGATTATGATGTTAGTGCTTGGTGAAGTAATGAGTGGATCTTTCAATGATTGTGGTTGGGGAATTTTGCCTAGCGTTCTCCACGGGGCATACTGGTACGGTTTTGAAGTTGTTCATGGAACACCAATAGATTCATAAAGCAATCAACAAGAGCAAGAGAAGACCGAAGTTTTGAAGTTTAATGTCGATGTGAGATGTAAGAGAAGTATGTGAAAGATTGAGGTTAGAACCCCTGTGTTCAGATTGACGTTACATAAGGAAATGAAGCAAGTTCTACACCTACTCGAAGTAATAATGCAAGCTTATGTATAATACGAAGAAGTCCTTCAATAAATTGGGATGTAATAGAAAGTGAAGAAGATAAGATTAACTATTGTACGGCGTGATTAAGTCCTATAGTTAGGACTTTCATGACTGAACATATGTGCGATATCAGGAAAGATTATAATCATTATTTAATCAAAGTAAAAAGGGGGATTAAGTTGAAATATTGCTTAACCAAGGCCCCAAGAGTCAGAATACTTGTAAGTCTCTCGAGTTCAAGAGATGAAGGATCTTTAAAAGAGGGAGGTCAACATTATAGCTAAAGATGGAGCATACACGTGTTTAAAGGACGTCATCCAACAGATCAGGGTAGATCATTAGTGCCAAGACTGTAACAGTCAAAAATCGAAGATGACCTAATCGACAATTTTAAGGAATTAAATCCGTTTTAACACGAGATACCTCTCGACGTAACCTGCTCCTAGATGATATTATACCCCGGTGTTATTTGGAGCATTTGGGAGCTTCAATTAATAAAAATGCAGTTGAGAGAAATGATAAGGACATCGGACATGTCCTAGATATGAAAAAACATAGAAAGGCAAAACGGCCAAAAGAGTCGCTATTTTGTTTCTTAGCGGTTAAGAAAGACGGCTTAGGAATACGCATTTTTCGAGATAATTGCGGAATAATTATCCCTACAATATTCCAGATTTATTATTCCAATTTCGAGAAGTTTGGAGAAGGGGGCTTAAACCGCTTTCGGATCGGTGAAAGGATAATTATCGACTCCACTAAAGGATAATTATCGTCTTTGCTATAAATAGCGGAAATATCGTTTATTAATTCATTTCCTTTCACGTTTCCTCGTAAAAGCTGTGATTTCTCTCAACCTTCAAACTCAAATCTACTCTTCGTTACTAATCCGATTTCAAATCCGTTTGAGTTTTTGGATTCCTCTCTTCATTCTCTTCATTTTGGTACCGAGTTTCTACATTTTCGAGCAAGGGAAGTTCTGGTCGAGCATATAAAATACTAGGGAGGTTCCGTCGCTCAGATTCCGGTGAATTTGATGATGTCCAAGCGTAGCCTGCGTGGTTGTGATTCCGAATCTTCTTTCGGATCGTCAATCGGGTTAGTAACGAATAAGTTATGAATTTATTTGTTTTCCGTATTGCTATTTGGCCTAAATTGACCTTAGGATTGTGAAAATGGATAATTGGAAATTCAATTATGCTCGTTACATTATTCTAGTGATTATGGGCTGTTTGTTTGTTGAGATTTGATGATATGTGGGTTCAGAAATTGCCTGCGGGCAAAACGTTATTCTGGCGAAATTTAATTAATTAATTGAAGGTTAAATTAATTAAATTGGGATTATATAGGAGGATATAAGTTAATTAAATTCAAAGGAATAAATTTAATTGGTGTTTGAATCGAGAAGTTTAATACGAGGAATATGATATTCTCCGCAGGTGTTGTTGAAGGTTTTGGTTAACTATAGCTTAGTTGTTTTGTGAGCGTATCCAAGCACGATAAAGGAGGATAGTCCGAGTGGGAAACGGACTCAATAGTTGGTTTGCGAGGTTTTATTATACTTACCTGCGAGGTAAGTGTATATGAATTATACTTGCTTAATATATGTTATGTATTTAATATGCCATGATTTTATGCATGCTTGAGTGTATATATTTGTTTGTTATGATTTTATGCATGTGTATATATATATGAGTGGAATGATGATGATGACTTGATATGATTTATGAATGCATGCATGAGGTACATGAGATGATAATGGGAAGAATATGATGGAAGAATATGATGAAAGCATGAAATTGAGTTATGATATGGAAGTGATAATATAGGCTGGTAATTGATTAATTAGCCCAACAGGGTCCCGCACGGGTTTCTGGGGGACGAGGTCGCTACCTGATCTACAGGGGTCCTCAGAGGTCGCTACCTGATATACATGGGGCCTCAAGATGAGAAAAATAGTCCAAGATCGCAACCTGATCTACAGGGGGTCTTAGGACAAGATGGCCGAGGTCGCTACCTGATCTACAGGGGACCTAGGACGCTATCGGGTTGGCCAACCGAAAGAAAAAAAAAACAAAGAAAGAAAAAAAGAAAAGAAATACGAAAGCACATGAGAAAATATATCGTACGATCAGTTGGGGCTAGTTAGTTAATTATCACCTATGCATCGATGCGATCGAGTCTAGCATGCTATATGTTATGTTATGATTATTTATATGTGATGGTATGATATGAGATATTTATATGAGATTATATGTTTATATGTGGTGTGATAATATGCTTGATTGTTTATATGCTATGTGTTATGGATGGTTGTGGATGTAATGTGAATGTGGACATGTATGTGTGTGCTTGGAATGTGAGAGAAGGGTATAGAGTGTCCTTTGGGGACGGGATATTAGATACCTATATATATTGGGGAGTATGATTTTTATATCGTTACTGAGTGTGTGGCTCATTGTTGTTATATCCACATTTTATTTCAGCTACTCAGACTCGGCCTGACCAAGGCAAGAACGTTGGACCCAACACCTGGATTTGAGATCATATCAGGTGGGTTGTTATGGGATGCTACCGCCTAGGATGTTTTGTGTGGTTTTAAACAGTTGTGTTTTGTTAAACAGGGTTTTATGACGTAAGTTAGTATGTATATATGTTGTGAATATTGTTTGTAAGATAAAGTTTTAAAAATTTACGTTTTCTATTTTTCTGCTTTTCCGCTTATTGCTTTAACCAGGGTCAATTAACTTATAATATACAAGAAATGAAATAGGTGTCACAAAGACCACCTGTCAAGTGTTAAGACAAGGTTGTATCGGTTGTTACGTTATGTGACGGGAGAAGAAAAGACGGGACCCGAGATATCATGGAGTCGAAAATATCGGAAAGAGTATTTTTCCACTAAGGCCGGGCTTGACTCAACTCTGACATCCAAGGCACCGTATAGAATGACCTTGGGAAGAGACGTGAGTTGTGGAAGCAATTGAAGGAGCAGTTGCAAGAACTTATTTGATAAGAGTTCACTAGAACTAGTGAAATGCTATGGAGAACTCCAAAGGTTATCTTGAGTTCTTGATTTGAATTTCATATTTAATTATATCTTGAACTCTTGATTTGAAGTTATTAAGAGAACACTAAAATCGTTGTGATAAAGACAAACAATTCTCTCTGTTTGAACATCGATTACCGTGAGCAGAACAAGATAACAATGAAGAACAAGTATCCCTCACCACAGATAGATGATCTACTCGACCAGTTAAAAGGGTCGGTAGTCTCTTCTAAGAATGATTTAAGGTCTAACTGTCACCAATTGAGAATTCGAGACTGGGATATTGTAAATACAGCATTCTAGACAAACCATGGTCGCTACGAGTTGTAGTTGTTCCATATGGGCTTACTAATACCCTTGATAAGATAATATGGTCATTACCGGATTTGTGGAGAGATTCTCCAAGTAACACCATCTATGGCTAACCTACCCCAGATGAAAATGAAGTATTGAGTGGGATGAAAATTGACAATGGAGTTGTTTAGAGTTAAGAGGAGATTCATTGGTGCAACTATTTTTAAATTGTCTCGAGGTATGATGGGTTTGAAGTGCACAAGTGATTCTCCAAGACAAGGTCTTGATTGAGTATTGAGGAACGATGAAAAAGCAATAGCATACTTGTCTCTTTAGTAGAAGCGGTGTGAAGTAAATTACTTCATTCATTACTTGGAACTTGAAACAAGAATTGAGAAAACGTAACATTAAAGTTTGGTTTGACAAGAACTAAACCCAACGGTGTAAATTGGAAGTTCGATCTTCTTTGTTAGAGACAAGCAAAGAAGATACATAATGGAAATGTTGCATTGAGAAAGACCGGAGAAGGAAGTTGAGTTCCAAAATATCGGACCTTTTTGAGATTTAGCTCAAGTTGGGTAAGTGGTTTACCGGCTGGCGTGGCCACCGAGAGTAGAGGGTGTTCACCCGGTGTTTCATGTGTATCAATCGAGAGAGTACATACATGACTCGAAACGTGTTGTCAGTCATTAGGATCTAGTGGCAGACGAAGAACCGATGAGGCTAACTGGAAGACGGAGGATAATATCATTGGTTGAGTTTTACGCCGAGCTAGTAGCATCAATAGAATCGACGGGTTAGACCTAGTTCTTCTATGTGTGATGTTATGTGTAGTTTGTGCCATGTGCGGGAATGTGCTATATGACCTGATATATCTTGGGGTAGTAGTTTGAGTAGATTGTGTGTATAGATTAGAAGGAAGTGATGTTAACTGAAGCCGGCAAAAACGCCGGAGGAGGCGGAGTCCGCCTGCGCGAGGGCTGGTGCACATGCAGACTACGAATGTGCGCGGCAACGCGGACTCCTCCTCCTCCGGCATTTTTTTTGTTGTTTTTTTGTTTTTCTTTTCAAACTAGAGTTTTATTTTTTTGTTTGTATTATTATTTCATTGCACTCCCGGTAAACAAAATCAAAATATCAAGTACCACTAAAACATGATGACAACAATATATCAAATCCGCTAAAACATTATGACAATAGTATATGAAAACGACTAAAACATGATGTCAACAACATATGATAACGTCTAAAACATGATTACAAGCCAATTTCTAAAAACGGCTAAGATATCCTACAATAGTGTCATCAACTCCCGATGTCCAACAAAGCTCCTCATGATGTGCTATCCTTCCAATGAACGGTACATCCCATCCATCAACACTTGGGTGTGGTATTGTTTCCAATATTCACTCAACAATGGTAATGGGGCATCATCTATAACGTAACATATGTTGGCATAAATATGTGTAAATAAGGAGATAGTAAAGTTCTAAAAAATATTGAGTAAAGCAATAAGGTGGTACATAATATAACGGGAAAAGCATTAACCTCATTTGATATATCAAATGTCCCATCCTGGATCTTCAAGTAGATTCTTCCAACAGTTCTTACAAATGCCTATACGGAAAGAGCAGGGATTACAAGATCAAAGTTCCAAGAAGTTATGGTGGACTGATGCATAACTTGGTAAAAAATACAACGAAATAATGTGTGTCGATTTAAAACAAACTACTAAAGACAGGAGGAAAATGTGACATAAGGATATTCTCCTTTGCAAACAAACGACTTACATCCTCAATATTTTGAGCGGTTTTTGCAGAACACTCCATGAATACCAATCCATGTTCCTTTGTAAACTTTTCACCTTCCTCTGTACTCACAACTCTCTTGTGAGCAAGATCAGACTTGTTGCCTACAAGATGATTGAAAGTTTCACTCCTGCAGAAGGACGTGACTAGTGAGCTTTACCAATAAGAGATTCACAGTAAGCAAAAGCTAAAATGCATGCGCGAAGGTACACAATTAGACACCTATGACCTTATGCTAATACAATGGAGCTATGTTAGTGTTTTTTCCCTTTCGGGAATAGTATGAGTCTGAAAAATAACTTAAGAGCCTTAAACTAAAGTTCAAAACAAAAAAGGAGAGATAAAAGACCGCATGATTAGGCTTTTGCGCACCAATTCAGAAGAGCCTTAACTAGTGATGTCATATACCAAAAGTACACCTACAGCCCCTCGATAGTAGGACCTTGTAATAGATCTAAATGACTCTTGACCAGCCTACAAATCAAATGCAAGTATCAAGATCTTATGTTACAAAGTTGGATATAATAAATCAATGAGCCTTTCAGGGGAACAAAAAAGAGGAAATAGACAAACCGTTTCCCATATCTACAACTTAATTGGCTTGTTATCAATTGTGATCATCCTAGCCCCAAAGTTCATAATAAATCACAAATCATATTATTGTAATGCCAGAAGATGATTAGGACAGTTATGTTCGAGTTCGACGAGATGAGTTTTCACATGTTTAGATTTGGATGGTTTATAAAATAGTCGAGTTTGAATCGAGTCTAAATTGTTTCCAAGATTAAAAATATATTCATATTCAACTCGTTTAAAAAGTCTACAAACTTATCTTATAAAACATTATAAAGTGTTATTCTAGCTTAATGAGCCGAGGGTTTTTTTTCAAAATCAAAAAATGGTTGGAATCTAGTGGATCGAAAAGTCTGAAACGAGCAGAAATAGGCGGAGGCGGAGTCCGCCACCGCCTCCTTTTGCGAGCGGGCGGACTCGCGCCTTGATAGAGGCGGAGTCCGCCCGAATAGTAGCCATGTTAGAAGGTTTAAGACTTTTTAGTTTGGGAGTTCATACCTTGGCCTTAGGGACCGAGAAGTTCGACGTGTGGCAAGTTTCGGGCCGGAACTTTTTTTTAGGGGGATCTAATGTAACACCCCAAGTTTTAGGCGCGTTTGCGATATTTTTTTTCTGCCTTTTATCGATATTTTAATAACTTAAATATTTTGTTACGATTTTATATTAATCTCATACAAGTAATTTAAACATATTTGATTTATATACTTTTGTCAAATCATTTTTCGGAAGAGTACGAAAAGTTTTCGGATTCGAAAGTTCCCCTCCGAATTCCTTCATCCGATTTAATTATTTTCTTTATTTTTTTACCCTTCTCTCCTTTCTTTCTTTCTTTCTCCCTTGCGTCTCTCTCTCCCCGTTGTTGCACTAGTGATTGACTTCTGCTTTTGGCAGCCTATGTTTCGCAACTACATGATCCCCATTCTTGACCCCTCGACCCCTCTTGTTACCATGTCGCCTGCCCTCCATCCCAATCTTCTACTTTCACGCTCAAGCAACACTCAACCTAAGCTTTTCATCTCCCCATCTATTTCACTCTCAAACCTTTGCCCCTATCTCCCTCAACAACCTTTCTCTCCTCACGCTCGTCCTCAACCTTAGATACCAACCCGCCATTCCATCCTTCTACACCTCCCCGGAAGCCTCGCAACACCCTCCAAGATGGAAGACACACACCAACCCAACCTTCTCATTCGTTGGCTTACATGCAACACCAACAATCTCTCGTCTCTCTTTCCCAAACTCGTCCGCAACTAGGAAGAATGAGAAACCACCCCATTTAAGTGGTTTTAACCTTTGTTTTGAAAACGAGTTTTACCTTAGATATTATATATGTTATATATTCCGTTCAAATTTAGCGTATAAGCTAAATTTGCTTAGCTTTGGTGTTATGTTCGGAAGCGCCCTGTTAAAGGCCAAAAAATCCATACTCGACATCCATAAATCGGCTTCTGCCTTTGACCTCGTGTGAGTATCTTCATCCTCGATCAAGTTATTTTTAGTGGTAGAATCTACTAGGTTGGATCCAGCATAACTTAGAGTGAATGCCAAGTAGTGGCCTTGAACCTTAGGTTTGTGTCGTTGGTTTATGAGCTTTGTTGAGTTATATTTAGTATGATCTTTGGATGATATTCGAGACTAGGAGTTGGACCTAGCATGGTTTGGTTATGACCTAATACAGGCTTTGGAGACTAGAAGTCCGAAGGCTTCTAGCATATCGGTTAGTTATTGATTGTAAGAGTCTTAGTCTTCGAGAGATCCCGCACCTGCGCTTCAGCCGAGACGCAGCTGCTTTTCCTTGTTGGAGCTAGAGAGGGCCGCCCCTGCGCCCCTGGCTGGCCGCCCCTGCAGTTCTGTGAGCCACCCCAGCGGCCAGGCCAGCCGCCCCTGCGGTTTATGGTGGGTTGCAGCCGTCTTCTTTGACCCGAGCTTCGCTTTTTTACCCCTCTTTCCTTTATATTTCCTTCTTCCTTCAGATGAGGGTTTCCTCAATCTCTTTTGTGCTTCATCTCTCTCTCTCTATGCTCTTCTTCTTCTCCTCTCTTCTCCTTTGGATCCTTGCAAGATCTTCTCTTGATTTTTGTGAGTTTTGAGAGCCTTTTGTGCTTGCTTGTTGATGAGTGTTGATGTGTTGTTGTTGTGCCTTGTGAGCCAGCTTGAGGTGATGATAGTGTTGTGTTGATCTCCTTGGAAGCTCAGTTGGTAAGCTTTCATGGCTTCTCCTCTTCCTTCCTTCTTTTCATCATCGTTTCCATCCTTTCCTTAGTTTAGTATGGCTTCCTTAGGATTGGATCTTGTTCAGCCATGTTTTGGCTTGTGTTGATGTATATATATATATATATATGTGATATGTGTATGTTGCTGCTGGAGCGAAGAAGAGTGGAGAATCGAAGAAAGGAGTGAAGGAGGAGCTGAACTGGTGTGTCTCTACACACCAGCCGCACCTGTGCCATTTCTGGACCGCCCCTGCGCCAGTAGTGAGCCACCCCTACGCCATTCCCTAGCCGCCCCTGCGGCCACCTGCACCAGCTTGGTGTTGCACTTGGATCTACAGGTGTGTGTTGCTTCTAGGCCTTCCTTAGGATGCCTTTGTTCCCTCCTTTCCTAGTATGAGTGTATAGGATCATGCAAGATGTCTAAGGATGTGTTTTGTTAAGGTTATGATCGGTTTATGCCTAGCACGGCTTTAAGGACTTAGGTTGATGTTGATTGAGGTTGTGAGGTTGAGTATGATCCTTATGGATCCCTTTGGGTCTAGGTGTGACCCCTTTGATGAATAGAGGTTGAGAGAAATGATCAGGACATCGGACATGTCCTAGATATGAAATAACATGGAAAGGCAAAACGGACAAAAGAGTCGCTATTTCGTTTCTTAACGGCTAAGAAAGACGGCTTAGGAATACACGTTTTCCGAGGCAATTGTGGAATAATTATCCCTACAATATTCAAGATCTATTATTCCAATTTCGAGAAGTTTGGAGAAGGGGGTTCAACCCGCCATTGGATCGATAAAAGGATAATTATTGACATCGCTAAAGGATAATTATCGACTTCACTATAAATAGTGGAAAATTGTTTATTACATAATTTCCTTTCACGTTTCCTCGTAAAAGCTTTGATTTCTTTCAAACTTCAAACTCAGATCTACTCTCCGTTTCTAATCCGATTTCAATTCCGATTGAGTTTTTTGATGTTGTACATGCATAGCCTGCGTCGTTGTGATTCCGAATCTTCTTTCAGATCGTCAATCGGGTTAGTCACGAATAAGTTATGAATTGATTCGTTTTCCGTACTGCGATTTGGCCTAAATCGACCTTATGCTTTTCAAAATGGATAATTAGAAATTCCATTGTGATCATTATATTATTCTAGTGTTTATGGGTTATTTGTTGATGAAATCTGATGATAGGTTGGTTTAGAAATGGCCTGCGGGCAAAATGTTATTCTGGTGAAATTTAATTAATTAAATAAAGGTTGATTAATTAAATTAGGATTAAATTTGAGATTTAGGAATACTGATTAGATGCACGCTAAGTGTCAGAATGACTTGAGGATCATGATGATGTTATGGATATCGGTTATGGCTTTAAAGATTAGTATGTGTACGAGTATGATGAGATGTTATGTTGAGGATATGCCTTAGGCATTTATAAATGTGTTGAGGATCTGAGGTTTAGATTTGAGATATAGGTTGGTTGTGGTTAGTGAGAAGAGTCTCCTAACCTTTGCAGTATGTGATTGTGTGTGCCTTGCTATTGCAGGCGTTGATTACTTCCCTAAGGGCAAGCTGTGACGTGGTACAAGTTACGAGTATATCAGGTAAGTCCATAAGACTTACTTAGCGTGCAGTTGTTGATTGTATGATTGTGATGGTTGTGTGTGTTCATATGATTGTGCATTTATAACCTAAACCGGACTAGGATGACCATTCATTATATTTATTTGGCCCAAGTGTATTATAACTGGCTGTAACCGCCGGTCTCTGCCTGCTAGTTAGGAGGAGGTACCCTAATGATGATCTCACAGGAGGGGACAAGTGAAGGTCACCCCCATGCAAAACTCTTGTGTTTAGTTGGATGGGATGGGGTTCTTGAGGCTCCTCGTGTTACAAAAGAAGTTGAATTAGTAATGGAATAACGTAATGATAGATAATAAATGAATGTGTGGCATTGCATGTTTGAGATGTTGATGTGTGGTTGTGCTATTACCTTCATGCTTTTCATTGCTATAGCTAACGGTTTCATACCGTGTTGTAGTGTTCTGTAGGTTAGGAATACTGTAGAGTGAGCCAGATGGTGTGACAAGCCGAGGACTTTTGTACATTAGGATGCGTGGGATGTGGGATCTTTTGTGGTTGTGGTTTATGTTGTTGTTTTGTACTCGGCTATGAAATTGTAAACTCTTTTAATGTATCATACTCCACTTTTATGTATTTGATTTTAATCTACTTGTGCCTTGTTGTAAGATCCAGTGAACTTGTTGTCAGGCTAGGGTCAGGATCCACTGTGAGATCCTAGCCCAATGTGACACTCCAAGTCCCGCGGATATGGGGTGTTACAGAGTTGGTATCAGAGCCTTAGGTTGACAACAATGGCACTTACTATCTACAATAAAGGTAGAGTGGATAAATAAACAGAACTCACATGGGGTCTGACTTTTATGTGCTGATGTGTATGCATGTAATAATGAGTATTATATATATATATATATATATATATATATATATATATATATCGATACATATGGCATATATATATCCTTATAAGTTTAGGGGCGTATATTCTACAGATGGCTCAAACTAGAGCAGTATCTGTAGTGGGACGAGATAGGGGTACACCCCCTGTTCCTTTAGTAGCGCCAAGTCAGGGACCAGTATCCGTTGTTGTGTTTCCCATGGCAAAGAACGAGTTTGAAGAGGCTAATCGTGTCTCCATGAGTAGATTCGAGTTTTAAGAGTATATGAAGCAAGTATATGAGGCAGCGATAGCTGGTAGATCTACACCGGATTTACCAACATCTGTGAGATCAATTGAAGCTTCTAGATTAAAGAAGAAACAATGGGTTGAATCAGCAGAAGACGAGGTTGGACATTCGGGTTGCAAACCACGCCCGACTTGTGGACGTTTGTGTACTTCTCGTTTCACACGGACTTCAGGTGAACCGAGGACTTGTTACAATTCTGGGAAGCCTGGACATGTACAACCATAGTGTCCAAGATCGCCAGTGACTTGCTTTACCTGTGGTAGATAGGGTCATAAAACTATCTTCTGTAAGCAAACTGGAGTGGCATCACGATAGAGTTTTATTTCTGCTAGTGTGATGGGAGGTGGTCATAAGACACCTCAGCAGCAGATGCGGGAGTAGCAGAGAATCCCAGATCATTCGCCTACTCAGGAATCCGTTCCCAGGCTGAGTAGAGGTAAGGGTCGTGGTAGGAGTACCACTGATACTAGAAGAGCTCAAGATAGAGCCTTTGAGCTGGGCAGTGCAAAGGAGCCACCCGTACTAGTGGTAGGGATGAGACGTATATGTCTCAACTGTGGTTATCCAAATCATGTGCGCTTTGAGTGCCCCATGGCACCGATAGCTTTCTTCACTTGTGGTGAACTAGGCCATTTGGCCCCTTTCTGTCAGCAAGGTAGTGTTTCTTCTCATCAAGACCTTCCTCTTTCCGATACAGAAAGAGTGGAAGTGGAGGCTATGGCGATGACCTCAGTGATACCTGAGGAGCATAGGTTTGAGATTGAGTAATGGTATGCAGTAGAGCTTCGGGCATTACCTGTTACAGGTACCATTCTTGTTAATGGTTTACCTAGTGGAGTTTTGTTTGTTGTGAGTGCTATGCACCTCTTGTCTTTCGATGCATGTGTTAATAGTTAACTGTGGATACAGTAGAAGATAGATCTTTCTTTATAGGATTACGAGTTACGGGTCTTAGGTACCCGTGAGATATGTGGTTGTTCCCTTTGTTCAGGGACTTGTGTATGGCTTGAAGACTTCTTTGTCATGCCTTAGGTGCATGAGAAGGTCTTTATATGTGTGGTGGACGAATAGATATCATGTTGGTTTAGATAGTAGTACGAGGACGATTATAGTCTCTACTGAGATCGACTAAATAGAGGTTTTCCGAGGTTATGACCTGTGAGGAGGTGAGTTGTCTTTAGTGCCGTATGAGCAACGAGGTTGATAACACCAGAGGGTGATGTTTTTTTTAATGTTGTGCCATGAAGGAAAGATATAGTTCCACATTGAAGAGTATTTCAGTGGTATATAAACTTATAGACGTGTTACTGAACCGTCTAATCTATCGCCTCAGCGGAATGAGGACTTTGATATTGTATTGAAGTATGGTACGAGACTGGTTGGGAGAAGGCCTATGAGGTGTATGGCTTGTTGAGTTGTTAGAAATTGAAGAAGCAATTTGAAGAGTGGTTTGAGACGGGCTCCGTTCGCCATAGCACGTTCATTGCTACGTATGGACGACTTGCTGGATCAACTAAGAGAAGCAATTGTGTTTTTAAGATTTCCGTATGCTTAGGATATCATCAGCTAAGGATGAGAGAGCAGCGTAGGCATAAGACAGCATTTCATACCCGTTATGTACATTACGAGTTGTAGTGTTGTCATCTGAGTTGAGGAACGTCCTAGTAGTCATTATAGGAGTTGATGAACAGTGTCTTAATCTACTTCCTTGATCAGTTGGTGGTAGACCTTATTGATGACGTTTGGTGTACTCTCACAATGGAGAGGAACGTACCGGTTATTTGAGGACGGTTTTACAGCATCTGAGGGATAAAAGCCAGTGTGCTATGCTCCCTAAATGTGAATTGAGATGCCAGAAGTAACCTTCAAGGTCATGTTGTTCTGCCAACGGGCTTATAGTTGATGTGACGAGGAGTGAGTATGATGCTTTGTGGATGATGCTGCTGAAAATTAAGGGAATGCGTAGTTCTCGGCCCAACCGATTGCTACCAATGCTTTGAGGAAGGATTCTATGTGATTGTGCATCCAATTACGAGTCTTCTAAGGAAGACCACCATAAGTGTGTGGTTGAAGTAGTATGTCGGAGTTCTGAAGAGTAGAGGAAGCATTTGAACTCTGCTTTTATTCGGTGATAATCAGAAGATTTTGGGAATCACGTGACTACGGTGCTGAGAACGTTTGAGGAGAACTGCCCGACTCATGATTTTGAGTTAGTAGTGGTAGTTCAAGTGTCCAGATTTGAAGGCAATATCGGTGTGATATTTCATGTTAGATTCCAACCGATCATAAGAGTTTGAAGCATATTTTTATGCAACATAAGCTGAATAACCGCCAGCGTCGTTGACTGGAGTTGATCAAGGAGTTTGATCGTGAAGTGTGGTACCATTCTGGCAAGGAGAATGTGGTAACTGATACCTTGAACTAGAAGACACCTCAAGAGAAGGCGATTGTTGGAATTGCTGTACAACCTCGGTAGCAGAATGATCAAGCTTGGTTAGAGGTGGACCTACAACTGTTGATAAGGACGTTAGTTTCATGTTTTAGGGGTTCTACGTGATTTGTTGGATGAGGTCCAACAAAAGCAGGGGACTTGCCTGACCCTAAGTGAATCTGATGGAAGTATGTCTCATGGCGAGACACCACAGTTCTGTAACGGAGCAGAAGGAGTATGAGGTGCCGCAAATGCGTATGTATAACAGCTTATGCGGAGTTGAGTGGAGAAGATTATAGTACACCTATAGTACACTTTCTTTAGTACATCCATGTATGAATAAGAGGTACCCTGAAGTAGTAGATCAGGTTAAAGTGTTACTGACCTGCAGATGAGCTCATCCACTACCAGTGCTGTAGTGGAAGTGAGAGGACCTTTCTATGGACTTGTGATGGAATTGAGACCTAGTAAGAGTTTTGGTGTTATCCAGATTATTGGTAAGGGATTTACGAAGTCGACACGTTCCATCTCTATTGAGAGACGTTGCAGTGAATGAATTAACAAAGGAGTACACTAGACAGATGGTGGGACTCCATAAGTGTACTGGGGACGATCGACTATGATTGTAGTAGACGGGTTACTTTGAGGTTTTGATAGCAGATTCAGACTGCTTGGGGAACGCGTCTACACTTCATGATTGAGATTTACCTCAGATAGACGGTCAGTCTGAGAGGACCCTCCAGACTGTAGAGAACGTGTTTCGAGCTTTTGGGATGGATTGGGAACAAGGACGATCTATTTATCTCCCACTCGTTGAATTCTTATACCACGACCGTTGCCATGCATCTATAGGGATGGTCCCTATGAGACATTGTGTAGACATAGGTGTCATACACCTTTATGCAGGGATGAGCCTGGCAGTACCAGTGGGTTAGCGCCAGAGCTAATTCAGGATGATATAGCTCGAGTAACGTTAATCAGAGAAAGGATGATGGCTGCACAGCATCGCCAGAAGTCGTATGTAGATTGGAGGCGTCGACCTTTAGAGTTCAGGGTAGGAGCTCATGTCTGGTTGAGAGTATCTCTGACGTGAGGCGTCAAACGTTATGGCATAAAGCGAAAGTTGAGTCCCCGATAGGTCGGTCCTTTCGAGATACTGAATAGAGTTGGAAGAGCAGTGCACAGATTGGCTTTGGCAACGAAGTTAGAGGGTGTTCACCCAATGTTTCATGTGTCTCAGCTGAGGAAGTACATACCAGATCTGAGGCACATTGTGAGTCATGATGATCTAGTGGTTGAGCCGGATCACACTTTTGCAGAACAACCTTTTGCGGTTCTACGCAGAGATGTGTGAAACGCCTGCATTCGAAGGATATTCCTATGATGAGGCTACACGGGAGACTGAGGATAGTATCCAGGGGAATTATCCAGATTTTTACGCAGGGACAGATGCACCTGTAGGATCCACGATTAGATTTTGGTGCTATCTTAGTGAGTGTATGTTATGTTATGTGCTTATGTGATATGTTTTGTTTTCGTGCTAGCTGTGAGTTGTGCATATGATCTGTTAGATCTTGTTTGCTAGTACGAGATAGGTATAGCTGGAGATGGTTCTTTCCTCCATGCTACGGTGTATGTGTTAGGATTAGCAAGAGATGGTTCTTTCCTCCATGCTATCTTTGATGGACATAGTGTGAGTGGAGACGGTTTTCCTCCAAAGAGTTGTGTTACGAGTACGATTCGCTGGAGACGGCTTTCCTCCATGCCTTGTGACGTGGTTAGTAGTTGGCTAGAGATGATTTTTCCTCTACGCCTTTGGATAGCGTTATGATCTTGTTGCTGGAGTTGGTGATTCCTCCATGCCGTGTTTTGAGGTTATAGAGTGTTATAGGTTGATACGTTTGAACGGAGATGTGATACCTCTGATAGAGAGAGTGTCTATACCTCGGTGTATGGGTCCGAGAGGATTTGGGAATTGTTCAAGTTTCGGGATAAAACTTTTTCTTAAGGGGTGTGTGATGTAATAGCTAGGATTTCCGAATTCTAATTAATGTTAATTAACTTAATTAGTGATAGTAATTGACATATAACTCGCGAAGATTGCGTAAGCGTTGAGTATAAGTCCCACCGTTATGTTCCTGGCGTAATTTTGGGCTTATGGTGAAATTTTCACTTTTTCTCCCGTGTAATTATTTTTACCCTCCGGTATTATTTGGAGCATTTGGGAGCTCCAATTAATAAAAATGCAGTTGACAGAAATGATCAGGACATCGGACATGTCCTAGATATGAAATAACATGAAAGGCAAAACGGACAAAGAGTCGCTATTTCGTTTCTTAACGGCTAAGAAAGATGGCTTAGGAATACACGTTTTCCGAGGCAATTGTGGAATAATTATCCATACAATATTCAAGATCTATTATTCCAATTTCGAGAAGTTTGGAGAAGGGGGTTCAACCCGCCATTGGATCGATAAAAGGATAATTATTGACATCGCTAAAGGATAATTATCGACTTCACTATAAATACTGGAAAATTGTTTATTAAATCATTAACTTTCACGTTTCCTCGTAAAAGGTCTGATTTCTTTCAAACTTCAAACTCAGATCTACTCTCCGTTTCTAATCCGATTTCAATTCCGATTGAATTTTTGGATTCCTCTCTCCATTCTCTTCATATTCGTACCGAGTTTCTGCTTTTCCGAGCAGATGAAGACCTGGTCGAGCATATATGTCACCAAGAGAATTCCATCGCTCAGATTCCGGTGAATTTGATGTTGTACATGCATAGCCTGCGTCGTTGTGATTCCGAATCTTCTTTCAGATCGTCAATCGGGTTAGTCACGAATAAGTTATGAATTTATTCGTTTTTCGTACTGCGATTTGGCCTAAATCGACCTTATGCTTTTCAAAATGGATAATTAGAAATTCCATTATGATCATTATATTATTCTAGTGTTTATGGGTTATTTGTTGATGAAATCTGATGATAGGTTGGTTTAGAAATGGCCTGCGGGCAAAACGTTATTCTGGTGAAATTTAATTAATTAAATAAAGGTTGATTAATTAAATTAGGATTAAATTTGAGATTTAGGAATACTGATTAGATGCACGCTAAGTGTCAGAATGACTTGAGGATCATGATGATGTTATGGATATTAGTTATGGCTTTAAAGATTAGTATGTGTACGAGTATGATGAGATGTTATGTTGAGGATATGCCTTAGGCATTTATAAATGTGTTGAGGATCTGAGGTTTAGATTTGAGATATAGGTTGGTTGTGGTTAGTGAGACGAGTCTCCTAACCTTTGTAGTATGTGATTGTGTGTGCCTTGCTATTGCAGGCGTTGATTACTTCCCCAAGGGGAAGCTGTGACGTGGTACAGGTTACGAGTATATCAGGTAAGTCCATAGGACTTACTTAGCGTGCAGTTGTGGATTGTATGATGGTGATAGTTGTGTGTGTTCATATGATTGTGTATTTATAACCTAAACCGGATTAGGATGACCATTCATTACATTTATTTGGACCAAGTCTATTATAACTGGCTGTAACCGTCGGTCTCCGCCTGCTGGTTAGGAGGAGGTACCCTGAAGATGATCTCACAGGAGGGGACAAGTGAAGGTCACCCCCATGCAAAACTCCTGTGTTACGTTGGATGGGACGGGGTTCTTGAGGCTCCTCATGTCACAAAAGAAGTTGAATTAGTAATGGAATAACGTAATGAAAGATAATAAATGAATGTGTGTGGCATTGCTTGTTTGATACCGTGTTGTAGTTTTCTGCAGGTTAGGAGTACTGCAGAGTGAGCCAGATGGTGTGACAAGCCGAGGACTTCTGTACATTAGGATGCGTGGGATGTGAGATCTTTTGTGGTTGTGGTTTATGTTGTTGTTTTGTACTCGGCTATGAGTTTGTAAACTCTTTTGATGTATCATACTCAGCTTTTATGTATTTGATTTTAATCAACATGTGCCTTGTTGTAAGATCCAGTGAACTTGTTGTCAGGCTAGGGTCAGGATCCATTGTGAGATCCTAGCCCAATGTGACACTCCATGTCCCGCGGATTTGGGGTGTTACATCCCTCCTGCGTGAGGATGATCTTTTGTACCCCCTGTGTGAGGATGTCGTTTTATATACTCGGCTATGTTGTTGTTTTACCTTTGGTTGTACAGTTTATACCGGTTTATGTATTTGTTTTATATCTGTCAGTCCCATGTTGTAAGGTCTAGTGAACTTGTGGTCAGGCTTGGGTCAGGATCAATTGTGAGATCCTAGCCCAATTTGGCATCCCGAGTCCCGCGGATTCGGGGTGTTACAGAGTTGGTATCCGAGCCTAGGTTGACAACAAAGGCACTTGCTACCTGTAATAAGGTCTGATAGGTAAAATAAACAGAACCCGAAAGGGGTCTGACGTTTTTAAACGTTTTTGGTTTTAAGTGTGGTTTTGGGT
Organism: Fagopyrum homotropicum; assembly: GCA_033239125.1. Lineage (NCBI taxonomy): Eukaryota > Viridiplantae > Streptophyta > Magnoliopsida > Caryophyllales > Polygonaceae > Fagopyrum > Fagopyrum homotropicum. Next base: position 62,605,540 of record BSWB01000005.1, read on the forward strand.
TAGAAGGTACGAGAAGTCATCACCTCTGCCATGGATCTATACAACGTAGGTATGTATATATACTTGTGTATATTATGGATTATGTGGATGTATTATATATATATATATATCGATACATATGGCATATATATAGCGTTGTAAGATTAGGTGCGTATATCCTACAGATGGCTCAGACTAGAGTAGTATTCTAAGTGAGACGAGGTAGGGGTACACCTCCTCTTCCTCCAGTAACGTCAAGTCACGGACCAGTTTCCGTTGTTGGTTTGCCTATGGCAAAGAACAAGTTTGAAGAGGCTGATCATGTCTCCATGAGCAGATCTGAGTTTCAAGAATATATGCACGAAGTATATGAGGTTGTAAGAGCGGGAAGACCTACACCAGATTTACCAACGTCGGTGAGACCAACTGAAGCTTCCGGATCAGAGAAGAAGCCATGGACTGGATCAGTTAGTGGAGATGCAAAGATGATGAATAATGAACCAAGTCAGATATTAGGGCAATCAAGTTGTCCTATGGCCATGAAGACGACTGGCAAGGAATTACAGTGTTTTAATTGTGCGAAGTTTGGACACCGGCGAGCTATGTGTCCAAAGATGCACATACTATGCTTTACATGTGGTAAGGCAGGGCATAGAGCGAAGTTTTGTCAATAGGGCAAGGCGCTGCCTTTACTAGTTCCTTCCCGGAATAAGATTATTAGAGGTGGACGACGAAGATCGAGATACCCTTTAGCTGCACAGAGTGCAAAGTTGGGGCGATTATGTTTCAACTGTGGTTATCCGGATCATTTGCGTTCTGAGTGCCCTTTGGCACAGATAGCTTGCTTCACCTCTGGTGAACTAGGTCATCTGGCCCCTTTCTCTCAACAAGGTGATGTGTCTTCTCAACAAGACCTTCCTCTTTCCGGTGCAGAAAGAGGGGAAGTGGAGGCTATGACAATGACCTCAGTGATACTTGAGGAGCATGGATCCGAGATTGAATGATGCTATGCAGTGCAGCTTCTGGTGTTAGCTGTACAGGTACCATTCTTGTTAATGGTTTACCTAGTGGAGTTTTGTTTGTTGTGAGTGCTATGCACTTCTTGTCTTTCGATGCATGCGTTAATAGTGGACTGTGGAAATAGTAGGAGATAGATTTTCCTTTACAAGATTACCTGATGGTAGTTGTGTCTGAGGTACCCGTGAGACATGTGTTGTCCCATTCATTCAGGGATGTGTGTATGGTTATAGTCTTCTTTGCCATGCCGTAGGTGCATGAGGAAGTCACTATGTGTTTGGTTTGGATGAATAGATATTATGTCATGCTAGACATCAACTGGAAGGTTGTTACAGTTTCTACTAAGATCGATTAGATAGAGGTCTTCCGAGGCTACGACCTTTGGAAAGATAAGTTTGTTATTAGTGCCATATGAGCTGTGAAGATGACAATACAAGGAGGTGATGTTTTCTAATGTTACGCTATGAAGAAGATAGTTCCACGTTGGAAGATGTTCCATTGGTTTATGAGTTTATAGACGTGTTACTGAATCGTTTAGTTGCCACCTCATCAGAGTGTGGACATTGTTATCAAGTTGAAGTGTGATACGAGACTGATTGGGAAGGTCATATCATATGGTGCTTGTTGAGATATTGTAACTGACAACTTGAAGAGTTGACTGAGACGGGCTTCTTTTGCCCTAGTGTGTTTCATGTGTCGTATTGACGACCTGATGAGTTAACTTCAAGAAGTAATTATGTTTTCATGAATCCCTTGTGCTTAGGATATCACCAATGGAGGGTGAGAGAGCAAGATTTACATAGGACAACCTTTTGTACCATTATGGGCACTACGAGCTGTAGTGATGCCATTTGGGGCTAGTGAATGCCTTGACAGTTTTCAGGGAGTTAATGAATAGTATCTTCATTGATTTCCTTGATTTGGTTGTAGTAATCCTCATTGATGACATGTCGGTATACCCTCATAGCATAGAGGAGCAGACCGGTCATCTAAGGACAGTTCTGCAGATTTCAAGAGATAGAGGGTTGTATACTACGCTCTCTAAATGTGTGGTGAGATGGCAGTGGTAACCTTCTTAGGCCATGTTGTTTCCGCCAGTGGAATCATGACTGACCTTGCGAGGATTAAGTACGTTGTAACATGGATGATATTGATGAACCTCAAGGAATGCATAGTTTGCTCGGCTCAGCCGATTACTACCAATGCTTTGAGGAAGGATTTTTGTGAATGTGTATCTAATTACGAGTTTTTTTTAGGAAGACCACCAGAATTGCGTTGTTAAGTAGTATACTAGAGCTTTGAAGAATTGAAGAGGCACTTGACCTTTGCTTCAATTCTGTTATAGTCAGAAGATTCTGGGGATCCCATGACTTACGGTCATACATCCCAGCTAAGTTAAGATTTGTATTACTACAGAGGAGTAAAGTTATTAACATGTGTGTCTACACCTGAAGGAGTATGAGGGGAATCACTTGATGCATGATCTAGAGTAACTTCAAGCCTTGAAGTTTTGAAGATAGTACCTACATGATATCACATGTTAGGTTTCCACATACCACGGGAGTTTGGAAGAAGTGGAACATTGTTGCTGATAACTTGAACTGAAAGACGCTCCAAGAGAAGATGATTTGAAGACTGATAGTTCCGCCACATCTTCAGAGACATCTAGCTTAGCCAGAGTTGGACAACTAGTTCTTTTATGAGGATACCCAGTTATACCTAAGAGGTTCTACCTGGTCTGTTGGATGAGGTCCAACAGAAACAGGGGACCTGCCTGACCTTGATGAGGTTTAGAGAGAAGATGTCTCGTAATGAGGCACCATAGTTCTCTAGTAGAGCACATGGAGTGATGGAGCGCCATGATCACTTTTGTGCACCTGCTGATGCAAGGTGGAGACAGAGAATCTTCCAGTATACTAACTATACCCCTTATTCAGTACATCTAGGTACAAGTAAGATGTACCATGAGATGAGCTTCACCCACTACCAGATGGAGTACTTCCGACCTAGGGATGAGCTTCACCTACTACCAGTGCAGTAGTGGAAGTGGGAGGACACCTCTATAGACTTGTGAGATTGTGGCCCCGTGGAAGATTGAGGTTATCTGGATTGTTGGTGACAGATTAATGAAGTCGACACGTCTCATTCCTATCAGAGAGACGTGGTCAATAAATGGATTGGTGGAGGAGTACACTAGGCATATAGTGAGACTCCATGGTGTACCGAAGACAGTCGTTTCTAATCGAGATGGGCGATTTACCTCGAGGTTTGACAACGGCTTCAGACTACTTTGAGGGATGAGTCTATACTGCACGACTATGTTTCACCCCTAGATAGATGGTCAGTTATAGAAGACCATCTGGACCCTTGAGAATATATTATAAGCTTGCCTTTTGGATTGGAAACATGGATGGATAGATTATCTCCATTCAACGAGTTTATTATACGACAATGTTTGACGTGCATCTTTTGGAATGACTCTATGAGATTCAGGATTGTGTAGTTTAATTAATGCTGATTAGAGGAAGGATGTTGACTATATAGAGTTGCTAGATATCATATGTAGACAAGAGGCGTTAACCTCTAAAGTTCAAGCGATAATTCATGTCCGGCTGAAAGTATCTCAGCTGTGAGACGTTAGACGTGTTACTTGAGATCTCGATCAATATTATGAAGGCAGCATGATGTGTAGCTTTACCTCTGAGGTCAGAGGATATCTACCTAGTCTTTCATGTGTCTCAACTGAGGAAGTATATACTAGATTCGAGACACCTTGTCAGCATTTGATTACATTCTTCGAATGAGATATAAGACGCTTGCATTCGAAAGACATTCCCATATTGAGGACATCGTGGTCAAGATGAGGATCTGATGAGGCTATGTGAGAGACTGAGGATAGTATCTTGAGGAACTATCCAGAGTATATGTTGGGACAAACCCACTTGTGGGCGCATGAGTAGACCTTAGTGATATCTTGATGAATGTTGTGCTTATGTGCTTATATGTCTTGATGTGTTTTTTCCATGCTAGCTATGATGTGAGTTAAGATCTTAGTAGATTTTGATGTGCTAGCGTGATGTATGTCATAGCTGGAGATGATTATTTCCTCCATGCTATCTAAGTATGTTTTATATTCATAGCTGGAGATTGTTCCTTCCTCCATGCTATTTAGGTGTGATTAGAATTCAGCTGGAGATGGTTCTTTCCTCCATGCTACCTTGATGGACATAGTTTCAGTGGAGATGTGATTCCTCCATGCGATATATATGTTTATGGTTTGGCTACAGACGTATTTCCTCTATGCTTGTGATATGGTTTGGCTAGAGACGTATTTCCTCCATGCTTGTGGGATGTTCTGGCTAGAGATGTGCTTCCTCTATGCCTTGTGATGTGCTATGGCGAGAGATGTGATTCCTCTACGCCCTTGGGTAACGTTATGGCCCTGTTTTCTAGAGTTGATGATTCCTCCATTTTGATGTTTGAGGTTATAGATTGTTTTAGGTTATGACCTTCTGAGTGGAGATGTGATACCTCCGATAGAGACAGTGAGAGTTATACCTCGGCTTATCGGTCCGAGAGACTTTGGGATTTTGCAAGTTTCGGGACGAAACTTGTTTTTAGGGGGGTGAGATGTAAGAACCTAAGTCTTCGAGAGATCCCGCACCTGCGCTTCAGCCGAGACGCAACTGCTTTTCCTTGTTGGAGCTGCAGAGGGCCGCCCCTGCGCCCCTGGCTAGCCGCCCCTGCGGGTCTGTGAGCCACCCTTGCGGTTTATGGTGTGTTGCAGCCGCCTTCTTTGACCGGAGATTTGCTTTTTGACCCCTCTTTCCTTTATATTTCCTTCTTCCTTTAGATGAGGGTTTCCTTAATTTCTTTCTTGCTTCATCTCTCTCCTCCGACACTCTTCTTCTCCTCTCTTCTCCTTTGGATCCTTGCATGATCTTCTCTTGAGTTTTGTGAGTTTTGAGAGCCTTTTGTGCTTGGCTTATTGATGAGTGTTGATGTGTTGTTGTTGTGCCTTGTGAGCCAGCTTGAGGTGATGATAGTGTTGTGCTGATCACATTGGAAGCTCATCTGGTAAGCTTTCATGGCTTCTTCTCTTCCTTCCTTCTTTTCTACATCTTTTCTATCCGTTCCTTAATTTAGTATGGTTTCCTTAGGATTGGATCTTGTTCAGCCATGTTTTGGCTTGTGTTGATGTATATATATGTATGTGATATGTGTATGTTGTTGTTGGAGTGAAGAAGAGTGGAGAATCGAAGAAAGGAGTGAAGAAGGAGCCGAAGTGGTGTGTCTCTACACACCAGCCGACCCTGCGAAATTTCCGGACCGCCCTTGCGCCAGCAGTGAGCCGCCCTTGCGCCATTCCCTAGCCGCCCCTGCGGCCACCTGCACTAGCTTGGTGTTGCACTTGGTTCTGCAGTTGTTTGTTGCTTCTAGGTCTTCCTTAGGATGCCTCTATTCCCTCCTTTCCTAGTACGAGTGTATAGGATCATGCTAGATGAGTGAGGATGTGTTTTATTATGGTTATGATCGGTTTATGCCTTGCACGGCTTTAAATGACTTAGGTTGATGTTGATTGTGGTTGTGAGGTTGAGTATGATCCCTATGGATCCCTTTGGGTCTAGGTGTGGCCCCTTTGATGAATAGATGTTGATATATCTTTATGCCTTGTTATTAGGCAGTGCCCCTCTCTCAGGATTGGAGGTTGTTGTGGTTGAGCTATGTACGAGGTTGAGGTAAGTCCGTAGGACTTACTTAGCTGCCATCCTTATATTTGGGTGTTTGCATGAGTGGTCTGTGCTTATTGTGTTTCTATGATACCATGAGATGTTGTTTATACCGACCTATGTTTTATTGATTGCCCCGTATGCGTGACTGTGATAACCTTTCCCTTTCATCCCGCCGTTGAGTCTGGAAGGTTCTCTTGAGTCAGGCCAGACTTGGTATACGGGGAGGGCACAACACCATTCCCATAGGGTACACGGGTTGTGTGACCAATTCCACTCCAGATGGCTAGCACGCTCGTAGGCGAGGATGTATTGGTCCTCGTGTCACATATTTATCTCTATGGATATATATATATATATATATATATATATATATATATATATATATATATATATATATATATATATATATATATATATATATATATATATATATATATACGATCTGAGTGAATGACCACTGTATAAAGATGATAAACTGGGTAAATTTGTGATAGCATGTTGATGTGTTTATCTTTCATGTTTGTATTTGTGCTTATGCATTACCTCATATATGTATGGTTAGCTAACGGTTTCATATCGTGTTGTAGATGTTTACAGGTTAGGCGTTGCTGAGTGATCTGGCAGGGTGACAAGCCGAGGACTCTCGTACATTAGTTGGTTGGTTTGGGTTATTGTGTTTCCCTCTTTGCGTGAGGATGATCTTTTGTACCCCCTGTGTGAGGATGTCGTTTTATATACTCGGCTATGTTGTTGTTTTACCTTTGGTTGTACAGTTTATATTGTTTTATGTATTTGTTTTATATCTGTCAGTGCCATGTTGTAAGGTCCAGTGAACTTGTGGTCAGGCTAGGGTCAGGATCCATTTTGAGATCCTACCCCAATGTGGCATCCCGAGTCTCGCGGATTCGGGGTATTACATTGATAGTGCGCCTTGTTTGGCCACGCGTTGAGCGTCTTCCTACGGGAAGTTGAGTGGCGATTTTTTCGAGTTAACTTGGAGTGAGGTATGTCTCCGGACATACTTAGCTAGCTTCGATGTATGAGTATGATGCGTGATTGTGGTCCAGTTTGAAATGGGGTGATTGGGAGATGCCTTGCGACCAGTCCAACAGGTGATGCTGATTCGCATCAAGTACAAACTTGTTTGGTGAAAGGGGACAAGGGCGAGATCGTTATGATTCTCGTGTCATACCATAAATGGAATTAGTAAAGGGATAACGTAATGGAAGATAATAAATTAGACTTGTGTGCTACCATGCCGTGTGTTTATGTTCTATTATATGTGTATGTGTCTTTACCATCCTTCTTATGCTTAGAATGATAGCTAACGGTTTTATACCGCCTTGTAGATGCCTTGCAGGTTAGGGATGTTGGCTAGTGATCCGGTGGAGTGGACACCGGTGACTCCGTACATTATAGGACGTGTTTGGTTTATTATCGTTGTTGTTGTTGTTGTCGTCGTTTTTGGAAATGTTGTGGTTGTTTTGTAAGAACTCGGTAGGAGTCCTTCCTTTGTATCCTTTGGATCATGTTTTACATTGCATTAAAGGCTATTTCGGTTTTTACTATTGTGTCTTGTTGTAAGATCCAGTGAAATTGTTTTCAAGATAAGGGTCGGGGCCCATTGTGACGTCTCCGCCCGTAGCATCCCGAGTCCCGCGGATTCGGCTGTTACACTAATGCAACTCTAAATCAAAATGAGTTACTAGTGCCATTATCGTTCTAAAAGAGTCCTTAGATGAAACCAGAGAAAAAGTCTATTTAAAGTCAATACCTTCCTTATTAGTGAATCCCTTTGCAACTAGATGAGCCTTATATCTTTTGATATTGCCTTTTGTATCCATTTTGGTTATAAATATCCATTTACAACCAATGTTTTTTGCACCTTTTAGCAACTCGACAAGATTCCATACGTCATTGTCCTTCATGGATTTCATCTCCTCTTGCATGGCTTTAATCCAATATTGAGAGTTAGAACTTTGAAGGGCCTCAAGAAGATTGATTTGATCATCTCTACAATGCCTGCAGAATCTTCTTGTTGCATAAGATAGGCAATGTAATCATCTCTCCCATAGGATCTTCTTGTTCTACTAGATATACAATGTAGTCATCCGGAATTGCATATCTTCTTTCTCTACCGGATCTCCTTAAAGGCACTTCTTGAGGTGGTTAAATTTCCTCTATGGAAGGAACTTCATTGTTGTCTAAAACTGGAGTTGTTTCTTGAAGAGTGTCAAGAGTTGTATCCTAATCACTTTCAATAACAATACTGATAAGAGAGATAAAATCCTCTTCCTCGGAGACAACTTCGTCAAGAGTGACGTTCCTTAATCCTTTCCCACCAAATTCTACATCCTCAACAAATTTAACATTTCCCGACTCAAAAATTGATCGGGTAGCGGGGTCATAAAATTTAAACCCACGAGAGTGTTTAACATATCCACCAAAATAGCAACTAGTTGTCTTAGAGTCCAATTTTCTTTGATTAGGCTTGTAAGGCCTTGCTTCAACTGGACATCCCCAAATGTGTAAGTGTTTTATACTGGGATTTTCCTAGTCCACATTTGAAATGGGGTTTTTGCTACCGATTTGCTGGGTATCATATAAGGATATATACTGTAGTTTTTAGTGCCTCTCCCCAAAGTGATTCAAGTAAAAAAGAATGAGTAATCATACTTCTTACCATATCCAATAGTGCTCTATTCTGTCTCGCAACAAGACCATTCATGTTGGGTTTAACCGGCATAGTGTACTGAGGAACAATTCCACACTCCTATAGGAAGTTAGCAAAGGGTTCTGGACGTTGTTCTCCTGATCCATCATATGTGCCATAATATTCTCCACCACGGTCATATTTAGCGGCTTTAATCTTCTAACAAGTGGAAGCTCAACTTTAACTTTGTAAGCCTTGAAAACATCCAGAGATTGTGATTTCTCACGTATTAAGTAAAGGTATCCGTGTCTAGAGTAGTCGTCTATGAATGTAATAAAGTATTGTTTACCATTCGGCGCAACTATAGGAAATGGACCAGAAATATCCGTATGTATTAGTTCTAAGACTTCTATACTTCTGTAGGCACCTAACTTTCTAATGTTTGTTAATTTTCCCTTAACGCACTCAACACAAACTTGAAAGTTTGTCAAACCAAGGGAATCATGAATTTCTTCTCACACAAGCCTTTGAATTCTCTATATAGAGATGTGACCTAAACGCTTATGCCATAAGAATCTAGAATCTTCGTCTAAATTTTGCTTTATACCTTTAGAACTTGTGTGCATGATTTCATTATGGGAAGCAACCTTTTTTAGCATATAAAGACGATCAATTGAGATACTGGTACCAACAAGAAATTGAATTAAAGCAGATACCGGTAGCAACAAGATTTTAATTAAAGAAGATAAAGAGGATCACTTGGTGGTCGACTCCAAAGGCAACCCTACATTGACACACAAAAGTGAGTAGTAACACCAGAATCTACCCACCACATGTCAATAGGTACAAAAGCTAAATTAACCTCAAAACAAACTAGAGTGAGAACATTACCCTTCTTTTCACGCCAACCAACGTACTTAAGACTTGCTTTCTTCATATGTCCTTCCTTTTGCTGGAAAAAACAAGTGAGTTCATCACTTTGCTCGCCTTTTACTGCAAATGTGTACCAGCTGCAGTATCCTTAGCCCTTTTCTTTGATTTGTTTTGAGACCTTTATGCAAAGTGAGCACATTTTGTCTTATCTCTTTTAATCTTGTCCTCTTCTTGCACACATTGCGTAATAAGCTCCTTAAATTGACTGAATTGTGTGGGAAGAGACAGGAGAACCAAATGCACGAGTAAATCATCATTTATCTCTAACTTTAGTGCCTTTTAATTTTCCCGCAAGATTTGACATTTCTATGATGTACTCCCTTATGTTTCCTTTTCCTTTGTACCTCATAAAATTCAGAACAACCAAATGGTTGATTGTTTATGATTTCTCATTCTTGGCAAAATATTTCTAAATTGCCTCAAAGGATTCTTTAGCATCTTTGCTCTCAGAAATAGAGCCCGAAAACGTTTCCGGAATGGAACGTTTCAGGATAAAAGACGCATGCGGTTAGAGCGATCCCACTTCTCTACTTTCGCTTCATTGGAGTTATCATCAGCCAAAGTGGGTCGTTCAGTCCTTAGCGCAAGGTCTAGATCCATACATCCGATAACGATTTCCACAGTCTCTTTCCAAAGCTTAAAATTTGTCCCATTAAGCATTGGAATGGAACTGACTTGAGCAGAAACATTAGTAGTAGTTGTTGAAATTAAACATAAAAGCAAAGAAATAACACGATTAATCAATTTATTTTAAAACAAGATACCAACACAACTTGGCATTCAATGTTTGCATAAAAGATCAATTGTAAATAGTACTCTCAATGCAATAATCAAATATTGATAATAAATCCGGTCAAACAATAGCCTTTCTTTGGACTGACTATCATTCAGATGGATAACCTTTATATTTATCGCTATTTATTGTCGCATGCGCTTTCGTTATTCGGCCAAACATTGACCTTCCTTTGGGCCGATCAATATTTGCATAATAAATGAAAGCGCAATTGATTAATCAAAATATTATGTTAAGTGTGATTTTATTTGGTCAAATATTGACCTTCCTTTGAGCCGGTCAATATTCACATAAACAAGTATAACCACTAGTATAATTAATGTTTGGCCAAATATCAACCTTCCTTTGGGCCGATTGATATCTCCATAAACAAATGATACACTAACCCTTATGATTTTAAATTAGAATAATTTACACAACATTGACTACTTTGGTAGCTTATTGTTTCAACTAATTTAATTAAAAATAAACTTTATAATGTATAGATCCTTAAATGTATCTGGTTTAAATAAATCTAAAACTGCACTCGATAATCTTTAATTGATACAAGATATAGTGGAAAAGACCCAAATTTTATGCTTGTAAGGACAACCACACTATGTATCGTATCTGAATATAAACAAAGCATAACTCATGTATCGAATATAAACGAATAGACCAATACGTAAATATATACATCATGAATTAAAAGGACTTACAAGAAACATACCTTTTCTGTGGAGCATAGCAAACAGAGCACACAATGCTGTTCCAATAAATGCCACACCATATTCGTACTTTTCATAAACAAAACACAACCTTTTCAAAATAGTAATCTACACATTTTATATAAAACACCTATATAAAATATACAAGCATACTGCGCACAAGATAATAAAAAAGCATTTGAAAAAAAGCAAGATTTGCACAGAGAACTGAAGATATCCTAATAATATATAATATATTCAATGTAACAGAGACTGTATAGAGAACAGAAAAGAGCACGGCCCAATACTTTTCCCATAACCGAATGTATATATATGTATACATAATCGTTCATAAAAAAAACGAATTTTCCCAATAACTTAACATGATAACCTCTTTGTTACCACTTGTTCGAATAATTAAATTCCCTAAACCATAAAGGCAAGGATCAATGATGCTAGGGTTATTAAGGAATCTAGAATTACATACCTTATTCCATAGTAGCAATTGGATCAAGTCTTAGTGCGGAATCTACGTTACGAATGAGCGCCACACGTATATATTCTTCCTCAGTCAAACCTCCTTAGGGTTTCTTCAGATTTTCTCTGTAATGGGAAGAGAATAGAAAACTACTTATCGACTTGACGTATTGGGGACCAGAACCTAATAAGTTTATATAATGACCTAATAGAATCTCATTAAGCCTATTGGGCCACAATCTTGTATCCACCCATTAAGCTCATACCGCTTAATTAAAGTCTACGGGCTTTACTTGATTGAATCACTTTAATTAGCCCGCTGATATTTAGTCATACAATATAATTGGTTATTATAATATGTAAGCCCACTAATAGTAATAATAAGATTCATAGAAAAACTTACATATTTTGCTTATGACCTAATAGAATCTCATTAAGCCTATTGTGACTAAAAATCTACTGCAGGTTTCGAAGTCAAGGCCTTGAAATCCACTTCAAAGACTTGAGAAAAAAATATTGTCACTAAGCGCACAGATCGACTTCAAGGCCTTGATATACGATATTGCAAAAAGTTCTCATACTCTATTCAACCCGCCTTCTAGAGTTTTTATATCCTTATTATTTACCTATTTGGTTCTTTAAGGAGTATACATCTTCGACAAGTTGTGACATGGAAGAATCTATCACTAGATTTAGAGCAAGAAGAATCCAAGAGGAGGTTTCTAGCTTATTGGCATCCTTAGCTTCTAAGGAGACCATTGTTGATCGTTTTGTGTCTAAGTCTTCCTTAGTCATGTGATTAACCATTCCAGCCAAGGGAGACTTAGAGGAGATGTCATACATGTGTGAAGATGATCAAGTAACGAAGGAAAGTGGCTAGTCGAGATTTACTAGCATTCAGTCCAGATTTTGGTTATGTTTAGTCGAGATTTTTAGTTGTTTTATTTTAATACCTCTAAAGCTCTAAACATTCTAAGGGTATCTTCTCTTTTATGTTTCGCAAAATTATTTTATCCTTTTATTTTCTTAGATTTCGGCTATATAAACACCTAGGAGGCCGAGATATTAGTTAGTTGATTATTATTATTGATTTCCACAATATTGTGAGATACTCGTTACTTCGTTTATGAAGTTTACGTTTTATTCATTTCTATTCAATCAAAAAGAGAGTCTTTGATTGAATCGTGGTGAGTTCTTGCTATGTTGTTCTTGTGTGTATTAATCTTCTTAAAGATTGGTGCTACTAGTCAAACTAGTCCCTCCTTGTGATTGTCTCAATTAGGAGAATGTGTAAGGTTGAAGAAGGATGGCTCAAGGTAATTCTTTGTTGATGGCTTTGATCCAATTGGTCAAGGTTATTTTTAAGTATATCTTGGTTCTTCTCTTCCTATATTTACCATTATTTCATTCCATTATCATATTCTTAATCCTACCATTATCATCCATATATTTCACATTATTTTCTTTGAGTTTTTGGAAATTCTCGACCTTACCAATACTGTCTCACCCCGAGATTTACACTCAGATCTCCAAAGGTTGAAGAATTCATGGACTTCAATCTACATGGGGAAACTACGGTCTCAACAATGCATCAAAGTGGTATCAAAGCTGAAGAACCGGTAGGTGAAATAAATAAGGTAAAAGATACACTAGAAGGGGGGGGGGGGTTGAATAGAGTATGGGAACTTTTCGCAAACCAAATCTCAAGGCTTTGAAACTCCTTTCAAGGGCCTTGATGTCAATCTGTGCTCTTAGTGAAACTTTGATTTCATGGATTTTGAAACAACTTTCAAGGGCCTTGACTTCGTACTCCTGCAAAAACAAAGTTAGTCACAATAGTAAAATATAGTACGGAATGTAAAAGATTGACACGAGGATATGTTTACGAAGTTAGGCTCTAAATAGCCTACTCTACGTCCCAGGGTATAGCCTTAGGATCTAACTATCTATTATCAGCTTCAAAGAGTCCTATATACAAACTAGAAGAAATCCCCTTTTCTCTCACTGTAGCCAATGCTACGATCCAGCTCCAACTCTCAACCTAGCTATAATAGCCTAGTTACTTCGCAGAGTAACACACACTCTAGTAGAACACTATTTAGATCTTTCAATGGAGCTCTTGTTATTTCTCTCTCTAAGGGGATAATGCTTTTGGGTAAATAAGAAAAAGAAAAACAATGAATGAAGATGATTTAGTTGCTTGAAGACGTAAAGATGTTTTTCCGTGTATGCTTGTGTGTCCTTTCTTCTTCAACCATCATCTTCATTTATACTCTTCTATGGAGAGGTCTTCTAGCCGTTGGAGAGATGACCGTTTGAAGATGAATCTTCTTCTCCATGAAGATCGTTTCTTGTTTCGAGATAAGGTAGACGTTGCAAATCTCCAACTCCTGAGAACACGTCAAGTCCTTAGCTTATTGATCTTCTCGTCCTCTGTTGAATCGAAAGAGAAGATATTTTGCCGCTTTTGTTTTTAGAAAATCTTCTGAAAAGATTCGATAATCTTCGGTTGAGATCTTCGGTTGAAAAGATCTTTCCTGAAATCTTTCTGTTGAGCAATTCGTTCCTGGAAAATCTTCGTTGCATACAAATCCTTGTTTTGTCGTGCAACTGTATAACTCCAAGGCCTTTGAGATCGTTCCTTTGTAATATTATCTTTCTTGTGTCCTTGAGTGATATTCAAAGGCCCTTGAAGTCTATATCAAGGCCCTTGATATTCGATAAGAAATGCACTGAATTCAAACCAACCAAGCATCTAGAGAATATAATCAATACATTGTTAGTATATCCAACTACTACATTTGTGTTAAGTCTTCCATCATCAACACCTGTAAAACATTATAAACAAGGTGGAGTTTTCAATCTCCCCCTTGATGGAAGACAACACAAATGTTTTATCTTACCTGCATTTGTTTGTTTAACAATGCATATGAAAATCAAAACTAAAAATGCAGAATGTAGTATATCGAATTGTCGGATCATCATTTCTCCCCCTTTGTCTTTCAACAAGGGAGAAAAAACAGTCAAAGCACGGGAGTTTTAAACATGATTACAAACCCAAAAAGAGTATTTTGACAAACCAAATTTTTTTTTCAGAAAACCAGTCATGATAGGCAGAGAACTTCAATTTTCCTTGTACCATATGGAGGAGCTTCCTTTCCCATAATAGTCTCTCAAACACATATCCCTCCATCGATCCTTAGCATCAGTAAGTTCACGTTCTTGGAGAGATATATTTGTTCCCCTTTTGTGCAGTATTCTTGTGATATTTCTTGACCACCCCGAACTCTTCGATAGTCAGAATGTTTGGATCTTCTGGCAATGGTTGGCGAATGGGTTTATCCTTAATAATCTTATGACATTGAGTCATAACCTTTTCAGCATCTTTTGTAGTGCGTGTCCATCATCTTCTGGGATGGGCTTAATACTGCTAGCAACTGTAAGAGACGGAGCACTAACATGAAACAACTTAGTGAATCCACTGAAGCTCTAAAATCTTGTGTTTTACCCATTTTATCAGTCACTGAAGCTCTAAAATCTAAAAGATCAAATCTTAGTGAATCCACTAATCTTTTGACAAATTCCAAACGCTGCTCCGTAGAAAAGTTTCATTCTAGCTGCTCCTTCAAAACCCATACAGTACTGAAACCCATCCGAGTCTTCTTAATTCCTATGGTCTCAAAGAAGGCTTCATCCAATCCTCCATTGTAAATATGTAAATCCTCATCAGAGAAATCAATTGAAAAATGCCTAAAGATTATGGGAAGCAGATTCCTATAAGGCAGATGACTAGTACTTGGAGAATTGATGACATTTACCATGTGAGACAAGATAATCTCAGGCAGATTTACATTCAACCCATTCATCACATTGTAGACTAAAGCCAACACAACATTGGTTATAATATACTTGTTAGCAAACCTGGGTACTATACATCTGTCTAAGATAGCATAAATGATTCTAGCCTCCAGAGTTAAACAAGTGATAGTGGGTGGTGATAAAGCATTAGGAAGGAGAAACTGTTCTTTGGCTAATCTTATAGTTCTAGCAGGGTTAGAATATTTAGAAGCGTCATATAGAGGAACACCAAAGATATCAGCTATAATCTCAGAGGTAATAGTGATTTTCTTACCTTTGATGACTGAATCCAAAATCCATTCTCCTATCTCTTCTTGCCGTTAAGTTCGTGTAGAACAACCTGGTCAGTCGAGGGTATGAGGATTCTCCTGGGTTTAACCTGGTCAGTTGAGGGTATGAGGATTCTCCAGGTTTTAACATGATCCATTCTCCTCTCTCTTCCGGCTCACACATGCATTGATAGCGATCATCATACTCTATTACCCATTTCTTGGCTGCTGTTGGATTTGCAAACGAACTAGAAGGAAGCCCAGTCTTAGCAAAATATATGCGTCGCTTGGAAAGTCGGATGAACTAGAGCTTCACCCAGATCTGGAACTTGAGTCGGAATCAAACGATACTTGAACTATCCTCTGTCGTTTGGGGACAAATGATGTTGCTTCATTCATTGAAGGTGTCTTGGATGCCATGAGAAAATTTTGAGAAGAAGATGAAGAGGGTTTGAAAATCGGAAGAGTGAAGCACTGTTCTTTCAAAGGGAAAAGAAAGCGGAAGAAATAAAGAGGGAAGGAAAAATGTTTTTAAGGGAGGAAGTCTTATCAATATAAGATCAAAAGATTTTTAAGATCTTGGGAAAATCATAGATGATAAAAATTCTTACCATAAATTTTGCTAACCACTTTTCAAAATTTTTTGAATCTGATAACAAAACCTTTTGAAATCCCTTTTAAAAAATAAAAATTAGATAATTTAATATCTAAAGGATATGAATTTCTAATTGATCCGTTTTATCATTATACCCTTTGAAATATATTTCAAGGCCCCTTGAATTTTATTTCAAGGCCCTTGAAAACATCAATTGGGCTGCATGCGTAGGAACAATTAAACTCGTTTACTCCCTCTACGTTAATACTTCCTTGTTCAACATACCAAGCTCCAATCTAATAAAATTAAATTGTTCCTCAGGAAGACTCTTGGTAAGATATCTGCAAGCTGCAAGTTAGTAGAGATAAAAGAGATTGAAACATCACCTTTCTCAACATGATCACGTATGAAGTGATGCCTTACATCAATATGCTTAGTCCTTGAATGCTGCACAAGATTTTTGGTTAGAGAAATAGCACTAGTATTATCACATTTTATAGGAATATCTTTCAAGTCAAAGCCAAGGTCACGAAGTTGTTGAGCAATCAAAAGAATTTGTGCACAACAGCCTCCTACAACTATATATTTAGCTTCAGCTGTAGATACGGCAACATAGTTCAGCTTCTTGGAGTTCCAACTAATTAGGGATGACCCTAAAAATTGGGAACATCAAGAAGTACTTTTTCTATCGACCTTATAACTTGCAAAGTCCGCATCTGAATAGCCAACAAGATGAAACGAGCTTTGACGTGGGTACCATAACCCTAGATCCTTAGTGTCATTGAGATACCGAAAAATTCTTTTCACAGCTATCAAGTGTGACTCTTTAGGATCATCTTGAAATCTTGCACACATGCACACGCTAAACATAATGTTAGGACGACTAGCAGTTAGATACAACAATGAACCGATCATACCTCGATACTCCTTTTGTACTACAATTTTGCCATTCTTATGATGATCTAGCGAAAGTGTTGAACTCATAGGAGTCTTTGCAACCTTAGATTGATCTATTTTGTACTTTTTAAGCAAGTCTTTAGTATACTTCTTTGATTGAGAAAAATTCCTTTCTTTCCTTGTGTAACTTGTAGTTCAAGAAAGAAATTTAGCTCTCCCATTAAGCTCATTTAAATTCTCCGCAGATAATATCTGAAAATTCCTTATAGAGGGAATCATTAGTAGCACCGAATAATATATCATCAACTTAGATTTGCACAACTAGAATGTCGTTGCCACTAGTTTTGATAAACAATGTTTTATCAATCAAACCTCTTTTGAAATTGTTTTCAAGAAGATATTTAGATAATCTTTCATACCAAGCTCGAGGAGCTTGCTTTAGACCGTAAAGAGCTTTATCTACTTTAAAAACATGATTTGGAAATTCATCATTTTCAAAAGCAGGAGGTTGATCAACGTAGACTTGTTCTTCTAAGAAGTCGTTTAGAAAAGCACATTTCACATCCATTTGAAAAAGTTTTATGCTCATAAAAGATGCAAATGCAAGTAGCATACGCATGGCTTCTAACCTGGCAACTGGAGCAAAAGTCTCCTAATAATCAATACCTTCTTCTTGGTTATAGCCTTGTGCTACAAGTAGTGCTTTATTTCGTATGACTTTGCCACTTTCATCCAATTTGTTTCGAAAGACCCATTTCTTGCCAATAACTGATTGATGGTTTGGTCTTGAAGTAAGAGTCCATACACTGTTCCTCTCAAATTAATTCAATTCATTTTGCATGGCAATGATCCAATCAGATTCTTGAAGAGCTTGAACGTAGTTCTTTGGCTCGACAAGCGATATAAAAGCGGAGAAGGCACATAGATTGTTCACTTTAGATCTAGTTTGAACTGCAGCATTTCGATTTGAGATCACATTCTCTTGGGGATGATATGAGGATTGTTGAACTTTTTTTCTTTTGACAGATGGAGCAGATCCAGAAGGATGAGCTTCATATGTTTGACTAGATTCAGTTACCGTTGGTATATTACTTGTTGATTCAATCTCAAGGCCTTCAAGTTGGGTTTCAAGACCTTGAAGAGGAGTTCTGTTATCACAGTTTCATGTTTCAAGGTCTTGAATGTAATATCCGGAATTTTTTTTCCGTTTAATTCCGAATCAATTCGGACTTCGAGCCGTTGACGGTTTCCCATTCTATCTAGTATTTCTTTCTTTACAAATTTTATCATTTTATGTAGAATTTAATTCACATAAAATGATAGAATTATATCAAACCCTAATTCTTATAATTATTCATCATTTTATGTAGAATTTAATTCACATAAAATGATAGAATTATATCAAACCCTAATTTTTATAATTATTCATCATTTTATGTAGAATTTAATTCACATAAAATGATAGAATTATATCAAACCCTAATTCTTATAATTAATTCTTAACGACGACTTTAGGCAAAATCATGACAAGCCTGAGACGAGACTGTGACAAAGCCATGACGAGTTTTTGACAAGTTTTGACAAACTTTCAGCCCACCTAATTCTTGCCTTGTTTCAGCCCATTGTTTCTTTATTGAATTTATTTTTTCCAGCCCATTGCATTTCCCTTGCTGGCGGATTAGAGCATCCTTGGAAGCCCATCCAACAGTAGTGTGGTTCCGTCCAGCCCAGCCTTGCCTTTCCTTCCGTAACCCTAGAAGACAACAGCCCATGGATCTCGTATCTCGCATCTGGATCTCAGCCAACCCATGAGGACAACTGGCCCAGGACGTAGCAGCTGCTCTCTCGCCTTAGTGATCCGCCTGTAACGCGCTGTCCATCACGCCACATAACCCTAGCCGGCACCTTCCTCTGTCGTCTCCTTCGCCTCCCATGTTGCAAGCTAGAAGACAACCGCTCTAGCAGCCTACCAATGTGAGGACAGTAGGGTGAGCCTTGTTCCCCTTACCCGATCTTCCCTCCTTCTCTGCGTACCAGGAGCTCTCCAGACGCGAGCCTGCACGAAGCCATTCAGAATGGGCTGGAACAGTGATGCCTCCAAGTTGATCCCCATCCCGTCTCCTCCCCAATCTCAGCAAAGCCTCTCCTCTTGTTGACGTGCACGCAACAGCAGCACATGGGGCCGCCTTCTGTCTTCTTCCTCGTACTAGTTTGCTTGCCAAGTCACTCTTTTCTGGTTAATAATGCACCTCCCTTTCCTACATTACCCTGTATCTATATGTGCTGATTAGAACCCTAGTTTGTGTCGGGAAACCTGCAAGAACTGCCTCGGAAGATAGCCAGAAGGGCTGAGGTTTTCTGAGAGTTCGGAAGTGAGGAACATCCAACATTGAGTTCAGATTTGAGTAAGTTATAGTCATCTTTTGCTGCTGAATTTTTGATATATTGTAGATAAGATTTTATAGTAGAACATATCAAAATTTGGGATAAATCCAGCAAGTGGTTTAGGATTTATAAATTTTCAAAGATTGGGTCGTAAGCAGTTTTTTTTTTCTATTGTGCTGAAATTTCTGAAGTGTTGAAAAAACTGCGAGTTTTGTGATCCAGATTTGGGTAAGTTAGACGCCACCTTTATGGCTGATTTTCGGATATGTTATAGTTGGTATTTCATAGTAGAAAATACTGAAATTTTAGAGGAATCCGAGTTGCAGTTTAAGAGTTATGGCATCCCAAAGTAGAGACATTGAGCAGTTTATAGGTTATGCTGAATGTTGTCTAAAACTGCTTGTGACCCAGTTTTGTGATATAGATTTGATTGGGTTATATTTCTCAGTTAGACTTGAATTTTGAATATATCATATTTAACACTTCATAGTAGAATATATAAAAATTTGAGAGGATTCCATCGAGAGGTTTAGGAGTTATGATTTTTCAAAGTCGAGGCTGTAAGCAGTTTTCTCGATGGTTGCTGAAATGTTCTAAGTGTTAGAAAAAAAAAGTGCTTGTGATGTTGTTTTGTGAGGTAGATTTGGAAGGGTTATTAACCTCTGTTGGACTTGATTTTTGGATATGTTGTTGATGGATATGTATAGGAGCATGTAGTAAAAGTGGAGAGCGGTCCGTTGGGTTAATCCAGATTTAGGATATTCCGAAGTTGGGTAAAAGTATAGTTTACTTTAGAAGAGTTGTGTTAGGTTTTAAGTGTCGATCAATCTTATGCGTTTATGTTCTTGTGAGGATGCTGAGCCTAGAAGTCTAAGGACTTCTAGTTGACTAGAGTGTTGTTTGATTTGTGTGTCTTGTCTTGAACAGGCGTTGTGCGTTTTCCCGAGGGGAACTTGAGACTGCGCTAATCGGTTGCGCTTGGAGACTGGTAAGTCCACGGACTTACTTAGCTGACTTCTTGTATGAGTGTAATCTGTATGAGTGGTGTTTGTTAGTTATGATAAACAACGATACCGGATTAGGCCGACTTTATTATTTACGTAATTGACCCAAGTGTATGATAACGGGTCGTGACATCATCTGCCTAGCTCTTGCGAGAGTCTAGGAGGTTCCCTGCGACCAACCCAGTCATGTAGAAGGTCATATGCATTAGTACCATTCCGCGTTGGTAAACGGGGACAGGGGCGAGGTTTGGAAATCCCTTGTATCACAAAATAAGTATCATTAGTAATGACATATCACCTAATTAAAGATAATAAAAGAATTGACTGTTACATGTTGATTGTGTATGATGTGTGATTGTGCTTTTACCTTTATACTTATGCATAGAATGTTAGCTAACGGTTTATACCGCTTGTAGATGCCTTGCAGGTTAAGACAGTTGTAGAGAGATCCGGAGGGAATGATCAGCCGGGTCCACGTACTCATTTAGTTGTGGACGAGGTTGTCTTATGTACTTCATATGCGTCGTTTTAGTACCTTTTCTTTGTAAGGCTGATACATATTTTTCATGTATATAATGTTTAAAGTTTTCAAATTTTTTAATACTTTTGTGCCTTGTTGTAAGATCCTAGTAAAATTGTTGTCAAACTAAGGTCGGGACCCATTGTGAGGTCCTAACCAGTAGCTCCCCGAGTTCTTAGAATTTGAGGTGTTACATTGAAGCTGTGTTTCAAGGTCTTGAGGGTTTTCTTCGGTATCTTGAATCTTTTTATGCATATTCTTGTCTTTAGGAACTTCCTCTTCATCCGAATTATGATCTTCTCTTTGATATGGATTTAGATTTGCAAAACTCTCACTCAAAGTACCATCATTTCTTTCATCAAAAATAATATGAATGCTTTCCTCAACAATTTGGGTACGTTTGTTGTAGACACGATAAGCTTTGCTATTTGAAGCATATCCAATGAATATAGCTTCATCACTACGTGCATCAAATTTCCCAAGATTATCTTTGTCATTGTTATGAACAAAACAAGTACAACCAAAGGGTTTAAAATATGAAATATTTGGTTTTCTTCCTTTAAAGAGTTCATAAGGAGTCTTTTTCAAAATAGGGCGAATTAAACATCTATTCAAAATATAATTTGCAGTGTTTACTACTTTAGCCCAAAAACTTTTTGGCAAATTGTTTTCTAAAAGCATTGTCTTAGACATATCCTCAAGAGTGCGGTTCTTACGTTCCACAACTCCATTTTGTTGAGGATTTCTAGGAGTTGAAAAATTATGTGAAATGCCATATTTTGTACAAAAACAAATCAAACTTCAGTTGATCAAATTCTCTACCATGATCACTTCTTATAGAAACAATTGGTAGGTTTTTCAAAATTCGTAACTCCTTACACAATTTTGAAAACTCAAATAAAGTTTCAAATTTTTTTCGTAGAAAAGAATCCATGTGAAACGAGAGAAATCATCTACTATAACGAGGATGTACTGCTTGCCTCTGGGATAGGTCCACAAAGATCCATGTGTAAATGTTCAATAGGTCGAGAAGAACTTATAACTTTCTTAGGTCTGAATGAACCTCTTGTTTGTTTACCTTGTGTACACGCCTTACATAGGTCATTAACATTGAAATTTAGGTTTGGCAAACCACGTACCAAATCTTTTGTAAGTAGCTTCTGCATGGTGTGCATGCTTACGTAACCAAGTCTTCTATGCCAACGCCTTGGATCATCAGTCAAGGCCTTTAGACATTTTAGCTTAGTTCCTGAAACTTGGTTAGTACTCATAGAATAAACATTATTACATCTAGGAGCAGTAAGCAACACTTCACCCGTCTTTTTGTCTTGAACCTCACATTTATCTGAATCAAACATGACTTTATTGCCTTTATCACAAATTTGATATATACTTAGAAGATTATATTTCAAACCATGAACCAAATAAACATCATCAATAAAGTTAGATAAATTGTAGCAAATTTTACCAATACCGATTATGTCACACTTTCCTTTATCACCAAGAGTAATGGTTCCAGATGATTGATTCTTTAAATCTGAGAATAAAGAGCTTTTTCCACTCATGTGTCTTGAGCAACCACTATCAAATATCCATTTGTGCTCCTTTACCTTGGTGATATCCTGCAAAACAGCAAACATCAACCTTTCCGGGTCGACCAAATGGCATATTTTGGTTCATACTCAGGTTGGATCATGTTTGGTGGTCTAGTACCTTTAGGAACCAAGATATGTTTGACCTGTTTCCTTAAACGTAAAGGATAGGTATTACTAATGATATAAGAATCATTTTTTTTATAAGGACATGTAGATTTAACATGACCCTTTTTACAACAGTAGAAGCAAGTAGGCATATGAATGCTTCCTTTGGCCTTGACAAAAGTGGTGGTAGGTTTTCTAGGAAAGCTCCTATGATAACCTATACCATTTTTGTTAAGGGAGGACTGTTGTTCACCCATTATTCTCTCAAGATTAGCTTTTGAACGAGTAAACTTAATAAGTGCAATCCTCTGGTCTTGACACGTCAAAGTTAGATCAACTTTCTCTTTCTCTAGATCGATATAGTTTCGATGAAGAGAAAAGAGGTTGTCCTTGAGAATCAGGTTCTCTGATTCCAAGGCCTTGATATTGTCATCAAGGTCTACTTTTCTGTGTTAAGATTTTCAATTTCCAAAGACATTTCACTTAGTTGTTTTCTAGTTCAAGAAGCTTTTCTTTTAAAGAATTTATCCTTATTCTATGTTCCTTATCACATATGATAATATCTTTAAGGAAGTGTTTCAGGTCAGTTTCAGGTTGAGACATAATTTTACTTACCACATTGTCAACATATAGATTTGAATCTTCTTCATGATCGGCCATGAGACACAAGTTTGCTTGTTCTTTTTCGTCTTCTGATTCATTTGTTGATTCTGAATCACTCCATGAAGCAACCATATCTTTTTTCTTTGGATCATTTTTCTTGAAGTTGGTCCTCTTCTTTTGTAGAAAATCCTTCACAAGATGATCTGTTTCACCACATTCAAAACAAGTCAATACTCTAGTTTTCTTATTAGATTTAGAAAACTTACCTCGGGGTTTTGATGCTCGTGGATATTCTCTATTAGCAGATTATTTCTTAATCTTGAGAATTCTTGCGAGACCCTTAGAAATCATGGCGATTGCATCTTCTTCATCATCGTCATCACTGTCCTCTCCATCAGATGGTAATTCATCTCTTCTTGATTTTAATGCCAAATTCATGGAGTTGGATGGGAGCTCTCCATCTTCTTCACCAAGAACCATTTCATGTGTGATGAGTTTTCCAAGGAGATCATCAAGAGGAAGAGTTGTGAGATTCTGAGCTTTTTCAATAGCAGTCATCTTTGGTCCCCACTTGGCTTTAGGTAGGCTCCTTAGAACCTTCCTAACTTTCTCTTCATTAGTGAAGATCTTTCTTAGTTAATCCAGGTTGTTCACGATTTCAGTGAATCCGGTGAACATTTCTTTCACTGTTTCATTTGGATTCATCTTGAATAGCTTGTATTGTCAGAGAAAGATGCTAATCTTTGTTTCCCTGACTTGACTTGTTCCTTCTTAAGTGACAACAAGCTTGTCTCATATTTCTTTAGCACTCTTGCATGATGTGATGCGGTTGAATTCATTTGCATCTAATCCACATTATAGTAGATTCATTACTTTGTAATTCTTTGACACATTGTCCAAGTCAACCTGTGTGAAGTCATCTTCCTTCTTTGGGACTTGGACACCTTCAACCGTTGTCATTGGAACTTGAGGTCCATTTTGAACGATGCTCAAATGCTCCATGTCCTAGTCAATAGTGAACATACACATGAGTGCTCTCCAGTGAGCAAAGTTGTTGCCACAGAAGAGTGTTGGTCATGATGAGGATCTTGTTTAAGCAAATCCACCATCACCTACAGGATTGATGATTAGTCTCACTGATGATTAAATCAATAAACGTGAGTCTAACTCTGATACCATCTGAAGAACCGGTAGATGAAATAAATAAGGTAAAAGATACTCTAGAAGGGGGGGGTTGAATAGAGTATGGGAACTTTTCACAAACCAAATCTCAAGGCCTTGAAACTCCTTTCAAGGGCCTTGATGTCAATTTGTGCTCTTAGTGAAACTTTGATTTCAAGGACTATGAAACAACTTTCAAGAGCCTTGACTCCGTGCTCCTACAAAAACAAAGTTAGTCACAATAGTAAAATATAGTGTGGAATGTAAAAGATTGACACGAGGATATATTTATGAAGTTCGGCCCTAAATAGCCTACTCTCCGCCCCAGGGTATAGCCTTAGGATCTAACTATCTATTATCAGCTTCAAAGAGTCCTAGAAACAAACTAGAAGAAATCCCCTTCTTCTCTCACTGTAGCCAATGCTACGATCTAGCTCCAACTCTCAACCTAGCTATAATAGCCTAGTTACTTCTCAGAGTAACACACACTCTAGTAGAACACTATTTAGATCTTCCAATGGAGCTCTTGTGTTTTCTCTCTCTACGGGGATAAAGCTTTTGCGTAAATGAGAGAAAGAAAAACAATGAATGAAGATGATTTAGTTGCTTGAAGACGTAAAGATTTTTTTTTCTGTGTATGCTTGTGTGTCATTTCTTCTTCAAACATCATTTTCATTTATACTCTTTTATGGAGAGGTCTTCTAGCCGTTGGAGTGATGACCGTTTGAAGATGAATCTTCTTCTCCATGAAGATCGTTTCTTGTTTCGAGATAAGGTAGACGTTGCAAATCTTCAACTCCTTAGAACACGTCAAGTCCTTAGCTCCTTGATCTTCTCGTCTTCTGTTGAATCGAAAGAGAAGATATTTTGCCGCTTTTGTTTTTAGAAAATCTTCTGAAAAGATTGTCTATTCGGTTGAAAATATCTTCCCTGAAATCTTTCTGTTGAGCATTTCGTTCCTGCAAAATCTTCGTTGCATTTGAATCCTTGTTTTGTCGTGCAATTTTATAACTCCAAGGCCTTTGAGGTCGTTCCTTTGTAACGCTATCTTCCTTGTGTCCTTGAGTGATATTCCAAGGCCCTTGAAGTCTATATCAAGGCCCTTGATATTCGATAAGACCTGCACTGAATTAAAACCAACCAAGCATCTAGAGAATATAATCAATACATTGTTAGTATATCCAACTACTACATTTGTGTTAAGTCTTCCATCATCAACACCTGTAAAACATTATAAACAAGGTGGAGTTTCAAGAGCTAATTGATTGAAGTTCAACTCAACTACACCCCACGGTTTGAGTATTTTATTTGAGTCTTCTTTAAGTTGTAACACCCCAAATCCACCGGACTCGAGCACTACGGACTATGATTTCACAATGGATCCTGGCCGTAGCCTGACAATAAGTTCACTAGATCTTACAATAATACACAAATAAATATAAAACCAAATACGTAAAAGTGTATGATCATATATCAAAAACATATAAAAATTCACAGCCGACTATAAAACGACAACAACATATACATATGTGTAAAAAACATCCCAAAACCCGTACACGTCCTAATGTACGGAAGTCCTCGGCTGATCACCCAACTGGATCACTCTGCAGTCTTCCTATCCTTCAGAATATCTACGACACGGTATAAAACCGTTAGCTACCAGTTCATGAATAAAAATAATAACAATAGCACATACAATCATACAATCACATCATCATATGCAATGCTTACACATATCCGTTTATTATCTTCAATTTGTTATAGCATTACTAATTCAACTTCTTTTGTGACACAAGGAGCACCTAGAACCACGCTTTTGTCCCCTTTAACCACACAGGTTTGGAATGGGAGATTAAGCCTCCCCTTCTGGTGGACTAGTCACAAAGAACCCCCACACTCTCGACGAGCTTCAGGCTAGTTGTCACGACTCGGTTATAATGCACTTGGGCCAATAATATACATATATGGTCGTCCTAGTCCGATTTATGTTATCAATGCAATATTCATATGCACAAACACCACTATAAAAATCACTCAATCTCATAAACGCTAGCTAAGTAAGCCCGAAGGACTTACATGTCACAAGTAATCCTCAACAACGTGGTCATAGTTTCCCCTCCAAGAAACAAGCAGTGCTTGCATCAGCAAGGCATACAACATCAAACACTATATAAAAGGCTAGGAGATTCCACCTCCTACACCGCAAGATCATACTAGATCCCCACCTTTAAACTAAACCTTCATAACTCATCATAACTCACAAATGCCTAAGGCATTACCTCAACATAGAACATCACGAGTCTCATCAACATAGAAATCACTAGCAGTCTCACAACCTAACCCTAGTACAAGTGAAAGGAAGGATACATACCACACATGGTATGCCCTTAACAAAGACGCAACTGCGTAACCGGGAAGACGTAGGAGCGGTCACACGCCGCAAGGGCGGTGGCTCTCAACCGTAGGGGGGTGACACTCTTTAGCCGCGGGAGAGGCACTGACAAGGTGTTTGGGCGACTACCCAATAGAGGGGCGATCTCTGACTTCCTTTCGATCTCTTCTCTTCTTCTTGTGCCAAAGGCAACCCAGCAATATGTACATACACATATATACATCATCAATTGTCCAAGAATCAAATAAAAGATCAATCTTGTGGGATTTCCATCTAAGGAAGAGAAAAGGAAGGGAAGAAGAAGGAAAAGAAGAAGATCTTACCACACTGAACTCAGGAAAGGACGAGCACCACTCTTAGCTGTTCATCCATAACAACCACTAAGAACTCTCAACATCATCATTCTCATTGTCACACAACCAAAGCTTCACACAAGGATGAAGATCAAAGAAGATCCATAAAGAAGAAACCAAAAGAAGGAGAAAGGAAGAAGAAGAAGAAGAAGAAGAAGAAGAAAAAGAAGAAGAAGAAGAAGAAGAAGAAGAAGAAGAAGAAACCCTCATCACAAGGAGGAAAGAAAGACTTAAAGAGGAAGCAAAGGAAAAAGCAAGACAGCTAAAAGGGCGGCGTCCACCCTGCAAAACCACAACACAATGGCATGGAGGAAAACTATCTGTAGACAAAACATAGCCACATCACAAAGGCATGGAGGAAACACCGTCTCCAGCCAAACTATGCTCGTAACACAAGAGCATGGAGGAAGAACCATCTCCAACTATAACTATAACTCGCGCTAGCATAACAAGATCTAATAAGATCATAAAACCCATATCACAACTATCACAAAAATACACCATAACATATAATCACATAACTCACCAAGATAGCACTAAGATCTACTCGTCGAAACTACCCTAGATGCTAATCATGCAAAAGATCATGCAAACCCCACCCCATACTTAGAAATACATTGTCCCCAATGCAAATGTGTATTATAACCCCACCCCATACTTACAAACACATTGTCCCCAATGTGGTATTTAAGTAAAGAAGAGTGAAAGAGGGTTCTCACAATGTAAAAATGGTTTGCTTTAGTATTTGGGATTACTTGAGTGGAGTGATGTCGGATGATCCTATCAACGATGGTAGAGCGCTCAAAGTGTTCGTTATGGCATCGGGATCCGCGCTAGGCACCGCTATCCGTCCAAGTCCCACGTCCTCTCCACCCACAATTGATGAGGGACTCATCATCATCATCCACATGCCATGCAAGGCTTCCATGCTACCAAGATTCTAGCACACACACAAAGCACACCAAACACACAAAAACACACAAAAACAGAAAAATCAAAAACAAAACAAAACAAAAAGAGAAAGATGTCTACCAATGGGTTGCCTCCCACCAAGCGCTTCTTTAAGGTCATTAGCTTGACCAAACTCGGGGGCGTTCTACTCAAGGTGAAGTGGGGCAATCATATCCACCGGAGCTCCCGGGATATACTTCTTCAAACGGTGCCCATTCACCTTAAAATCTCCACAATGCTCCCCTCCTATTTTGACCGCTCCATGGGGAAAGATCTTCTTCACCACATAAGGACCCGCCCATCTTGACTTTAGCTTTCAGGGGAAGAGCCGCAGCCTTGATTTGAAGAGAAGGACAAGGTCGCCTTCACTCAACTCCTTCGGGATGAGATGCTTGTCATGCCAACGTTTGGTCATTTCCTTGTAGATTCGAGCGTTCTCATAGGCGTCCAACCGGATCTCCTCAAGGGCGTTCATATCAAGCAACCTCTTCTCTCCGGTCTCCTTGATGTCAAAATTCAGCCACCTTATGGCCCAATACACTCTATGCTCCATCTCTACCGGAAGGTGGCAAGACTTGCCATAGACTAGCTTGTATGGAGTGGTGCCAATCGGTGTCTTGAAAGCGGTTCTATAAGCCCACAAAGCATCATTGAGCTTCATAGCCCAATCCTTTCTTGTCCTAGAAACCGTCTTCTCAAGAATTCCCTTTATCTCCCGGTTGGAGATCTCCACTTGGCCACTAGTTTGGGGATGGTAAGGTGTTGCCACATTATGAGTCACCCCATACTTAGCCAAAAGTGCCCCAAAGTTCCTATTAGTGAAGTGCTTCCCTCCATCACTTATGATCACCCTTGGTGTTCCAAACCTAGGGATGATCACTCGGTTGAAGAACCGCACCACAACCTTGGCATCATTTATGGGAGAGGCGATTGCCTCCACCCATCTCGAAACATAGTCCACCGCCAATAGGATGTAGAGGTTGCCACATGAAGAGGGGAATGGCCCCTGTTACGCTAAAAGAGTATGCACGCAATAAGCCTTAAATTTATACTCGATATAATTATCCTAACTTCTAGCGCACCCGCAGTGTACGGGACGTTTGTAGTATGGATAGTACTCCGAGGTCGAACGCAAAGACTAAGGTGAAATTGATTCGGTTTTGTGATTTAATTTAGTGAAGATCTAAGGTTTAGAAAAGGGAGAAACAAAGGAAGAGAATCTCAATTGTTTTTGTTGGTTTTAAGTGATCATGTCAAAGATCATAACTCATGCAAAGCAATCAATAAAACTAAACCAAAAATCAGCACAAATAAACGGAACAAACAAGATATTGATCAAGGAAAAAGAGAGACGGATTCTAGGGGTCGGAAATTCCGGTTATGGCTTAGAACTCCAGTTATCTACTCATACTTTGGATTGATTTTGATATGTTGGGATTAGGTGTTTCTAAATTGGGAGCAATTACCGGGTAAGTCTCATGATCCAACTAATCCACACCTAAGGTCTTATTACCGGGTAAGTCTCTAAGAACCTAAGGTTAGGAATTTTCTCACAAACCGGGATTGTCAATTAGGGATCTAACCTATCCTTACCGGGTAAGTCTTGGAGAGGGAAGTCTTAATCAACATTCCTAGCACATCTAATCCAATGGCGACTTGTTAGGTTCACCACTACCTAACGTTTCGCTATTTTAGATTCTAAGGGAAAGGATTACCGGGTAAGTTTCTCCTAACACTTAGTCACTACACTAGGATACCCTAGAGTAGGTTAAACTCAGCAAAATCTTAGGGTTTCAGCAATTTTATGAATCTAAGATAAGATCCTTCGAACCAGGAAAAATCACGGTTTGTTCTTCAGAAACCACGACCGTGGTTCTTCAAGAACTACCCGCGATTTCTAACAGCATCTACGTTCATGAACTAAAATCATCCAAAAGCAAATCTAAGTCCGTCCTATCATAGATCTAGCCATAACCATCCTTTCTTTACCCTAGAGTCACATCAAACTAGCCTACAACATTCATAATGGGAATCAAAGCAAACAAATATAGAATCACAACCTCCATTGCAAGAAAATGAAAGAAAGAAGATGAACAAATGAACTTCAAATACAATCCAAATCTGAAGATGAAATAAGAACGACTTACAATCCTTCTAAAAGAAGGTTCAAGGGTTCATAAATCCCTAGCAATAATCCCGAATTACAAGAACTAAGTGTGTCTTCTCCTCTCTTCTTCAATGGCTCCTTCCTTCTTCTTCTTGCACTTTCCTTCCTAGAAAAATCCTTCTTCTTCTTGGAATATATTTTGTTAAAGGAATGGATAATGTGTGAGCTCCCTCAAACTACCCCAGCTCCCAGCTGCTTGCTGCCTCCAAACAACCCCTCTTGGACCACTTTTATAACAAATTCTTCATGAGCTGGCCATGAGAGTCGTGGCACAGCTGTCACGAGAATCTGGCAAAATCCACGGTCATTTCCACGGCCGTGGTTCTTCAGGAACCCGTGATTCTATGCAGAAAGTTCGCCTTGGATCATTGAGCTGTGGTTTGGTGCATGACTAGAGTTTGGCAAGGTTCCATGAGTCCTCCTAGCTCTTTGTTTGTGTTATAATGAGTCCGAGGACGTGTCATCTAAATGAACGATCCTTTGACGCATCGTTTTAGCTCTAAACTTCCCGTAATACCTACAAAACGCACACAAGTCCGTGTAGACGTCTATCTCGACAAAATACATGTTTTAAGTGCAAAACGTATTGGACTAGTGCTAGATCATGCATGATTGAGCGGGAATTCTATCTAAATGTTACCCTAAAACTATGCTATAAATCGTGTTATCAAAATACCCCATACTTAAGGTTTGCTCGTCCTCGAGCAAATTCCCAACTATAGACTAAGAGATGACATGATTTATGTATGTAGAAAAATGCAAAATCTTTTTGAGTTTTTGTGCTTCTACTATTGGATCACCTTCATAGTCATGATCAATGGCAATTTGATAAGCAATTATGTATCAAACAATAAGGGCATGGAAAGACAATTGTACTTAACTCAAAAGCATGCATGAGATGGGAGGACGAAGATGTCAAGAAGATCAAGAGTCTATCCAATCTAGATTACTAAGTCTTACAAACATGCAAGTAGGTCATAAGGGCTTGTGACATAAAAGGCTAAGAAACGTTTCAATTGGGGAGGGGAATTTTCTAGGTGTGTGATGCTAATCCGGGAATGGAACTAACTTCACTTCCTTGTCCTCGATCAACTTCCCCCAAGTGTATATTTTTCCCTATCTTGCTTTCTTTTTCTCTTTCTTTGAATCATTTTTGAGACAATGGCATTGGTGTACAATAGCCGAAACCTCGGTGATTATCCATCCTCGGGTTTTTTCTCGTTTTCGAGGTACATCCACACCGGGCACACATACCAAAGCTCGTTAGGGTTATTGGTTTATTTGACTTTGGCAAGGCACCAACACCCGATTATGTGAAGTGTACCGAGTTAATTATCATTTAAACCAACGCCCCCAAACCTATTTTTGCTACACTTTCACAATAATTTCAGCATTCATTTCACGACATTCTTTTCATTACATCCTCACCCCGCACTTGCTTTTACACATTCAAACACACTAGCATGCTCCTATTCCCGGATGGGTTTAAAGAAGGTTGAATTTATATCAATTGAGGTGCTCAAGCAATCATGATCAAGATGAGAAGTAGAGAAAGATGAAATGCATTATTCATTCCTAGATGGTATGCAAGAACTATCATGTAATTTCGACTTTCAATACTCAATCCATTCTAGGCAATCATCATGATCTCAAGTCATTCATGGAATTCAAGAGAAGTAGTTCAAGTCCACATATGCATTATTAATACAACACATAAGGCCATTCATAGCCAATCACAAGACAAGTTTCATCATTTGGATCATATCCAAGCCTAGAAAGCACAAAAATTTTTTTTAAATTTTCTGATTTTTATGGGATTTTCGTTTTAGATATGTGCAATGCAAGACATGTGCAAAATATTAACCTATCCTAGATGCTCATCATGTAAAGGATCATGCAAACCCCACCCCATACTTAGAAACACATTGTCCCCAATGTGGTATTCAAGTAAAGAGAGTGAAAGAAGGTTCTCACAATGTAAAAGCGTTTGCTATGGTATTTGGGAATTCTCAAGTGACTTGATGTTGGATGATCCTATCAACCATGGTAGAGAGCTCTCAAGCATCCTTTAAAGCCTCGGGATCCGCGCTAGGCACCGCTAGCCGTCCAAACCCCGCGTTCGCTCCACCCATAATTGGTGAGGGGTTCATCACCATCATTCACATGTCAAGAAAGGCTTCCAATGCCACTAATGCTTCTAGCACACACGAAAGTAGGCAAAACACACACAAAGCACACAAAAACAGAAAAATCTAAGTAAAAATGAAAAGGAAAAAAAATGTTCCCAATGGGTTGCCTCCCGCCAAGCGCTTCTTTAAGGTCATTAGCTTGACCAAACTCGGGAGCGTCTATTCGAGGTGAAGCGGGGCAATCATGTCTACCGGAGCTCCCGGAATATACTTCTTCAAGTGATGCCCATTCACTTTGAAATTTCCACAATGCTCTCCTCCTATTTCAATAGCTCCATGGGGAAAGATCTTCTTCACCACATATGGCCCGGTCCATCTTGACTTGAGCTTTCCGGGAAAGAGCCTTAGCCTCGAGTTGAAGAGAAGGACAAGATCTCCTTCACTCAACTCCTTTGGGATAATCCTCTTGTCGTGCCATCTCTTTGTTCTCTCCTTGTAGATCCGGGCATTCTCATAGGCTTCCAACCGGAGCTCCTCAAGGGCATTGATATCAAGCAATCTCTTCTCTCCCGCTTCCTTGAGATCAAAATTTAGCAACTTAATGGCCCAATAAGCTCTATGCTCCATTTCCACCGGAAGGTGGCAAGACTTGCCATAGACCAACTTGTAAGGAGTGGTACCGATAGGTGTCTTGAAGGCGGTTCTATATGCCCATAGTGCGTCTTCGAGCTTCATAGCCCAATCCTTCCTTGTTCTAGACACCGTCTTCTCTAGGATGGCCTTTATCTCTCGGTTGGAGATCTCCACTTGGCCACTAGTTTGGGGGTGGTAAGGTGTTGCCACCTTATGAGTCACCCCATACTTAGCCAAAAGTGCTCCAAAATTCCTATTTGTGAAGTTCTTCCCTCCATCACTAATGATCACCCTTGGTGTTCCAAACCTAGGGAAGATCACTTGGTTGAAGAACCGCACCACCACCTTGGCATCATTTGTAGGAGAAGCTATGGCCTCTACCCATCTTGACAAATAGTCTACCGCCAATAGGATGTAGAGATTTCCACGTGAAGAAGGGAATGGTCCCATGAAGTCTACACCCCACACATCAAAAATCTCAACTTCTTGGATGTTATTCAAGGGCATTTCATTCCTCCTTGAAATGTTTCCCGTCCTTTGGCAAGCATCACATGCCGCTACAAAACCTTGCACATCTCTAAACAAGTTAGGCCAATAAAAACCGGATTGCAATACCTTGGCACACGTTTTGTGTGAGCTAGCATGGCCTCCACATGGTAAGGAGTGACAATGCCGGATCACACTTTCC
Source organism: Fagopyrum homotropicum (assembly GCA_033239125.1). Lineage (NCBI taxonomy): Eukaryota > Viridiplantae > Streptophyta > Magnoliopsida > Caryophyllales > Polygonaceae > Fagopyrum > Fagopyrum homotropicum. Next base: position 62,639,116 of record BSWB01000005.1, read on the forward strand.
ACTTCATCTTCCGGTATGCATCTCCTAAGCACCCCATCCGGGCCTCTCTTGAATAGAAGAGGCTCACTCCAATAGTAATGCCTTACATCGTTGAAGAACTTTTTCCTTTGTGCATATGTCAATCCGGGAGGCACTTCCTCACACACCAAGTAGTTCACAATGTCGGCATACCATGGCTCACTTCCTCTAGCCACGTGGGACAAGCATTCTTTCACCATTTGCAATTGTTCGTCCCGGAATGAATCATCTATCGGGATGTTGTCTTTCCCAAGCTCCAATGGTGGGAGTCTACTAAGGTGATCCGCTACGGAGTTCTCGGATCCCTTCTTATCTCGTATCTCCAAATCAAACTCTTGAAGAAGAAGGATCCACCGAATCAACCTTGGTTTGGCATCCTTCTTTGTAAGTAGATAACGGATCGCCGCATGATCCGTATAAACTATGACCTTCGCTCCAACAAGGTATGAGCGGAATTTCTCAAATGCATACACCACCGCTAACAACTCCTTCTCGGTAGTAGCATAATTGAGTTGGGCATCATCTAGCGTCTTGCTAGCATAGTAAATAGCATGGGTACGCCCTTCCTTCCTTTGCCCCAAAACGGCCCCAACGGCCACATCACTTGCATCGCACATGATTTCAAATGGTAGACTCCAATCCGGAGGTTGCATGATAGGTGCGGAGATCAAGGCGTTCTTCAACCTACAAAACGCTTCAAGACAATCTTTGGAAAAGACAAAATCAACATCTTTCATTAGTAGGTTAGTGAGAGCCTTAGAAATTTTAGAGAAATCTTGAATGAACCTCCGGTAGAAACCGGCATGCCCTAAAAAACTCCTTACCCCCTTCACCGAGGTAGGTGGTGGCAACTTCTCTATCGTTTCAATCTTAGCCCTATCAACCTCAATGCCACGGTTAGACACCAAGTATCCTAACACAATACCTTCACTTACCATGAAGTGGCATTTTTCCCAATTTAAGACAAGATTTGTCTCTTCACATCTTTGCAACACTAATGACAAATTAGCCAAGCAATCATCGAAAGAAGAACCATAAACAGAGAAATCATCCATGAACACTTCCATGATATTTTCTATGTATTCCGAAAAGATGGCCATCATATACCTTTGAAAGGTGGCGGGTGCATTACACAACCCAAATGGCATTCTCCTATATGCAAAGGTACCCCATGGACATGTAAAAGTTGTTTTCTCTTGGTCATCGGGGTGGATAGGGATTTGAAAGAATCCACTATATCCATCTAAATAGCAAAAATGAGAGTGTTGAGCTAACCTTTCTAGCATTTGGTCAATGAAGGGGAGAGGGAAATGATCTTTCCTAGAGGCCATGTTTAACTTCCTATAATCTATGCACATCCTCCATCCCGTGACCGTCCTAGTTGGTATTAGTTCATTGTTCTCATTAGTTACTACCGTCATTCCACCCTTCTTAGGTACTACATGAACGGGACTAACCCACTTACTATCCGAGATAGGGTAGATAATCCCCGCATCTAGCAACTTAATGATTTCCTTTTTGACCACCTCTTTCATTATAGGATTCAATCTTCTTTGATGTTTTATAGAGGGTTTGTGGTTATCTTCCATCATTATCTTATGCATGCACAAAGATGGCTTAATGCCAACCAAATCATCAATAGTGTATCCAATGGCTTTCCTATGCAATCTTAGTTCATGCAGCAATTTAGCAAGTTCATCATCACTCAAGCATGCATTAACAATCACAGGATATGTAGAATTATCACCAAGGAATGCATACTTTAAATGAGAGGGGAGGGGTTTGAGTTCAAGTGAGGGAGGACCTTTATCGGTTGAAGACGATCCAAATAAGATTGGATGAGATAAATCCAAGGCAAAAGAAGATTCTCCTTGGCTCCTAGAAGCTTGATCATCATCAAGAGTTGATCCAGGAGAAACCACGGTTGGAAACACGGCTTGTTCATCTTCCACGGCCGTGGTTCTTGCCAAGCTTGCTTCTCGGAGTAGTCCAGAGAGTTTGACGGCCGTGGAACCTAAATCTCGACCGTGGAATTTGCAGTTGTTCACAATTTCTTCATGGCTCCCAAATCCAACTCTTGGCTCCTCTTCCAAAGCCTCCAAGGCCTTGATCTCTTCATTGCATTCCTCCTCAATGTCTTCCTCCATCATACTCAGGGTAAGAACCTTCTCCAAGGGGTCCTTGATCAAAATCGAGCTTACAACTTCTCTAGATTCTTCTTGCTCGATTATGTTGAAGATATCTTCATCAAGGGTTGGCCCTTTCATCATTGTGGACAGGTTGAACTTGATGCTCTCCTCTCCAATGTTGAAGGAGAGAGTCCCGTTCTTGCAATCCACCAAGCATCCGGAAGTGGCTAGGAAGGGCCTTCCTAGAATGATAGGAACCGGGTAGTCCGCCGGAATGTCCAACACTACAAAGTCGATGGGTACATAGAATCCTCCCAATTGCACCGGAATGTCCTCTAGAATCCCAACCGGATGAGTAATAGAGCGGTCCGCCATATAGAGGGTCATCTTGACCGGCTTCGGCTCTCCTAGCCCGACCTTGTTGCTAAGTGCAAGCGGTATGATGCTCACACTTGCCCCAAGATCACAAAGGGCCTCGTACTTCACGTCTCCTACTCCAATTGGAACGCAAAAAGAGCCCGGATCTCTTAGCTTGGGGGGCATTTCCTCCTTCATCGTTTGGATCAACTCCGAGGATCTCTTGGTCATCCTTATCTCCCCATACTCCTCCAACTTCCTCTTGTTGGAGAGTATTTCTTTCAAAAACTTCCCGTATGCCGGCATTCCTAAGATGGCATCCATGAACGGAATGTTAATATGTAACTTGGACATTAGTTCAAGGAACTTACCAAAGTGATTGTCCAAACGTGCTCTCGCTCTTGATTGTGGGAAAGGTAGTGGCGGCTTGTATGGAGGCGGTGCCACATAAGTTGGCTCTACATCCTTGCTTTTCCCTTCATCATCTTGCTTTCTTCCCTCTTCTACCGCTACTTGCTTTCCTTTAGTTTGGTCCTTGGGCAAAGGATCCTTCATGCTCAACCCACTCCTTGTTGTGATGGCCAACACTTGGCCTCTTGGGTTGTCTTCGGTTCTTCCGGGAAGCTTCCCCGGATCTCTATGCGCTTCACCCGCCTTTTGAAAGACTTGTGCTTCCAAGACCTTTTGAGCCTTAGAGATTGAAGTCACGGTGCTCTCAAGTCCATTCAATCTTCCTAGCAATTGCTCAAACATGACTTCGGTTCTATCCTTGGTAGGTTGAGAAAAACCGGGCGGAGGTTCTTGTGAAGCTCTTTGTGGTGGAGTTGTACTTGTGGAAACGGGAGGGTTCAAGGCTCCATCCGGGTTAGAGTAAGAAAACCCGGGATGGTTGTGGTTTGGCCGGTAATTGTTGAATTGCCGGTTGTTGTTGAAATTTCTTGGGCCTTGGTAATTGTTGAAATTGCCCCTTCCCATATAATTCACATCTTCCTCTTTGGAAGACAAATTGGCTTGTGGAGGTGTTTGAGGAGTTGCTTGGCTCTTTAAGGTGGTAGTACACAACTCTCTCAAGGACTTCAACTCGTTGTTGATGGCGTCAAGCTTGAAGTTGCTCATGGTGACTTCACTCACCTCATATGCTCCCGCCTTTCTTCCTTCGCTCTTCCTATGAGAGTACTTTTCAATCACTAGAGCTTGCTTTTCCACAAACTCCCAAGCATCATCTACGTGCTTCTCCATAAATGTCCCACCGGAAAGAGATTGAAGCTTGAATTGGCTATCTTCATCAAGCCTCTTGTAGTAGATCTCTAATAGTTCAATCTTCGGTATGCCATGGTGTGGGCAATCTAGGAGAAGGTCTTTGAATCTCTCCCAAGACTTGAACAAACTTTCTCTATCCCTCATCACAAAGGCATTGATCTTTCCCCTTAATTCGGTGGTCCTGGAAGGTGGGAAGAACTTGGTTAAGAACTCGGTTGTCATCTCCTCCCAAGTACCAACTCGCCCTTGTGGAATAGATTGATACCAAGCCAAGGCTTTGTCCTTAAGAGAGAAGGAAAAGGCCCTTAGCTTATGGTTGTTGCTCTCCAATCTTGGTGGTCTAAGAGTCTCCATCAAAATCTCATAGTTCATCAAATGTTGGTGAGGAGACTCTCCTTCCATCCCTCCAAATTGATTATGCCGGATCATTTGAAGAACTTGAGGGCGGAGTTCATAGTTGTGGGTAGCGGGATCTCCTAGGTTCACACCCGGTCGGTGTGCTCTTTGTGCCGGATCCATACGCCTCCCTAGGGTTTGTGGCTCCTCAATAGCAATAGGAACGACCTAACATTGGCCGCCGGCTGCGGTTGTGGTGGAGGAGGTGGAGGTTGTCGGCGATTAAGCTCCCCTTGTACAAGGGCTTGCCTAATCTCCTCAATCTCCCTCCTAGTTTCCTCTTGCCTCTCATTGGCAAGTCTCCTTTCTTCCTCCAAGAGCTCATCTCTTAGCCTTATTTGCTCTAAGGCTTCATCCAATTCAGCTTGAAGATTTCTACCGGCCATCTCTTTCTCTTTTCGGATGTTCTTAGATCTAGATCGAAGGGTTTTCTCCGGTTCGGGATCAAATGGAGCTAAATCCTTGCCACGAGATCTTCGCATACACCTAAAGAGTAATAGATGTCCTGAAAAGCAAAGACACAAACCAAAGAGAGATCAAAAGCAACAAGAAAGATCTACACTAGAAACAATCACAAAATAGACTCAATCTAGACCTAGTCCCCGGCAACGGCGCCAAAAACTTGTTACGCTAAAAGAGTATGCACGCAATAAGCCTTAAATTTATACTCGATATAATTATCCTAACTTCTAGCGCACCCGCAGTGTACGGGACGTTTGTAGTATGGATAGTACTCCGAGGTCGAACGCAAAGACTAAGGTGAAATTGATTCGGTTTTGTGATTTAATTTAGTGAAGATCTAAGGTTTAGAAAAGGGAGAAACAAAGGAAGAGAATCTCAATTGTTTTTGTTGGTTTTAAGTGATCATGTCAAAGATCATAACTCATGCAAAGCAATCAATAAAACTAAACCAAAAATCAGCACAAATAAACGGAACAAACAAGATATTGATCAAGGAAAAAGAGAGACGGATTCTAGGGGTCGGAAATTCCGGTTATGGCTTAGAACTCCAGTTATCTACTCATACTTTGGATTGATTTTGATATGTTGGGATTAGGTGTTTCTAAATTGGGAGCAATTACCGGGTAAGTCTCATGATCCAACTAATCCACACCTAAGGTCTTATTACCGGGTAAGTCTCTAAGAACCTAAGGTTAGGAATTTTCTCACAAACCGGGATTGTCAATTAGGGATCTAACCTATCCTTACCGGGTAAGTCTTGGACAGGGAAGTCTTAATCAACATTCCTAGCACATCTAATCCAATGGCGACTTGTTAGGTTCACCACTACCTAAGGTTTCGCTATTTTAGATTCTAAGGGAAAGGATTACCGGGTAAGTTTCTCCTAACACTTAGTCACTACACTAGGATACCCTAGAGTAGGTTAAACTCAGCAAAATCTTAGGGTTTCAGCAATTTTATGAATCTAAGATAAGATCCTTCGAACCAGGAAAAATCACGGTTTGTTCTTCAGAAACCACGACCGTGGTTCTTCAAGAACTACCCGCGATTTCTAACAGCATCTACGTTCATGAACTAAAATCATCCAAAAGCAAATCTAAGTCCGTCCTATCATAGATCTAGCCATAACCATCCTTTCTTTACCCTAGAGTCACATCAAATTAGCCTACAACATTCATAATGAGAATCAAAGCAAACAAATATAGAATCACAACCTCCATTGCAAGAAAATGAAAGAAAGAAGATGAACAAATGAACTTCAAATACAATCCAAATCTGAAGATGAAATAAGAACGACTTACAATCCTTCTAAAAGAAGGTTCAAGGGTTCATAAATCCCTAGCAATAATCCCGAATTACAAGAACTAAGTGTGTCTTCTCCTCTCTTCTTCAATGGCTCCTTCCTTCTTCTTCTTGCACTTTCCTTCCTAGAAAAATCCTTCTTCTTCTTGGAATATATTTTGTTAAAGGAATGGATAATGTGTGAGCTCCCTCAAACTACCCCAGCTCCCAGCTGCTTGCTGCCTCCAAACAACCCCTCTTGGACCACTTTTATAACAAATTCTTCATGAGCTGGCCATGAGAGTCGTGGCACAGCTGTCACGAGAATCTGGCAAAATCCACGGTCATTTCCACGGCCGTGGTTCTTCAGGAACCCGTGATTCTATGCAGAAAGTTTGCCTTGGATCATTGAGCTGTGGTTTGGTGCATGACTAGAGTTTGGCAAGGTTCCATGAGTCCTCCTAGCTCTTTGTTTGTGTTATAATGAGTCCGAGGACGTGTCATCTAAATGAACGATCCTTTGACGCATCGTTTTAGCTCTAAACTTCCCGTAATACCTACAAAACGCACACAAGTCCGTGTAGACGTCTATCTCGACAAAATACATGTTTTAAGTGCAAAACGTATTGGACTAGTGCTAGATCATGCATGATTGAGCGGGAATTCTATCTAAATGTTACCCTAAAACTATGCTATAAATCGTGTTATCAAAATACCCCATACTTAAGGTTTGCTCGTCCTCGAGCAAATTCCCAACTATAGACTAAGAGATGACATGATTTATGTATGTAGAAAAATGCAAAATCTTTTTGAGTTTTTGTGCTTCTACTATTGGATCACCTTCATAGTCATGATCAATGGCAATTTGATAAGCAATTATGTATCAAACAATAAGGGCATGGAAAGACAATTGTACTTAACTCAAAAGCATGCATGAGATGGGAGGACTAAGATGTCAAGAAGATCAAGAGTCTATCCAATCTAGATTACTAAGTCTTACAAACATGCAAGTAGGTCATAAGGGCTTGTGACATAAAAGGCTAAGAAACGTTTCAATTGGGGAGGGGAATTTTCTAGGTGTGTGATGCTAATCCGGGAATGGAACTAACTTCACTTCCTTGTCCTCGATCAACTTCCCCCAAGTGTATATTTTTCCCTATCTTGCTTTCTTTTTCTCTTTCTTTGAATCATTTTTGAGACAATGGCATTGGTGTACAATAGCCGAAACCTCGGTGATTAGCCATCCTCGGGTTTTTTCTCGTTTTCGAGGTACATCCACACCGGGCACACATACCAAAGCTCGTTAGGGTTATTGGTTTATTTGACTTTGGCAAGGCACCAACACCCGATTATGTGAAGTGTACCGAGTTAATTATCATTTAAACCAACGCCCCCAAACCTATTTTTGCTACACTTTCACAATAATTTCAGCATTCATTTCACGACATTCTTTTCATTACATCCTCACCCCGCACTTTCTTTTACACATTCAAACACACTAGCATGCTCCTATTCCCGGATGGGTTTAAAGAAGGTTGAATTTATATCAATTGAGGTGCTCAAGCAATCATGATCAAGATGAGAAGTAGAGAAAGATGAAATGCCTTATTCATTCCTAGATGGTATGCAAGAACTATCATGTAATTTCGACTTTCAATACTCAATCCATTCTAGGCAATCATCATGATCTCAAGTCATTCATGGAATTCAAGAGAAGTAGTTCAAGTCCACATATGCATTATTAATACAACACATAAGGCCATTCATAGCCAATCACAAGACAAGTTTCATCATTAGGATCATATCCAAGCCTAGAAAGCACAAAAAAATTTTTTAAATTTTCTGATTTTTATGGGATTTTCGTTTTAGATATGTGCAATGCAAGACATGTGCAAAATATTAACCTATCCTAGATGCTCATCATGTAAAGGATCATGCAAACCCCACCCCATACTTAGAAACACATTGTCCCCAATGTGGTATTCAAGTAAAGAGAGTGAAAGAAGGTTCTCACAATGTAAAAGCGTTTGCTATGGTATTTGGGAATTCTCAAGTGACTTGATGTTGGATGATCCTATCAACCATGGTAGAGAGCTCTCAAGCATCCTTTAAAGCCTCGGGATCCGCGCTAGGCACCGCTAGCCGTCCAAACCCCGCGTCCGCTCCACCCATAATTGGTGAGGGGTTCATCACCATCATTCACATGTCAAGAAAGGCTTCCAATGCCACTAATGCTTCTAGCACACACGAAAGTAGGCAAAACACACACAAAGCACACAAAAACAGAAAAATCTAAGTAAAAATGAAAAGGAAAAAAAATGTTACCAATGGGTTGCCTCCCGCCAAGCGCTTCTTTAAGGTCATTAGCTTGACCAAACTCGGGAGCGTCTATTCGAGGTGAAGCGGGGCAATCATGTCTACCGGAGCTCCCGGAATATACTTCTTCAAGCGATGCCCATTCACTTTGAAATTTCCACAATGCTCTCCTCCTATTTCAATAGCTCCATGGGGAAAGATCTTCTTCACCACATATGGCCCGGTCCATCTTGACTTGAGCTTTCCGGGAAAGAGCCTTAGCCTCGAGTTGAAGAGAAGGACAAGATCTCCTTCACTCAACTCCTTTGGGATAATCCTCTTGTCGTGCCATCTCTTTGTTCTCTCCTTGTAGATCCGGGCATTCTCATAGGCTTCCAACCGGAGCTCCTCAAGGGCATTGATATCAAGCAATCTCTTCTCTCCCGCTTCCTTGAGATCAAAATTTAGCAACTTAATGGCCCAATAAGCTCTATGCTCCATTTCCACCGGAAGGTGGCAAGACTTGCCATAGACCAACTTGTAAGGAGTGGTACCGATAGGTGTCTTGAAGGCGGTTCTATATGCCCATAGTGCGTCATCGAGCTTCATAGCCCAATCCTTCCTTGTTCTAGACACCGTCTTCTCTAGGATGGCCTTTATCTCTCGGTTGGAGATCTCCACTTGGCCACTAGTTTGGGGGTGGTAAGGTGTTGCCACCTTATGAGTCACCCCATACTTAGCCAAAAGTGCTCCAAAATTCCTATTTGTGAAGTTCTTCCCTCCATCACTAATGATCACCCTTGGTGTTCCAAACCTAGGGAAGATCACTTGGTTGAAGAACCGCACCACCACCTTGGCATCATTTGTAGGAGAAGCTATGGCCTCTACCCATCTTGACAAATAGTCTACCGCCAATAGGATGTAGAGATTTCCACGTGAAGAAGGGAATGGTCCCATGAAGTCTACACCCCACACATCAAAAATCTCAACTTCTTGGATGTTATTCAAGGGCATTTCATTCCTCCTTGAAATGTTTCCCGTCCTTTGGCAAGCATCACATGCCGCTACAAAACCTTGCACATCTCTAAACAAGTTAGGCCAATAAAAACCGGATTGCAATACCTTGGCACACGTTTTGTGTGAGCTAGCATGGCCTCCACATGGTAAGGAGTGACAATGCCGGATCACACTTTCCACTTCATCTTCCGGTATGCATCTCCTAAGCACCCCATCCGGGCCTCTCTTGAATAGAAGAGGCTCACTCCAATAGTAATGCCTTACATCGTTGAAGAACTTTTTCCTTTGTGCATATGTCAATCCGGGAGGCACTTCCTCACACACCAAGTAGTTCACAATGTCGGCATACCATGGCTCACTTCCTCTAGCCACGTGGGACAAGCATTCTTTCACCATTTGCAATTGTTCGTCCCGGAATGAATCATCTATCGGGATGTTGTCTTTCCCAAGCTCCAATGGTGGGAGTCTACTAAGGTGATCCGCTACGGAGTTCTCGGATCCCTTCTTATCTCGTATCTCCAAATCAAACTCTTGAAGAAGAAGGATCCACCGAATCAACCTTGGTTTGGCATCCTTCTTTGTAAGTAGATAACGGATCGCCGCATGATCCGTATAAACTATGACCTTCGCTCCAACAAGGTATGAGCGGAATTTCTCAAATGCATACACCACCGCTAACAACTCCTTCTCGGTAGTAGCATAATTGAGTTGGGCATCATCTAGCGTCTTGCTAGCATAGTAAATAGCATGGGTACGCCCTTCCTTCCTTTGCCCCAAAACGGCCCCAACGGCCACATCACTTGCATCGCACATGATTTCAAATGGTAGACTCCAATCCGGAGGTTGCATGATAGGTGCGGAGATCAAGGTGTTCTTCAACCTACAAAACGCTTCAAGACAATCTTTGGAAAAGACAAAATCAACATCTTTCATTAGTAGGTTAGTGAGAGGCTTAGAAATTTTAGAGAAATCTTGAATGAACCTCCGGTAGAAACCGGCATGCCCTAAAAAACTCCTTACCCCCTTCACCGAGGTAGGTGGTGGCAACTTCTCTATCGTTTCAATCTTAGCCCTATCAACCTCAATGCCACGGTTAGACACCAAGTATCCTAACACAATACCTTCACTTACCATGAAGTGGCATTTTTCCCAATTTAAGACAAGATTTGTCTCTTCACATCTTTGCAACACTAATGACAAATTAGCCAAGCAATCATCGAAAGAAGAACCATAAACAGAGAAATCATCCATGAACACTTCCATGATATTTTCTATGTATTCCGAAAAGATGGCCATCATACACCTTTGAAAGGTGGCGGGTGCATTACACAACCCAAATGGCATTCTCCTATATGCAAAGGTACCCCATGGACATGTAAAAGTTGTTTTCTCTTGGTCATCGGGGTGGATAGGGATTTGAAAGAATCCACTATATCCATCTAAATAGCAAAAATGAGAGTGTTGAGCTAACCTTTCTAGCATTTGGTCAATGAAGGGGAGAGGGAAATGATCTTTCCTAGAGGCCATGTTTAACTTCCTATAATCTATGCACATCCTCCATCCCGTGACCGTCCTAGTTGGTATTAGTTCATTGTTCTCATTAGTTACTACCGTCATTCCACCCTTCTTAGGTACTACATGAACGGGACTAACCCACTTACTATCCGAGATAGGGTAGATAATCCCCGCATCTAGCAACTTAATGATTTCCTTTTTGACCACCTCTTTCATTATAGGATTCAATCTTCTTTGATGTTTTATAGAGGGTTTGTGGTTATCTTCCATCATTATCTTATGCATGCACAAAGATGGCTTAATGCCAACCAAATCATCAATAGTGTATCCAATGGCTTTCCTATGCAATCTTAGTTCATGCAGCAATTTAGCAAGTTCATCATCACTCAAGCATGCATTAACAATCACAGGATATGTAGAATTATCACCAAGGAATGCATACTTTAAATGAGAGGGGAGGGGTTTGAGTTCAAGTGAGGGAGGACCTTTATCGGTTGAAGACGATCCAAATAAGATTGGATGAGATAAATCCAAGGCAAAAGAAGATTCTCCTTGGCTCCTAGAAGCTTGATCATCATCAAGAGTTGATCCAAGAGAAACCACGGTTGGAAACACGGCTTGTTCATCTTCCACGGCCGTGGTTCTTGCCAAGCTTGCTTCTCGGAGTAGTCCAGAGAGTTTGACGGCCGTGGAACCTAAATCTCGACCGTGGAATTTGCAGCTGTTCACAATTTCTTCATGGCTCCCAAATCCAACTCTTGGCTCCTCTTCCAAAGCCTCCAAGGCCTTGATCTCTTCATTGCATTCCTCCTCAATGTCTTCCTCCATCATACTCAGGGTAAGAACCTTCTCCAAGGGGTCCTTGATCAAAATCGAGCTTACAACTTCTCTAGATTCTTCTTGCTCGATTATGTTGAAGATATCTTCATCAAGGGTTGGCCCTTTCATCATTGTGGACAGCTTGAACTTGATGCTCTCCTCTCCAATGTTGAAGGAGAGAGTCCCGTTCTTGCAATCCACCAAGCATCCGGAAGTGGCTAGGAAGGGCCTTCCTAGAATGATAGGAACCGGGTAGTCCGCCGGAATGTCCAACACTACAAAGTCGATGGGTACATAGAATCCTCCCAATTGCACCGGAATGTCCTCTAGAATCCCAACCGGATGAGTAATAGAGCAGTCCGCCATATAGAGGGTCATCTTGACCGGCTTCGGCTCTCCTAGCCCGACCTTGTTGCTAAGTGCAAGCGGTATGATGCTCACACTTGCCCCAAGATCACAAAGGGCCTCGTACTTCACGTCTCCTACTCCAATTGGAACGCAAAAAGAGCCCGGATCTCTTAGCTTGGGGGGCATTTCCTCCTTCATCGTTTGGATCAACTCCGAGGATCTCTTGGTCATCCTTATCTCCCCATACTCCTCCAACTTCCTCTTGTTGGAGAGTATTTCTTTCAAAAACTTCCCGTATGCCGGCATTCCTAAGATGGCATCCATGAACGGAATGTTAATATGTAACTTGGACATTAGTTCAAGGAACTTACCAAAGTGATTGTCCAAACGTGCTCTCGCTCTTGATTGTGGGAAAGGTAGTGGCGGCTTGTATGGAGGCGGTGCCACATAAGTTGGCTCTACATCCTTGCTTTTCCCTTCATCATCTTGCTTTCTTCCCTCTTCTACCGCTACTTGCTTTCCTTTAGTTTGGTCCTTGGGCAAAGGATCCTTCATGCTCAACCCACTCCTTGTTGTGATGGCCAACACTTGGCCTCTTGGGTTGTCTTCGGTTCTTCCGGGAAGCTTCCCCGGATCTCTATGCGCTTCACCCGCCTTTTGAAAAACTCGTGCTTCCAAGACCTTTTGAGCCTTAGAGATTGAAGTCACGGTGCTCTCAAGTCCATTCAATCTTCCTAGCAATTGCTCAAACATGACTTCGGTTCTATCCTTGGTAGGTTGAGAAAAACCGGGCGGAGGTTCTTGTGAAGCTCTTTGTGGTGGAGTTGTACTTGTGGAAACGGGAGGGTTCAAGGCTCCATCCGGGTTAGAGTAAGAAAACCCGGGATGGTTGTGGTTTGGCCGGTAATTGTTGAATTGCCGGTTGTTGTTGAAATTTCTTGGGCCTTGGTAATTGTTGAAATTGCCCCTTCCCATATAATTCACATCTTCCTCTTTGGAAGACAAATTGGCTTGTGGAGGTGTTTGAGGAGTTGCTTGGCTCTTTAAGGTGGTAGTACACAACTCTCTCAAGGACTTCAACTCGTTGTTGATGGCGTCAAGCTTGAAGTTGCTCATGGTGACTTCACTCACCTCATATGCTCCCGCCTTTCTTCCTTCGCTCTTCCTATGAGAGTACTTTTCAATCACTAGAGCTTGCTTTTCCACAAACTCCCAAGCATCATCTACGTGCTTCTCCATAAATGTCCCACCGGAAAGAGATTGAAGCTTGAATTGGCTATCTTCATCAAGCCTCTTGTAGTAGATCTCTAATAGTTCAATCTTCGGTATGCCATGGTGTGGGCAATCTAGGAGAAGGTCTTTGAATCCCTCCCAAGACTTGAACAAACTTTCTCTATCCCTCATCACAAAGGCATTGATCTTTCCCCTTAATTCGGTGGTCCTGGAAGGTGGGAAGAACTTGGTTAAGAACTCGGTTGTCATCTCCTCCCAAGTACCAACTCGCCCTTGTGGAATAGATTGATACCAAGCCAAGGCTTTGTCCTTAAGAGAGAAGGAAAAGGCCCTTAGCTTATGGTTGTTGCTCTCCAATCTTGGTGGTCTAAGAGTCTCCATCAAAATCTCATAGTTCATCAAATGTTGGTGAGGAGACTCTCCTTCCATCCCTCCAAATTGATTATGCCGGATCATTTGAAGAACTTGAGGGCGGAGTTCATAGTTGTGGGTAGCGGGATCTCCTAGGTTCACACCCGGTCGGTGTGCTCTTTGTGCCGGATCCATACGCCTCCCTAGGGTTTGTGGCTCCTCAATAGCAATAGGAACGACCTAACATTGGCCGCCGGCTGCGGTTGTGGTGGAGGAGGTGGAGGTTGTCGGCGATTAAGCTCCCCTTGTACAAGGGCTTGCCTAATCTTCTCAATCTCCCTCCTAGTTTCCTCTTGCCTCTCATTGGCAAGTCTCCTTTCTTCCTCCAAGAGCTCATCTCTTAGCCTTATTTGCTCTAAGGCTTCATCCAATTCAGCTTGAAGATTTCTACCGGCCATCTCTTTCTCTTTTCGGATGTTCTTAGATCTAGATCGAAGGTTTTCTCCGGTTCGGGATCAAATGGAGCTAAATCCTTGCCACGAGATCTTCGCATACACCTAAAGAGTAATAGATGTCCTGAAAAGCAAAGACACAAACCAAAGAGAGATCAAAAGCAACAAGAAAGATCTACACTAGAAACAATCACAAAATAGACTCAATCTAGACCTAGTCCCCGGCAACGGCGCCAAAAACTTGTTACGCTAAAAGAGTATGCACGCAATAAGCCTTAAATTTATACTCGATATAATTATCCTAACTTCTAGCGCACCCGCAGTGTACGGGACGTTTGTAGTATGGATAGTACTCCGAGGTCGAACGCAAAGACTAAGGTGAAATTGATTCGGTTTTGTGATTTAATTTAGTGAAGATCTAAGGTTTAGAAAAGGGAGAAACAAAGGAAGAGAATCTCAATTGTTTTTGTTGGTTTTAAGTGATCATGTCAAAGATCATAACTCATGCAAAGCAATCAATAAAACTAAACCAAAAATCAGCACAAATAAACGGAACAAACAAGATATTGATCAAGGAAAAAGAGAGACGGATTCTAGGGGTCGGAAATTCCGGTTATGGCTTAGAACTCCAGTTATCTACTCATACTTTGGATTGATTTTGATATGTTGGGATTAGGTGTTTCTAAATTGGGAGCAATTACCGGGTAAGTCTCATGATCCAACTAATCCACACCTAAGGTCTTATTACCGGGTAAGTCTCTAAGAACCTAAGGTTAGGAATTTTCTCACAAACCGGGATTGTCAATTAGGGATCTAACCTATCCTTACCGGGTAAGTCTTGGAGAGGGAAGTCTTAATCAACATTCCTAGCACATCTAATCCAATGGCGACTTGTTAGGTTCACCACTACCTAAGGTTTCGCTATTTTAGATTCTAAGGGAAAGGATTACCGGGTAAGTTTCTCCTAACACTTAGTCACTACACTAGGATACCCTAGAGTAGGTTAAACTCAGCAAAATCTTAGGGTTTCAGCAATTTTATGAATCTAAGATAAGATCCTTCGAACCAGGAAAAATCACGGTTTGTTCTTCAGAAACCACGACCGTGGTTCTTCAAGAACTACCCGCGATTTCTAACAGCATCTACGTTCATGAACTAAAATCATCCAAAAGCAAATCTAAGTCCGTCCTATCATAGATCTAGCCATAACCATCCTTTCTTTACCCTAGAGTCACATCAAATTAGCCTACAACATTCATAATGGGAATCAAAGCAAACAAATATAGAATCACAACCTCCATTGCAAGAAAATGAAAGAAAGAAGATGAACAAATGAACTTCAAATACAATCCAAATCTGAAGATGAAATAAGAACGACTTACAATCCTTCTAAAAGGAGGTTCAAGGGTTCATAAATCCCTAGCAATAATCCCGAATTACAAGAACTAAGTGTGTCTTCTCCTCTCTTCTTCAATGGCTCCTTCCTTCTTCTTCTTGCACTTTCCTTCCTAGAAAAATCCTTCTTCTTCTTGGAATATATTTTGTTAAAGGAATGGATAATGTGTGAGCTCCCTCAAACTACCCCAGCTCCCAGCTGCTTGCTGCCTCCAAACAACCCCTCTTGGACCACTTTTATAACAAATTCTTCATGAGCTGGCCATGAGAGTCGTGGCACAGCTGTCACGAGAATCTGGCAAAATCCACGGTCATTTCCACGGCCGTGGTTCTTCAGGAACCCGTGATTCTATGCAGAAAGTTCGCCTTGGATCATTGAGCTGTGGTTTGGTGCATGACTAGAGTTTGGAAAGGTTCCATGAGTCCTCCTAGCTCTTTGTTTGTGTTGTAATGAGTCCGAGGACGTGTCATCTAAATGAACGATCCTTTGACGCATCGTTTTAGCTCTAAACTTCCCGTAATACCTACAAAACGCACACAAGTCCGTGTAGACGTCTATCTCGACAAAATACATGTTTTAAGTGCAAAACGTATTGGACTAGTGCTAGATCATGCATGATTGAGCGGGAATTCTATCTAAATGTTACCCTAAAACTATGCTATAAATCGTGTTATCAGCCCCATGAAGTCCACACCCGACACATCAAATATCTCCACCTCTTGTATGTTGTTCAAGGGCATCTCATTCCTCCTTGAGATGTTGCTCGTCCTTTGGCAAGCATCACAAGCAACCACAAAATTATGCACATCCTTGAACAAACTTGGCCAAAAGAAACCCGATTGTAACACCTTAGCACGTGTCTTGTGTGAGCTAGCATGGCCTCCACATGGCAAGGAGTGACAATGGCGGATCACACTCTCCACCTCATCCTCCGGTATGCATCTCATAAAGATTCCATCCGGCCCTCTCTTGAACAAAAGCGGTTCACTCCAATAGTAATGCCTCACATCCTTGAAGAATTTCTTCCTTTGGGCATAGGATAAACCGGGTGGCACCTCCTCACACACAAGGTAGTTCACAATGTCGGCATACCATGGTTCATTACCCCTTGACACTTGAAACAAGCATTCCTCCACCATTTGCAATTGCTCATCCCGGAATGAGTCATCAATCGGGATGTCATCTCCCTCAAGTTCCAATGGTGGAAGTCTACTAAGGTGATCCGCCACGGAATTTTCGGACCCTTTCTTATCCCGGATTTCCAAGTCAAACTCTTGAAGAAGAAGGATCCACCAAATCAACCGAGGCTTTGCATCCTTATTTGTAAGGAGATAACGGATCGCAGAATGATCCGTATACACAACGACCTTCGCTCCAACAAGATACGAGTGGAACTTCTCAAATGCGTACACAACCGCTAGTAACTTCTTCTCGGTAGTAGCATAATTGAGTTGGGCATCATCTAGCGTCTTGCTAGCATAATAAATGGCATGTGTGCGCCCATATTTTCTTTGCCCCAAAACAGCCCCAACGGCTACATCACTTGCATCACACATGATCTCAAATGGTAGACTCCAATCCGGAGGTTGCATGATAGGTGCGGAGATTAAAGCATTCTTCAACCTACAAAAAGCCTCAAGGCAATCCTTGGAGAAAACAAACTCAATATCTTTCATTAGTAGGTTAGTAAGAGGCTTAGAAATCTTAGAGAAATCTTTAATAAATCTCCGGTAAAAACCGGCATGCCCTAAAAAACTCCTTACCCCCTTCACCGAGGTAGGTGGTGGCAACTTCTCTATAGTTTCTATCTTAGCCCTATCAACCTCAATGCCTCTGTTGGACACCAAGTGTCCCAACACAATTCCTTAACTTACCATGAAGTGGCATTTCTCCTAATTCAAGACTAGGTTAGTCTCCTCACATCTCTTAAGCACTAGAGACAAGTTAGCTAAACAATCATCAAAGGAAGATCCATAAACAGAAAAATCATCCATAAACACTTCCATGATGTTTTCAATATAGTAAGAAAAGATGGCCATCATACACCTTTGAAAGGTGGCGGGTGCATTACACAACCCAAATGGCATTCTCCTATATGCAAATGTACCCCAAGGACATGTGAATGTAGTTTTCTCTTGGTCATCGGGGTGGATAGGGATTTGGAAGAATCCACTATAACCGTCTAAGTAACAAAAATGGGAATGTTGAGCTAATCTCTCTAGCATTTGGTCAATGAAAGGAAGAGGGAAGTGATCTTTCCTAGAGGCCACATTTAGTTTCCTATAGTCAATACACATCCTCCATCCCGTAACCGTTCTAGTTGGGATTAGTTCATTATTCTCATTGGTTACTACGATCATCCCACCCTTCTTAGGAACCACATGTACGGGACTAACCCATTTACTATCCGAAATCGGGAAAATGATTCCCGCTTCAAGCAATTTAAGGATCTCTTTCTTTACTACTTCTTTCATGATAGGGTTTAGTCTTCTTTGAGGTTCAATTGAAGGTTTATGATTGTCTTCCATTAAGATCTTATGCATGCACAAAGAAGGTTTAATGCCAACTAAATCATCAATGGTATATCCAATAGCCTTCCTATGCAATCTCAACTCATGCAACAATCTATTCAACTCATCATCATTTAAGCATGCATTCACAATAACCGGATAAGTAGAATCTTCACCAAGAAAAGCATACTTAAGATGAGAGAGGAGGGGTTTAATTTCAAGTTTAGGAGGACCTTTATCGAGTGGAGACGATCCGTATAATGTTGGTTGATATGAATCCAAAGCCATGGAAGACTCCCCAAAGCTCCTTGAAGCTTGATCAACAACCAATGCAGTTTCTGGAGAAACCACGGGCAAAATTACGGTCTCTGGCACAACCACGGCCGTGGAACTTGCAAAGCTAGCCTTTTTGAGCATTCTAGAGAGTTCCACGGGGCTTTCCACGGGCGTGGTTTCCCCTACCTGGCCGTGGTTTTCACAGAAATTCAACACACCTTCGTGTGCTTCAAATTCAGCTCTTGTCTCCTTTTCCAATGATTCCAAAGCGTTGATTTCTTCATTGCATGCCTCCTCAACTCCTTCCTCCATCAAACTTAAGCTAAGAACCTTCTCCAAGGGGTCCTTGATCAAGATCGAGCTCACAACTTCTCTAGACTCCTCTTGCTCGACAATGTTGAACACATCTTCACCAAGGGCTGACCCTTCATCATTGTGGATAATTTGAACTTGATATTCTCTTCTCCAATATTGAAGGAGAGAATTCAATTTTTACAATCCACCAAACATCCGGATGTAGCCAAAAAAGGTCTCCCTAAGATGATGGGAACCGGATAGTCCGCCGGGATGTCCAAGACAACGCAACGGCGCCAAAAACTTGTTACGCTAAGAATGTGACACGCAAAAGCTTTAAATTTATAACTCGATATATTTCTCCTAACTCCTAGCAAACCCGCAGTATACGGGACGTTTTGTAGTAGGGATAGTATTCCGAGGTCGAACTCAAAGACTGAGGTGAGATTGAATCGATTAATGACTAAGGATAGTGAAGATCTAGGCTAAGAAAAGAGAAAGGAATAAACAAACGAAAATCTCAATATTTTTTGTTTGGTTTTTAGGTGATCAATCAAAGATAACAAATCATGCGAAATCAACAATCAACTAAGCTAACACCTCAAGTAAACAAGCAAATACGAAATATGTAATCAAAGGGAGAAAAGCGGATTCTAGGGGTTGGAAATTCCGGTTATGGCATAGGACTCAAGCTATCTAATCATTCTTTGGATCAACTATAGTATGTTGGGAGTTAGTGTTTCTAGATTGGGATCAATCACCGGGTAGGTCTCATGGTCGACTAATCCGTTCCTAAGGTCTTATCACCGGGTAAGTCTCAAAGAGCCTAAGGATAGGAATCCTACACAAACCGGATGGTTATCTAGGGATCTAACCTCTCCTTACCGGGTAAGTCTCGGGAAGGCAAGTCCTAAACATCAATCCTAGCACACTCAATCCAATAGCGGCTTATGAGGCTCACTACTACCTAGAGTTCGTCATTATCGGTATCTAAGAGCAAGAATCACCGGGTAGGTGTCTTCTAACTCTTAGTTACTAACACTAGGTCACCCTAGGATAGATTTAGCTCAACTAACACTAGGATTTCAACAAATCACCAACCTAACTCTTAGATTTATCAATACAAGCAAGTTAATCAAAATTACGGGGTGTTCATCCCTTTCCACGGCCGTGGAAAGGCAAGATCCAACCGTGGTTTTAAACAGTGACTAGGTTCAATCAAGCGAGTCATCCAAGTATTCATTTAAGTCTATTCTATCATAGTCCAAGCCATAACCATCTTTTCCTTACCCTAGAATCGCATATATTTAGCCTACAACATGCATCTTAACAATCAAACTCAACAAGCATAAAATCATGGAATCCATGGCAAGAAGATGAAATGAAAGATGGATTAAGCAAATGAAACAAGTAAAACAAGCTAAATCAAGGTTCAAGAAGGACATACAACCCTTCAAAAGAAGGTTCGAATCGTTTCTTACAAACCCTTGCAAAACGTCTCACAATGCTCACTCAAAATCACTCAAAAAGACTATGGAACTATGAACTAGTGTGCTTCTTCTTCTTCTCCAATGGAAGCCCTTCTTCTTCTCCAATGGTAGCTCCAATCCAATCTTCCAATGAGAGAATATTGTTGTTGAGAGTGTGGGAGAGAATGGGAGTGATGGGGTCTGCCCCTAACAGCCTTGCAGGACCACCTTTTATCCTCCAAATTTGCAAGAGCCGTGGTTTTGGTGCCTCAGCTTGTTTTGGATCATCAAGCCTCAATTTGGTGCATGGCATGCACCAACAAGGTCCCATGTGTCCTCCTTAGCCCCTAGCTTGCATCCCAATGAGTCCGAAGGTGTGTCATCTCGAGGAACGATCCTCAAATGTATCAATTAAGCTCCTAAAACTCCTAAATTACTTACAAAGCATGCAAAAGTTCGTGTAGACGTCTATCTCAACAAAATACATGAATTGAGTGCAAATCGTCACAAACTAGTGCAAACCATGCATGAATGAGCGGAAAAAACTATCTAAATGAGTGCCTAAACCTAAGTCATAAATCGTGTTATCAAAAATACCCCATACTTAAGGTTTGCTCGTCCCCGAGCAAGTCCCCAACTATAGAATAAGAGATGACATGATTTATGCATGCATGAAAAACCGAAAATATTTTTGGAGTTGTGCTTCTAATATTGGATCACCTTCATAGTCATGTTTCATGGTAACGGACAAGCAATCATGTGTCAAATAAGTGAAGGCATGGAAAGACAATTATACTTAACTCGAAGGCATGCATGAAATGTAAAAATGAAAAAGTCAAGATGATCATGAGCATATTCAATCTAGATCACTAAGTCTTACACACATGCAAATAGGTCACAAGGGCTTGTGAAATAAAAGGCCAAGAAACGTTGTGATTAGGTGGGAATTTTTCTAGGCTATGTGATGCTAATCTGGGAATGGAAATAACTTCACAACTTCACATTTTTATCAACTTCCCACAAGTGTATATTTTCTCCATCTTTTCTTTCTTTTCTTTTCTTTTCCTTTCACTTATTTTTGAGACAATGGCATTGGTGTACAAAATCCGAAACCTTGGTGATTAGCCGTCCTCGGGCTTTTTTATTTTTCGAGGTGCATCCACACCTGGCACACATACCAAAGCTCGTTAGGACTATCGGTTTATTTGACTTTGGCAAGGCACAAACACCCGATTAATTATGTGAATGGTGCCGAGTTACTCGTCATTTAAACCAACGTCCCCAAACCTATATTTTTGTCTACACTTTCACAACAAATTCAGCACTTCATTCATAACATCCATCCATCAACAACTTCATCCCACAATTGCTCTTCACACACTCAACTTACTAGCATGCTTCTATTCCCGGATGGGTCAAAAGAGGTCAAATTTGTATCAATTGAGGTGCTCAAACAACATGATCAAGACGAGAAGTAGAGAAAGATGAATTGCCTCATTCATTCCTAAATGATGTGCAAGAACTAGCATGCAATTTCGACTTTCAATCCTCAATCCAATCAAGGCAAGCATCATAATCACAAAGCATTCATGGGATTCAAGATAAGTACTTCGAATCCACATATGCATTCATCAATTCAACACATAAGGCCATCCATAGCCAATCCACAAGACAATTTCATCATAAGGGTCATTCCACAAGCTTAGAAGCACTAAAATTTTTTAAAATTTTTTGATTTTTTGGATTTTTAAAAATGTGTATGTACAATGCAAGACATAATGAAGCACTAAAAGAAACTACCCTAGATGCTAATCATGCAAAAGATCATGCAAACCCCACCCCATACTTAGAAACACATTGTCCCCAATGTGGTATTTAAGTAAAGAAGAGTGAAAGAGGGTTCTCACAATGTAAAAATGGTTTGCTTTGGTATTTGGGATCACTTGAGTGGAGTGATGTCGGATGATCCTATCCACGATGGTAGAGAGCTCAAAGTGTTCGTTATGGCGTCGGATCCGCGCTAGGCACCACTAGCCGTCCAAGTCCCACGTCCGCTCCACCCACAATTGATGAGGGACTCATCATCATCATCCACATGCCATGCAAGGCTTCCATGCTACCAAGACTCTAGCACACACACAAAGCACACCAAACACACAAAAACACACAAAAACAGAAAAATCAAAAACAAAACAAAACAAAAAGGGAAAGATGTCTACCAATGGGTTGCCTCCCACCAAGCGCTTCTTTAAGGTCATTAGCTTGACCAAAATCGGGGGCGTTTACTCAAGGTGAAGTGGGGCAATCATATCCACCGGAGCTCCCGGGATATACTTCTTCAAACGGTGCCCATTCACCTTAAAATATCCACAATGCTCCCCTCCTATTTCGACCGCTCCATGGGGAAAGATCTTCTTCACCACATAAGGACCCGTCCATCTTGACTTTAGGTTTCCGGGGAAGAGCCGCAGCCTTGAGTTGAAGAGAAGGACAAGGTCGCCTTCACTCAACTCCTTCGGGATGAGACGCTTGTCATGCCAACGTTTGGTCCTTTCCTTGTAGATTTGAGCGTTCTCATAGGCGTCCAACCGGATCTCCTCAAGGGCGTTCATATCAAGCAACCTCTTCTCTCCGGCCTCCTTGAGGTCAAAATTCAGCCACCTTATGGCCCAATACGCTCTATGCTCCATCTCTACCGGAAGGTGGCAAGACTTGCCATAGACTAGCTTGTAAGGAGTGGTGTCAATTGGTGTCTTGAAAGCGGTTCTATAAGCCCACAAAGCATCATCGAGCTTCATAACCCAATCCTTTATTGTCCTAGAAACCGTCTTCTCAAGAATTCCCTCTATCTCCCAGTTGGAGAAATCCACTTGGCCACTAGTTTGTGGATGGTAAGGTGTTGCCACCTTATGAGTCACCCCATACTTAGCCAAAAGTACCCCAAAGTTCCTATTAGTGAAGTGCTTCCTTCCATCACTTATGATCACCCTTGGTGTTCCAAACCTAGGGAAGATCACTCGGTTGAAGAACCGCACCACAACCTTGGCATCATTTGTGGGAGAGGCGATTGCCTCCACCCATCTCGAAACATAGTCCACCGCCAATATGATGTAGAGGTTGCCACATGAAGAGGGGAATGGCCCCATGAAGTCCACACCCCACACATCAAATATCTCCACCTCTTGTATGTTGTTCAAGGGCATCTCATTCCTCCTTGAGATGTTGCCCGTCCTTTGGCAAGCATCACAAGCTACCACAAAATTATGCACATCCTTGAACAAACTTGGCCAAAAGAAACCCGATTGTAACACCTTAGCACATGTCTTGTGTGAGCTAGCATGGCTTCCACATGGCAAGGAGTGACAATGGCGGATCACACTCTCCACCTCATCCTCCGGTATGCATCTACTAAAGATTCCATCCGGCCCTCTCTTGAACAAAAGCGGTTCACTCCAATAGTAATGCCTCACATCCTTGAAGGATTTCTTCCTTTGGGCATAGGATAAACCGGGTGGCACCTCCTCACACACAAGGTAGTTCACAATGTCGGCATACCATGGTTCATTACCCCTTGACACTTGAAACAAGCATTCCTCCACCATTTGCAATTGCTCATCCCGGAATGAGTCATCAATCGGGATGTCATCTCCCTCAAGTTCCAATGATGGAAGTCTACTAATGTGATCCGCCACTGAATTTTCGGACCCTTTCTTATTCCGGATTTCCAAGTCAAACTCTTGAAGAAGAAGGATCCACCGAATCAACCGAGGCTTGGCATCTTTCTTTGTAAGGAGATAACGGATCGCAGCATGATCCGTATACACGCAAAAGCTTTAAATTTATAACTCGATATATTTCTCCTAACTCCTAGCGAACCTGCAGTGTACGGGACGTTATTTAGTAGGGATAGTATTCCGAGGTCGAACACAAAGACTGAGGTGAGATTGAATCGATTAATGACTAAGGATAGTGAAGATCTTGGCTAAGAAAAGAGAAAGGAATGAAGAAATGAAAATCTCAATGTTTTTGGTTTGGTTTTTAGGTGATCAATCAAAGATAACAAATCATGCGAAATCAACAATCAACTAAGCTAACACCTCAAGTAAACAAGCAAATACGAAATATGTAATCAAAGGGAGAAAAGCGGATTCTAGGGGTTGGAAATTCCGGTTATGGCATAGGACTCAAGCTATCTAATCATTCTTTGGATCAACTATAGTATGTTGGGAGTTAGTGTTTCTAGATTGGGATCAATCACCGGGTAGGTCTCATGGTCCACTAATCCGTTCCTAAGGTCTTATCACCGGGTAAGTCTCAAAGAGCCTAAGGATAGGAATTCTACACAAACCGGATGGTTATCTAGGGATCTAACCTCTCCTTACCGGGTAAGTCTCGGGAAGGCAAGTCCTAAACATCAATCCTAGCACACTCAATCCAATAGCGGCTTATGAGGCTCACTACTACCTAGAGTTCGTCATTATCGGTATCTAAGAGCAAGAATCACCGGGTAGGTGTCTTCTAACTCTTAGTTACTAACACTAGGTCACCCTAGGATAGATTTAGCTCAACTAACACTATGATTTCAACAAATCACCAACCTAACTCTTAGATTTATCAATACAAGCAAGTTAATCAAAATTACGGGGTGTTCATCCCTTTCCACGG
Source organism: Fagopyrum homotropicum (assembly GCA_033239125.1). NCBI lineage: Eukaryota > Viridiplantae > Streptophyta > Magnoliopsida > Caryophyllales > Polygonaceae > Fagopyrum > Fagopyrum homotropicum. The sequence goes on from BSWB01000005.1 coordinate 62,663,659, forward strand.
CCGTGGAAAGGCAAGATCCAACCGTGGTTTTAAACAGTGACTAGGTTCAATCAAGCGAGTCATCCAAGTATTCATTTAAGTCTATTCTATCATAGTCCAAGCCATAACCATCTTTTCTTTACCCTAGAATCGCATATATTTAGCCTACAACATGCATCTTAACAATCAAACTCAACAAGCATAAAATCATGGAATCCATGGCAAGAAGATGAAATGAAAGATGGATTAAGCAAATGAAACAAGTAAAACAAGCTAAATCAAGGTTCAAGAAGGACATACAACCCTTCAAAAGAAGGTTCGAATCGTTTCTTACAAACCCTTGCAAAACGTCTAACAATGCTCACTCAAAATCACTCAAAAAGACTATGGAACTATGAACTAGTGTGCTTCTTCTTCTTCTCCAATGGAAGCCCTTCTTCTTCTCCAATGGTAGCTCCAATCCAATCTTCCAATGAGAGAATATTGTTGTTGAGAGTGTGGGAGAGAATGGGAGTGATGGGGTCTGCCCCTAACAGCCTTGCAGGACCACCTTTTATCCTCCAAATTTGCAAGAGTCGGCCATGAAGATCGTGGGACACCTGTTACATCTGTCTGGGGAAAACCACAGCCAAAACCACGCCCGTGGAAGTCCTAGTGGCCGTGGTTTTGGTGCCTCAGCTTGTTTTGGATCATCAAGCCTCAATTTGGTGCATGGCATGCACCAACAAGGTCCCATGTGTCCTCCTTAGCCCCTAGCTTGCATCCCAATGAGTTCGAAGGTGTGTCATCTCGAGGAACGATCCTCAAATGTATCAATTAAGCTCCTAAAACTCCTAAATTACTTACAAAGCATGCAAAAGTTCGTGTAGACGTCTATCTCGACAAAATACATGAATTGAGTGCAAATCGTCACAAACTAGTGCAAACCATGCATGAATGAGCGGAAAAAACTATCTAAATGAGTGCCTAAACCTAAGTCATAAATCGTGTTATCAAAAATACCCCATACTTAAGGTTTGCTCGTCCCCGAGCAAGTCCCCAACTATAGACTAAGAGATGACATGATTTATGCATGCATGAAAAACCGAAAATATTTTTGGAGTTGTGCTTCTAATATTGGATCACCTTCATAGTCATGTTTCATGGTAACGGACAAGCAATCATGTGTCAAATAAGTGAAGGCATGGAAAGACAATTATACTTAACTCGAAGGCATGCATGAAATGTAAAAATGAAAAAGTCAAGATGATCATGAGCATATTCAATCTAGATCACTAAGTCTTACACACATGCAAATAGGTCACAAGGGCTTGTGAAATAAAAGGCCAAGAAACGTTGTGATTAGGTGGGAATTTTTCTAGGCTATGTGATGCTAATCTGGGAATGGAAATAACTTCACAACTTCACATTTTTATCAACTTCCCACAAGTGTATATTTTCTCCATCTTTTCTTTCTTTTCTTTTCTTTTCCTTTCACTTATTTTTGAGACAATGGCATTGGTGTACAAAATCCGAAACCTTGGTGATTAGCCGTCCTCGGGCTTTTTTATTTTTCGAGGTGCATCCACACCTGGCACACATACCAAAGCTCGTTAGGACTATCGGTTTATTTGACTTTGGCAAGGCACAAACACCCGATTAATTATGTGAATGGTGCCGAGTTACTCGTCATTTAAACCAACGTCCCCAAACCTATATTTTTGTCTACACTTTCACAACAAATTCAGCACTTCATTCATAACATCCATCCATCAACAACTTCATCCCACAATTGCTCTTCACACACTCAACTTACTAGCATGCTTCTATTCCCGGATGGGTCAAAAGAGGTCAAATTTGTATCAATTGAGGTGCTCAAACAACATGATCAAGACGAGAAGTAGAGAAAGATGAATTGCCTCATTCATTCCTAAATGATGTGCAAGAACTAGCATGCAATTTCGACTTTCAATCCTCAATCCAATCAAGGCAAGCATCATAATCACAAAGCATTCATGGGATTCAAGATAAGTACTTCGAATCCACATATGCATTCATCAATTCAACACATAAGGCCATCCATAGCCAATCCACAAGACAATTTCATCATAAGGGTCATTCCACAAGCTTAGAAGCACTAAAATTTTTTAAAATTTTTTGATTTTTTGGATTTTTCAAAATGTGTATGTACAATGCAAGACATAATGAAGCACTAAAAGAAACTACCCTAGATGCTAATCATGCAAAAGATCATGCAAACCCCACCCCATACTTAGAAACACATTGTCCCCAATGTGGTATTTAAGTAAAGAAGAGTGAAAGAGGGTTCTCACAATGTAAAAATGGTTTGCTTTGGTATTTGGGATCACTTGAGTGGAGTGATGTCGGATGATCCTATCCACGATGGTAGAGAGCTCAAAGTGTTCGTTATGGCGTCGGATCCGCGCTAGGCACCACTAGCCGTCCAAGTCCCACGTCCGCTCCACCCACAATTGATGAGGGACTCATCATCATCATCCACATGCCATGCAAGGCTTCCATGCTACCAAGACTCTAGCACACACACAAAGCACACCAAACACACAAAAACACACAAAAACAGAAAAATCAAAAACAAAACAAAACAAAAAGGGAAAGATGTCTACCAATGGGTTGCCTCCCACCAAGCGCTTCTTTAAGGTCATTAGCTTGACCAAAATCGGGGGCGTTTACTCAAGGTGAAGTGGGGCAATCATATCCACCGGAGCTCCCGGGATATACTTCTTCAAACGGTGCCCATTCACCTTAAAATATCCACAATGCTCCCCTCCTATTTCGACCGCTCCATGGGGAAAGATCTTCTTCACCACATAAGGACCCGTCCATCTTGACTTTAGGTTTCCGGGGAAGAGCCGCAGCCTTGAGTTGAAGAGAAGGACAAGGTCGCCTTCACTCAACTCCTTCGGGATGAGACGCTTGTCATGCCAACGTTTGGTCCTTTCCTTGTAGATTTGAGCGTTCTCATAGGCGTCCAACCGGATCTCCTCAAGGGCGTTCATATCAAGCAACCTCTTCTCTCCGGCCTCCTTGAGGTCAAAATTCAGCCACCTTATGGCCCAATACGCTCTATGCTCCATCTCTACCGGAAGGTGGCAAGACTTGCCATAGACTAGCTTGTAAGGAGTGGTGTCAATTGGTGTCTTGAAAGCGGTTCTATAAGCCCACAAAGCATCATCGAGCTTCATAACCCAATCCTTTATTGTCCTAGAAACCGTCTTCTCAAGAATTCCCTCTATCTCCCAGTTGGAGAAATCCACTTGGCCACTAGTTTGTGGATGGTAAGGTGTTGCCACCTTATGAGTCACCCCATACTTAGCCAAAAGTACCCCAAAGTTCCTATTAGTGAAGTGCTTCCTTCCATCACTTATGATCACCCTTGGTGTTCCAAACCTAGGGAAGATCACTCGGTTGAAGAACCGCACCACAACCTTGGCATCATTTGTGGGAGAGGCGATTGCCTCCACCCATCTCGAAACATAGTCCACCGCCAATATGATGTAGAGGTTGCCACATGAAGAGGGGAATGGCCCCATGAAGTCCACACCCCACACATCAAATATCTCCACCTCTTGTATGTTGTTCAAGGGCATCTCATTCCTCCTTGAGATGTTGCCCGTCCTTTGGCAAGCATCACAAGCTACCACAAAATTATGCACATCCTTGAACAAACTTGGCCAAAAGAAACCCGATTGTAACACCTTAGCACATGTCTTGTGTGAGCTAGCATGGCTTCCACATGGCAAGGAGTGACAATGGCGGATCACACTCTCCACCTCATCCTCCGGTATGCATCTACTAAAGATTCCATCCGGCCCTCTCTTGAACAAAAGCGGTTCACTCCAATAGTAATGCCTCACATCCTTGAAGGATTTCTTCCTTTGGGCATAGGATAAACCGGGTGGCACCTCCTCACACACAAGGTAGTTCACAATGTCGGCATACCATGGTTCATTACCCCTTGACACTTGAAACAAGCATTCCTCCACCATTTGCAATTGCTCATCCCGGAATGAGTCATCAATCGGGATGTCATCTCCCTCAAGTTCCAATGATGGAAGTCTACTAATGTGATCCGCCACTGAATTTTCGGACCCTTTCTTATTCCGGATTTCCAAGTCAAACTCTTGAAGAAGAAGGATCCACCGAATCAACCGAGGCTTGGCATCCTTCTTTGTAAGGAGATAACAGATCGCAGCATGATCCGTATACACGCAAAAGCTTTAAATTTATAACTCGATATATTTCTCCTAACTCCTAGCGAACCTGCAGTGTACGGGACGTTATTTAGTAGGGATAGTATTCCGAGGTCGAACACAAAGACTGAGGTGAGATTGAATCGATTAATGACTAAGGATAGTGAAGATCTTGGCTAAGAAAAGAGAAAGGAATGAAGAAATGAAAATCTCAATGTTTTTGGTTTGGTTTTTAGGTGATCAATCAAAGATAACAAATCATGCGAAATCAACAATCAACTAAGCTAACACCTCAAGTAAACAAGCAAATACGAAATATGTAATCAAAGGGAGAAAAGCGGATTCTAGGGGTTGGAAATTCCGGTTATGGCATAGGACTCAAGCTATCTAATCATTCTTTGGATCAACTATAGTATGTTGGGAGTTAGTGTTTCTAGATTGGGATCAATCACCGGGTAGGTCTCATGGTCCACTAATCCGTTCCTAAGGTCTTATCACCGGGTAAGTCTCAAAGAGCCTAAGGATAGGAATTCTACACAAACCGGATGGTTATCTAGGGATCTAACCTCTCCTTACCGGGTAAGTCTCGGGAAGGCAAGTCCTAAACATCAATCCTAGCACACTCAATCCAATAGCGGCTTATGAGGCTCACTACTACCTAGAGTTCGTCATTATCGGTATCTAAGAGCAAGAATCACCGGGTAGGTGTCTTCTAACTCTTAGTTACTAACACTAGGTCACCCTAGGATAGATTTAGCTCAACTAACACTATGATTTCAACAAATCACCAACCTAACTCTTAGATTTATCAATACAAGCAAGTTAATCAAAATTACGGGGTGTTCATCCCTTTCCACGGCCGTGGAAAGGCAAGATCCAACCGTGGTTTTAAACAGTGACTAGGTTCAATCAAGCGAGTCATCCAAGTATTCATTTAAGTCTATTCTATCATAGTCCAAGCCATAACCATCTTTTCCTTACCCTAGAATCGCATATATTTAGCCTACAACATGCATCTTAACAATCAAACTCAACAAGCATAAAATCATGGAATCCATGGCAAGAAGATGAAATGAAAGATGGATTAAGCAAATGAAACAAGTAAAACAAGCTAAATCAAGGTTCAAGAAGGACATACAACCCTTCAAAAGAAGGTTCGAATCGTTTCTTACAAACCCTTGCAAAACGTCTCACAATGCTCACTCAAAATCACTCAAAAAGACTATGGAACTATGAACTAGTGTGCTTCTTCTTCTTCTCCAATGGAAGCCCTTCTTCTTCTCCAATGGTAGCTCCAATCCAATCTTCCAATGAGAGAATATTGTTGTTGAGAGTGTGGGAGAGAATGGGAGTGATGGGGTCTGCCCTTAACAGCCTTGCAGGACCACCTTTTATCCTCCAAATTTGCAAGAGTCGGCCATGAAGATCGTGGGACACCTGTTACATCTGTCTGGGGAAAACCACAGCCAAAACCACGCCCGTGGAAGTCCCAGTGGCCGTGGTTTTGGTGCCTCAGCTTGTTTTGGATCATCAAGCCTCAATTTGGTGCATGGCATGCACCAACAAGGTCCCATGTGTCCTCCTTAGCCCCTAGCTTGCATCCCAATGAGTCCGAAGGTGTGTCATCTCGAGGAACGATCCTCAAATGTATCAATTAAGCTCCTAAAACTCCTAAATTACTTACAAAGCATGCAAAAGTTCGTGTAGACGTCTATCTCGACAAAATACATGAATTGAGTGCAAATCGTCACAAACTAGTGCAAACCATGCATGAATGAGCGGAAAAAACTATCTAAATGAGTGCCTAAATCTAAGTCATAAATCGTGTTATCAAAAATACCCCATACTTAAGGTTTGCTCGTCCCCGAGCAAGTCCCCAACTATAGAATAAGAGATGACATGATTTATGCATGCATGAAAAACCGAAAATATTTTTGGAGTTGTGCTTCTAATATTGGATCACCTTCATAGTCATGTTTCATGGTAACGGACAAGCAATCATGTGTCAAATAAGTGAAGGCATGGAAAGACAATTATACTTAACTCGAAGGCATGCATGAAATGTAAAAATGAAAAAGTCAAGATGATCATGAGCATATTCAATCTAGATCACTAAGTCTTACACACATGCAAATAGGTCACAAGGGCTTGTGAAATAAAAGGCCAAGAAACGTTGTGATTAGGTGGGAATTTTTCTAGGCTATGTGATGCTAATCTGGGAATGGAAATAACTTCACAACTTCACATTTTTATCAACTTCCCACAAGTGTATATTTTCTCCATCTTTTCTTTCTTTTCTTTTCTTTTCCTTTCACTTATTTTTGAGACAATGGCATTGGTGTACAAAATCCGAAACCTTGGTGATTAGCCGTCCTCGGGCTTTTTTATTTTTCGAGGTGCATCTACACCTGGCACACATACCAAAGCTCGTTAGGACTATCGGTTTATTTGACTTTGGCAAGGCACAAACACCCGATTAATTATGTGAATGGTGCCGAGTTACTCGTCATTTAAACCAACGTCCCCAAACCTATATTTTTGTCTACACTTTCACAACAAATTCAGCACTTCATTCATAACATCCATCCATCAACAACTTCATCCCACAATTGCTCTTCACACACTCAACTTACTAGCATGCTTCTATTCCCGGATGGGTCAAAAGAGGTCAAATTTGTATCAATTGAGGTGCTCAAACAACATGATCAAGACGAGAAGTAGAGAAAGATGAATTGCCTCATTCATTCCTAAATGATGTGCAAGAACTAGCATGCAATTTCGACTTTCAATCCTCAATCCAATCAAGGCAAGCATCATAATCACAAAGCATTCATGGGATTCAAGATAAGTACTTCGAATCCACATATGCATTCATCAATTCAACACATAAGGCCATCCATAGCCAATCCACAAGACAATTTCATCATAAGGGTCATTCCACAAGCTTAGAAGCACTAAAATTTTTTAAAATTTTTTGATTTTTTGGATTTTTCAAAATGTGTATGTACAATGCAAGACATAATGAAGCACTAAAAGAAACTACCCTAGATGCTAATCATGCAAAAGATCATGCAAACCCCACCCCATACTTAGAAACACATTGTCCCCAATGTGGTATTTAAGTAAAGAAGAGTGAAAGAGGGTTCTCACAATGTAAAAATGGTTTGCTTTGGTATTTGGGATCACTTGAGTGGAGTGATGTCGGATGATCCTATCCACGATGGTAGAGAGCTCAAAGTGTTCGTTATGGCGTCGGATCCGCGCTAGGCACCACTAGCCGTCCAAGTCCCACGTCCGCTCCACCCACAATTGATGAGGGACTCATCATCATCATCCACATGCCATGCAAGGCTTCCATGCTACCAAGACTCTAGCACACACACAAAGCACACCAAACACACAAAAACACACAAAAACAGAAAAATCAAAAACAAAACAAAACAAAAAGGGAAAGATGTCTACCAATGGGTTGCCTCCCACCAAGCGCTTCTTTAAGGTCATTAGCTTGACCAAAATCGAGGGCGTTTACTCAAGGTGAAGTGGGGCAATCATATCCACCGGAGCTCCCGGGATATACTTCTTCAAACGGTGCCCATTCACCTTAAAATATCCACAATGCTCCCCTCCTATTTCGACCGCTCCATGGGGAAAGATCTTCTTCACCACATAAGGACCCGTCCATCTTGACTTTAGGTTTCCGGGGAAGAGCCGCAGCCTTGAGTTGAAGAGAAGGACAAGGTCGCCTTCACTCAACTCCTTCGGGATGAGACGCTTGTCATGCCAACGTTTGGTCCTTTCCTTGTAGATTTGAGCGTTCTCATAGGCGTCCAACCGGATCTCCTCAAGGGCGTTCATATCAAGCAACCTCTTCTCTCCGGCCTCCTTGAGGTCAAAATTCAGCCACCTTATGGCCCAATACGCTCTATGCTCCATCTCTACCGGAAGGTGGCAAGACTTGCCATAGACTAGCTTGTAAGGAGTGGTGTCAATTGGTGTCTTGAAAGCGGTTCTATAAGCCCACAAAGCATCATCGAGCTTCATAACCCAATCCTTTATTGTCCTAGAAACCGTCTTCTCAAGAATTCCCTCTATCTCCCAGTTGGAGAAATCCACTTGGCCACTAGTTTGTGGATGGTAAGGTGTTGCCACCTTATGAGTCACCCCATACTTAGCCAAAAGTACCCCAAAGTTCCTATTAGTGAAGTGCTTCCTTCCATCACTTATGATCACCCTTGGTGTTCCAAACCTAGGGAAGATCACTCGGTTGAAGAACCGCACCACAACCTTGGCATCATTTGTGGGAGAGGCGATTGCCTCCACCCATCTCGAAACATAGTCCACCGCCAATATGATGTAGAGGTTGCCACATGAAGAGGGGAATGGCCCCATGAAGTCCACACCCCACACATCAAATATCTCCACCTCTTGTATGTTGTTCAAGGGCATCTCATTCCTCCTTGAGATGTTGCCCGTCCTTTGGCAAGCATCACAAGCTACCACAAAATTATGCACATCCTTGAACAAACTTGGCCAAAAGAAACCCGATTGTAACACCTTAGCACATGTCTTGTGTGAGCTAGCATGGCTTCCACATGGCAAGGAGTGACAATGGCGGATCACACTCTCCACCTCATCCTCCGGTATGCATCTACTAAAGATTCCATCCGGCCCTCTCTTGAACAAAAGCGGTTCACTCCAATAGTAATGCCTCACATCCTTGAAGGATTTCTTCCTTTGGGCATAGGATAAACCGGGTGGCACCTCCTCACACACAAGGTAGTTCACAATGTCGGCATACCATGGTTCATTACCCCTTGACACTTGAAACAAGCATTCCTCCACCATTTGCAATTGCTCATCCCGGAATGAGTCATCAATCGGGATGTCATCTCCCTCAAGTTCCAATGATGGAAGTCTACTAATGTGATCCGCCACTGAATTTTCGGACCCTTTCTTATTCCGGATTTCCAAGTCAAACTCTTGAAGAAGAAGGATCCACCGAATCAACCGAGGCTTGGCATCCTTCTTTGTAAGGAGATAACGGATCGCAGCATGATCCGTATACACGCAAAAGCTTTAAATTTATAACTCGATATATTTCTCCTAACTCCTAGCGAACCTGCAGTGTACGGGACGTTATTTAGTAGGGATAGTATTCCGAGGTCGAACACAAAGACTGAGGTGAGATTGAATCGATTAATGACTAAGGATAGTGAAGATCTTGGCTAAGAAAAGAGAAAGGAATGAAGAAATGAAAATCTCAATGTTTTTGGTTTGGTTTTTAGGTGATCAATCAAAGATAACAAATCATGCGAAATCAACAATCAACTAAGCTAACACCTCAAGTAAACAAGCAAATACGAAATATGTAATCAAAGGGAGAAAAGCGGATTCTAGGGGTTGGAAATTCCGGTTATGGCATAGGACTCAAGCTATCTAATCATTCTTTGGATCAACTATAGTATGTTGGGAGTTAGTGTTTCTAGATTGGGATCAATCACCGGGTAGGTCTCATGGTCCACTAATCCGTTCCTAAGGTCTTATCACCGGGTAAGTCTCAAAGAGCCTAAGGATAGGAATTCTACACAAACCGGATGGTTATCTAGGGATCTAACCTCTCCTTACCGGGTAAGTCTCGGGAAGGCAAGTCCTAAACATCAATCCTAGCACACTCAATCCAATAGCGGCTTATGAGGCTCACTACTACCTAGAGTTCGTCATTATCGGTATCTAAGAGCAAGAATCACCGGGTAGGTGTCTTCTAACTCTTAGTTACTAACACTAGGTCACCCTAGGATAGATTTAGCTCAACTAACACTATGATTTCAACAAATCACCAACCTAACTCTTAGATTTATCAATACAAGCAAGTTAATCAAAATTACGGGGTGTTCATCCCTTTCCACGGCCGTGGAAAGGCAAGATCCAACCGTGGTTTTAAACAGTGACTAGGTTCAATCAAGCGAGTCATCCAAGTATTCATTTAAGTCTATTCTATCATAGTCCAAGCCATAACCATCTTTTCCTTACCCTAGAATCGCATATATTTAGCCTACAACATGCATCTTAACAATCAAACTCAACAAGCATAAAATCATGGAATCCATGGCAAGAAGATGAAATGAAAGATGGATTAAGCAAATGAAACAAGTAAAACAAGCTAAATCAAGGTTCAAGAAGGACATACAACCCTTCAAAAGAAGGTTCGAATCGTTTCTTACAAACCCTTGCAAAACGTCTCACAATGCTCACTCAAAATCACTCAAAAAGACTATGGAACTATGAACTAGTGTGCTTCTTCTTCTTCTCCAATGGAAGCCCTTCTTCTTCTCCAATGGTAGCTCCAATCCAATCTTCCAATGAGAGAATATTGTTGTTGAGAGTGTGGGAGAGAATGGGAGTGATGGGGTCTGCCCTTAACAGCCTTGCAGGACCACCTTTTATCCTCCAAATTTGCAAGAGTCGGCCATGAAGATCGTGGGACACCTGTTACATCTGTCTGGGGAAAACCACAGCCAAAACCACGCCCGTGGAAGTCCCAGTGGCCGTGGTTTTGGTGCCTCAGCTTGTTTTGGATCATCAAGCCTCAATTTGGTGCATGGCATGCACCAACAAGGTCCCATGTGTCCTCCTTAGCCCCTAGCTTGCATCCCAATGAGTCCGAAGGTGTGTCATCTCGAGGAACGATCCTCAAATGTATCAATTAAGCTCCTAAAACTCCTAAATTACTTACAAAGCATGCAAAAGTTCGTGTAGACGTCTATCTCGACAAAATACATGAATTGAGTGCAAATCGTCACAAACTAGTGCAAACCATGCATGAATGAGCGGAAAAAACTATCTAAATGAGTGCCTAAATCTAAGTCATAAATCGTGTTATCAAAAATACCCCATACTTAAGGTTTGCTCGTCCCCGAGCAAGTCCCCAACTATAGAATAAGAGATGACATGATTTATGCATGCATGAAAAACCGAAAATATTTTTGGAGTTGTGCTTCTAATATTGGATCACCTTCATAGTCATGTTTCATGGTAACGGACAAGCAATCATGTGTCAAATAAGTGAAGGCATGGAAAGACAATTATACTTAACTCGAAGGCATGCATGAAATGTAAAAATGAAAAAGTCAAGATGATCATGAGCATATTCAATCTAGATCACTAAGTCTTACACACATGCAAATAGGTCACAAGGGCTTGTGAAATAAAAGGCCAAGAAACGTTGTGATTAGGTGGGAATTTTTCTAGGCTATGTGATGCTAATCTGGGAATGGAAATAACTTCACAACTTCACATTTTTATCAACTTCCCACAAGTGTATATTTTCTCCATCTTTTCTTTCTTTTCTTTTCTTTTCCTTTCACTTATTTTTGAGACAATGGCATTGGTGTACAAAATCCGAAACCTTGGTGATTAGCCGTCCTCGGGCTTTTTTATTTTTCGAGGTGCATCCACACCTGGCACACATACCAAAGCTCGTTAGGACTATCGGTTTATTTGACTTTGGCAAGGCACAAACACCCGATTAATTATGTGAATGGTGCCGAGTTACTCGTCATTTAAACCAACGTCCCCAAACCTATATTTTTGTCTACACTTTCACAACAAATTCAGCACTTCATTCATAACATCCATCCATCAACAACTTCATCCCACAATTGCTCTTCACACACTCAACTCACTAGCATGCTTCTATTCCCGGATGGGTCAAAAGAGGTCAAATTTGTATCAATTGAGGTGCTCAAACAACATGATCAAGACGAGAAGTAGAGAAAGATGAATTGCCTCATTCATTCCTAAATGATGTGCAAGAACTAGCATGCAATTTCGACTTTCAATCCTCAATCCAATCAAGGCAAGCATCATAATCACAAAGCATTCATGGGATTCAAGATAAGTACTTCGAATCCACATATGCATTCATCAATTCAACACATAAGGCCATCCATAGCCAATCCACAAGACAATTTCATCATGAGGGTCATTCCACAAGCTTAGAAGCACTAAAATTTTTTAAAATTTTCTGATTTTTTGGATTTTTCAAAATGTGTATGTACAATGCAAGACATAATGAAGCACTAAAAGAAACTACCCTAGATGCTAATCATGCAAAAGATCATGCAAACCCCACCCCATACTTAGAAACACATTGTCCCCAATGTGGTATTTAAGTAAAGAAGAGTGAAAGAGGGTTCTCACAATGTAAAAATGGTTTGCTTTGGTATTTGGGATCACTTGAGTGGAGTGATGTCGGATGATCCTATCCACGATGGTAGAGAGCTCAAAGTGTTCGTTATGGCATCGGATCCGCGCTAGGCACCACTAGCCGTCCAAGTCCCACGTCCGCTCCACCCACAATTGATGAGGGACTCATCATCATCATCCACATGCCATGCAAGGCTTCCATGCTACCAAGACTCTAGCACACACACAAAGCACACCAAACACACAAAAACACACAAAAACAGAAAAATCAAAAACAAAACAAAACAAAAAGGGAAAGATGTCTACCAATGGGTTGCCTCCCACCAAGCGCTTCTTTAAGGTCATTAGCTTGACCAAAATCGGGGGCGTTTACTCAAGGTGAAGTGGGGCAATCATATCCACCGGAGCTCCCGGGATATACTTCTTCAAACGGTGCCCATTCACCTTAAAATATCCACAATGCTCCCCTCCTATTTCGACCGCTCCATGGGGAAAGATCTTCTTCACCACATAAGGACCCGTCCATCTTGACTTTAGGTTTCCGGGGAAGAGCCGCAGCCTTGAGTTGAAGAGAAGGACAAGGTCGCCTTCACTCAACTCCTTCGGGATGAGACGCTTGTCATGCCAACGTTTGGTCCCTTCCTTGTAGATTTGAGCGTTCTCATAGGCGTCCAACCGGATCTCCTCAAGGGCGTTCATATCAAGCAACCTCTTCTCTCCAGCCTCCTTGAGGTCAAAATTCAGCCACCTTATGGCCCAATACGCTATATGCTCCATCTCTACCGGAAGGTGGCAAGACTTGCCATAGACTAGCTTGTAAGGAGTGGTGTCAATTGGTGTCTTGAAAGCGGTTCTATAAGCCCACAAAGCATCATCGAGCTTCATAACCCAATCCTTTATTGTCCTAGAAACCGTTTTCTCAAGAATTCCCTCTATCTCCCAGTTGGAGAAATCCACTTGGCCACTAGTTTGTGGATGGTAAGGTGTTGCCACCTTATGAGTCACCCCATACTTAGCCAAAAGTACCCCAAAGTTCCTATTAGTGAAGTGCTTCCTTCCATCACTTATGATCACCCTTGGTGTTCCAAACCTAGGGAAGATCACTCGGTTGAAAAACCGCACCACAACCTTGGCATCATTTGTGGGAGAGGCGATTGCCTCCACCCATCTCGAAACATAGTCCACCGCCAATAGGATGTAGAGGTTGCCACATGAAGAGGGGAATGGCCCCATGAAGTCCACACCCCACACATCAAATATCTCCACCTCTTGTATGTTGTTCAAGGGCATCTCATTCCTCCTTGAGATGTTGCCCGTCCTTTGGCAAGCATCACAAGCTACCACAAAATTATGCACATCCTTGAACAAACTTGGCCAAAAGAAACCCGATTGTAACACCTTAGCACATGTCTTGTGTGAGCTAGCATGACTTCCACATGGCAAGGAGTGACAATGGCGGATCACACTCTCCACCTCATCCTCCGGTATGCATCTACTAAAGATTCCATCCGGCCCTCTCTTGAACAAAAGCGGTTCACTCCAATAGTAATGCCTCACATCCTTGAAGGATTTCTTCCTTTGGGCATAGGATAAACCGGGTGGCACCTCCTCACACACAAGGTAGTTCACAATGTCGGCATACCATGGTTCATTACCCCTTGACACTTGAAACAAGCATTCCTCCACCATTTGCAATTGCTCATCCCGGAATGAGTCATCAATCGGGATGTCATCTCCCTCAAGTTCCAATGATGGAAGTCTACTAATGTGATCCGCCACTAAATTTTCGGACCCTTTCTTATTCCGGATTTCCAAGTCAAACTCTTGAAGAAGAAAGATCCACCGAATCAACCGAGGCTTGGCATCCTTCTTTGTAAGGAGATAACGGATCGCAGCATGATCCGTATACACGCAAAAGCTTTAAATTTATAACTCGATATATTTCTCCTAACTCCTAGCGAACCTGCAGTGTACGGGACGTTATTTAGTAGGGATAGTATTCCGAGGTCGAACACAAAGACTGAGGTGAGATTGAATAGATTAATGACTAAGGATAGTGAAGATCTTGGCTAAGAAAAGAGAAAGGAATGATGAAATGAAAATCTCAATGTTTTTGGTTTGGTTTTTAGGTGATCAATCAAAGATAACAAATCATGCGAAATCAACAATCAACTAAGCTAACACCTCAAGTAAACAAGCAAATACAAAATATGTAATCAAAGGGAGAAAAGCGGATTCTAGGGGTTGGAAATTCCGGTTATGGCATAGGACTCAAGCTATCTAATCATTCCTTGGATCAACTATAGTATGTTGGGAGTTAGTGTTTCTAGATTGGGATCAATCACCGGGTAGGTCTCATGGTCCACTAATCCGTTCCTAAGGTCTTATCACCGGGTAAGTCTCAAAGAGCCTAAGGATAGGAATTCTACACAAACCGGATGGTTATCTAGGGATCTAACCTCTCCTTACCGGGTAAGTCTCGGGAAGGCGAGTCCTAAACATCAATCCTAGCACACTCAATCCAATAGCGGCTTATGAGGCTCACTACTACCTAGAGTTCGTGATTATCGGTATCTAAGAGCAAGAATCACCGGGTAGGTCTCTTCTAACTCTTAGTTACTAACACTAGCTCACCCTAGGATAGATTTAGCTCAACTAACACTAGGATTTCAACAAATCACCAACCTAACACTTAGATTTATCAATACAAGCAAGTTAATCAAAATTACGGGTTGTTCATCCCTTTCCACGGCCGTGGAAAGGCAAGATCCAACCGTGGTTTTAAACAGTGACTAGGTTCAATCAAGCGAGTCATCCAAGTATTCATTTAAGTCTATTCTATCATAGTCCAAGTCATAACCATCTTTTCCTTACCCTAGAATAGCATCTATTTAGCCTACAACATGCATCTTAACAATCGAACTCAACAAGCATAAAATCATGGAATCCATGGCAAGAAGATGAAATGAAAGATGGATTAAGCAAATGAAACAAGTAAAACAAGATAAATCAAGGTTCAAGAAGGATTTACAACCCTTCAAAAGAAGATTCGAATCGTTTCTTACAAACCCTTGCAAAACGTTTCACAAAGCTCACTCAAAATCACTCAAAAAGACTATGGAACTATGAACTAATGTGCTTCTTCTTCTTCTCCAATGGAAGCCCTTCTTCTTCTCCAATGGTAGCTCCAATCCAATCTTCCAATGAGAGAATATTGTTGTTGAGAGTGTGGGAGAGAATGGGAGTGATGGGGTCTGCCCCTAACAGCCTTGCAGGGCCACCTTTTATCCTCCAAATTTGCAAGAGTCGGCCATGAAGATCGTGGGACAATTGTCACTTCTGTCTGGGGAAAACCACGGCCAAAACCACGCCCGTGGAAGTCCCAGTGGCCGTAGTTTTGGTGCCTCAGCTTGTTTTGGATCATCAAGCCTCAATTTGGTGCATGGCATGCACCAACAAGGTCACATGTGTCCTCTTAGCCCCTAGCTTGCATCCCAATGAGTCCGAAGGTGTGTCATCTCGAGGAACGATCCTCAAATGTATCGATTAAGCTCCTAAAACTCCTAAAATACCTACAAAGCATGCAAAAGTCCGTGTAGATGTCTATCTCGACAAAATACATGAATTGAGTGCAAATCGTCACGAACTAGTGCAAACCATGCATGAATGAGCGGAAAAAACTATCTAAATGAGTGCCTAAACCTAAGTCATAAATCGTGTTATCAGCTAGCATAACAAGATCTAATAAGATCATAAAACACATATCACAACTATCACAAAAATACACCATAACATATAATCACATAACTCACCAAGATAGCACTAAGATCTACTCGTCGATCCTACACGTGCATCTATCTCGGCATAGAACTCTCTATAGTTCCTATGGATATTACCCTTTGTATCCCATATAGCCTCATCAGGTCCTCGTCTTGACTACTCTATCCTCATCATAGGAATGTCCTTCGAATGTAGGCATCTCACACCTCGTTCTAGAATTGCAACTGGATGCTCAACAAACGTGTGGTCCGGCTCGACCACCAAATCATCATAGCTAACGATGTATCTCGGGTCTACTATGTATTCTCTCAGCTGAGATACATGAAACACAGGGTGAATACCCTTTAACCTCGTAGGTAAGGTAAGTCTATATGTTGCTCTCCCGACTTTATCCAAAATCTCAAAAGGACCGATATATCGGGGACTCAACTTCCCCTTTATGTCAAAATTGTTTGACGCCACACGTCGGTGATACATCCAGACATGAGCTCCAACTCTGAACTCTAGAGGCCAACACGTCTTGTCTGCATATGACTTTTGGCGACTCTGTACAGCCAACATCTGCTCTCTAGTCAGTGCTACTCTAGCAATATCATACTGAATCTGCTCAGGCGCTATACCACTAACACTACTGCGCTCATCCCAAGATAATAGCGTACAACGTCTCCGCCCAAATAGTGCCTCTTATGGGGCCATCCCGATCGATGCATGCCAATTGTTGTTGTATGAAAACTCAACCAATTGGAGGTGATCTCACCACACCTTCCCCCAATTCAGCACACAAGCTCTCAACATATCCACTCGTACCTAGTGCAGTTTGTATCTAGTGCCAAAACCTCGAGGTAAATTTTCCATAACGATTTAACACGATCGTCCTCAGCACACCCTGGAGTCTCACTATCTGCCTAGTGAACTCCTCATCCAACCGCCTCATTGGCAAAGTTTCCCGAATAGGGCTTTAGCCCTCCCCACCAATATGAATGTCTCACATCTTGATACATCTTACTCGCACGTGGGTGCACTAAGTAAGGTGTGGAGTGAGCCTCATGTAGAATCCTTTGTCTCAGCTCCACATCAGCGGGTACGTAGACGCCCTCGTGGCGTCTCATCACTCCATCTACTCCTATGGAGATCTGTGGGGCCTCTCAACGGACATCCTATCTCTATTCCTCGTCAACGTCAGACAGGTCTCCTACTCTGTTGGATCTCACTTAACAGATCAAGTAGAACCTCTAAGGTAAATAATTGGGCATCCTCATGAGGGAATTGGATGTCCATCTTTCGCCACGCTAGATATCTCTGCAATTGAGGTTGGACCGTCAATTGTGCAATCGCCTTCGCTCGATGCATCTTCCTGCTAAGGGCATCGTCGACAACATTCGCCTCCCCGGATGGTACAAAATCTCAAGTTCAAAGTCCTTGATCAGCTCAATTTATCTACGCTGATAGTTATTCAATTCCCGATGTGTGAAAATATACTTCAGACTCTTATGGTCTGTGAAGATCTAGCATGTAGTGTCATACAAGTAATGTCTCCAGATCATCAAGGCATGAACTACCGCTGCCAACTCCAGATCATGAGTCAGGTAGTTCTCCTCATACGTCTTCAGTTGTCTAGACGCATAGGCAATCACTCTACCTCGCTGCATCAAAACACATCCCAAGCCTAGCTTGGATGCACCACTATAGACCAAAAAGTCCTCTGTGCCCTCTGGCTGTGCTAAATTGGGAGCGTAATTTAAGCGTCTCTTCAACTCCTCAAAACTCTAAGTACACTACTCGGACCATATAAACCGGATAGTCTTCCTCAGTAGACTTGTAAGCCAAGGAAGTTGCGTACTTCCTTGACGTTCGTCAGTGTCGTCCATGTTGCTACAAAATTGATCTTCTCCGGATCAACCTTGATCCTTTCGGTGAAAACAATGTCATCTAGAAATGCTACCTCTAGCATACCGAACTCACACTTAGAGAACTTGGCATACAATTCTCTATCCTGCAAAACTCTCAATACAGTCCTCAAATTTCTTGCATGCTCCTCTCTGCTATGAGAGTACACCAAGATATCATCTATGAAGACTACAACAAACTGATCCCAAAAGTCGATGAATATGCCATTCATAAAGTACATAATGACGGCGGGCGCCTTCGTGAGCCTGAATGGCATGACTACAAACTCGTAGTGACCATATCGAGTGTGAAATGCCGTCTTCTACACATCCTGTTCTCTCACCCTTAACTACTGATATCCCGAGCGTAAATCGATCTTGGAGAACAAAGTCGCTCCTTGAAGTTGATCCAGCAGATCATCAGTACGAGGCAAAGGGTACATGTTCTTGATGGTCACCTTGTTCAGCTCTTTGTAGTCGATACACAACCAGAACGATCCATCCTTCTTCCGCATGAAGAGCATTGGTGCACTGTAACACCCGGCATCCGCAGGACTCGGTGTGCCACATTGGGCTATGATCTCACAATGGATCTTGACCCTAGCCTGACAAAAAGTTCAATGGACCTTACAATATGGCACTGATAGATATAAAAACAAATACATAAAACGGTATAAATTGTACAACAAAAAGTAAGACAACATAGCCGAGTACAAAACACAACACCTCACACAGGAGGTAACAAAAGATCATCCTCACGCAGGATAGTAAAAATAAACAAACCCAAAAGCCCACAACAACCTATGTACGAGACGTACTCGCCTGCCACTCTGCTAGATTACCCAACAACATGCCAATCCTATGGGGCATCTACAACATGGTAATAAACCATTAGCTATCGATACACATATATAGAGTAATGCATAAGCACAATCATAGGTAAGGAAGTCTAAACACATCAACATGCTTTCAATCATTTACCCATTTAATCATCTCAATATAATGGTCATTCACTCAAATCGTATATATATAATATATATGAATCTATGTGACACGAGGACCGATACATCCTCGCCTCTAAACCTGCTAGCTAGATGCACAAGTATCGTTCACACACTCCGTGTACCCTGTGGGATTGTATTGTGCCCTTCCTGTAAAGTCAGTCCGGCCTGACTCAAGAGAACCTCCCAGACTCCATGGCGGGATGAAAGGGAAAGGTTATCACAGCCACGCATACGGGGTAATCAATAAAACATAGGTCAATATAACGATATCTCATGCTTTCATAGCAACATACAAAGCACACACCACTCATGCAAACACCCAATTTAAGGATGGTAGCTAAGTAAGTCCAACGGACATACCTCAACCTCGATCAACACAAGGGTCATAACCTCAACCTCACACATCTAGCTCAACCTCAAAACCTCAACTAAAATCAACCTAAGTCCTTCAAGCCATACGAGGCATAAACCGACCATAACCTCAACCAAACTCAAGCTCACACATCTAGCATGATCCTATGCACTCACACTAGGAAAGGAGGGAACAAAGGCACCCTAAGGAAGGCCTAGAAGCACAACCTTGCTGATGCACGTGGGCACAAGGGCGGCTCACTGGTGGCACAGGGGCGGATCACTGGCCGGCGTAGGGGCGACAGTAAGGTAACGTAGGGGCGGCTGTTGTGCAGAAGACACCACCTTAGCTCTTTCTTCACTTCTTCTTTCGATTCTTTACTCTTCTTCACTCCAACAACAACATACATATACAACATACATATATATACATCAACATAAGCCAAAACATGGTTGAATCAAGATCCAAACCTAAGGAATCTATGCTAAACTAAAGAAAGGGAGGAAAGGATGAAGAAAAGAAGAAAGGAAGAGGAGAAGCCATAAAACTCACCAAACTAAGCTCTCTAGAAGGCCAAACACAACAACACCATAACCTAAAGCTAGCTCAACAAGGCACAACAGCAACATCATCCAAAACCACAAGCAAAGCCAAGCACAAGGCTCACAAACTCACAAAAGTTCAAAGAAGATCGAAGGTGAACCAAGAGAGAAGAGAGTAAAATAAATGTACGCAAGAGAGAGAGAGAGATCTGAGAATGGTAAACCCTCATCAAGAGGTAAGAGATGAAGTATATAAAGGAGGTAAAAGGGTAAAGTTGGGGTCAAAGGGTCATCGAAGACGGATGAAGCACACAAAGCCGCGGGGAAGGACCCTGTGAACCGCAGGGATGGCCCAGACAAACCGTAGGGGCGGTTCCAGGCTCACGTAGGGGCGGTCCAGGCTAATTCGTTGCCCTCTGCTCACTCTCTCAGCAACTAGGCTCTTACATCTCACCCCCCTAAAAACAAGTTTCGTCACGAAACTTGCAAGATTCCAAATCCTCTCGGGCCCATAAGCCGAGGTATAACCCTCTCTCTATCGGATGTATCACATCTCCGTTCAGAAGGTCATAACCTATAACAGATCTATAACCATTAACATCAACATGGAGGAATCATCAACTCCAGAAAACAAGGCCATAACGCTACCCAAAGGCGTAGAGGAATCACATCTCTCGCCATACCACAACACATAGCATAGAGGAAGCACATCTTTAGCCAAAACATAACACAGACATAGATGAAATACGTCTCTAGCCAAACCATAAGCATATACATCGCATGGAGGAATCACATCTCCACCGAAACTATGTCCATCAAGGTAGCATGGAGGAAAGAACCCTCTCCAGTTGAATCCTAATCAACCCAGATAGCATGGAGGAAAGAATCATCTCCAACAATAACTATATATCACACTCTAATAGCATGGAGGGAATAATCATCTCCAGCTATAACATACATCACGCTAGCACCACAAGATCTAATAAGATCATCACACATATCATAGATAGCATGGAAAAAGCACATCAAAGCATATAAGCACATAAGCACATACTCACCAAGATAGCACTAAGATCTACTCATCGACCCTAGGCGCATCTATCTCGGCATAAAACTCTGGATAGTTCCCCTGGATACAATCTTCAGTATCCCATGCATCCTCCTCAGGTCCACGTCTAGACCACTGTATCCTCATCATAGGAATGTCCTTCGAACGCAGGCGTCTCACACCTCGCTCTAAGTCTTCAATAGGATGCTCAGCAAAGATGTGGTCTGGCTCCACCACCAAATCATCATAATTCACAATGTGCCTCGGATCTGGTATGTATTTTCTCAACTGAGACACATGAAACACAGGGTGAACACCCTCTAATCTCGGAGGCAAAGCTAATCTGTAGGCTGCCCTCCCAACTCTATCTAGTATCTCGAAAGGACCGACATATCGGTGACCCAACATCCCCTTTATACCAAAACGTCTGACGCCACGTGTTGGAGATACTCTCAACCAGACATGAGCTCCTACCTTGAACTCTAGAGGCCGACGCCTCTTGTCTGCAAATTACTTCTGGCGACTTTGTGTAGCTAGCATCCTCTCTCTAATCAGCGCTACTCGAGCCATATCATCCAGAATGTGCTCTAGTGCTATCCCACTGATACTGCTAGGTTTATCCCAGCATAAAGGTGTACGGCACGTACGTCCATACAATGCCTCATAAGGAGCCATCCCAACAGATGCATGCTAGTTGTTGTTGTATGAGAACTCAATGAGTGAGATGTAATCAAACCATCCCTATCCCCAATCTAACACACAAGCTCGCAGCATATCCTCCAAGGTTTGGATAGTCCTCTCAGACTAACCATCGGTCTGGGGGTGAAACACAATCGTAAAGTGTAGACTCGTCCCCAAAGTAGTCTAAATCTGCTACCAAAACCTCGAGGTAAACCATCCATGGAGATGTCCTCCCACTTCCACTACGGCACTAGCAGTGGATGGAGCTCACCTCTAGGTCTACAATGCTCTATCTTGACCTGTTGGCAGGTCTCACACTAAGCCACAAATCTGGCTACATCGGGCTTCAATCCTCCCTACCAATAGGTACGTCTCACATCATGGTACATCTTACTCGTACATGGATGTACAAAGTAAGGTGTACAATGAGCCTCCTTTAAAATCCTCTGTCTCAACTCTGTATCGGGAGTAACACAAATGCGATCATGTCGCCTCATCACTCCATCAACTCCGACATAAAATTGGGGTGTCTCTCCACGAGACATCCTCTCTCTGATCCTCGTCAAGGTCGGGTAGGTCCCCTGCTTCTATTGGATCTCATCCAACAGACTAGGTAAAACCTCTAATGCATATAACTAGGCATCCTTATCAAGAAACGGGATGTCATTCTCTAGCCAGGCTAGATCCCTCTGAATTTGAGGTTGTATAGTCAACTTGGCAATCGCCTTCTCTCGAGGCGTCTTCTTGCTCAAGGCGTCAGCTACTATATTCGCCTTGCCAGGATGATACAAAATCTCAAGGTCAAAGTCTTTGATCAACTCAAGCCATCGACACTGGCGGTTATTCAACTCCCGCTGCGTGAAAATGTACTTCAGACTCTTATGGTGTGTGAAGATCTGACATGTAGCACCATACAGGTAATATCTCTAGATCTTTAAAGCATGAACTACCGCTGCCAACTCTAGATCATGATCGGGTAGTTCTCCTCACACGTCTTCAGCCGTCTACACGCATAAGCAATCACACTGCCTCTCTGCATCAACACGCATCCCAAGTCTAGCTTGGATGTATCGTTGTAGACCACAAAGTCATCAGAACCCTCTAGTTGTGCCAGGACAGGAGCAGAAGTCAAACGCCTCTTCCACTCCTTAAAACTCTAAGCACACTGGTTGGTCCATACAAATCTGGTAGTCTTCCTCAGAAGACTCGTCAGTGGACGGGCAATCACAGAAAATCCCTCCACAAAGCGTTTGTAGTAACCGGCTAGGCCAAGAAAGCTACGCACTTCCTTGATGTTCTTCGGTGTCATCGATGTAGAATCAATCTTCGCCGGATCTACCATAATATCGTCGGCGGAGATAATATGCCCAAGGAAAGCAACCTCACACATCCAGAACTCGCACATAGAGAGCTTAGCATACAACTCTCTATCCCTCAAAATCCAGAAAGTCGATGAAAATGTTGTTCATCAACTCCATGAAGATTGTTGGGGCATTCGTCAGCCTGAATGACATCACTACAAACTCGTAGTGTCCATAACGGGTACGAAATGCCGCCCTGTGTATATCCTGCTCTCTCACTCTCAACTAGTGATATCTTGAGCGCAAGTCAATCCGGGAGAAAACTGTAGCTCCCTGAAGCTGATCAAGTAGATCATCAATACGAGGCAATGGATACCTGCTCTTGATGATCACCTTGTTCAGCTCTTTGTAATCAATATATAACCTCAAAAATCCGTCCATCTTCATCACGAAGAGGACAGGTGCACCCCATGGTGAAACGCTAGGGCGTATGAAGCCCTTCTTATCCAACTCCTCGAGTTTCTTCATCAGCTCCAACATCTCGACAGGTGCCATACAATATGGGGCCTTCGAGATGGGTCTCGTACCAGGCTCCAACTCTATACTGAAATCCACACTCCTCCGAGGTGGCAAGCTTGACGGCTCAGCAAATATATATCTGCAAACTCGCAGACCACGGGTATGTCCTCCAAAGCTGGACTCTCTCCACTCTTCATGGCATAGCACTAGAAGGCATCACATCCCTGTGCAATCAATCTAGCTGCTCGTACGGCACTGATGACAAAACCTGTCTTCCCAAGGTCCCAACCCTGGAAGACCTCAATCTGACCAACCTCGGTAGAGACTGTAACAGTCCGTCTACCAACATCCAAAACTGCATGGTGTCTACGCATCCAGTCCATACCTAAAATGACTTCTTCATGCATCAATGGCATGACAAAGAAGTCAACAAGTAAAACACGAGTCCCTACACAAAGGGGACAACTACATATCTCACGGGTACCTCTGACCCGACTACCATCAGGTAACCCTATAGTAAAGAGTATACCCTCTATGGTATCTAAACTCATACGCTCAACACATGTATCAGAAATAAATGAATGTGTAGCACCAATATCAAACAAAACTCTAACGGGTAAACCATGAAGTAGAATGGTACCTGTAGCAGCCGGTGCAGGTGGATCCTCTGCACTCTTCAACTCAAAAGCTTGCCCTCGGGCTCCTCTGGCATCACTGGTGCCAACATCTCTACCTCTGCCTCTACTCGGACCTGGAGCAGAAACCTGAGTAGATGGACGCTCTGGGACTCTTTGTTGTCCCGGTGTCTACTGCTGAGGCGTCCTCTAACCACCTCCTGCTACATTGGTAGGGGAAGAACCCTGCTGAGATGCAACTCTATCCTGCCTACAGAAGGCAGCTCGATGTCCCTGTCTACCACATGTAAAGCAAGTCGCAACTAGTCTGGGACAAGCTGGCCTCAGATGGACGGGGTCACCACAGTTGTAACACTATCGTTCCTTATCTACAGTCGCTGCAGATGAGGGGTAGCTCTATCGTCTCTGCTCTCGCCTAGAACCAGATACTCCTCCAACTACACTGGTCTGCCCAGTGCGCTGCCTTTGCTCAGACTATCCCGTTTGAGAAGCTCTCCTCTGATTGGCTCGCTCCATCTCAAAAGCAGAAGCCCGGTCCAGGTAATCAGCTATGGACTCGTAATGGAATCCCGCCATATATGAACGTGTGCTCTCTCTCAGGTGACGAGAGAACAAGTACACATACTGGTCCTCATATGGTGTAGCTGGAACCAACAATGCTAACTCAGTCTGGAAGCAGCGGATGGCGTCATCAATTGGCACGTCCTCAAAACCGGCCTCCATGAAATCCTGCAGCTTCTTCCTCCTCAGTGAGGCTGGGCAAAACTGCTCCCTAATCATCCTCCTCATGTGATCATAACTTGTGGCTCTGGTCCGTACAATCCTCCACCACTAGTGTGCAAGGTCACGGAATAGAGACTGCACCAGCTCTATCCGTCTGCCTTCAAGGCACCTGATAGACTCTAAACCTGATTTTACATGCCCTTTCCACACCTCAGTCTTTAAAACAATCTCTCGTGAGAAGTGTGGCACTCCCTGCTGGTGAAATACCTTCAACAAGGCATCTGGTCGAGACCCTCGAGTCTCCTCCAGAGCTCGAACTGGCTCAGCAACACGTGTAGGTGCAACTGGCACCTAGGTCACACCCTAAGATCTCTCAGAAGATCCCTCATGTACTGGTAAGTCTGGGGCCCATCTACCAGCTCTAATATCCTCCTCAAAACATCGGAGGTACTCTCTAAACTCCGGTCCTCCCATGGAGACACGGTCAGCATCATCAGACTGAGCTCGGTGTGAATGATGTCTCATAGATCCACCACTCTCGTCTTTGGGACGACGCTCTCTACAACCTCCTTGTGTATCTCCTCCACCACTGGTGGATCAGCAGCGGGAACTAGTCCCTCACCTATCACACCCGGAAGACGGGGTGGTCTACCTCTACCTCGGCCTACAGCAGCAGTAGCTCCAGTCCGAGCCATCTGCGGGGTATGCACTCCTAACTTATAAGGCTCTATATAGACCATATGTATAGATATATATACTCAACACATACACATGCATAGTCCACAATACACACACACACACACATATATATATTTATATATATATATAACTATACTGTAGAGATCCATAGCAGAAGTAGCGACTTCTCGTACATCTAACCCAAAACCACATTTAAAACCAAAAACCATTTAAAAATGTCAGAGCCCATGTGGGTTCTGTTTATTTTACCTGTCAAACCTAATTGCAGGTAGCGAGTGCCACATTGGGCTAGGATCTCATAATGGATCCTGACCCTAGCCTGACAACAAGTTCACTGGACCTTACAACATGACAGTGACAGATATAAAAACAAATACGTAAAACGGTATAAACTGTCAACCAAAAGTAAGACAACATAGCCGAGTACAAAACACAACACCTCACATAGGAGGTAACAAAAGATCATCCTCACGCAGGAGGGAAAAGATAAACAAACCCAAAAGCCCACAACAACCTATGTACGAGACGTCCTCGGCCTGCCACTCTTCTAGATCACCCAACAACATGCCTATCTTGTGGGGCATCTACAACATGGTAATAAGCCATTAGCTATCCATACACATTTATAGAGTAATGCATAAGCACAATCACAGGTAAGGAAATATAAACACATCAGCATACTTTCAATCATTTACCCATTTAATCATCTCAATATAATGGTCATTCACTCAAATCGTATATATACAATATATTATGAAACTATGTGACAAGAAGACCGATACATCCTCGCCTTTGAGCCTGCTAGTCAGTTGCACAAGTATCGGTCACACAATCCGTGTACCCTGTGGGAGTGGATTGTGCCCTTCCTATAAAGTCAGTTCGTCCTGACTCAAGAGAACCTCCCAGACTCCACAGCGGGATGAAAGGGAAAGGTTATCACAACCACGCATACGGGGCAATCAATAAAACATAGGTCAGTATAACAATATCTCACGCTATCATAGCAACATACAAAGCACACACCACTCATGCAAACACCCAATATAAGGATGGCAGCTAAGTAAGTCCTACGGACTTACCTCAACCTCGATCACAACTCAACCACGATCACCTCTAGACTAAAGGGACAACACAACCTATAAACAAGTATATAGAGATATATACATCTCTTATCAACACAAGGGTCACACCTAGACCCAAGGGATCCATAGGGATCAAGCTTAACCTCAAAACCTCAACTAAAATCAACCTAAGTCCTTCAAGCCATACAAGGCATAAATCAATCATAACCTCAACCAAACACAACCTCACACATCTAGCATGATCCTATGTACTCACACTAGGAAAGGAGGGAACAAAGGCACCCTAAGGAAGGCCTAGAAGCACACACACACCCCTGCAGAACAAATAGAAGACCTTGTTGATGCAGGTGGGCACAGGGGCGGTTCACTGGTGGCGTAGGGGCGGATCATTGGCCGGCACAGGGGCGGCTGTAGGGTGGCTAGCGCAGGGGAAGATGGTGTGCAGAAGACACCACCTTAGCTCTTTCTTCACTTCTTCCTTCGATTCTCTACACTTCTTCACTCCAACAGCAACATACATATACAACATACATATATATACATCAACACAAACCAAAACATGGCTGAATCAAGATCCAAACCTAAGAAATCTATGCTAAACTAAAGAAAGGGAGGAAAGGATGAAGAAAAGAAGAAAGGAAGAGGAGAATCCATAAAACTCACTAAACTAAGCTCTCTAGAAGGCCAAACACAACAGCACCATAACCTCAAGCTGGCTCAACAAGGCACAACAGCAACATCATCTAAAACCACAAGCTAAGTAAAGCACAAGGCTCACAAACTCACAAAACCTCAAAGAAGATCAAAGGTGAACCAAGAGAGAAGAGAGTAGAAGACATGTACGCAAGAGAGAGAGAGAGAGAGAGAGATCTTAGAATGGTAAACCCTCATCAAGAGGTGAGAGATGAAGTATATAAAGGAGGTAAAAGGGTAAAGCACGGGTCAAAGGGTCAAAGAAGACGGCTGCAGCACACAGAGCCACGGGGACGGACCCTGTGAGCTACAGGGGCGGCCCAGACAAACCACAGGGGTGGATCTAGGCTCATGCAGGGGCGGTCCAGGCTAATTCCTAGCCCTCTGAACACTCTCTCAGCAACTCAACAACTAGGCTCTTACAGGCATACCACGGGGATACGCTAGGGCAGATGAAGCCCTTTTCAGCCAACTCCTCAAGTTTCTTCTTTAGCTCTAACAACTCGATAGGCGTCATACGGTATGGGGCCTTCGAGATCGGTCTCGTCCCCGGCTCCAACTCTATGCCGAAGTCGATGTTCCTCTGAGGGAGCAAACTAGATGGCTTGTCAAACACATCCGTGAACTCGCAAACCAAATGAATGTCCTCTAACGCACGACTCTCACCCTCCATGATGGTATAACACTAGAAGGCCTCGCAACCTTGTGCAATCAGCTTCGTTGCTCGGACTGCACTGATGACCGCACCCATCTTTCCAAGGTCCTAACCTCGGAAAATCGCTATCTAAACTGACTCGGTAGAGAACGTCACGGTTCTCCTACCTAAATCTAACATGGCACGATGTCTATCCATCGAATCCATACCCAAAATGACTTCCTCATGCACCAGCCGCATGACAAAAAAGTCCACTAACAAACCATGGTTTATTAAATGTACAGGACAAGTATGGACCTCTCAGGTACCTCTCACGTGACTCCTATCGGGTAACCCTATAATAATTAAAGGGTCTCCCCTCTACCGTACCTAAGGCCACTCTATCAACACTTACATCAGAAATAAAGGAGTGCGTAGCACCCGTATCAAAAAAAGAACTCTAATAGGTAAACCATTAATCAGAATTGTACATGTAGCAGTTGGCGCTGGCTGCTCCTCAACGTTCCTCAACTCAAAAACTCAATTTCAAGCTCCCCGGGTATCAATATTACCTCCATCTCGACCTCTTCCTCTACTTGGTCCTAGAATGGAACCTTGAGTAGCAGGATGATCTGGGACTCTCTGTTGTCCCTATGTTTGATGTTGAGGCGGCCTCTACCCACCTCCTACTGCACTAGTAGGGGAAGAACTCTACTGTGACGAAGCATTGCCCTGACAGTAAAAGGTAGCTCGATGTCTTGGCTTTCCACAAGAGAAGCAAGTCATTGGTGCTCTCGGGCAATCAACTCACATATGCCTAGGCTCTCCGCAGTTGAAGCATTGTCGTCCTCTCTCAAAAGTCTGCGCAAACACTTGATAACTCGAGCGGCCTTGAGTTTGGCCTCGCCCGTACTCTAGTGCTCCTACAATAGTTTGTCTTGTACGTTGCCTCTTGTCAAACCTTCGTGTTTGAGAAGACCTCCTTTGACTAGCCCGCTCACGCTCGTAAGCTGAGGCTCTATCTTGATAGTCTATCAAGGAATCACAATGGAAATCCGCCATGTAGGAACGGGTACTCTCCCTCAATCGGCGAGAGAACAAATATACATGCTGATCCTCTAGAGTTGCAACTAGGCGCAGTAGTGTCAACTCCTCCTGAAATCTCCTGATCGCCTCTGCAATCGACACATCCTCAAAACCGGCCTCAACAAAGTCCTACAGTTTCTCCATCCTGAGTGAGACAGGGCAAAAACGCTCTCTAATCATGCTTCTCATCTAGTCATAACTAGGGACTCGACTCCGTAGGGCTCTCCACCAATGCTGAGCTAAATCACGGAATAGAGTTTGTACTAACTTTATTCGTCTGTCCTTTAGACATATAGTAGCCTCAAAGGGTTAAGTCTACATGTCTGATCCATAGCTTGACCTCGAAGCACACCTTTCCATGGAAAGGGGGTACTCCCATCTAATTGAATGCCTTCAACTAGGTGTTCGGTCGTGGTCCTCTAAACTCATTTGGAGCTCTAACAACCTCAACAGCGCGTGCCAGTATAACTGGCACCTAAGTATCTCTCTAGGATATCTCAAATGATCCCACATGTGTTGGCAGATTCGGGGCAGGCCTACCTACCTTGGCAGCCTCCTCAACTCGTCTAGTATACGCGCGGAAATCTAGTTCCTTCATCGAGACATGATCTGAGTCATTTCATTTGACTTGCTGAGGAAACAAAAATTCTTTGGAAAAGTTATACCCCTTTTTGGTTCTGTTTATTTATCTATTCGGCCTTTATTGCAGATCGCAAGTGCCATTGTTGTCAACTTAAGGCTTTGATACCAACTTTGTAACACCACAAATCCGCGGTACTCGGGGCGCTACGGGCTAGGATCTCACAATGGATTCTGACCCTAGCTTGACAACAAGTTCACTGGATCTTACAACAAGGCACAAATAAATATAAAACCAAATAAATAAAACTGTATGATCATATATCAAAAACATATACAAATCCACAACCGAGTAAAAAACGACAACAACATATACATATGTGTGTAAAACATCCCAAAACCCATGCACATCCAAATGTACAAAAGCCCTCGGCTGAGGACCCAACTAGATCACTCTACAGTCTTCTTATCCTACAGAATATCTACAACACGGTATATAACCGTTAGCTAACAATTCCTGAATAAAAATAATAGCAATAGAACATAGAGTCATGCAATCACATAATCATATGCAATGCTCACACATATCCGTTTATTATCTTCATTTCATTATACCATTATTAATTCAACTTCTTTTGTGGCACGAGGAGCACCTAGAACCTTGCCTTTGTCCCCTTTAACCACACAGGTTTGAAATAAGGGATCAAGCCTCCCCTCCTGGTGGACTGGTCGCAGAGAACCCCCACACTCTCGATGAGCTTCAGGCAAGTTGTCACGACCCGGTTAAAATGCACACGGGCCAATAATATACATATATGGTCATCCTATTCCAGCTCACGTTATCAATGCAACATTCATATGCACAAACATCACTATCACAATCACTCAAACTCATAAACGCTAGTTAAGTAAGCCCGAAGGACTTCCTGTCACAAGTAATCCTCAACAACGTGGTCACGGTTTCCCCCTCGAGGAAACAAGCAGTGCCTGCATGAACAAGACATACAACATCAAACACTATAAAAGGCTTGGAGATTCCACCTCCTACACCCCAAGATCATACTAGATCCCAAACCATAAACTAAATTTCGATAACTCATCACAACTCACAAATGCCTAAGGCATTACCTCAACATAAAACATCATCAATCTCATCAACATATATACTACTAGAACTCTCACAAACTATCCTTAACATAAGGGAAAAGAAGGATACATACCACACATGTTATGCCCTGGACAAAGACGCACCTGCATAACCTGGAAGGTGCATTGAGTGGTGACACGCCGCAGGGGTGGTGACTCACAACCGCCGGGGCAATGACACTCTTCATCGGCGGGGGTAGTGTTGACAAGGCGCAGGGGTGGCTACACATAGAGGGGCGATCTCTGAATTCCTTTTGATCTCTCGTTGGAGCCCTTCTCTTCTTCTGGTGCCGAAGGCAACCCAACAACATATACATACACATATATGCATCATCAATTGTCCATGAATCAAACACAAGATCAATCTTGTGGGAATTCCATCTAAGAAAGAGAAAAGGAAGGGAAGAAGAAGGTAAAGAAGAAGAGCTTACTATACAGAACTCAAGAAAGGACGAACACCACTCTAAATTTTTCATCAACAACAATCACTAAGAACTCTCAACATCATCATCATTCTCACAGCCACACAACCAAAGCTTCACACAAGGATGGAGATCAATGAAGATCCACAAAGAAGAAACCAAAAGAAGAAGAAAGGAAGAAGAAAAACGTGGGAGATGAAGTCTGGAAGAGCAAAAGGAAACCCTCATCAAGAGGAGGAAAGAAAGACTTAAAGAGGAAGCAAAAGAAAAACCAAGACATCGAAAAGGGCGGCGCCCCCTAGCAAAACCGTGGGGGCGGGTCACTAGAGCCGCGGGGGTGGCACCGCTCCTGTGGTCTAGCCATGGCGTAGGGGCTGAATCCTAAACGGCTAAGGATATTACATAAGTCATATAAAAATCAAGTCTATTCTTGTTTTCATCTTTGTGAGATTATTTGATTTTAACATGCTTTGTCTTGTGTCTATTGG
Organism: Fagopyrum homotropicum; assembly: GCA_033239125.1. Taxonomy (NCBI): domain Eukaryota; kingdom Viridiplantae; phylum Streptophyta; class Magnoliopsida; order Caryophyllales; family Polygonaceae; genus Fagopyrum; species Fagopyrum homotropicum. The sequence continues at coordinate 62,695,354 of BSWB01000005.1, forward strand.
AGAAGAGAGAAAATCCATAGCAAAACACCAGCCAACCAAACCCTAGAACGAAATCTCGCCGGAACCCTAAAACCTCGTTCGAGATTATTGTGCCACAACGCCGAGATTTTTCTTGGTCGGCAAGCATCAATATTTTCTCTCAATCTAGTCGAGATTCCTACATAGATTTGAGTCAAATCTATCGACATCGAACTGCTACATCAAAGGAGGAAAAAGATTTACAAAGTTTACTTATCTTTAAGATCTTATCTAATAGGTGAGATCTTATCATATCTTTCAAAGATTAACCGAATATCTATCCATATCTCTTTCCATCTTTACGCGATGTCTTACCCAGTAGCTATATATCTCACCTATCTATTCGCATAACCTCACAAGAAATCCAAACAAAAACCTCTACCAAATACGTGTCTTTCGGCAATCTCATCCCCCTCGTGAAAATCGGGGTCCGAGATTTAGATTGAGATCTACTACTATTGTTAATTTTGGTGAATTTTTTAGGCAAGAATTGTGCAATTCATAGACTAAACACATCCCTTTAGATCGATCTTGCACCCCATTGAAATATCTCAGCCGAGATTTAGACATATATTTTCCCCATTCAAGATCTGAATCCACCTGCTATCACTCTATCTATTGCATAAGTGCAAGTTATGTAAAACGCTCTTCTTAGTCTTTTGTGTTCCTATTTTCTGCCTCTTTATACTCTAAACACATTGAGTTTAATTATTTGGATGTGTTAGTTAGTACCTGTACTTTCTATCATACTAGTTGAGTCTATATGCTATTTCATTCACAGTTTGTGTCAGTTGTGTGAAGAAAACTCCAACAACGGGTTCCTTAACTATCTTTCAACTCAAGAACCTTCTTCGAAGTCAAGTTGACATCTTGATTCATCCAAGGAGTGTTCAAGTTGAAGCTAGTCATCGATCTTAGAGGAATAGTAATCCATCCAAGGCAATTACATCAAATTAGTTTGAGATATCACAACAAGAGTGTGAGTGTGAGAGGAAGAAGTAAGAAGTTTTCGATTTCACTAACTTCACAAGTTTGTTGTTACTTTTGTGTGTTTATGTAGATGTCAAGCTTTAACAGTTCTCGAAGGTCACAAAGGAGTGAACTATCGAGTCTAGAAGCCATAAACATGCTGAGACAACTCATGGGTACAATTACAACATTGAAAGAAAGGATGACTAATCTGAAATCTCGCCCTAGTGGAGAATGTCGCCCCCAACCTCATCCGAGATTCCAATCGAGATCCGTCTTTGATGTTGGTGGTTGTTCACATCATCCACCTTGACCCCTATCCCCTGAGTCACCTCGAAGAGCCCCTTAAGGGCAATGTATGAGACATCCCTTAAGGGCAATGATGATGATGATGATGATGATGATGATGATGATGATGATGATGATGATGATGATGATGATGATGATGATGATGATGATGATGATGATGATGATGATGATGATGATGATGATGATGATGATGATGAGGTCACGTGGAGGGAGTTTCCTTGATGTCACTACCATCCAAGGAGAGGTCGAGATATGGAGCCATATCGACGCCATCAAGAGCATAACGGAACAGGAAAAGTGAAGGTCAAAATCCTTATTTTTAAAGGAAAGTGTGATCCGGATGCTTACATGGAATGGGAGACTAAGATTGAATAAATATGGTCTTGCCATAACTTTAGTGAGAAAAGGAAGATCGAGCTAGTTGCGTTGGAATTTCAAGGTTATGCCTTAGTTTGATGCGATCATCTTGTCAAAGAAAGGAGAAGAACGCTAGATCCGGAAATCAATACATGTGAGCAGATGAAAGCCTTGATGAGAGCTAGATTTGTGCCTCAACACCATGCTAGAGAGTGAAGGCAGAGATTGAATAGCCACAAGCAAGGATCTGTGAGTGCGGAGGAATTTTATACATCGATGCAAATGACAATGGTGAAAGTCAATGTTATAGAGTATGAGGCCACTATGGCTCGTTATTTACGTATTTTGCATCCATTCTTAAGTAATGAAATTGAATTATATCCTTATGAAATCATGACAGATTTGTTGCATTTGGCCATCAAATTTGAAAACAAAACCAAGGGAAGAAGTCAAGGAGCTAAGACGAATTTTGGAGCTAATAATTCATGGAAGCAACAAAAGAATAGGAGTCAAGGAGCTCAAGGCCAAGATCCATCTTCGAGCAAGGACAAGAAAAGAGGTCGACCTTTGAAGCAAGGAGCTTCGAAAATCTCTCCATCTCATTCACAATCTCGATCCTTGAATGAGCCTTCAAGTTATCCTAAATGGAGCAATTATAACTCTACTTTACGTTCTAGAGATATTATATGCTTTAAATGTCAAGGTAGAGGTCATTATATGACGGATTGTCCAAATAAGAAGGTTTTTTTCATTATTTAACATGGAAAATATGAGAGTGAGGAACAACATGATCATGATGATGACACACACTTTAATGCATTGCATGAACATGATAGTGATTGTACTGAAGACGTTTACTTTGAGCATGGAGAATCATTGATTACTAGAAGAACATTGCATGCTAACATAACTCCATGTGAGGATAACCAAATGGAGAATTTTTTTCATACTAGATTTCTTGTTAAAAGGAAGGTGTGTAACATAAACATTCATGGAGGTAGTTGTTGCAAATTGCTAGCACCGATGTAAAAGCTAGGATTTTTGAATCCTAATTAATGTTGATTAACTTAATCATTGATAGCAATTAACCCATAACTCGCGAAGAGTGCGTAATATACATAACCAAGTTGTCCTAATCCGGTTTCATGATTATAAACAAAGATAAAGCACACACTACCGTCACATATCCAAATAATGCGTAAAAGCGAGCTAAGTAAGTCCGTAGACTTACCTCGTCTCAAAGCTAACCATAACCGATCTCAACTTCCCGTAGGAATAAAACCAAGGCCTGATCAAAATGAGGCACAGATCAACAACACTCTCAAAGGCTTAGAAGTCCTTAGACTTCGCAATCTAGCAAACGAACACAAGGTCATACAACTCATAAGCTAGGGAACGTTCCTAGGCTCCAAGGGACCATAACTCATCAAGCATATATAAAGGCACTACAACAGCCCACTCTCCTACAAGGATAACTCATCACCAAGCTAGAACGCAACTAGTCTAAGAGGTATAACATGATCATCACACTCGAGTCATCCTAAGCAACAACCGAGACTCTAAGGTCTCCTAAGGTCCAAAACCACTAGATGGCATTCACAACTACCCTAGGTTCATCCTAGGAATGATACTAACATGAAACAACCTCACTACTAAGGAAGGAACGAAGACGAAGGGAAAAGAAGAGCCTACTATTTAAGAAATGCAACCGCGGAAATAAAAGGCGTGACTGCGTGTGAAGGTCGCGGCCCCCGCGGCACTGTTCATCCGCCCCCACAGCTGCTGGCAAAACCTGTCACCGCCCGTGGATGGCTAAGATCCGCCCCCGCGGCGCCTGATGCCGCCCCTGCGGTAGAAATCCAAAAACAACGATTTCTTCGATCTTCGATTGTGCACTTGAGCTTCTATGGCTTCCTTCTTTGGTTGGGCCTTCTCCAAACACTAACCACTGATCTTAGACACCTCTCCATGACCTAATCGAGCTAAGAACAAGCACATGCAAATGATTCAACAAGGTCTCTCTTCACAAGATTCATCCATAGCCATGGAGGAGAAGAGAAGAAGGGGAAAGGAAATCAGCATGAAAGGAGTAGAAGGAAAGAATGAAACTTACCCAGCCTGGATCCAGATCTCCTCCACTGTAGCTCAAACACAAGGGATCCAAGAGAAGTGAAGATGGAAGCATAAGGGAGAGGTGGGAGTGAATCAACATGCGAGAGAGAGAAGAAGTGTGGAGAGAGAGAGGAAAAGAGGGCTGAAACTGATGGGGAGAACAAGGGGTCAGCTGACATATCTCAGCCCCCTTTTTGCTAAGTAACGAGGGGTCCAAAGAAAGGTGAGGTAACGAAGGGTCGATCCCGGATTTTAGAATAAATCCCGATACTCAGCACCTTGTGCCTGCGGAAAAACTGAGCAGCATATGCGGGAAGGTCGATAAACCTCTCAACACCCGGAATAAAAATTCCGGATGTTACAACTACTCCCCCTAAAAACAAGTTTCGTCCCAAAAATTTGATAACGCAAGACTCTTAGGAAAAACTACCCCGGTAACCACTCAAAAGCCATAAACGTGCCAACTCTCTACTTGATAACCACAACACACTCGTATAACCACGTCAAGACCTCGCAAGCCCGACATACATACTCACACGAACCGCATAACACATACCAAGTCACAACCTAACCGAACACACAACACACTCCCACTCGGGGCACACAACACATAAACCCGCGCATTCACATAAAATCTATCCCATCGGCCATATCAAAGGTAACTAGCTCATCATTAACTCAAGCAAAGATTTTATCCCATGTCCTCCCGGTAGCTTCATCGGCTCATCGTCTGCCACTAGATCAACACGACTAATATTATAACTCGAGTTATACATGTAATCCCTTGACGGTCACAAGAACCTCGGGTAAATACTCTCCACCCATGGTGGCAACACCAATATGTAAACCACATACTACTTGTCCTCATCTCTCAAAGGGGTCCGTAAAACAGAAACTCAATTTCCTTAAAAGCCAAACCTTGACACCTCGCACCTGTAAAATTCTCGACTCGATGGACCTACTCTATTACCAAACTACAAAGGTCTACGCCTCTCATCAATATATACGCCTTCCGGCGACTCAACTTGGCTAGCATCCGCCTTTTGACCACCGCTACTTGAGTGGGGTCATCCTGTAACCGTTCAGTTTATCCTTACATATACTATCAAGTTCCGACACCACTGGTACTATACTCCCGTCCACAAAATGCCTCCCTAAGGCCATCACAAATAATTCATCCCAACTAACATAATATGAAAGTTCGATCAAAGGGAAATGTTTGGAATACACTTGTTCTCAATTTGGCACAGAGGCTCCTAACGAATCCTTTAAGGCTTGAAAAGCCCTCTCTAACCGACCATATGTCTCAAAACGAAAACTTTCATGAAGCCAACATGCCCCTAAGCGGCACTATTCCGCTGCCCAACAATCATGAGATGAATTGTTCATCTCAATCGGAACGATGGTACTTGGTACCACGGGTAATCTCACTATGGCTTAGCAATCCTACAACTAGCTGACTCATCGGTCTTGTTTCCCAAAAAGGGTGCAAAAAGCGTTATCTCTGTAGGTCAGTCGATAATGACCCAAACACGTCACAACCGTCACATGGTCTCAAACCGGTAATACCCTCTACGGGGTACACTCCCACTCCAACTGCGTAACTTGCGGTGGATGAAGTCCTATCTCCCGTCTTATGGTGGTCGAGCTTGAGCTGATGACGGGTCACGTAATGACTATGTGCTTAGCCACATTGGCCCTAAGGTCGTCTCTCCAATATGAACATCGCCAATCTGGATACCTTTTACCAACACCAGGTTGAATTAGTAAGGGTAGTGTGAGCATCTCGGAGGCTCTATCTCAGCTCTCTGCTATAAGTGTACATAAACGCTCATGGCGTCTCAACAAAACCGTCATCCCATAAAGGTAACTATGGGGTCTCTCCTCGGGACCTTCAATCCGGATCTTTCTCAAAGCCGTTTCTAATCTTGCGACTTTGTCTGATCTCTTCATATATCATCTTCATTAACCAACTGGAGTTGAACCGTCAGTCAAGTTGTTGCTTCCTCTCAAAGCGTCCACTTACTAAGGGTTTTGGTGATCACATACACCTACCCCGTATAATATCAAAATCATAAGGCCGTCGTCCTGAACCATGTTTATGGTTCAGGACCTTAGACTTTCAAAATGGATAATTATAAATTCGATTATGATCATTATATTATTCTGGTGTTTATGGGTTATTTGTTTGATGAAATCTGATGACAGGTGGGTTTAGAAATGGTCTACGGGGAAAACGTTATTCTGGTGAAATTTAATTAATTAATTAAAGGTAATTAATTAAATTAGGATTAAATTTGAGATTGAGGAATACTGATTAGATGCATGCTAGGTGTCAGAATGAGTTGAGGATCATGTGATGTTATGTTGAGGATATACCTTAGGCATTTATGAATGTGTTGAGGATCTTAGGTTTAGATTTGAGATATAGGTTGGTTGTGGTTAGTAAGACGAGTCTCCTAACCTTTGCAGTATGTGATTGTGTGTGCCTTGCTATTGCAGGCATTGATTACTTCCCCATGGAGAAGTTGTGACGTGGTACAGGTTACGAGTATATCAGGTAAGTCCATAGGACTTACTTAGCGTGCAGTTGTGGATTGTATGATTGTGATGGTTGTGTGTGTTCATATGATTGAGCATTTATAACCTAAACCGGACTAGGATGACCATTTATTACATTTATTTGGACCAAGTGTATTATAACGGGCGGTAACAACCGGTCTCCGCATACTGGATAGGAGAAGGAGCCTAGAAACCAGTAACATAGGGGGGACGAGTGATGATAACCCCCAATGCAAACCCCTGTGTTAACGGGGAAAGGGACGATGTTCTTTAGGTTCCTCGTGTTACAAAAGAAGTTGAATTAGTAATGGAATAACATAATGAAAGATAATAAATGAATGTGTGTGGCATTGTATGTATGTGATGTTGATGTGTTGTTATACTATTACCTTCATGCTTTTCATTGCTGTAGCTAAAGGTTTCATACCGTGTTGTAGATGATCTGCAGGTTAGGAAGACTGCAGGGTGAGATAGATGGTGTGGCTAACCGAGGACTTCTGTACATTAGTATGCGCGGGATATGGGATCTTTTGTATCAGATGTTGTGGTTTGATGTTTTGTACTAGGCTCTGAGTTTGTAAACTCTTTTGATGTATCATATACTTGTTCCCGTGAAGTCTAATGATCGTCTTCCATTAGTATCTTATGCATACAAAAAGAAGGCTTAATACCAACAAGATCATCAATAGTATAACCCAAAGCCTTTCTATGTTTCCTCAGCATATGAATCCGTTTAGACAATTCATTTTCAAAAAGAGAAGCATTAACAATAATGGGATAGGTAGAATCCGAACCAAGGAAAGTATACCTCAAGTGGGTTGGGAGCGGTTTAAACTCCAAAACTGGGGGTGCCTTCTGAGGTGGATCTGAACTTTCCCTCTCCAGTGAATAAGATTTAGATCAAAGTGTTGGGCTCATGTAAGTCTCAGTTCACTTCATCTCACCTGCTATCTCAGTCAAGGTCTGAGGTGGGTGATCGAGGTGCTCTTCAGATAAGAGCACCTCGCTTGCTCCAGAAAGTGTCTCGGTCGAGGTCCTGGGACCGAAACCTAACGTGCTTTTCTTCTCCTGAATCAGTTTATCAAATTTAGCTCCTGGATCTACTTCCAATATTTCCAAGCTTCGCACATCTGCATCACAAAAGACATTTATACCTTCCTACATCATACTAAAACTCAAAACTTTTTCAAGAGGATCTTTAATAAGGATAGAGCTCACCAATTCTCGAGAATCTTATTCATCATAGACGATGAATATGTCATCTTCCAAAGGCTCTCCCTTCATTATAACCAATAATGCAAAATCCACATGATCACCACCAATGTTGAACTTCAACTTGGCGTTATTACAATCAACGTTGCAACCTGAATTTTCTATAAAATGGTCTCCCGAGAATGATAGGGATGGGATAATTTGTGGGAATGTCCAGCACAACAAAGTCTATAGGTATGTAGAAATTACCAAACTTGATGGGAACGTCCTCCAAGATGCCAATGGGACGGGTAATGGAGCGATCCTCCGTGTATAACGTCATCTTCACGGGCTTGGGATTTCCAAGGCCGACCTTCTCACAAAGTTCTAGTGGAATGATGCTCACACTAGCTCCTAAATTGTAAAGTGCATCATAAGTCACATCCCCAACTTGGATGGGATTGCAAAATGAATCGGGATCTCTCGACTTAGGTGGCATCTTCTCCTTCATGATTTGAATGAGCTCCGAAGATCTAGAGGTCATCCTTACTTCACCATAGTCTTCCAGCTTTCTCTTCCTTGACAAGATCTCTTTCAGAAACTTCCCATAGGCGGGCATCCCTAGGATAACATCAATGAAAGGGATGTTAATATGTAGATTATTCATAAGGTCAAGAAACTTACCAAAGTTCTTGTCTAGATGTGCCCGCGCCCTTGACTGAAGGAATGGGAGTGGTGGTTTATAAGCAGGAGGTGGAACATAAACTTCAGCTTTTTCTTTCGCTTTCTAGGGCACCATCTCGGTTGGCACCTCGACCGAGGTGTTCCTCATCTGATTGAGGTCCGACCGAGGTACTAGATCTGCAGTCTTCAATCTACTAAGTGTTGTGATAGCCATGATCTGCCCTTTTGGGTTGTTCTCTGTCCTTGCTGGAAGCTTTCCAGCATCTCTTGGCGCTTCATTCGCCTTGTTGAAAAATTGTTGTTCTAAGGCTTTTTGTGCCTACGAAAATAAATTCATAGATGTCTTCATAGCGTTGAGCTTGATCAATTTATCCTCCAGCACATCGCCCGGTTTCTTGGGTGGCTGGGACGAGCTTGATGCAAGCTCCTGGCTTCTCAATGGAGTAGAAGAAGAAGAAGAAGGGGTGTTAAGAGCATTTTCAGCATGAGAATAAGGGTTACCGGAATTTTGTTGATTTGATCTCCAATTGTTGTTAGAATTTCTGTTGTTGTTGTTGTAATTGTTGTTGTTCCGCGGCCCTTGATAATTGTTCCTTCCTTGGTATCCACCATCTTGCTCCTTCATGGTTTGAGCTACAAAAAGCTCCTTTAATGCATTGACTTCATTGTTGAGCGAGGTGAGTTGAGCTACATTTGATGTTGTATCTTGAAAGCTAACTCTCCTAGCTCCATCTTCAACCCTTTGATGGGAGTATTTCTCCATGTGTAAAGTTTGCTTTTCTATGAAATCCCAAGCTTCATCTATCGGCATATCCATGAAAGTGCCGGCGGAAAGTAATTAGAGCGTGAATTGAGTGTCTCCATTCAAACCCTTGAAGTATATCTAGCAAATCGATCTTTGGAATCCCATGATGAGGGCAATCCAACAAAAGGTCCTTGAACCTTTCCCATCTTAGCTTATTTCAATCTTCTCTTGTAGGTCTTTTCTGTTTCGGGATCGTAAGGAATGATTTCCTTTCAAGCACGAGTTCTTCGCATTAACCTAAGAAAGATCTTGGGAACTCACTCAAGTAAAGTGGTCAATAGCAACAAGGGCAATATCCCCGAAAGACAACCGAAACCGAACTTGGTCTTGAGCAAGTCCCCGGCAACGGCGCCAAAAACTTGTTTGCTCCAAAAGGTGTGTGCAAGCTTTAATATTTATACCAAGAATAATTGCAAATAGCGAACCCACAGTGTACGGATTGATTGTAATAAAAGCAAGAATTCTAGGGTCGAACATAGGGACTATGGTGAAACAAAGATCGGTAATTCAAGTTGTCAATAACAAACATGCAACAAAGCAAACTATCAATGATGATGTAATAAGCAGGTAAAGGAAATGCGGATTCCAGGGATTAAAGCATTCAGTTGTGGTTCCGACTCAAGATCTCAAAAGATAACGTGGACAAAGCTGAGGTTTGCAAAGGGAAGTTGTTTCTAAGGTGGGAATAGATTACCAGGTAAGTCTCACTACTCACTATCCCAAACCAAATATCCTCTCACCGGGTAAGTCTCTAGGTACTAAGAAAAGGAACTATAATCGCAAACCAACATACCACCCAAGGGGATAGAATCAACCTTTACCAGGTAAGTCTCACGCTAACTCTCAAAGATTGGGTGAAGGCACACTCAAACCCCAATAAAGGATAAACCTTTATTACCTAACCCTCATGATCTTGGGTATACAAAGAAAGGAATTGTAACACCCCAAATTCTCAGAACTCGGGGAGCTACTGGTTAGGACCTCACAATGGGTCCCGGCCTTAGTTTGACAACAATTTTTCTAGGATCTTACAACAAGGCACAAAAGTATTAAAAACATTTTAAAACTTTAAACAATATATACATGAGGATATGTATCAGCCTTACAAAACAAAGGTACTAAAACGACGCATATGAAGTACATAAGACAACCTCGTCCCCAACTAAATGAGTACGTGAACCCGGCTGACCATTCCCTCCGGATCTCTCCACAACTATCTTAACTTGCAAGGCATCTACAAAGCGGTATAATACCGTTAGCTAACATTCTATGCATAAGTATAAAGGTAAAAGCACAAACACACAACATACACAATCAACATGCAACACACAATCCTTTTATTATCTTTAATTAGGTAATAAGTCATTACTAATGATACTTATTTTGTGACACGAGGGATTCCCAAACCTTGCCCCTGTCCCCGTTTACCAACAAGGAATGGTACTAATGCATCTGACCGTCTATCTGACTAGGTTGGTCGCAGGGAACCTCCTAGACTCTCGCAAGAGCTAGGCAGATGATGTCATGACCCGTTATCATACACTTGTGTCAATTACATAATACAATAAAGTCGTCCTAATCCGGTTTCGTTGTTTATCATAACTAACAAACACCACTCATACACATTACACTCATACAAGAAGCCATCTAAGTAAGTCCGTGGACTCACCTGAATCAGATCTCGACTCTCTTAATCACAACTCAATTTGTAACTGTATAACTCGGTTGCCTGTCAAAGGAGGCAAGTGTGTCAGCACACTTTCTAGGTAATTAGAAGTCTAAGACTACTAAGATAGTAGATCCTATTAGAACAGAATTTAATACAGTACCATTTTATGGTAAAATGACTTTTTTACCCTTGGTCCCGAAACTTCCAAAAATTCCATCATTCATGCCTAAACTCATATTTGAGACTAAAAAGTCATATTCTAACTCCTAAAGATGAGTTTGGTTACAAACTGGCAATTTACCCATTTTTCCTATTTTCTGAAAGATCGTTAAGGTGCAACTTCGGCTTCAAATATGAAATTGGAATAAACTTATAAAAATTCCAAAATAATTCTCTAGATCATCTATGATATCTCATCTACTCCTAGGAGCAAGAATTTTTTAAAACTGTTCAACCATCACTCCTAAAAAAATTTCCAAATTTGGTTACAACACTTGAAATTTTCTATACTTAGCCAAAATCTGAGTATGTTTTCTAACTGTACAACAAGTCCACTTTGAGCCTCTATAATTCTAAATCCCACCATTGGATTCATCCCAACTTTTGACATATTAACCTATGCATGGCACTAAACAACATCTCAAAAACCGAACGGTGGATCGTATTTCTAAGGCATCCGAAAGTATGCTCAAACTTGACTGATCAACACAGTTTCTGGAATTTCAGCATACACTTAACAAAACAACACACTGTCTTAACTTTGAAAAATCATAACTCCTAAACTGCTCGCTGGATTTATCCCAAATTTTGATATGTTCTACTATAAAATCTTATCTATAATATATCCAAAATTCAGCAGCAAAGGAGATCAAAAGCCTATTTAAAACCATCTCACAAAACTGCATCACATGCTGTTTTTCTCAACACTCAGCACACTTATAAAAACTGCATGGGGAGACAACTTTGCAACATCATAACTCTCAAACCGTAACTCCAATTCTTACCAAATTTTAGTATGATCTACTATGTACTACTGACTACAACATATCCCAAATTCAGCAGCAAAGGAGGAGTATAACTTACTCAAATCTTGACCCGAAGTTGATTGTTTTTCACTTCGGAAAACTCAGAAAACGCCTCAGCTCTTGAAGCTATCTTCTCAGGCTGTTAGGGACGGATTGATGATATAAAGGGTGCTCACATCAGCATATATATGTTAAGGATTGATCAAAGAGAAGGACCAAGGAAGGACGGATTTGGATCTTACTCGATTCCATGACTCGAAGGTACCAGAAAGATAACATCAAGGCTGTTGTGGATCAGATCTGGGCTCCTCCGTATCAGTGGTCCGTTGGTGTTGATAGAAGAAGAAAGAGAGCCATCTCAAGGTGCCGGTTCCGGATTCCAAACTGCTCCAACGGGTAGGGCAAGACGCGCCCATGGTTCTCTTGTATAGGTACGGTCCGATGTCCTCCATGGAGGCGCTGTGCACGAACCGAACGAAGGCTGAAGGCCATATCTGTGTCGGACTCAAGGGAGAGCAACGTGGTCTCGGTCTTCTATTGCTCGCCTGCAGACGAAGGAGAGGTAGTTGTGTGTCGCTTGCCACCTCCGCCTATGCTCGCCGGAGAGAGGGGGAAGGTTCGACGGCGCCTGGGTCCTTGCTGCTCGTGACCACCGTCAAGAGGGGTGTGCGGATGTGCCGGCGCTGCAGCTTGTGGAAGAAACACGCTAGGGCTGGTACGTGGGTTTCAAGACACGTGAATAGAATCTAGGGCAAGGGAGATGCTGAAGTTGGTGGTGTGTTTTGGGCTGGCCGGCCAGCACTCGAGATCAGGCTTTGTCTGGGCCTCGTCAAGGCTTTGTCTTAGCTTTGTCAATTGGTCTCATGGGCTTGTCATGACTTGTCTTGATGACCCAAATGATCTACTACTAGTAAGCTTAAAATAATAAAAAAAAGGTAACATATATTTTATGTGAATATAAATATCACATAAAATAATAGAAGTTGTGTTCGTTCATGATATCAATTATCATGTAGAAAGATTAAATCGGTCGATATCTGGATTGACTCGGAATTAAACGGAAATAAAATTTTCGGATATTACATTAGTACCCCCTTAAAATAAGTTTCGTCCCGAAACATAGAACAAGGTATTTAATCAGACAACTTCCAAAATTAAACTCGTATATCCTAGTCTCACTAAATTTTAATTTCGTTTTCTAAACTCCTCTAACCCTATCAGAGCGTAACGAAAAATCCGGTCGTTACAAGAATCACTCGGTAAGTGTCATCCTAGGCTTGTGATGAACCAAGAAAGGTGTAACAAGGATAGGATTTGGCAAACTAAAACCTCAACTCAGATAAGAATCTGAAAAGGGCTCGCCTCGCTCAGTTATGTACCATCTCGGTCGAGATGTTCCACGACTGACCGAGGTGTTCGTCAGTTAAGGTAAAGGCTCAAGCTTTCAGGGTCCATTGGGGTAAAGGCTCATTCTTCATCGTCTTCCCCACAACTTTCAGCTAGTCACCCTAGAATCGCATAAAGAACTTAGCCAACAATCATTATGATAACATCAATCAAATATACATAAGAAAGGAATCAATATTCAAACAAGAAAACCTTAACACAAGGGTCTCAATAAATAAATTAAACAATCAAACAAATAAACAATCACCGTTCCTCAATCACAAATCAGAAAAAACAACAAACCGAACCAAACTAAGGAAATCTTACAACTTCCTTCAAACTTCCTTCAAAACTTGATTCATTCCTTCCTTGATCTTCAACCTTCAAAACTTCCTTCAAAAACTTCGTTCAAATCTTCCTGAATCCTTGATCCGGAAATTCGAAAATAATTTTTCTTCAGCAAATCAACCTCTTTATATAGGAGAATCACCTTCCTAACATAAAATATCTTTAAAGGCAATTTCCTTCTATAAAATATCTTCCAATCTTCCAAAATATATCACCAAAAAGATATGCTTCCTTCCAGAAATCCATCCTAAAGTATGGAAAATTCACTTTCCAAAAATAGAACATCTCGGCCAAAAATAAAGATCTCGTGTCCCGTCATCAGTTCGCCTCGGTCCAGACGCTCCTGAAGATCAACTCGGTCGAGGTGGCACAATAGCCAACCGAGGTGAGTCTCAGCTGAGAGTGAATCTCTCTAATCTGGTCCAAAATCAATCTTCTAAATCATTTACATGCTTCCTGAGTCTCTCTTATGACATGACTCCTCAATGCTTCATAATGTAGTTCCAATTAATCCTTAGCTTCCTTAGCTCCATTTCGTTCTAAAACGTGCCATTTTTCCTACAATTACAACGAAACTAGGTGTAAACCTCGATTCTCGCAAAGGTAGACAAAACAACATAATGATCAAAGAATATACATCCATACATGTAAATTTATGAACATAAAACGTCCAAACCAATCCCAAAATATAGACTATAATACATGCTATCAAGCCACTCCTCTAATTTCATCCACTAGATCCCGTTATCATATTCCCACCTTAAAGGTCCAAATCCACACCGTTCTCTCACATGTCAATCACATGACCGCAAAAGATCACGTAAGGTCGTTACAATCCCTCCATGGGAGGTCTAATCATAGTTACTTTCTTTAACCACTTCACATTATATGACCAAGACACAAGCGCCTTAGTTGATACACCTTCTTACCATTGGCATTGAACCATCGGCATACACCAAGCTCTTGTCACCGATCCGTTACATTCCCACAATCCCGTTTACTCTTTCTATCCAACTGATCATTTAGGCAAACTCACACATGTGCGTTCTTGATTGCCACCGGTCAGATTATAGCTGACCTCCTTGAGGTCATCGACTTAACTTTCTTCTATACTCTTCATGTTACCTGTAGCCCAAAGGCTACCCTCCTTGGGGTACTCTTGCTTTAACTTCGTTAAATCAGTCTATACTCTTAGACTCCTTCTTCTTTCATAGATAACTACGTGCTTCTTGACCTTGTTGGGTCATATGACTCAATTTCATCCGCTTAACCACTCTCCCATGATGTCCTTCAAGAGCACCTTTTTAAAATTCTCCCTCGTTAAATAGCGTCCGATCACGTTTCTCTTGGGTTGGTAACTTAAGTCCTTTCATATTAGAAAGCTTCTTGTTGTGTTTCTCATCCTCTCGGGGTCAACATCAATTCATCTTTCTTCCTTCTTGACGTTTCTTGGCATTATCATCATTTCGGAAAACGGTCAACTCCACCAAGGAAATTCCACCATGTGAATCCTCACCTCTCCATTCTTCTCATAATTCTCGTAAGTCCGAAGAAGTCAACCCGCCGGTACTCCAGGAAACATTACACTTGGTACACCCCGTAAGTTTATCTTAGAGGTCTTTTATTCCTTCCGTCATTTGTGGGACATACTTCTCATCTCGGCTCCAGTGCTTAGGAGTGACTAGGGAAAACTTGCCTTAAATGGGATCGCCACTTGCAATCCTATACACTTAATCCACTTCTTCCGTTTATCGTCACTCCTCTAGGACTCAACCATAAGTTGGTTGTCCTTAGTTGCTTTCATCTCCGCTCAATCATTGTTTCTCCAAAACCGCTCCACATCTCCACGTCACTTTCTTGTTGGTATTGATTCCATCTCGATTTCTCTTAGGTTATTTTGAGTTTTTCTTCTACTTGTTCGTCCTTGCAGCGATACCTTCAATAGCCTTCTCCTGGTTGCTTTGCCATCCTCGAAAGGAATCCGATGATACATCAAGGAGTTCACCAACATGTGATGCTCCACTCAATACATGAGTCGACTCGTCCTCGCATGCATACTATTCTAAGCCCAACGATGTTTTCCAAGGCGGTGATGTCGAACTATCATCTTAACTATAAGGTCCCATATCTCTATAAGCTACTATATATAATAAGAATATATATAAGACTATATAAGCCTTGTGTCCATATCAGTACCAACATATCCACTCCAATATCATACCAAGTCCATCATGCGTAACTACAATCCACATATACAGCAAGTCCAAAAACAACTTACAATCCATCATAAATTCATAGTCCAAAACATCCTAAGTCCACAGTACATATCTATATATATACATAATATAATAACCAATAGCTATGTCGCCGAGGTCCGCGGAAGGAGTGGTGGTCCCGTACATACTACCCAACTGACTATGCTCGTGGTTTGAAAACGAAAAAGTCAGAACCCGTGTGGGTTATGTTTATTCCTCATTCGGCCTTTAGAAGGTTGCGAGTTCCTTTGTTGTCAACCTAGGGATCTGATACCACTTTGTAACACCCCAAATCTGCGGGATATCGGGATGCTACGAGCGAGACCTCACAATGGGTCCCGACCCTTAGCTTGAAAACAATTTCACCGGACCTTTCCAACAAGGCACAAATAAAAGGCCAATACCAAAATCAATTCAATGCAATGATATGATTCCCGAAGACATCAAGAAAGGAAAGACATCAGCCGTCTATAGAACAACGCCAACAATACGCAATATACAACAACAATAAACGGACTCAATTCTCCAAACTCGACTACGATGTAAGGAACCCCGGCTGCCCGGATCACCCGGCCACACCTAACCTGCACATCAACTACAACAATCGGTATAAAACCGTTAGCTCACATTCTAGGCATTATAAAGATAGGAAGGGCACAAACATACACATAACACACATCATGCTCATATACATACACATCCGGTTCTTATTCTCTTTTTAGGTTATTCCATTTTTAATTCCATTCGTTTAAAGTATGACACGAGAGTCTTATAACTCTCGCCTCAGTCCCCATGTAACCAACAGGAGTGTGGCGGAGCTCAACCCATATACCATGTGGAGTGGCGAAGAAGCCCGCCCCGTATACCATGTATGGCCTGGTCGCAAAGAACCTCCCAGTCTCCCTCGGGAGCTAGGCAGTGATGTCACTGCCTGATAATAATAAGCAATGGGCCAACAATATACATAACCAAGTTGTCCTAATCCGGTTTCATGATTATAAACAAAGATAAAGCACACACCACCGTCACATATCCAAATAATGCGTAAAAGCGAGCTAAGTAAGTCCGTAGACTTACCTCGTCTCAAAGCTAACCAAAACCGATCTCAACTTCCCATAGGAATACAACCAAAGCCTGATCAAAACGAGGCACACATCAACAAGACTCTCAAAGGCTACAAGTCCTTAGACTTCGCAATCTAGCAAAGGAACACAAGGTCCTACAACTCATAAGCTAGGGAACGTTCCTAGGCTCCAAGGGACCATAACTCATCAAGCATATATAAAGGCACTACAACAGCCCACTCTCCTAAAAGGATAACTCATCACCAAGCTAGAACGCAACAAGTCTAAGAGGTATAACATGATCATCACACTCGAGTCATCCTAAGCAACAACCGAGACTCTAAGGTCTCCCATGGTCCACAACCACTAGATGGCATTCACAACTACCCTAGGTTCATCCTAGGCATGATACTAACATGAAACAACCTCACCCACTAAGGAAGGAACGAAGAAGAAGGGAGAAGAAGAGCCTATTGTTGAAGAAACGCAGCCCCGGAAACAAAAGGCGCGACTGCGTGCTGAAGTTCACGGCCCCCCGCGGCACTGTTCATCCGTCCCCGCAGTTGTTGGCCAAACCTGTCGCCGCCCCCGTGGCGCTGCTCACCGTCCCACGGCTGGCTAAGATCCGCCCCCACGGCGCCTGATGCCGCCCCCGCGGTAGAACTCTAGAAACAACGATTTATTCGATCTTCGATTGTGCACTTGAGCTTCTATGGCTTCCTTCTTTGGTTAGGCCTTCTCCAAACACTAACCACGGATCTTAGACACCTCTCCACGACCTAATCGAGCTAAGAACAAGCACATGCAAAGGATTCAAGAAGGTCTCTCTTCACAAGCTTCCTCCATAGCCATGGAGGAGAAGAGAAGAAGGGGAAAGGAAATAAGCAAGAAAGGAGAAGAAGGAAAGAATGAAACTTACCCAGCCTGGATCCTAATCTCCTCCAATGCAGCTCATACACAAGGGATCCAAGAGAAGTGAAGATGGAAGCATAAGGGAGAGGTGGGAGTGAACCAACGTGAGAGAGAGAGAGAAGAAGTGTGGAGAGAGAGAGGAAAAGCTGGTTGAAAGTGATGGGGAGAAGAAGGGGTCAGCTAACATATCTCAGCCCCCTTTTTGCTAGGGAACGAGGGGTCCAAAGCAAGGTGAGGTAACGAAGGGTTGGTCCCGGATTTTGGAATAAATCCCGACACTCAGCACCTCGTGCCTGCGGAAAAAATTAGCCGCGCCTGCGGGAAGGTCAATAAACCTCTCAACACCCGGAATAAAAATTCCGGATGTTACAGATTGTCTGTGGCCTTGGAATTTATGTGATAAGATATTTACAGTGATTGTAGATAATGCAAGTGCAAATGATGTTGCTTGTGTGCATTTGAGACAGAGGATGATAGCAAATGGTTGTAGTATTAAGAATGGGAAATTTGTGCATATGAGATGTACAACACATATTGCTAATCTAATTGTCACTGTTGGGTTAAAGAAACATAAACCATGCATTGAATAAGAATTGTTGTGAAGTTTGTAAGGAAATTATGCTCCTAGATTGCATATATTAGTCATATTATATTGTTGTTGAAAGAAAAAATAGGAAGTTGTGATGCATTATGTCAAGCAATGGTTACTGATATGAAAGTCAAATGTGACAAGTATTGGAGAGAATTTGAGCAGATGAATATTTTTACTTTGGTTTCCATGATTCTAAATCCGAATCATAAATTTCAAGGGTTGAAAATGGTATTGCAAGATGTGTATGCGACAGATATGGGAGAAAGAGTGGCCACCTATGTGAAGATTGTTACAAGAGAGTTATTTGAGGAGTACAAAAGTATTTATGGCCCTCCAAGTTTATGTCATGGGGATCAAGCTAGTAGAGATGTAACAGATTTTGAGAATCTAAGACATACGGAAGTAGGTCCTCTAAGTTACATGTTAAACTTGAATGCTAGATTGGGCATGTTAGGCGAGTGTGATGGTGCCTTCACAAGTGAGTTTGATAGGTATTTCCATAAGTTAACGAGTCCATGTGATCCGACTAGTATACTAATATGGTGGAAACTAAATGAGTCTAGGTTTCCAATCTTTGCACGAATAGATCGTGATATTTTGGCGATTCCGGTCACTATAGTTCCCTCTTAATATGCCTTTACTATCGGAGGACGTACTCGTGATCAATTTCGAAGTTCTTTATCCAGTGAGGTATTATTATTCTCATTTGTTTGTATTATTATACTATTTCTCAAAACTTTCATGTATTTTTTATTCTTATCTTTATATATTTTAGATGCTTGAAGCTATCATTTGCACACACGATTGGATTTGTGCAAATAGAGGAACTCGTAAAAATGATGACGGTGAATGTTTAGAAGTAATAGATGAAATGATAGAAGATAATGTTTCCATTATGATAATATGTTATGTTCACTTTTACTATTGGTTTAACTTAACTTATTGCTCATTTTACTATTGAATTCCTTAGAAATGAAGAAGAGCAAGGGAAGTACACATATCTGAAAGTAGTGTTGGTGCGGTGAAGTCTTGTTGGTGTAGTCTTGCTACTCATTTAATGTTTAGAAGTTTTATATTTTGCTGAAATTGTTGCTTGGTTGTTGAAATTATTCTATATTTTGTTATATGTCTTGCTAAATGTTTGACATAAATATTAGTATTATGAACTTGTTGGGTTTTGTTCAACAAAAGTATATTTAGTGATCAATGAATTTGTTGGGTTTTCAATTTATTTATGTTGTTCAATTTTTTTGTAAAGTTCTAGTATTTCCTAAATATCCAATATCTTAAATATCACCCCAATGTATATATTTATAAAAAATACTAAAATAATCAAAATTATTAGTATTTCTTTTTTAATTTTGACCTTAATTTTTCACTTTATATTTAAATTTTGAATATCAAAATCGAATGGGACAGTAGTAACTGGTAAGTAACATGCTAAGTTGCTAACAAATTACAACACAGTAGCAGTGTAGCACTCTAGTCTCGAGGCGCACGATAATTTTTTGGTCCAAAACCGGTTTTGGACCGGACCTCGACCGAATAATTTGCTCCATTTTTGGTCTGCATTGTTCGGGTCCGGTCCGGTCCAGGTCCCGACCTATGAACAGTCCTAGCCACACCCCCTTCGTTTCATTCTTCCAGCCTCCGCCGCACCTCCCTGGTCGTTCTTCTCTCAGCCTCACCGGACCTCCCTTTGTCCTTCTTCTCGCAGGCCATCGTTCCCTCATCCCTTCCCCTGGTGCGACCGCCTTCTTTAAGCAGTCAAGAAATCCAGTGTACCGGTCTCGTGTTCTTCAAACCGTCGAGGAGTCCGGTGGAATTGTTGCGATCTTCTTCACCAGTAGTCCAAGTAACCGGCATCCTCTCCCTCCCTCCGTCTTCCTTCTAAACCGCCGCCCATCTCCCTCTTATTCCCTTGCAGCCTCTCTATTGCACCAGCTTGACTTGGCTCTAGCAGCAAGAGCGCCGCCGGCTCTCTCGCACCGGTTTCAATCGCGCCATCAGGAGGGCGTTGATGTCGCGCCACCAGGAGCAAGTTTTTGTCGCGCGAACGAGTCTTGCGAACCCGACAAGCCGGCACGAGTTGTTGTTGGCTCAACGTTGCACCGCTACCCCCGCCTTCTTTCCGACACTAGGGACCTCTGCACGTTGCCAACCGGACGACATCTTTTGTATAGATGTGAGACGCATTGTGGTGAGATTTTTTTAGAAGACTTCGAACCCTAGATTTTCCAATTTGGGGTTTTTGTGATTTATGAGTTGAATGTGTATATATGTAGGTAATATTGAATGATTAGGTTTGGCAGTTAATTGTTTAATTATGTATATGTATGTGTAATTATGTGGGCAATTGTATGGAATTTCTGAAGGGCTTGCGGAAAAGTTTTGTTGTATGTTGTAATCGAAGTTATATAGGATGTCTATATTTCGAAGTTGAGAAGTTGGTATATCGGGTGGTTGTCAATGGTATGTATGGTATGAGTTGGTACGTGAGATGAATGTTGTAAATATGAAAAGTATGAAGGTAATAAATGAATGCTTGTGGGCTAATGATGAGGACGAGTTATACGCCGGATGACCTGAAGATAGCTTCATTGATAGTAATTGATTATAGACATGGATGCAAGTTCCTTAAACTATAATAAGAACTTATGAGAAGAAGTTATGCGAGTCTACTTTCCGTCATAACTAGAGTTTGGTAGCATGTAGTTAGAGTAAGTGTCCCTTTTTGGTTTAAACCTTACAGGTTCTTATTTTTATGTATATCGGCAGGTCTTAGTTACACGTATTTTTGGTTATTGCGGTCTATTTTTACCTCATGTAGAAGCATGTAGTGTATTAACTGGTTGGACAGCTTCAGATTTGTACAAACACGGATTACGTCCCTGAATATACTATGTTTGAACTTTTGTTGGTCAGTGTCATTCAACCCTTGCAGTATGAAACTTATTATACGGGACAACACAATTATCCATGATGTCTCATATCTTGGTTTATCATCAAACTTGTACATAAACTAGGAAAGGAAACAAGCTTGTTATATAGTAAGGGGTATTAATATTGTAAGTCGTAATAAAAAATATCTTAACTAACAAAGGAGTTTTTTTTGTGTACAGCTCATCTTCATTTACATCACAACACTCTTCTTCCTCTAATTGTGTAAACGTACCAGAAACTCATATCAATGTACACATTAACATTCCATACAAAAAAATCATATTAAAATCTCATATCAAACTCACACCAAAAAACCATATTAATATAGATAAATCATACCAAAGCTCATATAAGAAGCCATATCAATATACACAAATCATAGCAGAAACTATACAATACTCATACCGTAAAGCATACTAGACAAATCATATCACTACACACACGAAACACATCAACAAATCATACCAAAAACTCATACTAGAAAAATATACCAGAAACTCATCATGTCAATATAAAACGAAACACATCAACAAATCATACCAGAAAACCATATCAACTCATACCAAAAACGATACGAGAAACTCACAGCAAAACCATAATATCATAAAACAAAGTACAAATCAGAGAGTATCATACAATATGTATCAAAACCGTACTAACCATGTCGATTTCTTTGCTTGCGCCCCCAGCGACAACGATTTGCATGTCTTCCTCCTTATTAGACATTGTAGGTACTTGGGCATGAGTTGTAAGAGCCTCTTCAACAGGTGCGGGTTTAGTTTGGGTTATTAGTTGGAAGTTAGGTTGATCAGACATCAAGGATCGTTGAGCCTCCTTAGATCGTTGAGCCATTGTGATGTTTGAGTTAGGGTTTTTATAGTTT
Organism: Fagopyrum homotropicum; assembly: GCA_033239125.1. Classification (NCBI taxonomy): domain Eukaryota; kingdom Viridiplantae; phylum Streptophyta; class Magnoliopsida; order Caryophyllales; family Polygonaceae; genus Fagopyrum; species Fagopyrum homotropicum. The sequence continues at coordinate 62,717,438 of BSWB01000005.1, forward strand.
GTGAGGAAGAAACGAAATGGTTGAGAGACCGGTCGACGGAGATCGATTGGTGAAGTTGAGAGTCGAAATGGGAGAAATAGGGGTGAAAAAGACTATGAAAATGGGAGAGAGATTGTTGGTATGACTTTTTGGTATTGAAGGGAGAGAAGCGAGAAATACATTGGTCGTTTAGTTTGTAAACAAAGGGAATAGCATAGCGCAATAGTAAAATCAACCCAAATTTAACCTAAAATCAAATTACAGTGGGTTAAAATTAAAGGGTATAGAAAACAAAAGCACATAAAATAAAATAAAGAGTTCATTTTCCTTTTTTTAATCGTATACATGACATAAGTTAATGAAATACAACATTAAATAAAAAAAAAAGCTTATGAAAAGGAAAAAAATTGAAAGCATGAGGACAGGTTTAAACGTTAGGTAATATAAGAATGAATTTTGGCGGGGAGCGGGTGGATATGATCTCAATTCAACGGCTATCAAGAATTCGAAAAATCAATTTTCGAGATAATAAATAAAGAAACAAAAACAGCGAAAAATCAATTTCCCTACACAATCACAACAGCTGAGCTTGGTGAATGTGGATAGCAACAATGGCTGCTTCTTCCACCACCTTCTCCTTTACAGCGCTCTGCTCCTCCAATTCTTCTATTCCTAAACTCACTTACAAGCCGTCGCTGAAATTCGCCAGAAATGTTGGTCGTAAAATCCGATCTCCCACTAGGCTGAAAGGCGCTGGTTTCTCCGAGATCGAACCTGATCTAAATGAAGATCCTACTGATCGTTGGGCCACCAACAGTATTAGCCCCGTATGTTTGCTCTCGAATTGAGGATACTAGAGTTTAGCTCCGATCGAAACTCAAAACGAAGTTCAATGGAGGGATGGTAGGGTGCCCTCACTCACAATTTTACCAAAATGGGAAGAGGAGCTGAGTTATTTCAAAGCAAAACAGAGGATGGAGGAGGAGCTTATGGAAGAGGAGGTAGTTCATTGTAGATTGTAGATGAGTATAGGATATTAGGATTCACTTAAAACGAAATCTATATATCTAACTAATTAAAAGGTTTTTAATCATAATTAAACCCACTAATTTTAATTTCAATGGATCCCATTGATGGAATATTTAACCGAAACTCAATAGGGTGGTGATTGGCTAACGAAAATAGAATAAGAGGTGGTTAATTGAAATTATTTTTAGAAGAGGTGGTTAAGTGAAAACACAGGTAAATAAGAGGTGGTTTTGTGTAATTTATTGTAATTTTATTGATGTTTTAAAGGATGAATTCGATTATGGAGTTTATGACGGACATCACACATATTATGGAGGTCATGCTAAAGGTAGTTGAACTATTTCCATCAATTCAGTTCATCCCATTAAGAATTCTACCCCTGAAGCCTTGATGAGTTAGTGATTGACTGTATTTGATTGGCATAGGAACGTTTTTGGAAACACTGGCAGAAGAATACAATTCTATGGAACCTCCTACTGGATTTCAAGGTTTGACATTCATGTCTATGAATTTAAAATTAATTACTTGTCTTCTTCTTTGGCCTCTAATCTTCTGATTATTGCTTTGTGCTAAATTTCTGTGAAGATCAACACTGGTTTTTCCATTCTTTGGCAGGGTTGATATCTTGGATTTTCCTTCCAGCTGTAGCTGCTGGGTTATACTTCCATGTTCCGGTATTATAGCCTGCTCAGAATGATAATGAACTTTCGAATAAAGATGAATTTGTGTTTCCACATACTAAAAGAACTGTTTCTGCAGGGAGAGTACTTATTCATTGGAGCAGGTTTATTTACAGTGAAATTTTGCATCACTGAGATGGATAAACCTGACCAACCTCACAATTTCGAACAACAAATCTACAATATGGAGAGGGGTGCTCGGGACAAGTTGTTATCGGACTACAACACCATGGATATTTGGGATTTCAATGAGAAATATGGGGATCTTTGGGATTGTACTCTGAAAAAGGATGATATCAAAAAGAGATGATGAAATATTTTATAGCCCAATCTTGAGCATGTTTATTAAGTATGAGGTATAATATACTGTCTCAAATTTCATGTACCAGATGCAGATGAATAATAGATGTATCCTGGTAATTAAGAGAAATGTTATTCGTTCAATACTATGTGAAGTCCGCTGTGCTCTGCAGATTAATGTATCAAGGTTGAGCTGCATTAGGGAAATGAAACCTAAAAGGTATGAAGAACTTGATGTACATCAATATATCATATCAACTTGATTTCTTCTAATCAAAGAACTGATGGCCAAGATATTCTTATATCCAATTATTCATTGAAGCTTCCTGATAATGTTTGCATAGTATATATGCGCGTACGTGTATCCCATCTTTGTTAAATTCATGCAGATTGAGACATTGAAGTGCAGTTACAACCACATACTCAAAGTACATCAGCTTTTAATGGCTTCTTTCATAACTCATGTCTTTGGGTTCCTGTGACTGTTGTTCTTTTTGACTTCCTTGATTGATAATAATGGCTACCTTTTTATAGGACATTCTTCTTGTGATTTTTGTGTATAACTTGTCAAGTTGGACAACTAACTATAGAATTACACAATCTCAAACACTGAATTTGAAATTGCAACATTTGAGGGATTAATTGCTGCAACATGGCATTTTCCCAATAAATAGACGAATCTCCTTCATATTAACCAATAAGCAAACAGCCATGAAAGTACACATTATGCTCTTCACCTCCCATCTCCTATACTTACTCATCCGCCATTGTCAAGCTCAGCCCAGTACTCAGGGCTATCCCTGCAAACCCAACCGAACCACCTCAGGCTATCCCTGCAACACCTACGCCTTCTACCGGACTGCACCACCCAACCACTTGGCGTTAGCCGATGTGGGCGACCTCTTTTCTGTCAGCCAGTTGATGATATCAGAGCCCAGCAACATCTCTTCTCCTGCTTCCTCTCTCTTACCTGATCAGGCCCTCCTTGTACCCATCTCCTGTGGTTGCAGCTTTGCTCGGAATCTAAGCATGTCAATCTCCTATTCCAATTTGACTTACAGGATTCAGGCAGATGATACTTTCTGGTCTGTTTCCACGATGTATTACGGAAACCTTACTACTTATCAATCTGTTGAAGCTGTAAACCCAACCCTTGTCCCTACTGACCTTTCCACTGGCCAGGATGTGATTTTCCCCATCTTCTGCAAGTGTCCCAATCAGACCCAGATGGCGAAAGGAGTGAAATGGCTGATTTCTTATGTTGTTCAGCCAACTGATGATCTCGGTTCTATTGCTACTATGTTTGGTACCCCAAAGGAAAAGATTGTTGACATCAATGGGAAGAAAATTCAACCTTCTAGTACTGTTTTTGTGCCTGTTTCTAGGCTTCCCCGGCTCAACCAACCAGTTTGGGTAGCTTCAGGACCATCCAAGACTAAGGGAGAAGATCATAAGGGTAATGTGATGGGTTTGGGTGTTGGTTTAGTTGTTTGTCTTGTTCTGTTGTGTTCGGTTATTGGGTTTTGGGTTCATAGAGAGAGGTCGTTTAGAAAGATGTTTAATGTTCAAAAGCTGGATAGAAAGGACGAAAGTATGGACATAGGAATTATAACAGTAAAAGGGAAAGATTCTTGCAATGATGTGGATGTGAATTTTCTTGCTGATGTGTCTGATTCTTTGGATAAGTATAAAGTGTTTGAGTTTGAAGATTTAAGGGCTGCAACTAATGGGTTTGATGTCAAGTGTTTGATTCAAGGATCTGTTTACAAAGCATGTATTAAAGACAAGGTTTTCGCAATCAAGAAGATGGGGTGGAATGCTTATGAAGAACTGAAGATTCTGCAGATGGTACATATTTTCTTTTTTCTGTTCATTTTTTTTTTGTTATTTTGCTCATGATTTTATTTTGAATGTTGTAAAGGTAAATCATGGGAGCCTGGTCAAGCTAGAAGGCTTTTGCATAGACCAAGAAGACGGCGGCTGCTATCTAGTCTACGACTACATAGAAAACGGATGTCTCAACTCCTGGCTACGAGACGACAATAAGAAGGAGAAGCTCACATGGAAAACAAGGCTAACGATCATGACAGACATTGCTAACGGTCTCCAGTACATACACGAGCACACAAGACCACAAGTAGTCCACAAGGACATCAAAAGCAGTAACATCCTCTTGGACTCGAACATGAGAGCCAAGATAGCGAATTTTGGTTTGGCAAAATCAGGATGCAATGCCATTACAATGCACATTGTTGGAACTCAAGGATACATGGCTCCTGAGTACTTAACCTATGGGGTGGTGTCGGCTAAGATGGATGTGTTCTCATTTGGAGTGGTTATGCTCGAGTTGGTCTCGGGCAAGGAATCTGTTAGTGAAGACGGGGAAGTTCTATGGGCGAATGCGAAGGGACTGTTGGAGGCTGAGGAGAAGTCCATGTGGGTGTCCAAGTGGATGGATCAAATGTTCCTCGAGGACCCATCGTGTTCTATGGAGAGCGTGATGAGTGTCGCGGCTCTCGCTGTTGCTTGTGTGAACAATGATCCTTTGAAGAGGCCAAGCATGATTGAGATTGTGTATGCATTGAGCAAGGGCGACGATCTTTTCTCTGTCTTGTCTTCTGGAGATGGATTTGTACCTCTAGTTGTAGCAAGATAAACCCTTATTAGTATATCTCGAACCAAATAATTTGTAAGCCTATTATATAACAGCTCAATGAGTTACCTTGTCAATTGGTTTTAGAATGGTATGTCCTCGGTTTAAAAATAGCATGTACTCGTGTGCATCTTAATAGACGTATGTCCTCCATGACTATATTTTCTTCCTTTTTATCTAAGTTCTCAAAATATTTTGGTTTGATTTGGTTGTCCATGGCAAATTAAAGTTTGATTTTATTTGCTTTCAACCCGATCATTTCACTCCCATTTGCGATGGGTTCACACATACTAACTTATTCGATCTAAGTGTAATATAACTTTTATTTGAAAAAACTATATAGACATTGTTAAATTTACTAAGACCTATAATGCACGGACACGCCTAAGAGGCGGAGTGTCGCGTGTCGGACACACCCGGACACACGGAAACTCCTGAAAACGCGGGGGAAACGGTCAAATTTGAGCAGAAACGGTCAAGACACGGTTCGGCATAGGGAAACGGCTGGGAAACGGACCGGAAACAAACCGGACATGGGCCAGACACGGACCGGACACGAACCGTGTCCGGTCAAGGCACGGTCAACGCTTAAAAAAAACGCGTCTGCTAACTGAGCGACTTCTCATTTTGTCAATCGTCATTCGCAGGTCACAAGATTCGCAACAAACAACCCTAGCACTCCGCACCGTAGCCGTCGCCGTCGCCGGTCGCAGGTCGCAGTCGGAGCTTCACTCCTCAGACCGACCGTCGGCCCTCTGTTCTTCGTCTTCATCTCTTCGTCTTCATCTCTTCGTCTCGTCCCAGCAGCGTCGTCTTGTCGCAGTGCCTTCGTCTAGTCTTCAGGCCGTCGTCTCGTCGCAGCTTCAGGTCGTCGTCTCGTCGCAGTGCCTTCGTCTTCAGGCCGTCGGCCCTCTATTCTTCGTCTCGTCGCAGTGCCTTCAGTTCCCGTGTTCGCAGTGTCTTCGTCTCATCGGCCATAGCAGCTTCCGGTTTCCTGTTAGGTAAAATGCAGTAAATACTTGTTGTGTTGCTGATTAACTTGAATCACTTGTTGTGTTGCTGATTTGATTAATTTGAATCACTTGTTGTGTTGTTGATTTGATTAACTTGATTCACTTGTTTACTGACTTTACTCTTCTACTTCTAATCTTCTTCCTCTTCAATTTACAGAATTATTGATAGTCGAATACTTGTTGTGTTGCTTATTTGATTAACTTCAATCACTTGATTGTTTTGAGCTTTGATTTTTGATTTTTGAGCATTTGTGCTTCTGCTTAACAACTTAAGTGAAACTTAAGTGCTTAGTTGCTTATGCTTAACAACTTTAAGTGCTTCTGCTTACTACTTAACAACTTAAGTGCTTAGTTACTACTTAGTACTTACTGCTTTATATGGTTATTTGAATGTTTGTAAATTGTAATTTTACACTCTGCAGGCACTATTTGAGTGTTGGTGATCACTTAGTTGAGTTAATTTTACCATTGCAGAATTTATGGCTTCTTCAAGCTGGCAACAAGGCAGTCGTAGCACTACTACCGGAAGTGTTTCATCGAATGCAAATGATGAAGAACGTCCTCTTTGATGAAACATAAGACTAAGTATGTTTAATTTTGTGTTTTGTAAGAATTAAAATGTTTGTTTCTAAGAATGTATTTGATTTTGGAACTATTTGATTATGTTTCAGTTTGGGTTAGTTTGTTGTCATGAACTTACGTCTTACGATAATGTATTCATCTAGACATCTACTCATATAGTCATATGTCATTGAATTTTTAATATGTATGTTATTCATCCGGCGGTGTTCATTGAGTTTGGGCGCCGAAACCAAGTTTTTGAATTTTTTTTTTCTAAATATGAGGGTCGTGGCTCTCGCTTTCCTTTTTTGTTTTTCACTGATTTATTTTACCATGAAAAAGTTTTCGAAGCCCACGATTAGTGTCTGTTTTGTGTGTTTATATAAGGTTAAATGTATGAAAACATCCGCGTAAGGATACAATTATCGTCCAGGGGTAGAAGAATATTATATATTTGTATTTAATGATTTTACACTATTATATTTTAATTATAATTAATTAGAAATTTTAATTAAATTAATAATATTTCTAAAGAAGAGATTACTCAGAATATGGTGACAAAGAGTTATAATCTCATAAATAATTTAGAAGAGTGTAAGGATTGGGCACAAAGAATGTGATGTCTTGATTTAATAGATTAATTAAAAAGCTATATAAAAAATAAAACAAAATATAAATAAAAAAGTAAAACGAAGCAAACGACGACCGAAACAAAGACAAGCCGATCAACCTTAGTACAGTCGATCGGTCAAAGACTCGACTTTTAATTAAAATAAATAAATAATATAACATAAGCAAAAGCAAAGCGAAAGATGAGAAATACTTCAGTAAGACCGATCGGCCTTAAGGGCATATATCGATCGGCCACCACAAAAAAATGAGGTCAAACAATAGTAGTAAGAGAGAGGGAAAATATTGTATTTTTAGGAATCAAAACCTTACAATTCGAGGATAGGTGAATAAGGCTAAGATGATGAATCAATAAAACAATTCTGGAATCTAGATCACCACAACATGCATTTAATATGATCCTAAATGTAAGTCTAGTTATGTGGGAAACAACTTCGTCTGATTGTCACGTGGTTATGACTTTGTTTGACATACATCAATGGTTGTCACCACGTTAATTGTCTCGTACCCAAGACAACGTCTATTTTTCACATCGAACTCAATATGGAGAATGAGCGACTCAACTCTCGCATTTTGTCATCAACACCTTGAAGAACATATAACAAAAGAATATCCCAAACTCATCTATCACATTTTGCAAGGAACGGTCCAAATACTACCATAACACATACAAACATAAATCCAACAGTTATATAATCAATTCAACATCATAGATCAATGTAGTCGGATTCTTTGAAGCCTAGAAAAGATGAGAGCAAGACATACCTAACTAATACTCAAAAGCTTTATTAAGGATATGAAATTAGCTAGACAATAGTGAAAAACTCGTAAAATAAAAAAGAGAAGATAATAAAAACCTAGGACGAAACACCTTTTTGTTGGGAGGATAAATTTACAAATCTCCTAAGATCTATTTTCTAATAACATAAGATCTATCTAAAATCTACCAAATTTTATCTTCTAATAAGATAACGTCTAACCTTTATTGATAACTATAAATTGTTGAAGTAGACTTGTAGCAAAGGACAAGCCGACCGGCCTTACTAGGATTGGCCGATTGGTTAAGTCCAAATCTTGGCCCTTGACACTTTCTCTTCGATTGTGGTAATGAAAAGTCACCTAAAGGTAGAAACGTCATAAGGTCAATCAGCCTTAATGCCCGTCGATCGATTTGCATACTTCCCGATGTGTTCTTTACTTCATTCTTGAGTCTCAGTCATTTCCGTCTTGACCTTGACTTCTTTGACCGTAGGAACATACTTAGTGTGTATGAGGTTACTTTGTCGTCGATAACTCACATTAAGCTCCATAAACGCTGAACTACCTACAATTACATAAATTGTAAAAGAACGTAATAGAATGTGGATGAAGAAGGCATTACTCTGAGTGATATCAAATATCTCATACTTGAACCTTACTTGCCATCAAGTAATACCCATAGAAAACCAACATTGGATTTGATTTAACAATGGATTCAACTAGAAAGCAAACATTTGGGTAATAGAATGGTGATGCCTTCGATGTTTTCCCATGAGAGACATCACATTGATAGACAAAGATAAGGGTTTTGATTTAACATTAAATTCAACTATACATTCAATATTTTTGGATAATTATAGCTCCTCAACATCTATCTCAAGGTCGTCGGTTATGTCAGCATCCCACCTAGTGGGCGAAACAAGGGTAAACAAAGCTAGACTGAAGAAATGACGAGGGAAAAGGGTTATAAGTTGGAATAATCCGGATGGTGTAGAAATGTCACTAAATGTTTTGGTATGATGTCTCATAGTATAGATTTAACCTTGCCGAGAGCATTAAGAACGTGTGTGAAATGAGATGAATTCAAAGCATCTAGACTAGAATTAGACAAATATGTTGGTAAGTATGATTCTACCATGATAGAGACATGATGCAAAAACCAACAAAAACACAATAAAAAGGTTAGAGAACATAGAAGAGAAGTGTCATTATATCAAGATGGCTCAAAATCCAACAAAACTTTTGGATTTTGATAAATCCATTTATGTTTATTCTTAAACCATTTCTAAATAACAAAAAGGCGAGATAGGGCTCCCTTCTTAAACTGAAGTTCGGGAGGAGTAATGGGAAAACACTAAACACAACCTACGTACTCGTTTGTTTCTTACTTTTACGTAATATGATTTTCTAATCAATCGCTTTTTAAAACTTGATCTTTGACACTTAAAATCCTTCAAATCTCAACTTTAGAAGGGTCCAAATGGTTGAGATTCATTGTTTCCTTGTTAACTACATTATCATCTTTTAGCAAAAATATATCGTATCCTCACCAACTCTTCGGGGACCCCAAGAAAGGAATCTGATGAAGGATCATCTGAGCTAACTCCATCTTCACCACCTCTAGGGACTCTAACAAGAGCGCAAGCTAAACGTCAAGCTGAGATAGATGCTCTTTTCCTAAACATGGTCCCTGAAACTCAACCAAGTCCACCTTCATCAAGTCTAAGGACCATCTTGTGGACCAGCCACGAACACATCCCAGCCAAGATGATTAATGGAGCTTAAATTGTATTTCTAGTTGCTGGGCAGGCCTTGGGACGCATTTCAAAGGACAGACGGAGTCCTTGAAATCAGATACAAGGGGTTTCACGTGTGTGCATGTGCATGGCTGGAACATTCATTTAAGTATGTGGACGTGAGAGGCTGAATAGGAGAGTTTAATTAGGCTCAGTTGTGTTATATGTTTGCTGGGCTTTATTTAACTCTCTTTCAATGTAATTATTGTAATTAGTTTCTTTTTTTCTGTTTTAGAAAAAAAGGCCTAGGATGTATATAAAGCCTTTTCTCTCTTCTTTTGTAGTTAGACAAGTGTTATACAAGTTTTGCTGAGAGCATTTCAGAATTGAATCCAAGAGAATTTAATCATTCTTGTCTTGTGAGTTTGTGTGTGTGATCTAGCTTTCTCGTTCTTGTGTATGTCAATCTCCTTCGGGATTGGTGTTGCAAGTCGAACAAGGCAACCTTTTCGTGCTCTCGATTCTCATATCGATTGTGTGGAGTTGTAAGAAGCGGGGTCGAATCGTCACTGATTTGGTTCCTGGATATCGAATTCAAGTGTTTTATCATTGTTCCTTTCGGTTCTTCTTCTCCCTTTATGTTTTCTCATTTTCATTGTTGTCCCTGTTTGTTAATTTCGTGTATTCTTCATTCTTCAGAACAGGTTGTTCGTCTAGATCCGTTCTTCGCAGCTAATCCCCGTATCAATTGGTATCAGAGCACAGTTGACGTCCAACCTCCAAAAAGAGTCGGTAAATATGTCAAAAAAACACAAACAAAAGTGTCTTCGTTTTTGCTGTTGAGTATGTTTTGATCATTGTCTTTTGTTTGAGTCTATTTCCGTTTCTCTCTTCTACTTTAAGCTTAGTTTGAGTCTAACGAGTTTGTTCCTTATTTGTGAGTTTTGGACACCGGAAACCACCATAGCATCACACCAACCACCATCATACCACCATTTTTCCTCAGCCACATCAGCCACACTTGAACCAGTTGAACAAAACCCAAACGTGGCTGCTTCTCTTCCTGCATCCAGTACACGCAAAATTGAAGTTGAAGTAGATTGTTTCCCTACATCCAATGCACGCCAAAATTGGATTTGATTTAGCGTGTTTCCTACAAATCCGGCGCAGAGCTTGAAGTAGTTGTTTTCCTCCTACAAATCTTGCACGTAGAATCAGTTGCAACAATCTAGGAGGTGAGATTTGATCTTATCCTGAAGATTTGCAATAGCTTGGCCCACGTTTATCTACAAACAAACAAAAAAAACTAGTTGTTTTTATTTTTTTCAATTTTTTTTGTTTATTCTTCTTTTCTGTTTTCCTGAATCATAAAGTTCAAAAAAAATAAAAGAAAAAGGATTAAAAAAAAGAGAAGAAAGAAATCCGAAATCAAAAAAAAAAAAAGAAAGAGAGAAAAGAAATCAGATCTAGAATTCTTCGCCAATATAAACGATATTACGAAAGTTTTTCCGAAATTAGGTTCGGATGAAACTTTTTTCCGAGAATACACGATGGTGTGAGGTTGGGAATTAAAACGCGGTGACTCACCACGTTTCTTTACAGAAGAAACGCGGTGAGTAACCAAATCAGAAGAAATTTTTTTAAAAAAATAAAGGAAAGAAACGCAGTGAGTCACCGTGTTTCTTTCATTAAAAAAATAAATTAGAGAAACGCGGTCATTGACCGCGTTTCAATTTTTTTTCTTTTTTTTTAAAAAAATACTTGCACTAGAATATAATTTTCGTTTAAGGAAAGAAACGCGGTGACTCACCGCGTTTCTTTTCTTTATCTTTTTTTTAAAATTTTCGTTTGAAATAAGTTAATTATGTTTTTTATTTTTTTGTTTTACTAGTTATTGTTATTTAAATAAAAAAAATTGTTCTCTCCACTAATATTTTTTAATAGTGAAACAATAAATAAAAATAAAAAACATAATTATTAAAACAAGTACAATCAACAAATACATCATTCATTAGTTTATCAAAAATATAAATAAATGCATCATTCATTAGTTTATCCAAAAAAAAAAACAAATGCATCATTCATCTTCATCACTTTCATCGATAACTGACATGTTTTCGCCTTGATAATCTGTAGACGGACGAATATGCCTGATAGGGACTATATATGAAGACAGACGAGGAAGAGGGGGATGTACGAAAGGCTGTGGGATCGTCCCAAACTGCGACATGCTCTCAGATGGATATGAATATGGCATGCTCTCCATAAGGCTAACAAATCCTGAGCCGGTGAAGTACCCCGACAGCCATATCATAGCACCCAAACCCGAAGCACCTTCATATGATGTAAAATCTGGTTGGGTCTGGGGATGAGCATGGGGAGGTGTCGCCTGTGGATAATGTGTCGCCTGTGGAGGTGTCCCCTGTGACGTACCAGCGCCATGTGAACTCGGATGCTGGTAGTAAGACGGATGAAAGGGTAGGTGACTAAGTATATATGCGCCTTGTGAACTCACGTAGTCATAGTACCCTGAAATTCCACTCATCATGTCCCCATATTGTTGTTTAGAGTGCAACTGTGAAGCTTGATCAACAATTTCTCTTCCTCTGCTTGTTACGTCAGAAATATATTGACCCTAAAAAAAAATTATTATACCAAGAACTAATTCATTAACTATATGTTTATTAGTAAAATAGTCACGCTGGCATAAAGATCAGGAGCGACAGGTTGATAATAGGCAAGTGATGTCTGTCTTGAAGGGCTGATCAAAAGACGCGTCCTACTCGTGTACCAAGTCATATAGTCATGTAAGAAGTTTGACACACTTTCAGGTGGGTAAGAATGTGCTATAGTTTCTGCGCGCCTCTCCCACTCAGCGATGTAGGTGCTATGAAAAATTGCCTAGTTAGTATGATGTTGGCCCCTTCTATCAACAACGTGCAACTCTTTGCTGTAAGCACAGATAGGTGGGATTTGCACTTGCCCAAACTGTCTCAAAACACAGTCAGGCCGATGATGCTCCACTATATCAAAACATATCATGGGTGTCTCACTCCTCCAAATATGTCGACCCTGACAACAAATAGGAGCAAGGACATCCAAAATGTCGTCTGTATATGGCTTCCATACAAACTACAAAAACATTTTGGTGAGCAAAACATGTATAATTTACAAGATTATGCCGTTAAAGAATATTAGATCTAATCTCATCAGGCCTCTGACTGTTTAGGGCATCCCGATAATACGCCAGATTTTTAGGGGCGTGCTCATATGAGAATACGTGGCCTACCCATATATAATATTTTAAAAATAAAAAAAAGAATTTTATCATTGATATAAACGTATATATACAACCGAAAAATTATCAATTTATATACCTCATAGCCAACACATCTACTCTGCGAAGAAAGTGATCACCAAGTGGAGGTGGGTGTAGATCTGCTGCTGGATGTCTCTGTCTCCTATGCCTTCTCGCAGCATTCCAACGATCTGCTTTAGTACCCTGAGTCCGGTAAAACGAGCATCGTGGTCTTCCTATGGGGCTCCTCTCCCACGACCATAACTACAATTGCTTAATGAATATTAGAATGTGAACTAAGTTAATTTATTTACCGAAAGATGTTCAATATTTAGGGTTTACCTGCAATAAGATCAATGGTCGTGTAATCTCGTATTTTTCTTTATGGGCCGCTTTACATAGTTGTACAGAAAATCCAACGTCGCAGAACCCCAACTGTATCGACCAGCTGCCTCTAGATCCCCCAACCATGGGAGGTACAAAAGCTGTATAGAGCCACCACTGGTATCTACAAAGATCACTGCGCCCATGAGCAACAATATGTATGCTCGAGCATGACTCTACACTATATCCTCGTCAGCATCCTCTGGGAGACCTCATGCAATGAACCTCCGTAGTCACGAAAATTTTAAAGATGAACCCTTAATTTTACTCGGCTCCGGGCGCTCTCCAAGAAGCAACTCAACAACTCTCCTCCACTGGTAGTCTGCACTACCAGTCACAGCAGGTCCATCTATGGTAAGACCCAACAATACTGCGACGTCCTGAAGTGTGATCGTCGCCTCATCTACAACTAGGTGAAAAGTATGTGTCTCAGGTCTCCATCTCTCAACTAATGTTGTGATCAACTCAGCATCTAACTGAAAGGAAGATCCAAGACGATATATCCCATAAAATCCAGCCAGCCTAAGATAATGAATTACCCTCTCATTTGGTGGGAGGAATGAAACAATGTTTCTAAGATGCATTCTAGCAGTCCATGGTTGTTGAGTCTGCAAATGATTAAGCATATTGTTAAGATTAAGAAATCAACAAGAAATTAAAAAAATTATCAATTTTAGTTTAGAGATTTTCTTACATAAGGGGCACGTGACCACACATCATCACTAAGATGCTCAGCCTGATGCCTAAGCAAATCTGGTACATGGGGGCCAGGATCCATCTACATGTGGTAAAGAACTTTAAGTTTGATTGACTAAACAATAGAACAACAAATAAACACAACTTCATATTTCATTGATAAAACAACTTAATACAAAAACAAACAACTTCATATTTCATTGACAGCTAAACTTAATACAACAAACAAACAACTTCTAATCTCTGCTTGATGACCCAACTTGAGAATGACAACTCCTTCTATTATGACCAAGTTGTCCACAACTTCCGCAATGACTTTTTCCTCTTTCACTTTGATCCATTTCATTTCTGATTCTCGAGTTTCTATGTCTTCCACTTGGGCGCTTAGAACTTGGATCCGGGACTATTAACGGCCCATGTACTATTGACCATTCTGTTTGATCGCCAACAGGTTGGAAGTATGGCTTGTACGTCTCAAGATATGAATGTATGGTGAAAAATTCATCAACAAAGGGCTCAAAGGACCACTTCTGATAATAACAAACAACAAGTACGTGGGGGCACGGAAACATCAACAACTGCCAGGTATGACAACTACATTGACGTTGTTGTAAACGAACGGTAAAGTTGCGGCGACCGCCCCGGTCTACTCTAGGGACCTGTACTTGATATATTCCTTGCTCAATGTTAAATGGACTCACTATTGCTGTCATGGCTACATCCTTAAAGTTTTCAATTTTTTTATCTATATGTTGGGATAATGTTAAGCCGTTTTGTATGCGTTTAATAGCTCGACCATGCCTTGTAACAAAATAATTGATCAAACGGGCGAACGTTGCTTGCACAATGCCAGTGACTAGAAGAGATCTTGTGCCTTTCATTACCCCGTTCAAACACTCAGACATGTTTGTGGTCATGCATCCATATCGTAAACCACCGTCATGATGTAGAGACCATTTCTCGAGGCCAATTTCTTGGAGAAACTCATGACATTCACGGTTTTTTTTCACCAATTTGGTCAAACCCGGCGGAAAAAGGACGTCGCTCACGGATGTATGCAGTCACACCCACTAGGAATTTGAGTTGCGAATCTTTATAACGAGTTTGAACATTAGACTTAAGATGACGGATGCAAAACCTATGATATGCATTTGGTGGACTCCATCTTAGATCTGTCATTATCCTACTTATCCCTGCGTGTCTATCAAAAATTACACACAAGCCGACTCTATCTGTCGCATGTTCGCGAATGCAACTCATAAACCATGGCCAACTTTCTGTATTCTCCGCTTCGACAATGACAAAATCATTACGTTAAATTATGGGTTGATGGCTTGTTATTGTTGTCATCCAACTATTATACTAATGACAAAATCATATATTAATACTAATCTATTTAGACATTTCTAAAAAATATATTTAGACTAATATTTTTTACCTATTAAAAAAATATTTTACTTAAATTATTTTACTTAATCTAAATAAAATATTACCTACTCAATATTCATAGTAAATCTACAAAATTTATATAGTAATCTTAATAAAATGTTTCATATTCAATATTTTTCGTTTAACTAATGATTACAATTTTTTAATGATAAACTATTATACTAATGACAAAATCATATATTAATATTAATCTATTTAGATATTTCTAAAAAAATATATTTAGACTAACATTTTTTACCTATTCAAAAAAATATTTTACTTAATCTAAATAAAATATTTCCTACTCAATATTCATAGTAAATCTACAAAATTTATATAGTAATCTTAATAAAATGTTTCATATTCAATATTTTTCGTTTAACTAATTATTAATAACTTTTTAATGATAAACTATTATACTAATGACAAAATCATATATTAATACTAATCTATTTAGACATTTCTAAAAAAATATATTTAGACTAACATTTTTTACCTATTCTAAAAAAATATTTTACTTAATCTAAATAAAATATTTCCTACTCAATATTCATAGTAAATCTACAAAATTTATATAGTAATCTTAATACAATGTTTCATATTCAATATTTTTCGTTTAACTAATGATTAATAATTTTTTAATCATAAACTATTATACTAATGATAAAATTATATATTAATACTAATCTACTTAGACATTTCTAAAAAAATATATTTAGAATAACATTTTTACCTATTCTAAAAAATATTTTAATTAAATTATTCTAAGGAAAAAATCATATATTATTTTACTTAATCTAAATAAACTATTCTAAAAAAATATTTTACTTAAATTATACTAATGACAAAAAAAGAAACAATTTGGTTTACTAGGCTTTTTCAAGTTTTGTATTTAGTAAATGTACCCCTTGAGAGAAGAATGTGTAGAGTTTGAGAATAAATACAAAAGGTTGGGGTATATTTACTTAATTGAAACATTAAAAAACCTAGTTACTACTCTACTTTCTCAAAAAGGCCTAGTTACCAAAATTGCCCATGACAAAATCATATATATTTAGACTAACATTATTTTTTACCTATTCTAAAAAAATATTTTACTTAATCTAAATAAACTATTATACTAATGACAAAATCATATATTATTTTACTTAAATTATATAGTAATCTTAATAAAATGTTTCATATTCAATATTTTTTGTTTAACTAATGATTAATAATTTTTAGTGATAAACTATTATACTAATGACAAAATCATATATTAATACTAATCTATTTAGACATTTCTAAGAAAATATATTTAGACTAACATTTTTTACCTATTATAAAAAAATATTTAACTTAAATCTATTTAAAAATTTCATATTGACATTTCTAAAAAAAAAATATAATAACATTTTTTTACCTATTCTTTTAACTTATCTATTTAGACTAATTTGTTTATACAATTTCTATTTAATACTAATCTTAGCTAAGTTAAGATAAACTAATCTAACTAAACTAATAACATATCTTAACCCTAAACTAACATTTTTATACTAACAAAATCTTTCATATTATTAAATTTTTAACATTATGTTTTTATATTACACAAAATTACATGACCAATTACAATGATCTAATCTAAGTATATAACTAACAAAATATGTAAACTTAAACTAATCTAACTAAACTACTAACATATCTTAAGCCTAAACTAACAATTTTATACTAACAAAATATGTAACCATAAATAATTTGTTTAATATTCTGTTTTTATTATATTATACAAAATTAAATAACTAATTATAATCATCTAATTACTAACAAAACCCTAACCCTAAATATGCTAATATAAAACTAACAAATATTAAGAAGGAATCACTTATTTAAAGAAAAGGTTGCGGTACAGGGGTACAAGGACGGAAAGCAACCCTAAAGGACAGAAGTTCGAGAATTTGAGAAAACGGAGTTTGACTGAGACACATCTCGGTTGCTGTCACAGCACCTCGACCGAGATGATTCTTGAGCAACCGAGGCGACTAGGGTTACTGAAGATCCACCTCGGTCCGTACAACCTCGGTCCAGTCGAGACCATCTCGACCGAGGTGACAGCAGTTCTAAAAAAGGGTATAAAAGGGGGCTGAGATTTCTCTCTCTTCCCTCTCTCACCCTCTCGACCAAAACGCCCCAAATCACCTCGTTCGCTGATTTTCGCTCGTTTTCGACGATTCTCGCTTCCAAACTGCAAGGAAAGGGTAGAGGATCGGTTTGCAAGCAACAATCTGCAACAAAAACGCTCCAAATCGACCAAATTTGGGGTAATTCGGAAAAAACCCTTACTCTCCCTTCTTCACTGTTTTTGATCAATTTGGGTTTTGGTTGCCCTTGCATTGTGCTGGAAAAGGATTAAGTACCCCATAGGAACCATTGGTAGTGATATCGGGGGAAAAGAACTGGATTTCTAAGAGTTATGATCGAGCAGCACTTCGCCTCGGTCCAGTCGGCATGTGCCTCAGCCAAGGTGTTCTTGAGGGTTGTCAGAGCGACCGAGGTGGTCTGACAGTGGAAAAAAATAAAATGAGTTCTGACAGGCAGCTGGTTTTGAGAGATAGATCCTCTCCTTCTCCTTCTTCTTCTTCTTCTTCACGCAGCTCCATACCGGTGATCCATGAGCGTCACCAGGTAGATTATGACCGCATAGCCGCACATCCAGTTGTTGCACCACGGTTTCTGGACATTTCTGCTTTCGACTGCCTCCATGTGGATGATGATCTGAGGCGGATTATATCTATGGTGGGGTTGGAGCAGTTTACTGAGGTTAGAGCTCCAACTTACCTTGAGCCGACCTTGGAGTTTGTTAGCTCCGTCACTTACTTGCCTACTGAGCGTGCCATCAAGTACCGGTTGATGAACCGGAACTATTTAGTTCCTATGGACCACTGAAGGGATATCTTCGGCTTCCCGGCCCCCACAGTTGCTGATTTTCCTTCTCGAGCTGTAGCTCGAGAGTTTTGGGGACAAATAGCTCATGTAGTTGAGCATGCTGACAGATGGAGACCTGGGGATTCCAGGGAGCGGATTTTTTTCCACCTAGCGTTTAGACTTGCTCACCGGATTTTTAGCGAGACTTTTCTGGCGCGTACTGAGACGCCCCAGAAGATTAGACAAGGTGAGCTGCTGAGTCTTTACTGCATGGTGACCGGAGGAGTTCTGGATTTTGGAGTGATGCTAGCGGAGGATTTGCACAAGATCAAGGCGAAGGCAAAGGGAGACATCTGCTGCGGAGGTATAGTGACTCACATTGCGAGTTACATGGACCTTGATCTGAGTGCATGTACTATGGTGGCGGCTGCCAAGCCGCTCGGGCTGCAGGAGATGATCACTAGGAGGATATTGGTTCCTCGCGGACTTACTACGCCATATATGGCGATGCCTTGGGAGCAGACTGCACCTCAGGGTATTAGATGGTCAGCTCAGTTCTCCGTTTATGACCCGCATTACTGGCACACCGCATGGATTCCGCTTATGGATGACGCCAAAGATGCAGCAGCAGCAACTCAAGGGTAGGACGATGAGGAGGTTGAGGAGGAGGCTGATGAGGATGAGGATGGCGGTGCTGCCATGGACACAGGTATAGATACAGCTGGGACTAGTGTGCCAGTCGTCGATCTAGACGACGATGAGACAGAGGAGGAGCCAGCTACAACACCAGCACGCCCTGCCAGGCGTAGGGTACGCAGACAAAGGGATCTAGTCGCTCACCGCCGGATCGATGATCTGACGGATCAAATGATAGATTCCTACGCCGCCTTATCCCTAGACATGAGAGAGATGCGGGAGAGACAACACTACCAACACAGGATGGCTGAGATTCAGTTTCAGCATATCATGAGCTACCCGTTTGACCCATCTCAGTACCCGTACGTGCCACCATCACCACCACCGGATTGGATTAGAGCTTGAGAGCTTGTATGATTTTTTTATTTATTTATTATGCAGCTCAGCATTGTCCGGTGAGTACTCTGTTTTCTTAGACTTTTTTGACCTATTGGGACAATGTGTCCCAAGTATGGGGTATGCGGGTATGTATTTATATGACTTATGTGTACGCTTGTATGACTCTTGATGGATATTTATTGTTTTATCTTGCTCTATGTGTTTATCTGAGATTACATGCATGCATACAGGTTATTTGATTGAGAAAAACGTCAAAAACTGGTTTGAAAATTTTTTTTTTTGACCTTGACCGAAGTGACTCTGACCAATCGAGGTACAGTACCTCGGTTGACTTAGAACATCTCGACCGAGGTGGCTTAACTGAGAGAGTTTTCGAAACGATTTTTGTGCTTCTTATCTGGATATGACCTCAGTGATGATTTTGTTTGTTGACTGGTTTTGAAATCTTTATATGTTTGAAAGGTTTTATAATATGTTTAAGTTGCTAAATGCTTTGTTTGAAATTTTGGCATGTTTAATACTTTATTTTTATCCAAATTATGTTGAATTTGAAGGTTGACACCACATTATGAGTTCTCTCACTTTCTTCCTGGGATAATTAAGGCATTTCACTCTCTTCTCTTCTTCTTCTTGATCATGCTTAGCCCCTCATATATATTTGCCTCCCTTTACCTATCCGGGAATTTGGAAGCAAGCAAGTGAAAAGCAAGTGAAAGAAAAGTTGAGATGTTGGCTGAAAGTTAGAAAGAAACATATAGGTTTGGGGAAGTCAATCATGATGATGAGTAACTCGGCACCATTCACATAGCCGGGTTTTTGTGTCTTGCCAAAGTCGGATTGAGCGATATTCCTAACGGGTCATGGTATGTGCATCAAGGGTTTGAGGCATCTCGAGAAATTTGATGATTGCTGATCTCCTAGGCTTCGGTTATTGTGCACCTCTGTCCATGCATCCCAAAAAGTAAAAAAGTAAAAATAAGCAAAGCTTATTGGTGGAAGATGTTGAAATTCAAAGGGAAGTGAAGTAAAGATCCTTTTCCCGGATTCTAGCATCACATTCCTATATGCATCCCACCATCACACGTTTCTTGACCATTCATTTGGAAAGGCCTTGAGACCTCGAGCTTGTTGATTGACTTGGTGGTTTAAACTGGACTATACATGATTAATTTCGATAATTATGATTTATTATGCATTCTATGATTTTATGCAAAGATGAACAACTTTCTTATATTTATAAAATGTTTTAATCATATCTTGATTTTATTTACCATGAAGCATTCTCTTAGAGTGATCTATGAGTGGAGCACACAACCAAAAATGTTTTGAAATACTTTTCATTGATCTTTATGACTTATAATCCATTCTATCTTGTATCTAAGATTTGGAACTTGCTTGGGGACAAGCAAGGGACAAGTATGGGGTATTTTGATAGCATGAATTATAGTCTATATTTTGGGACCTGTTTAGACGTTTTATCTTCAATAATCTGCATGTTTGGATGTATATTATGATATTATATCGTCGTTTCATCTACCTTTGCGGGAATCGAGGTCTACACCAAGTTTTGTTGTAATCGTAGGTAAAATGGCACGTTTTGCATCAAAATGGAGCTAAAGAAGCTAAGGAGTCATTGGAGCTACATTCAGGAGCTTAAGGAAGAATCCAGGAAGCATGGAAATGGATTAAAGATTTACTTTGGACCAGATTTAGAGATTTCACCACCTCGGTCAGCTATAGTACCATCTCGACCGAGGTGATCCAGAGGAGCGTCCCGACCGAGGCGAACACCTTGGATTCGGCGAGATATATTTTATTCTTGGATGAGATCTTTTATTTTTGGAAGGAGAGATCTTATATTTTTAGGCTGGATTTATGGTAGGAAGATCATATATTTTAGGGGTTTATTTATGAGAGATAGATATATTTTATTAGGAAAATATCTTTTCAAGATATTTTATCTTAAGAGGGTAGTTTTCCTATATAAAGGGCTGAATTTTCCACAAATCAGCAACGGCGCATCACCGGAAATCCAACTATCATTATAGTGGTTGAAGGAAGGAAGATTGAAGAAAGGAAGTTGATAGCTTTTATAGTTTTTGTGAAGGGTTTTGTAAGATTCTCTTAGATTCCCTTTTTGTTGACTTGTCTTGTTGGATTGTGATCCAAAGAACGCTTGTTTGTTTGATAATTGATTCAGTTATTGAAGCCTTGTTCTTAAGGTTTTTGTGTTCAAATATTCACTTTCTTCCCTTATATTTGATTATTGCTTTCATGATGATGATTGGCTAATTTCTTTGTGCGATTCTAGGGTGATTGGCTGAAGGTTGTGGGAAAAACAATGATAGAATAGTCTTAAATTTCAGTAGGACCCTGAAAGCTCTCTTTATCCTTAAATCTAGAGCATCTCGTTCAGTCGATGAACATCTCGGCCGGGGTGGAATTCGTTTGACCGAGGTGACCATTCTGATCCGAAACTGAGAGTTAAGTGTTAGAGTTTGCCAAATCCTATTCTTATTACACTTTTCCTGGTTCAATGCAAGCTTAGGATGAGACTTACCCGGTAATTCCTTTGTTTGTTTACCCAAGATCATAAGTGCAGGTAATAAAGGTTTATCCTTTATTGGGGTTTGAGTGTGCCTTCATTCCATCTTTGTGAGTTAGCCTGAGACTTACCCGGTAAAGGTTGATTCTATTCCCTTAGGTGGTGTGTTGGTTTGAGGTAATAGTTCTTTTCCTTAATTCCTTGAGACTTACCCGGTAATAGGAGTTACGGTTTCGGATTAGTGAGTAGTGAGACTTACCCGGTGATCTATTCCACTTTAGAAACACCTTCCCTTTGCAAAATCTCAGCTTTGTCCGCTTTAACTTGAGATCTTGAGTTGGAACCACAACTAGATGCTTTAATCCCTAGAATTGCATATTTCCTTTAATTGACTTTTTATCATCTTTGATTGCTTAAATTGCTTTTGTGGTTAGTTGCAATATTGACAACCTATACTTGCTTTGTTTCACCTAAGTATCTGAGATCGACACCCCGGAATTCTTGCTTTTACTACGATTGACCCGTACATTGCGGGTTCGCATCCTTGTTTTTAGCATACATCTTGGGTTATAAATTTAAAGGTTGCACACACCATTTGGAGCGAACAAGTTTTTTTCAAACCAGTTTTTGACATTTTTCTCAATCAAATAACCTGTATGCATGCATGTAATCTCAGATAAACACATATAGCAAGATAAAACAATAAATATCCATCAAGAGTCATACAAGCGTACACATAAGTCATATAAATGCATACCCGCATACCCCATACTTGGGACACATTGTCCCAATGGGTCAAATAAGTCTAAAAAAACATAGTACTCACCGGACAATGCTGAGCTGCATAATAAATAAATAAAGAAATCCTGCAAGCTCTCAAGCTCTAATCCCAATCCGGTGGTGGTGATGGTGGCACGTACGGGTACTGAGATGGGTCAAACGGGTAGCCCATGATATGCTGAAACTGAATATCAGCCATCTTGTGCTGGTAGTGCTGCCTCTCCCGCATCTCTCTCATGTCTAGGGATAAGGCGGCGTAGGAATCTATCATTTGATCCATCTTATCATCGATCCGGCGGTGAGTGACTGGATCCCTCTGCCTGCGTACCCTACGCCTGGCAGGGCGTGCTGGTGTTGTAGTTGGATCCTCCTCTGTCTCGTCGTCGTCTAGATCGATGACTAGCAAACTAGTTCCAGCTGTATCTGTACCTGTGTCCATGGCAGCACCGCCATCCTCATCCTCATCAGCCTCCTCCTCAACCTCCTCATCGTCCTGCCCCTGAGCTGTTGCCGCATCTCTGGCGTCCTCCATAAGCGGAATCCATGCGGTGTGCCAGTAATGCGGGTCATAAACGGAGAACTGAGCTGACCATCTACTACCCTGAGGTGCAGTCTGCTCCCAGGGCATCGCCACATATGGCGTAGTAAGTCCGCGAGGAACCAATATCCTCCTAGTGATCATCTCCTGCAGCCCGAGCGGCTTAGCAGCCACCACCATAGTATATGCACTCAGATCAAGGTCCATGTAACTCGCAATGTGAGTCACTATACCTCCGCAGCAGATGTCTCCCTTTTCCTTCGCCTTGATCTTGTGCCAATCCTCCGCTAGCATCACTCCAAAATCCGGAACTCCTCCGGTCACCATGCAGTAAAGACTCCGCAGCTCACCTTGTCTAATCTTCTGGGGCATCTCAGTATGCGCCAGAAGAGTCTCGCTAAAAATTCGGTGAGCAAGTCTAAAGGCTAGGTGTAAAATAATACGCTCCCTGGAGTCTCCAGGTCTCCACCTGTCAGCATGCTCAACTACATGAGCTATCTGTCCCCAAAACTCTCGAGCTACTGCTCGAGAAGGAAAATCAGCAACTGTGGGGGCTGGGAAGCCGAAGATGTCCCTCCAGTGGTCCATATGAACTTGATAGTTCCGGTTCATCAACCGGTACTTGATGGCTTGCTCAGTAGGCAAATAAGTGACGGAGCTAACAAACTCCAAGGTCGGCTCAAGGTAAGCTGGAGCTCTAATCTCAGTAAACTGCTCCAACCTCACCATAGATATCATCCGCTTCAGATCATCATCCACGTGGAGGCAATCGAAAGCAAAAATGTCCAGAAACCGTGGTGCAGCAACTGGATGTGCCGCTATGTGGTCATAATCTACCTAGTGACGCTCATTGATCACCGGTATGGAGCGGCGTGAAGAAGAAGAAGGAGAAGGAGAGGATCTATCTCTCAAAACCAGCTGCCTGTCAAAACTCATCTTTTTTTTTTTCCACTGTCAGACCACCTCGGTCACTCTAACAACCCTCAAGAACACCTCGGCCGAGGCACAGGCCGACTGGACCGAAGCGAAGTGCTGCTCGATCGTAACTCTCAGAAATCCAGTTCTTTTCCCCCGATATCACTACCAATGGTTCCTATGGGGTACTTAGTCCTTTTCCAGCATAATGCAAGGGCAACCAAAGCCCAAATTGATAAAAAACAGTGAAGAAGGGAGAGTTAGGATTTTTTCTGAATTACCCCAGATTTGGTCGATTTGGAGCGTTTTTGTTGCTGATTGTTGCTTGGAAACCGATCCTCTACCCTTTCCTTGCAGTTTGGAAGCGAGAATCGTCGAAAACGAGCGAAAATCAGCGAACGAGGTGATTTGGGGCGTTTCGGTCGAGAGGGTGAGAGAGGGAAGAGAGAGAAATCTCAGCCCCCTTTTATACCCTTTTCTAGAACTGCTGTCACCTCGGTCAAGATGGTTTCGACTAGACCGAGGTGGTACGGACCGAGGTGGATCTTCAGTAACCCTAGTCACCTCGGTTGCTCAAGAATCATCTCGGTCGAGGTGTTGTGACAGCAACCGAGATGTGTCTCAGTCAAACTCCGTCTTCTCAAATTCTCGAACTTCTATCCTTCTAGTGTTGCTCCTAGGTTGTATTCCTTCCTTAGATGTCACCTGTTGTCTGTCTAGGATGCCAAAAACAAAGCAAAGCAAAGCAAAAGCAAACTATCTAAAGCTAGACTAGAAAAAGGGAAAAGAAAGCAATACCTTGGGTTACCTCCCAAGAAGCGGTTGATTTAAGGTCGCTAGCTGGACCGTACGGTATCCCTAAATATGCTGGGAGGTGTCCTCACCCCATACTTCACCTTCATCATGGGGTGAGATAAGGAAGTCTATCAAACGCTCCAACAAGTGTAAGTGCTCATCGGGGAATAAATCGTCTATGGGTGGTTCGTCCTTCTCGCGTGAAGAGGGAGGTAGCTGGCTGAAGTGATCCGTAACAGAATTTTTGGATCCCTTCTTATCACGGATCTCTAGGTCAAACTCTTGAAGAAAGAGAATCCATCGAATAAGATGTGGCTTGGCATCCTTCTTGGCAAGCAAGTAACGAATAGCTGCATGGTCAGTGTAGACAATAACTTTCGCCCCTACTAAGTAAGAACGAAACTTCTCAAAAGCATATACAACCACCAATAGCTCCTTTTCGGTGGTGGCGTAGTTACGCTGGGCTTCATCTAGCGTCTTGCTAGCGTAGTAAATGGCGGTGGTCCGCCCATCCTTCTTTTGTCCAAGCACCGCTCCTACTGCCACATCACTCGCATTGCACATGATCTCAAAGGGCAAGGTCCAATCCGGAGGCTGGATAATGGGAGCGGAGATCAACGCTTCCTTAATCCTGTAAAATGCATCAAGATACTCCTGCGAAAACTCAAAACCAATATCTTTATTCAAGAGGTTAGTTAGTGGTTTAGAAATCTTCGAGAAGTCCTTGATGAATCTCCTATAGAAACTTGCATGCCCAAGAAAACTCCTCACACCCTTAACAGAAGAAGGGGAGGAAGTTTCTGAATTGTCTCGATCTTAGCGCGATCGACCTCAATACCTCGATTAGAAACGAGGTGTCCTAGCACGATGCCTTCAATAACCATAAAGTGACACTTCTCCCAATTCAAGACGAGATTAGTGTCTTCACATCTTTGTAGCACTAGAGAAAGGTTAGATAGGCAATCATCAAAAGAGGAACCATATACTGAAAAATCATCCATAAATACCTCCATGATCTCCTCTATATACTCGGAAAAGATAGCCACCATGCATCGCTGGAAGGTAGCGGGTGCATTGCATAATCCAAATGGCATCCTCCTATAAGCGAATGTCCCCCATGGACAAGTGAAAGTGGTCTTCTCTTGATCATCCGGATGGATTGGAATCTGGAAGAAGCCACTATAGCCATCTAAATAGCAAAAATGTGAATGCTAGGCCAACCGTTCGAGCATTTGATCGATGAAGGGAAGTGGAAAATGGTCCTTCCGAGTGGCCACGTTCAGCTTCCTATAATCGATGCACACCCTCTAGCCCGTGACGGTCCTAGTTTGGATTAACTCGTTGTTCTTATTCGTCACAACGGTCATCCCTCCTTTCTTCGGAACTACATGCACTGGGCTCACCCACTTGCTGTCCGAGATAGGAAATATGATACCTACATCCAATAACTTAAGAATTTCTTTCTTCACAACCTCTTCATGATTGGATTTAACCGTCTTTGAGGTTCCCGTGAAGTCTTATGATCGTCCTCCATTAGTATTCTATGCATGCAGAAAGAAGGCTTAATGCCAATAAGATCATCACTAGTATAACCTAAAGCCTTTTGATGCTTCCTCAGGACATGCATTAGTTTAGATAATTCAGATTCGGAGAGGGAAGCACTAACGATGACGGGATAAGTAGAATCCGGTCCAAGAAAAACATACCTCAAGTGACTTGGGAGTTGTTTAAGCTCCACAATTGGGGGTGCTTTCTGAGGTGGATCTTTGCTTCCTCCTTCCAGTGGAGTAGGTTGAAGGACTGGACTTTTAGAAGTCTCAGTTGACACCATCTCGCTTTCGACCTCGGTCGAGGTCCAGAGAGGGTGACTGAGATGTTCTTCAGTCAAGAACACCTTGCTTGGTCCAGAAGGTGCCTCGGTCAAGGTACTGCAACTGGGACCGAAACTGGAGATCTTCTTCTCCTGGATTATTTTCTGAAATTTAGCTCCTGGATTTTCTGCCAATGCTTTTAAGCTCCATATATCTGCATCACAAGAAACATCTATACCTTCCTCCATTAAGCTAAAACTAATAACTTTCTTAAGTGGATCATTAATAAGGATAGAGCTCACCAATTCTCTTGATTCTTCTTCATCATAGATGTTGAAGATATCATCTTCTAGCTGCTCTCCCTTCATTGCCACAAGCAATGCAAACTCAACTTGATCACCGCCAATGTTGAATTGCAACTTGGCGTTTTTACAATCCACATTGCAACCCGAAGTCGCTAGAAATGGCCTCCCGAGAATGATAGGAACGGGATAATCTGCGGGAATGTCAAGTACAGCAAAGTCTATAGGTAAATAGAAGTTACCTAACTTAACCGGAACGTCTTCCAAAATGCCCACGGGATGGGTAATGGAGCGGTCCGCCATGTATAACCGTATATTCACCGGCTTGGGCTCTCCACCTCATCCTCCGGAATGCACCTCCTAAAGACTCCATCCGGTCCTCTCTTGAACAAGAGAGGCTCGCTCCAATAGTAATGCCTCACATTCTTGAAGAACTTTTTGCTTCGGGCATATGACAAACCGGGTGACACCTCCTCACACACAAGGTAGTTCACTATATCCGCATACCATGGCTCACTCCCTCTAGACACTTGAAGTAAGCACTCCTCCATCATTTGCAATTGCTCATCCCGGAATGAGTCATCAATCGGATGTCATCTCTCTCAATCTCCAATGGTGATAGCCTAGTAAGATGGTCCGCTAATGAATTTTCGGAACCCTTCTTGTCCCGAATTTCCAAATCAAACTCTTGGAGGAGAATGATCCACCGAATGAGGCGAGGCTTGACATCCTTCTTTGTGAGGAGATAACGGATCGCAGCATGATCCGTGTACACAATGACCTTTGCTCCAAAAAGATATGACCGGAACTTTTCAAAGGCATACATTACCGCTAGCAACTCCTTCTCGGTTGTGGCATAGTTCAGTTCGGCGTCATCTAACATCTTGCTAGCATAATAGATGGCATGTGTAAGCCCATCTTTCCTTTGTCCCAAAACAGCCCCAACGGCCACATCACTTACATCACACATTATCTCAAATGGAAGGCTCCAATCCGGAGGTTGCATGATAGGGGCGGAGATCAAGGGGCATTCTTCCACCTACAAAACGCTTCAAGGCAATCCTTGGAGAAAACAAACTCAACATCTTTCATTAGTAGGTTAGTGAGAGGCTTAGAAATTTTAGAGAAATCCTTTATAAACCTCCGGTAAAAACCGGCATGCCCTAAGAAACTCCGTACCCCCTCCACCGAGGTAGGTGGTGGCAACTTCTCTATCGTTTCTATCTTTGCTCTATCAACCTCAATGCCTCGTTGGGAAACCAAGTGTCCCAACACTATGCCTTCACTCACCATGAAGTGGCATTTCTCCCAATTCAAAACAAGGTTAGTTTCCTCACATCTCTTCAACACGAAAGACAAGTTAGCTAAGCAATCATCAAATGAAGATCTATACACCAAGAAATCATCCATAAACACTTCCATGATGTTTTCAATATATTCAGAAAAAATAGCCATCATATACCTTTGAAAGGTGGCGGGTGTATTACACAACCCAAACGGCATTCTCCTATAAGCAAATGTTCCCCAAGGACATGTAAATGTTGTTTTCTCTTGGTCATCGGGGTGAATAGGGATTTGGAAGAACCCACTATGGACATCTAAGTAACAAAAGTGTGAATGTTGAGCTAATCTCTCTAGCATTTGGTCAATAAAGGGAAGAGGGAAGTGATCTTTCCTAGCGGCAACATTTAGCTTCCTATAGTCAATACACATTCTCCACCCCGTAACCGTCCTAGTAGGGATTAGTTCATTGTTCTCATTAGTTACTACGGTCATACCACCCTTCTTAGGAACAACATGAACGGGACTAACCCATTTACTATCCGAAATTGGGAATATGATTCCCGCATCTAGCAATTTAAGCATCTCTTTCTTGACTACCTCTTTCATGATAAGGTTCAATCTTCTTTG
Organism: Fagopyrum homotropicum; assembly: GCA_033239125.1. Taxonomy (NCBI): domain Eukaryota; kingdom Viridiplantae; phylum Streptophyta; class Magnoliopsida; order Caryophyllales; family Polygonaceae; genus Fagopyrum; species Fagopyrum homotropicum. The sequence goes on from BSWB01000005.1 coordinate 62,746,117, forward strand.
AGGTTCAATTGAAGGTTTATGGTTGTCTTCCATCAAGATTTTATGTATGCACAAGGAAGGTTTAATGCCAACTAAGTCATCAATAGTGTAACCTATAGCTCTCCTATGCAATCTCAACTCATGCAACAATCAATCAAGCTCATCATCATTCAAAGATGCATTCACAATCACTGGAGAAGTAGAACTTCCACCAAGGAAAGCATACTTTAAATGAGAAGGGAGAGGCTTAAGTTCAAGTTTAGGAGGACCTTTATCGGTTGGAGACAATCCATACAATGTAGGTTGAGATGATTCCAAAGCCATGGAAGACTCTCCAAGACTCCTTGAATCCTGGTCAACAACTGAGGCACTTTCTGGAGAAACCACGGGCAAAACCATGACCTCTGGCACAACCACGGGCGTGGAATCTGAGAAACTGGCACTTCTGGACATTACAGAGAGTTCCACGGGTAAAATTACGGCTGTGGTTCTTGCCCCTTGGCCGTGATTCCTAAAGTATTTCAGCACACCTTCGTGCACTTCAAATTCAGTACTTGTCTCCTTTTCTAGTGCATCCAAAGCCTTGATTTCTTCATTGCAATCATCCTCAACTCCTTCCTCCATCAAACTCAAAGCTAAGAACCTTCTCCAAGGGATCCTTGATCAAGATGGAGCTCACAACTTCTCTAGACTCCTCTTGCTCAACAATGTTGAAAACATCTTCACCAAGGGTTGGCCCCTTCATCATTGTGGATAGCTTGAACTTAATATTCTCTTCTCCTATGTTGAAGGAGAGGATTCCATTTTTGCAATCTACTAAACATCCGGATGTGGGTAAGAATGGCCTTCCCAAAATGATAGGAACCGGGTAGTCCGCCGAGATGTCCAAAACAACGAAATTGATTGGCACATAGAACTTCCCAAGCTGAACCGGTATGTCCTCTAGAATTCCTACGGGGTGAGTGATTGAACGGTCCGCCATGTAGAGGGTCATCTTGACCGGCTTTGGCTCTCCTAGCCCAACCTTGTTGCAAAGTGAAAGCGGGATAATGCTTACACTTGCTCCAAGATCACATAGGGCTTCATATTGCACTTCTCCAACCCCAATTAGCACACAAAAAGATCCCGGATCTTTTAGCTTAGAAGGCATCTCCTTCCTAATGGTTTGGATAAACTCGGAAGATCTCTTTGTCATCCTCACTTCCCCATACTCCTCCAACTTCCTCTTGTTGGAGAGTATCTCTTTCAAAAAATTTCCATAGGCCGGCATACCTAGAATAGCATCCATGAACGGAATGTTAATATGCAATTTAGACATGAGTTCAAGGAATTTACCGAAATGTTCGTCCAAACGAGCTCTTGCTCGTGATTGTGGGAATGGTAGTGGTGGCTTGCATGGAGGTGGTGCCACATATGTTGGCTCATCATCTTTGCTCTTGCCTCCTTCTTCTTGCATTGGTTCTTCTTCCACTACTACTTGCTTTTCCTTGTCATTCCCCATAGGTAAGGGATCTTTCATGCTCAGCTGACTCCTTGTTGTAATGGCCAACACTTGGCCTCTTGGGTTGTCCTCGGTCCTTCCGGGAAGCTTTCCCGGATCCCTTTGTGCTTCACCCGCTTTTTGGAACACTTGTGCTTCTAGCACCTTTTGAGCCTTCGAAATGGATGTCACCGTGCTCTCAAGTCCACTCAACCTTCCAAGCAATTGTTCAAACATCATTTCGCTTCTATCCTTTGGAGGTTGAGTAAAACTGGGTGGAGGCTCTTGTGAAGCCTTAGGTGGTGGTGCTGCGCTTGTGGAAGCGGGAGGGTTAAAGGCACCATCCGGATTAGAATAGGAGAACCCGGAATGGTTGTGATTAGGCCGGTAATTGTTGTATTGCCGGCTGTTGTTGTTGAAGTTCCTAGGGCCTTGATAATTGTTGAAGTTACCCCTTCCCATGTAGTTAATGTCCTCCTCCTTGGAAACCAAGCTGGCTTGCACTTGCACTTGAGGACTTGCTTGATTCTTCAAGGTTGTGGCACACAACTCCCTCAAAGACTTAAGCTCATTTTTGATTGCATCGAGTTTATAGTTGCTCATGGTGACTTCACGTACTTCATATACTCCCGGTTTCCTCCTATCACTCTTCCTATGGTAGTACTTCTCTATCACCAAGGCTTGCTTCTCTTCAAAGTCCCAAGCCTCATCCACATTCTTCTCCATGAATGTTCCTCCGGAAAGCGATTGGACCTTGATTTGGCTATCCTCATCAAGCCCCTTGAAATAGATCTCCAATAGCTCTATCTTCGGTATCCCATGGTGTGGACAATCTAGGAGGAGGTCCTTGAACCTCTCCCAAGACTTGAATAGGCTTTCTCTATCCTTCATCACGACGGTATTGATCTTCCCTCTTAGCTCGGTTGTCTTGGAAGGTGGGAAGAACTTTGTCAAGAACTCGGTTGTAACCTCCTCCCAAGTAGTCACACATCCTAGTGGAATGGATTGATACCAAGCCAAGGCTTTATCCTTAAGTGAGAAGGAAAAAGCCCTAAGCTTGTGGTTGTTGTTCTCCAATCTAGGTGGCCTTAGAGTCTCCATGAAGATCTCATAATTCATCAAGTGTTGATGAGGAGACTCTCCTTCCATCCCTTCAAATTGATCGTGCCGGATCATTTGTAGCACTTGAGAGCGGAGCTCGTAATCATGGGTTGCGGGATCTCCTAAGTTTACACCCGGACGGTGCACTCTTTGGGCTGGATCCATACGTTGCCCTAGCGTTTGTGACTCCTCAATGATGATCGGCTCAAACCGAATATTGACCGCTGGCTGCGGTGGTGGTGGTGGTGGTGGAGGTTGTTGACGATTAAGCTCTCTTTGTACAAGAGCTTGCCTAATCTCTTCAATTTCCCTCCTAGTTGCTTCTTGCCTCTCATTGGCAAGTCTCCTCTCATTCTCCAAGAGTTCATCCCTTAGCCTAATTTGCTCTAAGGCATCATCCAACTCAACTTGAATATCTCTTGCGGCCATCTCCTTCTTCTTCTTAATGCTCTTAGATCTAGCTTTAAGGGTTTTCTCCGGTTCGGGATCGAATGAAGCTAAATCCTTGCCATGAGATCTTCGCATGCACCTAAAGAATGAGAGATGTCCTGAAAATTCAAAGACACAAACCAAACAAGGTCAAAAGCAATAAGAAAGACCTACACTATAAAAAATCACAAACAATGATTCAATCTAGACCTAGTCCCCGGCAACGGCGCCAAAAACTTGTTACGCTAAAAATGTGTAGCACAAAAGTCTTAAATTTATAACTCGATATATTTTCCTAACTCCTAGCGAACCCACAGTGTATGGGTCGTTTTGTAGCAAGGATAGTATTCCGAGGTCGAACACAAAGACTAAGGTGAAATCGAATCAAATAGGTGATTATGGATAGTGCAAACCTAGTCTAAGAAAAGAGAAAGGAATAAAGAAATGAAAATCATAATGTTTTTGGGTTGGTTTTGTGGTGATCAAACAAGATCACAATTGATGCAAGATTGTAAAACAAACTAACAAATCTAGGTAGTAACACAAACAAGCAACACAAACACGAGATATGTGATCAAAGAGAGTAAAGCGGATTCTAGGGGTTAGGATTTCCGGTTATGGCATTGAACTCAAGTTTCTAATCAACCTTGGACTAGCTATGATATGTTGGGAAGGAATGTTTCTCAAATGGGGGCAATTACCGGGTAAGTCTCATGCTCCACTAGCTCGAACCTAAGGTCCTATTACCGGGTAAGTCTCTAGGAGCCTAAGGACGGGAATTCTACACAAACCGGATTGCTATCTAGGGATCTAACCTCTCCTCACCGGGTAAGTCTCGGGAAGGCAAGTCCTAAACATCAATCCTAGCACACTCAATCCAATAGCGGCTTGTGAGGCTCACTACTACCTAGAGTTCATCATCATTGGTACTTAAGTTCGGAAATCACCGGGTAGGTCTCTTCCCTCACTTAGTTTGCTAACATTAGGTCACCCTAGGCTAGATTATGCTTAACAAACACTAGGATTTCAACAATCTAACATCCTAACATTCAGAACTATCAACACAAGCACAACAGAGAAAATCACGGGCAATTTATTGATATGTGATGGAATCACTATCAATTAGGATAGTTTTTAGAGTCTTTTTATTGCATTTGTGTCGGTTTATGCTACTAACTCCTTGGTCCAGAAGAAGAAGACTAAAAGAAGCTAAGGAAGGAGTTATAAGCACTTAGGAGTGAAGATCGTTCACGAAGCAAAGCTTCTGTTCCCTCACCGCCCCAGCGGAGCCTTGTCCTCGCCCCTGCGGGTGACGACCTTACACCAGAATGCTCCCTGTGCCTTCGCTAGCGCCGGCCATGAAGTGTGTCACCGCCCCTGTGCCACTCCTTGGCGCCCCTGCGGTGACTTGCCCTGAAGAAACGAAGACCAGCTCCCCTGCGCCCCCGCCTGCACCTCAACCTAGAAGCTTGAAGACGAAGAGGCTGTGTCATCGCTCCTGCGCTGACATAGGGACGCCCCGGCAGCTTGGCATCAGAAACGTTAGGAAGACGAAGGGTAAGACGTTTGATGAGCATTGAAGATCCGCCCCAGCGGAATTGCCTAGCCGCCCTTGCGGCCATGAAGAAGATCAAGCGTTTTTGCTTTCACCGCCCCTGCGGACCTGAAGGCCGCCCCTGCGGACCTGAAGGCCGCCCCTGCGGACCTGAAGGCCGCCCCTGCGGACCTGAAGGCCGCCCCTGCGGACCTGAAGGCCGCCCCTGCTGTTTAACGTCAGAAGCTATACTCCGGCAGTTTACACCACCTTTATGGAATTGAAGGTGGCTGTTTTAGGCCGGCCATTTACTCCCATTTAGTGTCTTTTGTAGTATAAATAGTCCTTGGTTAATTGCTAGAAGGAGGCATCTTGTTATCCAATAAATTATCCACTTAGATTATCTTGCTACCTTTGTAATGAGTTGCTAACTCCCTTGCTACATTGGGTTGGTTTGAAGCTGCGTTGTTACTTTTGTTGTAAGTTCTTTTTAATATAAGTTTTCATTCAGTAATGCTTTGTGTTTCCTTGATCTCCATTGTCTAATTGCATGTTTACTATTGCTTGAGATTGATCACCTTAGGTTCTAAAGTGCATGCAAATAACTAGGATTAATAGGTTCCGGGTTCGGGTCTTTAATCTAGTAGTAACTTTAAGTAATAACGGGTTGTAATTACTTAAAGAAAATGAAAACAAATATAAAGGTAAGTTTAACGGTTTTAATCTTCTCTTTATATCCCTTAGTCTTTGTTTGAAAGCTAACTTGGTATTTGTTCTTGTAGGTTTACGGAACACTAACCTGTTAAGTTGTGTTGATGCCGGTTGGCTCAACACATATATATGATCGAGACGGGAGATTACTTGAAAACTTGTAAAAGGAACTCACCAAAGTAGCAATTGCATGCTTAGAATCAACCTAGTGTAGATTCACCCATCATTGTCTTACTTGTCGCATTAATCGTTTTCTTAAGTTTTTGCGTGAATCAATTCAACCAACCCCCCCCCCCTTTTGTTACTTGTTACTATAATCGATAATTGCATCTAAAACACCTTAGCTCTCTTGGGTTCGACCCTTACTTAACCATTATACTTGTCTTTAGTGCTAAGTCGGGATTTACTTTTGATTGGGTATAGACGACCATAGAAATACCTTCAGTCGAATTTTGGCGCCGTTGTCGGGGAGTTTTAGTGTTTTATTGTTATTGATTATTGGTTTGAACCATTTTTACGGTTCAAACCCGTGCTACTAATTCTGGCTTTGCTTCTTTTGATCCAGAAATTGAGAGGACGCACATCCGGTAACGAAGACAACAACAACTTCAACAAGAGATGGCTAACCGTACACTTCGTCAACTCATGCAGCCCACCTTGTCTCAAAACCCCCTTGCGGTCACTATACCGGCATTAGGAGAAGGAGTCAATTTTGAGCTTAAGCCGGGTCTCATTCACTTGCTCCCATCCTTCCATGGGCTAAGTGATGAAGACCCATCAAACACCTTGGGATGTTCCATACCGTGTGTATGAGCATGAAGCCGACCAACATTACCGAAGAACAAATCAAGATGAGGGCATTCGGCTTCACACTCAAATATTCCCCGGATGATTGGTATTACCACCTTCCATCCGGGAGCTTCGACACTTGGGAGAACCTTCACAAGGCGTTCTTGGAGAAATACTTTCCAGGCAAGAAGGCCAATAGCTTGAAGAAAGCTATAAGCAACATCGAGCAACAGGCGAACGAAACTCCCTACGAGTACTTCAAAAGGTTTGCACGCCTCCGATCCAGCTGTCCTTTTCACGGATATTCAACTCAAGATCTAGTCTTGTACTTGTACAATGGCTTGCTAGACAATGAAAGGAGGATCATCGATGCGGCTTGGGGAGGTAATATTCTGAACTCTACTCCTGACCTTGCTTTGGAAAAGATACAGGAACTAGGGGAAGGTACTCGGAACTTTGGAAAGACACCGTCCAAGAAAGGAGTTCATGCTATGAGTTCCGGGAAGAGCGAGATTTCCTCCGAGCTCACGGAATTGAAGGAAATGGTGAAGAGGCTAACACTTATGGGAACCCCACAGCAGCTCAAAGCTTGTGGAGTATGTGCTGACCCATACCATCCAACGGACATGTGTCCACAAGTCTAGGATGACGATGCTAAGGTGAACGCAATGGGTTATGGACAACCACAGCAACAAAGGCCTAGAAACGATCCCTATGCACAAAATTTCATGCCAAACTAGGGTGACCAACATTACTTTCGTTGGAGGGATCAACAAAACCAACAACAGCAGCCCCGTTAAGGTAAGTATCAATCAACTGAAGATATATTGCAGGTTTTGACTAAACACTTTGCTACTCATGTCCAAACAACAAAATCTAGCATCAAGAACCTCGAAAAACAGGTTGGTCAAATGGCGGAAGCCATTTCAAGGACCGAATCAAGACTCTCCGGAGGATTACCTTCACAGATGGTTATAAACCCAAATGTGATGATGGAGGAAGCTCAATCATAGAGGTAGAGTCCTTACGTCGAGCCAACGACGTAAAACGAAGGCGTTGATTCGGGAGGCATCCCGAAGGAATAAGAAGAGGAGCTTCTGTCCAAAAACTGCCCTTGCGGCTGGGAGACCCCGCCCCTGCGGTGACACCCTTGCCAAGCACCGCCCTTGGCGCTGGACCAGCGTGTGCAACATACTGGCCACCACCCCCGCGGTGACACCCCACGTCCCTGCGGCGGCCATCCTTGACACTCATCCTCAACGCCGCCCCCGGCGCTAAGGTTGCGTACACCCTCTTCCTTGTCACTGCCCTCGCGGTGACAACCGCCGCCCCTGCGGTTTTGTTAAGGAAACAAAAAAAATGCCCTTTCCAAAAATAACCTACATCTACCGCCCTTTACATTCCCCCTCCATTCACCCCTCAAAACCCTACTCCCTCACACCACACTCACGCTCTTGCGCCCTCTTGCTCACCAACCACCTTGTCGACGCCCCTGCGCCGCCTCCGACAACCAGCCCCCCTTTGCGACAACAACCCTCACCACCACCTCACACAAACATCCCCTCAACCCTCTCCCTCTCGCCCTCTGCTGCCCCACCTCTGGCGACGTCTGCAACGGCAAAGTAGAAGCCAAAACAACCCCATCACCACAACCTTCGCCGAACTCCCAAAAATCACCCTCTGTTCTTCGACCACCCGTGCGCCTGCAAGCCCCCGCCTCTACGTCGTGCCACCCCTGCGCCTGCTTCAGCCGCCCCTGCGGAAAACACAACAGAGGGTTCGTTTCTTACTCAATTTTCTGAAATTTCTAATTCCTTTGATTTTTCAAACTACAAGAGATGGAGAATCAGAAGAAATATAAGTTCTCGAAAGCCGAGACAATGCGGTATAGGATTGCACAAGGTCGGGATGTGTATGCAACCCGATTTCTGGGCGTTCCTACCTTGGAACATTTGGGCATGTTGGAGATCATGCAGGAATTCCTCAACAACGCTGGGCTCGGGGATTTTCTGATAACAAGCACCCCAACATACCCCGAGCTCAGCCGCCAGTTCATTGCCACCTTCAAAATGGGAACGGTGGACCACGGGTGTGTTGGACTTACATTCAAGTTCAACAAAAGAAAGTACACATTGGACTACAACCAGCTGCAGGATGCATTAAGGGTGACTATAGCCGCTTCCGACGACTGGTGGGAACCCATCCCGACCCTTGATTTGATGGAGTTTTGGCAGGCCGCCACCAGGTCTGAGTTTCATGCAGAGGGTGAGTACTCCAACAAATTCAGTTACCCCTGTTTGAGGCTCATCTCGAAGATATTCATGAGTGTCTTCTGTGGACACAAGAAGGAGAATAAGGTCGCTCTGAAGGACCTTCCACTGCTATACGCCTGTCTCTCCACGAACGACTGGGTACCGGATTGGCCATACATCTTCCTTACCGCGTTGAAGCGGATTAGGAAGAATGGGCCATGAGATATTGCGGGAGGAGGGATCATCTCCTTGTTAGCTGCACGGGTGATGGATCTCTCTGCCTTGAAGGACGGATTAGAGGCCCCACTATATACGGAGGGTATGTTGAGGAAGTGCACGCTCCTCAGGAGAGACGGGGACCACCACTTTTGGCTCTCTTTAGCAAATCGGAGTCACATCACATACCTCCCCCGACGACTTCCATTGGGAGATGAGCTCTGCGATTTGTACGTACTAGCTGACCCAGTTCCTCCGAGACGGCCTCAGGAGGATATTGTTGGGAGATACGCAGCAGGCTTTAGCCGGGCCCCCGCCACTAATGAGGAGATGCTGACTGTAGCACACGACAGTCAGGCCATGGAGAGTTTGCTGGCTCAGATGGCAGCCCTGACTACACAGCACCAGGCATGGCAGACCGAGTACCAGCGGTCCATGCCTAAGCAGTAGCAGGCGTGGCAGTCCAGCTTCGCCTCCTCCATGACCACTCACTTTGATCGCCATCAGGATGCTTGGCAGGCGGCTCATCAACAACAGTTAGAGACTCAACAGCTGGCTTGGCAAGCTAGCTATGAGACTTCATTTAGAGAGAGGATAGAGGCTCAAGAGGGCCGCATCGACATGCTCTACTGCCGGCAGGAGCACTTCTTCCGCCACTTTCCTTACCCACCGGAGGAGGGTCCAAGTGGTCCATCCAGACCATCCCACTAAGGGGTACATTTCTTTCCCTTTTCCCACATTTATCTTTGCCTCATTTCCACTTTGAGGACAAAGTGTTCTTCAAGTATGGGGGAGGGACATATCATTGCTTGTACAATTCATTTGAATTGTTTTGTTTTAAGTTGTCTTGCATTTGAATTCAAATTGAAATACACAAAAAAAAGCCAAAAAATTAAAAAGAGGCATGAAATCCCTGGATAAACCGAAAACCCGAAAGGGAGGTTTAGGCAAAAAGAAGGTAGTCCAACCAACCCTAGGTTGGTGTAAAATTGGACTTGAGGGATGTGAGTTAAGAGTGAGATCATCAAAAGAAGAAGAGTGGCAAGGTGAAAACCCGAAATGGCGCGTTGGCAAAATGAGCGACACCGAGTGTAGGTTTCCCTTCCGGCGTTTGGCGACATAAGAAGGGGAGTCATAAGGAGGTTGTCCGGGTAGGCCACTCTTGGAGCAATAAGGATGGTAGTTTTTCCCTTTTTCTCACATTTCCTCTCTTTTCCTTCTTTCTTCTTGGCTTTTCTCTTGTTTTTATTGTCTTTCTTGCATACCCATGCTTCCTGAGGCCTTTGGGTCTAATTACTGTCATTTGTTTTACTCGGGACGAGTAAAAGGTCTAAGTATGGGGGAGTTTGATAGGTGATGGAATCACTATCAATTAGGATAGTTTTTAGAGTCTTTTTATTACATTTGTGTTGGTTTATGCTACTAACTCCTTGGTCTAGAATAAGTATACTAAAAGAAGCTAAGGAAGGAGTTATAAGCACTTAGGAGTGAAGATCGTTCACGAAGCAAAGCTTCTGTTGCCTCACCGCCCCAACGGAGCCTTGTCCCCGCCCCTACGGGTGACGACCTTAGACCGGAGCGCTCCCTACGCCTTCGCTAGCGCCGGCCATGAAGTGTGTCACCGCCCCTGTGCCACTCGTTGGCGCCCCTGCGGTGACTTTCCCTGAAGAAATGAAGACCAACTCCTTTGCGCCTTCCACTGCGCCCCCGCCTGCGCCTCAACCTAGGAGATGGAAGACGAAGAGGCTGTGTCACCGCCCCTCCGCTGACATAGGGACGCCCCGGCGGCTTGGCATCAGAAACGTTAGGAAGAAGAAGGGTCAGACGTTTGAAGAGCATTGAAGATCCGCCCCAGCGGAATTGCCTAGCCGCCCTTGCGGCCATGAAGAAGATCAAGCGTTTTTTCCTTCACCGCCCCTGCGGAACTGAAGGCCGCCCCTCCGGTTTAACGTTAGAAGCTTTACTCCGGCTGTTTACACACCTTTATGGCATTAAAGGTGGCTGTTTTAGGCTGGCCATTTACTCCCGTTTAGTGTCTTTTGTAGTATAAATAGTCCTTGGTTGATTGCTAGAAGGAGGCATCTTGTTATCCAATAAATTATCCACTTAGATTATATTGCTACCTTTGTAATGAGTTGCTAACTCCCTTGCTACATTGGGTTGGTTTGAAGCTGCGTTGTTACTTTGGTTGTAAGTTCTTTTTAATATAAGTTTTCATTCAGTAATGCTTTGTGTTTCCTTGATCTCCATTGTCTAATTGCATGTTTACTATTGCTTGAGATTGATCACCTTAGGTTCTAAAGTGCATGCAAATAACTAGGATTAATAGGTTTCGGGTTCGGGTCATTAATCTAGTAGTAACTTTAAGTAATAACGGGTTGTAATTACTTAAAGAAAAGGAACACAAATATAAAGATAAGTTTAACGGTTTTAATATTCTCTTTATATCCCTTAGTCTTTGTTTGAAAGCTAACTTGTTATTTGTTCTTGTAGGTTTACCGAACACTAACATTTTAAGTTGTGTTGATGCCGGTTGGCTCAACACATATATATGATCGAGACTTGAGATTACTTGAAAACTTGTAAAATGAACTCACCAAAGTAGCAATTGCATGCTTAGAATCAACTTAGTGTAGATTCACCCATCATTGTCTTACTTGTCGCATTAATCGTTTTCTTAAGTTTTTGTGTGAATCAATTCAACCAACCCCCCCCTTTTGTTACTTGTTACTATAATCGATAATTGCATCTAAAACACCTTAACTCTCTTGGGTTCGACCCTTACTTAACCACTATACTTGTCTTTAGTGCTAAGTCGGGATTTACTTTTGATTGGGTATAGACGACCATAGAAGTACCTTCAGTCATTCATCCGAAACCACGGCCGTGGATAGGGCAAGAACAGACAGTGATTTGTAACAGAGGTTAGGTTCGAGCAAACAAATCATCCAAGGATACATTTAAGTCTATTCTATCATAGTCCAAGCCATAACCATCATTCCGTTACCCTAGAATCACTACTATTTAGCCAACAACAAGCATTTTAACATTCAAACTCAACAAGCAAACATCCATGGCTTCCATAGCAAGAAAATGAAATGAAAGAGAAGAGAAACAAGTAAAACACAAGTAAACCAAGCTAAATATATGTTTAAGAAAGACTTACAACCCTTCAAAAGAAGGTCCAAATCATTCCTTACAAATCCTTGCAAATGTCTTCAACAAGCTCACTCAAAAACCACTCAAAAGCTATAAAAACTCTATAACTAGTGTTGTTCTTCTTCTTCTTCCCTCAATGAGAGTGTTTTCTTCCCCCTCCAAGAGTAGCCTCTACTAGAATGATGTGTTGTGAGAGAGTGTGGGAGAAGATCCTCTAGCATCAGCCTGTAGGACCACTTATATCCTCCATCAAGGGCAAAAGTCGGTTATGGAGATCGTGGGACACGTGTAAAAGTGTCCAGAGAGAACCACGGCCAAAACCACGGGCATGGAAATGGCCTCTAGGCCGTGGTTTTGGTGGTTCAACTTTCTTTGGATCGTTAAGCCACGAGTTGGTGCAAGGCATGCACCAACAAGGTCCTATGTGTTCTCCTTAGCTCCTAGCTTGCTTCTTAATAAGTCCGGAAGTGTGTCATCATGAGGAATGATCCTCGAATGTATCGATTAAGCTCCAAAAGTTCCCCAAAATACCTATAAAACCGACAATAGTTCGTGTAGATGTCTATCTCGATAATACGCATCAATTAACCGTAAACGTCATGAACTAATGCCAAACTATGCATGAATAACGGGAAAAACTATCTAAATGGATACCTAAACTGATGTCATAAATCGTGTTATCAATCAGCCACGAAGACATCCCAACCAAGATAATTAATGGAGCTTAAATTGTATTTCTAGTTGTTGGGCAGGCCTTGGGACGCATTTCAAAGGACAGACGGAGGCCTTGATATCATATACAAGGGGTTCCACATGTGTGCATGTGCATGGCTGGAACATTCATTTAAGTATGTGGACGTGAGAGGTTGAATAGTAGAGTTTAATTAGGCCCAATTGTGTTCTATATTTGCTGGGCTTTTTGTAACTCTCTCTCAATGTAATTATTGTAATTAGTTTCTCTTTTATGTTTTAGAAGAAAAGGCCTAGGATGTATATAAAGCCTTTTCTCTCTTCTTTTGTAGTTAGACAAGTTTTATACAAGTTTTCCTGAGAGCATTTCAGATTTGAATCCAAGAGAATTCAATCATTCTTGTCTCGTGAGTTTGTGTGTGTGATCTAGCTTTCTCGTTCTTGTGTATGTCAATCTCCTTCGGGATTGGCGTTGCAAGTCGAACAAGGCAACCTCTTCGTGCTCTCGATTCTCATATCGATTGTGTGGAGTTGTAAGAAGCGGGGTAGAATCGTCACTAGTTTGGTTCTGGGATATCGAATCCAAGGGTTTTATCATTGTTCCTTTCAGTTCTTCTTGTCCCTTTCTGTTTTCTCGTTTTCATTGTTGTCCATGTTTGTTAACTTCGTGTGTTCTTCATTCTTCAGAACAGGTTGTTCGTCTAGATCCGTTCTTCGTGGCTAATCCCCGTATCAGAATCACTTCAATTTGGATAGCACTAAGCCAACCTAAACCATTTTTTTAAGTTTTTTAACACGACCAAAGAGGATTCAAAGTGACAAGTAAAGGAGAAAGACTAAAGTACCAATTCATACAAATGACTAACCACCCTCGTTTAGTCGAACAACGGTTTCTCTTCTTCCTCATAGTTCACTCAAGCAAAAATAACACTTTTCCTTCCTAGTTCAATCGAGTAGAAGCAATACACATCAATCTTCTTTCTCTGTTGCCTTTGTCCTTGTGTCGAGAATAATGATGAGTTCCAAATGTAACATCATATAGCCTTTAGAATCATGCATTTCATACATTATTTTCTCTCTTATACTTCACTTTTAGTATATAAAACTTTCCTTACTATATTTTGGTGTCTACCTTGGTTATTTTGTGTTACGCTCAGGATATGTGTGATACGCAATAGGTTTTAAATTTATACTCGTTATATTTATCCTAACTCCTAGCGAACCCGCAGTGTACGGGACGTTTGTAGTAGGGATAGTATTCCGAGGTCGAACACAAAGACTAAGGTGAAATCGAGTCAAGCATGATCAAAGATAGTGTAAATCTAGACTAAGATAAGGTGAGGAACAAAGAAAATGGAAAACACAATGTTTTTGGTTGGTTTTTGTGGTGATCAAACAAAGATCACAAATCAAGCTAGGTAATAAAACAACTAACAACTCAAGCTAGCAAAACGAACAAGTAACACAAAGCAAAAAGTATATGATCAAGAGAGAAAAGTGGATTCTAGAGGTCAAGATTTCCGGTTATGGCATTGGACTCAAGGTTCTAAGGATTCTAAGGACAAGCTGCGGTGTTGGGAAAGAATGTTTCACTAATGGAAGAAATTACCGGGTAGGTCTCTCACTTCACTAATCCCGCATCAAACTCCTACTACCGGGTAGGTCTCAAGGGGTTAGAATAAGGAATTCCACACAAACTGGACACTACTTAAGGGGTAACCCTCTCCTTACCGGGTAAGTCTCGGAATAGGGGAATCTCAAGCAATAATCCTAGCACACTCGATCCAATAGCGGCTTATGAGGCTCACTACTACCTAGAATTCATCTTCTAAAGTATCTAAGATCGGAAATCATCGGGTAGATCTCTTCCCTCACTTAGGTTGATAGCATTAGGTGATCCTAAGCTAAATTAGGCTTAATAAACACTAGGATTTAACAGCCTAACACCCCAATCATACAGATTCATCATTTAAAGAGCAACAGAGGAGGAAATCGGGTGGATCATGGGGGAAATCGGCCGATTTACCTGATGAACAGGCCGATTTTCCCTTCTGTTGTGAGTTTCGTGCATGCAAATCATCCTAAACTAACATATAAGCCCATCCTATCATCACCCAAGCCATAACCATCAATCCATCACTCCAGAATCACAATAAACTAGCCAATAATATGCATATCAAGATCCAAAATCATCAAACAAGCATACATGGTGTTCATAGATAGATAATGAAAGATAAGCAAGCAAATCAATAAATCTCAACTAAATCTAAGTTGTAGCAAGAATTACAAACTCTCAAATGAGGATTCAAAACGTTCCTAACAACTTTGCAATAGTTCTTCAATCAAAAACCTCAAAAATCACTCAAATCCTCACTCCTCCTCTTAGAATGGTGTTCTTCTTCTTCCTTCAATCCTTAAGAGCTTTTCCTTTTCCTCCAAGTCTTGCCTCCAATCCAATGAGGTGTGAATGAGAATGTGTGTGTGGAGAGATCTCAGCAACAACCTGCAAGACCACTTATATTCTCCACCAAGAGCAAGGCCGGACAAGAGATCGTGGGACACGTGGCTTAAGTTGTCAAAGGCCCAAAAATCGACCCAGTGAATAAAATCGGACGATTTAGCTGCTAGTTGGTCCGATTTTCTTCAGCAGAAACATGCTATGATCGTCTAGCCATGAGTTGCTCCATTGCTTGCACCAATAGTGGTCTTTGTGTCCTTTGTTGCTCCAATTATGCTCCTCCAAGGCTTTGGATGTGTACCATCATGAGGCTTGTCCCTCAAATGTATCGATTAACGTCCAATAGATCCCCGAATTACCTACAAAACCGATAAAAGGTAGTGTAGACGTCTTTTCTAGAAATGTGCATGAATTGAGCGAAGACGTCATGAACCAATGCCAAAACGTGCATGAATGAGTGAGAAATCTATCTAAATGATTACCTAAACCTAAGTCATAAATCGTGTTATCAAAATACCCCATGCTTAAGGTTTGCTCGTCCCCGAGCAAATTCCCAACTATAGACTAAGAGATGACATGATTTATGTATGCAGAAAAATGGCAAAATCTTTTGGAGTTGTGCTTCTAATATTGGATCACCTTCATAGTCATGTTTCATGGCTATGGACAAGCAATTATGTATCAAGTAAATGAAAGCATGGAAAGACAATTACACTTAACTTGATAGCATGCAATGAAATGTAAAGATGAAGAAGTCAAGATGATCATGAGTATATCCAATCTAAATCACTTAGCCTAACACACATGCAAGTAGGTCAAAAGGACTTGTAAAATAGAAGGCCAAGAAACGTTGTGATTAGGTGGGAGTTTTCTAGGCCATGTGATGCTAATCCGGGAAAGGAACTAAACAACCACAACTTCACATTTCTTATCAACTTCCCTCAAGTGTATATTTTTCATTTTCTTTTCTTTATTTTCTTTCTTTTCTTTTATTTTTGAGACAATGACATTGGTGTACAAAAGCCGAAACCTTGGTGATTAGCCATCCTCGGGCTTTTTCTATTTTTCGAGGTGCATCCACACCGGGCACACATACCAAAGCTCGTTAGGACTATTGGTTTATTTGACTTTGGCAAGGCACCAACACCCGATTATGTGAAGTGTACCGAGTTACTTGTCATTTAAGCCAACGTCCCCAAGCCTATATTTTTGGCTACACTTTCACAACAAATTCAGCATTTTATTCACGACATTCTTTTCATCAACAACTTCACCCCACACTTGCTTTTCACACACTTCAACACACTAGCATGCTCCTATTCCCGGATGGGTCAAAAGAGGTCAAATTTATCTCAATTGAGGTGCTCAAACAACATGATCAAGATGAGAAGTAGAGGAAGATGAATTGCCTTAATCACTCCTAATTGATGTGCAAGAACTAGCATGCAATTTCGACCTTCCATACTCAATCCATTCTAGGCAAACATCATGATCACAAATCATTCATGGAATTCAAGAGAAGTACTTCAAGTCCACATATACGTTCATCAATTTAACACATAAGGCCATCCATAGCCAATCCACAAGACAAGATTCATCATTAGGGTCATATCCAAGCCTTAGAAGCACTAAAAATTTTTAAAATTTTCTGAATTTTTTTGCATTTTTCGAAATATGTATGTACAATGCAAGACATAATGAAACATGTGACAATATTAAACTATCCTAGATGCTAATCATGCAAGTGATCATGAAAACCCCACCCCATACTTAGAAACACATTGTCCCCAATGTGGAAACTAAATAAAGAAGTGAAAGAGAGTCCTCACAATGTAAAATTGGTGATGCTTTGGTATTTCGGGTCACATCGAATGATGATGGTGGATGATCGATCAAGGATGGTAGAGAGCTCTTGATGTTCATTAAGATGTCGGAACCCGCGCTTGGCACCGCAAGCCATCCAAATTCCACGTCCGCTCCACCCATGCTTGATTGGAGATCATCACTTTCCTTTACAGAGGAAAAATCGGACCATCACCCAGGAAATCGGCCGATTTCTGTGAAGATCAGTCCGATTTTCCTGGGTGCTTTCTTCCTCATCCACGTGCTCGAATCTTGTACCTTCAGTAGTTCCATGAGGCTTTCACATGACCTCCAACATCTCATCACACATGACAATCAACAAGATCTAGCACCCAAAAACACGAAAGAAAAACAAAGCACACCAAGAGTGAGATCAAACAAAAGCAAGAAAAAGAAAGGGAAAAATATGCACCAATGGGTTGCCTCCCATTAAGCGCTTCTTTAAGGTCATTAGCTTGACCAAATTCAGGAGCGTTTCAATCAAGGTGAAGCGGGGAAATCACTTCCACCGGGGCTTCCGGGATGTACTTCTTCAATCGATGCCCATTCACGTTGAAGTTACCACAATGATCTCCTCCTATCTCTACCGCTCCATGAGGAAAGATCTTCTTCACCACATATGGCCCGGTCCATCTTGATTTGAGCTTTCCAGGGAAGAGCCGCAACCTCGAGTTGAAGAGAAGGACAAGGTCGCCTTCACTCAACTCCATTGGAAGGAGGCGCTTGTCATGCCAACGCTTGGTCCGCTCCTTGTAGATCCGGGCATTCTCATAAGCATCCAACCGGATCTCTTCAAGAGCGTTTATGTCAAGCAACCTTTTCTCTCCCGCCTCCTTGAGGTCAAAATTTAGCCACTTAATGGCCCAATAAGCTCTATGCTCCATCTCTACCGGAAGGTGGCAAGACTTGCCATAGACCAACTTGTAAGGAGTGGTGCCAATTGGTGTCTTGAAAGCGGTCCTATATGCCCACAAGGCATCATTGAGCTTCATAGCCCAATCCTTCCTCGTCCTTGAGACCGTCTTCTCGAGAATCCCCTTGATCTCCCGGTTGGAGATTTCCACTTGGCCACTAGTTTGGGGATGGTAAGGTGTTGCCATCTTATGAGTCACCCCATACTTAGCCAAAAGTGCTCCAAAGTTCCTATTGGTGAAGTGCTTCCCTCCATCGCTTATGATCACCCTTGGTGTTCCAAACCTAGGGAAGATCACTCGGTTGAAGAACCGCACCACCACCTTGGCATCATTTGTAGGAGAGGCGATTGCCTCCACCCATCTTGAAACATAGTCAACCGCCAATAGGATGTAAAGGTTGCCACATGAAGAAGGGAATGGCCCCATGAAGTCCACACCCCACACATCAAATATCTCCACTTCTTGTATGTTGTTCAAGGGCATCTCATTCCTCTTTGAGATGTTGCCCGTCCTTTGGCAAGCATCACAAGATACCACAAAGCCTTGCACATCCTTGAACAAACTTGGCCAAAAGAAGCCCGATTGTAACACCTTCGCACATGTCTTGTGTGCGCTAGCATGCCCTCCACATGGCAAGGAATGACAATGGCGGATCACACTCTCCACCTCATCCTCCGGTATACATCTTCTAAACATTCCATCCGGCCCTCTTTTGAACAAAAGTGGTTCACTCCAATAGTAGTGCCTCACATCCTTGAAGAACTTCTTCCTTTGGGCGTATGTCAAACCGGGAGGCACTTCCTCACACACAAGATAGTTCACAATGTCGGCAAACCATGGCTCGCTTCCTCTAGACACTTGGAATAAGCACTCCTCCACCATTTGCAATTGCTCATCCCGGAATGAGTCATCAATCGGGATGTCCTCTCTTTCAAGCTCCAATGGTGGGAGTCTACTAAGGTTATCCGCCACGGAGTTCTCGGATCCCTTCTTGTCCCGGATTTCCAAGTCAAATTCTTGAAGAAGAAGGATCCACCGAATCAACCTAGGCTTGGCATCCTTCTTGGTAAGTAGATAACGGATTGCAGCATGATCCGTGTACACTATGACCTTCGCTCCAAGAAGGTATGACCGAAACTTCTCAAAGGCATACACTACCGCTAACAACTCCTTCTCGGTGGTAGCATAATTGAGTTGGGCATCATCTAGCGTCTTGCTAGCATAATAAATGGCATGAGTTCGCCCATCTTTCCTTTGCCCCAAAACAGCCCCAACGGCTACATCGCTTGCATCACACATGATCTCAAAAGGTAAACTCCAATCCGGAGGTTGCATGATAGGTGCGGAGATCAAGGCGTTCTTCAACCTACAAAAAGCCTCAAGGCAATCTTTGGAGAAAACAAATTCAACATCCTTAATTAGTAGGTTAGTAAGGGGCTTAGAAATTTTAGAGAAGTCTTGAATAAACCTCCGGTAAAAACCGGCATGCCCTAGAAAGCTCCTTACCCTTTCACCGAGGTAGGTGGTGGCAACTTCTCTATCGTCTCAATCTTGGCCCTATCAACCTCAATGCCACGGTTAGACACCAAGTGTCCTAACACAATACCTTCACTTACCATGAAGTTGCATTTTTCCCAATTCAAGACAAGATTTGTCTCCTCACATCTTTGCAATACTAATGAAAAGTTAGCCAAGCAATCATCAAAGGAAGAACCATAAACAGAGAAATCATCCATGAACACTTCCATGATATTTTCAATGTATTCCGAAAAGGTAGCCATCATACACCTTTGGAAGGTGGCGGGTGCATTACACAACCCAAATGGCATTCTCCTATATGCAAAAGTTCCCCATGGACATGTAAAGGTGGTTTTCTCTTGGTCATCGGGGTGGATAGGGATTTGGAAGAATCCACTATAGCCATCTAGGTAGCAAAAATGAGAATGTTGAGCTAACCTCTCTAGCATTTGGTCAATAAAGGGAAGGGGAAAGTGATCTTTCCTAGAGGCCATGTTCAACTTCCTATAGTCAATACACATCCTCCATCCCGTAACCGTCCTAGTTGGGATTAGTTCATTGTTCTCGTTGGTCACTACGGTCATCCCACCCTTCTTAGGAACTACATGAACGGGACTAACCCACTTACTATCCGAGATAGGGTAGATAATTCCCGCATCTAGCAACTTTATGATCTCCTTCTTAACTACCTCTTTCATTATAGGATTTAACCTTCTTTGATGTTCAATAGAGGGTTTATGATTATCTTCCATCATTATCTTATGCATGCACAAAGAGGGTTTTATGCCAACAAGGTCATCAATGGTGTATCCTATTGCCTTTCTATGCAGTTTCAATTCATTCAACAATTTATCAAGTTCACCATCATTCAAAGATGCATTCACAATCACCGGATAAGTAGAATTTGAACCAAGGAAAGCATACTTTAAATGAGAAGGAAGAGGTTTAAGATCAAGTTGAGGGGGACCTTTTTCGGTTGGAGACGATCCATACAATGTAGGTTGAGATGATTGCAAAGCCATAGAAGCCTCCTTGAAGTCCCTTGATGATTGCTCACATTCAAGTGGTTGGTGTTGAAAAGACTCAGGAAAATCGACCCAGGAGGAAAAATCGGACGATTTTTCTGGCAGTGGGTCGATCTGAGTTTCTGTTTTTGCAAAACTGGCTGAAATTTCAGCACAAGGACAAAAATCGGCCAATTTCTGCCCTCCAGTCCGATTTTTCTGTCTGTTTTCCTCTTCTTCTAGCACTTCAAATCCAACACTTGGTAGCTCGTCCAATGCATTCAAGGCCTTGATTACTTCATTGCTACTCTCCTCAACTCCTTCTTCCATCAAGCTTGAGCTAAGAACTTGTTACGCTAAAAAGTGTGCACGCAATAAGCCTTAAATTTATACTCGTTATAATTATCCTAACTTCTAGCGCACCCGCAGTGTACGGGACGTTTGTAGCATGGATAGTATTCCGAGGTCGAACACAAAGACTAAGGTGAAATTGATTCGGTTTTATGATTAAGTTTAGTGAAGGTCTAAGGTTAGAAAAGAGGGAAACAAAGAAATGAAGATCTAAATTGTTTTTGGTCGGTTTTGGTGATCAATCAAAGATCACAATTCATGCAAAGTAAACAATCGAACTAGACTAAAAATCAGCACAAATAAACAAACCAAACAAGATAATGATCAAGGAAAGAAAAGACGGATTCTAGGGGTCGGAAGTTCCGGTTATGGCATAGAACTCAAGTTATCTATTCATTCTTTGGATTAACTATGATGTGTTGGGATTAAGTATATCTAATTTGGGATCAATTACCGGGTAGGTCTCATGGTCCAACTAGTCCACACCTAAGGTCTTATTACCGGGTAAGTCTCTAAGAGCCTAAGGATAGGAATTCTACACAAACCGGATTGTAAATTAGGGGTCTAACCTATCCTTACCGGGTAGGTCTTGGAAAGGGAAACCCTAAGCAACTATCCTAGCACATCTAATCCAATGGCGGCTTATTAGGCTCACCACTACCTAAGGTTTGCTATTTTAGATTCTAAGGGTAAGGATTACCGGGTAAGTCTCTCCTAACACTTAGTCACTACACTAGGTAGGTTAAACTCAGCAAACACTTAGGGTTTCAACATTCCATAGGTCTAAGGCAAGATCCTTCAAACCAGGGAAAATCACGGGTTGTTCTTCCTAAACCACGGCCGTGGTTCTTCAAGAACTACCCGTGATTTCTAACAGCAACTACGTTCATAAGCAAAAGTCATCCAAAGGTAAATCTAAGTCCATCCTATCATAGTTCTAGCCATAACCATCCTTTCCTTACCCTAGAACCACATCAATTTAGCCTACAACATTCATAATGGAAATCGAAGCAAACAAACATGAAATCAAAACATCCATTGCAAGATAATGAAAGAAGAGAGGTGAACAAGTGAACTTAATTCAAAACTAAGCTGAAGATTAGAATAGAGCCACTTACAACCCTTCCAAAAGAAGGTTCAAAGGTTCATACAATCTCTAGAAAACGAAATCCGAAATACAAGAAAGCTATGGTGTGTGTTCTTCTCCTCCTCTTCAATGGAACTCTCCTTCTTCTCTTTGACACTTTCCTTCCTAGAAAATCTTCTTGTTTTTGAGAATATATTTGTTAGAGAGAAATGGATAATGGATGAGCTGCTCCCAAACTACCCCAGCTGCCTCAAATAACCCATGAAGGACCACTTTTATAACAAATCCTTCATGAGGTGGCCATGAGAGTCGTGGCACAGCTGTCACGAGAATCTGGCAAAATCCACGGTCATTTCCACGGCCGTGGTTCTTCAGAGAACTGTGATTCTATGCAGAAACTCCGCCTTGAATCATTAAGCTGTGATTTGGTGCATGGCTTGTGTTGGCAAGGTTCCATGAGTCCTCCTCAGCCCTTGGCTTGTGTCCTAATGAGTCCGAGGGTGTGTCATCTAAATGAACGATCCTCAAACGCATCGTTTAAGCTCCTAAACTTCCCGTAATACCTACAAAACGCGCACAAGTCCGTGTAGACGTCTATCTCGACAAAATATGTGAATTGGGTGCAAAACGTCTTGAACTAATGCTAGATCATGCATGAATGCGCGAGAATTCTATCTAAATGTACACCTAAAACTATGTTATAAATCGTGTTATCAAAATACCCCATACTTAAGGTTTGCTCGTCCCCGAGCAAATTCCCAACTATAGACTAGAAGATGACATGATTTATGTATGTAGAAAAATGGCAAAATCTTTTTGGGTTTTGTGCTTCTACTATTGGATCACCTTCATAGTCATGATCAATGGCAATTGGATAAGCAATTATGTATCAAACAATAAGGGCATGGAAAGACAATTGTACTTAACTCAAAAGCATGCATGAGATGTGAGGATGAAGAGGTCAAGAAGATCAAGAGTCTATCCAATCTAGATTACTAAGTCTTACAAACATGCAAGTAGGTCATAAGGGCTTGTGACATAAAAGGCCAAGAAACGTTGCAATTGGGCGGGGGATTCTCTAGGTTATGTGATGCTAATCCGGGAATGGAACTAACTCCACATCCTTGTCCTCGATCAACTTCCCCCAAGTGTATATTTTTCCCTATCTTGCTTTCTTTTCTTTTTCTTTAACTCGTTTTTTGAGACAATGGCATTGGTGTACAATAGCTGAAACCTCGGTGATTAGCCATCCTCGGGCTTTTTCTCTTTTTCGAGGTGCATCCACACCGGGCACACATACCAAAGCTCGTTAGGGCTATTGGTTCGTTTGACTTTGGCAAGGCACCAACACCCGATTATGTGAAGTGTACCGAGTTACTTGTCATTTAAACCAACGCCCCCAAACCTATATTTTGGCTACACTTCCACAATAATTTCAGCATTTCATTCACGACATTCTTTTCATTACATCTTCATCCCGCACTTGCCTTTCACACATTTTGATAACATGAATTATAGTCTATATTTCGGGGTTTGTTTGGACGCTTTATCTTTCATAATCTGCATGTTTGTATGTATATTATGTGATTATATTACCATTTCATCTACCTTTGCGGGAATCGAGGTCTACACCTAGTTTTGTTGTAATCGTAGGTAAAATGGCACGTTTTGCATAAAAAAGGAGCAAAAGGAGCTATGGAGTCATTGGAGCTACATTCAGGAACATAAGGAACCATCCAGGAAGCATAGCCATGGATTAAAGATTCACTTTGGACCAAATTTAAGAGATTTACACGCAGCTGAATTCACCTAGGTCAGCTACAGTGTCACCTAGACCGAGGTGAACACCTAGACCGAGGTGAACACCTAGACCGAGGTGATCCAGAGGAGAGATTTCACATTCAGTTGTGATTCACCTCGGTTGACTACAGATTCACCTCGACCGAGGTGATCCAGAGAAGTCGACTCGACCGAGGCGAACACCTGGGACGCGGCGAGAATATTTTATTCTTGGCTGAAATCTTCTATCTTTGGAAGGTGATCTTATATTTTTGGGCTTGGCTCCTGGAAGGAAGAAGATCTTATATTTTACCTATATTTATGGGAAAAGATCTTTCTAAGATATTTTATCTTTGGAGGGTATTTTTCCTATATAAAGGGTTGGATTTTCCATAATTCAATCATCTTCGGATCGCCGCAAGATCCCGCTTACACCGAAAAATACGCAGCAGCAGCCTACTCCAAGTTGGGAGAGTTGAAGAACCTTTTTGAAGGTTGAAGGAAGATTGAAGTCCATAGCTTTTATAGCTTTATTGAAGGGTTTTGTAAGATTGTCTTCAATTCCCTCAATTGTTGTCTTGTCTTGTTGGATTATTATCCAAAGAACGCTTTGTTGTGATATTTGATTCAGTTATTGAAGTCTTTTCATTAAAATTCTTCTTTGTCCAAATATTCACCTTCTTCCCTTACATTTAATACTTTCATAATGATGATGAGTGGCTAATTTCCTTGTGTGATTCTAGGGTGATTGGCTGAAGGTTGTGGGAAAAACAATGATAGAATAATCTTAGATTTCAGTAGGATCCTGAAAGTTCGAGTCTTTAACCCTAACCCTAAGCATCTCGTTCGGTTGATGAACATCTCGGCCGGGGTGGAATTCTTCTAACCGAGGTGACTTATCCGACCTTAAACTGAGAGTTAAGTGTTAGAGTTTGCCAAATCCTATTCTTATTACACCTTTCCTGGTTCAATTCAAGCTTAGGATGAGACTTACCCGGTAATTCCTTAGTTTGTATACCAACGATCATAAGTGTAGGTAATAAAGGTTTAGCCTTTATTGGGGTTTGAGTGTGCTTCCATCCCATCTTTGTGAGTTAGCCTGAGACTTACCCGGTAAAGGTTGATTCTATTCCCTTAGATGGTATTTTAGTTTGAGGTTATAGTTCTTTATCTTGATTCCTTGAGACTTACCCGGTAATAGGAGTTACGGTTTAGGATTAGTGTGTAGTGAGACTTACCCGGTGATCTACTCCACTTTAGAAACACCTTCCCCACGCAAAAATCTCAGCTTTGTCCGCTTATCTACAGATCTTGAGTTGGAACCACAACTAAATGCCTTAATCCCTAGAATTGCATGTTTGCTTTATTTGACATCTTATTCATCTTTGATTGTGTTAAATCGCTCTTGTGGTTAGTATTAGCATTAGCACACCGTATTGACTCTGTTTCACCGAGTCCCTGTGATCGACCCCTGAAATTTTCTTGCTTTTACTACGATTGACCCGTACACTGCGGGTTCGCATCCTTGTTTTAAGCTTAAGTCTAGGGTTATAAATTTAAAGCTTGCACACACCGTTTGGAGCGAACACATTTCCACACACTAGCATGCTCCTATTCCCGGATGGGTTTAAAGGAGGTCGATTTTATATCAATTGAGGTGCTCAAGCAATCATGATCAAGATGAGAAGTAGAGAAAGATGAAATGCCTCATTCATTCCTAGATGGTATGCAAGAACTATCATGTAATTTCAACTTTCCATACTCAATCCATTCTAGGCAATCATCATGATCACAAGTCATTCATAGAATTTAAGAGAAGTAGTTCAAGTCCACATATGCATTTATCAATTCAACACATAAGGCCATCCATAGCCAATCACAAGACAAGTTTCATCATTAGGGTCATATCCAAGCCTAGAAAGCACAAAATTTTTTTAAATTTTCTGATTTTTTTGGAATTTTTGGAATATGTATGTACAATGCAAGACATGTGCAAATATTAACCTATCCTAGATGCTCATCATGCAAAGGATCATGCAAACCCCTAAATACCCCATACTTAGAAACACATTGTCCCCAATGTGTAAATGAAGTAGAGAGAGTGAAAGAAGGTTCTCACAATGTAAAATTGTTTGCTATGGTATTTGGGAATTCTCAAGTGAATTGATGTTGGATGATCCTTTCAACCATGGTAGAGAGCTCTAAGCATCCCTCAAAGCTTCGGAACCCGCGCTAGGCACCGCTAGCCGTCCAAGTTCCGCGTCCGCTCCACCCATAATTGGTGAGGGTTTCATCATTATCATTTTCATCGCCAAGAAAGGCTTCCAATGCCACTAATGCTCTAGCACACACACGAAAGTAGACAAAACACACACAAAGCACACAAAAACAGAAAAATCTAAGCATAAATGAAAAGGAAAAAAAATGTTACCAATGGGTTGCCTCCCACCAAGCGCTTCTTTAAGGTCATTAGCTTGACCAAACTCGGGAGCGTCTATTCGAGGTGAAGCGGGGCAATCATGTCTACCGGGGCTCCCGGAATATACTTCTTCAAGCGATGCCCATTCACCTTGAAATTTCCACAATGCTCCCCTCCTATTTCAATAGCTCCATGGGGAAAGATCTTCTTCACTACATATGGCCCGGTCCATCTTGATTTGAGCTTTCCGGGAAAGAGCCTTAGCCTTGAGTTGAAGAGAAGGACAAGATCTCCTTCACTCAACTCCTTTGGAATGATCCTCTTGTCATGCCACCTTTTGGTTCTCTCCTTGTAGATCCGGGCATTCTCATAAGCTTCCAACCGGAGCTCCTCAAGGGCATTGATATCAAGCAACCTCTTTTCTCCCGCTTCCTTGAGGTCAAAATTTAGCCACTTAATGGCCCAATAAGCTCTATGCTCCATTTCCACCGGGAGATGGCAAGACTTGCCATAGACCAACTTGTAGGGAGTGGTTCCAATTGGTGTCTTGAAGGCGGTTCTATATGCCCATAGTGCGTCATTGAGCTTCATAGCCCAATCCTTCCTTGTCCTAGACACCGTCTTCTCGAGGATGGCCTTGATCTCTCGGTTGGAGATCTCCACTTGACCACTAGTTTGGGGATGGTAGGGTGTTGCCACCTTATGAGTCACCCCATACTTGGCCAAAAGTGCTGCAAAGTTCCTATTTGTGAAGTGCTTCCCTCCATCACTAATGATTACCCTTGGTGTTCCAAACCTAGGGAAGATCACCCGGTTGAAGAATCGCACTACCACCTTGGCATCATTCGTAGGAGAAGCGATCGCTTCTACCCATCTTGACACATAGTCCACCGCCAATAGGATGTAGAGATTGCCACATGAAGAAGGGAATGGTCCCATGAAGTCTACACCCCACACATCAAAGATCTCAACTTCTTGGATGTTATTCAAGGGCATTTCATTCCTCCTTGAGATGTTGCCCGTCCTTTGGCAAGCATCACATGCCGCTACAAAACCTTGCACATCTCTAAACAAGTTAGGCCAATAAAAACCGGATTGCAATACCTTTGCACACGTCTTGTGTGAGCTAGCATGGCCTCCGCATGGTAAGGAGTGGCAATGCCGGATCACACTCTCCACTTCATCCTCCGGTATGCATCTTCTAAGCACCCCATCCGGGCCTCTCTTGAATAGAAGTGGCTCACTCCAATAGTAATGCCTTACATCGTTGAAGAACTTCTTCCTTTGTGCATATGTAAATCCGGGAGGCACTTCCTCACACACTAAGTAGTTCACGATGTCGGCGTACCATGGCTCACTTCCTCTAGCCACTTGGAACAAGCATTCCTCCACCATTTGCAATTGTTCATCCCGGAATGAATCATCTATCGGGATGTTGTCTTTCCCAAGATCCAATGGTGGGAGTCTACTAAGCTGATCCGCCACGGAGTTCTCGGATCCCTTCTTATCTCGTATTTCCAAATAGAACTCTTGAAGAAGAAGGATCCACCGAATCAACCTTGGTTTGGCATCCTTCTTTGTAAGTAGATAACGGATCGCCGCATGATCCGTATAAACTATGACCTTCGCTCCAACAAGGTATGAGCGGAACTTCTCAAATGCATACACCACCGCCAACAACTCCTTCTCGGTGGTAGCATAATTGAGTTGGGCATCATCTAGCGTCTTGCTAGCATAGTAAATAGCATGAGTGCGCCCTTCTTTCCTTTGCCCTAAAACGGCCCCAACGGCCACATCACTTGCATCGCACATGATCTCAAATGGTAGACTCCAATCCGGAGGTTGCATGATAGGTGCGGAGATCAAGGCGTTCTTCAACCTACAAAAAGCTTCAAGACAATCCTTGGAAAAGACAAAATCAACATCTTTCATTAGTAGGTTAGTGAGAGGCTTAGAAATTTTAGAGAAGTCTTGAATAAACCTCCGGTAAAAACCGGCATGCCCTAAGAAACTCGTTACCCCCTTCACCGAGGTAGGTGGTGGCAACTTCTCTATCGTTTCAATCTTAGCCCTATCAACCTCAATGCCACGGTTAGACACCAAGTGTCCTAACACAATCCCTTCACTTACCATGAAGTGGAATTTTTCCCAATTTAAGACAAGATTTGTCTCCTCATATCTTTGAAACACTAATGACAAGTTAGCCAAGCAATCATCGAAAGAAGAACCATAAACAGAGAAATCATCCATGAACACTTCCATGATATTTTCTATGTATTCCGAAAAGATAGCCATCATACACCTTTGGAAGGTGGCGGGTGCATTACACAACCCAAATGGCATTCTCCTATATGCAAAGGTACCCCATGGACATGTAAAAGTCGTTTTCTCTTGGTCATCGGGGTGGATAGGGATTTGGAAGAATCCACTATACCCATCTAAATAGCAAAAATGAGAGTGTTGAGCTAACCTTTCTAGCATTTGGTCAATGAAGGGGAGGGGGAAGTGGTCTTTCCTAGAGGCCATGTTCAATTTCCTATAATCAATGCACATCCTCCACCCCGTAACCGTCCTAGTCGGTATTAGTTCATTGTTCTCATTAGTTACTACCGTCATCCCACCCTTCTTAGGCACTACATGAACGGGGCTAACCCACTTACTATCCGAGATAGGGTAGATAATTCCCGCATCTAGCAACTTAATGATTTCCTTTTTGACCACCTCTTTCATTATAGGATTCAATCTCCTTTGATGTTCAATAGAGGGTTTGTGGTTATCTTCCATCATTATCTTATGCATGCACAAAGATGGCTTAATGCCGACCAAATCATCAATAGTATAACCAATGGCTTTCCTATGTAATCTTAGTTCATGCAGCAATTTAGCAAGTTCATCATGACTCAAGCATACATTAACAATCACAGGATATATAGAATTATCACCAAGAAATGCATACTTTAAATGAGAGGGAAGGGGTTTAAGTTGAAGTGAGGGAGGACCTCTATCGGTTGAAGACGATCCAAATAAGGTTGGATGAGATGAATCCAAAGCAAAGGAAAACTCCCCATGGCTCCTAGAAGCTTGATCATCAGGAGCTGATTCAGGAAAAACCACGGTTGGAAACACGGGTTGCTCATCTTCCACGGCCGTGGTTCTTGCCAAGCTTGCTTCTCGGAGTTGTCCAGAAAGTTTGACGGCCGTGGTTTGTAAATCTCGACCGTGGAACTTGCAACTGTTCACCACCTCTTCGTGGCTTTCAAATCCAACTCTTGGCTCCTCTTCCAAGGCTTCCAAGGCTTTGATCTCTTCATTGCAGGCCTCTTCAATACCTTCCTCCATCATGCTTAAGGTAAGAACCTTCTCCAAGGGGTCCTTGATCAAGATCGAGCTCACAATTTCTCTAGATTCTTCTTGCTCGACTATGTTGAAGATATCTTCATCAAGGGTTGGCCCTTTCATCATTGTGGAAAGCTTGAACTTGATGTTCTCTTCCCCGATGTTGAAGGAGAGAGTCCCGTTCTTGCAATCCACTAAGCATCCGGAAGTGGCTAGGAAAGGTCTTCCTAAGATGATAGGGACGGGATAATCCGCCGGGATGTCCAAAACTACAAAATCAATAGGCACGTAGAATCCTCCTAGCTGCACCGGAATGTCTTCTAGAATCCCAACCGGATGAGTGATAGAACGGTCCGCCATATAGAGGGTCATCTTGACCGGCTTTGGCTCTCCTAACCCGACCTTGTTGCTAAGTGCAAGCGGTATGATGCTTACACTTGCCCCAAGATCACAAAGGGCCTCGTACTTCACATCTCCCACTTCTATTGGGACGCAAAAAGAGCCCGGATCCCTCAACTTGGGAGGCATCTCTTCCTTCATGGTTTGGATCAATTCTGAGGACCTCTTGGTCATTCTTATCTCCCCATACTCCTCCAACTTCCTTTTGTTGGAGAGTATTTCTTTCAAGAACTTCCCATATGCCGGCATTCCTAAGATGGCATCCATGAACGGAATGTTAATATGTAACTTGGACATTAGTTCAAGGAACTTACCAAAGTGATTGTCCAAACGAGCTCTTGCTCTTGATTGTGGGAACGGTAGTGGTGGCTTGTATGGAGGCGGTGCCACATATATTGGCTCTACATCTTTGCTCTTGCCTCCATCTTCTTGCTTTCTTCCCTCTTCTACCACTACTTGCTTTCCCTTAGCTTGGTCCTTAGGCAAAGGATCCTTCATACTCAACCCACTCCTTGTTGTGATAGCCAACACTTGGCCTCTTGGGTTGTCTTCGGTTCTTCCGGGAAGCTTCCCCGGATCTCTATGTGCTTCACCCGCCTTTTGAAAGACTTGTGCTTCCAATACCTTTTGAGCCTTAGAAATTGAAGTCACGGTGCTCTCAAGTCCACTCAATCTTCCTAGCAATTGTTCAAACATGACTTCGGTCCTATCCTTTGAAGGTTGAGAAAAACCGGGTGGAGGTTCTTGTGAAGCTCTTTGTGGTGGAGTTGTGCTTGTGGAGGCGGGAGGGTTCAAGGCTCCATCCGGGTTAGAGTAAGAAAATCCGGGATGGTTGTGGTTGGGCCGGTAATTGTTGAATTGCCGGTTGTTGTTGAAATTTCTTGGGCCTTGGTAATTGTTGAAGTTGCCCCTTCCCATATAATTCACATCTTCCTCCTTGGAAGACAAGTTAGCTTGTGGAAGTACTTGAGGAGTTGCTTGGCTCTTCAAGGTTGTAGTACACAACTCTCTCAAGGACTTCAACTCGTTGTTGATGGCGTCAAGCTTGAAATTGCTCATGGTGACTTCGCTCACCTCATATGCTCCCGCCTTTCTTCCTTCACTCTTCCTATGAGAGTACTTCTCAATTACTAGAGCTTGCTTCTCCACAAACTCCCAAGCATCATCTACATGTTTCTCCATAAATGTCCCGCCGGAAAGAGATTGAAGCTTGAATTGGCTATCTTCATCAAGTCCCTTGAAATAGATCTCCAATAGCTCAATTTTCGGTATGCCATGGTGTGGACAATCTAGGAGAAGGTCTTTGAATCTCTCCCAAGACTTGAACAAACTTTCTCTATCCCTCATCACGAAGGCATTGATCTTCCCTCTTAATTCGGTGGTCTTGGAAGGTGGGAAGAACTTGGTCAAGAACTCGGTTGTCATCTCCTCCCAAGTACCAACTCACCCTTGTGGAATAGATTGATACCAAGCCAAGGCTTTATCCTTAAGAGAGAAGGAAAAAGCCCTAAGCTTATGGTTGTTGCTCTCCAATCTTGGCGGCCTAAGAGTCTCCATCAAAATCTCGTAGTTCATCAAATGTTGGTGAGGAGACTCTCCTTCCATCCCTCCAAACTGATTGTGCCGGATCATTTGTAGAACTTGAGGGCGGAGCTCATAGTTGTGGGTTGCGGGATCTCCTAGATTCACACCCGGTCGGTGTGCTCTTTGTGCCGGATCCATACGTCTCCCTAGGGTTTGTGGCTCCTCGATAGCAATGGGAACAACCCTAACATTGGCCGCCGGCTGCGGTTGTACCACCGGTAGTGGAGGAGGTGGAGGTTGTCGGCGATTAAGCTCTCTTGAACAAGGGCTTGCCTAATCTCCTCAATCTCCCTCCTTGTTTCCTCTTACCTCTCATTGGCAAGTCTCCTTTCTTCCTCCAAGAGCTCATCTCTTAGCTTTATTTGCTCTAAGGCTTCATCTAACTCAGCTTGAAGATTTCTACCGGCCATCTCCTTCTCTTTTCGGATGTTCTTGGATCTAGATCGAAGGGTTTTCTCCGGTTCGGAATCAAATGGAGCTAAATCCTTGCCACGAGATCTTCGCATACACCTAAAGAGTAATAGATGTCCTGAAAAGCAAAGACACCAACCAAAGAGAGATCAAAAGCAACAAGAAAGATCTACACTAGAAACAATCACAAAATAGACTCAATCTGGACCTAGTCCCCGGCAACGGCGCCAAAAACTTGTTACGCTAAAAAGTGTGCACGCAATAAGCCTTAAATTTACACTCGTTATAATTATCCTAACTTCTAGCGCACCCGCAGTGTACGGGACGTTTGTAGCATGGATAGTATTCCGAGGTCGAACACAAAGACTAAGGTGAAATTGATTCGGTTTTATGATTAAGTTTAGTGAAGGTCTAAGGTTAGAAAAGAGGGAAACAAAGAAATGAAGATCTAAATTGTTTTTGGTCGGTTTTGGTGATCAATCAAAGATCACAATTCATGCAAAGTAAACAATCGAACTAGACTAAAAATCAGCACAAATGAACAAACCAAACAAGATAATGATCAAGGAAAGAAAAGACGGATTCTAGGGGTCGGAAGTTCCGGTTATGGCATAGAACTCAAGTTATCTATTCATTCTTTTGATTAACTATGATTTGTTGGGATTAAGTGTATCTAATTTGGGATCAATTACCGGGTAGGTCTCATGGTCCAACTAGTCCACACCTAAGGTCTTATTACCGGGTAAGTCTCTAAGAGCCTAAGGATAGGAATTCTACACAAACCGGATTGTAAATTAGGGGTCTAACCTATCCTTACCGGGTAGGTCTTGGAAAGGGAAACCCTAAGCAACTATCCTAGCACATCTAATCCAATGACGGCTTATTAGGCTCACCACTACCTAAGGTTTGCTATTTTAGATTCTAAGGGTAAGGATTACCGGGTAAGTCTCTCCTAACACTTAGTCACTACACTAGGTAGGTTAAACTCAGCAAACACTTAGGGTTTCAACATTCTATAGGTCTAAGGCAAGATCCTTCAAACCAAGGAAAATCACGGGTTGTTCTTCCTAAACCACGGCCGTGGTTCTTCAAGAACTACCCGTGATTTCTAACATCAACTACGTTCATAAGCAAAAGTCATCCAAAGGTAAATCTAAGTCCATCCTATCATAGTTCTAGCCATAACCATCCTTTCCTTACCCTAGAACCACATCAATTTAGCCTACAACATTCATAATGGAAATCGAAGCAAACAAACATGAAATCAAAACATCCATTGCAAGATAATGAAAGAAGAGAGGTGAACAAGTGAACTTAATTCAAAACTAAGCTGAAGATTAGAATAGAGCCACTTACAACCCTTCCAAAAGAAGGTTAAAAGGTTCATACAATCTCTAGAAAACGAAATCCGAAATACAAGAAAGCTATGGTGTGTGTTCTTCTCCTCCTCTTCAATGGAACTCTCCTTCTTCTCTTTGACACTTTCCTTCCTAGAAAATCTTCTTGTTTTTGAGAATATATTTGTTAGAGAGAAATGGATAATGGATGAGCTGCTCCCAAACTACCCCAGCTGCCTCAAACAACCCATGAAGGACCACTTTTATAACAAATCCTTCATGAGGTGGCCATGAGAGTCGTGGCACAGCTGTCACGAGAATCTGGCAAAATCCACGGTCATTTCCACGGCCGTGGTTCTTCAGAGAACCGTGATTCTATGCAGAAACTCCGCCTTGAATCATTAAGCTGTGATTTGGTGCATGGCTTGTGTTGGCAAGGTTCCATGAGTCCTCCTCAGCCCTTGGCTTGTGTCCTAATGAGTCCGAGGGTGTGTCATCTAAATGAACGATCCTCAAACGCATCGTTTAAGCTCCTAAACTTCCCGTAATACCTACAAAACACGCACAAGTCCGTGTAGACGTCCATCTCGACAAAATATGTGAATTGGGTGCAAAACGTCTTGAACTAATGCTAGATCATGCATGAATGAGCGAGAATTCTATCTAAATGTACACCTAAAACTATGTTATAAATCGTGTTATCAAAATACCCCATACTTAAGGTTTGCTCGTCCCCGAGCAAATTCCCAACTATAGACTAGAAGATGACATGATTTATGTATGTAGAAAAATGGCAAAATCTTTTTGGGTTTTGTGCTTCTACTATTGGATCACCTTCATAGTCATGATCAATGGCAATTGGATAAGCAATTATGTATCAAACAATAAGGGCATGGAAAGACAATTGTACTTAACTCAAAAGCATGCATGAGATGTGAGGATGAAGAGGTCAAGAAGATCAAGAGTCTATCCAA
The DNA here is from genome assembly GCA_033239125.1 of Fagopyrum homotropicum. NCBI lineage: Eukaryota > Viridiplantae > Streptophyta > Magnoliopsida > Caryophyllales > Polygonaceae > Fagopyrum > Fagopyrum homotropicum. The sequence continues at coordinate 62,779,891 of BSWB01000005.1, forward strand.
TCTAGATTACTAAGTCTTACAAACATGCAAGTAGGTCATAAGGGCTTGTGACATAAAAGGCCAAGAAACGTTGCAATTGGGCGGGGGATTCTCTAGGTTATGTGATGCTAATCCGGGAATGGAACTAACTCCACATCCTTGTCCTCGATCAACTTCCCCCAAGTGTATATTTTTCCCTATCTTGCTTTCTTTTCTTTTTCTTTAACTCGTTTTTTGAGACAATGGCATTGGTGTACAATAGCTGAAACCTCGGTGATTAGCCATCCTCGGGCTTTTTCTCTTTTTCAAGGTGCATCCACACCGGGCACACATACCAAAGCTCGTTAGGGCTATTGGTTCATTTGACTTTGGCAAGGCACCAACACCCGATTATGTGAAGTGTACCGAGTTACTTGTCATTTAAACCAACGCCCCCAAACCTATATTTTGGCTACACTTCCACAATAATTTCAGCATTTCATTCACGACATTCTTTTCATTACATCTTGACCCCGCACTTGCCTTTCACACATTTCCACACACTAGCATGCTCCTATTCCCGGATGGGTTTAAAGGAGGTCGATTTTATATCAATTGAGGTGCTCAAGCAATCATGATCAAGATGAGAAGTAGAGAAAGATGAAATGCCTCATTCATTCCTAGATGGTATGCAAGAACTATCATGTAATTTCGACTTTCAATACTCAATCCATTCTAGGCAATCATCATGATCACAAGTCATTCATAGAATTTAAGAGAAGTAGTTCAAGTCCACATATGCATTTATCAATTCAACACATAAGGCCATCCATAGCCAATCACAAGACAAGTTTCATCATTAGGGTCATATCCAAGCCTAGAAAGCACAAAATTTTTTTAAATTTTCTGATTTTTTTGGAATTTTTGGAATATGTATGTACAATGCAAGACATGTGCAAATATTAACCTATCCTAGATGCTCATCATGCAAAGGATCATGCAAACCCCTAAATACCCCATACTTAGAAACACATTGTCCCCAATGTGTAAATGAAGTAGAGAGAGTGAAAGAAGGTTCTCACAATGTAAAATTGTTTGCTATGGTATTTGGGAATTCTCAAGTGAATTGATGTTGGATGATCCTTTCAACCATGGTAGAGAGCTCTAAGCATCCCTCAAAGCTTCGGAACCCGCGCTAGGCACCGCTAGCCGTCCAAGTTCCGCGTCCGCTCCACCCATAATTGGTGAGGGTTTCATCATTATCATTTTCATCGCCAAGAAAGGCTTCCAATGCCACTAATGCTCTAGCACACACACGAAAGTAGACAAAACACACACAAAGCACACAAAAACAGAAAAATCTAAGCAAAAATGAAAAGGAAAAAAAATGTTACCAATGGGTTGCCTCCCACCAAGCGCTTCTTTAAGGTCATTAGCTTGACCAAACTCGGGAGCGTCTATTCGAGGTGAAGCGGGGCAATCATGTCTACCGGGGCTCCCGGAATATACTTCTTCAAGCGATGCCCATTCACCTTGAAATTTCCACAATGCTCCCCTCCTATTTCAATAGCTCCATGGGGAAAGATCTTCTTCACTACATATGGCCCGGTCCATCTTGATTTGAGCTTTCCGGGAAAGAGCCTTAGCCTTGAGTTGAAGAGAAGGACAAGATCTCCTTCACTCAACTCCTTTGGAATGATCCTCTTGTCATGCCACCTTTTGGTTCTCTCCTTGTAGATCCGGGCATTCTCATAAGCTTCCAACCGGAGCTCCTCAAGGGCATTGATATCAAGCAACCTCTTTTCTCCCTCTTCCTTGAGGTCAAAATTTAGCCACTTAATGGCCCAATAAGCTCTATGCTCCATTTCCACCGGGAGATGGCAAGACTTGCCATAGACCAACTTGTAGGGAGTGGTTCCAATTGGTGTCTTGAAGGCGGTTCTATATGCCCATAGTGTGTCATTGAGATTCATAGCCCAATCCTTCCTTGTCCTAGACACCGTCTTCTCGAGGATGGCCTTGATCTCTCGGTTGGAGATCTCCACTTGACCACTAGTTTGGGGATGGTAGGGTGTTGCCACCTTATGAGTCACCCCATACTTGGCCAAAAGTGCTCCAAAGTTCCTATTTGTGAAGTGCTTCCCTCCATCACTAATGATTACCCTTGGTGTTCCAAACCTAGGGAAGATCACCCGGTTGAAGAATCGCACTACCACCTTGGCATCATTCGTAGGAGAAGCGATCACTTCTACCCATCTTGACACATAGTCCACCGCCAATAGGATGTAGAGATTGCCACATGAAGAAGGGAATGGTCCCATGAAGTCTACACCCCACACATCAAAGATCTCAACTTCTTGGATGTTATTCAAGGGCATTTCATTCCTCCTTGAGATGTTGCCCGTCCTTTGGCAAGCATCACATGCCGCTACAAAACCTTGCACATCTCTAAACAAGTTAGGCCAATAAAAACCGGATTGCAATACCTTTGCACACGTCTTGTGTGAGCTAGCATGGCCTCCGCATGGTAAGGAGTGGCAATGCCGGATCACACTCTCCACTTCATCCTCCGGTATGCATCTTCTAAGCACCCCATCCGGGCCTCTCTTGAATAGAAGTGGCTCACTCCAATAGTAATGCCTTACATCGTTGAAGAACTTCTTCCTTTGTGCATATGTAAATCCGGGAGGCACTTCCTCACACACTAAGTAGTTCACGATGTCGGCGTACCATGGCTCACTTCCTCTAGCCACTTGGAACAAGCATTCCTCCACCATTTGCAATTGTTCATCCCGGAATGAATCATCTATCGGGATGTTGTCTTTCCCAAGATCCAATGGTGGGAGTCTACTAAGGTGATCCGCCACGGAGTTCTCGGATCCCTTCTTATCTCGTATTTCCAAATCAAACTCTTGAAGAAGAAGGATCCACCGAATCAACCTTTGTTTGGCATCCTTCTTTGTAAGTAGATAACGGATCGCCGCATGATCCGTATAAACTATGACCTTCGCTCCAACAAGGTATGAGCGGAACTTCTCAAATGCATACACCACCGCCAACAACTCCTTCTCGGTGGTAGCATAATTGAGTTGGACATCATCTAGCGTCTTGCTAGCATAGTAAATAGCATGAGTGCGCCCTTCTTTCCTTTGCCCTAAAACGGCCCCAACGGCCACATCACTTGCATCGCACATGATCTCAAATGGTAGACTCCAATCCGGAGGTTGCATGATAGGTGCGGAGGTCAAGGCGTTCTTCAACCTACAAAAAGCTTCAAGACAATCCTTGGAAAAGACAAAATCAACATCTTTCATTAGTAGGTTAGTGAGAGGCTTAGAAATTTTAGAGAAGTCTTGAATAAACCTCCGGTAAAAACCGGCATGCCCTAAGAAACTCCTTACCCCCTTCACCGAGGTAGGTGGTGGCAACTTCTCTATCGTTTCAATCTTAGCCCTATCAACCTCAATGCCACGGTTAGACACCAAGTGTCCTAACACAATCCCTTCACTTACCATGAAGTGGCATTTTTCCCAATTTAAGACAAGATTTGTCTCCTCACATCTTTGCAACACTAATGACAAGTTAGCCAAGCAATCATCGAAAGAAGAACCATAAACAGAGAAATCATCCATGAACACTTCCATGATATTTTCTATGTATTCCGAAAAGATAGCCATCATACACCTTTGGAAGGTGGCGGGTGCATTACACAACCCAAATGGCATTCTCCTATATGCAAAGGTACCCCATGGACATGTAAAAGTCGTTTTCTCTTGGTCATCGGGGTGGATAGGGATTTGGAAGAATCCACTGTACCCATCTAAATAGCAAAAATGAGAGTGTTGAGCTAACCTTTCTAGCATTTGGTCAATGAAGGGGAGGGGGAAGTGGTCTTTCCTAGAGGCCATGTTCAATTTCCTATAATCAATGCACATCCTCCACCCCGTAACCGTCCTAGTCGGTATTAGTTCATTGTTCTCATTAGTTACTACCGTCATCCCACCCTTCTTAGGCACTACATGAACGGGGCTAACCCACTTACTATCCGAGATAGGGTAGATAACTCCCGCATCTAGCAACTTAATGATTTCCTTTTTGACCACCTCTTTCATTATAGGATTCAATCTCCTTTGATGTTCAATAGAGGGTTTGTGGTTATCTTCCATCATTATCTTATGCATGCACAAAGATGGCTTAATGCCGACCAAATCATCAATAGTATAACCAATGGCTTTCCTATGTAATCTTAGTTCATGCAGCAATTTAGCAAGTTCATCATCACTCAAGCATGCATTAACAATCACAGGATATGTAGAATTATCACCAAGAAATGCATACTTTAAATGAGAGGGAAGGGGTTTAAGTTCAAGTGAGGGAGGACCTCTATCGGTTGAAGACGATCCAAATAAGGTTGGATGAGATGAATCCAAAGCAAAGGAAAACTCCCCATGGCTCCTAGAAGCTTGATCATCAGGAGCTGATTCAGGAAAAACCACGGTTGGAAACACGGGTTGCTCATCTTCCACGGCCGTGGTTCTTGCCAAGCTTGCTTCTCGGAGTTGTCCAGAAAGTGTGACGGCCGTGGTTTATAAATCTCGACCGTGGAACTTGCAGCTGTTCACCACCTCTTCGTGGCTTTCAAATCCAACTCTTGGCTCCTCTTCCAAGGCTTCCAAGGCTTTGATCTCTTCATTGCATGCCTCTTCAATACCTTCCTCCATCATGCTTAAGGTAAGAACCTTCTCCAAGGGGTCCTTGATCAAGATCGAGCTCACAATTTCTCTAGATTCTTCTTGCTCGACTATGTTGAAGATATCTTCATCAAGGGTTGGCCCTTTCATCATTGTGGAAAGCTTGAACTTGATGTTCTCTTCCCCGATGTTGAAGGAGAGAGTCCCGTTCTTGCAATCCACTAAGCATCCGGAAGTGGCTAGTGTCACGCTAAAAAGTGTGTACGCAATAAGCCTTAAATTTATACTCGTTATAATTATCCTACTTCTAGCGCACCCGCAGTGTACGGGACGTATGTAGCAAGATAAGTATTCCAAGGTCGAACACAAAGACTAAGGTGAAATCGAATTAAGTTGTGATTGAATTTAGCAAGATCTAAGTCTAAAGAAAAGGATGCAAATAAAGGAAGAAAATCTCAATTGTTTTGGTTGTTTTTAGGTGATCACTTCAAAGATCAAATGCATGCAAACAATCAATCAAACTAAATCGGAAAATTGGCACAAATAAACAAATCGAACAAGATGTTGATCAAGAGAAAGGGAAGACGGATTCTAGGGGTTGGAAATTCCGGTTATGGCATAAAACTCAAGTTATCTATTCATTCTTTGGATTGATTATGATATGTTGGGATTAAGTGTTCCTAAAATGGGATCTATTACCGGGTAAGTCTCATGATCCAACTAATCCACACCTAAGGTCTCATTACCGGTTAAGTCTCTAAGAACCTAAGGGTAGGAATTTAACACAAACCGAATTGTTTAATTAGGGATCTAACCTATCCTCACCGGGTAAGCCTCGGAAAGGGAAGTCCTAATCAACTATCCTAGCACATTTAATCCAATGGCGGCTTATTAGGCTCACCACTACCTAAGGTTTTGCTATTTTAGATTCTAAGGGCAAGGATTACCGGGTAAGTCTCTCCTAACACTTAGTCGCTACACTAGGACACCCTAGGGTAGGTTAAACTCAGCAAAAACTTAGGTTTTCAACAATTTTATGAACCTAAGGTAAGATCCTTCGAACCAGGAAGAACCACGGTTTGTTCTACAGAAACCACGACCGTGGTTCTTCAAGAACTGCCCGTGATTCCTAACAGTAGCTACGTTCATAAACAAAAATCATCCAAAGGTAAATCTAAGTTCGTCCTATCATAGATCTAGCCATAACCATCCTTTCCTTACCCTAGAATCACATCAATCTAGCCTACAACATTCATATTGGAAATCAAAACAAACAAGCATAGATTCATAACCTCCATTGCAAGAAAATGAGAGAAAGAAGATGAACAAATGAACTTCAAACACAATCTAAATCTGAAGATGAAATTAGAACGACTTACAACCCTTCCAAAGGAAGGTTCAAGAGTTCAAAAACTTCTAGAAATAAATCCGAAAATACAAGAGCTAAGTGTGTCTTCTCCTCTCCTCTTCAATGGCAATGGCTCCTTTCTTCTTCTTCTTGCACTTTCCTTCCTAGAAAAAGTCCTTCTTCTTCTTGGAATATATTTTGTCAAAGAAAAATGGAGAATATGTGAGCTGCCCTCAAACTACCCAAATCCCAGCTACCTCTAACAACTATCAAGGACCACTTTTATAACCAATTCTTCATGAGCTGGCCATGAGGGTCGTGGCACAACTGTCACGAGAATCTGGCAAAATCCACGGTCATTTCCACGGCCGTGGTTCTTCAGAGAACCGTGATTCTGTGCAGAAACTTTGCCTTGGATCATTAGGCTGTGGTTTGGTGCATGGCCTGTGTTGGCAAGGTTCCTTGAGTCTTTCTCAGCCCTTGCCTTGCGTTCTAATGAGTTTGGAAACGTGTCCTCTAAATGAGCGACCCTCAAACGCGTCGTTTTGGCTCGAAACCTCCCGAAATACCTACAAAACGCACACAAGTCCGTGTAGACGTCTATCTCGACAAAATACATGTTTCGAGTGCAAAACGTATCGGACTAGTGCTAGATAATGCATGATTGAGCGAGAATCCTATCTAAATGTACACCTAAAACTATGCTATAAATCGTGTTATCAAAATACCCCATACTTAAGGTTTGCTCGTCCCCGAGCAAATTCCCAACTATAGACTAAGAGATGACATGATTTATATATGCAGAAAAATGGCAAAATCTTTTTGGTTTTGTGCTTCTACTATTGGATCACCTTCATAGTCATGATCAATGGCAATTGAATAAGCAATTATGTATCAAACAATAAAGTCATGGAAAGACAATTGTACTTAACTCAAAAACATGCATGAGTTGGGAGGACGGAGATGTCAAGAAGATCAAGAGTCTATCCAATCTAGATTACTAAGTCTTACAAACATGCAAGTAGGTCATAAGGGCTTGTGACATAAAAGGCTAAGAAACGTTTCAATTGGGGAGGGGAATTTTCTAGGTATGTGATGCTAATCCGGGAACGGAACTAACTTCACTTCCTTGTCCTCGATCAACTTCCCCCAAGTGCATATTTTTTTCCTATCTTACTTTCTTTTCCTTTTCTTTAACTCATTTTTGAGACAATGGCATTGGTGTACAATAGCCAAAACCTCGGTGATTAGCCATCCTCGGGCTTTTTCTTTTTTTTTTTTTCGAGGTGCATCCACACCGGGCACACATACCAAAGCTCGTTAGGGCTATTGGCTCATTTGACTTTGGCAAGGCACCAACACCCGATTATGTGAAGTGTACCGAGTTACTTGTCATTTAAACCAACGCCCCCAAACCTATTTTGGCTACACTTCCACAATAATTTCAGCATTCCATTCACGACATTCTTTTCATTACATCTTCACCCCGCACTTGCTTTTTACACATTCAAACACACTAGCATGCTCCTATTCCCGGATGGGTTTTAAAAGGAGGTCAAATTTATATCAATTGAGGTGCTCAAGCAATCATGATCAAGATGAGAAGTAGAGAAAGATTAAATGCCTTATTCATTCCTAGATGGTATGCAAGAACTATCATGTAATTTCGATTTTCAATACTCAATCCATTCTAGGCAATCATCATGATCTCAAGTCATTCATGGAATTCAAGAGAAGTAGTTCAAGTCTACATATGCATTTATCAATTCAACACATAAGGCCATTCATAGCCAATCACAAGACAAGTTTTCATCATTAGGATCATATCCAAGCCTAGAAAGCACAAAAAATTTAAAATTTTTCTGATTTTTATGGGATTTTCGATTTAAGTATGTACAATGCAAGACATGTGCAAATATTAAACTATCCTAGATGCTCTTCATGCAAAGGATCATGCAAACCCCACCCCATACTTAGAAACACATTGTCCCCAATGTGGTATTCAAGTAAAGAGAGTGAAAGAAGGTTCTCACAATGTAAAATGGTTTTCTTCGGTATTTGGGAATTCTCAAGAGGATTGATGTTGGATGATCCTTTCAACCATGGTAGGGAGCTCTAAGCATCCTTCAAGCTTTGAAACCCGCGCTAGGCACCGCTAGCCGTCCAAGTTCCGCGTCCGCTCCACCCATAATTGGTGAGGGTTTCATCATCATCATTTCCAAGAAAGGCTTCCAATGCCACTAATGTTCTAGCACACATAAAATAGACAAAACATACAAAGCACACAAAAACAGAAAAATCTAAGCTAAAATGAAGGAAAAATGTTACCGATGGGTTGCCTCCCACCAAGCGCTTCTTTAAGGTCATTAGCTTGACCAAACTCGGGAGCGTTTATGCAAGGTGAAGCGGGGCAATCATGTCTATTGGGGCTCCCGGAATGTACTTCTTCAAGCGATGCCCATTCACCTTGAAATCTCCACAATGCTCCCCTCCTATCTCAATAGCTCCAATGGGAAAGATCTTCTTTACCACATATGGCCCGGTCCATCTTGATTTGAGCTTTCCGGGAAAGAGCCTTAGCCTCGAGTTGAAGAGAAGGACAAGATCTCCTTCACTCAACTCCTTTGGAATGATCCTCTTGTCATGCCAACTTTTGGTTCTCTCCTTTTAAATCCGGGCATTCTCATAAGCTTCCAACCGGAGCTCCTCAAGGGCATTGATATCAAGCAATCTCTTCTCTCCCGCCTCCTTGAGGTCAAAATTTAGCCACTTAATGGCCCAATAAGCTCGATGCTCCATTTCCACCGGAAGATGGCAAGACTTGCCATAGACCAATTTGTAGGGAGTGGTGCCAATAGGTGTCTTGAAGGCGGTTCTATATGCCCATAGTGCGTCATTGAGCTTCATGGCCCAATCCTTCCTTGTTCTAGTCACCGTCTTCTCGAGGATGGCCTTGATTTCTCGGTTGGAGATCTCCACTTGGCCACTAGTTTGGGGGTGGTAGGGTGTGGCCACTTTATGAGTCACCCCATACTTGGCCAAAAGTGCTCCAAAATTCCTATTTGTGAAGTGCTTCCCTCCATCACTAATGATCACCCTTGGTGTTCCAAACCTAGGGAAGATCACTCGGTTGAAGAACCGCACCACCACCTTGGCATCATTCGTAGGAGAGGCGATTGCCTCTACCCATCTTGACACATAGTCCACCGCCAATAGGATGAATAGATTGCCACATGAAGAAGGGAATGGTCCCATGAAGTCTACACCCCACACATAAAAAATCTCAACTTCTTGGATGTTGTTCAAGGGCATTTCATTCCTCCTTGAGATGTTCCCCGTTCTTTGGCAAGCATCACATGCCGCTACAAAACCTTGCACATCTCTAAACAAGTTAGGCCAATAAAAACCGGATTGCAATACCTTGGCACACGTTTTGTGTGAGCTAGCATGGCCTCCACATGGTAGGGAGTGACAATGCCGGATCACACTCTCCATTTCATCTTCCGGTATGCATCTTCTAAGCACCCCATCCGGGCCTCTCTTGAATAGAAGTGGCTCGCTCCAATAGTAATGCCTTACATCGTTGAAGAACTTCTTCCTTTGTGAATATGATAATCCGGGAGGCACTTCCTCACACACCAAGTAATTCACAATGTCGGCATACCATGGCTCACTTCCCCTAGCCACTTGGAATAAGCATTCTTCCACCATTTGCAATTGTTCATCCCGGAACGAGTCATCTATCGGGATGTTGTCTTTCCCAAGCTCTAATGGTGGGAGTCTACTAAGGTGATCTGCCACCGAGTTCTCGGATCCCTTCTTATCTCTTATCTCCAAATCAAACTCTTGAAGAAGAAGGATCCACCGAATCAACCTTGGCTTGGCATCCTTCTTTGTAAGTAGATAACGGATCGCCGCATGATCCGTGTAAACTATGACCTTCGCTCCAACAAGGTACGAGCGGAACTTCTCAAATGCATACACTACCGCTAACAACTCCTTCTCGGTAGTAGCATAATTGAGTTGGGCATCATCTAGCGTCTTGCTAGCATAGTAAATAGCATGAGTGCGCCCTTCTTTCCTTTGCCCCAAAACGGCCCCAACGGCCACATCACTTGCATCGCACATAATCTTAAATGGTAGACTCCAATCCGGAGGTTGCATGATAGGTGCGGAGATCAAGGCGTTCTTCAACCTACAAAACGCTTCAAGACAATCTTTGGAAAACACAAAATCAACATCTTTCATTAGTAGGTTAGTGAGAGGCTTAGAAATTTTAGAGAAATCTTGAATAAACCTCCGGTAAAAACCGGCATGCCCTAAGAAACTCCTTACCCCCTTCACCGAGGTAGGTGGTGGCGACTTCTCTATTGTTTCAATCTTAGCCCTATCAACTTCAATGCCACGGTTAGACACCAAGTGTCCTAACACAATCCCTTCACTTACCATGAAGTGGCATTTTTCCCAATTTAAGACAAGATTTGTTTCCTCACATCTTTGCAACACCAATGACAAATTAGCTAAGCAATTATCAAAAGAAGAACCGTAAACAGAGAAATCATCCATGAACACTTCCATGATATTTTCTATGTATTCTGAAAAGATAGCCATCATACACCTTTGAAAGGTGGCGGGTGCATTACACAACCCAAATGGCATTCTCCTATATGCAAAGGTACCCCATGGACATGTAAAAGTTGTTTTCTCTTGGTCATCGGGGTGGATAGGGATTTGGAAGAATCCACTATACCCATCTAGATAGCAAAAGTGAGAGTGTTGAGCTAATCTTTCTAGCATTTGGTCAATGAAGGGGAGGGGAAAGTGATCTTTCCTAGAGGCCATGTTCAATTTCCTATAATCTATACACATTCTCCATCCCGTGACCGTCCTAGTTGGTATTAGTTCATTGTTCTCATTAGTTACTACCGTCATTCCACCCTTCTTAGGTACTACATGAACGGGGCTAACCCACTTACTATCCGAGATAGGGTAGATAATTCCCGCATCTAGCAACTTAATGATTTCCTTCTTGACCACCTCTTTCATTATAGGATTCAATCTCCTTTGATGTTCAATAGAGGGTTTGTGGTTATCTTCCATCATTATCTTATGCATGCACAAAGATGGCTTAATGCCAACCAAATCATCAATAGTATAACCAATGGCTTTCCTATGCAATCTTAGTTCATGCAGCAATTTAGCAAGTTCATCATCACTCAAGCATGCATTAACAATCACCGGATATGTAGAATTATCACCAAGGAATGCATACTTTAAATGAGAGGGGAGGGGTTTGAGTTCAAGTGAGGGAGGACCTTTATCGGTTGAAGACGATCCAAACAAGGTTGGATGAGATGAATTCAAAGCAAATGAGGATTCCCCTTGGCTCCTAGAAGCTTGATCATCATCAAGAGCTGATTCAAGGAAAACCACGGCTGGAATCACGGGTTGCTCAACTTCCACGACCGTGGTTCCTTCCAGGCTTGTTTCTCGGAGTTGTCCAGAGAGTTTGACGGCCGTGGTTCCTGAATCTCGACCGTGGAACTTGCAGTTGTTCACAATTTCTTCGTGGCTCTCAAATCCAACTCTTGGCTCCTCTTCCAATGCCTCCAAGACTTTGATTTCTTCATTGCAATTCTCCTCAATGTCTTCCTCCATCATACTCAAGGTAAGAACCTTTTCCAAGGGGTCCTTGATCAAGATCGAGCTCACCATTTCTCTAGATTCTTCTTCCTCGACTATGTTGAAGATATCTTCATCAAGGGTTGGCCCTTTCATCATTGTGGACAGCTTGAACTTGATGTTCTCCTCTCCTATGTTGAAGGAGAGAGTCCCGTTCTTGCAATCCACTAAACATCCGGAGGTAGCTAAGAAAGGTCTTCCTAGGATGATGGGAACCGGGTAATCTGCCGGAATGTCCAACACTACAAAGTCAATAGGCACATAGAATCCTCCCAATTGCACCGAAATGTCCTCAAGAATCCCAACTGGATGAGTGATAGAACGGTCCGCCATATAGAGGGTCATCTTGACCGGTTTTGGCTCTCCTAGCCCGACCTTGTTACTAAGTGCAAGCGGTATGATGCTTACACTTGCTCCAAGATCACAAAGGGCTTCGTACTTCACGTCTCCTACTCCAATCGGAACACAAAAAGAGCCCGGATCCCTTAGCTTGGGAGGCATTGCCTCCTTCATTGTTTGGATTAACTCCGAGGATCTCTTGGTCATCCTAATCTCCCCATACTCCTCCAACTTCCTTTTGTTGGAGAGTATTTCTTTCAAGAATTTTCCTTATGCCGGCATTCCTAAGATGGCATCCATGAACGGAATGTTAATATGTAACTTGGACATTAGTTCAAGGAACTTACCAAAGTGATTGTCCAAACGAGCTCTTGCTCTTGATTGTGGGAACGGTAGTGGTGGCTTGTATGGAGGCGGTGCTACATAAGTTGGCTCTACATCCTTGCTCTTGCCTCCATCATCTTGCTTTCTTCCCTCTTCTACCACTACTTGACTCCCCCTAGCTTGGTCCTTGGGCAAAGGATCCTTCATACTCAACCCACTCCTTGTTGTGATAGCCAAAACTTGGCCTCTTGGGTTGTCTTCGGTTCTTCCGGGAAGCTTCCCCGGATCTCTATGTACCTCACCCGCCTTTTGAAAGACTTGTGCTTCCAAGACCTTTTGAGCCTTAGAAATTGAAGTGACGGTGCTCTCAAGTCCACTCAACCTTCCTAGCAATTGTTCAAACATGACTTCGGTTCTATCCTTTGAAGGTTGAGTAAAACCGGGTGGAGGTTCTTGTGAAGCTCTTTGTGGTGGAGTCGTGCTTGTGGAGGCGGGAGGGTTCAAGGCTCCATCCGGATTAGAGTAAGAAAACCCGGGATGGTTGTGGTTTGGCCGGTAATTGTTGAATTGCCGGTTGTTGTTGAAATTTCTTGGGCCCTGGTAATTGTTGAAGTTGCCCCTTCCCATATAATTCACATCTTCCTCCTTGGAAGACAAGTTGGCTCGTGGAGGTGCTTGAGGAGTTGCTTGGCTCTTCAAGGTGGTAGTGCACAACTCTCTTAAGGATTTCAACTCGTTGTTGATGGCGTCAAGCTTGAAATTGCTCATGGTGATTTCACTCACCTCATATGCTCCCGCCTTTCTTCCTTCGCTCTTTCTATGAGAGTACTTCTCAATCACTAGAGCTTGCTTCTCCACAAACTCCCAAGCATCATCCACATGCTTCTCCATAAAGGTCCCACCGGAAAGATATTGAAGCTTGAATTGGCTATCTTCATCAAGTCCCTTGAAATAGATCTCCAATAGCTCAATTTTCGGTATGCCATGGTGTGGACAATCTAGGAGAAGGTCTTTGAATCTCTCCCAAGACTTGAACAAACTTTCTCTATCCCTCATCACGAAGGCATTGATCTTCCCTCTTAATTCGGTGGTCTTGGAAGGTGGGAAGAACTTGGTCAAGAACTCGGTTGTCATCTCCTCCCAAGTACCAACTCTCCCTTGTGGAATAGATTGATACCAAGCCAAGGCTTTGTCCTTAAGAGAGAAGGAAAAGGCCCTTAGCTTATGGTTGTTGCTCTCCAATCTTGGTGGTCTAAGAGTCTCCATCAAAATTTCATAGTTCATCAAATGTTGGTGAGGAGACTCTCCTTCCATCCCTCCAAATTGATTATGCCGGATCATTTGAAGAACTTGAGGGCGGAGCTCATAGTTGTGGGTTGCGGGATCTCCTAGATTCACACCCGGTCGGTGTGCTCTTTGTGCCGGATCCATACGTCTCCCTAGGGTTTGTGGCTCCTCAATAGCAATGGGAACAACCCTAACATTGGCCGCCGGCTGCGGTTGTGGTGGGGGTGGTGGAGGTTGTCGGCGATTAAGCTCTCCTTGAACAAGAGCTTGCCTAATCTCTTCAATCTCCCTTCTAGTTTCCTCTTGCCTCTCATTGGCAAGTCTCCTTTCTTCCTCCAAGAGTTCATCTCTTAGCCTTATTTGTTCTAAGGCTTCATCCAATTCAGCTTGAAGATTTCTACCGGCCATCTCTTTCTCCTTTCGAATGTTCTTAGATCTAGATCGAAGGGTTTTCTCCGGTTCGGGATCGAATGGAGCTAAATCCTTGCCACGAGATCTTCGCATACACCTAAAGAGTAATAGATGTCCTGAAAAGCAAAGACAAAAACCAAAAAGAGATCAAAAGAAACAAGAAGGATCTAAACTAGAAACAATCACAAAATAGACTCAATCTAGACCTAGTCCCCGGCAACGGCGCCAAAAACTTGTCACGCTAAAAAGTGTGTACGCAATAAGCCTTAAATTTATACTCGTTATAATTATCCTACTTCTAGCGCACCCGCAGTGTACGGGAGGTATGTAGCAAGATAAGTATTCCAAGGTCGAACACAAAGACTAAGGTGAAATCTAATTAAGTTGTGATTGAATTTAGCAAGATCTAAGTCTAAAGAAAAGGATGCAAATAAAGGAAGAAAATCTCAATTGTTTTGGTTGTTTTTAGGTGATCACTTCAAAGATCAAATGCATGCAAACAATCAATCAAACTAAATCGGAAAATTGGCACAAATAAACAAATCGAACAAGATGTTGATCAAGAGAAAGGGAAGACGGATTCTAGGGGTTGGAAATTCCGGTTATGGCATAAAACTCAAGTTATCTATTCATTCTTTGGATTGATTATGATATGTTGGGATTAAGTGTTCCTAAAATGGGATCTATTACCGGGTAAGTCTCATGATCCAACTAATCTACACCTAAGGTCTCATTACCGGTTAAGTCTCTAAGAACCTAAGGGTAGGAATTTAACACAAACCGAATTGTTTAATTAGGGATCTAACCTATCCTCACCGGGTAAGTCTCGGAAAGGGAAGTCCTAATCAACTATCCTAGCACATTTAATCCAATGGCGGCTTATTAGGCTCACCACTACCTAAGGTTTTGCTATTTTAGATTCTAAGGGCAAGGATTACCGGGTAAGTCTCTCCTAACACTTAGTCGCTACACTAGGACACCCTAGGGTAGGTTAAACTCAGCAAAAACTTAGGTTTTCAACAATTTTATGAACCTAAGGTAAGATCCTTCGAACCAGGAAGAACCACGGTTTGTTCTACAGAAACCACGACCGTGGTTCTTCAAGAACTGCCCGTGATTCCTAACAGTAGCTACGTTCATAAACAAAAATCATCCAAAGGTAAATCTAAGTTCGTCCTATCATAGATCTAGCCATAACCATCCTTTCCTTACCCTAGAATCACATCAATCTAGCCTACAACATTCATATTGGAAATCAAAACAAACAAGCATAGATTCATAACCTCCATTGCAAGAAAATGAGAGAAAGAAGATGAACAAATGAACTTCAAACACAATCTAAATCTAAAGATGAAATTAGAACGACTTACAACCCTTCCAAAGGAAGGTTCAAGAGTTCAAAAACTTCTAGAAATAAATCCGAAAATACAAGAGCTAAGTGTGTCTTCTCCTCTCCTCTTCAATGGCAATGGCTCCTTTCTTCTTCTTCTTGCACTTTCCTTCCTAGAAAAAGTCCTTCTTCTTCTTGGAATATATTTTGTCAAAGAAAAATGGAGAATATGTGAGCTGCCCTCAAACTACCCAAATCCCAGCTACCTCTAACAACTATCAAGGACCACTTTTATAACCAATTCTTCATGAGCTGGCCATGAGGGTCGTGGCACAGCTGTCACAAGAATCTGGCAAAATCCACGGTCATTTCCACGGCCGTGGTTCTCCAGAGAACCGTGATTCTGTGCAAAAACTTCGCCTTGGATCATTAGGCTGTGGTTTGGTGCATGGCCTGTGTTGGCAAGGTTCCTTGAGTCTTTCTCAGCCCTTGCCTTGCGTTCTAATGAGTTTGGAAACGTGTTCTCTAAATGAGCGACCCTCAAACGCGTCGTTTTGGCTCGAAACCTCCCGAAATACCTACATAACGCACACAAGTCCGTGTAGACGTCTATCTCGACAAAATACATGTTTCGAGTGCAAAACGTATCGGACTAGTGCTAGATAATGCATGATTGAGCGAGAATCCTATCTAAATGTACACCTAAAACTATGCTATAAATCGTGTTATCAGCTAGGAAAGGTCTTCCTAAGATGATAGGGACCGGATAATCCGCCGGGATGTCCAAAACTACAAAATCAATAGGCACGTAGAATCCTCCAAGCTGCACTGGAATGTCTTCTAGAATCCCAACCGGATGAGTGATAGAACGGTCCGCCATATAGAGGGTCATCTTGACCGGCTTTGGCTCTCCTAACCCGACCTTGTTGCTAAGTGCAAGCGGTATGATGCTTACACTTGCCCCAAGATCACAAAGGGCCTCGTACTTCACATCTCCCACTCCTATTGGGACGCAAAAAGAGCCCGGATCCCTCAACTTGGGAGGCATCTCTTCCTTCATGGTTTGGATCAATTCTGAGGACCTCTTGGTCATTCTTATCTCCCCATACTCCTCCAACTTCCTTTTGTTGGAGAGTATTTCTTTCAAGAACTTCCCATATGCCGGCATTCCTAAGATGGCATCCATGAACAGAATGTTAATATGTAACTTGGACATTAGTTCAAGGAACTTACCAAAGTGATTGTCCAAACGAGCTCTTGCTCTTGATTGTGGGAACGGTAGTGGTGGCTTGTATGGAGGCGGTGCCACATAGATTGGCTCTACATCTTTGCTCTTGCCTCCATCTTCTTGCTTTCTTCCCTCTTCTACCACTACTTGCTTTCCCTTAGCTTGGTCCTTAGGCAAAGGATCATTCATACTCAACCCACTCCTTGTTGTGATAGCCAACACTTGGCCTCTTGGGTTATCTTCGGTTCTTCCGGGAAGCTTCCCCGGATCTCTATGTGCTTCACCCGCCTTTTGAAAGACTTGTGCTTCCAATACCTTTTGAGCCTTAGAAATTGAAGTCACGGTGCTCTCAAGTCCACTCAATCTTCCTAGCAATTGTTCAAACATGACTTCGGTCCTATCCTATGAAGGTTGAGAAAAACCGGGTGGAGGTTCTTGTGAAGCTCTTTGTGGTGGAGTTTTGCTTGTGGAGGCGGGAGGGTTCAAGGCTCCATCCGGGTTAGAGTAAGAAAATCCGGGATGGTTGTGGTTGGGCCGGTAATTGTTGAATTGCCGGTTGTTGTTGAAATTTCTTGGGCCTTGGTAATTGTTGAAGTTGCCCCTTCCCATATAATTCACATCTTCCTCCTTGGAAGACAAGTTAGCTTGTGGAAGTACTTGAGGAGTTGCTTGGCTCTTCAAGGTTGTAGTACACAACTCTCTCAAGGACTTCAACTCGTTGTTGATGGCGTCAAGCTTGAAATTGCTCATGGTGACTTCGCTCACCTCATATGCTCCCGCCTTTCTTCCTTCACTCTTCCTATGAGAGTACTTCTCAATTACTAGAGCTTGCTTCTCCACAAACTCCCAAGCATCATCTACATGTTTCTCCATAAATGTCCCGCCGGAAAGAGATTGAAACTTGAATTGGCTATCTTCATCAAGTCCCTTGAAATAGATCTCCAATAGCTCAATTTTCGGTATGCCATGGTGTGGACAATCTAGGAGAAGGTCTTTGAATCTCTCCCAAGACTTGAACAAACTTTCTCTATCCCTCATCACGAAGGCATTGATCTTCCCTCTTAATTCGGTGGTCTTGGAAGGTGGGAAGAACTTGGTCAAGAACTCGGTTGTCAACTCCTCCCAAGTACCAACTCGCCCTTGTGGAATAGATTGATACCAAGCCAAGGCTTTATCCTTAAGAGAGAAGGAAAAAGCCCTAAGCTTATGGTTGTTGCTCTCCAATCTTGGCGGCCTAAGAGTCTCCATCAAAATCTCGTAGTTCATCAAATGTTGGTGAGGAGACTCTCCTTCCATCCCTCCAAACTGATTGTGCCGGATCATTTGTAGAACTTGAGGGTGGAGCTCATAGTTGTGGGTTGCGGGATCTCCTAGATTCACACCCGGTCGGTGTGCTCTTTGTGCCGGATCCATACGTCTCCCTAGGGTTTGTGGCTCCTCGATAGCAATGGGAACAACCCTAACATTGGCCGCCGGCTGCGGTTGTACCACCGGTGGTGGAGGAGGTGGAGGTTGTCGGCGATTAAGCTCTCCTTGAACAAGGGCTTGCCTAATCTCCTCAATCTCCCTCCTTGTTTCCTCTTGCCTCTCATTGGCAAGTCTCCTTTCTTCCTCCAAGAGCTCATCTCTTAGTCTTATTTGCTCTAAGGCTTCATCTAACTCATCTTGAAGATTTCTACCGGCCATCTCCTTCTCTTTTCGGATGTTCTTGGATCTAGATCGAAGGGTTTTCTCCGGTTCGGGATCGAATGGAGCTAAATCCTTGCCACGAGATCTTCGCATACACCTAAAGAGTAATAGATGTCCTGAAAAGCAAAGACACCAACCAAAGAGAGATCAAAAGCAACAAGAAAGATCTACACTAGAAACAATCACAAAATAGACTCAATCTGGACCTAGTCCCCGGCAACGGCGCCAAAAACTTGTTACGCTAAAAAGTGTGCACGCAATAAGCCTTAAATTTATACTCGTTATAATTATCCTAACTTCTAGCGCACCCGCAGTGTACGGGACGTTTGTAGCATGGATAGTATTCCGAGGTCGAACACAAAGACTAAGGTGAAATTGATTCGGTTTTATGATTAAGTTTAGTGAAGGTCTAAGGTTAGAAAAGAGGGAAACAAAGAAATGAAGATCTAAATTGTTTTTGGTCGGTTTTGGTGATCAATCAAAGATCACAATTCATGCAAAGTAAACAATCGAACTAGACTAAAAATCAGCACAAATGAACAAACCAAACAAGATAATGATCAAGGAAAGAAAAGACGGATTCTAGGGGTCGGAAGTTCCGGTTATGGCATAGAACTCAAGTTATCTATTCATTCTTTGGATTAACTATGATGTGTTGGGATTAAGTGTATCTAATTTGGGATCAATTACCGGGTAGGTCTCATGGTCCAACTAGTCCACACCTAAGGTCTTATTACCGGGTAAGTCTCTAAGAGCCTAAGGATAGGAATTCTACACAAACCGGATTGTAAATTAGGGGTCTAACCTATCCTTACCGGGTAGGTCTTGGAAAGGGAAACCCTAAGCAACTATCCTAGCACATCTAATCCAATGGCGGCTTATTAGGCTCACCACTACCTAAGGTTTGCTATTTTAGATTCTATGGGTAAGGATTACCGGGTAAGTCTCTCCTAACACTTAGTCACTACACTAGGTAGGTTAAACTCAGCAAACACTTAGGATTTCAACATTCCATAGGTCTAAGGCAAGATCCTTCAAACCAGGGAAAATCACGGGTTGTTCTTCCTAAACCACGGCCGTGGTTCTTCAAGAACTTCCCGTGATTTCTAACAGCAACTACGTTCATAAGCAAAAGTCATCCAAAGGTAAATCTAAGTCCATCCTATCATAGTTCTAGCCATAACCATCCTTTCCTTACCCTAGAACCACATCAATTTAGCCTACAACATTCATAATGGAAATCGAAGCAAACAAACATGAAATCAAAACATCCATTGCAAGATAATGAAAGAAGAGAGGTGAACAAGTGAACTTAATTCAAAACTAAGCTGAAGATTAGAATAGAGCCACTTACAACCCTTCCAAAAGAAGGTTCAAAGGTTCATACAATCTCTAGAAAACGAAATCCGAAATACAAGAAAGCTATGGTGTGTGTTCTTCTCCTCCTCTTCAATGGAACTCTCCTTCTTCTCTTTGACACTTTCCTTCCTAGAAAATCTTCTTGTTTTTGAGAATATATTTGTTAGAGAGAAATGGATAATGGATGAGCTGCTCCCAAACTACCCCAGCTGCCTCAAACAACCCATGAAGGACCACTTTTATAACAAATCCTTCAAGAGGTGGCCATGAGAGTCGTGGCACAGCTGTCACGAGAATCTGGCAAAATCCACGGTCATTTCCACGGCCGTGGTTCTTCAGAGAACCGTGATTCTATGCAGAAACTCCGCCTTGAATCATTAAGCTGTGATTTGGTGCATGGCTTGTGTTGGCAAGGTTCCATGAGTCCTCCTCAGCCCTTGGCTTGTGTCCTAATGAGTCCGAGGGTGTGTCATCTAAATGAACGATCCTCAAATGCATCGTTTAAGCTCCTAAACTTCCCGTAATACCTACAAAACGCGCACAAGTCCGTGTAGACGTCTATCTCGACAAAATATGTGAATTGGGTGCAAAACGTCTTGAACTAATGCTAGATCATGCATGAATGAGCGAGAATTCTATCTAAATGTACACCTAAAACTATGTTATAAATCGTGTTATCAAAATACCCCATACTTAAGGTTTGCTCGTCCCCGAGCAAATTCCCAACTATAGACTAGAAGATGACATGATTTATGTATGTAGAAAAATGGCAAAATCTTTTTGGGTTTTGTGCTTCTACTATTGGATCACCTTCATAGTCATGATCAATGGCAATTGGATAAGCAATTATGTATCAAACAATAAGGGCATGGAAAGACAATTGTACTTAACTCAAAAGCATGCATGAGATGTGAGGATGAAGAGGTCAAGAAGATCAAGAGTCTATCCAATCTAGATTACTAAGTCTTACAAACATGCAAGTAGGTCATAAGGGCTTGTGACATAAAAGGCCAAGAAACGTTGCAATTGGGCGGGGGATTCTCTAGGTTATGTGATGCTAATCCGGGAATGGAACTAACTCCACATCCTTTTCCTCGATCAACTTCCCCCAAGTGTATATTTTTCCCTATCTTGCTTTCTTTTCTTTTTCTTTAACTCGTTTTTTGAGACAATGGCATTGGTGTACAATAGCCGAAACCTCGGTGATTAGCCATCCTCGGGCTTTTTCTCTTTTTCGAGGTGCATCCACACCGGGCACACATACCAAAGCTCGTTAGGGCTATTGGTTCATTTGACTTTGGCAAGGCACCAACACCCGATTATGTGAAGTGTACCGAGTTACTTGTCATTTAAACCAACGCCCCCAAACCTATATTTTGGCTACACTTCCACAATAATTTCAGCATTTCATTCACGACATTCTTTTCATTACATCTTCACCCCGCACTTGCCTTTCACACATTTCCACACACTAGCATGCTCCTATTCCCGGATGGGTTTAAAGGAGGTCGATTTTATATCAATTGAGGTGCTCAAGCAATCATGATCAAGATGAGAAGTAGAGAAAGATGAAATGCCTCATTCATTCCTAGATGGTATGCAAGAACTATCATGTAATTTCGACTTTCAATACTCAATCCATTCTAGGCAATCATCATGATCACAAGTCATTCATAGAATTTAAGAGAAGTAGTTCAAGTCCACATATGCATTTATCAATTCAACACATAAGGCCATCCATAGCCAATCACAAGACAAGTTTCATCATTAGGGTCATATCCAAGCCTAGAAAGCACATAAATTTTTTAAATTTTCTGATTTTTTTGGAATTTTTGGAATATGTATGTACAATGCAAGACATGTGCAAATATTAACCTATCCTAGATGCTCATCATGCAAAGGATCATGCAAACCCCTAAATACCCCATACTTAGAAACACATTGTCCCCAATGTGTAAATGAAGTAGAGAGAGTGAAAGAAGGTTCTCACAATGTAAAATTGTTTGCTATGGTATTTGGGAATTCTCAAGTGAATTGATGTTGGATGATCCTTTCAACCATGGTAGAGAGCTCTAAGCATCCCTCAAAGCTTCGGAACCCGCGCTAGGCACCGCTAGCCGTCCAAGTTCCGCGTCCGCTCCACCCATAATTGGTGAGGGTTTCATCATTATCATTTTCATCGCCAAGAAAGGCTTCCAATGCCACTAATGCTCTAGCACACACACGAAAGTAGACAAAACACACACAAAGCACACAAAAACAGAAAAATCTAAGCAAAAATGAAAAGGAAAAAAAATGTTACCAATGGGTTGCCTCCCACCAAGCGCTTCTTTAAGGTCATTAGCTTGACCAAACTCGGGAGCGTCTATTCGAGGTGAAGCGGGGCAATCATGTCTACCGGGGCTCCCGGAATATACTTCTTCAAGCGATGCCCATTCACCTTGAAATTTCCACAATGCTCCCCTCCTATTTCAATTGCTCCATGGGGAAAGATCTTCTTCACTACATATGGCCCGGTCCATCTTGATTTGAGCTTTCCGGGAAAGAGCCTTAGCCTTGAGTTGAAGAGAAGGACAAGATCTCCTTCACTCAACTCCTTTGGAATGATCCTCTTGTCATGCCACCTTTTGGTTCTCTCCTTGTAGATCCGGGCATTCTCATAAGCTTCCAACCGGAGCTCCTCAAGGGCATTGATATCAAGCAACCTCTTTTCTCCCGCTTCCTTGAGGTCAAAATTTAGCCACTTAATGGCCCAATAAGCTCTATGCTCCATTTCCACCGGGAGATGGCAAGACTTGCCATAGACCAACTTGTAGGGAGTGGTTCCAATTGGTGTCTTGAAGGCGGTTCTATATGCCCATAGTGCGTCATTGAGCTTCATAGCCCAATCCTTCCTTGTCCTAGACACCGTCTTCTCGAGGATGGCCTTGATCTCTCGGTTGGAGATCTCCACTTGACCACTAGTTTGGGGATGGTAGGGTGTTGCCACCTTATGAGTCACCCCATACTTGGCCAAAAGTGCTCCAAAGTTCCTATTTGTGAAGTGCTTCCCTCCATCACTAATGATTACCCTTGGTGTTCCAAACCTAGGGAAGATCACCCGGTTGAAGAATCGCACTACCACCTTGGCATCATTCGTAGGAGAAGCGATCGCTTCTACCCATCTTGACACATAGTCCACCGCCAATAGGATGTAGAGATTGCCACATGAAGAAGGGAATGGTCCCATGAAGTCTACAACCCACACATCAAAGATCTCAACTTCTTGGATGTTATTCAAGGGCATTTCATTCCTCCTTGAGATGTTGCCCGTCCTTTGGCAAGCATCACATGCCGCTACAAAACCTTGCACATCTCTAAACAAGTTAGGCCAATAAAAACCGGATTGCAATACCATTGCACACGTCTTGTGTGAGCTAGCATGGCCTCCGCATGGTAAGGAGTGGCAATGCCGGATCACACTCTCCACTTCATCCTCCGGTATGCATCTTCTAAGCACCCCATCCGGGCCTCTCTTGAATAGAAGTGGCTCACTCCAATAGTAATACCTTACATCGTTAAAGAACTTCTTCCTTTGTGCATATGTAAATCCGGGAGGCACTTCCTCACACACTAAGTAGTTCACGATGTCGGCGTACCATGGCTCACTTCCTCTAGCCACTTGGAACAAGCATTCCTCCACCATTTGCAATTGTTCATCCCGGAATGAATCATCTATCGGGATGTTGTCTTTCCCAAGATCCAATGGTGGGAGTCTACTAAGGTGATCCGCCACGGAGTTCTCGGATCCCTTCTTATCTCGTATTTCCAAATCAAACTCTTGAAGAAGAAGGATCCACCGAATCAACCTTGGTTTGGCATCCTTCTTTGTAAGTAGATAACGGATCGCCGCATGATCCGTATAAACTATGACCTTCGCTCCAACAAGGTATGAGCGGAACTTCTCAAATGCATACACCACCGCCAACAACTCCTTCTCGGTGGTAGCATAATTGAGTTGGGCATCATCTAGCGTCTTGCTAGCATAGTAAATAGCATGAGTGCGCCCTTCTTTCCTTTGCCCTAAAACGGCCCCAACGGCCACATCACTTGCATCGCACATGATCTCAAATGGTAGACTCCAATCCGGAGGTTGCATGATAGGTGCGGAGATCAAGGCGTTCTTCAACCTACAAAAAGCTTCAAGACAATCCTTGGAAAAGACAAAATCAACATCTTTCATTAGTAGGTTAGTGAGAGGCTTAGAAATTTTAGAGAAGTCTTGAATAAACCTCCGGTAAAAACCGGCATGCCCTAAGAAACTCCTTACCCCCTTCACCGAGGTAGGTGGTGGCAACTTCTCTATCGTTTCAATCTTAGCCCTATCAACCTCAATGCCACGGTTAGACACCAAGTGTCCTAACACAATCCCTTCACTTACCATGAAGTGGCTTTTTTCCCAATTTAAGACAAGATTTGTCTCCTCACATCTTTGCAACACTAATGACAAGTTAGCCAAGCAATCATCGAAAGAAGAACCATAAACAGAAAAATCATCCATGAACACTTCCATGATATTTTCTATGTATTCCGAAAAGATAGCCATCATACACCTTTGGAAGGTGGCGGGTGCATTACACAACCCAAATGGCATTCTCCTATATGCAAAGGTACCCCATGGACATGTAAAAGTCGTTTTCTCTTGGTCATCGGGGTGGATAGGGATTTGGAAGAATCCACTATACCCATCTAAATAGCAAAAATGAGAGTGTTGAGCTAACCTTTCTAGCATTTGGTCAATGAAGGGGAGGGGGAAGTGGTCTTTCCTAGAGGCCATGTTCAATTTCCTATAATCAATGCACATCCTCCACCCCGTAACCGTCCTAGTCGGTATTAGTTCATTGTTCTCATTAGTTACTACCGTCATCCCACCCTTCTTAGGCACTACATGAACGGGGCTAACCCACTTACTATCCGAGATAGGGTAGATAATTCCCGCATCTAGCAACTTAATGATTTCCTTTTTGACCACCTCTTTCATTATAGGATTCAATCTCCTTTGATGTTCAATAGAGGGTTTGTGGTTATCTTCCATCATTATCTTATGCATGCACAAAGATGGCTTAATGCCGACCAAATCATCAATAGTATAACCAATGGCTTTCCTATGTAATCTTAGTTCATGCAGCAATTTAGCAAGTTCATCATCACTCAAGCATGCATTAACAATCACAGGATATGTAGAATTATCACCAAGAAATGCATACTTTAAATGAGAGGGAAGGGGTTTAAGTTCAAGTGAGGGAGGACCCCTATCGGTTGAAGACGATCCAAATAAGGTTGGATGAGATGAATCCAAAGCAAAGGAAAACTCCCCATGGCTCCTAGAAGCTTGATCATCAGGAGCTGATTCAGGAAAAACCACGGTTGGAAACACGGGTTGCTCATCTTCCACGGCCGTGGTTCTTGCCAAGCTTGCTTCTCGGAGTTGTCCAGAAAGTTTGACGGCCGTGGTTTGTAAATCTCGACCGTGGAACTTGCAGCTGTTCACCACCTCTTCGTTGCTTTCAAATCCAACTCTTTGCTCCTCTTCCAAGGCTTCCAAGGCTTTGATCTCTTCATTGCAGGCCTCTTCAATACCTTCCTCCATCATGCTTAAGGTAAGAACCTTCTCCAAGGGGTCCTTGATCAAGATCGAGCTCACAATTTCTCTAGATTCTTCTTGCTCGACTATGTTGAAGATATCTTCATCAAGGGTTGGCCCTTTCATCATTGTGGAAAGCTTGAACTTGATGTTCTCTTCCCCGATGTTGAAGGAGAGAGTCCCGTTCTTGCAATCCACTAAGCATCCGGAAGTGGCTAGGAAAGGTCTTCCTAAGATGATAGGGACCGGATAATCCGCCGGGATGTCCAAAACTACAAAATCAATAGGCACGTAGAATCCTCCTAGCTGCACCGGAATGTCTTCTAGAATCCCAACCGGATGAGTGATAGAACGGTCCGCCATATAGAGGGTCATCTTGACCGGCTTTGGCTCTCCTAACCCGACCTTGTTGCTAAGTGCAAGCGGTATGATGCTTACACTTGCCCCAAGATCACAAAGGGCCTCGTACTTCACATCTCCCACTCCTATTGGGACGCAAAAAGAGCCCGGATCCCTCAACTTGGGAGGCATCTCTTCCTTCATGGTTTGGATCAATTCTGAGGACCTCTTGGTCATTCTTATCTCCCCATACTCCTCCAACTTCCTTTTGTTGGAGAGTATTTCTTTCAAGAACTTCCCATATGCCGGCATTCCTAAGATGGCATCCATGAACGGAATGTTAATATGTAACTTGGACATTAGTTCAAGGAACTTACCAAAGTGATTGTCCAAATGAGCTCTTGCTCTTGATTGTGGGAACGGTAGTGGTGGCTTGTATGGAGGCGGTGCCACATAGATTGGCTCTACATCTTTGCTCTTGCCTCCATCTTCTTGCTTTCTTCCCTTTTCTGCCACTACTTGCTTTCCCTTAGCTTGGTCCTTAGGCAAAGGATCCTTCATACTCAACCCACTCCTTGTTGTGATAGCCAACACTTGGCCTCTTGGGTTGTCTTCGGTTCTTCCGGGAAGCTTCCCCGGATCTCTATGTGCTTCACCCGCCTTTTGAAAGACTTGTGCTTCCAATACCTTTTGAGTCTTAGAAATTGAAGTCACGGTGCTCTCAAGTCCACTCAATCTTCCTAGCAATTGTTCAAACATGACTTCGGTCCTATCCTTTGAAGGTTGAGAAAAACCGGGTGGAGGTTCTTGTGAAGCTCTTTGTGGTGGAGTTGTGCTTGTGGAGGCGGGAGGGTTCAAGGCTCCATCCAGGTTAGAGTAAGAAAATCCGGGATGGTTGTGGTTGGGCCGGTAATTGTTGAATTGCCGGTTGTTGTTGAAATTTCTTGGGCCTTGGTAATTGTTGAAGTTGCCCCTTCCCATATAATTCACATCTTCCTCCTTGGAAGACAAGTTAGCTTGTGGAAGTACTTGAGGAGTTGCTTGGCTCTTCAAGGTTGTAGTACACAACTCTCTCAAGGACTTCAACTCGTTGTTGATGGCGTCAAGCTTGAAATTGCTCATGGTGACTTCGCTCACCTCATATGCTCCCGCCTTTCTTCCTTCACTCTTCCTATGAGAGTACTTCTCAATTACTAGAGCTTGCTTCTCCACAAACTCCCAAGCATCATCTACATGTTTCTCCATAAATGTCCCGCCGGAAAGAGATTGAAGCTTGAATTGGCTATCTTCATCAAGTCCCTTGAAATAGATCTCCAATAGCTCAATTTTCGGTATGCCATGGTGTGGACAATCTAGGAGAAGGTCTTTGAATCTCTCCCAAGACTTGAACAAACTTTCTCTATCCCTCATCACGAAGGCATTGATCTTCCCTCTTAATTCGGTGGTCTTGGAAGGTGGGAAGAACTTGGTCAAGAACTCGGTTGTCATCTCCTCCCAAGTACCAACTCGCCTTTGTGGAATAGATTGATACCAAGCCAAGGCTTTATCCTTAAGAGAGAAGGAAAAAGCCCTAAGCTTATGGTTGTTGCTCTCCAATCTTGGCGGCCTAAGAGTCTCCATCAAAATCTCGTAGTTCATCAAATGTTGGTGAGGAGACTCTCCTTCCATCCCTCCAAACTGATTGTGCCGGATCATTTGTAGAACTTGAGGGCGGAGCTCATAGTTGTGGGTTGCGGGATCTCCTAGATTCACACCCGGTCGGTGTGCTCTTTGTGCCGGATCCATACGTCTCCCTAGGGTTTGTGGCTCCTCGATAGCAATGGGAACAACCCTAACATTGGCCGCCGGCTGCGGTTGTACCACCGGTGGTGGAGGAGGTGGAGGTTGTCGGCGATTAAGCTCTCCTTGAACAAGGGCTTGCCTAATCTCCTCAATCTCCCTCCTTGTTTCCTCTTGCCTCTCATTGGCAAGTCTCCTTTCTTCCTCCAAGAGCTCATCTCTTAGCCTTATTTGCTCTAAGGCTTCATCTAACTCAGCTTGAAGATTTCTACCGGCCATCTCCTTCTCTTTTCGGATGTTCTTGGATCTAGATCGAAGGGTTTTCTCCGGTTCGGGATCGAATGGAGCTAAATCCTTGCCACGAGATCTTCGCATACACCTAAAGAGTAATAGATGTCCTGAAAAGCAAAGACACCAACCAAAGAGAGATCAAAAGCAACAAGAAAGATCTACACCAGAAACAATCACAAAATAGACTCAATCTGGACCTAGTCCCCGGCAACGGCGCCAAAAACTTGTTACGCTAAAAAGTGTGCACGCAATAAGCCTTAAATTTATACTCGTTATAATTATCCTAACTTCTAGCGCACCCGCAGTGTACGGGACGTTTGTAGCATGGATAGTATTCCGAGGTCGAACACAAAGACTAAGGTGAAATTGATTCGGTTTTATGATTAAGTTTAGTGAAGGTCTAAGGTTAGAAAAGAGGGAAACAAAGAAATGAAGATCTAAATTGTTTTTGGTCGGTTTTGGTGATCAATCAAAGATCACAATTCATGCAAAGTAAACAATCGAACTAGACTAAAAATCAGCACAAATGAACAAACCAAACAAGATAATGATCAAAGAAAGAAAAGACGGATTCTAGGGGTCGGAAGTTCCGGTTATGGCATAGAACTCAAGTTATCTATTCATTCTTTGGATTAACTATGATGTGTTGGGATTAAGTGTATCTAATTTGGGATCAATTACCGGGAAGGTCTCATGGTCCAACTAGTCCACACCTAAGGTCTTATTACCGGGTAAGTCTCTAAGACCCTAAGGATAGGAATTCTACACAAACCGGATTGTAAATTAGGGGTCTAACCTATCCTTACCGGGTAGGTCTTGGAAAGGGAAACCCTAAGCAACTATCCTAGCACATCTAATCCAATGGCGGCTTATTAGGCTCACCACTACCTAAGGTTTGCTATTTTAGATTCTAAGGGTAAGGATTACCGGGTAAGTCTCTCCTAACACTTAGTCACTACACTAGGTAGGTTAAACTCAGCAAACACTTAGGGTTTCAACATTCCATAGGTCTAAGGCAAGATCCTTCAAACCAGGGAAAATCACGGGTTGTTCTTCCTAAACCACGGCCGTGGTTCTTCAAGAACTACCCGTGATTTCTAACAGCAACTACGTTCATAAGCAAAAGTCATCCAAAGGTAAATCTAAGTCCATCCTATCATAGTTCTAGCCATAACCATCCTTTCCTTACCCTAGAACCACATCAATTTAGCCTACAACATTCATCATGGAAATCGAAGCAAACAAACATGAAATCAAAACATCCATTGCAAGATAATGAAAGAAGAGAGGTGAACAAGTGAACTTAATTCAAAACTAAGCTGAAGATTAGAATAGAGCCACTTACAACCCTTCCAAAAGAAGGTTCAAAGGTTCATACAATCTCTAGAAAACGAAATCCGAAATACAAGAAAGCTATGGTGTGTGTTCTTCTCCTCCTCTTCAATGGAACTCTCCTTCTTCTCTTTGACACTTTCCTTCCTAGAAAATCTTCTTGTTTTTGAGAATATATTTGTTAGAGAGAAATGGATAATGGATGAGCTGCTCCCAAACTACCCCAGCTGCCTCAAACAACCCATGAAGGACCACTTTTATAACAAATCCTTCATGAGGTGGCCATGAGAGTCGTGGCACAGCTGTCACGAGAATCTGGCAAAATCCACAGTCATTTCCACGGCCGTGGTTCTTCAGAGAACCGTGATTCTATGCAGAAACTCCGCCTTGAATCATTAAGCTGTGATTTGGTGCATGGCTTGTGTTGGCAAGGTTCCATGAGTCCTCCTCAGCCCTTGGCTTGTGTCCTAATGAGTCCGAGGGTGTGTCATCTAAATGAACGATCCTCAAACGCATCGTTTAAGCTCCTAAACTTCCCGTAATACCTACAAAACGCGCACAAGTCCGTGTAGACGTCTATCTCGACAAAATATGTGAATTGGGTGCAAAACGTCTTGAACTAATGCTAGATCATGCATGAATGAGCGAGAATTCTATCTAAATGTACACCTAAAACTATGTTATAAATCGTGTTATCAAAATACCCCATACTTAAGGTTTGCTCGTCCCCGAGCAAATTCCCAACTATAGACTAGAAGATGACATGATTTATGTATGTAGAAAAATGGCAAAATCTTTTTGGGTTTTGTGCTTCTACTATTGGATCACCTTCATAGTCATGATCAATGGCAATTGGATAAGCAATTATGTATCAAACAATAAGGGCATGGAAAGACAATTGTACTTAACTCAAAAGCATGCATGAGATGTGAGGATGAAGAGGTCAAGAAGATCAAGAGTCTATCCAATCTAGATTACTAAGTCTTACAAACATGCAAGTAGGTCATAAGGGCTTGTGACATAAAACGCCAAGAAACGTTGCAATTGGGCGGGGGATTCTCTAGGTTATGTGATGCTAATCCGGGAATGGAACTAACTCCACATCCTTGTCCTCGATCAACTTCCCCCAAGTGTATATTTTTCCCTATCTTGCTTTCTTTTCTTTTTCTTTAACTCGTTTTTTGAGATTATGGCATTGGTGTACAATAGCCGAAACCTCGGTGATTAGCCATCCTCGGGCTTTTTCTCTTTTTCGAGGTGCATCCACACCGGGCACACATACCAAAGCTCGTTAGGGCTATTGGTTCATTTGACTTTGGCAAGGCACCAACACCCGATTATGTGAAGTGTACCGAGTTACTTGTCATTTAAACCAACGCCCCCAAACCTATATTTTGGCTACACTTCCACAATAATTTCAGCATTTCATTCACGACATTCTTTTCATTACATCTTCACCCCGCACTTGCCTTTCACACTTTCCACACACTAGCATGCTCCTATTCCCGGATGGGTTTAAAGGAGGTCGATTTTATATCAATTGAGGTGCTCAAGCAATCATGATCAAGATGAGAAGTAGAGAAAGATGAAATGCCTCATTCATTCCTAGATGGTATGCAAGAACTATCATGTAATTTCGACTTTCAATACTCAATCCATTCTAGACAATCATCATGATCACAAGTCATTCATAGAATTTAAGAGAAGTAGTTCCAGTCCACATATGCATTTATCAATTCAACACATAAGGCCATCCATAGCCAATCACAAGACAAGTTTCATCATTAGGGTCATATCCAAGCCTAGAAAGCACAAAATTTTTTTAAATTTTCTGATTTTTTTGGAATTTTTGGAATATGTATGTACAATGCAAGACATGTGCAAATATTAACCTATCCTAGATGCTCATCATGCAAAGGATCATGCAAACCCCTAAATACCCCATACTTAGAAACACATTGTCCCCAATGTGTAAATGAAGTAGAGAGAGTGAAAGAAGGTTCTCACAATGTAAAATTGTTTGCTATGGTATTTGGGAATTCTCAAGTGAATTGATGTTGGATGATCCTTTCAACCATGGTAGAGAGCTCTAAGCATCCCTCAAAGCTTCGGAACCCGCGCTAGGCACCGCTAGCCGTCCAAGTTCCGCGTCCGCTCCACCCATAATTGGTGAGGGTTTCATCATTATCATTTTCATCGCCAAGAAAGGCTTCCAATGCCACTAATGCTCTAGCACACACACGAAAGTAGACAAAATACACACAAAGCACACAAAAACAGAAAAATCTAAGCAAAAATGAAAAGGAAAAAAAATGTTACCAATGGGTTGCCTCCCACCAAGCGCTTCTTTAAGGTCATTAGCTTGACCAAACTCGGGAGCGTCTATTCGAGGTGAAGCGGGGCAATCATGTCTACCGGGGCTCCCGAAATATACTTCTTCAAGTGATGCCCATTCACCTTGAAATTTCCACAATGCTCCCCTCCTATTTCAATAGCTCCATGGGGAAAGATCTTCTTCACTACATATGGCCCGGTCCATCTTGATTTGAGCTTTCCGGGAAAGAGCCTTAGCCTTGAGTTGAAGAGAAGGACAAGATCTCCTTCACTCAACTCCTTTGGAATGATCCTCTTGTCATGCCACCTTTTGGTTCTCTCCTTGTAGATCTGGGCATTCTCATAAGCTTCCAACCGGAGCTCCTCAAGGGCATTGATATCAAGCAACCTCTTTTCTCCCTCTTCGTTGAGGTCAAATTTTAGCCACTTAATGGCCCAATAAGCTCTATGCTCCATTTCCACCGGGAGATGGCAAGACTTGCCATAGACCAACTTGTAGGGAGTGGTTCCAATTGGTGTCTTGAAGGCGGTTCTATATGCCCATAGTGCGTCATTGAGCTTCATAGCCCAATCCTTCCTTGTCCTAGACACCGTCTTCTCGAGGATGGCCTTGATCTCTCGGTTGGAGATCTCCACTTGACCACTAGTTTGGGGATGGTAGGGTGTTGCCACCTTATGAGTCACCCCATACTTGGCCAAAAGTGCTCCAAAGTTCCTATTTGTGAAGTGCTTCCCTCCATCACTAATGATTACCCTTGGTGTTCCAAACCTAGGGAAGATCACCCGGTTGAAGAATCGCACTACCACCTTGGCATCATTCGTAGGAGAAGCGATCGCTTCTACCCATCTTGACACATAGTCCACCGCCAATAGGATGTAGAGATTGCCACATGAAGAAGGGAATGGTCCCATGAAGTCTACACCCCACACATCAAAGATCTAAAACTTCTTGGATGTTATTCAAGGGCATTTCATTCCTCCTTGAGATGTTGCCCGTCCTTTGGCAAGCATCACATGCCGTTACAAAACCTTGCACATCTCTAAACAAGTTAGGCCAATAAAAACCGGATTGCAATACCTTTGCACACGTCTTGTGTGAGCTAGCATGGCCTCCGCATGGTAAGGAGTGGCAATGCCGGATCACACTCTCCACTTCATCCTCCGGTATGCATCTTGTAAGCACCCCATCCGGGCCTCTCTTGAATAGAAGTGGCTCACTCCAATAGTAATGCCTTACATCGTTGAAGAACTTCTTCCTTTGTGCATATGTAAATCCGGGAGGCACTTCCTCACACACTAAGTAGTTCACGATGTCGGCGTACCATGGCTCACTTCCTCTAGCCACTTGGAACAAGCATTCCTCCACCATTTGCAATTGTTCATCCCGGAATGAATCATCTATCGGGATGTTGTCTTTCCCAAGATCCAATGGTGGGAGTCTACTAAGGTGATCCGCCACGGAGTTCTCGGATCCCTTCTTATCTCGTATTTCCAAATCAAACTCTTGAAGAAGAAGGATCCACCGAATCAACCTTGGTTTGGCATCCTTCTTTGTAAGTAGATAACGGATCGCCGCATGATCCGTATAAACTATGACCTTCGCTCCAACAAGGTATGAGCGGAACTTCTCAAATGCATACACCACCGCCAACAACTCCTTCTCGGTGGTAGCATAATTGAGTTGGGCATCATCTAGCGTCTTGCTAGCATAGTAAATAGCATGAGTGCGCCCTTCTTTCCTTTGCCCTAAAACGGCCCCAACGGCCACATCACTTGCATCGCACATGATCTCAAATGGTAGACTCCAATCCGGAGGTTGCATGATAGGTGCGGAGATCAAGGCGTTCTTCAACCTACAAAAAGCTTCAAGACAATCCTTGGAAAAGACAAAATCAACATCTTTCATTAGTAGGTTAGTGAGAGGCTTAGAAATTTTAGAGAAGTCTTGAATAAACCTCCGGTAAAAACCGGCATGCCCTAAGAAACTCCTTACCCCCTTCACCGAGGTAGGTGGTGGCAACTTCTCTATCGTTTCAATCTTAGCCCTATCAACCTCAATGCCACGGTTAGACACCAAGTGTCCTAACACAATCCCTTCACTTACCATGAAGTGGCATTTTTCCCAATTTAAGACAAGATGTGTCTCCTCACATCTTTGCAACACTAATGACAAGTTAGCCAAGCAATCATCGAAAGAAGAACCATTAACAGAGAAATCATCCATGAACACTTCCATGATATTTTCTATGTATTCCGAAAAGATAGCCATCATACACCTTTGGAAGGTGGCGGGTGCATTACACAACCCAAATGGCATTCTCCTATATGCAAAGGTACCCCATGGACATGTAAAAGTCGTTTTCTCTTGGTCATCGGGGTGGATAGGGATTTGGAAGAATCCACTATACCCATCTAAATAGCAAAAATGAGAGTGTTGAGCTAACCTTTCTAGCATTTGGTCAATGAAGGGGAGGGGGAAGTGGTCTTTCCTAGAGGCCATGTTCAATTTCCTATAATCAATGCACATCCTCCACCCCGTAACCGTCCTAGTCGGTATTAGTTCATTGTTCTCATTAGTTACTACCGTCATCCCACCCTTCTTAGGCACTACATGAACGGGGCTAACCCACTTACTATCCGAGATAGGGTAGATAATTCCCGCATCTAGCAACTTAATGATTTCCTTTTTGACCACCTCTTTCATTATAGGATTCAATCTCCTTTGATGTTCAATAGAGGGTTTGTGGTTATCTTCCATCATTATCTTATGCATGCACAAAGATGGCTTAATGCCGACCAAATCATCAATAGTATAACCAATGGCTTTCCTATGTAATCTTAGTTCATGCAGCAATTTAACAAGTTCATCATCACTCAAGCATGCATTAACAATCACAGGATATGTAGAATTATCACCAAGAAATGCATACTTTAAATGAGAGGGAAGGGGTTTAAGTTCAAGTGAGGGAGGACCTCTATCGGTTGAAGACGATCCAAATAAGGTTGGATGAGATGAATCCAAAGCAAAGGAAAACTCCCCATGGCTCCTAGAAGCTTGATCATCAGGAGCTGATTCAGGAAAAACCACGTTTGGAAACACGGGTTGCTCATCTTCCACGGCCGTGGTTCTTGCCAAGCTTGCTTCTAGGAGTTGTCCAGAAAGTTTGACGGCCGTGGTTTGTAAATCTCGACCGTGGAACTTGCAGCTGTTCACCACCTCTTCGTGGCTTTCAAATCCAACTCTTGGCTCCTCTTCCAAGGCTTCCAAGGCTTTGATCTCTTCATTGCAGGCCTCTTCAATACCTTCCTCCATCATGCTTAAGGTAAGAACCTTCTCCAAGGGGTCCTTGATCAAGATCGAGCTCACAATTTCTCTAGATTCTTCTTGCTCGACTATGTTGAAGATATCTTCATCAAGGGTTGGCCCTTTCATCATTGTGGAAAGCTTGAACTTGATGTTCTCTTCCCCGATGTTGAAGGAGAGAGTCCCGTTCTTGCAATCCACTAAGCATCCGGAAGTGGCTAGGAAAGGTCTTCCTAAGATGATAGGGACCGGATAATCCGCCGGGATGTCCAAAACTAAAAAATCAATAGGCACGTAGAATCCTCCTAGCTGCACCGGAATGTCTTCTAGAATCCCAACCGGATGAGTGATAGAACGGTCCGCCATATAGAGGGTCATCTTGACCGGCTTTGGCTCTCCTAACCCGACCTTGTTGCTAAGTGCAAGCGGTATGATGCTTACACTTGCCCCAAGATCACAAAGGGCCTCGTACTTCACATCTCCCACTCCTATTGGGACGCAAAAAGAGCCCGGATCCCTCAACTTGGGAGGCATCTCTTCCTTCATGGTTTGGATCAATTCTGAGGACCTCTTGGTCATTCTTATCTCCCCATACTCCTCCAACTTCCTTTTGTTGGAGAGTATTTCTTTCAAGAACTTCCCATATGCCGGCATTCCTAAGATGGCATCCATGAACGGAATGTTAATATGTAACTTGGACATTACTTCAAGGAACTTACCAAAGTGATTGTCCAAACGAGCTCTTGCTCTTGATTGTGGGAACGGTAGTGGTGGCTTGTATGGAGGCGGTGCCACATAGATTGGCTCTACATCTTTGCTCTTGCCTCCATCTTCTTGCTTTCTTCCCTCTTCTGCCACTACTTGCTTTCCCTTAGCTTGGTCCTTAGGCAAAGGATCCTTCATACTCAACCCACTCCTTGTTGTGATAGCCAACACTTGGCCTCTTGGGTTGTCTTCGGTTCTTCCGGGAAGCTTCCCCGGATCTCTATGTGCTTCACCCGCCTTTTGAAAGACTTGTGCTTCCAATACCTTTTGAGCCTTAGAAATTGAAGTCACGGTGCTCTCAAGTCCACTCAATCTTCCTAGCAATTGTTCAAACATGACTTCGGTCCTATCCTTTGAAGGTTGAGAAAAACCGGGTGGAGGTTCTTGTGAAGCTCTTTGTGGTGGAGTTGTGCTTGTGGAGGCGGGAGGGTTCAAGGCTCCATCCGGGTTAGAGTAAGAAAATCCGGGATGGTTGTGGTTGGGCCGGTAATTGTTGAATTGCCGGTTGTTGTTGAAATTTCTTGGGCCTTGGTAATTGTTGAAGTTGCCCCTTCCCATATAATTCACATCTTCCTCCTTGGAAGACAAGTTAGCTTGTGGAAGTACTTGAGGAGTTGCTTGGCTCTTCAAGGTTGTAGTACACAACTCTCTCAAGGACTTCAACTCGTTGTTGATGGCGTCAAGCTTGAAATTGCTCATGGTGACTTCGCTCACCTCATATGCTCCCGCCTTTCTTCCTTCACTCTTCCTATGAGAGTACTTCTCAATTACTAGAGCTTGCTTCTCCACAAACTCCCAAGCATCATCTACATGTTTCTCCATAAATGTCCCGCCGGAAAGAGATTGAAGCTTGAATTGGCTATCTTCATCAAGTCCCTTGAAATAGATCTCCAATAGCTCAATTTTCGGTATGCCATGGTGTGGACAATCTAGGAGAAGGTCTTTGAATCTCTCCCAAGACTTGAACAAACTTTCTCTATCCCTCATCACGAAGGCATTGATCTTCCCTCTTAATTCGGTGGTCTTGGAAGGTGGGAAGAACTTGGTCAAGAACTCGGTTGTCATCTCCTCCCAAGTACCAACTCGCCCTTGTGGAATAGATTGATACCAAGCCAAGGCTTTATCCTTAAGAGAGAAGGAAAAAGCCCTAAGCTTATGGTTGTTGCTCTCCAATCTTGGCGGCCTAAGAGTCTCCATCAAAATCTCGTAGTTCATCAAATGTTGGTGAGGAGACTCTCCTTCCATCCCTCCAAACTGATTGTGCCGGATCATTTGTAGAACTTGAGGGCGGAGCTCATAGTTGTGGGTTGCGGGATCTCCTAGATTCACACCCGGTCGGTGTGCTCTTTGTGCCGGATCCATACGTCTCCCTAGGGTTTGTGGCTCCTCGATAGCAATGGGAACAACCCTAACATTGGCCGCCGGCTGCGGTTGTACCACCGGTGGTGGAGGAGGTGGAGGTTGTCGGCGATTAAGCTCTCCTTGAACAAGGGCTTGCCTAATCTCCTCAATCTCCCTCCTTGTTTCCTCTTGCCTCTCATTGGTAAGTCTCCTTTCTTCCTCCAAGAGCTCATCTCTTAGCCTTATTTGCTCTAAGGCTTCATCTAACTCTGCTTGAAGATTTCTACCGGCCATCTCCTTCCCTTTTCGGATGTTCTTGGATCTAGATCGAAGGGTTTTCCCCGGTTCGGGATCGAATGGGGCTAAATCCTTGCCACGAGATCTTCGCATACACCTAAAGAGTAATAGATGTCCTGAAAAGCAAAGACACCAACCAAAGAGAAATCAAAAGCAACAAGAAAGATCTACACTAGAAACAATCACAAAATAGACTCAATCTGGACCTAGTCCCCGGCAACGGCGCCAAAAACTTGTTACGCTAAAAAGTGTGCACGCAATAAGCCTTAAATTTATACTCGTTATAATTATCCTAACTTCTAGCGCACCCGCAGTGTACGGGACGTTTGTAGCATGGATAGTATTCCGAGGTCGAACACAAAGACTAAGGTGAAATTGATTCGGTTTTATGATTAAGTTTAGTGAAGGTCTAAGGTTAGAAAAGAGGGAAACAAAGAAATGAAGATCTAAATTGTTTTTGGTCGGTTTTGGTGATCAATCAAAGATCACAATTCATGCAAAGTAAACAATCGAACTAGACTAAAAATCAGCACAAATGAACAAACCAAACAAGATAATGATCAAAGAAAGAAAAGACGGATTCTAGGGGTCGGAAGTTCCGGTTATGGCATAGAACTCAAGTTATCTATTCATTCTTTGGATTAACTATGATGTGTTGGGATTAAGTGTATCTAATTTGGGATCAATTACCGGGAAGGTCTCATGGTCCAACTAGTCCACACCTAAGGTCTTATTACCGGGTAAGTCTCTAAGACCCTAAGGATAGGAATTCTACACAAACAGGATTGTAAATTAGGGGTCTAACCTATCCTTACCGGGTAGGTCTTGGAAAGGGAAACCCTAAGCAACTATCCTAGCACATCTAATCCAATGGCGGCTTATTAGGCTCACCACTACCTAAGGTTTGCTATTTTAGATTCTAAGGGTAAGGATTACCGGGTAAGTCTCTCCTAACACTTAGTCACTACACTAGGTAGGTTAAACTCAGCAAACACTTAGGGTTTCAACATTCCATAGGTCTAAGGCAAGATCCTTCAAACCAGGGAAAATCACGGGTTGTTCTTCCTAAACCACGGCCGTGGTTCTTCAAGAACTACCCGTGATTTCTAACAGCAACTACGTTCATAAGCAAAAGTCATCCAAAGGTAAATCTAAGTCCATCCTATCATAGTTCTAGCCATAACCATCCTTTCCTTACCCTAGAACCACATCAATTTAGCCTACAACATTCATCATGGAAATCGAAGCAAACAAACATGAAATCAAAACATCCATTGCAAGATAATGAAAGAAGAGAGGTGAACAAGTGAACTTAATTCAAAACTAAGCTGAAGATTAGAATAGAGCCACTTACAACCCTTCCAAAAGAAGGTTCAAAGGTTCATACAATCTCTAGAAAACGAAATCCGAAATACAAGAAAGCTATGGTGTGTGTTCTTCTCCTCCTCTTCAATGGAACTCTCCTTCTTCTCTTTGACACTTTCCTTCCTAGAAAATCTTCTTGTTTTTGAGAATATATTTGTTAGAGAGAAATGGATAATGGATAAGCTGCTCCCAAACTACCCCAGCTGCCTCAAACAACCCATGAAGGACCACTTTTATAACAAATCCTTCATGAGCTGGCCATGAGAGTCGTGGCACAGCTGTCACGAGAATCTGGCAAAATCCACGGTCATTTCCACGGCCGTGGTTCTTCAGAGAACCGTGATTCTATGCAGAAACTCCGCCTTGAATCATTAAGTTGTGATTTTGTGCATGGCTTGTGTTGGCAAGGTTCCATGAGTCCTCCTCAGCCCTTGGCTTGTCAGATTCTCGTGACAGTTTGGGAGCAGCTCATCCATTATCCATTTCTCTCTAACAAATATATTCTCAAAAACAAGAAGATTTTCTAGGAAGGAAAGTGTCAAAGAGAAGGAGAGTTCCATTGAAGAGGAGGAGAAGAACACACACCATAGCTTTCTTGTATTTCGGATTTCGTTTTCTAGAGATTGTATGAACCTTTGAACCTTCTTTTGGAAGGGTTGTAAGTGGCTCTATTCTAATCTTCAGCTTAGTTTTGAATTAAGTTCACTTGTTCACCTCTCTTCTTTCATCATCTTGCAATGGATGTTTTGATTTCATGTTTGCTTGCTTCGATTTCCATTATGAATGTTGTAGGCTAAATTGATGTTGTTCTAGGGTAAGGAATGGATGGTTATGGCTAGAACTATGATAGGATGGACTTAGATTTACCTTTGGATGACTTTTGCTTATGAACGTAGTTGCTGTTAGAAATCACGGGTAGTTCTTGAAGAACCACGGCCGTGGTTTAGGAAGAACAACCCGTGATTTTCCCTGGTTTGAAGGATCTTGCCTTAGACCTATGGAATGTTGAAACCCTAAGTGTTTGCTGAGTTTAACCTACCTAGTGTAGTGACTAAGTGTTAGGAGAGACTTACCCGGTAATCCTTACCCTTAGAATCTAAAATAGCAAACCTTAGGTAGTGGTGAGCCTAATAAGCCGCCATTGGATTAGATGTGCTAGGATAGTTGCTTAGGGTTTCCCTTTCCAAGACCTACCCGGTAAGGATTGGTTAGACCCCTAATTTACAATCCGGTTTGTGTAGAATTCCTATCCTTAGGCTCTTAGAGACCTACCCGGTAACAAGACCTTAGGTGTGGACTAGTTGGACCATGAGACCTACCCGGTAATTGATCCCAAATTAGATACACTTAATCCCAACACATCATAGTTAATCCAAAGAATGAATAGATAACTTGAGTTCTATGCCATAACCGGAACTTCCGACCCCTAGAATCCGTCTTTTCTTTCCTTGATCATTATCTTATTTGGTTTGTTCATTTGTGCTGATTTTTAGTCTAGTTCGATTGTTTACTTTGCATGAATTGTGATCTTTGATTGATCACCAAAACCGACCAAAAACAATTTAGATCTTCATTTCTTTGTTTCCCTCTTTTCTAACCTTAGACCCACTAAACTTAATCCTAAAACCGAATCAATTTCACCTTAGTCTTTGTGTTCGACCTCGGAATACTATCCATGCTACAAACGTCCCGTACACTGCGGGTGCGCTAGAAGTTAGGATAATTATAACGAGTATAAATTTAAAGCTTAAAGCGTGCACACTTTTTAGCGTAACAAGATTGAACTTGATGTTCTCTTCTCCAATGTTGAAGGAGAGAGTCCCATTCTTGCAATCTACTAGACATCCGGAAGTAGCTAGGAAAGGTCTCCTCAAGATGATAGGAACCGGATAGTCCGCCGGGATGTCCAAATCAACGAAGTCTATCGGCACATAGAACTTCCCTAGTTGCACCGGAATGTCTTCCAAGATCCCAACCGGATGAGTAATTGAGCGGTCCGCCATGTAAAGGGTCATCTTGACCGGCTTTGGCTCTCCTAGCCCAAACTTGTTGTAAAGTGCAAGCGGGATGATGCTTACACTTGCCCCAAGATCACATAGGGCGTCATACTTCACTTCTCCTACTCCGATTGGTACACAAAAGGATCCCGGATCCCTTAGCTTAGGAGGCATCTCCTCCTTCATCGTTTGAATCAACTCCGAGGATCTCTTTGTCATCCTTATCTCCCCATACTCCTCCAACTTCCTTTTGTTGGAGAGTATTTCCTTCAAGAACTTGCCATATGCCAGCATTCCTAAAATAGCATCCATGAACGGAATGTTAATATGCAGTTTAGACATTAGTTCAAGGAACTTACCAAAGTGATTGTCCAAGCGAGCTCTTGCTCGTGATTGAGGGAACGGTAGTGGTGGCTTGTATGGAGGCGGTGCCACATAGGTTGGCTCTACATCCTTGCTCTTGCCTCCATCTCCTTGCAAAGTTTCTTCTTCATTCACCACTTTCTTCCCTTTAGCATTCTCCTTGGGCAAAGACTCCTTCATACTCAACCCACTTCTTGTTGTAATAGCCAACACTTGGCCTCTTGTGTTTTCTTCGGTTCTTCCGGGAAGCTTTCCCGGATCTCTATGTGCTTCACCCGCCTTTTGGAACACTTGTGCTTCCAAAACCTTTTGCGCTTAGAAATTGAAGTCACCGTGCTCTCAAGACCACTCAACCTTCCAAGCAATTGCTCAAACACATTTCGGTCCTATCTTTTGGAGGTTGAGTAAATCCGGGTGGAGGTTCTTGTGAAGCTTTTGGTGGTGGAGTTGTGCTTGTGGAAGCGGGAGGGTTCAAGGCTCCATCCGGGTTAGAATAGGAAAACCCAGGATGGTTGTGGCTGGGCCGGTAATTGTTGAATTGCCGGTTGTTGTTGAAGTTCCTTGGGCCTTGATAATTGTTGTAATTGCCCCTTCCCATGTAATTCACATCCTCCTCCTTGGAAGATAAGTTAGCTTGTGGAAGCACTTGAGGAGTTGCTTGGTTCTTCAAAGTTGTAGCACACAACTCCCTCAAGGACTTCAATTTATTGTTGATGGCGTCAAGCTTGAAATTGCTCATGGTGACTTCACTCACCTCATATGCTCCCGCCTTTCTCCCTTCACTCTTCCTATGGGAGTATTTCTCAATCACTAGAGCTTGCTTCTCCACAAACTCCCAAGCATCATCTACATTCTTCTCCATGAAAGTCCCACCGGAAAGAGATTGGAGCTTGAATTGGCTATCTTCATCAAGTCCTTTGAAGTAGATCTCCAATAGCTCAATTTTCGGTATGCCATGGTGCGGACAATCTAGGAGAAGATCTTTGAATCACTCCCAAGACTTGAACAAACTCTCTCTATCCTTCATCACGAAGGCATTGATCTTCCCTCTTAACTCGGTAGTCTTGGAAGGTGGGAAGAACTTAGTCAAAAACTCGGTTGTCATCTCCTCCCAAGTACTCACTCTCCCTTGTGGAATGGATTGATACCAAGCCAGGGCTTTATCCTTAAGAGAGAAGGAAAAAGCCCTAAGCTTATGGTTGTTGCTCTCCAATCTTGGCGGTCTAAGAGTCTCCATCAAGATCTCATAGTTCATCAAGTGTTGTTGAGGAGATTCTCCTTCCATCCCTCCAAATTGATTATGCCGGATCAATTGTAGAACTTGAGGGTGGAGCTCGTAGTTGTGGGCTGCGGGATCTCCTAAGTTCACACCCGGGCGGTGTGCTCTTTGTGCCGGATCCATACGTCTCCCCAAAGTTTGTGGCTCTTCAATAGCAATGGGTACAACCCTAACATTCGCCGCCGGCTGCGGTTGTGGTGGTGGAGGAGGTGGAGGTTGTTGACGATTAAGCTCTCCTTGAACAAGAGCTTGCCTAATCTCATCAATCTCCCTCCTAGTTGCTTCTGGCCTCTCATTGGCAAGTCTCCTTTCTTCCTCCAAGAGTTCATCTCTTAGCCTTATTTGCTCTAAGGCTTCGTCCAATTCAGCTTGGAGATCTCTTCCGGCCATCTCTTTTCCCTTTTTAATGCTCTTGGATCTAGATCTAAGGGTTTTCTCCGGTTCGGGATCGAATGGAGCTAAATCCTTGCCACGAGATCTTCGCATACACCTAATGAGTAAGAGATGTCCTGAAAAGCAAAGACACAC
This sequence comes from Fagopyrum homotropicum, assembly GCA_033239125.1. NCBI lineage: Eukaryota > Viridiplantae > Streptophyta > Magnoliopsida > Caryophyllales > Polygonaceae > Fagopyrum > Fagopyrum homotropicum. The sequence continues at coordinate 62,822,474 of BSWB01000005.1, forward strand.
ACCAAAGAGAGATCAAAAGCAACAAGAAAGATCTACACTATAAACAATCACAAATAGACTCGATCTAGACCTAGTCCCCGGCAACGGCGCCAAAAAATTGTTACGCTCAGGATATGTGTGATACGCAATAGGTTTTAAATTTATACTCGTTATATTTATCCTAACTCCTAGCGAACCCGCAGTGTACGGGACGTTTGTTGTAGGGATAGTGTTCCGAGGTCGAACACAAAGACTAAGGTGAAATCGAGTCAAGCATGATCAAAGATAGTGTAAATCTAGACTAAGATAAGGTGAGGAACAAAGAGAATGGAAAACACAATGTTTTTGGTTGGTTTTTGTGGTGATCAAACAAAGATCACAAATCAAGCAAGGTAATAAAACAACTAACAACTCAAGCTAGCAAAACGAACAAGTAACACAAAGCACAAAGTATATGATCAAGAGAGAAAAGTGGATTCTAGAGGTCAAGATTTCTGGTTATGGCATTGGACTCAAGGTTCTAAGGATTCTGAGGACAAGCTGCGGTGTTGGGAAAGAATGTTTCACTAATGGAAGCAATTACCGGGTAGGTCTCTCACTTCACTAATCCCGCATCAAACTCCTATTACCGGGTAGGTCTCAAGGGGTTAGAATAAGGAATTCCACACAAACTGGACACTACTTAAGGGGTAACCCTCTCCTTACCGGGTAAGTCTCGGAATAGGGGAATCTCAAGCAATAATCCTAGCACACTCAATCCAATAGCGTCTTATGAGGCTCACTACTACCTAGAATTCATCTTCTAAAGTATCTAAGATCGGAAATCATCGTGTAGATCTCTTCCCTCACTTAGGTTGATAGCATTAGGTGATCCTAAGCTAAATTAGGCTTAATAAACACTAGGATTTAACAACCTAACACCCCAATCATACAGATTCATCATTTAAAGAGCAACAGAGGAGGAAATCGGGTGGATCATGGGGGAAATCGGCCGATTTTCCCTTCTGTTGTGAGTTTCGTGCATGCAAATCATCCTAAACTAACATATAAGCCCATCCTATCATCACCCCAGCCATAACCATCAATCCATCACTCCAGAATCACAATAAACTAGCCAATAATATGCATATCCAGATCCAAAATCATCAAACAAGCATACATGGTGTTCATAGATAGATAATGAAAGATAAGCAAGCAAATCAATAAATCTCAACTAAATCTAAGTTGTAGCAAGACTTACAAACTCTCAAATGAGGATTCAAAACGTTCCTAACAACTTTGCAATAGTTCTTCAATCAAAAACCTCAAAAATCACTCAAGTCCTCACTCCTCCTCTTAGAATGGTGTTCTTCTTCTTCCTTCAATCCTTGAGAGCTTTTCCTTTTCCTTCAAACCATGGCTACACTTTCACAACAAATTCAGCATTTTATTCACGACATTCTTTTCATCAACAACTTCACCCCACACTTGCTTTTCACACACTTCAACACACTAGCATGCTCCTATTCCCGGATGGGTCAAAAGAGGTCAAATTTATCTCAATTGAGTTGCTCAAGCAACATGATCAAGATGAGAAGTAGAGGAAAATGAATTGCCTTAATCACTCCTAATTGATGTGCAAGAACTAGCATGCAATTTCGACCTTCCATACTCAATCCATTCTAGGCAAACATCATGATCACAAATCATTCATGGAATTCAAGAGAAGTACTTCAAGTCAACATATACGTTCATCAATTTAACACATAAGGCCATCCATAGCCAATCCACAAGACAAGATTCATTATTAGGGTCATATCCAAGCCTTAGAAGCACTAAAATTTTTTAAAATTTTCTGAATTTTTTTGATTTTTTCGAAATATGTATGTACAATGCAAGACATAATGAAACATGTGACAATATTAAACTATCCTAGATGCTAATCATGCAAGTGATCATGAAAACCCCACCCCATACTTAGAAACACATTGTCCCCAATGTGGAAACTAAATAAAGAAGTGAAAGAGAGTTCTCACAATGTAAAATTTGTGATGCTTTGGTATTTCGGGTCACATCGAATGATGATGGTGGATGATCGATCAAGGATGGTAGAGAGCTCTTGATGTTCATTAAGATGTCGGAACCCGCGCTTGGCACCGCAAGCCGTCCAAATTCCACGTCCGCTCCACCCATACTTGATTAGAGATCATCACTTTCCTCTACAGAGGAAAAATCGGACCATCACCCAGGAAATCGGCCGATTTCTGTGAAGATCAGTCCGATTTTCCTGGGTGCTTTCTTCCTCATCCACGTGCTCGAATCTTGTACCTTCAGTAGTTCCATGAGGCTTTCACATGACCTCCAACATCTCATCACACATGACAATTAACAAGATCTAGCACCCAAAAACACAAAAGAAAAACAAAGCACACCAAGAGTGAGATCAAACACAAGCAAGAAAAAGAAAGGGAAAAATATGCACCAATGGGTTGCCTCCCATTAAGCGCTTCTTTAAGGTCATTAGCTTGACCAAATTCAGGAGCGTTTCAATCAAGGTGAAGCGGGGCAATCACTTCCACCGGGGCTTCCGGGATGTACTTCTTCAATCGATGCCCATTCACCTTGAAGTTACCACAATGATCTCCTCCTATCTCTACCGCTCCATGAGGAAAGATCTTCTTCACCACATATGGCCCGGTCCATCTTGATTTGAGCTTTCCGGGGAAGAGCCGCAACCTCGAGTTGAAGAGAAGGACAAGGTCGCCTTCACTCAACTCCTTTGGAAGGAGGCGCTTGTCATGCCAACGCTTGGTCCGCTCCTTGTAGATCCGGGCATTCTCATAAGCATCCAACCGGATCTCTTCAAGAGCGTTTATGTCAAGCAACCTCTTCTCTCCCGCCTCCTTGAGGTCAAAATTTAGCCACTTAATGGCCCAATAAGCTCTATGCTCCATCTCTACCGGAAGGTGGCAAGACTTGCCATAGACCAACTTGTAAGGAGTGGTGCCAATTGGTGTCTTGAAAGCGGTCCTATATGCTCACAAGGCATCACTGAGCTTCATAGCCCAATCCTTCCTCGTCCTTTAGACCGTCTTCTCGAGAATCCCCTTGATCTCCCGGTTAGAGATTTCCACTTGGCCACTAGTTTGGGGATGGTAAGGTGTTGCCACCTTATGAGTCACCCCATACTTAGCCAAAAGTGCTTCAAAGTTCCTATTGGTGAAGTGCTTCCCTCCATCGCTTATGATCACCCTTGGTGTTCCAAACCTAGGGAAGATCACTCGGTTGAAGAACCGCACCACCACCTTGGCATCATTTGTAGGAGAGGCGATTGCCTCCACCCATCTTGAAACATAGTCAACCGCCAATAGTATGTAAAGGTTGCCACATGAAGAAGGGAATGGCCCCATGAAGTCCACACCCCACACATCAAATATCTCCACTTCTTGTATGTTGTTCAAGGGCATCTCATTCCTCCTTGAGATGTTGCCCGTCCTTTGGCAAGCATCACAAGCTACCACAAAGCCTTGCACATCCTTGAACAAACTTGGCCAAAAGAAGCCCGATTGTAACACCTTCGCACATGTCTTGTGTGCGCTAGCATGCCCTCCACATGGCAAGGAATGACAATGGCGGATCACACTCTCCACCTCATCCTCCGGTATGCATCTTCTAAACATTCCATCCGGCCCTCTTTTGAACAAAAGTGGTTCACTCCAATAGTAGTGCCTCACATCCTTGAAGAACTTCTTCCTTTGGGCGTATGTCAAACCGGGAGGCACTTCCTCACACACAAGATAGTTCACAATGTCGGCAAACCATGGCTCGCTTCCTCTAGACACTTGGAATAAGCACTCCTCCACCATTTGCAATTGCTCATCCCAGAATGAGTCATCAATCGAGATGTCCTCTCTTTCAAGCTCCAATGGTGGGAGTCTACTAAGGTGATCCGCCACGGAGTTCTCGGATCCCTTCTTGTCCCGGATTTCCAAGTCAAATTCTTGAAGAAGAAGGATCCACCGAATCAACCTAGGCTTGGCATCCTTCTTGGTAAGTAGATAACGGATCGCAGCATGATCCGTGTACACTATGACCTTCGCTCCAAGAAGGTATGACCGAAACTTCTCAAAGGCATACACTACCGCTAGCAACTCCTTCTCGGTGGTAGCATAATTGAGTTGGGCATCATCTAGCGTCTTGCTAGCATAATAAATGGCATGAGTTCGCCCATCTTTCCTTTGCCCCAAAACAGCCCCAACGGCTACATCGCTTGCATCACACATGATCTCAAAAGGTAAACTCCAATCCGGAGGTTGCATGATAGGTGCGGAGATCAAGGCGTTCTTCAACCTACAAAAAGCCTCAAGGCAATCTTTGGAGAAAACAAATTCAACATCCTTCATTAGTAGGTTAGTAAGGGGCTTAGAAATTTTAGAGAAGTCTTGAATAAACCTCCGGTAAAAACCGGCATGCCCTAAGAAACTCCTTACCCCCTTCACCGAGGTAGGTGGTGGCAACTTCTCTATCGTTTCAATCTTAGCCCTATCAACCTCAATGCCACGGTTAGACACCAAGTGTCCTAACACAATCCCTTCACTTACCATGAAGTGGCATTTTTCCCAATTTAAGACAAGATGTGTCTCCTCACATCTTTGCAACACTAATGACAAGTTAGCCAAGCAATCATCGAAAGAAGAACCATTAACAGAGAAATCATCCATGAACACTTCCATGATATTTTCTATGTATTCCGAAAAGATAGCCATCATACACCTTTGGAAGGTGGCGGGTGCATTACACAACCCAAATGGCATTCTCCTATATGCAAAGGTACCCCATGGACATGTAAAAGTCGTTTTCTCTTGGTCATCGGGGTGGATAGGGATTTGGAAGAATCCACTATACCCATCTAAATAGCAAAAATGAGAGTGTTGAGCTAACCTTTCTAGCATTTGGTCAATGAAGGGGAGGGGGAAGTGGTCTTTCCTAGAGGCCATGTTCAATTTCCTATAATCAATGCACATCCTCCACCCCGTAACCGTCCTAGTCGGTATTAGTTCATTGTTCTCATTAGTTACTACCGTCATCCCACCCTTCTTAGGCACTACATGAATGGGGCTAACCCACTTACTATCCGAGATAGGGTAGATAATTCCCGCATCTAGCAACTTAATGATTTCCTTTTTGACCACCTCTTTCATTATAGGATTCAATCTCCTTTGATGTTCAATAGAGGGTTTGTGGTTATCTTCCATCATTATCTTATGCATGCACAAAGATGGCTTAATGCCGACCAAATCATCAATAGTATAACCAATGGCTTTCCTATGTTATCTTCCATCATTATCTTATGCATGCACAAAGAGGGTTTTATGCCAACAAGGTCATCAATGGTGTATCCTATTGCCTTTCTATGCAGTTTCAATTCATTCAACAATTTATCAAGTTCACCATCATTCAAAGATGCATTCACAATCACCGGATAAGTAGAATTTGAACCAAGGAATGCATACTTTAAATGAGAAGGAAGAGGTTTAAGATCAAGTTGAGGGGGACCTTTTTCGGTTGGAGACGATCCATACAATGTAGGTTGAGATGATTGCAAAGCCATGGAAGCCTCCTTGAAGTCCCTTGATGATTACTCACATTCAAGTGGTTGGTGCTGAAAAGACTCAGGAAAATCGACTCAGGAGGAAAAATCAGACGATTTTTCTGGCAGTGGGTCGATCTGAGTTTCTGTTTTTGCAAAACTGGCTGAAATTTCAGCACAAGGACAAAAATCGGCCGATTTCTGCCCTCTAGTCCGATTTTTCAGTCTGTTTTCCTCTTCTTCTAGCACTTCAAATCCAACACTTGGTAGCTCGTCCAATGCATTCAAGGCGTTGATTACTTCATTGCTACTCTCCTCAACTCCTTCTTCCATCAAGCTTGAGCTAAGAACTCTCTCAAGCGGATCCTTGAGCAAGATTGAGCTCACAACCTCTCTAGACTCCTCTTCTTCAACTATGTTGAATACGTCTTCATCAAGGGTTGGCCCTTTCATCATTGTGGATAGCTTAAACTTGATGTTCTCTTCTCCAATGTTGAAGGAGAGAGTCCCATTCTTGCAATCTACTAGACATCCGGAAGTAGCTAGGAAAGGTCTCCCCAAGATGATAGGAACCGGATAGTCCGCCGGAATGTCCAAAACAACGAAGTCTATCGGCACATAGAACTTCCCTAGTTGCACCGGAATGTCTTCCAAGATCCCAACCGGATGAGTAATTGAGCGGTCCGCCATGTAAAGGGTCATCTTGACCGGCTTTGGGTCTCCTAGCCCAACCTTGTTGCAAAGTGCAAGCGGAATGATGCTTACACTTGCCCCAAGATCACATAGGGCGTCATACTTCACTTCTCCTACTCCGATTGGTACACAAAAGGATCCCGGATCCCTTAGCTTAGGAGGCATCTCCTCCTTCATCGTTTGAATCAACTCCGAGGATCTCTTTGTCATCCTTATCTCCCCATACTCCTCCAACTTCCTTTTGTTGGAGAGTATTTCCTTCAAGAACTTGCCATATGCCGGCATTCCTAAAATAGCATCCATGAACGGAATGTTAATATGCAGTTTAGACATTAGTTCAAGGAACTTACCAAAGTGATTGTCCAAGCGAGCTCTTGCTCGTGATTGAGGGAACGGTAGTGGTGGCTTGTATGGAGGTGGTGCCACATAGGTTGGCTCTACTGTTGGCTCCAAACGGTGTGTGCAAGCTTTAAATTTATAACCCTAGACTTAAGCTTAAAACAAGGATGCGAACCCGCAGTATACGGGTCAATCGTAGTAAAAAGCAAGAAATTCCAGGGGTCGATCACAGGGACTTGGTGAAACAAAGTCAATAACGGTAAGCTTCGTGAATACTAACCACAAAGAGAAATTAACACAATCAAAGATGAATAAGAAGTCAAATAAGCAAACATGCAATTCTAGGGATTAAAGCGTCTAGTTGTGGTTCCAACTCAAGATCTAAAGATAAGCGGACAAAGCTGAGATTTTTGCAAGGGGAAGGTGTTACTAAAGTGGACTAGATCACCGGGTAAGTCTCACTACTCACTAATCCTAAACCGTAACTCCAATTACCGGGTAAGTCTCAAGGAATTAAGATAAAGAACTATAACCTCAAACTAACACACCATCCAAGGGAATATAATCAACCTTTACCGGGTAAGTTTCAGGCTAACTCACAAAGATGGGATGGAAGCACACTCAAACCCCAATAAAGGATAAACCTTTATTACCTACGCTTATGATCGTTGGTACACAAACTAAGGAATTACCGGGTAAGTCTCATGCTAAGCTTGCTTTGAACCAGGAAAGGTGTAATAAGAATAGGATTTGGCAAACTCTAACACTTAACTCTCAGTTTAGGATCAGATAAGTCACCTCGGTCAGCCAGATTCCACCCCGGCCGAGATGTTCATCGACTGAACGAGATGCTTAGGGTTAAGGTTAAAGACTCGAACTTTCAGGGTCCAACTGGAATCTAAGATTATTCTATCATTGTTTTTCCCACAACCTTCAGCCAATCACCCTAGAATCACACAAGGAAATTAGCCACTCATCATCATTATGAAAGTATTAAATATATGGGAAGAAGGTGAATATTTGAACAAGAAGAATTTAATGAAAAAGACTTCAATAACTTAATCAAATATCACAACAAAGCGTTCCTTGGATAGCAATCCAACAAGACAAGATAACAAGGAAGGGAATTAAAGACAATCTTACAAAACCCTTCAAAAAGCTATAAAAGCTATGATCTTCAATCTTCCTTCAACCTTCAAAGAGAGTTCTTCAAAACTCCCAACTGGAGTATGATTGCAGCGATGTATGCTGGATCTCGCAGCCTTCAATGGTGTATATCGTGCTAAGCGGGATCTTGGATTTGTGGAAATCCAACCCTTTTTATAGGAAAATAACCCTCCAAAGATAATATATCTTAGAAAGATCTTTTCCCATAAAAATAGGTAAAATATAAGATCTTCTTCCTTCCAGGAGCCAAGCCCAAAAATATAAGATCACCTTCCAAAGATAAAAGATCTCAGCCAAGAATAAAATATTCTCGCCGCGTCCTAGGTGTTCGCCTCGGTCGAGTCGGCGTCTCTCGATCACCTCGGTCGAGATGAATCTCTGGTCAACCGAGGTGAGTCATAACTGAATGTGAAATCTCTCAAAACTGGTCCAAAGTGAATCTTTAATCCATGACTATGCTCCCTGGATGGTTCCTTATGCTCCTCAATGTAGCTCCAAATGACTCATGACTCCTTTTGCTCCTTTTTGATGCAAAACATACCATTTTACGTGCAATTACAGCAAAACTAGGTGTAGACCTCGATTCCCGCAAAGGTAGATGAAATGGTAATATAATCACATATTATACATGCTAACATGCAGATTATTGAAGATAAAACGTCCAAACAAACCCCAAAAATATAGACTATAATTCATGCTATCATCTACATCCTTGCTCTTGCCTCCATCTCCTTGCAAAGTTTCTTCTTCATTCACCACTTTCTTCCCTTTAGCATTCTCCTTGGGCAAAGGCTCCTTCATACTCAACCCACTTCTTGTTGTAATAGCCAACACTTGGCCTCTTGGGTTTTCTTCGGTTCTTCCGGGAAGCTTTCCCGGATCTCTATGTGCTTCACCCGCCTTTTGGAACACTTGTGCTTCCAAAACCTTTTGAGCCTTAGAAATTGAAGTCACCGTGCTCTCAAGACCACTCAACCTTCCAAGCAATTGCTCAAACATCATTTCGGTCCTATCTTTTGGAGGTTGAGTAAATCCGGGTGGAGGTTCTTGTGAAGCTTTTAGTGGTGGAGTTGTGCTTGTGGAAGCGGGAGGGTTCAAGGCTCCATCCGGGTTAGAATAGGAAAACCCGGGATGGTTGTGGCTGGGCCGGTAATTGTTGAATTGCCGGTTGTTGTTGAAGTTCCTTGGGCCTTGATAATTGCTGTAATTGCCCCTTCCCATGTAATTCACATCCTCCTCCTTGGAAGATAAGTTAGCTTGTGGAAGCACTTGAGGAGTTGCTTGGTTCTTCAAAGTTGTAGCACACAACTCCCTCAAGGACTTAAATTCATTGTTGATGGCGTCAAGCTTGAAATTGCTCATGGTGACTTCACTCACCTCATATGCTCCCGCCTTTCTCCCTTCACTCTTCCTATGGGAGTATTTCTCAATCACTAGAGCTTGCTTCTCCACAAACTCCCAAGCATCATCTACATTCTTCTCCATGAAAGTCCCACCGGAAAGAGATTGGAGCTTGAATTGGCTATCTTCATCAAGTCCTTTGAAGTAGATCTCCAATAGCTCAATTTTCGGTATGCCATGGTGCGGACAATCTAGGAGAAGATCTTTGAATCTCTCCCAAGATTTGAACAAACTCTCTCAATCCTTCATCACGAAGGCATTGATCTTCCCTCTTAACTCGGTAGTCTTGGAAGGTGGGAAGAACTTAGTCAAAAAATCGGTTGTCATCTCCTCCCAAGTACTCACTCGCCCTTGTGGAATGGATTGATACCAAGCCAGGGCTTTATCCTTAAGAGAGAAGGAAAAAGCCCTAAGCTTATGGTTGTTGCTCTCCAATCTTGGCGGTCTAAGAGTCTCCATCAAGATCTCATAGTTCATCAAGTGTTGATGAGGAGATTCTCCTTCCATCCCTCCAAATTGATTATGCCGGATCATATGTAGAACTTGAGGGCGGAGCTCGTAGTTGTGGGCAGCGGGATCTCCTAAGTTCACACCCGGGCGGTGTGCTCTTTGTGCCGGATGCATACGTCTCCCCAAAGTTTGTGGCTCTTCAATAGCAATGGGTACAACCCTAACATTCGCCGCCGGCTGCGGTTGTGGTGGTGGAGGAGGTGGAGGTTGTTGACGATTAAGCTCCCCTTGAACAAGAGCTTGCCTAATCTCATCAATCTCCCTCCTAGTTGCTTCTTGCCTCTCATTGGCAAGTCTCATTTCTTCCTCCAAGAGTTCATCTCTTAGCCTTATTTGCTCTAAGGCTTCGTCCAATTCAGCTTGGAGATCTCTTCCGGCCATCTCTTTTCCCTTTTTAATGCTCTTGGATCTAGATCTAAGGGTTTTCTCCGGTTCGGGATCGAATGGAGCTAAATCCTTGCCACGAGATCTTCGCATACACCTAATGATTAAGAGATGTCCTGAAAAGCAAAGACACACACCAAAGAGAGATCAAAAGCAACAAGAAAGATCTACACTATAAACAATCACAAATAGACTCGATCTAGACCTAGTCCCCGGCAACGGCGCCAAAAACTTGTTACGCTCAGGATATGTGTGATACGCAATAGGTTTTAAATTTATACTCGTTATATTTATCCTAACTCCTAGCGAACCCGCAGTGTACGGGACGTTTGTAGTATGGATAGTATTCCGAGGTCGAACACAAAGACTAAGGTGAAATCGAGTCAAGCATGATCAAAGATAGTGTAAATCTAGACTAAGATAAGGTGAGGAACAAAGAAAATGGAAAACACAATGTTTTTGGTTGGTTTTTGTGGTGATCAAACAAAGATCACAAATCAAGCAGGGTAATAAAACAACTAACAACTCAAGCTAGCAAAACGAACAAGTAACACAAAGCACAAAGTATATGATCAAGAGAGAAAAGTGGATTCTAGATGTCAAGATTTCCGGTTATGGCATTGGACTCAAGGTTCTAAGGATTCTAAGGACAAGCTGCGGTATTGGGAAAGAATGTTTCACTAATGGAAGCAATTACCGGGTAGGTCTCTCACTTCACTAATCCCGCATCAAACTTCTATTACCGGGTAGGTCTCAAGGGGTTAGAATAAGGAATTCCACACAAACTGGACACTACTTAAGGGGTAACCCTCTCCTTACCGGGTAAGTCTCGGAATAGGGGAATCTCAAGCAATAATCCTAGCACACTCGATCCAATAGCGGCTTATGAGGCTCACTACTACCTAGAATTCATCTTCTAAAGTATCTAAGATCGGAAATCATCGGGTAGATCTCTTCCCTCACTTAGGTTGATAGCATTAGGTGATCCTAAGCTAAATTAGGCTTAATAAACACTAGGATTTAACAACCTAACACCCCAATCATACAGATTCATCATTTAAAGAGCAACAGAGGAGGAAATCGGGTGGATCATGGGGGAAATCGGCCGATTTACCTGATGAACAGGCCGATTTTCCCTTCTGTTGTGAGTTTCGTGCATGCAAATCATCCTAAGCTAACATATAAGCCCATCCTATCATCACCCAAGCCATAACCATCAATCCATCACTCCAGAATCACAATAAACTAGCCAATAATATGCATATCAAGATCCAAAATCATCAAACAAGCATACATGGTGTTCATAGATAGATAATGAAAGATAAGCAAGCAAATCAATAAATCTCAACTAAATCTAAGTTGTAGCAAGACTTACAAACTCTCAAATGAGGATTCAAAACGTTCCTAACAACTTTGCAATAGTTCTTCAATCAAAAACCTCAAAAATCACTCAAATCCTCACTCCTCCTCTTAGAATGGTGTTCTTCTTCTTCCTTCAATCCTTGAGAGCTTTTCCTTTTCCTCCAAGTCTTGCCTCCAATCCAATGAGCTGTGAATGAGAATGTGTGTGTGGAGAGATCTCAGCAACAACCTGCAGGACCACTTATATTCTCCACCAAGAGCAAGGCCGGACAAGAGATCGTGGGACACGTAACTTAAGCTGTCAAAGGCCCAAAAATCGACCCAGTGAATAAAATCGGACGATTTAGCTGCTAGTTGGTCCGATTTTCTTCAGCAGAAACATGCTATGATCGTCTAGCCATGAGTTGCTCCATTGCTTGCACCAATAGTGGTCTTTGTGTCCTTTGTTGCTCCAATTATGCTCCTCCAAGGCTTTGGATGTGTACCATCATGAGGCTTGGCCCTCAAATGTATCGATTAACGTCCAATAGATCCCCGAATTACCTACAAAACCGATAAAAGGTAGTGTAGACGTCTTTTCTAGAAATGTGCATGAATTGAGCGAAGACGTCATGAACCAATGCCAAAACGTGCATGAATGAGTGAGAAATATATCTAAATGATTACCTAAACCTAAGTCATAAATCGTGTTATCATTTTGTATTTACGACGCTTAAAGAAAATTCTGGCATCGTTTGGTGCGAAATAATAAGTGTTCATTCCTCCCTAAGTCAAAGCCACGAAAAAGTCTCATACATGACTAATGATTGAAAAATCAAGTGACATAAAGTCCTCTAAAGAAACCCTAAACGCAAGATTGAAGCTCGTGGAGAAGAATGAAGTGAGACCACGTGCCAAACCATGACCCAGGAGATGTCCAAAAGGGCATCACAATCCGTCTCAAGGTCATCTCCCACTCCGTTCAGCCCAACACAAATCCAGTCCAAATTCTGGCCAAAACAACTTGGAGACGAGGAACAAGACGGTCACAAGCCGTATGGATTACGTTGCTTATCCAAGATCATATATGTGGAAAGATATATTTTGTAACCCTAGAACTCCGATTTATGACCCTTTAAAAGCATGTATCTAGGGTTTTGGTATTTTGATTCCGACCCTAGTTCAACATTATCAATCCTGCAGCCGTCAATAGCTTTAGGTTTTAATTCTCGTGATGGTTCTCCTTGTTGTGCTGGAACTGAACAACTGGGAGTTTGTATATGAAGGTATATATATGATATATTTTGTTTTATATTCAATCATGTCTAGCTAATCTCCCTCTTGATTTAAGGATCGAATGATCTCTATAACTATTGGATTTATTATTGCATATATGATATATTAAATTGAGATTGAGAATTTGCTTCTTTTGAAAGAGCTTCATTCTTATCTTTTATTTATCTTCGAAAGAAGTGATGTTTATAAAGGATTTTTAGATAAAATGGTATTTTTCCGAAAGCATGATGATTTTATTGGAAAGATTGAAAATAATTTTGTTTAAGGGATTGGATCCTACCCCTTTTACTTCGAGAATTTCTAACTATCATAAAAAAGTCTAGTCTTTGTAACTTTTTCTAGCTCATACGCCGAAAGTGAGGCTTTTATTGATCTTTACTATTTTTCTAAGCGCTTAAAGGGTTTTCCTACTCTTGATACAATTGCGAGAGCACACCTACTCAAGTTGGTTAACAAGATCTTTGTTTGTCTGTAGCAAGAGCTATATTTGATGGTTACCTACAATGTTCACACCTCAATGTTTATAATATTCATATATGTGGTTTTAGTTTAATTTATTATAGTGGTGATCATTGTTTCCTTTGATCACCTCCCTCCATTATTTTCCAACAAAAATCATTGCTTTTGCTTGTTTTCCTTTTATTATAAACTCTAAAATATAATTTTCCTCTTACGTTACTTATTCTTTTCTCCCTTTTTACTTAGAAAAATTATTAATTAGTACTTTCCAACTCAAACGTAATCCCTATTAATTCGACACTCGATTTAGTACAACTATGTAACAGCCCGAATCCGCGGGACTCGGGATGCTACGGGTGGAGACCTCACAATGGGTCTCGACCCTTAGCCTGACAACAATTTCACCAGATCTTGCAACAAGATACAAATAAAGGGAAAAAAAAATACATTCCAATGCAATGATATAATTCCCGAATTATAGAAAGAAAGACCTCAACCGACTATACAACAACGTCAACAATACACAAATATACAAAAACAATACACGAACTCAAATCCCCCTAACCGGACCTATGATGTACAATACACGAACTCAAATCCCCCAAACTCGGACACATTCTAACCTGCACATCAACTACAACAATCGGTATAAAACCGTTATCTCACATTCTAGGCATTGTAAAGATAGCAAGGGACAAGCACACACATAAGTACACAACACACATCATGCTCAAATACGTACAATCCGATTCTTATCCTCTTCTTAAGTCATTTCATTATTATTTTCATTTGTTCCAAAGTGTGACACGAGAGTCTTATAACTCTCACCTCTGTCCCCGTGTAACCAACAGGAGTGATGCAGAGCTCTTCCCGTATACCATGTGGAGTGGTGAAGAAGTCCGCCCGTATACCATGTATGGCCTGGTCGCAAAGAACCTCCTAGTCTCCCTCGGGAGCTGGGCAGTGATGTCACCACCCGACAATAATAAACAATGGGCCAAAAACATATAAATATAGCCAAGTTGTGCTAATCCGGTCTCATGATTATAAGCAATTAAACACACACCACCAACACATATCCAAATAATGCATAAAAGCGGCTAAGTAAGTCCGAGGACTTACCTCGTCCCATCGATCAACCGAATGTCATTTCCCGTAGGAATATAACCAAAGCTTGTTCAAGACAAGGCAGATAATCAATAACACTCTCGCATGCTAGAAGTCTTTAGACTTCTAGTCCTAACGCTCTCACAAGATAAAAAACCAAAGAACTACATAGGATACGCTCATCCTAATCTCCACAACCCAACCGATGTGTAACCACAACCATCAAAGTCTCACAAACCTCCCGAGCCTCACAAGGACAACCATACACTCACCACATGATAATCAACTCAAGCCCCAACACTCAACAAGTCGAAGAACATCGATAACCTCAAACTCCCATCTAAGGTCCAAGGCCACTACATGGCATTCCACAAGTTTATCTAAAGCCATCCTTGCATGCTTCTAACATGAATAAACTCTAGGAGAATCTAGGAACACATGCTCAAGGGAGGATACTCACTGGGGCAAAGATACAGGCACGGAAGGAAAGAAGCACAACTGCGAAGAGGAGAAGAAGACAACACGGGAGGGATGGCTGAGCTAGTGGACACCCTTGCGGCTTGGGCAGCTGCCTTTGTGGCTTACTGAGCCACCCCTGCGGCTCAGGCTGGCCGCCCCTGTGGCTCAGGTGTAGTGGCCGCCCCCGCGGAGCTGTCCAGCCGCGAGTGCGGTTGAACACAAGAAAGGCGATTCCGAGCTCTTCTTCAACTGGTTCTTTGAAGTGTGGAGGATCTCCTACCTCCCTTGCTCCACCATAGATGTCCCACACGCAACATCATCATCACACATTGACCATACTCGATCCACACACATGCAAGCCAAAGAAGGAAGATCTTGAGCGAAGTCCATGGCTTCCACCATTGAAGCTCAAGGAGGAAGAAGGAAGACGATGAAGGAAGGGGGAAGGGGTTACCTACAACAGCTCAACTCATACCCTCTATTTCAAACTCGTATCCAGGATGAGCAACTCACACAAGCAAGGTGGAAGAGGTGCAAAAGTATCACCATGGGAGATGGTACCAAGAGAAGAGAAGGAAGAAGAGAGGGAGAGGGAATCATGTGAAAATGAAAGGGGAGGAGAGAGAATGCTTAGCTGAGGGGGTAAGTGTAACATCCCAAATTCTAAGAACTTGGGGAGCTACTGGTTAGGACCTCACAATAGGTCCCGACCTTAGTTTGACAACAATTTAACTTGGATCTTACAACAAGGCACAAAAGTATTTAAAACATTTGAAAACTTTAAACAATATATACATGAAGAATATGTATGAGCCTTACAAAGCAAAGGTACCAAAACGACACATAAGAAGAACAAAAGACATCCCGTCCCCAACTAAATGACTACGTGGACCCGGCTGACCATTCCCTCCGGATCTCTCTACAACTGTCTTAACCTGCAAGGCATCTACAAACGGTATAAAACCGTTAGCTAACATTCTATGCATAAATATAAAGGTAAAAGCACAATCACACATCATACACAATCAACATGCAACACTCAATCCTTTTATTATCTTTAATTAGGTGATGGGTCATTACTAATGATACTTATTTTGTGACACGAGGGATTCCCAAACCTCGCCCATGTCCCCGTTTAACAACACGGAATGGTACTAATGCATCTGACCGTCTACCGGACTGGGCTGGTCGCAGGGAACCTCCTAGACTCTCGCAAGAGCTAGGCAGATGATGTCACGACCCGTTATCATACACTTGGGTCAATTACGTAAATAATAAAGTCGGCCTAATCCGGTTTTTCGTTGTTTATCATAACTAACAAACACCACTCATACACATTACACTCATACAAGAAGCCAGCTAAGTAAGTCCGTGGACTTACCAGAATCAAATCTCGACTCTCTCTTAACCACCACTAAATCCGTAAGTGCAGAACTCTGTTGCCTGTCAGAGGAGGCACGTGGGTCAACACATTTCCCTGGATACTTATAAGTCTAAAACTCTTAAGATATACGATTCTATGTGTAAAAGTTATTATAGTGTTTATTTAAGGTAAAATGACTATTTTACCCTTAGTCCCGGAACTTCCAAAAACTCGGAATATGTACTTAAATTATAATTTGAGGCTAACTAGCCATATTCTACTCCCTAGGATGATTTTAGGTAACAACTAGAAAAACTACCCATTTTCTATTTCCCGAAAAGTCACTAAAGTCCAACTACAACTTCAAATATAAAATTCGAATAATCTTATAAAAACTCCGAAATAATTCCCTAGATCATGTACGATATGCCATCTACTCATAGGAGAAAGAATTTCTTAAAACTGTTAAAGCATCGCTTCTACAAAAATTTCTAAAGTTGGTTACAACACTTAACAAGCAGCACACTGTCTTAACTTTGAAAAATCAAAACTCCTAAACTACTCACTGGATTTATCCCAAATTTTGATATGTTCTACTATAAAATCTTATCTCTAATATATTCAAAATTCAGACGCAAAGGAGATCAAAATCCTATTTAAAACTATCTCACAAAACCGAATTTCAGCACAACAGAAAAACTGCTTACAACTCAATCTTGGAAAAATCATAAATCCCAAACCACTCGCTGGATGCCTCTCAAACTTTAATATGTTCTACAACAATTTGAGAACTATATCATATCAAAAATTCAAGCCCAACAGAGATCAAAAACCTATTCAAAACTATCTCACAAAACAGCATTCCATGCTGTTTTTCTCAACTCAGCACATTTATAAAACTGCATGAGGATCCAACTTTGGGCAACCATATCTCCTAAACTATACCTTGGAATACTCTAAAATTTCAGTATGTTATACTATGCAAGGTCAACTGTAACATATCCAAAGTGCAGCAACAAATTAGGAGTTTAGCTTACCCAAATCGGAGTCCAAAATTGGCTGTTCGTCACAGTTGGAAAATTGAAAGATGTAACAGCCCCTCTGCAGCTGTTCCTTTGGCTGGAGTATATGAATTCCTAGAGGGTTTGGCACCAGTTATAAGCGCATATATGGTTGAAGTAAAGCAAGGAAGGAGTGAGGTCTTACTCATCTACAAGGCTCACATGATGAGGCCTGTGTGAGCTCCTGAGTGCAACCATGAGAGCGGCGACGACCATCCATTAGCCTTGGCGTTGCTGCTACTATTTGAAGACGAAGGGGAAGACTGTTGCTGACTCCAGGCGGCTGCTCGTGGTGGACAAGGTTTCTTCCTCGACAACCAAGCTCGCAAGGGTGACCGCCTGCAGAAGGTTGTCCTCTGAACGTCCGGTGTAGTTGAAGGAGGGGAGGGGATGGTTTCTGCATTTTTGGCTGAAGGCAATGGAGTCTCGAGTAGCTTTTGCATGGACGGAGTCGCAAGGAAGCAAGCAGTAGCCTACTGTTACGTTGCTGTCACCGCGTGGGAGAAATCGCAAGACCAATCCTACATCTCCGTTGTTGCTGCGTGCTGAAAGAAGAGGAGATGAAGGGCTAGAGTTCGCTGTTGCTGCGTGCTGAATGACGAGAAGATGAAGAGCTAGGGTCCGCTGCTGTTGCGTGCTGAATGACGAGGAGATGAAGGCTAGGGTTAGAAGAGAGGAGCCGATTTACGTGGAAGAGAGAAAGAAAGGGTTTGCAAGGGTAAGGTTGAACGGCTGCAACGCTTCACTATTGGGCTGCTTCTTGCTGGCTTCTTGGGCTGCTCCAATCCGCCAGCAAGGGACAAAGCCATGGGCTGGACAAGGTAAGCACAAGAGATGGGCTGAAATTGTAAAAACAAAGGTCGGCTAAGTTGTCAAAACTCGTCAAAAACTCGTTATGGCTTTGTCAGGCCCATGCATGACTTAGTCACAGAGTTGTCGGGCTTCGTCATGACCTTTGTCTCAGCTCTGTCATGATCTCGTCACAACTTTGTCACATTCTCGTCACAGCTTTGTCACATTCTCGTCACAGCTTTGTCACATTCTCGTCTAAAGTCGTCGTTAAGGATTAATTATAAGAATTAGGGTTTGATATAATTCTATAATTTTATGTGAATTAAATTCTACATAAAATAATAAATAATTATAAGAATTAGGATTTGATATAATTCTATCATTTTATGTGAATTAAATTCTACATAAAATGATAAAATTTGTGAAGCAAGAAATACTAGATAGAATGAGAAACCGTCAACGGCTCGAAGTCCGAATTGATTTGGAATTAAACGGAATAAAAATTCCGGATATTACATCAGGACCCCCTTAAAATAAGTTTCGTCCCGAAACTTAGAACAATGTAGTTAATTAAACGACTTCCATAAATAAACTGGTATGTCCTAGTCTCACTAAATTTTTATTTGTTTCCTAAACTTCTCTAACCCTATCAAAGCGTAACGAAAAAAACTGGTCGTTACATCAGATCCCCCTCAAAAGAAGTTTCGTCCCGAAACTTAGGGTAAGACAATCCTGATCGGCCTTTAAGCCACCAAATGGGTGTGTTTGATCACTACACAAAAGTCTCGTCGTTTCCACATCTAAGTTTCCCGCACATCAAGATTACCAAAAGCACATATCACTGACTAAACACTCAATCATGAAATAGACAAGAAGTGAAACAATATCACACATACAAGGTCAAGCCCTAACTAGTCGCTCCCGAGGTTACAACTATCGCTACATAGGTCTTTGAAAGGTTACGTCCTTTACTATCCCCGATATCTTAGGTAGCCTTATCGGCTTTTCATAAAACCCCTAAATCTTAAATCTTTTCAAGTACTTAAATCAAAAGCGACTGCTTCCACGTTCTAGAGTGGTTACCGGATATCTCACCGTTGTCATCCGGCTCAACTGTTTGATCCTCTAATCTGATAACCTAACTCGTGTCTGGTAGGTATCTCTCCAACTGAAATTCTCAAACTCAGTTCCCAAACTTATTCTCCGTGAAAATCTGAAGCTGGCACCCTCCACTAGGGTGAGGAATACTAGTCCATTAGTCACCTCTAAACCGCTTTAAATTTTCAAATGGTTACCTTACACAACTCACTTCCAGATCCTTTGATGACCTTACGGAAAATAATCTATTCAACTTTTTTTTCCCTTCGTTATGACCACTTGCTTCCAGCCTTTTGAAAAGGTTCAGACTACACACTCAAGTCTAAGGTCTTGGACATCCACCAATACTTACCAAGTGTTCAACGCTCTTCGTATCACGACTCACTTGGTCTTGTCTTTTAATATTACTTAGTCATCTTATTCCTCAGGTCATGAATCGTCACCTTTACCCTTTTCAAGTCTAACACTCGAGAGAACTAAAATCAAATCTAGTGGTCATCCTCTTTGTTCACTTGGCATTATTATATTATTTATAGATCTCTAATATATCGTTAGCTCTAACCTAGGCTTCCCACACATTTCACAAGATCTTAAGTGACATAGAATATGTCCGCAATGACGATATTAGGAACAAGTGATCTCATATCACCGTTATTTGATAATAACTACTCAATAAATGTTAACATACCATCAGCAGTGCGCTCTTTCATCCACCGTTGTTACTAGCAGCCCGATAGTATCCCTCTATCTCAAAACGCAACTCGGGTATGTTCCGATATATCATTACACATAAAATCTACTCCGAGATTATGCTTTCTTTAAGCACGGTTAATAGGTTGTAAGTATACTCATGTCTCTTCTCTTTCTTATGCATCTTGGACTCATAATGGTAGTTATTCACTTTGAGCTTTCTAGTGCAGACCATGCACAATACTTTTATTACATCGTAAATTCTTCTCTCAATCCATCAAGAAAACTCACTCTAACGTACTCCGTTAGGTATAAAATTCCAAAACTACTTGCCTGACAACATGTAACAAAGCCACCACTCTTCATTCGGATCCATAATTGGGTACCAGTCTCCTTCTATTATGTCAACATGCACATAAGTTCCCGTACAATATTTTCAGTCACTCCGCATAGCATTTCTCACGTTCCTTCCAAGCGAAATGCATTTCACCAATTATCATCATCTTAAACTCCAACTCTGTGGGTTAGGACCCCCCACGTTTCCGCTTCGCTACTCTGATAATTTTGTTGTCACTCATTAATCATAAGGACATTTTCTGTGAGTCCCAAGTGCTTAACCTCAAACTCTTTCTTCCAGTTATACCCTAAGTCCTAACCGGATAAAGTACCAGGTACCTTCCTTAATTGCCTTAATAAAACAAAAACGACTGGAGAACAACTTCTTCCGTTTACTTTCTTAATTCTCTTAGCACGGATCCGAACCCCCTGACTCGACCGGAGTTTGATTTTTAATCAACCAAGTAGTAACCTCTAACACGATTCTCTCTATACCTTTAGTTGTCTATGAAGATTTACGTTGCCTACTTAAGGAAATCCTCTAGAGCATCGGTATAATACCTCAATAATCCTCAATCATAGATATCTCCTCTTAACTGTACATAGCTCGTCAATACAAAATAACCCTTGCACGTACTTAGTTGACATCGGTCAATCTATAATTGACTTATCTCAATTTCATACCTCTACTGGTATTAAACTTTTGGTGCACATCACCTACTAGATTAATCCTTTTATCCTTCTTTAGTTCGTCTTATCTTTCACTCATCCGCGTCCTTTGGGACAACTCTCTTTCCCAAGTCTCACTGTGCCATTCGCCTGACGTCAAAAGTCGTTCCTAACACTCCACGATAGATGGTAAGCGTCTTGTAGTTCCGATGACTTTTAATTACCTCCCAATTGTAGTCCCTTTACAGGGACCGTCTGTGTTGATGACCTATGTTCTGTTATAATTGGGGGTTACCCTGGACTCGTGAGTCCACCACCCGATTCTCAGAAGCACAGGTTCCTTAATCGGCGTTGTTTGTAATATTTCCTTCCAAATCTCTGTTGACTATGTTACAGGGCTTCGATCCTTTCGATATTAGCGTTGTAATTCCTCTTAGAATTCTTATCTTTGAAGAAGACAAAACGTCTCCAGGCTTGTGAAGTCTACCTTTTGCTCTTACATTAAGTTGTAAGTCTCCATTCCGTGTTAATTGTGATCTGTCAAAATTTTCTTAGCTAGTAGGTAAACAGTTGCTCACAACAATCCTTTTATACTTCTTTAGTTCGTTCTACCTTCCACCCTTCCGCTTCTTGTGGGCTAACTCCATTTCTCTAGTCCGATTGTCTCATTCATCTGGCATAAATAGTCGTTTCAAGTTTCCACGATAGCTTGCAAGCCTCTTTGAAATTCTTATAGCCGTAATGATCATCCACTTGCAGTTCCTTTTGCATGGACCATATGTGTTGATGGCTTAGGTCCCGCGATAATTCGGGTTACCCTAGATTCTCGAGTCCAACAAGGACGTTCTCCCATACCCCTTTCTTCACTGGTATTGGTGGTAATATCATCTTCTTATATCTTTGAGGAGGTCAAAACCTCTCCACATTTGTGGGGTCTACCTTTTCGCTTTTACGCTCAATTGTAGGTCTTCATTCCGTGCACCTTAGATTATCACACCCAGATTGACACTCTGTCTCTTTTGGTTTCTAATGCCCATAATGGTCTATGGGGCACCCTCCTCGATGGTAATGTCCTTGATTCCGCATTCTTGGTTATACTCCATTCTACTTGTCTCGTTCCAATATTGTTATCTCTACTCCGCACTCTTGTAGTCTCTTGCATAGTTCTTATAATTCATCTCTCGGCTTCATACAACCAAGTCCCCTGTATGACCTTCTATTTCTTCTATCTGAGTTGACTCGGGAATTCTTCTTCATTTGATTGTACTTCTTCGCGTATTAGTTCTTTGGATGGTTAACAAGGATTACTAGGACGCCCACCCGAGTATAATACTTGATCCAAGGTCCGAGTCCTTTGTCTCATGTTGAAAACTCTTCAAGTCTGCTACCGATTTATCATGAGGCGATAATCGCTTCATGATATCACAACTAAAGGATATAATATTTTCTTTAGGATACTAACATACTAAACATATACATATATATATATATATATATATATATATATATATATATATATATAACATACATTAATACTCATCATAATAAGTCTATATGCTAACTTATATCGATCCAAGTTGTAGAGATCCACGGAGAGCGATGGTGGTCCAACGTACTACTAACCCAACAACCCGACTATGCGCGCGTGTGAAAAAATAAATAAATCCGTTTTGAAAATTTTTGACCCCTTTCGGGTTCTAGTTATTTTATACATTTGGTCTTTCAGAAGATTTCAAGAGCCATTGTTGCCAACCCAGAGCTCTGATACCATATTGTAACACCCCAAATTCTAAGAACTCGGGGAGCTACTGGTTAGGACCTCACAATGGGTCCCGACCTTAGTTTGACAACAATTTAACTTGGATCTTACAACAAGGCACAAAAGTATTTAAAACATTTGAAATCTTTAAACAATATATACATGAAGAATATGTATCAGCCTTACAAAGCAAAGGTACCAAAACGACACATAAGAAGAACAGAAGACATCCCGTCCCCAACTAAATGAGTACGTGGACCCGGCTGACCATTCCCTCCGGATTGCTCTACAACTGTCTTAACCTGCAAGGCATCTACAAGCGGTATAAAACCGTTAGCTAACATTCTATGCATAAGTACAAAGGTAAAAGCACAATCACACATCATACACAATCAACATGCAACACTCAATCCTTTTATTATCTTTAATTAGGTGATAGGTCATTACTAATAATACTTATTTTGTGACACGAGGGATTCCCAAACCTCGCCCCTGTCCCCGTTTACCAACGCGGAATGGTACTAATGCATCTGACCGTCTACCGGACTGGGTTGGTCGCAGGGAACCTCCTAGACTCTCACAAGAGCTAGGCAGATGATGTCACGAGCCGTTATCATACACTTGGGTCAATTATGTAAATAGTAAAGTCGGCCAAATCTTGTTTTTCGTTGTTTATCATAACTAACACACACCACTCATACACATTACACTCATACAAGAAGCCAGCTAAGTAAGTCCGTGGACTTACCAGAATCAAATCTCGACTCTCTCTTAACCACCACTAAATCCGTAAGTGCAGAACTCAGTTGCCTGTTAGAGGAGACACGTGGGTCAACACATTTTCCTGGATACTTATAAGTCTAAAACTCTTAAGATATACGATTTTAATGGTAGAAGTTATTACAGTGTTTATTTAAGGTAAATTGACTATTTTACCCTTAGTCCCGGAACTTCCAAAAACTCGGAATATGTACTTAAATTATAATTTGAGGCTAACTAACCATATTCTACTCCCTAGGATGATTTTAGGTAACAACAAGAAAAACTACCCATTTTCTATTTCCCGAAAAGTCACTGAAGTCCAACCACAACTTCAAATATAAAATTCGAATAATCTTATAAAAATTCCAAAATAACTCCCTACATCATCTATGATATCCCATCTACTCATAGGAGAAAGAATTTCTTAAAACTGTTAAAGCATCGCTTCTACAAAAATTTCTAAAGTTGGTTACAACACTTAACAAGCAGCACACTGTCTTAACTTTGAAAAATCAAAACTCTTAAAATACTCGTTGGATTTATCCCAAATTTTGATATGTTCTACTATAAAATATTATCTCTAATATATCCAAAATTCAGACGCAAAAGAGATCAAAATCCTATTTAAAACTATCTCACAAAACCGAATTTCAGCACAACAGAAAAACTGCCTATGACTCAATCTTAGAAAAATCATAAATCCCAAACCACTCGCTGGATGCCTCTTTAATTTTAATATGTTCTACAACAATATGTAAACTATATCGTATAAAAAATTTAAGCCCAACAAAGATCAAAAGTGTATTCAAAACTATCTCACAAAACAGCATCCCATGCTGTTTTTCTCAACTCAGCACATTTATAAACTGCATGAAGAGCCAACTTTGGGCAACCATATCTCCTAAACTATAACTCGGATTACTCTAAAATTTCCGTATGTTACACTATGCAAGGTCAACTGTAACATATCCAAAGTGCAGCAACAAATGAGGAGTTTAGCTTACCCAAATCGGAGTCCAAAATTGGCTGTTCGTCACAGTTGGAAAATTGAAAGATGTAACAGCCCCTCTGCAGCTGTTCTTTTGGCTGGAGTATATGAATTCCTAGAGGGTTTGGCACCAGTTATAAGCGCATATATGGTTGAAGTAAAGCAAGGAAGAACGAGTGAGGTATTACTCATCTACAAGGCTCACATGATGAGGCCTGCGTGAGCTCTTGAGTGCAACCATGAGAGTGGCGAGGACCATCCATTAGCCTTGGCATTGCTGCTACTGTTTAAAGACGAAGGGGAAGACTGGTGCTGACTCCAGGCGGCTGCTCGTGGTGGACAAGGTTTCTTCCTCGACAACCAAGCTCGCAAGGGTGACCGCCTGCAGAAGGCTGTCCTCTGAACGTCCGGTGTAGTTGAAGGAGGGGCGGAGACGGTTACTGCTTTTTTGGCTGAAGGCAATGGATTCTCGAGTAGCTTCTGCGTGGACGGAGTCGCAAGGAAGCAAGCCGTAGCCTACTGCTGTGTTGCTGTCACCGCCTGGGAGAAATCGCAAGACCAATCCTCCATATCCGCTGTTGCTGCGTGCTGAAAGAAGAGGAGATGAAGGGCTAGAGTCCGCTGTTGTTGCGTGCTGAATGACGAGGAGATGAAGAGCTAGGGTCCGCTGTTATTGCGTGCTGAATGACGAGGAGATGAAGGCTAGGGTTAGAAGAGAGGAGCCGATTTATGTGGGAGAGAGAAACAAAGCGTTTGCAAGGGTAAGGTTGAACGGCTGCAACGCTTCACTGTTGGGCTGCTTCTGGCTGGCTTCTTGGGCTGCTCCAATCCGCCAGCAAAGGACAAAGCCATGGGTTGGACAAGGTAAGCACAAGAGATGGGCTGAAGTTGTAAAAACAAAGGTGGGCTAAGTTGTCAAAACTCGTGAAAAACTCGTCATGGCTTTGTCAGGCCCATGCATGACTTCGTCACAGAGTTGTCGGGCTTCGTCATGACCTCGTCTCAGCTCTGTCATGATCTCGTCACAGCTTTGTCACATTCTCGTCACAGCTTTGTCACATTCTCGTCACAGCTTTGTCACATTCTCGTCTAAAGTCGTCGTTAAGGATTAATTATAAGAATTAGGGTTTGATATAATTCTATCATTTTATGTGAATTAAATTCTACATAAAATAATAAATAATTATAAGAATTAGGATTTGATATAATTCTATCATTTTATGTGAATTAAATTCTACATAAAATGATAAAATTTGTGAAGAAAGAAATACTAGATGGAATGGGAAACCGTCAACGGCTCGAAGTCCGAATTGATTTGGAATTAAACGGAATAAAAATTCCGGATATTACAGTAAGCAAAAAAGGGAGGTAACGAGGGGTCAGTTTCCCCAAAACGAAGGGTCACTCACCCAAACGAAGGGTTGGTACGGGATCGTGGTAAAATCCCGTCACTCAGCACATCGTGCCTGTGGGAAAACTGAGCCGCGCCTGAGGAAAGATCGATAAACCGCTCGATAACCAAAATAAAAATTTCGGACGTTACAAACTGACTCTGCCATCGTTGCGTGTAGATTTTAGGACCATCAAATAAGACTTAAATATCCAATCATACCTCAAGTTTTGTTCAATGGGAAAAATATGGTTTTGATGTAATCAAGAGTATGCACACTTGATCTCTTTATTTGCTCTAGGTAGATCAAGCTTCATCTTCATGTTCTAGGTACTTGAGCTTTTTCATATTGTTATGAAGAACTTCATTATCTACTCCTTTGATGGATAGGTGAATTACAAATCAAGTTGTATTAAAGTTTGACAACGATGTTTCTTATGACAACCTTTATCCATTTTCAAATTGGGGCACCAAAGAAGAGGTTGTGCCTAGTGGGTACTAGGGTATTTTTCTCTCTATTCTTATCTACTTAACTAAGTAAGCATCATCATCAACTAAGTTGGATACACAATTGTTTTAAGTAATTCTTCCCGACATACCTATTTTTGAGCACTAGAAAAGGTGTTATTGATATTGGTGTGCCCTTTTTGATCTATTAATCACGAACTTGAATACAATAGCATGTTTTCATTCTATATTTATAGATGTGTTTTTATGTTATTTTTCTTTATTTTGCATGCTATAGTCATCTACATCTTAGCTAATATTCAACATCCTAACAATTCCAAGGAGCAATAATCACATCAACATCTACCTCATTGGAGAAAATGAATGAAGAAGGCAAGCATAGACATTTACAAGAAGAATATGGAGTAAACGAAACCTCAGGTAGGCAGCATCGAGTGAAGCCTCACTCGAGATAAGGGGAAGGATGCACTCAAGCTAAGAAGCAATTATACAGGAGTTGTCAACGTACCTCAAGTGATTACCTTAATTCGGACTAAGAAAGCACATCACTCGAGCTAAGAAGACACTCCACTCTGACAAAGACGAATCTACTTTTAAGAAATTTCAACATAGCTGATGCGGACCCTCGAGTGGATTCTCACTCCAAGTTATAGGACTACACACGAGCTCAGAAGCCAAGATGCACAAAGTGTTAACCTACCTCGAGTTTACATCATCACTCGAGGTAAGAAGCCGGAAAACTCGAAGTAAGACGACGATGCACTTGAGTAAAGTGTACCAAGTCAAGTTGATGGAACACTCGACACTGAGCTGAAACCCACTCAACCTAAAAAGACCCTTTCACTCGAGGTAGCCACGCCGAGTTCATGCCACTTGCATAACTAACTTTCAAATGCAACTTGATCAACTTTCTTTCAAGGCGGGACCACGAATCTTAAGCCTATTTAAGAGGATCTTTGCTGATTATAAATGTATTAATTACCCGATTCACTTATCCCATTACATACAATTCTCTCTATTAGTAGTAGTAGTAGAAACATCCTTTGGAACTTGTTTTGGCCGAATATGGATTCAATCCAAGAAGAAGTGTTGGTGTCCATCACAATTGCTCTTCCAAAATCTTTTCCCATCTTATTTTGGCCAAATCTTTGGATTGGTAAGTCCAAAGTTGTCCATTCCTTTTCTTACATTAATTCCTTATTTGATGTCTACTTAGCACCCAATTTCACTTGTTTCTATTGTTACCATAACTATTTTTTCGTGAGGAGTGAGTAGTTCCTTTTCTAGCTTTTGGGGTGAAAATCCTCAAATCATGCTAGATTAGTATTTTTCTTATATCATGTCTATGAATTTATAAGAGAACTAATAATATGTTAGTAGCATATATGAGGAACCAAATTTTCCTATCACTCATTTCATGTTTGGACTTATTTTGAATATCAGATTCTAAATTAGATATTGTTTAGATTGTTCTCATATCACATTTTTTATTTTCAAGCATGAATGATTGATGTGTGGATTAATCATCTAAGTTGAGACCGATAAGTAAAACGATGATGATTGTGCAATCTTGAGATGCATATCATGCTAGAGTATGGTTGTTAGGGCCGAAAGGATTATCACCTTACTTACGATGTTATTGTCCAAATTACGGTTACAATAGATGGTATAAGCAAACAGAAAACACCATGTGATTAAGATAGTCATAAGTAATCCCAAGCTTAATCAACTAGTGTGCAAATAGTAAACACAATGTGATGCATACTGGTTGACATAAAGCCAAATGTTGTGACGAACTCACCTAATATCATGCTATCTTTGTACTTTTTACCTTCACATTACCCTTCCTTGAATGAACACAACAAATTTGAGCATGCTACTAGCTATGGTTTGGGATTAATATTCCCAAACCTAGTATTTTTGTCATATTTGATACTTGATATTGTGACTTCACTACTTGTTACCCTCAAACACCAAAGCATTGATTCATTGATCTCGACCTTGATTTATAGCCATATACTAACTTTGAAAAGGCCGTATACTTGTGTTAATATGTGATATTGAAGTGTTCACCCACTCCACATGACTATTTTTGCGCCATTTCCGGGGACTATTTATTTCTTGTCTTGTTTAAGAAGAGTTCGTTACAAGTTTAAGTGTTTTTTGGCTACTTTTGATGCACTTGTGCGTATTTGTGACTTGTAGGTGATTCTTGTGTATGCCAAGAAGTGCCATCAAGGAACTAGAACCATTTGATCCCGAAATTGAAAAGTCTTTGAAAGTTAAGGAAGAAAGAAAAGATAGGGTAATTATGAAGGATTAAGAAGCCAAGTTGAAAGAAACATGGCTCAAGCTCGAGAGAGAGAATAACTTCAAAGGCAAATGATTATTGATCTTGGGGCTAGGTTGTTAGTTCGAGAGGATCTTGCTATAGATGCCATGTAGAATGAAGATATGCATAGAGGAACGCCTAGAAGAGGCAACAATGGTAGAGTCTATGGTCTAAGCACTCTTGGAGAGAGGATGGACCCGGATAAGCATATACCACCACCCGAGTTGTTTATGATAATAGTGTGCCTCAAAACGTTGAGTTGAAGAGTACTATGATACAAATGGTCTTGCAAAATTAGTATGGAGGAAGACCATCCGAGAACCCACACCTTCACCTAGCTACGTAGAATGAGCTCCTAGAAATCGTGAAGATGAGAGGAGTAGAGTCATCGGAGCTAAAACTTAGATCATTTTTGTTTTCCTTGAGAGGCAAAGCAAATCAATGGTACCAAAGTATACCATCGGGAAGTTTCACATCACGGGAGAAGCTATCCCAAGAGTTCCTAAACAAGTTTTTTCCACCAAATAGGACAACGAAGATGAGGAGAAAGATATCATCCTTCGATATGGAATATGGTGATAAGCTATACCAAAGTTAAGAGAAGTTAAAGGACTTGCTATTAGATTTCCCTCACCATGGAGAACCGAAGCTTGGCTATTAGAGATCTTCTACAAGGGCTTAGATGATCAAACTATGATAATATTGATTCATTGTCCAAAGATACATTTGTAGAGATGGAAGTTGATGAGGCATGAACATTCATAGAGAAACAAGCCAAGCATTGTGAGAGATACTCTTCTTATACAAAATTGTTCAAAGTAAGTTCAGGAATAGCAAGAGATGCTAAGGTGCATGCATTGACAAACCAAGTCAATGAACTAAAGAAACTACTTGCAGGAAAGACCAAAGATATATGGAAAGTGCTAAAGCCATCCCATGCCAAATTTGCTAAAGTGCTAACCACACCGGTTTGACTTATGAAGGATACAATAGGAGCATTGATGATCTTAGGATAAAGGGAATAACAAGCTTGTTATGCCAAGAGAGGGTATGATAACCAAAGAGATCAAATTAGACCACCTCAATAACAACAAGAAAGGCCTCCTCACCAATAAAGGGAGAAACCTTATGTCCCATATTAAAGATAAAACAACAACTATAAGGCATGTTTTGAGGTGTATATCAAGAAAATGTTAGAGAAGTTATTTAGCAAGGTGAAAACTATAGACAAAGTAAAAAGATGCTAGAGACGAAATTGACATCTCAAGCCTATTCAAGTAGAGCTCAACATGGTATTGTACCAAGAGACACCGTGGTAAATTTTAGGGAGACATGCAACATAGTCAAAGATGAGAGTTGCAATGGACTTATCCTAAGGAGTGGAAAGAAGGTGGAAGTTCCTCAAAACATTCCAAATAAAGTGACAACTCCACCTTGATTAAAATGGTTTACATATGTTGATGATGAAAGAATTCACACAAATGTAGTAGTTGGATATACTAACAATGTATTGATTATATTCTCTAGATATTTGAATGGTTTGAATTCAGTGCAGGTTTTTATGAAAATGTCAAGGGCCTTGATAAGGACAAAGGAAGATAGCAAGTACAAAAGGACGAAATCAAGTGCCTTGGAATTATAGATGCACGGAACAAGGATTGAAAATGAGTTGAAGATTTTCTTGGAAGATTCTGTAACAGAAAGATCTCATGAACCAAAGATCTTATCAACTGAAGGAAGATCTTATTAACCGAAGGAAGATCTTAATCGAAGAAAAGAGAATCTTTTCTAGAAGATTTTCTAAAAACCAAACGACAAAATTATCTTCTCTCTCGATTTAACTGAAGACGAGAAGAACAAGGAGTTAAGGACTCGACGTGTTCTCAGGATCTGAAGACTTGCAACGTCTACCTTATCTCGAAACAAGAAACAATCTTCATGGAAAAGAAGATTCATCTTCAAACGGTCATCTCTACAACGGCTAGAAGACCTTTCCATAGAAGAGTATAAATGAAGATGATGGTCGAAGAAGACAAGTACACAGGCTTACTTAGGAAAACATCTTTACATCTTCAAACAACCTAATCATCTTCATTCGTTGTTTTTCTTCCTCTCATTCACGCAAAAGCTTTATCCCCTTAGAGAGAGAAAACACTAGAGCTCCATTGGAAGATCTAAATAGTGTTATACTGTGTGTTACTCTGCGAAGTAACTAGGCTATTATAGTTAGGTTAAGAGTTGGAGCTAGATCATAGCATTGGCTATAGTGAGAGAATAAGGGGATTTCTTCTAGTTTGTATCTAGTACTCTTTGAAGCTGATAATAGATAGTTAGATCCTACGGATGTACCCTGGGATGGAGAGTAGGCTTTTTAGAGCCGAACTTCGTAACCATATGCTCCTGTAAATCTTTTCAATTCCACACCATACATACGTTATTGTGACTAACTTTGTTTTGCAGGAGCAAGAAGTCGAGGCCCTCAAAAGGAGTTTTAAAGCCCTTGAAATCAAAGTTTCACGAGAAGCACAGACTGACATCAAGGCCCTTGAAAGGAGTTTCAAGGCCTTGAGATTTGGTTTGCAAAAAGTTCCCATACTTTATTCAACCCCCTTCTATAGTATTATTTAACTTATTTATTTCACCTACTGATTCTTCAATTGGTATTAGAGCTAGACTCAAGATTACTGATTTAACCATCAGTGAGACTAATCATGAATCTTGTAGGTGATGGTGGATTTGCTCAAGGAAGATCTTCATCCCGACCACCACTCTTCTGTGGCAACAACTTTTCCCATTGGAGAGCACTCATTCGTATGTTCATTATTGACCAAGATATGGAGCTTTGGAGCATTAATCAAAATGGACCTAAAGTTCCAATGACAATGGTTAAAGGCGTCAAAGTCCCAAAGAAGGAAGCAGACTTCACAGAGGCTAACCTGGACAATGTGTCAAAGAATTACAAAGCAATGAATCTACTTTACTAAGGATTAGATTCAAATGAATTTAACCGCATCTCATCATGCAAGAGTGCAAAAGAAATATGGGACAAGCTTGTTGTCACTTACGAGGGAACAAGTCAAGTCAAGGAAATAAAGATTAGCATCTTTCTCAAACAATACGAGCTATTCAAGATAAATCCAAATGAAACAGTAAAAGAACGTTCACCAGATTCACTGAGATCGTGAACAATCCGGACTCACTAGGAAAGATCTTCACAAATGAGGAGAAAGTGAGGAAGTTTCTAAGGAGCCTACCTAAAGCCAAGTGGGGACCAAAGATGACTGCTATTGAAGAAGCTCAAAATCTCACATCTCCTCCTCTTGACGATTTACTTGGAAAACTCATCACACATGAAATGGTTCTTGGTGAAGAAGATGGAGAACTCCCATCCAACTCCAAGAATTTGGCATTAAATTATAGAAGAGATGAGTTACCATCCGATGAAGAAGATAGTGATGATGATGATGAAGAAGATGCAATCTCCATGATCTCCAAGGGTCTCGCTAGAATTTTCAAGTTAAAGAAACAATCTGCAAACAAAGAATCTCCACGAGCATCAAAACCCCGAGGTAAGTTTTCTAACTCTAATAAGAAAACGAGAGTACTAACTTGTTTTGAATGTGGTGAAAAAGGTCATTTGGTAAAGGATTGTCCACAAAAGAAGAGGACCAACTTCAAGAAAACTGATCGAAAGAAGAAAGCTATGGTTGCTTCATGGAGTGATTCAGAATCAACAAATGAATCAGAAGATGAAAAAGAGCAAGCAAACTTGTGTCTCATGGCCAATCATGAAGATGAATCAAATCTTTACATCGACAATGTGGTAAGTACAATTATGTCTGATAGCGTGTATTATAGTGTATACTTTGGGACCTGTTTAGACGTTTTATCTTCAATAATCTGCATGTTTGAATGTATATTATGTGATTATATTGTCGTGTCATCTACCTTTGCGGGAATCGAGGTCTACACCAAGTTTTGTTGTAAATGTAGGTAAATTGGCACGTTTTGCATCAAAATGGAGCTAAGGAGCAAAGGAATCATTGGAGCTACATTCGGGAACATAAAGAGGAGCTCAAGAAGCATGGAATTAACAAAAAAGATTTACTTTGGACCAGATTTGAAAGATTTCACCTTCAGATGAGAGTCACCTCGGTTGACAACAGAGTCACCTCGACCGAGGTGATCTAGAGGAGCGCCCCGACCGAGGCGAATACCTTGAGGCGGCGAGATATATTATATTTGGCTGAGATCTTTTATTTTTGGAAGGAGAGATCTTATATTTATGAGCTGGATTTCTGGAAGGAAGATCATACATTTTGGAGATCTAATTTAGAGATATGGATATATTTTATTAGGATATTATCTTTTTAAGATATTATAATCTTTGGAAGATAATTCTCCTATATAAAAGGTTGGATTTTCCACAAGTTCAACCATGCTTAGAGGCTGAGAGCATCCAGCAATTAAGGGATTTTCTGGAATTTTGAAGGAACTTTGAAGATTGAAGGAAGGAAGTTCATAGCTTGTTATAGCTTTTTAAGAGGATTTGTAAGACTTTCTTAGATTCCCTTTGGTTTGTTGTTTTTGATTGATTTGTGATTCTAAGGAACGCTGATTTGTTTATTTGATTCAGTTATTGAATCCTTGTTCTTAAGGTTTTTGTGTTCAAATGTTCATTCTCTTCCCATATATTTGATTATTGCTTTCATGATGATGAGTGGCTAATTTCCTTGTGCGATTCTAGGGTGATTGGCTGAAAGTTGTGGGAAACACGATGATAGAATGATCTTAATCCCAGTAGGACCCTGAAAGGTCGAGTCTTTACCCTTAACCCTAGAACATCTCGTTCAGTCGATGAACATCTCGGCCGGTGGAACTTGACTGACCGAGGTGACTTATCTAATCCGAAATTGAGTGTTAAGTGTTAGAGTTTGGCAAATCCTATTCTTATTATATCTTTCCTGGTTCAATGCAAGCTTAGGATGAGACTTTCACGGTAATTCCTTTGTTTGTTTACCTAAGATTATAAGTGTAGGTAATAAAGGTTTATCCTTTATTGGGGTTTGAGTGTGCCTTCATCCCATCTTTGTGAGTTAGCCTGAGACTTACCCGGTAAAGGTTGATTCTATTCCCTTAGTTGGTGTGTTGGTTTGAGATTATAATTCCTCTCCTTAGTACCTTGAGACTTACCCGGTGATAGGTTCTTTGGCTTGGGATTGTGAGTAGTCAAACTTACCCGGTAATCTATTCCTCTTTAGTAACACCATCCCTTTGCAAAACCTCAGCTTTTTCCGCTTATCTTGAGATCTTGAGTTGGAAACACAACTGGATGCTTCAATCCCTAGAATTTGTATATTTCCTTTAATTGACCTTATTATCATCTTTGATTGTTTTAATTGCTTTTCTGGTTATTTGTAATATTGACAACCTATACTTGTTTTGTTTCACCTAAGTCCTTGAGATCGACATCCCGGAATTCTTGCTTTTACTATAATTGATCTGTACACTGCGTGTTCGCATCCTTGTTTAAGCATATTTCCTCGGTTATAAATTTAAAGCATGCACACACCATTTGGAGCGAACAAGTTTTTGGCGCCGTTGCCGGGGACTTGGTCTAGACCAAGCCGGTTACGGTTGTCTTTCGGGGCTATTGCCCTTGTTGCTATTAACCAGTTTTCCTATGAGTTTTGTAGTTTTCATGATATCCGATGACTACATTTGATCCAGCCTGGATAGCAAGACAAGACAAAGTGCTAGGGCGGACCATTATGAATACTTGGAAGAAAAATATTACTTCTATTGGTTTGACAATGAAGGGTAAAGAGAAGAGGCCATTAA
The DNA here is from genome assembly GCA_033239125.1 of Fagopyrum homotropicum. Classification (NCBI taxonomy): domain Eukaryota; kingdom Viridiplantae; phylum Streptophyta; class Magnoliopsida; order Caryophyllales; family Polygonaceae; genus Fagopyrum; species Fagopyrum homotropicum. The sequence goes on from BSWB01000005.1 coordinate 62,856,727, forward strand.
GGAGGAGCTTGCGATATGGGATGAGCTGAATGTCCCTAGAAAGATTTATGAGCAACCTCTTGAAGATTCGCTTGAACCAAAATTGGAGAAGTTGATGAAGAAGGTGGAGGAGCTCAAGGAAAGCACCCTATCCTATGCTAAGCCGAAAGAGGAGCATAAGGAAGTACTGCAAGTTTCAAGCATTCCTCCAATCGAACCGGAAGTTTCTTCTAAAGTTTTTGAGGAAGCGGAAGATGTGGAAGATTTTGATCCAACTGTTGAGACTTCGGCCGAGGTGAACGAGAGATCGGCCGAGGTGGAAGAGAGATCGGCCGAGATGGAAGAAGAATCTGTAGAACTGGAAGTGGAAGATGCAGAGAACCTTGGCCAAATTACTGAGATTGTGGCCAAGGTGGAAAAAGATCAGCTGAGTTGGGAGAGATTTCATGTGGATTATCAACCTAACAAGAAACTTGTCCCAAGCTTTGGAGAACTTTATAAGGTGTCTTCTCTTACTCCCTTTGAAATTCCTACTAAAGTTCTAGATTTCTTTAGGGATGCACCGAAGAGTTGGAGGTCTCTTCCGAAAGAACCTCCTAAGATCAAGATGAAACCTCCCTTGAATTTGTTGAAAGAAGATACTCCTTGGACTGAAAGGATCGGAGTTAACAAGCATTTCACCGCTAAGGCAACGAAGTATTATTTGTTCAAGTATGGGGTCACTCACGTGACAAAGACCTTGTATTATCCCCAAGCTGGAAATGGGGGAGCTAAGTGGATTCTTGAGAAGCTGATTTCCCTATCCAGGAAAGGATGGGATGCAAAACTGAGTTATGTCCCACGAAAGCATATGAAGACCGGTAGGATTCCGGTGAGAACTGAACCGTACAAGCTTGTACGTAGGAGATCCTACCATTTGCCGGTGAAATTAGGAGCCGGAACCTTCTTGGAAGATTTATATGATGGATGTGATGAGCACTCAAAGATATTCGAGGTACATTGAGTAAATCCATGAGGAAAGGTCCAGCTAGCAACCTTAAACAAAGCGCTTCTTGGGAGGCAACTCAAGGTATTGCTTTCTTTTCCCTTTTTCAGCTTAGTTTTAGATAGTTATCCTTGCTTTGCTTTGTTTTGTCTTTGGCATCCTCTAGACAGAAACCAGGTACTCTCTAAGAAGGAATTACAACTCAGGAGCTACATGGAAGGACTGATGTTCGAGAAGTTTAGAAAACGGAGCTTGATTGAGATACATCTCGGATGCTTTCAGAATGCCTCGACCGAGATGTTCTTCGCCAACCGAGATGGTCTTATCTAGGAGGTGTTTCTTATTTTATTATGCAGTTCAGCTAGGTCCGGTGAGTATTCTGATTTCCTTAGACTTATATTTGACCCATTGGGACAATGTGTCCCAAGTATGGGGTATTTGGATGTATTTATATGACTTATGTGTATGCTTGGATGACTTAACCGGATATTATTGTTTTAACTTGCTCTATGTGTTTATCTGAGGCTACATGCATGCATACAAGTTATTTGATTGAGAAAAACGTCAAAAACTAGTTAAGAAATTTTTTTTTATGACCTCGACCGAAGTGATTCTGACCAATCGAGATGCAGCACCTCGGTTGACTTAGAACATCTCGACCGAGGTGGTTTAACTGAAACAGTTTTCGAAACGATTTTGTGCTTCTTATCTGGATATGACCTCAGTGAATATTTTGTTTGCAGACTGGTTTTGAAATCTTTATATGTTTGAAAGACTTTATAATATGTTTAAGTTGCTAAATGCTTTGTTTGAAATTTTGGCATGTTTAATACTTTGTTTTTTATCCAAATTATGTTGAATTTGAAGGTTGACAACACATGATAAGTTCTCTCACTTTCTTCTTGGGATGATTAAGGCAATTCATTCTCTTCTCTTCTTCTTCTTGATCATGCTTAGCCCCTCATATACATATTTGCCTCCCTTTACCTATCCGGGAATTTGGAAGCAAGCAAATGAAAAGCGAGTGAAGGAAAAGTTGAGATGTTGGCTTGAAGTTAGAAAGAAACAAATAGGCTTGGGGAAGTCAATCATGATGATGAGTAACTCGGCACCATTCACATAGCCGGGTGTTTGTGTCTTACCAAAGTCGGATTGAGCGAAATTCCTAACGGGTCATGGTATGTGCATCAAGGGTTTGAGGCATCTCGAGAAATTGATGATTGCTGATCTCCTAGGCTTCGGTTATTGTGCACCTCTGTCCATGCATCCCAAAAAGTAAATCAAGCTTCATACGCAAAGCTTATTGGTGGAAGATGTTGAAGATCAAAGCAAGTGAAGTGAAGATCCTTTTCACGGATTCTAGCACCACAGTCCCTATATGCATCCCACCTTCACAGCACCACATTCCCTATATACATCCCACCTTCACACGTTTCTCGACCTTCTCTTGAAAAGCCCTTGAGACCTCGAGCTTGTTGATTGACTTGGTGGTTTAAACTGGATTATACATGATTAATTTTGATAATTATGATTTATTATGCATTCTATGATTTTGTGCAAAGATGAACAACATTCTTATATTTATAAAATGTTTTGATCATGTTTTGATTTTAAAAACCATGAAGCATTCTCTTAGAGTGATTTATGAGTAGAGCGCACTACTAAAAATATTTTGAAATACTTTTCATTGATCTTTATGACTTATAATCCATTCTATCTTGTACTTAAGATTTGGAACTTGCTTAGGGACAAGCAAGGGATAAGTATGGGGTATTTTGATAGCATGTATTATAGTCTATATTTTGGGACCTATTTAGACGTTTTATCTTCAATAATCTGCATGTTTGAATGTATATTATGTGATTATATTGTCGTTTCATCTACCTTTGCGGGAATCGATGTCTACACCATGTTTCGTTGTAAATGTAGGTAAAATGGTATGTTTTGCATCAAAATGGAGCTAAGGAGCAAATGAATCATTGGAGCTACATTCGGGAGCTTAAAGAGGAGCTCAGGAAGCATGGAATTAACAAAGAAGATTTACTTTGGACCAGATTTGAGAGATTTCATCTTCAGCTGAGAGTCACCTCGGTTGACCACAGAGTCACCTTGACCGAGGTGATCTAGAGGAGCGCCCCGACCGAGGCGAATACCCTGATGCACCGAGATAAATTATATTTGGCTGAGATCTTTTATTTTTGGAAGGAGAGATCTTATTTTTATGGGCTGGATTTCTTGAAGGAAGATCATATATTTTGGAGATCTATTTTAGAGATATGGATATATTTTATTAGGATATTACCTGTTTAAGATATTATTATCTTTGGAAGATAATTCTCTTATATAAAGGGTTGAATTTTCTACAAGTTCAACCATGCTTAGAGGCTGAGAGCATCCAGCAATTAAGGGGATTTGTAAGACTTTCTTAGATTCCCTTTGGTTTGTTGTTTTTCATTGATTTGTGATTCTAAGGAACACTGATTTGTTTATTTGGTTAAGTTATTGAAGCCTTGTTCTTAAGGTTTTTGTGTTCAAATATTCATTCTCTTCCCATGTATTTGATTATTGCTTTCATGATGATGAGTGGCTAATTTCCTTGTGCGATTCTAGGGTGATTGGCTGAAAGTTGTGGGAAAAACGATGATAGAATGATCTTAATACCTGTAGGACCGTGAAAGGTCGAGTCTTTACCCTTAACCCTAGAACATCTCGTTCAGTTGATGATCATCTCGGCCGGGGTGGAACTTGACTGACCGAGGTGACTTATCTGATCCGAAACTGAGAGTGAAGTGTTAGAGTTTGCCAAATCCTATTCTTATTACACCTTTCCTGGTTCAATGCAAGCTTAGGATGAGACTTACCCGGTAATTCCTTTGTTTGTTTACCCAAGATTATAAGTGTAGGTAATAAAGGTTTATCCTTTATTGGGGTTTGAGTGTGCCTTCATCCCATCTTTGTGAGTTAGACTGAGACTTACCCGGTAAAGGTTGATTCTATTCCCTTAGTTGGTATGTTGGTTTGAGATTATAATTCCTCTCCTTAGTACCTTGAGACTTACCCGGTGATAGGTTCTTTGGCTTGGGATTGTGAGTAGTGAGACTTACCCGTTGATCTATTCCTCTTTAGTAACACTTTCCCTTTGCAAAACCTCAGCTTTGTCCGCTTATCTTGAGATCTTGAGTTGGAACCACAACTGGATACTTTAATCCCTAGAATTTGCATATTTCCTATAATTGAACTTATTATCATCTTTGATTGTTTTAATCGCTTTTGTGGTTATTTGCAATATTGACAACCTATACTTGCTTTGTTTCACCAAAGTACCTGAAATCGACACCCCGGAATTCTTGCTTTTACTATAAATGATCCGTACACTGCGGGTTCGCATCCTTATTTAAGCATATTTCCTCGGTTATAAATTTAAAGTTTGCACACACCATTTGGAGCGAACAATGTCTCAACCTGAGATTGACCTTAAACAATTCCTTAAAGATATTATCTTAAGTGATAAGGAACATAGAATAAGGAGAAATTATTTAAAAGAAAAGATTCATGAACAAGATAGACAATTGAGTGAAATGTCTCTGGAGATTGAAAATCTTAACACAGAAAAGGAAGACCTTGATGACAATATCAAGGCCTTAGAATCAGAAAACCTGATTCTCAAGGACAACCTCTCTTCTCTTCATCGAAACTATATCGATCTAGAGAAAGAGAAAGTTGATCTGACTTTAATGTGTCAAGACTAGAAGGTAGCACTCATTAATTTTACTCGTTCAAAAGCTAATCTGGAAAGAATGATGGGTGAACAACAATCTTCCCTTAACAAAAATGGTATAGGGTATCATAGGAGCTTTCCTAGAAAACCTACCACCACTTTTTTCTCCCTTGTTGAAAGACAAAGGGGGAGAAATATGATCCGACATTTCGAGATACTGCATTCTGCATTTTTAGTTTTGAGATTTTCATATGCATTGCTAAACTAACAAATGCAGGTACGATAAAACATTTGTGTTATCTTCCATCAAGGCGGAGATTGACAACTCCACCTTGATTAAAATGATTTACTGGTGTTGATGATGGAAGACTTCACACAAATGTAGTAGTTGGATATACTAACAATGTATTGATTATATTCTCTAGATATTTGGTTGGTTTGAATTCAGTGCAGGTTTTTATGCAAATGACAAGGGCCATGATAAGGACAAAGGAAGATAGCAAGTACAAAAGGACGAAATCAAGGGCCTTGGAATTATAGATGCACGGAACAAGGATTCAAAATGAGTTGAAGATTTTCTTTAAAGATTCTGTAACAGAAAGATCGCATCAACCAAAGATCTTATCAACCGAAGGAAGATCTTATTAACCGAGGGAATTTCTCAATCGAAGAATAGAGAATCTTTTCTATAAGATTTTCTAAACAACAAACGTAAAAAATATCTTCTCTCTTGATTTAACAGAAGACGAGAAGATCAAAGTTTTAAGGACTCGACGTGTTCTCAGTAGCTGAAGACTTGCAACGTCTACCTTATCTCGAAATAAGAAATGATCTTCATGGAAAAGAAGATTCATCTTCAAACGGTCATCTCTACAGCGGCTAGAAGACCTTTCTATAGAAGAGTATAAATGAAGATGATGGTCGAAGAAGACAAGTACACAGGCTTACACAGGAAAACATCTTTACATCTTCAAGCAACCTAATCATCTTCATTCGTTGTTTTTCTTTCTCTTATTCACGCAAAAGCTTTATCCCCTTAGAGAGAGAAAACACTAGAGCTCCATTGGAAGATCTAAATATTGTTATACTAGAGTGTGTGTTACTCTGCGAAGTAACTAGGCTATTATAGCTAGGTTAAGAGTTGGAGCTAGATCGTAGCATTGGCTATAGTGAGAGAAGAAGTGGATTTCTTCTAGTTTGTATCTAGGACTCTTTGAAGCTGATAATAGATAGTTAGATCCTACGTATATACCTTGGGACGAAGAGTAGGCTATTTAGAGCCGAACTTCGTAAACATATCCGTGTGTCAATATTTTTAATTCCGCACCATACATACTTTATTGTGACTAACTTTGTTTTGCAAGAGCAAGAAGTCAAGGCCCTTGAAAGGAGTTTGAAAGCCCTTTAAATCAAAGTTTCATGAGAAGCACGGATTGACATCAAGGTCCTTGAAAGGAGTTTCAAGGCCTTGAGATTTGGTTTGCGAAAAGTTCCCATACTATATTCAACCCCCCTTATAGAGTATCATTTAACTTATTTATTTCACCTACCGGTTCTTCAATTGGTATCGGAGCTAGACTCACGTTTATTGATTTAACCATCAGTAAGACTAATCAAGAATCCTGTAGGTGATGGTGGATTTGCTCAAGGAAGATCCTCAGCCCGACCACCACTCTTCTGTGGCAACAACTTTGCCCATGTGAGATCACTCATGCGTATGTTCATTATTGACTAGGATATGGAGCTTTGGAGTATTACTCAAAATGGACCTAAAGTTCCAATGACAACGGTTAAAGGCGTCCAAGTCCCAAAGAAGGAATCAGACTTCACACAAATTGACCTCGACAATGTGTCAAAGAATTACAAAGCAATGAATCTACTTTACTGTGGATTAGATGCAAATGAATTCAACCGCATCACATCATGCAAGAGTGCTAAAGAAATATGGGACAAGCTTGTTGTCACTTACGAAGGAACAAGTCAAGTCAAGGAAATAAAGATTAACATCTTTCTCAGCCAATATGAGCTATTCAAGATGAATCCAAATGAAACAGTAAAAGAAATGTTCACCAGATTCATTGAGATCGTGAACAATCTGGACTCACTAGGAAAGATCTTCACAAATGAGGAGAAAGTGAGGAAGTTTTTAAGGAGCCTACCTAAAGCCAAGTGGGGACCAAAGATGACTGCTATTGAAGAAGCTCAAAATCTCACAACTCTTCCTCTTGATGATCTACTTGGAAAACACATCACACGTGATATGGTTCTTGGTGAAGAAAATATGGAGAACTCCCATCCAACTCCAAGAATTTGGCATTAAAATCTAGAAGAGAAGAGTTATCATCTAATGAAGAAGATAGTGATGATGATGATGAAGAAGATGCAATCGCCATGATCTCCAAGGGTCTCGCTAGAATTCTCAAGTGAAAGAAACAATCTGCAAACTGAGAATTTCCCCGAGGATCAAAACCCCGAGGTAAGTTTTCTAACTCTAATAAGAAAACGAGAATACTGACTTATTTTGAATGTGGTGAAATAGATCATTTGGTGAAGGATTGTCCACAAAAGAAGAGGACCAACTTCAAGAAAAATGATCGAAAGAAGAAAGCTATTTTTGCTTCATGGAGTGATTCAGAATCAACAAATGAATCAGAAGATGAAAAAGAACAAGAAAACTTATGTCTCATGGTCGATCATGAAGATGACTCAAATCTGTACATTGACAATGTGGTAAGTACAATTATGTCTCAACCTGAGATTGACCTTAAAAAATTCCTTAAAGATATTATCTTAAGTGATAAGGAACATAGAATAAGGATAAATTCTTTAAAAGAAAAGCTTCATGAATAAGATAGACAACAAAGTGAAATGTCTCTCGAAATTGAAATTATTAACACAGAAAAGGAAGACCTTGATGACAACATCAAGGCCTTGGATTCAGAAAACCTGATTCTCAAGGACAACATCTCTTCTCTTCATCGAAACTATATCGATCTAGAGAAAGAGAAAGTTGATTTGAGTTTAACGTGTCAAAACCAGAAGGCAATACACACTAAGTTTACTCGTTGAAAACCTAATCCGGAAAGAATGATGGGTGAACAACAATCTTCCCTTAACAAAAATGGTATAGGGTATCATAGGAGCTTTCCTAGAAAACCTACCACAAACTTTTTTCTCCCTTGTTGAAAGACAAAGGGAGAGAAATATGATCCGACATTTCGATATACTACATTCTGCATTTTTAGTTTTGAGATTTTCATATGCATTGCTAAACTAACAAATGCAGGTATGACTAAACATTTGTGTTGTTTCCATCAAGGGGGAGATTGACAACTCCACCTTGATTAAAATGGTTTACAAGTGTTGATGATGGAAGACTTCACACAAATGTAGTACTTGGATATACTAACAATGTATTGGTTATATTCTCTAGATATTTGGTTGGTTTGAATTCAGTGCAGGTTTTTATGCAAATGTCAAGGGCCTTGATAAGGACAAAGAAAGATAGCAAGTACAAAAGGACGAAATCAAGGGCCTTGGAATTATAGATGCACGGAACAAGGATTCAAAATGAGTTGAAGATTTTCTTGGAAGATTCTATAACGAAAAGATCTCATCAACCAAAGATCTTATCAACCGAAGGAAGATCTTATTAACCGAAGGAAGATCTCAATCGAAGAAATAAAGAATCTTTACTAGAAGATTTTCTAAACAACAAACGGAAAAAATATCTTCTCTCTCTATTTAACAGAAGACGAGAAGATCAAGGAGTTAAGGACACGACATGTTCTTAGGAGCTGAAGAATTGCAACGTCTACGTTATCTCGAAACAAGAAACGATCTTCACGGAAAAGAAGATTCACCTTCAAACGGTCATCTCTACAACGGCTAGAAGACCTTTCCATAGAAGAGTATAAATGAAGATGATGGTCGAAGAAGACAAGTACACAAACTTACATAGGAAAACATCTTTACATCTTCAAGCAACCTAATCATCTTCATTCATTGTTTTTCTTTCTCTCATTCACGCAAAAGCTTTATCCCCTTAGAGAGAGAAAACACTAGAGCTCCATTGGAAGATCTAAATAGTGTTATACTAGAGTGTGTGTTACTTTGCGAAGTAACTAGGCTATTATAGCTAGGTTAAGAGTTGGAGCTAGATCGTAGCATTGGCTACAATCAGAGAAGAAGGGGATTTCTTATAGTTTGTATCTAGGACTCTTTGAAGTTATTAATAAATATTTAGATCCTACTGATAAACCTTGGGACAGAGAGTAGGCTATTTAGAGCCGAACTTCGTAAACATATTCTCGTGTCAATCTTTTCAATTCCGCACCATAGATACTTTATTGTGACTAACATTGTTTTGCAGGAGCAAGAAGTCAAGGCCGTTGAAAGGAGTTTCAAAGCCCTTGAAATCAAAGTTTCACGAGAAGCATAGATTGACATCAAGGTCATTGAAAGGAGTTTCAAGGCCTTGAGATTTGGTTTACGAAAAGTTTCCATACTCTATTCAACCCCCCTTCTAGAGTATCATTTAACTTATTTTTTCACCTACCGGTTCTTCATAGAGCATCTACTTCAAAGAAGCCAAGGCCTACTCAACAAGACAAAGGAAAGGGGAAAGTCATAAAGGTAGAAGAAGAGCCAAGTGAATTGGTAGATAACTAGGAAGAAGTCCAACTAAATGTACTAGCTCCACCTACTCACAAGCCTTCTCTTCCTCCCCCCCCCTCCAAAGAGAGCTAAAGTTTTGCTAGATAAGCAATTTAGAATATTCATGGAGAGGATTAGCAAACTCTATCTCAATATTCCATTTGTTGAAGCTCTTAAAGGTTTGCTTTCTATGGTAAATTTCTTGAGGATACTTTATATAAAAAGAGAAGTCTAGATGAGCTTTAGGAAATGAAGATGACAAGGGAGTCAATATATCACATCAACCACCAAAAGATTGTGGGTAAGAGTAAGGTTGTCCAATCGGTCCGATCCGGTCCAATACGGTCCAGTCCGGACCGTTTTAATTTTTTAACATATTTTTTTAAAAACCTATTTTATGTATGGATTAAATCCGGTCCAGTCTGAGTTTTGAACGGACCGGACCAGACCGGTTTCCATTCTAGTTAAAAAAAAATAATTAAAGTGTAAAAAAACCGGACCGGACCGGGATATTACGGTCCAGGACCAGACCGGACCGTAATTTCCTGTCCGATACGGTTTTCCGGTCTAGTCTGAATGTGTGCAACCCTAGTTAAGAAAGAGGAGGATCCCGGAAGATTTAGTGTGTTTGTAGAGCTTGAAGAAGAAACATTTGATGCCTTATGTGACCTATGAGCAAGTTTGAGTGTGATTCCTCTATCTCTTTGTGAGAGATTGAACCTAGGGAGACCTAAGCCGATTAAGATGATTCTATCCATGACGGACAAGTTGGCTAAATGTCACGAATGAGTGCTAGAAGATGTGCCAATCAAGTTAGATAAGTTCATATTGCTTATTGAATTTGTAGTTCTTGACATAGTAGAGGATTAGAGGATGCCCATCATTCTTGATGTCACCCTTCGTAGCCACAACCGGAGCCCTTATTGATGTCAAAAATGGAATGTTGACATTCGATATTGGTGAAGATCGTGCCATGTACAAGTTTTTTAAGATTCCCAAACCTCATAGTGAAATGATAACGCAAAGCTCTTAGCAGATGAGGATGAAATTGAAGACTCGAGTGATGAATAATCACTGAACTATGAAGAGTTTAAAGTTCTGAAAGTTGAGATTCTAAAGGAAGGAGATAATCCACCAAAAGAAGCTAAGGAAAGTGCAGGGAAGACCAAAATTCACGCCCTTTAAAAATTTGAAGAAATGGGTGACTAAAAAGAGAGTGCCAAATGATCAAGACAAGCTTGTTTCATCAAGCTTAGATCCGGGATAAGAAAAAAGCTAGGTCTGCCCTAGGACGTTAAACAAAGGAGCTTAATCGGAGGTAACCTATTGGTATGCCTTCTTTTCTTTTTGATTTTAATTTCTCATGGAAATAATGTGTGTTATGGTTATCTTAGTGACTTTGATAGGGTATGAAAAGGAGATGAAGTGAAGAAAATGTTAAATGAAAGAAGAATTAAAGAAAGGTTCAAAGAAGAGGCCTAGTACCTTACTTCGAGCGGAAAACAACCTTACCTCGAGTGGAACCTCGAGTTTTTCTCTACAGGGTTCACTCGATCTAGTAACAAGGAAACTCGAGGTATGTTGACAGATCGGCTACAATGAGTGAAAAACAACTAAAGGTAAGTTTTCTCTCCAACGGTCATCTACTCGACCTTAACCAAGAATCCTTCCATTCTTCTTCTCTCGATGAACCCAAGATTCAAGTTCAACCAAGAAAAATCAAAATCCAATCCTTTTCTCAACCAAAACCATAAATCCAATATTCTTCTTCCCCATTCCGCAAAATTTCAAATTCTCCAAACTGAAATCTTCATCTCCATAGCTTTGAGACACAAAACCTCCACTCTTCATCACAAAACTTCATCCCCAACCTTCACCTTACCATTTTGTATCGTCATTCTCCACAAAACCCAAATTCATCTTCAATCTCCATTTTCTCTCTCGTCTAGTTCAAATTTCACCTTTAGAAGATTGCAAGTTCCATTGTTTTAACCTAGGGCTCTGATATCATGTTGTAACACTTTGAGTCTGCGGGACTCGGAATGCTACAGGCTGAGACCTCACAATGGGTCCCGATCCTTAGCCTGACAACAATTTCACCGGATCTTGCAACAAGGCACAAATAAAACGAAAAATGAAATAGTTTTAATGCAATGTGACATAATCCGAAATATAATCCAGAATGAAATCTCTAGCCGAGTTCTCAAAACAACACACATCCTTAAACCAAAGTACGTGGGACAACGATATATAAAATAAAACCCAATCCCCTTCCTAGTAAGTATGGGGACATACACACATTAGTTTAAGACTGTTGTTGGTTTAAGACTGTTAGCTAACATTGCAAATATTAGAATAAAGATGAAGGCACATACACACATAAGATAGTATAAACACACAAACATATTTGCACACAATCCGGTTATTTTCTTTTATTTATGTTATCACCTTTACTAATTCAACAAAAGTTGTCACACAAGAATCCCCGAAACTCGCCTCTAGCCCCTTTCACCAACAGGAATAGAGGCGGTGCAGCCCTTTGTTACCTGTTGGACTGGTCGCAGAGTACCTCCCAGTTTCCTCATTTGAACTGGACAAGTGGTCACCGACCAGGAGGACCCACTTCCCGTTCCCCAGTAGAAGTGGGAGGATATCTCAATGGATTTTTTACCGGCTTGAAACCGTGTTAGAGTTTTGACGGCATCTGGGTCATAGTGGATCGAATGACGAAGACCGCACGTTTCATACCTATCAAGGATTTCACTAGACAGATAGTAAGACTTCATGGAGTACCTAGGACTATAGTCTCTAACAGAGAAGGACAATTCACATCGAGGTTTTGGCAACAGGACCATGCATCCCTAGCTACGAGTCTCTAATTCACGACCGCCTATCATCCTCAGACCGATGGTCAATCTAAGAGGACAATACAAACTCTAGATGATATGTTGAGAGCTTACGTGCTAGAGTAGGGACATGTGTGGCCTGATCACCTTCCTTTAGTTTAGTTCTCGTACAACAACAGTTGACACGCATCGATCAGGATGACTCCTTATGAGGCATTATACAGATAGAGATTGATACGGGGATTAGCCGCGAGGAACGGATCTAGATGAATAACCTGTTTTGAAGAATGAAGAACACGCAAAATTAACAAGCATGGACATCAATGAAAACGAGAAAACAGAAAGGGAACCGAAAGGAACAATGATAGAACCCTTAGATTCGAGATCCAAGAACCAAACCAGTGAAGATTCGACCCCGCTTCTTACAACTCCACACAATCGATCTGAGAATCGAGAGCACGAAGAGGGTGCCTTGTTCGACTTGCAACACCAATCCCGAAGGAGATTGACATACACAAGAACGAGAAAGCCAGATCACACACACAAACTCACGAGACAAGAATGATTGAATTCTCTCGGATTCAATTCTGAAATGCTTTCAGCAAAACTTGTATAAAACTTGTCTAACTACAAAAGAAGAGAGAAAAGGCTTTATATACATCCTAGACCTTTTCTTCTAAAATAAAAAAAGAAAGTAATTACAATAATTACATTGAGAGAGAGTTAAGTAAATCCCAACAAACATTGAACATAATTGGGCCCAATCAAACTCTCTTATTCAGCCCCTCACGTCCACATACTTAAATGAATGTTCCATCCATGCTCATGCACACACGTGAAATCCCTTGTGTCTGATTTCAAGGTCTCCGTCTATCCTTTGAAATGCGTCCTAATGTTGGAACGTCTTACAGGTCATCAGTACTACTGTTTCCTTGATGGATATTCGGGCTATTTCCAAATAGTCATCGCACTAGAAGATCAAGAAAAGACGACGTTCACTTACCCATTTGGCACTTTTGCGTACCGCAGAATGCCATTTGGACTTTGCAACGCACCTGGCACCTTCCAACGGTGCATGATAAGTATTTTCTCCGAATACATAGAAAATTTCATTGAAGTCTTCATGGATCATTTTACCGTCCATGGAGACAGTTTTGACGCATGTTTAGGACATTTGAAACTTGTTCTTGAAAAATGTGTAGAAACCAATTTGGTTCTTAATTCGGAAAATTGTCATTTCATGGTCGAACAAGGAATTGTGCTAAGACATGTAATATCCTCAAAAGGGATAGAGGTAGATAGGGAAAAGGTTGATGTAATTCAAAATTTACCTTATCCTACTAATGTTCGGGAAATCCAATATTTTCTTGGCCGTGCAAGTTTTGTACCGACGTTTTGTCAAAGATTTTTCGAAGATCTTGGCACCCCTATGCGAATTGCTCAAGAAAGACGTCACATTCACAGTGGATGAGAGTTGAAAGAAAGCTTTCGACACTCTGAAGGCATGTCTTACTATCACACCGATCATCCGTTCTCCGGATTGGGAGAAACCTTTCGAAATCATGTGTGACGCCAGTGATTACGCCGTTGGAGCAGTCTTAGGAAAAAAAGACGGACGGGCTTCACATGTGATCCATTATGCGTCTATGACACTCAATGGAGCACAAAGGAATTACTCTACCACCGAGAAGGAGATGTTAACGGTGGTTTTTGCCCTTGAGAAATTCAGGCAGTACCTACTTGGGTTAAAGGTAATTATCTTCACTGACCATGCAACTCTTAGGTACCTCATGACGAAAAAGGAAGCAAAGCCACGATTGATTCTATGGGTGCTCCTCCTAAGTGAGTTTAACTTAGAGATGCGGGACAAGAAGGGGGTTGAGAACCTGGTGGCCGATCATTTGAGCAGGCTAGTTAAAGAAGAGGATGATCAAGGAAAAGGAAGAGAGATAGCTGGAAGTTTTCCAGACGATACATTTTACACAACTCTCTATTGTATGACCGTCCCCGCGCCTCTCACCAGCCGCCCCTGCGGCCAGCCACCCCTGCGGCCAGCCACCCCTGCGGCCAGCCACCCCTGCGGCTCAATCTAGGCCCCCTGCGGAATTGTCAACAGAGGTTTGTCTTAAGCTCCAGTCTTTTAAACCTTGGTTTGCTGACATTGTGAACTTCATTGTCAGGAAAGAGTATCCTCTTGACTTCACCAAGGCACAACGAGAGAAGGTAAAGGCTAAAGCTGGACACTACGTTTGGGACGATCCTTACCTTTGGAAGCATTGTAGTGACCAAGTAATTTGCCGTTGCATTCCGGACAATGAGGTACAATATGTCCTAACCTTCTGTCATTCCGAAGCATGTGGGGGGCACTTTGGAGCAAACAAAACTGCAAGAAAAGTTTTGGATGTCGGTTTCTTTCGGCCACACATTTTTCGAGATGCTTTTGCATTTTGCAAAGTGTGTGATAGATGCCAAAGGGTAGGAAATCTTTCAAGGAGACATGAAATGCCCCAATCATCTCTTATATTTTGTGAAATATTTGACGTTTGGGGAATTGATTACATGGGACCATTTCCTACTTCATTCGGGCACACATATATTTTTCTTGCGGTGGACTATGTTTCCATGTGGGTGGAAGCAAAGGCCACCAAAACTGATGATTCAAAAGTGGTTGCAGCTTTTCTTAAGGAAAATATCTTTGCAAGATTTGGAATTACAAAAGCCTTAATAGGTGATAGGGGTACCCATTTCTGCAACAAGACGATCACGACTCTCCTTAAGAAGTACCACGTCGACCAACGAGTATCAACAGCTTATCATCCACAAACAAACGGCCAAGCTGAGGTATCCAACCGGGAAATAAATAACATCCTTGAAAAGACAGTTTCTCCTGGATGGAAGGATTGGAGTGCAAGGCTAAATGACGCCCTATGGGCATATCAGACAACCTACAAAAGTCCTATCGGGATGTCTCCTTTTAGCCTCGTGTTTGGGAAAGCTTGCCACCTACCGGTGGAGGTAGAGCACAAAGCTTGGTGGGCGGTAAAGAAGTGCAACATGAACATAGAAGAAGTGGGAGAATTCCGGAAGCTCCAATTGCAAGAGTTGGAGGAACTGAGGTTAGATGCGTATGACCATGCCACAACATACAATGAAAAGACTAAAGCATGGCATGACAGAAACATTCTCCGGAAGGACTTTAAGATAGGTAATAAGGTACTTCTCTTTCAATCACATTTGAAACTCTTTGCAGTTAAGCTGCGTTCGAGATGGACAGGGCCATTCGTGGTAGCCGAAGTATACCCTCATAGAGCTGTAGATATTTATGATCCCCAAACGCAAAAGGTGTTCAAGGTAAACGGACAAAGGCTAAAGCCTTACCTTGAAGGAGTCAAGAACGATCCGAATGACGAGATTGTGCTGAAGGAAGCACAGTCACAAAAGTAGAGGTCTTACATCGAGCCAATGACGTAAAACAAAGGCGCTGCTCGGGAGGCAACCCAAAGGAATAAGAAGAGGATCCTCTGTCAAGAAAACCGCCCTGCGGCTCACTGCCCCGCCCCTGCGGTGACACCCATGACCAGCGCCGGCAACGTGCTAGTCACCGCCCCCGTGGTGACTCCCCTACGCCCCTGCAGCGGCCATCCTTAACACACATCCTCGGCGCCGCCCCCGGCGCTGAGCCTGCGTGGCCCCTTTCCCTTTCTCACCGCCCCCGCGGCGACAATCTCCCGTCCCTGCGGATTTACCATGAAAATAAAAAAAAATATAAATTGCAAAAAACATTCCCCTACACCTACCCCGCCCACCCACTCTCTACCTCCTCACCAACCACAACCCATCTTTGTCACCTTTAGCCCTCTCCAAACTGCAACGCCCCTGCGCCACCACCAAGCACTCACAAGCCACCCCTGTGACGCCCCTGCGCCACCTCCGACGACAGCTCAACCGTTGCAACGCCCCTGCGCCACCCTCACCAGCTCCACCTTCCTCCCTCCAAACTCTCTCACCTTACTACACTCTTCATCACCACCCACCACAACACTCCACTCCTGCTCCACTTCCGGCGACGCCTACACCACCAAAGAAGTCACCGGAATGGCCTCAGCATCACCTTCGTCGCTCCCCAGAATTCGCCCTGGGCACTTCTCCTGCCCCCGCGCCTGCAAGCTCCCGCACCTACTCCTTGCCGCCCTTACGCCTACTTCATCCGCCCTTGCGGAAATCACAACAGAGGGTTCGTCTTCTCTCCCTATTTTTGAAAGTTTCTGATTCCTTTGCTAAATCAAATACCAGAATGGAGCCACAAAGGAAATACAAAATGTCCGAAGCTCAAAAAGAGAGGTATAGGATCGTACAGGATCGAGTTGTGTACGCAACTCGGTTCTTGCACGTTCCTACATTGGAGAAACTTGGCATGCTGGAGAGCATGCAGTCCTTTCTGGACAATGTTGGGCTCGGAGACTTCCTACAAAGAAATGCTCCAACATATCACGAGCTCAGCAGACAGTTCATCTCCACCTTTACAATGGAGAAGGAAGATCATGTGTGTACTGGACTCACCTTCAAGTTCAACAAGGTGAAATACGCACTTGATTACCACCAGCTACAGGAGGCTTTCGGGGTGACTCTCAACCCCTCAGCAAACTGGTGGGACCCAATCCCGACCCCGGATTTGTGTGAGTTTTGGCAGGCAGCTACCGGGTCAAAGTTCAATGTAGGGGGTGAGTAGTCTAACAAACTCACTCACCCTTGCTTGAGGCTCATCTACAAGATCCTCATGAGTGTCTTATGTGGACACAAAGAGGAGAACAAGGTCGCTCTCAAGGACCTCCCACTACTCTACTCCTGCCTTCCAATGAGCGAGAAGGTGATGAGGAGAACCTATTTTGGATCTCCCTTGCAGATGGGAGCCACCTTACTTACCTCCCTCGGCCTTTACCATTCGGGGATGAGCTCTTCAAGCTCTACATTCCGGCAGACCCCTTCGTACCGAGGAGGCCG
Organism: Fagopyrum homotropicum; assembly: GCA_033239125.1. Classification (NCBI taxonomy): domain Eukaryota; kingdom Viridiplantae; phylum Streptophyta; class Magnoliopsida; order Caryophyllales; family Polygonaceae; genus Fagopyrum; species Fagopyrum homotropicum. Next base: position 62,873,912 of record BSWB01000005.1, read on the forward strand.
CTAGTGGCGATTATGGAGAGGCATGTTGCTAGCTCTCGCAGGGCTCATCAGGAGGAGCACATGCCCATCCCCGACGACGAGGAGATGCCCAATGCGGCAACAGAGGAGGATCCGGCCCTTGCGAGCCTTCAGGCTCAGATGGCGGCTATGACCACCCAGCACCGGACATGGAAGCCCGACCACCAAGGGATTATGCTGGAGTAGCACTAGAGCTGGCAGACGATCTTTTCCGCCTCCATGACCTTCCACTTCGACCAAAGGTAGGAGGCTTGGCAGGCGGCCCAACAACAGTTGGAGGCTCAGCAGTTGGCTTGGCAAGCCAGATTTGAGACCTCTTTTGGCCATCGGATGGAGGCTCAGCAAGACTGCATCGATGACATCTACCGCCGGAAGGAGCACTTCTTCAGCCACTTTCCATACCCACTGGAGGAGGGTCCAGGTGGTCCATCCGGACCATCCCACTAGTGGTATCTGTTCTCTTCCTTTTCCCACATTTATCTTTGTCTCATTTCCACTTTGAGGGCAAAGTGATCTTCAAGTATGGGGGAGGGACATATCATTGCATGTACAATTTCATTCGAGTTTTTGAGTTTGTTTTGCATTAAGTCTTATGTTTTGTAATCCAGTTTCACAAAAAAAAAAGAAAAAGAAAAAGAAAAAGCCAAAGAAAATGAAAAAAAGGCATGAAAATCCTTGGATAAACCGAAAACCCGAAAGGGCGGTTTAGGCAAAAAGAAGGTAGTCCGACCAACCTTAGGTTGGTGCAAAATTGGACTTGAGGGATGTGAGTTAAGTGAGAACATCAAAGAAAAGAAGAAGAGTGGCAAGGTGAAAACCCGAAAGGGCACCTTGGCGAAATGAGCGACACCGAGTGTAGGTTTCCCTTCCGGCGTTTGGTGACACAAGATGGGGAGTCATAAGAAGGTTTTCCGGGTAGGCCACTCTTGGAACAATAAGGATGGTAGTATTTCTCCCTTTTTCTCACATTCCCTCTCTTTTCCTTCTCTCCTTCTTGGCTTTTCTTTTTGTTTTTATTGTCTTTTCTACTTGCCCATGCTTCCTGAGGCCTTTCAGTCTAGTTGATGTCATTTGTTTACTCGGGACGAGTAAAAGGTGTAACTCCTTGGTCCAGAAGAACAAGACTAAAAGAAGCTAAGGAAGGAGTTATAAGCACTTAGGAGTGAAGTTCGTTCACGAAGCAAAGCTACTGTTGTTTCACCGCCCCCGCGGAGTCTTATCACCGCCCCCGCGGAGTCTTATCACCGCCCCTGTGGGTGACACCTTACTTCGGAGCGCTCCCTGCGCCTTCGCCAGCGCCAGCCACGAAGATTGTCACCGCACATGCGTCAACCCCTGGCGCCCCTGCGGTGACTTGCCCTGAAGAAGAGAAGACCAGCGGCCCTGCTCCTTCCCCTTCGCCTCTACCTGCACCTCAACCTGGGAGCCGGAAGATGAAGAGTCTGTGTCACCGCCCCTGCGTTGACACTGGAACGCTCCGGAGGCTTGGCATCAGAAACGGAAGGAAGTTGAAGAGTCAGACATTTGAAGAGCATTAAAGATCCACCCCTGCGGAATGATCTAGCCGCCCCTGCGGCCATGAAGAAGATCAAGCGTTTTTTCCTTCACCGCCCCTGCGGCGCTGAAGGCCACCCCTACGGTTCAACGACAGAAGCTTTACTCCGGCTGTTTACACCACCTTTATGGCATTAAAGGTGGCTGTTTTGGGCTGGTCATTTACTCATGTTTAGTGTCTTTTGTAGTATAAATAGGCCTTGGTTGATTTCTAGAACGACCAACTCATTTTCCTTCATTTTCCACTTAGAAATCCAATTTTCTAATCATTTCCATTGTAATGAGTTGCTAACTCCCTTGCTACATTGGGTTGTTTGAAGTTTCATTGTTACTTTGGTGGTAAATTATCTTTAATATAAGTTTTCATTCGGTAATGCTTTGTGTTTCCTTGATCTTTATTGTCTAACTGCATGTTTTACTATTACTTGAGATTGATCACCTTAGGTTGTAAAATGCATGCACAGAGCTAGGATTAATAGGTTTGGGGTTCGGGTCTTTAATCTAGTAGTAAACTTTAAGTAATAACGGGTTGTAATTACTTAAAGAAAAGGAACACAAATATAAAGATAAGGTTAACGGTTTTAATCTATTCTTTATATCCCTTAGTCTTTATTTGAAAGCTAACTTGTTAATTGTTCTTGTAGGTTTACGGAACACTAACCTGTTAAGTTGTGTTGATTCCGGTTGGCTCAACACATATATATGATCGAGACGGGGGATTACTTGAAAGCTTGTAAAAGGAACTCATCAAAGTAGCAATCGCATGGTTAGAATTAACCTAGTGTAGATTTATCAATTATTGTCTTACTTGCTATGTTATTCGTTTTCATAAGTTTTTGTGCACCAATTCAACCAAACCCCCCCACTTGTTACTTGTTCTTATAATCAATAATCGCATTTAATAATACCTTAACTCTCTTGGGTCAGACCCTTACTTAACCACTATACTTGTTTTAGTGCTAAGTCGGGATTTACTTTTTATTGGGTATAGACGACCATAAAAATACCTTCAGTCAGCAGGTTGTGCACTAAAAGTTCTCCTAGCTATCAAGGAATTATCATGCTTAAGATTTTCATTACAAACCACGTTATTAGGATCATTTCTTGTGTTTTCAAAAGCATTAGGTTCATTGTGCGAATCAAGATCACAAAGCACGTAGTTATTAGCTAGAAATGAGCGAAGATGGTCAAATAACACTGTTTTAGCTAGTAAATAATCCCCCTGCTCATATTCAATCCCATCATCATCCAAATCATCATGATCATGCATATTAGGCTCAAAACCTTCATTATCATGCTCATGCTCAAATTCGGACTCATATTGTCCTAAATGGTTGATTAACAACGTTTTCTTGTTAGGATAGTCTTTCATCATGTGTCCTCTACCTTGACACTTAAAACACACTATATCCCTAGCTCTAGATGAAGGGTTAGAAATACTCCCTTGTGTTCCATTAGGAATGGTAGCCGTGGGCTTAGGGGGGATGCAGAAGGTGTTTTACGTTGTCCTCCTTTTTCTGGGGTTGTTTTCTCCTTATTTAACACTTCCTTGTTGTAACTTACTTGTTGGCGGTTCCCTTGGTTCCTCAGCAGTCATTTATCCATGCCACAAATTCTCCAACCTTTGTCTCAATTCCCTTTTATAGTGTTGCGGAACAAACCAAGCTCTCATCAATGCCTTCATATGCTCCCAAGTAGCTACTGGTGTATCCAAAGTTCTTCTCCTTTCCTTCACAAATCATCCCACCATATCATAGCATAGTCAATAAACTCAAGGGCTGCGTAGTGTACCTTTTTGTGTCCGGGGAAGTTATGGCATGACCATATTTGCTCTATCTTCGCCTCCCATGCCATATACACATCAGGATCACATTTACCCTCAAAACTAGGAACTTTCACCTTCACTTTGCCAAGACCGTCATGTATTGGTTCTCGGTCTCTCCTTTGCTGGACTCCATAGGGCTCACATCTCCATTCATCATTACGTCGCCATTCTTGGTGCCTCCTTGGCTTATCTCGCCTCCTTCGTCCATTAGGCATCCATTATGGTCTCTATTCCTCATTCTCCCCATCATCCTCCTTTTCCTGGTCATAAAATGGATTTTGAAATTGGTGAGGATAGTTAGGCATATTGTCATAAACTGGATTTTGAAATTGGTGAGGATAGTTAGGCATATTATCATTAATAATTGGAGAAGAAGGGATAGAAATATGCTCCTCAAAAGCAAGGTTTCTCCAACCAGGTTGGGAAGCAATGTTGCCAAAACCATGGGCATGCCTACAAGGCTGCGGAACAATTCGAATTCCTTGCTGCTTGGAACGCAACTTGCTGACTTGGAAGGGGAACTCGATCTTGTCCTTGGTGTTGTGCCCTCGAGTTGTCTCCTATCTCCAAGTTATTTCCTAGTGGTCGAGAATCCGGGGTCACCTTTGAGGTCTCCAAGGTAGATATCCTTGTAGTTAGCCCCTCAATGCTATCTTTCAAGCTCTTGATGAGAGTGAACAACTCCAGCGTGATAGGCTCAGGGCTCATTGAACCTGCGGAAGTCCCTGACATGATGCAAAACACTCAACAACAGCAAACACATTAGGTTAGTTTAAACAAAAACACCTCGCAAGTGTATCACTCAGAAAATAAGGTTCTCTCACTCTCTAGTGGTGTGATACAAGCTTGTTGATGGCTTATCTTGTATTAATCAAAAACCTCACGTCAGTTTGATGCCTAGTCAAACTAAAGCTTGAGATGGAAACAAGATTAGATTTCATTCACTTCAAAAATGTGTTTGACTCAACAAAATAGAAGAAAAGACTCAAACGGAAATGACAAATTGCACGAATGTTATATGCAACGAGATGACTCATAATTTAGAACTGAAGATAAACTTTGAAAGAACTTACTCGTAAGAACCAAGAAGTTAACCCTAGACACCGTAGGATGAGGTTAAGGAAGGCTGAGCTATGGTGTTTGATGGCCGAAAAGGGGTAGTAGCTAGGTGTGGCTAGATAGGTTCAACGAGATACTTGGTTCTTCCTTTGAATGAGACGAGATACTTGAGTTAAGTCCATTCTTGATGTCCTCTTTGTTGCTAAATAACACTAAAACAAAATGTAATAACACTAGGCTAATTACAAACTATGAATAAGAAAGAATGAAATAAAACAATAAACTAGAATGAAAATGAGTAGATTTGATTCCTTTTCTTTCTTTCTTTTTTTTTATTTTTTTTTCGGATTTCTTTCTGCTTCTTTTTTTATCCTTTTTTTCTTTTCTGTTATTTTCTTTCTTTCTTTTTTTTTTGAACTTTATGATTAAGAAAATCACAAAAGAAGAATAAACAAAAAAAATGAAAGAAATAAAAAAAAACTAATTCTTGTTTGTAGATAAACGCGGGCCAAGCTGTTGCAAATCTTCAGGATAAGATCAAATCTCAGCTCCTAGATTGTTCCGACTGATTCAACGTGCCAGTTTTGTAAGAGGAAAACAACTACTTCAAGGTCTGCGCCGGATTTGTAGGAAATACGCTGAATCAACTCCAATTCTGCGTGTACTGGATGAAGGGAAACAATCTACTTCAACTTCAATTCTGCGTGTTCTGGATGCAGGAAAAGAATCAGCCTAGTTTGGTTTTTGTTCAACTGGTTCAAGTGTGGCTAAAATGTGGCTGAGGGAAAAATGGTGATGTGATGGTGGTTGGTGTGTTGATATGGTGGTTTCCGGTGTCCAGAACTCACAAACAAGGAACAAATTCGTTAGACTCAAACAATGCATATAGTAGAAGAGAGAAACGGAAACAGACTCACACAAAAGACAATGATGAATTGCAATAATCAAAACAGACTTTTTTGTGATTTTTAAGATTGTTTTACCGACTCTTTTTGGTGGTTGGACGTCAACTATGCTCTGATACCAACTGATACGGGGATTAGCCGCGAGGAACGGATCTAGACGAACAACTTGTTCTGTAGAATAAAGAACACACAAAATTAACAAGCACGGATAGCAATGAAAACGAGAAAACAGAAAGGGACAAGAAGAACCGAAAGGAACAATGATAGAACCCTTGGATTCGAGATCCAAGAATCAAACGAGTGACGATTCGACCCCGCTTCTTACAACTCCACATAATCGATGTGAGAAGTCGATATCACGAAGAGGGTGCCTTGTTCGAATTGCAACACCAACTCCACACTATCTACCTAGTTAACTCCTCAACCAACCGGCTCACCGGTCACGTTTCCCGAATGGGGATAAAACTTGCAGTCTTCGTCAGTCTATCAACAACAACCCAAATGCCATCAAAGCTGCTGCTTGACTTCAATCTAGTCACAAAGTCCATGGAGATTTCCTCCTACTTGAACTGCGGCATTGGTAGTGGATGGAGCTCTTCTCTAGGTCTGCATTGCTCTATCTTGGGCTACTGATAGGTCGCACATTATGCCACAAATTTGGCTACCTCGGGCTTCAACCCGCCCCACTAGAATGAACGTCTCACATCCTGATACATCTTACTCGCACTTGGGTACACTGAGTAAGGTGTGGAGTGAGCCTTCTTCAAAATCCTTTGTCTCACATCCAAATTAGCGGTTACATAGACGCGCGTGATGTCTCATCACTCCATCTACTCCTATGGAGAACTGTGGGGCCTTACCACGAGACATTCTATCTCGAATCTGCATCAGCGTCGGGCATGTCTCCTGTTTCTGTTGGATCTCGCCCAACAGATTAGGTAGAACCTCTAAACCAGACAAATGACCATCCTTATCAGGGAACTGGATGTTTATCTCTAGCCACGCTAGGTCTCTCTACAATAGAGGTTCAACAGTCAGTCGTGCAATCGTTTTATCTCGAGGCGTCTTCCTGCAAAGGGCATTAGAGACAACATTGACCTTTCTTGGATGATAAAGAATCTGAAGGTCAAAGTCCTTGATCAACTCAAGTCATCTCCTTTAAAATTTATGCAATTACCGTTGTGTGAAAATATTCGTCACACTCTTATGGTCAGTAAAGATCTGACATGTAGCGCCGTACAAGTAATGCCTCCAGATCTTCAAAGCATGAACTACCGCGGCCAACTTCAGGTCATGAGTTGGGTAGTTCTCCTCATACGTCTTCAATTGTCTAGACGCGTAGGCAATCACTCTACCCCGTTGCATCAAAACAAATCCCAAGCCTAGCTTGGATGTGTCACTGTAAATTACAAAATCCTATGTGCTCTCCTGCTGTGCTAAGATGGGAGCAGAAGTCAAACGTCTCTTCAGCTCCTCAAAACTCTAAGTACACGGCTTGGACCATACAAACCGGTAGTCTTCCTCAGCAGACTAGTAAGTGGACGGGTGATCACAAAGAATCCCTCTATGAACCTAAGGTAATATCCGGATAAGCAAAGAAAGTTGCGCACTTCCTTGACATTTGTCAGTGTCGTCCATGCTGCTACATACTCCATCTCTGCCGGATCAACCTTGATCCCCTCGGAGGAAACAATGTGACCCAAAAAGGCTACCTTTGGCATCCAAAAACTTGCACTTAGAGAGAATGACATATAACTCTCTATCCTGCAGAACTCGCAACACATTCCTCAAATGTCCTGCATGCTCCTCTCCACTATGAGAGTACACTAGGATATCGTTTATGAAGACTACCACAAAATGATCGAGGAAGTTGATGAAGATACCATTCATCAACTCCATAAAGACGGCAGACGCATTCGTGAGCCCGAATGGCATCACTACAAACTCGTAGTGACCATATTGAGTTTGAAATGTTGTCTTATGTACATCCTCCTCTCTCACCCTCAACTTGTAATATCCAGAGTGCAAGTCAATCTTGGAGAACACAATCGATCCCTGTAGCTGATCTAACAAGTTGTCAATACGGGACAAAGGATATTTGTTCTTAATGGTCACCTTGTTAAGCTCTTTGTAGTCGATACACAACTGTAACGATCCGTCCTTCTTCCACATGAAGAGGACATGTGGGGTGGGGATACGCTAGGGTGTATGAAGCCCTTCTCCTCAACTCTTCGAGTTGCCTCTTTAGATCTAATAGCTCGACATGCGTGATACGATACGCGGCCTTCGAGATCGGTCTCGTCCCCAACTCTAATTCTATACTGAAATCTACACTACGTTGTGGCGATAAACTGGATGGATCATCGAAATTATCCGTGAACTCGCATACCACGGGGATATCTTGTAACGCTAGACGCTCTCCATCCTTCATCGCATAACACCAAAAGACCTCACAACCTTGCGCAATGAACCTCATTGCTTGGAGTGCACTGATAACCGTACCCGTTTTTTCAGGTCCCAACCTCGGAAAATCTCTATTTGACTTGACTTGGTAGAGACCGTCATGGTCCTTCTACCAACATCTAACATGGCACGATGCCTTCCTTCCAATCCATACCCAAAATGACTTCCACATGTACCAACGGCATGACAAAGAAGTCCGCTAACAAATCGTAGTTTCCTAAATGTATAGGACAACAATGCACCTCTCGGGTACGTCTCACGTGACCTCCATCGGGTAACCCTATAATAAAGGGTCTCCTTCTACTACATCTAAAGTCAGTCTATTAACACATACATCAGACATAAAGGAGTGTGTAGCACCTGTATCAAATAAAACTCTAACAGGTAAACCATTAATGAGATTGTACTTATAGCAGTTGGCCCTGGCGGCTTCTCAACTAAAAAATGCGACCTAGAGCTCCTCTGGTATCAGTAGTACCTCTATCACCATATTTTCCTCTACTCAATCCTAGAGCGGAACCTTAAGTAGTAGAATAATCTGCGACTCTCTACTGTCCTTATACCTGATGTTAAGGCGGCCTCTACCTACCTCCTACTGTGACGAAGCCTTTCCTTGACGAAAATAGGTAGCTCGATGTTCTAGCTTCCCACAAGAGAAGCATGTAATTGGTGCCCTCGGCAATCAGATCGCATATGCCCAGGCTCACCACAACTGAAGCACTTTGTCCTCTCTTAAAAGTCTATGTAGACACTAGGTAACTCGGCGGCCTGGGTCTGGCCTCGCCCGTGCCTTGGTGCTCCTACACTGGTTTATCGCATCCGTTGTCTCTTCTCTGGCCTTCCTGTTTGAGAAGCTCTACTCTTACTATCCCGATCACGCTCGTAAGCCGAGGCTCTATCTTGGTAATCTATCAAGGAATCACAGTAGAAACCCTCCATGTAGGAACTTGTACTCTCCCTCAGTCGGCCGGAGAACAAATACACGTGTTGATTCTCTCGAGGTGCAGCTGGACGAAGTAGTTCTTCCTCCTCCTGGAATCTCCTAATCGCCTCAACTATTGGAATTTCTTCGAAACCGGCCTCAACAAAATCCTGCAGTTTCTCCCTCCTCAGCGAGGCAAGCATAAACCCTCTCTAATCATGCTCTGCATTTGTTAATAGGTAGCTGGAGTGTGCACAGTCCTCCACCAATGCTGGGCTATGTCACGGAATAAAGTCTGTCTTAACTCTATCCGTATGTCGTCTAGACAACTAATAGACTCAAGGGCCGAGTCTACATGCCCAATCCATAACTCGAACTCAAAGCCCACCTTCCCGGTGAAAGGTGGTACTCCCATCTAGCGAAAAGTCTACATGCCGGTATAACAAGCACTTGAGTAGCTCATTGGGACATCTCGGATGATCCCTCATGTACTAGTAGATCCGGGGCATGTTTACTTGCCTTGGCAGCCTCCTCCACTCGACGTATGTATGTGCGGAACTTGGGTCCCTTCATCAAGACATGATTTGAGTCGTCTGGCTGGACTCTCCGAGATCTCTACCTCGCTGTCATCCCGTTCCTTGTCTCAAGAACAACACTCTCAGTAACCTCCTCATGCATATCCTCCGTTAAAGGCGGATCAACAACGGGAACCTGTCCCTAACCTATAACTAGTGGAGGAAGAGGGGGTCTACCTCTACGTCAGCCTACTATAGATGTCGCTCTAGTCCGAGCCATCTGCGGTATTGACCGAAGGTATTTCTATGGTCGTCTATACCCAATTAAAATTAAATCCCGACTTAGCAATAAGAACAAGTATAGTTATTAAGTAAGGGTCGAACCCAAGAGAGTTAAGGTGTTTTAGATGCAATTATCGATTATAATGACAAGTGACACAAAGGGGGGGGGTTGGTTGAATTGATGCACAAAAACTTATGAAAACGATTAATGCGACAAGTAAGACAATGATGGATGAATCTACACTAGGTTGATTCTAAGCATGCAATTGCTACTTTGGTGAGTTCCTTTTACAAGTTTCCAAGTAATCTGCCGTCTCGATCGTATATATGTGTTGAGCCAACCGGCATGAACACAACTTAACCTATTAAAGTTCCGTAAACCTACAAGAATAAATAACAGGTTAGCTTTCAAACAAAGACTAAGGGATATAAGGAGAAGATTAAAACCATTAAACTTATCTTTATATTTGTGTTCCTTTTCTTTAATTAATCACAACCCGTTATAACTTAAAGTTGCTACTAGAATAAAGACCCGAACCCGGAACCTATTAACCCTAGTTGTTTGCATTCACTGTAGAACTTAAGGTGATCAATCTCAAGCAATAGTAAACATGCAATTAGACAATGGAGATCAAGGAAACACAAAGTATTAATGAATGAAAACTTAGATTAGAAAGAACTTACAACCAAAACAACAAAGCAGCTTCAAACCAACCCAATGTAGCAAGGGAGTTAGCAACTCATTACAATGGAAAGCTTAAGTTTAATATGAATTTTTGTAAGGAAAAGAATGGATGATTCTCGCAATCAGCCATGAACTATTTATACTACAAAAGACACTTAATTAGGAGTAAATATCCGGCCTAAAACAGCCACGCTAAATGCCATAAAGGTGGTGTAAACAGCCGGAGTAAAGCTTCTGGCATTAAACCGCAGGGGCGGCCTTCAAGAACCGCTGGGGCGGTTTAGGCAGAATCAGTTGATCTTCTTCAGAACCGTTGGGGCGGCTACACAACTCTGTTGGGGCGGATCTTTAATGCCCTTCAACGTCTGACCTTTCGCCTTCCAAACGTTTTTGATGTCAAGCCGCTGAGGCGTCCCTATGTCAACGGAGGGGTGTCGACACAACCTCTTCATCTTCCAGCTCCCAGGTTGGGGCGTAGTGTGAGAAGAAGGGGAGCTGGTCTTCATATCTTCAGGGCAGGTCACCGCAGGGGCGCCAAGGAGTGGCGCAGGGGCGGTGACACACTTGATGGCCGGCGCTGGTGAAGGCGTAGGGAGCGTTCTAGTGGAAACGTCATCCGCAGGGGCGGCTGCAAGGAACCGCAGGGGCGGTGAGGCAACAGAAGCTTTGCTTCGTGATCAATCTTCACTCCTAAGTGCTTGTAACTCCTTCTTTCGCTTCTTTTGATCTTCTTCTTCTTGACCAAGGAGTTAGTAGCATAAACCGACACTAATGCAATAAAAAGACTCTAAAAACTACCCTAATTGATAGTGATTCCATCACCTATTAAATTCCCCCATACTTAGACCTTTTACTCGTCCTGAGTAAAAACAAATGTCATCAACTAGACTGAAAGGCCTCAGGAAGCATGAGTAAGTAGAAAGATAATGGAAAACAAGAGAAAAGCCAAGAAAGAATGAAGGAAAAGAGAGGAATTATGAGAAAACGAGATACTACCATCCTTATCGCTCCAAGAGTGGCCTACCCGGACAACCTCCTTATGACTCCCCTTCTTATGTCGCCAAAACGCCGGAAGGGAAACCTACACTCGGTGTCGCTCGTCTTGCCAAGGCGCCCTTTCGGGTTTTCACCTTGCCACTCTTCTTCTTTTCTCACTTAAAATCACATCCCTCAAGTCCAATTTTGCACCAACCTAATGTTGGTCGACTACCTTCTTTTTACCTAAACCGCCCTTTCGGGTTTTCGGTTTATCCAAGGATTTTCATGCCTTTTTTCACTTATTTGGCTTTTTTTTTTTTTCGAATGAAACTGAATTCAACAATGCAAAAAAAATGCCAAAAACAACTCAATAAACTATACAAGCAATGATATATTCCTCATCCATACTTGAAGTACACTTTGTCCTCAGAGTGAAAATGAGTCAAAGATAAATGTGGGAGGAGGGAAAGAAATGTGCCCCTCACTGGGGTGGTCCAGATGGACCACCTGGACCCTCCTCCGGTGGGTAGGGGAAGTGGCGGAAGAAATGCTCCTGTTGGCGGTAAAGGGTGTCGATACGGCCCTCTTGAGCCTCCATCCTCTCTCTAAATGAAGTCTCATAGCTAGTTGTTGAGTCTCCAACTGCTGTTGATGAGCCGCTTGCCAAACATCCTGACGGCGGTCAAAGTGAGTGGTCATGGAGGAGGCGAAGCTGGACTGCCACGCCTGCTGCTGCTCAAGCATGGACCGCTGGTACTCGGTATGCCATGCCTGGTGCTGTGTGGTCAAAGCTGCCATCTGAGCCTGCAGACTCTCCATGGTCTGACTATTGTGTCCTGCCGTCGGCATCTCTTCATCACTGGTGTGGGCCCTGTTAGAGCCGGCTGCGTACCTCCCAACAATATCAACCTGAGGCCGTCTCGGAGGGACTGGGTCTGCCGGTACATATAGATTCGCGAGCTCGTCTCCCAATGGAAGTCGTCGAGGGAAGTATGTGATGTGACTCACATTTTCTAAAGAGAGCCAAAAACGATACTCCCTGTCTCTCCTGAGGAGCCTGCACCTCCTCAATAATCCTTCAGTGTATAAAGGTGCCTCCAAACCCTCTTCCAATGGAGGAAGATCCATCACCTGTGCAGCTAATAATGATATGATCCCACCTCTAACAATGTCCCGAGGCTCATTCTTCCTAATCCGCTTAAGAGCGGTAAGGAAGAGATATGCCCAATCCGGCACCCAATCATTCGTGGAGAGGCAAGCATATATCAATGGAAGGTCCTTGAGAGCGACCTTATTCTCCTCCTTGTGTCCACAGAAGACACTCATGAAGACCTTTGAGATGAGCTTCAAACAGGGTGAGTGAATTTGTTGGAGTACTCACCTCCAACGTGAAACTCTGACCTAGTGGTGGCCTGCCAAAATTCCAACAAATCAGGCGTCGGAATGGGTTCCATCCAATCATAAGAAGCTGCTATGGTCACCCCTAATGCCTCCTGTATTTGGGTGTAATCCAATGTGTATTTCCTCTTGTTGTATTTGAATGAAAGCCCAACACAAAATTGGTCTTCCGTCTCCATTTTGAATGTAGCGATAAACTGTCTGCTGAGGTCGGGGTGTGTTGGAGCGTTCTTTATCAGAAAATCACCCAATCCGACATTGTTTAGAAATTCCTGCATACTTTCCAACATCCCTAGATTTTCCAAAGTGGAAACATCAAGGAACTGGGTTGTATGCACATCCCGGCTTTGAGCGATCCTATACCGATCCTTCTCACCTTTCGTCAACTTGTATTTCCTTTGTGATTCCATTTCTTGCAATTGATCAAGTAAAAGAGTTAGAAAGTTCAGCAATCTGATCAAGAGACGAACCTTCTGACGTAAAATCCGCAAGGGCGGCTACAACAGGCGCAGGTGCGGCTTAACGTAGGGGCGGGAGCTTGCAGGCGCAGGTGCGGGCGAAGAGCAGAAAGCAATTTGGTCGTTCGACGAAGGTGGTGGCGATGGGGCTTTTCCGGTGTTTTCTTCTGTTGCTACAGTTGTCGCCGGAGGTGGAGCAGTCGAGCGAGGATGGAAGGGTTGTGTGTGGTGGATATGGTTCGTGTTGGTAAGGGGGTGGCGACACTAGGGTTGCTGGAGGTGGCGCAGGGGCGCGACGAGGTGGTGTGATGAGTTTTTGGAGGGCGCAAGGGCGTGGGAGGTGAGGCGGCTACGTTTCGAAGAGTGAATGGAGAGGGAGTGGAGAGGGAGGTAGATGTAGATTATTTTTTAGGAAGTGTATTTTTTTCTTTCCTTAACTGTACCGCAAGGGCGGTGTGTGTCGCCGCAGGGGCGGTGACAAGAGAGAAGGGGTACGCAGCCTCAACGCCGGGGGAGGAGTTGAGGGTGCATGTCAAGGGTGGCCGTCGCAGGGGCGTAGGGTTGGCACCGCGGGGGCGGTGACCTACGTGAGCAGACGCATGCCCAGCGCCGGGGTGGCGCTGGTCAGTGGTGTCGCCGCAGGGGCGGGGTTTAGAGCCGCAGGGGCGGTTTTCTTGACAGAAAATTTTGTTGGTCACGCCAATTTGGCATGAAATTCTGTGCATAGGGATCGTTCCTAGGTCTTTGCTGCTGTGGTTGTCCAGAACCCATTGCATTTACTTCAGCATCGTCATCTTGAACTTGTGGACACATGTCCGTTCGATGATACGGGTCAGCACAAACTCCACAAGTTTTGAGATGTTGCGGTGTTCCCATAAGTGTTAGCCTCTTCACCATTTCCTTCAATTACGCTAGCTCGGTAGAAATGTCGCTCTTCCCGGAACTCACGGCATGAACTCCTTTCTTAGCCGGGGTCCTTCCAAAGTTCCGAGTTCCTTCCGCTAGTTCATGTATCTTTTCCAAATCAAGGTCAGGAGTAGAGTTAAGAATATTACATCCGCAAGCCGCATCGACGATCCTCCTTTCATTGTTTAGAAAGCCATTGTACAAGTACAAGAGTAGATCTTGAGTTGAATATCCGTGGAAGACAGCTGGATCGGAGGCGTGCAAACCTTTCGAAGTACTCGTAGAGAGTTTCGGTTTCCTCTTCCTCGATGTTGCTTATAGCTTTCTTCAAGCTATTGGCCTTTTTAGCTGGAAAGTATTTCTCCAAGAACGATTTGTGAAGGTTCTCCCAAGTGTCAATACTCCCGAATGGAAGGTGGTAATACCAATGATCCGCCGAATCTTTGAGTGTGAAACCGAATACCCTCATCTTGATTTGTTCTTCGGTAATATTGGCCGGCTTTATGCTCATACAAACGGTGTGGAACTTCCCAAGGTGCTTGATGGGGTCTTCACCACTTAGCACATGGAAGGATGGAAGCAAGTGAATGAGGCCCGGCTTGAGCTCAAAGTTGACTACTTCCCCTAGTGCCGGTATAGCGACCGCAAGAGGGTTTTGAGCCATGGTGGGTTGCGTAAGTTGACGAAGGGTACGGTCAACCATCTCTTGTTGAAGTTGTTGTTGTCTTTGTTGCCGGATGTGCGTCCTCTCAATTTCTGGATCAAAAGAAGCAAAGCCGGAATTAGTAGCACGGGTTTGAACCATAAAAATGGTTCAAACCAATAATCAATAATAACAATAAAACACTAAAACTCTCCGGCAACGGCGTCAAAATTTGACCAAAGGTATTTCTATGATCGTCTATACCCAATCAAAAGTAAATCCCGACTTAGCACTCTGAACCAGTATAGTGATTAAGTAAGGGTCGAACCCAAGAGAGTTAAGGTGTTTTAGATGCAATTATCGATTATAATGACAAGTGCCACAAAGGGGGGGGGGTTTGGTTGAATTGATGCACAAAAACTTATGAAAACGATTTATGCGACAAGTAAGACAATGATGGATCAATCTACACTAGGTTGATTCTAAGCATGCAATTGCTACTATGGTGAGTTCCTTTTACAAGTTTCCAAGTAATCTCCCGTCTCGATCGTATATATGTGTAGGGCCAACCAGCATCAACACAACTTAACCTATTAAAGTTCCGTAAACCTACAAGAACAAATAACAGGTTAGCTTTCAAACAAAGACTAAGGGATATAAAGAGAAGATTAAAACCGTTAAACTTATCTATATAAATGTGTTCCTTTTCTTTAAGTAATCACAACCCGTTATTACTTAAAGTTGCTACTAGATTAAAGACCCGAACCCATAACCTATTAACCCTAGTTGTTTGCATGAACTTTAGAACCTAAGGTGATCAATCTCAAGCAATAGTAAACATGCAATTAGACAACGGAGATCAAGGAAACACAAAGTATTACTAAATGAAAACATAGATTAGAAAGAACTTACAACCAAAGCAACAAAGCAGCTTCAAACCAAGCCAATGTAGCAAGGGAGTTAGCAACTCATTACAATGGAAAGCTTAAGTCTAAAATGGATTTTTGTGAGGAAAAGCTTAAGTCTAAAATGGATTTTTGTGAGGTAAAGCTTCTGGTGTTAAACCGCAGGGGCGGCCTTCAGAAACCGCAGGGACGGTTTACGCAGAATCGGTTGATCTTCTTCAGAACCGCTGGGTCGGCTACACAACTCCGCTGGGGCGGATCTTTAATGCACTTCAATGTCTGACCTTTCGCCTTCCTGACGTTTCTGATTTCAATCCGCCGGGGCGTCCCTATATCGACGCAGGGGCGTCGACACAGCCTCTTCGTCTTCCAGCTCCCAGGTTGGGGCGTAGGCAAGGGTGCAGTGTGAGACGCAGGGGAGCTGGTCTTCATATCTTCAGGGCAGGTCACCGCAGGGGCGCCAAGGAGTGGCGCATGGGCGGTGACACACTTCATGGCCGGCGTTGGTGAAGGCACAAGGAGTGTTCCAATGGAAACGTCATCCGCAAGGGCGGCTGCAAGGACCCGCCGGGGCGGCTGCAAGGACCTGCAGGGGCGGTGAGGCAACTGATGCTTTGCTTCGTAATCGATCTTCACTCCTAAGTGCTTGTAACTCCTTCTTTAGCTTCTTTTGATCTTCTTCTTCTGGACCAAGGAGTTAGTAGCATAAACCGACACTAATACAATAAAAAGACTCTAAAAACTACCCTAATTGATAGTGATTCCATCACCTATCAGGTATACACAGGTCTAATCGTATAACGTTATATATATATATATATACTATCGAGATCGTCAAAAGGGGTGATGGCTTCCCATACATTCTATCCTAAATCAACTACATACACATTTTAAAACCAAAATCCATTTGCAAAATCAGACCTCTTTCGGGTTTTGTTTATTTATCTATTTGGCCTTTATCGCAGATTACAAGTTCCATTGTTGTCAACCTAAGGCTTTCATACCAACTTTGTAACGCCCCGAGTCCGTGGGACTCGGGGCGCTACGGGCTAGGATCACTCAATGGGTCCTGACCCTAGCCTCAAAACAAGTTCACTCGATCTTACAACAAGACACAAATAAATATAAACCAAATCAATAAAATGGTAAAGCATATATCAAAATATATATACAACACCACAACCGAGTACAAAACGGAAACATCATACAAACGTATACACAAGAATCCCTAAAAACCCATACACGTCCTAATTTACGGAAGCCCTCGATTGATCACCCGACCGGATCATTCTGGAGTCCTCATATCCTACAAAGCATCTACGACATGATATGAAACCGTTTGCTAACAGTTCATGAATAAGAATAATGGTAATAGCACACATAGTCATATCATAACATGAAATGCTTACATGCATAATTTTTTATATTATTATCATTAAGTTATCACATTACTAATTCATTCTTTGTGATACGAGGAGTAGAACTACCTCACCTCTATCCCTTTTCACCACACAGGTTTAGAACTGGTGCCAATCATCAGCACCTCGTGGAATGGTCACAGAGAAACCCCTAGCTGCCCCATTTTGAGTTAGACAAGTTATCACTATCCGTTATCATACACTTGTGCCAATTAATACATACATGGTTGTCCTAGTCCAGTTAGTTTATCAATGCAACATTCATATGCACACTCGCCACTATCACAATCATTCAAACCCATAAACTCCAGCTAAGTAAGCCCAAAGGACTTACATGTCACAAGGTAGTCCTATACAACTGTGTTTATAGTTTCCCCTCGAGGAAACGATAAGTGCTTACATAAGCAAAGCTGACAACATCAAACGCTATTAAGGCTAGGAGATTCCACCTCCTATACCCCGAGATCATAACCCATAAACTAAACCTCGATATCTCGACAAATCCCTAAGAAGCCTAAGGCCTTCCTCAACATACAACATCATCGAACTCATCTACATATACCTTAGCATGCTCTCACATCCTAACCATAGGAAAAGGAAAGGAAAGGAAAGGAGACATACAACACTAATTATATCTTTTAACCTAATTCAGGACCCTCGGTGTTCTTTTTCAGTCGTTCTCTTTATATTCCCGCCTTCTCTTTCGTTTTCTTCTTCTTGCTTACATTTTTCTTCAACCTTGAGCCAAGTTGAAACCTTTCCGTGCAAACTCCTGTAGAATCTTTGTATGTTCTTCACCCCTTTCGTTCTCTTGCTACTTCAGGATATCCTGCTGCATGCTTCTTCTTCTTCTTCATCTTCTTCTTCTTCTTCTTCTTCTTCTACTTCTTCTTCTTCTTCTTCTTCTTCTTCTTCTTCTTCTTCTTCTTCTCCTTCTTCTTAATAACATGAACCAAGATCGAGTCTTGATTCTTGTTTGTCCTTTGTTGTTGTTGCGTATGTGTTTCCAGGATCCTTTGGTTGAGTGTTGTCGTGTATAGATTGAAGATTGAATCTTTGGTCTCCTTGTTGTGTTGCTGCAGTCGTAGAAGTCCCGACATGTAAGACCGGATGTCTTAGGGATGTTGTCCCAATGGCAACCATATTGGCGCGGAAACTTCCTAGGAGGTCACCTATCCTGAAATTGCTCTCAAACAAGCACGCTTAACTCCAGAGTTATTTGTCCTCACTATACCACTAGAAAAAAAGAAGAATTCTTGTGGACATGGGTAGCAATCCATCCTTATATGTTAACCATAAATCCCATTCATATGATGCGGGATGACAATTTTACGAGGTGTTACATCTCCCCCACTTAAACTCCTGATGTTTACATCATGCCTAAGGACCGCCCACCGAGTTGAGTGAGCTCCTACTAGGGCGAGCACACTCGTAACTCATGGTTACCTCTGATACCATCTGTAAGACCAGAGGTCTTAGGGACGTTGTCCTCTTGTTAACCATGTTGGCGCGGAAACTTCCTAAGAGGTCACCCATCCTGAAATTGCTCCCGCACAAGCACGCTTAAAGCTTGAGTTATTAGTCGTCACTCTACCACTAGAAAAGAAGAATTCTTGTTTACATGGGTAGCAACCCATCCTTACAATTTAACCATAAATCCCCATTCATATGATGCGGGATGACAATGGTAAGGATTGTTACACGATAGTCCCTCTGTTTGTCCACAGCCCCCGCGACTCCAAGCCCCGCCCCTACAACTTCTCTATAGTAACTCCCGTCTTTGGTAATTTTCTTCCATTCCTTGCTTCCTTCTTCCTTCCCTTGAGCTTGTGTTGTTGATGTTGTTCCTTGGGAAGCTTTGAGACTAAGAATCTTCTTCCTAGCATATTGGGGATCTGTTAGAGATCATTGAGACTAGAAGTATGTTGACTTCTAGCATTCGGATAGTGTTGGATTCGTGATGCCTTGTCTGGGCAGGCATAGATATTTTCCTTCAGGAAACTGAGCAGTTAGCTGACCCTTGTGATACCTTTGATTCAAGGAAGTCTCTTGGACTTATGTTCGCTCGAAAGTGTGTACGTCAAAGTCTGAAATTTATAAAACCGAAATCAAAGCAAAGCGAACCCGTAGTGTACGGATCGGCGTAGTAAAGCTAGAATTCCAGAGTATCGAACTCAGGGATTTGGGGGGAACAAATTCAGTTCACAAAATTGTCAGGCAAATAAAAAGCTTTTATAAAGATTAATTAGGAAAACAACGATTCTAAAGATTCAGGTATCCAATTGTGGTAATTGATTCAAAATATTCAAAGGATATAAGGACAAAGTCGAGATTGCAAAGGTATATCTAAGGTAGGGAATTGTACGGTGATGTTCCAAACCCATATGTCTCACCCAAAGGATCTCTCTATAAAGGTTGTTGAGGTTGTAGTATAGAAAACAACAATGGACAAGTTTAAACTCTCAAATACCCATGCCCAAACCCAAGGGAATCAAAGATAAACCAAAACGGTTAAGGTTGTGACACTCGAAAAAGAAGTAGAGGATGTTGAGTCTCACTACTACCTAGAAAAGTTAAGCCAAGACTAGGTTAAAGCAAATCTTTAACTTTGGATCAAAGCAAAAGAAAGGAACGTATGACAGATGAAAAACAACGGTCGGATCTTGAAAAACCACAGTCGTGGAACTCAAAAACAGGCCGTGGAAAACCTCGACAACGAGGTTTCTTGCAACTCTTAGGGTCCAATCTGTTTTGGTTCAATCTATCATCATCTATGCCACAACTATCAACCCTTCACCTTAGAATCACTTAAGGATTTTAGCCAACAATCACCATAATCAAATAAATAATCAAATATGAAAGAAAGAAAAGGTAAAACCATGAAATCTCAATAATAAACTCAAAACAAATGTCAATCCAACACAATAATCGCAACTTGCGTTCAATGGATGTAAAATAAGGTAAGAATCTCTCACAAATCTCAAGGGAGAAAGAAGAAAGGGCTGTCAATCCGCCTTCAAGATGAAGCCCTAAGATCTTTTCCAAGTACACAATCTTCAAGTGCGTATTTCTCCAAATCTTCCTTCTACGTAATAAAATCGTTCGAAATGTCTCTAAGTAATGACCCGAAATGTCGTTGGATGCAAGACGTCCGTTTTCCTTCTTTCTTTAGCCTTATAGTAGAAAAGTAGGGTTACAAAAGCCCAATAACCTCTGCTGACGTGGAAAATATTACACGTGATGACCGTCACATGAACCACGGCCAAGAGCAACTTTCCACGCCTGTGGAACCACCGTCGAATGGATTCCTTTTTCTCGACATGATTTTCCACGACCTCAACAAGTAAACCACGCCATATTTCATGGTATGGTCATATTTCATGGTATCAAAATACCCCATACTTGCCTCTTGTTTGTCCTCAAGCAAGGTTTTCGAAAGCTAGAACACAAGGTAGAATGAAATATGAATGCAAAACAAGGTAAAATAATCTTTTTGGTATTGTGCTTCTAATCAATTGATCACCGTCAAATCTTGCTTCATGTTTCCATGAAAACTTCTACATACATATAAATCGAATATGTCAAGCAAAAGAAACATCATATACTGCAAAAGCTCCAAAACAAACATCATAACCCAAAGCAATGTCAAAATCAATCATGTGTAATTCCAATTTAGATCACCAAGCCAAACAACATCCCATAAATCTTAAGGACTTTCAAGTAAAGGTCAGGAAACGTGGTATTTTTCATTAGGGAATGTGGTGCAAAGATCCGGGAAAAGGGACACCCCAAACTCTTTTCTTTTTCAACTTCACTCTTGGAAGTATGGACAACGGTGCACAAAAACGGAAGCCTAGGAGATCGGCAATTCAGAATTTCGAGATGCGTCAAACCATTGATGCATATATCATAATCCGTTAGGAATATCGCTCAATCCGACTTTGGCAAGGCACAAACACCCGGCTATGTGAATGTTGCCGAGTTACTCATCATCATGATTGACTTTCCCAAACCTATTTTCTATACTTTGAATACACAATTTTCTTTCATGGCCCTCCCACATCAAACATGCCAAAATCCACACTCTTCCTAATTCAAGGATAGGTAAAGGAGGAAAACATTTTCATTGAGGGGCTAATGAATAAAGAAGCAAGAAAAATCGAGGTGCCTTAATCAATTTATAAAGAAGCGCAAGAACTTATAATGTGATTTCAACCTTCATTCCTCAATATGATTTAAACAAAAACTTTCATGTTTTGAAACTTGCAAGAAGATCAAACAAAGTATTCAATTTCTTCACAATTCACAACTCAATTTAAGCACAAATGTCATCAAAAATTCAATCCACAAGTAGATTCATCATAGAGGTCATTTCCAATACTAGAAGCACAATAATTTTCAAAATGTTTCAAATTTTTATGGTTTTTTCTAAGGTTAAAAATGCAATACAATAAGGACACGTGTAACAATAGAAAGAAAGATGCAAGTGTTCATGGATAAAGAGAAGAAAATGTATTGAGTTATTACATCAACGAAGAGTCATACCCCACCCAATACTTATAATACACATTGTCCTCAATGTAAGAAAAAAAAAAGAAACGAAAAAGAACTAAGAAAACTCACGAAGGTGGTAGTGTAGCTCGAACCATGCAAATCATCTCATCACATAGGAGGCGGTGGTGGATAGGGGAAGAAGTTGGGGTCGAATGGACGCCCAAACTGTTGCCGGTAGACATCACGGAGGATCCTTGCATTTTCATTGCGCTCTTCTTCTTGATCGTCAAAGCGGGTCTCAAGAGCATCCATCCGCTGCGTAACTCCGGTAACCCACTCCGGTGGCGCTCCCATCCAAGCTGGAGGAGCACCCATCCAAGCCGGGGGACCCTCCATCCACGTAGGACACTCACTCACACTAGCACGTCGGGAGGAGGAAGAAGCGGAAGGCCGCTGGTGGTAAGTGGATCTCCTAGCAGGCTCTTGGAAATCCGCCGGCTGACCCGGAAAATCTCCAAAAGCTCCCTCAGCACCTCCAATGTCCGGCAACTCATCACCTCCCATTTCCACATCAGCAGCATCACCATCATCTGCAGCGGGTACCTCATCAGGAATGTAGGGTGGAGCTCCTAACTGGTTTGCATGCATAGGAAACAATGTAGCCTTCAAGTTCTGCCGGCTAGTCCTAAGGGAATAATCAACGCTCCATGGGATACCTCTACCTCCCTTGTCATTCCAAGGCATGGAAACAAAAGGGTGGAACTCGATCGCGGGGAATCAAGAGCCCCCTAGTCATAAATCCTTGAAGCCCCAAAGGTCTCGCAACAGCAACCATCTCACAAGCAGAAAAATCAATCCCAAACTGTTTTGCAATGTAAGTTGTTACGCTAGAAATGTATAACACAAAAGTCTTAAATTTATAACTCGAAATAATTTCCTAATTCCTAGCGAACCCACAGCGTATGGGTCATTTTGTAGCAAGGATAGTATTCCGTGGTCGAGCACAAAGACTAAGGTGACACCAAATCAAGCAAGTGATTATGAATAGTGCAAATCTAGTCTAAGAAAAGGGAAAGGAGTAAAGAAATGAAAATCATGATATTTTTGGGTTTGGTTTTTGTGGTCATCAAACAAAAATCACAAATGATGCAAGATTATAAAATAAACTAACAAATCAAGCTAACAACACAAATAAGCAACACAAACACAAGACATGTGATCAAAGAGAGAAAAGTGGATTCTAGGGGTTAGGACTTCCGGTTTTGGCATTGGACTCAAGCTTCTAATCTACCTTGGACTAGCTATGGTATGTTGGGAAGGGGTGTTTCTCAAATGGGATCAATCACCGGGTAGGTCTCATGGTCCACTAATCCCGCACCTAAGGTCCTATCACCGGGTAAGTCTCTAGGAGCCTAAGGTTGCGAATTCTACTCAAACCGGATTACTATCTAAGAGTCAAACCTCTCCTTACCGGATAAGTCTCGGGAAGGAAGTCCTAAGTAACAATCCTAGCACACTCAGTCCAATAGCTGCTTATGAGGCTCACTACTACCTAGGGTTCATCATCTTGAGTATCTAAGATCGAGAATTACCGGTTACGTCTCTTCCGTCACTTAGTTGCTAGCATTAGGTCACCCTAGGCTAGATTATGCTTAACAAACACTAGGATTTCAATACTCTAACATCCTAGCATTCAAATTTGTCAATACAAGCACGATAGAGAAATGCACGGGCCGATAATCCGAAACCACGGCCGAGGAAAGGGCAAGAACATACCGTGATTCTCAACAGTGGATAGGTTCGAGCAAGCAAATCATCCAAGGGTACATTCAAGTCTATTCTATTATAGTCCAAGCCATAACCATCGTTCCATTACCCTAGAATCACAACTATTTAGCCAACAACATGCATTTTAAGATTCAAACTCAACAAGTAAACATACATGGCTTCCATACAAAGAAAATGAAATGAAAGAGAAATGAAACAAGTAGAAACAAGAAACGTAGCTGAATATAAGTTTAAGAAAGACTTACAACCCTTCAAAAGAAGGTCCAAATCGTTCCTTAGAATCCTTACAAAATGTCCTCAACAAAAGTCACTCAAAAACTCTAAAACTCTAAGTTGATGTTGTTCTTCTTCTTCCCCGAAATGAGAGTGTATTCCTTCCTCCCCAAGAGTAGCCTCCAATGGAATGATGTGTGTGTAAGAGAGTGTGGGAGAGAATGTGTGTGTGTATCCCCTAGCAACAGCCCGCAGGACCACTTATATTCTCCATCAAGGGCAAGAGTCGGGCATGGAGATTGTGGGACAGCTGTCACAGCTGTCCAGAGAAAACCACGGCCAAAATTACGGGCGTGGTTCTTGGCTCTGGGCCGTGGTTTTGCTAGTTAAGCTTCCTTTGGATCATTAAGCCATGAGTTGGTGCAACGCATGCACCAACAAGGTCCTATGTGTTCTCCTTTTCTGCTAGCTTGCTTCTTAATGAGTCCGGAAGTGTGTTATCATGAGGAATGATCCTCGAATGTATCGATTAAGATCCAAAATCTCCCAAAAATACCTACAAAAATGAGAAAAGCCCGTGTAGACGTCTATCTCGACAATATGAATGAATTAAGCATAAACGTCATGAACAAATGCCAAACCATGAACGAATAACGGGAAAAACTGTCTAAATGGATGCCTAAACTAACGTCATAAATCACGTTATCAAAATACCCCATACTTAGTACTTTCTCGACCCCGAGCAAGGTCCAACTATAGGCTACTAGATGGCGTGATTTATGAATGCAGAAAAATAGAAAAATATTTTTGGAATTGTGCTTCTAAAATTGGATCACCTTCATCATCATGTTTGATAGCAATGGACAAGCAATCATGTATCAAATGAATGAAGGCATGGAAAGACAATTACACTTAACTCGAAAGCATGCATGAAAGGTGAAAATGAAGAAGTCAAGATGATCATGAGAATATCCAATCTAGATCACTAAGTCTTATACATATGCAAATAGGTCACAAGGACTTCGGAAAGAAGAGGCCAAGAAACGTTGTGATAGGGTGGGAATTTTTCTAGGTCATGTGATGCTAATCCAGGAATGGAACTAACTCCACAATTTCGTTTTTGATAAACTTCCCACAAGTGTATATTTTTCTCCATCTTTTCTTTCTTTTATTTTCATTTCTTTTTCATTACTTATTTTTGAGACAATGGCATTGGTGTACAAAAGACAAAACCTTGGTGATTAGCAGACCTCGGGATTTTTCCAAGGTGCCTCACACCGGGCACAGATACCAAGGATCGTTAGGACGTTCGGTTTATCCGACTTTGGCAAGGCACAAACACCCGATTATGTGAATGGTGCCGAGTTACTCATCATCAAAACCAAAGTCCCCAAACCGATATTTTTTTCTACACTTTTCACAGCAAATTCAGCACTTCATTCACAACATTCATCCATCAACAACTTCACCCCACACTTGCTTTTCATACACTCAACACACTAGCATGCTCCTATTCCCAGATGGGTCAAAAGAGGTCAAATTTTTATATCAATTGAGTTGCTCAAACAACACGATCAAGGTGAAAAGTAGAGGAAGATGAATTGCCTTAATCATTCCTAGATAATGTGCAAGAACTAGCATGTAATTTCGACCATGAATCCTCAATTCAATCAAGGCAAACATCATAATCACAATTCATACGTGGGATTCAAGATAAGTATTTCAAGTCCACATATGCATACATCCATTCAACACACAATTCACAAGACAATCTCATCATAAGGGTCATACCCAAACTTAGAAGCACTAAAATATTTTTTTTAAATTTTCTGATTTTTTTTTGGAGTTTTTGAAATATATATGTACAATGCAAAAGCTAATGAAACATGTGACAATATGAAACTCTCCTTGATTCAAACATGCAAATGATCATGAAAACCCCACCCCATACTTAGAAACACATTGTCCCCAATGTGCAAATTAAATAAAGAAGTGAAAGAGAGTCCTCACAATGTAAATGTGGTGGTTTTGGTATTTCGGTTCACTAATGTGAAGTGATGGTGGATGATCAATCAAAGGTGGTAGAGAGCTCTTGATGTTCAATATGGTGTCGGTACCCCTGCTAAGCACCGCTAGCCATCCAAGTCCCACGTCCGCTCCACCCACGTTTGATGCGGGATCATCATCATCATCCTTATGCCTTGCAAGGCTTCTATGCTACCTATACTCTAGCACACAAACACAAGACACACAAACACACACAAAACAAAGAAAAAAGGAAAAATTGAAAATGAAAAACGAAAAGGGAAAGACATGTACCAATGGGTTGCCTCCCATTAAGCGCTTCTTTAAGGTCATTAGCTTGACCAAATTCGGGGGCGTTTCACTCAAGGTGAAATGGGTCAATCATATCCACCGGAGCTTCCGGGATATACTTCTTCAAACGGTGCCCATTCACCTTAAAATCTCCACAGTGCTCCCCAGCTATCTCAACCGCTCCATGGGGGAAGACTTTCCTCACCACATAAGGACCCGTCCATCTTGACTTTAGCTTTCCGGGGAAGAGCCACAGCCTTGAATTGAAGAGAAGGACTAAGTCACCTTCACTCAACTCCTTCGGGATGAGACGTTTGTCATGCCAATGCTTGGTCCTTTCGTTGTAAATCCGGGCATTTTCATAAGCATCCAACCGGATCTCTTCAAGAGCATTAATGTCTAGCAACCTCTTCTCACCGGCTTCCTTGAGGTCAAAATTCAGCCACCTTATGGCCCAATACACCCTATGCTCCATCCCCACCGGAAGGTGGCAAGACTTGCCATAAACTAGCTTGTAGGGAGTGGTGCCAATCGGTGTCTTGAAGGCGGTTCTATAAGCCCACAAAGCATCATCAAGCTTCATAGCCCAATCTTTCCTTGCCCTAGAAACCGTCTTCTCAAGTATCCCATAATCTCCCGGTTGGAGATCTCCACTTGGCCACTAGTTTGGGGATGGTAAGGTGTTGCCACCTTATGAGTCACCCCATACTTAGACAAAAGTGTCCCAAAGTTCCTATTGGTGAAATGTTTCCCTTCATCACTTATGATCACTCTTGGTGTTCCAAATCTAGGGAAGATGACTCGGTTGAAGAACCGCACCACAACTTTGGCATCATTTGTGGGAGAGGGGATTGCCTCCACCCATCTTGACACATTGTCTACCGCCAAGAGAATATAGAGGTTTTCACATGAAGCGGGGAATGGCCCCATAAAGGCCACACCCCAAACATCAAAGACTTCAACCTCTTGTATGTTGTTCAAGGGCATCTCATTCTTCCTTGAGATGTTGCCAATCCTTTGGCAAGCATAACAAGCTACCACAAAATTTTGCAATATCTTTGCACCCGTCTTGTGTGAGCTAGCATGGCCTCCACATGGCAAGGAGTGACAATGGCGGATCACACTCTCCACCTCATCCTCCGGAATGCACCTCCTAAAGACTCCATCCGGTCCTCTCTTGAACAAGAGAGGCTCGCTCCAATAGTAATGCCTCACATCCATGAAAAACTTTTTTATTTGGGCATATGATAGACCGGGTGACACCTCTTCACACACAAGGTAGTTCACTATATCCGCATACCATGGCTCACTCCCTCTAGACACTTGAAGTAGGCACTCCTCTGTCATTTGCAATTCCTCATCCCGGAATGATTCATCAATCAGGATGTCATCTCTCTTAATCTCCAATGGTGGTAACCTACTAAGATGGGCCGCTACTGAATTTTCGGAACCCTTCTTGTCCAGAATTTCCAAGCTAAACTCTTGGAGGAGAAGGATCCACCGAATCAAGCGAGGCTTCGCATCCTTCTTTGTGAGGAAATAACGGATTGCAACATGATCCGTGTACACAATGACCTTGGCTCCAACATGATATGACTTGAACTTCTCAAAGGCATACACTACCGCTAGCAACTCCTTCTCGGTTGTGGCATAGTTGATTTGGGCATCATCTAGCGTCTTGCTAGCGTAGTAGATGGCCTATGTAAGTCCATCTTTATTTTGTCCCAGAACAGCCCCAACGGCCATCACTTGCATCACATATTATTTCAAAAGGTAAGCTCCAATCCGGAGGTTGCATGATAGGGGCGGAGATCAAAGCATCCTCCAACCTACAAAATGCTTCAAGATAATCTTTGGTGAAAACAAACTCAACATCCTTCATTAGTAGGTTAGTGAGAGGCTTAGAAATTTTAGAGAAATCTTTTATAAACCTCCGGTAAGCACTGGCATGCCCTAAGAAACTCCTTACTTCTTTAACCGAGGTAGGTGGTCGCAACTTCTCCATCATTTCTATCTTTACGTTCTAGAGATATTATATGCTTTAAATGTCAAGGTAGAGGTCATTATATGAAGGATTGTCCAAATAAGAAGGTTTTTTTCATTATTTAACATGGAAAATATGAGAGTGAGGAACAACATGATCATGATGATGACACACACTTTAATGCATTGCATGAACATGATAGTGATTGTACTGAAGACGTTTACTTTGAGCATGGAGAATCATTGATTACTAGAAGAACATTGCATGCTAACATAACTCCATGTGAGGATAACCAAATGGAGAATTTTTTTCATACTAGATTTCTTGTTAAAAGGAAGGTGTGTAACATAAACATTCATGGAGGTAGTTGTTGCAAATTGCTAGCACCGATGTAAAAGCTAGGATTTTTGAATCCTAATTAATGTTGATTAACTTAATCATTGATAGCAATTAACCCATAACTCGCGAAGAGTGCGTAATATACATAACCAAGTTGTCCTAATCCGGTTTCATGATTATAAACAAAGATAAAGCACACACTACCGTCACATATCCAAATAATGCGTAAAAGCGAGCTAAGTAAGTCCGTAGACTTACCTCGTCTCAAAGCTAACCATAACCGATCTCAACTTCCCGTAGGAATAAAACCAAGGCCTGATCAAAATGAGGCACAGATCAACAACACTCTCAAAGGCTTAGAAGTCCTTAGACTTCGCAATCTAGCAAACGAACACAAGGTCATACAACTCATAAGCTAGGGAACGTTCCTAGGCTCCAAGGGACCATAACTCATCAAGCATATATAAAGGCACTACAACAGCCCACTCTCCTACAAGGATAACTCATCACCAAGCTAGAACGCAACTAGTCTAAGAGGTATAACATGATCATCACACTCGAGTCATCCTAAGCAACAACCGAGACTCTAAGGTCTCCTAAGGTCCAAAACCACTAGATGGCATTCACAACTACCCTAGGTTCATCCTAGGAATGATACTAACATGAAACAACCTCACTACTAAGGAAGGAACGAAGACGAAGGGAAAAGAAGAGCCTACTATTTAAGAAATGCAACCGCGGAAATAAAAGGCGTGACTGCGTGTGAAGGTCGCGGCCCCCGCGGCACTGTTCATCCGCCCCCACAGCTGCGGGCAAAACCTGTCACCGCCCGCGGATGGCTAAGATCCGCCCCCGCGGCGCCTGATGCCGCCCCTGCGGTAGAAATCCAAAAACAACGATTTCTTCGATCTTCGATTGTGCACTTGAGCTTCTATGGCTTCCTTCTTTGGTTGGGCCTTCTCCAAACACTAACCACTGATCTTAGACACCTCTCCATGACCTAATCGAGCTAAGAACAAGCACATGCAAATGATTCAACAAGGTCTCTCTTCACAAGATTCATCCATAGCCATGGAGGAGAAGAGAAGAAGGGGAAAGGAAATCAGCATGAAAGGAGTAGAAGGAAAGAATGAAACTTACCCAGCCTGGATCCAGATCTCCTCCACTGTAGCTCAAACACAAGGGATCCAAGAGAAGTGAAGATGGAAGCATAAGGGAGAGGTGGGAGTGAATCAACATGCGAGAGAGAGAAGAAGTGTGGAGAGAGAGAGGAAAAGCGGGCTGAAACTGATGGGGAGAACAAGGGGTCAGCTGACATATCTCAGCCCCCTTTTTGCTAAGTAACGAGGGGTCCAAAGAAAGGTGAGGTAACGAAGGGTCGATCCCGGATTTTAGAATAAATCCCGATACTCAGCACCTTGTGCCTGCGGAAAAACTGAGCAGCATATGCGGGAAGGTCGATAAACCTCTCAACACCCGGAATAAAAATTCCGGATGTTACAACTACTCCCCCTAAAAACAAGTTTCGTCCCAAAAATTTGATAACGCAAGACTCTTAGGAAAAACTACCCCGGTAACCACTCAAAAGCCATAAACGTGCCAACTCTCTACTTGATAACCACAACACACTCGTATAACCACGTCAAGACCTCGCAAGCCCGACATACATACTCACACGAACCGCATAACACATACCAAGTCACAACCTAACCGAACACACAACACACTCCCACTCGGGGCACACAACACATAAACCCGCGCATTCACATAAAATCTATCCCATCGGCCATATCAAAGGTAACTAGCTCATCATTAACTCAAGCAAAGATTTTATCCCATGTCCTCCCGGTAGCTTCATCGGCTCATCGTCTGCCACTAGATCAACACGACTAATATTATAACTCGAGTTATACATGTAATCCCTTGACGGTCACAAGAACCTCGGGTAAATACTCTCCACCCATGGTGGCAACACCAATATGTAAACCACATACTACTTGTCCTCATCTCTCAAAGGGGTCCGTAAAACAGAAACTCAATTTCCTTAAAAGCCAAACCTTGACACCTCGCACCTGTAAAATTCTCGACTCGATGGACCTACTCTATTACCAAACTACAAAGGTCTACGCCTCTCATCAATATATACGCCTTCCGGCGACTCAACTTGGCTAGCATCCGCCTTTTGACCACCGCTACTTGAGTGGGGTCATCCTGTAACCGTTCAGTTTATCCTTACATATACTATCAAGTTCCGACACCACTGGTACTATACTCCCGTCCACAAAATGCCTCCCTAAGGCCATCACAAACAATTCATCCCAACTAACATAATATGAAAGTTCGATCAAAGGGAAATGTTTGGAATACACTTGTTCTCAATTTGGCACAGAGGCTCCTAACGAATCCTTTAAGGCTTGAAAAGCCCTCTCTAACCGACCATATGTCTCAAAACGAAAACTTTCATGAAGCCAACATGCCCCTAAGCGGCACTATTCCGCTGCCCAACAATCTCGAGATGAATTGTTCATCTCAATCGGAACGATGGTACTTGGTACCACGGGTAATCTCACTATGGCTTAGCAATCCTACAACTAGCTGACTCATCGGCCCTGTTTCCCAAAAAGGGTGCAAAAAGCGTTATCTCTGTAGGTCAGTCGATAATGACCCAAACACGTCACAACCGTCACATGGTCTCAAACCGGTAATACCCTCTACGGGGGTACACTCCCACTCCAACTGCGTAACTTGCGGTGGATGAAGTCCTATCTCCCGTCTTATGGTGGTCGAGCTTGAGCTGATGACGGGTCACGTAATGACTATGTGCTTAGCCACATTGGCCCTAAGGTCGTCTCTCCAATATGAACATCGCCAATCTGGATACCTTTTACCAACACCAGGTTGAATTAGTAAGGGTAGTGTGAGCATCTCGGAGGCTCTATCTCAGCTCTCTGCTATAAGTGTACATAAACGCTCATGGCGTCTCAACAAAACCGTCATCCCATAAAGGTAACTATGGGGTCTCTCCTCGGGACCTTCAATCCGGATCTTTCTCAAAGCCGTTTCTAATCTTGCGACTTTGTCTGATCTCTTCATATATCATCTTCATTAACCAACTGGAGTTGAACCGTCAGTCAAGTTGTTGCTTCCTCTCAAAGCGTCCACTTACTAAGGGTTTTGGTGATCACATACACCTACCCCGTATAATATCAAAATCATAAGGCCGTCGTCCTGAACCATGTTTATGGTTCAGGACCTTAGACTTTCAAAATGGATAATTATAAATTCGATTATGATCATTATATTATTCTGGTGTTTATGGGTTATTTGTTTGATGAAATCTGATGACAGGTGGGTTTAGAAATGGTCTACGGGGAAAACGTTATTCTGGTGAAATTTAATTAATTAATTAAAGGTAATTAATTAAATTAGGATTAAATTTGAGATTGAGGAATACTGATTAGATGCATGCTAGGTGTCAGAATGAGTTGAGGATCATGTGATGTTATGTTGAGGATATACCTTAGGCATTTATGAATGTGTTGAGGATCTTAGGTTTAGATTTGAGATATAGGTTGGTTGTGGTTAGTAAGACGAGTCTCCTAACCTTTGCAGTATGTGATTGTGTGTGCCTTGCTATTGCAGGCATTGATTACTTCCCCATGGAGAAGTTGTGACGTGGTACAGGTTACGAGTATATCAGGTAAGTCCATAGGACTTACTTAGCGTGCAGTTGTGGATTGTATGATTGTGATGGTTGTGTGTGTTCATATGATTGAGCATTTATAACCTAAACCGGACTAGGATGACCATTTATTACATTTATTTGGACCAAGTGTATTATAACGGGCGGTAACAACCGGTCTCCGCATACTGGATAGGAGAAGGAGCCTAGAAACCAGTAACATAGGGGGGACGAGTGATGATAACCCCCAATGCAAACCCCTGTGTTAACGGGGAAAGGGACGAGGTTCTTTAGGTTCCTCGTGTTACAAAAGAAGTTGAATTAGTAATGGAATAACATAATGAAAGATAATAAATGAATGTGTGTGGCATTGTATGTATGTGATGTTGATGTGTTGTTATACTATTACCTTCATGCTTTTCATTGCTGTAGCTAAAGGTTTCATACCGTGTTGTAGATGATCTGCAGGTTAGGAAGACTGCAGGGTGAGATAGATGGTGTGGCTAACCGAGGACTTCTGTACATTAGGATGCGCGGGATATGGGATCTTTTGTATCAGATGTTGTGGTTTGATGTTTTGTACTAGGCTCTGAGTTTGTAAACTCTTTTGATGTATCATATACTTGTTCCCGTGAAGTCTAATGATCGTCTTCCATTAGTATCTTATGCATACAAAAAGAAGGCTTAATACCAACAAGATCATCAATAGTATAACCCAAAGCCTTTCTATGTTTCCTCAGCACATGAATCCGTTTAGACAATTCATTTTCAAAAAGAGAAGCATTAACAATAATGGGATAGGTAGAATCCGAACCAAGGAAAGTATACCTCAAGTGGGTTGGGAGCGGTTTAAACTCCAAAACTGGGGGTGCCTTCTGAGGTGGATCTGAACTTTCCCTCTCCAGTGAATAAGATTTAGATCAAAGTGTTGGGCTCATGTAAGTCTCAGTTCACTTCATCTCACCTGCTATCTCAGTCAAGGTCTGAGGTGGGTGATCGAGGTGCTCTTCAGATAAGAGCACCTCGCTTGCTCCAGAAAGTGTCTCGGTCGAGGTCCTGGGACCGAAACCTAACGTGCTTTTCTTCTCCTGAATCAGTTTATCAAATTTAGCTCCTGGATCTACTTCCAATATTTCCAAGCTTCGCACATCTGCATCACAAAAGACATTTATACCTTCCTACAGCATACTAAAACTCAAAACTTTTTCAAGAGGATCTTTAATAAGGATAGAGCTCACCAATTCTCGAGAATCTTATTCATCATAGACGATGAATATGTCATCTTCCAAAGGCTCTCCCTTCATTATAACCAATAATGCAAAATCCACATGATCACCACCAATGTTGAACTTCAACTTGGCGTTATTACAATCAACGTTGCAACCTGAATTTTCTATAAAATGGTCTCCCGAGAATGATAGGGATGGGATAATTTGTGGGAATGTCCAGCACAACAAAGTCTATAGGTATGTAGAAATTACCAAACTTGATGGGAACGTCCTCCAAGATGCCAATGGGACGGGTAATGGAGCGATCCTCCGTGTATAACGTCATCTTCACGGGCTTGGGATTTCCAAGGCCGACCTTCTCACAAAGTTCTAGTGGAATGATGCTCACACTAGCTCCTAAATTGTAAAGTGCATCATAAGTCACATCCCCAACTTGGATGGGATTGCAAAATGAATCGGGATCTCTCAACTTAGGTGGCATCTTCTCCTTCATGATTTGAATGAGCTCCGAAGATCTAGAGGTCATCCTTACTTCACCATAGTCTTCCAGCTTTCTCTTCCTTGACAAGATCTCTTTCAGAAACTTCCCATAGGCGGGCATCCCTAGGATAACATCAATGAAAGGGATGTTAATATGTAGATTATTCATAAGGTCAAGAAACTTACCAAAGTTCTTGTCTAGATGTGCCCGCGCCCTTGACTGAAGGAATGGGAGTGGTGGTTTATAAGCAGGAGGTGGAACATAAACTTCAGCTTTTTCTTTCGCTTTCTAGGGCACCATCTCGGTTGGCACCTCGACCGAGGTGTTCCTCATCTGATTGAGGTCCGACCGAGGTACTAGATCTGCAGTCTTCAATCTACTAAGTGTTGTGATAGCTATGATCTGCCCTTTTGGGTTGTTCTCTGTCCTTGCTGGAAGCTTTCCAGCATCTCTTGGCGCTTCATTCGCCTTGTTGAAAAATTGTTGTTCTAAGGCTTTTTGTGCCTACGAAAATAAATTCATAGATGTCTTCATAGCGTTGAGCTTGATCAATTTATCCTCCAGCACATCGCCCGGTTTCTTGGGTGGCTGGGACGAGCTTGATGCAAGCTCCTGGCTTCTCAATGGAGTAGAAGAAGAAGAAGAAGGGGTGTTAAGAGCATTTTCAGCATGAGAATAAGGGTTACCGGAATTTTGTTGATTTGATCTCCAATTGTTGTTAGAATTTCTGTTGTTGTTGTTGTAATTGTTGTTGTTCCGCGGCCCTTGATAATTGTTCCTTCCTTGGTATCCACCATCTTGCTCCTTCATGGTTTGAGCTACAAAAAGCTCCTTTAATGCATTGACTTCATTGTTGAGCGAGGTGAGTTGAGCTACATTTGATGTTGTATCTTGAAAGCTAACTCTCCTAGCTCCATCTTCAACCCTTTGATGGGAGTATTTCTCCATGTGTAAAGTTTGCTTTTCTATGAAATCCCAAGCTTCATCTATCGGCATATCCATGAAAGTGCCGGCGGAAAGTAATTAGAGCGTGAATTGAGTGTCTCCATTCAAACCCTTGAAGTATATCTAGCAAATCGATCTTTGGAATCCCATGATGAGGGCAATCCAACAAAAGGTCCTTGAACCTTTCCCATCTTAGCTTATTTCAATCTTCTCTTGTAGGTCTTTTCTGTTTCGGGATCATAAGGAATGATTTCCTTTCAAGCACGAGTTCTTCACATTAACCTAAGAAAGATCTTGGGAACTCACTCAAGTAAAGTGGTCAATAGCAACAAGGGCAATATCCCCGAAAGACAACCGAAACCGAACTTGGTCTTGAGCAAGTCCCCGGCAACGGCGCCAAAAACTTGTTTGCTCCAAAAGGTGTGTGCAAGCTTTAATATTTATACCAAGAATAATTGCAAATAGCGAACCCACAGTGTACGGATTGATTGTAATAAAAGCAAGAATTCTAGGGTCGAACATAGGGACTATGGTGAAACAAAGATCGGTAATTCAAGTTGTCAATAACAAACATGCAACAAAGCAAACTATCAATGATGATGTAATAAGCAGGTAAAGGAAATGCGGATTCCAGGGATTAAAGCATTCAGTTGTGGTTCCGACTCAAGATCTCAAAAGATAACGTGGACAAAGCTGAGGTTTGCAAAGGGAAGTTGTTTCTAAGGTGGGAATAGATTACCAGGTAAGTCTCACTACTCACTATCCCAAACCAAATATCCTCTCACCGGGTAAGTCTCTAGGTACTAAGAAAAGGAACTATAATCGCAAACCAACATACCACCCAAGGGGATAGAATCAACCTTTACCGGGTAAGTCTCACGCTAACTCTCAAAGATTGGGTGAAGGCACACTCAAACCCCAATAAAGGATAAACCTTTATTACCTAACCCTCATGATCTTGGGTATACAAAGAAAGGAATTGTAACACCCCAAATTCTCAGAACTCGGGGAGCTACTGGTTAGGACCTCACAATGGGTCCCGGCCTTAGTTTGACAACAATTTTTCTAGGATCTTACAACAAGGCACAAAAGTATTAAAAACATTTTAAAACTTTAAACAATATATACATGAGGATATGTATCAGCCTTACAAAACAAAGGTACTAAAACGACGCATATGAAGTACATAAGACAACCTCGTCCCCAACTAAATGAGTACGTGAACCCGGCTGACCATTCCCTCCGGATCTCTCCACAACTATCTTAACTTGCAAGGCATCTACAAAGCGGTATAATACCGTTAGCTAACATTCTATGCATAAGTATAAAGGTAAAAGCACAAACACACAACATACACAATCAACATGCAACACACAATCCTTTTATTATCTTTAATTAGGTAATAAGTCATTACTAATGATACTTATTTTGTGACACGAGGGATTCCCAAACCTTGCCCCTGTCCCCGTTTACCAACAAGGAATGGTACTAATGCATCTGACCGTCTATCTGACTAGGTTGGTCGCAGGGAACCTCCTAGACTCTCGCAAGAGCTAGGCAGATGATGTCATGACCCGTTATCATACACTTGTGTCAATTACATAATACAATAAAGTCGTCCTAATCCGGTTTCGTTGTTTATCATAACTAACAAACACCACTCATACACATTACACTCATACAAGAAGCCATCTAAGTAAGTCCGTGGACTCACCTGAATCAGATCTCGACTCTCTTAATCACAACTCAATTTGTAACTGTATAACTCGGTTGCCTGTCAAAGGAGGCAAGTGTGTCAGCACACTTTCTAGGTAATTAGAAGTCTAAGACTACTAAGATAGTAGATCCTATTAGAACAGAATTTAATACAGTACCATTTTATGGTAAAATGACTTTTTTACCCTTGGTCCCGAAACTTCCAAAAATTCCATCATTCATGCCTAAACTCATATTTGAGACTAAAAAGTCATATTCTAACTCCTAAAGATGAGTTTGGTTACAAACTGGCAATTTACCCATTTTTCCTATTTTCTGAAAGATCGTTAAGGTGCAACTTCGGCTTCAAATATGAAATTGGAATAAACTTATAAAAATTCCAAAATAATTCTCTAGATCATCTATGATATCTCATCTACTCCTAGGAGCAAGAATTTTTTAAAACTGTTCAACCATCACTCCTAAAAAAATTTCCAAAGTTGGTTACAACACTTGAAATTTTCTATACTTAGCCAAAATCTGAGTATGTTTTCTAACTGTACAACAAGTCCACTTTGAGCCTCTATAATTCTAAATCCCACCATTGGATTCATCCCAACTTTTGACATATTAACCTATGCATGGCACTAAACAACATCTCAAAAACCGAACGGTGGATCGTATTTCTAAGGCATCCGAAAGTATGCTCAAACTTGACTGATCAACACAGTTTCTGGAATTTCAGCATACACTTAACAAAACAACACACTGTCTTAACTTTGAAAAATCATAACTCCTAAACTGCTCGCTGGATTTATCCCAAATTTTGATATGTTCTACTATAAAATCTTATCTATAATATATCCAAAATTCAGCAGCAAAGGAGATCAAAAGCCTATTTAAAACCATCTCACAAAACTGCATCACATGCTGTTTTTCTCAACACTCAGCACACTTATAAAAACTGCATGGGGAGACAACTTTGCAACATCATAACTCTCAAACCGTAACTCCAATTCTTACCAAATTTTAGTATGATCTACTATGTACTACTGACTACAACATATCCCAAATTCAGCAGCAAAGGAGGAGTATAACTTACTCAAATCTTGACCCGAAGTTGATTGTTTTTCACTTCGGAAAACTCAGAAAACGCCTCAGCTCTTGAAGCTATCTTCTCAGGCTGTTAGGGACGGATTGATGATATAAAGGGTGCTCACATCAGCATATATATGTTAAGGATTGATCAAAGAGAAGGACCAAGGAAGGACGGATTTGGATCTTACTCGATTCCATGACTCGAAGGTACCAGAAAGATAACATCAAGGCTGTTGTGGATCAGATCTGGGCTCCTCCGTATCAGTGGTCCGTTGGTGTTGATAGAAGAAGAAAGAGAGCCATCTCAAGGTGCCGGTTCCGGATTCCCAACTGCTCCAACGGGTAGGGCAAGACGCGCCCATGGTTCTCTTGTATAGGTACGGTCCGATGTCCTCCATGGAGGCGCTGTGCACGAACCGAACGAAGGCTGAAGGCCATATCTGTGTCGGACTCAAGGGAGAGCAACGTGGTCTCGGTCTTCTATTGCTCGCCTGCAGACGAAGGAGAGGTAGTTGTGTGTCGCTTGCCACCTCCGCCTATGCTCGCCGGAGAGAGGGGGAAGGTTCGATGGCGCCTGGGTCCTTGCTGCTCGTGACCACCGTCAAGAGGGGTGTGCGGATGTGCCGGCGCTGCAGCTTGTGGAAGAAACACGCTAGGGCTGGTACGTGGGTTTCAAGACACGTGAATAGAATCTAGGGCAAGGGAGATGCTGAAGTTGGTGGTGTGTTTTGGGCTGGCCGGCCAGCACTCGAGATCAGGCTTTGTCTGGGCCTCGTCAAGGCTTTGTCTTAGCTTTGTCAATTGGTCTCATGGGCTTGTCATGACTTGTCTTGATGACCCAAATGATCTACTACTAGTAAGCTTAAAATAATAAAAAAAAGGTAACATATATTTTATGTGAATATAAATATCACATAAAATAATAGAAGTTGTGTTCGTTCATGATATCAATTATCATGTAGAAAGATTAAATCGGTCGATATCTGGATTGACTCGGAATTAAACGGAAATAAAATTTTCGGATATTACATTAGTACCCCCTTAAAATAAGTTTTGTCCCGAAACATAGAACAAGGTATTTAATCAGACAACTTCCAAAATTAAACTCGTATATCCTAGTCTCACTAAATTTTAATTTCGTTTTCTAAACTCCTCTAACCCTATCAGAGCGTAACGAAAAATCCGGTCGTTACAAGAATCACTCGGTAAGTGTCATCCTAGGCTTGTGATGAACCAAGAAAGGTGTAACAAGGATAGGATTTGGCAAACTAAAACCTCAACTCAGATAAGAATCTGAAAAGGGCTCGCCTCGCTCAGTTATGTACCATCTCGGTCGAGATGTTCCACGACTGACCGAGGTGTTCGTCAGTTAAGGTAAAGGCTCAAGCTTTCAGGGTCCATTGGGGTAAAGGCTCATTCTTCATCGTCTTCCCCACAACTTTCAGCTAGTCACCCTAGAATCGCATAAAGAACTTAGCCAACAATCATTATGATAACATCAATCAAATATACATAAGAAAGGAATCAATATTCAAACAAGAAAACCTTAACACAAGGGTCTCAATAAATAAATTAAACAATCAAACAAATAAACAATCACCGTTCCTCAATCACAAATCAGAAAAAACAACAAACCGAACCAAACTAAGGAAATCTTACAACTTCCTTCAAACTTCCTTCAAAACTTGATTCATTCCTTCCTTGATCTTCAACCTTCAAAACTTCCTTCAAAAACTTCGTTCAAATCTTCCTGAATCCTTGATCCGGAAATTCGAAAATAATTTTTCTTCAGCAAATCAACCTCTTTATATAGGAGAATCACCTTCCTAACATAAAATATCTTTAAAGGCAATTTCCTTCTATAAAATATCTTCCAATCTTCCAAAATATATCACCAAAAAGATATGCTTCCTTCCAGAAATCCATCCTAAAGTATGGAAAATTCACTTTCCAAAAATAGAACATCTCGGCCAAAAATAAAGATCTCGTGTCCCGTCATCAGTTCGCCTCGGTCCAGACGCTCCTGAAGATCAACTCGGTCGAGGTGGCACAATAGCCAACCGAGGTGAGTCTCAGCTGAGAGTGAATCTCTCTAATCTGGTCCAAAATCAATCTTCTAAATCATTTACATGCTTCCTGAGTCTATCTTATGACATGACTCCTCAATGCTTCATAATGTAGTTCCAATTAATCCTTAGCTTCCTTAGCTCCATTTCGTTCTAAAACGTGCCATTTTTCCTACAATTACAACGAAACTAGGTGTAAACCTCGATTCTCGCAAAGGTAGACAAAACAACATAATGATCAAAGAATATACATCCATACATGCAAATTTATGAACATAAAACGTCCAAACCAATCCCAAAATATAGACTATAATACATGCTATCAAGCCACTCCTCTAATTTCATCCACTAGATCCCGTTATCATATTCCCACCTTAAAGGTCCAAATCCACACCGTTCTCTCACATGTCAATCACATGACCGCAAAAGATCACGTAAGGTCGTTACAATCCCTCCATGGGAGGTCTAATCATAGTTACTTTCTTTAACCACTTCACATTATATGACCAAGACACAAGCGCCTTAGTTGATACACCTTCTTACCATTGGCATTGAACCATCGGCATACACCAAGCTCTTGTCACCGATCCGTTACATTCCCACAATCCCGTTTACTCTTTCTATCCAACTGATCATTTAGGCAAACTCACACATGTGCGTTCTTGATTGCCACCGGTCAGATTATAGCTGACCTCCTTGAGGTCATCGACTTAACTTTCTTCTATACTCTTCATGTTACCTGTAGCCCAAAGGCTACCCTCCTTGGGGTACTCTTGCTTTAACTTCGTTAAATCAGTCTATACTCTTAGACTCCTTCTTCTTTCATAGATAACTACGTGCTTCTTGACCTTGTTGGGTCATATGACTCAATTTCATCCGCTTAACCACTCTCCCATGATGTCCTTCAAGAGCACCTTTTTAAAATTCTCCCTCGTTAAATAGCGTCCGATCACGTTTCTCTTGGGTTGGTAACTTAAGTCCTTTCATATTAGAAAGCTTCTTGTTGTGTTTCTCATCCTCTCGGGGTCAACATCAATTCATCTTTCTTCCTTCTTGACGTTTCTTGGCATTATCATCATTTCGGAAAACGGTCAACTCCACCAAGGAAATTCCACCATGTGAATCCTCACCTCTCCATTCTTCTCATAATTCTCGTAAGTCCGAAGAAGTCAACCCGCCGGTACTCCAGGAAACATTACACTTGGTACACCCCGTAAGTTTATCTTAGAGGTCTTTTATTCCTTCCGTCATTTGTGGGACATACTTCTCATCTCGGCTCCAGTGCTTAGGAGTGACTAGGGAAAACTTGCCTTAAATGGGATCGCCACTTGCAATCCTATACACTTAATCCACTTCTTCCGTTTATCGTCACTCCTCTAGGACTCAACCATAAGTTGGTTGTCCTTAGTTGCTTTCATCTCCGCTCAATCATTGTTTCTCCAAAACCGCTCCACATCTCCACGTCACTTTCTTGTTGGTATTGATTCCATCTCGATTTCTCTTAGGTTATTTTGAGTTTTTCTTCTACTTGTTCGTCCTTGCAGCGATACCTTCAATAGCCTTCTCCTGGTTGCTTTGCCATCCTCGAAAGGAATCCGATGATACATCAAGGAGTTCACCAACATGTGATGCTCCACTCAATACATGAGTCGACTCGTCCTCGCATGCATACTATTCTAAGCCCAACGATGTTTTCCAAGGCGGTGATGTCGAACTATCATCTTAACTATAAGGTCCCATATCTCTATAAGCTACTATATATAATAAGAATATATATAAGACTATATAAGCCTTGTGTCCATATCAGTACCAACATATCCACTCCAATATCATACCAAGTCCATCATGCGTAACTACAATCCACATATACAGCAAGTCCAAAAACAACTTACAATCCATCATAAATTCATAGTCCAAAACATCCTAAGTCCACAGTACATATCTATATATATACATAATATAATAACCAATAGCTATGTCGCCGAGGTCCGCGGAAGGAGTGGTGGTCCCGTACATACTACCCAACTGACTATGCTCGTGGTTTGAAAACGAAAAAGTCAGAACCCGTGTGGGTTATGTTTATTCCTCATTCGGCCTTTAGAAGGTTGCGAGTTCCTTTGTTGTCAACCTAGGGATCTGATACCACTTTGTAACACCCCAAATCTGCGGGATATCGGGATGCTACGAGCGAGACCTCACAATGGGTCCCGACCCTTAGCTTGAAAACAATTTCACCGGACCTTTCCAACAAGGCACAAATAAAAGGCCAATACCAAAATCAATTCAATGCAATGATATGATTCCCGAAGACATCAAGAAAGGAAAGACATCAGCCGTCTATAGAACAACGCCAACAATACGCAATATACAACAACAATAAACGGACTCAATTCTCCAAACTCGACTACGATGTAAGGAACCCCGGCTGCCCGGATCACCCGGCCACACCTAACCTGCACATCAACTACAACAATCGGTATAAAACCGTTAGCTCACATTCTAGGCATTATAAAGATAGGAAGGGCACAAACATACACATAACACACATCATGCTCATATACATACACATCCGGTTCTTATTCTCTTTTTAGGTTATTCCATTTTTAATTCCATTCGTTTAAAGTATGACACGAGAGTCTTATAACTCTCGCCTCAGTCCCCATGTAACCAACAGGAGTGTGGCGGAGCTCAACCCATATACCATGTGGAGTGGCGAAGAAGCCCGCCCCGTATACCATGTATGGCCTGGTCGCAAAGAACCTCCCAGTCTCCCTCGGGAGCTAGGCAGTGATGTCACTGCCTGATAATAATAAGCAATGGGCCAACAATATACATAACCAAGTTGTCCTAATCCGGTTTCATGATTATAAACAAAGATAAAGCACACACCACCGTCACATATCCAAATAATGCGTAAAAGCGAGCTAAGTAAGTCCGTAGACTTACCTCGTCTCAAAGCTAACCAAAACCGATCTCAACTTCCCATAGGAATACAACCAAAGCCTGATCAAAACGAGGCACACATCAACAAGACTCTCAAAGGCTACAAGTCCTTAGACTTCGCAATCTAGCAAAGGAACACAAGGTCCTACAACTCATAAGCTAGGGAACGTTCCTAGGCTCCAAGGGACCATAACTCATCAAGCATATATAAAGGCACTACAACAGCCCACTCTCCTAAAAGGATAACTCATCACCAAGCTAGAACGCAACAAGTCTAAGAGGTATAACATGATCATCACACTCGAGTCATCCTAAGCAACAACCGAGACTCTAAGGTCTCCCATGGTCCACAACCACTAGATGGCATTCACAACTACCCTAGGTTCATCCTAGGCATGATACTAACATGAAACAACCTCACCCACTAAGGAAGGAACGAAGAAGAAGGGAGAAGAAGAGCCTATTGTTGAAGAAACGCAGCCCCGGAAACAAAAGGCGCGACTGCGTGCTGAAGTTCACGGCCCCCCGCGGCACTGTTCATCCGCCCCCGCAGTTGTTGGCCAAACCTGTCGCCGCCCCCGTGGCGCTGCTCACCGTCCCACGGCTGGCTAAGATCCGCCCCCACGGCGCCTGATGCCGCCCCCGCGGTAGAACTCTAGAAACAACGATTTATTCGATCTTCGATTGTGCACTTGAGCTTCTATGGCTTCCTTCTTTGGTTAGGCCTTCTCCAAACACTAACCACGGATCTTAGACACCTCTCCACGACCTAATCGAGCTAAGAACAAGCACATGCAAAGGATTCAAGAAGGTCTCTCTTCACAAGCTTCCTCCATAGCCATGG
Organism: Fagopyrum homotropicum; assembly: GCA_033239125.1. NCBI lineage: Eukaryota > Viridiplantae > Streptophyta > Magnoliopsida > Caryophyllales > Polygonaceae > Fagopyrum > Fagopyrum homotropicum. The sequence continues at coordinate 62,916,963 of BSWB01000005.1, forward strand.
AGGAGAAGAGAAGAAGGGGAAAGGAAATAAGCAAGAAAGGAGAAGAAGGAAAGAATGAAACTTACCCAGCCTGGATCCTAATCTCCTCCAATGCAGCTCATACACAAGGGATCCAAGAGAAGTGAAGATGGAAGCATAAGGGAGAGGTGGGAGTGAACCAACGTGAGAGAGAGAGAGAAGAAGTGTGGAGAGAGAGAGGAAAAGCTGGTTGAAAGTGATGGGGAGAAGAAGGGGTCAGCTAACATATCTCAGCCCCCTTTTTGCTAGGGAACGAGGGGTCCAAAGCAAGGTGAGGTAACGAAGGGTTGGTCCCGGATTTTGGAATAAATCCCGACACTCAGCACCTCGTGCCTGCGGAAAAAATTAGCCGCGCCTGCGGGAAGGTCAATAAACCTCTCAACACCCGGAATAAAAATTCCGGATGTTACAGATTGTCTGTGGCCTTGGAATTTATGTGATAAGATATTTACAGTGATTGTAGATAATGCAAGTGCAAATGATGTTGCTTGTGTGCATTTGAGACAGAGGATGATAGCAAATGGTTGTAGTATTAAGAATGGGAAATTTGTGCATATGAGATGTACAACACATATTGCTAATCTAATTGTCACTGTTGGGTTAAAGAAACATAAACCATGCATTGAATAAGAATTGTTGTGAAGTTTGTAAGGAAATTATGCTCCTAGATTGCATATATTAGTCATATTATATTGTTGTTGAAAGAAAAAATAGGAAGTTGTGATGCATTATGTCAAGCAATGGTTACTGATATGAAAGTCAAATGTGACAAGTATTGGAGAGAATTTGAGCAGATGAATATTTTTACTTTGGTTTCCATGATTCTAAATCCGAATCATAAATTTCAAGGGTTGAAAATGGTATTGCAAGATGTGTATGCGACAGATATGGGAGAAAGAGTGGCCACCTATGTGAAGATTGTTACAAGAGAGTTATTTGAGGAGTACAAAAGTATTTATGGCCCTCCAAGTTTATGTCATGGGGATCAAGCTAGTAGAGATGTAACAGATTTTGAGAATCTAAGACATACGGAAGTAGGTCCTCTAAGTTACATGTTAAACTTGAATGCTAGATTGGGCATGTTAGGCGAGTGTGATGGTGCCTTCACAAGTGAGTTTGATAGGTATTTCCATAAGTTAACGAGTCCATGTGATCCGACTAGTATACTGATATGGTGGAAACTAAATGAGTCTAGGTTTCCAATCTTTGCACGAATAGATCGTGATATTTTGGCGATTCCGGTCACTATAGTTCCCTCTTAATATGCCTTTACTATCGGAGGACGTACTCTTGATCAATTTCGAAGTTCTTTATCCAGTGAGGTATTATTATTCTCATTTGTTTGTATTATTATACTATTTCTCAAAACTTTCATGTATTTTTTATTCTTATCTTTATATATTTTAGATGCTTGAAGCTATCATTTGCACACACGATTGGATTTGTGCAAATAGAGGAACTCGTAAAAATGATGACGGTGAATGTTTAGAAGTAATAGATGAAATGATAGAAGATAATGTTTCCATTATGATAATATGTTATGTTCACTTTTACTATTGGTTTAACTTAACTTATTGCTCATTTTACTATTGAATTCCTTAGAAATGAAGAAGAGCAAGGGAAGTACACATATCTGAAAGTAGTGTTGGTGCGGTGAAGTCTTGTTGGTGTAGTCTTGCTACTCATTTAATGTTTAGAAGTTTTATATTTTGCTGAAATTGTTGCTTGGTTGTTGAAATTATTCTATATTTTGTTATATGTCTTGCTAAATGTTTGACATAAATATTAGTATTATGAACTTGTTGGGTTTTGTTCAACAAAAGTATATTTAGTGATCAATGAATTTGTTGGGTTTTCAATTTATTTATGTTGTTCAATTTTTTTGTAAAGTTCTAGTATTTCCTAAATATCCAATATCTTAAATATCACCCCAATGTATATATTTATAAAAAATACTAAAATAATCAAAATTATTAGTATTTCTTTTTTAATTTTGACCTTAATTTTTCACTTTATATTTAAATTTTGAATATCAAAATCGAATGGGACAGTAGTAACTGGTAAGTAACATGCTAAGTTGCTAACAAATTACAACACAGTAGCAGTGTAGCACTCTAGTCTCGAGGCGCACGATAATTTTTTGGTCCAAAACCGGTTTTGGACCGGACCTCGACCGAATAATTTGCTCCATTTTTGGTCTGCATTGTTCGGGTCCGGTCCGGTCCAGGTCCCGACCTATGAACAGTCCTAGCCACACCCCCTTCGTTTCATTCTTCCAGCCTCCGCCGCACCTCCCTGGTCGTTCTTCTCTCAGCCTCACCGGACCTCCCTTTGTCCTTCTTCTCGCAGGCCATCGTTCCCTCATCCCTTCCCCTGGTGCGACCGCCTTCTTTAAGCAGTCAAGAAATCCAGTGTACCGGTCTCGTGTTCTTCAAACCGTCGAGGAGTCCGGTGGAATTGTTGCGATCTTCTTCACCAGTAGTCCAAGTAACCGGCATCCTCTCCCTCCCTCCGTCTTCCTTCTAAACCGCCGCCCATCTCCCTCTTATTCCCTTGCAGCCTCTCTATTGCACCAGCTTGACTTGGCTCTAGCAGCAAGAGCGCCGCCGGCTCTCTCGCACCGGTTTCAATCGCGCCATCAGGAGGGCGTTGATGTCGCGCCACCAGGAGCAAGTTTTTGTCGCGCGAACGAGTCTTGCGAACCCGACAAGCCGGCACGAGTTGTTGTTGGCTCAACGTTGCACCGCTACCCCCGCCTTCTTTCCGACACTAGGGACCTCTGCACGTTGCCAACCGGACGACATCTTTTGTATAGATGTGAGACGCATTGTGGTGAGATTTTTTTAGAAGACTTCGAACCCTAGATTTTCCAATTTGGGGTTTTTGTGATTTATGAGTTGAATGTGTATATATGTAGGTAATATTGAATGATTAGGTTTGGCAGTTAATTGTTTAATTATGTATATGTATGTGTAATTATGTGGGCAATTGTATGGAATTTCTGAAGGGCTTGCGGAAAAGTTTTGTTGTATGTTGTAATCGAAGTTATATAGGATGTCTATATTTCGAAGTTGAGAAGTTGGTATATCGGGTGGTTGTCAATGGTATGTATGGTATGAGTTGGTACGTGAGATGAATGTTGTAAATATGAAAAGTATGAAGGTAATAAATGAATGCTTGTGGGCTAATGATGAGGACGAGTTATACGCCGGATGACCTGAAGATAGCTTCATTGATAGTAATTGATTATAGACATGGATGCAAGTTCCTTAAACTATAATAAGAACTTATGAGAAGAAGTTATGCGAGTCTACTTTCCGTCATAACTAGAGTTTGGTAGCATGTAGTTAGAGTAAGTGTCCCTTTTTGGTTTAAACCTTACAGGTTCTTATTTTTATGTATATCGGCAGGTCTTAGTTACACGTATTTTTGGTTATTGCGGTCTATTTTTACCTCATGTAGAAGCATGTAGTGTATTAACTGGTTGGACAGCTTCAGATTTGTACAAACACGGATTACGTCCCTGAATATACTATGTTTGAACTTTTGTTGGTCAGTGTCATTCAACCCTTGCAGTATGAAACTTATTATACGGGACAACACAATTATCCATGATGTCTCATATCTTGGTTTATCATCAAACTTGTACATAAACTAGGAAAGGAAACAAGCTTGTTATATAGTAAGGGGTATTAATATTGTAAGTCGTAATAAAAAATATCTTAACTAACAAAGGAGTTTTTTTTTGTGTACAGCTCATCTTCATTTACATCACAACACTCTTCTTCCTCTAATTGTGTAAACGTACCAGAAACTCATATCAATGTACACATTAACATTCCATACAAAAAAATCATATTAAAATCTCATATCAAACTCACACCAAAAAACCATATTAATATAGATAAATCATACCAAAGCTCATATAAGAAGCCATATCAATATACACAAATCATAGCAGAAACTATACAATACTCATACCGTAAAGCATACTAGACAAATCATATCACTACACACACGAAACACATCAACAAATCATACCAAAAACTCATACTAGAAAAATATACCAGAAACTCATCATGTCAATATAAAACGAAACACATCAACAAATCATACCAGAAAACCATATCAACTCATACCAAAAACGATACGAGAAACTCACAGCAAAACCATAATATCATAAAACAAAGTACAAATCAGAGAGTATCATACAATATGTATCAAAACCGTACTAACCATGTCGATTTCTTTGCTTGCGCCCCCAGCGACAACGATTTGCATGTCTTCCTCCTTATTAGACATTGTAGGTACTTGGGCATGAGTTGTAAGAGCCTCTTCAACAGGTGCGGGTTTAGTTTGGGTTATTAGTTGGAAGTTAGGTTGATCAGACATCAAGGATCGTTGAGCCTCCTTAGATCGTTGAGCCATTGTGATGTTTGAGTTAGGGTTTTTATAGTTTGTGAGGAAGAAACGAAATGGTTGAGAGACCGGTCGACGGAGATCGATTGGTGAAGTTGAGAGTCGAAATGGGAGAAATAGGGGTGAAAAAGACTATGAAAATGGGAGAGAGATTGTTGGTATGACTTTTTGGTATTGAAGGGAGAGAAGCGAGAAATACATTGGTCGTTTAGTTTGTAAACAAAGGGAATAGCATAGCGCAATAGTAAAATCAACCCAAATTTAACCTAAAATCAAATTACAGTGGGTTAAAATTAAAGGGTATAGAAAACAAAAGCACATAAAATAAAATAAAGAGTTCATTTTCCTTTTTTTAATCGTATACATGACATAAGTTAATGAAATACAACATTAAATAAAAAAAAAAAGCTTATGAAAAGGAAAAAAATTGAAAGCATGAGGACAGGTTTAAACGTTAGGTAATATAAGAATGAATTTTGGCGGGGAGCGGGTGGATATGATCTCAATTCAACGGCTATCAAGAATTCGAAAAATCAATTTTCGAGATAATAAATAAAGAAACAAAAACAGCGAAAAATCAATTTCCCTACACAATCACAACAGCTGAGCTTGGTGAATGTGGATAGCAACAATGGCTGCTTCTTCCACCACCTTCTCCTTTACAGCGCTCTGCTCCTCCAATTCTTCTATTCCTAAACTCACTTACAAGCCGTCGCTGAAATTCGCCAGAAATGTTGGTCGTAAAATCCGATCTCCCACTAGGCTGAAAGGCGCTGGTTTCTCCGAGATCGAACCTGATCTAAATGAAGATCCTACTGATCGTTGGGCCACCAACAGTATTAGCCCCGTATGTTTGCTCTCGAATTGAGGATACTAGAGTTTAGCTCCGATCGAAACTCAAAACGAAGTTCAATGGAGGGATGGTAGGGTGCCCTCACTCACAATTTTACCAAAATGGGAAGAGGAGCTGAGTTATTTCAAAGCAAAACAGAGGATGGAGGAGGAGCTTATGGAAGAGGAGGTAGTTCATTGTAGATTGTAGATGAGTATAGGATATTAGGATTCACTTAAAACGAAATCTATATATCTAACTAATTAAAAGGTTTTTAATCATAATTAAACCCACTAATTTTAATTTCAATGGATCCCATTGATGGAATATTTAACCGAAACTCAATAGGGTGGTGATTGGCTAACGAAAATAGAATAAGAGGTGGTTAATTGAAATTATTTTTAGAAGAGGTGGTTAAGTGAAAACACAGGTAAATAAGAGGTGGTTTTGTGTAATTTATTGTAATTTTATTGATGTTTTAAAGGATGAATTCGATTATGGAGTTTATGACGGACATCACACATATTATGGAGGTCATGCTAAAGGTAGTTGAACTATTTCCATCAATTCAGTTCATCCCATTAAGAATTCTACCCCTGAAGCCTTGATGAGTTAGTGATTGACTGTATTTGATTGGCATAGGAACGTTTTTGGAAACACTGGCAGAAGAATACAATTCTATGGAACCTCCTACTGGATTTCAAGGTTTGACATTCATGTCTATGAATTTAAAATTAATTACTTGTCTTCTTCTTTGGCCTCTAATCTTCTGATTATTGCTTTGTGCTAAATTTCTGTGAAGATCAACACTGGTTTTTCCATTCTTTGGCAGGGTTGATATCTTGGATTTTCCTTCCAGCTGTAGCTGCTGGGTTATACTTCCATGTTCCGGTATTATAGCCTGCTCAGAATGATAATGAACTTTCGAATAAAGATGAATTTGTGTTTCCACATACTAAAAGAACTGTTTCTGCAGGGAGAGTACTTATTCATTGGAGCAGGTTTATTTACAGTGAAATTTTGCATCACTGAGATGGATAAACCTGACCAACCTCACAATTTCGAACAACAAATCTACAATATGGAGAGGGGTGCTCGGGACAAGTTGTTATCGGACTACAACACCATGGATATTTGGGATTTCAATGAGAAATATGGGGATCTTTGGGATTGTACTCTGAAAAAGGATGATATCAAAAAGAGATGATGAAATATTTTATAGCCCAATCTTGAGCATGTTTATCAAGTATGAGGTATAATATACTGTCTCAAATTTCATGTACCAGATGCAGATGAATAATAGATGTATCCTGGTAATTAAGAGAAATGTTATTCGTTCAATACTATGTGAAGTCCGCTGTGCTCTGCAGATTAATGTATCAAGGTTGAGCTGCATTAGGGAAATGAAACCTAAAAGGTATGAAGAACTTGATGTACATCAATATATCATATCAACTTGATTTCTTCTAATCAAAGAACTGATGGCCAAGATATTCTTATATCCAATTATTCATTGAAGCTTCCTGATAATGTTTGCATAGTATATATGCGCGTACGTGTATCCCATCTTTGTTAAATTCATGCAGATTGAGACATTGAAGTGCAGTTACAACCACATACTCAAAGTACATCAGCTTTTAATGGCTTCTTTCATAACTCATGTCTTTGGGTTCCTGTGACTGTTGTTCTTTTTGACTTCCTTGATTGATAATAATGGCTACCTTTTTATAGGACATTCTTCTTGTGATTTTTGTGTATAACTTGTCAAGTTGGACAACTAACTATAGAATTACACAATCTCAAACACTGAATTTGAAATTGCAACATTTGAGGGATTAATTGCTGCAACATGGCATTTTCCCAATAAATAGACGAATCTCCTTCATATTAACCAATAAGCAAACAGCCATGAAAGTACACATTATGCTCTTCACCTCCCATCTCCTATACTTACTCATCCGCCATTGTCAAGCTCAGCCCAGTACTCAGGGCTATCCCTGCAAACCCAACCGAACCACCTCAGGCTATCCCTGCAACACCTACGCCTTCTACCGGACTGCACCACCCAACCACTTGGCGTTAGCCGATGTGGGCGACCTCTTTTCTGTCAGCCAGTTGATGATATCAGAGCCCAGCAACATCTCTTCTCCTGCTTCCTCTCTCTTACCTGATCAGGCCCTCCTTGTACCCATCTCCTGTGGTTGCAGCTTTGCTCGGAATCTAAGCATGTCAATCTCCTATTCCAATTTGACTTACAGGATTCAGGCAGATGATACTTTCTGGTCTGTTTCCACGATGTATTACGGAAACCTTACTACTTATCAATCTGTTGAAGCTGTAAACCCAACCCTTGTCCCTACTGACCTTTCCACTGGCCAGGATGTGATTTTCCCCATCTTCTGCAAGTGTCCCAATCAGACCCAGATGGCGAAAGGAGTGAAATGGCTGATTTCTTATGTTGTTCAGCCAACTGATGATCTCGGTTCTATTGCTACTATGTTTGGTACCCCAAAGGAAAAGATTGTTGACATCAATGGGAAGAAAATTCAACCTTCTAGTACTGTTTTTGTGCCTGTTTCTAGGCTTCCCCGGCTCAACCAACCAGTTTGGGTAGCTTCAGGACCATCCAAGACTAAGGGAGAAGATCATAAGGGTAATGTGATGGGTTTGGGTGTTGGTTTAGTTGTTTGTCTTGTTCTGTTGTGTTCGGTTATTGGGTTTTGGGTTCATAGAGAGAGGTCGTTTAGAAAGATGTTTAATGTTCAAAAGCTGGATAGAAAGGACGAAAGTATGGACATAGGAATTATAACAGTAAAAGGGAAAGATTCTTGCAATGATGTGGATGTGAATTTTCTTGCTGATGTGTCTGATTCTTTGGATAAGTATAAAGTGTTTGAGTTTGAAGATTTAAGGGCTGCAACTAATGGGTTTGATGTCAAGTGTTTGATTCAAGGATCTGTTTACAAAGCATGTATTAAAGACAAGGTTTTCGCAATCAAGAAGATGGGGTGGAATGCTTATGAAGAACTGAAGATTCTGCAGATGGTACATATTTTCTTTTTTCTGTTCATTTTTTTTTTGTTATTTTGCTCATGATTTTATTTTGAATGTTGTAAAGGTAAATCATGGGAGCCTGGTCAAGCTAGAAGGCTTTTGCATAGACCAAGAAGACGGCGGCTGCTATCTAGTCTACGACTACATAGAAAACGGATGTCTCAACTCCTGGCTACGAGACGACAATAAGAAGGAGAAGCTCACATGGAAAACAAGGCTAACGATCATGACAGACATTGCTAACGGTCTCCAGTACATACACGAGCACACAAGACCACAAGTAGTCCACAAGGACATCAAAAGCAGTAACATCCTCTTGGACTCGAACATGAGAGCCAAGATAGCGAATTTTGGTTTGGCAAAATCAGGATGCAATGCCATTACAATGCACATTGTTGGAACTCAAGGATACATGGCTCCTGAGTACTTAACCTATGGGGTGGTGTCGGCTAAGATGGATGTGTTCTCATTTGGAGTGGTTATGCTCGAGTTGGTCTCGGGCAAGGAATCTGTTAGTGAAGACGGGGAAGTTCTATGGGCGAATGCGAAGGGACTGTTGGAGGCTGAGGAGAAGTCCATGTGGGTGTCCAAGTGGATGGATCAAATGTTCCTCGAGGACCCATCGTGTTCTATGGAGAGCGTGATGAGTGTCGCGGCTCTCGCTGTTGCTTGTGTGAACAATGATCCTTTGAAGAGGCCAAGCATGATTGAGATTGTGTATGCATTGAGCAAGGGCGACGATCTTTTCTCTGTCTTGTCTTCTGGAGATGGATTTGTACCTCTAGTTGTAGCAAGATAAACCCTTATTAGTATATCTCGAACCAAATAATTTGTAAGCCTATTATATAACAGCTCAATGAGTTACCTTGTCAATTGGTTTTAGAATGGTATGTCCTCGGTTTAAAAATAGCATGTACTCGTGTGCATCTTAATAGACGTATGTCCTCCATGACTATATTTTCTTCCTTTTTATCTAAGTTCTCAAAATATTTTGGTTTGATTTGGTTGTCCATGGCAAATTAAAGTTTGATTTTATTTGCTTTCAACCCGATCATTTCACTCCCATTTGCGATGGGTTCACACATACTAACTTATTCGATCTAAGTGTAATATAACTTTTATTTGAAAAAACTATATAGACATTGTTAAATTTACTAAGACCTATAATGCACGGACACGCCTAAGAGGCGGAGTGTCGCGTGTCGGACACACCCGGACACACGGAAACTCCTGAAAACGCGGGGGAAACGGTCAAATTTGAGCAGAAACGGTCAAGACACGGTTCGGCATAGGGAAACGGCTGGGAAACGGACCGGAAACAAACCGGACATGGGCCAGACACGGACCGGACACGAACCGTGTCCGGTCAAGGCACGGTCAACGCTTAAAAAAAACGCGTCTGCTAACTGAGCGACTTCTCATTTTGTCAATCGTCATTCGCAGGTCACAAGATTCGCAACAAACAACCCTAGCACTCCGCACCGTAGCCGTCGCCGTCGCCGGTCGCAGGTCGCAGTCGGAGCTTCACTCCTCAGACCGACCGTCGGCCCTCTGTTCTTCGTCTTCATCTCTTCGTCTTCATCTCTTCGTCTCGTCCCAGCAGCGTCGTCTTGTCGCAGTGCCTTCGTCTAGTCTTCAGGCCGTCGGCCCTCTATTCTTCGTCTCGTCGCAGTGCCTTCAGTTCCCGTGTTCGCAGTGTCTTCGTCTCATCGGCCATAGCAGCTTCCGGTTTCCTGTTAGGTAAAATGCAGTAAATACTTGTTGTGTTGCTGATTAACTTGAATCACTTGTTGTGTTGCTGATTTGATTAATTTGAATCACTTGTTGTGTTGTTGATTTGATTAACTTGATTCACTTGTTTACTGACTTTACTCTTCTACTTCTAATCTTCTTCCTCTTCAATTTACAGAATTATTGATAGTCGAATACTTGTTGTGTTGCTTATTTGATTAACTTCAATCACTTGATTGTTTTGAGCTTTGATTTTTGATTTTTGAGCATTTGTGCTTCTGCTTAACAGCTTAAGTGAAACTTAAGTGCTTAGTTGCTTATGCTTAACAACTTTAAGTGCTTCTGCTTACTACTTAACAACTTAAGTGCTTAGTTACTACTTAGTACTTACTGCTTTATATGGTTATTTGAATGTTTGTAAATTGTAATTTTACACTCTGCAGGCACTATTTGAGTGTTGGTGATCACTTAGTTGAGTTAATTTTACCATTGCAGAATTTATGGCTTCTTCAAGCTGGCAACAAGGCAGTCGTAGCACTACTACCGGAAGTGTTTCATCGAATGCAAATGATGAAGAACGTCCTCTTTGATGAAACATAAGACTAAGTATGTTTAATTTTGTGTTTTGTAAGAATTAAAATGTTTGTTTCTAAGAATGTATTTGATTTTGGAACTATTTGATTATGTTTCAGTTTGGGTTAGTTTGTTGTCATGAACTTACGTCTTACGATAATGTATTCATCTAGACATCTACTCATATAGTCATATGTCATTGAATTTTTAATATGTATGTTATTCATCCGGCGGTGTTCATTGAGTTTGGGCGCCGAAACCAAGTTTTTGAATTTTTTTTTTCTAAATATGAGGGTCGTGGCTCTCGCTTTCCTTTTTTGTTTTTCACTGATTTATTTTACCATGAAAAAGTTTTCGAAGCCCACGATTAGTGTCTGTTTTGTGTGTTTATATAAGGTTAAATGTATGAAAACATCCGCGTAAGGATACAATTATCGTCCAGGGGTAGAAGAATATTATATATTTGTATTTAATGATTTTACACTATTATATTTTAATTATAATTAATTAGAAATTTTAATTAAATTAATAATATTTCTAAAGAAGAGATTACTCAGAATATGGTGACAAAGAGTTATAATCTCATAAATAATTTAGAAGAGTGTAAGGATTGGGCACAAAGAATGTGATGTCTTGATTTAATAGATTAATTAAAAAGCTATATAAAAAATAAAACAAAATATAAATAAAAAAGTAAAACGAAGCAAACGACGACCGAAACAAAGACAAGCCGATCAACCTTAGTACAGTCGATCGGTCAAAGACTCGACTTTTAATTAAAATAAATAAATAATATAACATAAGCAAAAGCAAAGCGAAAGATGAGAAATACTTCAGTAAGACCGATCGGCCTTAAGGGCATATATCGATCGGCCACCACAAAAAAATGAGGTCAAACAATAGTAGTAAGAGAGAGGGAAAATATTGTATTTTTAGGAATCAAAACCTTACAATTCGAGGATAGGTGAATAAGGCTAAGATGATGAATCAATAAAACAATTCTGGAATCTAGATCACCACAACATGCATTTAATATGATCCTAAATGTAAGTCTAGTTATGTGGGAAACAACTTCGTCTGATTGTCACGTGGTTATGACTTTGTTTGACATACATCAATGGTTGTCACCACGTTAATTGTCTCGTACCCAAGACAATGTCTATTTTTCACATCGAACTCAATATGGAGAATGAGCGACTCAACTCTCGCATTTTGTCATCAACACCTTGAAGAACATATAACAAAAGAATATCCCAAACTCATCTATCACATTTTGCAAGGAACGGTCCAAATACTACCATAACACATACAAACATAAATCCAACAGTTATATAATCAATTCAACATCATAGATCAATGTAGTCGGATTCTTTGAAGCCTAGAAAAGATGAGAGCAAGACATACCTAACTAATACTCAAAAGCTTTATTAAGGATATGAAATTAGCTAGACAATAGTGGAAAACTCGTAAAATAAAAAAGAGAAGATAATAAAAACCTAGGACGAAACACCTTTTTGTTGGGAGGATAAATTTACAAATCTCCTAAGATCTATTTTCTAATAACATAAGATCTATCTAAAATCTACCAAATTTTATCTTCTAATAAGATAACGTCTAACCTTTATTGATAACTATAAATTGTTGAAGTAGACTTGTAGCAAAGGACAAGCCGACCGGCCTTACTAGGATTGGCCGATTGGTTAAGTCCAAATCTTGGCCCTTGACACTTTCTCTTCGATTGTGGTAATGAAAAGTCACCTAAAGGTAGAAACGTCATAAGGTCAATCAGCCTTAATGCCCGTCGATCGATTTGCATACTTCCCGATGTGTTCTTTACTTCATTCTTGAGTCTCAGTCATTTCCGTCTTGACCTTGACTTCTTTGACCGTAGGAACATACTTAGTGTGTATGAGGTTACTTTGTCGTCGATAACTCACATTAAGCTCCATAAACGCTGAACTACCTACAATTACATAAATTGTAAAAGAACGTAATAGAATGTGGATGAAGAAGGCATTACTCTGAGTGATATCAAATATCTCATACTTGAACCTTACTTGCCATCAAGTAATACCCATAGAAAACCAACATTGGATTTGATTTAACAATGGATTCAACTAGAAAGCAAACATTTGGGTAATAGAATGGTGATGCCTTCGATGTTTTCCCATGAGAGACATCACATTGATAGACAAAGATAAGGGTTTTGATTTAACATTAAATTCAACTATACATTCAATATTTTTGGATAATTATAGCTCCTCAACATCTATCTCAAGGTCGTCGGTTATGTCAGCATCCCACCTAGTGGGCGAAACAAGGGTAAACAAAGCTAGATTGAAGAAATGACGAGGGAAAAGGGTTATAAGTTGGAATAATCCGGATGGTGTAGAAATGTCACTAAATGTTTTGGTATGATGTCTCATAGTATAGATTTAACCTTGCCGAGAGCATTAAGAACGTGTGTGAAATGAGATGAATTCAAAGCATCTAGACTAGAATTAGACAAATATGTTGGTAAGTATGATTCTACCATGATAGAGACATGATGCAAAAACCAACAAAAACACAATAAAAAGGTTAGAGAACATAGAAGAGAAGTGTCATTATATCAAGATGGCTCAAAATCCAACAAAACTTTTGGATTTTGATAAATCCATTTATGTTTATTCTTAAACCATTTCTAAATAACAAAAAGGCGAGATAGGGCTCCCTTCTTAAACTGAAGTTCGGGAGGAGTAATGGGAAAACACTAAACACAACCTACGTACTCGTTTGTTTCTTACTTTTACGTAATATGATTTTCTAATCAATCGCTTTTTAAAACTTGATCTTTGACACTTAAAATCCTTCAAATCTCAACTTTAGAAGGGTCCAAATGGTTGAGATTCATTGTTTCCTTGTTAACTACATTATCATCTTTTAGCAAAAATATATCGTATCCTCACCAACTCTTCGGGGACCCCAAGAAAGGAATCTGATGAAGGATCATCTGAGCTAACTCCATCTTCACCACCTCTAGGGACTCTAACAAGAGCGCAAGCTAAACGTCAAGCTGAGATAGATGCTCTTTTCCTAAACATGGTCCTTGAAACTCAACCAAGTCCACCTTCATCAAGTCTAAGGACCATCTTGTGGACCAGCCACGAACACATCCCAGCCAAGATGATTAATGGAGCTTAAATTGTATTTCTAGTTGCTGGGCAGGCCTTGGGACGCATTTCAAAGGACAGACGGAGTCCTTGAAATCAGATACAAGGGGTTTCACGTGTGTGCATGTGCATGGCTGGAACATTCATTTAAGTATGTGGACGTGAGAGGCTGAATAGGAGAGTTTAATTAGGCTCAGTTGTGTTATATGTTTGCTGGGCTTTATTTAACTCTCTTTCAATGTAATTATTGTAATTAGTTTCTTTTTTTCTGTTTTAGAAAAAAAGGCCTAGGATGTATATAAAGCCTTTTCTCTCTTCTTTTGTAGTTAGACAAGTGTTATACAAGTTTTGCTGAGAGCATTTCAGAATTAAATCCAAGAGAATTTAATCATTCTTGTCTTGTGAGTTTGTGTGTGTGATCTAGCTTTCTCGTTCTTGTGTATGTCAATCTCCTTCGGGATTGGTGTTGCAAGTCGAACAAGGCAACCTTTTCGTGCTCTCGATTCTCATATCGATTGTGTGGAGTTGTAAGAAGCGGGGTCGAATCGTCACTGATTTGGTTCCTGGATATCGAATTCAAGTGTTTTATCATTGTTCCTTTCGGTTCTTCTTCTCCCTTTATGTTTTCTCATTTTCATTGTTGTCCCTGTTTGTTAATTTCGTGTATTCTTCATTCTTCAGAACAGGTTGTTCGTCTAGATCCGTTCTTCGCAGCTAATCCCCGTATCAATTGGTATCAGAGCACAGTTGACGTCCAACCTCCAAAAAGAGTCGGTAAATATGTCAAAAAAACACAAACAAAAGTGTCTTCGTTTTTGCTGTTGAGTATGTTTTGATCATTGTCTTTTGTTTGAGTCTATTTCCGTTTCTCTCTTCTACTTTAAGCTTAGTTTGAGTCTAACGAGTTTGTTCCTTATTTGTGAGTTTTGGACACCGGAAACCACCATAGCATCACACCAACCACCATCATACCACCATTTTTCCTCAGCCACATCAGCCACACTTGAACCAGTTGAACAAAACCCAAACGTGGCTGCTTCTCTTCCTGCATCCAGTACACGCAAAATTGAAGTTGAAGTAGATTGTTTCCCTACATCCAATGCACGCCAAAATTGGATTTGATTTAGCGTGTTTCCTACAAATCCGGCGCAGAGCTTGAAGTAGTTGTTTTCCTCCTACAAATCTTGCACGTAGAATCAGTTGCAACAATCTAGGAGGTGAGATTTGATCTTATCCTGAAGATTTGCAATAGCTTGGCCCACGTTTATCTACAAACAAACAAAAAAAACTAGTTGTTTTTATTTTTTTCAATTTTTTTTGTTTATTCTTCTTTTCTGTTTTCCTGAATCATAAAGTTCAAAAAAAATAAAAGAAAAAGGATTAAAAAAAAGAGAAGAAAGAAATCCGAAATCAAAAAAAAAAAAAGAAAGAGAGAAAAGAAATCAGATCTAGAATTCTTCGCCAATATAAACGATATTACGAAAGTTTTTCCGAAATTAGGTTCGGATGAAACTTTTTTCCGAGAATACACGATGGTGTGAGGTTGGGAATTAAAACGCGGTGACTCACCACGTTTCTTTACAGAAGAAACGCGGTGAGTAACCAAATCAGAAGAAATTTTTTTAAAAAAAATAAAGGAAAGAAACGCAGTGAGTCACCGTGTTTCTTTCATTAAAAAAATAAATTAGAGAAACGCGGTCATTGACCGCGTTTCAATTTTTTTTCTTTTTTTTTAAAAAAATACTTGCACTAGAATATAATTTTCGTTTAAGGAAAGAAACGCGGTGACTCACCGCGTTTCTTTTCTTTATCTTTTTTTTAAAATTTTCGTTTGAAATAAGTTAATTATGTTTTTTATTTTTTTGTTTTACTAGTTATTGTTATTTAAATAAAAAAAATTGTTCTCTCCACTAATATTTTTTAATAGTGAAACAATAAATAAAAATAAAAAACATAATTATTAAAACAAGTACAATCAACAAATACATCATTCATTAGTTTATCAAAAATATAAATAAATGCATCATTCATTAGTTTATCCAAAAAAAAAAAAAAATGCATCATTCATCTTCATCACTTTCATCGATAACTGACATGTTTTCGCCTTGATAATCTGTAGACGGACGAATATGCCTGATAGGGACTATATATGAAGACAGACGAGGAAGAGGGGGAGGTACGAAAGGCTGTGGGATCGTCCCAAACTGCGACATGCTCTCAGATGGATATGAATATGGCATGCTCTCCATAAGGCTAACAAATCCTGAGCCGGTGAAGTACCCCGACAGCCATATCATAGCACCCAAACCCGAAGCACCTTCATATGATGTAAAATCTGGTTGGGTCTGGGGATGAGCATGGGGAGGTGTCGCCTGTGGATAATGTGTCGCCTGTGGAGGTGTCCCCTGTGACGTACCAGCGCCATGTGAACTCGGATGCTGGTAGTAAGACGGATGAAAGGGTAGGTGACTAAGTATATATGCGCCTTGTGAACTCACGTAGTCATAGTACCCTGAAATTCCACTCATCATGTCCCCATATTGTTGTTTTGAGTGCAACTGTGAAGCTTGATCAACAATTTCTCTTCCTCTGCTTGTTACGTCAGAAATATATTGACCCTAAAAAAAAATTATTATACCAAGAACTAATTCATTAACTATATGTTTATTAGTAAAATAGTCACGCTGGCATAAAGATCAGGAGCGACAGGTTGATAATAGGCAAGTGATGTCTGTCTTGAAGGGCTGATCAAAAGACGCGTCCTACTCGTGTACCAAGTCATATAGTCATGTAAGAAGTTTGACACACTTTCAGGTGGGTAAGAATGTGCTATAGTTTCTGCGCGCCTCTCCCACTCAGCGATGTAGGTGCTATGAAAAATTGCCTAGTCAGTATGATGTTGGCCCCTTCTATCAACAACGTGCAACTCCTTGCTGTAAGCACAGATAGGTGGGATTTGCACTTGCCCAAACTGTCTCAAAACACAGTCAGGCCGATGATGCTCCACTATATCAAAACATATCATGGGTGTCTCACTCCTCCAAATATGTCGACCCTGACAACAAATAGGAGCAAGGACATCCAAAATGTCGTCTGTATATGGCTTCCATACAAACTACAAAAACATTTTGGTGAGCAAAACATGTATAATTTACAAGATTATGCCGTTAAAGAATATTAGATCTAATCTCATCAGGCCTCTGACTGTTTAGGGCATCCCGATAATACGCCAGATTTTTAGGGGCATGCTCATATGAGAATACGTGGCCTACCCATATATAATATTTTAAAAATAAAAAAAAGAATTTTATCATTGATATAAACGTATATATACAACCGAAAAATTATCAATTTATATACCTCATAGCCAACACATCTACTCTGCGAAGAAAGTGATCACCAAGTGGAGGTGGGTGTAGATCTGCTGCTGGATGTCTCTGTCTCCTATGCCTTCTCGCAGCATTCCAACGATCTGCTTTAGTACCCTGAGTCCGGTAAAACGAGCATCGTGGTCTTCCTATGGGGCTCCTCTCCCACGACCATAACTACAATTGCTTAATGAATATTAGAATGTGAACTAAGTTAATTTATTTACCGAAAGATGTTCAATATTTAGGGTTTACCTGCAATAAGATCAATGGTCGTGTAATCTCGTATTTTTCTTTATGGGCCGCTTTACATAGTTGTACAGAAAATCCAACGTCGCAGAACCCCAACTGTATCGACCAGCTGCCTCTAGATCCCCCAACCATGGGAGGTACAAAAGCTGTATAGAGCCACCACTGGTATCTACAAAGATCACTGCGCCCATGAGCAACAATATGTATGCTCGAGCATGACTCTACACTATATCCTCGTCAGCATCCTCTGGGAGACCTCATGCAATGAACCTCCGTAGTCACGAAAATTTTAAAGATGAACCCTTAATTTTACTCGGCTCCGGGCGCTCTCCAAGAAGCAACTCAACAACTCTCCTCCACTGGTAGTCTGCACTACCAGTCACAGCAGGTCCATCTATGGTAAGACCCAACAATACTGCGACGTCCTGAAGTGTGATCGTCGCCTCATCTACAACTAGGTGAAAAGTATGTGTCTCAGGTCTCCATCTCTCAACTAATGTTGTGATCAACTCAGCATCTAACTGAAAGGAAGATCCAAGACGATATATCCCATAAAATCCAGCCAGCCTAAGATAATGAATTACCCTCTCATTTGGTGGGAGGAATGAAACAATGTTTCTAAGATGCATTCTAGCAGTCCATGGTTGTTGAGTCTGCAAATGATTAAGCATATTGTTAAGATTAAGAAATCAACAAGAAATTAAAAAAATTATCAATTTTAGTTTAGAGATTTTCTTACATAAGGGGCACGTGACCACACATCATCACTAAGATGCTCAGCCTGACGCCTAAGCAAATCTGGTACATGGGAGCCAGGATCCATCTACATGTGGTAAAGAACTTTAAGTTTGATTGACTAAACAATAGAACAACAAATAAACACAACTTCATATTTCATTGATAAAACAACTTAATACAAAAACAAACAACTTCATATTTCATTGACAGCTAAACTTAATACAACAAACAAACAACTTCTAATCTCTGCTTGATGACCCAACTTGAGAACGACAACTCCTTCTATTATGACCAAGTTGTCCACAACTTCCGCAACGACTTTTTCCTCTTTCACTTTGATCCATTTCATTTCTGATTCTCGAGTTTCTATGTCTTCCACTTGGGCGCTTAGAACTTGGATCCGGGACTATTAACGGCCCATGTACTATTGACCATTCTGTTTGATCGCCAACAGGTTGGAAGTATGGCTTGTACGTCTCAAGATATGAATGTATGGTGAAAAATTCATCAACAAAGGGCTCAAAGGACCACTTCTGATAATAACAAACAACAAGTACGTGGGGGCACGGAAACATCAACAACTGCCAGGTATGACAACTACATTGACGTTGTTGTAAACGAACGGTAAAGTTGCGGCGACCGCCCCGGTCTACTCTAGGGACCTGTACTTGATATATTCCTTGCTCAATGTTAAATGGACTCACTATTGCTGTCATGGCTACATCCTTAAAGTTTTCAATTTTTTTATCTATATGTTGGGATAATGTTAAGCCGTTTTGTATGCGTTTAATAGCTCGACCATGCCTTGTAACAAAATAATTGATCAAACGGGCGAACGTTGCTTGCACAATGCCAGTGACTAGAAGAGATCTTGTGCCTTTCATTACCCCGTTCAAACACTCACACATGTTTGTGGTCATGCATCCATATCGTAAACCACCGTCATGATGTAGAGACCATTTCTCGAGGCCAATTTCTTGGAGAAACTCATGACATTCACGGTTTTTTTTTCACCAATTTGGTCAAACCCGGCGGAAAAAGGACGTCGCTCACGGATGTATGCAGTCACACCCACTAGGAATTTGAGTTGCGAATCTTTATAACGAGTTTGAACATTAGACTTAAGATGACGGATGCAAAACCTATGATATGCATTTGGTGGACTCCATCTTAGATCTGTCATTATCCTACTTATCCCTGCGTGTCTATCAAAAATTACACACAAGCCGACTCTATCTGTCGCATGTTCGCGAATGCAACTCATAAACCATGGCCAACTTTCTGTATTCTCCGCTTCGACAATGACAAAATCATTACGTTAAATTATGGGTTGATGGCTTGTTATTGTTGTCATCCAACTATTATACTAATGACAAAATCATATATTAATACTAATCTATTTAGACATTTCTAAAAAATATATTTAGACTAATATTTTTTACCTATTAAAAAAATATTTTACTTAAATTATTTTACTTAATCTAAATAAAATATTACCTACTCAATATTCATAGTAAATCTACAAAATTTATATAGTAATCTTAATAAAATGTTTCATATTCAATATTTTTCGTTTAACTAATGATTACAATTTTTTAATGATAAACTATTATACTAATGACAAAATCATATATTAATATTAATCTATTTAGATATTTCTAAAAAAATATATTTAGACTAACATTTTTTACCTATTCAAAAAAATATTTTACTTAATCTAAATAAAATATTTCCTACTCAATATTCATAGTAAATCTACAAAATTTATATAGTAATCTTAATAAAATGTTTCATATTCAATATTTTTCGTTTAACTAATTATTAATAACTTTTTAATGATAAACTATTATACTAATGACAAAATCATATATTAATACTAATCTATTTAGACATTTCTAAAAAAATATATTTAGACTAACATTTTTTACCTATTCTAAAAAAATATTTTACTTAATCTAAATAAAATATTTCCTACTCAATATTCATAGTAAATCTACAAAATTTATATAGTAATCTTAATACAATGTTTCATATTCAATATTTTTCGTTTAACTAATGATTAATAATTTTTTAATCATAAACTATTATACTAATGATAAAATTATATATTAATACTAATCTACTTAGACATTTCTAAAAAAATATATTTAGAATAACATTTTTACCTATTCTAAAAAATATTTTAATTAAATTATTCTAAGGAAAAAATCATATATTATTTTACTTAATCTAAATAAACTATTCTAAAAAAATATTTTACTTAAATTATACTAATGACAAAAAAAGAAACAATTTGGTTTACTAGGCTTTTTCAAGTTTTGTATTTAGTAAATGTACCCCTTGAGAGAAGAGTGTGTAGAGTTTGAGAATAAATACAAAAGGTTGGGGTATATTTACTTAATTGAAACATTAAAAAACCTAGTTACTACTCTACTTTCTCAAAAAGGCCTAGTTACCAAAATTGCCCATGACAAAATCATATATATTTAGACTAACATTATTTTTTACCTATTCTAAAAAAATATTTTACTTAATCTAAATAAACTATTATACTAATGACAAAATCATATATTATTTTACTTAAATTATATAGTAATCTTAATAAAATGTTTCATATTCAATATTTTTTGTTTAACTAATGATTAATAATTTTTAGTGATAAACTATTATACTAATGACAAAATCATATATTAATACTAATCTATTTAGACATTTCTAAGAAAATATATTTAGACTAACATTTTTTACCTATTATAAAAAAATATTTAACTTAAATCTATTTAAAAATTTCATATTGACATTTCTAAAAAAAAAATATAATAACATTTTTTTACCTATTCTTTTAACTTATCTATTTAGACTAATTTGTTTATACAATTTCTATTTAATACTAATCTTAGCTAAGTTAAGATAAACTAATCTAACTAAACTAATAACATATCTTAACCCTAAACTAACATTTTTATACTAACAAAATCTTTCATATTATTAAATTTTTAACATTATGTTTTTATATTACACAAAATTACATGACCAATTACAATGATCTAATCTAAGTATATAACTAACAAAATATGTAAACTTAAACTAATCTAACTAAACTACTAACATATCTTAAGCCTAAACTAACAATTTTATACTAACAAAATATGTAACCATAAATAATTTGTTTAATATTCTGTTTTTATTATATTATACAAAATTAAATAACTAATTATAATCATCTAATTACTAACAAAACCCTAACCCTAAATATGCTAATATAAAACTAACAAATATTAAGAAGGAATCACTTATTTAAAGAAAAGGTTGCGGTACAGGGGTACAAGGACGGAAAGCAACCCTAAAGGACAGAAGTTCGAGAATTTGAGAAAACGGAGTTTGACTGAGACACATCTCGGTTGCTGTCACAGCACCTCGACCGAGATGATTCTTGAGCAACCGAGGCGACTAGGGTTACTGAAGATCCACCTCGGTCCGTACAACCTCGGTCCAGTCGAGACCATCTCGACCGAGGTGACAGCAGTTCTAAAAAAGGGTATAAAAGGGGGCTGAGATTTCTCTCTCTTCCCTCTCTCACCCTCTCGACCAAAACGCCCCAAATCACCTCGTTCGCTGATTTTCGCTCGTTTTCGACGATTCTCGCTTCCAAACTGCAAGGAAAGGGTAGAGGATCGGTTTGCAAGCAACAATCTGCAACAAAAACGCTCCAAATCGACCAAATTTGGGGTAATTCGGAAAAAACCCTTACTCTCCCTTCTTCACTGTTTTTGATCAATTTGGGTTTTGGTTGCCCTTGCATTGTGCTGGAAAAGGATTAAGTACCCCATAGGAACCATTGGTAGTGATATCGGGGGAAAAGAACTGGATTTCTAAGAGTTATGATCGAGCAGCACTTCGCCTCGGTCCAGTCGGCATGTGCCTCAGCCAAGGTGTTCTTGAGGGTTGTCAGAGCGACCGAGGTGGTCTGACAGTGGAAAAAAATAAAATGAGTTCTGACAGGCAGCTGGTTTTGAGAGATAGATCCTCTCCTTCTCCTTCTTCTTCTTCTTCTTCACGCAGCTCCATACCGGTGATCCATGAGCGTCACCAGGTAGATTATGACCGCATAGCGGCACATCCAGTTGTTGCACCACGGTTTCTGGACATTTCTGCTTTCGACTGCCTCCATGTGGATGATGATCTGAGGCGGATTATATCTATGGTGGGGTTGGAGCAGTTTACTGAGGTTAGAGCTCCAACTTACCTTGAGCCGACCTTGGAGTTTGTTAGCTCCGTCACTTACTTGCCTACTGAGCGTGCCATCAAGTACCGGTTGATGAACCGGAACTATTTAGTTCCTATGGACCACTGAAGGGATATCTTCGGCTTCCCGGCCCCCACAGTTGCTGATTTTCCTTCTCGAGCTGTAGCTCGAGAGTTTTGGGGACAAATAGCTCATGTAGTTGAGCATGCTGACAGATGGAGACCTGGGGATTCCAGGGAGCGGATTTTTTTCCACCTAGCGTTTAGACTTGCTCACCGGATTTTTAGCGAGACTTTTCTGGCGCGTACTGAGACGCCCCAGAAGATTAGACAAGGTGAGCTGCTGAGTCTTTACTGCATGGTGACCGGAGGAGTTCTGGATTTTGGAGTGATGCTAGCGGAGGATTTGCACAAGATCAAGGCGAAGGCAAAGGGAGACATCTGCTGCGGAGGTATAGTGACTCACATTGCGAGTTACATGGACCTTGATCTGAGTGCATGTACTATGGTGGCGGCTGCCAAGCCGCTCGGGCTGCAGGAGATGATCACTAGGAGGATATTGGTTCCTCGCGGACTTACTACGCCATATATGGCGATGCCTTGGGAGCAGACTGCACCTCAGGGTATTAGATGGTCAGCTCAGTTCTCCGTTTATGACCCGCATTACTGGCACACCGCATGGATTCCGCTTATGGATGACGCCAAAGATGCAGCAGCAGCAACTCAAGGGTAGGACGATGAGGAGGTTGAGGAGGAGGCTGATGAGGATGAGGATGGCGGTGCTGCCATGGACACAGGTATAGATACAGCTGGGACTAGTGTGCCAGTCGTCGATCTAGACGACGATGAGACAGAGGAGGAGCCAGCTACAACACCAGCACGCCCTGCCAGGCGTAGGGTACGCAGACAGAGGGATCTAGTCGCTCACCGCCGGATCGATGATCTGACGGATCAAATGATAGATTCCTACGCCGCCTTATCCCTAGACATGAGAGAGATGCGGGAGAGACAACACTACCAACACAGGATGGCTGAGATTCAGTTTCAGCATATCATGAGCTACCCGTTTGACCCATCTCAGTACCCGTACGTGCCACCATCACCACCACCGGATTGGGATTAGAGCTTGAGAGCTTGTATGATTTCTTTATTTATTTATTATGCAGCTCAGCATTGTCCGGTGAGTACTCTGTTTTCTTAGACTTTTTTGACCTATTGGGACAATGTGTCCCAAGTATGGGGTATGCGGGTATGTATTTATATGACTTATGTGTACGCTTGTATGACTCTTGATGGATATTTATTGTTTTATCTTGCTCTATGTGTTTATCTGAGATTACATGCATGCATACAGGTTATTTGATTGAGAAAAACGTCAAAAACTGGTTTGAAATTTTTTTTTTTTGACCTTGACCGAAGTGACTCTGACCAATCGAGGTACAGTACCTCGGTTGACTTAGAACATCTCGACCGAGGTGGCTTAACTGAGAGAGTTTTCGAAACGATTTTTGTGCTTCTTATCTGGATATGACCTCAGTGATGATTTTGTTTGTTGACTGGTTTTGAAATCTTTATATGTTTGAAAGGTTTTATAATATGTTTAAGTTGCTAAATGCTTTGTTTGAAATTTTGGCATGTTTAATACTTTATTTTTATCCAAATTATGTTGAATTTGAAGGTTGACACCACATTATGAGTTCTCTCACTTTCTTCCTGGGATAATTAAGGCATTTCACTCTCTTCTCTTCTTCTTCTTGATCATGCTTAGCCCCTCATATATATTTGCCTCCCTTTACCTATCCGGGAATTTGGAAGCAAGCAAGTGAAAAGCAAGTGAAAGAAAAGTTGAGATGTTGGCTGAAAGTTAGAAAGAAACATATAGGTTTGGGGAAGTCAATCATGATGATGAGTAACTCGGCACCATTCACATAGCCGGGTTTTTGTGTCTTGCCAAAGTCGGATTGAGCGATATTCCTAACGGGTCATGGTATGTGCATCAAGGGTTTGAGGCATCTCGAGAAATTTGATGATTGCTGATCTCCTAGGCTTCGGTTATTGTGCACCTCTGTCCATGCATCCCAAAAAGTAAAAAAGTAAAAATAAGCAAAGCTTATTGGTGGAAGATGTTGAAATTCAAAGGGAAGTGAAGTAAAGATCCTTTTCCCGGATTCTAGCATCACATTCCTATATGCATCCCACCATCACACGTTTCTTGACCATTCATTTGGAAAGGCCTTGAGACCTCGAGCTTGTTGATTGACTTGGTGGTTTAAACTGGACTATACATGATTAATTTCGATAATTATGATTTATTATGCATTCTATGATTTTATGCAAAGATGAACAACTTTCTTATATTTATAAAATGTTTTAATCATATCTTGATTTTATTTACCATGAAGCATTCTCTTAGAGTGATCTATGAGTGGAGCACACAACCAAAAATGTTTTGAAATACTTTTCATTGATCTTTATGACTTATAATCCATTCTATCTTGTATCTAAGATTTGGAACTTGCTTGGGGACAAGCAAGGGACAAGTATGGGGTATTTTGATAGCATGAATTATAGTCTATATTTTGGGACCTGTTTAGACGTTTTATCTTCAATAATCTGCATGTTTGGATGTATATTATGATATTATATCGTCGTTTCATCTACCTTTGCGGGAATCGAGGTCTACACCAAGTTTTGTTGTAATCGTAGGTAAAATGGCACGTTTTGCATCAAAATGGAGCTAAAGAAGCTAAGGAGTCATTGGAGCTACATTCAGGAGCTTAAGGAAGAATCCAGGAAGCATGGAAATGGATTAAAGATTTACTTTGGACCAGATTTAGAGATTTCACCACCTCGGTCAGCTATAGTACCATCTCGACCGAGGTGATCCAGAGGAGCGTCCCGACCGAGGCGAACACCTTGGATTCGGCGAGATATATTTTATTCTTGGCTGAGATCTTTTATTTTTGGAAGGAGAGATCTTATATTTTTAGGCTGGATTTATGGTAGGAAGATCATATATTTTAGGGGTTTATTTATGAGAGATAGATATATTTTATTAGGAAAATATCTTTTCAAGATATTTTATCTTAAGAGGGTAGTTTTCCTATATAAAGGGCTGAATTTTCCACAAATCAGCAACGGCGCATCACCGGAAATCCAACTATCATTATAGTGGTTGAAGGAAGGAAGATTGAAGAAAGGAAGTTGATAGCTTTTATAGTTTTTGTGAAGGGTTTTGTAAGATTCTCTTAGATTCCCTTTTTGTTGACTTGTCTTGTTGGATTGTGATCCAAAGAACGCTTGTTTGTTTGATAATTGATTCAGTTATTGAAGCCTTGTTCTTAAGGTTTTTGTGTTCAAATATTCACTTTCTTCCCTTATATTTGATTATTGCTTTCATGATGATGATTGGCTAATTTCTTTGTGCGATTTTAGGGTGATTGGCTGAAGGTTGTGGGAAAAACAATGATAGAATAGTCTTAAATTTCAGTAGGACCCTGAAAGCTCTCTTTATCCTTAAATCTAGAGCATCTCGTTCAGTCGATGAACATCTCGGCCGGGGTGGAATTCGTCTGACCGAGGTGACCATTCTGATCCGAAACTGAGAGTTAAGTGTTAGAGTTTGCCAAATCCTATTCTTATTACACTTTTCCTGGTTCAATGCAAGCTTAGGATGAGACTTACCCGGTAATTCCTTTGTTTGTTTACCCAAGATCATAAGTGCAGGTAATAAAGGTTTATCCTTTATTGGGGTTTGAGTGTGCCTTCATTCCATCTTTGTGAGTTAGCCTGAGACTTACCCGGTAAAGGTTGATTCTATTCCCTTAGGTGGTGTGTTGGTTTGAGGTAATAGTTCTTTTCCTTAATTCCTTGAGACTTACCCGGTAATAGGAGTTACGGTTTCGGATTAGTGAGTAGTGAGACTTACCCGGTGATCTATTCCACTTTAGAAACACCTTCCCTTTGCAAAATCTCAGCTTTGTCCGCTTTAACTTGAGATCTTGAGTTGGAACCACAACTAGATGCTTTAATCCCTAGAATTGCATATTTCCTTTAATTGACTTTTTATCATCTTTGATTGCTTAAATTGCTTTTGTGGTTAGTTGCAATATTGACAACCTATACTTGCTTTGTTTCACCTAAGTATCTGAGATCGACACCCCGGAATTCTTGCTTTTACTACGATTGACCCGTACATTGCGGGTTCGCATCCTTGTTTTTAGCATACATCTTGGGTTATAAATTTAAAGGTTGCACACACCATTTGGAGCGAACAAGTTTTTTTCAAACCAGTTTTTGACATTTTTCTCAATCAAATAACCTGTATGCATGCATGTAATCTCAGATAAACACATATAGCAAGATAAAACAATAAATATCCATCAAGAGTCATACAAGCGTACACATAAGTCATATAAATGCATACCCGCATACCCCATACTTGGGACACATTGTCCCAATGGGTCAAATAAGTCTAAGAAAACATAGTACTCACCGGACAATGCTGAGCTGCATAATAAATAAATAAAGAAATCCTGCAAGCTCTCAAGCTCTAATCCCAATCCGGTGGTGGTGATGGTGGCACGTACGGGTACTGAGATGGGTCAAACGGGTAGCCCATGATATGCTGAAACTGAATATCAGCCATCTTGTGCTGGTAGTGCTGTCTCTCCCGCATCTCTCTCATGTCTAGGGATAAGGCGGCGTAGGAATCTATCATTTGATCCATCTTATCATCGATCCGGCGGTGAGTGACTGGATCCCTCTGCCTGCGTACCCTACGCCTGGCAGGGCGTGCTGGTGTTGTAGCTGGATCCTCCTCTGTCTCGTCGTCGTCTAGATCGATGACTAGCAAACTAGTTCCAGTTGTATCTGTACCTGTGTCCATGGCAGCACCGCCATCCTCATCCTCATCAGCCTCCTCCTCAACCTCCTCATCGTCCTGCCCCTGAGCTGTTGCCGCATCTCTGGCGTCCTCCATAAGCGGAATCCATGCGGTGTGCCAGTAATGCGGGTCATAAACGGAGAACTGAGCTGACCATCTACTACCCTGAGGTGCAGTCTGCTCCCAGGGCATCGCCACATATGGCGTAGTAAGTCCGCGAGGAACCAATATCCTCCTAGTGATCATCTCCTGCAGCCCGAGCGGCTTAGCAGCCACCACCATAGTATATGCACTCAGATCAAGGTCCATGTAACTCGCAATGTGAGTCACTATACCTCCGCAGCAGATGTCTCCCTTTTCCTTCGCCTTGATCTTGTGCCAATCCTCCGCTAGCATCACTCCAAAATCCGGAACTCCTCCGGTCACCATGCAGTAAAGACTCCGCAGCTCACCTTGTCTAATCTTCTGGGGCGTCTCAGTATGCGCCAGAAGAGTCTCGCTAAAAATTCGGTGAGCAAGTCTAAAGGCTAGGTGTAAAATAATACGCTCCCTGGAGTCTCCAGGTCTCCACCTGTCAGCATGCTCAACTACATGAGCTATCTGTCCCCAAAACTCTCGAGCTACTGCTCGAGAAGGAAAATCAGCAACTGTGGGGGCTGGGAAGCCGAAGATGTCCCTCCAGTGGTCCATATGAACTTGATAGTTCCGGTTCATCAACCGGTACTTGATGGCTTGCTCAGTAGGCAAATAAGTGACGGAGCTAACAAACTCCAAGGTCGGCTCAAGGTAAGCTGGAGCTCTAATCTCAGTAAACTGCTCCAACCTCACCATAGATATCATCCGCTTCAGATCATCATCCACGTGGAGGCAATCGAAAGCAAAAATGTCCAGAAACCGTGGTGCAGCAACTGGATGTGCCGCTATGTGGTCATAATCTACCTAGTGACGCTCATTGATCACCGGTATGGAGCGGCGTGAAGAAGAAGAAGGAGAAGGAGAGGATCTATCTCTCAAAACCAGCTGCCTGTCAAAACTCATCTTTTTTTTTTTCCACTGTCAGACCACCTCGGTCACTCTAACAACCCTCAAGAACACCTCGGCCGAGGCACAGGCCGACTGGACCGAAGCGAAGTGCTGCTCGATCGTAACTCTCAGAAATCCAGTTCTTTTCCCCCGATATCACTACCAATGGTTCCTATGGGGTACTTAGTCCTTTTCCAGCATAATGCAAGGGCAACCAAAGCCCAAATTGATAAAAAACAGTGAAGAAGGGAGAGTTAGGATTTTTTCTGAATTACCCCAGATTTGGTCGATTTGGAGCGTTTTTGTTGCAGATTGTTGCTTGGAAACCGATCCTCTACCCTTTCCTTGCAGTTTGGAAGCGAGAATCGTCGAAAACGAGCGAAAATCAGCGAACGAGGTGATTTGGGGCGTTTCGGTCGAGAGGGTGAGAGAGGGAAGAGAGAGAAATCTCAGCCCCCTTTTATACCCTTTTCTAGAACTGCTGTCACCTCGGTCAAGATGGTTTCGACTAGACCGAGGTGGTACGGACCGAGGTGGATCTTCAGTAACCCTAGTTACCTCGGTTGCTCAAGAATCATCTCGGTCGAGGTGTTGTGACAGCAACCGAGATGTGTCTCAGTCAAACTCCGTCTTCTCAAATTCTTGAACTTCTATCCTTCCAGTGTTGCTCCTAGGTTGTATTCCTTCCTTAGATGTCACCTGTTGTCTGTCTAGGATGCCAAAAACAAAGCAAAGCAAAGCAAAAGCAAACTATCTAAAGCTAGACTAGAAAAAGGGAAAAGAAAGCAATACCTTGGGTTACCTCCCAAGAAGCGGTTGATTTAAGGTCGCTAGCTGGACCGTACGGTATCCCTAAATGTGCTGGGAGGTGTCCTCACCCCATACTTCACCTTCATCATGGGGTGAGATAAGGAAGTCTATCAAACGCTCCAACAAGTGTAAGTGCTCATCGGGGAATAAATCGTCTATGGGTGGTTCGTCCTTCTCGCGTGAAGAGGGAGGTAGCTGGCTGAAGTGATCCGTAACAGAATTTTCGGATCCCTTCTTATCACGGATCTCTAGGTCAAACTCTTGAAGAAAGAGAATCCATCGAATAAGATGTGGCTTGGCATCCTTCTTGGCAAGCAAGTAACGAATAGCTGCATGGTCAGTGTAGACAATAACTTTCGCCCCTACTAAGTAAGAACGAAACTTCTCAAAAGCATATACAACCACCAATAGCTCCTTTTCGGTGGTGGCGTAGTTACGCTGGGCTTCATCTAGCGTCTTGCTAGCGTAGTAAATGGCGGTGGTCCGCCCATCCTTCTTTTGTCCAAGCACCGCTCCTACTGCCACATCACTCGCATTGCACATGATCTCAAAGGGCAAGGTCCAATCCGGAGGCTGGATAATGGGAGCGGAGATCAACGCTTCCTTAATCCTGTAAAATGCATCAAGATACTCCTGCGAAAACTCAAAACCAATATCTTTATTCAAGAGGTTAGTTAGTGGTTTAGAAATCTTTGAGAAGTCCTTGATGAATCTCCTATAGAAACTTGCATGCCCAAGAAAACTCCTCACACCCTTAACAGAAGAAGGGGAGGAAGTTTCTGAATTGTCTCGATCTTAGCGCGATCGACCTCAATACCTCGATTAGAAACGAGGTGTCCTAGCACGATGCCTTCAATAACCATAAAGTGACACTTCTCCCAATTCAAGACGAGATTAGTGTCTTCACATCTTTGTAGCACTAGAGAAAGGTTAGATAGGCAATCATCAAAAGAGGAACCATATACTGAAAAATCATCCATAAATACCTCCATGATCTCCTCTATATACTCGGAAAAGATAGCCACCATGCATCGCTGGAAGGTAGCGGGTGCATTGCATAATCCAAATGGCATCCTCCTATAAGCGAATGTCCCCCATGGACAAGTGAAAGTGGTCTTCTCTTGATCATCCGGATGGATTGGAATCTGGAAGAAGCCACTATAGCCATCTAAATAGCAAAAATGTGAATGCTAGGCCAACCGTTCGAGCATTTGATCGATGAAGGGAAGTGGAAAATGGTCCTTCCGAGTGGCCACGTTCAGCTTCCTATAATCGATGCACACCCTCTAGCCCGTGACGGTCCTAGTTTGGATTAACTCGTTGTTCTTATTCGTCACAACGGTCATCCCTCCTTTCTTCGGAACTACATGCACTGGGCTCACCCACTTGCTGTCCGAGATAGGAAATATGATACCTACATCCAATAACTTAAGAATTTCTTTCTTCACAACCTCTTCATGATTGGATTTAACCGTCTTTGAGGTTCCCGTGAAGTCTTATGATCGTCCTCCATTAGTATTCTATGCATGCAGAAAGAAGGCTTAATGCCAATAAGATCATCACTAGTATAACCTAAAGCCTTTTGATGCTTCCTCAGGACATGCATTAGTTTAGATAATTCAGATTCGGAGAGGGAAGCACTAACGATGACGGGATAAGTAGAATCCGGTCCAAGAAAAACATACCTCAAGTGACTTGGGAGTTGTTTAAGCTCCACAATTGGGGGTGCTTTCTGAGGTGGATCTTTGCTTCCTCCTTCCAGTGGAGTAGGTTGAAGGACTGGACTTTTAGAAGTCTCAGTTGACACCATCTCGCTTTCGACCTCGGTCGAGGTCCAGAGAGGGTGACCGAGATGTTCTTCAGTCAAGAACACCTCGCTTGGTCCAGAAGGTGCCTCGGTCAAGGTACTGCAACTGGGACCGAAACTGGAGATCTTCTTCTCCTGGATTATTTTCTGAAATTTAGCTCCTGGATTTTCTGCCAATGCTTTTAAGCTCCATATATCTGCATCACAAGAAACATCTATACCTTCCTCCATTAAGCTAAAACTAATAACTTTCTTAAGTGGATCATTAATAAGGATAGAGCTCACCAATTCTCTTGATTCTTCTTCATCATAGATGTTGAAGATATCATCTTCTAGCTGCTCTCCCTTCATTGCCACAAGCAATGCAAACTCAACTTGATCACCGCCAATGTTGAATTGCAACTTGGCGTTTTTACAATCCACATTGCAACCCGAAGTCGCTAGAAATGGCCTCCCGAGAATGATAGGAACGGGATAATCTGCGGGAATGTCAAGTACAGCAAAGTCTATAGGTAAATAGAAGTTACCTAACTTAACCGGAACGTCTTCCAAAATGCCCACGGGATGGGTAATGGAGCGGTCCGCCATGTATAACCGTATATTCACCGGCTTGGGCTCTCCACCTCATCCTCCGGAATGCACCTCCTAAAGACTCCATCCGGTCCTCTCTTGAACAAGAGAGGCTCGCTCCAATAGTAATGCCTCACATTCTTGAAGAACTTTTTGCTTCGGGCATATGACAAACCGGGTGACACCTCCTCACACACAAGGTAGTTCACTATATCCGCATACCATGGCTCACTCCCTCTAGACACTTGAAGTAAGCACTCCTCCATCATTTGCAATTGCTCATCCCGGAATGAGTCATCAATCGGATGTCATCTCTCTCAATCTCCAATGGTGATAGCCTAGTAAGATGGTCCGCTAATGAATTTTCGGAACCCTTCTTGTCCCGAATTTCCAAATCAAACTCTTGGAGGAGAATGATCCACCGAATGAGGCGAGGCTTGACATCCTTCTTTGTGAGGAGATAACGGATCGCAGCATGATCCGTGTACACAATGACCTTTGCTCCAAAAAGATATGACCGGAACTTTTCAAAGGCATACATTACCGCTAGCAACTCCTTCTCGGTTGTGGCATAGTTCAGTTCGGCGTCATCTAACATCTTGCTAGCATAATAGATGGCATGTGTAAGCCCATCTTTCCTTTGTCCCAAAACAGCCCCAACGGCCACATCACTTACATCACACATTATCTCAAATGGAAGGCTCCAATCCGGAGGTTGCATGATAGGGGCGGAGATCAAGGGGCATTCTTCCACCTACAAAACGCTTCAAGGCAATCCTTGGAGAAAACAAACTCAACATCTTTCATTAGTAGGTTAGTGAGAGGCTTAGAAATTTTAGAGAAATCCTTTATAAACCTCCGGTAAAAACCGGCATGCCCTAAGAAACTCCGTACCCCCTCCACCGAGGTAGGTGGTGGCAACTTCTCTATCGTTTCTATCTTTGCTCTATCAACCTCAATGCCTCGTTGGGAAACCAAGTGTCCCAACACTATGCCTTCACTCACCATGAAGTGGCATTTCTCCCAATTCAAAACAAGGTTAGTTTCCTCACATCTCTTCAACACGAAAGACAAGTTAGCTAAGCAATCATCAAATGAAGATCTATACACCAAGAAATCATCCATAAACACTTCCATGATGTTTTCAATATATTCAGAAAAAATAGCCATCATATACCTTTGAAAGGTGGCGGGTGTATTACACAACCCAAACGGCATTCTCCTATAAGCAAATGTTCCCCAAGGACATGTAAATGTTGTTTTCTCTTGGTCATCGGGGTGAATAGGGATTTGGAAGAACCCACTATGGACATCTAAGTAACAAAAGTGTGAATGTTGAGCTAATCTCTCTAGCATTTGGTCAATAAAGGGAAGAGGGAAGTGATCTTTCCTAGCGGCAACATTTAGCTTCCTATAGTCAATACACATTCTCCACCCCGTAACCGTCCTAGTAGGGATTAGTTCATTGTTCTCATTAGTTACTACGGTCATACCACCCTTCTTAGGAACAACATGAACGGGACTAACCCATTTACTATCCGAAATTGGGAATATGATTCCCGCATCTAGCAATTTAAGCATCTCTTTCTTGACTACCTCTTTCATGATAAGGTTCAATCTTCTTTGAGGTTCAATTGAAGGTTTATGGTTGTCTTCCATCAAGATTTTATGTATGCACAAGGAAGGTTTAATGCCAACTAAGTCATCAATAGTGTAACCTATAGCTCTCCTATGCAATCTCAACTCATGCAACAATCAATCAAGCTCATCATCATTCAAAGATGCATTCACAATCACTGGAGAAGTAGAACTTCCACCAAGGAAAGCATACTTTAAATGAGAAGGGAGAGGCTTAAGTTCAAGTTTAGGAGGACCTTTATCGGTTGGAGACAATCCATACAATGTAGGTTGAGATGATTCCAAAGCCATGGAAGACTCTCCAAGACTCCTTGAATCCTGGTCAACAACTGAGGCACTTTCTGGAGAAACCACGGGCAAAACCATGACCTCTGGCACAACCACGGGCGTGGAATCTGAGAAACTGGCACTTCTGGACATTACAGAGAGTTCCACGGGTAAAATTACGGCTGTGGTTCTTGCCCCTTGGCCGTGATTCCTAAAGTATTTCAGCACACCTTCGTGCACTTCAAATTCAGTACTTGTCTCCTTTTCTAGTGCATCCAAAGCCTTGATTTCTTCATTGCAATCATCCTCAACTCCTTCCTCCATCAAACTCAAAGCTAAGAACCTTCTCCAAGGGATCCTTGATCAAGATGGAGCTCACAACTTCTCTAGACTCCTCTTGCTCAACAATGTTGAAAACATCTTCACCAAGGGTTGGCCCCTTCATCATTGTGGATAGCTTGAACTTAATATTCTCTTCTCCTATGTTGAAGGAGAGGATTCCATTTTTGCAATCTACTAAACATCCGGATGTGGGTAAGAATGGCCTTCCCAAAATGATAGGAACCGGGTAGTCCGCCGAGATGTCCAAAACAACGAAATTGATTGGCACATAGAACTTCCCAAGCTGAACCGGTATGTCCTCTAGAATTCCTACGGGGTGAGTGATTGAACGGTCCGCCATGTAGAGGGTCATCTTGACCGGCTTTGGCTCTCCTAGCCCAACCTTGTTGCAAAGTGAAAGCGGGATAATGCTTACACTTGCTCCAAGATCACATAGGGCTTCATATTGCACTTCTCCAACCCCAATTAGCACACAAAAAGATCCCGGATCTTTTAGCTTAGAAGGCATCTCCTTCCTAATGGTTTGGATAAACTCGGAAGATCTCTTTGTCATCCTCACTTCCCCATACTCCTCCAACTTCCTCTTGTTGGAGAGTATCTCTTTCAAAAAATTTCCATAGGCCGGCATACCTAGAATAGCATCCATGAACGGAATGTTAATATGCAATTTAGACATGAGTTCAAGGAATTTACCGAAATGTTCGTCCAAACGAGCTCTTGCTCGTGATTGTGGGAATGGTAGTGGTGGCTTGCATGGAGGTGGTGCCACATATGTTGGCTCATCATCTTTGCTCTTGCCTCCTTCTTCTTGCATTGGTTCTTCTTCCACTACTACTTGCTTTTCCTTGTCATTCCCCATAGGTAAGGGATCTTTCATGCTCAGCTGACTCCTTGTTGTAATGGCCAACACTTGGCCTCTTGGGTTGTCCTCGGTCCTTCCGGGAAGCTTTCCCGGATCCCTTTGTGCTTCACCCGCTTTTTGGAACACTTGTGCTTCTAGCACCTTTTGAGCCTTCGAAATGGATGTCACCGTGCTCTCAAGTCCACTCAACCTTCCAAGCAATTGTTCAAACATCATTTCGCTTCTATCCTTTGGAGGTTGAGTAAAACTGGGTGGAGGCTCTTGTGAAGCCTTAGGTGGTGGTGCTGCGCTTGTGGAAGCGGGAGGGTTAAAGGCACCATCCGGATTAGAATAGGAGAACCCGGAATGGTTGTGATTAGGCCGGTAATTGTTGTATTGCCGGCTGTTGTTGTTGAAGTTCCTAGGGCCTTGATAATTGTTGAAGTTACCCCTTCCCATGTAGTTAATGTCCTCCTCCTTGGAAACCAAGCTGGCTTGCACTTGCACTTGAGGACTTGCTTGATTCTTCAAGGTTGTGGCACACAACTCCCTCAAAGACTTAAGTTCATTTTTGATTGCATCGAGTTTATAGTTGCTCATGGTGACTTCACGTACTTCATATACTCCCGGTTTCCTCCTATCACTCTTCCTATGGTAGTACTTCTCTATCACCAAGGCTTGCTTCTCTTCAAAGTCCCAAGCCTCATCCACATTCTTCTCCATGAATGTTCCTCCGGAAAGCGATTGGACCTTGATTTGGCTATCCTCATCAAGCCCCTTGAAATAGATCTCCAATAGCTCTATCTTCGGTATCCCATGGTGTGGACAATCTAGGAGGAGGTCCTTGAACCTCTCCCAAGACTTGAATAGGCTTTCTCTATCCTTCATCACGACGGTATTGATCTTCCCTCTTAGCTCGGTTGTCTTGGAAGGTGGGAAGAACTTTGTCAAGAACTCGGTTGTAACCTCCTCCCAAGTAGTCACACATCCTAGTGGAATGGATTGATACCAAGCCAAGGCTTTATCCTTAAGTGAGAAGGAAAAAGCCCTAAGCTTGTGGTTGTTGTTCTCCAATCTAGGTGGCCTTAGAGTCTCCATGAAGATCTCATAATTCATCAAGTGTTGATGAGGAGACTCTCCTTCCATCCCTTCAAATTGATCGTGCCGGATCATTTGTAGCACTTGAGAGCGGAGCTCGTAATCATGGGTTGCGGGATCTCCTAAGTTTACACCCGGACGGTGCACTCTTTGGGCTGGATCCATACGTTGCCCTAGCGTTTGTGACTCCTCAATGATGATCGGCTCAAACCGAATATTGACCGCCGGCTGCGGTGGTGGTGGTGGTGGTGGAGGTTGTTGACGATTAAGCTCTCTTTGTACAAGAGCTTGCCTAATCTCTTCAATTTCCCTCCTAGTTGCTTCTTGCCTCTCATTGGCAAGTCTCCTCTCATTCTCCAAGAGTTCATTCCTTAGCCTAATTTGCTCTAAGGCATCATCCAACTCAACTTGAATATCTCTTGCGGCCATCTCCTTCTTCTTCTTAATGCTCTTAGATCTAGCTTTAAGGGTTTTCTCCGGTTCGGGATCGAATGAAGCTAAATCCTTGCCATGAGATCTTCGCATGCACCTAAAGAATGAGAGATGTCCTGAAAATTCAAAGACACAAACCAAACAAGGTCAAAAGCAATAAGAAAGACCTACACTATAAAAAATCACAAACAATGATTCAATCTAGACCTAGTCCCCGGCAACGGCGCCAAAAACTTGTTACGCTAAAAATGTGTAGCACAAAAGTCTTAAATTTATAACTCGATATATTTTCCTAACTCCTAGCGAACCCACAGTGTATGGGTCGTTTTGTAGCAAGGATAGTATTCCGAGGTCGAACACAAAGACTAAGGTGAAATCGAATCAAATAGGTGATTATGGATAGTGCAAACCTAGTCTAAGAAAAGAGAAAGGAATAAAGAAATGAAAATCATAATGTTTTTGGGTTGGTTTTGTGGTGATCAAACAAGATCACAATTGATGCAAGATTGTAAAACAAACTAACAAATCTAGGTAGTAACACAAACAAGCAACACAAACACGAGATATGTGATCAAAGAGAGTAAAGCGGATTCTAGGGGTTAGGATTTCCGGTTATGGCATTGAACTCAAGTTTCTAATCAACCTTGGACTAGCTATGATATGTTGGGAAGGAATGTTTCTCAAATGGGGGCAATTACCGGGTAAGTCTCATGCTCCACTAGCTCGAACCTAAGGTCCTATTACCGGGTAAGTCTCTAGGAGCCTAAGGACGGGAATTCTACACAAACCGGATTGCTATCTAGGGATCTAACCTCTCCTCACCGGGTAAGTCTCGGGAAGGCAAGTCCTAAATATCAATCCTAGCACACTCAATCCAATAGCGGCTTGTGAGGCTCACTACTACCTAGAGTTCATCATCATTGGTACTTAAGTTCGGAAATCACCGGGTAGGTCTCTTCCCTCACTTAGTTTGCTAACATTAGGTCACCCTAGGCTAGATTATGCTTAACAAACACTAGGATTTCAACAATCTAACATCCTAACATTCAGAATTATCAACACAAGCACAACAGAGAAAATCACGGGCAATTTATTGATATGTGATGGAATCACTATCAATTAGGATAGTTTTTAGAGTCTTTTTATTGCATTTGTGTCGGTTTATGCTACTAACTCCTTGGTCCAGAAGAAGAAGACTAAAAGAAGCTAAGGAAGGAGTTATAAGCACTTAGGAGTGAAGATCGTTCACGAAGCAAAGCTTCTGTTCCCTCACCGCCCCAGCGGAGCCTTGTCCTCGCCCCTGCGGGTGACGACCTTACACCAGAATGCTCCCTGTGCCTTCGCTAGCGCCGGCCATGAAGTGTGTCACCGCCCCTGTGCCACTCCTTGGCGCCCCTGCGGTGACTTGCCCTGAAGAAACGAAGACCAGCTCCCCTGCGCCCCCGCCTGCACCTCAACCTAGAAGCTGGAAGACGAAGAGGCTGTGTCATCGCTCCTGCGCTGACATAGGGACGCCCCGGCAGCTTGGCATCAGAAACGTTAGGAAGACGAAGGGTAAGACGTTTGATGAGCATTGAAGATCCGCCCCAGCGGAATTGCCTAGCCGCCCTTGCGGCCATGAAGAAGATCAAGC
Organism: Fagopyrum homotropicum; assembly: GCA_033239125.1. Taxonomy (NCBI): domain Eukaryota; kingdom Viridiplantae; phylum Streptophyta; class Magnoliopsida; order Caryophyllales; family Polygonaceae; genus Fagopyrum; species Fagopyrum homotropicum. Next base: position 62,954,691 of record BSWB01000005.1, read on the forward strand.
GTTTTTGCTTTCACCGCCCCTGCGGACCTGAAGGCTGCCCCTGCGGACCTGAAGGCCGCCCCTGCGGACCTGAAGGCCGCCCCTGCGGACCTGAAGGCCGCCCCTGCGGACCTGAAGGCCGCCCCTGCTGTTTAACGTCAGAAGCTATACTCCGGCAGTTTACACCACCTTTATGGAATTGAAGGTGGCTGTTTTAGGCCGGCCATTTACTCCCATTTAGTGTCTTTTGTAGTATAAATAGTCCTTGGTTAATTGCTAGAAGGAGGCATCTTGTTATCCAATAAATTATCCACTTAGATTATCTTGCTACCTTTGTAATGAGTTGCTAACTCCCTTGCTACATTGGGTTGGTTTGAAGCTGCGTTGTTACTTTTGTTGTAAGTTCTTTTTAATATAAGTTTTCATTCAGTAATGCTTTGTGTTTCCTTGATCTCCATTGTCTAATTGCATGTTTACTATTGCTTGAGATTGATCACCTTAGGTTCTAAAGTGCATGCAAATAACTAGGATTAATAGGTTCCGGGTTCGGGTCTTTAATCTAGTAGTAACTTTAAGTAATAACGGGTTGTAATTACTTAAAGAAAATGAAAACAAATATAAAGGTAAGTTTAACGGTTTTAATCTTCTCTTTATATCCCTTAGTCTTTGTTTGAAAGCTAACTTGGTATTTGTTCTTGTAGGTTTACGGAACACTAACCTGTTAAGTTGTGTTGATGCCGGTTGGCTCAACACATATATATGATCGAGACGGGAGATTACTTGAAAACTTGTAAAAGGAACTCACCAAAGTAGCAATTGCATGCTTAGAATCAACCTAGTGTAGATTCACCCATCATTGTCTTACTTGTCGCATTAATCGTTTTCTTAAGTTTTTGCGTGAATCAATTCAACCAACCCCCCCCCCCCTTTTGTTACTTGTTACTATAATCGATAATTGCATCTAAAACACCTTAGCTCTCTTGGGTTCGACCCTTACTTAACCATTATACTTGTCTTTAGTGCTAAGTCGGGATTTACTTTTGATTGGGTATAGACGACCATTGAAATACCTTCAGTCGAATTTTGGCGCCGTTGTCGGGGAGTTTTAGTGTTTTATTGTTATTGATTATTGGTTTGAACCATTTTTACGGTTCAAACCCGTGCTACTAATTCCGGCTTTGCTTCTTTTGATCCAGAAATTGAGAGGACGCACATCCGGTAACGAAGACAACAACAACTTCAACAAGAGATGGCTAACCGTACACTTCGTCAACTCATGCAGCCCACCTTGTCTCAAAACCCCCTTGCGGTCACTATACCGGCATTAGGAGAAGGAGTCAATTTTGAGCTTAAGCCGGGTCTCATTCACTTGCTCCCATCCTTCCATGGGCTAAGTGATGAAGACCCATCAAACACCTTGGGATGTTCCATACCGTGTGTATGAGCATGAAGCCGACCAACATTACCGAAGAACAAATCAAGATGAGGGCATTCGGCTTCACACTCAAATATTCCCCGGATGATTGGTATTACCACCTTCCATCCGGGAGCTTCGACACTTGGGAGAACCTTCACAAGGCGTTCTTGGAGAAATACTTTCCAGGCAAGAAGGCCAATAGCTTGAAGAAAGCTATAAGCAACATCGAGCAACAGGCGAACGAAACTCCCTACGAGTACTTCAAAAGGTTTGCACGCCTCCGATCCAGCTGTCCTTTTCACGGATATTCAACTCAAGATCTAGTCTTGTACTTGTACAATGGCTTGCTAGACAATGAAAGGAGGATCATCGATGCGGCTTGGGGAGGTAATATTCTGAACTCTACTCCTGACCTTGCTTTGGAAAAGATACAGGAACTAGGGGAAGGTACTCGGAACTTTGGAAAGACACCGTCCAAGAAAGGAGTTCATGCTATGAGTTCCGGGAAGAGCGAGATTTCCTCCGAGCTCGCGGAATTGAAGGAAATGGTGAAGAGGCTAACACTTATGGGAACCCCACAGCAGCTCAAAGCTTGTGGAGTATGTGCTGACCCATACCATCCAACGGACATGTGTCCACAAGTCTAGGATGACGATGCTGAGGTGAACGCAATGGGTTATGGACAACCACAGCAACAAAGGCCTAGAAACGATCCCTATGCACAAAATTTCATGCCAAACTAGGGTGACCAACATTACTTTCGTTTGAGGGATCAACAAAACCAACAACAGCAGCCCCGTTAAGGTAAGTATCAATCAACTGAAGATATATTGCAGGTTTTGACTAAACACTTTGCTACTCATGTCCAAACAACAAAATCTAGCATCAAGAACCTCGAAAAACAGGTTGGTCAAATGGCGGAAGCCATTTCAAGGACCGAATCAAGACTCTCCGGAGGATTACCTTCACAGATGGTTATAAACCCAAATGTGATGATGGAGGAAGCTCAATCATAGAGGTAGAGTCCTTACGTCGAGCCAACGACGTAAAACGAAGGCGTTGATTCGGGAGGCATCCCGAAGGAATAAGAAGAGGAGCTTCTGTCCAAAAACTGCCCTTGCGGCTGGGAGACCCCGCCCCTGCGGTGACACCCTTGCCAAGCACCGCCCTTGGCGCTGGACCAGCGTGTGCAACATACTGGCCACCACCCCCGCGGTGACACCCCACGTCCCTGCGGCGGCCATCCTTGACACTCATCCTCAACGCCGCCCCCGGCGCTAAGGTTGCGTACACCCTCTTCCTTGTCACTGCCCTCGCGGTGACAACCGCCGCCCCTGCGGTTTTGTTAAGGAAACAAAAAAAATGCCCTTTCCAAAAATAACCTACATCTACCGCCCTTTACATTCCCCCTCCATTCACCCCTCAAAACCCTACTCCCTCACACCACACTCACGCTCTTGCGCCCTCTTGCTCACCAACCACCTTGTCGACGCCCCTGCGCCGCCTCCGACAACCAGCCCCCCTTTGCGACAACAACCCTCACCACCACCTCACACAAACATCCCCTCAACCCTCTCCCTCTCGCCCTCTGCTGCCCCACCTCTGGCGACGTCTGCAACGGCAAAGTAGAAGCCAAAACAACCCCATCACCACAACCTTCGCCGAACTCCCAAAAATCACCCTCTGTTCTTCGACCACCCGTGCGCCTGCAAGCCCCCGCCTCTACGTCGTGCCACCCCTGCGCCTGCTTCAGCCGCCCCTGCGGAAAACACAACAGAGGGTTCGTTTCTTACTCAATTTTCTGAAATTTCTAATTCCTTTGATTTTTCAAACTACAAGAGATGGAGAATCAGAAGAAATATAAGTTCTCGAAAGCCGAGACAATGCGGTATAGGATTGCACAAGGTCGGGATGTGTATGCAACCCGATTTCTGGGCGTTCCTACCTTGGAACATTTGGGCATGTTGGAGATCATGCAGGAATTCCTCAACAACGCTGGGCTCGGGGATTTTCTGATAACAAGCGCCCCAACATACCCCGAGCTCAGCCGCCAGTTCATTGCCACCTTCAAAATGGGAACGGTGGACCACGGGTGTGTTGGACTTACATTCAAGTTCAACAAAAGAAAGTACACATTGGACTACACCCAGCTGTAGGATGCATTAAGGGTGACTATAGCCGCTTCCGACGACTGGTGGGAACCCATCCCGACCCTTGATTTGATGGAGTTTTGGCAGGCCGCCACCAGGTCTGAGTTTCATGCAGGGGGTGAGTACTCCAACAAATTCAGTCACCCCTGTTTGAGGCTCATCTCGAAGATATTCATGAGTGTCTTCTGTGGACACAAGAAGGAGAATAAGGTCGCTCTGAAGGACCTTCCACTGCTATACGCCTGTCTCTCCACGAACGACTGGGTACCGGATTGGCCATACCTCTTCCTTACCGCGTTGAAGCGGATTAGGAAGAATGGGCCATGAGATATTGCGGGAGGAGGGATCATCTCTTTGTTAGCTGCACGGGTGATGGATCTCTCTGCCTTGAAGGACGGATTAGAGGCCCCACTATATACGGAGGGTATGTTGAGGAAGTGCAGGCTCCTCAGGAGAGACGGGGACCACCACTTTTGGCTCTCTTTAGCAAATCGGAGTCACATCACATACCTCCCCCGACGACTTCCATTGGGAGATGAGCTCTGCGATTTGTACGTACTAGCTGACCTAGTTCCTCCGAGACGGCCTCAGGAGGATATTGTTGGGAGATACGCAGCAGGCTTTAGCCGGGCCCCCGCCACTAATGAGGAGATGCCGACTGTAGCACACGACAGTCAGGCCATGGAGAGTTTGCTGGCTCAGATGGCAGCCCTGACTACACAGCACCAGGCATGGCAGACCGAGTACCAGCGGTCCATGCCTAAGCAGTAGCAGGCGTGGCAGTCCAGCTTCGCCTCCTCCATGACCACTCACTTTGATCGCCATCAGGATGCTTGGCAGGCGGCTCATCAACAACAGTTAGAGACTCAACAGCTGGCTTGGCAAGCTAGCTATGAGACTTCATTTAGAGAGAGGATAGAGGCTCAAGAGGGCCGCATCGACATGCTCTACTGCCGGCAGGAGCACTTCTTCCGCCACTTTCCTTACCCACCGGAGGAGGGTCCAAGTGGTCCATCCAGACCATCCCACTAAGGGGTACATTTCTTTCCCTTTTCCCACATTTATCTTTGCCTCATTTCCACTTTGAGGACAAAGTGTTCTTCAAGTATGGGGGAGGGACATATCATTGCTTGTACAATTCATTTGAGTTGTTTTGTTTTAAGTTGTCTTGCATTTGAATTCAAATTGAAATACACAAAAAAAAGCCAAAAAATTAAAAAGAGGCATGAAATCCCTGGATAAACCGAAAACCCGAAAGGGAGGTTTAGGCAAAAAGAAGGTAGTCCAACCAACCCTAGGTTGGTGTAAAATTGGACTTGAGGGATGTGAGTTAAGAGTGAGATCATCAAAAGAAGAAGAGTGGCAAGGTGAAAACCCGAAATGGCGCGTTAGCAAAATGAGCGACACCGAGTGTAGGTTTCCCTTCCGGCATTTGGCGACATAAGAAGGGGAGTCATAAGGAGGTTGTCCGGGTAGGCCACTCTTGGAGCAATAAGGATGGTAGTTTTTCCCTTTTTCTCACATTTCCTCTCTTTTCCTTCTTTCTTCTTGGCTTTTCTCTTGTTTTTATTGTCTTTCTTGCATACCCATGCTTCCTGAGGCCTTTGGGTCTAATTACTGTCATTTGTTTTACTCGGGACGAGTAAAAGGTCTAAGTATGGGGGAGTTTGATAGGTGATGGAATCACTATCAATTAGGATAGTTTTTAGAGTCTTTTTATTACATTTGTGTTGGTTTATGCTACTAACTCCTTGGTCTAGAATAAGTATACTAAAAGAAGCTAAGGAAGGAGTTATAAGCACTTAGGAGTGAAGATCGTTCACGAAGCAAAGCTTCTGTTGCCTCACCGCCCCAACGGAGCCTTGTCCCCGCCCCTACGGGTGACGACCTTACACCGGAGCGCTCCCTACGCCTTCGCTAGCGCCGGCCATGAAGTGTGTCACCGCCCCTGTGCCACTCGTTGGCGCCCCTGCGGTGACTTTCCCTGAAGAAATGAAGACCAACTCCTTTGCGCCTTCCACTGCGCCCCCGCCTGCGCCTCAACCTAGGAGATGGAAGACGAAGAGGCTGTGTCACCGCCCCTCCGCTGACATAGGGACGCCCCGACGGCTTGGCATCAGAAACGTTAGGAAGAAGAAGGGTCAGACGTTTGAAGAGCATTGAAGATCCGCCCCAGCGGAATTGCCTAGCCGCCCTTGCGGCCATGAAGAAGATCAAGCGTTTTTTCCTTCACCGCCCCTGCGGAACTGAAGGCCGCCCCTCCGGTTTAACGTTAGAAGCTTTACTCCGGCTGTTTACACACCTTTATGGCATTAAAGGTGGCTGTTTTAGGCTGGCCATTTACTCCCGTTTAGTGTCTTTTGTAGTATAAATAGTCCTTGGTTGATTGCTAGAAGGAGGCATCTTGTTATCCAATAAATTATCCACTTAGATTATATTGCTACCTTTGTAATGAGTTGCTAACTCCCTTGCTACATTGGGTTGGTTTGAAGCTGCGTTGTTACTTTGGTTGTAAGTTCTTTTTAATATAAGTTTTCATTCAGTAATGCTTTGTGTTTCCTTGATCTCCATTGTTTAATTGCATGTTTACTATTGCTTGAGATTGATCACCTTAGGTTCTAAAGTGCATGCAAATAACTAGGATTAATAGGTTTCGGGTTCGGGTCATTAACCTAGTAGTAACTTTAAGTAATAACGGGTTGTAATTACTTAAAGAAAAGGAACACAAATATAAAGATAAGTTTAACGGTTTTAATCTTCTCTTTATATCCCTTAGTCTTTGTTTGAAAGCTAACTTGTTATTTGTTCTTGTAGGTTTACCGAACACTAACATTTTAAGTTGTGTTGATGCCGGTTGGCTCAACACATATATATGATCGAGACTTGAGATTACTTGAAAACTTGTAAAATGAACTCACCAAAGTAGCAATTGCATGCTTAGAATCAACTTAGTGTAGATTCACCCATCATTGTCTTACTTGTCGCATTAATCGTTTTCTTAAGTTTTTGTGTGAATCAATTCAACCAACCCCCCCCTTTTGTTACTTGTTACTATAATCGATAATTGCATCTAAAACACCTTAACTCTCTTGGGTTCGACCCTTACTTAACCACTATACTTGTCTTTAGTGCTAAGTCGGGATTTACTTTTGATTGGGTATAGACGACCATAGAAGTACCTTCAGTCATTCATCCGAAACCACGGCCGTGGATAGGGCAAGAACAGACAGTGATTTGTAACAGAGGTTAGGTTCGAGCAAACAAATCATCCAAGGATACATTTAAGTCTATTCTATCATAGTCCAAGCCATAACCATCATTCCGTTACCCTAGAATCACTACTATTTAGCCAACAACAAGCATTTTAACATTCAAACTCAACAAGCAAACATCCATGGCTTCCATAGCAAGAAAATGAAATGAAAGAGAAGAGAAACAAGTAAAACACAAGTAAACCAAGCTAAATATATGTTTAAGAAAGACTTACAACCCTTCAAAAGAAGGTCCAAATCATTCCTTACAAATCCTTGCAAATGTCTTCAACAAGCTCACTCAAAAACCACTCAAAAGCTATAAAAACTCTATAACTAGTGTTGTTCTTCTTCTTCCCTCAATGAGAGTGTTTTCTTCCCCCTCCAAGAGTAGCCTCTACTAGAATGATGTGTTGTGAGAGAGTGTGGGAGAAGATCCTCTAGCATCAGCCTGTAGGACCACTTATATCCTCCATCAAGGGCAAAAGTCGGTTATGGAGATCGTGGGACACGTGTAAAAGTGTCCAGAGAGAACCACGGCCAAAACCACGGGCATGGAAATGGCCTCTAGGCCGTGGTTTTGGTGGTTCAACTTTCTTTGGATCGTTAAGCCACGAGTTGGTGCAAGGCATGCACCAACAAGGTCCTATGTGTTCTCCTTAGCTCCTAGCTTGCTTCTTAATAAGTCCGGAAGTGTGTCATCATGAGGAATGATCCTCGAATGTATCGATTAAGCTCCAAAAGTTCCCCAAAATACCTATAAAACCGACAATAGTTCGTGTAGATGTCTATCTCGATAATACGCATCAATTAACCGTAAACGTCATGAACTAATGCCAAACTATGCATGAATAACGGGAAAAACTATCTAAATGGATACCTAAACTGATGTCATAAATCGTGTTATCAATCAGCCACGAAGACATCCCAACCAAGATAATTAATGGAGCTTAAATTGTATTTCTAGTTGTTGGGCAGGCCTTGGGACGCATTTCAAAGGACAGACGGAGGCCTTGATATCATATACAAGGGGTTTCACATGTGTGCATGTGCATGGCTGGAACATTCATTTAAGTATGTGGACGTGAGAGGTTGAATAGTAGAGTTTAATTAGGCCCAATTGTGTTCTATATTTGCTGGGCTTTTTGTAACTCTCTCTCAATGTAATTATTGTAATTAGTTTCTCTTTTATGTTTTAGAAGAAAAGGCCTAGGATGTATATAAAGCCTTTTCTCTCTTCTTTTGTAGTTAGACAAGTTTTATACAAGTTTTCCTGAGAGCATTTCAGATTTGAATCCAAGAGAATTCAATCATTCTTGTCTCGTGAGTTTGTGTGTGTGATCTAGCTTTCTCGTTCTTGTGTATGTCAATCTCCTTCGGGATTGGCGTTGCAAGTCGAACAAGGCAACCTCTTCGTGCTCTCGATTCTCATATCGATTGTGTGGAGTTGTAAGAAGCGGGGTAGAATCGTCACTAGTTTGGTTCTGGGATATCGAATCCAAGGGTTTTATCATTGTTCCTTTCAGTTCTTCTTGTCCCTTTCTGTTTTCTCGTTTTCATTGTTGTCCATGTTTGTTAACTTCGTGTGTTCTTCATTCTTCAGAATAGGTTGTTCGTCTAGATCCGTTCTTCGTGGCTAATCCCCGTATCAGAATCACTTCAATTTGGATAGCACTAAGCCAACCTAAACCATTTTTTTAAGTTTTTTAACACGACCAAAGAGGATTCAAAGTGACAAGTAAAGGAGAAAGACTAAAGTACCAATTCATACAAATGACTAACCACCCTCGTTTAGTCGAACAACGGTTTCTCTTCTTCCTCATAGTTCACTCAAGCAAAAATAACACTTTTCCTTCCTAGTTCAATCGAGTAGAAGCAATACACATCAATCTTCTTTCTCTGTTGCCTTTGTCCTTGTGTCGAGAATAATGATGAGTTCCAAATGTAACATCATATAGCCTTTAGAATCATGCATTTCATACATTATTTTCTCTCTTATACTTCACTTTTAGTATATAAAACTTTCCTTACTATATTTTGGTGTCTACCTTGGTTATTTTGTGTTACGCTCAGGATATGTGTGATACGCAATAGGTTTTAAATTTATACTCGTTATATTTATCCTAACTCCTAGCGAACCCGCAGTGTACGGGACGTTTGTAGTAGGGATAGTATTCCGAGGTCGAACACAAAGACTAAGGTGAAATCGAGTCAAGCATGATCAAAGATAGTGTAAATCTAGACTAAGATAAGGTGAGGAACAAAGAAAATGGAAAACACAATGTTTTTGGTTGGTTTTTGTGGTGATCAAACAAAGATCACAAATTAAGCAAGGTAATAAAACAACTAACAACTCAAGCTAGCAAAACGAACAAGTAACACAAAGCACAAAGTATATGATCAAGAGAGAAAAGTGGATTCTAGAGGTCAAGATTTCCGGTTATGGCATTGGACTCAAGGTTCTAAGGATTCTAAGGACAAGCTGCGGTGTTGGGAAAGAATGTTTCACTAATGGAAGAAATTACCGGGTAGGTCTCTCACTTCACTAATCCCGCATCAAACTCCTACTACCGGGTAGGTCTCAAGGGGTTAGAATAAGGAATTCCACACAAACTAGACACTACTTAAGGGGTAACCCTCTCCTTACCGGGTAAGTCTCGGAATAGGGGAATCTCAAGCAATAATCCTAGCACACTCGATCCAATAGCGGCTTATGAGGCTCACTACTACCTAGAATTCATCTTCTAAAGTATCTAAGATCGGAAATCATCGGGTAGATCTCTTCCCTCACTTAGGTTGATAGCATTAGGTGATCCTAAGCTAAATTAGGCTTAATAAACACTAGGATTTAACAGCCTAACACCCCAATCATACAGATTCATCATTTAAAGAGCAACAGAGGAGGAAATCGGGTGGATCATGGGGGAAATCGGCCGATTTACCTGATGAACAGGCCGATTTTCCCTTCTGTTGTGAGTTTCGTGCATGCAAATCATCCTAAACTAACATATAAGCCCATCCTATCATCACCCAAGCCATAACCATCAATCCATCACTCCAGAATCACAATAAACTAGCCAATAATATGCATATCAAGATCCAAAATCATCAAACAAGCATACATGGTGTTCATAGATAGATAATGAAAGATAAGCAAGCAAATCAATAAATCTCAACTAAATCTAAGTTGTAGCAAGACTTACAAACTCTCAAATGAGGATTCAAAACGTTCCTAACAACTTTGCAATAGTTCTTCAATCAAAAACCTCAAAAATCACTCAAATCCTCACTCCTCCTCTTAGAATGGTGTTCTTCTTCTTCCTTCAATCCTTAAGAGCTTTTCCTTTTCCTCCAAGTCTTGCCTCCAATCCAATGAGGTGTGAATGAGAATGTGTGTGTGGAGAGATCTCAGCAACAACCTGCAAGACCACTTATATTCTCCACCAAGAGCAAGGCCGGACAAGAGATCGTGGGACACGTGACTTAAGTTGTCAAAGGCCCAAAAATCGACCCAGTGAATAAAATCGGACGATTTAGCTGCTAGTTGGTCCGATTTTCTTCAGTAGAAACATGCTATGATCGTCTAGCCATGAGTTGCTCCATTGCTTGCACCAATAGTGGTCTTTGTGTCCTTTGTTGCTCCAATTATGCTCCTCCAAGGCTTTGGATGTGTACCATCATGAGGCTTGTCCCTCAAATGTATCGATTAACGTCCAATAGATCCCCGAATTACCTACAAAACCGATAAAAGGTAGTGTAGACGTCTTTTCTAGAAATGTGCATGAATTGAGCGAAGACGTCATGAACCAATGCCAAAACGTGCATGAATGAGTGAGAAATCTATCTAAATGATTACCTAAACCTAAGTCATAAATCGTGTTATCAAAATACCCCATGCTTAAGGTTTGCTCGTCCCCGAGCAAATTCCCAACTATAGACTAAGAGATGACATGATTTATGTATGCAGAAAAATGGCAAAATCTTTTGGAGTTGTGCTTCTAATATTGGATCACCTTCATAGTCATGTTTCATGGCTATGGACAAGCAATTATGTATCAAGTAAATGAAAGCATGGAAAGACAATTACACTTAACTTGATAGCATGCAATGAAATGTAAAGATGAAGAAGTCAAGATGATCATGAGTATATCCAATCTAAATCACTTAGCCTAACACACATGCAAGTAGGTCAAAAGGACTTGTAAAATAGAAGGCCAAGAAACGTTGTGATTAGGTGGGAGTTTTCTAGGCCATGTGATGCTAATCCGGGAAAGGAACTAAACAACCACAACTTCACATTTCTTATCAACTTCCCTCAAGTGTATATTTTTCATTTTCTTTTCTTTATTTTCTTTCTTTTCTTTTATTTTTGAGACAATGACATTGGTGTACAAAAGCCGAAACCTTGGTGATTAGCCATCCTCGGGCTTTTTCTATTTTTCGAGGTGCATCCACACCGGGCACACATACCAAAGCTCGTTAGGACTATTGGTTTATTTGACTTTGGCAAGGCACCAACACCCGATTATGTGAAGTGTACCGAGTTACTTGTCATTTAAGCCAACGTCCCCAAGCCTATATTTTTGGCTACACTTTCACAACAAATTCAGCATTTTATTCACGACATTCTTTTCATCAACAACTTCACCCCACACTTGCTTTTCACACACTTCAACACACTAGCATGCTCCTATTCCCGGATGGGTCAAAAGAGGTCAAATTTATCTCAATTGAGGTGCTCAAACAACATGATCAAGATGAGAAGTAGAGGAAGATGAATTGCCTTAATCACTCCTAATTGATGTGCAAGAACTAGCATGCAATTTCGACCTTCCATACTCAATCCATTCTAGGCAAACATCATGATCACAAATCATTCATGGAATTCAAGAGAAGTACTTCAAGTCCACATATACGTTCATCAATTTAACACATAAGGCCATCCATAGCCAATCCACAAGACAAGATTCATCATTAGGGTCATATCCAAGCCTTAGAAGCACTAAAATTTTTTAAAATTTTCTGAATTTTTTTGCATTTTTCGAAATATGTATGTACAATGCAAGACATAATGAAACATGTGACAATATTAAACTATCCTAGATGCTAATCATGCAAGTGATCATGAAAACCCCACCCCATACTTAGAAACACATTGTCCCCAATGTGGAAACTAAATAAAGAAGTGAAAGAGAGTCCTCACAATGTAAAATTGGTGATGCTTTGGTATTTCGGGTCACATCGAATGATGATGGTGGATGATCGATCAAGGATGGTAGAGAGCTCTTGATGTTCATTAAGATGTCGGAACCCGCGCTTGGCACCGCAAGCCATCCAAATTCCACGTCCGCTCCACCCATGCTTGATTGGAGATCATCACTTTCCTTTACAGAGGAAAAATCGGACCATCACCCAGGAAATCGGCCGATTTCTGTGAAGATCAGTCCGATTTTCCTGGGTGCTTTCTTCCTCATCCACGTGCTCGAATCTTGTACCTTCAGTAGTTCCATGAGGCTTTCACATGACCTCCAACATCTCATCACACATGACAATCAACAAGATCTAGCACCCAAAAACACGAAAGAAAAACAAAGCACACCAAGAGTGAGATCAAACAAAAGCAAGAAAAAGAAAGGGAAAAATATGCACCAATGGGTTGCCTCCCATTAAGCGCTTCTTTAAGGTCATTAGCTTGACCAAATTCAGGAGCGTTTCAATCAAGGTGAAGCGGGGAAATCACTTCCACCGGGGCTTCCGGGATGTACTTCTTCAATCGATGCCCATTCACGTTGAAGTTACCACAATGATCTCCTCCTATCTCTACCGCTCCATGAGGAAAGATCTTCTTCACCACATATGGCCCGGTCCATCTTGATTTGAGCTTTCCAGGGAAGAGCCGCAACCTCGAGTTGAAGAGAAGGACAAGGTCGCCTTCACTCAACTCCATTGGAAGGAGGCGCTTGTCATGCCAACGCTTGGTCCGCTCCTTGTAGATCCGGGCATTCTCATAAGCATCCAACCGGATCTCTTCAAGAGCGTTTATGTCAAGCAACCTTTTCTCTCCCGCCTCCTTGAGGTCAAAATTTAGCCACTTAATGGCCCAATAAGCTCTATGCTCCATCTCTACCGGAAGGTGGCAAGACTTGCCATAGACCAACTTGTAAGGAGTGGTGCCAATTGGTGTCTTGAAAGCGGTCCTATATGCCCACAAGGCATCATTGAGCTTCATAGCCCAATCCTTCCTCGTCCTTGAGACCGTCTTCTCGAGAATCCCCTTGATCTCCCGGTTGGAGATTTCCACTTGGCCACTAGTTTGGGGATGGTAAGGTGTTGCCATCTTATGAGTCACCCCATACTTAGCCAAAAGTGCTCCAAAGTTCCTATTGGTGAAGTGCTTCCCTCCATCGCTTATGATCACCCTTGGTGTTCCAAACCTAGGGAAGATCACTCGGTTGAAGAACCGCACCACCACCTTGGCATCATTTGTAGGAGAGGCGATTGCCTCCACCCATCTTGAAACATAGTCAACCGCCAATAGGATGTAAAGGTTGCCACATGAATAAGGGAATGGCCCCATGAAGTCCACACCCCACACATCAAATATCTCCACTTCTTGTATGTTGTTCAAGGGCATCTCATTCCTCCTTGAGATGTTGCCCGTCCTTTGGCAAGCATCACAAGATACCACAAAGCCTTGCACATCCTTGAACAAACTTGGCCAAAAGAAGCCCGATTGTAACACCTTCGCACATGTCTTGTGTGCGCTAGCATGCCCTCCACATGGCAAGGAATGACAATGGCGGATCACACTCTCCACCTCATCCTCCGGTATACATCTTCTAAACATTCCATCCGGCCCTCTTTTGAACAAAAGTGGTTCACTCCAATAGTAGTGCCTCACATCCTTGAAGAACTTCTTCCTTTGGGCGTATGTCAAACCGGGAGGCACTTCCTCACACACAAGATAGTTCACAATGTCGGCAAACCATGGCTCGCTTCCTCTAGACACTTGGAATAAGCACTCCTCCACCATTTGCAATTGCTCATCCCGGAATGAGTCATCAATCGGGATGTCCTCTCTTTCAAGCTCCAATGGTGGGAGTCTACTAAGGTTATCCGCCACGGAGTTCTCGGATCCCTTCTTGTCCCGGATTTCCAAGTCAAATTCTTGAAGAAGAAGGATCCACCGAATCAACCTAGGCTTGGCATCCTTCTTGGTAAGTAGATAACGGATCGCAACATGATCCGTGTACACTATGACCTTCGCTCCAAGAAGGTATGACCGAAACTTCTCAAAGGCATACACTACCGCTAACAACTCCTTCTCGGTGGTAGCATAATTGAGTTGGGCATCATCTAGCGTCTTGCTAGCATAATAAATGGCATGAGTTCGCCCATCTTTCCTTTGCCCCAAAACAGCCCCAACGGCTACATCGCTTGCATCACACATGATCTCAAAAGGTAAACTCCAATCCGGAGGTTGCATGATAGGTGCGGAGATCAAGGCGTTCTTCAACCTACAAAAAGCCTCAAGGCAATCTTTGGAGAAAACAAATTCAACATCCTTAATTAGTAGGTTAGTAAGGGGCTTAGAAATTTTAGAGAAGTCTTGAATAAACCTCCGGTAAAAACCGGCATGCCCTAGAAAGCTCCTTACCCTTTCACCGAGGTAGGTGGTGGCAACTTCTCTATCGTCTCAATCTTGGCCCTATCAACCTCAATGCCACGGTTAGACACCAAGTGTCCTAACACAATACCTTCACTTACCATGAAGTTGCATTTTTCCCAATTCAAGACAAGATTTGTCTCCTCACATCTTTGCAATACTAATGACAAGTTAGCCAAGCAATCATCAAAGGAAGAACCATAAACAGAGAAATCATCCATGAACACTTCCATGATATTTTCAATGTATTCCGAAAAGATAGCCATCATACACCTTTGGAAGGTGGCGGGTGCATTACACAACCCAAATGGCATTCTCCTATATGCAAAAGTTCCCCATGGACATGTAAAGGTGGTTTTCTCTTGGTCATCGGGGTGGATAGGGATTTAGAAGAATCCACTATAGCCATCTAGGTAGCAAAAATGAGAATGTTGAGCTAACCTCTCTAGCATTTGGTCAATAAAGGGAAGGGGAAAGTGATCTTTCCTAGAGGCCATGTTCAACTTCCTATAGTCAATACACATCCTCCATCCCGTAACCGTCCTAGTTGGGATTAGTTCATTGTTCTCGTTGGTCACTACGGTCATCCCACCCTTCTTAGGAACTACATGAACGGGACTAACCCACTTACTATCCGAGATAGGGTAGATAATTCCCGCATCTAGCAACTTTATGATCTCCTTCTTAACTACCTCTTTCATTATAGGATTTAACCTTCTTTGATGTTCAATAGAGGGTTTATGATTATCTTCCATCATTATCTTATGCATGCACAAAGAGGGTTTTATGCCAACAAGGTCATCAATGGTGTATCCTATTGCCTTTCTATGCAGTTTCAATTCATTCAACAATTTATCAAGTTCACCATCATTCAAAGATGCATTCACAATCACCGGATAAGTAGAATTTGAACCAAGGAAAGCATACTTTAAATGAGAAGGAAGAGGTTTAAGATCAAGTTGAGGGGGACCTTTTTCGGTTGGAGACGATCCATACAATGTAGGTTGAGATGATTGCAAAGCCATGGAAGCCTCCTTGAAGTCCCTTGATGATTGCTCACATTCAAGTGGTTGGTGTTGAAAAGACTCAGGAAAATCGACCCAGGAGGAAAAATCGGACGATTTTTCTGGCAGTGGGTCGATCTGAGTTTCTGTTTTTGCAAAACTGGCTGAAATTTCAGCACAAGGACAAAAATCGGCCAATTTCTGCCCTCCAGTCCGATTTTTCTGTCTGTTTTCCTCTTCTTCTAGCACTTCAAATCCAACACTTGGTAGCTCGTCCAATGCATTCAAGGCCTTGATTACTTCATTGCTACTCTCCTCAACTCCTTCTTCCATCAAGCTTGAGCTAAGAACTTGTTACGCTAAAAAGTGTGCACGCAATAAGCCTTAAATTTATACTCGTTATAATTATCCTAACTTCTAGCGCACCCGCAGTGTACGGGACGTTTGTAGCATGGATAGTATTCCGAGGTCGAACACAAAGACTAAGGTGAAATTGATTCGGTTTTATGATTAAATTTAGTGAAGGTCTAAGGTTAGAAAAGAGGGAAACAAAGAAATGAAGATCTAAATTGTTTTTGGTCGGTTTTGGTGATCAATCAAAGATCACAATTCATGCAAAGTAAACAATCGAACTAGACTAAAAATCAGCACAAATGAACAAACCAAACAAGATAATGATCAAGGAAAGAAAAGACGGATTCTAGGGGTCGGAAGTTCCGGTTATGGCATAGAACTCAAGTTATCTATTCATTCTTTGGATTAACTATGATGTGTTGGGATTAAGTATATCTAATTTGGGATCAATTACCGGGTAGGTCTCATGGTCCAACTAGTCCACACCTAAGGTCTTATTACCGGGTAAGTCTCTAAGAGCCTAAGGATAGGAATTCTACACAAACCGGATTGTAAATTAGGGGTCTAACCTATCCTTACCGGGTAGGTCTTGGAAAGGGAAACCCTAAGCAACTATCCTAGCACATCTAATCCAATGGCGGCTTATTAGGCTCACCACTACCTAAGGTTTGCTATTTTAGATTCTAAGGGTAAGGATTACCGGGTAAGTCTCTCCTAACACTTAGTCACTACACTAGGTAGGTTAAACTCAGCAAACACTTAGGGTTTCAACATTCCATAGGTCTAAGGCAAGATCCTTCAAACCAGGGAAAATCACGGGTTGTTCTTCCTAAACCACGGCCGTGGTTCTTCAAGAACTACCCGTGATTTCTAACAGCAACTACGTTCATAAGCAAAAGTCATCCAAAGGTAAATCTAAGTCCATCCTATCATAGTTCTAGCCATAACCATCCTTTCCTTACCCTAGAACCACATCAATTTAGCCTACAACATTCATAATGGAAATCGAAGCAAACAAACATGAAATCAAAACATCCATTGCAAGATAATGAAAGAAGAGAGGTGAACAAGTGAACTTAATTCAAAACTAAGCTGAAGATTAGAATAGAGCCACTTACAACCCTTCCAAAAGAAGGTTCAAAGGTTCATACAATCTCTAGAAAACGAAATCCGAAATACAAGAAAGCTATGGTGTGTGTTCTTCTCCTCCTCTTCAATGGAACTCTCCTTCTTCTCTTTGACACTTTCCTTCCTAGAAAATCTTCTTGTTTTTGAGAATATATTTGTTAGAGAGAAATGGATAATGGATGAGCTGCTCCCAAACTACCCCAGCTGCCTCAAATAACCCATGAAGGACCACTTTTATAACAAATCCTTCATGAGGTGGCCATGAGAGTCGTGGCACAGCTGTCACGAGAATCTGGCAAAATCCACGGTCATTTCCACGGCCGTGGTTCTTCAGAGAACTGTGATTCTATGCAGAAACTCCGCCTTGAATCATTAAGCTGTGATTTGGTGCATGGCTTGTGTTGGCAAGGTTCCATGAGTCCTCCTCAGCCCTTGGCTTGTGTCCTAATGAGTCCGAGGGTGTGTCATCTAAATGAACGATCCTCAAACGCATCGTTTAAGCTCCTAAACTTCCCGTAATACCTACAAAACGCGCACAAGTCCGTGTAGACGTCTATCTCGACAAAATATGTGAATTGGGTGCAAAACGTCTTGAACTAATGCTAGATCATGCATGAATGCGCGAGAATTCTATCTAAATGTACACCTAAAACTATGTTATAAATCGTGTTATCAAAATACCCCATACTTAAGGTTTGCTCGTCCCCGAGCAAATTCCCAACTATAGACTAGAAGATGACATGATTTATGTATGTAGAAAAATGGCAAAATCTTTTTGGGTTTTGTGCTTCTACTATTGGATCACCTTCATAGTCATGATCAATGGCAATTGGATAAGCAATTATGTATCAAACAATAAGGGCATGGAAAGACAATTGTACTTAACTCAAAAGCATGCATGAGATGTGAGGATGAAGAGGTCAAGAAGATCAAGAGTCTATCCAATCTAGATTACTAAGTCTTACAAACATGCAAGTAGGTCATAAGGGCTTGTGACATAAAAGGCCAAGAAACGTTGCAATTGGGCGGGGGATTCTCTAGGTTATGTGATGCTAATCCGGGAATGGAACTAACTCCACATCCTTGTCCTCGATCAACTTCCCCCAAGTGTATATTTTTCCCTATCTTGCTTTCTTTTCTTTTTCTTTAACTCGTTTTTTGAGACAATGGCATTGGTGTACAATAGCTGAAACCTCGGTGATTAGCCATCCTCGGGCTTTTTCTCTTTTTCGAGGTGCATCCACACCGGGCACACATACCAAAGCTCGTTAGGGCTATTGGTTCATTTGACTTTGGCAAGGCACTAACACCCGATTATGTGAAGTGTACCGAATTACTTGTCATTTAAACCAACGCCCCCAAACCTATATTTTGGCTACACTTCCACAATAATTTCAGCATTTCATTCACGACATTCTTTTCATTACATCTTCATCCCGCACTTGCCTTTCACACATTTTGATAGCATGAATTATAGTCTATATTTCGGGGTTTGTTTGGACGTTTTATCTTTCATAATCTGCATGTTTGTATGTATATTATGTGATTATATTACCATTTCATCTACCTTTGCGGGAATCGAGGTCTACACCTAGTTTTGTTGTAATCGTAGGTAAAATGGCACGTTTTGCATAAAAAAGGAGCAAAAGGAGCTATGGAGTCATTGGAGCTACATTCAGGAACATAAGGAACCATCCAGGAAGCATAGCCATGGATTAAAGATTCACTTTTGACCAGATTTAAGAGATTTACACGCAGCTGAATTCACCTAGGTCAGCTACAGTGTCACCTAGACCGAGGTGAACACCTAGACCGAGGTGAACACCTAGACCGAGGTGATCCAGAGGAGAGATTTCACATTCAGTTGTGATTCACCTCGGTTGACTACAGATTCACCTCGACCGAGGTGATCCAGAGAAGTCGACTCGACCGAGGCGAACACCTGGGACGCGGCGAGAATATTTTATTCTTGGCTGAGATCTTCTATCTTTGGAAGGTGATCTTATATTTTTGGGCTTGGCTCCTGGAAGGAAGAAGATCTTATATTTTACCTATATTTATGGGAAAAGATCTTTCTAAGATATTTTATCTTTGGAGGGTATTTTTCCTATATAAAGGGTTGGATTTTCCATAATTCAATCATCTTCGGATCGCCGCAAGATCCCGCTTACACCGAAAAATACGCAGCAGCAGCCTACTCCAAGTTGGGAGAGTTGAAGAACCTTTTTGAAGGTTGAAGGAAGATTGAAGTCCATAGCTTTTATAGCTTTATTGAAGGGTTTTGTAAGATTGTCTTCAATTCCCTCAATTGTTGTCTTGTCTTGTTGGATTATTATCCAAAGAACGCTTTGTTGTGATATTTGATTCAGTTATTGAAGTCTTTTCATTAAAATTCTTCTTTGTCCAAATATTCACCTTCTTCCCTTACATTTAATACTTTCATAATGATGATGAGTGGCTAATTTCCTTGTGTGATTCTAGGGTGATTGGCTGAAGGTTGTGGGAAAAACAATGATAGAATAATCTTAGATTTCAGTAGGATCCTGAAAGTTCGAGTCTTTAACCTTAACCCTAAGCATCTCGTTCGGTTGATGAACATCTCGGCCGGGGTGGAATTCTTCTGACCGAGGTGACTTATCCGACCTTAAACTGAGAGTTAAGTGTTAGAGTTTGCCAAATCCTATTCTTATTACACCTTTCCTGGTTCAATTCAAGCTTAGGATGAGACTTACCCGGTAATTCCTTAGTTTGTATACCAACGATCATAAGTGTAGGTAATAAAGGTTTAGCCTTTATTGGGGTTTGAGTGTGCTTCCATCCCATCTTTGTGAGTTAGCCTGAGACTTACCCGGTAAAGGTTGATTCTATTCCCTTAGATGGTATTTTAGTTTGAGGTTATAGTTCTTTATCTTGATTCCTTGAGACTTACCCGGTAATAGGAGTTACGGTTTAGGATTAGTGTGTAGTGAGACTTACCCGGTGATCTACTCCACTTTAGAAACACCTTCCCCACGCAAAAATCTCAGCTTTGTCCGCTTATCTACAGATCTTGAGTTGGAACCACAACTAAATGCCTTAATCCCTAGAATTGCATGTTTGCTTTATTTGACATCTTATTCATCTTTGATTGTGTTAAATCGCTCTTGTGGTTAGTATTAGCATTAGCACACCGTATTGACTCTGTTTCACCGAGTCCCTGTGATCGACCCCTGGAATTTTCTTGCTTTTACTACGATTGACCCGTACACTGCGGGTTCGCATCCTTGTTTTAAGCTTAAGTCTAGGGTTATAAATTTAAAGCTTGCACACACCGTTTGGAGCGAACACATTTCCACACACTAGCATGCTCCTATTCCCGGATGGGTTTAAAGGAGGTCGATTTTATATCAATTGAGGTGCTCAAGCAATCATGATCAAGATGAGAAGTAGAGAAAGATGAAATGCCTCATTCATTCCTAGATGGTATGCAAGAACTATCATGTAATTTCGACTTTCAATACTCAATCCATTCTAGGCAATCATCATGATCACAAGTCATTCATAGAATTTAAGAGAAGTAGTTCAAGTCCACATATGCATTTATCGATTCAACACATAAGGCCATCCATAGCCAATCACAAGACAAGTTTCATCATTAGGGTCATATCCAAGCCTAGAAAGCACAAATTTTTTTTAAATTTTCTGATTTTTTTTGGAATTTTTGGAATATGTATGTACAATGCAAGACATGTGCAAATATTAACCTATCCTAGATGCTCATCATGCAAAGGATCATGCAAACCCCTAAATACCCCATACTTAGAAACACATTGTCCCCAATGTGTAAATGAAGTAGAGAGAGTGAAAGAAGGTTCTCACAATGTAAAATTGTTTGCTATGGTATTTGGGAATTCTCAAGTGAATTGATGTTGGATGATCCTTTCAACCATGGTAGAGAGCTCTAAGCATCCCTCAAAGCTTCGGAACCCGCGCTAGGCACCGCTAGCCGTCCAAGTTCCGCGTCCGCTCCACCCATAATTGGTGAGGGTTTCATCATTATCATTTTCATCGCCAAGAAAGGCTTCCAATGCCACTAATGCTCTAGCACACACACGAAAGTAGACAAAACACACACAAAGCACACAAAAACAGAAAAATCTAAGCAAAAATGAAAAGGAAAAAAAATGTTACCAATGGGTTGCCTACCACCAAGCGCTTCTTTAAGGTCATTAGCTTGACCAAACTCGGGAGCGTCTATTCGAGGTGAAGCGGGGCAATCATGTCTACCGGGGCTCCCGGAATATACTTCTTCAAGCGATGCCCATTCACCTTGAAATTTCCACAATGCTCCCCTCCTATTTCAATAGCTCCATGGGGAAAGATCTTCTTCACTACATATGGCCCGGTCCATCTTGATTTGAGCTTTCCGGGAAAGAGCCTTAGCCTTGAGTTGAAGAGAAGGACAAGATCTCCTTCACTCAACTCCTTTGGAATGATCCTCTTGTCATGCCACCTTTTGGTTCTCTCCTTGTAGATCCGGGCATTCTCATAAGCTTCCAACCGGAGCTCCTCAAGGGCATTGATATCAAGCAACCTCTTTTCTCCCGCTTCCTTGAGGTCAAAATTTAGCCACTTAATGGCCCAATAAGCTCTATGCTCCATTTCCACCGGGAGATGGCAAGACTTGCCATAGACCAACTTGTAGGGAGTGGTTCCAATTGGTGTCTTGAAGGCGGTTCTATATGCCCATAGTGCGTCATTGAGCTTCATAGCCCAATCCTTCCTTGTCCTAGACACCGTCTTCTCGAGGATGGCCTTGATCTCTCGGTTGGAGATCTCCACTTGACCACTAGTTTGGGGATGGTAGGGTGTTGCCACCTTATGAGTCACCCCATACTTGGCCAAAAGTGCTGCAAAGTTCCTATTTGTGAAGTGCTTCCCTCCCTCACTAATGATTACCCTTGGTGTTCCAAACCTAGGGAAGATCACCCGGTTGAAGAATCGCACTACCACCTTGGCATCATTCGTAGGAGAAGCGATCGCTTCTACCCATCTTGACACATAGTCCACCGCCAATAGGATGTAGAGATTGCCACATGAAGAAGGGAATGGTCCCATGAAGTCTACACCCCACACATCAAAGATCTCAACTTCTTGGATGTTATTCAAGGGCATTTCATTCCTCCTTGAGATGTTGCCCGTCCTTTGGCAAGCATCACATGCCGCTACAAAACCTTGCACATCTCTAAACAAGTTAGGCCAATAAAAACCGGATTGCAATACCTTTGCACACGTCTTGTGTGAGCTAGCATGGCCTCCGCATGGTAAGGAGTGGCAATGCCGGATCACACTCTCCACTTCATCCTCCGGTATGCATCTTCTAAGCACCCCATCCGGGCCTCTCTTGAATAGAAGTGGCTCACTCCAATAGTAATGCCTTACATCGTTGAAGAACTTCTTCCTTTGTGCATATGTAAATCCGGGAGGCACTTCCTCACACACTAAGTAGTTCACGATGTCGGCGTACCATGGCTCACTTCCTCTAGCCACTTGGAACAAGCATTCCTCCACCATTTGCAATTGTTCATCCCGGAATGAATCATCTATCGGGATGTTGTCTTTCCCAAGATCCAATGGTGGGAGTCTACTAAGGTGATCCGCCACGGAGTTCTCGGATCCCTTCTTATCTCGTATTTCCAAATCAAACTCTTGAAGAAGAAGGATCCACCGAATCAACCTTGGTTTGGCATCCTTCTTTGTAAGTAGATAACGGATCGCCGCATGATCCGTATAAACTATGACCTTCGCTCCAACAAGGTATGAGCGGAACTTCTCAAATGCATACACCACCGCCAACAACTCCTTCTCGGTGGTAGCATAATTGAGTTGGGCATCATCTAGCGTCTTGCTAGCATAGTAAATAGCATGAGTGCGCCCTTCTTTCCTTTGCCCTAAAACGGCCCCAACGGCCACATCACTTGCATCGCACATGATCTCAAATGGTAGACTCCAATCCGGAGGTTGCATGATAGGTGCGGAGATCAAGGCGTTCTTCAACCTACAAAAAGCTTCAAGACAATCCTTGGAAAAGACAAAATCAACATCTTTCATTAGTAGGTTAGTGAGAGGCTTAGAAATTTTAGAGAAGTCTTGAATAAACCTCCGGTAAAAACCGGCATGCCCTAAGAAACTCGTTACCCCCTTCACCGAGGTAGGTGGTGGCAACTTCTCTATCGTTTCAATCTTAGCCCTATCAACCTCAATGCCACGGTTAGACACCAAGTGTCCTAACACAATCCCTTCACTTACCATGAAGTGGCATTTTTCCCAATTTAAGACAAGATTTGTCTCCTCATATCTTTGCAACACTAATGACAAGTTAGCCAAGCAATCATCGAAAGAAGAACCATAAACAGAGAAATCATCCATGAACACTTCCATGATATTTTCTATGTATTCCGAAAAGATAGCCATCATACACCTTTGGAAGGTGGCGGGTGCATTACACAACCCAAATGGCATTCTCCTATATGCAAAGGTACCCCATGGACATGTAAAAGTCGTTTTCTCTTGGTCATCGGGGTGGATAGGGATTTGGAAGAATCCACTATACCCATCTAAATAGCAAAAATGAGAGTGTTGAGCTAACCTTTCTAGCATTTGGTCAATGAAGGGGAGGGGGAAGTGGTCTTTCCTAGAGGCCATGTTCAATTTCCTATAATCAATGCACATCCTCCACCCCGTAACCGTCCTAGTCGGTATTAGTTCATTGTTCTCATTAGTTACTACCGTCATCCCACCCTTCTTAGGCACTACATGAACGGGGCTAACCCACTTACTATCCGAGATAGGGTAGATAATTCCCGCATCTAGCAACTTAATGATTTCCTTTTTGACCACCTCTTTCATTATAGGATTCAATCTCCTTTGATGTTCAATAGAGGGTTTGTGGTTATCTTCCATCATTATCTTATGCATGCACAAAGATGGCTTAATGCCGACCAAATCATCAATAGTATAACCAATGGCTTTCCTATGTAATCTTAGTTCATGCAGCAATTTAGCAAGTTCATCATGACTCAAGCATGCATTAACAATCACAGGATATATAGAATTATCACCAAGAAATGCATACTTTAAATGAGAGGGAAGGGGTTTAAGTTCAAGTGAGGGAGGACCTCTATCGGTTGAAGACGATCCAAATAAGGTTGGATGAGATGAATCCAAAGCAAAGGAAAACTCCCCATGGCTCCTAGAAGCTTGATCATCAGGAGCTGATTCAGGAAAAACCACGGTTGGAAACACGGGTTGCTCATCTTCCACGGCCGTGGTTCTTGCCAAGCTTGCTTCTCGGAGTTGTCCAGAAAGTTTGACGGCCGTGGTTTGTAAATCTCGACCGTGGAACTTGCAACTGTTCACCACCTCTTCGTGGCTTTCAAATCCAACTCTTGGCTCCTCTTCCAAGGCTTCCAAGGCTTTGATCTCTTCATTGCAGGCCTCTTCAATACCTTCCTCCATCATGCTTAAGGTAAGAACCTTCTCCAAGGGGTCCTTGATCAAGATCGAGCTCACAATTTCTCTAGATTCTTCTTGCTCGACTATGTTGAAGATATCTTCATCAAGGGTTGGCCCTTTCATCATTGTGGAAAGCTTGAACTTGATGTTCTCTTCCCCGATGTTGAAGGAGAGAGTCCCGTTCTTGCAATCCACTAAGCATCCGGAAGTGGCTAGGAAAGGTCTTCCTAAGATGATAGGGACCGGATAATCCGCCGGGATGTCCAAAACTACAAAATCAATAGGCACGTAGAATCCTCCTAGCTGCACCGGAATGTCTTCTAGAATCCCAACCGGATGAGTGATAGAACGGTCCGCCATATAGAGGGTCATCTTGACCGGCTTTGGCTCTCCTAACCCGACCTTGTTGCTAAGTGCAAGCGGTATGATGCTTACACTTGCCCCAAGATCACAAAGGGCCTCGTACTTCACATCTCCCACTCCTATTGGGACGCAAAAAGAGCCCGGATCCCTCAACTTGGGAGGCATCTCTTCCTTCATGGTTTGGATCAATTCTGAGGACCTCTTGGTCATTCTTATCTCCCCATACTCCTCCAACTTCCTTTTGTTGGAGAGTATTTCTTTCAAGAACTTCCCATATGCCGGCATTCCTAAGATGGCATCCATGAACGGAATGTTAATATGTAACTTGGACATTAGTTCAAGGAACTTACCAAAGTGATTGTCCAAACGAGCTCTTGCTCTTGATTGTGGGAACGGTAGTGGTGGCTTGTATGGAGGCGGTGCCACATATATTGGCTCTACATCTTTGCTCTTGCCTCCATCTTCTTGCTTTCTTCCCTCTTCTACCACTACTTGCTTTCCCTTAGCTTGGTCCTTAGGCAAAGGATCCTTCATACTCAACCCACTCCTTGTTGTGATAGCCAACACTTGGCCTCTTGGGTTGTCTTCGGTTCTTCCGGGAAGCTTCCCCGGATCTCTATGTGCTTCACCCGCCTTTTGAAAGACTTGTGCTTCCAATACCTTTTGAGCCTTAGAAATTGAAGTCACGGTGCTCTCAAGTCCACTCAATCTTCCTAGCAATTGTTCAAACATGACTTCGGTCCTATCCTTTGAAGGTTGAGAAAAACCGGGTGGAGGTTCTTGTGAAGCTCTTTGTGGTGGAGTTGTGCTTGTGGAGGCGGGAGGGTTCAAGGCTCCATCCGGGTTAGAGTAAGAAAATCCGGGATGGTTGTGGTTGGGCCGGTAATTGTTGAATTGCCGGTTGTTGTTGAAATTTCTTGGGCCTTGGTAATTGTTGAAGTTGCCCCTTCCCATATAATTCACATCTTCCTCCTTGGAAGACAAGTTAGCTTGTGGAAGTACTTGAGGAGTTGCTTGGCTCTTCAAGGTTGTAGTACACAACTCTCTCAAGGACTTCAACTCGTTGTTGATGGCGTCAAGCTTGAAATTGCTCATGGTGACTTCGCTCACCTCATATGCTCCCGCCTTTCTTCCTTCACTCTTCCTATGAGAGTACTTCTCAATTACTAGAGCTTGCTTCTCCACAAACTCCCAAGCATCATCTACATATTTCTCCATAAATGTCCCGCCGGAAAGAGATTGAAGCTTGAATTGGCTATCTTCATCAAGTCCCTTGAAATAGATCTCCAATAGCTCAATTTTCGGTATGCCATGGTGTGGACAATCTAGGAGAAGGTCTTTGAATCTCTCCCAAGACTTGAACAAACTTTCTCTATCCCTCATCACGAAGGCATTGATCTTCCCTCTTAATTCGGTGGTCTTGGAAGGTGGGAAGAACTTGGTCAAGAACTCGGTTGTCATCTCCTCCCAAGTACCAACTCACCCTTGTAGAATAGATTGATACCAAGCCAAGGCTTTATCCTTAAGAGAGAAGGAAAAAGCCCTAAGCTTATGGTTGTTGCTCTCCAATCTTGGCGGCCTAAGAGTCTCCATCAAAATCTCGTAGTTCATCAAATGTTGGTGAGGAGACTCTCCTTCCATCCCTCCAAACTGATTGTGCCGGATCATTTGTAGAACTTGAGGGCGGAGCTCATAGTTGTGGGTTGCGGGATCTCCTAGATTCACACCCGGTCGGTGTGCTCTTTGTGCCGGATCCATACGTCTCCCTAGGGTTTGTGGCTCCTCGATAGCAATGGGAACAACCCTAACATTGGCCGCCGGCTGCGGTTGTACCACCGGTGGTGGAGGAGGTGGAGGTTGTCGGCGATTAAGCTCTCTTGAACAAGGGCTTGCCTAATCTCCTCAATCTCCCTCCTTGTTTCCTCTTACCTCTCATTGGCAAGTCTCCTTTCTTCCTCCAAGAGCTCATCTCTTAGCTTTATTTGCTCTAAGGCTTCATCTAACTCAGCTTGAAGATTTCTACCGGCCATCTCCTTCTCTTTTCGGATGTTCTTGGATCTAGATCGAAGGGTTTTCTCCGGTTCGGGATCAAATGGAGCTAAATCCTTGCCACGAGATCTTCGCATACACCTAAAGAGTAATAGATGTCCTGAAAAGCAAAGACACCAACCAAAGAGAGATCAAAAGCAACAAGAAAGATCTACACTAGAAACAATCACAAAATAGACTCAATCTGGACCTAGTCCCCGGCAACGGCGCCAAAAACTTGTTACGCTAAAAAGTGTGCACGCAATAAGCCTTAAATTTACACTCGTTATAATTATCCTAACTTCTAGCGCACCCGCAGTGTACGGGACGTTTGTAGCATGGATAGTATTCCGAGGTCGAACACAAAGACTAAGGTGAAATTGATTCGGTTTTATGATTAAGTTTAGTGAAGGTCTAAGGTTAGAAAAGAGGGAAACAAAGAAATGAAGATCTAAATTGTTTTTGGTCGGTTTTGGTGATCAATCAAAGATCACAATTCATGCAAAGTAAACAATCGAACTAGACTAAAAATCAGCACAAATGAACAAACCAAACAAGATAATGATCAAGGAAAGAAAAGACGGATTCTAGGGGTCGGAAGTTCCGGTTATGGCATAGAACTCAAGTTATCTATTCATTCTTTTGATTAACTATGATTTGTTGGGATTAAGTGTATCTAATTTGGGATCAATTACCGGGTAGGTCTCATGGTCCAACTAGTCCACACCTAAGGTCTTATTACCGGGTAAGTCTCTAAGAGCCTAAGGATAGGAATTCTACACAAACCGGATTGTAAATTAGGGGTCTAACCTATCCTTACCGGGTAGGTCTTGGAAAGGGAAACCCTAAGCAACTATCCTAGCACATCTAATCCAATGGCGGCTTATTAGGCTCACCACTACCTAAGATTTGCTATTTTAGATTCTAAGGGTAAGGATTACCGGGTAAGTCTCTCCTAACACTTAGTCACTACACTAGGTAGGTTAAACTCAGCAAACACTTAGGGTTTCAACATTCTATAGGTCTAAGGCAAGATCCTTCAAACCAGGGAAAATCACGGGTTGTTCTTCCTAAACCACGGCCGTGGTTCTTCAAGAACTACCCGTGATTTCTAACAGCAACTATGTTCATAAGCAAAAGTCATCCAAAGGTAAATCTAAGTCCATCCTATCATAGTTCTAGCCATAACCATCCTTTCCTTACCCTAGAACCACATCAATTTAGCCTACAACATTCATAATGGAAATCGAAGCAAACAAACATGAAATCAAAACATCCATTGCAAGATAATGAAAGAAGAGAGGTGAACAAGTGAACTTAATTCAAAACTAAGCTGAAGATTAGAATAGAGCCACTTACAACCCTTCCAAAAGAAGGTTAAAAGGTTCATACAATCTCTAGAAAACGAAATCCGAAATACAAGAAAGCTATGGTGTGTGTTCTTCTCCTCCTCTTCAATGGAACTCTCCTTCTTCTCTTTGACACTTTCCTTCCTAGAAAATCTTCTTGTTTTTGAGAATATATTTGTTAGAGAGAAATGGATAATGGATGAGCTGCTCCCAAACTACCCCAGCTGCCTCAAACAACCCATGAAGGACCACTTTTATAACAAATCCTTCATGAGGTGGCCATGAGAGTCGTGGCACAGCTGTCACGAGAATCTGGCAAAATCCACGGTCATTTCCACGGCCGTGGTTCTTCAGAGAACCGTGATTCTATGCAGAAACTCCGCCTTGAATCATTAAGCTGTGATTTGGTGCATGGCTTGTGTTGGCAAGGTTCCATGAGTCCTCCTCAGCCCTTGGCTTGTGTCCTAATGAGTCCGAGGGTGTGTCATCTAAATGAACGATCCTCAAACGCATCGTTTAAGCTCCTAAACTTCCCGTAATACCTACAAAACACGCACAAGTCCGTGTAGACGTCTATCTCGACAAAATATGTGAATTGGGTGCAAAACGTCTTGAACTAATGCTAGATCATGCATGAATGAGCGAGAATTCTATCTAAATGTACACCTAAAACTATGTTATAAATCGTGTTATCAAAATACCCCATACTTAAGGTTTGCTCGTCCCCGAGCAAATTCCCAACTATAGACTAGAAGATGACATGATTTATGTATGTAGAAAAATGGCAAAATCTTTTTGGGTTTTGTGCTTCTACTATTGGATCACCTTCATAGTCATGATCAATGGCAATTGGATAAGCAATTATGTATCAAACAATAAGGGCATGGAAAGACAATTGTACTTAACTCAAAAGCATGCATGAGATGTGAGGATGAAGAGGTCAAGAAGATCAAGAGTCTATCCAATCTAGATTACTAAGTCTTACAAACATGCAAGTAGGTCATAAGGGCTTGTGACATAAAAGGCCAAGAAACGTTGCAATTGGGCGGGGGATTCTCTAGGTTATGTGATGCTAATCCGGGAATGGAACTAACTCCACATCCTTGTCCTCGATCAACTTCCCCCAAGTGTATATTTTTCCCTATCTTGCTTTCTTTTCTTTTTCTTTAACTCGTTTTTTGAGACAATGGCATTGGTGTACAATAGCTGAAACCTCGGTGATTAGCCATCCTCGGGCTTTTTCTCTTTTTCGAGGTGCATCCACACCGGGCACACATACCAAAGCTCGTTAGGGCTATTGGTTCATTTGACTTTGGCAAGGCACCAACACCCGATTATGTGAAGTGTACCGAGTTACTTGTCATTTAAACCAACGCCCCCAAACCTATATTTTGGCTACACTTCCACAATAATTTAAGCATTTCATTCACGACATTCTTTTCATTACATCTTGACCCCGCACTTGCCTTTCACACATTTCCACACACTAGCATGCTCCTATTCCCGGATGGGTTTAAAGGAGGTCGATTTTATATCAATTGAGGTGCTCAAGCAATCATGATCAAGATGAGAAGTAGAGAAAGATGAAATGCCTCATTCATTCCTAGATGGTATGCAAGAACTATCATGTAATTTCGACTTTCAATACTCAATCCATTCTAGGCAATCATCATGATCACAAGTCATTCATAGAATTTAAGAGAAGTAGTTCAAGTCCACATATGCATTTATCAATTCAACACATAAGGCCATCCATAGCCAATCACAAGACAAGTTTCATCATTAGGGTCATATCCAAGCCTAGAAAGCACAAAATTTTTTTAAATTTTCTGATTTTTTTGGAATTTTTGGAATATGTATGTACAATGCAAGACATGTGCAAATATTAACCTATCCTAGATGCTCATCATGCAAAGGATCATGCAAACCCCTAAATACCCCATACTTAGAAACACATTGTCCCCAATGTGTAAATGAAGTAGAGAGAGTGAAAGAAGGTTCTCACAATGTAAAATTGTTTGCTATGGTATTTGGGAATTCTCAAGTGAATTGATGTTGGATGATCCTTTCAACCATGGTAGAGAGCTCTAAGCATCCCTCAAAGCTTCGGAACCCGCGCTAGGCACCGCTAGCCGTCCAAGTTCCGCGTCCGCTCCACCCATAATTGGTGAGGGTTTCATCATTATCATTTTCATCGCCAAGAAAGGCTTCCAATGCCACTAATGCTCTAGCACACACACGAAAGTAGACAAAACACACACAAAGCACACAAAAACAGAAAAATCTAAGCAAAAATGAAAAGGAAAAAAAATGTTACCAATGGGTTGCCTCCCACCTAGCGCTTCTTTAAGGTCATTAGCTTGACCAAACTCGGGAGCGTCTATTCGAGGTGAAGCGGGGCAATCATGTCTACCGGGGCTCCCGGAATATACTTCTTCAAGCGATGCCCATTCACCTTGAAATTTCCACAATGCTCCCCTCCTATTTCAATAGCTCCATGGGGAAAGATCTTCTTCACTACATATGGCCCGGTCCATCTTGATTTGAGCTTTCTGGGAAAGAGCCTTAGCCTTGAGTTGAAGAGAAGGACAAGATCTCCTTCACTCAACTCCTTTGGAATGATCCTCTTGTCATGCCACCTTTTGGTTCTCTCCTTGTAGATCCGGGCATTCTCATAAGCTTCCAACCGGAGCTCCTCAAGGGCATTGATATCAAGCAACCTCTTTTCTCCCGCTTCCTTGAGGTCAAAATTTAGCCACTTAATGGCCCAATAAGCTCTATGCTCCATTTCCACCGGGAGATGGCAAGACTTGCCATAGACCAACTTGTAGGGAGTGGTTCCAATTGGTGTCTTGAAGGCGGTTCTATATGCCCATAGTGCGTCATTGAGCTTCATAGCCCAATCCTTCCTTGTCCTAGACACCGTCTTCTCGAGGATGGCCTTGATCTCTCGGTTGGAGATCTCCACTTGACCACTAGTTTGGGGATGGTAGGGTGTTGCCACCTTATGAGTCACCCCATACTTGGCCAAAAGTGCTCCAAAGTTCCTATTTGTGAAGTGCTTCTTTCCATCACTAATGATTACCCTTGGTGTTCCAAACCTAGGGAAGATCACCCGGTTGAAGAATCGCACTACCACCTTGGCATCATTCGTAGGAGAAGCGATCGCTTCTACCCATCTTGACACATAGTCCACCGCCAATAGGATGTAGAGATTGCCACATGAAGAAGGGAATGGTCCCATGAAGTCTACACCCCACACATCAAAGATCTCAACTTCTTGGATGTTATTCAAGGGCATTTCATTCCTCCTTGAGATGTTGCCCGTCCTTTGGCAAGCATCACATGCCGCTACAAAACCTTGCACATCTCTAAACAAGTTAGGCCAATAAAAACCGGATTGCAATACCTTTGCACACGTCTTGTGTGAGCTAGCATGGCCTCCGCATGGTAAGGAGTGGCAATGCCGGATCA
Organism: Fagopyrum homotropicum; assembly: GCA_033239125.1. Taxonomy (NCBI): domain Eukaryota; kingdom Viridiplantae; phylum Streptophyta; class Magnoliopsida; order Caryophyllales; family Polygonaceae; genus Fagopyrum; species Fagopyrum homotropicum. The sequence goes on from BSWB01000005.1 coordinate 62,986,348, forward strand.
CACTCTCCACTTCATCCTCCGGTATGCATCTTCTAAGCACCCCATCCGGGCCTCTCTTGAATAGAAGTGGCTCACTCCAATAGTAATGCCTTACATCGTTGAAGAACTTCTTCCTTTGTGCATATGTAAATCCGGGAGGCACTTCCTCACACACTAAGTAGTTCACGATGTCGGCGTACCATGGCTCACTTCCTCTAGCCACTTGGAACAAGCATTCCTCCACCATTTGCAATTGTTCATCCCGGAATGAATCATCTATCGGGATGTTGTCTTTCCCAAGATCCAATGGTGGGAGTCTACTAAGGTGATCCGCCACGGAGTTCTCGGATCCCTTCTTGTCTCGTATTTCCAAATCAAACTCTTGAAGAAGAAGGATCCACCGAATCAACCTTGGTTTGGCATCCTTCTTTGTAAGTAGATAACGGATCGCCGCATGATCCGTATAAACTATGACCTTCGCTCCAACAAGGTATGAGCGGAACTTCTCAAATGCATACACCACCGCCAACAACTCCTTCTCGGTGGTAGCATAATTGAGTTGGACATCATCTAGCGTCTTGCTAGCATAGTAAATAGCATGAGTGCGCCCTTCTTTCCTTTGCCCTAAAACGGCCCCAACGGCCACATCACTTGCATCGCACATGATCTCAAATGGTAGACTCCAATCCGGAGGTTGCATGATAGGTGCGGAGATCAAGGCGTTCTTCAACCTACAAAAAGCTTCAAGACAATCCTTGGAAAAGACAAAATCAACATCTTTCATTAGTAGGTTAGTGAGAGGCTTAGAAATTTTAGAGAAGTCTTGAATAAACCTCCGGTAAAAACCGGCATGCCCTAAGAAACTCCTTACCCCCTTCACCGAGGTAGGTGATGGCAACTTCTCTATCGTTTCAATCTTAGCCCTATCAACCTCAATGCCACGGTTAGACACCAAGTGTCCTAACACAATCCCTTCACTTACCATGAAGTGGCATTTTTCCCAATTTAAGACAAGATTTGTCTCCTCACATCTTTGCAACACTAATGACAAGTTAGCCAAGCAATCATCGAAAGAAGAACCATAAACAGAGAAATCATCCATGAACACTTCCATGATATTTTCTATGTATTCCGAAAAGATAGCCATCATACACCTTTGGAAGGTGGCGGGTGCATTACACAACCCAAATGGCATTCTCCTATATGCAAAGGTACCCCATGGACATGTAAAAGTCGTTTTCTCTTGGTCATCGGGGTGGATAGGGATTTGGAAGAATCCACTATACCCATCTAAATAGCAAAAATGAGAGTGTTGAGCTAACCTTTCTAGCATTTGGTCAATGAAGGGGAGGGGGAAGTGGTCTTTCCTAGAGGCCATGTTCAATTTCCTATAATCAATGCACATCCTCCACCCCGTAACCGTCCTAGTCGGTATTAGTTCATTGTTCTCATTAGTTACTACCGTCATCCCACCCTTCTTAGGCACTACATGAACGGGGCTAACCCACTTACTATCCGAGATAGGGTAGATAACTCCCGCATCTAGCAACTTAATGATTTCCTTTTTGACCACCTCTTTCATTATAGGATTCAATCTCCTTTGATGTTCAATAGAGGGTTTGTGGTTATCTTCCATCATTATCTTATGCATGCACAAAGATGGCTTAATGCCGACCAAATCATCAATAGTATAACCAATGGCTTTCCTATGTAATCTTAGTTCATGCAGCAATTTAGCAAGTTCATCATCACTCAAGCATGCATTAACAATCACAGGATATGTAGAATTATCACCAAGAAATGCATACTTTAAATGAGAGGGAAGGGGTTTAAGTTCAAGTGAGGGAGGACCTCTATCGGTTGAAGACGATCCAAATAAGGTTGGATGAGATGAATCCAAAGCAAAGGAAAACTCCCCATGGCTCCTAGAAGCTTGATCATCAGGAGCTGATTCAGGAAAAACCACGGTTGGAAACACGGGTTGCTCATCTTCCACGGCCGTGGTTCTTGCCAAGCTTGCTTCTCGGAGTTGTCCAGAAAGTGTGACGGCCGTGGTTTGTAAATCTCGACCGTGGAACTTGCAGCTGTTCACCACCTCTTCGTGGCTTTCAAATCCAACTCTTGGCTCCTCTTCCAAGGCTTCCAAGGCTTTGATCTCTTCATTGCAGGCCTCTTCAATACCTTCCTCCATCATGCTTAAGGTAAGAACCTTCTCCAAGGGGTCCTTGATCAAGATCGAGCTCACAATTTCTCTAGATTCTTCTTGCTCGACTATGTTGAAGATATCTTCATCAAGGGTTGGCCCTTTCATCATTGTGGAAAGCTTGAACTTGATGTTCTCTTCCCCGATGTTGAAGGAGAGAGTCCCGTTCTTGCAATCCACTAAGCATCCGGAAGTGGCTAGTGTCACGCTAAAAAGTGTGTACGCAATAAGCCTTAAATTTATACTCGTTATAATTATCCTACTTCTAGCGCACCCGCAGTGTACGGGACGTATGTAGCAAGATAAGTATTCCAAGGTCGAACACAAAGACTAAGGTGAAATCGAATTAAGTTGTGATTGAATTTAGCAAGATCTAAGTCTAAAGAAAAGGATGCAAATAAAGGAAGAAAATCTCAATTGTTTTGGTTGTTTTTAGGTGATCACTTCAAAGATCAAATGCATGCAAACAATCAATCAAACTAAATCGGAAAATTGGCACAAATAAACAAATCGAACAAGATGTTGATCAAGAGAAAGGGAAGACGGATTCTAGGGGTTGGAAATTCCGGTTATGGCATAAAACTCAAGTTATCTATTCATTCTTTGGATTGATTATGATATGTTGGGATTAAGTGTTCCTAAAATGGGATCTATTACCGGGTAAGTCTCATGATCCAACTAATCCACACCTAAGGTCTCATTACCGGTTAAGTCTCTAAGAACCTAAGGGTAGGAATTTAACACAAACCGAATTGTTTAATTAGGGATCTAACCTATCCTCACCGGGTAAGCCTCGGAAAGGGAAGTCCTAATCAACTATCCTAGCACATTTAATCCAATGGCGGCTTATTAGGCTCACCACTACCTAAGGTTTTGCTATTTTAGATTCTAAGGGCAAGGATTACCGGGTAAGTCTCTCCTAACACTTAGTCGCTACACTAGGACACCCTAGGGTAGGTTAAACTCAGCAAAAACTTAGGTTTTCAACAATTTTATGAACCTAAGGTAAGATCCTTCGAACCAGGAAGAACCACGGTTTGTTCTACAGAAACCACGACCGTGGTTCTTCAAGAACTGCCCGTGATTCCTAACAGTAGCTACGTTCATAAACAAAAATCATCCAAAGGTAAATCTAAGTTCGTCCTATCATAGATCTAGCCATAACCATCCTTTCCTTACCCTAGAATCACATCAATCTAGCCTATAACATTCATATTGGAAATCAAAACAAACAAGCATAGATTCATAACCTCCATTGCAAGAAAATGAGAGAAAGAAGATGAACAAATGAACTTCAAACACAATCTAAATCTGAAGATGAAATTAGAACGACTTACAACCCTTCCAAAGGAAGGTTCAAGAGTTCAAAAACTTCTAGAAATAAATCCGAAAATACAAGAGCTAAGTGTGTCTTCTCCTCTCCTCTTCAATGGCAATGGCTCCTTTCTTCTTCTTCTTGCACTTTCCTTCCTAGAAAAAGTCCTTCTTCTTCTTGGAATATATTTTGTCAAAGAAAAATGGAGAATATGTGAGCTGCCCTCAAACTACCCAAATCCCAGCTACCTCTAACAACTATCAAGGACCACTTTTATAACCAATTCTTCATGAGCTGGCCATGAGGGTCGTGGCACAACTGTCACGAGAATCTGGCAAAATCCACGGTCATTTCCACGGCCGTGGTTCTTCAGAGAACCGTGATTCTGTGCAGAAACTTTGCCTTGGATCATTAGGCTGTGGTTTGGTGCATGGCCTGTGTTGGCAAGGTTCCTTGAGTCTTTCTCAGCCCTTGCCTTGCGTTCTAATGAGTTTGGAAACGTGTCCTCTAAATGAGCGACCCTCAAATGCGTCGTTTTGGCTCGAAACCTCCCGAAATACCTACAAAACGCACACAAGTCCGTGTAGACGTCTATCTCGACAAAATACATGTTTCGAGTGCAAAACGTATCGGACTAGTGCTAGATAATGCATGATTGAGCGAGAATCCTATCTAAATGTACACCTAAAACTATGCTATAAATCGTGTTATCAGCTAGGAAAGGTCTTCCTAAGATGATAGGGACCGGATAATCCGCCGGGATGTCCAAAACTACAAAATCAATAGGCACGTAGAATCCTCCTAGCTGCACTGGAATGTCTTCTAGAATCCCAACCGGATGAGTGATAGAACGGTCCGCCATATAGAGGGTCATCTTGACCGGCTTTGGCTCTCCTAACCCGACATTAGTTCAAGGAACTTACCAAAGTGATTGTCCAAACGAGCTCTTGCTCTTGATTGTGGGAACGGTAGTGGTGGCTTGTATGGAGGCGGTGCCACATAGATTGGCTCTACATCTTTGCTCTTGCCTCCATCTTCTTGCTTTCTTCCCTCTTCTACCACTACTTGCTTTCCCTTAGCTTGGTCCTTAGGCAAAGGATCCTTCATACTCAACCCACTCCTTGTTGTGATAGCCAACACTTGGCCTCTTGGGTTATCTTCGGTTCTTCCGGGAAGCTTCCCCGGATCTCTATGTGCTTCACCCGCCTTTTGAAAGACTTGTGCTTCCAATACCTTTTGAGCCTTAGAAATTGAAGTCACGGTGCTCTCAAGTCCACTCAATCTTCCTAGCAATTGTTCAAACATGACTTCGGTCCTATCCTTTGAAGGTTGAGAAAAACCGGGTGGAGGTTCTTGTGAAGCTCTTTGTGGTGGAGTTTTGCTTGTGGAGGCGGGAGGGTTCAAGGCTCCATCCGGGTTAGAGTAAGAAAATCCGGGATGGTTGTGGTTGGGCCGGTAATTGTTGAATTGCCGGTTGTTGTTGAAATTTCTTGGGCCTTGGTAATTGTTGAAGTTGCCCCTTCCCATATAATTCACATCTTCCTCCTTGGAAGACAAGTTAGCTTGTGGAAGTACTTGAGGAGTTGCTTGGCTCTTCAAGGTTGTAGTACACAACTCTCTCAAGGACTTCAACTCGTTGTTGATGGCGTCAAGCTTGAAATTGCTCATGGTGACTTCGCTCACCTCATATGCTCCCGCCTTTCTTCCTTCACTCTTCCTATGAGAGTACTTCTCAATTACTAGAGCTTGCTTCTCCACAAACTCCCAAGCATCATCTACATGTTTCTCCATAAATGTCCCGCCGGAAAGAGATTGAAGCTTGAATTGGCTATCTTCATCAAGTCCCTTGAAATAGATCTCCAATAGCTCAATTTTCGGTATGCCATGGTGTGGACAATCTAGGAGAAGGTCTTTGAATCTCTCCCAAGACTTGAACAAACTTTCTCTATCCCTCATCACGAAGGCATTGATCTTCCCTCTTAATTCGGTGGTCTTGGAAGGTGGGAAGAACTTGGTCAAGAACTCGGTTGTCAACTCCTCCCAAGTACCAACTCGCCCTTGTGGAATAGATTGATACCAAGCCAAGGCTTTATCCTTAAGAGAGAAGGAAAAAGCCCTAAGCTTATGGTTGTTGCTCTCCAATCTTGGCGGCCTAAGAGTCTCCATCAAAATCTCGTAGTTCATCAAATGTTGGTGAGGAGACTCTCCTTCCATCCCTCCAAACTGATTGTGCCGGATCATTTGTAGAACTTGAGGGCGGAGCTCATAGTTGTGGGTTGCGGGATCTCCTAGATTCACACCCGGTCGGTGTGCTCTTTGTGCCGGATCCATACGTCTCCCTAGGGTTTGTGGCTCCTCGATAGCAATGGGAACAACCCTAACATTGGCCGCCGGCTACGGTTGTACCACCGGTGGTGGAGGAGGTGGAGGTTGTCGGCGATTAAGCTCTCCTTGAACAAGGGCTTGCCTAATCTCCTCAATCTCCCTCCTTGTTTCCTCTTGCCTCTCATTGGCAAGTCTCCTTTCTTCCTCCAAGAGCTCATCTCTTAGTCTTATTTGCTCTAAGGCTTCATCTAACTCATCTTGAAGATTTCTACCGGCCATCTCCTTCTCTTTTCGGATGTTCTTGGATCTAGATCGAAGGGTTTTCTCCGGTTCGGGATCGAATGGAGCTAAATCCTTGCCACGAGATCTTCGCATACACCTAAAGAGTAATAGATGTCCTGAAAAGCAAAGACACCAACCAAAGAGAGATCAAAAGCAACAAGAAAGATCTACACTAGAAACAATCACAAAATAGACTCAATCTGGACCTAGTCCCCGGCAACGGCGCCAAAAACTTGTTACGCTAAAAAGTGTGCACGCAATAAGCCTTAAATTTATACTCGTTATAATTATCCTAACTTCTAGCGCACCCGCAGTGTACGGGACGTTTGTAGCATGGATAGTATTCCGAGGTCAAACACAAAGACTAAGGTGAAATTGATTCGGTTTTATGATTAAGTATAGTGAAGGTCTAAGGTTAGAAAAGAGGGAAACAAAGAAATGAAGATCTAAATTGTTTTTGGTCGGTTTTGGTGATCAATCAAAGATCACAATTCATGCAAAGTAAACAATCGTACTAGACTAAAAATCAGCACAAATGAACAAACCAAACAAGATAATGATCAAGGAAAGAAAAGACGGATTCTAGGGGTCGGAAGTTCCGGTTATGGCATAGAACTCAAGTTATCTATTCATTCTTTGGATTAACTATGATGTGTTGGGATTAAGTGTATCTAATTTGGGATCAATTACCGGGTAGGTCTCATGGTCCAACTAGTCCACACCTAAGGTCTAATTACCGGGTAAGTCTCTAAGAGCCTAAGGATAGGAATTCTACACAAACCGGATTGTAAATTAGGGGTCTAACCTATCCTTACCGGGTAGGTCTTGGAAAGGGAAACCCTAAGCAACTATCCTAGCACATCTAATCCAATGGCGGCTTATTAGGCTCACCACTACCTAAGGTTTGCTATTTTAGATTCTAAGGGTAAGGATTACCGGGTAAGTCTCTCCTAACACTTAGTCACTACACTAGGTAGGTTAAACTCAGCAAACACTTAGGGTTTCAACATTCCATAGGTCTAAGGCAAGATCCTTCAAACCAGGGAAAATCACGGGTTGTTCTTCCTAAACCACGGCCGTGGTTCTTCAAGAACTTCCCGTGATTTCTAACAGCAACTACGTTCATAAGCAAAAGTCATCCAAAGGTAAATCTAAGTACATCCTATCATAGTTCTAGCCATAACCATCCTTTCCTTACCCTAGAACCACATCAATTTAGCCTACAACATGCATAATGGAAATCGAAGCAAACAAACATGAAATCAAAACATCCATTGCAAGATAATGAAAGAAGAGAGGTGAACAAGTGAACTTAATTCAAAACTAAGCTGAAGATTAGAATAGAGCCACTTACAACCCTTCCAAAAGAAGGTTCAAAGGTTCATACAATCTCTAGAAAACGAAATCCGAAATACAAGAAAGCTATGGTGTGTGTTCTTCTCCTCCTCTTCAATGGAACTCTCCTTCTTCTCTTTGACACTTTCCTTCCTAGAAAATCTTCTTGTTTTTGAGAATATATTTGTTAGAGAGAAATGGATAATGGATGAGCTGCTCCCAAACTACCCCAGCTGCCTCAAACAACCCATGAAGGACCACTTTTATAACAAATCCTTCATGAGGTGGCCATGAGAGTCGTGGCACAGCTGTCACAAGAATCTGGCAAAATCCACGGTCATTTCCACGGCCGTGGTTCTTCAGAGAACCGTGATTCTATGCAGAAACTCCGCCTTGAATCATTAAGCTGTGATTTGGTGCATGGCTTGTGTTGGCAAGGTTCCATGAGTCCTCCTCAGCCCTTGGCTTGTGTCCTAATGAGTCCGAGGGTGTGTCATCTAAATGAACGATCCTCAAACGCATCGTTTAAGCTCCTAAACTTCCCGTAATACCTACAAAACGCGCACAAGTCCGTGTAGACGTCTATCTCGACAAAATATGTGAATTGGGTGCAAAACGTCTTGAACTAATGCTAGATCATACATGAATGAGCGAGAATTCTATCTAAATGTACACCTAAAACTATGTTATAAATCGTGTTATCAAAATACCCCATACTTAAGGTTTGCTCGTCCCCGAGCAAATTCCCAACTATAGACTAGAAGATGACATGATTTATGTATGTAGAAAAATGGCAAAATCTTTTTGGGTTTTGTGCTTCTACTATTGGATCACCTTCATAGTCATGATCAAAGGCAATTGGATAAGCAATTATGTATCAAACAATAAGGGCATGGAAAGACAATTGTACTTAACTCAAAAGCATGCATGAGATGTGAGGATGAAGAGGTCAAGAAGATCAAGAGTCTATCCAATCTAGATTACTAAGTCTTACAAACATACAAGTAGGTCATAAGGGCTTGTGACATAAAAGGCCAAGAAACGTTGCAATTGGGCGGGGGATTCTCTAGGTTATGTGATGCTAATCCGGGAATGGAACTAACTCCACATCCTTTTCCTCGATCAACTTCCCCCAAGTGTATATTTTTCCCTATCTTGCTTTCTTTTCTTTTTCTTTAACTCGTTTTTTGAGACAATGGCATTGGTGTACAATAGCCGAAACCTCGGTGATTAGCCATCCTCGGGCTTTTTCTCTTTTTCGAGGTGCATCCACACCGGGCACACATACCAAAGCTCGTTAGGGCTATTGGTTCATTTGACTTTGGCAAGGCACCAACACCCGATTATGTGAAGTGTACCGAGTTACTTGTCATTTAAACCAACGCCCCCAAACCAATATTTTGGCTACACTTCCACAATAATTTCAGCATTTCATTCACGACATTCTTTTCATTACATCTTCACCCCGCACTTGCCTTTCACACATTTCCACACACTAGCATGCTCCTATTCCCGGATGGGTTTAAAGGAGGTCGATTTTATATCAATTGAGGTGCTCAAGCAATCATGATCAAGATGAGAAGTAGAGAAAGATGAAATGCCTCATTCATTCCTAGATGGTATGCAAGAACTATCATGTAATTTTGACTTTCAATACTCAATCCATTCTAGGCAATCATCATGATCACAAGTCATTCATAGAATTTAAGAGAAGTAGTTCAAGTCCACATATGCATTTATCAATTCAACACATAAGGCCATCCATAGCCAATCACAAGACAAGTTTCATCATTAGGGTCATATCCAAGCCTAGAAAGCACAGAAATTTTTTAAATTTTCTGATTTTTTTGGAATTTTTGGAATATGTATGTACAATGCAAGACATGTGCAAATATTAACCTATCCTAGATGCTCATCATGCAAAGGATCATGCAAACCCCTAAATACCCCATACTTAGAAACACATTGTCCCCAATGTGTAAATGAAGTAGAGAGAGTGAAAGAAGGTTCTCACAATGTAAAATTGTTTGCTATGGTATTTGGGAATTCTCAAGTGAATTGATGTTGGATGATCCTTTCAACCATGGTAGAGAGCTCTAAGCATCGCTCAAAGCTTCGGAACCCGCGCTAGGCACCGCTAGCCGTCCAAGTTCCGCGTCCGCTCCACCCATAATTGGTGAGGGTTTCATCATTATCATTTTCATCGCCAAGAAAGGCTTCCAATGCCACTAATGCTCTAGCACACACACGAAAGTAGACAAAACACACACAAAGCACACAAAAACAGAAAAATCTAAGCAAAAATGAAAAGGAAAAAAAATGTTACCAATGGGTTGCCTCCCACCAAGCGCTTCTTTAAGGTCATTAGCTTGACCAAACTCGGGAGCGTCTATTCGAGGTGAAGCGGGGCAATCATGTCTACCGGGGCTCCCGGAATATACTTCTTCAAGCGATGCCCATTCACCTTGAAATTTCCACAATGCTCCCCTCCTATTTCAATTGCTCCATGGGGAAAGATCTTCTTCACTACATATGGCCCGGTCCATCTTGATTTGAGCTTTCCGGGAAAGAGCCTTAGCCTTGAGTTGAAGAGAAGGACAAGATCTCCTTCACTCAACTCCTTTGGAATGATCCTCTTATCATGCCACCTTTTGGTTCTCTCCTTGTAGATCCGGGCATTCTCATAAGCTTCCAACCGGAGCTCCTCAAGGGCATTGATATCAAGCAACCTCTTTTCTCCCGCTTCCTTGAGGTCAAAATTTAGCCACTTAATGGCCCAATAAGCTCTATGCTCCATTTCCACCGGGAGATGGCAAGACTTGCCATAGACCAACTTGTAGGGAGTGGTTCCAATTGGTGTCTTGAAGGCGGTTCTATATGCCCATAGTGCGTCATTGAGCTTCATAGCCCAATCCTTCCTTGTCCTAGACACCGTCTTCTCGAGGATGGCCTTGATCTCTCGGTTGGAGATCTCCACTTGACCACTAGTTTGGGGATGGTAGGGTGTTGCCACCTTATGAGTCACCCCATACTTGGCCAAAAGTGCTCCAAAGTTCCTATTTGTGAAGTGCTTCCCTCCATCACTAATGATTACCCTTGGTGTTCCAAACCTAGGGAAGATCACCCAGTTGAAGAATCGCACTACCACCTTGGCATCATTCGTAGGAGAAGCGATCGCTTCTACCCATCTTGACACATAGTCCACTGCCAATAGGATGTAGAGATTGCCACATGAAGAAGGGAATGGTCCCATGAAGTCTACACCCCACACATCAAAGATCTCAACTTCTTGGATGTTATTCAAGGGCATTTCATTCCTCCTTGAGATGTTGCCCGTCCTTTGGCAAGCATCACATGCCGCTACAAAACCTTGCACATCTCTAAACAAGTTAGGCCAATAAAAACCGGATTGCAATACCATTGCACACGTCTTGTGTGAGCTAGCATGGCCTCCGCATGGTAAGGAGTGGCAATGCCGGATCACACTCTCCACTTCATCCTCCGGTATGCATCTTCTAAGCACCCCATCCGGGCCTCTCTTGAATAGAAGTGGCTCACTCCAATAGTAATGCCTTACATCGTTAAAGAACTTCTTTGTTTGTGCATATGTAAATCCGGGAGGCACTTCCTCACACACTAAGTAGTTCACGATGTCGGCGTACCATGGCTCACTTCCTCTAGCCACTTGGAACAAGCATTCCTCCACCATTTGCAATTGTTCATCCCGGAATGAATCATCTATCGGGATGTTGTCTTTCCCAAGATCCAATGGTGGGAGTCTACTAAGGTGATCCGCCACGGAGTTCTCGGATCCCTTCTTATCTCGTATTTCCAAATCAAACTCTTGAAGAAGAAGGATCCACCGAATCAACCTTGGTTTGGCATCCTTCTTTGTAAGTAGATAACGGATCGCCGTATGATCCGTATAAACTATGACCTTCGCTCCAACAAGGTATGAGCGGAACTTCTCAAATGCATACACCACCGCCAACAACTCCTTCTCGGTGGTAGCATAATTGAGTTGGGCATCATCTAGCGTCTTGCTAGCATAGTAAATAGCATGAGTGCGCCCTTCTTTCCTTTGCCCTAAAACGGCCCCAACGGCCACATCACTTGCATCGCACATGATCTCAAATGGTAGACTCCAATCCGGAGGTTGCATGATAGGTGCGGAGATCAAGGCGTTCTTCAACCTACAAAAAGCTTCAAGACAATCCTTGGAAAAGACAAAATCAACATCTTTCATTAGTAGGTTAGTGAGAGGCTTAGAAATTTTAGAGAAGTCTTGAATAAACCTCCGGTAAAAACCGGCATGCCCTAAGAAACTCCTTACCCCCTTCACCGAGGTAGGTGGTGGCAACTTCTCTATCGTTTCAATCTTAGCCCTATCAACCACAATGCCACGGTTAGACACCAAGTGTCCTAACACAATCCCTTCACTTACCATGAAGTGGCTTTTTTCCCAATTTAAGACAAGATTTGTCTCCTCACATCTTTGCAACACTAATGACAAGTTAGCCAAGCAATCATCGAAAGAAGAACCATAAACAGAAAAATCATCCATGAACACTTCCATGATATTTTCTATGTATTCCGAAAAGATAGCCATCATACACCTTTGGAAGGTGGCGGGTGCATTACACAACCCAAATGGCATTCTCCTATATGCAAAGGTACCCCATGGACATGTAAAAGTCGTTTTCTCTTGGTCATCGGGGTGGATAGGGATTTGGAAGAATCCACTATACCCATCTAAATAGCAAAAATGAGAGTGTTGAGCTAACCTTTCTAGCATTTGGTCAATGAAGGGGAGGGGGAAGTGGTCTTTCCTAGAGGCCATGTTCAATTTCCTATAATCAATGCACATCCTCCACCCCGTAACCGTCCTAGTCGGTATTAGTTCATTGTTCTCATTAGTTACTACCGTCATCCCACCCTTCTTAGGCACTACATGAACGGGGCTAACCCACTTACTATCCGAGATAGGGTAGATAATTCCCGCATCTAGCAACTTAATGATTTCCTTTTTGACCACCTCTTTCATTATAGGATTCAATCTTCTTTGATGTTCAATAGAGGGTTTGTGGTTATCTTCCATCATTATCTTATGCATGCACAAAGATGGCTTAATGCCGACCAAATCATCAATAGTATAACCAATGGCTTTCCTATGTAATCTTAGTTCATGCAGCAATTTAGCAAGTTCATCATCACTCAAGCATGCATTAACAATCACAGGATATGTAGAATTATCACCAAGAAATGCATACTTTAAATGAGAGGGAAGGGGTTTAAGTTCAAGTGAGGGAGGACCCCTATCGGTTGAAGACGATCCAAATAAGGTTGGATGAGATGAATCCAAAGCAAAGGAAAACTCCCCATGGCTCCTAGAAGCTTGATCATCAGGAGCTGATTCAGGAAAAACCACGGTTGGAAACACGGGTTGCTCATCTTCCACGGCCGTGGTTCTTGCCAAGCTTGCTTCTCGGAGTTGTCCAGAAAGTTTGACGGCCGTGGTTTGTAAATCTCGACCGTGGAACTTGCAGCTGTTCACCACCTCTTCGTTGCTTTCAAATCCAACTCTTTGCTCCTCTTCCAAGGCTTCCAAGGCTTTGATCTCTTCATTGCAGGCCTCTTCAATACCTTCCTCCATCATGCTTAAGGTAAGAACCTTCTCCAAGGGGTCCTTGATCAAGATCGAGCTCACAATTTCTCTAGATTCTTCTTGCTCGACTATGTTGAAGATATCTTCATCAAGGGTTGGCCCTTTCATCATTGTGGAAAGCTTGAACTTGATGTTCTCTTCCCCGATGTTGAAGGAGAGAGTCCCGTTCTTGCAATCCACTAAGCATCCGGAAGTGGCTAGGAAAGGTCTTCCTAAGATGATAGGGACCGGATAATCCGCCGGGATGTCCAAAACTACAAAATCAATAGGCACGTAGAATCCTCCTAGCTGCACCGGAATGTCTTCTAGAATCCCAACCGGATGAGTGATAGAACGGTCCGCCATATAGAGGGTCATCTTGACCGGCTTTGGCTCTCCTAACCCGACCTTGTTGCTAAGTGCAAGCGGTATGATGCTTACACTTGCCCCAAGATCACAAAGGGCCTCGTACTTCACATCTCCCACTCCTATTGGGACGCAAAAAGAGCCCGGATCCCTCAACTTGGGAGGCATCTCTTCCTTCATGGTTTGGATCAATTCTGAGGACCTCTTGGTCATTCTTATCTCCCCATACTCCTCCAACTTCCTTTTGTTGGAGAGTATTTCTTTCAAGAACTTCCCATATGCCGGCATTCCTAAGATGGCATCCATGAACGGAATGTTAATATGTAACTTGGACATTAGTTCAAGGAACTTACCAAAGTGATTGTCCAAACGAGCTCTTGCTCTTGATTGTGGGAACGGTAGTGGTGGCTTGTATGGAGGCGGTGCCACATAGATTGGCTCTACATCTTTGCTCTTGCCTCCATCTTCTTGCTTTCTTCCCTCTTCTGCCACTACTTGCTTTCCCTTAGCTTGGTCCTTAGGCAAAGGATCCTTCATACTCAACCCACTCCTTGTTGTGATAGCCAACACTTGGCCTCTTGGGTTGTCTTCGGTTCTTCCGGGAAGCTTCCCCGGATCTCTATGTGCTTCACCCGCCTTTTGAAAGACTTGTGCTTCCAATACCTTTTGAGTCTTAGAAATTGAAGTCACGGTGCTCTCAAGTCCACTCAATCTTCCTAGCAATTGTTCAAACATGACTTCGGTCCTATCCTTTGAAGGTTGAGAAAAACCGGGTGGAGGTTCTTGTGAAGCTCTTTGTGGTGGAGTTGTGCTTGTGGAGGCGGGAGGGTTCAAGGCTCCATCCGGGTTAGAGTAAGAAAATCCGGGATGGTTGTGGTTGGGCCGGTAATTGTTGAATTGCCGGTTGTTGTTGAAATTTCTTGGGCCTTGGTAATTGTTGAAGTTGCCCCTTCCCATATAATTCACATCTTCCTCCTTGGAAGACAAGTTAGCTTGTGGAAGTACTTGAGGAGTTGCTTGGCTCTTCAAGGTTGTAGTACACAACTCTCTCAAGGACTTCAACTCGTTGTTGATGGCGTCAAGCTTGAAATTGCTCATGGTGACTTCGCTCACCTCATATGCTCCCGCCTTTCTTCCTTCACTCTTCCTATGAGAGTACTTCTCAATTACTAGAGCTTGCTTCTCCACAAACTCCCAAGCATCATCTACATGTTTCTCCATAAATGTCCCGCCGGAAAGAGATTGAAGCTTGAATTGGCTATCTTCATCAAGTCCCTTGAAATAGATCTCCAATAGCTCAATTTTCGGTATGCCATGGTGTGGACAATCTAGGAGAAGGTCTTTGAATCTCTCCCAAGACTTGAACAAACTTTCTCTATCCCTCATCACGAAGGCATTGATCTTCCCTCTTAATTCGGTGGTCTTGGAAGGTGGGAAGAACTTGGTCAAGAACTCGGTTGTCATCTCCTCCCAAGTACCAACTCGCCCTTGTGGAATAGATTGATACCAAGCCAAGGCTTTATCCTTAAGAGAGAAGGAAAAAGCCCTAAGCTTATGGTTGTTGCTCTCCAATCTTGGCGGCCTAAGAGTCTCCATCAAAATCTCGTAGTTCATCAAATGTTGGTGAGGAGACTCTCCTTCCATCCCTCCAAACTGATTGTGCCGGATCATTTGTAGAACTTGAGGGCGGAGCTCATAGTTGTGGGTTGCGGGATCTCATAGTTGTGGGTTGCGGGATCTCCTCGATAGTAATGGGAACAACCCTAACATTGGCCGCCGGCTGCGGTTGTACCACCGGTGGTGGAGGAGGTGGAGGTTGTCGGCGATTAAGCTCTCCTTGAACAAGGGCTTGCCTAATCTCCTCAATCTCCCTCCTTGTTTCCTCTTGCCTCTCATTGGCAAGTCTCCTTTCTTCCTCCAAGAGCTCATCTCTTAGCCTTATTTGCTCTAAGGCTTCATCTAACTCAGCTTGAAGATTTCTACCGGCCATCTCCTTCTCTTTTCGGATGTTCTTGGATCTAGATCGAAGGGTTTTCTCCGGTTCGGGATCAAATGGAGCTAAATCCTTGCCACGAGATCTTCGCATACACCTAAAGAGTAATAGATGTCCTGAAAAGCAAAGACACCAACCAAAGAGAGATCAAAAGCAACAAGAAAGATCTACACTAGAAACAATCACAAAATAGACTCAATCTGGACCTAGTCCCCGGCAACGGCGCCAAAAACTTGTTACGCTAAAAAGTGTGCACGCAATAAGCCTTAAATTTATACTCGTTATAATTATCCTAACTTCTAGCGCACCCGCAGTGTACGGGACGTTTGTAGCATGGATAGTATTCCGAGGTCGAACACAAAGACTAAGGTGAAATTGATTCGGTTTTATGATTAAGTTTAGTGAAGGTCTAAGGTTAGAAAAGAGGGAAACAAAGAAATGAAGATCTAAATTGTTTTTGGTCGGTTTTGGTGATCAATCAAAGATCACAATTCATGCAAAGTAAACAATCGAACTAGACTAAAAATCAGCACAAATGAACAAACCAAACAAGATAATGATCAAAGAAAGAAAAGACGGATTCTAGGGGTCGGAAGTTCCGGTTATGGCATAGAACTCAAGTTATCTATTCATTCTTTGGATTAACTATGATGTGTTGGGATTAAGTGTATCTAATTTGGGATCAATTACCGGGAAGGTCTCATGGTCCAACTAGTCCACACCTAAGGTCTTATTACCGGGTAAGTCTCTAAGACCCTAAGGATAGGAATTCTACACAAACCGGATTGTAAATTAGGGGTCTAACCTATCCTTACCGGGTAGGTCTTGGAAAGGGAAACCCTAAGCAACTATCCTAGCACATCTAATCCAATGGCGGCTTATTAGGCTCACCACTACCTAAGGTTTGCTATTTTAGATTCTAAGGGTAAGGATTACCGGGTAAGTCTCTCCTAACACTTAGTCACTACACTAGGTAGGTTAAACTCAGCAAACACTTAGGGTTTCAACATTCCATAGGTCTAAGGCAAGATCCTTCAAACCAGGGAAAATCACGGGTTGTTCTTCCTAAACCACGGCCGTGGTTCTTCAAGAACTACCCGTGATTTCTAACAGCAACTACGTTCATAAGCAAAAGTCATCCAAAGGTAAATCTAAGTCCATCCTATCATAGTTCTAGCCATAACCATCCTTTCCTTACCCTAGAACCACATCAATTTAGCCTACAACATTCATAATGGAAATCGAAGCAAACAAACATGAAAGCAAAACATCCATTGCAAGATAATGAAAGAAGAGAGGTGAACAAGTGAACTTAATTCAAAACTAAGCTGAAGATTAGAATAGAGCCACTTACAACCCTTCCAAAAGAAGGTTCAAAGGTTCATACAATCTCTAGAAAACGAAATCCGAAATACAAGAAAGCTATGGTGTGTGTTCTTCTCCTCCTCTTCAATGGAACTCTCCTTCTTCTCTTTGACACTTTCCTTCCTAGAAAATCTTCTTGTTTTTGAGAATATATTTGTTAGAGAGAAATGGATAATGGATGAGCTGCTCCCAAACTACCCCAGCTGCCTCAAACAACCCATGAAGGACCACTTTTATAACAAATCCTTCATGAGGTGGCCATGAGAGTCGTGGCACAGCTGTCACGAGAATCTGGCAAAATCCACGGTCATTTCCACGGCCGTGGTTCTTCAGAGAACCGTGATTCTATGCAGAAACTCCGCCTTGAATCATTAAGCTGTGATTTGGTGCATGGCTTGTGTTGGCAAGGTTCCATGAGTCCTCCTCAGCCCTTGGCTTGTGTCCTAATGAGTCCGAGGGTGTGTCATCTAAATGAACGATCCTCAAACGCATCGTTTAAGCTCCTAAACTTCCCGTAATACCTACAAAACGCGCACAAGTCCGTGTAGACGTCTATCTCGACAAAATATGTGAATTGGGTGCAAAACGTCTTGAACTAATGCTAGATCATGCATGAATGAGCGAGAATTCTATCTAAATGTACACCTAAAACTATGTTATAAATCGTGTTATCAAAATACCCCATACTTAAGGTTTGCTCGTCCCCGAGCAAATTCCCAACTATAGACTAGAAGATGACATGATTTATGTATGTAGAAAAATGGCAAAATCTTTTTGGGTTTTGTGCTTCTACTATTGGATCACCTTCATAGTCATGATCAATGGCAATTGGATAAGCAATTATGTATCAAACAATAAGGGCATGGAAAGACAATTGTACTTAACTCAAAAGCATGCATGAGATGTGAGGATGAAGAGGTCAAGAAGATCAAGAGTCTATCCAATCTAGATTACTAAGTCTTACAAACATGCAAGTAGGTCATAAGGGCTTGTGACATAAAACGCCAAGAAACGTTGCAATTGGGCGGGGGATTCTCTAGGTTATGTGATGCTAATCCGGGAATGGAACTAACTCCACATCCTTGTCCTCGATCAACTTCCCCCAAGTGTATATTTTTCCCTATCTTGCTTTCTTTTCTTTTTCTTTAACTCGTTTTTTGAGATTATGGCATTGGTGTACAATAGCCGAAACCTCGGTGATTAGCCATCCTCGGGCTTTTTCTCTTTTTCGAGGTGCATCCACACCGGGCACACATACCAAAGCTCGTTAGGGCTATTGGTTCATTTGACTTTGGCAAGGCACCAACACCTGATTATGTGAAGTGTACCGAGTTACTTGTCATTTAAACCAACGCCCCCAAACCTATATTTTGGCTACACTTCCACAATAATTTCAGCATTTCATTCACGACATTCTTTTCATTACATCTTCACCCCGCACTTGCCTTTCACACATTTCCACACACTAGCATGCTCCTATTCCCGGATGGGTTTAAAGGAGGTCGATTTTATATCAATTGAGGTGCTCAAGCAATCATGATCAAGATGAGAAGTAGAGAAAGATGAAATGCCTCATTCATTCCTAGATGGTATGCAAGAACTATCATGTAATTTCGACTTTCAATACTCAATCCATTCTAGGCAATCATCATGATCACAAGTCATTCATAGAATTTAAGAGAAGTAGTTCCAGTCCACATATGCATTTATCAATTCAACACATAAGGCCATCCATAGCCAATCACAAGACAAGTTTCATCATTAGGGTCATATCCAAGCCTAGAAAGCACAAAATTTTTTTAAATTTTCTGATTTTTTTGGAATTTTTGGAATATGTATGTACAATGCAAGACATGTGCAAATATTAACCTATCCTAGATGCTCATCATGCAAAGGATCATGCAAACCCCTAAATACCCCATACTTAGAAACACATTGTCCCCAATGTGTAAATGAAGTAGAGAGAGTGAAAGAAAGTTCTCACAATGTAAAATTGTTTGCTATGGTATTTGGGAATTCTCAAGTGAATTGATGTTGGATGATCCTTTCAACCATGGTAGAGAGCTCTAAGCATCCCTCAAAGCTTCGGAACCCGCGCTAGGCACCGCTAGCCGTCCAAGTTCCGCGTCCGCTCCACCCATAATTGGTGAGGGTTTCATCATTATCATTTTCATCGCCAAGAAAGGCTTCCAATGCCACTAATGCTCTAGCACACACACGAAAGTAGACAAAACACACACAAAGCACACAAAAACAGAAAAATCTAAGCAAAAATGAAAAGGAAAAAAAATGTTACCAATGGGTTGCCTCCCACCAAGCGCTTCTTTAAGGTCATTAGCTTGACCAAACTCGGGAGCGTCTATTCGAGGTGAAGCGGGGCAATCATGTCTACCGGGGCTCCCGAAATATACTTCTTCAAGTGATGCCCATTCACCTTGAAATTTCCACAATGCTCCCCTCCTATTTCAATAGCTCCATGGGGAAAGATCTTCTTCACTACATATGGCCCGGTCCATCTTGATTTGAGCTTTCCGGGAAAGAGCCTTAGCCTTGAGTTGAAGAGAAGGACAAGATCTCCTTCACTCAACTCCTTTGGAATGATCCTCTTGTCATGCCACCTTTTGGTTCTCTCCTTGTAGATCTGGGCATTCTCATAAGCTTCCAACCGGAGCTCCTCAAGGGCATTGATATCAAGCAACCTCTTTTCTCCCTCTTCCTTGAGGTCAAATTTTAGCCACTTAATGGCCCAATAAGCTCTATGCTCCATTTCCACCGGGAGATGGCAAGACTTGCCATAGACCAACTTGTAGGGAGTGGTTCCAATTGGTGTCTTGAAGGCGGTTCTATATGCCCATAGTGCGTCATTGAGCTTCATAGCCCAATCCTTCCTTGTCCTAGACACCGTCTTCTCGAGGATGGCCTTGATCTCTCGGTTGGAGATCTCCACTTGACCACTAGTTTGGGGATGGTAGGGTGTTGCCACCTTATGAGTCACCCCATACTTGGCCAAAAGTGCTCCAAAGTTCCTATTTGTGAAGTGCTTCCCTCCATCACTAATGATTACCCTTGGTGTTCCAAACCTAGGGAAGATCACCCGGTTGAAGAATCGCACTACCACCTTGGCATCATTCGTAGGAGAAGCGATCGCTTCTACCCATCTTGACACATAGTCCACCGCCAATAGGATGTAGAGATTGCCACATGAAGAAGGGAGTGGTCCCATGAAGTCTACACCCCACACATCAAAGATCTAAAACTTCTTGGATGTTATTCAAGGGCATTTCATTCCTCCTTGAGATGTTGCCCGTCCTTTGGCAAGCATCACATGCCGTTACAAAACCTTGCACATCTCTAAACAAGTTAGGCCAATAAAAACCGGATTGCAATACCTTTGCACACGTCTTGTGTGAGCTAGCATGGCCTCCGCATGGTAAGGAGTGGCAATGCCGGATCACACTCTCCACTTCATCCTCCGGTATGCATCTTGTAAGCACCCCATCCGGGCCTCTCTTGAATAGAAGTGGCTCACTCCAATAGTAATGCCTTACATCGTTGAAGAACTTCTTCCTTTGTGCATATGTAAATCCGGGAGGCACTTCCTCACACACTAAGTAGTTCACGATGTCGGCGTACCATGGCTCACTTCCTCTAGCCACTTGGAACAAGCATTCCTCCACCATTTGCAATTGTTCATCCCGGAATGAATCATCTATCGGGATGTTGTCTTTCCCAAGATCCAATGGTGGGAGTCTACTAAGGTGATCCGCCACGGAGTTCTCGGATCCCTTCTTATCTCGTATTTCCAAATCAAACTCTTGAAGAAGAAGGATCCACCGAATCAACCTTGGTTTGGCATCCTTCTTTGTAAGTAGATAACGGATCGCCGCATGATCCGTATAAACTATGACCTTCGCTCCAACAAGGTATGAGCGGAACTTCTCAAATGCATACACCACCGCCAACAACTCCTTCTCGGTGGTAGCATAATTGAGTTGGGCATCATCTAGCGTCTTGCTAGCATAGTAAATAGCATGAGTGCGCCCTTCTTTCCTTTGCCCTAAAACGGCCCCAACGGCCACATCACTTGCATCGCACATGATCTCAAATGGTAGACTCCAATCCGGAGGTTGCATGATAGGTGCGGAGATCAAGGCGTTCTTCAACCTACAAAAAGCTTCAAGACAATCCTTGGAAAAGACAAAATCAACATCTTTCATTAGTAGGTTAGTGAGAGGCTTAGAAATTTTAGAGAAGTCTTGAATAAACCTCCGGTAAAAACCGGCATGCCCTAAGAAACTCCTTACCCCCTTCACCGAGGTAGGTGGTGGCAACTTCTCTATCGTTTCAATCTTAGCCCTATCAACCTCAATGCCACGGTTAGACACCAAGTGTCCTAACACAATCCCTTCACTTACCATGAAGTGGCATTTTTCCCAATTTAAGACAAGATGTGTCTCCTCACATCTTTGCAACACTAATGACAAGTTAGCCAAGCAATCATCGAAAGAAGAACCATTAACAGAGAAATCATCCATGAACACTTCCATGATATTTTCTATGTATTCCGAAAAGATAGCCATCATACACCTTTGGAAGGTGGCGGGTGCATTACACAACCCAAATGGCATTCTCCTATATGCAAAGGTACCCCATGGACATGTAAAAGTCGTTTTCTCTTGGTCATCGGGGTGGATAGGGATTTGGAAGAATCCACTATACCCATCTAAATAGCAAAAATGAGAGTGTTGAGCTAACCTTTTTAGCATTTGGTCAATGAAGGGGAGGGGGAAGTGGTCTTTCCTAGAGGCCATGTTCAATTTCCTATAATCAATGCACATCCTCCACCCCGTAACCGTCCTAGTCGGTATTAGTTCATTGTTCTCATTAGTTACTACCGTCATCCCACCCTTCTTAGGCACTACATGAACGGGGCTAACCCACTTACTATCCGAGATAGGGTAGATAATTCCCGCATCTAGCAACTTAATGATTTCCTTTTTGACCACCTCTTTCATTATAGGATTCAATCTCCTTTGATGTTCAATAGAGGGTTTGTGGTTATCTTCCATCATTATCTTATGCATGCACAAAGATGGCTTAATGCCGACCAAATCATCAATAGTATAACCAATGGCTTTCCTATGTAATCTTAGTTCATGCAGCAATTTAACAAGTTCATCATCACTCAAGCATGCATTAACAATCACAGGATATGTAGAATTATCACCAAGAAATGCATACTTTAAATGAGAGGGAAGGGGTTTAAGTTCAAGTGAGGGAGGACCTCTATCGGTTGAAGACGATCCAAATAAGGTTGGATGAGATGAATCCAAAGCAAAGGAAAACTCCCTATGGCTCCTAGAAGCTTGATCATCAGGAGCTGATTCAGGAAAAACCACGGTTGGAAACACGGGTTGCTCGTCTTCCACGGCCGTGGTTCTTGCCAAGCTTGCTTCTAGGAGTTGTCCAGAAAGTTTGACGGCCGTGGTTTGTAAATCTCGACCGTGGAACTTGCAGCTGTTCACCACCTCTTCGTGGCTTTCAAATCCAACTCTTGGCTCCTCTTCCAAGGCTTCCAAGGCTTTGATCTCTTCATTGCAGGCCTCTTCAATACCTTCCTCCATCATGCTTAAGGTAAGAACCTTCTCCAAGGGGTCCTAGATCAAGATCGAGCTCACAATTTCTCTAGATTCTTCTTGCTCGACTATGTTGAAGATATCTTCATCAAGGGTTGGCCCTTTCATCATTGTGGAAAGCTTGAACTTGATGTTCTCTTCCCCGATGTTGAAGGAGAGAGTCCCGTTCTTGCAATCCACTAAGCATCCGGAAGTGGCTAGGAAAGGTCTTCCTAAGATGATAGGGACCGGATAATCCGCCGGGATGTCCAAAACTACAAAATCAATAGGCACGTAGAATCCTCCTAGCTGCACCGGAATGTCTTCTAGAATCCCAACCGGATGAGTGATACAACGGTCCGCCATATAGAGGGTCATCTTGACCGGCTTTGGCTCTCCTAACCCGACCTTGTTGCTAAGTGCAAGCGGTATGATGCTTACACTTGCCCCAAGATCACAAAGGGCCTCGTACTTCACATCTCCCACTCCTATTGGGACGCAAAAAGAGCCCGGATCCCTCAACTTGGGAGGCATCACTTCCTTCATGGTTTGGATCAATTCTGAGGACCTCTTGGTCATTCTTATCTCCCCATACTCCTCCAACTTCCTTTTGTTGGAGAGTATTTCTTTCAAGAACTTCCCATATGCCGGCATTCCTAAGATGGCATCCATGAACGGAATGTTAATATGTAACTTGGACATTAGTTCAAGGAACTTACCAAAGTGATTGTCCAAACGAGCTCTTGCTCTTGATTGTGGGAACGGTAGTGGTGGCTTGTATGGAGGCGGTGCCACATAGATTGGCTCTACATCTTTGCTCTTGCCTCCATCTTCTTGCTTTCTTCCCTCTTCTGCCACTACTTGCTTTCCCTTAGCTTGGTCCTTAGGCAAAGGATCCTTCATACTCAACCCACTCCTTGTTGTGATAGCCAACACTTGGCCTCTTGGGTTGTCTTCGGTTCTTCCGGGAAGCTTCCCCGGATCTCTATGTGCTTCACCCGCCTTTTGAAAGACTTGTGCTTCCAATACCTTTTGAGTCTTAGAAATTGAAGTCACGGTGCTCTCAAGTCCACTCAATCTTCCTAGCAATTGTTCAAACATGACTTCGGTCCTATCCTTTGAAGGTTGAGAAAAACCGGGTGGAGGTTCTTGTGAAGCTCTTTGTGGTGGAGTTGTGCTTGTGGAGGCGGGAGGGTTCAAGGCTCCATCCGGGTTAGAGTAAGAAAATCCGGGATGGTTGTGGTTGGGCCGGTAATTGTTGAATTGCCGGTTGTTGTTGAAATTTCTTGGGCCTTGGTAATTGTTGAAGTTGCCCCTTCCCATATAATTCACATCTTCCTCCTTGGAAGACAAGTTAGCTTGTGGAAGTACTTGAGGAGTTGCTTGGCTCTTCAAGGTTGTAGTACACAACTCTCTCAAGGACTTCAACTCGTTGTTGATGGCGTCAAGCTTGAAATTGCTCATGGTGACTTCGCTCACCTCATATGCTCCCGCCTTTCTTCCTTCACTCTTCCTATGAGAGTACTTCTCAATTACTAGAGCTTGCTTCTCCACAAACTCCCAAGCATCATCTACATGTTTCTCCATAAATGTCCCGCCGGAAAGAGATTGAAGCTTGAATTGGCTATCTTCATCAAGTCCCTTGAAATAGATCTCCAATAGCTCAATTTTCGGTATGCCATGGTGTGGACAATCTAGGAGAAGGTCTTTGAATCTCTCCCAAGACTTGAACAAACTTTCTCTATCCCTCATCACGAAGGCATTGATCTTCCCTCTTAATTCGGTGGTCTTGGAAGGTGGGAAGAACTTGGTCAAGAACTCGGTTGTCATCTCCTCCCAAGTACCAACTCGCCCTTGTGGAATAGATTGATACCAAGCCAAGGCTTTATCCTTAAGAGAGAAGGAAAAAGCCCTAAGCTTATGGTTGTTGCTCTCCAATCTTGGCGGCCTAAGAGTCTCCATCAAAATCTCGTAGTTCATCAAATGTTGGTGAGGAGACTCTCCTTCCATCCCTCCAAACTGATTGTGCCGGATCATTTGTAGAACTTGAGGGCGGAGCTCATAGTTGTGGGTTGCGGGATCTCATAGTTGTGGGTTGCGGGATCTCCTCGATAGTAATGGGAACAACCCTAACATTGGCCGCCGGCTGCGGTTGTACCACCGGTGGTGGAGGAGGTGGAGGTTGTCGGCGATTAAGCTCTCCTTGAACAAGGGCTTGCCTAATCTCCTCAATCTCCCTCCTTGTTTCCTCTTGCCTCTCATTGGCAAGTCTCCTTTCTTCCTCCAAGAGCTCATCTCTTAGCCTTATTTGCTCTAAGGCTTCATCTAACTCAGCTTGAAGATTTCTACCGGCCATCTCCTTCTCTTTTCGGATGTTCTTGGATCTAGATCGAAGGGTTTTCTCCGGTTCGGGATCAAATGGAGCTAAATCCTTGCCACGAGATCTTCGCATACACCTAAAGAGTAATAGATGTCCTGAAAAGCAAAGACACCAACCAAAGAGAGATCAAAAGCAACAAGAAAGATCTACACTAGAAACAATCACAAAATAGACTCAATCTGGACCTAGTCCCCGGCAACGGCGCCAAAAACTTGTTACGCTAAAAAGTGTGCACGCAATAAGCCTTAAATTTATACTCGTTATAATTATCCTAACTTCTAGCGCACCCGCAGTGTACGGGACGTTTGTAGCATGGATAGTATTCCGAGGTCGAACACAAAGACTAAGGTGAAATTGATTCGGTTTTATGATTAAGTTTAGTGAAGGTCTAAGGTTAGAAAAGAGGGAAACAAAGAAATGAAGATCTAAATTGTTTTTGGTCGGTTTTGGTGATCAATCAAAGATCACAATTCATGCAAAGTAAACAATCGAACTAGACTAAAAATCAGCACAAATGAACAAACCAAACAAGATAATGATCAAAGAAAGAAAAGACGGATTCTAGGGGTCGGAAGTTCCGGTTATGGCATAGAACTCAAGTTATCTATTCATTCTTTGGATTAACTATGATGTGTTGGGATTAAGTGTATCTAATTTGGGATCAATTACCGGGAAGGTCTCATGGTCCAACTAGTCCACACCTAAGGTCTTATTACCGGGTAAGTCTCTAAGACCCTAAGGATAGGAATTCTACACAAACCGGATTGTAAATTAGGGGTCTAACCTATCCTTACCGGGTAGGTCTTGGAAAGGGAAACCCTAAGCAACTATCCTAGCACATCTAATCCAATGGCGGCTTATTAGGCTCACCACTACCTAAGGTTTGCTATTTTAGATTCTAAGGGTAAGGATTACCGGGTAAGTCTCTCCTAACACTTAGTCACTACACTAGGTAGGTTAAACTCAGCAAACACTTAGGGTTTCAACATTCCATAGGTCTAAGGCAAGATCCTTCAAACCAGGGAAAATCACGGGTTGTTCTTCCTAAACCACGGCCGTGGTTCTTCAAGAACTACCCGTGATTTCTAACAGCAACTACGTTCATAAGCAAAAGTCATCCAAAGGTAAATCTAAGTCCATCCTATCATAGTTCTAGCCATAACCATCCTTTCCTTACCCTAGAACCACATCAATTTAGCCTACAACATTCATAATGGAAATCGAAGCAAACAAACATGAAAGCAAAACATCCATTGCAAGATAATGAAAGAAGAGAGGTGAACAAGTGAACTTAATTCAAAACTAAGCTGAAGATTAGAATAGAGCCACTTACAACCCTTCCAAAAGAAGGTTCAAAGGTTCATACAATCTCTAGAAAACGAAATCCGAAATACAAGAAAGCTATGGTGTGTGTTCTTCTCCTCCTCTTCAATGGAACTCTCCTTCTTCTCTTTGACACTTTCCTTCCTAGAAAATCTTCTTGTTTTTGAGAATATATTTGTTAGAGAGAAATGGATAATGGATGAGCTGCTCCCAAACTACCCCAGCTGCCTCAAACAACCCATGAAGGACCACTTTTATAACAAATCCTTCATGAGGTGGCCATGAGAGTCGTGGCACAGCTGTCACGAGAATCTGGCAAAATCCACGGTCATTTCCACGGCCGTGGTTCTTCAGAGAACCGTGATTCTATGCAGAAACTCCGCCTTGAATCATTAAGCTGTGATTTGGTGCATGGCTTGTGTTGGCAAGGTTCCATGAGTCCTCCTCAGCCCTTGGCTTGTGTCCTAATGAGTCCGAGGGTGTGTCATCTAAATGAACGATCCTCAAACGCATCGTTTAAGCTCCTAAACTTCCCGTAATACCTACAAAACGCGCACAAGTCCGTGTAGACGTCTATCTCGACAAAATATGTGAATTGGGTGCAAAACGTCTTGAACTAATGCTAGATCATGCATGAATGAGCGAGAATTCTATCTAAATGTACACCTAAAACTATGTTATAAATCGTGTTATCAAAATACCCCATACTTAAGGTTTGCTCGTCCCCGAGCAAATTCCCAACTATAGACTAGAAGATGACATGATTTATGTATGTAGAAAAATGGCAAAATCTTTTTGGGTTTTGTGCTTCTACTATTGGATCACCTTCATAGTCATGATCAATGGCAATTGGATAAGCAATTATGTATCAAACAATAAGGGCATGGAAAGACAATTGTACTTAACTCAAAAGCATGCATGAGATGTGAGGATGAAGAGGTCAAGAAGATCAAGAGTCTATCCAATCTAGATTACTAAGTCTTACAAACATGCAAGTAGGTCATAAGGGCTTGTGACATAAAACGCCAAGAAACGTTGCAATTGGGCGGGGGATTCTCTAGGTTATGTGATGCTAATCCGGGAATGGAACTAACTCCACATCCTTGTCCTCGATCAACTTCCCCCAAGTGTATATTTTTCCCTATCTTGCTTTCTTTTCTTTTTCTTTAACTCGTTTTTTGAGATTATGGCATTGGTGTACAATAGCCGAAACCTCGGTGATTAGCCATCCTCGGGCTTTTTCTCTTTTTCGAGGTGCATCCACACCGGGCACACATACCAAAGCTCGTTAGGGCTATTGGTTCATTTGACTTTGGCAAGGCACCAACACCTGATTATGTGAAGTGTACCGAGTTACTTGTCATTTAAACCAACGCCCCCAAACCTATATTTTGGCTACACTTCCACAATAATTTCAGCATTTCATTCACGACATTCTTTTCATTACATCTTCACCCCGCACTTGCCTTTCACACATTTCCACACACTAGCATGCTCCTATTCCCGGATGGGTTTAAAGGAGGTCGATTTTATATCAATTGAGGTGCTCAAGCAATCATGATCAAGATGAGAAGTAGAGAAAGATGAAATGCCTCATTCATTCCTAGATGGTATGCAAGAACTATCATGTAATTTCGACTTTCAATACTCAATCCATTCTAGGCAATCATCATGATCACAAGTCATTCATAGAATTTAAGAGAAGTAGTTCCAGTCCACATATGCATTTATCAATTCAACACATAAGGCCATCCATAGCCAATCACAAGACAAGTTTCATCATTAGGGTCATATCCAAGCCTAGAAAGCACAAAATTTTTTTAAATTTTCTGATTTTTTTGGAATTTTTGGAATATGTATGTACAATGCAAGACATGTGCAAATATTAACCTATCCTAGATGCTCATCATGCAAAGGATCATGCAAACCCCTAAATACCCCATACTTAGAAACACATTGTCCCCAATGTGTAAATGAAGTAGAGAGAGTGAAAGAAAGTTCTCACAATGTAAAATTGTTTGCTATGGTATTTGGGAATTCTCAAGTGAATTGATGTTGGATGATCCTTTCAACCATGGTAGAGAGCTCTAAGCATCCCTCAAAGCTTCGGAACCCGCGCTAGGCACCGCTAGCCGTCCAAGTTCCGCGTCCGCTCCACCCATAATTGGTGAGGGTTTCATCATTATCATTTTCATCGCCAAGAAAGGCTTCCAATGCCACTAATGCTCTAGCACACACACGAAAGTAGACAAAACACACACAAAGCACACAAAAACAGAAAAATCTAAGCAAAAATGAAAAGGAAAAAAAATGTTACCAATGGGTTGCCTCCCACCAAGCGCTTCTTTAAGGTCATTAGCTTGACCAAACTCGGGAGCGTCTATTCGAGGTGAAGCGGGGCAATCATGTCTACCGGGGCTCCCGAAATATACTTCTTCAAGTGATGCCCATTCACCTTGAAATTTCCACAATGCTCCCCTCCTATTTCAATAGCTCCATGGGGAAAGATCTTCTTCACTACATATGGCCCGGTCCATCTTGATTTGAGCTTTCCGGGAAAGAGCCTTAGCCTTGAGTTGAAGAGAAGGACAAGATCTCCTTCACTCAACTCCTTTGGAATGATCCTCTTGTCATGCCACCTTTTGGTTCTCTCCTTGTAGATCTGGGCATTCTCATAAGCTTCCAACCGGAGCTCCTCAAGGGCATTGATATCAAGCAACCTCTTTTCTCCCTCTTCCTTGAGGTCAAATTTTAGCCACTTAATGGCCCAATAAGCTCTATGCTCCATTTCCACCGGGAGATGGCAAGACTTGCCATAGACCAACTTGTAGGGAGTGGTTCCAATTGGTGTCTTGAAGGCGGTTCTATATGCCCATAGTGCGTCATTGAGCTTCATAGCCCAATCCTTCCTTGTCCTAGACACCGTCTTCTCGAGGATGGCCTTGATCTCTCGGTTGGAGATCTCCACTTGACCACTAGTTTGGGGATGGTAGGGTGTTGCCACCTTATGAGTCACCCCATACTTGGCCAAAAGTGCTCCAAAGTTCCTATTTGTGAAGTGCTTCCCTCCATCACTAATGATTACCCTTGGTGTTCCAAACCTAGGGAAGATCACCCGGTTGAAGAATCGCACTACCACCTTGGCATCATTCGTAGGAGAAGCGATCGCTTCTACCCATCTTGACACATAGTCCACCGCCAATAGGATGTAGAGATTGCCACATGAAGAAGGGAGTGGTCCCATGAAGTCTACACCCCACACATCAAAGATCTAAAACTTCTTGGATGTTATTCAAGGGCATTTCATTCCTCCTTGAGATGTTGCCCGTCCTTTGGCAAGCATCACATGCCGTTACAAAACCTTGCACATCTCTAAACAAGTTAGGCCAATAAAAACCGGATTGCAATACCTTTGCACACGTCTTGTGTGAGCTAGCATGGCCTCCGCATGGTAAGGAGTGGCAATGCCGGATCACACTCTCCACTTCATCCTCCGGTATGCATCTTGTAAGCACCCCATCCGGGCCTCTCTTGAATAGAAGTGGCTCACTCCAATAGTAATGCCTTACATCGTTGAAGAACTTCTTCCTTTGTGCATATGTAAATCCGGGAGGCACTTCCTCACACACTAAGTAGTTCACGATGTCGGCGTACCATGGCTCACTTCCTCTAGCCACTTGGAACAAGCATTCCTCCACCATTTGCAATTGTTCATCCCGGAATGAATCATCTATCGGGATGTTGTCTTTCCCAAGATCCAATGGTGGGAGTCTACTAAGGTGATCCGCCACGGAGTTCTCGGATCCCTTCTTATCTCGTATTTCCAAATCAAACTCTTGAAGAAGAAGGATCCACCGAATCAACCTTGGTTTGGCATCCTTCTTTGTAAGTAGATAACGGATCGCCGCATGATCCGTATAAACTATGACCTTCGCTCCAACAAGGTATGAGCGGAACTTCTCAAATGCATACACCACCGCCAACAACTCCTTCTCGGTGGTAGCATAATTGAGTTGGGCATCATCTAGCGTCTTGCTAGCATAGTAAATAGCATGAGTGCGCCCTTCTTTCCTTTGCCCTAAAACGGCCCCAACGGCCACATCACTTGCATCGCACATGATCTCAAATGGTAGACTCCAATCCGGAGGTTGCATGATAGGTGCGGAGATCAAGGCGTTCTTCAACCTACAAAAAGCTTCAAGACAATCCTTGGAAAAGACAAAATCAACATCTTTCATTAGTAGGTTAGTGAGAGGCTTAGAAATTTTAGAGAAGTCTTGAATAAACCTCCGGTAAAAACCGGCATGCCCTAAGAAACTCCTTACCCCCTTCACCGAGGTAGGTGGTGGCAACTTCTCTATCGTTTCAATCTTAGCCCTATCAACCTCAATGCCACGGTTAGACACCAAGTGTCCTAACACAATCCCTTCACTTACCATGAAGTGGCATTTTTCCCAATTTAAGACAAGATGTGTCTCCTCACATCTTTGCAACACTAATGACAAGTTAGCCAAGCAATCATCGAAAGAAGAACCATTAACAGAGAAATCATCCATGAACACTTCCATGATATTTTCTATGTATTCCGAAAAGATAGCCATCATACACCTTTGGAAGGTGGCGGGTGCATTACACAACCCAAATGGCATTCTCCTATATGCAAAGGTACCCCATGGACATGTAAAAGTCGTTTTCTCTTGGTCATCGGGGTGGATAGGGATTTGGAAGAATCCACTATACCCATCTAAATAGCAAAAATGAGAGTGTTGAGCTAACCTTTTTAGCATTTGGTCAATGAAGGGGAGGGGGAAGTGGTCTTTCCTAGAGGCCATGTTCAATTTCCTATAATCAATGCACATCCTCCACCCCGTAACCGTCCTAGTCGGTATTAGTTCATTGTTCTCATTAGTTACTACCGTCATCCCACCCTTCTTAGGCACTACATGAACGGGGCTAACCCACTTACTATCCGAGATAGGGTAGATAATTCCCGCATCTAGCAACTTAATGATTTCCTTTTTGACCACCTCTTTCATTATAGGATTCAATCTCCTTTGATGTTCAATAGAGGGTTTGTGGTTATCTTCCATCATTATCTTATGCATGCACAAAGATGGCTTAATGCCGACCAAATCATCAATAGTATAACCAATGGCTTTCCTATGTAATCTTAGTTCATGCAGCAATTTAACAAGTTCATCATCACTCAAGCATGCATTAACAATCACAGGATATGTAGAATTATCACCAAGAAATGCATACTTTAAATGAGAGGGAAGGGGTTTAAGTTCAAGTGAGGGAGGACCTCTATCGGTTGAAGACGATCCAAATAAGGTTGGATGAGATGAATCCAAAGCAAAGGAAAACTCCCTATGGCTCCTAGAAGCTTGATCATCAGGAGCTGATTCAGGAAAAACCACGGTTGGAAACACGGGTTGCTCGTCTTCCACGGCCGTGGTTCTTGCCAAGCTTGCTTCTAGGAGTTGTCCAGAAAGTTTGACGGCCGTGGTTTGTAAATCTCGACCGTGGAACTTGCAGCTGTTCACCACCTCTTCGTGGCTTTCAAATCCAACTCTTGGCTCCTCTTCCAAGGCTTCCAAGGCTTTGATCTCTTCATTGCAGGCCTCTTCAATACCTTCCTCCATCATGCTTAAGGTAAGAACCTTCTCCAAGGGGTCCTAGATCAAGATCGAGCTCACAATTTCTCTAGATTCTTCTTGCTCGACTATGTTGAAGATATCTTCATCAAGGGTTGGCCCTTTCATCATTGTGGAAAGCTTGAACTTGATGTTCTCTTCCCCGATGTTGAAGGAGAGAGTCCCGTTCTTGCAATCCACTAAGCATCCGGAAGTGGCTAGGAAAGGTCTTCCTAAGATGATAGGGACCGGATAATCCGCCGGGATGTCCAAAACTACAAAATCAATAGGCACGTAGAATCCTCCTAGCTGCACCGGAATGTCTTCTAGAATCCCAACCGGATGAGTGATACAACGGTCCGCCATATAGAGGGTCATCTTGACCGGCTTTGGCTCTCCTAACCCGACCTTGTTGCTAAGTGCAAGCGGTATGATGCTTACACTTGCCCCAAGATCACAAAGGGCCTCGTACTTCACATCTCCCACTCCTATTGGGACGCAAAAAGAGCCCGGATCCCTCAACTTGGGAGGCATCACTTCCTTCATGGTTTGGATCAATTCTGAGGACCTCTTGGTCATTCTTATCTCCCCATACTCCTCCAACTTCCTTTTGTTGGAGAGTATTTCTTTCAAGAACTTCCCATATGCCGGCATTCCTAAGATGGCATCCATGAACGGAATGTTAATATGTAACTTGGACATTAGTTCAAGGAACTTACCAAAGTGATTGTCCAAACGAGCTCTTGCTCTTGATTGTGGGAACGGTAGTGGTGGCTTGTATGGAGGCGGTGCCACATAGATTGGCTCTACATCTTTGCTCTTGCCTCCATCTTCTTGCTTTCTTCCCTCTTCTGCCACTACTTGCTTTCCCTTAGCTTGGTCCTTAGGCAAAGGATCCTTCATACTCAACCCACTCCTTGTTGTGATAGCCAACACTTGGCCTCTTGGGTTGTCTTCGGTTCTTCCGGGAAGCTTCCCCGGATCTCTATGTGCTTCACCCGCCTTTTAAAAGACTTGTGCTTCCAATACCTTTTGAGCCTTAGAAATTGAAGTCACGGTGCTCTCAAGTCCACTCAATCTTCCTAGCAATTGTTCAAACATGACTTCGGTCCTATCCTTTGAAGGTTGAGAAAAACCGGGTGGAGGTTCTTGTGAAGCTCTTTGTGGTGGAGTTGTGCTTGTGGAGGCGGGAGGGTTCAAGGCTCCATCCGGGTTAGAGTAAGAAAATCCGGGATGGTTGTGGTTGGGCCGGTAATTGTTGAATTGCCGGTTGTTGTTGAAATTTCTTGGGCCTTGGTAATTGTTGAAGTTGCCCCTTCCCATATAATTCACATCTTCCTCCTTGGAAGACAAGTTAGCTTGTGGAAGTACTTGAGGAGTTGCTTGGCTCTTCAAGGTTGTAGTACACAACTCTCTCAAGGACTTCAACTCGTTGTTGATGGCGTCAAGCTTGAAATTGCTCATGGTGACTTCGCTCACCTCATATGCTCCCGCCTTTCTTCCTTCACTCTTCCTATGAGAGTACTTCTCAATTACTAGAGCTTGCTTCTCCACAAACTCCCAAGCATCATCTACATGTTTCTCCATAAATGTCCCGCCGGAAAGAGATTGAAGCTTGAATTGGCTATCTTCATCAAGTCCCTTGAAATAGATCTCCAATAGCTCAATTTTCGGTATGCCATGGTGTGGACAATCTAGGAGAAGGTCTTTGAATCTCTCCCAAGACTTGAACAAACTTTCTCTATCCCTCATCACGAAGGCATTGATCTTCCCTCTTAATTCGGTGGTCTTGGAAGGTGGGAAGAACTTGGTCAAGAACTCGGTTGTCATCTCCTCCCAAGTACCAACTCGCCCTTGTGGAATAGATTGATACCAAGCCAAGGCTTTATCCTTAAGAGAGAAGGAAAAAGCCCTAAGCTTATGGTTGTTGCTCTCCAATCTTGGCGGCCTAAGAGTCTCCATCAAAATCTCGTAGTTCATCAAATGTTGGTGAGGAGACTCTCCTTCCATCCCTCCAAACTGATTGTGCCGGATCATTTGTAGAACTTGAGGGCGGAGCTCATAGTTGTGGGTTGCGGGATCTCCTAGATTCACACCCGGTCGGTGTGCTCTTTGTGCCGGATCCATACGTCTCCCTAGGGTTTGTGGCTCCTCGATAGCAATGGGAACAACCCTAACATTGGCCGCCGGCTGCGGTTGTACCACCGGTGGTGGAGGAGGTGGAGGTTGTCGGCGATTAAGCTCTCCTTGAACAAGGGCTTGCCTAATCTCCTCAATCTCCCTCCTTGTTTCCTCTTGCCTCTCATTGGCAAGTCTCCTTTCTTCCTCCAAGAGCTCATCTCTTAGCCTTATTTGCTCTAAGGCTTCATCTAACTCAGCTTGAAGATTTCTACCGGCCATCTCCTTCTCTTTTCGGATGTTCTTGGATCTAGATCGAAGGGTTTTCTCCGGTTCGGGATCGAATGGGGCTAAATCCTTGCCACGAGATCTTCGCATACACCTAAAGAGTAATAGATGTCCTGAAAAGCAAAGACACCAACCAAAGAGAGATCAAAAGCAACAAGAAAGATCTACACTAGAAACAATCACAAAATAGACTCAATCTGGACCTAGTCCCCGGCAACGGCGCCAAAAACTTGTTACGCTAAAAAGTGTGCACGCAATAAGCCTTAAATTTATACTCGTTATAATTATCCTAACTTCTAGCGCACCCGCAGTGTACGGGACGTTTGTAGCATGGATAGTATTCCGAGGTCGAACACAAAGACTAAGGTGAAATTGATTCGGTTTTATGATTAAGTTTAGTGAAGGTCTAAGGTTAGAAAAGAGGGAAACAAAGAAATGAAGATCTAAATTGTTTTTGGTCGGTTTTGGTGATCAATCAAAGATCACAATTCATGCAAAGTAAACAATCGAACTAGACTAAAAATCAGCACAAATGAACAAACCAAACAAGATAATGATCAAAGAAAGAAAAGACGGATTCTAGGGGTCGGAAGTTCCGGTTATGGCATAGAACTCAAGTTATCTATTCATTCTTTGGATTAACTATGATGTGTTGGGATTAAGTGTATCTAATTTGGGATCAATTACCGGGAAGGTCTCATGGTCCAACTAGTCCACACCTAAGGTCTTATTACCGGGTAAGTCTCTAAGACCCTAAGGATAGGAATTCTACACAAACCGGATTGTAAATTAGGGGTCTAACCTATCCTTACCGGGTAGGTCTTGGAAAGGGAAACCCTAAGCAACTATCCTAGCACATCTAATCCAATGGCGGCTTATTAGGCTCACCACTACCTAAGGTTTGCTATTTTAGATTCTAAGGGTAAGGATTACCGGGTAAGTCTCTCCTAACACTTAGTCACTACACTAGGTAGGTTAAACTCAGCAAACACTTAGGGTTTCAACATTCCATAGGTCTAAGGCAAGATCCTTCAAACCAGGGAAAATCACGGGTTGTTCTTCCTAAACCACGGCCGTGGTTCTTCAAGAACTACCCGTGATTTCTAACAGCAACTACGTTCATAAGCAAAAGTCATCCAAAGGTAAATCTAAGTCCATCCTATCATAGTTCTAGCCATAACCATCCTTTCCTTACCCTAGAACCACATCAATTTAGCCTACAACATTCATCATGGAAATCGAAGCAAACAAACATGAAATCAAAACATCCATTGCAAGATGATGAAAGAAGAGAGGTGAACAAGTGAACTTAATTCAAAACTAAGCTGAAGATTAGAATAGAGCCACTTACAACCCTTCCAAAAGAAGGTTCAAAGGTTCATACAATCTCTAGAAAACGAAATCCGAAATACAAGAAAGCTATGGTGTGTGTTCTTCTCCTCCTCTTCAATGGAACTCTCCTTCTTCTCTTTGACACTTTCCTTCCTAGAAAATCTTCTTGTTTTTGAGAATATATTTGTTAGAGAGAAATGGATAATGGATGAGCTGCTCCCAAACTACCCCAGCTGCCTCAAACAACCCATGAAGGACCACTTTTATAACAAATCCTTCATGAGCTGGCCATGAGAGTCGTGGCACAGCTGTCACGAGAATCTGGCAAAATCCACGGTCATTTCCACGGCCGTGGTTCTTCAGAGAACCGTGATTCTATGCAGAAACTCCGCCTTGAATCATTAAGTTGTGATTTTGTGCATGGCTTGTGTTGGCAAGGTTCCATGAGTCCTCCTCAGCCCTTGGCTTGTGTCCTAATGAGTCCGAGGGTGTGTCATCTAAATGAACGATCATCAAACGCATCGTTTAAGCTCCTAAACTTCCCGTAATACCTACAAAACGTGCACAAGTCCGTGTAGACATCTATCTCGACAAAATATGTGAATTGGGTGCAAAACGTCTTGAACTAATGCTAGATCATGCATGAATGAGCGAGAATTCTATCTAAATGTACACCTAAAACTATAATTCTCAAGTGAATGGATGTTGGATGATCCTTTCAACCATGGTAGAGAGCTCTAAGCATCCCTCAAAGCTTCAGAACCCGCGCTAGGCACCGCTAGCCGTCCAAGTTCCGCGTCCGCTCCACCCATAATTGGTGAGGGTTTCATCATTATCATTTTCATCGCCAAGAAAGGCTTCCAATGCCACTAATGCTCTAGCACACACACGAAAGTAGACAAAACACACACAAAGCACACAAAAACAGAAAAATCTAAGCAAAAATGAAAAGGAAAAAAAATGTTACCAATGGGTTGCCTCCCACCAAGCGCTTCTTTAAGGTCATTAGCTTGACCAAACTCGGGATCATTAGGACACAAGCCAAGGGCTGAGGAGGACTCATGGAACCTTGCCAACACAAGCCATGCACCAAATCACAGCTTAATGATTCAAGGCGGAGTTTCTGCATAGAATCACGGTTCTCTGAAGAACCACGGCCGTGGAAATGACCGTGGATTTTGTCAGATTCTCGTGACAGCTGTGCCACGACTATCATGGTCAGCTCATGACGGATTTGTTATAAAAGTGGTCCTTCATGGGTTGTTTGAGGCAGCTGGGGTAGTTTGGGAGCAGCTCATCCATTATCCATTTCTCTCTAACAAATATATTCTCAAAAACAAGAAGATTTTCTAGGAAGGAAAGTGTCAAAGAGAAGGAGAGTTCCATTGAAGAGGAGGAGAAGAACACACACCATAGCTTTCTTGTATTTCGGATTTCGTTTTCTAGAGATTGTATGAACCTTTGAACCTTCTTTTGGAAGGGTTGTAAGTGGCTCTATTCTAATCTTCAGCTTAGTTTTGAATTAAGTTCACTTGTTCACCTCTCTTCTTTCATCATCTTGCAATGGATGTTTTGATTTCATGTTTGTTTGCTTCGATTTCCATTATGAATGTTGTAGGCTAAATTGATGTGGTTCTAGGGTAAGGAAAGGATGGTTATGGCTAGAACTATGATAGGATGGACTTAGATTTACCTTTGGATGACTTTTGCTTATGAACGTAGTTGCTGTTAGAAATCACGGGTAGTTCTTGAAGAACCACGGCCGTGGTTTAGGAAGAACAACCCGTGATTTTCCCTGGTTTGAAGGATCTTGCCTTAGACCTATGGAATGTTGAAACCCTAAGTGTTTGCTGAGTTTAACCTACCTAGTGTAGTGACTAAGTGTTAGGAGAGACTTACCCGGTAATCCTTACCCTTAGAATCTAAAATAGCAAACCTTAGGTAGTGGTGAGCCTAATAAGCCGCCATTGGATTAGATGTGCTAGGATAGTTGCTTAGGGTTTCCCTTTCCAAGACCTACCCGGTAAGGATTGGTTAGACCCCTAATTTACAATCCGGTTTGTGTAGAATTCCTATCCTTAGGCTCTTAGAGACCTACCCGGTAATAAGACCTTAGGTGTGGACTAGTTGGACCATGAGACCTACCCGGTAATTGATCCCAAATTAGATACACTTAATCCCAACACATCATAGTTAATCCAAAGAATGAATAGATAACTTGAGTTCTATGCCATAACCGGAACTTCCGACCCCTAGAATCCGTCTTTTCTTTCCTTGATCATTATCTTATTTGGTTTGTTCATTTGTGCTGATTTTTAGTCTAGTTCGATTGTTTACTTTGCATGAATTGTGATCTTTGATTGATCACCAAAACCGACCAAAAACAATTTAGATCTTCATTTCTTTGTTTCCCTCTTTTCTAACCTTAGACCCACTAAACTTAATCCTAAAACCGAATCAATTTCACCTTAGTCTTTGTGTTCGACCTCGGAATACTATCCATGCTACAAACGTCCCGTACACTGCGGGTGCGCTAGAAGTTAGGATAATTATAACGAGTATAAATTTAAAGCTTAAAGCGTGCACACTTTTTAGCGTAACAAGATTGAACTTGATGTTCTCTTCTCCAATGTTGAAGGAGAGAGTCCCATTCTTGCAATCTACTAGACATCCGGAAGTAGCTAGGAAAGGTCTCCCCAAGATGATAGGAACCGGATAGTCCGCCGGGATGTCCAAATCAACGAAGTCTATCGGCACATAGAACTTCCCTAGTTGCACCGGAATGTCTTCCAAGATCCCAACCGGATGAGTAATTGAGCGGTCCGCCATGTAAAGGGTCATCTTGACCGGCTTTGGCTCTCCTAGCCCAACCTTGTTGTAAAGTGCAAGCGGGATGATGCTTACACTTGCCCCAAGATCACATAGGGCGTCATACTTCACTTCTCCTACTCCGATTGGTACACAAAAGGATCCCGGATCCCTTAGCTTAGGAGGCATCTCCTCCTTCATCGTTTGAATCAACTCCAAGGATCTCTTTGTCATCCTTATCTCCCCATACTCCTCCAACTTCCTTTTGTTGGAGAGTATTTCCTTCAAGAACTTGCCATATGCCAGCATTCCTAAAATAGCATCCATGAACGGAATGTTAATATGCAGTTTAGACATTAGTTCAAGGAACTTACCAAAGTGATTGTCCAAGCGAGCTCTTGCTCGTGATTGAGGGAACGGTAGTGGTGGCTTGTATGGAGGCGGTGCCACATAGGTTGGCTCTACATCCTTGCTCTTGCCTCCATCTCCTTGCAAAGTTTCTTCTTCATTCACCACTTTCTTCCCTTTAGCATTCTCCTTGGGCAAAGACTCCTTCATACTCAACCCACTTCTTGTTGTAATAGCCAACACTTGGCCTCTTGGGTTTTCTTCGGTTCTTCCGGGAAGCTTTCCCGGATCTCTATGTGCTTCACCCGCCTTTTGGAACACTTGTGCTTCCAAAACCTTTTGCGCTTAGAAATTGAAGTCACCGTGCTCTCAAGACCACTCAACCTTCCAAGCAATTGCTCAAACACATTTCGGTCCTATCTTTTGGAGGTTGAGTAAATCCAGGTGGAGGTTCTTGTGAAGCTTTTGGTGGTGGAGTTGTGCTTGTGGAAGCGGGAGGGTTCAAGGCTCCATCCGGGTTAGAATAGGAAAACCCAGGATGGTTGTGACTGGGCGTAATTGTTGAATTGCCGGTTGTTGTTGAAGTTCCTTGGGCCTTGATAATTGTTGTAATTGCCCCTTCCCATGTAATTCACATCCTCCTCCTTGGAAGATAAGTTAGCTTGTGGAAGCACTTGAGGAGTTGCTTGGTTCTTCAAAGTTGTAGCACACAACTCCCTCAAGGACTTCAATTTATTGTTGATGGCGTCAAGCTTGAAATTGCTCATGGTGACTTCACTCACCTCATATGCTCCCGCCTTTCTCCCTTCACTCTTCCTATGGGAGTATTTCTCAATCACTAGAGCTTGCTTCTCCACAAACTCCCAAGCATCATCTACATTCTTCTCCATGAAAGTCCCACCGGAAAGAGATTGGAGCTTGAATTGGCTATCTTCATCAAGTCCTTTGAAGTAGATCTCCAATAGCTCAATTTTCGGTATGCCATGGTGCGGACAATCTAGGAGAAGATCTTTGAATCACTCCCAAGACTTGAACAAACTCTCTCTATCCTTCATCACGAAGGCATTGATCTTCCCTCTTAACTCGGTAGTCTTGGAAGGTGGGAAGAACTTAGTCAAAAACTCGGTTGTCATCTCCTCCCAAGTACTCACTCTCCCTTGTGGAATGGATTGATACCAAGCCAGGGCTTTATCCTTAAGAGAGAAGGAAAAAGCCCTAAGCTTATGGTTGTTGCTCTCCAATCTTGGCGGTCTAAGAGTCTCCATCAAGATCTCATAGTTCATCAAGTGTTGATGAGGAGATTCTCCTTCCATCCCTCCAAATTGATTATGCCGGATCAATTGTAGAACTTGAGGGTGGAGCTCGTAGTTGTGGGCTGCAGGATCTCCTAAGTTCACACCCGGGCGGTGTGCTCTTTGTGCCGGATCCATACGTCTCCCCAAAGTTTGTGGCTCTTCAATAGCAATGGGTACAACCCTAACATTCGCCGCCGGCTGCGGTTGTGGTGGTGGAGGAGGTGGAGGTTGTTGACGATTAAGCTCTCCTTGAACAAGAGCTTGCCTAATCTCATCAATCTCCCTCCTAGTTGCTTCTGGCCTCTCATTGGCAAGTCTCCTTTCTTCCTCCAAGAGTTCATCTCTTAGCCTTATTTGCTCTAAGGCTTCGTCCAATTCAGCTTGGAGATCTCTTCCGGCCATCTCTTTTCCCTTTTTAATGCTCTTGGATCTAGATCTAAGGGTTTTCTCCGGTTCGGGATCGAATGGAGCTAAATCCTTGCCACGAGATCTTCGCATACACCTAATGAGTAAGAGATGTCCTGAAAAGCAAAGACACACACCAAAGAGAGATCAAAAGCAACAAGAAAGATCTACACTATAAACAATCACAAATAGACTCGATCTAGACCTAGTCCCCGGCAACGGCGCCAAAAAATTGTTACGCTCAGGATATGTGTGATACGCAATAGGTTTTAAATTTATACTCGTTATATTTATCCTAACTCCTAGCGAACCCGCAGTGTACGGGACGTTTGTTGTAGGGATAGTGTTCCGAGGTCGAACACAAAGACTAAGGTGAAATCGAGTCAAGCATGATCAAAGATAGTGTAAATCTAGACTAAGATAAGGTGAGGAACAAAGAGAATGGAAAACACAATGTTTTTGGTTGGTTTTTGTGGTGATCAAACAAAGATCACAAATCAAGCAAGGTAATAAAACAACTAACAACTCAAGCTAGCAAAACGAACAAGTAACACAAAGCACAAAGTATATGATCAAGAGAGAAAAGTGGATTCTAGAGGTCAAGATTTCCGGTTATGGCATTGGACTCAAGGTTCTAAGGATTCTGAGGACAAGCTGCGGTGTTGGGAAAGAATGTTTCACTAATGGAAGCAATTACCGGGTAGGTCTCTCACTTCACTAATCCCGCATCAAACTCCTATTACCGGGTAGGTCTCAAGGGGTTAGAATAAGGAATTCCACACAAACTGGACACTACTTAAGGGGTAACCCTCTCCTTACCGGGTAAGTCTCGGAATAGGGGAATCTCAAGCAATAATCCTAGCACACTCAATCCAATAGCGTCTTATGAGGCTCACTACTACCTAGAATTCATCTTCTAAAGTATCTAAGATCGGAAATCATTGTGTAGATCTCTTCCCTCACTTAGGTTGATAGCATTAGGTGATCCTAAGCTAAATTAGGCTTAATAAACACTAGGATTTAACAACCTAACACCCCAATCATACAGATTCATCATTTAAAGAGCAACAGAGGAGGAAATCGGGTGGATCATGGGGGAAATCGGCCGATTTTCCCTTCTGTTGTGAGTTTCGTGCATGCAAATCATCCTAAACTAACATATAAGCCCATCCTATCATCACCCCAGCCATAACCATCAATCCATCACTCCAGAATCACAATAAACTAGCCAATAATATGCATATCCAGATCCAAAATCATCAAACAAGCATACATGGTGTTCATAGATAGATAATGAAAGATAAGCAAGCAAATCAATAAATCTCAACTAAATCTAAGTTGTAGCAAGACTTACAAACTCTCAAATGAGGATTCAAAACGTTCCTAACAACTTTGCAATAGTTCTTCAATCAAAAACCTCAAAAATCACTCAAGTCCTCACTCCTCCTCTTAGAATGGTGTTCTTCTTCTTCCTTCAATCCTTGAGAGCTTTTCCTTTTCCTTCAAACCATGGCTACACTTTCACAACAAATTCAGCATTTTATTCACGACATTCTTTTCATCAACAACTTCACCCCACACTTGCTTTTCACACACTTCAACACACTAGCATGCTCCTATTCCCGGATGGGTCAAAAGAGGTCAAATTTATCTCAATTGAGGTGCTCAAGCAACATGATCAAGATGAGAAGTAGAGGAAAATGAATTGCCTTAATCACTCCTAATTGATGTGCAAGAACTAGCATGCAATTTCGACCTTCCATACTCAATCCATTCTAGGCAAACATCATGATCACAAATCATTCATGGAATTCAAGAGAAGTACTTCAAGTCCACATATACGTTCATCAATTTAACACATAAGGCCATCCATAGCCAATCCACAAGACAAGATTCATTATTAGGGTCATATCCAAGCCTTAGAAGCACTAAAATTTTTTAAAATTTTCTGAATTTTTTTGATTTTTTCGAAATATGTATGTACAATGCAAGACATAATGAAACATGTGACAATATTAAACTATCCTAGATGCTAATCATGCAAGTGATCATGAAAACCCCACCCCATACTTAGAAACACATTGTCCCCAATGTGGAAACTAAATAAAGAAGTGAAAGAGAGTTCTCACAATGTAAAATTTGTGATTCTTTGGTATTTCGGGTCACATCGAATGATGATGGTGGATGATCGATCAAGGATGGTAGAGAGCTCTTGATGTTCATTAAGATGTCAGAACCCGCGCTTGGCACCGCAAGCCGTCCAAATTCCACGTCCGCTGCACCCATGCTTGATTAGAGATCATCACTTTCCTCTACAGAGGAAAAATCGGACCATCACCCAGGAAATCGGCCGATTTCTGTGAAGATCAGTCCGATTTTCCTGGGTGCTTTCTTCCTCATCCACGTGCTCGAATCTTGTACCTTCAGTAGTTCCATGAGGCTTTCACATGACCTCCAACATCTCATCACACATGACAATTAACAAGATCTAGCACCCAAAAACACAAAAGAAAAACAAAGCACACCAAGAGTGAGATCAAACACAAGCAAGAAAAAGAAAGGGAAAAATATGCACCAATGGGTTGCCTCCCATTAAGCGCTTCTTTAAGGTCATTAGCTTGACCAAATTCAGGAGCGTTTCAATCAAGGTGAAGCGGGGCAATCACTTCCACCGGGGCTTCCGGGATGTACTTCTTCAATCGATGCCCATTCACCTTGAAGTTACCACAATGATCTCCTCCTATCTCTACCGCTCCATGAGGAAAGATCTTCTTCACCACATATGGCCCGGTCCATCTTGATTTGAGCTTTCCGGGGAAGAGCCGCAACCTCGAGTTGAAGAGAAGGACAAGGTCGCCTTCACTCAACTCCTTTGGAAGGAGGCGCTTGTCATGCCAACGCTTGGTCCGCTCCTTGTAGATCCGGGCATTCTCATAAGCATCCAACCGGATCTCTTCAAGAGCGTTTATGTCAAGCAACCTCTTCTCTCCCGCCTCCTTGAGGTCAAAATTTAGCCACTTAATGGCCCAATAAGCTCTATGCTCCATCTCTACCGGAAGGTGGCAAGACTTGCCATAGACCAACTTGTAAGGAGTGGTGCCAATTGGTGTCTTGAAAGCGGTCCTATATGCTCACAAGGCATCACTGAGCTTCATAGCCCAATCCTTCCTCGTCCTTTAGACCGTCTTCTCGAGAATCCCCTTGATCTCCCGGTTGGAGATTTCCACTTGGCCACTAGTTTGGGGATGGTAAGGTGTTGCCACCTTATGAGTCACCCCATACTTAGCCAAAAGTGCTTCAAAGTTCCTATTGGTGAAGTGCTTCCCTCCATCGCTTATGATCACCCTTGGTGTTCCAAA
The DNA here is from genome assembly GCA_033239125.1 of Fagopyrum homotropicum. NCBI lineage: Eukaryota > Viridiplantae > Streptophyta > Magnoliopsida > Caryophyllales > Polygonaceae > Fagopyrum > Fagopyrum homotropicum. Next base: position 63,030,062 of record BSWB01000005.1, read on the forward strand.
CCTAGGGAAGATCACTCGGTTGAAGAACCGCACCACCACCTTGGCATCATTTGTAGGAGAGGCGATTGCCTCCACCCATCTTGAAACATAGTCAACCGCCAATAGTATGTAAAGGTTGCCACATGAAGAAGGGAATGGCCCCATGAAGTCCACACCCCACACATCAAATATCTCCACTTCTTGTATGTTGTTCAAGGGCATCTCATTCCTCCTTGAGATGTTGCCCGTCCTTTGGCAAGCATCACAAGCTACCACAAAGCCTTGCACATCCTTGAACAAACTTGGCCAAAAGAAGCCCGATTGTAACACCTTCGCACATGTCTTGTGTGCGCTAGCATGCCCTCCACATGGAAAGGAATGACAATGGCGGATCACACTCTCCACCTCATCCTCCGGTATGCATCTTCTAAACATTCCATCCGGCCCTCTTTTGAACAAAAGTGGTTCACTCCAATAGTAGTGCCTCACATCCTTGAAGAACTTCTTCCTTTGGGCGTATGTCAAACCGGGAGGCACTTCCTCACACACAAGATAGTTCACAATGTCGGCAAACCATGGCTCGCTTCCTCTAGACACTTGGAATAAGCACTCCTCCACCATTTGCAATTGCTCATCCCAGAATGAGTCATCAATCGAGATGTCCTCTCTTTCAAGCTCCAATGGTGGGAGTCTACTAAGGTGATCCGCCACGGAGTTCTCGGATCCCTTCTTGTCCCGGATTTCCAAGTCAAATTCTTGAAGAAGAAGGATCCACCGAATCAACCTAGGCTTGGCATCCTTCTTGGTAAGTAGATAACGGATCGCAGCATGATCCGTGTACACTATGACCTTCGCTCCAAGAAGGTATGACCGAAACTTCTCAAAGGCATACACTACCGCTAGCAACTCCTTCTCGGTGGTAGCATAATTGAGTTGGGCATCATCTAGCGTCTTGCTAGCATAATAAATGGCATGAGTTCGCCCATCTTTCCTTTGCCCCAAAACAGCCCCAACGGCTACATCGCTTGCATCACACATGATCTCAAAAGGTAAACTCCAATCCGGAGGTTGCATGATAGGTGCGGAGATCAAGGCGTTCTTCAACCTACAAAAAGCCTCAAGGCAATCTTTGGAGAAAACAAATTCAACATCCTTCATTAGTAGGTTAGTAAGGGGCTTAGAAATTTTAGAGAAGTCTTGAATAAACCTCCGGTAAAAACCGGCATGCCCTAGAAAGCTCCTTGCCCCTTTCACCGAGGTAGGTGGTGGCAACTTCTCTATCGTCTCAATCTTGGCCCTATCAACCTCAATGCCACGGTTAGACACCAAGTGTCCTAACACAATACCTTCACTTACCATGAAGTGGCATTTTTCCCAATTCAAGACAAGATTTGTCTCCTCACATCTTTGCAATACTAATGACAAGTTAGCCAAGCAATCATCAAAGGAAGAACCATAAACAGATAAATCATCCATGAACACTTCCATGATATTTTCAATGTATTCCGAAAAGATAGCCATCATACACCTTTGGAAGGTGGCGGGTGCATTACACAACCCAAATGGCATTCTCCTATATGCAAAAGTTCCCCATGGACATGTAAATGTGGTTTTCTCTTGGTCATCGGGGTGGATAGGGATTTGGAAGAATCCACTATAGCCATCTAGGTAGCAAAAATGAGAATGTTGAGCTAACCTCTCTAGCATTTGGTCAATAAAGGGAAGGGGAAAGTGATCTTTCCTAGAGGCCATGTTCAACTTCCTATAGTCAATACACATCCTCCATCCCGTAACCGTCCTAGTTGGGATTAGTTCATTGTTCTCGTTGGTCACTACGGTCATCCCACCCTTCTTAGGAACTACATGAACGGGACTAACCCACTTACTATCCGAGATAGGGTAGATAATTCCCGCATCTAGCAACTTTATGATCTCCTTCTTAACTACCTCTTTCATTATAGGATTTAACCTTCTTTGATGTTCAATAGAGGGTTTATGATTATCTTCCATCATTATCTTATGCATGCACAAAGAGGGTTTTATGCCAACAAGGTCATCAATGGTGTATCCTATTGCCTTTCTATGCAGTTTCAATTCATTCAACAATTTATCAGGTTCACCATCATTCAAAGATGCATTCACAATCACCGGATAAGTAGAATTTGAACCAAGGAATGCATACTTTAAATGAGAAGGAAGAGGTTTAAGATCAAGTTGAGGGGGACCTTTTTCGGTTGGAGACGATCCATACAATGTAGGTTGAGATGATTGCAAAGCCATGGAAGCCTCCTTGAAGTCCCTTGATGATTACTCACATTCAAGTGGTTGGTGCTGAAAAGACTCAGGAAAATCGACTCAGGAGGAAAAATCAGACGATTTTTCTGGCAGTGGGTCGATCTGAGTTTCTGTTTTTGCAAAACTGGCTGAAATTTCAGCACAAGGACAAAAATCGGCCGATTTCTGCCCTCTAGTCCGATTTTTCAGTCTGTTTTCCTCTTCTTCTAGCACTTCAAATCCAACACTTGGTAGCTCGTCCAATGCATTCAAGGCGTTGATTACTTCATTGCTACTCTCCTCAACTCCTTCTTCCATCAAGCTTGAGCTAAGAACTCTCTCAAGCGGATCCTTGAGCAAGATTGAGCTCACAACCTCTCTAGACTCCTCTTCTTCAACTATGTTGAATACGTCTTCATCAAGGGTTGGCCCTTTCATCATTGTGGATAGCTTAAACTTGATGTTCTCTTCTCCAATGTTGAAGGAGAGAGTCCCATTCTTGCAATCTACTAGACATCCGGAAGTAGCTAGGAAAGGTCTCCCCAAGATGATAGGAACCGGATAGTCCGCCGGAATGTCCAAAACAACGAAGTCTATCGGCACATAGAACTTCCCTAGTTGCACCGGAATGTCTTCCAAGATCCCAACCGGATGAGTAATTGAGCGGTCCGCCATGTAAAGGGTCATCTTGACCGGCTTTGGGTCTCCTAGCCCAACCTTGTTGCAAAGTGCAAGCGGAATGATGCTTACACTTGCCCCAAGATCACATAGGGCGTCATACTTCACTTCTCCTACTCCGATTGGTACACAAAAGGATCCCGGATCCCTTAGCTTAGGAGGCATCTCCTCCTTCATCGTTTGAATCAACTCCGAGGATCTCTTTGTCATCCTTATCTCCCCATACTCCTCCAACTTCCTTTTGTTGGAGAGTATTTCCTTCAAGAACTTGCCATATGCCGGCATTCCTAAAATAGCATCCATGAACGGAATGTTAATATGCAGTTTAGACATTAGTTCAAGGAACTTACCAAAGTGATTGTCCAAGCGAGCTCTTGCTCGTGATTGAGGGAACGGTAGTGGTGGCTTGTATGGAGGCGGTGCCACATAGGTTGGCTCTACTGTTGGCTCCAAACGGTGTGTGCAAGCTTTAAATTTATAACCCTAGACTTAAGCTTAAAACAAGGATGCGAACCCGCAGTATACGGGTCAATCGTAGTAAAAAGCAAGAAATTCCAGGGGTCGATCACAGGGACTTGGTGAAACAAAGTCAATAACGGTAAGCTTCGTGAATACTAACCACAAAGAGAAATTAACACAATCAAAGATGAATAAGAAGTCAAATAAGCAAACATGCAATTCTAGGGATTAAAGCGTCTAGTTGTGGTTCCAACTCAAGATCTAAAGATAAGCGGACAAAGCTGAGATTTTTGCAAGGGGAAGGTGTTACTAAAGTGGACTAGATCACCGGGTAAGTCTCACTACTCACTAATCCTAAACCGTAACTCCTATTACCGGGTAAGTCTCAAGGAATTAAGATAAAGAACTATAACCTCAAACTAACACACCATCCAAGGGAATAGAATCAACCTTTACCGGGTAAGTCTCAGGCTAACTCACAAAGATGGGATGGAAGCACACTCAAACCCCAATAAAGGATAAACCTTTATTACCTACGCTTATGATCGTTGGTACACAAACTAAGGAATTACCGGGTAAGTCTCATGCTAAGCTTGCTTTGAACCAGGAAAGGTGTAATAAGAATAGGATTTGGCAAACTCTAACACTTAACTCTCAGTTTAGGATCAGATAAGTCACCTCGGTCAGCCAGATTCCACCCCGGCCGAGATGTTCATCGACTGAACGAGATGCTTAGGGTTAAGGTTAAAGACTCGAACTTTCAGGGTCCTACTGGAATCTAAGATTATTCTATCATTGTTTTTCCCACAACCTTCAGCCAATCACCCTAGAATCACACAAGGAAATTAGCCACTCATCATCATTATGAAAGTATTAAATATATGGGAAGAAGGTGAATATTTGAACAAGAAGAATTTAATGAAAAAGACTTCAATAACTGAATCAAATATCACAACAAAGCGTTCCTTGGATAGCAATCCAACAAGACAAGATAACAAGGAAGGGAATTAAAGACAATCTTACAAAACCCTTCAAAAAGCTATAAAAGCTATGATCTTCAATCTTCCTTCAACCTTCAAAGAGAGTTCTTCAAAACTCCCAACTGGAGTATGATTGCAGCGATGTATGCTGGATCTCGCAGCCTTCAATGGTGTATATCGTGCTAAGCGGGATCTTGGATTTGTGGAAATCCAACCCTTTTTATAGGAAAATAACCCTCCAAAGATAATATATCTTAGAAAGATCTTTTCCCATAAAAATAGGTAAAATATAAGATCTTCTTCCTTCCAGGAGCCAAGCCCAAAAATATAAGATCACCTTCCAAAGATAAAAGATCTCAGCCAAGAATAAAATATTCTCGCCGCGTCCTAGGTGTTCGCCTCGGTCGAGTCGGCGTCTCTCGATCACCTCGGTCGAGATGAATCTCTGGTCAACCGAGGTGAGTCATAACTGAATGTGAAATCTCTCAAAACTGGTCCAAAGTGAATCTTTAATCCATGACTATGCTCCCTGGATGGTTCCTTATGCTCCTCAATGTAGCTCCAAATGACTCATGACTCCTTTTGCTCCTTTTTGATGCAAAACATACCATTTTACGTGCAATTACAGCAAAACTAGGTGTAGACCTCGATTCCCGCAAAGGTAGATGAAATGGTAATATAATCACATATTATACATGCTAACATGCAGATTATTGAAGATAAAACGTCCAAACAAACCCCAAAAATATAGACTATAATTCATGCTATCATCTACATCCTTGGTCTTGCCTCCATCTCCTTGCAAAGTTTCTTCTTCATTCACCACTTTCTTCCCTTTAGCATTCTCCTTGGGCAAAGGCTCCTTCATACTCAACCCACTTCTTGTTGTAATAGCCAACACTTGGCCTCTTGGGTTTTCTTCGGTTCTTCCGGGAAGCTTTCCCGGATCTCTATGTGCTTCGCCCGCCTTTTGGAACACTTGTGCTTCCAAAACCTTTTGAGCCTTAGAAATTGAAGTCACCGTGCTCTCAAGACCACTCAACCTTCCAAGCAATTGCTCAAACATCATTTCGGTCCTATCTTTTGGAGGTTGAGTAAATCCGGGTGGAGGTTCTTGTGAAGCTTTTAGTGGTGGAGTTGTGCTTGTGGAAGCGGGAGGGTTCAAGGCTCCATCCGGGTTAGAATAGGAAAACCCGGGATGGTTGTGGCTGGGCCGGTAATTGTTGAATTGCCGGTTGTTGTTGAAGTTCCTTGGGCCTTGATAATTGCTGTAATTGCCCCTTCCCATGTAATTCACATCCTCCTCCTTGGAAGATAAGTTAGCTTGTGGAAGCACTTGAGGAGTTGCTTGGTTCTTCAAAGTTGTAGCACACAACTCCCTCAAGGACTTAAATTCATTGTTGATGGCGTCAAGCTTGAAATTGCTCATGGTGACTTCACTCACCTCATATGCTCCCGCCTTTCTCCCTTCACTCTTCCTATGGGAGTATTTCTCAATCACTAGAGCTTGCTTCTCCACAAACTCCCAAGCATCATCTACATTCTTCTCCATGAAAGTCCCACCGGAAAGAGATTGGAGCTTGAATTGGCTATCTTCATCAAGTCCTTTGAAGTAGATCTCCAATAGCTCAATTTTCGGTATGCCATGGTGCGGACAATCTAGGAGAAGATCTTTGAATCTCTCCCAAGACTTGAACAAACTCTCTCAATCCTTCATCACGAAGGCATTGATCTTCCCTCTTAACTCGGTAGTCTTGGAAGGTGGGAAGAACTTAGTCAAAAAATCGGTTGTCATCTCCTCCCAAGTACTCACTCGCCCTTGTGGAATGGATTGATACCAAGCCAGGGCTTTATCCTTAAGAGAGAAGGAAAAAGCCCTAAGCTTATGGTTGTTGCTCTCCAATCTTGGCGGTCTAAGAGTCTCCATCAAGATCTCATAGTTCATCAAGTGTTGATGAGGAGATTCTCCTTCCATCCCTCCAAATTGATTATGCCGGATCATATGTAGAACTTGAGGGCGGAGCTCGTAGTTGTGGGCAGCGGGATCTCCTAAGTTCACACCCGGGCGGTGTGCTCTTTGTGCCGGATGCATACGTCTCCCCAAAGTTTGTGGCTCTTCAATAGCAATGGGTACAACCCTAACATTCGCCGCCGGCTGCGGTTGTGGTGGTGGAGGAGGTGGAGGTTGTTGACGATTAAGCTCTCCTTGAACAAGAGCTTGCCTAATCTCATCAATCTCCCTCCTAGTTGCTTCTTGCCTCTCATTGGCAAGTCTCCTTTCTTCCTCCAAGAGTTCATCTCTTAGCCTTATTTGCTCTAAGGCTTCGTCCAATTCAGCTTGGAGATCTCTTCCGGCCATCTCTTTTCCCTTTTTAATGCTCTTGGATCTAGATCTAAGGGTTTTCTCCGGTTCGGGATCGAATGGAGCTAAATCCTTGCCACGAGATCTTCGCATACACCTAATGATTAAGAGATGTCCTGAAAAGCAAAGACACACACCAAAGAGAGATCAAAAGCAACAAGAAAGATCTACACTATAAACAATCACAAATAGACTCGATCTAGACCTAGTCCCCGGCAACGGCGCCAAAAACTTGTTACGCTCAGGATATGTGTGATACGCAATAGGTTTTAAATTTATACTCGTTATATTTATCCTAACTCCTAGCGAACCCGCAGTGTACGGGACGTTTGTAGTATGGATAGTATTCCGAGGTCGAACACAAAGACTAAGGTGAAATCGAGTCAAGCATGATCAAAGATAGTGTAAATCTAGACTAAGATAAGGTGAGGAACAAAGAAAATGGAAAACACAATGTTTTTGGTTGGTTTTTGTGGTGATCAAACAAAGATCACAAATCAAGCAGGGTAATAAAACAACTAACAACTCAAGCTAGCAAAACGAACAAGTAACACAAAGCACAAAGTATATGATCAAGAGAGAAAAGTGGATTCTAGATGTCAAGATTTCCGGTTATGGCATTGGACTCAAGGTTCTAAGGATTCTAAGGACAAGCTGCGGTGTTGGGAAAGAATGTTTCACTAATGGAAGCAATTACCGGGTAGGTCTCTCACTTCACTAATCCCGCATCAAACTTCTATTACCGGGTAGGTCTCAAGGGGTTAGAATAAGGAATTCCACACAAACTGGACACTACTTAAGGGGTAACCCTCTCCTTACCGGGTAAGTCTCGGAATAGGGGAATCTCAAGCAATAATCCTAGCACACTCGATCCAATAGCGGCTTATGAGGTTCACTACTACCTAGAATTCATCTTCTAAAGTATCTAAGATCGGAAATCATCGGGTAGATCTCTTCCCTCACTTAGGTTGATAGCATTAGGTGATCCTAAGCTAAATTAGGCTTAATAAACACTAGGATTTAACAACCTAACACCCCAATCATACAGATTCATCATTTAAAGAGCAACAGAGGAGGAAATCGGGTGGATCATGGGGGAAATCGGCCGATTTACCTGATGAACAGGCCGATTTTCCCTTCTGTTGTGAGTTTCGTGCATGCAAATCATCCTAAGCTAACATATAAGCCCATCCTATCATCACCCAAGCCATAACCATCAATCCATCACTCCAGAATCACAATAAACTAGCCAATAATATGCATATCAAGATCCAAAATCATCAAACAAGCATACATGGTGTTCATAGATAGATAATGAAAGATAAGCAAGCAAATCAATAAATCTCAACTAAATCTAAGTTGTAGCAAGACTTACAAACTCTCAAATGAGGATTCAAAACGTTCCTAACAACTTTGCAATAGTTCTTCAATCAAAAACCTCAAAAATCACTCAAATCCTCACTCCTCCTCTTAGAATGGTGTTCTTCTTCTTCCTTCAATCCTTGAGAGCTTTTCCTTTTCCTCCAAGTCTTGCCTCCAATCCAATGAGCTGTGAATGAGAATGTGTGTGTGGAGAGATCTCAGCAACAACCTGCAGGACCACTTATATTCTCCACCAAGAGCAAGGCCGGACAAGAGATCGTGGGACACGTGACTTAAGCTGTCAAAGGCCCAAAAATCGACCCAGTGAATAAAATCGGACGATTTAGCTGCTAGTTGGTCCGATTTTCTTCAGCAGAAACATGCTATGATCGTCTAGCCATGAGTTGCTCCATTGCTTGCACCAATAGTGGTCTTTGTGTCCTTTGTTGCTCCAATTATGCTCCTCCAAGGCTTTGGATGTGTACCATCATGAGGCTTGGCCCTCAAATGTATCGATTAACGTCCAATAGATCCCCGAATTACCTACAAAACCGATAAAAGGTAGTGTAGACGTCTTTTCTAGAAATGTGCATGAATTGAGCGAAGACGTCATGAACCAATGCCAAAACGTGCATGAATGAGTGAGAAATATATCTAAATGATTACCTAAACCTAAGTCATAAATCGTGTTATCATTTTGTATTTACGACGCTTAAAGAAAATTCTGGCATCGTTTGGTGCGAAATAATAAGTGTTCATTCCTCCCTAAGTCAAAGCCACGAAAAAGTCTCATACATGACTAATGATTGAAAAATCAAGTGACATAAAGTCCTCTAAAGAAACCCTAAACGCAAGATTGAAGCTCGTGGAGAAGAATGAAGTGAGACCACGTGCCAAACCATGACCCAGGAGATGTCCAAAAGGGCATCACAATCCGTCTCAAGGTCATCTCCCACTCCGTTCAGCCCAACACAAATCCAGTCCAAATTCTGGCCAAAACAACTTGGAGACGAGGAACAAGACGGTCACAAGCCGTATGGATTACGTTGCTTATCCAAGATCATATATGTGGAAAGATATATTTTGTAACCCTAGAACTCCGATTTATGACCCTTTAAAAGCATGTATCTAGGGTTTTGGTATTTTGATTCCGACCCTAGTTCAACATTATCAATCCTGCAGCCATCAATAGCTTTAGGTTTTAATTCTCGTGATGGTTCTCCTTGTTGTGCTGGAACTGAACAACTGGGAGTTTGTATATGAAGGTATATATATGATATATTTTGTTTTATATTCAATCATGTCTAGCTAATCTCCCTCTTGATTTAAGGATCGAATGATCTCTATAACTATTGGATTTATTATTGCATATATGATATATTAAATTGAGATTGAGAATTTGCTTCTTTTGAAAGAGCTTCATTCTTATCTTTTATTTATCTTCGAAAGAAGTGATGTTTATAAAGGATTTTTAGATAAAATGGTATTTTTCCGAAAGCATGATGATTTTATTGGAAAGATTGAAAATAATTTTGTTTAAGGGATTGGATCCTACCCCTTTTACTTCGAGAATTTCTACCTATCATAAAAAAGTCTAGTCTTTGTAACTTTTTCTAGCTCATACGCCGAAAGTGAGGCTTTTATTGATCTTTACTATTTTTCTAAGCGCTTAAAGGGTTTTCCTACTCTTGATACAATTGCGAGAGCACACCTACTCAAGTTGGTTAACAAGATCTTTGTTTGTCTGTAGCAAGAGCTATATTTGATGGTTACCTACAATGTTCACACCTCAATGTTTATAATATTCATATATGTGGTTTTAGTTTAATTTATTATAGTGGTGATCATTGTTTCCTTTGATCACCTCCCTCCATTATTTTCCAACAAAAATCATTGCTTTTGCTTGTTTTCCTTTTATTATAAACTCTAAAATATAATTTTCCTCTTACCTTACTTATTCTTTTCTCCCTTTTTACTTAGAAAAATTATTAATTAGTACTTTCCAACTCAAACGTAATCCCTATTAATTCGACACTCGATTTAGTACAACTATGTAACAGCCCGAATCCGCGGGACTCGGGATGCTACGGGTGGAGACCTCACAATGGGTCTCGACCCTTAGCCTGACAACAATTTCACCAGATCTTGCAACAAGATACAAATAAAGGGAAAAAAAAAATACATTCCAATGCAATGATATAATTCCCGAATTATAGAAAGAAAGACCTCAACCGACTATACAACAACGTCAACAATACACAAATATACAAAAACAATACACGAACTCAAATCCCCCTAACCGGACCTATGATGTACAATACACGAACTCAAATCCCCCAAACTCGGACACATTCTAACCTGCACATCAACTACAACAATCGGTATAAAACCGTTATCTCACATTCTAGGCATTGTAAAGATAGCAAGGGACAAACACACACATAAGTACACAACACACATCATGCTCAAATACGTACAATCCGATTCTTATCCTTTTCTTAAGTCATTTCATTATTATTTTCATTTGTTCCAAAGTGTGACACGAGAGTCTTATAACTCTCACCTCTGTCCCCGTGTAACCAACAGGAGTGATGCAGAGCTCTTCCCGTATACCATGTGGAGTGGTGAAGAAGTCCGCCCGTATACCATGTATGGCCTGGTCGCAAAGAACCTCCTAGTCTCCCTCGGGAGCTGGGCAGTGATGTCACCACCCGACAATAATAAACAATGGGCCAAAAACATATAAATATAGCCAAGTTGTGCTAATCCGGTCTCATGATTATAAGCAATTAAACACACACCACCAACACATATCCAAATAATGCATAAAAGCGGCTAAGTAAGTCCGAGGACTTACCTCGTCCCATCGATCAACCGAATGTCATTTCCCGTAGGAATATAACCAAAGCTTGTTCAAGACAAGGCAGATAATCAATAACACTCTCGCATGCTAGAAGTCTTTAGACTTCTAGTCCTAACGCTCTCACAAGATAAAAAACCGAAGAACTACATAGGATACGCTCATCCTAATCTCCACAACCCAACCGATGCGTAACCACAACCATCAAAGTCTCACAAACCTCCCGAGCCTCACAAGGACAACCATACACTCACCACATGATAATCAACTCAAGCCCCAACACTCAACAAGTCGAAGAACATCGATAACCTCAAACTCCCATCTAAGGTCCAAGGCCACTACATGGCATTCCACAAGTTTATCTAAAGCCATCCTTGCATGCTTCTAACATGAATAAACTCTAGGAGAATCTAGGAACACATGCTCAAGGGAGGATACTCACTGGGGCAAAGATACAGGCACGGAAGGAAAGAAGCACAACTGCGAAGAGGAGAAGAAGACAACACGGGAGGGATGGCTGAGCCAGTGGACACCCTTGCGGCTTGGGCAGCCGCCTTTGTGGCTTACTGAGCCACCCCTGCGGCTCAGGCTGGCCACCCCTGTGGCTCAGGTGTAGTGGCCGCCCCCGCGGAGCTGTCCAGCCGCGAGTGCGGTTGAACACAAGAAAGGCGATTCCGAGCTCTTCTTCGACTGGTTCTTTGAAGTGTGGAGGATCTCCTACCTCCCTTGCTCCACCATAGATGTCCCACACGCAACATCATCATCACACATTGACCATACTCGATCCACACACATGCAAGCCAAAGAAGGAAGATCTTGAGCGAAGTCCATGGCTTCCACCATTGAAGCTCAAGGAGGAAGAAGGAAGACGATGAAGGAAGGGGGAAGGGGTTACCTACAACAGCTCAACTCATACCCTCTATTTCAAACTCGTATCCAGGATGAGCAACTCACACAAGCAAGGTGGAAGAGGTGCAGAAGTATCACCATGGGAGATGGTACCAAGAGAAGAGAAGGAAGAAGAGAGGGAGAGGGAATCATGTGAAAGTGAAAGGGGAGGAGAGAGAATGCTTAGCTGAGGGGGTAAGTGTAACATCCCAAATTCTAAGAACTTGGGGAGCTACTGGTTAGGACCTCACAATAGGTCCCGACCTTAGTTTGACAACAATTTAACTTGGATCTTACAACAAGGCACAAAAGTATTTAAAACATTTGAAAACTTTAAACAAAATATACATGAAGAATATGTATGAGCCTTACAAAGCAAAGGTACCAAAACGACACATAAGAAGAACAAAAGACATCCCGTCCCCAACTAAATGACTACGTGGACCCGGCTGACCATTCCCTCCGGATCTCTCTACAACTGTCTTAACCTGCAAGGCATCTACAAACGGTATAAAACCGTTAGCTAACATTCTATGCATAAATATAAAGGTAAAAGCACAATCACACATCATACACAATCAACATGCAACACTCAATCCTTTTATTATCTTTAATTAGGTGATGGGTCATTACTAATGATACTTATTTTGTGACACGAGGGATTCCCAAACCTCGCCCCTGTCCCCGTTTAACAACACGGAATGGTACTAATGCATCTGACCGTCTACCGGACTGGGCTGGTCGCAGGGAACCTCCTAGACTCTCGCAAGAGCTAGGCAGATGATGTCACGACCCGTTATCATACACTTGGGTCAATTACGTAAATAATAAAGTCGGCCTAATCCGGTTTTTCGTTGTTTATCATAACTAACAAACACCACTCATACACATTACACTCATACAAGAAGCCAGCTAAGTAAGTCCGTGGACTTACCAGAATCAAATCTCGACTCTCTCTTAACCACCACTAAATCCGTAAGTGCAGAACTCTGTTGCCTGTCAGAGGAGGCACGTGGGTCAACACATTTCCCTGGATACTTATAAGTCTAAAACTCTTAAGATATACGATTCTATGTGTAAAAGTTATTATAGTGTTTATTTAAGGTAAAATGACTATTTTACCCTTAGTCCCGTAACTTCCAAAAACTCGGAATATGTACTTAAATTATAATTTGAGGCTAACTAGCCATATTCTACTCCCTAGGATGATTTTAGGTAACAACTAGAAAAACTACCCATTTTCTATTTCCCGAAAAGTCACTAAAGTCCAACTACAACTTCAAATATAAAATTCGAATAATCTTATAAAAACTCCGAAATAATTCCCTAGATCATGTACGATATGCCATCTACTCATAGGAGAAATAATTTCTTAAAACTGTTAAAGCATCGCTTCTACAAAAATTTCTAAAGTTGGTTACAACACTTAACAAGCAGCACACTGTCTTAACTTTGAAAAATCAAAACTCCTAAACTACTCACTGGATTTATCCCAAATTTTGATATGTTCTACTATAAAATCTTATCTCTAATATATTCAAAATTCAGACTCAAAGGAGATCAAAATCCTATTTAAAACTATCTCACAAAACCGAATTTCAGCACAACAGAAAAACTGCTTACAACTCAATCTTGGAAAAATCATAAATCCCAAACCACTCGCTGGATGCCTCTCAAACTTTAATATGTTCTACAACAATTTGAGAACTATATCATATCAAAAATTCAAGCCCAACAGAGATCAAAAACCTATTCAAAACTATCTCACAAAACAGCATTCCATGCTGTTTTTCTCAACTCAGCACATTTATAAAACTGCATGAGGATCCAACTTTGGGCAACCATATCTCCTAAACTATACCTTGGAATACTCTAAAATTTCAGTATGTTATACTATGCAAGGTCAACTGTAACATATCCAAAGTGCAGCAACAAATTAGGAGTTTAGCTTACCCAAATCGGAGTCCAAAATTGGCTGTTCGTCACAGTTGGAAAATTGAAAGATGTAACAGCCCCTCTGCAGCTGTTCCTTTGGCTGGAGTATATGAATTCCTAGAGGGTTTGGCACCAGTTATAAGCGCATATATGGTTGAAGTAAAGCAAGGAAGGAGTGAGGTCTTACTCATCTACAAGGCTCACATGATGAGGCCTGTGTGAGCTCCTGAGTGCAACCATGAGAGCGGCGACGACCATCCATTAGCCTTGGCGTTGCTGCTACTATTTGAAGACGAAGGGGAAGACTGTTGCTGACTCCAGGCGGCTGCTCGTGGTGGACAAGGTTTCTTCCTCGACAACCAAGCTCGCAAGGGTGACCGCCTGCAGAAGGTTGTCCTCTGAACGTCCGGTGTAGTTGAAGGAGGGGAGGGGATGGTTTCTGCATTTTTGGCTGAAGGCAATGGAGTCTCGAGTAGCTTTTGCGTGGACGGAGTCGCAAGGAAGCAAGCAATAGCCTACTGTTGCGTTGCTGTCACCGCGTGGTTGAAATCGCAAGACCAATCCTACATCTCCGTTGTTGCTGCGTGCTGAAAGAAGAGGAGATGAAGGGCTAGAGTTCGCTGTTGCTGCGTGCTGAATGACGAGAAGATGAAGAGCTAGGGTCCGCTGCTGTTGCGTGCTGAATGACGAGGAGATGAAGGCTAGGGTTAGAAGAGAGGAGCCGATTTACGTGGAAGAGAGAAAGAAAGGGTTTGCAAGGGTAAGGTTGAACGGCTGCAACGCTTCACTATTGGGCTGCTTCTTGCTGGCTTCTTGGGCTGCTCCAATCCGCCAGCAAGGGACAAAGCCATGGGCTGGACAAGGTAAGCACAAGAGATGGGCTGAAATTGTAAAAACAAAGGTCGGCTAAGTTGTCAAAACTCGTCAAAAACTCGTTATGGCTTTGTCAGGCCCATGCATGACTTAGTCACAGAGTTGTCGGGCTTCGTCATGACCTTTGTCTCAGCTCTGTCATGATCTCGTCACAACTTTGTCACATTCTCGTCACAGCTTTGTCACATTCTCGTCACAGCTTTGTCACATTCTCGTCTAAAGTCGTCGTTAAGGATTAATTATAAGAATTAGGGTTTGATATAATTCTATAATTTTATGTGAATTAAATTCTACATAAAATAATAAATAATTATAAGAATTAGGATTTGATATAATTCTATCATTTTATGTGAATTAAATTCTACATAAAATGATAAAATTTGTGAAGCAAGAAATACTAGATAGAATGAGAAACCGTCAACGGCTCGAAGTCCGAATTGATTTGGAATTAAACGGAATAAAAATTCCGGATATTACATCAGGACCCCCTTAAAATAAGTTTCGTCCCGAAACTTAGAACAATGTAGTTAATTAAACGACTTCCATAAATAAACTGGTATGTCCTAGTCTCACTAAATTTTTATTTGTTTCCTAAACTTCTCTAACCCTATCAAAGCGTAACGAAAAAAACTGGTCGTTAAATCAGATCCCCCTCAAAAGAAGTTTCGTCCCGAAACTTAGGGTAAGACAATCCTGATCGGCCTTTAAGCCACCAAATGGGTGTGTTTGATCACTACACAAAAGTCTCGTCGTTTCCACATCTAAGTTTCCCGCACATCAAGATTACCAAAAGCACATATCACTGACTAAACACTCAATCATGAAATAGACAAGAAGTGAAACAATATCACACATACAAGGTCAAGCCCTAACTAGTCGCTCCCGAGGTTACAACTATCGCTACATAGGTCTTTGAAAGGTTACGTCCTTTACTATCCCCGATATCTTAGGTAGCCTTATCGGCTTTTCATAAAACCCCTAAATCTTAAATCTTTTCAAGTACTTAAATCAAAAGCCCCTGCTTCCACGTTCTAGAGTGGTTACCGGATATCTCACCGTTGTCATCCGGCTCAACTGTTTGATCCTCTAATCTGATAACCTAACTCGTGTCTGGTAGGTATCTCTCCAACTGAAATTCTCAAACTCAGTTCCCAAACTTATTCTCCGTGAAAATCTGAAGCTGGCACCCTCCACTAGGGTGAGGAATACTAGTCCATTAGTCACCTCTAAACCGCTTTAAATTTTCAAATGGTTACCTTACACAACTCACTTCCAGATCCTTTGATGACCTTACGGAAAATAATCTATTCAACTTTTTTTTCCCTTCGTTATGACCACTTGCTTCCAGCCTTTTGAAAAGGTTCAGACTACACACTCAAGTCTAAGGTCTTGGACATCCACCAATACTTACCAAGTGCTCAACGCTCTTCGTATCACGACTCACTTGGTCTTGTCTTTTAATATTACTTAGTCATCTTATTCCTCAGGTCATGAATCGTCACCTTTACCCTTTTCAAGTCTAACACTCGAGAGAACTAAAATCAAATCTAGTGGTCATCCTCTTTGTTCACTTGGCATTATTATATTATTTATAGATCTCTAATATATCGTTAGCTCTAACCTAGGCTTCCCACACATTTCACAAGATCTTAAGTGACATAGAATATGTCCGCAATGACGATATTAGGAACAAGTGATCTCATATCACCGTTATTTGATAATAACTACTCAATAAATGTTAACATACCATCAGCAGTGCGCTCTTTCATCCACCGTTGTTACTAGCAGCCCGATAGTATCCCTCTATCTCAAAACGCAACTCGGGTATGTTCCGATATATCATTACACATAAAATCTACTCCGAGATTATGCTTTCTTTAAGCACGGTTAATAGGTTGTAAGTATACTCATGTCTCTTCTCTTTCTTATGCATCTTGGACTCATAATGGTAGTTATTCACTTTGAGCTTTCTAGTGCAGACCATGCACAATACTTTTATTACATCGTAAATTCTTCTCTCAATCCATCAAGAAAACTCACTCTAACGTACTCCGTTAGGTATAAAATTCCAAAACTACTTGCCTGACAACATGTAACAAAGCCACCACTCTTCATTCGGATCCATAATTGGGTACCAGTCTCCTTCTATTATGTCAACATGCACATAAGTTCCCGTACAATATTTTCAGTCACTCCGCATAGCATTTCTCACGTTCCTTCCAAGCGAAATGCATTTCACCAATTATCATCATCTTAAACTCCAACTCTGTGGGTTAGGACCCCCCACGTTTCCGCTTCGCTACTCTGATAATTTTGTTGTCACTCATTAATCATAAGGACATTTTCTGTGAGTCCCAAGTGCTTAACCTCAAACTCTTTCTTCCAGTTATACCCTAAGTCCTAACCGGATAAAGTACCAGGTACCTTCCTTAATTGCCTTAATAAAACAAAAACGACTGGAGAACAACTTCTTCCGTTTACTTTCTTAATTCTCTTAGCACGGATCCGAACCCCCTGACTCGACCGGAGTTTGATTTTTAATCAACCAAGTAGTAACCTCTAACACGATTCTCTCTATACCTTTAGTTGTCTATGAAGATTTACGTTGCCTACTTAAGGAAATCCTCTAGAGCATCGGTATAATACCTCAATAATCCTCAATCATAGATATCTCCTCTTAACTGTACATAGCTCGTCAATACAAAATAACCCTTGCACGTACTTAGTTGACATCGGTCAATCTATAATTGACTTATCTCAATTTCATACCTCTACTGGTATTAAACTTTTGGTGCACATCACCTACTAGATTAATCCTTTTATCCTTCTTTAGTTCGTCTTATCTTTCACTCATCTGCGTCCTTTGGGACAACTCTCTTTCCCAAGTCTCACTGTGCCATTCGCCTGACGTCAAAAGTCGTTCCTAACACTCCACGATAGATGGTAAGCGTCTTGTAGTTCCGATGACTTTTAATTACCTCCCAATTGTAGTCCCTTTACAGGGACCGTCTGTGTTGATGACCTATGTTCTGTTATAATTGGGGGTTACCCTAGACTCGTGAGTCCACCACCCGATTCTCAGAAGCACAGGTTCCTTAATCGGCGTTGTTTGTAATATTTCCTTCCAAATCTCTGTTGACTATGTTACAGGGCTTCGATCCTTTCGATATTAGCGTTGTAATTCCTCTTAGAATTCTTATCTTTGAAGAAGACAAAACGTCTCCAGGCTTGTGAAGTCTACCTTTTGCTCTTACATTAAGTTGTAAGTCTCCATTCCGTGTTAATTGTGATCTGTCAAAATTTTCTTAGCTAGTAGGTAAACAGTTGCTCACAACAATCCTTTTATACTTCTTTAGTTCGTTCTACCTTCCACCCTTCCGCTTCTTGTGGGCTAACTCCATTTCTCTAGTCCGATTGTCTCATTCATCTGGCATAAATAGTCGTTTCAAGTTTCCACGATAACTTGCAAGCCTCTTTGAAATTCTTATAGCCGTAATGATCATCCACTTGCAGTTCCTTTTGCATGGACCATATGTGTTGATGGCTTAGGTCCCGCGATAATTCGGGTTACCCTAGATTCTCGAGTCCAACAAGGACGTTCTCCCATACCCCTTTCTTCACTGGTATTGGTGGTAATATCATCTTCTTATATCTTTGAGGAGGTCAAAACCTCTCCACATTTGTGGGGTCTACCTTTTCGCTTTTACGCTCAATTGTAGGTCTTCATTCCGTGCACCTTAGATTATCACACCCAGATTGACACTCTGTCTCTTTTGGTTTCTAATGCCCATAATGGTCTATGGGGCACCCTCCTCGATGGTAATGTCCTTGATTCCGCATTCTTGGTTATACTCCATTCTACTTGTCTCGTTCCAATATTGTTATCTCTACTCCGCACTCTTGTAGTCTCTTGCATAGTTCTTATAATTCATCTCTCGGCTTCATACAACCAAGTCCCCTGTATGACCTTCTATTTCTTCTATCTGAGTTGACTCGGGAATTCTTCTTCATTTGATTGTACTTCTTCGCGTATTAGTTCTTTGGATGGTTAACAAGGATTACTAGGACGCCCACCCGAGTATAATACTTGATCCAAGGTCCGAGTCCTTTGTCTCATGTTGAAAACTCTTCAAGTCTGCTACCGATTTATCATGAGGCGATAATCGCTTCATGATATCACAACTAAAGGATATAATATTTTCTTTAGGATACTAACATACTAAACATATACATATATATATATATATATATATATATATATATATATATATATATAACATACATTAATACTCATCATAATAAGTCTATATGCTAACTTATATCGATCCAAGTTGTAGAGATCCACGGAGAGCGATGGTGGTCCAACGTACTACTAACCCAACAACCCGACTATGCGCGCGTGTGAAAAAATAAATAAATCCGTTTTGAAAATTTTTGACCCCTTTCGGGTTCTAGTTATTTTATACATTTGGTCTTTCAGAAGATTTCAAGAGCCATTGTTGCCAACCCAGAGCTCTGATACCATATTGTAACACCCCAAATTCTAAGAACTCGGGGAGCTACTGGTTAGGACCTCACAATGGGTCCCGACCTTAGTTTGACAACAATTTAACTTGGATCTTACAACAAGGCACAAAAGTATTTAAAACATTTGAAATCTTTAAACAATATATACATGAAGAATATGTATCAGCCTTACAAAGCAAAGGTACCAAAACGACACATAAGAAGAACAGAAGACATCCCGTCCCCAACTAAATGAGTACGTGGACCCGGCTGACCATTCCCTCCGGATTGCTCTACAACTGTCTTAACCTGCAAGGCATCTACAAGTGGTATAAAACCGTTAGCTAACATTCTATGCATAAGTATAAAGGTAAAAGCACAATCACACATCATACACAATCAACATGCAACACTCAATCCTTTTATTATCTTTAATTAGGTGATAGGTCATTACTAATGATACTTATTTTGTGACACGAGGGATTCCCAAACCTCGCCCCTGTCCCCGTTTACCAACGCGGAATGGTACTAATGCATCTGACCGTCTACCGGACTGGGTTGGTCGCAGGGAACCTCCTAGACTCTCACAAGAGCTAGGCAGATGATGTCACGAGCCGTTATCATACACTTGGGTCAATTATGTAAATAGTAAAGTCGGCCAAATCTTGTTTTTCGTTGTTTATCATAACTAACACACACCACTCATACACATTACACTCATACAAGAAGCCAGCTAAGTAAGTCCGTGGACTTACCAGAATCAAATCTCGACTCTCTCTTAACCACCACTAAATCCGTAAGTGCAGAACTCAGTTGCCTGTTAGAGGAGGCACGTGGGTCAACACATTTTCCTGGATACTTATAAGTCTAAAACTCTTAAGATATACGATTTTAATGGTAGAAGTTATTACAGTGTTTATTTAAGGTAAATTGACTATTTTACCCTTAGTCCCGGAACTTCCAAAAACTCGGAATATGTACTTAAATTATAATTTGAGGCTAACTAACCATATTCTACTCCCTAGGATGATTTTAGGTAACAACAAGAAAAACTACCCATTTTCTATTTCCCGAAAAGTCACTGAAGTCCAACCACAACTTCAAATATAAAATTCGAATAATCTTATAAAAATTCCAAAATAACTCCCTACATCATCTATGATATCCCATCTACTCATAGGAGAAAGAATTTCTTAAAACTGTTAAAGCATCGCTTCTACTAAAATTTCTAAAGTTGGTTACAACACTTAACAAGCAGCACACTGTCTTAACTTTGAAAAATCAAAACTCTTAAAATACTCGTTGGATTTATCCCAAATTTTGATATGTTCTACTATAAAATATTGTCTCTAATATATCCAAAATTCAGACGCAAAAGAGATCAAAATCCTATTTAAAACTATCTCACAAAACCGAATTTCAGCACAACAGAAAAACTGCCTATGACTCAATCTTAGAAAAATCATAAATCCCAAACCACTCGCTGGATGCCTCTCTAATTTTAATATGTTCTACAACAATATGTAAACTATATCGTATAAAAAATTCAAGCCCAACAAAGATCAAAAGTGTATTCAAAACTATCTCACAAAACAGCATCCCATGCTGTTTTTCTCAACTCAGCACATTTATAAACTGCATGAAGAGCCAACTTTGGGCAACCATATCTCCTAAACTATAACTCGGATTACTCTAAAATTTCCGTATGTTACACTATGCAAGGTCAACTGTAACATATCCAAAGTGCAGCACCAAATGAGGAGTTTAGCTTACCCAAATCGGAGTCCAAAATTGGCTGTTGGTCACAGTTGGAAAATTGAAAGATGTAACAGCCCCTCTGCAGCTGTTCTTTTGGCTGGAGTATATGAATTCCTAGAGGGTTTGGCACCAGTTATAAGCGCATATATGGTTGAAGTAAAGCAAGGAAGAACGAGTGAGGTATTACTCATCTACAAGGCTCACATGATGAGGCCTGCGTGAGCTCTTGAGTGCAACCATGAGAGCGGCGAGGACCATCCATTAGCCTTGGCGTTGCTGCTACTGTTTAAAGACGAAGGGGAAGACTGGTGCTGACTCCAGGCGGCTGCTCGTGGTGGACAAGGTTTCTTCCTCGACAACCAAGCTCGCAAGGGTGACCGCTTGCAGAAGGCTGTCCTCTGAACGTCCGGTGTAGTTGAAGGAGGGGCGGAGACGGTTACTGCTTTTTTGGCTGAAGGCAATGGAGTCTCGAGTAGCTTCTGCGTGGACGGAGTCGCAAGGAAGCAAGCCGTAGCCTACTGCTGTGTTGCTGTCACCGCCTGGGAGAAATCGCAAGACCAATCCTCCATCTCCGCTGTTGCTGCGTGCTGAAAGAAGAGGAGATGAAGGGCTAGAGTCCGCTGTTGTTGCGTGCTGAATGACGAGGAGATGAAGAGCTAGGGTCCGCTGTTATTGCGTGCTGAATGACGAGGAGATGAAGGCTAGGGTTAGAAGAGAGGAGCCGATTTATGTGGGAGAGAGAAAGAAAGCGTTTGCAAGGGTAAGGTTGAACAGCTGCAACGCTTCACTGTTGGGCTGCTTCTGGCTGGCTTCTTGGGCTGCTCCAATCCGCCAGCAAAGGACAAAGCCATGGGTTGGACAAGGTAAGCACAAGAGATGGGCTGAAGTTGTAAAAACAAAGGTGGGCTAAGTTGTCAAAACTCGTCAAAAACTCGTCATGGCTTTGTCAGGCCCATGCATGACTTCGTCACAGAGTTGTCGGGCTTCGTCATGACCTCGTCTCAGCTCTGTCATGATCTCGTCATAGCTTTGTCACATTCTCGTCACAGCTTTGTCACATTCTCGTCACAGCTTTGTCACATTCTCGTCTAAAGTCGTCGTTAAGGATTAATTATAAGAATTAGGGTTTGATATAATTCTATCATTTTATGTGAATTAAATTCTACATAAAATAATAAATAATTATAAGAATTAGGATTTGATATAATTCTATCATTTTATGTGAATTAAATTCTACATAAAATGATAAAATTTGTGAAGAAAGAAATACTAGATGGAATGGGAAACCGTCAACGGCTCGAAGTCCGAATTGATTTGGAATTAAACGGAATAAAAATTCCGGATATTACAGTAAGCAAAAAAGGGAGGTAACGAGGGGTCAGTTTCCCCAAAACGAAGGGTCACTCACCCAAACGAAGGGTTGGTACGGGATCGTGGTAAAATCCCGTCACTCAGCACATCGTGCCTGTGGGAAAACTGAGCCGCGCCTGAGGAAAGATCGATAAACCGCTCGATAACCAAAATAAAAATTTTGGACGTTACAAACTGACTCTGCCATCGTTGCGTGTAGATTTTAGGACCATCAAATAAGACTTAAATATCCAATCATACCTCAAGTTTTGTTCAATGGGAAAAATATGGTTTTGATGTAATCAAGAGTATGCACACTTGATCTCTTTATTTGCTCTAGGTAGATCAAGCTTCATCTTCATGTTCTAGGTACTTGAGCTTTTTCATATTGTTATGAAGAACTTCATTATCTACTCCTTTGATGGATAGGTGAATTACAAATCAAGTTGTATTAAAGTTTGACAACGATGTTTCTTATGACAACCTTTATCCATTTTCAAATTGGGGCACCAAAGAAGAGGTTGTGCCTAGTGGGTACTAGGGTATTTTTATCTCTATTCTTATCTACTTAACTAAGTAAGCATCATCATCAACTAAGTTGGATACACAATTGTTTTAAGTAATTCTTCCCGACATACCTATTTTTGAGCACTAGAAAAGGTGTTATTGATATTGGTGTGCCCTTTTTGATCTATTAATCACGAACTTGAATACAATAGCATGTTTTCATTCTATATTTATAGATGTGTTTTTATGTTATTTTCCTTTATTTTGCATGCTATAGGCATCTACATCTTAGCTAATATTCAACATCCTAACAATTCCAAGGAGCAATAATCACATCAACATCTACCTCATTGGAGAAAATGAATGAAGAAGGCAAGCATAGACATTTACAAGAAGAATATGGAGTAAACGAAACCTCAGGTAGGCAGCATCGAGTGAAGCCTCACTCGAGATAAGGGGAAGGATGCACTCAAGCTAAGAAGCAATTATACAGGAGTTGTCAACGTACCTCAAGTGATTACCTTAATTCGGACTAAGAAAGCACATCACTCGAGCTAAGAAGACACTCCACTCTGACAAAGACGAATCTACTTTTAAGAAATTTCAACATAGCTGATGCGGACCCTCGAGTGGATTCTCACTCCAAGTTATAGGACTACACACGAGCTCAGAAGCCAAGATGCACAAAGTGTTAACCTACCTCGAGTTTACATCATCACTCGAGGTAAGAAGCCGGAAAACTCGAAGTAAGACGACGATGCACTTGAGTAAAGTGTACCAAGTCAAGTTGATGGAACACTCGACACTGAGCTGAAACCCACTCAACCTAAAAAGACCCTTTCACTCGAGGTAGCCACGCCGAGTTCATGCCACTTGCATAACTAACTTTCAAATGCAACTTGATCAACTTTCTTTCAAGGCGGGACCACGAATCTTAAGCCTATTTAAGAGGATCTTTGCTGATTATAAATGTATTAATTACCCGATTCACTTATCCCATTACATACAATTCTCTCTATTAGTAGTAGTAGTAGAAACATCCTTTGGAACTTGTTTTGGCCGAATATGGATTCAATCCAAGAAGAAGTGTTGGTGTCCATCACAATTGCTCTTCCAAAATCTTTTCCCATCTTATTTTGGCCAAATCTTTGGATTGGTAAGTCCAAAGTTGTCCATTCCTTTTCTTACATTAATTCCTTATTTGATGTCTACTTAGCACCCAATTTCACTTGTTTCTATTGTTACCATAACTATTTTTTCGTGAGGAGTGAGTAGTTCCTTTTCTAGCTTTTGGGGTGAAAATCCTCAAATCATGCTAGATTAGTATTTTTCTTATATCATGTCTATGAATTTATAAGAGAACTAATAATATGTTAGTAGCATATATGAGGGACCAAATTTTCCTATCACTCATTTCATGTTTGGACTTATTTTGAATATCAGATTCTAAATTAGATATTGTTTAGATTGTTCTCATATCACATTTTTTATTTTCAAGCATGAATGATTGATGTGTGGATTAATCATCTAAGTTGAGACCGATAAGTAAAACGATGATGATTGTGCAATCTTGAGATGCATATCATGCTAGAGTATGGTTGTTAGGGCCGAAAGGATTATCACCTTACTTACGATGTTATTGTCCAAATTACGGTTACAATAGATGGTATAAGCAAACAGAAAACACCATGTGATTAAGATAGTCATAAGTAATCCCAAGCTTAATCAACTAGTGTGCAAATAGTAAACACAATGTGATGCATACTGGTTGACATAAAGCCAAATGTTGTGACGAACTCACCTAATATCATGCTATCTTTGTACTTTTTACCTTCACATTACCCTTCCTTGAATGAACACAACAAATTTGAGCATGCTACTAGCTATGGTTTGGGATTAATATTCCCAAACCTAGTATTTTTGTCATATTTGATACTTGATATTGTGACTTCACTACTTGTTACCCTCAAACACCAAAGCATTGATTCATTGATCTCGACCTTGATTTATAGCCATATACTAACTTTGAAAAGGCCGTATACTTGTGTTAATATGTGATATTGAAGTGTTCACCCACTCCACATGACTATTTTTGCGCCATTTCCGGGGACTATTTATTTCTTGTCTTGTTTAAGAAGAGTTCGTTATAAGTTTAAGTGTTTTTTGGCTACTTTTGATGCACTTGTGCGTATTTGTGACTTGTAGGTGATTCTTGTGTATGCCAAGAAGTGCCATCAAGGAACTAGAACCATTTGATCCCGAAATTGAAAAGTCTTTGAAAGTTAAGGAAGAAAGAAAAGATAGGGTAATTATGAAGGATTAAGAAGCCAAGTTGAAAGAAACATGGCTCAAGCTCGAGAGAGAGAATAACTTCAAAGGCAAATGATTATTGATCTTGGGGCTAGGTTGTTAGTTCGAGAGGATCTTGCTATAGATGCCATGTAGAATGAAGATATGCATAGAGGAACGCCTAGAAGAGGCAACAATGGTAGAGTCTATGGTCCAAGCACTCTTGGAGAGAGGATGGACCCGGATAAGCATATACCACCACCCGAGTTGTTTATGATAATAGTGTGCCTCAAAACGTTGAGTTGAAGAGTACTATGATACAAATGGTCTTGCAAAATTAGTATGGAGGAAGACCATCCGAGAACCCACACCTTCACCTAGCTACGTAGAATGAGCTCCTAGAAATCGTGAAGATGAGAGGAGTAGAGTCATCGGAGCTAAAACTTAGATCATTTTTGTTTTCCTTGAGAGGCAAAGCAAATCAATGGTACCAAAGTATACCATCGGGAAGTTTCACATCACGGGAGAAGCTATCCCAAGAGTTCCTAAACAAGTTTTTTCCACCAAATAGGACAACGAAGATGAGGAGAAAGATATCATCCTTCGATATGGAATATGGTGATAAGCTATACCAAAGTTAAGAGAAGTTAAAGGACTTGCTATTAGATTTCCCTCACCATGGAGAACCGAAGCTTGGCTATTAGAGATCTTCTACAAGGGCTTAGATGATCAAACTATGATAATATTGATTCATTGTCCAAAGATACATTTGTAGAGATGGAAGTTGATGAGGCATGAACATTCATAGAGAAACAAGCCAAGCATTGTGAGAGATACTCTTCTTATACAAAATTGTTCAAAGTAAGTTCAGGAATAGCAAGAGATGCTAAGGTGCATGCATTGACAAACCAAGTCAATAAACTAAAGAAACTACTTGCAGGAAAGACCAAAGATATATGGAAAGTGCTAAAGCCATCCCATGCCAAATTTGCTAAAGTGC
This sequence comes from Fagopyrum homotropicum, assembly GCA_033239125.1. Taxonomy (NCBI): domain Eukaryota; kingdom Viridiplantae; phylum Streptophyta; class Magnoliopsida; order Caryophyllales; family Polygonaceae; genus Fagopyrum; species Fagopyrum homotropicum. Next base: position 63,056,122 of record BSWB01000005.1, read on the forward strand.
TAACCACACCGGTTTGACTTATGAAGGATACAATAGGAGCATTGATGATCTTAGGATAAAGGGAATAACAAGCTTGTTATGCCAAGAGAGGGTATGATAACCAAAGAGATCAAATTAGACCACCTCAATAACAACAAGAAAGGCCTCCTCACCAATAAATGGAGAAACCTTATGTCCCATATTAAAGATAAAACAACAACTATAAGGCATGTTTTGAGGTGTATATCAAGAAAATGTTAGAGAAGTTATTTAGCAAGGTGAAAACTATAGACAAAGTAAAAAGATGCTAGAGACGAAATTGACATCTCAAGCCTATTCAAGTAGAGCTCAACATGGTATTGTACCAAGAGACACCGTGGTAAATTTTAGGGAGACATGCAACATAGTCAAAGATGAGAGTTGCAATGGACTTATCCTAAGGAGTGGAAAGAAGGTGGAAGTTCCTCAAAACATTCCAACTAAAGTGACAACTCCACCTTGATTAAAATGGTTTACATATGTTGCTGATGAAAGAATTCACACAAATGTAGTAGTTGGATATACTAACAATGTATTGATTATATTCTCTAGATATTTGAATGGTTTGAATTCAGTGCAGGTTTTTATGAAAATGTCAAGGGCCTTGATAAGGACAAAGGAAGATAGCAAGTACAAAAGGACGAAATCAAGTGCCTTGGAATTATAGATGCACGGAACAAGGATTGAAAATGAGTTGAAGATTTTCTTGGAAGATTCTGTAACAGAAAGATCTCATGAACCAAAGATCTTATCAACTGAAGGAAGATCTTATTAACCGAAGGAAGATCTTAATCGAAGAAAAGAGAATCTTTTCTAGAAGATTTTCTAAAAACCAAACGACAAAATTATCTTCTCTCTCGATTTAACTGAAGACGAGAAGAACAAGGAGTTAAGGACTCGACGTGTTCTCAGGATCTGAAGACTTGCAACGTCTACCTTATCTCGAAACAAGAAACAATCTTCATGGAAAAGAAGATTCATCTTCAAACGGTCATCTCTACAACGGCTAGAAGACCTTTCCATAGAAGAGTATAAATGAAGATGATGGTCGAAGAAGACAAGTACACAGGCTTACTTAGGAAAACATCTTTACATCTTCAAACAACCTAATCATCTTCATTCGTTGTTTTTCTTCCTCTCATTCACGCAAAAGCTTTATCCCCTTAGAGAGAGAAAACACTAGAGCTCCATTGGAAGATCTAAATAGTGTTATACTAGAGTGTTTGTTACTTTGCGAAGTAACTAGGCTATTATAGTTAGGTTAAGAGTTGGAGCTAGATCATAGCATTGGCTATAGTGAGAGAATAAGGGGATTTCTTCTAGTTTGTATCTAGTACTCTTTGAAGCTGATAATAGATAGTTAGATCCTACGGATGTACCCTGGGATGGAGAGTAGGCTTTTTAGAGCCGAACTTCGTAACCATATGCTCCTGTAAATCTTTTTAATTCCACACCATACATACGTTATTGTGACTAACTTTGTTTTGCAGGAGCAAGAAGTCGAGGCCCTCGAAAGGAGTTTTAAAGCCCTTGAAATCAAAGTTTCACGAGAAGCACAGACTGACATCAAGGCCCTTGAAAGGAGTTTCAAGGCCTTGAGATTTGGTTTGCAAAAAGTTCCCATACTTTATTCAACCCCCTTCTATAGTATTATTTAACTTATTTATTTCACCTACTGATTCTTCAATTGGTATTAGAGCTAGACTCAAGATTACTGATTTAACCATCAGTGAGACTAATCATGAATCTTGTAGGTGATGGTGGATTTGCTCAAGGAAGATCTTCATCCCGACCACCACTCTTCTGTGGCAACAACTTTTCCCATTGGAGAGCACTCATTCGAATGTTCATTATTGACCAAGATATGGAGCTTTGGAGCATTAATCAAAATGGACCTAAAGTTCCAATGACAATGGTTAAAGGCGTCCAAGTCCCAAAGAAGGAAGCAGACTTCACAGAGGCTAACCTGGACAATGTGTCAAAGAATTACAAAGCAATGAATCTACTTTACTAAGGATTAGATTCAAATGAATTTAACCGCATCTCATCATGCAAGAGTGCAAAAGAAATATGGGACAAGCTTGTTGTCACTTACGAGGGAACAAGTCAAGTCAAGGAAACAAAGATTAGCATCTTTCTCAAACAATACGAGCTATTCAAGATAAATCCAAATGAAACAGTAAAAGAACGTTCACCAGATTCACTGAGATCGTGAACAATCCGGAATCACTAGGAAAGATCTTCACAAATGAGGAGAAAGTGAGGAAGTTTCTAAGGAGCCTACCTAAAGCCAAGTGGGGACCAAAGATGACTGCTATTGAAGAAGCTCAAAATCTCACATCTCCTCCTCTTGACGATTTACTTGGAAAACTCATCACACATGAAATGGTTCTTGGTGAAGAAGATGGAGAACTCCCATCCAACTCCAAGAATTTGGCATTAAATTATAGAAGATATGAGTTACCATCCGATGAAGAAGATAGTGATGATGATGATGAAGAAGATGCAATCTCCATGATCTCCAAGGGTCTCGCTAGAATTTTCAAGTTAAAGAAACAATCTGCAAACAAAGAATCTCCACGAGCATCAAAACCCCGAGGTAAGTTTTCTAACTCTAATAAGAAAACGAGAGTACTAACTTGTTTTGAATGTGGTGAAAAAGGTCATTTGGTAAAGGATTGTCCACAAAAGAAGAGGACCAACTTCAAGAAAACTGATCGAAAGAAGAAAGCTATGGTTGCTTCATGGAGTGATTCAGAATCAACAAATGAATCAGAAGATGAAAAAGAGCAAGCAAACTTGTGTCTCATGGCCAATCATGAAGATAAATCAAATCTTTACATCGACAATGTGGTAAGTACAATTATGTCTGATAGCGTGTATTATAGTGTATACTTTGGGACCTGTTTAGACGTTTTATCTTCAATAATCTGCATGTTTGAACGTATATTATGTGATTATATTGTCGTGTCATCTACCTTTGCGGGAATCGAGGTCTACACCAAGTTTTGTTGTAAATGTAGGTAAATTGGCACGTTTTGCATCAAAATGGAGCTAAGGAGCAAAGGAATCATTGGAGCTACATTCGGGAACATAAAGAGGAGCTCAAGAAGCATGGAATTAACAAAAAAGATTTACTTTGGACCAGATTTGAAAGATTTCACCTTCTGATGAGAGTCACCTCGGTTGACAACAGAGTCACCTCGACCGAGGTGATCTAGAGGAGCGCCCCGACCGAGGCGAATACCTTGAGGCGGCGAGATATATTATATTTGGCTGAGATCTTTTATTTTTGGAAGGAGAGATCTTATATTTATGAGCTGGATTTCTGGAAGGAAGATCATACATTTTGGAGATCTAATTTAGAGATATGGATATATTTTATTAGGATATTATCTTTTTAAGATATTATAATCTTTGGAAGATAATTCTCCTATATAATAGGTTGGATTTTCCACAAGTTCAACCATGCTTAGAGGCTGAGAGCATCCAGCAATTAAGGGATTTTCTGGAATTTTGAAGGAAGTTTGAAGATTGAAGGAAGGAAGTTCATAGCTTGTTATAGCTTTTTAAGAGGATTTGTAAGACTTTCTTAGATTCCCTTTGGTTTGTTGTTTTTGATTGATTTGTGATTCTAAGGAACGCTGATTTGTTTATTTGATTCAGTTATTGAATCCTTGTTCTTAAGGTTTTTGTGTTCAAATGTTCATTCTCTTCCCATATATTTGATTATTGCTTTCATGATGATGAGTGGCTAATTTCCTTGTGCGATTCTAGGGTGATTGGCTGAAAGTTGTGGGAAACACGATGATAGAATGATCTTAATCCCAGTAGGACCCTGAAAGGTCGAGTCTTTACCCTTAACCCTAGAACATCTCGTTCAGTCGATGAACATCTCGGCCGGTGGAACTTGACTGACCGAGGTGACTTATCTAATCCGAAATTGAGTGTTAAGTGTTAGAGTTTGGCAAATCCTATTCTTATTATATCTTTCCTGGTTCAATGCAAGCTTAGGATGAGACTTTCACGGTAATTCCTTTGTTTGTTTACCTAAGATTATAAGTGTAGGTAATAAAGGTTTATCCTTTATTGGGGTTTGAGTGTGCCTTCATCCCATCTTTGTGAGTTAGCCTGAGACTTACCCGGTAAAGGTTGATTCTATTCCCTTAGTTGGTGTGTTGGTTTGAGATTATAATTCCTCTCCTTAGTACCTTGAGACTTACCCGGTGATAGGTTCTTTGGCTTGGGATTGTGAGTAGTCAAACTTACCCGGTAATCTATTCCTCTTTAGTAACACCATCCCTTTGCAAAACCTCAGCTTTTTCCGCTTATCTTGAGATCTTGAGTTGGAAACACAACTGGATGCTTCAATCCCTAGAATTTGTATATTTCCTTTAATTGACCTTATTATCATCTTTGATTGTTTTAATTGCTTTTCTGGTTATTTGTAATATTGACAACCTATACTTGTTTTGTTTCACCTAAGTCCTTGAGATCGACATCCCGGAATTCTTGCTTTTACTATAATTGATCTGTACACTGCGTGTTCGCATCCTTGTTTAAGCATATTTCCTCGGTTATAAATTTAAAGCATGCACACACCATTTGGAGCGAACAAGTTTTTGGCGCCGTTGCCGGGGACTTGGTCTAGACCAAGCCGGTTACGGTTGTCTTTCGGGGCTATTGCCCTTGTTGCTATTAACCAGTTTTCCTATGAGTTTTGTAGTTTTCATGATATCCGATGACTACATTTGATCCAGCCTGGATAGCAAGACAAGACAAAGTGCTAGGGCGGACCATTATGAATACTTGGAAGAAAAATATTACTTCTATTGGTTTGACAATGAAGGGTAAAGAGAAGAGGCCATTAAGGAGGAGCTTGCGATATGGGATGAGCTGAATGTCCCTAGAAAGATTTATGAGCAACCTCTTGAAGATTCGCTTGAACCAAAATTGGAGAAGTTGATGAAGAAGGTGGAGGAGCTCAAGGAAAGCACCCTATCCTATGCTAAGCCGAAAGAGGAGCATAAGGAAGTACTGCAAGTTTCAAGCATTCCTCCAATCGAACCGGAAGTTTCTTCTAAAGTTTTTGAGGAAGCGGAAGATGTGGAAGATTTTGATCCAACTGTTGAGACTTCGGCCGAGGTGAACGAGAGATCGGCCGAGGTGGAAGAGAGATCGGCCGAGATGGAAGAAGAATCTGTAGAACTGGAAGTGGAAGATGCAGAGAACCTTGGCCAAATTACTGAGATTGTGGCCAAGGTGGAAAAAGATCAGCTGAGTTGGGAGAGATTTCATGTGGATTATCAACCTAACAAGAAACTTGTCCCAAGCTTTGGAGAACTTTATAAGGTGTCTTCTCTTACTCCCTTTGAAATTCCTACTAAAGTTCTAGATTTCTTTAGGGATGCACCGAAGAGTTGGAGGTCTCTTCCGAAAGAACCTCCTAAGATCAAGATGAAACCTCCCTTGAATTTGTTGAAAGAAGATACTCCTTGGACTGAAAGGATCGGAGTTAACAAGCATTTCACCGCTAAGGCAACGAAGTATTATTTGTTCAAGTATGGGGTCACTCACGTGACAAAGACCTTGTATTATCCCCAAGCTGGAAATGGGGGAGCTAAGTGGATTCTTGAGAAGCTGATTTCCCTATCCAGGAAAGGATGGGATGCAAAACTGAGTTATGTCCCACGAAAGCATATGAAGACCGGTAGGATTCCGGTGAGAACTGAACCGTACAAGCTTGTACGTAGGAGATCCTACCATTTGCCGGTGAAATTAGGAGCCGGAACCTTCTTGGAAGATTTATATGATGGATGTGATGAGCACTCAAAGATATTCGAGGTACATTGAGTAAATCCATGAGGAAAGGTCCAGCTAGCAACCTTAAACAAAGCGCTTCTTGGGAGGCAACTCAAGGTATTGCTTTCTTTTCCCTTTTTCAGCTTAGTTTTAGATAGTTGTCCTTGCTTTGCTTTGTTTTGTCTTTGGCATCCTCTAGACAGAAACCAGGTACTCTCTAAGAAGGAATTACAACTCAGGAGCTACATGGAAGGACTGATGTTCGAGAAGTTTAGAAAACGGAGCTTGATTGAGATACATCTCGGATGCTTTCAGAATGCCTCGACCGAGATGTTCTTCGCCAACCGAGATGGTCTTATCTAGGAGGTGTTTCTTATTTTATTATGCAGTTCAGCTAGGTCCGGTGAGTATTCTGATTTCCTTAGACTTATATTTGACCCATTGGGACAATGTGTCCCAAGTATGGGGTATTTGGATGTATTTATATGACTTATGTGTATGCTTGGATGACTTAACCGGATATTATTGTTTTAACTTGCTCTATGTGTTTATCTGAGGCTACATGCATGCATACAAGTTATTTGATTGAGAAAAACGTCAAAAACTAGTTAAGAAATTTTTTTTTTATGACCTCGACCGAAGTGATTCTGACCAATCGAGATGCAGCACCTCGGTTGACTTAGAACATCTCGACCGAGGTGGTTTAACTGAAACAGTTTTCGAAACGATTTTGTGCTTCTTATCTGGATATGACCTCAGTGAATATTTTGTTTGCAGACTGGTTTTGAAATCTTTATATGTTTGAAAGACTTTATAATATGTTTAAGTTGCTAAATGCTTTGTTTGAAATTTTGGCATGTTTAATACTTTGTTTTTTATCCAAATTATGTTGAATTTGAAGGTTGACAACACATGATAAGTTCTCTCACTTTCTTCTTGGGATGATTAAGGCAATTCATTCTCTTCTCTTCTTCTTCTTGATCATGCTTAGCCCCTCATATACATATTTGCCTCCCTTTACCTATCCGGGAATTTGGAAGCAAGCAAATGAAAAGCGAGTGAAGGAAAAGTTGAGATGTTGGCTTGAAGTTAGAAAGAAACAAATAGGCTTGGGGAAGTCAATCATGATGATGAGTAACTCGGCACCATTCACATAGCCGGGTGTTTGTGTCTTACCAAAGTCGGATTGAGCGAAATTCCTAACGGGTCATGGTATGTGCATCAAGGGTTTGAGGCATCTCGAGAAATTGATGATTGCTGATCTCCTAGGCTTCGGTTATTGTGCACCTCTGTCCATGCATCCCAAAAAGTAAATCAAGCTTCATACGCAAAGCTTATTGGTGGAAGATGTTGAAGATCAAAGCAAGTGAAGTGAAGATCCTTTTCACGGATTCTAGCACCACAGTCCCTATATGCATCCCACCTTCACAGCACCACATTCCCTATATACATCCCACCTTCACACGTTTCTCGACCTTCTCTTGAAAAGCCCTTGAGACCTCGAGCTTGTTGATTGACTTGGTGGTTTAAACTTGATTATACATGATTAATTTTGATAATTATGATTTATTATGCATTCTATGATTTTGTGCAAAGATGAACAACATTCTTATATTTATAAAATGTTTTGATCATGTTTTGATTTTAAAAACCATGAAGCATTCTCTTAGAGTGATTTATGAGTAGAGCGCACTACTAAAAATATTTTGAAATACTTTTCATTGATCTTTATGACTTATAATCCATTCTATCTTGTACTTAAGATTTGGAACTTGCTTAGGGACAAGCAAGGGATAAGTATGGGGTATTTTGATAGCATGTATTATAGTCTATATTTTGGGACCTATTTAGACGTTTTATCTTCAATAATCTGCATGTTTGAATGTATATTATGTGATTATATTGTCGTTTCATCTACCTTTGCGGGAATCAAGGTCTACACCATGTTTCGTTGTAAATGTAGGTAAAATGGTATGTTTTGCATCAAAATGGAGCTAAGGAGCAAATGAATCATTGGAGCTACATTCGGGAGCTTAAAGAGGAGCTCAGGAAGCATGGAATTAACAAAGAAGATTTACTTTGGACCAGATTTGAGAGATTTCATCTTCAGCTGAGAGTCACCTCGGTTGACCGCAGAGTCACCTTGACCGAGGTGATCTAGAGGAGCGCCCCGACCGAGGCGAATACCCTGATGCACCGAGATAAATTATATTTGGCTGAGATCTTTTATTTTTGGAAGGAGAGATCTTATTTTTATGGGCTGGATTTCTTGAAGGAAGATCATATATTTTGGAGATCTATTTTAGAGATATGGATATATTTTATTAGGATATTACCTTTTTAAGATATTATTATCTTTGGAAGATAATTCTCTTATATAAAGGGTTGAATTTTCTACAAGTTCAACCATGCTTAGAGGCTGAGAGCATCCAGCAATTAAGGGGATTTGTAAGACTTTCTTAGATTCCCTTTGGTTTGTTGTTTTTCATTGATTTGTGATTCTAAGGAACACTGATTTGTTTATTTGGTTAAGTTATTGAAGCCTTGTTCTTAAGGTTTTTGTGTTCAAATATTCATTCTCTTCCCATGTATTTGATTATTGCTTTCATGATGATGAGTGACTAATTTCCTTGTGCGATTCTAGGGTGATTGGCTGAAAGTTGTGGGAAAAACGATGATAGAATGATCTTAATACCTGTAGGACCGTGAAAGGTCGAGTCTTTACCCTTAACCCTAGAACATCTCGTTCAGTTGATGATCATCTCGGCCGGGGTGGAACTTGACTGACCGAGGTGACTTATCTGATCCGAAACTGAGAGTGAAGTGTTAGAGTTTGCCAAATCCTATTCTTATTACACCTTTCCTGGTTCAATGCAAGCTTAGGATGAGACTTACCCGGTAATTCCTTTGTTTGTTTACCCAAGATTATAAGTGTAGGTAATAAAGGTTTATCCTTTATTGGGGTTTGAGTGTGCCTTCATCTCATCTTTGTGAGTTAGACTGAGACTTACCCGGTAAAGGTTGATTCTATTCCCTTAGTTGGTATGTTGGTTTGAGATTATAATTCCTCTCCTTAGTACCTTGAGACTTACCCGGTGATAGGTTCTTTGGCTTGGGATTGTGAGTAGTGAGACTTACCCGTTGATCTATTCCTCTTTAGTAACACTTTCCCTTTGCAAAACCTCAGCTTTGTCCGCTTATCTTGAGATCTTGAGTTGGAACCACAACTGGATACTTTAATCCCTAGAATTTGCATATTTCCTATAATTGAACTTATTATCATCTTTGATTGTTTTAATCGTTTTTGTGGTTATTTGCAATATTGACAACCTATACTTGCTTTGTTTCACCAAAGTACCTGAAATCGACACCCCGGAATTCTTGCTTTTACTATAAATGATCCGTACACTGCGGGTTCACATCCTTATTTAAGCATATTTCCTCGGTTATAAATTTAAAGTTTGCACACACCATTTGGAGCGAACAATGTCTCAACCTGAGATTGACCTTAAACAATTCCTTAAAGATATTATCTTAAGTGATAGGGAACATAGAATAAGGAGAAATTATTTAAAAGAAAAGATTCATGAACAAGATAGACAATTGAGTGAAATGTCTCTGGAGATTGAAAATCTTAACACAGAAAAGGAAGACCTTGATGACAATATCAAGGCCTTAGAATCAGAAAACCTGATTCTCAAGGACAACCTCTCTTCTCTTCATCGAAACTATATCGATCTAGAGAAAGAGAAAGTTGATCTGACTTTAATGTGTCAAGACTAGAAGGTAGCACTCATTAATTTTACTCATTCAAAAGCTAATCTGGAAAGAATGATGGGTGAACAACAATCTTCCCTTAACAAAAATGGTATAGGGTATCATAGGAGCTTTCCTAGAAAACCTACCACCACTTTTTTCTCCCTTGTTGAAAGACAAAGGGGGAGAAATATGATCCGACATTTCGAGATACTGCATTCTGCATTTTTAGTTTTGAGATTTTCATATGCATTGCTAAACTAACAAATGCAGGTACGATAAAACATTTGTGTTATCTTCCATCAAGGCGGAGATTGACAACTCCACCTTGATTAAAATGATTTACTGGTGTTGATGATGGAAGACTTCACACAAATGTAGTAGTTGGATATACTAACAATGTATTGATTATATTCTCTAGATATTTGGTTGGTTTGAATTCAGTGCAGGTTTTTATGCAAATGACAAGGGCCATGATAAGGACAAAGGAAGATAGCAAGTACAAAAGGACGAAATCAAGGGCCTTGGAATTATAGATGCACGGAACAAGGATTCAAAATGAGTTGAAGATTTTCTTTAAAGATTCTGTAACAGAAAGATCGCATCAACCAAAGATCTTATCAACCGAAGGAAGATCTTATTAACCGAGGGAAGTTCTCAATCGAAGAATAGAGAATCTTTTCTATAAGATTTTCTAAACAACAAACGTAAAAAATATCTTCTCTCTTGATTTAACAGAAGACGAGAAGATCAAAGTTTTAAGGACTCGACGTGTTCTCAGTAGCTGAAGACTTGCAACGTCTACCTTATCTCGAAACAAGAAATGATCTTCATGGAAAAGAAGATTCATCTTCAAACGGTCATCTCTACAGCGGCTAGAAGACCTTTCTATAGAAGAGTATAAATGAAGATGATGGTCGAAGAAGACAAGTACACAGGCTTACACAGGAAAACATCTTTACATCTTCAAGCAACCTAATCATCTTCATTCGTTGTTTTTCTTTCTCTTATTCACGCAAAAGCTTTATCCCCTTAGAGAGAGAAAACACTAGAGCTCCATTGGAAGATCTAAATATTGTTATACTAGAGTGTGTGTTACTCTGCGAAGTAACTAGGCTATTATAGCTAGGTTAAGAGTTGGAGCTAGATCGTAGCATTGGCTATAGTGAGAGAAGAAGTGGATTTCTTCTAGTTTGTATCTAGGAGTCTTTGAAGCTGATAATAGATAGTTAGATCCTACGTATATACCTTGGGACGAAGAGTAGGCTATTTAGAGCCGAACTTCGTAAACATATCCGTGTGTCAATATTTTTAATTCCGCACCATACATACTTTATTGTGACTAACTTTGTTTTGAAAGAGCAAGAAGTCAAGGCCCTTGAAAGGAGTTTGAAAGCCCTTTAAATCAAAGTTTCATGAGAAGCACGGATTGACATCAAGGTCCTTGAAAGGAGTTTCAAGGCCTTGAGATTTGGTTTGCGAAAAGTTCCCATACTATATTCAACCCCCCTTCTAGAGTATCATTTAACTTATTTATTTCACCTACCGGTTCTTCAATTGGTATCGGAGCTAGACTCACGTTTATTGATTTAACCATCAGTAAGACTAATCAAGAATCCTGTAGGTGATGGTGGATTTGCTCAAGGAAGATCCTCAGCCCGACCACCACTCTTCTGTGGCAACAACTTTGCCCATGTGAGATCACTCATGCGTATGTTCATTATTGACTAGGATATGGAGCTTTGGAGTATTACTCAAAATGGACCTAAAGTTCCAATGACAACGGTTAAAGGCGTCCAAGTCCCAAAGAAGGAATCAGACTTCACACAGATTGACCTCGACAATGTGTCAAAGAATTACAAAGCAATGAATCTACTTTACTGTGGATTAGATGCAAATGAATTCAACCGCATCACATCATGCAAGAGTGCTAAAGAAATATGGGACAAGCTTGTTGTCACTTACGAAGGAACAAGTCAAGTCAAGGAAATAAAGATTAACATCTTTCTCAGCCAATATGAGCTATTCAAGATGAATCCAAATGAAACAGTAAAAGAAATGTTCACCAGATTCATTGAGATCGTGAACAATCTGGACTCACTAGGAAAGATCTTCACAAATGAGGAGAAAGTGAGGAAGTTTTTAAGGAGCCTACCTAAAGCCAAGTGGGGACCAAAGATGACTGCTATTGAAGAAGCTCAAAATCTCACAACTCTTCCTCTTGATGATCTACTTGGAAAACACATCACACGTGATATGGTTCTTGGTGAAGAAAATATGGAGAACTCCCATCCAACTCCAAGAATTTGGCATTAAAATCTAGAAGAGAAGAGTTATCATCTAATGAAGAAGATAGTGATGATGATGATGAAGAAGATGCAATCGCCATGATCTCCAAGGGTCTCGCTAGAATTCTCAAGTGAAAGAAACAATCTGCAAACTGAGAATTTCCACGAGCATCAAAACCCCGAGGTAAGTTTTCTAACTCTAATAAGAAAACGAGAATACTGACTTATTTTGAATGTGGTGAAATAGATCATTTGGTGAAGGATTGTCCACAAAAGAAGAGGACCAACTTCAAGAAAAATGATCGAAAGAAGAAAGCTATTTTTGCTTCATGGAGTGATTCAGAATCAACAAATGAATCAGAAGATGAAAAAGAACAAGAAAACTTATGTCTCATGGTCGATCATGAAGATGACTCAAATCTGTACATTGACAATGTGGTAAGTACAATTATGTCTCAACCTGAGATTGACCTTAAAAAATTCCTTAAAGATATTATCTTAAGTGATAAGGAACATAGAATAAGGATAAATTCTTTAAAAGAAAAGCTTCATGAATAAGATAGACAACAAAGTGAAATGTCTCTCGAAATTGAAATTATTAACACAGAAAAGGAAGACCTTGATGACAATATCAAGGCCTTGGATTCAGAAAACCTGATTCTCAAGGACAACATCTCTTCTCTTCATCGAAACTATATCGATCTAGAGAAAGAGAAAGTTGATTTGAGTTTAACGTGTCAAAACCAGAAGGCAATACACACTAAGTTTACTCGTTGAAAACCTAATCCGGAAAGAATGATGGGTGAACAACAATCTTCCCTTAACAAAAATGGTATAGGGTATCATAGGAGCTTTCCTAGAAAACCTACCACAAACTTTTTTCTCCCTTGTTGAAAGACAAAGGGAGAGAAATATGATCCGACATTTCGATATACTACATTCTGCATTTTTAGTTTTGAGATTTTCATATGCATTGCTAAACTAACAAATGCAGGTATGACTAAACATTTGTGTTGTTTCCATCAAGGGGGAGATTGACAACTCCACCTTGATTAAAATGGTTTACAAGTGTTGATGATGGAAGACTTCACACAAATGTAGTATTTGGATATACTAACAATGTATTGGTTATATTCTCTAGATATTTGGTTGGTTTGAATTCAGTGCAGGTTTTTATGCAAATGTCAAGGGCCTTGATAAGGACAAAGAAAGATAGCAAGTACAAAAGGACGAAATCAAGGGCCTTGGAATTATAGATGCACGGAACAAGAATTCAAAATGAGTTGAAGATTTTCTTGGAAGATTCTATAACGAAAAGATCTCATCAACCAAAGATCTTATCAACCGAAGGAAGATCTTATTAACCGAAGGAAGATCTCAATCGAAGAAATAAAGAATCTTTACTAGAAGATTTTCTAAACAACAAACGGAAAAAATATCTTCTCTCTCTATTTAACAGAAGACGAGAAGATCAAGGAGTTAAGGACACGACATGTTCTTAGGAGCTGAAGAATTGCAACGTCTACGTTATCTCGAAACAAGAAACGATCTTCACGGAAAAGAAGATTCACCTTCAAACGGTCATCTCTACAACGGCTAGAAGACCTTTCCATAGAAGAGTATAAATGAAGATGATGGTCGAAGAAGACAAGTACACAAACTTACATAGGAAAACATCTTTACATCTTCAAGCAACCTAATCATCTTCATTCATTGTTTTTCTTTCTCTCATTCACGCAAAAGCTTTATCCCCTTAGAGAGAGAAAACACTAGAGCTCCATTGGAAGATCTAAATAGTGTTATACTAGAGTGTGTGTTACTTTGCGAAGTAACTAGGCTATTATAGCTAGGTTAAGAGTTGGAGCTAGATCGTAGCATTGGCTACAATGAGAGAAGAAGGGGATTTCTTATAGTTTGTATCTAGGACTCTTTGAAGTTATTAATAAATATTTAGATCCTACTGATAAACCTTGGGACAGAGAGTAGGCTATTTAGAGCCGAACTTCGTAAACATATTCTCGTGTCAATCTTTTCAATTCCGCACCATAGATACTTTATTGTGACTAACATTGTTTTGCAGGAGCAAGAAGTCAAGGCCGTTGAAAGGAGTTTCAAAGCCCTTGAAATCAAAGTTTCACGAGAAGCATAGATTGACATCAAGGTCATTGAAAGGAGTTTCAAGGCCTTGAGATTTGGTTTACGAAAAGTTCCCATACTCTATTCAACCCCCCTTCTAGAGTATCATTTAACTTATTTTTTTACCTACCGGTTCTTCATAGAGCATCTACTTCAAAGAAGCCAAGGCCTACTCAACAAGACAAAGGAAAGGGGAAAGTCATAAAGGTAGAAGAAGAGCCAAGTGAATTGGTAGATAACTAGGAAGAAGTCCAACTAAATGTACTAGCTCCACCTACTCACAAGCCTTCTCTTCCTCCCCCCCCCCCCCTCCAAAGAGAGCTAAAGTTTTGCTAGATAAGCAATTTAGAATATTCATGGAGAGGATTAGCAAACTCTATCTCAATATTCCATTTGTTGAAGCTCTTAAAGGTTTGCTTTCTATGGTAAATTTCTTGAGGATACTTTATATAAAAAGAGAAGTCTAGATGAGCTTTAGGAAATGAAGATGACAAGGGAGTCAATATATCACATCAACCACCAAAAGATTGTGGGTAAGAGTAAGGTTGTCCAATCGGTCCGATCCGGTCCAATACGGTCCAGTCCGGACCGTTTTAATTTTTTAACATATTTTTTTAAAAACCTATTTTATGTATGGATTAAATCCGGTCCAGTCTGAGTTTTGAACGGACCGGACCAGACCGGTTTCCATTCTAGTTAAAAAAAAATAATTAAAGTGTAAAAAAACCGGACCGGACCGGGATATTACGGTCCAGGACCAGACCGGACCGTAATTTCCTGTCCGATACGGTTTTCCGGTCTAGTCTGAATGTGTGCAACCCTAGTTAAGAAAGAGGAGGATCCCGGAAGATTTAGTGTGTTTGTAGAGCTTGAAGAAGAAACATTTGATGCCTTATGTGACCTATGAGCAAGTTTGAGTGTGATTCCTCTATCTCTTTGTGAGAGATTGAACCTAGGGAGACCTAAGCCGATTAAGATGATTCTATCCATGACGGACAAGTTGGCTAAATGTCACGAATGAGTGCTAGAAGATGTGCCAATCAAGTTAGATAAGTTCATATTGCTTATTGAATTTGTAGTTCTTGACATAGTAGAGGATTAGAGGATGCCCATCATTCTTGATGTCACCCTTCGTAGCCACAACCGGAGCCCTTATTGATGTCAAAAATGGAATGTTGACATTCGATATTGGTGAAGATCGTGCCATGTACAAGTTTTTTAAGATTCCCAAACCTCATAGTGAAATGATAACGCAAAGCTCTTAGCAGATGAGGATGAAATTGAAGACTCGAGTGATGAATAATCACTGAACTATGAAGAGTTTAAAGTTCTGAAAGTTGAGATTCTAAAGGAAGGAGATAATCCACCAAAAGAAGCTAAGGAAACTGCAGGGAAGACCAAAATTCACGCCCTTTAAAAATTTGAAGAAATGGGTGACTAAAAAGAGAGTGCCAAATGATCAAGACAAGCTTGTTTCATCAAGCTTAGATCCGGGATAAGAAAAAAGCTAGGTCTGCCCTAGGACGTTAAACAAGGGAGCTTAATCGGAGGTAACCTATTGGTATGCCTTCTTTTCTTTTTGATTTTAATTTCTCATGGAAATAATGTGTGTTATGGTTATCTTAGTGACTTTGATAGGGTATGAAAAGGAGATGAAGTGAAGAAAATGTTAAATGAAAGAAGAATTAAAGAAAGGTTCAAAGAAGAGGCCTAGTACCTTACTTCGAGCGGAAAACAACCTTACCTCGAGTGGAACCTCGAGTTTTTCTCTACAGGGTTCACTCGATCTAGTGACAAGGAAACTCGAGGTATGTTGACAGATCGGCTACAATGAGTGAAAAACAACTAAAGGTAAGTTTTCTCTCCAACGGTCATCTACTCGACCTTAACCAAGAATCCTTCCATTCTTCTTCTCTCGATGAACCCAAGATTCAAGTTCAACCAAGAAAAATCAAAATCCAATCCTTTTCTCAACCAAAACCATAAATCCAATATTCTTCTTCCCCATTCCGCAAAATTTCAAATTCTCCAAACTGAAATCTTCATCTCCATAGCTTTGAGACACAAAACCTCCACTCTTCATCACAAAACTTCATCCCCAACCTTCACCTTACCATTTTGTATCGTCATTCTCCACAAAACCCAAATTCATCTTCAATCTCCATTTTCTCTCTCGTTTAGTTCAAATTTCACCTTTAGAAGATTGCAAGTTCCATTGTTTTAACCTAGGGCTCTGATATCATGTTGTAACACTTTGAGTCTGCGGGACTCGGAATGCTACAGGCTGAGACCTCACAATGGGTCCCGATCCTTAGCCTGACAACAATTTCACCGGATCTTGCAACAAGGCACAAATAAAACGAAAAATGAAATAGTTTTAATGCAATGTGACATAATCCGAAATATAATCCAGAATGAAATCTCTAGCCGAGTTCTCAAAACAACACACATCCTTAAACCAAAGTACGTGGGACAACGATATATAAAATAAAACCCAATCCCCTTCCTAGTAAGTATGGGGACATACACACATTAGTTTAAGACTGTTGTTGGTTTAAGACTGTTAGCTAACATTGCAAATATTAGAATAAAGATGAAGGCACATACACACATAAGATAGTATAAACACACAAACATATTTGCACACAATCCGGTTATTTTCTTTTATTTATGTTATCACCTTTACTAATTCAACAAAAGTTGTCACACAAGAATCCCCGAAACTCGCCTCTAGCCCCTTTCACCAACAGGAATAGAGGCGGTGCATCCCTTTGTTATCTGTTGGACTGGTCGCAAAGTACCTCCCAGTTTCCTTATTTGAACTGGACAAGTGGTCACCGACCAGGAGGACCCACTTCCCGTTCCCCAGTAGAAGTGGGAGGATATCTCAATGGATTTTTTACCGGCTTGAAACCGTGTTAGAGTTTTGACGGCATCTGGGTCATAGTGGATCGAATGACGAAGACCGCACGTTTCATACCTATCAAGGATTTCACTAGACAGATAGTAAGACTTCATGGAGTACCTAGGACTATAGTCTCTAACAGAGAAGGACAATTCACATCGAGGTTTTGGCAACAGGACCATGCATCCCTAGCTACGAGTCTCTAATTCACGACCGCCTATCATCCTCAGACCGATGGTCAATCTAAGAGGACAATACAAACTCTAGATGATATGTTGAGAGCTTACGTGCTAGAGTAGGGACATGTAGGGACATGTGTGGCATGATCACCTTCCTTTAGTTTAGTTCTCGTACAACAACAGTTGACACACATCGATCAGGATGACTCCTTATGAGGCATTATACAGATAGAGATTGATACGGGGATTAGCCGCGAGGAACGGATCTAGATGAATAACCTGTTTTGAAGAATGAAGAACACGCAAAATTAACAAGCATGGACATCAATGAAAACGAGAAAACAGAAAGGGAACCGAAAGGAACAATGATAGAACCCTTGGATTCGAGATCCAAGAACCAAACCAGTGAAGATTCGACCCCGCTTCTTACAACTCCACACAATCGATCTGAGAATCGAGAGCACGAAGAGGGTGCCTTGTTCGACTTGCAACACCAATCCCGAAGGAGATTGACATACACAAGAACGAGAAAGCCAGATCACACACACAAACTCACGAGACAAGAATGATTGAATTCTCTCGGATTCAATTCTGAAATGCTTTCAGCAAAACTTGTATAAAACTTGTCTAACTACAAAAGAAGAGAGAAAAGGCTTTATATACATCCTAGACCTTTTCTTCTAAAATAAAAAAAGAAAGTAATTACAATAATTACATTGAGAGAGAGTTAAGTAAATCCCAACAAACATTGAACATAATTGGGCCCAATCAAACTCTCTTATTCAGCCCCTCACGTCCACATACTTAAATGAATGTTCCATCCATGCTCATGCACACACGTGAAATCCCTTGTGTCTGATTTCAAGGTCTCCGTCTATCCTTTGAAATGCGTCCTAATGTTGGAACGTCTTACAGGTCATCAGTACTACTGTTTCCTTGATGGATATTCGGGCTATTTCCAAATAGTCATCGCACTAGAAGATCAAGAAAAGACGACGTTCACTTACCCATTTGGCACTTTTGCGTACCGCAGAATGCCATTTGGACTTTGCAACGCACCTGGCACCTTCCAACGGTGCATGATAAGTATTTTCTCCGAATACATAGAAAATTTCATTGAAGTCTTCATGGATCATTTTACCGTCCATGGAGACAGTTTTGACGCATGTTTAGGACATTTGAAACTTGTTCTTGAAAAATGTGTAGAAACCAATTTGGTTCTTAATTCGGAAAATTGTCATTTCATGGTCGAACAAGGAATTGTGCTAAGACATGTAATATCCTCAAAAGGGATAGAGGTAGATAGGGCAAAGATTGATGTAATTCAAAATTTACCTTATCCTACTAATGTTCGGGAAATCCAATATTTTCTTGGCCGTGCAAGTTTTGTACCGACGTTTTGTCAAAGATTTTTCGAAGATCTTGGCACCCCTATGCGAATTGCTCAAGAAAGACGTCACATTCACAGTGGATGAGAGTTGAAAGAAAGCTTTCGACACTCTGAAGGCATGTCTTACTATCACACCGATCATCCGTTCTCCGGATTGGGAGAAACCTTTCGAAATCATGTGTGACGCCAGTGATTACGCCGTTGGAGCAGTCTTAGGAAAAAAAGACGGACGGGCTTCACATGTGATCCATTATGCGTCTATGACACTCAATGGAGCACAAAGGAATTACTCTACCACCGAGAAGGAGATGTTAACGGTGGTTTTTGCCCTTGAGAAATTCAGGCAGTACCTACTTGGGTTAAAGGTAATTATCTTCACTGACCATGCAACTCTTAGGTACCTCATGACGAAAAAGGAAGCAAAGCCACGATTGATTCTATGGGTGCTCCTCCTAAGTGAGTTTAACTTAGAGATGCGGGACAAGAAGGGGGTTGAGAACCTGGTGGCCGATCATTTGAGCAGGCTAGTTAAAGAAGAGGATGATCAAGGAAAAGGAAGAGAGATAGCTGGAAGTTTTCCAGACGATACATTTTACACAACTCTCTATTGTATGACCGTCCCCGCGCCTCTCACCAGCCGCCCCTGCGGCCAGCCACCCCTGCGGCCAGCCACCCCTGCGGCCAGCCACCCCTGCGGCTCAATCTAGGCCCCCTGCGGAATTGTCAACAGAGGTTTGTCTTAAGCTCCAGTCTTTTAAACCTTGGTTTGCTGACATTGTGAACTTCATTGTCAGGAAAGAGTATCCTCTTGACTTCACCAAGGCACAACGAGAGAAGGTAAAGGCTAAAGCTGGACACTACGTTTGGGACGATCCTTACCTTTGGAAGCATTGTAGTGACCAAGTAATTTGCCGTTGCATTCCGGACAATGAGGTACAATATGTCCTAACCTTCTGTCATTCCGAAGCATGTGGGGGGCACTTTGGAGCAAACAAAACTGCAAGAAAAGTTTTGGATGTCGGTTTCTTTCGGCCACACATTTTTCGAGATGCTTTTGCATTTTGCAAAGTGTGTGATAGATGCCAAAGGGTAGGAAATCTTTCAAGGAGACATGAAATGCCCCAATCATCTCTTATATTTTGTGAAATATTTGACGTTTGGGGAATTGATTTCATGGGACCATTTCCTACTTCATTCGGGCACACATATATTTTTCTTGCGGTGGACTATGTTTCCATGTGGGTGGAAGCAAAGGCCACCAAAACTGATGATTCAAAAGTGGTTGCAGCTTTTCTTAAGGAAAATATCTTTGCAAGATTTGGAATTACAAAAGCCTTAATAGGTGATAGGGGTACCCATTTCTGCAACAAGACGATCACGACTCTCCTTAAGAAGTACCACGTCCATCAACGAGTATCAACAGCTTATCATCCACAAACAAACGGCCAAGCTGAGGTATCCAACCGGGAAATAAATACCATCCTTGAAAAGACAGTTTCTCCTGGATGGAAGGATTGGAGTGCAAGGCTAAATGACGCCCTATGGGCATATCAGACAACCTACAAAAGTCCTATCGGGATGTCTCCTTTTAGCCTCGTGTTTGGGAAAGCTTGCCACCTACCGGTGGAGGTAGAGCACAAAGCTTGGTGGGCGGTAAAGAAGTGCAACATGAACATAGAAGAAGTGGGAGAATTCCGGAAGCTCCAATTGCAAGAGTTGGAGGAACTGAGGTTAGATGCGTATGACCATGCCACAACATACAATGAAAAGACTAAAGCATGGCATGACAGAAACATTCTCCGGAAGGACTTTAAGATAGGTAATAAGGTACTTCTCTTTCAATCACGTTTGAAACTCTTTGCAGTTAAGCTGCGTTTGAGATGGACAGGGCCATTCGTGGTAGCCGAAGTATACCCTCATAGAGCTGTAGATATTTATGATCCCCAAACGCAAAAGGTGTTCAAGGTAAACGGACAAAGGCTAAAGCCTTACCTTGAAGGAGTCAAGAACGATCCGAATGACGAGATTGTGCTGAAGGAAGCACAGTCACAAAAGTAGAGGTCTTACATCGAGCCAATGACGTAAAACAAAGGCGCTGCTCGGGAGGCAACCCAAAGGAATAAGAAGAGGATCCTCTGTCAAGAAAACCGCCCTGCGGCTCACTGCCCCGCCCCTGCGGTGACACCCATGACCAGCGCCGCCCCCGACGCTGGGCCAGCGCCGGCAACGTGCTAGTCACCGCCCCCGTGGTGACTCCCCTACGCCCCTGCAGCGGCCATCCTTAACACACATCCTCGGCGCCGCCCCCGGCGCTGAGCCTGCGTGGCCCCTTTCCCTTTCTCACCGCCCCCGCGGCGACAATCTCCCGTCCCTGCGGATTTACCATGAAAATAAAAAAAAATATAAATTGCAAAAAACATTCCCCTACACCTACCCCGCCCACCCACTCTCTACCTCCTCACCAACCACAACCCATCTTTGTCACCTTTACCCCTCTCCAAACTGCAACGCCCCTGCGCCACCACCAAGCACTCACAAGCCACCCCTGTGACGCCCCTGCGCGACCTCCGACGACAGCCCAACCGTTGCAACGCCCCTGCGCCACCCTCACCAGCTCCACCTTCCTCCCTCCAAACTCTCTCACCTTACTACACTCTTCATCACCACCCACCACAACACTCCACTCCTGCTCCACTTCCGGCGACGCCTACACCACCAAAGAAGTCACCGGAATGGCCTCAGCATCACCTTCGTCGCTCCCCAGAATTCGCCCTGGGCACTTCTCCTGCCCCCGCGCCTGCAAGCTCCCGCACCTACTCCTTGCCGCCCTTACGCCTACTTCATCCGCCCTTGCGGAAATCACAACAGAGGGTTCGTCTTCTCTCCCTATTTTTGAAAGTTTCTGATTCCTTTGCTAAATCAAATACCAGAATGGAGCCACAAAGGAAATACAAAATGTCCGAAGCTCAAAAAGAGAGGTATAGGATCGTACAGGATCGAGTTGTGTACGCAACTCGGTTCTTGCACGTTCCTACATTGGAGAAACTTGGCATGCTGGAATGCATGCAGTCCTTTCTGGACAATGCTGGGCTCGGAGACTTCCTACAAAGAAATGCTCCAACATATCACGAGCTCAGCAGACAGTTCATCTCCACCTTTACAATGGAGAAGGAAGATCATGTGTGTACTGGACTCACCTTCAAGTTCAACAAGGTGAAATACGCACTTGATTACCACCAGCTACAGGAGGCTTTCGGGGTGACTCTCAACCCCTCAGCAAACTGGTGGGACCCAATCCCGACCTCGGATTTGTGTGAGTTTTGGCAGGCAGCTACCGGGTCAAAGTTCAATGTAGGGGGTGAGTAGTCTAACAAACTCACTCACCCTTGCTTGAGGCTCATCTACAAGATCCTCATGAGTGTCTTATGTGGACACAAAGAGGAGAACAAGGTCGCTCTCAAGGACCTCCCACTACTCTACTCCTGCCTTCCAATGAGCGAGAAGGTGATGAGGAGAACCTATTTTGGATCTCCCTTGCAGATGGGAGCCACCTTACTTACCTCCCTCGGCCTTTACCATTCGGGGATGAGCTCTTCAAGCTCTACATTCCGGCAGACCCCTTCGTACCGAGGAGGCCGCTAGTGGCGATTGTGGAGAGGCATGCTGCTAGCTCTCGCAGGGCTCATCAGGAGGAGCACATGCCCATCCCCGACGACGAGGAGATGCCCAATGCGGCAACAGAGGAGGATCCGGCCCTTGCGAGCCTTCAGGCTCAGATGGCGGCTATGACCACCCAGCACCGGACATGGAAGCCCGACCACCAAGGGATTATGCTGGAGTAGCACTAGAGCTGGCAGACGATCTTTTCCGCCTCCATGACCTTCCACTTCGACCAAAGGTTGGAGGCTTGGCAGGCGGCCCAACAACAGTTGGAGGCTCAGCAGTTGGCTTGGCAAGCCAGATTTGAGACCTCTTTTGGCCATCGGATGGAGGCTCAGCAAGACTGCATCGATGACATCTACCGCCGGAAGGAGCACTTCTTCAGCCACTTTCCATACCCACCGGAGGAGGGTCCAGGTGGTCCATCCGGACCATCCCACTAGTGGTATCTGTTCTCTTCCTTTTCCCACATTTATCTTTGTCTCATTTCCACTTTGAGGGCAAAGTGATCTTCAAGTATGGGGGAGGGACATATCATTGCATGTACAATTTCATTCGAGTTTTTGAGTTTGTTTTGCATTAAGTCTTATGTTTTGTAATCCAGTTTCACAAAAAAAAAAGAAAAAGAAAAAGAAAAAGCCAAAGAAAATGAAAAAAAGGCATGAAAATCCTTGGATAAACCGAAAACCCGAAAGGGCGGTTTAGGCAAAAAGAAGGTAGTCCGACCAACCTTAGGTTGGTGCAAAATTGGACTTGAGGGATGTGAGTTAAGTGAGAACATCAAAGAAAAGAAGAAGAGTGGCAAGGTGAAAACCCGAAAGGGCACCTTGGCGAAATGAGCGACACCGAGTGTAGGTTTCCCTTCCGGCGTTTGGTGACACAAGATGGGGAGTCATAAGAAGGTTTTCCGGGTAGGCCACTCTTGGAACAATAAGGATGGTAGTATTTCTCCCTTTTTCTCACATTCCCTCTCTTTTCCTTCTCTCCTTCTTGGCTTTTCTTTTTGTTTTTATTGTCTTTTCTACTTGCCCATGCTTCCTGAGGCCTTTCAGTCTAGTTGATGTCATTTGTTTACTCGGGACGAGTAAAAGGTGTAACTCCTTGGTCCAGAAGAACAAGACTAAAAGAAGCTAAGGAAGGAGTTATAAGCACTTAGGAGTGAAGTTCGTTCACGAAGCAAAGCTACTGTTGTTTCACCGCCCCCGCGGAGTCTTATCACCGCCCCCGCGGAGTCTTATCACCGCCCCTGTGGGTGACACCTTACTTCGGAGCGCTCCCTGCGCCTTCGCCAGCGCCAGCCACGAAGATTATCACCGCACATGCGTCAACCCCTGGCGCCCCTGCGGTGACTTGCCCTGAAGAAGAGAAGACCAGCGGCCCTGCTCCTTCCCCTTCGCCTCTACCTGCACCTCAACCTGGGAGCCGGAAGATGAAGAGTCTGTGTCACCGCCCCTGCGTTGACACTGGAACGCTCCGGAGGCTTGGCATCAGAAACGGAAGGAAGTTGAAGAGTCAGACATTTGAAGAGCATTAAAGATCCACCCCTGCGGAATGATCTAGCCGCCCCTGCGGCCATGAAGAAGATCAAGCGTTTTTTCCTTCACCGCCCCTGCGGCGCTGAAGGCCACCCCTACGGTTCAACGACAGAAGCTTTACTCCGGCTGTTTACACCACCTTTATGGCATTAAAGGTGGCTGTTTTGGGCTGGTCATTTACTCATGTTTAGTGTCTTTTGTAGTATAAATAGGCCTTGGTTGATTTCTAGAACGACCAACTCATTTTCCTTCATTTTCCACTTAGAAATCCAATTTTCTAATCATTTCCATTGTAATGAGTTGCTAACTCCCTTGCTACATTGGGTTGTTTGAAGTTTCATTGTTACTTTGGTGGTAAATTATCTTTAATATAAGTTTTCATTCGGTAATGCTTTGTGTTTCCTTGATCTTTATTGTCTAACTGCATGTTTTACTATTACTTGAGATTGATCACCTTAGGTTGTAAAATGCATGCACAGAGCTAGGATTAATAGGTTTGGGGTTCGGGTCTTTAATCTAGTAGTAAACTTTAAGTAATAACGGGTTGTAATTACTTAAAGAAAAGGAACACAAATATAAAGATAAGGTTAACGGTTTTAATCTATTCTTTATATCCCTTAGTCTTTATTTGAAAGCTAACTTGTTAATTGTTCTTGTAGGTTTACGGAACACTAACCTGTTAAGTTGTGTTGATTCCGGTTGGCTCAACACATATATATGATCGAGACGGGGGATTACTTGAAAGCTTGTAAAAGGAACTCATCAAAGTAGCAATCGCATGGTTAGAATTAACCTAGTGTAGATTTATCAATTATTGTCTTACTTGCTATGTTATTCGTTTTCATAAGTTTTTGTGCACCAATTCAACCAAACCCCCCCACTTGTTACTTGTTCTTATAATCAATAATCGCATTTAATAATACCTTAACTCTCTTGGGTCAGACCCTTACTTAACCACTATACTTGTTTTAGTGCTAAGTCGGGATTTACTTTTTATTGGGTATAGACGACCATAAAAATACCTTCAGTCAGCAGGTTGTGCACTAAAAGTTCTCCTAGCTATCAAGGAATTATCATGCTTAAGATTTTCATTACAAACCACGTTATTAGGATCATTTCTTGTGTTTTCAAAAGCATTAGGTTCATTGTGCGAATCAAGATCACAAAGCACGTAGTTATTAGCTAGAAATGAGCGAAGATGGTCAAATAACACTGTTTTAGCTAGTAAACAATCCCCCTGCTCATATTCAATCCCATCATCATCCAAATCATCATGATCATGCATATTAGGCTCAAAACCTTCATTATCATGCTCATGCTCAAATTCGGACTCATATTGTCCTAAATGGTTGATTAACAACGTTTTCTTGTTAGGATAGTCTTTCATCATGTGTCCTCTACCTTGACACTTAAAACACACTATATCCCTAGCTCTAGATGAAGGGTTAGAAATACTCCCTTGTGTTCCATTAGGAATGGTAGTCGTGGGCTTAGGGGGGATGCAGAAGGTGTTTTACGTTGTCCTCCTTTTTCTGGGGTTGTTTTCTCCTTATTTAACACTTCCTTGTTGTAACTTACTTGTTGGCGGTTCCCTTGGTTCCTCAGCAGTCATTTATCCATGCCACAAATTCTCCAACCTTTGTCTCAATTCCCTTTTATAGTGTTGCGGAACAAACCAAGCTCTCATCAATGCCTTCATATGCTCCCAAGTAGCTACTGGTGTATCCAAAGTTCTTCTCCTTTCCTTCACAAATCATCCCACCATATCATAGCATAGTCAATAAACTCAAGGGCTGCGTAGTGTACCTTTTTGTGTCCGGGGAAGTTATGGCATGACCATATTTGCTCTATCTTCGCCTCCCATGCCATATACACATCAGGATCACATTTACCCTCAAAACTAGGAACTTTCACCTTCACTTTGCCAAGACCGTCATGTATTGGTTCTCGGTCTCTCCTTTGCTGGACTCCATAGGGCTCACATCTCCATTCATCATTACGTCGCCATTCTTGGTGCCTCCTTGGCTTCTCTCGCCTCCTTCGTCCATTAGGCATCCATTATGGTCTCTATTCCTCATTCTCCCCATCATCCTCCTTTTCCTGGTCATAAAATGGATTTTGAAATTGGTGAGGATAGTTAGGCATATTGTCATAAACTGGATTTTGAAATTGGTGAGGATAGTTAGCCATATTATCATTAATAATTGGAGAAGAAGGGATAGAAATATGCTCCTCAAAAGCAAGGTTTCTCCAACCAGGTTGGGAAGCAATGTTGCCAAAACCATGGGCATGCCTACAAGGCTGCGGAACAATTCGAATTCCTTGCTGCTTGGAACGCAACTTGCTGACTTGGAAGGGGAACTCGATCTTGTCCTTGGTGTTGTGCCCTCGAGTTGTCTCCTATCTCCAAGTTATTTCCTAGTGGTCGAGAATCCGGGGTCACCTTTGAGGTCTCCAAGGTAGATATCCTTGTAGTTAGCCCCTCAATGCTATCTTTCAAGCTCTTGATGAGAGTGAACAACTCCAGCGTGATAGGCTCAGGGCTCATTGAACCTGCGGAAGTCCCTGACATGATGCAAAACACTCAACAACAGCAAACACATTAGGTTAGTTTAAACAAAAACACCTCGCAAGTGTATCACTCAGAAAATAAGGTTCTCTCACTCTCTAGTGGTGTGATACAAGCTTGTTGATGGCTTATCTTGTATTAATCAAAAACCTCACGTCAGTTTGATGCCTAGTCAAACTAAAGCTTGAGATGGAAACAAGATTAGATTTCATTCACTTCAAAAATGTGTTTGACTCAACAAAATAGAAGAAAAGACTCAAACGGAAATGACAAATTGCACGAATGTTATATGCAACGAGATGACTCATAATTTAGAACTGAAGATAAACTTTGAAAGAACTTACTCGTAAGAACGAAGAAGTTAACCCTAGACACCGTAGGATGAGGTTAAGGAAGGCTGAGCTATGGTGTTTGATGGCCGAAAAGGGGTAGTAGCTAGGTGTGGCTAGATAGGTTCAACGAGATACTTGGTTCTTCCTTTGAATGAGACGAGATACTTGAGTTAAGTCCATTCTTGATGTCCTCTTTGTTGCTAAATAACACTAAAACAAAATGTAATAACACTAGGCTAATTACAAACTATGAATAAGAAAGAATGAAATAAAACAATAAACTAGAATGAAAATGAGTAGATTTGATTCCTTTTCTTTCTTTCTTTTTTTTATTTTTTTTTCGGATTTCTTTCTGCTTCTTTTTTTATCCTTTTTTTCTTTTCTGTTATTTTCTTTCTTTCTTTTTTTTTTGAACTTTATGATTAAGAAAATCACAAAAGAAGAATAAACAAAAAAAATGAAAGAAATAAAAAAAACTAATTCTTGTTTGTAGATAAACGCGGGCCAAGCTGTTGCAAATCTTCAGGATAAGATCAAATCTCAGCTCCTAGATTGTTCCGACTGATTCAACGTGCCAGTTTTGTAAGAGGAAAACAACTACTTCAAGGTCTGCGCCGGATTTGTAGGAAATACGCTGAATCAACTCCAATTCTGCGTGTACTGGATGAAGGGAAACAATCTACTTCAACTTCAATTCTGCGTGTTCTGGATGCAGGAAAAGAATCAGCCTAGTTTGGTTTTTGTTCAACTGGTTCAAGTGTGGCTAAAATGTGGCTGAGGGAAAAATGGTGATGTGATGGTGGTTGGTGTGTTGATATGGTGGTTTCCGGTGTCCAGAACTCACAAACAAGGAACAAATTCGTTAGACTCAAACAATGCATATAGTAGAAGAGAGAAACGGAAACAGACTCACACAAAAGACAATGATGAATTGCAATAATCAAAACAGACTTTTTTGTGATTTTTAAGATTGTTTTACCGACTCTTTTTGGTGGTTGGACGTCAACTATGCTCTGATACCAACTGATACGGGGATTAGCCGCGAGGAACGGATCTAGACGAACAACCTGTTCTGTAGAATAAAGAACACACAAAATTAACAAGCACGGATAGCAATGAAAACGAGAAAACAGAAAGGGACAAGAAGAACCGAAAGGAACAATGATAGAACCCTTGGATTCGAGATCCAAGAATCAAACGAGTGACGATTCGACCCCGCTTCTTACAACTCCACATAATCGATGTGAGAAGTCGATATCACGAAGAGGGTGCCTTGTTCGAATTGCAACACCAACTCCACACTATCTACCTAGTTAACTCCTCAACCAACCGGCTCACCGGTCACGTTTCCCGAATGGGGATAAAACTTGCAGTCTTCGTCAGTCTATCAACAACAACCCAAATGCCATCAAAGCTCCTGCTTGACTTCAATCTAGTCACAAAGTCCATGGAGATTTCCTCCTACTTGAACTGCGGAATTGGTAGTGGATGGAGCTCTTCTCTAGGTCTGCATTGCTCTATCTTGGGCTACTGATAGGTCGCACATTATGCCACAAATTTGGCTACCTCGGGCTTCAACCCGCCCCACTAGAATGAACGTCTCACATCCTGATACATCTTACTCGCACTTGGGTACACTGAGTAAGGTGTGGAGTGAGCCTTCTTCAAAATCCTTTGTCTCACATCCAAATTAGCGGTTACATAGACGCGCGTGATGTCTCATCACTCCATCTACTCCTATGGAGAACTGTGGGGCCTTACCACGAGACATTCTATCTCGAATCTGCATCAGCGTCGGGCATGTCTCCCGTTTCTGTTGGATCTCGCCCAACAGATTAGGTAGAACCTCTAAACCAGACAAATGACCATCCTTATCAGGGAACTGGATGTTTATCTCTAGCCACGCTAGGTCTCTCTACAATAGAGGTTCAACAGTCAGTCGTGCAATCGTTTTATCTCGAGGCGTCTTCCTGCAAAGGGCATTAGAGACAACATTGACCTTTCTTGGATGATAAAGAATCTGAAGGTCAAAGTCCTTGATCAACTCAAGTCATCTCCTTTAAAATTTATGCAATTACCGTTGTGTGAAAATATTCGTCACACTCTTATGGTCAGTAAAGATCTGACATGTAGCGCCGTACAAGTAATGCCTCCAGATCTTCAAAGCATGAACTACCGCGGCCAACTTCAGGTCATGAGTTGGGTAGTTCTCCTCATACGTCTTCAATTGTCTAGACGCGTAGGCAATCACTCTACCCCGTTGCATCAAAACAAATCCCAAGCCTAGCTTGGATGTGTCACTGTAAATTACAAAATCCTATGTGCTCTCCTGCTGTGCTAAGATGGGAGCAGAAGTCAAACGTCTCTTCAGCTCCTCAAAACTCTAAGTACACGGCTTGGACCATACAAACCGGTAGTCTTCCTCAGCAGACTAGTAAGTGGACGGGTGATCACAAAGAATCCCTCTATGAACCTAAGGTAATATCCGGATAAGCAAAGAAAGTTGCGCACTTCCTTGACATTTGTCAGTGTCGTCCATGCTGCTACATACTCCATCTCTGCCGGATCAACCTTGATCCCCTCGGAGGAAACAATGTGACCCAAAAAGGCTACCTTTGGCATCCAAAAACTTGCACTTAGAGAGAATGACATATAACTCTCTATCCTGCAGAACTCGCAACACATTCCTCAAATGTCCTGCATGCTCCTCTCCACTATGAGAGTACACTAGGATATCGTTTATGAAGACTACCACAAAATGATCGAGGAAGTTGATGAAGATACCATTCATCAACTCCATAAAGACGGCATACGCATTCGTGAGCCCGAATGGCATCACTACAAACTCGTAGTGACCATATTGAGTTTGAAATGTTGTCTTATGTACATCCTCCTCTCTCACCCTCAACTTGTAATATCCAGAGTGCAAGTCAATCTTGGAGAACACAATCGATCCCTGTAGCTGATCTAACAAGTTGTCAATACGGGACAAAGGATATTTGTTCTTAATGGTCACCTTGTTAAGCTCTTTGTAGTCGATACACAACTGTAACGATCCGTCCTTCTTCCACATGAAGAGGACATGTGGGGTGGGGATACGCTAGGGTGTATGAAGCCCTTCTCCTCAACTCTTCGAGTTGCCTCTTTAGATCTAATAGCTCGACATGCGTGATACGATACGCGGCCTTCGAGATCGGTCTCGTCCCCAACTCTAATTCTATACTGAAATCTACACTACGTTGTGGCGATAAACTGGATGGATCATCGAAATTATCCGTGAACTCGCATACCACGGGGATATCTTGTAACGCTAGACGCTCTCCATCCTTCATCGCATAACACCAAAAGACCTCACAACCTTGCGCAATGAACCTCATTGCTTGGAGTGCACTGATAACCGTACCCGTTTTTTCAGGTCCCAACCTCGGAAAATCTCTATTTGACTTGACTTGGTAGAGACCGTCATGGTCCTTCTACCAACATCTAACATGGCACGATGCCTTCCTTCCAATCCATACCCAAAATGACTTCCACATGTACCAACGGCATGACAAAGAAGTCCGCTAACAAATCGTAGTTTCCTAAATGTATAGGACAACAATGCACCTCTCGGGTACGTCTCACGTGACCTCCATCGGGTAACCCTATAATAAAGGGTCTCCTTCTACTACATCTAAAGTCAGTCTATTAACACATACATCAGACATAAAGGATTGTGTAGCACCTGTATCAAATAAAACTCTAACAGGTAAACCATTAATGAGATTGTACTTATAGCAGTTGGCCCTGGCGGCTTCTCAACTAAAAAATGCGACCTAGAGCTCCTCTGGTATCAGTAGTACCTCTATCACCATATTTTCCTCTACTCAATCCTAGAGCGGAACCTTGAGTAGTAGAATAATCTGCGACTCTCTACTGTCCTTATACCTGATGTTAAGGCGGCCTCTACCTACCTCCTACTGTGACGAAGCCTTTCCTTGACGAAAATAGGTAGCTCGATGTTCTAGCTTCCCACAAGAGAAGCATGTAATTGGTGCCCTCGGCAATCAGATCGCATATGCCCAGGCTCACCACAACTGAAGCACTTTGTCCTTTCTTAAAAGTCTATGTAGACACTAGGTAACTCGGCGGCCTGGGTCTGGCCTCGCCCGTGCCTTGGTGCTCCTACACTGGTTTATCGCATCCGTTGTCTCTTCTCTGGCCTTCCTGTTTGAGAAGCTCTACTCTTACTATCCCGATCACGCTCGTAAGCCGAGGCTCTATCTTGGTAATCTATCAAGGAATCACAGTAGAAACCCTCCATGTAGGAACTTGTACTCTCCCTCAGTCGGCCGGAGAACAAATACACGTGTTGATTCTCTCGAGGTGCAGCTGGACGAAGTAGTTCTTCCTCCTCCTGGAATCTCCTAATCGCCTCAACTATTGGAATTTCTTCGAAACCGGCCTCAACAAAATCCTGCAGTTTCTCCCTCCTCAGCGAGGCAAGCATAAACCCTCTCTAATCATGCTCTGCATTTGTTAATAGGTAGCTGGAGTGTGCACAGTCCTCCACCAATGCTGGGCTATGTCACGGAATAAAGTCTGTCTTAACTCTATCCGTATGTCGTCTGGACAACTAATAGACTCAAGGGCCGAGTCTACATGCCCAATCCATAACTCGAACTCAAAGCCCACCTTCCCGGTGAAAGGTGGTACTCCCATCTAGCGAAAAGTCTACATGCCGGTATAACAAGCACTTGAGTAGCTCATTGGGACATCTCGGATGATCCCTCATGTACTAGCAGATCCGGGGCATGTTTACTTGCCTTGGCAGCCTCCTCCACTCGACGTATGTATGTGCGGAACTTGGGTCCCTTCATCGAGACATGATTTGAGTCGTCTGGCTGGACTCTCCGAGATCTCTACCTCGCTGTCATCCCGTTCCTTGTCTCAAGAACAACACTCTCAGTAACCTCCTCATGCATATCCTCCGTTAAAGGCGGATCAACAACGGGAACCTGTCCCTAACCTATAACTAGTGGAGGAAGAGAGGGTCTACCTCTACGTCAGCCTACTATAGATGTCGCTCTAGTCCGAGCCATCTGCGGTATTGACCGAAGGTATTTCTATGGTCGTCTATACCCAATTAAAATTAAATCCCGACTTAGCAATAAGAACAAGTATAGTTATTAAGTAAGGGTCGAACCCAAGAGAGTTAAGGTGTTTTAGATGCAATTATCGATTATAATGACAAGTGACACAAAGGGGGGGGGTTGGTTGAATTGATGCACAAAAACTTATGAAAACGATTAATGCGACAAGTAAGACAATGATGGATGAATCTACACTAGGTTGATTCTAAGCATGCAATTGCTACTTTGGTGAGTTCCTTTTACAAGTTTCCAAGTAATCTGCCGTCTCGATCGTATATATGTGTTGAGCCAACCGGCATGAACATAACTTAACCTATTAAAGTTCCGTAAACCTACAAGAATAAATAACAGGTTAGCTTTCAAACAAAGACTAAGGGATATAAGGAGAAGATTAAAACCATTAAACTTATCTTTATATTTGTGTTCCTTTTCTTTAATTAATCACAACCCGTTATAACTTAAAGTTGCTACTAGAATAAAGACCCGAACCCGGAACCTATTAACCCTAGTTGTTTGCATTCACTGTAGAACTTAAGGTGATCAATCTCAAGCAATAGTAAACATGCAATTAGACAATGGAGATCAAGGAAACACAAAGTATTAATGAATGAAAACTTAGATTAGAAAGAACTTACAACCAAAACAACAAAGCAGCTTCAAACCAACCCAATGTAGCAAGGGAGTTAGCAACTCATTACAATGGAAAGCTTAAGTTTAATATGACTTTTTGTAAGGAAAAGAATGGATGATTCTCGCAATCAGCCATGAACTATTTATACTACAAAAGACACTTAATTAGGAGTAAATATCCGGCCTAAAACAGCCACGCTAAATGCCATAAAGGTGGTGTAAACAGCCGGAGTAAAGCTTCTGGCATTAAACCGCAGGGGCGGCCTTCAAGAACCGCTGGGGCGGTTTAGGCAGAATCAGTTGATCTTCTTCAGAACCGTTGGGGCGGCTACACAACTCTGTTGGGGCGGATCTTTAATGCCCTTCAACGTCTGACCTTTCGCCTTCCAAACGTTTTTGATGTCAAGCCGCTGAGGCGTCCCTATGTCGACGGAGGGGTGTCGACACAACCTCTTCATCTTCCAGCTCCCAGGTTGGGGCGTAGTGTGAGAAGAAGGGGAGCTGGTCTTCATATCTTCAGGGCAGGTCACCGCAGGGGCGCCAAGGAGTGGCGCAGGGGCGGTGACACACTTGATGGCCGGCGCTGGTGAAGGCGTAGGGAGCGTTCTAGTGGAAACGTCATCCGCAGGGGTGGCTGCAAGGAACCGCAGGGGCGGTGAGGCAACAGAAGCTTTGCTTCGTGATCAATCTTCACTCCTAAGTGCTTGTAACTCCTTCTTTCGCTTCTTTTGATCTTCTTCTTCTTGACCAAGGAGTTAGTAGCATAAACCGACACTAATGCAATAAAAAGACTCTAAAAACTACCCTAATTGATAGTGATTCCATCACCTATCAAATTCCCCCATACTTAGACCTTTTACTCGTCCTGAGTAAAAACAAATGTCATCAACTAGACTGAAAGGCCTCAGGAAGCATGAGTAAGTAGAAAGATAATGGAAAACAAGAGAAAAGCCAAGAAAGAATGAAGGAAAAGAGAGGAATTATGAGAAAACGAGATACTACCATCCTTATCGCTCCAAGAGTGGCCTACCCGGACAACCTCCTTATGACTCCCCTTCTTATGTCGCCAAAATGCCGGAAGGGAAACCTACACTCGGTGTCGCTCGTCTTGCCAAGGCGCCCTTTCGGGTTTTCACCTTGCCACTCTTCTTCTTTTCTCACTTAAAATCACATCCCTCAAGTCCAATTTTGCACCAACCTAATGTTGGTCGACTACCTTCTTTTTACCTAAACCGCCCTTTCGGGTTTTCGGTTTATCCAAGGATTTTCATGCCTTTTTTCACTTATTTGGCTTTTTTTTTTTTTCGAATGAAACTGAATTCAACAATGCAAAAAAAATGCCAAAAACAACTCAATAAACTATACAAGCAATGATATATTCCTCACCCATACTTGAAGTACACTTTGTCCTCAGAGTGAAAATGAGTCAAAGATAAATGTGGGAGGAGGGAAAGAAATGTGCCCCTCATTGGGGTGGTCCAGATGGACCACCTGGACCCTCCTCCGGTGGGTAGGGGAAGTGGCGGAAGAAATGCTCCTGTTGGCGGTAAAGGGTGTCGATACGGCCCTCTTGAGCCTCCATCCTCTCTCTAAATGAAGTCTCATAGCTAGTTGTTGAGTCTCCAACTGCTGTTGATGAGCCGCTTGCCAAACATCCTGACGGCGGTCAAAGTGAGTGGTCATGGAGGAGGCGAAGCTGGACTGCCACGCCTGCTGCTGCTCAAGCATGGACCGCTGGTACTCGGTATGCCATGCCTGGTGCTGTGTGGTCAAAGCTGCCATCTGAGCCTGCAGACTCTCCATGGTCTGACTATTGTGTCCTGCCGTCGGCATCTCTTCATCACTGGTGTGGGCCCTGTTAGAGCCGGCTGCGTACCTCCCAACAATATCAACCTGAGGCCGTCTCGGAGGGACTGGGTCTGCCGGTACATATAGATTCGCGAGCTCGTCTCCCAATGGAAGTCGTCGAGGGAAGTATGTGATGTGACTCACATTTTCTAAAGAGAGCCAAAAACGATACTCCCTGTCTCTCCTGAGGAGCCTGCACCTCCTCAATAATCCTTCAGTGTATAAAGGTGCCTCCAAACCCTCTTCCAATGGAGGAAGATCCATCACCTGTGCAGCTAATAATGATATGATCCCACCTCTAACAATGTCCCGAGGCTCATTCTTCCTAATCCGCTTAAGAGCGGTAAGGAAGAGATATGCCCAATCCGGCACCCAATCATTCGTGGAGAGGCAAGCATATATCAATGGAAGGTCCTTGAGAGCGACCTTATTCTCCTCCTTGTGTCCACAGAAGACACTCATGAAGACCTTTGAGATGAGCTTCAAACAGGGTGAGTGAATTTGTTGGAGTACTCACCTCCAACGTGAAACTCTGACCTAGTGGTGGCCTGCCAAAATTCCAACAAATCAGGCGTCGGAATGGGTTCCATCCAATCATAAGAAGCTGCTATGGTCACCCCTAATGCCTCCTGTATTTGGGTGTAATCCAATGTGTATTTCCTCTTGTTGTATTTGAATGAAAGCCCAACACAAAATTGGTCTTCCGTCTCCATTTTGAATGTAGCGATAAACTGTCTGCTGAGGTCGGGGTGTGTTGGAGCGTTCTTTATCAGAAAATCACCCAATCCGACATTGTTTAGAAATTCCTGCATACTTTCCAACATCCCTAGATTTTCCAAAGTGGAAACATCAAGGAACTGGGTTGTATGCACATCCCGGCTTTGAGCGATCCTATACCGATCCTTCTCACCTTTCGTCAACTTGTATTTCCTTTGTGATTCCATTTCTTGCAATTGATCAAGTAAAAGAGTTAGAAAGTTCAGCAATCTGATCAAGAGACGAACCTTCTGACGTAAAATCCGCAAGGGCGGCTACAACAGGCGCAGGTGCGGCTTAACGTAGGGGCGGGAGCTTGCAGGCGCAGGTGCGGGCGAAGAGCAGAAAGCAATTTGGTCGTTCGACGAAGGTGGTGGCGATGGGGCTTTTCCGGTGTTTTCTTCTGTTGCTACAGTTGTCGCCGGAGGTGGAGCAGTCGAGCGAGGATGGAAGGGTTGTGTGTGGTGGATATGGTTCGTGTTGGTAAGGGGGTGGCGACACTAGGGTTGCTGTAGGTGGCGCAGGGGCGCGACGAGGTGGTGTGATGAGTTTTTGGAGGGCGCAAGGGCGTGGGAGGTGAGGCGGCTACGTTTCGAAGAGTGAATGGAGAGGGAGTGGAGAGGGAGGTAGATGTAGATTATTTTTAGGAAGTGTATTTTTTTCTTTCCTTAACTGTACCGCAAGGGCGGTGTGTGTCGCCGCAGGGGCGGTGACAAGAGAGAAGGGGTACGCAGCCTCAACGCCGGGGGAGGAGTTGAGGGTGCATGTCAAGGGTGGCCGTCGCAGGGGCGTAGGGTTGGCACCGCGGGGGCGGTGACCTACGTGAGCAGACGCAGGCCCAGCGCCGGGGTGGCGCTGGTCAGTGGTGTCGCCGCAGGGGCGGGGTTTAGAGCCGCAGGGGCGGTTTTCTTGACAGAAAATTTTGTTGGTCACGCCAATTTGGCATGAAATTCTGTGCATAGGGATCGTTCCTAGGTCTTTGCTGCTGTGGTTGTCCAGAACCCATTGCATTTACTTCAGCATCGTCATCTTGAACTTGTGGACACATGTCCGTTCGATGATACGGGTCAGCACAAACTCCACAAGTTTTGAGATGTTGCGGTGTTCCCATAAGTGTTAGCCTCTTCACCATTTCCTTCAATTACGCTAGCTCGGTAGAAATGTCGCTCTTCCCGGAACTCACGGCATGAACTCCTTTCTTAGCCGGGGTCCTTCCAAAGTTCCGAGTTCCTTCCGCTAGTTCATGTATCTTTTCCAAATCAAGGTCAGGAGTAGAGTTAAGAATATTACATCCGCAAGCCGCATCGACGATCCTCCTTTCATTGTTTAGAAAGCCATTGTACAAGTACAAGAGTAGATCTTGAGTTGAATATCCGTGGAAGACAGCTGGATCGGAGGCGTGCAAACCTTTCGAAGTACTCGTAGAGAGTTTCGGTTTCCTCTTCCTCGATGTTGCTTATAGCTTTCTTCAAGCTATTGGCCTTTTTAGCTGGAAAGTATTTCTCCAAGAACGATTTGTGAAGGTTCTCCCAAGTGTCAATACTCCCGAATGGAAGGTGGTAATACCAATGATCCGCCGAATCTTTGAGTGTGAAACCGAATACCCTCATCTTGATTTGTTCTTCGGTAATATTGGCCGGCTTTATGCTCATACAAACGGTGTGGAACTTCCCAAGGTGCTTGATGGGGTCTTCACCACTTAGCCCATGGAAGGATGGAAGCAAGTGAATGAGGCCCGGCTTGAGCTCAAAGTTGACTACTTCCCCTAGTGCCGGTATAGCGACCGCAAGAGGGTTTTGAGCCATGGTGGGTTGCGTAAGTTGACGAAGGGTACGGTCAACCATCTCTTGTTGAAGTTGTTGTTGTCTTTGTTGCCGGATGTGCGTCCTCTCAATTTCTGGATCAAAAGAAGCAAAGCCGGAATTAGTAGCACGGGTTTGAACCATAAAAATGGTTCAAACCAATAATCAATAATAACAATAAAACACTAAAACTCTCCGGCAACGGCGTCAAAATTTGACCAAAGGTATTTCTATGATCGTCTATACCCAATCAAAAGTAAATCCCGACTTAGCACTCTGAACCAGTATAGTGATTAAGTAAGGGTCGAACCCAAGAGAGTTAAGGTGTTTTAGATGCAATTATCGAT
This sequence comes from Fagopyrum homotropicum, assembly GCA_033239125.1. Taxonomy (NCBI): domain Eukaryota; kingdom Viridiplantae; phylum Streptophyta; class Magnoliopsida; order Caryophyllales; family Polygonaceae; genus Fagopyrum; species Fagopyrum homotropicum. Next base: position 63,093,207 of record BSWB01000005.1, read on the forward strand.
TATAATGACAAGTGACACAAAGGGGGGGGGGTTTGGTTGAATTGATGCACAAAAACTTATGAAAACGATTTATGCGACAAGTAAGACAATGATGGATCAATCTACACTAGGTTGATTCTAAGCATGCAATTGCTACTATGGTGAGTTCCTTTTACAAGTTTCCAAGTAATCTCCCGTCTCGATCGTATATATGTGTAGGGCCAACCAGCATCAACACAACTTAACCTATTAAAGTTCCGTAAACCTACAAGAACAAATAACAGGTTAGCTTTCAAACAAAGACTAAGGGATATAAAGAGAAGATTAAAACCGTTAAACTTATCTATATAAATGTGTTCCTTTTCTTTAAGTAATCACAACCCGTTATTACTTAAAGTTGCTACTAGATTAAAGACCCGAACCCATAACCTATTAACCCTAGTTGTTTGCATGAACTTTAGAACCTAAGGTGATCAATCTCAAGCAATAGTAAACATGCAATTAGACAACGGAGATCAAGGAAACACAAAGTATTACTAAATGAAAACATAGATTAGAAAGAACTTACAACCAAAGCAACAAAGCAGCTTCAAACCAAGCCAATGTAGCAAGGGAGTTAGCAACTCATTACAATGGAAAGCTTAAGTCTAAAATGGATTTTTGTGAGGAAAAGCTTAAGTCTAAAATGGATATTTGTGAGGTAAAGCTTCTGGTGTTAAACCGCAGGGGCGGCCTTCAGAAACCGCAGGGACGGTTTACGCAGAATCGGTTGATCTTCTTCAGAACCGCTGGGTCGGCTACACAACTCCGCTGGGGCGGATCTTTAATGCACTTCAATGTCTGACCTTTCGCCTTCCTGACGTTTCTGATCTCAATCCGCCGGGGCGTCCCTATATCGACGCAGGGGCGTCGACACAGCCTCTTCGTCTTCCAGCTCCCAGGTTGGGGCGTAGGCAAGGGTGCAGTGTGAGACGCAGGGGAGCTGGTCTTCATATCTTCAGGGCAGGTCACCGCAGGGGCGCCAAGGAGTGGCGCATGGGCGGTGACACACTTCATGGCCGGCGTTGGTGAAGGCACAAGGAGTGTTCCAATGGAAACGTCATCCGCAAGGGCGGCTGCAAGGACCCGCCGGGGCGGCTGCAAGGACCTGCAGGGGCGGTGAGGCAACTGATGCTTTGCTTCGTAATCGATCTTCACTCCTAAGTGCTTGTAACTCCTTCTTTAGCTTCTTTTGATCTTCTTCTTCTGGACCAAGGAGTTAGTAGCATAAACCGACACTAATACAATAAAAAGACTCTAAAAACTACCCTAATTGATAGTGATTCCATCACCTATCAGGTATACACAGGTCTAATCGTATAACGTTATATATATATATATACTATCGAGATCGTCAAAAGGGGTGATGGCTTCCCATACATTCTATCCTAAATCAACTACATACACATTTTAAAACCAAAATCCATTTGCAAAATCAGACCTCTTTCGGGTTTTGTTTATTTATCTATTTGGCCTTTATCGCAGATTACAAGTTCCATTGTTGTCAACCTAAGGCTTTCATACCAACTTTGTAACGCCCCGAGTCCGTGGGACTCGGGGCGCTACGGGCTAGGATCACTCAATGGGTCCTGACCCTAGCCTCAAAACAAGTTCACTCGATCTTACAACAAGACACAAATAAATATAAACCAAATCAATAAAATGGTAAAGCATATATCAAAATATATATATACAACACCACAACCGAGTACAAAACGGAAACATCATACAAACGTATACACAAGAATCCCTAAAAACCCATACACGTCCTAATTTACGGAAGCCCTCGATTGATCACCCGACCGGATCATTCTGGAGTCCTCATATCCTACAAAGCATCTACGACATGATATGAAACCGTTTGCTAACAGTTCATGAATAAGAATAATGGTAATAGCACACATAGTCATATCATAACATGAAATGCTTACATGCATAATTTTTTATATTATTATCATTAAGTTATCACATTACTAATTCATTCTTTGTGATACGAGGAGTAGAACTACCTCACCTCTATCCCTTTTCACCACACAGGTTTGGAACTGGTGCCAATCATCAGCACCTCGTGGAATGGTCACAGAGAAACCCCTAGCTGCCCCATTTTGAGTTAGACAAGTTATCACTATCCGTTATCATACACTTGGGCCAATTAATACATACATGGTTGTCCTAGTCCAGTTAGTTTATCAATGCAACATTCATATGCACACTCGCCACTATCACAATCATTCAAACCCATAAACTCCAGCTAAGTAAGCCCAAAGGACTTACATGTCACAAGGTAGTCCTATACAACTGTGTTTATAGTTTCCCCTCGAGGAAACGATAAGTGCTTACATAAGCAAAGCTGACAACATCAAACGCTATTAAGGCTAGGAGATTCCACCTCCTATACCCCGAGATCATAACCCATAAACTAAACCTCGATATCTCGACAAATCCCTAAGAAGCCTAAGGCCTTCCTCAACATACAACATCATCGAACTCATCTACATATACCTTAGCATGCTCTCACATCCTAACCATAGGAAAAGGAAAGGAAAGGAAAGGAGACATACAACACTAATTATATCTTTTAACCTAATTCAGGACCCTCGGTGTTCTTTTTCAGTCGTTCTCTTTATATTCCCGCCTTCTCTTTCGTTTTCTTCTTCTTGCTTACATTTTTCTTCAACCTTGAGCCAAGTTGAAACCTTTCCGTGCAAACTCCTGTAGAATCTTTGTATGTTCTTCACCCCTTTCGTTCTCTTGCTACTTCAGGATATCCTGCTGCATGCTTCTTCTTCTTCTTCATCTTCTTCTTCTTCTTCTTCTTCTTCTTCTTCTACTTCTTCTTCTTCTTCTTCTTCTTCTTCTTCTTCTTCTCCTTCTTCTTAATAACATGAACCAAGATCGAGTCTTGATTCTTGTTTGTCCTTTGTTGTTGTTGCGTATGTGTTTCCAGGATCCTTTGGTTGAGTGTTGTCGTGTATAGATTGAAGATTGAATCTTTGGTCTCCTTGTTGTGTTGCTGCAGTCGTAGAAGTCCCGACATGTAAGACCGGATGTCTTAGGGATGTTGTCCCAATGGCAACCATATTGGCGCGGAAACTTCCTAGGAGGTCACCTATCCTGAAATTGCTCTCAAACAAGCACGCTTAACTCCAGAGTTATTTGTCCTCACTATACCACTAGAAAAAAAGAAGAATTCTTGTGGACATGGGTAGCAATCCATCCTTATATGTTAACCATAAATCCCATTCATATGATGCGGGATGACAATTTTACGAGGTGTTACATCTCCCCCACTTAAACTCCTGATGTTTACATCAGGCCTAAGGACCGCCCACCGAGTTGAGTGAGCTCCTACTAGGGCGAGCACACTCGTAACTCATGGTTACCTCTGATACCATCTGTAAGACCAGAGGTCTTAGGGACGTTGTCCTCTTGTTAACCATGTTGGCGCGGAAACTTCCTAAGAGGTCACCCATCCTGAAATTGCTCCCGCACAAGCACGCTTAAAGCTTGAGTTATTAGTCGTCACTCTACCACTAGAAAAGAAGAATTCTTGTTTACATGGGTAGCAACCCATCCTTACAATTTAACCATAAATCCCCATTCATATGATGCGGGATGACAATGGTAAGGATTGTTACACGATAGTCCCTCTGTTTGTCCACAGCCCCCGCGACTCCAAGCCCCGCCCCTACAACTTCTCTATAGTAACTCCCGTCTTTGGTAATTTTCTTCCATTCCTTGCTTCCTTCTTCCTTCCCTTGAGCTTGTGTTGTTGATGTTGTTCCTTGGGAAGCTTTGAGACTAAGAATCTTCTTCCTAGCATATTGGGGATCTGTTAGAGATCATTGAGACTAGAAGTATGTTGACTTCTAGCATTCGGATAGTGTTGGATTCGTGATGCCTTGTCTGGGCAGGCATAGATATTTTCCTTCAGGAAACTGAGCAGTTAGCTGACCCTTGTGATACCTTTGATTCAAGGAAGTCTCTTGGACTTATGTTCGCTCGAAAGTGTGTACGTCAAAGTCTGAAATTTATAAAACCGAAATCAAAGCAAAGCGAACCCGTAGTGTACGGATCGGCGTAGTAAAGCTAGAATTCCAGAGTATCGAACTCAGGGATTTGGGGGGAACAAATTCAGTTCACAAAATTGTCAGGCAAATAAAAAGCTTTTATAAAGATTAATTAGGAAAACAACGATTCTAAAGATTCAGGTATCCAATTGTGGTAATTGATTCAAAATATTCAAAGGATATAAGGACAAAGTCGAGATTGCAAAGGTATATCTAAGGTAGGGAATTGTACGGTGATGTTCCAAACCCATATGTCTCACCCAAAGGATCTCTCTATAAAGGTTGTTGAGGTTGTAGTATAGAAAACAACAATGGACAAGTTTAAACTCTCAAATACCCATGCCCAAACCCAAGGGAATCAAAGATAAACCAAAACGGTTAAGGTTGTGACACTCGAAAAAGAAGTAGAGGATGTTGAGTCTCACTACTACCTAGAAAAGTTAAGCCAAGACTAGGTTAAAGCAAATCTTTAACTTTGGATCAAAGCAAAAGAAAGGAACGTATGACAGATGAAAAACAACGGTCGGATCTTGAAAAACCACAGTCGTGGAACTCAAAAACAGGCCGTGGAAAACCTCGACAACGAGGTTTCTTGCAACTCTTAGGGTCCAATCTGTTTTGGTTCAATCTATCATCATCTATGCCACAACTATCAACCCTTCACCTTAGAATCACTTAAGGATTTTAGCCAACAATCACCATAATCAAATAAATAATCAAATATGAAAGAAAGAAAAGGTAAAACCATGAAATCTCAATAATAAACTCAAAACAAATGTCAATCCAACACAATAATCGTAACTTGCGTTCAATGGATGTAAAATAAGGTAAGAATCTCTCACAAATCTCAAGGGAGAAAGAAGAAAGGGCTGTCAATCCGCCTTCAAGATGAAGCCCTAAGATCTTTTCCAAGTACACAATCTTCAAGTGCGTATTTCTCCAAATCTTCCTTCTACGTAATAAAATCGTTCGAAATGTCTCTAAGTAATGACCCGAAATGTCGTTGGATGCAAGACGTCCGTTTTCCTTCTTTCTTTAGCCTTATAGTAGAAAAGTAGGGTTACAAAAGCCCAATAACCTCTGCTGACGTGGAAAATATTACACGTGATGACCGTCACATGAACCACGGCCAAGAGCAACTTTCCACGCCTGTGGAACCACCGTCGAATGGATTCCTTTTTCTCGACATGATTTTCCACGACCTCAACAAGTAAACCACGCCATATTTCATGGTATGGTCATATTTCATGGTATCAAAATACCCCATACTTGCCTCTTGTCTGTCCTCAAGCAAGGTTTTCGAAAGCTAGAACACAAGGTAGAATGAAATATGAATGCAAAACAAGGTAAAATAATCTTTTTGGTATTGTGCTTCTAATCAATTGATCACCGTCAAATCTTGCTTCATGTTTCCATGAAAACTTCTACATACATATAAATCGAATATGTCAAGCAAAAGAAACATCATATACTGCAAAAGCTCCAAAACAAACATCATAACCCAAAGCAATGTCAAAATCAATCATGTGTAATTCCAATTTAGATCACCAAGCCAAACAACATCCCATAAATCTTAAGGACTTTCAAGTAAAGGTCAGGAAACGTGGTATTTTTCATTAGGGAATGTGGTGCAAAGATCCGGGAAAAGGGACACCCCAAACTCTTTTCTTTTTCAACTTCACTCTTGGAAGTATGGACAACGGTGCACAAAAACGGAAGCCTAGGAGATCGGCAATTCAGAATTTCGAGATGCGTCAAACCATTGATGCATATATCATAATCCGTTAGGAATATCGCTCAATCCGACTTTGGCAAGGCACAAACACCCGGCTATGTGAATGTTGCCTAGTTACTCATCATCATGATTGACTTTCCCAAACCTATTTTCTATACTTTGAATACACAATTTTCTTTCATGGCCCTCCCACATCAAACATGCCAAAATCCACACTCTTCCTAATTCAAGGATAGGTAAAGGAGGAAAACATTTTCATTGAGGGGCTAATGAATAAAGAAGCAAGAAAAATCGAGGTGCCTTAATCAATTTATAAAGAAGCGCAAGAACTTATAATGTGATTTCAACCTTCATTCCTCAATATGATTTAAACAAAAACTTTCATGTTTTGAAACTTGCAAGAAGATCAAACAAAGTATTCAATTTCTTCACAATTCACAACTCAATTTAAGCACAAATGTCATCAAAAATTCAATCCACAAGTAGATTCATCATAGAGGTCATTTCCAATACTAGAAGCACAATAATTTTCAAAATGTTTCAAATTTTTATGGTTTTTTCTAAGGTTAAAAATGCAATACAATAAGGACACGTGTAACAATAGAAAGAAAGATGCAAGTGTTCATGGATAAAGAGAAGAAAATGTATTGAGTTATTACATCAACGAAGAGTCATACCCCACCCAATACTTATAATACACATTGTCCTCAATGTAAGAAAAAAAAAAGAAACGAAAAAGAACTAAGAAAACTCACGAAGGTGGTAGTGTAGCTCGAACCATGCAAATCATCTCATCACATAGGAGGCGGTGGTGGATAGGGGAAGAAGTTGGGGTCGAATGGACGCCCAAACTGTTGCCGGTAGACATCACGGAGGATCCTTGCATTTTCATTGCGCTCTTCTTCTTGATCGTCAAAGCGGGTCTCAAGAGCATCCATCCGCTGCGTAACTCCGGTAACCCACTCCGGTGGCGCTCCCATCCAAGCTGGAGGAGCACCCATCCAAGCCGGGGGACCCTCCATCCACGTAGGACACTCACTCACACTAGCACGTCGGGAGGAGGAAGAAGCGGAAGGCCGCTGGTGGTAAGTGGATCTCCTAGCAGGCTCTTGGAAATCCGCCGGCTGACCCGGAAAATCTCCAAAAGCTCCCTCAGCACCTCTAATGTCCGGCAACTCATCACCTCCCATTTCCACATCAGCAGCATCACCATCATCTGCAGCGGGTACCTCATCAGGAATGTAGGGTGGAGCTCCTAACTGGTTTGCATGCATAGGAAACAATGTAGCCTTCAAGTTCTGCCGGCTAGTCCTAAGGGAATAATCAACGCTCCATGGGATACCTCTACCTCCCTTGTCATTCCAAGGCATGGAAACAAAAGGGTGGAACTCGATCGCGGGGAATCAAGAGCCCCCTAGTCATAAATCCTTGAAGCCCCAAAGGTCTCGCAACAGCAACCATCTCACAAGCAGAAAAATCAATCCCAAACTGTTTTGCAATGTAAGTTGTTACGCTAGAAATGTATAACACAAAAGTCTTAAATTTATAACTCGAAATAATTTCCTAATTCCTAGCGAACCCACAGCGTATGGGTCATTTTGTAGCAAGGATAGTATTCCGTGGTCGAGCACAAAGACTAAGGTGACACCAAATCAAGCAAGTGATTATGAATAGTGCAAATCTAGTCTAAGAAAAGGTAAAGGAGTAAAGAAATGAAAATCATGATATTTTTGGGTTTGGTTTTTGTGGTCATCAAACAAAAATCACAAATGATGCAAGATTATAAAATAAACTAACAAATCAAGCTAACAACACAAATAAGCAACACAAACACAAGACATGTGATCAAAGAGAGAAAAGTGGATTCTAGGGGTTAGGACTTCCGGTTTTGGCATTGGACTCAAGCTTCTAATCTACCTTGGACTAGCTATGGTATGTTGGGAAGGGGTGTTTCTCAAATGGGATCAATCACCGGGTAGGTCTCATGGTCCACTAATCCCGCACCTAAGGTCCTATCACCGGGTAAGTCTCTAGGAGCCTAAGGTTGCGAATTCTACTCAAACCGGATTACTATCTAAGAGTCAAACCTCTCCTTACCGGATAAGTCTCGGGAAGGCAAGTCCTAAGTAACAATCCTAGCACACTCAGTCCAATAGCTGCTTATGAGGCTCACTACTACCTAGGGTTCATCATCTTGAGTATCTAAGATCGAGAATTACCGGTTACGTCTCTTCCGTCACTTAGTTGCTAGCATTAGGTCACCCTAGGCTAGATTATGCTTAACAAACACTAGGATTTCAATACTCTAACATCCTAGCATTCAAATTTGTCAATACAAGCACGATAGAGAAATGCACGGGCCGATAATCCGAAACCACGGCCGAGGAAAGGGCAAGAACATACCGTGATTCTCAACAGTGGATAGGTTCGAGCAAGCAAATCATCCAAGGGTACATTCAAGTCTATTCTATTATAGTCCAAGCCATAACCATCGTTCCATTACCCTAGAATCACAACTATTTAGCCAACAACATGCATTTTAAGATTCAAACTCAACAAGTAAACATACATGGCTTCCATACAAAGAAAATGAAATGAAAGAGAAATGAAACAAGTAGAAACAAGAAACGTAGCTGAATATAAGTTTAAGAAAGACATACAACCCTTCAAAAGAAGGTCCAAATCGTTCCTTAGAATCCTTACAAAATGTCCTCAACAAAAGTCACTCAAAAACTCTAAAACTCTAAGTTGATGTTGTTCTTCTTCTTCCCCGAAATGAGAGTGTATTCCTTCCTCCCCAAGAGTAGCCTCCAATGGAATGATGTGTGTGTAAGAGAGTGTGGGAGAGAATGTGTGTGTGTATCCCCTAGCAACAGCCCGCAGGACCACTTATATTCTCCATCAAGGGCAAGAGTCGGGCATGGAGATTGTGGGACAGCTGTCACAGCTGTCCAGAGAAAACCACGGCCAAAATTACGGGCGTGGTTCTTGGCTCTGGGCCGTGGTTTTGCTAGTTAAGCTTCCTTTGGATCATTAAGCCATGAGTTGGTGCAACGCATGCACCAACAAGGTCCTATGTGTTCTCCTTTTCTGCTAGCTTGCTTCTTAATGAGTCCGGAAGTGTGTTATCATGAGGAATGATCCTCGAATGTATCGATTAAGATCCAAAATCTCCCAAAAATACCTACAAAAATGAGAAAAGCCCGTGTAGACGTCTATCTCGACAATATGAATGAATTAAGCATAAATGTCATGAACAAATGCCAAACCATGAACGAATAACGGGAAAAACTGTCTAAATGGATGCCTAAACTAACGTCATAAATCACGTTATCAAAATACCCCATACTTAGTACTTTCTCGACCCCGAGCAAGGTCCAACTATAGGCTACTAGATGGCGTGATTTATGAATGCAGAAAAATAGAAAAATATTTTTGGAATTGTGCTTCTAAAATTGGATCACCTTCATCATCATGTTTGATAGCAATGGACAAGCAATCATGTATCAAATGAATGAAGGCATGGAAAGACAATTACACTTAACTCGAAAGCATGCATGAAAGGTGAAAATGAAGAAGTCAAGATGATCATGAGAATATCCAATCTAGATCACTAAGTCTTATACATATGCAAATAGGTCACAAGGACTTCGGAAAGAAGAGGCCAAGAAACGTTGTGATAGGGTGGGAATTTTTCTAGGTCATGTGATGCTAATCCAGGAATGGAACTAACTCCACAATTTCGTTTTTGATAAACTTCCCACAAGTGTATATTTTTCTCCATCTTTTCTTTCTTTTATTTTCATTTCTTTTTCATTACTTATTTTTGAGACAATGGCATTGGTGTACAAAAGACAAAACCTTGGTGATTAGCAGACCTCGGGATTTTTCCAAGGTGCCTCACACCGGGCACACATACCAAGGATCGTTAGGACGTTCGGTTTATCCGACTTTGGCAAGGCACAAACACCCGATTATGTGAATGGTGCCGAGTTACTCATCATCAAAACCAAAGTCCCCAAACCGATATTTTTTTCTACACTTTTCACAGCAAATTCAGCACTTCATTCACAACATTCATCCATCAACAACTTCACCCCACACTTGCTTTTCATACACTCAACACACTAGCATGCTCCTATTCCCAGATGGGTCAAAAGAGGTCAAATTTTTATATCAATTGAGTTGCTCAAACAACACGATCAAGGTGAGAAGTAGAGGAAGATGAATTGCCTTAATCATTCCTAGATAATGTGCAAGAACTAGCATGTAATTTCGACCATGAATCCTCAATTCAATCAAGGCAAACATCATAATCACAATTCATACGTGGGATTCAAGATAAGTATTTCAAGTCCACATATGCATACATCCATTCAACACACAATTCACAAGACAATCTCATCATAAGGGTCATACCCAAACTTAGAAGCACTAAAATATTTTTTTTAAATTTTCTGATTTTTTTTTGGAGTTTTCGAAATATATATGTACAATGCAAAAGCTAATGAAACATGTGACAATATGAAACTCTCCTTGATTCAAACATGCAAATGATCATGAAAACCCCACCCCATACTTAGAAACACATTGTCCCCAATGTGCAAATTAAATAAAGAAGTGAAAGAGAGTCCTCACAATGTAAATGTGGTGGTTTTGGTATTTCGGTTCACTAATGTGAAGTGATGGTGGATGATCAATCAAAGGTGGTAGAGAGCTCTTGATGTTCAATATGGTGTCGGTACCCCCGCTAAGCACCGCTAGCCGTCCAAGTCCCACGTCCGCTCCACCCACGTTTGATGCGGGATCATCATCATCATCCTTATGCCTTGCAAGGCTTCTATGCTACCTATACTCTAGCACACAAACACAAGACACACAAACACACACGAAACAAAGAAAAAAGGAAAAATTGAAAATGAAAAACGAAAAGGGAAAGACATGTACCAATGGGTTGCCTCCCATTAAGCGCTTCTTTAAGGTCATTAGCTTGACCAAATTCGGGGGCGTTTCACTCAAGGTGAAATGGGTCAATCATATCCACCGGAGCTTCCGGGATATACTTCTTCAAACGGTGCCCATTCACCTTAAAATCTCCACAGTGCTCCCCAGCTATCTCAACCGCTCCATGGGGGAAGACTTTCCTCACCACATAAGGACCCGTCCATCTTGACTTTAGCTTTCCGGGGAAGAGCCACAGCCTTGAATTGAAGAGAAGGACTAAGTCACCTTCACTCAACTCCTTCGGGATGAGACGTTTGTCATGCCAATGCTTGGTCCTTTCGTTGTAAATCCGGGCATTTTCATAAGCATCCAACCGGATCTCTTCAAGAGCATTAATGTCTAGCAACCTCTTCTCACCGGCTTCCTTGAGGTCAAAATTCAGCCACCTTATGGCCCAATACACCCTATGCTCCATCCCCACCGGAAGGTGGCAAGACTTGCCATAAACTAGCTTGTAGGGAGTGGTGCCAATCGGTGTCTTGAAGGCGGTTCTATAAGCCCACAAAGCATCATCAAGCTTCATAGCCCAATCTTTCCTTGCCCTAGAAACCGTCTTCTCAAGTATCCCATAATCTCCCGGTTGGAGATCTCCACTTGGCCACTAGTTTGGGGATGGTAAGGTGTTGCCACCTTATGAGTCACCCCATACTTAGACAAAAGTGTCCCAAAGTTCCTATTGGTGAAATGTTTCCCTCCATCACTTATGATCACTCTTGGTGTTCCAAATCTAGGGAAGATGACTCGGTTGAAGAACCGCACCACAACTTTGGCATCATTTGTGGGAGAGGGGATTGCCTCCACCCATCTTGACACATTGTCTACCGCCAAGAGAATATAGAGGTTTTCACATGAAGCGGGGAATGGCCCCATAAAGGCCACACCCCAAACATCAAAGACTTCAACCTCTTGTATGTTGTTCAAGGGCATCTCATTCTTCCTTGATATGTTGCCAATCCTTTGGCAAGCATAACAAGCTACCACAAAATTTTGCAATATCTTTGCACCCGTCTTGTGTGAGCTAGCATGGCCTCCACATGGCAAGGAGTGACAATGGCGGATCACACTCTCCACCTCATCGTCCGGAATGCACCTCCTAAAGACTCCATCCGGTCCTCTCTTGAACAAGAGAGGCTCGCTCCAATAGTAATGCCTCACATCCATGAAAAACTTTTTTATTTGGGCATATGATAGACCGGGTGACACCTCTTCACACACAAGGTAGTTCACTATATCCGCATACCATGGCTCACTCCCTCTAGACACTTGAAGTAGGCACTCCTCTGTCATTTGCAATTCCTCATCCCGGAATGATTCATCAATCAGGATGTCATCTCTCTTAATCTCCAATGGTGGTAACCTACTAAGATGGGCCGCTACTGAATTTTCGGAACCCTTCTTGTCCAGAATTTCCAAGCTAAACTCTTGGAGGAGAAGGATCCACCGAATCAAGCGAGGCTTCGCATCCTTCTTTGTGAGGAAATAACGGATCGCAACATGATCCGTGTACACAATGACCTTGGCTCCAACATGATATGACTTGAACTTCTCAAAGGCATACACTACCGCTAGCAACTCCTTCTCGGTTGTGGCATAGTTGATTTGGGCATCATCTAGCGTCTTGCTAGCGTAGTAGATGGCCTATGTAAGTCCATCTTTATTTTGTCCCAGAACAGCCCCAACGGCCATCACTTGCATCACATATTATTTCAAAAGGTAAGCTCCAATCCGGAGGTTGCATGATAGGGGCGGAGATCAAAGCATCCTCCAACCTACAAAATGCTTCAAGATAATCTTTGGTGAAAACAAACTCAACATCCTTCATTAGTAGGTTAGTGAGAGGCTTAGAAATTTTAGAGAAATCTTTTATAAACCTCCGGTAAGCACTGGCATGCCCTAAGAAAATCCTTACTTCTTTAACCGAGGTAGGTGGTCGCAACTTCTCCATCATTTCTATCTTTGCTCTATCAACCTCAATGCCTCGTTGGGAAACCAAGTGTCCCAACACTATGCCTTCACTCACCATGAAGTGGCATTTCTCCCAATTCAAAACAAGGTTAGTCTCCTCACATCTCTTGAACACCAAAGACAAGTTAGCCAAGCAATCATCTAATGAATATCCATACAACGAGAAATCATCCATAAACACTTCCATAATGTTCTCAATATATTCAGAAATAATAGCCATCATACACATTTGAAAGGTGGCGGGTGCATTACACAACCCAAATGGCATCCTCCTATATGCAAATGCTCCCTAAGGACATGTAAATGTTGTTTTCTCTTGGTCATCCGGTTGAATAGGGATTTGGAAAAACCCACTATAGCCATCTAAGTAACAAAAGTGTGAATGTTGAGCTAATCTCTCTAGCATTTTATCAATGAAGGGAATAAGGAAATGATCATTCCTAGAGGCAACATTAAACTTCCTTTAGTCAATACACATTCTCTACCCCGTAACCGTCGTAGTTGGGATTAGTTCATTGTTCTCATTAGTCACTATGGTCATACCACCCTTCTTAGGAACAACATGTACGGGACTAACCGATTTACTATCCGGAATCGGGAAAATGATTCCCGCATCTAGCAATTTAAGGATCTCTTTCTTGATTACCTGTTTCATGATAGGGTTCAATCTTCTTTGAGGTTCAATTGAAGGTTTATGATTATCTTCCATCAAGATTTTATGCATGCACAAGGAAGGTTTAATGCCAACTAAGTCATCAATGGTGTATCCAATAGCTTTCCTATGAAATTTCAACTCATTCAACAATCTATCAAGCTCATCATAATTCAAAGATGCATTCACAATAACGGGATAAGTGGAATTTGAACCAAGGAAAGCATACTTCAAATGAGAAGGGAGAGGTTTGAGATCAAGTTTAGGAGCACCTTTATCGGTTGGAGATGATCCATACAATGTAGGTTGAGATGATTCTAAAGCCATGGAAGACTCCCCGAGACTCCTTGAAGCTTGATCAACAACTAAGGGACTTTCTGGAGAAACCACGGCCAAAACCACGACCTCTGGCACAACCACGGGCATGGAATTGGAAGAGCTGGCACTTCTGGATATTACAGAGAGTTCCACGGGCGTGTTTCTTGCCCCCTGGCCGTGGTTCCTACAGTGATTCAGCACTACTTCCTGCACTTCAAATTCAGCACTTGTCTCCTTTTCTAATGCATCCAAGCCTTGGATTTGTTCATTGCAATTATCCTCAACCCCTTCCTCCATGATACTCAAGCTAAGAACCTTCTCAAGAGGATCCTTTATCAAGATCGAGCTCACAACTTCTCTAGACTCCTCTTGCTCAACAATGTTGAAGACACCTTCACCAAGGGCTGGCCCCTTCATCATTGTGGACAGCTTGAACTTGATATTCTCTTCTCCTATGTTGAAGGAGAGGATTCTGTTTTTGCAATCCACTAAACATCCTGATGTGGCTAAGAATGGCCTTCCCAAAATGATAGGAACCCTGTAGTCCGCCGGGATGTCCAAAACAACGAAATCTATTGGCTAAGAATGGCCTTCCCAAAATCATAGAACTTCCCAAGCTGAACCGGTATGTCCTCTAGGATTCCCACGGGGTGAGTGATTGAACGTTCCGCCATGTAGAGGGTTATCTTGACCGGATTTGGTTCTCCTAGCCCAACCTTGTTGCAAAGTGCAAGCGGGATAATGCTTACACTTGCTCCAAGGTCAAATAGAGCTTCATATTGGACTTTATCCAACTCCAATTGGAAAACAAAAAGATCTTGGATCTCGCAGCTTAGGAGGCATCTCCTCCCTCATGGTTTGTATCAACTCGGAAGATCTCTTTGTCATCCTCACTTCTCCATACTCCTCCAACTTCCTCTTGTTGGAGAGTATCTCCTTCAAAAACTTTCCATAGGCCGGCATACCTAGAATTGCATCCATGAACGGAATGTTAATATGTAATTTAGACATGAGTTCAAGGAATTTACCGAAATGTTTGTCCAAGCGAGCTCTTGCTCGTGATTGTGGGAACGGTAGTGGTGGCTTGTATGGAGGTGGTGCCACATATGTTGGTTCATCATCCTTGCTCTTGCCTCCTTCTTCTTACAAAGGTTCTTCCTCCACTACTACTTGCTTTCCCTTGCCATTCCCTTTAGGTAAGGGATCTTTCATGCTCAGCCCACTCCTGGTTGTAATGGCCAACACTTGGCCTCTTGGATTGTCCTCGGTTCTTCCGGGAAGCTTTCCTGGATCCCTTTTTGCATCACCCGCTTTTTGGAACACTTGTGCTTCTAGCACCATTTGAGCTTTAGAAATGGATGTCACTGTGGTCTCAAGTCCACTCAACCTTCCTAGCAATTGTTCAAACATCATTTCGGTTCTATCCTTTGGAGGTTGAGCAAAACCGGGTGGAGGCTCTTGCGAAGCCTTAGGTGGTGGGGCTGCACTTGTGGAAACGAGAGGGTTCAAGGCGCCATCTGGGTCAGAATAGGAGAACCCGGGATTGTTGTGATTAGGCCGGTATTTGTTGTATTGCCGGCTGTTGTTGTTGAAGTTCCTTGGGCCTTGATAATTGTTGAAGTTACCCCTTCCCATGTAGTTAACATCCTCCTCTTTGGAAGCCAAATTGGCTTGCACTTGCACTTGAGGACTTGCTTGATTCTTTAAGGTTGTGGCACAGAACTCCCTCAAAGACTTAAGCTCATTGTTAATTGCATCGAGTTTGTAGTTGCTCATGGTGACTTCACTCAGTTCATATACTCCCGGTTTCCTCCCATCACTCTTCCTATGGGAGTACTTCTCTATCACCAAGGCTTGCTTCTCTACAAACTCCCAAGCCTCATCCACATTCTTCTCCATGAATGTTCGTCCGGAAAGCGATTGGAGCTTGAATTTACTATCCTCATCAAGCCCCTTGAAATAAATCTCCAATAGCTCTATCTTTGGTATCCCATGGTGTGGAGAATCTAGGAGGAGGTCTTTGAACCTCTCCCAAGATTTGAATAGGCTCTCTCTATCCTTCATCATGAAGGCATTGATCTTCCCTCTTAGCTCGGTTGTCTTGGAAGGTGGGAACAACTTTGTCAAGAACTCGGTTGTCATCTCCTCCCAAGTACTCACACGTCCTAGTGGAATGGATTGATACCAAGCCAAGGCCTTATCCTTAAGTGAGAAGGAAAAAGCCCTAAGCTTATGGTTGTTGTTCTCCATTCTAGGCGGCCTTAGAGTATCCATCAAGATCTCATAATTCATCAGTGTTGATGAGGGGACTCTCCTTCCATCCCTCCAAATTGATTGTGCCGGATCATTTATAGCACTTGAGGGCGGAGCTCATAGTCATAGGTTGCGGGATCTCCTAAATTTACACCCGGACGGTGCACTCTTTAAGCTGGATCCATACGTTTCCCTAGCGTTTGTGGCTCCTCAATGATGATCGGCTCAAACCGAACATTAACCGCCGGCTGCGGTGGTGGTGGTGGTGGTGGAGGTTGTTGACGATTAAGCTCCCTTTGCACAAGGGCTTGCCTAATCTCTTCAATTTCCCTACTAGTTGCTTCTTGCCTCTCATTTGCAAGTCTTCTCTAATTATCTAAGGCTTCATCCCTTAGCCTAACTTGCTCTAAGGCCTCATTCAACTCAGCTTGAAGATCTTTTCCGGCCATCTCTTTCTTCTTCTTAATGCTCTTGGATCTAGTCTTAAGGGTTTGCTCCGGTTTAGGATCGAATGGAGCTAAATCATTACCACGAGATCTTTGCATGTACCTAAAGAATGAGAGAAGTCCTGAAAATCGAAGACACAAACCAAACAAGATCAAAAGCAACAAGAAAGATATGCACTATAAACAATCACACAAAATGATTCAATCTGGACCTAGTCCCCGGCAACGGCGCCAAAAACTTGTTACACTAGAAATGTATAGCACAAAAGTCTTAAATTTATAACTCTATATAATTTCCTAACTCCTAGCGAACCCACAGTGTATGGGTCGTTTTGTAGCAAGGATAGTATTCCGAGGTCGAACACAAAGACTAAGGTGAAATCAAATTAAGCAAGTGATTATGGATAGTGCAAATATAGTCTAAGAAAAGGGAAAGGAATAAAGAAATGAAAATCATTACATTTTTGGATTTCGTTTTTGTGGTGATCAAACAAAGATCACAAATGATGCAAGATTATAAAACAAACTAACAAATCAAGCTAACAACACAAATAAGCAACACAAACACAAGACATGTGATCAAGGAGAGAAAAGTGGATTCTAGAGGTTAGGACTTCCGGTTATGGCATTGGACTCAAGCTTCTAATCTACCTTAGACTAGATATGGTATGTTGGGAAGGGGTGTTTCTCAAATGGGATCAATCACCGGGTAAGTCTCATAGTCAACTAATCCCGCACCTAAGGTCCTATCACCGGGTAAGTCTCTAGGAGCCTAAGGTTCGGAATTCTACTCAAACTGGATTGTTATCTAAAAGTCAAACCTCTCCTTACCGGGTAAGTCTCGGGAAGGCAAGTCGTAAGTAACTATCCTAGCACACTCAGTCCAATAGCTGCATATGAGGCTCACTACTACCTAGGGTTCATCATCTTTAGTATCTAAGATCGAGAATTACCGGGTATGTCTCTTCCATCACTTAGTTGCTAGCATTAGATCACCCTAGGCTAGGTTATGCTTAAAAAACACTAGGGTTTCAACAATCTAACATCCTAACATGCAAATTTGTCAATACAAGCACGACAGAGAAATGCACGGGCCGATAATCCGAAACCACGGCCGAGGAAAGGGCAAGAACATACCGTGATTCTCAACAGTGGATAGGTTCGAGCAAACAAATCATCCAAGGGTACATTCAAGTCTATTCTATTATAGTCCAAGCCATAACCATCGTTCCATTACCCTAGAATCACAACTATTTAGCCAACAACATGCATTTTAAGATTCAAACTCAACAAGCAAACATACATGGCTTCCATACAAAGAAAATGAAATGAAAGAGAAATGAAACAAGTAGAAACAAGAAACGTAGCTGAATATAAGTTTAAGAAAGACTTACAACCCTTCAAAAGAAGGTCCAAAATCGTTCCTTACAATCCTTGTAATATCTTCCTCTCCATGCGTAGCCTCCAATGGAATGATGTGTGTGTACGAGAGTGTGGGAGAGAATGTGTGTGTGTATCCCCTAGCAACAGCGTGCATGACAACTTATATTCTCCATCAAGGGCAAGAATCGGGCATGGAGATCGTGGGACAGCTGTCACAACTGTCCAGAGAGAACCACGGCCAAAATTACGGGCGTGGTTCTTGGCTCTGGGCCGTGGTTTTGCTAGTTCAGCTTTCTTTGTATCATTAAGCCACGATTTGCTACAAGACATGCACCAACAAGGTCCTATGTGTTCTCCTTTGCTCCTAGCTTGCTACTTAATGAGTCCGGAATTTTGTCATCACGAGGAATGATCCTTGAATGTATTGATTAAGCTCCAAAAGCTCCCAAAATACCTACAAAACCGACAAAAGCCCGTGTAGACGTCTATCTCAACAACATGCATGAATTGAGCTTAAACGTCATGAACTAATGTCAAACCATGCATGAATAACGGGAAAAACTATCTAAATGGATGCCTAAACTAACGTCATAAGTCATGTTATCATAAGTCATAATCCCTCTATAGCCAATGTTTCCTGTTGATTTGTTCTTAATCTTGCTAAGTGTTTCGGCAAGCATAGTGGCACAATCCGGAGAGTGACCGGCGGTCATACAATAGAGAATGAAAAGATCATCAGCCTTGAGCTTTTGGGGAATCTCGGTCCTTGGGAAAAAGGCACTCGGATAGGATCCTATGGGCTATCTTGAGGGCAAGGTGGTAGATAAGCTTGGCTTTCAAGTCGGCCGGTTGCCAACGGTCCTCAAGGCCTACAATCATAGAAATCTCTCCCCAAAACTCTTTAGCTCTAACACCTCTAGGGAATGTCCCATTGAACGTATCAACAAACCGAAACAATGATCCAAATTGAGCAATAGACAAATGGTAAGTATGCTCCATCAACCGGAAGGATACCGTTCGGTTAACGGCACTATCCTCAAAGGAAATGATGAACTCCCTTGTAATCTCCTCATATGCATCTTCTTTAATGATAGCAAACAAAGTCAGTCCAGCCCTTTCTAACATCAATCTCAAATCCTCAACAATATGCAACTCCTCAAGTTCTTCAAGCACACTATACCTAGGAGCTATCACCTTGCACTTATGGATCTTTTCAAAAGCTCCTAAATGGTTCTCATGGATGGTAGGAACTCTAGGGGTAGGTGGGACAATGGGAAGGGGTTGGAAAGAGGAGCATCCACCCTTCTGTTTCTTGTTTTTGTTCCACTTTCTTGTTCCAAACATTTTCAACCAAAACCACGGTCTGTTCTTCAATTTCCACGGTCGTGGAACTGTACGGCCACCCGTGTAAATCCTCGATTTCACTCGAAAACTCAGCAAACCAACAACAAACACAACAACAGCAATCCTAAACTATTTCTATGTTCAATTTCGTTTAGTTCTCCTAAAAATCTTCAAAGAAAACGAATGAAATAAACCAAACAGTAGACTGAGATAAAACCTAGGGTTTGGATTTGATGAAATACAAATTCACGCCCGATTGCTGAATGTATGTGCAGTTTGTTGCTACAATCCGTTGTAGAATCAGATTTGTTTCAATTCGGGCCAAAGAATCGTGCAAAACGATTTCCAAACGAAGGAATACGGGATTGGGGATTAGGCGTGGTTTTGGTTGTGGAGGAGAAGTGTAAGTTGTGAGAAATTGTGAAGAAGAGGAACTCATATAGCCCCGTAAAATTCTTGAAAACCACGGCCCATTGGGCAGTTCCATGACCGTGGAAGTAGTGTTATGGCCGTGGAAAGTGGTCCTTTTATTTAGCTGCTGTCGACCTAGTTTTCCATCTGAAATTAGGCAAACCACGGCCGTGGTTTTGCCTTTTTTGCCGTGGAATCCTCTTTTCTTGCCAAAAATCCATGTTTTGTTGTTCTTTCGGCTTTCTTAACTCCTTTTGCTCGTTTCTTAGCCCTGACATCAAAGACACAAACATACCGGAAGGTATCGACAAAAAACAATCAAAAAGATCTACTCTAATATAATCTAAGAAAGAAAACAAAAAAAAAAGCGAGAATGCAATATCTTAGGTTGCCTCCCAAGAAGCGCTTTGTTTTAAGTCCGTAGTTAGACCAATCCTTTACACTTATGTGAGGACAATCAGTGCGATTTCCTCGGTTTGGATTTCTGGTGAGTACTTCTTGAGTCGTTGGCCGTTCACCTTGAAGCTTCCATACTTCTCACCCCATACTTTAACTGTACCATAAGGAAAAACGTGTTTAATTACATAAGGTCCTATGTCTGACCACACCTAACTTATCAAACTCCTAAACTTGTGTTGCCGGGTCCGGTCTTCTGTCTCTTATCCTACCCCCTTATGTGTGCAACTCACCTAGGACCCGTTCGGTCCCTCTCATACGTTGAGGCTCTTTCTTGGTAATCTGCAATGGAGTCACAACTAAACCCCGAAAGTTATTCACGGATAGACTCCCTCACTCTCCGTGAGAACAAGTACATGTGCTGGTCCACTAGAGGGGAAATGGGACCTCAGCAACTATTGCCGGTGCAGCTCTATTTGGTGGGACTATAACTTGGATCACCGTATGTGAAACCTCTGCCGATCTCACGGGTACCGGCGGTGCTGGGGGTGGTACTCCAGCCCTGAATGCCTCCTCAACCTACTAAACATACTCTGAGTACTAGATGCTCCTACGGATACTCGGCCCGACTCGGCCGACTATGATCAACATGCTCTAGACCTACCAACAACTCCATCCCTAACCTCGGGACTAACGCTCTTGGCCACCTCCTCAACTGGAACTTCCGCAGTTGGCAGATCCCGAATGGGGATACGTCCCCGACCTCTCGCTACCGGAGGTCTACCTACAGGTCCCCGTCTCGGGACCTTAGGAGGAAGAGGGGGTCTACCCCTTCCCGGTCCTATGTATGTTCTAGCTCTTGTACGTGTCATTTGATATCTGTATGATGTATGTAAATAAGACTATGTTATCATTATAGCATATTAAATTCCAAAAGCACTATATTAATACAAGGTCTACAAACCTAACAACAATATACTATGTCGAATAACATCCTAAGTCCACATATATATTTATATATATATATATATATATATACCCAAGAATCCAATAAACTAAGCCGCCAAGAACTCAGGAAGGAATGGCGGTCCCGTACATTATATTCCAAAACCGACAATGCTCGTGATTTGAAAACGAAATTCATTTTTAAAATTCAGAACCCTTGCAGGTTCAATTTGTTTGACCATTTGGCCTTTTGAAGATTGTTAGTGCCATTGTTGTCAACCTAGGGCTTTGAGACCATATTGTAACACCCCAAATCCGTGGAACTCGCGATGCTACAGGTTAAGACCTCACAATGGGTACCGACCCTTAGCTTGACAACAATTTCACTTGATCTTGCAACAAAGAATAAATAAAAGGCAAAACAAAATAGTTTTAATGCAATGTAACATAATCCAAAATACGATACAAAGCGGAAACTCCAGCCGAGTTCTCAAAACAAAATAGATCCATAACAAGAGTACATACGACAAAAAAACATAATATAAATCCCATCCCCATCCTATAATGTACCAGACTCCGGCTGCCCACTCCTTCGAGTCACTCGGCGGCATTCCTAACTTGTAAGGAATCTACAACGCGGTATAAAACTGTTACCTAACATTATAAGCATTAGAAAGAACGGTAAAGGCACATACACATATAATATACTTATAAACACAACATGCTTGCACACAATCCGGTTCTTATCTTTTTATTACGTTATTCCATTACTAGTTCTACTTAGCTTGTGGCACGAGATTCTTCAAAAACTCAGCTTTGTCCCCTAGTACCAACGGGAATGGATCCGATGCATCTCACCGTGTACCCGGTGGAATAGTCGTAGAGCACCTCCCAGTCTCCTATAGAAATGGACAAGTGGTCACCGTGTGGTTATCATACACTTGGGCCAATTAATTCGCATAAGGGTCGTCCTAGTCCGTTTAATGTTATAACGATAAATGAATAATCACACACTACCATTAGACATCAAACTTATAAACTCAAGCTAGCTAAGTAAGTCCGAGGACTTACCTGTCCCAAGCGATGAACTCGATGAAACCTGTAGTCCATTTCCCGCAGGAAGATACTCTAAGCCTGGCCATCAAGACACACAATCAAAATCACTCTCACATTATAGAAGTCTAAAAGACTTCTAGTTCTATTGATCTTTACAAGATCATTTAAATTTTCAAGCGAGGATATCATCCCTTGGCTCCAAGATCACATAAGCTTCACACTCTCATGCTAGGATACAACACTAGCCTGCTGGCGTACTAGGTCACACAACTCAACCTTGCTAGAAAACAAACCACTATCATCGAAGCTCTCAAAAGGGTCAAGCAACTACATACAATCTTTCAATCCAACAATCAACATGCTTCCTAAGGTCTAAGTCACTAATGTCATTCCACGGGGCTATCCTAGGTCCAATCTATCATGACACTAACACTAGATCATACTCGATAGGAAGAAGATCCAAAATGAAGGATTCGGACATTTACTAGACAGATGCTGCCACCGCGAGGAAAGATGGCCGCGACAACCGTGACATGGATTGGGAATCCGCGACCGCGGTGACACAAGGTGTGGGGGTGGAAAGGCGCGACCGTGGCTGGGAGATGGCTTGGGGGCGGGAGAGCAGTGGAGGGCAATTATCGAAGCGTTTTCGTGTTCTTCGACTGTGCCAACTTGAATCCTATGTCTAGGGCTTGATTCCATCGATCTTCTACTCCTCAACTCGATCTTCTCAGCAAGCCACACACACAAGAAAAGCATACAAGAGTGAGTCTTGACCTAGCCTTCAAAAGGGGAAAATAAAGGAAGGAGGAAGAAGGAAGTGGGAAGAACCATGCTTACTACACTTCCTTGCTATCCAGATATGTGCACACCACCACCACGGAGTTGTCACCTCTGGGACAAGGCTATCACCATGAACCCACACAAAAGGTGAAACGTGGAGAGTGGGTTAAATCTAAAGGCTCACTCAAGGCTTGTAGCAGTCAAAGCTTACAATCTTCACTCTACAGATGGCAATTGAAGTTCAAAGAAGGAGCTGCAAGAAGAACAAAAGGGGAAAGAAGATAAGGGAAAGAAAGAGGGAAGATAGGTAGAAAAGTGAGAGTTGGGATCAAAGGTTGTCACTAGGAGGACAAGATAGGTTGCAATACCCAGGGGTCGGGCTCAGAAGCGAGGGGTCGGAAATGAACTAGCGAAAGGAATGAAAGGTCGTAAAACAGGCAGAATTATCATCCCGATTGTCAGATGGCCGGATCCGCGGCTTAGCCTATCCGCGTCCACGGTGGCACATCGTGTCCGCGGATATATATTTATTTATATGCATATGGTATGCTAGTATCATAATAGTGATAGTGGACCTTATAGTTAAGATGATAGAAAGCTATCATTGCCCCTTGGACAACGCCTTTTGTCTTTCGATATTGTACATACGAAGGTGAGTATGTTCAATTTAACGATTTCAGCATCACGTTCTAGCAGACACGTCGGCAATTCACCGGACTCCGTTAGAGGACGTCAAAGGAAGCTTGTGAAAACTAGAGATAACATTAACCGAAGGATAAACAAATTGAAATGAACCTCGAGTCAACTTGAGCAAAACCGAGATGGAAGCTATAAAAATAGGGAAGCGACATGAAGATATGAGAGTGGCTTCGAGGAAGAAATGATGGAGCATCAATGAAGCAACTAGGGACAATGAACTTAAGGTTCTTCCAAGTGTCGTGCTGATAAACTGAAGACGCGAATAAAGCAGAGAGGACTATCGTCTTGATCGAAGACAAAGGTGGTATTCCAGTTAAGGCTAAGCAACGCCAAGAAGAAGGAAGCGTGTATAGATGAAAGTCTCAAAAAAGATGCGAGACTCATCAAATAATTTTTATTACCAATAGACATAAGATACCAACTACGAGAGACGTGAGTGGACGTTGATAACTCCACCTTGGTTATGGTTATTGTATTTAAATGATGGAATACTTAACATAAAAAGACAACAAATCAAACAGATTTCGGATGAAGGCTTTCGAAGATACGATCTAAATAACTCAAAGATGTATGAGAGAAGGAGTCAGCTGAAGGAGTTTGAAGATAAGATCTGAAATAAAGATCTCAAACGGCTTGAAAAAAGAGAAGATCACGGTGAAGGAGTTTGAAGATAAGATCTTAAAAGAAGATCTCCAATGGCTTCAAGAAGAAAAGATCACGGTGAAGATTCTTAAAGATATCCAACGGCTTTCAAGTAAAGATCTTGGTCTTAAAGATCCCCAACAAACTTCAAGTACGTTGAAGATCAAGATCTTGCAACCGCTACTTCTGAAACAATGTAAGAAGATCTCGCTCAACCAAACAACGGTTTTTTTGGAGGAAGACGTTAAAACAGCTACGGAACAAACAACTAAAAGAAGATCTCCATAGAATACTACAAATGAAGAATGTCGATAGAAGATGAAGACAGAGCTTACACGTGAAATTAACCAAGCCTTCATACGTTCATACAAGAGCATCTTCAACGATCCCAAATTTTATCTTCCTCTTGAGCTGACTTTAGTTGATTCAATTAGAGTGAGATAAACATATGAGCTTCATTGGCATATCATTATAGTTTTATACTCGAGAATGTTACTCTGCGATGTAACTAGGCTATTATTGCTAAAGTAGAACTGACTAGATCGTAGCATTGAGGCTACATTGATAGAAGAAGGGTAGTTCTTCTAGGTTGTATTTAGGACTCACAACAACCAGATAGTAGATAGTTAGAATCCTGGGTTCGGAAACCCTAGGCGGAGAGTAGGCTGTTAGGGCCGATCTTCATAAACATATCGGTGATTCGGTATTTTACATTCTGCGCTTATTATCGCGGTTTATCGTGACTAACAACTTTTGGTAGGTTTCGTAGTCAAGGCATTGAGATCCACTTCAAAGCCTTGAGATACAGTTTTGACACTAAGCGCAAAGATCGACTCCAAGGCCTTAAGATTGGCTTCAAACCTTGATATACGATATTGCGAAAAGTTCTCATACTCTATTCAACCCACTTCTAGAGTATATATATTCTTATTAAAGCCCTACTGGGTTCTTCAATTGGTATCAAAGCTAGAATCACGTATATTGATTTAATTATCACTGAGACTAATAATTAACTTTGTAGGTGATGGAGGATTCGCTCAAGGAAGATCCACATCTCGACCACCCCTTTTCTTCGGTAACAACTTTGCCCATTAGAGAGCACTAATGCAAATGTTTATAATTGATCAAGACATGGAACTATGGAGCATTATTTGAACAAGTCCAAAAATCCTAACCACCACAGTTGAAGGAGGCCATGTTGAAAATAAGGAAGTTGACTTCACTCAAACGGACTTGGATAGTGTTTCAAAGAACTACAAGGCCATGAACTTGTTTATTGTGGATGGTATGCAAATGAATAAAATTGCGTCTCATCATGCAAGAGTGCAAAGGAAATATGGGACAAGTTAATATTTACTTATGAAGGAACAAGTCAGCTCAAGGAGACAAAGATAAGCATCTTCCTCAAGCAATATGAATTATTCAAGATGACTTCCAACGAGACGGTCAAAGAGATGTTCACACGATTCACTTAGATTGTGAACAATCTCAATACACTTGGAAAGGTCTTCACGAATGAAGAAAAAGTAAGGAAAGTCCTCAGAAGCTTGCCTAAAGCTAAGTGGGGACCAATAGTGACCGTTGTTGAAGAAGCTCAGAATCTCACAACATTACCTCTCAGCGACCTACTTGGAAACTAATCACCCATGAAGTGGTTCTTGGTGAAGATGGAGAGCCAACGTCAACCATAAAAAACGTTGCTTTAAGATCCAAGAAGGATAACATTCCATCGGATGATGGAGAGAGTGATGATGAGGAGGAAGATCTATTCGAGTTGATTTCAAGAGGTCTTCCAAGAATTCTTCAAATGAAGAAGCAATTTGCAAACAAGGATTATCCACGATCATCAAGACCCAAAGGTAAGTTTTCTAACCCCAATAATGAAACTAAAGTATTTGACTTGTTTTGAATGTGGTGAAGTAGATCATCTTGTAAAGGATTTTTCTACAAAAGAAGAGGAATAACTTTAGGAAGAATGATCGAAAGAAGAATGCTATGGTAGCATCATGGAGTGACTCAGATTTTACAAATGAGTCAGATGAAGAAAATGATCAAACAAACTTATGCCTAATGGCTGATCAAGAAGAGGACCCAAATCTCTACGTTGATGGAATGGTAAGTACCCTAATGTCTCAATCTACTTTAGAACTTGCCAGATTCCTTAAGGACATTATCATATGTGATAAAGAATATAAAGTTAAGATAAGTACCTTAAGAGAAATGCTTATCAAACAAAAGAAACGAGTACTGTATTGTCTTTGGATGTTGAAAATCTCAACATTGACAAGTTAGACCTTGATGATAGTATCAAGGCCTTGGAATAAGAAAATGCAATTCCTAAGGACAAATATCTCTTCTGTACATCAAGATTATATTAATCTAAAGAAAGAGAAGGTTGATCAATTGTAGCGTGTAGAGACCAGAAGGCTGCACTTATTCAATTCACTCGTTCGAAAGCTAATCTTGAAAGGATGATGGGTGAACAACAATCTTCGGTTAACAAGAGTGGTATTGGTTATCACATGAATTTTCCAAGAAAACGACTACCATATTTTTCAAAGCTAAAGGAAGTTCACATATGCCTACATGTTTTTATTGTTGTAAAAAAGGGACACGTAAAATCAATTTCCCATAGAGAAGAAATGATCCCTACATTATTACAAACACTTATCCTCTATGTCTAAGAAAACAAGTTCAGCAAATTTGGATTCTTAAAGGTACTAGACTACCAAACATGATTAAACCTGAGTATGGATCAAAATATGTCATTTTGTCTTCCCGAAAAGGTTGAAGTTTTTAGTTTTGCAAGATATCACCAATGTTAAGGAGCATAAATGGATATTAGATAGTGGTTTCTCAAGAAATATGAGTTGAAAAGGTTTTATTGTTTTCCGATTTAAAGAAGCAATCATCCGGAACCATTACTCTTGGTGATAGGGGAAGTGTAACATGATTGACATTGGGAAAATGTTATAATTCATCTAACTTTATTAATGATGCTTATCTTGTTGACAGAATAAGAGATAATCTGCTTAGCATCTCTCAAATATGTGACAAAGGTAATA
This sequence comes from Fagopyrum homotropicum, assembly GCA_033239125.1. NCBI lineage: Eukaryota > Viridiplantae > Streptophyta > Magnoliopsida > Caryophyllales > Polygonaceae > Fagopyrum > Fagopyrum homotropicum. The sequence continues at coordinate 63,120,392 of BSWB01000005.1, forward strand.
AAGTGATCTTTGATTCAAAAAAATGTGAAGTTCAAGATAAACTATTTGGTGACGTTGTGCTTACAACTCCTAGATGTAACAATGTATATTCGATGAGCACTAACCAATTTTTAGGAACAAGATTAACATGTCTCAAGGCCTTGACTGACGATCCAAGGCTTTGGCATAGACGACTTGGTCATGTAAGCATGCATACGATGAAGAAACTTATTTAAAAGGATTTGATCTAAATCTGAGTCGACATGGAGATCAATGTTCTGATGGAGAAGAAGACCCTAAGGCTCAAGATAATAACATGCAAGAACAAATTCAGGATACCGGAGAACAACCTTAAGACCTTGAAACGCATTTTCAAGACCTTGAAATGACAAATAACAACACTGTTGAAAGTCAATTTTAAGGCCTTGAAACCCAACTTCAAGGCCTTGAAATCGGAAACAAGGGCATATCTCCAATGGTACCTGAATTAAGTCGAGCAAATGAGCCTCAATCATCAGAATCCGTTCCACTCTTCAAGAGAAGAAAGTTTCAACATTCTTCATATCATCCACAAGAGAACGTGATCTAGGATCCAAAAGAAGATTGAATAATTTCCATGTAAAATGAGCTAAATAAATTCGAGAGAAACAAAGTCCGGACCCTCACGACTAGATCCATTTGACAATCTATTATAAGAACAAAATGGGTGTTTCGAAACAAGTTTGATTAACATGGTAAAGTAATTCGAAATGAAGCATGAATTGTGTAGCTCAAGGCCATAACCAAGAAGAAGGTATTGGTTATGAGGAGACCTTTGCTCCGCTTTCCAAGTTAGAACCCACACGTATGCTACTTGCATTTGCATCCTTCATGAACATAAAGCTTTTTCAAATTGATGTTAAGTGTGCGTTTCTTAATGGCTTCTTAGAAAAAGAAGTTTATGTTGCTCAACCTCTTAGTTGTGAAAATGATGAATTTTCAAATCATGTTTTCAAATTGGACAAAGCTCTTTATGGTCTTAAGCAAACTCCTCGAGCTTGGTATGAAACATTCTCCAAGTATCTCCTTGAAAATTAATTCAAAAGAGATTTGATTGACAAAACTTTGTTTGTGAAAACCAGAGGCAACGATTTATTAGTAGTTAAATCTATGTCAACGATATATTATTTGGTGCTACTAACGATTCTCTATGAAAAGAATTTTCAAATATTATGCGTAGAGAGTTTGGAATAAGTTTGATGGGAGAGTTAAATTTCTTTCTTGGTCTTCAAGTTACTGAAGTTAAGAACGGAATCTTTCATAACAAAAGCAAGTATACCAAGGCTTTGCTCAAGAAATATAAAATGCATCAATCCAAGGTAGCAAAAAATCTGATGAGTTCTACTCTTTCATTGGATCAAGATAAGAATGGTAAGAGTGTCGTACAAAAGGAGTATCGAGGTATGATTAGTTCTTTCTTATATTTAACCGCTAGTCATCTTGACATTATGTTTAGTGTTTACATGTGTGCAAGATTACAAGCAGATCCCCAGAGTCACACTTGATAGCTGTGAAAAGGATATTTCGATATCCAAATAGCACTAAGGATCTAAGGTTATGATGTCCAGGTAAAAAATCGTTTCACCTAGTTGGCTATTCAAATGCAGACTTTTCAGACTATAAGGTCAATAGAAAGAGCACATCTGGATGTTGCTAATTCTTAGGGTCATCCCTAAACAGTTCGCACTCCGAGGAGAAAAATTATGTCTCCCTATCCACCGCTGAAGCCGAATAGTTGTTAGAGTCTGTTGTTAACAAATTCTATGGATAGCTCAACAACTTTGTGATCTTGGTTTTGATCTCAAAGATCTACCTATTAGAATTTATAATATTAGTGTTATTTTGATAACCAAAAATCTTGTGCAGCATTCAAGAACGAAGCATATTGACGTAAGACATCATTTCATACGTGATCATGTTAAAAAAGGTGACGTATCGATATCTTTTATTTCGACTAACTTGCAGGTTGAAGATATATTCACTAAGCCTATACTTTTCCATTTCAAGGTCTTGAAATGGATTTCAAAGACAAAAGTGATAAACCCGGATCGGATTTATGATTTTCATCTTTTTTGATGTTTGATCATTAAATCATTTTAAAGAAGTATTTTATAAATTGGTTTCAAAATATTTCACCAAGATTTTGTTTTCAAACTTCAAATCTTTGTTTTAAAATTTGGTTGTGAATTATTAGGGAAGCATGCAAATTAAAATTCAATTATGAGGGCCTTGATTCTATCAAGATCATATGATATGCCTTAAATTGATTTGACATTCCCTTTCAAAAAGCAATCTTTCTTTCCATCTTATCTCTTCTTTTCTATGTTCAAAATTTACAAAACCCACTTTGTGCACTTTACTCCTTTCGATTTTCAATCTCTCTCTCTCACAAACGCTCATCCAGAGATAATGTGTCTCACTTCTCCTCAACATCGTTAGAGCAATTCACTCAGGAGGATGTGGAGATATCCACTAACACTCGGTTGCCAACAAATTGGTTTTGAAATTTCAAATCAACAAGGACTAGTTGGACGGGTTTCACAATCATCCTTGAAAACTCCACCTTTATTATATATTTCTATATGTGGGTGATTGAAGACTTAACATTTAAAGAGGTTGAATAAACTATCAAATATCGATTGTATTTCTAGATTGCATGGTTTGGTTTTGTGTTTGTTAAATGTGTCCAGGCCTTGAAAAGCATTTAAAAGGATGAAAACGGGCTTTGAAACTCATTACAAGAGACAAGCACGGATATATTGAAAAACAGTTCTAGGGTTAAACGTAGAGGCCTTGGAAAGTAGTTCAAAGGATAAACGCCAAAGCCCTGAAAAGCGATACAAGGGAGAAATCGGTAGAAAGCTTTTCAAAATCAAGATTCAAATCTCAACAACAAAATCTGCCAAGGATCAAGACAAGATCTTTAAACAAGATATCAAGAGAAGATCTTGGCCAGCTCAACTAGAAGATCTTCAACGGATTTGAAGAGAAAATTCTCGGCACAATAACATGATCTTACAAACATCACAACAAACCGACGAAAGAGATTAAAAGATCTTTTCCATCGGATCTCACACAAAGATCTTGGATCCAAGAAAAACCTTCAATTGTACTCAACCAAGATGTTCACAACTTGGAAGATCTCGGAGCATGAACTAAGGGCTTCAATGACAAGATCTTCAACGCCTCTTTCAAGGAGAAGATCTCGAGGAAGAAGACTCTCAACGTGCGTCAAAGAGAAGAAGTAGATAAATAAGATTGAAGATCTTACAACGGCTACTTCGTCTCAACCAAACACCGTTTTCCATGGAGAAAGAAGAAACATCACAACGGCCTTTTACAACCGCTAGAAGAATACTCCATAGATGACTATAAATGAAGATGATGATTAAAGAGAACAACAACAGCTTACACGAAAACATCTAAGTCTTCAAAGCGATCAAACCATCTTCATTCCGAAAGTTTTTCTTCCTCCTAGCTTACAAAATTTACATCCTTAAAGAGAGAAAAATACTTAAGCTCCATTGGAATATCTAGAGAGTGTTATACTCGAGTCTTTGTTACTCTTCGAAGTAACTAGGCTATCATTGCTAGGTTAGTGTTGGAACTAGATCGTAGCATTGTCTATAGTGGGAGAAGAAGGGGATTTCTTCTAGGTTGTATCTTGGAATCTTTGAAACAGATAATAGATAGTTACATCCTACGGGTAAAGAAACCCTAGGACGAAGACGTAGGTTGTTAGAGCTGAACTTCGTAAACGTATCACCGTGTCAATCTTTTAATTCCACACTATATCTTGCTTAATTGTGACTAACTTTGGTTTGTAGGTTTTCGAAGTCAAGGCCTTAAAATCACTTTCAAAGCCCTTGAAAACCTATTGTGTCACAAAGAGCACAAATCGACATCAAGACCTTAAAATCCGTTTCAAAGCCTTGTAAATGGTTTTTGCGAAAAGTTCCCATACTTTATTCAATCCCCCTTCTAGAGTATTTATATCCTTTATTATATTCATTTATACGGTTCTTCAATTGGTATCACAGCTAGACTCACGTATATTGATTTAACCATCAGTGAGACTAATCATGAACTTTGTAGGTGATGGAGGATTCGCTCAAGGAAGATCAACATCTCGACCACCGCTCTTTTGTAGCAACAATTTTGACCATTTGAGAGCACTAATGAAAATGTTTATTATTGCTAAGGACATGGAACTATGGAGCCTCATTCAAATTGGTCCTGAAATACTAACCACTATGGTTGAGGGAGTTCAAGTCGCAAAGAAGGAAGCCGACTTCACTCAAACCGATTTGGATAGTGTTTCAAAGAACTGCAAGGCCATGAACTTGCTCTATTGTGGATTTGATGCAAATGAATTCAACTGTGTCTCATCATGCAAGAATGCAAACGAAATATGGGACAAACTAGTTGTCACATATGAAGGAACAAGTCAAGTCAAGGAAACAAAGATAAGCATCTTCCTTAGACAATTTTTGCTATTCAAGATAAACTCTAACAAATTAGTCAAGGAGATGTTCACTCGATTCACCGAGATCGTGAACAACCTCACCTCACATGGAAAGGTCTTCACAAATGAAGAGATATTAAGGAAGGTTATAAGAATCTTACCTAAAGCCAAGTGGGGACCAAAAGTGATTGTAGTTGAAGAGGCTCAAAATCTCACAACACTTTGTCTAGACGACCTTCTTGAAAGCTAATCACTCAGCAAATAGTTCTTGGTGAAGAAGATGGAGAGCTCCCATAAAACTCAAATAATATTGCCTTAAGATCCAAGAAGGATGATATACCATAAGTGGAGGAAGATAGTTATGATGAAGATGAGGATGATCCATTCGCCTTGATCTCAAGAGGTCTTGCTAAAATTCTTCAAATGAAGAAGAAATTCGCAAACAACAAGGATTATCCACGATCATCAAGACCTCAAGGTATGTTTTCTAACCCTAATAAGAAAACTAAAGTACTGACTTGTTTTGAATGTCGTGAAACAGATAATCTCATAAAGGATTGTCCACAAAAGAAGAGGAACAACTTTAGGAAGAATGATCGAAACAAGAAAGCTATGGTAGCTTCATGGAGTGACTCAAATTCTTCCAATGAATCAGAAGACGATAAAGAACAAACAAACTTGTGTCTAATGGCCAATCATGTTGAAGACCCAAACCACTATGTTGATGGTGTGGTAAGTACGATTTTGTCAAAACTTGAACTTGAACTCACTCAATTCCTTAAAGACATAATCATATGTGATAGAGAACATAGGGTAAGGATAAGTTCCCTAAGCGAAAAGCTTCTCAAACAAGAGAAACGACTAAGTGAGATTTCTCTGGAGATTGAAAATCTTAACACTAAAAAGTTAGACCTTGATATCAATATCAAGTCCTTGGAATCAGAAAAAGCGATTCTCAAAGGCAATCTTTCTTCTCTCCATTGAGAATATGTCGATCTAGAAAGAAAAGGTTGATCTAACTGTGACGGGTCAAGATCATAAGGCTACACTTATTAAATTCACTCATTAGAAAGCCAATCTCAAAAGGATGATGAGTGAGCAACAATGTTCTCTTAACAAGAATGGTATATGCTATCATGTAAGTTTTCCTAGAAAAATGACTACCACTTTTGTTAAAGATAAAAGAAGGATTCATATGCCCACATGTTTCAATTGTTGTGAAAAGAGTCACGTAAAGTCAACATGTCCATATAGAAGAAATGACCCTTACATTTAAGAAATACTTATCCGCTATGTTTAAGGAAATAAGTTAAGCAAATATGGGTTCCTAAAGGTACTAGACCACCAAACATGATTGAGCCTGAATATGGACCAAAATATGTCATTTGGTCGTCCCGGAAAGGTTGATTTTTGCTGTTCTGCAGGATATCACCAAGGTTAAGCAGTATAAATGGATATCAGATAGTGGTTGCTCAAAACATAAAAAGCTCACTGTTCTCAGATCTAAAGAAGCAATCATTAGGAACCATTACGCTTGGTGATAAAGGAAACTGTAAACGTCATTGGTGTAAACACCACAAATCTGCGGGACTCGCGATGTTAGGGGGAGACCTCACAATGGGTCCCGACCCTTAGCCTGACAACAATTTCACGGGACCTTTCCAACAAGGCACAAATAAAGGCAAAGCTCAAACCATATATAATGTATGCGAGAAACTGAAATGTAAAGATACAAGGTGGAAACTCCACCGAGTCCTCAAAACGACACATACTCCGATAAAGAAATCCGAAACCGTACAACATAAACCGTAATCCAACAACATAACAAAACCCAAAAACGTCCCCGTCCTATAATGTATGGAGACACTAGTTTCCACTCCTCCATCTCACTCGGCGGCGTCCCTAACATGTGGGGCATCTACCAAACGGTTTAAAACCGTTAGCTAATATTCGTAGCAATAGAATCGAGGTGAGAGACACAACACAACTAGATCATCAAAAACACATATCATACTCCAAAGCACACAAATCCGGTTTATTATATTTTTATTATTAAGTCATATTCCGTTCTAATTCAACTTCTTTTGTGACACGAGAATCTCCCGAAACTCGCCTCGGTCCCCACTTACCGGCAAGGAATGGTACTGATGCATCCGACCGTCTTCCTGCCCTGGCTAATCGCCGAGAACCTCCTAGCTATCGCAAGAGCTAGGCAGTGATATCACCGCCCATTATCATATACTTGGGCCAATATAAAAATAACGGTCGGTGGTCCTAATACCGGTTTAGTTGTTATAACATAAAACAGTATACACACACCGCCAAACACACATCAATGCTAATACAAAGAATATGAGCTAAGTAACTCCGGAGACTTACCTCATCTCCACACTCAAATCACAACACTCTCGCTTCCTTAGGGAGAAAGCCCACAACTTGTTCGCAAGAGGATATTCATATCAACACATGCTCACGCCAAGAAGTCTAAGACATCACTCTAGTGATCCAAGCAAGATAAACCAACCCTCAAGCTAGGAATGTATCCTAGAATCCAAGATACGCATAACACTCTCAACAAGCAAAGGAAACTCACAACAACCTATAGCCTCAAAAGAACCTAAACCACAGCCAAGAAGGAGCCATCTAGCCTAGAAGGTCCAACATGCTCATCAAACACAAAACCATCAACTACATCAAGCCTTAAGGGCTCCTACGTTCCCAACAACTAGATGGCATTCTTAGTCTAGTCTAGGTCCATCCTAGGTATGATACTATCAAGATATAAACTCAAACCTAAAGAAGGAACGAAGAGAATGGGAGAAGAGGAGCCTACTGTTGAAGAAACGCAACCGCGGAGTCAAGCTGGCGCCCCTGCGAAACCTAGTCGCTGCAATTGCGGCCTCCAGCGCCGCCCCTACAATTGCTTGAGCCGCCCCTGTGGAGGCCTGGATCCGCCCCCTTCCCTCGATGATTCGACCCAGCGGTATGAAAAATAGAAGGCCGTTTTCTTTGTCTTCGACTGTGGATCCTTGGCTCCAATGTCCTCCTCTTCTTGTTGGGTCTTCTCCAAACACCAACCACTGATCTTAGACTCCTCTTCACGACCTAAACGAGCTAAGAAAACATGCATGCAAAGGATTCAACAAGGTCTCTCTTCAAAAGCTTCCTCCATAGCCATGGAGGAGAAGAGAAGAAGGGGAAAAGGAAATCAGCAAGAGAGGAGAAGAGGGGAGGAAGGAAGCTTGCCAAAATAAAACCAAAGCTCCCCAATGCTGCAGATCACTAGCCAAGAGTTTCCAAGGAGAAGGAAGAGGTAAGAGCACAAGAGGAAGAGTGAAGAAGTGAAGAGCGTGAAATCAAAAGTGAGGAGAGAGGGAGAGTTTGTTTGAAAAGGTGGGAGGGAAACAAGGGGTCAGCTGACATCTTGTCACCTCAACTAGGAACGAGGGGTCGGAAAGCGGAAAGGGGAAAACAAAGGGTCGGCACGGGATTTTGGGAGTAAATCCCAGCACTCAGCACCTCGTGCATGCGGGAAAAAAGGAGCCTCTAACGCGGAAAGGTCGATAAAATGCTCTTAGCCTGGAATAGAAATTCCGGATGTTAAAACTAACCCCCATAAAACAAGTTTCTTCCCGAAACTTGCTAAAGGCAGTACTCTCGGCCAAACACCTCTCATATCCACTCGGAGCTCATAAAAACATCAAGTAACGGCGCTAATCCAAGCCTACGAATAAAAATCACATCAAGACCTCGCAAGGTACACATATACTCATACGAACTCACATAACACATCAAGACATAAACACATAGCACAAACAAGGGAAGATCTCGGGACTAACCCAAAGGTCCTATTGATGTCGCTAAACCTGCATAAAACTCGGGTTAGTTCCTCCGGTTACTATCCTCCATCTCCCATGTAGCCTCATCGGCTCCTTGCCTTAACCAATGTACTCTCAACATCGGTATCTCCTTCGATCGAAGCGGCCTCGTACTTCGCTCTAAAACCACTAACGAATGATCCACAAAAGTATGGTCCGGCTCGACCACTAGGTCCTCGTGGCTAATCATGTGCCTCGGGCCATGGATTTACTCTCTCAATTGAGATACATGAAATACCGGATGTATACCCTCCAACCGCGATAACAATGCTAACCTGCATGCTACCTGACCGACTCTCTCCACTATCTCGAATGGACAAACATATGAGGCTCCGCGTCGGTGATACCCTCAACCACACCTGAGCTCCTACCCTGAACTCGAGAGACCTACGCCACCTATTCGCAAACGACCTCTGATGGCTCTACGCAGCCAACATCCTCTCTCGGATCAAAGCAACCCTAGTCATCTCGTCTCGTACCTGATCTGGAGCTACAACTCTAGAACTCCCCAGCTCATCCAAACATAAGGGTGTACGACATCTCCGTCCATACAATGCCTCATAAGGTGCCATCCCGATCGATGCGTGCCAGTTATTATATGAAAACTCCACCAACGGGGTCTGGCCATACCTGCCCCCAATCTAGCACACATGCTCGTAACATGTCCCCCAAGGTCTAAATAGTCCGCTCAGACTGGCCGTGGATCTGTGGATTGTATGCGGTGGTGAAATGAAGACTCGAACCTAGGGCAGCATGTACCTGCTACCAGAAACTCGAGGTAAAACGCCCGTCCCATCAGAGATGATAGTCCTCGGCACTCCATGTAATCTCACAATCTGACGGATATACTCCTCGGCTAAACAACTCACCGGCCATGTTTCCCGAATAGGGATGAAATGCGCGGTCTTCGTCAACAAACCTACAACTACCCATATTGCATCAAAGGTCCTACTCGGTCTCAAACCGGTAATGAAGTCCATGGATATATCCTCCCACTTCCACTGCGGCACGGACAGTGGGTGAATGTCTCCTCCATGTCCCTGGTGCTCGATCTTGACTACACCGAGCTTGAGCCAGCCCCATTAATAAGATCTCCTGAAATCATGGTACATCTTACTCGTGCCTTGATGCACCGAGTAAGGTTTAGAATGTGCCTCATGCAAAATCCGCTCCCTCAACTGCTGATCTGACGGTACACAAATACGCCCTTGGCATCTCAACCGTATTCCCCTACGATAACTGCGGTGCCTCACCTCGGGACATCTTGTCCCGGATCCTCATACAAATGGGACATCCCTCATGCTTCTACCGGATCTCTCCGGACAGGGCAGGTAATACCTCTAACTTTGACATCTGACAGTCCGTATCCAGAAACCGGATATCCAGCTCCAACTCTATCAAATCCCTATACAACTGTGGCTGAACCGTAAGTCAAGCTATATCCTCCTCTTGAGGTGTCCTCCTACTCAAAGCATCGACGACTACATTCGTCTTTCCCGGATGGTACAAAATCTCCAAATCGAACCATCTCCTCTGGCGGTTATTCAACTCCCACTGAGTGAATATATACTTCAGACTCGTATGTCTGTGAAGATCGGGCACGTAGCCCCATACAAGTAATGTCGCCAGATCTTCAGGGCATGAATCATTGCCGCTAGCTCGTGATCATGGGTAGGGTAATTCTCCTCGTACGACTTCAGCTGCCGAGAAGCGTACACAATAACCCTACCCCTCTGCATCAAAACGCACCACAAACCTAGCTTGGAGGCATCACTATATACTACAAAATCCTCTATGCCCTCAGGCTGGGCTAAAACGGGGGCGGAGGTCAACCTCCTCTTCAGCTCCTCGAAGTTGTGCTGACAAGGCTCGGACAAAAAGAACCTGGTAGACTTCCTCAACAAGGAAGTAAACAGCCGTGCAATCACGGAGAAACCCTCAACAAACCGGCGGTAGTATCCTGCTAAGCCCAAGAAACTACGCACCTCCTTGACCGTCCTAGAAGGCGGCCAGCAAGAAACGGACTCTATCTTCGCCGGATCAACAATGATACCCTCGGCGGAAACTATATGACCAGGAATGCCACCTCGGACATCCAGAACTCGCACTTAGAGAGCTTAGCGTAAAGCTCTCTATCCTAAAAAACTTGAAGCACCATCCTCTAATCTCCTGCATGCTCCTCCCTACTCCGGGAGTAAACCAAGATATCATCTATAAACAATACAACAAACTGGTCCAAGAAGTCGATGAAGATGCCGTTCATCAACTCCATGAAGATGGCGGGTGCATTCGTGAGTCCGAATGGCATCACGACAAACTCATAATGGCCGTATCTCGTCCTGAATGCCATCTTCGGCACGTCCTCGTCTCTCACCCTCTGCTGGTGATATCTCGACCTCAAATCGATACGCGAAAACACGGTGGGTACTTGATCTTGATGGTGACTTTGTTCAACTCCCGGTAATCAATGCATAGCCTCAAAGATCCGTCCTTCTTCTTGATGAAGAGGGCCGGTACACCACAAGGGGAAACGCTCGGGCGTATGAAACCCCTCTCGGCTAACTCCTCGAGATACTTCTTTAGCTCAAGCATCTCGATCGGCGCAATGCGGTATGGGGCCTTTGGAGATCGTCCTCGTGTAGGGCTCCAACTCAAGAATAAAATCAACGCTTTTCTGTGGTGGCAATCCGGGTGGCTCCCCGAAAACATCCTTAAACTCTCATGCCACGAGAATCTCCTACAGCGATGGTCCCGTCTCCTCCTTCTTGGCATAGCACTAGAAGGCCTCGCATCCCTACCCGATAAGTCTCGCGGCTCGGACCGCGCTAATGACTGTACAGGCCTTCCCGAGGTCCCATCTTCGGAAAATAACCTCGTGTCCCGTTTCCGTGGTGACCGTCACGTTCCTCCGGCTGATGTCCAAAATGGCTCGATGACGCTCCATCCAATTCATCCCTATGATGGCTTCCTCATGAACCAGGTGCATGACATAGAAGTTGGCTATGTTAGATTGTTTTGCTGTGTTTATTCTCACCAAATCCTTGAGATCGACTCCGGAATATTAGCCCTTACTACGATATATCCCTACACTGCGAGTTCACTTATCGTTAGACATATATTTCAGGATATAAATTTAAAGCTTTTTCTGCACACACCTTTTGGATCGAACATTACACAACATAATTCAAGTAAAATTACCAACTTAAACAATCATTTGACAGGATAATAAACACTTAGTGAAAGAAAATAGAAGAACATCGGATATTGCAACTATGCACAAATAATTGAAAATCAAAACTATATAAAAAGTTATAAGGTATAACAAAGGGGAAAAACAAAGGACTCTCAGCCAAGGTCAACAACAAACTGAAAAGACATCAATAGAAATATAAACATCGATCCGGTCCTATAATGTACGGGAACCCCGGCTAACCCTCCATCCGGATAACTCAGCAACATCTCTAACCAACCGGGCATCTACAACATCGTTATAAACCGTTAGCTAACATTCTAGATATTAGAAAGACTGTAAAGACACAAACACGTGTAAAAATATAAACACATAGCATTCTTGCACACAACCGGTTATAATCTTTCAATAATCGTTATCCATTACTAATTCAACTTCTTTTGTCACACGATAATCTCCCGAAACTCACCTCCGCTTGCGTCTGCCGACAGGTATAAATCAAATGCATCTATCAGTCTCCCCTCTAAACCAGGCAAGTGGTCACTGCCCGGATATAATACACTAGGGCCAATTACGGTATAAGGTCGTCCTAGTCCGGTTTTACGTTAACGATAAAGTAACAAACACCACCAATACAGTCAAACTAATATACAGAACTCAGCTAAGTAAGTCCAAGGGACTTACCTCAATCGAAGGTAACTCAAGAATCAGTTAACTACTCAGATTCCCGAAGGAAAGGATAAATTCCTACTCAAACAAGGCATCGTGAATCGAAAACTATCCGAATGCTAGAAGTCTACACAATTCTAGTCTTATTGACCTCTACAAGTTCCACTACAGCGTGCTAGAAGTTTCCTACTTCTAACCTCGATGATCGCTAACTAATCTAACCATTTTAGGAAGAACGATTCCTAGTCTCAAGGTTCTTAAGAAACAACATCAACAACACAAGCTCGAGGCTTTTAAAGAATAAATAACTCACAAGGATCAACAAGCCACTAATTGGCATTCACCCGAGTTCATCTAGGTTTAGCCTAGCATGATCTAGCACAAGGAAATGGAAAAGGAAGCAAGGATTTATGCAACTCACCAAAGATGGGTGTTATTGTAGGGGCGGTGCACTGACAGAAGGCGCAAGGGAGGCAATGGGGTTCAGCCGTAGGGGTGGCAGCTTGCAGCTGCAGGGGTGGTGCACTAACAAAAGCGGGTCGGGCTTTCCTTTGACAACAACAGTAAACCAAGAGGATCGAAGCTTCCTCCTCACTCTTCACACGACAAAACTAAACCAAAGGAGCCTGGAAACACAACGCAACAACCAACGAAGGACAAAAAGGATCAAGACTCGATCATACGGGGATTAGCCGCGAAGAACAGATCTAGACGAACAACCTGTTCTGAAGAATGAAGAACACACGAAATTACCAAACATGGACATCAATGAAAACAAGAAAACAAAAAGGGACAAGAAGAACTGAAAGGAACAATGATAGAACCCTTTTCGATATCCAAGAACCAAACTAGTGACGATTCGACCCCGCTTCTTACAACTCCACACAATCGATATGGGAATCAGGAGCACGAAGAGGTTGCCTTGTTCGATTTGCAACAACAATCCCGAAGGAGATTGACATACACAAGAACAAGAAAGCTAGATCACAAACACAAACTCACAAGGCAAGAATGAATGAATTCTCTTGGATTCAATTCTGAAATGCTCTCAGCAAAACTTGTATAAAACTTGTCTAACTACAAAATGAAGAGAGAAAAGGATTTTATACATCCTAGGCCTTTTCTTCCTAAAACAGAAAATAGAAATAATTACAATAATTACATTTAGAGAGATTTAAATAAAAGCCAGCAAAATAGAACAAAAATGGGTCTAACTAAACTCTCCTATTCAACCCTTCACGTCCACGTACTTATACGAATATTCAAGCCATGCACCTACACACACGTGAAGCCTCTTTAAGCTCCATAAATCATCTTAGCTGGTATGGGTTCGTGGTTGATCCAGAAGATGGTCCTTAGGCTTGATGAAGGTGGACCATGTTTAGGAAAAGAGCATCCAGCTTAGCTTGGCATTTAGCTTGAGCTCTTTTTATTGCCCCCTGAGGTATCGAAGATGGAGTTAGCACAAATGAGCCTTCATCATGATGGGCTTGGGATGTTGCCTCCATTAGTTGGCTTGGATGCACCCGCATCATTCCCCCTCTCTTGAAAATGAGTCGTCCTCGAATCCAGGTCTTCTTTCGTTTCAATGACGTTGGTTGTTGGATCACGTGAAGTGTCTTCTCCGTAGCTGAAATTTCATCTACTCCCTGGACACCCTTTGAGGTCACTATAAATAAATGAAAAAGAACACAATAAGGGCAAGGCTCACAAGCGTCAAAAATATGGTCCAAGTACTCTTACCGAGGGGTAGAGAACATTAAGTGCCCCTTATGCGCTCTTAAAGACGTGTTGTGCATAAATACATCATCAATTTAAACAACATCACATATATCAATATAAGAATCACACACATAATACCTCAAAAGAATGAATGAACTAGGTGGTACAAGGGTTGTTATCCTCGTCCTCATCCTCAATTCCGGATAAACTAACTTAGCAAACCTTAAGAAGCATCTCCGACTTCATATAAGCATCGAAACTCCCGATGTTCCTCACAAAGGCTGATTTTACCCTAAGGCCATCAATTAGCATCACAATAGGGACCTTTTCCTCTATGGTCCACTAAAGAACTAACCTATAGGGTTCAATCAACTCTAAATTATCCACATGTTTTCCATCCTCCAAATGCACAAAAGACTTCCAAGCAACATGATAATTGAAATGAATCTTTAAAGACATTGCTACATCAGATTTCAAACTTAAGTCATTAAAATCACAATCTAATGCATGTCTCCAAGTAGTGTCTTAGTGTTCAATGTCCAATTCAATATCCCAATCAAAGCATTTCGCATATTACTCAAACCCATCTATTTCATCCTCAAGAAGCTCAATGTCTAGACCTAAATCAGATTCATGTCCATTTATATCTTTACCAGGTCGAAAACTAGAGTTTTCACACAAATCAGCAAGTGAACAACCTATGGGCATTGAAGTGAAAGAGGGTATGGAAAGGCTCCCTTGTAGATCCTCACAAGGGTCATGTGGTGCATCTAAAATCTCTTTAGCTATGAAAGGCTCAATGTGCTGAGATTCATCACAAACACAAGCCAATTCATTGCAATAAGGTCATTACACTTAATAACACTCAAAACAGGCTTGGTAACACAATTGGGGCATTTCTTATGCTCAGGCTCATGCACATGTAACATAACATCATTTTCCACAACATATTTATGTGCAAACAACTCATAGTCATCAATTTCATGCTTATCACTTTCAATATCACCCAATAACTCAGATTCATGCTCAATTGTTTCATCACTAATGATAGAATGCAACACAATCTCATATTCTGATGTTAACAAGTCTAAGTGATTAAACATTAAAGTACAAGGTTTTGAATCACTTCCCTTTGGAGTTGTGGTAACCCCAATTGTTGATGAAGGTGTGCTAATGGCTGATAACGAGTTGTGTGAATCATCATGCTTGGGAAGGTCGTGGCATGACCAGATTTGCTCCGTCCTTGCCTCCTATGCCGTGTTCACATCAGGATCGCATTAACCTTCGAAGTCGGGCATTGTCATCTTGCCAATGCCGTCTTGTACTGGTTCTCGAAGTGGCTCATGTCTCTATCCTTCATCTTCGGAATAATCCCATGGCTCATACACATAATTTTGATATTGTTTAGGATAATAATCCATATTAGGAGTAGAAGGGACATAATTACGCTCTTGGAAAGCATGGTTTCTTTGGCCTTGTGGAATAGGCTTTGAGGGTTTAATATCATTGGAACTTCTTCCAGCCTCAAGTGTGGCCAACTTTGTACATAGACCATCAATGCTATCATTGGAACTTCTTCCAGTGGTCACGGTTTCCAAGTAGTGGCTTGTATCTTAGGTGAGTGTTCGAGGATCTTGATATATTCTAAGGCTTGATGGATGTATGATCTTGATTGGTTCATGGGATGAGTGTAGGGTTTCCCTTGTAAGGCTTGTGAGGATTGAGATTTGGAGTATATGGTTGTTGAGATTATGGGCTAGGATATGCGTATCCTAGCCCACAAAGTGGTTACCATTGAGATTCTTGAGACTAGGCATGTTTATCCTAGTATGTGTTATGGGTTATGATATATCTTGCGTGATCATGGGGTCTAGAAGTCTAAGGACTTCTAGCTTGTGTTGAGTGTGATGTGAGCATGAGAGATTCTAGGATGTGGTCCTAGAATGAGAGTCAAATGATCTTGAGTAGATCATTTATGTAGAAGTGTATGACTTCTTGTGTTGAGCGAGTTTTGATAGATATCTTGTTGTGAGCAAGTTGTAGGCTTCTTCCCAAGGGAAGCGAGAGTGTTACGAGAGTTTGCATTTGGACGAGGTAAGTCTCCGGACTTACTTAGCTCGTACTCTTCGTATTAGTTTCGATGCGTGTTTGGTGGTGTGTGTTTAATGTTTACTTTATAACAATTAAACGGGAAATAGGACCACCGACCTTTATATTATTTGGCCCAAGTGTTTGATAATAGACAGTGCCAGCACTGCCTACCTCTTGCGAGAGCTAGGAGGTTCTCGGCAACTAGCCCGGGCGGGTAGACGGTCGGATGCATCAGTCCCATTCCTTGCCAATAATTAGGGACCGAAGCGAGTTTTGGGAGATTCAAGTGACATAAAAGAAGTTGAATTAGAACGGGATATGACTTGATAATAAAAGGATAATAAACCGGATTTGCATGCATTGGACTATATTGTGCGTTTATGATGATTTACTTGTGTTTGTGCCTTTCACCTTGATTCTAATGCCTCGAATATTGGCTAACGGTGTTATATCGATGTTGTAGATTGCCTTGTAGGTCAGGAATGTGGCCGAGAGATCCGGAAGAGTGGGCAGCAGGGGTTCCGTACATTTGAGGAGTGATTTTTGGTTGGAGTTGGGTTGTGTATTGTTCTTCAGTTACTGTGTTTTGTATGCCGCATGTATGTCGTTTAGTCTTTGGAGTTGTATCTCGGTTGAAGTCTTTTGTTGTATGCTTTTGGGTTTTGATTACATTGCATAAAAATGTATTTCGGCTTTGACCATAATTTGTGCTTTGTTCCAAGATCCGGTGAAATTGTTGTCAAGCTAAGGGTCGGGACCCATTGTGAGGTTTCCCGTAGAATCCCGAGTCCCGAGGATTTGGGGTGTTACAATTGCTTACCTGATAACTGTGAGTAGTGGAGAGACGACTTCGCTCTACACTAAGATCGACTAGCCATGCCTCCTCCCGGCATTCCTGCAACGAAAATTTGGCTAAGGTACCCACTCATAAGATCCACGAAAAGCAAGGTTCGAAAATTTTGTGATCTGTAGATGGGAAGGAAAGGAGGGAAAGGAGGGAAGATCGGTCATACCCTCAACACTTGAGGCTGGTATGGCATTCCTGCAACAATACTTGTGGCTAAGGTACCCGCTCATAAGATCCAGGAAAATCAAGGTTCGATAATTCTGTGATATGCAAATTGGATGGAAAGGAGGGAAGATCGCTCTCCACTAAGATCGACTAGCCACGCCTTCTCCGTCTGGTATGGCGTTCCAGCAACGAAACTTTTGGCTAAGGTACCCGCTCATAAGATCCAGGAAAAGCAAGGTTCGATAATTTTGTGATTTGTAGATGGGAAGGAAAGGATTGAGATTTGGAGTATATGATCTGAGTAAATGTTGGCCACAATTTAGGCTGGAAGAAGTTCAAATGCCCTTGTGAGGCTTGTGAGGATTGAGATTTGGAGTATATGGTTGTTGAGATTATGGGCTAGGATATGCGTATCGTAGCATAGAGTGGTTACCATTGAGATTGTTGAGACTAGGCATGTTTATCCTAGTATGTGTTATGGGTTATGTTCTTCCGTGATCATAGGATCTAGAAGTCTAAGGACTTCTAGCTTGTGTTGAGTGTGTTGTGAGCATAAGAGATTCTAGGATGCGGTCCTAGAATGAGAGTCAAATAATCTTGCGTAGATCATTTATGTAGAAATCTAAGACTTCTTGTATTGAGGGAGTTTTGATAGATATCTTGTTGTGAGCAAGTTGTAGGCTTCTTCCCAAGGGAAGCGAGAGTGTTGCGAGAGTTAGCGTTTGGACGAGGTAAGTCTCCGGACTCACTTTGCTCGTACTCTTCGTATTAGTTTCAATGCGTGTTTGGTGGTATGTGTTTATTGTTTACTTTATAACAATTAAACAAGAAATAGGACCACCGACCTTTATATTATTTGGCCAAAGTGTATGATAACGGGTGGTGACATCACTGCTTACCTCTTGAAAGAGCTAGGACGTTCTCAGCGACTAGCCTGGGCGGGTAGACGGTTAGATGCATCAGTACCATTCCTAGCCAATAAGTAGGGACCGAGATCAGTTTTTTGAGATTCTCGTGTCACAAAAGAAGTTTAATTGGAACGGGATATGACTTGATAATAAAAGAATAATAAACCGGATTTGCATGTATTGGAGTATGATGTGTGTTTATGATGATTTACTTGTGTTTGTGCTTTTCACCTTGATTGTAATGCCTCGAATATTAGCTAACGGTGTTATACCGATGTTGTAGATTGCCTTGCAAGTTAGGAATGCGGCCGAGAGATCCGGAAGAGTGGGCAGCCGGGGTTCCGTACATTTTGGGAGGGGTTTTTGGTGGGAGTTCGGTTTTGTATTGTTCTTCGGTTATTGTGTTTTGTATGCCGCGTGTATGGCGTTTGGTCTTTGGAGTTGTATCTCGGCTGAAGTGGTTTGTTCTATGCTTTCGGGATTTCATTGCATTGCTTAAAAATGTATTTCGGTTTTGACCTTTATTTGTGCTATGTTGTAAGATCCGGTGAAGTTTTTGTCAAGTTAAGGGTCGGGACCCATTGTGAGGTCACCGCCCGTAGCATCCTGAGTCCCGAGGATTTGGGGTGTTACAGTTGGTTACCCCAATAACTTTGAGAAGTGGAGAGACAACTTCGCTCTCCACTAAGATAGACTAGTCACGCCTTCTTCGTCTAGTATGGCGTTCCTGCAACGAAACTTGTGGCTAAGGTACCCACTCATAAGATCCAGGAAAAGCAAGGTTCGATAATTCTGATCTACAGATGGGAAGGAAAGGAGGGAAGATCGTTCTTACCCTTAACATAGGAGGCCATAGGAGGAAGGGAGTGAAGATTGGCGAGAGAGGCTAGGGTAACTTGGTGTGAGCAGTCCGATGAGTGCCGGCTTAGTAGTAGAGAAGGGAGTGAAGAAGGGAGCTTCTACTCTGCAGGCTTTAAGGTAAGTAATTTCTTCCTTGTTTACACTTACCTGACTTACATGATGAAGAGCTGCACTTGTCTTGGCAGAGAAGGTGCTGCTACATACAGCAAATTGGGCAATGAAGAGGAGGGAAAGAGTACAATCTGTAGAAGGAAGGCGTGTGAGTGTTTCGTTGTACGTGGACGTGGGAGTGGGGAGGTGCATGCATCAATTTTGGGTTTTCGAGGTTGCCATCGAGGAGATCGAGACTGATAAGGTAAGGATATATGCAGTTGTTTCCTTTTTTGTACTTCTCCATGTCGCAAGGATCCTGACTAGAGATACGTGATGATGTGGAGAGATCACAAAGGGAGGTATATCTTGTGGTTTGGATAGAATGAACGTCAACATGAGGACATCCAGGTGCGGCTGCATCACACCCTTGTTGGCTAGTGGTGAGCAGCAACAAGTATTGAAGTTGGGTGTTGACGGCCAAACAGCAAGGCAAGTAGCGGGCTGACTAGAAGCAAAAGGCATGCAAGTTGAGTTGTGAGGGAGGCGGTTAAAATGATGAAGAAAGGATGAATGGAAGATGGGTTGTCTTGTTAAAGTCTTTGTCAGGGCCATGTCAATAACATGCCATGACATTGTCAAAAATACAAAAATATATATACTAGGGTTTGCAAGATTAGGGTTTGGTGATCATTTCATCATTTTATGTGAGTTAAGGCTCACATTAAATGATAGGGTTAGTGTTGATACATAACACTAGGTATCATGAGGAAAAGGTCAACGGATCGAAATCCAGTCTGACTCGGAAATAAACGAAAGAAAATTTTCCTATTATTACAGTGATTAATTTCAAAAAGTGATAAAATTAATCTATCACAAGAATCATGGATAGATGGGTCTAGAGATAGATATACTTGTTGCGGAAAAAATCAAGGCACTCGATGAATCTTGGTTGCATTTATCTTTGCATGCTAACTGACATTCATTGGATATACTATACTTCAGGTAGTTTTTTGTAAGAGCTAGGATTTTCGAATCCTAATTAATGATGATTAATATTGATTAACTTAATCATTGATAGTATTTGACACATAACACGTGAAAAGTGCGAAAGTGGTGAGTATGAGTCCCACCGTTATGTTCCTGGTGTAATTTTGGACTTATGGGGTGTTTTTCACTTTTTCACCCGGTAATTATTTTTACCCTCCGGTGTTATTTGGAGCATTTGGGAGCCTTAATTAATAAAAATGCAATTTAAAGAAATGATCTGGACATCAGACATATCCTAGATATGAAATAACATGGAAAGGCAAAACAACCAAAAAAGTCGCTTTTTCGTTACTTAGAGGCTAAGAAAGACTGCTTAGAATTACGCGTTTTCTGAGGCAATTGCGGAATAATTATCCCTACAATATTCCAGATTTATTATTCAAATTCGAAAAGTTTGGAGAAGGGGGTTTAACCCGCCTTTGGATCGGATAAGCATAATTATCGACTTCGCTAAAAGATGATTATCGTCTTCGCTATACATAGCGGAAACCCATTTATTAATTCATTTCCTTTCACGTTTCCTCGTAAAAGTTCTGATTTCTCTCAACCTTCAAACTAAGATCTACACTCCGTTTCTAATCTTATTTCAAATATGTTTGTAGTTTTTGGATTCCTCTCTTCATTCTCTTCATTTTGGTACCAAGTTTCTTCATTTCTTAGCAAGTGATGATCTGGTCGAGTACATATGCTACTGGGCCGTATCCGTCGCTCAGATTTCGGTGAATTTGATAGTTTCCGAGCATAGCCTTCACCGTTGTGATTCCGAATCTTCTTTCGGATCGTCAATTTGGTTAGTAACGATTAAGTTATAAATTTATTCATTTTCTGTATTGTGATTTGGCATAAATTAATATTAGGCTTGTCAAAAATAGATAATTTGAAATTTCATGATGCTCGTTATATTATTATGGTGTATAGTTGTTTGTTTGATGAAATCTGATGACTAGTGGGTTCAGAAATTGCCTACGGGCAAAACATTATTCTGGTGAAAGGTAATTTAATTAATAAAAGGTTAATTGATTAAATTAGGATCAGAATTGAGATTGAGGAATGTGGATTAGATCATACCTTGAGAGGTTTGAGGAATTGCGAGATGTTGAGTTTATGGATTGATAATTATGATCTTTGAGGATATTGATATTGTGCATTGTGTTATGGTTATGAATTTGTGAGATCTTGAAGACTAGGAGGTGAAATCTCCTAGCTTGTGAATAGTGATTGATATTTGTGTGCCTTGTTTATGCAGGCACTGATCGTTTCCTCAAAGGGAAACCGTGACCACTATTTAGGACTACCTTGTGATAAGTAAGTCCTTCGGACTTAAATTCTGGAGCTTAAAGAACAACTCAGGAAGCATGGAATTAATGAACAAGATTTACTTTGGACTAGATTTGAGAGATTTCACATTCAGCAGAGATTCACCTTGGTCAGCTACAGTGTCACCTCGACCGAGGTGATCTTGAGGAGCGTCCCGACCGAGGTGAACACCCTGGCGCCGGCGAGATCATATCTTTTGGCTGAGATCTTTTATTTTTGGAAAGTAGATATCCTATATTTTTGGGCTGGATTTCTGGAAGGAATATCTTATATTTGGGAGATCTATTTTAGAGATATAATATATTTTATAGGAAATTATCTTTTTAAAATATTTTTATCTTTGAAAGATATGTCTCCTATATAAAGGGTTGGATTTTCCACAATTCAGCCATCTTTGGATCATCGGATTTTCTGGATCAACGCAGCAGTTAGGAGATTTGCTGAAAGTTTGAAGGAAGCTTTGAAGATTGAAGGAAGGAAAATTCATAGTTTTGAGATAGCTTTTGAGGGAGTTTGTAAGATTTTCTTAGATTCCCTTTGGTTTATTGTCTTGTTTGATTTGTGATTTAAGGAACGCTGATTTGTGAATTATTTGATTCAGTTATTGAAGCCTTGTTCTTAAGGTTTTGGTGTTCAAATTTTCATCCCTTCACCTTTTATTCAATTATTGTTATCATGATGATGAGTAGCTAAATGGAAGGACTGTTGTTCGAGAAGTTGAGAAAACGGAGCTTGACTGAGATACATCTTGGATGCATTCAGAACACCTCGACCGAGATGTTCTTCGCCCACCGAGATGGTCTTATCTGGGAGATGATTCTTATTTTATTATGTAGTTCAGCTAGGTCCGGTGAGTATTCTGATTTCCTTAGACTTATATATGACCCATTGGGACAATGTGTCCCAAGTATGGGGTATTTGGATGTATTTATGTGACCTTATGTGTATGCTTGGATGACTCTACCGGATATTATTGTTTTATCTTGCTCTATATGCTTATTTGTCATTACATGTATACATACAGGTATTTGTTTGCAAAAAACGTCGAAAACTGGTTGAAGAAAAAAAATTTTTGACCTCGACCGGGATGATTCTGGCCAAACGAGGTAAAGCACATCGGATGCCTTAGAACACTTCGACCGAGGCGGTTTAACTTAGAGATTTTTCGAAACGTTTTGTGCTTCTTTTCTGGATATGACCTCAGTGATGATTCTGCTTGCAGATTGGTTTTGAAATCATTATATGTTTGAAAGGTTTTATGATATGTTTAAAATGCAAAATGCTTTGTTTAAAGTTTTAGCATGTTAAATACTTTGTTTTTATCAAAATTATGTTGAATTTGAAGGTTGACACCACATGATGAGTTCTATCACATTCTTGCTGGGATGATTAAGGCAATTCATTCTCTTCTCTTCTTCTTCTTGATCATGCTTAGCCCCTAATATACATATTTGCCTCCCTTTACCTATCCGGGAATTTGGAAGCAAGCAAGTGAAGAAAAGCAAGTGAAAGTGAAGTTGAGATGGTGGCTGAAAGTTTTAGAAAAAAACAAATAGGTTTGGGGAAGTCAATCATGATGATGAGTAACTCGGCACCATTCACATAGCCGGGTGTTTGTGTCTTGCCAAAGTCGGATTGAGCGATATTCCTAACGAGTCATGGTATGTGCATCAAGGGTTTGAGGCATCTCAAGAAATTGATGATTGCTGATCTCCTAGGCTTCGGTTATTGTGCACCTCTGTTCATGAATCCCAAAAAGTAAAGTAAAAAAGTAAAAATAAGCAAAGCTTATTGGTGGATGATGTTGAGATTCAAAGAAAGTGAAGTAAGATCCTTTTCCCCGATTCTAGCACCACATTCCTTATATACATCCCACCCTTACACGTTTCTTGACTTCTTTTTGGAAAGCCCTTGAGACCTCGAGCTTGTTGATTAACTTGGTGGTTTAAACTGGATTATACATGATTGATTTCGATAATTATGATTTATTATGCATTCTATGATTTTATGCAAAGATGAACAACTTTCTTATATTTATAAAATGTTTTGATCATGTCTTGATTTAATTTGCCATGAAGCATTCTCTTAGAGTGATCTATGAGTGGAGCACACCACCAAAAATGTTTTGAAATACTTTTCATTGATCTTTATGACTATAATTCATTCTATCTTGTATCTAAGATTTGAAACTTGCTTGGGGACAAGCAAGGGATAAGTATGGGGTATTTTTATAGCATGTATTATAGTCTATATTTTAGGACTTGTTTAGACGTTTTATCTTCATAAATCTGCATGTATGGACGTATATTATGTGATTATATTGTTGTTTCATCTACCTTTATGGGAATCGAGGTCTGCACCAAGTTTTGTTGTAATCGTAGGTAAAATGGCACGTTTTGGATCGAAATGGAGCTAAGGAGTCATTGGAGCTACTTTCTGGAGCTTAAAGAAGAACTCAGGAAGCATGGAATTAATGAAGAAGATTTACTTTGAATCAGATTTGAGAGATTTCACATTCACCTGAGATTCACCTCGGTTAGGTACAGTGTCACCTCGACCGAGGTGATCTTGAGGAGCGTCCCGACCAAGGCGAACACCCTGGCGCCGGCAAGATCATATCTTTTGGCTGAGATCTTTTATTTTTGGAAAGAAGATATCTTATATTTTTGGGCTGAATTTCTGGAAGGAAGATCTTATATTTGGGATATCTATTTTAGAGATATAATATATTTTATAGGAAATTATCTTTTTAAGATATTTTTATCTTTGGAAGATAATTCTCCAATATAAAGGGTTGGATTTTCCACAATTCAGCCATCTTTAGATCATTGGATTTTCTGGATCAACGCTGCATTTAGGAGATTTTCTAGAAGTTTGAAGGAAGCTTTGAAGATTAAAGGAAGGAAAATTCATAGTTTTGAGATAGCTTTAGAGGGAGTTTGTAAGATTTTCTTAGATTCCCTTTGGTTTATTGTCTTGTTTGATTTGTGATTTAAGGAACGCTGATTTGTCAATTATTTGATTCAGTTATTGAAGCCTTGTTCTTAAGGTTTTTGTGTTCAAATATTATTCCCTTCACCTTTTATTCGATTATTGTTATCATGATGATCAGTGGCTAAATTTTTTGTGCGATTCTAGGGCGATTGGCAGAAAGTCGTGGGAAAGACGATGATAGAATGATCTTAATCCCAGTAGGACCCTGAAAGCTCGAGTCTTTAACCTTAACCCTAAAACATCTCGCTCAGTCGATGAACATCTCGGCCGGGGTGGAATTTGACTAAACGAGGTGACCTTTTCTGATCCGAAACTGAGAGTTAAGTGTTCTAGTTTGCCAAATCCTATTCTTATTACACCTTTCCTGGTTCAATGCAAGCCTAGGATGAGACTTACCCGGTGATTCCTTAGTTTGTTTACCCATGATCATAAGTGTAGGTAATAAAGGTTTATCCTTTATTGGGGTTTGAGTGTGCCTTCATCCTATCTTTATGAGTTAGCCTGAGACTTACCCGGTAAAGGTTGATTCTATTCCCTTAGATGGTGTGTTGGTTCGAGAGTATAGTTCCTTTCCTTAGTACCTTGAGACTTACCCGGTAATAGGAACTTTGGTTTGGGATAGTGAGTAGTGAGGCTTACCCGATAATCTATTCACTTTAGAAACACCTTCCCTTTGCAAAATCTCAGCTTTCTCCTCGTTATCTTTAGGATCTTGAGTCGGAACCACAACTAGATGCTTTAATACCTGGAATCCTCATTTTCCCCTTATTTGACCTTATTATCATCTTTTGATTGCTTTAATCGCTTTTGTGGTTATTAGTTGCATTGACAACGTATTCTTGCTTAGTTTCACCTAAGTCCCTGAGATCGACACCGCAGAATTCTTGCTTTTTACTATAATTGATCCGTACAGTGCGGGTTCGCATCCTTTTTTTAAGCATATTTCTTGGGATATAAATTTAAAGCTTGCACACACCGTTTGGAGCGAACAATCACCTATTCCAAACCTGTGTGGTTAAAGGGACAGAGACGAAGTTATGGGTACTCCACGTGTCACAAAATAAGTTTAATTACTAATGGTATAACGTCATGAAGATAATAAAAGGTTGATGTATGTTAGCATTTTATATGATGATGTGATGATATGATTGTATGTGCTATTACCTTTATTCTTATTTGTGAACTGTTATCTAACGGTTTCGTACCGTGTAGTAGATATTTGGTAGGTTAGGAAGGTTGCTGAGTGATCTGGTGGGGTTATCAGCCGAGGACTTCCGTACATTATGACGTGTATAGGTTTTTGGGATGTGTATATATATCTTTGATATTGCCGTTTTGTATTCAATCTGGTTTTGTGTGTATTTTTGAGATATCATTCTACAATTTTATGTATTTGGTTTTATATTTATTTGTGCCTTGTTTTAAGATCCAATGAACTTGTTAGGGTCAGGATCCAGTGTGATATCATAGCCCGTAGCGCTCCGAGTCCTGCGGATTCGGGGTGTTATCTTTTTTCTTACGCATTTAACAAAACATTTGTCTTACGTACCTGCATCTTTCAAGTTAAATTATTACTTATCATATGCATTAAGATTGGTGTGAGAAAAGATATATATGATATATTTTTGCGGTACAAACTCTCTTTTTTGTTTCAATATGGTCTTACAATTGTGTTTTTGAAACGTTGGTAAAACAATTAACACAATAATAAGGCATATTTATTTATCACACACAATGTGATTTCTAGTCTCTCTATGGTTATATACAAAATGTTTGGTAAGCAATGGTCATATGATGATGACCTTGGAAGATGAGACACATTTATTTATTTATCCGATATACAAATTTTTTTGGGCATGTTGGTGGTTATGATAGTGATTGTAATACAACCCCTTGTTTAAAGGTTATGATTTACCCCTTAAAATTTGATAATTTTCAAAATTTAGTCAACAAACCTAAATATCATGAAATGATGAATTAAATGAA
Organism: Fagopyrum homotropicum; assembly: GCA_033239125.1. NCBI lineage: Eukaryota > Viridiplantae > Streptophyta > Magnoliopsida > Caryophyllales > Polygonaceae > Fagopyrum > Fagopyrum homotropicum. The sequence goes on from BSWB01000005.1 coordinate 63,146,643, forward strand.
ATAAGAGTGAAACAAACCGAAAAGAGAATTAAAATTTGTGTATGTACCGTCGGAGGTAACCAAATCAACGGTCATAGACATGAGAACCAATAAAACTAGAACCATCATGACTCGTGTGTAATGCCTGGAATTTGAGTTCCGGTTGGAGAGCAGTTTGATAGTCATTAGTGGTAGCCACCACCCTTGCGGTTCAGTCGTACTACAGGCGCGGTGATCTAAGTGAACGGGATTTTATCTCGTTTTCTTTCCGACTTCTCGTTTTTTTCTTTTCGACCCCTTGTTGTCTAAGTGATCCTTGGCTGCTTGACCTTTTGCTCTTTCCCTAAATGAGCAGCCCACTCTCTCTCCCCTTTCATTTCACGTTACTCTCCTTCTCCCACTCTCTCTTCTCTTCCTCTATCTCTTTCTTTGGAACTCTTGGTATCTTCTTGTAACACCCCGAATCCGCGGGACTCGGGATGTCACATTGGGCTAGGATCTCACAATGGATCCTGACCCTAGCTTGACAACAAGTTCACTGGACCTTACAACATGGCACTGACAGATATAAAACAAATACATAAAACAGTATAAATTGTACGACCCAAAGTAAACAACAACATAGCCGAGTATATAAAACGACATCCTCACACCGGAGGTTCAAAAGATCATCCTCACGCGGGAGGGGAAACACAACAACCCCAAACCAACCACCTAATGTACCAGAGTCCTCAGCATGTCACCCTGCCAGATCACCCAGTAGCGCCTAACCTGTAAACATCTACAACACGGTATGAAACCGTTAGCTAACCATACATACATGAGGTAATGCATAAGCACAAGCACAATCATGAAAGATAAACACATCAGCATGCTATCACACATTTATCCATTTATTATCTTTATATAATAACCATTCACTCAAAAACCGTATATATATAGATAGATGAAAGTATGTCACACGAGGACCGATACATCCCCGCCTCTGAGTGCAATGTCCAACTGTACGAGTATCGGTCACACAATCCATGTACCCTATGGGAGTGGATTGTGCCCTTCCTGTAAACCAGTCTGGCCCGACATCAAAGAACCTCCCAAACTCCACGGCGGGATGAAAGGGAAAGGTAATCACAGCCACGCAGTGGGGCAGTCAATAAAACATAGGTCGATAGAAACGACAACTCATGCTATCATGGCAAACATATAAAACACACATCACTCATGCAAACACCCAATATAGGGATGGTAGCTAAGTAAGTCCTACGGACTTACCTCAACCTCGTACAATCACAACCACGATCAACCTCCAATCTTGAGAGGGACACTGCCTAATAACAAGGCATAAAGAGATATCAACCTCTATTCATCAAAGGGGTCACACCTAGACCCCCTGTCATCAGATTTCAAGTTAATTAGATTTCGCCAGAATAATGTTTTGCCCGCAGGCAATTTCTAAACCTCCTGTCATCAGATTTCATCAAACAAACAACCCATAATCACCAGAATAATATAACGACCATAATGGAATTTCTAATTATTCATTTTGACAAGCCTAAAGTCAATTTAGGTCAAATCGCAATACGGAAAACGAATAAATTCATAACTTATTCGTTACTAACCAGATTGACGATTTGAAAGAAGATTCGGAATCACAACGACGCAGGCTACGCATGGACAACATCAAATTCATCGGAATCTGAGCGACGGAACCGTCCTGGTGACATATATGCTCGACCAGCCCTCCATATACTCGGAAATGCATAAACTTGGTACCGTTATAAAGAGAATGAAAAGAGGAATCCAGAAACTCAAACGGAATTGAAATCAGATTAGAAACGGAGAGTAGATCTGAGTTTGAAGGTTGAGAGAAATCAGAGCTTTTACGAGGAAACGTGAAAGGAAATGAATTAATAAAGAATTTTCCGCTATTTATAGTGAAGACGATAATTATCCTTTTGTAAAGTCGATAATTATCTTTTAACCGATCCAAAGGCGGGTCGAACCTCTTTCTCCAAACTTCTCGAGATTGGAACATTAAATCTGGAATATTATACGGATAATTATTCCACAACTGCCTCGGAAAACGTGTATTCCTAAGCCGTCTTTCTTAGCCGTTAAGAAACGAAATAACGACTCTTTTGGCCATTTTGCCTCTCCATGTTATTTCATATCTAGGACATATCCGATGTCCTGATCATTTCTCTCAATTGCATTTTTATTAATTGGACCTCCCAAATGCTCCAAATAATACCAGAGGGTAAAAACAATTACCTGGGGGAAAAAGTAAAAATTTCCCCAAACGTCCAAAATTATGCCAGGAACATAACGGTGGGACTCTTACTCATCACTTGCAAAGTCTTCGCGAGTTATATGTCAATTACTATCAACGATTAAGTTAATCAACATTAATTAGAATTCGAAATCCTAGCTATTACATCACACACCCCTTAAAAAAAGTTTCGTCCCGAAACTTGAACAATTTCCAAATCTTCTCGGACCCATACGCCGAGGTATAACTCTCACTCTTTCTATCGGAGGTATCACATCTCCGTTCAAAAAATCACAACCTATAACAATCTATAACCTCATGTATGAACATGGAGGAATCATCATCTCCAGGAAACAGGGCCATAACGCTACCCAAAGGCGTAGAGGAATCACGTCTCTCGCTATACCACATCACAAGGCATAGAGGAAGCACATCTCTAGTCAAAACATATCACAAGCATAGAGGAAATACATCTCTAGCCAACCCATAAACATATATATCGCATGGAGGAATCACATCTCCACTGTACTATGTCCATCAATGTAGCATGGAGGAAAGAACCATCTCCAACTGAATCCTAATCCCACTTAAATAGTATGAAGGAAAGAACCATCTCCAGCTATAAATATAATCATACTCGGGTAGCGTGAAGGAAGTAATCATCTCCAGCTATAGCATACATCACGCTAGCACATCAAGATCTACTAAGATCATAAATCACATCACAACCATCATGGAATAACACATCAAGGCATATAAGCACATAAGCACAACATTCATCAAGATATCACTAAGATCTACTCGTGTTCCCACAAATGGGTCTGCCCCAACATATACTCTAGATAGTTCCTCAGGACATTATACTCAGTCTTTCACATAGCCTCTTCAGGTCTTCATCTTGACCATCATATCCTCAATATGGGAAAGTCTTTCGAAATCAAGCGTTTCATATCTCATTCCAAGAATGTAATCGAATGCTCAACAAAAGTGTGGTTGGACTCAACCATCAAATCATCGTAACTCACAAGGTGTCTCGAGTCTGGTATATACTTCCTCAGTTGAGACATATGAAACACTGGGTGGATATCCTCTAATCTCATAGGCAAAGCTAAACATCATGCTACCTTCTACGTACTGGTTGATCTCAAATAAACCATCATATTGGAAACTCAGTTCCCTTTCCATATTAACACGTCTAACGTCTCGCAGCTGAGATACTTACAGCCGGACATGAACTCTCGCTTGAACTTTAGAAGTTAACGCCTCTTGTCTACATATAATATCTGGCGACTCTGTACAACTAGCATTCTTCCTTCAATTAACGTAACTTGAACTATAAAATCCTGAATCTGGTCAGGTGTTATTCCACTACTACTGCTAGATCACTTCTAGCATAAGGATATACGACATCTATGTCTATATATATTGCCTCATAGGGCCATCCCAAAAAGATGCACGTCCTTCATTGTTATATAATAAACTCATTAATGGAAGGTAATATAACCATCCACGTTTCCCATTCGACTTACAACTTATAATAGATCTTTAAGATCTAGATGATCCTCTCTAACTGACCATCTGTCAGGGGGTGAAGTGTAGTCATGAGGTACAGACTCGTCCCCAAAGCAGTCTGAATCTGCTTCCTAAAATCTAAAAGTAAAAACATCCATCTCGATCAGAAATGATCGTTCTCGGTATACCATGGAGTCTAACTATCTGTCTAGTGTACTCCTCAGCCAATTCATTCACTAGCCACGTTCTTCTGATAGAAATGAAACGTGCCGGTTTCATTAATTTGTTACCAACAATCCAGATAACATAAATCTTCTACTGGGTCACAATCCCATAAAAAAGTCCATAGATATGTCCTCCCAAATTCTACTACTGCACTGGTAGTGGGTGTGGCTTATCTCTAGATCGGAAATACTCTATCTAGACCTGCTAACAGGTCACACACTGTATCACAAATCTGGTTATATCGGCTTCATACAATATAATCGTCTCATCTCGTGGTACATCTTACTCGTACCTGAACGTATTGAATAAGGCGTACAGTGGGTATACCATAATATTCTATGTCTCCAAATGCATCAACAGGTACACAAAAGTGGTCATGACTCTTCATCAATCCATCTACTCCCATGGAGAACTATGGTGCCTCAGTACGAGACATCCTTTCTCTAAACCTTGTCAAGGCCGGGCAGATCTCCTGCTTCTGTTGGACCTCATCCAACAGACCAGGTAGAACCTCTGAGGTATAACTGGGTATCCTCATCAAGGAACTGATTGTCCAACTCTAGCCAAGCTAGATCTCTCTGAAGCTGAGGTTGAACTATCAGTCTCACAATCATCTTCTCTTGGAGCGTCTTTCCATTCAAGTTATCGGCGACAACATTCAACTTCTCTGAATGATATGGAATCTTCAAGTCAAAGTCTTGATCAACTTAAGCTCTTAATACTGACATTTATTCAACCCCTGTTGCATAAAATATACTTCACATTTCTATGATCTATAGAAATCTGACATGAAGATCACACCGGTACGGTCTTCAAAACTAAAAGGCTTGAACTACCACTACTAACTCTAAATCATGAGTCGTGTAGTTCTCATCATACATTCTCAGCTGTAAACACACATATCAATAACCCTACTCCTCTGTAGTAATACACATCTCAGACTTAGCTGGGATGTATCACCGTAAATCACGGGATCCCAAAAATCTTCTAACTACAACAGAATGGAAGCAGAGGTCAAATGCCTCCTCAACTCTTCAGAACATAGACACACTGCTTTCATCACGTAGTTATGGTGGTCTTCTCAAAAGACTCGCAAATGAATACGTAATCATATAAAATCCTTCGTCAAAGCATTGGTAGCAATCGGCTGAGTCGAGAAAACTATGTATTCCTTAATGTTCATCAGTATCTCCCATGTTACAACATACTTAATTCTCGCCAGGTCAACCATGATCCCACTGACGGAGAAAACATGGCCTAAAAAGGCTACCACTGGCATCTCAACTTACACTTAAAGAGCGTAGCTTACAACCCTCTATCTCTCGAAATCTGCAGAACGGTCCTCACACGATCGGTCTACTATTCTCTGCTATGAGAGTATACCGACATGTCATCCATGAAGTCCACCACCAACTAATCAAGGAAGTCGATGAAGATACGATTCATCAACTCCATAAAAACTACGAAAACATTTGTCAACCCAAATGACATCACTACAAACTCGTAGTGTCCATAACGGGTATGGGATGCTATCTCATACACATGCTGCTCTTTCATCCATGACTAGGGATATCTTGAGCACAAAGGAATCATGAAAACACAATTGCTTTTTGAAGCTAACTCATCAGGTCGTCAATACGGAACATGGAACCAACTAGGGTAAACCCGTTTTGATAAACTTTTCAAGTTATCAGTACAATAGCTCAACAAGCACCATATAGTGTGGCTTTCCCATTAAATCTTGTATCATACTTCAACTCGATAACAATGTCCACACTCCGCTGAGGTGGCAACTAGACGGTTCAGTAACACGTCTATAAACTCATAAACAACTGGAATACCTTCCATTGTTGGACTATCTCGCTCCTTCATGGTATAACACTAGAAGGCGTCACATCCCTGTGCTATCAGCTCGCTGCTCATACAATCCTGATGACAAACCCGTCTCTTCAAAGGTCTTAACCTTAGAAGACCTCTAATTACAATCTCAGTAAAGACTATAATAGCCTTACTATTAATATCTCACACCGCCTGATATCTATTCATCCAATCCATACACATAATGACTTCCTCATGCACCTACGGCATGACAAAGAAGTCTACAAGCCATACACAAGTCCCGGAATAAGGGAACAAACACATATCTCGCGGGTACCTCAGACCACTAACAAGTAATTCTGTAAAGGAAAGTCCACCTTCTACTATATATCAAATATCAACCATTAACGCATGCATCGAAAGACAAGAAGTGCATAACACTCATACCAAACAAAACTCCACTAGGTAAACCATTAACGAGAATGGTACCTATAACAGCTAACTCCCGTAGCTCCACTACATATCATCACTCGATCTCGGATCTATGCTCCTCAAGTATCACTGAGGTCCTCACTATAGCCTCCACTTCCACTCTTTGAACACCGGAACGAGGAAGGTCTTGCTGGGAAGAAACACTACCTTGCTGACAGAAAGGGGCCAGATGGCCTAGTTCACCATAAATGAAATAAGCTATCGGTGCCAAAGGGCACTCAGAACGCAAGTGATCTGGATAGCCAAAATTGTAACATAATTGTCCCGTTCTTGTAACATGTGCAACTGAAGGGTAACTCGATCTTCGTCGTCCACCTTGAATGATCTTATTCCGAGAGGGAACTTGTAAAGGCAACGCCTTTCCCTATCGACAAAAATTCGCTCTATGCCCTGCTTTACCACACGTAAAGCATATTATGGGCGCCTTTGGGCACACAGCTCGCCGGTGTCCAAACTTCTCGCAATTAAAACACTATAGTTCCGTGCCAGTCGTCTTCATGGCCAAAGGACCACTTGGTTGTCCTGGTATCGGACTTGGTTCACCATTCATCATCTTTGCTTCTCCACTAACTAATTCAATCCGTTGCTTCTTCTCTGATCCAGAAGCTTCAGTTGATCTCACAGATGTTGGTAAATCCGGTGTAGGTCTACCCGCTATCACCGCCTCATATACTTGCTGCATATACTCTTGAAACTCGGATCTACTCATGGAGACACGATCATCCTCTTCAAACTCGTTCTCTACCATAGGCAAAACAACAGTGGAAACTGGTCCCTGACTTATCACCACTAGAGGAAGAGGGGGTGTACCCCTACCACGTCCCACTACAAGTACTACTCTAGTCTGAGCCATTTGTAGGATATACGAACCTAATCTTATAAGGCTATATATATGCCATAGGTAACGATATGTATATAATACATCCACATAATCCATAGTACACACCGATATATATGCAAATACCCAATACGCTGTAGAGATCCATGGCAGAGGTGACGACTTCTCGTACATTCTATCCCAAAACCACACTTAAAACAAAAACCTTTGAAAACGTCAGATCCCATGTGGGCTCTATTTATTTTACCTATCAAACCTCATTACAGGTAGCAAGTGCCATTGTAGTCAACCTGGGCTCTGTTACCAACTCTGTAACACCTCGAATCCGCGGGACTCGGGATGTCACATTGGGCTAGGATCTCACAATGGATCCTAACCCTAGCTTGATAACAAGTTCACTGGACCTTACAAAATGGCATTGACAGATATAAAACAAATACATAAAACAGTATAAATTGTACGACCCAAAGTAAACAACAACATAGCCGAGTATATAAAACGACATCCTCACACCGGAGGTACAAAAGATCATCCTCACGCAGGAGGGGAAACACAACAACCCCAAACCAACCACTTAATGTAAGAGAGTCCTCGGCCCGTCACCCTTCCAGATCACCCAGTAGCGCCTAACCTGTAAACATCTACAACACGGTATGAAACCGTTAGCTAACCATACATATATGAGGTAATGCATAAGCACAAGCACAATCATGAAAGATAAACATATCAGCATGCTATCACACATTTATCCATTTATTATCTTTATATAATAATCATTCACTCAAAAACCATATATATATAGATAGATAAAAGTATGTGACACGAGACATCCTTGCCTCTGAGTGCAATGTTCAGCTGTACGAGTATTGGTCACACAATCCATGTACCCTATGGGAGTGGATTGCGCCATTCCTTTAAACCAGTCTGGCCAGACATCAGAGAACTTCCCAGACTCCACGACGGGATGAAAGGGAAAGGTTATCACATCCACGTAGTGGGGCAGTCAGTAAAACATTGGTCGATAAAAACGACAACTCATGGTATCATAGCAAACATATAAAACACACACCACTCATGCAAACACCCAATATAGGGATGGTAGCTAAGTAAGTCCTACGTACTTACCTCAACCTCGTACAATCACAACCACGATCAACCTCCAATCCTAAGAGGGACATTGCCTAATAACAAGGCATAAAGAGATATCAACCTCTATTCATCAAAGGGGTCACACCTAGACCCAAACGGATCCATAAGGATCATACTCAATCAATAAGCCTCACAACCAACTAAACCTCAATATCTCAACATAACTCACAATTCCTCAAATCTCAAGGTAGTTTCTAATCGACATTCCTCAATCTCAATTCTAATCCTAATTTAATTAATTAACCTTTAATTAATTAATTAGATTTCGCCAGAATAATATTTTGCCCGCAGGCAATTTCTAAACCCCCTGTCATAAGATTTCATCAAACAAACAACCCATAATCACCAGAATAATATAACGACCATAATGGAATTTCTAATTATTCATTTTGACAAGCATAAAGTCAATTTAGGCCAAATCGCAATACGGAAAACGAATAAATTCATAACTTATTCGTTACTAACCAGATTGACGATCTGAAAGAAGATTCGGAATCACAACAACGCAGGCTACGCATGGACAGCATCAAATTCATCGGAATCTGAGCGACGGAACCGTCCTGGTGACATATATGCTCGACCAGCCCTCCATATACTCGGAAATGCAGAGACTTGGTACCGTTATGAAGAGAATGAAGAGAGGAATCCAGAAACTCAAACGGAATTGAAATCGGATTAGAAATGGAGAGTAGATATGAGTTTGAAGGTTGAGAGAAATCAGAGCTTTTACGAGGAAACGTGAAAGGAAATGAATTAATAAAGAATTTTCCGCTATTTATAGTGAAGACGATAATTATCCTTTAGTAATGTCGATAATTATCTTTTAACCGATCCAAAGGCAGGTCGAACCTCTTTCTCCAAACTTCTCGAGATTGGAACATTAAATCTGGAATATTGTAGGGATAATTACTCCACAACTGCCTCGGGAAACGTGTATTCCTAAGCCGTTGTTCTTAGCCGTTAAGAAACGAAATAGCGACTCTTTTGGCCGTTTTGCCTCTCCATGTTATTTCATATCTAGGACATATCCGATGTCCTAATCATTTCTCTTAACTGCATTTTTATTAGTTGGAGCTCCCAAATGTTCCAAATAATACCGGAGGGTAAAAATAATTACCCGGGGGAAAAAGTAAAAATTTCTCCAAACGTCCAAAATTATGCCAGGAACATAACGGTGGGACTCTTACTCATCACTTGCAAAGTTTTCGCGAGTTATATGTCAATTACTATCAACGATTAAGTTAATCAACATTAATTAGAATTCGAAATCCTAGCTATTACACTTCTCCCACGGGGCTTCCTCTTCCTCTTGTGTGAGGTGCTCATTCTGGATATGGAATAGAAACAGCGGATACGAGCTTCGTTGGTAATCTCTTCCCATCCATCTTCTTTTGCTTTGAGCCCTAATGGTCGAAACCATGGATTCTAAAGCTTGGCCTCTTTTGTGTTGCATGTGAGTGGTGTAACACCCCGAATCTGAGGGATATCGGAATGCTACGGGCGAGACCACACAATGGGTCCCGACCCTTAGCTTGACAACAATCTCACCGGACCTGTTCAACATGGTACAAATAAAGGCTTAGAACTCAAAAACGTTTGTAATGTATGCAGGACTGGAAGATAAAGAGTACAACGTGGAAACTCAGCCGAGTCCTCAAAACGACACAGAACTCCAGAAGTCATAAATCCGAAAGCGTATATCAATCCATAATCCAACATAAGAGTAATAACGACAATAATCCCAAAAACGCCCCCGTCCTATACTGTACGGCGACCCTCAGATGTCCACACCTCCACCTCACTCGGGGACTTCCTAACCTGTGGGGCATCTACACAAGCGGTTTAGAACCTTTAACTACATTTGAAGCATTAAGAACATGGTGAAGGCACATACACACTCATACATCATAACATCACATAATCATGCTCAACAAACAAGTCCGGTTTATTATCTTTATTTATTAGGTCATATCCCGTTCTAATTCAACTATTTTTTGACACGAGAATCTCCCGAAACTCGCCTCGGTACCCACTTACCGCATGGAACGGTGCGGATGTCTCCGACCATCTAACGACGCGGGCTGGTCGCCAAGAATCTCCCAACTGTCGCAAGAGCTAGGCAGTGATGTCACCGCTCGTTATTATACACTTGGGCCAAATTTAACGTGAGGGTGAGTGGTCCTCTTACCGGTTTACAAGTTATAACGAAAGCGATAATACACACACCACTAAACACACAATGAATCTAATACAACGAATACAACTAAGTATGTCTGGAGACTTACATCGTCTCTCCACTCACAACACTCTAGCTTCCTTAGGGAGGAAGCACACAACCTTCTATTACGTGAATATACTCATCAACACAAGCCCACACTCATGAATTAAATAGACTTCAATCTAGTGATCTATGCAAGATCATCCAACTCTCAAACTAGGAAAGCATCCTAGGATCCAAGGTACTCAAGACACTCTCAACAAGCAAGGGAAACTCACAATAGCCTAAAGCTCACCAGATCAACAACAACAACAACCTAGGAGAGTCAATCTAGTCTAGAAAGATCCAACATGCTTACACAACTCAAGGTCAACACTCACACCAAGCCATAAGGGCTCCAAGGCTAGCAACCACTAGATATCATTCTCATGACTCCTAGATCCAACCTAAGCATGCTTCTAACAAGGTATAACTACAAGGCTAAAGGAAGAAACGAAGAGGAAGGGAGGGAGGAACCTACTGGTGAAGAAAACGCAGCCGCGGAAGCAAGCTGGCGCCTAGGCGTAAGCTCTCACCGCCTCGAGTGGAAGCTATCGCCGCCCCCAGCGGAAGTTGTCGCCGCCCCCAGCGGCGCTTTGGATCCGCCCCTGCGCATAGTGGCTGCTCCTGTGGTGGCTCTAGCTGCCCATGCTGTAACACCCCAAATCCGTAAGACTCGAGTGCCACATTGGGCTAGGATCTCACTGTGGATTCTGGCCCTAGCCTGACAACAAGTTCACTAGACCTTACAACATGGCGTCGACAAATATAAAACAAATGCATAAAACTGTATAAACTGTACAACCAAAGGTAACAACATCATAGCCGAGCATAAACTACAACATCCTCACATAGGAGGTAACAAAAGATCATCTTCACAAACGAGGGAAACATAAACAACCCTAAAAGCCACAACCGTCCTATGTACGAGAGGTCCTCGGCCTGCCACCTGCCAGATCACTCAGCAGCACGCCTATCTTGCAGGGCATCTACAACATGGTTTAAAACCATTAGCTAACCATACATTTATAAGGTAATGCAAAAGCACAAACACAAGTCATAGAAGATAAACTTATTTACATGCTGTCACATATTTACCCATTTACCATCTTATATAATAGTCATTCACTCAAATCGTATGTATATAGATAGATGAAACTATGTGACACAAGGAGCGATACCTCCTCGCCTTTGGGCCTGACGTCCATCTGGAAGTACTGTCGGTCACACATCCCGTGTACTCTATGGGAGTGGATTGTGCCCTTCCTGTATACCAGATGGCATGAGCACAAAGAAGCCCCATCCCCTTGCAGGATGAAGGGAAGGGTTATCACAGCCACGCATACGGGGCAAGCAATAAAACATAGGTCGGTAATAAACGACATCTCATGCTATCATAGCAAACACATAATGCACACACCACTCATGCAAATACCCAATATAAGGATGGTAGCTAAGTAAGTCCTATGGACTTACCTCAACCTCGTAAAATCACAACCACGATCAACCTCCAATCCTGAGAGGGACCATGCCTAATAACAAGGCATAGAAATATATCAATCTCCTATCAATCAAAGGGGTCACACCTAGACCCAAGGGAGCCATAAAGATCATAATCATGCTATATACGCCTCGAATAATATGCTAAACCTTAAAGCCACATCAGGGCATATATCCAACTCATGATATCATCATCAAACTAAAAATCCCAAAATTACCAAAATAATATAACGAGCATAATGGAATTTCCAATTATCCATTTTAATACCCTTAAGGTTAAAATTTATACTAACCCGCAATACGGAAAACGAATAAATTCATAACTTATTCCTTACTAACCCGATGTACGATCCGGAAGAAGATACGGACTCCTAGCAATGCAGGGAGTAAGAGCACGGTATGAAACTTCGCGTCCGATGACTTGCGGTGGTCGTCGGTGTTCCGATAGCGGTAAACGGAAGCTTTACCAAAAAGCAAACAAACGGAAAGTAACTTGTTACCACGTTGTAGAGAACACGATAAGGGTCTCGATGATAAAAACGGATTTGAAAACGGGACAAAGACGGATGATTTATGGCTAGATGAAGTTAAGTATATACGTACGTTCTCGCTCTCGCTTTTCCATCTGAACATGCAAATGTGAAATGAAGGTGAGAGATTGTGCGGCTGCTTCTCTCCTTTGTACATGTGTATATATATTTGATCTGGAAAGAATTTATTTAATTTAATTTTATAAAGAAGAAGATATTACGATGAGGTTTAAATAAGCCACCGCCTTTCTTCTTGTAACATATATATAATATTGTTTATCCAAAACATTTAATTAAAACGCGGATATATTTTCCGATCTCCAAACTTTATGAAATTGGAATATAAAATCCGGAATATTATCGGGATAATTATTCCATAACTATCTCGTAAAAATGACATTCCTAAGCCACCTTTCTTAACCGTTAAGAATCGGAATAGCGACTCTTTTGTCTGTTTTGTCATTTTATATTATTTCACATCTAGGACATATCCGATGTCCTGATCATTTCTCTCAACTGCAAACCTATTTATTGGAGCTCCAAAATGCTCCAAATAACACCGGTTATTACATCAGATCCCCCTAAAAACAAGTTTCATCCCGAAACTTGAACAAACCCAAATCATTTCGGACCCATATGCCGAGGTATAACTCTATCTATCGGAGGTATCACCTCTCTGCTCAAAAAGATCACAACCTATATCATTCTATAATCTCAAACACAAGCATGGAGGAATCATCAACTCTAGAAAACAGGATCATAACACTATCCCAAAGGCATAGAGGAATCACATCTCTTGTCATACTCACATCACAGGGCATAGAGGAAGCACATCTCTAGCCAAATATACTAATATACAACGCCTGGAGGAAAAACATCTCCAGTAAGACTATGTCCATCAAGATAGTGTGGAGGAAAGAGCTATCTCCAGCTAAATCCTAATCACACTCAAATATGATGGGGGAATGAACCATTTCCAGCTATGATCATAAATCACGCTAGCACATCAAGATCTAATAAGATCATACATCACATCATAGCTAGCATGAAATAAACACATCGAGGCATATAAGCACATGAGCACATAATCACATAATTACAACACTCACCAAGATAGCACTAAGATCTACTCGGTGATCCTACATGTGCATCTATCTCAACATAAACCTCTAGATAGTTCCTCTAGATTGTAATAGTTAGGATTTCCGAATTCTGATTAATTTTGATTAACTTAATCGTTGATAGTAATTGACATATAACTCGCGAAGATTTAGCAAGTGATGAGTAAGAGTCCCACCGTTATGTTCCTGGTGTAATTTTGGACGTTTGGAGAAATTTTTACTTTTTCCCCCGGGTAATTATTTTTACCCTCCGGTGTTATTTGGAGCATTTGGGAGCTCTAATTAATAATAATGCAGTTGAGAGAAATGATCAGGACATCGGATATGTCCTAGATATGAAATAACATGGAGAGGCAAAACGGCCAGAAGAGTCGCTATTTCGTTTCTTAACGGCTAAGAAAGACGGCTTAGGAATGCACGTTTTCCGAGGCAGTTGTGGAATAATTATCCCTACAATATTCCAGATTTAATGTTCCAATCTCGAGAAGTTTGGAGAAAGAGGTTCGACCCGCCTTTGGATCGGTTAAAGGATAATTATCGACTTTACTAAAGGATAATTATCATCTTCACTATAAATAGCGGAAAATCCTTTATTTATTAATTTCCTTTCACGTTTCCTCGTAAAAGCTCTGATTTCTCTCAACCTTCAAATTCAAATTTACTCTTCGTTTCTAATCCGATTTCAATTCCGTTTGAGTTTCTGGATTCCTCTCTTCATTCTCTTCATATCGGTACCGAGTTTTTGCATTTCCGAGTATATATAGGCCTGGTCGAGCATATATGTCACCAGGACTGTTCCGTCTCTCAGATTCCGATGAATTTAATGTTGTCCATGCGTAGCCTGCGTCGTTGTGATTCCGAATCTTCTTTTAGATCGTCAATCGGGTTAGTAACGAATAAGTTATGAATTTATTCGTTTTCCCTATTGTGATTTGGCCTAAATTGACTTTAGGCTTGTCAAATAGGACAATTAGAAATTCCATTATGGTCGTCATATTATTCTGGTGATTATGGGTTGTTTGTTTGATGAAATCTGATGACAGGGGGTTTAGAAATTGCCTGCGGGCAAAACGTTATTCTGGCGAAATCTAATTAATTAATTAAACGTTAATTAATGAAATTAGGATTAGAATTGAGATTGAGGAATGTTGATTAGATACTACCTTGAGATTTGAGGCATTGTGAGTTATGCTGAGATATTGAGGTTTAGTTGGTTGTGAGGCTTATAGATTGAGTATGATCCTCATGGATCCCTTTGGGTCTAGGTGTGACCCCTTTGATGAATAGAGTTTGATATACCTTTATGCCTTGTTATTAGGCAGTGCCCTCTCTCAGGATTGGAGGTTGTTGTTGTTGAGCTGAGTACGAGGTTGAGGTAAGTCCGTAGGACTTACTTAGCTACCATCCCTATATTGGGTGTTTGCATGAGTGGTGTGTGCTTTATATGTTTGCTATGATAGCATGAGTAGTCGTTTTTATCGACCTATGTTCTATTGACTGCCCCACTGCGTGGCTGTGATAACCTTTCCCTTTCATCCCGCCGTGGAGTCTGGGAGGTTCTCTGGTGTCGGGCCAGACTGGTTTACAAGAAGGGCGCAATCCACTCCCATAGGGTACACGGATTGTGTGACCGATACTCGTACAGCTGGACATTCCACTCAGAGGCGAGAATGTATCGGTCCTCGTGTCACATATTTTCATCTATCTATATATATACGGTTTTTGAGTGAATGGTTACTATATAAAGATAATAAATGGGTAAATGTGTGATAGCATGTTGATGTGTTTATCTTTCATGATTGTGCTTGTGCTTATGCATTACCTTATATATGTATGGTTAGCTAACGGTTTCATACCGTGTTGTAGATGTTTGCAAGATAGGCGTTGCTGGATGATCTGACAGGGTGACAAGTCGAGGACTCTCGTACATTAGGTGGTTGGTTTTGGGGTTGTTTATGTTTTCCCTCCTGCGTGAGGATGATGTCTTGGTTTCCTTCTGTGCTGTGTGAGGATGTCGTTTCATACTCGGCTATGTTGTTTTTTGTTACACTAAAAAGTGTGCACGCAATAAGCCTTAAATTTATACTCGTTATAATTATCCTAACTTCTAGCGCACCCGCAGTGTACGGGACGTTTGTAGTATGGATAGTATTCCGAGGTCGAACACAAAGACTAAGGTGAAATTGATTCGGTTTTGTGATTAAGTTTAGTGAAGGTCTAAGGTTAGAAAAGGGGGAAACAAAGAAATGAAAACCTCAATTTGTTTTTGGTAGGTTTTTGGTGATCAATCAAAGATCACAATTCATGCAAAGTAAACAATGAAACTAAACTAAAAATCAACTCAAATGAATAAACCAAACAAGATAATGATCAAGGAAAGAAAAGACGGATTCTAGGGGTCGAAAGTTCCGGTTATGACATAGAACTCAAGTTATCTATTCATTCTTTGGATTAACTATGATATGTTGGGACTAAGTGTATCTAATTTGGGATCAATTACCGGGTAGGTCTCATGGTCCAACTAGTCCACACCTAAGGTCTCATTACCGGGTAAGTCTCTAAGAACCTAAGGATAGGAATTCTTCACAAACCGGATTTGTTAATTAGGGATCTAACCTATCCTTACCGGGTAAGACTTGGAAGGGAAGTCCTAAGCAACTATCCTAGCACATCTAATCCAATGGCGGCTTATTAGGCTCACCACTACCTAAGGTTTGCTATTTTAGATTCTAAGGGCAAGGATTACCGGGTAAGTCTCTCCTAACACTTAGTCACTACACTAGGTCACCCTAGGGTAGGGTAAACTCAACAAACACTTAGGGTTTCAACATTTTATAGATCTAAGGCAAGATCCTTCGAACCAGGGAGAATCACGGTTTGTTCTACAGAAACCACGGCCGTGGTTCTTCAAGAACTACCCTTGATTTCTAACAGCAACTACGTTCATAAGTAAAAGTCTTCCAAAGGTAAATCTAAGTCCGTCCTATCATAGTTCTAGCCATAACCATCCTTTCCTTACCCTAGAACCACATCAATTTAGCCTACAACATTCATAATGGAAATCAAAACAAACAAACATAAAATCAAAACATCCATTGCAAAATAATGAAAGAAGAGAGATGAACAAGGGAACTTAATTCAAAACTAAGCTGAAGATTAGAATAGAGCCACTTACAACCCTTCCAAAAGAAGGTTCAAAGGTTCATACAATCTCTAGGAAACGAAATCCGAAATACAAGAAAGCTATGGTGTGTGCTCTTCTCTTCCTCTTCAATGGAACTCCTCTTCTTCTCTTTGACACATTTCTTCCTAGAAAAATCTTCTTCTTTTGAGAATATATTTGTTAGAGAGTAATGGATAATGGATGAGCTGCTCTCAAACTACCCCAGCTGCCTCAAACAACCCATGAAGGACCACTTTTATAACAAATCCTTCATGAGCTGGCCATGAGAGTCGTGGCACAGCTGTCACGAGAATCTGGCAAAATCCACGGTCATTTCCACGGCCATGGTTCTTCAGAGAACCGTGATTTTATGCAGAAACTTCGCCTTGAGTCATTAAGCTGTGATTTGGTGCATGGCTAGTGTTGGTAAGGCTCCATGAGTCCTCCTCACCCCTTGGCTTGTGTCCTAATGAGTCCGAGGGTGTGCCATCTAAATGAACGATCCTCAAACGCATCGTTTAAGCTCCTAAACTTCCCGAAATACCTACAAAACGCGCACAAGTCCGTGTAGACGTCTATCTCGACAAAATGCGTGAATTGGGTGCAAAACGTCTTGAACTAATGCTAGATCATGCATGAATGAGCGAGAATTCTATCTAAATGTACACCTAAAACTATGTTATAAACCGTGTTATCAAAATACCCCATACTTAAGGTTTGCTCGTCCCCGAGCAAATTCCCAACTATAGACTAGAAGATGACATGATTTATGTATGCAGAAAAATGGCAAAATCTTTTTGGGTTTTGTGCTTCTACTATTGGATCACCTTCATAGTCATGATCAATGGCAATTGGATAAGCAATTACGTATCAAACAATAAGGGCATGGAAAGAAAATTGTACTTAACTCAAGAGCATGCATGAGATGTGAGGATGAAGAGGTCAAGAAGATCAAGAGTCTATCCAATCTAGATTACTAAGTCTTACAAACATGCAAGTGGGTCATAAGGGCTTGTGACATAAAAGGCCAAGAAACGTTGCAATTGGGCGGGGGATTCTCTAGGTTATGTGATGCTAATCCGGGAATGGAACTAACTCCACATCCTTGTCCTCGATCAACTTCCCCCAAGTGTATATTTTTCCCTATCTTGCTTTCCTTTCTTTTTCTTTAACTCATTTTTTAGACAATGGCATTGGTGTACAAAAGCCGAAACCTTGGTGATTAGCCGTCCTCGGGCTTTTTCTTAGTTTTCGAGGTGCATCCACACCGGGCACACATACCAAAGCTCGTTAGGACTATTGGTTAATTTGACTTTGGCAAGGCACCAACACCCGATTATGTGAAGTGTACCGAGTTACTTGTCATTTAAACCAATGCCCCCAAACCTATATTTTGGCTACACTTCCACAATAATTTTCAGCATTTCATTCACGACATTCTTTTCATTACATCTTCACCCCGCACTTGCTTTTCACACATTTCAACACACTAGCATGCTCCTATTCCCGGATGGGTTTAAAGGAGGTCGATTTATATCAATTGAGGTGCTCAAGAAATCATGATCAAGATGAGAAGTAGAGAAAGATGAAATGCCTCATTCATTCCTAGATGGTATGCAAGAACTATCATGTAATTTCGACTTTCAATACTCAATCCATTCTAGGCAATCATCATGATCACAAGTCATTCATAGAATTTAAGAGAAGTAGTTCAAGTCCACATATGCATTTATCAATTCAACACATAAGGCCATCCATAGCCAATCACAAGACAAGTTTCATCATTAGGATCATATCCAAGCCTAGAAAGCACAAAATTTTTTTAAAATTTTCTGATTTTTATGGGATTTTCGTTTTAAGTATGTACAATGCAAGACATGTGCAAAATATTAGCCTATCCTAGATGCTCATCATGCGAAGGATCATGCAAACCCCACCCCATACTTAGAAACACATTGTCCTCAATGTGGTATTCAAGTAAAGAGAGTGAAAGAAGGTTCTCACAATGTAAAATTGTTTGCTATGGTATTTTGGAATTCTCAAGTGAATTGATGTTGGATGATCCTTTCAACCATGGTAGAGAGCTCTAAGCATCCTTCAAAGCTTCGGAACCCGTGCTAGGCACCGCTAGCCGTCCAAGTTCCGCGTCCGCTCCACCCATAATTGGTGAGGGTGTCATCATCATCATTTTCATTGCCAAGAAAGGCTTCCCATGCCACTAATGCTCTAGCACACACACGAAAGTAGACAAAACACACACAAAGCACACAAAAACAGAAAAATCTACGCAAAAATTGAAAAGTGAAAAATGTTACCAATGGGTTGCCTCCCACCAAGCGCTTCTTTAAGGTCATTAGCTTGACCAAACTCGGGAGCGTCTATTCGAGGTGAAGCGGGGCAATCATGTCTACCGGGGCTCCCGGAATATACTTCTTCAAGCGATGCCCATTTACCTTGAAATTTCCACAATGCTCCCCTCCTATTTCAATAGCTCCATGGGGAAAGATCTTCTTCACTACATATGGCCCGGTCCATCTTGATTTGAGCTTTCCGGGAAAGAGCCTTAGCCTTGAGTTGAAGAGGAGGACAAGATCTCCTTCACTCAACTCCTTTGGAATGATCTTCTTGTCATGCCACCTTTTGGTTCTCTCCTTGTAGATCCGGGCATTCTCATAAGCTTCCAACCGGAGCTCCTCAAGGGCATTGATATCAAGCAACCTCTTTTCTCCCGCTTCCTTGAGGTCAAAATTTAGCCACTTAATGGCCCAATAAGCTCTATGCTCCATTTCCACCGGGAGATGGCAAGACTTGTCATAGACCAACTTGTAGGGAGTGGTTCCAATTGGTGTCTTGAAGGCGGTTCTATATGCCCATAGTGCGTCATTGAGCTTCATAGCCCAATCCTTCCTTGTCCTAGACACCGTCTTTTCGAGGATGGCCTTGATCTCTCGGTTGGAGATCTCCACTTGACCACTAGTTTGGGGGTGGTAGGGTGTTGCCACCTTATGAGTCACTCCATACTTGGCCAAAAGTGCCCCAAAGTTCCTATTTATGAAGTGCTTCCCTCCATCACTAATGATTACCCTTGGTGTTCCAAACCTAGGGAAGATCACCCGGTTTAAGAATCGTACTACCACCTTGGCATCATTCGTAGGAGAAGCGATTGCCTCTACCCATCTTGACACATAATCCACCGCCAATAGGATGTAGAGATTGCCACATGAAGAAGGGAATGGTCCCATGAAGTCTACACCCCACACATCAAAAATCTCAACTTCTTGGATGTTATTCAAAGGCATTTCGTTCCTTCTTGAGATGTTGCCCGTCCTTTGGCAAGCATCACATGCCGCTACAAAACCTTGCACATCCCTAAACAAGTTAGGCCAATAAAAACCGGATTGCAATACCTTTGCACACGTTTTGTGTGAGCTAGCATGGCCTCCGCATGGTAAGGAGTGGCAATGCCGAATCACACTCTCCACTTCATCCTCTGGTATGCATCTTCTAAGCACCCCATCCGGGCCTCTCTTGAATAGAAGTGGCTCACTCCAATAGTAATGCCTTACATCGTTGAAGAACTTCTTCCTTTGTGCATATGTAAGTCCGGGAGGCACTTCCTCACACACTAAGTAGTTCACAATGTCGGTGTACCACGGCTCACTTCCTCTAGCCACTTGGAACAAGCATTCCTCCACCATTTGCAATTGTTCATCCCGGAATGAATCATCTATCGGGATGTTGTCTTTCCCAAGCTCTAATGGTGGGAGTCTACTAAGGTGATCCGCCACGGAGTTCTCGGATCCCTTCTTATCCCGTATCTCCAAATCAAACTCTTGAAGAAGAAGGATCCACCGAATCAACCTTGGTTTGGCATCCTTCTTTGTAAGTAGATAACGGATCGCCGCATGATCCGTATAAACTATGACCTTCGCTCCAACAATGTATGAGCGGAACTTCTCAAACGCATACACCACCGCCAACAACTCCTTCTCGGCGGTAGCATAGTTGAGTTGGGCATCATCTAGCGTCTTGCTAGCATAGTAAATAGCATGAGTGCGCCCTTCTTTCCTTTGCCCTAAAACGGCCCCAACGGCCACATCACTTGCATCGAACATGATCTCAAATGGTAGACTCCAATCCGGAGGTTGCATGATAGGTGCGGAGATCAAGGCGTTCTTCAACCTACAAAAAGCTTCAAGACAATCCTTGGAAAAAACAAAATCAACATCTTTCATTAGTAGGTTAGTGAGAGGCTTAGAAAGTTTAGAGAAGTCTTGAATAAACCTCCGGTAAAAACCGGCATGCCCTAAGAAACTCCTTACCCCCTTCACCGAGGTAGGTGGTGGCAACTTCTCTATCGTTTCAATCTTAGCCCTATCAACCTCAATGCCGCGGTTAGACACCAAGTGTCCTAACACAATCCCTTCACTTACCATGAAGTGGCATTTTTCCCAATTTAAGACAAGATTTGTCTCCTCACATCTTTGCAACACTAATGACAAGTTAGCCAAGCAATCATCAAAAGAAGAACCATAAACAGAGAAATCATCCATGAACACTTCCATGATATTTTCTATGTATTCTGAAAAGATAGCCATCATACACCTTTGAAAGGTGGCGGGTGCATTACACAACCCAAATGGCATTCTCCTATATGCGAAGGTACCCCATGGACATGTAAAAGTCGTTTTCTCTTGGTCATCGGGGTGGATAGGGATTTGGAAGAATCCACTATACCCATCTAAAAGTCCTAGTCGGTATTAGTTCATTGTTCTCATTAGTTACGACCGTCATTCCACCCTTCTTAGGTACTACATGAACGGGGCTAACCCACTTACTATCCGAGATAGGGTAGATAATTCCCGCATCTAGCAACTTAATGATTTCCTTTTTGACCACCTCTTTCATTATAGGATTCAATCTCCTTTGATGTTCAATAGAGGGTTTGTGGTTATCTTCCATCATTATCTTATGCATGCACAAAGATGGCTTAATGCCGACCAAATCATCAATAGTATAACCAATGGCTTTCCTATGCAATCTTAGTTCATGCAGCAATTTAGCAAGTTCATCATCACTCAAGCATGCATTAACAATCACAGGATACGTAGAATTATCACCAAGAAATGCATACTTTAAATGAGAGGGAAGGGGTTTAAGTTCAAGTGAGGGAGGACCTTTATCGGTTGAAGACGATCCAAATAAGGTTGGATGAGATGAATCCAAAGCAAAGGAAGACTCCCCATGGCTCCTAGAAGCGTGATCATCATCAAGAGCTGATTCAGGGAAAACCACGGTTGGAAACACGCGTTGCTCATCTTCCACGGCCGTGGTTCTTGCCAAGCTTGCTTCTCGGAGTTGTCCAGAAAGTTTGACGGTCGTGGAACATAAATCTCGACCGTGGAATTTGCAGTTGTTCATCACCTCTTCGTGGCTTTCAAATCCAACTCTTGGCTCCTCATCCAAGGCTTCCAAGGCTTTGATCTTTTCATTGCAGTCCTCTTCAACACCTTCCTCCATCATACTTAAGGTGAGAACCTTTTCCAAGGGATCCTTGATCAAGATCGAGCTCACAATTTCTCTAGATTCTTCTTGCTCGACTATGTTGAAGATATCTTCATCAAGGGTTGGCCCTTTCATCATTGTGGAAAGCTTGAACTTGATGCTCTCTTCCCCTATGTTGAAGGAGAGAGTCCCGTTCTTGCAATCCACTAGGCAACCGGAAGTGGCTAGGAAAGGTCTTACTAAGATGATAGGAACCGGATAATCCGCCGGAATGTCCAACACTACAAAATCAATAGGCACGTAGAATCCTCCTAGTTGCACCGGAATGTCCTCTAGAATCCCAACCGGATGAGTGATAGAACGGTCCGCCATATAGAGGGTCATCTTGACCGGCTTTGGCTCTCCTAACCCGACCTTGTTGCTAAGTGCAAGCGGTATGATGCTTACACTCGCCCAAAGATCACAAAGGGCCTCGTACTTCACATCTCCTACTCCTATTGGGACGGAAAAGGAGCCCGGATCCCTTAGCTTGGGAGACATCTCTTCCTTCATGGTTTGGATCAATTCCGAGGATCTCTTGGTCATCCTTATCTCCCCATACTCCTCCAACTTCCTTTTGTTGGAGAGTATTTCTTTCAAAAATTTTCCATATGCCGGCATTCCTAAGATGGCATCCATGAACGGAATGTTAATATGTAACTTGGACATTAGTTCAAGGAACTTACCAAAGTGATTGTCCAAACGAGCTCTTGCTCTTGATTGTGGGAACGGTAGTGGTGGCTTGTATGAAAGTGGTGCCACATAGGTTGGCTCTACATCCTTGCTCTTGCCTCCATCTTCTTGCTTTCTTCTCTCTTCTACCACTACTTGCTTTCCCTTAGCTTGGTCCTCGGGCAAAGGATCCTTCATACTCAACCCACTCCTTGTTGTGATAGCCAACACTTGGCCTCTTGGGTTGTCTTCGGTTCTTTCGGGAAGCTTCCCCGGATCTCTATGTGCTTCACCCGCCTTTTGAAAGACTTGTGCTTCCAAGACCTTTTGAGCCTTAGAAATTGAAGTCACGGTGCTCTCAAGTCCACTCAATCTTCCTAGCAATTGTTCAAACATGACTTCGGTCCTATCCTTTGGAGGTTGAGAAAAACCGGGTGGAGGTTCTTGTGAAGCTCTTTGTGGTGGAGTTGTGCTTGTGGAGGCGGGAGGGTTCAAGGCTCCATCCGGGTTAGAGTAAGAAAATCCGGGATGGTTGTGGTTGGGCCGGTAATTGTTGAATTGCCGGTTGTTGTTGAAATTTCTTGAGCCTTGGTAATTGTTGAAGTTGCCCCTTCCCATATAATTCACATCTTCCTCCTTGGAAGGCAAGTTAGCTTGTGGAAGTACTTGAGGAGTTGCTTGGCTCTTCAAGGTTGTAGTACACAACTCTCTTAAGGATTTCAACTCGTTGTTGATGGCGTCAAGCTTGAAATTGCTCATGGTGACCTCGCTCACCTCATATGCTCCCGCCTTTCTTCCTTCACTCTTCCTATGAGAGTACTTCTCAATCACTAGAGCTTGCTTCTCCACAAACTCCCAAGCATCATCTACATGCTTCTCCATGAAAGTCCCACCGGAGAGGGATTGAAGCTTGAATTGGCTATCTTCATCAAGTCCCTTGAAGTAGATTTCCAATAGCTCAATTTTCGGTATGCCATGGTGTGGACAATCTAGGAGAAGGTCCTTGAATCTCTCCCAAGACTTGAACAAACTTTCTCTATATCTCATTACGAAGGCATTGATCTTCCCTCTTAATTCGGTAGTCTTGGAAGGTGGGAAGAACTTGGTCAAGAACTCGGTTGTCATCTCCTCCCAAGTACCAACTCGCCCTTGTGGAATAGATTGATACCAAGCCAAGGCTTTATCCTTAAGAGAGAAGGAAAAAGCCCTAAGCTTATGGTTGTTGCTCTCCAATCTTGGCGGCCTAAGAGTTTCCATCAAAATCTCGTAGTTCATCAAATGTTGGTGAGGAGACTCTCCTTCCATCCCTCCAAATTGATTGTGCCGGATCATTTGAAGAACTTGAGGGCGGAGCTCATAGTTGTGGGTTGCGGGATCTCCTAGATTCACACCCGGTCGGTGTGCTCTTTGTGCCGGATCCATACGTCTCCCTAGGGTTTTTGGTTCCTCGATAGCAATGGGAACAACCCTAACATTAACCGCCGGCTGCGGTTGTACCACCGGTGGTGGAAGAGGTGGAGGTTGTCGGCGATTAAGCTCTCCTTGAACAAGGGCTTGCCTAATCTCCTCAATCTCCCTCCTAGTTTCCTCTTGCCTCTCATTGGCAAGTCTCCTTTCTTCCTCCAAGAGCTCATCTCTTAGCCTTATTTGCTCTAAGGCTTCATCCAACTCAGCTTGACGATTTCTACCGGCCATCTCTTTCTCTTTTCGGATGTTCTTGGATCTAGATCGAAGGGTCTTCTCCGGTTCGGGATCAAATGGAGCTAAATCCTTGCCACGAGACCTTCGCATACACCTAAAGAGTAATAGATGTCCTGAAAAGCAAAGACACCAACCAAAGAGAGATCAAAATCAACAAGAAAGATCTACACTAGAAACAATCACAAAATAGACTCAATCTAGACCTAGTCCCCGGCAACGGCGCCAAAAACTTGTTACGCTAAAAAGTGTGCACGCAATAAGCCTTAAATTTATACTCGTTATAATTATCCTAACTTCTAGCGCACCCGCAGTGTACGGGACGTTTGTAGTATGGATAGTATTCCGAGGTCGTACACAAAGACTAAGGTGAAATTGATTCAGTTTTGTGATTAAGTTTAGTGAAGGTCTAAGGTTAGAAAAGGGGGAAACAAAGAAATGAAAACCTCAATTTGTTTTTGGTAGGTTTTTGGTGATCAATCAAAGATCACAATTCATGCAAAGTAAACAATCAAACTAAACTAAAAATCAACTCAAATGAATAAACCAAACAAGATAATGATCAAGGAAAGAAAAGACGGATTCTAGGGGTCGGAAGTTCCGGTTATGACATAGAACTCAAGTTATCTATTCATTCTTTGGATTAACTATGATATGTTGGGACTAAGTGTATCTAATTTGGGATCAATTACCGGGTAGGTCTCATGGTCCAACTAGTCCATACCTAAGGTCTCATTACCGGGTAAGTCTCTAAGAACCTAAGGATAGGAATTCTTCACAAACCGGATTTGTTAATTAGGGATCTAACCTATCCTTACCGGGTAAGTCTTGGAAGGGAAGTCCTAAGCAACTATCCTAGCACATCTAATCCAATGGCGGCTTATTAGGCTCACCACTAACTAAGGTTTGCTATTTTAGATTCTAAGGGCAAGGATTACCGGGTAAGTCTCTCCTAACACTTAGTCACTACACTAGGTCACCCTAGGGTAAGGTAAACTCAACAAACACTTAGGGTTT
Organism: Fagopyrum homotropicum; assembly: GCA_033239125.1. Lineage (NCBI taxonomy): Eukaryota > Viridiplantae > Streptophyta > Magnoliopsida > Caryophyllales > Polygonaceae > Fagopyrum > Fagopyrum homotropicum. Next base: position 63,172,427 of record BSWB01000005.1, read on the forward strand.
CAATATTTTATAGATCTAAGGCAAGATCCTTCGAACCAGGGAGAATCACGGTTTGTTCTACAGAAACCACGGCCGTGGTTCTTCAAGAACTACCCGTGATTTCTAACAGCAACTACGTTCATAAGTAAAAGTCTTCCAAAGGTAAATCTAAGTCCGTCCTATCATAGTTCTAGCCATAACCATCCTTTCCTTACCTTAGAACCACATCAATTTAGCCTACAACATTCATAATGGAAATCAAAACAAACAAACATAAAATCAAAACATCCATTGCAAAATAATGAAAGAAGAGAGATGAACAAGGGAACTTAATTCAAAACTAAGCTGAAGATTAGAATAGAGCCACTTACAACCCTTCCAAAACAAGGTTCAAAGGTTCATACAATCTCTAGAAAACGAAATCCGAAATACAAGAAAGCTATGGTGTGTGCTCTTCTCTTCCTCTTCAATGGAACTCCTCTTCTTCTCTTTGACACTTTCCTTCCTAGAAAAATCTTCTTCTTTTGAGAATATATTTGTTAGAGAGAAATGGATAATGGATGAGCTGCTCCCAAACTACCCCAGCTGCCTCAAACACCATGAAGGACCACTTTTATAACAAATCCTTCATGAGCTGGCCATGAGAGTCGTGGCACAGCTGTCACGAGAATCTAGCAAAATCCACGGTCATTTCCACGGCCGTGGTTCTTCAGAGAACCGTGATTTTATGCAGAAACTTCGCCTTGAGTCATTAAGCTGTGATTTGGTGCATGGCTAGTGTTGGTAAGGCTCCATGAGTCCTCCTCACCCCTTGGCTTGTATCCTAATGAGTCCGAGGGTGTGCCATCTAAATGAACAATCCTCAAACGCATCGTTTAAGCTCCTAAACTTCCCGAAATACCTACAAAACGCGCACAAGTCCGTGTAGACGTCTATCTCGACAAAATGCGTGAATTGGGTGCAAAACGTCTTGAACTAATGCTAGATCATGCATGAATGAGCGAGAATTCTATCTAAATGTACACCTAAAACTATGTTATAAATCATGTTATCATTGTTTACCTTTGGTTATACAGTTTATACGGTTTTATCTATTTGTTTTTATATATGTTAGTGCCATGTTGTAAGGTCCAGTGAACTTGTTGTCAGGCTAGGGTCTGGATCCATTGTGAGATCCTAGCCTATTGTGGCACTCCGAGTCCCGTGGATTCGGGGTGTTACAGAGTTGGTATCAGAGGCCTAGGTTGACAACAATGGCACTTGCTACCTGCAATGAGGTTTGATAGGTAAAATAAACAGAGCGCACATGGGATCTGACATTTTCAAAGGTTTTGGTTTTAAGTATGGTTTTGGGATAGAATGTACGTGAAGTCCCGTGGATTTTGTGTGTACTATGGATTATGTGGATGTATTATATACATATCGATACCCATGGCATATATATAGCCTTATAAGATTACGTGTGTATATCCTACAAATGGCTCAGACTTGAGTAGTACTTGTAGTTGGACGAGGTAGGGGTACATCCCCTCTTCCTCCAGTGGTGATAAGTCAAGGACCATTTTCCGCTGTTATTTCACCTATGGCAGAGAACGAGTTTGAAGAGGCCGATCGTGTCTCCATGAGTAGATCCAAGTTTCAAGAGTATATGCATCAAATATATGAGGCGGTGATAGCGGGTAGACCTACACCGGATTTACCAACATCTGTAAGATAACCTGAAGCTTCTGGATCAGAGAAGAAGCAACAGATTGAATCAGTTAGTTGAGAAGCAAAGATGATGAATGGTGAACCAAGTCAGATACTAGGACAACCAAGTGGTCCTTTGGCCATGAAGACGACTGGCACGGAACTACAGTGTTTTAATTGCGGGAAGTTTGGACACCGGCGAGCTGTGTGCCCAAAGGCGCCCATAATATGCTTTGCGTGTGGTAAAGCAAGGCATAGAGCGAAATTTTGTCGACAAGGCAAGGCGTTGCCTTTACAAGTTCCCTCTCGGAATAAGATCATTCAAGGTGGACGATGAAGATCGAGTTACCCTTCAGTTGCACAGGTTGCAAGAATGGGACAATTATGTTACAATTGTGGTTATCCATATCATTTGCGTTTTGAGTGCCCTTTGGCACCGATAGCTAGTTTCATTTGTGGTGAACTAGGCCATCTGGCCCCTTTCTGTCAGCAAGATAGTGTTTCTTCCCAGCAAGACCTTCCTCTTTCCGGTGTTGAAAGAGTTGAAGTAGAGGCTATAGTGGGGACCTCAATGATACTTGAGGAGCATAGATCCGAGATTGAGTGATGATATGTAGTGGATCTACGGGAGTTAGCTGTTACAGGTACCATTCTCGTTAATGGTTTACCTAGTGGAGTTTTGTTTGTTATGAGTGCTATGCACTTCTTGTCTTTCGATGCATGCGTTGATGGTTGGTCTTTGATATATAGTAGAAGGTGGACTTTCCTTTACAGGATTACCAGTTAGGGGTCTGAAGTACCTGCGAGATATGTGTTTGTTCCCTTATTCTGGGACTTGTGTATGGCTTGTAGACTTCTTTGTCATGCCGTAGGTACATGAGGAAGTCATTATGTGTATGGATTGGATGAATATATATCATGCGGTGTTAGATATTAATAGTAAGACTATTATAGTCTTTATTGAGATGGTAAATAGAGGTCTTCTAAGGTTAAGACCTTTGAAGAGACGGATTTGTCATCAAGACTGTACGAGCAGCTAGCTGATAGCAAAGGGATGTGACGCCTTCTAGTGTTATACCATGAAGTAGCGAGATAGTCCAACAATGGAAGGTATTCCAGTTGTTTATGAGTTTATAGACGTGTTACTGAACTGTCTAGTTGCCACCTCAGCGGAGTGTGGACATTGTTATTGAGTTGAAGTATGATACAAGATTGAATGGGAAAGCCACACTATATGGTGCTTGTTGAGATATTGTACTGATAACTTGAAAATTTGATCGAAACGGGTTTACCCTAGGGGGTTCCATGTTCCGTATTGACGACCTGATGAGTTAGCTTCAAGAAGCAATTGTGTTTTCATGACTCCTTTGTGCTCAAGATATCCCTAGTCATGGATGAAAGAGCAGCATGTGTATGAGATAGCATCCCATACCCGTTATGGACACTACGAGTTTGTAGTGATGTCATTTGGGTTGACAAATGTTTTAGTAGTTTTTATGGAGTTGATGAATAGTATCTTCATCGACTTCCTTGGTTCGTTGGTGGTAGACTTCATTGATGACATGTCGGTATACTTTCATAGCAGAGAATAGTAGACCGATCGTCTGAGGACCGTTCTGCAAATTTTGAGAGATAGAGGGTTGTAAGCTACGCTCTCTAAGTGTAAGTTAAGATGCCAGTGGTAGCCTTTTTAGCCCATGTTGTCTCCGCTAGTGGGATCATGGTTGACCTGGCGAGAATTAAGTATGTTGTAACATGGGAGATACTTATGAACATTAAGGAATATGTAGTTTTCTTGGCTCAGCCGATTGCTACCAATGATTTGAGGAAGGATTTTATATTATTATGTATTCATTTTCGAGTCTTTTGAGAAGACCACCATAACTACGTGATGAAAGCAGTGTGTCTATGTTCTGAAGAGTTGAGGAGGTGTTTGACCTCTGCTTCCATTCTATTGTAGTTAGAAGATTTTTGGGATCTCGTGATTTACGGTGATACATCCCAGCTAAGTCTGAGATGTGTATTACTACAGAGGAGTAGGGTTATTGATATGTGTGTTTACAGCTGAGAACGTATGATGAGAACTACCCGACTCATGATTTAGAGTTAGTAGTGGTAGTTCAAGCCTTTAAGTTTTGAAGACCGTACCGGTGTGATCTTCAAGTCAGATTTCTATAGATCATAGAAATCTGAAGTATATTTTATGCAACAGGGGTTGAATAACCACCAGCGTTAAGAGCTTAAGTTGATCAAGACTTTGACTTGAAGATTCCATATCATTCAGAGAAGTTGAACGTTGTCGCCGATAACTTGAATGGAAAGATGCTCCAAGAGAAGATGATTGTGAGACTGATAGTTCAGCCTCAGCTTCAGAGAGATCTAGCTTGACTAGAGTTTGATAATCAGTTCCTTGATGAGGATACCCAATTATACCTCAGAGGTTCTACCTGTTATGTTGGATGAGGTCCAACAGAAGTAGGAGACCTGCCCGGCCTTGACAAGTGTTACGCTAGAAACGTGTAGCACAAAAAGCTTTACAATTTATAGACTCGATATATTTCTCCTAACTCCTAGCGAACCCGCAGTGTACGGGACGTTTGTAGTAGGGATAGTATTCCGAGGTCAAACACAAAGACTAAGGTGAGATTGATTCGGTTAGTGATTAAGTTTAGTGAAGATCTAGTTTAAGAAAAGGGAAAGAAATAAAGAAAAGAAAATCTCAATGTTTTTGGTGGGTTTTTAGGTGATCAATCAAGGATCACAAATCATGCAAAATGAACAATCAACTATGCTAACAAATCAACACAAACAAACAAGCTAAACGAGATATAGATCAAAGAGAGAAAAGCGGATTCTAGGGGTCGGAAATTCCGGTTATGGCATAAGACTCAAGCTATCTAATCATTCCTTGGATTAACTATGATATGTTGGGAGTGAGTGTTTCTAGATTGGGATCAATCACCGGGTAGGTCTCATGGTCCACTAGTCCGTTCCTAAGGTCTCATCACCGGGTAAGTCTCAAAGAGCCTAAGGGATGGAATTCTACACAAACCGGATTGTCACCTAGAGATCTAACCTATCCTCACCGGTTAAGTCTCGAAAGGGTTAGTCCTAAACAACTATCCTAGCACACTTAGTCCAATGGTGGCTTATGAGGCTCACCACTACCTAAAGTTTGTCATCTTTGAAATCTAAGAGTAAGAATCACCGGGTAGGTCTCTTCTAACACTTAGTTGCTAACAGTAGGTCACCCTAGGGTAGATTTATCTCAACAAACGCTAGGATTTCAACATTCTAACAATCTAAAACTAGATCCATCGAACTAGGAAGAATCACGGGTTGTTCTACCAAGTCCACGGCCGTGGACTGGCAAGAACAAACCGTGGACCCTAACAGAGGTTTCGTTCAAGTGAGTGACTCATCCAAGTGCAAATCTAAGTCCATCCTATCATAGTCCTAGCCAAAACCATCCTTTCCTTACCCTAGAATCGCCTCTATTGAGCCTACAACATTCATCATAACAATCGAAATCATCAAACATAAAATCATGGCTTCCATTTGCAAGACAATGAAGAGAAAGAGATGCAAAAGTGAAGCAAACAAAACCAAGCTGAAAGTAAGATTAGAATGACTCACAACCCTTCCAAAAGAAGGTTTAAATGGTTCATACGACTCTAGAAATTGATTCTGAAATTCTTCACTACAAAAGCTATCAAAGTCTATCAATGGTGTGCTCTTCTCTTCCTTCCAATGGTAGCTCTTCTCCTCCTTCCAATGGTAGCTCTCGTCCTTGAGAGAATCTTCTTGTTGAGAGTGTGGGAGAGAATGTGGATTTGATTGGATGATCAAAAGATGCCTTCTCTCAGCCTTGCAGGACCACTTTTATACTACAACCTTGCTATAGAGGGCCAAGAGATCATGGGACAACTGTCACAACCGTCTGGCAGAAACCATGGTTGGTTCCACGGCCGTGGAAGTGCCAGTGAACCGTGGTTTGGTGCTTCAGCCTTGCCTTGGATCATTAAGCTTCAATTTGGTGCATGGCTTATGTTGACAAGGTTCCATGAGTCCTCCTTAGCCTCTAGCTTGCATCCTAATGAGTCCGAGGGTGTGTCATCTTGATGAACGATCCTCAAACGTATCGATTAAGCTCCTAAATCTCCCAAAATACCTACAAAGCAATGCAAAAGTCCGTGTAGACGTCTATCTCGACAAAATACGTGAATTGAGTGTAAACGTCGTGAACTAGTGCTAAACCATGCATGGATGAGTGAGAAATCTATCTAAATGATTACCTAAACCTAAGTCATAAATCGTGTTATCAAAAATACCCCATACTTAAGGTTTGCTCGTCCCCGAGCAAACTCCCAACTATAGACTAAGAGATGACATGATTTATGTATGCAGAAAAATGGCAAAATCTTTTTGGAGTTGTGCTTCTAATATTGGATCACCTTCATAATCACGTTTCATGGCAATGGACAAGCAATCATGCATCAAACTAGTGAAGGCATGGAAAGACAATTGTACTTAACTCGAAAGTATGCATGAATTGTGGAAATGAAGAAGTCAAGATGATCAAGAGCATATCCAATTTAGATTACTAAGTCTTACACACATGCAAATAGGTCATAAGGGCTTGTGAGATAAAAGGCCAAGAAACGTTGTGATTAGGTGGGGATTTTTCTAGGCTATGTGATGCTAATCCGGGAATGGAACTAACTCCACAATTTTGTCCTCGATCAACTTCCCACAAGTGTATATTTTCTCCATCTTTTCTATCTTTTCTTTTTCATTCACTTATTTTTGAGACAATGACATTGGTGTACAAAAGCCGAAACCTTGGTGATTAGCCGTCCTCGGGCTTTTTCTATTTTTCGAGGTGCATCCACACCGGGCACACATACCAAAGCTCGTTAGGACTATTGGTTTATTTGACTTTGGCAAGGCACCAACACCCGATTATGTGAAGTGTGCCGAGTTACTCGTCATTTAAACCAACGTCCCCAAACCTATATTTTTGTCTACACTTTCACAACAATTTCAGCATTTTATTCATGACATTCTTTCATCAACAACTTCACCCCACACTTGCTTTTCACACACATCAACACACTAACATGCTCCTATTCTCGGATGGGTCAAAAGAGGTCAAATTATATCAAATGAGGTGCTCAAAGATCATGATCAAGATGAGAAGTAGAGAAAGATGAATTTCCTCATTCATTCCTAAATGATGTGCAAGAACTAGCATGTAATTTCGACTTTCAATACTCAATCCAACCAAGACAAACATCATGATCACAAATCATTCATGAGATTCAAAATAAGTACTTCAAGTCCACATATGCATTCATCAATTTAACACATAAGGCCAACCATAGCCAATCCGCATGACAAGATTCATCACTAGGGTCATATCCAAGCCTAGAAAGTACAAAATTTTTTTAAATTTTCTGATTTTTTTGGATTTTTCAAAATGAGTATATACAATGCAAGATATGTGACAATATGAAACTATCCTAGATGCTAATCATGCAAAGGATCATGCAAACCCCACCCAAGACTTAGAAACACATTATCCCTAATGTGTAAATGAAGTAAAGAAGAGTGAAAGAAGGTTCTCACAATGTAAAAATGGTTTGCTATGGTATTTGGGATTTCTCAAATGGATTGATGGTGGATGATCCTATCAACAATGGTAGAGAGCTCTAAGTATTCATCAATGCGTCGGGACCCGCGCTAGGCACCGCTAGCCGTCCAAGTTCCGCGTCCGCTCTACCCATAATTGATGAGGGGTTCATCATCATCATTCACGTGCCATGCAAGGTTTCCAATGCTACCAAGACTCTAGCACATACACAAAACACACCAAACACACAAAAATAGAAAAATCAAAAACAAAAACAAAATGAAAAAGGGAAAAACGTTACCAATGGGTTGCCTCCCATCAAGCGCTTCTTTAAGGTCATTAGCTTGACCAAACTCGGGGACGTCTCATTCTAGGTGAAGTGGGGCAATCATATCCACCGGAGCTCCCGGGATATACTTCTTTAACCGGTGCCCATTCACCTTGAAATCTCCACAATGCTCCCCTCCTATCTCAATAGCTCCATGGGGGAAGATCTTCTTCACCACATATGGCCCGGTCCATTTTGAATTTATCTTTCCGGGGAAGAGCCGGAGCCTTGAGTTGAAGAGAAGGACAAGGTCTCCTTCACTCAACTCCTTCGGGATGAGGCGCTTATCATGCCACCGCTTGGTCCTTTCCTTGTAGATCCGGGCATTCTCATAGGCATCCAACCGGATCTCCTCAAGAGCATTCATGTCAAGCAACCTCTTCTCACCGGCCTCCTTGAGGTCAAAATTTAGCCACTTAATGGCCCAATAAGCTCTATTCTCCATCTCTACCGGAAGGTGGCAAGACTTGCCATAGACTAACTTGTAAGGAGTGGTACCAATCGGTGTCTTGAAGGCGGTTCTATACGCCCACAAGACATCATTGAGCTTCATAGCCCAATCCTTTCTCGTCCTAGAGACCGTCTTCTCAAGGGTTCCCTTTATCTCCCGGTTGGAGATCTCCACTTGGCCACTAGTTTGGGGATGGTAAGGTGTTGCCACCTTATGAGTCACCCCATACTTAGCCAAAAGTGCCCCAAAGTTCCTATTAGTGAAGTGCTTCCCTCCATCACTTATAATCACCTTTGGTGTTCCAAACCTAGGGAAGATCACTCGGTTGAAGAACCGCACCATAACCTTGGCATCATTTGTGGGAGAGGCGATTGCCTCCACCCATCTCGAAACATAGTCAACTGCCAATAGGATGTAGAGGTTTCCATATGAAGAAGGGAATGGTCCCATGAAGTCCAAACCCCACACATCAAATATCTCCACTTCTTGTATGTTGTTAAAGGGCATCTCATTCCTCCTTGAGATGTTGCCCGTCCTTTGGCAAGCATCACAAGCTACCACAAAGCTTTGCACATCCTTGAACAAACTTGGCCAAAAGAAGCCCGACTGCAACACTTTTGCACATGTCTTGTGTGAGCTAGCATGCCCTCCACATGGCAAGGAATGACAATGGCGGATCACACTCTCCACCTCATCCTCCGGTATGCATCTTCTAAACATTCCGTCCGGCCCTCTCTTGAACAAAAGTGGTTCACTCCAATAGTAGTGCCTTACATCTTTGAAGAACTTCTTTCTTTGGGCATATGTCAATCCGGGAGGCACTTCCTCACACACAAGATAGTTCACAATGTCGGCATACCATGGCTCACTTCCTCTAGACACTAGGAACAAGCACTCCTCCACCATTTGCAATTGCTCATCCCGGAATGAGTCATCAATCGGGATGTCATCTCTTTCAAGCTCCAATGGTGGTAGCATAATTGAGTTGGGCATCATCTAGCGTCTTGCTAGCATAATAAATGGCATGTGTGCGCCCATCTTTCCTTTGCCCCAAAACAGCCCCAACGGCTACATCACTTGCATCACACATGATCTCAAACGGTAAACTCCAATCCGGAGGTTGCATGATAGGTGCGGAGATCAAGGCGTTCTTCAACCTACAAAAAGCCTCAAGGCAATCCTTGGAGAAAACAAACTCAACATCTTTCATTAGTAGGTTAGTAAGAGGCTTAGAAATTTTAGAGAAGTCTTGAATAAACCTCCGGTAAAAACCGGCATGCCCTAAGAAACTCCTGACTCCCTTCACCGAGGTAGGTGGTGGCAACTTCTCTATCGTCTCAATCTTGGCCCTATCAACCTCAATTCCACGGTTGGACACCAAGTGCCCCAACACAATACCTTCACTTACCATGAAGTGGCATTTTTCCCAATTTATGACAAGATTTGTCTCCTCACATCTTTTCAATACTAATGACAAGTTAGCCAAGCAATTTTCAAAGGAAGAACCATAAACTGAAAAATCATCCATAAACACTTCCATGATGTTTTCAATGTATTCCGAAAACATAGCCATCATACACATTTGGAAGGTGGTGGGTGCATTACACAACCCAAATTGCATTCTCCTATATGCAAAAGTTCCCCATGGACATGTAAATGTGGTTTTCTCTTGGTCATCGGGGTGAATAGGGATTTGGAAGAATCCACTATAGCCATCTAGGTAGCAAAAGTGAGAATGTTGAGCTAACCTTTCTAGCATTTGTTCAATGAAAGGGAGGGGGAAGTGATCTTTCCTAGAGGCCATGTTAAATTTCCTATAGTCAATACACATCCTCCATCCCGTAACTGTCCTAGTTGGGATTAGTTCATTGTTCTCATTAGTCACTACGGTCATCCCACCCTTCTTAGGAACTACATGAACGGGAATAACCCACTTACTATCCGAGAGAGGGTAGATTATTCCCGCATCTAGCAACTTAATGATCTCTTTCTTGACTACCTCTTTCATTATAGGATTCAATCTTCTTTGATGTTCAATAGAGGGTTTATGGTTATCTTCCATCATTATCTTATGCATGCACAAAGAAGGTTTTATGCCAACCAAATCATCAATAGTATATCCAATGGCTTTCCTATGCAATCTTAGCTCATGCAACAACTTAGCAAGTTCATCATCATTCAAGCATGCATTCACCATCACCGGATATGTAGAATTATCACCAAGAAAAGCATACTTCAAATGAGAGGGGAGGGGTTTGAGTTCAAGTTTAGGAGGACCTTTATCGAGTGGAGACGATCCAAATAACGTTGGTTGAGATGAATCCAAAGCAAATGAAGGCTCTCCAAGGCTCCTTGAAGCTTGCTCAACAACAAGGGTTACTTTTGGGGAAACCACGGGCAAGTCCACGGTTCTTGGCATATCCATGGCCGTGGAAGTTGCCAACCTTGCTCGTTGGAGCTTTCCAGAGAGTTCTACGGCCGTGGAACACACTCCACACCCGTGGTTCTTACAGGTGTTCAGCATGGCTTCGTGATCCTCAAATTCAGCTCTTGTCTCCTTTTCTAGTGCTTCCAAGGCCTTGATTTCTTCATTGCAAGCCTCCTCAACACCTTCTTCCATCAAACCTAAGGTAAGAACCTTCTCCAAGGGGTCCTTGATCAAGATCGAGCTCACAACTTCTCTAGACTCCTCTTGCTCGACAATGTTGAATACATCTTCATCAAGGGTTGGCCCTTTCATCATTGTGGATAGCTTGAACTTGGTGTTCTCTTCTCCAATGTTGAAGGAGAGAACCCCATTCTTGCAATCCACTAGGCATCCGGAAGTGGCTAGGAAAGGTCTTCCTAAGATGATGGGAACAAGATAGTCCGCCGGGATATCCAAGACAACAAAATCAATCGGCACATAGAACTTTCCTAGTTGCACCGGAATGTCTTCTAAGATCCCAACCGGGTGAGTAATAGAGCGGTCCGCCATGTAAAGGGTCATTTTGACCAGTTTAGGCTCTCCTAGCCCAACCTTGTTGCAAAGTGCAAGCAGTATGATGCTCACACTTGCCCCAAGATCACAAAGGGCCTCATACTTCACTTCTCCCACTCCAATTGGGACACAAAAGGAACCCGGATCTCTTAGCTTAGGAGGCATCTCCTCCTTCATTGTTTGGATAAAATTCCGAAGACCTCTTTGTCATTCTTATTTCCTCATACTCCTCCAACTTCCTTTTGTTGGAGAGTATCTCCTTCAAGAACTTGCCATATGCCGGCATACCTAAGATAGCATCCATGAACGGAATATTAATATGCAATTTAGACATAAGTTCAAGGAATTTACCAAAGTGATTGTCCAAGCGAGCTCTTGCTCGTGATTGTGGGAACGGTAGTGGTGGCTTGTATGGAGGCGGTGATAGCATGAATTATAGTCTATATTTTAGGGTTTGTTTGGACGTTTTATCTTTCATAATCTGCATGTTTGTATGTACATTATGTGATTTTACTACCATTTCATCTACCTTTGCGAGAATCGAGGTCTACACCTAGTTTCGTTGTAATTGCAGGTAATATGGTACGTTTTGCATCAAAAAGGAGCAAAAGGAGTCATGAGTCATTTGGAGCTACATCCAGGAAGCATAGCCATGGATTGAAGATCCACTTTGGAGCAGATTCGAGAGATTTCACATCCAGTTGAGACTCACCTCGGTTGACCAGAGATTCATCTCGACCGAGGTGATCCAGGGACGCCGACTCGACCGAGGCGAATACCTAGGACGCGGCGAGAATATTTTATTCTTGGAAGAGATCTTTTAAATTTGGAAAGTGATCTTATATTTCTGGGCTTGGCTTCTGGAAGGAAGGAGATATGCAGAATATATATTTTACCTATATTTATGGGATAATATCTTCTTAAGATTTATTATCTTTGGAGGGTTATTTTCCTATAAAAAGGGTCGGATTTCCCACAATTCGAGGACCGCATACACGAACATCCGCCTACACCGAAAAAGACGCAGCAGCCGCATACCCCAATTTGGGAGAGAGTTGAAGAACCTTTTTGAAGGTTGAAGGAAGATTGAAGTCCATAGCTTTTATAGCTTTATTGAAGGGTTTTGTAAGATTGTCTTCAATTCCCTCAATTGTTGTCTTGTCTTGTTGGATTATTATCCAAAGAACGCTTTGTTGTGATATTTGATTCAGTTATTGAAGTCTTTTCATTAAATTCTTCTTTGTTCAAATATTCACCTTCTTCCTATATATTTTAATACTTTCATTATGATGATGAGTGGCTAATTTCCTTGTGTGATTCTAGGGTGATTGGCTGAAGGTTGTGGGAAAAACAATGATAGAATAATCTTAGATTCCAGTAAGATCCTGAAAGTTCGAGTCTTTAATCTTAACCCTAAGCATTTCGTTCGGTTGATGAACATCTCGGCCGGGGTGGAATTCTTCTGACCGAGGTGACTTATCCGACCTTAAACTGAGAGTTAAGTGTTAGAGTTTGCCAAATCCTATTCTTATTACACCTTTCCTGGTTCAATGCAAGCTTAGGATGAGACTTACCCGGTAATTCCTTAGTTTGTATACCAACGATCATAAGTGTAGGTAATAAAGGTTTAGCCTTTATTGGGGTTTGAGTGTGCTTCCATCCCATCTTTGTGAGTTAGCCTGAGACTTACCCGGTAAAGGTTGATTCTATTCCCTTAGATGGTATGTTAGTTTGAGGTTATAGTTCTTTGTCTTGATTCCTTGAGACTTACCCGGTAATAGGAGTTACGGTTTAGGATTAGTGTGTAGTGAGACCTACCCGGTGATCTACTCCACTTTAGAAACACCTTCCCCACGCAAAAATCTCAGCTTTGTCCGCTTATCTATAGATCTTGAGTTGGAACCACAACTAGATGCTTTAATCCCTAGAATTGCATGTTTGCTTTATTGACTTCTTATTCATCTTTGATTGTGTTAATCGCTCTTGTGGTTAGAATTGACATAAGCACACCGTATTGACTTTGTTTCACCGAGTCCCTGTGATCGACCCCTGGAATTTTCTTGCTTTTACTACGATTGACCCGTACACTGCGGGTTCGCATCCTTGTTTTAAGCTTAAGTCTAGGGTTATAAATTTAAAGCTTGCACACACCGTTTGGAGCGAACAAGTTTTTGGCGCCGTTGCCGGGGACTTGGTCTAGACCGAGCCGGTACGGTTTGCTCTTTGGGGCACTTGCCCCCGTGTCTACTAACCACTTTTCTTGAGTGTTCTTGCAGGTTTGTTCTTAGGTACATACGAAGTTCTTGTTCCGGCAACGGAACAGAGTTTCGCCAAAGAACAAGTTTTTGGCGCCGTTGCCGGGGACTTGGTCTAGACCGAGCCGGTTGCGGTTTGCTTTCGGGGCACTTGCCCCCTGTTGCTACTAACTACTCTTTCTATGAGTTTTGTAGTTTTCAGGATTTCCAATGACTACATTTGATCCAGCCTGGATAGCAAGGCAAAGTGCTAGGGCGGACCATTATGAATACTTGGAGGAGAAGTACTCCTTCTATTGGTTCAGCAATGAATGGGAAAGAGACGAGGTCATTCAGCGTGAACTTGCGATATGGGATGAGAAGAATGTCCCTAAAAACATTTATGAGCAACCTTTTGAAGACTCTCTCGAATCAAGATTGGAGAAGTTGATGAAGAAGGTGGAGGAGCTCAAGGAAAGCACCCTATCCTATGCTAAGCCGAAAGAGGAGCATAAGGAAGTGTTGCACGTTCCAAGCATTCCTTTGGTCGAACCGGAAGTTTCTCCTGAAGCTTCTGAGGAAGAGGAGGATATGGAAGGTCTCGATCCGACTGTTGAGACCTCGGCCGAGGTGGAAGAGATCTCGACCGAGATGGAAGAAGAATCTGCAAAACCAGAAGTGGAAGATGCAGAGAACCTTGGCCAAATTACTGAGATTGTTGTCAAGGTGGAAGAAAGACCAGCAGAACTGAGAGAGATTTCGTGGGTGGATTATCAACCCAACACGAAACTTGTCTCAAGCTTTGGAGAACTTTGCAAGGTACATTCTCCTACTTCATTTGAATTCCCTATTAATATTTCTAGATTTTTCAGGAAGGCACCGGAGAGTTGGAGGTCTCTTCCGAAAGAACCTCCTAAGATCAAGATGAAACCTCTCTTGAAATTGTTGGAGGAAGATGCTCCTTGGATTATAAGGAGTGAAGTTAACAAGCGCTTCACCGCTAAGGCAACGAAGTGTTATTTGTTCAAGTATGGGGTCCCTCGCATGCTCAGGACCCTGTACCATCCCCAAGCTATAGATGGGGAAGCTGCTATGATTCTCGAGAAACTATTTTCTCGATCCAGGAAAGGATGGGACGCAAGGCTAGATTATGTCCCATTGAAGTGCAGGAAAGCTAGAAGGATTCCGGTGAGAATCAAACCGTACAAGCTTGTACGTGGGAGATCTTACCATTTGTCGGTGAAGTTAGGAACCGGAACCTTCTTGGAAGATTTTTACGGATGTGATGAGCACTCCACGACTTTCGAAGTGCATTGAGTAATCCCATGCCGTATGGTCCAGCTAGCGACCTTAAACCAAGCGCTTCTTGGGAGGCAACCCAAGGTATTGCTTTCTTCTCCCTTTTCTAGTTTAGTTTAGATAGTTGCTTTGTTTTTGTTTGCCTCTAGACAACAACCGGGTATTCCAAAAGGAAGGATCACAGTTCAGGAGCTACACTGGAAGAACAAAATTTCGAGAAGTTGAGGAAACGAGCTTTACTGAGATACATCTCGGGTACTGTCAGAACACCTCGACCGAGATGTGCTTCGCCAACTGAGATGGTCTTATCTGGGAGCTGTTTCTTACTTCTTCATGCAGTTTAGCTATGTTCGGTGAGTATCCTGTCCTTAGACTTATTTCGACCCACTGGGACAGTGTGTCCTAAGTATGTGGTGTTTATTGATGTGTTTGACTTATGTGATGTATGACTCTATTTATCGGATATTTTATTGATGCTTCCCTTCTGCATTTATATGATTATCTGATATTACATGCATACCTACAGGTTATTTGATTGAGAAAAACGTTGAAACTGAAAAAAATGGTTTTTAAAAAAAAAATTTTTTGACCTCGATCGAGTCAGTCTTGGCCAAACGAGGCGTTTCACCTCGGTTGAACCAAGAACACCTCGACCGAGGTGTGTTAACTGAGAGTTTTCGAAAACGATTTTCGTGTTGCTTATCTGGATATGATCTCAGTGAAGATCTTGCTTACTTACTGGTTTTGAAATCTTTATGTGTTTGAAAGGTTTTATAATATATATAAGTTGTTAAATGCTTTGTTTGAAATTTTTGGCATGTTTAATACTTTGTTTTTATCCAAATTATGTTGAATTTGAAGGTTGACACCGCAGGTTAAGTTCTCTCAATTTCTTCTTGGAAAGACCAAGGCAATTCATTCTCTTCTCTCTTCTTCTTCTTGATCATGCTTAGCCCCTCATATACATTTTGCCTCCCTTTACCTATCCGGGAATTTGGAAGCAAGCAAAGTGGTGAAAGCAAGTGAAGTAAAAGTTGAGAAGTTGGCTGGAAGTGAAAGTGTTAGAAAGTAATAAATAGGTTTGGGGAAGTCAATCATGAAGATGAGTAACTCGGCACCATTCACATAGCCGGGTGTTTGTGTCTTGCCAAAGTCGGATGGAGCGATATTCCTAACGGGTCATGGTATGTGCATCAAGGGTTTGATGCATCTTGAGAAATTGATGATTGCAGATTTCCTAGGCTTCGGTTATTGTGCACCTCTGTCCATGCATCACATTACCTTACATACATCCCTACCCTACACGTTTCTTGACCTTTTCTTTTGGGAAGCCCTTGAGACCTTGAGCTTGTTGATTGACTTAGCGGTTTAAACTGGATTATACATGATTAATTTTGATAATTGTGATTTATTATGCATTCTATGATTTTGTGCAAAGATGAACAACTTTCCTATATTTATAAAATGTTTTGAGCATATTGAGTTTTTAAATTCCAGGAAGTACTCTCTTAGAATGATCTATGGTAGTTGCACACCATAAAATGTTTTTGAAAAGCTTTTTCATTGATTTTCTTGACTTATAATCCATTCTATCTTGTCTTCTATATGCGGAACTTGCTTGGGGACAAGCAAGGGCTAAGTATGGGGTATTTTGATAGCATGAATTATAGTCTATATTTTGGGGTTTGTTTGGACGTTTTATCTTTCATAATCTGCATGTTTGTATGTACATTATGTGATTTTACTACCATTTCATCTACCTTTGCGAGAATCGAGGTCTACACCTAGTTTCGTTGTAATTGCAGGTAATATGGTACGTTTTGCATCAAAAAGGAGCAAAAGGAGTCATGAGTCATTTGGAGCTACATCTAGGAAGCATAGCCATGGATTGAAGATCCACTTTGGAGCAGATTCGAGAGATTTCACATCCAGTTGAGACTCACCTCGGTTGACCAGAGATTCATCTCGACCGAGGTGATCCAGGGACGCCGACTCGACCGAGGCGAATACCTAGGACGCGGCGAGAATATTTTATTCTTGGAAGAGATCTTTTAAATTTGGAAAGTGATCTTATATTTCTGGGCTTGGCTTCTGGAAGGAAGGAGATATGCAGAATATATATTTTACCTATATTTATGGGATAATATCTTCTTAAGATTTATTATCTTTGGAGGGTTATTTTCCTATAAAAAGGGTCGGATTTCCCACAATTCGAGGACCGCATACACGAACATCCGCCTACACCGAAAAAGACGCAGCAGCCGCATACCCCAATTTGGGAGAGAGTTGAAGAACCTTTTTGAAGGTTGAAGGAAGATTGAAGTCCATAGCTTTTATAGCTTTATTGAAGGGTTTTGTAAGATTGTCTTCAATTCCCTCAATTGTTGTCTTGTCTTGTTGGATTATTATCCAAAGAACGCTTTGTTGTGATATTTGATTCAGTTATTGAAGTCTTTTCATTAAATTCTTCTTTGTTCAAATATTCACCTTCTTCCTATATATTTTAATACTTTCATTATGATGATGAGTGGCTAATTTCCTTGTGTGATTCTAGGGTGATTGGCTGAAGGTTGTGGGAAAAACAATGATAGAATAATCTTAGATTCCAGTAAGATCCTGAAAGTTCGAGTCTTTAATCTTAACCCTAAGCATCTCGTTCGGTTGATGAACATCTCGGCCGGGGTGGAATTCTTCTGACCGAGGTGACTTATCCGACCTTAAACTGAGAGTTAAGTGTTAGAGTTTGCCAAATCCTATTCTTATTACACCTTTCCTGGTTCAATGCAAGCTTAGGATGAGACTTACCCGGTAATTCCTTAGTTTGTATACCAACGATCATAAGTGTAGGTAATAAAGGTTTAGCCTTTATTGGGGTTTGAGTGTGCTTCCATCCCATCTTTGTGAGTTAGCCTGAGACTTACCCGGTAAAGGTTGATTCTATTCCCTTAGATGGTATGTTAGTTTGAGGTTATAGTTCTTTGTCTTGATTCCTTGAGACTTACCCGGTAATAGGAGTTACGGTTTAGGATTAGTGTGTAGTGAGACCTACCCGGTGATCTACTCCACTTTAGAAACACCTTCCCCACGCAAAAATCTCAGCTTTGTCCGCTTATCTATAGATCTTGAGTTGGAACCACAACTAGATGCTTTAATCCCTAGAATTGCATGTTTGCTTTATTGACTTCTTATTCATCTTTGATTGTGTTAATCGCTCTTGTGGTTAGAATTGACATAAGCACACCGTATTGACTTTGTTTCACCGAGTCCCTGTGATCGACCCCTGGAATTTTCTTGCTTTTACTACGATTGACCCGTACACTGCGGGTTCGCATCCTTGTTTTAAGCTTAAGTCTAGGGTTATAAATTTAAAGCTTGCACACACCGTTTGGAGCGAACAGGCGGTGCCACATATGTTGGCTCAACATCCTTGCTCTTGCCTCCATCTTCTTGCAATATCTCTTCCTCTACCACTACTTGCTTTCCCTTAGCATTCTCCTTGGGCAAAGGATCCTTCATGCTCAACCCACTCCTCGTTGTAATGGCCAACACTTGGCCTCTTGGGTTGTCTTCGGTCCTTCCGGGAAGTTTTCCCGAATCTCTATGGGCTTCACCCGCCTTTTGGAACACTTGTGCTTCCAACACCTTTTGAGCCTTAGAAATGGAAGTCACCATGCTCTGAAGACCACTCAACCTTCCAAGCAATTGCTCAAACATCATCTCGGTTCTATCCTTTGGAGGTTGAGTAAATCCGGGTGGAGGTTCTTGTGAAGCTTTTGGTGGTGGAGCTGCGCTTGTGGAAGCGGGAGGGTTCAAGGCTCCATCCGGGTTAGAATAGGAAAACCCAGGATGGTTATGGTTAGGCCGGTAATTGTTGAATTGCCGGTTGTTGTTGAAGTTCCTTGGGCCTTGATAGTTGTTGTAGTTACCCCTTCCCATGTAGTTTACATCTTCCTCCTTGGAAGACAAATTTGCTTGCACTTGCACTTGAGGAGTTGCTTGATTCTTCAAAGTTGTAGCACACAACTCCCTCAAAGACTTTAGCTCGTTGTTGATGGCGTCAAGCTTGAAATTGCTCTTGGTGACTTCACTCACCTCATATGCTCCCGCCTTCCTCCCTTCACTCTTCCTATGGGAGTATTTCTCAATCACTAGAGCTTGTTTCTCTACAAACTCCCAAGCTTCATCTACATGCTTCTCCATGAAAGTCCCACCGGAAAGAGATTGGAGCTTGAATTGGCTATCTTCATCAAGTCCCTTGAAGTAGATCTCCAATAGCTCAATTTTTGGTATACCATGGTGTGGACAATCTAGGAGAAGATCTTTGAACCTCTCCCAAGACTTGAACAAACTCTCTCTATCCTTCATCACGAAGGCATTTATCTTCCCTCTTAACTCGGTAGTCTTGGAAGGTGGGAAGAACTTAGTCAAAAACTCGGTTGTCATCTCCTCCCAAGTACCAACTCGCCCTTGTGGAATAGATTGATACCAAGCTAAGGCTTTGTCCTTAAGAGAGAAGGAGAAAGCCCTAAGCTTATGGTTGTTGCTCTCCAATCTAGGCGGTCTAAGAGTCTCCATCAAGATCTCATAGTTCATCAAGTGTTGATGAGGAGACTCTCCTTCCATCCCTCCAAATTGATTATGCCGGATCATTTGTAGAACTTGAGGGCGAAGCTCGTAATCATGGGCTACGGGATCTCCTAAGTTCACACCCGGACGGTGTGCTCTTTGTGCCGGATCCATACGTTCCCCTAACGTTTGTGGCTCTTCCATAGCAATGGGCACAACCCGAATGTTAACCGCCGGCTGCGGTTGTGGTGGAGGTGGAGGAGGTTGTTGACGGTTGAGCTCTCTTTGCACAAGAGCTTGCCTAATCTCCTCAATCTCCCTCCTAGTTGCCTCTTGCCTCTCATTGGCAAGTCTCCTTTAATTCTCCAAAGCTTCATCCCTTATCCTAATTTGCTCTAAAGCCTCATCCAACTCAGCTTGGAGATCTCTTCCGGCCATCTCTTTCCCCTTTTTAATGCTCTTGGATCTAGATCTAAGGGTTTTCTCCGGTTCGGGATCAAATGGAGCTAAATCCTTGCCACGAGATCTTCGCATACACCTAAAGAGTGAGAGATGTTTTGAAAAGCAAAGACACAAACCAAAAGAGATCAAAAGCAACAAGAAAGATCTACACTATAAATAATCACAATTAAAGCCTCATCCAAAGTTTCATCCATTATCCTAATTGGTGTACAAAAACTTGTTACGCTAGAAACGTGTAGCACAAAAAGCTTTACAATTTATAGACTAGATATATTTCTCCTAACTCCTAGCGAACCCGCAGTGTACGGGACGTTTGTAGAAGGGATAGTATTCCGAGGTCGAACAAAAAGACTAAGGTGAGATTGATTCGGTTAGTGATTAAGTTTAGTGAAGATCTAGTTTAAGAAAAGGGAAAGAAATAAAGAAAAGAAAATCTCAATGTTTTTGGTGGGTATTTAGGTGATCAATCAAGGATCACAAATCATGCAAAATGAACAATCAAATATGCTAACAAATCAACACAAACAAACAAGCTAAACGAGATATAGATCACAGAGAGAAAAGCGGATTCTAGGGGTCGGAAATTCCGGTTATGGCATAAGACTCAAGCTATCTAATCATTCCTTGGATTAACTATGACATGTTGGGATTAAGTGTTTCTAGATTGGGATCAATCACTGGGTAGGTCTCATGGTCCACTAGTCCGTTCCTAAGGTCTCATCACCGGGTAAGTCTCAAAGAGCCTAAGGGATGGAATTCTACACAAACCGGATTGTCACCTAGAGATCTAACCTATCCTCACCGGTTAAGTCTCGAAAGGGTTAGTCCTAAACAACTATCCTAGCACACTTAGTCCAATGGCGGCTTATGAGGCTCACCACTACCTAAAGTTTGTCATCTTTGAAATCTAAGAGTAAGAATCACCGGGTAGGTCTCTTCTAACACTTAGTTGCTAACACTAGGTCACCCTAGGGTAGATTTATCTCAACAAACGCTAGGATTTCAACATTCTAACAATCTAAAACTAGATCCATCGAACCATGAAGAATCATGGGTTGTTCTACCAAGTCCACGGCCGTGGACTGGCAAGAACAAACCGTGGACCCTAACAGAGGTTTTGTTCAAGTGAGTGACTCGTCCAAGGGCAAATCTAAGTCCATCCTATCATAGTCCTAGCCACAACCATCCTTTCCTTACCCTAGAATCGCATCTATTTATCCTACAACATTCATCATAACAATCGAAATCATCAAACATAAAATCATGGCTTCCATTTGCAAGATAATGAAGAGAAAGAGATGCAAAAGTGAAGCAAACAAAACCAAGCTGAAAGTAAGATTAGAATGACTCACAACCCTTCCAAAAGAAGGTTTAAATGGTTCATATGACTCTAGAAATTGATTCCGAAATTCTTCACTACAAAAGCTATCAAAGTCTATCAATGGTGTGCTCTTCTCTTCCTTCCAATGGTAGCTCTTCTCCTTCTTCCAATGGTAGCTCTCCTCCTTGAGAGAATCTTCTTGTTGAGAGTGTAGGAGAGAATGTGGATTTGATTGGATGATCAAAAGATGCCTTCTCTCAGCCTTGCAGGACCACTTTTATACTACAACCTTGCTATAGAGGGCCAAGAGATCGTGGGACAGCTGTCACAACCATCTGGCAGAAACCACGGTTAGTTCCACGGCCGTGGAAGTGCCAGTGAACCGTGGTTTGGTGCTTCAGCCTTGCCTTGGATCATTAAGCTTCGATTTGGTGCATGGTTTGTAGACAAGGTTCCATGACTCCTCCTTAGCCTCTAGCTTGCATCCTAATGAGTCCGAGGGTGTGTCATCTTGATGAACGATCCTCAAACGTATCGATTAAGCTCCTAAATCTCCAAAAATACCTACAAAGCAATGCTAAAGTCCGTGTAGACATCTATCTCGACAAAATACGTGAATTGAGTGCAAACGTCGTGAACTAGTGCTAAACCATGCATGGATGAGTGAGAAATCTATCTAAATGATTACCTAAACCTAAGTCATAAATCGTGTTATCAACAAGGTTTAGAGAAAGAATATTACGGTATACCCAATATACGCCTTATTCAGTACATTCAGGTACGAGTAAGGTGTACCATGAGATGAGACGATTATATTGTATGAAGCCGATATAACAAGATTTGTGATACAGTGTGTGACTTGTTAGCAGGTCCAGATAGAGTATTTCCGATCTAGAGATAAGCCCCACCCACTACCAGTGCAGTAGTAGAACTTGGGAAGACATCTCTATGGACTTTGTTATGGGATTGTGACCTAGTAGAATATTTATGTTATCTGGATTGTTGGTAACAAATTAATGAAACCGGCACGTTTCATTTCTATCAGAAGGACGTGGCTAGTGAATGAATTGGTTGAGGAGTACACTAGACAGATAGTGAGACTCCATGGTATACCAAGAACGATCACTTCTGATCGAGATGGATGTTTTTACTTTGAGATTTTAGGTAGCAGATTCAGACCGCTTTGGGGACGAGTCTGTACCTCATGACTACACTTCACCCCCTGGAAAATGGTCAGTTAGAGAGGATCATCTAAATCTTAAAGATCTAGTTGTAAGTCGAATGGGAAACATGGAAGGTTATATTACCTTCCATTAATGAGTTTATTATATAACAATGAAGGACGTGCATCTTTCTGGGATGGCCCTATGAGGCAATATATATAGACATTGATGTCGTATACCCTTATGCTAGAAGTGATCTAGCAGTAGTAGTGGAATAACACCTGACCAGATTCAGGATTTTATAGTTCAAGTAACGTTGATTGAAGGAAGAATGTTGGCTGTACAGAGTCGCCAGATATTATATGTAGACAAGAGGCATTAACCTCTAAAGTTCAAGCGAGAGTTCATGTGCGGCTGTAAGTATCTCAGCTGTGAGACGTTAGACGTGTTAATATGGAAAGGAAACTGAGTTTCCAATATGATGGTTTATTTGAGGTCGACCAGTACGGAGAAGGTAGCATGATGTTTAGCTTTGCCTCTGAGATTAGAGGATATCCACCCAATGTTTCATATGTCTCAACTGAGGAAGTATATACCAGACTCGAGACACCTTGTGAGTTACAATGATTTGATGGTTGAGTCCAACCACACTTTTGTTGAGCATTAGATTACATTATAGGAATGAGATATGAAACGCTTGCATTCGAAAGACATTCTCATATTGAGGATATGATGGTAAAGATAAAGACCTGAAGAGGCTATGTGAGAGACTGAAGATAGTGTCTTGAGGAACTATCTAGAGTATACGTTAGGACAGACCCATTTGTGGGAGCACGAGTAGATCTTAGTGCTATCTTGATGAATGTTGTGCTTATGTGCTTATATGCCTTGATATGTTATTTCATGCTAGTTGTGATTTGATTTATGATCTTAGTAGATCTTGATGTGCTAGAGTGATGTATGCTATAGCTGGAGATGATTACTTCCTCCACGTTATGATTTATATTTATAGCTGGAGATGGTTCCTTCCTCCATGCTATTTGAGTGTGATTAGGATTCAGCTGGAGAAGGTTCTTTCCTCCATGCTACTTTGATGGACATAGTTTTAGTGGAGATGTGATTCCTCTATGCGATATATATGCTTATGGTTTGCTAGAGACGTATTTCCTCTATGCCTGTGATATGTTTGGGCTAGAGATGTGCTTCCTCTATCCTTGTGATGTGGAATGGCGAGAGACGTGATTCCTCTACGCCTTTGGGTAGCGTTATGGCCCTATTTCCTGGAGATGATGATTCCTCCATGTTTATACTTGAGGTTATAGATTGTTATAGGTTGTGATCTTTTGAATGGAGATGTGATACCTCCGATAGAGAAAGTGAGAGTTATACCTCGGCTTATGGGTCCGAGTTGACTTTGGGATTTTGCAAGTTTCGGGACGAAACTTTTTTTTAAGGGGTGTGTGATTTAATAACTAGGATTTCCGAATTCTGATTAATGTTGATTAACTTAATCGTTGATAGTAATTGACATATAACTCGCGAAGATTTCGCAAGTGATGAGTAAGAGTCCCACCGTTATGTTAGTGGCGTAATTTTGGACGTTTGGGGAAATTTTTACTTTTTCCCCCGGGTAATTATTTTTACCCTCCGGTGTCATTTGGAGCATTTGGGAGCTCCAATTAATAATAATGCAGTTGAGAGAAATGATCAGGACATCGATATGTCCTAGATATGAAATAACATGGAGAGGCAAAACGGCCAGAAGAGTCGCTATTTCGTTTCTTAACGGCTAAGAAAGACGGCTTAGGAATACACGTTTTCCGAGGCAGTTGTGAAATAATTATCCTTACAATATTCCAGATTTAATATTCCAATCTCGAGAAGTTTGGAGAAAGAGGTTCGACCCGCCTTTGGATCGGTTAAAGGATAATTATCGACTTTACTAAAGGATAATTATCGTCTTAACTATAAATAGCGGAAAATCCTTTATTTATTCATTTCCTTTCACGTTTCCTCGTAAAAGCTCTGATTTCTCTTAACCTTCAAACTCAGATCTACTCTCCGTTTCTAATCCGATTTCAATTCCGTTTGAGTTTCTGGATGCCTCTCTTCATTCTCTTCATATCGGTACCGAGTTTCTGCATTTCCTAGTATATGGAGGGCTGGTCAAGCATATATGTCACCAGGACGGTTCCGTCGCTCAGATTCCGATGAATTTGATATTGTCCATGCGTAGCCTGCGTCGTTGTGATTCCGAATCTTCTTTCAGATCGTCAATCGGGTTAGTAATGAATTAGTTATGAATTTATTCGTTTTCGCTACTGTGATTTGGCCTAAATTGACATTAGGCTTGTCAAATAGGACAATTAGAAATTTGGAGAAATTTTCGAGGCAGTTGTGGAATAATTATCCCTACAATATTCCAGATTTAATGTTCCAATCTCGAGACGTTTGGAGAAAGAGGTTCCACCCGCCTTTGGATCGGTTAAAGGATAATTATCGACTTTACTAAAGGATAATTATCGTCTTCACTATAAATAACGGAAAATCCTTTATTTATTCATTTCTTTTCACGTTTCCTCGTAAAAGCTCTGATTTCTCTCAACCTTCAAACTCAGATCTACTCTCCGTTTCTAATCCGATTTCAATTCCGTTTGAGTTTCTGGATTCCTCTCTTCATTCTCTTCATATCGGTACCGAGTTTCTGCATTTCCGAGTATATGCAGGGCTGGTCGAGCATATATGTCACCAGGACGGTTCCGTCGCTCAGATTCCGATGAATTTGATGTTGTCCATGCGTAGCCTATGTCGTTGTGATTCCGAATCTTCTTTCTGATCGTCAATCGGGTTAGTAACGAATAAGTTATGAATTTATTCGTTTTCCCTACTGTGATTTGGCCTAAATTGACTTTAGGCTTGTCAAATAGGACAATTAGAAATTCCATTATGGTCGTTATATTATTCTGGTGATTATGGGTTGTTTGTTTGATGAAATCTGATGACAAGGGGTTTAGAAATTGCCTGCGGGCAAAACGTTATTCTCGCGAAATCTAATTAATTAATTAAAGGTTAATTAATTAAATTAGGATTAGAATTGAGATTGAGGAATGTTGATTAGATACTACCTTGAGATTTGAGGGATTGTGAGTTATGCTGAGATATTGAGGTTTAGTTGGTTGTGAGGCTTATAGATTGAGTATGATCCTCATGGATCCCTTTGGATCTAGGTGTGACCTCTTTGATGAATAGAGTTTGATATATCTTTGTGCCTTGTTATTCGGCAGTGCCCTCTCTCAGGATTGGAGGTTGTTGTGGTTGAGCTGAGTACGAGGTTGAGGTAAGTCCGTAGGACTTACTTAGCTACCATCCCTATGTTGGGTGTTTGCATGAGTAGTGTGTGCTTTATATGTTTGCTATGATAGCATGAGTAGTCGTTTTTATCGACCTATTTTCTATTGACTGCCCCACTGCGTGGCTGTGATAACCTTTCCCTTTCATCCCGCCGTGGAGTCTGGAAGGTTCTCTGGTGTCGGGCCAGATTGGTTTACAGGAAGGGCGCAATCCACTCCCATAGGGTACACGGATTGTGTGACCGATACTCGTACAGCTTGACATTGCACTCAGAGGCGAGGATGTATCGGTCCTCGTGTCACATATTTTTATCTATCTATATACATACGGTTTTTGAGTGAATGGTTACTATATAAACATAATAAATGGGTAAATGTGTGATAGCATGCTGATGTGTTTATCTTTCATGATTGTGCTTGTGCTTATGCATTACCTTATATATGTATGGTTAGCTAACGGTTTCATACCGTGTTGTAGATGTTTGTAGGATAGGCGTTGCTGGGTGATCTGACAAGGTGACAAGCCGAGGACTCTCGTACATTAGGTGGTTGGTTTTGGGGTTGTTTATGTTTTCCCTCCTGCGTGAGGATGATGTCTTGTTTTCCCTCCTGTGTGAGGATGTCGTTTCATACTCGGCTATGTTGTTGTTTAACTTTGGTTATACAGTTTATACGGTTTTATGTATTTGTTTTTATATCTGTCAGTGTCATGTTGTAAGGTCCAGTGAACTTGTTGTCAGGCTAGGGTCAGGATCCATTGTGAGATCCTAGCCTCTAATGTGGCACTCCGAGTCCCGTGGATTCGGGGTGTTACATAGATACTATCCTCATTCTCCCATTTAGCCTCCTCAGGTCCTCGTCTCGACCACTGTATCCTCAACATGGGAATGTCCTTCGTACGCAGTCGTCTCATACCTCGCTCTAGGACTGCAATCGGATGCTCAGTAAAAGTGTGGTCCGGCTCAACCACCAAATCATCATAACTCACAATGTGTGTCGGATATGGTATAAACTCCCTCAGCTGAGACACATGAAATACAAGGTGAACACCCTCTAACCTCGGAGGCAAAGCTAATCTGTAGGCTGCCCTCCCAACTCTATCCAGTATCTCGAAAGGACCGACATATCGGGGACTTAGCTTCCCCTTTATGCCGAAACGTCTGACACCTCGCGTCGGAGATACCCTCGAGAAGACATGAGCTCCCACTCTGAACTCTAGAGGCCGACGCCTCCTCTCTGGATATGACTTTGGCGACTCTGTGCAGCCAGCATTTTCTCTCTAACTAGTGCTACTTGAGCCATATCATCCTGAATCTGCTTTGGCGCTATCCCACTAATATTGCTAGGCTCATCCCATGTTAAATTTGTACGGCATCTTTTTCCATACAGTGCCTCATAAGGAGCCATCCCAATAGATGCATGCTAGCTGTTGTTGTATGAGAACTCAACTAATGGGAGGTAATCAGACCATCCTTGTCCCCAATCCAACACACAAGCTCGCCGCATATCCTCTAGGGCCTGG
Organism: Fagopyrum homotropicum; assembly: GCA_033239125.1. Taxonomy (NCBI): domain Eukaryota; kingdom Viridiplantae; phylum Streptophyta; class Magnoliopsida; order Caryophyllales; family Polygonaceae; genus Fagopyrum; species Fagopyrum homotropicum. The sequence continues at coordinate 63,199,403 of BSWB01000005.1, forward strand.
ATGGTCCTCTCTGACTGACCATACTCTAGGGGTGAAACGTAGTCGTGAAGTGTAGACTCGTCCCCAAAGCAGTTTGAATCTACCGACAAAACCTCGAGGTAAACCGTCCATCTCAAATAGAGACGACCGTCCTCGGTACACAATGGAGTCTCACTATCTGTCAAGTGTACTCCTCAGCTACTCTACTCACTGACCACGTCTCTCTCATAGGGATGAAACGTGTCGTCTTCGTCAGTCTGTCAACAACAACGCAAATAGCATCAAAACTCCTACTAGGCCTCAATCCAGTCAAAAAGTCCATGGAGACGGCCTCCCACTTCCACTGCGGTACTTGCAATGGATGGAGCTCACCTTCAGGTCTGCAATGCTCTATCTTGACCTCTTGACAAGTCGCACACTATGCCAAAAATTTGGCTACATCGGGCTTCAGCCCTCCCCACCAATATGATCGTCTCACATCATGATACATCTTATTCGTACATGGATGTACTGAGTAATGTGTACACTGAACCTTCTGTAAAATCCTCTATTTCAACTCCGCATCAACGGGTACATAGACACGGTCTTGGCGTCTCATAACTCCATCAACTTCTATGGAGAACTGTGGTGCCTCTCCACGAGACATCCTCTCTCTAATCCTCATCAAGGTCGGGCAGGTCCCCTACTTCTACTGGATTTCATCCAACAAACAACGTAAAACCTCTAAAGCATATAAATGGGCATCCTCATCCGGAAACTAGATGTCCATCTCTAGCAAAGCTAGATTCCTCTAATGCTGAGGCTGATCTGTCAGTCTCGCAATCGCCTTCTCTCGAGGCGTCTTCCTGCTCAAGGTGTCAGCTACAACATTCTCCTTCCCTGGATGATACAGAATCTCAAGGTCAAAGTCCCTGATCAACTAAAGCTATCGACGCTGGCGGTTAATCAACTCCCGCTGCGTAAAAATGTACTTTAGACTCTTAGTGCCCGTTTGGTTGGAGCGGTGGAATGGAAACGGAATGGAATCGGATAAGGGTTAGGAAAAGAAATGGAAATTATGGGATTAATTTCATGTGTTAAAAGACCTCTAACGAAATATTTTTTGATTGATTCGGAATCATTTCGTTACCGGAAATGATTCATAGCGCTTCCAGACGGGCCCTTATAGTTTTTGAAGATCTCACATGTGGCGCCATACAGGTAATGTCTCCAAATCTTCAAAACATGAACTACCGCTGCTAACTCCGGATCGTGAGTTGGGTAGTTCTCCTCATAGGTCTTCAGCTGTCGATACGCATATGCAATCACTTTGCCTCTCTGCATTAATACACATCCTAAGCCTAGCTTGGATGCATCACTGTAAACCACAAAATCCTCTGAACCCTCTTGATGTGCTAAGACAGGAGCAAAAGTCAAACACCCCTTCAATTCCTCCAAAGTCTGGGCACACTGATCAGACCACACAAATCTAGTAGTCTTCCTCAATAGACTCATCAGTTGACGGGCAATCACATAAAATCCCTCCACGAAGCGTCGGTAGTAACCGGCTAGGCCAAGAACGCTATGCACTTCTTTGACGTTCGTCGGTGTCGTCCAAGCTGCAACAGACTTGATCTTTGCCGGATCAACCATATTCCCATCGGCGGAGACGATGTAGCCTAGAAAAGCAACCTCAGACATCCATAACTCGCACTTAGAGAGCTTGGCATACATCTCTCTATCCCTCATAATCTACAAAACCGTCCTCAGATGACCGGCATGCTCCTCTCTGCTATGAGAGTATACTAAAATGCCATCAATGAAGACCACTACAAATTGATCAAGGAAGCCGATGAAAATATTGTTCATCAACTCCATGAAGATTGTTGTGGCATTCGTCAGCCCAAATGGCATCACTACAAACTCGTAGTGTCAATAACAGGTACGAAATGCCCTCTTGTGCACATCCTGCTCCCACACCCTCAACTGGTGATATCTTGAGCGTAAGTCAATCTCGAAGAATATTGTCACTCCCCGAAGCTGATCAAGTAGATCATCAATACGAGGCAATGGATACTTGTTCTCTATGATCACCTTGTTCAGCTCTCTATAATAAATACACAATCTCAACGATCTGTCCTTCTTCTGCACAAAGAGAACAGGTGCTCCCCAAGGGGATACGCTAGGGCAAATGAAGCCCTTCTCAGCCAACTCCTCTAGTTGCTTCTTTAGCTCCAACATCTCGACAAGCTTCATACGATATGGGGCCTTCGAGATGGGTCTCGTACCAGGTTCTAACTCGATACTGAAATCGACACTCCTCTGAGGTGGCAAGCTCAACGGCTCAACAAACACATCGGTAAACTCGCAGACCACTAGTTTGTCCTCCAATATTGGACTCGCTTCATCCTTCATTGCATAACACCAGAAGGCATCACATTCCTGTGTTATCAGCCTCTTTGCACGTACGAAGCTGATGACAGAACCCGTCTTCCCAAGGTCCCAACCTCGGAAGACCTCTATCTGACCTACCCCGGTAGAGACTATAACAGTCCTCCCACCAACTCTAATGTAATAAAAAAGACTCTAAAAACTAACCTAAATGATAATGATTCCATCATCTATCAAACTCTCCTATACTTAGACCTTTTACTCGTCCCAAGTAAAACAAATGACAGTAGTTCAGACTCAAAGGCCTCAGGAAACACGGCTGATAGGCATAGATAATGGAGACAAAAGAAAAACCAAGGAAGAAAGAAGGAAAAAGAGAGAAAATGTGAGAAAAAGTGTGAGAAAGGTACCATCCTTATTGCTCCAAGAGTTACCTACCCGGACAACTTCCTTATGATTCCCCTTCTTATGCCGCCAAACGTCGGAAGGGAAACCTATACTTCGTGTCGCTCATTTTGCCAAGGCGCCTGATAGGTGATGGAATCACTATCATTTAGGATTGTTTTTAGAGTCTTTTTTATTACATTTGTGTCGGTTTATGGTACTAACTCCTTGGTCCAAAAGACTAAAAGAAGCTAAGGAAGGAGTTATATGCACTTAGAAGTGAAGATTGATCACGAAGCAAAGCTTAAGTTGCCTCACCGCCCCAGCGGAGCCTTGCCACCGCACCTGCGGGTGACGCCTTACACCGGAGCGCTCCCTGTGCCTTCACCAACGCCGGCCATGAAGTGTGTCACTGCCCTTGCGCCACACCTTGGCACCCCTGCGGTGACCAGTCCTGAAGAGACGAAGACCAACTCCCCTACGCCTCCCACTGCACCCCTGCCTGCGCCTCAACCTGGGAGCTGGAAGACGAAGAGGCTGTGTCACCGCCCATGCGTTGACATAGGGACGCCCCGGCGGCTTGGCATCAGAAACGTCAAGAAATCGAAGGGTCAGACATTTAAAGAGCATCGAAGATCCGCCCCAGCGGAATTATCTAGCCGCCCTTGCGGCCATTAAGAAGATCAAGCGTTTTTGCCTTCACCGCCCCTGCGGACCTGAAGGCCACCCCTGGGGTTTAACGCCAGAAGCTTCACTCTTGTTGTTTACACCACCTTTATGGCATTAAAGGTTGTTGTTTTAGGCCGGCCATTTACTCCTATTTAGTGTCCTTTGTAGTATAAATAGTCCTTGGTTGATTTTTAGAAAAAGAATCTTGTTATCCAATAAAATTATCCACTTAGATTGTCTTGCTACCTTTGTGATGAGTTGCTAACTCCCTTGATACATTGGGTTGGATTGAAGTTGCGTTGTTACTTTGTTGTAAGTTCTTTTTAATATAAGTTTTCATTCAGTAATACTTTGTGTTTCCTTGATCTCCATTGTGTAATTGCATGTTTACTATTGCTTGAGATTGATCACCTTGGGTTCTAAAGTGCATGCAAACAACTAAGATTAATAGGTTCCGGGTTCGGGTCTTTAATCAAGTAGCAACTTCGATTAATAACGGGTTGTAATTACTTAAAGAAAAGGAACATAAATATAAAGATAAGTTTAACGGTTTTCATCTTCTCTTTGTATCCCTTAGTCTTTGTTTGAAAGCAAACTTTTTATTTGTTCTTGTAGTTTTACGGAACACTAACGTGTTAAGTTGTGTTGATGCCGGTTGGCTCAACACATATATTTGATCGAGATGGGAGATTACTTGAAAACTTGCAAAAGGAACTCACCAACGTAGCAATTGCATGCTTAGGATCAACCTAGTGTAGATTCATCCATCATTGTCTTACTCGTCGCATTTAATCGTTTTTCATAAGTTTTTGTGCGCATTAATTCAACCAAAACCCCCCTCCCTTTTTTTACTAGTTACTCTAATCGATAAATGCATCTAAAACACCTTAACTCTCTTGGGTTTGACCCTTACTTAATCACTATACTTGTTTTTAGTGCTAAGTCGGGATTTACTTTTGATTGGGTATAAACGGCCATAGAAATACCGTCGGTCAAATTTTGGCACCTTTGCCGGGGAGTTTTAGTGTTTTATTGTTATTATTGATTATTGGTTTGAACCATTTTTATGGTTCAAACCCGTGCTACTAATTCTGGCTTTGCTTCTTTTGATCCAGAAATTGAGAGGACGCACATCCGGTAACAAAGACAACAACAACTTCAACAAGAGATGGCTGACCGTACTCTTCGTCAACTTGCGCAGCCCACCTTGGCTCATGTTCGCTCCAAATGGTGTGTGCAAGCTTTAAATTTATAACACTAGACGTAAGCTTAAAACAAGGATGCGAACCCGCAGTGCACAGGTCAATCATAGTAAAAAGCAAGGAATTCCAAGGGTCGATCACAGGGACTTAGTGAAACAAAGTCCAATTACGGTATGCTTTAGTAATTACTAACTACAAAAGGTGATCAAAACAATCAAAGATGATATAGAAGTCAATAAAAGAAATATGCAATTCTAGGGATTAAAGCATCTAGTTGTGGTTCCAACTCAAGATCTAAAGATAAGCGGACAAAGCTGAGGTTTTTGCTTAGGGAAGGTGTTTTTAAAGTGGAATAGATCACCGGGTATGTCTCACTACTCACTAATCCAAAACTGTAACTCCTATTACCGGGTAAGTCTCAAGGAATTAAGATAAAGAACTATAACCTCAAACTAACATACCAACTAAGAGAATAGAATCAACCTTTACCGGGTAAGTCTTAGGCTAACTCACAAAGATGGGATGAAAGCACACTCAAACCCCAATAAAGGATAAACCTTTATTACCTACATTTATGATCTTAGGTAAACAAACTAAGGAATTACCGGGTAAGTCTCATCCTAAGCTTGCATTGGACCAGGAAAGGTGTAATAAGAATAGGATTTGGCAAACTCTAACACTTAACTCTCAGTTTCGGATAAGATAAGTCACCTCGGTCAGAAGAATTCCACCCCGGCCGAGATGTTCATCGACTGAATGACATGCTTAGGGTTAAGGTTAAAGACTCGAACTTTCAGGGTCCTACTGTGATTAAGATCATTGTATCATTGTTTTTCCCACAACCTTCAGCCAATCACCCTAGAATCACACAAAGAGATTAGCCACTCATCATCATGAAAGCAATAATCAAATATATCGGAAGAAAGTGAATACTTGAACTAGAAGAATTTAATGAAAAGACATCAATAACTGAATCAAATATCACAACAAAGCGTTTTTTTGATAGAAATCCAACAAGGCAAGACAACAAGGAAGGGAATCTAAGATAATCTTACAAAAACCCTTCAAAAGCTATAAAAGCTACAACCTTCCTTCTTCAACCTTCAAAAAGGTTCTTCAAATCTCCCAACTAGAGTATGTCTGCTGCGGTGTATAAACCCTAATCGGTGGTATAGCATGATGTGGATTTGTGGGAAATCCGACCCTTTTTATAGGAAAATAACTCTCCAAAGATAAGATATCTTAAAAAGATCTCTTCCCATAAAAATAGGTAAAATATATGATCTAGCATATCTTCTTCCTTCCAGGAGCGAAGCCCAAAAATATAAGATCTCTTTCCAAAGATAAAAGATCTCAGCCAAGAATAAAATATTCTCGCCGCGTCCCAGGTGTTCGCCTCGGTCGAGTCGACTTCTCTGGATCACCTCGGTCGAGGTGAATTTGTGGTCAACCGAGGTGAGTCACAACTGAATGTGAAATCTCTCAAATCTGGTCCAAAGTGAATCTCTAATCCATGGCTATGCTTCCTGGATGGTTCCTTATGTTCCTGAATGTAGCTCCAATGACTCCGTAGCTCCTTTTGCTCCTTTTTGATGCAAAACGTGCCATTTTACCTACGATTACGACAAAACTAGGTGTAGACCTCGATTCCCGCAAAGGTAGATGAAATGGTAATATAATCACATATTATACATACAATCATGCAGATTATTGAAGATAAAATGTCCAAACAAACTCCAAAACATTTTTATGGTGTGCTACAATCATAGATCACTCTAGGAGAATACTTCATGGAATTCAAAATCAAAATATGATCAAAACATTTTATAAATATAAGAAAGTTGTTCATCTTTCCATAAAATCATAGAATGTATACTAAGTCATAATTATCGAAATTAATCATGCACAATACAGTTTAAACCACTAAGTCAATCAACAAGCTCGAGGTCTCAAGGGCTTCCCAAAAGAAAGGTCAAGAAACGTGTAGGGTAGGGATGTATGTAAGGTAATGTGGTGCTAGAATCCGGGAAAAGGATATACTTCACTTTCACTTTGACTTTCAACATCTTCCACCAATAAGCTTTGCTTATTTCACACTTTTTCTTTTTCTTTACTTTTTGGGATGCATGGATAGAGGTGCACAATAACTGAAGACTAGGAAATTAGCAATCATCAATTTCTTGAGATGCATCAAACCCTTGATGCACATACCATGACCCGTTAGGAATATCGCTCAATCCGACTTTGGCAAGACACAAACACCCGGCTATGTGAATGGTGCCGACTTACTCATCTTCATGATTGACTTCCCCAAACCTATTTATTTCTTTGTAACACTTTCACTTCCAGCCAACTTCTCAACTTTAACTTCACTTGCTTTCACGACTTTGCTTGCTTCCAAATTCCCGGATAGGTAAAGGGAGGCAAAATGTATATAAGGGGCTAAGCATGATTAAGAAGAAGAAGAGAGAAGAATGAATTGCCTTGGTCTTTCCAGGAAGAAAGTGAGAGAACTCATAACGTGGTGTCAACCTTCAAATTCAACATAATTTGGATAAAAACAAAGTATTAAACATGCCAAAAAATTTCGGACAAAGCATTTAGCAACTTAAACATATTATAAAACCTTTCAAACACATAAAGATTTCAAAACTAGTCAGTAAGCAAAATCTTCACTGAGATCATATCCAGATAAGAAGCACAAAAATCGTTTCGAAAACTCTCAGTTAACCCACCTCGGTCGAGATGTTCTTAGGTCAACCGAGGTGAAACACCTCGTTCGGCCAGAACTCCACCGGTCGAGGTAAAAAAAATTTTTTTAAAACTAGTTTTTTTTTTTCAGTTTTGACGTTTTTCTCAATCAAATAACCTGTATGTATGCATGCAGTCTCAGATAAACACATAGATGCAAACTAAAGCATAAATATAAATATCCGATCAAGTAGAGTCATACATCACATAAGTGTCAAATAAAATACAAATACCCCATACTTGGGACACACTGTCCCAGTTGGTCAAAATAAGTCTAAGGAATAAAATACTCACCGGATAATAAGCTGAACTGCATAAAAATAAGAAAGAAAATCCTGTAGCTCTCAGTAGTCACGATCCGGTGGTGGTGGTGGTGGCACATATGGATACTAAGACGGGTCAAATGGATAGCCCATGATGTGCTCAAACTAGATCTGAGCCATCATGTGCTGATAATGATGTCGCTCCTGCATCTCGCGGATATCCAGTGATAGAGCGGCATATGAATCAATCATCTGATCCGTCAGATCATCGATCCGACGGTGAGCCTCTGGATCTCTGTGTCGGCGTGCTCTACGCCTAGCAGGTCTCACTGGAGATGTGGCTGGTGCAGGCTCAGTATCATCATCATCATCAAGATCAATAACTGGCGCACTCGTCCCTACAGTATCCGTCCCTGTATCCATCGGGACTCCATCATCCCTGTCATCAGCAGTCTCCTCATCATCTACCTCCTCATCCTCAGCTGGGGCAGCTATTGCCTCTCTATAATCCTCCATCAGTGGGGCCCAAGCGGTCTGCCAGTAATGAGGGTCATAAACTGTAAACTGGGCAGACCACCTGATCCCCTACGGTGCAGTCAACTCCCATGGCATAGCCACGTATGGTGTAGTCAGTCCTCGGGGAACCAGAATCCGCCGAGTAATCATCTCCTGCAGCCCAAGCGGCTTGGCAGCCGCCACCATAGTACAAGCACTGAGATCCATGTCTTGGTAGCTGGCGATATGGGTCACAAGTCCTCCGCAACAGATGTCCCCCTTCGCCTTGGCCTTGATCCTGTGCAGATCCTCTGCCAGCATCAAGCCAAAGTCGGGGATCCCTCCGGTCACCATGCAGTATAGGCTGAACAGCTCCCCCTGTCGGACCTTCTGGGGCGTCTCAGTACGCGCCAGAAGCGTCTCACTGAAAATGCGGTGGGCTAACCTAAAAGCTAAGTGAAAGATGACCTTCTCCTTGGAATCTCCAAGGCGCCACCTATCTGCGTGCTCAACCACGTGAGCAATCTGTCCCCAAAACTCCCTAGCTACAGATCGGGAAGGGAAATCAACAGTTGTCGGGGCAGGAAAACCAAATATATCCCTCCAATACTCTAGTGGCACTAAGAAGTTCCGGTTCATCAACCGGTACTTCACAGAACGCTCTGTGGGGAGGTAGGTAAAGGAGCTAACAAACTCTAGGGTGAGCTGCAAATAGGCAGGGGGTCGGATCTCAGTAAACTGATCTAGCCCTACTGTCGATATCATCCGTCTAAGGTCTCCATCTACATGGAGATAGTCAAAGGCTGACACGTCCAGGAAGCGAGGTGCAATCACTGGACGGCCGGAAATACGGTCGTAATCGACCTGGTGTCGCTCGTGGATCACCGGGCGATAGGGTCGGGAAGAAGAGGAAGAAGGGGAAGGGGAGGTGGTCTCGACTGCTGTCACCTCGGTCGAGGTGGTCTCGACTGGACCGAAGTGGTACGGACCGAGGTGGTTCTTCAGAAACCCTAGTCGCCTCGGTTGCTCAAGAATCATCTCGGTCGAGGTGCTTGTTCGCCCCTAAAGGTGTGTGCAAATAAGCTTTAAATTTATAAAACTAGAATCAAGCAGCGAACCCGCAGTGTACGGATCGACGTAGCTAAGCAAGAATTTCATAGTATCGAACACAGGGATTTGGGTGGGAACAAATCCGATTGCAGATTATCAAGCGAGTAAATATGACAGTTTGCAAATATATTGGGGAAAACAACAATCCTAAAGATCCAAGTGTCCAGCTGTGGCAATCGATTCAAGATATACTTAATGATATAAAGACAGAGTTGAGATATGCAAAGGTATGCTAATGTAAGGTAATCGTACGGTGAAGTTCCAAAAACCTTATGTAACTCACCTACAAGGCGCTCTCTATACAGGATGTTGAGGCTCAATATAGAAAGATTCTAAAGGCAAGAATTTATGTCAAATACCCAAACTTGTAACCCAAGGATCAAGACTAACTTAACCGATTGAGGTTGTGACACTCACAATCGAGGTAGAGGTTGTTGAGGCTTCAATACCACCTAGAAAAGACAAGTCTAAACTAAGTTAAAGCAAATCTTTAACTTTGATTTAAAGTAAAAGCAAGTTCGTAGACTTAAGGGAAATCACGGTTAGTTCTTGAGGTTCCACGGCCGTGGACTCAAGAACAGGCCGTAATTTAGGGTTGTCGGCGATTCTCTCTAACTCTCAGGGTCTAATCTGTTTACGATCGATCTATCATCATCTAAGCCACAACTATCAACCCTTCACCTTAGAATTGTTAAGGGTTTTTAGCCAATAACAGTCATGTTGATATCAATTTAAGAATTAAAAGATAGAAAGATGAAAACTTTCAAGAACTTTCAATAATCTTCAAACTAATCTCAAAGTCACAAAGAGAACAAGTATTGTCAAAGGATTCAAAGTAAAACAAACAATCACAACCTTAGGAAAGAAGGGAAAACGGGATGTCAATCCGTTTTCCAAATCAAACCTAAACAAGAAGAGAGATCTTCTTGCAAAATCTTCCAAAAACTTCGATCTTCCGCCAATCCGGAGATCTCAACAGCAATCTCCACCAAAAGTGCGAGATTAGAATAATTCCCAGATGCGAACATCAATCTCCAATGAGATGATCAATACTTCCAAGCAAAGGCTAAACAGCGTTGAGATTCCTCCAACGGAGATGACGGTGATAAATGAGGGTAAGCGGGGATGACGGATTCTTGCTTCGTCCGTCTTTTTATAGGGCAAGATAAAATATCGGCCCGGCCCAATCTTCAAAAGATCGTGGCTTCAAAGTGTGGCGAAAAGATTCGCCAAGATCACGGTCGTGGAAGTGTTCCACGACCGTAATTTAGAGCGTGGATATAAATACGGTTTGTACCATGTATTCCACGGCCGTGTAAGTTACTGGAATGCATCACGCCTCTCTTGCAGGGTTCCACGGCCGTGGAACTCAACGTGGTTCGTAGTACGGCCGTATTTTAGAGCGTGGTTTAGGGCAAGAACGTGATTCTTCCCTAGCCTCGTGCATTCCTCAAGCTAAAACTCCAATTTGCTTCCTAAGAATGTCCTCAATCTATGGACATATCAAATCAACTCTCCTTTTGCTCGATTCCGTTCGGAAATAGCTCCGAATCACCTATAATCAACATAGAACTAGTGTAGACATCCATATCGACAATATAGGTAATACTAGCTCACATATGCACAAAGTTCAATCAAAGACTATCAATATGAATCAAATACGTTTAGAAAACGTGCCTAAAATATCACAATATTTCATGCTAACAAATAACCCCATACTTAACACTTGCTTGTCCCTAGGCAAGGTCTTTCAAAAAGCTTTTAAACAAGAGTTAGGATGAAATATGTGTACCTTCTTTTGGTTGAATGTGACTTCTAAAGAATAGATCATTCTCAAACCTTGCTTCAATCGTTCTTCAAACGTTCACACACTCAATTAAAGAGTAAAAAGTAAAGAAAATTCATGAACCAATTTGACTTCCAAACAAGCATTATAACCTTCAAACATTATCAAAATCAATCACAAGAAACTTCAATTTAGATCACCAAGTCATACAACATTCTTTTGATCTTAAGGACTTCCAAAGAAAAGGTCTAGAATATGGAAGGGAAGGAAACTTTAAGGAATATGGTGCATGAATCCGGGAAAGTGGACAACTACCCTTCTTCTTCTTTTGCGGTTTCCGCAACACTTCAACTTAGAGCTTCGCTCTTCTTCCTTTCATTTTTCAACTTTACTTTTGGAGTTATGGATAGAGGTGCACAAAAACCGAAGCCTAGGAGATTGGCGTTTCTCAATTTTTATAGAGATGCCTCAAACCCTTAGCGCACATACCATAATCCGCTAGGAATATCGCTCAATCCAACTTTGGCAAGACACAAACACCCGGCTATGTGAATGGTGCCGAGTTACTCATCGTCATGATTGACTTCCCCAAACCTACAATTTCTTTCTATTCATTTGATTGCAAATAATTGCTCTCATGGCCCTCCCACATCAAACATGCCTTTTTCTCATTCACTTCTCCAAATTCCCGGATAGGTAAAGGAGGCTAATATTTCAATGAGGAGCTAGATGATCAAAGAAAGAAGAAAGAAAGTAACGAATTGCCTTAATCATTTCAACAAGAAGTATAGGAACTTATAATGTGATTTCAACTTCAATTTCCTAGCATGATTTAGGTAACATTTTCACATTATAAAACTTGCAAAAGAGGTAAAATTCATTGATTCAAATTCTTTTCAATTCACAATCCTTTTAAGCATGCAATTGTCATCAAACTCAATTCACAAGTAGTGATTATCATAGAAATCATCTCAATTCATTAGAAGCTCAAAAATTTTCAAAATTTTTCAATTTTTATGGGTTTTTCAAGTTATTTTTCATGCAATGCAATAAGGAAACGTGCAACACATAATGAACATGCAACGATAGTCTCAATTGAAAGCGAACATAGTAAGTAGAGTTATTACAAACTTTTTAGTACATCCCACCCCATACTTAGGACGAACATTGTCCCTAATGTTCAAAAGAAAGAAGAAAAAGAAAGAAAAGAAAAGAAACTCACAAAGTGGTGGCGGGAATGTCTAAAACGAACGGTCATGCATCTAATCACTGCGGCGCCGGCGGAGGCGGGAATGGAGAGAAACTCGGATCATAGAACCGCCCAAACTGCTGGCGGTAGACGTCCCTCATCATGTGGTCAAGGTCGTCTAAGCGTCCGTCTCTAGCATCTGCCCGGATCTCCATCGCTCCAACTCTCTCTGAAAGTCCGGTAGCCCAATCCGGCATCTGCTCGTACCATCCCGGGGCGTGACTGTACCATGTTGGGGCATCGGATGGTGCTGGTGGTGGTGCTGCTGCTGCTGGCTGCTCCGTGGACCAAGGAGGGGGAACGCCATACCATGTGGGAGGTGTGGACATCCACGTGGGCCTCTCACTCACGCTAGCGCGGCGAGATGACGAGCCTGAGGCTCTAGCTGGACGTGCAGAGCGTCGAGGTACATCTGGGGCCGTCTCCGGCTGGTCCGGAAACGTGCCAAACTCATGCTCCGCTCCTCCTCCACTCTCGAACTGATCTCCCATATCCTTCTCCTCTACAACCGGAGGTGGGACGTAAGGGGGAGCTACTATCCTGGTCGCATGCATCGCTGCGAACGTCTCCTTCCAATTATGGCGTCCCGCCATAATGGAATACTCCGGCAGCCACTTTATACCCCTACCCGTCTTGGTCTCCCAAGGCATACCCGCATAAGGCGGACCTCCATGTGTGGGGAAGATGAGACCCCTAACCATGAATGCATGTAGCCCTAAAGGAACGGCCGGTATGCGGGTGCAAGCAGAAAAATCCACACCAAAACTCCTAGCAATGTGGGTGACTATCCCACCATATCCAATGTTCCCCTTCTTCTTATTCTTGAGCTTGCTCATCGTAGCAGCCAAGAGAGTAGCACAATCTGCATGGCGTCCATATAGCATACAATAGAGCAAGAATAGCTCATCCGTCTTGATCTTTTGGGGCGTCTCCGTCCTAGGAAAGAGACACTCCGAAAGAACACGGTGAGCTATCTTCAAGGCTAGATGGTACATCAATCTAGCCTTGGTATCAGCGGGTTGCCAACGGTCCTCGTCGGCATAAACCATAGCCACTTCCTCCCTAAAGTTCTTGGGGTAAACTCCACTCGGAAATCGATTTTTGTAGGTCTCATGAAACCCAAAGATAGTCCCAAACTCAACTATGCTCAAATGGTAGTCTCTTTCCATGAGACGGAAAGAGACGGTCCTATCTACGTGGTTGTGCTCGAAAGACGTCACAACCTCCCGGGTGATCTCCTCATAGGCGTCTTCACGAATGTTCGTGAAGACAAGTAATCCGACTCTATCCAAGAGCCATGTAAGGTCATCAACTATGTTGAGAGGATGTAGATCCTCCAACAACAAATACCTAGGGCCAATCACTGCCCTCTCCTTGATCCGGTCAAGTGCATCAAGATGGTTCTCATGTATGGTCGGGATGCTAGGGTGAGGAGGTGAAGATGGAGGTGAAGGTGAGGATGGTAGTGAGGGAGATGAGGGTGGTGGTGCCCTAGAGGATGAGGAGGTGGAGGGATTGCCTTTCCTTTTCTTATTCTGCTCTCCCTTCTTCTCTTTTATCCTTCCCGACATTCTCCTTACGAAATCCATTTTTCACCAAAATTACGGTCTGTTCTTGAGAAATTACGGCCGTGGATTACCCAGAGACCGTGATTCGTCTCAGAATTTCACGAATCTCAGCAAATTCACCAGCAATCACCATAACAAGCAGTCCTAATCTAATTCCTTCCAGTCTTTGTCAGTTCTTCCTAAAAATCTATAGCAAAAACGAACCAAATCCGCGAAAATCAAGAAGAAAGAATAAACCTCTTTTTCGGATTGAAAAACCCAAAATGCGCGTTTGTTGATGGATTTCCGCTCGGTTTGTCGCTTGGATCTTGTTCGTGGTTGGATTTGCTGCAGTTTAGGATGAAGAATCGTTGAAAACGATTAGAAAACGAAGATTTGGAGGAGGTCGTGGGGTTTCGGCGTCTAGGTCGTGGAAAGGGGAAATTTTTGGGGTAAATTTGTGAAGAATGTGGCTTATATAGTTGCAGGGAAAATTTTGAAAATCACGGTCTATCGGGGTGTTCCACGGCCGTGGAAGTGTACGGAACCGTGGTTTTGGTGATTTTTCAAAGGCTTTTGAAAATTACGGCCACTGTAGCTATGACGACCGTAATTTAGACCGTGGAACCTTCTGTAAAGCTTCAAAGTCCAAATTTCGTCACTCTTCTTCGACATTATTCTCCCTTTTTCCTTTTTCATTGATCCTACAACCAAAAACACGAACATACCGGAAGAAATCGAGGTAAAATAAAGCGAAAACGTCTATTCTAAGCTAAACTATGAATCGAAAACAAAAAAACGAAAATGCAATACCTTGGGTTGCCTCCCAAGAAGCGCTTTGTTTAAGGTCCGTAGCTAGACCAATCTCGCACTTATTCGAGTGCGGTAGGCGCAAACTCCTCAGCTTGGAGTTCCGGCGTATACTTCTTGAGTCGTTGGCCGTTCACCTTAAAACTTCCGCTAGCTTCACCCCATACTTCAACTGCACCATGGGAAAAAATACGCTTAATTAGAAAGGGTCCGGTCCAACGGGATTTAAGCTTACCTGGAAAGAGGCGAAGTCTTGAATTGAAGAGGAGAACTTGATCTCCTTCTTTGAAGTCCTTTGGAATGATATGCTTATCATGCCAACGCTTTGCCCTTTCCTTGTAGATCTTGGCGTTTTCATAGGCGTTCAAGCGAAGTTCATCCAGCTTGTTGATGTCTAGGAGACGCTTCTCCCCCGCTTCCTTCATGCCGAAATTCAGCCACTTGATAGCCCAAAACGCTTTGTGCTCCAGCTCCACCGGCAAGTGACAAGACTTCCCATACACAAGGTTGTATGGTGTGGTTCCTATGGGAGTCTTGTACGCAGTCCGGTACGCCCATAATGCATCATCTAGCTTCAAGGACCAATTATTCCTAGTCCTTGAAACCGTCTTTTCTAGAATTCCCTTTATCTCCCTATTTGAGATCTCAACTTGTCCACTCGTTTGTGGATGATAGGGGGTAGCGATCTTGTGAGTAACCCCATACTTAGCTAGAAGAGCTTCAAAGCGACGGGCTATGAAGTGAGAACCTCCATCACTAATGATCGTCCTTGGTGTTCCAAATCGCGGAAAAATGGTCTTGTTGAAGAACTTAACCACCACCATGGCATCATTTGTGGGAGAGGCAATTGCTTCCACCCATCTAGAAACGTAGTCTACCGCCAATAGTATGTATTGATTTCCACAAGAAGATGGGAATGGTCCCATGAAATCGACTCCCCAAACGTCGAAAATCTCCACCACTTGGATGTTGTTGAGGGGCATCTCGTTCCTTCTAGAAATATTGCCTGTTCTTTGACAAGCATCGCAGCAAGAAACAAAGGATTGCACATCTCTAAATAAAGTAGGCCAATAGAATCCAGATTGCAATACATTTGCGCTAGTCTTGTTTGAACTAGCGTGTCCTCCACAAGGTAGTGAATGACAATGGCGGATGACACTTTGCATCTCATCTTCCGGCACACACCGCCGAATGATGCCATCCGGACCTCTCTTGAAGAGGAGAGGCTCGTTCCAATAGTATTCCCGGACGTCCTTAAAGAACTTCTTCCTTTGTGCCTAGGATAGTCCGGGCGGTGTCTCCTGGCAAACCAAATAGTTAACAAAATCAGCAAACCATGGTTCGTTACCTTTGGAGATCACGTTGATGCACTCCTCTATGATGTGTAAGTGTTCGTCCGGAAAGGAGTCATCAATGGGTAGATGGTCGTCCTCTAGGTGTGTTAGACGACTCAAATGATCCGCGACAGAATTTTCTGAACCTTTCTTGTCGCGGATCTCAAGATCGAATTCTTGTAGGAGAAGAATCCATCTAATCAGCCTTGGCTTCGCATCTTTCTTCGCAAGGAGGTACCGGATCGCAGCATGATCCGTGTAGACAATCACCTTTGCACCTACAAGATAAGAGCGAAACTTGTCAATAGCGTAGACAATGGCTAGAAATTCTTTCTCGGTAGTGGCGTAGTTGAGCTGCGCTTCATCTAGCGTCTTGCTAGCATAGTATATGGCATGGGTTCGCCCTTCCTTTCGTTGTCCGAGAACAGCTCCAATAGCTACGTCACTAGCATCGCACATAATCTCAAAGGGGAGAGTCCAATCCGGAGGTTGGATAATAGGTGCTGAAATTAGAGCTTGCCGGATGGTATTAAACGCATCCAAACATTCCTGCCAAAACTCAAAAACCGCATCCTTCATCAATAGATTAGTGAGAGGTTTTGATATCTTAGAAAAGTCCTTAATGAAACGTCTATAAAATCCAGCATGTCCTAGGAAACTTCTTATCCCTTTCACCGAAATTAGGGGAGGAAGTTTTCTCTATGGTCTCTATCTTAGCCTTGTCTACCTCTATCCCTCTACTAGAGACTAAGTGACCTAATACGATTCCTTCCTTAACCATGAATTGACACTTCTCCCAATTAAGAACTAGGTTAGTGTCTTCACATCTTTGTAAAACAAGAGAAAGGTTAGAAAGACAATCGTTAAAAGAGGAACTGTATACGGAGAAGTCGTCCATGAAGACTTCCATGATTTCCTCTACGTATTCGGAGAAGATGGCCATCATGCACCGATGAAAGGTGGCTGGGGCGTTGCAAAGCCCGAACGGCATTCTCCTATAGGCGCACGTACCCCAAGGGCACGTGAATGTGGTCTTCTCTTGATCATCCGGATGTATCGGAATCTGAAAGAAACCACTATAACCGTCAAGGTAGCAAAAATGTGAATGTTGTGCTAACCTTTCAAGCATTTGATCGATGAATGGCAATGGAAAGTGATCCTTCCGTGTTGCGTTATTGAGCTTGCGGTAGTCTATACACATTCGCCATCCAGTCACGGTTCGGGTAGGAATGAGTTCGTTGTTCTTGTTGGTGATGACCGTCATTCCTCCCTTCTTCGGAACTACTTGAACTGGAGTCACCCACTTGCTATCGGAGATAGGATAGATGATACCTGCATCAAGAAGCTTAAGAATTTCCTTCTTGACAACCTCCTTCATGGTCGGATTCAACCGCCTTTGAGGTTGTCTTGCAGTTCTAAAGTCCTCCTCCATTAGTATCTTATGCATACATAGGGAGGGTTTAATTCCTACTAAGTCCTCAATAGTGTAGCCTATGGCTTTTCTATGTTTCCTAAGGACAATCATGAGCTGTTTATGTTCATCTATGCTTAGTTCGGAGCTAACAATGACCGGAAAGGTAGAATTAGATCCAAGGAAATCGTACCTTAGATGAGTAGGAAGTGGTTTGAGTTCCATCACTTTCGGAGCTTCTAATGATCCTTGAGGAGCATCCGACGTTTCCTTAGAAGTTTCTAAGGATGTTGAGTGGTTTGGAGGAGAATCAAAAGAAGTTGAAGAAGTATGCCGATCACCTTCTTCCACGGTCAGAATTACAGCCTCTCCATGTGTTCCACGGCCGTGTAATCCCCTGGAATGGAGGTCGATTTTGGTTGTGAAATCCACGGTCGTGGAATACAGGGTATGACCGTGGATTCTAACATTCTCAGCCTCATCGTGGAGTTTCTCAAACTCCAATTCATACATCTCTTCTTGTGCTTCTAAGGGTTCAATTTCCTCTTTGCACTCTCCTTCTTCCCCTACATTGGTTAGACTCATAGTGATAACCTTTTGTAAAGGATCGTTAAAGAGAATCGCACTTACCTCCTCCCTAGACAAACCTTCTTCGTCTTGGATATCGTAAATATCCTCGTCAAAGATTGGCTCCTTCACTAGAGTGGAAAGAACGAATTCTACTTTCTCTTCTCCAATGTCAAAAGCGAGTCTTCCATTCTTGCAATCGACCATGCAGCCGGATGTTGCAAGAAACGGTCTTCCGAGTATGACCGGGACCGGACTGTCTGCAGGAATGTCAAGCACGACAAAATCAATGGGAACAAAGAATTTACCTAGCTTGACCGGGACGTCTTCTACAATACCGACGAGGCGAGTGATGGATCGATCCGCCATGTATAACGTCATCTTCACCGGTTTAGGGTCGCCTAGACCGATCTTCCTGCACAATGCAAGTGGTATGATGCTCACACTTGCTCCTAAGTCACATAAAGCGTCATATGTGACATCTCCCACTCCAATGGGAATGCAAAATGACCCCGGATCCTTCAACTTTGGGGGCATTTTCTCCTTCATGGTCTTGATGAGATCCGAAGAGTCCGAACTCATCTTGACCTCACAAAAATCTTCTAGCTTCCTCTTGTCAGAGAGAAGCTCCTTCAAGAACTTGCCATAAGTCGGCATACCTACAATAGCATCAATGAAAGGTATATTAATATGCAGCTTACTCATGAGTTCTATGAACTTACCGAATTGTTTGTCTAGGCGCGCTCGCGCTCTAGATTGAGGAAATGGTAGGGGAGGTTTGTAGGCTGGAGGAGGAACATAGACATCTTCCTTCTCCTTCCCCTTTTCTTTGTCCTTCTCTACGGGGACTTCAACGAACGTAGGCTGGGGATCGGTAGTAGTCACCCCGCTCCTAGTTGTAATCGCCATCACCCTTCCCTTAGGGTTGTCCTCCGTCTTTCCTGGAAGTTTCCCTTGATTTCTAGGAACTTCTTCCGCGTGGTTGAACATTTGGTTTTCCAAAACTTTTTGAGCTTTGTCAACCTTAGAAACTTGATCATCAACCTTGATGAGGCGGTTCTCCAACCCTTGAAGCTTTCCCAAGATCGTTTCCAACCTGGGATCGGGCTTCTCCTTTCCCGTATTGTTTCCTCCATTAGATGATTGCCCCTGGCTTTTCAAAGGAGTAGAAGAAGAGGAAGGTGGAGTTAGTGAATTAGAGTTGGAAGGATAAGAATTACCGGAATTTTGTTGATTTGAGCGCCAATTGTTGTTGTTTGAACCCCTATTGTTGTTCCAATTGTTGTTCCGGTTGTTGTTGTTTCCATTCCAATTGTTATTCCGGTTGTTGTTCCGGTTATTGTTGTTGCGGTTGGTGTTATCACCGCCATTGTTGTTGCCCAAATAGCCAACATCCTTCTCTTGTTGCTTTGGAAAGTTGGTCTTGATAGCCTCCTTCAACTCCTTGATCTCATTGTTGAGGGAGAAAATCTGATTTTGAGCTTCATGTGTGAGCTTCGCTCCTTGCTCCACACGATTTCCCTCCACTTTCCGGTGGGAATACTTCTCTATGACTCTTGCTTGCTTCTCGATGAAGTCCCAAGCGTCATCTTCTCTCATGTCCATGAACGTTCCACATGAGAGGGATTGGAGGTTGAATTGCGTTCCCGCATCCAGCCCCTTGTAATAAATCTCTAGCAAGGCAAGCTTGGATATGCCATGATGAGGGCAATCCAAGAGCAAATCCTGAAACCTTTCCCAAGATTGAAACAAACTTTCGTTAGGTCTCATGGAAAAAGCATTAATCTTACCTCTAAGTTCCGCCGTTTTGGAAGGCGGAAAGAATTTGGTGAGAAACTCCGCGGAAAGGTCTTCCTACGTGTCTAGTTTCCCATTAGAAAGACCTTGGTACCAAGACACCGCTTTCCCCTTCAAAGAGAAGAAGCAAGGCTTGAGCTTGTAGCTGTTGGTGGTAGCACTCTTCGGTCTCATCGTCTCCATCACACACTCAAAGTTTTGCAAATGTTGGTGTGGAGATTCAGCGCTTGTACCGCCAAATTGGCTTTGGCGAACAAGAGTAATAACTTGAGGGTTAAAGCTAAACCCTTGCACATCTTCAGCATCAAAATTCACGCCCAAGCGGCGTGGTTGTTGCGTTGGATCCATCCGCTGGCCAAGAGTTCTTGGCTCATTATCCACACGTTCGATCCTCACATTCCTAGGCGGAATGCGGCGATTAGTAGCTCCTTGTGGATGGAAAGGATTTACATTGATCGTAGGATCAATCTCCTCCAGCGGAGGCATGAAAGAATCACTATCATCAGCGGATGAGTGACTTTTTCTTCTAGACCTTGATGCTTTCCTTGAGGATTTCTTGCTTCCCTTATTCTTAAGGTCGCTCATTTCTACCCTCATCTGGAAGATCATGTCTTGTAAACTATTAACTTGAGATTGATGACGATCCATCTCATCTTGGCGGAGAGTCTCGTTCCATCGGAGTTGAGCTTCCTTCTCCGCCAATTCCGTTTGAAGATCACGTTCGTGTTCTTCAGCCATTTTCTTATCCTTGCGCTTTTGCCTCAAGGTTTTCTCTAGCTCTTGATCAAGAGGTAAGAGATCTTCGGTGTTCCTAGACCTGCGCATGCACTCAAGGTAATATCAAATAACGAGAGCAAGCTCCCAAGCTTGACAACCGGCAACCGGATTCGGCCGAAACCAAATCCCCGGCAACAGCGCCAAAAACTTGTTCGCCCCTAAAGGTGTGTGCAAATAAGCTTTAAATTTATAAAACTAGAATCAAGCAGCGAACCCGCAGTGTACGGATCGACGTAGCTAAGCAAGAATTCCAGAGTATCGAACACAGGGATTTGGGTGGGAACAAATCCGATTGCAGATTATCAAGCGAGTAAATATGAGAGTTTGCAAATATATTGGGGAAAACAACAATCCTAAAGATCCAAGTATCCAGCTGTGGTAATCGATTCAAGATATACTTAATGATATAAAGACAGAGTTGAGATATGCAAAGGTATGCTAATGTAAGGTAATGGTACGGTGAAGTTCCAAAAACCTTATGTAACTCACCTACAAGGCGCTCTCTATACACGTTGTTGAGGCTCAATATAGAAAGATTCTAAAGGCAATAATTTATGTCAAATACCCAAACTTGTAACCCAAGGATCAAGACTAACTTAACCGATTGAGGTTGTGACACTCACAATCGAGGTAGAGGTTGTTGAGGCTTCACTACCACCTAGAAAAGACAAGTCTAAACTAAGTTAAAGCAAATCTTTAACTTTGGATTAAAGTAAAAGCAAGTTCGTAGACTTAAGGGAAATCACGGTTAGTTCTTGAGGTTCCACGGCCGTGGACTCAAGAACAGGCCGTAATTTAGGGTTGTCGGCGATTCTCTCTAACTCTCAAGGTCTAATCTGTTTACGATCGATCTATCATCATCTAAGCCACAACTATCAACCCTTCACCTTAGAATTGTTAAGGGTTTTTAGCCAATAACAGTCATGTTGATATCAATTTAAGAATTAAAAGATAGAAAGATGAAAACTTTCAAGAACTTTCAATAATCTTCAAACTAATCTCAAAGTCACAAAGAGAACAAGTATTGTCAAAGGATTCAAAGTAAAACAAACAATCACAACCTTAGGAAAGAAGGGAAAACGGGATGTCAATCCGTTTTCCAAATTAAACCTAAACAAGAAGAGAGATCTTCTTGCAAAATCTTCCAAAAACTTCGATCTTCCGCCAATCCGGAGATCTCAACAGCAATCTCCACCAAAAGTGTGAGATTAGAATAATTCCCAGATGCGAACTTCAATCTCCAATGAGATGATCAATACTTCCAAGCAAAGGCTAAACAGCGTTGAGATTCCTCCAACGGAGATGACGGTGATAAATGAGGGTAAGCGGGGATGACGGATTCTTGCTTCGTCCGTCTTTTTATAGGGCAAGATAAAATATCGGCCCGGCCCAATCTTCAAAAGATCGTGGCTTCAAAGTGTGGCGAAAAGATTCGCCAAGATCACGGTCGTGGAAGTGTTCCACGACCGTAATTTAGAGCGTGGATATAAATACGGTTTGTACCATGTATTCCACGGCCGTGTAAGTTACTGGAATGCATCACGCCTCTCTTGCAGGGTTCCACGGCCGTGGAACTGAACGTGGTTCGTAGTACGGCCGTATTTTAGAGCGTGGTTTAGGGCAAGAACGTGATTCTTCCCTAGCCTCGTGCATTCCTCAAGCTAAAACTCCAATTTGCTTCCTAAGAATGTCCTCAATCTATGGACATATCAAATCAAATCTCCTTTTGCTCGATTCCGTTCGGAAATAGCTCCAAATCACCTATAATCAACATAGAACTAGTGTAGACATCCATATCGACAATATAGGTAATAATAGCTCACATATGCACAAAGTTCAATCAAAGACTATCAATATGAATCAAATACGTTTAGAAAACGTGCCTAAAATATCACAATATTTCATGCTAACAGTGCTCTGACAGCAACCGAGATGTGCCTCAGTCAAACTTCGTCTTCTCAAATTCTCGATCTTTTGTCCTTCCAGTTATGCTTCTGGTTTGTACTCCTTCCTTAGATGTCACCTGTTATCTGTCTAGAACGCCAAAAACAAAACAAAGCGAAGCAAAAGCAAAACTATCTAAGCTAGAAAGGTAAAAGAAAGCAATACCGTGGGTTGCCTCCCAAGAAGCGCTTGGTTTACGGTCGCTAGCTGGACCATAGTGCGTCTCAAACGAGGTATATTGGTGCAACCTCCTCAACCGGAACTTCGGGTTTGTACTTCTTAAGTCTATGGCCATTGACCTTGAAGCTTCCGCTCGTTTCGCCCCATATCTCAACTACACCATGAGGAAAAACATGTTTCATAACATAAGGTCCGGTCCATCTAGATTTTAACTTACTTGGAAAGAGGCGGAGGCGGGAGTTGAAGAGTAGAACTAAGTCTCCTTCGTTAAGCTCCTTTGGGATGATACGCTTGTCATGCCATTTCTTCGTCCTCTCCTTATAGATTTTGGCATTCTCATATGCATTCAAACGCAGCTCCTTCAGCTCGTTGATCTCCAATAGCCGCTTCTCGCCGGCCTCCTTAATGTCGAAGTTCAACCATTTGATCGCCCAATATGCTTTGAGTTCTAACTCAACGGGAAAATGGCAAGACTTCCCATATACAAAATTATAAGGGGTGGTACCTATGGGAGTCTTAAATCCGGTCCTGTACGCCGAAAGAGCGTCGTCCAATTTCATCGACCAATCCTTCCTCGTCCTAGAGACGGTCTTCTCCAGAATTGCTTTGATTTCTCTATTCGAGATCTCGACCTGTCCACTAGTTTGAGGGTGATAAGGGGTTGATACCTTGTGGGTTACCTCATACTTCGATAGAAGTACCTTGAACTTCCGGTTGATGAAATGCGTTCCTCCATCGCTGATGATGATGCGTGGAGTTCCAAAACGTGGAAAGATAGTTCTGTTCAAGAACTTCACAACCACCTTGGCGTTGTTAGTGGAAGAAGCGATGGCTTCAACCCATCTAGAGACGTAATCAACTGCAAGAAGAATATAGAGATTTCCTCCGGAGGATGGGAAAGGTCCCATGAAGTCTATCCCTCATACATCAAAGATTTCCACCTCTTGAATGTTATTAAGGGGCATCTCGTTCCTCCTTGATAAATTTCATGTTCTTTGGCATGCATCACAAGAGACAACAAACGATTGTACATCCTTAAATAATGCTGGCATGTCCTCCACAAGGAAGTGAATGACAATGCCGTATGACGCTATTAACTTCATCTTCCGGAATGCATCTTCGAAGCATCCCATCCGGCCCACGCTTGAATAGCAGCGGCTCATCCCAGTAGTAATGGCGTACGTCCTTAAAGAATCGCTTCTTTTGAGAGTACGTCAATCCGGGCGGTACTTCCTGGCAAATAAGATAATTCACAATATCAGCATACCAAGGTCCTTTATTATCAGAAAGTTGGTGGATAGAATGTTCTACCAACTAAGGATGAATGTCAGAGAAAGGAGTAAGAAGTTTGTTATTTTCAGCAGCCTCAGTTGACATTATCTCGCCATCGACCTCGGTCGAGGCGCAAAGGCGTTGACCGAGATGTTCTTCGGTCGCCTCACCCGGTCTAGAAAGTGCCTCGGTCGAGGTACTGCAACTGGAACGGAAACTGGAGATCTTCGTCTCCTGGATTAGCTTCTTAGTTTTAGCTCCTGGATCTTCTTCCAGTGCTTTCAAGCTCCGTATATCTGCATTACAAGAAGCATCTATACCTTCCTCCATTAAACTGAAACTAATAACTCTTTCGAGTGGATCGTTAATAAGGATAGAGCTCACCAATTCTCTTGATTCTTCTTCATCATAGATGTTGAAGATATCATCGCTTAGCTGCTCTCCTTTCATGGCTGCAAGTAATGCGAACTCCACCTCATCGCCACCAATGTTGAATTTCAACTTGGCGTTCTTGCAATCCACGTTGCAACCCGAAGTTGCTAGAAATGGCCTCCCGAGAATAATAGAAACAGGATAATCTGCGGGAATGTCAAGTACAACAAAATCTATTGGTAAATAGAAGTTACCTAACTTGACCGGAACGTCTTCCAAAATTCCCACGGGATGGGTGATGGAGCGATCTGCCATGTATAGTCGAATCTTGACCGGCTTGGGCTCTCCAAGTCCGATCTTCACACATAGCTCCAGCGGAATGATGCTCACGTTGGCTCCTAGATCACAAAGGGCTTCACAAGTGACATCCCCAACTTGAATGGGAATGCAAAATGAGCCGGGATCTCTCAATTTAGGTGGCATCTTCTCCTTCATGATTTGAATAAGCTCCGAGGATTTAGATGTCATCCTAACTTCACCAAAATCTTCCAGTTTCCTCTTCCTTGATAGGATCTCTTTCAAGAACTTCCCATAGGCGGGCATCCCTAGAATAGCATCAAGGAAAGGAATGTTAATATGCAGTTTATTCATCAAGTCAAGAAACTTACCAAAGTGCTTGTCTAGATGTGCTCTGGCCCCTGACTGGGGGAATGGAAGTGGTGGTTTGTATGCAGGAGGTGGAACATAAACTTCAGTTTTCCTCTCCGCTTTCTGTGGCTCCACCTCGGTTGGCATCTCGGTCGAAGTGTTCTTCGACTGCACCTGGACCGAGGTGATCTTCGTCGGTATTGGCACCGACCGAGGCACTGGATCTGCAGTTTTCAGTCTACTCCTCGTAGTTATGGCCATGATCTGGCCCTTAGGGTTGCTTTCCGTCCTTGCTGGAAGCTTCCCTGGATCTCTTGGCGCTTCATTCGCCTTACTTGCAAGTTGTTGTTCAAAGGCTTTTTGGGCCTTCGAAAATGAAGTCATAGAAGTCTTCATAGAACTAAGCTTGATCAAGATAGCCTCCAGCACTGCGTCTTTCTTTTCCGGCTGAGACGAACTTGATCCTTGCCCCTGGCTCTTTAATGGAGTAGAAGAAGAAGAAGGGGAAGAGAGGAAAGGATTAGAGGAATCGTTAGAGTTGGAGTTAGAATGATTGTTACCAGAATTTTGGTTGTTCGCCCTCCAATTGTTGCTGTTGGATCCTCTATTGTTGTTGTTGTAATTGTTGTTCCGGGAACCGTTGTTGTTGTTACGGTATCCATTGTTGTTACTCCTTTGTTCTTGATCTTCCTTCTTGGTTTGAGCAACCAAGAGTTCCTTCAATTGCTTCACGTCATTCTTCAAAGACGTGAGTTGATTGTTATTGGGCTGAGTTTCTTGGAAGTTAACTCTTTTAACTCCACCTTCAGCTCCTTGGTGGGTGTACTTCTCCATATGCAAAGCTTGCTTCTCGATGAAGTCCCAAGCTTCGTCAATCGCCATGTCCATAAACGTACAGGCGGAGAGTAGTTGGAGGTTGAACTGGGTGCTTCCGTCCAGTCCTTTGAAGTATATCTCCAATAACTCTATCTTTGGAATCCCATGATGTGGGCAATCCAAAAGAATGTCCTTGAACCTCTCCCATGACTTGGACAAGCTCTCCTTGTCCTTCATAATGAAAGCATTGATCTTCCCTCTCATTTCAGCGGTCTTTGAGGGGGAAAAGAATTTGGTCAAGAATTTCGTAGTCATCTCCTCCCATGTGCTAATTTTTCCTGGAGAAAGAGATTGATACCAAGTAAGAGCTCTATCTTTTAAAGAAAAGTAAAAAGGTCTTAGCTTGTAGTTGTTATTTTCAATCCTTGAGGGTCTCAAGGTTTTCATCAAGATCTCATAGTTTTGAAGATGTTGATGTGGTGATTCCTTCTCTAGCCCTCCGAACTGGCATTAGCGAATCATGGATAGAACTTGCGGTCGAAGTTCGTAGTCATGGACCGCTGGATCTCCTAGGTTAACTCCTGGACGCCTCAGTTGTTGATTGGGGTCCATCCTTTGACCTAGGGTTTGTGGGATTCCTGCAAGAAGAACGCCTCAGACTGGCATCCGAGGTGGAAGTATCTCGGCCGGGGCGTCAGGTACTGGAACCTGCCTTGGTTGAGGGTCAGCAACTGCATCCTCCCTCGGTCGAAGTAGATATTGGTCTCGTAAGGCTGCCATATCTACTTCGATCTCCTCAGTCCTGGTGCGAGTTTCCTCTTTCTCTTGCCTTAGCTCTTCCCTGCTGAGGCGTAGCTGCTCTAGCGCCTCTTTCAACTCGGCCTCAAGATCGCGATTGTCTTGGTTGGCCATATTCGCTTCTCGTAAGCGACGTTTGTATGTCTTTTCTGGTTCGGGATCGTAACGAACGATTTCCTTCCCAGTGCGCGTTCTTCACATAAACCTAAGAAAGAACCTGCAAATAGTCACTCAAGTAGAGTGGTTAGTAGACACGGGTCAAGTGCCCCAAGAGCAAACCGCAACCGGCTCGGTCTAGACCAAGTCCCCGGCAACGGTGCCAAAAACTTGTTCGCTCCAAACGGTGTGTGCAAGCTTTAAATTTATAACCCTAGACGTAAGCTTAAAATAAGGATGCGAACCCGCAGTGTACGGGTCAATCATAGTAAAAAGAGAGGAATTCCAGGGGTCGATCACAGGGACTTAGTGAAACAAAGTCCAATTACGGTATGCTTTATTAATTACTAACCACAAAAGGTGATCAAAACAATTAAAGATGATATAGAAGTCAATAAAGGAAATATGCAATTCTAGGTATTAAAGCATCTAGTTGTGGTTCCAACTCAAGATCTAAAGATAAGCGGACAAAGCTGAGGTTTTTGCTTAGGGAAGGTGTTTCTAAAGTGGAATAGATCACCGGGTATGTCTCACTACTCACTAATCCAAAACTGTAACTCCTATTACCGGGTAAGTCTCAAGGAATTAAGATAAAGAACTATAACCTCAAACTAACATACCAACTAAGGGAATAGAATCAACCTTTACCGGGTAAGTCTCAGGCTAACTCACAAAGATGGGATGAAAGTGCACTCAAACCCCAATAAAGGATAAACCTTTATTACCTACACTTATGATCTTAGGTAAACAAACTAAGGAATTACCGGGTAAGTCTCATCCTAAGCTTGCATTGGACCAGGAAAGGTGTAATAAGAATAGGATTTGGCAAACTCTAACACTTAACTCTCAGTTTCGGATCAGTTAAGTCACCTCGGTCAGAAGAATTCCACCCCGGCCGAGATGTTCATCGACTGAACGAGATGCTTAGGGTTAAGGTTAAAGACTCGAACTTTCAGGGTCCTACTGTGATTAAGATCATTCTATCATTGTTTTTCCCACAACCTTCAGCCAATCACCCTAGAATCACACAAAGAGATTAGCCACTCATCATCATGAAAGCAATAATCAAATATATGGGAAGAAAGTGAATATTTGAACAAGAAGAAGTTAATGAAAAGACTTCAATAACTGAATCAAATATCACAACAAAGCGTTCCTTGGATAGAAATCCAACAAGGCAAGACAACAAGGAAGGGAATCTAAGATAATCTTACAAAAACCCTTCAAAAGCTATAAAAGCTACAATCTTCCTTCTTCAACCTTCAAAAAGGTTCTTCAAATCTCCCAACTGGAGTATGGCTGCTGCGGTGTATAAACCCTAATCGGTGGTATAGCATGATATGGATTCGTGGGAAATCCGACCCTTTTTATAGGAAAATAACTCTCCAAAGATAAGATATCTTAGAAAGATCTCTTACCATAAAAATAGGTAAAATATATGACCTAGCATATCTTCTTCCTTCCAGGAGCCAAGCCCAAAAATATAAGATCTCTTTCCAAAGATAAAAGATCTCAGCCAAGAATAAAATATTCTCGCGGCGTCCCAAGTGTTCGCCTCGATCGAGTCGACTTCTCAGGATCACCTCAGTCGAGGTGAATCTGTGGTCAACCGAGGTGAGTCACAACTGAATGTGAAATCTCTCAAATCTGGTCGAAAGTGAATCTCTAATCCATGGCTATGCTTCCTGGATGGTTCCTTATGTTCCTGAATGTACATCCAATGACTCTGTAGCTCCTTTTGCTCCTTTTTGATGCAAAACGTGCCATTTTACCTACGATTACAACAAAACTAGGCGTAGACCTCGATTCCCGCGAAGGTAGATGAAATGGTAATATAATCACATATTATACATACAATCATGCAGATTATTGAAGATAAAACGTCCAAACAAACTCCAAAATATAGACTATAATTCATGCTATCACCTCAAAATCCTCTTGTTGTCACTATACTGGCATTAGGGGAAGGAGTCAAATTTGAACTCAAGCCGGACCTCATTCACTTGCTTCCATCCTTCCATGGGCTAAGTGGTGAGGACCCCATCAAGCACCATGGGAAGTTCCATACCGTGTGTATGAGCATGAAGCTGGCCAACATTACCGAAGAACAAATCAAGATGAGGGCATTCGGCTTCACACTCAAAGATTCCGCGGATGATTGGTATTACCACCTTCCATCGGGGAGTATCGATACTTGGGAGAACCTTCACAAGGCGTTTTTGGAGAAATACTTTCTAGACAAAAAGGCCAATAACTTGAAGAAAGCTATCAACAACATCGAGCAAGAGGCGAATGAAACTCTCTACGAGTACTTCGAGAGGTTTGCATGCCTCCAATCCAGCTGTCCTTTTCACGGATATTCAACGCAATATCTAGTCTTGTACTTGTACAATGGCTTGCTAGAAAATGAAAGGAGGATCGTCGATGAGGCTTGCAGAGGTAATATTCTTAACTCTACTCCTGACCTTGCTTTGGAAAAGAGACAAGAACTAGCGAAAGGTACTCGGAACTTTGGAAGGACCCCGACAAAGAAAGGAGTTCATTTTGTGAGTTCCGGGAAGAGCGAGATCTCCACCGAGCTCGCGGAGTTGAAGAAAATGGTGAAGAGTTTAACACTTATGGGAACCCCACAGCAGCTCAAAGCTTGTGGAGTTTGCTGACCCATATCATCCAACGGACATGTGTCCACAAGTCCAGGATGACGATGCTGAGGTGAACACAATGGGTTATGGACAACCACAACAGCAAAGGCCTAGGAACGATCCCTATGTATTGAATTTCATGCAAACCTGGCGCGACCAACAAAACTTTTGTTAGAGGGATCAACAAAACCAACAACAGCAGCCCCGTCAAGGTAAGTATCACTCAACTGAAGATCTGTTGCAGGTTTTGACTAAAAACTTTGCCACTCATGTACAGACAACATAATCTAGCATCAAGAACCTTGAAAAACAGGTTGGTCAAATGGCGGAAGCCATTACAAGGATTAAAACTAGGTCCTCGGAGGATTACCTCCACAAACAGTTATAATCCCAAAGGTGATGCTGGAAGAGGCTCAATCATAGAGGGAGTGTCCTTACGTCGAGCCAACGACGTAAAACAAAGGCACTGATTCGGGAGGCAACTCGAACGAATAAGAAGAGGAGTTTTTGTCAAGAAAACTGCCCTTGCGGCTCAGAATCCCCACTCCTGCGGTGACACTAATGGCCAGCGCCGCCCCCGGCACTGGGCCAGCGTCTGCTCACGTTGGTCACCGCCCCCGCGATGACACCCGACACCCCTGCGGCGGCTACCCTTGACACGCATCCTCAGCTCCGCCCCCGGCGCTGAGGCTGCGTACCCCATCTTCCTTTTCACCGCCCCCGCGGTGACACACGCGGCCCCTGCGGTTTAATTTAGGAATGAAAAAAATACACTTTCCATAAATAACCTACATCTACCGCCCTCTTCACTCCCTCTCCATTCATTCTTCAAAACCTAGCAACCACGCCCTTGCACCCTCCGGAAGCTCTCGCGCCGCCCTGTCCTGACGCTGATGCGCCACCTCCGACAACCTAGTCGCACCGCCCCTTTTGCGACCCCAACCCTCTCCACCACCATACACAAACACCACCTCAACCCTCTCACTTTCAACCTCCACTGGCCCACCTCCGGCGACGTCTGAAACAGCAAGGAAGACGCCGGAAATAGCCCCATCACCACCACCTTCGCCGAACTCCCAAATCGCCCTCTGCTCTTCACCCGCCCCTGCGCCTGCAAGCCTCCGCCCCTGCGACGTGCCGCCCCTGCGCCTGCTGCATCCGCCCTTGCAGAATACTCAACAGAGGGTTCGTGTCTTACTCGATTTTCTAAAATTTCTAATTCCTTTGATTGTTCAAACTTTAAGAGATGGAGAATTAGAAGAATTATAAGATTTCAAAAGCTGAGGCGACACGGTATAGGATTGCACAAAGTCGGGATGTGTATGCAACCCGATTTCTAGATGTTCCTACTTTGGAACATTTGGGCATGTTGGAGAGCATGCAGGAATTTCTCAACAACGCCGGGCTCTGAGATTTTTTGACAACGACCGCCCCAACATACCCCGAGCTCAGCCGCCAATTCATTGCAACCTTCAAAATGGAAACGGTGGACCATGGGTGTGTTGGACTTACATTCAAGTTCAACAAAAGAAAGTACACATTGGACTACACCTAGCTGTAGGAGGCATTAGGGGTGACTATAGCTGCTTCCGACGACTGGTGGGAACCTATCCCGACACCTGATTTGATGGATTTTTGGTAGGCCGCCACCAGGTTTGAGTTTCATCCAGGGGATGAGTATTCCAAAAAATTCACTCACCCCTGTTTGAAGCTCATCTCGAAGGTATTCATGAGTGTCTTCTGTGGACACAAGGAGGAGAATAAGGTTGCTCTTAAGGACCTTCCACTACTATACGCCTACCTCTCCACGAATGACTAGGTTCCGGATTGGCCATACCTCTTCCTTACCGCTCTGAAGCGGATTAGGAAGAATGAGCCACGTGATATTGTGGGAGGAGGGATCATCTCCTTTTTGGTTGCACATGTGATGGATCTCTCTACTTTAGAGGACGGATTAGGGGCCCCACTTTATACAAAGGGTATATTGAGGAGGTGCAAGCTCCTTAAGAGAGACGGGGAGCATCGTTTTAGGCTCTCTTTTACAGATGGGAGTCACATCACATACCTCCCCCGACGACTTCCATTGGGAGACGAGCTCTCGATCTGTATGTACCAGCTGACCTAGTCCCTCCGAGACGGCCTCAGGTGGATATTGTTGGAAGATACGCAGCAGGCCCCAGCCGGGCCCCGCCACTGATGAGGAGATGCCGACGACAGCACACAACAGTCATACCATGGAGAGTCTGCAGGCTCAAATGGCAGCCTTGACTACATAGTACCAGGCATGGCAGACCGAGTACCAGTGGTCCTTGCTTGAGTAGCAGCAGGCGTGGCAGTCCAGCTTCGCCTCCTCCTTGACCTCTCACTTCGACTGCCGTCAAGTTGTTTGGTAGGCGGCTCATCAGCAACAGTTGGAGACTCAGCAGCTGGCTTGGCAAGCTAGCTATGAGACTTCATTTAGGATGGAGGCCCAGGAGGGCCGTATCGACACGCTCCACCGCCGGCAAGATAGCTATGAGACTTCATTTAGGATGGAAGCCCAGGAGGGCCGTATCGACACAATGGTGGGCCCGGCTGGAACTCGCAGCATGCCTCTCCACAATGGCCACTAGCAGCCTCCTCGGTACGAAGGGATCTCTTGGGATGTAGAGCTCAGAGAGCTCATCCCCGAATGGTAAAGGCCTAGTAGGTAAGTGAGGTGGCTCCCATCTATAAGGAAGATCCAAAATAGGTTCTCCCCGTCCCGTCAAAGGAGCTTGCACCTCCTCAACATCCCCTCTGTGTAGAGAGGAGCCTCAAGCCCATCCTCTAGGCCGGAAAGATCCATAACCTGTGAGGCAATCAAGGATATCACCCCACCGCCGACAATGTCCCTCGGCTCGTTCTTCCTAATCCGCTTCAAAGCGGCAAGGAAGAGGGACGACCAATCCATCACCGTCTCGCTCATCAGAAGGTAGGAGTATAGTAGTGGGAGGTCCTTGGGGGCGACTTTGTTCTTCTCTTTATGTCCACAGAAGACACTCATAAGGATCTTCGTGAGGAGCCTCAAGCCAGGGTGAGTGAGTTTGTTGGAGTACTCACTCCCTACATTGAACTCTGACCCAGTAGTTGCCTGCCAAAACTCACCCAGGTCCGGGATCGGGACTGGCTCCCACCAGTTCTTGGAGGGGTTGAGAGTCACCGCGAAAGCCTCCTGTAGCTGGTGGTAATCAAGTGTGTATTTGGTCTTGTTGACCTTGAAGGTGAGTCCAATACACACATGATCCTCCTTCTCCATGGTGAAGGTGGAGATGAACTGTCTGCTGAGCTTGGGATATGTTGGAGCACTCTTCTGTAGGTAGTCTCCGAGCCCAGCATTGGCCAGAAAGGACTGCATACTCTCCAACATGCCTAGCTTCTCCAATGTAGGAACGTGCAAAAACCGAGTTGCGTACACAACCTGATCCTGTACGATCCTATATCTCTCCTTCTCAGCTTCCGAGATCTTGTACTTTCTTTGTGGTTCCATTACTGCACTTGTTTAGGCAAAATATTTAGCATCTTACAAAAACTAGAAAGAAAGACGAACCCTCTGTTGTGTCATCCGCAGGGGCGGCTAAAGAGGCGCAAGGGCGGTGAGGTGCAGCTACGGCATCTTGCAAGCGCAGGGGCGGGAGAACTGCAAAGGGCGATTCTGGGCAGCTACGAAGGGGGTGGTGTTGGGGCTGTTCCGGCGCTGCTTTGGGTGGCGGAGGCGTCGCCAGAGATGTTGCGTAGTGGAGTTTTGTTGGGGGTAGTGATGAAGGGTTTAGTAGGGTGAGGGAGTTGCCAAATGAGCAAGGTGGAGGTAGGGCTAGAGAGGGTGGCACAGGGGCGTCGCAAGGGTGTTTGCCGGTCGTCGGAGGTGGCGCAGGGGCGGTTGCTGGTGGCTTGTGAGGGTTAGTTTGAGGGTGCAGGGGGCGTTTCACCTTGAGAGTGGGAAGGTGCTAGGGAGATGTGGTTATGGTTGGTGAGGAGAGAGAATGTGGGTGGGTGGGGTAGGTGTAAGGAAATCTTTTGTGATTTCTATTTTTTGTTCTTTTTTGGGTAAACCCGCAGGGGCAGGGGCTTGTCGCCGTAGGGGCGGTGACAAGGGAGAGGGGTAACGCAGGCTCAGCGCCGGGGGCAGCGCTGAGGATGTGTGTCAAAAATGGCTGCCGCAGGGCGTAGGGGAGTTACCGCGGGGGCGGTGACCAGTATGTTGCAGACGATGTCCCAGCGCCGGAGGCGGCGCTGGGAATGGGTGTTACCGCGGGGGCAGTGACACTGAGCCGCAAGGCGGATATCTTGACAGAGGCTCCTCTTCTTATTCCTTCGGGTTGCCTCCCGAGCAACACCTTTGTTTTACATCGTTGGCTCGACGTAACGCCTCTACTTCTCTGATTGTGCCTCCTCCAGCACCATCTCATCAATCGGATCGTTCTTCACTTCTTCAAGGTAAGGCTTTAGCCTTTGTCCATTTACCATGAACACCTTGTGCGTTTGGGGATTGTTACGCTAAGATCGTGTGATGAACACGCAATAAGTCTTAAATTTATACTCGTTATATTTATCCTAACTCCTAGCGAACCCGCAGTGTACGGGACGTTTGTAGAAAGGTAAGTATTCCGAGGTCGAACACGAAGACTAAGGTGAAATCGAGTCAAACAATGATCAAAGATAGTGTGAATCTAGACTAAGATAAGATGAGAAACAAGGAAAATGGAAAAACACAATGTTTTTGTTGGTTTTTGTGGTGATCAAACAAAGATCACAAGTCAAGCAAGATAATAAAACAATTAACAACTCAAGCTAACAAACGAACAAGTAACACAAAGCACAAGTATATGATCAAGAGAGAAAAGTAGATTCTAGAGGTCAACATTTCCGGTTATGGCATAGGACTCAAGGTTCTAAGGATTCTAAGGACTAGCAGCGGTGTTCGGGAAAGAATGTTTCACTAATGGAAGCGATTACCGGGTAGGTCTCTCACTTCACTAATCCCGCATCAAACTCCTATTACCGGGTAGGTCTCAAGGGGTTAGAATAAGGAATTCCACACAAACTAGATACTACTTAGGGGGTAACCCTCTCCTTACCGGGTAAGTCTCGGAATAGGGAAATCTCAAGCAATAATCCTAGCACACTCAATCCAATAGCGGCTTATGAGGCTCACTACTACCTAGAATTCATCTTCTAAGGTATCTAAGATCGGGAATCATCGGGTAGATCTCTTCCTTCACTTAGGTTGATAGCATTAGGTGATCCTAAGCTAAATTAGGCTTAATAAACACTAGCATTTAAACAACCAAACACCCTAACAAGCAGATTTATCATTTAAAGAGCAACAGGAGAATAAATCGGGCTGTTCTACAGATA
This sequence comes from Fagopyrum homotropicum, assembly GCA_033239125.1. NCBI lineage: Eukaryota > Viridiplantae > Streptophyta > Magnoliopsida > Caryophyllales > Polygonaceae > Fagopyrum > Fagopyrum homotropicum. The sequence goes on from BSWB01000005.1 coordinate 63,234,108, forward strand.
AATCGGCCGATTTATGTGATGAACAGGTCGATTTTTCCTTCTGTTGTGAGTTTCGTGCATATAAATCATCCTAAACTAACATATAAGCCCATCCTATCATCACCCTAGCCATAACCATCAATCCATTACTCCAGAATCACAACAAACTAGCCAATAGTATGCATATTGAGATCCAAAATCATCATACAAGCATACATGGTGTTCATAGATGGATAATGAAAGATAAGCAAGTAAAATCAATAAATCTCAGCCAAATCCGAGTTGTAGCAAGACTTACAAACTCTTAAATGAAGATTCAAAACGTTCCTAACAATCCTTGCAATGGTTCTTCAAGCCAAGATTACAACAATTACTCAAAAGTTACTCAAAACCTCACCATCCTCCTACAATGGTGTTCTTCTTCTTCCTTCAATCCTTTTGAGCTTTCTTCTTCTCCAATCTTTCTCCAAAATCAATGAGCTGTGAATGAGAGTGTGGGAGAGGAGAGATTCTCAGCAACCACCTGTAGGACCACTTATATTCTCCACCAAGAGCAAGGACGGACAAGAGATCGTGGGACACGTGGCTTAAGCTGTCAAAGCTTCAAAAATCGACCCAGTAAGAGAAAATCGGCCGATTTAGCTCCTTGTTGGTCCGATTTTCTTCAGCAGAAAGGTGGTATGATCGTCTAGCCATGAGTTGATTCATTGCTTGCACCAATAGTGGTCTTTGTGTCCCTTGTTGCTCCATTTATGCTCCTCCTTAGCCTTGGATGTGTACCATCATGAGGCTTGGCCCTCTAATGTATCGGTTAATGTCCAAAAGACCCCCAAAATACCTACAAAGCAACGCACAAGTCCGTGCAGACGTCTATCTCGACAAAATATGCGAATTGAGTGCAAACGTTGCGAATTTGTGCTAAATCATGCATGAATGAGTGATGAATCTATCTAAATGATTACCTAAACCTAAGTCATAAATCGTGTTATCAAAAATACCCCATACTTAAGGTTTGCTCGTCCTCGAGGAAATTCCCAACTATAGACTATGGGATGACATGATTTATGCATGCAGAAAAATGGCAAAATCTTTTTGGGTTTGTGCTTCTAATATTGGATCACCTTCATAGTCATGTTTCATGGCAATGGACAAGCAATTATGTATCAAGTAAATGAAAGCATGCAAAGACAATTACACTTAACTTGATAGCATGCAATGAAATGTAAAGATGAAGAAGTCAAGATGATCATGAGTATATCCAATCTAAATCACTTAGTCTTACACACATGCAAGTAGGTCAAAAGGACTTGTAAAATAGAAGGCCAAGAAACGTTGTGATTAGGTGGGAATTTTCTAGGCTATGTGATGCTAATCCGGGAAAGGAACTAAACAACCACAACTTCAAATTTTCTTATCAACTTCCCTCAAGTGTATATTTTTTTCTTCATTTTCTTTTCTTTCTTTTATTTTTGAGACAATGGCATTGGTGTGCAAAAGCCGAAACCTTGGTGATTAGCCATTCTCGGGCTTTTTCTATTTTTCGAGATGCATCCACACCGGGCACACATACCAAAGCTCGTTAGGACTATTGGTTTATTTGACTTTGGCAAGGCACCAACACCCGATTATGTGAAGTGTACCGAGTTACTTGTCATTTAAGCCAATGTCCCCAAGCCTATATTTTTGGCTACACTTTCACAACAATTTCAGCATTTTATGCATGACATTCTTTTCATCAACAACTTCACCCCACACTTGCTTTTCACACACATCAACACACTAGCATGCTCCTATTCCCGGATGGGTCAAAAGAGGTCAAATTTATCTCAATTGAGGTGCTCAAGCAACATGATCAAGATGAGAAGTAGAGGAAAATGAATTGCCTTAATCACTCCTAATTGATGTGCAAGAACTAGCATGCAATTTCGACTTTCAATACTCAATTCAATCAAGGCAAACATTCATGATCACAAATCATTCATGGGATTCAAGATAAGTACTTCAAGTCCACATATGCATCATCTATTCAACACATAAGGCCATCCATGGCCAATCCATAAGACGATTTCATCATTAGGGTCATATCCAAGCTTTAGAAGCACTAAAAATTTTTAAAATTTTCTGATTTTTTTTTGGAATTTTCGAGATATGTATGTACAATGCAAGACATAATGAAACATGTGACAATATTAAACTATCCTAGATGCTAATCATGCAAATGATCATGAAAACCCCACCCCATACTTAGAAACACATTGTCCCTAATGTGTAAACTAAATAAAGAAGTGAAAGAGAGTCCTCACAATGTAAAATTGGTGATGCTTTGGTATTTCGGTTCACATTGAATGATGATGGTGGATGATCGATCAAGGATGGTAGAGAGCTCTTGATGTTCGTTATGGTGTCGGAACCCGCGCTTGGCACCGCAAGCCGTTCAAGTTCCTCGTCCGCTCCACCCATGCTTGATTGGAGATCATCACTTTCCTTTATACAGAGGAAAAATCGTCCCATAACCCAGGAAAATCGGCCGATTTTGTGCATGAACAGTCCTATTTTCCTGGGTGCTTTCTTCCTTGTCCATGTGCTCGGATCTTGCACCTTCTTCTCAACAGTTCCATGAGGTTTTCACATGACCTCCAACATCTCATAACTCATGACAATCGACAAGATCTAGCATCCAAAAACACAAAAGAAAAACAAAGCACACCAAGAGTGAGATTAAACAAAAGCAAGAAAAGGAAAAGGAAAAATATGTACCAATGGGTTGCCTCCCATTAAGCGCTTCTTTAAGGTCATTAGCTTGACCGAATTCAGGAGCGCTTCAATCAAGGTGAAGCGGGGCAATCACTTCCACCGGGGCTTCCGGGATGTACTTCTTCAATCGATGCCCATTCACTTTGAAGTCACCACAATGATCTCCTCCTATCTCTACCGCTCCATGAGGAAAGATCTTCTTCACCACATATGGCCCGGTCCATCTTGATTTGAGCTTTCCGGGGAAGAGCCGCAGCCTCGAGTTGAAGAGAAGCACCAAGTCGCCTTCATTCAACTCCTTTGGAAGCAGGCGCTTGTCATGCCACCTTTTGGTCCGCTCCTTGTAGATCCGGGCATTCTCATAAGCATCCAACCGGATCTCCTCAAGGGCGTTCATGTCTAGCAACCGCTTCTCTCCCGCCTCCTTGAGGTCAAAATTTAGCCACTTAATGGCCCAATAAGCTCTATGCTCCATCTCTACCGGAGGGTGGCAAGACTTGCCATAGACCAACATGTAAGGAGTGGTGCCAATTGGTGTCTTGAAAGCGGTCCTATATGCCCACAAGGCATCATCGAGCTTCATAGCCCAATCCTTTCTCGTTCTTGATACCGTCTTCTCAAGAATGGCCTTGATCTCCCGGTTGGAGATCTCCACTTGGCCACTTGTTTGGGGATGGTAAGGTGTTGCCACCTTATGAGTCACCCCATACTTAGCCAAAAGTGCCCCAAAGTTCCTATTAGTGAAGTGCTTCCCTCAATCACTTATGATCACCCTTGGTGTTCCAAACCTAGGGAAGATCACTCGGTTGAAGAACCGCACCACAACCTTGGCATCATTTGTAGGAGAGGCGATTGCCTCCACCCATCTCGACACATAATCCACCGCCAATAGGATGTAGAGATTGCCACATGAAGAAGGAAACGGTCCCATGAAGTCCACACCCCATACATCAAATATTTCGACCTCTTGGATGTTTTTCAAGGGCATCTCATTCCTCCTTGAGATGTTGCCCGTCCTTTGGCAAGCATCACAAGCTACCACAAAGCCTTGCACGTCCTTGAACAAACTTGGCCAAAAGAAACCCGATTGTAGCACCTTCGCACATGTCTTGTGTGAGCTAGCATGCCCTCCACATGGTAAGGAGTGGCAATGCCGGATCACACTCTCTACTTCATCCTCTGGTATGCATCTCCTAAACATTCCATCCGGCCCTCTTTTGAACAAAAGTGGCTCGCTCGAATAGTAATGCCTCACATCCTTGAAGAACTTCTTCCTTTGGGCATATATCAAACCGGGAGGCACTTCCTCACACACCAAGTAGTTCACAATGTCGGCATACCATGGCTCACTCCCTCTAGACACTTGGAACAAGCACTCCTCCACCATTTGCAATTGCTCATCCCGGAATGAGTCATCAATCGGGATGTCATCTCTCTCAATCTCTAAGGGAGGTAGTCTACTAAGGTGATCCGCCACAGAGTTCTCGGATCCCTTCTTGTCCCGGATTTCCAAATCAAACTCTTGAAGAAGAAGGATCCACCGAATCAACCTAGGTTTGGCATCCTTCTTTGTAAGGAGGTAACGGATCGCAGCATGATCCGTATAGACAATGACCTTCGCTCCAACAAGGTATGACCAAAACTTCTCAAAGGCATACACTACCGCTAGCAACTCTTTCTCGGTTGTGGCATAGTTGAGTTGGGCATCATCTAGCGTCTTGCTAGCATAATAAATGGCATGCATTCGCCCATCTTTCCTTTGCCCCAAAACAGCCCCAACGGCTACATCGCTTGCATCACACATGATCTCAAACGGTAAACTCCAATCCGGAGGTTGCATTATAGGTGCGGAGATCAAAGCGTTCTTCAACCTACAAAAAGCCTCAAGGCAATCTTTGGAGAAAACAAATTCAACATCCTTCATTAGTAGGTTAGTAAGGGGTTTAGAAATTTTAGAGAAGTCTTGAATGAACCTCCGGTAAAAACCGGCATGCCCTAAGAAGCTCCTTACCTCTTTCACCGAGGTAGGTGGTGGCAACTTCTCTATCGTTTCAATCTTGGCCCTATCAACCTCAATGCCACGGTTAGACACCAAGTGTCCTAACATGATACCTTCACTTACCATGAAGTGGCATTTTTCCCAATTTAAGACAAGATTTGTCTCCTCACATCTTTGCAATACTAATGACAAGTTAGCCAAGCAATTATCAAAGGAATAACCATAAACAGAGAAATCATCCATGAACACTTCCATGATATTTTCAATGTATTCCGAAAAAATAGCCATCATACACCTTTGGAAGGTGGCGGGTGCATTACACAACCCAAATGGCATTCTCCTATATGCAAAAGTACCCCATGGACATGTAAAGGTTGTTTTCTCTTGGTCATCGGGGTGGATAGGGATTTGGAAGAATCCACTATAGCCATCTAGGTAGCAAAAATGAGAATGTTGAGCTAACCTTTCTAGCATTTGGTCAATGAAAGGAAGAGGGAAGTGATCTTTCCTAGAGGCCACGTTAAGCTTTCTATAATCAATACACATCCTCCATCCCGTAACCGTCCTAGTCGGGATTAGTTCATTGTTCTCGTTGGTTACTACGGTCATCCCACCCTTCTTAGGTACTACATGAACGGGACTAACCCACTTACTATCCGAGATAGGGTAGATAATTCCCGCATCTAGCAACTTAATGATTTCCTTTTTAACTACCTCTTTCATTATAGGATTTAACCTTCTTTGATGTTCAATAAAGGGTTTTTGATTATCTTCCATCATTATCTTATGCATGCACAAAGAGGGTTTTATGCCAACAAGGTCATCAATGGTGTATCCTATTGCCTTTCTATGCAGTTATAACTCATTCAACAATCTATTAAGCTCATCATCATTCAAAGATGCATTCACAATCACCGGATAAGTAGAATTTGAACCAAGGAAAGCATACTTTAAATGAGAAGGAAGAGGTTTAAGATCAAGTTGAGGAGGACCTTTTTCGGTTGGAGACGATCCATACAATGTAGGTTGAGATGATTGCAAAGCCATGGAAGCCTCCTTGAAGTCCCTTGATGATTGCTCATATTCAAGTGGTTGGTGTCGAAAAGACTCAGGAAAATCGGCCCAGGAAGAAAAATCGGTCGATTTATCTGAGGGTGGGTCGATCTGAGTTTCTGTTTTGGCAGAATTTGGTGAAATTGCAGCACAAGGAGAAAAATCGGCCGATTTTTCCCAGGCAGGCCGATTTTTCTGGCTGTTTTTCTCTTCTCCTAGCACTTCAAATCCAACACTTGGTAGCTCGTCCAATGCATTCAAGGCCTTGATTACTTCATTGCTACTCTCCTCAACTCCCTCTTCCATCAAGCTTGAGCTAAGAACTCTCTCAAGCGGATCCTTGAGCAAGATTGAGCTCACAACCTCTCTAGACTCCTCTTCTTCAACTATGTTGAATATATCCTAATCAAGGGTTGGCCCTTTCATCATTGTGGACAGCTTGAACTTGATGTTCTCTTTTCCAATGTTGAAGGAGAGAGTCCCATTTTTGCAATCTACTAGACACCCGGAAGTAGCTAGGAAAGGTCTTCCCAAGATGATAGGAACCGCATAGTCCGCCGGGATGTCCAAAACAACAAAGTCTATGGGAACATAGAACTTCCCTAATTGCACCGGGATGTCTTCCAAGATCCCAACCGGATGAGTGATTGAGCGGTCCGCCATGTAAAGGGTCATCTTGACCGGCTTTGGCTCTCCTAGCCCAACCTTGTTGCAAAGCGCAAGCGGGATGATGCTTATACTTGCCCCAAGATCACATAGGGCATCATACTTCACTTCTCCTACTCCGATTGGCACACAAAAGGATCCCGGATCCCTTAGCTTGGGAGGCATCTCCTCCTTCATCGTTTGAATCAACTCCGATGATCTCTTAGTCATCCTTATCTCACCATACTCCTCCAACTTCCTTTTGTTGGAGAGTATTTCCTTCAAGAACTTGCCATATGCCGGCATCCCTAAAATAGCATCCATGAACGGAATGTTAATATGCAATTTAGACATTAGTTCAAGGAACTTACCAAAATGATTGTCCAAGCGAGCTCTTGCTCGTGATTGAGGGAACGGTAGTGGTGGCTTGTATGGAGGCGGTGCTACATAGGTTGGCTCTACATCTTTGCTCTTGCCTCCATCTCCTTGCAAAGTCTCTTCTTCATTCACCACTTGCTTCCCTCTAGCATTCTCCTTGGGCAAAGGATCCTACATGCTCAACCCACTTCTTGTTGTAATAGCCAACACTTGGCCTCTTGGGTTTTCTTCAGTTCTTCCGGGAAGCTTTCCCGGATCTCTATGTGCTTCACCCGCCTTTTGGAAAACTTGTGCTTCCAAAACCTTTTGAGCCTTTGAGATAGAAGTCACCGTGCTCTCAAGACCACTCAACCTTCCAAGCAATTGCTCAAACATCATTTCGGTTCTATCCTTTAGAGGTTGAGTAAATCCGGGTGGAGGTTCTTGTGAAGCTTTTGGTGGTGGATTTGTGCTTGTAGAAGCGGGAGGGTTCAAGGCTCCATCCGGGTTAGAGTAAGAAAACCCGGGATGGTTATGGTTGGGCCGGTAATTGTTGAATTGCCGGTTGTTGTTGAAGTTCCTTGGGCCTTGGTAGTTGTTGTAGTTGCCCTTTCCCATATAGTTCACATCCTCCTCCTTGGAAGACAAGTTAGCTTGTGGAAGCACTTGAGGGGTTGCTTGGTTCTTCAAGGTTGTAGCACACAACTCCCTCAAGGACTTTAGCTCGTTGTTGATGGCGTCGAGCTTGAAGTTGCTCATGGTGACCTCACTCACCTTATATGCTCCCGCCTTTCTCCTTTCACTCTTCCTATGGGAGTACTTCTCAATTACTAGAGCTTGCTTCTCCATAAACTCCCAAGCATCATCTACATGCTTCTCCATGAAAGTCCCACCGGAAAGGGATTGAAGCTTGAATTGGCTATCTTCATCAAGTCCCTTGAAGTAGATCTCCAATAGCTCAATTTTCGTTGTAGTATAGTGGTAAGTATTCCCGCCTGTCACGCGGGTGACCCGGGTTCGATCCCCGGCAACGGCGCCAAAAACTTGTTACGCTAAGATCGTGTGATGAACACGCAATAAGTCTTAAATTTATACTCGTTATATTTATCCTAACTCCTAGAGAACCCGCAGTGTACGGGACGTTTGTATAAAGGTAAGTATTCCAAGGTCGAACACAAAGATTAAGGTGAAATCGAGTCAAACAATGATCAAAGATAGTGTGAATCTAGACAAAGATAAGATGAGAAACAAGGAAAATGGAAAAACACAATGTTTTTGTTGGTTTTTGTGGTGATCAAACAAAGATCACAAGTCAAGCAAGATAATAAAACAATTAACAACTCAAGCTAACAAACGAACAAGTAACACAAAGCACAAGTATATGATCAAGAGAGAAAAGTAGATTCTAGAGGTCAAGATTTCCGGTTATGGCATAGGACTCAAGGTTCTAAGGATTCTAAGGACTAGCAGCGGTGTTGGGGAAAGAATGTTTCACTAATGGAAGCGATTACCGGGTAGGTCTCTTACTTTACTAATCCCGCATCAAACTCCTATTACCGGGTAGGTCTCAAGGGGTTAGAATAAGGAATTCCACACAAACTAGATACTACTTAGGGGGTAACTCTCTCCTTACCGGGTAAGTCTCGGAATAGGGAAATCTCAAGCAATAATCCTAGCACACTCAATCCAATAGCGGCTTATGAGGCTCACTACTACCTAGAATTCATCTTCTAAGGTATCTAAGATCGGGAATCTTCGGGTAGATCTCTTCCTTCACTTAGGTTGATAGCATTAGGTGATCCTAACCTAAATTAGGCTTAATAAACACTAGGATTTAAACAACCAAACACCCTAACATGCAGATTTATCATTTAAAGAGCAACAGGAGAATAAATCGGGCTGTTCTACAGATAAATCGGCCAATTTATCTGATGAACAGGTCGATTTTTCCTTCTGTTGTGAGTTTCGTGCATATAAATCATCCTAAACTAACATATAAGCCCATCCTATCATCACCCTAGCCATAACCATCAATCCATTACTCCAGAATCACAACAAACTAGCCAATAGTATGCATATTGAGATCAAAAGTCATCATACAAGCATACATGGTGTTCATAGATGGATAATGAAAGATAAGCAAGTAAAATCAATAAATCTCAGCCAAATCCGAGTTGTAGCAAGACTTACAAACTCTTAAATGAAGATTCAAAACGTTCCTAACAATCCTTGCAATGGTTCTTCAAGCCAAGATTACAACAATTACTCAAAAGTTACTCAAAACCTCACTATCCTCCTACAATGGTGTTCTTCTTCTTCTTTCAATCCTTTTGAGCTTTCTTCTCCTCCAATATTTCTCCAAAATCAATGAGCTGTGAATGAGAGTGTGGGAGAGGAGAGATTCTCAGCAACCACCTGCAGGACCACTTATATTCTCCACCAAGAGCAAGGACGGACAAGAGATCGTGGGACACGTGGCTTAAGCTGTCAAAGCCTCAAAAATTGACCCAGTAATAGAAAATCGGCCGATTTAGCTGCTTGTTGGTCCGATTTTCTTCAGCTGAAAGGTGCTATGATCGTCTAGCCATGAGTTGATTCATTGCTTGCACCAATAGTGGTCTTTGTGTCCCTTGTTGCTCCATTTATGCTCCTCCTTAGCCTTGGATGTGTACCATCATGAGGCTTGGCCCTCTAATGTATCGGTTAATGTCCAAAAGACCCCCGAAATACCTACAAAGCAACGCACAAGTCCGTGTAGACGTCTATCTCGACAAAATATGCGAATTGAGTGCAAACGTTGCGAATTTGTGCTAAATCATGCATGAATAAGTGATGAATCTATCTAAATGATTACCTAAACCTAAGTCATAAATCGTGTTATCAGGGATCGTAAAGATCCACATCTCCGTGAGGGTATACTTCGGCTACCACGAACGGCCCCGTCCATCTTGAACGCAGCTTACCTACAAAGAGTTTCAAACGGGATTGAAAGAGAAGTACCTTATTACCTACCTTGAAGTCTTTCCGGAGAATGTTTCTGTCATGCCATGCTTTAGTCTTTTCTTTGTATGCGGTGGCATGGTCATATTCATCTAACCTCAATTCCTCCAACTCTTGCAATTGGAGCTTCCGGAATTCTCCCACTTCCTCTACGTTCATGTTGCACTTATTTACCGCCCACCAAGCTTTGTGCTCTAGCTCCACCGGTAGGTGGCAAGCTTTCCCAAACATGAGCCTGAAAGGTGACATCTCAATAGGAGTTTTGTAGGCTATCCGATATGCCCATAGGGCATCATTTAGCCTTGCACTCCAATCCTTCCGTCCAGGAGAGACTGTCTTTTCAAGAATGGTCTTTATTTCCCGGTTAGATATCTCAGCTTGGCCATTTGTTTGTGGATGATAAGATGTTGACACTCGTTGGTGGACGTGATATTTCTTAAGGAGAGCCGTGATCATTTTGTTGCAGAAATAGGTACCCCTATCGCTGATTAAGGCTTTCGGAATTCCAAATCTTGCAAAAATGTTTTCCTTAAGAAAAGGTGCAACCACTTTTGAATCATCAGTTTGGGTGGCCTTTGCTTCCACACACTTGGAAACATAGTCCACCGCAAGCAAAATATATGTGTGCCCGAATGAAGTAGGAAACGGCCCAATGAAATCAATTTCTCAAACGTCAAATATTTCGCAAAATATATGTGTCTCCTTGAAAGATTTACTACCCTTGGACATCTATCACACACTTTGCAAAACGCAAAAGCGTCTCGAAAAATGTGTGACCAAAAGAAACCGGCATCCAAAACTTTTCTTGCAGTTTTGTTTGCCCCAAAGTGCCCCCTACATGCTTCGTAATGACAAAAAGTTAGGACGGACTGTACCTCATTATCCGGAATGCAACGTCAGATCACTTGGTCATTACAATGCTTCCAAAGGTATTGATCGTCCCAAATGTAGTGTCGAGATTCAGCCTTTACCTTCTCTCGTTGTGCCTTGGTGAAGTCTAGAGGATTCTCCTTTCTGACAATGAAGTTCACAATGTCAGCAAACCAAGGCTTAAAAGACCGGAGCTTAAGACAAACCTCTGTCGACAATTCTGCATTGGCGCCTAGACTGAGCCGCAGGGGCGGCTGGTATGAGGCGTGGGGGCGGTTACATAGTAGAGAGTTGTGTAAAATGTATCGTTTGGAAAACTTTCAGCTATCTCTCTTCCTTTTCCTGGATCCTCCTCTTCTTTCACTAGTCTGCTCAAATGATCGGCCACCAGGTTCTCAGCCCCCTTCTTGTCCCGTATCTCTAGGTTAAACTCACTTAGAAGGAGCACCCATCGAATCAATCGTGGCTTTGCTTCCTTCTTTTCCATGAGGTACCTAAGAGCTGCATGGTCAGTGAAGATAATTACCTTTACCCCAAGTAGGTACTGCCTGAATTTCTCAAGGGCAAAAACCACCGCTAACATTTTCCTTCTCGGTGGTAGAGTAATTCCTTTGCGCTCCATTGAGTGTCATAGACGCATAATGGATCACATGGGAAGCCCATCCGTCTTTCTCTCATAAGACAGCTCCAACGGCATAATCGCTGGCATCACACATGATTTCAAATGGTTTCTCCCAATCCGGAGAACGGATGATTGGTGCGCTGGTAAAACATGCCTTCAAAGTGTCGAAAGCTTTCTTGCAATTCTCATCTACTATGAAGGCGACTCTTTCTTGAGCAATTCGCATAGGGGTGCCGAGATCTTCAAAAAGTCTTTGATGAAACGTCGGTAGAAACCTGCATGACCAAGAAAAGATCGGATTTCCCGAACATTAGTAGGATAAGGTAAACTTTGAATTACATCAACCTTTGCCCTATCCACCTCTATCCCTTTGGAGGGTATTATACGTGCTAGCACAATTCCTTGTTCGACCATGAAATGGCATTTTTCCGAATTAAGAACTAAATTGGTTTCAACACATTTTTCAAGCACAAGTTTTAAATGTCCTAAACATGCATCAAAACTCTCCACGGACGGTAAAATCGTCCATGAAGACTTCAATGTAATTTTCTATGTATTCGGAGAAAATACTTATCATGCACCGTTGGAAGGTGCCGGGTGCGTTGCAAAGTCCAAATGGCATTCTACGGTACGCAAAAGTGCCAAATGGGCAAGTGAACGTCGTCTTTTCTTGATCTTCCGGTGCGATGGCTATTTGGAAATAGCCCGAATATCCATCAAGGAAGCAGTAGTACGGATGACTTGGTAGACGTTCCAACATTTGGTCAATAAAAGATAATGGGAATGGTCTTTACGTGTTACCGTGTTGAGCTTGTGGTAGTCAATGCAAACTCTCCATCTGGTTTGTGTTTTGCTCGGGACCATCTCTCCATGTTGATTTTCCACCATTGTGAAGCCTCCTTTCTTTGGAACCACTTGGGTTGGACCAACCCAAGTGCTATCCGAAATAGGGAAGATCATATCCACTTGGAGGAGCTTCAACACTTCCTTCTTGACCACATCCATCATTGGCAGGTTCAACATCCGTTGAGGTTGCCTAGAGGGCTTGGCTTCATCCTCAAGTAAGATCCTATGCATGCAAGTTGATGGACTTATCCCTTTGATATCCGTAATGGTCCATCCAAGGGCCATCTTGTGTTCTTTCAACACTTTGACCAACTTGTCTTCTTGGCCGGTAGTCAACTTGTTGGAGATGATCACCGGCAAGGTATTGTGTTCTCCAAGGAAAACGTACTTGAGGTGTGACGGAAGGTCCTTCAATTCTATTTCTGGTGCCTGCACTATAGACGGAACAAGCTTCTCGCTTGAGGTTAGTAAAGTGGGCCCAATGGCCAAATTGGAGATAGGTAGCCTTTTATGCCCATCTAATTGGGCTAGGACCTCTTTCATGCTGGATGTTAATACTTAATCTGATTTGAAACCATCAATGTCATGCTCAATTACATTTTTCAATTCATCAATATCAGAATTATTAAATACATCTTGCACAAAAGGTTCAACAATGTCAATAGCACATAAAGAATGATCATCACTAGGAAATCTCATTGCATCACACATGTCAAATTCCACTACTTCACCATCAAACTCCATTGTTAGTTTGCCACTAACATAATCAGTTTTAGTCCTAAGAGTTTTCAGAAATGGCCTACCTTACAATATCGGTGCAGCATGCGAATCATTTTCCATATCCATTACGAAAAAATCAATAGGAAACATTAGGTTGTCTACCATTACTAATACATATTCAATTATCCCTTTCGGGTACACATTAGATCTATCAGCAAGTTGTACTACAATCCTAGTTTTCATTAATGACCCAAGGCCAAGTGATTTGTAAATAGAATATGGTAAAACATTTATAGAAGCACCAAGATCAAGCATGCTTTGTCAAATTGGGTTTCCCCTAAAACACAAGGAATCCTTACCATGCACGGATCGCTGCACTTCTTGGGCATTCTCTGTTGGAAAACAGACGACACATGCTCACTCACTTGCACTTTTTGTTTCCCCTTCAGCTTCTGATTCCTCTTACTGGTGCAAAGTTCCTTCAAGAAACGAGCATACTTAGGAATACTCTTCACTAGCTTAAGGATGGGAATGTTTACCTCGCATTTGGAGAAAGTCTCAAAGAGGTCTTTGTCCGCAATGATTCTTCACTCCTTCAGACCCTCAGGAAAAGGAGTTGGTGGTTTCTCAGAGTACAGTGGCGGAAAGTTAGGCCGAATGTAAGAATCCTTCTCAGCAGAACCTTCTGTCGTCTTTTCAACAGGGGTGTCAGCTTGTATGCGCAGGGGCGGCTCAGGGGTTGTCACCACAGGGGCGGGGACATCCAGCCGCAAGGGCGGTGTCTGCTCGGTGTTGGGCGCAGTTGCAGCCGCGGGTGCGGCTGTGCGTGCGGTAAACTCAACAAAGGGTTTGCTTTGTGATTCTTTTGCTGGTTTTTGTTGGATTTGCTTCACACTCCTTAATGTTAGGGCACTAACATTCTCCTTGGGGCATATAAATGTCTGGGAAGGCAATCCTCCAGAAAATCTAGCTTCGGTCCTTGTAATAGCTTCGGTCCTTGCATGATTTCTAGTGATCAACCATGGACTATTTCTACTACAAAAGACACTATATAGGAGTAAATAGCAAAGTGTTTAGTCAAAATCTGCAACATATCTTCAGTTGTTTGATACTTACCTTGTCGGGGTTGTTGTTGTCGGTTTTGTTGATCCCTCCAACAAAAGTTTTGTTGATCACGCCAGTTTGGCATGAAATTCTGTGCATAGGGATTATTCCTAGGCCTTTGCTGTTGTGGCTGTCCATTGCCCATTGCGTTCACCTCAGCATCATCATTCTGGACTTGGGGACACATGTTCGTTGGATGGTATGGGTCAGCACACACTCCACATGCCTTCAGCTGCTGTGGGGTGCCCATAAGTGTTAATCTCTTCACCATGTCCTTCAGCTCCGCCAGCTAAATGGAGATCTCACTCTTCCCGGAATTCACAGCATGAACACCTCTTTTGGAAGGAGTCCTTCCAAAGTTCCGGGTCCCTTCAGCTAGTTCCTGTATTTTTTCAATAGCAAGGTCAGGGGTAGAGCTTAGAATGTTACATCAACAAGCCGCATCAACGATCCTCCTTTCATTGTCTAGCAAGCCATTGAACAAGTACAAGACTAGATCTTGAGTTGAATATCCGTGGAAAGGACAGTTGGATCGGAGGCGAGCGAATCTTTCGAAGTACTCGTAGAGAGTTTCATCCAGCTCTTGCTCGTTGTTGCTTATAGCTTTCTTCAAGCTATTCGCCTTCTTGGCTGGGAAGTATTTATCCAAAAACGCCTTGTGGAGGTTCTCCCAAGTGTCGATACTCCCGGATGGAAGGTGGTAATACCAATCATCCACTGAATCTTTGAGTGTGAAGCCGAATGCCCTCATCTTGATTTGCTCTTCGGTAATATTGGCCGGCTTTATGCTCATACACACGGTATGGAACTTCCCAAGGTGTTTGATGGGGTCTTCACCACTTAGCCCATGGAAAGATGTAAGCAAGTGAATGAGGCCCGGCTTGAGCTCAAAGTTGATTCCTTCCCCTAATGCCGGTATAGTAACCGCAAGAGGGTTTTGAGCCAAAGTGGGCTGAGTGAGTTGACGAAGAGTGCGATATTCCATTTCATGGTGGAGTTGTTGTTGTCTTCGTTGCCGGATGTGCGTCCTCTCAATTTCTGGATGAAAAGAAGCATATCCGGAGTTAGTAGCACGGTTTTGAACCATAAAAATGGTTCAAACCAATAATCAATAATAACAATAAAAAAAAAACAGTAAATTGCCCGTCAACGGCGCCAAAAGTTGACAAGGCTCTATTCTAGAGGTCGTTTTATCTTATCAAAATATAATCCCGACTTAGCACTAAAACGAGTATAGTGGTTAAGCAAGGGTCGAACCCAAGAGTGTTTGGTATTATTAAATGCAATTATTGATTATAGAAACCAGTAACAAAAGGGGGGGGATTGATTGAATTGATGCATGCAAAAACTTATGAAAACAAATAACGCAACATGTAAGACAATGATGGGTGAATCTACACTAGGTTGATTTTAAGCATGCGATTGCTACTTTGGTGAGTTCCTTTTACAAGTTTTCAAGTAATCTCCCGTCTCGATCATATATATGTGTTGAGCCAACCGGCATCAACACAACTTAACAGGTTAGTGTTCCGTAAACCTACAAGAACAATTAACAAGTTAGCTTTCAAACAAAGACTAAGAGATATAAAGAAAAGATTAAAACCGTTAAACTTATCTCTATATTTGTGTTCCTTTTCATTAAGCAATTACAACCCGTTATTACTTAAAGTTTACTACTAGATTAAAGACCCGAACCCGGAATCTATTAATCTTAGTTCTTTGCATACACTTTAGGACCTAAGGTGATCAATCTCAAAGTAATAGTAAAACATGCAATTAGACAATGGAGATCAAGGAAACATAAATAATTACTGAATCAAAACTTATATTAGAAAAAACTTACAACCAAGATAACAATGGAGCTTCAAACCAATCCAATGTTGCAAGGGAGTTAGCAACTCATTATAAAGGTAGCAAGAGAGTTTTAATGGAAAAGTGAATTCTAAATTTTGATGATAAATGCATGATTTCTAGTGATCAACCATGGACTATTTCTACTACAAAAGACACTATATAGGAGTAAATAGCCGGCCCAAAACAGCCACCTTTAATGCCATAAACGTGGTGTAATCAGCAGGAGTAAAGCTTTTGTCGTTGAACCCAGGGGTAGCCTTCAGCTCCGCAGAGGCGGTGAAGGCAGAAACGCTTGATCTTCTTCATGGCCGCAAGGCGGCTAGGCAATTCCACAGGGGCGGATCTTTAATGCTCTTCAAACGTTTGACTCTTCAACTTCCTGTCGTTTTTTATGCCAAGCCGCCGGGGTGTCCTAGTGTCGACGCAGGGGCGGTGACACAGACTCTTCATCTTCCAGCTCCCAGGTTGATGCACAAGCAAAGGAACAAGGGAAGGGGCAGGGGCGTTGGCCTTCGCTTCTTCAGGGCAAGTCACCGCAGGGGCACCAAGGGTTGACACAGGTGCAGTGATCGTCTTCGTGGCTGGTGCTGGCGAAGGCGCAGGGAGCGCTCCGGAGTAAGGTGTCACCCACAGGGGCGGTGACACTGCTCCGCGGGGGCGGTGAAGGAACATAAGCTTTGCTTTGTGAACGATCTTCACTCCTAAGTGCTTATAACTCCTTCTTTATCTTCTATTAGTCTTCTTCTTCTTGACCAAGGAGTTATTAGCATAAACCGACACTAATGCAATAAAAAGACTCTAAAAACTATCCTAAATGATAGTGATTCCATCACCTATCAAGCCATATCATCCTGAATCTGTTCTGGAGCTATCCCACTAGTACTGCTAGATTCCTCCCAGCATAAAGGTGTATGACACCTATGTCTACACAATGCCTCATAGGGGCCATCCCTATAGATGCATACCAACGGTGCTGGTATAAGAACTCTACAAGTGGGAGATAAACAGATCCTCCCTGTTCACAATCCATCCCACAAGCTCACAACATGTCCTCTACGGTTTGGAGGGTTCTCTCAGACTGATTGTCTGTCTGAGTAAAACTCAATTATGATATGTGGACGCGTACCCCAAGCAGTCTTAATTTGCTATCAAAACCTCAAAATAAACCGTCTACTACAATCATAGTCAATCGTCCTCGGTAAACTTATGGAGTCCCACCATCTATCTAGTGTACTCCTTTGTTACTTCATTCATTGGCCACGTCTCTCTGTAGAGATGGAACGTGTCGCCTTCGTAAATCTATTACTAATAATCTGGATAACACCAAAATTCTTACTAGGTGTCAATCCCATCACAAGTCCACAGAAAAGTCCTCTCACTTCCACTACAACACTGGTAGTGGATGAGCTCAACTCCGAGTCAATAACACTTTAACTTGATTTACTACTTCGTGGTACCTCTTACCCGTACATGGATGTACTAAATAAGGTGTACTATGAGTGTACTGTAATCTTCTCCACTCGACTCCGCATAAGCGGTTATACTGACGTAGTTGCGGCGCCTCATACTCCTTCTGTTCCATTAAAGAATTGTGGTGTCTCGCCATGAGGCATCCTTCCATCTAGTTCCCTCAGGGTCAGGCAAGTCCCTTGTTTTCGTTGGACCTCATCCAACAAACTAAGTAAAATCCCTAACCATGAAACTAACGTGCTTATCAGTAGTTGTAGGTCCAACTCTAACCAAGCTAGATCATTTTGAAACCGAGATTGTAAAGCAATTCCAACAATCGCTTCCTCTCGAGGCGTCTTCATATTCAAGGCATCAGTGACCACATTCTCCTTGCCAGAATGGTACAAATCTCAAGGTCAGTATCATTGATTAATTCAAACCATCGACGATGGCAGTTATTCAACCTTTATTGCATAAAAATATGCTTCAACCTCCTATGATCTGTGAAACTCTAACAAGATATATCACACAGGTATTGTCTTCAAATCTTGGAACTTGAACTACCACCACTAACTCAAAATCATGAGTCGGGCAGTTCTCCTCATACGTTCTCAGCACCGTAGTCACGTGATTCCAAGAATCTTCTGATTATCACCAAATAGATGCAGAGGTCAAATACTTCCTCTACTCTTCAGAGCTTCGACATACTACTTCAACCACACAATTATGGTGGTCTTCCTCAAAAGACTCGTAAATGGATGCACAATCACATAGAATCCTTCCTCAAAGCGTTGGTAGCAATCGGCTAGGCCGAGAACTATGCATTCCCTTAACGTTCATCAGTATCATCCATAATACTTCATACTTACTCCTCGTCACATCAATCATGATCCTACTGGCGGAATAACATGACCTTTAAGGTTAGTTCTGGTATCTCAATTCAAATTTAGGGAGCATAGCACACTGTCTTCAATCCCTTGGATTTTTCAAAACCGTCCTCAAATAACCGGTGCGTTCCTCTCCGTTGTGAGAGTACACCAAACGTCATCAATAAGGTCTACCACCAATTGATCAAGGAAGTAGATGAAGACATTGTTCATCGACTCCTATAATGACTATTAGGAAGTTCCTCAACTCAGATGACAGCACTACAACTCATGGTGTCCATAACGGGTATGGAATGTTGTCCTATGCCCACGCTGCTCTCTCATCCTTAGCTGATGATATCCTAAGCATACGGAAATCTTAAAAATACAATTGCTTCTCTTAGTTGATCCAACAAGTCGTCTATACGTAGCAATTCACGTGCTAGGGCGAACGGAGCCCGTCTCAAACCACTCTTCAAATTGCATTTTTAATTTCTAACAACTCAACAAGCCATATACCTCATAGGCCTTCTCCCAACCAGTCTCGTACCATACTTCAACGCAATATCAAAGTCCTCATTCCGCTGAGGCGATAGATTAGACGGTTCAGTAACACGTCTTTAAGATCATATGCCATTGGAATGCTCTTCAGTGTGGAACTAGCTCTTTCCTTCATGGCACAACATTAAAATAAACATCACCCTTTGGTGTTATCAACCTTGCTGCTCATACGGCACTAAAGACAACTCACCTCCTTAAAGGTCATAACCTCGGAAAACCTCTACTTAGTCGATCTCAGTAGAGACTATAA
Source organism: Fagopyrum homotropicum (assembly GCA_033239125.1). Lineage (NCBI taxonomy): Eukaryota > Viridiplantae > Streptophyta > Magnoliopsida > Caryophyllales > Polygonaceae > Fagopyrum > Fagopyrum homotropicum. The sequence continues at coordinate 63,253,037 of BSWB01000005.1, forward strand.
TAGTCTCCTATTGCTATCTAAACCAACATGATATCTATTCGTCCACCACACACATAAAGACCTTCTCATGCACCTAAGGCATGACAAAGAAGTCTTCAATCCATACACAAGTCCCTGAACAAAGGGAACAACCACATGTCTCGCGGGTACCTAAGACCCATAACTCGTAATCCTATAAAGGAAGATCTATCTTCTACTGTATCCACAATTAACTATTAACACATGCATCGAAAGACAAGATGTGCACAACACTCCCAACAAACAAAACTCCACTAGGTAAACCATTAACAAGAATGGTACCTGTAACAGCTAACGCCCGAAGCTCTACTGTATATCATTACTCAATCTCAAACCTATGCTCCTCATGTATCACTGAGGTCATCGCCATAGCCTCCACTTCCACTCTTTCTACATCGGAAAGACGAAGGTCTTGAGAAAAAGAAACACTACCTTGTTGACAGAAAGGGGCCAAATGGCCTAGTTCACAATAGGTGAAGCAAGCTATCGGTGCCATGGGCACTCATAGCGCACATGATCTGGATAACCACATTTGAGACATATACATCTCATCCGTGCCACTAGTACGGGTAGCTCCTCTGAACTGCCCAGCTCAAAAGGCTCTACCTTGAGCTCTTCTAGTATTCGTGGTACTCCTACCACGACCCTTACCTCTACTCAGCCTGGGAACGGATTCTTGAGTAGGCGAATGATCTAGGACTCTCTGCTGCCCCGTGTCTACTGCTGAGGTGTCTTCTGACCACCTCCCGTCACACTAGTAGAAATAAAACCTTGTCATGATGCTACTCCAGTTTGCTTACAAAAAAAACCTCTATAACCCTGTCTACCATAGGTAAAGCAAGTCACTAGCAATCTTAGACACTGTGGTCGTGCATGTCCAGGCTTCCCACAATTGTAAAAAGTCCTCGTTTCACCAAAAGTCCGTGTGAACGAGAAGTACTGAAACGTCAACAAGTCGGGCTCGGTTTGCAACCCGGATATCCAACCTCATCTTTCACGGATTCAACCACGTTGTTTCTTCTCTAATCCAGAAGCTTCAGTCGATCTCACAGATGTTGGTAAATCTGATGTAAATCTACCCGCTATCACCGCCTTATATACTTGCTGCATATACTCTTGAAACTCGAATCTACTCATGGAGACACGATCAGCCTCTTCAAACTAGTTCTCTGCCATAGGGAAGACAGTAGCGGATACTGGTCCCTGACTTGACGCTACTGGAGGAAGAGGGGGTGTACCCCTATCTCGTCCCACTACATATACTTCTCTAGTCTGAGCAATCTGTAGAATATGCGCTCCTAACTTATAATGCTATATATGTGCCATACGTATTGATATATATATATATATATATATATATATATATATATATATATATATATATATATATATATATAAATATAATACTAATTATTACAAGCATACACATCAGCACATAAAAGATATCTATATATATATATATCTACATTGTAGAGATCCTCAAATGGGTGACGACTTCTATACATACTATCCCAAAACATCTATACTCGCTTTAAAACCAAAATCCATTAAAAACTCAAACCCCATGTGGGTTTTGTTTATTTATCCACTCTACCTTTATTTCAGATAGCAATTGTCATTGTTGTCAACCTAGGGCTCTGATACCAACTCTGTAACACCCCAAATCCACGGGACATGGAGAGTCACATTGGGCTAGGATCTCACAATGGATCCTGACCCTAACCCGACAACAAGTTCACTAGATCTTACAACAAGGCACAGGTAGATTAAAACCAAATACTTAAAAGTCCTCGGCTGGCCACACCATTTGTCTCATCCTACAGTCTTCCTAACGTGGCGATCATCTACAACACGGTATGAAACCGTTAGCTACAGCAATGTAAAGCATGAAGGTAATAGCACAACCACACATCAACATCTCATTCATGCAATGCCACACACATTCATTTATTATCTTTCATTACGTTATTCCATTACTAATTCAACTTCTTTTGTACCACGAGGAACCTAAAGAACCTCGTCCCTTTCCCCGTTAACACAGGGGTTTGCATTGGGGGTGATCGTCACTCGTCCCCCCATGTGTTACTGACTTCCAAGCACCTCCTCCTAACCAGCAGGCGGAGACCGGTGGTTACCGCCCGTTATAATACACTTGGGCCAAATAAATGTAATAAATGGTCATCCTAGTCCGGTTTAGGTTATAAATGCACAATCATATGAACACACACAACCATCACAATCATACAATCCACAACTGCACGCTAAGTAAGTCCTATTGACTTACCTGATATACTCGTAACCTGTACCACATCACAGATTCCCCTTGGGGAAGTAATCAACGCCTCCAATAGCAAGGCACACACAATCACATACTACAAAGGTTAGGAGACTCGTCTCACTAACCACAACCAACCTATATCTCAATTCTAAATCTCAAATCCTCAACACATTCATAAATGCCTATGGCATATCCTCAACATAATATCTCATCATACTCGTACACATACTAAACCTTAAAGCCATAACCGATATCCATAACATCATCATGATCCTCAACTCATTCTGACACCTAGCATGCATCTAATCAATATTCCTCAATCTCAAATTTAATCCTAATTTAATTAATTAACCTTTAATTAATCAATTAAATTTCACTAGAATAACGTTTTGCCCGCAGGCCATTTCTAAACCCACCTGTCATCAGATTTCATTAAACAAATAACCCATAAACACTAGAATAATATAATGATCATAATGGAATTTCTAATTATCCATTTTTAAAAGCTTAAGGTCAATTTAGGCCAAATCGTAGTACGGAAAACGAATAAATTCATAACTTATTCGTTACTAACCCGATTGACGATCATAAAGAAGATTCGGAATCACAACGACGCAGGCTACGCATGTACAACATCAAATTCACCGGAATCTGAGCGACTCATCTGTCCTAGTGACATATATGCTCGACCAGGTCTTCATCTACTCGAAAATTTAGAAACTTGGTACAGATATGAAGAGAATGAAGAGAGGAATCCAGAAATTCAAACAGAATTGAAATCGGATTAGAAACGGAGAGTAGATCTGAGTTTCAAGTTTGAGAGAAATTAGAGCTTTTACGAGGAAACGTGAAAGGAAATGAATTAATAAATAATTTTGCTCTATTTATAGTGAAGTCGATACTTATCCTTTAGCGAAGTCGATAATTAGCTTTTCACCGATTCATTGGCGGGTTGAACCCCCTTCTCCAAACTTTTCGAAATTGGAACAATAAATCTTTAATACTGTAGGGATAATGATTCCACAATTGCCTCGGAAAACGTGTATTCCTAAGCCGTCTTTCTTAGCTGTTAAGAAACGAAAAAGCGACTCCTTCGGCCGTTTTGCCTTTCCATGTTATTTCATACCTATGACATGTCAGATGTCTTGATCATTTCTCTCAACTGTATTTTTATTAATTGGAGCCCCCAAATGCTCCAAATAATACTAGAGGGTAAAAATATTTACCGGGGGGAAAAAGTGAAAATTTCACCATAAGCCCAAAATTACGCCAGGTTCATAACGGTGGGACTTATACTCAACACTTACGCAATCTTCGCGAGTTATATGTCAATTACTATCATTGATAAAGTTAATCAACATTAATTAGAATTCGGAAATTCTAGCTATTACAGAAGATGTGGGTAAGGAGAGAGAGAGAGAGAAGTCTGAGAAAGGTAAACCCTCATCAGGGTAAGGGATGAAGATATATATACAAAGGTAACAGGTAAAGCACGGGTCAAAGAAGTCAAAGAAGACGGCTGCAGCACACAGAGCGGCGGGGGCGGACTTTGTGAACCGTAGGGGCGGTCCAGGCTATGCGCAGGGGTGCCCTCTGGCACACTTAGGGGCGGGTGAGGCATAATCCTTGCCCTCTGCGTACTCTCTCAACAACTCAACAACTAGGCTCTTACATAAAGAGAAGAATAAAACCATTACACTTTTCTTTATATTTGTATTCCTTTCACCTTAGATAATCAAAACCAGTTTTTACCTAGAGGTTGCTACTAGATTAAAGACCCGAACCCGGAATTTATTAATCCTAGTTCTTTCAATGCATTTAAACACTAAGGTGATCAATCTTAAGTGAGAAGAAATCATGCAACTAGATAAGTGAAGGTCAAGGAATACAAAACATACTGAATAAAACTTATATTAAAGAGGACTTACAACCAAAGCAGCAATGCAGCTTCAAAACAACCTAATGTAGCAAGGCAATTAGAAACTCATTACACAAAGGAAGCAATAGAAAAGAGAGAATAAAATGGGGAAATAATGGATGATTCTAGCAATCAGCCATAGGTCTATTTATACTACAATTGGCACCTTAGGGGAGTAAATGGCGGCCTAAACAACCACGTTTAATGTCATAAAGGTGGCACAAACAGCCGGAGTAAAGTCTGTGTCGCACTACCACAGGGGCGGCCTTCAAGACCGTAGGGGCGGTTTAGGCAAAAACGATTGAAGTTTTTCGTGGCCGCAGGGGCGGCCTGGCAATTCCACATGGGTGGATCTTTAATGCTCTTCAAACGTCCGACTCTTCATCTTTCTGTCGCTTCTGATGTCGAGCCGCAGGGGCGGCTTAATATCACAGCAGGGGCGGTAACACTGCCTATTCGGCTTCACAGCTCTGTAGGGTGGTCCGCCGCAGGTAAAGGCGCAGGGGCGCCGGTCTTCGCTTCTTCAGGATAAGTCACTGCAGGGGCGCAAAGGAGGGGCGCAGGGGCGGTGACAATCTTCGTTCCGGGCGCTAGCGAAGGCGCAGGCTGCGTTCCGGAGTGTAGTGTCACCCGTAGGGGCGGTGACACTACTCCCTTGAGCCTTGAGGAACCAGAAACTTCGTCTTCGCATATGATCTTCATTCCTAAGTGCTTCTAACTTCTTGTTTAACTTCATTTAGGCTTCTTCTTCTCGATTAAGAAGTTAGTAGTATAAACCGACTCTAATGTAATAAAAAGACTCTAAAAACTAACCTAAATGATAGTGATTCCATCACCTATAACTATGCCAGGACAGGAGCAGAAGTCAAATGTCTCTTCAACTCCTCAAAACTCTGAGCACACTGGTCTGTCCACATAAATCTGGTTGTCTTCCTCAGAAGACTCGTCAGTGAACGGGCAATCACAGAAAATCCCTTCACAAAACGTCTGTAATAACAAGCTAGGCCAAGAAAGCTACGCACTTCCTTGACGTTCGTCGGTGTCGTCATGTAGCAAAAGAGTCGATCTTTGCCGGATCTACCATAATCCCGTCGGCAGAGACGATATGTCCAAGGAAAGAAACCTCAGACATCCAAAACTCACACTTAGAGAGCTTGTCATACAACTCTCTATCTCTCAAAATCTGCAAAATTGTCCTCAAATGTCCAGCATGCTCCTCTCTACTACGAGAGTACACTAGATTGTCATCAATGAAGACTACCACAAACTGATCCAAGAAGTCGATGAAGATATTGTTCATCAACTCCGTGAAGACTGCTAGGGCATTCGTCAGCCCAAATAGCATCACTACAAACTCGTAGTGTCCATAACGGGTACGAAATGCCGTCCTGTGCACATCCTGCTCTCTCACCCTCAGCTGGTGATATCATGAGCGCAAGCCGATCCGGGAGAAAAATGTCGTTCATTGAAGCTAATCAAGTAGATCATCAATACGAGGCAATGGATACCTATTCATGATGGTCACCTTGTTCATCTCTTTGTAGTCTATACACAATCTCAACAATCCGTCCTTCTTCCGCACAAAGAGGACAGGTGCACCCTATGGTGAAACGCTAGGTCGTACAAAGCCCTTCTCAGCAAACTCCTCGAGTTGCTTCTTCAGCTCCAACATCTCGACAGGTGCCATACGGTATGGGGCCTTCGAGATGGGTCTCGTGCCAAGCTCCAAGTCAATGCCAAAATCTACACTCCTCTGCGGTGGCAAGCTAGACGACTCTACAAATACGTCTGTAAAGTCACAGACCACTAGTATGTCCTCCAAAGTTGGACTCTCTCCATCGTTCATGGCGTAGCACTAGAAGGCATCACATCCATGTGCTATCAGTCTTGCTACTCGTATTGCACTAATAACAGATCCCGTCTTCCCAAGGTCCCAACCTCGGAAGACCTATATAGGATCTATGTCGGTAAAGACTGTAATAGTTCTCTTACCGACATCTAAGACCGCACGGTGTCTACGCATCCAATCTATACCTAATATGACTTCTTCATGCATCAAGGGCATGGGAAAGAAGTCAACAAGCAATATACAAGTCCCTATACGTAGGGGACAACTACGTATCTCATGGGTACCTCTGACCCTACTACCATCAGGTAACCCTATAGTAAAGGGTGTCCCCTCTATAGTAGACAAACTCTAACACTCAATAAAAGAAGAAGAAATAAAAGAATGCGTAGCACCCGTATACAATAAGACTCTAACAGGTAAACCATGTAAAAAAATGGTACCTGTAGCAACTGGTGCTTGCGGCTCCTCAGCACTCCTCAGCTCAAAAACACGACCTCGAGCTCCTCGAGCATCACTGGTACCGGCCTCTCTACCTCTACCTCTACTCAGTCCTGGAGCTGATCCCTGAGTAGCAGGTGTGCTTGGGACTCTGTGATGTCCCTGTGCCTGATGATGAGGTCGTCTCTGTCCACCTCGCACTCCTATTGCACGGAAAGAACCCTGTTGTCATGACGCCTTGACCTGACGGCAAAACGTAGCTCTATGTCCTGGCTTCCCACATGAGAAGCAAGTCAGCGGTGCTCTCGGGCAATCAGCCCTCATATGTCCATAGACCCCACAGTTGTAACACTGCCGGCCTCTCTTTGTCGTAGGTCCAGATATTGGACCACTCGAGCGACCATGAGACATGCCTCACCCATATCCAGATGCTCCTGCACCAGTTTGTGTTGTGCGTTGTCTCTTCTCAGACCGTCCTGTTTGAGAAGTCCTCCTCTGGCTAGCTCTCTTCCTCTCATAGGCAGAGGCCCGATCCTGATAATCTTTCAATGAATCACAGTTGGTAACTCGTGCTCTAACTGTCCTCCACCACTAGTGTGCCAAGTCACGGAATATAGATTGTACTAGCTCTATTCGTTTGTCCTCAGGGCATCGAATAAACTCTAAAGCTGAGTCTATATGCCCAATCCACACCTCGTGTCTAAGTCTATCTCCCCTGAGAAGTGTGGTACTCTCTGGTGATGAAATGCCTTAAACTAGGCATCTGGTCGAGGCCCTCTAGTCTCCTCTACAGCTCGAGCAACCTTAGCAACACGTGTCGGCATAGCTGGCACTTGAGTAGCTTCATGGGATCTCTCAACAACCTCCTCAGAAGCCTCCTCCACTACTGGTGGATCTGCAGCGGGAGTTGGTGCCTGTCCTATCCCTCTTGGAGAAAGAGGTGGTCTGCCTCTACCTCCGCCTACTGTAACAGTAGCTCTAGTCCGAGCCATCTGCGGGGTATGCACACCTAATGTATAAGGCTTTATATAGGCCATATGTTTAGATGTATATGTAATACTTAATAGTACATGCATAAACATCAACACATAAAAGATATCTATATATATATATACTGTCGAGATCCTCACATGAGTGACGGCTTCTGTACATAATATCCAAAAACATCTGTACAAGCTTTAAAACCAAAACCTTTTGAAAATTCAGACCCCATGTGGGTTCTGTTTATTTATCCACTCTACCTTTATTGCAGAGAGAAAGTGCCATTGTTGTCAACCTAAGGCTCTGATACCAACTCTGTAACATCCTGAATCCACGGGACTCGGAGTGTCACATTGGCCAAGGATCTCCCAATGGATCCTGACCCTAGCTTGACAACAAGTTCACTTGATCTTACAACAAGACATAGGTAGACTAAAACCAAATACATAATAGCTGTATAAGATACATAAAAAAGGTTTACAAACACAAAGACGAGTACAAAACATCACCCGTAAACATCTGATACAAAAGATCCCATGTCCCACACATTCCTAATGTACAGAAGTCCTCGGTTGGTCAGAATGTTGGCCCCGACTTCTCTTTTATCTCTTTCTCTACTCTCTTCACTTCTTCATCAAACCACAACAACACACATACACATATACCTATCTAGGAACATCAGAGAAGCTAGGAAAGGATCCACACAAGCTCAACATGTGATCCTAAGTTAAGAAAGAAAGAAAGAAGCAAAGAAGAAGAAAGAAAGAAAGGAAGATGGAGGTGAAGAACTTACCACAACAAACCCTAAGCTGCAACCCGGAGCAAACAACACTTCCACAACCTCAACACAAAATCAACAACTCTCAATAACAAGCTCAAGATCATCCAAGCTCAAAACCTCAAACAAACTCTCAAAGCCTTCTCACAAGATCAAAGGAAGATCAAGAAGAGAAGATGAAGAAGAAGAAGGAGAATGTAAGGATGGAAAAAAGAGCTGAAGAGGATGAAGAAACCCTCTCAACGAAGCAAAGGGAGGCTTATAAAGGAAGCCAGCTGCAAAGCACGGGTCAAAGAGTCAACGAAAGCGGCTGTACCCACATAGAGCCACAAGGAGGCGCAGGGGCGACTAGCCGCAGGGTCGGCCGTCCTGGTCTGGTGGGGCGGCTGACAAGGTCCAACTAGGGCTCAGCTAAGGCTTAACAAGGCTCCTAGGCTCTAAGGACTAAGGCTCTTACATCAATGATAGAGCATCAATAAAGCAACTAGAGACAACAAACTTGTGTTTCTTTCAAGTACCGTGTCGACAAACTGAAGATGCGAATCAAGTGGCGAGGAATACAATCTCGCTCGAGGAGAAAAGTAGCGTTCAATTAAGGCAAGTGCGCCATAGGCGCTCCTAAGCACGAGAGTCAAGATGAGAAGTTTTGTCGAACAAATTGTGAAAGATTTAAGGGACACGTATGTTAAGCTTACAAAGGTACCAGAAGATAAAGTGTCAATTTTACGAGAATATAGGGAGGTTAACTTCTTCGGACATACGAGAGTTACGAGAAGAATCGCATCCTGGAGATTCACATGGTAGAATTTCCTTAGTGGAGTTGACCGATTTCCATTATGATTATAAGGCTAAGAAATGCCAAGAAGAAAGAAGTGTGAGTAGATGTTGGTCCCGAGAGGATGAGAGACGCAACAAGAAGCTTTTATTTATGGAAAGACTTAAGATACCAACCAAGAGAAACGTGAACGGACACTATCTGAGGCTAGAGTATTTGAGAAGGTTTACTTGAAGGACATCTTGGAAGAATGGTTAAACCTATGAAAGGGAGTTATACGACACAACAAGGTTGAGGATGGTATAGTTATCTTATGAAAGAAGAAGGAATCATGGAGTGCAGAATGAACTAAGGAAGTTTAAGGTAAGAGTACCCCGAGGAGGGTAGCCTTCATGCGAATGGTAACATGAAAAATATAGAAGAAAGGTAAGTTGTTGACCTTGGAGAAGGTCAGCTATAAGCTGACTGGTGACAACCAAGAATGCACATGTGCGGGTTATCTATTGATGATTGTAGATGGGAAAAGTAGGCAAGACTATGGGAATATAGAGGATTGGTAACAAGTGCTTGGAGTATTTCCGGTGGTTCGATGTAGGTAGTGACGAAGTATGTCAATTGAAGCACAATTGTCTTAATCAAGTAATATTGCATGGGTTCAAGACAAGTAACTGAATAGACCTTGCATGGAGGAATTTTAACGGCCCTTTTTGGCGACCTTCTTAGGTCATGGGATTGGCATATGGAGAAACGGCATGGATTAGAACTTTTAAGGTTTCATCATGATAAAGGGAACTAGTGGATCAAGAGGAATGTTAGGCTTTCCTAGTTGTCTTACGCAAGTGGGAAAATATATAAAGAGGGTGCATGGTATTTATCGTGCTTATTAAACAAATGATATGTTATCGCGAACAAGATATGAGTCAAAGTTTGTAGACTCACCAGAATGAGCCATGATGGCTATGGTGTGAAACGGAGGACAGGGATTATAGTGACGCTCCGAGCATTGAGCTTGGATGCTAGTACTTGAGAAGTAATGAGTTGGAAATTTCAGTGGTTTTGAATGGGGAATTTCTTCTAGCATTTCCCACAAGGAATACTGGTACGTTATTAGGAAAAGGAAGGGACGGTGAAGTTGTACTATGATTATCGAGATATGCGTATGGCGACCGACAAATAAAGTTATCTTCGTCATAGTGGACGGCTCGTTAGACTATTTGCATGTGATTCCAATGTTTTATATGACCGACTTGAAGTAGGGATGTCACCAACTAAGGATAAGAAAAGAAAGGGCCTACGTAAGACGGCATTTCGAACCCGGTGTGGTCACTACTAGTTGTGATGAAGCTGTTTGAGCTCACGAGTGCGATCGACAAGCTTAGAGATTTTATAAATGAGTATCCATCGATTTTTAGAATCGGATTACAGTGGTGATATACAACGTGTAGTTTTTCAAGAGGTTCCAAGGAACTATAACCTAATGTTATTCATGACAGCTACTCCGATTTCTTTTACACAGACATACAATGAGTCTTGTCCGTGGGGCTTTAAAAGCCGCAGAGGTGACTGACCTCTAATCCTATTTCTTTTGCACAGACAAAGAGTCTTGTGGACTTGGTGATAAATAGTGATGCATCCAAGCGGGGCTTGGGATGCAGTTGAAGTAACAAGAGAGGTTTCGCGTATGTATTAGACATCTGTGGGCATATTAGAAGTGAAGAACCGTATACGTGTATATAGAGGATCTAAATACTCTAGAAGGGGGGGGGGTGAATAGACTATGGGAACTTTTTGCAAAAACCTATCTCAACCTTTGAAACTGATTTCAAGGCCTTGATGTCCATTTGTGCTCTTTGTGACACAACTGGTTTTCAAGGGCTTTGATAGTTATTTCAAGGTCTTGACTCTGAAGACCTACAAAACAGCGTTAGTCACAATTAAGCAAGAAATGTGCGGAATGAAAAAATCGACATGGTGATATGTTTACGAAGTTGAGCTCTAACAACCTACGTCTCCATCCTAGGGTTTCTTTACCCGTAGCATCTAAATATCTTATCACCGTCCTAGAAGAAATCCCCTTCTTCTCTCACTGTAGCAAATGCTACGATCTAGTTCCAACTATTAACCTAACAATAATAGCTAGTTACTTTGAAGAGTAACACACACTCGAGAATAACACTCGCTAGATATTCCAATGATGCTCTTGTGTTTTTCTCTCTCTAGGGATGTAAGCTTTTGTAAACTAAGAGGAACAAAAACTTTTAGAATGATAGAAGATGCTTGTGATCGCTTGAAGACTTAGATGTTTCGGTGTAATCTTGTTGCTGTTCTCTTCAATCGCCATCTTCATTTATAGTCTTCGATGGAGAACTTCCAGCCATTGCAAAGAAGACCGTTGTGAAGTTCTTCTTTCTCAATGGAAAACGGTGTAAGGTTGAGATGAAGTAGCCATTTTAAGATCTTCTATCTTCTTCATCTCTTGGATGCACGTTGAGAGTCTTCTTCTTCGAGATCTTCTCTTGAAAGAGCCATTGAAGATCTTGTCATTGAAGTCTTATTTCAAGATCCGAGATCTTCCAAGTTGTTGAGGATCTTCGGTTGAGGATATCTCTCTTTGATAGCCGTTGAAGATCTTCCTTGGATACGAGATCTTTGTGAGTTCTGTTGGAGGAAATCTTCTAATCTTACGTCGGTTAAGATCTTTACAAGATCTTTTTGTTGGGCTGATATCTCCTCTTCAAAGTCCGTTGGAGATTCTCTTTATTGAGCTGGCCGAGATCTTCTCTTGATATCTTATTTGAAGATCTTCTCTTGATACTTGGTCGATTTGGTTGTTGATATTTAATCTTGATTTTGAAATGCTTCCAGCCGATATTTCCCTTGTGTCGCTTTTCAAGGCTTCTTCGGCTTTGATCCCTTGAAATGTTTTTCAAGGCCTCCGTGTTGAACCCTTGAATTGCTTTTCAATCTCTGCGCTTATCCCTTGTAACGTGTTTGAAGGCCTACGTTCATCCTTGGAAATGTTTTCCAAGGCCTGCAGACATTTAACAAACACAAAACCAAACCATGCAATCTAGAAATATAATCGATATTCGTTAGTGTATAAACCACTCATAATGTTAAGTCTTCCATCATCACATATACAAATATATAACCAAGGTGATATTATCAATCTGCCCCTTCATGGAAGACAAAACAAATGTCAAACCTGCATTTAATGTTAGCAATGCATTGCTCAGTGCTGAGAGAGGGAGCAGAGGGGCCAGGTTTATGCCTGAGCCACCCCTGCGTGACCTAGGGGGCACCCCTGCGCCTAGCCTGGTCTGCCCCTGCGGCTCACAGGGTCCACCCCTGCAGCTTTGTGTGCTGCAGCCGTCTTCTTTGACCCTTTGATCTGTGCTTTACCCTTTTTACCTCCTATATATACTTCGTCTCTTACCTTCTGATGAGGGTTTACCTTCTCAGCTCCATCTCCTTCTCTCTTTACGTACATCTCCTTCTCTCTTCTCCTTGGATCAACCTTGCTTGATCTTCCTTGTTTTTGTGTGTGAGCTAGAGAGATTTTGCTTGGCTTGGTGATGTTTATGGTTGTTGAACTTTGTGAGCCTGCTTGAGGACGTTTTGGTTAGGGTGTGAGCTTTTGGATCTTCAGCTTGGTAAGCTTTCATGGCATCCATCTCCTTCCTCTTATTCCCTTTCATCTTCTTGTCTCTTTTCTTTCCTTTCCTTAGTCTAGCATAGACTCCTTAGGATTGGATCTTGTTTTAGCCATGTTTGGCTTATGTTGATGTATATATGTGTATGTTCTGTTTATATGTTGTTGTTGGAGTGAAGAAGGGTAGAGAATCGGAGGAAGAAGTGAAGATAGAGCTGAAGTGGTGTCTTCTGCACACCAGCCGCCCCTGTGCCACCCTACAGCCGCCCGTGCACCGGCCAGTGAGCCGGCCCTGTGCCACCAGTGAGACGCCCCTGCACCCACCTGCACCAGCTTGGTGTTTCCTTTGTTCTGCAGGTGTGTGTTGCTTCTAGGCCTTCCTTAGGGTGCCTTTGTTCCCTCATTTCCTAGTATGAGTGCTTAGGATCATGCTAGATTGTGAGGTTGAGTTTTGATGATGTTTATGATCGGTTTATGCCTTGTATGGCTTTTGAGGTTCGTTAGGTTGTGAGTGAGGTTGAGGTTGATCCTTTGGATCCCTTTGGGTCTAGGTGTGACCCTTATGTGGTTAGGAGTCTGATATATCTCCTTATACCTTGTTTATAGGCTGTGTTATCCCTCCAGTGTAGAGGTGATAGTGGTTGAGTTGTGATCGAGGTTGAGGTAAGCCCGTAGGACATACTTAGCTGCCCTCCTTATATTGGGTGTTTGCATGAGTGGTGTGTGCTTTGTATGTTTGCTATGATCACATGTGATGTCGTATATACCAACCTATGTTTTATTGATTGCCCCGTATGCGTGGTTGTGATAACCTTCCCCTTTCATCCCGCTGTGGAGTCTGGGAGGTTCTCTTGGGTCAGGCCAGACCGGACTACATGAGACCATTCTCATCGTCTTGTGGAAACCAATACATACTTCTATCCGTAGACTATGTCTCAAGATGGGTAGAAGCAATCGCCTCTCCTACTAATGATGCAATGGTAGTGGTGAAGTTTCATAACACGATTTATGATGTAGGTTTAAGCACTCATTTAGATAGTTTTTCCGCTCATTCATGCATGGTTTAGCACTAGTTCATGACGTTTGCATCCAATTCTTGTATATTTGTGGAGATAGACGTCTACACGGACTTTTGCACGACCTATAGGTATTTTAGGAGCTTTAGGAGCTTAATCGATACATTCGAGGATCATTCCTCGAGATGAAACACCTTCGGATCCATTAGGAAGCGAGTTAGGAGCAAAGGAGAACACATGGGACCTTGTTGGTGCATGCCTTGCACCAAATCGGGGCTTGATGATCCATCGAAGTCTGAATCACCAAAACCACGGCCACTGGGACTTCCACGGCCGGGGAAATAGGCCGTGGTTCTCTCTGCACAGCTGCGACAACTGTCCCACGATCTCCATAACCGACCCTTGCCCTTTAAGGTGTATAAAAGGTGGTCCTATAGGTTGTTGAGGGAAGACCCCATCATTCCATTCTCTCCCACACTCTCAACAACATATATTCTCTCATTGGAAGATTGGATTGGGGATATTCTTGGAGGAGAGAAGAAAGGCTTCCATTGGAGAAGAAGAAGAAGCACACTAGTTCATAGTTTCCATAGTCTTTTTGAGTGATTTTGAGTGAGCTTTGTGAAGACATTTTGCAAGGGTTTGTAGGAAACGATTGAACCTTCTTTTGAAAGGTTGTAAGTCCCTCATGAACTCATATTCATCTTGGTTTTCTTTGTTCTACTTGTTCATCTCTATTTCACTTCATTTACTTGCGATGGAAACCTTGATTGTATGCTTGATGAGTTTGAATGTTATGATGCATGTTGTTGGCTAAGTAGATGTGATTCTAGGGTAAGGAAATGATGGTTATGGCTTGCACTATGACAGGATAGACTTAACCGTACCCTTGGATGCTTTGTTTGCTCGAACCTAGCCTCTGTTCAAAATCACGGTCTGTTCTAAGTGGTCCCACGGCTGTGGACTTGATGAACTGCCCGTGATTTCGTCTGACTTGCTTGTATTGATAAATCTAAGTGTTAGGTTGTTAGATTGTTGAAATCCTAGTGTTTGTTGAGTTAGATCTACCCTAGGGTGACCTAGTGTTAGCAACTATGTGTGAGAAGAGACCCACCGGTGATTCTTGCTCTTAGATACCGAAGATGATGAACTCTAGGTAGTAGTGAGACTCATAAGCCGCTATTGGATCGAGTGTGCTAGGATCGATGTTTAGGACTTACCTTCTAGAGACTTACCTGGTAAGGGAGTTAGATCCCTAGATATCAATCCGGTTTGTGTAGATTTCCCAACCCTGGGCTCTTAGTTACTTACCCGGTATTAGGATCTTAGTTGCGGGATTAGTTGATCATGAGACCTACCCGGTGATTGGTTCCATTCGAGAAACACCCTTTCCCAACATACCATAGTTGATCCAAGGAATGACTAGATAGCTTGAGTCCTATTCCATAACCGGAATTTCCAACCCCTAGAATCCTCTCTTCTCTCTTGATTACCTATCTCGTGTTTGTGTTTGTTTATTTGCCTTGCTAGTTTAGTTATTTGTTAAATCATGCATGATTTGTGATCTTTGATTGATCACCACAAAACCAATCCAAAAACATTGAGATTTTCATTTCTTTATTTCTTTCTCCTTTCTTAGCCTAGATCAACACTATCCTTAGTCAATATTGATTCAATTTCACCTTAGTCTTTGTGTTCTACCTCGGAATACTATCCAAACTACAAAACGACCCATACACTGTGGGTTCGCTAGGAGTTAGGAAAAATAATTCGAGTTATAAATTAAGACTTTTGCGTGTCATGTTCTTAGCGTAACAAAGTTCTTCAATAGAACGATCTTTCCAAGGTTCGGGACACCCCAAACCATCATTAGTGATGGAAGAACGCACTTCATAACCCGTCGATTTGAGGCTCTATTAGCTAAGTATGGGGTAACCCATAAGATTTCCACACGATACCATCCGCAAACAAGCGGACAAGTTGAGATATCCAACAGGGAGATCAAAGAAATTCTAGAGAAGACTATCTCTACAACAAGAAACGACTGGGCAATGAAACTAGATGATGCATTATGGGCGTACAAGACCGTTTTTAAGACACCCATAGGTACAACACCATACAACCTTGTGTATGGAATGTCTTTCCACCTTCCTGTAGAGCTAGAGCATAAAGCATATTGGACCGTCAAGTGGCTCAACTTCGGCATGAAGGAAGCCGGAGAGAAGCGGCTATTGGACATCAATGAACTAGAGGAGATCCGCTTGAATGCGTACGAGAATACAAGGATCTACAAGGAAAGAAAGAAGCGGTGGCATGATAAGCACATCATCCCAAAGGACTTGCAAGAAGGAGATCTAGTTCTTCTATTCAACTCAAGATTTCGACTCTTTCCAGGTAAGCTTAAATCCCGTTGGACAGGACCTTATGTTATTAAACGTGTTTTCCCCCATGGTGCAGTTGAAGTATGGGGTGAGCAAAGTGGAAATTTCAAAGTGAACGGCCAAAGGTTGAAGAAGTTCCGGTTGAGGATATAGCTCCTATGCTCATCCATTGAGCACCTAAACAAGTAACGTCCAGCTAAAGACGTTAAATCAAGCGCTTCTTAGGAGGCAACTCATGGTACTGTAGCTCTTTTCTTTTCTTTTCATCTTCGAATAGCTTAGGTTAGTTTCTTGTTTGTTTTTGTTTTTACTTTGTTTGTTCCTCGCTATGCTCTCGGTTTGTCTGTGTCATAAATTGTAGGAACTAGGTGAAATCTGGAGGAATTGATGGAGAAAGCTGACATAAGTTGGATCAAATACACTTTTCAAGGAAAAGAAGGTAATAAATCGAATTACCATAAGTTAATCGATCGATTCACGCTACAGAGCAAGTCGATTTTTGGCAACAGAAAGATAAATCGACTGAAACATCGACCCCTAGGAAAAATCGGTCGATTTCCTACATTAAGCTGTGAAAGAGAAGAAAAATCGTGATACGGGGATTAGCCGCGAAGAACGGATCTAGACAAACAACCTGTTCTGAAGAATAAAGAACACACGAGATTAACAAATATGGACAGCAATGAAAACGAGAAAACATAAAGGGACAAGAAGAACCGAAAGGAACAATGATAGAACCCTTGGATTCGAGATTCAAGAACCAAACTAGTGACGATTTGACCCCTCTTCTTACAACTCCACACAATCGATCTGAGAATCGAGAGCACGAAGAGGATGCCTTGTTCGACTTGCAACACCAGTCCGGAAGGAGATTGACATACACAAGAACGAGAAAGCCAGATCACACATACAAACTCACGAGACAAGAATGATTAAATTCTCTTGGATTCAATTCTGAAATGCTCTCAGCAAAACATGTATAAAACTTGTCTAACTACAAAAGAAGAGAGAAAAGGATTTATATACATCCTAGTCCTTTTCTTCTAAAACAGAAAAAAGAAACTAATTACAATAATTACATTGACAGAGAGTTAAATAAAGCCCAGCAAACAAAGAACATAATTGGGCCTAATTAAACTCTCCTATTCAGCCTCTCACGTCCACATAAATAAATGAATGTTCCAACCATGCACATGCACACACGTGAAGCCCCTTGTATCTAATTTCAAGGCCTCCGTCTGTCCTTTGAAATGCTTTCCAAGGCCTGTCGAGCAACTAGAAATACAATTTAGGGTCCATTAATCATCTTGGCTGGGATGTGTTCGTGGCTTATCCATAAGATGGTCCTTAGACTTGATGAAGGTGGACTTGGTTGAGCATCATGGAAAATGTTTAGGAAAAGAGCATCCATCTTAGCTTGACGTTTAGCATGCGCTCTTGTTAGATTCCCTTGAGGTGGTGAAGATGGAATTAGCTCACATAATCCTTCATCATGATGGACTTGGAATGTTGCATCCATTAATTGGCTTGGATGTTCCTGCATCATTCCCCCTTTGTTGAAAAGGATTCGTCCTCGAATCCAGGTCCTCTTTTCTTGCAAAGACAATGGTTGCTTGATCCCTTTCAATATCTCCTTCCAAGCTTGAACGCCATCCTCTTTCCGGAATCCTTGGTTGCTCCCTGCAATCATAAGAGTAAACACACAATAAGGACAAGACGCGCAAGCATTAAAAAGATAATTCAAGTATTCTAGCCGAGTGGTAGAGAAAATTTCCCTGAAATACTCCTTATGTGCTCTCAAGGACGGGTTGTACATCAATATGTCATCACTGTAAACAACACATGTATAAACATAAGGATCAAGCACATACATACTCAATGACATGGATAGGTTAGGTGGTACAGAGATTGTTTTCCTAACTCTCATGCTCAACTCATGATTCCACTCCGTAGAAACTCTAAAGAGCATACAAATCTATCCTAGAGACTCCAAACGAGTAGAAGGTAACACATAGGCCGATTTAACCCTAAAGTTATCAAACATTATCACAACAGGGAACTTGTCATTTATGTTCCTCCAAAGAACTAACCTATAGGGTCCAATCAACTCTAAGTGTTCATCCAAGCATACTAAAGACTTCCAAGCAACATGATAACCAATAAGACTCCTCAAGCACAACAAACCATCAATTTTTAAACTAAAGTCCTCCAAATCAAATTCTGGTGCATTTGCATTCTTGCAAGGAATATCCTCAAGTTTAGAGTCCAATTCATCAACATCCAAATCATCATGATCATGCATATTAGGCTCAAAATCATCATTATAATGCTCATGCTCAAATTCGGACTCATATTGTCCTAAATGGTTGATTAACAACATTTTCTTGTTAGGACAGTCTTTCATCATGTGTCCTCTACCTTGACACTTAAAACACACTATATCCCTAGCTCTAGATGAAGTGTTAAAAGTACACCCTTGTGTTCCTTTAGGAAAAGTAGTCGTGGGATTAGGAGGTTCTGTATAAGGTGCTTTACGCTGGCCTCCTTTTTCTGGGGTTGTTTTCTCCTTATTAGGCACTTCCCTATTGTAACTACCTTGTTGTCGGTTCCCTTGGTTTTTCCAAGAGCTGGAGACACCAAAAGAAGCCTTTCTGCCTTGATTTCTCGCTTTGATATTCCTTTCCACTTTGATTGCGAGATGGAGTAATTCTGTCATAGAGCCATAGGGAAAACGATCTACTTCGTTAGCAAAACTTGAATTAAGGATACGAAGATACCTAGTCATTGTTGATTCTTCATCTTCTCGCACATTGGCCTTTACCATGGCCATTTACCCGTAGCATCTAAATATCTTATCACCGTCCTAGAAGAAATCTCCTTCTTCTCTCACTGTAGCAAATGCTACGATCTAGTTCCAACTATTAACCTAACAATAATAGCTAGTTACTTTGAAGAGTAACACACACTCGAGAATAACACTCGCTAGATATTCCAATGATGCTCTTGTGTTTTTCTCTCTCTAGGGATGTAAGCTTTTGTAAACTAAGAGGAACAAAAACTTTTAGAATGATAGAAGATGCTTGTGATCGCTTTAAGACTTAGATGTTTCGGTGTAATCTTGTTGTTGTTCTCTTCAATCGCCATCTTCATTTATAGTCTTCGATGGAGAACTTCCAGCCATTGCAAAGAAGACCGTTGTGAAGTTCTTCTTTCTCAATGGAAAACGGTGTAAGGTTGAGATGAAGTAGCCATTTTAAGATCTTCTATCTTCTTCATCTCTTGGATGCACGTTGAGAGTCTTCTTCTTCGAGATCTTCTCTTGAAAGAGCCATTGAAGATCTTGTCATTGAAGTCTTATTTCAAGATCCGAGATCTTCCAAGTTGTTGAGGATCTTCGGTTGAGGATATATCTCTTTGATAGCCGTTGAAGATCTTCCTTGGATACGAGATCTTTGTGAGTTCTGTTGGAGGAAATCTTCTAATCTTGCGTCGGTTAAGATCTTTACAAGATCTTTTTGTTGGGCTGATATCTCCTCTTCAAAGTCCGTTGGAGATTCTCTTTATTGAGCTGGCCGAGATCTTCTCTTGATATCTTATTTGAAGATCTTCTCTTGATCCTTGGTCGATTTGGTTGTTGATATTTAATCTTGATTTTGAAATGCTTCCAGCCGATATTTCCCTTGTGTCGCTTTTCAAGGCTTCTTCGGCTTTGATCCCTTGAAATGTTTTTCAAGGCCTCCGTGTTGAACCCTTGAATTGCTTTTCAATCTCTGCGCTTATCCCTTGTAACGTGTTTGAAGGCCTACGTTCATCCTTGGACATGTTTTCCAAGGCCTGCAGACATTTAACAAACACAAAACCAAACCATGCAATCTAGAAATATAATCGATATTCGTTAGTGTATAAACCACTCATAATGTTAAGTCTTCCATCATCACATATACAAATATATAACCCAGGTGATATTATCAATCTGCCCCTTCATGGAAGACAAAACAAATATCAAACCTGCATTTAATGTTAGCAATGCGTTGCTGAGTGCTGAGAGAGGGAGCAGAGGGGCCAGGTTTATGCCTGAGCCACCCCTGCGTGACCTAGGGGGCACCCCTGTGCCTAGCCTGGTCTGCCCTTGAGGCTCACAGGGTCCACCCCTGCAGCTTTGTGTGCTGCAGCCGTCTTCTTTGACCCTTTGATCTGTGCTTTACCCTTTTTACCTCTTATATATACTTCGTCTCTTACCTTCTGATGAGGGTTTACCTTCTCAGCTCCATCTCCTTCTCTCTTTACGTACATCTCCTTCTCTCTTCTCCTTGGATCAACCTTGCTTGATCTTCCTTGTTTTTGTGTGTGAGCTAGAGAGATTTTGCTTGGCTTGGTGATGTTTATGGTTGTTGAGCTCTGTGAGCCTGCTTGAGGACGTTTTGGTTAGGGTGTGAGCTTTTGGATCTTCAGCTTGGTAAGCTTTCATGGCATCCATCTCCTTCCTCTTATTCCCTTTCATCTTCTTGTCTCTTTTCTTTCCTTTCCTTAGTCTAGCATAGACTCCTTAGGATTGGATCTTGTTTTAGCCATGTTTGGCTTATGTTGATGTATATATGTGTATGTTCTGTTTATATGTTGTTGTTGGAGTGAAGAAGAGTAGAGAATCGGAGGAAGAAGTGAAGATAGAGCTGAAGTGGTGTCTTCTGCACACCAGCCGCCCCTGTGCCACCCTACAGCCGCCTGTGCGCCGGCCAGTGAGCCGCCCCTGCGCCACCAGTGAGACGCCCCTGCGCCCACCTGCACTAGCTTGGTGTTTCCTTTGTTCTGCAGGTGTGTGTTGCTTCTAGGCCTTCCTTAGGGTGCCTTTGTTCCCTCATTTCCTAGTATGAGTGCTTAGGATCATGCTAGATTGTGAGGTTGAGTTTTGATGATGTTTATGATCGATTTATGCCTTGTATGGCTTTTGAGGTTCGTTAGGTTGTGAGTGAGGTTGAGGTTGATCCTTTGGATCCCTTTGGGTCTAGGTGTGACCCTTATGTGGTTAGGAGTCTGATATATCTCCTTATACCTTGTTTATAGGCTGTGTTATCCCTCCAGTGTAGAGGTGATAGTGGTTGAGTTGTGATCGAGGTTGAGGTAAGCCCGTAGGACTTACTTAGCTGCCCTCCTTATATTGGGTGTTTGCATGAGTGGTGTGTGCTTTGTATGTTTGCTATGATCACATGTGATGTCGTATATACCAACCTATGTTTTATTGATTGCCCCGTATGCGTGGCTGTGATAACCTTCCCCTTTCATCCCGCTGTGGAGTCTGGGAGGTTCTCTTGGGTCAGGCCAGACTGGACTACATGAGACCATTCTCATCGTCTTGTGGAAACCAATACATACTTCTAGCCGTAGACTATGCCTCAAGATGGGTAGAAGCAATCGCCTCTCCTACTAATGATGCAATGGTAGTGGTGAAGTTTGATAACACGATTTATGACGTAGGTTTAAGCACTCATTTAGATAGTTTTTCCGCTCATTCATGCATGGTTTAGCACTAGTTCATGACGTTTGCATCCAATTCTTGTATATTTGTGGAGATAGACGTCTACACGGACTTTTGCACGATCTATAGGTATTTTAGGAGCTTTAGGAGCTTAATCGATACATTCGAGGATCATTCCTCGAGATGAAACACCTTCGGATCCATTAGGAAGCGAGTTAGTTGCAAAGGAGAACACATGGGACCTTGTTGGTGCATGCCTTGCACCAAATCGTGGCTTGATGATCCATCGAAGTCTGAATCACCAAAACCACGGACACTGGGACTTCCACGGCCGGGGAAATAGGCCGTGGTTCTCCCTGCACAGCTGCGACAACTGTCCCACGATCTCCATAACCGACCCTTGCCCTTTAAGGTGTATAAAAGGTGGTCCTATAGGCTGTTGAGGGCAGACCCCATCATTCCATTCTCTCCCACACTCTCAACAACATATATTCTCTCATTGGAAGATTGGATTGGGGATATTCTTGGAGGAGAGAAGAAAGGCTTCCATTGGAGAAGAAGAAGAAGCACACTAGTTCATAGTTTCCATAGTCTTTTTGAGTGATTTTGAGTGAGCTTTGTGAAGACATTTTGCAAGGGTTTGTAGGAAACGATTGAACCTTCTTTTGAAAGGTTGTAAGTCCCTCATGAACTCATATTCAGCTTGGTTTTCTTTGTTCTACTTGTTCATCTCTATTTCACTTCATTTACTTGCCATGGAAACCTTGATTGTATGCTTGATGAGTTTAAATGTTATGATACATGTTGTTGGCTAAGTAGATGTGATTCTAGGGTAAGGAAATGATGGTTATGGCTTGCACTATGACAGGATAGACTTAACCGTACCCTTGGATGCTTTGTTTGCTCGAACCTAGCCTCTGTTCAAAATCACGGTCTGTTCAAAGTGGTCCCACGGCTGTGGACTTGATGAACTGCCCGTGATTTCGTCTGACTTGCTTGTATTGATAAATCTAAGTGTTTGGTTGTTAGATTGTTGAAATCCTAGTGTTTGGTGAGTTAGATCTACCCTAGGGTGACCTAGTGTTAGCAACTATGTGTGAGAAGAGACCCACCGGTGATTCTTGCTCTTAGATACCGAAGATGATGAACTCTAGGTAGTAGTGAGACTCATAAGCCGCTATTGGATCGAGTGTGCTAGGATCGATGTTTAGGACTTACCTTCCAGAGACTTACCTGTTAAGGGAGTTAGATCCCTAGATATCAATCCGGTTTGTGTAGATTTCCCAACCCTAGGCTCTTAGTTACTTACCCGGTATTAGGATCTTAGTTGCGGGATTAGTTGATCATGAGACCTACCCGGTGATTGGTTCCATTCGAGAAACACCCTTTCCCAACATACCATAGTTGATCCAAGGAATGACTAGATAGCTTGAGTCCTATTCCATAACTGGAATTTCCAACCCCTAGAATCCTCTCTTCTCTCTTGATTACCTATCTCGTGTTTGTGTTTGTTTATTTGCCTTGCTAAGTTAGTTATTTGTTAAATCATGCATGATTTGTGATCTTTGATTGATCACCACAAAACCAATCCAAAAACATTGAGATTTTCATTTCTTTATTTCTTTCTCCTTTCTTATCCTAGATCAACACTATCCTTAGTCAATATTGATTCAATTTCACCTTAGTCTTTGTGTTCTACCTCGGAATACTATCCAAACTACAAAACGACCCATACACTGTGGGTTCGCTAGGAGTTAGGAAAAATAATTCGAGTTATAAATTAAGACTTTTGCGTGTCATGTTCTTAGCGTAACAAAGTTCTTCAATAGAACGATCTTTCCAAGGTTCGGGACACCCCAAACCATCATTAGTGATGGAAGAACGCACTTCACAACCCGTCGATTTGAGGCTCTATTAGCTAAGTATGGGGTAACCCATAAGATTGCCACACGATACCATCCGCAAACAAGCGGACAAGTTGAGATATCCAACAAGGAGATCAAAGAAATTCTAGAGAAGACTATCTCTAGAACAAGAAACGACTGGGCAATGAAACTAGATGATGCATTATGGGCGTACAAGACCGCTTTTAAGACACCCATAGGTACAACACCATACAACCTTGTGTATGGAAAGTCTTTCCACCTTCCTGTAGAGCTAGAGCATAAAGCATATTGGACCGTCAAGTGGCTCAACTTCGGCATGAAGGAAGCCGGAGAGAAGCGGCTATTGGACATCAATGAACTAGAGGAGATCCGCTTGAATGCGTACGAGAATACAAGGATCTACAAGGAAAGAAAGAAGTGGTGGCATGATAAGCACATCATCCCAAAGGACTTGCTAGAAGGAGATCTAGTTCTTCTATTCAACTCAAGATTTCGACTCTTTCCAGGTAAGCTTAAATCCCGTTGGACAGGACCTTATGTTATTAAACGTGTTTTCCCCCATGGTGCAGTTGAAGTATGGGGTGAGCAAAGCGGAAATTTCAAAGTGAACGGCCAACGGTTGAAGAAGTTCCGGTTGAGGATATAGCTCCTATGTTCATCCATTGAGCACCTAAACAAGTAACGTCCAGCTAAAGACGTTAAATCAAGCGCTTCTTAGGAGGCAACTCATGGTACTGTAGCTCTTTTCTTTTCTTTTCATCTTGGAATAGCTTAGGTTAGTTTCTTGTTTGTTTTTGTTTTTACTTTGTTTGTTCCTCGCTATGCTCTCGGTTTGTCTGTGTCATAAATTGTAGGAACTACGTGAAATCTAGAGGAATTGATGGAGAAAGCTGACATAAGTTGGATCAAATACACTTTTCAAATTACCATAAGTTAATCGATCGATTCACGCTACAGAGCAAGTCGATTTTTGGCAACAGAAAGATAAATCGACTGAAACATCGACCCCCAGGAAAAATCGGTCGATTTCCTACATTAAGCTGTGAAAGAGAAGAAAAATCGTGATACGGGGATTAGCCGCGAAGAACGGATCTAGACAAACAACCTGTTCTGAAGAATAAAGAACACACGAGATTAACAAATATGGACAGCAATGAAAACGAGAAAACATAAAGGGACAAGAAGAACCGAAAGGAACAATGATAGAACCCTTGGATTCGAGATTCAAGAACCAAACCAGTGACGATTTGACCCCTCTTCTTACAACTCCACACAATCGATCTGAGAATCGAGAGCACGAAGAGGATGCCTTGTTCGACTTGCAACACCAGTCCGGAAGGAGATTGACATACACAAGAACGAGAAAGCTAGATCACACATACAAACTCACGAGACAAGAATGATTGAATTCTCTTGGATTCAATTCTGAAATGCTCTCAGCAAAACATGTATAAAACTTGTCTAACTACAAAAGAAGAGAGAAAAGGCTTTATATACATCCTAGTCCTTTTCTTCTAAAACAGAAAAAAGAAACTAATTACAATAATTACATTGACAGAGAGTTAAATAAAGCCCAGCAAACAAAGAACATAATTGGGCCTAATTAAACTCTCCTATTCAGCCTCTCACGTCCACATACATAAATGAATGTTCCAACCATGCACATGCACACACGTGAAGCCCCTTGTATCTAATTTCAAGGCCTCCGTCTGTCCTTTGAAATGCTTTCTAAGGCCTGTCGAGCAACTAGAAATACAATTTAGGCTCCATTAATCATCTTGGCTGGGATATGTTCGTGGCTTATCCATAAGATGGTCCTTAGACTTGATGAAGGTGGACTTGGTTGAGCATCATGGAAAATGTTTAGGAAAAGAGCATCCATCTTAGCTTGACGTTTAACATGCGCTCTTTTTAGATTCCCTTGAGGTGGTGAAGATGGAGTTAGCTCACATAATCCTTCATCATGATGAACTTGGAATGTTGCATCCATTAATTGGCTTGGATGTTCCCGCATCATTCCCCCTTTGTTGAAAAGGATTCGTCCTCGAATCCAGGTCCTCTTTTCTTGCAAAGACAATGGTTGCTTGATCCCTTTCAATATCTCCTTCCAAGCTTGAACGCCATCCTCTTTCCGGAATCCTTGGTTGCTCCCTGCAATCATAAGAGTAAACACACAATAAGGACAAGACGCGCAAGCATTAAAAAGATAACTCAAGTATTCTAGCCGAGTGGTAGAGAAAACTTCCCTGAAATACTCCTTATGTGCTCTCAAGGACGGGTTGTACATCAATATGTCATCACTGTAACCAACACATGTATAAACATAAGGATCAAGCACATACATACTCAATGACATGGATAGGTTAGGTGGTACAGAGATTGTTTTCCTAATTCTCATGCTCAACTCATGATTCCACTCCGTAGAAACTCTAAAGAGCATACAAATCTATCCTAGAGACTCCAAACGAGTAGAAGGTAACACATAGGCCGATTTAACCCTAAAGTTATCAAACATTATCACAACAGGGAACTTGTCATTTATGTTCCTCCAAAGAACTAACCTATAGGGTCCAATCAACTCTAAGTGTTCATCCAAGCATACTAAAGACTTCCAAGCAACATGATAACCAATAAGACTCCTCAAGCACAACAAACCATCAATTTTTAAACTAAAGTCCTCCAAATCAAATTCTGGTGCATTTGCATTCTTGCAAGGAATATCCTCAAGTTTAGAGTCCAATTCATCAACATCCAAATCATCATGATCATGCATATTAGGCTCAAAATCATCATTATAATGCTCATGCTCAAATTTGGACTCATATTGTCCTAAATGGTTGATTAACAACATTTTCTTGTTAGGACAGTCTTTCATCATGTGTCCTCTACCTTGACACTTAAAACACACTATATCCCTAGCTCTAGATGAAGGGTTAGAAGTACACCCTTGCGTGCCTTTAGGAAAAGTAGTCGTGGGATTAGGAGGTGCTGTATAAGGTGCTTTACGCTGGCCTCCTTTTTCTAGGGTTGTTTTCTCCTTATTAGGCACTTCCTTGTTGTAACTACCTTGTTGTCGGTTCCCTTGGTTTTTCCAAGAGCTGGAGACACCAAAAGAAGCCTTTCTGCCTTGATTTCTCGCTTTGATATTCCTTTCCACTTTGATTGCGAGATGGAGTAATTCTGTCATAGAGCCATAGGGAAAAAAATCTACTTCGTTAGCAAAACTTGAATTATGGATACGAAGATACCTAGTCATTGTTGATTCTTCATCTTCTCGCACATTGGCCTTTACCATGGCCATTTACCCGTAGCATCTAAATATCTTATCACCGTCCTAGAAGAAATCCCCTTCTTCTCTCACTGTAGCAAATGCTACGATCTAGTTCCAACTATTAACCTAACAATAATAGCTAGTTACTTTGAAGAGTAACACACACTTGAGAATAACACTCGCTAGATATTCCAATCATGCTCTTGTGTTTTTCTCTCTCTAGGGATGTAAGCTTTTGTAAACTAAGAGGAACAAAAACTTTTAGAATGATAGAAGATGCTTGTGATCGCTTGAAGACTTAGATGTTTCGGTGTAATCTTGTTGTTGTTCTCTTCAATCGCCATCTTCATTTATAGTCTTCGATGGAGAATTTCCAGCCATTGCAAAGAAGACCGTTGTGAAGTTCTTCTTTCTCAATGGAAAACGGTGTAAGGTTGAGATGAAGTAGCCATTTTAAGATCTTCTATCTTCTTCATCTCTTGGATGCACGTTGAGAGTCTTCTTCTTCGAGATCTTCTCTTGAAAGAGCCATTGAAGATCTTGTCATTGAAGTCTTATTTCAAGATCCGAGATCTTCCAAGTTGTTGAGGATCTTCGGTTGAGGATATCTCTCTTTGATAGCCGTTGAAGATCTTCCTTGGATACGAGATCTTTGTGAGTTCTGTTGGAGGAAATCTTCTAATCTTGCGTTGGTTAAGATCTTTACAAGATCTTTTTGTTGGGCAGCTATCTCCTCTTCAAAGTCCATTGGAGATTCTCTTTATTGAGCTGGCCGAGATCTTCTCTTGATATCTTATTTGAAGATCTTCTCTTGATCCTTGGTCGATTTGGTTGTTGATATTTAATCTTGATTTTGAAATGCTTCCAGCCGATATTTCCCTTGTGTCACTTTTCAAGGCTTCTTCGGCTTTGATCCCTTGAAATGTTTTTCAAGGCCTCCGTGTTGAACCCTTGAATTGCTTTTCAATCTCTGCGCTTATCCCTTGTAACGTGTTTGAAGGCCTACGTTCATCCTTGGAAATGTTTTCCAAGGCCTGCAGACATTTAACAAACACAAAACCAAACCATGCAATCTAGAAATATAATCGATATTTGTTAGTGTATAAACCACTCATAATGTTAAGTCTTCCATCATCACATATACAAATATATAACCAAGGTGATATTATCAATCTGCCCCTTCATGGAAGACAAAACAAATATCAAACCTGCATTTAATGTTAGCAATGCGTTGCTGAGTGCTGAGAGAGGGAGCAGAGGGGCCAGGTTTATGCCTGAGCCACCCTTGCGTGACCTAGGGGGCACCCCTGCGCCTAGCCTGGTCTGCCCCTGCGGCTCACAGGGTCCACCCCTGCAGCTCTGTGTGCTGCAGCCGTCTTCTTTGACCCTTTGACCTGTGCTTTACCCTTTTTACCTCCTATATATACTTCGTCTCTTACCTTCTGATGAGGGTTTACCTTCTCAGCTCCATCTCCTTCTCTCTTTACGTACATCTCCTTCTCTCTTCTCCTTGGATCAACCTTGCTTGATCTTCCTTGTTTTTGTGTGTGAGCTAGAGAGATTTTGCTTGGCTTGGTGATGTTTATGGTTGTTGAGCTTTGTGAGCCTGCTTGAGAACGTTTTGGTTAGGGTGTGAGCTTTTGGATCTTCAGCTTGGTAAGCTTTCATGGCATCCATCTCCTTCCTCTTATTCCCTTTCATCTTCTTGTCTCTTTTCTTTCCTTTCCTTAGTCTAGCATAGACTCCTTAGGATTGGATCTTGTTTTAGCCATGTTTGGCTTATGTTGATGTATATATGTGTATGTTCTGTTTATATGTTGTTGTTGGAGTGAAGAAATGTAGAGAATCGGAGGAAGAAGTGAAGATAGAGCTGAAGTGGTGTCTTCTGCACACCAGCCGCCCCTGTGCCACCCTACAGCCGCCCGTGCGCCGGCCAGTGAGCCGCCCCTGCGCCACCAGTGAGACGCCCCTACGCCCACCTGCACCAGCTTGGTGTTTCCTTTGTTCTACAGGTGTGTGTTGCTTCTAGGCCTTCCTTAGGGTGCCTTTGTTCCCTCATTTCCTAGTATGAGTGCTTAGGATCATGCTAGATTGTGAGGTTGAGTTTTGATGATGTTTATGATCGGTTTATGCCTTGTATGGCTTTTGAGGTTCGTTAGGTTGTGAGTGAGGTTGAGGTTGATCCTTTGGATCCCTTTGGGTCTAGGTGTGACCCTTATGTGGTTAGGAGTCTGATATATCTCCTTATACCTTGTTTATAGGCTGTGTTGTCCCTCCAGTGTAGAGGTGATAGTGGTTGAGTTATGATCGAGGTTGAGGTAAGTCCGTAGGACTTACTTAGCTGCCCTCCTTATATTGGGTGTTTGCATGAGTGGTGTGTGCTTTGTATGTTTGCTATGATCACATGTGATATCGTATATACCAACCTATGTTTTATTGATTGCCCCGTATGTGTGGCTGTGATAACCTTCTCCTTTCATCCCGCTGTGGAGTCTGGGAGGTTCTCTTGGGTCAGGCCAGACCGGACTACATGAGACCATTCTCATCGTCTTGTGGAAACCAATACATACTTCTAGCCGTAGACTATGTCTCAAGATGGGTAGAAGCAATCGCCTCTCCTACTAATGATGCAATGGTAGTGGTGAAGTTTGATAACACGATTTATGACGTAGGTTTAAGCACTCATTTAGATAGTTTTTCCGCTCATTCATGCATGGTTTAGCACTAGTTCATGACGTTTGCATCCAATTCTTGTATATTTGTGGAGATAGACGTCTACACGGACTTTTGCACGATCTATAGGTATTTTAGGAGCTTTAGGAGCTTAATCGATACATTCGAGGATCATTCCTCGAGATGAAACACCTTCGGATCCATTAGGAAGCGAGTTAGGAGCAAAGGAGAACACATGGGACCTTGTTGGTGCATGCCTTGCACCAAATCGTGGCTTGATGATCCATCGAAGTCTGAATCACCAAAACCACGGCCATTGGGACTTCCACGGCCGGGGAAATAGGCCGTGGTTCTCCCTGCACAGCTGCGACAACTGTCCCACGATCTCCATAACCGACCCTTGCCCTTTAAGGTGTATAAAAGGTGGTCCTCTAGGCTGTTGAGGGCAGACCCCATCATTCCATTCTCTCCCACACTCTCAACAACATATATTCTCTCATTGGAAGATTGGATTGGGGATATTCTTGGAGGAGAGAAGAAAGGCTTCCATTGGAGAAGAAGAAGAAGCACAGTAGTTCATAGTTTCCATAGTCTTTTTGAGTGATTTTGAGTGAGCTTTGTGAAGACATTTTGCAAGGGTTTGTAGGAAACGATTGAACCTTCTTTTGAAAGGTTGTAAGTCCCTCATGAACTCATATTCAGCTTGGTTTTCTTTGTTCTACTTGTTCATCTCTATTTCACTTCATTTACTTGCCATGGAAACCTTGATTGTATGCTTGATGAGTTTGAATGTTATGATGCATGTTGTTGGCTAAGTAGATGTGATTCTAGGGTAAGGAAATGATGGTTATGGCTTGCACTATGATAGGATAGTCTCGAATAGAAACAAAAATAGTGAGTAAGAGTTATTACAAACTTTTAGTACATCCCACCCCATACTTAGGACGAACATTGTCCCTAATGTTCAAAAGAAAGAAAGAAAAGAAAGAAAAGAAAAAGAAACTCACAAAGTGGCGGTGGAATGGCTAAAGCGAACGGTCATGCAATCAATCACTGCGGCGCTGGTGGAGGCGGGAATGGAGAGAAGCTAGGATCATAAAACCGCCCAAACTGCTGGCGGTAGACATCCCTCATCATGTGGTCGAGGTCGTCTAAGCGTCCATCTCTAGCATCGGCTCGGATCTCCAATGCTCCTACTCTATTTGAAAGGCCAGTAGCCCAATCCGGCATCTGCTCATACCATCCCGGAGCCTGACTGTACCATGCTGGAGCGTCAGATGGTGCTGGTGCTGGTGCTGGTGCTGATGTCTGCTCTGTGGACCATGGAGGTGGAGCTCCGTACCATGCAGGAGGTGTGGTCATCCATGTAGGTCTCTCACTCACGCTAGCGCGGCGAGAAGACGAGCCTGAAGCTCTAGCTGGACGTGGAGAACGTCTAGGTGCATCGGGGGCCGCCTCCGGCTGATCCGGAAACGTGCCAAACTCCTGCTCGGCTCCTCCTCCACCCTCAAACTGATCTCCCATCTCCTCCTCCTCAACAACTGGTGGTGCGACATATGGGGGAGCTGCTATCCTGTTCGCATGCATAGCAGTGAACGTCTCCTTCCAATTATGGTGTCCCGCCATAATGGAATACTCCGGTAGCCACTCTATACCCCTACCTGTCCTGCTCTCCCAAGGCATGGCCGCATAAGGCGGACCTCTATGTGTGGGGAAGATGAGACCCCTAGTCATGAAAGCATGGAGTCCTAAGGGAACGGCCGGTATGCGGGTACAAGTAGAAAAATCAACACCCAAGCTCCTAGCAAGGTGGGTAACTATACCACCATATCCGATGTTGCCCTTCTTCTTGTTCTTGAGCTTGCTCATAGTAGCAGCCAAGAGAGTGGCACAGTCAGCTCGGCGCCCGTACAACATAGAGTAAAGCAAAAAGAGCTCATCCGTCTTGATCTTTTGGGGCGTCTCCGTCCGAGGAAAGAGACACTCTGAAAGAACACGATGAGCAATCTTCAAGGCTAGGTAGTACATCAACCTAGCCTTGGTGTCAGCGGGCTGCCAGCGGTCCTCGCTGGCGTAAATCATCGCCACCTCCTCCCAAAAGTCCTTGGCGTAAACGCCACTAGGAAATCGACCGTTAAAGGTCTCATGAAACCCGAAGAAAGTCCCAAACTCACGGATGGAAAAGTCATAGTTTCTTTCCATAAGACGGAAAGAAACGGTCCTATCTACATGGCTATGCTGAAAGGACGTCACTACCTCCCCCGTAAACTCCTCGTAGGCGTCTTCTCGGATAGCCGAGAAGACAACAAGTCCGGCTCTATCTAAGAGCCAAGTAAGGTCATCTATAATGTTGAGAGGAACTAGATCCTCCAACAATAAGTACCTAGGTCCAATCACAGGTCTCTCATGGATTCTCTCGAGTGCATCGAGGTAATCCTCGTGAATGGTCGGGACCCTAGGGCTAGGAGGTGAAGGTGATAAAGGTGATGATGGAGGTGAAGGTGAAGAGGGTGGTGGTGCCCTAGAGGATGAGGAAGAAGAGGGATTGCCCTTCCTCTTCTTGTTCTGGTCATTCTTTTTCTCTTTGATTCTCCCCGAAACTCTCCTCACAAAGTCCATTCTGTCAAAAATTACGGGTTGTTCTAGAGGTTCCACGGCCGTGGTTCTCCCAGGAACCGTGATTCGTCTCAAAAAATCGCAAATCTCAGAATTCAGCACTTAATCCCAACAAACAGGCAGCCCTAATCTAATTTCTTCCAATCTCAATCAGTTCTTCCTAAAATCTCTAACAAAAACGAACCAAATCGACAAAGATCAAGAAGCGAGGAAAAACCTATTTTTCAGATTTAAAAATCCGAATTGCGCATTCCTTGGTGAATTTCCGCTCGATTTATCGCTTGGATCTTGTTGGTGGTCGAATTTGCTTCAGTTTAGGAAGAAGAATCGTTAAAAACGATTAAGAAACGAGGATTTGAGAGAGGGTCGTGGATTTCGGCGTTTAGGTCGTGGAAGAGGGGTTTTGTGGGTGATTTTTGTGAAGAACGTGGTTTATATAGTCACAGGCAAAATTTTGAAAATCACGGTCTGTCGGGGTGTTCCACGGCCGTGGAATTGTACGGAACCGTGGTTTTGGTGATTTTTCAAAGGCTTTTGGAAATTACGGGCACTGTAGCTGTCACGACCGTGGTTTAGGCCGTGGAACTCTCTGTAAAGCTCCAAAGTCAAAATTTCGTCACTTTTCTTCAACATTATCCCTCCCTTTTCCTTTTCCATCGTTCCTACATCCAAAAACACGAACATACCGGAAGGAATCGAAGGCAAAAACAAAGTGAAAAACGTTATACTAAGCTAATCTATGAATCGAAAACAGAAACAAAAATGCAATACCTTGGGTTGCCTCCCAAGAAGCGCTTTGTTTAAGGTCCGTAGCTAGACCAATCTCGCACTTATTCGAGTGCGGTAGGCGCGAACTCTTTGGTTTGGAGTTCCGGCGTATACTTCTTGAGTCGTTGGCCGTTCACCTTAAAGCTTCCGCTCGTTTCACCCCATACTTCAACTGCACCATGGGGGAAATACACTTAATTAGAAATGGTCCGGTCCAACGAGATTTAAGCTTATCTGGAAAGAGACGAAGCCTTGAATTGAAGAAGAGAACTTGATCTCCTTCTTTGAAGTCCTTTGGAATGATATGCTTATCATGCCAACGCTTTGCTCTCTCCTTATAGATCTTAGCGTTTTCATAAGCATTCAAGCGGAGTTCATCCAGCTCATTGATGTCTAGGAGACGCTTCTCTCCCGCTTCCTTCATGCTGAAATTTAACCACTTGATAGCCCAAAACGCTTTGTGCTCCAACTCTACCGGCAAGTGACAAGACTTCCCATACACAAGGTTGTATGGTGTGGTTCCTATGGGAGTCTTGTATGCAGTCCGGTACGCCCATAATGCATCGTCGAGCTTCAAAGACCAATCCTTCCTAGTCCTTGAAACCGTCTTCTCTAGAATTCCTTTGATCTCCCTATTTGAGATCTCAACTTTTCCACTTGTTTGTGGATGATAGGGGGTAGCAATCTTGTGAGTAACCCCATACTTAGCTAGAAGAGCTTCAAAGCGCCGGGCAATGAAGTGAGAACCTCCATCACTAATGATCGTCCTTGGCGTCCCAAATCGCGGGAAGATGGTGTTGTTAAAGAACTTAACCACCACCATGGCATCATTGGTGGGAGAGGCAATTGCTTCCACCCATCTAGAAACGTAATCTACCGCCAATAGTATGTATTGGTTTCCACAAGAGGATGGGAACGGTACCATAAAATCAACTCCCCAAACGTCGAAAATCTCCACCTCTTGGATGTTGTTGAGGGGCATCTCATTTCTCCTAGAGATATTGCCTGTTCTTTGATAAGCATCGCAGCAAGAAACAAAGGATTGCACATCTCTAAACAAAGTAGGCCAAAAGAATCCAGATTGCAATACCTTTGCGCTAGTCTTGTTCGAACTAGCGTGTCCTCCACAAGGTAGTGAATGACAATGGCGGATGACACTTTGCATCTCATCTTCCGGCACACATCGCCGAATGATGCCATCCGGACCTCTCTTAAAGAGGAGAGGCTCGTTCCAAAAGTATTCCCGGATATCCTTAAAGAACTTCTTTCTTTGTGCGTAGGATAGTCCGGGCGGTATCTCCAGGCAAACCAAATAGTTAACAAAATCAGCAAACCATGGTTCGTTACCTTTGGAGATTACATCGATGCACTCCTCAATAATGTGTAGGTGTTCATCCGGGAAGGAGTCGTCGATGGGTAAATGGCCGTCCTCTAGATGTGTTAGGCGACTCAAATGATCCGCAACAGAATTTTCTGAACCTTTCTTGTCGCGGATCTCTAGATCGAATTCTTGTAGGAGAAGAATCCATCTAATTAGCCTTGGCTTCGCGTCTTTTTTCGCAAGGAGGTACCGGATCGCAGCATGATCCGTGTAGATAATCACCTTTGCACCTACAAGATAAGAGCGAAACTTGTCAATAGCATAGACAATGGCTAAAAACTCTTTTTCGGTAATGGCGTAGTTGAGCTGCACTTCGTCTAGCGTCTTGTAGCATAGTATATGGCATGGGTTCTCCCTTCCTTCCGTTGTCCAAGAACAGCTCCTATAGCTACGTCACTAGCATCGCACATAACCTCAAAGGGAAGAGTCCAATCCGGAGGTTGGATAATAGGTGCTGAAATTAGAGCTTGCCGAATCGTGTTAAACGCATCCAAACATTCCTGCGAAAACTCAAAAACCGCATCCTTCATCAATAGATTAGTGAGAGGTTTTGATATCTTAGAAAAGTCCTTAATGAAACGTCTATAAAATCCAGCATGTCCTAGGAAACTTCTTATCTCTTTCACCGAAGTTGGGGGAGAAAGTTTCTTTATGGTCTCTATCTTAGCTTTGTCTACTTCTATCCCTCTACTAGAGACTAAGTGACCTAATACAATTCCTTCCTTAACCATAAATTGACACTTCTCCCAATTAAGAACTAGGTTAGTGTCTTCACACCTTTGCAAAACAAGAGAAAGGTTAGAAAGGCAATCGTTAAAAGAGGAACCGTATACGGAGAAGTCGTCCATGAAGACTTCCATGATTTCCTCTATGTATTCGGAGAAGATGGCCATCATGCACCGTTGAAAGGTGGTTGGGGCGTTGCAAAGCCCGAACGGCATTCTCCTATAAGCAAACGTACCCCATGGGCACGTGAATGTGGTCTTCTCTTGATCATCCGGGTGTATCGGAATCTGAAAGAAACCACTATAACCGTCAAGGTAGCAAAAATGTGAATGTTGTGCTAACCTTTCAAGCATTTGATCAATGAATGGCAATGGGAAGTGATCCTTCCGCGTTGCATTGTTGAGCTTGCGGTAGTCTATGCACATCCGCCATCCTGTCACGGTTCGGGTAGGAATGAGTTCGTTGTTCTTGTTGGTGATGACCGTCATTCCTCCCTTCTTCGGAACTACTTGAACTGGACTCACCCACTTACTATCGGAGATAGGGTAGATGATACCTGCATCAAGAAGCTTAAGAATCTCCTTCTTGACAACCTCCTTCATGGTCGGATTCAACCGCCTTTGAGGTTGTCTTGAAGTTCTAAAATCTTCCTCCATTAGTATCTTATGCATGCATAGGGAGGGTTTTATTCCTACTAAGTCCTCAATAGTATAGCCTAAAGCTTTCCTATATTTCCTAAGGACAATCATGAGCTGATTATGTTCATCTATGCTTAGATCGGAACTAACAATGACCGGAAAGGTAGAAATAGGTCCTAGAAAAGCGTACCTTAGATGAGTAGGAAGTGGTTTGAGATCCATTGCTTTCGGAGCTTCCAATGATCCTTGAGAAGCATCCGATGTCTCCTTAGAAGTTTCTAAGGGTGATGAGTGTGGGGGAGAAGAATCAGAAGAAGTTGAAGAAGTGTCTCGATCACCCCTTTCCACGCCCAAAACTACGGTTTCCTCATGTCCTCCACGGCCGTGGTTTAGGTCGTGGAAAGGAAATACGGTTGTCATGTCTTCTCCACGACCGTATAACCCCTTGGAGTGGGACACGGTTTTGGTTGTGAAATCCACGGCCGTGGAATACAGTGTGACCGTGGATTCTCACGTTTTCTGCCTCATCGTGGAGTTTTTCGAACTCCACTTCATGCATCTCTTCTTGTGCTTCTAAGGCTTCAATTGCCTCATTGCACCCTTCGTCTTCCCCTACATTTGTTAGACTCATAGTGATAACTTTTTGTAAAGGATCGTTAAAGAGAATCGCACTTACCTCCTCCCTAGACAAACCCTCTTCATCTTGGATATCGAAAATATCCTCATCAAAGATTGGCTCCTTCACTAGAGTGGAAAGAACGAACTCTACTTTCTCTTCTCCTATATCAAAAGCGAGTCTCCCATTCTTGCAATCGACTATGCAGCCGGAAGTTGCAATAAACGGTCTTCCGAGTATGATCGGGACCGGACTATCTGTAGGAATATCAAGCACGACAAAATCAATGGGAACAAAGAATTTACCTAGCTTGACCGGGACGTCTTCTACGATACCGACGGGGCGAGTGATGGATCGATCCGCCATGTACAACGTCATCTTCACCGGTTTAGGGTCGCCTAAACCGATCTTCCTGCATAATGCAAGTGGTATGATGCTCACACTTGCTCCTAAATCACATAACGCATCGTATGTGACATCTCCCACTCCTTTGGGAATGCAAAATGA
The DNA here is from genome assembly GCA_033239125.1 of Fagopyrum homotropicum. NCBI lineage: Eukaryota > Viridiplantae > Streptophyta > Magnoliopsida > Caryophyllales > Polygonaceae > Fagopyrum > Fagopyrum homotropicum. The sequence goes on from BSWB01000005.1 coordinate 63,289,676, forward strand.
CCCCGGATCCTTTAGCTTTGGGGGCATTTTCTCCTTCATGGTCTTGATGAGATCCGAAGAATCCGAACTCATCTTGACCTCTCCGAAATCTTCTAGCTTCCTCTTGTTAGAGAGGAGCTCCTTCAAGAACTTGCCATAAGCCGGTATACCTACAATAGCATCAATAAATTGTATATTAATATGCAGCTTGCTCATGAGTTCTATAAACTTACCAAATTGTTTATCTAGGCGCGCTCTCGCTCTAGATTGAGGAAATGGTAGGGGAGGTTTGTAAGCCGGAGGAGGAACGTAGACATCTTCCTTCTCCTTCTCTTTGTCTTTCTCTACGGGGACTTCTACGAACTTACGCTGCGGATCGGTGGTAGTAACTCCGCTCCTAGTTGTGATTGCCATCACCCTTCCTTTAGGGTTGTCCTCCGTCTTTCCTGGAAGTTTCCCTTGATTCCTAGGAACTTCCTCCGCATGGCTGAACATTTGGTTTTCTAAAACCTTTTGAGCTTTATCAACCTTAGAAATTTGATCGTCAACCTTAATGATGCGGTTCTACAACCCTTGTAGCTTTCCCAAAATCGTTTCCAACATGGGATCGGGTTTCTCCTTCTCCGAATTGTTTCCTCCATTAGATGATTGCCCCTGGCTTTTCAAAGGAGTAGAGGAAGAGGAAGGTGGAGTTAGTGAATTAGAATTGGAAGGATAAGAGTTACCGGAATTTTGTTGATTGGAGCGCCAACTGTTGTTGTTTGAAACCCTATTGTTGTTCCAATTGTTGTTCCGGTTGTTGTTGTTTCGTTCCAATTGTTATTCCGGTTGTTGTTCCGGTTATTGTTGTTGTTGTTGCGGTTTGTGTTATCACCGCCAATGTTGTTGCTCAAATATCCAACATCCTTGCCTTGTTGCTTTGGAAAGTTGGTCTTAATAGCCTCCTTCAACTCTTTGATCTCATTGTTGAGGGAGAAAATCTGATTTTCAGCTTCATGTGTGAGCTTTGCTCCTTGCTCCACACGATTTCCCTCCACTTTCCGGTGGGAATACTTTTCTATGACCCTTGCTTGCTTCTCAATGAAGTCTCAAACGTCATCTTCTCTCATATCCATGAACGTTCCACATGAGAGGGATTGGAGGTTGAATTGCATCCCCGCATCCAGCCCCTTGTAGTAAATCTTTAACAATGCAAGCATGGATATGCCATGATGAGGGCAATCCAATAACAAGTCCTAAAACCTTTCCCATGATTGAAACAAACTTTCGTTAGATATCATGGAAAATGCATTGATCTTACCTCTAAGTTCTGCCGTTTTGGATGGCGGAAAGAATTTGGTGAGGAACTCCGCGGAAAGGTCTTCCCACGTGTCTAGTTTCCCCCTAGGAAGAGCTTGGTACCAAGACAACGCTTTCCCCTTCAAGGAGAAGAAGAAAGGCTTGAGCTTATAGTTGTTGGTAGTAGCACTCTTCGATCTCATTGTCTCCATCATACACTCAAAGTTTTGCAAGTGTTGGTGTGGAGATTCAGCGCTTGTCCCGCCAAATTGGTTTTGGCGAACAAGAGTAATAACTTAAGGGTTGAAGCTAAACCCTTGCACATCTTCAGCATCAAAATTCACGCCCAAACGGCGCGGTTGTTGTGTTGGATCCATCCTTTGTCCAAGAGTTCTTGGCTCATCATCTACACGTTCGATCCTCGCATTCCTAGGTGGAATGCGGCGATTTGCAGCTCCCCGTGGATGGAAAGGATTCACATTGATCGTGGGATCAATCTCCTCTAGCGGTGGCATGGAAGAATCACTATCATCAGCGGATGAGTGACCTCTTCTTCTAGATCTTGATGCCCTTCTTGAGGATTTCTTGCTTCCCTTATTCTTAAGGTCGCTTAGTTCTATCCTCATTTGGAAAATCATATCCTGTAGATTGTTAACTTGAGATTGATGACGATCCATTTCATCCCGGCGGATGTTCTCATTCCATTGGAGTTGAGCTTCCTTCTCCGCCAACTCCGCTTGAAGATCACGTTCGTGTTCTTCGGCCATCTTCTTTTCCTTGCGCTTTTGCCTTAAAGTTCTCTCAAGCTCTTGATCAAGAGGTAAGAGGTCTTCGGCGTTCCTAGACCTGCGCATGCACTCAAAGAAATATCAAATAACAAGAGCAAGCTCCCAAGCTTGACAACCGGCTACCGAATTCGGTCTAAACCAAATCCCCGGCAACGGCGCCAAAAACTTGTTCGCCCCTAAACGTGCGTGCAAATAAGCTTTAAGTTTATAAAACTAGAATCAAGCAAGCGAACCCGCAGTGTAGGAATCGGCGTAGATTAGCAAGTATTCCAGAGTATCGAACACAGGGATTTGGGGAGAAACAAATTCGATTTCAGATTATCAAGCAGGTAAATGTAAGAGCTTTGCAAATTATTGGGAAAACAACAATCCTAAAGATCCAAGTATCCAGCTGTGGCAATCGAATCAAGATATACTTAATAATATAAAGACAGAGTTGAGATATGCCAAGGTATACTAATGTAAGGTAATCGTATGGTGAAGTTCCAAAAACCTTATATGACTCACCTACAAGACACTCTCTATACAGGTTGTTGGGGCTTCAATATAGAAAGGTTCTAAAGGCAAGAATTAATGTCAAATACCCAAACTTGTAATCCAAGGATCAAGACTAACTAAATCGATTAAGGGTGTGACACTCACAATCGAGGTAGAGGTTGTTGAGGCTTCACTACCACCTAGAAAAGGCAAGCCTAAACTAAGTTAAAGCAAATCTTTAACTTTGGATTAAAGTAAAAACAGGTTCATAAACTTAAGGGAAATTACGGGTGGATCTTGAGATTCAACGGTCGTGGAACTCAAGAACAAACCGTGATTCAGGGTTTGTCGACGATTCTCTCTAACTCTCAGGGTCTAATCTGTTTACGATCGATCTATCATCATCTAAGCCACAACTATCAACCCTTCACCTTAGAATTGTTAAGGGTTTTTAGCCAACAATCATCATTTTGATATCAAATTCAAAGATTAAAAGATTGAAAGATGAAAACTTCCGAAAACTTCCAATAAACTTCAAACTAATCTCAAAGTCACAATCAAGAACGAATATTATCAATAGATTCAGAATAAAACAAACAAACACAATCTTAGGAAAGAAGGAAGAACGGGATGTCAATCCGTCTTCTAAATCAAACCTAAACAAGAAGAGAAATCTTCTTGCAACAATCTTCCAAAAACTCCGATCTTCCGTCAATCCGGAAATCTCAACAGCAATCTCCACCAAAAGTGCGAGATTAGGGCAACTCCAAGCGTAACGTAGTATACGTCTTTTGCAAGAATCGCCAAAAATCTCCAAGTCACGGCGTAGGCGAAAACTATAAAACAAGGTCTAAAGCAAGGTGCAAAAATGCGTCTAAGCCAAGGTGACGGAATCTCCCTTCGTCCGTCTTTTTATAGGGCAAGATAAAATATCGGCCCGGCCCAATCTTCAAAAGATCGTGGCTTCAAAATGTGGCGAAAAAGATCGCCAAGATCACGGTCGTGGAAGGTTCCACGACCGTAATTTAGAGCGTGGAAATCAACACGGTTTGAACCATGGATTCCACGACCGTAAAAGCTTCTGGAATGAACCACGCTTCTCCTGCTGGGTTCCACAACCGTGGAACTGAACGTGGTTCATAGTACGGCCGTATTTTAGAGCGTGGTTTAGGGCAAGAACGTGATTCTTCCCTAGCCTCGTGCATTCCTGAAGTTGACATCCATTTTGCTCCTAAGAATGCCATTAATCCATGGACATACTCAATCAACTCGTCTTTGCTCGATTCAGTTCGGAAATGGCTCTCAATCACCTATAATCAACATAAAGCTTGTGTAGACATCTATATCGACAATATAGGCAAACTAGCTCACAAATGCAACAATGCTAAATCAAATACTATCAATATGAATCAAATACACTTAGAAAACGTGCCTAAAATATCACAATATTTCATGCTAACACATAGTCGGGTTGTGGGTTAGTAGTACGTCGGACTACCATCGCTCTCCGTGGATCTCAACAACTTAGAATGATAGTTGTGTTAGTTAGTATATAGAATTATATCGATATGTTCTAATGTATTATTATATATATGTATATGTATAGCATGTTAGTATCCTAAAGGATATTTTGTATCCTTTAGTTGTGATATAATGAAGCAATTATCGCCTCATTATAAATCGGTAGCAGACTTGATGAGTTTTCAACACGAGGCAATGGAATCGGACCTTGAATTGAGCATTATACTCGGGTGGGCTGCTTGGTGATCCTTACAAATCATCCAAAGAACAAGTGATCAAGGAAGTAAAGTTGTGAATATAAATTTTTACCACAAGCACAATCAGATGAGGAAGAAATCCCTGAGTCAGTTCAGTTAGAAGGAATAGAAGGTCGTAGAAGGAACTCGGGCATACGAGGCCGAGAGACGGAACTAGAAGAACCATGCAAGAGACTACAAGAGTGCGGAGTAGAGATAACAATATTGGAATGGGGCAAGTAGAATTGAGTACAACAAACATTGCGGAATCAAGGACATTACAATCGAGGCGGATGCCCATAGACCCTTATGGGCATGAGAAACTAGAAGAGGTAGAGTGTCAATCCGGGTGTGAGAATCTAAAGAGCACGGAATGAAGACCTACAATTGTGTGTAAAAGCGAAAAGGAAGACCCCACAAGCGTGGGGAGGTTTTGACCTCCTTAGAGATAAAAGAAGTTTGGAAAATACGCCAATATCTAAAGAATGGAAGTTTGTAGCAGGGTCAACGGAGTTTCATGAAGATGATATTACTACTAACTGTAGTGAAAAAAAAATAATAAATAATAAAAAAATAATAATAAAAAATAAATAAATAAATAAATGCATGGGAGAACGACCTTGCTGGACTCGAGAGTCCAGGGTAACCCCAATTATCAACACAGACAGTCCATGCAAGAGGAACTGGAAGTGGGTGATCATTACGGCCATAAAAATTGCAAAGACGGTTGCAAGCTATCGTAGAAGACTTGAAACGACTGTTTATGTCAGATGAATGACACAATCGGACTAGAGAAACAGAGTTGTCCCAATGGAAGCAGAAGAGTGAAAGATAAGACGAACTAAAGAAGGATAAAAGGATTAATGTAGTAGGTGATGTGCACCAAAAGTTTAATACAAGTAAAGGTATGAAATTCAGATAAGTTAATTATAGACTGACCGATGTCAACCAAGGACGTGCAAGTATGGTTTGGTATTGACGAGTTATGTGCCGTTAAGAAGAGATAATTGTGACTGTGAATCTATGGAGTAGCTTTACCGACGGCTTAGAGGATTTCCTCATGTAGGCAACGACAACCTTCTTGGATGAATTAAAGGTATAAAGAGAAACATTTTAAGGGTTACTTCTTGGCTAGTTAAGATCAAACTCCGGTGAAGTCAGGGAGTTTGGATCCGTTGTAGAAGAATTAAGAAAGTAAGCGGAAGAAGTTGTTTTTCAATCGTTGTTTTATTTTCTTAAGGCAAGTAAAGAAGGTGCGTAGTACTACATCCGTATAAGACTCATGGTGTAATTGGAAGAAAGAGTTTTGGGGTCATTCATTTTATACTTACAGAAAAGGTCCTTAGGATCAATGAGTGACAACAGGATAAGCAGAGTAGCGCAGCGGAAGCGTGGTGGGTCCTAACCCACAAAGCAAGAAGCTCAAGGGTACTGATGGATGTCGTGTCGATTTTATGATGATGATAGTTGGAGAAATGCATTCTAGTTGGAAGAAACGTGAGATAGGGTATATGAGTGACTAGAAATATTGTACGGAAACTTACGTGCATGTAGAGGTAATAGAAGGAGACTGGTACCCTATTATGGATCCGAGTGAAGAGTGATGGCTTTGTAACATGTTGCCAGACAAGTAATTTTGGAATTCTATACTAATAGAATACTCTATAGTGAGTTTTCTGGATGGATTACGAAAGAATTAATGATGTAATAAAAGTATTGTGCATGACCTGCACTAGAAAGCTCAAAGTGAGTAACTATCATCCTGAGTCGAAGATACATAAGAAAGAGAAGCGATAGGAGCATACTTGCAACCTAGTCACCGTGCTTAAAGACAGCATAATCTCGGAGTAGATTTTATGTGTAATGTTATGTCGGAACAAAGCCTAGTTGCGTTTTGAGTTAGAGGGCTATTACTAGTCCGATAAAAGGGGAGGATATAGGAGTGCAATGTTGATGGTGTGCTAGCATTAATCGAGTAGTTATGATCAAATAACGGTGATATGAGATCACTTTGTGTCTAATACCGTCATTCCGGACATATTCTATGTCACTTAAGATCATGGAAAATGCATGAGAACCCTAGGTTCGAGTTAACGATATATTAGAGATCTATAAATAATATAATAATGCCAAGTGAACAGAGAAGATGACCACTAGATTTGATTTTTTTGTTGTCTCGAGTGTTAGACCTGAAAAGGGTAAAGGTGGCAATTCCTTACCTGAGGAATAAGATGATTGAGTAATATTAAAAGACAAGACCAAGTGGGTCGTGATACGAAGAGCATTGAGCACTTGGTAAGTGTTGGTGGATGTCCAAGACCTTTGACCTGATTGTGTAGACAGAACATTTTCAGAAGGCCAGAAGCAAGTGGTTATAACGAAGGGAAGAAAGGTGAATAAATCATTTTCCGTAGGGTCATCAAAGGATCTAGAACTTTAGTTTTCCACGGAGACTAAGTTTGGGAACTGAGTTTGAGAATTTCAGTTGGAGATATACCTACCAGACACAAGTTAGGTCATCAGATTAGAGGATTAGACAGTTGAGCCGGATGATACCGGTGAGATATCCGGTAACCACTCTAGAACGTGGTAACATATGCTTGTGATCTAAGTACCTGAAAAGATTTAAGATTTAGTGGTTTTATGAAAATCCGATAAGGCTACCAAAGATTGAAGATAGTAAGAGACGTAACCTTTCAAAGACCCATGTAGCGATAGTTGTAACCTCGGGAGTGACGAGTTAGGGCTTGACCTTGTATGTGTGATATTGTTTGACTGCTTGTTTATTTCATGATTGAGTGTTAGTCAGTGATGTGTTCTTTTGGTAACCTTGATGTGCGGGATACTTAGATGTGGAAACGATGAGACTTTTGCATAGTGATCAAACACACCTAGTTGGTGCCTTAAAGGCCGATCAGGATTGTCTTACCCTAAGTTTCGGGACGAAACTTATTTTGAGGGGGATCTGATGTAACGACCGGATTTTTCGTTACGCTTTAATAGGGTTAGAGGGGTTTAGAAAACGAAATTAAAAATTAGTGAAACTAGGATAAACAAGTTTATGTATGGAAGTTGTCTAATTAAATACTTTGTTCTATGTTTCGGGACGAAAGTTATTTTAAGGGGGGACTGATGTAATATCCGGAATTTTCGTTCCGTTTAATTCCGAAGCAAATCGGACTTCGAGCCGTTGATGGTTTTCCATTTTATCTAGTATTTCTTTCTTCACGAATTTTTCACATTTTATGTAGAATTTAATTCACATAAAATGATAAAATTATATCAATATCTAATTCTTATAATTATTTATCATTTTATGTAGAATTTAATTCACATAAAATGATAGATTTATATCAAACCCTAGTTATTATAATTTATTCTTATCGATGACTTTAGACGAGATCATGACAAGCTATGACGAGATCATGACTAAGCTGAGACGAGACCATGACAAAGCCCGGTAAACCTGTGACAAACTCATTCATGGACCTGACAAGGCCATGATGAGTTTTTACATGTTTTTGACAAACTATTCAGCCCATCTTTCTTGCAATTATTTGAGTCATCCTTCTTGCAATTGTTTCAGGCCATCTCTTTGCTATGATGGCCCAGCTACCCATAACCCTCCAGCCCACACGGACCTGCTTTTGCCCAGCCTGCCAAGCCTTCAGTAGCCCATGTCTTCAGCTGCATCTCGCAGCCTAGGAAGCTCAAAAATTGTCCCTCATTTCGCAGCCCAGAACTCCATTAGATACGGGCCTGCTGCTCCTCATCTCGCAGCCCAGGAAGCACAGCAATTGTCCCTCCTACCTCCCACGTAATAGCAGCCCAACTCCTCTGCTTCCTTATCTCACGTAACGGCTGAAAGAGTGTCGTAACAGCCAAATGTCACGCACTAAAGATCCTCCCTCTTTCCTTCCATCATTGATGCGTACATAAGACCTCTTCAGCAGCCCCACCGCAACCCTAGCAACCTCCTCGGTCAACCCTCCTCTCCAGTCGCCTTCCAGCCCTGGAGTCATGCACAGGTATCACCTAGGCGTCCTTCTGCGCATAGGAGCCGGCAAGACCAACAGTCAGGAGTAGCAGCAGGAGCGTTCACCCTTCTGCACATCCCTTCACCTTGTGTCCGGCACACAAGGGCTCCTTCATTCCGATTCGAGCAGAGAAGTTGATCGACAATGACGGACTGCACTGCTGCAAAACAACTGCAGAGAGTTGTTACGTTTTTCTCAGTTTTCGGAAGTGACGAGCAGTCAACTTTGGGTCCAGATTTGGGTAAGTTAGACTTCTTCTTTTTGGCTGAATTTTGGATATTTTGTAGTCCGTAGTACATAGTAGATCATACTAAAATTTGGGAAGAATCGGAGTTACGGTTTGAGAGTTATGATGTTGCAAAGTGACTCCTCATACAGTTTTTTTTTATAAATGTGCTGAGTTGAGAAAAACAGCATGGGATGCTGTTTTGAAAGATAGTTTTAAATAGGATTTTGATCTCTGTTGGACTTGAATTTTGTATATGACATAGTTGACATTATGTAGTAGAACATATCTAAATTTGGGATAAATCCAGCAAGTGGTTTAGGAGTTATGATTTTTCAAAGTGTACTCAAATTTTTGCTTAGGAAACTTCAAGTGTTGTAACCAACTATGGAAATTTTTGTAGAAGTGAATGGTGAACAGTTTTAAGAAATTCTTGCTCCTAGGAGTATATGAGATATCATAGATGATCTAGAGAATTATTTCGGAATTTTAATAAGTTTATTCGAATTTCTTATTTGATGCCGAAGTTGGACTTTAACGATCTTTCAGAAAATAGGAAAATGGGTAAATTGCCAGTTTGTAACCAAAATCATCTTTAGGAGTTAGAATATGACTTTTTAGTCTCAAATAAGAGCTTAGGCTTGAATCATGGAATTTTTGGAAGTTTCGGGACCAAGGGTAAAATAGTCATTTTACCATAAATTGGTACTGTATTAAATTCTATTCTAATAGGATCTACTACCTTAGAAGTCTTAGACTTCTAATTACCAAGAAAGTGTGCTGACACACTTGCCTCCTTTGACAGGCAACCGAGTTATACAGTTACAAATTGAGTTGTGATTAAGAGAGTCGAGATCTGATTCAGGTAAGTCCACGGACTTACTTAGCTGGCTTCTTGTATGAGGGTAATGTGTATGAGTGGTGTTTGTTAGTTATGCTAAACAACGAAACCGGATTAGGCCGACTTTATTATTTAAGTAATTGACCCAAGTGTATGATAACGGGTCGTGATATCATCTGCCTAGCTCTTGCGAGAGTCTAGGAGGTTCCCTGGGATCAGCCCAGTCCGGTAGATGGTTAGATGCATTAGTACCATTCCGCGTTGGTAAACGGGGACAAGGGCGAGGTTTGGGAATCCCTCGTGTCACAAAATAAGTATCATTAGTAATAACCTATCACCTAATTAAAGATAATAAAAGGATTGAGTGTGGCATGTTGCTTTTGTATGTTGTGTGTTTGTGCTTTTACCTTTATACTTATGCATAGAATGTTAGCTAAAGGTGTTATACCGCTTGTAGATGCCTTGCAGGTTAACACAGTTGTAGAGAGATCCGGAGGAAATGGTCAGCCGGGTCCACGTACTCATTTAGTTGGGGACGGGGATGTCTTTTGTTCTTCATATGCATCATTTTAGTAGCTTTTCTTGTAAGGTTGATACATATTCTCCATGTATATAATGTTTACAGTTTTCAAATGTTTTTAATACTTTTGTGCCTTGTTGTAAGATCCAAGTAAAATTGTTGTCAAACTATGGTCGGGACCCATTGTGAGGTCCTAAACAGTAGCTCCCCGAGTTCTCAGAATTTGGGGTGTTACACTCCCCTTGTTTGTGCTTATGTGGTTATGTCATGATGTGCTATGTGAGTTCGTATGAATATATGTGTACCTTGCGAGGTCTTGTCGTGAGTTTATACCAAGACTTGGTTTAGGGCCGATTGTTGACGTTTTTATGAGTTCTACTTGGTTACGAGACGTGTTTGGCCGAGAGTGATGCCTTTAGAAAGTTTCGGTACGAAACTTATTTTTAAGAGGATTAGTTGTAACATCCGGAATTTCTATTCCGATCTTGAAGCGTTTTATTGACCTTCCCGCGTTAGTGGTTCAGTTTTCCCGCAGGCACGAGGTGCTGAGTGTCGGAATTTATTCCCAAAATCCCGTGCCGACTCTTCGTTTTCCCCTTTCCGCTTTCCAACCCCTCGTTCCTAGCTAAGGTGACAAGAGGTCAGCTGACCCCTTGTATCTCCTCCTACCTTTTCAGCCAAGCTCTCCCTCTATCCTCCCTTTTCATTTCAGGCACTTCACTTCCTTCACACTTTCTCTAGTGCTCTTCTCACCTTCTTCTCATTTGCAGCTCTTGGATTTGTGGACTGTAGTGGTGGAGAATCAGATTCGGTTTAGTAAGCTTATTCCTCTCCCTCCCTTCTCTTCCTTACTGCTTATCCCTTTCTTCTCATCTCCTCCATCCATTGCCATGGATGAAGCTCTTGAGCAAGCTTTTTCTTGAATCCTTGCATGCATATTTTCTTAGGTCATGGAAACGCAGCTTGCTCCGCGGCTGCGTTTTAGGCTCCTTTTCTCCCTTTCTCTTCGCTCCTTCCTTAGTTTTGAGGTTATATCTTGATAGTAGCATGCCTAGGTTGGACCTAGGATAGATTAGGAATGCCACCTAGTGAGTGAGAACCTAGGTGCCCTTAGAACTCGTTGGAATCGTTGTTGATCTTGTGTGTTTGTTGACCTTATGGTCTCTTCTAACTTGTGACCTTACTCCAGCTTCAGGGAGTGTTTAACCTTATATAGGGTGTGGGCTGTTCTTTTTCCCTTTCATATGGTTATCATGTTCATGGCCTCTTAATGGTCAAAGAGCGTTTCCCTAGCTTACTCGTCGTTCAAACTTATGTTTGGTTGTTAGCCTTGGAGAGTCTTTGAGTTGAGTATATGAAATCGATGTTAATGTGTACCTCGTTACAATCAGGCCTTGGTTGTTTCCTATAGAAAATTATGTTTGGTTGTTAACTTGTGGGAAGAATGGTCATCGATCAAATGGTGAATCTACTTTAACTTTTTTTCGAAAAAAAAACATTTGTTAGTCTCGTCATGTACGTTTGATTCACACTTCGCTATAGAAAATTATGCATTATAATAGATCGAGTTATTTCAAGTTCAAATGTAGAGAGTCACAAATATTTTGGCGGGTTCATGTCAATGGGCAAGTTAAAGGAGAGGACCTTGTCCCCTAAATATTCATAATTTTTATTTCACTTCTAAAATGCCCTAAAATAAAGTGCGTTACCGATATATACTTTTCTGTAATTTTATTAATATTAGAGAGCTTAAATATATTTGCGAGCATTTTTATGTGATAATTTAAATTTTAGGAGTACAAATGTATATATTTATCTACATATTATATATTTATATATTACCCGTATTTAAGTTATTAAATTATTATAGTATAATATTTTACGAGAACGATTTCTATATCGTAAATTATTTTACCGGAAAGGCAAAAAGTTTTTCAATCCAGAATCCCGTTCCAAATATTTCTGTCGAGTTTATTCCATTTTCTTTTTCCCCTAGTTTTCTTTTCTTTTCTTTTAATTTATTTTTCTCCCTTTCCTTGTTCCTCTGCGGACACAAGGGAACCCAGTCATTGCTTGACTCTCTTCCGGTTTGTTGGCCTCCCATGTGCGAGCTTGCCGCCCAAGCTAAATGCCAACCGTAGCTTGCATCCTCTCTTTGTGGCTAGCTTAGTCTACCCGACTGAAGAACTGAGTAGCGGATTAATAAGGATATAAATGCTCTTGAAGGGGAAAACTATTGATATAAAACCGACAAAAGCTCGTGTAGACATCATTTGTAGTCATATGACTCAATTAAGCGTAAATGTCATGAAATAACGTCAAACCATGCATGAACAAGGGGAAAGCTACCTAAATGATTGCCTAAACTAGTGTCATAAATCATGTAATCAAGCCTGGTTGATTGTACTATAGTCCGGAATTTTTATTCCGTTTATGGAGCGGTTATCGATCTTCCCGCAGGCGCGGCTCAGTTTTTCCGCAGGCACGAGATGCTGAGTAACCGGATTTATTCCAAAAACCCCGTACCGACCATTCGTTTCCCCACCTTTTTTTTTGACCCCTCGTTATTGTAGTGATGGGCTGCTTGACCCCTCGTTTCCCCTTTTGGTGGGTAGCCTTCCTTCCCTCTTTCTCCTTTATCCATTTCCTCCTTCCCCATTTGCTCTTTCATGTGATTCTTTTCCCCCTTGCTTCTCGTCTCTCCTTCACTTCCCATGGTGATGCTCTTCATCTCCTTCTTGCTTGTGTGTGAGCTGCTCATCTTGGAAATGGATAGGAGACAACATTCCGGACCGCAGTAGGCATGGTCTTCTACTTCTTCCCCTACTTCATCTTCTTCTTCCTCCTCGAGCTCCAATGGTGGAAGCCATGGATACACTCAAATTCTTCCCCTTTGGCTTGCATGGGTTTCGATCAAGTATGGACTAGGAGTGCTATCCTAGTTTATAAGATTTTATGATCTTGTAAGAGTATATAGGACTGGAAGTCTAAGGACTTCTAGCTTGCGTGAGTGGTTGTTGATTATCAAGCCTTGTCTTGCACAATCCTCGGTTGTATTCCAACGGGAAGTGAGATTGGTTATTTGGCTAGTTTTGAGACGAGGTAAGTCTCCGGACTTACTTAGCTCCCTTTTATGCATTATTTGGAATAGTGACGGTGGTGTGTGTTCTGGCTTGTTTATAATCATGAAAACCGGATTACGATGACTTAGACATATATATTGTTGGCCCACTTGTTTATTATTATCGGGCGGTGACATCACTGCCCAGCTCCCAAGGGAGATTGGGAGGTTCCCTACGACTAGGTCATACATGGTATATGGGCGGGCTTCTTCACCACTCCACATGGTATACGGGAAGAGCTCTGCACCACTACTATTGGTTACACGGGGACAGAGGCGAGAGTTATAGGACTTCTCGTGTCAAACTTTGAACGAATGTAACTATTAATGGAATGACTTAAAAAGAGAAGATATGAATCGGGTTGTGGGAGTATATGAGCATGATGTGCGTTATGTTTACTTATGTGCGTGTTTGTGCCCTTGCTATCTTTATAATTCCTAGAATATGAGCTACTGGTTTTATACCGATTGTTGTAGTTGATGTGCAAGTTAGCATGTGGCCGAGTGATCCGGAGGAGTGGGCAACCGGGGTTCCATACATCATGGGTCGAGTTTGGGGGATTTGAGTCCGTGTATTGTTGTTGTATACTAGTGTATTGTTGGCATTGTTGTATAGTCGGGTGAGGTCTCCATCCGTAGCATCCCGAGTCTGTTTTGACTCGGGAGGAGTGGCGTTGTTGTACATCATGGGTCGAGTTTGGGGGATTTGAGTCGTTCATTCTTTAATTATTCGGGGATCATATCATTGCATTTAAATGTATTTCAGTTTTGACCTTAATTTGTGTCTTGTTGCAAGATCCGTGAAATTGTTGTCAGGCTAAGGGTCAGGACCCATTGTGAGGTCTCCATCCGTAGCATCCCGAGTCCCAGGGAATCGGGGTGTTACATACCCGGTGATTCATCCCATTAGAGAAACATTCTATCCCAACATACCACAACTTGTCCTAAGTTGATTAAAAGCTTGAGTCCTTGCTATAATCGGAAGTCCAAATCTCTAGAATCCACTCTCTATATATTGATCTTACATCTTGTGTTTGTGTTGTTGATTGGTTGACATTGTTGCTTGATTGTGATTTTTGCTTGATCACCACAAAAACCCACCCAAAAACATATGATTTTCTTTTCTTTATTCCCTTCTCTTTTCTTATCTTAGACTTGCACTATCCATGATTATTGCATGATTTAATCTCACCTCGATCTTTGTGTTCGCCCTCGAAATGCTTCCCTTTCTACTCTATGACCCGTACACTACGGGTTTTGCAAGGTAGTTTAGAAGATATTATCGAGTTATAAATTCTAAGACTTTGTGTGTGTATGTTTTGGGCGAACAAGTTCTTGGCACTCTTGCCTTGGATTTGTAGCATCACACCTAGCGGAGAACAATATTCGGGAATCATGACTATTGCATGAAATGTATTTCGGTTTTGGCCTTTTATTTGTGTCTTGTTGCAAGATCCGGTGCAATTGTTGTCAGGCTAAGGGTTGGGACCCATTGTGAGGACTCCGCCCGTAACGCTCTGAGTCCCGCGGATTTGGGGTGTTACATCGTGTATTTCCTTGTATTGTAGTCAAAAGTGATAAGTTGAATGTAATTTTTGTTTTTCATTGATATATGGTACGTTGTTTGGTGTTTTCTTGAAGATTTTGTTCTTTACTAGTACATATTTATGGTAGTAGATGTATGATGGTATCATTATTTGTCATAAAAGAAATCTAACGTTTTATTTTCCAATAAAATCATTTTGTTATCATAGTTTTTGATTGTGCACATTTCATATAGAAGTAAGATAAATGGATGATGTGCAGGCAAATGTTGATAACTTTTAAGGAAGAAGTTTATATATATATTTATATATGAAAAATAATTAAACAACAATCCAACGTTTTATTTTCCTAATAAAAGCTTTTGGTGTATTTTTCATGGTTCCCACATGTGATGCTTATTTTTTGACATTTATTGTCTATCTTTATTGGTACCTGCATAAATAATCAAATAAAAGAAACCACAACTTAACTTATTATCATCATAAAATAATAATGGAAGTATTTCGACGATAAAGAAATAGATGAAACAAAATATATCATACCCAAATTAGTATTTCATATATATATATTTGTATACATATATATATATATATATATATATATATATATATATATATATATATATATATATATATATATATAAATATATATATATATATGAAACATTTATTCCTCTTCCTCAATAGGATCTCCTTCAAGAACTTCCCATAGGCGGGCATTCCTAGAATAGCATCAAGGAAAGGAATGTTAATATGCAGTTTATTCATCAAGTCAAGGAACTTACCAAAGTGCTTGTCTAGATGTGCTCTGGCCCTTGACTGGGGGAATGGAAGTGGTGGTTTGTATGCATGGGGTGGAACATAAACTTCAGTTTTCCCCTCCGCTTTCTGTGGCTCCACCTCGGTTGGCATCTCGGTCGAAGTGTTCTTCGACTGCATCTGGACCGAGGTGGTGTTCGTCGGTACTGGCATCGACCGAGGCACTGGATCTGCGGTTTTCAGTCCACTCCTCGTAGTTATGGCCATGATCTGGCCCTTGGGGTTGCTTTCCGTCCTTGCTGGAAGCTTCCCTGGATCTCTTGGCGCTTCATTCGCCCTACTTGCAAGTTGTTGTTCAAAGGCTTTTTGGGCCTTCGAAAATGAAGTCATAGAAGTCTCCATAACATTAAGCTTGATCAAGAAAGCCTCTAGAACTGCGTCTTTCTTTTCCGGCTGAGACGAACTTGATCCTTGCCCCTGGCTTTTTATTGGAGTAGAAGAAGAAGAAGGGGAAGAGAGGAAAGGGTTAGAGGAATCGTGAGAGTTGGAGTTTGAATGATTGTTACCAAAACTTTGGTTGTTCGCCCTCTAGTTGTTGCTATTGGATCCTCTATTGTTGTTGTTGTAGTTGTTGTTCCGGTAACCGTTGTTGTTGTTACGGTATCCATTGTTGTTGTTCCTTTGCCCTTGCTCTTCCTTCTTGGTTTGAGCATCCAAGAGTTCCTTCAATTGCTTCACGTCATTCTTCAAAGATGTGAGTTGATTGTTGTTGGGCTGAGTTTCTTGGAAGTTAACTCTTTTAACTCCACCTTTAGCTCCTTGATGAGTGTACTTCTCTATATGCAAAGCTTGCTTCTCGATGAAGTCCCAAGCTTCGTCAATCGCCATGTCCATAAAGGTACCAGCGGAGAGTAGTTGGAGGTTGAACTGGGTGCTTCCGTCCAGTCCCTTGAAGTATATCTCCAATAACTCTAACTTTGGAATCCCATGATGCGGGCAATCCAAAAGAATGTCCTTGAACCGTTCCCATGACTTGGACAAGCTCTCCTTGTCCTTCATAATGAAAGCGTTGATCTTCCCTCTCATTTCAACTGTCTTTGAGGTGGGAAAGAATTTGTTCAAGAATTCCGTAGTCATCTCCTCCCATGTGCTAATTTTTCCTGGAGGAAGAGATTGATACCAAGTAAAAGCTCTATCTTTTAAAGAAAAGTAAAAAGGTCTTAGCTTGTAGTTGTTATTTTCAATCCTTGAAGGTCTCAAGGTCTCCATCAAGATCTCATAGTTTTGAAGATGTTGATGTGGTGATTCTTTCTCTAGCCCTCCGAACTGGCATTGGCGAATCATGGATAGAACTTGCGGTCGAAGTTCATAGTCATGGTCCGCTGGATCTCCTAAGTTAACTCCTGGACGCCTCAGTTGTTGATTAGGGTCCATCCTTTAACCTAGGGTTTGTGGGATTCCTGAAAGAAGAGAGCCTCGGACCGGCATCCGAGGTGGAAGTACCTCGGCCGGGGCGTCAGGTACTGGGACCTGCCTCGGTTGAGGGTCAGCAACTGGGACTTGTATCGGTCGAGGATCTGGAACTGGATCTTCCCTCGGTCGAGGTAGAAACTGGTCTCGTAAAGCTACCATATCAGCTTTGATCGCTTCAGTCCTGGTGCGAGTTTCTTCTCTTTCCTGCCTCAATTCTTCCCTGTTGAGGCGTAGCAGCTCTAGCGCCTCTTTCAACTCGGCCTCAAGATCGCGATTGTCTTGGTGGGCCATCTTCGCTTCTCTTAAGCGTCGTTTGTATGTCTTTTCTGGTTCGGGATCGTAAGGAACGATTTCCTTCCCAGTGCGGGTTCTTCGCATAAACCTAAGAAAGAACCTGCAAAAGTCACTCAAGTAGAGAGGTTAGTAGACACGGGGGCAAGTGCCCCAAGAGCAAACCGTAACCGGCTCGGTCTAGACCCAGTCCCCGGCAACGGCGCCAAAAACTTGTTCGCTCCAAACGGTGTGTGCAAGCTTTAAATTTATAACCCTAGACGTAAGCTTAAAACAAGGATGCGAACCCGCAGTGTACGGGTCAATCGTAATAAAAAGCAACGAATTCCAGGGGTCGATCACAGGGACTTAGTGAAACAAAGTCCAATCACGGTTTTCTTATGTAAATACTAACCACAAAAGGTGATCAAAACAATCAAAGATGATATAGAAGTCAATAAAGGAAATATGCAATTCTAGGGATTAAAGCGTCTAGTTGTGGTTCCAACTCAAGATCTAAAGATAAGCGGAGAAAGCTGAGGTTTTTGCATGGGGAAGGTATTACTAAGGTATTACTAAAGTGGAATAGAATCAACCTTTACCGGGTAAGTCTCAGGCTAACTCACAAAGATGGGATGAAAGCACACTAAAACCCCAATAAAGGATAAACCTTTATTACCTATACTTATGATCGTAGGTAAACAAACTAAGGAATTACCGGGTAAGTCTCATCCTAGGCTTGCATTGGACCAGGAAAGGTGTAATAAGAATAGGATTTTGCAAACTCTAACACTTAACTCTCAGTTTAGGATCAGATAAGTCACCTCGGTCAGAAGAATTCCACCCCGGCCAAGATGTTCATCGACTGAGCGAGATGCTTAGGGTTAAGGTTAAAGACTCGAACTTTCAGGGTCCTACTGGAATCTAAGATTATTCTATCATTGTTTTTCCCACAACCTTCAGCCAATCACCCTAGAATCACACAAAGAGATTAGCCACTCATCATCATGAAAGTATTAATCAAGTATATGGGAAGAAGGTGAATATTTGAACAAGAAGAATTTAATGAAAAGACTTCAATAACTGAATCAAATATCACAACAAAAGCGTTCCTTGGATAGTAATCCAACAAGGCAAGACAACAAGGAAGGGAATCTAAGATAATCTTACAAAAACCCTTCAAAAGTTATAAAAGCTACAAACTTCAATCTTCCTTCAACCTTCAAAAAGGTTCTTCGAAACTCCCGACCGGAGTATGGCTGCTGCGTGTGGTAGGTGTAAGCGAGGTGATAGCGGATGTATGCAGGATGTCGGATTTGTGGGAAATCCGACTCTTTTTATTGGAAAATTACTATCCAAAGATAAGATATCTTAGAAAGATCTCTTCCCATAAAAATAGGTAAAATATATGATCTAGTATATCTTCTTCCTTCCACGAGCCAAGCCCAAAAATATAAGATCTCTTTCCAAAGATAAAAGATCTCAGCCAAGAATAAAATATTCTCACCGCGTCCCAGGCGTTCGCCTCGGTCGAGTCGACTTCTTTGGATCACCTCGGTCGAGGTGAATCTGTGGTCAACCGAGGTGAGTCACAACTGAATGTGAAATCTCTCAAATCTGGTCCAAAGTGAATCTCTAATCTATGGCTATGCTTCATGGATGGTTCTTTATGTTCCTGAATGTAGCTCCAATGACTCCATAGCTCCTTTTTGATGCAAAACGTACCATTTTACCTACGATTACAACAAAACTAGGTGTAGACCTCGATTACGGCAAAGGTAGATGAAATGGTAGTATAATCACATAATATACATAGAAACATGCAGATTATTGAAGATAAAACGTCCAAACAAACCCCAAAATATAGACTATATTTCATGCTATCAGCCTGCTGGTGTCTGCGTCAAACGTGAAGGGTGGGGTGAAGAGGGACAGTCGATCGGTACGTGCAGCAGGAGTAGGTAAATTAGAGATTAGGGAGGGGTTATGATAGAATTAGGGTTTCATTAGATTACAGAGTATTGGGCCGGCTAAAACGTATGGGCCAGAAAACGAGTTGGGCCGGGTCTGCTCAACTAACTAATACGGAAAACAATTAGATCATTACTCGCCCGAAACCACTGTTTTGTTTTATTTTAAGGTACGGAATTATTTCCGGTTACATCGTTTATCATTTTATGTGAATTAAGATCACATGAAATAATAGAAATTACATTTCGTTTTATATTATTTTAAAGGATAGAAGTTGACGGATCGGATTCCGATTGATTCCCTTATTAAACGGAGTTTTAAAAAAAAAATTTGGATATTACACATGGTATACGGGAAGAGCTCTGCACAACTCCTATTGGTTACACGGGGACAGAGGCGAGAGTTATAGGACTTCTCGTGTCACACTTTGAACGAATGAAACTATTAATGGAATGACTTAAAAAGAGAATATACGAATTGGGTTGTGGGTGTATATGAGCATGATGTGCGTTATGTTTACTTATGTGCGTGTTTGTGCCCTTGCTATCTTTATAATTCCTAGAGTATGAGCTACCGGTTTTATACCGATTGTTGTAGTTGATGTTCAAGTTAGGATGTGGCCGAGTGATCCGGAGGAGTGGGCAGCCGGGGTTCCATACATCATGGGTCGAGTTTGGGGGATTTGAGTCCGTGTATTGTTGTTGTATACTTGTTTATCATCATATGTTACGATAGACAATAGATTTTGAATTAAAGTATTATAATCTGGTGTATATATAAGTAGAAATTGGTTTCATATTATCGTGTTTAAGTGATTAATTTCAAAAAGTGATAAAATAATTGATCACAAGAAACATGGCTTGATGGGTCTAGAGATATATATACCTATTTCGGATACAATCAAGGTAGACGATGAATCTTGGCTGCATTTATCTTTGCACGCTAACTGACATTCATCTGATATACTATACTTCGGGCAGTTTTGTTTTACGCATTTCACAAAACATTCGTCATACGTACCTGTATATTAGTGTTAAGCTAAATCAATAATTATTATATACAGTAAGATTACTATAAAAAAAGATATATATAATCTATTTTTGCGGTACAAACTCTCTTTTTTGTTTCACCTCGGGTCTTACAATTGTATTTTAGAAACGTTGGTAAAAAAAATAAACTTAATGATGAGGCATCTTTAGATATCACACGCAATGTGATTTCTAGTCTGACTATGGTTATATAGAAAATGGTTTGTAAGCAATGGTCATATGATCATGATATTTGAAGATGAGACACATTAATTTATTTATCCGATGCACACAATTTTTTGAGGATGATGGTGGTTAGGATAGTAATTGTAATACACCCCTTTGTTTCAGGTTATGATTAACACCTTACTATTTGTTAATTTTGTAACGACCCGTTTATTGGGTGCGTTTTCGATATTTTTAATTTTTTTTTCTTCATATTTTTGTTAATATTTTAATGGCCTCAATATTTTTCGCGAGTATATTATTATTCTTGAATACGTTCACGTATATCCGCGTCTTTATTTTTTTCGAAAAATTTTTCCGATTTGAAAATCCCGATCCGAGTTTTTTGATCGAGTTCATTCCATTTTTTATTCATTTATCTTTTCTATTTCTTTTATTTTATTTTTTAGCCTGCTTCTTTCACAATGCCATGTAGATGGCGTGTCTGTGATTTCCCCCGCCCAGCCTGGCCATAGAACTCTGATGCTTTGCAGACACTCCCTATCTCCCTCTATCTTCTACAACCCAGCCCCTCTCCCTCCTTGCATGTCTATTCTCCGCAAGCCACTCGCCTTCACATCCCTACGCAACCCTCGTCTCTCGGTTTCATCTCCTTCCCTGGACTGCTCTCGACAACAAGCCGCCGGAGCCTCCTCCACACATGTACAACATCACTCACCGGAGTCGGACCAGGAGCATCAAAACCACCATCCCTCCTCTGTTTCACCACCACTGCCGAACTCCTCTGCAACCAGGCGCAACCCCCTTCGAGCCTCCTCTTTCCTCGCCGGAGAAGGAAGCCAGCCTTTCTTTTTCCCCGTTTGCAGCCCTCCCTCTCGCCGGAGCACGAGTGTGACTTCTCCCTCAGCAACCCTCTCTTCCCTTCTGTCGATAGCCACGCCGGAAACAACGCTACCGGAGAGGGCCCCTGTCGCACGCACCTTTGTCGGCAACCGGGAATCGAAGCCACGCCTTGCCCGCTACACTTGCTTCGCCCTAGCCGCCGCCCCTTGCTTCCTCTTCCAGCGTGAATGCTGCTTCAAAGGGTTAAAAGAGAGCCCTTTTTACATTTTCGAATTGGGCCCTATATTTTGATATAATTGCAAAATGTACCCCATCTTTATTATTTCAGTTTTGGACCAAGGTTTTAGAATATAACTATCATACCCTCTTGCAGAATTTTATTTACACACATGAACCCAAATTTTTATATTGCATTTGTGACCCGGTTTTACAAATTATCATTTATGTCTTTGTGGATTTATTTCGGATTTATGGCCGAAGATTTAATTGCGGATTATGACCGAGTTTCTAAAATTGTATAAATTGCTCGGAAAGTGTTTTTAAGATTTTTAAACTCGGATTTGAATCACAGGGGTTATTCTTATAGTTTATATATACTATATATGTAGTAGGTCCAGATTTAGCGTTATGCTAAGTTTGTTTAGTTTGGTGCTAGGTCAGGAAGCGCCCCGATTAAGGCCAACGAATCCATACTCGACATCCGTGGATCGACTTCCGGGTTTTTGACGTTGTGTGAGTATCCTTTCCCTCGAGCTAGTTATGTTTAGTAATAGTAGTAGGATCATGCTAGGTTGGATATAACGTAACTTAGAGTGAATGCCAAGTAGTGGTCTTGATCCTTAGGTGAGTTTTGAGGATATATGATTGTGCTAAGACTTGAGGTGTTTGGTTATCTTATGAGGTTGTTGTAAGGCTTTAAGTTATATGATTGATCTTGTGAGCGTTTTGAGGCTCGAGGTGGGGTTGTATGATCTTGTGGAATTTTGGAGTTTAGGTTTGGCTTATCCTAGTTGCGATGTGAATTATGATCTTGCGAGATCCGAGGGTTTAGAAGTCTTAGGACTTCTAGCTTGTGTTGAGTGTGATGTGAGCATGAGGGATTCTAGGATGCGGTCCTAGAATTGAGAGTCAAATGGTCTTGCGTAGATCATTTGTATAGAAGTCTAAGACTTCTATTGTGAGTGGGTTGTTGTTGATATAGTTATCTTCTTGTGAGCAGGTTATGGGCTTCCTCCTAAGGAAGCGAGAGTGTCGTGAGTTGAGTGTGGTGACGAGGTAAGTCTCCGGACTTACTTAGCTCGTATTCTTTGTATTAGCATTATTGTGTGTTGGGTGATGTGTGTTTATTATTATACTGTTTATAACAACTAAACCGGAAATAGGATTACCGACCTTTATATATTATTTGGCCCAAGTGTATGATAACGGGCGGTGACATCACTGCCTGGCTCCCCGTGAGAGCTAGGGGGATCTCGGCGACTAGCCCGTGCTGGTTAGACGGTCGGAGGCATCCGACCGTTCCATTGCCGGAAGAAGGGACCGAGGCGAGTTTTGGAGGATTCTCGTGTCACAAAAGAAGTTGAATTAGAACGGGATATGACTTAATAATAATAAAGATAATAAACCGGATTTGTTTGCTTCTGATTATGTTGTGTGACTATGATGATTTACTTGTGTTTGTGCCTTTCCCTTTAATTCTAATGCTTCGAATGTGAGCTAACGGTTTTATACCGAATGTTGTAGTTTGCCTTGCAGGTTAGGCATGCTCCGAGAGATCCGGAAGGGTGGGCAGCCGGGGTCCGTACATTTTAGGAAGGGTTTGGAGTTGGGGTTATCTTGTGTTTTGGTCTTTCGGTTATTACATTTCGTGTGCCACTTGTTTGGCGTTTGGTTTAAATTGTACCTCGGCTGAAGTTGTTGTTGCATTCTTTCGGGTTTCTTATCATTTGCATTAAAATTGATTTACGATTTTGCCTTTATTTGTGCCATGTTGGAAAGGTCCGGTGAAATTGTTGTCAAGCTAAGGGTCGGGACCCATTGTGAGGTCTCGCCCGTAGCATCCCGATATCCTGCGGATTCGGGGTGTTACAAAAGTGGTATCAGAGCCCTAGGTTGACAACAATGGCACTCGCAATCTTCTAAAGGCCGAATAAGGAATAAACAGAACCCCATGGGTTCTGAGTTTTAATTTTCAAAATCACATGCATGAGTCTGGGTAGAATGTACGGACCACCACTCCTTCCGCGGATCTCGGCAGCTTAGTTAGTGGATTTTTTATATATATATGTATATATGTAGATATGTATAGTATATGTGGATTTTTGTTGAATGATGGACATGATATATATGTATAGTTATATATGGACTGTAATATATGCTTTGGACGTTGTTGTGTTGTTATGGATTACCAAATGTGTTATAATAGTATCAATATGGACATAGGGCATATATAGTCTTATATACGGGTTCTTATATATATAGTAGCATATGGAGATTCGGACCTAATCGAAAGTGGATAATACAATATCATCATCTTTAAGGCGATGTCGATTGACATAGGATAGTGTACATACGAGGATGAATATGATCAATTATCGAGATGAGCGCTACGTTCGGGTGAACACCTTGAAGTTCTTGTACTCCTTTAAGAGGATGTCGAAGAGGAGGATTAAATATGACATAGACGAAGGACAAACAAGTGAAAGGAAAATTCGGGACGACTTAAGAGAAATCAATATGGAAGCAATACAAGAAAAGGGAGCGACATTAAAGTGTATAAGCGGTTCTAAAGAAGCCATGATCGAACAACGACGAGACCAATGGAGATAACGAACTTAAGTTCTTCAAGAAGATGCGTGGACAACTAAGATGCGAATCAAGAAGGAGATGGATACATTCTAACAAGTTAAAGGTGACATTCCATTAAGATGTGAAGTTTTCTTTAGACGCTCCTAAGCATTTGAGTCAAGACGAGAAGAGTGATCGAACCATTTGCTAAAGATTTAAAATACCGTAAGTTAAGCTTACGAGGTACCAAAAAGTAAAGTTTCAACATTACTAGATTTATGAGAAGAAGGGCATGGTGGGGATTCATGTAAAGTTGACCGATTTCCATTATGATGATAAGACTAAGAAACGTCAAGAGGAAGTATGTATAAATGATGATCCCAAGAAGATGAAAGACGAAATGAGGACTTTGATCGAGAGACTTAAGATACCAACCAAGAGGAACGCAAGTGGATGCTAGGTAGGACTATAATATTTGGGAAGGTGCACTTGAAAGACATCAAGGAAGAATGGTTAAGCCTATGAAAGGGAGTTATATGAAACAACAAGGCAAAGAAGATATAGTTACCTTATAAAGAAGAGGAAGCATATAATGAAGAAGGAATTAATGGAGTTTAAGGTGGAGTACCTCGAGGAGGGTAGCTTTCATGAGGATGGTAACATGGAAGTATAGAAGAATGGTAAGTCATTGACATTGGAGAAGGTCAGTTATCAGGTGACCACCGAGAATGCACAAGTGAGGGTTGTATATTGATGACTGCAAGTGGGGAGAGTAATCCAGGATGTGGGATCACGAAGAGGAGTAATAAGAACTTGGAAAATTTGTGGTGGTGGAATGTTAGAAATGAAGAGGTGTATCAAGGAAAGTGTGGATAGCTTAATCATGTAGCAATGTACCGATCTCATCAAGTGATGGTATCGTACCTCGTGGAGGGATTGTAACGATCTAGTGCGACCTTCTTAGGTCATGGAGTTGTCATATGAAGAAATGACACGGATCACGGTAAAGGGGACCGGAAGGACGGAAAGAAAGGTGAGTCTTCTATGGTTTTTATGCGTAAAGGGAGAATATATAAGGGAAGATATGATATGTTGTTATAAGGTTATGGATGTAATGTTTTTGCGAGCCCAGCTAAGTCAAGGTTTTCGTGACTCGCATGGCGAAGCCATGGTGGCTATGACGTGAAATGAGGAACTTAGATTAGGGCAACGCTGCAAGCTTAGAGTATGATGCTAGTGCTTGGAGGAATTATGAGTGGATCTTCAGTGATTGTGTTTGGGAAATTTTTTGCCTAAAGGCATGCTAGTACGGTTGTAAAGTTGCTCATGGATACCAAGAGATACATAAGGTGGCCAACAAGAGTAGGAGAAGATTGAAGTTTTGAAGTTTGATGTCGATATGTGACGTACAAAAAAAAATACATGAAAGATCAAGGTTAGAGCCTCTGCAGTCGTTTGACGTGAGGAAATGAAGTGTAAATTTTTCTACGCCTACTTGAAGAAAGGATGTTTGTGGTGAGAGTTGATGTAGAATACGAGGAGTTTCTCCCATATGCTGGGATGTCAGAAGAAGCAAAGAAGATTGTACCGATTTGTTATATGGCATGCTTGAGTCTTGTAATTGAGATCTTTGTGACTGAACATATGCGCAAGATCAAAAGAGGTTGTTATCGCCATTCCTTTAAAGTCAGAAGAGGGATTAAGCTAAAGTATTGCTTAACCAAGGCTTCAAGAGTCAGAAATTTTGAGCAAGTCTCTCGAATTTTGTAGATGAAGGATCTTTGAAAGAGGACGGTGAACATAATAGCTACTGAAGAAGCAATACACGGGTTGAAGGACGTCACCCCAACAGATCGGAGTGGACCACTTGTCAAGTGTTAGGACCAGGTTGTGTCGGTCATTGCGAGATGGGTAGAGAAAAGATGGAACCCAAGATAGAACGGATTTGAATGCGGCAGTAGGTGAGTTTTACCATTAAGCTTGATTTGGAGTTGTTATTGAAAGTATATCTTAAATTCTTGATTTGAAGTGCACGTTAGAATATATCTAGAACTCTTGATTTGAATTTCATGTTTGGATATATCTTGAATTCTTGATTTGAAGTTGTTATGGAGAATACCAGGTTTCGAAAAAGGGAGACGGTTATCACCGTGTGTACATCGATTACCGTGTGCTGAACCAGATAACAATGAAGAACAAGTATCCCTAACCACGGATAGATGATCTACTCGACCGGTTGCAAGGGTTAGTAATCTCTTCTAAAATTGATTTAGGGTGTGATTGTCACCAATTGAGAATTCGAGTTTGTGATATCGCAAATAAGGCATTCTGGACGAACCATGGTCACTACGAGTTGTAGAGATTACAAATGGGCTTATCAATGCCTGAATAAGATATTTTTGTCTACCCTCGAAGAAGAGAGAAGTTATATGACAAGATGTCTCGGGATGGTAACCCCCGAAGGATGTGAAAGAAGTTAAAAGCTTTCTTGGATGAGTTGGTCATTACCGGATTTGTGGAAAGATTTTCCAAGTAACATCAACTATGGCTAACCTACTCTAGATGACAATGGAGTTGTTGAGAGTTAAGAAGGAGACTCATTTTGATTACCTTGAGGTATTTGGGGTTTGAGGTGTACAAGTGATCATTCAAGATAAGGTCTTGATCGAGTAGTGAGGAGCGATGTAAAAGGAATAGCCTACGTGTCGTGTTAGTAGAAGTAGTATGGAGTAAAGTACTTCCTTTGTTACTTGGAATTGCAACAAGAATTGAGGAAACATAACGTCAAAGTTTGGTTTAACAAGAACCAAAGCTAGTAGTGTAAATTAGAAGTTTGATCTTCTTTGGTAGAGAAATCAAAGGGAAAATAATGGATATGTTACATTGAGAGAGAACCGAGAAGGAAGTTGAGTTCCGATATATCAACCTTTTTGAGATCTTAGCGCGAGTTGGTAAAGTATTTTACCGGTTGTCATGGCCGCCGAGAGTAGAGAGTGCTCACCAGGTGTTCCATGTGTATCAATCGAGAGAGTACATGCATGACTCGAGACATGTTATCAATCATGATGATCTAGTGGCAAACGAAGAACCAATGAGGCTAACTGAAAGACGGAGGATAGTATAACATCGATAAAATCGACGGGTTAGACATAGTTCTTTCTTTGGTTGAGTTATGTGCATGTGTGATGTATGTGTAGTTTGTGTCATGTGTTGAAATGTACTTTATGACCTGATATATCTTGTAGTGGTAGTTTGAATGGATGATGTGTTTAGGATAGAAGGCTTCTTAGTTTGGAGAGTTCATACCTCGGTCTTAGGGACCGAGAAGTTCGACTTATAGCAAGTTTCGGGACGAAACTAGTTTTTAGGGGGATCTAATGTAACGACCCGTTTATTGGGTGCGTTTTCGATATTTTTAATTTTTTTTTTCTTCGTATTTTTGTTAATATTTTAATGGCCTCAATATTTTTCGCGAGTATATTATTATTCTTGAATACGTTCACGTATATCCGCGTCTTTATTTTTTTCGGAAAATTTTTCCGATTTGAAAATCCCGATCCGAGTTTTTTGATCGAGTTCATTCCATTTTTTATTCATTTATCTTTTTCTATTTCTTTTATTTTATTTTTTTGCCTGCTTTCTGTGATTTCCCCCGCCCAGCCTGGCCATAGAACTCTGATGCTTTGCAGACACTCCCTATCTCCCTCTATCTTCTACAACCCAGCCCCTCTCCCTCCTCGCATGTCTATTCTCCGCAAGCCACTCGCCTTCACATCCCTACGCAACCCTCGTCTCTCGGTTTCATCTCCTTCCCTGGACTGCTCTCGACAACAAGCCGCCGGAGCCTCCTCCACACATGTACAACATCACTCACCGGAGTCGGACCAGGAGCATCAAAACCACCATCCCTCCTCTGTTTCACCACCACTGCCGTACTCCTCTGCAACCAGGCGCAACCCCCTTCGAGCCTCCTCTTTCCTCGCCGGAGAAGGAAGCCAGCCTTTCTTTTTCCCCGTTTGCAGCCCTCCCTCTCGCCGGAGCACGAGTGTGACTTCTCCCTCAGCAACCCTCTCTTCCCTTCTGTCGATAGCCACGCCGGAAACAACGCTACCGGAGAGGGCCCCTGTCGCACGCACCTTTGTCGACCACCGGGAATCGAAGCCACGCCTTGCCGGCTACCCTTGCTTCACCCTAGCCGCCGCCCCTTAATTCCTCTTCCAGCGTGAATGTTGCTTCAAAGGGTTAAAAGAGAGCCCTTTTTACATTTTCGAATTGGGCCCTATATTTTGATATAATTGCAAAATGTACCCCATCTTTATTATTTCAGTTTTGGACCAAGGTTTTAGAATATAACTATCATACCCTTTTGCTGAATTTTATTTACACACATGAACCCAAATTTTTATATTGCATTTGTGACCCGGTTTTACAAATTATCATTTATGTCTTTGTGGATTTATTTCGGATTTATGGCCGAAGATTTAATTGCGGATTATGACCGAGTTTCTAAAATTGTATAAATTGCTCGGAAAGTGTTTTTAAGATTTTTAAACTCGGATTTGAATCACAGGGGTTATTCTTATAGTTTATATATACTATATATGTAGTAGGTCCAGATTTAGCGTTATGCTAAGTTTGTTTAGTTTGGTGCTAGGTCCGGAAGCGCCCCAATTAAGGCCAACGAATCCATACTCGACATCCGTGGATCGACTTCCGGCTTTTTGACGTTGTGTGAGTATCCTTTCCCTCGAGCTAGTTATGTTTAGTAATAGTAGTAGGATCATGCTAGGTTGGATATAACGTAACTTAGAGTGAATGCCAAGTAGTGGTCTTGATCCTTAGGTGAGTTTTGAGAATATATGATTGTGCTAAGACTTGAGGTGTTTGGTTATCTTATGAGGTTGTTGTAAGGCTTTAAGTTATATGATTGATCTTGTGAGCGTTTTGAGGCTCGAGGTGGGGTTGTATGATCTTGTGGAATTTTGGAGTTTAGGTTTGGCTTATCCTAGTTGCGATGTGAATTATGATCTTGCGAGATCCGAGGGTTTAGAAGTCTTAGGACTTCTAGCTTGTGTTGAGTGTGATGTGAGCATGAGGGATTCTAGGATGCGGTCCTAGAATTGAGAGTCAAATGGTCTTGCGTAGATCATTTGTATAGAAGTCTAAGACTTCTATTTTGAGTGGGTTGTTGTTGATATAGTTATCTTCTTGTGAGCAGGTTATGGGCTTCCTCCTAAGGAAGCGAGAGTGTCGTGAGTTGAGTGTGGTGACGAGGTAAGTCTCCGGACTTACTTAGCTCGTATTCTTTGTATTAGCATTATTGTGTGTTGGGTGGTGTGTGTTTATTATTTTACTGTTTATAACAACTAAACCGGAAATAGGATTACCGACCTTTATATATTATTTGGCCCAAGTGTATGATAACGGGTGGTGACATCACTGCCTGGCTCCCCGTGAGAGCTAGGGGGATCTCGGCGACTAGCCCGTGCTGGTTAGACGGTCGGAGGCATCCGACCGTTCCATTGCCGGAAGAAGGGACCGAGGCGAGTTTTGGAGGATTCTCGTGTCACAAAAGAAGTTGAATTAGAACGGGATATGACTTAATAATAATAAAGATAATAAACCGGATTTGTGTGCTTCTGAGTATGTTGTGTGACTATGATGATTTACTTGTGTTTGTGCCTTTCCCTTTAATTCTAATGCTTCGAATGTGAGCTAACGGTTTTATACCGAATGTTGTAGTTTGCCTTGTAGGTTAGGCATGCTCCGAGAGATCCGGAAGGGTGAGCAGCCGGGGTCCGTACATTTTAGGAAGGGTTTGGAGTTGGGGTTGTCTTGTGTTTTGGTCTTTCGGTTATTACATTTCGTGTGCCGCTTGTTTGGCGTTTGGTTTAAATTGTACCTCGGCTAAAGTTGTTGTTGCATTCTTTCGGGTTTCTTATCATTTGCATTAAAATTGATTTACGATTTTGCCTTTATTTGTGCCATGTTGGAAAGGTCCGGTGAAATTGTTGTCAAGCTAAGGGTCGGGACCCATTGTGAGGTCTCGCCCGTAGCATCCCGATATCCCGCGGATTCGGGGTGTTACAAATTTTCACAAATTAGTTAGCACACCCAAATATCATGAAATAATGAATTAGATGAAATAAGAATGAAACAAACCAAAAAGGAAATTAAAATTTGTGTATGTACCGTTGGAGGTAACCGAATGCACGGTCATAGACATGAGAACCAAGAAAACTAGAACCATCATGACTCGCGTATTTCCTTGCATTGTAGTCCTGACTGATAAGTTGAATGTAATATACATTTTTAATTGATTTGAGGTACGTTGTTTGGTGTTTTCTATAAGATTTTGTTCTTTACTAGTATGTATTTATAATACTAGATGTTTGATGGTATCATTAGGTGTCATAAAAGAAATCTAATCATTACAATAGGTAAAATATATTTTCATTCAAAACTATTACTTTTTGTACAATTAATGACTACATTAGGTGTAAAGTTACACTAAATATGAACATAAGTGATTTATTACATATTACATAAGATACATTTCAAGTTTATGATTAGGAAATGAATTACTATTGTGTATTGAGTCTCTCTATATATATTTTCTCTACTTTTGGGGATTTTAACTTTTATTGTGGGAAGAATGGTCATCGATCAAATGGTGAATCTACTTTAACTTTTTTTCGAAAGAAAAACATTTGTTAGTCTCGTCATGTACGTTTGATTCACACTTCGCTATAGAAAATTATGCATTATAATAGATCGAGTTATTTCAAGTTCAAATGTAGCAAGTCACAAATATTTTGGCGGGCTCATGTCAATGGGCAAGTTAAAGGAGAGGACCTTGTCCCC
This sequence comes from Fagopyrum homotropicum, assembly GCA_033239125.1. Taxonomy (NCBI): domain Eukaryota; kingdom Viridiplantae; phylum Streptophyta; class Magnoliopsida; order Caryophyllales; family Polygonaceae; genus Fagopyrum; species Fagopyrum homotropicum. The sequence goes on from BSWB01000005.1 coordinate 63,320,425, forward strand.
TAAATATTCGTAATTTTTATTTCACTTCTGAAATGCCCTAAAATAAAGTGCGTTTCCGATATATACTTTTCCGTAATTTTATTAATATTAGAGAGCTTAAATATATTTGCGAGCATTTTTATGTCATAATTTAAATTTTAAGAGTACATATGTATATATTTATCTACATATTATATATTTATATATTACCCGTATTTAAGTTATTAAATTATTATAGTATAATATTTTACGAGAACGATTTCTATATCGTAAATTATTTTACCGGAAAGGCGAAAAGTTTTTCAATCCAGAATCCCGTTCCAAATATTTCTGTCAAGTTTATTCCATTTTCTTTTTCCCCTAGTTTTCTTTTCTTTTCTTTTAATTTATTTTTCTCCCTTTCCTTGTTCCTCTGCGGGCACCAGGGAACCCAGTCATTGCTTGCCTCTCTTCCGGTCTGTTGGCCTCCCCTGTACGAGCTTGCCGCCCAAGCTAAATGCCAACCCTAGCTTGCATCCTCTCTTTGTGGCTAGCTTAGTCCACCCGACTGAAGAACCGAGTAGGGGATTAATAAGGATATAAATGCTCTAGAAGGGGAAAACTATTGATATAAAACCGACAAAAGCTCGTGTAGACATCATTTGTAGTCATATGACTCAATTAAGCGTAAATGTCATGAAATAACGTCAAACCATGCATGAACAAGGGGAACGCTACCTAAATGATTGCCTAAACTAGTGTCATCTCTCCTCCTGGAAACAAGCCAGCGTTGCCTCTTTCCTTATGCAGCGACGGTTACAAGTGCAATCAAGACAGAGATCCTCCTTCCTTCATTAGACCCTCGACAAACGCTATCAACCTACCTTCCAAGAGCTGCCTCCTCCTATAGTTACGCTAATGTGCACACGCCTCATCGTCTGCAAGTACGTCACCAGGAACGCTCGATTCTGCGCAATTGAGACCAGATGAAGCATCATTTCGGCTGTCCAAGCCTTCCTTCGCTGGCTACACGTTCAGCACACCCGGATGGGCGATCCAGATCTAGCTCCTCCCCATCTCTCTTCCATCTGCACAACCAAGATGGCTGCACGTTCAACCACTCCCTTCAATAGCCGTAACTGTCGACTCTTCCCTCTACTAGCAGCCGCAACATTATCCTCTCATCCACGTTGTTCTCCGCCAAACTCTTCTGTGCAGTAAGAATCTTTCCTTCGCCAGCGTCCAGTGAAGACGTTGATCAGTAACAGATCAAACCTTGGGCGCCTTCCCTCCGGACAAGATGTTTGCCAACACAGTGTATGCCGTCAAGATGTTTGCCAAAACAAGCAAGACTGCATCTCCTCCGTCATTTGTAGCTCCAGTAAGACAGATCTACTAGTGGTGATTCGATAGACAAGCATGTGTGGGTGAGGACACTCCTCAACGCCCCACACTCGAACACAGTAGTAGGGTAAGAGGCCCCAAACTTCACGTCAAGACAGACCTCGCCCTCACCAGTAGCCAGGAGGCCACCCTCCCTTAGCCATCGAACTCAGCATAAATGTCCTTCTTGCACCCATTGAAACTTTGGTGAGTAACCCTAAATTCTTGGTTGTAATCTATGAAGGGGGAAGAGTATGTTTTGATCCGACTTTGTCGTTTAGGTCGAACACAGGACTTGAACTGTAGACCTCGGTGTTGAGCAATAATCTAGAAGACGTTGGAAGTAAGACTCGAACTCCTGACCACCTTTCCTTTATATTTTAGCCTCAGGAAAACAGTGTTAATCAAGCATGTTTGAGCCTACATTTCTATACCTTAAAAAGCTTATCCACCGTTCAATTTTTAGTATGATATAGAAGAACATGCATAGTATGATATATTAAAAGTTTAGGCCGATCTAACGGTCGGATTTGGATCCACAAGAGCTTAAAGTAGGCTAGTGGTGCAGTTTGGTATTCTGCAGATATTTGGCTAAGTATAAGAGTTTTTGTGTTGTGTAGCCGACTTAGGATTTTTGTGTAGGATTTGTTATTGACCATTTCCGAGTTTTGTTTCTTTTGGTGAATAGAGGGCATTTCTTAGAAACGTTAAATATTTTAATGGGGATTTTTAGAGGTTTGTATGAGCGTTTTAAGTTAGGTCAAAGTGAGAGCCTTAGTTAATTTTTGGCATGGGAGTTAACAAGGGGAAAATCTTCCAACTTAGCTATATCTTTCTTGTGAGTATTAGATGGTATATTGTTAGACTTCATAGGAAGTTTTAGAAAAATTCTAGGGTTTGAGATCTAGGGGTAAAATAGTCTTTTTTACCCTTATGAGGGTATTTCGGTAAATTCGTTATGATCAATTGAATATCTTAGAAGTTGGAGATTCTAAATTAGTGAGATACATTATTAATCCACTTGCCTTGTATAACAGGTGGTTGCCTTTCTACGGTTACAAACCGAGTCGAGATAACGGGCATCGAGTTTCGATTCAGGCAAGTCCTTTGGGCTTACTTAGCTGACTTCCAGATATGAGTATGAATAATGGTAGTGGTGTGTGAATGAGATGCTTATAGTTATATTTTAGTAATATTTATATACCGACCTATACCTTGGCCTAAGAGTAACGGGCGGTGGCATTCTGCTCAGTTAGCCTGAGGGTGCTGGGGGTTTCTTTAGGGACTAGTCCACACTCGGTTTGTAGTGATGCTACCGGCGGAGGTAAGCTAGACCTGCACCCAGTTGGATAAGGAACGGAGGCGAGAACTCCTAAGACTTCTCGTGCCACAACTGTAAAATGGAATAAAGTGAATCACCTAAACAAACAGATAATAACCGGTTTGTGTGCTAGCATGATGATTGTTTATTTTATCTTGAGTGTGTTTGTGCTATTCTTATTCCATTTATATTTGGATTGTTAGCTAACGGTTATTCCGTGTTGTAGTTTTTTGTAGAGATAGACAGTTGTAGAGAGATCCGGGAAAGATGGTCAGCCGGGTCCACGTACTCATTAGATGGGGACGGGGGAGTCTTCCTTTCGGCATGCTTGTTATATATATGTATATGTTCTGTAAGGCTGACACGTGTATGCATTCATGTAATAAAATATTATGTTTTGAAATTGTTTTAAATACATTTGTGCCTTGTTGTAAGATCCTAGCAAAATTGTTGTTAAACCAAGGTCGGGACCCGTTGTGAGGTCCTAACCAGTAACTCCCCAAGTTCTAAGAATATGGGGTGTTACAACATGGTATCAGAGCTCTGGGTTGGCAACAATGGCACTTGGAATCTTCTGAAAGACTGAATGTAGAAATAAATAGAACCCGAAAGGGGTCTAAAATTTTTAAAATTTAGTTTACATTGAATTCATGTGCATAGTCGGGTTGTTGGGTTAGTAGTACGTCAGACCACCATCATTTTCCGTGGATCTCTGCAACTTGGAATGATAGGTGAATTAGTCTATAGACTTATATTGATATGTTTAAATGATGATTATATATGTGTATGTGTGGCATGTTTGTATCCTAAAGGATACCTTACATCCTTTAGTTGTGATATCATGAAGCGATTATCGCCTCATGATAAATCGGTAACGGACTGAAGAGTTTTCAACACGAGCTAATGGATACAGACCTAGGATTGAGTACTATACTCTGGTGGGCGTCCTTGTGACCATATAAATCATCCGAAGAACGAGTGGGAAATGAAGTAAAGTTGTTGAGATAATTTTCACCACAAGTACAGCCGATGGGAAAGAAATTCCCGAGTCAGCTCAAGCAGAAGGAACATGAAGTCATGCAACAGACTTGGTCGTATGAAGCTGAGGGATGAATTGAAGGACCATGTAAGAGACGACAAGAGATCAGATTAGAGATAATAATAAGGGAACAAGAATCATAAAGAACAGAGTACAACCAAGATTTGCAGAGTAAAATACGTTACAATCGAGGCGAACGCTGCCATATGCAAGCATGGGCATGAGAGTACAAAGAAGATAGGGTGTTGACCTAGCTGTGAGAAATTAAAGGGTACAAAGATAGAGGGAGAGTTTGATGATGAGAAATAAATTTTGTAACCATGGAAGCATGTAGAGTCCTTCAAGGATACGAGAATTTTTGAATGAAACTTCGACATAAGTATCAAAGCATGTAGAGTCCTTCAAGGATACGAGAAGTATAAAACTGAGACAACGAATTTCTATAAAGGTAGCATGATCAAAACAACATCCATCAAAGGGAAGAATGTGAGAGAGTTATTTTGGTGGACTAGAAAGTCCACTATAACTTCTCATTCACATAAAGATTTAAGTTACCAACATTAACGGTCATAACAAAGAACCGCAAACATACGATGAACAGAGTAAGAAAAATCGTGAAGACTTGATAAACTCATTGACGACAGATGAATTCTATGACTGGACTCAAAAGAGTATAGTGATCTCATAAGAGAACAAGAGAAGTGCAGACTGTGGAAGGAGCTAAAGGGGTATTGACAAAGAAACTAGAGAAGATAGATTTTCACCAAGTGTTTCAAACTTCAAAAGAGATTGAAGAACAATAAGTTCATGATCTTATAGAAGGTCAACTACCGGCTAGTTGGTAGTAACTGAGACATAAAACGTGCAGGTCAACTAGTGGTAACTGGTTGGCATATAAGGAGAATAGCCATAGACCTATGAAAGAATTTTATAGACATTTGGAGGACCCTTCAAGAGATCAACGGCGACAAATGTGAAGTTAAATCGATACCAGTGCTAATACCCTTAATAGTAACATGAAGTTAGTTCGAACTTGTAACTCTAATTAAGAACTTAAGAAGAAAGACTAGATGGCCAGGGGTGACCCCCTTATGTCATTTGAGACCAAGGAAATTGTGTGAGTGATTTACTATCTACTGGCTAAGAAAAGGGTACACATCACAGCTAGAACATATGGATTGTAAAAGAAGAACTAGAGGAGTAAGAAGCATATGATTTTAATAAGGTTCTATGCCAATCAAGACATAGTGTGGTAGCATTCCATACGAGATAAAACGCAAGTGGAGGGAAGTTAAGGTCATGAGAGTCGCGTAGACGTGCTTACAAGCTATAGTAGAAGATCTAGAAAGGACCATTGATATCAGATGGACGACACAGTTGAACTCGAGAAATGGAGTTAGCTCACGGGGGAACTGGAAGTTTGTAATGTAGAATGAGCTAAAGGAGTATAAATTGATGAACTCGAGTAAGTAGTGCTCACCAGGAAATTCAACGGCAAAAGAGGTATGAGAAAAGTAAGTCCCGGAAATTGAGATAAGTCAACTATTGACTGACCGACATCAAATGAGGACGTGCAAGGGTTGTTTGGGATTGACGAGCTATATATAGTTAAGAAGATATATCTGTGATTGAGGATTATTGAATTAACTATACCGATGCTTTGGAGGAGTTCCTCAAGTAGGCAATGAAAATCTACTTAGACAACTAAAGGTATAGAGAGAATCGTGTTAGAGGTTACTTCTTGGTTGGTTAAGATCAAACTTAAGTCGAGTTAGGAAGTTTGGATCCGTGTTAGAAGAATTCCAAAAGTAAACGGGAGAGGTCGTCTTCCAACCGTTATCTTAGTCCCTTAAGGCAAGTAAGGAAGGTACTTGGTATTTTATCCGGATAGGACTTATGGTGTAATTGAGAGGGAGAGTTTTGGGTCCATCAATTTGGACTCACGGGAAATGTCCTTATGATTAGCGGGTGACAACATAATTATCAAAGTAGCGTAGCGAAAGCGTGATGAGTCCTAACCCACAGAACCGGAAACTCGAGAGTACAACAAATGACGTGTCGAGTTTAAGACGATGATATTTGGTGAAATGTGTTTCGTTTAGAAGGAACGTGAAATAGGCTACGTGGAGTGACAAGAAATTTTGTAGAGGAACTGTATCACCAACTAGATAGACGAGAAAGTATGTGCACGCAGAAGTATAGAAAGAGAGTGGTACCCCATTATAGATCCAAGTGAAGCATGCCGACCTAGTCACATGTTGGTAGACCAGTAAATTTGGAATTTAATACCTAGCATGGTACTTTAGAATGAGTTTCTTGATGAAATGAGAAAGGAAGTAACGAAGTAATAAAGGTGTTGTGTAGGGCCTGCACTAACAAGCTCAAGGTGAGTAACTATCAAGTTGAATCGAAATACAGATAAGAAAAGGAAGCTACGGGAGTGTACTTACAGGCCAGTACTCGTACATATAGAAAACATAATCTCAAGAGTGGAGTATAAGAAGAATTTTATCTCGGAACGGAGTCGAGTTGCGTTTTGAGTAAGAGGGATATTATAGGACACAATGCAATGTTAACAACTATTGAGTAGTGTGAGCAAATGACGGTGATGTGAGATCACCTTGTATCTAATACCGTCATTCCGGACATATTGTATGTCACTCAAGACCTTGAAAAATACGTGAGAAGCCTAAGGTTGAGCTAACAATATATTAGATATCCATAAATATTATAAATATGCCAAGTGAATACAGATGATGACCACTGGATTTGTGTCTCAAGTGCTAGACCAAAAAAGGGTAAAGGTGATGATTCCTTACCTGAAGAATAAGATGATTGAGTCATATTAAAAGACAAGATCAAGTAGGTCGTTATACGAAGAGCATTAGGCACTTGGTAAAGTGCTGGCGGAGGTCTAAGACCTTTGGCCTGAGTGTGTAGTCAAGTAATCATAAAGAAGGAAAAAAAAAAAGTTGACTAGGTTATTTTCTGAACGGTATCAAAGGATCTGGAGGTGAGTTGCAAAATGCGACTACTTGAGGCTATAAAGTGGTTTATAAGTGAGTGATGGACTAGTAATCCTCACCCTATTGGAGAGTGTAAGCCCAGTTTCTACGGATTCAGTTAGAGGGATACTTCCCAGACAAAGGTTAGGACATCGGCTTAGAGGATCGGGCAATTTAGCCGGATGATACCGGAAAAATATCTGGTAACCACTCTAGAACGTGGTAGCAGGCACTTGTGAGGTCTGTACATGAAAAGATTTCAGGGTTGGTAGTTTTATGAAAAGCCGACGAGGCTACCTAGGATACTATGGATAGTATGAGACATAACCTTTCAGAGACCTTTGTCGAGATAGTTGTAATCTAGGGGGCGACTAGTTAGGGCTCGGCTCTATATCTGTGTTATATTGTCTGACTACTTGCTTATTTCATGCGTGAGTGCTTAGTCGGGATGTGTGTTATTGGTGACCTTGATGTGCGGGATACTTATATGTGGAAACGATGAGTTGTGTGCGGTAACAAGTAGATACACTAGATTCGTACTTTGAGTGTTGACCTTATGACTGGCGTATTTTAAGTTTCGGGGCGAAACTTATTTTAAGGCGGGATTGATGTAATACCCAGAAATATTTATTCGGCTATTTCGGAAACAAATCATAACTCGACCGTTGTGACTTCTTTCCGGCGATTTAGTTCTTTTGTATGGACTCCGACATTACGAGTCTTCTTTTAAGTTTCGGGATGAAACTTATTTTAAGGGGGTGCTGATGTAATATCCGGAAAAATTTTTATTCCGTTTAATTCCGTAGCAAACTGGAATTCGATCCGTTTATCCTTATATGTCTACCTAGTCGGACACAATATCTCAAATTTTATCATTTTATGTAACCTCACTTCACATAAAATGATAAGATTTTTATAGCAAACCCTAATCCATCAAACCCTAATTTATAACATGACTTGTCCTTGACAAAGTCATGACGTCCTTTTTACGAGATCAAGACGAGACCATGACGAGATTTGACGAGACCATGACGAGATCATGACAAGGTCATGCATGGGCTTGACGAAGCCATGACAAGTTTTGACAAGGTTGTGACAAGTTTTGACAAAACTACACCACTCTTTTGCCTACCTTAGTTTCAGCCCTGTTTTTCTTGCCACTGCTCCAGCCCTTACTTCACGCCAGCCTAGGAAGCACTCCAGCCCTTGCTACACGCCAGCCCAGGAAGCACTCCAGCCCTTGCTACACGCCAGCCCAGGAAGCACACCAGCCCTCGCTCCACGCCAGCCCAAGAAGTACGTCAGCCCAGCTTCAAGACCATCTTGCCTGCCCACGCCCAGCCCATCTCTCCTCCTGGAAACAAGCTACCGTCGCCTCTTTCCTTATGCAGCGACGGTTACTAGTGCAATCAAGATAGAGATTCTCCTTCCTTCTTTAGACCCTCGACAAACGCTGTCAACCTACCTTCCAAGAGCTGCCTCCTCCTATAGTTACGCTAATGTGCACACGCCTCATCGTCTGCAAGTACGTCACCAGGAATGCTCGATTCTGCGCAATTGAGACCAGATGAAGCATCATTTCGGCTTTCCAAGCCTTCCTCTGCTGGCTACATTTTCAGCACACCCGGATGGGCGATCCAGATCTAGCTCCTCCCCATCTCTCTTCCATCTGCACAACCAAGATGGCTGCACGTTCAACCCCTCCCTTCAATAGCCGTAACTGTCGACTCTTCCCTCTACTAGCAGCCGCAACATTATCCTCTCATCCACGTTGTTCTCCGCCAAACTCTTCTGTGCAGTAAGAATCTTTCCTTCGCCAGCGTCCAGTGAAGACGTTGATCAGTAACAGATCAAACCTTGGGCGCCTTCCCTCCGGACAAGATGTTTGCCAACACAGTGTATGCCGTCAAGATGTTTGCCAAAACAAGCAAGACTGCATCTCCTCCGTCATTTGTAGCTCCAGCAAGACAGATCTACTAGTGGTGATTTGATAGACAAGCATGTGTGGGTGAGGACACTCCTCAACGCCCCACACTCGAACACAATAGTAGGGTAAGAGGCTCCAAACTTCACATCAAGACAGACCTCACCCTCACCAGTAGCCAGGAGGCCACCCTCCCTTAGCCATCGAACTCAGCATAGATGTCCTTCTTGCACCCATTGAAACTTTGGTGAGTAACCCTAAATTCTTGGTTGTAATCTATGAAGGGGGAAGAGTATGTTTTGATCCGACTTTGTCGTTTAGGTCGAACACAGGACTTGAACTGTAGACCTCGATGTTGAGCAATAATCTAGAAGACGTTGGAAGTAAGACTCGAACTCCTGACCACCTTTCCTTTATATTTTAGCCTCAGGAAAACAATGTTAATCAAGCATGTTTGAGCCTACATTTCTATACCTTAAAAACCTTATCCACCGTTCAACTTTTAGTATGATAATGAAGAACATGCATAGTATGATATATTAAAAGTTTAGGCCGATCTAACGGTCGGATCTGGATCCACAAGAGCTCAAAGTAGGCTAGTGGTGCAGTTTGGTATTCTGCATATATTTGGCTAAGTATAAGAGTTTTTGTGTTGTGTAGCCGACTTAGGATTTTTGTGTAGGATTTGTTATTGACCATTTCCGAGTTTTGTTTCTTTTGGTGAATAGAGGGCATTTCTTAGAAACGTTAAATATTTTAATGTGGATTTTTAGAGGTTTGTATGAGCGTTTTAAGTTAGGTCAAAGTGAGAGCCTTAGTTAATTTTTGGCATGGGAGTTAAGAAGGGGAAAATCTTCCAACTTAGCTATATCTTTCTTGTGAGTATTAGATGGTATATTGTTAGACTTCATAGGAAGTTTTAGAAAAATTCTAGGGTTTGAGACCTAGGGGTAAAATAGTCTTTTTTACCCTTATGAGGGTATTTCGGTAAATTCGTTATGATCAATTGAATATCTTAGAAGTTGGAGATTCTAAATTAGTGAGATACATTATTAATCCACTTGCCTTGTATAACAGGCGGTTGCCTTTCTACGGTTACAAACCGAGTCGAGATAACGGGCATCGAGTTTCGATTCAGGCAAGTCCTTTGGGCTTACTTAGCTGACTTCTAGATATGAGTATGAATAATGGTAGTGGTGTGTGAATGAGATGCTTATAGTTATATTTTAGTAATATTTATATACCGACCTATACCTTGGCCTAAGATTAACGGGCGGTGGCATTCTGCTCAGTTAGCCTGAGGGCGCTGGGGGTTTCTTTAGGGACTAGTCCACACTCGGTTTGTCGTGATGCTACCGGCGGAGGTATGCTAGGCCTGCACCCAGTTGGATAAGGAACGGAGGCGAGAACTCCTAAGACTTCTCGTGCCACAACTGTAAAATGGAATAAAGTGAATCACCTAAACAAACAGATAATAACCGGTTTGTGTGCTAGCATGATGATTGTTTTTTTATCTTGAGTGTGTTTGTGCTATTCTTATTCCATTTATATTTGGATTGTTAGCTAACGGTTATTCCGTGTTGTAGTTTTTTGTAGAGATAGACAGTTGCAGAGAGATCCGGGAAAGATGGTCAGCCGGGTCCACGTACTCATTAGATGGGGACGGGGGAGTCTTCCTTTCGGCATGCTTGTTATATATATGTATATGTTCTGTAAGGCTGACACGTGTATGCATTCATGTAATAAAATATTATGTTTTGAAATTGTTTTAAATACATTTGTGCCTTGTTGTAAGATCCTAGCAAAATTGTTGTTAAACCAAGGTCGGGACCCATTGTGAGGTCCTAACCAGTAACTCCCCAAGTTCTAAGAATATGGGGTGTTACAACATGGTATCAGAGCTCTGGGTTGGCAACAATGGCACTTGGAATCTTCTGAAAGACCGAATGTAGAAATAAATAGAACCCGAAAGGGGTCTAAAATTTTTAAAATTTACTTTACTTTAAATACATGTGCATAGTCGGGTTGTTGGGTTAGTAGTACGTCACACCACCATCGTTTTCCGTGGATCTCTGCAACTTGGAATGATAGGTGAATTAGTCTATAGACTTATATTGATATGTTTAAATGATGATTATATATGTGTATGTGTGGCATGTTTGTATCCTAAAGGATACCTTACATCCTTTAGTTGTGATATCATGAAGCGATTATCGCCTCATGATAAATCGGTAACGGACTGAAGAGTTTTCAACACGAGCTAATGGATACAGACCTAGGATTGAGTATTATACTCTGGTGGGCGTCCTTATGACCATATAAATCATCCGAAGAACGAGTGGGAAATGAAGTAAAGTTGTTGAGATAATTTTCACCACAAGTACAGCCGATGGGAAAGAAATTCCCGAGTCAGCTCAAGCAGAAGGAAGATGAAGTCATGCAACGGACTTGGTCGTATGAAGCTGAGGGATGAATTGAAGGACCATGTAAGAGACGACAAGAGATCAGATTAGAGATAATAATAAGGGAACAAGAATCATATAGAACAGAGTACAACCAAGATTTGTAGAGTAAAAGACGTTACAATCGAGGCGAACGCTGCCATATGCAAGCATGGGCATGAGAGTACAAAGAAGATAGGGTGTTGACCTAGCTGTGAGAAATTAAAGGGTACAAAGATAGAGGGTGAGTTTGATGACGAGAAATAAATTTTGTAACCATGGAAGCATGTAGAGTCCTTCAAGGATACGAGAATTTTTGAATGAAACTTCGACATAAGTATCAAAGCATGTAGAGTCCTTCAAGGATACGAGAAGTATAAAACTGAGACAACGAATTTCTATAAAGGTAGCATGATCAAAACAACACCCATCAAAGGGAAGAATGTGAGAGAGTTATTTTGGTGGACTAGAAAGTCCACTATAACTTCTCATTCACATAAAGATTTAAGTTACCAACATTAACGGTCATAACAAAGAACCGCAAACAGACGATGAACAAAGTAAGACTTGATAAACTCATTGACGACAGATGAATGCTATGACTGGACTCAAAAGAGTATAGTGATCTCATAAGAGAATAAGAGAAGTGCAGACTGTGGAAGGAGCTAAAGGGGTATTGACAAAGAAACTGGAGAAGATAGATTTTCACCAAGTGTTTCAAACTTCAAAAGAGATTGAAGAACAATAAGTTCGTGATCTTATAGAAGGTCAACTACAGGCTAGTTGGTAGTAACTGAGACATAAAATGTGCGGGTCAACTAGTGGTAACCGGTTGGCATATAAGAAGAATAACCATAGACCTATGAAAGAATTTTATAGACATTTGGAGGACCCTTCAAGAGATCAACGGCGACAAATGTGAAGTTAAATCGATACCAGTGCTAATACCCTTAATAGTAACATGAAGTGAGTTCGAACTAGTAACTCTAATTAAGAACTTAAGAAGAAAGACTAGATCAAGTAGGCATGGTCTTCAACGGCGACAAATGTGAAGTTAAATCGATACCAGTCCTCCTTCCCCATTTGCTCTTTCACGTGATTCTTTTCCCCCTTGCTTCTCTTCTCTCCTTCACATCCCATGGTGATGCTCTTCATCTCCTTCTTGCTTGTGTGTTTGCTGCTTATCCTGGAAATGGATAGGAGACAACATTCCGGACTGTAGTAGGTATGGTCTTCTACTTCTTCCCCTACTTCATCTTCTTCTTCCTCCTCGAGCTCCAATGGTGGAAGCCATGGATGAACTCAAATTCTTCCCCTTTGGCTTCCATGGGTTTCGATCAAGTATGGACTAGGAGTGCTATCCTAGTTTATGAGAGTTTATGATCTTGTAAGAGTATATAGGACTAGAAGTCTAAGGACTTCTAGCTTGCGTGAGTGGTTGTTGATTATCAAGCCTTGTCTTGCACAACCCTTGGTTGTATTCCTATGGGAAGTGAGATTGGTTATTTTGCTAGCTTTGAGACGAGGTAAGTCTCCGGACTTACTTAGCTCGCTTTTATGCATTATTTGGAATAGTGACGGTGGTGTGAGTTATGGCTTCTTTATAATCATGAAAACCGGATTACGATGACTTAGACATATATATTATTGGCCCACTTGTTTATTATTATCGGGCGGTGACATCATTGCCCAACTCCCAAGGGAGACTGGGAGGTTCTCTGCAACCAGGCCATACATGGTATATGGGCGGGCTTATTCACCACTCCACATGGTATACGGGAAGAACTCTGCACAACTCCTATTAGTTACACGGGGACAGAGGCGAGAGTTATAGGACATCTCGTGTCACAATTTGAACGAATGAAACTATTAATGGAATGACTTAAAAAGAGAATATATGAATCGGGTTGTGGGTGTATATGAGCATGATGTGCGTTATGTTTACTTATGTGCGTGTTTGTGCCCTTGCTATCTTTATAATTCCTAGAATATGAGCTACCGGTTTTATACCGATTGTTGTAGTTGATGTGCAAGTTAGGATGTGGCCGAGTGATCCGGAGGAGTGGGCAGCCGGGGTTCCATACATCATGGGTCGAGTTTGGGGGATTTGAGTCCGTGTATTGTTGTTGTATAGTTGTGTATTGTTGGCGTTGTTGTATAGTCGGGTAAGGTCTTTCATTCTTTAATTATTCGGGGTTCAGATCATTGCTTTTAAATGTATTTCAGTTTTGACCTTAATTTGTGTCTTGTTGCAAGATCCGTGAAATTGTTGTCAGGCTAAGGGTCAGGACCCATTGTGAGGTCTCCATCCGTAGCATCCCGAGTTACGGGGAATCGGGGTGTTACATACCCGGTGATTCATCCCATTAGAAAAACATTCTATCCCAACATACCACAACTTGTCCTAAGTTGATTAAAAGCTTGAGTCCTTGCTATAATCGGAAGTCCAAATCTCTAGAATCCATTCTCTATACATTGATCTTTCATCTTGTGTTTGTGTTGTTGATTGGTTGACATTGTTGCTTGATTGTGATTTTTGCTTGATCACCACAAAAACCCATCCAAAAACATATGATTTTCTTTTCTTTATTCCTTTCTCTTTTCTTATCAGAGACTTGCACTATCCATGATTATTGAATGATATAATCTCACCCCGGTCTTTGTGTTCACCCTCGGAATGCTTCCCTTTCTACTATATGACCTGTACACTGCGGGTTTTGCAAGGTAGTTTAGGAGATATTATCGAGTTATAAATTGTAAGACTTTGTGTGTGTATGTTTTGAGCGAACAAGTTCTTGGCACTCTTGCCTTGGATTTGTAGCATCACTCCTAGCGGAGAACAATATTCGGCAATCAAGACTATTGCATGAAATGTATTTCGGTTTTGGCCTTTTATTTGTGTCCTGTTGCAAGATCCGGTGCAATTGTTGTCAGGCTAAGGGTCGGGACCCATTGTGAGGTCTCCGCCCGTAGCGCTCCGAGTCCCGCGGAATTCGTGTGTTACATCGTGTATTTCCTTGTATTGTAGTCATGAGTGATAAGTTGAATGTAATTTTTGTTTTTAATTGATATATGGTACGTTGTTTGGAGTTTTCTTGAAGATTTTGTTCTTAACTAGTACATATTTATAGTAGTATATGTATGATGGTATCATTATGTGTCATAAAAGAAATCTAACGTTTTATTTTCCAATAAAATCATTTTGTGATCATGGTTTTTGATTGTGCACATTTCATATAGAAGTAAGATAAATGGATCATGTGCAGGCAAATGTTGATAACTTTTGAGTAAGAAGTTTATATATATATTTATATATGGAAAATAATTAAACAACAATCCAACGTTTTATTTTCCTGATAAAAGCTTTTGGTGTATTTTTCATGGTTCCCACATGTGATGCTTATTTTTTGACATTTATGGTCTATCTTTATTGGTACCTGCATAAATAATCACATAAAAGAAACCACAACTTAACTTATTATCATCATAAATTAATAATAGAAGTATTTCGACGATAAAGAAATAGATGAAACATAATATATCATACCCAAATTAGTATTTGATATATATATATATATATATATATATATATATATATATATATGACTATACCTATTAATGATGAATATTAACATCCCTCACAACCAGGACCACCTATGTTGTAGCCGTTGGTACCTATATTTATGATCAAAATGTAACACCCCAAATTCTCAAAACTCGGGACATTACTGGTTAGGACCTCACAATGGGTCCCGACCTCAGTTTGACAACAATATTACTAGGATCTTGCAACAAGACACAAATAAGAAAAACCGAAATTCATAAAATGTATTTGTAAAAGGATGAATGCAACAAAGTCTAACAGCCTATCGAACTTAAACAACGGAAAAGACTAACTATCTTAGGAAAAGGGAAAGACAACAAAGCAACAACCTAAATCCCCACTCTAAAGAGTACGGAGACCCGGCTGACCACTACTTTCGGATCACTCAGCTGTTGTTCTAACCTGCAGTAAATCTAAAAACACAACAAAACAACCATTAGCTAGTTATCTAAACATTAGGAGAAATAATATTCGCACACACACACATAAAATAATAAACACTCATCATGCTTTCAAACAATCCATTTATTATCTTCATTTAAGTCATTCACTCTAATGATACTTATTTTGTGACACGAGGGATTCTCAAACCTCGCCACCGCCCCCGTGTACCCATCAAGAGTGGATCCGATGCATCTCACAGTGTACCTGTATGGTCTGGGTATAGAGAACCTCCCAGTCTCTTGGCAGAGCTGGGCAGTGATGTCACGGCCCGTTATACATACACTTGGGCCTTAACACATAATAACCACGGTCGTCCCAACAAGTTGTTATTTTTATAATAACACACATTGCACACACACAACCATTATCACCCAACTAATATCCAGAAACCAGCTAAGTAAGTCGCAAGGACTTACTTTGATCAATTTCCAACTCTCAAAAGTCTCAACTCGGTCTGCAACCGTAGTAACTCAATCGCCTGTCAAACAAGGCATGTGGATCAAAATCACATCCCACACTCTCAGAAGTTATAAACTTCTACGATGTACAATCTCATGAAGAGAATTTACGAAAAAGGCCCTCTTAAGGTAGAATGACTATTTTACCCATGATCCCGGAAATTCTCAAAAGTCTATCATTAAATTTCTCATATCTTCTTTTAGAACTGATTTTCAAAAACATGGTTCTCAAGGACAGTTTACTAGAGGTTATAAGGTTAAGTCTCACACACTCGTCAAAGAGAACAACATTGGCCCTTTCCCGGTTACTCTACTCTTATACATATATGTGTACGTATATTATACGTTACTCTTACCCATCTATGTATATATACTTAAGTATATATACACTCTACTTACTCATATAAATTTATATTTCCCATCTCGTAATTATATATATATACCTATATATATCCCTATATATATCACGTTCTATACCTCTATTTTTATACGTCTACGTACTACACTGATGCATATATAACTATATATGCATATCCTCCATTCCCGTCATCTATATGTATACATGTATATATGTATACTACACACATTCATATATGTATATATATATATATATATATATATATATATATGTATATATATATATATATATATCCCCATTTCTCCATTCTATTCATCTATGCGTACATATCGACATACACTGCATTCCTATAGTCCATCTCCTACACATACAATATATATGCTTAGACATACGGTATTGAGTAAGGATTAAACTCACCGTCACTCGTTAAGCATTCGAAGAGGAACGACAGCTTGGTTCGGTTCTGCAGGATGGCGGTCGTAGAGGGTTCAAAGCTGGCTCGTTTGTGCTCTACCGTTGCACCGCTCCTCTAGCCGAGTACTACTACAGCGAAATCTGAAGGCTAAATATATGGTTTAACAGCGTAGAAATGAAGACAAGAAGAGGGTGGTTTAGAGCAGGAGAATCGAAGTGAAGGAGAGGGTAAGAAGGGGTGGACGACTCACCACTGTCGTGCCTGAAGACCTTCGTTGCGGTGTCGATCGGCGCCACTGCGGAACTTCTCCGGCGTCTCGTCTTGCCGCTGTGTGACTACAATCAGTGGTTCCGACTGATGAGATCCGAGAATAGAGAGGGAGGGACGAGGTGGCAGGGATAGCGACGTACCTGGGTCGGCAAGGTCGGCGGCTGCTGGTGGTTGTCGGGCTTACGATTGAGTCGTGATTACAGACTCCGCCGGTTGCTGCTGAAGAGAGAAGCGGCAGTACGAGGGGTAAGGGTAAGGTTAGAGCGTAATTAGATTAGGGTTAATCTAATTAGCTTAGGGTTAAAATTTGGGCCAGAATTAGGTGTAAGGAAGTGGGTTGGCGGTAGGTGATTGGGCTTAGTGGTGGGCCGGATCCGGCTTGCCCTCCCATTAAAACAAGGGATACGGAAAACTCGTTACTCGTCCCGGATCGAAAGAAAAATTTGCGGGAATATTTACGGAATTATTTTCCGTATGATATAAGTTATTATTTTATTTTAAAGGTACAAAATTTATTTCTGGTTACATCATTTATCATTTTATGTGAACTAAGGTCACATGAAATGATAGAATTTACATCTCGTTCTTTCTTTATTTAAAGGCTAAAAGTTGGCGGATCGGAATCCGGTCAAATTCAGTATTAAACGGAGTTTAAAATTATCGGTTATTACATTAGTGTCCTCTTAAAAGAAGTTTCGTCCCGAAACTTAGAATACTAATCCTAATCACACGACTTTCTTAGTATAACTTGATATCATTAAAACTTCGTTTTCTACCATGCAACTACTCAATCATGATGATCAGGCACAAATGAAAAGAAACACAATCACTCAATCCAAAGCAAAACATAAAAAGTCAAACCACACAGCATCCGAGTACTAACTCGTCGGCACAAAAGTAGTAGCTAATCCCGCATAAAACTCGGAATAATTACGTCTAATACTCTCATCTGTCTCCCAAATGGCCTCATCAGCTCCTCGTCTAAACCACTGGGACTCTACAAAAGCATGAACCGGCTAAATTTTCTTATCTTCATAGCTAATGACATGTCTCGGATTCGGTTGGTACCCTCTCAATGGTTTGATTTTCTAAACTTACTTCTAGCTCTTTTGATGACTCTACCAAATTTCCTTCCACTAGGCTCACCTGCTTTTTCCTTTCGAAAGTTCCCGACTATCGATTCTGAACTAATGATCTTAAACTTCCGTCGACACTTTACTAAGTGCCTAATGCACTTTCTAATGCAAAGCGCTTGGCCTGGTTTCCTCAATGTGACCTAATCGGATCGTTCCTTAATTAATGGGTTTTCACCTACTTCTTGTCAAGCTTTCAAATTTATAAAACTCAAACAAATCACACACCCAAATGGACCTTTTCATATAGATCTCTAATTCCTTATCTTGAAATCATAGTAACCTAACATTGATTTTCTTTATCTGTGGGTTATGGGCTTACCACACTTTTGGTGTAACACCCATTAGTCATAATGACGTCTTTCTAAGGGTCAACATGATTTACCCAACTCCCGCTTATAGTTCCTTTCTAATACTAGCAAGATCCTCTTCAAACAGACTCTTACTCTCTTACTCAACCGTTGTTTGTTCATAACCAACCAGTAAGCAACCTCTAACCCGATTCTCTCCATATCCTTAGATCGTCCAAGAAGGTTGTCGTTGCCTACTTGGGGAATCCTCCATGGCATCGGTAAGTTACCTCTTAAATCCGTAGTCACTAATGTCTCTTCTTAATGGTACCTACTCGTCAATACCAACTAACACTTACACGTCCTCAGTTGACGTCGGTCTATAATTGACTTATCTCAATATCCCGGACTTACTCTTTTCATAACTATACTGGCGTTAAATTCTTGGTGAGCATCGTCTGCTCGATTAATCCCTTCATGCTTCGCTAATTCATTTTATCTTCCACACCTTTTGTTCCCTTGGGCTAGCTCTACTTCTCGAGCCCAACTGGGTCACTCATCTTGACATAAATAGTCATTCCAAGTTTTCAACGATAGCTGGTAAGTATCTTTGTAGTTCTAATGACTTTAGTTATCATCCCCTTGCAGTTCCCCTTGCATGGACCGTTTGTGTTGATGACTTAGGTCCCGTGATAATTGGGGTTACCTTGAACTTTCGACTCCACCAAGGCCGTTTTCATATATACATTCCTTCGCTGGTGTTACCGGAAATATTGCCTTCATGAAACTCCGTTGTTTCCGCTACAGGGATTCAACTCTTTGATACCCGCATTGCGATTTTTTTCAAATTCCTATATCTTTGAGGAGGTCAAAACCTCTCTACACTTGTAAAGTCTACATTTTGCTTCTCCACTCCATTGTAGTTATCCCTTCAATGCACCTTAGACCCTCATATTCGGGTCGACATTTTATCTCTTTTGGTCTCTCAAGCTTGTCTTGTGAACTCTTCTATTAGGTGACTCGTCTTATAACAATTTCCTCCCCTGGGTCAGTCTCAACTTTCAATTGATCATTACTGCTCATTTCATGTTGGAACCTCAGTTACGTTCTACTCTTGCATAGATTCTACAAAGGCATCCTTATCTCAATACTTTATTCCAATTTAGCATGACCCGCCTTTTGATACATGACTTTCCTTCTTACTGGTTAAGTTATTCTTTTGGTTTACACTTCATCCATCCTATCGTTATGGTACTATATGTATGACTTTTATTAAACACCTATTGATAGCATTTGCATAAGAAATCTCAGTTGTATATGATTTTCTCAAAGATCAAAGTTCTTGACTCGCTTTTATTATGTTGTCCTTATGCTCGTGTTTCTTTACCTTCTTTAAATCTTTACCCCAGTAGGATAGTTACCCCTTTGAGTTTTTCTCGTACTCGCTTTACGAACCACGTTGGTTGGTCTTATGACTTTATCAACTCTTATGTCATCAATCGAGCTTGAATTTTCATCGGAGTACCACCATTTCTCATTACTCTTATATAGACATATTTCGGTAATTATCTTATTGGGGTAATACCGGATCTATTTAACAACCTTTAGTCATTCAACTTTACTCCTTCTCATGTCTATTCTAGCCAACATGCAGATTCCATCTTCAATCACCTCACAACTCGATGAGACATATTACCAAGACACTAAGGTCATAATCTCTATGTTATTGCGTCTCTATAACTGTAGTTATTCTGTGTGACATCTTTAGTCAAAAAGGCTTCCTTTGTAAACCTCGGGAGAGCACCATCAGTCTCATATGTGTGGCATGTTAAGCACCTTCTGTCTTGATTGACGTTGGACATAATTAAAATCATCTGCTTCTTCTTACTCCTCTAGTTCTCCTTATGCAATCCATTAGTACTATTGTGAATTGTACCTTTTTCTTAGCCAGAAGGTAAGAAACCGCTCACAACCATTTCCTTAATCTCTTTAAAGACCTATGGGGTCATTCCCGGCCGTCAAAATCTTCTCCTTAAATTCTTAATTGGAGATATTGGCTCGAACTTATTCCATGTTACTATTAAGGGTACTGGTACTTGTATCGGTTTAACTTTACACTTGTCGTCGTTGATCTTTTGTAGAGATTCCCCATATGTCAGTAACATTCTTTAGTAAATCTGATGTTATTGTTCTTATCTACCAACCGGTCATCACTGGTCAACTCAGACGTGTGAATTCTCCGTTATTACTAGTTAGTCTGTAGTTGGTCTTCTACCAGATCGTAGACTTACTTTTCTTCTATCTCTTTCGATGCGGATATACAAGGTGAAAACTTATCCCTTATAGGTTATCCGTTTATACACATTTAGCTCCTTCCACATTTTCCACAATTTAAACTTATAGGTTATCCGTTTATACACATTAAGATCACTTTATCCGAGTCTAGTTGCATTATTCACCTGCCATCTATGGGTTTATCAAACCTTCCGTGATAGCTTACAAACCCATCTTCGCGGTTCCTTTTTCCTAAGTTATCGTCTACCTGCAGCTCTTTGTAGTGAACCACTAGTATGGTTAACATAAGTCTCCTCGTGATTGAGTAGTTATTATGATCCCTCAAGTCCATCATGATCATTTCCGCACATGCTTCTTCCTCGGTGGATGTTGTTTTGTAACATTACCTTCATGGAAATTCATTGTTTAAATTTCAGACTTCTACCATCTTCGATACTTGTGTCGTGCTTTCCTTCAACATTCTCGTGTCTCTAAAGGAGTCAACCTATCTCCATGGTTATAATTTTTTTTTTTTTTGTCTTTTAAACTCGATCGTAAATCTCTGTCTTGGTACTCCTTTAATCTTTTACATCTGGGTCAACACTCTATTTTCTCTGTACTCTCATGCTCATACTTGTCTATGGTAGCATCCACCTTGGTTATAGTGTCCTTTAACCCGCCAAGTGTAGTTGCACTCTACTTTGTTTGAATGGTGTTTTGATGTTGTCCTCTTAAATCCGCGTTCTTATTAGTCCTTACATGCATCTTGAGTTTCACCTCTCGTTGTCATACCGCTAAAATCCTTGTACGGTTTTCTATTACTTCTATTTGAATAGCTTGATATTCTTTTCTCGCCCGATTGTTCTTGTTGTTAACATCCTCTAGTAATCCTCAACTCCTTAACCACTCGTTCTTCGGACAATTGTAGAACCCACCAGGGCGTCCGCCATAATGTAATGTTCCAATCTGGGATATGAGTCCACTATCTTCTTACAAATACCCTTTAAGATCTCCAAACGTTTTATCATGAGGCGATGATCACATCATGATAACTCAACTAAAGGATATTCCATATCCTCTAGGGTAACAACATGCTACATATATATAGATATTTATATAACATACATAATTGTACAATACTATAAGTCTAAACTAAGCATACTGAGATCCGCGGTAGTAGTGGTGGTCAGCCGTACTTTTCTATGCCCAACCAGACTATGCATGCATTTGAAAACCAAAAGTCCTTTTTAAAAATCAGATCCCTTTTCGGGTTTTGCTCAAGTACTTATTCGGTCTTTCAGAAGATTTCAAGTGCCATTGTTGCCAACCTAGAGCTCTGATACCATGTTGTAACACCCCGAATTCTCAAAACTCGGGACATTACTGGTTAGGACCTCACAATGGGTCCCGACCTCAGTTTGACAACAATATTACTAGGATCTTGCAACAAGACACAAATAAGAAAAACCGAAATTCATAAAATGTATTTGTAAAAGGATGAATGCAACAAAGTCTAACAGCCTATAAAACTTAAACAACGGAAAAGACCAACTATCTTAGCAAAAGGGAAAGACAACAAAGCAACAACCTAAATCCCCACTCTAAAGAGTACGGAGACCCGGCTGACAACTACTTCCGGATCACTCATCTGCTGTTCTAACCTACAGTAAATCTAAAAACACAACAAAACAACCATTAGCTAGTTATCTAAACATTAGGACAAATAATAATAGCACACACACATAAAATAATAAACACTCATCATGCTTTCAAACAATCCATTTATTATCTTCATTTAAGTCATTCACTCTAATGATACTTATTTGTGACACGAGGGATTCCCAAACCTTGCCTCCGCCCCCGTGTACCCATCAGGAGTGGATCCGATGCATCTCACCGTGTACCTGTATGGTCTGGGTATAAAGAACCTCCCAGTCTCCTGGCAGAGCTGGGCAGTGATGTCACGGCCCGTTATACATACACTTGGGCCTTAACACCTAATAACCACGGTCGTCCTAACAAGTTGTTATTTTTATAATAACACACATTGCACACACACAGCCATTATCACCCAACTAATATCCAGAAACCAGCTAAGTAAGTCGCAAGGACTTACTTGGATCAATTTCCAACTCTCAAAAGTCTCAACTCAGTCTGCAACCGTAGTAACTCAATCGCCTGTCAAACAAGGTATGTGGATCAAAATCGCATCCCATACTCTTAGAAGTTATAAACTTCTACGATGTACAATCTCATGAAGATAATTTACGAAAAAGGCCCTCTTAAGGTAGAATGACTATTTTACCCATGATCCCGGAAATTCTCAAAAGTCTATCATTAAAATTCTCATATCTTCTTTTAAAACTGATTTTCAAAAACCTGGTTCTCAAGGACAGTTTACTAGAGGTTATAAGGTTAAGTCTCACACACTCGTCAAAGAGAACAACATTGGCTCTTTCCCGGTTACTCTACTCTTATACATATATGTGTACGTATATTATACGTTACTCTTACCCATCTATGTATATATACGTAAGTATATATACACTCTACTTACTCATATAAATTTATATTTCTCATCTCGTAATTATATATATACCTATATATATCCCTATATATATCCCGTTCTATACCTCTATTTTTATACGTCTACGTACTACACTGATGCATATATAACTATATATGCATATCCTCCATTCCCGTCATCTATATGTATATATGTATATACGTATACTACACACATTCATATATATACATATATATATATATATATATATATATATATATATAAATACATCCCCATTTCTCCATTCTATTCATCTATGTGTACATATCGACATACACTTCATTCCTATAGTCCATCTCCTACACATACAATATACATGCTTAGACATACGGTATTGAGTACGGATTAAACTCACCGTCACTCGTTAAGCATTCGAAGAGGAACAACAGCCTGGTTCGGTTCTGCAGGATGGCGGTCGTAGAGGGTTCAAAGCTGGCTCGTTTGTGCTCTACCGTTGCACCGCTCCTCTAGCCGAGTACTACTAAAGCGAACACTGAAGGCTAATTGTATGGTTTAACAGCGTAGAAATGAAGAGAAGAAGAGGGTGGTTTAGAGCAGGAGAATCGAAGTGAAGGAGAGGGTAAGAAGGGGTGGACGACTCACCACTGTCGTGCCTGAAGACCTTCGTTGCGGTGTCGATCGGCGCCACTGCGGAACTTCTCCGGCGTCTCGTCTTGCCGCTGTGTGACTACAATCAGTGGTTCCAACTGATGAGATCCGAGAATAGAGAGGGAGGGACGAGGTGGCAGGGATAGCGACGTACCTGGGTCGGCAAGGTCGGCGGCTGCTGGTGGTTGTCGGGCTTACGATTGAGTCGTGATTACAGACTCTGCCGGTTGCTGCTGAAGAGAGAAGCGGCAGTACGAGGGGTAAGGGTAAGGTTAGAGCGTAATTAGATTAGGGTTAATCTAATTAGGTTAGGGTTAAAATTTGGGCCAGAATTAGGTGTAAGGAAGTGGGCTGGCGGTAGGTGATTGGGCTTAGTGGTGGGCCAGATCCGGCCTGCTCTCCCATTAAAACAAGGGATACGGAAAACTCGTTACTCGTCCCGGATCGAAAGAAAATTTTGCGGGAATATTTACGGAATTATTTTCCGTATTATATAAGTTATTATTTTATTTTAAAGGTACAAAATTTATTTCCGGTTACATCATTTATCATTTTATGTGAACTAAGGTCACATGAAATGATAGAATTTACATCTCGTTCTTTCTTTATTTAAAGGCTAAAAGTTGGCGGATCGGAATCCGGTCAAATTCAGTATTAAACGGAGTTTAAAATTTTCGGTTATTACACAAAATAAGAATAAAACACAAATGAAATTAACGATGTTAGTAAAATATTAGTTTATCACTTGATTGAATACTTAATGAAAACACGAAGAAGAGACAATAAATATCACACTTACACGACAATAATGTATATAGGTAAACACATGTAATTTTTCGTAAACTTTTTGGATCTATAACTCGAATATAAGTTCTAGTCTACCTTCCTCACCTTCAATTTTCAAGCTTGTTCAAATTTTTACATATTTGCATGGAATATGCTCTGTTTGATAAAAGATAATTTATAGTATTAAGTAATACTTTCGAAAAATTAAAGGTAGTAATTGATACATATTAAGACTCAACCTTAGTCGATGAAAATCACTATATTTAGTTATTTGGAGTTTAAAATGTTTTATTTTATATTAAAATATTTTATTTTATAATATATATGCATGATATTTTTTGTGTGTGGAGTTTGGTATTATTAATTTATCATTATATGTTACGATAGACAATAGATTTTGAATTAAAGTATTATAATCTAGTGTATATATAAGTAGAAATTGGTTTCATATTACCGTGTTTAAGTGATTAATTTCAAAAAGTGATAAAATAATTGATAACAAGAAACATGGCTTGATGGGTCTAGAGATATATATACCTGTTTCGGATACAATCAAGGTAGACGATGAATCTTGGTTGCATTTATCTTTGCACGCTAACTGACATTCATCTGATATACTATACTTCGGGCAGTTTTGTTTTACGCATTTCACAAAACATTCGTCATACGTACCTGTATATTAGTGTTAAGCTAAATCATTAATTATGATATACAATAAGATTACTGTAAAAAAAGATATATATGATCTATTTTTGCGGTACAAACTCTCTTTTTTGTTTCACCTCGGGTCTTACAATTGTATTTTAGAAACGTTGGTAAAAAAAATAAACTTAATTATGAGGCATCTTTAGATATCACACGCAATGTGATTTCTAGTCTGACTATGGTTATATAGAAAATGGTTTGTAAGCAATGGTCATATGATCATGACCTTTGAAGATGAGACACATTTATTTATTTATCCGATGCACATAATTTTTTGAGGATGATGGTGGTTAGGATAGTAATTGTAATACACCCCTCTGTTTCAGGTTATGATTGACACCTTAAAATTTGATAATTTTCACAAATTAGTCAACACACCAAAATATCATGAAATAATGAATTAGATGAAATAAGAATGAAACAAACCAAAAAGGAAATTAAAATTTGTGTATGTACCGCTGGAGGTAACCGAATGCACGGTCATAGACATGAGAACCAAGAAAACTAGAACCATCATGACTCGCGTATTTCCTTGCATTGTAGTCCTGACTAATAAGTTGAATGTAACATACGTTTTTAATTGATATGAGGTACGTTGTTTGGTGTTTTCTTGAAGATTTTGTTCTTTACTAGTATGTATTTATAATACTAGATGTTTGATGGTATCATTAGGTGTCATAAAAGAAATCTAATCATTACAATAGGTAAAATATATTTTCATTCAAAACTATTACTTTTTGTACAATTAATGACTACATTAGGTGTAAAGTTACACTAAATATGGACATAAGTGAGTTATTACATATTACATAAGATACATTTCAAGTTTATGATTAGGAAATGAATTACTATTGTGTATTGAGTCTCTCTATATATATTTTCTCTACTTATGGAAATTTTAACTTTTATTGTGGGAAGAATGGTCATCGATCAAATGGGGAATCTACTTTAACTTTTTTTCGAAAAAAAAACTTTTGTTAGTCTTGTCATGTACGTTTGATTCACACTTCGCTATAGAAAATTATGCATTATAATAGATCGAGTTATTTCAAGTTCAAATGTAGCTAGTCACAAATATTTTGGCGGGTTCATGTCAATGGGCAAGTTAAAGGAGAGGACCTTGTCCCCTAAATATTCATAATTTTTATTTCACTTCTGAAATGCCCTAAAATAAAGTGCGTTTCCGATATATACTTTTCCGTAATTTTATTAATATTAGAGAGCTTAAATAAATTTGCGAGCATTTTTATGTCATAATTTAAATTTTACGAGTACATATGTATATATTTATCTACATATTATATATTTATATATTACCCGTATTTAAGTTATTAAATTATTATAGTATAATATTTTACGAGAACGATTTCTATATCGTAAATTATTTTACCGGAAAGGCGAAAAGTTTTTCAATCCAGAATCCCGTTCCAAATATTTCTGTCTAGTTTATTCCATCTTCTTTTTCCCCTAATTTTCTTTTCTTTTTAATTTATTTTTCTCCCTTTCCTTGTTCCTCTGCGTGCACCAGGGAACCCATTCACTGCTTGCCTCTCTTCCGGTCTGTTGGCCTCCCCTGTGCGAGCTTGTCGCCCAAGCTAAATGCCAACCCTAGCTTGCATCCTCTCTTTGTGGCTAGCTTAGTCTACCCGACTGAAGAACCGAGTAGGGGATTAATAAGGATATAAATGCTCTAGAATGGGAAAACTATTGATATAAAACCGACAAAAGCTCGTGTAGACATCATTTGTAGTCATATGACTCAGTTAAGCGTAAATGTCATGAAATAACGTCGAACCATGCATGAACAAGGGGAAAGCTACCTAAATGATTGCCTAAACTAGTGTCATAAATCATGTAATCAAGCCTGGTTGATTTTACTATAGTCTGGAATTTTTATTCCGGTTATGGAGCGGTTATCGATCTTCCCGTAGGCGCGGCTCAGTTTTCCGCAGGCACGAGATGCTGAGTAACGGGATTTATTCCAAAAACCCTGTACCGACCCTTCGTTTCCCCACCTTTTCTTTTTGACCCCTCGTTATTGTAGTGATGGGCTGCTTGATGTAACACCCCAAATTCTCAGAACTCGGGACATTACTGGTTAGGACCTCACAATGGGTCCCGACCTCAGTTTGACAACAATTTTACTAGGATCTTGCAACAAGACACAAATAAGAAAAACCGCAATTCATAAAAATGTATTTTTATCAAGATGAATGCAACAAAGTCTAACAGCCTATAATACTTAAACGACGGAAAAGACTAACTGTCTTAACAAGAGGAAAAAGAACGACAAAGCAACAACCCCAAACCCCCACTCTAAGGAGTACGGAGATCCGGCTGACCACTACTTCCGGATCACTCAGCCGCTGTTCTAACCTACGGTAAATCTAAAAACACAACAAAACAACCATTAGCTAGTTATCTAAACATTAGGAGAATAATAATAGCACACACACACATAAAATAGTATACACACATCATGCTTTCAAAAAATCCATTTATTATCTTCATTTAAGTCATTCGCTCTTACTAATGATACTTATTTTGTGACACGAGGGATTCCCAAACCTCGCCTCCACCCCCGTGTACCCATCATGAGTGGATCCGATGCCTCTCACCGTGTACCTGTATGGTCTGGGTATAGAGAACCTCCCAGTCTACTGGCAGAGTTGGGCAGTGATGTCACGACCCGTTATACATACACTTGGGCCTTAACACATAATAACGACGGTCGTCCTAACAAGTTCTTATTATAACTCACATTGCACACACACAACCATTATCACCCAACTAATATCCAGAAACTAGCTAAGTAAGTCGCAAGGACTTACCTGAATCAAATCACAACTCTCAATTTCTCAACTCAATCCGCAACCGTAGAAACTCCAACGCCTGTCACACAAGGCACGTGGATCAATAATGTATCCCACTTTCTTAGAAGTCTCCAACTTCTAAGATATATAATCGATCATAAAGAAATTACTAAAATACCCTTTTGCGGGTAAATGACCATTTTACCCCTGGTCCCGAAACTCTACAAATTTCTATAACAAGGTTCCAAACTATTCTTTAGAACTCAAAAACACACTCTCATTCCAGAAAGGAAGTTTGTTAAAGTTTTAGAAGAGTTAAACACATTCTTGACTTTCATAAAATGTCGCTAAGGTCCAACTTCGGCTTAAGATATGAGGCTCGGATAAAAGTATTAAATTCCGAATTAAATCTCTAGATCCTCTATGATATGCATACTACACATAGGGGAAAAGATCTAAAAAAATACTCAACCATAACTCCTACAAAATTCTCTAAAGTAGGAATAAAAGCTAGAATTTCCATACTAAGTCAAATTCTCTTCTGCTGTAAAAACAGCCCAACTACTCTACTTTGGAACCTTATAGATTCTAATCCGACCGTTAACTCATTCCCAAATTTTAATTCCATTAACTATGTATATCTACCTAAAACAGATAAAAATTTCAACGGTGGATGGCTAATTTAAGGCATCGAAACTGCTATGCTAAGATGACTGTTTAACACTAAAACTGGGAATCAACAAACGTGGTGAAAGGTCTTTTATTCAAAACTCACCCCAAGCACCTCTACTCTATACACTTCTACTCATCCAGATCGCTCCCTAGAAGGCCACAACCGACACTCTATCCATGTTTCATTCATTCTTCATATAAACATGCATCCAAAAGATACTAAACCTTACCTACTCGACAACCTAGTGGATAGCTGGCTTTGATATGTGCCCAGGATGTTGGTGAGGAGTCGACTATTGTGGCTTTCGATTAGGTATGCTGGTTCTAGTTGGGTGTTACAAATGAGGGGTGAAAGACGTTGTCCTGCTGAAAGATAGGTAATGTCCGTCTAGGTTAGGAGGGAAAGAGTTTCACAGAAGAAGAGAGATAGATAGGTCACCTGCTGAAGAGGTTGTGATATCGTATGCAAATCTCGGAGGCCAAGGTGTCATCACGGATGCAGGAGACAGATGAAGCCACGCCTACCACCTTCTAGTCGCCTACTATGGAAGAACGTCGGTACAGGTACATGTGCAGTGAGTGGTTGTCACGGTTTGGGATGCCGGCGTAACTGTTGTGCAGGGAAAGAGGGAATGACACAGCTTTGCACAACAAGAGGGGCGAGAAGGTGGTCCGGCGACGTCCAGGGTTACTCGCTGCTGCATTGGGGCGGTGCTTGATCGAGGGAGTCGTTTGAAGATCCGTTCGTCGATCTCTTCTACAGAAGGGAAGTCGGTGTATCTGGACGTCTTTTGCTAGGGAGAACTGTTGAGAGAATCTGTTGTGAAGGAAGGTGCTAATTGAGGTGGTTATGGCTGAGTGATTTGCGGGATCTCAAAGGGTTGCTCTCTTCCAAGTTCACACCAGCCGTTGTACGCTACCTGCTTGTACACAAGGGAGAGCTCATGGGGCCGTCTTCAGATGGGCCGCCTGGCTACTCAGATCCGGTTAGCACACAAATGGGCAGCAAGGCTGGATAAAACTAACCAAGAACATGGGTTGGAGCAAGGACTTGAGATGGGCTGAAGTGGTAAAAACAAAGTTGGCTGGGTTGTCAAAACTCGTCATGGCCTTGTCAAGCCCATGCATGGCTTTGTCACGAGTTTGTCATGGTCTCGTCTTGATCTCGTCACTAGGACGTCATGACCTTGTCAAAGACAAGTCATGTTCTAAATTAGGGTTTGATAAAATTCTATCATTTTATGTGAATTAAATTTTACATAAAATGATAGAATTTGTGGAAGGAAGAAGTACGAGCTAGAATGGAAAACAGTCAACGGATTGAAACCCGATTTGACTCCGAAACCGGAATAAAATTTTACGGATATTACATCAGTACCTCCTTAAAATAAGTTTCATCCCGACACTTAGAGTAAGGTATCTAATTAAACTTTTTCACAAAAAGGTTAGTTTACTTGGTCTCAATAACAGTTAATTTAGTTTCTTAACATGCAACCACTCAGTCATCAAAATCAGGCAAAAATTAAAAGAAACACCTTCAAACAATCCAATTTAACACATAAAGGTTAAACAAAACAACATGACATTACTAACTCGTCGGTACAGAAGTAGCGGCTAACTCCGCAAAGAACTCGGGATAGCAACGTCTAATACTCTCCTCTGTCTCCCAGGTAGCCTCATCGGCTCCTCGTCTAGACCACTGGATCCTCCACATCGGTATCTCCTTAGAACGCACACGTCTAGTACTACGCTCTAGAACGGCTACCGGGTATTCCACAAAAGTGTGGTTTGGCTCAACTATCAGATCCTCATGGCTGATGACGTGTCTGGGATCCGGTATGTACTCTCTCAGCTGAGATACACGAAAGACCGGATGGACCTCCCTTCAATCGCAGTGGCAGTGCTAATTGGTAGGCGACCCATCCGACTCTCTCAAAAATCTCAAAAGGTCCGACATATCGGCGACTCAGCTTCCCCTTAATGCCGAAACGCCGGACTCCCTCGTCGGTGACACTCTCAACCACACCCGGGCGACCACCCTAAACTCCAAGGGTCGACGCCTTTTGTCGGCGTAGGATTTTTGGCGACTCTGAGCTGTTAACATCCGCTCTCGGACCAAGGCAATCCGAGCAATATTATCCTGTATCTGATGTGGAGTTACTCCATCAGCTCTGCTAGGCTCATCCCAACATAATGGCGTGCGAGATCTTCGTCCGTACAAAGCCTCATAAGGGCCATCCCAATAGACGCGTGCCAATTGTTTTCATACTAAAACTCTACCAATGGAAGGTGATCTGGCCATACCTATCCCAATCTAGTACACAAGCCTACAGCATGTCCTCTAACGTCTAGATGGTCCTCTCAGATTGACCGTCAGTCTGTGGGTGGTAAGCTGTAGTGAAGTGGAGACTCGTTCCCCAAAGCAGTATGTACTTGCTGCTAAAATCTCGAGGTAATACGTCCATCCCTATCGGATACTATAGTCCTCGATACTCCATGGAGTCTCCCATATATCTAGTAAACCCCTCAGCTAGATGGCTTACCGGCCACGTTTCCCTAATCGAAATGAAACTTACGACCTTTGTCAAAAGGTCTACTACCCAAATAGCATCAAAACCTCTGATGAGTCTCAATCTTGTGACAAAATCCATAGATATATCCTCCCCTTTCCACTGTGGTACTGGAGGTGGGTGGAGCTCTCCTCCGGACCTACGATGTTGAATCTTGACCTGTTGGCAGGTCCCACACTAGGCTACATACCGAGTCATGTCGGGCTTCAAACCACCCCACCAGAAGGACCATCTCACATCCTTGTACATCTTACTCGCTCCAGGATGTACTAAGTATGGGGTAGCATGAGCCTCACCTAGCATCCTCTGTCTCAACTCGTTGTCTGATGGCACACAGATGCGGTATTGACTTCTCATGTAATAGCTAGGATTTCGAATTCTAATTAATGTTGATTAACTTAATTGTTGATAGTAATTAACATATAACTCGCGAAGACTTCGCAAGTGATGAGTAAGAGTCCCACCATTATGTTCCTGGCGTAATTTTGGACGTTTGGGGAAATTTTTACTTTTTCCCCGGGTAATTATTTTTACCCTCCGGTGTTATTTAGAGCATTTGGGAGCTCCAATTAATAAAAATGCAGTTGAGAGAAATGATCAGGACATCGAATATGTCCTAGATATGAAATAACATGGAGAGGCAAAATGGCCAAAAGAGTCGCTATTTCGTTTCTTAACGGCTAAGAAAGACGGCTTAGGAATACACGTTTTCCGAGGCAGTTGTGGAATAATTATCCCTACAATATTCCAGATTTAATATTCCAATCTCGGTAAGTTTGGAGAAGGAGGTTTGACCCGCCTTTGGATCGATTAAAGGATAATTATCGACTTTGCTAAAGGATAATTATCGTCTTCACTATAAATAGCGGAAAATCCTTTATTAATTCATTTCCTTTCACTATTCCTCGTAAAAGCACTGATTTCTCTCAACCTTCAAACTCAGATCTACTCTCCGTTTCTAATCCGATTTCAATTCCGTTTGACTTTCTAGATTCCTCTCTTCATTCTCTTCATATCGGTACCGAGTTTCTGCATTTCCGAGTATATGGAGGTCTGGTCGAGCATATATGTCACTAGGGCGGTTCCGTCGCTCAGATTCCGGTGATTTTGATGCTGTCCATGCGTAGCCTGCGTCGCTGTGTTTCCGAATCTTCTTTCAGACCGTCAATCGGGTTAGTAACGAATAAGTTATGAATTTATTCGTTTTCCGTACTGCGATTTGGCCTAAATTTACTTTAGGCTTGTCAAAATGGATAATTAGAAATTTCATTATGGTCGTTATATTATTCTGGTGATTATGGATAGTTTGTTTGATGAAATCTGATGACAGGTGGGTTTAGAAATTGCCTGCGGGCAAAACGTTATTTTGGCGAAATCTAATTAATAAATTAAAGGTTAATTAATTAAATTAGGATTAGAATTGAGATTGAGGAATGTTGATTAGATACTACCTTGAGATTTGAGGAATTGTGAGTTATGTTGAAATATTGAGGTTTAGTTGGTTGTGAGGCTTATAGATTGATTATGATCCTTATGGATCCCTTGGGTCTAGATGTGATCTTTTTGATTGACAGGAGTATTGATATCTCTTTATGCCTTGTTATTAGGCAGTGTCCCTCTTAGGATTGGAGGTTGATCGTGGTTGTGATTGTACGAGGTTGAGGTAAGTCCGTAGGACTTACTTAGCTACCATCCCTATATTGGGTGTTTGCATGAGTTTTGTGTGCTTTATATGTTTGCTATGATAGCATGAGTTGTTGTTTTTATCGACTTATGTTCTATTGACTGCCCCACTGCGTGGCTGTGATAACCTTTCCCTTTCATCCCGCCGTGGAG
The DNA here is from genome assembly GCA_033239125.1 of Fagopyrum homotropicum. NCBI lineage: Eukaryota > Viridiplantae > Streptophyta > Magnoliopsida > Caryophyllales > Polygonaceae > Fagopyrum > Fagopyrum homotropicum. Next base: position 63,353,299 of record BSWB01000005.1, read on the forward strand.
TCTAGGAGGTTCTCTGATTTCGGGCCAGACTAGTTTACAGGAAGGGCGCAATCCACTCTCATAGGGTACACGGATTGTGTGACTGAGACTCGTACAACTGGACATTGCACTCAGGGGCGGGGATGTATCGGTCCTCGTGTCACATACTTTCATCTATCTATTTATATATATATATATATATATATATATATATATATATATATATATATATATATATATATATATATATATATATATATATATATATATATATATATATATATATATATATATATATATATACGGCTTTTGAGTGAATGGTTATTATATAAAGATAATAAATGGGTAAATGTGTGATAGCATGCTGATGTGTTTATCTTTCATGATTGTGCTTGTGCTTATGCATTACCTCATATATGTATGGTTAGCTAACGGTTTCATACCGTGTTGTAGATGTTTATAGGTTAGGCGCTACTGGGTGATCTGGCAGGGTGACACGCCGAGGACTCTCGTACATTAGGTGGTTGGTTTGGGGTTATTGTTTTTCCCCTCTGCGTGAGGATGATCTTTTGTACCTCCTATGTGAGGATGTCGTTTTATATACTCGGCTATGTTGTTGTTTACTTTGGGTCGTACAGTTTAAATTGTTTTATGTATTTGTTTTATATCTGGCAGTGCCATGTTGTAAGGTCCAGTGAACTTGTTGTCAGGCTAGGGTCAGGATCCATTGTGAGATCCTAGCCCAATGTGACATCCCGAGTCCCTCGGATTCGGGGTGTTACATCTCATCACTCCATCAACTCTAATAGTGAACTAAGATGTGTCATCTCAAGACATCCTGTCTCTGATCCGGGTCAAAGTCGGGCAGTCTCCTGCTTTTGTTGGATCTTTCCCAACAGATCACGAAGTAACTCCAAAGTAGCCAACTGACTAGCTGTATATGGAAACTGAATCTCTACCTCTAACCAAGCCATATCTCTCTGCAATTGTGGCTGTACCGTCAACCGGCTATCGCCCTCTCCCGAGGCGTCTTCCGACTCAAAGCGTCAAGAACTACATTCTCTTTTCCGAGTGGTAGAAAATCTCAAGGTCGAAATCTTTGATCAACTCTAATCACCACCTCTGGCGGTTATTCAACTCCCGTTGTGTGAATATGTATATCATACTGTTATGGTCTTGTTCGCCCCTAAAGGTGTGTGCAAATAAGCTTTGTATTTATAAAACTAGAATCAAGCAAGCGAACCCGCAGTGTACGGATCGACGTAGTTAAGCAAGAATTCCAGAGTATCGAACACAGGGATTTGGGTGGGAACAAATTTAATTACAGATTATCAAGTGAGTAAATATGAGAGTTTTTGCAAATATTGGGAAAACAACAATCCTAAAGATCCAAGTATCCAGCTGTGGCAATCGATTCAAGATATACTAATGATATAAAGACAGAGTTGAGATATGCAAAGGTATACTAATGTAAGGTAATCGTACGGTGAAGTTCCAAAAACCTTATATGACTCACCTACAAGACACTCTCTATACAGGTTGTTGAGGCTTCAATATAGGAAGGTTCTAAAGGCAAGAATTAATGTCAAATACCCAAACTTGTAATCCAAGGATCAAGACTAACTTAACCGATTACGGTTATGACACTCACAATCGAGGTAGAGGTTGTTGAGGCTTCACTACCACCTAGAAAAGGCAAGCCTAAACTAAGTTAAAGCAAATCTTTAACTTTGGATTAAAGTAAAAGCAGGTTCGTAAACTTAAGGGAAATTACGGGTAGATCTTGAGACTCCACGGCCGTGGAACTCAAGAACAAACCGTGATTTAGGGTTCGTCGACAATTCTCTCTAACTCTCAGGGTCTAATCTGCTTACGATCGATCTATCATCATCTAAGCCACAACTATCAACCCTTCACCTTAGAATTATTAAGGGTTTTTAGCCAATAACAGTCATGTTGATATCAAATTCAAGAATTAAAAGATAGAAAGATGAAAACTTCCGAAAACTTTCAATAAACTTCAAACCAATCTCAAAATCACAATCGAGAATGAATGTTGTCAATAGAATCAGAATAAGGCAAACAAACACAATCTTAGGAAAGAAGGAAGAACGGGATGTCAATCCGTCTTCTAAATCAAACCTAAACAAGAAGAGAAATCTTCTTGCAACAATCTTCCAAAAACTCCGATCTTCCGCCGATCCGGAAATCTCAACAGCAATCTCCACCAAAAGTGCGAGATTAGGGCAAATCCCAAACACGAACTTCGATCTCCAACGAGATGTAAATGCTTCTAAGCGAGGGTTAATGCCGCTAAGTGAAAGTGTAAGCCAAGGTCTAAAGCGAGATGATGGAATTTCTCTTCGTCCGTCTTTTTATAGGGCAAGATAAAATATCGGCCCGGCCCAATCTTCAAAAGATCGTGGCTTCAAAATGTGGCGAAAAAGATTGCCAAGATCACGGTCGTGGAAGGTTCCACGACCGTAATTTAGAGCGTGGAAATCAACACGGTTTGAACCATGGATTCCACGACCGTAATAGTTACTGGAATGCATCACGCCTCTCTTTGCAAGGTTCCACGGCCGTGGAACTAAACGTGGTTTGTAATACGGCCGTATTTTAGAGCGTCGTTTAGGGCAAGAACGTGATTCTTCCCTAGCCTCGTGCATTCCTCAAGTTGAACTCCATTTTGCTCCTAATAATGCCCTCAATCCATGGACATACTCAATCAACTCTTCTTTGCTCGATTCCGTTCGGAAATGACTCTCAATCACCTATAATCAACATAAAGCTAGTGTAGACATCCATATCGACAATATAGGCAAACTAGCTCACAAATGCAACAATGCTAAATCAAAGACTATCAATATGAATCAAATACACTTAGAAAACGTGCCTAAAATATCACAATATTTCATGCTAACAGGTCTATGAAGATCTAACATGACGCCCCATAGAGATAGTGACGCCATATCTTAAGAGCATGGACTATCGCAGCTAACTCTAGGTCGTGTGTGGGGTAGTTCTTCTCCTACGTCTTCATCTACCGATACGCATAGGTTATGACCTTCACTTCTGCATCAGAACATACCCCTAGCCTAGCTTGGATATGCCACTGTATACCACAAAGTCATATGTAACCTTTGTATACAAAGATTAGATGCATATGATTTTCTCAAAAATCAAGTTCCTCGCATCGGATAAATTATGTTTTCCATATACTCACGTCGTTTTTACCTTCTTTTAAATATTTACCACCAGTAGGATAGTTAAATCCCCTTGAGTTTCCTCGTATACGCCTTACGGGCTACGTCGGTTGGTCTTATTACTTTCATCAACTCTTATGCCATAACTCTAGCTTGAATTTTCACTGGAGTACATCCATTTCTCATTAAAATTTTATATACACACTTTTCGGTAATCATCTTATTGGGGTAATACCGGATCCATATAACAACCTTCAGTTATTCAACTTTACTCTTTCTCATGTCTATTCTAGCCAACATGTAGATTTCATCTGCAATCATCTCACAACTCGACCACACATTTTCCCAAGGCTTTCAATCATACTCTCTAGGTTTGTGCCTCCTTTGTAATTCCAATTATTCTATGTCATTTCTTTAATCACAAGGGTTTCCCCTATCAATCTAGACAATTTGACCCCACCTTTTCTCGGAGGAGCACCATCAGTCCTACTTGTGTGGAATGCTAAGACATAGAACATGTTCACAATCATCTGTTTCTTCTTACTCTTATAATTCTTCTTACAGGGATCCCTTCATACTAAATTTGATATGTATCTTTCCTTAGTCAGTAGTAAGTAAGTACTCACAACAATTCCCTTTACACCATTACTATCATCAATGGTTATTACCGACCATCAAGAGCTGCTCTTTAATTCCTTTAGTAGAGTTATCATATTGGACTCATTCAATGTTACCATCAAGGCTACTAGTACTTGTATTGATTTAATTTTACCATTTTCGTCGTTGATCTATGGAAGAAATTCACCAGATGTCGGTAAAATTCCTTTATAACCTTGTGGTTATTCTTCTTATCTGTCAACCAACCATCGCTAGTTAGCTAGTACGTGTAAATTCTCTATTGTTACCCATTTGTCTGTAGTTGACCTTCTATAAGATCGTAGACTTACTTTTCTTATTTCTCTTTTGAGGTTTGATATACAAGGGAAAGTATATCTCTTCCATTTATACTCCTTTAGCTCCTTCTACAATTTACACTCCTATAAGAGTACTATACTCTTACGAGTCTAGTTGTATCTTCGTCTTCCGTCAACGGACTTATGAATTCTTTTATGATAACTTGTAGGTATTTCTCCATGATTCTTTTTACCAGAGTTATCGTACACTTGCGGTTCTCTGTTATGACCCGCTTGTGTTATTAACTTAAATCCCCTCATGAATGAGAAATTATTAGAGACCCTCGTGTTCACCAAGATCATTTTCCTACACCCTTCTTCCTTGGGTACTGCTTTGTATTACCGCCTTTATAGAATTCTGGTATTTGTTGTATTTTGATCCTTGTTGTAATTCTTGTGTGTTCTAGGAGGTCACTCTACTTTCATGTTGGTGAAATCTGCCTTCCACTTTCTAGCAACCTGTAAGCTTTCCTTTTGCGGCTCCTTCATTCTTCGTATTTGGATGGACAATGTATCTCATCTTGACTCCTACGTTTATGATTGTCTCAGTTTCCCATCTTGATTGTGGTGTCAAGTAGCTGGACGAGAGTGATCATATTCTTCCCTGCTTCTAGCCTCAAACTTTCACCTTCTAGTCCATCAATAAGCTTAGATTCAATGCCTCTTGTCTGGATCGCTACTATATTTCACTTGAACTTTCATGCCCCTGTGTGTTTCAAAAGGTATCCTCTTTATTTGTAACGTTGCTTTACACTTGAAAGAACCTAGGTGATGTCGCTGCCAATTTGCATAATTGTCGATCATCCAATGCCTTTCCGGAACTACACCCATGTATAACCTTCATTTGCTTCTGTTAAGTTGACTCGGGATCCCCTGCTTGCAATGTTCGTTGATGTTGTCCTTCAGTCCTCACTTTTCCGTCTCGACGTTCTTCAACAAGTTCAAAGTAGTTGTCCGAACGTTCGTTACCCTTATGCTCATAAGCTGAGCATACTTATCCTTACGTTGAAACCCTTCAAATATACTTAGGCGTCTTCACGGAGTGAGGATCTTAGTTAATTATCTCCATTAAGGGCATAATATAACTATAATTTCTACTAATTTTTGGCATATACTTATCTATATCACAGATCTATATAATCAAGCTAATAAGTCTAACGAGAGCAAAAACCTAAAGTCCATACTAAGCATACTGAGATCTGCGGTAGTAGTGGTGGTCAGCCGTACTTTCTATTCCCAACCAGATTATGCATGCATTTGAAAATCAAAAGTACTTTTCAAAACTTAGATCCCTTTTCGGGTTCTGCTTAAGTACTTATTCGGTCTGTCAGAAGATTTCAAGTGCCATTGTTGCCAACCTAGAGCTCTGATACCATGTTGTAACACCCCAAATTCTCAGAACTCGGGACATTACTTGTTAGGACCTCACAATGGGTCCCGACCTCAGTTTGGCAACAATTTTACTAGGATCTTGCAACAAGACACAAATAAGAAAAACCGCAATTCATAAAAATGTATTTTTAACAAGATGAATGCAACAAAGTCTAACAGCCTATAATACTTAAACGACGGAAAAGACTAACTGTCTTCACAAGAGGAAAAAGAACGACAAAGCAACAATCCCAAACCCCCACTCTAAGGAGTACGTAGACTCGGCTGACAACTACTTCCGGATCACTCAGCCGCTGTTCTAACCTGCGGTAAATCTAAAAACACAACAAAACAACCATTAGCTAGTTATCTAAACATTAGGAGAATAATAATAGCACACACACACTTAAAATAGTAAACACACATCATGCTTTTAAACAATCCATTTATTATCTTCATTTAAGTCATTCACTCTTACTAATGATACTTATTTTGTGACACGAGGGATTCCCAAACCTCGCCTCCGCCCCCGTGTACCCATCAGGAGTGGATCCGATGCATCTCACCGTGTACCTGTATGGTATGGGTATAGAGAACCTCCTAGTCTCCTGGCAGAGCTGGGCAGTGATGTCACGGCCCGTTATGCCTACACTTGGGCCTTAACACATAATAACGACGGTCATCCTAACAAGTTGTTATTATAACTCACATTGCACACACACAACCATTATCACCCAACTAATATCCAGAAACCAGCTAAGTAAGTCGCAAAGACTTACCTGAATCAAATCACAACTCTCAATTTCTCAACTCGATCCGCAACAATAGAAACTCCAACGCCTGTCACACAAGGCACGTGGATCAATAATGTATCCCACTTTCTTAGAAGTCTCCAACTTCTAAGATATATAATCGATCATAAAGAAATTACCAAAATACCCCTTTGCGGGTAAATGACCATTTTACCCCTAGTCCCGAAACTCTACAAATTTCTATAACAAGGTTCCAAACTATTCTTTTGAACTCAAAAACACACTCTCACTCCAGAAAGGAAGTTTGTTAAAGTTTTAGAAGAGTTAAACACATTCTTGACTTTTATAAAAAGTCGCTAAGGTCCAACTTCGGCTTAAGATATGAGGCTCGGATAAAAGTATTAAATTCCGAAATAAACCTCTACATCTTCTATGATATGCATGCTACACATAGGGGCAAAGATCTCAAAAAAAAATACTCAACCATAACTCCTACAAAATTCTCTAAAGTTGGAATAAAAGCTAGAATTTCCATACTTAGTCAAATACTCTTCGGCTGTAAAAACAACCCAACTGCTCTACTTTGGAACCTTATAGATTCTAATCCGACCGTTAACTCATTCCCAAATTTTAATGCCATTAACTATGTATATCTACCTACAACATATCAAAATTTCAACGGTGGACAGCTAATTTAAGGCATCGAAACTACTATGCTAAGATGATTGTTTAACACTAAAACTGGGAATCAACAAACGTGGTGAAAGGTCTTTTATTCAAAACTCACCCCAAGCACCTCTACTCTATACACTTCTACTCATCCAGATCGCTCCCTAGAAGGCCACAACCGACACTCTATCCATGTTTCATTCATTCTTCATATAAGCATGCATCCAAAAGATACTAAACCTTACCTACTCGATAACCTAGTGGATAGCTGGCTTTGATATGTGCCCAGGATGTTGGTGAGGAGTCGACTGTTGTGGTTGTCGATTAGGTATGCTGGTTCTTGTTGGGTGTTATAGATGAGGGGTGAAAGACGTTGTCCTGCTGAAGGATAGGTAATGTCCGTCTAGGTCAGGAGGGAAAGAGTTTCACAGAAGAAGAGAGATAGATAGGTCACTTGCTGAAGAGGCTGTGATATCGTATGCAAATCTCGGAGGCCAAGGTGTCATCACGGATGCAGGCCACGGATGAAGCCACGCCTACCACCTGTTGGTCGCCTGCTATGGAAGAACGTCGGTACAGGTACATGTGTAGTGACTGGTTGTCACGGTTTGGGACGCCGGCGTAACTGGTGTGCAGGGAAAGAGGGAATGACGCAGCTTTGTACAACAAGAGGGGCGAGAAGGTGGTCCGGCGACATCCAGGGTTACTCGCTGTTGCACTGGGGCGGTGCTTGATCGAGGGAGTCGTTTGAAGATCCGTTCGTCGATCTCTTCTGCATAAGGGAAGTCGGTGTATCTGGACGTCTTTTGCTAGGGAGAACTGCTGAGAGAATCTGTTGAGAAGGAAGGTGCTGATTGAGGAGGTTATGGCTGAGTGATTTGCGGGATCTCAAAGGGTTGCTCTCTTCCACGTTCACACCAGCCGTTGTACGCTACTTGCTTGTACACAAGGGAGAGCTCGTTGGGCCGTCTTCAGATGGGCCGCCTGGCTACTCAGATCCGTTTAGCACACAAATGGGCAGCTAGTCTGGATAAAACTAACCAAGAACATGGGCTGGAGCAAGGACTTGAGATGGGCTGAAGTGGTAAAAACAAAGTTGGCTGGGTTCTCAAAACTCGTCATGGCCTTGTCAATCCCATGCATGGCTTTGTCACGAGTTTGTCATGGTCTCGTCTTGATCTCGTCACTAGGACGTCATGACCTTGTCAAAGACAAGTCATGTTCTAAATTAGGGTTTGATAAAATTCTATCATTTTATGTGAATTAAATTTTACATAAAATGATAGAATTTTTGGAAGGAAGAAGTACTAGTTGGAATGGAAAACAGTCAACGGATTGAAACCCGATTTGACTCTGAAACCGGAATTAAATTTTACGGATATTACACTTGACCCCTCGTTTTCCCTTTTGGTGGGTATCCTTCCTTCCCTCTCTCTCCTTTCTCCATTTCATCCTTCCCCATTTGTTCTTTCACGTGATTCTTTTCCCCCTTGCTTCTCTTCTCTCCTTCACTTCCCATGGTGATGCTCTTCATCTCCTTCTTGCTTGTGTGTGAGCTGCTCATCCTGGAAATGGATAGGAGACAACATTCCGGACCGCAGTAGGCATGGTCTTCTACTTCTTCCCCTACTTCATCTTCTTCTTCCTCCTCGAGCTCCAATGGTAGAAGCCATGGATGCACTTAAATTCTTCCCCTTTGGCTTGCATGGGTTTCGATCAAGTATGGACTAGGAGTGCTATCCTAGTTTATGAGAGTTTATGATCTTGTAAGAGTATATAGGACTAGAAGTCTAAGGACTTCTAGCTTGCGTGAGTGGTTGTTGATTATCAAGCCATGTCTTGCACAACCCTCGGTTGTATTCCTACGGGAAGTGATATTGGTTATTTGGCTGGCTTTGAGACGAGGTAAGTCTCCGGACTTACTTAGCTCGCTTATATGCATTATTTGTAATAGTGACAGTGGTGTGTGTTCTGGCTTGTTTATAATCATGAAAACCGGATTACGATGACTTAGACATATATATTGTTTGCCCACTTGTTTATTATTATCGGGCGGTGACATCACTGCCCAGCTCCCAAGGGAGACTGGGAGGTTCTCTACGACTAGGCCATACATGGTATATGGGCGGGCTTCTTCACCACTCCACATGGTATACGGTAAGAGCTCTGCACAACCCCTATTGGTTACACGGGGATAGAGGCGAGAGTTATAGGACTTCTCGTGTCACACTTTGAACGAATGAAACTATTAATGGAATGACTTAAAAAGAGAATATATGAATCGGGTTGTAGGTGTATATGAGCATGATGTGCGTTATGTTTACTTATGTGCGTGTTTGTGCCCTTGTTATCTTTATAATTCCTAGAATATGAGCTACCGGTTTTATACCAATTGTTGTAGTTGATGTGCAAGTTAGGATGTGGCCGAGTGATCCGGAGGAGTGGGCAGCCGGGGTTCCATACATCATGGGTCGAGTTTGGGGGATTTGAGTCCGTGTATTGTTGTTGTATACTTGTGTATTGTTGGTATTGTTGTATAGTCGGGTAAGGTTTTTCATTCTTTAATTATTCGGGGATCATATCATTGCATTTAAATGTATTTCAGTTTTGACCTTAATTTGTGTCTTGTTGCAAGATCCGTGAAATTGTTGTCAAGCTAAGGGTCAGGACCCATTGTGAGGTCTCCATCCATAGCATCCCGAGTTACGGGTGGTGATTCATCCCATTAGAGAAACATTCTACCAAACATACCAGAACTTGTCCTAAGTTGATTAAAAGCTTGAGTCCTTGCTATAACCGGAAGTCCAAATCTCTAGAATCCACTCTGTATACATTGATCTTACATCTTGTATTTCTGTTGTTGATTGGTTGACATTGTTGATTGATTGTGATTTTTGCTTGATCACCACAAACACCCATCCAAAAACATATGATTTTCTTTTCTTTATTCCTTTCTCTTTTCTTATCTTAGACTTGCACTATCCATGATTATTGCATGATTTAATCTCACCTCGGTCTTTGTGTTCGCCCTCGGAATGCTTCCCTTTCTACTCTATGACCCGTACACTGCGGGTTTTGCAAGGTAGTTTTGGAGATATTATCGAGTTATAAATTGTAAGACTTTTTGTGTGTATGTTTTGGGCGAACAAGTTCTTGGTACTCTTGCCTTGGATTTGTAGCATCACTCCTAGCGGAACACAATATTCGGGACTCATGACTATTGCGTGAAATGTATTTCGGTTTTGGCCTTTTATTTGTGTCTTGTTGCTAGATCCGGTGCAATTGTTGTCAGGCTAAGGGTCGGGACCCATTGTAAGGTCTCCGCCCGTAGCGCTCCGAGTCCCGCGGATTTGGGGTGTTACATCGTGTATTTCCTTGTATTGTAGTCATGAGTGATAAGTTGAATGTAATTTTTGTTTTTAATTGATATATGGTACGTTGTTTTGCCTGCTTCTTTCACAATGCCATGTAGATGGCGTGTCTGTGATTTCCTCCGCCCAGCCTGGCCATAGAACTCTGATGCTTTGCAGACACTCCCTATCTCCCTCTATCTTCTACAACCCAGCCCCTCTCCCTCCTCGCATGTCTATTCTCCGCAAGCCACTCGCCTTCACATCCCTACGCAACCCTCGTCTCTCGGTTTCATCTCCTTCCCTGGACTGCTCTCGACAACAAGCCGCCGGAGCCTCCTCCACACATGTACAACATCACTCACCGGAGTCGGACCAGGAGCATCAAAACCACCATCCCTCCTCTGTTTCACCACCACTGCCGAACTCCTCTACAACCAGGCGCAACCCCCTTCGAGCCTCCTCTTTCCTCGCCGGAGAAGGAAGCCAGCCTTTCTTTTTCCCCGTTTGCAGCCCTCCCTCTCGCCGGAGCACGAGTGTGACTTCTCCCTCAGCAACCCTCTCTTCCCTTCTGTCGATAGCCACGCCGGAAACAACGCTACCGGAAAGGGGCCCCTGTCGCACGCACCTTTGTCGGCCACCGGGAATCGAAGCCACGCCTTGCCGGCTACCCTTGCTTCGCCCTAGCCGCCGCCCCTTAATTCCTCTTCCAGCGTGAATGCTGCTTCAAAGGGTTAAAAGAGAGCCCTTTTTACATTTTCGAATTGGGCCCTATATTTTGATATAATTGCAAAATGTACCCCATCTTTATTATTTCAGTTTTGGACCAAGGATTTAGAATAAAACTATCATACCCTCTTGCTGAATTTTATTTACACACATGAACCCAAATTTTTATATTGCATTTGTGACCCGGTTTTACAAATTATCATTTATGTCTTTGTGGATTTATTTCGGATTTATGGCCGAAGATTTAATTGCGGATTATGACCGAGTTTCTAAAATTGTATAAATTGCTCGGAAAGTTTTTTTAAGATTTTTAAACTCGGATTTGAATCACAGGGGTTATTCTTATAGTTTATATATACTATATATGTAGTAGGTCCAGATTTAGTGTTATGCTAAGTTTGTTTAGTTTGGTGCTAGGTCCGGAAGCGCCCCGATTAAGGCCAACGAATCCATACTCGACATCCGTGGATCGACTTCCGGCTTTTTGACGTTGTGTGAGTATCCTTTCCCTCGAGCTAGTTATGTTTAGTAATAGTAGTAGTATCATGCTAGGTTGGATATAACGTAACTTAGAGTGAATGCCAAGTAGTGGTCTTGATCCTTAGGTGAGTTTTGAGGATATATGATTGTGCTAAGACTTGAGGTGTTTGGTTATCTTATGAGGTTGTTGTAAGGCTTTAAGTTATATGATTGATCTTGTGAGCGTTTTGAGGCTCGAGGTGGGGTTGTATGATCTTGTGGAATTTTGGAGTTTAGGTTTGGCTTATCCTAGTTGCGATGTGAATTATGATCTTGCGAGATCCGAGGGTTTAGAAGTCTTAGGACTTCTAGCTTGTGTTGAGTGTGATGTGAGCATGAGGGATTCTAGGATGCGGTCCTAGAATTGAGAGTCAAATGGTCTTGCGTAGATCATTTGTATAGAAGTTTAAGACTTCTATTGTGAGTGGGTTGTTGTTGATATAGTTATCTTCTTGTGAGCAGGTTATGGGCTTCCTCCTAAGGAAGCGAGAGTGTCGTGAGTTGAGTGTGGTGACGAGGTAAGTCTCCGGACTTACTTAGCTCGTATTCTTTGTATTAGCATTATTGTGTGTTGGGTGGTGTGTGTTTATTATTTTACTGTTTATAACAACTAAACCGGAAATAGGATTACCGACCTTTATATATTATTTGGCCCAAGTGTATGATAACGGGCGGTGACATCACTGCCTGGCTCCCCGTGAGAGCTAGGGGGATCTCGGCGACTAGCCCGTGCTGGTTAGACGGTCGGAGGCATCCGACCGTTCCATTGCCGGAAGAAGGGACCGAGGCGAGTTTTGGAGGATTCTCGTGTCACAAAAGAAGTTGAATTAGAACGGGATATGACTTAATAATAATAAAGATAATAAACCGGATTTGTGTGCTTCTGAGTATGTTGTGTGACTATGATGATTTACTTGTGTTTGTGCCTTTCCCTTTAATTCTAATGCTTCGAATGTGAGCTAACGGTTTTATACCGAATGTTGTAGTTTGCCTTGCAGGTTAGGCATGCTCCGAGAGATCCGGAAGGGTGGGCAGCCGGGGTCCGTACATTTTAGGAAGGGTTTGGAGTTGGGGTTGTCTTGTGTTTTGGTCTTTCGGTTATTACATTTCGTGTGCCGCTTGTTTGGCGTTTGGTTTAAATTGTACCTCGGCTGAAGTTGTTGTTGCATTCTTTCGGGTTTCTTATCATTTGCATTAAAATTGATTTACGATTTTGCCTTTATTTGTGCCATGTTGGAAAGGTCCGGTGAAATTGTTGTCAAGCTAAGGGTCGAGACCCATTGTGAGGTCTCGCCCGTAGCATCCCGATATCGCGCGGATTCGGGGTGTTACAAATTTTCACAAATTAGTTAGCACACCAAAATATCATGAAATAATGAATTAGATGAAATAAGAATGAAACAAACCAAAAAGGAAATTAAAATTTGTGTATGTACCGTTGGAGGTAACCGAATGCACGGTCATAGACATGAGAACCAAGAAAACTAGAACCATCATGACTCGCGTATTTCCTTGCATTGTAGTCCTGACTGATAAGTTGAATGTAATATACATTTTTAATTGATTTGAGGTACGTTGTTTGGTGTTTTCTAGAAGATTTTGTTCTTTAATAGTATGTATTTATAATACTAGATGTTTGATGGTATCATTAGGTGTCATAAAAGAAATCTAATCATTACAATAGGTAAAATATATTTTCATTCAAAACTATTACTTTTTGTACAATTAATGACTACATTAGGTGTAAAGTTACACTAAATATGAACATAAGTGATTTATTACATATTACATAAGATACATTTCAAGTTTATGATTAGGAAATGAATTACTATTGTGTATTGAGTCTCTCTATATATATTTTCTCTACTTTTGGGGATTTTAACTTTTATTGTGGGAAGAATGGTCATCGATCAAATGGTGAATCTACTTTAACTTTTTTTCGAAAGAAAAACATTTGTTAGTCTCGTCATGTACGTTTGATTCACACTTCGCTATAGAAAATTATGCATTATAATAGATCGAGTTATTTCAAGTTCAAATGTAGCAAGTCACAAATATTTTGGCGGGCTCATGTCAATGGGCAAGTTAAAGGAGAGGACCTTGTCCCCTAAATATTCGTAATTTTTATTTCACTTCTGAAATGCCGTAAAATAAAGTGCGTTTCCGATATATAGTTTTCCGTAATTTTATTAATATTAGAGAGCTTAAATATATTTGCGAGCATTTTTATGTCATAATTTAAATTTTAAGAGTACATATGTATATATTTATCTACATATTATATATTTATATATTACCCGTATTTAAGTTATTAAATTATTATAGTATAATATTTTACGAGAACGATTTCTATATCGTAAATTATTTTACCGGAAAGGCGAAAAGTTTTTCAATCCAGAATCCCGTTCCAAATAATTCTGTAAAGTTTATTCCATTTTCTTTTTCCCCTAGTTTTCTTTTCTATTCTTTTAATTTATTTTTCTCCCTTTCCTTGTTCCTCTGCGGGCACCAGGGAACCCAGTCATTGCTTGCCTCTCTTCCGGTCTGTTGGCCTCCCCTGTGCGAGCTTGCCGCCCAAGCTAAATGCCAACCCTAGCTTGCATCCTCTCTTTGTGGCTAGCTTAGTCTACCCGACTGAAGAACCGAGTAGGGGATTAATAAGGATATAAATGCTCTAGAAGGGGAAAACTATTGATATAAAACCGACAAAAGCTCGTGTAGACATCATTTGTAGTCATATGACTCAATTAAGCGTAAATGTCATGAAATAACGTCAAACCATGCATGAACAAGGGGAACGCTACCTAAATGATTGCCTAAACTAGTGTCATCTCTCCTCCTGGAAACAAGCCAGTGTTGCCTCTTTCCTTATGCAGCGACGGTTACAAGTGCAATCAAGACAGAGATCCTCCTTCCTTCATTAGACCCTCGACAAACGCTATCAACCTACCTTCCAAGAGCTGCCTCCTCCTATAGTTACGCTAATGTGCACACGCCTCATCGTCTGCAAGTACGTCACCAGGAACGCTCGATTCTGCGCAATTGAGACCAGATGAAGCATCATTTCGGCTGTCCAAGCCTTCCTTCGCTGGCTACACGTTCAGCACACCCGGATGGGCGATCCAGATCTAGCTCCTCCCCATCTCTCTTCCATCTGCACAACCAAGATGGCTGCACGTTCAACCCCTCCCTTCAATAGCCGTAACCGTCGACTCTTCCCTCTACTAGCAGCCGCAACATTATCCTCTCATCCACGTTGTTCTCCGCCAAACTCTTCTGTGCAGTAAGAATCTTTCCTTCGCCAGCGTCCAGTGAAGACGTTGATCAGTAACAGATCAAACCTTGGGCGCCTTCCCTCCGGACAAGATGTTTGCCAACACAGTGTATGCCGTCAAGATGTTTGCCAAAACAAGCAAGACTGCATCTCCTCCGTCATTTGTAGCTCCAGCAAGACAGATCTACTAGTGGTGATTCGATAGACAAGCATGTGTGGGTGAGGACACTCCTCAACGCCCCACACTCGAACACAGTAGTAGGGTAAGAGGCTCCAAACTTCACGTCAAGACAGACCTCGCCCTCACCAGTAGCCAGGAGGCCACCCTCCCTTAGCCATCGAACTCAGCATAAATGTCCTTCTTGTACCCATTGAAACTTTGGTGAGTAACCCTAAATTCTTGGTTGTAATCTATGAAGGGGGAAGAGTATGTTTTGATCCGACTTTGTCGTTTAGGTCGAACATAGGACTTGAACTGTAGACCTCGGTGTTGAGCAATAATCCAGAAGACGTTGGAAGTAAGACTCGAACTCTTGACCACCTTTCCTTTATATTTTAGCCTCAGGAAAACAGTGTTAATCAAGCATGTTTGAGCCTACATTTCTATACCTTAAAAACCTTATCCACCGTTCAATTTTTAGTATGATATAGAAGAACATGCATAGTATGATATATTAAAAGTTTAGGCCGATCTAACGGTCGGATTTGGATCCACAAGAGCTCAAAGTAGGCTAGTGGTGCAGTTTGGTATTCTGCATGGGAGTTAAGAAGGGGAAAATCTTGTGTTGTGTAGCCGACTTAGGATTTTTGTGTAGGATTTGTTATTGACCATTTCCGAGTTTTGTTTCTTTTGGTGAATAGAGGGCATTTCTTAGAAACGTTAAATATTTTAATGGGGATTTTTAGAGGTTTGTAAGAGCGTTTTAAGTTAGGTCAAAGTGAGAGCCTTAGTTAATTTTTGGCATGGGAGTTAAGAAGGGGAAAATCTTCCAACTTAGCTATATCTTTCTTGTGAGTATTAGATGGTATATTGTTAGACTTCATAGGAAGTTTTAGAAAAATTCTAGTGTTTGAGACCTAGGGGTAAAATAGTCTTTTTTACCCTTATGAGGGTATTTCGGTAAATTCGTTATGATCAATTGAATATCTTAGAAGTTGGAGATTCTAAATTAGTGAGATACATTATTAATCCACTTGCCTTGTATAACAGGTGGTTGCCTTTCTACGGTTACAAACCGAGTCGAGATAACGGGCATCGAGTTTCGATTCAGGCAAGTCCTTTGGGCTTACTTAGCTGACTTCCAGATATGAGTATGAATAATGGTAGTGGTGTGTGAATGAGATGCTTATAGTTATATTTTAGTAATATTTATATACCGACCTATACCTTGGCCTAAGAGTAACGGGCGGTGGCATTCTGCTCAGTTAGCCTGAGGGTGCTGGGGGTTTCTTTAGGGACTAGTCCACACTCGGTTTGTAGTGATGCTACCGGCGGAGGTAAGCTAGACCTGCACCCAGTTGGATAAGGAACGGAGGCGAGAACTCCTAAGACTTCTCGTGCCACAACTGTAAAATGGAATAAAGTGAATCACCTAAACTAACAGATAATAACCAGTCTGTGTGCTAGCATGATGATTGTTTATTTTATCTTGAGTGTGTTTGTGCTATTCTTATTCCATTTATATTTGGATTGTTAGCTAACGGTTATTCCGTGTTGTAGTTTTTTGTAGAGATAGACAGTTGCAGAGAGATCCGGGAAAGATGGTCAGCCGGGTCCACGTACTCATTAGATGGGGACGGGGGAGTCTTCCTTTCGGCATGCTTGTTATATATATGTATATGTACTGTAACGCTGACACGTGTATGCATTCATGTAATAAAATATTATGTTTTGAAATTGTTTTAAATACATTTGTGCCTTGTTGTAAGATCCTAGCAAAATTGTTGTTAAACCAAGGTCGGGACCCATTGTGAGGTCCTAACCAGTAACTCCCCAAGTTCTAAGAATATGGGGTGTTACAACATGGTATCAGAGCTCTGGGTTGGCAACAATGGCACTTGGAATCTTCTGAAAGACTGAATGTAGAAATAAATAGAACCCGAAAGGGGTCTAAAATTTTTAAAATTTAGTTTACATTGAATTCATGTGCATAGTCGGGTTGTTGGGTTAGTAGTACGTCAGACCACCATCATTTTCCGTGGATCTCTGCAACTTGGAATGATAGGTGAATTAGTCTATAGACTTATATTGATATGTTTAAATGATGATTATATATGTGTATGTGTGGCATGTTTGTATCCTAAAGGATACCTTACATCCTTTAGTTGTGATATCATGAAGCGATTATCGCCTCATGATAAATCGGTAACGGACTGAAGAGTTTTCAACACGAGCTAATGGATACAGACCTAGGATTGAGTACTATACTCTGGTGGGCGTCCTTGTGACCATATAAATCATCCGAAGAACGAGTGGGAAATGAAGTAAAGTTGTTGAGATAATTTTCACCACAAGTACAGCCGATGGGAAAGAAATTCCCGAGTCAGCTCAAGCAGAAGGAACATGAAGTCATGCAACAGACTTGGTCGTATGAAGCTGAGGGATGAATTGAAGGACCATGTAAGAGACGACAAGTGATCAGATTAGAGATAATAATAAGGGAACAAGAATCATAAAGAACAGAGTACAACCAAGATTTGCAGAGTAAAATACGTTACAATCGAGGCGAACGCTGCCATATGCAAGCATGGGCATGAGAGTACAAAGAAGATAGGGTGTTGACCTAGCTGTGAGAAATTAAAGGGTACAAAGATAGAGGGTGAGTTTGATGACGAGAAATAAATTTTGTAACCATGGAAGCATGTAGAGTCCTTCAAGGATACGAGAATTTTTGAATGAAACTTCGACATAAGTATCAAAGCATGTAGAGTCCTTCAAGGATATGAGAAGTATAAAACTGAGACAACGAATTTCTATAAAGGTAGCATGATCAAAACAACATCCATCAAAGGGAAGAATGTGAGAGAGTTATTTTGGTGGACTAGAAAGTCCACTATAACTTCTCATTCACATAAAGATTTAAGTTACCAACATTAACGGTCATAACAAAGAACCGCAAACAGACGATGAACAAAGTAAGAAAAATCGTGAAGACTTGATAAACTCATTGACGACAGATGAATTCTATGACTGGACTCAAAAGAGTATAGTGATCTCATAAGAGAATAAGAGAAGTGCAGACTGTGGAAGGAGCTAAAGGGGTATTGACAAAGAAACTAGAGAAGATAGATTTTCACCAAGTGTTTCAAACTTCAAAATAGATTGAAGAACAATAAGTTCGTGATCTTATAGAAGGTCAACTACAGGCTAGTTGGTAGTAACTGAGACATAAAACGTGCAGGTCAACTAGTGGTAACTGGTTGGCATATAAGGAGAATAGCCATAGACCTATGAAAGAATTTTATAGACATCTGGAGGACCCTTCAAGAGATCAACGGCGACAAATGTGAAGTTAAATCGATACCAGTGCTAATACCCTTAATAGTAACATGAAGTGAGTTCGAACTAGTAACTCTAATTAAGAACTTAAGAAGAAAGACTAGATGGCCAGGGGTGACCCCCTTATGTCATTTGAGACCAAGGAAATTGTGTGAGTGATTTACTATCTACTGGCTAAGAAAAGGGTACACATCACAGCTAGAACATATGGATTGTAAAAGAAGAACTAGAGGAGTAAGAAGCATATGATTTTAATAAGGTTCTATGCCAATCAAGACATAGTGTGGTAGCATTCCATACGAGATAAACCGCAAGTGGAGGGAAGTTAAGGTCATGAGAGTCGCGTAGACGTGCTTACAAGCTATAGTAGAAGATCTAGAAAGGACCATTGATATCAGATGGACGACACAGTTGGACTCGAGAAATGGAGTTAGCTCACGGGGGAACTGGAAGTTTGTAATGTAGAATGAGATAAAGGATTATAAATTGATGAACTCGAGTAAGTAGTGCTCACCAGGAAATTCAACGGCAAAAGAGGTATGAGAAAAGTAAGTCCCGGAAATTGAGATAAGTCAACTATTGACTGACCGACATCAAATGAGGACGTGCAAAGGTTGTTTGGGATTGACGAGCTATATACAGTTAAGAAGAGATATCTGTGATTGAGGATTATTGAATTAACTATACCGATGCTTTGGAGGAGTTTCTCAAGTAGGCAATGAAAATCTACTTAGACAACTAAAGGTATAGAGAGAATCGTGTTAGAGGTTACTTCTTGGTTGGTTAAGATCAAACTTAAGTCGAGTTAGGAAGTTTGGATCCGTGTTAGAAGAATTCCAAAAGTAAACGGGAGAGGTCGTCTTCCAACCGTTATCTTAGTCCCTTAAGGCAAGTAAGGAAGGTACTTGGTATTTCATCCGGATAGGACTTATTTTGTAATTGAGAGGGAGAGTTTTGGGTCCATCAATTTGGACTCACGGGAAATGTCCTTACGATTAGCGGGTGACAACATAATTATCAAAGTAGCGTAGCGAAAGCGTGATGAGTCCTAACCCACAGAACCGGAAACTCGAGAGTACAACAAATGACGTGTCGAGTTTAAGACGATGATATTTGGTGAAATGTGTTTCGTTTAGAAGGAACGTGAAATAAGCTACGTGGAGTGACAAGAAATTTTGTAGAGGAACTGTATCACCAACTAGATAGACGAGAAAGTATGTGCACGTAGAAGTATAGAAAGAGAGTGGTACCCCATTATAGATCCAAGTTAAGCATGCCGACCTAGTCACATGTTGGCAGACCAGTAAATTTGGAATTTAATACCTAGCATGGTACTTTAGAATGAGTTTCTTGATGAAATGAGAAAGGAAGTAACGAAGTAATAAAGGTGTTGTGTAGGGCCTGCACTAACAAGCTCAAGGTGAGTAACTATCAAGTTGAATCGAAATACAGATAAGAAAAGGAAGCTACGGGAGTGTACTTACAGGCCAGTACTCGTACATATAGAAAACATAATCTCAAGAGTGGAGTATAAGAAGAATTTTATCTCGGAACGGAGTCGAGTTGCGTTTTGAGTAAGAGGGATATTATAGGACACAATGCAATGTTAACAACTATTGAGTAGTGTGAGCAAATGACGGTGATGTGAGATCACCTTGTATCTAATACCGTCATTCCGGACATATTGCATGTCACTCAAGACCTTGAAAAATACGTGAGAAGCCTAAGGTTGAGCTAACAATATATTAGATATCCATAAATATTATAAATATGCCAAGTGAATACAGATGATGACCACTGGATTTGTGTCTCAAGTGCTAGACCAAAAAAGGGTAAAGGTGATGATTCCTTACCTGAAGAATAAGATGATTGAGTCATATTAAAAGACAAGATCAAGTAGGTCGTTATACGAAGAGCATTAGGCACTTGGTAAAGTGCTGGCGGAGGTCTAAGACCTTTGGCCTGAGTGTGTAGTCAAGTAATCATAAAGAAGGAAAAAAAAAAAGTTGACTAGGTTATTTTCTGAACGGTATCAAAGGATCTGGAGGTGAGTTGCAAAATGCGACTACTTGAGGCTATAAAGTGGTTTATAAGTGAGTGATGGACTAGTAATCCTCACCCTATTGGAGAGTGTAAGCCCAGTTTCTACGGATTCAGTTAGAGGGATACTTCCCAGACAAAGGTTAGGACATCGGCTTAGAGGATCGGGCAATTTAGCCGGATGATACCGGAAAAATATCTGGTAACCACTCTAGAACGTGGTAGCAGGCACTTGTGAGGTCTGTACATGAAAAGATTTCAGGGTTGGTAGTTTTATGAAAAGCCGACGAGGCTACCTAGGATACTATGGATAGTATGAGACATAACCTTTCAGAGACCTTTGTCGAGATAGTTGTAATCTAGGGGGCGACTAGTTAGGGCTCGGCTCTATATATGTGTTATATTGTCTGACTACTTGCTTATTTCATGCGTGAGTGCTTAGTCTGGATGTGTGTTATTGGTGACCTTGATGTGCGGGATACTGATATGTGGAAACGATGAGTTGTGTGCGGTAACAAGTAGATACACTAGATTCGTACTTTGAGGGTTGACCTTATGACTGGCGTATTTTAAGTTTCGGGGCGAAACTTATTTTAAGGCGGGATTGATGTAATACCCAGAAATATTTATTCGGCTATTTCGGAAACAAATCATAACTCGACCGTTGTGACTTCTTTCCGGCGATTTAGTTCTTTTGTATGGACTCCGACATTACGAGTCTTCTTTTAAGTTTCGGGATGAAACTTATTTTAAGGGGGTACTGATGTAATATCCGGAAAAAATTTTATTCCGTTTAATTCCGTAACAAACTGGAATTCGATCCGTTTATCCTTATATGTCTACCTAGTCGGACACAATATCTCAAATTTTATCATTTTATGTAACCTCACTTCACATAAAATGATAAGATTTTTATAGCAAACCCTAATCCATCAAACCCTAATTTATAACATGACTTGTCCTTGACAAAGTCATGACGTCCTTTTGACGAGATCAACACGAGACCATGACGAGATTTGACGAGACCATGACGAGATCATGACAAGGTCATGCATGGGCTTGACGAAGCCATGACAAGTTTTGACAAGGTTGTGACAAGTTTTGACAAAACTACACCACTCTTTTGCCTACCTTAGTTTCAGCCCAGTTTTTCTTGCCACTGCTCCAGCCCTTGCTTCACGCCAGCCCAGGAAGCACTCCAACCCTTGCTACACGCCAGCCCAGGAAGCACTCCAGCCCTTGCTACACGCCAGCCCAGGAAGCACACCAGCCCTCGCTCCACGCCAGCCCAAGAAGTACGTCAGCCCAGCTTCAAGACCATCTTGCCTGCCCACGCCCAGCCCATCTCTCCTCCTGGAAACAAGCTACCGTCGCCTCTTTCCTTATGCAGCGACGGTTACTAGTGCAATCAAGATAGAGATTCTCCTTCCTTCTTTAGACCCTCGACAAACGCTGTCAACCTACCTTCCAAGAGCTGCCTCCTCCTATAGTTACGCTAATGTGCACACGCCTCATCGTCTGCAAGTACGTCACCAGGAACGCTCGATTCTGTGCAATTGAGACCAGATGAAGCATCATTTCGGCTTTCCAAGCCTTCCTCCGCTGGCTACACGTTCAGCACACCCGGATGGGCGATCCAGATCTAGCTCCTCCCCATCTCTCTTCCATCTGCACAACCAAGATGGCTGCACGTTCAACCCCTCCCTTCAATAGCCGTAACTGTCGATTCTTCCCTCTACTAGCAGCCGCAACATTATCCTCTCATCCACGTTGTTCTCCGCCAAACTCTTCTGTGCAGTAAGAATCTTTCCTTCGCCAGTATCCAGTGAAGACGTTGATTAGTAACAGATCAAACCTTGGGCGCCTTCCCTCCGGACAAGATGTTTGCCAACACAGTGTATGCCGTCAAGATGTTTGCCAAAACAAGCAAGACTGCATCTCCTCCGTCATTTGTAGCTCCAGCAAGACAGATCTACTAGTGGTGATTCGATAGACAAGCATGTGTGGGTGAGGACACTCCTCAACGCCCCACACTCGAACACAGCAGTAGGGTAAGAGGCTCCAAACTTCACGTCAAGACAGACCTCGCCCTCACCTGTAGCCAGGAGGCCACCCTCCCTTAGCCATCGAACTCAGCATAGATGTCCTTCTTGCACCCATTGAAACTTTGGTGAGTAACCCTAAATTCTTGGTTGTAATCTATGAAGGGGGAAGAGTATGTTTTGATCCGACTTTGTCGTTTAGGTCGAACACAGGATTTGAACTGTAGACCTCGGTGTTGAGCAATATTCTAGAAGACGTTGGAAGTAAGACTCGAACTCCTGACCACCTTTCCTTTATATTTTAGCCTCAGGAAAACAGTGTTAATCAAGCATGTTTGAGCCTACATTTCTATACCTTAAAAACCTTATCCACCGTTCAATTTTTAGTATGATATAGAAGAACATGCATAGTATGATATATTAAAAGTTTAGGCCGATCTAACGGTCGGATCTGGATCCACAAGAGCTCAAAGTAGGCTAGTGGTGCAGTTTGGTATTCTGCATATATTTGGCTAAGTATAAGAGGTTTTGTGTTGTGTAGCCGACTTGGGATTTTTGTGTAGGATTTGTTATTGACCATTTCCGAGTTTTGTTTCTTTTGGTGAATAGAGGGCATTGCTTAGAAAGGTTAAATATTTTAATGGGGATTTTTAGAGGTTTGTATGAGCGTTTTAAGTTAGGTCAAAGTGAGAGCCTTAGTTAATTTTTGGCATGGGAGTTAAGAAGGGGAAAATCTTCCAACTTAGCTATATCTTTCTTGTGAGTATTAGATGGTATATTTTTGGACTTCATAGGAAGTTTTAGAAAAATTCTAGGGTTTGAGACCTAGGGGTAAAATAGTCTTTTTTACCCTTATGAGTGTATTTCGGTAAATTCATTATGATCAATTGAATATCTTAGAAGTTGGAGATTCTAAGAAAGTGAGATACATTATTAATCCACTTGCCTTGTATAACAGGCGGTTGCCTTTCTACGGTTACAGACCG
This sequence comes from Fagopyrum homotropicum, assembly GCA_033239125.1. Taxonomy (NCBI): domain Eukaryota; kingdom Viridiplantae; phylum Streptophyta; class Magnoliopsida; order Caryophyllales; family Polygonaceae; genus Fagopyrum; species Fagopyrum homotropicum. The sequence goes on from BSWB01000005.1 coordinate 63,376,668, forward strand.
AGTCGAGATAACGGGCATCGAGTTTCGATTCAGGCAAGTCCTTTGGGCTTACTTAGCTGACTTCTAGATATGAGTATGAATAATGATAGTGGTGTGTGAATGAGATGCTTATAGTTATATTTTAGTAATATTTATATACTGACCTATACCTTGGCCTAAGATTAACGGGCGGTGGCATTCTGCTCAGTTAGCCTGAGGGCGCTGGGGGTTTCTTTAGGGACTAGTCCACACTCGGTTTGTCGTGATGCTACTGGCGGAGGTATGCTAGGCCTGCACCCAGTTGGATAAGGAACGGAGGCGAGAACTCCTAAGACTTCTCGTGCCACAACTGTAAAATGGAATAAAGTGAATCACCTAAACAAACAGATAATAACCGGTTTGTGTGCTAGCATGATGATTGTTTTTTTTATCTTGAGTGTGTTTGTGCTATTCTTATTCCATTTATATTTGGATTGTTAGCTAACGGTTATTCCGTGTTGTAGTTTTTTGTAGAGATAGACAGTTGCAGAGAGATCCGGGAAAGATGGTCAGCCGGGTCCACGTACTCATTAGATGGGGACGGGGGAGTCTTCCTTTCGGCATGCTTGTTATATATATGTATATGTACTGTAACGCTGACACGTGTATGCATTCATGTAATAAAATATTATGTTTTGAAATTGTTTTAAATACATTTGTGCCTTGTTGTAAGATCCTAGCAAAATTGTTGTTAAACCAAGGTCGGGACCCATTGTGAGGTCCTAACCAGTAACTCCCCAAGTTCTAAGAATATGGGGTGTTACAACATGGTATCAGAGCTCTGGGTTGGCAACAATGGCACTTGGAATCTTCTGAAAGACCGAATGTAGAAATAAATAGAACCCAAAAGGGGTCTAAAATTTTTAAAATTTACTTTACTTTAAATTCATGTGCATAGTCGGGTTGTTGGGTTAGTAGTACGTCACACCACCATCGTTTTCCGTGGATCTCTACAACTTGGAATGATAGGTGAATTAGTCTATAGACTTATATTGATATGTTTAAATTATGATTATATATGTGTATGTGTGGCATGTTTGTATCCTAAAGGATACCTTACATCCTTTAGTTGTGATATCATGAAGCGATTATCGCCTCATGATAAATCGGTAACGGACTGAAGAGTTTTCACCACGAGCTAATGGATACAGACCTAGGATTGAGTATTATACTCTGGTGGGCGTCCTTGTGACCATATAAATCATCCGAAGAACGAGTGGGAAATGAAGTAAAGTTGTTGAGATAATTTTCACCACAAGTACAGCCGATGGGAAAGAAATTCCCGAGTCAGCTCAAGCAGAAGGAACATGAAGTCATGCAACGGACTTGGTCGTATGAAGCTGAGGGATGAATTGAAGGACCATGTAAGAGACGACAAGAGATCAGATTAGAGATAATAATAAGGGAACAAGAATCATATAGAACAGAGTACAACCAAGATTTGCAGAGTAAAAGACGTTACAATCGAGGCGAACGCTGCCATATGCAAGCATGGGCATGAGAGTACAAAGAAGATAGGGTGTTGACCTAGCTGTGAGAAATTAAAGGGTACAAAGATAGAGGGTGAGTTTGATGACGAGAAATAAATTTTGTAACCATGGAAGCATGTAGAGTCCTTCAAGGATACGAGAATTTTTGAATGAAACTTCGACATAAGTATCAAAGCATGTAGAGTTCTTCAAGGATACGAGAAGTATAAAACTGAGACAACGAATTTCTATAAAGGTAGCATGATCAAAACAACACCCATCAAAGGGAAGAATGTGAGAGAGTTATTTTGGTGGACTAGAAAGTCCACTATAACTTCTCATTCACATAAAGATTTAAGTTACCAACATTAACGGTCATAACAAAGAACCGCAAACAGACGATGAACAAAGTAAGAAAAATCGTGAAGACTTGATAAACTCATTGACGACAGATGAATGCTATGACTGGACTCAAAAGAGTATAGTGATCTCATAAGAGAATAAGAGAAGTGCAGACTGTGGAAGGAGCTAAAGGGGTATTGACAAAGAAACTGGAGAAGATAGATTTTCACCAAGTGTTTCAAACTTCAAAATAGATTGAAGAACAATAAGTTCGTGATCTTATAGAAGGTCAACTACAGGCTAGTTGGTAGTAACTGAGACATAAAATGTGCGGGTCAACTAGTGGTAACCGGTTGGCATATAAGAAGAATAACCATAGACCTATGAAAGAATTTTATAGACATTTGGAGGACCCTTCAAGAGATCAACGGCGACAAATGTGAAGTTAAATCGATACCAGTGCTAATACCCTTAATAGTAACATGAAGTGAGTTCGAACTAGTAACTCTAATTAAGAACTTAAGAAGAAAGACTAGATCAAGTAGGCATGGTCTTCAACGGCGACAAATGTGAAGTTAAATCGATACCAGTCCTCCTTCCCTATTTGCTCTTTCACGTGATTCTTTTCCCCCTTGCTTCTCTTCTCTCCTTCACATCCCATGGTGATGCTCTTCATCTCCTTCTTGCTTGTGTGTGAGCTGCTTATCCTGGAAATGGATAGGAGACAACATTCCGGACCGCAGTAGGTATGGTCTTCTACTTCTTCCCCTACTTCATCTTCTTCTTCCTCCTCGAGCTCCAATGGTGGAAGCCATGGATGCACTCAAATTCTTCCCCTTTGGCTTGCATGGGTTTCGATCAAGTATGGACTAGGAGTGCTATCCTAGTTTATGAGAGTTTATTATCTTGTAAGAGTATATAGGACTAGAAGTCTAAGGACTTCTAGCTTGCGTGAGTGGTTGTTGATTATCAAGCCTTGTCTTGCACAACCCTTGGTTGTATTCCTATGGGAAGTGAGATTGGTTATTTTGCTAGCTTTGAGACGAGGTAAGTCTCCGGACTTACTTAGCTCGCTTTTATGCATTATTTGGAATAGTGACGGTGGTGTGAGTTATGGCTTCTTTATAATCATGAAAACCGGATTACGATGACTTAGACATATATATTATTGGCCCACTTGTTTATTATTATCGGGCGGTGACATCATTGCCCAACTCCCAAGGGAGACTGGGAGGTTCTCTGCGACCAGGCCATACATGGTATATGGGCGGGCTTATTCACCACTCCACATGGTATACGGGAAGAGCTCTGCACAACTCGTATTAGTTACACGGGGACAGAGGCGAGAGTTATAGGACATATCGTGTCACAATTTGAACGAATGAAACTATTAATGGAATGACTTAAAAAGAGAATATATGAATCGGGTTGTGGGTGTATATGAGCATGATGTGCGTTATGTTTACTTATGTGCGTGTTTGTGCCCTTGCTATCTTTATAATTCCTAGAATATGAGCTACCGGTTTTATACCGATTGTTGTAGTTGATGTGCAAGTTAGGATGTGGCCGAGTGATCCGGAGGAGTGGGCAGCCGGGGTTCCATACATCATGGGTCGAGTTTGGGGGATTTGAGTCCGTGTATTGTTGTTGTATAGTTGTGTATTTTTGGCGTTGTTGTATAGTCGGGTAAGGTCTTTCATTCTTTAATTATTCGGGGTTCAGATCATTGCTTTTAAATGTATTTCAGTTTTGACCTTAATTTGTGTCTTGTTGCAAGATCCGTGAAATTGTTGTCAGGCTAAGGGTCAGGACCCATTGTGAGGTCTCCATCCGTAGCATCCCGAGTTACGGGGAATCGGGGTGTTACATACCCGGTGATTCATCCCATTAGAAAAACATTCTATCCCAACATACCACAACTTGTCCTAAGTTGATTAAAAGCTTGAGTCCTTGCTATAATCGGAAGTCCAAATCTCTAGAATCCATTCTCTATACATTGATCTTTCATCTTGTGTTTGTGTTGTTGATTGGTTGACATTGTTGCTTGATTGGTATTTTTGCTTGATCACCACAAAAACCCATCCAAAAACATATGATTTTCTTTTCTTTATTCCTTTCTCTTTTCTTATCAGAGACTTGCACTATCCATGATTATTGAATGATATAATCTCACCCCGGTCTTTGTGTTCACCCTCGGAATGCTTCCCTTTCTACTATATGACCTGTACACTGCGGGTTTTGCAAGGTAGTTTAGGAGATATTATCGAGTTATAAATTGTAAGACTTTGTGTGTGTATGTTTTGAGCGAACAAGTTCTTGGCACTCTTGCCTTGGATTTGTAGCATCACTCCTAGCGGAGAACAATATTCGGCAATCAAGACTATTGCATGAAATGTATTTCGGTTTTGGCCTTTTATTTGTGTCTTGTTGCAAGATCCGGTGCAATTGTTGTCAGGCTAAGGGTCGGGACCCATTGTGAGGTCTCCGCCCGTAGCGCTCCGAGTCCCGCGGAATTCATGTGTTACATCGTGTATTTCCTTGTATTGTAGTCATGAGTGATAAGTTGAATGTAATTTTTGTTTTTAATTGATATATGGTACGTTGTTTGGTGTTTTCTTGAAGATTAAGTTCTTAACTAGTACATATTTATAGTAGTATATGTATGATGGTATCATTATGTGTCATAAAAGAAATCTAACGTTTTATTTTCCAATAAAATCATTTTGTGATCATGGTTTTTGATTGTGCACATTTCATATAGAAGTAAGATAAATGGATCATGTGCAGGCAAATGTTGATAACTTTTGAGTAAGAAGTTTATATATATATTTATATATGGAAAATAATTAAACAACAATCCAACGTTTTATTTTCCTAATAAAAGCTTTTGGTGTATTTTTCATGGTTCCCACATGTGATGCTTATTTTTTGACATTTATGGTCTATCTTTATTGGTACCTGCATAAATAATCAGATAAAAGAAACCACAACTTAACTTATTATCATCATAAATTAATAATAGAAGTATTTCGACGATAAAGAAATAGATGAAACATAATATATCATACCCAAATTAGTATTTGATATATATATATATATATATATATATATATATATATATATATATATATGACTATACCTATTAATGATGAATATTAACAGCCCTCACAACGAGGACCACCTATGTTGTTGCCGTTGGTACCTATATTTATGATCAAAATGTAACACCCCGAATTCTCAAAACTCGGGACATTACTGGTTAGGACCTCACAATGAGTCCCGACCTCAGTTTGACAACAATATTACTAGGATCTTGCAACAAGACACAAATAAGAAAAACCGAAATTCATAAAATGTATTTGTAAAAGGATGAATGCAACAAAGTCTAACAGCCTATCGAACTTAAACAACGGAAAAGACTAACTATCTTAGGAAAAGGGAAAGACAACAAAGCAACAACCTAAATCCGCACTCTAAAGAGTACGGAGACCCGGCTGACCACTACTTTCGGATCACTCAGTTGTTGTTCTAACTTGCAGTAAATCTAAAAACACAACAAAACAACCATTAGCTAGTTATCTAAACATTAGGAGAAATAATAATAGCACACACACACATAAAATAATAAACACTCATCATGCTTTCAAACAATCCATTTATTATCTTCATTTAAGTCATTCACTCTAATGATACTTATTTTGTGACACGAGGGATTCTCAAACCTCGCCTCCGCCCCCGTGTACCCATCAAGAGTGGATCCGATGCATCTCACCGTGTACCTGTATGGTCTGGGTATAGAGAACCTCCCAGTCTCTTGGCAGAGCTGGGCAGTGATATCACGGCCCGTTATACATACACTTGCGCCTTAACACATAATAACCACGGTCGTCCCAACAAGTTGTTATTTTTATAATAACACACATTGCACACACACAACCATTATCACCCAACTAATATCCAGAAACCAGCTAAGTAAGTCGCAAGGACTTACTTGGATCAATTTCCAACTCTCAAAAGTCTCAACTCGGTCTGCAACCGTAGTAACTCAATCGCCTGTCAAACAAGGCATGTGGATCAAAATCACATCCCACACTCTCAGAAGTTATAAACTTCTACGATGTACAATCTCATGAAGAGAATTTACGAAAAAGGCCCTCTTAAGGTAGAATGACTATTTTACCCATGATCCCGGAAATTCTCAAAAGTCTATCATTAAAATTCTCATATCTTCTTTTAGAACTGATTTTCAAAAACATGGTTCTCAAGGACAGTTTACTAGAGGTTATAAGGTTAAGTCTCACACACTCGTCAAAGAGAACAACATTGGCCCTTTCCCGGTTACTCTACTCTTATACATATATGTGTACGTATATTATACGTTACTCTTACCCATCTATGTATATATACTTAAGTATATATACACTCTACTTACTCATATAAATTTATATTTCCCATCTCGTAATTATATATATATACCTATATATATCCCTATATATATCACGTTCTATACCTCTATTTTTATACGTCTACGTACTACACTGATGCATATATAACTATATATGCATATCCTCCAATCCCGTCATCTATATGTATACATGTATATATGTATACTACACACATTCATATATATATATATATATATATATATATATATATATATATATATATATATATATATATATATATATCCCCATTTCTCCATTCTATTCATCTATGCGTACATATCGACATACACTGCATTCCTATAGTCCATCTCCTACACATACAATATATATGCTTAGACATACGGTATTGAGTACGGACTAAACTCACCGTCACTCGTTAAGCATTCGAAGAGGAACGATAGCCTGGTTCGGGTCTGCAGGATGGCGGTCGTAGAGGGTTCAAAGCTGGCTCGTTTGTGCTCTACCGTTGCACCGCTCCTCTAGCCGAGTACTACTACAGCGAACACTGAAGGCTAAATGTATGGTTTAACAGCGTAGAAATGAAGAGAAGAAGAGGGTGGTTTAGAGCAGGAGAATCGAAGTGAAGGAGAGGGTAAGAAGGGGTGGACGACTCACCACTGTCGTGCCTGAAGACCTTCGTTGCGGTGTCGATCGGCGCCACTACGGAACTTCTCCGGCGTCTCGTCTTGCCGCTGTGTGACTACAATCAGTGGTTCCGACTGATGAGATCCGAGAATAGAGAGGGAGGGACGAGGTGGCAGGGATAGCGACGTACCTGGGTCGGCAAGGTCGGCGGCTGCTGGTGGTTGTCGGGCTTACGATTGAGTCGTGATTACAGACTCCGCCGGTTGCTGCTGAAGAGAGAAGCGGCAGTACGAGGGGTAAGGGTAAGGTTAGAGCGTAATTAGATTAGGGTTAATCTAATTAGCTCAGGGTTAAAATTTGGGCCAGAATTAGGTGTAAGGAAGTGGGCTGGCGGTAGGTGATTGGGCTTAGTGGTGGGCCAGATCCGGCTTGCCCTCCCATTAAAACAAGGGATACGGAAAACTCGTTACTCGTCCCGGATCGAAAGAAAATTTTGCGGGAATATTTACGGAATTATTTTCCGTATGATATAAGTTATTATTTTATTTTAAAGGTACAAAATTTATTTCTGGTTACATCATTTATCATTTTATGTGAACTAAGGTCACATGAAATGATAGACTTTACATCTCGTTCTTTCTTTATTTAAAGGCTAAAAGTTGGCGGATCGGAATCCGGTCAAATTCAGTATTAAACGGAGTTTAAAATTATCGGTTATTACATTAGTGTCCTCTTAAAAGAATTTTCGTCCCGAAACTTAGAATACTAATCCTAATCACACGACTTTCTTGGTATAACTTGATATTATTAAAACTTCGTTTTCTATCATGCAACTACTCAATCATGATGATCAGGCACAAATGAAAAGAAACACAATCACTCAATCCAAAGCAAAACATAAAAAGTCAAACCACACAGCATCCGAGTACTAACTCGTCCGCACAAAAGTAGTAGCTAATCCCGCATAAAACTCGGAATAATTACGTCTAATACTCTCATCTGTCTCCCAAATGGCCTCATCAGCTCCTCGTCTAAACCACTGGGACTCTACAAAAGCATGAACCGGCTAAATTTTCTAATCTTCATAGCTAATGACATGTCTCGGATTCGGTTGGTACCCTCTCAATGGTTTGATTTTCTAAACTTACTTCTAGCTCTTTTGATGACTCTACCAAATTTCCTTCCACTAGGCTCACCTGCTTTTTCCTTTCGAAAGTTCCCGACTATCGATTCTGAACTAATGATCTTAAACTTCCGTCGACACTTTACTAAGTGCCTAATGCACTTTGTAATGCAAAGCGCTTGGCCTGGTTTCCTCAATGTGACCTAATCGGATCGTTCCTTAATTAATGGGTTTTCACCTACTTCTTGTCAAGCTTTCAAATTTATAAAACTCAAACAAATCACACACCCAAATGGACCTTTTCATATAGATCTCTAATTCCTTATCTTGAAATCATAGTAACCTAACATTGATTTTCTTCATCTGTGGGTTATGGGCTTACCACACTTCTGGTGTAACACCCATTAGTCATAATGACGTCTTTCTAAGGGTCAACATGATTTACCCAACTCCCGCTTATAGTTCCTTTCTAATACTAGCAAGATCCTCTTCAAACAGACTCTTACTCTCTTACTCCACCGTTGTTTGTTCTTAACCAACCAGTAAGCAACCTCTAACCCGATTCTCTCCATATCCTTAGATCGTCCAAGAAGGTTGTCGTTGCCTACTTGGGGAATCCTCCATGGCATCGGTAAGTTACCTCTTAAATCCGTAGTCACTAATGTCTCTTCTTAATGGTACCTACTCGTCAATACCAACCAACACTTACACGTCCTCAGTTGCCGTCGGTCTATAATTGACTTATCTCAATATCCCGGACTTACTCTTTTCATAACTATACTGGCGTTAAATTCTTGGTGAGCATTGTCTGCTCGATTAATCCCTTCATGCTTCGCTAATTCATTTTATCTTCCACACCTTTTGTTCCCTTGGGCTAGCTCTACTTCTCGAGCCCAACTGGGTCACTTATCTTGACATAAATAGTCATTCCAAGTTTTCAACGATAGCTGGTAAGTATCTTTGTAGTTCTAATGACTTTAGTTATCATCCCCTTGCAGTTCCCCTTGCATGGACCGTTTGTGTTGATGACTTAGGTCCCGTGATAATTGGGGTTACCTTGAACTTTCGACTCCACCAAGGCCGTTTTCATATATACATTCCTTCGCTGGTGTTACCGGCAATATTGCCTTCATGAAACTCCGTTGTTTCCGCTACAGGGATTCAACTCTTTGATACCCGCATTGCGATTTCTTTCAAATTCGTATATCTTTGAGGAGGTCAAAACCTCTCTACACTTGTAAAGTCTACATTTTGCTTCTCCACTCCATTGTAGGTATCCCTTCAATGCACCTTAGACCCTCATATTCGGGTCGACATTTTATCTCTTTTGGTCTCTCAAGCTTGTCTTGTGAACTCTTCTATTAGGTGACTCGTCTTATAACAATTTCCTCCCCTGGGTCGGTCTCAACTTTCAATTGATCATTACTGCTCATTTCATGTTGGAACCTCAGTTACGTTCTACTCTTGCATAGATTCTACAAAGGCATCCTTATCTCAATACTTTATTCCAATTTAGCATGACCCGCCTTTTGATACATGACTTTCCTTCTTACTGGTTAAGTTATTCTTTTGGTTTACACTTCATCCATCCTATCGTTATGGTACTATATGTATGACTTTTATTAAACACCTATTGATAGCATTTGCATAAGAAATCTCAATTGTATATGATTTTCTCAAAGATCAAAGTTCTTGACTCGCTTTTATTATGTTGTCCTTATGCTCGTGTTGCTTTACCTTCTTTAAATCTTTACCCCAGTAGGATAGTTACCCCTTTGAGTTTTTCTCGTACTCGCTTTACGAACCACGTTGGTTGGTCTTATGACTTTATCAACTCTTATGTCATCAATCGAGCTTGAATTTTCATCGGAGTACCACCATTTCTCATTACTCTTATATAGACACATTTCGGTAATTATCTTATTGGGGTAATACCGGATCTATTTAACAACCTTTAGTCATTCAACTTTACTCCTTCTCATGTCTATTCTAGCCAACATGCAGATTCCATCTTCAATCACCTCACAACTCGATGAGACATATTACCAAGACACTAAGGTCATAATCTCTATGTTGTTGCGTCTCTATAACTGTAGTTATTCTGTGTGACATCTTTAGTCAAAAAGGCTTCCTTTGTAAACCTCGGGAGAGCACCATCAGTCTCATATGTGTGGCATGTTAAGCACCTTCTGTCTTGATTGACGTTGGACATAATTAAAATCATCTGCTTCTTCTTACTCCTCTAGTTCTCCTTATGCAATCCATTAGTACTATTGTGAATTGTACCTTTTTCTTAGCCAGAAGGTAAGAAACCGCTCACAACCATTTCCTTAATCTCTTTAAAGACCTATGGGGTCATTCCCGGCCGTCAAAATCTTCTCCTTAAATTCTTAATTGGAGATATTGGCTCGAACTTATTCCATGTTACTATTAAGGGTACTGGTACTTGTATCGGTTTAACTTTACACTTGTCGTCGTTGATCTTTTGTAGAGATTCCCCATATGTCAGTAACATTCTTTAGTAAATCTGATGTTATTCTTCTTATCTACCAACCGGTCATCACTGGTCAACTCAGACGTGTGAATTCTCCGTTATTACTAGTTAGTCTGTAGTTGGTCTTCTACCAGATCGTAGACTTACTTTTCTTCTATCTCTTTCGATGCGGATATACAAGGTGAAAACTTATCCCTTATAGGTTATCCGTTTATACACATTTAGCTCCTTCCACAATTTCCACAATTTAACTTATAGGTTATCCGTTTATACACATTAAGATCACTTTATCCGAGTCTAGTTGCATTATTCACCTACCATCTATGGGTTTATCAAACCTTCCGTGATAGCTTACAAACCCATCTTCGCGGTTCCTTTTTCCTAAGTTATCGTCTACCTGCAGCTCTTTGTAGTGAACCACTAGTATGGTTAACATAAGTCTCCTCGTGATTGAGTAGTTATTATGATCCCTCAAGTCCATCATGATCATTTCCGCACATGCTTCTTCCTCGGTGGATGTTGTTTTGTAACATTACCTTCATGGAAATTCATTGTCTAAATTTCAGACTTCTACCATCTTCCATACTTGTGTCGTGCTTTCCTTCAACATTCTCGTGTCTCTAAAGGAGTCAACCTATCTCCATGGTTATAAATTTTTTTTTTTTTGTCTTTTAAACTCGATCGTAAATCTCTGTCTTGGTACTCCTTTAATCTTTTACATCTGGGTCAACACTCTATTTTCTCTGTACTCTCATGCTCATACTTGTCTATGGTAGCATCCACCTTGGTTATAGTGTCCTTTAACCCGCCAAGTGTAGTTGCACTCTACTTTGTTTGAATGGTGTTTTGATGTTGTCCTCTTAAATCCGCATTCTTATTAGTCTTTACATGCATCTTGAGTTTCACCTCTCGTCGTCATACCGCTAAAATCCTTGTACGGTTTTCTATTACTTCTATTTGAATAGCTTGATATTCTTTTCTCGCCCGATTGTTCTTGTTGTTAACATCCTCTAGTAATCCTCAACTCCTTAACCACTCGTTCTTCGGACAATTGTAGAACCCACCAGGGCGTCCGCCATAATGTAATTTTCCAATCTGGGATATGAGTCCACTATCTTCTTACAAATACCCTTTAAGATCTCCAAACGTTTTATCATGAGGCGATGATCACATCATGATAACTCAACTAAAGGATATTCCATATCCTCTAGGGTAACAACATGCTACATATATATAGATATTTATATAACATACATAATTGTACAATACTATAAGTCTAAACTAAGCATACTGAGATCCGCGGTAGTAGTGGTGGTCAGCCGTACTTTTCTATGCCCAACCAGACTATGCATGCATTTGAAAACCAAAAGTCCTTTTTAAAAATCAGATCCCTTTTCGGGTTCTGCTCAAGTACTTATTCGGTCTTTCAGAAGATTTCAAGTGCCATTGTTGCCAACCTAGAGCTCTGATACCATGTTGTAACACCCCGAATTCTCAAAACTCGGGACATTACTGGTTAGGACCTCACAATGGGTCCCGACCTCAGTTTGACAACAATATTACTAGGATCTTGCAACAAGACACAAATAAGAAAAACCGAAATTCATAAAATGTATTTATAAAAGGATGAATGCAACAAAGTCTAACAGCCTATAGAACTTAAACAACGGAAAAGACCAACTATCTTAGCAAAAGGGAAAGACAACAAAGCAACAACCTAAATCCCCACTCTAAAGAGTACGGAGACCCGGCTGACAACTACTTCCGGATCACTCAGCTGCTGTTCTAACCTACAGTAAATCTAAAAACACAACAAAACAACCATTAGCTAGTTATCTAAACATTAGGACAAATAATAATAGCACACACACATAAAATAATAAACACTCATCATGCTTTCAAACAATCCATTTATTATCTTCATTTAAGTCATTCACTCTAATGATACTTATTTGTGACACGAGGGATTCCCAAACCTCGCCTCCGCCCCCGTGTACCCATCAGGAGTGGATCCGATGCATCTCACCGTGTACCTGTATGGTCTGGGTATAAAGAACCTCCCAGTCTCCTGGCAGAGCTGGGCAGTGATGTCACGGCCCGTTATACATACACTTGGGCCTTAACACCTAATAACCACGGTCGTCCTAACAAGTTGTTATTTTTATAATAACACACATTGCACACACACAGCCATTATCACCCAACTAATATCCAGAAACCAGCTAAGTAAGTCGCAAGGACTTGGATCAATTTCCAACTCTCAAAAGTCTCAACTCAGTCTGCAACCGTAATAACTCAATCGCCTGTCAAACAAGGTATGTGGATCAAAATCGCATCCCATACTCTTAGAAGTTATAAACTTCTACGATGTACAATCTCATGAAGAGAATTTACGAAAAAGGCCCTCTTAAGGTAGAATGACTATTTTACCCATGATCCCGGAAATTCTCAAAAGTCTATCATTAAAATTCTCATATCTTCTTTTAAAACTGATTTTCAAAAACCTGGTTCTCAAGGACAGTTTACTAGAGGTTATAAGGTTAAGTCTCAAACACTCGTCAAAGAGAACAACATTGGCTCTTTCCCGGTTACTCTACTCTTATACATATATGTGTACGTATATTATACGTTACTCTTACCCATCTATGTATATATACGTAAGTATATATACACTCTACTTACTCATATAAATTTATATTTCTCATCTCGTAATTATATATATACCTATATATATCCCTATATATATCCCGTTCTATACCTCTATTTTTATACCTCTACGTACTACACTGATGCATATATAACTATATATGCATATCCTCCATTCCCGTCATCTATATGTATATATGTATATACGTATACTACACACATTCATATATATACATATATATATATATATATATATATATATATATATATATATATAAATACATCCCCATTTCTCCATTCTATTCATCTATGCGTACATATCGACATACACTTCATTCCTATAGTCCATCTCCTACACATACAATATACATGCTTAGACATACGGTATTGAGTACGGATTAAACTCACCGTCACTCGTTAAGCATTCGAAGAGGAACGACAGCCTGGTTCGGTTCTGCAGGATGGCGGTCGTAGAGGGTTCAAAGCTGGCTCGTTTGTGCTCTACCGTTGCACCGCTCCTCTAGCCGAGTACTACTAAAGCGAACACTGAAGGCTAATTGTATGGTTTAACAGCGTAGAAATGAAGAGAAGAAGAGGGTGGTGTAGAGCAGGAGAATCGAAGTGAAGGAGAGGGTAAGAAGGGGTGGACGACTCACCACTGTCGTGCCTGAAGACCTTCGTTGCGGTGTCGATCGGCGCCACTGCGGAACTTCTCCGGCGTCTCGTCTTGCCGCTGTGTGACTACAATCAGTGGTTCCGACTGATGAGATCCGAGAATAGAGAGGGAGGGACGAGGTGGCAGGGATAGCGACGTACCTGGGTCGGCAAGGTCGGCGGCTGCTGGTGGTTGTCGGGCTTACGATTGAGTCGTGATTACAGACTCCGCCGGTTGCTGCTGAAGAGAGAAGCGGCAGTACGAGGGGTAAGGGTAAGGTTAGAGCGTAATTAGATTAGGGTTAATCTAATTAGCTCAGGGTTAAAATTTGGGCCAGAATTAGGTGTAAGGAAGTGGGCTGGCGGTAGGTGATTGGGCTTAGTGGTGGGCCAGATCCGGCCTGCCCTCCCATTAAAACAAGGGATACGGAAAACTCGTTACTCGTCCCGGATCGAAAGAAAATTTTGCGGGAATATTTACGGAATTATTTTCCGTATTATATAAGTTATTATTTTATTTTAAAGGTACAAAATTTATTTCCGGTTACATCATTTATCATTTTATGTGAACTAAGGTCACATGAAATGATAGAATTTACATCTCGTTCTTTCTTTATTTAAAGGCTAAAAGTTGGCGGATCGGAATCCGGTCAAATTCAGTATTAAACGGAGTTTAAAATTTTTGGTTATTACACAAAATAAGAATAAAACACAAATGAAATTAACGATGTTAGTAAAATATTAGTTTATCACTTGATTGAATACTTAATGAAAACACGAAGAAGAGACAATAAATATCACACTTACACGACAATAATGTATATAGGTAAACACATGTAATTTTTCGTAAACTTTTTGGATCTATAACTCGAATATAAGTTCTAGTCTACCTTCCTCACCTTCAATTTTCAAGCTTGTTCAAATTTTTTCATATTTGCATGGAATATGCTATGTTTGATAAAAGATAATTTATAGTATTAAGTAATACTTTCGAAAAATTAAAGGTAGTAATTGATGCATATTAAGACTCAACCTTAGTCGATGAAAATGACTATATTTAGTTATTTGGAGTTTAAAATGTTTTATTTTATATTAAAATATTTTATTTTATAATATATATGCATGATATTTTGTGTGTGTGGAGTTTGGTATTATTAATTTATCATTATATGTTACGATAGACAATAGATTTTGAATTAAAGTATTATAATCTAGTGTATATATAAGTAGAAATTGGTTTCATATTACCGTGTTTAAGTGATTAATTTCAAAAAGTGATAAAATAATTGATAACAAGAAACATGGCTTGATGGGTCTAGAGATATATATACCTGTTTCGGATACAATCAAGGTAGAAGATGAATCTTGGCTGCATTTATCTTTGCATGCTAACTGACATTCATCTGATATACTATACTTCGGGCAGTTTTGTTTTACGCATTTCACAAAACATTCGTCATACGTACCAGTATATTAGTGTTAAGCTAAATCATTAATTATGATATACAATAAGATTACTGTAAAAAAAGATATATATGATCTATTTTTGCGGTACAAACTCTCTTTTTTGTTTCACCTCGGGTCTTACAATTGTATTTTAGAAACGTTGGTAAAAAAAATAAACTTAATTATGAGGCATCTTTAGATATCACACGCAATGTGATTTCTAGTCTGACAATGGTTATATAGAAAATGGTTTGTAAGCAATGGTCATATGATCATGACCTTTGAAGATGAGACACATTTATTTATTTATCCGATGCACATAATTTTTTGAGGATGATGGTGGTTAGGAAAGTAATTGTAATACACCCCTCTGTTTCAGGTTATGATTGACACCTTAAAATTTGATAATTTTCACAAATTAGTCAACACACCAAAATATCATGAAATAATGAATTAGATGAAATAAGAATGAAACAAACCAAAAAGGAAATTAAAATTTGTGTATGTACCGCTGGAGGTAACCGAATGCACAGTCATAGACATGAGAACCAAGAAAACTAGAACCATCATGACTCGCGTATTTCCTTGCATTGTAGTCCTGACTAATAAGTTGAATGTAACATACGTTTTTAATTGATATGAGGTACGTTGTTTGGTGTTTTCTTGAAGATTTTGTTCTTTACTAGTATGTATTTATAATACTAGATGTTTGATGGTATCATTAGGTGTCATAAAAGAAATCTAATCATTACAATAGGTAAAATATATTTTCATTCAAAACTATTACTTTTTGTACAATTAATGACTACATTAGGTGTAAAGTTACACTAAATATGGACATAAGTGAGTTATTACATATTACATAAGATACATTTCAAGTTTATGATTAGGAAATGAATTACTATTGTGTATTGAGTCTCTCTATATATATTTTCTCTACTTATGGAAATTTTAACTTTTATTGTGGGAAGAATGGTCATCGATCAAATGGGGAATCTACTTTAACTTTTTTTCGAAAAAAAAACATTTGTTAGTCTTGTCATGTACGTTTGATTCACACTTCGCTATAGAAAATTATGCATTATAATAGATCGAGTTATTTCAAGTTCAAATGTAGCTAGTCACAAATATTTTGGCGGGTTCATGTCAATGGGCAAGTTAAAGGAGAGGACCTTGTCCCCTAAATATTCATAATTTTTATTTCACTTCTGAAATGCCCTAAAATAAAGTGCGTTTCCGATATATACTTTTCCGTAATTTTATTAATATTAGAGAGCTTAAATAAATTTGCGAGCATTTTTATGTCATTATTTAAATTTTACGAGTACATATGTATATATTTATCTACATATTATATATTTATATATTACCCGTATTTAAGTTATTAAATGATTATAGTATAATATTTTACGAGAACGATTTCTATATCGTAAATTATTTTACCGGAAAGGCGAAAAGTTTTTCAATCCAGAATCCCGTTCCAAATATTTCTGTCGAGTTTATTCCATTTTCTTTTTCCCCTAATTTTCTTTTCTTTTTAATTTATTTTTCTCCCTTTCCTTGTTCCTCTGCGGGCACCAGGGAACCCATTCATTGCTTGCCTCTCTTCCGGTCTGTTGGCCTCCCCTGTGCGAGCTTGCCTCCCAAGCTAAATGCCAACCCTAGCTTAAATCCTCTCTTTGTGGCTAGCTTAGTCTACCCGACTGAAGAACCGAGTAGGGGATTAATAAGGATATAAATGCTCTAGAAGGGGAAAACTATTGATATAAAACCGACAAAAGCTCGTGTAGACATCATTTGTAGTCATATGACTCAGTTAAGCGTAAATGTCATGAAATAACGTCGAACCATGCATGAACAAGGGGAAAGCTACCTAAATGATTGCCTAAACTAGTGTCATAAATCATGTAATCAAGCCTGGTTGAATGTACTATAGTCTGGAATTTTTATTCCGGTTATGGAGCGGTTATCGATCTTCCCGCAGGCGCGGCTCAGTTTTCCGCAGGCACAAGATGCTGAGTAACGGGATTTATTCCAAAAACCCTGTACCGACCCTTTGTTTCCCCACCTTTTCTTTTTGACCCCTCGTTATTGTAGTGATGGGCTGCTTGATGTAACACCCCAAATTCTCAGAACTCGGGACATTACTGGTTAGGACCTCACAATGGGTCCCGACCTCAGTTTGACAACAATTTTACTAGGATCTTGCAACAAGACACAAATAAGAAAAACCGCAATTCATAAAAATGTATTTTTATCAAGATGAATGCAACAAAGTCTAACAGCCTATAATACTTAAACGACGGAAAAGACTAACTGTCTTAACAAGAGGAAAAAGAACGACAAAGCAACAACCCCAAACCCCCACTCTAAGGAGTACGGAGATCCGGCTGACCACTACTTCCGGATCACTCAGCCGCTGTTCTAACCTACGGTAAATCTAAAAACACAACAAAACAACCATTAGCTAGTTATCTAAACATTAGGAGAATAATAATAGCAGACACACACATAAAATAGTATACACACATCATGCTTTCAAAAAATCCATTTATTATCTTCATTTAAGTCATTCACTCTTACTAATGATACTTATTTTGTGACACGAGGGATTCCCAAACCTCGCCTCCACCCCCGTGTACCCATCAAGAGTGGATCCGATGCCTCTCACCGTGTACCTGTATGGTCTGGGTATAGAGAACCTCCCAGTCTACTAGCAGAGTTGGGCAGTGATGTCACGGCCCGTTATACATACACTTGGGCCTTAACACATAATAACGACGGTCGTCCTAACAAGTTCTTATTATAACTCACATTGCACACACACAACCATTATCACCCAACTAATATCCAGAAACCAGCTAAGTAAGTCGCAAGGACTTACCTGAATCAAATCACAACTCTCAATTTCTCAACTGAATCCGCAACCGTAGAAACTCCAACGCCTGTCACACAAGGCACGTGGATCAATAATGTATCCCACTTTCTTAGAAGTCTCCAACTTCTAAGATATATAATCGATCATAAAGAAATTACTAAAATACCCTTTTGTGGGTAAATGACCATTTTACCCCTGGTCCCGAAACTCTACAAATTTCTATAACAAGGTTCCAAACTATTCTTTAGAACTCAAAAACACACTCTCATTCCAGAAAGGAAGTTTGTTAAAGTTTTAGAAGAGTTAAACACATTCTTGACTTTCATAAAATGTCGCTAAGGTCCAACTTCGGCTTAAGATATGAGGCTCGGATAAAAGTATTAAATTCCGAATTAAATCTCTAGATCCTCTATGATATGCATACTACACATAGGGGAAAAGATCTAAAAAAAATACTCAACCATAACTCCTACAAAATTCTCTAAAGTAGGAATAAAAGCTAGAATTTCCATACTAAGTCAAATTCTCTTCTTCTGTAAAAGCAGCCCAACTACTCTACTTTGGAACCTTATAGATTCTAATCCGACCGTTAACTCATTCCCAAATTTTAATACCATTAACTATGTATATCTACCTAAAACAGATAAAAATTTCAACGGTGGATGGCTAATTTAAGGCATCGAAACTGCTATGCTAAGATGACTGTTTAACACTATAACTGGGAATCAACAAACGTGGTGAAAGGTCTTTTATTCAAAACTCACCCCAAGCACCTCTACTCTATACACTTCTACTCATCCAGATCGCTCCCTAGAAGGCCACAACCGACACTCTATCCATGTTTCATTCATTCTTCATATAAACATGCATCCAAAAGATACTAAACCTTACCTACTCGACAACCTAGTGGATAGCTGGCTTTGATATGTGCCCAGGATGTTGGTGAGGAGTCGACTATTGTGACTTTCGATTAGGTATGCTGGTTCTAGTTGGGTGTTACAAATGAGGGGTGAAAGACGTTGTCCTGCTGAAAGATAGCTAATGTCCGTCTAGGTCAGGAGGGAAAGAGTTTCACAGAAGAAGAGAGATAGATAGGTCACCTGCTGAAGAGGCTGTGATATCGTATGCAAATCTCGGAGGCCAAGGTGTCATCACGGATGCAGGAGACGGATGAAGCCACGCCTACCACCTTCTAGTCGCCTACTATGGAAGAACGTCGGTACAGGTACATGTGCAGTGAGTGGTTATCACGGTTTGGGATGCCGGCGTAACTGTTGTGCAGGGAAAGAGGGAATTGTAACACCCCAAATCCGCGGGACTCGGGGCGCTATGGGTTGGGACCTCACAATGGGTCCCGACCCTTAGCTTGACAACAATTTCACCGGATCTTGCAACAAGGCACAAATATAGGCAAAAACCGAAATACATTTTTATGCAATGTAAGAAAACCCGAAAGAAAACAAACACGGACTTCAGCCGAAAACAACTTCAAAGACCAAACGCCATACACGCGGCATACAAACCCAATAAACGAAGAATAAAAACACAACCCGACTCCAATCAAAACCCACTCCTAAAATGTACGGAACCCTGGCTGCCCACTCTTCCGGGTCTCTCGGCCACATTCCTAACCTGCAAGGCAATCTACAACAATCGGTATAAAACAGTTAGCTAATATTCGCAGCATTAGAACCAAGGTGAAGGCACATACACACATACATCAACATAACACATAACATGCTCAAAACACACAAGTCCGGTTATTATTTTTTTATTATTAGGTCATATCCCGTTCTAATTCAACTTCTTTTGTGACACGAGAATCTCCCGAAACTCGCCTCGGTCCCCACTTACCGCATGGAACGGTACGGATGCATCTGACTGTCTAACCACGCGGGCTAGTCGCCAAGAACCTCCTAACTCTACGCAAGAGCTAGACAAGTTGTCACCACCCGTTATCATACACTTGGGCCAAATAATATAGAAAGGTCGGTAATCCTATTTCCGGTTTTATAAGTTATAATGAAAGCAATAAAACACACACCACCAAACACACATCGAGTCTAATACGTAGAATACGAGCTAAGTAAGTCCGAAGACTTACCTCGTCACCACACTCAACTCACAACGCTCTCACTTCCTTAAGGAAGAAGCCCATAACCTGCTCACAAGAAGATAACTATATCAACAACAACCCACTCACAATAGAAGTCTTAGACTTCTATACAAATGATCTACGCAAGACCATTTGACTCTCAATTCTAGGACCGCATCCTAGAATCCCTCATGCTCACATCACACTCAATAGAAGCTAGAAGTCCTAAGACTTCTAAACTCTATGATCTCGCAAGATCATAACCCAACACGTACTAGGATAAACATGCCTAGACCAAACCAACTCAACGGTAACAACATCATGTTAGGATACACATATCCTAGCCCATAAACTCAACAACCATATACTCCAATTCTCAAACCTCACAAGCCTCACAAGATGACATCAACACCTTAAGTCATAAAAACATTTCACAATCCTCAAACACTCACCTAAGTTCCATAACCACTACTTGGTATTCACTCTAAGTTATGCTATATTCAACCTAGCATGATACTACTAAACATAACTAGATCAAGGGAAAGGATACTCACACGACGTCAAAAGACGGAAATCGATCAACGGATGTCGAGTTGGACTTGTTAGGTCTTTATCGGGACGCTTCCGAACCTAACACCAAAACTATACAAATTTAGCTTATAAGCTAAATTTGAACGGAATAATTAACATATATAAAACTAAGGAAAACCCCACTTTTCTAAAACTGAAGTTAAAACCGTAAATATATATTCCGGGCAAATTGTATAACATTATAAACCCAAGGTAAAACTCGTTTTCAAAGCCAACTTTAAAAATCCCGTAATTTAATCTTCGAGTCATAACCCGGAATTAATCCAATATGAGCATAATATATATGGTATATATAATTAAGAATATAACTTGAAGTGAAGCCCATGTTTAAAAACTATAAAAACATTTTCCGGGGGAATACATGAAACATTATAAACATGGGTAATAAACCGTAACTAAAACCTTGGGCATTTTCTATAAACATACAAATCGGGGCACTTTTGCAACTTCACAAAAGATGGGTCAAATCTGCAATTTATAAAAATATGGGTATAAACTGTAATTATACCAAATTGAGGGGTCACAACAGGAATTAGGTGCAATTAGAGGGCACATTTAAATAGTTTCAAAATCCTCTTCACCCTTATGTAAATCGACAGAAGAAGAAGGAAGGGTTGCTTCCGGCGGCGGCCAAGGCGGGAAGAGAGGAGAAGAAGACCGGTGTCTCCGGTGGCGGCTCCGACGGCGGTGAGCGGCGGTTGCTACACGAGATTAGGGCATGGTTTTCATACAGAGAAAAGGAAAGGAAGAAAGGAGGGAGAAGAGGACGGCCACTTACAGCGCCGGCGGCACAGGTGGCTCGGGTGGAGGACGGCGGTTGTGGCTCCTTTCGGCGAGTCCTTTGGCGGCGTCGAGCAGCCGTTGCACAGTTCTGGTGAACAGAGGTGCGACAAGGAGGTCCAACAGAGGGGAGAGACATATGGTTGGGAGAGATTGAAAGAAGGGGTGAGTGTGAGTGTGAGTGAGGGAGGGTGATGCTGGGGTCTTCACTAGGAGGCGGGGCTCGAGAGGTCGGCCGGCCCTAGCCTGGGGAAAAGCTGCAGCGGAGGGCAAACGAGGAGACGCTCCTCAGGAGGTCCACAACACGCAACAGCCAGAAAAAAGAGAGAAGAAGAAAAGAAAAGGAAAAGGAAAAGAAAGGAAGGAAAAAAAATAAAAATAAATAAAAGAGTAAAGAGGAGGGCTTTTAAAAATTACCAATTTGATTTACATTCGAAATGGGATTTTCCGGGTCGGTAAATCCCGATTTCCGAGCAAATTAAATTAATTGAATACAAGAATACATACATGTATCCCAAAATAATATAATACCCAGAAAAATTATTTCTAGATGTATAAAAAATATATATATATATATTCTTTAAATAAGAACTCAAGCTATAACGAATTGATGGAAGGGAGAAAATCAAAGTCGGAATGCACCCGAATAAACGGGGCGTTACATAAGATCCTCCTAAAGAAAAGTTTCGTCCCGAAACTTGCTAAATGTGGAACTCTCAGACAAACGTGTCTCGATACACTCTCGGAACACTATAACGTGGTAACTATGGCCCTTCTAATCTAGAGTCTACTCGCCTAGACACATCAAGCCTCGCAAGATATACACATAGGAAACACACATAGCACATCACGTCACAAGTCACATAAGAGTAACCAAGGTAGATCTCGGGACTAACCCGACGGTCCTATAGATGTGGCTAATCCTGCGTAAAACTCGACTGAAGATACTATCATGCGTCTTCCAGTTAGCCTTATTGGCTTCTCGTCTCGACTAGATCATCACAACTGACTACATGTCTCGAGTCATGTATGTACTCCCTCGACTGATGCACGTGAACCCCGGGTGAACACCCTCTACTCTCGGCAGTCACGCAAACCGGTAGACCATTTCCCCCACTCGCGCTAAGATCTTCAGAAGGTCCGATATATCGGAAACTCAACTTCCTTCTCGGGTCTTTCTCAATACGGTATTTCCATTATGTTTCTCTTTGATAGTCTCTAACAAGGAAGATGGAACTTTCAATTTACACCGTTGGCTTTTGTTCTGGTCAAACTAACTTTGATGTTACATTTTCTCATTTCTTGTCGCGAGTTCCAAGTAATGATTGTAGTACTTTACTTCACACTGTTTCTACTCACGAGACACGTATGCTATTACTTTTAAATCGTTCCTCAATACTCCATTAAGACCTTGTTTAGGAGAACCGCTTGTACACTTCAAACCCATCATACCTCGAGACAATTTCAAAACAGTTGCACCAATAAATCTCCTCTTAACTCTCCACATCTCTATTGCCAATTTTCTTCTCACTCAATACGTCATCCAGAGTAGGTTAGCCACAAAGGTGTTACTAAGAGAATCTCTTCCAAAATCCAGTAATGACCAGCACATCCAAGGAAACTCGTAACTTCTTCCATGTCCTTCGGGGTTGCCATCCCGAGACGACTTGTCATATAACTTTTTCTCTTCTTTTCGAGTAGATTCAAATATCGTATCTAGGCATTAGTAAGCTCATATGGAATCACTAAAACTCGTAGTGACCATAATTGTCCGGAATGCCGTGTTTGCAATATTCGAGTCTCGAATTCTCAATTGGCGGCAATCATAACTTAAATCGTTCTTAGAAGAGACTACCGACCCTTGCAACCGGTCGGGTAGATCCTCTATCCGTGGTGAGGGATACTTTCTCTTCATTGTTATCTTGCTCAGCTCGTAGTAATTGATGTACAACGGAGATAACTGTCTCTCTTTTCGCAAACTGGTGTTCTCCATAAGAACTTCAAATCAAGAATTTAAGATAACATTCGGAGTTTCTCCATAGCATTTCACTAATTCTAATGAACTCTTTTCGAAAAGTTCTTGCCATTGCTCCTTCTCTTGCCTGCATAACTCATATCTCTTCACACGTGTCATTCCATACGGCGCCTTAGATATCAGAATTGAGTCACGCTTGACCTTAGTGGAAAAATCCACATTCTGACGTATTGGAATCCGTGATGTCTCGGTTTTTTTTTTCTTTTCCACTTTTGTCACATAACGTAATAACTAACACAACCTTGCCTTACCACTTGATAGGTGGTCATGGTACTACTGATCTACCCTGATCTGTTGGGGTGACGTCCTTTTAAACACGTGTATTGTTCCATCTTTAGCTACAATGTTTACCGTCCTCTTTCCGAGATCCTTCATCTCTTGAACTCGAGAGACTCGCTCGAGTTTTCTGACTCTTGTAGACTTATTTAAATATTCCTTTATCTTAATCTCATTACCCCCCCCCCCCTTTCATGTCATGATTGTAAAAATCTTCTAAGGTTTCTCACTTATGTGCAGTCATAAGGATCCAAACTGCAGGACTTAACCGTGCTTCAAAACATCTGATCTTATCTTCTTCGCTTCCCATTACATCCCAACATATGGAAGGAGCTCTTCGTCTTCAACATAAGCTTTCACTATAGACATCATTTCTTCAAGTAGGCGTAGAAATTTACACTTCATTTTCTTATGTAACATCAAACCGACCATAGAGGCTCTAACCTCAACCTTTCATGTACTCCTTGTACATCTCATATCAACAACAACTTCAAAACTTTGGTCTTCTCTTACTCTTGTTGGTCACCTTATGCATCTCTTGGCATTCCATGAACATTCTCACAACCGTACTAGTACGCCTTTAGGCGAAGTTTCCTGACCACAATCAGTGAAAAAAAAATCCACTCATAACTCCACCAAGCACTCACATCATTACTCTAAGCTTGCAGCGTTGCCCTAATCCAGATTCCTCATTTCACGTCATAGCCACTATGTCTCTTCCGTGTGAGTATTGAAATTTGACTTATCTCTTATCGGCGGTAACATATCATCCATTTCATACCATGCATCCTCTATATACTCCCGTCTACGCACCAGAAACCATGAACCCTGACCTTCCTCTAGATCTACTAGTTCCCTTTACCATGATCAAACCTTAAAACTTCTAATCCGGGTCTCTCATATGCCGTTCTCATGACCTAAGAAGGTCGGAAAGGGTCATATTCATCCTCCCCTAGGAGGTTTGTAACAGCTACTTGCTTGAACTCGTTCCACATTATTTGATTTAAAACAAATGCGCACTATTGACGTACTTCCATACCATTTACATTGGTCCACCACGATTTATTTTTATTTTTTATTTTTTGATCCTTTGAATGCCCATAATCTTGTTTACTCATCCCCTCTACACTCACCAATAGACAATTTGCACCTGTGCGTTCTTAGTTGTCACCGCTTAACTTGTATTTGACGTTCTCTAAAGTCAACAACTTATTATTCTACTACACTTCTCATGAAGACTACCCTCCTCGGGGTATTTTACCTTAAACTCCGTTAGTTCTTTCCTCATTCCATGCTTCCTCTTATTTATAAGGTAACTATATCTTCCTAGTCTTGTTGTTTCATATAACTCCCTTTCATAGACTTAACCATTCTCTCTTGATGTCTTTCAAGAGCACCTTCCCAAATATTATAGCCTTAGATAGCGTCCGTTCGTGTTTCACTTGGTTGGTATCTTAAGTCTTTTGATCAAAGCTCCTTGTTTCGTCTTTCATCTTCTTTGGATTATCATTTTTACGCAATTCCTCCTTTTCGGCGTTTCTTATCCTTATCGTCATAACGAAAACCGGTCAACTCCACGTGAATCCCCACCATGCCCTTCTTCTCATAACTCTAGTAATGTTGACACTCCACTTATGGGTACCTCGTAAGCTTAACTTATAGTATCTTAAATCTTTCGCAAATGATCCGATCACTCTTCTCATCTTGACTCCAATGCTTAGGAGCGTATGTGGAAGCTTCACATCTTAATGGAATACTACCTTTAACCTTGTTAGAATGTATCCCTCTCCTTCTCGTTTCACACCTTTAGTTGTCCATGTGTCTTCTTGAAGAACTTAAGTTCGTTATCCTTATTGGTCTCGTTGTCGTTCAATCATGGCTTCTTTGGAACCACTTCCACACATTAATGTTACTCCTTTTTCTTGTATGGTCTTCATCTCGATTTCTCTTAAGTTGCCGCAAATTTTCCTTCCACTTGTTCGTCCTTTGGTTATGTCATCTCTGCACCTCCTCTTCGACATCCTCTTAAAGGAGTACAGGAACTCCAAGGTGTTCGCCCGAACGTAGCTCTCAACTCGATACTTGAGCATATTTGTCCTCGTATATACACTCTCCTATGTAAAACGACATCGTCCAAGGGCGATGATATCATAACAACATCTCAACTAAAAGGTCCTATATCTCCATATGCTACTATATATAATAGGAATACGTATCCATAGCTACATAAGTCCTAAGTCCATATTACTACTAATATCACGCATTCGGCATTCCATTACAACAATACAAGGTCCAAAACATATAATCGTTCACATATACAACTATACACATAAATTATGTCCATCATGCAACTACAATCCACATACAATAATAGTCCAAAAATATCCTAAGTCCACGATACATATCTACATATATACATATATATACTAAAAATCCAATAAACTATGTTGCCGAGATCAGCGGAATGAGTGGTGGTCCGTACATTCTACCCCGACTCATGCATGTGATTTTGAAAACGAAAACTCAGAACCCGCAGGGTTCTGTTTATTCCTTATTCGGCCTTTAGAAGATTGCGAGTGCCATTGTTGTCAACCTAGGTCTCTGATACCACTTTTGTAACACCCCAAATCCGCGGGACTCGGGGCGCTATGGGTTGGGACCTCACAATGGGTCCCGACCCTTAGCTTGACAACAATTTCACCGGATCTTGCAACAAGGCACAAATATAGGCAAAAACCGAAATACATTTTTATGCAATGTAAGAAAACCCGAAAGAAAACAAACACGGACTTCAGCCGAAAACAACTTCAAAGACCAAACGCCATACACGCGGCATACAAACCCAATAAACGAAGAATAAAAACACAACCCGACTCCAATCAAAACCCACTCCTAAAATGTACGGAACCCTGGCTGCCCACTCTTCCGGGTCTCTCGGCCACATTCCTAACCTGCAAGGCAATCTACAACAATCGGTATAAAACAGTTAGCTAATATTTGCAGCATTAGAACCAAGGTGAAGGCACATACACACATACATCAACATAACACATAACATGCTCAAAACACACAAGTCCGGTTATTATTTTTTTATTATTAGGTCATATCCCGTTCTAATTCAACTTCTTTTGTGACACGAGAATCTCCCGAAACTCGCCTCGGTCCCCACTTACCGCATGGAACGGTACGGATGCATCTGACCGTCTAACCACGCGGGCTAGTCGCCAAGAACCTCCTAACTCTACGCAAGAG
Organism: Fagopyrum homotropicum; assembly: GCA_033239125.1. Classification (NCBI taxonomy): domain Eukaryota; kingdom Viridiplantae; phylum Streptophyta; class Magnoliopsida; order Caryophyllales; family Polygonaceae; genus Fagopyrum; species Fagopyrum homotropicum. The sequence continues at coordinate 63,403,797 of BSWB01000005.1, forward strand.
CTAGACAAGTTGTCACCACCCGTTATCATACACTTGGGCCAAATAATATATAAAGGTCGGTAATCCTATTTCCGGTTTTATAAGTTATAATGAAAGCAATAAAACACACACCACCAAACACACATCGAGTCTAATACGTAGAATACGAGCTAAGTAAGTCCGAAGACTTACCTCGTCACCACACTCAACTCACAACGCTCTCACTTCCTTAAGGAAGAAGCCCATAACCTGCTCACAAGAAGATAACTATATCAACAACAACCCACTCACAATAGAAGTCTTAGACTTCTATACAAATGATCTACGCAAGACCATTTGACTCTCAATTCTAGGACCGCATCCTAGAATCCCTCATGCTCACATCACACTCAATAGAAGCTAGAAGTCCTAAGACTTCTAAACTCTATGATCTCGCAAGATCATAACCCAACACGTACTAGGATAAACATGCCTAGACCAAACCAACTCAACGGTAACAACATCATGTTAGGATACACATATCCTAGCCCATAAACTCAACAACCATATACTCCAATTCTCAAACCTCACAAGCCTCACAAGATGACATCAACACCTTAAGTCATAAAAACATTTCACAATCGTCAAACACTCACCTAAGTTCCATAACCACTACTTGGTATTCACTCTAAGTTATGCTATATTCAACCTAGCATGATACTACTAAACATAACTAGATCAAGGGAAAGGATACTCACACGACGTCAAAAGACGGAAATCGATCAACGGATGTCGAGTTGGACTTGTTAGGTCTTTATCGGGACGCTTCCGAACCTAACACCAAAACTATACAAATTTAGCTTATAAGCTAAATTTGAACGGAATAATTAACATATATAAAACTAAGGAAAACCCCACTTTTCTAAAACTGAAGTTAAAACCGTAAATATATATTCCGGGCAAATTGTATAACATTATAAACCCAAGGTAAAACTCGTTTTCAAAGCCAACTTTAAAAATCCCGTAATTTAATCTTCGAGTCATAACCCGGAATTAATCCAATATGAGCATAATATATATGGTATATATAATTAAGAATATAACTTGAAGTGAAGCCCATGTTTAAAAACTATAAAAACATTTTCCGGGGGAATACATGAAACATTATAAACATGGGTAATAAACCGTAACTAAAACCTTGGGCATTTTCTATAAACATACAAATCGGGGCACTTTTGCAACTTCACAAAAGATGGGTCAAATCTGCAATTTATAAAAATATGGGTATAAACTGTAATTATACCAAATTGAGGGGTCACAACAGGAATTAGGTGCAATTAGAGGGCACATTTAAATAGTTTCAAAATCCTCTTCACCCTTATGTAAATCGACAGAAGAAGAAGGAAGGGTTGCTTCCGGCGGCGGCCAAGGCGGGAAGAGAGGAGAAGAAGACCGGTGTCTCCGGTGGCGGCTCCGACGGCGGTGAGCGGCGGTTGCTACACGAGATTAGGGCATGGTTTTCATACAGAGTAAAGGAAAGGAAGAAAGGAGGGAGAAGAGGACGGCCACTTACAGCGCCGGCGGCACAGGTGGCTCGGGTGGAGGACGGCGGTTGTGGCTCCTTTCGGCGAGTCCTTTGGCGGCGTCGAGCAGCCGTTGCACAGTTCTGGTGAACAGAGGTGCGACAAGGAGGTCCAACAGAGGGGAGAGACATATGGTTGGGAGAGATTGAAAGAAGGGGTGAGTGTGAGTGTGAGTGAGGGAGGGTGATGCTGGGGTCTTCACTAGGAGGCGGGGCTCGAGAGGTCGGCCGGCCCTAGCCTGGGGAAAAGCTGCAGCGGAGGGCAAACGAGGAGACGCTCCTCAGGAGGTCCACAACACGCAACAGCCAGAAAAAAGAGAGAAGAAGAAAAGAAAAGGAAAAGGAAAAGAAAGGAAGGAAAAAAAATAAAAATAAATAAAAGAGTAAAGAGGAGGGCTTTTAAAAATTACCAATTTGATTTACATTCGAAATGGGATTTTCCGGGTCGGTAAATCCCGATTTCCGAGCAAATTAAATTAATTGAATACAAGAATACATACATGTATCCCAAAATAATATAATACCCAGAAAAATTATTTCTAGATGTATAAAAAATATATATATATATATTCTTTAAATAAGAACTCAAGCTATAACGAATTGATGGAAGGGAGAAAATCAAAGTCGGAATGCACCCGAATAAACGGGGCGTTACAGGAATGACGCAGCTTTGCACAACAAGAGGGGCGAGAAGGTGGTCCGGCGACGTCCAGGGTTACTCGCTGCTGCATTGGGGCGGTGCTTGATCGAGGGAGTCGTTAGAAGATCCGTTCGTCGATCTCTTCTGCAGAAGGGAAGTCGGTGTATCTGGACGTCTTTTGCTAGGGAGAACTGTTGAGAGAATCTGTTGTGAAGGAAGGTGCTGATTGAGGTGGTTATGGCTGAGTGATTTGCGGGATCTCAAAGGGTTGCTCTCTTCCAAGTTCACACCAGCCGTTGTACGCTACCTGCTTGTACACAAGGGAGAGCTCATGGGGCCGTCTTCAGATGGGCCGCCTGGCTACTCAGATCCGGTTAGCACACAAATGGGCAGCAAGGCTGGATAAAACTAACCAAGAACATGGGCTGGAGCAAGGACTTGAGATGGGCTGAAGTGGTAAAAACAAAGTTGGCTGGGTTGTCAAAACTCGTCATGGCCTTGTCAAGCCCATGCATGGTTTTGTCACGAGTTTGTCATGGTCTCGTCTTGATCTCGTCACTAGGACGTCATGACCTTGTCAAAGACAAGTCATGTTCTAAATTAGGGTTTGATAAAATTCTATCATTTTATGTGAATTAAATTTTACATAAAATGATAGAATTTGTGGAAGGAAGAAGTACGAGCTAGAATGGAAAACAGTCAACGGATTGAAACCCGATTTGACTCCGAAACCGGAATAAAATTTTACGGATATTACATCAGTACCTCCTTAAAATAAGTTTCATCCCGAAACTTAGAGTAAGGTATCTAATTAAACTTTTTCACAAAAAGGTTAGTTTACTTGGTCTCAATAACAGTTAAGTTTAGTTTCTTAACATGCAACCACTCAGTCATCAAAATTAGGCAAAAATTAAAAGAAACACCTTCAAACAATCCAATTTAACACATAAAGGTTAAACAAAACAACATGACATTACTAACTCGTCGGTACAGAAGTAGCGGCTAACTCCGCAAAGAACTCGGGATAGCAACGTCTAATACTCTCCTCTGTCTCCTAGGTAGCCTCATCGGCTCCTCGTCTAGACCACTGGATCCTCCACATCGGTATCTCCTTAGAACGCACACGTCTAGTACTACGCTCTAGAACGGCTACCGGGTATTCCACAAAAGTGTGGTTTGGCTCAACTATCAGATCCTCATGGCTGATGACGTGTCTGGGATCCGGTATGTACTCTCTCAGCTGAGACACACGAAAGACCGGATGGACCTCCCTTCAATCGCAGTGGCAGTGCTAATTGGTAGGCGACCCATCCGACTCTCTTAAAAATCTCAAAAGGTCCGACATATCGGCGACTCAGCTTCCCCTTAATGCCGAAACGCCGGACTCCCTCGTCGGTGACACTCTCAACCACACCCGGGCGACCACCCTAAACTCCAAGGGTCGACGCCTTTTGTCGGCGTAGGATTTTTGGCGACTCTGAGCTGTTAACATCCGCTCTCGGACCAAGGCAATCCGAGCAATATTATCCTGTATCTGATGTGGAGTTACTCCATCAGCTCTGCTAGGCTCATCCCAACATAATGGCGTGCGAGATCTTCGTCCGTACAAAGCCTCATAAGGGCCATCCCAATAGACGCGTGCCAATTGTTTTCATACTAAAACTCTACCAATGAAAGGTGATCTGGCCATACCTATCCCAATCTAGCACACAAGCCTACAGCATGTCCTCTAACGTCTAGATGGTCCTCTCAGATTGATCGTCAGTCTATGGGTGGTAAGCTGTAGTGAAGTGGAGACTCGTTCCCCAAAGTAGTATGTACTTGCTGCTAAAATCTCGAGGTAATACGTCCATACCTATCGGATACTATAGTCCTCGATACTCCATGGAGTCTCCCATATATCTAGTAAACCCCTCAGCTAGATGGCTTACCGGCCACGTTTCCCTAATCGGAATGAAACTTACGACCTTTGTCAAACGGTCTACTACCCAAATAGCATCAAAACCTCTGATGAGTCTCAATCTTGTGACAAAATCCATAGATATATCCTCCCCTTTCCACTGTGGTACTGGAGGTGGGTGGAGCTCTCCTCCGGACCTACGATGTTGAATCTTGACCTGTTGGCAGGTCGCACACTAGGCTACATACCGAGTCATGTCGGGCTTCAAACCACCCCACCAGAAGGACCATCTCACATCCTTGTACATCTTACTCGCTCCAGGATGTACTAAGTATGGGGTAGCATGAGCCTCACCTAGCATCCTCTGTCTCAACTCGTTGTCTGATGGCACACAAATGCGGTATTGACGTCTCATGTAATAGCTAGGATTTCGAATTCTAATTAATGTTGATTAACTTAATCGTTGATAGTAATTAACATATAACTCGCGAAGACTTCGCAAGTGATGAGTAAGAGTCCCACCATTATGTTCCTGGCGTAATTTTGGACGTTTGGGGAAATTTTTACTTTTTCCCCCGGGTAATTATTTTTACCCTCCGGTGTTATTCAGAGCATTTGGGAGCTCCAATTAATAAAAATGCAGTTGAGAGAAATGATCAGGACATCGAATATGTCCTAGATATGAAATAACATGGAGAGGCAAAATGGCCAAAAGAGTCGCTATTTCGTTTCTTAACGGCTAAGAAAGACGGCTTAGGAATACACGTTTTCCGAGGCAGTTGTGGAATAATTATCCCTACAATATTCCAGATTTAATATTCCAATCTCGGTAAGTTTGGAGAAGGAGGTTTGACCCGCCTTTGGATCGATTAAAGGATAATTATCGACTTTGCTAAAGGATAATTATCGACTTTGCTAAAGGATAATTATCGTCTTCACTATAAATAGCGGAAAATCCTTTATTAATTCATTTCCTTTCACTATTCCTCGTAAAAGCACTGATTTCTCTCAACCTTCAAACTCAGATCTACTCTCCGTTTCTAATCCGATTTCAATTCCGTTTGACTTTCTAGATTCCTCTCTTCATTCTCTTCATATCGGTACCGAGTGTCTGCATTTCCGAGTATATGGAGGTCTGGTCGAGCATATATGTCACTAGGGCGGTTCCGTCGCTCAGATTCCGGTGATTTTGATGCTGTCCATGCGTAGCCTGCGTCGCTGTGTTTCCGAATCTTCTTTCAGACCGTCAATCGGGTTAGTAACGAATAAGTTATGAATTTATTCGTTTTCCGTACTGCGATTTGGCCTAAATTTACTTTAGGCTTGTCAAAATGGATAATTAGAAATTTCATTATGGTCGTTATATTATTCTGGTGATTATGGATAGTTTGTTTGATGAAATCTGATGACAGGTGGGTTTAGAAATTGCCTGCGGGCAAAACGTTATTTTGGCGAAATCTAATTAATAAATTAAAGGTTAATTAATTAAATTAGGATTAGAATTGAGATTGAGGAATGTTGATTAGATACTACCTTGAGATTTGAGGAATTGTGAGTTATGTTGAAATATTGAGGTTTAGTTGGTTGTGAGGCTTATAGATTGATTATGATCCTTATGGATCCCTTGGGTCTAGATGTGACCTTTTTGATTGACAGGAGTATTGATATCTCTTTATGCCTTGTTATTAGGCAGTGTCCCTCTTAGGATTGGAGGTTGATCGTGGTTGTGATTGTACGAGGTTGAGGTAAGTCCGTAGGACTTACTTAGCTACCATCCCTATATTGGGTGTTTGCATGAGTTGTGTGTGCTTTATATGTTTGCTATGATAGCATGAGTTGTTGTTTTTATCGACTTATGTTCTATTGACTGCCCCACTGCGTGGCTGTGATAACCTTTCCCTTTCATCCCGCCGTGGAGTCTAGGAGGTTCTCTGATGTCGGGCCAGACTGGTTTACAGGAAGGGCGCAATCCACTCTCATAGGGTACACGGATTGTGTGACTGATACTCGTACAACTGGACATTGCACTCAGGGGCGGGGATGTATCGGTCCTCGTGTCACATACTTTCATCTATCTATTTATATATATATATATACGGTTTTTGAGTGAATGGTTATTATATAAAGATAATAAATGGGTAAATGTGTGATAGCATGCTGATGTGTTTATCTTTCATGATTGTGCTTGTGCTTATGCATTACCTCATATATGTATGGTTAGCTAACGGTTTCATACCGTGTTGTAGATGTTTATAGGTTAGGCGCTACTGGGTGATCTGGCAGGGTGACAGGCCGAGGACTCTCGTACATTAGGTGGTTGGTTTGGGGTTATTGTTTTTCCCCTCTGCGTGAGGATGATCTTTTGTACCTCCTATGTGAGGATGTCGTTTTATATACTCGGCTATGTTGTTGTTTACTTTGGGTCGTACAGTTTAAATTGTTTTATGTATTTGTTTTATATCTGGCAGTGCCATGTTGTAAGGTCTAGTGAACTTGTTGTCAGGCTAGGGTCAGGATCCATTGTGAGATCCTAGCCCAATGTGACATCCCGAGTCCCTCGGATTCGGGGTGTTACATCTCATCACTCCATCAACTCTAATAGTGAACTAAGATGTGTCATCTCAAGACATCCTGTCTCTGATCCGGGTCAAAGTCGGGCAGTCTCCTGCTTCTGTCGGATCTTTCCCAACAGATCACGAAGTAACTCCAAAGTAGCCAACTGACTAGCTGTATATGGAAACTGAATCTCTACCTCTAACCAAGCCATATCTCTCTGCAATTGTGGCTGTACCGTCAACCGGCTATCGCCCTCTCCCGAGGCATCTTCCGACTCAAAGCGTCAGGAACTACATTCTCTTTTCCGAGTGGTAGAAAATCTCAAGGTCGAAATCTTTGATCAACTCTAATCACCACCTCTGGCGGTTATTCAACTCCCGTTGTGTGAATATGTATATCATACTCTTATGGTCTTGTTCGCCCCTAAAGGTGTGTGCAAATAAGCTTTAAATTTATAAAACTAGAATCAAGCAAGCGAACCCGCAGTGTACGGATCGACGTAGTTAAGCAAAAATTCCAGAGTATCGAACACAAGGATTTGGGTGGGAACAAATTCAATTGCAGATTATCAAGCGAGTAAATATGAGAGTTTTTGCAAATATTGGGAAAACAACAATCCTAAAGATCCAAGTATCCAGCTGTGGCAATCGATTCAAGATATACTAATGATATAAAGACAGAGTTGAGATATGCAAAGGTATACTAATGTAAGGTAATCGTACGGTGAAGTTCCAAAAACCTTATATGACTCACCTACAAGACACTCTCTATAAGGTTGTTGAGGCTTCAATATAGGAAGGTTCTAAAGGCAAGAATTAATGTCAAATACCCAAACTTGTAATCCAAGGATCAAGACTAACTTAACCGATTACGGTTATGACACTCACAATCGAGCTAGAGGTTGTTGAGGCTTCACTACCACCTAGAAAAGGCAAGCCTAAACTAAGTTAAAGCAAATCTTTAACTTTGGATTAAGGTAAAAGCAGGTTCGTAAACTTAAGGGAAATTACGGGTAGATCTTGAGACTCCACGGCCGTGGAACTCAAGAACAAACCGTGATTTAGTGTTCGTCGACGATTCTCTCTAACTCTCAGGGTCTAATCTGTTTACGATCGATCTATCATCATCTAAGCCACAACTATCAACCCTTCACCTTAGAATTGTTAAGGGTTTTTAGTCAATAACAGTCATGTTGATATCAAATTCAAGAATTAAAAGATAGAAAGATGAAAACTTCCGAAAACTTTCAAAAAACTTCAAACCAATCTCAAAATCACAATCGAGAATGAATGTTGTCAATAGAATCAGAATAAGGCAAACAAACACAATCTTAGGAAAGAAGGAAGAACGGGATGTCAATCCGTCTTCTAAATCAAACCTAAACAAGAAGAGAAATCTTCTTGCAACAATCTTCCAAAAACTCCGATCTTCCGCCGATCCGGAAATCTCAACAGCAATCTCCACCAAAAGTGCGAGATTAGGGCAAATCCCAAACACGAACTTCGATCTCCAACGAGATGTAAATGCTTCTAAGCGAGGGTTAATGCCGCTAAGCGAAAGTGTAAGCCAAGGTCTAAAGCGAGATGATGGAATTTCTCTTCGTCCGTCTTTTTATAGGGCAAGATAAAATATCGGCCCGGCCCAATCTTCAAAAGATCGTGGCTTCAAAATGTGGCGAAAAAGATCGCCAAGATCACGGTCGTGGAAGGTTCCACGACCGTAATTTAGAGCGTGGAAATCAACACGGTTTGAACCATGGATTCCACGACCGTAATAGTTACTGGAATGCATCACGCCTCTCTTTGCAAGGTTCCACGGCCGTGGAACTAAACGTGGTTTGTAATACGGCCGTATTTTAGAGCGTGGTTTAGGGCAAGAACGTGATTCTTCCCTAGCCTCGTGCATTCCTCAAGTTGAACTCCATTTTGCTCCTAATAATGCCCTCAATCCATGGACATACTCAATCAACTCTTCTTTGCTCGATTCCGTTCGGAAATGACTCTCAATCACCTATAATCAACATAAAGCTAGTGTAGACATCCATATCGACAATATAGGCAAACTAGCTCACAAATGCAACAATGCTAAATCAAAGACTATCAATATGAATCAAATACACTTAGAAAACGTGCCTAAAATATCACAATATTTCATGCTAACAGGTCTATGAAGATCTGACATGACGCCCCATAGAGATAGTGACGCCATATCTTAAGAGCATGGACTATCGCAGCTAACTCTAGGTCGTGTGTGGGGTAGTTCTTCTCATACGTCTTCATCTACCAATACGCATAGGTTATGACCTTCACTTCTGCATCAAAACATACCCCTAGCCTAGCTTGGATATGCCACTGTATACCACAAAGTCATATGTAACCTTTGTATACAAAGATTAGATGCATATGATTTTCTCAAAAATCAAGTTCCTCGCATCGGATAAATTATGTTTTCCATATACTCATGTCGTTTTTACCTTCTTTTAAATATTTACCACCAGTAGGATAGTTAAATCCCCTTGAGTTTCCTCGTATACGCCTTACGGGCTACGTCGGTTGGTCTTATTACTTTCATCAACTCTTATGCCATAACTCTAGCTTGAATTTTCACTGGAGTACATCCATTTCTCATTAAAATTTTATATACACACTTTTCGGTAATCATCTTATTGGGGTAATACCGGATCCATATAACAACCTTCAGTTATTCAACTTTACTCTTTCTCATGTCTATTCTAGCCAACATGTAGATTTCATCTGCAATCATCTCACAACTCGACCACACATTTTCCCAAGGCTTTCAATCATACTCTCTAGGTTTGTGCCTCCTTTGTAATTCCAATTATTCTATGTCATTTCTTTAATCACAAGGGTTTCCCCTATCAATCTAGACAATTTGACCCCACCTTTTCTCGGAGGAGCACCATCAGTCCTACTTGTGTGGAATGCTAAGACATAGAACATGTTCACAATCATCTGTTTCTTCTTACTCTTATAATTCTTCTTACAGGGATCCCTTCATACTAACTTTGATATGTATCTTTCCTTAGTCAGTAGTAAGTAAGTACTCACAATAATTCCCTTTACACCATTACTATCATCAATGGTTATTACCGACCATCAAGAGCTGCTCTTTAATTCCTTTAGTAGAGTTATCATATTGGACTCATTCAATGTTACCATCAAGGCTACTAGTACTTGTATTGATTTAATTTTACCATTTTCGTCGTTGATCTATGGAAGAAATTCACCAGATGTCGGTAAAATTCCTTTATAACCTTGTGGTTATTCTTCTTATCTGTCAACCAACCATCGCTAGTTAGCTAGTACGTGTAAATTCTCTATTGTTACCCATTTGTCTGTAGTTGACCTTCTATAAGATCGTAGACTTACTTTTCTTATTTCTCTTTTGAGGTTTGATATACAAGGGAAAGTATATCTCTTCCATTTATACTCCTTTAGCTCCTTCTACAATTTACACTCCTATAAGAGTACTATACTCTTACGAGTCTAGTTGTATCTTCGTCTTCCGTCAACGGACTTATCAATTCTTTTATGATAACTTGTAGGTATTTCTCCATGATTCTTTTTACCAGAGTTATCGTACACTTGCGGTTCTCTGTTATGACCCGCTTGTGTTATTAACTTAAATCCCCTCATGAATGAGAAATTATTAGAGACCCTCGTGTTCACCAAGACCATTTTCCTACACCCTTCTTCCTTGGGTACTGCTTTGTATTACCGCCTTTATAGAATTCTGGTATTTGTTGTATTTTGATCCTTGTTGTAATTCTTGTGTGTTCTAGGAGGTCACTCTACTTCCATGTTGGTGAAATCTGCCTTCCACTTTCTAGCAACCTGTAAGCTTTCCTTTTGCGGCTCCTTCATTCTTCGTATTTGGATGGACAATGTATCTCATCTTGACTCCTACGTTTATGATTGTCTCAGTTTCCCATCTTGATTGTGGTGTCAAGTAGTTGGACGAGAGTGATCATATTCTTCCCTGCTTCTAGCCTCAAACTTTCACCTTCTAGTCCATCAATAAGCTTAGATTCAATGCCTCTTGTCTGGATCGCTACTATATTTCACTTGAACTTTCATGCCCCTGTGTGTTTCAAAAGGTATCCTCTTTATTTGTAACGTTGCTTTACACTTGAAAGAACCTAGGTGATGTCGCTGCCAATTTGCATAATTGTCGATCATCCAATGCCTTTCCGGAACTACACCCATGTATAACCTTCATTTGCTTCTGTTAAGTTGACTCGGGATCCCCTGCTTGCAATGTTCGTTGATGTTGTCCTTCAGTCCTCACTTTTCCGTCTCGACGTTCTTCAACAAGTTCAAAGTAGTTGTCCGAACGTTCGTTACCCTTATGCTCATAAGCTGAGCATACTTATCCTTACGTTGAAACCCTTCAAATATACTTAGGCGTTTTCACGGAGTGAGGATCTTAGTTAATTATCTCCATTAAGGGCATAATATAACTATAATTTCTACTAATTTTCGGCATATACTTATCTATATCACATATCTATATAATCAAGCTAATAAGTCTAACGAGAGAAAAAACCTAAATTCCATACTAAGCATACTGAGATCCGCGGTAGTAGTGGTGGTCAGCCGTACTTTCTATTCCCAACCAGATTACGCATGCATTTGAAAATCAAAAGTACTTTTCAAAACTTAGATCCCTTTTCGGGTTCTGCTTAAGTACTTATTCGGTCTGTCAGAAGATTTCAAGTGCCATTGTTGCCAACCTAGAGCTCTGATACCATGTTGTAACACCCCAAATTCTCAAAACTCGAGACATTACTGGTTAGGACCTCACAATGGGTCCCGACCTCAGTTTGGCAACAATTTTACTAGGATCTTGCAACAAGACACAAATAAGAAAAACCGCAATTCATAAAAATGTATTTTTAACAAGATGAATGCAACAAAGTCTAACAGCCTATAATACTTAAACGACGGAAAAGACTAACTGTCTTCACAAGAGGAAAAAGAACGACAAAGCAACAATCCCAAACCCCCACTCTAAGGAGTACGGAGACTCGGCTGACAACTACTTCCGGATCACTCAGCCGTTGTTCTAACCTGCGATAAATCTAAAAACACAACAAAACAACCATTAGCTAGTTATCTAAACATTAGGAGAATAATAATAGCACACACACATAAAATAGTAAACACACATCATGCTTTTAAACAATCCATTTATTATCTTCATTTAAGTCATTCACTCTTACTAATGATACTTATTTTGTGACACGAGGGATTCCCAAACCTCGCCTCCGCCCCCGTGTACCCATCAGGAGTGGATCCGATGCATCTCACCATGTACCTGTATGGTATGAGTATAGAGAACCTCCTAGTCTCCTGGCAGAGCTGGGCAGTGATGTCACGGCCCGTTATGCCTACACTTGGGCCTTAACACATAATAACGACGGTCATCCTAACAAGTTGTTATTATAACTCACATTGCACACACACAACCATTATCACCCAACTAATATCCAGAAACCAGCTAAGTAAGTCGCAAGGACTTACCTGAATCAAATCACAACTCTCAATTTCTCAACTCGATCCGCAACAATAGAAACTCCAACGCCTGTCACACAAGGCACGTGGATCAATAATGTATCCCACTTTCTTAGAAGTCTCCAACTTCTAAGATATATAATCGATCATAAAGAAATTACCAAAATACCCCTTTGCGGGTAAATGACCATTTTACCCCTAGTCCCGAAGCTCTACAAATTTCTATAACAAGGTTCCAAACTATTCTTTTGAACTCAAAAACACACTCTCACTCCAGAAAGGAAGTTTGTTAAAGTTTTAGAAGAGTTAAACACATTCTTGACTTTTATAAAAAGTCGCTAAGGTCCAACTTCGGCTTAAGATATGAGGCTCGGATAAAAGTATTAAATTCCGAAATAAACCTCTACATCTTCTATGATATGCATGCTACACATAGGGGCAAAGATCTCAAAAAAAAATACTCAACCATAACTCCTACAAAATTCTCTAAAGTTGGAATAAAAGCTAGAATTTCCATACTTAGTCAAATACTCTTCGGCTGTAAAAACAGCCCAACTGCTCTACTTTGGAACCTTATAGATTCTAATCCTACCGTTAACTCATTCCCAAATTTTAATACCATTAACTATGTATATCTACCTACAACATATCAAAATTTCAACGGTGGACAGCTAATTTAAGGCATCGAAACTACTATGCTAAGATGATTGTTTAACACTAAAACTGGGAATCAACAAACGTGGTGAAAGGTCTTTTATTCAAAACTCACCCCAAGCACCTCTACTCTATACACTTCTACTCATCCAGATCGCTCCCTAGAAGGCCACAACCGACACTCTATCCATGTTTCATTCATTCTTCATATAAGCATGCATCCAAAAGATACTAAACCTTACCTACTCGACAACCTAGTGGATAGCTGGCTTTGATATGTGCCTAGGATGTTGGTGAGGAGTCGACTGTTGTGGTTGTCGATTAGGTATGCTGGTTCTTGTTGGGTGTTATAGATGAGGGGTGAAAGACGTTGTCCTGCTGAAGGATAGGTAATGTCCGTCTAGGTCAGGAGGGAAAGAGTTTCACAGAAGAAGAGAGATAGATAGGTCACCTGCTGAAGAGGCTGTGATATCGTATGCAAATCTCGGAGGCCAAGGTGTCATCACGGATGCAGGCCACGGATGAAGCCACGCCTACCACCTGCTGGTCGCCTGCTATGGAAGAACGTCGGTACAGGTACATGTGTAGTGACTGGTTGTCACGGTTTGGGACGCCGGCGTAACTGGTGTGCAGGGAAAGAGGGAATGACGCAGCTTTGCACAACAAGAGGGGCGAGAAGGTGGTCCGGCGACGTCCAGGGTTACTCGCTGTTGCACTGGGGCGGTGCTTGATCGAGGGAGTCGTTTGAAGATCCGTTCGTCGATCTCTTCTGCATAAGGGAAGTCGGTGTATCTGGACGTCTTTTGCTAGGGAGAACTGCTGAGAGAATCTGTTGAGAAGGAAGGTGCTGATTGAGGAGGTTATGGCTGAGTGATTTGCGGGATCTCAAAGGGTTGCTCTCTTCCACGTTCACACCAGCCGTTGTACGCTACTTACTTGTACACAAGGGAGAGCTCGTTGGGCCGTCTTCAAATGGGCCGCCTGGCTACTCAGATCCGTTTAGCACACAAATAGGCAGCAAGTCTGGATAAAACTAACCAAGAACATGGGCTGGAGCAAGGACTTGAGATGGGCTGAAGTGGTAAAAACAAAGTTGGCTGGGTTCTCAAAACTCGTCATGGCCTTGTCAATCCCATGCATGGCTTTGTCACGAGTTTGTCATGGTCTCGTCTTGATCTCGTCACTAGGACGTCATGACCTTGTCAAAGACAAGTCATGTTCTAAATTAGGGTTTGATAAAATTCTATCATTTTATGTGAATTAAATTTTACATAAAATGATAGAATTTGTGGAAGGAAGAAGTACTAGCTGGAATGGAAAACAGTCAACGGATTGAAACCCGATTTGACTCTGAAACCGGAATTAAATTTTACGGATATTACACTTGACCCCTCGTTTTCCCTTTTGGTGGGTATCCTTCCTTCCCTCTCTCTCCTTTCTCCATTTCCTCCTTCCCCATTTGTTCTTTCACGTGATTCTTTTCCCCCTTGCTTCTCTTCTCTCCTTCACTTCCCATGGTGATGCTCTTCATCTCCTTCTTGCTTGTGTGTGAGCTGCTCATCCTGGAAATGGATAGGAGACAACATTCCGGACCGCAGTAGGCATGGTCTTCTACTTCTTCCCCTACTTCATCTTCTTCTTCCTCCTCGAGCTCCAATGGTAGAAGCCATGGATGCACTTAAATTCTTCCCCTTTGGCTTGAATGGGTTTCGATCAAGTATGGACTAGGAGTGCTATCCTAGTTTATGAGAGTTTATGATATTGTAAGAGTATATAGGACTAGAAGTCTAAGGACTTCTAGCTTGCGTGAGTGGTTGTTGATTATCAAGCCTTGTCTTGCACAACCCTCGGTTGTATTCCTACGGGAAGTGATATTGGTTATTTGGCTGGCTTTGAGACGAGGTAAGTCTCCGGACTTACTTAGCTCGCTTATATGCATTATTTGTAATAGTGACAGTGGTGTGTGTTCTGGCTTGTTTATAATCATGAAAACCGGATTACGATGACTTAGACATATATATTGTTTGCTCACTTGTTTATTATTATCGGGCGGTGACATCACTGCCCATCTCCCAAGGGAGACTGGGAGGTTCTCTACGACTAGGCCATACATGGTATATGGGCGGGCTTCTTCACCACTCCACATGGTATACGGTAAGAGCTCTGCACAACCCCTATTGGTTACACGGGGACAGAGGCGAGAGTTATAGGACTTCTCGTGTCACACTTTGAACGAATGAAACTATTAATGGAATGACTTAAAAAGAGAATATATGAATCGGGTTGTAGGTGTATATGAGCATGATGTGCGTTATGTTTACTTATGTTCGTGTTTGTGCCCTTGTTATCTTTATAATTCCTAGAATATGAGCTACCGGTTTTATACCAATTGTTGTAGTTGATGTGCAAGTTAGGATGTGGCCGAGTGATCCGGAGGAGTGGGCAGCCGGGGTTCCATACATCATGGGTCGAGTTTGGGGGATTTGAGTCCGTGTATTGTTGTTGTATACTTGTGTATTGTTGGCATTGTTGTATAGTCGGGTAAGGTTTTTCATTCTTTAATTATTCGGGGATCATATCATTGCACGCTAACTGAATCTTGGGTGCATTTATCTTTGCACGCTAACTGACATTCATCTGATATACTATACTTCGGGCAGTTTTGTTTTACGCATTTCACAAAACATTCGTCATACGTACCTGTATATTAGTGTTAAGCTAAATCATTAATTATTATATACAATAAGATTACTGTTAAAAAAGATATATATGATCTATTTTTGCGGTACAAACTCTCTTTTTTGTTTCACCTCCGGTCTTACAATTGTATTTTAGAAACGTTGGTAAAAAAATAAACTTAATGATGAGGCATATTTAGATATTACACACAATGTGATTTCTAGTCTGACTATGGTTATATAGATAATGGTTTGTAAGCAATGGTCATATGATCATGACCTTTGAAGATGAGACATATTTATTTATTTATCCGATGCACACAATTTATTAATTGATTTGAGGTAAGTTGTTTGGTGTTTTCTTGAAGATTTTGTTCTTTACTAGTATGTATTTATAATACTAGATGTTTGATGGTATCATTAGGTGCCAGAAAAGAAATCTAATCACTACAATAGGTAAAATATATTTTCATTGGAAACTATTACTTTTTGTACAATTTAATGACTACATTAGGTGTAAAGTTACACTAAATATGGACATAAGTGATTTATTACATAATACATAAGATACATTTCTAGTTTATGATTAGGAAATAAATTACTATTGTGTATTGAGTCTCTCTATATATATTTTCTCTACTTTTGGGGATTTTAACTTTTATTGTGGGAAGAATGGTCATCGATCAAATGGTGAATCTGCTTTAACTTTTTTTCGAAAAAAAACATTTGTTAGTCTTGTCATGTATGTTTGATTCACACTTCGCTATAGAAAATTATGCATTATAATAGATCGAGTTATTTCAAGTTCAAATGTAGCAAGTCACAAATATTTTGGCGGGTTCATGTCAATGGACAAGTTAAAAGAGAGGACCTTGTCCCCTAAATATTCATAATTTTTATTTCACTTCTGAAATGCCCTAAAATAAAGTGCGTTTTCGATATATACTTTTCCGTAATTTTATTAATATTAGAGAGCTTAAATATATTTGCGAGCATTTTTATGTCATAATTTAAATTTTACGAGTACATATGTATACATTTATCTACATATTATATATTTATATATTACCCGTATTTAAGTTATTAAATTATTATAGTATAATATTTTACGAGAACGATTTCTATATCGTAAATTATTTTACCGGAAAGGCGAAAAGTTTTTCCAATCTAGAATCCCGTTCCAAATATTTCTGTCGAGTTTATTCCATTTTCTTTTTCCCCTAGTTTTCTTTTTTTTTCTTTTAATTTATTTTTCTCCCTTTCCTTGTTCCTCTGCGGGCACCAGGGAACCCAGTCATTGCTTGCCTCTCTTCCGGTCTGTTGGCCTCCCGTGTACGAGCTTGCCGCCAAAGCTAAATGCTAACCCTAGGTTGCATCCTCTCTTTGTGGCTAGCTTAGTCTACCCGACTGAAGAACCGAGTAGGGGATTAATAAGGATATAAATGCTCTAGAAGGAGAAAACTATTGATATAAATCCGACAAAAGCTCGTGTAGACATCATTTGTAGTCATATGCCTAAATTAAGCGTAAATGTCATGAAATAACGTCAAACCATGCATGAACAAAGGGAAAGCTGCCTAAATGATTGCCTAAACTAGTGTCATCAATCATGTAATCAAGCGTGGTTGATTGTACTATAGTCCGGAATTTTTATTCCTGTTATGGAGCGGTTATCGATCTTCCTGCAGGCGCGGCTCAGTTTTTCCGCAGGCACGAGATGCTGCGTAACGGGATTTATTCCAAAAACCCTGTACCAACCCTTTGTTTCCCCACCTTTTCTTTTTGACCCCTCGTTATTGTAGTGATGGGCTGGTTGACCCCTCGTTTCCCCTTTTGGTGGGTAGCCTTCCTTCCCTCTCTCTCCTTTCTCCATTTCCTCCTTCCCCATTTGCTCTTTCACGTGATTCTTTCCCCCCTTGCTTCTCTTCTCTCTTTCACTTCCCATGGTGATGCTCTTCATCTCCTTCTTGCTTGTGTGTGAGCTGCTCATCCTGGAAATGGATAGACAACATTTCGGACTGCAGTAGGCATGGTCTTCTACTTCTTACCCTACTTCATCTTCTTCTTCCTCCTCGAGCTCCAATGGTGGAAGCCATGGATACACTCAAATTCTTCCCCTTTGGCTTGCATGGGTTGCGATCAAGTATGGACTAGGAGTGCTATCCTAGTTTATGAGTGTTTATGATCTTGTAAGAGTATATAGGACTAGAAGTCTAAGGACTTCTAGCTTGCGTGAGTGGTTGTTGATTATCAAGGCTTGTCTTGCACAACCCTCGGTTGTATTCCTATGGGAAGTGAGATTGGTTATTTGGCTAGTTTTGAGACGAGGTAAGTCTTTGGACTTACTTAGCTCACTTTTATGCATTATTTGGAATAGTGACGGTGGTGTTTGTTCTGGCTTGTTTATAACCATGAAAACCGGATTACGATGACTTAGATATATATATTGTTGGCCCACTTGATTATTATTATCGGGCAGTGATATCACTGCCCAGCTCCCAAGGGAGACTTGGAGGTTCTCTGCGACCAGGCCATTCATGGTATATGGGCGGGCTTCTTCACCACTCCACATGGTATACGGGAAGAGCTCTGCACCACTCCTATTGGTTACACGGGGACAGGGGCGAGAGTTATAGGATTTCTCGTGTCACACTTTGAACGAATGAAACTATTAATGGAATGACTTAAAAAGAGAAGATATGAATCGGGTTGTGGGTGTATATGAGCATGATGTGCGTTATGTTTACTTATGTGCGTGTTTGTGCCCTTGCTATCTTTATAATTCCTAGAATATGAGCTACCGGTATTATACCGATTGTTGTAATTGATGTGCAATTTAGGATGTGGCCGAGTGATCCGGAGGAGTGGGCAGCCGGGGTTCCATACATCATGGGTCGAGATTGGGGGATTTGGGTCCGTGTATTGTTGTTGTATACTAGTGTTTTGTTGGCGTTGTTGTATAGTCGGGTAAGGTCTTTCATTCATTAATTATTCGGGGATCATATCATTGCATTTAAATTTATTTCAGTTTTGACCTTAATTTGTGTCTTGTTGCAAGATCCGTGCTATTGTTGTCAGGCTAAGGGTCAGGACCCATTGTGAGGTCTCCATCCGTAGCATCCCGAGTTACGGGGAATTGGGGTGTTACATACCCGGTGATTCATCCCATTAGAGAAACATTCTATCCCAACATACCACAACTTGTCCTAAGTTGATTAAAAGCTTGAGTCCTTGCTATAATCGGAAGTCCAAACCTCTAGAATCCACTCTCTATACATTGATCTTACATCTTGTGTTTGTGTTGTTGATTGGTTGACATTGTTGCTTGATTGTGATTTTTGCTTGATCACCACAAAAACCCATCCAAAAACATATGATTTTCTTTTCTTTATTCCTTTCTGTTTTCATATCTTAGACTTGCACTATCCATGATTATTGCATGATTTAATCTCACCTTGGTCTTTGTGTTCGCCCTCGGAATGCTTCCCTTTCTACTCTATGACCCGTACACTGCGGGTTTTGCAAGGTAGTTTAGGAGATATTATCGAGTTATAAATTGTAAGACTTTGTGTGCGTATGTTTTGGGCGAACAAGTTCTTGGAACTCTTGCCTTGGATTTGTAGCATTACTCCTGGGGGAGAACAATATTCGGGAATCATGACTATTGCATGAAATTGTAACACCCCGATTCCGCGGGACTCGGGATGTCACATTGGGCTAGGATCTCACAATGGATCCTGACCCTAGCCTGACAACAAGTTCACTGGACGTTACAACATGGCACTGACAGATATAAAACAAATGCATAAAACAGTATAAACTGTACGACCCAAATTAAACAACAACATAGCCGAGTATATAAATCGACATCCTCACATAGGAGGTACAAAAGATCATCCTCACGTAGGAGGGGAAACACAACAACCCCAAACCAACCACCTAATGTACGAGAGTCCTCGGCCTGTCACCCTGTCAGATCACTCAGCAGTGCCTAACGTGTAGGGCATCTACAACATGGTAATAACCATTAGCTATCCATACACATATATAGAGTAATGTATAAGCACAATCACACATACGGAAAGATAAACATATCAGCATGCTTTCACTCATTTACCCATTTATTCATCTCAATATAATGGTCATTCACTCAAATCGTATAGATATAATATATATGAAACTAGGTGACACGAGGACCGATACATCCTCGCCTCTGAGCCTGCTAGCCAGCCGTACTAGTATCGGTCACACAATCCGTGTACCCTATGGGAGTGGATTGCGCCCTTCCTGTAAACCGGTCTGGCCTGACATCAGAGAACCTCCCAGACTCCACGGCGGGATGAAAGGGAAAGGTTATCACAGCCACGCAGTGGGGCAATTAATAAAACATAGGTCGGTAAATACGACATCACATGCTATCATAGCAAACATATAAGGCACACACCACTCAAACAAACACCCCATATAAGGATGGTAGCTAAGTAAGTCCTACGGACTTACCTCAACCTCGTATAAAGCTCAACCACAAGTAGATCACCTCAACACTGGAGGAACAACATAGCCTATAGACAAGGCATAAAGAGATGTCACATCTCTTATCAAACAAAGGGTCACACCTAGACCCGAAGGGATCCATATGGATCATATACATCCTATAACCTCGAATAACATGCTAAACCTAAAAGCCACATCAGGGCACAAATCCAACTCATGATATCATCACCAACTAAAATCCCATAATTACCAGAATAATGTAACGAGCATAATGGAAATTCCAATTATCCATTTTAACCAACTTAAGGTCAATTTATACTAACCCGCAATACGGAAAACGAATAAATTCATAACTTATTCGTTACTAACCCGATATACGAACCGGAAGAAGATCCAGACTCCTAGCGATACGGGGAGTAAGAGCGCAGTATGCAACCTTACATTTGATGACTTGCGGTGGTCGTCGGTGCTCCGATAGCGGTAAACGGAAGCTTTACCAAAAAGTTAATAAACGGGAAAATAAATTGGCACCACGTTGAAGAGTACAAGATAAGGGACTCGTTGATACAAACGGATCTGAAAATGGATCGAAGATGGACAAATAATGGAAGGTTGAAGATTGGTTAATACGTTCGCTCGGTTGTTCTCGCTTGTTCACTCTGTAAATGAAACCTTACAAATGATGGACAAATTACGGGGAGTAAGAGTGCGGTATGCAACCTTACATTTGATGACTTGTAGCCGCCTTTCATTCTCTGTAATTGCAGTTCACAATTGCAATTGTATATATATCCACAACCATATATATATATATATAAAGTTAATCCATATTATTTAATTAAAATGTGGTTATATTTTCCGGTCTCCAAACTTTATGAAAATGGAATATAAAATCCAGATTATTATCGGGATATTTAATCCATAACTTTTTTACACAAATACCAATTGATTATTACTTCAAAATTTACAAAGAGGTAGAAGGAAGACGGGCAACAAGTTGTGCCGCCAATCCTTTCTGGATAGCGAAACCGATCCTCCTAAAAACAACATCAGAAGACCTAGGAGACGTAACATTGCCATGCAAAACCCGTTGCACCCTCTTCAGAATTTCAATAGCATCGGGCGCAAGGAAACCAAAGGTGTCGAAAGCGAACGGAAGAAACACATGTTGATTTTCAATACAAGCTTTCTCATGTTTGGCCACCTTAGCAGAAGCTGCATTAAGCGCCGCCTTAACCACCGCAAAAGGCCCACTACCCAGACAAACAAGTGGGGAAACTCCAGTCAAATCGATGCAAGCATGTTTTCCACCCACCCATCCAAACACCAAGATATCCGCCGGCCTCAAGGTGGACCTCCCCTCACGTGGGTCAGTTAAGAAGGACACAGGCGCCTCCTTCTTAACCGAAACCCCCGCCCTCCTAAACACATCACACAACACATCACGGACCAAATCATGCCTATATTTGAAGCCAGGAAGCTCTTTACAATGAACCGCATGCTCCCCAAAAGAATCTAGAATTCTCCGACAATTGGGCATAGGACAAATCTCATCGACCGGGTATAGAGGAATCATAAGGCGATACTTAAGAATCGAACGATACTCAACCGGGGACATACATTGCCCAAGTCCATCAATGGGTATGGCAAGAAGGAAATCTTGGCTATGTGTGGATTGAAGACACTTGAAAACCGCTTTTTGTCTTAGAGTCAAATCAAAAGTAACTTCTATCTCCTGCACGGTCTTACCGAAAAGAGCACTCGCCAAAGCATGTTGGGCTTTAGAGGGGACGGTGTTCTTGACAGTAAAGACAAAAAGATCGAAACCAGGAATAGAAGTCTGAAGATTGCCCAAAGCTCCATAAACTCAGAACACATTTCTACAACTCCACTGTCCCGCAAAATATGGTCTTGGAGCTCCCAAGACTGGGCCCTAGAGGCAACAAAAGCAAAGGAAGACGTCTCAATAGTAGAGTATAGCCCAAGCCCCCCAAATCGAATAGGCAAAGAAGCAAGTCGCCACTGAAGATCACCAAAAAAAGGACCCCCACAAACCACAATATCCTCGACTGAGCTACGGAGCCCGACATCAAAATAAGCTGCTGCACTCTCCCAATGCTCCGGATGACAAGTCCTCAAGCCAAAATACAACTTAGCAACACCCATACAGGAACCAAGCAGGAGAAGCTCACTCTGCGGGTCCCTCAACTGTGGAAGAAGATGCATCAACTCAACCGCCTTAACAGCTCTCTTCATGACAAGCTCTCTAACAAACTCCTCATCTCTACTCACTGCCCCACCTAGCAACTTAACACCCAACGCTGGCCTTGCAATGTCATGTGGAAATAGTCCATCTCTAAGTTTAGACCCATCACATGAAGGCCAGAAGAGCTCAGTTTTGCGAACATTCAACATGAGGCCTAACCCCGGACCAAACTCACGAATGATATCAAGAGCTCTAGCCACCTCCTCAGATCGACCAATAATGGTCCCATCGTCAAGATACCAAGCATGTAGAATAGTCTTGCAACTGTCTCTGATCTTATGCAGAAGCGGGTGCAAGACAAGAGAGAAGAGGAGGGGCCCCAAAGGGTCTCCTTGTTGCACACCAGTAGTCGACCAGATGAACCTATCCCCAATGTACAACCTGGTGGCCTGACCATACAAGAAATCAACCCATAAAGAGATAGACGGACATCTCTTTCTAACCTCCTTAAGCAAAATGGTCCTGTCAACCAATTTGAAGGCATTGGAAAAATCCACTGTCAACATAGCTAGAGAACCATCGGTAAAACGATCACTCAGAACTCTATTAACACTATGTAGAATAGCCTCTGCACCACCTGAAACACCCACTTCAAACTGGAAATCTCCCAAATATCCTCCCATATCCTTACACACACTCTTCATAGCAACTTTAGACACCAACCGTCTCCATATAGTACCAACTGCAATGGGTCGGATCCCATTGTCAGGCTTCAACAGCGGCGTAAGAGGAGCTGAAGCCACAAACTCGGCCAAACTCAAGGGGCACCTGCCTCCCAACCATAGATTAACCACTGAGGTGATCGCTCTAAAAAGACTCGTGGCAACAGAGGAACCCTCACCACACATAGCGTCTAAGATGTGTTGTGCCCTCAAGCCATCTCTACCGCAAGAAGTACCTTTGGGAAAGGACTTGATGCATTTAAATACCGAATCGATGTCAACAATGAGGGGTGATTCATGAAAGGTAGTGCAAGACTTAGAAGGTGGAGGTTTGTGGGGATGTTTAGCCTCTAACACCTTCAAAGTCTCCTCACTGTAAGAAGCAACACCAGAAGAGCACAAAACCTTAACAGCAGCTGTAAAATGCCCATCCGAAACCTTGCGGAGGCATTTCTTGATATTAGGATTTCTCTCTAAACCCCCTCTATCTCCAGAGCCACCATTCACCATCCCAAAAGGCCTATGCTCCGAAGGGTCTAACAAGGCTTCCACTAGACTCGAAACACCCTCAGCCTCACCCCAAATAGACAATGCCTGCAAAATCCGCTGATGTTGTATCGACTTTCTACTTCCCGATCTTCTGTCTCGCCTGCTCATAGGCCTGAACACCTGCAAAGTGCACCGAGGAAGTAAAAATAACATAACCCAAGCAGCAACACTCCCGGGCTCAGCTACCACCTTCAAGAGAACACTCAACAACGCTTGAGAGAACCTAAGACGACAACTATGAGGGATGCTTTTCACGGTAGAAATAGGAACTCGCATAACCCTCTCCAACAGATCTGTGTCAAAACACATGCTAGCATCGTCCACCCTAACTTGATCTCCAGCAACCGGCCTCGAAATAGCCACAACCGGCCTAAAGATACCCACAATGTATCCACCCTCATCACCAAAGGAAGAAATAGAGTCATCTGGGTGACGGCATTCACGACTCAGAGCATGAAGACTCATACACCGGCCACACAACCACATCCTGAGCGCAGCCAACACCTCCACAAACGCCGTAAAAACATCAAGATCACACTCAAGTAAGCCCCGAACTTCATTCTTGCGTTCAACCGCAAAGAGATGTTGCCTTTTCAAATGACTTACTAGGCAAGAGAAACCTTTACTTCCCTCCCTTCCATCACCACACCCATGAAATGATCTAAGCGGACAATGACGGAAACCATTGCCCACCGGCGTCATAGAAAAATTCAGCTCACCAAAGGGAATTTTCTTTGGGACATAAAAACAAACACTTGGTGGGCATCATCCTTGTATCCCTAAAATTCCAAACCCCAGCTTGATTTCCAGCAAAATCAACTCTTTGCTAGCTTCCAAAATGAGTGATAGGAGAAACAGTTTGTCTTTGTATTGGGTAGTGACAAATACGAGCACTTGGTCTGTATAGCAGCTTCAAGAACAGTGCATTTTTCAGCTTGTTGAAAGGCCCTGCGGTATGAACCGGTGGCTTGTTTTGCTCCACTGCTTTCAAAAGGAATGCATGCCCTCTCCCCCAATAGGCTTCCTTTTACGCTCTTTTCTCAATTTCGATTCCCACTCAACTTCTTTTACTTCACTGGTGCTCCTAAATTCAGTCGATTTCACTGTTATGGGGAAAGGGAGCTTCTCGTTCGTCCACCTGAACTCGTCGCTTCTGAATATGCCGACCTCAACATCTCTTTGGGAAAGTTAATGGCTTTTTAAGTTTACAATTGTGTTGTTAATTTGGTGAAGATTAGGAAAGGGGCACCAGATTTGAAATACTGAAGAACTCCTTCTTCAACATCTGAACACGCAGATTCGCAGAAAGAGGAAGCTGTGAGGACGGCAGCAGGGGATGAATACAGCTCCGGCGGACTTCATCTCTAGAAGAAATCAATGATGGGTTGAGCTTTGATTTCAACAAGCATGAGTCTGGGTGGTGGAGTGTCAACTTGTACACAAATCTTTGCTTTTCCAAACATCAAGGTTGAATTGGAAAATTGGGATAACTATCTCGAAAAATGGGCATTCCTAAGCCACCTTTCTTAACCGCTAAGAATTGGGATAGCGACTCTTTTGTCCGTTTTGTCTTTCTATATTATTTCACATCTAGGACATATCCGATGTCCCGATCATTTCTCTCAACTGCAACTTTTTTTATTCGAGCTCTCAAATGCTCCAAATAACACCAGAGGGTAAAAATAATTACCCGGGAGAAAAAGTAAAAATTTCCCCAAACGTCCAAAATTACGCTAGGAACATAACGGTGGGACTCATACTCATCACTTGCGAAATATTCACGAGTTATATGTCAATTACTATAAACGATTAAGTTAATCAAAATTAATTAGAATTCGGAAATCCTAGCTATTACATCACACACCCCTAAAAAAAAAGTTTCGTCCCGAAACTTGCAAAATCCCAAAGTCATCTCGGACCCATAAGCCGAGGTATAACTCTCACTCTCTCTATCGGAGGTATCACATCTCCGTTCAGAAGGTCATCACCTATAACAATCTATAACCTCAATGTTACCATGGAGGAATCATCAACTCCAGAAAACAGGGTCATAATGCTACCAAAAGGCGTAGAGGAATCACGTCTCTCGCCATACCACATCACAAGGCATAGAGGAAGTACGTCTCTAGCAAACAATAAGCATATATATCGCATGGAGGAATCACATCTGCACTAAAACTATGTCCATCAAGGTAGCATGGAGGAAAGAACCATCTCCAGCTGAATCCTAATCACACTCAAATAACATGGAGGAAAGAACCATCTCCAGCTATAAATATAAATCATACTTAGATAGCGTGGAGGAAATAATCATCTCCAACTATGACATACACTACGCTAGCACAACAAGATCTACTAAGATCATAAATCACATCACAGCTAGCATAAAATAACACATCAAGGCATATAAGCACATAAGCATAACATTCATCAAGATAGCACTAAGATCTACTCGTGCTCCCACAAATGGGTCTGTCCCAACATATACTCTGGATAGTTCCTCAGGACACTATCCTCAGTCTCTCACATAGCTTCTTCAGGTCTTCATCTCGACCATCATATCCTCAATATGGGAATGTCTTTCGAATGCAAGCGTTTCATATCTCATTCCAAGAATGTAATCGAATGCTCAACAAAAGTGTGGTTGGGCTCAACCACCAAATCATCGTAACTCACAAGGTGTCTCGAGTTTGGTATATACTTTCTCAGTTCAGACACAAGAAACACTGAGTGGATATCCTCTAATCTCAGAGGCAAAGCTAAACATCATGCTGCCTTCTCCGTACTGGTCGATCTCAAATAAACTATCATATTGGAAACTCAGTTCCCTTCTCCATAATACGCAACTAACGTTTCACAACTGAGATACCTCTAGCCGGACATGAACTCTCACTTCAACTTTAGAGGTTAACACCTCTTGTCTACACACACAATCTGGCAACTATGTAGAGCCAACACTCTTCCTTTAATCATCGTTACTCGAACTATAAAATCCTGAGTCTGGTCATGTGTTATTTCCACTACTACTGCTAGATCACTTCTAGCATAAGGATATACGACATCTATGTCTATATATTGCCTCATAGGGCCATCCCAGAAAGATGCACGTCCTTCATTGTTATATAATAAAATCAGTAATGGAAGGTAATATAACCATCCACGTTTCCCATTCAACTTACAACTTATAATAGATCTTTAAGATCCAGATGATCCTCTCTAACTGACCATCTGTCATGGGGTGAAGTGTAGTCATGAGGTACAAACTCGTCCCCAAAGCAGTTTGAATCTGCTGCCCAAAATCTCAAAGTAAAAACATCCATCTCAATTAGAAATGATCGTTCTCGGTATACCATGGAGTCTCACTATTTGTCTAGTGTACTCCTCAACCAATTCATTCACTAGCCACGTCCTTCTAATAGAAATGAAACGTGCCAGTTTCATTAATTTGTTACCAACAATCCATATAACATCAATCGTCTACTGGGTCACAATCCCATAACAAAGTCCATAGAGATGTTCTCCCAAATTCTACTACTACACTGTTAGTGGGTGGGGCTTATATCTAGATCAGAAATACTCTATTTGGACCTACTGACAGGTCACACACTGTATCACAAATCTGGTTATATCGGCTTCATACAATATAATCGTCTCATCTCGTGGTACATCTTACTCGTACCTGATTGTATTGAATAAGGCGTATAGTGGGTATACTGTAATATTCCCTGTCTCCGTCTGCATCAGCAGGTACACAAAAGTGGTCATTACTCTTCATCAGTCCATCTACTCCCATGGAGAACTATGGTGCCTCAGTACGAGACATACTTTCTATAAACCTTGTCAAGGCCGGGCAGGTCTCGTACTTCTGTTGGACCTCATCCAACAGACCAGGTAGAACCTCTGAGGTATAACTGGGTACCCTCATTAAGGAACTGATTGTCCAACTCTAGCCAAGCTAGATCTCTCTTAAGCTGAGGCTGAACTATCAGTCTCACAATCATCTTCTCTTGGAGCGTCTTTCCATTCAAGGTATCGGCGACAACGTTCAACTTCTTTGAATGATATGGAATCTTCAAGTCAAAGTCTTGATCAACTTAAGCTCTTAATACTGGCAGTTATTCAACCCTTGTTGCATAAAATATACTTCAGATATCTATGATCTATAGAAACCTGACATGAAGATCACACCGGTACGGTCTTCAAAACTTAAAGGCTTGAACTACCACTACTAACTCAAAATCATGAGTCGGGTAGTTCTCATCATACGTTCTCAGTTGTAAACACACATATCAATAAACCTACTCCTCTGTAGTAATACACATCTCAGACTTAGCTGGGATGTATCACCATAAATCACGGGAAACCAAAAATCTTCTAACTACAACAAAATGGAAGTAGAGGTCAAGTGCCTCCTCAACTCTTCAGAACATAGACACACTACTTTCATCACGTAGTTATGGTGGTCTTCTCAAAAGACTCGCAAATGAATACGTAATCATATAAAATCCATCCTCAAAGCATTGGTAGAAATTGGTTGAGCCGAGAAAACTACGTATTCCTTAATGTTCATCAGTATCTCCCATGTTACAACATACTTAATTCTCGCCAGGTCAACCATGATCCCACTGGCGGAGACAACATGGCCTAAAAAGGCTACCGCTGGCACCTCAACTTACACTTAGAGAGCATAGCATACAACCCTCTATCTCTCGAAATCTGCAGAACGGTCCTTAGACGATCGGTCTACTATTCTCTGCTATGAGAGTATACCGACATGTCATCCATGAAGTCCACCACCAAATAATCAAGGAAGTCAACGAATATACCATTCATCAACTCCATAAAAACTACTAAAACAATCGTCAACCCAAATGGCATCACTACAAACTCGTAGTGTCCATAACGGTATGGGATACTATCTCATACACATGTTGCTCTCTCATCCATGACTAGGGATATCTTGAGCACAAAGGAATCTTGAAAACACAATTGTTTCTTGAAGCTAACTCATCAGGTCGTCAATACGGAACATGGAACCCACTAGGGTAAACCCGTTTCGATAAACTTTTCAAGTTATGAGTACAATATCTCAACAAGCACCATATAGTGTGGCTTTCCCATTCAATCTTGTATCATACTTCAACTCGATAACAATGTCCACACTCCTCTGAGGTGGCAACTAGACGGTTCAGTAACACGTCTATAAACTCATAAACAACTGGAATACCTTCCCTTGTTGGACTATCTCGCTCCTTCATGGTATAACACTAGAAGGCGTCATATCCCTGTGTTATCAGCTCGCTGCTCGTACAGTCCTGATGAAAAACCCGTCTCTTCAAAGGTCTTAACCTTAGAAGACCTCTATTTAACTCAACTCAGTAAAGACTATAATAGTCTTACTATTAAAAGCTATCACCACATGATATCTATTCATCCAAACCATACACATAATGACTTCCTCATGTACCTACGACATGACAAAGAAGTCTACAACCATACACGGGTCCCTGAAATAAGGGAACAAACACGCATCTCACGAGTATCTCAGACCCAAAAAGGTAATCCTTTAAAAGAAAATCCACCTTCTACTATATACCAAAATTCAACCATTAACGCATGCGTCGAAAGACATGACGTGCATAGCACTCACAACAAGCAAAACTCCACCAGGTAAACCATTAACGAGAATGGTACCTATAACAGCTAACACTCGTAGCTCCTCTACATATCATCACTCAATGTGAGATCCATGCCCCTCAGGTATCACTGAGGTCATTACTATAGCCGCCACTTCCACTCTTTCTGCACTGGAAAGAGGAAGGTCTTGTTGGGAAGAAACATCACCGTGCTGACAGAAAGGGCTAGATGACCTAACTCACCACAAGTGAAACAAGCTATCAGTGCCAAAGGGCACACAGAACGCAAATGATCTGGATAGCCACAACTGAAACATAATCATCCCATCCTTGCAACCTGTGCAACTGAAGGGTAACTCAACCTTCATCGTCCACCTGAATGATCTCACTCTTGAAGGGAACTTGTAAAGGCAATGTCTTGCCCTGTCGACAAAACTTCGCTCTATGCCCTGCTTTACCACACGTAAAGCATATGATGGGCGCCTTTGGGCACACAGCTCGCCAGTGTCCCAACTTCCACGCAATTAAAACACTGTAGTTCCTTGCCAATCATCTTCATGCCCAAAGGATCACTAGATTGTCATGATATCGGACTTGGTTCTCCATTCATCATCTTTGGTTCTCCAGTAACTGATTCAATCCGTTGCTTCTTCTCTGATCCAGAAGCTTCAGTTGATCTCACAGATGTTGGTAAATCCGGTGTAGGTCTACCCGCTATCACCGCCTCTTATACTTGCTGCATATACTCTTGAAACTCAGATATACTCATGGAGACATGATCATTCTCTTCAAACTCGTTCTCTGCCATAGGCGATACAACAGCGGAAACTGGTCCCTGACTTATCACCATTGGAGGAAGAGGGGGTGTACCCCTACCTCATCCCACTACAAATACTACTCTAGTCTGAGTCATCTGTAGGATATACGCACCTAATCTTATAAGGCTATATATATGCCATAGGTATCGATATGTATATAATACATCCAGATAATCCATAGTACACACAGATATATATACATATCTACGCTGCAGAGATCCATGGCAGAGGTGACGAATTCTCGTACATTCTATCCCAAAACCACACTTAAAACCAAAACCTTTGAAAACGTCAGATCTCATGTGGGCTCTGTTTATTTTACCTATCAAACCTCATTGCAGGTAGCAAGTGCCATTGTTGTCAACCTGGGCTCTGATACCAACTCTGTAACACCCCGATTCCGCGGGACTCGGGATGTCACATTGGGCTAGGATCTCACAATGGATCCTGACCCTAGCCTGACAACAAGTTCACTGGACCTTACAACATGGCACTGACAGATATAAAACAAATGCATAAAACAGTATAAACTGTACGACCCAAATTAAACAACAACATAGCCGAGTATATAAATCGACATCCTCACATAGGAGGTACAAAAGATCATCCTCACGTAGGAGGGGAAACACAACAACCCCAAACCAACCACCTAATGTACGAGAGTCCTCGGCCTGTCACCCTGCCAGATCACTCGGCAGTGCCTAACCTGTAGGGCATCTACAACATGGTAATAACCATTAGCTATCCATACACATATATAGAGTAATGCATAAGCACAATCACACATACGGAAAGATAAACATATCAGCATGCTTTCACTCATTTACCCATTTATTCATCTCAATATAATGGTCATTCACTCAAATCGTATAGATATAATATATATGAAACTAGGTGACACGAGGACCGATACATCCTCGCCTCTGAGCCTGCTAGCCAGCCGTACTAGTATCGGTCACACAATCCGTGTACCCTATGGGAGTGGATTGCGCCCTTCCTGTAAACCGGTCTGGCCTGACATCAGAGAACCTCCCAGACTCCACGGCGGGATGAAAGGGAAAGGTTATCACAGCCACGCAGTGGGGCAATTAATAAAACATAGGTCGGTAAATACGACATCACATGCTATCATAGCAAACATATAAGGCACACACCACTCATACAAACACCTCATATAAGGATGGTAGCTAAGTAAGTCCTACGGACTTACCTCAACCTCGTATAAAGCTCAACCACAACTGGATCACCTCAACACTAGAGGAACAACATAGCCTATGGACAAGGCATAAAGAGATGTCACATCTCTTATCAAACAAAGGGTCACACCTAGACCCGAAGGGATCCATAGGGATCATATACATCCTATAACCTCGAATAACATGCTAAACCTAAAAGCCACATCAGGGCACAAATCCAACTCATGATATCATCACCAACTAAAATCCCATAATTACCAGAATAATGTAACGAGCATAATGGAAATTCCAATTATCCATTTTAACCAACTTAAGGTCAATTTATACTAACCCGCAATACGGAAAACGAATAAATTCATAACTTATTCGTTACTAACCCGATATACGAACCGGAAGAAAATCCAGACTCCTAGCGATACGGGGAGTAAGAGCGCGGTATGCAACCTTACATTTGATGACTTGCGGTGGTCATCGGTGCTCCGATAGCGGTAAACGGAAGCTTTACCAAAAAGTTAATAAACGGGAAAATAAATTGGCACCACGTTGAAGAGTACAAGATAAGGGACTCGTTGATACAAACGGATCTGAAAATGGATCGAAGATGGACAAATTATGGAAGGTTGAAGATTGGTTAATACGTTCGCTCGGTTGTTCTCGCTTGTTCACTCTGTAAATGAAACCTTACAAATGAAGGAGATAGGATAAGTGGCAGCAGTCCTCACTACTCATCTATTACATATATAATATATTATATATGAATGTGTAAGTGAAGAAGGCTGTAGCCGCCTTTCATTCTCTGTAATTGCAATTCACAATTGCAATTGTATATATATCCACAGCCATATATATATATATATATATATATATATATATATATATATATATATATATATATATATATATATATATATATATATATAAGTTAATCCATATTATTTAATTAAAATGCGGTTATATTTTCCGGTCTCCAAACTTTATGAAAATGGAATATAAAATCCAGATTAATATCGGGATATTTAATCCATAACTATCTCGAAAAATGGGCATTCCTAAGCCACCTTTCTTAACCGCTAAGAATTGGGATAGCGACTCTTTTGTCCGTTTTGTCTTTCTATATTATTTCACATCTAGGACATATCCGATGTCCCGATCATTTCTCTCAACTGCAACTTTTTTTATTCGAGCTCTCAAATGCTCCAAATAACACCGGAGGGTAAAAATAATTACCCGGGAGAAAAAGTAAAAATTTCCCCAAACGTCCAAAATTACGCTAGGAACATAACGGTGGGACTCATACTCATCACTTGTGAAATATTCACGAGTTATATGTAAATTACTATAAACGATTAAGTTAATCAAAATTAATTAGAATTCGGAAATCCTAGCTATTACAGAAATGTATTTCGGTTTTGGCCTTTTATCTGTGTCTTGTTGCAAGAATCGGTGCAATTGTTGTCAGGCTAAGGGTCGGGACCCATTGTGAGGTCTCCGCCCGTAGCGCTCCGAGTCCCGCGGATTTGGGGTGTTACATCGTGTATTTCCTTGTATTGTAGTCATGAGTGATAAGTTGAATGTAATTTTTGTTTTTAATTGATATATGGTACGTTGTTTGGTGTTTTCTTGAGGATTTTGTTCTTTACTAGTACATATTTATAGTAGTGTGTATGATGGTATCATTATGTGTCATAAAAGAAATCTAACGTTTTATTTTCCAATAAAATCATTTTGTGATCATGGTTTTTGATTGGGCACATTTCATATAGAAGTAAGATAAATGGATCTTGTGCAGGCAAATGTTGATAACTTTTGAGTAAGAAGTTTATATATATATATATATATATATATATATATATATATTTAAATATGGAAAATAATTAAACAACAATCCAACGTTTTATTTTCCTAATAAAAGCGTTTGGTGTATTTTTCATGGTTCCCACATGTGATGCTTATTTTTTTGACATTTATGGTCTATCTTTATTGATACCTGCATAAATAATCAAATAAAAGAAACCACACCTTAACTTAGTATCATCATAAAATAATAATGGAAGTATTTCGACGGTAAAGAAATTGTAATAACCGAAAATTTTAAATCTCCGTTAAACCTGAAATTTATCGATTTTCGATACGTCAACCTTAAATAAATAAATACATAAATTAAAATGAAATAAAACGAGTGTTATTTCTATCATTTTATGTGACTCTAATTCACATAAGATGATGGAACTTTGTAACCGGAAAATTTAGTCTCCGTTTAATAACGAATTTAAATCGAACTTCGATCCGCCGACGTTGTTTTCTTTTAAATAAAAGAAACGAAATAAAATTCTATCAATTTAATTGACTTTATTCCTCATAAAATAATAACTGGTAACTAGTAAACAATCCCGTAAATAATTCCGTAATGTTAGCGATTCCGGGCGAAGGACGAGCTTTCCTTCAGCCGTTTGTTTAATAAAAAGAGTAAACCAGTTGATCCAAAACCCGGCCCAAAAACAAATAAAAGACCAGCCCATTAAGTTAACCTAACTCTAACCTAACTCTAACTTAATTAGATTACCCTAATCTAATTAAAACCTAAACGCTGCTGTTGTCTCTCTACGATACCGCCGCTCCCTCCCCATCTGCAGCTTCCGACGCTCGAACCCCAGGGCCAACAGAGAGCCGACGACAACCACTGAGCCACCGCGCCGCCGTCCTCGTCGGTAAGTCTCGCCTGTCCTTCTCCGCTACTCCCCTTCCCTCTCTTCTCTGTCGGAACTCAACAACCGCCTCCGGATTTACGCAACAGTACGCCTCCGCCGTCCCGTCGCTGCCTCCTGTCGACCACCCAAGGCGTCGCTAGCCGCCAAGGCGCCGCTTCTGTCGACCCCCAAGACCACCAGGTGAGCGATCGATGTCCTCCAGTCCATCGCGCCTTCATTCTCTGTTCCTCGCTTATTTTCGCACAGCAGCGAGTCGACGCCGGTCTGTAGTAGCCTTGTTCTTCTCTCGGTTTCTGCAGTGTTGAACCAAGGCGTGTGGTGCGGTGGGGAACACACTCGAGCCGGCATACGAGCCCCGATCCAGGACGTTCGGTCACACTCACCTACACCCCAACCGCCGCTTTTTCGGACCATCTGCAGCCTGCGAGCGATGAGTCCAGTTTCGGTGCACTGTTGTATGGTTATACTTGGAATTATAAGAGTATAAGTGTGCTGAGCATCCACATGAGTATATATACATATAAGTATAAGAATAATGATTATATAAGAATATACATGTTGAGTATAGGAGTTGTGTATGCCGAGTATGTACATATACGTATATATATATATAATATGAAATAAAAGTGTACATATAAGTGTTTTAAAGTCTATTCATGTTTATAGAAGCTTGGAATTTAATGGATATATAATCTTTATATAAGAGTATATTTATAAGCATAAATATAGAATATATAAAATGCGAGTATATATATAAGTACAAGTTGGGATTTATGAAGTTATGTAAATATAAGTGAGCTGAGGAAAAGGAAAAACATGTTGACGGTATTAGGTATGTAATAACATAATTAGTAACTAGAGAGGAGGAAAGTTATCCTTCTTAAGGTTGTCTCGAGTTTGACCTTATAACCATAAATAGCTATCCGATAGACATAATTTTGGAAAATAAGATAAGGAAGAAATTAGTGGAATTCAGAAATAAACTTCGAGAATTTACGATACCAAGGGTAAAATGGTCTTTTACCATAAGAGAGCTTTTTCCGTAATTCCTTCGCATGAGGTTGGACTTCGAGATGTGATTTTGATATACATGCCTTAATTGACAGGCGTTTGAGTTGCCACGAGTACGGATTGTTTGAGACGTGTTAGAATGTATTTTGACTCTGTAAGTCCTTGCGACTTACTTAGCCAGTTTCTGGATATTAGTTGAGTGATAGTGGTTGTGTGTGCTATGTGCGTGTTTTAATAATAATAACTTGCTAGGACGACAGTTATTATTACGTTTAAGGCCCAAGTGTATGTATAACGGGCCGTGACATCACTGCCCAGCTCTGACAGGAGACTGGGAGGTTCTCTATACCCAGACCAGGCAGGTACAAGGTGAGATGCATCGGATCCATTCCTGATGGTTACACGGGGGCGGAGGCGAGGTTTGGGAATCCCTCGTGTCACAAAATAAGTATCATTAGCGTGAAAGAGTAATTTAACTCAAGATAATAAAACGGACTTGTTTGAAAGCATGATGGGTGTTTATATTTTTATGTGTGTGTTTGTGCTGCTATTATTCTGCTAATATTTAGATAACTAGCTAATGGTTCCTCTTGTTGTGTTTTTAGTTTTACCGCAGGTTAGACCAGCAGTTGAGTGATCCGGAAGTAGTGGTCAGCCGGGTCTCCGTACTCCTTAGAGTGGGGGTTGGGGGTTGTGTTTGTCTTTCCTTTCTTTTGGTTAAGACAGTTGTTCGTTTCTTTTGTTAAGTACTTTAGGCTGCTAGACAGTGTTGCATTCATTACCTTAAAAATACTATTTTTATGAATTTCGGTTTCTTTATTTGTGTCTTGTTGCAAGATTCTAGTAATGTTGTTGTCAAACTGAGGTCGGGACCCATTGTGAGGTCCTAACTAGTAATACTCCGAGTTCTGAGAATTCGGGGTGTTACAACATGGTATCAGAGCTCTAGGTTGGCAACAATGGCACTTGAAATCTTCTGAAAGACCGAATAAGTTTTAAGCAGAACCCGAAAAGGGGTCTGAGTTTTAAAAAGAGAATTTTGGTTTTTAAATGCATGCATAGTCTGGTTGGGATTAGAAAAGTACGGCTGACCACCACTACTACCGCGGATCTCAGTTTGCTTAGTATGGACTTTAGGTTTTACTGTAGTTGGACTTTTAGCTTCTTTATAAAGATATGTTATATAGATGGGTATATGCCGAAGATTAGTAGAATTTATAGTTACAGTACGCCCTTAATGGAGATAACAGTTTGAGATCCTCATTCAGTTGACACACCTAAGTTTTTGAAGAGTGTCAACGTGAGGATTAGTATGTACATCTTATGTGCATTAGGGTAGACGAACGTCGGACAACTCCTTCGAGCTTGTTGAGGAACGTCGAGACGGAAAAGTGAAGACTCAAAGACAACACCAATTACGATGACAAGAAGAGAATCCCGAATCAACTCAACGGGATCAAATGACGGATACTAAAGAGAGTAGTTTCGGAGAAGCAAGAAATGATCGCCAACTAGGGAATTTGAGAAAGACAACGGAGAGGCTCTTTCAAGTTGTGTAAGTGACTTCACAAACAAAGAGGATGACGTGGAAAATTTGCCGTAGACATGAAAGTCAAAAGGGAGATATAGTAGTGATCAAGAAAAGGGACATAAAATTTAAGCTCACTGACAGACTAGGAAGTGAAAGTTGATGCCAAAAGCAAGGTGAAATATGATCACTCTCAACAAGCTAATTGCCACCATAATCCAGATTGATAACCGAGACAGTCAAAAGTATGGAAGTCAACACGAGATACATTATCCATCCAAATAGAAAGAATTAAAGAGCTGCAACTTGGAAGCTTACGTATTGCCAGAAAGGGAAAGGTGGATTTCACCAACGTGGAAGTGGAGG
The DNA here is from genome assembly GCA_033239125.1 of Fagopyrum homotropicum. Classification (NCBI taxonomy): domain Eukaryota; kingdom Viridiplantae; phylum Streptophyta; class Magnoliopsida; order Caryophyllales; family Polygonaceae; genus Fagopyrum; species Fagopyrum homotropicum. Next base: position 63,440,533 of record BSWB01000005.1, read on the forward strand.
GATCTCATAGAACACAGGAGAATTTTGACCTAGACCGTGATACAACAATAACCAGCTTCTGTAAAGGCAGCATTACAAGCAACACCCAAGGAAGAAGAGTGTGTGAGAGGAGTATTGGTGAACCCGAGGGACCCCAATAACTTCTCATTCAAAAGGAATTTAAGCTAACAACACTACAAGTTCATAATAGAGAACCGCAAATAGATGATAACTCAAGTAAAAGAATCACGGAGATATACCTACAAGCTACCCTAGAAGGATTGAAAAGTCTGTTGATGGAAGAAGAATGACACAACTGGACTCGTAAGAGTATAACAATCTTACAAAAGTGTAGATTGTAGGAGGAGCTAAAGAAGAATAAACAAAGAGATTGAAGGAGATATATTTCACCAAGTATATCAAGCCTCAAAAGAGATGGAAGAAAAGTAAGTCCATGATGTTGTAGAAGGTCAACTACATCCTACTTGGACAACTTAAAAGTTACATGTGCGGGTTAACTAGTGATGGTTAGTTAACCGATAAGAAGAATAACCACAAGGTTATAAAAGAATTTTATCGACATCTAGTGAATTTCTTTCGGAGATCCACGACGAAAATGGTGAAGTTAAATCAATACAAGTACTAGTAGCCTGGATGATAACGTTAGATGAGTCCATTCTGATAACTCTAATAAAGAAATTTAAGAGCAGCTCTTGACGGTCGGCAATGACCCTTGATGATGGTAATGGTGAAAAAGGGAATTGTTTGGAGTAGTTACTTACTACTGACTACGAAAGATACATATCAGAGTTAGAATGAAGGGATCCCTGTAAGAAGAACTAGAAGACTAAGAGGAAGTAGATGATTGGAAACATGTCCTATGTCTTAGCATCCCACACAAGTAAGACTGATGGTGCTCCTTCGAGAAAAAGTAGGGTCAGACTGTCTAGATCGACAGGGAAAACCCTTGTGATTAAAGATGTGACACAGAATAATTGGAAATTCCGAGGCGGCACAAACATAAAGAGTATGATGTAAAGTCTTGGTGAAATGTGTGGTCGAGTTGTGAGGTGATTGCAGATAGAATCTACAGGTTGACTAAAACAGACATGAGAAGGAGTAAAAGTGAAAGACTAAAGGTTGTTATATGGATCCGGTATCACACCAATAAGATGGTTACCGAAAGGACTAAAGACTGTTAGTTAAGGAGAAATGGAGGTACTCCATGAAAAAAAAAAAAAATTCAGCTGGACTGATGACCTAAGAGTTGATGAAAGTAATAAGACCAACCAACGCAGTTGTAAAGCGTGTACGAGAAAACTCAAAGCGACTTGAGTATAAGGAAGACATAATAAATGCGGTGCGAGAAATTTGATTGGTGAGAAAATCATATGCACCTAATGTGTTGTATACAAATAGTACCATTGGATATTTAATAAAAATCATACCAACGGACTGATGACACTATGATGGATTTAGTGTAAACCAAGTGTATAACTTAGCCAGTGAGAAGGAAAGTCAGGTATCAAAATTGCGGGTTGTGATGAATTTAAATAAAGTTTTGAGATGAGGATGTCCTTAGGAAATCTATGCAAGAGTACAAAGCAACTGAAGTTCCAACACAGAATGGGTAGTAATGATCAACAGACAGTTAGAGACCGATGCAGAGAAGAAAAATGTATAAGACGAGTCACCTAGTAGAAGAGTTCACAAGACAAGCTTGTGAGGCCAAAAGAGATAAAATGTCGACCCGGATATGAGGGTCTAAGGTGCATGGAAGGGATACCTACAATGGAGTGTAGTTGCAAAATGTAGATTTTACAAGTGTGGAGAGGTTTTAACCTCCTCAAAAATATAGGAATTTGAAAGAAATCGCAATGTCGGTATCAAAGAGTTGAAGCCCTGTAGCGGAAACAAAGGAGTATCATGAAGGCAATGTTGCCGGTAACACCAGCGAAGGAATGTTTATATAAGAACGGCCTTGGTAGACTCGACAGTCCAAGGTAACCCCAATTATCAAGGGACCTAAGTCATCAAAACCGACGGTCCGTGCAAGGGGAACTACAAGAGGATGATAACTAAAATCATCAAAACTACAAAGACACTTACCAGCTATCGTTGAAGACTTGGAATGACTATTTAGGTCAAGATGAATGACCCAGTTGAGCTCGAGAAGTAGAGTTAGCCTAAGGAAACAGAAGTGTGGAATAGAAAACAAATTAGTGAAGCATGAAAGGATTAATCGAGCAGATGATGCTCACCAAGAATTTAACGTCAGTATAGGTATGAGAAGAGCAGGTCCGGAGTATTGAGATAAGTCAATTATAGAGTGACTGACATCAACTGAGGACATATAAGTGTTGATTGGTATTGACGAGCAGGTAACGTTAAGAAGAGATATTAGTGACTGCGAATTTAAGAGATAACTTTACCGATGACTTGGAGGAACCCCAAGTAGGCAACTACAACTTTCTGGGGTGATCTAAAGATATAGAGAGAATCGGTTAGAGGTTGCTTACTAGTTGGTTAAGAACAGTCTACGGGTGAGTAAGAGAGTAAGGATCTGTTTGAGGAGGATCTTGATAGTAGTAGAAGAAAAGTATAGGCGGGAGTTGGGTAAATTATGTTGACCCTTAGAAAGACGCCATTGTGACTAATGGGTGTTACACCAAAAGCATGGTAGGCCCATAAACCACAGATGAAGAAAATCAATGTTAGGTTAACTCTGATTTCAATAAGGATTTAGCGATCTATATGAAAAAGTCCACTTGGGTGTGTGATTTGTTTGGAGTTATATAAATTTTAACGCTTGACAAGTAGTCGGTGAAAACAATTAATTAAGGAACAATCCGATAAGGAAACCGGGTCAAGCGGTTTGTATTACAAAGAGCATTTGGCGACAGAAGTTTAAGATCATTATTTCATAATCGATAGTCGGGAACTTTCGAATGGAAAAAGTTTTTATGGTTTGGTAGAGTCATTAACAGAGCTGGAGGTAAGTTTAGAAAACCAAACCGTGAGAAAGTACCTACCGAATCCGAGATACGTCATCAACTATGAAGATCAGAAAATTTAGCCGGTTGATGCTTTTGTAGAGTTCCAGTGGTCTAGACGAGGAGCTGATGAGGCTACCTGGGAGATAGAGGAGAATATTAGACGTAGTTATCCCGAGTTCTTTGCGGGGTTAGAGGTTACTCCTGTTTTGACGAGTTAGTACTCGGATGTTGTGTTGTTTGACCTTTCAGGTTTTTATATTGATTTGAGTGATTACGTTTTATGTGATGCATGTCTACTTTTGGTGATTGAGTAGTTGCGTGTAGCCAACGAAAAGGTCGAGGAAATTAAAATATACCAAAGGAAATGCGCGATTAAGAGAATTATTCTAAGTTTCGGGACGAAACTTCTTTTAAGAGGGCACTGATGTAATAACCGAAAATTTTAAATCTCCGTTAAACCTGAAATTTATCGATTTTCGATACGTCAACCTTAAATAAATAAATACATAAATTAAAATGAAATAAAACGAGTGTTATTTCTATCATTTTATGTGACTCTAATTCACATAAGATGATGGAACTTTGTAACCGGAAAATTTAGTCTCCGTTTAATAACGAATTTAAATCGAACTTCGATCCGCCGACCTTGTTTTCTTTTAAATAAAAGAAACGAAATAAAATTCTATCAATTTAATTGACTTTATTCCCTATAAAATAATAACTGGTAAGTAGTAAACAATCCCGTAAATAATTCCGTAATGTTAGCGATTCCGGGCGAAGGACGAGCTTTCCTTCAGCCGTTTGTTTAATAAAAACAGTAAACCAGTTGATCCAAAACCCGGCCCAAAAACAATTAAAAGACCAGCCCATTAAGTTAACCTAACTCTAACCTAACTCTAACTTAATTAGATTACCCTAATCTAATTAAAACCTAAACGCTGCTGTTGTCTCTCTACGATACCGCCGCTCCCTCCCCATCTGCAGCTTCCGACGCTCGAACCCCAGGGCCAACAGAGAGCCGACGACAACCACTGAGCCACCGCGCCTTCTCTGCCGAACCACCGCGCCGCCGTCCTCGTCGGTAAGTCTCGCCTGTCCTTCTCCGCTACTCCGCTTCCTTCTCTTCTCTGTCGGAACTCAACAACCGCCTCCGGATTTACGCAGCAGTACGCCACCGCCGTCCTGTCGCTGCCTCCTGTCGACCACCCAAGGCGTCGCTAGCCGCCAAGGCGCCGCTTCTGTCGACCCCCGAGACCACCAGGTGAGCGATCGATGTCCTCCAGTCCATCGCGCCTTCATTCTCTGTTCCTCGCTTATTTTCGCACAACAACGAGTCGACGTCGTGCCGTCGCCGAGTCCAGCCGACGCCGGTCTGCAGTAGCCTTGTTCTTCTCTCGGTTTCTGCAGTGTTGAACCAAGGCGTGTGGTGCGGTGGGGAACACACTCGAGCCGGCATACGAGCCCCGATCCAGGACGTCCGGTCACCCCCAGCTACACCCCAACCGCCGCTGTTTCGGACCATCTGCAGCCTGCGAGCGGTGAGTCCAGTTTCGGTGCACTGTTGTATGGTTATACTTGGAATTATAAGAGTATAAGTGTGCTGAGCATCCACATGAGTATATATACGTATAAGTATAAGAATAATGATTATATAAGAATATACATGTTGAGTATAGGAGTTGTGTATGCCGAGTATGTACATATACGTATATATATATATAATATGAAATAAAAGTGTACAATAAGTGTTTTAAAGTCTATTCATGTTTATAGAAGCTTGGAATTTAATGGATATATAATCTTTATATAAGAGTATATTTATAAGCATAAATATAGAATATATAAAATGCGAGTATATATATAAGTACAAGTTGGGATTTATGAAGTTATGTAAATATAAGTGAGCTGAGGAAAAGGAAAAACATGTTGACGGTATTAGGTATGTAATAACATAATTAGTAACTAGAGAGGAGGAAAGTTATCCTTCTTAAGGTTGTCTCAAGTTTGACCTTATAACCATAAATAGCTATCCGATAGACATAATTTTGGAAAATAAGATAAGGAAGAAATTAGTGGAATTCAGGAATAAACTTCGAGAATTTACGATACCAAGGGTAAAATGGTCTTTTACCATAAGAGAGCTTTTTCCGTAATTCCTTCGCATGAGGTTGGACATCGAGATGTGATTTTGATATACATGCCTTAATTGACAGATGTTTGAGTTGCCACGAGTACGGATTGTTTGAGACGTGTTAGAATGTATTTTGACTCTGTAAGTCCTTGCGACTTACTTAGCCAGTTTCTGGATATTAGTTGAGTGATAGTGGTTGTGTGTGCTATGTGCGTGTTTTAATAATAATAACTTGCTAGGACGACTGTTATTATTACGTTTAAGGCCCAAGTGTATGTATAACGGGCCGTGACATTACTGCCCAGCTCTGACAGGAGACTGGGAGGTTCTCTATACCCAGACCAGACAGGTACAAGGTGAGATGCATCGGATCCATTCCTGATGGTTAAACGGGGGCGGAGGCGAGGTTTGGGAATCCCTCGTGTCACAAAATGAGTATCATTAGCGTGAAAGAGTAATTTAACTCAAGATAATAAAACGGACTTGTTTGAAAACATGATGGGTGTTTATATTTTTATGTGTGTGTTTGTGCTGCTATTATTCTGCTAATATTTAGATAACTAGCTAACGGTTCCTCTTGTTGTGTTTTTAGTTTTACCGCAGGTTAGACCAGCAGCTGAGTGATCCGGAAGTAGTGGTCAGTCGGGTCTCCATACTCCTTAGAGTGGGGGTTGGGGGTTGTGTTTGTCTTTCCTTTCTTTTGGTTAAGACAGTTGTTCGTTTCTTTTGTTAAGTACTTTAGGCTGCTAGACAGTGTTGCATTCATTACCTTAAAAATACTATTTTTATGAATTTCGGTTTCTTTATTTGTGTCTTGTTGCAAGATCCTATTAATGTTGTTGTCAAACTGAGGTCGGGACCCATTGTGAGGTCCTAACCAGTAATACTCCGAGTTGTGAGAATTCGGGGTGTTACAGAAATAGATGAAACAAAATATATCATACCCAAATTAGTATTTGATATATATCTATATATATATATATATATATATATATATATATATATATATATATTTATGACTATACCTATTAATGATGAATATTAACAGCCCTCACAACCAGGACCACCTATGTTGTAGCCGTTGGTACCTATATTTATGATCAAAATAAGAATAAATCACAAATGAAATTAACGATGTTAGTAAAATATTAGTTTATCACTTGATTGAATACTTAATGAAAACACAAAGAAGAGACAAAACATATCACACTTACACGACTATAATGTATATAGGTAAACACATGTAATTTTTCGTAAACTTTTTGGATCTATAACTTGAATATAAGTTCTAGTCTACCTTCCTCACCTTCAATTTTCAAGCTTGTTCAAATGTTTACATATTTGCATGGAATATGCTATGTTTGATAAAAGATAATTTATAGTATTAAGTAATACTTTCGAAAAATTAAAGGTAGTAATTGATTCATATTAAGACTCAACCTTAGTCGATGAAAATGACTATATTTAGTTATTTGGAGTTTAAAATGTTTCAGTTTATCTTAAAATATTTTATTTTATAATATATATGCATGATATATTTGTGTGTGTGGAGTTTGGTATTATTAATTTATCATTATATGTTACGATAGACAATAGATTTTTAATTAAAGTATTATAATCTGGTGTATAGATAAGTAGAAATTGGTTTCATATTATCGTGTTTAAGTGATTAATTTCAAAAAGTGATAAAATAATTGATCACAAGAAACATGGCTTGATGGGTCTAGAGATATATTTACCTGTTCCGGATACAATCAAGGTAGACGATGAATCTTGGCTGCATTTATCTTTGCACGCTAACTGACATTCATCTGATATACTATACTTCGGGCAGTTTTGCTTTACGCATTTCACAAAACATTCGTCATACGTACCTGTATATTAGTGTTAAGCTAAATCATTAATTATTATATACAATAAGATTACTGTAAAAAAAGATATATATGATCTATTTTTGCGGTACAAACTCTCTTTTTTGATTCACCTCGGGTCTTACAATTGTATTTTAGAAACGTTGGTAAAAAAAATAAACTTAATGATGAGGCATATTTAGATATCACACGCAATGTGATTTCTAGTCTGACTATGGTTATATAGAAAATGGTTTGTAAGCAATGGTCATATGATCATGACCTTTGAAGATGAGACAAATTTATTTATTTATCCGATGCACACAATTTTTTGAGGATGATGGTGGTTAGGATAGTAATTGGTATACACCCCTCTGTTTCAGGTTATGATTGACACCTTAAAATTTGATAATTTTCACAAATTATTCAACACGCCAAAATATCATGAAATAATGAATTAGATGAAATAAGAATGAAACAAACCAAAAAGGAAATTAAAATTTGTGTATGTACTGTTGGAGGTAACCGAATGCACGGTCATAGACATGAGAACCAAGAAAACTAGAACCATAATGACTCACGTATTTCCTTGCATTGTAGTCCTGACTGATAAGTTGAATGTAATATACGTTTTTAATTGATTTGAGGTACGTTGTTTTGTGTTTTCTTGAAGATTTTGTTCTTTACTAGTATGTATTTATAATACTAGATGTTTGATGGTATCATTAGGTGTCATAAAAGAAATCTAATCATTACAATAGGTAAAATATATTTTCATTCAAAACTATTACTTTTTGTACAATTTAATGACTACATTATGTGTAAAGTTACACTAAATATGGACATAAGTGATTTATTACATAATACATAAGATACATTTCAAGTTTATGATTAGGAAATGAATTACTATTGTGTATTGAGTCTCTCTATATATATTTTCTTTACTTTTGGGGATTTTAACTTTTATTATGGGAAGAATGGTCATCGATCAAATGGTGAATCTACTTTAACTTTTTTTCGAAAAAAAAACATTTGTTAGTCTCGTCATGTACGTTTGATTCACACTTCGCTATAGAAAATTATGCATTATAACAGATCGAGTTATTTCAAGTTCAAATGTAGCAAGTCACAAATATTTTGGCGGGTTCATGTCAATGGGCAAGTTAAAGGAGAGGACCTTGTCCCCTAAATATTCATAATTTTTATTTCACTTCTGAAATGCCCTAAAATAAAGTGCGTTTCCGATATATACTTTTCCGTAATTTTATTAATATTAGAGAGCTTAAATATATTTGCGAGCATTTTTATGTCATAATTTAAATTTTACGAGTACATATGTATATATTTATCTACATATTATATATTTATATATTACCCGTATTTAGCATATTAAATTATTATAGTATAATATTTCACGAGAACGATTTCTGTATCGTAAATTATTTTACCGGAAAGGAGAAAAGTTTTTCCAATCCAGAATCCCGTTCCAAATATTTCTGTCGAGTTTATTCCATTTTCTTTTTCCCTAGTTTTCTTTTCTTTTCTTTTAATTTATTTTTCTCCCTTTCTTTGTTCCTCTGCGGGCACCATGGAACCCAGTCATTGCTTGCCTCTCTTCCGGTCTGTTGGCCTCCCTTGTGCGAGCTTGCCGCCCAAGCTAAATGTTAACCCTAGGTTGCATCCTCTCTTTGTGGCTAGCTTAGTCTACCCGACTGAAGAACCGAGTAGGGGACTAATAAGGACATAAATGCTCTAGAAGGGGAAAACTATTGATATAAAACCGACAAAAGCTCGTGTAGACATCATTTGTAGTCATATGACTCAATTAAGCGTAAATGTCATGAAATAACGTCAAACCATGCATGAACATGGGGAAAGCTACCTAAATGATTGCCTAACCTAGTGTCATAAATCATTTAATCAAGCCTGGTTGATTGTACTATAGTCCGGAATTTTTTTTCCGGTTATGGAGCGGTTATCGATCTTCCCGCAGGCGCGGCTCAGTTTTTCCGCAGGCACGAGATGCTGAGTAACGGGATTTATTCCAAAAACCCCGTACCGACCCGTCGTTTCCCCACCTTTTCATTGCTTGACCCCTCGTTTCCCCTTTTGGTGGGTAGCCTTCCTTCCCTCTCTCTCCTTTGTCCATTTCCTCCTTCCCCAGTTGCTCTTTCACGTGATTTTTTCCCCCTTGCTTCTCTTCTCTCCTTCACTTCCCATGGTGATGCTCTTCATCTCCTTCTTGCTTGTGTGTGAGCTGCTCATCTTGGAAATGGATAGGATACAACATTCCGGACCGCAGTAGGCATGGTCTTCTACTTCTTCCCCTACTTCATCTTCTTCTTCCTCCTCGAGCTCCAATGGTGGAAGCCATGGATGCACTCAAATTCTTCCCCTTTGGCTTGCATGGGTTTCGATCAAGTATGGACTAGGAGTGCTATCCTAGTTTATGAGAGTTTATGATCTTGTAAGAGTATATAGGACTAGAAGTCTAAGGACTTCTAGCTTGCGTGAGTGGTTGTTGATTATCAAGCCTTGTCTTGCACAACCCTCGGTTGTATTCCTACGGGAAGTGAGATTGGTTATTTGGCTAGCTTTGAGACGAGGTAAGTCTCCGGACTTACTTAGCTCGCTTAAATGCATTATTTGGAATAGTGACGGTGGTGTGTGTTCTGGCTTGTTTATAATCATGAAAACCGGATTACGATGACTTAGACATATATATTGTTGGCCCACTTGTTTATTATTATCGGGCGGTGACATCACTGCCCAACTCCCAAGGGAGACTGGGAGGTTCTCTACGATGTAATAACTGTAAAAATTTAAGCTCTGTTTAATGCGGGATCAAACCGGTTTCCAATCCGCCAATCTTAATTCCTTTACATAAAAGAAAAAGATATTAAATTCTATCAGTTTATGTGACTTTGATTCACATAAAATGATAACTTGTAACCAGTAAAAAATTCCGTAAATATTCTCGTACTTTTAACGGTTCTGAGCGATTAACGAGTATTTGTTTTTCAGCTCATTTGTTTATTTGAGGAGCAGGCCCAATTCGGGCCCAAAAGCCTTCAGCAGGCCCAAACTCCCTATCTTTACCCTAATCCTCTCTTAATTAATTTTAACCTAACCTAATAACTCTACCCTAATCCAGCCACATACGTAACTGTTGTCTCCTCCTTCCCTCCTTCTGCACGGTCGACGATAACAGCAACAACCACCCAAGTACGAGTGTCTGCAACTAGCGGAAAAGCCTTCGCCGGTTTCGGAATCCCTTCGGCTTCAACGACCAACGCAGAGGACAGCAACACTCCTCCCTCCGGTAGCGTGGCAAGGCAGAGACGCTGGAAGTCTACAACGCAGAGGCAGCAACCCAGTCGACTCGGGAAGTCTTCAGCGCAAAGGTTCGACACACGAACTAGGCAGGGCCACTCCTACCCCGACGGCCGGCGCAACACCACTGCAGTAGTCGGTAAGTGTTCCTCCCTCCTACTGCTTGGACCCAGAGACCCGGGGCATATGTTGATGACCTCGGCGGACTGTGCAAATGATCTTGCACCCCAGGACGTTATCGTTGACGACCTGCTGGACAGCGCAGCGGAGAGCCCAGTGAAACCTTCCATCGACCATCAAACGACGACAATAGCAAACTCGATCACCTGTTGATTCCGTTATCTGTAGTGGGGTAAATTTGGCTCCCTTACTGTTTTGTGAAATAGATGAATGCTTTAGTTACTGTAAGAGTAGATCTGAGAGTATAAGTAATAGGATTAAGAGTTATTCCTGGAGTCTTATACTTTAGAGTCTTGGGTTAAGATTGTAAATGTTGTGGATGTGGGCAGTAGGTCTCGAAGCTCAGACCTATTGCAACCTTGTTCAGTTGTTCTTACATATTTCTGGATGGAGTAGCCATCTTAAAGAGCTAGTTCCGACACCTTAGATCGAGAATCCAACGTTGAAATTTTAATATGTTGTAGATGGAAATACGTAGTTTTCAATGTAAAAATTTGGGAGAAAGTTAACGGTCGGATTAGAACTTGTAAGGACTCAAAGTAGGACAGTTGGGCTATTTTTACAGTAGAGAAAATTTGGCTAAGTATGAGATTTTCGGCTTTCCTTTCAAACTTGTGTGATTTATGAGACAGTTGTGGCTAAGTGTTTTGAGACATCTTTACCCTAGGTTTAGTATACATATCTTAGAGGTTTTAGAATTTATTTTGGAATTTGATATCTTACCCAAGTTGTCATCTTGACCCAAAGTCAAACCGTAGCAACCTTATATTAACTAGAACTTTTGGGGTAACCTCTCTAAATCTTTAACACATCTTCTTGTGAGAACTAGTTATGAGAGTAGGTTCCGAAGGAGGACTTGGAACTAGGTCATAAATTATTCTTGGATTTCGGGATCAGGGCAAAATAGTCTTTTTACCATGCGTGGACCTTTTTTTGTAAATTCTCATCATGAGATTGTACCTCTTAGAAGTTTATAATTTCTAAGAGTATGGGATGTGATTTTGATCCACATGCCTTATGTGACAGGCGTTTGAGATACCACGAGTACGGACCGAGTTGAGACTCATTGGAGTGTGATTGGATTCAGGTAAGTCCTTGCGACTTACTTAGCTGGTTTCTGGATATTAGTTGGGTGATAATGGTTGTGTGTGTGCAAGGGGTGTTATAATAAGAATATCAACTTGTGAGGACGACCGTGGTTGTTAAGTGTTAAGGCCCAAGTGTATGTATAACGGGCTGTGACATCACTGCCCAGCTCTGCCAGGAGACTGGGAGGTTCTCTATACCCAGACCATACAGGTACACGGTGAGATGCATCGGATCCACTCCTGATGGGTACACGGGGGCGGAGGCGAGGTTTGGGAATCCCTCGTGTCACAAAATAAGTATCATTAGAGTGAATGACTTAAATGAAGATAATAAATGTATTATTTGAAAGCATGATGAGTGTTTATTATTTACCGCATGTTAGAGCAGCAGCTGAGTGATCCGGAAGTAGTGGTCAGCCGGGTCTCCGTACTCCTTAGAGAGTGGGGGTTGGGGTTGTTGCTTTGGTGTTCTTTCCATTTGTTAAGACAATTAGTTTGTTTCCGTTGTTTAAGTACTGTAGGCTGTTAGACCTTGTTGCATTCATCCTTTAAAAATACATTTTTATGGATTTTGGTTTTTCTTATTTGTGTCTTGTTGCAAGATCCTAGTAATATTGTTGTCAAACTGAGGTCGGGACCCATTGTGAGGTCCTAACCAATAATGCCCCGAGTTCTGAGAATTTGGGGTGTTACAACATGGTATCAGAGCTCTAGGTTGGCAACAATGGTACTTGAAATCTTCTGAAAGACCGAATAAGTACTTAAGCATAACCCGAAAAGGGATCTGAGTTTTAAAAAGGACTTTTGGTTTTCAAATGCATGCATAGTCTAGTTGGAAATAGAAAGTACGGCTGACCACCACTGCTACCGCAGATCTCAGTATGCTTAGTATGGACTTTAGGTTGTTACTCTCTTTGGACATATTAGCTTGGTTATAATGATAGGTACGTGATGTAGATAAGCATATGCCGAAGATTTGTAGAATTTATAGTTATAGTATGCCCTTAACGGAGATAACAGAATGAGATCCTCATTCAGTTGACACACCTATGTATAATTGAAGGGTTTCAACGTAAGGATAAGTATGCTCAACTTATGAGCATTAAGGTAGGCGAACGTCCGGACAACTCCTTCGAACTTGTTAAGGAATGTTGAGACGGAATAGTGAAGACTAAAAGACAACACCAACGACGATGATAAGAAGGGAACCCTGAGTCAACTCAATAGGACCAAATGAAGAAGATACATGAGAGTAGTTCTGGAAACGCGTTTGATGACCGACAAATATACAAATTGGAAGAGACAACCCATATGTTCTTTCAAGTGTGGTGTAAAGCAACGTTACAAACAAAGCGGATAACTTCCGAAACACACATGGGCATGAAAGTCAAGGTGAAATATAGTAGCGATCCAGACAAGAGGCATTGAATCTAAGCTTACTAACGGACCAGAAGGTGAAAGTTTGAGGCTAGAAGTAGAGCGGAAGATGATCACTCTCGACCAGCTACTTGACACCACAAGAAAGATGGGAAACCGAGACAATCATAAGCGTAGGAGTCAAGAAGAGATACATTTTTCTCCCAAATACGAAGAATAAAAGAGCAGCAAAAGGAAAGCTTACAGGTTGCTAGAAAGTGGAAGGCAGGTTTCACCAACATAGAAATGGGGTGACCTCCTAGAACACAAAAAAAAAAAAATAAAAAAATAAAAAAAATAAAAATAAAATAAAATAAAATAAATAAATAAAAAATATAAATAAATAAATAAAAATAAATAAAAATAAAAAGGAAAAAAAAATAATAAATTCAACAAAGATCGGGATACAACAAAGACCGGAATTCTACAAAGGCGGCAGTACAAAGCAGCACACAAGGAAGGTGTAGGAGAATGGTTGGTGAACACGGGGGTCTCTAATAACTTCTCATTCACGAAGAGATTTAAGTTAATAACACTAGCGGATCATAACAGGGAACCGCAATTGGACGATAACTCGGGTAAAAAGAATTATGGGGAATACCTACAAGTTATCGTAGAAGAAATTACAAGTCCGTTGACGGAAGATGAAGATACAGCTAGACTCGTAAGAGTATAGTGCTCTTATAGGAGTGTAGTTTGTAGAAGGAGCTAAAGGAAAATAAATGGAAGAGATATATTTTCACCTTGTATATCAAACCACAAAAGAGATAGAGGAAAAGTAAGTCTACGATCTTATAGAAGGTGAACTACAGACTAATTGGTAACACCAAAGAATTTACACGTGCTGGCTAACTATGATGGTTGGTTGACCCATAAGAAGAATAACCACAAGGTTATAAAGGAAATTTACCGACATCTGGTAAATTTCTTCCAAAGATCAACGACGATAATGGTGAAGTTAAATCAATACAAGTACTAGTAGCCTTGATGGTTATATTGAATGAGTCCAATATGATAACTCTAATAAAGAAATTAAAGAGAAGCTCTTGACGGTCGGTAATGACCATTGATGATAGTAATGGTGTAAAGGAAATTGTTGTGAGTAGTTACTTACCACTGACTAAGGAAAGATACATATCAAAGTTAGTATGAAGGGATCCCTGTAAGAAGAACTAGAAGAGTAAGAAAAAACAGATGATTGTGAACATGTTCTAAGTCTTAACATTCCACACAAATAGGACTGATGGTGCTCCTCCGAGAAAAAAAAATGGGGTCAAACTGTCTGGATTGACAGGGGAAACCCTTGTGATTAAAGAAGTGACATAGAATAATTAGAATTACAGAAGAGGCACCAACATAGAGAGTATGATTTAAAGCCTTGGCGAAATGTGTGGTCGAGTTGTGAGGTGATTGCAGATGGAATCTACATGTTGGTTGGAACAAACATGAGAAGGAGTAGAGTTGAATGACTAAAGGATGATATATGGATCCAGTATTACCCAAATAAGATGATTACCGAAAAGTGTATATATAAAAGTTTAATGAGAAATGGAGGTACTCCAATGAAAATTCAAGATGGACTGATGACATAAGAGTTGATGAAAGTAATAAGACCAACCAACGTAGTCCGTAAGGCGTATACGAGGAAACTCAAAGAGATTTAACTATCCTACTGGTGGTAAAGATTTAAAAGAAGGTAAAATGATACGAGTATATATAAAACATAATAAATGCGATGCGAGGAATTTGACTGTTGAAAAAAAATCATTGCATCTGATATTTGTATACAAAGGGTACATATGACTTTGTGGTATACAGTGACACATCCAAGCTGGGCTTGGGGTGTGTTTTGATGCAGAGGGGTAAGGTCATAACTTATGCGTCTCGGTAGTTGAAGACGTAGGAGGAGAACTACCCACACACGATCTAGAGTTAGCTGCAGTAATCCATGCTCTTAAGATCTGACGTCACTATCTCTATGGGCGATAGGTCAAATCTTAATAGACCATAAGAGTTTGAAATACATATTCACTCAGCGGGAGCTGAATAACCGCCAGAGGCGGTGGTTAGAGTTGATCAAGGATTTCGACCTTGAGATTCTCTACCACCCGGAAAAGCGAATGTAGTTCCTGACGCTTTGAGTCGGAAGACGCCTCGGGGGAAGGCGATAGCCGGTCGATAGTACAGCCGCAATTACAGAGAGATTTGGCTTGGTTGGAGGTAGAGATTCACCTTCCAAATACAGTCCATCAGTTGGCTACCTTGGAGTTCCCTCCTGATTTGTTGGGTGAGATCCGACAGAAGCAGGATACCTACCCGACTTGGACTAGGATCTGAGACAGGATGTCTCGAGATGAAGCACCTCAGTTCACCGTTGGTGCTGAAGGAGTGATGAGACGTCAGGACCGTAATTGGGTGCCATCAGACAGGGAGTTGAGACTGAGGATATTAGGTGAGGCTCATGCTATCCCATACTCAGTACATCCCGGAGCGAGTAAGATGTACAAGGATGTGAGACGTTCCTTCTGGTGAGGTGGTTTGAAGCCCAACGTGGCTCGGTATGTAGCTCAGTGTGCGACCTGTCAACAGGTTAAGATTGAGCATCGTAGGTCCGGAGGAGAGCTCCACCCACTGCTAGTACCGTAGTGGAAGTGGGAGGATATATCGATATTTTGTCACCGGATTGAGACTCAGCAGAGGTTTTGATGCTATTTGGGTGGTAGTAGACCGTCTGACGAAGACCGCACGTTTTATTCCGATTAAGGAAACGTGGCCGGTAAGTCGTCTAGCTGAGGAGTTTACCAGACATATTGTAAGACTTCATGGAGTACCGAGGACTATCGTCTCTGACAAAGATCAACGTTTCACCTCGAGACTTTGGTAGCAAGTACATACTGCTTTGCGGACGAGTCTCCACTTTACCACCGCCTACCACCCACAGACCGACGGTCAGTCTGAGAGGACTATCCAGATGTTAGAAGACATGATGTGGGCTTGTGTACTGGATTGGGGGCAGGTATGACCAGATCATCTTTCACTAGTAGAGTTTTCGTGTAATAAAAGTTGACACGCGACTATTGGGATGGCCCCTTATGAGGCTTTGTAGGGGTGGAGATGTCGCACGCCATTGTGCTGGGATGAGCCTTGTATAGCTGATGGAGTAGCTCCAGATCAGATATAGGATGACATCGCTCGGATTGCCCTGATTTGGGAGCGGATGTTAGCAGCTCAGAGTCGCCAGAAATCCTACGCCGATAAAAGGCGACGACCCTTGGAGTTTAGGGTGAGTGCTCAGGTGTGGTTGAGAGTGTCAACGACAAGAGGAGTCAAACGTTTCGGCATTAGGGGGAAGCTGAGTCCCCGATATGTCGGACCTTTTGAGATCTTGGAGAGAGTTGGAGAGGTGGCCTACAGATTAGGACTACCGCCGAGACTAGAGGGTGTCCATCCGGCCTTCCATGTATCTCAGTTGAGAGAGTAACTCCCGGATCCGAGACACGTCATCAGCCATGAGGACCTGATAGTTGAGCCCGACCATACATTTGTAGAGTACCCAGTAGTTGTCCTGGAGCGTAGTATTAAACGTCTGCGGTCCAAGGAGATACCGATGTTGAGGATTCAGTGGTCTAGACGAGGAGCTGATGAGGCCACTTGGGAGACAGAGGAAAGTATTAGACGTAATTACCCCAAGTTCTCTACGGGGTTAGATGTTACTTCTATATTGACGAGTTAGTACTCAGATGTGTGTTGTTTGACCGTTCATGTTTTATATTGGATTGAGTGATTTGTGTTTATTGTTATGTGTGCCTAAATATGATGATTGAATAGTGCATGTTAGATAATGGGACTTAATAAAACCAACTTACAGAAAGAAAGTCGTTAGTTAGATACTTTATTCTAAGTTTCGGGACGAAACTTGTTTTAAGAGGGTACTGATGTAATAGCCGTAAAAATTTAAGCTCCCTTTAGTGCCGGATCAAACCGGTTTCCAATCCACCAATCTTAATTCCTTTATATAAAAGAAAACGATATTAAATTCTATCAGTTTAGGTGACTTTAATTCACATAAAATGATAACTTGTAACCCGTAAATAATTCCGTAAATATTCCCGTACTTTTAACGGTTCCGAGCGATTAACGAGTATTTGTTTTTCAGCTTATTTGTTTATTTGAGGAGGAGGCCCAATTCGGGCCCAAAAGCCTTCAGCAGGCCCAAACTCCCTATCTTTACCCTAATCCTCTCTTAATTAATTTCAACCTAACCTAATAACTCTACCCTAATCCAGCCACATACGTAACTGTTGTCTCCTCCTTCCCTCCTTCTGCACGGTCGACGATAACAGCAACAACCACCCAAGTCCGAGTGTCTGCAACTAGCGGAAAAGCCTTCGCCGGTTTCGGAATCCCTTCGGCTTCAACGACCAACGCAGAGGATAGCAACACTCCTCCCTCCGGTAGCGTGGCAAGGCAGAGACGCTGGAAGTCTACAACACAGAGGCAGCAACCCAGTCGACTCGGGAAGTCTTCAGTGCAGAGGTTCGACACACGAACTAGGCAGGGCCACTCCTACCCCGACGGCCGGCGCAACACCACTGCAGTAGTCGGTAAGTGTTCCTCCCTCCTTCTGCTTGGACCTAGAGATCAGGGGCAAAATAGTCTTTTGACCCAAGTGTATGATAACGGGTCGTGACATCATCTACCTAGCTCTTGCGAGAGTCTAGGAGGTTCCCTACGACCACCCCAGTCCGGTAGACGGTCAAATGCATTAGTACCATTCCGCATAGGTAAACAGGGACAGGGGCGAGGTTTGGGAATCCCTCGTGTCACAAAATAAGTATCATTAGTAATGACATATCTCCTAATTAAAGATAATAAAAGGATTGATTGTGCATGTTGATTGTGTATGTTGTGTGTTTGTGCTTTTACCTTTATACTTATGCATAGAATGTTAGCTAACGGTTTTATACCGCTTGTAGATGCCTTGCAGGTTAAAACAGTTGTAGAGAGATCCGGAGGAAATGGTCAGCCGGGTCCACGTACTCATTTAATTGGGGACGGGGTTTATATGCATCATTTTAGTAACTTTTCTTGTAAGGTTGATACATATTCTCCATGTATATATTATTTACAGTTTTCAAATTTTTTAAATACTTTTGTGCCTTGTTGTAAGATCCAAGTAAAAATTATTGTCAAACTATGGTCGGGACCCATTGTGAGGTCCTAACCAGTAGCTCCCCGAGTTCTCAGAATTTGGGGTGTTACAAGTTGGGTGATAATGGTTGTGTGTGTGCAAGGGGTGTTATAATAAGAATAACAACTTGTTAGGACGACCGTGGTTGTTAAGTGTTAAGGCCCAAGTGTATATATAACGGGCTGTGACATCACTGCCGAGCTCTGCCAGGAGACTAGGAGGTTCTCTATACCCAGACCATACAGGTACACGGTGAGACGCATCGGATCCACTCCTGATGGGTACACAGGGGAGGAGGCGAGGTTTGGTAATCCCTCGTGTCACAAAATAAGTATCATTAGAGTGAATGACTTAAATGAAGATAATAAATGGATTATTTGAAAGAATGATGAGTGTTTATTATTTTATGTGTGTGTGTGCTATTATTATTCTCCTAATATTTAGATAACTAGCTAATGGTTGTTCTGTTGTGTTTTTAGATTTACCGCAGGTTAGAGCAGCAGTTGAGTGATCCGGAAGTAGTGGTCAGCCGGGTCTCCGTACTTCTTAGAGTGGGGGTTGGGGTTGTTGCTTTGGTGTTCTTTCCTTTTGTTAAGACAATTTGTTTCTTTCCGTTGTTTAAGTACTGCAGGCTGTTAGACCTTGTTGCATTCATCCTTTAAAAATACATTTTTATGAATTTTGGTTTTTCTTATTTGTGTCTTGTTGCAAGATCCAACTAATATTGTTGTCAAACTGAGGTCGGGACCCATTGTGAGGTCCTAACCAGTAATGCCCCGAGTTCTGAGAATTTGGGGTGTTACATGTGACCAGGCCATACATGGTATATGGGCGGGCTTCTTCACCACTCCACATGGTATACGGGAAGAGCTCTGCACAACTCCTATTGGTTACACGGGGACAGAGGCGAGAGTTATAGGACTTCTCGTGTCACACTTTGCATGAATGAAACTATTCCTCATTCGGCCTTTAGAAGGTTGCGAGTGCCATTGTTGTCAACCTAGGGCTCTGATACCACTTTGTAACACCCCAAATCCGCGGGACTCGGGATGCTACGGGTTAGGACCTGACAATGGGTCCCGACCCTTAGCCTGACAACAAGTTCACCGGACCTTTCCAACAAGGCACAAATTAAAGGCATAAAACTCAAAAGTAGTTTATAATGTATGCAAGAAAAGAAAGGAAGGGATACAAGTTGGAAACTCAGCCGAGTCCTCAAAACGACACAACGTAAAGGAATCCAAACGTACAACAAGACATAATCCGACAACAAATAAAACCCCCAAAAACATCCCCGTCCTATGATGTACGGAGACCACTGGACTATCCACTCCTCCACCTCACTCGGCGGCATCCCTAACCTGCAAGTCGTGTACACAAAACGGTTTTAAACCGTTAGCTCACATTCTATGCATTATAAGAATAACATTGCACAAACACACACATGAGAACACAAAGCACACAACATGAACATTTATTACATAGTATCTTTTTAGGTTATTCCATATCTAATTCATTGGTTTAAAGTGTGACATGAGAGTCTTATAACTCTCGCCTCTGTCCCCGTGTAACCAACAGGAGTGTGGCGGCGCCCAACCTGTATACCCTGAGGGAGTGATGAAGAAGCCCGCCCGTATACCGTGTACGGCCTGGTCGCAGAGATCCCCCAGTCTCCCTCGGGAAACTGCGCGGTGATGTCACCGCCCGATAATAATAGTAGTAGTAGTAACGCTGGGCCACTAAATAAGGTCAAGTAAAACCTAATCCATTTTCATGCTTAAAAGCGGTAAACACACACACCACCATATACATCCAAATAAGGCATAAAAGCGGCTAAGTAAGTCCGAGGACTTACCTCGTCTCAA
Source organism: Fagopyrum homotropicum (assembly GCA_033239125.1). NCBI lineage: Eukaryota > Viridiplantae > Streptophyta > Magnoliopsida > Caryophyllales > Polygonaceae > Fagopyrum > Fagopyrum homotropicum. The sequence continues at coordinate 63,460,562 of BSWB01000005.1, forward strand.
AGCTGAACAAAACCAATATCACTTTCCGAAGGAATATAACCAAAGCCTGTTCAAGACAATGGACGATAATCAACAACTACTCACAAGCTAGAAGTCCTTAGACTTCTAGTTCTATATCATCTTATTATGTCATACACTCTCATAATCTAGGATACACTCCTAACCCTCACAACTCACGACATCTCAACTATAATCCTAAACTTTGCAATCTCAACCCACATATGAATACCACCTCAAGTCTCACAAGATCAACCACAAGGCTCACAATTTTATAACAACTCAAGATCAACACACCACATGTCATAGAACATCAATAACATCAAACACTCACCTAGAGGTTCCAAGCCACTACTTGGCATTTGTCCTAACTTACGCTAAATCCAACCTAGCATGATTCTACCACTAAACATAACTAGATCGAGGAAGAAGGTACTCACACACGATCCGAGGTTGAAGATGATCTACGGACGTCGAGATTTGATTTGTTGTTCTATAACGGCCGCTTCCGAACCTAAGACCAAAGCTAAAGAAAATTTAGCTCATATGCTAAATTTTGAACGGAGGATTCTAAGTATATAAATCTAAGAAAATCCGCTTTCAAAACTAAGGTTAACACTCGTAAAAACATTTCCAGGGATTTATAAAATTGTACAAACATAGTTCAAAATCCACAATTAAATTTCCGGGCCATAAATATGGAACTCAAGAAACTTAGGCCAATTTCCGAAAATAACTTTGGGCCAAATCTGTCATTTATTCACAAGGATAAATCTGCACATTTCCAAAACATAGGGCCAAACTTGCAAATATATATTTATCAGCAGGGCATAATTATTTCATTTCAAAAATCTAGGTAGAAACTGTAATTATCAATAAACTGGGGACAAAACCGAATTAATTAAAAAGAGGGGCAAAAATTGTAATTAATCCACTCTTCTTCAACCTCCTGTTATCGCGACCCAGAAGAAGGAGAAGGGCATGGGAATCCTGCGGCTGCCCAGGCGGATGAAAGGAGGTGGCCGGCGTGCAGGCGGGGACTCCGGCAGCAGGCGGTAGTGGTCCAGATTCCGGCGGTTGCTACACACAATTAGGGCACCGGGCTGTCACATAGAGGGGAGGAAATAAAGAAAGGAGGGAGAGAAAAACTACTCACTGCCGGCGGCACAAGTGGCTTGGGCGGAGGAACGGCGGCTGCGGCTCTTCCCGACGAGTCCCTTGACGGCTTCGAGCGGCCCTGCACAGACCCGGTGGACAGAGGTGCAACAGGGAGGTCGAATAGGGAGAGGGGAATGAGAGAAGGGTAAGGGAGAGATTGAGAGAAGGAGTGAGGGTGAAAGAGGGAGGGTGAACTGCTGGGGTAGTCATCACAGGGAGGCGGGCTCGAGAGGTCCGACGCAGGCTAGCGTAGGCTACAGGCTAGGGCCGGAGGTCGAGGCGCTGGCTGTGGCATGAAGCGAGGGGTCGCTTTTGGTCTTGCTCTACTGAAGCGCCACACGACAGAAAGCAGCACAAGGAAGAAAGAAAAAGAAATAAAAGAGAGAAGGAAAGAAATAAAAGAGTGAAAAGGAGGGGTTTAAAAAAAATAATCAACTCGATTAACATTCGGAACTGGATTTTCCGGATCGCAAAATCTCGATTTCCGACAAAATTAATTTAATTAAATAAGGGAATACATACATGTATCCCCAAAATAATATAATACCCGGAAAACTTATTTTTAAATCAATAAAAATATACTTTAAATAAGAACTCGAACTGTAACCAATCGATGGAAGGGAGAAAAGCAAAGTCGGAACACACCCGAACAAACGTAGCATTACATCAGGTCCTCCTAAAGAAAAGTTTCGTCCCGAAACATGCTAAACCCGGAACTCTGAAACAAATGTGTCTCGATAACCTCTCGGAACCCTTTAACATGATAATTAAGGTCTTCTAATCCAAAGTCTACTCGCATAAACAGATCTAGACTCGCAAGATATACACATATGGATCACACATAACATATCATGTCGCAAATCAAATAATCAAAACCAAAGAAAAAACTCGGGACTAACCCGACGGTCCTATAGATGTCGCTAAACCTTCGTAAAACTCGACTAAAGATACTATCCTACGTCTACTAGTTAGCGTCATCGGCTCCTAGTCTCGACTAGATCATCACAACAGACTACATGTCTCGAGTCATGTATGTACTCTCTCAATGGATACACATGAAACACCGGGTGAACACCCTCTGCTCTTGGTGGTAACACCCACTTGTAAGTCACTTCTCCAACTCGCGTTAAGATCTCAAAAAGGTTCGATATCGGAAGCTTAACTTCTTCTCGGGTCTTTTCAATACAACATTTCCATTATGTTTCTTTCTTTGTTTGCCTCTAACAAAGAAGATCGAACTTTCAGCTCACACCGTTGGCTTTGGTTCTTGTCAAACCAAACTTTGATGTTACGTTTCCTAAATTCTTGTTACAAGTTCTAAGTGACGAAGGAAATACTTTACATCACACCACTTCTACTATCGAGACACATATGCTATTATTTTTACATCGTTCCACAATACTCGATCTAGGCCTTGTCTTGAAGGATCACTTGTACACTTCAAACCCATCATTCCTCCAAGCAAATCAAAATAGTTGTACCAATAAATCTCCTCTTTAACTCTCAAAACTCTATTATCAAACGGTGACAATCAAATCTTAACTTAATCTTAGAAGGAACTTCGACCCTTGAAGTTGTTCGAGTAGATCTCCCATTCATTGTAAGGGATATTGGTCCTTCATTTTCATCTTGCTCAACTTATAGAAATCAATGTATAAACGGAGATAACCGTCTCTCCTTCCTCACGAGTGTTCTTCATAACAACTTCAAATCAAGAGTTGAAGATAACATTCAGAGTTCTCCATAGCATTTCACTAATTCTAATGAACTCTTTTTCAATAAGTTCTTACAATTGCTCCTTCTCTTGCTTCTCCAACTCATGACTCTTTATAAGTGTCATTTCATACGGCGTCTTAGATATCGGAATTGAGTCGAGCTTAATCTTAGTGGAAAATTCCACATTCTGGCGTATTGGGAATCCGGGGTATCTCGGATTTCGTCTTTTCTTTTCCCGCTCTACAACGTAATAATCAACACAACCTTGCATTTACACTTGACGGGTGGTCATGATACCAAAGATCTACCCCGCCTCTAAGGAATAGTGATAAGGAAAATCTTCTAAGCTTTTTCACTTATGTGCAACCAGGAGGGTCTAACTACAGGGCTTAACCGTGCTTCCAAACAATTGACCTCATCTTCTTTGTTTTTCCATGAAATTTCAACACATTGGGGAAGTTCTTCGTATTCTTCATACGCTTGTATCATTCCTTCAAGTAGGTGAAATGTCAATCCGACCATAAGGGTTCAAATCTTAATCTTTCATATACTCGCCGGATATCTCAAGTCGACATTTGGCTTTACAGCTTCGGCCTTCTCCACTCTTGTTGGTCACCTTGTGCATCTCTTGGTATTCCACGAATAGTCCCGTAACGGTTCCAGCATACCACACTCCCTTCTTATGTATTCTTCCTTGTGCGACAACAATAGAAGCCTCAGGTCTCGTTCCCGTGGAGATCGTTGCGGTCCTCCGTCTGACGTCCAAAGCAGCTTGATGGCGGTCCTTCTCATCCATTCCTAAGATGACTTCTTCATGCACCAGGTGCATGACATAGAAGTCGGCTACCCCATTACGGTTTTCCCAACGAATGGGACAACCGGGTACCTTTCGGGTACCACTAACCTTACCCTCCTATCGAGTAGCCCCATGATGAAGGGTCTCCCCTCTACTGTAACTAAGGACAACCTAGCTACAAAATCATCGAAATAAAGAAGTACGTAGCACCCATATCATATAATACCCTGAAAGGGAAGCCATTAGTCCGAATATTACCCGTAGCGTCCGACGCTGCTGGATCAACGGCACTCCTCAACTCAAAAACCCTGGCCTGAGTGCCTCCAGACTCCCGGTGCCTCCACCACGGCCTCTACCTCGGCCCTGTCCCTGGACTGATCCCTGTGTATGAGGCTGACTTTGACCTCTCTGCTGAAAACCCTGAGCCAGAAACTGAGGTGGCCTCTATCCTCTACCTGCCCCGCTAGCAGGTGAAGACCCCTGCTGTGATGGTGCCCCACCCCGTCTGCAAAAAGCTGCCCTGTGGCCCGTCTGACCACAAGAGAAGCACGTCACTGGAGGCTTCTTGCAATCGGGCCTAAGATGATCGTCTCCTCCGCAGTTGTAACACTGCCTCCCTCTGCCTGGCGCCTGAGTAGCAGGCGGATGTCCTGTACGTCCCTAGGCCAGACTACGGCCCTGTCCTGAGGCTCCTGCCCCTACACCAGGGGGTCCAGTCCATTGACGCTTGTCCGGTCCTCCGGACTGCGCCCCTCTCCTAGCTCCTTGTCTGTCTCTCTCGTATGCCGAGGCTCGGTCCTGGTACTTGGCCAAGGATTCACAACGGAATCCCGCAAGGTAAGCACGAGTAGACTCCCTCAATCTCCTAGAAAAGAGATAAACATGTTGGTCCGCTGGATGTGCGGCGGGCCCTAGCAAAGCCAACTCCACTCGGAAACGTCCAATCGCATCGATAACTGGGACATCCTTAAACCCAGCCTCTAAGAAATCCTGGACTCGGTCTCTCCTCAACGAATCTGGGCAGAATGTCTCCCTAACTAGTCTCAGCAACTGGTCCATCCTAGTCACACCTCCTCGTGCCAACATCCACCAGTAGTGGGCCTGCCCTCTAAACAATGTCTGGAGCACCTCTACCTGCCTTTCCTCTGGGCAACGGATCGCCTCAAGTGCTGTCTCCACATGCCCGATCCATTGCTCAACCTCTAACCCTACTTTCCCGTCAAAGTAAGGTACATGTTGTTGGTTGAAAGCCTTCAACCAAGAATCAGGTCCTGGAGACCTCAGCCCGTTTCCAGCCCTACAATCTCTACAACAGGTGCGGGTACCACGACTGTCGGTGCAACGATCTAGGTTACGACCCTAGTCTGTGTAACCCTCTGTGAGACCTCAGCCGATCTCGCGGGTGTAGGTGCAGGTAAAGGTGCAGGTGCCGACACCGGTGGTGCTGGAGGTGGTGCTCCAGTCCTATATGCCTCCTCGACTCGACGTACATAATCCTCGAACACGGTAGCCCCAATCGATGCTCCCCCAGTCCTAACGGAAGAGGAACTATGCGCTCCAGACCTCACAATTGTCCTTTCCCTTCCCTCGGGAATGACACTCTCTCCTACGTCCTCTACAGGAATCTCAGCTACTGGCGGATCCACAGCGGGTGGGTCCACAATGGGGATACGTCCCCGACCTCTCGTACCTGGAGGTCTCCCTACTCGCCCTCTTCTAGGGACGGTAGGAGGAAGTGGTGCTCTACCCCGGGCGGGTCCTACACAAGCGGTCGCTCTTGTACGTGTCATCTGGTATCGTTCACGTTTATTTAGGCGTAATTAATTTGATGTGTAATTCGTATTTATAATATTATAGGAACGAAAACTTATTAATGCATGGTAAGTAAGAAGCCGAAATCCATGGTACAACCAAGGCATAAAAGCCCAAACATCCTAAGGTCACATGTATATCTAAGTACATATATGTCCAAAAACATCCTAAGGCCATATATATATATATATATACAACTATGCAACTATATGTAAACATCAAGTCCCGAAAACTATGTCGCCGAGGTTTGCGCGAGGAGTGGAGGTCCCGTACATTCTAACCCAATCCCGACTCATGCATATGAATTTTGAAAACTAAAAGTTAAACCCCAAGGGGTTCGGTTTATTCCTCATTCGGCCTTTAGAAGGTTGCGAGTGCCATTGTTGTCAACCTAGGGGTTCGGTTTATTCCTCATTCGGGATGCTACGGGTTGGGACCTCACAATGGGTCCCGACCCTTAGCCTGACAACAAGTTCACCGGACCTTTCCAACAAGGCACAAATTAAAGGCATAAAACTCAAAAGTAGTTTATAATGTATGCAAGAATAGAAAGGAAGGGATACAAGTTGGAAACTCAGCCGAGTCCTCAAAACGACACAACGTAAAGGAATCCAAACGTACAACAAGACATAATCCGACAACAAATAAAACCCCCAAAAACATCCCCGTCCTATGATGTACGGAGACCACTCGGCTGTCCACTCCTCCACCTCACTCGGCGGCATCCCTAACCTGCAAGTCGTGTACACAAAACGGTTTTAAACCGTTAGCTCACATTCTATGCATTATAAGAATAACATTGCACAAACACACACATGAGAACACAAAGCACACAACATGAACATTTATTACATAGTATCTTTTTAGGTTATTCCATATCTAATTCATTGGTTTAAAGTGTGACACGAGAGTCTTATAACTCTCGCCTCTGTCCCCGTGTAACCAACAGGAGTGTGGCGGCGCCCAACCCGTATACCCTGAGGGAGTGATGAAGAAGCCCACCCGTATACCGTGTATGGCCTAGTCGTAGAGATCCCCCCTGTCTCCCTCGGAAAACTGAGCGGTGATGTCACCGCCCGATAATAATGGTAGTAGTAGTAACGCTGGGCCAATAAATAAGGTCAAGTAAAACCTAATCCATTTTCATGCTTAAAAGCGGTAAACACACACACCACCATATACATCCAAATAAGGCATAAAAGCGGCTAAGTAAGTCCGAGGACTTACCTCGTCTCAAAGCTGAACAAAACCAATATCACTTTCCGAAGGAAAATAACCAAAGCCTGTTCAAGACAATGCACGATAATCAACAACTACTCACAAGCTAGAAGTCCTTAGACTTCTAGTTCTATACCATCTTATTAGGTCATACACTCTCATAATCTAGGATACACTCCTAACCCTCACAACTCACGAGATCTCAACTATATCCCCAAGTGCTAGGATACTCTCATCCTAAACTTTGCAATCTCAACCCACATATGAATACCACCTCAAGTCTCACAAGATAAACCACAAGGCTCACAATTGTATAACAGCTCAAGATCAACACACCACATGTCATAGAAAATCAATAACATCAAACACTCACCTAGAGGTTCCAAGCCACTACTTGGCATTTGCCCTAACTTATGCTAAATCCAACCTAACATGATTCTACCACTAAACATAACTAGATCGAGGAAGAAGGTACTCACACACGATCCGAGGTTGAAGATGATCTTTGGACGTCGAGATTGGATTTGTTGGTCTATAACGGCCGCTTCCGAACCTAAGACCAAAGCTAAGGAAATTTAGCTCATATGCTAAATTTTGAACGGGGGATTCTAAGTATATAAATCTAAGAAAAATCCGCTTTCAAAACCAAGGTTAACACTCGTAAAAACATTTCTGGGGATTTATAAAATTATACAAACATAGGTCAAAATCCGCAATTAAATTTCCGGGCCATAAATATGGAACTCAAGAAACTTAGGCCAATTTCCAAAAATAACTTTGGGCCAAATCTGTCATTTATTCACAAGGATAAATCTGCACATTTCCAAAACATAGGGCCAAACTTGCAAATATATACATATCAGCAGGGCCTAATTATTTCATTTCAAAAATCTGGGTAGAAGCTGTAATTATCAAAAAACAGGGGACAAAACCGAATTAATTAAAAACAGGGGCAAAAATTGTAATTAATCCACTCTTCTTCAACCTCCTGTTATCGCGACCCAAAAGAAGGAGAAGGGCATGGGAATCCTGCGGCTGCCCAGGCGGAGGAAAGGAGGTGGCCGGCATGCAGGCGGCGACTCCGGCAGCAGTCGGCGGTGGCCCAGATTCCGGCGGTTGCTACACACAATTAGGGCACCGGGCTGTCACATAGAGGGGAGGAAATAAAGAAAGGAGGGAGAGAAAAACTACTCACTGCCGGCGGCACAAGTGGCTAGGGCGGAGGAACGGCGGCTGCGGCTCTTCCCGACGAGTCCCTTGACGGCTTTGAGTGGCCCTACACAGACCCGGTGGACAGAGGTGCAACAAGGAGGTCGAATAGGGAGAGGGGAATGAGAGAAGGGTAAGGGAGAGATTGAGAGAATGAGTGAGGGTGAAAGAGGGAGGGTGAACTGCTGGGGTAGTCATCACAAGGAGGCGGACTCGAGAGGTCCGACGCAGGCTAGGGTAGGCTGCAGGCTAGGGCCGGAGGTCGAGGCACTAGCTGTGGTCGCAGAATGAGTGAGGCTGCAGGCGAGGGGTCGCTTTTGGCCTTCCTCTGCCGAAGCGCCACACGACAGAAAGCAACACAAGGAAGAAAGAAAAAGAAATAAAAGAGAGAAGGAAAGAAATAAAAGGAAAAAGAAATAAAACAGTGAAAAGGAGGGGTTTAAAAAAAATAATCAACTCGATTAACATTCGGAACTGGATTTTCCGGATCGGTAAATCTCGATTTCCTACAAAATTAAATTAATTAAATATGGGAATACATACATGTATCCCCAAAATAATATAATACCCGGAAAACTTATTTTTAAATCAATAAAAATATACTTTAAATAAGAACTCGAACTGTAACCAATCGATGGAAGGGAGAAAAGCAAAGTCGGAACACACCCGAACAAACGGGGCATTAAAGTGGGTGTATATGAGCATGATGTGCGTTATGTTTATTTATGTGCGTGTTTGTGCCCTTGCTATCTTTATAATTCCTAGAATATGAGCTACCGGTTTTATATCGATTGTTGTAGTTGATGTGCAAGTTAGGATGTGGCCGAGTGATCCGGAGGAGTGGGCAGCCGGGGTTCCATACATCATGGGTCGAGTTTGGGGGATTTGAGTCCGTGTATTGTTGTTGTATACTTGTGTATTGTTGGCGTTGTTGTATAGTCGGGTAAGGTCTTTCATTCTTTAATTATTCGGGGATCATATCATTGCATTTAAATGTATTTCAGTTTTGACCTTAATTTGTGTGTTGTTGCAAGATCCGTGAAATTGTTGTCAAGCCAAGGGTCAGGACCCATTGTGAGGTCTCCATCCGTAGCATCCCGAGTTACGGGGAATCGGGGTGTTACATACCCGGTGATTCATCCCATTAGAGAAACATTATATCCCAACATACCGCAACTTGTCCTAAGTTGATTAAAAGCTCGAGTCCTTTCTATAATCGGAAGTCCAAATCTCTAGAATCCACTCTCTATACATTGATCTTACATCTTGTGTTTGTGTTGTTGATTGGTTGACATTGTTGCTTGATTTTGATTTTTGCTTGATCACCACAAAAACCCATCCAAAAACATATGATTTTCTTTTCTTTATTCCCTTCTCTTTTCTTATCTTAGACTTGCACTATCCATGATTATTGAATGATATAATCCCACCTCGGTCTTTGTGTTCGCCCTCGGAATGCTTCCCTTTCTACTATATGACCCGTACACTGTGGGTTTTGCAAGGTAGTTTAGGAGATATTATCGAGTTATAAATTGTAAGACTTTGTGTATGTATGTTTTGGGCGAACAAGTTCTTGGCACTCTTGCCTTGGATTTGTAGCATCACTCCTAGCGGAGAACAATATTCGGGAATCATGACTATTGCATGAAATGTATTTCGGTTTTGGCCTTTTATTTGTGTCTTGTTGCAAGATCCGGTGCAATTGTTGTCAGGCTAAGGGTCGGGACCCACTGTGAGGTCTCCGCCCGTAGCGCTCCGAGTCCCGCGGATTTCGTGTGTTACATCGTGTATTTCCTTGTATTGTAGTCATGAGTGATAAGTTGAATGTAATTTTTGTTTTTAATTGATATATGGTACGTTGTTTGGTGTTTTCTTGAAGATTTTGTTCTTTACTAGTACATATTTATAGTAGTAGATGTATGATGGTATCATTATGTGTCATAAAAGAAATCTAACGTTTTATTTTCCAATAAAATCATTTTGTGATCATGGTTTTTGATTGTGCACATTTCATATTGAAGTAAGATAAATAGATCATGTGCAGGCAAATGTTGATAACTTTTGAGTAAGAAGTTTATATAAAAGAAATCTAACGTTTTATTTTCCAACGTTTTATTTTTCTAATAAAAGCTTTTGGTGTATTTTTCATGGTTCCCACATGTGATGCTTATTTTTTTGACATTTATGGTCTATCTTTATTGGTACCTACATAAATAATCAAATAAAAGAAACCACAACTTAACTTATTATCATCATAAAATAATAATGGAAGTATTTCGACGATAAAGAAATAGATGAAACATAATATATCATACCCAAATTAGTATTTGATATATATATATATGTATATATATATATATATATATATATTGTAACGCCCCAAATTTTGGCGCGTTTTCGATTTTTATTTTCCTACTTATATCGGTATGTTATTAGATTTAATATTTTATTTAAAGTACTTTTACGTCTTAAAAATAGCTTTCCGAGTATATTCATATTTTGTGGTTTACTTTCGGAATGGTTCGAAAAATCTTCCCGATTTGAAAATTCCGTTCCGTTCATTTAATCGAGTTTTGCCCTATTCCCTTTCTCTCTATCCTTTATTCTTTTTCTTTCCTCCTTCTTTTTCCTTTTTCTTCTTTTCTTCTTGTCTTCTTCTGCCTTGTTTGTTTCGGTTGGTGAGAAGCTGCTGCAGCTTTCCGCCTGGGCTAGGGCACAGCAACCCGACCCCTCGCTCCCCGTCCTGCAGTCTGCCCCGCGACCTCTCGCCCTCCTCCTATGATGACCACCCGCCCAGGCTGTCTCCCTCTTCTCTGTCATTCTCTTCTCTCAACCTCACCTTCTCTCCATCTCTCCCTGCTCTCATCTCACTCTCCTCCTCTCCTCTATTCTCGATCTGAGCCACAGCAGCCCGCAACGCCGCTAGGAGCCGCCGGGAAGAGCAGACGCCGCCTCGCCCCGTCTCGAGCCGCCTGGGCTGCCGGATCGGTGAGTGACCGCATATATCTCTCCCTCCTTCCTCTTTTCCTCTCCTTCTCTGCATAACTCGGCCGCCCCTGGTTTTGTGTAGCGAAGGCCGCTGTCGGAGTCGCCTTGCCCTAGCCTCCACCTTCGCCGCTGGATGTCGGAGCCTGCTCAACCCTCAATCGCCACCTGTGCAGCCCTCAACCGCCTCCTGCGCAACCAACACTTGCCCGGTGCTGTTTCCCCTCGCCTGCCCTAGCGCCGGAGTCGACGGTCGCCGCCGAGTGCAGCCCGGAGAGCGCCGGCTGCCCTTCTATCTTTCCCCTTCTGCGCGTTCTATCCAGAGGTTGAAGAAACCTCTTTTGCCCTAATTAAATCGGGCCCCCTAAACTCTAGTGTTATTGCAATTTGGAACCCATTAGTTGTGTTTATTGCAGATTTGACCCATTCTTCTGGAATTTGTAGATTGTGCCCTACTGATTTGAATTAATTACAGATTTGGCCCAGATTTTATTTTCAAAATATATCCCAAAGTTTATGGAACTTCATGAGTTGCCTAGAAAATGTTTCTACGAGTTTTAACTTTGGATTTTATATACGAGTTGATCTTATATTTATGTATATTACGTATTGTGTCCTTGTTGGTTTATTTATGGAATTTGGGCCAATATTTGATTACGTTTTATGACCCATATATTTTGGAATGGTATTAATTGTCCCGGAAAGCGTTTTGTGAGTTTTATCCTTGTTTTAAAAGCGGGACTTTTCTTATATTTTATACCCTCGTTGGATTAATTCGAGATTATGACTCAAGGGTTTAATTGCGGGTTTTTAACGTTTGCTTTTGAAAATGAGTTTACCTTAGAATAATATACCTTATATATTACGATCAAATTTAGCTAATACGCTAAATTTGTGTAGCTTTGGTTTTAGGTCCGGAAGCGCCCGACAAAGACCAACGAACCCTTTCTCGACATCCGTAGATCGTTCTTCGCCTTTGACCGCGTGCGTGAGTATCTTCTCCCTCGATCTAGTTATGTTTAGTGGTGGAAGCATGCTAGGTTGGATTTAGCATAACTTAGGGCAAATGCCAAGTAGTGGCTTGGAACCTTAGGTAGGTGTTTGAGGATGGGTTGATGTTATAAGACTTGTGTGTGTTAATCTTGAATAAGTTATACGGATGTGAGCATTGGGGTTGACCTTGTCAGGTTTGGAGGTTGTGTGTACATATCGGTTGAGGTTGTTGAGATTAGGACGAGATCGAGTATCCTAGTTTGTGTAGTTCGTTTATGATCTTGCGAGATCGTTGGGACTAGAAGTCTAAGGACTTCTAGTATATGTGAGTGGTTGTTGATTATCGTGCCTTGTCTTGAACAGGCTTTGGTTATATTCTTTCGGAGAGTGTTATCGGTTAGCTTTGAGACAAGGTAAGTCCTCGGACTTACTTAGCCGCTTTTATGCCTTATTTGGATATATATGGTGGTGTGTGTTTACCGCTTTAAGCATGAAAATGGTTTAGGATTTTCTTGACCTTATTTATTGGCCCATCGTTACTACTATTATTATTATCGGGCGGTGACATCACCGCTCAGTTTCCCGAGGGAGACTGGGGGGATCTCTGCGACCAGGCCATACACGGTATACGGGCGGGCTTCTTCATCACTCCCATAGGGTATACGGGTTGGGCGCCGCCACACTCCTGTTGGTTACACGGGGACAGAGGCGAGAGTTATAAGACTCTCGTGTCACACTTTAAACCAATGAATTAGATATGGAATAACCTAAAAAGATACTATGTAATAAATGATCATGTTGTGTGCTTTGTATGCTCATGTGTGTGTTTGTGCCATGTTATTCTTATAATGCATAGAATGTGAGCTAACGGTTTAAAACCGTTTTGTGTAGACGACTTGCAGGTTAGGGATGCCGCCGAGTGAGGTGGAGGAGTGGACAGCCGAGTGGTCTCCGTACATCATAGGACGGGGATGTTTTTGGGGGTTTTATTTGTTGTCGGATTATGTCTTGTTGTACGATTGGATTCCTTTACGTTGTGTCGTTTTGAGGACTCGGCTGAGTTTCCAACTTGTATCCCTTCCTTTCTTTTCTTGCATACATTATAAACTACTTTTGAGTTTTATGCCTTTAATTTGTGCCTTGTTGGAAAGGTCCGGTGAACTTGTTGTCAGGCTAAGGGTCGGGACCCATTGTGAGGTCCCAACCCGTAGCATCCCGAGTCCCGTGGATTTGGGGTGTTACAAAAGTGGTATCAGAGCCCTAGGTTGACAACAATGGCACTCGCAACCTTCTAAAGGCCGAATGAGGAATAAACAGAACCCCTCGGGTTCTGACTTTTCGTTTTCAAAATTCATATGCATGAGTCGGGATTGGGTTAGAATGTACGGGACCTCCACTCCTCACGCAAACCTCGGCGACGTAGATTTCTGGACTTGATGTTTACTCATAGTTGCATAGCTCTATATATATATATATATGGCCTTAGGATGTTTCTTGGACTTGTATGTACTTAGATATACATGTGACCTTAGGATGTTTGGGCTTTTATGCCTTGTTTGTACCATGGATTTTGGCTTCTTACTTATCATGCTTTAATAAGTCTTTGTCATATAATACTATAAGTACGACATACACATCAAATTAATTACTCCTAAATAAACGCGAACGATACCAGATGGCACGTACGAGAGCGACCGCTTATGTAGGACCCGTCCGGGGTAGAGCACCACTTCCTCCTACCGTCCCGAGACGAGGGCGAGTAGGGAGACCTCCAGGTACGAGAGGTCGGGGACGTATTCCCATTGCAGACCTACCCGCTGTGGATCCGCCAGTAGCTGAGATTCCTGTAGAGGACGTAGCAGAGAGTGTCATCCCCGAGGGAAGGGAAGGGACACTTGTGAGGTCTGGAGCGCGTAGTTCCTCTTCTGCTAGGACCGGTGGAGCATCGATTGGGGCTACCGTGTTCGAGGATTATGTACGTCGAGTTGAGGAGGCGTATAGGACTGGAGCACCACCTCCAGCACCACCGGTGCCGGTACCTGCACCTGCACCTGCACCCGCGAGATCGGCTGAGGTCTCACAGAGGGTTACACAGACTAGGGTCGTACCCGAGATTGTTACACCAGCAGTAGTTATACCCGCACCGGTTGTACAGATTGCTAGGGCTGGAGACGGGCTGAGGTCTCCTGGACCTGATTCTTGGTTGAAGGCTTTCAACCAGCAGCACGTACCTTACTTTGACGGGAAGGTAGGGTTAGAGGTCGAGCATTGGATCGGGCATGTGGAGACAGCACTTGAGGCGATCCGTTGCCCAGAGGAGAGGCAGGTAGAGGTGGTCCAGACATTATTTAGAGAGCAGGCCCACTACTGGTGGAGGTCGGTACGAGGAGGTGTGACTAGGATGGACCAGTTGCTGAGACTTGTTAGAGAGACTTTCTGCCCAGATTCGTTGAGGAGAGACCGAGTCCAGGATTTCTTAGAGGCTGGGTTTGAGGACGTCCCAGTTATCGATGCGATCCGACGTTTCAGAGCGGAGTTGGCTTTGCTGGGGCCCGCCGCACCTCCGGCGGACCAACATGTTTATCTCTTTTCTAGGAGATTGAGGGAGTCTACTCGGGCATACCTTGCAGGATTCCGTTGTGAGTCTTTGGCCGAGTACCAGGACCGAGCCTCGGCATACGAGAGAGACAGACTGGGAGCTAGGAGAGGGGCGCAGTCCGGAGGACCGGACAAGCGTCAGAGGACTGGACCCACTGGTTTGGGGGCAGGAGCCTCAGGACAGGGCCGTGGTCCGGCTCAGGGACATACAGGACATCCGCCTGCTACTCAGGCGCCAGGCAGAGGGAGGCAGTGTTTCAACTGTGGAGGAGATGATCATCTTAGGCCCGATTGCAGGAAGCCTCCAGTGACATGCTTCTCTTGTGGTCAGACGGGCCACAGGGCAGCTTTTTGCAGACGGGGAGGGGCACCGTCACAGCAGGGGTCTTCACCTGCTAGCGGGGCAGGTAGAGGACAGAGGCCACCTCAGTTTCCGGCTCAGGGTTTTCAGCAGAGAGATCTTAGTCAGTCTCATACACAGGGATCAACCCAGGGACAGGGCCGAGGTAGAGGCCGTGGTGGAGGCACCCGGGAGTCTGGAGGCACTCAGGCCAGGGTTTTTGAGTTGAGGAGCGTCGTTGATCCAGCAGCGCCGGACGCTACAGGTAATATTCGGACTAATGACTTCCCTTTCAGGGTATTATATGATATTGGTGCTACGTACTTCTTTATTTCGATGATTTTGTAGCTAGGTTGTCCTTATTTACAATAGAGGGGAGACCCTTCTTCATGGGGCTACCCGATAGGAAGGTAAGGTTAGTGGTACCCGAAAGGTACCCGGTTGTCCCATTCGTTTGGAAAACCGTACTGGGGTAGCCGACTTCCATGTCACGCACCTGGTGCATGAAGAAGTCATCTTAGGGATAGATGAGAAGGACCGCCATCAAGCTTCTTTGGACGTTAGACGAAGGACCGCAGCGATCTCCACGGGAACGAGACCTGAGGCTTCTACTGTTGCCGCACAAGGAAGAATACATAAGGAGGGAGTATGGTGTACTGGAACCATTATAGGACTATTCGTGGAATACCAGGAGATGCACAAAGTGACCAACAAGGGTGGAGAAGGCCGAAGCTGTGAAGCCGGATGTCGACTTGAGATATCCGGGGAGTATATGAAAGATTAAGATTTGAACCCTTATGGTCGGATTGATATTGCACCTACTTGAAGGAATGATACAAGCGTATGAAGAATACGAAGAACTCCCCCAATGGGTTGGGATTTCATGAGGTCAAATGTTTGGAAGCACGGTTAAGCCCTATAGTTGGACCCTTCCGGTTGCAGCTTAGAAGATTTTCTTATCACCATTCCTTAGAGGCGGGGTAGATCTTTGGTATCATGACCACCTGTCAAGTGTAAATGCAAGGGTCGTAGTCCCTTCTAAGATTAAGTTAAGATTTTCTTGTCACTATTTAATAATAGAGTTTTGAGAGTTAAAGAGGAGATTTATAGGTACAACTGTTTTGATTTGCTTGGAGGAATGATGGGTTTGAAGTGTACAAGTGATTCTTCAAGACAAGGCCTTGATCAAGTATTGAGGAATGATAAGTAATAGCATACGGGTCTCGATAGTAGAAGCGGTGTGATGTAAAGTACTTCCTTCATCACTTAGAATTTGCAACAAGAATTGAGGAATTATAACATCAAAGTTTGGTCTGACAAGAACCAAAGCCAACGGTGTGAGCTGGAAGTTCGAACTTCTTTGTTAGAGGCAAACAAGGAAGAAACATAATGGAAATGTCGTAGTGAAAGGACCCGAGAAGAAGTTAAGCTTCCGATATATCGGACTTTTTAGAAATCTTAGCGCAAGTTGGGAAAGTGATTTTACTGGTTGGAGTGACCGCCAAGAGTAGAGAGTGTTCACCCGGCGTTCCTGTGTATCAGTCGAGGGAGTACATACATGACTCGAGAAAGATTGTCAGTTATGGTGATTTAGCTGTAGACGGAGTATAGTATCTTTGGTTTAGTTTTACGCCGAATTAGTAGCTTGATAGAATCGACGGGTTATACCCAGTCCTTCCCTTAATGTGTATATGTGCGATGTTATATGTTGTTTGTGCCGTGAGAGAACGGGTTTTATGACCGGTTATAGTTATATTGCGATAGTGGTTGGAGCAGATTTAGTGTATATAGATTAGAAGGTCTAAGCCTTCCTTGTTATGAGTTTCTACCTCGGCCTTAGGGACCGAGAAGTTCGACGTATATCAAGTTTCGGGACGAAACTTCTTTTTAGGGGGATCTAATGTAACGCCCCAAATTTTGGCGCGTTTTTGATTTTTATTTTCCTACTTATATCGGTATGTTATTAGATTTAATATTTTATTTAAAGTACTTTTACGTCTTAAAAATAGCTTTCCGAGTATATTCATATTTTGTGGTTTACTTTCGGAATGGTTCGAAAAATCTTCCCGATTTGAAAATTCCGTTCCGTTCATTTAATCGAGTTTTGCCCTATTCCCTTTCTCTCTATCCTTTATTCTTTTTCTTTCCTCCTTCTTTTTCCTTTTTCTTCTTTTCTTCTTGTCTTCTTCTGCCTTGTTTGTTTCGGTTGGTGAGAAGCTGCTGCAGCTTTCCGCCTGGGCTAGGGCACAGCAACCCGACCCCTCGCTCCCCGTCCTGCAGTCTGCCCCGCGACCTCTCGCCCTCCTCCTATGATGACCACCCGCCCAGGCTGTCTCCCTCTTCTCTGTCATTCTCTTCTCTCAACCTCACCTTCTCTCCATCTCTCCCTGCTCTCATCTCACTCTCCTCCTCTCCTCTATTCTCGATCTGAGCCACAGCAGCCCGCAACGCCGCTAGGAGCCGCCGGGAAGAGCAGACGCCGCCTCGCCCCGTCTCGAGCCGCCTGGGCTGCCGGATCGGTGAGTGACCGCATATATCTCTCCCTCCTTCCTCTTTTCCTCTCCTTCTCTGCATAACTCGGCCGCCCCTGGTTTTGTGTAGCGAAGGCCGCTGTCGGAGTCGCCTTGCCCTAGCCTCCACCTTCGCCGCTGGATGTCGGAGCCTGCTCAACCCTCAATCGCCACCTGTGCAGCCCTCAACCGCCTCCTGCGCAACCAACACTTGCCCGGTGCTGTTTCCCCTCGCCTGCCCTAGCGCCGGAGTCGACGGTCGCCGCCGAGTGCAGCCCGGAGAGCGCCGGCTGCCCTTCTATCTTTCCCCTTCTGCGCGTTCTATCCAGAGGTTGAAGAAACCTCTTTTGCCCTAATTAAATCGGGCCCCCTAAACTCTAGTGTTATTGCAATTTGGAACCCATTAGTTGTGTTTATTGCAGATTTGACCCATTCTTCTGGAATTTGTAGATTGTGCCCTACTGATTTGAATTAATTACAGATTTGGCCCAGATTTTATTTTCAAAATATATCCCAAAGTTTATGGAACTTCATGAGTTGCCTAGAAAATGTTTCTACGAGTTTTAACTTTGGATTTTATATACGAGTTGATCTTATATTTATGTATATTACGTATTGTGTCCTTGTTGGTTTATTTATGGAATTTGGGCCAATATTTGATTACGTTTTATGACCCATATATTTTGGAATGGTATTAATTGTCCCGGAAAGCGTTTTGTGAGTTTTATCCTTGTTTTAAAAGCGGGACTTTTCTTATATTTTATACCCTCGTTGGATTAATTCGAGATTATGACTCAAGGGTTTAATTGCGGGTTTTTAACGTTTGCTTTTGAAAATGAGTTTACCTTAGAATAATATACCTTATATATTACGATCAAATTTAGCTAATACGCTAAATTTGTGTAGCTTTGGTTTTAGGTCCGGAAGCGCCCGACAAAGACCAACGAACCCTTTCTCGACATCCGTAGATCGTTCTTCGCCTTTGACCGCGTGCGTGAGTATCTTCTCCCTCGATCTAGTTATGTTTAGTGGTGGAAGCATGCTAGGTTGGATTTAGCATAACTTAGGGCAAATGCCAAGTAGTGGCTTGGAACCTTAGGTAGGTGTTTGAGGATGGGTTGATGTTATAAGACTTGTGTGTGTTAATCTTGAATAAGTTATACGGATGTGAGCATTGGGGTTGACCTTGTCAGGTTTGGAGGTTGTGTGTACATATCGGTTGAGGTTGTTGAGATTAGGACGAGATCGAGTATCCTAGTTTGTGTAGTTCGTTTATGATCTTGCGAGATCGTTGGGACTAGAAGTCTAAGGACTTCTAGTATATGTGAGTGGTTGTTGATTATCGTGCCTTGTCTTGAACAGGCTTTGGTTATATTCTTTCGGAGAGTGTTATCGGTTAGCTTTGAGACAAGGTAAGTCCTCGGACTTACTTAGCCGCTTTTATGCCTTATTTGGATATATATGGTGGTGTGTGTTTACCGCTTTAAGCATGAAAATGGTTTAGGATTTTCTTGACCTTATTTATTGGCCCATCGTTACTACTATTATTATTATCGGGCGGTGACATCACCGCTCAGTTTCCCGAGGGAGACTGGGGGGATCTCTGCGACCAGGCCATACACGGTATACGGGCGGGCTTCTTCATCACTCCCATAGGGTATACGGGTTGGGCGCCGCCACACTCCTGTTGGTTACACGGGGACAGAGGCGAGAGTTATAAGACTCTCGTGTCACACTTTAAACCAATGAATTAGATATGGAATAACCTAAAAAGATACTATGTAATAAATGATCATGTTGTGTGCTTTGTATGCTCATGTGTGTGTTTGTGCCATGTTATTCTTATAATGCATAGAATGTGAGCTAACGGTTTAAAACCGTTTTGTGTAGACGACTTGCAGGTTAGGGATGCCGCCGAGTGAGGTGGAGGAGTGGACAGCCGAGTGGTCTCCGTACATCATAGGACGGGGATGTTTTTGGGGGTTTTATTTGTTGTCGGATTATGTCTTGTTGTACGATTGGATTCCTTTACGTTGTGTCGTTTTGAGGACTCGGCTGAGTTTCCAACTTGTATCCCTTCCTTTCTTTTCTTGCATACATTATAAACTACTTTTGAGTTTTATGCCTTTAATTTGTGCCTTGTTGGAAAGGTCCGGTGAACTTGTTGTCAGGCTAAGGGTCGGGACCCATTGTGAGGTCCCAACCCGTAGCATCCCGAGTCCCGTGGATTTGGGGTGTTACATATATATATATATATATATATATATATATATTTATGACTATACCTATTAATGATGAATATTAACAGCCCTCACAACCAGGACCACCTATGTTGTAGCCGTTGGTACCTATATTTACGATCAAAATAAGAATAAATCACAAATGAAATTAACGATGTTAGTAAAATATTAGTTTATCACTTGATTGAATACTTAATGACAACACGAAGCAGAGACAATACATATCACACTTACACGACTATAATGTATATAGGTAAACACATGTAATTTTTCGTAAACTTTTTGGATCTATAACTCGAATATAAGTTCTAGTCTACCTTCCTCACCTTCAATTTTCAAGCTTGTCAAATTTTTACATATTTGCATGGAATATGCGATGTTTGATAAAAGATAATTTATAGTATTAAGTAATACTTTCGAAAAATTAAAGGTAGTGATTGATACATATTAAGACTCAACCTTAGTCGATGAAAATGACTATATTTAGTTATTTGGAGTTTAAAATGTTTTATTTTATCTTAAAATATTTTATTTTATAATATATATGCATGATATATTTGTGTGTGTGGAGTTTGGTATTATTAATTTATCATTATATGTTACGATAGACAATAGATTTTGAATTAAAGTATTATAATCTAGTGTATATATAAGTAGGAATTGGTTTCATATTATCGTGTTTAAGTGATTAATTTCAAAAAGTGATAAAATAATTGATCACAAGAAACATGGCTTGATGGGTATAGAGATATATATACCTGTTTCGGATACAATCAAGGTAGACGATGAATCTTGGCTGCATTTATCTTTGCTCGCTAACTGACATTCATCTGATATACTATACTTCGGGCAGTTTTGTTTTACGCATTTCACAAAACATTCGTCATACGTACGTGTATATTAGTGTTAAGCTAAATCATTAATTATTATATACAATAAGATTACTGTAAAAAAAAAAGATATATATGATCTATTTTTGCGGTACAAACTCTCTTTTTTGTTTCACCTCGGGTCTTACAATTGTATTTTAGAAACGTTGGTAAAAAAAAATAAAGTTAATGATGAGTCATCTTTAGATATCATACGCAATGTGATTTCTAGTCTGACTATGGTTATATAGAAAATGGTTTGTAAGCAATGGTCATATGATCATGACCTTTGAAGATGAGACACATTTATTTATTTATCCGATGCACACAATTTTTTGAGGAGGATGGTGGTTAGGATAGTAATTGTAATACACCCCTCTGTTTCAGGTTATGATTGACACCTTAAAATTTGATAATTTTAAGAAATTAGTCAACACACCAAAATATCATGAAATAATGAATTAGATGAAATAAGAATGAAACAAACCAAAAAGGAAATTAAAATTTGTGTATGTACCGTTGGAGGTAACCGAATGCACGGTCATAGACATGAGAACCAAGAAAACTAGAACCATCATGACTCGCGTATTTCCTTGCATTGTAGTCCTGACTGATAAGTTGAATGTAATATACATTTTTAATTGATTTGAGGTACGTTGTTTGGTGTTTTCTTGAAGATTTTGTTCTTTACTAGTATGTATTTATAATACTAGATGTTTGATGGTATCATTAGGTGTCATAAAAGAAATCTAATTATTACAATAGGTCAAATATATTTTCATTCAAAACTATTACTTTTTGTACAATTTAATGACTACATTAGGTGTAAAGTTACACTAAATATGGACATAAGTGATTTATTACATAATACATAAGATACATTTCAAGTTTATGATTAGGAAATGAATTACTATTGTGTATTGAGTCTCTCTATATATATTTTCTCTAATTTTGGGGATCTTAACTTTTGTTGTGGGAAAATGGTCATCGATCAAATGGTGAATCTACTTTAACTTTTTTTCGAAAAAAAAACATTTGTTAGTCTCATCATGTACGTTTGATTCACACTTCGCTATAGAAAATTATGCATTATAATAGATCGAGTTATTTCAAGTTCAAATGTAGCAACTCACAAATATTTTGGCGGGTTCATGTCAGTGGACAAGTTAAAGGAGAGGACCTTGTCCCCTAAATATTCATAATTTTTATTTCACTTCTGAAATGCCCTAAAATAAAGTGCGTTTCCGATATATACTTTTCCGTAATTTTATTAATATTAGAGAGCTTAAATATATTTGCGAGCATTTTTATGTCATAATTTAAATTTTACGAGTACATATGTATATATTTATCTACATATTATATATTTATATATCACCCGTATTTAAGTTATTAAATTATTATAGTATAATATTTTACGAGAATGATTTCTATATCGTAAATTATTTTACCGGAAAGGCGAAAAGTTTTTCCAATCCAGAATCCCGTTCCAAATATTTTTGTCGAGTTTATTCCATTTTCTTTTTCCCCTAGTTTTCTTTTCTTTTCTTTTAATTTATTTTTCTCCCTTTCCTTGTTCCTCTGCGGGCACCAGGGAACCCAGTCATTGCTTGCCTCTCTTCCGGTCTGTTGGCCTCCCCTGTGCGAGCTTGCCGCCCAAGCTAAATGCCAACCCTAACTTGCATCCTCTCTTTGTGGCTAGCTTAGTCTACCCGACTGAAGAACCGAGTAGGGGATTAATAAGGATATAAATGCTCTAGATCGAAGGGGAAAACTATTGATATAAAACCGACAAAAGCTCGTGTAGACATCATTTGTAGTCATATGACTCAATTAAGCGTAAATGTCATGAAATAACGTCAAACCATGCATGAACAAGGGGAAAGCTACCTAAATGATTGCCTAAACTAGTGTCATAAATCATGTAATCAAGCCTGGTTGATTGTACTATAGTCCGGAATTTTTATTCCGGTTATGGAGCGGTTATCGATCTTCCCGCAGGCGCGGCTCAATTTTTCCGCAGGCACGAGATGCTGAGTAATGTGATTTATTCCAAAAACCCCGTACCGACCCTTCGTTTCCCCACCTTTTCTTTTTGACCCCTTGTTATTAAAGTGATGGGCTGCTTGACCCCTCGTTTCCCCTTTTGGTGGGTAGCCTTCCTTCCCTCTCTCTCCTTTCTCCATTTCCTCCTTCCCCATTTGCTCTTTCACGTGATTATTTCCCCCCTTGCTTCTCTTATCTCCTTCACTTCCCAAGGTGATGCTCTTCATCTCCTTCTTGCTTGTGTGTGAGCTGCTCATCCTGGAAATGGATAGGAGAGAACATTCCGGACCGCAGTAGGCATGGTCTTCTACTTCTTCCCCTACTTCATCTTCTTCTTCCTCCTCGAGCTCCAATTGTTGAAGCCATGGATCAAATTCTTCCCCTTTGGCTTGCATGGGTTTCGATCAAGTATGGACTAGGAGTGCTATCCTAGTTTATGAGAGTTTATGATCTTGTAAGAGTATATAGGACTAGAAGTCTAAGGACTTCTAGCTTGCGTGAGTGGTTGTTGATTATCAAGCCTTGTCTTGCACAACCCTTGGTTGTATTCCTACGGGAAGTGAGATTGGTTATTTGGCTAGTTGTGAGACGAGGTAAGTCTCCGGACTTACTTAGCTCGCTTTTATGCATTATTTGGAATAGTGACGGTGGTGTGTGTTCTGGCTTGTTTATAATCATGAAAACCGGATTACGATGACTTAGACATATATATTGTTGGCCCACTTGTTTATTATTATCGGGCGGTGACATCACTGCCCAGCTCCCAAGGGAGACTGGGAGGTTCTCTGCGACCAGGCCATACATGGTATATGGGCGGGCTTCTTCACCACTCCACATGGTATACGGGAAGAGCTCTGAACCATTCCTATTGGTTACACGGGGACAGGGGCGAGAGTTATAGGACTTCTCGTGTCACACTTTGAACGAACGAAACTATTAATGGAATGACTTAAAAAGAGAAGATATGAATCGGGTTGTGGGTGTATATGAGCATGATGTGCGTTATGTTTACTTATGTGCGTGTTTGTGCCCTTGCTATCTTTATAATTCATAGAATATGAGCTACCGGTTTTATACCGATTGTTGTAGTTGATGTGCAAGTTAGGATGTGGCCGAGTGATCCGGAGGAGTGGGCAGTCGGGGTTCCATACATCATGGGTCAAGTTTGGGGGATTTGAGTCCGTGTATTGTTGTTGTATACTAGTGTATTTTTGGCGTTGTTGTATAGTCGGGTAAGGTTTTTCATTCTTTAATTATTCGGGGATCATATCATTGCATTTAAATGTATTTCAGTTTTGACCTTAATTTGTGTCTTGTTGCAAGATCCGTGAAATTGTTGTCAGGCTAAGTGTCAGGACCCATTGTGAGGTCTCCATCCGTAGCATCCCGAGTCCCGGGGAATCGGGGTGTTACATACCCGGTGATTCATCCCATTAGAGAAACATTCTATCCCAACATACCACAACTTGTCCTAAGTTGATTAAAAGCTTGAGTCCTTTCTATAATCGGAAGTCCAATTCTCTAAAATCCACTCTCTATACATTGATCTTACATCTTGTGTTTGTGTTGTTGATTGGTTGAGATTGTTGCTTGATTATGATTTTTGCTTGATCATCACAAAAACCCATCCAAAAACATATGATTTTCTTTTCTTTATTCCCTTCTCTTTTCTTATCTTAGACTTGCACTATCCATGATTATTGCATGATTTAATCTCACCTCGGTTTTTGTGTTCGCCCTCACAATGCTTCTCTTTCTACTCTATGACCCCTACACTGCGGGTTTTGCAAGGTAGTTTAGGAGATATTATCGAATTATAAATTGTAAGACTTTGTGTGTGTATGTTTTGGGCGAACAAGTTCTTGGCACTCTTGCCTTGGATTTGTAGCATCACTCCTAGCGGAGAACAATATTCGGGAATCATGACTATTGCATGAAATGTATTTCGGTTTTGGCCTTTTATTTGTGTCTTGTTGCAAGATCCGGTGCAATTGTTGTCAGGCTAAGGGTCGGGACCCATTGTGAGGTCTCCGCCCGTAGTGCTCCGAGTCCCGCGGATTTGGGGTGTTACATCGTGTATTTCCTTGTATTGTAGTCATGAGTGATAAGTTGAATGTAATTTTTGTTTTTAATTGATATATGGTACGTTGTTTGGTGTTTTCTTGAAGATTTTGTTCTTTACTAGTACATATTTATAGTAGTAGATGTATGATGGTATCATTATGTGTCATAAAAGAAATCTAACGTTTTATTTTCCAATAAAATCATTTTGTGATCATGGTTTTTGATTGTGCACATTTCATATAGAAGTAAGATAAATGGATCATGTGCAGGCAAATGTTGATAACTTTTGAGGAAGAAGTTTATATATATATTTATATATGGAAAATAATTAAACAACAATCCAACGTTTTATTTTCCTAATAAAAGCTTTTGGTGTATTTTTCATGGTTCCCACATGTGATGCTTATTTTTTGACATTTATGGTCTATCTTTATTGGTACCTACATAAATAATCAAATAAAAGAAACCACAACTTAACTTATTATCATCATAAAATAATAATGGAAGTATTTTGACGATAAAGAAATAGATGAAACAAAATATATCATACCCAAATTAGTATTTGATATATATATATATATATATATATATATATATATATATATATATATATATATATATAGAGTTTGGCTCCCATGTAAACAACCCTTATAGTGTTCAATGAGAACGAATTATATTCGTTGGATCAATATAATGGACGGCTGAGATTAAGCATTATTTTAATTATAAAAAAAATGATAATTACATAAACCTCAATTTTATGGAAGGTGTAGGCGCGTGTTAAACCACACTCTCCATAACTTCCACCAATTTTAATATTTTCCTTAAATACGACCACTAAATATTCTTACGGTTATTTTAGTATCCCGCTTCTTCCTCCAAAGCACAATCCTGTGTTTTTGAACTGAAGCATCTCTTTGGTGCCGATAACTTCTTCCGGCATTCGACGGCGTCTTTGGAGCATGAGCTTTCTTCCCCATCCATTGTACACTAGCAACTGTGTTCGCCTTTCAACGTCTTCACTCGAGGTAACTAACATTCTTCAATAACATTCTTTTTTCGATTCTTCAATTTAGGGTTTTTTGGGGGTTAAAACTAATGAAATCCCTAATTTCGTTGTGGATATCTTCGTCCTCTACTTCTTCATCCAGTTTTCGGCGCCATTGTAGTCGCTGGCGCAGTGTTCGTGGGTCGATTCCGTATTTGTTTTTGTGTTCGACGATATTCGGAGGTCTACAACCTAATATCTTATTCGGTGGCTGTATTCGGTTCTATAAGTGACTGTATTCGGCGTTCTGCATTCTCACTCGAGGTAATGAACATTCTTGGATTACATTCTTTTTTCGATTCTTCAATTTAGGGTTTTTTGGGTTAAAACTAACGAAATCCCTAATTTCGTTGTGGATATCTCCGTCCTCTACTTCTTCAATTTAGGGTTCTTTGTGGTCGACTGTATTCGGAGTTCTACAACCTAATATCCTGTTCGGTGGCCGTATTCGGTTATATAAGTGATTGTATTCGGCGTTCTGCATCGAAACATTTTGTTCTTCGTCGATTCTTACACACATTAGGGTTTTCTTCGACTATCCGCGACTAATCCGTCTCAAGAGGTACTTTTATTGTTGTATTTCGCTTGTCTGTCCATATTTGAGTTGTGTTATTGAGTATTGGTTTATATAATCGGTTGTCCATCGTTGTTGAATGTTCCAAAACTGAATGTCTATTGATTTTTGTTGTTGATATTGAAATATTTTTGTCGAGTTTGGGTTACTATGCTATTGTTGTTGAATGTTGTCGATGCCTTGTCGAATGCGAGTTACGCTTGAGCCATTTTACGCATGCCTGTTCATATGCGATTGGTGTCAGTGGCTTTTGGTTTTAATATCCTGATAAGTTCATTATTCATGAATGTTTACGCATGCCTGTTCATATGCGATTGATTATTTTTTGGTACATATTAGCATTGAATGTTGTTCTTCATGTGATATTCTATAATATGATTTGTAAGTCCTTTTTTATGAGTTGATATCCGATGATTTTTACTACACATATCCGATGATTTTTACTACACATATTCGATAGCATACTACTTTTTTATTCGCTAATAGCTGTTTTGTTTCTGTGTGGAACATAACGTTAAAAATTGTTGCAAACTTGTACGCAGTTACTTTCAATTGGTGCCGAAGGGGGCGTTGAGTTCGAAGAAATATACAACATTTTCAACTACGAACTGAACAAGTGCTTAATATCAACAGATCACATGAAAGATTTTGGAAATCTTGACATGGTAAAACACAGTGTTGCAAGAAATACCGCGTATAGTTGCTAGAGGGGCGTTGGAGATTAACAATGCTATGGATGATGAGGAATAGACGATCCAAGTTGTTATTTTGATATGCTGTTCCAAACAACTGTTTTGCTACATTATGTCAAAACTATATGCTACAATTTCTTTCTATTTTTGGATATTTGAATCACATATGTAGAGATCAATGTGTTTGACACTCATGTCTTTATTAATGTCAAAGCTTTATGTAACAATGTCAAAACTCTTTTGATATGTTGTTTCGGACAACTCTTTTGCTACAACGAGTATAACACAACAAACATTGGAAGCCAACTTTTATCTTGTATGCAAACACCGTTTACCATGCATAATATGATGGATTAATAAGTGTACTCATTACTGAATATGAACGATATAATTTCAGAATATATTTAATATAGTTAATGGATGCTTCATATATTAGGTGTTGTATGTTAAAGAGCACAACCTTTACACTTGAGGAAACATAGGAAGATGATCGTTATTCTATATGCAAACACTGTTTATCATAGATAATATGACGGATTAGAAAATATACTTTTTACCGAATATGAATGATATATTTTTCAGAATATACAAGATATATTTAACGGATATAGAATATTTTAGTGTGTCATATGTTAATGAGCGCAACATGTACACTTGGGTAATGGAGTTTACACTTTCTTATTTGGTGTTTCAATACTATAAAATGTAATCGTATTACAAACAAGATTACCGGAAATAATATTTCTATATTAACAAATATAGTTATAAATATTTCTATATTACCGGAAATAATATTTATATCAATTGTTTGGAAATAATTTGTCTTCACAAAAACAGTGAGAATAACACATCCAACATAGGAAGACGAACGTTATCTTGTATGCAAACACCGATAACCATACAAAAATATGATAGATTAGTAAGTGTTCTTCTTATCGAATATAAACGATATAAATATGGAATATAAAGGATATAGTTGCCGAATATATTCGATATAAGTTCTAGATATTATACTGTTCGTGTACCGAATTCAGATAAATGAATTAAGTGCGTATGATCGAGTAAATATAACAAGTAACACCACAATTGGTTATAGAGTTCATTATAGTAGTTCACCGATTACGAAATATCACATTCATTTAAGATAAGTTTCACAACGTACATGATATAAAGAGTGAAACTCTTTGACACTTTCCGGTAGTGGGTACATTTCCTTGAATCCTGAACGACTACACAGACGATGCAATAGAGTCCCGTCTTTTGTGCATACACGGGAAGATGACAAACGAACATCAAAACCGACCTCCTTAACATACGCCTTATAAAAATCGATACCTTCTTCCGGTGTCTTGAAACACATTCCAATACATGGATGTATGAATTCATCGTACTGTTGTAATAGCTAGGATTTCCGAATTCTAATTAATGTTGATTAACTTAATCGTTGATAGTAATTGACATATAACTTGTGAAGATTTCCCAAGTGATGAGTATGAGTCCTACCGTTATGTTCCTCGCGTAATTTTGGACGTTTGGGGAAATTTTTACTTTTTCCCCCGGGTAATTATTTTTACCCTCCGGTGTTATTTGGAGCATTTAGGAGCTCCAATAAATAAAGTTGCAGTTGAGAGAAATGATCGGAACGTCGGATATGTCCTAAATGTGAAATTATATAAAAGACGAAACGGCCAAAAGAGTCGCTACTTCGATTCTTAGCGGTTAAGAAATGTGGCTTAGGAATGCCCATTTTACGAGATAGTTATGGATTAATTATCCCGATAATATTCTGGATTTGATTTTCCAATTTGGTAAGGTTTGGAGACCGAAATTATAACCGCGATCCAATTAAATAGTTTGGATTAATATATATATATATATATATATATATATATATATATATATATTGAAAGGCGGCTGCAGAGAGTTCTTAACTTCCATTTACATTATAATATACATATATATATTAACATGATGAGGCTGTCATCCTCATCTCTTATATTCAATTTTCAATATCAAAGTTGCAGAAGAGGAAAAGCGAGAGCGAAGAACCAAGGTACGCTCAACTTCGGTCACTCACAAACCTTTCACTTTCGATCCATTTTCAAATCCGTTTGTACCAACGAGTCCCTTATCTTGTTCTCTTCAACGTGGTACCAACTTATTTCCCGTTTGTTAGCTTTTTGGTAAAGCTTCCGTTTACCGCTATCGGAACACCGACGACCACCGCAAGTCATCAAATGTAAGGTTTCATACCGCGCTCTTACTCCCCGTATCGCTAGGAGTCTGGATCTTCTTCCGGTTCGTATATCGGGTTAGTAACGAATAAGTTATGAATTTATTCGTTTTCCTTATTGCGGGTTAGTATAAATTGACCTTAAGTTGGTTAAAATGGATAATTGGAATTTCCATTATGCTCATTACATTATTCTGGTAATTATGGGATTTTGGTTGGTGATGATATCATGAGTTGGATTTATGCCCTGAAGTGGCTTTTAGGTTTAGCATGTTGTTCGAGGTTATAGGATGTATATGATCCCTATGGATCCCTTTGGGTCTAGGTGTGACCCTTTGTTTGATAAGAGATATGACATCTCTTTATGCCTTGTCTATAGGCTGTGTTGTTCCTCCAGTGTAGAGGTGATCGTGGTTGAGTTTGTACGAGGTTGAGGTAAGTCCGTAGGACTTACTTAGCTACCATCCTTATATTGGGTGTTTGTATGAGTGGTGTGTGCCTTATATGTTTGCTATGATAGCATGTGATGTCGTATTTACCGACCTATGTTTTATTGATTGCCCCACTACGTGGCTGTGATAACCTTTCCCTTTCATCCCGCCGTGGAGTCTGGGAGGTTCTCTGATGTCAGGCCAGACCGGTTTACAGGAAGGGCGCAATCCACTCCCATAGGGTACACGGATTGTGTGACCGATACTAGTACGGCTGGCTAGCAGGCTCAGAGGCGAGGATGTATCGGTCCTCGTGTCACCTAGTTTCATATATACTATATCTATACGATTTGAGTGAATGACCATTATATTGAGATGAATAAATGGGTAAATGAGTGAAAGCATGCTGATATGTTTATCTTTCCCTATGTGTGATTGTGCTTATGCATTACCTCATATATGTATGGTTAGCTAACGGTTTCATACCGTGTTGTAGTTGTTTACAGGTTAGGCGCTGCTGAGTGATTTGACAGGGTGACAGGCCGAGGACCCTCGTACATTAGGTGGTTGGTTTGGGTTTGTTGTGTTCCCCTCCTGCGTGAGAATGATGTCTTGTTTTCCCTCCTGTGTGAGGATGTTGTTTATACTCGGCTATGTTGTCTTTACCTTTGGGTTGTATTGTTTATGTCGTTTTATGTATTTGTTTTATATCTGTCAG
Source organism: Fagopyrum homotropicum (assembly GCA_033239125.1). Taxonomy (NCBI): domain Eukaryota; kingdom Viridiplantae; phylum Streptophyta; class Magnoliopsida; order Caryophyllales; family Polygonaceae; genus Fagopyrum; species Fagopyrum homotropicum. Next base: position 63,490,809 of record BSWB01000005.1, read on the forward strand.
TGCCATGTTGTAAGGTCCAGTGAACTTGTTGTCAGGCTAGGGTCAGGATCCATTGTGAGATCCTAGCCCAATGTGGCATCCCGAGTCCTGCGGATTCGGGGTGTTACAGAGTTGGTATCAGAGCCCAGGTTGACAACAATGGCACTTGCTACCTGCAATGAGGTCTGATAGGTAAAATAAACAGAACCCGACGGGGGTCTGACTTTTTCAAAAGGTTTTGGTTTTAAATATGGTTTTGGGTTAGAATGTACGAGAAGTCGTCACCTCTGCCATGGATCTCTGCATCGTAGATATGTATATATATCTGTGTGTACTATGGATTATGTGGATGTATTATATACATATCGATACCTATGGCATATATATAGCCTTATAAGATTAGTTGCGTATATCCTACAGATGACTCAGACTAGAGTAGTATCTGTAGTAGGATGAGGTAGGGGTACACCCCCTCTTCCTCCAGTGGTGATAAGTTTGGGACCAGTTTCCGCTGTTGTATCGCCTATGGCAGAGAACGAGTTTGAAGAGGCTGATCGTGTCTCCATGAGTAGATCCGAGTTTCAAGAATATATGTAACAAGTATATGAAGCGGTGATAGCGGGTAGATCCACACCGGATTTACCAACAATTGTAAGATCAACTGAAGCTTCTGGATCCGGAAATAAGCAATGGACTGAATCAGTTACTAGAGAAGCAAAGATGATGAATGGGGAACCAAGTCCGATATCAGGACAATCTAGTGATCCTTTGGCCATGAAGATGACTGGCAAGGGACTACAGTGTTTTAATTGCGTGGAAGTTGGGACACTGGCGAGTTGTGTTCCCAAAGGCGCCCATCATATGCTTTACGTGTGGTAAAGTAGGGCATAGAGCGAAGTTTTGTCGACAGGACAAGGCATTGCCTTTACAGGTTCCCTTCAAGAGTGAGATCATTCCAGGTGGACGACGAAGGTCGAGGTACCCTTCAGTTGCACAGGTTGCAAGGATGGGATGATTATGTTTCAGTTGTGGCTGTCCAAATCATTGCGTTCTGTGTGCCCTTTGGCACTGATAGCTTGTTTCACTTGTGTTGAGCTAGGCCATATGGCTCTTTCTGTCAGCACGATGGTGTTTCTTCCCAGTAAGACCTTCCTCTTTCCAGTGCAGAAAGAGTGAAAGTGGAGGCTATAGTAATGACCTCAGTGATACCTGAGGAGCATGGATCTGACATTGAGTGATGATATGTAGTGGAGCTACGAGTGTTAGCTGTTATAGGTACCATTCTCGTTAATGGTTTACTAGTGGAGTTTTGTTTGTTATGAGTGCTATGCACTTCTTGTCTTTCGATGCATGCGTTAATGTTTGATCTTTGATATATAGTAGAAGGTGGACTTTCTTTTACAGGATTACCAGTTAGGGGTCTGAGGTACCCGCGAGATATGCGTTTGTTCCCTTATTCCAGGACTTGTGTATGGCTTGTAGACTTCTTTGTCATGCCGTAGGTGCATGAGGAAGTCATTATGTGTATGGATTGGATGAATAGATATCATGCGGTGTTAGATATTAATAGTAAGGCTATTATAGTCTTTACTGAGATGGTAAATAGAGGTCTTTTGAGGTTAAGACCTTTGAAGAGACGGGTTTGTCATCAGGACTGTACGAGCAGTGAGCTGATAGCACAGGGATGTAACGTCTTCTAGTGTTATACCATGAAGGAGCGAGATAGTCCAACATTGGAAGGTATTCCAGCTGTTTATGAGTTTATAGACGTGTTACTGAACCGTCTAGCTGCCACCTCAGCAGAGTGTGGACATTGTTATCGAGTTGAAGTATGATACAAGATTGAATGGGAAAGTCACACTATATGGTGCTTGTTGAGATATTATACTGATTACCTGAAAATTTGACTGAAACGGGCTTCTTTTACCCTAGTAGGTTCCATGTTCCGTATTGACGACCTGATGAGTTAGCTTCAAGAAGCAATTGTGTTTTCAGGACTCCTTTGTGCTCAAGATATCCCTAGTCATGGATGAGAGAGCAACATGTGTATGAGATAACATCCCATACCCGTTATGGACACTACGAGTTTGTAGTGATGTCATTTGGGTTGACGAATGTTTTAGTAGTTTTTATGGAGTTGATGAACAGTATCTTCATCGACTTTCTTGATTAGTTGGTGGTGGACTTCATTGATGACATGTCGGCATACTCTCATAGTAGAGAATAGTAGACCGATCTTCTGAGGACCGTTCTGCAGATTTCGAGAGATAGAGGGTTATATTCTACGCTCTCTAAGTGTAAGTTGAGATGTCAGTGGTAGCCTTTTTACGCCATGCTGTCTCTGCCAGTGGGATCATGGTTGACCTGGCGAGAATTAAGTATGTTGTAACATGGGAGATACTGATGAACATTAAGGAATACGTAGTTTTCTCGGCTAAGCCGATTGATACCAATGTTTTGAGGAAGGATTTTATATGATTACGTATTCATTTGCGAGTCTTTTGAGAAGACCACCATAACTACGTGATGAAAGTAGTGTGTCTAAGTTCTGAAGAGTTGAGGAGGCATTTGACCTCTGCTTCTATTCTGTTGTAGTTAGAAGATTTTTGGGATCTTGTTATTTACGGTGATACATCCCAGCTAAGTTTGAGATGTGTATTACTACAGAGGAGTAGGGTTATTGATATGTGTGTTTACAGTTGAGAGCGTATGATGAGAACTATCCGAGTCATGATTTAGAGTTAGTAGTGGTAGTTCAAGCATTTAAGTTTTGAAGACCGTACCGGTGTGATCTTCATGTCAGATTTCTATAGATCATAGAAATCTGAAGTATATTTTATGCAACAGGGGTTGAATAACCGCCAGTGTTAAGAGCTTAAGTTGATCAAGACTTTGACTTGAAGATTCCATATCATTCAGAGAATTACTTGAATGGAAAGACGCTCCAAGAGAAGATGATTGTGTGATTGATAGTTCAGCCTCAGCTTTAGAGAGATCTAGCTTGGCTAGAGTTGGACAATCAGTTCCTTGATGAGGATACCCAGTTCTACCTGGTCTATTGGATGAGGTCCAACAGAAGCAGGAGACCTGCCCGGCCTTGACAAGGTTTAGAGAAAGGATGTCTCGTACTGAGGCACCATAGTTCTCCATGGGAGTAGATGGACTGATGAAGATTCATGACCACTTTTGTGTACCTGCTGATGCAGATGGAGACAGAGAATATTATGGTATACCCACTGTACGCCTTATTCAGTACATTCAGGTACGAGTAAGATGTACCACGAGATGAGACGATTATATTGTATGAAGCCGATATAACCAGATTTGTGATACGGTGTGTGACCTGTCAGCAGGTCCAGATAGAGTATTTCAGATCTAGAGATAAGCCCCACCCACTACCAGTGCAGTAGTAGAATTTGGGAAGACATCACTATGAACTTTTTTATGGGATTGTGACACAGTAGAAGATTTATGTTATGTGGATTGTTGGTAACAAATTAATGAAACCGGCACGTTTCATTTCTATCAGAAGGACGTGGCTAGTGAATGAATTGGCTGAGGAGTACACTAGACAGATAGTGAGACTCCATGGTATACCGAGAACGATCATTTCTGATCGAGATGGATGTTTTTACTTTGAGATTTTGGGCAGTAGATTCAGACTGCTTTGGGGACGAGTATGTACCTCATGACGACACTTCACCCCCTGACAATTGCTCACTTAGAGAGGATCATCTAGATCTTAAAGATCTATTATAAGTTATAAGTCGAATGGGAAACGTGGATGGTTATATTACCTTCCATTAATGAGTTTATTATATAACAATGAAGGACGTGCATCTTTCTGGGATGGCCCTATGAGGCAATATATATAGACATAGATGTCGTATATCCTTATGCTAGAAGTGATCTAGCAGTAGTAGTGGAATAACACCTAACCAGCTTCAGGATTTTATAGTTCAAGTAACATTGATTGAAGGAAGAATGCTGGTTGTACAGAGTCGCCAGATTTTATATGTAGACAAGAGGCGATAACCTCTAAAGTTCAAGCGAGAGTTCATATCCGGCTGTAAGTATCTCAGCTGCGAGACGTAGACGTGTTAATATGGAAAGGGAACTGAGTTTCCAATATGATGGTTTATTTGAGATCGACCAGTACGGAGAAGGCAGCATGATGTTTAGCTTTGCCTATGAGATTAGAGGATATCCACCCAGTGTTTCTTATGTCTCAACTGAGGAAGTATATACCAGACTCGAGACACCTTGTGAGTTACGATGATTTGGTGGTTGAGTTCAACCACACTTTTGTTGAGCATTCGATTTCATTCTTGGAATGAGATATGAAACGCTTGCATTCGAAAGACATTCCCATATTGAGGATATTATGGTCGAGATGAAGACCTGAAGAGGTTATGTGAGAGACTGAGGATAGTGTTCTGAGGAACTATCTAGAGAATATGTTGGGACAGACCCATTTGTGGGAGCACGAGTATATCTTAGTGCTATCTTGATGAATGTTGTGCTTATGTGCTTATGTGCTTATATGCCTTGATATGTTATTCCATGCTAGTTGTGATGTGATTTATGATATTAGTAGATCTTGATGTGCTAGCGTGATGTATGTTATAGCTGGAGATGATTACTTCCTCCACGCTACCCGACTATGATTATATTTATAGTTGGAGATGGTTCTTTCCTCCATGCTATTTGAGTGGGATTAGGATTCAGCTGGAGATGGTTCTTTCCTCCATGCTACCTTGATGGACATAGTTCAGTGGAGATGTAATTCCTCCATGCGATATATATGTTTATGGGTTGGCTAGAGACGTATTTCCTCTATGCATGTGATATGTTTTGGCTAGAGATGTGCTTCCTCTATGCCTTGTGATGTGGTATGGCGAGAGACGTGATTCCTCTATGCTTTTGGGTAGCGCTATGGCCCTTTTTCCTGGAGATGATGATTCCTCCATGTTTATACTTGAGGTTATAGATTGTTATAGATTGTGATCTTTTGAACGGAGATGTGATACCTCCGATAGAAAGAGTGAGAGTTATACCTCGGCGTATGGGTCCGAGAGGATTTGGGAATTGTTCAAGTTTCGGGACGAAACTTTTTTTTAGGGGTGTGTGATGTAATAGCTAGGATTTCCGAATTCTAATTAATGTTGATTAACTTAATCGTTGATAGTAATTGACATATAACTTGTGAAGATTTCCCAAGTGATGAGTATGAGTCCTACCGTTATGTTCCTCGCGTAATTTTGGACGTTTGGGGAAATTTTTACTTTTTCCCCCGGGTAATTATTTTTACCCTCCGGTGTTATTTGGAGCATTTAGGAGCTCCAATAAATAAAGTTGCAGTTGAGAGAAATGATCGGAACGTCGGATATGTCCTAAATGTGAAATTATATAAAAGACGAAACGGCCAAAAGAGTCGCTACTTCGATTCTTAGCGGTTAAGAAATGTGGCTTAGGAATGCCCATTTTACGAGATATTTATGGATTAATTATCCCGATAATATTCTGCATTTGATTTTCCAATTTGGTAAGGTTTGGAGACCGAAATTATAACCGCGATCCAATTAAATAGTTTGGATTAATATATATATATATATATATATATATATATATATATATATATATATATTGAAAGGCGGCTGCAGAGAGTTCTTAACTTCCATTTACATTATAATATACATATATATATTAACATGATGAGGCTGTCATCCTCATCTCTTATATTCAATTTTCAATATCAAAGTTGCAGAAGAGGAAAAGCGAGAGCGAAGAACCAAGGTACGCTCAACTTCGGTCACTCACAAACCTTTCACTTTCGATCCATTTTCAAATCCGTTTGTACCAACGAGTCCCTTATCTTGTTCTCTTCAACGTGGTACCAACTTATTTCCCGTTTGTTAGCTTTTTGGTAAAGCTTCCGTTTACCGCTATCGGAACACCGACGAACACCGCAAGTCATCAAATGTAAGGTTTCATACCGCGCTCTTACTCCCCGTATCGCTAGGAGTCTGGATCTTCTTCCGGTTCGTATATCGGGTTAGTAACGAATAAGTTATGAATTTATTCGTTTTCCTTATTGCGGGTTAGTATAAATTGACCTTAAGTTGGTTAAAATGGATAATTGGAATTTCCATTATGCTCATTACATTATTCTGGTAATTATGGGATTTTAGTTGGTGATGATATCATGAGTTGGATTTATGCCCTGTAGTGGCTTTTAGGTTTAGCATGTTGTTCGAGGTTATAGGATGTATATGATCCCTATGGATCCCTTTGGGTCTAGGTGTGACCCTTTGTTTGATAAGAGATATGACATCTCTTTATGCCTTGTCTATAGGCTGTGTTGTTCCTCCAGTGTAGAGGTGATCGTGGTTGAGTTTGTACGAGGTTGAGGTAAGTCCGTAGGACTTACTTAGCTACCATCCTTATATTGGGTGTTTGTATGAGTGGTGTGTGCCTTATATGTTTGCTATGATAGCATGTGATGTCGTATTTACCGACCTATGTTTTATTGATTGCCCCACTGCGTGGCTGTGATAACCTTTCCCTTTCATCCCGCCGTGGAGTCTGGGAGTTTCTCTGATGTCAGGCCAGACCGGTTTACAGGAAGGGCGCAATCCACTCCCATAGGGTACACGGATTGTGTGACCGATACTAGTACGGCTGGCTAGCAGGCTCAGAGGCGAGGATGTATCGGTCCTCGTGTCACCTAGTTTCATATATACTATATCTATACGATTTGAGTGAATGACCATTATATTGAGATGAATAAATGGGTAAATGAGTGAAAGCATGCTGATATGTTTATCTTTCCCTATGTGTGATTGTGCTTATGCATTACCTCATATATGTATGGTTAGCTAACGGTTTCATACCGTGTTGTAGTTGTTTACAGGTTAGGCGCTGCTGAGTGATTTGACAGGGTGACAGGCCGAGGACCCTCGTACATTAGGTGGTTGGTTTGGGTTTGTTGTGTTCCCCTCCTGCGTGAGAATGATGTCTTGTTTTCCCTCCTGTGTGAGGATGTTGTTTATACTCGGCTATGTTGTCTTTACCTTTGGGTTGTATTGTTTATGTCGTTTTATGTATTTGTTTTATATCTGTCAGTGCCATGTTGTAAGGTCCAGTGAACTTGTTGTCAGGCTAGGGTCAGGATCCATTGTGAGATCCTAGCCCAATGTGGCATCCCGAGTCCCGCGGATTCGGGGTGTTACAACTGTAGAGTCCAATATTTTGTTTTCCCCGATGATTGCATCATGTCTATTGCATCGTTGAGCTCTTCATTTGCCGTTGCTTCATAAAAATCATCCATACTCTCCATGTTAGCATCAATGCCGAATCCATTAACATGCCAATCCCTTTCATTTATGGAATCTGTAAAAAAATTCACTACAGATTTATAATCTGATAATTGAAATATAGTTAATGTTTACGAGTATGTTTAATGTTTGATGAGTGGGTAAACCATAACCGGTGCCATATCTGTTTTTGTACCAATTTATAGAACTTATTCGGCGGTATAGTCACATATATTCGTTAATATGAAACCAAATATCTATTGATATATTAATGTCATCGTAAAAACTCAATTCACATCAATGACGTGTTTACCTTCTTCCATTGATGTCGAAATGTTGCTTTGCCCTACACAAATCATCCGATAAATGTGGACCTATAATGATAAAAAAACGTGAGTCTAAAATTATAATATCCAACAATGACACGAAGACTTTCGATATGTAACCCGATCATTCAAACGACAACACATGTAACACAACGATCAAGAGACACCATTAAGACGAAGGCACAAGACGAAAAAACGGTAGACAAAACGTGTGGTTGATGATGGTTAGAATGAAACTAAAAATTTATCACTTACTTTGAATTATTCCGGCGATCGAAGATATGGTTGATTTTCCGGCGACACAGGAGACAAAACAGTAGCAGCAAAACCTTGAAGACAAAACGGTAGCAGATACGTAGATACGTGTGGTTGATGATGCTGAGTAATCTGATATGGGTAGTGCAATTTCGAAGATATTATTTATTACCCTATCAATTAATTGGAAGATTCTGTGAATTGTAACTACCTAAAATAGTGGAAGAAGATATTATTTAGAATAATTAAAAAAATAAAGAAATTACCTTAACTGGGAGAGTGTATTACACACTACAATTAGGAGAGTGGTTTGGCTTTTTAAGAGAATATTTGTGTAAAATTTCAGCCATTGGATTAATCAGATCAAGGGCTATTATTTGTTCTCATTGAACACTATAAGGGCTGTTTACATATGAGTCAGTATCTATATATATATATATATATATATATATATATATATTTATATATTTATTTATGACTATACCTATTAATGATGAATATTAACAGCCCTCACAACCAGGACCACCTATGTTGTAACCATTGGTACCTATATTTATGATCAAAATAAGAATAAATCACAAATGAAATTAACTATGTTAGTAAAATATTAGTTTATCACTTGATTGAATACTTAATGAAAACACTAAGAAGAGACAATACATATCACACTTACACGACTATAATGTATATAGGTGAACACATGTAATTTTTCGTAAACTTTTTGGATCTATAACTCGATTATAAGTTCTAGTCTACCTTCCTAACCTTCAATTTTAAAGCTTGTTCAAATTTTTACATATTTGCATGGAATATGCTATGTTTGATAAAAGATAATTTATAGTATTAAGTAATACTTTCGAAAAATTAAAGGTAGTAATTGATACATATTAAGACTCAACCTTAGTCGATGAAAATGACTATATCTACTTATTTGGAGTTTAAAATGTTTCATTTTATCTTAAAATATTTTATTTTATAATATATATGCATGATATATTTGTGTGTGTGGAGTTTGGTATTATTAATTGATCATTATATGTTACGATAGACAATAGATTTTGAATTAAAGTATTATAATTTGGTGTATATATAAGTAGAAATTGGTTTCATATTATCGTGTTTAAGTGATTAATTTCAAAAAGTGATAAAATAATAAATCACAAGAAACATGGCTTGATGGGTCTAGAGATATATATACCTGTTTCGGATACAATCAAGATAGACGATGAATCTTGGCTGCATTTATCTTTGCACGCTAACTGACATTCATCTGATATACTATACTTCGGGCAGTTTTGTTTTACGCATTTCACAAAACATTCGTTATACGTACCTGTATATTAGTGTTAAGCTACATCATTAATTATTATATACAATAAGATTACTGTAAAAAAAAAAAGATATATATGATCTATTTTTGCGGTACAAACTCTCTTTTTGTTTCACCTCGGGTCTTACAATTGTATTTTAGAAACGTTGGTAAAAAAAATAAACTAAATGATGAGGCATATTTAGATATCACACGCAAGGTGATTTCTAGTCCTACTATGGTTATATAGAAAATGGTTTGTAAGCAATGGTCATATGATCATGACCTTTGAAGATGAGACACATTTATTTATTTATCCGATGCACACAATTTTTTGAGGATGATGGTGGTTAGGATAGTAATTGTAATACACCCCTCTGTTTCAGGTTATGATTGACACCTTAAAATTTGATAATTTTCACAAATTAGTCAACACACCAAAATATCATGAAATAATGAATTAGATGAAATAAGAATGAAACAAACCAAAAAGGAAATTAAAATTTGTGTATGTACCGTTGGAGGTAACCGAATGCACGGTCATAGACATGAGAACCAAGAAAACTAGAACCATCATGACTCGCGTATTTCCTTGCATTGTAGTCCTGACTGATAAGTTGAATGTAATATACGTTTTTAATTGATTTGAGGTACGTTGTTTGGTGTTTTCTTGAAGATTTTGTTCTTTACTAGTATGTATTTATAATACTAGATGTTTGATGGTATCATTAGGTGTCATAAAAGAAATCTAATCATTACAACAGGTAAAATATATTTTCATTCAAAACTATTACTTTTTGTACAATTTAATGACTACATTAGGTGTAAAGTTACACTAAATATGGACATAAGTGATTTATTACATAATACATATGATACATTTCAAGTTTATGATTAGGAAATGAATTACTATTGTGTATTGAGTCTCTCTATATATATTTTCTCTACTTTTGGGGATTTTAACTTTTATTGTGGGAAGAATGGTCATCGATCAAATGGTGAATCTACTTTAACTTTTTTTCGAAAAAAAAACATTTGTTAGTCTCGTCATGTACGTTTGATTCACACTTCGCTATAGAAAATTATGCATTATAATAGATCGTGTTATTTCAAGTTCAAATGTAGCAACTCACAAATATTTTGGCGGGTTCATGTCAGTGGACAAGTTAAAGGAGAGGACCTTGTCCCCTAAATATTCATAATTTTCATTTCACTTCTGAAATGCCCTAAAATAAAGTGCGTTTCCGATGTATACTTTTCCGTAATTTTATTAATATTAGAGAGCTTAAATATATTTTCGAGCATTTTTATGTCATAATTTAAATTTTACGAGTACGTATGTATATATTTATCTACATATTATATATTTATATATTACCCGTATTTAAGTTATTAAATTATTATAGTATAATATTTTACGCGAACGATGTAACACCCCAAATTTTTCAACTTGGGGAGTTACTGGTTAGGACCGCACAGTGGGTCCCGACCTTAGTTTGACAACAACTTAACAAGATCTTACAACAAGGCACAGATAAGGAAAAACCAGAAAGCATAAATTAAGTCTTAACAATGTATGAATGTGACCAGAACAACCAATAGCCGGAAAACATAAGATAACAACTACGGATAGAAAGAAAAGAACCAAGGTTCTACTGGAAAACCCACAAATACAGAAACTGCAACACGTCCTAAAAGTACGACACCCCGGCTGACCACTACCATCCGGATCACTCGGCATCTGCTCTAACCTGCGGTACGTCTACACAACATAACAACTGTTAGCTAACTATCCAAATATAAGTAGAATAATAACAGCACAAACACACTCAGGATAATAAAAACAATCATCATGCTGGCACACAACCGTTTATTATCTATTACTTAGGTGATTCATCTTATTCAATTTTACAGTTGTGGCACGAGAACTCTTAGCAGTTCTCGCCTCCGTTCCTTATCCAACTGGGTGTAGGTCTAGCTTACCTCCGCCGGTAGCATCACTACAAACCGAGTATGGACTAGTCCCTAAAGAAACCCCCAGCGCCCTCAAGCTAACTGAGCAGAATGCCACCGCCCGTTACTCTTAGGCCAAGTATAGGTCGGTAAATATCTATCGCAACCTATAACTCTAAACATCTCAATCACACACCACTATCATCATTCATGCTCATATTCAGAAGTCAGCTAAGTAAGCCCAAAGGACTTACCTGTTACAGTTCTCGATTCTCTATAAATCAAACTCGTTCTGTAACTGTAGCAACTCAGTTGCCTGTCAAAGGAGATAAGTGCATTAGCACACTCCCAACGTAATTAGAAGTCTAAGACTTCTAAGATAGAAGATCGTAATAGGACATAACTAATACAGTACTAATTTATGGTAAAATGACTATTTTACTCTTGGTCCCGAAACTCCCAAAATTTACAAAATTCATGTCTAAACTTCTATTTGAGACTCTAAAGTCATATTCTAACTTCTAAAGTTTAGTTTGGTTACAAACTGGTACTTTTCCTATTTTCCTATTTTCCGAAAGATCGTAAATGTCCAACTTCGGTTTCAAATATAAAATTCGTAAAAGCTTATAAAAATTCCGAAATAATTCTCTAGATCATCTATGATGTTCCATCTACCCTTAGGAGTAAGAATTTCTCAAAACTGTTCATCCATCATTTTTATAAAAATTCTCAAAGTTGGCCACTACACTTACAATTCTATACTTAACCAAAAATCTTGGTTTTCTAAAAACTGCTTATATACTCTACTTTGGAAGCTTATAACTTCTAATCCGACCGTTCATTTCTTCTCAAATTTTAATACAGTAAACTACATACATCCACCTATTACCTATTAAAATTTCAACGGTGGATCTTCAACCTAACTCTCTAACATTGATCTACAAAAGTACCCATTTCCCACTTATAAACTGAAATTACAACAAGGGTTTTTCACTCTTATTTCTATTGTTCATATTTACAGCAGTCCACCTTCCTATAGATCTCTAGTTCGACTTCCACCTAACACACTAATCTATATGTTCCAAAACACTCATTCTAGGTTCTAAACTTATGGAGATTACAAAGTATATATACATAAGTTGCACCTATCTCATAAACAGGATCAAGCGGCAGTGGGTCTCTTACCGGACTGGTGTGAATCTTATCTCGTTTTATCAACGATCCAAGTGAAGTTGCAGCCTATCTCACTACTGTATCGATGGGAAAACAGTCCAGCATAAGAAGGAAGGTGTAAGATGCAAAATTTAACTAAGGAAGTGGCAGAAGGGATAGAGAGTTATCTAGATCTTTACCCGGCTATACAGAACACGTTTGGGTGAAGTTCGATCCAGAAGAGGCAGTGTCAGCCGCTAACGAGGCTGCAAGGGATGGTTGGTACGTGTGAGTTCAGCCGTGACACTAGCAGAAGGTAGAAGCGTAAGGAATAGAAAAGGCCTACCTTGCTGCGCTTTACAGTGTCTCCGGGTTGAAGTCGTTCTAGTTGCTGCGACGAGAAGAGCTCCCTTCGTTTGGCTACTCTGGACCTTTGTATGCAGAAGGTTGGTGTCTTGTTGTTCAGTGCTATCCTCGCATGTTGATAGAGTCTCGGAAGGGAGGAAGACGATGTTGAAAGTCTATCATCGAATGAAGGGAGGGAAGGTATGTGCTTGCGTGAATCTGGACAAGTTACAAGCGGCTGAAAATGGAAGGAGATCCCGCAAATCTCGGCAGTTACAATCCTTTGTAATGTTCACCAATTGAACGTGTATTACAGGCGGGCTGGCGTGCTCCTGGGCTGCGGGCTAGGCTGAGGAGTTGTGCCTACTGCTGGTCTCCTAGAAGCTGGGCGCTCTGGGCTGCTGGAACTGCTAGGCTGGCGCTGTGGCAAGCTGATGGGTTGCTTGAAACTGGCACGCTGGACTGGCAAGCTGCTGCTGGGCTGGGCGCTGACTGAAGAGGTAAGGCAGCAACACACGTTGCTGGTTGGGCTGGCGTAAGGGAGCAGCAGCCCGGTGCGAGCTGCAGTCCGGAAACGAGATCCCGACTAATGAATGCACGGAATAGACGGATACGGATTATGTTATAGTTTAGGATTGGTTATAAGATTCCTATCATTTTATGTGAAGGTAAGCTACATAAATGATAAATTTTATAAAGATCCTATCATTTTATGTGAAGGAAAGCTAAAAGATTCTATCATTTTATGTGAAGGGAAGCTACATAAAATGATAAATTTTATAATAATGTGTCTAACTAAGTAGACGGATATGGACCAACTGATCGAAAATGGGTTTGTTACAGAAATAAACGGAATAAAAATTTCGGATATTACATCAGTACCCCCTTAAAATAAGTTTCGTCCCGAAACTTAGAATAAGGTATCTACCCAAACAATTTCCCCTCAAGAGTTATATTCTAGTCTCACTCCAATTTGTCCCCCTTTTTCCTAGCATGCAATCTACTCACGCCATTAAGCACATAAACATCAACAATCACTTAAACATATAATCACAGAAATCATATAAAGTATCGTCTCAGTACTAACCCGTTGGTACGGAGGTAGCGGCTAACTCCGCAAAGAACTCAGGGTAGTTACGTCTAATACTCTTCTCTGTCTCCCAGGTAGCCTCATCAGCTCCTCGTCTAGACCACTGGATCCTCAGCATCGGTATCTCCTTAGAACGCAGGCGCCTAGTACTACGCTCTAGGACGGCTACTAGATACTCCACAAAAGTGTGGTCTGGCTTGACTATCAGATCCTCATGACTGATGACGTGTCTAGGATCCGGTATGTACTCTCTCAGCTGAGATACGTGAAAAACCGGATGGACTCCCTCCAATCTCGGTGGCAGTGCTAATCGGTAGGCAACCTCTCCGACTCTCTCTAAGATCTCAAACGGACCGACATATCGGGGACTCAGCTTCCCCTTAATGCCGAAACGCCTAACTCCTCTCGTAGGTGACACTCTCAACCACACCTGTGCACCTACTCTAAACTCCAAAGGTCGACGCCGTTTATCGGCGTAGGATTTCTGACGACTCTGAGCTGCTAACATCCGCTCTCGGACTAGGGCAATCCGAGCGATGTCATCCTGTATCTGGTCTGGTGCTACCCCACCAACCTTGCTAGGCTCATCCCAGCACAACGGTGTACGACATCTCCGCCCGTACAAAGCCTCATAAGGTGCCATCCCAATAGACGCGTGCCAGCTGTTATTATATGAAAACTCTACTAGTGGGAGATGATTTGGCCATACTTGTCCCCAATCTAGTACACATGCCCGCAACATGTCCTCTAAGGTCTGAATGGTCCTCTCAGACTGTTCGTCTGTCTGTGGGTGATAGGTAGTGGTAAAGTGGAGACTCGTCCCCAAAGCAGTATGTACCTGCTGCCAAAATCTCGAGGTAAAACGTCCATCCTTGTCGGAGACGATAGTCCTCGGTACTCCATGGAGTCTCACAATGTGTCTGGTGAACTCCTCAGCTAGACGACTTACCGGCCACGTTTCCTTAATCGGAATGAAACGTGCGGTCTTCGTCAGACGGTCTACCACTACCCAAATGGCATCAAAACCTCTACTGAGCCTCAACCTTGTAACAAAATCCATAGATATATCCTCCCACTTCCAATGTGGTACTGGAAGTGGGTGGAGCTCTCCTCCGGACCTACGATGCTCAATCTTGACCTGTTGACAGGTCGCACACTGAGCTACATATCGGGCCAAATTAGGCTTTAAACCACCCCACCAGAAGGAACGTCTCACGTCCATATACATCTTACTCGCTCCTGGATGTACGGAGTAAGGGGTAGCATGAGCCTCACCTAGTATCCTCTGTCTCAACTCACTGTCTGATGGCACACAGATACGGTCCGTCGTCTCATCACTCCATCGGCACCAATAGTGAACTGAGGTGCCTCACCTCGTGACATTCGGTCTCGGATCCGGGTCAAGGTCGGACAGGTCTCCTGCTTCTGTCGGATCTCAACCAACAGGTCAGGAAGTAACTCTAAGGTGGCTAACTGATGAGCTACATCGGGGAACTGGATCTCTACCTCCAACCAAGCTAAGTCTCTCTGTAACTGTGGCTGTACTGTCAACCGGGCTATCGCCTTCTCCCGAGGCGTCTTCCGACTCAAAGCGTCAGCAACTACATTCGCCTTCCCGGGGTGGTAGAGAATCTCAAGGTCGAAATCCTTGATCAACTCTAGCCACCGCCTCTGGCGGTTATTCAACTCCCGCTGAGTGAATATGTACTTCAGACTCTTATGGTGTGTGAAGATCTGACAGGTCGCCCCATAGAGATAATGACGCCAAATCTTAAGGGCATGTACTACTGCAGCTAACTCCAGGTCATGGGTGGGGTAGTTCTCCTTATACGTCTTCAGCTGTCGAGAAGCATACGCTATGACCTTACCCCTCTGCATCAAGACACACCCCAAGCCCAGCTTGGATGCGTCACTGTACACTGCAAAGTCCTCTGTACCCTCAGGCTGTGCTAAAATCGGAGCAGACGTCAATCTCCTCTTCAGCTTCTCAAAACTCTGCTGACACGGCTCAGACCAGACGAACTGAGTAGTCTTCCTCAGGAGGCAAGTAAGTGGTCGGGCAATTAGGGAAAACCCTTCCACAAACCGGCGGTAATAACTTGCCAATCCAAGGAAGCTGCGAACCTCCTTAACATTCTTCGGAGGTTGCCAAGAAGACACTGACTCAATCTTCGCCGGGTCGACCTTAATCCCCTCAGCAGTCACTACATGACCTAGGAAAGCCACCTCTGAGATCCAGAACTCGCACTTGGATAGCTTAGCATATAGCTGGCTATCCTGTAGAATCTGTAATACTGTCCTCAAGTGTCCGGCATGCACCTCTCGACTTCTAGAGTAAACTAGAACGTCGTCAATGAAGGCCACTACAAACTGGTCTAAGAAGTCGATGAAAATCCCATTCATCAACTCCATAAATACTGCTGGCGCATTAGTGAGCCCGAATGGCATCACTACAAACTCATAGTGACCATACCTAGTCCGGAATGCCGTCTTAGGTATGTCCTGGTCTCTCACTCTCAGCTGGTGATAACCCGATATCAAGTCTATCCTGGAGAACACTAACGCTCCATGCAGCTGGTCCAGCAGATCATCTATGTGAGGCAGTGGATACTTATTCTTGATGGTGACCTTGTTCAACTCCCGGTAATCAATACACAACCTCATCGATCCATCCTTCTTCCTCACAAATAATACTGGTGCGTCCCAGGGAGAAACACTAGGGCGTATGAAGCCCTTCTCTGCTAACTCCTCTAACTACTTCTTCAGCTCAAGCAGCTCTATGGGTGTCATGCGGTACGGGGCCTTCCAGATCGGTCTCGTGCCTGGCTCTAACTCAATGCTAAAATCAACACTCCTCTGTGGAGGTAGCCCTAGTAAGTCGTCACTGAATACCTCTGCAAACTCGCATGCAACTGGTATCTCCTCTACTATCAGGCTCTTGTGCTCCTTCATGGCGTAACACAAGAAGGCCTCGCAACCCTGTGTTATCAACCTGGCTGCTCTCACTGCGCTGATAACTGTGCCGGACTTTCCGAGGTCCCAACCTCGGAATATCACTCTGTGACCCTCCTCAGTGGCGACAGTCACAGTTCTCCTACCAATATCTAAGACTGCTCCATGTCTAGTCATCCAATCTATCCCCAATATCACGTCCTCATGTGTTCAGGGCATGACTAGAAAATTTACTAACCAAATCCGGCCTCCCAGATGAATAGGGCAGTCGTAAATCTCTCGGGATCCTCTAACCTTACCCCCATCTAGTAGCCCAACCACAAAAGGTACACCCTCTACTGTAGCTAAGGACAACCTATCTACGCATACATCTGATATAAAGGAGTGCGTAGCACCCGTATCAAATAACACTCGCACAGGTAAGTCATGGATCCAAATAGTACTTGTGGTCGCAGGTGCTGTAGGCTGCTCAGTGCTCCTCAGCTCGAACACTCTCGATGGTCCTCCTCTGGTGTCAGTAGTACTACCACGTCCCCTACCACGACCTGATCCCTGTGCCATACTGTATGAAGCAAGATGTCCTGGAGCCCGGTACTGTTGCTGCTGTTGACTCGGTGCTCGGTACTGAGGGGGTCTCTGTACACTCTTCTCAGCACTTGCAGGAGAAGATCCCTGCTGTGAAGGGGCCCTACCCTGACGGCAAAAAGTAGCTCTATGTCCCGGCTTCCCACAAGTGAAGCAAGTGGTAGGTGGTCTCTAGCAATCGGTCTTAATGTGATCGCGGCTACCACAGTTAAAGCACTGTCGATCTCTACTGGGAGTCTGAATTGTAGAGTGGTAGCTGGACCTCCCCTGAGTCTGTCCTCGACCATAACCTGCTACTGCTGCACTGCTACCAACATGTCCTGTCCTCTGCCGCTTATCCGGCCCACTAGACTGAACTGCTTTCCTCGAAGCTGATCTATCTCTCTCATAAGCAGAGGTCCTATCCTGATAGTCAGACAAAGTCTCACAGCGGAATCCAGCCAGATATGATCGGGTACTCTCTCTCAATCTCCTGGAGAAAAGGTAAACATGCTGCTCTTCTGGAGGTGCAGCTGGTCCAAGTAAGGTCAACTCTTTCTGAAACTTCTTTATGGCTGCAGCAATCGGGATATCCTCAAATCCTGCCTCAATGAAATCCTGGAATCTCTCCCTCCTTAGCGAGACAAGACAGTACCTGTCTCTAACAATGTTCCTCATCTGCTCCCAATTGGTTACTCGGCTACGAATGGTACGCCACCATGAATGAGCATCATATGTGAAACAGGTCTGCACCAAATCTACTTGTCGATCCTCGGGGCAACGTATCGCCTCTAAAGCAGTCTCTATCTTCCCTATCCAGTGCTCCACTTCTAGCCCTATTTCTCCACTGAATGAGGGAACCTTTTGAGAGTTGAAAGCCTTCAACCACTCATCCGGTCTCGGTGCTCTAGACCCAGCAGGCGCTCTGTCAGCATTAGCTCTCCTCTCAGGTACAACCGGCACCTGAGACATTCCTTGTGTCACCTGAGCTGACATAGCCGGTACCACTGGTGGTACCTGGGTAAGCCTCTCAACTCTGGCAGCCTCTTCCATACGCTCAACGTATGCTCTGTACTCTCTATACTCAGATGCTCCAATAGAAACACGTCCTGACTCAGTCGAACGTGCTCCCTGCGCTCCAGACCTAGCGGCGGTCTCATGCCTGACCTCGGGGCCTACACTCTCAGCTACCTCTTCCACAGCAGCCTCGGGTATGCTTGTTGCAGGTGGATCCTCTCGAGGAACTCGTCCTCGACCTCTCCCTAGTGGAGGTCTACCCCCACGACCACGCCCTCTAACAGCAGGTATGCTATCAGCTCGATCCTGTCGGCCTGGGGGAAGGGGGGACGACCCCTACCTCGGCCAGTCGCTGGTGTAGCCCTAGTACGTGCCATCTGCACGAACGGTAGCAACTACAGTTATAATCTAACTAATCTATCATAAACAGTAAAAGTCTATAATAATAATACTAAGAATACCGAGATCCGCGGAGGTAGTGGTGGTCGTACGTACTTTCTATCCCAACCCGACTATGCATGCATTTTAAAACCAAAATCTTCTTTGGAAAACACAAACCCTTTTCGGGTTCTGTTTATTTACTTATATGACCTTTTTAGAAGATTTCAAGTGCCATTGTTGCCAACCTAGAGCTCTGATACCATGTTATAACACCCCAAAATTTTCAACTTGGGGAGTTGCTGGTTAGGACCGCACAGTGGGTCCCGACCTTCGTTTGACAACAACTTAACAAGATCTTACAACAAGACACAGATAAGGAAAAACCAGAAATCATAAATTAAGTCTTAACAATGTATGAATGTGACTAGAACAACCAACAGCCGGAAAACATAAGATAACAACTACGGATAGAAAGAAAAGAACCAAGGTTCAACTGGAAAACCCACAAATACAGAAACTACAACACGTCCTAAAAGTACGACACCCCGGCTGACCACTACCATCCGGATCACTCGGCATCTGCTCTAACCTGCGGTACGTCTACACAACATAACAACTGTTAGCTAACTATCCAAATATAAGTAGAATAATAACAACACAAACACACTAAGGATAATAAAAACAATCATCATGCTGGCACACAACCGTTTATTATCTATTACTTAGGTGATTCATCTTATTCAATTTTACAGTTGTGGCACGAGAACTCTTAGCAGTTCTCGCCTCCGTTCCTTATCCAACTGGGTGTAGGTCTAGCTGACCTCCGCCGGTAGCATCACTACAAACCGAGTATGGACTAGTCCCTAAAGAAACCCCCAGCGCTCTCAAGCTAACTAAACAGAATGCCACCGCCCGTTACTCTTAGGCCAAGTATAGGTCGGTAAATATCTATCGCAACCTATAACTCTAAACATCTCAATCACACACCACTATCATCATTCATGCTCATATTTAGAAGTCAGCTAAGTAAGCCCAAAGGACTTACCTGTTACAATTCTCGATTCTCTATAAATCAAACTCGTTCTGTAACTGTAGCAACTCAGTTGCCTGTCAAAGGAGATAAGTGCATTAGCACACTCCCAACGTAATTAGAAGTCTAAGACTTCTAAGATAGAAGATCGTAATAGGACATAACTAATACAGTACTAATTTATGGTAAAATGACTATTTTACTCTAGGTCCCGAAACTCCCAGAATTTACAAAATTCATGTCTAAACTTCTATTTGAGACTCTAAAGTCATATTCCAACTCCTAGAGTTTAGTTTGGTTACAAATTGGTACTTTTCCTATTTTCCTATTTTCCGAAAGATCGTAAATGTCCAACTTCGGTTTCAAATATAAAATTCGTAAAAGCTTATAAAAATTCCGAAATAATTCTCTAGATCATCTATGATGTTCCATCTACCCTTAGGAGCAAGAATTTCTCAAAACTGTTCATCCATCATTTTTATAAAAATTCTCAAAGTTGGCTACTACACTTACAATTTTATACTTAACCAAAAATCATGGTTTTCTAAAAACTGCTTATATACTCTACTTTGGAAGCTTATAACTTCTAATCCGACCGTTCATTTCTTCTCAAATTTTAATATAGTAAACTACATACATCCACCTATTACGTATTAAAATTTCAACGGTGCATCTTCAACCTAACTCTCTAACATTGATCTACAAAAGTACCCATTTCCCACTTATAAACTGAAATTACAACAAGGGTTTTTCACTCTTATTTCTATTGTTCATATTTACAGCAGTCCTCCTTCCTATAGATCTCTAGTTCGACTTCCACCTAACACACTAACCTATATGTTCCAAAACACTCATTCTAGGTTCTAAACTTATGGAGATTACAAAGTATATATACATAAGTTGCACCTATCTCATAAACAGGAGCAAGCGGCAGTGGGTCTCTTACCGGACTGGTGTGAATCTTATCTCGTTTTATCAACGATCCAAGTGAAAGCTGCAGCCTATCTCACTACTGCATCGATGGGAAAACAGTCCAGCATAAGAAGGAAGGTGTAAGATGCAAAATTTAACTAAGGAAGTGGCAGAAGGGATGGAGAGGTATCTAGATCTTTACCCGGCTATACAGAACACGTTTGGGTGAACTTCGATCCAGAAGAGGCAGTGTCGGCCGCTAACGAGGCTGCAAGGGATGGTTGGTACGTGTGAGTTCAGCCGTGACACTAGCAGAAGGTAGAAGCGTAAGGAATAGAAAAGGCATACCTTGCTGCGCTTTACAGTGTCTCCGGGTTGAAGTCGTTCCAGTTGCTGCGACGAGAAGAGCTCCCTTCGTTTGGCTACTCTGGACCTTTGTATGCAGAAGGTTGGCGTCTTGTTGTTTAGTGCTATCCTCGCCTGTTGATAAAGTCTCGGAAGGGAGGAAGACGATGTTGAAAGTCTATCAACGAATGAAGGGAGGGAAGGTATATGCTTGCGTGAATCTGGACAGATTACAAGCGGCTGAAAATGGAAGGAGATCCCACAAATCTCGGCAGTTACAATCCTTTGTAACGTTTAGCAATTGAACGTGTATTGCAGGTGGGCTGGCGTGCTCCTGGGCTGCGCGCTGGGCTAAGGAGTTGTGCCTACTGCTGGGCTGCTAGAAGCTGGGCGCTCTGGGCTGCTGGAACTGCTGGGCTGGCGCTGTGGCAAGCTGCTGGGCTGCTTGAAACTGGCGCGCTGGACTAGCAAGCTGCTGCTGGGCTGGGCGCTAGCTGAAGAGGTAAGGCAGCAGCACACGTTGCTAGCTGGGCTGGCGTAAGGGAGCAGCAGCCCGGTGCTAGCTGTAGTCCGGAAACGAGATCCCGACTAATGAATGCACGGAATAGACGGATACGGATTATGTTATAGTTTAGGATTGGTTATAAGAATCCTATCATTTTATGTGAAGGTAAGCTACATAAAATGATAAATTTTATAAAGATCCTATCATTTTATGTGAAGGAAAGCTAAAAGATTCTATCATTTTATGTGAAGGGAAGCTACATAAAATGATAAATTTTATAATAATGTGTCTAACTAAGTAGACGGATATGGACCAACTGATCGAAAATGGGTTTGTTACAGAAATAAAAGGAATAAAAATTCCGGATATTACAAACGATTTCTATATCGTAAATTATTTTACCGGAAAGGCGAAAAGTTTTTCCAATCCAGAATCCCGTTCCAAATATTTCTGTCGAGTTTATTCCATTTTCTTTTTCCCCTAGTTTTCTTTTCTTTTGTTTTAATTTATTTTTCTCCTTTTACTTGTTCCTTTGCGGGCACCAGGGAACCCAGTCATTGCTTGCCTCTCTTCCGGTCTGTTGGCCTCCCATGTGCGAGCTTGCCGCCCAAGCTAAATGCCAACCCTAGCTTGCATCCTCTCTTTGTGGCTAGCTTAGTCTACCCGACTGAAGAACCGAGTAGGGGATTAATAAGGATATAAATGCTATAGATCGAAGGGGAAAACTATTGATATAAAACCGACAAAAGCTCGTGTAGACATCATTTGTAGTCATATGACTCAATTAAGCATAAATGTCATGAAATAACGTCAAACCATGCATGAACAAGGGGAAAGCTACCTAAATGATTGCCTAAACTAGTGTCATAAATCATGTAATCAAGCCTGGTTGATTGTACTATAGTCTGGAATTTTTATTCCGGTTATGGAGCGGTTATCGATCTTCCCGCAGGCGCGGCTCAGTTTTTCCGCAGGCACGAGATGCTGAGTAACGGGATTTATTCCAAAAACCCCGTACCGACCCTTCGTTTCCCCACCTTTTCTTTTTGACCCCTCGTTATTGTAGTGATGGGCTACTTGACCCCTCGTTTCCCCTTTTGGTGGGTAGCCTTCCTTCCCTCTCTCTCCTTTCTCCATTTCCTCTTTCCCCATTTGCTCTTTCACGTGATTCTTTTCCCCCTTGCTTCTCTTCTCTCCTTCACTTCCCATGGTGATGCTCTTCATCTCCTTCTTGCTTGTGTGTGAGCTGCTCATCCTGAAAATGGATAGGAGACAACATTCCGGACCGCAGTAGGCATGGTCTTCTACTTCTTCCCCTACTTCATCTTCTTCTTCCTCCTCGAGCTCTAATGGTGGAAGCCATGGATGCACTCAAATTCTTCCCCTTTGGCTTGCATGGGTTTCGATCAAGTATGGACTAGGAGTGTTATCCTAGTTTATGAGAGTTTATGATCTTGTAAGAGTATATAGGACTAGAAGTCTAAGGATTTCTAGCTTGCGTGTGTGGTTGTTGATTATCAAGCCTTGTCTTGCACAACCCTCGGTTGTATTCCTACGGGAAGTGAGATTGGTTATTTGGCTAGTTTTGAGACGAGGTAAGTCTCCGGACTTACTTAGCTCGCTTTTATGCATTATTTGGAATAGTGACGGTGGTGTGTGTTCTGGCTTGTTTATAATCATGAAATACGGATTACGATGACTTAGACATATATATTGTTGGCCCACTTGTTTATTATTATCGGGCGGTGACATCACTGCTCAGCTCCCAAGGGAGACTGGGAGGTTCTCTGCGACCAGGCCATACATGGTATATGGGCGGGCTTCTTCACCACTCCACATGGTATACAGGAAGAGCTCTGAACCACTCCTATTGGTTACACGGGGACGGGGGCGAGAGTTATAGGACTTCTCGTGTCACACTTTGAACGAACGAAACTATTAATGGAATGACTTAAAAAGGGAAGATATGAATCGGGTTGTGGGTGTATATGAGCATGATGTGCGTTATGTTTACTTATGTGCGTGTTTGTGCCCTTGCTATCTTTATAATTCCTAGAATATGAGCTACCGGTTTTATACCAATTGTTGTAGTTGATGTGCAAGTTAGGATGTGGCCGAGTGATCCGGAGGAGTGGGCAGCCGGGGTTCCATACATCATGGGTCGAGTTTGGGGGATTTGAGTTCGTGTATTGTTGTTGTATACTAGTGTATTTTTGGCGTTGTTGTATAGTCGGGTAAGGTATTTCATTCTTTAATTATTCGGGGATCATATCATTGCATTTAAATGTATTTCAGTTTTGACCTAAATTTGTGTCATACCATTGTGAGGTCTCCATCCGTAGCATCCCGAGTCCCGGGGAATCGGGGTGTTACATACCCGGTGATTCATCCCATTAGAGAAACATTCTATCCCAACATACCACAACTTATGTGCGTGTTTGTGTTGTTGATTGGTTGACATTGTTGCTTGATTGTGATTTTTGCTTGATCACCACAAAAACCCATCCAAAAACATATGATTTTCTTTTCTTTATTCCCTTCTCTTTTCTTATCTTAGACTTGCACTATCCATGATTATTGCATGATTTAATCTCACCTCGGTCTTTGTGTTTGCACTCGCAATGCTTCTCTTTCTACTCTATGACCCGTACACTGCGGGTTTTGCAAGGTAGTTTAGGAGATATTATCGAGTTATGAATTGTAAGACTTTGTGTGTGTATGTTTTGGGCGAACAAGTTCTTGGCACTCTTGCCTTGGATTTGTAGCATCACTTCTAGAGGAGAACAATATTCGGGAATCATGACTATTGCATGAAATGTATTTCGGTTTTGGTCTTTTATTTGTGTCTTGTTGCAAGATCCGGTGCAATTGTTGTCAGGCTAAGAGTTGGGACCCATTGTGAGGTCTCCGCCCGTAGCGCTCCGAGTCCCGCGGATTTGGGGTGTTACATCGTGTATTTCCTTGTATTGTAGTCATGAGTGATAAGTTGAATGTAATTTTTGTTTTTAATTGATATATGGTCCGTTGTTTGGTGTTTTCTTGAAGATTTCGTTCTTTACTAGTACATATTTATAGTAGTAGATGTATGATGGTATCATTATGTGTCATAAAAGAAATCTAACGTTTTATTTTCCAATAAAATCATTTTGTGATCATGGTTTTTGATTGTGCACATTTCATATAGAAGTAAGATAAATGGATCATGTGCAGGCAAATGTTGATAACTTTTAAGGAAGAAGTTTATATATATATATATATGGAAAATAATTAAACAACAATCCAACGTTTTATTTTCCTAATAAAAGCTTTTGGTGTATTTTTCATGGTTCCCACATGTGATCCTTATTTTTTGACATTTATGGTCTATCTTTATTGGTACCTGCATAAATAATCAAATAAAAGAAACCACAACTTAACTTATTATCATCATAAAATAATAATGGAAGTACTTCGACGATAAAGAAATAGATGAAACAAAATATATCATACCCAAATTAGTATTTGATATATATATATATATATATATATATATATATATATATATATATATATATATATATATATATATATTTATTTATTTATGACTACCTATTAATGATGAATATTAACAGCCCTCACAACCAGAACCACCTATGTTGTATCCGTTGGTACCTATATTTATGATCAAAATAAGAATAAATCACAAATGAAATTAACAATGTTAGTAAAATATTAGTTTATCACTTGATTGAATACTTAATGAAAAAACGAAGAAGCGACAATAGATATCACCCTTACACGACTATAATGTATATAGGTGAACACATGTAATTTTTCGTAAACTTTTTGGATCTATAACTCGAATATAAGTTCTAGTCTACCTTCCTCACCTTCAATTTTAAAGCTTGTTCAAATTTTTACATATTTGCATGGAATATGCTATGTTTGATAAAAGATAATTTATAGTATTAAGTAATACTTTCGAAAAATTAAAGGTAGTAATTGATACATATTAAGACTCAACCTTAGTCGATGTAAATGACTATATCTAGTTATTTGGAGTTTAAAATGTTTCATTTTATCTTAAAATATTTTATTTTATAATATATATACATGATATATTTGTGTGTGTGGAGTTTGGTATTATTAGTTTATCATTATATGTTACGATAGACAATAGATTTTGAATTAAAGTATTATAACTTGGTGTATATATAAGTAGAAATTGGTTTCATATTATCGTGTTTAAGTGATTAATGTAACACCCCGAATCCGTGGGACTCGGGATGCTACGAGTTAGGACCTCACAATGGGTCCCGACCCTTAGCCTGACAACAATTTCACCGGATCTTGCAACAAGGAACAAATAAAGGCCAAAAATCGAAATACATTTTTATGCAATGAAAAGAAAAACCCGAAAGAATACAACAAAGGACTTCAGCCGACAATACAACCCCAAAGACTAAACGCCCATACAACATACAATAAATACAATACTCAAACTCGACTCCACCCAAAACCCAATCCTATAATGTATGGACCCCGGCTGCCCACTCTTCCGGATCTTTCGGCCGCATTCCTAACCCGCAAGACAATCTACAACAATCGGTATAAAACTGTTAGCTCATATTCTAAGCATTAGGATCAATGGGAAAGGCACATACACAAGTAACCTCATCACAAGCATACAACATACATAAAATCACACCAATCCGATTTATTATCTTTGTTATTATTAGGTCGTATCCCGTTCTAATTCAACTTAGGTTTGTGACACGAGACCACCGTGGCCCCGCCTCGGTCCCTACTTACCGGCATGGAACGGTACGGATGCCTCCGACCGTCTAACCAGCACGGGCTAGTCGCCAAGAACCTCCTAGACTCTCGCAAGAGCTAGGCAGATGATGTCACCGCCCGTTATCATACACTTGGGCCAAAATAATAATAATATATCAAGGTCGGTAATCCTATGTCCGGTTTAGTTGTTATAACATAAACAATAAACACACACCACCAAACACACATCAACACTAATACAAGGAATACGAGCTAAGTAAGTCCGGAGACTTACCTCGTCCCAAAGATAATCCCGCTCTCAGCTTCCCGCAGGAAGACACTCAACGCCTGTCAAAAGGCACACGATCAACATCTCTGTCACATGCTAGAAGTCCTTAGACTTCTAGTCCCAATGATCTCGCAAGATCATAAACCATAATCATGATAGGATAACGACTCCTAATCCTCACGATCTCACAAGGTCATAACCGTCACAACACATGCTAGGATACTCTCATCCTAGTCTCCACAATCTCAACAAGATCATACAGCCATAATCTTAATTCTCATAAGCTCACAAGATAACATCAACACCTCAAGCCTTATAACGATCATAAATCCTCAAAACTCACCTAAAGTCCAAAGCCACTACTTGGCATTCACTCTAAGTTATGCCAGATTATCCAACCTCGCATGATACTAGTACTAAACATAACTAAATCGAGGAATAGGATACTCACACGACGTCAACAGATGGATGACGAACATGGACTCGTCAGGCCTTTATCGGGGCGCTTCCGGACCTAAAACCAAGCTAAGCATATTTAGCTTATACGCTAAATTTGGGCATAATATATAACAAATATAAACTATAAGAATAAAATCCGTAATAAAACTTTGGATGACAATCCGTAAAAACATTTTCCGGGCAATTTAGACATTTTTAGAAATACGGGTCACTAACCGTAAATAAAACTTTGGGGCATATTCTGAAAATATAAAAAAAAGGCACAATTGTAGAAAACTAACTTCTGGACCACTAAAAGAATATGAATACAATACATGGGCCATCCATTGCAATAAAACCAAATTAGGGGAGATTTTTGTAATTATTACCAAAATCATTATACCCCGATAGTTGTCTGCAGGACCCTCAATGCCGGAGATCGAGGCTCCCTTTCCGGCGGACTGGAGCGCCTTTGCCGATGGATTAGAGCGGCAAGGGCGGCCACTAGCGTGGTGGAACATGGGCGGAGCTTGTGGCGTTCGGTCGCTGGGCGGTTGTTGCAGCAACGATTCCGGCAGCGACCTCGAGTAGATGGAAGGAAGACAATCGTAGAGGCGGCACCGGAGAGGGTTTTCTAATGCTTGGCGACGCCGGTGGTGGCCAGAGATGGACCTGCGCGAGGCTAGGAGTGAGCCAGGGTGCGAAACAGAGGGTGCAGACGGGAGATGAAGAGATAACAGAGAAGGGTTGCAGCAGGAGCAAGAGGGCACTCCGGCGGTTACAGGGGCGGCGTTGGAGCTCTCGGCGGCCTAGGGCAAGGCGACTCTTCTCTCGGCGTTGTGGCGTGCGTTCCTCGGTGGCGATGGTTCCGGTGACTCGACCGGAAGAGAACATACGAATGAGTTGTAGATGAATAATCGGTGAGAGAGGGAGGGTTGCTTGCTGCGTGGATAGAGGTATGAGGTAGGGGAAGGGATAGGGTCATTAGGCTGCGCAAGAGTCCAAAGGTACAGGCTGGGGAGGTTACGTGAAGAAGATGGAAAAGTTATGCTCTTTCACATCATAAAGAAAAGAAGGAAAGGAAAGAAAAATAAATAAATGAAATAAAAAAAATTGAACAATGGAAAATAAACACGATCGGAATGTTCGGAACGGAATTTCGGATTCGGAAAAATTATCTGACTTTTCCGTAAAATAATATACAGAAAATAATATCTAAATAGAATATATATACATATATATATATGTATATATATATGTATATATATATATATATATATATAATTCATGATATATAATTATTCTTGTAAAAATGATTTCGAGATATTTGTAAATCAAGTATACGTAACTATACTCGTAAATGAAAAAAATTTTAATCTACGACGTAAAATTTTTAAGCTATTCAAAATATCGTTGAAAGCCGGAAATAATAAATATCACAAACGCGCCTAAAATTTTGGGCCATTACATCATATCCCCCTAAAAGCAAGTTTCGTCCCGAAACTTGCCACCCGCCGAACTTCTCAATCGTTAAGGTCGAGGTAAGAACTCTCAACTAAGGAGGCTTAGACCTTCTAATCTATATGCACTAACTGCTCCAACCATCATCGCAACATATATAGCCGGACATAAAACACATTCCCACACGGGGCACAAACCACATATAACATAACATATATATACAATTCCCTAAGGGAGGAACTAGGTCTAACCCATCGATTCTATCGCTGCTACTAGCTCAACGTAAATCTCAACCCAAGACACTATCCTCCGTCTTCCTATTAGCCCCATTGGTTCCTCGTCTGCCACTAAACGATCACGACTGACCATCCATCGCGAGTCATGTATGTACTCCCTCTACTGCTACACATGAAACCTTGGGTGAACACCCTCTACTCTTGGTGGTCACATCAACTGGTAAACCACTTTCCTTACTTGCGCTATGATCCCAAAAAGGTTCGATAAAATCAGAAACTCAAATTTCCTCTCGGGTCTTTCTCCATGCAACATTTCCACTATGTTTCTCTTTTATTGTCTCTAACAAAGAAGATCAAATCTTCCCATTTACACAGTTGACTTTGGTTCTTCTCAACTCAAACTTTAATGTTACGTTTCTTCAATTCGTGGTGTAAGTCCCAAGTAATGAAGGAAGTACTTTACTTCACACTACTTCTACTAACGAGACACGTATGCTATTACTTTTACATCGTTCTTCAATACTCAACCAAGACCTTGTCTTCGAGAATCACTTGTACACTACAAACCATCGTACATCGAGGCAAATTCAAAACAGTTGCCCCAATGAACTACACATATATCCATATGCTACTATATATAATAAGAATCTGTATGCATAACTATATAAATCCTAAATCCATATCACTACCAATATAATACATCAAGCATTTCATCCACAATATAAGGTCCCAAAACATATAACCGTCCATATATATAACTACACATATATCCAGTTCATCATGCAACATACAATCACAAAGGAACACATCCATTCTATCATGCATAACTACAAACCTCATATCCATATCTACATATATACATATATATATATATATATATATATATATATATATATATATATATATATATATATATATATATATATATAAATCAAGGTCCAATAAACTAAGCTGCCGAGAACCGCGGAAGGAGTGGTGGTCCGTACATTCTACCCCGACTCATGCATGTGATTTTGAAAACGAAAACTCAGAACCCGTGGGGTTCTGTTTATTCCTTATTCGGCCTTTAGAAGATTGCGAGTGCCATTGTTGTCAACCTAGGGCTCTGATACCAGTTTTGTAACACCCCGAATCCGTGGGACTCGGGATGCTACGAGTTAGGACCTCACAATGGGTCCCGACCCTTAGCCTGACAACAATTTCACCGGATCTTGCAACAAGGCACAAATAAAGGCCAAAAATCGAAATACATTTTTATGCAATGAAAAGAAAAACCCGAAAGAATACAACAAAGGACTTCAGCCGACAATACAACCCCAAAGACTAAACGCCCATACAACATACAATAAATACAATACTCAAACTCGACTCCACCGAAAACCCAATCCTATAATGTATGGACCCCGGCTGCCCACTCTTCCGGATCTTTCGGCCGCATTCCTAACCCGCAAGACAATCTACAACAATCGGTATAAAACTGTTAGCTCATATTCAAAGCATTAGGATCAATGGGAAAGGCACATACACAAGTAACCTCATCACAAGCATACAACATACATAAAATCACACCAATCCGATTTATTATCTTTGTTATTATTAGGTCGTATCCCGTTCTAATTCAACTTAGGTTTGTGACACGAGACCACCGTGGCCCCGCCTCGGTCCCTACTTACCGGCATGGAACGGTACGGATGCCTCCGACAGTCTAACCAGCACGGGCTAGTCGCCAAGAACCTCCTAGACTCTCGCAAGAGCTAGGCAGATGATGTCACCGCCCGTTATCATACACTTGGGCCAAAATAATAATAATATATCAAGGTCGGTAATCCTATGTCCGGTTTAGTTGTTATAACATAAACAAAAAACACACACCACCAAACACACATCAACACTAATACAAGGAATACGAGCTAAGTAAGTCCGGAGACTTACCTCGTCCCAAAGATAATCCCGCTCTCAGCTTCCCGCAGGAAGACACTCAACGCCTGTCAAAAGGCACACGATCAACATCTCTGTCACATGCTAGAAGTCCTTAGACTTCTAGTCCCAATGATCTCGCAAGATCATAAACCATAATCATGATAGGATAACGACTCCTAATCCTCACGATCTCACAAGGTCATAACCGTCACAACACATGCTAGGATACTCTCATCCTAGTCTCCACAATCTCAACAAGATCATACAGCCATAATCTTAATTCTCATAAGCTCACAAGATAACATCAACACCTCAAGCCTTATAACGATCATAAATCCTCAAAACTCACCTAAAGTCCAAAGCCACTACTTGGCATTCACTCTAAGTTATGCCAGATTATCCAACCTCGCATGATACTAGTACTAAACATAACTAAATCGAGGAATAGGATACTCACACGACGTCAACAGATGGATGACGAACATGGACTCGTCAGGCCTTTATCGGGGCGCTTCCGGACCTAAAACCAAGCTAAGCATATTTAGCTTATACGCTAAATTTGGGCATAATATATAACAAATATAAACTATAAGAATAAAATCCGTAATAAAACTTTGGATGACAATCCGTAAAAACATTTTCCGGGCAATTTAGACATTTTTAGAAATACGGGTCACTAACCGTAAATAAAACTTTGGGGCATATTCTGAAAATATAAAAAAAAGGCACAATTGTAGAAAACTAACTTCTGGACCACTAAAAGAATATGAATACAATACATGGGCCATCCATTGCAATAAAACCAAATTAGGGGAGATTTTTGTAATTATTACCAAAATCATTATACCCCGATAGTTGTCTGCAGGACCCTCAATGCCGGAGATCGAGGCTCCCTTTCCGGCGGACTGGAGCGCCTTTGCCGATGGATTAGAGCGGCAAGGGCGGCCACTAGCGTGGTGGAACATGGGCGGAGCTTGTGGCGTTCGGTCGCTGGGCGGTTGTTGCAGCAACGATTCCGGCAGCGACCTCGAGTAGATGGAAGGAAGACAATCGTAGAGGCGGCACCGGAGAGGGTTTTCTAATGCTTGGCGACGCCGGTGGTGGCCAGAGATGGACCTGCGCGAGGCTAGGAGTGAGCCAGGGTGCGAAACAGAGGGTGCAGACGGGAGATGAAGAGATAACAGAGAAGGGTTGCAGCAGGAGCAAGAGGGCACTCCGGCGGTTACAGGGGCGGCGTTGGAGCTCTCGGCGGCCTAGGGCAAGGCGACTCTTCTCTCGGCGTTGTGGCGTGCGTTCCTCGGTGGCGATGGTTCCGGTGACTCGACCGGAAGAGAACATACGAATGAGTTGTAGATGAATAATCGGTGAGAGAGGGAGGGTTGCTTGCTGCGTGGATAGAGGTATGAGGTAGGGGAAGGGATAGGGTCATTAGGCTGCGCAAGAGTCCAAAGGTACAGGCTGGGGAGGTTACGTGAAGAAGATGGAAAAGTTATGCTCTTTCACATCATAAAGAAAAGAAGGAAAGGAAAGAAAAATAAATAAATGAAATAAAAAAAATTGAACAATGGAAAATAAACACGATCGGAATGTTCGGAACGGAATTTCGGATTCGGAAAAATTATCTGACTTTTCCGTAAAATAATATACAGAAAATAATATCTAAATAGAATATATATACATATATATATATATGTATATATATATGTATATATATATATATATATATAATTCATGATATATAATTATTCTTGTAAAAATGATTTCGAGATATTTGTAAATCAAGTATACGTAACTATACTCGTAAATGAAAAAAATTTTAATCTACGACGTAAAATTTTTAAGCTATTCAAAATATCGTTGAAAGCCGGAAATAATAAATATCACAAACGCGCCTAAAATTTTGGGCCATTACATCATATCCCCCTAAAAGCAAGTTTCGTCCCGAAACTTGCCACCCGCCGAACTTCTCAATCGTTAAGGTCGAGGTAAGAACTCTCAACTAAGGAGGCTTAGACCTTCTAATCTATATGCACTAACTGCTCCAACCATCATCGCAACATATATAGCCGGACATAAAACACATTCCCACACGGGGCACAAACCACATATAACATAACATATATATACAATTCCCTAAGGGAGGAACTAGGTCTAACCCATCGATTCTATCGCTGCTACTAGCTCAACGTAAATCTCAACCCAAGACACTATCCTCCGTCTTCCTATTAGCCCCATTGGTTCCTCGTCTGCCACTAAACGATCACGACTGACCATCCATCGCGAGTCATGTATGTACTCCCTCTACTGCTACACATGAAACCTTGGGTGAACACCCTCTACTCTTGGTGGTCACATCAACTGGTAAACCACTTTCCTTACTTGCGCTATGATCCCAAAAAGGTTTGATAAAATCAGAAACTCAAATTTCCTCTCGGGTCTTTCTCCATGCAACATTTCCACTATGTTTCTCTTTTATTGTCTCTAACAAAGAAGATCAAATCTTCCCATTTACACAGTTGACTTTGGTTCTTCTCAACTCAAACTTTAATGTTACGTTTCTTCAATTCGTGGTGTAAGTCCCAAGTAATGAAGGAAGTACTTTACTTCACACTACTTCTACTAACGAGACACGTATGCTATTACTTTTACATCGTTCTTCAATACTCAACCAAGACCTTGTCTTCGAGAATCACTTGTACACTACAAACCATCGTACATCGAGGCAAATTCAAAACAGTTGCCCCAATGAACTACACATATATCCATATGCTACTATATATAATAAGAATCTGTATGCATAACTATATAAATCCTAAATCCATATCACTACCAATATAATACATCAAGCATTTCATCCACAATATAAGGTCCCAAAACATATAACCGTCCATATATATAACTACACATATATCCAGTTCATCATGCAACATACAATCACAAAGGAACACATCCATTCTATCATGCATAACTACAAACCTCATATCCATATCTACATATATACATATATATATATATATATATATATATATATATATATATATATATATATATATATATATATATAAATCAAGGTCCAATAAACTAAGCTGCCGAGAACCGCGGAAGGAGTGGTGGTCCGTACATTCTACCCCGACTCATGCATGTGATTTTGAAAACGAAAACTCAGAACCCGTGGGGTTCTGTTTATTCCTTATTCGGCCTTTAGAAGATTGCGAGTGCCATTGTTGTCAACCTAGGGCTCTGATACCAGTTTTGTAACACCCCGAATCCGTGGGACTCGGGATGCTACGAGTTAGGACCTCACAATGGGTCCCGACCCTTAGCCTGACAACAATTTCACCGGATCTTGCAACAAGGCACAAATAAAGGCCAAAAATCGAAATACATTTTTATGCAATGAAAAGAAAAACCCGAAAGAATACAACAAAGGACTTCAGCCGACAATACAACCCCAAAGACTAAACGCCCATACAACATACAATAAATACAATACTCAAACTCGACTCCACCCAAAACCCAATCCTATAATGTATGGACCCCGGCTGCCCACTCTTCCGGATCTTTCGGCCGCATTCCTAACCCGCAAGACAATCTACAACAATCGGTATAAAACTGTTAGCTCATATTCAAAGCATTAGGATCAATGGGAAAGGCACATACACAAGTAACCTCATCACAAGCATACAACATACATAAAATCACACCAATCCGATTTATTATCTTTGTTATTATTAGGTCGTATCCCGTTCTAATTCAACTTAGGTTTGTGACACGAGACCACCGTGGCCCCGCCTCGGTCCCTACTTACCGGCATGGAACGGTACGGATGCCTCCGACAGTCTAACCAGCACGGGCTAGTCGCCAAGAACCTCCTAGACTCTCGCAAGAGCTAGGCAGATGATGTCACCGCCCGTTATCATACACTTGGGCCAAAATAATAATAATATATCAAGGTCGGTAATCCTATGTCCGGTTTAGTTGTTATAACATAAACAAAAAACACACACCACCAAACACACATCAACACTAATACAAGGAATACGAGCTAAGTAAGTCCGGAGACTTACCTCGTCCCAAAGATAATCCCGCTCTCAGCTTCCCGCAGGAAGACACTCAACGCCTGTCAAAAGGCACACGATCAACATCTCTCTCACATGCTAGAAGTCCTTAGACTTCTAGTCCCAATGATCTCGCAAGATCATAAACCATAA
The DNA here is from genome assembly GCA_033239125.1 of Fagopyrum homotropicum. NCBI lineage: Eukaryota > Viridiplantae > Streptophyta > Magnoliopsida > Caryophyllales > Polygonaceae > Fagopyrum > Fagopyrum homotropicum. The sequence goes on from BSWB01000005.1 coordinate 63,525,550, forward strand.
TCATGATAGGATAACGACTCCTAATCCTCACGATCTCACAAGGTCATAACCGTCACAACACATGCTAGGATACTCTCGTCCTAGTCTCCACAATCTCAACAAGATCATACAGCCATAATCTTAATTCTCATAAGCTCACAAGATAACATCAACACCTCAAGCCTTATAACGATCATAAATCCTCAAAACTCACCTAATGTCCAAAGCCACTACTTGGCATTCACTCTAAGTTATGCCAGATTATCCAACCTCGCATGATACTAGTACTAAACATAACTAAATCGAGGAAGAGGATACTCACACGACGTCAACAGATGGATGACGAACATGGACTCGTCAGGCCTTTATCGGGGCGCTTCCGGACCTAAAACCAAGCTAAGCATATTTAGCTTGTACGCTAAATTTGGGCATAATATATAACAAATATAAACTATAAGAATAAAATCCGTAATAAAACTTTGGATGACAATCCGTAAAACCATTTTCCGGGCAATTTAGACATTTTTAGAAATACGGGTCACTAACCGTAAATAAAACTTTGGGGCATATTCTGAAAATATAAAAAAAAGGCACAATTGTAGAAAACTAACTTCTGGACCACTAAAAGAATATGAATACAATACATGGGCCATCCATTGCAATAAAACCAAATTAGGGGAGATTTTTGTAATTATTACCAAAATCATTATACCCCGATAGTTGTCTGCAGGACCCTCAATGCCGGAGATCGAGGCTCCCTTTCCGGCGGACTGGAGCGCCTTTGCCGATGGATTAGAGCGGCAAGGGCGGCCACTAGCGTGGTGGAACATGGGCGGAGCTTGTGGCGTTCGGTCGCTGGGCGGTTGTTGCAGCAACGATTCCGGCAGCGACCTCGAGTAGATGGAAGGAAGACAATCGTAGAGGCGGCACCGGAGAGGGTTTTCTAATGCTTGGCGACGCCGGTGGTGGCCAGAGATGGACCTGCGCGAGGCTAGGAGTGAGCCAGGGTGCGAAACAGAGGGTGCAGACGGGAGATGAAGAGATAACAGAGAAGGGTTGCAGCAGGAGCAAGAGGGCACTCCGGCGGTTACAGGGGCGGCGTTGGAGCTCTCGGCGGCCTAGGGCAAGGCGACTCTTCTCTCGGCGTTGTGGCGTGCGTTCCTCGGTGGCGATGGTTCCGGTGACTCGACCGGAAGAGAACATACGAATGAGTTGTAGATGAATAATCGGTGAGAGAGGGAGGGTTGCTTGCTGCGTGGATAGAGGTATGAGGTAGGGGAAGGGATAGGGTCATTAGGCTGCACAAGAGTCCAAAGGTACAGGCTCGGGAGGTTACGTGAAGAAGATGGAAAAGTTATGCTCTTTCACATCATAAAGAAAAGAAGGAAAGGAAAGAAAAATAAATAAATGAAATAAAAAAAATTGAACAATGGAAAATAAACACGATCGGAATGTTCGGAACGGAATTTCGGATTTGGAAAAATTATCTGACTTTTCCGTAAAATAATATACAGAAAATAATATCTAAATAGAATATATATACATATATATATATATGTATATATATATGTATATATATATATATATAATTCATGATATATAATTATTCTTGTAAAAATGATTTCGAGATATTTGTAAATCAAGTATACGTAACTATACTCGTAAATGAAAAAAATTTTAATCTACGACGTAAAATTTTTAAGCTATTCAAAATATCGTTGAAAGCCGGAAATAATAAATATCACAAACGCGCCTAAAATTTTGGGCCATTACATCATATCCCCCTAAAAGCAAGTTTCGTCCCGAAACTTGCCACCCGCCGAACTTCTCAATCGTTAAGGTCGAGGTAAGAACTCTCAACTAAGGAGGCTTAGACCTTCTAATCTATATGCACTAACTGCTCCAACCATCATCGCAACATATATAGCCGGACATAAAACACATTCCCACACGGGGCACAAACCACATATAACATAACATATATATACAATTCCCTAAGGGAGGAACTAGGTCTAACCCATCGATTCTATCGCTGCTACTAGCTCAACGTAAATCTCAACCCAAGACACTATCCTCCGTCTTCCTATTAGCCCCATTGGTTCCTCGTCTGCCACTAAACGATCACGACTGACCATCCATCGCGAGTCATGTATGTACTCCCTCTACTGCTACACATGAAACCTTGGGTGAACACCCTCTACTCTTGGTGGTCACATCAACTGGTAAACCACTTTCCTTACTTGCGCTATGATCCCAAAAAGGTTCGATAAAATCAGAAACTCAAATTTCCTCTCGGGTCTTTCTCCATGCAACATTTCCACTATGTTTCTCTTTTATTGTCTCTAACAAAGAAGATCAAATCTTCCCATTTACACAGTTGACTTTGGTTCTTCTCAACTCAAACTTTAATGTTACGTTTCTTCAATTCGTGGTGTAAGTCCCAAGTAATGAAGGAAGTACTTTACTTCACACTACTTCTACTAACGAGACACGTATGCTATTACTTTTACATCGTTCTTCAATACTCAACCAAGACCTTGTCTTCGAGAATCACTTGTACACTTCAAACCATCGTACATCGAGGCAAATTCAAAACAGTTGCCCCAATGAATCTCCTCTTAACTCTAAACAACTCCATTGTAAATTTTCATCCCACTCAATACTTCATTGTCATCCGGAGTAGGTTAGCCATAGATGGTGTTACTTGGAGAATCTCTTCACAAATCCGGTAATGACCAACACATCCGAGAAAACTGGTAAATTCTTCCACATCTTTCGGGAGTTGTCATCCCGAGACAACTTGTCATACAAATTCTCTCTTCTTCGAGAGTAGACCAAAACATCTTATCCGGGCATTAGTAAGCCCATATGGAATTACTACAACTTGTAGTGACCATGATTTTTCCGGAATTCTGTATTTGCAATATCCCAGTCTCGAATTCTCAGTTGGTAGCAATCAACCCTTAAATAAACTTTAGAAGAGACTACCAACCCTTGCAACCGATCAAGTAGATCATCTATCCGTGGTGAGGGATACTCGTTCTTCACTATTATCTTGTTCGGCTATCGGTAATTGATGTACAAGCGGAGATAATTGTCTCTCTTTCGCAAATTGGTGTTCTCCATAATCACTTCAAATCAAGAGTTTAAGATATATTCTAATATGAACTTCAAATCAAGAGTTCAAGATAACATTCGAAGTTCTCCATAGCATTTCACTAAATCTAATGAACTCTTTTCAATAAGTTCTTACAATTGCTCCTTCTCTCGCTTCCACAACTCATGTTTCTTCACAAGTGTCATTCTATACAGCGCCTTGGATATCGGAGGTGCGTCAAACTCAACCTTAGTGGCAAAATTCACGTTCCGATGTATTAAAATCCGTGATATCTCGGTTTTTGTCTTTCCTTATTTCGTCTCACAACATCAGACCGACACAACCTTGTCTTAACACTTGACAAGTAGTCATGGTATTAATGATCTCCCCCAATCTATTAAGGTGACGTCCTTCAAACACGTGTATTATTCCATCTTTAGCTACAATGTTGACCGTCCTCTTTCAAATATTCATCTTTTCTTGAATTAGAAAGATTTGCTTGCGTCTTTAGACTCTTGTATTCTTTTATAAGTATTCTTTAAACTTAATTCCATTTCCCCCCCTTGAATGGCATGATTGTAAAAAAAATAAAAAAATAAAAATAAAAAAAAAAAAATAAAAAAAAAATTTCTAATATTTCTCACTTATGTGCAACCATAAGGGTCCAATCGGTAGGACTTAACCATGTTTCAGAACAATTGAGCTTATCTTCTTCACTTTCCGCGACATCCCGACATATGGGAGAAGCTCTTCGTATTCTGCATAAGCGTTCACCATAGACATCCTTTCTTCAAGTAGGTGTAAAAATTTATACTTCACTTTCTTTTGCAACTTTAATCTGACAAGGAGGTTCTCAATTTAAAACTTCCATATACCTCTCGTACATCTCAGGTCGACATCAAACTTCCAAACTTCGGTCTTCTCTTTCTCTTGTTGCTCACCTTAGGCATCTGTTGGTATTCCATGAACAACGTTCACAACCGTACTAGTATGTCCCGTGGAGAACGTAAGATCCACACATTACTTCACCAAGCACTCACATCATAAACTCTAAGCTTGCAGCGTTTCCCTCATCTAGGTCCCCCCTTTCACGCCATAACCACCATGGCTCTTCCGTGTGAGTGTGAGATATCTAACTCAGCTTTTGCTTATGAAAACATACCATCCATTTCATACCATGCATCCTCTATATACTCTCGTTTACGTACCACCTTCATGAAACCTTACCTTCTTCTTGATTCAATACTTTTCCTTTGCCATGATCAAACCTAAAAAAAATTTCTAACCCGGGTCATTCTCCCATATGCCGTTCTCATGACCTAAGAAGGTCGCAAAGGGTCATCTCTATCCTCCCCTAGGAGGTCTGTAACAGCTACTTGATTGAAGTCATTCAATATTATTTGATTTAAGACAAATGTGCTTCCATTGATGTACTACCTTATCATTGACATTGATCCACCGTGAATACTCTAAGCTCTTGTTGCCGATCCTCTATGTTCTAGTAGTCTTGTTTACTCATCCCCTCTACGCTAACAAATAGACAACACGCATCTGTGCGTTCTCAGTTGTCACCGATTAACTTGTATTTAACCTTCTCCGAAGTCAACGACTTATTATTCTACTACACTTCTCGTGTTACCATTATTAGGAAGGCTACCCTCCTCGGGGTACTTTACCTTAAACTCCGTTAGTTCTTTCTTCATTATATGCTTCCTCTTCTTAATAAGGTAATTATATCTTCTTTGCCTTGTTGTTTCATATAACTCCCTCTCATAGGCTTAACCATTCTTCCGTGATGTCATTCAAGTGCACCTTCCCAAATATCATAGCCTTAGCTAACATCCACCCGCGTTCCTATTGGTTGGTATCTTAAGTCTTTCGATTAAAGCTCCTTGTTTCCTCTTTCATCTTCTTAAACCATCATCTATATGCACTTCTTTCTTCTTGATGTTGCTTTGCCTTCTCACCATAGCGAAAAACGGTTGACCCTCTTAAAGACATTCTACTAGGTGAACCTTCACCACATGATTCTTCTCGTAATGGAACACCGCCTTTAACCTTGTTAGAATGCACCCATCTCCTCCTCGATTTGCATCTTTAGTTGTCCATGCGTCTTCTTGAAGAACTTAAGTTCGTTTTCACTATTGGTCTCATTGTCGTACAATCCCGATTTCTTTATAACCACTTATATACCTTAACGTTGCTCCCTTTACTTGTATTGCTCCATCTCGATCTCTCTTTAGTCGTCTCGAGTTCTTCTTTCTACTTGTTTGTCCTTTGTTTATGTCATCGCTAATCCTCCTCTTCGACATCCTTGTAAAGGAATCCGAGAACACCATGGTGTTCGTTAACACGAAATGCTCAACTCGATATTTGAGTGTCTCCTCCACGTATGAACGCTATCCCAAGCCAACCATATCTTCTTTAAAGGTGATGATACTATACTTATCATCTTTTCTATTAGGTCCCGTAACTCCATATGCTACTATATATAATAAGAATCTGTATACGTAACTATATAAATCCTAAATCCATATCACTACCAATATAATACATCAAGCATTTCATCCACAATATAAGGTCCCAAAACATATAACCGTCCATATATATAACTACACATATATCCAGTTCATCATGCAACATACAATCACAAAGGAACACATCCATTCTATCATGCATAACTACAAACCTCATATCCATATCTACATATATACATATATATATATATATATATATATATATATATATATATATATATATAAATCAAGGTCCAATAAACTAAGCTGCCGAGAACCGCGGAAGGAGTGGTGGTCCGTACATTCTACCCCGACTCATGCATGTGATTTTGAAAACGAAAACTCAGAACCCGTGGGGTTCTGTTTATTCCTTATTCGGCCTTTAGAAGATTGCGAGTGCCATTGTTGTCAACCTAGGGCTCTGATACCAGTTTTGTAACACCCCGAATCCGTGGGACTCGGGATGCTACGAGTTAGGACCTCACAATGGGTCCCGACCCTTAGCCTGACAACAATTTCACCGGATCTTGCAACAAGGCACAAATAAAGGCCAAAAATCGAAATACATTTTTATGCAATGAAAAGAAAAACCCGAAAGAATACAACAAAGGACTTCAGCCGACAATACAACCCCAAAGACTAAACGCCCATACAACATACAATAAATACAATACTCAAACTCGACTCCACCCAAAACCCAATCCTATAATGTATGGACCCCGGCTGCCCACTCTTCCGGATCTTTCGGCCGCATTCCTAACCCGCAAGACAATCTACAACAATCGGTATAAAACTGTTAGCTCATATTCAAAGCATTAGGATCAACGGGAAAGGCACATACACAAGTAACCTCATCACAAGCATACAACATACATAAAATCACACCAATCCGATTTATTATCTTTGTTATTATTAGGTCGTATCCCGTTCTAATTCAACTTAGGTTTGTGACACGAGACCACCGTGGCCCCGCCTCGGTCCCTACTTACCGGCATGGAACGGTACGGATGCCTCCGACAGTCTAACCAGCACGGGCTAGTCGCCAAGAACCTCCTAGACTCTCGCAAGAGCTAGGCAGATGATGTCACCGCCCGTTATCATACACTTGGGCCAAAATAATAATAATATATCAAGGTCGGTAATCCTATGTCCGGTTTAGTTGTTATAACATAAACAATAAACACACACCACCAAACACACATCAACACTAATACAAGGAATACGAGCTAAGTAAGTCCGGAGACTTACCTCGTCCCAAAGATAATCCCGCTCTCAGCTTCCCGCAGGAAGACACTCAACGCCTGTCAAAAGGCACACGATCAACATCTCTCTCACATGCTAGAAGTCCTTAGACTTCTAGTCCCAATGATCTCGCAAGATCATAAACCATAATCATGATAGGATAACGACTCCTAATCCTCACGATCTCACAAGGTCATAACCGTCACAACACATGCTAGGATACTCTCGTCCTAGTCTCCACAATCTCAACAAGATCATACAGCCATAATCTTAATTCTCATAAGCTCACAAGATAACATCAACACCTCAAGCCTTATAACGATCATAAATCCTCAAAACTCACCTAAAGTCCAAAGCCACTACTTGGCATTCACTCTAAGTTATGCCAGATTATCCAACCTCGCATGATACTAGTACTAAACATAACTAAATCGAGGAAGAGGATACTCACACGACGTCAACAGATGGATGACGAACATGGACTCGTTAGGCCTTTATCGGGGCGCTTCCGGACCTAAAACCAAGCTAAGCATATTTAGCTTATACGCTAAATTTGGGCATAATATATAACAAATATAAACTATAAGAATAAAATCCGTAATAAAACTTTGGATGACAATCCGTAAAAACATTTTCCGGGCAATTTAGACATTTTTAGAAATACGGGTCACTAACCGTAAATAAAACTTTGGGGCATATTCTGAAAATATAAAAAAAAGGCACAATTGTAGAAAACTAACTTCTGGACCACTAAAAGAATATGAATACAATACATGGGCCATCCATTGCAATAAAACCAAATTAGGGGAGATTTTTGTAATTATTACCAAAATCATTATACCCCGATAGTTGTCTACAGGACCCTCAATGCCGGAGATCGAGGCTCCCTTTCCGGCGGACTGGAGCGCCTTTGCCGATGGATTAGAGCGGCAAGGGCGGCCACTGGCGTGGTGGAACATGGGCGGAGCTTGTGGCGTTCGGTCGCTGGGCGGTTGTTGCAGCAACGATTCCGGCAGCGACCTCGAGTAGATGGAAGGAAGACAATCGTAGAGGCGGCACCGGAGAGGGTTTTCTAATGCTTGGCGACGCCGGTGGTGGCCAGAGATGGACCTGCGCGAGGCTAGGAGTGAGCCAGGGTGCGAAATAGAGGGTGCAGACGGGAGATGAAGAGATAACAGAGAAGGGTTGCAGCAGGAGCAAGAGGGCACTCCGGCGGTTACAGGGGCGGCGTTGGAGCTCTCGGCGGCCTAGGGCAAGGCAACTCTTCTCTCGGCGTTGTGGCGTGCGTTCCTCGGTGGCGATGGTTCCGGTGACTCGACCGGAAGCGAACATACGAATGAGTTGTAGATGAATAATCGGTGAGAGAGGGAGGGTTGCTTGCTGCGTGGATAGAGGTATGAGGTAGGGGAAGGGATAGGGTCATTAGGCTGCGCAAGAGTCCAAAGGTACAGGCTGGGGAGGTTACGTGAAGAAGATGGAAAAGTTATGCTCTTTCACATCATAAAGAAAAGAAGGAAAGGAAAGAAAAATAAATAAATGAAATAAAAAAAATTGAACAATGGAAAATAAACACGATCGGAATGTTCGGAACGGAATTTCGGATTCGGAAAAATTATCTGACTTTTCCGTAAAATAATATACAGAAAATAATATCTAAATAGAATATATATACATATATATATATGTATATATATATGTATATATATATATATATAATTCATGATATATAATTATTCTTGTAAAAATGATTTCGAGATATTTGTAAATCAAGTATACGTAACTATACTCGTAAATGAAAAAAATTTTAATCTACGACGTAAAATTTTTAAGCTATTCAAAATATCGTTGAAAGCCGGAAATAATAAATATCACAAACGCGCCTAAAATTTTGGGCCATTACATCATATCCCCCTAAAAGCAAGTTTCGTCCCGAAACTTGCCACCCGCCGAACTTCTCAATCGTTAAGGTCGAGGTAAGAACTCTCAACTAAGGAGGCTTAGACCTTCTAATCTATATGCACTAACTGCTCCAACCATCATCGCAACATATATAGCCGGACATAAAACACATTCCCACACGGGGCACAAACCACATATAACATAACATATATATACAATTCCCTAAGGGAGGAACTAGGTCTAACCCATCGATTCTATCGCTGCTACTAGCTCAACGTAAATCTCAACCCAAGACACTATCCTCCGTCTTCCTATTAGCCCCATTGGTTCCTCGTCTGCCACTAAACGATCACGACTGACCATCCATCGCGAGTCATGTATGTACTCCCTCTACTGCTACACATGAAACCTTGGGTGAACACCCTCTACTCTTGGTGGTCACATCAACTGGTAAACCACTTTCCTTACTTGCGCTATGATCCCAAAAAGGTTCGATAAAATCAGAAACTCAAATTTCCTCTCGGGTCTTTCTCCATGCAACATTTCCACTATGTTTCTCTTTTATTGTCTCTAACAAAGAAGATCAAATCTTCCCATTTACACAGTTGACTTTGGTTCTTCTCAACTCAAACTTTAATGTTACGTTTCTTCAATTCGTGGTGTAAGTCCCAAGTAATGAAGGAAGTACTTTACTTCACACTACTTCTACTAACGAGACACGTATGCTATTACTTTTACATCGTTCTTCAATACTCAACCAAGACCTTGTCTTCGAGAATCACTTGTACACTACAAACCATCGTACATCGAGGCAAATTCAAAACAGTTGCCCCAATGAACTACACATATATCCATATGCTACTATATATAATAAGAATCTGTATGCATAACTATATAAATCCTAAATCCATATCACTACCAATATAATACATCAAGCATTTCATCCACAATATAAGGTCCCAAAACATATAACCGTCCATATATATAACTACACATATATCCAGTTCATCATGCAACATACAATCACAAAGGAACACATCCATTCTATCATGCATAACTACAAACCTCATATCCATATCTACATATATACATATATATATATATATATATATAAATCAAGGTCCAATAAACTAAGCTGCCGAGAACCGCGGAAGGAGTGGTGGTCCGTACATTCTACCCCGACTCATGCATGTGATTTTGAAAACGAAAACTCAGAACCCGTGGGGTTCTGTTTATTCCTTATTCGGCCTTTAGAAGATTGCGAGTGCCATTGTTGTCAACCTAGGGCTCTGATACCAGTTTTGTAACACCCCGAATCCGTGGGACTCGGGATGCTACGAGTTAGGACCTCACAATGGGTCCCGACCCTTAGCCTGACAACAATTTCACCGGATCTTGCAACAAGGCACAAATAAAGGCCAAAAATCGAAATACATTTTTATGCAATGAAAAGAAAAACCCGAAAGAATACAACAAAGGACTTCAGCCGACAATACAACCCCAAAGACTAAACGCCCATACAACATACAATAAATACAATACTCAAACTCGACTCCACCGAAAACCCAATCCTATAATGTATGGACCCCGGCTGCCCACTCTTCCGGATCTTTCGGCCGCATTCCTAACCCGCAAGACAATCTACAACAATCGGTATAAAACTGTTAGCTCATATTCAAAGCATTAGGATCAATGGGAAAGGCACATACACAAGTAACCTCATCACAAGCATACAACATACATAAAATCACACCAATCCGATTTATTATCTTTGTTATTATTAGGTCGTATCCCGTTCTAATTCAACTTAGGTTTGTGACACGAGACCACCGTGGCCCCGCCTCGGTCCCTACTTACCGGCATGGAACGGTACGGATGCCTCCGACAGTCTAACCAGCACGGGCTAGTCGCCAAGAACCTCCTAGACTCTCGCAAGAGCTAGGCAGATGATGTCACCGCCCGTTATCATACACTTGGGCCAAAATAATAATAATATATCAAGGTCGGTAATCCTATGTCCGGTTTAGTTGTTATAACATAAACAAAAAACACACACCACCAAACACACATCAACACTAATACAAGGAATACGAGCTAAGTAAGTCCGGAGACTTACCTCGTCCCAAAGATAATCCCGCTCTCAGCTTCCCGCAGGAAGACACTCAACGCCTGTCAAAAGGCACACGATCAACATCTCTGTCACATGCTAGAAGTCCTTAGACTTCTAGTCCCAATGATCTCGCAAGATCATAAACCATAATCATGATAGGATAACGACTCCTAATCCTCACGATCTCACAAGGTCATAACCGTCACAACACATGCTAGGATACTCTCATCCTAGTCTCCACAATCTCAACAAGATCATACAGCCATAATCTTAATTCTCATAAGCTCACAAGATAACATCAACACCTCAAGCCTTATAACGATCATAAATCCTCAAAACTCACCTAAAGTCCAAAGCCACTACTTGGCATTCACTCTAAGTTATGCCAGATTATCCAACCTCGCATGATACTAGTACTAAACATAACTAAATCGAGGAATAGGATACTCACACGACGTCAACAGATGGATGACGAACATGGACTCGTCAGGCCTTTATCGGGGCGCTTCCGGACCTAAAACCAAGCTAAGCATATTTAGCTTATACGCTAAATTTGGGCATAATATATAACAAATATAAACTATAAGAATAAAATCCGTAATAAAACTTTGGATGACAATCCGTAAAAACATTTTCCGGGCAATTTAGACATTTTTAGAAATACGGGTCACTAACCGTAAATAAAACTTTGGGGCATATTCTGAAAATATAAAAAAAAGGCACAATTGTAGAAAACTAACTTCTGGACCACTAAAAGAATATGAATACAATACATGGGCCATCCATTGCAATAAAACCAAATTAGGGGAGATTTTTGTAATTATTACCAAAATCATTATACCCCGATAGTTGTCTGCAGGACCCTCAATGCCGGAGATCGAGGCTCCCTTTCCGGCGGACTGGAGCGCCTTTGCCGATGGATTAGAGCGGCAAGGGCGGCCACTAGCGTGGTGGAACATGGGCGGAGCTTGTGGCGTTCGGTCGCTGGGCGGTTGTTGCAGCAACGATTCCGGCAGCGACCTCGAGTAGATGGAAGGAAGACAATCGTAGAGGCGGCACCGGAGAGGGTTTTCTAATGCTTGGCGACGCCGGTGGTGGCCAGAGATGGACCTGCGCGAGGCTAGGAGTGAGCCAGGGTGCGAAACAGAGGGTGCAGACGGGAGATGAAGAGATAACAGAGAAGGGTTGCAGCAGGAGCAAGAGGGCACTCCGGCGGTTACAGGGGCGGCGTTGGAGCTCTCGGCGGCCTAGGGCAAGGCGACTCTTCTCTCGGCGTTGTGGCGTGCGTTCCTCGGTGGCGATGGTTCCGGTGACTCGACCGGAAGAGAACATACGAATGAGTTGTAGATGAATAATCGGTGAGAGAGGGAGGGTTGCTTGCTGCGTGGATAGAGGTATGAGGTAGGGGAAGGGATAGGGTCATTAGGCTGCGCAAGAGTCCAAAGGTACAGGCTGGGGAGGTTACGTGAAGAAGATGGAAAAGTTATGCTCTTTCACATCATAAAGAAAAGAAGGAAAGGAAAGAAAAATAAATAAATGAAATAAAAAAAATTGAACAATGGAAAATAAACACGATCGGAATGTTCGGAACGGAATTTCGGATTCGGAAAAATTATCTGACTTTTCCGTAAAATAATATACAGAAAATAATATCTAAATAGAATATATATACATATATATATATGTATATATATATGTATATATATATATATATATAATTCATGATATATAATTATTCTTGTAAAAATGATTTCGAGATATTTGTAAATCAAGTATACGTAACTATACTCGTAAATGAAAAAAATTTTAATCTACGACGTAAAATTTTTAAGCTATTCAAAATATCGTTGAAAGCCGGAAATAATAAATATCACAAACGCGCCTAAAATTTTGGGCCATTACATCATATCCCCCTAAAAGCAAGTTTCGTCCCGAAACTTGCCACCCGCCGAACTTCTCAATCGTTAAGGTCGAGGTAAGAACTCTCAACTAAGGAGGCTTAGACCTTCTAATCTATATGCACTAACTGCTCCAACCATCATCGCAACATATATAGCCGGACATAAAACACATTCCCACACGGGGCACAAACCACATATAACATAACATATATATACAATTCCCTAAGGGAGGAACTAGGTCTAACCCATCGATTCTATCGCTGCTACTAGCTCAACGTAAATCTCAACCCAAGACACTATCCTCCGTCTTCCTATTAGCCCCATTGGTTCCTCGTCTGCCACTAAACGATCACGACTGACCATCCATCGCGAGTCATGTATGTACTCCCTCTACTGCTACACATGAAACCTTGGGTGAACACCCTCTACTCTTGGTGGTCACATCAACTGGTAAACCACTTTCCTTACTTGCGCTATGATCCCAAAAAGGTTCGATAAAATCAGAAACTCAAATTTCCTCTCGGGTCTTTCTCCATGCAACATTTCCACTATGTTTCTCTTTTATTGTCTCTAACAAAGAAGATCAAATCTTCCCATTTACACAGTTGACTTTGGTTCTTCTCAACTCAAACTTTAATGTTACGTTTCTTCAATTCGTGGTGTAAGTCCCAAGTAATGAAGGAAGTACTTTACTTCACACTACTTCTACTAACGAGACACGTATGCTATTACTTTTACATCGTTCTTCAATACTCAACCAAGACCTTGTCTTCGAGAATCACTTGTACACTACAAACCATCGTACATCGAGGCAAATTCAAAACAGTTGCCCCAATGAACTACACATATATCCATATGCTACTATATATAATAAGAATCTGTATGCATAACTATATAAATCCTAAATCCATATCACTACCAATATAATACATCAAGCATTTCATCCACAATATAAGGTCCCAAAACATATAACCGTCCATATATATAACTACACATATATCCAGTTCATCATGCAACATACAATCACAAAGGAACACATCCATTCTATCATGCATAACTACAAACCTCATATCCATATCTACATATATACATATATATATATATATATATATATATATATATATATATATATATATATATATATATATATAAATCAAGGTCCAATAAACTAAGCTGCCGAGAACCGCGGAAGGAGTGATGGTCCGTACATTCTACCCCGACTCATGCATGTGATTTTGAAAACGAAAACTCAGAACCCGTGGGGTTCTGTTTATTCCTTATTCGGCCTTTAGAAGATTGCGAGTGCCATTGTTGTCAACCTAGGGCTCTGATACCAGTTTTGTAACACCCCGAATCCGTGGGACTCGGGATGCTACGAGTTAGGACCTCACAATGGGTCCCGACCCTTAGCCTGACAACAATTTCACCGGATCTTGCAACAAGGCACAAATAAAGGCCAAAAATCGAAATACATTTTTATGCAATGAAAAGAAAAACCCGAAAGAATACAACAAAGGACTTCAGCCGACAATACAACCCCAAAGACTAAACGCCCATACAACATACAATAAATACAATACTCAAACTCGACTCCACCCAAAACCCAATCCTATAATGTATGGACCCCGGCTGCCCACTCTTCCGGATCTTTCGGCCGCATTCCTAACCCGCAAGACAATCTACAACAATCGGTATAAAACTGTTAGCTCATATTCAAAGCATTAGGATCAATGGGAAAGGCACATACACAAGTAACCTCATCACAAGCATACAACATACATAAAATCACACCAATCCGATTTATTATCTTTGTTATTATTAGGTCGTATCCCGTTCTAATTCAACTTAGGTTTGTGACACGAGACCACCGTGGCCCCGCCTCGGTCCCTACTTACCGGCATGGAACGGTACGGATGCCTCCGACAGTCTAACCAGCACGGGCTAGTCGCCAAGAACCTCCTAGACTCTCGCAAGAGCTAGGCAGATGATGTCACCGCCCGTTATCATACACTTGGGCCAAAATAATAATAATATATCAAGGTCGGTAATCCTATGTCCGGTTTAGTTGTTATAACATAAACAAAAAACACACACCACCAAACACACATCAACACTAATACAAGGAATACGAGCTAAGTAAGTCCGGAGACTTACCTCGTCCCAAAGATAATCCCGCTCTCAGCTTCCCGCAGGAAGACACTCAACGCCTGTCAAAAGGCACACGATCAACATCTCTCTCACATGCTAGAAGTCCTTAGACTTCTAGTCCCAATGATCTCGCAAGATCATAAACCATAATCATGATAGGATAACGACTCCTAATCCTCACGATCTCACAAGGTCATAACCGTCACAACACATGCTAGGATACTCTCGTCCTAGTCTCCACAATCTCAACAAGATCATACAGCCATAATCTTAATTCTCATAAGCTCACAAGATAACATCAACACCTCAAGCCTTATAACGATCATAAATCCTCAAAACTCACCTAAAGTCCAAAGCCACTACTTGGCATTCACTCTAAGTTATGCCAGATTATCCAACCTCGCATGATACTAGTACTAAACATAACTAAATCGAGGAAGAGGATACTCACACGACGTCAACAGATGGATGACGAACATGGACTCGTCAGGCCTTTATCAGGGCGCTTCCGGACCTAAAACCAAGCTAAGCATATTTAGCTTATACGCTAAATTTGGGCATAATATATAACAAATATAAACTATAAGAATAAAATCCGTAATAAAACTTTGGATGACAATCCGTAAAACCATTTTCCGGGCAATTTAGACATTTTTAGAAATACGGGTCACTAACCGTAAATAAAACTTTGGGGCATATTCTGAAAATATAAAAAAAAGGCACAATTGTAGAAAACTAACTTCTGGACCACTAAAAGAATATGAATACAATACATGGGCCATCCATTGCAATAAAACCAAATTAGGGGAGATTTTTGTAATTATTACCAAAATCATTATACCCCGATAGTTGTCTGCAGGACCCTCAATGCCGGAGATCGAGGCTCCCTTTCCGGCGGACTGGAGCGCCTTTGCCGATGGATTAGAGCGGCAAGGGCGGCCACTGGCGTGGTGGAACATGGGCGGAGCTTGTGGCGTTCGGTCGCTGGGCGGTTGTTGCAGCAACGATTCCGGCAGCGACCTCGAGTAGATGGAAGGAAGACAATCGTAGAGGCGGCACCGGAGAGGGTTTTCTAATGCTTGGCGACGCCGGTGGTGGCCAGAGATGGACCTGCACGAGGCTAGGAGTGAGCCAGGGTGCGAAACAGAGGGTGCAGACGGGAGATGAAGAGATAACAGAGAAGGGTTGCAGCAGGAGCAAGAGGGCACTCCGGCGGTTACAGGGGCGGCGTTGGAGCTCTCGGCGGCCTAGGGCAAGGCGACTCTTCTCTCGGCGTTGTGGCGTGCGTTCCTCGGTGGCGATGGTTCCGGTGACTCGACCGGAAGAGAACATACGAATGAGTTGTAGATGAATAATCGGTGAGAGAGGGAGGGTTGCTTGCTGCGTGGATAGAGGTATGAGGTAGGGGAAGGGATAGGGTCATTAGGCTGCACAAGAGTCCAAAGGTACAGGCTGGGGAGGTTACGTGAAGAAGATGGAAAAGTTATGCTCTTTCACATCATAAAGAAAAGAAGGAAAGGAAAGAAAAATAAATAAATGAAATAAAAAAAATTGAACAATGGAAAATAAACACGATCGGAATGTTCGGAACGGAATTTCGGATTCGGAAAAATTATCTGACTTTTCCGTAAAATAATATACAGAAAATAATATCTAAATAGAATATATATACATATATATATATATATGTATATATATATGTATATATATATATAATTCATGATATATAATTATTCTTGTAAAAATGATTTCGAGATATTTGTAAATCAAGTATACGTAACTATACTCGTAAATGAAAAAAATTTTAATCTACGACGTAAAATTTTTAAGCTATTCAAAATATCGTTGAAAGCCGGAAATAATAAATATCACAAACGCGCCTAAAATTTTGGGCCATTACAATTAATTTCAAAAAGTGATAAAATAATTGATCACAAGAAACATGGTTTGATGGGTCTAGAGATATATATACCTGTTTCGGATACAATCAAGGTAGACGATGAATCTTGGCTGCATTTATCTTTGCACGCTAACTGACATTCATCTGATATACTATAGGTAAAATATATTTTCATTCAAAACTATTACTTTTTGTACAATTTAATGACTACATTAGGTGTAAAGTTACACTAAATATGGACATAAGTGATTTATTACATAATACATAAGATACATTTCAAGTTTATGATTAGGAAATGAATTACTATTGTGTATTGAGTCTCTCTATATATATTTTCTCTACTTTTGGGGATTTTAACTTTTATTGTGGGAAGAATGGTCATCGATCAAATGGTGAATCTACTTTAACTTTTTTTTGAAAAAAAAACATTTGTTAGTCTCGTCATGTACGTTCGATTCACACTTCGCTATAGAAAATTATGCATTATAATAGATCGAGTTATTTCAAGTTCAAATGTAGCAACTCACAAATATTTTGGCGGGTTCATGTCAGTGGACAAGTTAAAGGAGAGGACCTTGTCCCCTAAATATTCATAATTTTTATTTCACTTCTGAAATGCCCTAAAATAAAGTGCTTTCCGATATATACTTTTCCGTAATTTTATTAATATTAGAGAGCTTAAATATATTTGCGAGCATTTTTAAGTCATAATTTAAATTTTACGAGTACATATGTATATATTTATCTACATATTATATATTTATATATTACCCGTATTTAAGTTATTAAATTATTATAGTATAATATTTTACGAGAACAATTTCTATATCGTAAATTATTTTACCGGAAAGGCGAAAAGTTTTTCCAATCCAGAATCCCGTTCCAAATATTTCTGTCGAGTTTATTCCATTTTCTTTTTCCCCTAGTTTTCTTTTCTTTTCTTTTAATTTATTTTTCTCCCTTTCCTTGTTCCTCTGCGGGCACCAGGGAACCCAGTCATTGCTTGCATCTCTTCCGGTCTGTTGGCCTCCCCTGTGCGAGCTTGCCGGCCAAGCTAAATGCCAACCCTAGCTTGCATCCTCTCTTTGTGGCTAGCTTAGTCTACCCGATTGAAGAACCGAGTAGGGGATTAATAAGGATATAAATGCTCTAGATCGAAGGGGAAAACTATTGATATAAAACCGACAAAAGCTCGTGTAGACATCATTTGTAGCCATATGACTCAATTAAGCGTAAATGTCATGAAATAACGTCAAATCATGCATGAACAAGGGGAAAGCTACCTAAATGATAGCTAAACTAGTGTCATAAATCATGTAATCAAGCCTGGTTGATTGTACTATAGTCCGGAATTTTTATTCCGGTTATGGAGCGGTTATCGATCTTCCCGCAGGCGCGGCTCAGTTTTTCCGCAGGAACGAAATGCTGAGTAACGGGATTTATTCCAAAAACCCCGTACCGACCCTTCGTTTCGCCACCTTTTCTTTTTGACCCCTCGTTATTGTAGTGATGGGCTGCTTGACCCCTCGTTTCCCCTTTTGGTGCGTAGCCTTCCTTCCCTCTCTCTCCTTTCTCCATTTCCTCCTTCCCCATTTGTTCTTTCACGTGATTCTTTTTCCCCTTGCTTCTCTTCTCTCCTTCACTTCCCATGGTGATGCTGTTCATCTCCTTCTTGCTTGTGTGTGAGCTGCTCATCCTGGAAATGGATAGGAGACAACATTCCGGACCGCAGTAGGCATGGTCTTCTACTTCTTCCCCTACTTCATCTTCTTCTTCCTCCTCGAGCTCTAATGGTGGAAGCCATGGATGCACTCAAATTCTTCCCCTTTGGCTTGCATGGGTTTCGATCAAGTATGGACTAGGAGTGCTATCCTAGTTTATGAGAGTTTATGATCTTGTAAGAGTATATAGGACTAGAAGTCTCTAAGGACTTCTAGCTTGCATGAGTGGTTGTTGATTATCAAGCCTTGTCTTGCACAACTCTCGGTTGTATTCCTACGGGAAGTGAGATTGGTTATTTGGCTAGTTTTGAGACGAGGTAAGTCTCCGGACTTACTTAGCTCGCTTTTATGCATTATTTGGAATAGTGACGGTGGTGTGTGTTCTGGCTTGTTTATAACTGTAACGCCTCGTTTATTGGGTGCGTTTTCGATATTTATTTTTTTTCCTACTTCTATCGATACTTCATTAGCTTAATTATTTTTTTTATGAGTATTTTACATCGTAAATTAAGATTTACGAGTATACAAATATCGATATGTATTGTTACCCCTATATAAAGTATTTGTTTTAATCTCGTAGATATATACGAGAATGACTTCTATATCGCGAAGTATATTTTTACGAGTTTGTTTATATACTAAATTACGTATATTAAATGTTTTTTGTTTTTTTTTTAGAAAAGTCCGAAAAGTTTTCCGACCCAAGAATCCCGTTCCGGGTATATTGATCGAGTTTACTTCTTTTTCATTTTTTGTTTTCTATTATTTTTATGTTGTTTTATCTTATTACTTTTATTTTTTTTTTCTCTCTACTCTAATGTTACCCTCCCGACCCCTGGATGAGGATGCCGCTGGCCGCCCAAACCTGTGCGCCTAGCCTGAGCCTACAACCTTCTACCCGACCCCTCGTTACCCTCTGCTCTTCCCTACTACCACAAGCAAGTGAGGTCCCTGCAGCCTCTCTTCTGCCTCCTTCATTCAAGCCCCTGTCAACCACCCTCTTCTCCCCGTATCTCTCTCAGCCTTCTCTCCTCCCTCTGTTCATGGGAACCTTGCATCAGTAGACAACAACACTCCCTATCAGCCCTCCTTCCCTCAGTCGCTCTATCTCACCCACTAAAGCCGGCAACCAGACGCCGGATACTACCGCCGGTGAAACTAGGGCCGCCAAGCCCCTTGCAACCGGCACCCTCGATTTTTCCTTCCCCTTCCCTTGCTTTCGGAACCGTAGATGATCTTGCAACCGCCAGGGAGAGACGCCCTGCAACTCCTTCGAGCCTCGCCGGAGGCCACAACCACCTTTGGCCGCCTCGACCATCTCCCTTGTAGCCCTTGGTCCGCTTCTCGATCCTCTATAGCCGCCAGATATCGGAGCCCTTGGATGCCTCGTCCCTGCTCCACCGTCGAAGCTCACTAGAGCCGTCGATGCAACCTGCCGCATAGGAGCCCTTGCCAGATCCATGGCCGCCGTTCCTCTTTTCTTTCGCGCTGTATCCTGCTAGAGGTTGAAGAAGGCTTTTAACTTATTTAAGATCAGGCCCCTTAAATTTGTGTTATTTATAGTTTTGTACCCATATTTTGGTATTTACAGATTTGTGCTCCAGTTTCTGGGTTATTGCAAATATACCCCTGCTGATTTAATTTTGGAAAGATGATCAAGTTTCTTGAATATTTATTTTACGGTTTTCGGAAATGACTTAAGTTCTTGAGTCGGTAATTACAACCCCGAAGGTTGATTGTGGATTTATGATGCATGTTTGTGACGTTACGTAATTTTGTCCCGGAAATGGATGAGCGGTTTGAAATCTTGGATTTTGATTACGAGATATTCTCATGTTGAAATGCTTTATTTTACGCCTTAGTGGATTTAAATTCGATTTATGGCTCAAAGTATCAATTGCGGTTTTACGACCAAGTTCCTAGAATTTCATATTTTGACTAGAAGGGTTTTTGCGGGATTTAACGTGGCCTTTTGAAACCGGGATTTTTCTTAGAATTATATATATATATATATATATATATATATATATATATATATATATATATATATATATATATATATATATTAAATATCTTCCGATCAAATTTAGCGTACAAGCTAAATTTGTATAGTTTAGGTGTTAGGTTCGGAAGCGTCCCGATAAAGACTTAACGAGTTCAAGGCGACATCCATATACCGTCTTCCGTCTTTTGACGTCGTGTGAGTTACCTTTTTCCTCGATCTAGTTATGTTTAGTATTAGTATCATGCTAGGGTGGATCTAGCATAACCTAGTGGAAATGCCAAGTAGTGGCCTTGAACCATATATAAATGTTGGATGGTTATGAGTATTGTGATGTTTCGGTACGAGCATAGGATAATCTTCGGGATTAGGAGTTGAGCCTAGCATGCTAGGGTTTTGACCTCATATAGGTTTTGGGAGACTAGAAGCCCGAGGGCTTATAGCTTATCGATTAGTTATTGATTGTGTGCCTTGTCTGATCAGGCGTTGATTTACATTTCTGTGGGAAATTGAGTACGGGATTTAGCGGGTTTAGCTTTGGGACAGGTAAGTCTTCGGACTTACTTAGCTCGTATTCTCTGTATTAGTTTCAATGCGTGTTTGGTGGTGTGTGTTTATTGTTTATGTGTGTGTTTATTGCTTATGTTATAACACCTAAACCGGTAATAGGACCACCGACTTGATATGTTTATATTTGGCCCAAGTGTATGATAACGGGCGGTGACCGCTTGTCCAGTCCAAAATGGGGATGACTGGGAGGTGCCTTGCGACCAGCCCATCGGGTGATGCTGATCCGCATCAAGTACAAACCCGTATGGTGAAAGGGGACAAGGGCGAGATCTTTAAGATTCTCGTGTCACAAAAGAAGTTGAATTAGAACGGGATATGATTTAATAATAAAAAGATAATAAACCGGATTGTGTGTTTTGGAACATGTTGTGTGTTTATGATGCCTTATGTGTGTGTGTGCCAATACCATGATTCTAATGCCTTGAATGCTAGCTAACGGTTTTATACCGATATTGTTGTAGTTACCTTGCAGGTTAGGGGGCGGCCGAGAGATCCGGAAGAGTGGGCAGCCGGGGTCCGTACATTTTAGGATGGGTTTTGGGGTTGTTTTCATGTATTGTTTAGAGTATTATGTATGTCGCGTGTATGGCGGTTGCCTTTAGCGTTGTATCTCGGCTGAAGTCTTTCGTTGTTTTCTTTTTGGGTTCATATCATTGCATTAAAATGAATTTCGGTTTTGCCTTCATTTGTGTCTTGTTGTAAGATCCAGTGAAATTGTTGTCAGGCTAAGGGTCGGGACCCATTGTGAGGTCCCAACCCGTAGCATCCCGAGTCCCAAGGATTCGGGGTGTTACAATAACCATGAAAACCGGATTACGATGACTTAGATATATATTTTGTTGGCCCACTTGTTTATTATTATCGGGCGGTGACATCACTGCTCAGCTCCCAAGGGAGACTAGGAGGTTCTCTACGACCAGGCCATACATGGTATATGGGCGGGCTTCTTCACTACTCCACATGGTATACGGGAAGAGCTCTGAACCACTCCTATTGGTTACACGGGGACAGGGGCGAGAGTTATAGGACTTCTCGTGTCACACTTTGAACGAACGAAACTATTAATGGAATGACTTAAAAAGAGAAGATATGAATCGGGTTGTGGGTGTATATGAGCATGATGTGCGTTATGTTTACTTATGTGCGTGTTTGTGCCCTTGCTATCTTTATAATTCCTAGAATATGAGCTACCGGTTTTATACCGATTGTTGTAGTTGATGTGCAAGTTAGGATGTGGCCGAGTGATCTGGAGGAGTTGGCAGCCGGGGTTCCATACATCATGGGTCGAGTTTGGGGGATTTGAGTCCGTGTATAGTTGTTGTATACTAGTGTATTTTTTGCGTTGTTGTATAGTCGGGTAAGGTCTTTCATTCTTTAATTATTCGGGGATCATATCATTGCATTTAAATGTATTTCAGTTTTGACCTAAATTTGTGTCTTGTTGCAAGATCCGTGAAATTGTTGTCAGGCTAAGGGTCAGGACCCATTGTGAGGTCTCCATCCGTAGCATCCCGAGTCCCGGGGAATCGGGGTGTTATATACCCGTTGATTCATCCCATTAGAGAAACATTCTATCCCAACATACCACAACTTGTCCTAAGTTAATTAAAAGCTTTAGTCCTTTCTATAATCGGAAGTCCAAATCTCTAGAATCCACTCTCTATACATTGATCTTACATCTTGTGTTTGTGTTGTTGATTGGTTGACATTGTTGCTTGATTGTGATTTTTGCTTGATCACCACAAAAACCCATCCAAAAACATATGATTTTCTTTTCTTTATTCCCTTCTCTTTTCTTATCTTAGACTTGCACTATCCATGATTATTGCATGATTTAATCTCACCTCGGTCTTTATGTTCGCACTCGCAATGCTTCTCTTTCTACTCTATGACCCGTACACTGCGGGTTTTGCAAGGTAGTTTAGGAGATATTATCGAGTTATAAATTGTAAGACTTTGTGTGTGTATGTTTTGGGCGAACAAGTTCTTGGCACTCTTGCCTTGGATTTGTAGCATCACTCCTAGCAGAGAGCAATATTCGTGTAACGCCCCAAATTTTTTCGCGCGTTTTCATTATTATTTTCGACTTTTATCGATAATTTATTATCCTAAATTTTTCTATGGGTATTTTCACCGTAAAAATTCAATTTTATGAGTTTATATATGTTGATCTTTATATACATATATATATATATATATATATATATATATATATATATATATATATTTATATACATATATATATATATATATTTATGGTCAATTGGTGACCAATTGAGAATCCGAGACTGGGATATTGCAAATACGGCATTTTGGACAAACCATGGTTGCTATGGGTTGTAGTGATTCCATATGGGCTTACAAATGCCCGAATAAGACAATTTGATCTACTCTGAAAGAAGTGAGAAGTTGTATGACAAGTTGTCTCGGGATGACAACCTTCGAAAGACGTGGAAGAAGTTACATGTTTTCCTAGAGGTGCTGGTTATTACTGGATTTGTGGAGAGATTCTCCAAGTAACACCATCTATGGCTAACCTATTTTTGGAAGACAAAAAGGTTTTGAGGGGGACAAAAAATTGACAATGAAGTGGTTGAGAGTTAAGTGGAGATTCATCGGTGCAACTGTTTTTACATTGCCTCGAGGTACGATGAATTTGAAATGTACAAGTGATTCTCCAAGGCAAGGTTTAGACTGAGTATTGAGGAACGAGGTAAAAGTAATAGCATACATGTCTCGTTAGTAGAAGCGGTGTAAGGAAAAGTAAACCCTTCATTAATTAGAACTTGCAACAAGAATTGAGGTAACGTAACATCAAAGTTTGGTTTGACAAGAACAAAGCCCAAGGTGTTAACGGAAAGAGTCGATCTTTGTAAGAGACGATCAAAGAGAAACATAATGGAATTGTTGCATTGAGAAAAGACGCGAGAAGGAAGTTGAGTTCCGATATATCGGACCTTTTTGAGATCTTATCTCGAGTTGGAGAAGTGACTTACGAGTTGGTGTTGCCACCTAGAGTAGAGGATGTTCACCTGGTGTTTTACGTGTGTCAATTGAGAAAGTGCATACATGACTCAAGACATGTTGTCGGTCATGAGAATCTAGTGGCAGACGAGCAACCAATGAGTCTAACGGAAGACGAAAATAGTATCTTTGGTTGAGTTTTACGCTGAACTAGTAGCTTCGATAGAATCGACGGGTTAGACATAGTTCTTTCTTTGGTTGAGTTATGTGCATGTGTGATGTATGTGTAGTTTGTGCCATGTGTTGAAATGTGCATTATGACCTGATATATCTTGTAGTGGTAGTTTGAGTGGATGATGTGTTTAGATTAGAAGGTTTAAGCCTTCTTAGTTTGAGAGTACATACCTCGGCCTTAGGGACCGAGAAGTTCAGCGCATAACAAGTTTCGAGACGAAACTTATTTTTAGGGGGATCTCATGTAACGCCCCAAATTTTTTCGCGCGTTTTCATTATTATTTTCTACTTTTATCGATAATTTATTATCCTAAATTTTCCTACGGGTATTTTCACCGTGAAAATTAAATTTTATGAGTTTATATATGTTAATCTATATATATATATATATATATATATATATTTATATATATTTATATATATTCTATATCTTTATTTATTTTCGGAAAATTTTGAAGAGGTTTTCCGAACCGAAAATCCCGTTCCGGTATTTTCTTTAGATCAAGTTTATTGTTTATTTTCTTTTTATTATAATTTTACTTCCTTTTTATTTTTATTTTGGATTTCACTCTTTCTTCTCTTGGACGCAAGCGCCTCCTCGTTCTCTGATGGCTGCTTCTCTTCCCAATGACCAAAATGCTTGTAGCCCTGCTGCACTCAACCCCTGTGCTTGCTACTCCCAAGCAAATCCTCCTTCGCTCCTCTTCATTTTCTAGATCGAGAAAACTGCAGCATAACTCTCCCTCAGCTCTCTATCACTCAACCAGGAACTTGTCTTCATCTTTGGAGCTTGGACCTCCATTCAACACCTTTCCTGCACTCACCTCTCCTAGAACCCTCAAGTTGCAAGCCTTGCCCTCACAACTGCCGCCAATGGCCGGAAGGATCCGTGCCAGCCTACCCTCGCCGTCGGCACTGCCTCACCCTCACTTACCCTATTGCCGGAAGCGAAGGAGAACATATCCCCTTGCCTCCCCAACTGTCTCTATTCCCCCCTCCTCTGTACTCCACCGCCTTCAACCACCAGGAAGCCACCGAAGGCCCCTTCTTCGCTGCAGAACCAACGCCAATGCCGGCCTCCTCCTTTGTCACCGCCTAGTGTTGCCCCCGCACCTGTTTGCAGCCACCGGAGGGAGCCCTCTGAGGCGCAGCCGCCGCTACCTCGCCCTCCTCGCTGCCGGAATGCCAGCACAGCCCAACCGCCGCCCCTGCCCAGCCAACTCTCTGCGTCAAGCCGCCCCTCTGGCCTGCGTATCACCCCCTGTCTTTTGGGTACTGCCTTGCTGTTGCCCTCGACGCTAGCCGGAGAAGCGTCTGTTGTTGTCGCCGTCTGCCTTGCCGCCTACCGGAGCCACCGAGGGCCAACGCCGGCCCATTTTCCTGCCTCGTCTCCCCTTCCGGAACCACTGGAGCTGCCGCCACCTTCTTTTTTCAGCCTGTGCATTTGACCTAGAGAGGAAGAAGATCCTTTTAGCTTCCGGAACCACTGGTTGTTGCATTTACATATTTGGGCCCTAATTTTGGAATCATGCAATTTTACCCCTGCTGGAATAAATTACAGGAAATAGCCCAAAGATTTATTTACAACTTATGACACAAGTTTCTAGCATTTCATAAATTGCCCCTAACAAGGTTTCTATGGGTTTTAAATTTGGGATTCACTTGAATTATATTCTTATTTATATATACCATATATATTATGCTCATGTTGGATTAATTCCGGGTTATGACTTAAAGATTAAATTACGGGATTTTAACGTTGGCTTTGAGAACAAGTTTTACCTTGGGATTACGATGTTATACAATTTGTCCGGAATATATATTTATAGTTTTAACTTGGGTTTTAAAAGTGGGGTTTTCCTTAGATTTATATATGTTAATTATTCCGTTCAAATTTAGCGTATAAGATAAATTTGTATAGTTTTTGTGTTAGGTTCGGAAGCGTCCCGATAAAGACCTAACAAGCACAAGTCGACATCCGTTGATCGATTTCCGTCTTTTGACGTCTTGTGAGTATCCTTTCCCTCGATCTAGTTACGTTTAGTAGTATCATGCTAGGTTGGATATAACATAACTTAGAGTGAATACCAAGTAGTGGTTATGGACCTTAGGTGAGTGTTTGAGGATTGTGAAATGTTTTGTGACCTAAGGTGTTGATGACACTTTGTGAGGCTTGTGAGGTTTGAGAATTGGGGTATATGGTTGTTGAGTTTATGAGCTAGGATATGCGTATCCTAACATGGTGTTATGACCATTGAGATTGTTTGGACCAGGCATGTTATCCTAGTGGTGTTGTGAGTTATGATCTTGCGAGATCCGAGGGTTTGGAAGTCTTAGTACTTCTAGCTTCTGTTGAGTGTGATGTGAGGATGAGGGATCTAGGATACGGTCCTAGAATTGAGAGTCAAATGGTCTTGCATAGATCATTTGTATAGAAGTCGAAGACTTCTATTGTGAGTGGGTTGTTGTTGATATAGTTATCTTCTTGTGAGCAGGTTATGGGCTTCCTCCCTAAGGAAGCGAGAGTGTTGTGAGTTGAGTGTGGTGACGAGGTAAGTCTCCGGACTTACTTAGCTCGTATTCCTTGTATTAGCATTGATGTGTGTTTGGTGGTGTGTGATTATTCTTTATTATTTATAACAACTAAACCGGAAATAGGATTACCGACCTTTATATTATGTTGGCCCAAGTGTATGATAACGGGCGGTGACAACTTGCCTGGCTCCCGCGAGAGCTAGGAGGTTCTCGGCGACTATCCTGTGCTGGTAGACGGTCAGATGCATCAGTACCATTCCATGCCGGTAAGTAGGGACCGAGGCGAGTTTCGGCGACTCTCGTGTCACAACCTAAGTTGAATTAGAACGGGATATGACTTAATAATAAAAAGATAATAAACCGGACTTGTATGCTTTGGAGTGTATTGGGTGTTTATGATGATTGATTTGTGTTTGTGCCTTTCACCTTGATTCTAATGCCTCGAATATGAGCTAACGGTTTTATACCGATTGTTGTAGATTACCTTGTAGGTTAGGAATGCAACCGAGAGATCCGGAAGAGTGGGCAGCCGGGGTCCGTACATTTTAGGAAGGGTTTGGTTGGAGTCGTGTTTGGGTATTGTTTCTTGTACTTTATTATGTATTTGATGTTCGAGTCTTTGAAGTTGAGAACTCGGCTGAAGTTTGTCTTTTATTTGTTTTGGGATCATATCATTTGCATAAAAATGTATTTCGGTTTTGCCTTTATTTGTGTCTTATTGTAAGATCCAATGAAATTGTTGTCAGGCTAAGGGTCGGGACCCATTGTGAGGTCCCAACCCGTGGCGCCCCGAGTCCCACGGATTTGGGGTGTTACAATTCGGGAATCATGACTATTGCATGAAATGTATTTCGGTTTTGGCCTTTTATTTGTGTCTTGTTGCAAGATCCGGTGCAATTGTTGTCAGGCTAAGGGTTGGGACCCATTGTGAGGTCTCCGCCCGTAGCGCTCCGAGTCCCGCGGATTTGGGGTGTTACATCGTGTATTTCCTTGTATTGTAGTCATGAGTGATAAGTTGAATGTAATTTTTGTTTTTAATTGATATATGGTACGTTGTTTGGTGTTTTCTTAAAGATTTTGTTCTTTACTAGTACATATTTATAGTAGTAGATGTATGATGGTATCATTATGTGTCATAAAAGAAATCTAGCGTTTTACTTTCCAATAAAATCATTTTGTGATCATGGTTTTTGATTGTGCACATTTCATATAGAAGTAAGATAAATGGATCATGTGCACGCAAATGTTGATAACTTTTGAGGAAGAAGTTTATATATGGAAAATAATTAAACAACAATCCAACGTTTTATTTTCCTAATAAAAGCTTTTGGTGTATTTTTCATGGTTCCCACATGTGATGCTTATTTTTTGACATTTATGGTCTATCTTTATTGGTACCTGCATAAATAATCAAATAAAAGAAACCACAACTTAACTTATTATCATCATAAAATAATAATGGAAGTATTTCGACGATAAAGAAATAGATGAAACAAAATATATCATACCCAAATTAGTATTTGATATATATATATATATATATATTCATTTATGACTATACCTATTAATGATGAATATTAACAGCCCTCACAACCAGGACCACCTATGTTGTAGCCGTTGGTACCTATATTTATAATCAAAATAAGAATAAATCACAAATGAAATTAACAATGTTAGTAAAATATTAGTTTATCACTTGATTGAATACTTAATGAAAACACGAAGAAGCGACAATAGATATCACCCTTACACGACTATAATGTATATAGGTGAACACATGTAATTTTTCGTAAACTTTTTGGATCTATAACTCGAATATAAGTTCTAGTCTACCTTCCTCACCTTCAATTTTAAAGCTTGTTCAAATTTTTACATATTTGCATGGAATATGCTATGTTTGATAAAAGATAATTTATAGTATTAAGTAATACTTTCGAAAAATTAAAGGTAGTAATTGATACATATTAAGACTCAACCTTAGTCGATGAAAATGACTATATCTAGTTATTTGGAGTTTAAAATGTTTCATTTCATCTTAAAATATTTTATTTTATAATATATATGCATGATATATTTGTGTGTGTGGAGTTTGGTATTATTAATTTATCATTATATGTTACGATAGACAATAGATTTTGAATTAAAGTATTATAATCTAGTGTATATATAAGTAGAAATTGGTTCCATATTATCGTGTTTAAGTGATTAATTTCAAAAAGTGATAAAATAATTGATCACAAGAAACATGGCTTGATGGGTCCAGAGATATATATACCTGTTTCAGATACAATCAAGGTAGACGATGAATCTTGGCTGCATTTATCTCTGCACGCTAACTGACATTCATCTGATATACTATACTTCGGGCAGTTTTGTTTTACGCATTTCACAAAACATTTGTCATACGTACCTGTATATTAGTGTTAAGCTAAATCATTAATTATTATATACAATAAGATTACTGTAAAATAAGATATATATGATCTATTTTTGCGGTACAAACTCTCTTTTTGTTTCACCTCGGGTCTTACAATTGTATTTTAGAAACGTTGGTAAAACAAATTGTAACGCCCATAATTTTGGAGTGTTTTCGTTTTTTATTATATTTATTTTTTTATCGATATTTTAATAGATTGAATATTTTATTAAAATTATTTTAAGACGTAAAATATGTTTCCGAGTATATTTATATTTTTGGATACGTTCACGTAGATTCGTAGTATATTTTCGGAAAAGTCGGGAACGTTTTCCGATCTAAAAACCCTGTTCAATGTATTTCGAACTAGTTATTTCCGCTTTTCTTTTTCCCTTATTTCTTTTATTCTTTTTTTTTCTGGCCTATTGGCCTTCTCAAATTGCTGATGCTTATCGATGAGCTGCTGCAATTCCTGCCCAGGCTACCCACCCTTGACCCTGCAGCCCGACCTCTCACCAGCCCGACCCCTCGCTCTCACGCTATCTCCCTCTCTCACGCTATCTCCCTCTCTCACGCTATCTCCCTCTTTGATGCCTTGTAGCCTTTCCCCGCTTTGCAAGCTAACCCTCTCATCTCACCTCTCTTCACTACCTCACAAGCAGCACATCCCCTGTGAACTCTCCTTCCCTCACCTTCTTTGGATACCGACGCTGCTGGAAGAGAAGATCGAGCAGCCTCTGTTGCCGCCCATTGGAGCCGCCCTCGAAGCCAACCAAGCGTCGCCAAACGCAGGGAGCTGCACTACTATGCTTCTCCTTCTCCTCTGTTTAATCTCTCTCTGCAACGCTTCGCCGGGGCCAGTGCCGCTAGGAGAGCCACATATGGGCCGCCTTGATCCATCTCCTTTCCTTCTTCTCTCTGTCGGGTATAAAACTGGCAGCCCAGCCAAACGCCGGATCCCATTGGCCGTCCGCTACCCTTCTGCAACCGCCAGAGGAGCCATCGGAGCCGCCTTCCCCTAGAACCAGAACCCTCACCGCCGCCCTCTGAGCTTCCCCTTCCCCTTCTGCGCTATACAAAGGTTGAAGAAACCTAATTTCATTGTTTAATTCAGGCCCATACTTGTGGCTTGATTGCAGAGTGTACCCACTTTCTTATATATTTCGGTTTTTACCCCCCATCTCTTGGAAATTGTTGTGTATACCCTGCTGAATTGTATTATTGTAGTCTCGACACCATATTCTTAAAATATGCAGCTTTTGCCCTTGGGTATAACTTATAATTTTGACCCAAAGCTTATTTCGGAAATGGCCGAGTTTTGTGAGTTTCTTTGTTGCCGGAAAAGTAGACTTAGGTTTTTATCCATGTTTATAAATTTGGTATGGATCGTCCTAAAAAGCGTTTTTGCGAGTTTTAATCCTTATTTTAAAAGCGGGACTTTCCGTATATTTTATGCCTCGATGGATTAATTTCGAGTTATGACTCAAGGGTTTAATTGCGGGCTTTTAGCATTTGCTTTTGAAAATAAGTTTACCTTAGAATATTATATCTTATATATTACGATCAAATTTAGCGTATTAGCTAAATTTGTGTACCTTTGGTTTTAGGTCCGGAAGCGCCCCGATAAAGGCCTAACAAGTCCAAGTTCGACATCCGTCTTTTGACGTCATGTGAGTTACCTTCTTCCTCGATCTAGTTATGATTAGTATTAGTATCATGCTAGGCTGGATCTAACACAACTTAGAGAGAATGCCAAGTAGTGGTCTTGGACCGTATATAGATGTTGGATGGTTATGAGTAGTGTGATGTTTCGGTACGATCATAGGATGATCTTCGAGATTAGGAGTTGAACCTAGCATGCTAGGGTTTTGACCTCATATAGGTTTTGGGAGACTAGAAGTCCGAGGGCTTCTAGCTTGTTGGTTAGTTATTGATTGTGTGTCTTGTCTGATCAGGCGATGTGTTACATTCCTACGGGAAATTGAGTACGGGATTTAGCGGGTTTAGCTTTGGGACAGGTAAGTCTTTGGACTTACTTAGCTCGTATTCTCTGTATTAGTTTCAATGCATGTTTGGTGGTGTGTGTTTATTGTTTATGTGTGTGTTTATTGGTTATGTTATAACATCTAAACCGGTAATAGGACCACCGACTTTATATGTTTATATTTGGCCCAAGTGTATGATAACGGGCGGTGACCGCTTGTCCAGTCCAAAATGGGGATGACTGGGAGGTGCCTTGCGACCAGCCCATCGGGTGATGCTGATCCGCATCAAGTACAAACCCGTATGGTGAAAGGGGACAAGGGCGAGATCTTTAAGATTCTCGTGTCACAAAAGAAGTTGAATTAGAACGGGATATGACCTAATAATAAAAAGATAATAAACCGGATTGTGTGTTTTGGAACATGTTGTGTGTTTATGATGCCTTATGTGTGTGTGTGCCAATACCATGATTCTAATGCCTTGAATGCTAGCTAACGGTTTTATACCGATATTGTTGTAGTTGCCTTGCAGGTTAGGGGTGCGGCCGAGAGATCCGGAAGAGTGGGCAGCCGGGGTCCGTACATTTTAGGATGGGTTTTGGGGGTTGTTTTATGTATTTGTTTAGGGTATTATGTATGTCGCGTGTATGGAGGTTGCCTTTAGCGTTGTATCTCGGCTGAAGTCTTTCGTTGTTTTCTTTTGGGGTTCATATCATTGCATTAAAATGAATTTTGGTTTTGCCTTTATTTGTGTCTTGTTGTAAGATCCAGTGAAATTGTTGTCAGGCTAAGGGTCGGGACCCATTGTGAGGTCCTAACCCGTAGCGCTCCGAATCCCGCGGATTCGGGGTGTTACAAAAGTGGTATCAGAGCCCTAGGTTGACAACAATGGCACTCGCAATCTTCTAAAGGCCGAATAAGGAATAAACAGAACCCCGCGGGTTCTGAGTTTTCGTTTTTAAAAAAAAACACATGCATGAGTTGGGGTAGAATGTACGGACCACCACTCCTTCCGCTGATCTCGGCAGCTTAGTTTATTGGATTTTGGTATGCATATATATGTATATAGATATGGATATGAGGTTTGTAGTTATGCATGATAGAATTGATGTGTATCTTTGTGATTGTATGTTGCATGACGAACTGAATATATGTGTATAGTTATATATGTGGACATTTATATGTTTTGGACCTTGTATTGTTGTAATGGAATGCCGAATGCGTGATATTAGTAGTACTATGGACTTAGGACTTATATAGTTATGGATACGTATTCCTATTATATATAGTAGCATATGGAGATATAGGACCTTTTAGTTAAGATGCTATTATGATATCATCGCCTTGGACGACGTCGTTTGACTTAGGATAGTGTACATACGAGGACGAATATGCTCAAGTATCGAGTTGAGAGCTACGTTCGGGCGAACACCTTGGAGTTCTTGTACTTCTTTGAAGAGGATGTCGAAGAGGAGGATTAGAGATGACGTAAACGAAGGACAATCAAGTAAAAGGAAACTCGAGACAACTTAAGAGAAATCGAGATGGAGAGCATACAAGTAAAGGAGAGCAACGTTAAGGTACATAAGTGGCTATAAAGAAACCGGGATTGTACGAGGACGAGACCAATAGAGATAACGAAATTAAGTCTTCAAGAAGACGCATGGACAACTAAAGATGTGAAGTTTACTTTAGGCTCCAAAGCATTGGAGTCAAGAGAAAAAAAAAAAAAAAAAAAAAGTAAGTTTCAACATTACGAGAGTTATGAGGAGAAGGGCATGGTGGGGATTCATGTGGAGTTGACCGATTTCCATTATGATGATATGACTAAGAAACGCCAAGAAGGAGGAAGTGTGTATAAATGATGACCCCAAAAAGATAAAAGACGAAATGAAGAGCTTTGGTCGAGAGATTTAAGATACCAACCAAGAGGAACGCGAGTGGATGCTAGATAAGGTTATAACATTTGAGAAGGTGCTCTTGAAAGACATCAAGGAAGAATGGTTAAGTCTATGAGAGGGAGTTATATAAAACAACAAGGCAAAGAAGATATAGTTACCCTATAAAGAAGAGAAAGCATGGAATGAGGAAAGCATTAACGGAGTTTAAGGTAAAGTACCCCAAGGAGGGTAGCCTTCATGAGAAGGTAGCATGAGAAGTGTAGTAGAATAATAAGTTGTTGACCTCGGAGAAGGTCAAATACAATTTAAGCGGTGACAACTAAGAACGCACAGGTGCGAGTTGTCTATTGGTGAGTGTAGAGGGGATGAGTAAACAAGATTATGGGCATACAGAGGGATTTGGATGACCTTATGCGACCTTTGTAGGTCATGGAATTGGCACATGGGAGAACGACACGAATTAAAGATTTTAAAGTTTGACCACTGTAAAAGGGGAAGTAGTAAATCAAGAAGAAGGTAAGGTGTCAAGGAGGTGGTACGTAAACGGGAGTATACAGAGGATGCAGGGTTTGAAATGGGTGATATGTTACCGCGGGCAAGAGATAAGTAAAGTTGCTAGACTCACACGGAAGAGACATGGTGGCTATGGCGTGAAAGGAGGACCTAGATAAGGGCAATATTGCGAGCTTAAAGT
Source organism: Fagopyrum homotropicum (assembly GCA_033239125.1). Classification (NCBI taxonomy): domain Eukaryota; kingdom Viridiplantae; phylum Streptophyta; class Magnoliopsida; order Caryophyllales; family Polygonaceae; genus Fagopyrum; species Fagopyrum homotropicum. Next base: position 63,559,361 of record BSWB01000005.1, read on the forward strand.
TTATGATGTTGGCCCTGAAGAAGTAATGAGTAGGATATTTCAGTGATTTGGGAGGGGAAACTTCTTCTAGCGTTTTCACGGGGCTTACTAGTACGCTTGTGAAGTTGTTCATGGAATGCCAAGAGATGTATAAGGCAACTAACAAGGGTAAGAGAAGACCGAAGTTTTGAAATTTGATATCGACAAGAGGTGTACAAAAAGTATATGGAAGGTTGAAGTTAGAACCTCTACCGCCGGGTTGACTTTACAGAAGGAAAGTGAAGTATAATTTCTTCTTGAAGAAAGGATGTCCATGGTGAATGCTTCTGTAGAATATGAAGAGCTATTTTCATATGTTGGGATGACGCGGAAAGTGAAGAAGATAAGGTCAATTGTTTTGAAACACGGTTAAGTCCTACCGATTGGACCCTTATGGTAGCACATAAGTGAGAAACCTTAGAAGATTTTTAGAATCATGTCATCAAAGAGAGAAAATGAGATTAAGTTAAATGAATACTTAAATAAGGCCCCAAGAGTCAAGAGACTCGAGCAAGTCTCTCGATTTCAGGAGATGAAAAATATTTAAAAGAAGACGGTCAACATTGTAGATAAAGATGGAGCAATACACGTGTTTGAAAGACGTCACCCCATCAGATAAGAGGAGATTCATTAGTGCAACTGTTTTGTATGAGACAAAATAAGGAAAGACAAAAAAAAAAAAAAAAACGAGATATCACGGATTCCAATACATCGGAACGTTGATTTTTCCACTAAGGTTGAGTTTGACCCACCTCCGATATCCAAGGCGTTGTATAGAATGACACTTGTGAAGAGACATGAGTTGTGGAAGCGAGGGAAGGAGCAGTTGTAAGAACTTATTGAAAAGAGTTCATTAGATTTAATGAAATGCTATGGAGAACTCCGAATGCTATCTTAAACTCTTGATTTGAAGTGGTTATGGAGAACACCAGTTTGCGGAAAAAGAGACGATTATCTCCGCTTGTACATCAATTACCGTTAGTTGAACAAGATAATGGTGAAGGACAAGTATCACTTTCAACGAATTGACGATCTACTCGATCAGTCACAAGGGTTAGTAGTTTCTTCTAAAATTGATTTGAGGGTTGAATGTCAGCAAGTGAGAATTCGAGACTCGGATGTTGCAAATACGGCTTTCCGGACAAACCATGGTCACTACGAGTTGTAGTGATTCCATAAGGGCTTACTAATGCCCCGAATAAGATAATTTTGGTCTACTCTTGAAGAAGAGAGAAGTTGTATGACAAGTTGCCTCGGGATGGAAACCCCGAAGGATGTGAGAGAAGTTACAAGTTTCTTGGTCATGCCGGTCACTTCCGGATTTGTGGAGATATTCTCCAAAGTAAAACCATCTACCGGTAAACCTACTTCGGAAGATAAAGAAGTTTATGTGGAACGAAAAGAAGGACAATGGAGTGTAAGAATTAAGAGAAGATTCATTGGTGCAACTGTTTTGAATTTGCCTCGAGGTATGATGGGTTTAAAGTGTACAAGTGATTCTCCAAGACATGGTCTTTATTGAGTTTTGAGGAACGAGGTAAAGATGATATCATCCGCGTCTCGTTAGTAGTAGCAGTATGAAGTAAAGTACTTTCTTCATCACTTAGAACTTGCAACAAGAACTGAGGAAACGTAACATCAAAGTTTCGTGTGACAAGAACCAGAGCCGATAGTGTAGATTGGAAGTTTGACCTTCTTTGTTAAAGACAAGAAAAGAAGAAACATAATAAAAATATTGTAGTGAGAAAGACCCGAGTAGGAAGTTGAGTTTGAGATGTACCGGACCTTTTTGAGATCTAGCGCGAGTTGGAGAAGTGGCTTACAAGTGGGTGTTGCCACTTGGAGTTTCATGTGTATCAATCGAGAGCGTGTGTACATGACTTCAAGATATGTCGTCAGTCGTGATGATCCAGTCGAGACGAGTAGCCAATGAGGCTAACTGAAAGACGTAGAATAGTATCCTTGGTTGAGTTTTACGTTGAGCTAGTCTCATCAATAGAATCGGCGTATTGACCTAGTTCTTTCCTTGATCGAGTTGTGTGCGTGTGTAGTGTTATATGTAGTTGTACCCGTGTGAGAGTGTGTTGTATGATCTGTTAGACTTGATGGGATAGTTTGAGTAGATTGTGGGTATAGATTAGAAGGTTTAAGCCTTCTTAGTTTGAGGGTTCATACCTCGGCCTTAAGGACCGAGATGTTCGACACATAGCAAGTTTCGGGACGAAACTTGTTTTAAGGGAGATCTAATGTAACGCCCATAATTTTGGAGTGTTTTCGTTTTTTATTATATTTATTTTTTTATCGATATTTTAATAGATTGAATATTTTATTAAAATTATTTTAAGACGTAAAATATGTTTCCGAGTATATTTATATTTTTGGATACGTTCACGTAGATTCGTAGTATATTTTCGGAAAAGTCGGGAACGTTTTCCGATCTAAAAACCCTGTTCAATGTATTTCGAACTAGTTATTTCCGCTTTTCTTTTTCCCTTATTTCTTTTATTCTTTTTTTTTCTGGCCTATTGGCCTTCTCAAATTGCTGATGCTTATCGATGAGCTGCTGCAATTCCTGCCCAGGCTACCCACCCTTGACCCTGCAGCCCGACCTCTCACCAGCCCGACCCCTCGCTCTCACGCTATCTCCCTCTCTCACGCTATCTCCTTCTCTCACGCTATCTCCCTCTTTGATGCCTTGTAGCCTTTCCCCGCTTTGCAAGCTAACCCTCTCATCTCACCTCTCTTCACTACCTCACAAGCAGCACATCCCCTGTGAACTTTCCTTCCCTCACCTTCTTTGGATACCGACGCTGCTGGAAGAGAAGATCGAGCAGCCTCTGTTGCCGCCCATTGGAGCCGCCCTCGAAGCCAACCAAGCGTCGCCGAACGCAGGGAGCTGCACTGTTATGCTTCTCCTTCTCCTCTGTTTAATCTCTCTCTGCAACACTTCGCCGGGGCCAGTGCCGCTAGGAGAGCCACATATGGGCCGCCTTGATCCATCTCTTTTCCTTCTTCTCTCTGTCGGGTATAAAACTGGCAGCCCAGCCAAACGCCGGATCCCATTGGCCGTCCGCTACCCTTCTGCAACCGCCAGAGGAGCCATCGGAGCCGCCTTCCCCTGGAACCAGAACCCTCACCGCCGCCCTCTGAGCTTCCCCTTCCCCTTCTGCGCTATACAAAGGTTGAAGAAACCTAATTTCATTGTTTAATTCAGGCCCATACTTGTGGCTTGATTGCAGAGTGTACCCACTTTCTTATATATTTCGGTTTTTACCCCCCATCTCTTGGAAATTGTTGTGTATACCCTGCTGAATTGTATTATTGTAGTCTCGACACCATATTCTTAAAATGTGCAGCTTTTGCCCTTGGGTATAACTTATAATTTTGACCCAAAGCTTATTTCGGAAATGGCCGAGTTTTGTGAGTTTCTTTGTTGCCGGAAAAGTAGACTTAGGTTTTTATCCATGTTTATAAATTTGGTATGGATCGTCCTGAAAAGCGTTTTTGCGAGTTTTAATCCTTATTTTAAAAGCGGGACTTTCCGTATATTTTATGCCTCGATGGATTAATTTCGAGTTATGACTCAAGGGTTTAATTGCGGGCTTTTAGCATTTGCTTTTGAAAATGAGTTTACCTTAGAATATTATATCTTATATATTACGATCAAATTTAGCGTATTAGCTAAATTTGTGTACCTTTGGTTTTAGGTCCGGAAGCGCCCCGATAAAGGCCTAACAAGTCCAAGTTCGACATCCGTCTTTTGACGTCATGTGAGTTACCTTCTTCCTCGATCTAGTTATGATTAGTATTAGTATCATGCTAGGCTGGATCTAACACAACTTAGAGAGAATGCCAAGTAGTGGCCTTGGACCGTATATAGATGTTGGATGGTTATGAGTAGTGTGATGTTTCGGTACGATCATAGGATGATCTTCGAGATTAGGAGTTGAACCTAGCATGCTAGGGTTTTGACCTCATATAGGTTTTGGGAGACTAGAAGTCCGAGGGCTTCTAGCTTGTTGGTTAGTTATTGATTGTGTGTCTTGTCTGATCAGGCGATGTGTTACATTCCTACGGGAAATTGAGTACGGGATTTAGCGGGTTTAGCTTTGGGACAAGTAAGTCTTCGGACTTACTTAGCTCGTATTCTCTGTATTAGTTTCAATGCGTGTTTGGTGGTGTGTGTTTATTGTTTATGTGTGTGTTTATTGCTTATGTTATAACATCTAAACCGGTAATAGGACCACCGACTTTATATGTTTATATTTGGCCCAAGTGTATGATAACGGGCGGTGACCGCTTGTCCAGTCCAAAATGGGGATGACTGGGAGGTGCCTTGCGACCAGCCCATCGGGTGATGCTGATCCGCATCAAGTACAAACCCGTATGGTGAAAGGGGACAAGGGCGAGATCTTTAAGATTCTCGTGTCACAAAAGAAGTTGAATTAGAACGGGATATGACCTAATAATAAAAAGATAATAAACCGGATTGTGTGTTTTGGAACATGTTGTGTGTTTATGATGCCTTATGTGTGTGTGTGCCAATACCATGATTCTAATGCCTTGAATGCTAGCTAACGGTTTTATACCGATATTGTTGTAGTTGCCTTGCAGGTTAGGGGTGCGGCCGAGAGGTCCGGAAGAGTGGGCAGCCGGGGTCCGTACATTTTAGGATGGGTTTTGGGGGTTGTTTTATGTATTTGTTTAGGGTATTATGTATGTCGCGTGTATGGAGGTTGCCTTTAGCGTTGTATCTCGGCTGAAGTCTTTCGTTGTTTTCTTTTGGGGTTCATATCATTGCATTAAAATGAATTTCGGTTTTGCCTTTATTTGTGTCTTGTTGTAAGATCCAGTGAAATTGTTGTCAGGCTAAGGGTCGGGACCCATTGTGAGGTCCTAACCCGTAGCGCTCCGAATCCCGCGGATTCGGGGTGTTACCAAAATAAACTTAATGATGAGGCATATTTAGATATCACACGCAAGGTGATTTCTAGTCCTACTATGGTTATATAGAAAATGGTTTGTAAGCAATGGTCATATGATCATGACCTTTGAAGATGAGACACATTTATTTATTTATCCGATGCACACAATTTTTTGAGGATGATGGTGGTTAGAATAGTAATTGTAATACACCCCTCTGTTTCAGGTTATGATTGACACCTTAAAATTTGATAATTTTCACAAATTAGTCAACACACCAAAATATCATGAAATAATGAATTAGATGAAATAAGAATGAAACAAACCAAAAAGGAAATTAAAATTTGTGTATGTACCGTTGGAGGTAACCGAATGCACGGTCATAGACATGAGAACCAAGAAAACTAGAACCATCATGACTCGCGTATTTCCTTGTATTGTAGTCTTTACTGATAAGTTGAATGTAATATACGTTTTTAATTGATTTGAGGTACGTTGTTTGGTGTTTTCTTGAAGATTTTGTTCTTTACTAGTATGTATTTATAATACTAGATGTTTGATGGTATCATTAGGTGTCATAAAAGAAATCTAATCATTACAACAGGTAAAATATATTTTCATTCAAAACTATTACTTTTTGTACAATTTAATGACTACATTAGGTGTAAAGTTACATTAAATATGGACGTAAGTGATTTATTACATAATACATAAGGTACATTTCAAGTTTATGATTAGGAAATGAATTACTATTGTGTATTGAGTCTCTCTATATATATTTTCTCTACTTTTGGGGATTTTAACTTTTTATTGTTGGAAGAATGGTCATCGATCAAATGGTGAATCTACTTTAACTTTTTTTCGAAAAAAAAACATTTGTTAGTCTCGTCATGTACGTTTGATTCACACTTCGCTATAGAAAATTATGCATTATAATAGATCGAGTTATTTCAAGTTCAAATGTAGCAACTCACAAATATTTTGGCGGGTTCATGTTAGTGGACAAGTTAAAGGAGAGGACCTTGTCCCCTAAATATTCATAATTTTTATTTCACTTCTGAAATGCCCTAAAATAAAGTGCGTTTCCGATATATACTTTTCCGTAATTTTATTAATATTAGAGAGCTTAAATATATTTGCGAGCATTTTTATGTCATAATTTAAATTTTACGAGTACATATGTATATATTTATCTACATATTATATATTTATATATTACCCGTATTTAAGTTATTAAATTATTATAGTATAATATTTTACGAGAACGATTTCTATATCGTAAATTATTTTACCGGAAAGGCGAAAAGTTTTTCCAATCCAGAATCCCGTTCCAAATATTTTTGTCGAGTTTATTCCATTTTCTTTTTCCCCTAGTTTTCTTTTCTTTTAATTTATTTTTCTCCCTTTCCTTGTTCCTCTGCGGGCACCATGGAACCCAGTCATTGCTTGCCTCTCTTCCGGTCTGTTGGCCTCCCCTGTGCGAGCTTGATGCCCAAGCTAAATGCCAACCCTAGCTTGCATCCTCTCTTTGTGGCTAGCTTAGTCTACCCAACTGAAGAACCGAGTAGGGGCTTAATAAGGATATAAATGCTCTAGATCGAAGGGGAAAACTATTGATATAAAACCGACAAAATCTCGTGTAGACATCATTTGTAGTCATATGACTCAATTAAGCGTAAATGTCATGAAATAACGTCAAACCATGCATGAACAAGGGGAAAGCTACCTAAATGATTGCCTAAACTAGTGTCATAAATCATGTAATCAAGCCTGATTGATTGTACTATAGTCCGGAATTTTTATTCCGGTTATGGAGCGGTTATCGATCTTCCCGCAGGCGCGGCTCAGTTTTTCCGCAGGCACGAGATGCTGAGTAATGGGATTTATTCCAAAAACCCCGTACCGACCCTTCGTTTCCCCACCTTTTCTTTTTGACCCCTCGTTATTGTAGTGATGGGCTGCTTGACCCCTCGTTGCCCCTTTTGGTGGGTAGCCTTCCTTGCCTCTCTCTCCTTTCTCCATTTCTTCCTTCCCCATTTGCTCTTTCACGTGATTCTTTTCCCCCTTGCTTCTCTTCTCTCCTTCACTTCCCATGGTGATGCTCTTCATCTCCTTCTTGCTTGTGTGTGAGCTGCTCATCCTGGAAATGGATAGGAGACAACATTCCGGACCGCAGTAGGCATGGTCTTCTACTTCTTCCCCTACTTCATCTTCTTCTTCCTCCTCGAGCTCCAGTGGTGGAAGCCATGGATGCACTCAAATTCTTCCCCTTTGGCTTGCATGGGTTTTGATCAAGTATGGACTAGGAGCGCTATCCTAGTTTATGCGAGTTTATGATCTTGTAAGAGTATATAGGACTAGAAGTCTAAGGACTTCTAGCTTGCGTGAGTGGTTGTTGATTATCAAGCCTTGTCTTGCACAACCCTCGGTTGTATTCCTACGGGAAGTGAGATTGGTTATTTGGCTAGTTTTGAGACGAGGTAAGTCTCCGGACTTACTTAGCTCGCTTTTATGCATTATTTGGAATAGTGACGGTGGTGTGTGTTCTGGCTTGTTTATAATCTTGAAAACCGGATTACGATGACTTAGACATATATATTGTTGGCCCACTTGTTTATTATTATCGGGCGGTGACATCACTGCCCAACTCCCAAGGGAGACTGGGAGGTTCTCTTCGACCAGGCCATACTTGGTATATGGGCGGGCTTCTTCACCACTCCACATGGTATACGGGAAGAGCTCTGAACCACTCCTATTGGTTACACGGGGACAGGGGTGATGTAACACCCCGAATCCGCGGGACTCGGGATGGTACGGGTTGGGACCTCACAATGGGTCCCGACCCTTAGCTTGACAACAATTTCACCGGATCTTGCAACAAGGCACAAATAAAGGCCAAATTGAAATACATTTTTATGCAATGCAATGAATCCCGAAACCGAACAACCAAAAGACTTCAGCCGAGATACAAAACAAAAACTAAACGCCATACACTTGGCATACAAAACACAATAACCGAAGAACAAAACACAACCCGACTTTAACCAAAACCCCTCCTAAAATGTACGGAACCTGGCTGCCCACTCTTCCGGATCTCTCGACCGCATTCCTAACCTGCAAGGCAAACTACAACATTCGGTATAAAACCGTCAGCTCACATTCGAAGCATTAGAATTAAAGGGAAGGGCACAAACACAATTAATTCAACATAGTCACACAACATACTCAAAGCACACAAATCCGGTTTATTATCTTTATTTATTAAGTCATATCCCGTTCTAGTTCAACTTCTTTTGTGACACGAGAATCCTCCGAAACTCGCCTCGGTCCCTTCTTCCGGCAATGGAACAGTCGGATGCCTCCGACCGTCTAACCAGCACGGGCCAGTCGACGAGATCCCCCTAGCTCTCACGGGGAGCCAAGCAGTGATGTCACCGCCCGTTATCATACACTTGGGCCAAATAATATAAAAGTCGGTAATCCTATTTCCGGTTTAGTTGTTATAAACAGTAAAATAATAAACACACACCACCCAACACACAATAATGCTAATACAAAGAATACGAGCTAAGTAAGTCCGGAGACTTACCTCATCCCAAAGATAATCCCGCTATATCCCGCTCTCAGCTTCCCGCAGGAAGACACTCAACGCCTGTAAAAAGGCACACGATCAACATCTCTCTCACATGCTAGAAGTCCTTAGACTTCTAGTCCCAATGATCTCGCAAGATCATAACCCATAACCATGCTAGGATAACAACTCTTAGTCCTCACGATCTCACAAGGTCATAACCATCAAACCACATGCTAGGATAAGCCAAACCTAAACTCCAAAATCCCACAAGATCATACAACCCCGACCTCGAGCCTCAAAACGCTCACAAGATCAACCCTATAACTTAAAGCCTTATAACAACCTCACAAGATAACCAAACACCTCAAGTCTTAGCACAATCATAAATCCTCAAAACTCAACTAAGGTTCATAACCACTACTTGGATTTCACTCTAAGTTATGTTATATCCAACCTAGCATGATACTACTAAACATAACTAGATCGAGGGAAAGGAATACTCACACAACGTCAAAAGACGGAAGTCGATCTACGGATGTCGAGATTGGAATCGTTGGCCTTTATCGGGGCGCTTCCGATCCTAACACCAAAGCTAAAAAAATTTAGCTTATCTGCTAAATTTGAACGGAATATATATAACTTATGTAAAATCTAAGGTAAAACACGTTTTCAAAACCAAGGCTAAAACCGCTTAAATACTTTCCGGGACAATTTATACAATTTTAGAAACTTGGTCATAATCCGTCAATAAACCTTAGGGCCATAAATCCGAAATAAATCCAACAAGGGATTAATTGATAATTATGAAATAAACTCGTATTTAAACTCCAAGGTTAAAACCCGTAAAAACATTTTCTGGGCAAATTATACAATTTCCGCATATGGGTCTTATTCCATAAATAAATCTGTAGGGATATATATTCAGATTTCTAAAACTTGGGGTCAAATCTGCAAATTAGAAATATGGGCTACATTTGCAATTATACCAAAAAGAGGGCCTCGATTGGAAATAAGGAAATAGGGTTTCATAACCCATTGTTGTTGCGGCTAATGTTTGCAGGGGATCTGGCGGCGATGAGGTTTGGCGAGCAAGAGCAGCGGGGCGGCGAGGTGAAGACGAAGGCGCCACTGGCCTCACCGGCGCCGTCTGGCGGCCTCGATCCCCGGCGGTTGTAGCGGCGCACTAGAGACTCCAGCGGCTTGATTCCGGAGGCAAGCTTGCAACTCCCTCTGTTTTTTTTTGTTTTCTGGTGTTGGCGGCACAGCAAGGAAAGGGGGCTTCTTTGGCTAAGCGACGCTTCTCCGGTGGCATCGATGGAGACAACTCCAGGCGTGGTAGCACATCGACAAGAAGATGAACCTTGCAGATAGTTACAGACAGTGGCGAATTGGACTGCGCGAGGGGCGGAGACTCCAGGATCCGATGGGTTTGGATGCCCAGGCGAGAAGGCGGGCTAAGGCACAAGCTTTCCGGTGAGGGCTTCGGCTCCCGGCGTATGTTGCTTCCGGTGTGCCGATTTGACAGAGGAGGAGGGGGAACGGAGGTCGATTTGTGCTGCTACGACGTTTGTTGTGGGTTGTTGTTTGCAGGTGGTCGTTGCTCAAGACAGGCTCGACTTTGGCGGTGCTGGCTCGACAAAGGAGGACAAAGGTGAGGAGCTGAGGAGATGTGTGAAGGTTGTTGAGATGAGCAGAGGTGGAGAGTTGAGAGGCTCAATTTGCAGACAGTGGACAATTGGAACGATAGGGAAGAAATGAGGGATCACAGGCTGAGTCAAATTGAGGGGATCAAGGGGTCGGGGGTAGCTGAGCTAGCCACAGAGAGAAGGAGCGTGCAGGGGGCTACCTCGGGTAGCTTGGGCGGGATCAGAGGCCAACAACGGTGACAACAAGGGTGTCATCAGGCATAAGGAAAAAGGAAAGGACATTTATGAAAAGGGAATAAATAAATAAATAAATCGATCAAGGATAACTGGATCGAAACATTTGAAACGGGATTTCTGAATCGAAAAACTTTCCTGAATTTTCCGAAAATAATAAAACGGATATACGTAAACGTATCAAAAACTTAAATATGCTCGGGAAAAATATTTTACGCCTTAAAATACTTTTAATAAAAAATTTAATCTAATAATATATCGATAGAAGTCGGATAAATAAATATCGAAAACGCGCCATAAAATTTGGGGCGTTACATTAGATCTCCCTAAAAACAAGTTTCGTCCCGAAACTTACTATACGCCGAACTGCTCGGTCCCTAAGGCCGAGGTATGAACTCTCAAACTATGGAGGCTTGGAACTTTTATATCTATATACACAAAACTGCTTCAACCACTATCATAACATATTTATAACCGGACATAAAACACATTCCTGCACGGGTCACAAAATCACATATAACATCACACATATACACAACAAACTTAAGGGAAGAGTTAGGTCTAACCCGTCGGTTTTATCAAATATACTAGCTCGGCGTAAAACTCAACCAAAGATACTACCTTTCGTCTGGTACACATGAAACACCGGGTGAACACTCTCTACTCTTGGCGGTAACGCCAGCTTATAAGACACTTCCCTAACTCGCACTAAGATCTAAAAGGTCGATATATCGGAACTCAACTCCCTTCTCGGGTCCTCCTCAATGCAACATTTCTATTTTGTTTCTCTCTGATTGCCTCTAACACATAAGGTCAAACTTCTTAATTGGTCCCGCTAACCAAACGTTGATGTTACATCTTCTCAATCTTGTTGTAAGTTTCAAGTAATGAAGGAAAATACTTAATTCACAATGCTTCTACAAAAGAGTCACATATGCTATTTCTTTTACATCGTTCCTTAATACTTAATCAAGACCTGGTTTTTGAGAACCACTTGTACACTTCAAACCCATCATACCTCAAGGTAATTTCTAAATAGTTGAACCAATGAATCTTCTCTTAACTCTCAACAACTCCATTGTCAATCTTTGTCCCACTTAATACTTCATTATCATCCGGAGTAGGTTATCCATAGATGGTGTTACCTTGGAAAATCTCTCCACAAATCTGGTAATGACCAACACATCCAAGAAAACTTTTAACTTCTTTCACATCCTTCGGGGTTGCCATCCCGAGATAACTTTTCATACAACTTCTCTCTTCTTCGGGAGTAGACCAAGACATCTTATCAGGGCATTAGTAAGCCCATATGGAATCTCTACAACTCGTAGTGACCATGGTTCGTCCAGAATGCCGTATTTGTAACATCTCAAACTCGAATTCTCAGTTTGTGAAAAGAAACCTTAAATCGTTCATAGAAGCGACTACCGACCTTTGCAACTGGTCGAGTAGATCATCTATCCGTGGTGAGGAATACTTTGTTCCACATTGTTATCTTGTTCAACTCTCGGTAATCGATGTACAGACGGAGATAACTGTCTCACTTTTCGTAAATTGATGTTCTCCATAACAACTTCAAATCAAGAGTTTATGATAACGTCTGATGTTCTCTATGGCCTTTCACTAGTTCGAATGAAATCTTATCACTAAGTTCTTGCAATTTCTTCTTCACTTGCTTCCACAACTCATGTCTCTGCACAAGTGTTATTCTATACGACGCCTTAGAGATCGAAATTAAGTCAAGCTCGACCTTAGGGGAAAATTCCACATTCTGACGTATTGGAATCCGTGATATCTCAGGTTTTATCTTTTCTCTTCCCGTCACATATCGTAATAACCGACACAATCCTGTCTTATCACTTTACAAGTGGTCGTGATACTAATGATCTACCAAGATCTGTTGGGGTGATGTCCTTTAAACACGTTTAATATTCCATTTGTAGCTACCATTTCGACCGTCTTCCTTTTACAAATCCTTCATCTCCTAGACTCGTGGAACTTGCTCGAATCTTCCGACTATTGAAGCCTTGGTTAAGCAATAGTTCAGCTTAATCCCTCTTTTCACTTCAAAGGAAAGGCGATAATACATTTCTTGATCTCGCGCATGTGTTCAGTCACAAAGGTCTTACTACAAGACCCGATCATACCTTATACAACTCGATACAATCTCCTTTGCTTTCTATGACATCCCAACATATGGGAGGATCTCTTCGGATTTTACAACAGCTTTCACCGTAGACATCCTTTCTTCAAGTAGGCGTAGAAATTTACACTACATTTTCTTATGTAGCGTCAAACCGACTGTAGAGACTCTAGTTTCAATCTTTCAGGTACTTCTTGTACATCTCAAATCCACATTGAACTTCAAAACTTTCGTTTTCTCTTTCTCTTGATTGTCACATTAAGCATTTCTTGGTATTCCATGAACAATCTTCACAACCGTACTAGTATGCTCCGTGGAGAATGCTAGGCAAAATCCCAACCACTACTATTGGAAGATCCACTCATGACTTCACCAAGCATTAACATCATAAACTCTCAACTTGCAGTGTTGTCCTAATCTATATCCTCTCTTTCACGTCATAGCCACTATGTCTCTTCCGTGTGAGTCTAGAAACTTGACTTATCTCTCGCCCGCGGTAACATATCATCCATTTCATACCCTACATCCTCTATATACTCCCGTTTATGTACCACCTCCATGACACCTTACCTTCTTCTTGATTCACTACCTCCCCTTTACCGTGGTCAAACTTTAAAACCTCTAATTCGTGTCATTCTCCCATATGCCAAATCCATGACCTACAAAGGTCGCATAAGGTCATCCAAATCCCTCTGTATGCTATAATCCTGTTTACTCATCCCCTCTACACTCACCAACACGTGCGTTCTTGGCTGTCACCAATTAACTTATAACTGACCTTCTCCAATGTCAATAACTTACCATTCTTTTTACCCTTCATGTTAGCATACTTGTTAGCATGAAATATTGTGATATTTTAGGCACGTTTTCTAGTCGTAATTGATTCATATTGATAGTCTTTGATTGAGCTTTATGCATATATGAGCTAGTATTACCTATATTGTCGATATAGATGTCTACACGAGTTCTATGTTGATTATAGGTGATTTGGAGCTATTTCCGAACGGAATCGAGCAAAGGAGAGTTGAGTCGATGTGTCTCTAGATCAAGGACACCTTTTGGAAGCAATTTGGAGTATTAGATTGAGGAATGCACGAATGAAGGCAAGAATCACGGTTTTACCCTAAATTACGGCCGTGGATTGTGAAGCAGAATTCGATGTTCATTCCAGGGGATATTACGGCCGTGGAAGATATCCGTGTTTATTTCCACGCCTCAAAATTACGGTCGTGGAAACTTCCACGACCGTGATCTTGGCGAATCCTTTCGCCACGTTTCGAAGCCATGATCTCTTGAAGATCGGGCCGGGCCGACGTTTTGCCCTGCATTATAAAAAGGACGGATGAAGCAAGATTCCGTCACCTCGCTACCTCGCTACCTCGCTACCTCGCTACCTCGCTTACGACCTTTCAACCCTAAAGTTTAGCGGCAAAAACGCACGCTTAGCAACACAAACCCTCATTCTTGGAGGTGATTTTGAAGATCTCATTGAAGTTCCAAAGTTCGTATTGGAGAGTTGCTGTTTGTGATCTTCGTGTGGAAGATCGAAGTTCTTGGAGGATTTTTGCAAGAAGATTCCTCTTCTTGCTTAGGTTTGCTTTAGGATCGGATTGACATCCCGTTTCTTTTCTTTCCTAAGATTGTGATTGTTTATCCCGTTTTGAATCTTTTGACAAACACTTATTCTTGATTGTGATTCTAAGATTCAATTGAAGATTATTGATAGTTCTTGAAAGTTCCCATCTTTTACCTTTTTAATCTTGAATTAATATCAATATGACTGTTATTGGCTAAAAACCCTTAACAATTCTAAGGTGAAGGGTTGATAGTTGTGGCTTAGATAATGATAGATCGATTGTAAATTGATTAGACCCTGAGAGTTAGAGAATTGTCGCCGAAAACCCTAAATTACGGGTTGTTCTTGAGTTCCACGACCGTGGAATCTCAAGATCCAACCGTAATTCTCTTAAAGTTTACGAGCCTGCTTTTATCTTGATCCAAAGTTAAAGATTTGCTTTAGCTTAGTTTAGACTTGTCTTTTCTAGGTGGTAGTGAAGCCTCAACAACCTCTACCTCGATTGTGAGCCTCAACAACCTCAATCGGATAAGTTAGTCTTGATCTTTAGATCATAGGTTTGGGTATTTGATGTTAATCCTTGTCCTTAGAATCTTTCTATATTGAGCCTCATCAACCTGTATAGTAAGAGTCTTTTGGGTGAGTTATATAAGGTTTTTGGAACCTCAACCGTACGATTACCTTACATTAGTATACCTTTGCATATCTTAACTCTGTCTTTACATCATTAGTATATCTTGAATCGATTGCCACAGCTGGATACCTGGATCTTTAGGATTGTTGTTTTCCCAATATCTGCAAAACTCTCATATTAACCGCTTGATAACCTGCAATCGAGTTCGTTCCACCCAAATCCCTGTGTTCGATACTCTGGAATTCTTGCTTAACTATATCGATCCGTACACTGCGGGTTCGCTTGCTTGATTCTAGTTTTATAAATATAAAGCTTATTTGCACACACCTCTAGGGGCGAACAAGTTTTTGGCGCCGTTGCCGGGGATTTGGCTTCGATCGAACCCGGGTTCCGGTTGTCAAGCTTGGGAGCTTGCTCTCGTTATTTGATTTTTCTTTGAGTGTATGCGCAGGTCTAGGAACACAGAAGATCTCTTACCTCTTGATCAAGAGCTAGAGAAAACCTTGAGGCAAAAGCGCAAGGAAAGGAAGATGGCTGAAGAAAACGAGCACGATCTTCAAAATAAGTTGGCGGAGAAAGAAGCTCAGCTCCGATGGAATGAGACTCTCCTCCAGGATGAGATGGATCGCCATCAAACTCAAGTTAATGGTCTACAAGACATGATCGTTCAAATGAAGATAAAGATGAGCGATCTTGAGGACAAGGTGGGCAAGAAGTCCTCGAGAAGGAGGACAAGGTCTAGAAGAAGAAACCACTCACCCACCGATGATAGTGATTCTTCCATGCCTCCTTTAGAAGAGATTGATCCCACAATCAATATAAATCCTTTCAATCAACAAGGAGCTACTAACCGTCGCATTCCACCTAGAAATGCGAGGGTCGAACGTGTGGATAATGAGCCAAGAACTCTTGGCCAGCGGATGGATCCAACACAACAACCACGCCGTTTAGGTGTGAACTTTGATGCTGAAGATGTACAAGGGTTTAGCTTCAACCCTCAAGTTATCACTCTTGTTCGCCAAAGCCAGTTTGGCGGTACAAGCACCGAATCTCCACACCAACACCTGCAAAACTTTGAGTGTATGATGGAGACGATAAGGCCAAAGAGCGCCACTACCAACAGCTATAAGCTCAAACCTTTCTTTTTCTCTTTGAAAGGGAAAGCGCTATCTTGGTACCAAGCTCTTCCTAGTGGAAAGCTAGAGACGTGGGAAGACCTCTCCGCAGAGTTTCTCACCAAGTTCTTTCCGCCCTCCAAAACGGCGGAACTTAGAGGTAAGATTAATGCTTTTTCTATGAGACCTAACGAAAGTTTGTTTCAATCTTGGGAAAGGTTTCAGGATTTGCTCTTGGATTGCCCTCATCATGGCATATCCAAACTTGCCTTGCTGGAAATTTACTACAAGGGGCTGGATGCGGGAACGCAATTCAACCTTCAATCCCTCTCATGTGGAACGTTCATGGACATGAGAGAAGATGACGCTTGGGACTTCATTGAGAAGCAAGCAAGAGTCATAGAGAAGTATTCTCACCGGAAAGTGGAGGGAAATCGTGTGGAGCAAGGAGCAAAGCTCACACATGAAGCTCAAAATCAGATTTTCTCCCTCAACAATGAGATCAAAGAGTTAAAGGAGACTATCAAGACCAACTTCCCAAAGCAACAAGAGAAGGATGTTGGCTATTTGGGCAACAACAACGGCGGTGATAACACCAACCGCAACAACAATAACCGGAACAATAACCGGAACAACAATTGGAATGGGAACAACAACAACCGGAACAACAACAATTGGAACAACAATCGGGGTTCGAACAACAACAATTGGCGCTCCAATCAACAAAATTCCGGTAACTCCTATCCTTCCAATTCCAATTCACTAACTCCACCCTCCTCTTCCTCTACTCCTTTGAAAAGCCAGGGGCAATCATCAAATGGAGGAAACAATACGGGAAAGGAGAAGCCGGATCCCATGCTGGAAACGATCTTGGGAAAGCTTCAAGGGTTGGAGAACCGCATCATCAAGGTTGATGATCAAATTTCTAAGGTTGACAAAGCTCAAAAGGTTTTGGAAAATCAAATGTTCAACCATGCGGAGGAAGTTCCTAGAAATCAAGGGAAACTTCCAGGAAAGACGGAGGACAACCCTAAGGGAAGGGTAATGGCGATTACAACTAGGAGCGGAGTGACTACCACCGATCCGCAGCCTACGTTTGTTGAAGTCCCCGTAGAGAAAAGCAAAGAAAAGGGGAAGGAGAAGGAAGATGTCTATGTTCCTCCTCCAGCTTTCAAACCTCCCCTACCATTCCCTCAATCCAGAGCGCGAGCACGCCTAGACAAGCAATTCGGTAAGTTCATAGAACTCATGAGCAAACTACATATTAATATACCTTTCATTGATGCCATTGTAGGTATGCCGGCCTATGGCAAGTTCTTGAAGGAGCTCCTCTCTAACAAGAGGAAGCTAGAAGATTTTGGAGAAGTCAAGATGAGTTCGGATTCTTCGGACCTCATCAAGACTATGAAGGAGAAAATGCCCCCAAAGCTGAAAGATCTGGGGTCATTTTGCATTCCCATTGGAGTGGGAGAGGTCACATACGACGCTTTATGTGACTTGGGAGCAAGTGTGAGCATCATACCACTTGCATTGTGCAGGAAGATCGGTTTAGGCGACCCTAAACCAGTGAAGATGACGTTATACATGGCGGATCGATCCATTACTCGTCCCGTCGGCATTGTAGAAGACGTCCCGGTCAAGCTAGGCAAGTTCTTTGTCCCCATTGATTTTGTCGTGCTTGACATTCCTGCGGATAGTCCGGTCCCGATCATACTCGGAAGACCGTTTCTTGCAACTTCCGGCTGCATGGTCGATTGCAAGAATGGGAGACTCGCCTTTGACGTTGGGGAAGAGAAAGTAGAGTTCGTTCTTTCCACTCTAGTGAAGGAGTCAATCTTTGATGAGGATATTTACAATGTCCAAGACGAAGAAGGTTTAACTAGGGAGGAGGTAAGTGCGATTCTCTTTAACGATCCTTTGCAAAAGGTTATTACTATGAGTCTAACCGATGTAGGAGGAGAAGAAGAGTGCAAAGAGGAAATTGAAGCCTTAGAGGCACAAGAAGAGATGCATGAAGTGGAGTTTGAGAAACTCCACGATGAGGCAGAAAATACTCGAATCCACGGTCATACTCTGTATTCCACGGCCGTGGATTCCATGACCAAATTCGACCTCCATTCCAGAGGATATTACGGCCGTGGAAAACCAGAGGAAACCGTGATTTTGACCGTGGAAAAGGACGATCGACACACTTCTTCAACTTCCTCAAATCCTTCTCCAAACCATTCAACATCCTTAGAAGCTTCTAAGGAAACATCGGAAGCTCCGAAAGCAATGGAACTCAAACCACTTCCTACTCATCTAAGGTACGCTTTTCTTGGATCTAATTCTACCTTCCCGGTTATCGTTAGTTCCGAATTAAGCATAGATGAACATGAACAGCTCATGATTGTCCTTAGGAAACATAGAAAAGCCATAGGCTATACTATTGAGGACTTAGTAGGAATTAAGCCCTCCCTATGCATGCACAAAATACTAATGGAGGAGGACTTTAGAACTTCAAGACAACCTCAACGGCGGTTGAATCCGACCATGAAGGAGGTTGTCAAGAAGGAAATTCTTAAACTTCTTGATGCAGGTATCATCTATCCTATCTCCGATAGCAAGTGGGTGAGCCCGGTTCAAGTAGTTCCAAAGAAGGGAGGAATGACGGTCATCACCAATAAGAACAACGAACTCATTCCTACCCGAACCGTGACTGGATGGCGAATGTGCATAGACTACCGCAAGCTCAACAATGCAACGCGGAAGGATCACTTTCCATTGCCATTCATCGATCAAATGCTTGAAAGGTTAGCACAACATTCATACTTTTGCTACCTTGACGGTTATAGTGGTTTCTTTCAGATCCCGATACATCCGGATGATCAAGAGAAGACCACATTCACGTGCCCTTGGGGTACGTTCGCCTATAGGAGAATGCCGTTCGGGCTTTGCAACGCACCAGCCACCTTTCAACGGTGCATGATGGCCATCTTCTCCGAATATGTAGAGGAAATCATGGAAGTCTTCATGGACGACTTCTCCGTTTACGGTTCCTCTTTTAACGATTGTCTTTCTAACCTTTCTCTTGTTTTGCAAAGATGTGAAGACACTAACCTAGTTCTTAATTGGGACAAATGTCAATTCATGGTTAAGGAAGGAATCGTTTTAGGTCACTTAGTCTCTAGTAGAGGGATAGAGGTAGACAAAGCTAAGATAGAGACCATAGAGAAACTTCCTCCCCCAATTTCGGTGAAGGGAATAAGAAGTTTCCTAGGACATGCTGGATTTTACAGACGTTTCATTCAAGACTTTTCTAAGATATCAAAACCTCTCACTAATCTATTGATGAAGGATGCGGTTTTTGAGTTTTCACAGGAATGTCTAGATGCGTTCAACACTATTCGGCAAGCTCTAATTTCAGCACCCATTATCCAACCTCCGGATTGGAATCTCCCCTTCGAGATTATGTGTGATGCTAGTGACGTAGCCATTGGAGCTGTTCTTGGGCAACGAAAGGAAGGACGAACCCACGCCATATACTACGCTAGCAAGACACTAGACGAAGCCCAGCTCAACTACGCCACTACGGAAAAGGAGTTTCTAGCCATTGTCTATGCTATTGACAAGTTTCGCTCTTATCTTGTAGGTGCAAAGGTGATTGTCTACACGGATCATGCTGCGATCCGATACCTCCTTGCAAAGAAGGATGCGAAGCCAAGGCTGATTAGATGGATTCTTCTCCTACAAGAATTCGATCTTGAGATCCGCGACAAGAAAGGCTCGGAAAATTCTGTTGCGGATCATTTGAGTCGTCTAACACATCTAGAGGACGATCATTTACCTATTGATGACTCCTTTCCGGACGAACACCTACACATCATAGAGGAGTGCATCAAGGTAATCTCCAAAGGTAACGAACCATGGTTTGCTGATTTTGTTAACTATTTGGTTTGCCAGGAGATACCACCCGGACTATCATACGCACAAAGGAAGAAGTTCTTCAAGGACGTCCGGGAATACCATTGGAACGAGCCTCTCCTCTTTAAGAGAGGTCCGGATGGCATCATCCGGCGATGCGTGCCGGAAGATGAGATGCAAAGTGTCATCCGTCATTGTCATTCACTACCTTGTGGAGGACACGCTAGTTCGAACAAAACTAGCGCAAAGGTATTGCAATCTGGATTTTATTGGCCTACTTTATTTAAAGATGTGCAATCCTTTGTTTCTTGTTGCGATGCTTGTCAAAGAACAGGCAATATCTCTAGGAGGAACGAGATGCCCCTCAACAACATCCAAGAGGTGGAGATTTTCGACGTTTGGGGAGTCGACTTCATGGGACCATTCCCTTCTTCTTGTGGAAACCAATACATACTATTGGCGGTAGATTATGTCTCTAGATGGGTCGAAGCGATTGCCTCTCCCACAAATGATGCCATGGTGGTGGTCAAGTTCTTCAACAAGACCATTTTTCCGCGATTCGGGACACCAAGGACGATCATTAGTGATGGAGGTTCTCACTTCATAGCCCGTCGCTTTGAAGCTCTTCTAGCAAAGTATGGGGTTACTCACAAGATCGCTACCCCTTACCATCCACAAACGAGTGGACAAGTCGAGATCTCAAATAGAGAGATCAAGGGAATTCTAGAGAAGACGGTTTCAAGGACTAGGAAGGATTGGTCCTTGAAACTAGATGATGCATTGTGGGCATACCGGACTGCATACAAGACTCCCATAGGAACCACACCATACAACCTCGTGTATGGGAAGTCTTGTCATTTGCCGGTAGAGCTAGAGCACAAAGCGTTTTGGGCTATCAAATGGCTGAATTTCGGCATGAAGGAAGCGGGAGAGAAGCGTCTCCTAGACATCAACGAGCTGGATGAACTCCGTTTGAACGCCTATGAAAACGCTAAGATCTACAAGGAAAGAGCAAAGCGTTGGCATGATAAGCATATCATCCCAAAGGATTTCCAAGAAGGAGATCAAGTTCTCCTCTTCAATTCGAGACTTCGCCTCTTTCCAGGTAAGTTAAAATCTCGTTGGACTGGACCTTTTCTAATTAAGCGTATTTTCCCCCATGGTGCAGTTGAAGTATGGGGTGAAGCTAGCGGAAGTTTTAAGGTGAACGGTCAACGACTCAAAAAGTACTCACCGGAACTCCAAGCTGAGGAGTTTGCACCTACCGCACTCGAATAAGTGCGAGAATGGTCTAGCTACGGACCTTAAACAAAGCGCTTCTTGGGAGGCAACCCAAGGTATTGCATTTTCGTTTTTTCTTTCAATTCATAGTTTAGCTTAGAATAGAAGTTTTTGCTTTATTTTTGCCTCGATTTCTCCCGGTATGTTCGTGTTTTTGGTTGTAGGATCGATGGAAAAGAAGAAAAAGGGGATAATGTCGAAGAGAAGTGACGAAATTTGGACTTTGAAGCTTTACAGAGAGTTCCACGGTCTAAATTACGGTCGCCATAGCTACAGTGGCCGTAATTCTCAAAGGCCTGTGAAAAATCACAAAAATTACGGGTCCGTACATTTCCACGGCCGTGGAATGCCCCGATAGACCGTGATTTTTGAAATTTTGCCTGCAAGTATAAAAGCCACACTTCACCACAAAAACACCACAAAACCCCCAATTTCCACGCCCTAAATACCGAAAACCCGCAGCTCCTCCCAAATCTTCGTTCTCTAATCGTTTTTTAACGATTCTTCTTCCTAAACTGAAGCAAATCCAACCAAGAACAAGATCCAAGCAACAAATCGCGTGGAAAACGATCAACAAACCCGCATTTTGGATTTCTCAATCCGAAAAAGAGACGTTCCACGGCCGTGGTTTTGGGAAGAACAGACCGTAATTTTCAACAGAATGGATTTTGTGAGGAGAGTTTCGGGAAGGATTAAGGAAAAGAGAGGGGAACAGAACAAGAAGAGAAAGGGCAACCCTTCCACATCTAGGGCACCACCACCCTCATCCCCCTCACCTTCACCTCCATCTTCACCTCCATCCTCACCACCTCACCCTAGCATCCCGATCATACACGAAAACCACCAAGCTGCATTTGAGAGGATAGAGAAGAGGGCAGTGATTGGCCCTAGGTACTTGTTGTTGGAGGATCTACATCCTCTCAACATAGTAGATGACCTTACATGGCTCTTGGATAGAGCCGGTTTGCTTGTCTTCACGAACATTCGTGAGGACGCTTATGAGGAGATCACCCGAGAGGTTGTGACGTCTTTTGAGCACAGCCATGTTGATAGGACTGTCTCCTTCCGTCTCATGAATAGAGACTACCACCTTAGCATTGTTGAGTTCGGGACCATCTTTGGGTTCCATGAGACCTACAACGGTCGCCTCCCTAGGAACGTTTCCGCTAAGGATTTTTGGGAGGATGTGGCGATGATCTATGCCGACGAGGACCGTTGGCATCCAGCTGATACCAAGGCCAAATTGATGTACCATTTGGCCTTGAAGATAGCTCACCGTGTTCTCTCGGAGTGTCTCTTTCCTAGGACGGAGACGCCCCAAAAGATCAAGACGGACGAGCTATTCCTCCTCTACGCTATGCTTCATGGATGCCGCGCCGATTGTGCTACCCTTTTGGCGGCGACGATGAGTAAGCTAAAGAACAAATCGAGAGGGAACATTGGATATGGTGGGATAGTGACCCACATAGCTAGGACTTTTGGAGTGGACTTCTCGGCTTGCACACGTATACCGGCAGTTCCATTAGGGCTACACGCTTTCATGGTTAGGGGACTCATCTTCCCCACACATAGAGGTCCGCCTTATGCGGGCATGCCCTGGGAGAGTAGGACCGGCAGGGGTATTGAGTGGCTGCCGGAGTATTCCATTGTGGCGGGACGCCACAACTGGAAGGAGACGTTCGCTGCGATGCATGCGAACAGGCTTGTAGCTCCCCCTTACGTTCCACCGCCGGTAGTAGATGAGGAGGATATGGGAGAGCAGTATGAGAGTGGGGGAGGAGCAGAGCAGGAGTTCGGCACGTTTCCGGATCAGCCGGATGCGGCCCAGGATGTACCTAGACGCTCTCCGCGTCCGGCTAGAGCCTCAGGCTCGTCATCTCGCCGCGCTAGCGTGAGCGAGAGGCCCACGTGGATGACTACACCTCCCACCTGGTACGAGACACCCCCTCCTTGGTCCACTACGCAGTCAGCAGCACCAGCAGCACCACCACCACCACCATCAGCACAAGCCGATGCTCCCGGATGGTATGATCACCCCCCTGGGTGGTATGAGAGGATGCCGGATTGGGCTACCGGACTTTCAGAGAGAGTCGGAGCACTAGAGATCCGGGCGGATGATAGAGACAGACGTTTCGACGACCTTGACCACATGATGAGGGACGTCTACCGCCAGCAGTTTGGGCGGTACTATGATCCGAGTTTCTCTCCATTCCCACCTCCACCGGCACCGCAGTGATAGATGACCGGACAGCTCGTTTCTAGACATCCCAACCACCATTTGTGAGTTTTCTTTTTCTTTTCTTTCTTTTGTTCTTTCTTGTGAACATTAGGGACAATGTTCGTCCTAAGTATGGGGTGGGATGTACTAAATGTTTGTAATAACTCTACTCTATATGTTGCTTCTATTCCGAGACTATCATTGCATGTTCATTGTATGTTACACGTTTCATTCTTGCATTGCATGAAAAAGAACTTTAAAAACCCATAAAAATTGAAAAATTTTGAAAAATTTGATGCTTCTAACGAATCGATATGATTTCCATGATAATCATTACTTGCGAATTGAGTTGATAACAATTGCATGCTTGAAAGGATGGTAATTCGAAAAGGATTTGAATGAATGAATTTTACCTCTTTTGCAAGTTGTATAATGTGAGAATGTTACCTAAATCATATAAGAAATTGAAGTTGAAATCACATTATAAGCTCCTATACTTCTTGTTGAAATGATTAAGGCAATTCGATATTCTCTTTCTTCTTTCTTTGATCATCTAACTCCTCATTGAAATATTAGCCTCCCTTACCTATCCGGGAATTTGGAAAGTGAATGAGAAAAAGGCATGTTTGATGTGGGAGGGCCATGAGAGCAAATATTTGCAATCAATTGAATAGAAAGAAATTGTAGGTTTGGGGAAGTCAATCATGACGATGAGTAACTCGGCACCATTCACATAGCCGGGTGTTTGTGTCTTGCCAAAGTCGAATTGAGCGATATTCCTAACGGATTATGGTATGTGCGCTAAGGGTTTGAGGCATCTCGCATAAATGAGAAACGCCAATCTCCTAGGCTTCGGTTTTTGTGCACCTCTATCCATAACTCCAAAAGTAAAGTCGGAAAATAAAAAGGAAAGAGCGAAGCTCTAAGTGAAGTGATTGCGGAAACCGCAAAGGAAGAAGAAGGTAGTTGTCCACTTTCCCGGATTTATGCACCACTTTCCCTTAAAGTTTTCCCTACCCTTCCATGCTCTAGACCTTTTCTTTGAAAGTCCTTATGATCAAAAGAATGTTATATGGCTTGGTGATCTAAATTGAAATTCTTATGATTGATTTTGATAATGTTTGAAGGTTATAATGCTTGTTTGGAAGCTAAATTGATTCATGATTTTTCTTTGCCTCTTACTCTCTAATTAAGTGTGTGAAAGTTTGAAAACGATTGAAGCAAGGGTTGAGAATGATCTATTCTTTAGAAGTCACATTCATCCAAAAGAAGGTACACATATTTCATCCTAACTCTTGTTTTAAAGCTTTTTGAAAGACCTTGCTTAGGGACAAGCAAGTGTTAAGTATGGGGTTATTTGTTAGCATGAAATATTGTGATATTTTAGGCACGTTTTCTAGTCGTAATTGATTCATATTGATAGTCTTTGATTGAGCTTTATGCATATATGAGCTAGTATTACCTATATTGTCGATATAGATGTCTACACGAGTTCTATGTTGATTATAGGTGATTTGGAGCTATTTCCGAACGGAATCGAGCAAAGGAGAGTTGAGTCGATGTGTCTCTAGATCAAGGACACCTTTTGGAAGCAATTTGGAGTATTAGATTGAGGAATGCACGAATGAAGGCAAGAATCACGGTTTTACCCTAAATTACGGCCGTGGATTGTGAAGCAGAATTCGATGTTCATTCCAGGGGATATTACGGCCGTGGAAGATATCCGTGTTTATTTCCACGCCTCAAAATTACGGTCGTGGAAACTTCCACGACCGTGATCTTGGCGAATCCTTTCGCCACGTTTCGAAGCCATGATCTCTTGAAGATCGGGCCGGGCCGACGTTTTGCCCTGCATTATAAAAAGGACGGATGAAGCAAGATTCCGTCACCTCGCTACCTCGCTACCTCGCTACCTCGCTACCTCGCTTACGACCTTTCAACCCTAAAGTTTAGCGGCAAAAACGCACGCTTAGCAACACAAACCCTCATTCTTGGAGGTGATTTTGAAGATCTCATTGAAGTTCCAAAGTTCGTATTGGAGAGTTGCTGTTTGTGATCTTCGTGTGGAAGATCGAAGTTCTTGGAGGATTTTTGCAAGAAGATTCCTCTTCTTGCTTAGGTTTGCTTTAGGATCGGATTGACATCCCGTTTCTTTTCTTTCCTAAGATTGTGATTGTTTATCCCGTTTTGAATCTTTTGACAAACACTTATTCTTGATTGTGATTCTAAGATTCAATTGAAGATTATTGATAGTTCTTGAAAGTTCCCATCTTTTACCTTTATAATCTTGAATTAATATCAATATGACTGTTATTGGCTAAAAACCCTTAACAATTCTAAGGTGAAGGGTTGATAGTTGAGGCTTAGATAATGATAGATCGATTGTAAATTGATTAGACCCTGAGAGTTAGAGAATTGTCGCCGAAAACCCTAAATTACGGGTTGTTCTTGAGTTCCACGACCGTGGAATCTCAAGATCCAACCGTAATTCTCTTAAAGTTTACGAGCCTGCTTTTATCTTGATCCAAAGTTAAAGATTTGCTTTAGCTTAGTTTAGACTTGTCTTTTCTAGGTGGTAGTGAAGCCTCAACAACCTCTACCTCGATTGTGAGCCTCAACAACCTCAATCGGATAAGTTAGTCTTGATCTTTAGATCATAGGTTTGGGTATTTGATGTTAATCCTTGTCCTTAGAATCTTTCTATATTGAGCCTCATCAACCTGTATAGGAAGAGTCTTTTGGGTGAGTTATATAAGGTTTTTGGAACCTCAACCGTACGATTACCTTACATTAGTATACCTTTGCATATCTTAACTCTGTCTTTACATCATTAGTATATCTTGAATCGATTGCCACAGCTGGATACCTGGATCTTTAGGATTGTTGTTTTCCCAATATCTGCAAAACTCTCATATTAACCGCTTGATAACCTGCAATCGAGTTCGTTCCACCCAAATCCCTGTGTTCGATACTCTGGAATTCTTGCTTAACTATATCGATCCGTACACTGCGGGTTCGCTTGCTTGATTCTAGTTTTATAAATATAAAGCTTATTTGCACACACCTCTAGGGGCGAACAATACTCCTGAAGGTTATCCTATCAGGGTACTCTGTCTTAAACTTCATTAGCTCTTTCTTCATTCCATGCTTCCTCTTCTTTATAAGGTAATTATATCTCTTTTGCCTTGCTGTTTCATATAACTCCCTTTCATGGACTTAATCATTCTTCCTTGATGTCTTTCAAGAGCACCTTCCCAAATATTATAGCCCTAGCTAGCATCCACTCACATTCCTCTTGGTTTGTATCTTAAGTCTCTCGACCAAAGCTCTTCATTTCGTCTTTCATCTTCATGGGGTCGTCAATTATACACACTTCTTCCTTCTTGGTGTTTCTTAGTCTTATCATCATAATGGAAATCGGTCAACTTCACGTGAATCCCCACCATGCCCTTCTTCTCTTAACTCTAGTAATATTGAAACTTTACTTTTTGGTACTAAGCTTAACTTACGGTATCTTAAATCTTTAGCAAATGGTTCGATCACTCTTCTCGTCTTGACTCAATTGCTTATGAGCGCCTATAGAAAACTTCACGTCTTGAAGGAATACCACCTTTAACCTTGCTAAAGTGTGTCCATCTCCTCCTCGATTTGTATCTTTAGTTGTCCACGCGTCTTCTAGAAGAACTTAAGTTCACTATCTCTCTTGGTCCCGTCGTCTTTCCATCATGGCTTCTTTGGACCCACTTCCGCACATTAATGTTGCTCCCTTTATTTTAATGTCTCCATCTCGCTTTCTCTTAGTTGTTTCAAGTTTCCTTCTACTTGTTCGTCCTTGCCGTTAATGTCCTCTTTAGTCTTCATAGGTTTGCTTTGGCGTCCTCTAAAGGAGCCCAAGAAACACCAAGGTGTTTAATGTGATACTCAACTCGGTACTTGAGCATATTCATCCTCATATATAAACTATCCCGAGCCAAACGGCGTCATCCAAGGTAATTATATCATACTATCATCTTAGCTAAAATGTCTCATTACTTCATGTGCTACTATATATAATAAGAATACGTATATATAACTATATAATTCCTAAGTCCATAATACTACTAATATCACGCATCCGACACTTCATTATAACTATACAAGGTCCAAAACATATAATCATCCACATATACAAATATACACATAAGTCATGTCCATCATGCAACTAAAATCCACAAAGATACACATCAATTCCATCATGCATAACAACAAACCTCATATCCATATCTATATATACATATATATACATATCAAAATCCAATAAACTAAGCTGCCGAGATCCGCGGAAGGAGTGGTGGTCCGTACATTCTACCCCGACTCATGCATGTGATTTTGAAAACGAAAACTCAGAACCCGTGGGGTTCTGTTTATTCCTTATTCGGCCTTTAAAAGATTGCGAGTGCCATTATTGTCAACCTAGGGCTCTGATACCACTTTTGTAACACCCCGAATCCGCGGGACTCGGGA
Organism: Fagopyrum homotropicum; assembly: GCA_033239125.1. NCBI lineage: Eukaryota > Viridiplantae > Streptophyta > Magnoliopsida > Caryophyllales > Polygonaceae > Fagopyrum > Fagopyrum homotropicum. The sequence continues at coordinate 63,587,129 of BSWB01000005.1, forward strand.
TGGTACGGGTTGGGACCTCACAATGGGTCCCGACCCTTAGCTTGACAACAATTTCACAGGATCTTGCAACAAGGCACAAATAAAGGCCAAATTGAAATACATTTTTATGCAATGCAATGAAACCCGAAACCGAACAACCAAAAGACTTCAGCCGAGATACAAAACAAAGACTAAACGCCATACACTTGGCATACAAAACACAATAACCGAAGAACAAAACACAACCCGACTCTAACCAAAACCCCTCCTAAAATGTACGGAACCCCGGCTGCCCACTCTTCCGGATCTCTCGACCGCATTCCTAACCTGCAAGGCAAACTACAACATTCGGTATAAAACCGCAGCTCACATTCGAAGCATTAGAATTAAAGGGAAGGGCACAAACACAATTAATTCAACATAGTCACACAACATACTCAAAGCACACAAATCCGGTTTATTATCTTTATTTATTAAGTCATATCCCGTTCTAGTTCAACTTCTTTTGTGACACGAGAATCCTCCGAAACTCCCCTCGGTCCCTTCTTCCGGCAATGGAACGATCGGATGCCTCCGACCGTCTAACCAGCACGGGCCAGTCGCCGAGATCCCCCTAGCTCTCACGGGGAGCCAGGCAGTGATGTCACCGCCCGTTATCATACACTTGGGCCAAATAATATAAAGGTCGGTAATCCTATTTCCGGTTTAGTTGTTATAAACAGTAAAATAATAAACACACACCACCCAACACACAATAATGCTAATACAAAGAATACGAGCTAAGTAAGTCCGGAGACTTACCTCATCCCAAAGATAATCCCGCTATATCCCGCTCTCAGCTTCCCGCAGGAAGACACTCAACGCCTGTAAAAAGGCACACGATCAACATCTCTCTCACAGGCTAGATGTCCTTAGACTTCTAGTCCGAATGATCTCGCAAGATCATAACCCATAACCATGCTAGGATAACAACTCTTAGTCCTCACGATCTCACAAGGTCATAACCATCAAACCACATGCTAGGATAAGCCAAACCTAAACTCCAAAATCCCACAAGATCATACAACCCCGACCTCGAGCCTCAAAACGCTCACAAGATCAACCCTATAACTTAAAGCCTTATAACAACCTCACAAGATAACCAAACACCTCAAGTCTTAGCACAATCATAAATCCTCAAAACTCACCTAAGGTTCATAACCACTACTTGGTATTCACTCTAAGTTATGTTATATCCAACCTAGCATGATACTACTAAACATAACTAGATCGAGGGAAATGAATACTCACACAACATCAAAAGACGGAAGTCGATCTACGGATGTCGAGATTGGAATCGTTGGCCTTTATCGGGGCACTTCCGATCTTAACACCAAAGTTAAATAAATTTAGCTTATATGCTAAATTTGAACGGAATATATATAACTTATGTAACATCTAAGGTAAAACTTGTTTTCAAAACCAAGGCTAAAACCGCTTAAATACTTTCCGGGACAATTTATGTAACACCCGGTTTAGATATTCCCCTTCTTGCGTACTTTTATCGATATTTTCGTTTTAGAAAAAAAAAAAAGTCCTTTATTTGTATATATATATATATCTATAAAGTGTTTTGAAATGTGAAAATAAAATTCCCGAGTATATGTATATTTTGGTTTACTTTCGGAAAGGTTCAAAAACAAAATCTTTCCGAATCGGTTATCCCGTTCCGAGCGTTTGGAATCGAGTCCATTTTATTTTATCTATTTATTTATTATTACTTCTCTTTCTTTTCCTTTTTTTTTTATTTTTATCTTCCTTCTCTGGCTGGTGAGCAGCTTCATGCCTTGATCTTTGGCTCACCCGACCCCTCGCTCATGTGAACTGCAGGTGACCCCTCGCCCCTCTGCTCCTGTCACCTTACTGCGTTGCCCCAACCCAATCTCTCACATTTCTCTTCCCCATCTCGCAACACCTCTCTCTCTCTCTGTGTGCTTTTTCACGCTGCAGCTCATCATCTCCCCTCCCCTGTGACATTTGATCCAGCAAGAGCAGAGCCACCTTGGCCGTCCTCCCTCTCTTCGCCCCTGGTTAGGAACTGCAGGTATCTTCTGGATCTTCTTCCCCTCTCGACCTCCTCCTCTCTCGCCTCCCATTTTCCTCTCTTTTCATATCTCTTCTACTGCAGCCGTTTAGGACCCCTGGAGGCTGCAACTCCGTCGCGAACCATCAGGGGAGAGTTCGGACCATCACGACTCGCAGGAACGTTGGGGAGGCGCCTCTGCACCGCCGCCTCGAGCCAATCGGAGCACCGAAAGGCCAGAGAACGTTGCCCTCTTTTTCTCCATGTTCCCTGTTCCCTTCTGACGCGAGTTGGGGAGACGCAGTCGTCGAATTTCTACCGGAGGACTGCCTGCGCCGCCGCCAGGAGGGAAGCCCCTCCTCTTCCTCCGCCTGCTAAGCCGCCCAGGATCCTGTGCTCTCTTCCTGCGCCGTCTCTCTTGCGAGCCTTCAGTTAGCGCATCCAACAGGAGGTTGAAGAAGGGTTCTTTTTACAGATTATAATTTTGGCCCTAAAATTTGTTATAATTGCAAATTATACCCACACCATTATATATATTGCAGTTTTTAACCCACTCTTTTGGAATTCGCAACTTATGCCCCTGCTAATTTGTATAATCACGGCCTTGACTCATTATTCTTGAAAAATGTAGTTTTTGCCCTTGTGAATAAATCATAGTTTTGACCCAAAGAGTATTTCGGAAATATGGCCCGAGTTTTGTGAGTTTCATAGTTGCCCGGAAAAGTCGATTTCGGATTTTGACCCCTGTTTATAAAATGGTATAAGTCACTCAGGGAAATGTTTTGCGGATTTTTAACCTTGTTTTCAAACCGGGATTTTCTTAGAATATTACACGTTATATTCCGTTCAATTTAGCATACAAGCTAAATTTCCTTAACTTTGGTTTTAGGTCCGGAAGTGGCCGTTATTGACCAACGAATCCAATCTCGACGTCCGTAGATCATCTTCACCCTTGGATCGTGTGTGAGTACCTTCTTCCTCGATTTAGTTATGTTTAGTGGTAGAATCATGCTAGGTTGGATCTAGCATAACTTAGGGTAAATGCCAAGTAGAGGCTTAGAACCTTTAGGTAAGTGTTTGAGGTTATTGATGTCCTTTGACATGTGGTGTGTGATCTTGAGTTGTTATACAATTGTGAGCCTCGTGGTTGATCTTGTGAGTTTGTGAGCTAGGAGGTGCACATAGTTGTTACCTTGGAGTGTTGTGGAGACTATGCATGTTATCCTAGTATGTTATGGGTTATGACCATGTAAGATCTTATAGGACTTAGAATTCTAGCTTATATGAGTGGTTGTTGATACTTGTGTCTTGTCTTGAACAGGCTTTGGTTATATTCCTACGGGAAATGTGATTGAGTTGATCTTTGGGACGAGGTAAGTCCTCGGACTTACTTAGCCGCTTTTATGCCTTATTTGGATATATATAGTGGTGTGTGTTTACCGCTTTTAAGCATGAAAATGGATTAGGATTTACTTGACCTTATTTATTGGCCCATCGTTACTACTATTATTATTATCGGGCGGTGACATCACCGCTCAGTTTCCCGAGGGAACTGGGGGGATCTCTGCGACCAGGCCATACACGATATACGGGCGGGCTTCTTCATCACTCCCACAGGGTATACGGGTTGGGCGCTGCCACACTCCTGTTGGTTACACGGGGACAGAGGCGAGAGTTATAAGACTCTCGTGTCACACTTGAACGAATGAATTAGATATGGAATAACCTAAAAAGATAATAAGTAACGGATGTGTATGTTTATGAGCATGTTGTGTGTTTGTGTTCCTATGTGTGTTTGTGCCATATTATTCTTATAATGCCTAGAATGTGAGCTAACGGTTTTATACCGATTGTTGTAGTTGATGTGCAGGATAGGATGTGGCCGAGTGATCCGGAGGAGTGGCCAGCCGGGGTTCCGTACATCTTAGGTTGAGTTGGGTTTTGGAGTCCCTGTGTTGTTGTTATTATATATTATGTTGATGTTGTTGTAAGGACGGCTGACGTCTTTCCTTTCTTTTATTTTCGGGTTTCATAACATTGCATAAAAATGTATTTCGATTTTGGCCTTTATTTGTGCCTTGTTGCAAGATCCAGTGAAATTGTTGTCAGGCTAAGGGTCGGGACCCATTGTGAGGTCTCCGCCCGTAGCATCCCGAGTCCCGCGGATTCGGGTTGTTACAAAAGTGGTATCAGAGCCCTAGGTTGACAACAATGGCACTCGCAATCTTCTAAAGGCCGAATAAAAATAAACAGAACCCTCAAGGATTCTGAGTTTTAAAGAAATGGATTTCGTTTTCAAATCATGTGCATGAGTCAGTTGGGGTAGAATGTACTGGACCACCACTTCCTCCGCGAATCTCGGCGACGTAGTTATTGATTATTATATTATGTATATATATGTAGATATGTATATGTGGACTTAGGATGTTTTGGACTATATTTGTATATTGATTTGTAAATTGTTTATGGACTGATTATGTTTATAGTAGTAGCATGATATTTATATCTTTATATATATATATAAACATATGGTATGCTGATATCATATTAGTGATAGTGGACCTTATAACTAGGATGATAGAAAGCTATCATCGCCCCCTTGGACAATGCGTTTTGGCTTAGGATAGTATACATATGAAGATAAGTATGCTCAAGTTATCCAATTGAGTATCAATTTTTCGCAAGCACCCCGGTGATTTCCCGGACTCCTTAAGAGGACGTCAAAGAAGAAGACTAGAGATGATGTAACCAAAGGACAAACAAATAAAAAGGGAACCTCGTGTCGACTTAAGCGAAACCATGATGGAGACTATACCAATATAAAAGCAACATGAAGACATGAGGGTGGTACCAAGGGAACAACGTAGGAGCATCAATGAGGCAACTAGAGAAACGAACGTAAGATTATTCCAAGTGTGGTGTTGATGAACTAAAGATGCGAACCAAGTAGAGAGGACTACATTCCCGCTCGAGGATAAAGGTGGCGTTCTAAGTAAGACGAGTTTTCCACAGGCGCTCCTAAGCTTGAGAGTTAAGATGAAAAGACCTTGGGAAAGATTTATGAGAACCTTAAGTTAAGCTTACGGAGGTACCAGAGGGTGAAGTGACGATCTTTGCGAGATTCTAAGCGGGTAACTTATTTAGAAATATGGGAGATTACGGGAAGAAACGCATGGTGGAAGTTTGCGTGGTAGAATTTCTTTAGTGGAGTCAACTGGTTTCTATTGTGGTGATGAGCCTAAACAACACTAAGAAGGAGAAAGTGTGTGAGGAGGATGACCTTTAGAAGATGAAAGAGGAAACAAGGAGCTGGATGGAAGAACTTAAGTTATCAACCAAGAAGGATGTGAGTGGAGGCTAATTAATGTCAGAATATTCAAGGAGTGCAGTTGTAAAACATCATGAAGAGCGGTTAAGCCATGAAAGTGGGTCATATGACACAAAAGAGCCGTGAAGGTATGGTTATCTTACAGAACGGAAGTAAGAGAGGAGCGTAGAAAGAGCTATGGAGTTGAAGCAGAGTAAAATGAGCTAGTGAAGTTAAGACAAAGTACCCCGAGAGGGTATCCTTTCAAGAGTATGGTAGCAGGGAAGTATGGTAGGGGGGTAAGTTCTTTAACTATGAAGAAGGTCAGATACAAGTTAATCGGTGACAACTGAGAACACACAAGTGCGGGTTGTCTATTGATGTGTGTAGATGGGAAGAGTAAACAAGACAATGGGAACATATAGAATTGGGAACAAGAGCTTAGAGTATTCACGGTGGATCAATGTCAATAGTAAAGAGGTACATCAATGGACACGCGTTTGTCTTAAATCAAATAGTGTTGAACAAGTTCAAGCAAGTAGTTATAACAAGACCTCCGAGGAGGAGATTGTAACGATCTTACGCGACCTTCTTAGGTCATGGGATTGACATATAGGGGAACGCCATGGGTTACAAATTTTAAGGTTTGATCATGGTAAGGAGAGCTAGTGGATCAACCGTAAGATGAGACTTTCATTGTAGATTTACATAGAATACCGATAAATACATAAGGTGACCAACAATAGTAAGGGAAGACTGAAGTTTTGAAGTTTGAAGTCGATGTTAGATGTACAAGAAGTACATGAAAGATTGAGGATAGAACCTCTACGGTCGATTGGACGTTACATAAAAAAAGGGAGTAAGTTCTACACCTACTCGAAGGAATGAGGCAATCTTTGGTAAAATACGAAGTAAGTAACACTGTTATATTATAAGGTGTGATTAAGTCCTACAGCTAGGACCTTCATGACTTCACATATGTGTGAAACCTTAAAAAGATTATTAGAGCAAGTCTCCCGAGTTCCGGAGATGATATATCTTTGAAAGAGGACGGTGAACATTGCAGCTTAAGAAGTATTAAACCACGTATTCGATGGACGTCACCTCAATAGATCGGGGTGGACCACTTGAAAAATGTTAAGACAAGATTGTGTCGATATCTTACGAGATGTGATGGGAGAAGAAAAGCTGGAACACGGGATAGAACGGATTCCAATGCATCGGGAGGAGGATTTACCATTAAGATAATTTGAAGTTCACATTGAAATATATCTTGAATTCTTGATTTGAGACGACTATCTCCATTTGTACATTGATTACTATAAGTTGTGCAAGATGACAATGATGGACAAGTATCCCTTACAACGAATGGGGACCTACTCGGTCAGTTGCAAGGGTCAGTAGTCTCTTCTAGAATGATTTATGGTTTGATTGTCACCAATTGAGAATTCGAGACTCGGACATTGCAATTATGGCATTCCGGACCAACCAAGGTCACTACGAGTTGTAGTTATCCCATGGGGGCTCACTGATGCCCGGAGGAGATATTTTGGGTCTACTCTCGAAGAAGAGAGAAGTTGTATGACAAGTTGTCTGCGGATGACAACCCCCGGAAGATGAAGTACTGAATGGGACGAAGATTTGATAATAGAGTTTTGAGAGTTAAAGACGGGATTTATTGGTACAATTGTTTTGATTTACTTTGAGGAATGATGGGTTTAAAGTGTACAAATGATTCTTCGAGACAAGGTCTTGATCGAGTATTGTTGAACGATGTAAAAGTAATAGCACACGTGTCTTGTTAATAGAAATTGTATGAAGTAAAGTGCTTCCTTCGTTACTTGGAACTTGCAACAAGCATTGAGAAAACATGACATCAAAGTTGGTTTGACAAGAGCCAAAGCCAACGGTGTAAATTGGAAATCCGATCTCCTTTGTTATAGACAATAAAAGAGACACATAATGGAAATACTTTTTAAGAAAGACTCAAGAAGGAAGTTGAGATTCCGATATATCGGACCTTTTTGAAATCTTAGCGCGAGTTGGGAAAGTGGTTTACCAGTTGGCGTGACCACCGAGAGTAGAGGGTGTTCACCCGGGGTTCAGGTGCACCAGTCAAGGGAGTACGTACATGACTAGAGACATGTAGTCCGTTGTGATGATCTAATCGAGACGAGGAGCCGATGAGGCTAACTGGAAGACGTAGGATAGTATCTTTAGTCGAGTTTTATGCGGATTTAGCGACATCTATAGGACCGTCGGATTAGTCCCGAGAGCTGTCTTTGGTTGTGCTTATTTGATTTGTGGCGTGTTATGTTATGTGTGTTTCATATGTGTATATCTTGTGAGTTTTGATGCGTCTAGGCGAGTAGACTGTGGATTCGAGGGCCGTAGTTGTCACATTATTGTGTCTTAAGCGGTTGTCGAGACGAGGTCATTCGAGAGTTTTGCGTTTAGCAAGTTTCGGGCCGAAACTTGTTTTTAGGGGGACCTAATGTAACGCCCGGTTTAGATATTCCCCTTCTTGCGTACTTTTATCGATATTTTCGTTTTAGAAAAAAAAAAAAGTCCTTTATTTGTATATATATATATCTATAAAGTGTTTTGAAATGTGAAAATAAAATTCCCGAGTATATGTATATTTTGGTTTACTTTCGGAAAGGTTCAAAAACAAAATCTTTCCGAATCGGTTATCCCGTTCCGAGCGTTTGGAATCGAGTCCATTTTATTTTATCTATTTATTTATTATTACTTCTCTTTCTTTTCCTTTTTTTTTATTTTTATCTTCCTTCTCTGGCTGGTGAGCAGCTTCATGCCTCGATCTTTGGCTCACCCGACCCCTCGCTCATGTGAACTGCAGGTGACCCCTCGCCCCTCTGCTCCTGTCACCTTACTGCGTTGCCCCAACCCAATCTCTCACATTTCTCTTCCCCATCTCGCAACACCTCTCTCTCTCTCTGTGTGCTTTTTCACGCTGCAGCTCATCATCTCCCCTCCCCTGTGACATTTGATCCAGCAAGAGCAGAGCAACCTTGGCCGTCCTCCCTCTCTTCGCCCCTGGTTAGGAACTACAGGTATCTTCTGGATCTTCTTCCCCTCTCGACCTCCTCCTCTCTCGCCTCCCATTTTCCTCTCTTTTCATATCTCTTCTACTGCAGCCGTTTAGGACCCCTGGAGGCTGCAACTCCGTCGCGAACCATCAGGGGAGAGTTCGGACCATCACGACTCGCAGGAACGTTGGGGAGGCGCCTCTGCACCGCCGCCTCGAGCCAATCGGAGCACCGAAAGGCCAGAGAACGTTGCCCTCTTTTTCTCCATGTTCCCTGTTCCCTTCTGACGCGAGTTGGGGAGACGCAGTCGTCGAATTTCTACCGGAGGACTGCCTGCGCTGCCGCCAGGAGGGAAGCCCCTCCTCTTCCTCCGCCTGCTAAACCGCCCAGGATCCTGTGCTCTCTTCCTGCGCCGTCTCTCTTGCGAGCCTTCAGTTAGCGCGTCCAACAGGAGGTTGAAGAAGGGTTCTTTTTACAGATTATAATTTTGGCCCTAAAATTTGTTATAATTGCAAATTATACCCACACCATTATATATATTGCAGTTTTTAACCCACTCTTTTGGAATTCGCAACTTATGCCCCTGCTAATTTGTATAATCACGGCCTTGACTCATTATTCTTGAAAAATGTAGTTTTTGCCCTTGTGAATAAATCATAGTTTTGACCCAAAGAGTATTTCGGAAATATGGCCCGAGTTTTGTGAGTTTCATAGTTGCCCGGAAAAGTCGATTTCGGATTTTGACCCCTGTTTATAAAATGGTATAAGTCACTCAGGGAAATGTTTTGCGGATTTTTAACCTTGTTTTCAAACCGGGATTTTCTTAGAATATTACACGTTATATTCCGTTCAATTTAGCATACAAGCTAAATTTCCTTAACTTTGGTTTTAGGTCCGGAAGTGGCCGTTATTGACCAACGAATCCAATCTCGACGTCCGTAGATCATCTTCACCCTTGGATCGTGTGTGAGTACCTTCTTCCTCGATTTAGTTATGTTTAGTGGTAGAATCATGCTAGGTTGGATCTAGCATAACTTAGGGCAAATGCCAAGTAGAGGCTTAGAACCTTTAGGTAAGTGTTTAAGGTTATTGATGTCCTTTGACATGTGGTGTGTGATCTTGAGTTGTTATACAATTGTGAGCCTCGTGGTTGATCTTGTGAGTTTGTGAGCTAGGAGGTGCACATAGTTGTTACCTTGGAGTGTTGTGGAGACTATGCATGTTATCCTAGTATGGTATGGGTTATGACCATGTAAGATCTTATAGGACTTAGAATTCTAGCTTATATGAGTGGTTGTTGATACTTGTGCCTTGTCTTGAACAGGCTTTGGTTATATTCCTACGGGAAATGTGATTGAGTTGATCTTTGGGACGAGGTAAGTCCTCGGACTTACTTAGCCGCTTTTATGCCTTATTTATATATATGGTGGTGTGTGTTTACCGCTTTTAAGCATGAAAATGGATTAGGATTTACTTGACCTTATTTATTGGCCCATCGTTACTACTATTATTATTATCGGGCGGTGACATCACCGCTCAGTTTCCCGAGGGAACTGGGGGGATCTCTGCGACCAGGCCATACACGGTATACGGGCGGGCTTCTTCATCACTCCCACAGGGTATACGGGTTGGGCGCCGCCACACTCCTGTTGGTTACACGGGGACAGAGGCGAGAGTTATAAGACTCTCGTGTCACACTTGAACGAATGAATTAGATATGGAATAACCTAAAAAGATAATAAGTAACGGATGTGTATGTTTATGAGCATGTTGTGTGTTTGTGTTCCTATGTGTGTTTGTGCCATATTATTCTTATAATGCCTAGAATGTGAGCTAACGGTTTTATACCGATTGTTGTAGTTGATGTGCACGATAGGATGTGGCCGAGTGATCCGGAGGAGTGGCCAGCCGGGGTTCCATACATCTTAGGTTGAGTTGGGTTTTGGAGTCCCTGTGTTGTTGTTATTATATATTATGTTGATGTTGTTGTAAGGACGGCTGACGTCTTTCCTTTCTTTTATTTTCGGGTTTCATAACATTGCATAAAAATGTATTTCGATTTTGGCCTTTATTTGTGCCTTGTTGCAAGATCCAGTGAAATTGTTGTCAGGCTAAGGGTCGGGACCCATTGTGAGGTCTCCGCCCGTAGCATCCCGAGTCCCGCGGATTCGGGTTGTTACAATTTATACAATTTTAGAAACTTGGTCATAATCCGTCAATAAACCTTAGGGCCATAAATCCGAAATAAATCCAACAGGGATTAATTGATAATTATGAAATAAACTCGTATTTAAACTCCAAGGTTAAAACCCGTAAAAACATTTTCTGGGCAAATTATACAATTTCCGCTTATGGGTCTTATTCCATAAATAAATCTGTAGGGATATATATTCAGATTTCTAAAACTTGGGGTCGAATCTGCAAGTTAGAAATATGGGCTACATTTGCAATTATACCAAAAAGAGGGCCTCGATTGGAAATAAGAAAATAGGGTTTCTTAACCCATTGTTGTTGCGGCTAATGTTTGCAGGGGATCTGGCGGCGGTGAGGTTTGGCGAGCAAGAGCAGCGGGGCAGCGAGGTGAAGACGAAGGCGCCACTGGCCTCACCGGCGCCGTCTGGCGGCCTCGATCCCCGGCGGTTGTAGCGGCGCACTGGAGACTCCAGCGGCTCGATTCCGGAGGCAAGCTTGCAACTCCCTATGTTTTTTTTTTGTTTTCTGGTGTTGGTGGCACAACAAGGAAAGGGGGCTTCTTTGGCTAAGCGACGCTTCTCTGGTGGCATCGATGGAGACAACTCCAGGCGTGGTAGCACATCGACAAGAAGATGAACCTTACAGATAGTTACAGACGGTGGCGAATTGGACTGCGCGAGGGGCGGAGACTCCAGGATCCGATGGGTTTGGATGCCCAGGCGAGAAGGCGGGCCAAGGCACGAGCTTTCCGGCGAGGGCTTCGGCTCCCGGCGTATGTTGCTTCCGGTGTGCCGATTTGACAGAGGAGGAGGGGAACAGAGGTCGATTTGTGCTGCTACGACGTTTGTTGTGGGTTGTTGTTTGCAGGTGGTCGTTGCTCAAGACAGGCTCGACTTTGGCGGTGCTGGCTCGACAAAGGAGGACGAAGGTGAGGAGCTGAGGAGATGTGTGAAGGTTGTTGAGATGAGCAGAGGTGGAGAGTTGAGAGGCTCAATTTGTAGACAGTGGACAACTGGAACGATAGGGAAGAAATGAGGGATCACAGGCTGAGTCAAATTGAGGGGATCAAGGGGTCGGGGGTAGTTGAGCTAGCCACAGAAAGAAGGAGCGTGCAGGGGGCTACCTCGGGTAGCTTGGGCGGGATCAGAGGCCAACAAGGGTGACAACAAGGGTGTTATCAGGCATAAGGAAGAAGAAAAGGACATTTATGAAAAGGGAATAAATAAATAAATCGATCAAGAATAACTCGATCGAAACATTTGAAACGAGATTTCTGAATCGAAAAACTTTCCTGAATATTCCGAAAATAATAAAACGGATATACGTAAACGTATCAAAAACTTAAATATGCTCGGGAAAAATATTTTACGCCTTAAAATACTTTTAATAAAAAATTTAATCTAATAAAATATCGATAGAAGTCGGATAAATAAATATCGAAAATGCGCCATAAAATTTGGGGCGTTATAGGTGAGAGTTATAGGACTTCTCGTGTCACACTTTGGACGAACGAAACTATTAATGGAATGACTTAAAAAGAGAAGACATGAATCGAGTTGTGGGTGTATATGAGCATTATGTGCGTTATGTTTACTTATGTGCGTATTTGTGCCCTTGCTATCTTTATAATTCCTAGAATATGAGCTACCGGTTTTATACCGATTGTTGTAGTTGATGTGCAAGTTAGGATGTGGCCGAGTGATCCGGAGGAGTGGGCAGCCGGGGTTCCATACATCATGGGTCGAGTTTGGGGGATTTGAGTCCGTGTATTGTTGTTGTATACTAATGTATTTTTGGCGTTGTTGTATAGTCGGGTAAGGTCTTTCATTCTTTAATTATTCGGGGATCATATCATTGCATTTAAATGTATTTCAGTTTTGACCTAAATTTGTGTCTTTTTGCAAGATCCGTGAAATTGTTGTCAGGCTAAGGGTCAGGACCCATTGTGAGGTCTCCATCCGTAGAATCCCGAGTCCCGGGGAATCGGGGTGTTACATACCCGGTGATACATCCCATTAGAGAAACATTCTATCCCAACATACAACAACTTGTCCTAAGTTGATTAAAAGCTTGAGTCCTTTCTATAATCGGAAGTCCAAATCTCTAGAATCCACTCTCTATACATTGATCTTAAATCTTGTGTTTGTGTTGTTGATTGGTTGACATTGTTGCTTGATTGTGATTTTTGCTACCACAAAAATCCATCCAAAAACATATGATTTTCTTTTCTTTATTCCCTTCTCTTTTCTTATCTTAGACTTGCACTATCCATGATTATTGCATGATTTTAATCTCACCTCGGTCTTTGTGTTCGCCCTTGCAATGCTTCTCTTTCTACTCTATGACCCGTACACTGCGGGTTTTGCAAGGTAGTTTAGGAGATATTATCGAGTTATAAATTGTAAGACTTTGTGTCTGTATGTTTTGGGCGAACAAGTTCTTGGCACTCTTGCCTTGGATTTCTAGCATCACTCCTAGCGGAGAACAATATTCGGGAATCATGACTATTGCATGAAATGTATTTCGGTTTTGGCCTTTTATTTGTGTCTTGTTGCAAGATCCGGTGCAATTGTTGTCAGGCTAAGGGTTGGGACCCATTGTGAGGACTCCGCCCGTAGCGCTCCGAGTCCCGCGGATTTGGGGTGTTACATCGTGTATTTCCTTGTATTGTAGTCATAAGTGATAAGTTGAATGTAATTTTTGTTTTTAATTGATATATGGTACGTTGTTTGGTGTTTTCTTGAAGATTTTGTTCTTTACTAGTACATATTTATAGTAGTAGATGTATGATGGTATCATTATGTGTCATAAAAGAAATCTAACGTTTTATTTTCCAATAAAATCATTTTGTGATCATGGTTTTTGATTGTGCACATTTCATATAGAAGTAAGATAAATGGATCATGTGCACGCAAATGTTGATAACTTTTGAGGAAGAAGTTTATATATATATTTATATATGGAAAATAATTAAACAACAATCCAACGTTTTATTTTCCTAATAAAATCTTTTGGTGTATTTTTCATGGTTCCCACATGTGATGCTTATTTTTTGACATTTATGGTCTATCTTTATTGGTACCTGCATAAATAATCAAATAAAAGAAACCACAACTTAACTTATTATCATCATAAAATAATAATGGAAGTATTTCGACGATAAAGAAATAGATGAAACAAAATATATCATACCCAAATTAGTATTTGATATATATATATATATATGTATATATATATATATATATATATATTTATATATTTATTTATGACTATACCTATTAATGATGAATATTAACAGCCCTCACAACCAGGACCACCTATGTTGTAGTCGTTGGTACCTATATTTATGATCAAAATAAGAATAAATCACAAATGAAATTAACAATGTTAGTAAAATATTAGTTTATTACTTGATTGAATACTTAATGAAAACACGAAGAAGCGACAATAGATATCACCCTTACACGACTATAATGTATATAGGTGAACACATGTAATTTTTCGTAAACTTTTTGGATCTATAACTCGAATATAAGTTCTAGTATACCTTCCTCACCTTCAATTTTAAAGCTTGTTCAAATTTTTACATATTTGCATGGAATATGCTATGTTTGATAAAAGATAATTTATAGTATTAAGTAATACTTTCGAAAAATTAAAGGTAGTAATTGATACATATTAACACTCAACCTTAGTCGATGAAAATGACTATATCTAGTTATTTGGAGTTTAAAATGTTTCATTTTATCTTAAAATATTTTATTTTATAATATATATGCATGATATATTTGTGTGTGTGGAGTTTGGTATTATTAATTTATCATTATATGTTACGATAGACAATAGATTTTGAATTAAAGTATTATAATCTGGTGTATATATAAGTAGAAATTGGTTTCATATTATCGTGTTTAAGTGATTAATTTCAAAAAATGATAAAATAATTGATCACAAGAAACATGGCTTGATGGGTCTAGAGATATATATACCTGTTTCGGATACAATCAAGGTAGACGATGAATCTTGGCAACATTTATCTTTGCACGCTAACTGACATTCATCTGATGTACTGTACTTCGGGCAGTTTTGTTTTATGCATTTCACAAAACATTCATCATACATACCTGTATATTAGTGTTAAGCTAAATCATTAATTATTATATACAATAAGATTACTGTAAAAAAAGATATATATGATCTATTTTTGCGGTACAAACTTTCTTTTTGTTTCACCTCGGGTCTTACAATTGTATTTTAGAAACGTTGGTAAAAAATAAACTTAATGATGAGGCATATTTAGATATCACACGCAATGTAATTTCTAGTCTGACTATGGTTATATAGAAAATGGTTTGTAAGCAATGGTCATATGATCATGACCTTTGAAGATGACACACATTTATTTATTTATCCGATGCACACAATTTTTTGAGGATGATGGTGGTTAGGATAGTAATTGTAATACACCCCTCTGTTTCAGGTTATGATTGACACCTTAAAATTTGATAATTTTCACAAATTAGTCAACACACCAAAATATCATGAAATAATGAATTAGATGAAATAAGAATGAAACAAACCAAAAAGGAAATTAAAATTTGTGTATGTACCGTTGGAGGTAACCGAATGCACGGTCATATACATGAGAACCAAGAAAACTAGAACCATCTTGACTCGCGTATTTCCTTGCATTGTAGTCCTGACTGATAAGTTGAATGTAATATACGTTTTAATTGATTTGAGGTACGTTGTTTGGTGTTTTCTTGAAGATTTTGTTCTTTACTAGTATGTATTTATAATACTAGATGTTTGATGGTATCATTAGGTGTCATAAAAGAAATCTAATCATTACAATAGGTAATGTAATAACCGGATATTTTACTTCCGGTTATTTTCGAGACAAACCGGAAGTCGACCGGTTTGAAACTTCTTCCGTCACCTTATCCTTTTTCTTTAAACTCCGAGTTGGTTTATTTTATTTTTTATTTATTTTTTTCCAGTTATATTTATCCTTATATGGATACGGATCTAGTCTTACCGGATCTTTTCCGATCTAGATCGAACCGGACGGGCCAACAAGAGTTAAACCCTTCTTCTTTAAGCTTGACGGGTCCATCAAGCTGACAGGCCCATTAGAAGAAGCCCTCCTCAACCCTCTGTCGCTTCTTGCCCTAACGCTCCTCTCACGCACGCACCTGTGCCGCTTCTCCTTCACATGAGCCAATAACCTCCTCCCTTCCTCAACTCCAGTCGGCAACCGAGGGCGGGTTCACGCCGACGGAAGTCCGACGTCGAGCCATGGGTGGTCGTGGTCGTGACTCTGTCGACACTCCCTCAGACCTCCGTCTTCACTCGGTCGAACAGGAGCGACGCCTTCCCTCCAGCCATGCCGGACCTCGAGTCGGATCAGTAATGGAGTCGTCGTCATCTTGCTCTCCCTCCACTGTCAGCACCAGCCAACGAGCCAGACGTAGCCAGACACGCAGCAACGCAACCTTCGAGTGAAGACCGTTCCTCTCTTGCAATGAAACCTCCGGGGCGCCATTACCTAACCGCGAGTGAGTCTGGGCGCGGGGCGCCGTCCTTGTTGTTCCGCAGCTGAGTTAGGTTCCGGGCGCCGGTGCGCCTCAGCGGAAGTGAGCTGCATCCCTCTTGCTTCTTCATCGGTCACGGGAGCCAGTGGAGTCTCGATCGTCCGGTAAGGACTTCACCTCCCTACTACGTCATCGTCTTGATGTATATACGCTGATGTGAGTACCCGTTTGTGTCTGCAAGCCGTCCCTAACAGCCTCGGAATATAGCTTCAAGATCTTAGGCGTTATCCGGTTTTCAAGAAGTGATGAACAACCGACTTTGAGTCTAATTTTGGGTAAGTGAGACTACTCCTTTTTGGCTGATTTTCGGGTATGTTGTAGTCAGTGTTGCATAGTATATCATACTAAAATTTGGGAACAATCGGAGTTACGGTGTGAGAGTTATAGTATCCCAAAGTTAGCTATTCATGCAGTTTTTCTTTTAGTGTGCTGAGTTGAGGAAATTTGCTTGAGATGCAGTTTTGTGGAATAAATTTGGAGGGGTTATTGACTTCTGTTAGACTTGAATTTCCGACAAGTTATAGTTGATATAGTATAGTAGATCATACTAAAATTTTAGAGGAATCCATGCTATGGTTTGAGAGTTATGGTGTCTCAAAGTTGACTCCTCACACAGTTTTTATAACTGTGCTAAGTGTTGGGAAAAACAGCATGTGATGCTGTTTTTAGAGATAGTTTTGAATAAGCGTTTGATCTCTATTTGACTTGAATTTTGAATATGATATAGTTGGCATATTTTGGTGGAACATATTAAAATTTGGGATGAATCCAGCTAGTGGTTTAGGAGTTATGAATTTTTGAAGTTGAGACCTTAAACAGTTTTTTGGATGTTGCTGAAATTGTTAAGTGCTGTAATTTTCTGGGTTGTGCAGTCATGTTTGAGCTAAAGTTTGGATACCTTAGAGACATAATCCACCGTTCAGTTTTTAATATGTTATAGAGTGTCATGCATAGTGTGGTGTATCAAAACTTGGGGTTGATCCAACGGTTGGATTTAGATTTATGAAGGTCCAAAGTGGACTAGCTGAGCAGTTAAGAAATACTCAGTTTTTGGCTAAGTCTGAATTTCTGGTTTAGGAACTGACTTTGAGAATTTGTGTAGAAGTGATTATTATGTATTTTTGGGAAATTCTGACTGCTATGGATAGAGTGCATAGCATAAAAGACTTATAGATTTTTGTTAGACTTTTTATATTTTTATTCGGTTTTCATATCTTAAGCCAAAGTCGGAACTTGACGACTTTTTACGAAAGTCGAGAATGTAGTTAACTCTTCAAAATCTTTAGCAAACTTTCCTTTGAGAGTTGTAGTGTGGTTTTGAGTTCCAAAGAATAGTTTGGAACTTTGTTATGGAATTTTATAAAGTTTCGGGACCAGGGGTAAAACAGTCATTTATCCGTATAAGGGTATTTTGGTAATTTAGCTGATGATAGAGTTAAATATCTTAGAAGTCAGAGACTTCTAATTAAGTGGGATATATTATTGATCCACTTGCATTTTATAACAGGCGGTTGAGTTCCTGCGGTTACCGACCGAGTCGAGATAACAAGATTATGTTTGAATTCAGGTAAGTCCTTTGGGCTTACTTAGCTGACTTCTAGATATGAGTATGAATAATGGTAGTGGTGTGTGAATGAGACGCTTATAGTTATATTTTAGTAATATTTATATACCGACCTATACCTTGGCCTAAGAGTAACGGGCGGTGGCATTTTGCTCAGTTAGCTTGAGGGCGCTGGGGGTTTCTTTAGGGACTAGTCCACACTCGGTTTGTAGTGATGCTACCGGCGGAGGTAAGCTAGACCTACACCCAGTTGGATAAGGAACGGAGGCGAGAACTCTTAAGATTCTCGTGCCACAACTGTAAAATGGAATAAGGTGAATCACTTAACACTAGATAATAACCGGTTTGTGTGCCAACATGATGATTGTTTATGTTACCTTGTTTGTGTTTCTGCTATCCTTATTCTGCTTATTTTTGGATTGTTAGCTAACGGTTTATCCGTGTTGTAGATTGGTAGAGATAGACAGTTGTAGAGAGATCCGGCACGGATGGTCAGCTGGGTCCACGTACTCATTAGATGGGGACGGGGGAGTCTCCCATACAGCATGCATGTTATGTATATGTTTATGTTTTGTAAGGCTGTCACATGTGTACATTCATACAATAAAAATATTATGTTTTAAAATTGTTTAAGTACATTTGTGCCTTGTTGTAAGATCCAAGTAATGTTGTTGTTAAACCAAGGTCGGGACCCATTGTGAGGTCCTAACCAGTAGCTCCCCGAGTTCCGAGAACTTGGGGTGTTACAGGTAAAATATATTTTCATTCAAAACTATTACTTTTTGTACAATTTAATGACTACATTAGGTGTAAAGTTACACTAAATATGGACATAAGTGATTTATTACATAATACATAAGATACATTTCAAGTTTATGATTAGGAAATGAATTACTATTGTGTATTGAGTCTCTCTATATATATATTTTCTCTACTTTTGGGGATTTTAACTTTTTATTGTGGGAAGAATGGTCATCCATCAAATGGTGAATCTACTTTAACTTTTTTTTCGAAAAAAAAAACATTTCTTACTCTCGTCATGTACGTTTGATTCACACTTCGCTATAGAAAATTATGCATTATAATAGATCGAGTTATTTCAAGTTCAAATGTAGCAACTCACAAATATTTTGGCGGGTTCATGTCAGTGGACAAGTTAAAGGAGAGGACCTTGTCCCCTAAATATTCATAATTTTTATTTCACTTCTGAAATGCCCTAAAATAAAGTGCGTTTCCGATATATACTTTTCCGTAATTTTATTAATATTAGAGAGCTTAAATATATTTGCGAGCATTTTTATGTCATAATTTAAATTTTACGAGTACATATGTATATATTTATCTACATATTATATATTTATATATTACCCGTAGTTAAGTTATTAAATTATTATAGTATAATATTTACGAGAACGATTTCTATATCGTAAATTATTTTACCGGAAAGGCGAAAAGTTTTTCCAATCCAGAATCCCGTTCCAAAAATTCTGTCGAGTTTATTCCATTTTCTTTTTCCCCTAGTTTTCTTTTCTTTTCTTTTAATTTATTTTTCTCCCTTTCCTTGTTCCTCTGCGGGCACCAGGGAAGCCAGTCATTGCTTGCCTCTCTTCCGGTCTGTTGGCCTCCCCTGTGTGAGCTTGCCGCCCAAGCTAAATGTCAACCCTAGCTTGCATCCTCTCTTTGTGGCTAGCTTAGTCTACCCGACTGAAGAACCGAGTAGGGGATTAATAAGGATATAAATGCTCTATAACGATGGGGAAAAATATTGATATAAAACCGACAAAATCTCGTGTAGACATCATTTGTTGTCATATGACTCAATTAAGCGTAAATGTCATGAAATAACGTCAAACCATGCATGAACAAGGGGAAAGCTACCTAAATGATTGCCTAAACTAGTGTCATAAATCATGTAATCAAGCCTAGTTGATTGTACTATAGTCCGGAATTTTTATTCCGGTTATGGAGCGGTTATCGATCTTCCCGTAGGCGCGGCTCAATTTTTCCGCAGGCACGAGATGCTGAGTAATGGGATTTATTCCAAAAACCCCGTACCGACCCTTCGTTTCCCCACCTTTTCTTTTTGACCCCTCGTTATTGTAGTGATGGGCTGCTTGACCCCTCGTTTCCCCTTTTGGTGGGTAGCCTTCCTTCCCTCTCTCTCCTTTCTCCATTTCCTCCTTCCCCATTTGCTCTTTCACGTGATTCTTTTCCCCCTTGCTTCTCTTCTCTCCTTCACTTCCCATGGTGATGCTCTTCATCTCCTTCTTGCTTGTGTGTGAGCTGCTCATCCTGGAAATGGATAGGAGACAACATTCCGGACTGCAGTAGGCATGGTCTTCTACTTCTTCCCCTACTTCATGTTCTTCTTCCTCCTCGAGCTCCAATGGTGGAAGCCATGGATGCACTCAAATTCTTCCCCTTTGGCTTGCATGGGTTTCGATCAAGTATGGACTAGGAGTGCTATCCTAGTTTATGAGAGTTTATGATCTTGTAAGAGTATATAGGACTAGAAGTCTAAGGTCTTCTAGCTTGCGTGAGTGGTTGTTGATTATCAAGCCTTGTCTTGCACAACCCTCGGTTGTATTCCTACGGGAAGTGAGATTGGTTATTTGGCTAGTTTTGAGACGAGGTAAGTCTCCGGACTTACTTAGCTCGCTTTTATGCATTATTTGGAATAGTGACGGTGGTGTGTGTTCTGGCTTGTTTATAATCATGAAAACCGGATTACGATGACTTAGACATATATATTGTTGGCCCACTTGTTGATTATTATCGGGCGGTGACATCACTGCCCAGCTCCCAAGGGAGATTGGGAGGTTCTCTGCAACCAGGCCATACTTGGTATATGGGCGGGCTTCTTCACCACTCCACATGGTATACGGGAAGAGCTCTGAACCACTCCTATTGGTTACACGGGGACAGGGGTGAGAGTTATAGGACTTCTCGTGTCACACTTTGAACGAACGAAACTATTAATGGAATGACTTAAAAAGAGAAGATATGAATCGAGTTGTGGGTGTATATGACCATGATGTGCGTTATGTTTACTTATGTGCGTATTTGTGCCCTTGCTATCTTTATAATTCCTAGAATATGAGCTACCGGTTTTATACCGATTGTTGTAGTTGATGTGCAAGTTAGGATGTGGCCGAGTGATCCGGAGGAGTGGGCAGCCGGGGTTCCATACATCATGGGTCGAGTTTGGGGGATTTGAGTCCGTGTATTGTTGTTGTATACTAATGTATTTTTGGTGTTATTGTATAGTCGGGTAAGGTCTTTCATTCTTTAATTATTCGGGGATCATATCATTGCATTTAAATGTATTTCAGTTTTGACCTAAATTTGTGTCTTGTTGCAAGATCCGTGAAATTGTTGTCAGGCTAAGGGTCAGGACCCATTGTGTGGACTCCATCCGTAGCATCCCGAGTCCCGGGGAATCGGGGTGTTACATACCCGGTGATACATCCCATTAGAGAAACATTCTATCCCAACATACCACAACTTGTCCTAAGTTGATTAAAAGCTTGAGTCCTTTCTATAATCGGAAGTCCAAATCTCTAGAATCCACTCTCTATACATTGATCTTAAATCTTGTGTTTGTGTTGTTGATTGGTTGACATTGTTGCTTGATTGTGATTTTTGCTTGATCACCACAAAAACCCATCCAAAAACATATGATTTTCTTTTCTTTATTCCCTTCTCTTTTCTTATCTTAGACTTGCACTATCCATGATTATTGCATGATTTTAATCTCACCTCGGTCTTTGTGTTCGCCCTTGCAATGCTTCTCTTTCTACTCCATGACCCGTACACTACGGGTTTTGCAAGGTAGTTTAGGAGATATTATCGAGTTATAAATTGTAAGACTTTGTGTGTGTATGTTTTGGGCGAACAAGTTCTTGGCACTCTTGCCTTGGGTTTGTAGCATCACTCCTAGCGGAGAACAATATTCGGGAATCATGACTATTGCATGAAATGTATTTTGGTTTTGGCCTTTTATTTGTGTCTTGTTGCAAGATCCGGTGCAATTGTTGTCAGGCTAAGGGTTGAGACCCATTGTGAGGTCTCCGCCCGTAGCGCTCCGAGTCCCGCAAATTTGGGGTGTTACATCGTGTATTTCCTTGTATTGTAGTCATGAGTGATAAGTTGAATGTAATTTTTGTTTTTAATTGATATATGGTACGTTGTTTGGTGTTTTCTTGAAGATTTTGTTCTTTACTAGTACATATTTATAGTAGTAGATGTATGATGGTATCATTATGTGTCATAAAAGAAATCTAACGTTTTATTTTCCAATAAAATCATTTTGTGATCATGGTTTTTGATTGTGCACATTTCATATAGAAGTAAGATAAATGGATCATGTGCAGGCAAGTGTTGATAACTTTTGAGGAAGAAGTTTATATATATATATATATTTATATATGGAAAATAATTAAACAACAATCCAACGTTTTATTTTCCTAATAAAAGCTTTTGGTGTATTTTTCATGGTTCCCACATGTGATGCTTATTTTTTGACATTTATGGTCTATCTTTATTGGTACTTGCATAAATAATCAAATAAAAGAAACCACAACTTAACTTATTATCATCATAAAATAATATTGGAAGTATTTCGACGATAAAGAAATAGATGAAACAAAATATATCATACCCAAATTAGTATTTGATATATATATATATATATATATATATATATATATATATTTATTTATGACTATAGTTATTAATGATGAATATTAACAGCCCTCACAACCAGGACCACCTATGTTGTAGCCGTTGGTACCTATATTTATGATCAAAATAAGAATAAATCACAAATGAAATTAACAATGTTAGTAAAATATTAGTTTATCACTTGATTGAATACTTAATGAAAAAACGAAGAAGCGACAATAGATATCACCCGTACACGACTATAATGTATATAGGTGAACACATGTAATTTTTCGTAAACTTTTTGGATCTATAACTCGAATATAAGTTCTAGTCTACCTTCCTCACCTTCAATTTTAAAGCTTGTTCAATTTTTTACATATTTGCATGGAATATGCTATGTTTGATAAAAGATAATTTATAGTATTAAGTAATACTTTCGAAAAATTAAAGGTAGTAATTGATACATATTAAGACTCAACCTTAGTCGATGAAAATGACTATATCTAGTTATTTGGAGTTTAAAATGTTTCATTTTATCTTAAAATATTTTATTTTATAATATATATGCATGATATATTTGTGTGTGTGGAGTTTGGAATTATTAATTTATCATTATATGTTACGATAGACAATAGATTTTGAATTAAAGTATTATAATCTGGTGTATATATAAGTAGAAATTGGTTTCATATTATCGTGTTTAAGTGATTAATTTCAAAAAGTGATAAAATAATTGATCACAAGAAACATGGCTTGATAGGTCTAGAGATATATATACCTGTTTCGGATACAATCAAGGTAGACGATGAATCTTGGCTGCATTTATCTTTGCACGCTAACTGACATTCATCTGATATACTATACTTCGGGCAGTTTTGTTTTACGCATTTCACAAAACATTCGTCATACGTACCTGTATATTAGTGTTAATCGAAATCAATCTTTATTATATACAATAAGATTACCGTAGAAAAAGATATATATGATCTATTTTTGCGGTACAAAGTCTCTTTTTGTTTCATCTCGGGTCTTACAATTGTAATTTAGAAACGTTGGTACAAAAATAAACTTAATGATGAGGCATATTTAGATATCACACGCAATGTGATTTCTAGTCTGACTATGGTTTTATAGAAAATGGTTTGTAAGCAATGGTCATATGATCACGACCTTTGAAGACGAGACACATTTATTTATTTATCCGATGCACACAATTTTTTGAGGATGATGGTGGTTAGGATAGTAATTGTAATACACCCCTCTGTTTCAGGTTATGATTGACACCTTAAACTTTGATAATTTTCACAAATTAGTCAACACACCAAAATATCATGAAATAATGAATTAGATGAAATAAGAATGAAACAAACTAAAAAGAAAATTAAAATTTGTGTATGTACCGTTGGAGGTAACCGAATGCACGGTCATAGTCATGAGAACCAAGAAAACTAGACCCATCATGAATCGCGTATTTCCTTGCATTGTAGTCCTGACTGATAAGTTGAATGTAATATACGTTTTTAATTGATTTGAGGTACGTTGTTTGGTGTTTTCTTGAAGATTTTGTTCTTTACTAGTATGTATTTATAATACTAGATGTTTGATG
This sequence comes from Fagopyrum homotropicum, assembly GCA_033239125.1. Lineage (NCBI taxonomy): Eukaryota > Viridiplantae > Streptophyta > Magnoliopsida > Caryophyllales > Polygonaceae > Fagopyrum > Fagopyrum homotropicum. The sequence goes on from BSWB01000005.1 coordinate 63,611,149, forward strand.
GTATCTCTAACGCCCAAAATTTTGGCGCATTTTCGTTATTTATTTTTTATCCTACTTCTATCGATATTTTTTTTAGCTTAAACATTTTATTAAAAGTATTTATACGGAGTACGATACTTTTCCGAGTGTTTTTATATTGGATACGTTCACGGATATCCGTGTTATCATTTTCGGAAATTCGGGTATGTTTTTCCGATTTGAAAATCCCGATCTGAGTGTTTCGTTCGAGTTTATTTAATCTATGATGTCATGTTTTTAATTAATTATGTTTTTATTTTTTATTTTTTTATTTTATTTTTCTTCCTCTGTGACCCTTCCCTTTCCCGACCTCTCGATCTGTGCACTGTGCAGCACCGCCCGCCTATGATTGTTGCAGCCTCGCCTGACTCCCTCCTCTCCATTACTCTCCCTTCTCCCCAAGTGAGCAATCAGTGGCTCCCCTTCATCCTTCCTCACCCCGCTCACCTCACTCACCTCCATCTCCCTTCTGTGAGCTCAACAACAACCACCACAACTTGCAAATCTCAATCTCCTCATAACTGCTTCGCCTCCATCTCGCAACCGGAGCCCTTGTCGAGCCACCAGGGAAATCCGGGGAAGCCTAGTCCTGTCGCCTAGGTGAGCTTCACGGTCTACCTGCACCGCCACACACCGGCAGAAACACAACCCTCCTCTGTGCAAATTTGGGCGAGCCTCACAACCGGTGCCTCCGACCTCTTCCGCCCAATCGAACCGGAGAGCCACACCGTCGAAGCCGCCTTTGCTTTCCCTGAGCGCCGGAGTCTGGAATAGCGCCGGAGAGACCTCTCCTCTGCCCAGCCGCCGCTCCTGCTACCCATCGCCTTTCTTCTTTGCTCGCCTGCGCAACAGTTGCTCTGGTGTGCGCCGCCAGCCGGAGAAGGACCACCCTCGCCGCCGCCATGAAGAATGCTCCAGTGTCCTCTCCGCCGGAGCCAGCACTGCCTTGGGCGCCGCCTCACAGTCTCCCTCCTGCGCGTTCTATCTAGAGGTTGAAGAAACCTCTTTTGCCCTAATTAAATCGGCCCCCCTAAACTCTAGTGTAATTTCAATTTGCAACCCATTAATTGTGTTTATTGCAGATTTGACCCACTCTTTTGGAATTTGTAGATTGTGCCCTACTGATTTGAATTAATTACCGATTCGGCCCAGATTTTAATTTCAAAATATATTCCAAGTTTATGGAACTTCATGAGTTGCCCATAAAATGTTTTACGAGTTTTTAACTTGGATTTTATATACGAGTTTGATCTTATATTTATGTATATTACGTATTGTGTCCTTGTTGGTTTATTTAAGGAATTTGGCCCAAATATTTAGTTACGTATTATGACCCATATTTTTGAAATGATATTATTTGCCCGAAAAAAATGTGTTAGCGGTTTTTAAAATCAGATTTGAATTACGGGGGTTATTCTTATAGTTTATATATACTTTGTAGTATGTCCAAATTTAGCGTTATGCTAAATTTGTATATTTTGGTGTTAGGTTCGGAAGCATCCCTATAAAGACCTAACAAGTCCAAGTCGACATCCGTTGGTCGATTTCCGTCTTTTGACGTCGTGTGAGTATCCTTTCCCTCGATTTAGTTATGTTTAGTATTAGTATCATGCTAGGTTGGATAATCTAGCATAACTTAGAGTGAATGCCAAGTAGTGGCTATGAACCTTAGGTGAGTTTTGAGGATTTGATATTGCTTGATGGATTGATGTTGATTCTAAGCTTGAGGTGTTGATGTATCTTGTGAGGCTTGTGGGGATTGAGAATTGGAGTATATGGTTGTTGAGATTATGAGCTAGTATATGCGTATCCTATCATATGGTTGATACCGTTGAGATTGTTGACACTAGGCATGTATATCATAGTATGTGTTATGGGTTATGATCTTGCGAGATCATAGGGTCTAGAAGTCTAAGGACTTCTAGCTTGTGTTGAGTGTGATGTGAGCATGAGAGATTCCAGGATGCGGTCCTAGAATGTGATTCAAATGATCTCGCGAAGATCATTTGTGTAGAAGTCTTAGACTTCTTGAGTTGAGCGAGTTGTTGATATAGTTATCTTCTTGTGAGCAGGTTGTGGACTCCTTCCCAAGGGAAGCGAGAGTGTTGTGAGTTGAGTGTGGCGATAAGGTAAGTCTCCGGACTTACTTAGCTCGTATTCCTTGTATTAGCATTGATGTGTGTTTGGTGGTGTGTGTTTATTCTTTATTGTTTATAACAACTAAACCGGAAATAGGACCACCGACCTTTATACTATTTGGCCCAAGTGTATGATAACGGGCGGTGACATCACTGCCTAGCTCTTGCGTAGAGCTAGGAGGTTCTTGGAGACTAGCCCGTGTGGTTAGACGGTCGGAGGCATCCACCGTTCCATGCGGTAAGTGGGGACCGAGGCGAGTTTCGAGAGATTCTCGTGTCACAAAAGAAGTTGAATTAGAACGGGATACGACTTAATAATAAAAAGATAATAAACCGGACTTGTGTGATTTGGTGTACATTGTGTTTTTTGTTGATTTACTTGTATTTGTGCCTTTCACCTTCATTCTAATGCTTCGAATATTAGCTAACTGTTTTATACCGATTGTTGTAGATTGCCTTGCAGGTTAGGATTGCGGCCGAGAGATCCGGAAGAGTGGGCAGCCGGGGTTCCGTACATTTTAGGAGTGGGTTTTGTTAGAGTCGAGTTGTATATTATTCATGTATATTGTATATCCCGTGGTGGCATTTGACCCTTGATGTTTCTTATCGGCTGAAGTATTTTTTTGTTTCTTTTGGGTTTCCTTTCATTGCATTGCATAAAATTGTATTTCGGTTTTGCCTTTTATTTGTGCCTTCTTGCAAGATCCGGTGAAATTGTTGTCAAGCTAAGGGTCGGGACCCATTGTGAGGTCCCAACCCGTAGCATCCCGAGTCCCGCGGATTCGGGGTGTTACAAAAGTGGTATCAGAGCCCTAGGTTGACAACAATGGCACTCGCAATCTTGTAAAAGCCGAATAAGGATTAAACAGAACCCCGCGGGTTCTGAGTTTTCGTTTTCAAAATCACATGCATGAGTCGGGGTAGAATGTACGGACCACCACTTCTTCCGCGGATCTCGCAGCATAGTTTATTGGATTTTAGTGTGTATATATATATATATATATATATATATATATATATATATATATATATATATATATATATATATATATATATATATACGTATATATGTAGAAATATATCGTGGACTTAGGATGTTTTTGGGTTATTATTATATGTGAATTGTAGTTGCATGATGAACATGATTTATGTAACACCCCGAATCCGCGGGACTCGGAGTGTCACATTGGGCTAGGATCTCACAATGGATCCTGACCCTAGCCTGACAACAAGTTCACTAGACCTTACAACATGGCACTGACAAATATAAAACAAATACATAAAACAGTATAATCTGTACAACCCAAAGTAAACAACAACATAGCCGAGTATATAAAACGACAACCTCACACAGGAGGTACGAAAGAACATCCTCACGAAGGAGGGGAACACAACAAACCCAAACCAACCACCTAATGTACGAGAGTCCTCGGCTTGTCACCCTGCCAGATCACCCAGTAGCGCCTAACCTGTAAACATCTACAACACGGTATGAAACCGTTAGCCAACCATACATATATGAGGTAATGCATAAGCACAAGCACAATCATGAAAGATAAACACATCAGCATGATATCACACATTTACCCATTTATTATCTTTATATAATAGCCATTCACACAAAAACCGTATATATATAGATAGATGAAAGTATGTGACACGAGGACCGATACATCCCCGCCTCTGAGTACAATGTCCAGCTGTACGAGTATCGGTCACACAATCCGTGTATCCTGTGGGAGTGGATTGCGCCCTTCCTGTAAACCAGTCTGGCCTGACATCAGAGAACCTCCCAGACTCCACGGCGGGATGAAAGGGAAAGGTTATCACAGCCACGCAGTGGGGCAGTCAATAGAACATAGGTCGATAAAAACGACAACTCATGCTATCATAGCAAACATATAAAGCACACACTACTCATGCAAACACCCAATATAGGGATGGTAGCTAAGTAAGTCCTACGGACTTACCTCAACCTCGTACAAACTCAACCACGATCAACCTCCAATCCTGAGAGGGACACTGCCTAATAACAAGGCATACAGAGATATATCAACCTCTATTCATCAAAGGGGTCACACATAGACCCAAAGGGATCCATAAGGATCATACTCAATCTATGAGCCTCACAACCAACTAAACCTCAATATCTCAACATAGCTCACAATTCCTCAAATCTCAAGGTATTATCTAATCAATATTCCTCAATCTCAATTCTAATCCCAATTTAATTAATTAACCTTTAATTAATTAATTAGATTCCGCCAGAATAACGTTTTGCCCGCAGGCAATTTCTAAACCCCCTGTCATCAGATTTCATCAAACAAGAACCCATAATCACCAGAATAATATAACGAGTATAATAGAAATTCCAATTATCCCTTTTAACCAACTTAATGTCAATTTATACTAACCCGCAATACGAAAAACGAATAAATTCATAACTTATTCGTTACTAACCCGATATACGAACCGGAAGAAGATCCAGACTCCTAGCGATACGGGGAGTAAGAGCGCGGTATGAAACCTTACATTTGATGACTTGCGGTGGTCGTCGGTGCTCCGATAGCGGTAAACGGAAGCTTTACCAGAAAGCTAACAAACGGGAAATAAGTTGGTACCACATTGAAGAGAACAAGATAAGGGACTCGTTGGTACAAACGGATTTGAAATTGGATCGAAGATGAATGATTTATAGAAGGTTAAAGATGGATGTATACGTTCGCCGACTCTCCTCTGCAACTTTCAATTGAAAGTTGAAATGAATTGAAGTTGATGATGTGCTGTACATTAGCCGACTTTCTATTAATATATATATATATATATATATATATATATATATATATATATATATATATATATAATGTTTATCCAAAACATTTAATTAAAACGCGGTTATATTTCCGATCTCAAAATTTTATGAAACTGGAATATAAAATCCGAAATATTATCGGGATAATTAATTCATAACTATCTCGTAAAATGGGCATTCCTGAGCCACCTTTCTTAACCGCTAAGAATCGGGATAGCGACTCTTTTATCCGTTTTGCCTTTTCATGTTATTTCATATCTAGTACATTTACGATGTCCTGATCATTTCTCTCAACTGTATTTTTATTAATCGGAGCTCCCAAATGCTCCAAATAACACCGGAGGGTAAAAATAATTACCCGGGGGAAAAAGTAAAAATTTCCCCAAACGTCCAAAATTACGCGAGGAACATAACGGTGGGACTCATACTCATCATTTGCGAAATCTTCGCGAGTTATATGTCAATTACTATAAACGATTAAGTTAATCAACATTAATTAAAATTCGAAAATCCTAGCTATTACATCACACACCCCTAAAAAAAAGTTTCGTCCCGAAACTTGCAAAATCCCAAAGTCATCTCGGACCCATAAGCCGAGGTATAACTCTCACTCTTTCTATCGGAGGTATCACATCTCCGTTCAAAAGATCACACCCTATAACAATCTATAACCTCAAGTATAAACATGGAGGAATCATCACTCCAGGAAACAGGGCCATAACGCTACCCAAAGGCGTAGAGGAATCACATCTCTCGCCATACCACATCACAAGGAATAGAGGAAGCACATCTCTAGCCAAAACATATCACATACATAGAGGAAATACGTCTCTAGACAACCCATAAACATATATAACACATGGAGGAATCACATCTCCACTGAACTATGTCCATCAAGGTATCATGGAGGAAAGAACCATCTTCAGCTGAATCCTAATCCCACTCAAATAGCATGGAGGAAAGAACCATCTCCAGCTATAAATATGATCATACCCGGGTAGCGTAGAGGAAGTAATCATCTCCAGCTATAGCATACATCACGCTAGCACATCAAGATCTACTAAGATCATAAATCACATCACAACTAGCATAGAATAACATATCAAGGCATATAAGCACATAAGCACAACATTCATCAAGATAGCACTAAGATCTACTCGTGCTCCCACAAATGGGTATGTCCTAACATATACTCTGGATAGTTCCTCAGGACACTATCCTCAGTCTCTCACATAGCCTCTTCAGGTATTCATCTCGACCATCATATCCTCAATATGGGCATGTCTTTCAAATGCAAGTGTTTCATATCTTATTCCAAGAATGTAATCAGATGCTCAACAATGATGTGGTTCAACTTAACCACTAGATCATTATAACTCACAAAGTGTTTCCAACCTGGTATATACTTTCTCAGTTGAGACACAGGAACACTGGGTGAACATCCACCAACTTCAGAGTGAAAGCTAAACATCATGTTGCCTTCCCAAAACTGATCAAGATCTCAAGTAACCGACATATTGGAAACTCAGTTCCCCTTTCCATAATACACAACTAACGTCTCACAGCTGAGATACCTCCAGCCGGACATGAACTTTTGCTTGAACTTTAGAGGTTAACGCCTCTTGTCTACATATAATATCTGGTGACTCTGTACATCCAGCATTCTTCCTTCAATCAACGTTACTTGAACTATAAAATCCTGAGTCTGGTCAGGTGTTATTCCACTCTACTGCTAGATCACTTCTAGCATAAGGATATACGACATCTATGTCTATATATTGACTCATAGGGTCATCCCAAAAAGATGCACGTCCTTCATTGTTATATAATAAACTCATTAATGGAAGGTAATATAACCCTCCACGTTTCCCATTCAACTTACAACTTATAATAGATCTTTAAGATCTAGATGATCCTCTCTAACTAAGCATTTGTCAGGGGGTGAAGTGTAGTCATGAGGTACATACTCGTCCCCAAAGCAGTCTGAATTTGCTGCCTAAAATCTCAAAGTAAAAACATCCATCTCGATCAGAAATGATCGTTCTCGGTATACCATGGAGTCTCACTATTTGTCTAGTGTACTCCTCAGCCAATTCATTCACTAGCCGCGTCCTTCTGATAGAAATGAAACGTGCCGGTTTCATTAATTTGTTACCAACAATCCAGATAACATAAATCTTCTACTGGGTCACAATCCCATAAAAAAAATCCATAGAGATGTCCTCCCAAATTCTACTACTGCACTGGTAGTGGGTGGGGCTTATCTCTAGATCGGAAATACTCTATCTGGACCTGCTAACAGGTCACACACTATATCACAAATCTGGTTATATCGGCTTCATACAATATAATCGTCTCATCTCGTGGTCCATCTTACTCGTACCTGAATGTACTGAATAAGGCGTATAGTGGGTATACCGTAATATTCTTTGTCTCCATCTGCATCAGCAGGTACACAAAAGTTGTCATGACTCTTCATCAGTCCATCTACTCCAATGGAGAACTATGGTGCCTCAGTACGAGACATCCTTTCTCTAAACCTTGTCAAGGCCGGGCAGGTCCCCTGCTTCTGTTGGACCTCATCCAACAGACCAGGTAGAACCTCTGAGGTATAATAGGGTATCCTCATCAAGGAACTGATTGTCCAACTCTAGCCAAGCTAGATTTCTCTGAAGCTGAGGTTGTCAGTCAGACAATCATCTTCTTTTGGAGCATCTTTCCGTTCTAGTTGTCGGCGACAACGTTCAACTTCTCTGAATGATATGGAATCTCCAGGTCAAAGTCTTGATCAACTTAAGCTCTTAACACTAGCGGTTATTCAACCCATGTTGCATAAAATATACTTCAGATTTCTATAATCTATAGAAATCTGACATGAAGATCAAACCGGTACGGTCTTCAAAATTTAAAGGCTTGAACTACCACTACTAACTCTAAATCATGAGTCGAGTAGTTCTCATCATACGTTCTCAGCTGTAAACACACATATCAATAACCCTACTCCTTTGTAGTAATACACATCTCAAACTTAGCTGGGATGTATCACCGTAAATCACGGGATCCCAAAAATCTTCTAACTACAACAAAATGGAAGCAGAGGTCAAATGCCTCCTCAACTCTTCAGAACATAGACACACTGCTTTCATCACGTAGTTATGGTGGTCTTCTCAAAAGACTCGCAAATGAATACATAATCATATAAAATCCTTCGTCAAAGCATTGGTAGCAATCAGCTGAGCTGAGAAAACTACGTATTCCTTAATGTTCATTAGTATCTCCCATGTTACAACATACTTAATTATCGCCAGGTCAACCATGATCCCACTGGTGGAGACAACATGGCCTAAAAAGGCTACCACTGGCATCTCAACTTACACTTAGAGAGCGTAGCATACAACCCTCTATCTCTCGAAATCTGTAGAACGGTCCTCAGACGATCGGTCTACTATTCTCTGCTATGAGAGTATACCGACATGTCATCCATGGAGTCCACCACCAACTAATCAAGGAAGTCGATGAAGATACTATTCATCAACTCCATAAAAACTACTAAAACATTCGTCAACCCAAATTACATCACTACAAACTCGTAGTGTCCATAACGGGTATGGGATGTTATCTCATACACATGCTGCTCTCTCATCCATGACTAGGGATATCTTGAGCATAAAGGAATCCCGAAAACACAATTGCTTCTTGAAGTTAACTCGTCAGGTCGTCAATACGGAACATGGAACCCACTAGGGTAAACCCGTTTCAGTAAACTTTTCAAGTTATCAGTACAATATCTCAACAAGCACCATATAGTGTGGCTTTCCCATTCAATCTTGTATCATACTTCAACTCGATAACAATGTCCACACTCCGTTGAGGTGGCAACTAGATGGTTCAATAACACGTCTATAAACTCATAAACAACTGGAATACCTTCAATTGTTGGACTATCTCTCTCCTTTATGGTATAAAACTAGAAGGCGTCACATCCCTGTGCTATCAGCTCGCTGCTCGTACAGTCCTGATAACAAACCCGTCTCTTCAAAGGTCTTAACCTCAGAAGACCTCTATTTAACTCAACTCATTAAAGACTATAATAGTCTTACTATTAAAAGCTAACACCACATGATATCTATTCATCCAAACCATACACATAATGACTTCCTCATGCACCTACGACATGACAAAGAAGTCTACAACCATACACGGGTCCCTGAAATAAGGGAACAAACACGCATCTCATGGGTATTTCAAACTAAAAAAGGTAATCTTGTAAAGGAAAATCCACCTTCTACTATATACAAAAAGTCAACCATTAACGCATGCATCGAAAGACATGAAGTGCATAGCACTCACAACAAGCAAAACTCCACCAGGTAAACCATTAACGAGAATGATACCTATAACAGCTAACACTCGTAGCTCCACTACATATCATCACTCAATGTCAGATCCATGCTCCTCAGGTATCACTGAGGTCATTACTATAGCCGCCACTTCCACTCTTTCTGCACCGGAAAGAGGAAGGTCTTGCTGGGAAGAAACACCACCGTGATGACAGAAAGGGCCAGATGACCTAACTCACCACAAGTGAAACAAGCTATCAGTGCCAAAGGGCACACAGAACGCAAATGATCTGGATAGCCACAACTGAAACATAATCATCCCATCCTTGCAACCTGTGCAACTGAAGGGTAACTCGACCTTCATCGTCCACCTGGAATGATCTCACTCTTGAAGGGAACCTATAAAGGCAATGCCTTGCCCTGTCGACAAAACTTCGCTCTATGCCCTGCTTTACCACACGTAAAGCATATGATGGGCGCCTTTGGGCACACAGCTCGCCAGTGTCCCAATTTCCACGCAATTAAAACACTGTAGTTCCTTGCCAGTCATCTTCATGGCCAAAGGATCACTAGATTGTCCTGATATCGGACTTGGTTCCCCATTCATCATCTTTGCTTCTCCAGTAACTGATTCAGTCCATTGCTTCTTTCCGGATCTAGAAGCTTCATGATCTCACAATTGTTGGTAAATCCGGTGTGGATCTACCCGCTATCACCGCTTCATATACTTGTTACATATATTCTTGAAACTTGGATCTACTCATGGAGACACGATCAGCCTCTTCAAACTCGTTCTCTGCCATAGGCGAAACAACAGCGGAAACTGGTCCCTGACTTATCACCATTGGAGGAAGAGGGGGTGTAACCCTACCTCATCCACTATAGATACTACTCTAGTCTGAGTCATCTGTAGGATATACGCACCTAATCTTATAAGGCTATATATATGCCATAGGTATCGATATCTATATAATACATCCACATAATCCATAGTACACACAGATATATATACATATCTACGCTGCAGAGATCCATGGCAGAGGTGACGACTTCTCGTACATTCTATCCCAAAACCACACTTAAAACCAAAACCTTTGAAAACGTCAGATCCCATGTGGGCTCTGTTTATTTTACCTATCAAACCTCATTGCAGGTAGCAAGTGCCATTGTTGTCAACCTGGGCTCTGATACCAACTCTGTAACACCCCGAATCCGCGGGACTCGGAGTGTCACATTGGGCTAGGATCTCACAATGGATCCTGACCCTAGCCTGACAACAAGTTCACTAGACCTTACAACATGGCACTGACAAATATAAAACAAATACATAAAACAGTATAATCTGTACAACCCAAAGTAAACAACAACATAGCTGAGTATATAAAACGACAACCTCACACAGGAGGTACGAAAGAACATCCTCACGAAGGAGGGGAACACAACAAACCCAAACCAACCACCTAATGTACGAGAGTCCTCGGCTTGTCACCCTGCCAGATCACCCAGTAGCGCCTAACCTGTAAACATCTACAACACGGTATGAAACCGTTAGCTAACCATACATATATGAGGTAATGCATAAGCACAAGCACAATCATGAAAGATAAACACATCAGCATGATATCACACATTTACCCATTTATTATCTTTATATAATAGCCATTCACACAAAAACCGTATATATATAGATAGATGAAATTATGTGACACGAGGACCGATACATCCCCGCCTCTGAGTACAATGTCCAGCTGTACGAGTATCGGTCACACAATCCGTGTACCCTATGGGAGTGGATTGCGCCCTTCCTGTAAACCAGTCTGGCCTGACATCAGAGAACCTCCCAGACTCCACGGCGGGATGAAAGGGAAAGGTTATCACAGCCACGCAGTGGGGCAGTCAATAGAACATAGGTCGATAAAAACGACAACTCATGCTATCATAGCAAACATATAAAGCACACACTACTCATGCAAACACCCAATATAGGGATGGTAGCTAAGTAAGTCCTACGGACTTACCTCAACCTCGTACAAACTCAACCACGATCAACCTCCAATCCTGAGAGGGACACTGCCTAATAACAAGGCATACAGAGATATATCAACCTCTATTTATCAAAGGGGTCACACCTAGACCCAAAGGGATCCATAAGGATCATACTCAATCTATGAGCCTCACAACCAACTAAACCTCAATATCTTAACATAGCTCACAATTCCTCAAATCTCAAGGTATTATCTAATCAATATTCCTCAATTTCAATTCTAATCCCAATTTAATTAATTAACCTTTAATTAATTAATTAGATTCCGCCAGAATAACGTTTTGCCCGTAGGCAATTTCTAAACCCCCTGTCATCAGATTTCATCAAACAAGAACCCATAATCACCAGAATAATATAACGAGTATAATGGAAATTCCAATTATCCCTTTTAACCAACTTAATGTCAATTTATACTAACCCGCAATACGAAAAACGAATAAATTCATAACTTATTCGTTACTAACCCGATATACGAACCGGAAGAAGATCCAGACTCCTAGCGATACGGGGAGTAAGAGAGCGGTATGAAACCTTACATTTGATGACTTGCGGTGGTCGTCGGTGCTCCGATAGCGGTAAACGGAAGCTTTACCAGAAAGCTAACAAACGGGAAATAAGTTGGTAGCACATTGAGAACAAGATAAGGGACTCGTTGGTACAAACGGATTTGAAATTGGATCGAAGATGAATGATTTATAGAAGGTTAAAGATGGATGTATACGTTCGCCGACTCTCCTCTGCAACTTTCAATTGAAAGTTGAAATGAATTGAAGTTGATGATGTGCTGTACATTAGCCGACTTTCTATTAATATATATATATATATATATATATATAATGTTTATCCAAAACATTTAATTAAAACGCGGTTATATTTCCGATCTCAAAATTTTATGAAACTGGAATATAAAATCCGAAATATTATCGGGATAATTAATTCATAACTATCTCGTAAAATGGGCATTCCTGAGCCACCTTTCTTAACCGCTAAGAATCGGGATAGCGACTCTTTTATCCGTTTTGCCTTTTCATGTTATTTCATATCTATTACATTTACGATGTCCTGATCATTTCTCTCAACTGTATTTTTATTAATTGGAGCTCCCAAATGCTCCAAATAACACCGGAGGGTAAAAATAATTACCGGGGGGAAAAAGTAAAAATTTCCCCAAACGTCCAAAATTACGCGAGGAACATAACGGTGGGACTCATACTCATCATTTGCGAAATCTTCGCGAGTTATATGTCAATTACTATAAACGATTAAGTTAATCAACATTAATTAAAATTCGAAAATCCTAGCTATTACAATTTATGTGTATAGTTGTATATGTGAACGATTATATGTTTTCGACCTTGTATTGTTGTTATGGAATGCCGAATGCGTGATATTAGTAGTAATATGGACTTAGGACTTATATAGTTATGGATACGTATTCCTGTTACATATAGTAGCATATGGCGATATAAGACCTTTTAGTTGAGATGCTATTACGATATCATCGCCCTTGGAGGACGTTGTTTTACATAGGATAGTGTCCATACGAGGAGGAATAAGCTCAAGTATCGAGTTTGAGCGTTATGTTCGGACGAATACCATGGCGTTCCTCGCATTCCTTTAAAAGGATGTCGAAAAGGAGGATTAGAGATTACATAAACGAAGGATGAACAAGTGGGAGGAAAACTCGAGACAACTTAAGAGGAATCAAGATGGAAGCGATACAAGAAAATGGAGCAACATTAAAATGTAGAAGTGGTTCTAAAGAAGCCATGATCGAACGATGACGAGACCAATGGAGATAACGAACTTAAGTTCTTCAAGAAGACGCGTGGACAACTTAGATGCGAATCAAGAAGGAGATGGATACATTCTAACAAGATTAAAGGTGGTATTTCATGAAGATGTGAAGCTTTCCTTACACGCTCCTAAGCATTGGAGTCAAGACGAGAAGAGTGATCTAAACATTTGCTAAAGATTTAAATACCATAAGTTAAGCTCATGAGGTACCAATAAGTGAAGTGTCAACATGACAAGATTTATGAGAAGAAGGGCATGGTGGGGATTCACGTGGAGTTGACCGATTTCCATTATGATTATAAGACTAAGAAACGCCAAGGAGGAAGTGGGTATAAATGATGGCCCCAAGAAGATGAAAGACAAAACAAGGAGCTTTAATCAAAAGACTTAAGATACCAACCAATAGGAACGCAAGTGGATACTAGCTAGGGCTATAATATTTGGGAAGGTGCTCTTGAAAGACATCAAGGAAGAATGGTTAAGTCTATGAAAGGGAGTTATATGAAACAACAAGGCAAAGAATATATAGTTACCTTATAAAGAAGAGGAAGCATGAAATGAAGAAAGAACTAACGGAGTTTAAGGTAAAGTACCCCGAGGAGGGTATCCTTCAAAAGTATGATAACATGAGAAGTGTAGTAGAATAATAAGTCGTTGACTTCGGAGAAGGTTAGATACAAGTCAATCAGTGACAACTGAGAACGCACTGATGCGGGTTGTCTATTGGTGAATGTAGAGGAGATGAGTAAACAAGACTACATGAATATAGAGGATCGACAACAAGACCTTAAAGTATTTGCGGTGGATCAATGTCAATGGTAAGGAAGTACGTCAATGGAAGTGCATTTGTCTTAAATAAAATAATGTTGAATGAGTTCAAGCAAGTAGTTGTTACAAACCTCCTAGGGGAAGATGGATATGACCCTTTGCGACCTTCTTAGGTCATGAGAACGGCATATGGGAGAACGACCCGGATTAGAAGTTTTAAGGTTTGATCATGGAAAAATGAACTATTAGATCAAGAGGAAGGTGAGGTTTTCATTGTTTGTGGTGCGTAGACGGGAGTATTATAAGAGAATGCATAATATGTTCGTTCTAATGAAATGGATGGTATGTTTTCGCTAGCAAAATCCAAGTCAGATGTTTCAGACTCACACGGGAGAGCCATGGTGGCTATAGCGTGAAAGAGAGGACCTAGATAAGGGAAACATTGCGAGCTTAGAGTTTATGATGTTAGTGTTTGGTAAAGTAGTGAGTGGACCTTTCAGTGATTGTGGTTGGGGGAATTCGCCTAGCGCTCTCCATGAGGTGTACTAGTACGGTTGTGAAGATCGTTCATGGAATACCAAGAGACGCTTAAGGTGACTAGCAAAAGTAAGAGAAGACCGAAGTTTTGGAAGTTGTCGCTATGAGATGTACAAGAAAAACATGAAAGATTGATGTTAGAGCCTCCACGGTCGGATTGACGTTACATAAGAAAATGAAGTAGGTTCTACACCTACTTGAATAAAGGATGACTATGGTGAAAGCTTATGTAGAATACAAAGAGCTCCTCCCATATGTTGGAATGTCATGTAAAGCAAATAAGATAAGGTCTATTGTTTTAAAGCATAGTTAAGTCCTACAGTTTGGACCCTTATGGCTGCACATAAGTGAGAAACCTTAGAAGATTTTTACAATCGTGTCATTAGAGAGGGAGATTGAGATTAAGTTAAAAAAATTCTTAAATAAGGCCCCAAGAGTCAAAAGACTAGAGTAAGTCTCTGGATTTCAGGAGACAAAGAATCTTTGAAAGAGAACGGTCAACATTATAGCTACAGATGGATCAACATACGTGTTTAAAGGACGTCTCCTCAATAGATCGAAGTAGATCAATTGTGTCATGACAACTTGTGAAGTGATAAGACAAGATTGTGTCGGTTATTACGATATGTGATGGGAAGAGAAAAGATGGAACCTGAGATACCACAGAATCTTAATACGTCAAAATGCGAATTTTTCCACTAAGGTCAAGCTTGACTCAATTCCGATATCTAAGGTGCCAAATGAAAGGACACTTGCGAAGAGATATGAGTTGTGGAAACTAGTGAAGGAGCAATTGCAAGAACTTATTAAAAAGACTTCATTAGAATTAGTGAAATGCCATAGAGAACACCAGACGTTATCTTGAACTCTAGACTTGAAATTCATATTGGAATATATCTTAAACTCTTGATTTGAAGTTGTTATGGAGAACACCAGTTTGCAAAAAGTGAGACAGTTATCTCCGTTTGTACATCGATTACCGTGAGTTGAACAAGATAATGGTGAAGGACAAGTATTCCTTACAACGAATGGATGATCTACTCGATCAGTTACAAGGGTTGGTATTCTCTTATGAGAATGATTTAAGGTCAGATTGGCACCAATTGAGAATCCGAGATTGGGATATTGCGAATACGGCATTCCGGACAAACCACAATCACTATGAGTTATAGTGATTTCATATGGGCTTATTGATGCCCCGGATAAGATAGTTTGGGTATAATCTTGAAAAAGAGAGGAGTCGTATGACAAGTTGTCTCGGGATGACAAACCCCGAAAGATATGAAAGGAGTTACAAGTTTTCTTAGATGTGTTGAACATTACCATATTTGTGAAGAGAGAAGTTGTGTAACACCTTTTATGGTAACCTACTACGGATGATAATGAAGTATTGAATGGGATGAAGAATTGACAAAAGAGTTATGGAGAGTTAAGAGTGGATTCATTGGTGCAATTGTTTTGGTTTACCTTGAGGTATTATGAGTTTGAAGTGGACAAGTGATTCTTCAAGACAAGGTCTTGATCGAGTATTGAGGAACGATGTTAAAGTAATAGCATGCGAGTCTCATTAGTAGAAGCAGTGTAAGGTGAACTACTTCCTTCATTGTTGGGGACTTACATCACGAATTCAAGAAACGTAACATTAAAGTTTTGGTTGACAGGAACCAAAGTCAACTGTGTAAATGGGAAGATTTGATCTTCTTTGTTAGAGACAATCAAAGAGAAACATAGTGGAAATGCTGCATTGAAAAAGACCCAAGAGGGAAGTTGAGTTTCTAATATACCGGACCTTTTTGGAGATCATAGCGCAAGTAAAGAAAGTGTTTTACCGGTTGGCGTAGCCGCCGAGAGTAGAGGATGTTCACCTGGTGTTTCATGTATATCAATCGAGAGAGTACATACATGACTCGAGATATGTTGTCAGTCATGATGATCTAGTGGAAGACGAGGAACCGATGAAGCTAACTGAAAGAAGAAGGATAGTATTTTTTTGGTTGAGTTTCTACGCTGAGCTAGTAACATCGATAGAATTGACGGGTTAGACCTAGTTTTTCCTTTGGTTGAGTTATGTGCATGTGTGATGTTATGTGTAGTTTGTGCCGTGTGCGGGAATGTACTATATGACCTAATATATCTTGTACTGGTAGTTCGAGTACTTCATGTGTATAGATTAGAAGGCTTATGCCTCCTTAGTTTGAGAGTTCATACCTCGGCCTTAGGGGCCGAGAAGTTCGGCATATAGCAAGTTTCGGGACAAAACTTGTTTTTAGAGGGACCTGATGTAACGCCCAAAATTTTGGCGCATTTTCGATATTTATTTTTTATCCTACTTCTATCGATATTTTTTTTAGCTTAAACATTTTATTAAAGGTATTTATACGGAGTACGATACTTTTCCGAGTATTTTTATATTGGATACGTTCACGGATATCCGTGTTATTATTTTCGGAAATTCGGGAATGTTTTTCCGATTTGAAAATCCCGATCTGAGTGTTTCATTCGAGTTTATTTAATCTATGATGTCATGTTTTTAATTAATTATGTTTTTATTTTTTATTTTTTATTTTATCTTTCTTCCTCTGTGACCCTTCCCTTTCCCGACCTCTCGATCTGTGCACTGTGCAGCACCGCCCGCCTATGATTGTTGCAGCCTTGCCTGACTCCCTCCTCTCCATTACTCTCCCTTCTCCCCAAGTGAGCAATCAGTGGCTCCCCTTCATCCTTCCTCACCCCGCTCACCTCACCCACCTCCATCTCCCTTCTGTGAGCTCAACAACAACCACCACAACTTGCAAATCTCAATCTCCTCGTAACTGCTTCGCCTCCATCTCGCAACCGGAGCCCTTGTCGAGCCACCAGGGAAATCTGGGGAAGCCTAGTCCTGTCGCCTAGGTGAGCTTCACGGTCTACCTGCACCGCCACACACCGGCAGAAACACAACCCTCCTCTGTGCAAATTTGGGCGAGCCTCACAACCGGTGCCTTCGACCTCTTCCGCCCAATCGAACCGGAGAGCCACACCGTCGAAGCCGCCTTTGCTTTCCCTGAGCGCCGGAGTCTGGAATAGCGCCGGAGAGACCTCTCCTCTGCCCAGCCGCCGCTCCTGCTACCCATCGCCTTTCTTCTTTGCTCGCCTGCGCAACAGTTGCTCTGGTGTGCGCCGCCAGCCGGAGAAGGACCACCCTCGCCGCCGCCATGAAGAAGGCTCCAGTGTCCTCTCCGCCGGAGCCAGCACTGCCTTGGGCGCCGCCTCACAGTCTCCCTCCTGCGCGTTCTATCCAGAGGTTGAAGAAACCTCTTTTGCCCTAATTAAATTGGCCCCCCTAAACTCTAGTGTAATTTCAATTTGCAACCCATTAATTGTGTTTATTGCAGATTTGACCCACTCTTCTGGAATTTGTAGATTCTGCCCTACTGATTTGAATTAATTACCGATTCGGCCCAGATTTTAATTTCAAAATATATTCCAAGTTTATGGAACTTCATGAGTTGCCCATAAAATGTTTTACGAGTTTTTAACTTGGATTTTATATACGAGTTTGATCTTATATTTATGTTTATTACGTATTGTGTCCTTGTTGGTTTATTTAAGGAATTTGGCCCAAATATTTAGTTACGTATTATGACCCATATTTTTGAAATGATATTATTTGCCCGAAAAAAATGTGTTAGCGGTTTTTAAAATCAGATTTGAATTACGGGGGTTATTCTTATAGTTTATATATACTTTGTAGTATGTCCAAATTTAGCGTTATGCTAAATTTGTATATTTTGGTGTTAGGTTCGGAAGCATCCCGATAAAGACCTAACAAGTCCAAGTCGACATCCGTTGGTCGATTTCCGTCTTTTGACGTCGTGTGAGTATCCTTTCCCTCGATTTAGTTATGTTTAGTATTAGTATCATGCTAGGTTGGATAATCTAGCATAACTTAGAGTGAATGCCAAGTAGTGGCTATGAACCTTAGGTGAGTTTTGAGGATTTGATATTGCTTGATGGATTGATGTTGATTCTAAGCTTGAGGTGTTGATATATCTTGTGAGGCTTGTGGGGATTGAGAATTGGAGTATATGGTTGTTGAAATTATGAGCTAGTATATGCGTATCCTATCATATGGTTGATACCGTTGAGATTGTTGACACTAGGCATGTATATCATAGTATGTGTTATGGGTTATGATCTTGCGAGATCATAGGGTCTAGAAGTCTAAGGACTTCTAGCTTGTGTTGAGTGTGATGTGAGCATGAGAGATTCCAGGATGCGGTCCTAGAATGTGAGTCAAATGATCTCGCGAAGATCATTTGTGTAGAAGTCTTAGACTTCTTGAGTTGAGCGAGTTGTTGATATAGTTATCTTCTTGTGAGTAGGTTGTGGACTCCTTCCCAAGGGAAGCGAGAGTGTTGTGAGTTGAGTGTGGCGATAAGGTAAGTCTCCGGACTTACTTAGCTCGTATTCCTTGTATTAGCATTGATGTGTGTTTGGTGGTGTGTGTTTATTCTTTATTGTTTATAACAACTAAACCGGAAATAGGACCACCGACCTTTATACTATTTGGCCCAAGTGTATGATAACGGGCGGTGACATCACTGCCTAGCTCTTGCGTAGAGCTAGGAGGTTCTTGGCGACTAGCCCGTGTGGTTAGACGGTCGGAGGCATCCACCGTTCCATGCGGTAAGTGGGGACCGAGGCGAGTTTTGGGAGATTCTCGTGTCACAAAAGAAGTTGAATTAGAACGGGATACGACTTAATAATAAAAAGATAATAAACCGGACTTGTGTGATTTGGTGTACATTGTGTGTTTTGTTGATTTACTTGTGTTTGTGCCTTTCACCTTGATTCGAATGCTTCGAATATTAGCTAACGGTTTTATACCGATTGTTGTAGATTGCCTTGCAGGTTAGGATTGCGGCCGAGAGATCCGGAAGAGTGGGCAGCCGGGGTTCCGTACATTTTAGGAGTGGGTTTTGTTAGAGTCGAGTTGTATATTATTCATGTATATTGTATATCCCGTGGTGGCATTTGACCCTTGATGTTTCTTATCGGCTGAAGTCTTTTTTTGTTTATTTCGGGTTTCCTTTCATTGCATTGCATAAAATTGTATTTCGGTTTTGCCTTTTATTTGTGCCTTCTTGCAAGATCCGGTGAAATTGTTGTCAAGCTAAGGGTCGGGCCCCATTGTGAGGTCCCAACCCGTAGCTGTAATATCCGGAATTTTTATTCCGTTTAATTCCGTAGCAAACCGGATTTTGATCCGTAGATCCTTATATGTCTACCTAGTCGGACACAACATCAAAATTTTTATCATTTTATGCAACCTTACAGCACATAAAATGATAAGATTTTGATAGCAAAACCTAACCCGCCAAACCCTAGTTTGTATCTTGACATGTCGTAGACAAAGTCATGACGAGACCAAGACGAGACCTTGACGAGAATTGACGAGACCAAGACGAGTTCATCACAAACCCATGCATGGACTTGACAAGGTAATGACAAGTTGTGACAAAGCCTTGACAAGGCCTTGACCCATTAGCCTCTTCTTCTTGTATTTTATTTCAGCCCATCCCATGTCTCTTTTTCCTTATTGCTCCAGCCCACCACGCCAACCTAGCCAGCCCAGGAAGCCCAGCCTCACGTGTCCTCCTCTTCAGCCGTGCAGCCCATTCTCCAGAAGCCCTTCTACGCACGTTTGTATGCCGGAGGAGCGTTAGAGATCTTCCTCATCAATCGCCCTGAAATCACGTAGCAACGGTTTCCTTTGGCGTCCAGATTCATGCTCGAATGGATGCTGTAGATCTCCTCGCTCATGTGCAGCAGTGGTCGACTATCTTCCTTCTGCCTAGGCTACAAGACCATCTCGGCACGCCTAGCACATATACCACATACAGATCTGTCGAGTTTGCCTCCAGCCCACGTCCTCCCCTCTTCGGGATGATCGGAGTCTTCTACAGCCTTCACCAGATGGGACACAGCCGGACGATGCTCCTGCTTCTTCCCTCTCAACACACTGCAACGACTTGGAATCTGTACCTGTAAGGCCTCCCTCCTCCTCGTATGTGCACACAAAGGACCAGCTATAGCCTCCAGTCCGATCGAACGAGTAAGACCTTCGACCTCCTCTATCTCCTTCGTCCCTTGTCATGTGAGAGGAACTAATCTCTCTGTTTGTGCTGAGTAACCACCAACAGGAGCAAGGGAGAAGACCTTCTGTCACGCCAGCAAGCAACAACAAAAGATGCAGCCTCTTCCCCTGCGTCTAGCCTTCGCCTTGCATCATTCGAGGAACCACATGACTTGCTGTAGATGCCTCCCCTCGTCCCTGTCGGTCGAGTAAGACCCGTACCTATCTTCTTTATGTTTCCCTCCATATATACAGATGTTGATAGTCGTCCCAATCTGTTTTGAATCAATATATATAACAGCCTAGGAGCAATCTCAAGAAGCTGTTTCATTTTCTGAGTTTTCAAAACTATGTTGAGGATCCAACTTCGGGGCCAGATTTGGGTATGCAAGACTCCTCCTTTTTGGCTGAAATTTTTATAGGTTATAGATGAGATATTGTAGTAGAACATACTAAAATTTCAGAGGAATCCATGTTATGGTTTGAGAGATATGGAGTTTCAAAGTTCAGTTTTATAAATGTGCTGAGTTGAGAAAAACAGCATGGGATGCTGTTTTGTGAGATAGTTTTGAATAAGCTTTTGATCTCTGTTAGGCTTGAATTTTTGATATGATATAGTTGACATCTGGTTGTAGATCATATTAAAATTTGGGAAGAATCGGAGTTACGGTTTGAGAGTTATTGTGTTTCAAAGTTGACGTTTTTATATACGTGCTGAGTGTTGGGGAAAACAGCAAGTGATGCTGTTTTGTGAGAATATTTTGAATAAGCTCTTGATATCCGTTGGACTTGAATTTTGGATATGATATAGTTTACATATTTTTGTAGAACATATTAAAATTTGAGAGGCATCCAGCGAGTGGTTTGGGATTTACGATTTTTCCAAGATTGAGTCGTAAGCAGTTTTTCTGTTGTCCTGAAATTCGGTTTTGGGAGATAGTTTTAAATAGGATTTTGATCTCCTTTGCAGCTAAATTTTGGATATATTATAGATAAGATTTTATAGTAGAACATATCAAAATTTGGGATAAATCCAGTGAGTGGTTTAGGAGTTATGATTTTTCAAAGTCTACTCAGATTTGGGCTAAGTATAGAATTTGTAAAGGGAGTAGTCAACTTTAGGAATTTTTATAAAACTGTTGAATGAACAGTTTGGAGAAATTCTTTCTCCTAAAGTTAGATAGGACATCATAGATAATTTAGGGATTTAAGTCGGAATTTTTATAAGCGGTTACGAATTTTATATTTGGAATCGAAGTTAGACCTTTACGATTTCCCGGAAAATAGAAACATAGGAAAAATGTTAGCTTGGAACCAAACGAAGCTTTGGGAGTTAGAATATGATTTTAGAATCTCAAATAGGAGTTTAGCCATGAATTTTAGAATTTTCGGGAATTTCGGGACCAGGGGTAAAATGGTCATTTTACCCTAATTTAATACTGCAACTAGTTATGTCTTAATACATTATTCTATTTTAGAAGTCTTAGACTTCTAACTACGTAGGAGTGTGCTAATGCACTTATCTCCTTTGACAGGCAACTGAGTTGCTACAGTTTACAGAGCGAGTTGGTTTACAGAGAGTCGAGCTTTATATCAGGTAAGTCCTTTGGGCTTACTTAGCTGACTTCTAAATATGAGCATGAATGATGATAGTGGTGTGTGATTGAGATGTTAGAGTTATAGGTTGTGATAAATATTTACCGACCTATACTTGGCCTAAGAATAACGGGCGATGGCATTCTGCTCAGTTAGCTTGCGAGCGCTGGGGGTTTCTTTAGGGACTAGTCCATACTCGGTTTGTAGTGATGCTACCGTTGGAGGTCAGCTAGACCTACACCCAGTTGGATAAGGAACGGAGGCGAGAACTATTAATAGCTCTCGTGCCACAACTGTAAATTGAATAAGATGAATCACTTAAATAATAGATAATAAACGGTTGAGTGCCAGCATGATGTTTGTTTATTTTGTTTCTAAGTGTGTTTGTGCTGTTGTTATTCTACTTATATTTGGATTGTTAGCTAACGGTTTATCCGTGTTGTAGATTTGTAGAGATAGACAGTTGCAGAGTGATCCGGAACGGATGGTCAGCCGGGTCCACGTACTCATTAGATGGGGACGGGGGAGTCTTCCATACGTCATGCATGTTATGTATCTCTATATATGTTTGTAAGGCTGTCACATGTGTACTTCCATACCAGTAAAAATATTATATTTTTGAAATTGTTTTTAATTACATTTGTGCCTTGTTGTAAGATCTTAGTGAAGTTGTTGTTAAACCAAGGTCGGGACCCATTGTGAGGTCCTAACCAGTAGCTCCCTGAGTTCTCAGAATTTGGGGTGTTACAACATGGTATCAGAGGTCTGGGTTGGCAACAATGACACTTGAAATCTTCTAAAAGACCGAATGTATAAAATCACTAGAACCCGAAAGGGGTCTAAGATTTTCAAAACGGATTTCTGTTTTTACACACGTGCATAGTCGGGTTGTTGGGTTAGTAGTACGTCGGACCACCATCGTTCTCCGTGGATCTCTGCAACTTGGAATGATAGATGTTAGTATATAGAGTTATATTGATATGTTTTAATGTATGATTATATAAATGTGTATGTTTAGCATGTTAGTATCCTAAAGGATACCCTATATCCTTTAGTTATGATATCATGAATCGCTTATCGCCTCATGATAAATCGGTAACGGACTTGAAGAGCTTTCAACACAAGATAATGGATTTAGACCGAGGATTAAGTGTTATACTCTGGTGGGCGTCCTTGTGACCATATAAATCATCCGAAGAACGAGTGGGCAAAGAAGTACAGATGTGGAGACAATTTTCACCACAAGTACCGTCCGATGGGAAAGGAATCCCCGAGTCAACTCTGGAAGAAGGAACAGGAAGTCATACAAGGGACTTGGTCGTATGAGGCTGAGATATGAATTAGAAGAATCATGTAAGAGACGACGAGAGGTCGGACTAGAGATAACGATAAGGGAACAAGAATCATACAGAACGGAGTACAACCAAGATTTGCAGAATAAAAGATGTTACAATCAAGGCAAACGCCGCCACATGTAAGCATGGGCATGAGAGTACAAAGAAGATAAGGTGCTGACCTGAGGCGAAGAATTAAAGGAGTATAAGACAACCATTGACAAATGAGTTTAAAGACGTGAAATAAATTTCATCATCATAGAGACGGTTTGACCTACTCAGAGATGCAAGAGTTTGCAAGAAATCATGACGTAAGTATCAAATACAGTAGAAGTCTGAAATTAAGACAACAGAACTCTATAAATGTGGCATTACAACACAACACCAAACTAATGGAAGAATGTGGGAAAGTTATTTTGGTGGACTAGAGAGTCCATAATAACTTCTCATTCACATAAAGATCTAAGTTGCCAACATTAACGGTCATATCAGGGAAACACGAACAAACGATGAACAAAGTAAGAAGAATTGTGAAGAGACGCTTACAAGTTATCGGGGAAGACTTAATAAACCCTTTGAAGACATATGAATGTTAGGACTAGACTCAGAAGAGTATAGTGATTCCATAAAAGAACAAGAGAAGTGCAGACTTGGAAGGAGTTGGAGGAGTGTTACCCAAGAAATTGGAGGAGAAAGATTTCACCAAGTGTATCAAACTTCAAAGAGATCGAAGAACAGTAAGTCCGGAATCTTATAGAAGGTCAACTACAGACTGGTTGGTAAGATCGGAGACATAAAACGTGCGGGTCAACTAGTAGTAACTGTTTGACAGATAAGGAGGATAACCAAAGACTTATGAAATAATTTTATAGACATCTGGAGGACCCTTCAAGAGATCAACGGCGACAAATGTGAAGTTAAATCGATACCAGTGCTAATACCTTAATAGTAACATGAAGTGAGATCGAACTAGTAACTATAATTAAGAACTTAAGAAGAAAGACTAGATGGCCAGGGATGACCCCCCTTATGTCATTTGAGACCAAGGAAATTATGTGAGTGAATTACTATCTACTGGCTAAGAAAAGGGTACACATCACAGCTAGAACATATGGATTGTAAAAGAAGAACTAGAGGAATAAGAAGCATATGATTTTGATAAGGTTCTATGCCAATGAAGACATAGTGTGGTAGCATTCCATACGAGATAAACTGCAAGTGGAGGGAAGTTAAGGTCATGAGAGTCGCGTAGACGTGCTTACAAGCTATTGTAGAAGATCTAGAAAGGACCATTGATATCAGATGGATGACACAGTTGGACTCGAGAAATGGAGTTAGTTCACGGGAGAACTGGAAGTTTGTAATGTAGAATGAGCTAAATGAGTATAAATTAATGAACTCAAGTAAGTAGTGCTCGCCAGGAAATTCAACGGCAAAAGAGGTATGAGAAAAGTAAGTCCCGGAAATGGAGATAAGTCAACTATTGACTGACCGACATCAACTGAGGACGTGCAAGAGTTGTTTGGGGATTGACGAGCTATGTACAGTCAAGAAGAGATGTCTGTGATTGAGGATTATTGAATTAACTATACCGATGCTTTGGAGGAGTTCCTCAAGTAGACAACGAAAATCTACTTAGACAACTAAAGGTATAGAGAGAATCGTGTTAGAGGTTACTTCTCGGTTGGTTAAGATCAAACTTCAGTCGAGTCAGGAAGTTTGGATCCGTGTTAGAAGAATTCCAAAAGTAAACGGAAGAGGTCGTCTTCCAACCGTTATCTTAGTCCCTTAAGGCAAGAAAGGAAGGTACTTGGTACTTCATCCGGATAGGACTTATGGTGTAATTGAAAGGGAGAGTTTTGGGTCCATCAATTTGGACTCACGGAAAATGTCCTTACGATTAGCGGGTGACAACATAATTATCAAAGTAGAGCAGCGAAAGCGTGATGAGTCCTAACCCACAGAACCGGAAACTCGAGAGTACAACAAATGACGTGTCGAGTTTAAGACGATGATAATTGGTGAAATGCGTTTCATTTAGAAGGAATGTGAAATAGGCTACGTGGAGTGACAAGAATTTTTGTCGAGGAACTGTATCACCAACTAGATAGACGAGAAAGTATGTGCACGTAGAAGTATAGAAAGAGAGTGATACCCCATTATAGATCCAAGTGAAGCATGCCGACCTAGTCACATGTTGGAAGACCAGTAAATTTGGAATTTAATACCTAGCATGGTACTTTAGAACGAGTTTCTTGATAAAATGAGAAAGGAAGTAACGAAGTAATAAGGGTGTGTGTAGGGCCTGCACTAACAAGCTCAAGGTGAGTAACTATCAAGTTGAATCGAAAGACAGATAAGAAAAGAGAAGCTACGGGAGTGTACTTACAGACCAGTACTCGTACATATAGAAAACATAATCTTAAGAGTGGAGTATAAGAAGAATTTTATCTCAGAAGGGAGTCGAGTTGCGTTTTGAGTAAGAGGGATATTATAGGACATAAGGCAATGTTAACAACTATTGAGTAGTGTGAGCAAATGACGGTGATGTGAGATCACCTTGTATCTAATGCCGTCATTCCGGACATATTGTATGTCACTCAAGACCTTGAAAAATACGTGAGAAGCCTAAGGTTGAGCTAACAATATCTTAGATATCCATAAATATTATAATAATGCCAAGTGAATATAGATGATGACCACTAGGTAAAGGGATGATTCCTTACCTGAGGAATAAGATGTTTGAGTCATATTAAAAGACAAGTGAGTCGTGATACAAAGAGCATTAAGCACTTGGTGAAGTGCTGGCGGAGGTCCAAGACCTTTGGCCTGAGTGTGTAGTCAAGTAAACATAACGAAGGGAAGAAAGTTGACTAGGTTATTTTCTGTACGGTCATCAAAGGACCTGGAGATGAGTTGCAAAATGTGACCACCTGAGGCTGTAAAGTGGATTATAAGTGATTGATGGACTGGTAATCCTCACCCTATTGGAGAGGGTAACCCTAGTTTTCTACGGATTCAGTTAGAGATATACTTACCAGACAAAAGTTAGGACATCGGCTTAGAGAATCGGGCAATGAAGCCGGATGATACCGGTGAGATATCTAGTTACCACACTAGAACGTGGTAGTAGGCACTGGTGAGGTCTATACATGGAAAGATTTCAGAGTTAGTGGTTTTATAAAAGCCGACGAGGTTACCAAGAATACTATGAATAGTATGAGACATAACCTTTCAGAGACCTTTGTGGAGATAGTTGTAATCTAGGGAGCGACGAGTTTGGGCTTGGCCCTATATCTGTATTATATTGTCTGACTACTTGTGTATTCCATGCTTGAGTGCTTAGTCAGGATGGTTGTTAGTGGTGACCTTGATATGCGGGATACTTTTATGTGGAAACAATGACTCTTATGCGGTAACAAGTAGATACACTAGATTCGTACCTTGAGGGCTGAACTTATGACTGGCGTACTTTGAGTTTCGGGGCGAAACTTATTGTAAGGGGGAATTAATGTAATAACTGAAAAAATTTCTTCCGGCTAATTCGGAAACAAATCAGAACTTGACCGTTGTGACCTCTTTCGAGCGCTTTAGTTCTTTTGGTATGGACTCCGACATTACGAGTCTCTTTTAAGTTTCGGGACGAAACTTTATTTCGGGTTTCCTTTCATTGCATTGCATAAAATTGTATTTCGGTTTTGCCTTTTATTTGTGCCTTCTTGCAAGATCCGGTGAAATTGTTGTCAAGCTAAGGGTCGGGCCCCATTGTGAGGTCCCAACCCGTAGCTGTAATATCCGGAATTTTTATTCCGTTTAATTCCGTAGCAAACCGGATTTTGATCCGTAGATCCTTATATGTCTACCTAGTCGGACACAACATCAAAATTTTTATCATTTTATGCAACCTTACCGCACATAAAATGATAAGATTTTGATAGCAAAACCTAACCCGCCAAACCCTAGTTTGTATCTTGACATGTCGTAGACAAAGTCATGAAGAGACCAAGACGAGACCTTGACGAGACCAAGACGAGTTCATGACAAACCCATGCATGGACTTGACAAGGTAATGACAAGTTGTGACAAAGCCTTGACAAGGCCTTGACCCATTAGCCTCTTCTTCTTGTATTTTATTTCAGCCCATCCCATGTCTCTTTTTCCTTATTGCTCCAGCCCACCACGCCAACCTAGCCAGCCCAGGAAGCCCAACCTCACGTGTCCTCCTCTTCAGCCGTGCAGCCCATTCTCCAAAAGCCCTTCTACGCACGTTTGTATGCCGGAGGAGCGTTAGAGATCTTCCTCATCAATCGCCCTGACATCACGCAGCAACAGTTTCCTTTGGCGTCCAGATTCATGCTCGAATGGATGCTGTAGATCTCCTCGCTCATGTGCAGCAGTGGTCGACTATCTTCCTTCTGCCTAGGCTACAAGACCATCTCGGCACGCCTAGCACATATACCACATACAGATCTGTCGAGTTTGCCTCCAGCCCACGTCCTCCCCTCTTCGGGATGATCGGAGTCTTCTACAGCCTTCACCAGATAGGACACAGCCGGACGATGCTCCTGCTTCTTCCCTCTCAACACACTGCAACGACTTGGAATCTGTACCTCTAGGACGTCAATCTCATGCTTCTTTCTGGAGTCACAGACAGCAACCGTTGGACTCATTATGCGTGGGAGAGACCAGTGCAGTAAGGCCTCCCTCCTCCTCGTATGTGCACACAAAGGACCAGCTATAGCCTCCAGTCCGATCGAACGAGTAAGACCTTCGACCTCCTCTATCTCCTTCGTCCCTTGTCATGTGAGAGGAACTAATCTCTCTGTTTGTGCTGAGTAACCACCAACAGGAGCAAGGGAGAAGACCTTCTGTCACGCCAGCAAGTAACAACAAAAGATGCAGCTTCTTCCCCTGCGTCTAGCCTTCGCCTTGCATCATTCGAGGAACCACATGACTTGCTGTAGATGCCTCCCCTCGTCCCTGTCGGTCGAGTAAGACCCGTACCTATCTTCTTTATGTTTCCCTCCATATATACAGATGTTGATAGTCGTCCCAATCTGTTTTGAATCAATATATATAACAGCCTAGGAGCAATCTCAAGAAGCTGTTTCATTTTCTGAGTTTTCAAAACTATGTTGAGGATCCAACTTCGGGGCCAGATTTGGGTATGCAAGACTCCTCCTTTTTGGCTGAAATTTTTATAGGTTATAGATGAGATATTTTAGTAGAACATACTAAAATTTCAGAGGATTCCCTGTTATGGTTTGAGAGATATGGGGTTTCAAAGTTCAGTTTTATAAATGTGCTGAGTTGAGAAAAACAGCATGGGATGCTGTTTTGTGAGATAGTTTTGAATACGCTTTTGATCTCTGTTAGGCTTGAATTTTTGATATGATATAGTTGACATCTGGTTGTAGATCATATTAAAATTTGGGAAGAATCGGAGTTACGGTTTGAGAGTTATTGTGTTTCAAAGTTGACGTTTTTATATACGTGCTGAGTGTTGGGGAAAACAGCAAGTGATGCTGTTTTGTGAGATGATTTTGAATAAGCTGTTGATATCCGTTGGACTTGAATTTTGGATATGATATAGTTTACATATTGTTGTAGAACATATTAAAATTTGAGAGGCATCCAGCGAGTGGTTTGGGATTTACGATTTTTCCAAGATTGAGTCGTAAGCAGTTTTTCTGTTGTCCTGAAATTCGGTTTTGGGAGATAGTTTTAAATAGGATTTTGATCTCCTTTGCAGCTAAATTTTGGATATATTATAGATAAGATTTTATAGTAGAACATATCAAAATTTGGGATAAATCCAGTGAGTGGTTTAGGAGTTATGATTTTTCAAAGTCTACTCAGATTTGGGCTAAGTATAGAATTTGTAAAGGGAGTAGTCAACTTTAGGAATTTTTATAAAACTGTTGAATGAACAGTTTGGAGAAATTCTTTCTCCTAAAGTTAGATAGGACATCATAGATAATTTAGGGATTTAAGTCGGAATTTTTATAAGCGGTTACGAATTTTATATTTGGAATCGAAGTTAGACCTTTACGATTTCCCGGAAAATAGAAACATAGGAAAAATGTTAGCTTGGAACCAAACGAAGCTTTGGGAGTTAGAATATGATTTTAGAATCTCAAATAGGAGTTTAGCCATGAATTTTAGAATTTTCGGGAATTTCGGGACCAGGGGTAAAATGGTCATTTTACCCTAATTTAATACTGCAACTAGTTATGTCTTAATACATTATTCTATTTTAGAAGTCTTAGACTTCTAACTACGTAGGAGTGTGCTAATGCACTTATCTCCTTTGACAGGCAACTGAGTTGCTACAGTTTACAGAGCGAGTTGGTTTACAGAGAGTCGAGCTTTATATCAGGTAAGTCCTTTGGGCTTACTTAGCTGACTTCTAAATATGAGCATGAATGATGATAGTGGTGTGTGATTGAGATGTTAGAGTTATAGGTTGTGATAAATATTTACCGACCTATACTTGGCCTAAGAATAACGGGCGGTGGCATTCTGCTCAGTTAGCTTGCGAGCGCTGGGGGTTTCTTTAGGGACTAGTCCATACTCGGTTTGTAGTGATGCTACCGGCGGAGGTCAGCTAGACCTACACCCAGTTGGATAAGGAACGGAGGCGAGAACTGTTAATAGCTCTCGTGCCACAACTGTAAATTGAATAAGATGAATCACTTAAATAATAGATAATAAACGGTTGAGTGCCAGCATGATGTTTGTTTATTTTGTTTCTACGTGTGTTTGTGCTGTTGTTATTCTACTTATATTTGGATTGTTAGCTAACGGTTTATCCGTGTTGTAGATTTGTAGAGATAGACAGTTGCAGAGTGATCCGGAACGGATGGTCAGCCGGGTCCACGTACTCATTAGATGGGGACGGGGGAGTCTTCCATACGTCATGCATGTTATGTATCTCTATATATGTTTGTAAGGCTGTCACATGTGTACTTCCATACCAGTAAAAATATTATATTTTGGAAATTGTTTTTAATTACATTTGTGCCTTGTTGTAAGATCTTAGTGAAGTTGTTCTTAAACCAAGGTCGTGACCCATTGTGAGGTCCTAACCAGTAGCTCCCTGAGTTCTCAGAATTTGGGGTGTTACAGTAGCATCCCGAGTCCCGCGGATTCGGGGTATTACAGTATCATTAGGTGTCATAAAAGAAATCTAATCATTACAATAGGTAAAATATATTTTCATTCAAAACTATTACTTTTTGTACAATTTAATGACTACATTAGGTGTAAAGTTACACTAAATATGGACATAAGTGATTTATTACATAATACATAAGATACATTTCAAGTTTATGATTAGGAAATGAATTACTATTGTGTATTGAGTCTCTCTATATATATTTTCTCTACTTTTGGGGATTTTAACTTTTATTGTGGGAAGAATGGTCATCGATCAAATGGTGAATCTACTTTCACTTTTTTTCGAAAAAAAAACATTTGTTAGTCTCGTCATGTACGTTTGATTCACACTTCGCTGTAGAAAATTATGCATTATAATAGATCGAGTTATTTCAAGTTCAAATGTAGCAACTCACAAATATTTTGGTGGGTTCATGTCAGTGGACAAGTTAAAGGAGAGGACCTTGTCCCCTAAATATTCATAATTTTTATTTCACTTCTGAAATGCCCTAAAATAAAGTGTGTTTCCGATATATACTTTTCCGTAATTTTATTAATATTAGAGAGCTTAAATATATTTGCGAGCATTTCTATGTCATAATTTAAATTTTACGAGTACATATGTATATATTTTTCTACATATTATATATTTATATATTACCCGTATTTAAGTTATTAAATTATTATAGTATAATATTTTACGAGAACGATTTCTATACCGTAAATTATTTTACCGGAAAGGCGAAAAGTTTTTCCAATCCAGAATCCCGTTCCAAATGTTTCTCTTATAACACCCCAAATTCTGAGATTTCGGGGAGCTACTGGTTAGGACCTCACAATGGGTCCCGACCATAGTTTGACAACAATTTTACATGGATCTTACAACAATGCACAAAAGTATTTAAAACATTTAAAAACTGTAAACAATATATACATGGAGAATATGTATCAGCCTTACAAGAAAAGCTACTAAAATGATGCATATGAAGAACAGAAGACATCCCCGTCCCTGTAACACCCCGAATTCTCAGAACTCGGAACATTACTGGTTAGGACCTCACAATGGGTCCCGACCTCAGTTTGACAACAATGTTACTAGGATCTTGTAACAAGACACAAATAAGGAAAAACCGAAATTCATGAAAAGTATTTTTAAGGTAATGAATGCAACACGGTCTAGTAGCATAGAATACTTAAACAAGGTGAAAACAAACAACCGTCTTAGCAAAAGAAGGAACGACAAACACAACCCCAACCCCCACTCTAAGGAGTACGGAGACCCGGCTGACCACTACTTCCGGATCACTCACCTGTTGGTCTAACCTGCGGTAAATCTAAAAACACAACAACATAAACCATTAACTAGTTATCTAAACATTAGAAGAACAATAATAGCACACACACACACATAAAAAGAATAAACACCCATCATGCGTTCAAACAAGTTCATTTATTATCTTAAGTTAAGTTATTCATTCACGCTAATGATACTTAATTTGTGACACGAGGGATTCCCAAACCTCGCCTCCGCCCCCGTGTAACCATCAGGAATGGATCCGATGCATCTCACCTTGTACCTGCCTGGTCTGGGTATAGAGAACCTCCCAGTCTCCTGTCAGAGCTGGGCAGTGATGTCACGGCCCGTTATACATACACTTGGGCCTTAAACATAATAATAACGGTCGTCCTAGCAAGTTATTATTATTAAAAACACGCACATAGCACACACAATCACTATCACTCAACTAATATCCAGAAACTAGCTAAGTAAGTCGCAAGGACTTACCTGAGTCAAATCGCACTCTAACAAGTCTCAAAACGGTCCGTACTCGTGGTAACTCAAACGCCTGTCAATTAAGGCATGTAGATCAAAATCTCATCCAGATGTCCAACCTCATGCGTAGGAATTACGGAAAAAGCCCTCATACGGTAAAAGACCATTTTACCCTTAATGTCGAAACTCTCAAAGTTTATTCTTGAATTCTACTAATTTCTTTCATATCTTGTTTTCCATAAATTATGTCTCTCGGATAGCTACTTATAGGTTATAAGATCAAAACTCGAGACAACCCTAAGAAGGACAACACTCCTTCTCTCCGGTTACTAATTACACTACTACATATATAATGCCGTCAAACATGTTTTTTTTTTTTATAACCCTTCTCCCCAGCTCACTTATATCTACATAATTTCCTAACTCTCAACTCATACTTAGATACGTAACCCATATTTTACTTAAACTGTACTTATGCCTAATAATATATTCTTAAATATAATTTACATACCTACTAATCTTATGCTTCCAATAATTTACATATATACTAGCTTGTACATCTATACATGTATATACCCGTATACACTCCTTATTCATATATATCTCATTCCGTCAATCTACCCACATATATATATATATACGGTACTTACATGTATGGCACTAGCTTATACCTATACACTTGTAATTCTCTTCCACTTTTGTAACTTATGAATGTATATAACAGGACTCGTAGGGTTATTCATTTCAAAGTGGCTGGGTGCAAAACTGTAAGTCTTCTTCTCTACTCTAGTGTGCTTATGAAACCAACAGTAAACAGGAGTCTACTCACCGCAGGCTGTAATGGGGTCCTTCTCTCCGGCTGTTGTGACGTTGCAGGATGTAGTAGGGCGTTCCGGACCGGACTCGTAGGCTGCCCTTCTTCACTCCCGCAGGTATGCTCTCCTTATATTTATTCCTGCAGAATCCGGGGAAACCGCTGCTGTTCGTTACCATCCGAAACCAGAGGAACCGAAATAGGAAGAAGGGGAGAGAGGAAAAGAATGGCCGGCTCACCTACTGCAAACCGGCGTTGGCGGCGATTGGACCCAGTGGTAGGACGGCGTTCGGCGACGACTAGACCCAGCGGCAGGACGGCGTTCAGCGACGAGGACCTGCAGTCGAAGCGGTGAGGAGGGGTTGGTTCGGTACGGCGAACAGAACGGAAGAGGAAGAGAGGCGGACGACTTACCACGCTGCGTGAGGTCTTGTTCCGGCGTCGATCGGCGCTGCTTGCACGCTCCTCCCGGCGGTCTGGTTGCTGTTGTTGTCTCCGTACAGAAAAGAGAGATGGAATGCAGGAGCGGCACAATCAGTATGTTATAGGATTAGGTTAACGTAATCAGCAGTAAGATTAGGGTTTAGGGTTAAGAGGAGATTAGGGTAAATTAGGGAAATGGGCTGGCTGATAGGATGTTTGGGCTTGATAGTGGGCCAGCCGGCCTGCTCTCCCATTAGAACGAGGATACGAACTCGTTACTCGCCCCGGATTTCTGGTTATGTGCGGAAATTTATATAATACGGAATTATATTCCGTATTATATAAATTATTATTATTTTATTTTAAGGTGCGTAAAATTATTTCCGGTTACAAAGTTTTATCATTTTATGTGACTTAAGGTCACATAAAATGATAGATTTTAAAACTCGTTTTAATTATTTATTTAACCATTTATTTAAGATTGACGTAACGGAATTCGGTTAAATTCAGGTTTAACGGGATTTAAAAATTCTTGGTTATTACATCAGTGCCCTCTTAAAAGAAGTTTCGTCCCGAAACTTAGAATAATTATCTTAATCACGCATTTCCTTTGGTATATTTTAGTATTCTCGACATTTTCGTTTTCTACCATGCAACTACTCAATCATCAAAACAGACATGTATCATATAAAACGTAATCACTCAAGTCAATATAAAACCTCAAAGGTCAAACAACACAACATCCGAGTACTAACTCGTCGGTACAGGAATAACCTCTAACCCCGCAAAGAACTCAGGATAGTTACGTCTAACACTCTCCTCAGTCTCCCAAGTGGCCTCATCAGCTCCTCTCCTACACCACTGGATCCTCAACATAGGTATTTCCTTGGACCGCAGACGTCTAGTACTGCGCTCCAAGATAGCTACTGGGTACTCTACAAAGGTGTGATCGGTCTCAACTATCAGATCCTCATGATTGATGGCGTGTCTCGGATCCGGGATGTACTCTCTCAACCGAGATACATGAAAGACCGCATGAACACCCTCTAATCTCGGCGATAGTGCTAATCTGTAGGCCACCTCTCCAACTCTCTCCAAGATCTCAAAAGGTCCGACATATCGGGAACTCAGCTTCCCCTTAATGCCGAAACGCCTGACTCCTCTCGTAGGTGACACTCTCAACCACACCTGAGCACCCA
Organism: Fagopyrum homotropicum; assembly: GCA_033239125.1. Lineage (NCBI taxonomy): Eukaryota > Viridiplantae > Streptophyta > Magnoliopsida > Caryophyllales > Polygonaceae > Fagopyrum > Fagopyrum homotropicum. The sequence goes on from BSWB01000005.1 coordinate 63,646,019, forward strand.
CTCTAAACTCCAAAGGTCGACGCCTTTTGTCAGCGTAGGACTTCTGACGACTTTGAGCTGCTAACATCTGCTCTCGGACTAGGGCAATCCGAGCGATGTCATCCTGTATTTGATTTGGAGCTACTCCATCAACTCTGCTGGGCTCATCCCAACATAATGGTGTACGACATCTCCGCCCGTGCAAAGCCTCTAATAGTGGGAGATGATATGGCCATACCTGTCCCCAATCTAGGACACACGCCCGTAGCATGTCCTCTAAGGTCTGAATGGTCCTCTCAGACTGTCCGTCTGTCTGGGGGTGATAGGCATTGGTAAAGTGGAGACTCGTCCCCAAAGCAGTATGTACCTACTGCCAAAATCTCGAGGTAAAACGTCCATCTCTGTCAGAGACGATAGTCCTCGGTACCCCGTGGAGTCTCACAATGTGCCTGGTGAACTCCTCAGCTAGACGACTCACCGGCCACGTTTCCTTAATCGGAATGAAACGTGCGGTCTTCGTCAGACGGTCTACCACTACCCATATAGCATCAAAACCTCTATTGAGTCTCAAACCTGTGACAAAATCCATAAATATATCCTCCCACTTCCACTGTGGTACTAGAAGTGGGTGGAGCTCTCCTCCGGTCCTACGATGCTCAATCTTGACCTGCTGGCAGGTCGCACACTGAGCTACATACCGAGTCACATCGGGCTTCAAACCACCACACCAGAAGGACCGTCTCACATCCTTGTACATCTTACTCGCTCCAAGATGTACTGAGTATGGGGTAGCATGAGCCTCACCTAGTATCCTCTGTCTCAACTCACTGTTTGACGGCACACAAACACGATCTTGACGTCTCATCAATCCATCAGCACCAATAGTAAACTGTGGGCCTCATCTCGAGACATCTTGTCTCGGATCCTGGTCAAAGTCGGGCAAGTCTCCTGCTTCTGTCGGATCTCATCCAACAGATCAGGAAGTAACTCCAAGGTAGCCAACTGACTATCAGTATCGGGAAACTGAATCTCTATCTCCAACCAAGCCAAGTCCCTCTACAACTGTGACTGTACTGTCAACCGGGCTATCGCCCTCTCTCTAGGCGTCTTCCGGCTCAAAGCATCAGCTACCACATTCGCCTTCCCGGGGTGGTAAAGAATCTCAAGGTCGAAGTCCTTGATCAACTCTAACCACCGCCTCTGGCGGTTATTCAACTCTCTCTGAGTGAATATATACTTCAGACTCTTATGGTCTGTGAAGATCTGACATGTCGCCCCATAGAGATAGTGACGCCAGATCTTAAGAGCATGGACTACTACAGCCAACTCTAGATCATGTGTGGGGTAGTTTTCCTCATACGTCTTCAATTGTCGAGACGCATAGACTATGACCTTACCCCTCTGCATCAAAACACACCCCAAGCCCAGCTTGGATGCATCACTGTATACCACAAAGTCATCAGTACCCTCAGGCTGTGCCAAAATCAGAGCGGACGTCAATCTCCTCTTCAGCTCCTCAAAACTCTATTGACACGGCTCAGACCAGACAAACCGAGTAGTCTTCCTCAGAAGACAAGTAAGTGGTAGGGCAATCAAGGAAAACCCTTCCACAAACCGGCGGTAGTATCCAGCTAAACCTAGAAAGCTGCGAACCTCCTTGACATTCTTAGGAGGTTGCCAAGAAGATACTGACTCGATCTTCGCCGGATCGACTTTAATACCCTCAGCAGTCATCACGTGACCTAAGAAAGCCACCTCTGACATCCAGAACTCACACTTGGATAGCTTAGCATAGAGCTGGCTATCCTGTAGAATCTACAATACTGTCCTCAAGTGTCCGGCATGCTCCTCTCGACTCCTAGGGTAGACTAGGATGTCGTCAATGAAGACCACTACAAACTGGTCTAAGAAGTCAATGAATATCCCATTCATCAACTCCATGAACACCGCTGGTGCATTAGTGGGCCCAAATTAGGGCTGAGCATCGGTTCAAAACCGCAAAACCGTAAACCGAACCGAACCGAACCGCAAACCGCAATCCAGAAATCTTGGACCGCACGGCTGCGGTTCGAACCGCAAATGAACCGCATTTTGTGGTTTGGTTGCGGTTTTGCGGTTTTTTTGCTGTTTGGTTCCGGTTTTGCGGTTTTTTTTTGCGGTTTTGCTGTTTTTTTTGCGGCTTGCGGTTTTTTGCTGTTTGTGGTTATTTTTGCAGTTTGCTTTTTTTGCGGTTTGCGTTTTTTTTTTTGCGGTTTTGCGGTTTGAACAGCAAACCGCAAAACAAAAACTTGTGAACTGCAAAAAGAACCGATTAAGTGCGGTTCGGTTGCGGTTTGGACCGCAATTTGCGGTTCGGTTGCGGTTTGCCGAACCGCAATCTGCTCAGCCCTAATTCCTAGTCACATTCATGACTTTGTTAAAACATACTTTATGATTTCTGGTTTTTTCTTATCTGTGCCTTGTTGTAAGATCTAGTTAAGTTGTTGTCAAACTAAGGTCGGGACCCATTGTGAGGTCCTAACAGTAGCTTCCCGAGTTTTGAAACTTGGGGTGTTACAGAACATGCTAAGTTACAAGAAAAATGGCTCCAGTTAATGTAAGTATGTTTTTTAATAGAAGAAAATATTTTTTAAAATAAAAATCTACAAAGATAAGTTTTCATAGTAATTGTAACACCCCGAATTCTCAGAACTCGGGACGTTACTAGTTAGGACCTCACAATGGGTCCCGACCTCAATTTGACAACTATATTACTAGGATCTTGCAACAAGACACAAACAAGAAAAACCGAAATTCATGAAATAGTATTTTTAAAGGAATGAATGCAGCAAGGTCTAGCAGCCTAAAGTTCTTAAACAAAGGAAAAGACCAACTGTCTTAACAAAAGGAAAGAACGACAAGATAAAAACCCAAACCCCCACTCTAAGGAGTACGGAGACCCGGCTGACGACTACTTCCGGATCACTCAGCTGATGCTCTAACCTGCAGTAAATCTAAAAACACAACAAAACAACCATTAGCTAGTTATCTAAACATTAGAAGAATAATAACATCACACACACACATAAAAATAATAAACACTCAACATACTTTCAAACAATCCATTTATTATCTTCATTTAAGTCATTCACTCTAATGATACTTATTTTGTGAAACGAGGAATTCCCAAACCTCGGCTCCGTCCCCGTGAACCCATCAGGAGTGGATCCGATGCATCTCACCGTGTACCTGTATGGTTTGGTATAGAGAACCTCCTAGTCTCCTGGCAGAGCTGGGCAGTGATGTCACGGCCCGTTATATATACACTTGGGCCTTAAAACATAATAACCACAGTCGTCCTACCAAGTTGTTATTTTTATTATACATACATTGCACACACACAACCATCATCACCCAACTAATATCCAGAAACCAGCTAAGTAAGTCGCAATGACTTACCTTGATCAAAAATCGCTTTCTCAAATCTCAACTCGGTCCGAACCCGTGGTAACTCAAACGTCTGTCAAATAAGGCATGTGGATCAAAATCACATCCAGATGTCCAACCTCATGCGAAGGAATTACGGAAAAAGCTCTCTTACGGTAAAAGACCATTTTACCCTTAGTGCCAAAAATTCTCAAAGTCTATCATTAAAATATAACATTCATTTTTAGAACTTGTTTCTAAAATTTGGTTCTCACGGATAGCTTACCTAGAGGTTAAAAGATCAATTTCAAACCATCGTCAAAGAGAACTACATTATCCTTTCTCCGGTTATTCCACTCTAATACTTATGTGTGTGTATGTATATTACACGTTACTCTTACTCATCTATATATATATATACTTATCTATATATATACACTCTACCTATTAATATATATGCACTTATATAAATCTTACACTTATACTTATACACATATATACTTACATATATATTTATATATACCATACTTATATCTTATATCCGTACATGTATATACTTATATACGTTTATATATATCCATCCATGTAAATTACCCGGGTGCATGTATATATATATATATATATTCATATGTCCCAACCCGTTAATCTATATGTACATATACACGTACCCGTATTCTTAAATACATATACTTATCATCTCAAATTTCTATCTCCTACATCTATATATATATATACATGTTCCGATACACTGCACTGGGGTATAATATATACTTAATCTTCCCATTTTGCAAATCTATATAGCATACATACGTACTCCGGAATGAGAAGCAACCATTCACTGTTGGTTCAGTTTTGTATAGGGGTGGTCGTAGCAGATGATGTTCGACACCGGCTCGCCTGCGCTCCCTCTATTGCACCACGTCTCCTGACTAGCGACTGCATGACTCGGAGATTACCCGACTTCCGGTTAGCACCGGAAAAGCCGAAGAAAGCAGGGGAAAAGGGATGGACGACTCGCCTACGCAACAGTTGAAGACTCCCGTTGCTGTGTCGATCGGCACCGCTACAACACTCCGTCGAGACTGGAGGTGCAAGGACATGCCGGTCGGAGGCGTCTCACGCTGGTTGTGCACCACGATGTTTCAACAAATGTTCGACTCGGGAGAAAGAAGGGAACAACCGTACTCACCGGTTCGGGACGCTGCAGGCGGCTCTGGCGCAAGGCGGTCGTCTTCCCCTCTCGGCGTGTAGTCCTGGGGGATGCGAGCGGCGTTCTCCAACCACTTGCCTGTCCCGGCGGTGGTGGCGGCTTCGTCTTCTACAGGGGTGGGAGGTAATGTGCGGCGGTAAGTGAAGGGGGCGAGGTGCTTCACGTACCAGCTAGGTTTAGGATTAATTAGGTTTAGCTGATTAGGTTTATGGGGTGGATTAAGAAGGAGCTTGGGCTGAAGATTTGAATTGGGCAGCTCCTCTTCTCATGTACTGGGCCGGCCGAAATACTGGGCCCATGAATTGGGTTGCTCATCATATTCAAAGGTGAGCTGAAAGAGTAAACTAACATCGTCCGGAACCGTAAAAAAAAAACGGAATTATTGACGGAATTATTTATGGGTTACAAGTTATAATTTTATGTGAATCGAAGTCACATAAAATTATAGAATTTAATATCGTGTTCTTTTTATTTAAAGGAATAAAGATTGGCGGATCGGAATCCGATTTGATCCTGTATTTAACAAAGTTTATTATTTATTTATTTATTTTTTTCCGGGTATTACATCAGTGCCCTCTTAAAAGAAGTTTCGTCCCAAAACTTAGAACAATGTAACTAATCATTCGACTTTCTTTTTAAATCTTAATTTCATAAAATTTCCTCTTTTTTTTTCATGCAACTACTCAATCATCATACGCCGACACACATCACATAAAACATAATCACTCAATCCAAAAAAAAAACATGAACGGTCAAACAACACACATCCGAGTACTAACTCGTCAATACAGAAGTAACATCTAACCCACAGAGAATTCGGGGTAATTACGTCTAATACCCTCCTCTGTCTCCCAAGTGGCCTCATCAGCTCTTCGTCTAAACCACTAGAACTCTACAAAACCATGAACCGGCTAAATTTTCTAATCTTCATAGTTGATGACGTGTCTCGTATTCGGTAGGTACCCTCTTAATGGTTTGGTTTTCTAAACTTACTTCCAGCTCTTTTGATGACTCTACCAAATTTCCTTCCACTAGGCCCACTATCGAAAGTTCCCGACTATCGATTCTGAAATAATGATCTTAAATTTCTGTCGGCACTTTACTAAGTGCCTAATGCTCTTTGTAATGCAAACCGCTTGGCCCGTTTTCCTCAATGTGACCTAATCGGATCGTTCATTAATTAATGGGTTTTCACCTACTTCTTGTCAAACTTTCAAATTTATATAACTCAAAACAAAACACCCACCCAAGTGGACCTTTTCATATAGATTTCTAATTCCTTAACATTGATTTTCTTCATAGTTCACCTAACACGCTTTTGGTGTAACACCCATTAGTCACAATGGCGTCTTTCTGAGGGTCAACATGATTTACCCAACTCCCGCCTATACTTCCCTCCTACTACTAGCAAGATCCTCTCCAAACAGACCCTTACTCTCTTACTCAACCGTAGTCTGTTCTTAACCAACCAGAAAGCAACCTCTAACCCGATTCGCTCCATATCCTTAGATCATCCTACAAGGTTGCCGTTGCCTACTTGGGGAATCCTCCAAGGCATCGGTAAGTTACCTCTTAAATCCGCAGTCACTAATGTCTCTTCTTAACGGCACCTACTCGTCAATACCAATCAACCCTTACACGTCTTCAATTGACGTCGATTAGTCTATAATTGACTTATCTCCATATCCCGGACTTACTCTTCTCACACCTATACTGACGTCAAATTTCTTGGTGAGCATCATTTGTTCGATTAATCCTTTCATACTTCGTTAATTCATTTTATCTTCCACACTTTTGTTTCCTTAGGCTAACTCTACTTCTCGAGCCCAACCGGGTCATTCATCTTGACATAAATAGTCATTCCAAGTCTTCGACGATAGTTGGTAAGTGTCTTTGTAGTTCTGATGACTTTAGTTATCATCCCCTTGTAGTTCCCCTTGCATGGACCGTCAATGTTGACGACTTAGGTCCCGTGATAATTGGGGTTATTTGAACTTTCAAGTCCACCAAGACCGTTCTCATATATACATTCCTTCGTTGGTGTTACCGGCAATATTGTCTTCATGAAACTCCGTTGTTTCCGTCACAAGGCTTCAACTCTTTGATACCGGCAGTGTGAATTCTTTCAAATTCTTATATCTTTGAAGAGGTCAAAACCTCTCCACATGTAAAGCCCCATTTTATTAGGCGCGTTTTCGATATTTATCTTTCCGAATTTTATCGATATTTTAAAAGCTCAAGTATTTTTACGAGTATTTTTGCATTGTAAATTAAATTTTATGAGTATATATATATATATGATCTTGTAAAATAAATTGCGAGGAAGAGTTTTTGTGTTTCAAGTATATTTTTGCGAGTTTATTTATATATTAGATCCGCATATATTTCTCGTATTTTATTTTACGAAGAAAGTTCGGAAAAAAAAACTCTCCGATCCGATAATCATGTTCCGAATGCTTTGATCGAGTCTATTCTATTACTCTTTTCCTCTTTATTTTTTTAATTTTTTCTTTTTCTTTTCTTTTCTTTTTCTTTACTTTCTTCACGCTGTGTCCCCAACTGGTGAGCGCAGTTGCACTGCACTCCGACCCTTCGCTCCCTCTGTGCGCCTGCAACCCGACCTCTCGCTCACTCCCGACCTCTTGAATTCTTGAGCTTTGGATTTGAAGTTCATGTTGGGATATATCTGGAATTCTTGATTTAAAGTTATTATGGAGGACACCAATTTGCAAAAGGAGAGACGGTTATCTCCGTTTGTACATCGATTACTATAAGTTGAACATGATGATAATGAGGGACAAGTACCCCTTACACCGAATGGGAGACCTACGCAATCAGTTGCAAGGGTCGGTAGTCTCTTATAAGATTAAGCTAAGAACTTGGTTGCCACCGTTTGAGAATTCGAGACTGAGATATTGTAAGTACGGCATTTTAGACCAACCCGGGGTCACTACGAGTTGTAGTTATTCACTAGGGGCTTACTGATGCCCGGATAAGATATTTTGGGTCTACTCTTGAAGAAGAGAGAGGTTATGACAAGTTGACTCGGGATGACAAATCCCGAAGGATTTGAAAGGAGTTACAAGTTTTCTTAGAGGTGTTGAGCATTATCAGATCTGTGAAGAGAGAAGTTGTATAACGCCATTTATGGTAACCTCCGTAGGACAATGAAGCATTGAATGGGACGAAGAGTCGACAATAGAGTTGTTGAGAGTTAAAAAGAAGATTCATTGGTGCAACTGTTTTAGATTTGCCTCGAGGTATGATGGGTTGAAGTGTACAAGTGATTCTCTAAGATAAGGTCTTGACTAAGTACCGAGGAACGATGTAAGAGTAATAGCATAGGTGTCTCGTTAGTAGCAGCAATGTGAAGTAAAGTACTTCCTTCGTTACTTGGAACTTGCAACAAGAAGTGAGGAAACGTAACATCAAAGTTTGGTTTGGCAAGAACCAAGCCAACGCTGTAAATTGGAAGTTTGGTCTTCTTTGTTAGAGACAAGCAAACAAGAAACATAATGGAAAGGCTGCATTAAGAAAGACCCGAGAAGGAAGTCGAGTTTTCGATATATCGGACCTTTTTGACATCTTAGCGCAAGTTGGGAAAGTTCTTTACCGGTGGGCGTGGCCGCCGAGAGTTGAGGGCGTTCACCCGGTGTTTCATGGTATCAATTGAGAGAGTAAATGCATGACTCGAGATGTGTTGTCAGTCATGACGATCTAGTGGCAGACGAGGAACCAATGAGGCTAACTAGAAGTCGGAGGATAGTATTTTCGGTTGAGTTTTACGCTGAGTTAGTAGCTTTGATAGAATCGACGGGTTAGACCTAGTTCTTCCCTTAAGTTGGTTGTGTTTTTGTGTAACGTTATATGTGGTTTTATGCCCCGTGCGGGTATGTGTTTTATGTCCGGTTATATATTTCGCGATGGGGGTTGGAGTAGTTCGTGTATATAGATAAGAAGGTTTAAGCCTCCTTAGTTTGAGAGTTTATACCTCGGCCTTAGGGACCGAGAAGTTCGACGTATAGCAAGTTCCGAGGCGAAACTTGTTTTTAGGGGGATCTGATGTAAAGCCCCAGTTTATTAGGCGCATTTTCGATATTTATCTTTCCGAATTTTATCGATATTTTAAAAGCTCAAGTATTTTTACGAGTATTTTTGCATTGTAAATTAAATTTTATGAGTATATATATATATATATGATCTTGTAAAATAAATTGCGAGGAAGAGTTTTTGTGTTTCAAGTATATTTTTGCGAGTTTATTTATATATTAGATCCGCATATATTTCTCGTATTTTATTTTACGAAGAAAGTTCGGAAAAAAAAAACTCTCCGATCCGATAATCATGTTCCGAATGCTTTGATCGAGTCTATTCTATTACTCTTTTCCTCTTTATTTTTTTAATTTTTTCTTTTTCTTTTCTTTTCTTTTTCTTTACTTTCTTCACGTTGTGTCCCCAACTGGTGAGCGCAGTTGCACTGCACTCCGACCCTTCGCTCCCTCTGTGCGCCTGCAACCCGACCTCTCGCTCACTCCCGACCCCTCGTCAAACCCTAGTGCTAGCCTACACTAGTCTATCCCGACCCCCTTGCCTCATCTGCTCTCTCCTTGGAACCTACATCTTCCCCTCTGATCTCTTTGCTGCCCACCTCTGTCTTCCCTCACATCCTCACCTTTGCAGCCCCTGTTTACCATTTCTTCAATTCTCTTTTCACCTACGTTGCTAAAACAGCAAGCACAACCTACCAGGCCGCCGGAATCGACCGACCATCTTCGCCCCTGGTTATGAACCCCAGCCGCCGGGATTCTGCAACGCCACAAGAGAGAGGCTGCACCGCTGGAAACCCCAGGAAGGAAGGGGAGCACCTCCACGCTGCCGCCTCGAGCCACTGGTGCACCAGCCCGCCTGCAGCCGCCCTCCTTTGTTCCCCCCTTTTTTCTGCAGTTTCGGGCGCAAGGAGGGAAGCTCCGCCACCGGATTCCGCCGAGGGCCACCCTCGCCACCGCCAGGAAGGAATACCCGCCACCTCCGTTGCCGTTGAACCCTGCCGAGAAGAGCCAGCCTGGAGGGCCGCCACCCTCCTCCTCTCCCTGCATGTGCTGAGGTTGAAGAAGAGCCTGATTTAGGGTTATTTAATGTGGCCCCCTCTTTTTAGTGTTAATTACAAAAATGACCCAGTATTTTGTATTTGTAGATTTGGCCCTAATTTCTGAAAGTTGCAGATTTGCCCCTGTTGGTATAATTACAAAATATAGCCCAAGGTTTATTTACGGTTTATGGCCGCATTTACAAGATTGTATATTTTACCCCGGAAAATGGTTGAGCGATTTTGTTTCGTCCTTGGCTTTGAAAACGAGTTTTACCTTTGGTTTATGATGTCGTATAGGTTGCCCGGAAAATATATTTACGGATTTTAAGATGGGGTTTTACCTCGAGTTATAGTCTTGTAATTGCTTACACGATGTTTTATGCCTTGTTGGATTAATTCGGATTTACGGTTCAAGTTGTAATTTCGGGTTATGACCAAGTTGCTAAAATTCCCGTATTTTGCCCGAGAAGGTTTTTGCAAGTTTAACGTGGGAAATTGAAATCGAGATTTTCTTTAGTTTTATGTATATTATATATTCCGATCAAATTTAGCGTACGAGCTAAATTTGTCTGATTTTGGTGTTAGGTTCGGAAGCGTCCCGATAAAGACCTAACAAGTCCAACTCGACACCCATAGATCGTCTTCCGTCTTTTGACATCGTGTGAGTATCTTTTCCCTCGATTTAGTTATGTTTAGTATTAGTATCATGCTAGGTTGAATCTAGCATAACTTAGAGTGAATGCCAAGTAGTGGCCTTGAACCTTAGGTGAGTTTTGAGGATTTATGATTGTGCTAAGACTTGAGGTGTTTGGATATCTTGTGAGGTTGTTATAAGGCTTTAAGTTATATGGTTGATCTTGTGAGCATTCTTAGGCTCGAGGTTGGGGTCGTATGATCTTGTGGGATTTTGGGGTTTAGGTTTGGCTTATCCTAGTATGTTGTTATGAGTTACGATCTTGCGAGATCCTTGGGAGGGTAGATGCCCCTACGTTGTTGTAGTTTATGACCTTGCGAGATCATTGGTACTAGAAGTCTAAGGACTTCTAGCATGTGAGAGAGATGTTGATCGTGTGCCTTTTTTTGATCAGGCGTTGAGTGCCTTCCTACGGGAAGTTGTGAGCAGTGGTTATCGGGTTTATCTTTGGGACGAGGTAAGTCTTCGGACTTACTTAGCTCGTATTCTCTGTATTAGTTTCAATGCGTGTTTGGTGGTGTGTGTTTATTGTTTATGTGTGTGTTTATTGCTTATGTTATAACATCTAAACCGGTAATAGGACCACCGACTTTATATGTATATATTTGGCTCAAGTGTATGATAACGGGTGGTGACCGCTTGTCCAGTCCAAAATGGGGATGACTGGGAGGTGCCTTGCGACCAGCCCATCGGGTGATGCTGATCCGCATCAAGTACAAATCCGTATGGTGAAAGGGGACAAGGGCAAGATCTCTAAGATTCTCGTGTCACAAAATAAGTTGAATTAGAACGGTATATGACCTAATAATAAAAAGATAATAAGCCGGATTGTGTGTTTTGGAACATGTTGTGTGTTTATGATGCCTTATGTGTGTGTGTGCCAATACCATGATTCTAATGCCTTGAATGCTAGCTAACGGTTTTATACCGATATTGTTGTAGCTGCCTTGCAGGTTAGGGGCGCGGCCGAGAGATCCGGAAGAGTGGGCAGCCGAGGTCCGTACATTTTAGGATGGGTTTTGGGGGTTGTTTTTATGTATTGTTTAGGGTATTATGTATGTCGCGTGTATGACGGTTGCCTTTAGCGTTGTATCTCGGCTGAAGTCTTTCGTTGTTTTCTTTTGGGGTTCATATCATTGCATTAAAATGAATTTCGGTTTTGCCTTTATTTGTGTCTTGTTGTAAGATCCAGTGAAATTGTTGTCAGACTAAGGGTCGGGACCCATTGTGAGGTCCTAACCCGTAGCGCTCCGAATCCCGTGGATTCGCGGTGTTACACCATGTTACGCTAAGATCGTGTGATGCGCAATTGGGTTTTAAATTTATACTCGTTATATTTCTCCGAACTCCTAGCGAACCCGCAGTGTACGGGACGTTCGTAGTAGGGATAGTATTCCGAGGTCGAACACAAAGACTAAGGTGAAATTGACTTGATTTGTGATTGAGTTTAGTAAAGACCTAAGTTGAAAGAGAAGAAAGGAATAAAGAAATGAAAATCTCAAATGTTTTTGGTTGGTTTTTGGTGATCAATCAAAGATCACAATACATGCAAGTAGTGATCAACTAAACTATAAATCAATACAAATAAACGACCAAACAAGATATAGATCAAAGAAAGAAAGAAACGGATTCTAGGGATTGGAAGTTCCGGTTATGGCATAGGACTCAAGCTATCTATTCATTTCTTGGATTAACTATGTTGGGATTAAGTGTTTCTAGAATGGGATTAATTACCGGGTAGGTCTCATGATCCACTAGTCCATTCCCTAAGTCTCATTACCGGGTAAGTCTCTAAGAACCTAAGGGATGGAATTCTACTCGAACCGGATTTCTAACTTAAGATCCAACCTCTCCTCACTGGGTAAGTCTCGGAAGGGCTAGTCTTAAGCTACTATCCAGCACACTAAATCCAATGGTGGCTTATTAGGCTCACCACTACCTAAGGTTTGTTATCTTCGGAATCTAAGAGTAAGGATCACCGGGTAAGTCTCTCCTAACACTTAGTTGCTAACACTAGGTCACCCTAGGATAGATTTAACTCAACAAACACTTAGGATTTCAACATTCTAACAGTCTAAGATTAGATCCATCGAACCAGGAAAATCACGGTTTGTTCTACCTAAACCACGGCCGTGGTTTGACAAGAACTGGCCGTGATTCCTAACAGAGGATACGTTCATACAAACAAGCCATCCAAAGGTAAATCTAAGTCTATCCTATCATAGCCGTAGCCATAACCATCCTTTCCTTACCCTAGATCCACATCAATTTAGCCTACAACGTTCATAATGGAAATCAAAACAAACAAACATAAAATCATAACATCCATTGCAAGATAATGAAGGAAAAGAGATGCACAAGTGAACCTTAAAACAAACCAAACTAAAAATAGAATTAGAACAACTTACAACCCTTCCAAAGAAGGTTCAAAGGTTCACAAAACTCTAGAAATAGAATCCGGAAATCTTCACTACAAAAACTTAGCAAGAATGGCAATGGTGTGTGTGTTCTTCTTCTTCCCTTCAATGGAACTCTTCTTCTTCTCCTTGACACTTTCCTTCCTAGAAAAACTTCTTGTTGAGAGAATATATTTGTTAGAGAGAAATGGATAATGGATGAGCTGCTCCAAACTACTCCCAACTGCCCCTCACAACCCATGAAGGACCACTTTTATAACAAACTTGCATGAGCTGGCCATGAGAGTCGTGGCACAGCTGTCACAAGAATCTGGCAAAAACCACGGTTGATTTCACGGCCGTGATCTGTCAGAGAACCGTGATTCTGTGCAGAAACTTTGCCTTGGATCATTAAGCTGTGATTTGGTGCATGGCTAGTGTTGGCAAGGTTCCATGAGTAATCCTTAGCCTATAGCTTGTGTCCTAATGAGTCCGAGGATGTGTCGTCTAGATGAACGATCCTCAAACGCATCGTTTTAGCTCCTAAATTTCCCGAATTACCTACAAAACACGCACAAGTCCGTGTAGACATCTATCTCGACAAAATACATGAATTGAGTGCAAAATGTCTCGAACCAATGCTAAACCATGCGTGAATGAGCGAGAATTTTATCTAAATGATTATCTAAAACTAACCCATAAATCGTGTTATCACACCACACTTGTAAAGTCTACATTTTGCTTCTACACTCCATTGTAGGTATCTCTTCCATGCACCTTAGACCCTCATATCCGGGTCGACATTTTATCTCTTTTGGTCTCTCCAGCTTGTCTTGTGAACTCTTCTACTAGGTGACTCGTCTCATAACAATTTCCTCCCCTGAATCGGTCTCAACTTTCAATTGATCATTACTGCCCATTTCATTTTGGAACCTCAGTTACGTAGTACTCTTGCATAGATTCTATAAAGGCATCCTCATCTTAACACTTTATTCTAATTTAGCAAGCCCCAGCTTTTGATAATGACTCTTCTTCTTACTGGTTAAGGTATTTTCGTTTACCCCTTATCCATCCTAGCGTTATCGGTCTGATGTGCATGACTTTTATCAAACACCTATCAGTACGATTTGTATAAGAAACCTCAGTTGTACATGATTTCCTCAAAAATCAAAGTTCTTGACTCGCATTCTATAAATCTTTACCCCCCAGTAGGTTAGTTACCCCTTTGAGTTTTCTCGTACTCGCTTTACAAACCACGTTGGTTGGTCTTATTACTTTATCAACTCTTATGTCATCAGTCGAGCTTGAATTTTCATCGAAGTACCATCATTTCTCATTACTCTTATATAGACACATTTTGGTAATTATCTTATTGAGATAATACCGGATCTATTTAGCAACCTTTAGTCATTCAACTTTACTCCTTCTCATGTCTATTCTAACCAACATGCAGATTCCATCTTCAATCACCTCACAATTCGATGAGACATATTATCAAGACACTAAGGTCATAATCTCTACGTTTGTTGCGTCTCTATAACTGTAGTTATTCTGTGTGACATCTTTAGTCATAAAGGCTTCCTCTGTAACCCTCGGGAGAGCACAATCAGTCTCGTATGTGTAGCATGTTAAGCACCTTCTGTCTTGATTGACGTTGGACATGATTAAAATCATCTGCTTCTTCTTACTCCTCTAGTTCTCCTTATGCAATCCATTAGTACTACTGTGAACTGTACCTTTTTCTTAGCCAGAAGGTAAGAAACTGCTCACAACCATTTCCTTAATCTCTTTAAAGACCTATAGGGTCATTCCCGGCCGTCAAAATCTTCTCCTTAATTTCATAATTATAGATATTGGCTCGAACTCATTCCATGTTACTATTAAAGGTACTGGTACTTGTATCGGTTTAACTTTACAATTGTCGTTGTTGATCTTTTGTAGAGATTCTCCATATGTCGGTAACATTCTTTAGTAAATCTGATGTTATTCTTCTTATCTACCAACCGGTCATCCCTGGTCAACTCAGACCTGTGAATTCTCCGTTATTACTAGTTAGTCTATAGTTGGTCTTCTACCAGATTATAGACTTACTTTTCTTCTATCGCTTTCGATGCGGATATACAAGGTGAAAACTTATCCCTTATAGGTTATCCGTTTATACACATTTAGCTCCTTCCACAATTTACACTTTTCTTTCTTTTTTTTTTTTTTGTCTTTTAAACTCGATCGTAAATCTCTGTCTTGGTACTCCTTTAATCTTTTACATCTAGGTCAACACTCTATTTTCTCTGTACTCTCATGCTCATACTTGTCTATAGTGGCATCCACCTTGGTTGTAGTGTCCTTTAACCCGCCAAGTGTAGTTGTGCTATACTTTGTTTGAATGGTGTTTTGATGTTGTCCTCTTCAATCCGCGCTCTTATTAGTCCTTACATGCATCTTGAGTTTCACCTCTCGTCGTCATACCGGTAAAATCCTTGTACGGTTTTCTATTACTTCTATTTGAATTGCTTGATATACTTTTCTCGCCCGATTGTTCTTGTTGTTAACCTCCTTTAGTAATCCTCAACTCCTTAACCACTCGTTCTTCGGACAATTATAGCAACCACCAGGGCGTCCGCCATAATGTAATGTTCCAATCTGGGGTAAGAGTCCACTATCTTCTTATAGATACCTTTTAAGATCTCCAAACGTTTTATCATGAGGCGATATCCCATCATGATAACTCAACTAAAGGATATTTCATATCCTTTAGGGTAACATGCTACATATATAGATATTTATATAACATACATAATTGTACAATACTATAAGTCTAAACTAAGCATACTGAGATCCGCGGTAGTAGTGGTGGTCAGCCGTACTTTTCTATCCCCAACCCGACTATGCATGCATTTGAAAACCAAAAGTCCTTTTTAAAACTCAGATTCTCTTTTCGGGTTCTGCTTAAGTACTTATTCGGTCTTTCAGAAGATTTCAAGTGCCATTGTTGCCAACCTAGAGCTCTGATACCATGTTGTAACACCCCGAATTCTCAGAACTCGGGACGTTACTGGTTAGGACCTCACAATGGGTCCCGACCTCAGTTTGACAACTATATTACTAGGATCTTGCAACAAGACACAAACAAGAAAAACCGAAATTCATGAAATAGTATTTTCAAAAGGAATGAATGCAGCAAGGTCTAGCAGCCTAAAGTTCTTAAACAAAGGAAAAGACCAACTGTCTTAACAAAAGGAAAGAACGACAAGATAACAACCCAAACCCCCACTCTAAGGAGTACGGAGACCCGGTTGACGACTACTTCCGGATCACTCAGCTGATGCTCTAACCTGCAGTAAATCTAAAAACACAACAAAACAACCATTAGCTAGTTATCTAAACATTAGAAGAATAATAACAGCACACACACACATAAAAATAATAAACACTCAACATACTTTCAAACAATCCATTTATTATCTTCATTTATGTCATTCACTCTAATGATACTTATTTTTGTGACACGAGGAATTCCCAAACCTCGCCTCCGTCCCCGTGTACCCATCAAGAGTGGATCCGATGCATCTCACCGTGTACCTGTATGGTCTGGTATAAAGAACCTCCTAGTCTCTTGGCAGAGCTGGGCAGTGATGTCACGGCCCATTATACAAACACTTGGGCCTTAAAACATAATAACCACAGTCGTCCTAACAAGTTGTTATTTTTATTATACACACATTGCACACACACAACCATCATCACCCAACTAATATCCAGAAACCATCTAAGTAAGTCGCAATGACTTACCTTGATCAAAAATCGCTTTCTCAAATCTCAACTCGGTCCGAACCCGTGGTAACTCAAACGCCTGTCAAATAAGGCATGTGGATCAAAATCACATCCAGATGTCCAACCTCATGCGAAGGAATTACGGAAAAAGCTCTCTTACGGTAAAAGACCATTTTACCCTTAGTGCCAAAAATTCTCAAAGTCTATCATTAAAATATAACATTCATTTTTAGAACTTGTTTCTAAAATTTGGTTCTCACGGATAGCTTACCTAGAGGTTAAAAGATCAATTTCAAACCATCGTCAAAGAGAACTACATTATCCTTTCTCCGGTTATTCCACTCTAATACTTATGTGTGTGTATGTATATTACACGTTACTCTTACTCATCTATATATATATATACTTATCTATATATATACACTCTACCTATTAATATATATGCACTTATATAAATCTTACACTTATACTTATACACATATATACTTACATATATATTTATATATACCATACTTATATCTTATATCCGTACATGTATATACTTATATACGTTTATATATATCCATCCATGTAAATTCCCCGGGTGCATGTATATATATATATATATATATATTCATATGTCCCAACCCGTTAATCTATATGTACATATACACGTACCCGTATTCTTAAATACATATACTTATCATCTCAAATTTCTATCTCCTACATCTATATATATATATACATGTTCCGATACACTGCACTGGGGTATAATATATACTTAATCTTCCCATTTTGCAAATCTATATAGCATACATACGTACTCCGGAATGAGAAGCAACCATTCACTGTTGGTTCAGTTTTGTATAGGGGTGGTCGTAGCAGATGATGTTCGACACCGGCTCGCCTGCGCTCCCTCTATTGCACCACGTCTCCTGACTAGCGACTGCATGACTCGGAGATTACCCGACTTCCGGTTAGCACCGGAAAAGCCGAAGAAAGCAGGGGAAAAGGGATGGACGACTCGCCTACGCAGCAGTTGAAGACTCCCGTTGCTGTGTCGATCGGCACCGCTACAACACTCCGTCGAGACTGGAGGTGCAAGGACATGCCGGTCGGAGGCGTCTCACGCTGGTTGTGCACCACGATGTTTCAACAAATGTTCGACTCGGGAGAAAGAAGGGAACAACCGTACTCACCGGTTCGGGACGCTGCAAGCGGCTCTGGCGCAAGGCGGTCATCTTCCCCTCTCGGCGTGTAGTCCCGGTGGAGGCGAGCGGCGTTCTCCAACCACTTTCCTGTCCCGGCGGTGGTGTCGGCTTCGTCTTCTACAGGAGTGGCAGGTAATATGCGGCGTTAAGTGAAGGGGGCGAGGTGCTTCACGTAGCAGCTAGGTTTAGGATTAATTAGGTTTAGCTGATTAGGTTTATGGGGTGGATTAAGAAGGAGCTTGGGCTGAAGAGTTGAATTGGGCAGCTCCTCTTCTCATGTACTAGGCCGGCCGAAATACTGGGCCCATGAATTGGGTTGCTCATCATATTCAAAGGTGAGCTGAAAGAGTAAACTAACATCGTCCGGAACCGTAAAAAAAAACGGAATTATTGACGGAATTATTTATGGGTTACAAGTTATAATTTTATGTGAATCGAAGTCACATAAAATTATAGAATTTAATATCGTGTTCTTTTTATTTAAAGGAATAAAGATTGGCGGATCGAAATCCGATTTGATCTTGTATTTAACAAAGTTTATTATTTATTTATTTATTATTTTTTTTCCGGGTATTACAATAATAGTAATAATAATAATAATAATAATAATAATAATAATAATAATTATTAGTATTATTATTATTACCAAGTTAGTGATATTAAAAGAAAATTAATAGTGATGTCTTTTAATCAATGTTAGTTGAGAAGAACCGTTTGATTTTATTATAGAACAGTTTTTGTAATTTTTTAGTTAATTAAAATACAATACCTTACTTTTTAAGGGGGTATTACGGGCATGGTTCAAGATTTCGTTAATGCACGACGCATATGGAATCCGTGACCGTCACGGTCACGGGTTCCGTAACCGTAATTTTTTTTTTCTGACATCACGGTTACGAGTTCTGTAACCGTGATTGTGTCAGATAATTTTTTTTGGGTTAAAATTCATGTAGAAAATTATCACGGATCCGGAACCCGTAATCATGACGGTTACGGGTTTCGTAACCGTGACCTCGTAACCGTGACCTTCTAACGGTTAAGGGATCCATAAACGTCGTGCATTTATGAAATCTTGAACCGTGCATTTACGACTTCCACTTTTTAATGTACTAACCTTCTAACTACTATATTTTACATTCTAATCTTTATTCTTCTAATCAAAATTACCAAGTTAGTGATATTAAAATAAATAAATCGTAAAGATAACATAAAAAAAATTGAGATAAGAACGCGCGTGACGTCATATTCGAAGATTATTGAACTTTAAAAGGAGGTTAAATTTTCAATTATATAATATATTTTGAACTTTAAATTTTATTAATAAAAATAAAAATAACAATAAAATTGTAGATATCAAAGTAGATAGGGGTGAAGATATAAAACTAAGTATTAAAATTGGTATAAATAATTAAAATTTTTAAAAACATCACGTTCTAAAAACTGATTTAAAATTTTTTTAAAATCATTTATTTAAAAAAATATTTTAAATCTTCAAAAAATATGCTTAAACAATCTTTTTTTGCATTTATACTGCGTGGAAAAAAAATTCTAAGAAGATTATATCCCTATTTGGTAGAAAATTATTTAAAAAATATGTAGATTTTGTTTTTATTTAAAATATTTTTGTAAAGTACCAAAATCTTTTTTTAATATCGAAGAACATTTGCATAAAGGAGCCAAGATTTTATCTGAAAATTGCTGCCGAAAATTTTACGAACATTTTTTTAAAAAAATTTTCATGAAAGGTTTTTAAAATATTTTATTTTAAAGTATATATTTAAAATCTATTTTTTTAAAGGAATTGCTGATTTTAAAATTTTAAGAACTTTTTAAAATAAATTTGGAGGTTTCGAGAAATGTGGTATTAACACGTGGCAAAAAGAAAATCTTCTACTTTAATTGATAAATATAAGATAATAGTTTTTATAGGGCCTTTTAAAATAAAAAAATAATATATGCGCAAAAAAAACGGACACTAAAGATATTTTCTTACAAAAATATGGTTTCGGTTACAAGGATTCTATTAAAAAAAATCAACAAATTAGATATATACACTAAATTTGTAGTGTATCAAATTCTACTAACTACTTATACTAACTATGTGAAATTAGATTTATTTTTTTGTTCAGAATCAACCAATAAAAATCTTAATAAACTAGTCATTAATTTTGTCTACCAGATCACAATTAACACATATTCTTTAAATTATCTAATTATAGTTATACATAATTGCAATTAAAACACCATTTTTGTCAACAAAATCTGATTATACAAAATTTGTTTCCTTTTTTTATTATCCTTTTTTAAAAATTATAATGTACTAGTTACTTGATGAGAAAGTAAGAGTAAGAGGACAATAAAATAAGTGCTAGGTTAATCATGAAAAGTATAAGTGCTAGGCTAATCCGAGAAGACTTCCCTCTAACCTTGAAGCCTTGTTCAGTCACCAATTGTAACACCCCGAATCCGCGGGACTCGGGGCGCTACGGGTTGGGACCTCACAATGGGTCCCGGCCCTTAGCTTGACAACAATTTCACCGGATCTTACAACAAGGCACAAATAAAGGCCAAAACCGAAATACATTTTTATGCAATAAAAAGAAAAACCCGAAAGAATACAACAAAGGACTTCAGCCGAAAATACAACCCCAAAGGCTAACGCCATAAAACATACAATAATTACAATACTCAAACTCGACTCCACCCAAAACCCAATCCTAAAATGTACGGAACCCCGGCTGCCCACTCTTCCGGATCTCTCGACCGCAATCCTAACCTGCAATGCAATCTACAACAGTCGGTATAAAACCGTTAGCTTATATTCGAAGCATTAGAATCAATGGGAAAGGCACAAACACAAGTAAATCATCATAAACATACAACATTCTCAAAGCACACAATTCCGGTTTATTATCTTTTTATTATTAAGTTATATCCCGTTCTAATTCAACTTAGTTTTGTGACACGAGACCACCGTGGTCCCGCCTCGGTCCCTACTTACCGGCATGGAACGGTGCGGATGCCTCCGACCGTCTAACCAGCACGGGCTAGTCGCCAAGAACCTCCTAGACTCTCGCAAGAGCTAGGCAGATGATGTCACCACCCGTTATCATACACTTGGGCCAAAATAATATATAAAGGTCGGTAATCCTATTTCCGGTTTAGTTGTTATAACATAAACAATAAACACACACCACCAAACACACATCAACGCTAATACAAGGAATACGAGCTAAGTAAGTCCGGAGACTTATCTTATTGCCACACTCAACTCACAACACTCTCGCTTCCCTTGAGAAGGAGTCCACAACCTGCTCACAAGAAGATAACTATATCAACAACTCGCTCAACTCAAGAAGTCTAAGACTTCTACACAAATGATCTACGCGAGATCATTTGACTCACATTCTAGGACCGCATCCTAGAATCTCTCATGCTCACATCACACTCAAGACAAGCTAGAAGTCCTTAGACTTCTAGATCATATGATCTCGCAAGATCATAACCCATAACCCAAACTAGGATAAACAAACTCCTAGTCCTCACAATCTCACAAGGTCATAACCATCACAACACATGTTATGATACTCTGGTTCTAGTCTCCACAATCTCAACAATCATACAACCTCAACTCGTAGATTCTCAGAAGCTCAACAGACAACTTAAAGCCATAACCAACCTCACAAAACCGCAATACCATCTCAAGCTTAGAATCAACATTAATCTATCAACCAATATCAAATCCTCGAAACTCACCTAAGGTTCAAAGCCACTACTTGGTATTAACTCTAAGCTATGCTAGATCCATCCTAGCATGATTCTAAAACTTAACATAACTAGATCGAGGGGAAAGAATACTCACACGACGTCAAAAGACGGAGATCGTTCAACGGATGCCGACTTGGACTCGTTGGGCCTTTATCGGGGCGCTTCCGAACCTAGCATCAAACTAAACAAATTTAGCTAATAAGCTAAATTTGAAAGGAATAATGAACATATTTAATCTAAGGAAAACCCCACTTCTAAAACCCAAGTTAAAACCGTAAAAACATTTTTCCGGACAATATATACAATTCTAGAAACTTGTGACATTTTCCGTAAATCAAACCTTGGGCCATTTCTGTAATTAAATACCAACAGGGCATATATGCAACTTCCAGAAATGAGGGCCAAAACTGTAAATACAAAACATAGGGCAAAATCGGCAATTATACCAAAAATTGGGGGAGCCCGATTTGAATAACCCTAATACAACAGATCCCCAATTTGGCTGGGGAAGAAGATGCAGTGCACGGCGGCCGGTCTGGTGGAGGAGGCTGTGCAGGGGCTCCGGCGGCTCCGGTAGCAGCGAAGGTAGAGGAAGGCCTTCTCCGGTTAGATTCGAGGGCGGCAGTGGGTCCGGCATCAACGGAGGCAACCATAGGCGGTGGTGGCCGCACTTGGGAGGAGGTGGCTGCAACAGGAGGAAAGGGAGGAGGACGGCCATGGCTTCGACCGGCGGTTACAGTCCTCCTTGGTGGCAGAGAGAGTCCCAAAGGGGAGGGCGAGTAGTGGTGCTGCTCTGGGATTGCAAAACATGTTCGAGGAAGGTCGTGATGGTGAGTTCCAGAGAGGGACGTAGTGGAGCATGGCGACAAGGGCATTCCGGCGTCAGATGGTGGATTCGCTCCTCCGGCGAGGTTCCCGTGGTGACTGCTAGGTGGTTGTAGTCGACAGAGAAAGGTGAGGGGGAGAGAAGATGAGAACAGAGAGCAGTGGTGGTGTCCTTCAAAAGCTGAGAGAGAGATAGCGTGTGAGAGGTAAGGGTAACGTGAGAGAGGGAGAGGGACACAGAAGGCTGGGAAAGGTAAGGCAAGGTAGGGATGCTTGAGTCCGAAGGGTCGGCTAGCAAGCATAGGCTTCCAGGGACAGGGATAGCTACAGCTCCTACAAGCTAGGGCGGTAGAAATAGCAGGAAGCCAAGGTCGATCTGCAAATCTAGAAGAAAAGAGGGAAGGGAGAAAAATAAAAGGATAAAAGAAAATAAATAATTAAAATAAAATAAAAGGAAAAGAGTAAAGATGAACTCGATTCAAAAGTGTTCGGAATGGGATTTCCGATTTCGAAAAAAAAAATTTAAGCTATTAAAATAAAATATAATATACTTTGCGATGTAGAAAACACTCTCGTAAAATATTTAAGTTATTAAAATATCGATAAAAGCCGGGAAAATAAATATTGCAACGCGCCTAAAAATTGGGGCGTTACATCAGATCCCTCTCAAAAACAAGTTTCGTCCCGAAACTTGCTATACGACGAACTTCCCGGTCCCTAAGGCCGAGGTATGAACTCTTACTCTAAGAAGGCTGAAATTATCTAATTTATATACACAAACTACTCAAACTACCACCGCAAGATATATCAGGTCATATAGCACATTCCCGCACAGGGCACAAACCACACATAATATCACACATGCACATAACTCAACCAAGGAAAAAAAACTAGGTCCAACCCGTCGATTCTATCGATGCTACTAGGTCAACGTAAAACTCACCCAATGATACTATCATATGTCTCCCAGGTAGCCTCATCGGCTCCTCGTCTGCCGCTCGATCATCATGACTGACAATACGTCTCGGGTCATGTATGTACTTCCTCGATTGATATACATGAAAAACCGGGTGAACACCCTCTACTCTCGGCGGCCACGCCAACTGGTAAACCACTTTCCTAACTTGCGCTAAAATCTCAAAAATGTCCGATATATCGGAAACTCACTTCCTTCTCGGGTCTCTCTCAATGCAACATTCCCATTATGTTTCTATTTGATTTTTCTCTAAAACAGAAGGTCGACTTCCAATTACACTGTTGGCTTCGACTCTAGCCAAAATAAACTTCGAGGTTACATTTCCTCAGTTCTTGTTGTATATTCCAAGTAATGAAGGAGGTATTTTACCTCACACTACTTCTACTATCAAGACACGTACGATGTTGTTTCTCCCTTTGCATCAATACTGAACCAAAACCTTGTCTGAGATAATCACTTGTAAATTCCAAATTCATCACACCTCGAGGCAATGTCAAAACAGTTGTCTAACGACTCTTCTCTTAACTCTTAACAACTCTTATAATATTTTTCCCACTTAAATTTTCTTTGTCTTCCGAAGTATGTTATCCCTAGACGGCGCCACTTTGGAGAATCTCTCCCTAAATCCGTGGATGGTCGGCATGAAAACTTGTAACTTCTTTTATATCCTTCGGGGTTGCCATCCCGAGACAACTTGTCATACAACTTCTCTCTTCTTCGAGAATAGACCAATGTATCTTATCCGGGGCATTAGCAAGCCCATATGGAATCACTACAACTTGTAGTGATCCTGGTATGTCCGGAATGCCGTATTTACAATATTCAATCTCGAATTCTCAATTGGTGGCAATCAGACCTTAAATCATTCTTAGAAGAGACTAGCGACCCTTGCAACCGGTCGGGTAGATCCTCTATCCGTGGTGAGGGATACTTGGTTCTTCATTGTTATCTTGCTTGGCTCACTGTAATTGAAGTACAAACGGAGATAACTGTCTATCTTTTTGCAAATTGGTGTTCGCCATAACAACTAAAAATCAAGAGTTTAAGATATATTTCAATATAAACTTCAAATCAAGAGTTCAAGATAACATTCGGAGTTGTCCATAGCCTTTCACTAATTCTAATGAACTCTTTTCAATAAGTTCTTGCGGTTGCTCCTTCACTTGCTTCCACGACTTATGTCTCTTCACAAGTGTCATTCCATACGGCTCCTTAGATATCGGAATTGAGTCAAGCTTGACCTTAGTGGTAAAATCCACATTCTAACGTATTGGAATCCGTGATATCTCGGTTCTTGTCTTTTCCTCTTTCATCCCATAACATAGGACTGGCACAACCTTGTCTTAAAACTTGATAGGTGGTCATGATACAATTGATCTACCTCGATCTACGGAGGTGACGTCTTAAGACTCGTGTATTGTTCTCTCTTCAGCTACAATGTTTACCGTCTTCTTTCCGATATCCTTCAACTCTAGAACTCAAGAGACTTTCTCGAGTCTTTTGACTCTTGTAGCCTTATTTAAGTATTCCTTTATCTTAATTTCATTCTCCCTCCTCGATGACATGATTGTAAAAATCTTCTAAGGTTTCTCACTTCTGTGCAGCCATAAGGGTCCAAACTGCATGACTTAACCGTGCTTCAAAACAATTGATCTTATCTTCTTCGCTTTCCATGACATCCCAACATATGGAAGGAGCTCTTCGTCTTCTACATATGCTTTCACCATATACATCCTTTCTTCAAGTAGGCGTAGAAATTTACACTTCATTTTCTTATGTAACGTCAAACCGACCGTAGAGGCTCTAACCTCAACCTCTCATGTACTTACTCCTTGTACATCTATCAATATCAAACTTCAAAACCTCAGTCTTCTCTTACTCTCGTTGCCCACCTTATGTACCTCTTGGTATATATGAACGAGCTTCACAACCGCACTTGTATGCCTTCAGGCAAAATTCCCAACCATAATCACAAAAAGACCCACTCATTACTCCACCAATCATTAACGTCGTAATTCCCAGCTTGAAGCATTGCCCTAATCTAGGTCCTCCCTTTCACGTCATAGCCACCATATCTCTTCCATGCGAGTTTGATGCCTCTCTCTCTCATCATTTGTTCGCAAAAACATACCCTCCATTTCATTAGAACAACCATACTATGCATCCTCTTATAATACTCCAGTCTACGCACCACAAACAATGCAAATGTCACCTTCCTCTTGATCTACTAGTTGTCTTTACCATGATCAAACCTTAAAACTTCTAATCCGGTTCGCTCTCCCATGTGCCATTCTCATGACCTAAGAAGGTCGTAAAGGGTCAACTTCAACCTCCCCTAGGAGGTTTGTACAACTACTTGCTTGAACTCATTCAACATTTTTTGATTTAAGACAACTGTACTTCCATTGACGTACTTCCCTACCATTGACATTGATCCACCGTGAATACTTTAACATCTTGTTGTCGATCCTCTATATGCCCATAGTCTTGTTTACTCATCCCCTCTACACTCACCAATAGACAACCCGCACCTGTGCGTTCTCAGTTGTCACCGATTGACTTGTCAATGACCTACTCCGAAGTCAACGACTTATTATTCTACTACACTTCTGATGTTACCATTCTCATGAAGGCTACCCTCCTCGGGGTACTTTACCTTAAACCCCGTTAGTTTTTTTTTTCCCCCTTTCCATGCTTTCTTCCTCTTCCATAAGGTAACTATACTCTTTTAGGCCTCGCACGCCGTATAACTCATCTTCATAAACTTAACCACGCCTCATGCTATCTTGTAAGTATGTCTTCTTAAATCTCTAATGTTACTCAGCAACCGTTCGCGTTTCTCTTTGTTTCGGTCTTACGTATTTTCATAACTAAAAGCTCCTTGTTGCGTTTCTCCTCTTCTCGGGATCACGTCTACTCACACTTCTTTCTTCTAGGCATTTCTTAACGATATCTTAAATCTTTCGCAAAAGGTCTGATCACTCTTCTCATCTTGACTTCAATGCTTAGGAGCACCTAAGGAAACTTCCACATCTAAATGGAATACCGCCTTTAACCTTGCTAGGATGTACCCATCTCCTCCTCGATTCGCATCTGTAGTTGTCCACGCGTCTTCTTGAAGAACTTAAGTTTGTTATCTCTATTGGTTTCGTTGTCTTTCCAATCGTGACTTCTTTGTAACCACTCCCACACCTTCTTGTTACTCCTTTTTCTTGTATGGTATCCATCTCGATTTATCTTAAGTTGCCGCGAGTTTTATTTTACTTGGTTGTCCTTCGTTTACGTCATATCTAATCCTCCTCTTCGACCTTCTCTTAAAGGAGTATGAGAACTCCAACGTGTTCGCCCGAACGTAGCGCTCAACTCGATTCTTGAGCATATTCATCCTCGTATGTACACTATCCTATGTCAAACATCGTCGTCCAAGGGCGATGATATCATACAATCATCTTTTCTATTAGGTCCTAAAACTCCATATGCTACTGCTATATAATAAGAATACGTATACATAACTATATAAGTCCCAAGTCCATATCACTACCAATATAACACATCTAACATTTCATCCACAATATAAGGTCCCATAATATATAACCGTCCACATACATAACTATACACATATATCCACTTCATCATGCAACTTACAATCACAAAGATACACATCAATTCCATCAAGCATAACTACAAACCTCATATCCATATCTATATACATATATATATACATATAAAATCCAATAAACTAAGCTGCCGAGATCCGCAGAAGGAGTGGTGGTCCGTACATTCTACCCCGACACATGCATGTAATTTTGAAAACGAAAAGTCAGAACCCGTGTGGGTTCTGTTTATTCCTCATTCGGCCTTTAGAAGATTGCAAGTGCCATTGTTGTCAACCTAGGGCTCTGATACCACTTTTGTAACACCCCGAATCCGCGGGACTCGGGGCGCTACGGGTTGGGACCTCACAATGGGTGCCGGCCCTTAGCTTGACAACAATTTCACCGGATCTTACAACAAGGCACAAATAAAGGCCAAAACCGAAATACATTTTTATGCAATGAAAAGAAAAACCCGAAAGAATACAACAAAGGACTTCAGCCGAAAATACAACCCCAAAGGCTAACGCCATAAAACATACAATAATTACAATACTCAAACTCGACTCCACCCAAAACCCAATCCTAAAATGTACGGAACCCCGGCTGCCCACTCTTCCGGATCTCTCGACCGCAATCCTAACCTGCAATGCAATCTACAACAGTCGGTATAAAACCGTTAGCTCATATTCGAAGCATTAGAATCAATGGGAAAAGCACAAACACAAGTAAATCATCATAAACACACAACATTCTCAAAGCACACAATTCCGGTTTATTATCTTTTTATTATTAAGTCATATCCCGTGCTAATTCAACTTAGTTTTGTGACACGAGACCCCCGTGGTCCCGCCTCGGTCCCTACTTACCGGCATGGAACGGTGCGGATGCCTCCGACCGTCTAACCAGCACGGGCTAGTCGCCAAGAACCTCCTAGACTCTCGCAAGAGCTAGGCAGATGATGTCACCGCCCGTTATCATACACTTGGGCCAAAATAATATATAAAGGTCGGTAATCCTATTTCCGGTTTAGTTGTTATAACATAAACAATAAACACACACCACAAAACACACATCAACGCTAATACAAGGAATACGAGCTAAGTAAGTCCGGAGACTTACCTTATCGCCACACTCAACTCACAACACTCTCGCTTCCCTTGGGAAGGAGTCCACAACCTGCTCACAAGATGATAACTATATCAACAACTCGCTCAACTCAAGAAGTCTAAGACTTCTACACAAATGATCTACGCGAGATCATTTGACTCACATTCTAGGACCGCATCCTAGAATCTCTCATGCTCACATCACACTCAAGACAAGCTAGAAGTCCTTAGACTTCTAGATCATATGATCTCGCAAGATCATAACCCATAACCCAAACTAGGATAAACAAACTCCTAGTCCTCACGATCTCACAAGGTCATAACCATCACAACACATGCTATGATACTCTCGTTCTAGTCTCCACAATCTCAACAATCATACAACCTCAACTCGTAGATTCTCACAAGCTCAACAGACAACTTAAAGCCATAACAAACCTCACAAGACTGCAATACCATCTCAAGCTTAGAATCAACATCAATCTATCAACCAATATCAAATCCTCGAAACTCACCTAAGGTTCAAAGCCACTACTTGGTATTAACTCTAAGCTATGCTAGATCCATCCTAGCATGATACTAAAACTTAACATAACTAGATCGAGGGGAAAGAATACTCACACG
This sequence comes from Fagopyrum homotropicum, assembly GCA_033239125.1. NCBI lineage: Eukaryota > Viridiplantae > Streptophyta > Magnoliopsida > Caryophyllales > Polygonaceae > Fagopyrum > Fagopyrum homotropicum. The sequence continues at coordinate 63,674,648 of BSWB01000005.1, forward strand.
ACGTCAAAAGACGGAGGTCATTCAACGGATGCCGACTTGGACTCGTTGGGCCTTTATCGGGGCGCTTCCGAACCTAGCATCAAACTAAACAAATTTAGCTAATAAGCTAAATTTGAAAGCAATAATGAACATATTTAATCTAAGGAAAACCCCACTTCTAAAACCCAAGTTAAAACCGTAAAAACATTTTTCCGGACAATATATACAATTCTAGAAACTTGTGACATTTTCCGTAAATCAAACCTTGGGTCATTTTTGTAATTAAATACCAATAGGGCATATATGCAACTTCTAGAAATGAGGGCCAAAACTGTAAATACAAAACATAGGGCAAAATCTGCAATTATACCAAAAATTGGGGGAGCCCGATTTGAATAACCCTAATACAACAGATCCCCAATTTGGCTGGGGAAGAAGATGCAGTGCACGGCGGCCGGTCTGGTGGAGGAGGCTGTGGAGGGGCTCCGGCGGCTCCGGTAGCAGCGAAGGTAGAGGAAGGCCTTCTCCGGTTAGATTCGAGGGAGGCAGTGGGTCCGGCATCAACGGAGGCAAACATAGGCGGTGGTGGCCGCACTTGGGAGGAGGTGGCTGCAACAGGAGGAAAGGGAGGAGGACGGCCATGGCTTCGACCGGCGGTTGCAGTCCTCCTTGGTGGCAGAGAGAGTCCCAAAGGGGAGGGCGAATAGTGGTGCTGCTCTGGGATTGCAAAACGTGTTCGAGGAAGGTCGTGATGGTGAGTTCTAGAGAGGGACGTAGTGGAGCATGGCGACAAGGGCATTCCGGCGTCAGATGGTGGATTCGCTCCTCCGGCGAGGTTCCCGTGGTGACTGCTAGGTGGTTGTAGTCGACAGAGAAAGGTGAGGGGGAGAGAAGATGAGAACAGAGAGCAGTGGTGGTGTCCTTCAAAAGCTGAGAGAGAGATAGCGTGTGAGAGGTAAGGGTAACGTGAGAGAGGGAGAGGGACACAGAAGGCTGGGAAAGGTAAGGCAAGGTAGGGATGCTTGAGTCCGAAGGGTCGGCTAGCAAGCATAGGCTTCCAGGGACATGGATAGCTACACCTCCTACAAGCTAGGGCGGCAGAAATGGCAGGAAGCCAAGGTCGATCTACAAATCTAGAAGAAAAGAGGGAAGGGAGAAAAATAAAAGGATAAAAGAAAATAAATAATTAAAATAAAATAAAAGGAAAAGAGTAAAGATGAACTCGATTCAAAAGTGTTCGGAATGGGATTTCCGATTTCGAAAAAAAAAATTTAAGCTATTAAAATAAAATATAATATACTTTGCGATGTAGAAAACACTCTCGTAAAATATTTAAGTTATTAAAATATCGATAAAAGCCGGGAAAATAAATATTGCAACGCGCCTAAAAATTGGGGCGTTACGCCAATAATTTGCCACGTACAATGGACAACCATGAAAAGTATATCCACTTTACCCTTAGACGCTGTTTATTTTTGATAAACCTTAAACAGTGTATTAACATAGTTAATTAATAATCACTTCTGAGCATTACAAAAGCCGTGGTTGCCGTCTAAACTGTAACGCCCCAATTTTTAGGCGCGTTTTCGATTTTATCTTTCCGGGTATGTTACGTCGTAAATCTTATTCCGATAGTTTTCGATCGAGTTATTTCATTGAACCTTCTTTTCATAATTATTTATATATTTATTTTACTCTCTTCCTTTTCTTTCTTCTACGTTACCTACCCTGGCTGGTCTTCTTCCTCACAATGAATGCCGCCCAGGCTAGCAGCCGTCTTTCCTAGACCTGAGCCCCTGTTGCCTACGTCTACGTCTCCTAGCCGACCCCTCAGCCCCGGTCAGCCTCGACCCCTCACCCTCCTCACCTCTACTCTGATAGTCTCTCAGAACCATCTACCTCTCTTACGCTACCTTCATTACTCACCCACACATCTCCTCTCCTGACTTCACTCTCAACCGCAACATAGAGAAGCCCTTGCTTTGCCCTGCAACCCACTGCAACCACCGACAACTCCCATCGGGACAACCTCCGTCGCCGGACGAATCCTAGTTCACTGTTGGCTGCCGCCTTCTCCTTTTTCTTTCTTCTCTGTTCTTTGTCGCCGGGAAGGAGCCACAACAACCGGAGAGTCCTTCGGCTCTCACCGCCGCCAGAGAAGCCGAGTCGCACCACCAAGAATGAGAACGGCCACCATTGAAACAAATGGAGAAGCCAGAGCTTCCCTCTCTCTTGCAGCTCGTGGTCTGTCCTTGCGCGAGCCTTCTTTTAGCGCCAGCCTCGCTCTGTTGCCGTCGAACCCGTCGCCGCCCTTCGTTCTAACACCGGAGAAGGAAGCCTCCGCCAATGCAACCCTCCTTCCTCTGCCGAGGTCTGCCGTTGCCGGGCATCTGCTTCCCCAGCCCTACGCTGTAACATCCCGCATTTTCAGAACTCGGGACATTACTGGTTAGGACCTCACAATGGGTCCCGACCTCAGTTTGACAACAATCTTACTAGGATCTTGCAACAAGACACAAATAAGAAAAAAACCGAAATTTATAAAAATTATTTGTAAAAGGATGAATGCAACAAAGTCAAACAGCCTATCGTACTTCAACAACGGAAAAGACTAACTGTCTTAACAAAAGGGAAAGACAACAAAGCAACAACCCTAACCCCCCCACTCTAAAGAGTACGGAGACCCGGCTGACCACTACTCCCGGATCACTCAGCTGTTGTTCTAACCTGCAGTAAAACTAAAAACACAATAAATCAACCATTAGCTAGTTATCTAAAAATTAGGAGAATAATAACAGCACACACACACATAAAATAATAAACACTCATCATGCTTTCAAACAATTCATTTATTATCTTCATTTAAGTCATTCACTCTAATGATACTTATTTTGTGACACGAGGGATTCCCAAACCTCGCCTCTGCCCCCGTGTACCCATCAGGAGTGGATCCGATGCATCTCACCGTGTACCTGGATGGTCTGGGTATAGAGAACCTCCCAGTCTCTTGGCAAAGCTGGGCAGTGATGTCACGGCTCGTTATACATACACTTGGGCCTTAACACATAACAACGACGGTCGTCCTAACAAGTTGTTATTATAACACAAATGGTACACACACCACTATTATCACTCAACTAATATCCAGAAACCAGCTAAGTAAGTCGCAAGGACTTACCTGAATCAATTCACAACTCTCAAAAGTCTCAACTCGGTCTACAACCGTAGTAACTCAATCGCCTGTCAAACAAGGCATGTGGATCAAAATCACCTTCCATACTCTTAGAAGTTATAGACTTCTAAGATGTACAATCTCATGAAGAGAGATTACGGAAAACGGCTCTCTTAAAAGAAAAAGACTATTTTACCCCTAGTCCCGAAAATTTTCAAGAGTCTATCTTAACTTCTAATTTTTCTTTTAGAACTTGTTTCCAAAATCTCATTACTCAAGGACAGTTTAATAGAGGTTATAAGGTTAAATCTCAAACACTCGTCAAAGAGAACAACATTATCCCTTTCCTGATTACTCTACTCTTATACATATATGTGTACGTACGTTATACGTTACTCTTATCCATCTATGTATATATACTTATGTATATATACACTCTACCTATTCATATATATACACCTATATATATCTTACACTTATACCTATATATATATATATATATATATACACCTATATATATCTTACACTAATACCTATATATATACTATATTTATACCTATAAATATATATATATATATATCCCACATATGCATACTACTATTAGATTTATATAAAACTTACACATATCCAAGCTTATACATATATGTATACACACACATGTCCATTGAGCTTATTCACATATAAGTATATTCATCTCACTCAACCCTTAATATATACACTTATACTGTTGCAAATTCCTTTTTAAAACTGAAGAAAGACACAGGAGAAGGTAATATAGAAGACTCACCAACAATCTGCTTCAATCCGGCTCAACAACAACCCTCTGACGAGGCGAGGGATAGACTAGGTGCGGGATGTGGTTCAGCGGCTGTCTCTTGTGGGGTTGCAAAGGCCAGGCTGGGGTTTACGTACAAGGATGCTAGAGGAGAAGGAGGAGGAGACAACAGAAGACTCAATTACCTGTTTGCAGCAGTGAAGGGAATCCGGCGCCACACAATAACTCGAGAGATTAGTGTCCGCTACGAAGACAGAGAGGTGGTTCCGGCTGGCGGTCGTGAGGTCCTATCCTTCGGTCCGAATCGTTCAGCCCCGTTGTAGGGTCTGTGCGTCAGTACTCCTGTCTCGAAGGGAACGTGAACCTGTTGTTAGTCAGACGCCTTTAGGTCGCCGGCTCGGATGTCTTCAGTGGTTGGCTCGGCGTCTCGAGTTGATGATGAGAAGTTATTGCTGGGGAATTGGCTGCTGCAAAACGTCTCACCTTGACACCGTAACTGGCTCGCCGAAGCACTCAGGGAGAGGCTCCACTTTGCTCTGTGCGTCTAGTTGATGGTGGTGTGCAGATTCCGGCGTCGAGGGAGACCGTCTAGGAGGGTCGATGGTCGGCGCTTCCAACTCGGTTGCAGTTGCCCGAGAATGCCGAAGGTGCTGATGTCGGTGCCGATCGTGTAGAAGGATGAACAAGGTGTAATGTACGTAGAGTTAATTAGGTTAACATCATTAGATTAGGTTAAAAACAATTAAGAAAAATTAGGGTAAAGGATATAGGTTTGTGCCGGCAGTAGAGGTCATTGGGCCTAATATGTTGGCCTGCTCATCTAGTTAAAAGATGGGCCGATAAGTGAGTCAAAACTCGCACAAAACTACTCTTCGGGTTTGTAAAAGTATGGAACTGCTATTCGGTTATGATATTATCATTTTATGTAAATTAAGGTCACATAAAATAATAGAATCTAATATTGTTTTATTTTATTTAAAAAGGATAATGGTTGGCGGATCAGAATCCGGTTTGATCGGTTATTAAACGGAAATTAATTTTTTTTTTCCGGGTATTACATCAGTGCCCTCTTAAAAGAAGTTTCATCCCGAAACATAGAATAATCTTCTTAATCACACGGTTTCCTTGATATATTTTAGTTTCTTAAAATTTTCGTTTTCTACCAGGCAACTACTCAATCATCATACTCAGACACACATCACATAAAACATAATCACCCCATCCAATATAAAACATGAATGGTCAAACACACAACATCCGAGTACTAACTCGTCGATACAAAAGTGACATCTAACCCCGCGAAAAACTCGGGATAATTATGTCTAACACTTTCCTCTGTCTCCCAAGTGGCCTCATCAGCTCCTCGTCGAGACCATTGGATCCTCAACATCGGTATCTCCTTAGACCGTAGACGTCTACTAATGCGCTCTAGGACGGGTATCGGTACTCCACAAAAATATGATCTAGCTCAACTATCAGCTTCTCATAGCCGATAATATGTCCCAGATTCAGTATGTATTCTCTCAACTGTTACTCGTGAATACTATGTGTACACCTTCTATTATGGGTGGGAGTGATGGTCGATAAATAACTTCCCACTCCTCCTTAAGATTTCAACGGTTTTCTATTCTAAACCCCCCCTTTATCTCTGTTGATGACTCTACTGTAAAATAACTATCAAACTTTATTTCTTTCCGCTGGGCCCACATGCTTCTACCCTTCGGAAGATCCCGACTATCGATTCTGAAATAATGATCTTAAACTTCTGTCGGCACTTTACTAAGTGTCTAATGCTCTTTGTAATACAAACCGCTTGGCCCGGTTTCCTCAATGTGACCCAATCGGATCGTTCCTTAATTAATGAGTTTTCACCTACTTCTTGTCAAGCTTTCAAATTTATATACTCAAAACAAATCACACATCCGAGTGGACCTTGTCATATAGATATCTAATTCCTTAACTTGAAATCATAGTTAACCTAACATTGATTTTCTTCGTTTGTGGGTTATATGCCTACCACGCTTCAGTTGTAACCCCCTTTAGGCACAATGGCGTCTTTATGTGGGTCAACATGATTTACCCAACTCCCGCTGATTCTTCCCTTCTAATACTAGCAAGATCCTCTTCAGATAGACCCTTACTCTCTTACTCAACCGCAATCTGTTCTTAACCAACAAGTAAGCAACCTCTAACCCGATTCTCCCCATATCCTTAGATCATCCCAGATGGTTGTCATTGCCTTGGGGAATCCTCAAAGGCATCGGTAAAGTTACCTATTAACTTCGTAGTCACTAATGTCTCTTCTTAACGGTACCTACTCGTCAATACAAACCAACACTTACACGTCCTCAGTTGACGTCGGTCAGTATATAATTAGCTTATCTCGATACCCCGGGCTTACTCTTCTCATACCTATACTGGCATTAAATTCTTGGTGAGCATCATCTGCTCGATTAATCCTTTCATGCTTCGCTAATTCGTTTTATCTTCCTCACTGCTGTTTCCTTAGGCTAACTCTACTTCTCGAGCCCAACTGGGTCATTCATCTTGACGTAAATAGTCATTCCAAGTCTTCAACGTTAGCTGGTAAGTGTCTTGGTAGTTTTGATGACTTTAGTTATCATCCCCTTACAGTTCCCATTGCATGGACCGTCGGTGTTAATGACTTAGGTCCCGTGATAATTAGGGTTACCTTGAACTTTCGAGACCACCAAGGCCGTTCTCATATATACATTCCTTCGCTGGTGTTACCGGCAATATTGCCTTCATGAAACTCTATTGTTTCCGCTATAGGGCTTTAACTCTTTGATACCGACATTGCGATTTCTTTCAAATTCTTATATCTTTGAGGAGGTCAAAACCTCTCCACACTTGTAAAGTCTACATTTTGTTTCTATACTCCATTGTAGGTATCCCTTTCATGCACCTTAGACCCTCATATTCGGGTCGACATTTTATCTCTTTTGGTCTCTCAAGCTTGTCTTGTGAACTCTTCTACTAGGTGACTCGTCTTATAACAATTGCCTCCCCTGAATCGGTCTCAACTTTCAGTTGATCATTACTACCCATTTCATTTTGGAACCTCAGTTACGTCGTACTCTTGCATAGATTCTACAAGGGCATCCTCATCTCAACACTTTATTCCAATTTAGCAAGACCTACCTTTTGATACGTGACTTTCCTTCTTACTAATTATCTTATTGGGGTAATACCTGATCTATTTAGCAACCTTTAGTCGTTCAACTTTACTCCTTCTCATGTCTGTTCTAGCCAACATGCAGATTCCATCTTCAATCACCTCACAACTCGACCATACCATTCACTAAGGCTGTAAATCATACTCTCTATGTTTGTGCCGCCTCTACAATTCCAATTATTCTGTGTCATATCTTTAATCATAAGTGCTTCCTCTGTCAATCTAGACAGTTTGACCATACTTTTTCTCGGAGGAGCACCATCATTTCAACTTGTGTTGAATGCCAAGACCTAGGACATGCCCACAATCATTTGTTTCTTCTTAATTCTCTAGTTCTTCTTATAGGGATCCCTACATACTAACTTTGATATGTATCTTTCCTTAGTTAGTAGTAAGCAACTACTCACAACAATCCTCTTTACACCATTACTATCATCAATGGTCCTTACCGTCCATCAAGAGCTTCTCTTCATTTTCTTTATTAGAGTTGTCATATTGGACTCATTCAATGTTACCAATTAGTCTGTAGTTGGCCTTCTATAAGATCGTAGACCTACTTTTCTTCTACCTCTTTTGAGGTGTGATGTACAAGGTGAAAATATATTTCTTCCTTTTATTTTCCTTTAGCTCCTTCTACAAATTACACTCCTATAAGAGCACTATACTCTTACGAGTCTAGTTGTATTTTCATCTTCCGACAACGGCTTATAACTTCTTCTACGATAACTTGTCGGCATTTCTCCATGATTCTTTGTATCCGAGTTATTGTCCACTGGCGGTTCGCTGTTATGACCCGCTAGTGTTATTAGCTTAAATCCCTTCGTGAGTGATAAACCATTAGAGGCCCTCTTTTTTTTATTTTTTTTTTACCAAGACCATTCTCTTACACCCTCCTCCCTTGGGTGCCGCTTGTACTTCCGCCTTTGTAGAAATCCGGTTTTTGTTATATCCCGATCCTTGTTGTAATTCTTGTGTGTTCTAGGAGGTTACACCACTTCCATGTTGGTGAAATATGCCTTCCACTTTCTAGCAACCTGTAAGCTTCCCTTTTGTGGCTCTTTTATTCTTCGTATTTGGATGGACAATGTATCTCATCTTGACGCCTACGCTTATGATTATCTCGGTTTCCCATCTTGATTGTGGTGTCAAGTAGCTGGTTAGGAGTGATCATATTCCGCTCTGCTTCTAATTTCAAACTTTCACCTTCCGGTCCGTCAGTAAGCTTAGATTCGATGTCTTTTGTCTGGATTGCTACTATCTTCCACCTTGACCTTCATGCCTATTTGTTTTTCTAAAGGCATCCCTTTTGGTTGTAACGTTGCTTTACACCATCTTGAAAGAACCTATGGGTTGTCTCTTCCAATTGGTATACTTGTCGGTCATCCAACTCATTGACGCAACTACCCTCATGTATATTCTTCATTTGATCCTATGGAGTTGACTAGGAATTCCCTTCTTGTCATTGTAGTTGGTGTTGTGTTTTAGTCTTCACTTTTCCGTTTTGACGTTCCTCAACAAGCTCGAAGGAGTTGTCCGTTGTTCGTCTACCCTAATGCACATAAGATGTACGTACTAATCCTCACGTTGTCACCTTTCAAAATCTACTTAGATGTGTCCAAGGGGTGAGAACTCATTATGTTACTTCCGTTAAAGACATAACATAACTATAATTTCTACTAATCTTCTTCATATACTTATCTATATCACCTATCTTTATAAACAAGATAATAAGTCCAACTAGAGTAAAACCTAAAGTCCATACTAAGCATACTGAGATCCGCGGTAGTAGTGGTGGTCAGCCGTACTTTTCTATTCCCAACAGACTATTCATGCATTTGAAAACCAAAAATTCTCCTTTTAAAACTCAGACACCTTTCGGGTTCTGCTTACGACTTATTCGGTCTTTCAGAAGATTTCAAGTGCCATTGTTGCCAACCTAGAGCTCTGATACCATGTTGTAACATCCCGCATTTTCAGAACTCGGGACATTACTGGTTAGGACCTCACAATGGGTCCCGACCTCAGTTTGACAACAATATTACAAGGATCTTGCAACAAGACACAAATAAGAAAAAAACCGAAATTTATAAAAATTATTTGTAAAAGGATGAATGCAACAAAGTCTAACAGCCTATCGTACTTAAACAACGGAAAAGACTAACTGTCTTAACAAAAGGGAAAGACAACAAAGCAACAACCCAAACCCCCCCCGCTCTAAAGAGTACGGAGACCCGGCTGACCACTACTCCCGGATCACTCAGCTGTTGTTCTAACCTGCAGTAAAACTAAAAACACAACAAATCAACCATTAGCTAGTTATCTAAACATTAGGAGAATAATAACAGCACACACACACATAAAATAATAAACACTCATCATGCTTTCAAACAATCCATTTATTATCTTCATTTAAGTCATTCACTCTAATGATACTTATTTTGTGACACGAGGGATTCCCAAACCTCGCCTCCGCCCCCGTGTACCCATCAGGAGTGGATCCGATGCATCTCACCGTGTACCTGGATGGTCTGGGTATAGAGAACCTCCCAGTCTCCTGGCAGAGTTGGGCAGTGATGTCACGGCCCGTTATACATACACTTGGGCCTTAACACATAACAACGACGGTCTTCCTAACAAGTTGTTATTATAACACACATAGTACACACACCACTAATATCATTCAGCTAATATCCAGAAACCAGCTAAGTAAGTCGCAAGGACTTACCTGAATCAATTCACAACTCTCAAAAGTCTTAACTCGGTCTGCAACCGTAGTAACTCAATCGCCTGTCAAACAAGGCATGTGGATCAAAATCACCTTCCATACTCTTAGAAGTTATAGACTTCTAAGATGTACAATCTCATGAAGAGAGATTACGGAAAACAGCTCTCTTAAAAGAAAAAGACTATTTTACCCCTAGTCCCAAAAATTCTCAAAAGTCTATCTTAACTTCTAATTTTTCTTTTAGAACTTGTTTCAAATATCTCATTACTCAAGGACAGTTTACTAGAGGTTATAAGGTTAAATCTCAAACACTCGTCAAAGAGAACAACATTATCCCTTTCCTAATTACTCTACTCTTATACATATATGTGTACGTACGTTATACGTTACTCTTATCCATCTATGTATATATACTTATGTATATATACACTCTACCTATTCATATATATGAGTACGTACGTTATACGTTACTCTTATCCATCTATGTATATATACTTATGTATATATACACTCTACCTATTCATATATATACACCTATATATATCTTACACTTATACCTATATATATATATATATATATATATATATATATATATATATATATATATATATATACACCTATATATATCTTACACTAATACCTATATATATACTATACTTATACCTATAAATATATATATATATATATATATATATACACCTATATATATCTTACACTAATACCTATATATATACTATACTTATACCTATAAATATATATATATATATATATCTCACATATGCATACTACTATTACATTTATATAAAACTTACACATATCCAAGCTTATACATATATGTATACACACACATGTCCATTGAGCTTATTCACATATAAGTATATTCATCTCTCTCAACCCTTAATATATACACTTATACTGCTGCAAATTCCTTTTTAAAACTGAAGAAAGACACAGGAGAAGTTAATACAGAAGACTCACCAACAATCTGCTTCAATCCGGCTCAACAACAACCCTCTAACGAGGCGAGGGATAGACTAGGTGCGGGATGTGGTTCAACGGCTGTGAGTCAAAACTAATATTGTTTTATGTTGGCCTGCTCATCTAGTTAAAAGATGGGCCGATAAGTGAGTCAAAACTCGCACAAAACTACTCTTCGGGTTTGTAAAAGTATGGAATTGCTATTCGGTTATGATATTATCATTTTATGTAAATTAAGGTCACATAAAATAATAGAATCTAATATTGTTTTATTTTATTTAAAAAGGATAAAGGTTGGCGGATCAGAATCCGGTTTGATCGGGTATTAAACGGAAATTAAATTATTTTTTTTTCCGGGTATTACATGCGCCTTCTTCAATAGGTTTAAAAGAAACCCTTTTTCATAATTACAATCGGGCCCCTCTATTTTTGGTGTAATTGTAGATTGTGCCCACTGTTTTGAATTTGCAGTTTTGGACCCATATTTCTAGATTTTTGTAAATTACCCCTGCAGTAATTAACTACTGAATGTGCCCGGATTTATGATATTGCAGTTTTGAACCCAGATTTTTGAAATGTGACATTATGCCCTCGGTTGTAATATTTTCGTGAAATAGCCCAAGGTTTATTTACGGTTTATGGCCCGTATTTACAAGATTGTATATTTTACCCCGGAAAACGGTTGAGTGGTTTTGTTTCGTCCTTGGCTTTGAAAACGAGTTTTACCTTGGGTTTATGATGTCGTATGGGTTGCCCGGAAAATATATTTACGGATTTTAAAATTGGGCTTTACCGCCAGTTATAGTCTTGCATTTACATACACAATATTTTATGCCTTGTTGGATTAATTTGGATTTACGGTTCAAGTTGTAATTTCGGGTTATGACCAAGTTGCTAATTCCCGTATATTGCCGAGAAGGTTTTTTCTGAGTTTTAACGTGGGAAATTGAAATCGAGCTTTTCTTTAGTTTTATGTATATTATATATCCCGGTCAAATTTAGCGTACAAACTAAATTTGTCTAACTTTTGGTGTTAGGTTCGGAAGCGTCCCGATAAAGACCTAACAAGTCCAACTCGCCATCCATAGATCGTCTTCCACCTTTTGACATCGTGTGAGTATATTTTTCCTCAATCTAGTTATGTTTAGCATTAGTATCATGTTAGGTTGGATCTAGCATACCTTAGAGTAAATGCCAAGTAGTGGTTTTGGATCTTAGGCGAGTGTGATGAGCATGTTAAACCTCATAGGTTTGTAAGTTGTTCGTGGATGTTGAGTATGATCTTCTGAGAGGTAGTATGCTTTTGAGAGATCTCCTCATGCGTTGAGGGAGATGTGAGTGTTATAGATTCTAGGATGCGATCCTAGAATGAGAGTCAAACGATCTTGCGTAGATTGTTTGTATGAGACGCCTTAGACTTTTGAGTTGAGCGAGTTGTTGATATATATATCCTCTTTGATTAGGTTGTGGACTTCTTCCCAAGGGAAGCGAGAGTGTTGTGAGTTGAGTGTGTAGACGAGGTAAGTCTCCGGACTTACTTAGCTCGTATTCCTTGTATTAGCATTGATGTGTGTTTGGTGGTGTGTGTTTATTCTTTATTGTTTATAACAACTAAACCGGTAATAGGACCACCGACCTTATACTATTTTGGCCCAAGTGTATGATGACGGGCGGTGACATCATCTACCTAACTCTTGCGAGAGTCTAGGAGGTTCTTGGCGAGTAGCCCGTGCTGGTTAGACGATCGGAGGCATCCGTACCGTTCCACGCCGGTAAGTAGGGACCGAGGCGGGACCACGGTGGTCTCGTGTCAAAAACCTAAGTTGAATTAGAACGGGATACGACCTAATAATAACAAAGATAATAAACCAGATTGATGTGCTTTTATGTATGTTGTATGGTTGTGATGAGATTATTTGTGTATGTGCCTTTCCCATTAATTCTAATGCTTTGAATATGAGCTAACGGTTTTATACCGAATGTTGTAGATTGCCTTGCAGGTTAGGAATGCGGCCGAGAGATCCGGAAGGGTGGGCAGCCGGGGTCCGTACATTTTAGGATTGGATGGAGTCGAGTTTGAGCATTGTAAATATTGTATGTTGTATGGCGTTTAGTTTTTGGGGTTGTATTTTTCGGCTGAAGTCCCCTGTTGTATTCTTTTGGGTTTTTCATTTCATTGCATAAAAATGTATTTCGGTTTTGGCCTTTATTTGTGCCTTGTTGCAAGATCCGGTAAAATTGTTGTCAAGCTAAGGGTCGGGACCCATTGTGAGGTCCCAACCCGTAGCGCCCCGAGTCCCACGGATTCGGGGTATTACAAAAGTGGTATCAGAGCCCTAGGTTGACAACAATGGCACTCCCAATCTTCTAAAGGCCAAATGAGGAATAAATAGAACCCGCACGGGTTTTGACTTTTTGATTTCGAAATCACATGCATGAGTCGGGGTAGAATGTACGGACCACCACTCCTTTCGCGCATCTCAGCAGCTTAGTTTATTGGATTTCGATATATATATGTATATATGTAGATATGTATATGTGGATTTTAGTTGTATGATGGACTTGATATATATGCATAGTTATATGTGGACTATTATACATGTTAGACCTTGTTTTGTTGTAATGGTTTTCCGAATGGGTTATATTATTAGTAATGTGGACATATGACTTATATAGCCTTATATGTATACTTATTATATATATAGTAGCATATGGAGATATGTGACCTTTTAGTTGAGATGCTAGTATGATATCATCATCCTCGGACGACGTCGTTTGACATAGGATAGTGCACATACGAGGAAGAATAAGCTCAGGTATCGAGTTTGAGCGTTACATTCGGACGAATACCATGGCGTTTCTCGCATTCCTTAAAAGAATGTCGGAAAAGAGGATTATAGATTACGTAAACGAAGGACAACCAAGTAAAAGAAAACTCGAGACGACTTAAGGGGGGATCAAGATAGGAGCAATACAAGAAAAGGGAGCAACATTAAAGTGTAGAAGCGGTTCTAAAGAAGTCATGATCGAACGACGACGAGGCCAATAGAGATAAAGAACTTAAGTTCCTCAAGAAGACGCGTGGATAACTAAAGATGCTAATCGAGGAGGAGATGGGTGCATTCTAACGAGGTTAAAGGCGGTGTTCCATTACGAGATGTGAACCTTTCCTTAGACGCTCCTAGGCATGGGAGTCGAGATGAGAAGTGTGGATGAACCAATCACCAAAGATTTAAGAGACCCGTAAGTTAAGCTTACGAGGTACCAACCAGAAGTGTCAACATTACGAAAGTTATGAGAAGAAGGCGTGGTGGAGTTTCACATGGCAGAATTTTCCTAGAAGAGTTGACCGGTTTTTCGTTATGACGATAAGACTAAGCGATGCCAAGAAGAAAGAAGTGTGAGGATATTTTGATCCCGAGAGGATGAGAGACGCAACAAGAAGCTTCTATTGATGGAGAGACTTGAGATACCAAGCAAGAGAAACATGAACGGACGATATATGAGACTAGAATTTTGGTGAAGGTGTACTTGAAGGACAACATGGAATAATGGTAAAACCTATGAGAGGGAGTTATATGAAACAACAAGGCAAAGAAGATATAGTTACCTTATAAATAAAAGGACGCACGGAATGAAGAAAGAACTAACGAAGTTTAAGGTAAAGTAACCTGAGGACGGTAGCCTTCATGAAAATGGTAAAATAAGGAGTGTAGTAGAAAATAAGTCGCTGACATCGGAGAAGGTCAAATATAAGTTAAGCGGTGACAACTAAGAATGCACAGGTGCGAGTTGTCTATTGATGAGTGTATAGGGGATGAGTAAACAAGACTATAAGCATATAGAGGATCAACAACAAGATCTTAAAGTATTCGCGGTGGATCAATGTCAATGGTAAGGAAGTACGTCAACGGAAGTGCATTTGTCTTAAATCAAATAAGGTTGAATGAGTTCAACCAAGTAGATGTTACAAACCTCCTAGGAGAGGTTGAAGATGACCCTTTACGACCTTCTTAAGTCACGAGATCGGCATAGGGGGGAAACGACACGGATAAGAATTGTTAGGTTTGATAAGAGTTAAGGGGATAGAGGAGCGAGAGGAAGTGAAGCTTTTCTACAATTGATGTATGTGAAATGGGAATACATAAGTAGGATGCATGGTATGTTGTGGTAATGAAATGGAGGGTATGTTTTCGCGAGCAAAAGATGAGATAAATATTTCAAACTCACATGGAAAATACATGGTGGTTATTGCGTGAAAGGGAGGACCTAGATTAGAGCAACGTTGCAAGCTCAAAGTAATGATGATTAGTGCTTGGAGGAATAATGAGTGGATCTTTTAGTGATTGTGGTTGAGAAATTTTGCCTAAAGGCATGCTCGTACGGTTGTGAAGTTGCTCATGGATACCAAGAGTTACATAAGGTGCCCAAAAGATTAGGAGAATTTTGAAGTTTTAAAGTTGATGTCGGTATGGGACGTACAAGAAGTACATGATAGATCAGGGTTAGAGCCTCTGCAGTCATTTGACAATTACATAAGAACATGAAGTAAGTTCTACACCTACTCGAAAGAATGATGCAAGCTTAGGTAGAATACGAAGAACTCCCTTAATACGTTTGGATGTCCGGGAGAGCGATGAAGATAAGATCAATTGGTTATAAAATGTGGTTATGCCCTACAGTTAGGACGTTTATAGCAATACATAAGTATGAGTTTCTTAAAAGGTTATTACGACCAGACCTTCAAGGTGAAAAAGATGGAACAATACACTCGAGAGAAGGCCCCGTGAAAGAGAACAGGATCGGTCATAGTTGAAGAGAGAACAATACACGAGTCTTAAAGACGTCACCTCAGTAGACCGAGGTAGATCAATTGTATCATGACCACCTGTCAAGTTTTAAGACAAGGTCGTGCCGGTCCAAGGTAAAAAAAAAAAAAAAGACGAAAATCGAGGTACCACGGATTCCAATGCGTCAGAATGTGGATTTTTCCACTAAGATCAAGCTTGACTCAATTGCGATATCTAAGGCGCTGTATGGAATGACACTTGTGAAAAGACATGAGTTGTGGAAGCAAGTGAAGAAGCAATTGCAAGAACTTATTGATAACATGTCATTAGAATTAGTGAAATGCTATGGGGAACTCCGAATGTTATCTTGAGCTCTTGATTCGAATCTCATATTTAATTATATGAGAACTCTTGATTTGAAGTTGGTATGGAGAACACCATATGCGACAAGAGAGCCAGTTATCTCCGTTTGTACATCGATTACAATGAGCCGAACAAGATAGCAATGAAGAACAAGTATCCCTCACCACTGTTAGATGATCCTCGACCAGTTGCAATGGTCGGTAGTCTCTACTAAGAATGATTTAAGGTCAGATTGTCACCAATTGAGAATCCGAGACAGGGTATTGCAAATACAACATTCCGCACAAGGTATGTTCACCATGAGCCTACATTGATGTCATTTGAGCTTAGTAATGCCCCGTATAAGATAATTGGTCTACTCTCTAAATAGATAACAATTATATGACAAAGGTGTCTTAGGAAGGAAACCACCGAAGGATATATAAACGAAGTTACAAGTTTTCTTGGTCATGCCAGTCATTCACGGATTTGGGGAGAGATTCTCCAAAGTAACACCGTCTAGGCCTAACCTACTTTGGAAGACAAAGAAAACTTGAGCGGGACAAATATCATAATAGTTGTTAAGAGTTAAGAGGAGATTCATTGGTGCAACTGTTTTGAAATTGTCTCGAGGTATGACGGGTTTGAAGTGTACAAGCGGTTCTTCTAGACAAGGTCTTAAAGGAGTATTAAGGAACGATGTAAAAGTAATAGCATACGTGTCTCGTGAGTGGGAGCAGTGTGAAGTAAGGTACTACCTTCATTACTTCGAACTCGCGGCAAAAAAAAAAAGAGAAAATGTAACATCAAATTTTGGTTTGGCTAGAACCAAAGCCAACGGTGTATATTGGGAATCCGATCTTATTGGTTAGAGACAATAAAAGAAAAACATAATGGAAATACTTTATTGAGAAAGACCCGAGAAGGAAGTTGAGTTTCGATATAACGGACTTTTTTGAGATCTTAGCGCAAGTTGAGAAGTAGGTTACTAGTTGGCGTGGCCGCCGAGGGTAGAGGGTGTTCACCCGGTGTTTCATGTATATAAATGATAACACGATTTATGACTTAGGTTTAGGTAATCATTTAGGTAGATTTCTCGCTCATTCATGCATGGTTTAGCACTAGTTCACGACGTTTGCACTCAATTCACGTATTTTGTCGAGATAGACGTCTACACGGACTTGTGCGTTGCTTTGTAGGTGTTTTGGGAGATTTAGGAGCTAAAACGATACGTTTGAGGATCGTTCATCAAGATGACACACCCTCGGACTCATTAGGATGCAAGCTAAAGACTAGAGAGGACTCATGGAAACTTGCAAACACAAGCCATGCACCAAATCGAAGCTTAATGATCAAAGACGAAGCTGAAGCACAAAATCACGGTTCTCTGAAAGATCACGGCCGTGGAAATGCCCATGGTTTTTGCTAGGTTTTCGTGACAGCTGTGCCACGATCTCTTGGCCAACTCTTGCAAAGTTGTAGTATAAAAGTGGTCCTGCATTTGTTGAGAGAAGCATCTTGGAGCAGCTCTCCATTTTCCACTATGCTCTAACAAAAACATTCTCTCAACAAGAAGATTCTTTGGGGAAGAAGATTGGAGAAGAAGGCTACCATTAGAGAAGAGCTTGATTGGAGATGGAGAAGACACACCATTGATAGACCTAGAGATTTTTTGTAGTGAAGAACATCGGATTCAATTCCTAGAGTTGTATGAACCATTTGAACCTTCTTTAAGAAGGGTTGTGAGTCACTCTAATTCCATTTTCAGCTTGGTTTTGTTTTAGTTCACTTGTTCATCTCCTTCTCCTCATTATCTTGCAAATGGATGCCATGATTTTATGTTTGATTGTTTCGATTTCTATTATGAATGTTTTAGGCTAAATAGATGTGGTTCTAGGGTAAGGAAAGGATGGTTATGGCTAGGGCTATGATAGGATGGACTTAGATTTACCTTTGGATGACTTGTGTGCATGAACGTAGTTTCTGTTAGGAATCACGGCCAGTTCTTGCCAAACCACGGCCGTGGAAAGGTAGAACAAACCGTGATCTTCCATGGTTCGATGGATCTAATCTTAGATTGTCAGAATGTTGAAATCCTAAGTGTTTGTTGAGCTAAATCTATCCTAGGGTGACCTAGTGTTAGTAACTAAGTGTTAGGAGAGACTTATCCGGTAATCCTTGCTCTTAGATCTCAAAGATGACAAACCCTAGGTAGTGGCGAGCCTCATAAGCCGGCATTGGATTAAGTGTGCTAGGATAGTTGCTTAGAACTAACCCTTTCGAGACTTACCCGGTAAGGATAGGTTAGATCTCTAGGCGACAATCCGGTTCGTGTAGAATTCCGTCCCTTAGGTTCTTAGAGACTTACCCGGTGATGAGACCTTAGGAATGGACTAGTGGACCATGAGACCTACCCGGTAATTGATCCCAATCTAGAAATGCTTACTCCCAACATATCATAGTCAATCCAAGGAATGTTTAGATAGCTTGAGTCTATGCCATAACCGGACTTTCCAACCCCTGGAATCCGCTTTCCTCTATTTGATCCATATCTTGTGTTTATCTTGTTCGCTTGCGTTGATTTGTTAGCATAGCTGATTGTTTATTCCGCATGATTTGTGATCCTTGATTGATCACCTAAAAACCAACCAAAAAACAATTGAGATTTTCATTTCTTTATTTCTTTCTCTCTTCTTAACTTGGATCTTCACTAGACTTAATCACTAATTGAATCAATCTCACCTTAGTCTTTGTGTTCGACCTCGGAATACTATCCCTACTACAAACGTCCCGTACACTGCGGGTTCGCTAGGAGTTAGGATAAATATAACGAGATTATAAATTTAAACCCCATTGCGCATCACATCCTGAGCGTAACAATAAATCGAGAGAGTACATACATGACTCGATACATGTTGTAAGTCATGAGGATCAAGTGGCAGACGAGGAACCGATGAAACTAACTAGAAGACGAAGGGTAGTATCTTTAGTTGAGTTTTACGCGGATCTGGTAGCATCGATAGAATCGACAGGTTAGACCTAGTTCTCCCCTTGATTTGAGTTATGTGCATGTGTGATGTTATGTGTAGTGTGTGTCATGTGTGAGAATGCGCTTTATGACCTAATATATATCTTGCGGTGGTAGTTGAGAAGATTGTATGTCTAGATTAGAAATCCAAAGCCTTCTTAGCTTGTGAGTTTATACCTTGGCCTTAGGGACCGAGAAGTTTAGCGTGTGGCAAGTTTCGGGACGAAATTTGTTTATAGGGGGATCTGATGTAACGCCCCAATTTTTAGGCGCGTTTTCGATTTTATCTTTCCGGGTATGTTACGTCGTAAATTAAATTTTACAAGATTATATATATATAAATATATATATTATCCGTATTTAAATTATTATATCAACATCGAAAATATTTTATGGGAACAATTTCTATAGGGAAAACTATATTTTACGGTTATATATTGTGTAGATCTTTCTTTTCGGTATATTATTTTATGGAAACGTTTTCCGTACTGGAAATCTTATTCCGATAGTTTTCGATCGAGTTATTTCAATGAACCTTCTTTTTATAATTATTTATATATTTATTTTACTCTCTTCCTATTCTTTCTTCTACGTTACCTACCCTGGCTGGTCTTCTTCCTCACAATGAATGCCGCCCAGGCTAGCAGCCGTCTTTCCTAGACCTGAGCCCCTGCTGCCTACGTCTACGTCTCCTAGCTGACCCCTCAGCCCCGGTCAGCCTCGACCCCTCACCCTCCTCACCTTTACTCTGATTGTCTCTCAGAACCATCTACCTCTCTTACGCTACCTTCATTACTCACCCACACATCTCCTCTCCTGACTTCACTCTCAACCACAACAAAGAGAAGCCCTTGCTTTGCCCTGCAACCCACTACAACCACCGGCAACTCCCATCGGGACAACCTCCGTCGCCGGACGAATCCCAGTTCACTGTTGGCTGCCGCCTTCTCCTTTTTCTTTCTTCTCTGTTCTTTGTCGCCGGGAAGGAGCCACAATAACCGTAGAGTCCTTCGGCTCTCACCGCCGCCAGAGAAGCCGAGTCGCACCACCGGGAATGAGAACGGCCACCACTGAAACAAACGGAGAAGCCAGAGCTTCCCTCTCTCTCGAAGCTCGTGGTCTGTCCTCGCGCGATCCTTCTGTTTGCGCCAGCCTCGCTCTGTTGCCGTCGAACCTGCCGCCGCTCTTCGTTCTAACACCGGAGAAGGAAGCCGCCGCCAGTGCAGCCCTCCTTCCTCCGCCGAGGTCTGCCGTCGCCGGGCATCTGCTTCCCCAGCCCTGCGCGGCTGCGCCTTCTTCAATTGGTTTAAAAGAAACCCTTTTTCATAATTACAATCGGGCCCCTCTATTTTTGGTGTAATTGCAGATTGTGCCCACTATTTTGAATTTGCAGTTTTGGACCCATATTTCTAGATTTTTGTAAATTACCCCTGCAGTAATTAACTATTGAATGTGCCCGGATTTATGATATTGCAGTTTTGAACCCAGATTTTTGGAATGTGACATTATGCCCTCGGTTGTAATATTTTCGTGAAATAGCCCAAGGTTTATTTACGGTTTATGGCCCGCATTTACAAGATTGTATATTTTACCCCGGAAAACGGTTGAGTGGTTTTGTTTCGTCCTTGGCTTTGAAAACGAGTTTTACCTTGGGTTTATGATGTCGTATGGGTTGCCCGGAAAATATATTTACGGATTTTAAAATTGGGCTTTACCTCCAGTTATAGTCTTGTATTTACTTACACAATTTTTTATGCCTTGTTGGATTAATTTGGATTTACGCTTCAAGTTGTAATTTTGGGTTATGACCAAGTTTCTAATTCCCGTATATTGCCGAAAAGGTTTTTTCTGAGTTTTAACGTGATAAATTGAAATCGAGCTTTTCTTTATTTTTATGTATATTATATATCCCAGTGAAATTTAGCGTACGAGCTAAATTTGTCTAATTTTTGGTGTTAGATTTGGAAGCGTCCCGATAAAGACCTAACAAGTCCAACTCGCCATCCATAGATCGTCTTTGGCCTTTTGACATCGTGTGAGTATATTTTCCCTCGATCTAGTTATGTTTAGCATTAGTATCATGTTAGGTTGGATCTAGCATACCTTAGAGTAAATGCCAAGTAGTGGTTTTGGATCTTAGGCGAGTGTGATGAGCATGTTAAACCTCATAGGTTTGTAAGTTGTTCGTGGATGTTGAGTATGATCTTATGAGAGGAAGTATGCTTTTGAGAGATCTCCTCATGCGTTGAGGGAGATGTGAGTGTTATAGATTCTAGGATGCGATCCTAGAATGAAAGTCAAACGATCTTGCGTAGATCGTTTGTATGAGACGCCTTAGACTTTTGAGTTGAGCAAGTTGTTGATATATATATCCTCTTTGATCAGGTTGTGGACTTCTTCCCAAGGGAAGCGAGAGTGTTGCGAGTTGAGTGTGGAGCCGAGGTAAGTCTCCGGACTTACTTAGCTCGTATTCCTTGTATTAACATTGATGTGTGTTTGGTGGTGTGTGTTTATTCTTTATTCTTTATAACAACTAAACCGGTAATAGGACCACCGACCTTATATTATTTTGGCCCAAGTGTATGATAACCGGCGGTGACATCATCTGCCTAGCTCTTGCGAGAGTCTAGGAGGTTCTTGGCGACTAGCCCGTGCTGGTTAGACGGTCGGAGGCATCCGTACCGTTCCACGCCGGTAAGTAGGGACCGAGGCGGGACCACGGTGGTCTCGTGTCACAAACCTAAGTTGAATTAGAACGGGATACGACCTAATAATACCAAAGATAATAAACCGGATTGATGTGCTTTTATGTATGTTGTATGCTTGTGATGAGATTATTTGTGTATGTGCCTTTCCCATTAATTCTAATGCTTTGAATATGAGCTAACGGTTTAATACCGAATGTTGTAGATTGCCTTGCAGGTTAGGAATGCGGCCGAGAGATCCGGAAGGGTGGGCAGCCGGGGTCCGTACATTTTAGGATTGGGTGGAGTCGAGTTTGAGTATTGTATATATTGTATGTTGTATGGCGTTTAGTTTTTGGGGTTGTATTTTTCGGCTGAAGTCCCCTGTTGTATTCTTTTGGGTTTTTCATTTCATTGCATAAAAATGTATTTCGGTTTTGGCCTTTATTTGTGCCTTGTTGCAAGATCCGGTGAAATTGTTGTCAAGCTAAGGGTCGGGACACATTGTGAGGTCCCAACCCGTAGCGCCCCGAGTCCCGCGGATTCGGGGTGAAACATAAATGCTGTTTATTTTTGATAAATCATGAAAAGTATCACCAAGAATTTGCCGTGGTTGCTATCTAAACAGCTTCTGAGCTTTACACCTTCTTTTAAGTTTTTTTAATGTATGATTATAGGTGGAGATTATGTTGACTAATTAACTCACTGTTTTGGATCTTGTAATCTGGAGAGGGTGTTCTTGCTATATGTAGAAGCTAATTAAGATATGTGATCGAGAGAATAATGAATAATAAAAACGGTTTTTAATTTGGTGTATCTTGATTTGTATCTCAGCCTGATCCAAATCTACTAGTTGCATGTAAGATTTGAGACCTTCTGTATAGTTGCTTGATATGAATGTCTATGGATAAAGTCGGTGTGAGGGGACGAAGTCCGGACGGCTCGGGGGCGGCCGGATTAACCTTTATGGATAATAAAATATTGAGTTAATATCTTGATTTTGGACATGTTTTTAGTTTGGTGTATCTTAATTTGGTGTATCTTGATTGTTTGTTCGTGTAATTGTTGAAATTAACGTATAAGTGCTAGGCTAATCCGATTGGGGACGAATCCAAACTGAAAACTAAAACCAAAATGCATTTTATTGTTTCACGTGTTTTCATATGTCCTTCCAGTGCTTACGTAATTTTCTTAATTCATATTTGGAACCAATGTTTGCCTTGTATTAACATAATTAATAATCACTTCGTTTTTCTTATTTTACAATTTCGATGAAATCTATGTCTCTCTGTCGTCTTTCTTGGACAACTTGGAGTTCAACTTTGAACCCGACCACAAAGAATTGGCTGATTCTTGTATTTCCGATACGCATCAATCGCTGGAATATTCTGCCCCATTCACCGGAACCAATGTCCAGCCACAACGGCAACCACCAATCGAGGTTTCGGACAAGTCCACCGTCCGTACCGACCCTTCGTTTCCCCACCTTTTCTTTTTGACCCCTCGTTATTGTAGTGATGCGCTGCTTGACCCCTCGTTTCCCCTTTTGGTGGGTAGCCTTCCTTCCCTCTCTCTCCTTTCTCCATTTCCTCCTTCCCCATTTGCTCTTTCACGTGATTCTTTTCCCCCTTGCTTCTCATCTCTCCTTCACTTCCCATGGTGATGCTCTTCATCTCCTTCTTGCTTGTGTGTGAGCTGCTAATCCTGGAAATGGATAGGAGGCAACATTCCGGACCGCAGTAGGCATGGTCTTCTACTTCTTCCCCTACTTCATCTTCTTCTTCCTCCTCGAGCTCCAATAGTGGAAGCCATGGATGCACTCAAATTCTTCCCCTTTGGCTTGCATGGGTTTTGATCAAGTATGGACTAGGACTGCTATCCTAGTTTATGAGAGTTTATGATCTTGTAAGAGTATATAGGACTAGATGTCTAAGGACTTCTAGCTTGCGTGAGTGGTTGTTGATTATCAAGCCTTGTCTTGCACAACCCTTGGTTGTATTCCTACGGGAAGTGAGATTGGTTATTTGGCTAGTTTTGAGACGAGGTAAGTCTCCGGACATACTTAGCTCGCTTTTATGCATTATTTGGAATAGTGACGATGGTGTGTGTTCTGGCTTGTTTATAATCATGAAAACCGGATTACGTTGACTTAGACATATATATTGTTGGCCCACTTGTTTATTATTATCGGGCGGTGACATCACTGCCCAACTCCCAAGGGAGACTGGGAGGTTCTCTGCGACCAGGCCATACATGGTATATGGGCGGGCTTCTTCACCACTCCACGTGGTATACGGGAAGAGCTCTGAACCACTCCTATTGGTTACCCGGGGACAGGGGCGAGAGTTATAGGACTTCTCGTGTCACACTTTGAACGAACGAAACTATTAATGGAATGACTTAAAAAGAGAAGATTTGAATCGGGTTGTGGGTGTATATGAGCATGATGTGCGTTATGTTTACTTATGTGCGTGTTTGTGCCCTTGCTATCTTTGTAATTCCTAGAATATGAGCTACCGGTTTTATACCGATTGTTGTAGTTGATGTGCAAGTTAGGATGTGGCCGAGTGATCCGGAGGAGTGGGCAGCCTGGGTTACATACATCATGGGTCGAGTTTGGGGGATTTGAGTCCGTGTATTGTTGTTGTATACTAGTGTATTTTTGGCGTTGTTGTATAGTCGTGTAAGGTCTTTCATTCTTTAATTATTCAGGGATCATATCATTGCATTTAAATGTATTTCACTTTTGACCTAAATTTGTGTCTTGTTGCAAGATCCGTGAAATTGTTGTCAGGCTAAGGGTCAGGACCCATTGTGAGGTCTCCATCCGTAGCATCCCGAGTCCCGGGGAATCGGGGTGTTACATACCCGGTGATTCATCCCATTAGAGAAACATTCTATCCCAACATACCACAACTTGTCCTAAGTTGATTAAAAGCTTGAGTCCTTTCTATAATCGGAAGTCCAAATCCCTAGAATCCACTCTCTATACATTGATTTTACATCTTGTGTTTGTGTTGTTGATTGGTTGACATTATTGCTTGATTGTGATTTTTGCTTGATCACCACAAAAACCCATCCAAAAACATATGATTTTCTTTTCTTTATTCCCTACTCTTTTCTTATCTTAGACTTGCACTATCCATGATTATTGCATGATTTAATCTCACCTCGGTCTTTGTGTTCGCCCTCGCAATGCTTCTCTTTCTACTCTATGACCCGTACACTGCGAGTTTTGCAAGGTAGTTTAGGAGATATTATCGAGTTATAAATTGTAAGACTTTGTGTGTGTATGTTTTGGGCGAACAAGTTCTTGGCACTCTTGCCTTGGATTTGTAGCATCACTCCTAGCGGAGAACAATATTCGGGAATCATGACTATTGCATGAAATGTATTTCGGTTTTGGCCTTTTATTTGTGTCTTGTTGCAAGATCCGGTGCAATTGTTGTCAAGCTAAGGGTTGAGACCCATTGTGAGGTCTCCGCCCGTAGCGCTCCGAGTCCCGCGGATTTGGGGTGTTACATCGTGTATTTCCTTGTATTGTAGTCATGAGTGATAAGTTGAATGTAATTTTTGTTTTTAATTGATATATGGTACGTTGTTTGGTGTTTTCTTGAAGATTTTGTTCTTTACTAGTACATATTTATAGTAGTAGATATATGATGGTATCATTATGTGTCATAAAAGAAATCTAACGTTTTATTTTCCAATAAAATCATTTTGTGATCATGGTTTTTGATTGTGCACATTTCATATAGAAGTAAGATAAATGGATCATGTGTAGGCAACTGTTGATAACTTTTGAGGAAGAAGTTTATATATATATTTATATATGGAAAATAATTAAACAACAATCCAATGTTTTATTTTCCTAATAAAAGCTTTTGGTGTATTTTTCATGGTTCCCACTTGTGATGCTTATTTTTTGACATTTATGGTCAATCTTTATTGGTACCTGCATAAATAATCAATTGCAAAAACCACAACTTAACTTATTATCATCATAAAATAATAATGGAAGGATTTCGACGATAAAGAAATAGATGAAACAAAATATATCATACCCAAATTAGTATTTGATATATATATATATATATATATATATATATATATATATAAATATATATATATATATATATATTTATATTTATTTATGACTATACCTATTAATGATGAATATTAACAACCCTCACAACCAGGACCACCTATGTTGTAGCCGTTGGTACCTATATTTATGATCAAAATAAGAATAAATCACAAATGAAATTAACGATGTTAGTAAAATATTAGTTTATCACTTGATTGAATACTTAATAAAAACACGAAGAAGAGACAATACATATCACACTTACACGACTATAATGTATAAAGGTGAACACATGTAATTTTTCGTAAACTTTTTGGATCTATAACTCGAATATAAGTTCTAGTCTACCTTCCTCACCTTCAATTTTAAAGCTTGTTCAAATTTTTACATATTTGCATGGAATATGCTATGTTTGATAAAAGATAATTTATAGTATTAAGTAATACTTTCGAAAAATTAAAGGTAGTAATTGATACATATTAAGACTCAACCTTAGTCGATGAAAATGACTATATCTTGTTATTTGGAGTTTAAAATGTTTCATTTTATCTTAAAATATTTTATTTTATAATATATATGCATGATATATTTGTGTGTGTGGAGTTTGGTATTATTAATTTATCATTATATGTTACGATAGACAATAGATTTTGAATTAAAGTATTATAATCTGGTGTATATATAAGTAGAAATTGGTTTCATATTATCGTGTTTAAGTGATTAATTTCAAAAAGTGATAAAATAATTGATCACAAGAAACATGGCTTGATGGGTCTAGAGATATATGTACCTGTTTCGGATACAATCAAGGTAGACGATGAATCTTGGCTGCATTTATCTTTGCACGCTAACTGACATTCATCTGATATACTATACTTCGGGCAGTTTTGTTTTACGCATTTCACAAAACATTCGTCATACGTACCTGTATATTAGTGTTAAGCTAAATCATTAATTATTATATACAATAAGATTACTGTAACAAAAGATATATATGATCTATTTTTGCGGTACAAACTCTGTTTTTGTTTCACCTCGGGTCTTACAATTGTATTTTAGAAACGTTGGTAAAAAAAATAAACTTAATGATGAGGCATATTTAGATATCACACACAATGTGATTTCTAGTCTGACTATGGTTATATAGAAAATGGTTTGTAAGCAATGGTCATATGATCATGACCTTTGAAGATGAGACACATTTATTTATTTATCCGATGCCCACAATTTTTTGAGGATGATGGTGGTTAGGATAGTAATGGTAATACACCCCTCTGTTTCAGGTTATGATTGACACCTTAAAATTTGATAATTTTCACAAATTAGTCAACACACCAAAATATCATGAAATAATGAATTAGATGAAATAAGAATGAAACAAACCAAAAAGGAAATTAAAATTTGTGTATGTACCGTTGGAGGTAACCGAATGCACGGTCATAGACAAGAGAACCAAGAAAACTAGAACCATCATGACTCGCGTATTTCCTTGCATTGTAGTCCTGACTGATAAGTTGAATGTAATATACGTTTTTAATTGATTTGAGGTACGTTGTTTGGTGTTTTCTTGAAGATTTTGTTCTTTACTAGTATGTATTTATAATACTAGATGTTTGATGGTATCATTAGGTGTCATAAAAGAAATCTAATCATTACAATAGGTAAAATATATTTTGATTCAAAACTATTACTTTTTGTATAATTTAATGACTACATTAGGTGTAAAGTTACACTAAATATGGACATAAGTGATTTATTACATAATACATAAGATACATTTCAAGTTTATGATTAGGAAATGAATTACTATTGTGTATTGAGTCTCTCTATATATATTTTCTCTACTTTTGGGGATTTTAATTTTTATTGTGGGAAGAATGGTCATCGATCAAATGGTAAATCTACTTTAACTTTTTTTCGAAAAAAAAACATTTGTTAGTCTCGTCATGTACGTTTGATTCACACTTCGCTATAGAAAATTATGCATTATAATAGATCGAGTTATTCCAAGTTCAAATGCAGCAACTCACAAATATTTTGGCGGGTTCATTGTAATATCCGGAATTTTTATTCCGTTTGTTTCCGTAACAAACCGGATTTCGATCAGTTGATCCATATCCGTCTACTTAGTTAAACACATTGTTTCAAAATTTATCATTTTATGTAGCTTCCCTTCACATAAAATGATAGGATCCTTATAACAAATCCTAAACTATAACATGACCATGACAAATCTGTGACGAAGCTGTGACAAGACCCAGACAAGTGTGTGACGAAGCTGTGACAAGGCCCAGACAAATCTGTGACGAAGCTGTGACAAGGTCCAGACAAGGCTGTGACAAATCTGTGACAAGGCCCAGACAAGCTGTTGACAACCCAGCTTCCTACCTTCTGTTGCCCAGCAGCAGCTTGCCCAGTGCCCAGCTTCAGCCAGCGTGGACAGCAGTCCAGCCCAGCTGCCTGAGGAGCCCAGCAACACGCCAGCAGCTTGCCAGCAGCACGCCATCGGCGCCAGCCCAGAGCGTTCGGCCTGCTGTTCTACCTCGGGCAGCCCAGGAAGCTTGCCAACCTCCTTGCGGACTGGCCCAGCAACGCAGCAGCTTACCACCTCCTTCAGCCCGAAACAGCCGTTACAGATCCTTTCCTTCTGTAACCATCTCTCTTTCCTATCGTATTCCCTGAATCTCGCTCTTCCCTTATCTGCGTTACTCCTCCCTCTCTCCTATCGTGTTATTCCGCAATCTCATCAGCGTCTCCTTCTCTCCTATCTTCATACTTTCTAGTTCGAGTTGGAAGACGAATGCACACCAGCCGACTGCATATCCAGCCTTCGTCTGCACACATCCAGCCGCTCCAGGCACATACAATCACCTCCTGATCTCGCGACCGAACCAAGGTTAGTGCAGTGAACTTTGTGTAGTCGGTTATCATGCTAATCTCACTCTACCGACTCTCCTGCGTACATCACTCACCATCACTCTCTTCTTTGTTTCTTTGACCAACGTTGTTGTGCCTCGAACTGCAGCCAAAGGGGCTGAGTCCATCAATTCACAGCCACCGTAGCCAACCTCAAGTTGCTTAAGACGAAGCAGAACCTTGTGAGATCTTCTACATACACCTCCGGTAGGCTCCTTCTTCATTCTTCTTGCCTCACTTTTACCAGTTCAGAGTAATGATCTCCCTCCTGTGTTAACTTCAGCGACGCCAGCCAGCCCTCTCAGTTACGAGTCAGGAGCCAAAGGACTTGGAGCACTCTCTACTGAAGCAGGTAAGTCCTACTATTTGTTGTTCTGTTGGTGAGTGAGATGTGAGGTAGAGACCTCATGTGTGAATTCTAGAATATGAATGCAGTGAGTTTCGAACTCAGAATCTGTGTACAATTTAAATAGTGGGTGTTGCTGACCAGGAGAATCGAAGTAGAGACCTTACACACTTATCCCAGCCTTAAGATAGCTTACTTCCAGAACGAGTTTCGACACTTTAAACTTAGCATCCACCGTTGAATTTTGGATATGTTGTAGACTGTTATACTTAGTATATGGTATTAAAATTTGGGAATGAGTTAACGGTCGGATTGGAATCTATGAGGTCTCAAAGTTGTTTTGGTTAAGTATAGGAAAAGTAAGTATTGTAACCAACTTTGAGAATTTTTATAAAAATGATGGATGAACAGTTTTGAAAAATTCTTGCTCCTAAGGCTAGACGGAACATCATAGATGATCTAGAGAATTATTTCGGAATTTTTATAAGCTTTTACGAATTTCATATTTGAAGCCGAAGTTGGACCATTACGATCTTTCGGAAAAATAGGAAGATAGGTAAAGTGTCAGTTTGTAACCTAACTAAACTTTAGGAGTTAGAATATGACTTTATAGTCTCAAATAAGAGTTTAGACAAGAATTGTGGAAATTCTGGGAGTTTCGGGACTAGGGGTAAAATAGTCATTTTACCATAAATTAGTACGGTAATTTAGTTATGTCCTATTACGATGTTCAATCTTAGAAGTCTTAGACTTCTAATTACTTGGGAGTGTGCTAATGCACTTATCTCCTTTGGCAGGCAACTGAGTTGCTACAGTTACAGAGCGAGTTTGGTTTACAGAGAATCGAGATTTATAATAGGTAAGTCCTTTGGGCTTACTTAGTTGACTTCTGAATATGAGCATGAATGATGATAGTGGTGTGTGATTGAGATGTTTAGAGTTATAGGTTGTGATAGATATTTACCGACCTATACTTGGCCTAAGAGTAACGGGCGGTGGCATTCTGCTCAGTTAGCTTGAGAGCGCTGGGGGTTTCTTTAGGGACTAGTCCACACTCGGTTTGTAGTGA
Organism: Fagopyrum homotropicum; assembly: GCA_033239125.1. NCBI lineage: Eukaryota > Viridiplantae > Streptophyta > Magnoliopsida > Caryophyllales > Polygonaceae > Fagopyrum > Fagopyrum homotropicum. Next base: position 63,704,735 of record BSWB01000005.1, read on the forward strand.
TGCTACCGGCGGAGGTAAGCTAGACCTACACCCAGTTGGATAAGGAACGGAGGCGAGAACTATTAATAGTTCTCGTGCCACAACTGTAAAATTGAATAAGATGAATCACCTAAGTAATAGATAATAAACGGTTGTGTGCCAGCATGATGTTTGTTTATGTTATTCTGCGTGTGTTTGTGCTGTTATTATTCTACTTATATTTGGATAGTTAGCTAACAGTTGTTATGTTGTGTAGACGTACCACAAGTTAGAGCAGATGCCGAGTGATCCGGATGGTAGTGGTCAGCCGGGGTGTCGTACTTTTAGGGCGTGTTGCAGTTTCTTTATTTGTGGGATTTCCAGTTGGACCTTGGTTCTTTTCTTTCTATCCGTAGTTGTTATCTTATGTTTTCCGGCTGTTGGTTATTCTGGTCACATTCATACGTTGTTAAGACTTAATTCATGATTTCCGGGTTTTTCTTATCTGTGCCTTGTTGTAAGATCTTGTTAAGTTGTTGTCAAACTAAGGTCGGGACCCACTGGTCCTAACCAGTAACTACCCAAGTTGTAAAAATTTGGGGTGTTACAACATGGTATCAGAGCTCTAGGTTGGCAACAATGGCACTTGAAATCTTCTAAAAAGGTCACATAAGTAAATAAAGAGAACCCGAAAGGGGTCTGAGTTTTCCAAAGAAGATTTTGGTTTTAAAATGCATGCATAGTCGGGATGGGATAGAAAGTACGGATGACCACCACTACCTCCGCGGATCTCGGTATTCTTAGTATGATTATCATGGACTTTTACTGCGTATGATAGATTAGTTAGATTATAACTGTAGTTGTTACCGTTTGTGTAGATGGCACGTACTAGGGCTACACCAGCGACTGGCCGAGGTAGGGGCCGTCCCCCCTTCCCCCAGTTAGACAAGATCGAGCTGATAGGACCCCTGCTGTTAGAGGGCGTGGTCGTGGAGGTAGACCTCCACTAGGGAGAGGTCGAGGACGAGTTCCTCGAGAGGATCCACCTGCAGCAAGCATAGCAGAGGCTGATGTGGAAGAGGTAGCTGAGAGTGTACGTCCCGAGGTCAGGCAAGAGACCGCCGCTAGGTCTGGAGCGCAGGGAGCACGTTCGACTGAGTCAGGACGTGTTTCTATTGGAGCATTTGAGTATAAAGAGTACAAAGCATACATCGAGCGTATGGAGGAGGCTGCCAGAGTTGAGAGGCTTACCCAGGTACCACCGGTGGTACCGGCCCGGTCAGTTCAGGTAACACAGGGGGTGTCTCAGGTGCCGGTTGTACCTGAGAGGAGAGTTAATGTTGATAGAGCGCCTGCTGGGTCTAGAGCACCGAGACCGGATAAGTGGTTGAAGGCTTTCAACTCTCAGAAGGTTCCCTCATTCAGTGGAGAAATAGGGCTAGAGGTGGAGCATTGGATAGGGAAGATAGAGACTTCTTTAGAGGCGATACGTTGCCCCGAGGATCGACAAGTGGATTTGGTGCAGACCTGTTTCACAAATGATGCTCATTCATGGTGGCGGACCATTCGTAGCCGAGTCACCAGTTGGGAGCAGATGAGGAGCATTGTTAGAGACAGGTACTGTCTTGTCTCGCTGTGGAGGGAGAGATTCCAGGATTTCATTGAGGCGAGATTTGAGGATATCCCGATTGCTGCTGCCATAAAGAAGTTTCAGAAGGAGTTGACCCTACTTGGACCAGCTGCACCTCCAGAAGAGCAACATGTTTACCTTTTCTCCAGGAGATTGAGAGAGTACCCGATCATATCTGGCAGGATTCCGCTGTGAGACTTTGTCTGACTATCAAGATAGGGACTCTGCTTATGAGAGAGATAGGCCAGCTTCGAGGAAAGCAATTCAGTCTAGTGGGCCGGATAAGCGGCAGAAGACAGGACATGCTGGTAGCAGTACAATAGTAGCAAGTTATGGTCGAGGACAGACTCAGGGGAGGCCTAGCTACCACCCTACAGTTCAGACTTCCGGTAGAGATCGACAATGCTTTAACTGTGGTAGCCGCGATCACATTAAGACGCACTGTCAGAGGCCACCTACTACTTGCTTCACTTGTGGGAAGCCGGGACACATGGCTAGTTTCTGCCGTCATAGATTTTTCCAGAATAACGTTTTGCCCGCAGGCAATTTCTAAACCCACCTGTCATCAGATTTCATCAAACAAACTATCCATAATCACTAGAATAATATAACGACCATAATGGAATTTCTAATTATCCATTTTGACAAGCCTAAAGTCAATTTAGGCCAAATCCCAGTACGGAAAACGAATAAATTCATAACTTATTCGTTACTAACCCGATTGACAATCTAAAAGAAGATTCGGAAACACAACGACGCAGGCTACGCATGGACAACATCAAATTCACCGGAATCTGAGCGACGGAACCGTCCTGGTGACATATATGCTCGACCAGCCCTCCATATACTCGGAAATGCAGAAACTCGGTACCGATATGAAGAGAATGAAGAGAGGAATCCAGAAACTCAAACGGAATTGAAATCGGATTAGAAACGGAGAGTAGATCTGAGTTTGAAGGTTGAGAGAAATCAGAGCTTTTACGAGAAAACGTGAAATGAAATGAATTAATAAAGAATTTTCCGCTATTTATAGTGAAGACGATAATTATCCTTTAGTAAAGTTGATAATTATCCTTTAACCGATCCAAAGGCGGGTCGAACCTCTTTCTCCAAACTTCTCGAGATTGGAACATTAAATCTGGAATATTGTAGGGATAATTATTACACAACTGCCTCGAATGAAATAAATAAGAATAAACTAGCAAGAATGAAATGAATAACTAAGGCTGATTTCTTTTTTTTTTCTTTCTTTTTTTTTTCTTTTTTTTTTTGAAACTCGGATTCTCTTTTCCTTTTTTTTAAAACTTACTTGTGGAGTTAAAGAAAAATAAAAGAAAAATGCTAAGAAAATCCTACTTAGTTGCAAGAGGATAGAGTTGACCAAGTAAATAGCTAACCAAGGGTGAAAGATTCAAAAAAAATAGGCTGAAAATGTGGGGGAAAGAGGTGGCTTGAAAATAGGTTGGATGATCAGCCTTCTTCTTTCTTTTTTTTTTTGAAAGTTTAGAGCTTGTTTAGGGTTGTGTTTGGACGTTGGACAACAGCTGGTGGTGGCATGGCGGTAGGCACAAGGGACTGGTGGTAGGCGCGGTGTAGGAGTGGTGCCGGCGTCCAAGATTCACAAACAAAAGCAACAAACTTGTTAGTTCAATCAAAAACTTGGAATAGAAATGGCAATGGCAATAGACTCAAAACAATGCAAGACTCAAACAAGAAAACGAGACACTTTTGGTTTTTGAATGATTTACCGACTCTTTTTGTAGGTTGAACGTCAATTAGCTCTGATACCAATTGATACGGGGATTAGCCGCGAAGAACGGATCTAGACGAGCAACCTGTTTTCGGGAACAAATGCAAACGAAATTCAGCAAACAAAGATGCAAGGAAAACGTGCAAAACAAAGAGGGAAAACGAAATAGGAAAGAAGAACCAAAAGGAACAAACGATAGAACCCTTGGATTCGATTATCCAAGAACCAAACCGATGACGATTCGACCTCGCTTCTTACAACTTCACTCAATCGATCTAGGATTATCGAAGGCACGAAGAGGTTGCTTTGATTCGACTTGTAGCACCAACCCGAAGGATATTGACACACACAAGAACGAGAAAGCTATGCAAACACCACAATTCTCACAAGACAAGAGGATAAACTCAAAGGTTTCAATTTGGCACTTTCACAAATGTGTTTAACGTAGTCTCCCTCAAAAAGGAAGAGAGAAAGGTTTATATACAACATAGCCTTCTCTCCTAAAAATAGAATGGAAAAATAAAAAACAATAATTACAAATTAGAGTGTTTTAAATAAATCCATAAAATAGACTAATTCTAGGCTTTATTTAACACTCTCTAACTAGCTTCTCACGCCAGCCATGCACATGCACACGTGAAGCTCTCCTATGCTCCATTCAACTTCTTATTGGCTGGTCCAATGTGGCTAAGCATCATGACGGGCCTTGGACTCATTGGAGGTGAGCTTGGGTGAGCTTCTTGAACCATGGCTAGGAAGATAGCATCCATCTCCGCTTGGCGTTTGGCTTGAGCTCTTGTTAGGGCTCTTTGTGGTGTTGAAGATGGAGCTAGCTCGGATGACCCTTGTGGTGTTGAAGATGGAGCCAGCTCGGATGACCCTTCATCACAACTCTAAACTGTTCTACTTATGATAAGGAGCTTTATGCATTGTTTACAGTGCTTAGGATTTGGCAACATTATCTTTGGCCTAGAGAGTTTATATTGCATACTGATCATGAATTATTAAAACACTTTAGGAGCCAAGATAAACTTGATAGATGGCATGGTAGGTGGATGGAATTCATTGAAACATTTCCTTATGTGATTAAGGACAAGAAAGGAAAAGATAATGTAGTAGCTTACTACATTGGATGCTAGAGTTCTTGGCTTTGTTTACATTAAGGATTTATATGTAAAGGATGATGATTTTGGAGAGATTTATAAAGCTTGTGTGGAAAAAGGGGTTGTAGATAAGTTTTACTTGTTTGATGGCTTCTTGTTTAGAGTTGATAAAGTATGCATTCTAAAGTGTTCTCTTAGGCTTTTACTTGTGGATGAATCCCATAGGGGAGGTTTGATGGGTCACTTTGGTAGAGATCAGACATATCATATGCTGCATACTCATTTTTATTGGCCACACATGCTTAGGGATGTTGAGAATTTTGTGAAAAGATGCTTAGAATGCTTGAAAGCAAAGTCTAGAGTCATGCCCCATGGTTTGTATACCGCTTTACCCATTCCCGTAGCTCCTTGGGAAGACACTAGTATGGACTTTATTTTGGGGTTACCTAGGACTAAGAGAGGAAGAGACTCTATTTTTGTGGTGGTAGATAGGTTCTCTAAGATGGCACACTTCATAGCTTGTCACTAAACGGATGATGCCACTAATTTTGCAAACCTCTTCTTTAGGGAAGTAGTTAGGCTACATGGAGTTCCTAGAACCATTGTTAGTGATCGGGATGTGAAATTTCTTAGTTACTTTTGGAAGACTTTATGGGGTAAGCTAGGTACTAAGTTGTTGTTCTCTACCGCTAGCCACCCTCAAACTGAAGGTCAAGCCGAAGTAACTAATAGGACTTTAGGGACACTTTTAAGGGCTGTAATTAAGAAGAATTTGAATGAGTGGGAGGATGTTTTACCACATGTTGAGTTTGCATATAACAGGACCATCCATTCTTCCACTAACATGACCCCTTTTAAGTGTGTTTATGGTTTGAATCCCTTAACCCCTTTTGATCTTATGCCGTTACCTTCAAAGGAGCGAGTAGATTTCAATGCAGGTAAACAAGTTGAGTACATTAGGTGATTACATGAGAAGACACGGCTGAGCTTAGAGGAGAAAGCAGCTCGGACCGCAGCTAAGTCAAACAAGGGACGGAGGAAGTTGTTGTTTGAGCCCGGAGATCTCGTGTGGTTACATCTTAGGAAGGAGCGTTTCCAAGTGCTTCGAAAGTCCAAGCTATCACCTAGGGGTACCGGTCCTTTCAAGGTGCTTCACAAAGCCGGTGACAACACTTATGTATTGGATCTTCCGGAGGAATTCGGGGTCAGTCAAACCTTCAATGTTAGAGACCTCAGTCCGTTCCCACCCATAGATGTAGAGCTTGAAGATTCGTGGACGAATCCTTCCCAAGAGAGGGGGAATGATGAGGGACCATCCGAGCTAGCATCTCCGGAGTATGTGGGAGCTATCACACGTTCCCGAGCTAAGAAGATCGAGCATGAGACCGAGGGCTTGCTGATGTAATTGGCTACAAGTGTTCATAACGAGGCTTGGCTCCTATGTAAGCAAGAGAGCAACGACGCCACAGCACAGGACTCGGCCATCCCCGCACATGACGCCGTTGCTCCGCCCCACGTTTCCAGCACCGTTCCATGTCTCTCATTGAGGAATGAGGCTTTTTAAGGCCTACTTAGTGATTGTGTGTTTTAAGTAGCCCATTGCGCTTAATTTCCATTTTTTATTGTGTCTTTTGTTTAAAGAGATGAAACTATTTAAAGGTTCTTCCTATTACTTTTAAGGTAGATTATTTTTGGTGAAAAACACTTGTTTTCAGATTTCATCTTCAATCAAAGGCGACTTTGATTGAAGAGTTATTGTGATCAGATTTGGCTTAGTTGTTTCGCGTGTGTCAATTGCTCTCGGGTTCTTTGTGTTCGTGAGATTCCATAAGCATCCTCCTCGTGTTGTCGAAGTTCTAAGTCGACTGTGTGAGGTTGTAAGGGGCTGAGTTCGTTGCATCGTTCTTGGTGGTTCTTGATCCCGAGATCAAGGGTTTCAACGTCATTTGTGTCGGGTTCATCTACATCATACTCTCCTTTAATTTCCGTACCTTCGTTTTCAGTTTAGTGTCTTCTTGTTCCTTTTATTCGCAGGTCACGCAGCATACGAAACCCTAGCCGGCTGTTGATATTGCCGTTGTGCGTCTTTCCTTCCTTCCGTCATTTAGATCGAGCCAACGTCGGGTCTGCCCCGTATCATGTGTTAATCTCTTTAGAGATTGGTGTTACTAGTCAATACTAGTCCCTCCTTGTGCTTGTCTCCATTGAAGGCTTGTGTAAGGTTATAGAAGAAAAGGTTGAAGGCATCATCTTGCTTGGGTTTTGATCAATCTGATCAAGGTTCTTGTAAGGGAGTCTTTTGGTTCTGTTCGATCTACTTCTACCATACATCCTACGTCCCCTTACATCCTCTTTTCTTCCATCTTTCCATCGTCATTTTCTTGTTCTAACAATCTGAATTTTGTGCCATTGGTTAAGGAAAAACGTCATTGTTGGTTTCAAGGATTCCCAATCTAGATCTAGTCATTCGCGGCCCCAACCCGCATCAAAGTGGTATCAGAGCTAGTTGATTGCGAGTCCGGAATCAGCCATCACCATTGACGGTTTGAGTATCTTCTTTGAGTCTGTTTTTTGTTTGAGTGATTTGCTTCATCTTAAGACTCTATTTGAGTCTAATTTGCTTTGTTTCTTGTGTTTATCGGAGAAGAGAGAAAGCCAAGCCAAAACCACCATTTTTTCAGCCACTCTACATCACCTTCATCGGCCTTTTCTTCATCCAAAACGTCCAACTGCATCCTCTTGGCAAATAACCATTCAAAAAAAAAAGAAGGGGGACCACTCTCCAAAACAAATCAGTCGTTGCAAGTAGGAGAGAGAGGCAACAAAAGCTCCTTATTTGTAGCAACAACAAGAGACTACTTCTAGTTTGTTATCTCTTATTTCTTTTCAATTTTTAATTTCATTTCTCTCTCCTATTTTCTTCCATAAAACGTCAGCCAAGGAACACAAAAGAAAAACAAAGAAAACAAAATATTTTCTCATACATTTTCATCATCCTACATATCATACATTTCATATCATATTCTATACTAACCTAAGTTGTGTAGAAGCTAGAAAAACAAGTGTTTTTGCAATCTGATTGTGAAAGGATCATTGAGATTACAAACAAGAGTTACCAACCTCATTTCTTATCCATCACCATTACCGAAAAGCCGACATTAAACACCACAGCCGGCCATATCTCTCTCCATTGCATAAGGACAAGGTAAGTGAAGCTCTCTTCTTAGTCTCTTGTGTATCTATCTTCCTTGTTTTATTCTAATTCTATCATATCTTGAGTTTACCATCTTTTTGAGTCCATATCAGCCTTTTGCATCTATCTCTGAGTCTTGTGTCTTTTTTGAGTTTTTTGTGTGATTTAGCTAGTTAACATTGCTTGCAAGCCGTACTAGTTGAGTCTTGAGTCTTATTTCATCTTCTTAGTGTCTATCTTGACGTTTTTTGTTGTGAACCTTCAAGCGGCGGTTTATCACCCTTTTTCAAGTCAAGGAGTGTGCTAGTTGAGCTAAGGCATTGATCTTAGAAGGAGTTTTAATCCATCCAAGTCAGTTGCATCAAATAGCTTGTGATTAACACAACTTGAGTGTGAGAGTGAGAGTAAACACTTGTGAGAATTTTCTGTTTTATCTAATTCAACTAGTTTGCTTGTTTTGTGTGTTTTTTTGATCATGTCTAGGTCTAATAGTCCAAGCAAGTCCCACAGCAGTGAGCCAATGCACCCGGAGACATTTGCTATGTTGAAGCAACTAATGGATTCGGTGGCAAGATTGACACACCGGATTGACACATTGGAGCCTCAACCAGCACCCACGGCCACATCACAGCCTAGGTCCACTTTCGAGCTAGGCGGCATATCAAGAGATGCCTCTAGAGAAACAGCCCCTGAATCTGAGCCATTTAGGCCTTAAAAAGAGCTAGATGGAATAGGGAAAGTGAAGGTCAAGATTCCTAGTTTTGAAGGCAAGTGTGACCCGGATGCTTACATGGATTGGGAGACTAAATTGGAGCAAATTTGGTCTTGCCAACATTTTGGAGTGCAAAGGAAAGTCCAGCTTGCATCATTGGAGTTCCAAGGCTATGCACTAGTATGGTGGGATCATCTTGTCAAGGAAAGAAGAAGAACCTTTGATCCGGCCATCACTACATGGGAACAAATGAAGAGAGCTCGTTTTGTACCTCAACATTATGCTAGGGAGCTGAGGCAAAGGTTGGAGAACCTTAGACAAGGAACCATGAGTTCCGAAGAGGTCTATACCTCTATGCAAATAGCAATGGTGAAAGCTAATGTGGTTAAGATGAGGACTCTACAATGGCTAGGTATCTACGCATTTTAAACTCATCTTTCGCTAATGAAATTGATTTGTATCCTTATAATACCATGGTGGAGCTGCTGCATTTGGAAATCAAAGTAGAGAAGAAGACAAAGGCTAGGAACCAAGGTGCCAAGACAGCCGGCCCCAAGGATCCTACAGCCGTGAGCCTACATCCACCAAGGAGGACCGAAAAGCATCAACCATGGACCAAGGAGCACAAAGAAGGAGCTCAATACCTCATTCATCTTCTAGACCCTTGTATGAGCCTTCAAGTGGTACTAAAGGGAGTACCTCTAACTCTACTCTTCGTAATAGAGATATTGTGTGTTTTAAATGTCAAGGTAGAGGTCATTACATGAGGGATTGTCCTAATAAGAAAATTCTGATTTTAAATCAATTTGGACAATATGAGAGTGAGGATGAGCATGAAAATGATGATAACACCCACCATAATGGATTGCATGAAATTGGTAGTGATAGTGATGAGGGCATTGAATATGAGCATGGAGAATCATTAATAGCTAGAAGAACTTTGCATGCTAAGCTATCTCCGTGTGAGGATAATCAAAGAGAGAACCTTTTTCATACTAGATATCTAATTAAAGGGAAGGTGAATATGATCATAGATGGAGGTAGTTGTTGCAATATAGCTAGCACTGATTTGATTAATAAGTTGCAAATTACCACATTTTATCACCCTAGGCCTTACAAATTGCATTGGATGAATGATTGTGGAGAATTAAAAGTAAATAGGCAAGCTGGAGTTACTATCACTTTAGGTAGCTATGAAGACATCATTACTTGTGATGTAGTTCCCATGCAAGCTTGTCATATTCTTTTGGGACGTCCATGGCAATTTGATAGGAGAGTTAAGCATGATGGTTTTACTAATAGGCATACCTTTGAATTTAATGGTCAAAGAATAACTCTTAAGCCTATGACACCATTGCAGATTGCTGAATTTTATGAGAAGAAGAAGGAGTTGAGTGTGGAGAAAAATAAGGTGAAAAAGAGAGGGGATAGCTCACGGTCTAAAACAAATGCCATGGCCAAGATTAGTACCACCCTATTAGCGACACCTTCTAGCATCCAAGTAGGAGTACATCCTAGATTACACCCCTTTATATGCCATTCTTGTGAGCTTGTGCAAGAGCTTAGTGACTTTGAGTGATGAAGCCAAGGCCACCCTACCTAAGCCCATCCTAGCTATCCTAGATGAGTTTAGTGATGTGTTTCCTGACGAGATTTCTGCTGTCCTTCCACCTTTTAGAGGTATTGAGCACCAAATAGATCTTATTCCCGGTGCTACACTCCCAAACCGTCCAACCTATAGGATGAACCCTAAAGAGAGCCAAGAGATCCAAAACCAAGTCCAAGAACTTCTAGATAAGGGTTATGTAAGGGAGAGTTTGAGTCCTAGTGCCGTTCCCGTCCTCTTAGTGCCTAAGAAGGACAATACATGGAGAATGTGTGTTGATTGTAGAGCCATCAACAACATCACCATTAAGTACCCCCATCCTATCCCACGTTTAGATGACATGTTAGATGAGTTGAATGGAGCCACATTGTTCTCTAAGATAGATCTTAGGAGTGGTTATCACCAAATCAGAACGAGGGAGGGAGATGAGTGGAAAACGGCATTCAAGACCAAGTTTGGTCTTTATGAGTGGCTAGTGATGCCATTTGGTTTAACCAATGCTCATAGAACATTTATGAGATTGATGAATCACGTGTTGAGACATTACATTGGTAGGTTTGTTGTGGTTTACTTTGATGACATCCTCATCTATAGTAAGTCACTTGAAGAGCATGAGGAACATTTGAGGGGAGTACTTGTAACTCTTAGAATTGAATATTTGTCTGCTAATTTGAAGAAATGTGAGTTTAGTACTAATCAAGTTGTTTTTCTTGTTTTTGTAGTGAGCATAAGAGGTCTAGAGGTTGATGGAGAGAAGATCAAGGCAATCCAGGAATGGCCTACTCCCGCAACCGTCGGTCAAGTGAGAAGTTGCCACGGCCTAGCCACCTTCTATAGACGTTTTGTGCGAGATTTCAGCACCATAGCAGCCCCACTCACGTTCTTGACAAAGAAGAAGGTGCCATTTGTGTGGGGAGATGCTCAAGAGAAGGCGTTTAAGGAGTTGAAGTAAAGGTTGTCCCATGTACCTCTCCTAGCTCTTCCGGACTTCACCAAACCTTTTGAGGTCGAGTGTGATGCTTCGGGTATTGGCATTGGAGGAGTACTCATGCAAGAGGGTAAGCCACTAGCATTTTTAGTGTGAAATTAAAGGGAGCATGTTTAAACTACTCGATGTATGATAAAGAACTTTATGCATTGTTTAGAGTATTAAAAACATGGCAACATTATTTATTGCCTAGTGAATTTGTCCTACGTACCGATCATGAGTTCTTAAGACATTTTAGGAGTCAAGATAAGTTAGATAGGAGATATGGTAGATGGATGAAGTTTATAGAAACTTTTTCTTATATCATAAAGTATAAAAAGGGCAATGATAATGTTGTAGCGGATGCTCTCTCTAGGAGACACTCTTTAATCACAACTATGGATTTTAAGGTCTTAGGTTTCTATTATATTAAGGATCTATATGTTGATGATTCTGATTTTGGAGACATATTTAAGCTATGTGCATCTAGAGGAGCCTTTGATAAGTATTACTTGTTTGAGGGTTTTCTATTTAGAGTTGATAAAGTGTGCATTCCTAAGTGTTCCCTTAGGCTATTACTTGTTGAGGAAGCCCATATGAGAGGCTTAATGGGGCATTTTGGGAGAGATAAGACTTATCATATGCTAGATTCACATTTTTATTGGCCCCATATGCTTAGAGATGTAGAGAACTTGCTTAAGAGATGTCTTGTGTGTTTAAAGGCTAAGACTAGATTGAAACCTCATGGATTGTATACCCCCTTACCCACGCCTAAGTCACCTTGGGAGGATATTAGTATGGACTTCATTGTTTGGTTACCTAGGACTAAGAAAGGGAGAGATTCAATTTTTGTGGTGGTAGATCGATTTTCTAAAATGGCCCATTTTATTTCTTGCCATAAGACTGATGATGCTTATAATGTAGCTAACTTGTTCTTTAGGGAAATTGTTAGATCACATCGAGTACCTAGGAGTATAGTGAGTGATAAGGATGTTAAGTTTCTTAGTTTCTTTTGGAAGACTCTTTGGGGTAAACTAGGGACGAAGTTGTTGTTTTCGACTTCTAGTCATCATCAAACGGATGGTCAAACCGAAGTAACTAATAGGACATTAACTACCATTCTGAGGGCTGTTTTAAAAGATAATTTGAAAGCTTGGGAAGATGTCTTGCCTCATGTATAATTTGCATATAATCGTACATTACATTCTTCTACTAATCTAACTCCTTTTGAGTGTGTCTATGGGTTGAATGCTTTGACCCCTTTTGATCTTATACCGTTGCCCATAGCGGAGCGAGTAGATTTTAATGCAGAAAAATAGGTGAAGATCATCAAGGAACTGTATGAAAGGACACGGAAAAGGCTAGAGCAGAAGGGGAGGCAAGTGGCGGCCAAGGCTAATAGGAACCGCAAGCAAGTGTTGTTCGAACCGGGAGACCTCGTGTGGTTGCATTTAAGGAAGGATAGGTTCCCGGAAAGGCGCAAGTCCAAGCTATCACTTAGGGGAGACGGACCATTCAAAGTACTACGTAAGGTTGGCAACAATGCTTATGTAAGCTTCCGGAGGACTATGGAGTGAGCCCTATTTTCAACGTAGGAGATCTAAGTCCCTTTGAGTGAAGTGATGCGGATGGTGATGATTCGAGGACGAATCCGTCCCAAGAAGGGGAGTATGATGAGGGATCATCACCAACATCCCCTACTAGTCCTACAATGCAAGGGCCAATCACTAGATCAAGTGCAAGAGCAATACAAGAGGAGGTGTGCAACTTGTTGGTGTCCTTAGCTCCTAAGGAGACCATTGATGATCTATTGCTGATTGAGGGTTCCTTTGTCACGTTAATGACGATTCCCGATGACTTGGACGTGGAAGGGAGACCATGCACACGTGATTTGGAGCCATGCAAGAGCAAAGAAGAGACACTTGTTCCGGAATTGCAAGAAATGGAAGATTGAGGCTTTTGGAGCTTCTTTTGTATTTTATACCATCGTTTGGTATAAAATGAAAGACTTTTTATAACATTTAGGTTCAAAACATTTTAAGGGTTATTTTTATTTGTTTTAGTTGTATTATTTATTTTATTGTCTTTTTGACAAATGTTATTCCTTTTTTTAGATAGGAGGCTTTCTAGGCATATAAAAAGCCTCCCTTAGCTTCTTTCCTGATTAGATAGATTTTAGCAAAACTTGATAAACCGTCTCTTTGAGAGCTTTTGTTCATATTCAGAAAATTCAATCAATAAAGTGAGCCAATTTATTGAATTGTTGTGAATCCCTGCTAGATTATTCTTGTGCGTATTAATCTCTTTAGAGATTGGTGCTACTAGTCAATACTAGTCGCTCCTTGTGCTTGTCTCCATTGAAGGCTTGTGTAAGGTTATAGAAGAAAGGGTTGAAGGCATCATCTTGCTTGGGTTTTGATCAATCTGATCAAGGTTCTTGTAAGGGAGTCTTTTGGTTCTTTTGGATCTACTTCTACCATACATCCTACGTCCCCTTACATCATCTTTTCTTCCATCTTTCCATCGTCATTTTCTTATTCTAACAATCTGAATTTTGTGCCATTGGTCAAGGAAAAACTTCATTGTTGGTTTCAAGGATTCCCAATCTAGATCTAGTCATTTGCGGCCCCAACCCGCATCAAAGGAGATGTTATCGCATTTTCAGCATGGGAATAAGGATTACCGGAATTTTGTTGGTTGGATCTCCAATTGTTGTTGAAGTTCCTGTTGTATTTGTTGTTATTCCAATGGTTGTTCCGGTTGTTATTTCTATTCCCTTGATTGTTCTCCCTTCCTAGATAGCCAACATCCTGCTCCTTTTTCGATTGAATGCTGGATTTTAAAACTTCTTTCAGCTCCTTAATCTCATTGTTAAGGGAGAAAATTTGAGCTTGGGCTGTTGGATTCAATCTTGCTCCCGGCTCTCCGGAATCTTGATTCCCACTCTCAACCTACCTATGGGAATACTTCTCAATCACTAGAGCTTGCTTCTCATTAAAGTCCCAAGCATCATCATCCGTCATTTCCATAAAAGTTCCACAAGAAAGGGATTGAAGTTTGAACTGAGTTTCCACATCTAATCCCTTATAGTAAATCTCCAAGAATTCCAGCTTTGAAATTCCATGGTGTGGGCAATCCAATAGAAGATCTTGAAACCGTACCTTTCCCAAGATTTAAATAAACTTTCATTAGGTTTCATAGAAAAAAACAATTTATTTTACCTCTCAACTCCGCCGTTTTGGATGGCGGAAAGAAGTTGGTGAGGAATTCCGAAGTCATCTCCTCCCATGTGTTAACTCTTCTAGCGGAAAAAGCTTGATACCAATCTAAGGCGTTTTCCTTCAAAGAGAAGAAGAACGGTCTCAACTTATAGTTGTTCTTGATTGCTCTTGGAGCCTTCAAAGTCTCCATAACAATCTCATAATTTTGCAAATGTTGATGCGGAGATTTTTGTTTCGATTCCACCAAACTGACTTTGGTAGATCATAGTAATGACTCGAGGGTGAAACCCATAGTCATGCTCATCCGGATCTCCAAGATTCACGCCCAAACGGCACGGTTGCTGATTCAGTTTCATTCGTTGACCAAGAGTTCGCGGCTCAGCCACGACATTAGCAACTCTCTCCTCCCTAACAGGAGCGCGAGGATTAAGTGGTGTATTAAGGGGATGAATTTCTTCCAGCTCAGGCATATCATCATCATATGATTCGCCTTTATTGTCCAAGGCGGCTTTCTCCAAGTGTGTTTTCGTAACATCGCCCGGATTCCATCCAATTCAGCTTGAAAACGCTCTCTATCAGCGCAAGCTACAACTTTCTCCTCAAGAAGTCTTCTTTTACTTTCATTAAGAAGAGCCCGAGTTTCGTCTAACTCAGCTTGAAGATTCTTTTCATTGTGTTCAACCATCTTTTTCTCCCTTAACCGTTTCTTAAGAGTCTTCTCCGGTTCAGGATCAAAGGAAACGAGGTCTTTCTCAAATTGAGACCTTCGCATATACCTAAAGACAAATATGCAAAATCACTAAGGTAGATAGATCAAATAACAAGAGCAAAAGCTCCCAAGCCCGACAACCGAAAACGAAATTTGGCCTAAACCAAATCCCCGACAACGGCGCCAAAAACATGTCGCTGTAAAATGTGTGTCACTAAGACTTAAATAAATAAAATCTGAAATCAAGCAAAGTGAACCCGCAGTGTACGGATCGGTATAGTAAAGCATGAATCCAAGATGATCGAACTCAGGGATTTCGGGGATCAAATTCGTTCGTAAATTTCCTAGCAAGATAAAAAGCTTTTGTAAAGATAATTGGGAAAACAACGATTCTAAAGATTCAGGTATCCAATTGTGGCAATCGATTCAAGACTTCTAAAAGTATAAGGACAGAGTTAGGATTGCAAAGGTATAGATCTAAGGTAGGTTGTTGTACGGTGAAGTTCCAAACCCATAAGTCTCACCCAAAGGCTCTCTCGATAAAGAACGTTGAGTCTCGTTATGAAGAGAATCAAAGGATAAGATTAAAATCTCAAATACCCATGCCCAAACCCAAGGGAATCAAAGATAAGCTAAAAAGGTTAAGGTTGTGACACTCGAAACCAAAGCAGAAGATGTTGAGTCTCACTACTACCTAGAAAAGGTAAACTAAGGCTAGGTTAGGGCCAACATTTAACTTTGGATCAAAGTTAAAGCAAAACATGTACGACGGAGAAAAACCAAGGTCAGATCTTGAAGAACCACGGCCGTGGAACTCAAGAAAAGGCCGTGGAAAGGCTCGACGACGAAGATTCTAGTAACTCTTAGTATCCAAACTGTTTTGGTTCAATCTATTATCATCTATGCCACAACTATCAATCCTTCACCTTAGAATCGCTTAAAGGTTTTTAGCCAACAATCATAGTCATCAAAACAATAATCAAGATTAAAAGAAAGAAAAGATAAAACCTTGAAAACTCAATAGCAAACACTAAATCAATCTCAATCAAACTCAAAATCCGTACTTGTGTTCAATGAATATAAAATAGAGTAAAAAATCTCTCACAATCTTAAAGAACAAAGAAGAACGGGATGTCAATCCGCCTTTAAAGTAAAACCCTAAGATCTTCCAACTTTGCCATCTCAAAATGCGTACTTCTCTTCCTTCCAAAATCTTAACACAATAAGTGATAGGGGATTAGCCGCGAAGAACGGATCTAGACGAGCAACCTATTTTCGGGAATAGAAGCAAACAAAATTCAACAAACAAGAATGAATGAAAACGTGCAAAACAAATAAGGGGGAACGAAAATAGGAAGGAAGAACCGAAAGGAACAAAACGATAGAACCCTTGGATTCAATTATCCAAGAACCAAACCGATGACGATTCGACCCCGCTTCTTACAACTTCACACAATCGATCTAGAGTTATCGAAGGCACGAAGAGGTTGCTTCGATTCGACTTATAGCACCAACCCGAAGGAGATTGACACACACAAGAACGAGAAAGCTGTGCTAACACCACAATTCTCACAAGACAATAAGCTGAACTCAAAAGGGTTCGATTTTGGCACTTCGGCAATGCGTTTAACGTAATTTGCTACAAAAAAAAAGAGAGAAAGGTTTATATACAACCTAGACCTTCTCTCCTAAAAATAGAAAAGAAATAAAAACAATAATGACAATTTAGAGTGTTTTAAATAAACCCATAAAATAGACTAATTCTAGGCTTTATTTAACACTCTCTAACTAGCTTCTCATGCCAGCCTTTACGCCAGCCTTCATCCACGCACATGCACACGTGAGACTTCATCCTATGCTCCATTCAACTTCTTCTTGGCTCGTCCAACGTGCCTAAGCATCATGACGGGTCTTGGACTCATTGGAGGTGAGCTTGGGTGAGCTTCTTGAACCATGGCTAGGAAGATAGCATCCCTCTCCGCTTGGCGTTTGGCTTGAGCTCGTGTTAGGGCTCCTTGTGGTGTTGAAGATGGAGCTAGCTCGGATGACCCTTCATCATTATCCCCTTCATTAAAAGAATTCGACCTCGAATTTCCTTGATCATCACTAAGGGGTGGAAAAGGGCTTAGATCCCTCACATTGAACGTGGGATCACAAGCATAGTCGTCCGGCAAGTCTAGCACATAGGCACTGTCACCAGCCTTGTGTAGCACCTTGAAAGGTCCGTTTCCTCTTGGAGAGAGCTTGGACTTCCGAAGTTGTTGAAACCTCTCCTTCCTCAAGTGTAGCCATACAAGGTCACCGGCCTCAAATGTAACCTTCTTCCTTCCTTGGTTTGCCTTGGCTGCGTTGTATTTGCCTTTCTCCTCAAGCTTAATCCTTGTCCTCCTATGTAGCTCCTTGATGTGTTCAACCTGTGTTTTAGCAATTAAATCCACTCGCTCCTTCTTAGCCAACGGTGTAAGATCAAAAGGGGTTAGTGGATTAAAACCATAAACACACTCAAATGGAGAGATGGAAGTAGACGAATGCACAACTCTATTATAGGCAAATTCAACATGTGGCAAGACATCCTCCCATTCCTTTAGATTCTTTTTGATAACAGCCCTTAAAAGTGTGGTTAAAGTTCTATTAGTTACTTCCATTTGCCCATCAGTTTGGGGGTGGCTTGATGTAGAAAATAATAATTTCGTACCTAGCTTTCCCCAAAGAGTCTTCCAAAAATAACTGAAGAACTTAACATCCCTATCACTTAATATTGTCCTCAGAATTCCATGTAACCTAACTACTTCCCGAAAGAATAGATTAGCTACATTGGCCGCATCATCAGTTTTGTGACAAGCAATAAAGTGATCCATTTTTGAGAAACGATCTACAACCACAAAAATCGAGTCCCTACCTCTTTTAGTCCTAGGCAATCCCACAATAAAGTCCATACTAATGTCTTCCCAAGGGGCTGTTGGGATGGCCAAAGGTGTGTACAATCCATGAGGCTTCACTTTAGATTTAGCTCTAAGGCATTCTAAGCAGCTTTTAAGCACATTTTCAACATCCCTAAGCATGTGTGGCCAATAAAAGTGTGAGTGCAGCATAGCATAAGTTTTATCCCTCCCAAAATGACCCATTAAACCTCCTTTATGGGCTTCCTCTACTAGCAACAATCGAAGGGAACACCTAGGTATGCACACCTTATCAATTCGAAACAAGAATCCCTCAAACAAATAGTATTTATCTAACGAACCTTTTTGCACACATAACTTATATGTATCACCAAAATCAATATCAGATTCATAGAGCTCCTTAATGTAAACAAAGCCTAATACCTTAGCATCCAATGTAGTCAACAATGTATACCTCCTAAAGAAGGCATCCGCCACTAAATTGTCTTTTAACTTTTTATACTTGATAACATAGGGAAAAGTCTCAATAAATTCTATTCACCAACCATGCCTCCTATCTAGTTTATATTGACTCCGAAAATGCTTCAAAGACTCATGATCGGAATGCAAAATAAACTCTCTAGGCTACAAGTAGTGTTGCCATGTCTTAAGCACTCTAAACAAAGCATATAACTCTTTATCATAAGTAGAGTAATTAAGACATGCTCCTTTGAGCTTTTCACTAAAGAAGGCAATAGGCTTACCTTCTTGCATGAGCACACCGCCTATGCCAATGCCCGAGGCGTCACACTCCACTTCAAAGAGCCTAGTGAAGTCGGGAAGAGCTAGCAAAGGCGCCTCGGTTAAGACCTATTTCAGCTTGCTAAAGGCACGTTCTTGCGCCTCCTCCCACACAAATGGCACATGCTTTTTGGAAATTTCTGTCAAGGGCGCAGCAATGGTACTAAAGTCTCTCACAAAGCGCCTATAGAAGCTTGCAAGCCGATAGAAACTCCTTACTTGGCTGATGGATGTTGGCGTGGGCCAATCTTTGATTGCTCTAATCTTCTCCTCATCCACTTGTAGGCCTTGTGTAGTCACTACAAAACCAAGAAATATAACCTCATTAGTGCAAAAGCTACATTTCTTAAGATTAGCATACAAATGTTCAGCCCTAAGGGTAAGAACTACTTCCCTTAGATGTTCTTCATGCTCCTCTAGGGACCTGCTGTAGATTAAAATATCATCAAAGTATACTACAACAAACTTCCCTGTAAAATGTCTCAAAACATAGTTCATTAAGTGCATAAAGGTAGAAGGAGCATTAGTTAACCCAAATGGCATAACAAGCCACTCATACAAACCAAACTTAGTTTTCAAGGTTGTTTTCCACTCTTCCCCCTCCTTCATTCAGATTTGATGGTAGCCATCCGTAGGTCTATCTTGCTAAAGGTGGTGGCGCCATGTAGCTCATCAAGCATGTCATCTAGGCGGGGAAGAGGGTGGCGGTACTTGATGGTGATGTTGTTGATAGCTCGACAATCAACACACATCCTCCATGTGTTGTCCTTCTTAGGCACCAAGAGCACGGGCACGGCGCACGGACTTAAACTCTCCCTCACGTAACCCTTGTGTAGGAGATCTTGAACCTGCGATTGGATCTCTTGACTCTCCTTTGGGTTCATTCGGTAGGCTGGTCTATTTGGGAGTGTGGCGCCGGGAATAAGGTCAATCTGGTGCTCAATACCTCTCAAAGGTGGAAGGCCATGTGGTATTTCTTCCGGAAACACATCCTTAAACTCCTCAAGGATGGCTAAGATAGTAGGTGGTAAGCTAGCCTTGGCTTCATCGCTCATCAAGGTGAGCTCCTTACACAACATCATCAAGGTGGTGTCTAATGGTAGGTAGTCATTTTGTAGCTCAAGTTTGGAAGCTAACAAGGCTGTTGTGGGCTGTTTTGTGGCCGTGGACACAAGGGTGCTAGGCTGGTGGTTAGAAGGCGTGGCTAGGGAGGGGTGTTGGCTCAACAACTTGCTCCCCTTCTTAGCTTGTCCTTGCTCTTGCTCACTTGCCTTCTTCTTCTCAAATGCTTCCGCAATCTGCATGGGAGCCATAGGCTTAAGATACACAGTTTTACCATTCAATACAAAAGAATATCCATTTGTAAAACCATCATGCATAACTCTCCTATCATGTTGCCAACGGCGGCCTAACAACACATGACAAGCTTGCATAGGCACAACATCACATAAAACCGTATCTTCATAATGGCCTAAAGTAAAAGTGATCTTAGCTTGCCTATTAACCTTTAACTCGCCACATTCATTCATCAAATGCAGCTTATATCGCCTAGGGTGATAAAATGTAGGAATTTGCAACATAGATATCATTTCGGTGCTAGCAATATTGCAATAACTTCCTCCATCAATAATAACATTACAAACCTTTCCTTTAACCGAGCATCTAGTATGAAATAGGTTTTCTCTTTGGTTATCTTCATAAGGAGAAGGTTGCACACTTAAAGTTCTCCTAGCTATCAAAGAATTATCATGCTCAAGACTTTTATCACAAATCATGGAAGTGTTAGCTAGGAATGAGCTAGGATGATCAAATAACACTCTCTTAGCTAATAAACAATCTCCTTGCTCATATTCAATCCCATCATCATCCAAATCATCATGATCATGCATATTAAGCTCAAAATCATCATTATCATGCTCATGCTCAGATTCGGACTCATATTGCCCTAAATGGTTAACCATCAAAGTACTTTTGTTAGGACAATCCTTCATCATGTGCCCTCTTCCTTGGCACTTAAAACATACTATATCCCTAGCTCTAGATGAAGGGTTAGAAGTACTCCCTTGAGTGCCTTTTGGTAGTGTAGGCGTGGACTTGGTAGGAGCTGCATAAGGAGCCCTGCGTGGGCCTCCTTGCTCCGGGACTAGCTTCTCCTTGCTTGGCACCTCCCAGTTGTAATTCCCTTGTTGGCGGCCTCCTTGGCTCCTCCATGAGCTAGGCGCGCCATATGCAGCCTTACCTCCTTGAATTCTTGCCTTCATTTTCCTTTCTACTTTGATTGCTAGGTGGAGCAATTCTGTCATAGAGCTATAGGGAAAAAGATCTATCTCGTTAGAAAAACTTGAATTGAGAATACGAAGATACCTAGCCATTGTAGTCTCTTCATCTTCTCGCACATTAGCCTTTACCGTGGCCATTTGCATGGCATTATAGGTCTCCTCGGCGGTCATGGCTCCTTGCCTCAAGTTCTCCAACCTTTGCCTCAATTCCCTAGTGTAATGTTGAGGCACAAACCGAGCTCTCATCAAGGCCTTCATGTGCGCTCAAGTAACTACCGGTGCATCCATAGTTCTCCTCCTTTCCTTCACCAAATCATCCCACCATATCATAGCATAATCAATAAACTCAAGATCTGCATAATGTACCTTCTTATGCTCGAGAAAGTTATGGCATGACCATATTTGCTCTATCTTGGCCTCCCAAGCCATGTACACATCCGGGTCACATTTGCCTTCAAAGCTTGGGATCTTCACCTTCACTTTGCCAAGGCCATCATACTCCGGATCTCGCTCCCTCCTTGGCTGGCCACCATAGGGGTCACGCCTCAGCTCGTCTTGGCGCCGGCCGTCATGAGGTCTCCGGGGCTGTTGGTGCTTCCTTCGCCCGTTTGGCCTGCATTCCTCGTCATCTCCATCACCGTCCTCATCCTGATCATAAGCTGGATTCTGAAACTGTTGAGGATAGTTAGGGATATTATCATGTATATTAGGAGAAAAAGGGATAGAAACGTGCTCCTCGAAAGCAAGATTGCGGCCTAAGCCTTGGACATTCCGAGAGGGCTGCGTGGCATTAGAGTGCCGGACTGCTTGAAACGCCTCTTGTTGGCTTTGGAGTGGTATTCGGTCTTGCCCTTGATGTGGAGCTCTCGAGTGGTCTCCTACCTCCCTGTTGCCTCCTAGTGGCCGAGGCTCTGGAACTACATTAGACGCCTCCAATTTTGACAGCCTTGTAGTTAACCCTTCAATGCTGTCTTTCAAGCCCTTGATATGGTTAAACAACTCCGGGGTGATAAGCTCGGGGCTTGGCGTACCTGCGGGAGTTCCTGACATTGTTCAAAGACACTAAAACACTCAAACACGTTAGGTTAGCTAAAACAAAAACGCCTCACAAGTGTATCACTCGAAAGAAAACTCTTACTCTCTAGTGGTGCTCAACAAGCTTGTTGATGGCTCGTCTTGTATTAGTCAAAAACCTCACGTGAGTTCAATACTTAGTCAAACAAAAGCTTTAAAGTAGAAGCGAAATTCGATTTCAATCACCTTAAAAACGTGTTTGACTCAATAAAAGAGAAGAAAAGACTCAAAACGGAAAGGACAAGTTGCACGAATGTTATATGCAACTAAGTATGGACTCAAAGTTTGAACTCAAGATAAGCCTTAAAAGAACTTACTTGTCAAGCCTAAGCAAGCAAACCTTGGACACCGAAGGCGTGTGTAGAAGGCTGGTGAAGGCTAGGGCGTGGCTCGAGTGAAGTGAACTAGGCGAGGGCCAAGACGTGGCTACGCTAGGGTGAAGCTAGGCTAGGCGTGAATGGCTTGGTCCCTTTGAGTGAGATGAGCTCCTTTGTAGTCCTTTTTGGTTGATGAACAATAACACTTAGCAAGCACAACTTTTGAGTGAGATGACTCCTTTGTAGTCCTCTTTGATTGCTGAACTATAGCACTTAGCAAGCACAAATTCAACTATTACAAACTATGAAATAAAACAAGAATAAGCTAGCAAGAATGAAATGAAATGAATATAATGCTGATTTCTTTTCTTTTCTTTTCTTTTTTCTTTTCTTTTTTCTTTTCTTTCTTTCTTTCTTTTGTTTTTTGAATTCGGATTTGCCTTTCTTTTTTTTTTTTTAAACTTACTGTTGCAAATTAAAGAAAAAAAATGAAACAAAAATGCTAAGAAAATCTAATTAGTTACAAGAGGATAGAGTTGACCAAGTAAATAGCTAACCAAGGGTGAAAATTCAAAAAAATAAGCTAAAATTGTGGAGGAGAGAGAGAAGCTTGAAAATAGGCTGAACGGATCAGCCTCTCCTTTTTGAACGTTTTAGGGCTCGTTTGGTATTTGTGGTTGGACGTGGGGCAAGACTGGTGGCAGGCGTGGTGGTCGGCACAAGGACTAGTGGTAGGCGTGGTGTCGGAGGGATGCCGGCGTCCAAGATTCACAAACAAGGCAACAAACTCGTTAGTTCAATCAAAAACTTGGAATAGCAATGGCATTGGCAATAGACTCAAAACAAGCAAGACTCAAACAAGAAAACGAGACACTTTTGGTTTTTGAATGATTTACCGACTCTTTTTGTAGGTTGAACGTCAATTAGCTCTGATACCAATTGATACGGGGATTAGCCGCGAAGAACGGATCTAGACGAGCAACCTATTTTCGGGAATAGAAGCAAACGAAATTCAGCAAACAAGAATGAATGAAAACGTGCAAAACAAAGAGGGGGGAACGAAAATAGGAAGGAAGAACTGAAAGGAACAAAACGATAGAGCCCTTGGATTCGATTATCCAAGAACCAAACCGATGACGATTCGACCCCGCTTCTTACAACTTCACACAATCGATCTAGAGTTATCGAAGGCATGAAGAGGTTGCTTCGATTCGACTTGTAGCACCAACCCGAAGGAGATTGACACACACAAGAACGAGAAAGCTGTGCTAACACCACAATTCTCACAAGACAATAAGCTGAACTCAAAAGGGTTCGATTTTGGCACTTCGGCAATGCGTTTAACGTAATTTGCTACAAAAAGAAGAGAGAAAGGTTTATATACAACCTAGACCTTCTCTCCTAAAAATAGAAAAGAAATAAAAACAATAATGACAATTTAGAGTGTTTTAAATAAACCCATAAAATAGACTAATTCTAGGCTTTATTTAACACTCTCTAACTAGCTTCTCATGCCAGCCTTTACGCCAACCTTCATCCATGCACATGCACACGTGAGACTTCATCCTATGCTCCATTCAACTTTTTCTTGGCTGGTCCAACGTGCCTAAGCATCATGACGGGTCTTGGACTCATTGGAGGTGAGCTTGGGTGAGCTTCTTGAACCATGGCTAGGAAGATAGCATCCCTCTCCGCTTGGCGTTTGGCTTGAGCTCGTGTTAGGGCTCCTTGTGGTGTTGAAGATGGAGCTAGCTCGGATGACCCTTCATCATTATCCCCTTCATTAAAAGAATTCGACCTCGAATTTCCTTGATCATCACTAAGGGGTGGAAAAGGGCTTAGATCCCTCACATTGAACGTGGGATCACAAGCATAGTCGTCTGGCAAGTCTAGCACATAGGCACTGTCACCAGCCTTGTGTAGCACCTTGAAAGGTCCGTTTCCTCTTGGAGAGAGCTTGGACTTCCGAAGTTGTTGAAACCTCTCCTTCCTCAAGTGTAGCCATACAAGGTCACCGGCCTCAAATGTAACCTTCTTCCTTCCTTGGTTTGCCTTGGCTGCGTTGTATTTGCCTTTCTCCTCAAGCTTAATCCTTGTCCTCCTGTGTAGCTCCTTGATGTGTTCAACCTGTGTTTTAGCAATTAAATCCACTCGCTCCTTCTTAGCCAACGGTGTAAGATCAAAAGGGGTTAGTGGATTAAAACCATAAACACACTCAAATGGAGAGATGGAAGTAGACGAATGCACAACTCTATTATAGGCAAATTCAACATGTGGCAAGACATCCTCCCATTCCTTTAGATTCTTTTTGATAACAACCCTTAAAAGTGTGGTTAAAGTTCTATTAGTTACTTCCATTTGCCCATCAGTTTGGGGGTGGCTTGATGTAGAAAATAATAATTTCGTACATAGCTTTCCCCAAAGAGTCTTCCAAAAATAACTTAAGAACTTAACATCCCTATCACTCAATATTGTCCTCAGAATTCCATGTAACCTAACTACTTCCCAAAAGAATAGATTAGCTACATTGGCCGCATCATCAGTTTTGTGACAAGCAATAAAGTGATCCATTTTTGAGAAACGATCTACAACCACAAAAATCGAGTCCCTACCTCTTTTAGTCCTAGGCAATCCCACAATAAAGTCCATACTAATGTCTTCCCAAGGGGCTGTTGGGATGGCCAAAGGTGTGTACAATCCATGAGGCTTCACTTTAGATTTAGCTCTAAGGCATTCTAAGCAGCTTTTAAGCACATTTTCAACATCCCTAAGCATGTGTGGCCAATAAAAGTGTGAGTGCAGCATAGCATAAGTTTTATCCCTCCCAAAATGACCCATTAAACCTCCTTTATGGGCTTCCTCTACTAGCAACAATCGAAGGGAACACCTAGGTATGCACACCTTATCAATTCGAAACAAGAATCCCTCAAACAAATAGTATTTATCTAACGAACCTTTTTGCACACATAACTTATATGTATCACCAAAATCAATATCAGATTCATAGAGCTCCTTAATGTAAACAAAGCCTAATACCTTAGCATCCAATGTAGTCAACAATGTATACCTCCTAAAGAAGGCATCCGCCACTAAATTGTCTTTTAACTTTTTATACTTGATAACATAGGGAAAAGTCTCAATAAATTCAATTCACCAACCATGCCTCCTATCTAGTTTATATTGACTCCGAAAATGCTTCAAAGACTCATGATCGGAATGCAAAATAAACTCTCTAGGCTACAAGTAGTGTTGCCATGTCTTAAGCACTCTAAACAAAGCATATAACTCTTTATCATAAGTAGAGTAATTAAGACATGCTCCTTTGAGCTTTTCACTAAAGAAGGCAATAGGCTTACCTTCTTGCATGAGCACACCGCCTATGCCAATGCCCGAGGCGTCACACTCCACTTCAAAGGGCCTAGTGAAGTCGGGAAGAGCTAGCAAAGGCGCCTCGGTTAAGACCTATTTCAGCTTGCTAAAGGCACGTTCTTGCGCCTCCTCCCACACAAATGGCACATGCTTTTTGGAAATTTCTGTCAAGGGTGCAGCAATGGTACTAAAGTCTCTCACAAAGCGCCTATAGAAGCTTGCAAGCCGATAGAAACTCCTTACTTGGCTGATGGATGTTGGCGTGGGCCAATCTTTGATTGCTCTAATCTTCTCCTCATCCACTTGTAGGCCTTGTGTAGTCACTACAAAACCAAGAAATATAACCTCATTAGTGCAAAAGCTACATTTCTTAAGATTAGCATACAAATGTTCAGCCCTAAGGGTAAGAACTACTTCCCTTAAATGTTCTTCATGCTCCTCTAGGGACCTGCTGTAGATTAAAATATCATCAAAGTATACTACAACAAACTTCCCTGTAAAATGTCTCAAAACATAGTTCATTAAGCGCATAAAGGTAGAAGGAGCATTAGTTAACCCAAATGGCATAACAAGCCACTCATACAAACCAAACTTAGTTTTGAAGGTTGTTTTCCACTCTTCCCCCTCATTCATTCAGATTTGATGGTAGCCATCCGTAGGTCTATCTTGCTAAAGGTGGTGGCGCCATGTAGCTCATCAAGCATGTCATCTAGGCGGGGAAGAGGGTGGCGGTACTTGATGGTGATGTTGTTGATAGCTCGACAATCAACACACATCCTCCATGTGTTGTCCTTCTTAGGCACCAAGAGCACGGGCACGGCGCACAGACTTAAACTCTCCCTCACGTAACCCTTGTGTAGGAGGTCTTGAACCTGCGATTGGATCTCTTGACTCTCCTTTGGGTTCATTCGGTAGGCTGGTCTATTTGGGAGTGTGGCGCCGGGAATAAGGTCAATCTGGTGCTCAATACCTCTCAAAGGTGGAAGGCCATGTGGTATTTCTTCCGGAAACACATCCTTAAACTCCTCAAGGATGGCTAAGATAGTAGGTGGTAAGCTAGCCTTGGCTTCATCGCTCATCAAGGTGAGCTCCTTACACAACATCATCAAGGTGGTGTCTAAGGGTAGGTAGTCATTTTGTAGCTCAAGTTTGGAAGCTAACAAGGCTGTTGTGGGCTGTTTTGTGGCCGTGGACACAAGGGTGCTAGGCTGGTGGTTAGAAGGCGTGGCTAGGGAGGGGTGTTGGCTCAACAGCTTGCTCCCCTTCTTAGCTTGTCCTTGCTCTTGCTCACTTGCCTTCTTCTTCTCAAATGCTTCCGCAATCTGCATGGGAGCCATAGGCTTAAGATACACAGTTTTACCATTCAATACAAAAGAATATCCATTTGTAAAACCATCATGCATAACTCTCCTATCATGTTGCCAACGGCGGCCTAACAACACATGACAAGCTTGAATAGGCACAACATCACATAAAACCGTATCTTCATAATGGCCTAAAGTAAAAGTGATCTTAGCTTGCCTATTAACCTTTAACTCGCCACATTCATTCATCAAATGCAGCTTATATAGCCTAGGGTGATAAAATGTAGGAATTTGCAACATAGATATCATTTCGGTGCTAGCAATATTGCAATAACTTCCTCCATCAATAATAACATTACAAACCTTTCCTTTAACCGAGCATCTAGTATGAAATAGGTTTTCTCTTTGGTTATCTTCACAAGGAGAAGGTTGCACACTTAAAGTTCTCCTAGCTATCAAAGAATTATCATGCTCAAGACTTTTATCACAAATCATGGAAGTGTTAGCTAGGAATGAGCTAGGATGATCAAATAACACTCTCTTAGCTAATAAACAATCTCCTTGCTCATATTCAATCCCATCATCATCCAAATCATCATGATCATGCATATTAAGCTCAAAATCATCATTATCATGCTCATGCTCAGATTCGGACTCATATTGCCCTAAATGGTTAACCATCAAAGTTCTTTTGTTAGGACAATCCTTCATCATGTGCCCTCTTCCTTGGCACTTAAAACATACCATATCCCTAGCTCTAGATGAAGGGTTAGAAGTACTCCCTTGAGTGCCTTTTGGTAGTGTAGGCGTGGACTTGGTAGGGGCTGCATAAGGAGCCCTGCGTGGGCCTCCTTGCTCCGGGACTAGCTTCTCCTTGCTTGGCACCTCCCAGTTGTAATTCCCTTGTTGGCGGCCTCCTTGGCTCCTCCATGAGCTAGGCGCGCCATATGCAGCCTTACCTCCTTGAATTCTTGCCTTCATTTTCCTTTCTACTTTGATTGCTAGGTGGAGCAATTCTGTCATAGAGCTATAGGGAAAAAGATCTATCTCGTTAGAAAAACTTAAATTGAGAATACGAAGATACCTAGCCATTGTAGTCTCTTCATCTTCTCGCACATTAGCCTTTACCATGGCCATTTGCATGGCATTATAGGTCTCCTCGGCGGTCATGGCTCCTTGCCTCAAGTTCTCCAACCTTTGCCTCAATTCCCTAGTGTAATGTTGAGGCACAAACCGAGCTCTCATCAAGGCCTTCATGTGCGCTCAAGTAACTACCGGTGCATCCATAGTTCTCCTCCTTTCCTTCACTAAATCATCCCACCATATCATAGCATAATCAATAAACTCAAGAGCTGCATAATGTACCTTCTTATGCTCGAGAAAGTTATGGTATGACCATATTTGCTCTATCTTGGCCTCCCAAGCCATGTACACATCCGGGTCACATTTGCCTTCAAAGCTTGGGATCTTCACCTTCACTTTGCCAAGGCCATCATACTCCGGATCTCGCTCCCTCCTTGGCTGGCCACCATAGGGGTCATGCCTCTGCTCGTCTTGGCGCCGGCCGTCATGAGGTCTCCGGGGCTGTTGGTGCTTCCTTCGCCCGTTTGGCCTGCATTCCTCGTCATCTCCATCACCGTCCTCATCCTGATCATAAGCTGGATTCTGAAACTGTTGAGGATAGTTAGGGATATTATCATGTATATTAGGAGAAAAAGGGATAGAAACATGCTCCTCGAAAGCAAGATTGCGGCCTAAGCCTTGGACATTCCGAGAGGGCTGCGTGGCATTAGAGTGCCGGACTGCTTGAAACGCCTCTTGTTGGCTTTGGAGTGGTATTCGGTCTTGCCCTTGATGTGGAGCTCTCGAGTGGTATCCTACCTCCCTGTTGCCTCCTAGTGGCCGAGGCTCTGGAACCACATTAGACGCCTCCAATTTTGACAGCCTTGTAGTTAACCCTTCAATGCTGTCTTTCAAGCCCTTGATATGGTTAAACAACTCCGGGGTGATAGGCTCGGGGCTTGGCGTACCTGCGGGAGTTCCTGACATTGTTCAAAGACACTAAAACACTCAAACACATTAGGTTAGCTAAAACAAAAACGCCTCACAAGTGTATCACTCGAAAGAAAACTCTTACTCTCTAGTGGTGCTCAACAAGCTTGTTGATGGCTCGTCTTGTATTAGTCAAAAACCTCACGTGAGTTCAATACTTAGTCAAACAAAAGCTTTAAAGTAGAAGCGAAATTCGATTTCAATCACCTTAAAAACGTGTTTGACTCAATAAAAGAGAAGAAAAGACTCAAAACGGAAAGGACAAGTTGCACGAATGTTATATGCAACTAAGTCTGGACTCAAAGTTTGAACTCAAGATAAGCCTTAAAAGAACTTACTTGTCAAGCCTAAGCAAGCAAACCTTGGACACCGAAGGCGTGTGTAGAAGGCTGGTGAAGGCTAGGGCGTGGCTCGAGTGAAGTGAACTAGGCGAGGGCCAAGACGTGGCTACGCTAGGGTGAAGCTAGGCTAGGCGTGAATGGCTTGGTCCCTTTGAGTGAGATGAGCTCCTTTGTAGTCCTTTTTGGTTGATGAACAATAACACTTAGCAAGCACAACTTTTGAGTGAGATGACTCCTTTGTAGTCCTCTTTGATTGCTGAACTATAGCACTTAGCAAGCACAAATTCAACTATTACAAACTATGAAATAAAACAAGAATAAGCTAGCAAGAATGAAATGAAATGAATATAATGCTGATTTCTTTTCTCTTTCTTTTCTTTTCTTTTCTTTTTTCTTTTCTTTTCTTTTTTCTTTTCTTTCTTTCTTTCTTTTGTTTTTTGAATTCGGATTTGCCTTTCTTTTTTTTTTTTTTTAAACTTACTGTTGCAAATTAAAGAAAAAAAATGAAACAAAAATGCTAAGAAAATCTAATTAGTTACAAGAGGATAGAGTTGACCAAGTAAATAGCTAACCAAGGGTGAAAATTCAAAAAAATAAGCTAAAATTGTGGAGGAGAGAGAGAAGCTTGAAAATAGGCTGAACGGATCAGCCTCTCCTTTTTGAACGTTTTAGGGCTCGTTTGGTATTTGTGGTTGGATGTGGGGCAAGACTGGTGGCAGGCGTGGTGGTCGGCACAAGGACTAGTGGTAGGCGTGGTGTCGGAGGGATGCCGGCGTCCAAGATTCACAAACAAGGCAACAAACTCGTTAGTTCAATCAAAAACTTGGAATAGCAATGGCAATGGCAATAGAATCAAAACAAGCAAGACTCAAACAAGAAAACGAGACACTTTTGGTTTTTGAATGATTTACCGACTCTTTTTGTAGGTTGAACGTCAATTAGCTCTGATACCAATTGATACGGGGATTAGCCGCGAAGAACGGATCTAGACGAGCAACCTATTTTCGGGAATAGAAGTAAACGAAATTCAGCAAACAAGAATGAATGAAAACGTGCAAAACAAAGAGGGGGGAACGAAAATAGGAAGGAAGAACTGAAAGGAACAAAACGATAGAACCCTTGGATTCGATTATCCAAGAACCAAACCGATGACGATTTGACCCCGCTTCTTACAACTTCACACAATCGATCTAGAGTTATCGAAGGCACGAAAAGGTTGCTTCCATTCTACTTGTAGCACCAACCCGAAGGAGATTGACACACACAAGAACGAGAAAGCTATGCTAACACCACAATTCTCACAAGACAATAGGCTGAACTCAAAAGGGTTCGATTTTGGCACTTCGGCAATGTGTTTAACGTAATCTGCTACAACAAGAAGAGAGAAAGGTTTATATACAACCTAGACCTTCTCTCCTAAAAATAGAAAAGAAATAAAAACAATAATTACAATTTAGAGTGTATTAAATAAATCCATAAAATAGACTAATTCTAGGCTTTATTTAACACTCTCTAACTAGCTTATCATGCCAGCCTTTACGCCAGCCTTCATCCATGCACATGCACACGTGAGCCTTCATCCTATGCTCCATTCAACTTCTTCTTGGCTGATCCAACGTGGGTAAGCATCATGACGGGCCTTGGACTCATTGGAGGTGAGCTTGGGTGAGCTTCTTGAGCCATGGCAAGGAAGATAGCATCCCTCTCCGCTTGGCGTTTGGCTTGAGCTTGTGTTAGGGCTCCTTGTGGTGTTGAAGATGGAGCTAGCTCGGATGATCCTTCATTATTAAGATGTTCCAAAAGTATGCAACCAATGTGTAGCGCGGGATCCAAAAATCTAGCGAGCTCTCCCTTTTCTCTCTTCCTTCAGCCTTCTTATAGGAGAAAATAGGGTTACGAAAGGCCTATAACCGCTACTGATGTGGCAAATATGGCACGTGGCATCCGTTAAAAGAATCACGGCCAAGACCAATTTTCCACGCCCGTGGAACCCACCGTGAAATGGCATAATGCTCTGGACATGCATTCCCACGGTCATAATTAAATTAATTCCCAAAACCACGGCCGTGGTTCCTTGTACTTGACCGTGGAATCCCTAAAACGTGCATGAAATTGCTTGTTTCCCAAAGCTTTCTACTCATACTCCTTCCTCAGTGATGAAGGATCATCTGAGCTAACTCCATCTTCACCACCTCAAGGGACTCTAACAAGAGCGCAAGCTAAATGTCAAGTTGAGATGGATGCTCTTTTCCTAAACATGGTCCATGAAGCTCAACCAAGTCTACCTTCATCAAGTCTAAGGACCATCTTGTGGATTAGCCACGAACACATCCCAGCCAAGATGATTAATGGAGCTTAAATTGTATTTCTAGTTGTTGGGCAGGCCTTGGGACGCATTTCAAAGGACAGACGGGGGCCTTGAAATCAGATACAAGGGGTTTCACGTGTGTGCATGTGCATGGCTGGAACATTCATTTAAGTATGTGGACGTGAGAGGCTGAATAGGAGAGTTTAATTAGGCCCAATTGTGTTCTATATTTGCTGGGCTTTATTTTACTCTCTCTCAATGTAGTTATTGTAATTAGTTTCTTTTTTTCTGTTTTTATAAGAAAAGGCCTAGAATGTATATAAAGCCTTTTCTCTCTTCTTTTGTAGTCAGACAAGTTTTATAAAAGTTTTTCTAAGAGCATTTAAGAATTGAATCCAAGAGAATTCAATCATTCTTGTCTCGTGAGTTTGTGTGTGTGATCTAGCTTTCTCGTTCTTGTGTATGTCAATCTCCTTCGGGATTGGTGTTGCAAGTCGAACAAGGCATCCTCTTCGTGCTCTCGATTTTAAGATCGATTGTGTGGAGTTGTAAGAAGCGGGGTCGAATCATCATTGGTTTGGTTCTTTGATATCGAATCCAAGGGTTCTATAATTGTTCCTTTCGGTTCTTCTTGTCCCTTTCTGTTTTCTCGTTTTCATTGATGTTCATGTTTGTTAATTTCGTGTGTTTTTCATTCTTCAGAACAAGTTGTTCGTCTAGATCCGTTCTTCACGGCTAATCCCCGTATCAATTGGTATAAGAGCTTTGGGATGTTAAACCATCATCAAAAGAGTCATAAAATCACAAAAAGAGTTTGTTTTTATCATTGCAATTGATCATTGTCTTTTGTGTGAGTTTATTTCAGTTTCTTTCTTCTACTCTAAGCTTTGTTTGAGTCTAATGAGTTTGTTCCTTGTTTGTGAGTTCTGGACACCGGAAACCACCATAGCACCAACCACCACCACACCACCATCAACCACTTGAACCAGTTGAAAAAAAAGAAACAAAACGTGGCTGCTTCTTTTTTCTGCATCCAATACACTCAGAATTGAAGTTGATGTTGATTGTTTCCCTACATCCAATATACCGCAACATTGGAGTTGATTCAGCGTGTTTCCTACAAATTCGGCGCAGAGCTTGAAGCAGTTGTTTTCCTCCTACAGATCTGGCACGTTGATTCAGTTGCAACAATCTAGGAGCTGAGCTTTGATCTTATCTTGAAGATTTGCTACAACTTGGCACACATTTATCTACAAACAAGAATTTGTTTTTTTTTAATTTCTTTCAATTTTTTTTATTCTTCTTTTTTTATTTCTTGAATCATAAAGTAAAAAATAAGAGATAAAAGAAAAAGAAAGAAATAAAAAAAATCAAAAAAAAAAGAAGAAGAAAAGGAATTAGAATCATTTTCATTTCATGCTTTCTTGTTTCATAGGTTGTAATTAGCCTAGTATTATTATATTTGTTTTAGTGTTATTCAGCAACAAAGAGGACTTCAAGAAAGGACTTAAGTGAAGTATCTCATCTCATTCGAAGGAGAACCAAGCATCTCGTTGAACCTATCTAGCCACACCTTGCTACTGTTCATTTTCGGCCATCAAACACCATAGCTTTCCTTAACCTCATCCTACGGTGTCTAGGGTTCACTTCTTGGGTCTTACGAGTAAGTTCTTATAAAGCGTATCTTGAGTTCTAAATTTTGAGTCATTTAGTTGCATATAACATTCGTGCAATTGTCCTTTCCGTTTGAGTCTTTTCTTCTATTTTGTTAAGTCCAACACGTTTTTGAAGTGATTGGAATCGAATCTTGTTTCTATCTAAAAGCTTTAGTTTGATTAGGCATCGAACGCACGTGAGGTTTTTGATTAATACAAGACGAACCATTAACAAGCTTGTATCACACCACTAGAGATTGAGAGAAGCTTGTTTTCTGAGTGATACACTTGCGAAGTGATTTTTGTTTTATATAACCTAACGCGTTTGTTTGTTGTGTTGAGTGTTTGGAATTATGTCTAGGTCACCAAGTCCAGCAGGTGCAAAGAGCACAAAACTGTTTCACACGGAATTGTTCAACCATTTCAAGGGTTTGCAAGATAGCATTGATGGTCTATGTTTAAAGTTGGCCACACTTGAGGCTGGAAGAAGTTCCAATGCTATGCAGCCTTCAAGGCCTGATTCACAAGGCCAAAGAAATCATGCTTTCCAAGAGAGTAATTATGTTCCTTTTACTCCTAATATGCATTATTATCCTAACCAATATCAGAATTATGTGTATGAGCTATGGGATTATTCGGAGCTTGAAGGATGGAGACATGAGCCACTTCGAGAACCAGTACAAGACGGCATTGGCAAGATGAAAATGCCCAACTTCGAGGATCAATGTGATCCTGATGTGAACACGGCATGGGAGGCGAGCAAATGTGGTAATGCCATAACCTCCCCAAACACGATGATTCACACAACTCGCTATCAGCCATTAGCACACCTTCATCATCAATTGGGGTTACCATAACTCCAAAGGGAAGTGAATCAAAACCTTGCACTTTAATGTTTAATCACTTAGACTTGATAGAATCAGAATCTGAGATTGTGTTGCATGCTATCGTCAGAGATGAAATAGTTGAGCATGAATCTGAATTATTGGGTGATATTGAAAGTGATAAGCATGAAATTGATGACTATGAGTTATTTGCACATAAATCTGTTGTGAAAAATGATGTTATTTTACATGTGCATGAGCTTGAGCATAAGAAATGCCCCAACTGTGTTACCAAGCCTCTAAGGTGACCCCGGATACTCAACCACAAGGAGGTAACTTGGGGACAGGAGACAACTCGAGGGCGCAACAACAAGGACAAGATCGAGTTCCCCTTCAAAGTCAGCAAGCTGCGTTCCAAGTAGCAAGGAATTCGAATGTTCCGCAACCTTCTAGGCATGCCCATGGTTTAGGCAACATTGCTTCCACACGTGGTTGGAGAAACCTTGCTTTTGAGGAGTATATTTCTATCCCTTCTTCTCCAATTATTAATGATAATATGCCTAACTATCCTCACCAATTTCGGAATCCAGTTTATGATCAGGAAGAGGAGGACGATGGGGAGAATGAGGAATGGAGACCAGAATGGATGCCTAATGGACGAAGGAGGTGAGATCAGCCAAGGAGGCACCAGAAAGGGCGACGTAATGATGAATGGAGACGTGAGCCCTATGGAGTCCAGCAAATGAGAGACCGAGAGCCGAAACATGATGATCTTGGCAAAGTGAAGGTGAAAGTCCCTAGTTTCGAGGAAAATGTGATCCTGATGTGTATATGGCATGAGAGGCAAAGATAGAGCAAATATGGTCCTGCCATAACTTTCCCGAACACAAAAAGGTACACTACGCAACCCTTGAATTTATTGACTATGCTATGATATGGTGGGATGATTTGGTGAATGAAAGGAGAAGAACTTTGGATGCACTAGTAGCTACTTGGGAGCATATGAAGGCATTGATGAGAGTTTTGTTTGTTCTCCAACACTATACAAGGGAACTGAGGCAACGGTTGGAGAACCTGAGGCAAGGATCAATGACTGCTGAGGAGACCTATAATGCCATGCAAATGGCCATGGTAAAGGCCAATGTGCGAGAAGATGAAGAATCAACAATGGCTAGGTATCTTCGTATCCTTAATTTCAAGTTTTGCTAACGAAGTATATCTTTTTCCCTATGGCTCTATGACAGAACTATTTCATCTCGCAATCAAAGTGGAAAGGAAGATGTGATACGGGGATTAGCCGCGAAGAACGGATCTAGACGAGCAACCTGTTTTCGGGAATAAAAACAAACAAAATTCAGCAAATAAGATGCAAGGAAAACGTGCAAAGCAAAGAGAGAAAACGAAATAGGAAAGAAGAATCGAAAGGAACAAACGATAGAACCCTTGGATTCGATTATCCAAGAACCAAACCGGTGACGATTCGACCCCGCTTCTTACAACTTCACACAATTGATCTAGAATTATCGATGGCACGAAGAGGTTGCTTCAATTCGACTTGTAGCACCAACCCAAAGGAGATTGACACACACAAGAACGAGAAAGTTCTGCAAACACCATAATTCTCACAAGACAAGAGGCTGAACTCAAAGGTTTCAATTTGGCACTTTTGATAAATGTGTTTAACGTATTCTACCACAAAAAGGAAGAGAGAAAGGCTTATATACAACCTAGACCTTCTCTCCTGAAAAATAGAAAAGAAATAAATACAATAATTACAAGTTAGAGTGTCTTAAATAAATCCATAAAATAGACTAATTCTAGGCTTTATTTAACACTCTCTAACTAGCTTCTTACGCCAGCCTCTCACGCCTTCATCCATGCACATGCACACGTGAGGCTCTCCTATGCTCCATTCAACTTCTTCTTGGCTGGTCCAATGTGGCTAAGCTTCATGACGGGCCTTGGACTTATTCGAGGTGAGCTTGGGTGAGCTTCTTGAACCATGGCTAGGAAGATAACATCCATCTCCGCTTGGCGTTTGGCTTGAGCTCTTGTTAGGGCTCCTTGTGGTGTTGAAGATGGAGCCGGCTCGGATGACCCTTCATCATTCTCCCCTTCTTTAAAGGAATTCGACCTCGAATTTCCTTGATCATCACTAAGGGGTGGAAAAGGGATTAGATCTTTCACATTGAACGTGGGATCACAAGCATAGTCGTCCGGCAAGTCTAGCACATAGGCATTGTCACCAGCCTTGTGTAGCACCTTGAAAGGCCTGTTTCCTCTTGGAGAGAGCTTGGACTTCTGAAGTTGTTGAAACCTCTCCTTCCTCAAGTGTAGCCATACAAGGTCACCGGCCTCAAATGTAACCTTCTTCCTTCCTTGGTTTGCCTTGGCTGCGTTGTATTTGCCTTTCTCCTCAAGCTTAATCATTTTCCTCCTATGTAGCTCCTTGATGTGTTCAACCTGCGTTTTAGCACTTAAATCCACTCGCTCCTTCTTAGCCAACGGTGTAAGATCAAAAGGGGTTAGTGGATTAAAACCATAAACACACTCAAATAGAGAGATGGAAGTAGACGAATGCACAACTCTATTATAGGCAAATTCAACATGTGACAAGACATCCTCCCATTCCTTTAGATTCTTTTTGATGACAGCCCTTAAAAGTGTGGTATAAGTCCTATTAGTTACTTCCGTTTGCCCATCAGTTTGGGGGTGGCTTGATGTAGAAAATAACAATTTCGTACTAAGCTTTCCCCAAAGAGTCTTCAAAAAATAACTTAAGAACTTAACATCCCCATCACTTACTATTGTCCTCGGAATTCCATGTAACCTAACTACTTCCCGAAAGAATAGATTAGCTACATTGGCCGCATCATCAGTTTTGTGACAAGCAATAAAGTGAGCCATTTTAGAGAAACGATCTACAACCACAAAAATCGAGTCCCTACCTCTTTTAGTCCTAGGCAATCCCACAATAAAGTCCATACTAATGTCTTACCAAGGGGTTGTTGGGATTGCAAAGGTGTGTACAATACATGAGGCGTCACTTTAGATTTAGCTCTAAGGCATTCTAAACACCTTTTAAGCACATTTTCAACATCCCTAAGCATCTGTGGAAAATAAAAGTGTGAGTTCAGCATGGCATAAGTTTTATCCCTCCCAAAATGACCCATTAAACCTCCTTTATGGGCTTCCTCTACTAGCAACAACCGAAGGGAACACCTAGGTATGCACACCTTATCAATTCGAAACAAAAATCCCTCAAACAAATAGTATTTATCTAAGGAACCTTTTTGCACACATAGCTTATATGTATCACCAAAATCAAGATCAGATTCATAGAGCTCCTTAATGTAAACAAAGCTTAATACCTTAGCATCCAATGTAGTCAGCAATGTGTGCCTCCTAGAGAAGGCATCCGTCACTACATTGTCTTTTCCCTTTTTATACTTGATAACATAGGGAAAAGTCTCAATAAAGTCCATCCACCTACCATGCCTCCTATGTAGTTTATCTTGAATCCGAAAATGCTTCAAAGACTCATGATCGGAATGCAAAATAAACTATCTAGGCCACAAGTAGTGTTGCCATGTCTTAAGCACTCTAAACAAAGCATATAACTCTTTATCATAGGTAGAGTAATTAAGACATGCTCCATTGAGCTTTTCACTAAAGAAGGCAATAGGCTTACCTTCTTGCACAAGCACGCCACCTATGCCAATGCCCGAGGCGTCACACTCCACTTTAAAGGGCCTAGTGAAGTTGCGAAGAGTTAGCAAGGGCGCCTCGGTTAAGACCAATTTCAGCTTGCTAAAGGCACGTTTTTGCGCCTCCTCCCACACAAATGGCGCATGCTTCTTGCAAATTTCCGTCAAGGGCGCGGCAATGGTACTAAAGTCTCTCACAAAGCGCCTATAGAAGCTTGCAAGCCGATAGAAACTCCTTACTTGGCTGATGGATGTTGGCGTGGGCCAATCTTTGATTGCTCTAATCTTCTCCTCATCCACTTGTAGGCCTTGTGTAGTCACTACAAAACCAAGAAATATAACCTCATTAGTGCAAAAGCTACATTTCTTAAGATTAGCATACAAATGTTCAGCCCTAAGGGTAAGAACTACTTCCCTTAAATGTTCTTCATGCTCCTCTAGGGACCTGCTGTAGATTAAAATATCATCAAAGTATACTACAACAAACTTCCCTATAAAATGTCTCAAAACATAGTTCATTAAGCGCATAAACGTAGAAGGAGCATTAGTTAACCCAAATGGCATAACAAGCCACTCATACAAACCAAACTTAGTTTTGAAGGCTGTTTTCCACTCGTCCCCCTCCTTCATTCGAATATGATGTTAGCCACTCCGTAGGTCTATCTTGCTAAAGATGGTGGCACCATGTAGCTCATCAAGCATGTCATCTAGGCGGGGAATAGGGTAGCGGTACTTGATGGTGATGTTGTTGATTGCTCGACAATCAACACACATCCTCCATGTGTTGTCCTTCTTAGGCACCAAGAGCACGGGCACGGGTCACGGACTTAAGCTCTCCCTCACGTAGCCCTTGTCTAGGAGGTCTTGAACTTTTTCTTGGATCTCTTGACTCTCCTTTGGGTTCATTCAGTAGGCTGGTCTATTTGGGAGTGTGGCGCCGGGGATAAGGTCAATTTGGTGCTCAATACCTCTCAAAGGTGGAAGTCCAGGTGGTATTTCTTCCGGAAACACATCCTTAAACTCCTCAAGGATGGCTGAGATAGTAGGTGGTAAGCTAGCCTTGGCTTCATCACTCATAAAGGTGAGCTCCTTACACAACATCATCAAGGTGGTGTCTAAGGGTAGGTAGTCATTTCGTAGCTCATGTTTGGAAGCTAACAAGGTTATTATGGGCTGTTTTGTGGCCGTGGACACAAGGGTTCTAGGCTCATGGTTAGAAGGCGTGACTAGGGAGGGGTCTTGGCTTGACGGCTTGCTCCCCTTCTTAGCTTGTCCTTGCTCTTGCTCACTTTCCTTCTTCTTCTCAAATGCCTCCGCAATCTGCAAGGCAGTCATAGGCTTAAGAATCACGGTTTTATCATTGAATACAAAACAATATCTATTAGTAAAACCATCATGCATAATTCTCCTATCATATTGCCAAGGGCGGCCTAACAACACATGACAAGCTTGCATAGGCACAACATCACATAAAACCGTGTCTTCATAATGGCCTAAAGTAAAAGTGATCTTAGCTTGCCTATTAACCTTTAACTCACCACATTCATTCATCCAATGCAGCTTATATGGCCTAGGGTGATAAAATGTAGGAATTTGCAACATAGATATCATTTCGGTGCTAGCAATATTGCAACAACTTCCTCCATCAATAATAACATTACAAACCTTTCCTTTAACCGAGCATCTAGTGTGAAACAGGTTTTCTCTTTGGTTATCTTCACAAGGAGGAGGTTGCACACTTAAAGTTCTCCTAGCTATCAAAGAATTATCATGCTCAAGACTTTTATCACAAATCATGGAAGTGTTAGCTAGGAATGAGCTAGGATGAACAAATAACACTCTCTTAGCTAATAAACAATCTCCTTGCTCATATTCAATCCCATCATCATCCAAATCATCATGATCATGCATATTAAGCTCAAAATCATTGTTATCATGCTCATGCTCAGATTCAGACTCATATTGCCCTACATGGTTAACTAGCAAAGTTCTTTTGTTAGGACAATCCTTCATCATGTGCCCTCTTCCTTGGCACTTAAAACATACAATATCCCTAGCTCTAGATGAAGGGTTAGAATTACTCCCTTGAGTACCTTTAGGTAGTGTAAAGGTAGACTTGGTAGGGGCTGCATAAGGAGCCTTGCGTGGGCCTCCTTGCTCTGGGGCTAGCTTCAACTTGCTTGGCACCTCCTGGTTGTAATTCCCTTGTTGGCGGCCTCCTTGGCTCCTCCATGAGCTAGGCGCGCCATAGGCAGCCTTACGTCCTTGACTTCTTGCCTTCATTTTCCTTTCTCCTTTGATTGCTAGGTGGAGCAATTCTGTCATAGAGCTATAGGGAAAAAGATCTATCTCGTCAGAAAAACTTGAATTGAGAATACGAAGATACCTAGCCATTGTAGTCTCTTCATCCTCTCGCACATTAGCCTCTACCATGGCCATTTGCATGGCATTATAGGTCACCTCGGCGGTCATGTCTCCTTGCCTCAAGTTCTCCAACCTTTGCCTCAATTCTCTAGTGTAATGTTGAGGCACAAACCGAGCTCTCATCAAGGCCTTCATGTGTGCCTAAGTAACTACCGGTGAACCAAAGTTCTCCTCCTTTCCTTCACCAAATCATCCCACCATATCATAGCATAATCAATAAACTCAAGAGCTACGAAATGTACCTTCTTATGCTCGGGAAAGTTATGGCATGACCACATTTGCTCTATCTTCGCCTCCCAAGCCATGTACATATCCGGGTCACATTTGCCTTCAAAGCTTGGGATCTTCATCTTTACTTTGCCAAAACCATCATACTCTGGATCTCGCTCTCTCGTTGGCTGGCCACCATAGGGCTCACGCCTCTGCTCGTCTTGGCGCCGGCCGTCATGAGGTCTCCTGGGCTGTTGGCGCTCCCTTCGTCCGTTTGGCCTCCATTCCTCGTCATCTCTATCACCGTCCTCATCCTACTCATTAGCTTGATTCTGAAACTATTGAGGATAGTTATTGTAATATCCAGATTTTTAATTTTTTGTTTATTTCCGAGACAAACCGGAACTCGACCGGTTTAGACTTTTCCGTCATCATTTGTCATTTTATGTGACACCGAGTTCTTCAATATTTTTGTTAACTTTTATGAGGTTTCTACTCGTATAAAATACGCGGGATCGATCGATCTTTTCTTAAACATCAAAAGAGTTCAATTCTTTTAGATAGGCCATCCGAGCCCATTAAGAATACCATCCGGGCCCAATAGAAGGATGAAAGAGCCAGCCCATGCCATGTGTTTTATGTTCAGCCGCCTTCCTTCCCCCTTGTTTTTACGTAAACCCTAGAATCTCTCCCCTCTCTCTCACACTCTCACGCTCTAACCCTAGAACCCCTTCTACGTTTCACACGCTCTGGATCGTTTTTGCGAGCAGTTCCAGCACCAACCATCAGGATGAAACACAGCTCTCAATCTCGTCTCTCCCTCACAGCGTCACGACCTCGCCCTTTCTTGCAACTGTCGACAAGCAGCAGCAAGCCGCCTTCATGTGTGCTTGAGAACTCCCAACAACAGCCGCCGACCTTGACTAGACCTCCTCTCACCTTCTGCACGTACAGGACAATAGCAAAGACCAGATCCGAAGGGGTGCTGTCCTTCCTGGCCATGGGTGCGTCCGCTGGTACACCTCCTACAAAGATCTGAACGTGACTTCCCTCTCCCAAGCGACAACAACCGTGCAACTCCCTCCTTCTCGAGATTTATAGTGAGTATGACCATGCCCTCCCTTCCCTCCATTTATATATATGATTAATTGCTGCTAAGCCATCCTAGAACCCATACTTTGCAGCCAAAGGAACAATTACAAGGAGCTGTTACTTCTTTTCCAGCTTTCCAACATTGACGAGCAGTCAACTTCGGGTCCAATTTTGGGTAAGCTACACTCTTCCTTTTTGGCTAGTTTTCGGATATGTTATAGATGGTATTGCAAAGTAAATAATACTAAAATTTCATAGGAATCCATGTTATGGTTTGAGAGATATGGGGTTTCA
Source organism: Fagopyrum homotropicum (assembly GCA_033239125.1). Taxonomy (NCBI): domain Eukaryota; kingdom Viridiplantae; phylum Streptophyta; class Magnoliopsida; order Caryophyllales; family Polygonaceae; genus Fagopyrum; species Fagopyrum homotropicum. The sequence goes on from BSWB01000005.1 coordinate 63,746,514, forward strand.
AAGTTGACTCCTCATACAGTTTTTATAAATGTGCTGAATTGAGAAAAACAGCATGGGATGCTGTTTTGTGAGATAGTTTTGAATATGCTTTTGATCTCTGGTGGGCAGGAATTTTTGATATGATATAGTTAGCATATTTTTATAGATCATATTAAAATTTGGGAAGAATCCAGCCAGTGGTTTAGGATTTACGATTTTTCAAAGATTGGGTCGTAAGCAGTTTTTCTGTTGTGCTGAAATTTCTAAGTGTTGAGAAAAACTGCTTGTGATGCAGTTTTGTGATATAGGATTGAATAGGTTATTTACATCTATTGGACTTGAATTTTGGATATGTCTTAGTTACGCTTACATAGTATAGTGTATCAAAATTTGAGAGGATTTAATCGAGAGGTTTAGGAGTTATGATATTCCAAAGTTAAGACAATGTGCTGTTTTGGTAAGTGGTTGCTGAATTTCCAGAAACTATGTTGATCAGTCAAGTTTGAGCGTACTTTTTGATGCCTTAGATATACGATCCACCGTTCAGTTCTTGAGATGTTGTTTCGTGTCATGCATAGGTTAATTTGTCAGAAGTTGGGATGAATCCAACGGTGGGATTTAGAATTATAGAGGCTCAAAGTGGACTTGTTGTACAGTTAGAAAACATACTCAGATTTTGGCTAAGTATAGAATATTTTAAGTGTTGTAACCAACTTTGGAAATTTTTGTAGAAGTGATGGTTGAACAGTTTTAAGAAATTCTAGCTCCTAGGAGTAGATGAGATATCATAGATAATCTAGGGAATTATTTCGGAATTTTTATAAGACTATTCAAATTTCATATTTGAAGCCGAAGTTGGACCTTAACGATCTTTCCAAAAATAGGAAAATGGGTAAATTACCAGTTTGTAACCAAACTCATCTTTAGGAGTTAGAATATGACTCTTTAGTCTCAAATAAGAGCTTAGGCATGAATTATGGAATTTTTGGAAGTTTCGGGACCAAGGGCAAAAAAGTCATTTTACCATAAATTGGTATTGTATTAAATTCCGTTCTAATAGGATCTACTACCTTAGAAGTCTTAGACTTCTACTTACCTAAAAAGTGTGTTGACACACTTGCCTCCTTTGACAAGCAACCGAGTTATACAGTTACAGATTGAGTTGTGATTAAGAGAATCGAGATTTGATTCAGGTAAGTCCATGGACTTACTTAGCTGGCTTCTTGCATGTCTGTGATGTGTATGAGTGGTGTTTGCTAGTTAAGATAAATAACGAAACAGGAATAGGCCGACTTTAGTATATTGTGTAATTGACCCAAGTGTATGATAACGGGTCGTGACATCATCTGCCTAGCTCTTGCGAGAGTCTAGGTGGTTCCCTGCGACCAGCCCAGTCCGGTAGACAGTCAGATGCATTAGTACCATTCCGAGTTGGTAAACGGGGACAGGGGCGAGGTTTGGGAATCCCTCGTGTCACAAAATAAGTATCATTAGTAATGACCTATCACCTAATTAAAGATAATAAAAGGATTGAGTGTTGCATGTTGATTTTGTATGATGTGTGATTGTCGTTTTACCTTTATACTTATGCATAGAACGTTAGCTAACGGTTTTATACCGCTTGTAGATGCCTTGCAGGTTAAGACAATTGTAGAGAGATCCAGAGGGAATGGTCAGCCGGGTCCACGTACTCATTTAGTTGGGGACGAGGTTGTCTTATATACTTCATATGCGTCGTTTTAGTACCTTTGATTTGTAAGGTTGATACATATTTTTCATGTATATATTGTTTAAAGTTTTCAAATGTTTTTAATACTTTTGTGGCTTGTTGTAAGATCCAAGTTAAATTGTTGTCAAACTAAGGTCGGGACCCATTGTGAGGTCCTAACCAGTAGCTCCCCGAGTTCTCAGAATTTGGGGTGTTAAAATATGGTATCACAGCTTTGGGTTGGCAACAAAGGCACTTGAAATCCTATGAAAGACCGAATGTATAAAATAACTAGAACCCGAAAGGGGTCTAAAATTTTCAAAATGGATTTCTGTTTTACACACGCATAGTCGGGTTGTTGGGTTAGTAGTACGTCGGACCACCATCGCTCTCCGTGGATCTCTGCAACTTGGATCGATAGGATTTATTATATAGACTGTTTATGATGTTTCTTATTATAAGTTATATACATGTGTATGCTTAGTTTGTTAGTATCCTAAAGGATATTTTATATCCTTTAGTCATGATATCACGAAGCGATTATCGCCTCATGATAAATCGATAGCGGACTTGAAGAATCTCCAACACGAGGCAATGGAATTGGGCCTTGAATTGAGAATTATACTCGGGTAGGTTGCTTGGTGATCCTTACAAATTATCCAAAGAACAAGTGAGCAAGGAAATAAAGTTGTGAAGATAACTATTACCACAAGCACAATTAGATGAGGAAGGAATTAATGAGTCAGTTCGGTTAGAAGGTCGTACAAGGAAGTCGGGCATACGAGGCAGAGAGATGAATTAGAAGAACCCCGCAAGAGACGACAAGAGAGCGGATTAGAGATAATAATAATGTAACAAGGACCAGACAGAAAGGAGTACAATCATGATTTCGCGGAATGAAGGACGTTACAACTAAGGTAGATACCGCCATAGGAAGGGGGGAGCACAAGGACAGACATTTACATTGAATTTAAAGAAGAAAGGTAAAATCCATAACCAATGAGAATGGTGGACTTCTGCAAGGATACAAAAATTTTGAAAGAAATCACAACACAAGTATTAAAGGGAATGGAAGTCTGTAACTGAGACAAGGGAAGCCATAAAGGAAATGTTACAATATAATACTTGCGAAAAGAAAAGAGTGAGTGAGAATGACCTGGGTAGACTAAAGTGCCTACCACGATCTCTCACTCAACACGGGACTTAAGTTACCGACACCAACGATTCATACACGACGCCCGTGGATGGAAAATCTAGGTTAAAGGATTCTCAAAAAGGGCGTCTACAAGCTATCGGAGAAGATTTGATAAGCCACGGATGGCATATGGGTAATACAACTAGACTCGGGTAAAGTGATCTTACAGAGCGGAAGAAAAGTGTTGATGGTAGAAGAAGCTAAAGGTGTATAAATGAACAACCTAGTGGATAACTTTTACAAAGTATATCCACATCGAAGAAAATAGAAGAAATGTAGAGCTATGATCTTGTAGAAGATCAACTTTATATTAGTTAGTAACAACTGATAAATTACACCTATGAGGGACTAGTTGACTGAGTGACATATAAGGAGGATAAACATAGACTTATGAAAGAATTTTTATAGACATCAAGAGGACCCTTCAAAAGATCAACGACGACAAATGTAAAAGCTAAATCGGTACACGTGTTAGTGCCCTTCATAGTAACATGGAGTGAATTCGAGCTAGTAACTCTAACTAAGAACTTGATAGGAAAGACTAGACGTCCAGGGATGACCCCCTTTTGTCATTTGAGACCAAGGGAATTGTGTGAGTGATTTACTACCTACTGGCTAGGAAAAAGGGCACATATCACAGCAAATACAAAGGGATTGTAAAAGAAGAACTAGAGGAGTAAGAAGTATATAAATTTGATAAGGTTCTATGTCAATCAAGACAGAGTGTGGCAGCATTACATACAAGATAAACCGTAAGTGGATGGAAGTTAAGGTCACGAGAGCGTGTAGACGTGTTTACAAGCTATAGTGGAAGACCTAGAAAGGACCATTGATGTCAGATGGACGACACAGTTGGACTCGAGAAATAGAGTTAACTCACGGAGGAACTGGAAATTTGTAATGTAGAACGAGCTAAAGGAGTACAAATGGACGAACTTGAGTAAGTAGTGCTCACCACGAAATTCAACGAGCTAAAGGAGTAAGAAGTATATAAATTTGATAAGGTTCTATGTCAATCAAGACAGAGTGTGGCAGCATTACATACAAGATAAACCGCAAGTGGATGGAAGTTAAGGTCACGAGAGCGTGTAGACGTGTTTACAAGCTATAGTGGAAGACCTAGAAAGGACCATTGATGTCAGATGGCCGACACAGTTGGACTCGAGAAATAGAGTTAACTCACGGAGGAACTGGAAATTTGTAATGTAGAACGAGCTAAAGGAGTACAAATGGACGAACTCGAGTAAGTAGTGCTCACCACGAAATTCAACGGAAAAAGAGGTATGAGAAAAGTAAGTCCCAGAAATTGAGATAAGCCAACTATTGACTGACCGACGTCAACCGAGGACGTGCAAGGGTTATTTGGTATTGACGAGTTATGTATTTTTAAGAAGAGATATCTGTGAGCGAAGTTTATTTGAATTAACTATACCGATGCTTTGGAGAAATTCCTCAAGTAGGCAACGAAAATCTTCTTAGACAACTAAAGGTATAGAGAGAATCGTGTTAGAGGTTACTTCTTGGTTGGTTAACTTCAAACTCTGGTCGAGTCTGGAAGCTTGGATCCGTGCTAAAAGAATTAAGAAAGTAAACGGAAGAAGTTGTTCTTCAATATTTATTTTGTTTCATTAAGGCAATTAAGGAAGGTATTTGGTATTCAATCCAGTTAGGACTTATGGTATTATTAGAAGAAAGAGTTGAGGTTAATCACTTGGGACTCACAGAAAATGTTTTTATGATTAATGGGTGACGACATAATTATTAGAGTAACGCAGCGGAAGCGTGGTGGGTCCTTACCCACAGAGCAGGAAGCTTCAAGGTATAGGAAAAATAATGAGCCGAGTTTAAGATGACGATAGTTGAGGAAATACATTTAGTTGGAAGGAACCCGAACTAGGCTACGCGGAGTAACTGGAATTATGGTATGAGAACTGTATTACCATCAAGGTAGACGGGAAAGTATGTGCATGTAGAGGTTATAGAAAGAGGTTAGTACCCTATTATGGATCCAAGTGAAATATGACGACTTCGTCACATGACGACAAATATGTAGTTTTGGAAATTAGTACTTAACGGATTATTCTAGGGTGTCTTCTGATGGATTGATAAAAAAGTAACAATGTAATAAAGTATTATGCAAAGTCTGCACTAGGAAGCGCAAAGTGAGTAACCACCATATTGAGTCGAAAGATACATAAGAAACAGAAGTGAAAAGAGTATATTGGCAACCCAGTAACCGTACTTAAAGGAAGCATAATCTCGGAGCGGAGTAAGTGGAATTTTGTATCAGAATGGAGCCGAGTTGCGTTTAGCGTCAGAGGAAGATTCTCAGTCCGGTAAACGTGGGGATATAGGAGAGCAATGCTAAGAGTGTGTTAGTAGTTATCGCATAGTTACGATCAAAGGATGTTGATGTGAGATCACCTAGTGTCTAGGGTTTTCATTACGGACACATTCAATGTCACTTAAGATCTTGGATCCTGCGTAAGAAGTTTGAGTTAAGCTAGAGATCTATTAATAATATGATGACGTCGATAGAAGACAAAATTTTGACCACCGGATTTTGATTGTTAGGTTATATCAAGTTTGAGACAAAAAGTGAGCAGATGATGATTCCTTAATGGAGGAACAATATGACTGAGTCACATTAAGAGACAAGACCAAGTGAGTTGTGATACAACTAGCCTTAAGCACTTAGTAAAGTGCCGGGAGATGTGTAAGGGTGATATCCTAGATCGGATACTCGGAACCTTTTTAGAAGACTAGAAGGAAAGGAGTTGTAATAAATTACCCTCAGTAAGGTCATCAAAGAATTTGGAGGTGAGTTGTGTAAGACCACCATGTGAGACCTTAAAGCGGTTTAGAAGTGTAAACCCATTTACACGGATTCTGTTGGAGAGATATACCTACCCACACAAGTTTGATCATCAAATTGGAAGATCAGACTGTTGAGCCGGATGATACCGGTGAAATATCCGGTAACCACTCTAGAACAGGGTAGCAGACACTAGTGATTTGAGTACATGAAAATATTTGAGAGTCGATGGTTTATGAAAAGTCAACGAGGCTATTTGGGATATGGTGGATATTATGAAACATAACCTTTTAGGGATCTATGCCAAGATAGTTGCAACCTCAAGGACGACGAGTTAGGGCTTAGCCCTGTATTTGGGTGATATTGTTTGACTACGTGTTTATTCCGTGCTTGAACGCTTAGTAAGTGATGTGTGTTTTATTGGAACCTTTGATGTGCGGGGTACTTAGATGAAGAAACGACGAGACTTTTAGTGTAGTGATTAGATACATAGAATTTGTAACTTTGTTGTGCCTTGAAGGCCGACCTTAGGATTGGAGTATTTCAAGTTTCGGGACGAAACTTATTTTAAGGGGGTACTGATGTAATATCCAGATTTTTAATTTTTTGTTTATTTCCGAGACAAACCGGAACTCGACCGGTTTAGACTTTTCCGTCATCATTTGTCATTTTAAGTGACACCGAGTTAGCTTTTATGAGGTTTCTACTCATATAAAATACGCGGGATCGATCGACCTTTTCTTAAACATCAAAAGAGTTCAATTATTTTAGATAGGCCATCCGAGCCCATTAAGCATACCATCCGGGCCCAATAGAAGGATGAAAGAGCCAGCCCATGCCATGTGTTTTATGTTCAGCCGCCTTCCTTCCCCCTTGTTTTTACGTAAACCCTAGAATCTCTCCCCTCTCTCTCACGCTCTAACCCTAGAACCCCTTCTACGTTTCACACGCTCTGGATCGTTTTTGCAAGCAGTTCCAACACCAACCATCAGGATGACACACAACTCTCAATCTCGTCTCTCCCTCACAGCGTCACGACCTCGCCCTTCCTTGCAACTGTCGACAAGCAGCAACAAGCCTCCTTCATGTGTGCTCGAGAACTCGCAACAGCAGCCGCCGACCTTGACTGGACCTCCTCTCGCCTTCTGCACGTACAGGACGATGGCAAAGACCAGATCCGAAGGGGCGCTGTCCTTCCTGGCCATGGGTGCGTCCGCTAGTACACCTCCTGCAAAGATCTGAACGTGACTTCCATCTCCCAAGCGACAACAACTGTGCAACTCCCTCCTTGTCGAGATTTATAGTGAGTATGACCATGCCCTCCCTTCCCTCCATTTATATATATGATTAATTGCTGCTAAGCCATCCTAGAACCCATACTTTGCAGCCAAAGGAACAATTACAAGGAGCTGTTACTTCTTTTCCAGCTTTCCAACATTGACGAGCAGTCAACTTCGGGTCCAATTTTGGGTAAGCTAGACTCTTCCTTTTTGGCTAGTTTTCGGATATGTTGTAGATGGTATTGCATAGTAACTCATATTAAAATTTCATAGGATTCCATGTTATGGTTTGAGAGATATGGGGATTTACGATATTTCTGTTGGGCATGAATTTTTGATATGATATAGTTAGCATATGCTTGTGATGCAGTTTTGTGATATAGGATTTAATAGGTTATTGACATCTATTGGACTTGAATTTTGGATATGTCTTAGTTAGGCTTACATAGTATAGTGTATCAAAATTTGAGAGGATTTAATCGAGAGGTTTAGGAGTTATGATTTTCCAAAGTTAAGACAATGTGCTGTTTTGGTAAGTGGTAGCTGAATTTCCAGACACTGTGTTGATCAGTCAAGTTTGAGCATACCTTTTGATGCCTTAGAGATAAGATCCACCGTTCAGTTCTTGAGATGTTGTTTCTTGCCATGCATAGGTTAGTTTGTCAAAGGATGGGATGAATCCAACGGTGGGATTTAGAATTATAGAGGCTCAAAGTGGACTTGTTGTACATTTAGAAAACATACTCAGATTTTGGCTAAGTATAGAATATTTTAAGTGTTGTAACCAACTTTGAAAATTTTTGTAGAAGTGATGGTTGAACAGTTTTAAGAAATTCTTGCTCCTAGGAGTAGATGAGATATCATAGATGATCTAGGGAATTATTTCGAAATTTTTATAAGACTATTCGATTTTCATATTTGAAGCTGAAGTTGGACCTTAACGATCTTTCCGAAAATAGGAAAATGGGTAAATTATTAGTTTGTAACCAAACTCATCTTTAGGAGTTAGAATACGACTCTTTAGTCTCAAATAAGAGCTTAGGCATGAATTATGGAATTTTTGGAAGTTTTGGGACCAAGGGCAAAATAGTCATTTTACCATAAATTGGTACTCTATTAAATTCTGTTCTAATAGGATCTACTACCTTAGAAGTCTTAGACTTCTACTTACCTAAAAAGTGTGTTGACACACTTGCCTCCATTGACAGGCAACTGAGTTATACAGTTACATATTGAGTTGTGATTAAGAGAATCCAGATCTGATTCAGGTAAGTCCACGGACTTACTTAGTTGGCTTCTTGCATGTGTGTGATGTGTATGAGTGGTGTTCGCTAGTTAACATAAATAACGAAACCGGAATAGGCCGACTTTAGTATATTGTGTAATTGACCCAAGTGTATGATAACGGGTCGTGACATCAACTGCCTAGCTCTTGCGAGAGTCTAGGAGGTTCCCTGCGACCAGCACAGTCCGGTAGACGGTCAGATGCATTAGTACCATTCCGCATTGGTAAACGGGGACAGGGGCGAGGTTTGGGAATCCATCGTGTCACAAAATAAGTATCATTAGTAATGACCTATCACCTAATTGAAGATAATAAAAGAATTAAGTGTTGCATGTTGACTGTGTATGATGTGTTATTGTGGTTTTACCTTTATACTTATGCATAGAACGTTAGCTAACGGTTTTATACCACTTGTAGATGCCTTGCAGGTTAAGACAGTTGTAGAGAGATCTGGAGGGAATGGTCAGCCGGGTCCACGTACTCATTTAGTTGGGGACGAGGTTGTCTTATATACTTCATATGCGTCGTTTTAGTACCTTTTATTTGTAAGGTTGATACATATTTTTCATGTATATATTGTTTAAAGTTTTCAAATGTTTTTAATACTTTTGTGCCTTGTTGTAAGATCCAAGTTAAATTGTTGTCAAACTAAGGTCGGGACCCATTGTGAGGTCCTAACTAGTAGCTCCCCGAGTTCTCAGAATTTGGGGTGTTACAGTTATGCAAATTATCATGTATAATGGGAGAAGAAGGGATAGAAACGTGCTCCTCGAAAGGAAGATTGCCCCATCCCCGTTGGGACACGGTGTGGCCTAAGCCTTGGACATTCCGAGAGGGATGCGTGGCATTAGAGTGTCGGGCTGCTTGAAACACCTCTTGTTGGCTTTGGAGTGGTATTCGGTCTTGCCCTTGGTGTTGAGCCCCCGAGTGGTCTCCTACCTGCATGTTGCCTCCTAGTGGCCGAGGCTCCGGAACTACCTTAGACGCCTCCAAGTTGGACAGCCTTGTAGTTAACCCTTCAATGCTATCTTTCAGGCCCTTGATAAGGTTAAACAACTCCGGGGAAATATGCTCGAGGCTCGGCATACCTGCGGAAGTTCCTGACATTGTTCAAAGACACTAAAACACTCAAACACGTTAGGTTAGCTAAAACAAAAACGCCTCACAAGTGTATCACTCGAAAGCAAACTCTGACTCTCTAGTGGTGCTCAACAAGCTTGTTGATGGCTCGTCTTGTATTAGTCAAAAACCTCACGTGAGTTCAATACTTAGCCAAACAAAAGCTTTAAAGTAGAAGAGAAATTCGATTTCAATCACCTTAAAACGTGTTTGAGTCAATAAAAGAGAAGAAAAGACTCAAAACGGAAAGGACAAGTTGCACGAATGTTATATGCAACTAAGTATGAACTCAAGATAAGCCTTGAAAGAACTTACTCGTCAAGCCTAAGCAAGAAAACCTTGGACACCGAAGGTGTGTGTAGAAGGGCTGGTCAAGGCTAAGGCGTGGCTCGAGTGAAGTGAGCTAGGCGAGGGCCAAGGTGTGGCCAGGCTAGGGTGAAGTTCGGCTAGGTGTGAACGGCTTGGTCCCTTTGAGTGAGATGAGCTCCTTTGTAGTCCGCTTTGGTTGCTGAACAATAACACTTAGCAAGACAACTTTTGAGTGAGATGAGCTCCTTTGTAGTCCTCTTTGATTGCTGAACAATAACACTTGGCAAGCACAACTTCAACTATTTCAAACTATGAAAAAAAGCAAGAATAAGCTAGCAAGAATGAAATAAAATGAATGACTAATGGCTGATTTCTTTTTTTTTCTTTTTTTTCTTTTCTTTCTTTCTCTTTTTTTTTTTTTTTTTGAATCTCGGATTTCTTTTCTTCTTTTTTTTTGTACGAGAAAAATCAACTTACTGCTGGAATTAAAGAAAAGTAAAACAAAAAAAATGCTAAGAAAATCCTAATTTGTTGCAAGAGGATAGAGTTGACCAAGTAAATAGCTAACCAAGGGTGAAAATTCAAAAAAAATAGGCTGAAAATGTGGAGGAAAGAGGTGGCTTGAAAATAGGCTGGACGATCAGCTTCTTTTCTTTTTTTTTTTAAAGTTTAGGGCTTGTTGGGTGTTGTGTTTGGACGTGGGACAAGGCTGGTGGCGGCGTGGTGGTAGGCGCGGTGTAGGCGTGGTGTTGGAGTGGTGCCGGCGTCCAAGATTCACAAACAAAGGCAACAAACTTGTTAGTTCAATCAAAAACTTGGAATAGAAATGGCAATGGCAATAGACTCAAAACAAAGCAAGACTCAAACAAGAAAACGAGACACTTTTGGTTTTTTGAATGATTTACCGACTCTTTGTGTAGGTTGAACGTCAATTAGCTCTGATACCAATTGATACGGCGATTAGCCGCGAAGAACGGATCTAACGAGCAACTTGTTTTCGGGAATAAAAACAAACAAAATTCACCAAACAAGATGCAGGAAAACGTGCAAAGCAAAGAGGGAAAACGAAATAGGAAAGAAGAACCAAAAGGAACAAACGATAGAACCCTTGGATTCGATTATCCAAGAACCAAACCGGTGACGATTCGACCCCGCTTCTTACAACTTCACACAATCGATCTAGAATTATCGAAGGCATGAAGAGGTTGCTTCAATTCGACTTGTAGCACCAACCCGAAGGAGATTGACACACACAAGAACGAGAAAGCTATGCAAACACCACAATTCTCACAAGACAAGAGGCTAAACTCAAAGGTTTCAATTTGGCACTTTTTACAAATGTGTTTAACGTATTCTACCACAAAAAGGAAGAGAGAAAGGCTTATATACAACCTAGACCTTCTCTTCTAAAAAATAGAAAAGAAATAAATACAATAATTACAAGTTAGAGTGTTTAAATAAATCCATAAAATAGACTAATTCTAGGCTTTATTTAACACTCTCTAACCAGCTTCTTACGCCAGCCTCTCACGCCTTCATCCATGCACATGCACACGTGAGACTCTCCTATGCTCCATTCAACTTCTTCTTGGCTGGTCCAATGTGGCTAAGCATCATGACAGGCCTTGGACTCATTGGAGGTGAGCTTGGGTGAGCTTCTTGAACCATGGCTAGGAAGATAACATCCATCTCCGCTTGGCGTTTGGATTGAGCTCTTGTTAGGGCTCCTTGTGGTGTTGAAGATGGAGCTGGATCGAATGACCCTTCATCAAGATGAAAGCGAGAAATCAAGTAGGAAATGCTTCTTATGGTGTCTCCAGCTCTTGGAAGAACCAAGGGAACCGCCAACAAGGAAGTTACAACAGGGAAGTGTCAAATAAGTAGAAAACAGCCCCAGAACAAGGAGGACAGCGTAAAGCACCTTCTACAACCCCTCCTAAGCCCATGGGTACCTTTCCTAAGGGAACACAAGGGAGTACTTCTAACCCTTCATCTAGAGCTAGGGATATAGTGTGTTTTAAGTGTCAAGGTAGAGAACACATGATGAAAGACTATCCTAACAAGAAAACGTTGTTAATCAACCATTTAGGGCAATATGAGTCCTAATCTGAGCATGAGCATGATAATGATGATTTTGAGCCTAATATGCATGATCATGATGATTTTGATGATGATGGGATTGAATATGAGCAGGGGGATTGTTTACTAGCTAAAACAGTGTTATTTGACCATCCTAGCTCATTTCTAGCTAATAACTACGTGCTTTGTGATCTTGATTCTCAAAATGAACCTAATGATCTTGAAAACGCATGAAATGATCCTAATAACGTGGTTTGTGATGAAAATCTTGAGCATGATAATTCCTTGATAGCTAGGAGAACTTTGAGTGCACAACCTGCCCTTTGTGAGGATAACCAAAGAGAGAACTTGTTTCATACTAGGTGTTTGGTTAAGGGAAATGTGTGTAATATTATCATTGATGGAGGTAGTTGTTGTAACATTCCTAGTACTGAATTGATCTCTAAGTTGCAATTTACTACATTTTGTCACCCTAGACCATATAAGCTGCATAGGATGAAAGATTGTGGTGAATTGAAGGTTAATAGGCAAGCTAAGATCACTTTCACTCTAGGACACTATGAGGATACTATTTTATGCGATGTTGTGCCAATGCAAGCTTGTCATGTGTTATTAGTCCGTCCTTGGCAATATGATAGGAGAGTTATGCATGATGGTTTTACTAATAGGTATTCATTTACTTTTAATGAAAAACCCATTACTCTAAAACCAATGACTCCCATGTAGATTGCGGAGGCATTTGAGAAGAAGAAGGCGAGTGAACAAGAGCAAGGACCAGCTAAGAAGGGGAGCAAGTCATCGAGACACCAAGAACCTGTCATAGACACGTCCCCTAGCTAACAACCTAGCAATCTCTTGGCCACACCCACAAATCAGACTCCTACGGCCCTGTTAGCTTTTAAACATGAGTTCGAAAGTGAGTACCTACCCTTAGATACCATCTTGATGAGGTTATGTAAGGAGCTAACCTTAGTGAGTGAAGAAACAAAGGCTATCTTAACCCCTACCATTACTACCATTCTAGAGGAGTTTAAGGATGTGTTTCTAGAAGAGATACCTCATGGCCTTCCACCTTTGAGAGGCATAGAGCATCAGATTGACCTTATCCCCGGAGCTACACTTCCTAACAGACCAGCCTATATGATAAACCCTTAGAGTCAAGAGATCCAAACCCAAGTCCAAGACCTCCTAGATAAGGGATATGTTAGAAAAAGCCTTAGCCCTTGTGCCATTCTTGTCCTATTAGTGCCTAAGAAGGACAACACTTGGAGGATGCGTGTTGATTGTAGGGCTATCAACAACATAACCATTAAGTACCGCCACCCTATTCCCCGCCTCGATGACATACTTGATGAGCTCCATGGCGCCACTACATTCAGCAAGGTAGACCTTCGGATTGGCTACCATCAGATTCGAATGAAGGAGTGGGACGAGTAGAAGACAACTTTCAAGACTAAATTTGGGTTGTATGAATGGCTTGTTATGCCATTTGGGTTAACCAATGCTTCGTCTACTTTTATGCGTTTAATGAACCATGTGTTAAGACAATTCATAGGAAGATTTGTTGTAGTATATTTTGATGATATCTTAATCTATAGCAGGTCCTTAGAGGAGCATGAAGAACATCTAAGGGAAGTTGTTTCTACCCTTACGGTTGAACACTTGTATGCCAACCTGAAGAAATGTAGCTTTTGCACTAATGAAGTTATATTTCTTGGTTTTGTAGTGACTGCACAAGGTCTACAAGTGGATGAGGAGAAGATTAGAGCTATTCGAGATTGGCCAACACCTACATCCATTACCCATGTAAGGAGCTTCCATGGGCTTGCAAGTTTCTATAGGCGCTTTATGAGAGACTTCAGTACCATTGCTGCACCCTTGACGGAGATTTCCAAGAAACATGCACCATTTGTGTGGGAAGCAGCTCAAGAACGTGCTTTCAACAAGCTGAAGTTGGTTCTCACCGAGGCACCCTTACTAGCCCTCCCGGACTTCACTAGGCCTTTTGAAGTGGAGTGTGATGCATCGGGAATTGGCATAGGAGGTGTGCTTATGCAAGAAGGTAAGCCTATTGCCTTTTTCAGTGAAAAGTTTAAAGTGGCATGTCTTAACTACTCTACATATGATAAAGAGTTGTATGCATTATTTAGAGTACTTAAGACATGGAAACACTACTTGTGGCCTAGAGAGTTTATTTTTCATTCTGACAATGAATCTTTGAAACATTTTCGGAGTCAAGATACACTAGATAGGAGGCATGGTAGATGGATAGAATTTATTGAGACTTTTCCCTATGTTATAAAGTATAAAAAGGGAAAAGAAATTGTAGTTGCGGACGATCTTTCTATGAGGCATACATTGCTAACTACATTGGATGCTAGGGTGTTAGGATTGGTTTACAATAAGGAGCTCTATGAATCTGATCTTGACTTTGGACAAACATATAAGCTTTGTATGCAAAAAGGTTCCTTAGATAAATTCTATTTGTTTGAGGGATTTCTGTTCCGAGTAGATAAGGTGTGCATACCTCGGTGTTCCCTTCGTTTGCTATTAGTGGAAGAAGCCCATAAAGGAGGTTTAATGGGTCATTTTGGGAGGGATAAGACTTATGCTATGTTGCACTCACATTTTTATTGGCCATATATGCTTAGGGATGTTGAAAATGTGCTTAAAAGGTATTTAGAGTGCCTTAGAGCTAAATCGAAAGTGAAGCCTCATGGATTGTATACACCTTTGCCAATCCCCACAGCCCCTTGGGAAGACATTGGCATGGATTTCATAGTGAGATTGCCTAGGACTAGAAGAGGTAGGGATTCGATATTTGTGGTTGTAGATCGATTTTCTAAGATGGCTCACTTTATTGCTTGTCATAAAACTGATGATGCAGCCAATGTAGCAAATTTGTTCTTTTGGGAAGTAGTTAGGTTACATGGTATTCTAAAAACAATAGTTAGTGATAGGGATGTTAAGTTCTTGAGTTACTTTTGGAAAACTCTTTGGGGAAATCTAGGAACTAAGTTGTTATTCTCTACATCAAGCCACCCCCAAACTGATGGGCAAACAGAAGTAACTAATAGGATCCTAACAACACTTCTAAGGGCTGTCATTAAGAAGAATTTGAAGGAATGGGAAGATGTCTTGCCACATGTTGAATTTGCCTATAATAGAGTCGTCCACTCATCTACTTCCATCTCTCCCTTTGAGTGTGTTTATGGTTTTAATCCAATAACCCCTTTTGATCTTACACCGTTACCTAAGAAGGAGCGAGTGAATTTAAGTGCTACAACGCAGGTTGAACACATCAAGGAGCTACATAGTAGGACAAGGTTCAAGCTCGAGGAGAAAGGCAAATACAACGCAGAAAAGGCGAATCAAGGACGCAAGAAGATTATATTTGAACCCGGAGACCTTGTATGGCTACATTTGAGGAAGGAGAGGTTTCAACAGCTTCGGAAATCCAAGCTCTCCCCAAGAGGAAATGGGCCTTTCAAGGTGTTACACAAGGCGGGTGACAACGCCTATGTTCTTGACTTGCCGGATGATTATGCTTGTGATCCCACATTCAATGTGAGGGATCTAAGTCCTTTTCCGCTCCTAGATGATGATCAAGGCAATCCGGAGTCAAATTCTTTCAAAGAAGGGGAGAATGATGAAGGATCATCTGAGCTAACTCCATCTTCACCACCTCAAGGGACTCTAACAAGAGTGCAAGCTAAACGTCAAGCTGAGATGGATGCTCTTTTCTTAAACATGGTCCATGAAGCTCAACCAAGTCCACCTTCATCAAGTCTAAGGACCATCTTGTGGATCAGCCACGAACACATCCCAACCAAGATGATTAATGGCGCTTAAATGGTATTTCTAGTTGCTGGGCAGGACTTGGGACGCATTTCAAAGGACAGACGGAGGCCTTGAAATCATATACAAGGGGTTTCACGTGTGTGCATGTGCATGGATGGAACCTTCATTTAAGTATGTGGACGTGAGAGGCTGAATAGGAGAGTTTAATTAGGGCCGATTGTGTTCTATGTATGTTAGGCTTTATTTAACTCTCTTTCAATGTAATTATTGTAATTAGTTTCTTTTTTCTGTTTTACTAGAAAACGCCTAGAATGTATAAAAGCCTTTTCTCTCTTCTTTTGTAGTCAGACAAGTTTTATAAAAGTTTTCCTAAGAGCATTTCACAATTGAATCCAAGAGAATTCAATCATTCTTCTCTCGTGAGTTTGTGTGTGTGATCTAGCTTTCTCGTTCTTGTGTATGTCAATCTCCTTCGGGATTGGTGTTGCAAGTCGAACAAGGCACCCTCTTCTTGCTCTCGATTCTCAGATCGATTGTGTGGAGTTGTAAGAAGCGGGGTCGAATCGTCACTGGTTTGGTTCTTGGATCTTGAATCCAAGGGTTCTATCATTGTTCCTTTTGGTTCTTCTTGTCCCTTTCTGTTTTCTCGTTTTCATTGCTATCCATGTTTGTTAATTTTGTGTGTTCTTCATTCTTCAGAACATGCTGTTCATCTAGATCCGTTCTTTGCGGCTAATCCCCGCATCACTTAGCTAATCCAATGCATCCTCTTGACGTCTAGCATGATCAGTCACTCCTACATATTCCCTTTATGCTCCAATCCAACCCTTTATTCACCTAAAAACATAATAAAGCTTGTGTAGATCTCTATACCAACATAATAGGTGAATGTGCTCATAAATGCTTCAAACTTATATCCATATACACAAAAGAAGGAGAAAAAGATCCAAAACATGTACCTAAAATAACGTCATATTTCATGTATCACCTATCCCCTATGTAGCACTCATGCTCGTAATATGTCCTCTAAGGTCTTAATAGTCCGCTCGGACTAGCCGTCGGTCTGTGGATGGTATGCGGTGGTGAAATGAAGACTCGAACCTAGGGCGGCACGTACCTGCTGCCAGAACCTCAAGGTAAATCGCTCGTCCCTATCCGAGATGATGGTCCTTGGCACTCCATGTAATCTCACAATTTGGCGAGTAAACCCCTCGGCTAAACGACTCACCGGCCATGTTTTCCGAATCGGGATGAAACGCGCGGTCTTCGTCAACCGATCTACTACTACCCATGTCGCATTAAAGCTTCTACTCGGTCTCAAACCGGTAAAGAAATCCAAGGATATGTCCTCCCACTTCCACTGCGGCAAAGGCAGTGGGTGGAGCTCTCTTCCGTGTCTCTGGTGCTCGATCTTGACCTGCTAGCAAGTCGCGCATCAGGCCACATATCTAACTACATTGAGCTTGAGCTCACCCCACCAATAAGATCTCTTAATATCCTAGTACATCTTACTCGTGCTTGGATGCACCGAGTAAGGTGTAGAATGTGTCTCATGCAAAATCCGCTCCCTCAACTCCTGGTCCGTTGTTACACATATACGCCCTTGGTATTTCAATAAGCCGTCTGCTCCTACGGTATACT
This sequence comes from Fagopyrum homotropicum, assembly GCA_033239125.1. Lineage (NCBI taxonomy): Eukaryota > Viridiplantae > Streptophyta > Magnoliopsida > Caryophyllales > Polygonaceae > Fagopyrum > Fagopyrum homotropicum. The sequence continues at coordinate 63,763,725 of BSWB01000005.1, forward strand.
ATGATGCCTTGCCTCTAGATATCCTATATCTGATGCTCAACAAAATGGGACATCCCTCCGGCTTCTACTAGATCTCTCCGGACAGGTCACGTAGTACCTCTAACTCGGACAAACGGCATTCCGTAACCGGGAACCGGATATCCATCTCTAACTCTATCAAATCCCTCTGCAACTATGGCTGAACCGTAAGCCGTGATATAGCCTCCTCTCGAGGTGTCCTCCTACTCAAAACGGTGACGAACACATTTTCCTTCCCCGAATGGTACAAATCTCCAAATCAAAATCCTTAATCAACTCTAACCAACTTCTCTGGCGGTTATTCAACTCCCGCTAAGTGAATATATACGTCAGACTCTTGGTCTGTGAAATTCTGGCATGTAGCCCCGTACAAGTAATGCCGCCAGATCTTAAGTGCCTGAATCACTGCCGCTAGCTCAAGATCATGGGTAGGGTAATTCTCATCGTACAACTTCTGCTGACGAGAAGCGTATGCAATAACCCTACCCCTCTGCATCAAAACGCACCCCAAGCCTATCTTGGAGGCGTAACTGATAACACGATTTATGACTTAGGTTTAGGTAATCATTTAGATAGATTTCTCGCTCATTCATGCATGGTTTAACACTAGTTCACGACGTTTGCACTCAATTCACGTATTATGTCGAGATAGACGTCTACACGGACTTGTGCATTGCTTTGTAGGTATTTTGGGAGATTTAGGAGCTAAAACGATACGTTTGAGGATCGTTCATCAAGACGACACACCCTCGGACTCATTAGGATGCAAGCTAAAGGCTAGGGAGGACTCATGGAACCTTGCCAACACAAGCCATGCACCAAATCGAAGCTTAATGATCAAAGGCAAGCTGAAGCACAAAATCACGGTTCACTGACACTCCACGGCCGTGGAACTATCCGTGGATTTTGCCAGGTTTTCGTGACAGCTGTGCCACGATCTCTTGGCCAGTTCTTGCAAAGTTGTAGTATAAAAGTGGTCCTGCATTGGCTGAGAGGAGCATCTTGCAGCATCTCTCCATTATCCACTATCATCCAATCAAAATATTCTCAAAACAAGAAGATTCTTGGAAGAAGGAGGTAAAGGAAGCTACCATTGGAGGAAGAGCTTCATTGGAGAAGAAGAACACACCATTGATAGATTTTGATAGCTTTGTAGTGAAGAATTTCGGAATCGGTTTCTAGAGTTGTATGAACCATTTAAACCTTCTTTAAGAAGGGTTGTGAGTCATTCTAATTCCATTTTCAGCTTGGTTTTGTTTACTTAACTTGTTCATCTCTTTCTCTTCTTTATCTTGCAAATGGAAGCCATGATTTTATGCTCGATGATTTCGATTGCTATGATGAATGTTGTAGGCTAAATAGATGTGATTCTAGGGTAAGGAATGAATGGTTATGGCTAGGACTATGATAGGATGGACTTAGATCAACCCTTGGATGACTTGTGTGTTTGAGCGTAGCCTCTGTTAGGATCCACGGTTTGTTCTTGCCAAACCACGGCCGTGGACTTGGTAGAACAACCCGTGATCTTCCCTGGTTCGATGGATCTAGCTTTAGTTAGTTAGAGTGTTAAAATCCTAGAATTTGTTGAGTTAAATCTATCCTAGGGTGACCTAGTGTTAGCAACTAAGTGTTAGGAGAGACTTACCCGGTAATCCTTGCTCTCAGATTCCAAAGATGACAAACCCTAGGTAGTGGTGAGCCTCATAAGCCGCCATTGGACTAAGTGTGCTAGGATAGTTGCTTAAGACTAACCCTTTCGAGACTTACCCGGTAAGGATAGGTTAGATCTCTAGGTGACAATCCGGTTTGTAGAGAATTCCGTCCCTTGGGTTCTTAGAGACTTACCCGGTGATGAGACCTTAGGAATGGACTAGTGGACCATGAGACCTACCCGGTAATTGATCCCAATCTAGAAATGCTTACTCCCAACGTATCATAGTCAATCCAAGGAATGATTAGATAGCTTGAGTCTTATGCCATAACCGGACTTTCCAACCCCTAGAATCCGCTTTTCTATCTTTGATTTATATCTCGTTTAACTTGTTTGATTGTGTTGATCAGTAGCTTAGTTGATTGTTCATTTTGCATGATTTGTGATCCTTGATTGATCACCTAAAAACCAACCAAAAACATTGAGATTTTCATTTCTTTATTTCTTTCTCTTTTCTTAAACCTAGATCTTCACTAGACTTAATCACTAATTGAATCAATCTCACCTTAGTCTTTGTGTTCGACCTCGGAATACTATCCCTACTACAAACGTCCCGTACACTGCGGGTTCGCTAGGAGTTAGGATAAATATAACGAGAATATAAATTTAAAACCCATTGCGTATCACATCCTGAGCGTAACAAGTTTTTGGCGCCGTTGCCGGGGACTAGGTCTAGATTGAGTTTATTTTGTGATTGTTTATAGTGTAGATCATTCTTGTTGCTTTTGATCTCTTTTTGGTTTGTGTCTTTGCTCTTCAGGACATCTCACTCTTTAGGTGTATGCGAAGATCTCGTGGCAAGGATTTAGCTCCATTCGATCCCGAACCGGAGAAAACCCTTAGATCTAGATCCAAGAGCAATAAAAAGGGAAAAGAGATGGCCGGAAGAGATCTCCAAGCCCAGTTGGATGAGGCTTTAGAGAAAATTAGGATAAGGGATAAAGCTTTGGAGAATGAAAGGAGACTTGCCAATGAGAGGCAAGAGGCAACTAGGAGGGAGATTGAGGAGATTAGGCAAGCTCTTGTGCAAAGAGAGCTTAACGGTCAACAACCTCCTCCACCTCCACCACAACCGCAGCCGGCGGCAGTGAATATTAGGGTTATGCCCATTGCTATGGAAGAGCCACAAACGTTGGGGCAACGTATGGATCCGGCACAAAGAGCACACCGTCCGGGTGTGAACTTAGGAGATCCCGCAACCCATGATTACGAACTCCGCCCTCAAGTTCTACAAATGATCCGGCATAATCAATTTGGAGGGATGGAAGGAGAGTCTCCTCATCAACACTTGATGAATTATGAGATTTTGATGGAGACTCTTAGACCGCCAAGATTGGAGAGCAACAACCATAAGCTTAGGGCTTTTTCCTTCTCTCTTAAGGATAAAGCCTTGGCTTGGAATCAATCTATTCCACAAGGGCGAGTTGGTACTTGGGAGGAGATGACAACCGAGTTTTTGACTAAGTTCTTCCCACCTTCCAAGACTACCGAGTTAAGAGGGAAGATCAATGCCTTCGTAATGAAGGATAGAGAGAGTTTGTTCAAGTCTTGGGAGAGATTCAAAGATCTTCTCCTAGATTTTCCACACCATGGTATACCAAAAATTGAGCTATTGGAAATCTACTTCAAGGGACTTGATGAAGATAGCCAATTCAAGCTCCAATCTCTTTCCGGTGGGACTTTCATGGAGAAGCATGTAGATGAAGCTTGGGAGTTTGTGGAGAAGCAAGCTCTAGTGATTGAGAAATACTCCCATAGGAAGAGTGAAGGGAGAAAGGCGGGAGCATATGAGGTGAGTGAGGTCACCATGAGCAGTTTCAAGCTTGACGCCATCAACAATGAGTTGAAGTCCTTGAGGGAGTTGTGTGCTACAACTTTGAAGAACCAAGCAACTCCTCAAGTGCTTCCACAAGCCAACTTATCTTCCAAGGAGGAGGACGTGAATTACATGGGAAGGGGCAATTACAGCAATTATCAAGGCCCAAGGAACTTCAACAACAACCGGCAATTCAACGATTACCGGCCCAACCACAACCATCCCGGGTTTTCATACTCTAACCCGGATGGAGCCTTGAACCCTCCCGCTTCCACAAGCACAACTCCACCACCAAAAGCTTCACAAGAACCTCCACCCGGATTTACTCAACCTCCAAAGGATAGAACCGAAATGATGTTTGAACAATTGCTTGGAAGGTTGAGTGGTCTTGAGAGCACGGTGACTTCCATTTCCAAAGCTCAAAAAGTGTTGGAGGCACAAGTATTCAAAAAAGCGGGTGAAGCCCATAGAGATCCGGGAAAGCTTCCCAGAAGGACCGAAGACAACCCAAGAGGCCAAGTGTTGGCTATCACTACAAGGAGTGGGTTGAGCATGAAAGATCCTTTGCCCAAGGAGAATGCTAAAGGGAAACAAGTGGTGATAGAGGAAGAGACTTTGCAAAGAGATGGAGGCAAGAGCAAGGATGTAGAGCCAACATATGTGGCACCGCCTCCATACAAACCAGCACTACCATTCCCTCAATCACGAGCAAGAGCTCGTTTGGACAATCACTTTGGTAAGTTCCTTGAACTAATGTCTATATTGCATATTAACATTCCGTTCATGGATGCTATTTTAGGAATGCCGGCATATGGCAAGTTCTTGAAAGAGATACTCTCCAACAAAAGGAAGTTGGAGGAGTATGAGGAGATAAGAATGACCAAGAGATCTTCCGAATTGATCCAAACAATGAAGAGGAGATGCCTCCCAAGCTAAGAGATCCGGGTTCCTTTTGTGTCCCAATTGGAGTGGGAGATGTGAAGTATGAGGCCCTTTGTGATCTTGGGGCAAGTGTAAGCATCATACCGCTTGCACTTTGCAACAAGGTTGGGCTAGGAGAGCCGAAACCGGTCAAGATGACCCTCTATATGGTGGACCGTTCTATCACTCATCCGGTTGGGATCTTAGAAGACATCCAGGTGCAACTAGGAGGATTCTATGTGCCAATTGATTTTGTTGTCTTGGATATTCCGGCGGACTATCCGGTTCCCATCATCTTAGGAAGACCTTTCCTAGCCACTTCCGGGTGCCAAGTGGATTTCAAGAATGGGACTCTCTCCTTCAACATTGTAGAAGGGAACATCAAGTTCAAGTTATCCACAATGATGAAAGGGCCAACCCTTGATGAGGATGTCTTCAACATAGTCGAGCAAGAGGAATCTAGAGAAGTTGTGAGCTCGATCTTGATCAAGGATCCCTTGGAGAAGGTTCTTACCTTAAGTATGATGGAGGAAGGTGTTGAGGAGGCTTGCAATGAAGAGATCAAGGCCTTAGAAGCATTGGAAAAGGAGGCAAGAGTTGGATTTGAAGACCACAAAGAAGTGCTGAACAGCTGCATGTTCCACGGGCGTGGAAGTGGTTCCACGGCCGTAGAACTCTCTGGACAGCTCCGAGAAGCAAGCCAGGCAAGGTCCACGGCCGTGGAAGTGGAGCCAACCGTGGTTCCAACCGTGGTTTCCCCTGAATCAGACCTTATTGATGATCAAGCTTCAAGGAGCCTTGAAGGGTCTTCATTTGCTTTGGATTCATCTCATCCAACGCTATTTGGATCTTCTCCGATCGAAAAAGGTCCTCCTCAACTTGATCTTAAACCCCTCCCCTCTCATTTGAAGTATGCTTTTCTTGGTGATAATTCAACATATCCGGTGATTGTTAATGCATGCTTGAGTGATGATAAACTTGCTAAGTTGTTGCATGAACTAAGATTGCATAGGAAAGCCATTAGCTATACTATTGATGATTTGGTTGGCATTAAACCCTCTTTGTGCATGCATAAGATAATGATGGAAGATAACCATAAACCCTCTATTAAACATCAAAGAAGACTCAATCCTATAATAAAAGAGGTAGTCAAAAAGGAAATCATTAAGTTGCTAGATGCGGGGATAATCTACCCTATCTCTGATAGTAAGTGGGTTAGTCCCGTTCATGTAGTTCCTATGAAGGGTGGGATGACCGTAGTGACTAATGAGAACAATGAGTTAATCCCCACTAGGACGGTTACGGGTTGGAGAATCTGCATTGACTATAGGAAGTTTAACATGGCCTCTAGGAAAGATCACTTCCCTCTCCCCTTCATTGACAAAATGCTAGAGAGGTTAGCTCAACATTCTCATTTTTGCTACTTAGATGGCTATAGTGGATTCTTCCAAATACCTATCCACCCCGATGACCAAGAGAAAACAACATTTACATGTCCATGGGGTACTTTTGCATATAGGAGAATGCCATTTGGGCTGTGTAATGCACCCACCACCTTCCAAAGGTGTATGATGGCTATCTTTTCGGAATACATTGAAAATATCATGGAAGTGTTCATGGATGATTTCTCTGTTTATGGTTCTTCCTTTGATAATTGCTTGGCTAACTTGTCATTAGTATTGCAAAGATGTGAGGAGACGAATCTTGTCTTGAATTGGGAAAAATGCCACTTCATGGTAAGTGAAGGTATTGTGTTGGGACACTTGGTGTCCAATCGTGGCATTGAGGTTGATAGGGCCAAAATTGAAACAATAGAGAAGTTGTCACCACCTACCTCGGTGAAGGGGGTAAGGAGTTTCTTAGGGCATGCCGGTTTTTACCGGAGGTTTATTCAAGACTTCTCTAAAATATCTAAGCCCCTTACTAACCTACTAATGAAGGATGTTGATTTTGTCTTTTCCAAAGATTGTCTTGAGGCTTTTTGTAGGTTGAAGAACGCCTTGATCTCTGCACCTATCATGCAACCTCCGGATTAGAGTTTACCGTTTGAGATCATGTGTGATGCAAGCGATGTAGCCGTTGGGGCTGTTTTGGGGCAAAGGAAAGATGGGTGCACTCATGCCATTTATTATGCTAGTAAGACGCTAGATGATGCCCAACTCAATTATGCTACCACCGAAAAGGCGTTGCTAGTGGTTGTGTATGCATTTGAGAAGTTCCGCTCATATCTTGTCGGAGCGAAGGTCATAGTTTATACGGATCATGTTGCGATCCGTTATCTACTTACAAAGAAGGATGCCAAACCAAGGTTGATTCGGTGGATCCTTCTTCTTCAAGAGTTTGATTTAGAAATCCGGGACAAGAAGGGATCCGAGAACTCAGTGGCGGATCATCTTAGTAGACTCCCACCATTCGAGCTTGAAAGAGATGACATCCCGATTGATGACTCATTCCGGGATGAGCAATTGCAAATGGTGGAGGAGTTCTTGTTCCAAGTGTCTAGAGGAAGCGAGCCATGGTTTGCCGATATTGTGAACTACTTAGTGTGTGAGGAAGTGCCTCCCGGTTTGACATATGCCCAAAGGAAGAAGTTCTTCAAAGATGTGAGGCATTACTATTGGAGCGAACAACTTTTGTTCAAGAGAGGGCCGGATGGAATGTTTAGAAGATGCATACCGGAGGATGAGGTGGAGAGTGTGATCCGCCATTGTCATTCCTTGCCATGTGGAGGGCATGCTAGCTCACACAAGACATGTGCTAAAGTGTTGCAATCGGGCTTCTTTTGGCCAAGTTTGTTCAAGGATGTGCAAGGCTTTGTTGTAGCTTGTGATGCTTGCCAAAGGACGGGCAACATCTCAAGGAGGAATGAGATGCCCTTTAACAACATACAAGAAGTGGAAATTTTTGATGTGTGGGGTGTGGACTTCATGGGACCATTCCCTTCTTCATGTGGCAACCTCTACATCCTATTGGCGGTTGACTATGTTTCAAGATGGGTAGAGGCAATCGCCTCTCCTACAAATGACGCCAAGGTTGTGGTGCGCTTCATCAACCGAGTGATCTTTCCTAGGTTTGGAACACCAAGGGTGATCATAAGTGATGGAGGGAAGCACTTAACCAATAGGAACTGTGGGGCAGTTTTGGCTAAGTATGGGGTGACTCATAAGGTGGCAACACCTTACCATCCCCAAACTAGTGGCCAAGTGGAGTCTCCAACCGGGAGATAAAGGCCATTCTCGAGAAGACGGTATCTAGAACTAGAAAGGATTGGGCTATGAAGCTCAATGATGCCTTGTGGGCATATAGGACCGCTTTCAAGACACCAATTGGCACCACTCCTTACAAGTTAGTCTATGGCAAGTCTTGCCACCTTCCGGTAGAAATAGAGCATAGAGCGCATTGGGCCATCAAGTGGCTAAATTTTGATCTCAAGGAGGCGGGAGAGAAGAGGTTGCTTGATATGAATGCCCTTGAGGAGATCCAGTTGGATGCTTATGAGAATGCCCGGATCTACAAGGAAAGGACCAAACGGTGGCATGACAAGCGCCTCGTCCCGAAGGAGTTGAGTGAAGGCGAACTTGTCCTTCTCTTCAACTCAAGGCTGCGGCTTTTTCCCGGAAAGCTCAAATCAAGATGGATCGGGCCATATGTGGTGAAGAAGATCTTTCCCCATGGAGCTATTGAGATAGGAGGGGAGCATTGTGGAAACTTTAAGGTGAATGGGCACCGGTTGAAGAATTATATTCCGGGAGCTCCGGTGGATATGATTGCCCCACTTTACCTCGAGTAGACGCCCCCGAGTTTGGTCAAGCTAATGACCTTAAAGAAGCGCTTGGTGGGAGGCAACCCATCGGTAACATTTTCCTTTTCTCGTTTTGTTTTTGTTTTGCGATTTTTCTGTTTTTGTGTGTTTTTGTTTGTGCTTTGTGTGTGCTAGAACCTTAGTAGTTGAAAGCCTTGCTTGGCAAGTGAATGATGATGATGAACCCCTCATCAATTATGGGTGGAGCGGACGCGGAACTTGGACGGCTAGCGGTGCCTAGCGCGGGTCCCGACGCCTTGATGAATACTTAGAGCTCTCTACCATGGTTGATAGGATCATCCAACATAAATTCCACTTGAGAATCCCAAATACCATAGCAAACCATTTTTACATTGTGAGAACCTTCTTTCACTCTTCTTTACTTCATTTACACATTGGGGACAATGTGTTTCTAAGTATGGGGTGGGGTTTGCATAATCCTTTGCATGATGAGCATCTAGGGTAGTTTAATATTTGCACATGTCTTGCATTGTATATATTCATTTCGAAAATCCCATAAAAATCAGAAAATTTAAAAAATTTTGTGTTTTCTAGGCTTGGATATGACCCTAATGATGAATCTTGTCTTGTGGATTGGCTATGGATGGCCTTATGTGTTAAATTGATGAATGCATATGTGGACTTGCAATACTTCTCTTGAATCCCATGAATGATTTGTGATCATGATGTTTGCCTAGAATGGATTGAGTATTGAAGGTCGAAATTACATGATAGTTCTTGCACACCATCTAGGAATGAATGAGGCAATTCATCTTCCTCTAATTCTCATCTTGATCATGACTGTTTGAGCACCTCAATTGATATAAATTTGACCTCTTTTGACCCATCCGGGAATAGGAGCATGATAGTGTGTTGATGTGTGTGAAAAGCAAGTGTGGGGTGAAGATGTTGATGAAAGAATATCATGCATAAAATGCTGAAATTGTTGTGAAAGTGTAGCCAAAAATATAGGTTTGGGGACGTTGGTTTAAATGACAAGTAACTCGGTACACTTCAGATAATCGGGTGTTGGTGCCTTGCCAAAGTCAAATAAACCAATAGTCCTAACGAGCTTTGGTATGTGTGCCCGGTGTGGATGCACCTCGAAAAATAGAAAAAGCCCGAGGATGGCTAATCACCAAGGTTTCGGCTTTTGTACACCAATGCCATTGTCTCAAAAATAAGTCACAGAAAAAGAAAAGAAAGAAAAGAAAGAAAAGGAAGAAAAGATAGAGAAAAGTATACACTTGAGGGAAGTTGATCGAGGACAAGATTGTGGAGTTAGTTCCATTCCCGGATTAGCATCACATAGCCTAGAAAAATCCCCACCTAATCACAATGTTTCTGGGCCTTTAGTTCATAAGACCTTATGACTTATTTGCATGTTTGTAAGACTTAGTAATCTAGATTGGATATGCTCTTGATCTTCTTGGTTTCTTCATTTTTACATTTCATGCATGCTTTTGAGTTAAGTACAATTGTCTTTCCATGTCTTCATTTATTTAATACATAATTGCTTGTCCGTTGCCATGAAACACGACTATGAAGGTGATCCAACATTAGAAGCACAAACCCAAAAAGATTTTGCCTTTTTTCTGCATACATAAATCATGTTATCTTGTAGTCTATAGTCGAGAATTTGCTCGGGGACGAGCAAACCTTAAGTATGGGGTATTTTTGATAACACGATTTATGACTTAGGTTTAGGTAATCATTTAGATAGATTTCTCGCTCATTCATGCATGGTTTAACACTAGTTCACGACGTTTGCACTCAATTCACGTATTATGTCGAGATAGACGTCTACACGGACTTGTGCATTGCTTTGTAGGTATTTTGGGAGATTTAGGAGCTAAAACGATACGTTCGAGGATCGTTCATCAAGACGACACACCCTCGGACTCATTATGATGCAAGCTAAAGGCTAGGGAGGACTCATGGAACCTTGCCAACACAAGCCATGCACCAAATCGAAGCTTAATGATCAAAGGCAAGCTGAAGCACAAAATCACGGTTCACTGACACTCCACGGCCGTGGAACTGTCCGTGGATTTTGCCAGGTTTTCGTGACAGCTGTGCCACGATTTCTTGCCCAGCTCTTGCAAAGTTGTAGTATAAAAGTGGTCCTGCATTGGCTGAGAGGAGCATCTTGGAGTAGCTCTCCATTATCCACTATCATCCAATCAAAATATTCTCAAAACAAGAAGATTCTTAGAAGAAGGAGGTAAAGGAAGCTACCATTGGAGGAAGAGCTTCATTGAAGAAGAAGAACACACCATTGATAGATTTTGATAGCTTTGTAGTGAAGAATTTCGGAATCGGTTTCTAGAGTTGTATGAACCATTTAAACCTTCTTTAAGAAGGGTTGTGCGTCATTCTAATTCCATTTTCAGCTTGGTTTTGTTTACTTAACTTGTTCATCTCATTCTCTTCATTATCTTGCAAATGGAAGCCATGATTTTATGCTCGATGATTTCGATTGCTATGATGAATGTTGTAGGCTAAATAGATGTGATTCTAGGGTAAGGAAGGAATGGTTATGGCTAGGACTATGATAGGATGGACTTAGATCAACCCTTGGATGAATTGTGTGTTTGAACGTAGCCTCTGTTAGGATCCACGGTTTGTTCTTGCCAAACCACGACCATGGACTTGGTAGAACAACCCGTGATCTTCCCTAGTTCGATGGATCTAGCTTTAGTTAGTTAGAGTGTTGAAATCATAGAATTTGTTGAGTTAAATCTATCCCAGGGTGACCTAGTGTTAGCAACTAAGTGTTAGGAGAGACTTACCCGGTAATCCTTGCTCTTAGATTCCAAAGATGACAAACCCTAGGTAGGGGTGAGCCTCATAAGCCGCCAATGGACTAAGTGTGCTAGGATAGTTGCTTAGGACAAACCCTTTCGAGACTTACCCGGTAAGGATAGGTTAGATCTCTAGGTGACAATCCGGTTTGTAGAGAATTCCGTCCCTTGGGTTCTTAGAGACTTACCCGGTGATGAGACCTTAGGAATGGACTAGTAGACCATGAGACCTACCCGGTAATTGATCCCAATCTAGAAATGCTTACTCCCAACGTATCATAGTCAATCCAAGGAATGACTAGATAGCTTGAGTCTTATGCCATAACCGGACTTTCCAACCCCTAGAATCCGCTTTTCTATCTTTGATTTATATCTCGTTTAGCTTGTTTGATTGTGTTGATCCGTAGCTTAGTTGATTGTTCATTTTGCATGATTTGTGATCCTTGATTGATCACCTAAAAACCAACCAAAAACATTGAGATTTTCATTTCTTTATTTCTTTCTCTTTTCTTAAACCTAGATCTTCACTAGACTTAATCACTAATTGAATCAATCTCACCTTAGTCTTTGTGTTCAACCTCGGAATACTATCCCTACTACAAACGTCCCGTACACTGCGGGTTCGCTAGAAGTTAGGATAAATATAACGAGAATATAAATTTAAAACCCATTGCGTATCACATCCTGAGCGTAACAGTAACTATACACTACAAAATCCTCTACGCCCTCAGGTTGGGATAACATTGGAGCGGAGGTCAACCTCCTCTTTAGCTCGTCGAAGTTGTGTTGACATCGCTTGGACCAGACGAACCTGGTAGACTTCCTCAACAAGGAAGTGAGTGTCCGTGCAATCACGGTGAAACCCTCAACAAATCGGCGGTAGTATCCCGCTAAGCCCAAGAAACTTCTCACCTCCTTGACCGTCCTAGGAGGCAGCCATGAAGAAACAGACTCAATCTTCGCCGGGTCAACCATGACATGCTCGGCGGAAAGTATATGACATAGGAAGGCCACCTCAGACATCCAGAACTCGCACTTAGAGAGCTTAGCGTAAAGCTCTCTATCCTGAAGGACTCGAAGCACCGTCCTCAGGTGTCCCGCATGCTCCTCTCTACTCTGGGAGTAAACCAAGATATCGTCTATAAACACTACTACGAACTAGTCCGAGAAGTCAATGAAGATGTTGTTCATCAACTCCATGAAGACGGCGGGTGCATTCGTGAGCTCGAATGGCATCACGACAAACTTATAATGGCCATATCTCGTCTTGAATGCCGTCTTTGGAATGTCCTCCTCTCTCACCCTCAGCTGATGATATCCCGACATAAAATCAATAAGCAAAAACACGGAGGCTCCCTGCAACTGGTCCAACAAACCATCAATGCGCGGTAACGGGTACTTTTTCTTAATGGTGACTTTGTTCAACTCCCGGTAATCAATGCATAGCCTCAAAGATCCGTCCTTTTTCCTGACGAAGAGGATCGGTGCACCCCAAGGGAAAACTCTAGGCTATGAAGCCCCTCTCTACAAACTCTTCGAGTTGCTTCTTTACTCCAACATCTCGATCGGCGCTATGCGGTATGAAGCCTTGGAGATCGGCCTCGTACCGGGCTCCAACTAAATGGCAAAATTAACACTCCTCTACGGTGGTAGCCTGGGTGGCTCCCCAAAAACGTCCTAAAAATCACAAGCCACGGGAATCGCCTCAAATAAAGGACCTGTCTCCTCCTTCATGGAATACCACCAAAAGGTCTCACATCCCTGCCCAATAAGTCTCGCGGCTCGGACCGCGCTAATGACTGTATCGCCTTTCCGAGGTTTCAACCTTGGAAAATCACCTCGTGTCCTGTCTTTTTAGCGACCATCAAGGTCCTCCAGCTGATGTCCAAAATGACTCGGTGGTGGTCCATTCAATCCATGTCCAAGATGACTTCTTCATGCACCAAGTGCATGACATAGAAGTCGGCTCACCAATCGCAATTTCCCAAACGAATGGGACAACCGTGTACCTCTCGGGTACCACTAACCTTACCCCCGTCGGGTAGCCCTATAATGAAGGGTCTCCCCTCTACCGTAACTAAGGACAACCTAGCTACACAATCATCGGATATAAAGGAGTGGGTCGCACCCGTATCAAACAAAACTATGACCAGAAAGCCGTGAATTTGAATAGTACATGTGGATGTCGGTGTTGCTTGATCAACTACGCTCCTCAACTCGAATACCTTTGCCTGAGTTCCTTTGGGCTTCGTGGTGCCTCCACCACGTCCCCTACCTCTACCCTGCCCTTGGGCAGAACTCTGTGCCTGTGGATATCTTGGGGCTCGCTGCTAGTGCTGACTCTATGTCTGACGCTGGGGTGGCCTCTATTCACCACTAGGAATGCTAGCAGGTGAAGAACCTTGTTGAGACGGTGCCTGGCCCTGACGGAAAAAAGTGGCTCGGTGTCCAGGTCGGCAACAAACAGAACAAGTCACTGTCGTCCTCGGGCACGCAGCTCGTATATGCCCGTACCCGCCACAATTGTAACACTGTCGACCTCTATGTGATGCTTATACAGAATGTTGTGGTCCAGAACACCGTTGAGTCTGGCTATGCCCCTGTCGTGGGGCTTCTACTCCTGAACCAAATGGTAGTGTCCTTTGCCTCTTGTCCAGCCCTCCGGACTATGCCACTCTCCTAGACCCTGGTAGGTCTCTCTCGTATGCCGAAACTCGGTCCTGGTACTCCACTGGGGAGTCACAGAAGAATCCCATAAGGTAAGCACGGGTAGACTCCCTCAATCTCCTGGAAAAAAACTATACATGCTTGTTCGCCGGAGGTGCGGCGGACCCAACAAGGCCAACTCCTCACGGAACAACTAATAGCCTCGATAACCGAGACATCCTCAAATCCTGCCTCCAAGTCCTGCACTTGATCCCTCCTGAGTGAAACCAGGCAAAAACTCTCTTTAACAAGGCTCAACAAGTGATCCATCCTAGTAACACCACCTTGAATAGTCCTCCACCAATACTAGGCTGATTCTCGGAATAACATCTGCACTATATCTACTGGTCTATCCTCCAGGCAGCGGATCGCCTCCGAGGCGGACTCCACGTGCCCAATCCAGTGCTCAACCTCCAGCCCTACCATCCCGTCGAAGTAGGGCACATACCGCTATCTCAGGTACCACTTTCTTGAGGTTTTGTGAGTTGTTGGCTGAGTTATCTGAATGTAGTAAGTCTCTTGGACTTACTTAGCTTCATTCTGCGTATTGGTTTGATTGTTTTGGCTTGTTTGTGTTGTTATTATGTTATAACTGATAACCGGAATAGGATTGACCAATTATATCATAATTGGCCCAAAGTGTATTATAACAGGGTGGTTACCGCTTGTCTGGTTCACAATGTGGAAATTGGGAGGTGTTCTCGCGACCAGTCCACTAGGTGACAGAAGGATGCATACGTTCTATTCTTGTTGGTGAAAGGGGACGGAGGCGAGGTCGTAGCGATTCTCGTGTAACAACCATAAGTTGAATTAGTAATGGGATTGACCTTAATTAAAGATAATAATCGGCTGTTTGTGAGCATGTTGATGTGTTTACTTTACCTTATGTGCGTTTGTGCCTTTACCGTCTTTCTGATATCTAGAATGTTAGCTAACGTTTTATACCGATGTTGTAGATGTTCCACAGGTTCAGGATGCTTCTGAGTGATCCGGATGGTGTGATTATCCGGGGTTCCCGTACATTATAGGACGGATCGGGTTTATGTTGTTGCTTTCCTTTTTGTTCTGAACTCGGCTACGAGTGTTTTATTCTTCCTCTTCTTTAAACCTTTGGTTATATATTGAGTTTTTTGTTTTCATTTGTGTGTATCTTGTTGTAAGATCCGTTGTATCATTTCTACTCTGATGGTCGGGACCAATTGTGAGGTCCTAGCCCGTAACACTTCGAGTTCCCAGAACTTGGGGTGTTACAATATGGTAACAGAGCTCTAGGATTGCAACAATGGCACTCGAAATCTTCTAAAGGTTGGATGGATGAATAAACAGAACTCGCACGGGGTCTACGTTTTTAAAAGGGGGTGTTTGTTTTAAACTTGTCGGTCTGGGATAGATGTACGGGCGACCACCACTACCTCCGTGGATCTCAGCAGTGTAGTTTCTTCTATGTTGGCCTTTATATGTCTTTCTTGGATTTCTGCTTTAGTTGTAGCGTGACCAATATAGTCTTATATATATATAACCCTATCGCACATGGCACGTACTAGAGTTACATCTGCTATGCGGCAAGGAAGGGGTCGACCACCTCTTCCACCTGCTGTCCATGGACGAGGACGTGCAGGTAGACTTCCACTAGCTAGAGGTCGGGGCCAAGCCCTAGTTGCTAATCCACCTATCGTTGAGACGTTCGCTAGAGAATTTGTTGAACGAATTGTTCCTGAGAATGGGAACGTGACTGCTGCTAGGTCCCGAGCACAATGAGCACAATCGACGGAGTCTGGTCGAGAATCGATAGGAGCTTCCGCATATCGCGATTACGTGCAGAGAGTTGAGGAGGCCATCAAAACTAGAGGACTTGAACCAGCACCACCAGTTCCTGCGAGATCAGTTGAGGTTTTGCAAATAGTTATCCAAGTCGTTTCCCCGCTGCTAGAGTTCTGAGCCTGCCAGAGTTCCGGCTGAGGCGAGAGATCCGAGGCCCGACAGTTGGTTGAAGGCTTTTGACCAGGCGAAGGTTCCCACGTTCATGGGGAAGACTGGATTAGAGGTCGAGTTGTGGCTGAGACTATTGGATTTTGCTATAGAGGCTATTAGTTGCCCAGAGGGACGTCGGGTCAACATAGCACAAACGCTGTTGAAGCATCAGGCTCTTTCCTGGTGGAGGACCATGCTTAATAAGGTCACCAGTTATGAGCAGATGAAGACGGTGATCAAGGATCGTAACTGCCCTATAGCTATGAGGAGAGACCATGTTTAGGATTTTCTTGAGGCTGGATTTGAGGATTTGTCTATTGCTGAGATCATCAACAAGTTTCAGGATGAGTTGTCTTTGTTGGGTCCGTCTGCACCACATGAGGATCAGGATGTTTACCTGTTCCCTCAAAGACTGAAAAAGTCTACACGCTCTTATCTTGTTGGTTTCCGTTGTGATTCCATGAAAGAATATCAGGGTAGAGCATCTTCTTATGAGAAAGAGCGACTAGGTCAGAGGAGAGCTTCTTAGATAGGAGGTCTAGAGAAGAGACAAAGGACTAGGCCAGCTAGTGTTGGAGTTGGAGCATCGGTTTTTGGATGTAGACAGACGTTGGGACGTTCTGGTTTCCAACAGTCTATACAGAGTTCCGACAGAGGACGACAGTGCTTTAACCACGGAGGTGTTGGACATATAAGAGCTGATTGCAAGAAGGCTATTATGACTTGCTACTACTGTGGACAAGCCCGGACATAGAGCTGCATTCTACAGTCAGGGCAAGGCGCTATTGCAGCAGGGTTCTTCACCTGCTAGTGCTACAAGAGGAAGACAAAGACCTCAGTATCAGCAGTAGAGAGTTCGTAGTTCTACCACTCCTTTGGGTTCCACTCCGGGTAAGGGTAGAGGACGAGAAGGTTGTACTTCTGAAGCCAGAGGTGCCTCAACTAGAATTGATGAGTTGAGGAGTGCAGTGGAGACGACCGCTCCAACGACCACAATTACCATTCATATTAATGGTTTTCCTGTCAGAGTTCTTTTTGATACCGGTGTTACGCATTCTTTTATATCTGATGCATGTGTAGATAGATTGGCCTTAGTTACCGTAGAAGGTAGACCCTTCTTTATAGGATTACCCGATGGGGTAAGACTAAAGGTATTCGAGAGGTTCGCGATTGCCCTATTAGATTGGGAGGTCGCGACTGGCCAGCTAACTTCTTCGTCATGTACACGAAGAAGTTATTTTGGGCATGGATTGGATGGATCGACATCGAGCAGTTCTTGACATTGGCAAGAGGACAATAACGGTCACTACAAATGTAGCCATGTGGAGATGTTTAGAAGATGGGATTTAGGGAAGACCGGTACAATCATCAGTGTAGTCCGAACTGCAAGACTTTTTTGTGTTATCCCATGAAGGATAGTACGAGTTCAGCTTTGGAGGAGATTCTAGTAGCTTGCGAGTTTTTCGACCTCTTTGGAGAGCCATCAGGTTTGCCTCCAAAAAGGAGCCTACACTTTGGCATTGATCTGGAGCCCGGTACGAGACCGATCTCTAAAGCTCCGTACGATATGGCGCCTATCGAGATGCTTGAGCTTAAGAAGCAGCTCGAGGAGTTAGCAAAGAAGGGCTTTATCTGCCCTAGTGTATCTTCTTGGGGCGCATCAATACTCTTTGTCAGGAAGAAAGACGGGTCAATGAGGTTCTGTATCGAGTACCGAGAGCTGAACAAGGTGACGATCAAGAATAAGTACCCATTGCCTTGTATTGATGATCTTTCGGAACAGCTGCAAGGAGCTTCAGTGTTTTTGCGGATCGATGTGAGATCCTGATATCACCAGCTAAGGGTGAGGGAGCAGGACATAGTCAAGACGGCATTTTGGACCTAGTATGGTCATTACAAGTTTGTAGTGATGTCATTCAGGCTCACGAATGCGCCCATAGTTTTCATGGAGTTGATGAACAACATCTTCATCGACTTCCTAGACTAGTTTGTAGTTATCTTCATAGATGACATTCTGATATACTCTCGCACTAGAGAGGAGCATGCAGGAGACTTGAATATCGTTCTTCAAGTCTTACAAGATAGAGAGCTTTACGCCAAGCTCTCTAAGTTCGAGTTTTGGATGCCCGAGGTAGCATTCCTTGGTCACATCGTTTCAGCTGAAGGGATCAAGGTAGATCCGGCGAAGGTCAAGTCAGTAGCTTCTTGACCACCTCCTAAGAACGTCAAGGAGGCACGCAACTTCTTAGGATTGACGGGCTACTACCGGCGTTTTGTTAAGGGGTTTTCAACTATCCCCCGACCGCTCACTTCCTTGCTAAGGAAATCTACGAGGTTCGTGTGGTCCGAGCCGTGCCTCCAGAGCATCGAGGAGCTGAAGAAGAAGTTGGCCTCTTCTTCTATCCTAGCTCAGCCAGAGGTCATTGAGGACTTCGTGGTTTACAACGACACATCCAAGCTGGGCTTAGGATGTGTGCAGATGTAGAGGGTTAAGGTGATTACTTACGCGTCGAGACAACTAAAGACGTACGAGGAGAATTACCCTAACCATGATCTTAAGTTGGTTGTTGTTGTTCACGATTTGAAGAGTTGGAGGCATTATTTGTACGGAGCTACGTGTCAGATATTCACACACCATAAGAGTCTGAAGTACATATTCACTCAGCGGGAGTTGAATAACCATCAGAGGAGATGGTTGGAGTTGATCGAGGATTTTGACCTTAAGATCTTACACCACCGGGGAAGGCTAATGTGGTAGCTAATGCCCTTAGTAGGAACACTTCTTGGGAGATGGCGATTGGTAGGCTGACAGCTCAGCCACAGTTACAACATGACCTTGCATGGCTAGAGATGGATAACCACTTTTCGGATTCCGACAGCTACCTATCCACTTTGGAGATAGTACCTAGTTTGTTGGATCAGATTCGACAGAAGCACGAGAGTTATCCAGCTTTGACACAGATCCGAGACCGGATGTCTCGAGGAGAGGCGGCACAGTTTGCAGTAGGTGTTGACGGGATCTTGAGATGCCAAGAGTGTGTATGTGTGCCCTAAGATCGGGAGTTGAGATAGAAGAGGCTCATTTTTCACCTTACTCAGTGCACCCCGGTGCGAGTAAGATGTATCAAGATACTAGACGTTATTTCTGGTGGGGAGGTATGAGACCAGATAAGACGAGATATGTAGCTCTGTGTGAGACTTGTCAGCAGGTCAAGATAGAGCATCATCGACCATAAGGCGAGCTACACCCACTTCTCATTCCTTAGTGGAAGTGGGAGGACATCTCTATGGATTTTGTGACGATTTTGAGACCGAGTCGAGGTTTTGATGCAATATTTGTTATAGTAGATGGACTCACGAAGACCGTTTTATACCGATCAAGGAAACGTGGATAGTAAGTCGATTGACAGAGGAGTTCACTAGATAGATAGTTAGACTTCATGGACTACCTAGGACTATAGTTTCTGACAGAGACGGACGATTTACCTCAAGGTTCTAGCAGCAAGTACATATCGCCCTAGTTACGAGTTTGCAATTCACGATTGCTTATCATCCTTAAAACCGATGTTCAGTTAGAGCGGACCATCCAGACTCTAGAGGACATGTTGAGAGCCTGCGTGTTGGACTGGGGACAGGTGTGGCCAGAGCACCTTCCCTTAGTGGAGTTTTCGTATAACAACAATTGGCACGCATTGATCAGGATGGCTCCTTATGAGGCATTATACGGATAACGATGCCGTACACCGTTGTGTTGGGACGAGGCCAGCAATGCTAGTGGTATAATACCTGAGCAGATTCAAGATTACATGGCTCGAGTGGTAGTGATCTGAGAGCGGATTTCAGCAGCACAGAGTTGGCAGAAATCTTATGCAGATAAGAGGCGTAGACCTTTGGAGTTCAAAGTGGGAGCTCAGGGTTGGTTGAGAGTATCTCCGACACGAGACGCTAGACGTTTCGGTGTCAAGGGGAAGCAGCATAAAATATTTGCTTTGTCACTGAGACTTGAGGGTGTTCACCCCGTCTTCCATGTGTCTCAGTTACGGGCTTACATACCGGACCCGAGAATAATCGTCAGTAATGAGGATCTAGTGGTCGAGCCAGACCCCATGTTCGTTGAGCATCCGGTAGCTGTCTTGGAGCGTAGTACGAAACACTTGCGTTCGAAGGACATACCGATGATCAAGATGCAGTGGTCAATGCGAGGAGCTGATGAGGCGACTTGGGAGACAGAGGATAGTATCCAGAGAGGAAATATCTAGAGTTTAACGTTGAGCTTGATGCACCTTTAGCATAGTTGTGTGTTTCGGTTTTTCTTTTGTTGAGTTGCATACGCTTTTGTAACGTTTTAAGTTACGTGCCCCAAGTTTGAATATATGAGTTGTGTTCAGCGTTCCGTGTTGTTTTGTGATCGTTTTGGCTGTTGCAAGTTTTGGGACGAAACTTCTTTGTAGGAGGATTTGATATAAGACCCCAGTTTTGCCTTCACCGCCCATGCGGTGAAAAAAGGCTACCCCAACGGCCTTCTGTGCTTGTCACCGCCCCCGTATTGACAAGGGACCGTCCCTACGACTGGGGCGATCCGCCCCTGCGGATACGCTACAAATCGTGCCCGATATGTTTTCGTTCATTTTATCTTCCTTCCATAGATAGAATATCCGATCTTCTATCTTATGGGCCGGCTTCCTTATCCTCTTCTAACCCTAGAACGTCGTTTCCATCTATCTTTCCAGCCCTTTCCTATATATTCCCGTCTTTTCTTCTTTTTCCCATTTCTTGCTTACGCTTTCTTTAACCCTCGAGTGCTGCAACCTTGCTTCCTGTGACCTTGCTGAACGTGAAGTTTTTCCTCTCTTGTTCATCATCACGTTCATGCGCTGCTGCACCTTGTTTCTCTTCTGTTTCGTTTCTCCCTTCGTTTCCTTTTTCTCGTTCTCCAAGAATCAAGTTTGATCCTTGATTCTTGTGGAGCGTTCCGTTGATGATCCTTTGTTGCTCACAAACTCCCTTGATTGAGTTGTGAAGTGAGAGAGTGTTGGAAGTGCAAGCTTTGGCCTTTGTCGTGGTCCTGCTATCGTAGAGAAGTCCATAGACGCTTCGGTCAAGAATCCGCCCCTACGCCTATATCACGTGCCGCCCCTGCGCCTTTGCCCAGCCGCCCTTGCGGTTTCTCTACAATCTTCATGTATTTGGTAAGTCGCTTCCCTTCCTTACTTTCCTCGTTTCTTTCCTTGGCTCTTCTGGATGTTCCTTTCCTCCTGAGGGTTCAGTAAGTGATACGGGGATTAGCCGCAAAAAACGGATCTAGACGAACAACCTGTCCAGAGGAATGAAGAACACACAAAATTAACAAGCATGGACAACAATGAAAACGAGATAACAAAAAGGGACAAGAAGAACCGAAAAGAACAATGATAGAACCCTTGGATTCGAGATCCAAGAACCAAACCAGTGACGATTCGACCCCGCTTCTTACAACTCCACACAATCGATCTGAGAATCAAGAGCACAAAGAGGGTGCCTTGTTCGACTTGTAACACCAATCCCGCTGGAGATTGACATACACAAGAACGAGAAATCCATATCACACACACAAACTCACGAGACAAGAATGATTGAATTCTCTTGGATTCAATTCTGAAATGCTCTCAACAAAACTTGTATAAAACTTGTCTGACTACAAAAGAAGAGAGAAAAAGATTTATATACATCCTAGGCCTTTTCTTCTAAAACAGAAAAAAGAAACTAATTACAATAATTACATTGAGAGAGAGTTAAATAAAGCCCATCAAACATAAAACACAATTGGGCCTAACTAAATTCTCTTATTCAACCTCTCACGTCAACATACATAAATGAATGTTCCAGCCATGCACATGCACACACGTGAAACCCCTTGTATCTGAAATCAAGGCCTCTATCTGTCCTTTGAAATGCGTCCCAAGGCCTGTCCAACAACTAGAATACATTTTAAACTCCATTATTTATCTTGGATGGGATGTGCTCGTGGCTGATCCACAAGATGGTCCTTAGACTTGATGAAAGTGGACTTGGTTGAGCTTCATGGACCATGTTAAAGAAAAGAGCATCGATCTCAGCTTGACATTTAGCTTGCGCTCTTGTTAGAGTCCCTTGAGGTGGTTAAGATAGAGTTAGCTGAGATGGTCCTTCATCATTCTCCCCTTCTTTGGAAGAATTCGACCTCGAATTACCTTGATCATCATTCAGGAGCGGAAAAGGACTTAGATCCCTCACATTGAATGTGGGATCACAAGCATAATCATCCGGCAAGTCAAACACATAGGTGTTGTCACCCGCCTTGTGTAACACCTTGACATGTCCATTTCCTCTTGGGGAGAGCTTGGATTTCCGAAGTTGCTGAAACCTCTCCTTCCTCAAATGTATCCATACAAGGTCACCGGTTCAAATATAATCTTCTTGCGTCCTTGATTCGCCTTTTCTGCGTTATATTTGCCTTTCTCCCCGAGCTTGATCCTTGTTCTACTATGTAGCTCCTTGATGTGTTCAACCTGCATTTTAGCACTTAAATCCACTCGCTCCTTCTTAGATAACGGTGTAAGATCAAAAGGGGTTAGTGGATTAAAACCATAAACACACTCAAAGGGAGAGATGGAAGTAGAAGAGTGGACGACTCTATTATAGGAAAATTCAACATGTGGCAAGACATCTTCCAATTCTTTCAAATTCTTCTTGATGACAGCCCTTAGAAGTGTTGTTAGGGTACTATTAGTTACTTCTGTTTGCCCATCAGTTAGGGGGTGGCTTGATGTAGAAAATAATAACTTAGTTTCTTGCTTTCCCCAAAGATTTTTCCAAAAGTAACTCGAGCACTTAACATCCCTATCACTCACTATTTTCCTTGGAATACCATGTAACCTAACTACTTCCAGAAAGAACAAATTTGTTACATTGGACGCATCATAAGTTTTGTGATAAGCAATAAAGTGAGCCATCTTACAGAATTGATCTACAACCACAAATATCGAATCCCTACCTCTTCTAGTTCTAGGCAATCCCACTATGAAATCCATGCTAATGTCTTCCCAAGGGGCTGTGGGGATTGGCAAAGGTGTATACAATCCATGCGGCTTCACTTCCGATTTAGCTCTAAGGCACTCTAAACACCTTTTAAGCACATTTTCAACATCCCTAAGCATATGTGGCCAATAAAAATATGAGTGCAGCATAGCATAAGTCTTATCCCTACCAAAATGACCCATTAAACCTCCTTTATGGGCTTCTTCCACTAACAACAAACGAAGGGAACACCTAGGTATGCACACCTTATCTACTCGAAACAGAAATCCCTCAAACAAATAGAATTTATCTAAGGAACCTTTTTGCACACAAAGCTTATATGTTTCTCCAAAGTCAAGATCAAATTCATAGAGCTCCTTAATGTAAACAAACCCTAACACACTAGCATCCAATGTAGTTAGCAATGTATTCCTCCTAGAAAGAGCATCCGCAACTACATTGTCTTTTCCCTTTTTATACTTGATAACCTAGGGAAAAGTCTCAATAAATTCCATCCATCTATCATGCCTCCTATCTAGTTTATCTTGACTCCGAAAATATTTCAAAGATTCATGATCAGAATGCAAAATAAACTCTCTAGGCCACAAGTAGTGTTGCCATGTCTTAAGTACTCTAAATAATGCATACAACTCTTTATCATATGTAGAGTAATTAAGACATGCCCCTTTAAGCTTTTCACTGAAAAAGGCAATAGGCTTACCTTCTTACATAAGCACACCTCCTATGCCAATTCCCGATGCATCACACTCCACTTCGAAAGGCCTAGTGAAGTCAGAGAGAGCTAGTAAGGGTGCCTTGGTGAGAACCAACTTCAGCTTCTTGAAAGCACGTTCTTGAGCTGCTTCCCACACAAATGGTGCATGTTTCTTGCAAATCTCCATCAAGGGTGCAACAATGGTGCTGAAGTCTCTCACTAAGCGCCTATAGAAATTTGCAAGCCCATGGAAGCTCCTTACATGGATAATGGATGTAGGTATTGGCCAATCTCGAATAGCTCTAATCTTCTCCTCATCCACTTGTAGACCTTGTGCAGTCACTACAAAACCAAGAAATATAACCTCATTAGTGCAAAAACTACATTTCTTCAGGTTGGCATACAAGTGTTCAGCCCTAAGGGTAGATACAACTTCCCTTAGATGTTATCCATGCTCCTCTAGGGACCTACTATAGATTAAGATATCATCAAAATACACTACAACAAATCCCCCTATGAATTGTCTTAAAACACAGTTCATTAAACGCATAAAAGTAGAGGGAGCATTGGTTAACCTAAATGGCATAACAAGCCATTCATAAAACCCAAATTTAGTTTTAAAGGCTGTCTTCCACTCGTCCACCTCCTTCATTCGGATATGATGGAGCTCATCTAGCATGTCATCGAGGCGGGGAATAGGGTGGCAGTACTTAATGGTTATGCTGTTGATAGCTCTACAATCAACACACATCCTCCAGGTGTTGTCCTTCTTAGGCACTACTAGGACAGGAACGGCGCAAGGGCTAAGGCTTTGTCTAACATATCCCTTATCTAGGAGGTCTTGGACTTGGGTTTGGATCTCTTGCTCTTCTTAGGGTTCATCCTATAGGCTGGTCTATTAGGAAGTGTAGCTCCGGGCATAAGGTCAATCTGATGCTCTATGGTTCTCAAAGGTGGAAGGCCATGAGGTATCTCTTCCGGAAACACATCCTTAAACTCCTCTAGGATGACTGTAATGGTAGGGGATAAGATAGCCTTTGTTTCTCCACTCACTAAGGTTAGCTCCTTACACAACCTCAATAAGATGGTATCTAAGGGTAGGTACTCACTTTGGAACTCAAGTTTAGTAGCAAACAAGGCCGTAGGAGTCTGATTTATAGGCGTGACCAAGAGAGTACTAGACTGTAGGCTAGGGGATGTGTCTATGGTAGGGTGTTGGTGCCTCGATGACTTGCTCCCTTTCTTAGCTTGTCCTTGCTCTTGTTCACTCGCCTTCTTCTTCTCAAATGCCTCCACAATCTGCATGGGAGTCATAGGTTTTAGAGTAACGGATTTTTCATTAAAAGTAAATGAATACCTATTAGTAAAACCATCATGTATAACTCTCCTATCATATTGCCAAGGACGGCCTAATAACACATGACAAGCTTGCATAGGCACAATATCACATAAAACAGTATCCTTATAGTGTCCTAGAGTGAAAGTGATCTTAGCTTGCCTATAAACCTTCAATTCACTACAATCATTCATCCAATGCAGCTTATATGGTCTAGGGTGACAAAATGTAGGAATTTGCAACTTAGAGATCAATTCAGTACTAGCAATGTTGCAACAACTACCTCCATCAATGATAACATTACACACCTTTCCCTTGACCAAACACCTAGTATGAAACAAGTTCTCTCTTTGGTTATCCTCACAAGGGCCAGGTTGTGCACTCAAAGTTCTCCTAGCTATCAAGGAATTATCATCCTCACGATTTTCATCACAAACCATGTTATTAGGATCATTTCCTGCGTTTTAAAGCCCATTAGGTTCATCATGAGAATCAAGATCACAAAGCATGTAGTTATTAGCTAGAAATGAGCTAGGATGGTCAAATAACACTCTTTTAGCTATTAAACAATCCCCCTGCTCTAATTCAATCCCATCATCATCCAAATCATCATGATCATGCAAATTAGGCTCAAAATCATCATTATCATGCTCATGCTCAGATTTGAACTCATATTGTCCTAAATGGTTGATTAACAACGTTTTCTTGTTAGGGCAGTTTTTCATCATGTGTCCTCTGCCTTGACACTTAAAACACACTATATCCCTAGCTCGAGATGAAGCGTTAGAAGTACTTTCTTGTGTTCCCTTAGGAAAGGTATCCGTGGGCTTAGGAGGGGCTGTAGAAGGTGCTTTACGCTGTCCTCCTTGTTCCGGGACTGTTTTCTCCTTATTTGACACTTCCTTGTTGGCGGTTCCCTTGGTTCCTCCAAGAGCTGGAGACACCATAAGAAGCCTTTCCTCCTCGATTTCTTGCTTTTATCTTCCTTTCCACTTTGATTGCGAGATGGAGTAGTTCTGTCATAGGGCCATAAGGAAAAAGATCTACTTCGTTAGCAAAACTTGAATTAAGGATACGAAGATACCTAGCCATTGTTGATTGTTCATCTTCTTGCACATTGGCCTTTACCATGGCCATTTGCGTGGCATTATAGGTCTCCTCAGCAGTCATTGATCCTTGCCTCAAGTTCTCCAACATTTTTCTCAATTCCCTTGTATAGTGTTGGGGAACAAACCGAGATCTCATCAATGCCTTCATATGCTCCCAAGTAGCTATTGGTGCATCAAAAGTTCTTCTCCTTTCCTTCACCAAAGCATCCGACCATATCATGGCACAGTCAATAAACTCAAGGGTTGCACACTGTACGTTTTGTATTCGGGAAAGTTATGGCATGAACATATTTGCTCTATCTTCGCCTCCCATGCCATATACATATCAGGATCACATTTGCCCTTAAAACTAGGAACTTTCACCTTCACTTTGCCAAGACCGTCATGTTCCGGTTCTCGGTATCTCATTTGCTGGACTCCATAGGGCTCACGCCTCCATTCATCATTACGTCGCCCTTCTTGGTGCCTCCTTGGCTGATCTCGCCTCCTCCGTCCATTAGGGATCCATTATGGTCTCCATTCCTTATTCTCCCCATCGTCCTCCTCTTCCTAGTCATAAATTGGATTTTGAAATTGGTGAGGATAGTTAGGCATATTATCATAAACTGGATTTTGAAATTGGTTAGGATAGTTAGGCATATTATCATTAATAATTGGAGAAGAAGGGATAGAAATATGCTCCTCAAAAGCAAGGTTTCTCCAACTAGGTTGGGAAGAAATTTTGCTTAAACCGTGGGCATGCCTAGAAGGCTACGAAACATTCGAATTCCTTGCTGCTTGGAACGCAGCTTGCTGACTTTGAAGGGGAAGTCGATCTTGTCCTTAGAGGTCGAGAAAGAAGATATCCTTATAGTTAGCCCCTCAATGCTATCTTTCAAGATCTTGATGAGACTGAACAACTCCGGTGTGATAGGCTCAAGGCTCTTTGAACCTGCGGAAGTCCCTGACATGATGCAAAACACTCAACAACAGAAAACACGTTAGGTTAGTTTAAACAAAAACACCTCGCAAGTGTATCACTCCGAAAATAAGGTTCTCTCACTCTGTAGTGGTGTGATACAAGCGTGTTGATGGCTCGTCTTGTATTAATCAAAAACCTCACGTGAGTTCGATGCCTAGCCAAACTAAGCTTTTAGATAGAAACAAGATTCGATTTCAGTCACTTCAAAAACGTGTTTGACTCAACAAAATAGAAGAAAAAACTCAAACGGAAAGGACAATTGCACGAATTTTATATGCAACTAAATGACTAAAAAATTTAGAACTCAAGATAAGCTTTGAAAGAACTTACTCGTAAGACCCAAGAAGTGAACCCTAGACACCATAGGATGAGGTTAAGGAAGGTTGAGCTATGGTATTTGATTGCCGAAAATGAACAGTAGCTAGGTGTGGCTAGATAGGTTCAACGAGATGCTTGGTTCTTCCTTCGAATGAGACTAGATTCTTGACTTAAGTCCTTTCTTGAAGTTCTCTTTGTTGCTGAATAACACCAAAACAAATGTAATAACACTAGGCTAATTACAAACTATGAATAAGAAAGAATGAAATGAAAAATGATTCTGATTCCTTTTCTTCTTCTCTTTTTTTTATTTGATTTTCTTTTTTTATTTCTTTCTTTTTTTTATCTCTTTTTTTTTTGACTTTATGATTTAGGAAATCAGAATAGAAGAATAAACAAAAAAAATTGAAAGAAATAAAAACAAAATTTTGTTTGTAGATAAACTTGGGCCAAGTTGTTGCAAATCTTCAGGATAAGATCAAATCTCAGCTCCTAGATTGTTGCAACTGATTCAACGTGCAAAATCTGTAGGAGGAAAAACAACTGCTTCAAGCTCTACACTGGATTTGTAAGAAATACGCTGAATCAACTCAAATTCTGCGTGTACTGGATGTAGGGAAACAATCTACTTCAACTTGAATTCTGCGTGTACTGGATGTAGGAAGCGAAGCAGCCATTTTTGGTTTTTGTTCAATTGGTTCAAGTGAGGCTAATGTGGCTGAGGGAAAAATGGTGGTTGATGGTGGTGTGTGCTGCTATGGTGGTTTCCGGTGTCCAGAACTCACAAACAAGGAACAAACTCGTTAGACTCAAACAAAGCTTAGAGTAGAAGAGAGAAACAGAAATAGACTCAAACATAAGACACTGATCAATTGCAATGATCAAAGCATACTCTTTTTGTGATTTAATGATTGATTTACCGACTCTTTTTGCTGGTTGGACGTCAACTATGCTCTGATACCAATTGATACGGGGATTATCCGCGAAGAACGGATCTAGGCAAACAACCTGTTTTGAAGAATGAAGAACACACAAAATTAACAAGCATGGATAGCAATGAAAACGAGAAAACAAAAAGGGACAAGAATAACCGAAAGGAACAATGATAGAACCCTTGGATTTGAGATCCAAGAACCAAACCAGTGACGATTCGACCCCGCTTCTTACCATTCCACACAATTGATTTGAGAATCAAAAGCACGAAGATGGTGCCTTGATTGACTTGCAACACCAATCCCGAAGGAGATTGACAGACACAAGAACGAGAAAGCCAGCTTACACACACAAACTCACGAGACAAGAATTATTGAATTCTCTTGGATTCAATTCTAAAATGCTCTCAGCAAAACTTGTCTGACTACAAAAGAAGAGAAAAAAGGCTTTATATACATCCTAGGCCTTTTCTTCTAAATTAGAAAAAAGAAACTAATTACAATAATAACATTGAGAGAGAGTTAAATAAAGCCCAACAAACATAGAATACAATTGGGCCTAATTAAATTCTCCTAATCAAACTCTCATGTCCACAAAATGAATGTTCTAGCCATGCACATGCACACATGTGTCCCAAGGCATTTCCAGCAACTAGAAATACAATTTAAGCTCCATTAATTATCTTGGTTGGGATGTGTTTGTGGCTGATCCACAAGATGGTCCTTAGGTTTGATGAAGGTGGACTTGGTTGAGCTTCATGGACCATGTTTAAGAAAAGAGCATCCATCTCAGCTTAACGTTTAGCTTGCGCTCTTGTTAGAGTCCCTTGAGGTGGTGAAGATGGAGTTAGCTCAGATGATCCTTCATCAGTAAGACTAAGGTTGAGACCTTAGCTTGTAGAGATCTTTTAGAGATCATTGAGGCTAGAAGTTATAGACTTCTAGCAATCGTTTCCTGATGCCTTGTTTGAACAGGTTTTACTTTGCTGCTTTCCTGAGGTTTTCTGAGTTGTTGCTGAGTTATCTGAGTGAGGTAAGTCCCTTGGACTTACTTAGCTTCATTTCGTGTATTGGTTTGATTGTTTTGGCTTGTTTGTGTCGTTATTATGTTATAACTGATAACCGGAATAAGACCATGTTATATCATAATTGGCCCAAGCGTATTGATGAGGGACCATCACCAACAACCCCTACTAGTCCTACAATGCAAGATCCAATCACTAGATCAAGGGCAAGAACAATTCAAGAGGAGGTGTCCAACTTGTTGGTGTCCTTAGCTCCTAAGGAGACCATTGATGATCCATTGCTGAGTGAGGCTTCCTTAGTCACGTTAATGACGATTCCCGATGACTTGGACGTGGAAGGAGACCATGCACACGTGATTTGGAGCCATGCAAGAGCAAAGAAGAGACACTTGTTCCGGAATTGCAAGAAATGGAAGATTGAGGCTTTTGGAGCTTCTTTTGTATTTTAAATCATCTTTTGGTATAAAATGCAAGACTTTTTATAACCTTTAAGTTCAAAACATTTTAAGGGTTATTTTTATTTGTTTTAGTTTTTTTATTTGTTTTATTATCTTTTTGACAAATATTATTCGTTTTTTTAGATAGGAGGCTTTCTAGGCATATAAAAAGCCTCCCTTAACTTCTTTCCTAATTGGATAGATTTTAGCCAATTGATAAACCGTCTCTTTGAGAGATTTTGTTCCTATTCAGAAAATTCAATCAATAAAGTAAGCCATTGATTGAATTGTTGTGAATCCCTGCTAGATTGTTCTTGTGTGTGTTAATCCCTTTAGAGATTGGTGCTACTAGTCAATACTAGTCCCTCCTTGTGCTTGTCTCCATTGAAGGCTTGTGTAAGGTTATAGAAGAAAGGGTTGAAGGCATCATCTTGCTTGGGTTTTGATCAATCTGATCAAGGTTCTTGTAAGGGAGTCTTTTGGTTCTTTTGGATCTACTTCTACCAAACATTCCACGCTCCTTTTCATTCTCTTTCTTCCCTTTTGTCCAATGTCATTTCTGGTTCTAAACAATCTTATTTTGCATGCCATTTGTCAAGGAAAAACGTCCATTGTTGGTCTTCAAGAATTCCCAATCTAGATTTAGTCATTTGCGGCCCCAACCCGCATCATGTATTATAATCGGGCGGTTACCGCTTGTCCAGTTTACAATGGGGAAACTGGGAGGTGCTCTCGCGACCAGTCCATCAAGTGACAGAAGGATGCATACGTTCTACTTCTGTTGGTGAAAGGGGACAGAGGCGAGGTCATAGTGATTCTCGTGTAACAACCATAAGTTGAATTAATAATGGGATTGACCTTAATGAAAGATAATAATTGACTGTTTGTGAGCATGTTGATGTGTTTACTTTACCTTATGTGTGTTTGTGGCTTTACCGTCTTTCTGATATCTAGAATGTTAGCTAACTATTTATACCGGTGTTGTAGATGTTCCACATATTCAGGATGCTCCTGAATGATCCGAATGGTGTGGTCAGCCGGGGTTCCCGTACATTATAGGAAGGGATCGGGTTTATGTTTATGTTGTTGCTTTCCCTTTTGTTTTGAACTCGGCTGCGAGTCTTTTACGTTTCCTCTTGTTTAAACCTTTGGTTTTATATTGAGTTTTGGTTTTCATTTGTTTGTGCCTTGTTGTAAGATCTGTTTTGTCGTTTCTACAATGAAGGTCAGGATCCATTGTGAGGTCCTAACCCGTAACGCTTTGAGTTCCCAAAACTGGGGGTGTTACAATGAAGGCCGCCTCCGAAGATGGTCAAGGAGGTGCACAACTTCTTGGGTTTGGCGGGTTACTACCACAGGTTCGTTGAGGATTTTTTAGTGATCACCCGACCACTCACTTCCTTGTTGAGGAAGTCCACTAGGTTTGCTTAGTCCGAGCCATGCCAATAGAGCTTCGAGGAGTTGAAGAGGAGGTTGACCTCCGCTCCCATTTTAGCACAGCTTGAGGGTGTTGAGGATTTTGTAATGTACAACGACGCCTCCAAGCTAGGTTTGGGATGCGTTTTGATGTAGAGGGGTAGGTTATTGCGTATGCGTCTCCGCAGCTAAAGAAGTTGATGATGGGTCATCCGAGCCGGATCCATCTTCAACACAACAAGGAGCCCTAACAAGAGCTCAAGCCAAACGCCAAGCGGAGATGGATGCTATCTTCCTAGCCAAGGTTCAAGAAGCTCATCCAAGCTCACCTCCAATGAGTCCAAGGTCTGTTATGATGCTTAGCCACATTGGACCAGCCAAGAAGAAGTTGAATGGAGCATAGGAGAGCCTCACGTGTGCATGTGCATGGATGAAGGCGTGAGAGGTTGGCTAAGAAGCTAGTTAGAGAGTGTTAAATAAAGCCTAGAATTAGTCTATTTTATGGATTTATTTAAAACACTCTAATTTGTAATTTTTGTATTTATTTCTTTTCTATTTTTAGGAGAGAAGGTCTAGGTTGTATATAAACCTTTCTCTCTTCCTTTTTGTGGTAGAATACGTTAAAAACACATTGCCTAAGTGCCAAATTGAATTCCTTTGAGTTCAGCCTCTTGTCTTGTGAGAATTGTGGTGTTTGCATAGCTTTCTCGTTCTTGTGTGTTTCAATCTCCTTCGGGTTGGTGCTACAAGTCGAATTGAAGCAACCTCTTTGTGCCTTCAATAACTCTAGATCGATTGTGTTAAGTTGTAAGAAGTGGGGTCGAATCGTCATCGGTTTGGTTCTTGGATAATCGAATCCAAGGGTTCTATCGTTTGTTCCTTTTGGTTCTTCTTTCTTATTTCGTTTTCCCCCTTTGCTTTGCACGTTTTTCTTCATTTTTGTTTGTTGAATTTCGTTTGCTTATATTCCCGAAAATAGGTTGCTCGACTAGATCCGTTCTTCGCGGCTAATCCCCGTATCAATTGGTATCAGAGCTAATTGACGTTCAACCTACAAAAAGAGTCGGTAAATCATTCAAAAACCAAAAGTGTCTCGTTTTGTTGTTTGAGTCTTGCTTTGTTTTGAGTCTATTGCCATTGCCATTTCTATTCCAAGTTTTTGATTGAACTAACAAGTTTGTTGCTTTTGTTTGTGAATTTTGGACGCCGGCACCACTCCCACACCACGCCTACACCGCGCCTACCACCAGCCCTTGTGTCGACCACCACGCTGCCACCAGCCTTGTCCCACGTCCAAACACCACAATAAACAAACCCTAAATTTTCAAAAAAAAAAAAGAAGAAGGCTGATCCGTCCAGCCTATTTTCCAGCCCCTCTCTCTCCTCCACATTTTCAGCCTATGTTTTTGAATTTTTACCCTTGGTTTGCTATTTACTTGGTCAACTCTATCCTCTTGCAACTAATTAGGATTTTCTTAGCATTTTGTTTTATTTTTCTTTAATTCCAGCATAAATTTCAAAATTAGCTGGTTGTTATTATTTGTTTTATTTGCTTTCATTTTAGTAACTAGATAGCTAGCAACTCTCAAGTATTTATAGGATTTTATTTCTTTCATTTTTTTTTCATTTGTCTCTTTGAATTCAAATTGAGATATGATTTTCTAGTTTAAAAAAAAAGAAAGAAAAGAAATCCGAGATTAAAAAAAATAAAAAATAAAAATGGAAAGAAAGAAAAGAAAAAGAAAAGAAAAGAAAGAAAAAAAAAATCAACCTTAGTTATTCATTTCATTTCATTTCATTCTTACTAGTTTATTCTCGTTTATTTCATAGTTTGTAATAGTTGAAGTTGTGCTTGCTAAGTATTATTGTTCAGCAATCAAAGAGGACTACAAAGGAGCTCATCTCACTCAAAGGGACCAAGCCATTCACGCATAGCCTAGCTTCACCCTAGCCTAGCCACGCTTTGGCCCTCGCCTAGCTCACTTCACTCGAGCCACGCCTTAGCCTTTACCAGCCCTTCTACACACACCTTCGGTGTCCAAAGTTTGCTTGCTTAGGCTTGACGAGTATGTTCTTTCAAGGCTTATCTTGAGTTCAAATTTTGAGCCCATACTTAGTTGCATATAACATTCGTGCAACTTCTCCTTTCCGTTTTGAGTCTTTTCTTCTCTTTTATTGAGTCAAACACGTTTTTAAGGTGATTGAAATCGATTTTCTCTTCTACTTTAAAGCTTTTGTTTGGCTAAGTATTGAACTCACGTGAGGTTTTTGACTAATACAAGACGATCCATCAACAAGCTTGTTGAGCACCACTAGAGAGTGAGAGTTTGCTTTCGAGTGATAAACTTGTGAGGCGTATTTGTTTTAGCTAACCTAACGTGTTTGAGTGTTTTAGTGTCTTTGAACAATGTCAGGAACTTCCGCAGGTACGCCCAGCCCCGAGCCTATTACCCCAGAGTTGTTTAACCTTATCAAGGGTTTGAAAGATAGCATTGAAGGGTTAACTACAAGGCTGTTCAACTTGGAGGCGTCTAAGGTAGTTCTGGAGCCTCGGCCACTAGGAGGCAACAGGTAGGTAGGAGACCACTCGAGGGCTCAACACCAAGGGCAAGACCGAATACCACTCCAAAGCCAACAAGAGGCATTCCAAGCAGCCCGGCACTCTAATGCCACGCATCCCTCTCGGAATGTCCAAGGCTTAGGCCACACCGTGTCCCAACCGGGATGGGGCAATCTTGCTTTTGAGGAGCACGTTCCTATCCCTTCTTCTCCCATTATACATGATAATTTGCATAACTATCCTCAACTGTTTCAGAATCAAGCTTATGAGCAGGATGAGGACGGTGATGGAGATGACGAGGAATGGAGGCCAAACGGACGAAGGGAGCACCAACAGCCCCGGAGACCTCATGACGGCCGGCGCCAAGACAAGCAGAGGCGTGAGCCCTATAATGGCCAGCCAAGGAGGGAGCGAGATCCGGAGTATGATGGTTTTGGCAAAGTAAAGGTGGAGATCCCAAGCTTTGAAGACAAATGTGACTAGGACGTGTACATGGCTTGGGAGGCGAAGATAGAGCAAATATGGTCATGCCACAACTTTCCCGAGCATAAGAAGGTACATTTCGCAACTCTTGAGTTTATTGATCATGCTATGATATGGTGGGATGATTTGGTGAAGGAAAGGAGGAGAACTTTGGATGCCCCGGTAGTTACTTGGGCGCACATAAAGGCCTTGATGAGAGCTCAGTTTGTGCCTCAACATTACACTAGAGAATTGAGGCAAAGGTTAAAGAACTTGAGGCAAGGAGCCAGGACCGCTGAGGAGACCTATAATGCCATGCAAATGGCCATGGTAAAGGCTAATGTGCGAGAGGATGAAGAGACTACAATGGCTAGGTATCTTCGTATTCTCAATTCAAGTTTTTCTACAATGGCTACAATGGCCATGGTAAAGGCTATGACAGAATTGCTCCACCTAGCAATCAAAGTAGAAAGGAAAATAAAGGCAAGAAGTCAAGGAGGTAACGCTGCCTATGGCGCGCCTAGCTCATGGAAGAGCCAAGGAGGTCGCCAACAAGGGAATTACAACCGGGAGGTGCTAAGCAAGGAGAAGCTAGCCCCGGAGCAAGGACGTCCACACAATGCTCCTTATGCAGCCCCTACCAAGCCCACGCCTACACTACCTAAAGGCACTCAAGGGAGTACTTCTAACCCTTCATCTAGAGCTAGGGATATTGTATGTTTTAAGTGCCAAGGAAGAGGGCACATGATGAAGGATTGTCCTAACAAAAGAACTTTGCTAGTTAACTATTTAGGGCAATATGAGTCCGAATCTGAGCATGAGCATGATAATGATGATTTTGAGCTTAATATGCATGATCATGATGATTTGGATGATGATGGGATTGAATATGAGCAAGGAGATTGTTTATTAGCTAAGAGAGTGTTATTTGATCATCCTAGCTCATTCCTAGCTAACACTTCCATGATTTCTGATAAATGTCTTGAGCATGATAATTCTTTGATAGCTAGGAGAACTTTAAGTGTACAACCTACTCCTTGTGAAGATAACCAAAGAGAAAACTTGTTTCACACTGGATGCTCGGTTAAAGGAAAG
This sequence comes from Fagopyrum homotropicum, assembly GCA_033239125.1. Lineage (NCBI taxonomy): Eukaryota > Viridiplantae > Streptophyta > Magnoliopsida > Caryophyllales > Polygonaceae > Fagopyrum > Fagopyrum homotropicum. Next base: position 63,798,875 of record BSWB01000005.1, read on the forward strand.
GTTTGTAATGTTATTATTGATGGAGGAAGTTGTTGCAATATTGCTAGCACCGAAATGATATCTAAGTTGTAAATTCCTACATTTTATCACCCTAGGCCATATAAGCTGCATTGGATGAATGAATGTGGTGAGTTAAAGGTTAATAGCCAAGCTAAGATCACTTTTACTTTAGGCCATTATGAAGATACGGTTTTATGTGATGTTGTGCCTATGCAAGCTTGTCATGTGTTGTTAGGCCGCCCTTGGCAATATGATAGGAGAGTTATGCATGATGGTTTTACAAATAGATATTCTTTTGTATTCAATGGTAAAACCGTGACTCTTAAGCCTATGACTCCCTTGCAGATTGCGGAGGCATTTGAGAAGAAGAAGGCAAGTGAGCAAGAGCAAGGACCAGCTAAGAAGGGGAGCAAGCCGTCGAGCCAAGACTTCTCCCTAGCCACGCCTTCTAACCACCAGCCTAGCACCCTTGTGTCCACGTTCCCAAAACAGCCCACAACAGCCTTGTTAGCTTCCAAACTTGAGCTACAAAATGACTACCTACCCTTAGAGACCACCTTGATAATGTTGTGTAAAGAGCTCACCTTGATGAGTGATGAAGCCAAGGCTAGCTTACCACCTACTATCTCAGCCATCCTTGAGGAGTTTAAGGATGTGTTTCCGGAAGAAATACCACATGGCCTTCCACCTTTGAGAGGCATTGAGCACCAAATTGACCTTATCCCCGGAGCAACACTCCCAAATAGACCAGCCTACTGAATGAACCCAAAGGAGAGTCAAGAGATCCGAGCACAAGTTCAAGACCTCCTAGACAAGGGCTACGTGAGGGAGAGCCTAAGTCCTTGCGCCGTGCCCGTGCTCTTGGTGCCTAAGAAGGACCATACATGGAGGATGTGTGTTGATTGCCGAGCTATCAACAACATCAACATCAAGTACCGCCACCCTATTCCCCGCCTACAAGACATGCTTGATGAGCTACATGGAGCCACCACCTTTAGCAAGATAGACCTACGGAGTGGCTACCATCAAATCCGAATGAAGGAGGGGGACGAGTGGAAAACAGCCTTCAAAACTAAGTTTAGTTTTATGATTGGCTTGTTATGCCATTTGGGTTAACTAATGCTCCTTCTACTTTTATGCGCTTAATGAACTATGTTTTGAGACATTTTATAGGGAAGTTTGTTGTAGTATACTTTGATGATATCTTAATCTATAGCAGGTCCCTAGAGGAGCATGAGGAACATTTAAGGGAAGTAGTTCTTACCGTTAGGGCTTAACACTTGTATGCTGATCTTAAGAAATGTAGCTTTTGCACTAATGAGGTTATATTTCTTGGTTTTGTAGTGACTACACAAGGCCTACAAGTGGATGAGGAGAAGATTAGAGCAATCAAAGATTGACCCACGCCAACATCCATCAGCCAAGTAAGGAGTTTCCATGGGCTTGCCAGCTTCTATAGGCGCTTTGTGAGAGACTTTAGTACTATTGCCGCGCCCTTGACGGAAATTAGCAAGAAGCATGCGCAATTTGTGTGGGAGGAGGCGCAAGAACGTGCCTTTAGCAAGCTGAAATTGTTCTTAACCGAGGTGCCCTTGCTAGCTCTTCCCGACTTCACTAGGCCCTTTGAAGTGGAGTGTGACGCATCGGGCATTGGCATAGGCGGCGTGCTCATGCAAGAAGGTAAGCCTATTTCCTTCTTTAGTGAAAAGCTCAAAGGAGCATGTCTTAATTACTCTACCTATGATAAAGAGTTATATGCTTTGTTTAGAGTGCTTAAGACATGGCAACACTACTTGTGGCCTAGAGAGTTTATTTTGCATTCCGATCATGAGTCTTTGAAGCATTTTCGGAGTCAAGATAAACTAGATAGGAGGCATGGTAGGTGGATGGAATTTATTGAGACTTTTCCCTATGTTATCAAGTATAAAAAGGGAAAAGACAATGTAGTGGCGGATGCCCTTTCTAGGAGGCACACATTGTTGACTACATTGGATGCTAAGGTATTAGGCTTTGTTTACATTAAGGAGCTCTATGAATCTAATCTTGATTTTGGTGATACATATAAGCTATGTGTGCAAAAAGGTTCCTTAGATAAATACTATTTGTTTGAGGGATTTTTGTTTCGAATTGATAAGGTGTGCATACCTAGGTGTTCCCTTCGATTTTTGCTAGTAGAGGAAGCCCATAAAGGAGGTTTAATGGGTCATTTTGGGAGGGATAAAACTTATGCTATGCTGCACTCACACTTTTATTGGCCACACATGCTTAGGGATGTTGAAAATGTGCTTAAGAGATGCTTAGAGTTCCTTAGAGCGAAATCTAAAGTGAAGCTTCATGGATTGTACACACCTTTGCCAATTCCAACAGCCCCTTGGGAAGACATTAGTATGGACTTTATTGTGGGATTGCCTTGGACTAAAAGTGGTAGGGACTCGATTTTTGTGGTTGTAGATCGTTTCTCAAAAATGGCTCACTTTATTGCTTGTCACATAACTGATGATGCGGCCAATGTAGCTAATCTATTCTTTCAGGAAATAGTTAGGTTACATGGAATTCCAAGGACAATAGTAAGTAATAGGGATGTTAAGTTCTTAAGTTATTTTTGGAAGACTCTTTGGGGAAAGCTAGGCACGAAAATGTTATTTTCTACATCAAGCCACCCCAAACTGATGGGCAAACGGAAGTAACTAATAGGACTCTTTGGGGAAAGCTAGGCATGAATGGGAGGATGTCTTGCCACATGTTGAATTTGCCTATAATAGAGTTGTGCATATGTCTACTTCCATCTCTCCATTTGAGTGTGTTTATGGTTTTAATCCACTAAACCCTTTTGATCTTACAGCGTTGCGTAAGAAGGAGCGAGTGGATTTAAGTGCTAAAATGCAAGTTGAACACATGAAGGAGATACATAGGAGGACAAGGATTAAGCTTGAGGAGAAAGGCAAATACAACCCAGCCAAGGCAAACCAAGGAAGGAAGAAGGTTACATTTGAGGCCGGTGACCTTGTATGGTTACACTTGAGGAAGGAGAGGTTTCAACAACTTCGGAAGTCCAAGCTCTCTCCAAGAGGAAACGGGCCTTTCAAGGTGCTACACAAGGCTGGTGACAATGCCTATGTGCTAGACTTGCCGGACGACTACGCTTGTGATCCCACGTTCAATGTGAGCGATCTAAGCCCTTTTCTACCCCTTAGTGATGATCAAGGAAATTCGAGGTCGAATTCTTTTAAAGAAGGGGAGAATGATGAAGGGTCATCCGAGCCGGCTCCATCTTCAACACCACAAGGAGCCCTAACAAGAGCTCAAGCTAAACGCCAAGCGGAGATGGATGCTATCTTCCTAGCCATGGTTCAAGAAGCTCATCCAAGCTCACCTCCAATGAGTCCAAGGTCCGTCATGATGCTTAGCCACATTGGACCAGCCAAGAAGAAGTTGAATGGAGCATAGGAGAGCCTCACGTGTGCATGTGCATGGATGAAGGTGTGAGAGGCTGGCTAAGAAGCTAGTTAGAGAGTGTTAAATAAAGCCTAGAATTAGTCTATTTTATGGATTTATTTAAAACACTCTAATTTGTAATTTTTGTATTTATTTCTTTTCCATTTTTAGGAGAGAAGGTCTAGGTTGTATATAAACCATTCTCTCTTCCGTTTTGTGGTTGAATACGTTAAAAACACATTGCCTAAGTGCCAAATTGAATTCCTTTGAGTTCAGCCTCTTGTCTTGTGAGAATTGTGGTGTTTGCATAGCTTTCTCGTTCTTGTGTGTGTCAATCTCCATCGGGTTGGTGCTACAAGTCGAATTGAAGCAACCTCTTCGTGCCTTCGATAACTCTAGATCGATTGTGTAAAGTTGTAAGAAGCGGTGTCGAATCGTCATTGGTTTGGTTCTTGGATAATCGAATCCAGGGGTTCTATCATTTGTTCCTTTCGGTTCTTCTTTCTTATTTCGTTTTCCCCCTTTGCTTTGCACGTTTTCCTTCATCTTTGTTTGCTGAATTTCGTTTGCTTTTATTCCCGAAAACAGGTTGCTCGTCTAGATCTGTTCTTCGTGGCTAATCCCCGTATCAGAAGTACGAGGAGAACTACCCTACCCACGACCTTGAACTACCCTAGTGATCCATGCCCTGAAGATTTGGTGACATTCCTTATACGGGGATACGTGTCAGATCTTCACAAACCACATGAGTTTGAAGTGTATATTCACTCAGCAAAAGTTGAATAACCGCCACATGAGATGGTTATAGCTAATTAAAGACTTCGACTTGGAGACTTTGTACCATCCGGGGAAGGCGAACGCAGTCGTCGATGCTCTTATTAGGAGGACGCCTTAAGAGGAGGCGATAGCTCGGCTTACGGTTCAGCCTCAGTTGTAGAGGGATTTGATAGGGTTGGAGATGGATATTCGGTTTCCGGATACGGACTATCTCTTATCTATTCTAGAGATGCTGCCTGATCTGTCTAGAGAGATCCAACAGAAACAGGAGGGCTTCCCGAGTTTAATGAGGATCCAAGACAGGATGTCCCGAGGAGAGGCACAAATATTCACCGTGGGTGGAAACGGGTTATTGAGACACCAATTGCGTATATTGTATCGTTGGATAGAGAGTTGAGAGAGCATATTTTGCAGGAGGCCCATTCGCCCCCTTACTCGGTGCACCCAGGCGCGAGTAAGATGTACTAGGATATGAGGAGATCTTATTAGTAGGGCGGACTCAAGCACGATGTAGCTAGATACGTGGCACGGTGTGCGACTTGCCAGTAGGTCAAGATCAAGCACCAGAGACCCGGAGGAGAGCTTCACCCAATGCTAGTGCCGTAGTGGAGGTGGAAGGACATATCCATGGATTTTGTTACCGGTCTGAGACCGAGTAGGAGCTATGATGCGATTTGGGTGGTGGTAGATAGACTGACGAAGACCACACATTTCATCCCTATTAGGGAAACATGGCCGGTGAGTCGGCTAGCAAAGGAGTTCATCTGATAGATAGTGAGATTGCATGGGGTGTCGAGGACCATAATCTCGGATAGGGACAAGCGCTTTACCTCGAGGTTCAAGCAGCAAGCACACGCCGCCCTAGGTACGAGCCCTCATATCACGACCGTGTTCCATTCTCAGACAGACGGTCAGTGGGAGCGGACCATCCAGACCTTAAAGGATATGTTACGAGTGTATGTTAAATTGGGGGCAGGTATGACCATACCACCTTCCTTTGGTGGAGTTTTCTTATAATAACAGTTGGCTCGCGCCGATTGGGATGGCACCGTACGAGGCATTGCATGGACGGAGATATTGTATTCCGTTATGTTGAGACGAGCCGGGGAGTTTGAGTGTTGTAGCTCTAGAGCAGGTATAGGACGACATGGCTAGAGTTGCTCTGATCCGAGAGTCGATCCGAGAGTGGATACGGATAAGAGGCGTAGGCCTCTCCGTTTCCCAATTAAGCTAATTGGCTCCTCGTCTATGTCGCTATATCGTCATGACTAAAAACGTACCTCGAGTCATACATGTACTCCCTCGACTGATATACATGAAACACCTGTTGAACATCCTCTACTCTCGGTGGTCACACCCACTAGTAACCCGCTTCCCAACTCGCGTTAAGATCTCAAAAAGGTCCGATGTATCGGAAACTCAACTTCCCTTTAATGCCAAAATATTTGAAGCCTCACACCTGTGAAACTCCCAACTTGACCTCCTCCATATCTGAAATCTAGAGATATGCGCCTCTCATCTGTATGTACCTTCTAGCGAGCGCGGCTAGCATTTACTCTTGGATCATCACTACTCGAACGATATCATCCCGTATTTGCTCAGGGTTGTCCTTCTAAAATGCCTCATGGCTATTCCACTACTCGGATCATCTCAACACAACGGTTTATGACACCTCCGCCCATAAAACGCCACAAAAAGGTCATCACAAACGATGCATGTCAACTATCATAATACGAAAACTCAATCAAGGGAGTGTTAGGATCACACTTGTGTGCATGTGTGTGAATCCGGTTTAGGGTGTAGTTTTGGCTGTGGATCCATGGGGGAACATACTAGATGGATCAAGGCACCAAGGAACTTCTGCACTTCGAAGAGAAGTCCGACAAATCGCCTTTCTGGAGTTCAGCCACGGTCATGGCTGGGTCTCACCGATTTCCCAATATATTGGACCTTGTGAGATCTTGGAACGAGTTCGGGAAGTTGCTTACAGGTTGGTGTTTCCACCAGGTGTTCTCCGATGTTTCATGTGTATCTAGTGGCAAACTAGAAACAAATGAGGCTAATTGGGAAACTGATGCGAATCCACGCAGAAGGGATGGCCCGATCTTTCAAATGGTAGTCGAATTGTGGTTTCTCTTTCCTAACGATACGCACACACGAAAGGATTGACGGATTCTTCACTCTTCGATACGCACACAAGAAGAACAAAGGATGAACGCTTGAGTTTCTCTCAAGAACACAATTTTGATTTCTTTTTTTGATTGATAAAAATACGGCTGTCCTTCACAATGAAAAAGCGTTAAACCTAAATACCTAGAGCTGAACTATTTTTCCTCATAATAATAGAAGACTTCTACTTCAGCCCACAAGTGCTGAAAATCAGCCCATAAAACACAATTTCCATACTCAGCCTATAAGTGCTGAAATTCAGCCCATAAAACATAATTGCCATATTCAGCCTATAAGTGTTGAAAATACCCTAAGAGAAAGTCTGAATATAATGTATAAAAACCAACTAAAAAATAGCCCAAAACATAAGTCATCCCGATATCTCATGAACTAGAAGTGTCACTAATCTCGGGCCTTCCTTAGCGAGCTCCTGAGTCGATATCCAAGGCAAAGTAGCAGAAGAAAACACATGGCTTAGGATAGAGTAAAGAGCACTTGACATCTTCCTTGCTTTAGTCCTAGTGATTGGACCATCTGCATGAAATGTGATGTCGGTCTGTAGATCTTCAAGCTCCTTAAGTATCCCCGGGTTCACATCAGAAACGGAGGATGGTATATTTGGTGGAGTATTACGCGGAGCTAATAGCATTGATATGATCGATGGGTTAGATCTTATGTGCATGTGTGATGTTATGTGTAGTGTGTGCCCCGTGCGGGAATGTGTTGTATAATATGTTAGATCTTGGTGTGGTATGCCATATGTGTTTTACTTCGAGTATACATCGTGTGCCTTGTGCGGTCTTGTTATGGTAACATGAGTAGGTTTTGGTTATCGAGTCGAGAGTTGCCATGTTTATGGTTCTTGAGTTAATATCGAGACACGTTTGACCGAGAGTTCAACGTTTAGCAAGTTTCAGGACAAAACTTGTTTATAGGGGGGGGATCTGTTGTAACATCCGGAATTTTAGTTCCAGTAGGAGAGCGGCGTTAGTGGAAATAGGGGGAGGCTATAAACCTGCGGATTAGGAGACCCGCAATTGCGGCCATCCACAATCGCGGCTCGGTAGTTCCGCGGGGCTGCAACACGTCAGAGCAGAGTTGAGCCTGTTTCCTTCCGACCTTTCATTCTCGCCCTTTTAGACCCCATCCTCTCGTTCTCTCTTTTTGATACGGGGATTAGCCGCGAAGATTAAATCTAGACGAACAATCTGTTCTAAAGAATGAAGAACACACAAAATTAACAAACATGGACAGCAATGAAAACGAGAAAATAGAAAGGGACAAGAAGAACCGAAAGGAACAATGATAGAACCCTTGGATTCGAGATTCAAGAACCAAACTAGTGACGATTCGACCCCGCTTCTTACAACTCCACACAATCAATCTGAGAATCGAGAGCACGAAGAGGGTGCATTGTTCGACTTGCAACACCAATCCCGAAGAAGATTGACATACATAAGAACGAGAAAGCTAGATCACACACACAAACTCACGAGACAAGAATGATTGGATTCTCTTGGATTCAATTCTGAAATGCTCTCAGCAAAACTTGTATAAAACTTGTCCAACTACAAAAGAAGAGAGAAAAGGCTTTATATACTTCCTAGGCCTTTTCTTCTAAAACAGAAAAAAGAAACTAATTACAATAATTACATTGAGAGAGAGTTAAATAAAACCCAGCAAACATGGAACACAATTGAGCCTAATTAAACTCTCATATTCAGCCTCTCACGTCCACATAATTAAATGAATGTTCCAGCCATGCACATGCACACATGTGAAGCCCCTTGTATATGATTTCAAGGCCTCCGTCTGCCCTTTGAAATGTGTCCCAAGGCCTGCCAAGCAACTAGAAATACAATTTAAGCTCCATTAATCATCTTGGTTGGGATGTGTTCATGGCTGATCCACAAGATGGTCCTTAGACTTGATTAAGGTGGACTTGGTTGAGCTTCATGGACCATGTTTAGGAAAAGAGCATCCATCTCAGCTTGATGTTTAGCTTGTGCTCTTGTTAGAGTCCTTTGAGGTGGTGAAGATGGAGTTAGCTCAAATGATCCTTCATCACTTTTGGAAATGACCCCTCGTTAGCTCTCCCCATAGAGTGACCCTTGGACCCTCTTGACCCCTTGTTTCCCTCAATTGAGAAGCTCTCTCTCCCCTCTTACTTTCACACATTTTCTTTTCTCTTCTCTCCATCTTCCTCCTACTCTACTCCTTCTCCCTCCTCTTCTTGGAACTTTATGGGGATTATTCTTGAGAGCAGCCAACAAAGGAGAGGACTGCAGATCCGAGGTAAACAATAAGTGTATCCTTCCTCTTCTCCTCCTCTTCTTCATCTTCTTCCTCCCTTCACCCTTGTGTGAGACCTAGGGAGAGATTCAGTCAATTCTTCCATTATTGTATTTGCATGTGTGGATCCAGTCTAGGGTGTAGTGTTGGTTGTGGATCCATTAGAGGAATATACAAGATGGAGCCAGCCAGCCACAAGGCACCAAGAAACTTCTGCACATCGAAGACAAGCCCGACAAATCGCCTTTTTGGAGTTCAGCCGCGGGGGCGGGTTCTGGGAGCCGCGTGAGCGGATTTAGTGGCACCCGGAACAAAAGTCTCCTCACAATTAATACATTCTTCTTAGCTATAGCCTTGAGCTACAAGTCGTGCTTTATTTCGAACGACTTTACGACTTTCATCCAACTTGTTTCGAAAAACCCATTTTGCGCCAATAACAGATTGCTGCTTTGGTCTAGACGTTAGAGTCCAAACTTTGTTTCTCTCAAACTAATTTAGTTCATTTTGCATGGCAATGATCCAGTCTGGTTCTTGAAGAGCAAGAACATAATTCTTGGGCTCAATAAGAGACACGAACGCTGAGAATGCATATAGGTTGTTAACTCTAGATCGAGTTTGAACTCCTGCGTTTGGATTTGAGATAACATTCTCCAGTGGGGGGTATGAAGAATGTTGAAACTTCCTCCTTTTGATGAAGGATCATCTGAGCTAACTCCATCTTCACCACCTCAAGGGAATCTAACAAGAGCGCAAGTTAAACGTCAAGCTGAGATGGACGCTCTTTTCCTACACATGGTCCATGAAGCTCAACCAAGTCCACATTCATCAAGCCTAAGGACCATCTTGTGGATCAGCCACGAACCCAAACCAGGCAAGATGATTAATGGAGCTTAAATAGTATTTCTAGTTGCTGGAGCACGCCTTGGAAAGGATTTCAAAGGACAGACGGAGGCCTTGAATTCAGATACAAGGGGTTTCACGTGTGTGCATGTGCATGGCTGGAACATTCATTTAAGTATGTAGAAGTGAGAGGCTAAGTAGGAGAGTTTAATTAGGCCCATTTTTGTTCTATGTTTGTTGGGCTTTATTTAACTTCCACTCAATGTAATTATTGTAATTAGTTTTTTTTTCTGTTTTAGGAAGAAAAGGCCTAGGATGTATAAAAGCCTTTTCTTTCTTCTTTTTGTAGTTAGACAAGTTTTATACAAGTTTTGCTGAGAATTGAATCCAAGAGAATCATTCTTGTCTCGTGAGTATGTGTGTGTGATCTGACTTTCTCGTTCTTGTGTATGTCAATCTCCTTTGGGATTGGTGTTGCAAGTCGAACAAGGCATCCTCTTCGTGCTCTCGATTCTCAGATCGATTGTGTGGAGTTGTAAGAAGTTGGGTCGAATCGTCACTAGTTTGGTTTTGGATATCGAATCCAAGGTATCTATCATTGTTCCTTTCAGTTCTTCTTGTCCCTTTCTGTTTTCTCGTTTTCATTGTTGTCCTTGTTTGTTAATTTCGTGTGTTCTTAATTCTTCAAAACTTGTTGTTTGTCTAAATCCGTTCTTCATGGCTAATCCCCATATCAATTGGTATCAGAGCAAAGTTGGCGTCCAACCACCAAAAAGAGTCGTTAAATCAATCTTAAAATTACCAAAAAGAATATGTTTTGATCATTGCAATTGATCATTGTCTTTTGTTTGAGTCTATTTATGTTTCTCTCTTCTACTCTAAGCTTTGTTTGAGTCTAACGAGTTTGTTCCTTGTTTGAAATTTCTGGACACCGGAAACCACCATAGCACCAACACCAACCACCATCACACCACCATCTTCCCTCAGCCACATTAGCAAGACTTGAACTAGTTGAACAAAAAAACCAAATGTGGCTGCTTCTTTTCCTGCATCTAGTACACGCAGAATTGAAGTTGAAGTAGATTGTTTCCCTACATCCAATACACGCCAAAATTGGAGCTGATTCAGCGTGTTTCCTACAAATTCAGCGTGTTTTCCCTACATCCCATACACGCCAAAATTGGACTTGAACTAGTTGCAACATTCTAGGAGCTGAGATTTAACCTTATCCTGAAGATTTGCAACTGCATAGCCCACGTTTATCTACAAACAAAAAAATTTGTTTTTTATTTCTTTTACTTATTTGTTTATTCTTCTTTTCTGATTTCCTGAATCATAAAGTTCAAAAAAAAGAAAAGAAAAAGGATAAAAAAAAGAGAAGAAAGAAATCCAAATTCAAAAGAAAAAGGAAAAATAAAAGAAAAGGAATCAGATCTATTCATTTCATTCTAGTATTTTGTTTTATTTCTTTCTTTCTTATTCATAGTTCGTAACTAGCCTAGTGTTATTACATTTTTTTTAGTGTTATTCAACAAGAAAGAGGACTTCAAGAAAGGACTTAAGTCAAGTATCTCGTCTCATTCAGAGGAAGAACCAAGCATCTCATTGAACCTATCTAGCCACACCTAATTACTGTTCATTTCCGGCAATCAAACACCATAGCTCAGCCTTCCTTAACCTCATCATATGGTGTGTAGGGTTCACTTCTTAGGTCTTACGAGTAAGTTCTTTCAAAGCTTATCTTGAGTTCTAAATTTTGATTCATTTAGTTGCATATAACATTCGTGCAATTGTCCTTTTCGTTTGAGTCTTTTCTTCTATTTTTGTTGAGTAAAACACGTTTTTGAAGTGACTGAAATTGAATCTTGTTTCTATCTAAAAGCTTTAGTTTGACTAGGCATCGAACTCACGTGAGGTTTTTGATTATCACAAGACGAGCCATCAACAAGTTTGTATCACACCACTAGAGAGTGAGAGAAGCTTGTTTTCTGAGTGATACACTTGCGAGGTGATTTTTGTTTTATATAACTTAACGCGTTTGCTTGTTGTGTTGAGTGTTTGGAATTATGTCTAGGTCACCAAGTCCAGTAGGTGCAAAGAGCTCAGAACCGATTCACACGGAATTGTTCAACCTTTTCAAGTGCTTGCAAGATAGCATTGATGGTCTAAGTACAAAGTTGGCCACACTTGAGGCTTGAAGAAGTTCCAATGCTATGCAGCCTTCAAGGCCTAATCCACAAGGCCAAAGAACCATGGTTTCCAAGAGCATAATTATGTCCCTTCTACTCCTAATATGCATTATTATCTTAACCAATATCAGAATTATGTGTATGATCCATGGGATTATTCGGAGCATGAAGGATGGAGACATGAGCCACTTCGAGAACCAGTACAAGACGGCATTGGCAAGATGAAAATGCCCAACTTCGAGGGTCAATGTGATCTTGATGTGAACACGGCATGGGAGGCGAGGATGGAACAAATCTGGTCATGCCATGACCTTCCCAAGCACGATGATTCACACAACTCGCTATCAGCCATTAGCACACCTTCATCGTCAATTGGGGTTACAACAACTCCAAAGGGAAGTGATTCAAAACCTTGTACTTTAATGTTTAATCACTTAGACTTGTTAAAATCCGAATCTGAGATTGTGTTGTATGCTATCATCAGTGATGAAACAGTTGAGCGTGAATCTGATTATTGGGTGATATTGAAAGTGATAAGCATGAAGTGGATGACTATGAGTTGTTTGTACATAAATTTTGTTGTGGAAAATGATGTTGTTTTACATGTCCATGAGCCTGAGCATAAGAAATGCCCCAATTGTGTTACCAAGCCTGTTTAGAGTGTTATTGGGTGTAATGACCTTATTTCCAATGAATTGGCTTGCGTTAGTAATGAATCTGAGCACATTGAGCCTTTGATAGCTAAAGAGGTTTTAGATGCACCACATGACCCTTGTGAGGATCTACAAAGGAGCCTTTCCATACCCTCGTGCACTTCATTGCCCATAGGTTGTTCACTTGTTGATTTGTGTGAAAACTCTAGTTTTAGACCTCGTAAAGACATAAATGGACATGATTCTGATTTAGGTTTAGACATTGAGCTTCTTGAGGATGAAATAGATGGGTTTGAGTTATATGCGAAAGGTTTTGATTGGGATATTGAATTGGACTTTGAACAGGAAGACGTTACCTCTGTATCGACGAGTTAGTACTCGGATGTTGTTTTTTGTAACTTACATGACTATATATTGGATTGAGTAATTGTGTTTTCATGTGTTGCTTGACTATGATGATTGAGTGGTTCTTGGATGTTAGAAAGTTAGAGTGAATATTCTTTAGGTAAAGAGTTAGATACTTCGATTTTAGTTATGGAAAGTTAATTGAGTAGATGCTCATTATTCTATGTTTCGGGATGAATCTTATTTTGAGGGAGTATTGATGTAATATCCGGAAATGTAATTTCCGGTATTGCTCCGAGTGAGTATAAACTTCATCGTTTTATGTGATCTTAGGTGATGCTACCAACCACATAAAATCAATAATCGAACAAAAATGTCTCTTGCAAGACTTGTAGGCCTATGCCTTTGACAAGACCCGTGACAAACTTCTGACAAGGCCTTGACAAGCTCATCTGAGCCCACCTCTTTTCTTCATGCTGAAGCCCATTTACCCCATGTTTGATCCATTCACTAGCTTGCTTCGTTTGTGGGCCGTGCACCACTACTTGCGTTACTTGTGATTTGCACGTCACTTGCCAACAGAGATGAAACACCATGCACTTGGAAGCCTTTATGTCTGCATGCGGTGTGAAGACATCACGTACATAACTCCTTCAGTCTATCCTTGGATGGTAAGTGCAACAGATATGGAGATCGCCTCCTTCTTTTTCTATACAAATCAAGTGATTCCAACATGTACCATCGCTCCCCTCTAAGTCTACATTCACCTCGTAGATCTCTCTTTCCTTTGGCACCTCAACACAGGCCATACCTTCCTTCTACCCTTCCTCTATTCACACTTGCCAGAGCATACACCAAGATCTACTTCCCTCTTTCACACACTCGGATAACAACAATTTCCTCTTACTTTAACCCACCAAAGGAAGACGCACTTCCTATCTGCATGACGATTAGTAGCCGACCTTAGCCCTAGCAACATTGCCAAAACCCTTGCTCCTTCTCCAGTGCACCACCGGCTTGCGTCGGACGACGACAACCACCTAGCATTTGAGCTAACAGTGGATGGTCTGGCCCTCTCCTTTGCCTTCGATATATTTTCTATCAACCTAAGTATTGTAACCATTTCTCTCACTCTAAGTAGTTCAGTAGTGGATCCAAGCCCTGTCACCTTTATCTGTAGAGCTAATACATGACAATCGGGTGAGCCTTCCTCCTCTCTGTACCTTACGTCTTGAGCTGTACAGTACATGTGGGGATTTGCTTCTCTATTTACCCTCTAACATGTCATCTGTAAGGGACTTAGTGTTCTTAGGACCCCGCCCCTGCGGTTGGGTTGGCCACAGGTGCGGCGAGCCGCCCTAACGTACTGAGGACCCGCCCCTGCGGCTATGGCGGCCTCAGCCGCTTTCCTTACCCTGTTGACCCGTGGTTTTGCTTTTCCTTCCTTCTTAAGCTTCCTCTTTCCATTGTGATGAGGGTTCCCATTTCCTCACCAACTTTTTCTCTATCTCACGTTCTTCTTTTTTCTTCCTTCTTTCCTTGATTTCTTCCTTGTTTTGGCTTGATCTTGGAAGGAAGAGCTTTGTTGTATGTTTGATGATGCTGAGATGTTGAGTTTGTGGTGTTGTTGTGCTGTGGTTGAGTTGCTGTGAGGACGTCCTTCTACTCCTGACTCAGTTGTGGTAGGTTTCTTCCTCTCTTCTTCCTTTTTTTCTTTCTCCTTGTTCCTTAGTTTAGGAATTCCACAAGATTTGATCTTGTGTATCCCTTCCTGGACGTTTGTTGATGTATGTGTTTGCATATATGTATGTTGATTGCTTCTGGGGCAATGAAGAAGTGAAGAGGATTGAGAGAAAGGACGAAGAGAAGCAGAGAATCGCTCTCTGCACAAATAGCTGCCCCTGTGGCCCAGCCAATGTCGCCGCCCCTGCGGTGTGCTGCACTCCTGCGTCTTCTTACTCCCGCAGTTGCGTTTGCCCAGGTCATACCAAGTGAGGTATGTGTCCTTCCTTTCCTTTAACTTTGGTTTTAGAGTATTTATTTGGCTAGTGTTGTGTATGTGTGCCTGGTGATGTTCATGTTGACATGCCTTAGGCATTTGTGAGATATGATGAGATATCGAGATTTGGTTCGAGTTGTGGTTATGTATTGTTAAGGGGTTTAGGAGGTGGAATCACCTAACCTTGGATGAGATTTGATAATGTCTGTGCCTTGTTGATGCAATCGCTGATCGTTTCCTCGAGGGGAAATTGTGACCACTTGTTACGGATTGTGTTTGTAAGTAAGTCTTACTTAGCGAGCGGATATGCATTTGAGTGTTGACTTTAGTGGTGTGTGTGGATATGTATGCTGCATTAATAACCTAACCGGACTAGGACGACCATATATGCATATTCGGCCCAAGTGTATGATTACAAGCGGTGATAACTTGTCCAGCTCAAATATGGGCAGCTAGGGGGTTCTCTATGACCATTCCTCGAAGTGGTGATGATTGACACCATTCCAAACCTGAGGGGAAATGGGGACAGAGGCGAGAGGGATTTACTCCTCGTGTCACAAGGAATGAATTAGAAATGGTATAACTTAATAAAAGATAATAAATGGATATGTATACGTGTTCATAGCATGGTGTGATGTGATAATGTGTTATATGTGCTACTGCTTCATTCTTATTCATGTTCTGTTAGCTAATGGTTTTATACCATGATGTAGATCTTCTCGAGGATAGGAGGACTGCAGAGTGAGCCAAATGGTTGATCTAGAGCCTTAGGTTGACAACAATGGCACTTGCAATCTACGATAAAAGGTCGAATAGATAAAAAACACAACCCGAAAGGGGTCTGACTTTTCAAAAGGATTTTGATTTTGAAATGAGTACAATGATTTGGGATAGAGTGTACGGGAAGCCATCACCCTTATGAGGATCTCCATAATATATATATATATATATATATATATATAGCCTTATAAGTCATGTGTGCATACCCCTTAGATCGGACTAGAGCGACATCTATAGTTGACGAGGTAGGGGTAGACCTCCTCTTCCTCCAGTAGTGATAGGTCAGGGACATGTTCCCATTGCTGATCCGCCGGCAACGGAGGACGTGCATGAGGATGTTGTTGAGAGCGTCGTTCTTGAGACTAACAACGGTGTGGCTGTGAGACAAAGATCACAACGAGTCCAGTCAGATGACCCGGATCATGTCTCTATGAGGGGACCAAAGTTTCGTGCATATATTAGATGAGTAGAGGAGGCTGTCAAAGCATGCAGACGGTCCCCGGAACATCCAACACCGGTGGGATCATCAGAGATATCCTAAGGAGTTACTTAGGTGCCAGTTACACCGGCACGCGTTGTTGAGGTTGTTAGAGCTCCAAAGGAGTATACAGAGCCTCGACCGGACACTTGGTTGAAGGCATTCCATCACATGGGAGTACCACCTTTTTTCGGAAGGTGGGGTTCGAGACTAAGATCTGGATTGGGCATGTAGAATCAGCCCTTGAGTTTATTAGATGTCCAGAGGACAGACGGATAGAGTTAGTACAAACTCTATTCCGTGACTTAGCTTAGTAGTGGTGTACAACCATGGGGGTTCGAGTCACCAACTATGGCAAGATGAGGAGCATCATCATAGAGCGTTTCTACCCTGCCTCACTGAGGAAAGAGAAATTGCAAGACTTTATTGAGGCTAGCTTTGAGGATGCGCCAATAGTAGAGGCGATTAGCAGATTTCAAGAAGAGCTGGAATTGTTCGGTCCAATTGTACCTCCAGAGGATCAGCACGCGTATCCGTTCTGCTGTCGGCTGAGGGAGAGTACACGTTCCTACATGGCGGGTTTCCATTGTGAGTCGTTGACAGACTATCAGGTTATACCCTCAGCTTATGAGTGTGAGTGGGCTAGCCAGAGGAGGACTCTTAGTCGGGACGGTTTGAGAAAAGACAATGTAATGGGCAGACATGTATAGGAGCATCAGGGTACATGTGAGGCCAAAGACAAGGTCGCTTGATGACGAGGCTAAAATCCGAAGGTCATTCTCTTTTAGCTTAAGTCAAAGTAATTGCCTAACGTTACCATAGTTTGTTTGTATAGTGCAAGTAAGGGTCGATCCCAAGAGAGCATAGTCAAGTAATGATTGATAACACGATTTATGACTTAGTTTTAGGTAATCATTTAGATAGATTTCTCACTCATTCATGCATGGTTTAGCACTAGTTCACGACGTTTTGCACTCAATTCATGTATTTTGTCGAGATAGACGTCTACACGTACTTGTGCGTGTTTTATAGGTATTTTTGGAGATTTAGGAGCTAAAACGATGCGTTTGAGAATCGTTCATCAAGATGACTTACCCTCGGACTCATTAGGATGCAAACTAGAACCTAAGGAGGACTCATGGAACCTTGCCAACACAAGCCATGCACCAAATCACGTCTTAATGATCCAAAGCGAAGTTTCTGGAGCAAATCACGGTTAACTGGCACAAACCACGGCCGTGTTTCTACCCGTGGATTTTGCCAGATTCTTTTGACAGCTGTGCCACGACTCTCATGGTCAGCTCATGCAAAATTTGTTATAAAAGTGGTCCTTCATTGGCTGAGAAGAGCATCTTGGAGCAGCTCTCCATTATCCAAATCCTCCAATCAAAAATACTCTCAACAAGAAGTCTTTCTAGGAAGGAAAGTGCCAAAGAGGAAGAAGAAGAGCTCCATTGAAGAGGAGAAGAAGAACACACACCATTACCACACCTTGATAGTTTTTGTAGTGAAGAATTTCGGATTCAATTTCAAGAGTTGTATGAACCATTGGAACCTTCTTTAAGAAGGGTTGTGAGTTATTTCTAATTCCATTTTCAGCTTGGTTTGGTTTTAGTTCACTTGTTCATCTCTTTTTCTTCATTATCTTGCAAATGGATGTCATGATTTTATGTTTGATTGTTTCGATTTCTATTATGAATGTTATAGGCTAAATAGATGTGGTTCTAGGGTGAGGAAAGGATGGTTATGGCTTGGACTATGATAGGATGGACTTAGATTTGCCTTTGGATGACTTGTGTGCATGAACGTAGCTACTGTTAGGAATCACGGGTAGTTCTTGCCAAACCACGGCCGTGGAAAGGTAGAACAAACCGTGATCTTACCTGATTCGATGGATCTAGCCTTAGATTGTTAGAATGTTGAAATCCTAGGTGTTTGTTGAGTTAAATCTATCCTAGGGTGAGCTAGTGTTAGCAACTAAGTGTTAGGAGAGAATTATCCGGTAATCCTTGCTCTTAGATCTTGAAATAACAAACCCTAGGTAGTGGTGAGCCTCATAAACCGCCATTGGATTAAGTGTGCTATGATGGTTGTTCAGAACTAACCCTTCCAAGACTTACCCGGTAAGGATAGGTTAGATCTCTAGGTAACAATCCGGTTTGTGTAGAATTCCTATCCTTAGGTTCTTAGAGACTTACCCGGTTATAAGACCTTAGGAATGGACTAGTGGACCATGAGACCTACCCGGTAATTGATCCCAATCTAGAAACACTTAACCCCAACATATCATAGTTAATCCAAGGAAAGAATAGATAGCTTGAGTTTTATGCCATAACCGGAACTCCAAAGCCCTAGAACCCGCTTTCCTATCTTTGATCTATATCTCGTATCTTTGCTTGTTTGCGTTGATTTGTTAGCTTAGTTGATTTTTATATTTCGCATGATTTGTGATCTTTGATTGATCGTCGAAAAACCAACCAAAAACAATTGAGATTTTCATTTCTTTATTTCTTTCTCTTTTCTTAACCTAGATCTTCACTAGACTTAATCATAAATTGAATCAATCTCGCCTTAGTCTTTGTGTTCCACCTCGGAGTACTATCCCTACTACAAACGTCCCGTACACTGCGGGTTTCGCTAGGTAGTTTAGGATTTAGTTCGAGTTATAAATGTAAAGATTCTTTTTGTGCTACATCCTAGCGTGAACAAGTTTTTGGCGCCGTTGCCGGGGACTAGGTCTAGATTGAGTCTATTTTGTGATTGTTATTAGTGTAGATCTTTCTTGTTGCTTTTGATCTCTCTTTGGTGTATGTTTTTGCTTTTCAGGACATCTCTTACTCTTTAGGTGTATGCGAAGATCTCGTGGCAAGGATTTAGCTCCATTCGATCCCGAACCGGAGAAAACCCTTAGATCTAGATCCAAGAGTATTAAAAAGGGAAAAGAGATGGCCGGAAGAGATCTCCAAGCTGAATTGGATGAAGCCTTAGAGCAAATAAGGCTAAGAGATGAGCTCTTGGAGGAAGAAAGGAGACTTGCCAATGAGAGGCAAGAAGCAACTAGGAGGGAGATTGATGAGATTAGGCAAGCCCTTGTACAAGGGGAGCTTAATCGTCAACAACCTCCACCTCCTCCACCACCGGTGGTACAACCGCAACCGGCGGCTAATGTTAGGGTTGTTCCCATTGCATTTGAGGAGCCACAAACCCTAGGGAGACGTATGGATCCGGCACAAAGAGCACACCGACCGGGTGTGAACTTAGGAGATCCCGCAACCCACAACTATGAGCTCCGCCCTCAAGTTCTACAAATGATCCGGCATAATCCATTTGGAGGGATGGAAGGAGAGTCTCCTCATCAACATTTGATGATTTATGAGATCTTGATGGAGACTTTTAGACCGCCAAGATTGGAGAGCAACAACCATAAGCTTAGGGCTTTCTCCTTCTCTCTTAAGGATAAAGCCTTGGCTTGGTATCAATCTATTCCACAAGGGCGAGTTGGTACTTGGGAGGAGATGACAACCGAGTTTTTGACTAAGTTCTTCCCACCTTCCAAGACTACCGAATTAAGAGGGAAGATCAATGCCTTCGTGATGAAGGATAGAGAGAGTTTATTCAAGTCTTGGGAGAGGTTGAAAGATCTTCTTCTTGATTGTCCACACCATGGCATACCGAAGATTGAGCTATTGGAGATCTACTTCAAAGGACTTGATGAAGATAGCCAATTCAAGCTCCAATCTCTTTCCGGTGGAACTTTTATGGAGAAGCATGTAGATGAGGCTTGGGAGTTTGTGGAGAAGCAAGCTCTAGTGATTGAGAAATACTCCCATAGGAAGAGTGAAGGGAGAAAGGCGGGAGCATATGAGGTGAGTGAGGTCACCATGAACAATTTCAAGCTTGACGCCATCAACAATGAATTGAAGTCCTTGAGGGAGTTGTGTGCTACAACTTTGAAGAACCAAGCAACTCCTCAAGTGCTTCCACAAGCCAACTTGTCTTCCAAGGAGGAGGATGTGAATTATATGGGATGGGGCAACTTCAACAATTATCAAGGCCCAAGGAACTTCAACAACAACCGGCAATTCAACAATTACCGGCCCAACCACAACCACCTATGATTTTCTTACTCTAACCCGGATGGAGCCTTGAACCCTCCCGCTTCCACAAGCACAACTCCACCACCAAGAGCTTCACAAGAACCTCCACCCGGATTTACTCAACCTCCAAAGGATAGAACCGAAATAATGTTTGAGCAATTGCTTGGAAGGTTGAGTGGTCTTGAGAGCACCGTGACTTCAATCTCTAAAGCCCAAAAAGTCTTGGAAGCGCAAGTGTTCCAAAAAGCGGGTGAAGCCCATACAGATCCGGGAAATCTTCCCGGAAGAACCGAAGACAACTCAAGAGGCCAAGTGTTGGCTATTACAACGAGGAGTGGGTTGAGTATGAAAGATCCTTTGCCCAAGGACAATGCTAAGGGAAAGCAAGTAGTGGTAGAAGAGGGAAAGTTGCAAGAAGATGGAGGCAAGAGCAAGGATGTAGAGCCAATCTATGTGGCACCGCCTCCATACAAGCCACCACTACCGTTCCCTCAATCACGAGCAAGAGCTCGCTTGGACAATCATTTTGGTAAGTTCCTTGAACTAATGTCTAAATTGCATATTAACATTCCGTTCATGGATGCTATCTTAGGAATGCTGGCATATGGCAAGTTCTTGAAAGAGATACTCTCCAACAAAAGGAAGTTGGAGTATGGGGATATAAGAATGACCAAGAGATCCTCGGAATCGATCCAAACAATGAAGGAGGAAATGCCTCCCAAGCTTAGAGATCCGGGCTCTTTTTGTGTCCGAATTGGAGTTGGAGATGTGAAGTACGAGGCCCTTTGTGATCTTGGAGCGAGTGTAAGCATCATACCGCTTGCACTTTGCAACAAGGTTGGGCTAGGAGAGCCGAAACCGGTCATGATAACCCTCTATATGGCGGACCGTTCTATCACTCATCCGGTTTGGATTTTAGAAGACATCCCGGTGCAACTAGGAGAATTCTATGTGCCAATTGACTTTGTCGTCTTGGACATTCCGGCGGATTATCCGGTTCCCATCATCTTAGGAAGACCTTTCCTAGCCACCTCCGGATGCCTAGTGGATTGGAAGAATGGAACTCTCTCCTTCAACATTGGAGAGGAGAACGTCAAGTTCAAATTGTCTACAATGATGAAAGGGCCAACCCTTGATGAGGATGTTTTCAACATAGTCGAGCAAGAGGAATATAGAGAAGTTGTGAGCTCGATCTTGATCAAAGATCCCTTGGAGAAGGTTCTTACCTTAAGTATGATGGAGGAAGGTGTTGAGGAGGCTTGTAATGAAGAGATCAAGGCCTTGGAAGCATTAGAAGAGGAGCCAAGAGTTGGATTTGAAGGCCACGAAGAGGTGTTGAACAGCTGCAAGTTCCACGGTCGAGATTTATGTTCCACGGCCGTCAAACTCTCTGGACAACTCCGGGAAGCAGGCTTGGCAAGAACCACGGCCGTGGAAGTTGAGCAAATCGTGGTTCCAGCCGTGGTTTTCCCTGGACCAGTCCTTGATGATGCTCAAGCTTCTAGGAGCCATGGGGAGTCTTCATTTGCTTTAGATTCATCTCATCCAACCTTATTTGGATCGTCTCCAACTGATAAAGGTCCTCCTAAACTTGAACTCAAACCCCTTCCCTCTCATTTAAAGTATGCTTTCCTTGGTGTTGATTCTACATATCCGGTAATTGTGAATTCATGCTTGAGTGATGATGAACTTGTTAAGTTGTTGCATGAATTAAGATTGCATAGGAAAGCCATAGGCTATACTATTGATGATTTGGTTGGCATAAAACCTTCTTTGTGCATGCATAAGATAATGATGGAAGATAATCATAAACCCTCTATTGAACATCAAAGGAGATTGAATCCTATAATGAAAGAGGTAGTCAAAAAGGAAATCATTAAGTTGCTAGATGCGGGAATTATCTACCCTATCTCGGATAGTAAGTGGGTTAGTCCCATTCATGTAGTTCCTAAGAAGGGTGGGATGACCGTAGTGACTAATGAGAACAATGAACTAATCCCGACTAGGACGGTTACGGGGTGGAGGATGTGCATTGATTATAGGAAATTGAACAAGGCCTCTAGGGAAGATCACTTTCCTCTCCCCTTCATTGACCAAATGCTAGAAAGGTTAGCTCAACACTCTCATTTTTGCTATCTAGATGGCTATAGTGGATTCTTCCAAATCCCTATCCACCCCGATGACCAAGAGAAAACAACCTTTACATGTCCATGGGGTACTTTTGCATATAGGAGAATGCTATTTGGGTTGTGTAATGCACCCGCCACTTTCCAAAGGTGTATGATGGCTATCTTTTTGGAATATATAGAAAATATCATGGAAGTGTTTATGGATGATTTCTCTGTTTATGGTTCTTCCTTTGATAATTGCTTGGCTAACTTGTCATTAGTATTACAAAGATGTGAGGAGACAAATCTTGTCTTGAATTGGGAAAAATGCCACTTCATGGTAAGTGAAGGCATTGTGTTAGGACACTTGGTGTCTAACCGTGGCATTGAGGTTGATAGGGCCAAAATTGAAACGATAGAGAAGTTGCCGCCACCTACCTCGGTGAAAGGGGTAAGGAGTTTCTTAGGCCATGCCGGTTTTTACCGGAGGTTTATTCAAGACTTCTCTAAAATTTCTAAGCCACTCACTAACCTACTAATGAAGGATGTTGATTTTGTCTTTTCCAAAGATTGTCTTGAGGCTTTTTGTAGGTTGAAAAACGCCTTGATCTCCGCACCTATCATGCAACCTCCGGATTGGAGTTTACCATTTGAGGTCATGTGCGATGCAAGCGATGTAGCCGTTGGGGCTGTTTTGGGGCAAAGGAAAGATGGGCGCACTCATGCCATTTATTATGCTAGCAAGACGCTAGATGATGCCCAACTCAATTATGCTACCACCGAGAAGGAGTTACTAGCGGTTGTGTATGCATTTGAGAAGTTCCGCTCATATCTTGTTGGAGCGAAGGTCATAGTGTATACGGATCATGCTGCGATCCGTTATCTACTCACCAAGAAGGATGCCAAGCCTAGGTTGATTCGGTGGATCCTTCTTCTACAAGAGTTTGATTTGGAAATCTGGGACAAGAAGGGATCCGAGAACTCGGTGGCGGATCACCTTAGTAGACTCCCACCATTGGAGCTTGAAAGAGATGACATCCCGATTGATGATTCATTCCGGGATGAGCAATTGCAAATGGTGGAGGAATGCTTATTCCAAGTATCTAGAGGAAGTGAGCCATGGTTCGCCGACACTGTAAACTACTTAGTGTGTGAGGAAGTGCCTCCCGGATTGACATATGCACAAAGAAAGAAGTTCTTCAACGATGTGAGGCACTACTATTGGAGTGAACCACTTCTATTCAAGAGAGGGCCGGATGGAATGTTTAGAAGATGCATACTGGAAGATGAAGTGGAGAGTATGATCCGGCATTGTCACTCCTTACCATGTGGAGGCCATGCTAGCTCACACAAAACGTGTGCAAAGGTATTGCAATCCGGTTTTTATTGGCCTAACTTGTTTAAAGATGTGCAAGGTTTTGTAGCGGCATGTGATGCTTGCCAAAGGACGGGCAACATCTCAAGGAGGAATGAAATGCCCTTGAACAACATCCAAGAAGTCGAAATATTTGATGTGTGGGGTGTGGATTTCATGGGACCATTCCCTTCTTCATGTGGAAATCTCTACATCCTATTGGCGGTGGACTATGTGTCAAGATGGGTGGAGGCAATCGCCTCTCCTACAAATGATGCCAAAGTGGTGGTGCGGTTGTTCAACCGAGTGATCTTACCTAGGTTTGGTACACCAAGGGTGATCATTAGTGATGGAGGGAAGCATTTCACAAATAGGAACTTTGGAGCGCTTTTGGCTGAGTATGGGGTGACTCATAAGGTGGCGACACCTTACCATCCCCAAACTAGTGGCCAAGTGGAGATCTCCAACCGGGAGATCAAGGCCATTCTTGAGAAGACGGTCTCTAGGACGAGAAAAGATTGGGCTATGAGGCTCAATGATGCCTTATGGGGATATAAAACCGCCTTCAAGACAACGATTGGCACCACTCCTTACAAGTTGGTCTATGGCAAGTCTTGCCACCTTCCGGTAGAGATGGAGCACATAGAGCTTATTGGGCCATTAAGTGGCTAAATTTTGATCTAAAAGAGGCGGGAGAAAAGAGATTGCTTGAATTGAATGCCCTCGAGGAGATCCGGTTGGATGCTTATGAGAATGCCTAGATTTACAAGGAGAGAACCAAAAGATGGCATGACAAGAGGATCATCCCCAAGGAGTTGAGTAAAGGAGATCTTGTCCTTCTCTTCAACTCAAGGCTAAGGCTCTTTCCCGGAAAGCTCAAATCAAGATGGACCGGGCCATATGTGGTGAAGAAGATCTTTCCCCATGGATCTATTGAGATAGGAGGGGAACATTGTGAAAACTTTAAGGTAAACGGGCACCGGTTGAAGAAGTATATTCCGGGAGCTCCGGTGGATATGATTGCCTCACTTTACCTTGAATAGACGCTCCCGAGTTTGGTCAAGCTAATGACCTTAAAGAAGCGCTTGGTGGGAGGAAACCCATTGGTAACATTTTCCCTTTCTTGTTTTGCTTTTGTTCTAGATTTTTCTATCTTTTTGTGTGTTTTGTCTACTTTGTGTGTGTGCTAGAGCATTAGTGGCATTGGAAGCCTTGCTTGACATAGGAATGATGATGATGAACCCCTCATCAATTATGGGTGGAGCGGACGCGGAACTTGGACGGCTAGCGGTGCCTAGCGCGGGTCCCGACGCCTTGATGAACACTTAGAGCTCTCTACCATGGTTGATAGGATCATCCAACATCGATTTACTTGAGAATCCCAAATACCGTAGCAATCCACTTTTACATTGTGAGAACCCTCTTTCACTCTTCTCTACTTCATTTACACATTGGGGACAATGTGTTTCTAAGTATGGGGTGGGGTTTGCATGATCCTTTGCATGATGAGCATCTAGGATAGTTTAAAATCTTCACATGTCTTGCATTGTACATACATATTTCGAAAATTCCAAAAAAATCAGAAAATTTAAAAAAAATTTTTGTGCTTTCTAGGCTTGGATATGATCCTAATGATGAATCTTGTCTTGTGAATTGGATATGGATGGCCTCATGTGTTAGGATTGATGAATGCATATGTGGACATGAAGTACTTCTCTTGAATTCTATGAATGATTTGTGATCATGATGTTTGCCTAGAAATGATTGAGTATTGAAGATCGAAATTACATGATAGTTCTTGCATACCATCTAGGAATGTATGAGGTAATTCATCTTTCTCTACTTCTCATCTTGATCATGATTGTTTGAGCACCTCAATTGAGAAAAATTTGACCCCTTTTGACCCATTCGGGAATAGGAGCATGTTAGTGTGTTGATGTGTGTGAAAAGCAAGTGTGGGGTGAAGTTGTTGATGAAAAGAATATCATGCATAAAATGCTGAATTTGTTGTGAAAGTGTAGCCAAAAATATAGGCTAGGGGGCATTGGTTTAAATGACAAGTAACTCGGTACACTTCACATAATCGGGTGTTGGTGCCTTGCCAAAGTCAAATAAACCAATAGTCCCAACGAGCTTTGGTATGTGTGCCCGGTGTGGATGCACCTCGAAAACTAAGAAAAAGCCCGAGGACGGCTAATCACCAAGGTTTCGGCTTTTGTACACCAATGCCATTGTCTCAAAAACAAGAAAAAGAAAAAGAAAAGAAAGAAAAGATAGAGAAAAATATACACTTGAGGGAAGTTGATCGAGGACAAGATTGTGGAGTTAGTTCCATTCCCGGATTAGCATCACATAACCTAGAAAAATCCCCACCTAATTACAACGTTTTTTAGCCTTTTATTTTACAAGACCTTATGACCTATTTGCATGTTTGTAAGACTTAGTAATCTAGATTGGATATGCTCTCGATCTTCTTGGTTTCTTCATTTTTACATCTCATGCATGCTTTTAAGCTAAGTACAATTGTCTTTTCATGCCTTCAATTATTTGATGGGTGATTGCTTATCCTTTGCCATGAAACATGACTTTGAAGGTGATCCAATAATAGAAGCACAAACCCAAATAGATTTTGCCATTTTTCTGCATACATAAATCATGTCATCTCTTAGTCTATAGTTGGGAATTTGCTCGGGGACGAGCAAACCTTAAGTATGGGGTATTTTGATAACACGATTTATGACTTAGTTTTAGGTAATCATTTAGATAGATTTCTCACTCATTCATGCATGGTTTAGCACTAGTTCACGACTTTTTGCACTCAATTCATGTATTTTGTCGAGATAGACGTCTACACGGACTTGTGCGTGTTTTATAGGTATTTTTGGAGATTTAGGAGCTAAAACGATGCGTTTGAGAATCGTTCATCAATATGACACACCCTCGGACTCATTAGGATGCAAACTAGAACCTAAGGAGGACTCATGGAACCTTGCCAACACAAGCCATTCACCAAATCACGTCTTAATGATCCAAAGCGAAGTTTCTGGAGCAAATCACGGTTCACTGGCACAAACCACGGCCGTGATTCTACCCGTGGATTTTGCCAGATTCTTTTGACAGCTGTGCCACGACTCTCATGGCCAGCTCATGTAAAATTTGATATAAAAGTGGTCCTTCATTGGCTGAGAAGAGCATCTTGGAGCAGCTCTCCATTATCCAAATCCTCCAATCAAAAATACTCTCAACAAGAAGTCTTTCTAGGAAGGAAAGTGCCAAAGAGGAAGAAGAAGAGCTCCATTGAAGAGGAGAAGAAGAACACACACCATTACCACACCTTGATAATTTTTGTAGTGAAGAATTTCGGATTCAATTTCTAGAGTTGTATGAACCATTGGAACCTTCTTTAAGAAGGGTTGTGAGTTATTTCTAATTCCATTTTCAGCTTGGTTTGGTTTTAGTTCACTTATTCATCTCTTTTTCTTCATTATCTTGCAAATGGATGTCATGATTTTATGTTTGATTGTTTCGATTTCTATTATGAATGTTATAGGCTAAATAGATGTGGTTCTAGGGTGAGGAAAGGATGGTTATGGCTAGGACTATGATAGGATGAACTTAGATTTGCCTTTGGATGACTTGTGTGCATGAACGTAGCTGCTGTTAGGAATCACGGGTAGTTCTTGCCAAACCACGGCCGTGGAAAGGTAGAACAAACCGTAATCTTACCTGATTCGATGAATCTAGCCTTAGATTGTTAGAATGTTGAAATCCTAGGTGTTTGTTGAGTTAAATCTATCCTAGGGTGACCTAGTGTTAGCAACTAAGTGTTAGGAGAGACTTATCCGGTAATCCTTGCTCTTAGATCTTGAAATAACAAACCCTAGGTAGTGGTGAGCCACATAAACCGCTATTGGATTAAGTGTGCTAGGATGGTTGTTTAGAACTAACCCTTCCAAGACTTACCCGGTAAGGATAGGTTAGATCTCTAGGTAACAATCCGGTTTGTGTAGAATTCCTATCCTTAGGTTCTTAGAGACTTACCCGGTAATGAGACCTTAGGAATGGACTAGTGGACCATGAGACCTACCCGGTAATTGATCCCAATCTAGAAACACTTAACCCCAACATATCATAGTTAATCCAAGGAAAGAATAGATAGCTTGAGTTTTATGCCATAACCGGAACTCCAAACCCCTAGAACCCGCTTTCCTATCTTTGATCTATATCTCGTATCTTTGCTTGTTTGCGTTGATTTGTTAGCTTAGTTGATTTTTATATTTCGCATGATTTGTGATCTTTGATTGATCGTCGAAAAACCAACCAAAAACAATTGAGATTTTCATTTCTTTATTTCTTTCTCTTTTCTTAACCTAGATCTTCACTAGACTTAATCATAAATTGAATCAATCTCTCCTTAGTCTTTGTGTTCGACCTCGGAGTACTATCCCTACTACAAACGTCCCGTACACTGCGGGTTTCGCTAGGTAGTTTAGGATTTAGTTCGAGTTATAAATGTAAAGCTTCTTTTTGTGCTACATCCTAGCGTGAACAATTATTAAGTTCAATCATCGATAAATGTAAGCAAATATGGGGGGGGTTTGGATTTGTAACGAACAAGACAATAGCACAACAAAAATAAGTAAAGATGAGATAATACAATGTAGAAAGTAGCTACACTCGGTTGAGTCTTAGCATGCACACTACTTTGGTTGATTCTTTTTATAAGTTATTCATCAATGTCTTGTCTTGATCTTAGATAAGTGTTGAGCCAACCGGCATCAACACAACTTAACAAGATTAATGATTCGTAAACCTACAAGATCAAAGCAAAAATTAGCATTTTAACAAAGAAAAAGAGATACAAAAAAAGCATAAGCACCGTTAAAATTTCTTAATAATTATATTCCTTTTTCCTTTAAGAGATTACAACCAGCTTTCACCTAAACGGTTACTACTAGATTAAGGACCCGAACCCGGAGTCAATTAATCCTAGTTTTTTGCATGCAACTAGACACTTAAGGTGATCAATCTAAGTGGTAAGAAATAGGCAGGATAGAGTTACATCTCAGCGGGGTTCTTCCCCTGCCAGTGTGGCAGGAGGTGGTCAGAGGACACCTCAGTAGCAAACATAGGGGCAATAGAGAGTCCTAAACCGTCCTTCTACTCAAGGATCTTCTCCCGGGCCGAGTAGAGGTAGAGGTCCTGGTGGGAGTGCCACTGACATCAGAGGAGCTCAGGGTAGAGCTTTTGAGCTGAGGAGTGCAGAGGATCCACCAACACCGGCTACTACACGTTCCATTCTACTTCATTGTTTACTTGTTAGAGTCTTGTTTGATACTGGTGCTACGCATTCATTTATTTCTGATACATGTGTTGAGCGTATGAGATTAGCTACTATAGAGGGGATACCCTTTACTATAGGGTTACCTGATGGTAGCCGGGTCAGAGGTACCCGTGAGATACGTAGTTGTTCCCTACGTTTAGGGACTCGTGTTTTGCTTGTTGACTTCTTAGTCATGCCATTGATGCATGAAGAAGTCATATTAGGTATGGATTAGATGTGTAGACACTGTGTGGTTTTGGATGTTGGTAGACGGACTGTTACAGTCTCTACCAAGGTTGGTCAAATTGAGGTCTTCCGAGGTTGGGACCTTGGGAAGACAAGTTTTTTCATCATTGTCGTACGAGCAGCTAGACTAAAATCACAAGGATGTGATGCCTTTTGGTGCTATGCCAAGAAGGATGAAGAGAGTCCAGCTTTGGAGGACATAACGGTGGTTTGCGAGTTTGTAGATGTGTTTGTTGAGCCGTCGAGCTTGCCGCCTCAGAGGAATGTGGACTTCAGTATCGAGTTGGAGCCTAGTACGAGACCCATCTCGAAGGCCCCATATCGTATGACGCTTGTCAAGATGTTGGAGCTGAAGAAGCAACTCGAGGAGTTGGCTGAGAAGGGCTTCATACACCTTAGCATTTCACCATGGGGTACGTCCTCTTCGTGCGAAAGAAGGACGGATCTTTGAGAATGTGTATTGATTATAGAAAGCTGAACAAAGTGACCATCAAGAATAGATATGCGTTGCCTCGTATTGATGATCTACTTGATCGACTTCAGGGAGCAACAGTTTTCTCATGGATTGATTTGCGTTCAGGATATCACCAGCTGAGGGTGAGAGAGCAGGACGTGCACAGGACAACATTTCGTACCCGTTATGGACTACGAGTTTGTAGTGATGTCATTCGGGCTGACGAATGCCCCAACAGTCTTCATGGAGTTGATGAACAATATTTTCATTTACTTCCTTGATCAGTTTGTGGTGGTCTTCTGATGAAGGATCATCCAAGCAAAGTCAAGGTTCCTTAACAAGGGCTCAAGCTAAACTACAAGCTAAGATGGATACATTGCTTCTAACAATGAACCATGAACCACCTAACTCACTTCCATGAGTCAACGAGCCTTGATGATGATCATGGTCCACCAAGGAACAAGCTGCACGCTTAAGGGTTCTACATAAGGTTGAAATGTTCCAAATTGGCTAAATAAGCTTATTTGGTTGTTTTAAGTGTTTTTAAGTGTTTTTAGAATACAAGCCCAAACTTATGTTTTGATGGGCCTTTAGTTAATTATTTCAGCTCATTAACATATTAAACACTATATATTTGTTATTAGGCGTGCTAGGTCAGGGGGATATCCAGAAGATACACGTTAAACACAGTTTTTGTTGTGCTATTGTAATTGGCGATTTCCAGCCTGTCGGAGAGCTTTGTGATTGTGATTTTGGCTTAACTCTTCTTGTCTAAGTTAATCTCCTTAGGGATTAGAGTTGCAAGTTGTTTATAAGAATCCTCTTGGTCCTTTCAATCTCCATATTGATCGTGTCAAGTTGTAGAAGCAGGGTTGATTAGTCTTTTGGATTGGTTCTTGAATTCATTGTTCAAGGTTTCTTCCATAGTTCTATTCGGTTCTTCTTAACCATCTATCTTTATATTTTTGTGCTTATCATTCCTCCATATCTAAGTTTCATTCCACTAGTTTGGTTCTTGGATCTTGAATCCAAGGGTTCTATCATTGTTCCTTTCGGTTCTTCTTGTCCCTTTCTGTTTTCTCGTTTTCATTGTTGTCCATGTTTGTTAATTTTGTGTGTTCTTCATTCTTCAGAACAGGTTGTTCGTCTAGATCCGTTCTTCGCGGCTAATCCCCGCATCACAAGCTAGGATCACTTTCACTCTAGGGCACTATGAGGATACTGTTTTATGTGATGTTGTGCCTATACAAGCTTGTCATGTCTTATTAGGCCGTCCTTGGCAATATGATAGGAGAGTTATGCATGATGGTTTTACTAATAGGTATTCATTTACTTTTAATGAAAAACCCGTTACTCTAAAACCTATGACTCCCTTGTAGATTGCGGAGGCATTTGAGAAGAAGAAGGCGAGTAAACAAGAGCAAGGACCAGCTAACAAGGGAAGCAAGTCATCGAGGCACCGAGAACCTGCCATAGACACGTCCCCTAGCCAACAACCTAGTGCTCTCTTGGGCACGCCCACAACTCAGCCTCCTACGGCCTTATTAGCTTCTAAACTTGAGTTCCAAAGTGAGTATCTACCCTTAGATGCCATCTTGATGAGGTTGTCTAAGGAGCTAACCTTAGTGAGTGAAGAAACAAATGCTATCTTACCCCCTACCATTACAACCATCCTAGAGGAGTTTAAGGATGTGTTTCCGGAAGAGATACCTCATGGCCTTCCACCTTTGAGAGGCATAGAGCATCAGATTGACCTTATCCCCGGAGCTACACTTCCTAACAGACCAGCTTATAGGATGAACCCTAAGGAGAGTCAAGAGATCCAAACCCAAGTCCAAGACCTCCTAGATAAGGGATGTGTTAGAGAAAGCCTTAGCCCTTGCGCCGTTCCTGTACTATTAGTGCCTAAGAAGGACAACACTTTGTGGATGTGTGTTGATTGTAGGGCTATCAACAACATAACTATTAAGTACCGTCACCCTATTCCCCGCCTCGATGATATGCTTGATGAGCTCCATGGCGCCACTACATTCAGCAAGATAGACCTTCGGAGTGGCTACCATCAGATCCGAATGAAGGAGGGGGACGAGTGGAAGACAGCCTTCAAGACTAAGTTTGAGTTGTATGAATGGCTTGTTATGCCTTTTTGGGTTAACCAATCCTCCCTCTACTTTTATGCGTTTAATGAACCATGTTTTAAGACAATTCATTGGGAGATTTGTTGTAGTGTATTTTGATGATATTTTAATCTATAACAGGTCCCTAGAGGAGCGTGGAGAACATCTAAGGGAAGTTGTTTCTACCCTTAGGGCTGAACACTTGTATGCCAACCTAAAGAAATATAGCTTTTGAACTAATGGATTTATATTTCTTGGTTTTGCAGTGACTGCACAAGGTCCACAAGTGGATGAGGAGAAGATTAGAGCTATTCGAGATTGGCCAACACCTACATCCATTAGCAATGTAAGGAGCTTCAATGGGCTTGCAAGTTTCTATAGGCGCTTTGTGAGAGACTTCAGTACCATTGTTGCACCCTTGACGAAGATTTACAAGAAACATGCACCATTTGTGTGGGAAGCATCTCAAGAACGTGCTTTCAACAAGGTGAAGTTGGTTCTCACCGAGGCACCCTTACTAGCCCTCCCGGACTTCACTAGGCCTTTCGAAGTGGAGTGTGATGCATCAGGAATTGGCATAGGAGGTGTGCATTATTTAGAGTTGTATGCATTATTTAGAGTACTTAAGACATGGCAACACTACTTGTGGCCTAGAGAGTTTATTTTGCATTCTGATCATGAATCTTTGATACATTTTCAGAGTCAAGATAAACTAGATAGGAGGCATGGTAGATGGATGTAATTTATTGAAACTTTTCCCTATGTTATCAAGTATAAAAAAGGAAAAGACAATGTAGGTGCGGATGCTCTTTCTAGGAGGCATACATTGCTAACTACATTGGATGTTAGGGTGTTAGGATTTGTTTACATTAAGTAGCTCTATGAATCTGATCTTGACTTTGGAGAAACATATAAGCTTTGTGTGCAAAATGTTCCTTCGATAAATTCTATTTGTTTAAGGGTTTTCTGTTTCGAGTAGATAAGGTGTGCATACCTAGATGTTCCCTTCGTTTATTGTTAGTGGAAGAAGCCCATAAAGGAGGTTTAATGGGTCATTTTGGGAGGGATAAGACTTACGCTATGCTGCACTCTTATTTTTATTGGCCACATATGCTTAAGGATGTTGAAAATGTGCTTAAAAGGTGTTTAGAGTGCCTTAGAGCTAAATCGAAAGTGAAGCCTCATGGATTGTATACACCTTTACCAATCCCCACAGTCCCTTGGGAAGACATTAGCATGGATTTCATAGTGGGATTGCCTAGGACTAGAAGAGGTAGGGATTCGATATTTGTGGTTGTAGATCGATTCTCTAAGATGGCTCACTTTATTGCTTGTCATAAAACTGATGATGCAGCCAATGTAGCTAATTTGTTCTTTCGGGAAGTTCTTGAGTTACTTTTGGAAAACTCTTTAGGGAAAGCTAGGAACTAAGTTGTTATTTTCTACATCAAGCCATCCCCAAACTAATGGGCAAATAGAAGTAACTAATAGGACCCTAACAACACTTCTAAGGGCTGTCATTAAGAAGAATTTGAAAGAATGGGAAGATGTCTTGCCACATGTTGAATTTGCCTATAATAGAGTCGTCCACTTATCTACTTCCATCTCTCCCTTTGAGTGTGTTTATGGTTTTAATCCACTAACCCCTTTTGATCTTACACCGTTACCTAAGAAGGAGCAAGTGGATTTAAGTGCTAAAACGCAGGTTGAACATATCAAGGAGCTACATAGTAGGACAAGGATCTAGCTCGAGGAGAAAGGCAAATACAACGCAGAAAAGGCGAATCAAGGACGCAAGAAGATTGTATTTGAACCCGGCGACCTTGTATGCCTAGATTTGAGGAAGGAGAGGTTTCAACATCTTCGGAAATCCAAGCTCTCCATAAGAGGAAATGGGCTTTTCAAGGTGTTACACAAGGCGGGTGATAACGCCTATGTGCTTGACTTGCCGGATGATTATGCTTGTGATCCCACATTCAATGTGAGGGATCTATGTCCTTTTCCGTCCCTGGATGATGATCAAGGCAATTCGAGGATGAATTCTTCAAAAGAAGGGGAGAATGATGAAGGATCATCTGAGCTAACTCCATCTTCACCACCTCAAGGGACTCTAATAAGAGCACAAGCTAAACGTCAAGCTGAGATGTATGCTCTTTTTCTAAACATGGTCCATGAAGCTCAACCAAGTCCACCTTCATCAAGTCTAAGGACCATCTTGTGGATCAGCCATGAACACATCCCAACCAAGATGATTAATGGAGCTTAAATTGTATTTCTAGTTGCTAGACAGGCCTAGGTCCGGTGTTCTTTGGAAAAACTCGGAAGCAAAATTTCCGGATGTTACATCAGTTCCCCCTTAAAACTTGTATAAAACTTGTCTGACTACAAAAGAAGAGGGAAAAGGCTTTATATACATCCTAAGCCTTTTCTTCTAAAATAGAAAAAGGAAACTATATCTTCCCGGCCCTGTTGTGTCATACGACCCACTTAATAGGCTTAACTACTCTTCCATGCTGTCTTGTAATTGCGACTTCTCAAATATACTAACCTTAGTTATCGTCCACTCGTTTTGCTCTCGATTGGTATCCTAAGTCTTTCAATAAACAAAAGCTCTTTGTTGATTCTCGCATCTTTTGAAACTATCATCTCTACGTATTTCCTTCTTTTGGGGTTGCATAACCTTATCACCATAACGGGAATCATTTGATTCCACTCAAGAAATTCTACCATGTGAACTTTCACCATGTAATTCTTCTCGTAATCTCTCGAATGTCCGAAGGAGTCACTCACGTAGGATCCCGCAAAAATCGATACTTCACCTCATGGTCCCTTTGTAAGCTTAATTATGTATCACTTAAATTTTCGTAATTGGTGTGTCTACACTTTTCATCTTGACTCCCATGCTCAAGAGCGCCTAGGGGAAACTTACGTCTCAATTGGAACGACACTTTTATCCTCGAGTTAGACTGAACTCTTCTTCACTTGATTTGCATCTTCGATTTATCAGCGCAACAGATTGAAGATCCTTAAGTTCGTTATCTCTCGTTTGCTTCACTGTTGATGTACCATCACCTTGGAACCACTCCCATAACTTCATTTCGTTTCCTTCTTGTATAGCTTCAATCTCAATTTCGCTTAAGTTGACGCAAAGTTCCCTTCTATTTGTTCGTCCTAGCCGTTAATGTCCTCTTTAGTCTTCATAATATTGCTTTGTCGTCCTATAAAGGAGTCCAATGATTCGCCAGGGTGTTCGCCATAACATGATGCTCAACTTGGTACTTGAGCATACTCATCTTCGTATGTATACTATCCAAAGTCCAAAAGGCGTTTGTCTAAGGGTGATGATAGCTTCCTATCATCTTAACTATAAGGTCCAATATTACTAATATGATACTAGCATACCGTATGTATATGTATATATAACTATATATATAAGTTCTATGTTCACATAACTAATAACATATCAAATCCAAGAAAACCACTTCAAAAGAACAAGGCCCAAAAAGGTTGATCTTACTGTGATAAAAAAACATAGAGTAAGGAAAAGTTCCTTAAAGAGAAAAGTTTCTCAAACAAGAAATTCGATTAAGTGAGATGTCTCTGGAGATTGAAAATCTTAACACTGCAAAGTTAGACCTTGATATCAATATCAAGGCCTTGGAATAAGAAAATGCGATTCTCAAGGGCAATCTCTCTTTTTGCCATCGAGAATATATTGATCTAGAGAAAGAAAAGGTTGATCTAAAAGTGAAGTGTCAAGACCAGAAGGCTGCACTTATTCAATTTACTCGTTCGAATGCAAACCTCGAAAGGATGATGGGTGAGTAACAATCTTCTCTTAACAAACATTGTTATAGGCTACATGTTAGTTTCCTTGGAAAAACGACTACCACTTTTGTTAAAGCTAAAGGAAGTATTCATATGCCCACATGTTTCTATTGTTGCAAAAAGGGTCACTTTTAATCAACAAGTCCATATAGAAGAAATGACCCTTACATCATTAGAAACAGTTATCCTCCATATTTAAGGAAACAAGTTAAGCAAATATGGGTTCCTAAAGGTACTAGACCACAAAACATGATTGAGCTTGAATATGGACTAAAATATGTCATTTGGTCGACCCGGAAAGGTTGATGTTTGTTGTTTTGCAGGATATCACAAAGGTAAAGGAGAATGAATGGATATTAGATAGTGGTTGCTCAAGACATATGAATGGAGCAAGCTCACTATTCTCATATCTAAAGAAATAATCATTTGGAATCATTACGCTTGATGATTAAGGAAAGTGTAATACCATTGACATTGGTAAAATTGGTTATAATTCATCTAACTTAATTGATGCTGTCTATCTTGTTGACGGTTTAAAGTATAACTTGCTTAGTATGTCTCAAAATATTTGTGATAAAGGCAACAAGGTGATTTTTTATTCAAAAAAATGTGAAGTTCAAGATAATATATCGGGTGATGTTGTCCTTACTGCTCCTAAATATAACAATGTTTAATCAATGAGCACAAACCAAGTTTTAGGAATTAAGCTTACATGTCTCAAGGCCTTGACTGATGATCCAAGGCTTTGGTATAGACAACTTGGTAACGTAAGCATGAATATGATGAAGAAACTACTTTCAAAGGATTTGGTACGTGTTTTTCCATACCTAAACTTCAAGATAGATGAACTATGTAAGGCTTGTACACAAGGTAAAAAAACAAGAGATTCATTCAAACCAAAGAAGGTTGTAAGTTCTTCTCAACCCATTGAAATTTTACATATGGATTTATGTGGTCCTATGGGTGTCAAATCTCCCAAGGGAAAAACATCCTTGTCATTGTGGATGATTTTTTTCGTTTTACATGGATCTTATTTTGACCGGAAACATTTGAAGCTTTGTATGAGTTTTCAAAAATGTGTAAGGAGTTGTAAACTTTAAAAAACCTACCTATTGTTTATATAAGAAGCGATCATGGTAGAGAATTTGATCAACTTAAGTTTGATTTGTTTTGTGCAAAATATGGTATTTCACAACTTTTCAGTTCCTAAAACTCCTCAACAAAATGGGGTTGTGGAACGTAAGAACTGTAACGCCCCAAATTTTAGCGCGTTTGCATTATGTATTTTCTCGCATTTTATCAATATTTCAAATAGCTTAATATTTTTGGCAAGTATTTCTATGTCGTAATTTAAGTTATTGTATTATTATCGAGAATCTTTTACGAGAACGATTTGTATATGATAACTTATATTATTACAAGTATATTTGAATATATTTGATACATATATATAGTCTGTTTTTTTATTTTTCGAAAAATGTCGGAAAATTTTCCGTTCCGAAAATTCCCTTTCAGATTGCTTTGATCGGGTTTCTTTTAAATCCGATGTCCTTTTTGCATAGTATTTTATCCTTCCCTTTTTCCCTTTCTTTCTTCCGGCATGCACGCCATCAGACCTGTCAAACCGCCCAATCTATGAGCTGCTTCACCTCCTCGTTACTCCACCTGCAACAACACTGCATCTCTCCCTCAATCTTCAATCCCCAAAATTTCTTTTCCCTCTCGAGTCGTTCGTCTAGCCGTCGACTACCGAGAGAGTCTCGCCGCCCCGCGTTGCCTTTGTCGGCCTCCGTTTTTACCAGGAACCGCTGTCGGAGAAGGGACTTGGCTGCCGCTCACCCTCCTCGGACCTCTGTGCTAACCTTCCGGCGTAGGAGCCTTCACACATCTCTACCTCTCTGTTTTCCCTCTCCCCCTCCAACTCACAGTCTTTCTCAACCTCTCACACCCTTCCTCTGCAAAACCCTCCCCCGGTGGACCTCTCTTCCTCGTTGAACCACCGGAGCCGGAACCTAGAGACGCCACCGCCTTCGCCGGGAAAACCGCCAGTAGACGGCTGCGCCTCCACAAGGTCCGTCGGAGAAGAGCCCTAGCTGCTCCTTCGCCCTGCCTTCGCCGCGTGCCGAAGCTAGTGGCCGCCTCTGAGCCGCCGGTTCTTTCTCCGCTGCACACCGGGGAGCAGCCACCAACGTCGCCGGAAGAAGGCGCCATCTTCCCCGCCTCTGGCCGCCACCAAGCCGCCGGGTCCTTTTTGCGTGTTCTTCTCCAGCCAGCAGTGAAGGGGTTCAAAACCCTAATTATTAAATTATAATCGGGGCCCCCTTATTTTATGTAATTACAAATTTTACCCACTATTTTGCATTTACATATTTGGCCCTAATTTTGGAATCTTGCAAATTACCCCTGCTGGAATAAATTACAGGAAATAGCCCAAAGTTTTATTTACAATTTATGAAACAAGTTTCTACCATTTCATAAATTGGCTTGACAATGTTTCTATGGGTTTTAAAATTGGGATTTACTTGAATTATATTCTTATTTATATAGACCATATATATTATCATCATGTTGGATTAATTCCGGGTTATGACTCAAAGATTAAATTACCGGATTTTAACGTTCTCTTTGAAAACGAGTTTTACCTTGGGTTTATGATGTTATACAATTTGCCCGGAATATATATTTACGGTTTTAACTTGAGTTTTAAAAGTGGGGTTTTCTTTAGATTTATATATGTTAATTATTCCATTCAAATTTAACGTATAAGCTAAATTTGTATAGCTTTGGTGTGAGGTTCGGAAGCGTCCCGATAAAGACCTAACAAGTCCAAGTCGACATCCGTTGATCGATTTCCGTCTTTTGACGTCATGTGAGTACCCTCTTCCCCGAGTTTATGATCTTACTCGATTTATTTATGTTTGGTATTAGTATCATGATAGTTTGGATCTAGCATAACTTAGAGTGAATACCAAGTAGTGGTTATGGACATTAGGTGAGTTTGGTTGATTATAAAATGTTGTAAGGCTTGAGGAGCCATAGGTTGACAACAATGGCACTCGCAATCTTCTAAAGGCCGAATAGAAGGAAATAGAACCCTCAAGGGTTCTAAGTTTAAAATGATTTTTCGTTTTCAAAATCACATGCATGAGTCGGGGTAGAATGTACGGACCACCACTCCTTCCACGGATCTCGGCAACTTAGTTTATTGGATTTTTATATATGTATGTAGATATGTAGATATGTATATGTGGATTGTAGTTGCATGATGGACTTGATATATATGTATAGTTATATAGGTGGACTATAGTGCGTTTAGACCTTGTTTTGTTATTATGGATTTCCGGATGTGATGTATTAGTGGTAATGTGAATATAGGACTTATATATATAGTTATATATATACATAGACATATGGTATGCTAGTACTACATTAGTACTAGTGGACCTTATGGTTAAGATGATAGGAAGCTATCATCGCTCTTGGATAAACGCCTTTTTGGGATTAGGATAGTATATATACGAACATGAGTATGCTCAAATACCGAGTTGAGCATCACATTTTGGAAAACAC
The DNA here is from genome assembly GCA_033239125.1 of Fagopyrum homotropicum. NCBI lineage: Eukaryota > Viridiplantae > Streptophyta > Magnoliopsida > Caryophyllales > Polygonaceae > Fagopyrum > Fagopyrum homotropicum. The sequence goes on from BSWB01000005.1 coordinate 63,837,929, forward strand.
CCTGACGAATCATTGGGCTCCTTTACAGGACGTCAAAGCAATCCTATGAAGACTAAAGAGGACATTAACGGCAAAGGACGAACAAGTATGAGGAAACTCGAAACAACGAAAGAGAAAGCGAGATGGAGACGATACAAGTAAAGGGAGCAACATTAATGTGCGGAAGTGGTTCCAAAGAAGCCATGATGGAAAGACGACAAGACCAAGAGAGATAACGAACTTAAGTTCTTCAAGAAGACGCGTAGATAACTAAACATGCAAACCGTGGAGGAGATGGATACTGTCTAGCAAGTTTAAAAGTGGTATTTCATTAAGATGTGAAGTTTTCTTTAGATACTCCGTCAAGACGAGCAGAGTGATCGAACCATTTGCTAAAGATTTAATATACCGTAAGTTAAGCTTACGAAGTACCAAAAAGGTAAAGTTTCAACATTACTAGAGTTATGAGAAGAAGGACATGGTGGGAATTCATGTGGAGTTGACCGATTTTTATTATGATGATAAGACTAAGAAACACCAAGAAGGAGGAAGTGTGTATGAATGATGAACCGAAGAAGATGAAAGACGAAATAAAGAGCTTTGATCGAGAGACTTAAAGATACCGACCAAGAGGAACGCGAGTGGATGCTAGCTAGGGATATAATATTTGGGAAGGTGTTCTTGAAAGACATCATGGAAGAATGGTTAAGTCTATGAAAAGGGAGTTATATGAAAAAACAAGGCAAAGAAGATATAGTTACCTTATAAAGACGAGGAAGCATGAAATGAAGATAGAACTAACGGAGTTTAAGGTAAAGTACCCCAAGGAGGGTAGCCTTCATGAGATTGGTAACATGAGAAGTGTAGTAGAATAATAAGTCGTTGACTTCGGAGAAGGTCAAATACAAGTTAATCGGTGACAACTGATAACGCACAGGTGCGGGTTGTCTATTGATGTGTGCAAGTGGGGAGAGTAACCCAGGAGATGGGATCATGAAGAGGGGTAACAAAACTTGGAATATTTCCGATGGGTCTATGTCACCAATAAGGAGTTATATCGGCAGAAGTGAAAATTTTCTTAATCTAATAGCATTGGATGAGTTGCAAGCAAGTAATTGTAACCGACCTCCCTGGGAGGGATTTTTATGACCTTATACAACCTTTTAGGCCATGGGATTGACATATGATGGAATGATATGGATCAAAACTTATAAGGCTTGATTAGAGTGAAGAAAACTAGAAGAACCAAGAAGAAAGCGGGGCTTCTTTGGTTGTGGTATAAAAAGGGGAATACATTAAGAGGATGCATGGTACGTTTGTACTAATGGGATGGATGTTATGTTTTCGCGAGCTAAAGTTTAGTTAAAGTTTTCCTGACTCACGCGGAGAAGCTAGGATAGTGATGGCATGAAACGAAGAACTTGGATTTGGGCAACGCTACAAGCTTAGAGTTATGATGTTAGTGCTCGATGAAGTAACGAGTGAATCTTTCAATGATTGTGGTTTGGGAATTTCTCCTAGTGTTTTCCATGGGGCATACTAGTACGGTTGTGAAGATTGTTCATGAAATACCAACAGATGCATAAGGTGACCAAGAAGAGTAAGAGAATACCGAACTTTTGAAGTTTGATGTCGACATGAGATGTACGAGAAGTATATAAAAGATTGAGGTTAGAACCTCTACGGTCGGAGTGACGTTACATTAGGAAATGAAGTTCTACACCTACTCAAATGAATGGTGCAAGCTTATATAAAATACGAAGAACGTTTCCCGCATGTTGGGATGTCATTGAAAGTAAAGGATACAAGATCGTTAATACAAAGGCATGGTTATGCCCTACAGTTAGGACGCTTTTGGCAACACATAAGTATGAGCCCTTAAAAGGTTATTACGAAATGTGACGGGAAGATAAAAGACGGAACTAGAGATATCACGGATTCCAATACATCGGAGTGCGGATTTTGCCACTAAGGTTGAGGTTGGCACACCTTCGATATCCAAGGCGCCGTAGAGGATGACACCTGTGAAGATACGTGAGTCGAAGAAGCATTTGCCCGACCATTTGCAAGTACTTGTTGATAAAGGTTCATTACAACCAATGCACTACCATAGAGAACACCAGACGTTATCTTAAACTCCTGATTTGGGTTTTTAATGAAATATGTCGTAAACTCTTGATTTGAAGTTGTTATGGAGAACACCAGTTTGCGAAAAGAGATACGGTTATCTCCGTTTGTACATCGATTACAATGAGCCGAACAAGATAACAAATTGAGAATTCGGTAGTCTCATCTACTCGACCAAGTATCCCTCACCGCAGATAGATGATCTACTCGACCAGTTGCAAGGTTCGGTAGTCTCATCTAAGAATGATTTAAGGTCTTTTAGTCACAAATTGAGAATTCGAGATTGCGATATTACAAATATGGCATTCCGGACGAACCACGGTCACTACGAGTTGTGGTGATTCGATTTGGGCTTACTAATGTCCCAGATAAGATATTTTGCTATACTCTCGAAGAAGAGAGAAGTTGTATGACAAGTTGTCTCAGGATGGCAACCCCGAAGGATGTGAAAGAAATTACGATAAGTTTTCTGGGATGTGTTGGTCATTACCAGATTTGGGGAGAGATCCTCCAAAGTAACAACAACAATGACTAACTTACTTTGGAAGACAAAGGAGTTTTGAAAATGGACAAGGGTGATAAGAGTTGTTAAGAGTTAATAAAAGAGTCATTGGGCAATTGTTTTGACATTGCCTCGAGGTATGATGGATTTGGTGTTTTACAAGTGATTCTGCAAGATAAGGTATGGGTTAAGTACTGATGTAAAAGTGAGTAACAACATACATGTCTTGTTAGTCGAAGAAATGTCAAGTTAAGTACTTCCTTCATTCCTTAGAGCTTGCAACAAGAATTGATGAAATGGAACATTAAAGTTTGGTTTGACAAGAACCAAAACAAACAGTGTAAAATTGGAAGTTCGATCTTTTTTTTTTTTTTGATAGAGAAATCAAAGGGAAAATAAGGGAGATATTGCATCGAAACTGAGAAGGAAGTTGAGTTCCGATATATTGACCTTTTTAGAGATCTTAGAGCAAGTTGGAGAAGTGTTTTATAAGTTGGCGTTGCCGCCAAGAGTAGAGAGGGTTCACCTGGTGTTTTATGTGTATCAATCTAGGAAGTACAGTTATGACTCGAGAAGTTTTGCGGTCTGAATGAGTTAGTGGCGTCGTAGAATTAATGAGGCTAACTGGTAGACGAAGGGTAGTAGTTTTAGTTCAGTTTTATGTTGAGCTAATAGCAGCGATAGAACAGACGGGTGAGACCTAGTTATCTCCTTAGTTGAGTTATGTGCATGTGTGAAGTTATATGTAGTTTTGCCCCGTGCGGGAATGTGTTATATGGCTTGATATATATATTGCGTCGGTGGGTTGAGCAGTTTGTGTATATAGATTAGAAGGCCTAAGCCTTCCTAGTTGTGAGTTTATACCTCGGCCTTAGGGACCGAGAAGTTCGGTGTGTGGCAAGTTTCGGGACAAAACTTGTTTATAGGGGGATTTGATGTAATGCCCCAAATTTTAGCGCGTTTGCGTTATGTATTTTCTCGCATTTTATCAATATTTCAAATAGCTTAATATTTTTGGCAAGTATTTCTATGTCGTAATTTAAGTTATTGTATTATTATCGAGAATATTTTACGAGAACGATTTGTACATGATAACTTATATTTTTACAAGTATATTTGAAAATATTTGATACATATATATAGTCTGTTTTTTTATTTTTCGAAAAATGTCGGAAAATTTTCCGTTCTGAAAATTCCCTTTCCGATTGCTTTGATCGGGTTTCTTTTAATTCCGATGTCCTTTTTGCATAGTATTTTATCCTTCCCTTTTTCCCTTTCTTTCTTCCTGCACGCCATCAGACCTGTCAAACCGCCCAATCTATGAGCTGCTTCACCTCCTCGTTACTCCACCTGCAACAACACTGCATCTCTCCCTCAATCTTCACTCCCCAAAATTTCTTTTCCCTCTCGAGTCGTTCGTCTAGCCGTCGACTACCGAGGGAGTCTCGCCGCCCCGCGCTGCCTCTGTCGGCCTCCGTTTTTACTAGGAACCACTGTCGGAGAAGGGACCTGGCCGCCGCTCATCCTTCTCGGACCTCTGTGCTAACCTTCCGGCGTAGGAGCCTTCACACATCTCCACCTCTTTGTTTTCCCTCTCCTCCTCCAACTCACAGTCTTTCTCAACCTCTCAGACCCTTCCTCTGCAAAACCCTCCCCCGGTGGACCTCTCTTCCTCGCTGAACCACCGGAGCCGGAACCCATAGACGCCACCGCCTTCGCCGGGAAAACCGCCAGTAGACGGCTGCGCCTCCACAAGGTCCGTCGGAGAAGAGCCCTAGCTGCTCCTTCGCCCTGCCTTCGCCGCATGCCGAAGATAGTGGTCGCCTCTGAGCCGCCGCTTCTTTCTCCGCTGCACACCGGGGAGCAGCCACCAACGTCGCCGGAAGAAGGCGCCATCTTCCCCGCCTCTGGCCGCCAGCAAGCCGCCGGGTCTTCTGTGCGTGTTCTTCTCCAACCAGTAGTGAAGGGGTTCAAAACCCTAATTATTAAATTATAATCGGGAGCCTCTTTATTTTATGTAATTACAAATTTTCCCACTATTTTGCGTTTACATATTTGGCCCTAATTTTGGAATCTTGCAAATTACCCCTGCTGGAATAAATTACAGGAAATAGCCCAAAGTTTTATTTACAATTTATGAAACAAGTTTCTACCATTTGATAAATTGGCATGACAATGTTTCTATGGGTTTTAAAACTGGGATTTACTTGAATTATATTCTTATTTATATAGACCATATATATTATGTTCATGTTAGATTAATTCCGAGTTTTGATTCAAAGATTAACTTACGAGATTTTAACGTTGTCTTTGAATACGAGTTTTACCTTGGGTTTATGATGTTATACAAATTGCCCGGAATATATATTTACGGTTTTAACTTGGGTTTTGAAAGTGGGGTTTTCTTTAGATTTATATATGTTAATTATTTCATTCAAATTTAGCGTATAAGCTAAATTTGTATAGCTTTGGTGTTAGGTTCGGAAGCGTCCCGATAAAGACCTAACAAGTCCAAGTCGACATCCGTTGATCGATTTCCGTCTTTTGACGTCATGTGAGTACCCTCTTCCCCGAGTTTATGATCTTACTCGATTTAGTTATGTTTAGTATTAGTATCATGATAGGTTGGATCTAGCATAACTTAGAGTAAATACCAAGTAGTGGTTATGGACATTAGGTGAGTTTGGTTGATTATAAAATGTTGTAAGGCTTGAGGAGTTGATATTATCTTGTGAGGTTGTTTATGGCATTTAGTTGTATGTGTGAGCTTGTGAGAATTTAGAGGTTGCGGTTGTATGATGTTGAGGTTGGGGACTAGAACGAGAGTATCCTAGCTTGTGTTGTGATAATTATGATCTTGCGAGATCCGAGGGTTTAGAAGTCTTAGGACTTCTAGCTTGTGTTGAGTGTGATGTGGGCATGAGGGATTCTAGGATGTGGTCCTAGAATTGAGAGTCAAACGGTCTTGCGTAGATCATTTGTATAGAAGTCTAAGACTTCTATTGTGAGTGGGTTGTTGTCGATATAGTTATCTTCTTGTGAGCAGGTTATGGACTTCCTCTCCAAAGGAAGCGAGAGTGTTGAGAGTTGAGTGTGGTGACGAGGTAAGTCTCCGGACTTACTTAGCTCGTATTCTACGTATTAGACTCGATGTGTGTTTGGTGGTGTGTGTTTTAATGCTTTCATTATAACTTATAAAACCGGAAATAGGATTACCGACCTTTATATATTATTTGGCCCAAGTGTATGATAACGGGCGGTGACAACTTGTCTAGCTCTTGCGTAGAGTTAGGAGGTTCTCGGCGAGTAGCCCGTGTGGTTAGACGGTCGGATGCATCTGTACCATTCCATACGGTAAGTTGGGACCGAGGTGAGTTTCGGGAGATTCTCGTGTCACAAAAGAAGTTGAATTAGAATGGGATATGACATAATAATAAAAAGATAATAACCGGACTTGTGTGTTTTGAGCATGTTATGTGTTATGTGATGTATTTGTGTATGTGCCTTCACCTTGGTTCTAATGCTGCGAATATTAGCTAACGGTTTTATACCGATTATTGTAGATTGCCTTGCAGGTTAAGAATGGGGCCGAGAGACCCGGAAGAGTGGGCAGCCGGGGTTCCGTACATTTTAAGAGTGGGTTTTGATTGGAGTCGGGTTGTGATTTCATTCTTTGTTTATTGGATTTGTATGCCGCGTGTATGGCGTTTGGTCTTTGTAGTTGTTTTCGGCTGAAGTCCGTCTTTGTTTTCTTTCGGGTTTTCTTAGATTGCATAAAAATGTATTTCGGTTTTTGCCTATATTTGTGCCTTGTTGAAAGATCCGGTGAAATTGTTGTCAAGCTAAGGGTCGGGACCCATTGTGAGGTCGCAACCCGTAGCACCCCGAGTCCCGCAGATTTGGGGTGTTACAAGAACCACACCCTAGAGGATATGTCTAGGACTATGTTTTTAAAAAATAGTTTGCCAAAAAGTTTTTGGGTTGAAGCTGTTAGCACGGCTAATTACATCTTGAATAGATGTTTAATCCGCCCTATTTTGAAAAAGACTCCTTATGAACTCTTTAAGGGAAGAAAACCTAATATTTCCTATTTTAAACCCTTTGGATGTACGTGCTTTATCCATAACAATGGCAAAGACAACCTTGGTAAATTTGATGCACGTAGTGACGAAGCTATCTTCATTGGATATGCTTCAAGTAACAAAGCTTGTCGTGTTTATAATAGACGTACCAAAATATTTGAGGAAAATATTCATGTTATATTTGATGAAAGCAATGACTGATGGTACTTTGAGTGAATGTTTTGCATATCTAAATCTGAAACAACATGGAGATCATAATTCTGATGGAGAAGAAGATCCTAAAGCTAAGGAAATAAATATGGAAGAAAAGATTCAAGATACCGGAGAACAATCTCAAGACCTTGAAACGCATCTTCTAGACCTTGAAACGGTAAACTGCGATGGCAGAAGTCAATTTCAAGGCCTTGAAACTAAACTACAAGGACTTGATATAGGATCCAAAGGCAATACTCTAGTGGTTCCTAAATCTAGACGAGCAAATGAGCCCCAATCTTTGGGATCTGACATCTTACAAAAGGAGAAAGTTTCAACATTCATCATACCATCCACCAAAGAATGTGATCTAAGATCCAAACTGGATCATTCTCAACGTTTGTGTCTCTTTATAGAGCCCAAGAACTATCTTCAAGCACTTCAATAACCTAATTGGATCATGGCCATTTAAAATGAAGTAAATGAGTTCGAGAGAAACAAAGTTTGGACCCTCACATTTAGACGTCAGCAACGATCCGTCATTGGCACAAAATGGGTATTTGAAACAAGTTGGATGAAAATGGGAAAGTTATTCGGAACAAACCACGACTTGTAGCTCAAGGCTATAACCAAGAAGAAGGTATTGATTATGAGGTGACTTCTTAGAGGAAGAAGTATACGTTGCTCAACCTCCTGGCTTTTTCAAATGGATGTTAAATGTGCTTTTCTAAATGGCTTCTTAGAGGAAGAAGTATACGTTGCTCAACCTCCTGGTTTTGAAAATGATGAATTTCCGGATCATGTTTTTAAATTGGACAAAGCTCTTTATGGTCTTAAGCAAGCTCCTTGAGCTTGGTATGAAAGATTGTCCAAGTATCTCCTTGAAAACAATTTCAAAAGATGTTTGATTGACAAAACTTTATTTATCAAAACCAAAAGCAACGGTTTTTTAGAAGTGCAAATCTATGTAGATGATATATTATTTGGTGCTAATAATAATTCTCTATGCAATGAATATTCAGATATTATGTGTAGGGAATTTGAGATGAGCCTAATGGGAGAGTTAAATTTCTTTCTTGAACTTCAAGTCACACAAGCAAAGAAAAGAATTTTTCTTAATTAAAGCAAGTATACGAACGACTTGCTTAAGAAGTATAAAATGGATCAATCCAAGGTAGCAAAAACTCCTATGAGTTCCACACTTTCACTTGATCAAGACAAGGACGGTAAAAGTGTTATTCAAAAGGAGTATCGAGGTGTGATTGGTTCTTTGTTATATTTAACCACTAGATCACATGACATTATGTTTAGTGTGTGCATGTGAGAAAGATTTCAAGGTGATCCTAAAGAGTCACACTTGATAGCTGTGAAGAGGATATTTCAGTATCTCAATGGCACTAAGGATTTAGGGTTATAGTATCCATCTCAAAGCTCATTTCACCTCGTTGGCTATTCAGATGCTAACTTTGCAGGCTATATGGTTGATAGAAAGAGTACTTCCGGATGTTGCCAATTCTTAGGGTCATTCCTAATCAGTTGGCACTCCAAGAAGCAAAACTCCGTCGCCCTATCCACAGCTGAAGCCGAATATATAGCTGCGGGAGCTTGTTGTGCACAAACTTAGCTTAATAATTTCATAATCTTGGCTTGTATCTCAAATGTATACTTATTAAAGGTGATAATACTAGGGCTATTTCAATTACTAAAAATCCTATGCATCATTCAAGAACAAAGCATACCGATGTGAGACATCACTTCATATGTGATCAGATTGAGAAAGGTGATGTTTCGATATCTTTTATATCGACTAACTTGTAGCTTGCAAATATCTTTACTAAGCCTCTGCCTGAAGATCAGGTTACTTTTATTAGATTAGAGCTTGGTTTGTTGAACAAGCAAGCATTAAATTAGGGGGAGTAAATCATTTTATTTCCTCCTTGTAATGCAGTTTACTTTTCAATTTCAAGGCCTTGAAATGCAATTTAAGGAACTTGAAACGAAATTCAAGGACCACATTGAAAATCACTAATCAATTTATTGGTTAATATCTTTTAGTTATTTAATCATTAAACTATTTTAAAGAATAATGTTTTAAAATGATTTCAAAAGATTTTGTTTTCAAATTCAAAAGATTTTTGAAAAGTGATTGAGATTTAATTGGAAATCATGCAAACCAATTTAGGGTTTCAAGGTCTTGATTCACTCGAGATCTTGACAATCCAAAAATTGATTTGATTTGCCTCCTTTTAATCCCTTCCTTCCTCCTTTATCTCTTTCCCTTTTCAACATTTTTACAACACCCAAATAGTCAACTCTTTTTCTTCCAAAACCGTTTCGGTATCCCTCAGGCACACATCCATGGCTCCCAAGAAGATAAACTCAAACCCTATTACTTCGAATCCAAGACCATACACCGCCCATATATCTATTATTTCAGAAGGACATGAGTTTCCAGAGAATGTTGAGATCTCACCGCACACTGTTCTTCCAATCTCATGGTTCATCAACTTCAAAGCCACTAGAACGTGGCTAGACGGATTTCACAATCGATCGTTGTGTATGTGCAATCTGGTGGACATTCATTTTTTGGAATCTCTTCAACTCCCCTGTGTGTCCATGCTCGAAAATTGTTTTGTCTGGAAGGTGCTCAACCCAGGAGAAACAACATTCACCAGACTCACAAGGTTGTTCTATGTCAATATTGTCGCAAAAAGGGAAAATGGAATCCTCACCCTTGAGACATCGATTAAAGGTACTCCAATCTCTCTCACTCCCACTATTTTGTGTGAGATTTTAAGGCTTCCTACATATCTTTTTCTTAAAACACCCATCCCTGTCTGAAAGTGTTCAACTCGCCAAGGAGCAATTTCTAGTTCCTAGCTCAACATCCCGTCAACTCACCCACACTTACCTAACCCCAGCTGCCAAAATAATTTTTACCATTCTGGTTATATGTGTTTTTCCTCGAGCCAACTCGAGAGAACTGTTGAAGAATCAGTCTCTATAACTGATTTATCTGATTATGACTAGATTGTATGTAGATTTGCCTAACCTGATCCTAAATCATATGGTTCACACCATAAACTCCACCCGAGCTATTCCATTAACCTACGGGAACCTTCTCCCTAAGATCTTTGCTCACTTTTCAATTGACACGTCCATTAAGGATCAACAATTGTCAATTGGGAAGATTGATGAGCAATGCTTGGAACGATTAGGGATAGATAAAAATCTATTTGTGGTTTGGACTTTAAAAGGAAAGGCTGTTGCACTAACTCCCTCCTCCACAACTCCCTCAGTTTCCTCTATCTCGGAAACCAGGATAGATGGGTTTGAGATGGAATTAAATTCTCTCAATCGAGAAATGACTAACTTCCTGTTAGACACAATGTGAATGATGGATGCTAATAATGAGGTCATGTCTATCATGCAAGCAAAAATCAATCAGATGTAACTCATGAATGCTATCACCCTCTCCACCACTAGTAAACTTTTGCCCCTCATTGAAGACGCAATGCACCACACCCAGAAAAGAGTGGAAAATGTGCTTATGATATGCAAGCGCAAATTATTCTTTATCCCACGCATGTTGATCCCACCGTTCTTACAACTAAGGAATATGGTGTGGTCAAGGAGCGTCGTGCTGCAAAGAGGAAACGTAGATTAGAGGCTGAAATCAACGACATGAGTAACAAGAATGCTCAATCCAAATGGCATAGGCAATATTTTGAGGATCACTAGGAATGAACTTCAAAGCCTTAAAAATGGATGTCAAGGCCTTGACATAATTTTTCAAAGCCCCAGTGATTTTGATTTCAAGGCCTTAACTTTTTAAACTCCCGGGCTTTAACAGTTTTTCTTCCTTGTTGAAACACTAAGGGGGAGAAATTACATGCGTGATCCGATCTGCATTCTACGTTTTCTATATTATTGCATATGCATCGCTACCATTATGTAACATCCGGAATTTTGTTCCGATTAGTGAGCGGGTTTCGACCTTTCCGCATACGCGGCTCAGTTTTCCGTAGGCACGAGATGTTGAGTAACCGGATTTTATTTCCAAATCCCGTTCCGACCCCTCGATACCCATCTTGCTTTGGACCTCTCGGTTTTAGCACAAGGGTCAAGAGGTCAGCTGACCCCTTGTTTCCCTCCCCCTTTGTGTAGCCTTGTGTCCTTTCCCTCTCTCATCGCAATCTCTTTCACATTCTTCCTCTTTGTGCTTTCATCACCCTCTTCTCCTTGGACCTCTTGGACTGTGGCCAGCAGTGGGAAGATTTGGATTCTATTTGGGTAAGCATTCTCTCCTCCATTCTTCCTTCTTCCCAACTCTTACCTTCTTCTTTTTCCCACCTTCTCCATTTCCATGTTTAAGCTTTGGAAGAGAGTTGATCTTGAATCCTTTGCATGCATGTATTCCTTAAACGATTAGGTCGTGGAGAAGAGTGTTGATTTAGTTGTTGGTTTTTGGAGAAGACCCAATATGAAGAGGAGGCCTTGGGAGCTCAAGATCAACCGTCAAAGACGAAGAAGACGACCTTATGTTTTTCGACTGCGGGGCCGGATCTTTAGAGCCGCAGGGGCAGACCAGGCCACCGCAACGGTGGCGCTAGGATGCCACACAACCGCAGGGGCGACGCCAGAGGACGCAAAGGCGGTGGCAGTTTTCCGCGGGGGCGCCAGCTTGACTCCGCGGCTGCGTTTCTTCAATATTAGGCTTCTCTTCTCCCTTCATCTTTGTTCCTTCCTTAGTTATGACTTTGTATCATGCTAGTAGCATGCCTAGGATTGACATAGGGTAGTTGTGAATACCATCTAGTGGTTGTGAACCTAGGAGCCCTTAAGACTTGTTGGAGTTTGATGTGTTTGTGTTTGATGAGCATGTTGGACCTTCTAGACTAGGTTGCTCCTTCTTTGTAGTGGTGTTGGATCTTATGAGAGAGTAGGTTGTTGAGAGATTTCCTCTTGCGTTAAGTGAGATGTGAGTGTCATGAATTCTAGGATGCGGTCTTAGAATGAGAGTAAAATGATCTTGCGTAGATCATTTGTGTAGAAGTCTAAGGCTTCTTGACATATTTCTTCTTGTGAGTAGGGTGTGGGCTTCTTCCCAAGGAAAGCGAGAGTGTTTTATGAGTTAATGTTTGGGACGAGGTAAGTCTCCAGACGTACTTAGCTCGTATTCTTCGTATTAGTTTCGATGCGTGTTTGGTATTGTGTGTTTATTGTTTATGTTATAACATCTAAACCAGAAATAGGATCAGCGACCTTTATATTTTACTTGGCCAAGTGTATGATAATGGATGGTGACAACTTGTCTAGCTCTTGCGTAGAGCTAGGAGGTTCTTGGCTACTAGTCCGTGCAGGTAGACGGTCGAATGTATCTGTACCATTCCATGCCGGTAAGTGGTGACCGAGGCGAGTTTTGGGGATTCTCGTGTCACAAACCTAAGTTGAATTAGAATGGGATATGACTTAATAATTAAAAAGATAATAAATCCTACTTGTGTGCCTTGGAGTATATTGTGTGTTACGATGATTATGTGTGTTTATGCCATCACCTTGTTTCTAATGCCTTGAATATTAGCTTACGGTTTTAAACCGATTTGTGCCTTGTTGGAAAGGTCTGGTGAAATTGTTTTCAAGCTAAGGATCGGCACCCATTGTAAGGTCTCCGCACGTGGCGCCCCGAGTCCCGCGGATTCTAGGTGTTACAATATGGTATCAAAGCCCTAGGTTGACAACAATGACACTCATAATCTTTTAAAGGCCGAATGAGGAATAAACTGAACCCACACGGCTTCTAACTTTTCGTTTTCAAAATCATGTTCATGAGTAGGGTTTGGGTTAGAATGTATGAGGCCACCACTCCTTCCGTGGAATTCGGCGACAAACTTTTGGATTTGATTGATGTATATACATAGTTATATATATGGACTTAGGACGTTTTGGATCTATATGTACTATAACACTCCGAATCCGCCGGACTCGGGAGGCTACATTGGGCTAGGATCTCACAATGGATCCTGACCCCTAGCCTGACAACAAGTTCACTGGATCTTACAACAAGGCACAAGTAGAGTAAAAACAAATACATAAAAGCTGTATGATACATCCAAAAGAGTTTACAAACTCAAAGCTGAGTACAAAACCATAACAACAACGTCATTGATACAAAAGATCCCCAACCCACGCATCCTAATGTACAGAAGTCCTCGGCTGGTCACACCATCTGGCTCACTTTGCAGTCTTCCTAACCTGCAGATCATCTACAACACGGTATACACCGTTAGCTACAACAATAGATAAGCATGATAGTAATAGCACAAACACACCACAACATCTCATACATGCAATGCCACACACATTCATTTATTATCTTTAATTACGTTATACCATTATTAATTAAACTTCTTTTGTAACACGAGGAGCCTCAAGAACCCCGCCCCATCAAACGTAACACAGGAGTTTTGCATGGGGTGACCTTCACTCGTCCCCTCCTGTGAGATCATCTTCAGGGCACCTCCTCCTAACCCGCAGGCGGAGACCGGTGGTTACCGCCCGTTATAATACACTTGGGCCATATAAATGAAATAAATGGTCGTCCTAGTCCGGTTTAAGTTATAAATGCACAACCATATGAACACACACAACCATTACAATCATACAATCCACAACTGCAGGTTAAGTAAGTTCTATGGACTTACCTGATACACTCGTATCCTCTACCACGTCACAGCTTCCCCTCGAGGAAGAAACCCAACGCCTGCAAGAGCAAGGCACACCACATTACAACCTGAAAGGGTTAGGAGACTCGTCTCCATAACCAAAACCAACCTACAACCTAAAGATCAACACAATCTCACATAGGCCCATAGCATACTCTCAACATCCACACAAGTGCCAAAGGCACATCTCTAACATACAACTCATCCTAACCACCCTAACCTAGCTATCAACTAAGCCAAGGTCAAAGAAAAGGAAGGAAGGAAGACATACTAACAAGATATGCACCAACAGAAGCAAGAACACACTAGCCAGCCCAGTGAGGCGCAGGGGCGGCTCACCAAAAGCGCAGGGGCGGTCCACAGCAGGCGCAGGTGCGGCTCAGGACAGGCGCAGGGGCGGCCAACTGTGCAGAGAGTTGGTCCCGACTTCTCTTCGACTCCTTTCTCGATTCTCCTCACGTCTTCAACACACCACATCAACACATATGCATATATATACACATATGATCATCAAAACATCCAGGAAGAACCCAACACAAGTCCAAACTTGTGATCCTAGGCTAGAAAGAAGAAGAAGAAGCAAGGATGAAGAAAGAAAGAAAGAAGAAGAGAAAGCTTACCACACAAGCCCTAGGCTGCACTAAGGAGCATCCACACTCCTCACCACCTCAGCAACCAATAACAACACACAGCAACAACTCCAAGAGCATTCAAGGCTAAAGAACACTTCAAACTCTCAAGAACTCACTTACAATATCAAAAAGGAGTAAATAAGATCAAAGGAGAAGAAGGAGATGAAGGACGTGAGGAGGAAGAGAGAGGCTAGAGAGATGAAGAAACCCCTCATCTGAAGGCTGAGAAGGCTTATAAGAGAAGCCAGCCGCAAAGCATAAGTCAAGAGTCAACAAAAACGGCTGCACCATCCATAGAGCCGCAGGGGCGGCCAGCCTAGGCGCAGGGGCGGCTCCTCTATGACGCAGGGGCGGCTCAAGGGCTGCACAAGGGCGGCTGACTGGTGAAGGCTAACTCAGCTAAGGCTCAGCAAGGTTCCTAGGCTCCAAAGGCTCAGGCTCTTACATGTACATAGTTATACGTGGCCTTCGTTTTGTTTTGGGCTTGTTATGCATTGTTTGTATATTTGGACCATGCTTATCATTATGCATCTTAAGTTTTTACCTTATTGGGATCGTCAGTTATAATATATGTTCACATATGAATAAACGCCATACGATATCAGATGGCACGCACGAGAGCTACCGCGTACGTAGGACCGGCTAGGGATAGATCTCCTCTTCCTCCTACCGTCCCTAGACGGGGACGGGGACGACTAGGGAGACCTCCAAGAGCTAGAGGTCGGGGACGTATCCCCATTGAGGACCCGCCGGTTGTTGATCTGCTAGCAACTGAGGTTCCCCTAGAGGACGTCGCAGAGAGTTTCATTCCCGAGGCTAGGGATAGGACAATTGCGAGGTCTGAGGCGTAGAGTTCTCCATCTACTAGGACCGGGGCAGCATCTATCGGGGCGTTCGTGTTTAGAGACTACGTTCAGCAGCTTAAGGAGGCGTTTTGGACGGGAGCACCACCTACACCTGCACCAGCACCTGCGAGATTAACTGAGGTCTCGGAGAGGGTGACTCAAATAATGGTTGTACCAAAGATAGTTATACCAGAGATAGTTGCACCTGGGATAGTGGCACCCGGGCCAATTGTTGATGTTGTTAGGGCGAGAGACGAGCTGAGGTCACCAAGACCTGATTCATGGTGGAAGACTTTCAACCAGCAGCATCTACCCTACTTCGACAAGAAGGTGGGGTTAGAGGTCGACCATTGGATTGGGCACGTGGAGTCCGCCTTAAAGGCGATCCGTTGCCCGGAGGAGAGGCAGGTTGAGATAGTCCAGGTGCAATTCCTAGATCAGGCCCAATTATGATGGAGGAAAGTTCGAGGTAGTGACCAGGTTGGATTAGTTGTTGAGCCTTGTTAGGGAGAGTTTTTGCCCGGATTCACTAAGGAGAGACATAGTCAAGGACTTTTTGGAGGCGGGATTTGAGGACGCGCCGATCATCGAGGCTATTAGACGGTCTTGGGCGGACCTAGCTTTGTTGGGTCCCACCGCACCTCCACCTGACCAGCATGTCTATCTCTTTTCACGGAGATTGAGGAAGTCAACCCGTGCTTACCTTGCGGGATTCCGTTATAACTCCCTCACAAAGTATCAAGACTAAGCTTTGGCCTATGAGAGAGGCCGACTAAGGTCAAGGAGAGTGGCACAGTCCGGAGGGCCGGACAAGAGGTAGAGGACATCACCAGCTAGTTTAGGGGCAGGAGCCTCAGGCCAAGGACGTAGCCAAACTCAGGGGCATTCTGGTCCTCAATAGTCAATGTAGGCATTTGATCGGGGACATAGTGCTTCAGTTGTGGAGAGTACAAAAACATTAGGACTGCGTGTAGGAGGCCACCAATGACTTGTTTCACTTGTGATCAGGTGGATGCCCGAGCCTCTTTTTGCCGCCAAGGCAAGGCATAGTTGTAACAGGGTTCTTCACCCACTAGCATGGCAGGAGTTGGGCAGAGGCCGCCTAAGTTTCCGGTACAAGGTTCCCAACAGAGAGGCTAGGGTCAGGATCGTACACAAGGATCAAACAAGGGATAGGGCCGAGGTAGAGACACCCCGGAGACCAAAGGCACCCAGGCCAGAGTATTTAAATTGAGGAGTGTTGTCGATCCAGCGGTGTCGGCCGCCACAGGTACTATTCAGATTCACGGCTTTCCGGTTCAAGTATTATTTGAAACGGGTTCTACGCACTCTTTTATATCCGTGATTGTGTAGCTAGGTTTCCCTTAGTTACGGTAGAGGGGAGACATTTCATTGTAGGGTTACCCCACGTATGTAAGGTTAGTGGTACCCGAGAGGTACACGGTTATCCCATTCGTTTGGGAAACCGTGATTAGTTAGCCGACTTCTATGTCTTGCACTTAGTGCATGAAGAAGTCATCCTAGGAATGGATTGGATGGACTACCATCGAGCCATTTTGGACATCAGCCGGAGGACTGTGACAGTCACTACAGAGACGGGACACAATGTGATTTTCTGAGGTTGGGACCTCGGAAAGGCCGGAACAAGCATTAGCACGGTCCAAGCTGTGAGACTTATCGGGTTGGGATATGAGACCTTATGGTGTTATTCCATGAAGGAGGAGGCAGGACCGTCGTTGGAGGATATTCCTGTGGCATGCAAGTTTGAGGATGTTTTCGGGAAGCCACCCGGACTACCACCGTAGAGGAGTGTTGATTTTACTATTGAGTTTGAGCCTGGCACGAGACCGATCGCCAAGGCTCTATATAGCATTGCGCCGATCGAGATGCTGGAGTTGAAGAAGCAGATCGAGGAGTTAGCCGAGAAGGGTTTCATACGCCCGACTGTTTCCCCTTGGGGTGCACCGGTCCTCTTTGAGCCCTTCAGGATAGAGAGCTTTACGCTAAGCTCTCTAAGTGCGAGTTCTGGATGTCCGAGGTGGTATTCCTTGGTCATATAGTTTCCGCCGAGGGTGTCATGGTTGACCCGGCAAAGATAGAGTCTGTTTCTTAACGGTCGCCTCCTAGGACGGTCAAGGAGCTGCGCAGTTTCTTGGACTTAGCGGGATACTACCGCCGATTTGTTGAGGGTTTCTCCATGATTGCATGGCCACTCACTTCCTTGCTGAGGAAGACTACTAGGTTCGTCTGGTCCGAGCTATGTCAGCGCAGCTTCGAGGAGCTGAAGAGGAGGTTGACCTCCACTCCCGTGTTATCCCAGCCTGAGGGCGTAGAGGACTTTGTAGTGTAAATGACGCCTCCAAGCTAGACATGGGATTCATGCCGTGAAGATCTAGCGACACTACTTGTACGTGGCCACGTGTCACATCTTCATACACCATAAGAGTTTGAAGCATAGAATAACTGAACGGGAGTTGAATAACCGCCAATAGAGATGGTTAGATTTTACTAAGGACTTTGACATGGAGATTTTGTACCATCTAGGGAAGGGGAACGTAGTCACCGATGCGTTGAGTAGGAGGACGCCTCGTGAGGAGGCGATAGCTCGGCTGACAGTTCAGCCTCAGTTGTAGCGGGAGTTGATGGAGTTAGAGATGGATATCTGATTTCCGGATACGGACTGCCGTTTGTCCGAGTTAGAGATGTTACCTGACTGTCCGAAGAGATCCAACAGAATCAGGAGGGTTGCCCCATTTTAATGAGGATCCGTGACAAGATGTCCTAGGGTGAGCACCATAGTTTACCGTAGGGGCAGACGAATTATTAAGAGGTCAGGGGCGTGTATGTGTACCGTCGGACAGAGAGTTGAGAGAGCGGATTTTGCATGAGGCCCATTCCACACCTTACTCAGTGCATCGAGACACGAGTAAGATGTATTAGGATATTTGGAGATCTTATTGGTGGGGCGGGCTCAAGCCCGATGTAGCTAGATGTGTGACCCGATGTGCGACTGGACAGCAGGTCAAGATCGTGCACAAGAGACTCGGATGAAGGCTCCATCCACTGTCTGTGCCGTAGTGGAAGTCGGAGGACATATCCACGTATTTTTTTACCGGTCTAAAACCGAGTAGGAGCTTTGATGCGATATGGGTAGTAGTAGATCGGTTGACGAAGACCGCACGTTTCATCCCTATTCGGGAAACTTGTCCAGTGAGTCGTTTAGCCGAGGAGTTTACCCTTCAAATTGTGAGATTACATGGGGTGCCGAGGACCATCATATTGGATAGGGACGGGGGTTTTACCTCAAGGTTCTGGCAGCAGGTACACGCTGCCCTAGGTTCGAGTTTTAATTTCACCACCGCATACCATCCACAGACCGGCGACCAGTGTGAGCGGGCGATGCAGACCTTGGAGGACATGTTATGACCGTGTGAGTATGTGTGAACCTTACGAGGTCTTGATGTGTTTTATGACAAGATGTGTTATGTGAGTTTCGTATGAGTATGTGTGCACCTTGTGAAGTCTTGATGTTATTTTATAATAGGCTTGGATTAGGGCCGATAGTGGATGTGTTTATGAGTTCCGTGTGGTTACGAGATGTGTTTGTCCGAGAGCGTTGTATTTAGCATGTTTCGGAACAAAACTTGTTTTTAGGGAGATTAGTTATAACATCCGGAATTTTGTTCCGGTGAGTGAGCATGCTTTGACATTTATGCAGGCGGAACTCAGTTTTCCGCAGGCACAAGATGCTGAGTAACGGGATTTTATTTCCGAATCCCGTTCCGGACCATCGATACCCATCTTGCTTTGTCCCTCTAGATTATAGCACAAAGGACAAGAGGTCAGTTGACCCGTTGCTTCGCTCCCCCTTTGTGCAGCCTAGTGTCCTTTCCCTCTCTCCTCACTATCTCTTTTATGTTACTCTCTCTTTCACACTCTTCCTCTCTTGTGCTCTCATCAACTTCTTCTCCTTGGAGCTCTTGTAGTGTGGCCCGTAGTGGGAAGCTTTGGATTCTATTTGGGTAAGCATTCTCTCCTCCCTTTTTCCGTCTTCCCAATTTTTACGTTCTTCTTCTTCTCTCCTTCTCCATATTTCCATGGTTGAAGCTTTGGAAGAGAGTTGATTTTTAATCGTTTGCATGCATGTATTCCTTGAATGATTAGGTCGTGGAGAAGAGTTTAGATTCAGTAGTTGGTGTTTGGAGAAGACCCAACAAGAAGAGGAGGCATTGGGAGCTCGGGTTCACCAGTCGAAGACGAAGAAGACGACCTTTTGTTGTTCGACCGCGGGGCGTATCTTCATAGCCGCAGGAGCGGACCAGGATACCGCATGGGTGGCACCATACCGCCGTAGGAGCGGCGCCCGGATGCCGGACAACCGCAGGGGTGGCGCCAGAGGCCACAGGGGCGGTGACAGTTCTCCGCGGGGGCGCCAGCTTGACTCTGTGGCTGCATTTCTTTAAAAGTAGGTTTCTCTTCTCCCTTCCTCTTCAATCCTTCCTTAGTTATGAGTTTGTATCATGGTAGTAGCATGCCTAAAACCCTTGATGCACATACCATGACCCGTTAGCACTATCGATCTATCCGACTTTGGCAAAACACAAACACCCGGCTATATGAATGGTGCCGAGTAACTGATCATCAAGATCGACGTCCCCAAACCAAATTTGTTTCTTTCTACACTTTTAGCCAGAATCTCAACTTCACTTCACTTGCTTTTCGTCACTTGCTTTCAAATTCCCGGATAGGTAGAGGGAGGCAAATATGTATATGAGGGGCTAAAGCATGATCAAGAAGAAGAGGAAGAAGAAGAGAATGAAATGCCTTAATCATCCCAGGAAGAATGTGATAGAACTCATCATGTGGTGTCAACCTTCAAATCCAACATAATTTTGATAAAAACAAAGTATTAAACATGCTAAAATTTCAAACAAAGCATTTTGCAACTTAAACATATCATAAAACCTTTCGAGCATATAAAGATTTCAAAACCAATCTGCAAACAGAATCATCATTGAGATCATATCCAGAAAAGAAGCACAAAATGTTTCGAAAAACTTTCAGTTAAGAACCCATCTCGGTCGAAGTGTTCTGACGTCATCTGAGGTGTTCATCCTCGTTCGGTCAAGAACGTCGCGGTTGAGCCAAAAAATTTTTTTCAAACCAATATTTGACGTTTTTCTCAAACAGAAACTTGTATGTATGCATGCAATGAAAGATAAGCACATAGAGCATAAATAATGCAATAATATCCGAGAGAGCCTTACAAGCCATACAAATAAGTCACATAGTATATCCAAATACACCATACTTGGGACACATTGTCCCAATGGGTCAAATATGAGTCTAGAGAACAGAATACTCACTGAACAAAGCTGAACTGCATAAAGAAATAAGAAACAGCTCCCTGATAAGACCATCTCGGTTGGCGAAGAACATCTCGGTCGAGGCGTTCTGACACCATCCGAGATATATCTCAGTCAAGCTCCGTTTTCTCAACTTCTCGAACATCAATCCTTCCATGTAGCTCCTGAGTTGTAATTTCTTCTAAGAGAGTACCTGATTCTTGTTTGGAGGACGCAAAAACACGAAGCAAACTATCTAAACTAAGCTAGAAAAGGAAAAAGAAAGCAATACCTTGGGTTGCCTCCCAAGAAGCGCTTGGTTTAAGGTCGTTAGCTGGACCGTACGTCATCCTCAATCAGTGTGTAAGGCGTCCTCGCCCCATACTTCATCTTCATCATGGGGTAAAACGAAGGATTCCATCCAATGCTCCATAAAATGCAAGTGCTCATTGGGAAACGAATCATCAATGGGTAGGTCATCCTTCTCGAGCGAGGTGGGAGGTAGCCTGCTGGGGTGATCCGCAACGGAATTCTCGGATCCCTTCTTATCGCGAATCTCTAGGTCAAACTCTTGAAGAAGAGAATCCAACGAATGAGGCGCGGCTTGGCATCTTTCTTAGCTAGCAAGTAACGAATAGTTGCATGGTTAGCGTAAACAATAACTTTCGCTCCCACTAAGTAAGAGCGAAACTTATCAAAAGCATAAACAACTGCGAAAAGCTCCTTTTCGGTGGTGGGGTTGTTTAGTTGAGCTTCATCTAGCATATTGCTAGCATAGTAAATGGAGTTGGTCCGGCCATCCTTCTTCTGTCTAAGTACAGCTCCTACGACCACATCACTAGCATCACACATGATCTCGAAGGGCAAGGTCCAATCAGGAGGTTGAATAATGAGCAGTAATCAACGCTTCCTTTATCTTGTAAAAAGCATCAAGGTATTCCTGCGAAAACTCAAAAACAGCATCCTTATTCAAAAGATTAGTGAGCGGCTTAGAGGTTTTAGAGAAATCCTTGATGAACCTCTTGTAGAAACCTGCATGCCCGAGAAAACTTCGCACACCCTTAACAGAACAAGGGGGAGGAAGTTTTTTAATAGTCTCGATCTTAGCTCGATCGACCTCGATACCTCGGTTGGAAACGAGGTGTCCTAGAACAATTCTTTCGCTAACCATGAAGTGACACTTCTCCCAATTCAAAACAAGATTAGTCTCCTAACAACGTTATAGTACTGGAGAAATGTTAGCCAAACAGTCATCAAAAGAGGAACTATATACCGAAAAGTCATCGATGAATACCTCCATGATCTCCTCAATATACTCGGAAAAGATAGCAATCATACAATGCTGAAACGTAGCAGGTGCGTTACACAATCCAAAAGGCATCCTCCGATAAGCGAATGTCCCCCATGTTTAAGTGAAAGTGGCCTTCTTTTGATCATCCGGATGGATAGGAATCTAAAAGAAGCCACTATAACCATCTAAATAGCAAAAATGGGAGTGTTGGGCTAACCGTTCGAGCATTTGGTCGATGAATGGAAGCGGGAAATGATCCTTTCGAGTGGCCACATTCAGCTTCCTATAGTCAATGCACATCCTTCAGCCCGTAACGGTCCTAGTAGGAATTAACTCGTTGTTCTTGTTTGTCACAACGGTCATCCCTCCATTCTTTGGAACTAAATGTACCGGGCTCACCCATTTGCTATCCGATATGGGAAATATGATACCTACATCCAACAACTTAAGAATCTCCTTCTTCACAACCTCTTTCATGATCGGATTTAACCATCTTTCAGGTTCCCGTGAAGTCTTATGATCGTCTTCCATTAGTATCTTATGCATGCAAAAAGAAGGCTTAATACCAACAAGATCACCAATAGTATAACCCAAAGCCTTTCGATGTTTCATCAACACATGCATCAATTTATACAATTCATTTTCAGAAAGAGAAGCATTAACAATAGCGGGATAGGTAGAGTCTGGACCAAGGAAAGCATACCTCAAGTGAGTTGGGAGTGGTTTAAGCTCCAAAACTAGGGGTGCTTTCCGAGGTGGATCTGTACCTTCTCTCTCCAGTGAATAAGATTTAGATCGAAGTGTTGTACTGGCGTAAGTCTCAGTTGACTTCATCTCACCTGCTATCTTGGTCGGGGTCCGAGGTGGGTGACCGAGGTGTTCTTCAGATAAGAGCACCTCGTTTGCTCCGAAAAGTGTCTCGGTCAAGGTACTGAACTAGGACCGAAACCTAACATGATTTTCTTCTCTTGAATCAGTTTATCAAATCTCGCTCCTGGATCTGCCTCCAATGCTTCGAAGCTTCGAACATCTGCCTCCAATGCTTGAAAGCTTCTCGAGAATCTTCTTCATCATAGATGTTGAAGATGTTATCTTCCAGCAGCTCTCCCTTCATTGCAGCCAGCAATGCAAACTCCACATGATCGCCACCAATGTTGAACTTCAATTTGGCATTCTTACAATCAACGTTGCAACCCGATGTTGCTAGAAATGGTCTCCCGAGAATGATAGGAATGGGATAATCTACGGGAATGTCAAACACAACAAAGTCTATAGGTATGTAGAAATTACCTAACTTGATGGGAACGTCCTCCAAGATACCAACGAGACGGGTAATGGAGCGATCCGCCATGTATAACGTCATCTTCACGGGCTTGGGCTCTCCAAGGCCGACTTTCTGACAAAGCTCTAGTGGAATGATGCTCACGCTGGCTCCTAGATCACAAAGCGGATCATAAGTCACATCCCTAACTTGGATGGGAATGCAAAATGAACCGGGATCTCTCAATTTGGGTGGCATCTTCTCCTTCATCATTCGAATGAGCTCTGAAGATCTAGATGTCATCCTTACTTCACCAAAGTCTTCCAGTTTCCTCTTCCATGATAAGATCTCTTTCAGAAACAACCCATAGGCGGGCATCCCTAGAATGACATCAATGAAAGGGATGTTAATATATATCGTATTCATAAGGTCTAGAAACTTACCAAAGTGCTAGTCTAGATGTGACACGCCCTTTACTGAGGGAACGAGAGTGGTGGTTTATAAGCAGGAGGTGGAACACAAACTTTAGATTTTTCTTTCGCTTTTTACGGCTCCCTCTCGGTTGGCACCTCGACCGAGGTGTTCCTCGAGTGATCGCGGTCCGACCGAGGTACTGGATTTGCAGTCTTCAATCCACTGCGTGTTGTGATAGCCATGATTTGCCTTTTTGGGTTGCTCTGTGTCCTTGTTGGGAGCTTCCCAGGATGTCTTGGTGCTTCATTCGCTTTGTTGAAAAATTATTGTTCCAAAGCTTTTTGTGCTTTCGAAAATGAATTCATAGATGTCTCCATAGCGTTGAGCTTGATCAATAATGCCTCCAGCACAACGTCAGGTTTCTTTGGTGGCTGGGACGAGAGGGGGCGTTAAGAGCATTTTCAACATGAGAATAAGGGTTACCAGAATTTTGTTGATTTGATCTCCAATTGTTGTTGTTGGAGTTTCTGTTATTGTTGTAGTTGTTGTTCCGCGGCCCTTGATAGTTGTTTCTTCCTTGGTATCCACCATCTTGCTCCTTATTCGTTTGAGCTACTAAAAGCTCCTTCAATGCTTTCACTTCATTACTAACCAAGGTGATTTGAGCTCCATTTGATGATGTGTCTTGAAAGCTAACTATAAGTCTTAGTCTTTGACAGATCCCGCACCTGCGCCTAAGCTGAGACGCATCTGCTGTGAGGCTTTGGAGCTGCAAAGGGCCGCCCCTACGCCCTGGCTGGCCGCCCCTGCGGGCCTGTGAATTGCCCCTGCGGCTTTGTGTGGCTGCAGCCGTTTTTGTTGACCCTTTGACCCGTGCTTTACCTTTTCATCCCTTTATAACCTTCTTCTCTTTCATTCAGATGAGGGTTCTCCATCCACAACTTCATCTCTCTTCCTACGTTCTTCTTCTTCTATCATCTCTTCTTGGATCATCTTTGATCTTTTCTTGGGTTTGATATGAGTTTAAGAGCTTTAGGCTTGGCTTTGTTGTTGATGATTGATGGTTGTTGTTGTTGAGTGATGCGGGTTGGGGCCGCAAATGACTAGATCTAGATTGGGAATCCTTGAAACCAACAATGACGTTTTTTCTTGACCAATGGCGCAAAATTCAAATTGTTAGAACAAGAAAATGACGATGGAAAGATGGAAGAAAAGAGGATGAAAGGGGACGTAGGATGTATGGTAGAAGTAGATCCAAAAGAACCAAAAGACTCCCTTACAAGATCCTTGATCAGATTGATTAAAACCCAAGCAAGATGATGCCTTCAACCCTTTCTTCTATAACCTTACACAAGTCTTCATTGGAGACAAGCACAAGGAGGGACTAGTATTGACTAGTAGCACCAATCTCTAAAGAGATTAACACACACAAGAACAATCTAGCAGGGATTCACAACGATTCAATCAATTGGCTAACTTTATTGATTGAATTTTCTAAATGGAAACAAAATCTCTTAAAGAGACGGTTTATCAATTGGCTAAAAATCTATCTAATCAGGAAAGAAGCTAAGGGAGGCTTTTTATATGCCTAGAAAGCCTCCTATCTTAAAAAAAGAATAAGATTTGTCAAAAAGACAATAAAACAAATAAAACAAATAAAAATAACCCTTAAAATGTTTTGAACCTAAAGGTTATAAAAAGTCTTTCATTTTATACCAAAAGATGATATAAAATACAAAAGAAGCTCCAAAAACCTCAATCTTCCAATTCTTGCAATTTGGAATAAGTGTCTCTTCTTTGCTCTTGCATGGCTCCAAATTACGTGTGCATGGTCTCCCTTCCACGTCCAAGTCGTCGAGAATTGTCATTAACGTGACTAAGGAAGCCTCAGTCAGCAATGTATCATCAATGGTCTCCTTAGGAGCTAAGGACACCAACAAGTTGGACACCTCCTCTTGAATTGCTCTTGCCCTTGATCTAGTGATTGACCCTTGCATTGTAGGACTAGTAGGGGCTGTTGGTGATGGTCCCTCATCATACTTCCCTTCTTGGGAAGGATTCTTCCTCGAATCATCACCATCCGCATCACTTGATTCAAAGGGACTTAGATCTCCTACGTTGAAAGTAGGGCTCACTCCATAGTCCTCCGGAAGCTCTAGTACATATGCATTGTTGTCAACCTTACGTAGTACTTTGAATGGTCCGTCTCCCCTAGGTGATAGCTTGGACTTGCGCCTTTCCGGGAACCTATCCTTCCTTAAATGCAACCAAACAAGGTCTCCCGGTTCGAACAGCACTTGCTTGCGGTTTCTATTAGCCTTGGCCGGCACATGCCTCCCCTTCTACTCTAGCCTTTTGCGTGTCCTTTCATGAAATTCCTTGATGATCTCCACCTGTTCTTCTGGATTAAAATCTACTCCCTCCGCTATGGGCAACGGTATAAGATCAAAAGGGGTCAAAGCATTCAACCCATAGACACACTCAAAAGGAGTTAGATTAGTAGAAGAATGTAATGTACGATTATATGCAAATTCTACATGAGGCAAGACATCTTCCCAAGCTTTCAAATTATCTTTTAAAACAGCCCTCAGAATGGTTGTTAATATCCTATTAGTTACTTCGGTTTGACCATCCGTTTGAGGATGACTAGAAGTCGAAAACAACAACTTCGTCCGTAGTTTACCCCAAATAGTCTTTCAAAAGAAACTAAGAAACTTAACATCCCTATCACTCACTATACTCCTAGTTACTCCATGTAATCTAACAATTTCCCTAAAGAACAAGTTAGCTACATTATAAGCATCATCAGTCTGATGGCAAGCAATAAAATGGGTCATTTTAAAAAATCGATCTACCACCACAAAAATTGAATCTCTCCCTTTCTTAGTCCTAGGTAACCCAACAATGAAGTCCATACTAATATCCTCCCAAGGTGACTTAGGCGTGGGTAAGGGGGTATGTAATCCATGAGGTTTCAATCTAGCCTTAGCCTTTAAACACACAAGACATCTCTTAAGCAAGTTCTCTACATCTCTAAGCATATGGGGCCAATAAAAATGTGAATGTAGCATATGATAAGTCTTATGTCTCCCAAAATGCCTCATTAAGCCTCCCATATGGGCTTCCTCAACAAATAATAGGTTAAGGGAACACTTAGGAATGCACACTTTATCGACTCTAAATAGAAAACCCTCAAACAAGTAATACTTATCAAAGGCTCCTCTAGATGCACATTGCTTAAATATTCTCCAAAATCAGAATCATCAACATATAGATCCTTAATATAATAGAAACCTAAGACCTTAGAATCCATAGTTGTGATTAAAGAGTGTCTCCTAGAGAGAGCATCCGCTACAACATTATCCTTGCCCTTTTTATACTTTATGATATAAGGAAAAGTTTCTATAAACTCCATCCATCTACCATGTCTCCTATCTAACTTATCTTGACTCCTAAATTGTCTTAACGACTCATGATCGGTACGTAGGACAAATTCACTACGCCATAAATGATGTTGCTATGTTTTTAATACTCTAAACAATGTATAAAGTTCTTTATCATACGTCGAGTAGTTTAACATGCTCCCTTTAATTTCTCACTAAAAAATGCTAGTGGCTTACCCTCTCGCGTGAGTAGTCCTCCAATGCCAATACCCGAAGCATCACACTCGACCTCAAAAGGTTTGGTGAAGTCCGGAAGAGCTAGGAGAGGTGCATGGGACAACCGCCACTTCAACTCCTTAAACGCCTTCTCTTGAGCATCTCCCCACACAAATGGCACCTTCTTCTTTGTCAAAGACGTGAGTGGGGCTGCAATGGTGCTAAAATCTCGCACAAAACGTCTACAGAAGGTTACTAGGCCGTGGAAATTCCTCACTTGACCGACGGTTGCAGGAGTAGGCCATTCCTGGATTGCCTTGATCTTCTCTCCATCCACCTCTAGACCTCTTGTGCTCACTACAAAACCAAGAAAAACAACTTGATTAGTACTAAACTCACATTTCTTCAACTTATCATACAAATATTCTATTCTAAGAGTTGCAAGTACTTCCCTCAAATGTTCCTCATGCTCTTCAAGTGACTTACTATAGATGAGGATGTCATCAAAGTAAACCACAACAAACCTACCAATGTAGTGTCTCAACACGTGATTCATCAATCTCATAAATGTGTTAGGAGCATTGGTTAAACATAATGGCATCACTAGCCACTCATAAAGACCAAACTTGGTCTTCAATGCCGTTTTCCACTCATCTCCTTTCCTCATTCTGATTTGGTGATAACCACTCCTAAGATCTATCTTAGAGAACAATGTGGCTCCATTCAACTCATCTAACATGTCATCTAAGCGTGGGATAGGATGGCGGTACTTAATGGTGATGTTGTTGATGGCTCTACAATTAACACACATCCTCCATGTATTGTCCTTCTTAGGCACTAACAGGACGGGAACAGCACTAGGACTCAAACTATCCCTTACATAACCCTTATCTAGGAGTTCTTGGACTTGGTTTTGGATCTCTTGGCTCTCCTTAGGGTTCATCCTATAGGCTGGACGGTTTGGGGAGTGTAGCACCGGGAATAAGATCTATTTGGTGCTCAATACCTCTAAAAGGTGGAAGGCCAGCCGGAATCTCGTTAGGAAACACATCACTAAACTCATCTAGGATAGCTAGGATGGGCTTAGGTAGGGTGGCCTTGGCTTCATCACTCAAAGTCACTAAGCTCTTTTACAAGCTCACAAGAATGGCATCTAAACGGGTGTAATCTAGGATGTACTCCTCCTTGGATGCTAGAAGGACACTAGAAGGTATGGCTAATAGGGTGGTACTAATCTTGGCCGTGGGTTCTGTTTTAGACCGTGAGCTACCCCCTCTCTTTTTCACCTCATTTTGCTCCACACTCAACTCCTTCTTCTTCGCATAAAATTCAGCAATCTGCAATGGTGTCATAGGCTTAAGAGTTAGTGTTTGACCATTAAATTCAAAGGTATGCCTATTAGTAAAACCATCATGCTTAACTCTCCTATCAAATTGCCATGGACGTCCCAAAAGAATATGACAAGCTTGCATGGGAACTACATCACAAGTAATGGTGTCCTCATAGCTACCTAAAGTGAGTAACTTTAGCTTGCTTATTTACTTTTAATTCTCCACAATCATTCATCCAATGCAATTTGTAAGGCCTAGGGTGATAAAATGTGGTAATTTGCAACTTAATAATCAAATCAGTGCTAGCTATATTGCAACAACTACCTCTATCTATGATCATATTACACACCTTCCCTTTAATTAGACATCTAGTATGAAAAAGGTTCTCTCTTTGAGTATCCTCACACGGAGCTCGCTTAGCATGCAAAGTTCTTCTAGCTATTATTGATTCTCCATGCTCATATTCAATGCCCTCATCATTATCACTACCAATTTCATGCAATCCATTAAAGTGGGTGTTATCATCATTTTCATGCTCATCCTCACTCTCATATTGTCCAAATTGATTAAAAATCAGAGTTTTCTTATTAGGAGAATCCCTCATGTAATGACCTCTACCTTGACATTTAAAACACACAATATCTCTAGAACGAAGAGTAGAGTTAGAGGTACTCCCTTTAGGACCACTTGAAGGCTCATTCAAGGGTTTAGAAGATGAATGAGGTGTTGAGCTCCTTCTTTGTGCTCCTTGGTCCATGGTTGATGGTTTTCGGTCCTCCTTGGTGGATATAGGCTCACAGATGTAGGATCCTTGGGGCCGGCTGTTTTGTTCTTTCCATGAGCTTGTATCTCCAAAGCTTGTCTTGGCACCTTGGTTCCTAGCCTTTGTCTTCTTCTCTACTTTGATTGCCAAATGCAGCAGCTCCACCATGGTACTATAAGGATACAAATCAATTTCATTAGCCAAAGATGAGTTTAAAATGCGTAGATACCTAGCCATTGTAGACTCCTCATCTTCAACCACATTAGCTTTCACCATTGCCATTTGCATAGATGTGTAGACTTCTTCGGCACTCATGGCTCCTTGTCTAATGTTCTCCAACCTTTGCCTCAGCTCCCTAGCATAATGTTGAGGTACAAAACGAGCTCTCATCAAGGCCTTCTTTGTTCCCATGTAGTGATGGCTGGATCCAAGGTTCTTCTTCTTTCCTTGACAAGATGATCCCACCATACTAGTGCATAGCCTTGGAACTCCAATGATGCAAGATGGACATTCCTTTTCTCTCCAAAGTGATGGCAAGACCAAATTTGCTCCAATTTAGTCTCCCAATCCATGTAAGCATCCGGGTCACACTTGCCTTCAAAACTAGGAATCTTGACCTTCACTTTCCCTATTCAATCTAGCTCTTGATAAGGCCTAAATGGCTCATATTCTCGTCCTCTCCTTGGCTGTGGGTGACGCCTAGGGAACTCTCTCCACATACCTTCTTCCTCAACATCCTTTTGTGGCTCCTAAAAATCATCCACAAAACCTTGCACATTAGGTGTTCTAGGAAGAGTGTTAGCATATCTCATACCTTGCCCTTGAGGGGTTCTTTGGGGTGATTCAGGGGCTATTTCTCTAGGGGCATCTCTAGATGTGCCTCCTAGATCGAAAGTGGACCTCGGTTGTGGCGTGGCCGTGGGTGCTGGTCGAGGCTCCAACGTGTCAATCTAGTGTGTCAATCTTGCCACCGAATCCATTAGTTGCTTCAACATAGCAAATATCTCCGGGTGCATTGGCTCACTGATGTGGGACTTGCTTGGACTATTAGACCTAGACATGATCAAAAAAACACACAAAACAAGCAAACTAGTTGAATTAGATAAAACAGAAAATTCTCACAAGTGTTTACTCTCACTCTCACACTCAAGTTGTGTTGATCACAAGCTATTTGATGCAATCGACTTGGATGGATTAAAACTCCTTCTAAGATCAATGCCTTAGCTCAACTAACACACTCCTTGACTTGAAAAAGGGAGATACACGGCTTCTTGAAGGTTCACAACAGTAAACGTCAAGATAGACACTAAGAAGCTGAAATAAGACTCAAGACTCAACTAGTATGGCTTGCAAGCATTGTTAACTAGCTAAATCACAAAAAATACTCAAAAAAGATACAAGACTCAAAGATAGATGCAAAAGCCTGATATGGACTCGAAAAGATGGTAAACTCAAGATATGATAGAATTAGAGTAAAACAAGGAAGATAGACAAACAAGAGACTAAGAAGAGAGCTTCACTTACCTTGTCCTTATGCAATGGAGAGAGATATGGCCGGCTGTGGTGTTTAACGTTGGATTTTGGGTAATGGTGATGGATATGAAATGAGGTAGGTAACTCTTGTTTGTAGTCTCAATGATCCTTTCACAATCAGATTGCAAAAACACTTATTTTTCTAGCTTCTACACAACTTAGGTTAGTATAGAATATGATATGAAATGT
Source organism: Fagopyrum homotropicum (assembly GCA_033239125.1). Lineage (NCBI taxonomy): Eukaryota > Viridiplantae > Streptophyta > Magnoliopsida > Caryophyllales > Polygonaceae > Fagopyrum > Fagopyrum homotropicum. The sequence goes on from BSWB01000005.1 coordinate 63,868,739, forward strand.
ATGATATGTAGGATGATGAAAATATATGAGAAAATATTTCTTTTTCTTTTTTTTTTGTGGTCCTTGGCTGACTTTTTTGTGGAAGAAAATAGGAGAGAGGAATGAAATTAAAAATTGAAAAGAAATAAGAGATAACTAACTAGAAGATGTCTCTTGTTGTTGCTACAAATAAGGAGCTTTTGTGGCCCTCTCCTCTCTCTTGCAATGGCTGATTTGTTTTGGAAGAGTGGTCCCCCTTTTGCGTTTCTTTTGATTGTTTTTTTTTGGACGGTTATTGCCAAGAGAAAAGAGCTGGACATTTTTTGATGAACAATGGCTGATGAAGGTGATGTAGAATGGCTGGAAAATGGCGGTTTTGGCTTGCCTTTCTCTCTTCTTCAATAAACACAAGAAACAAAGCAAATTAGACTCAAATAGACTCTTAAAATGAAGCAAATGACTCAAACAAAGAAAAGACTCAAAGAAGATACTCAAACCGTCAATGGTGATGGTTGATTCCGGACTTGCAATCAACTAGCTCTGATACCACTTTGATGCGGGTTGGGGTCGCAAATGACTAGATCTAGATTGGGAATCCTTGAAACCAACAATGACGTTTTTCCTTGACCAATGGCACAAAATTCACATTGTTAGAACAAGAAAATGACGATGGAAAGATGGAAGAAAAGAGGATGAAAGGGGACATATGATGTATGGTAGAAGTAGATCCAAAAGAACCAAAAGACTCCCTTACAAGAACCTTGATCAGATTGATCAAAACCCAAGCAAGATGATGCCTTCAACCAACCCTTTCTTCTAACCTTACACAAGCCTTCAATGGAGACAAGCAGAAGGAGGGACTAGTATTGACTAGTAGCACCAATTTGTAAAGTGATTAACAGACACAAGAACAATCTAGCAGGGATTCACAACGATTCAATCAATTGGCTCAATTTATTGATTGAATTTTCTGAATGGAAACAAAAGCTCTCAAAGAGACGGTTTATCAATTGGCTAAAAATCTATCTAATCAGGAAAGAAGCTAAGCGAGGCTTTTTATATGCCTAGAAAGCCTCCTATCATAAAAAATGAATAACATTTGTCAAAAAGACAATAAAACAAATAAAATAAATAAAACAATTAAAAATAACCCTTAAAATGTTTTTAACCTAAAGGTTATAAAAAGTCTTTCATTTTATACCAAAAGATTATATAAAATACAAAAGAAGCTCCAAAAGCCTCAATCTTCCATTTCTTGCAATTCCGGAACAAGTGTCTCTTCTTTGCTCTTGCATGGCTACAAATCACGTGTGCATGGTCTCACTTCCACGTCCAAGTCGTCGGGAATCGTCATTAAGGTGACTAAGGAAGCCTCAGTCAGCAATGGATCATCAATGGTCTCCTTAGGAGCTAAGGACACCAACAAGTTGGACACCTCCTCTTGAATTGCTCTTGCCCTTGATCTAGTGATTGGCCCTTGCATTGTAGGACTAGTAGGGGCTGTTGGTGATGGTCCCTCATCACTGAACCTTGTGAGCCAGCTTGAGGTTGTGGTGGTGTTTGTTCTCCTGGAGGGCTCAGTTTGGTAAGCTTCCATGTTTTTTTTTGAAAGGTTGGTAAGTAACTCCCGGTTCGATTGGCTTCGCCGCTCTACATCCGGGACGGGAATAAGTCGTGGCCCATTGTTAGGGGATACCCTCCCAATATCAATTTTTTCCATACATGCCGCCAGGAGGATTCGAACTCGAATCTCCAGACTAACCACTTAAGGAGTCTAGCACCACATCCCATTAGACCAACTGAGTATTGGTTTAGCTTCCATGGTTTCCTTCCTATCTTTCTTCTTTCCTTCATCTTTTCCTCTCTTTCCTTAGTCTAGCTTAGATTCATTAGGTTTGGATCTTGCTCCAGCCATGATTGGCTTGTGTTGATGTATATATGTATGTTTCTGTATGTATGGTGTTGGAGTGAAGGAATCGAAGGAAGAAGTGAAGAAAGGGATGAAGTGGTGTCCTCTGCTGTCCAGCCGCCCCTGCGCCACCTTGCAGCCGGCCCAGCGCCGGCTAGAGCCGCTCCTACGCCACCTGCACCAGCTGATGTTTCCACTTGGTTCCGCAGGGATGTGTTGCTTCTAGGCTTGCTTTAGGATGCCTTTGTTCCCTCCCTTCCGAGTGTGAGTGTATAGGTTCATGCTAGATGGACGACACCGACGAACGTCAAGGAAGTGCGTAGCTTTCTTGGCCTAGCCGGATATTACAGACGCTTTGTGGAGGGATTTTTTGTGATTGCCCGTCCACTTACGAGTCTTTTGAGGAAGACTACCAGATTTGTATGGACTGATTAGTGTGCCTAGACTTTTGAGGAGTTGTAGAGGCGTTTGACTTCTGCTCCTGTCTTGGCACAGCTAGAGGGTTCTGATGATTTTGTGGTCTATAGTGATGCATCCAAGCTAGGCTTGGGATGTGTATTGATGTAGAGAGGCAGAGTGATTGCATATGCTTCTAGACATTTGAAGACGTATGAGGAGAATTACCCGACTCATGATCTGGAGTTAGCAGTGGTAGTTCATGCTTTGAAGATTTGGAGACATTACCTGTATGGTGCTACATGTCAGATCTTCACAGATCATAAGAGTTTGAAGTACATTTTTATGCAACGGGAGTTGAAAAACTGCCAACGTCGATGGCTGGTGTCGATCAAGGAGTTTGACCTTGAGATTTTGTATCATCCTAGGAAGGCGAATGTTGTAGCAGACACCTTGAGTAGGAAGATGCCTCGAGAGAAGGGGATTGCGAGACTGACAGTACAACCTCAGCTTCAAAGAGATCTAGCTTGGCTAGAGTTGGATATCCAATTTCCTAATGAGGATGCCCAGATTTATGCTTTAGAGGTTTTACCTGGTCTGTTGGATGAGATCCAACAGAAGTGATGAAGGATCATCTGAGCTAACTTCATCTTCACCACCTCAACGGACTCTTACAAGAGCACAAGCTAAACGTCAAGCTGATACGGATGCTCTTTTCCTAAACATGGTCCATGAAGCTCAGCCAAGTCCACCTTCATCAAATCTAAGGACCATCTTGTGGATAACCCACGAACACATCCCATCCAAGATGATTAATGGAGCTTAAATTGTATTTCTAGTTGTTGGGCAGGCCTTGGGACGCATTTCAATGGACAAACGAAGGCCTTGAAATCAGATACAAGGGATTTCACGTGTGTGCATGTGCATGGCTGGAACATTCATTTAAGTATGTGGATGTGAGAGGCTGAATAGAAGAGTTTAATTAGGCCCAATTGTGTTCTATGTTTGATGGGCTTTATTTAACTGTCTCAATGTAATTATTGTAATTAGTTTCTTTTTTCTGTTTTACAAGAAAAGGCCTAGGATGTATATAAAGCCTTTTCTCTCTTCTTTTGTAGTTAGACAAGTTTTATACAAGTTTTCATGAGAGCATTTCAGAATTGAATCCAAGAGAATTCAATCATTCTTGTCTCGTGAGTTTGTGTGTGTGATCTAGCTTTCTCGTTCTTGTGTATGTCAATCTCCTTCGGGATTGGTGTTGCAAGTCGAACAAGGCACCCTCTTCGTGCTCTCGCTTCTCATATCGATTGTGTGGAGTTGTAAGAAGCAGGGTCGAATCGTCACTAGTTTGGTTCTTGGATCTCGAATCCAAGGGTTCTATCATTGTTCCTTTAGGTTCTTCTTGTCCCTTTCTGTTTTCTCGTTTCCATTGTTGCCCATGTTTGTTAATTTTGTGTGTTCTTCATTCTTCAGAACAGGTTGTTCGTATAGATCCGTTCTTCGCGGCTAATCCCCGTATCAATTGATATCTGAGCACAGTTGACGTCCAACCACCAAAAAGAGTCGGTAAATCAATCATAAAATCACAAAAAGAGTCTGTTTTGATCATTGCAATTGATCATTGTTTTTTGTTTGAGTCTTTTTCCGTTTCCCTCTTCTACTCTAAGCTTTGTTTGAGTCTAATGAATTTATTTCTTGTTTGTGAGTTCTGGACACTGGAAACCACCATAGCACCAACCACCACCACACAACCATCAACCACCATTTTCCCCTCAACCACATTAGCCTCACTTGAACCAGTTGAAAAAAAAAACCAAACATGGCTGCTTCTTTTTTCTGCATCGAGTACACACAGAGTTGAAGTTGAAGTATATTGGTTCCCTACATCCAATACACGCCAAAATTGGAGTTGATTCAGCGTGTTTCCTTCAAATCCAGCGCAAAGCTTGAAGAAGTTGTTTTCCTCCTACAGATCTGGCACGTTGAATCAGTTGCAACAATCTAGGAGCTGAGATTTGATCTTATCCTTAAGATTTGCAAGAACTTGGCCCACGTTTATCTAAAACAAAATTTTGATTTATTTCTTTCAATTTTTTGTTTATTCTTCTTTTCTAATTTCCTGAATCAAAAAGTTCAAAAAAAAACAAAGGGATAAAACAAAGAGAAGAAAGAAATCCGAAATCAAAAAAAAGAAAAGAAAAGGAATTAGATTTTATTCATTTCATTCTTTCTTATTCATAGTTTGTAATTAGCCAAGTGCTATTACATTTTGTTTTAGTGTTATTAAGCAACAAAGAGGATTTCAAGAAAGGACTTAAGCCAAGTATCTCGTCTCATTCGAAGGAAGAACCAAGCATCTTGTTGAACCTATCTAGCCACACCTAGCTACTGTCCATTTTCGGCCATCAAACACCATAGCTTAGCCTTCCTTAACCTCATCCTACGGTGTATAGGGTTCACTTCTTGGGTCTTACGAGTAAGTTATTTCAAAGCTTATCTTGAGTTATAAATTTTGAGTCACTTAGTTGCATATAACATTTGTGCAATTGTCCTTTCCATTTGAGTCTTTTTCTTCTATTTTGTTGAGCCAAACACGTTTTTGAAGTGATTGAAATCGAATCTTGTTTCTATCTAAAAGCTTAGTTTGACTAGGCATCGAACTCACGTGAGGTTTTTGATTAATACAAGACGAGCCATCAACAAGCTTGTATCACACCACTAGAGAGTGAGAGAACCTTATTTCCTGAGTGATATACTTGCGAGGTGTTTTTGTTTAAACTAACCTAACGCGTTTGTTTGTTGTGTCGAGTGTTTGGGATTATGTCTAGGTCACCAAGTCCAACAGGTGCAAAGAGCTCAGAACCGATTCACACCAAATTGTTCAACCTTTTCAAGGGCTTGCAAGATAGCATTGATGGTCTAAGTACAAAGTTGGCCACACTTGAGGCTGGAAGAAGTTCCAACGCTATGCAGCCTTCAAGGCCTAATCCGCAAGGCCAAAGAAACCATGCTTTCCAAGAGCGTAATTATGTCCCTTCTACTTCTAATAAGCATTATTATCCTAACCAATATCACAATTATGTGTATGAGCCATGGGATTATTTGGAAGATGAAGGATGGAGACATGAGCCACTTCGAGAACCAGTACAAGATGGCATTGTCAAGATAAAAGTGCCCAACTTCGAGGGTCGATGTGATCCTGATGTGAACACGGCATGGGAGGCCAGGATGGAGCAAATCTGGTCATGCCACAACCTCCCCAAGCATGATGATTCACACAAGACTTGTTAAAACCAGAATATGAGATTATGTTGCATGCTATCATCAGTGATGAAATAGTTTAGCGTGAATCTGAATTGTTGGATGATATTGAAAGTGATAAGCATGAAATTGATGACTATGAGCTGTTTGCACATAAATCTGTAGTGGAAAATGATGTTATTTTACATGTGCATGAGCCTGAGCATAAGAAATGCCCCAATTGTGTTACCAAGCCTGTTTTGAGTGTTATTGATTGTAATGACCTTATTTGCAATGAAGTGACTTGCGTTAGTAATGAATCTGAGCACATTGAGCCTTTGATAGCTAAAGAGGTTTTAGATGCACCACATGACCCTTGTGAGGATCTACAAGGGAGCCTTTCCATACCCTCTTGCACTTCATTGCTCAAAGGTTGTTCACTTTCTGATTTGTGTGAAAACTCTAATTTTAGACCTGCTAAAGACATAAATGGACATGAATATGATTTAGGTGTAGACATTGAGCTTCTTGAGGATGAAATAGATGGGTTTGAGTTATATGGGAAAGGTTTTGATTGGGATATTGAATTGGACTTTGAATAGGAAGACACTACTTGGAGAAATGCATAAGATTGTGAATTTAATGACTTAAGTTTGAAATCTGAAGTAGCCATGTCCTTAAGGAGTCATTTCGATTATCATATTGCTTGGGAGTCTTTTGTGTATTTGGAGGATGGAGAACATCTAAGAGAAGTTGTTTCTACCCTTAGGGCTAAACACTTGTATGCCAACCTGAAGAGATGTAACTTTTGCACTAATGAAGTTACCTTGGTTTTGTAGTGACTACACAAGGTCTACAAGTGGATAAGGAGAAGATTAGAGCTATTCGAGATTGGCCAACACCTACATCCATTAGCATGTAAGGAGCTTCCATGGGTTTGCAAGTTTCTATAGGTGCTTTGTGAGAGACTTCAGTACCATTGTTGCACCCTTGATGGAGACTTCCAAGAAACATGCACCATTTGTGTGGGAAGCAACTCAAGAACGTGCTTTCAACAATCTGATGTTGGTTCTCACCGAGGCACCCTTACTAGCTCTCCCTGACTTCACTAGGCCTTTCGAAGTGGAATGTGATGCATCGGGAATTGGCATAGGTGGTGTGTTTATGCAAGAAGGTAAACCTATTGCCTTTTTCAAGGAAAAGTTGATAGGGAGCATGTCTTAACTACTCTACATATGATAAAGAGTTGTATGCATTATTTAGAGTACTTAAGACATGGCAACACTACTTGTGGCCTAGAGAGTTTATTTTGCATTCTAATAATTAATCTTTGAAACATTTTTGGAGTCAAGACAAACTAGATAGGAGGCATGGTAGATGGATGGAATTTATTGAGACTTTTCAATATGTTATCAAGTATAAAAAGGCAAAAGACAATGTAGTTACGGATGCTCTTTCTAGGAGACATACATTGCTTACTACATTGGATATTAGGGTCTTAGGATTTGTTTACATTAAGGAGCTCTATGAATCTGATCTTGACTTTGGAGAAACATATAAGCTTTGTGTGCAAAAAGGTTCCTTAGATAAATTCTATTTGTTTGAGGGATTTCTGTTTCGAGTAAATAAGGTGTGCATACCTAGGTGTTCCCTTCGTTTGCTGTTAGTGGAAGAAGCCCATAAAGGAGTTTTAATGATTCATTTTGGGAGGGATAAGACTTATGCTATGCTGCACTCACATTTTTATTGGCCACATATGCTTAGGGATGTTGAAAATGTGCTTAAAAGGTGTTTAGAGTGCCTTAGAGCTAAATCGAAAGTGAAGCCTCATGGATTGTATACACCTTTGCCAATCCCCACAGCCCCTTGGGAAGACATTAGCATGGATTTCATAGTGGATTTGCCTAGGACTAGAAGAGGTAGGGATTTGATATTTGTGGTTGTAGATCGATTCTCTAAGATGGCTCACTTTATTGCTTGTCATAAAACTGATGATGCAACTAATGTAGCTAATTTGTTCTTTTGGGAAGTAGTTAGGTTACATGGTATTCCAAGGACAATAGTGAGAGATAGGGATGTTAAGTTCTTGAGTTACTTTTGGAAAACGTTGTGGGGAAAACTAGGAACTAAGTTGTTTTTTTCTACATCAAGCCACCCCCAAACTGATGGGCAAACGGAAGTAACTAATAGGACCCTAACAACACTTCTAAGGGCTGTCATCAAGAAAAATTTAAAAGAATGGGAAGATGTCTTGCCACATGTTGATATTGCCTATAATAGATTCGTCCACTCATCTTCTTCCATCTCTCCCTTTGAGTGTATTTATGGTATTAATCCACTAACCCCTTTTGGTCTTACACCGTTACCTAAGAAGGAGCGAGTGGATTTAAGTGCTAAAACGCAGGTTGAACACATCATTAAGGAGCTACATAGTAGGGCAGGATCAAGCTCGAGAAGAAAGACAAATACAACGCAGAAAAGGCAAATCAAGGACTCAAGAAGATTATATTTTAACTTGGCGACCTTGTGTGGCTACATTTGAGGAAGGAGAGGTTTCAACAACTTCCGAAATCGAAGCTCTTCCAAAGAGGAAATGGGCCTTTCAAGGTGTTAAACAAGGCGGGTGACAAAGCCTATGTGCTTGACTTGCCAGATGATTATGCTTGTGATCCCACATTCAATGTGAGGGATCTAAGTCCTTTTCCGCTCCTGGATGATGATCAAGGCAATTCGAGGTCGAATTCTTCCAAAGAAGGGGAGAATGATGAAGGATCATCTAAGCTAACTCCATATTCACCACCTCAAGGGACTCTTACAAGAGCACAAGCTAAACGTCAAGCTGAGATGGATGCTCTTTTCCTAAACATGGTCCATGAAGCTCAGCCAAGTCCACCTTTATCAAGTCTAAGGACCATCTTGTGGATCAGCCACAAACACATCTCATCTAAGATAATTAATGGAGCTTAAATTATATTTCTAGTTGCTGGGCAGGCCTTGGGACGCATTTCAAAGGACAGACGGAGAACTTGAAATCAGATACAAGGGGTTTTACGTCTGTGCATGTGCATTGCTAGAACATTCATTTAAGTATGTGGACGTGAGAGGCTGAATAAGAGAGTTTAATTAGGCCCAATTGTGTTTTATGTTTGCTGGGCTTTATTTAACTCTCTCTCAATGTAATTATTATAATTAGTTTCTTTTTTTCTGTTTTAAAAGAAAAGGCCTAGGATGTATATAAAGCCTTTTCTCTCTTCTTTTGTAGTTAGACAAGTTTTATACAAGTTTTGTGTGTGTGATCTAGCTTTCTCGTTTTGTGTATATCAATCTCCTTCGGGATTGGTGTTGCAAGTCAAACAAGGCACCCTCTTCGTGCTCTCGATTCTCATATCAATTGTGTGGAGTTGTATGAAGCGGGGTCGAATCGTCACTGGTTTGGTTCTTGGATCTCGAATCCAAGGGTTCTATCATTGTTCCTTTTGGTTCTTCTTGTCCCTTTCTATTTTCTCGTTTTCATTGTTGTCCATGCTTGTTAATTTTATGTGTTCTTCATTCTTCAGAACTGGTTGTTCGTCTAGATCCGTTCTTCGCGGCTAATCCCCGCATCAAAAAGCAGGGGACTTGTCCGACCTTGATGAGGATCGGAGAGAGGATGTCTCGTGGAGAGGCACCCCAGTTCTCCATTGGAGTATATGGAGTGATGAAGCGTTATGACCGTATCTGTGTACCTGCTGATGCAGAGCTGAGACAGAGGATCTTATAAGAGGCTCACTATACACCTTACTCAGTACACCCAAGTACGAGTAAGATGTACCAGGATCTGAGACGCTCATATTAGTGGGGAGGGTTGAAGCCCGATGTAGCCAGATTTGTGGCACAATGTGTGACCTATCAGCAAGTCAAGACAAAGCATTGCAGACCTGGAGTTGAGATCCATCCACTACCAATACCGCAGTGGAAGTGGGAGGACTTTTCCATGGACTTTGTGACTGGTTTGAGACCCAATAGGAGTTTTGATGCCATCTGGATTGTGGTTGACAGACTGACGAAGACGGAACGTTTCATTCCTATCAGAGAGATGTGGCCAGTGAGCAAATTGGCTGAGGAGTACACTAGACAGATAGTGAGACTCCATGGTGTACCGAGGACGATCGTTTTTGATTGCGATGGATGGTTTACCTCGAGATTTTAGCAGCAGATTCAGCCTGCTTTGGGGATGACTCTACACTTCATGACTGTGTTTTACCCCCAAACAGATGGTCAGTTTGAGAGGACCATCCAGACCCTAGAGGATATGTTGCGAGCTTGTGTGTTGGATTGGGGACATGGATGGTATGATTACCTCCCACTTGTTGAGTTCTCATACAATAACTGACATGCATCTATTGGGATGGCTCCTTATGAGGCAATGTATGGACGTAGGTGCCGTACACCTTTATGCTGGGATGAGCCTAGCAGTATCAGTGGGATAGCGCAAAAGCAGATTCAAGATGATATGGTTCGAGTAGCGCTAATTAGAGAGAGGATGATGGCTGCACGAGGTCGCCAGAAGTCGTATGCAAACAAGAGATGCGTCCTCTAGAGTTCAGGGTAGGAGCTCATGTTTGGTTTAGAGTATCTCCGAGGCGTGGCGTCAGACGTTTTGGCATAAAGGGGAAGTTGAGTCCCCGATATGTTGGTCCTTTCAAAATACTAGAGAGAGTTGGGAGGGCAGCCTACATATTAGCATTGCCTCCGAAGTTAGAGGGTGTTCACCATGTGTTTCATGTGTCTCAACTAAGGGAGTACATACCAGATTCGAGGCAAATTGTGAGTTATGATGATTTGGTGGTTGAGCTGGACCACACCTTTGCTGAGCATCTTATTGCAGTCTTAGAATGAGGTGTGAGACGCCTGCGTTCGAAGGACATTCCTATGCTAAGGATACAGTGGTCTAGACGAGGACTTGAGGAGGCTACATGGGAGACTGAGGATAGTATCCAAAGGAACTATCCAGAGTTTTATGCTGAGATAGATGCACCTAGGGTCGATGAGTAGATCTTAGTGCTATCTTGGTGAGTATATGATTATGTGGTTACGTGCTTACATGCCTTGATGTGTTTATTCCATGCTAGCTTTGATGTGATTTATGATCTTATTAGATCTCGATGTGCTAGCATGACGTATGATTATAACTGAGGATGGTTCTTTCCTCCATGCTATCTAAGTATGATTAGGATTCACCTGGAGATGGTTCTTTCCTCTATGCTACTTTGATGGACATAGTTTATTGGAGATGTTATTCCCCCATACGATGCTTATGATTATGATCTGGCTAGAGATGTGCTTCCTCTATGCCTTGTGATGTGGTATGGCGAGAGATGTGATTCCTCTACGCCTTTGGGTAGCGTTATGACCCTGCTTTCCGGAGTTGATGATTCCTCCATGTTGGTGTTTGAGGTTATAGATTGATATAGGTTATGATCTTTTGAACGGAGATGTGATACCTCCGATAAATAGAGAGAGTTATACCTCGGCTTATGGGTCCGAGAGGATTTGGGATTTTGCAAGTTTCGGGACGAAACTTGTTCTTAGGGGGGTGAGATGTAAGAGCCTTAGTCTTTGAGAGATCTCGCACCTGTGTCTCAGCTGAGACGTAGTTGCTGTGAGGCTTTGGAGCTGCAAAGGTCCGCCCCTGCGCCCTGGTTGGCCGCCCATGTGGGCCTGTGAGCCGCCCCTACGGCTTTGTGTGACTGCAGCTGTTTTTGTTGACCCTTTGACCCGTGCTTTACCTTTTCACCCCTTTATAACTTTCTTCTCTTTCCTTCTAATGAGGGTTCTCCATCCACGGCTTCATCTCTCTCCCTACGTTCTTCTTCTTCTCTCATCTCTTCTTGGATCATCTTGGATCTTTTCTTGAGTTTGGTGTGAGTTTGCGAGCTTTATGCTTGGCTTTGTTGCTCATGATTGATCGTTGTTGTTGTTGAGCCTTGTGAGGCAGCTTGAGGTTGTTGTGGTGTTTAATCTCCTGGAGAGCTCAGCTTGCTAAGCTTCTGTGGTTTCCTTCCTATCTTTCTTCTTTCCTTCATCTTTTCCTCTATTTCCTTAATCTAGCTTAGATTCACTACGTTAGGATCTTGCTCCAGCCATGATTGGCTTGTGTTGATGTATATATATGTATGTTTCTGTATGTATGGTGTTGGAGTGAAGAAGGAGTGAAGGAATCGAAGGAAGAAGTGAAAAAAGGGGTGAAGTGGTGTCCTTTGCTGTCCAGTCGCCCCTCCGCCACCCTGCAGCCGCCCCCACGCCAGCCAGAGTCGCCCCTGCGCCACCTGTGAGCCGTCCCTGCGGCCAGCTGCACCAGCTGGTGTTTCCACTTGGTTCTACAGGTGTGTGTTGCTTCTAGGCTTACTTTAGGATGCCTTTGTTCCCTCCCTTCCTAGTGTGAGTGTATAGGTTCATGTCAAAGGTGTGAGGATGGGTTTTGATGAGGTTATGATCGATATATGCCTTGTACGGCTTTTGAGGTTTATTAGGTTGTGAAGTTAGGTTGAGGTTGATCCTATGGATCTCTTGGGTCTAGGTGTGACCTCTTTGATGAATAGAGGTTGATATCTTTCTATGCCTTATTATTAGGCAGTGCCCCTCTCTCAGAAGTGGAGGTTGATTATGGTTGAGCTTTGTACGAGGTTGAGGTAAGTCCGTAGGACATACTTAGCTACCATCCCTATATTCGGTGTTTGCATGATTGGTGTGTGCGTTATATGTTTGCTATGATAACATGAGATGTCGTTTATACCGACCTATGTTTTATTAATTGCCCCGTTGCGTGGTTGTGATAACCTTTCTTTTTCATCCCGCCATGGAGTCTGGGAGATTCTCTGATGTCAGGCCAAACTAGCTTTACAAGAAGGGCGCAATCCACTCCCATAGGGTACACGAATTGTGTGACCGATACTCGTACAGCTTACTATCAGACTCAGAGGCGAGGATGTATTGGTCTTCGTGTCACATACATTCATCTATCTATATATATACGATTTGAGTGAATGACTATTATATAAAGATGATAAAATGGGTAAATGTGTGATAGCATGTTGATGTGTTTATCTTCCATGATTGTGTTTGTGCTTATGCATTACCTTATATATGTATAGTTAGCTAATGGTTTATTACCATGTTGTAGATGCCCTACAGGATAGGCGTGCTGATGGGTGATCTAGCAGAGTGGCAGGCCGAGGACCTCTCGTACATGGGATGATTGTGGTCTTTTGGGGTTGTTACTTTTTCCTCCTACGTGAGGATGATCTTTTGTTACCTCCTATGTGAGGATGTTGTGGTTTATACTCGGCTATGATGTTATTAACTTTTGGTTGTACAGTTTATACAGTTTTATGCATTTGTTTTTATATCTCTCAGTATCATGTTGTAAGGTTCAGTGAACTTGTTGTCAGGCTAGGCTCAGGATCCACTGTGAGATCCTAACCCAATGTGGCATACCGAGTCCCACGGATTCGGGGTGTTACACTGACTCTCCTTGCTCTATCTTCAACTTGTTGATGGGAGTATTTCTCCATGTGTAAAGCTTGATTTTCAATGAAATCCCAAGCTTCATCTATCGGCATATCCATGAAAGTTCCGGCGGAAATTAATTGGAGTTTGAATTGAGTATCTCCATCCAAACCCTTGAAGTATATTTCCAGCAACTCGATCTTTGGAATCCCATTATGTGGGCAATCCAACAAAAGGTCCTTGAACCTCTCTCATGACTTGGACAAACTTTCTTTGTCCTTCATAATAAAAGCATTGATCTTGCCCCTCAAATCAGCGGTCTTTAATGGGGGAAAGAGCTTAGTAAGAAACTCCGTCGTCATCTCTTCCCAAGTGTTGATTTTTCCAGCCGGAAGAGATTGATATCAAGCAAGCGCTTTGTCTTTCAAAGAGAAGTAGAAAGGCCTCAACTTGTAATTGTTGTTCTCCACTCTTGAAGGTCTCAAAGTCTCCATCAGATTCTCGTAGTTTTGCAAATGCTGATGCTGAGATTCTCTCCAAACTTCCAAATTGACATTGTCGAATCATGCTTAAAACTTGAGGTCGAAGTTCATAATCATGCTCAGCTGGATCTCCTAGGTTGACTCCAGGATGCTTGACTTGCTGATTGGCGTCCATCCTCTGTCCTAGGGTTCGTAGAACTCCAGCAAAAAGAACATCTCGGACTGACATCCGAGGTGGTAGGTGTATCTCGGCCGGTGCAACTAGGACTAGGTCTTGCCCACTCAAGCATCTGGGATCGGTCGAGGTAAAAACTGATCCCTTAGAGCGGCCATATAAGCTTCAATTCCTTCAGTTCTTGCACAAGTGTCGCCTCTCTCTCGCTGCAATTCTTCTTTACTGAGGCAAAAATGTTCCAATGCCTCCTTTAATTCGGCTCCAAGATCGTGATCATCGTGATCGGCCATCTTAGCTTCTTTCAATCTTCGTTTGTAGGTCTTTTTTGGTTCGGGATCGTAAGGAACGATCTCCTTTCCAGCACGATTTCTTCGCATAAACCTAAGGAAAGATCCTGCGAAATCAATCAAGTAAAGTAGTCAATAGCAACAAGGGAAATAGCCCCGAAAGACAACCGAAACCGAACTTGGTCTTGACCAAGTCTCCGGCAACGGCACCAAAAACTTATTCTTTGGTGAAACTCTGTTCCGTTGCCGGAACGAGAACTTCGTATGTACCTAAGAACATAAATCTGCAAGAACACTCCCACAGTGTACGGATCGATTGTAATAAAAGCAAGAATTCCAGGGTCGAACACAAGGATTGTGGTGAAACAAAGTGATGTAGGGTCATACGAGCTAGCTCCATCTTCAACATCAGAAGGAGCCCTAATAAGAGCTCAAGCCAAACACCAAGCGGAGATGGATGCTATCTTCCTAGCCATGGTTCAAGAAGCTCATCCAAGCTCACCTCCAATGAGTCCAAGGCCCGTCATGATGCTTAGCCACATTGGACCAGCCTAGAAGAAGTTGAATGGAGCATAGGAGAGCTTCGCGTGTGCATGTGCATGGCTGGCGTGAGAAGCTAGTTAGAGAGTGTTAAATAAAGCCTAGAATAAGTCTATTTTATGGATTTATTTAAAATACTCTAATTTGTAATTATTGTTTTTATTTCTTTTCTATTTTTAGGAGAGAAGGTCTAGGTTGTATATAAACCTTTCTCTCTTCCTTTTGTAGGCAGAATACGTTAAACACATTGCCTAAGTGCTAAATTGAACCCCTTTGAGTTCAGCCTCTTGTCTTGTGAGAATTGTGGTGTTAGCATAGCTTTCTCGTTCTTGTGTGTATCAATCTCCTTCGGGTTGGTGCTACAAGTCGAATCGAAGCAACCTCTTCGTGCCTTCGATAACCCTAGATCGATTGTGTGAAGTTGAAAGAAGCGGGGTCGAATTGTCATCATTTTGGGTTCTTGGATCATCGAATCCAAGGGTTCTATCGTTTGTTCCTTTCGGTTCCTCTTTTCCATTTTCGTTTCCCTTATTGCTTGCACGTTTTCCTTTCATAATTGTTGTTGAATTTCGTTTTCTTTTATTCCCGAAGACAGGTTGCTCGTCTAGATCCGTTCTTCGCGGTTAATCCCCGTATCAATTGGTATCAGAGCTAATAGACGTTCAACCTACAAAAAGAGTCGGTAAATCATTCAAAAACCAAAAGTGTCTCGTTTTCTTGTTTGAGTCTTGCTTTGTTTTGAGTCTATTGCCATTGCCATTTCTATTCCAAGTTTTTGATTGAACTAACAAGTTTGTTGATTTAGTTTGTGAATTTTGGACGCCGGCACCACTCCAACACCACTCCAACACCGCGCCTACCACCAGTCCCTTGTGCCTACCACCAAGCCGCCACCAACCTTTGTCCCACGCCCAAACACAACCAAACAAGCCCTAAACATTCGGAAAAAAAAATTAAAATTTTTTTAAGCTGGACGATTTAGCCTATTTTCAAGCTACCAACCATCTCTTACCTTCACATTTTCAGCCTATTTTTTGAATTTTCACCCTTGGTTAGCTATTTACTTGGTCAACTCTATCCTCTTGCAACTAATTAGATTTTCTTAGCATTTTGTTTTATTTTTTTCTTTAATTCCAGCAGTAAGTTAAAAAAGAAAGGAGCTCATCTTGTTTTATTTCATAGTTTGTAATAGTTGAAGTTGTGCTTGCTAAGTGTTATTGTTCAGCAACCAAAGAGGATTACAAAGGAGCTCATCTCACTCAAAAGTTGTGCTTGCTAAGTGTTATTGTTCATCCACCAAAAAGGACTACAAAGGAGCTCATCTCACTCAAAGGGACCAAGCTATTCACGCCTAGCTTAGCCACGCCTTGGTCCACGCCTAGCTCACTTCACTTGAGCCAGGCCTTAGCCTTGACCAGCCCTTCTACACACACCTTCGGTGTCCAAGGTTTGCTTGCTTAGGCTTGACGAGTAAGTTCTTTCAAGGCTTATCTGGAGTTCAAATTTAGAGTCCATACTTAGTTGCATATAACATTCGTGCAACTTGTCCTTTCCGTTTTGAGTCTTTCCTTCTCTTTTATTGAGTCAAACACGTTTTTAAGGTGATTGAAATTGAATTTCGCTTCTACTTTAAAGCTTTTGTTTGGCTAAGTATTGAACTCACGTCAGGTTTTTGACTAATACAAGACGAGCCATCAACAAGTGTGTTGAGCACCACTAGAGAGTGAGAGTTTGCTTTCGAGTAATACACTTGTGAGGCATTTTTGTTTTAGCTAACCTAACGTGTTTGAGTGTTTTAGTGTCTTTGAACAATGTCAGGAACTTCCGCAGGTACGCCTAGCCCCGAGCCTATTTCCCCGGAGTTGTTTAACCTTATCAAGGGCTTGAAAGATAGCATTGAAGGGTTAACTACAAGGCTGTCCAGCTTGGAGGCGTCTAAGGTAGTTCCGGAGCCTCGGCCACTAGGAGGCAAGATGCGGTAGGAGACCACTCGAGGGCTCAACAACAAGGGCAAGACCGAATACCACTCCAAAGCCAACAAGAGGCGTTTCAAGCATCCCGGCACTCTAATGCCACGTAGCCCTCTCGGAATGTCCAAGGCTTAGGCTACACCGTGTCCCAATCTGGATGGGGCAATCTTGCTTTTGAGGAGCACGTTTCTATCCCTTCTTCTACCATTATACATGATAATTTGCATGACTATCCTCAACAGTTTCAGAATCAAGCTTATGAGCACGATGAGGACGGTGATGGAGATGATGAGGAATGGAGGCCAAACGGACGAAGGGAGCGCCAACAGCCCCGGAGACCTCATGACAGCCGGCGCCAAGACGAGAAGAGGCGTGAGCCCTATGGTGGCCAGCCAAGGAGGGAGCGAGATCCGGAGTATGATGGTTTTGGCAAAGTAAAGGTGAAGATCCAAGCTTTGAAGGCAAATGTGACCCGGACGTGTACATGGCTTGGGAGGCAAAGATAAAGCAAATATGGTCATGCCATAACTTTCCCGAGCATAAGAAGGTACATTTCGCAGCTCTTGAGTTTATTGATTATGCTATGATATGGTGGGATGATTTGGTGAAGGAAAGGAGGAGAACTTTGGATGCACCGGTTGTTACTTGGGCGCACATCAAGGCCTTGATGAGAGCTCGGTTCGTGCCTCAACATTACACTAGAGAATTGAGGCAATGGTTAGAGAACTTGAGGCAAGGAGCCATGACCGCTGAGGAGACCTATAATGCCATGCAAATGGCCATGGTAAATGCTAATGTTTTAGAGGATGAAGAGACTACAATGGCTAGGTATCTTCGTATTCTCAATTCAAATTTTTCTAACGAGATAGATCTTTTTCCCTATAGCTCTATGACAGAATTGCTCCACCTGGCAATCAAAGTAGAAAGGAAAATGAAGGCAAGAAGTCAAGGAGGTAAGGCTGCCTATGGCGCGCCTAGCTCATGTAGGAGCCAAGGAGGTCGCCAAAAAGGGAATTACAACCGGGAGGTGCCAAGCAAGGAGAAGCTAGCCCCGGAGCAAGGAGGTCCACGCAAGGCCCCTTATGCAGCCCCTACCAAGTCCACGCCTACACTACCTAAAGGCACTCAAGGGAGTACTTCTAACCCTTCATCTAGAGCTAGGGATATTGTATGTTTTAAGTGCCAAGGAAGAGGGCACATGATGAAGGATTGTCCTAACAAAAGAACTTTGCTAGTTAACCATTTAGGGCAATATGAGTCCGAATCTGAGCATGAGCATGATAATGATGAATTTTGAGCTTAATATGCATGATCATGATGATTTGGATGATGATGGGATTGAATATGAGCAAGGAGATTGTTTATTAGCTAAGACAGTGTTATTTGATCATCCTAGCTCATTCTTAGCTAACACTTCCATGATATGTGATAAAAGTCTTGAGCATGATAATTCTTTTATAGCTAGGAGAACTTTAAGTGTACAACCTGCTCCTTGTGAAGATAACCCAAGAGAAAACTTGTTTCACACTAGATGCTCGGTTAAAGGAAAGGTTTGTAATGTTATTATTGATGGAGGAAGTTGTTGCAATATTGCTAGCACCGAAATGTTATCTAAGTTGCAAATTCCTACATTTTATCACTCTAGGCCATATAAGCTGCAATGGATGAATGAATGTGGTGAGTTAAAGGTTAATAGGCAAGCTAAGATCACTTTTACTTTAGGCCATTATTAAGATACGGTTTTATGTGATGTTGTGCCTATGCAAGCTTGTCCTGTGTTGTTAGGCCGCCCTTGGCAATATGATAGGAGAGTTATGCATGATGGTTTTACAAATAGATATTCTTTTGTATTAAATGGTAAAACCGTGACTCTTAAGCCTATGACTCCCTTGCAGATTGTGGAGGCATTTGAGAAGAAGAAGGCAAGTGAGCAAGAGCAAGGACAAGCTAAGAAGGGGAGCAAGCCGTCGAGCCAAGACCCCTCCCTAGCCACGCCTTCTAACCACCAGCCTAGCACCCTTGTGTCCACAGCCACAAAATAGGCCACAACAGCCTTGTTAGCTTCCAAACTCGAGCTACAAAATGGCTACCTACCCTTAGACACCACCTTGATGATGCTGTGTAAGGAGCTCACTTTGATGAGTGATGAAGCCAAGGCTAGCTTGCCACCTACTATCTCAGCAATCATTGAGGAGTTTAAGGATGTGTTTCCGGAAGAAATACCACATGGCCTTCCACCCTTGAGAGGCATTGAGCACCAAATTGACCTTATCCCTGGAGCCACACTCCCAAATAGACCAGCCTACCGAATGAACCCAAAGGAGAGTCAAGAGATCCAAGCGTAAGTTCAAGACCTCCTAGACAAGGGCTACGTGAGGGAGAGCTTAAGTCCGTGCGCCGTGCCCGTGCTTTTGGTGCCTAAGAAGGACAACACATGGAGGATGTGTGTTGATTGTCGAGCTATCAACAACATCACCATCAAGTACCGTCACCCTATTCCCCGCCTAGATGACATGCTTGATGAGCTACATGGCGCCACCACCTTTAGCAAGATAGACCTACGGAGTGGCTACCATCAAATCCGAATGAAGGAGGGGGACGAGTGGAAAACAGCCTTCAAAACTAAGTTTGGTTTGCATGAGTGGCTTGTTATGCCATTTGGGTTAACTAATGCTCCTTCTACTTTTATGCGCTTAATGAACTATGTTTTGAGACATTTTATAGGGAAGTTTGTTGTAGTATATTTTGATGATATTTTAATCTATAGCAGGTCCCTAAAGGAGCATGAAGAACATCTAAGGGAAGTAGTTCTTACCCTTAGGGCTGAACACTTGTATGCTAATCTTAAGAAATGAAGCTTTTGCACTAATGAGGTTATATTTCTTGGTTTTGTAGTGACTACACAAGGCCTACAAGTGGATGAGGAGAAGATTAGAGCAATCAAAGATTGGCCCACGCTAACATCCATCAGCCAAGTAAGGACTTTCCATGGGCTTGCAAGCTTCTATAGGCGCTTTGTGAGAGACTTTAGTACCATTGTTGCGCCCTTGACGGAAATTTGCAAGAAGCATGCGCCATTTGTGTGGGAGGAGGCGCAAGAACATGCCTTTAGCAAGCTGAAATTGGTCTTAACCGAGGCGCCCTTGCTAGCTCTTCCCGACTTCACTAGGCCCTTTGAAGTGGAGTGTGACGCCTCGGGCATTGGCATAGGCGGCGTGCTCATGCAAGAAGGTAAGCCTATTGCCTTCTTTAGTGAAAAGCTCAAAGGAGCATGTCTTAATTACTCTACCTATGATAAAGAGTTATATGCTTTGTTTTGAGTGCTTAAGACATGGCAACACTACTTGTGGCCTAGAGAGTTTATTTTGCATTCCGATCATGAGTCTTTGAAGCATTTTTGGAGTCAAGATAAACTAGATAGGAGGCATGGTAGGTGGATGGAGTTTATTGAGACTTTTCCCTATGTTATCAAGTATAAAAAGGGAAAAGACAATGTAGTGGCGGATGCCCTCTCTAGGAGGCACACATTGTTGACTACATTAGATGCTAAGGTATTAGGCTTTGTTTACATTAAGGAGCTCTATGAATCTGATATTGATTTTGGTGATACATATAAGTTATGTGTGCAAAAAGGTTCCTTAGATAAATAATATTTGTTTGAGGGATTTTTGTTTCGAATTGATAAGGTGTGCATACCTAGGTGTTCCCTTCGATTGTTGTTAGTAGAGGAAGCCCATAAAGGAGGTTTAATGGGTCATTTTGGGAGGGATAAAACTTATGCTATGTTGCACTCACACTTTTATTGGCCACACATGCTTAGGGATGTTGAAAATGTGCTTAAAAGATGCTTAGAATGCCTTAGAGCTAAATCTAAAGTGAAGCCTCATGGATTGTACACACCTTTGCCCATCCCAACAGCCCCTTAGGAAGACATTAGTATGGACTTTATTGTGGGATTGCCTAGGACTAAAAGAGGTAGGGACTCGATTTTTGTGGTTGTAGATCGTTTCTCAAAAAGGGCTCACTTTATTGCTTGTCACAAAACTGATGATGCGGCCAATGTAGCTAATCTATTCTTTCGGGAAGTAGTTAGGTTACATGGAATTCCGAGGACAATAGTAAGTGATAGGGATGTTAAGTTCTTAAGTTATTTTTGGAAGACTCTTTGGGGAAAGCTAGGTACGAAATTGTTATTTTCTACATCAAGCCACCCCCAAACTGATGAGCAAACGGAAGTAACTAATAGGACTTTAACCACACTTTTAAGGGCTGTTATCAAAAAGAATCTAAAGGAATGGGAGGATGTCTTGCCATATGTTGAATTTGCCTATAATAGAGTTGTGCATTCGTCTACTTCCATCTCTCCATTTGAGTGTGTTTATGGTTTTAATCCACTAACCCCTTTTGATCTTACATCATTGCCTAAGAAGGAGCGAGTGGATTTAAGTGCTAAAACGCAGGTTGAACACTTCAAGGAGCTACATAAGAGGACAAGGATTAAGCTTGAGGAGAAAGGCAAATACAACGCAGCCAAGGCAAACCAAGGAAGGAAGAAGGTTATATTTGAGGCCGGTGACCTTGTATGGCTACACTTGAGGAAGGAGAGGTTTCAACAACTTCGGAAGTCCAAGCTCTCTCCAAGAGGAAACGGGCCTTTCAAGGTGCTACACAAGGCTGGTGACAATGCCTATGTGCTAGACTTGCCGGACGACTATGCTTGTGATCCCACGTTCAATGTGAGGGATCTAAGCCCTTTTCCATCCCTTAGTGATGATCAAGGAAATTCGAGGTCGAATTCTTTTAAAGAAGGGGAGAATGATGAAGGGTCATCCGAGCTGGTTCCATCTTCAACACCACAAGGAGCCCTAACAAGAGCTCAAGCCAAACGCCAAGTGGAGATGGATGCTATCTTCCTAACCATGGTTCAAGAAGCTCAGCCAATCTCACCTCCAATGAGTCCAACGCCCGTCATGATGCTTAGCAACATTGGACCAGCCAAGAAGAAGTTGAATGGAGCATAGGAGAGCTTCACGTGTGCATGTGCATGGCTGGCGTGAGAAGCTAGTTAGAGAGTGTTAAATAAAGCCTAGAATTAGTGTATTTTATGGATTTATTTAAAACACTCTAATTTGTAATTATTGTTTTTATTTCTTTTCTATTTTAGGAGAGAAGGTCTAGGTTGTATATAAACCTTTCTCTCTTCCTTTTGTAGGCAGAATACGTTAAACTCATTGCCTAAGTGCTAAATTGAACCCCTTTGAGTTCGGCCTCTTGTCTTGTGAGAATTGTGGTGTTAGCATAGCTTTCTCGTTCTTGTGTGTGTCAATCTCCTTCGGGTTGGTGCTACAAGTCGAATCGAAGCAACCTCTTCGTGCCTTCGATAACCCTAGATCGATTGTGTGAAGTTGTAAGAAGAAGGGTCGAATCGTCATCGTTTTGGGTTCTTGGATCATCGAATCCAAGGGTTCTATCGTTTGTTCCTTTCGGTTCCTCTTTTCCATTTTCGTTTCCCTTATTGCTTGCACGTTTTCCTTTCATAATTGTTGCTGAATTTCGTTTGCTTTTGTTCCCGAAAACAAGTTGCTCGTCTAGATCCGTTCTTCGCGGCTAATCCCCGTATCACAAAGATCGGTAATTTAGGTTGTCAAGAACAAACATGCAACAAAGCAAAGCTATCAAAGATGATATAATAGTCAGATAAAGGGAATGCGGATTCGAGAGATTAAAGCATCCAGTTGTGGTTCCGACTCAAGATCTTAAAAGATAACGTGAACAAAGGTGAGGTTTGCAAAGGTAAGGTGTTTATAAGGTGGGAATAGATCACTAGGTAAGTCTCCCTACTCACTATCCCAAACCAAAGATTCTTTAACCGGGTAAGTCTCAAGGTAGTAAGGAAAGGAACTATAATCTCAAACCAACACACCACCCAGGGGGATGGAATCAACCTTTACCGGGTAAGTCTCAGGCTAACTCTCAAATATGGGATGAAGACACACTCAAACCCTAATAAAGGATAAACCTTTACTACCTACACTCATGATCTTGGGTATACAAACAAAGGAATCACCGGGTAAGTCTCATCCTAGGCTTGTGTTGAACCACGAAAGGTATAACAAGGATAGGATTTGGCAAACTGAAACCTCAACTCAGATAAGGATCAGGAAAGGGCTTGCCTCGCTCAATTCATGTACCATCTTGGTCGAGATGTTCCACGAATGACCGAGGTGTTTGTCGGTTAAGGTAAAGGCTCAAGCTTTCAGGGTCCACTGGGATAAAGGCTCATTCTTTCGTCGTCTTTCCCACAACTTTAAGCCAATCACCCTAGAATCGTAAAAAGAACTTACTCAACAATCATCATGATAACAATAATCAAATATATGAGAAAGGAATCAATATTCAAACAAGAAAACCTTAATACAAAGGTCTCAATAACTCAATCAAACAAACAATCAGCGTTCTTCAATCACAATCAGAAAAGATAACAAATCAAACCAACTAAGAGAATCTTACAACTTTCTTCAAACTTCCTTCAAAACTAGCTTCCTTCCTTCCTTCCTTGATCTTCAACCTTCAAAACTTCTTTCAAAACTTCCTTCAAAACTCTTCAAAAATTTTGTGATCCGAAGATGGTTGAATTCAAAAAAATCAACCTCTATTTATAGGAGAATTACCTTCAAGATAAAATATCTTAAAAAGATAATTTCCTTTTCTAAAATATCTTCGAATCTTCCTTGCTTCCAAAATATATCAGCCAAAAAGATATGCTTCCTTCCAGAAATCCATCCAAAAATATGTGATACTCACATGAGTGTGAATCTCTCTAATCTGGTCCAAAATCAATCTTCTAAATCATTTCCATGCTTCCTAAGTCTCTCTTATAACTCCTCAATGCTCCGGAATGTAGCTCCAATAACTCCTTAGCTCCCTTAGCTATATTTCGGTCCAAAACGTGCCATTTTCCCTACAAATACAACGAAACTAGCTGTAAACCTCGATTCCCGCAAAGGTACACAAAACAACATAATAATCAAAGAATATACATCCATACATGCAAATTTATGAAGATAAAACGTCTAAACCAATCCCAAAATATAGACTATAATACATGCTATCAATAACGTATATAAATCTAAGGTAAAATTTGTTTTCAAAAGCCGACGTAAAAATCCCGTAATTACCCTTCCAGGGAAAAAGTACAATACTAGAACCTTGGTCATAAAACCGTGATTAAAACCTTGAGCCGTAACCCGAAATTAATCAAACAAGGGCACAATATATATAGCATAAATAAATATAAGAATATCCCCGCGATTAAAATCCAAGGTTAAAAACCGCTAACACATTTTCCGGGCAATTCATACAATTTCATAAATATGGGTAATAATCTGCAATTAATATTTATGGGCTAAATCTGTAATCAACTCTACTGGGTAACTTTGCAAAAATCCAGAATTAGGGCCATAAATTGAAAATGAGAAATTGGGTAAATATTGTAATTACATATAAATAGAGGGGGCCTGCTTTAATTAAGAGTAAAGGGTTTCTTTAACCCTTGATGAAGACGACGCTGGGGCAGAGGGGAGTGGCTTCGTAGGGCACCAACGGCGGCTTCAGTAGGGCTCTGGCAGGACGGGACGACGTTGGAGCAGGGCGACAATGGGCGCTCCAGCGGCTTGGACGGTGGCAGGGGGTGAAGGCCCAGGTTCCTCCGGCGGCCGGTCCATCGGCTGCAACAGATCCCGGCAAATAAATACAAAAAAAACAGCAATGAAGTGATGGCAAGGCGCAGGCGGCAAGTGACAGCGAAGAAGAAGGGAAGGAGAAGGCGGCAGTGCTCACTATGCTGGCGACTCCGGTGGCACAAGGCGGACGGCGAGGCAGGGTAGGATCTTCCGGGCGTGGCTTCAACTCCTGGCGTTAGCCTCTTCTAGCATTCCGATTCGACAAAGGAGGGGATAGAGCTCGTCCTGTAGATGGTGAGTGTTCCGATCGATGTTTTTTGAGAGGACAACGACAAAGAGGAGGGTGAGTTGAGTGTTGTCAATTGGGTGAGCCTAGGGGGTGTTGCCTGAAATTCAATATAGAGGAGGGAGATGATGGCTGCGTGAGAGATGGAGATGGGCTGTTGTAGGAGAGTTACAGAGGGGAGTCGATTGCTGCTTATTGTCGAGCATGGTGATTCAAAAGGGAGACGAGGGGTTGAGTCTGAGAATGACAGAAAGGAAGAGAGTGAGGTGAGGGGAAGAGTAGTTGACTGCAGTCAGAATCCTTTGGAGCCTTGTATGTAGCCTTCTCTATTGCCTCTTTCTGATTGGTCAATTCATTAATTTTAATTATTATTCCTAAATTAAAATTAAAACATAAACTTATTAATAAAACCCTACAAAATATTTTTTATTTTTTAAAACAATATAACAAATCTTATTCTCTCTTTCTCCCTAAATCAGATTCCCTATTCTTCGATTTTCTTCTACTACTGGTTCCGCCATAGACCTAGCCCTTCGTCCACCAGAGAAGATCGCCGCTGTCTAGCCGAAAAGCCGCCATAGATCGCGCATCGCCACAGACGAAGCGCCACCGCAGATCTACTCTCTATTTCTTTCTCACGATTGTTAGTGAGCGGTTACTCGTTTGATTTTGTTGTATCGCTTCTGTCCGATACGATACCTTTCTCAAGATCGTTTGCCTTGATGGAACTTAGGTATAGTCTGTTGGTTTGCCCCGGAACTGGAAAAAAGCTTACACCCATGTTAAATTATGTAATTAGGTTAACTTATGTAATTAGGTTAACTTATATTCTAATTTTGGATTCTAGCACATCATCTAATTGCTCACTAACAATCGTGAGAAAGAAATAGAGAGTAGGATCTGCGGTGGCGCTTCGTTTGTGGCGATGCGCGATCTGCGGCGGCTTTTCGGCTAGAAAGCAGCGATCTTCTCTGGTGGACAAAGGGCTAGGGCTATGGCGGAACCAGTAGCAGAAGAAAATCGAAGAATAGGGAAATTGATAGAATAGGGAATCTCATTAACGGAACCAGTAGCAGAAGAAAATCGAAGAATAGGGAATCTGATTAACGTGAGCGAGAAAGAGAATAAGATTTGGTATATTGTTTAAAAAAATAGAAGATATTTTGTAGGGTTTTATTAATAAGTTTATTTTTTAATTTTAATTTAGGAATAATAATTAAAATTAATAAATTGACCAATTAGAAAGAGGCAATAGAGAAGGCTACATACAAGGCTCCAGAGGATCCTGACTGAGTTGACTGGGACGAGGGGTCAACAAGAGGGAGAGATGAGGGTGGAACGAGGGGTCATCAGCCATGTAGCTGGGTAGGCTACATCTTGCAGGCATCTAAGGTTAGGAGTAGTGGTGAAAAAAATAATAATAATATTAAAATAGAAAAAATTGGGAATCAATAAACTCGATCAAAACTAATCGGAATGAGGTTTTCGAATCGGAAAACTTTTCGACTTTTTCGAAAATGATAATATGGATATACACGAACGTATCCAAAATAATAATGTACCGGGGAAAGGTATTCTTCGAAGTAAAAAAAACTTCTAATAAAACATTAAGCTAATAAAATATCGATAGAAGTATGAAAAATAAAAATCGAAAACGCACCCAATAAACGGGGCGTTACATTAGATCCCCCTAAAAACAAGTTTCGTCCTGAAACTTGCTATAATGCCGAACTTCTCATTCCCTAAGGCCAAGGTATGAACTCTCAAACTACGAAGGCTTAAACCTTCTAATCTATACACACAAACTACTCGAACTACCACCACAAGATATATTAGGTCATATAGCACATTCTCACACAGGGCTCAAACCACACATAATATCACACATACAGATAACTCAACCAAGGGAAGAACTAGGTCTAACCCATCGATTCTATCAACGCTACTAGCTCAACGTAAAACTCAACCCAAGATACTACCCTCCGTCTTCCAGTTAGCCTCATCAGTTCGTCATCTGCCACTACATCCTCATGACTGAGAACACGTCTCGAGTCATGTATGAACTCTCTCGATTGATATACATGAAATACCGGGTGGCGACGCCAACTTGTAAGTCACTTCTCCAACTCGCTTTCAGATCTCAAAGAGGTCCGATATATCGGAACTCAACCTCCTTCTCGAGTCTTTCTCAATCCAGCGTTTTCATTATGTTTCTTCTTTTCTTATCTCTAACAAAGAAGATCGAACTTCCAATTTATACCGTTGGGTTTGGTTCTTGTCAAACAAAACTTTGATGTTACGTTTCCTCACTTCTTGTTGCCAGTTCCAAGTAATGAAGGAAGTACTATACTTCACACTACTTATACTAACGAGACGCGTATACTATTACTCTTACATCGTTCCTCAATACTCAGTCAAGATCTTGCCTTTGAGAATCACTCGTACACTTCACACCCATCATACCTTGAGGCAATTTCAAAACAATACCTCAACAACTCTTTTATTAACTGTTAACAACTATTATGACCCTTGTCCATTTTCAAAACTTCTTTGTCTTCCAACGTAGGTTAGCCATTGATGGTATTACTTTGGAAAATCTCTCCACAAATCCGGAAATGACCAGCACATCCAAGAGCTCTAGTAACTTCTTCCACGTCCTTCGGGGGTTGCCATCCCGAGACAACTCGTAGTGACCATGGTTTTCCGGAATGCCGTATTTGTAGTATTCGAGTCTCGAATTCTTAATTGGTGACAAACAGACCTTAAATCATTCTTAGAAGAGACTACCAACCCTTGTAACCGGTCGAGTAGATCATCTATCCGTTGTGAGGGATACTTGTTCTTCATTGTTATCTTGTTCGGCTCATTGTAATTGATGTACAAACGAAGATAACTATCTCTTTTTGCAACTGGTGTTCTCCCTAACAACTTCAAATCAAGACTTCGAGATCACGTCTAGTGTTTTCTATGGCAGTGCATTGGTTCTAATGAACCTTTACCAACAAGTCCTTGCGACGGGTTGTCCAAATGCTTCTTCCACTCACGTATCTTTACTGGTGTCCTTATTTAAGTATTCCTTCAACTTTATCCCAATTTCCTTCTTTGATGATATAATTGTAAAAATCTTCTAAGCTTTCTCAGTTATGTGCAACCATAAGGGTCCAAACTGCAAGACTTAACCGTTCTCTAAAACAACTGACCTTATGTTCTTCGCTTTCCACTATATCCCCCAACATATGGGAAACGCTCCTTGCATTTTATATAAGCTTGCACTATAAACATCCTTCCTTCAAGTAGGTGTAGAACTCACTTCATTTCCTTTCTCAAACGTCAATCCAACAACAGAGGCTCGTAATCTCAAGCTTTCATATACTTCTCGTACATCTCATTTCGATATCGAACTTCAAAACTTCGGTCTTCTCTTACTCTTGTTGGTCACCTTATGCATCTCTTGGGATTCCATGAACAATCTCACAACCGTACTAGTACACCTTTAGGCGAAGTTTCCTGACCACAATCACTGAAAGATCCACTCATAACTCCACCAAGCACTCACATCATTAACAAACAAAGACAGCAATGAAAATGAGAAAACAAAAAAGGGATAAGAAGTATTCAAAGGAACAATGATGGAACCCTTGGATTCGAGATCCAAGAACCAAACCAGTGACGATTCAAACCAACTTCTTACAACTCCACACAATCGACCTGAGAATCGAGAGCACGAAGAGGATGCCTTGTTCGACTTGAACACCAATCCCGAAGGAGATTGACATACACAAGAACGAGAAAGCCAGATCACACACACACAAACTCAGGAGACAAGAATGATTGAGTTCTTTTGGATTCAATTCTGAAATGCTCTCAGCAAAACTTGTATAAAACTTGTCTAACTACAAAATAAAGAGAGAAAAGGCTTATATACATCCTAGGGCTTTTCTTCCTAAAACAAAAAAAAAAGAAACTAATTACAATAATAACATTGAGAGAGAGCTATATAAAGCCCAGCAAACATTAAAAACAATTGGGTCTAATTAAACTCTCCTATTCAGCCTCTCACGTCCACATACTTAAATGAATGTTCCAGCCATGCACATGCACACACGTGAAGCCCCTTGTATCTGATTTCAAGGCCTTCGTCTATCCTTTGAAATCCTTTCCAAGGCCTACTCCAGCAACTAGAAATACAATTTAAGCTCCATTAATCATCTCGGTTGGTATGGGTTCGTGGCTGATCTACAAGATGGTCCTTAGGCTTGATGAAGGTGGACTTGGTTGAGCTTCATGGGCCATGTGTAGGAAAAGAGCATCCATCTCAGCTTGGCATTTAGCTTGAGCTCTTTTTAGAGCCCCCTGAGGTATTGAAGATGGAGTTAGCTCAAATGATCCTTCATCATGATGGGTTTGGGATGTTGCCTCCATTAGTTGGCTTGGATGCTCCCGCATCATTCCCCCTTTCTTGAAAATGATGTGTCCTCGAATCCGGGTCTTCTTTCGTTGCAAGGATGTTGGTTGTTGGATCACGGGAAGTGTCTTCTCCCGAGCTGAAATTTCATCCACTCCCCGGACACCCTTTGAGGTCACTATAGGGTTCAATCAACTCTAAATTATCCACATGTTTTCCATACTACACAAAAGATTTCCAAGCAAAATGATAACCTAAATGACTCCTTAATGACATGGCTACATCAAATTTCAAACTTAAGTCATTAAAATCCCAATCCGATGCATTTCTCTAAGTAGTGTCTTCCTGTTCAAAGTCCAATTCAATATCCCAATCAAAGCCTTTCGCATATAACTCAAACCCATCTATTACATCCTCAACAAGCTTAATGTCTAGACCTAAATCAGATTCATGTCCATTTATGTCTTTATCAGAGTTTTCACACAAATCAGAAAGTGAACAACCTATGGGCAATGAAGTGCAAGAGGGTATGGAAAGGCTCCCTTGTAGATCCTCACAAGGGTCATATTTTGACACCTATTTCATTTCTAGTTTATTACCAGTTAATTAACCCTGTTTAAAGCAATAAGCGGAAAAGCGGAAAACGAAAATTTATAAAACTTTATCTTACAACCATCTTCACAACATATATACATACTAACACACGTCATAAAACTCCGTTTAACCAAAACACAACTGTTTTAAAACCATGCAAAACATCCTAGGCGGTAGCATCCCATAACAGCCCACCTGATATGATCTCAAATCCAGGTGTTGGGTCCAACGTCCTTGCCTTGATCAGGCTGAGTTTGAGTAGTTGAAAAAATATGTGGATATAACAACAATGAGCCACACGCTCAGTAAGGGTATACAAATCGCACTCTCCCAATATATATAAGTATCTAATATCCCGTCCCCAAAGGACACTCTATACCCTTCCTCACATTCCAAAGTCGATCAATGCATACATATCCACATTCACATATAATTCCACAACCATTCACATCACATTTCACATAAACATTCAAGCATGTTATCACACATATAAATATATCATCTCATATAAACATCTCATATCATCTCATCGAATATAAATAATCATAACATAACATATAACATGCTAGACTTGATCGCATCGATGCATAGGTGATAATTAACTAACTAGCCCCAACTGATCGTACGATATATTTTCTCATTGCTTTCGTATTTCTTTTCTTTCTTTCTTTCTTTTTTTTTTATTTTCGGTTGGCCAACCCGATAGCGTCCTAGGCACCCCTTAGATAAGGTAGCGACCTCGGCCATCTTGTCCTAAGACCCCCTGTAGATCAGGTTGCGATCTTGGACTATTTTTCTTATCTTGAGGCCCCCTGTAGATCAGGTAGCGACCTCTGGCTGTTTTTCTTATCTTGAGGCCCCCTCTAGATCAGGTAGCGACCTCTAAGGCCCCCTGTAGATCAGGTAGCGACCTCGTCCCCCGGAAACCTGTGCGGGACCCAGTTGGGCTAATTAATCAATTACCATCCTATATTATCACTTCCATATCATAACTCAAATTCATGCTTTCATCATATTCTTTCATCACATTCTTTCCACTATCATCTCATGTACCTCATGCATGCTTTCATAAAGAATATCAATTCATCATCATCGTCGTCTCACTCATATACATATAAGCATGCATACAATCATAACAAACATATATATACACTCAAGCATGCATAAAATCATAGTATATTAAATACATAACATTTATTAAGCAAGTGTAATTCATATACACTTACCTCGCAGGTAAGAACAATAAAACCTCGCAAACCAACTATTGAGTCCGTTTCCCACTCGGACTATCCTCCTTTATCGTGCTTGGATACGCTCACAAAGACTAAGCTATAGTTAACCAAAACCTTCAACAACACCTGTTGAGAATATCATATTCTTCGTATTAAACTTCTCGCTTCAAACACCAACTAAATTCATTCCTTTGAATTTAATTAACTTATATCCTCCTCTATAATCCCAATTTAATTAATTTAACCTTCAATTAATTAATTAAATTTCGCCAGAATAACGTTTTGCCCGCAGGCAATTTCTGAACCCACCTGTCATCAAATCTCAACAAACAAACAACCCATAATCACCAGAATAATGTAACGAGCATAATGGAATTTCCAATTATCCATTTTGACAAGCCTAAGGTCAATTTAGCCCAAATCGCAATACGGAAAATGAATAAATTCATAACTTATTCGTTACTAACCCGATTGACGATCCGAAAGAAGATTCGGAATCACAACGACGCACGCTACGCTCGGACACCATCAAATTCTCCGGAATCTGAGCGACGGAACCTCCCTAGTGTCATATATGCTCGACCAGGCCTTCCCTTGCTCGGAAATGTAGAAACTCGGTACCAAATTGAAGAGAATGAAGAGAGGAATGCAAAAACTCAAACGGATTTGAAATCGGATTAGAAACGGAGAGTAGATATGAGTTTGAAGATTGAGAGAAATCAGAGCTTTTACGAGAAAATGTGAAAGGAAATGAATTAATAAACGTTATTTCCGCTATTTATAGCGAAGACGATAATTATCCTTTAGCGGAGTCGATGATTATCCTTTAGCGGAATCGATAATTATCCTTTCACCGATCCGAAAAAGCGGATCAAGACCCCTTCTCCAAACTTCTCGAAATTAGAATAATAAATCTGAAATATTGTATGGATAATTAGTCCGCAATTGTCTCGAAAAACGCGTATTCCTAAGCCGTCTTTCTTAGCCGCTAAGAAACGAAATAACGACTCTTTTGGCCGTTTTGCCATTCCATGTTTTTTCATATCTAGGACATGTCCGATGTCCTGATCATTTTTCTCAACTGCATTTTTATTAATTGAAGCTCCCAAATGCTCCAAATAACACCGGGTTGTAATATCATCTAGGAGCAGGTTACCTCGAGAGGTATCTCGTGTTAAAACGGATTTAATTCCTTAAAATTCTCGATTTGGTCATCTTCGATTTTTGACTGTTACAAATATCTCCCACTTTAAGAAATTTCGTCCCGAAATTTAAGAAAGGACGTAGAACCAAACTCGTAGATATATCAAAAGGATGTACAACTGGATCACAATTTCTCGAGGTTTTTACTTAAAAAGGTAGGGGTATTTCGCTTTCATAACTCGTTCGGTCACCCATGTAGCCTCTCGAGCTGAATGATGTCCCCATCTAACCTTCATCATCGGAATCTAATTGTTTCTCAATCTTCGAACTTGCCTGCCTAAAACCTCAACTGGTTCTTCTGGGTAGGACAAGTTCTCAGATACTTCTATCTCAGGTTCGGGAATGATATGACTAGGATCTGACCTATACCTTCGTAGCACTGAAACGTGGAAGACGTCATGCAATCTTGATAACTGAAGTGGTAACACCAACCTATACGCAAGTGGTCCGATCTTCTCTAAGATCTCATATGGACCAATGTATCTCGGTGCTAATTTCCCATGCCTACCAAATCTCATAACTCCCCTCCATGGAGATACTTTCAAAAACACTCTATCGTCTATCTCATATGTCATCTCTCGTCTATGGCGATCAAAGTAGCTCTTTTGACGATCTTGTGCTACCTTCAAGCACTGCTTTATTACTTGTACTTTCTCTATTGTCTGTTGTACAAGTTCAGGACCCTCTATTTGTCGCATGCCCTCAAAATCCCAACATACAGGTGTGCGACACTTCCTTCCATACAAGGCCTCGTAAGGGGCCATACCAATACTCGAATGGAACTGTTATTATACGCAAATTCGAGCAATGGCAAGTTAGAATCCCAGTTACCTTTAGGCTCCAAAACACGAGATCTCAACATCTCCTCCAAGGTCTGAATCGTTCTCTCTAATTGTCCGTCTGTCTGAGGATGGAATGTCGTACCGAAATGCAATCTTGTACCTAAGATATTTTGCAGACTTCCCCAGAAATGCGATGTAAACCTTGGATCTCTATCAATACAATCGATGCAGGGACTCCGTGCAGTTGAACAATCTCTCTCACATACAACTCTGTCAACTCATCCAAGGAGTTATCTTGTCTCATCGGTAAGAAGTGGGCAGATTTCGTCAATCTGTCTACAATCACCCATACCGTGTCATTCTTTCTGAAAGTCCTAGGAAGTCCAACCACAAAATCCATTGTAATCCGCTCCCACTTCCACTCAGGAACTGATAAAGATTGTAATTTTCCAGCTGGTGCTTGGTGTTCCGCCTTCACTTGCGGACACAGTAGACATCGAGCTACAAAATCAGCTACCTCTCGTCTCATCTTGGGCCACCAATAGATCTTCCTCAAGTCATATATTAAACATCTTCGTACTCCCAGGATGCATGGAATACCTCGAGGAATGTGCCTCTTCAAGTAGCTTCTTCTTTAACCCCTCAATGTTGGGTACGCATATCCGTGTACCTCTATATAACACTCCCTGATCACACAACTGGAAGTGTGTAGTGGTAGCATCTCCCACTTTAGCTTTCAACTTCTTCAGTGTAGCATCCTCATCTTGTCTAGTTGAAATCTCATCGAGAATCAACGGTCTAACCTGAATGTTCGCTATCAACTCGGATCCTCTTACATCCATCCCTACTCTCATAACTCTGAGAGCTAATAGATGCTCAACTTTGTAGTTGATCTTACTGCCTTGGTCACTGCTCTTTCTGCTAAGAGTGTCAG
This sequence comes from Fagopyrum homotropicum, assembly GCA_033239125.1. Taxonomy (NCBI): domain Eukaryota; kingdom Viridiplantae; phylum Streptophyta; class Magnoliopsida; order Caryophyllales; family Polygonaceae; genus Fagopyrum; species Fagopyrum homotropicum. The sequence continues at coordinate 63,902,323 of BSWB01000005.1, forward strand.
CTACCACATTCGCCTTTCTTGGATGGTACTCTATAGTGCAATCATAATCCTTGAGTAACTTCATCCATCTTCTCTGCCTCTGATTCAGATCCCTCTGAGTGGGAATATACTTCAGGCTTTTATGGTCGGTAAATACCGGAAATGTATCACCATAAAGATAGTGCCTCCAGGTCTTAAGAGCATGAACTATAGCAGCAAGCTCTAGGTCGTGTGTAGGGTAGTTCTGCTCATGAGGTCTCAACTGTCTAGATGTATTTGCTATTACCTTCTCTTCCTGCATTAGAACTCCTCCTAAGCCACTCCCAGATGCGTCGGTGTAAACCACAAAGTTACCCTTATCTGAGGGTACAGCCAGAATAGGGAACGTAGTCAATCTTTTCTTAAGTTCTTCAAAGATCACTTGACAATTGTTGTCCCATACAAACTATTGATTTTTCTTTAGCAAGTTAGTCAATGAGCACGCGATAATCGAAAAGTTCTTTACAAACTCCGTAATGCTCTTCGGAATTTCCCATTCTGTAATAGCCTTGATCTTGGATGGATTAGGTTGTATACCATCTCGTGATATCACTTGTCCTAGAAAGGCAATCTGGTCCGTCTAAAACTCGCACTTGCTGAACTTCGCGTACAAATGTCTCTCCCTCAGAATCCCTAAGATATGTCTCAAATGTTCTTTATGAGTATCTGCATCTCGGGAATATATCATCAATGAAGACCACGACGAACTGATCTAGATAAGGTTGGAAGATCGAGTTCATCAACGCCATGAATGCTGCAGGTGCATTCGTCAACCCAAAAGGCATAACTGTAAACTCATAGTGTCCATACCGAGTACGAAAAGATGTCTTCGGTATAGAATTTTCTACTATCTTCAACTACCAGTATCCCGATCGAAGGTCAATCTTTGAAAACACTGTAGTACCCCTTAACTGATCAAGAAAATCCTCTATCCTCGGTAAGGGATACTTGTTCTTGATTGTGATTTTATTGAGCTGACGGTAGTCTATGCACAATCGTAAACTACCGTCCTTCTTCTTCACAAAAAGCACTGGTGCACCCCAGGGAGAAATACTCGGGCGTATAAAACCTTTCTCGAGTAACTCCTTCACTATTTCCTTAACTCCTTCAGCACTAGCGGAGCCATCCTGTAAGGAGCAATTAATGTAGGTGTTGCACCTGGTAATGCTTCAATCTCGAAGTCTACCTCTCTACTCGGAGGTAAACTAGGTAAATCATCAAGGAAAACATCAAGAAATTCTCTAACAACATCCACCTCAGATACTCCGGGGCTAACAATAGCATAATTTGACACACTAGCCAGATAAGCCTAGCACCCTTCCCAAAGTAGTCTAAAAGTTTTCACTACAGATATAAGGTAAGTAGGAATAATATTCCTCTTACCGGTGAAAATCACCTTTCTCACCCCATCTACCTCCATTGTAACTTCCTTTGTATAACAATTACTCAAAGTAATATGAGTGGATGATCAATCCATTACTAACATCACACCAAACTCTCTCAAAAAAACCATCCCATGTCAACACTAGTGGTATACTACGGCCATTAGGGACCGTGTCCCACCAGATCCAATCTTTAGGAACCAATAGAAAAGGCAGATCCCGTCTCTAGTTTCTCCTTCAAGCAAGGATATAGCATATTGTACACGTCTCTCATTAGCGTAGATAACTCCATCTAGAATGGACACAGTGTTCCTCAATCACTCATCCATTACTAATGGATCAGTAGTCCCCTCAAACGACTTTGCCCCTTGGCGGCAAATCTTCTCAAAATTCTTGTCCATCTTTACTAGAATAATACCCGCTTGAGACAACAGTGTTTACGGTGGTATAACTTTTCTCAAATATATCACTAAATTAGATATACCAGCCACATCCGATGGTGGTAGTGATATTGGCTAAACTGGCACCTTAGGGTGCTCCTGATCTTTTCTACCCTGAGCATGTATACACTCACTCGACCCTTTGGCTGTGCTCCACCATCTAAAAGAAAAAGAAACTTTCAAAAGCTTTTCAGAAAATTTCCCACAACCCAAGCCAAGGAATCATATCCCTGCTCTGATACCAACCAAAATGTGACACCTATTTCATTTCTAGTTTATTACTAGTTAATTAACCCTGTTTAAAGCAATAAGGGGAAAAGCGGAAAACGGAAATTTTTAAAACTCTATCTTACAACCATCTTCACAACATATATACATACTAACACACGTCATAAAACTCCGTTTAACCAAAACACAACTGTTTTAAAACCATGCAAAACATCCTAGGCAGTAGCATCCCATAACAGCCCACCTGATATGATCTCAAATCCAGGTGTTGGGTCCAACGTCCTTGCCTTGATCAGGCTGAGTCTGAGTAGCTGAAAAAATATGTGGATATAACAACAATGAGCCACACGCTCAGTAAGGGTATACAAATCGCACTCTCCCAATATATATAAGCATCTAATATCCGGCCCCAAAGGACACTCTATACCCTTCCTCACATTCCAAAGTCGATCAATGCATACATATCCACATTCACATATAATTCCACAACCATTCACATCACATTTCACATAAACATTCAAGCATGTTATCACACACATAAATATATCATCTCATATAAACATCTCATATCATCACATCACATATAAATAATCATAACATAACATATAACATGCTAGACTCGATCGCATCGATGCATAGGTGATAATTAACTAACTAGCCCCAACTGATCGTACGATATATTTTCTCATTGCTTTCGTATTTCTTTTCATTCTTTCTTTCTTTTTTTTTCTTTTCGGTTGGCCAACCCGATAGCGTCCTAGGCCCCCCTAGATCAGGTAGCGACCTCGGCCATCTTGTCCTAAGACCCCTGTAGATCAGGTTGCGATCTTGGACTATTTTTCTTATCTTGAGGCCCCTTGTAGATCAGGTAGCAACCTCTGGTTGTTTTTCTTATCTTGAGGCCCCTCTAGATCAGGTAGCAACCTTTGAGGCCCCCTGTAGATCAGGTAGCGACCTCGTCCCCCGGAAACCCGTGCGGGACCCAGTTGGGCTAATTAATCAATGACCATCCTATATTATCACTTCGATATCATAACTAAAATTCATGCTTTCATCATATTCTTTCATCACATTCTTTCCACTATCATCTCATGTACCTCATGCATGCTTTCATAAAGAATATCAATTCATCATCATCGTCGTCTCACTCATATACATATAAGCATGCATACAATCATAACAAACATATATATACACTCACGCATGCATCAAATCATAGCATATTAAATACATAACATATATTAAGCAAGTGTAATTCATATACACTTACCTCGCAAGTAAGAACAATAAAACCTCGCAAACCAACTATTGAGTCCGTTTCCCACTCGGACTATCCTCCTTTATCGTGCTTGGATACACTCACAAAGACTAAGCTATAGTTAACCAAAACCTTAAACAACACCTGTTGAGAATATCATATTCTTCGTATTAAACTTCTCGCTTCAAACACCAATTAAATTCATTCCTTTGAATTTAATTAACTTATATCCTCCTCTATAATCCCAATTTAATTAATTTAACCTTCAATTAATTAATTAAATTTCGCCAGAATAACGTTTTGCCCGCAGGCAATTTCTGAACCCACCTGTCATCAAATCTCAACAAACAAACAACCCATAATCACCAGAATAATGTAACGAGCATAATGGAATTTTCAATTATCCATTTTGACAAGCCTAAGGTCAATTTAGGCCAAATCGCAATACGGAAAACGAATAAATTCATAACTTATTCGTTACTAACCCGATTGACGATCCGAAAGAAGATTCGGAATCACAACGACGCAGGCTAGCTCGGACACCATCAAATTCTCCGGAATCTGAGTGACGGAACCTCTCTAGTATCATATATGCTCGACCAGGCCTTCCCTTGCTCGGAAATGTAGAAACTCGGTACCAAAATGAAGAGAATGAAGAGAGGAATGCAAAAACTCAAACGGATTTGAAATCGGATTAGAAACGGAGAGTAGATATGAGTTTGAAGATTGAGAGAAATCAGAGCTTTTACGAGAAAACGTGAAAGGAAATGAATTAATAAACGTTATTTCCGCTATTTATAGCGAAGACGATAATTATCCTTTAGCGGAGTCGATGATTATCCTTTAGCGGAATTGATAATTATCCTTTCACCGATCCGAAAAAGCGGTTCAAGACCCCTTCTCCAAACTTCTCGAAATTGGAATAATAAATCTGAAATATTGTATGGATAATTATTTCGCAATTGTCTCGAAAAACGCGTATTCCTAAGCCGTCTTTCTTAGCCGCTAAGAAACGAAATAACGACTCTTTTGGCCGTTTTGCCTTTCCATGTTTTTTCATATCTAGGACATGTCCGATGTCCTGATCATTTTTCTCAACTGCATTTTTATAAATTGAAGCTCCCAAATGCTCCAAATAACACCGGGTTGTAATATCATCTAGGAGCAGGTTACCTCGAGAGGTATCTCATGTTAAAACGGATTTAATTCCTTAAAATTCTCGATTAGGTCATCTTCGATTTTTGACTGTTACACATATGGTGCATCTAAAACCTCTTTAGCTATCAAAGGCTCAATGTGCTCAGATTCATTAATAACGCAAGCCAATTCATTGCAAATAAGGTAATTACACTCAATAACACTCAAAACAGGCTTGGTAATACAATTGGGTCATTTCTTATGCTCAGGCTCATGCACATGTCATAGTCATCAATTTCATGCTTATCACTTTCATTATCACCCAATAATTTAGATTCATGCTCAACTGTTTCATCACTGATGATAGCATGCAACACAATCTCAGATTCTGATTTTAACAAGTCTAAGTCATTAAACATTAAAGTACAAGGTTTTGAATCACTTCCCTTTGGAGTTGTGGTAACCCCAATTGATGATGAAGGTGTGCTAATGGCTGATAGCGAGTTGTGTAAATCATCTTGCTTGGGAAGGTCGTGGCATGACCAGATTTGTTCCATCCTCGCCTCCCATGCTGTGTTCACATCAAGATCACGTTGACCCTCGAAGTTGGGCATTTTCATCATGCCAATGCCGTCTTGTACTGGTTCTCGAAGTGGATCATGTCTCCATCCTTCATCCTCTCGATAATCCCATGGCTCCTACACATAATTTTGATATTGGTTACAATAATAATGCATATTAGGAGTAGAAGGGACATAATTACGCTCTTGGAAAGCATGGTTTCTTTGGCCTTTTTGGATTAGGCCTTGAAGGTTGCATAGCATTCGAACTTCTTCCAGCCTCAAGTGTGGCCAACTTTGTACTTAGACCATCAATGCTATCTTGCAAGACCTTGAAAAGGTTGAACAATTCGGTGTGAATCGGTTCTGAGCACTTTGCACCTGCTGGACTCGGTGACATAGACATAATGCAAAACACTCTACAATAGCAAACACGTTAGGTTAGTTTCAACATAAACACCTAGCAAGTGTATCACTCAGAAAAATAAGGTTCTCTCACTCTCTAGTGGTATGATACAAGCTTGATGATGGCTCGTCTTGTATTAATCAAAAACCTCACGTGAGTTCGATGCTTAGTCAAACTAAAGCTTTTAGATGGAAACAAGGTTCGATTTCAATCACTTCAAAAATGTATTTGACTCAAAAAAAGAAGAAAAGACTCAAACGGAAAGGACAATTGCACGTATGATATATGCAACTAAATGACTCAAAATTTAGAACTCAAATAACCTTTGAAATAACTTACTCGTAAGACCCAAGAAGTGAACCCTAGACACCGTAGGATGAGGTTAAGGAAGGCTGAGCTATGTTGTTTGATGGCGGAAAATGGACAGTAGCAAGGTGTGGCTAGATAGGTTCAACGAGATGCTTGGCTCTTCCTCCGAATGAGACGAGATACTTGACTTAAGTCCTTCCTTGGAGTCCTCTTTGTTGCTGAATAACACTAAAACAAATGTAATAATACTAGGCTAATTACAACCTATGAAATAAAAAAGATTCTGATTCCTTTTCTTCTTTTTTTTTTTATCTTTTTGATTTTTTTTTTTGATTTCTTTCTTCTTTTTTTTTCCTTTGATCTCTTTTTTTTTTACTTTATGATTTAGGAAATCAGAAAAGAAGAATAAACAAAAATTGAAAGAAAAGTGAAAAAAAAAATTTTTGTTTGTAGATAAACGTGGGCCAAGTTGTTGCAAATCTTCAGGATAAGATCAAATTTCAGCTCCTAGATTGTTGCAACTAATTCAAGGTGCCAGAACTGTAGGAGGAAAACAACTACTCTAAGCTCCATGCCGGATTTGTAGGAAACACGCTGAATCAACTCCAATTTTGGCGTGTATTGGATGTATGGAAACAATCTACTTCCACTTCAATTCTGCGTGGTCTGGATGCAAGAAAAAGAAGCAGCCATGTTTGGTTTTTGTTCAACTAGTTCAAGTGAGGCTAATGTGGCTGAGGGAAAAATGGTGGTGTGATGATGGTTGGTGTGGTGCTATGGTTGTTTCCGGTGTCCAGAAATCACAATCAAAGGAACAAACTCGTTAGACTCAAACATAGCTTAGAGTAGAAGAGAGAAACGGAAATAGACTCACAATGATCAATTACAATGATCAAAACAGACTCTTTTTGTGATTTTATGATTGATTTACCGACTCATTTTGGTGGTTGGATGTCAACTACGCTCTGATACCAATTGATACAGGGATTAGCCGCGAAGAACGGATCTAGACAAACAACCTGTTCTGAAGAATGAAGAACACACGAAATTAACAAACAAGGACAACAATGAAAACTAGAAAACAAAAAAGGGATAAGAAGTGCCGAAAGGAACAATGATAGAACCCTTGGATTCGAGATCCAAGAACCAAACCAGTGACGATTCGACCCCGCTTCTTACCACTCCACACAATCGACCTAAGAATCGAGAGCACGAAGAGGATGCCTTGTTCGACTTGCAACACCAATCCCGAGGAGATTGACATATACAAGAACGAGAAAGCCAGATCACACACAAACTCACGAGACAAGAATGATTGAATTCTCTTGGATTCAATTCTGAAATGCTCTCAGCAAAACTTGTATAAACCTTGTCTAACTACAAAATAAAGAGAGAAAAGGCTTATATACATCCTTGGCCTTTTCTTCCTAAAACAGAAAAAAGAAACTAATTGCAATAATAACATTGAGAGAGAGCTAAATAAAGCCCAACAAACATTAAACACAATTGGGCCTAATTACTCTCATATTTAACCTCTCACGTCCACATACTTAAATGAATGTTCCAGCCATGCACATGCACACACGTGAAGCCCCTTGTATCTGTTTTCAAGGCCTCCGTCTCTCCTTTGAAATCCTTTACAAGGCCTGCTCCAGCAACTAGAAATACAATATAAGCTCCATTAATCATCTTGGTTGGTATGGGTTCGTGACTAATCCATAAGGTAGACTTGGTTGAGCTTCATGGACCATGTGTAGGAAAAGAACATCAATCTCAGCTTGGCATTTACCTTGAGCTCTTTTTAGAGCCCCCTGAGGTATTGAAGATGGAGTTAGCTGAAATGATCCTTCATCATGATGGGTTTGGGATGTTGCCTCCATTAGTTGGCTTGGATGCTCCCGCATCAGTTGCCCTAATCTAGATTCCTCAGTTCATGTCATAGCTGTAACACCCCAAATCCACGGGACTTGGAGTGTCACATTGGGCTAGGATCTCACAATGGATCCTGACCCTAGCCTGACAACAAGTTCACTGGATCTTACAACAAGGCACAGGTAGATTAAAACCAAATACATAAAAGTTGTATATGATACATTAATATAGTTTACAAACTCAGAGCCGAGTACAAAACATCAAACCACGACATCCGATACAAAAGATCCCATATCCCGCGCATCCTAATGTACAGAAGTCCTCGGCTTGTCACACCATCTGGCTCACTCTACAGTATTCCTAACCTGCAGAACACTACAACACGGTATGAAACCGTTAGCTACATCAATGAAAAGCATGAAGTTAATAGCACAACCACACATCAACATCTCAAACATGCAATGCCACACACATTCATTTATTATCTTTCATTACGTTATTCCATTACTAATTCAACTTCTTTTGTAACACGAGGAGCCTCAAGAACCCCGTCCCATCCAACGTAACACAGGAGTTTTGCATGGGGGTGACCTTCACTTGTCCCCTCCTGTGAGATCATCTTCAGGGCACCTCCTCCTAACCAGCAGGCGGAGACCGGCGGTTACCGCACGCTAAGTAAGTCCTATGGACTTACCTGATATACTCGTAACCTGTACCACGTCATAGCTTCCCCTTGGGGAAGTAATCAATGCCTGCAATAGCAAGGCACACACAATCACATATTGCAAAGGTTAGGAGACTCGTCTCACTAACCACAACCAACCTATATCTCAAATCTAAACCTCAGATCCTCAATACATTCATAAATGCCTAAGGCATATCCTCAACATAACATCTCATCATACTTGTACACATACTAATCCTTAAAGCCATAACTGATATCCATAACATCATCATGATCCTCAAATCATTCTGACACCTAGCATGCATCTAATCAGTATACCTCAATCTCAAATTTAATCCTAATTTAAATAATTAACCTTTAATTAATTAATTAAATTTCACCAGAATAACGTTTTGCCCGCAGGCTATTTCTAAACCCACCTATCATCAGATTTCATGAACAAACAACCCATAAACACCAGAATAATATAATGATCATATGGAACTTCTAATTATCCATTTTGAAAAGCCTAAGGTCGATTAAGGCCAAATCGCAGTACGGAAAACGAATAAATTCATAACTTATTGGTTACTAACCCGGTTGACGATCTGAAAGAAGATTCGGAATCACAACGACGCAGGCTACGCATGTACAACATCAAATTTACCGGAATCTATGCGATGGAACTGTCCTGGTGACATATATGCTCGACCAGGTCTTCATCTACTCGGAAATGCAAAAACTCGGAACCGATATGAAGAGAATGAAGTGAGGAATCCAAAAACTCAAACGGAATTGAAATCGGATTAGAAACGGAGAGTAGATCTGAGTTTGAAGTTTGAGAGAAATAAGAGCTTTTACGAGGAAACGTGAAAGGAAATGAATTAATAAACGATTTTCCGCTATTTATGGTGAAGTCGATAATTATCCTTTAGCGAAGTCGATAATTATCCTTTTATCGATCCAATGGCGGGTTGAACCCCCTTCTCCAAACTTCTCGAAACTCGAATAATAGATCTTGAATATTGTACGGATAATTATTCCACAATTGCCTCGGAAAACGTGTATTCCTAAGCCGTCTTTCTTAGCCGTTAAGAAACGAAATAGCGACTCTTTTGTCCGTTTTGCCTTTCCATGTTATTTCATATCTAGAACATGTCCGATGCCCTGATCATTTCTCTCAACTGCATTTTTATTAATTGGAGCTCCCAAATGCTCCAAATAATACCGGAGGGTAAAAATAATTACCCGGGCAAAAAAGTGAACATTTTACCATAAGTCCAAAATTACGCCAGGAACATAACGGTTGGACTTATACTCAACACTTACACAATCTTCGCAAGATATATGTCAATTACTATCACTGATTAAGTTAATCAACATTAATTAGAATTCAGAAATCCTAGCTATTACATCACACACCCCTTAAGAAAAAGTTTCGTACCAAAACTAGAACAATTCCCAAATCCTCTCGGACCCATACGCCGAGGTATAAACACTCTCTCTATGGGAGGTATCACATCTCCGTTCAAACGTATCAACCTATAACACTCTACAACCTCAAAACACAGCATGGAGGAATCACCAACTCCAGCAACAGATCATAACGCTATCCAAAGGCATAGAGGAAAAATCATCTCTAGCCAACTACTAACCACGTCACAAGGCATGGAGGAGGCCGTCTCCAGCCAATCGTACTCGTAACACAACTATGTGGATGAAAATCGTCTCCACTCACACTATGTCCATCAAAGATAGCATGGAGGAAAGAACCATCTCCTGCTAATCCTAACACATACACCGTATCATGGAGGAAAGAACCATCTCCAGCTATACCTATCTCGTACTAGCAAACAAGATCTAACAGATCATATGCACAACTCACAGCTAGCACGAAAACACAACATATCACATAAGCACATAGCATAACATACACTCACTAAGATAACACCAAAATCTAATCGTGGATCCTACAGGTGCATCTGTCCCGGCGTAAAAATCTGGATAGTTCCCCTAGATACTATCCTCAGTCTCCCGCGTAGCCTCATCATAGGAATATCCTTCGAATGCAGGCGTCTCACACCTCTCTGCCTAGAACCGCAGAAGGTTGTTTTGTAAAAGTATGATCCGACTCACCCACTAGATCATCATGACTCACAATGTGCCTCAGATCTGGTATATACTTCCTCAGCCGAGACACATAAAACATAGGGTGAACACCCTCTAACTTCGATGGCAAAGCCAATCTATGCAATGCTCTTCCAACTCTATCCAGTATCTCGAAAGGACCGACCTATCGGGGACTCAACTTTCCCTTTATGCCATAATGTATGACGCCTCACGTCGGAGATACTCTCAACCACACATGAGCTCCTACTCTGAACTCTAGAGGTCGACGCCTCCAATCTGCATACGACTTCTGGTGACTCTGTGCAGCCATCATCCATTCTTTGATTAACGTTACTAAGCTATATCATCCTGAATCTGCTCTGGCGCTAACCTACTGGTACTGCCAAGCTCATCCCTGCATAAAGGTGTGTGACACCTATGTCTACATAATGTCTCATAGGGACCATCCCTATAGATGCATGCGAACGGTCGTTGTATAAGAATTCAACGAGTGGGAGATAAATAGATTGTCCTTGTTCCCAATCCATCCCACAAGCTCGCAACATGTTCTCTACGGTCTGGAGGTTCCTCTCACACTAACCGTTTATCTGAGATAAATCTCAATCATGAACTGTAGACGCGTTCCCCAAGCAGTCTGAATCTGCCATCTAAACCTCAAAGTAACCCGTCTACTACAATCATAGTCGATCGTCCCCGGTACACTTATCGAGTCCCACAATCTGTCTAGTGTACTCCTTTGTTATTTCATTCACTGGTCACATCTCTCAGTAGAGATGGAACGTGTCGACTTCATAAATCTGTTACCAATAATCTGGATAACACCAAAACTCTTACTGGGTCTCAATCCCATCACAAGTCTAGAAAAAGGTCCTCTCACTTCCACTACAACACTGGTAGTGGATGAGCTCATCTCCAGGTCAGTAACACTTTAACCTGATCTACTACTTCAGGGTACCTCTTATTCGTACATGGATGTACTAAAGAAGGTGTACTATGGGTGTACTGTAATCATCTCCACTCAACTCCGCATAAGCGGTTATACAGACGCAGTTGCGGCACCTCATACTCCTTCTGCTACGTTAAAGAATTGTGGTGTCTCACCATGAGACATCCTTCCATCAAATTCCCTCAGGGTCAGGCAAGTCCTCTGCTTTTGTTGGACCTCATCCAACAAATCAGGTAGAACCCCTAATACATGAAACTAACGTCATTATCAACAGTTGTAGGTCCAACTTTGACCAAGCTAGATCATTCTACAACTGATGCTGTACAACAATTCCAACAATCACCTTCTCTCGAGGCGTCTTCTAGTTCAAGGTATCAGTTACCACATTCTCCTTGCGAGAATGGTACCAAACTTCATGATTAAACTCCTTGATCAACTCCAGTCAACGACGTTGGCGGTTATTCAGCATATGTTGCATAAAAATATGCTTCAAACTCTTATGATCGGTGAGAATCGAACATGAAATATCACACCGATATTGCCTTCAAATCTGGACACTTGAACTACCACTACTAACTCAAAATCATGAGTCAGACAGTTCTCCTCATACGTTCTCAGCACCGTAGTCACGTGATTCCCAAAATCTTCTGATTATCACCGAATAGAAGCAGAGTTCAAATGCTTCCTCTACTCTTCAGAACTCCGACATACTACTTCAACCACACACTTATGGTGGTCTTCCTCAAAAGACTCGTAATTGGATGCACAATCACATAGAATCCTTCCTCAAAGCGTTGGTAGCAATCGGCTGGGCCGAGAACTACACATTCCCTTAATGTTCAGCAGCATCATCCACAAGGCATCATACTCACTCCTCGTCACATCAACTATGATCCCGTTGGCAGGGGCAACATGACCAAAAAGGCTAACTTTAGCATTTCAACTCACATATAGGGAGCATAGCACTCAGGCTTTTATCTCTCGGGTTCTGCAACACCGTCCTCAGATAACCGATACGTTCCTCTCCATTGTGAGAGTACTATTCATCAACTCTTATAAAAACCATTAGAGCACTCTTCAACTGCGATGACATCACTATAACTTGTAGTGTCCATAACAGGTATGGAATGTTGTCTTATGCCCACGCTGCTGTCTCATCCTTAACTGATGATATCCTAAGCATATGGAAATCTTGAGAACACAATTGCTTCTCTTAGTTGATCTGACAAGTCATCAATACATAGCGATGAATATACTAGGGCGAACGAAGCCCATCTCAATCCACTCTTTAAATTGCTTCTTCAAGTTCTAACAACTCAACAAGCCATATACCTCATAGGACTTCTCCCAACCAATCTCATACCATACTTCAACGCAATATCAAAGTCCTCACTCCGTTGAGGTAGTAGATTAGACGGTTCGATAATACGTCTATAAAATCATAAACCACTGGAATAATCTTTAGAGTGGAACTATCTCTTTCCTTCACGGCATACATAAAAAAAACATCATCCTCTGGTGTTATCAACCTCGCTTCTCATATGGCACTAAAAACAACTCACCTCCTCAAAGGTCCCAACCTCGAAAAACCTCTACTTAGTCAATCTCAGTAGAGACTATAATAGTCTTCCTACTGCTATCTAAAGCAACATGATATCTATTCTTGAGTAGGCGAATGATCTGGGACTCTCTATTGTCCCCGCGTCTGCTGTTCAGGTATCTTCTGACCACCTCCCATCACACTAGCAGAAATAAAACTCTGTCGTGATGCCACTTCAGTTTGCTTACAAAAGACAGTTCTATGACCCTGTCTACCACAGGTAAAGCAAGTCACTGGCGATCTTGGACACTATGGTCGTACATGTCCAGGCTTTCCACAATTGTAACAAGTCCTGGGTTCACCTGAAGTCCGTGTGAAACGAGAAGTACTCAAACGTCCACAACTCGAGCTTGGTTTGCAACCCGAATATCCAACCTCGTCTTTTGCTGATTCAACCCGTTGTTTCTTCTTTAATCTAGAAGCTTCAGTTGATCTCACAGATATTGGAAACTCCGGTGTAGATCTACCCGTTTTCGCCGCCTCATATACTCGTTGTATATACTCTTGAAACTCGAATCTACTCATGAAGACACGATCAGCCTCTTCAAACTCGTTCTCTACCATAGGCAACACAACAGCGGATACTTGTCCCTGACTTGGCGCTACTGAAGGAAGAGGGGGTGTACCCCTATCTCGTCACACTACAGATACTGCTCTAGTCTGAGCCATCTGTAGAATATACGCCCCTAAACTTATAAGGCTATATATATGTCATATGTATCGATATATATATATATAATACTCATTATTACATGCATACACATCAGCACATAAAAGATATCTATATATATATATATATATATATATATATATATATATATATATATATATATATATATATCTACATTGTCGAGATCCTCAGATGGGTGACGACTTTTGTACATACTATCCCAAAACATCTGTACTTGCTTAAAACCAAAACCTTTTGAAATGTTAGACCCCATGTGGGTTCTGTTTATTTATCCACTCTACCTTTATTGTAGATAACAAGTGCCATTGTTATCAACCTAAGGCTTTAATACCAACTCTATAACACCCGAAAACCACGGGACTTGGAGTGTCACATTGGGCTAGGATCTCACAATGGATCCTGACCCTAGCCTGACAACAAGTACACTAGATCTTACAACAAGGCACACGTAGATTAAAACCAAATACATAAAAGTTGTATATGATACATCAAAAGAGTTTACAAACTCAGAGCCGAGTACAAAACATCAAACCACAACATCCGATAGAAAAGATCCCATATCCCGCGCATTCTAATGTACAGAAGTCCTCGGCTTGTCACACCATCTGACTCACTCTGTAGTATTCCTAACCTGCAAAACACTACAACACGGTATGAAACCGTTAGCTATAGCAAGGAAAAGCATGAAGGTAATAGCACAACCACACATCAACATCTCAAACATGCAATGCCACATACATTCATTTATTATCTTTCATTACGTTATTCCATTACTAATTCAACTTCTTTTGTAACACGAGGAGCCTCAAGAACCCCGTCCCATCCAACGTAACACAGGAGTTTTGCATGGGGGTGACCTTCACTCGTCCCCTCCTGTGAGATCATCTTCAGGGTACCTCCTCCTAACGAGCAAGCGGAGCCCGGCGGTTACCGCCCGCTATAATACACTTAGGCTAAATAAATGTAATGAATGGTCATCCTAGTCCGGTTTAGGTTATAAATGCACAATCATATGAACACACACAACCATCACAATCATACAATCCACAACTGCACGCTAAGTAAGTCCTATGGACTTACCTGATATACTCGTAACCTGTACCACGTCACAGCTTCCCTTTGGGGAAGTAATCAACGCCTACAATAGCAAGGCACACACAATCACATACTGCAAAGGTTAGGAGACTCGTCTCACTAATCACAACCAACCTATATCTCAAATCTAAACCTCAAATCCTCAACACATTCGTAAATGCCTAAGGCATATCCTTAACATAACATCTCATCATACTCGTACACATACTAATCCATAATGCCATAACCGATATCCATAACATCATCATGATCCTCAAATCATTCTGACACCTAGCATGCATCTAATCAGCATTCATCAATCTCTAATTTAATACTAATTTAATTAATTAACCTTTAATTAATTAATTAAATTTCACCAGAATAAAGTTTTGCCCGCGGGCCATTTCTAAACACACCTATCATCAGATTTCGTCAACAAACAACCCATAAACACCAGAATAATATAATGATCATAATGGAATTTCTAATTATCCATTTTGAAAGCCTAAGGTTGATTTAGGTCAGATCGCAGTACGGAAAACGAATAAATTCATAACTTATTCATTATTAACCTGATTGACGATCTGAAAGAAGATTCGGAATCACAACGACGCAGGCTACGCATGTACAACAACAAATTCACCGGAATCTGAGCGACGGGACTGTCCTGTGACATATATGCTCGACCAGATCTTCATCTACTCGGAAATGCAGAAACTCGGTACCGATATGAAGAGAATGAAGAGAGGAATCCAAAAACTCAAACAGAATTGAAATCGGATTAGAAACGTATAGTAGATCTGAGTTTGATGTTTGAGAGAAATAAGAGATTTTACGAGGAAACGTGAAAGGAAATGAATAAATAAACGATTTTCCGCTATTTATAGTGAAGTCGATAATTATCCTTTAGCGAAGTCGATAATTATCCTTTAGCGAAGTCGATAATTACCTTTTATCGATCTAATGGCGGGTTGAACCCCCTTCTCCAAACTTCTCAAAATTGGAATAATAGATCTTGAATATTGTAGGGATAATTATTCCACAATTGCCTCGGAAAACGTGTATTCCTAAGCCGTCTTTCTTAGCCGTTAAGAAACGAAATAACGACTCTTTTGTCCGTTTTGCCTTTCCATATTATTTCATATCTAGGACATGTCCGATGTCCTGATCATTTCTCTCAACTGCATTTTTATTAATTGAAGCTCTCAAATGCTCCAAATAATACCGGAGGGTAAAAATAATTACCCGGGGAAAAAGTGAAAATTTCACCATAAGCCCAAAATTACGCCAGGAACATAACGGTGGGACTTATACTAAACACTTACGCAATCTTCGCAAGTTATATGTCAATTACTATCACTGATTAAGTTAATCAACATTAATTAGAATTTAGAAATCCTAGCTATTACAATTGCCTCTATGGCTTCGCCATGCAAGTCATAAAAACCTTGACTTAGCTGGGTACGTGAAAACATGACATCCATAATCTTAGAACAAACATATCGTACCTCCCTTATATATTCCCCCTTTACGCACAATAGCCATAGAAGACTCCCCTTTCTCTTCGTCCTTCCAGTTCCTTTTACTCTTATCAGTGTCATTTCTCCATATGACAACCCCGTGACTTAGGAAGGTTGCACCAGATCGTTACAATCCTTCCCCGCAAGGTATGTTACCCTCACTTACTGGAAGCGATAATTTGCTACATGATTAAGATATTTATGTTTCCCTTGATATACCTCTTTGTTTCTGACATTCAACCACCACGAATATTCCAAGATCTTGTTACCCTTCTTCATGATCCCTCATCCAGGATTACTCTCCTCACCTATAGTCATCAGTATACAACCTGTACCTATGCATTCTCGGCGGTCACCGATTACTCATTGATGAGCCTGTCCAAGATCAACGACTTGCCCTCCTACCATACTTCCATGTTTTCATACTCCTGAAGGATGCCTTCTCGGGGTATTCTGCCTTAACTTCAGTAGCTCACTTTACTCTAGTTCTAACTTTGATAGCTCCTATTACGTTCCCCGGTTCCTTCCGCTTCTGTAAGATAACTATACCTCCCAGCTCTTTCGTGGCATAAGACCCAGCTTCATAGGTTTAACCGCTCTTAATAATGTTTTACAAACGCACTTCTCAAATATTTTGACATTCATTAGCATCCACTCTCACTCCTCTTGGTTGGCAACTTAAAGTCCTTCAATCCAAGCTCCTTTGTTTCATCTTTCATCTTCTGAAGATCATGATCTGAACACACTTCCTCCTTAACGTTGCTCAGTCTCATCACAATAACGGAAAACGATTGACTCTCCACGGTAATTCCGCTATGTGAACTTTCACCATGTGATCCTCCACGTAACTCTCAAATTTCTGAATAAGTCACCCGCTTAGAATCTCGCAAAGATCGTCACTACACCCTCCAGTACCCTCGTAAGCTTAACTTACGGTTCTCGTCAATCTTTCACAATTGTTTGAGCAATCTTTTCATCTTGACTCCCATCCTTAGGAGTGCCTATTGAGAACACGTCTTACTTAGAACGCCACTTTTATTCTCGAGCGAGAATGTAGTCCTCTTTACATGATTCGCACCTTTAGTTCCTCGACACTGCCCTTGCAAAATTCTTACGTTCATTGTCTCTAGTTTCTTCATTGTTTGTTCCATCATCGCTTCCTTTGGGAACCACCACTTGTCTCTTCTTTCTGCTTCCTTACTTGTACGACTTCCTTCTCAGTTTTGCTTAAACTAACTCAAGCTTCTCTTCCACTTGTTTGTCCTTCATTGACGTCATCTCTAATCCTCCGCTTCGACGTCCTCTTAAAGGAGTCCGAGAAACACCAAGATGTTTGTCAAAACGTGGTACTCAACTCGATACTTTAGCATACTCATCCTCATATGTAACTATCCCGAGGCAAATGGTGTCATCCAAGAGGCGATGACAACTTTCTATCATCATAACTATAAGGTCCAAAAACCATATGATACTATATATCCTAGTATACGTATATGACTATATAAGTCCTATGTCCAGATTGCTGTAACCATCATATCACATACAAGAAAAACTATTACAACAAAACAAGGTCCCAACAATTATATGATATCATCATGCCATATGTACAAACTCATATCAATATAAAAAAATCATGCCACCATTTTTACATAACAAGTCCATCATGCATAACTATAATCCACATATAATAATAGTCCAACAACATCCTAAGTCCATGATACATATCTACATATACACACATATATGTATATATATATATATATACACTAAAAATCCAATAAACTACGATGCCAAAATCCACGGAAGGAGTGGTGGTCCGTACATTCTACCCTGACTGATTATGCTTGTGATTTTGAAAACGAAAATGTCAGAACCCGTGTGGTTCTGTTTATTCCTCATTCGGCCTTTATAAGACTACGAGTGCCATTGTTGTCAACCTAGGGCTCTGATACAACTTTGTAACACACCGAATCCGCGGGACTCGTGGCGCTACGGGTTGGAGACCTCAAAATGGGTCCCTATCCTTAGCTTGACAATAATTTCACCGGAGATTACAACAAGACACAAATAAAGGAAAACCCGAAATACATTTTTATGCAAATGATATGATCCC
The DNA here is from genome assembly GCA_033239125.1 of Fagopyrum homotropicum. NCBI lineage: Eukaryota > Viridiplantae > Streptophyta > Magnoliopsida > Caryophyllales > Polygonaceae > Fagopyrum > Fagopyrum homotropicum. Next base: position 63,920,671 of record BSWB01000005.1, read on the forward strand.
AAAAAACAAACAAAATACAAACTCTAGCCGAGTTCTCATTTCCAAAGACTCGAACATCAAATACATAACAATATACAAGAAATAATACCCAAACAAGACTCCAACCAAACCCCTCCTAAAATGTACGGAACCCCGGCTGCCCACTCTTCCGGATCTCTCGGCCACATTCCTAACCTGCAAGGCAATCTACAACAATCAGTATAAAACCGTTAGCTAAAATTCGAGGAATTAGAATCAAGGTGAAAGACACAAACACAAGTCAATCATCATAAACACCCAATACACTCCAAAGCACACAGGTCCGATTTATTATCTTATTATTATTAAGTCATATCCCGTTCTAATTCAACTTAGGTTGTGACAAGAGAGCCACCGAAACTCGCCTCGATCCCTACTTACTGGCATGGACTGGTACTGATGCATCCGACCGTCTACGAGCACGGGATAGTCACCAAGAACCTCCTAGCTCTCACGGGAGCTAGACAAGTTGTCACCGCCCATTATCATACACTTGGGCCAAATAATATATAAAGGTCGGTAATCCTATTTCCGGTTTATTTGTTATAACATAAACAATAAACACACACCACCAAACACACATCGACACTAATACAAGGAATACGAGCTAAGTAAGTCCGGAGACTTACCTTATCGCCACACTCAACTTACAACACTCTCGCTTCCCTTGGGAAGGAGTCCACAACCTGTTCATAAGAAGATAACTATATCAACAACGCTCAACTCAAGAACTCTAAGACTTCTACACAAATGATCTACACAAGATCATTTGACTCTCATTCTAACACCGCATCCTAGAAGCCCTCATGCTCACATCACACTCAACCCAAGCTATAAGTCCTTACACTTCTAAACTCTATGATCTCGCAAGATCATAACCCAACACGTACTAAGATAAACATGCCTAGACAAACAAACTCAACGGTAACAACACCATGATAAGCCAATCCTAAGCTCCAACCCCACAAGATCATAAAAACCCAACCTCGAGCCTCAAAACGCTCACAACATCAACCATATAACTCAAAACCTTATAACAACCTCACAAGATAATCAAGCACCTCAAGCCTTAGCACAATCAAATGTCGAAACTCACCTAAAGGTCCACAACCACTACTTGGCATTCACTCTAAGTTATGCTAGGTCCAACCTAGCATAATACTAATGCTAAACATAACTAGATCGAGGGAGAATGTAACTTACATGACGTCAAAAGACGGAAGTCAATTGGCAGATTTTGACTTTGGACTCATTAGGCCTTTATCGGGGCGCTTCTGGACCTAACACCAAACTAAAAAAATTTAGCCCATACGCTAAATTTGAACGAAATATATAACGTATATAAATCTAAGGAAAAATTCGTTTGCCAAAGCCGACGTAAAAATCCCGTTTTACCCTTCCGGGGCAAAAGTACAACACTAGAAACTTGGTCATAGAACCGTGATTCAAACCCTGAGCCGTAACCCGAATTTAATCCAACAAGGGCACAATATATATAGTATAAATAAATATAAGAATATCCCCGCAATTAAAATCCAAGGTTAAAAACCGCTAACACATTTTACGGGGAAAATCATACAATTTCATAAATATGGGTCATAATCTGCAATTAATATTTCTAGGCCAAATCTGTAATTAACTCTACAGGGGTAACTTTGCAAAAATCCATAATTAAGGCCATAAACTGTAAACGAGACACTGGGTAAATATTGTAATTACATATAAATAGAGGGGGCCCTCTTTAATTAGGAGTAAAGGATTTCTTAAACCCCTGATGAAGAAGACGCAGGGGCAGAGGGGAGTGGCTTCGTAGGGCACCAACGACATCTTCAATAGGGCTCCGGCAGGACGAGACGACGGTGGAGCAGGGCAACAATGGGCGCTCCGGCTTCGACAATGGCAGAGGGCGAAGGCCCAGGTTCCTCCGGCGGCCGGTCCTTCGGCTGCAACAGATCCCGACAAATAAACACAAAAGATACATCAATGAAGTGATGGCGAGGCGCAGGTGGCAAGTGCTAGAGAAGAAGCAGGGAAGGAGAAGGCAGCGGAGCTCACTGTGCTGGCGATTCCGGTGGCACAAGGCGGACGACGAGGTAGGGCAGGATCTTCCGGGACGTGGCTTCGACTCCCGGCGTCAACCACTTCTAGCATTCCGATTCGACAGAGGAGGGGATAGAGCTCGTCCTATAGATGGCAAGTGTTCCGATCGATGGTTGTTTCGAGGCCAACGACAAAGAGGATGGTGAGTTTAGTGTTGTCAATTGGGAGAGGCTAGGGGTTGTTGCCTGAAATTCAATACAGAGGAGGGAGATGATGGCTGTGTGAGAGAGGGAGATGGGTTGTTGCAGGAGAGTTAAAGAGGGGAGTCGATTGCTACTTATTGTCGACCATGGTGATTCGAATGGGAGACGAGGGGTTGAGCCTAAGAGTGACAGAAAGGAAGAGAGTGATGTGAGGGGAAGAATAGGTGAGCGGGACGAGGGGTCATCGAGAGGGAGAGATGAGGGTGGAACGAGGGGTCATCAGAAATGTAGCTGGGTAGGCTGCATCTTGTAGGCAGCTAAGGTTAGGAGTAGTGGGGGCAAAAAATAAAATAAAATAATAATATTAAAATAGAAAAAATCGGGAATCAATAAACCCGATCAAAACTAATCGGAATGAGGCTTTTGAATCTGAAAACTTTTTGACTTTTCCGAAAATAATAATATGGATATACACGAACGTATCCAAAATAATAATATACTTAGGAAAGGTATTCTTCGACGTAAAAAAAAATTTCTAATAAAACATTAAGCTAATAAACTATCGATAGAAGTATGAAAAATAAAAATGAAAAACGCACCCAATAAACGGGGCGTTACACAACCCACACCTGTGTATTCTCGGTGGTCCCCAATTCACTCATAGATGAACCCTCTCCAAGGTCAACGACTCACCCTCCTTCGATACTTCCAAGTTACCTTTCTCATGAAGGCTACTCTTCCTTGGTACTCTACCTTAAACTTTGCTAGCTTGATCTATATTCCACCCTTCCTTCTTCTTTTGTAAAGTAACTCTACCACTCTCATAGGCTTAAGCACTCTTCCATGATGTTTTGCGATGCACTTCTCAAATATTCTGAACTTCGTTAGTAACCACTTGTGTTCCTATTGGTTGATATCTTAAGTCTTTCGATCAAAGCTCCTTGTTTTGTCTTTCATCTTCTTGGGATCATCATTCATACACACTTCCTCCTTTTTTGCGTTTCTTAGCCATATCATCATAACGGAAACCAGTCAACTCCACGTGAATCCCCACCATGCCCACTCTCTTAAAGTTGACACTTCACTTATTGGTACCTCGTAAGCTTAACTACGGTATTTTAAATCTTTCGCACATGGTTCGATCAGTCTTCGCATCTTGACTTTAATGCTTAGGAGCGTTTAAGTAAAGCTTCACACCTTAATTGAACACCACCTTTAAGCTTGTAGAATGTACCCATCTCCTCCCCGGAAAATTTAATTTCCGTTTAAAACCCGATCGAACCGGATTCCGATCCGCCAACCTTTATTCTTTTGAAATAAAATAAAACAATATTAGATCCTATCATTTTATGTGACCCTAACTCACATAAAATGATAAGAATATCAACCGAATAGAAATTCGTATAAATTAAAACTCGAAGAGCGGTATCGTACGAGTAACGACGTCTTTTGACGAGACAGTAACAAAATTGATACAAGGCCACGACGAGGCCCGACAATTTTGTGACGAGATCTAGACAATCTGTAACAGCCCATCCCTCCTTCCTTGTTGCTTGGACTGACCCATTTTTATTTCTCGTGATGTACGTGGGCCACAGAACCTCATCAAATGAGAAACCCAACAGTCCAAGGAAGTTATCCCACGTCCAGATCGTAGACAAGAGCGGCTGAAGATCTACACATCGTAACGCCCGGGAATCACGCAGCACACCTTGATACATCCAGAAGTACGGCTAATCAAACGACCTCCCATCCAGCGTACACAATCCTCGCTTCGACTACACTCAGAACTCTCTTCCCCAACGTCCTCGTTCTGCAGCAAGATCCATCGCTCAAACCTCATCGTAACAGTTGGGGAGTCAGCCTCTGCATACGTACGGAGCACTGGAAGAAGCTTGGGCTGCTGCACACATACAGATCGCTGGAGAAGGTAGTTTCTCCACATAACTTTCTGTACAGATGGGTCTCAGCATACCTTTCCATCTCCCTTCCTTCTGCATACACGAGACATCTGGTAAGAACCCTCCTATGCCTTGTCTTTCACTTGTGCCCGGTAGTTCAGAAGTGACTCACCTTGTGACACTATAATGATGCAGCACACCGGACCCCTCGCTCGTCTCTGTCGACAGCCAGGCGAACAAAACGCCACCCACTCTACCCCTCTTCCTTCCCTCTGATTGCACGCAATAGAAAGCACTAGGTTGCTCGTGTGGATCAAATGTTACTGTGCCTTCACTACTGTGGTGAGTAGACACAACCTTCAATCGTAATATGTTGTATAAGAGGAGTGGGTTGCAATGTAGAGGTTTGAATAGGCTGAAATTAGAGTAAACTAAAGTAGTCTGGTAGGGTGAGAAAATCTTACATAAAATGGTACCATAAAAGTCTTGCATGTTTGGGTGTTGTGAGTTTCGAACCGGAGATCTCTAGGGAGAAATAAGGGAAGCTTATGCTGTCAAGGAGAATCGAAGTTAGGACCTTCTGCACACCTCATATTTCAGCTTTTACCTGCTGACTTTAGAATCTAATTTCTATAGCTTAGATCGTGAATCCACCGTTGAATTTTTGATATATTGTAGATTGATATATGTAGATTAATGTGTTACAATTTGGGAGAAAGTTAACGGTCGGATTAGAACTTATAAGGACTCAAAGTAGGACAGTTGGGTTGTTTTTACAGCAGAGGAAAATTGGCTAAGTATGGAAAATTCAGCTTTTATTCCAACTTGTGAGATTTATGGGAGAGTGATCGTTGAGTTTTGTTTTGAGATCTTTACCCTTATGTTTAGTATGCATATCATGGAGTATCTAGGATTTTTATTTCGGAATTTTTATAACCTTATCCAAGCGGCGTATATGAACAAAACATCAGGCTTTAACGACTATGGTGTAAATTAAGAATGTTGGATAACTCTTATAAAACCTTAATAATTCCTTACCAAACTTTTCAATGAGAACTAGATTATGGACATAGGTTCTAAAAGAGAATATTAGAACTAAATGATAGGCTTTCGGGAATTTCCGGGACAAGGGGTAAAATAATCTTTTTACCCTAAGAGAGTTTTTTCCGTAATCTCTCTTCATGAGATTGTACAACTTATAAGTTTATAACTTCTAAGAGTTTAGGGATGTGATTTTGATCCACATGCCTTGTTTGACAGGCGTGTTTGAGTTACCACGAGTACGGACCGAGTTGAGATTTGATAGAGTGTGATTTGATTCAGGTAAGTCCTTGCGACTTACTTAGCTGGTTTCTGGATATTAGTTGGGTGATAATGGTAGTGTGTGCAATGTGTGTTATAATAATAACTTGTTAGGACGACCGTTGTTGTTATGGTTTAAGGCCCAAGTGTATTATAACGGGCCGTGACATCACTGCCCATCTCTGACAGGAGACTGGGAGGTTCTCTATACCCTGACCAGGCATGTACAAGGTGAGATACATCGGATCCATTCCTGATGGTTACACGGGGGCGGAGGCGAGGTTTGGGAATCCCTCGTGTCACAAAATAAGTATCATTAGTAAGAGTGAATGACTTAAATGAAGATAATAAATGGATTTGTTTGAAAGCATGATGGGTGTTTATTATTGCTATGTGTGTGCTATTTTTATTCTGCTAATGTTTAGATAGCTAGCTAATGGTTGTTTTGTTGTGTTTCTAGATTTACCGCAGGTTAGAGCAGCAGCTGAGTGATTCGGAAGTAGTGGTCAGCCGGGTCTCCGTACTCCTTAGAGTGGGGGTGTGGGTTTTTGCTTTGTTGTTCTTTCCTTTTGTTAAGACAGTGAGTCTTTTCCGTTGTTGAGTACTATAGGCTGTTAAGACTTTGTTGCATTCATCCTTTTAAAAATACATTTTTATGAATTTCGGTTTTTCTTATTTGTGTCTTGTTGCAAGATCCTTGTAATATTGTTATCAAACTAAGGTTGGGACCCATTGTGAAGTCCTAACCAGTTATGTCTCGAGTTCTGAGAATTTGGGGTGTTACAACATGGTATTAGAGCTCTAGGTTGGCAACAATGATACTTGAAATCTTCTGAAGGACCGAATAAGTAATTAAGCAGAACCCGAAAAGGGATCTGAGTTTTAAAAAGGACTTTTGGTTTTCAAAATGCATGCATAGTCTGGTTGGGAATAGAAAGTACGGCTGACCACCAGTACTACCGCGGATCTCAGTATGCTTAGTATGGACTTTAGGTTTTTAATCTCGTTGGACTTATTAGCTTGATTATAAAGATATGTGATATAGATAAGTACATGCCGAAGATTAGTAGAGATTATAGTTATGTTATGTCCTTAACGGAGATAACATAATGAGTTCTCACCCCTTGACACATCTAAGTAGACTTTGAAGGGTGTCAACGTGAGGATTAGTATGCACATCTTATGTGCGTTAGGGTAGACGAACAGCGGACAACCCCTTAGAGCTTGTTGAGTAACGTCGAGACGAAAAAGTGAAGACTAAAAGACAACACCAACTACGATGACAAGAAGGGAATCCCGAGTTAACTCAATAGGATCAAATGAAGAATATACATGAGGGTAGTTCCGGCAACGCGTTGGATGACCGGCAAGTATACAAATTGGAAGAGACAACCCATAGGTTCTTTCAAGATGGTGTAAAGCAACGTAACAAATAAAGGGGATGCCTTCAGAAAAACAAATAGGCATGAAGGTCAAGGTGAAATATAGTAGCGATCCAAACAAGAGGCATTGAATCTAAGCTTATTGACGGTTCAGAAGGTGAAAGTTTGAGGCTAGAAGCAAAGCGGAATATGATCACTCTCGACAAGCTACTTGCCACAACAATCAAGATGGGAAACCGAGACGATCATAAGCGTAGGAGTCAAAACAAGAAGCATTGTCCATCCCGATACGAAGAATTAAAGAGCCACAAAATGAAAGCTTACAGGTTGCTAGAAAGGGGAAGGCCGATTTCACCAACATGGAAGTGGTGTGACCTCCTAGAACGCACAAGAATTACAACAAGGACCGGGATACAACAAAGACCGGATTTCTGTAAAGGCGGAAGTACAAGCAACACCCCAAGGAAAGAGGGTGTAGGAGAATAGTCTTGGGGAAAAAGAGGGTCTCTAATAACTTCTCACTCACGAAGTGATTTAAGATAATAACACTAGCGGGCCATAACAGAGAACCGCAAGTGGACAATAACTCGGGTAAAAAGAATCATGGAGAAATGCCTACAAGTTATCGTAGAAGAATTGATAAGTCCGTTGACGGGAGACGAAGATACAACTAGACTCGTAAGAGTATAGTACTCTTATAAGAGTGTAATTTATAGAAGGAGCTAAAGGATAATAAATGGAAGAGATATATTTTCACCTTGTATATCAAACCTCAAAAGAGATAGAAGAAAAGTAAGTCTACGATCTTATAGAACGTCAACTATGGACTACTTGGTAACAACAGAGAATTTACACGTGCTGGCTAACTAGTGATGGTTGGTTGACAAATAAGAAGAATAACCACAAGGTTATAAAGGAAACTTACCGACATCTGGTGAATTTCTTCCATAGATCAACGACGACAATGGTGAAGTTAAATCAATACAAGTACTAGTAGCCTTGATGGTAACATTGAATGAGTCCAATATGATCACTCTAATAAAGAAATTAAAGAGAAGCTTTTGGCGGTCGGGAATGACCATTGATGATAGTAATGGTGTAAAGGGAATTGTTGTGAGTAGTTACTTACTACTGACTAAGGAAAAATACATATCAAAGTTAGTATGAAGGGATCCCTGTAAGAAGAACTAAAAGAGTAAGAAGAAACAAATGATTGTGAACATGCCCTATGTCTTAACATTCCACACAAGTAGGACTGATGGTGCTCCTCCAAGAAAAGGTGGGGTCAAACTGTCCAGATTGACAGGGGAAACCCTTGTGATTAAAGATGTGACATAGAATAATTGGAATTACAAAGGAGGCACAAACATAGAGAGTATGATTTAAAGCCTTGGTGAAATGTGTAGTCGAGTTGTGAGGTGATTGTAGATGGAATCTACAGGTCGGCTAGAACAGACATGAGAAGGAGTAAAGTTGAATGACTAAAGGCTGATATGGATCCGGCATTACCTCAATAAGATGATTACCGAAAAGTATATATATAAAAGTTTAATGAGAAATGGAGGTACTCCACTGAAAATTCAAGTTGGACTGATGACATAAGAGTTGATGAAAGTAATAAGACCAACCAACGTGATTCGTAAAGCGAGTACGAGAAAACTCAAAGGGTTAACTATCCTACTGGGGGGTAAAGATTTATAGAAGGTAAAGCGACACGAGCATAAGGACAACATAATAAATGCGAGTCAAGAACTTTGATTTTTGAGAAAATCATATACAAGTGAGGTTTCTTATACAAATGGTACCGATAGGTGTTTGATAAAAGTCATACACATCGGACCGATAACGCTAGGATAGATAAGGTGTAAACCAAAAGAATAACTTAACTAGTAAGAAGGAAAGTCATGTATCAAAACGCGGGGCTTGCTAAATTAGAATAAAGTGTTGAGATGAGGTTACCTTTGTAGAATCTATGCAGGAGTACCACGTAAGTGAGGTTCCAAAATGAAATGGGCAGTAATGATCAATTGAAAGTTGAGACCGATTCAGGGAAGGAAATTGTTCTAAGATGAGTAAACCTAGTAGAAGAGTTCACAAGACAAGCTTGAGAGACCAAAAGAGATAAAATGTTCACCCGGATATGAGGGTCTAAGTTGCATGGAAGGGATACCTACAATGGAGTGTAGAAGCAAAAAGTAGACTTTACAAGTGTGGAGAGGTTTTGACCTCCTCAAAGATATAGGAATTTGAAAGAAATCGCAATGCCGGTATTAAAGAGTTGAAGCCTTGTAGCGGAAACAACGGAGTTTCATGAAGGAAATATTGCCGGTAACACCAGCAAAGGAATGTATATATGAGAACGGCCTTGGTGGACTTGAAAGTTCAAGGTAACCCCAATTATCACGGGACCTAAGTCATTATCACCGATGGTCCTTGCAAGGGGAACTGCAAGGGGATGATAACTAAAGTCATCAGAACTACCCAGACACTTACCAGCTATCGTTGATGACTTGGAATGACTATTTATGTCAAGATGAATGACCTAGTTGTGCTTGAGAAGTAGAGTTAGCCTAAGGAAAACAGAAGTGTGGAAGATAAAACGAATTAGTAAAACATGAAAGGAGTAATCGAGTAGATGATGCTCACCAAGAAACTTAACGCCAGTATAGGTATGAGAAGAGTAAGTCCGGGATATTGAGATAAGTCAATTATAGACTAACTGACGTCAACTGAGGACGTGTAAGGGTTGGTTGGTATTGACGAGTAGATACCGTTAAGAAGAGACATTAGTGACTGTGGATTTAAGAGGTAACTTTACCGATGCCTTGGAGGATTCCCCAAGTAGGCAACGACAACCTTCTGAGATGATCTAAGGATATGGAGAGAATCGGGTTAGAGGTTGCTTTCTAGTTGGTTAAGAACAAACTACGGTTGAGTAAGAGAGTAAGGGTCTGTTTGAAGAGAATCTTGCTAGTACTAGGGGGAAGTATAGGCGGGAGTTGGGTAAATCATGTTGACCTTAGAAAGACACCATTGTGACTAATGGGTGTTACATCAGAAGCGTGGTAGGCCCATAACCCACAGATGAAGAAAATCAATGTTAGGTGAACTATGATTTCAAGTTAAGGAATTTGAGATCTATATGAAAAGGTCCACTTGGGTGTGTGATTTGTTTTGAGTTATATAAATTTGAAAGCTTGACAAGAAGTAGGTGAAAACCCATTAATTAAGGAACGATCTGATTAGATCACATTGAGGAAACCGGACCAAGCGGTTTGTATTACAAAGAGCATTAGGCACTTAGTAAAGTGCCGACAGGAGTTTAAGATTATTATTTCAGAATCGATAGTCGGGAACTGTCGAAAGGAAAAAGCAAGTGAGCCCAGTGGAAGGCAAAGTTTTTTTAAATGGTTTGGTAGAGTCATCAAAAGAGCTGGAAGTAAGTAGAAAACCAAACCGTTGAAAGAGTACCTACCGAATCCGAGACACGTCATCACCTATAAAGATCATAAAATTTAGCCGGTTCATGTTTTTGTAGAGTTGGGGAGTCGGCCTCTGTATACGTACGGAGCACTGGAAGAAGCTTGGGCTGCTGCACACATACAGATCGCTGGAGAAGGTAGTTTATGCACATAACTTTCTGTACAGATGGATCTGAGCATACCTTTCCATATCCCTTCCTTCTGCATACACGAGACATCTGGTAAGAACCCTCCTATGCCTCGTCTTTCACTTATGCCCTACTAGTTCAGAAGTGACTCACCTTGCGACACTATAATGATGCAGCACACCGGACCCCTCGCTCGTCTCTGTCGACATCCAGGCGAACAAAACGCCGCCCACTCTACCCCTCTTCCTTCCCTCTGATTGCACGCAATAGCAAGCACTGGGTTGCTCGTGTGGATCAATTGTTACTGTGCCTTCACTGCTGTGCTGAGTAGACACAACCTTCAATCGTAATATGCTGTATAAGAGGAGTGGGCTGCAATGTAGAGGTTTGTATGGCCTGAAATTAGAGTAAACTAAAGTAGTCTAGTAGGGTGAGAAAATCTTACATAAAATGGTACCATAAAGTCTTGCATGTTTGGGTGTTGTGAGTTTCGAACCGGAGACCAATAGGGAGAAATAAGGGAAGTTTATGCTGTCAAGGAGAATCGAAGTTAGGACCTTCTGCACACCTCATATTTCAGCTTTTACCTGCTAACTTTAGAATCTCATTTCTATAGCTTAGATCGAGAATCCACCGTTCAATTTTTGATATATAGTAGATTGATATATGTATATTAATGTGTTACAATTTGGGAGAAAGTTAACGGTCGGATTAGAACTTATAAGGACTCAAAGTAGGACAGTTGGGCTGTTTTTACAGCAGAGGAAAATTGGCTAAGTATGGAAAATTCAGCTTTTATTCCAACTTGTGAGATTTATGGGGGAGTGATTGTTGAGTTTTGTTTTGAGATCTTTACCCTTATGTTTAGTATGCATATCATGGAGTATCTAGGATTTTTATTTCGGAATTTTTATAACCTTATCCAAGCGGCGTATATGAACCCAAAATCAGGCTTTAACGACTATGGTGTAAATTAAGAATGTTGGATAACTCATATAAAACCTTACTAAATCCTTACCAAACTTTTCAATGAGAACTAGATTATGGACATAGGTTCTAAAAGAGAATATTAGAGTTAAATGATAGACTTTTGGGAATTTCCGGGACAAGGGGTAAAATAATCTTTTTACCCTAAGAGAGTTTTTTTCCGTAATCTCTCTTCATGAGATTGTACAACTTAGAAGTTTATAACTTCTAAGAGTTTAGGGATGTGATTTTGATCCACATGCCTTGTTTGACAGGCGTGTTTGAGTTACCACGAGTACGGACCGAGTTGAGATTTGATAGAGGGTGATTTGATTCAGGTAAGTCCTTGCGACTTACTTAGCTGGTTTCTAGATATTAGTTGGGTGATAATGGTAGTGTGTGTGCAATGTGTGTTATAATAATAACTTGTTAGGACGACCGTTGTTGTTATGGTTTAAGGTGCAAGTGTATTATAACGGGCTGTGACATCACTGCCCAGCTCTGATAGGAGACTGGGAGGTTCTCTTTACCCAGACCAGGCAGGTACAAGGTGAGATGCATCGGATCCATTCCTGATGGTTACACGGGGGCGAAGGCGAGGTTTGGGAATCCCTCGTGTCACAAAATAAGTATCATTAGTAAGAGTGAATGACTTAAATGAAGATAATAAATGGATTTGTTTGAAAGCATGATGGGTGTTTATTATTGCTATGTGTGTGTGTGCTATTATTATTCTACTAATGTTTAGATAGCTAGCTAATGGTTGTTTTGTTGTGTTTCTAGATTTACCGTAGGTTAGAGCAGCAGCTGAGTGATTCGGAAGTAGTGGTCAGCCGGGTCTCTGTACTCCTTAGAGTGGGGGTGTGGGTTTTTTCTTTGTTGTTCTTTCCTTTTGTTAAGACAGTGAGTCTTTTCCGTTGTTGAGTACTATAGGCTGTTAGACTTTGTTGCATTCATCCTTTTACAAATACATTTTTATGAATTTCGGTTTTTCTTATTTGTGTCTTGTTGCAAGATCCTAGTAATATTGTTGTCAAACTAAGTTCGGGACCAATTGTGAGGTCCTAACCAGTAATGTCTCGAAATCTGAGAATTCGGGCTGTAACAAACTTAAGGTGGTTATCTCCATTGGTCTCGTTGTCATTCAATCATGGCTTCTTTAGAACCACTTCTACACTTTAATGTTGCTCCCTTTACTTGTATTGCTTCCATCTTGATTCCTCTTAAGTTGTCTCGAGTTTTCTTTTACTTGGTTGTCCTTCGTTTACGTCATCTCTACTCCTCCTCTTTGAAATCCTTTTAAAGGAATCCGAGAAACGCCATGGTGTTCGTCAACACAAAAAGCTCAACTCGATACTTGAGCGTACTCCTCCAAGTATGAACGTTATCCCACGCCAACGACGTCGTCTTAAAGGTGATGATATCATACAATCACCATTTCTATTAGGTCTCATAACTCCATAACCTACTATATATAATAAGAATCCGTATATAAGACTATATAAGTCCTATGTCCATATTACTACTCATATAACACATCCGACAATCCATTACAACAATACGAGGTCCAAACATGTACTATAATAGTCCACATATATAACTATACATATATATCAAGTCCATCATGCATACTACAATCCACATATGCATATCTATGTATACATATATTTCAAAATCCAATAAACTAAGCTACCGAGATCCGCGGAAGGAGTCGTGGTCCATACATTCTATCCCTAACTGATTATGCTCGTGATTTTGCAAATGAAATTCATATTTAAAACTCAGAATCCTTGAAGGTTTTGTTTCTTCTATTCGGCCTTTAGAAGATTGTGAGTGCCATTGTTGTCAACCTAGCGCTCTGATACCATATTGTAACACACCGAATCCGCGGGACTCGGGATGCTACGGGCGGAGAACTCACAATGGGTCCCGACCCTTAGCCTGACAACTATTATATGTGTTTCAATTACTATATCATCTCGTAAAATAATAGGGAGAATGGTTTTTTTTATTTCAAATTATATTTTTTGGAGCTTATACATATTTAATAAATATATATGTTTTCGGAAATTTTGGGAAGTTTTCCGGTTCGAAAATCCTGTTCCCAACGTTTTGATTGGATCCACTCTTAGTCCATTTTTCTTATTCTCTTTTCTTTTCCTTTTTCCTTTATTTCCTTTTCCCCGTTTCTCTTTCCCTCTTTCTTCCCACCCAGTTAGAGTCGTGAGACCCGACCCCTCGCCCCCAGCACTCTCGACCCCTCACTCCCGACCACTCATTACTATGGCCCCTTATTAACCCTGGTGTAGTGCAACCTTGTCCCTAACTCTCTTCCTTATGTAACCTCCCTCACCTGATTCACTCTCTCTTGGCCCCTACGCGCCTGTGTTCTTCTCCCTCATCTCCCTCACAAACCCAACACCCTCACAACCCCTCTTCTCTACATCGACCTACCACCACACCTTGCAAACCTCAACCCTCCTCGTAAGTGCTTCGCCTCCATCTCACAATCAAAGCACCTCGTCAAACCACATTCGCCCTGCAGTGCCCTTCTAGATCGAGCACACATGCCGCCTCCAGTGTTGCCTCCCTACAACCTCGCACTTCGACCTCCTTGTTTCTTCGTCTCTGTTTGGTTGCCGCCTCGATTGCCCTACCTCCTAGAGCCCTTTCCGGAGTCCTGGACGCCGCCATTGCAACTCGCCTTCTTCCGCTTGCATAAAAGCTCCTCTTTATCCTCTACTGTGTGTGTGGTTGTAAAGTTTAAGATGCAACCATTTTACATTTGTAATCGGGCCCCCTGTATTTATGTATTATTGCAATCTGTCCCCACTTTAATATATATAGCGGTTTTGACCCACTCTTTTGGAGATTACAGTTTGTGCCCTGCTGATTTGAGTAATTGCAGTCTTGGCCCGATATTCTTGAAATGTGAAGTTCTTGTCCTTGTGTATAATCATAGTTTTGACCGCAAAGCTTATTTCAGAAAATGGCCGAGTTTCATGAGTTTTATTGTTGCCCGGAAAAGTTGATCTTGGTTTTGACCCATGTTTATAAAATTGTGTAAATCGCGCCGGAAAATGTTTTGTGGGTTTTAGCCTTGTTTTGAAAGCGGGGTTTTCCTTAGAGTTTTTATATGTTAAACCTTCCGTTCAAATTTAGCGTATAAGCTAAATTTTCTTAGGTTTGGTTTTAGGTGTGGAAGCGCCCCGTTAAAGGCCAACAAATCCATTTTCGGCATCCATAGATCTTCCTTCTTTTGACGTCCCGTGAGTACCCTCTCCCCCGAGCTTATGATCTTACCTCGATCTAGTTATATTTAGTAGTATCATGTTAGTTAGAATCTAGCATAACTTAGAGTGAATGCCTATTGGCTTGCATCTTAGGTGAGTGTTCGACGATCTTGTTATGTTCTAAGGGATGATGTTTGTATGTTTCTGAGTTGGTTATTAGGATGAGAGTATGGCTGCCTTGTGAGGCTTGTGAGATTTGATATTGTACGTTTATGGTTGTGAGATTGTGGGCTAGGATATGCGTATCCTAGCATATAGTGGTTACCGTTGAGATTGTTGAGACTAGGCATATTTATCCTAGTATGTTTTATGTGTAACACCCCAAGTTTTGGGAACTCGAAGCATTACGGGCTAGGACCTCACAATGAGTCCCGGCTCTTAGAGTAGCAAACGGTACAATGAATCTTTCAACAAGGCACAGAAGAATGAAAACCAAAACTCAATATAAAACCAAACGTTTAAACAGAGGAAGAGTAAAACAATATAAACATATATAAACCCGATCCCGTCCTATAATGTACGGGAACCCCGGTTGATCACACCGTCCGGATTACTCAGCAACATTCTGAACCTGAGGAACATCTACAATATCGGTATAAACCGTTAGCTAACATTCTAGATATCAAAAAGGGCATAAAGGCACAAACACACATAAGGTAAGGTAAACATATAGCATTCTCGCACACAACTGGTTATTATCTTTCATTAAGTTATCCATTACTAATTCAACTTCTTTTGTCACACGAGAATCTCCTGAAACTCGCCTCCGCTTCTGTCTACCAATTGGAAAAGATCAATATCATCCGTTACCTACGGGTCTGGCTTGCAAGAGCACATTCTAGTCTCCTGTAGAACTAGGCAAGTGGTCACCACCAAGTTATCATATTCTTGGGCAGTTAAGGTTATAAAGGGTGAAACCTATTCCAGTTATCCGTTATAACATGATAAACAGCACAAACAAGCCAAAACACTCAAACCAATATACGGAATGAAGCTAAGTAAGTCCAAGGGACTTACCTCACTCGAAGATAATCTAAAAGCTCATTAACAAATCAAAGAACAACTCAATTGCCCTCAGGAAAGGAGCAAGGAAAGCTTGTTCACACAAGCATTACGAATCAGGAATGAAGCGGTTGCTAGAAGTCTATAACTTCTAGTCTCAATGATCTCTATGAGATCTCCACAATCTAATGGCTCAACCCTAGTCTTACAGCATACTCAGGGGACAAAGAACATCCATAAGAATCAAGGAAAGGAATGAGGAAAGCAAGGAAGGAACTCATAAGAATGGTAGTTACTGCAGAAGAAGCCACTAGGACGACTAGATGAGGGCGCAGGGGCGACAGTGAGGGAATCCGCAAGGGCGGCACTGCAGAGGCACGGGGCAAAAAATGTGGCAGGAAACACTGTCGCGTTTCTCTCGACAAAAACTTCTCAGCATGGGATCCAAAGCTTGAACCTTTGATCCAAACACATCAAGACGCAACCTAAAGAGCCTGAGAACAACAACACATCAACAACGGAGATGCTAACAAGAAACAAGGTTCAAACTTGATTCTTGGAGAAGAAGAAAAGGAAGAACGAAAGAAGAAAGCGAAACAAAAGGATGGACATGCAACCATAACATGAACGTGATGAAGAATAAGGGAGGAAGAAATCGAGGGTTGAAGATCACAGGAAGCAAGGTTGTAGCACTCGAGGGTTGAAGAAAGCGTAGGCAAGAAACAAGAAAAAGAAGAAAAGATAGGAATATATAGAGAAGGGTTGGAAAGATAGATGGAAAGGGCATTCTAGGGTTAGGAGAAGATAAGGAAGTCGGCCCATAAGATAGAAGATCAGATCATCTATCTATGGAAAGAAGACAAAACGAATGAAAGAAATATCGTTCGCGATCCCTACGGCTGACCCTGCCGCGAGTGTGGCTTGCCGCATGGGAGGCACACTTCACCGTGAGGCCGATGAAGGCAAAAGACTAGGGTCTTACATCAAACCCCCCCTAAAAAGAAGTTTCGTCCCGAAATTTACAACAACTCGAATAATCACACAACAACAGCACGGAAACGCTGAACACAGCTCATATATTCCCACTCGGGGCATGTAACTCAAAACGTAACAAAAGTGTACGTCATGTAACAAAAGAAAAACCAAAACAAAACGACTACGCTAAAGGTGCATCAAGCTTAGCGTAAAACTCCGGATAGTTCCTTTGGATACTATCCTGTGTCTCGAAAGTCGCCTCATTAGCTCCTCGCATCGACCATTGAATCTTCATCATCGTTATGCCCTTCGAACGCAAAGAAGGTGATTTGGTCACACCTGTTCCCAATCTAAGATGCAGGCTTTCAACATGTTCTCCAAAGTGTGGATGGTCTGCTCGGACTAAGAATCGGTCTGAGGATGATAAGCAATCGTGAACTACAGACTCGTACCTAGGTACTCCATGAAGTCTCAGTATCTATCTCGTGAACGCCAGAACCTCGAGGTGAAACGTCCGTCTATGTTAGAGACTATAGTCCTAGGTACTCCATGAAGTCTCAGTATCTATCTCGTGAACTCCTCGGCCAATCGACTTACCGGCCACGTCTCCTTGATAGGAATGAAATGTGCGGTCTTCGTTAATTGATCTACTATGACCCAAATAGCATCGAAGCCTCAACTCGGTCTCAAACCATTAATGAAATCCATAGAGATGTCGTCCCACATCCAATGAGGAACGGGAAGTGGGTGTAGCTCGCCTCTTGGTCGATGATCTCGATCTTGACCTACTGACAGGTCGCACACTGAGCTACATATCTCGTGACATCTTGCTTCAGACCTCCCCACTAGAAAGAGCGTGTGATATCCTGAATCATTTTACTCGCATCGGGGTGCACTGCGTAAGGTGAAGAGTGAGCCTCTTGTAGGATCCTTTGTCTCAACACTCTATCCGAAGGCACACAAACATGCTCCTGGCGTCTCAAGATCCTATCAGCACCGACTACAAACTGTGTTGCCTCTCCTCGAGATATCCACTCTTGGATCTGCGTCAAAGCTAGGCAACTCTCCTACTTGTGTCGGATTTCGACCAACATATTAGGTAGAATCTCTAAGGTGGTCAACTGGTTGTCGGAATCTGGAAAGCTGATAACCATCTATTGCCATGCAAGATCTCATTTTAACTGGGCTGGGCTGTCAGCCTAGTGATTGCTATCTCTCGGGGAGTCTTCATACTAAGGGAATCTGCTACCTCATTCGCCTTCTCTAGGTGGTATAAGATATCAAGATCAAAATCCTTGATCAACTCCAACCATCTGCGCTGGCGGTTATTCAACTCCCACTGAGTGAATATATACTTCAAACTCTTGCCTCCAAATCTTCAAAGCATGAACCACAACTGCCAACTCCCTTTATGTTTAGGAAAAGAGCATCCATCTCAGCTTGACGTTTAGCTTGCGCTCTTGTTAGAGTCCCTTGAGGTGGTGAAGATGGAGTTAGCTCAGATGATCCTTCATCATTCCTTGACGTTTAGCTTGCGCTCTTGTTAGAGTCCTTTGAGGTGGTGAAGATGGAGTTAGCTTAGATAATCCTTCAACATTCTCCCCTTCTTTGGAAGAATTCGACCTTGAATTGCCTTGATCATCATCCAGGAGCGGAAAAGGACTTAGATCCCTCACAATGAATGTGGGATCACAAGCATAATTATCCAGCAAGTCAAGCACATAAGCGTTGTCACCCGCCTTGTGGAACACCTTAAAACGCCCATTTCCTCTTGGGGAGAGCTTGGATTTCCGAAGCTATTGAAACCTCTCCTTCCTCAAATGTAGTCATACAAGGTCGTCGGGTTCAAATATAATCTTCTTGCGTCCTTGATTCGCCTTTTCTGCGTTGTATTTGCCTTTCTCCTCGAGTTTCATCCTTGTCCTACTATGTAGCTCCTTGATGTGTTCAACCTGCATTTTAGCACTTAAATCCACTCGCTCCTTCTTAGGTAACGGTGTAAGATCAAAAGGGGTTAGTGAATTAAAACCAAAAACACAGTCAAAGGGAGAGATGGAAGTAAATGAGTGGACGACTCTATTGTAGGCAAATTCAACATGTGGCAAGAAATCTTCCCATTCTTTCAAATTCTTCTTGTTGACAACCCTTAGAAGTGTTGTTAGGGTACTATTAGTTACTTCTGTTTGCCCATCAGTTTGGGGGTGACTTGATGTAGAAAATAACAACTTAGTTCCTAGCTTTCCCCAAAGAGTTTCCCAAAAGTAACTCAAGAACTTAACATCCCTATCACTCACTATTGTCCTTGGAATACCATGTAACCTAACTACTTCCCGAAAGAACAAATTAGCTACATTGGCTGCATCATCAGTCTTGTGACAAGCAATAAAGTGAGCCATCTTAGAGAATCGATCTACAACCACAAATATCGAATCCCTACCTCTTCTAGTCCTAGGCAATCCCACTATGAAATCCATGCTAATGTCTTCCCAAGGGGTTGTGGGGATTGACAAAGGTGTATATAATCCATGAGGCTTCACTTTCGATTTAGCTCTAAGGCACTCTAAACACCTTTTAAGCACATTTTCAACATCCCTAAGCATATGTGGGCAATAAAAACGTGAGTGCAGCATAGCATAAGTCTTATCCCTCCCAAAATAACCCATTAAACCTCCTTTATAGGCTTCTTCCACTAACAGCAAACGAAGGGAACACCTAGGTATGCACACCTTATCTACTCGAAACAGAAATCCCTCAAGCAAATAGAATTTATCTAAGGAACCTTTTTGCACACAAAGCTTATATATTTCTCCAAAGTAAAGATCAGATTCATAGAGCTCCTTAATGTAAACAAATCCTAACACCCTAGCATCCAATGTAGTTAGCAATGTATGCCTCCTAGAAAGAGCATCAGCAACTACATTGTCTTTTCCCTTTTTATTACTTGATAACATAGGAAAAAGTCTCAATAAATTCCATCCATCTACCATGCCTCCTATCGAGTTTATCTTGACTCCAAAAATATTTCAAAGATTCATGATTAGAATGCAAAATAAACTCTCTAGGCCACAAGTAGTGTTGCCATGTCTTACGTACTCTAAATAATGCGTACAACTGTTTATCATATGTAGAGTAGTTAAGACATGCCCCTTTAAGCTTTTCATTGAAAAAGGCAATAGGCTTACCTTCTTTCATAAGCACCCCTCCTATGCCAATTCCCGATGCATTACACTCCACTTCGAAAGGCCTAGTGAAGTCAAGGAGAGCTAGTAAGGGTGCCTCGGTGAGAACCAACTTCAGCTTGTTGAAAGCACGTTCTTGAGCTGCTTCCCACACAAATGGTGCATGTTTCTTGCAAATCTCCGTCAAGGGTGCATCAATGGTACTGAAGTCTCTCACAAAGCGCCTATAGAAACTTGCAAGCCCATGAAAACTCCTTACATGGCTAATGGATGTAGGTGTTGGCCAATCTCAAATAGCTCTAATCTTCTCCTCATCCACTTGTAGACCTTGTGCAGTCACTACAAAACCAAGAAATATAACTTCATTAGTGCAAAAGCTACATTTCTTTAGGTTGGCATACAAGTGTTCAGCCCTAAGGGTAGAAACAACATCCCTTAGATGTTCTCCATGCTCCTCTAGAGACCTGCTATAGAATAAGATATCATCAAAATACACTACAATAAATCTCCCAATTAATTGTCTCAAAACATGGTTCATTAAACGCATAAAAGTAGACGGAGCATTAGTTAACCCAAATGGCATAACAAGCCATTCATACATCCCAAATTTAGTCGATCTTGAAGGATGTCTTCCACTCGTCCCCCTCCTTCATTTGGATCTGATAGTAGCCCCTACGAAGGTCTATCTTGTTGAATGTAGTGGCACATGGAGCTCATCAAGCATGTCATCGAGGTGGGGAATATGGTGCCGGTACTTAATGGTTATGTTGTTGGTAGCCCTACAATCAACACACATCCTCCAAGTGTTGTCCTTCTTAGGCACTAATAGGACAGGAACGACGCAAGGGATAAGGCTTTCTCTAACATATCCCTTATCTAGGAGGTCTTGGACTTGGGTTTGGATCTCTTGACTCTCCTTAGGGTTCATCTTATAGGTTGGTCTGTTAGGAAGTGTAGCTCCGGGGATAAGGTCAATCTGATGCTCTATGCCTCTCAAAGGTGGAAGGCCATGAGGTATCTCTTCCAAAAACACATCCTTAAACTCCTCTAGGATGGCTGTAATGGTAGGGGGTAAGATAGCCTTTGTTTCTTCACTCACTAAGGTTAGCTCCTTACACAACCTCATCAAGATGGTATCTAAGGGTAGGTACTCACTTTGGAACTCAAGTTTAGAAGCTAACACGGCCGTAGGAGTCTGATTTGTGGGCGTAACCAAGAGAGTACTAGGATGTTGGCTAGAGGACGTGTCTATGGCAGGTTCTTGGTTCCTCGATGACTTGCTCCCCTTCTTATCTTGTCCTTGCTCTGGTTCACTCGCCTTTTTCTTCTCAAATGCCTCCATAATCTGCATGGGAGTCATAGGTTTTAGAGTAACGGGTTTTTCATTAACAGTAAATGAATACCTATTAGTAAAACCATCATGCATAACTCTCCTATCATATTGCCAAGGACGGCCTAATAACACATGACAAGCTTGCATAAGCACAACATCACATAAAACAGTATCCTCATAGTCTCCTAGAGTGAAAGTGATCTTAGCTTGCCTATTAACCTTCAATTCACCACAATCATTCATCCAATACAGCTTATATGATCTAGGGTGACAAAATGTAGGAATTTGCAACTTCGAGATCAATTCAGTACTAACAATGTTGCAACAACTACCTCCATCAATGATAACATTACACACATTTCCCTTAACCGAACACCTAGTATGAAACATGTTCTCTCTTTGGTTATCCTCACAAAGGGCAGGTTGTGCACTCAAATTCTCCTAGCTATCAAGGAATTATCATGCTCAAGATTTTCATCACAAACCACGTTATTAGGATCATTTCCTGCATTTTAAGATCATTAGGTTCAAATTTTGAGAATCAAGATCATCACAAAGCACGTAGTTATTAGCTAGAAATGAGCTAGGATGGTCAAATAACACTATTTTAGCTAGTAAACAATCCCCCTACTCATATTCAATCCCATCATCATCCAAATCATCAAGATCATGCATATTAGGCTCAAAATCATCATTATCATGCTCATGCTCAGATCCGGACTCATATTGTCCTAAATGGTTGATTAACAACGTTTTCTTGTTAGGACAGTCATTCATCATGTGTCCTCTACCTTGACACTTAAAACACACTATATCCCTAGCTCTGGTTGAAGGGTTAGAAGTACTCCCTTGTGTTCCCTTAGGAAAGGTAGCTGTGGGCTTAGGAGGGGCTGCAGAAGGTGCTTTACGTTGTCCTCCTTGTTCCGGGGTTGTTTTCTCCTTATTTGACACTTCCGTGTTATAACTTCCTTGTTGGCAGTTCCCTTGGTTCTTCCAAGAGCTGGAGACACCATAAGAAGCCTTTCCTCCTTGATTTCTTGCTTTCATCTTCCTTTCCACTTTGATTGCGAGATGGAGTAGTTTTGTCATAGAGCCATAGGGAAAAAGATCTACTTTGTTAGCAAAACTTGAATTAAGGATACGAAGATACCTAGCCATTGTTGATTCTTCATCTTCTCGCACATTGGCCTTTACCATGGCCATTTGCATGGCATTATAGGTCTCCTCAGCAGTCATTGACCATTGCCTCAAGTTCTCCAACCTTTGTCTCAATTCCCTTGTATAGTGTTGGGGAACAAACCGAGCTCTCTTCATTGCCTTCGTATGCTCCCAAGTAGCTACTGGTGCATCCAGAGTTCTTCTTTTTTCCTTCACCAAATCATCCCACCGTATCATAGCATTGTCAATAAACTCAAGGGCTGCATAGTGTACCTTTTTGTGTGCGGGAAAGTTATGGCATGACCATATTTGCTCTATCTTCCCCTCCCTTGCCATATACACATCAGGATCACATTTGCCCTCGAAAGTAGGGACTTTCACCTTCACTTTTCCAAGAACGTCATGTTCCGGTTCTCGGTCTCTCCTTTGCTGAACTCCATAGGGCTCACGTCTCCATTCATCATGATACGGGGATTAGCCGCGAAGAACGGATCTAGACGAGCAACCTGTTTTCGGGAATAAGAACAAACAAAATTCAGCAAACGAAGATCCAAGGAAACGTGCAAAGCAATGAGGGAAAACGAAGTAGGAAAGCAGAACCGAAAGGAACAAACGATAGAACCCTTGATTCGATTATCCAAGAACCAAACCGATGACGATTTGACCCCGCTTCTTACAACTTCACACAATCGATCTAGAATTATCGAAGGCACGAAGAGGTTGCTTCAATTCGACTTGTAGCACCAACCCGAAGGAGATTGACACTCACAAGAACGAGAAAGCTATGCAAACACAATTATCACGAGACAATAGGCTGAACTCAAAGGGTTCGATTTAGCACTTAGGCAATATGTTTAACGTAATTTGCCAACAAAAAGGAAGAGAGAAAGGTTTACATACAACCGAGACCTTCTCTCCTAAAAATAGAAAAGAAAAATAAATACAATATTTACAAATTAGAGTGTTTTAAATAAATCCATAAAATAGACTAATTCTAGGATTTACTTAATACTTTCTAACTAGCTTCTCACTCCAGCCATGCACATGCACACGTGAAGCTCTCCTATGCTCCATTCAACTTCTTCTTGGCTGGTCCAATGTGGCTAAGCATCATGACGGGCCTTGGACTTATTGGAGGTGAGCTTGGGTGAGCTTCTTGAACAATGGCTAGGAAGATAGCATCCATCTCCGCTTGGCGTTTGGCTTGAGCTCTTGTTAGGGCTCCTTGTGGTGTTGAAGATGGAGCTAGCGCGGATGACCCTACATCATTCTCCCCTTTTTTAAAAGAATTTGACCTCGAATTTCTTTGATCATCACTTAGGGGTGGAAAAGGGCTTAGGTCCCTCACATTGAACGTGGGATCACAAGCATAGTCGTCCGGCAAGTCTAGCACATAGGCATTATCACCAGCCTTGTGTAGCACCTTGAAATGTCCGTTTCCTCTTGGAGAGAGCTTGGACTTCCGAAGTTGTTGAGACCTCTCCTTCCTCAAGTGTAGCCATACAAGGTCACCGGCCTCAAATGTAACCTCCTTCTTTCCTTGGTTTGCGTTGGCTGCGTTGTATTTGCCTTTCTCCTCAAGCTTAATCCTTGTCCTCCTATGTAGCTCCTTGATGTGTTCAACCTGCGTTGTAGCACTTAAATCCACTCGCTCCTTCTTAGGCAACAGTGTAAGATCAAAAGGGGTTAGTGGATTAAAACCATAAACACACTCAAATGGAGAGATGGAAGTAGACGAATGCACAACTCAATTATAGGCAAATTCAACATGTGGCAAGACATCCTCCCATTCCTTTAGATTCTTTTTGATGACAGCCCTTAAAAGTGTGGTTAAAGTCCTATTAGTTACTTCCGTTTGCCCATCAGTTTGGGGGTGGCTTGATGTAGAAAATAGCAATTTCGTACCTATCTTTTCCCAAAGAGTCTTCCAAACATAACTTAAGAACTTAACATCCCTATCACTTACTATTGTCCTCGGAATTCCATGTAACCTAACTACTTCCCGAAAGAATAGATTAGCTACATTGGCCGCATCATCAGTTTTGTGACAAGCAATAAAGTGAGCCATTTATAGAGAAATGATCTACAACCACAAAAATCGAGTCCCTACCTCTTTTAGTCCTAGGCAATCCCACAATAAAGTCCATACTAATGTCTTCCCAAGGGGCTGTTGGGATTGGCAAAGGTGTGTACAATCCATAAGGCTTCACTTTAGATTTAGCTCTAAGGCACTCTAAACACCTTTTAAGCACATTTTCAACATCCCTAAGCATATGTGACCAATAAAAATATGAGTGCAACATAGCATAAGTTTTATCCCTCCCAAGATGACCCATTAAACCTCCTTTATGGGCTTCCTCTACTAGCAACAATCGAAGGGAACACCTAGGTATGCACACCTTATCAATTCGAAACAAAAATCCCTCAAACAAATAGTATTTATCTAAGGAACCTTTTTGCACACATAGCTTATATGTATCACCAAAATCAAGATCAGATTCATAGAGCTCCTTAATGTAAACAAAGCCTAATACCTTAGCATCCAATGTAGTCAACAATGTGTGCCTCCTAGAGAGGGCATCCGCCACTACATTGTCTTTTCCCTTTTTACACTTGATAACATATGGAAAAGTCTCAATAAACTCCATCCACCTACCATGCCTCCTATCTAGTTTATCTTGACTCCGAAAATGCTTCAAAGACTCATGATCGGAATGCAAAATAAACTCTGTAGGCCACAAGTAGTGTTGCCATGTCTTAAGGACTCTAAACAAAGCATATAACTCTTTATCATAGGTAGAGTAATTAAGACAGGCTCCTTTGAGCTTTTCACTAAAGAAGGCAACAATCTTACCTTCTTGCATGAGCACGCCGCCTATGCCAATGCCCGAGGCGTCACACTCCACTTCAAAGGGCCTAGTGAAGTCGGGAAGAGCTAACTAGGGCGCCTCGGTTAAGTTCAATTTCAGGTTGCTAAAGGCACGTTCTTGGCGCATGCTTCTTGCAAATTTCCGTCAAGGGCGCGGTTATGGTACTAAAGTCTCTCACAAAGCGCCTATAGAAGCTTGCAAGCCCATGGAAACTCCTTACTTGGCTGATGGATGTTGGCATGGGCCAATCTTTGATTGCTCTAATCTTCTCCTCATCCACTTGTAGGCCTTGTGTAGTCACTACAAAACCAAGAAATATAACCTCATTAGTGCAAAAGCTACATTTCTTAAGATTAGCATACAAGTGTTCAGCCCTAAGGGTAAGAACTACTTCCCTTAGATGTTCTTCATGCTCCTCTAGGGACCTGCTATAGATTAAAATATCATCAAAGTACACTACCACAAACTTCCCTATAAAATGTCTTAAAACATGATTCATTAGACGCATAAAAGTAGAAGGAGCATTAGTTAATTCAAATGGCATAACTAGCCACTCATACAAACCAAACTTAGTTTTGAAGGTTGTTTTCCACTCGCCCCCCTCCTTCATTCGGATTTAATGGTAGCCACTCCGTAGGTCTATCTTGCTAAAGGTGGTGGCGCCATGTAGCACATCAAGCATGTCATCTAGGCGGGGAATAGGGTGGCGGTACTTGATGGTGATGTTGTTGATAGCGCGACAATCAACACACATCATCCATGTGTTGTCCTTCTTAGGCACCAAGAGCACGGGCACGGCGCACGGACTTAAACTCTCCCTCATGTAACCCTTGTCTAGGAGGTCTTGAACCTGCGCTTGGATCTCTTGACTCTCCTTTGGGTTCATTCGGTAGGCTGGTCTATTTGGGAGTGTGGCGCCGGGAATAAGGTCAATTTGGTGCTCAATGCCTCTCAAAGGTTGAAGGCCATGTGATATTTCTTCCGGAAACACATCCTTAAACTCCTCAAGGATGGCTGAGATAGTAGGTGGTAAGCTAGCCTTGTCTTCATCACTCATCAAGGTGAGCTCCTTACACAACATCATCAAGGTGGTGTCTAAGGGCGGCCTAACAACACATGACAAGCTTGCATAGGCACAACATCACATAAAACCGTGTCTTCATAATGGCCTAAAGTAAAAGTGATCTTAGCTTGCCCATTAACCTTTAACTCACCACATTCATTCATCCAATGCAACTTATATGGCCTAGGGTGATAAAATGTAGGAATTTCCAACTTAGATATCATTTCGGTGCTAGCAATATTGCAACAACTTCCTCCATCAATAATAACATTACAAACCTTTCCTTTAACCGAGCATCTAGTGTGAAACAAGTTTTCTCTTTGGTTATCTTCACAAGGATCAGGTTGTACACTTAAAGTTCTCCTAGCTATCAAAGACTTATCATGCTCAAGACCTTTATCACAAATCATGTAAGTGTTAGCTAGGAATGAGCTAGGATGATCAAATAACACTCTCTTAGCTAATAAACAAAGTCCTTGCTTATATTCAATCCCATCATCATCCAAATCATCATGATCATGCATATCAAGCTCAAAATCATCATTATCATGCTCATGCTCAGATTCGGACTCATATTGCCCTAAATGGTTAACTAGCAAAGTTCTTTTGTTAGGACAATCCTTCATCATGTGCCCTCTTCCTTGGCACTTAAACATACAGTATCCCTAGCTCTAGATGAAGGGTTAGAAGTACTCCCTTGAGTGCCTTTAGGTAGTGTAGGCGTGGACTTAGTAGTGGTTGCATAAGGAGCCTTGCGTGGGCCTCCTTGCTCCGAGGCTAGCTTCTCCTTGCTTGGCACCTCCCGGTTGTAATTCCCTTGTTGGCGACCTCCTTGGCTCCTCCATGAGCTAGGCGTTCCATAGGCAGCCTTACCTCCTTGACTTCTTGCCATCATTTTCCTTTCTACTTTGATTGCTAGGTGAAGCAATTCTGTCATAGAGCTATAGGGAAAAAGATCTATCTCGTTAGAAAAACTTGACTTCAGAATACGAAGATACCTAGCCATTGTAGTCTCTTCATCCTCGCGCACATTAGCCTTTACCATGGCCATTTGCATGACATTATAGGTCTCCTCGGCGGTCATGGCTCCTTGTCTCAAATTCTCCAACCTTTGCCTCAATTCCCTAGTGTAATGTTGAGGCACAAACTGAGCTCTCATCAAGGCCTTCATGTGCGCCCAAGTAACTACCGGTGCATCCAAAGTTCTCCTCCTTTCCTTCACCAAATCATCCCACCATATCATATCATAATCAATAAACTCAAGAGCTGCGAAATGTACCTTCTTATGCTCGGGAAAGTTATGGCATGACCATATTTGCTCTATCTTCGCCTCCCAAGCCATGTACACGTCCAGGTCACATTTGCCTTCAAAGCTTGGGATCTTCACCTTTACTTTGCCAAGGCCATCATACTCCGGATCTCGCTCCCTCCTTGGCTGGCCACCATAGGGCTCACGCCTCTGCTCGTCTTGGCTCCGGGCGTCATGAGGTCTCCGGGGCTGTTGGCACTCCCTTCGCCCGTTTGGCCTCCATTCCTCGTCATCTCCATCACCGTCCTCATCCTGCTCATAAGATGGATTCTGAAACTGTTGAGGATAGTTAGGCATATTATCATGTATAATTGGTGAAAAAGGGATAGAAACGTGCTCCTCGAAAGCAAGATTGCCCCATCCCGGTTGGGACACGGCGTGGCCTAAGCCTTGGACATTCCGAGAAGGCTGCGTGGCATTAGAGTGCCGAGCTGCTTGAAACGCCTCTTATTGGCTTTGGAGTGGTATTCGGTCATGCCCTTGGTGTTGAGCTCTCGAGTGGTCTCCTACCTCCCTGTTGCCTCCTAGTGGCCGAGGCTCCGGAACTACCTTAGACGCCTCCAAGTTGGACAGCCTTGTAGTTAACCCTTCAATGCTATCTTTCAAGCCCTTGATAAGGTTAAACAACTCCGGGGTAATAGGCTCGGGGCTCGGCGTACCTGCGGGAGTTCCTGACATTGTTCAAAGACACTAAAACACTCAAACACGTTAGGTTAGCTAAAACAAAAACGCCTTACAAGTGTATCACTCGAAAACAAACTCTCACTCTCTAGTGGTGCTCAACAAGCTTGTTGATGGCTCGTCTTGTATTAGTAAAAAACCTCACGTGAGTTCAATACTTAGCCAAACAAAAGTTTTAAAGTAGAAGCGGAATTCGATTTCAGCAAACGGATCTAGACGAGCAACCTGTTTTTGGGAATAAGAACAAATGAAATTCAGCAAACGAAGATGCAAGGAAACATGCAAAGCAATGAGGGAAAACGAAGTAGGAAAGAAGAACTGAAAGGAACTAATGATAGAACCCTTGGATTCGATTATCCGAGAACCAAACCGATGACGATTCGACCCCGCTTCTTACAACTTCACACAATCGATCTAGAATTATCGAAGGCACGAAGAGGTTGCTTCAATTCGATTTCAATCACCTTAAAAACGTGTTTGACTTAATAAAAGAGAAGAAAAGACTCAAAACGGAGAGGACAAGTTGCACGAATGTTATATGCAACTAAGTATGGACTCAAAATTTGAACTCAAGATAAGCCTTGAAAGAACTTATTCGTCAAGCCTAAGCGAGCAAACCTTGGACACCGAAGGTGTGTATAGAAGGGCTGGTCAAGGCTAAGGCGTGGCTCGAGTGAAGTGAGCTAGGCGTGGGCCAAGGCGTGGCTAGGCTAGGGTGAAGCTAGGCTAGGCGTGAATGGCTTGGTCCTTTGAGTGAGATGAGCTCCTTTATAGTCCTCTTTGGTTGCTGAAAATAACACTTAGCAAGCACAACTTCAACTATTACAAACTATGAAATAAAACAAGAGTAGGCTAGCAAGAATGAAATGAAATGAAGATGACTAACTATGGCTGATTTTTTTTTTCTTTCTTTTCTTTTCTTTTCTTTTTCTTTCTTTTCTTTTCTTTTCTTTTCTTTTTCTTTCTTTTTTTTTTAAATAAAAAACAGGCCTCAATTTGAATTCAAAAGAGACAAATGAAATAAAAATGAAAGAAATAAAATCCTATAACAACTTGAGAGTTGCTAGCTATCTAGTTACTAAAATGAAAACAAATAAAACAAATAACAACCAGCTATTCGAATTTTGGTGCTGGAAATAAAGAAAAATAAAACAAAATGCTAAGAAAATCTATTTAGTTGCAAGAGGATAGAGTTGACCAAGTAAATAGCTAACCAAGGGTGAAAATTCAAAAATAGGCTGAAAATGTTGAGGAAAGAGGTGGTGGGTAGCTTGAAAATAGGCTGGAGATTCAACATCTCTTTTTGAACGTTTAGGGCTAGTTTGGTGTTTGTGTTTGGACGTGGGGCAAGGCTGGTGGCAGGCATGGTGGTAGGCACAAGAGCTGGTGGCAGGCGTGGTGTAGGAGTGGTGCCGGCATCCAAAATTCACAAACAAAAGCAACAAACTTGTTAGTTCAATAAAAAACTTGGAATAGAAATGGCAATAGTCTCAAAACAAAGCAAGACTCAAACAAGAAAACGAGACACTTTTGGTTTTTGAATGATTTACCGACTCTTTTTGTAGGTTGAACGTCAACTAGCTCTGATACCTATTGATACGGGGATTAGCCGCGAAGAACGGATCTAGACGAGCAACCTGTTTTCGGGAATAAGAACAAACGAAATTCAGCAAACGAAGATGCAAGGAAACGTGCAAAGCAATGAGGGAAAACGAAGTAGGAAAGAAGAACCGAAAGGAACAAACGATAGAACCCTTGGATTCGATTATCCAAGAACCAAACCGATGACGATTCGACCCCGCTTCTTACAACTTCACACAATCGATCTAGAATTATCGAAGGCACGAAGAGGTTGCTTCAATTCGACTTGTGGCACCAACCCGAAGGAGATTGACACACACAAGAACGAGAAAGCTATGCAAACACCACAATTCTCACGAGACAATAGGCTGAACTCAAAGGGTTTGATTTAGCACTTAGGCAATGTGTTTAACGTAATCTGCCAACAAAAAGGAAGAGAGAAAGGTTTATATACAACCTAGACCTTCTCTCCTAAAAATTGAAAATAAAAATAAATACAATATTTACAAATTAGAGTGATTTAAATAAATCCATAAAATAGACTAATTCTAGGATTTACTTAATACTTTCTAACTAGCTTCTCACTCCAGCCATGCACATGCACACGTGAAGCTCTCCTATGCTCCATTCAACTTCTTCTTGGCTGGTCCAATGTGGCTAAGCATCATGATGGGCCTTGGACTCATTGGAGGTGAGCTTGGGTGAGCTTCTTGAACCATGCCTAGGAAGATAGCATCCATCTCCGCTTGGCGTTTGGCTTGAGCTCTTATTAGGGCTCCTTCTAGTATTGAAGATGGAGCTAGCTCGGATGACCCTACATCACATCATTACGTCGCCCTTCTTCCTGCCTGCTTGGCTGGTCTCGCCTCCTCCATCCAATAGGTATCCATTCTGGTCTCCATTCCTGATGAGGGACCATCACCAACAACCCCTACTAGTCCTACAATGTAGGGTCAATCACTAGATCGAGGGCAAGGGCAATTCAAGAGGAGGTGTCCAACTTGTTGGTGTCCAACTTGTTGGTGTCCTTAGCTCCTAAGGAGACCATTTATGATCCATTGCTGACTGAGGCTTCCTTAGTCACGCTAATGACGATTCCCGACGACTTGGATGTGGAAGGGAGACCATGCACACGTGATTTGGAGCCATGCAAGAGCAAAGAAGAGACACTTGTTCCGGAATTGCAAGAAATGGAAGATTGAGGCTTTTGGAGCTTCTTTTGTATTTTATATCATCTTTTGGTATAAAATAGAAGACTTTATATAACCTTTAGGCTCAAAACAATTTAAAGTTTATTTTATTTGTTTTATTTGTTTAATTGTCTTTTATTGACAAATGTTATTCCTTTTTAGAAAGGAGGCTTTCTAGGCATATAAAAAGCCTCCCTTAGCTTCTTTCCTAATTAGATAGATTTTAGCAAAATTTGATAAACCGTCTATTTGAGAGCTTTTGTTCATATTCAAAAAATTCAATCAATAAAGTGAGCCAATTGATTGAATCGTTGTGAATCCCTGCTAGATTGTTCTTGTGTGTGTTAATCTTTTTAGAGATTGGTGCTACAAGTCAATACTAGTCCCTCCTTGTGCTTGTCTCCATTGAAGGCTTGTGTAAGGTTATAGAAGAAAGGGTTGAAGGCATCATCTTGCTTGGGTTTTGATCAATGTGATCAATGTTCTTGTAAGGGAGTGATACGAGATTAAACAGTGGATTAGCCGGTCTAGGTACAATGATCCCAAATCCGGATGAATGAAGCGAATCTAGATGCGGAATGAGACGTGGTGATCGGGATGGGCGCATGAGGACGTTGAGAGGAACCAAAGAGAACCAACGAAGAAGAACCAAGTCTGAAGAGCAAAGACCCCGCCTCGTGAATGCCCTCGACCCGTCTCCAATACAACCTTACACTAGCTCCGGCGGTACTAGCACAAAGAGGGACTCGTGAAGGCTCGAAGCACCAATCCGAAGGTGGTTGACATAAGCAAGCTCAGCCAAGCAAACAACGACAATGCCAACCAAAAACTTTCTTGTTCTTTGGTTGAATTTGTGAATGGATTACAATATGTGATTCTTAGCAAAAGAAAACGTCCCTACCTTAGCAACTAAAGAAAACTATATATAGACTCTTTTATCTAGACAACATAAAAGAAAAGAAAACTAAATACATTGCTGGAAGGAGGTAACAAGAGAGCTCCCACAAATGTAGCTAATAGTCTAACAAACAAACTAACAGCATAAAAATAGGTTGACTTCTCAAAGGAACCCATGGATGACTGGACGGGTCTTAGGGCCCAGCTGGGCGGCCCGACTGAGGGAAATGGATACCCTTTTGGACGGCCCCGGAGGTTAGCGACGTCGAGCTTGACAGCTACTCCGGGTGGAGATTGAGACCTTGTCAATATGGCGTCGGGTTAGGGCCGGAGTGTATCGGCAAGGCTAGACGGAAATTAGGGTTCACGCCAAATGACTCGAAGGAAGTCGAGCAGAGTCTGGGGTTCGGGCTCGATGGCATCATGCTCGCTGGTCTATTTCCTATGCTTGCTTGTTCATCCACCTTCCTCACCTTGCCCACGTCTTGATCACTTGGCTTATCGACCTGCTTGGCTACATGATCAAGCTCCTCCTCATGATGTTCCAACGTCTGCATGGTCTCTCCCCTTTGCATGTTCACCCCTGCATTCACCAAGAGATTAATACATGATTTATGGAAGTTAAATTAGTCATGCATGGTGCCATGCAATAGCACTTCCCTTGACGTAGCTTCTTGGATCTCCTTAGCTCTTGCCCTAGTAATGGGACATTGATATTCTTCATGTGAGTTGTGCAATGGTTCATCTTATGGTCCTACATCATCCACTCCTTCTTGGAAAGAATTCGACCCCGAATTTTCTTGTTCCGACTCTCCTTCATAGGGGCTCAAATCTCCTACGTTAAAAGTGGCACTAATCCATACTCTTCCGGTGAGTCTAACACATATGCGTTATCGTTAATTCGGTGTAGGATGTTACATGGGCCATCACCCCGTGGAGCTAGCTTTGAATGTCGCTTTGCCGGAAACCGTTCCTTCCTGAGATGTAGCCAAACTAGGTCGCCGGGCTAGAAAACCATCTTCCGACGTCCTTTGTTATTTCTAGCTGCGATCTCAACACCTTTCTTTTCAAGTGTAGCCTTGGTCTTTGCATGGAGTTCCTTAATGGATGCCGCCTGTTCCAAAGCATCAAAAGCTACTCGATCCTTTTGAGGGTTCGGTAATAATCCATAGGAGTTAAAGGGTTAAATCCATAAACACATTTGAAAGGTGACAAAGAAGTGGAAGAATGCGTGGTTCGATTATAAGCAAACTCAATATGTGGTAAAATTTCTTCCCATTCTTTTAAATTATGTTTCAACATGGTTCTAAGGAGGGTCGTTAGGGTCCTATTGGTGACTTCCGTTTGCCCGTCTGTTTGGGGATGGCTAGAGGTCGAGAATAGTAACCTAGTGCCCATTTTCCCCCAAAGCGTTTTCCAAAAGAAATTCAAAAACTTGACATCCCTATTACTAACAATGGTCTTAGGTATTCCATGCAACCTAACTATTTCCTTAAAGAAAAGATTTGCGACATTATATGCATCATCGGTTTTATGACATGGAATAAAATGTGCCATTTTAGAGAATCTATCTACCACCACAAAAATGAAATCTCTTCCTTTCTTAGTCCTAGGTAGTCCAACAATGAAATCCATACTTAGGTCTTCCCAAGGGGCACTAGGCGTCGGTAAGGGTGTATACAGCCCGTGGGGTTGTACCCTAGCTTTGGCCTTAAGACATCCAATGCACTTCTCAAGCATGTGTTCTACATCCCTTAACATATAGGCCAATAAAAGTGAGTTTGCAACATGTGATAGGTTTTGTCCCTCCCAAAATGCCCCATTAAACCTCCCTTATGGGCTTCTTCTACTAATAATATCCAGGGAACATCTAGGTATGCAAATTTTTTCCACTTTAAACAAAAAACCTTCAAACACAAAGTACTTATCATAAGGGCCTCGTGTAGTGCATCTATGAAATATCTTCCCAAATTCAGAACCATCACCATATAGTTCCTTAATGTAAGTAAAACCTAGCATCCTAGAATCCAAGGTGGTGATCAAGGTGTATCTCCTAGACAAGGCATCCGCTACGACATTATCCTTTCCCTTGTTATACTTGATAATGTAAGGAAAGGTTTCAATGAACTCCATACACCTACCATGCCGCCTATCTAGCTTATCTTGGCTACTAAAGTGTCTAAGTGATTCATGATCGGTTTTCAAAACAAACTCTTGGGGCCAAAGGTAATGTTGCCATGTTTTGAGTACTCTAAACAAGGCATACAATTCTTTGTCATAAGTGGAATAGTTTAAGCACGCGCCCTTCAATTTCTCACTAAAGAAAGCTAGAGGCTTACCGTCTTGCATAAGGACGCTACCAATACCAATGCCGGACGCGTCGCACTCAACCTCAAAGGGTTTAGTGAAGTCCGGTAGAGCGAGTAGTGGTGTTTGGGTGACACGTTTCTTGAGTTCCTCAAATGCTCTTTGTTGAGGTTCATTCCACTCAAAAGGAACCTTCTTTTTGGTCAAGGCCGTGAGTGGTGCGGCGATGGTGCTCAAATCCCTCACAAATCTCCTATAGAAAGTAGCTAGGCCATGGAAACTCCTTACTTCACCAACCGACCTAGGAATGGGCCATTCATTAATTGCCTTAATCTTATCCTCATCCACTTGCAAGCCATTGGCACTTACTACAAAACCAAGGAAGATCACTCGGTTAGTATAGAAATCACATTTTTTAATATTAGCATACAAGTATTCTATACGCAATGTAGCAAGCACATCTCTCAAATGATTTTCATGCTCCTTTAAAGACTTACTATGGATAAGAATGTCATCAAAGTACACTACAACAAATAAACCAATATAAGGTCTCAAAAGGCATTACTAGCCACTCATAGAGACCAAATTTGGTTTTAAAGGCCGTTTTCCATTCATCTCCTTCCCTCATTCTAATTTGATGGTAGCCACTCCTAAGGTCAATCTTAGTGAAAATGGTGGCCCCATGTAACTCATCAAGCATGTCATCTAGACGGGGAATCGGGTGTCTATTCTTGATAGTGATATTATTGATTGCTCTACAATTAATACACATTCTCCAAGTATTATTCTTCTTGGGTACTAGAAGGACTGGAACGGCACAAGGACTTAGGCTTTCCCGGACATACCCTTTATCTAGCAAGTCTTGAACTTGATTCTAAATTTCCTGTGCTTCCTTAGGATTCATCCTATAGGCGGGTCTATTGGGAAGGGTGGCTCCGGGTAATAAAACTATTTGGTGTTCAATGCCCCTAATGGGCGGCAAGCCAGCCGGAATTTCCTCAGAAAAGACGTCCTTAAACTCGTCTAATAGCCCCTGGATAGAGCTAGGAAGTGTACTCTTAAAGTCATGAGGTACCGTCACTAATGACTTACACAAACTCATCATTAGCACATCCATTGAAACATAGTTAGTGACATATTCATTACTAGACTCAAGATAGCTACTGGTTGGCTGTACCAACAGTGTTTGATGGGTTTTGTCCTCCTTACTCTTAGGCCGTGACATTTTAGACTTTTGAGGGGTTTCTTGCTCTACCCTCTTATTCTCATAATACTCGGCTATTTGTAAAGGCGTCATAGGTTTAAGTGTTAAGGTTTTGCCTTTCTACTCAAAGCAATATTTATTAGAAAACCCATCATGCACAACTTTCCTATCATATTGCCATGGACGACCAAGCAACAAGTGACAAGTATTCATAGGCACAACATCACATATAATAATGTCCTCATATGACCCTAATGTTATATTGACCCTAGTTTTCTTATTGACCTTAAGTTCTCCACACTCATTCATCCAATGCAGCTTATATAGCCTAGGGTGATAAAATGTAAGAAGTTCTAACTTGCTGACCATTTCAGTGCTAGCTATGTTGCAACAACTTCCACCATCAATTATCACATTACACACTTTTCCTTTAATGCTACATCTAGTATGAAATAGATTTTCACGTTGGTTATCCTCACAAGGTGCTAGTTGGACATGTAAATTTCTCCTAGCTATCAAAGATTCACCCTGTTCATACTCAATGCAATCATCATTCTCATTTTGCTCATGGTCATCAATTAATGCATTTTCATCATCCAATACCACATGGTCCCACCATACCAAGGCATATCCTTGGAACTCTAGGGCGGCTAGTTGAACCTTCCTAGGGTCGCTGAAGTTATGACACAACCAGATTTGCTCGACCTTAGTTTCCCACTCCATGTAGATGTCGGGATCACATTTTCCTTCAAAGACGGGAATTTTGATTTTGACTTTGCCAAGACCGTCTTGTTCTTGATAGAGTCGTAAATGCTCCCGTTCTCGTCCTTGCCTCGGTTATTGGAATGGTCGATGGTAATCTTCCCAGGTATGGTCCTCAAAAGGAGCCTCATTCCGACGCTGAAAATCGTCAACAAATGGTGGCATGTTAGAAGCATTAGGGAGGACGTTGGAATGTATATTACCTTGATCAGGATGACCCGTCTCTCTAGTCATGTGCGAGGGGCCACCAAACTCATAGTTGGTTCTCAAAGGTGTTGCACGAGATGGTGGGGTGCGTGCTTCCATAGATTCCACCCGTTTGGATAGGCTAGCTACGGAGTCGGACAATTGCTTCAATAGGTTGAGCATCTCAAGCGTGATGGTCTTGCTGCTAGTCTTGCTTGCGCTTAGGGACCTAGACATGCTCAATCAAACAAACAAAGAATTGATTAGGTTAGAAAACAAAGATCTCACTTGTGTATCGCTCACTCACTCATTTGTATTGCCTCGCTTTTTGCTCGAGTTGTAAGGATCAAAACACGTCAAGATCACGATTTTCGAACCTTCTTAGCAACCCCTTTGGATCTAGAACTGCCGAAATTGATGCTAGTGTCGGAGATGGATCAAGACACCCCTAACCGGAGTATTGACCGTTGGTTTATATAGGTATGATGGTTTAAGGTTTGAATGACGAAAGAGATGTTTGAAGAAGAAGATTTTTGATGAAATTCTCACTAAAAGGGGATATTTCCTTGTGCTTGGTGATCGATTAATGGAAGGGCCGGTAGTTTTTTTCTTTTTTTTTTTTTGAATGATCTCTTAGACTTTGTCAAAAGACTTGTGGGAGAGAAAGAAGACTATGATCTCGGTGGTGATGGTTTTCTTTTTTTTTCTTTTTTTTTGTGTGTTTTACGTCTCCTCAAAATGTTGACCTGCCCTAAGAAAACCTTTGGCTTTGGATTTTGCACACTTCAAGCACAAGTCAAACCACAATTAGTTAAGCAATAAGTGAAATTGTTAACAAAGAAGAAAGGAACTGATCAATTGTACCAACTGAGCTCTGATACCAACTGATACGGGATTAAACCGTGGATTAGCCGATCTAGGTACAATGATCCCAAATCCGGATGAATGAAGCGAATACAGATGCGGAATGAGACGTGGGGATGGGGATGGGCGCAGGAGGACGTTGAGAGGAACCAAAGAGAACCAACAAAGAAGAACCAAGTCTAAAAAGCAAAGACCCCGCCTCGTGAATGCCCTCGAACCATCTCCATTACAACCTTACACTAGCTCCGGCGGGACTAGCACAAAGAGGGACTCGTGAAGGCTCGAAGCACCAATCCGAAGGCGGTTGACACAAGCAAGCTCAGCCAAGCAAACATCAACAATGCTAACCAAAAACTCTCTTGTTCTTTGATTGATTTTGTGAATGGATTACAATATGTAATTCTTAGCAAAAGAAAACGTCCCTACCTTAGCAACTAAAGAAAACTATATATAGACTCTTTTATCTAGACAACATAAAAGAAAAGAAAACTAAATACATTGGTGGAAGGAGGTAACAAGAGAACTCCAACAAATGTAGCTAATAGTCTAATAAACAAACTAACAGCATAAAAATAGTTTGACTTCTCCAAGGAACCCATGGATGACTGGACGGGTCATAGGGCCCAGCTGGGCGGCCCGACTGAGGGAAATGGATACCCTTTTGGACAGCCCGGGAGGTTAGCGACGTCGAGCTTGACAGCCACTCCGGGCGGAGATTGAGACCTTGTCGAAATGGCGTCGGGTTAGGCCCGGAGTGTATCGGCAAGGCTAGACGGAAATTAGGGTTCACGCCAAATGGCTCAAAGGAAGTCGAGCAAAGTTTGGGGTTCGGGCTCAATGGCGTCATGCTCGCTGGTCCATTTCCTATGCTTGCTTGTTCATCCACCTTCCCCACCTTGCCCACGTCTTGATCACTTGGCTTATTGACCTGCTTGGCTACATGATCAAGCTCCTCCTCATGATGTTCCAATGTTTGAATGGTCTCTCCCCTCTGCATGTTCACCCTTGCATTCACCAAGATATTAATACATGATTTATGGAAGTTAAATTATTCATGCATGGTGCCATGCAATAGCACTTCCCTTGACGTAGCTTCTTGGATCTCTTTAGCTCTTGCCCTAGTAATGGGACATTGATATTCTTCATGTGAGTTGTGAAATGGTTCATCTGATGGTCCTACATCAGGGAGTCTTTTGGTTCTTTTGGATCTACTTCTACCATACATCCTACGTCCCCTTTCATCCTCTTTTATTCCATCGTCATTTTCTTGTTCTAACAATCTGAATTTTGTGCCATTGGTCAAGGAAAAATGTTATTGTTTGTTTCAAGGATTTGCAATCTTGATCTAGTCATTCGCGGCCCTAATCCCGCATCAAAGTGGTATCAGAGCTAGTCGATTGCGAGTCCAAAATCAGCCATCACCATTGACGGTTTGAGTATCTTCTTTGAGTCTTTTCTTTGTTTGAGTCATTTGCTTCATCTTAAGAGTCTATTTGAGTCTAATTTGCTTTGTATCTTGTGTTTATTGGAGAAGGGAGAAAGCCAAGCCAAAACCGCCATTGTCCAGCCATTCTACATCACCTTCATCAGCCATTGTTCATAAAAAAACGTCCAGCT
The DNA here is from genome assembly GCA_033239125.1 of Fagopyrum homotropicum. Lineage (NCBI taxonomy): Eukaryota > Viridiplantae > Streptophyta > Magnoliopsida > Caryophyllales > Polygonaceae > Fagopyrum > Fagopyrum homotropicum. The sequence goes on from BSWB01000005.1 coordinate 63,959,564, forward strand.
CTTTTCTCTTGGCAATAACCGTCCAAAAAAAAAACAATCAAAAGAAAAGCAAAAGGGGGACCACTCTTCCAAAACAAATCAATCAGCCATTGCAAGAGAGAGGAGAGGGCCACAAAAGATCCTTATTTGTAGCAACAACAAGAGACTACTTCTAGTTAGTTATCTCTTATTTCTTTTCAATTTTTAATTTTATTCCTGTCTCCTATTTTCTTCCACAAAAACCTCAGCCAAGGACCACAAAAAAAAACAAAAAAAAACAAAGAAAAAGAAATATTTTCTCATATATTTTCATCATCCTACATATCATACATTTCATATCATATTCTATACTAACCTAAGTTGTGTAGAAGCTAGAAAAACAAGTGTTTTTGCAATCTGATTGTGAAAGGATCATTGAGACTACAAACAAGAGTTACCTACCTCATTTATTATCCATCACCATTTCCCAAAAGCCAACATTAAACACCACAGCCGACCATATCTCTTTCCATTGCATAAGGACAAGGTAAGTGAAGCTCCCTTATTAGTCTCTTGTGTGTCTATCTTCCTTGTTTTACTCTAATTCTATCATATCTTGAGTTTACCATCTTTTCGAGTCCTTATCAGCCTTTTGCATCTATCTTTGAGTCTTGTGTCTTTTTTGAGTATTTTGTGTGATTTAGCTAGTTAACATTGCTTGCAAGCCATACTAGTTGAGTCTTGAGTCTTATTTCAGCTTCTTAGTGTCTATCTTGACGTTTTCTGTTGTGAACCTTCAAGCAGCCGTGTATCACCCTTTTTCAAGTCAAGGAGTGTGCTAGTTGAGCTAAGGCATTGATCTTAGAAGGATTTTTAATCCATCTAAGTCAATTGCATCAACTAGCTTGTGATCCACACAACTTGAGTGTGAGAGTGAGAGTAAACACTTGTGAGAATCTTCTGTTTTATCTAATTCAACTAGTTTGCTTGTTTTGTGTGTTTTTTTTATCATGTCTAGGTCTAATAGTCCAAGCAAGTCCCACAGCAGTGAGCCAATGCACCCGGAGACATTTGCTATGTTGAAGCAACTAATGGATTCGGTGGCAAGATTGACACACCGGATTGACACGTTGGAGCCTCGACCAGCACCCACGGCCACGCCACAACCGAGGTTCACTTTCGAGCTAGGCGGCACATCTAGAGATGCCCCTAGAGAAACAGCCCCTGAATCACCCCAAAGAACCCCTCAAGGACAAGGTATGAGACATGCTAACACTCTTCCTAGAACACCTAATGTGCAAGGTTTTGTGGATGATTTTCAGGAGCCACAAGAGGATGTTGAGGAAGAAGGTATGTGGAGAGAGTTCCCTAGGCGTCACCCACAGCCAAGGAGAGGACGAGAATATGAGCCATTTAGGCCTTATCAAGAGATAGATGGAAAAGGGAAAGTGAAGGTCAAGATTCCTAGTTTTGAAGGCAAGTGTGACCCGGATGCTTACATGGATTGGGAGACTAAATTGGAGCAAATTTTGTCTTGCCATCACTTTGGAGAGCAAAGGAAGGTCTAGCTTGCATCATTGGAGTTCCAAGGCTATGTACTAGTATGGTGGGATCATCTTGTCAAGGAAAGAAGAAGAACCTTGGATCCGGCCATCACTACATGGGAACAAAAGAAGGCCTTGATGAGAGCGCGTTTTGTACCTCAACATTATGCTAGGGAGCTGAGGCAAAGGTTGGAGAACCTTAGACAAGGAGCCATGAGTGCCGAAGAGGTCTACACCTCTATGCAAATGGCAATGGTGAAAGCTAATGTGGTTGAAGATGAGGAGTCTACAATGGCTAGGTATCTATGCATTTTAATCTCATCTTTGGCTAATGAAATTGATTTGTATCCTTATAGTACCATGGTGGAGCTGCTGCATTTGGCAATCAAAGTAGAGAAGAAGACAAAGGCTAGGAACCAAGGTGCCAAGACAAGCTTTGGAGCTACAAGCTCATGGAAAGCACAAAACAGCCGGCCCCAAGGATCCTACAGCTGTGAGCCTACATCCACCAAGGAGGACCGAAATGCATCAACCATGGACCAAGGAGCACAAAGAAGGAGCTCAACACCTCATTCATCTTCTAGACCCTTGAATGAGCCTTCAAGTGGTTCTAAAGGGAGTACCTCTAATTCTACTCTTCGGTCTAGAGATATTGTGTGTTTTAAATGTCAAGGTAGAGGTCATTACATGAGGGATTGTCCTAATAAGAAAATTCTGATTTTAAATCAATTTGGACAATATGAGAGTGAGGATGAGCATGAAAATGATGATAACACCCACCTTAATGGTTTGCATGAAATTGGTAGTGATAGTGATGAGGGCATTGACTATGAGCATGGAGAATCATTAATAGTTAGAAGAACTTTGTATGTTAAAGTAGCTCCGTGTGAGGATAATCAAAGAGATAACCTTTTTCATACTAGATGTCTAATTAAAGGGAAGGTGTGTAATATGATCATAGATGGAGGTAGTTGTTGCAATATAGCTAGCACTGATTTGGTTAATAAGTTGCAAATGACCACATTTTATCACCCTAGGCCTTACAAATTGCATTGGATGAATGATTGTGGAGAATTAAAAGTAAATAGGCAAGCTAGAGTTACTATCACTTTAGGTAGCTATGAGGACACCATTACTTGTGATGTAGTTCCCATGCAAGCTTGTCATATTCTTTTGGGACGTCCATGGAAATTTGATAGGAGGGTTAAGCATGATGGTTTTACTAATAGGCATACCTTTGAATTTAATGGTCAAACAATAACTCTTAAGCCTATGACACCATTGCAGATTGCTGAATTTGATGAGAAGAAGGAGTTGAGTGTGGAGCAAAATGAGGTAAAAAAGAGAGGGGATAGCTCACGGTCTAAAACAGAACCCACGGCCAAGATCAGTACCACCCTATTAGCCACACCTTCTAGTGTCCTTCTAGCATCCAAGGAGGAGTACATCCTAGATTACACCCCTTTAGATGCCATTCTTGTGAGCTTGTGCAAGAGATTAGTGACATTGAGTGATGAAGCCAAGGTCAACCTACCTAAGCCCATCCTAGCTATCCTAGATGAGTTTAGTGATGTGTTTCCTGACGAGATTCCGGCTGGCCTTCCACCTTTAAGAGGTATTGAGCACCAAATAAATCTTATTCCCGGTGCTACACTCCCAAACCATCCAGCCTATAGGATGAACCCTAAGGAGTGCCAAGAGATCCAAAACCAAGTACAAGAACTCCTAGATAAGGGTTATGTAAGTGAGAGTTTGAATCCTAGTGCCGTTACCGTCCTCTTAGTGCCTAAGAAGGACAATACATGGAGGATGTGTGTTGATTGTAGAGACATCAACAACATCACCATTAAGTACCGCCATCCTATCCCACGTTTAGATGACATGTTAGATGATTTGAATGGAGCCACATTGTTCTCTAAGATAGATCTTAGGAGTGGTTATCACCAAATTAGAATGAGGGAGGGAGATGAGTGGAAAACGGCATTCAAGACCAAGTTTGGTCTTTATGAGTGGCTAGTGATGCCATTTGGTTTAACCAATGCTCCTAGCACATTTATGAGATTGATGAATCACGTGTTGAGACACTACATTGGTAAGTCACTTGAAGAGCATGAGGAACATTTGAGGGAAGTACTTGCAACTCTTAGAATTGAATATTTGTATGCTAATTTGAAGAAATGTGAGTTTAGTACTAATCAAGTTATTTTTCTTGGTTTTGTAGTGAGCACAAGAGGTCTAGAGGTGGATGGAGAGAAGATCAAGGCAATCCAGGAATGGCCTACTCCCGCAACCATCGGTCAAGTGAGGAGTTTCCACGGCCTAGCAACCTTCTATAGACGATTTGTGCGAGATTTCAGCACCATAGCAGCCCCACTCACGTCCTTGACAAAGAAGAAGGTGCAATTTGTGTGGGGCGATGCTCAAGAGAAGGCGTTTAAGGAGTTGAAGTGGCGGCTGTGCCATGCACCTCTCCTAGCTCTTCCGGACTTCACCAAACCTTTTGAGGTCGAGTGTGATGCTTCGGGTATTGGCATTGGAGGAGTACTCATGCAAGAGGGTAAGCCACTAGCCTTCTTACGTGAGAAATTAAAGGGACCATGTTTAAACTACTCGACCTATGATAAAGAACTTTATGCATTGTTTAGAGCATTAAAAACATGGCAACATTATTTATGGCCAAGTGAGTTTGTCCTACGTACCGATCATGAGTCCTTAACAAATTTTAGGAGTCAAGATAAGTTTGATAGGAGACATGGTAGATGGATGGAGTTCATAGAAACTTTTCCTTATAGCATAAAGTATAAAAGGGCAAGGATAATGTTGAAGCCGATTCTCTCTCTAGGAGACATTCTTTAATCACAACTATGGATTCTAAGGTCTTAGGTTTCTATTATATTAAGGATTTATATGTTGATGATTCTGATTTTGGAGACATATTTAAGCAATGTGCATCTAGAGGAGCCTTTGATAAGTATTACTTGTTTGAGGGTTTTCTATTTAGAGTTGATAAAGTGTGCATTCCTAAGTGTTCCCTTAGGCTATTAGTTGTTGAGGAAGCCCATATGGGAGGCTTAATGGGGCATTTTGAGAGAGATAAGACTTATCATATTCCATTCACATTTTTATTCGCCTCATATGCTTAGAGATGTAGAGAACTTGCTTAAGAGATGTCTTGTGTGTTTAAAGGCTAAGGCTAGATTGAAACCTCATGGATTGTATACCCCCTTACCCACGCCTAAGTCACCTTGGGAGGATATTAGTATGGACTTCATTGTTGGGTTACCTAGTACTAAGAAGGGGTGAGATTTGATTTTTGTGGTAGTAGATCGATTTTCTAAAATGGCCCATTTTATTGCTTGCCATAAGACTGATGATGCTTATAATGTAGCTAACTTGTTCTTTAGGGAAATTGTTAGATTACATGGAGTACCTAGGACTATAGTGAGTGATAGGGATGTTAAGTTTCTTAGTTTCTTTTGGAAAACTCTTTGGGGTAAATTAGGGACAAAGGTGCTGTTTTCGACTTCTAGTCATCCTCAAACGGATGGTCAAACCGAAGTAACTAATAGGACGTTAACAACCATTTTGAGGGCGATTTTAAAAGATAATTTGAAAGCTTGGGAAGATGTCTTGCCTCATGTAGAAGTTGCATATAATCGTACATTACATTCTTCTACTAAGCTAACTCCTTTTGAGTGTGTCTATGGGTTGAATCCTTTGACCCCTTTTGATCTTATAATGTTACCCATTGAGGAGCGAGTAGATTTTAATGCTGGAAAACAGGTGGAGATCATCAAGGAAATGCATGAAAGGACACACAAAAGGCAAGAGGAGAAGGGGAGGCAAGTGGTGGCCAAGGCTAATAGGAACCGCAAGCAAGTGTTTTTCGAACCGGGAGACCTCGTGTGGCTGCATTTGAGGAAAGATAGGTTCCCGGAAAGGCGCAAGTCCAAGCTATCACCTAGGGGAGACAAACCATTCAAAGTACTGCATAAGGTTGGAAATAATGCTTATGTACTACAGCTTCCGGAGGACTATGGTGTGAGTCCTACTTTCAACGTAGGTGATCTAAGTCCCTTTGAGTCAAGTGATACGGATGGAGATGATTCGAGGACGAATCCTTCCCAAGAAGGGGAGTATGATGAGGGACTATCACCAACAACCCCTACTAGTCCTACAATGCAAGGGCCAATCACTAGATCAAGGGCAAGGGAAATTCAAGAGAAGGTGTCCAACTTGTTGGTGTCCTTAGCTCCTAAGGAGACCATTTATGATTCATTGCTGACTGAGGCTTCCTTAGTCACGTTAATGACGATTCCCGACGACTTGGATGTGGAAGGGAGACCATGCACACGTGATTTGGATCCATGCAAGAGCAAAGAAGAGACACTTGCAATTCCGGAATTGCAAGAAATGGAAGATTGAGGCTCAAGGTTATATAACCTCATCTTTTGGTATAAAATACAAGACTTTATATAACCTTTAGGCTCAAAACAATTTAAGGGTTATTTTATTTGTTTTATTTGTTTTATTGTCTTTTATTGACAAATGTTATTCCTTTTTAGAAAGGAGGCTTTCTAGGCATATAAAAAGCCTCCCTTAGCTTATTTCCTGATTAGATAGATTTTAGCAAAACTTGATAAACCGTCTCTTTGAGAGCTTTTGTTCATTTTCAGAAAATTCAATCAATAAAGTGAGCCAATTGATTGAATCGTTGTGAATCCCTGCTAGATTGTTCTTGTGTGTGTTAATCTCTTTAGAGATTAGTGCTACTAGTTAGTAATACTAGTCCCTCCTTGTGCTTGTCTCCATTGAAGGCTTGTGTAAGGTTATAGAAGAAAGGGTTGAAGGCATCATCTTGCTTGGGTTTTGATCAATCTGATCAAGGTTCTTGTAAGAGAGTTATTTGGTTCTTTTGGATCTACTTCTATCATACATCCTACGTCCCCTTTCATCCTCTTTTCTTCCATCTTTCCATCGTCATTTTTTTGTTCTAACAATCTGAATTTTGTGCCATTCGTCAAGGAAAAACATCATTGCTGGTTTCAAGGATTCCCAATCTAGATCTAGTCATTCGCGGCCCTAATCTCGCATCAATTCCTCATTCTCCCCATCGTCCTCTTCTTCCTGGTCATAAACTGGATTCTGAAATTGGTGAGGATAGTTAGGCATATTATCATAAACTGGATTCTGAAATTGGTGAGGATAGTTAGGCATATTATCATTAATAATTGGAGAAGAAGGGATAGAAATATGCTCCTCAAAAGCAAGGTTTCCAACTAGATTGGGAAGCAATGTTGCCTAAACCATGGCCATGCCTAGAAGGCTGCGGAACATTCGAATTCCTTGCTGCTTGGAACTTAGCTTGCTGACTTTGAAGGGGAACTCGATCATGTCCTTGGTTTTGCGCCCTCGAGTTGTCTCCTATCTCCAGGTGACCTCCTGGTGGTCAAGAATCCGGGGTCACTCTAGAGGTCTCCAAGGTAGATATCCTTGTAGTTAGCCCCTCAATGCTATCTTTCAAGCTCTTGATGAGACTGAAAACATCCGGTGTGATAGGCTCAGGGCTCTTTGAACCTACGGAAGTCCCTGACATGATGCAAAACACTCAACAACAACAAACACGTTAGGTTAGTTTAAACAAAAACACCTTGCAAGTGTATCACTCGGAAAATAAGATTCTCTAACTCTCTAGTGGTGTGATACAAGCTTGTTGATGGCTCGTCTTGTATTAATCTAAAACCTCACTTGATTTCGATGCTTAGTCAAACTAAAGCTTTTAGATAGAAACAAGGTTCGATTTCAGTCACTTCAAAAACGTGTTTGACTCAACAAAATAGAAGAAAATACTCAAACGGAAAGGACAAATTGTACAAATGTTATATGCAACTAGATGACTCAAAATTTAGAACTCAAGATAAGCTTTGAAAGAACTTACTCGTAAGACCCAAGAAGTGAACCCTAGACACTGTAGGATGGGGTTAAGGAAGGCTGAGCTATGGTGTTTGATGGTTGAAAATGGACTGTAGCTAGGTGTGGCTAGATAAGTTCAACGAGATTGCTTGGTTCTTCCTCCAAATGAGACGAGATACTTGACTTAAGTCCTTTCTTGAAGTCCTCTTTGTTGTTGAATAACACTAAAACAAATGTAATAACACTAGCTAATTACAAACTATGACTAAGAAAGAATGAAATAAAACAATAAACTAGAACGAAATGAATAGATCTGATTCATTTTCTTTTCTTTTCTCTTTTTTTTGATTTCGGATTTCTTTCTTCTCTTTTTTTTTTATCCTTTTTCTTTTCTTTTCTTTTCTTTTTTTTTTGAACTTTATGATTCAGGAAAATCAGAAAAGAAGAATAAACAAAAAAATTTGAAAGAAATAAAAACAAATTTGTTTGTAGATAAACGTGGGCCAAGCTGTTGCAAATCTTCACGATAAGATCAAATCTCAGCTCCTAGATTGTTGCAGCTGATTCAACGTGCTAGATCTGTAGGAGGAAAAACAACTGCTTCAAGCTCTGCGCCGGATTTGTAGGAAACAAGCTGAATCAACTCCAATTTTGGTGTGTATTGGATGAAGGGAAACAATCTACTTCAACTTTCTGCGTGTATTGGATGCAGTAAAAGAAGCAGCCACGTTTTGTTTTTGTTCAACTTGTTCAAGTGAGGCTAATTTGGCTGAGGGAAAAATGGTGGTCGATGGTGGTGTGGCGGTGGTTGGTGCTATGGTGGTTTCCGGTGTCCAGAACTCACAATCAAATGAACAAACTCGTTAGACTCAAACAAAGCTTAGAGTAGAAGAGAGAAACAAAAATAGAGTCAAACAAAAGACAATAATCAATTGCAATGATCAAAACAGACTCTTTTTGTGATTTTATGATTGATTTACCGACTCTTTTCGGTGGTTGGACGTCAACCTGGCTCTGATACCAATTGATGCGGGGATTAGCCGCGAAGAACGGATCTAGACGAACAACCTGTTCTGAAGAATGAAGAACGCACAAAATTAACAAACATGAACAACAATGAAAACGAGAAAACAGAAAGGGACAAGAAGAACCGAAAGGAACAATGATAGAACCCTTGGATTCGAGATCCATGAACCAAACTAGTGACGATTCGACCCTGCTTCTTACAACTCCACACAATCGATCTGAGAATCGAGAGTAGGAAGAGGGTGCCTTGTTCGACTTGCAACACCAATCCCGAAGGAGATTGACATACACAAGAACGAGAAAGCTAGATCACCACACAAACTCGCGAGACAAGAATGATTGAATTCTCTTGGATTCAATTCTAAAATGCTCTCAGCAAAACTTGTATAAAACTTGTCTAACTACAAAAGAAGAGAGCAAACGCTTTATATACATCCTAGGCCTTTTCTTCTAATACACAAAAAAGAAACTAATTACAATAATTACATTGAGAGGGAGTTAAATAAAGCCCAACAAACATAGAACACAATTGGGCCTAATTAAACTCTCCTATTTAGCCTCTCACGTCCACATACTTAAATGAATGTTCCAGCCATGCACATGCACACACATGAAACCCCTTGTATCTTATTTCAAGGCCTCCGTCCGTCCTTTGAAATTCGTCCCAAGGCCTGCCCAGCAACTAGAAATACAATTTAAGCTCCATTAATCATCTTGGCTGGGATGTGTTCGTGGCTGATCCACAAGATGGTCCTTAGAATTGATGAAGGTGGACTTGGTTGAGTTTTATGGACCATGTTTAGGAAAAGAGCATCCATCTCAACTTGACATTTAGCTTGCGCTCTTGTTAGAGTCCCTTGAGGTGGTGAAGATGGAGTTAGCTAAGATGATCCTTCATCACTAGGTCGACTCGACGTCCCTCTAGGCAACTGATCACCTCCATAGCAAAATCCAACTGTCCTAGCCATAGCTCCACCTCCAGCCCAGTCTTTCCCATGAAAGAGGGATCCTTCAGCTAGTCGAAAGCCTTCAACCAACTGTTGGGCTTCGGATCTCTCGCTTTAGCCGGCGCTCTAACAACCTTAGCAACCTCAACAACTCTAGCAGGCGGGGCGACCACCTGCGTAACTCTCTGCGAAACCTCAACTGAAATCGCAGGAACTGGCGATACTGGTGATGGTCCTTTAGTCCTGATATCCTCCTCCACTCTCTAAACATAGTCGCAATATGCAGAAGCTCCTATGGACACTCGACCGGATTCCGTCGACGGCGCTATTTGTGCTCCAGACCTAGCAGTAATCCCGTTCACAGCCTCAGGAACAACACTCTCAGTAACCTCCTCAGCAAATGCCTCAACGATAGGCAGATCAACAATTGGGGCCTGGCCCGGACTTCTAGCTAGTGGAGGTCTTCCTAAACGTCCTCGTCCATGAACAGCAGGTGGAAGTGGTGGTCGACCCCTTCTAGCTAGTGGAGGTCTTCCTACACGTCCTCGTCCACGAACATTAAAGATCCTCCCATGCGGAATTGCCAGGCCGCTCCTGCGGCCATGAAGAACACCAAACGTTTTGTCCTAAACCGCCCCTGCGGCCCTGAAGCCCGCCCATGCGGTTTAGCGTCAAAGACTTTACTCCGGCTGTTTGCACCACCTTAATGGCATTAAAGGTGGCTGTTTAGGCCGGCCATTTACTCCCATTTAGTTCCAATTCTAGTATAAATTGGTCCATGGCTGATTGCTAGAATCATCCAACATTTTCCCATTATTCTCTCTTTTTCCTTACTTCCCTTGTGTAATGTGTTTCTCTAATCTCCTTGCTACATTGGGTTGGTTTTGAAGCTGCATTACTGCTTTGGTTGTAAGTCTTTGTTATTATAAATATTATTCAGTCATATGTTTTATATTCCTTGTGCTTTAACTATCAATTGCATGTTTCTTATCACTTACCTTGATCACCTTAGTGTCTAATTGCATGCAAAGAACTAGGATTAATTGATTCCGGGTTCGGTCTTTAATCTAGTAGAAACCTTTAGGTAAAAGCTGTTTGTGATTACTTAAATGAAAAGGAATAACAATATAAAGAAAAGTCTAATGGTTTTATTCTTCTCTTTATATCTCTTTATCTTTGTTTGAAAGCTAACTTGTGACTTGTTCTTGTAGGTTTATAAAACATTAACTTGTTAAGTTGTATTGATGCCGGTTGGCTCAACACATATAAGATCAAAACGAGAACATTGCTGAAATATTTGTAAACCCAACCAAAGTAGCATTGCATGCTAAGAATCAACCTAGTGTAGTCATTTTCTCATCGATTCATTCACATATTTACTTGTTTCTTATGCTTCTGTCTTGCTACATTTCAATCCAAACCCAATATCAATAATTGAATCTAATCGAAACATCAACTTAACTCTCTAGGGTTCGACCCTTGCTTACGCTATACATAAACTTGTTAGTGTAACGTTAGGACCTCTACTTTGACCTAAGCTAAAATACAACGACTTAGGATTTTAGCGCTCGTCAAATTTGGCGCCGTTGCCGGGGAGTTTAGTTGTGTTTTTATTTTCTTTTGATTATTGATTATTGGTTTGAGCCATTTTTATGGTTCAAACCCGTGCTACTAACTCCGAATTTGTTCCTTTTGATCCAGAAATTGAGAGAACGCACATCCGGCAACGTAGACAACAACGGTTCCGTGAAGAGATGGCTGACCGAACCCTTCGCCAACTCACGCAACCGGACTTGACTCAACATCCTCTTGCGGTTACTATACCGGTAATAGGAGAAGGTGTTAACTTCGAGCTCAAACCAGGGCTGATCCACTTGCTCCTATCATTCCATGGGTTAAGTGGTGAAGACCCCATCAAGCATCTAGGAAAGTTTCATACCGTGTGTATGAGCATGAAGCCAGCCAACATTACCGAACAACAAATCAAGATGAAGACATTCGGTTTCACACTCAAGGATGGGGCGGATGATTGGTACTACCATCTTTTGTCTGGTAGCATCAACACATGGGAGAACCTCCATAAGGCGTTTTTGGAGAAGTACTTTCCAGCCAAGAAGGCCAATAGCTTGAAGAAAGCTATAAGCAACATCGAGCAAGAGGCGGACGAAACTCTCTACAAGTATTTCGAGCGTTTTGCACGACTCCGATCCAACTGTCCTTTCCATGGGTATTCTACCCAAGACTTAAAAGGCTTGCTTGAGAATGAGAGGAGGATCGTCGATGCTGCTTGTGGAGGTAATATTCTGAACACTACTCCTGACCTTGCTTTAAAGAAAATGCAGGAACTAGCTGAAGGAACTCGGAATTTCGGAAGGACCTCTTCCAAAAGAGGTGTTCATGCTACCAATCTTGGGAGGAATCAGATCTCTACTGAAATTGCTGAGCTGAAGGAAATGGTGAAAAGATTGACTTTGATGGGGACTCCACAACAACTCAAGGCATGTGGAGTGTGTGCCGATCCATACCATCCAACGGATATGTGCCCCCAAGTCCAAGATGATGATGCTGAGGTGAACGCATTGGGCTATGGGCAACAACAGCAACAAAGGCCAAGGAACGATCCATATGCGCAAAATTACATGCCAAATTGGCGTGATCAACATAATTTTCGATGGAGGGATCAACAAAACCAGCAGCAGCAACCCCGCCAAGGTAAGTCCCAATCCACTGAGGATATGCTGCAGGTTTTGCCTTCTCAAATGGTGGTCAACCCCAAAGAGAATGTTAGTGCTCTAACATTGAGGAGTGGGAAACAAATCTAGCAGAAACCAACAACAGAAGTGAAGAACAAACCCTCTGACAAGTCTGCTGCCCCCACAGCCGCACCTGCGGCTGCAACTGCACCAGCTTTTGAGCAGCATCCGCTCCTACGGCTCGATGTCACTGCCCCTATGGTGACAGCCCCTGAGCCGCCCATGCGCCTGCAGCCTTCCGCCCCTGCGAAAAAAAAGATGACAAAGGGTTCTGATGAGAAAAATTCTTACATCCGTCCTTCCTTTCCTTCTCTGTTTGCTGAGAAACCACCAGCTCCCTTCCCTGAGGCACTATAGGAGAGAAGGATTATTGAGGACAAGGATCTCTTTGAGACCTTCTCCAAATGCGAGGTAAATATCCCTCTCCTTAAATTAGTGAAAAGTATTCCTAAGTATGCTCGTTTCTTGAAGGAACTCTGCACCATCAATAGGAATCAGAAGCTGAAGGGGAAGCAAAAGGTGCAAGTGAGAGAGCACGTGTCCGCCGTTTTCCAACGTCGAATGCCCAAGAAGTGTAGCGATCCGGGCATGGTAAGCATTACTTGTGTCATAAGGGAAACCCGCTTTGACAAATCTATGCTTGATCTTGGTGCTTCTATTAATGTCCTTCCCTATTCCATGTATAAATCACTTGGCCTTGGGCCGCTATTTGAAACTCGGATTGTAGTACAACTTGCTGATAGATCTAATGTTTACCCGAAAGGGATTATTGAATATGTGTTAGTAATGGTAGATAATCTGATTTTTCCTGGTGATTTCTTTGTGATGGATATGGAAAATATTTCACATGCTGCACCAATATTGTTGGGAAGACCATTTCTAAAAACTACTAGGACTAAGATTGACTATGTTAGTGGCAAATTAACCATGGAATTTGATGGGGAGGTAGGTGAATTTGACATTTATGATGAAATGAAATACCCAATTGATGATCATTCCCTATGTGTCATTGATATTATTGAACCTTTTATGCAAGATGTTTTTGATATTTCTGACATGGATGAGTTGAAAAACATAATTGAGCATGACATTGACATTCACACTTCAGAATATGCATTGACATCTAGCATGAAAGAAGTCCTAGCCCAATTGGATGGGCTCAAGAGGCTACCTATCTCCACTTTGGCCATTGGGCCTACCTTACTAACCCCAAACGAGAAGCTTGTTCCATCTATAGTGCAGGCACTGGAGATAGAGTTGAAGGACTTTGCACCTCACCTTAAGTATGCTTTTATAGGAGACAACAATACCTTACGGTGATCATCTCTAAAAAGTTGACAACCGGTCAAGAGGAGAAGTTGGTGAAGGTGTTGAAAGAGCATAAAACGGCTCTTGGATGGAATATTGCGGATATCAAGGGAATAAGCCCATCCACTTGCATGCATAGAATTCTCCATGAAGAAGCGGCGAAACTGTAACACCCCAAATCCACGGGACTCGGAGTGCTACATTGGGCTAGGATCTCACAATGGATCCTGACCCTAGCCTGACAACAAGTTCACTGAATCTTATAACAAGGCACAAGTAGATTAGAACCAAATACATCAAAAGAGTTTACAAACACAAAGCCGAGTACAAAACATCAACCATAAACATCTGATACAAAAGATCCCATATCCCACGCATTCTAATGTACAGAAGTCCTCGGCTGGTCATACCATCTGGCTCACTCTGCAGTCTTCCTAACCTGCACATCATCTACAACACAGTATACACCGTTAGCTACAGTAATGAATAACTATGAAGGTAATAGCACAAACGCACATCAACATTTCATACATGCAATGCCACACACAATCATTTATTATCTTTTATTTACGTTATTTCATTACTAATTCAACTTCTTTTGCAACACGAGGAGCCTCAAGAACCTCGTCCCATACAACGTAACACAAGAGTTTTACATGGGGTTGATCATCACTCGTCCCCACCTGTGAGATCATCTTCAGGGCACCTCCTCCTACCCGCAGGCGGAGGTAAGTGGTCACGACCCGTTATAATACACTTGGGACATTTAATATAATAAATGGTCATCCTAGTCTGGTTTAGGTTATAAATGCACAAGCATATAAACACACACAACCATCACAATCACACAAATCCACAACCGTACGCTAAGTAAGTCCTATGGACTTACTTGTAACACTCGTATCCAATACCACGTCACAGCTTCCCCTTAGGAAAGTAATCAACGCCTGCAATAGCAAGGCACACAACATCACATACTGCAAAGGGTTAGGAGACTTGTCTCCATAACTAGAACCAACCTACAACCTCAGTCTAAACCTCAAGACCATAACATGCTCACAAATGCCTAAGGTATAGCCACAACATAAACATGAGTGCCTATCTCTATCATACAACTCATCCTAATCAAGCTAGCCTAGCCAACATCTAAGCCACGGCCAAAGGAAAGGAAGGAAGGAAACATACCAACAAGGTATGCCCTAAACGCACCAACAGAAGCAAGAACTCAAGGTTGAACCACAGAGGCGCATGGGTGGCTCACTCAAGGTGTAGGGGTGGCCACAGGCAGGCGCAGGGGCGGCCAAGGTCAGGCGCAGGGGTGGCTGTCTGTGTAGTAGCTTGGCCACGACTTCTTTTCGATCCCTTTCTTGACTCTCTTCACTTCTTCATCACACTACAACAACACACATACACATATACATATGTATGAACATCAAAATAACCAGGAAAGGATCCAACACAAGTCTACTTGTGATCCTAAGCTAGGAAAGGAAGAAAGAAACAAGAAAGAAGAAGGGAAGAGAGGAAAGAAGAAAAGCTGGCTTACCACAACCGGAAACCTAAGCAGCCATGGAGGTCTGCACCATCATCCTCCTACATCACCTCAACACAACAATAACAGCCCTCTACAACAAGCTCAAAGTCTTCCAAGGCCAAAACCCACACCAAACTCTCAAAAGCTCTCTCACAAGATCAAGAAGATCAATGAAGAGAGGAAGGAGGAGAAGAAGAATGTACAGGGGAGAAGAGAGCTGAAGGAGATGAGGAAAACCCTCATACAGAAGCAAGGGATGGCTTATAAAAGAAGCCAGCTGCAAAGCACAAGTCAAAGAGTCAACAAAGGCGGTTGCAACCACACAAAACCGCATGGGCAGTTCCTGTGAGGTGCAGGGGCGCCTAGCCGTAGGGGAGGCCGTCCTTGTCCGCTGGGGCAGCTGCAAGGTCAAGGTAAAGCTCAACTATGGCTCAGCAAGGCTCCTAGGCTCCAAAGACTAAGGCTCTTACATCACACCCCCCTAAAAACAAGTTTCGTCCCGAAACTTGCAAAAATCCCAAACATCTCGGACCTATAAGTTGAGGTATAACTCTGAGCACTATCATCAACTCTCAACAAGGCCTAGAGGAAGACCATCTCTAGCCAAACACTAACCACATCACTCTGACATGGAGGAAAACCGTCTCCAGCCAAAACGTACACGTAACACAACTACGTGGAGGAAAACCATCTCCACTCACACTATGTCCATCAATGATAGCATGGAGGAAAGAACCATCTCCAGCTAATCCTAACACACACCACAACATGGAGGAAAGAACCATATCCAGCTATACCTATCTCGCGCTAGCAAACAGGATCTAGCAGATCATATGCACACACAACTAGCACAAAAAGCATAACATATCAAATAAGCACATAACATACACTCACCAAGATGGTACTAAAGTCTACTCGTGGATCCTACTGGTGCCTCTAACCCGGCGTAGATGATGAAGGATCATTTGAGTTAATTCCATCTTCACCACCTCAAGGGACTCTAACAAGAGCACAAGCTAAACGTCAAGCTGAGATGGATGCTCTTTTCCTAAACATGGTCCATGAAGCTCAACCAAGTCCACCTTCATCAAGTCTAAGGACCATCTTGTGGATCAGCCACAAACACATCCCAACCAAGATGATTAATGGAGCTTAAATTATATTTCTAGTTGTTGGGCAGGCCTTGGGACGCATTTCAAAGGATAGACGGAGTCCTTGAAATCAGATACAAGGGGTTTCACGTGTGTGCATATGCATGGCTGGAACATTCATTTAAGTATATAGACGTGAGAGGCTGAATAAGAGAGTTTAATTAGGCCCAATTGTGTTCTATGTTTGTTGGGCTTTATTTAACTCTCTCTCTCAATGTAATTATTGTAATTAGTTTCTTTTTTCTGTTTTAGAAGAAAAGGCCTAGGATGTATATAAAGCCATTTCTCTCTTCTTTTGTAGTTAGACAATTTTTATACAAGTTTTGCTGAGAGCATTTCAGAATTGAATCCAAGAGAATTCAATCATTCTTGTCTCATGAGTTTGTGTGTGTGATCTGACTTTCTCGTTCTTGTGTATGTCAATCTCCTTCGGGATTGGTGTTGCAAGTCGAACAAGGCACCCTCTTCGTGCTCTCGATTCTCAAATCGATTGTGTGGAGTTGTAAGAAGCGGGGTCGAATCGTTAGTAGTTTGGTTCTTAGATCTCGAATCCAAGAGTTCTATCATTGTTCCTTTTGGTTCTTCTTGTCCCTTTTTGTCTTTCTCGTTTTCATTGATGTCCATGTTTGTTAATTTTGTGTGTTCTTCATTCTTCAAAACAGGTTGTTCGTCTAGATCCGTTCTTCGCGGCTAATCCCCGTATCAATTGGTATCAGAGCACAGTTGACGTCCAACCACCAAAAAGAGTCGGTAAATCAATCATAAAATCACAAAAAGAATCTGTTTTGATCATTGCAATTGATCATTGTCTTTTGTTTGAGTCTATTTCCGTTTCTCTCTTCTACTCTAAGCGTTGTTTGAGTCTAACGAGTTTGTTCCTTGTTTTGTGAGTTCTGGACACCAGAAACCACCATAGCACCACACCAACCACCATCAGACCACTATCAACCACCATTTTTTTCCTTAGCCACATTAGCCTCACTTGAACCAGTTGAACAAAAACCAAACTTGGTTGTTTCTCTTCCTGCATCCACTACACGCAGAATTGGAGTTGATTCAGCGGATTTCCTACAAATCCGGCGCAGAGCTTGAAGCAGTTATTTTTCCTCCTACAGATATGGCACGTTGAATCAGTTGCAACAATATAGGAGCTGAAATTTGATCTTATCCTTAAGATTTGCAACAGTCTGACCCACATTTATCTGCAAAGAAGAATTTGTTTTATTTCTTTCCATTTTTGTTTCTTCTTATTTTTTATTTCTTTAGTTAAAAAAAAGAAAAGTAAACAAAAAGGATAAAAAAGAAGAAGAAAGAAATCCGAAATCAAAAAAAAAAGAAAAAGGAAAAGGAATCAGATCTTTTCATTTCATTCTAGTTTATATTGTTTTTATTTCATTCTTTCTTATTCATAGTTTGTAATTAGCCTAGTGTTATTCAGCAACAAAGAGGACTTCAAGAAAGGACTTCATTCAAGTATCTCGTCTCAGTCGGAGGAAGAACCAAGCATCTCGTTGAACCTATCTAACTACACCTAGCTACTGTCCATATTCGGCCATCAAACACCATAGCTCAGCCTTCCTTAACCTCATCCTATGGTGTCTAGGGTTCACTTCTTGGGTCTTACGAGTAAGTTCTTTCAAAGCTTGTCTTGAGTTCTAAATTTTGAGTCATTTAGTTGCATATAACATTCGTGCAATTGTCCTTTCCGTTTGAGTCTTTTCTTCTATTTTGTTGAGTCAAACACGCTTTTGAAGTGACTGAATTTGAATCTTGTTTCAATCTAAAAGCTTAGTTTGACTAGGCATCGAACTCACGTGAGGTTTTGATTAATACAAGATGAGCCATCAACAAGCTTGTATAACACCACTAGAGAGTGAGAGACCCTTATTTTCTGAGTGATACACTTGCGAGGTGTGTTTGTTTAAACTAGCCTAACGTGTTTGATGTTGTTGAGTGTTTTGCATCATGTCAAGGACTTCAGCAGGTTCAAAGAGCCCTGAGCCTATCACACCGGAGTTGTTCAGTCTCATCAAGAGCTTGAAAGATAGCATTGAGGGGCTAACTACAAGGGTATTTACCTTGGTGACCTCTAAGGTGACCCCGGATTCTCGACTACTAGGAGGTAACTTGGAGATAGGAGACAATTCGAGGGCGCAACACCAAGGACAAGATCGAGTTCCCCTTCAAAGTCAACAAGTTGCGTTCCAAGCAGCAAGGAATTCGACTATTCTGCAGCCTTCTAGGCATGCCCAGGGTTTAGGCAACATTGCTTCCCAACTTGGTTGGAGAAACCTTGATGTTGAGGAGCATATTTCTATCCCTTCTTCTCCAATTATTAATGATAATATGCCTAACTATCCTCACTAATTTCAGAATCCAGTTTATGATAACATGCCTAACTATTCTCACCAATTTCAAAATCCAGTTTATGAACAGAAAGAGGAGAACGATGGGGAGAATGAGGAATGGAGACCGGAATGGATGCCTAATGTACGGAGAAGGCGAGATCAAACAAGGAGGCATCAGGAAGGGCGACGTAACGATGAATGGAGACGTGAGCCCTATGGAGTCCAGCAAAGGAGAGACCGAGAACCGGAACATGACGGTCTTGGCAAAGTGAAGGTGAAAGTCCGTAGTTTCGAGGGCAAATGTGATCTTGATGTTTATATGGCATGGGAGGCAAAGATAGAGCAAATATGGTCATGCCATAACTTCCCCGAACACCAAAAGGTACAGTACGCAACTCTTGAATTTATTGACTATGTTATGATATGGTGGGATGATTTGGTGAAGGAAAGGAGAAGAACTTTGGATGCACTAGTAGCTACTTGGGAGCATATGAAGGCCTTGATGAGAGCTCGGTTTGTTCCCCAACACTATACAAGGGAATTGAGGCAACGGTTGGAGAACTAGAGGCAAGGATCAATGACTGCTGAGGAGACCTATAATGCCATGCAAATGGCCATGGTAAAGGCCAATGTGCGAGAAGATAAAGAATCAACAATGGCTAGGTATCTTCGTATCCTTAATTCAAGTTTTGCAAATGAAGTAGAACTTTTTCCCTATAGCTCTATGACAGAACTACTCCATCTCGCAATCAAAGTGGAAAGGAAGATGAAAGCGAGAAATCAAGGTGGAAAGGCTTCTTATGGTGTCTCCAGCTCTTGGAAGAACCAAGGGAACCGCCAACAAGGTAGTTACAACAGGAAAGTGCCTAATAAGGAGAAAACAGCCCCGGAAATGGAGGCTAGTGTAAAGAACCTTATACAGCACATCATAATCCCACGGCTACTTTTCCTAAAGGAACACAAGGGAGTACTTCTAACCCTTCATCTTGAGATAGGGATATAGTGTGTTTTCAGTGTCAAGGTAGAGGACACATGATGAAAGACTATCCTAACAAGAAAAGATTGTTAATCAACCATTTAGGGCAATATGAGTCCGAATCTGAGCATGAGCATGATAATGATGATTTTGAGCCTAATATGCTCATTTCTAGCTAATAACTACATGCTTTGTGATCTTGATTCTCATGATGAATCTAATGGGCTTGAAAACGCAGGGAAATGATCCTGATAACATAGTTTGTGATGAAAATCGTGAGCATGATAATTCCTTGATAGCTAGGAGAACTTTGAGTGCACAACCTGGCCCTTGTGTGGATAACCAAAGAGAGAACTTGTTTCATACTAGGTGTTTGGTTAGGGAAAGGTGTGTAATATTATCATTGATGGAGGTAGTTGTTGCAACATAGCTAGTACTGAATTCATCTCTAAGTTGCAAATTCCTACATGTTGTCACCCTAGACCATATAAGCTGCATTGGATGAATGATTGTGGTAAATTGAAGGTTAATAGGCAAGCTAAGATCACTTTCACTCTAGGACACTATGAGGATACTGCTTTATATTATGTTGTGCCTATGCAAGCTTGTCATGTGTGATTAGGCCGTCCTTGGCAATATGATAGGAGAGTTATGCATGATGGTTTTACTAATAGGTATTCATTTACTTTTAATGAAAAACCCGTTACTTTAAAACCTACGACTCCCATGCAGATTGCGGAGGCAATTGAGAAGAAGAAGGCGAGTGAACAAGAGCAAGGACAAGCTAAGAAGGGGAGCAAGTCATCGAGGCACCAAGAAGGACAACACCTGAAGGATGTGTGTTGATTGTAGGGCTATCAACAACATAACCATTAAGTAACGCCACCCTATTCCCCGCCTCGATGGCATGCTTGATGAGCTCCATGGCGCCATTACATTCAACAAGATAGACCTTCGGAGTGGCTACCATCAGATCCGGATGAAGGAGGGGTACGAGTGGAAGACAGCCTTCAAGACTAAATTTGGGTTGTATGAATGGCTTGTTATGCCATTTGGGTTAACCAATGCTCCATCTACTTTTATGCGTTTAATGAACCATGTGTTAAGACAATTCATAGGGAGATTTGTTGTAGTGAATTTTGATGATATCTTAATCTATAGTAGCTCCCTAGAGGAGCATGAAGAACATCTAAGGGAAGTTGTTTCTACCCTTAGGGTTGAACACTTGTATGCCAACCCGAAGAAATGTAGCTTTTTCACTATTAAAGTTATATTTCTTGGTTTTGTAGTGACTGCACAAGGTCTACAAGTGGATAAGGAGAAGATAAGAGCTATTCAAGATTGGCCAACACCTACATCCATTAGTATTGTAAGGAGCTTCCATGGGCTTGCAAGTTTCCATAGGCGCTTTGTAAGAGACTTCAGTACCATTGATGTACCCTTGACAGAGATTTGCAAGAAACATGCACCATTTGTGTGGGAAGCAGCTCAAGAACGTGCTTTCAACAAGCTGAAGTTGGTTCTCACCGAGGCACCCTTACTAGCTCTCCCTGACTTCACTAGGCCTTTCGAAGTGGAGTGTGATGCATCGGGAATTGGCATAGGAGGTGTGCTTATGCAAGAAGGTAAGCCTATTGCCTTTTTTAGTGAAAAGCTTAAAGGAGCATGTCTTAACTACTCTACGTATGATAAAGAGTTGTATGCATTATTTAGAGTACTTAAGACATGGAAACACTACTTGGGGCCTAGAGAGTTTATTTTGCATACTTATCATGTATCTTTGAAACATTGTCGGAGTCAAGATAAACTAGATAGGAGGCATGGTAGATGGATGGAATTTATTAAAACTTTTCCCTATTTTAACAAGTATAAAAAGGGAAAAGACAATGTAGTTGCGGACGCTCTTTTTAGGAGGCATACATTGCTAACTACATTGGATGCTAGGGTGTTAGGATTTGTTTACATTAAGGAGCTCTATGAATCTGATCTTGACTTTGGACAAACATATAAGCTTTGTGTGCAAAAAGGTTCCTTAGATAAATTCTCTTTGTTTGAGCGATTTCTATTTCGAGTAGATAAGGTGTGCATACCTAGGTGTTCCCTTAGTTTGTTGTCAGTAGAAGAAGCCCATAAAGGAGGTTTAATGGGTCATTTTGAGAGGGATAAGACTTATGCTATGCTGCACTCACATTTTTATTGGCCACATACGCTTAGGGATGTTGAAAATGTGCTTAAAAGGTGTTTAGAGTGCCTTAGAGCTAAATCGAAAGTGAAGCCTCATGGATTATATACACCTTTGTCAATCCCCACAGCCCCTCGGGAAGACATTAGCATGGATTTCATAGTAGGATTGCCTAGGACTAGAAGAGGTAGGGATTCAATATTTGTTGTTGTAGATCGATTCTCTAAGGTGACTCACTTTATTGCTTGTCACAAAACTGATGATGCATCCACTGTAGCTAATTTGTTCTTTTGGGAAGTAGTTAGGTTACATGGTATTCCAAGGACAATAGTGAGTGATAGGGATGTTAAGTTCTTGAGTTACTTTTGGAAAACTCTTTGGGGATAGCTAGGAACTAAGTTGTTATTTTTTACATCAAGCCACCCCCAAACAGAAGTAATTATCTTGGTTGGGATGTATTTGTGGCTGATCCACAAGATGGTCCTTAGGTTTGATGAAGGTGGACTTGGTTGAGCTTCATGCACCATGTTTAAGAAAAGAGCATCCATCTCAGCTTAACGTTTAGCTTGCGCTCTTGTTAGAGTCCCTTGAGGTGGTGAAGATGGAGTTAGCTCACATGATCCTTCATCAGTAAGACTAAGGTTGAGACCTTATGTTGTAGAGATCTTTTAGAGATCATTGAGGCTAGAAGTTATAGACTTCTAGCAATCGTTTCCTGATGCCTTGTTTGAACAGGTTTTACTTTGCTGCTTTCCTGAGGTTTTCTGAGTTGTTGCTGAGTTATTTGAGTAAGGTAAGTCCCTTGGACTTACTTAGCTTCATTTCGTGTATTGGTTTGATTGTTTTGGCTTGTTTGTGTCGTTATTATGTTATAACTGATAACCGGAATAAGACCATGTTATATTATAATTGGCCCAAGCGTATTGATGAGGGACCATCACCAACAACCCCTACTAGTCCTACAATGCATGATCCAATCACTAGATCAAGGGCAAGAACAATTCAAGAGGAGGTGTCCAACTTGTTGGTGTCCTTATCTCCTAAGGAGACCATTGATGATCCATTACTGACTGAGGCTTCCTTATTCACGTTAATGACGATTTCCGACGACTTGGACGTGGAAGGTAGACTATGCACACGTGATTTGGAGCCATGCAAGAGCAAAGAAGAGACACTTGTTCCGGAATTGCAAGAAATGGAAGATTGATGTTTTTGGAGCTTCTTTTGTATTTTATATCATCTTTTGGTATAAAATGAAAGACTTTTTATCACCTTTAGGTTCAAAACATTTTAAGGGCTATTTTTATTTGTTTTAGTTGTTTTAGTTGTTTTATTGTCTTTTTGACAAATTTTATTCCTTTTTTTAGATAGGAGGCTTTCTAGGCATATAAAAAGCCTCCCTTAGCTTCTTTCCTGATTAGATAGATTTTTAGCCAATTGATAAACCGTCTCTTTGAGAGCTTTTGTTTCCATTCAGAAAATTCAGTCAATAAAGTGAGCCAATTGATTGAATCGTTGTGAATCCCTGCTAGATTGTTCTTGTGTGTGTTAATCTCTTTAGAGATTGGTGCTACTAGTCAATACTAGTCCCTCCTTGTGCTTGTCTCCATTGAAGGCTTGTGCAAGGTTATAGAAGAAAGGGTTGAAGGCATCATCTTGCTTGGGTTTTGATCAATCTGATCAAGGTTCTTGTAAGGGAGTCTTTTGGTTCTTTTGGATCTACTTCTACCATACATCCTACGTCCCCTTTCATCCTCTTTTCTTCCATCTTTCCATCGTCATTTTCTTGTTCTAACAATCTGAATTTTGTGCCATTGGTCAAGGAAAAACGTCATTGTTGGCTTCAAGGATTCCCAATCTAGATCTAGTCATTCGCGGCCCCAACCTGCATCAAAGTGGTATCAGAGCTAGTTGATTGCGAGTCCGGAATCAGCCATCACCATTGAGGGTTTAAGTATCTTCTTTGAGTCATTTCTTTGTTTGAGTCATTTGCTTCATCTTAAGAGTCTATTTGAGTCTAATTTGCTTTGTTTCTTGTGTTTATTGGAGAAGAGAGAAAGCCAAGCCAAAACCGCCATTGTCTAGCCATTCTACATCACCTTCATCATCCATTGTTCATAAAAAAACGTCGAGCTCTTTTCTCTTGGCAATAACCGTCCAAAAAAAACCAAAAGAAAAGCAATAGGGGGACCACTCTTCCAAAACAAATCAGCCATTGCAAGAGAGAGGAGAGGGCCACAAAAGCTCCTTATTTGTAGCAACAACAAGAGAGTCTTCTAGTTAGTTATCTCTTATTTCTTTTCAACTTTTAATTTCATTCTTCTCTCCTATTTGCTTCCACAAAAACGTCAGCCAAGGACCACAAAAAAAACAAAGAAAAAGAAATATTTTCACATATATTTTCATCATCCTACATATCATACATTTCATATCATATTCTATACTAACCTAAGTTGTGTAGAAGCTAGAAAAACTAGTGTTTTTGCAATATGATTGTGAAAGGATCATTGAGACTGCAAACAAGAGTTATCTACCTCATTTCTTATCCATCACAATTACCCAAAAGCCAACATTAAACACCACAACCGGCCATATCTCTCTCCATTGCATAAGGACAAGGTAAGTGAAGCTCTCTTCTTAGTCTCTTGTGTGTCTATCTTCCTTGTTTTACTCTAATTCTATCATATCTTGAGTTTACCATCTTTTCGAGTCCATATCATCCTTTTGCATCTATCTTTGAGTCTTGTGTCTTTTTTGAGTATTTTGTGTGATTTAGCTAGTTAACATTGCTTGCAAGCCATACTAGTTGAGTCTTCAGTCTTATTTCAGCTTCTTAGTGTCTATCTTGACGTTTTCTGTTGTGAACCTTCAAGAAGCCGTGTATCACCCTTTTTCAAGTCAAGGAGTGTGCTAGTTGAGCTAAGGCATTGATATTAGAATGAGTTTTAATCCACCCAAGTCAATTGCATCAAGTAGCTTGTGATCAACACAGTTTTAGTGTGAGAGTGAGAGTAAACACTTGTGAGAATCTTCTGTTTTATCTAATTCAACTAGTTTGCTTGTTTTGTGTGTTTTTTTGATCATGTCTAGGTCTAATAGTCCAAGCAA
Organism: Fagopyrum homotropicum; assembly: GCA_033239125.1. Lineage (NCBI taxonomy): Eukaryota > Viridiplantae > Streptophyta > Magnoliopsida > Caryophyllales > Polygonaceae > Fagopyrum > Fagopyrum homotropicum. The sequence goes on from BSWB01000005.1 coordinate 63,984,312, forward strand.
GTCCCACAACAGTGAGCCAATGCACCAGGAGGCATTTGCTATGTTGAAGCAAATAATGGATTCGGTGGCAAGATTGACACACCGGATTGACACATTGGAGCCTCGACCAGCACCCACGGCCACGCCACAACCGAGGTCCACTTTCGAGCTAGGCGGCACTTCTAGAGATGCCCCTAGAGAAAAAGCCCCTAAATCACCCCAAAGAACCCCTCAAGGGCAAGGTATGAGACATGCTAACACTCTTCCTAGAACACCTAATGTGCAAGGTTTTGTGGATGATTTTCAGGAGCCACAAGAGGATGTTGAGGAAGAAGGTATGTTGAGAGAGTTCCCTAGGCGTCACCCACAGCCAAGGAGAGGACGAGAATATGAGCCATTTAGGCCTTATCAAGAGATAGATGGAATATGGAGAGAAGATGCAGGTGTGGTGACACTGGTCTTCGCTTCTTCAGGGCAAGTCACCGTAGGGGCGCCAAGGGTTGATGCAGGTGCGGTGACAGTCTTCGTTCCTAGCCCTGGCGAAGGTGCAGGCTGCGCTCCGGAATATGATGTCACCCGCAAGGGCGGTGACACTACTTTGCGGGGGCGGTGAGGCAACAGAAGATTTGCTTCGTGAATGATCTTCACTCCTAAGTGCTTATAACTCCTTCTTTTAGCCTTCTTCTTCTGGATCAAGGAGTTAGTAGCATAAACCGACAATAATGTAACAAAAAGACTCTAAAAACTAACCTAAATGATAGTGATTTCATCACCTATCAATGAACACTAAGGAGAGCCAAGAGATCCAAAACCAAGTCCAAGAACTCCTAGATAAGGGTTATGTAAGGGAGAGTTTGAGTCCTAGTGCCGGTCCCGTCCTCTTAGTGCCTAAGAAGGACAATAAATGGAGGATGTGTGTTGATTGTAGAGCCATTAACAACATCACCATTAAGTACCGCAATCCTATCCCACGTTTAGCTGACATGTTAGATGAGTTGAATGGAGCCACATTGTTCTCTAAGATAGATCTTAGGAGTGGTTATCACCAAATGAGAATGAGGGAGGGAGATGAGTGGAAAACGGAATTCAAGACCAAGTTTGGTCTTTATGAGTGGCTAGTGATGCCATTTGGTTTAACCAATGCTCCTATCACATTTATGAGATGGATGAATCACGTGTTGAGACACTACATTGGTAGGTTTGTTGTGGTTTACTTTGATGACATCCTCATCTATAGTAAGTCACTTGAAGAGCATCAGGAACATTTCAGGGAACTACTTGCAACTCTTAGAATTTAATATTTGTATGCTAATTTGAAGAAATGTGAGTTTAGTACTAATCAAGTTGTTTTTCTTGGTTTTGTAGTGAGCACAAGAGGTCTAGAGGTGGATGGAGAGAAGATCAAGGCAATCCAAGAATGGCCTACTCCCGTAACCGTCGGTAAAGTGAGGAGTTTCCACGGCCTAGCCACCTTCTATAGACATTTTGTGCGAGATTTCAGCACCATAGCAGCCCCGACTCACGTCCTTGACAAAGAAGAAGGTGCCATTTGTGTGGGGAGATGCTCAAGAGAAGGCGTTTAAGGAGCTGAAGTGGCATTGGAGGAGTACTCATGCAAGAGGGTAAGCCACTAGCATTTTTTAGTGAGAAATTAAAGGGAGCATGTTTAAACTACTCAATGTATGATAAAGAACTTTATGCATTGTTTAGAGTATTAAAAACATGGCAACATTATTTATGGCCTAGTGAATTTTTCCTACGTACAGATCATGAATCATTAAGACATTTTAGGAGTCAAGATAAGTTAGATAGGAGACATGGAGTACCTAGGAGTATAGTGAGTGATAGGGATGTTAAGTTTCTTAGTTTCTTTTGGAAGACTCTTTGGGGTAAACTAGGGACGAAGTTGTAGTTTTCGACTTCTAGTCATCCTCAAACGGATGGTCAAACCGAAGTAACTAATAGGACATTAACAACCATTTTGAGGGTTGTTTTAAAAGATAATTTGAAAGCTTGGGAAGATGTCTTGCCTCATGTAGAATTTGCATATAATCGTACATTACATTCTTCTACTAATCTAACTCCTTTTGAGTGTGTCTATGGGTTGAATCGTTTGACCCCTTTTGATCTTATACCATTGCCCATAGCGGAGCGAGTAGATTTTAATGCAGAAAAACAGGTGGAGATCATCAAGGAACTGCATGAAAGGACACTCAAAAGGCTAGAGGAGAAAGGGAGGCAAGTGGCGGCCAAGGCTAATAGGAACCGCAAGCAAGTGTTGTTCGATCCGGGAGACCTCGTGTGGTTGCATTTAAGGAAGGATAGGTTCCCGGAAAGGCGCAAGTCCAAGCTATCACCTAGGGGAGACGGACCATTCAAAGTACTACGTAAGGTTGGCAACAATGCTTATGTACTAGAGCTTCCGGAGGACTATGGAGTGAGCCCTACTTTCAACGTAGGAGATCTAAGTTCCTTTGAGTCAAGTGATGCGGATGGTGATGATTCGAGGACGAATCCTTCGCAAGAAGGGGAGTATGATGAGGGACCATCACCAAAACCCCTACTAGTCCTACAATGCACGGGTCAATCACTAGATCAAGGGCAAGAGAAATTCAAGAGGAGGTGTCCAACTTGTTAGCGTCCTTAGCTCCTAAGAAGACCATTGATGATCCATTGCTGACTGAGGCTTCCTTAGTCACGTTAATGACAATTCCCAACGACTTGCACGTGGAAGGGAGACCATGCACACGTGATTTGGAGCCATGCAAGAGCAAAGAAGAGACACTTGTTCCGGAATTGCAAGAAATGGAAGATTGAGGCTTTTGGAGCTTCTTTTGTATTTTATATCATCTTTTGGTATAAAATGAAAGACTTTTTATAACCTTCAGGTTCAAAACATTTTAATGGTTATTTTTATTTGTTTTAGTTGTTTTATTTGTTTTATTATCTTTTTGACAAATGTTATTCCTTTTTTTAGATAGGAGGTTTTCTAGGCATATAAAAAGCCTCCCTTAGCTTCTTTCCAGATTAGATAGATTTTATCCAATTGATTAACCGTCTCTTTGAGAGCTTTTGTTTCCATTCAGAAAATTCAATCAATAAAGTGAGCCAATTGATTGAATCGTTGTGAATCCCTGCTAGATTGTTCTTATGTGTGTTAATATCTTTGGAGATTGGTGCTACTAGTCAATACTACTCCCTCCTTGTGCTTGTCTCCATTGAAGGCTTGTGTAAGGTTATAGAAGAAAGGGTTGAAGGCATCATCTTGCTTGGGTTTTGATCAATCTGATCAAGGTTCTTGTAAGGGAGTCTTTTGGTTCTTTTGGATCCACTTCTACCGTACATCCTACGTCCCCTTTCATCCTCTTTTCTTCCATCTTTCCATCGTCATTCTCTTGTTCTAACAATCTGAATTTTGTGCCATTGGTCAAGGAAAAACGTCATTGTTGGTTTCAAGGAATCCCAATCTAGATCTAGTCATTCGCGGCCCCAGCCCGAATCAATAGGACCCTAACAACACTTCTAAGGGCTGTCATCAAGAAGAATTTGAAAGAATAGGAAGATGTCTTGCCACATCTTGAGTTTGCCAATAATAGAGTCGTCCACTCATCTACTTCTATCTCTCCCTTTGACTGTGTTTATGGATTTAATCCGCTAACCCCTTTTGATATTACACCGTTACCTAAGAAGGAGCGAGTGGATTTAAGTGCTAAAACGCAAGTTGAACACATCAAGGAGCTACATAGTAGGACAAGGATCAAGCTCGAGGAGAAAGGCAAATACAATGCAGAAAAGGCGAATCAAGGACGCAAGAAGATTATATTTGAACCCGGCGACCTTGTATGTGATGAAGGGTCATCTGAGCTAGCTCCATCTTCAACACCACAAGGAGTCCTAACAAGAGCTCAAGCCAAATGCCAAGCGGAGATGGATGCTATCTTTCTTGCCATGGTTCAAGAAGCTCACCTAATCTCACCTCCAATGAGTCCAAGGCCCGTCATGATGCTTAGCCACATTGGGCCAGCCAAGAAGAAGTCGAATGGAGCATAGGAGAGCCTCACGTGTGCATGTGCATGGATGAAGGCGTGAGCAAGGCTGGCGTGAAGCTAGTTAGAGAGTGTTAAATAAAGCCTAGAATTAGTCTATTTTATGGTTTTATTTAAAACACTCTAATTTGTAATTATTGTATTTATTTCTTTTCTATTTTTAGGAGAGAAGGTCTAGGTTGTATATAAACCTTTCTCTCTTCCTTTTTGGGAGAATACGTTAAACACATTGCCTAAGTGCCAAATTGAACCCCTTTGAGTTCAGCCTCTTGTCTTGTGAGAATTGTGGTGTTAGCATAGCTTTCTCGTTCTTGTGTGTGTCAATCTCCTTCGGGTTGGTGCTACAAGTCGAATCGAAGCAACCTCTTCGTGCCTTCGATAATTCTAGATCGATTGTGTGAAGTTGTAAGAAGCGGGATCGAATCGTCATCGGTTTGGTTCTTGGATAATCGAATCCAAGGGTTCTATTGTTTGTTCCTTTCAGTTCTTCTTTCTTATTTCGTTTTCCCTCTTTGCTTTGCACGTTTTCCTTCATCTTGGTTTGCTGAATTTCGTTTGCTTCTATTCCCGAAAACAGGTTGCTCGTCTAGATCCATTCTTCGCGGCTAATCCCCGTATCAATTGGTATCAGAGCTAATTGCCATTGCCATTTCTATTCCAAGTTTTTTATTGAACTAACGAGTTTGTTGCTTTGTTTGTGAATCTTGGACGCCGGCACCACTCCCACACCACGCCTACACCGCGCCTACCACCAGCCCTTGTGCCGACCACCACGCCGCCACCAGCCTTGTCCCACGTCCAAACACCACACTAAACAAACCCTAAATTTTCAAAAAAAAAGAAAAGAAGAAGGTTGATCCGTCCAGCCTATTTTCCAGCCCCTCTCTCTCCTCCACATTTTCAGCTTATTTTTTTGAATTTTCACCCTTGGTTAGCTATTTACTTGGTCAACTCTATCCTCTTGCAACTAATTAGATTTTCCTAGCATTTTTTTGTTTTATTTTTCATTAATTTCAGCAGTAAGTTAAAAAAAATAAATGAAAGGAAAATCCGAATTCAAAAAAAAAAAGAAAGAAAGAAAAGAAAAAAAAAGAAAAGAAAAGAAAGAGAAAAGAAATCAGCATTAGTATTCATTTCATTTCATTTCATTATTGCTAGCTTATTCTTGTTTTATTTCATATAGTTTGAAATAATTGAAGTTGTGCTTGCTAAGTGTTATTGTTTATCAACCAAAAGGGACTACAAAGGAGCTCATCTCACTCAAAGGGACCAAGCCATTCACGCCTAGCCTAGCTTCAGCCTAGCTTAGCCACGCCTTGGCCCTCGCCTAGCTCACTTCACTCAAGCCACGCCTTAGCCTTGACCAGCCCTTCTACACACACGTTCGGTGTCCAAGGTTTGCTTGCTTAGGCTTGACGAGTAAGTTCTTTCAAGGCTTATCTTGAGTTCAAATTTTGAGTCCATACTCAGTTTGCATATAACATTCGTGCAACTTGTCCTTTCCGTTTTGAGTCTTTTCTTCTCTTTTATTGAGTCAAACACGTTTTTAAGGTGATTGAAATCGAATTTCGCTTCTACTTTAAAATTTTTGTTTGGCTAACTAATTAACTCACGTGAGGTTTTTGACTAATACAAGACGAGCCATCAACAAGTTTGGTGAGCACCACTAGAGACTGAGAGTTTGCTTTCCAGTGATACACTTGTTAGGCGTTTTTTGTTTTAGCTAACCTAACGTGTTTGAGTGTTTTAGTGTCTTTGAACAATGTCATGAACTCCCACAGGTACGCCAAGCCCCGAGCCTATCACCCCGGAGTTGTTTCACCTTATCAAGGGCTTGAAAGATAGCATTGAAGGGTTAACTACAAGGCTGTCCAACTTGGAGGCATCTAAGGTCGTTCCGGAGCCTCGGCCACTAGGAGGCAACATGCAGGTAGGAGACCACTCGAGGGCTCAACAACAAGGGCAAGACCGAATACCACTCCAAAGCCAACAAGAGGCGTTTCAAGCAGCCCGGCACTCTAATGCCACGCAGCCCTCTCGGAACGTCCAAGGCTTAGGCCACACCGTGTCCCAACCTGGATGGGGCAATCTTGCTTTCGAGGAGCACGTTTCTATCCCTTCTTCTCCCATTATACATGATAATTTGCATAACTATCCTCAACAGTTTCAGAGTCAAGCTTATGAGCAGGATGAGGACGGTGATGGAGATGACGAGGAATGGAGGCCAAACGGACGAAGGGAGCGCCGACAGCCCTGGAGACCTCATGACGGCCGGCGACAAGACGAGCAGAGGCGTTAGCCCTATGGTGGCCAGCCAAGGAGGGAGCGAGATCCGGAGTATGATGGCCTTGGCAAAGTGAAGGTGAAGATCCCAAGCTTTGAAGGCAAATGTTACCCGGATGTGTACATGGCTTGGGAGGCGAAGATAGAGAAAATATGGTCATGCCATAACTTTCCCGAGCATAAGAAGGTACATTACGCAGCTCTTGAGTTTATTGATTATGCTATGATATGGTGGGATGATTTGGTGAAGGAAAGGAGGAGAACGTTGGATGCACCGGTAGTTACTTGGGCGCACATGAAGGCCTTGATGAGAGCTCGGTTTGTGCCTCAATATTACACTAGAGAATTGAGGCAAAGGTTGAGAACTTGAGGCAAGGAGCCATAACCGCCAAGGAGACCTATGATGTCATGCAAATGGCCATGGTAAAGGCTAATGTGCGAGAGGATGAAGAGACTACAATGGCTAGGTATCTTCGTATTCTCAATTCAAGTTTTTCTAACGAGATAGATCTTTTTCCCTATAGCTCTATGACAGAATTGCTCCAACTAGCAATCAAAGTAGAAAGGAAAATGAAGGCAAGAAGTAAAGGAGGTAAGGCTGCCTATGGCGCGCCTAGCTCATGGAGGAGCCAAGGAGGCCGCCAACAAGGGAATTAAAACCGGGAGGTGCCAAGCAAGGAGAAGCTAGTCCCGGAGCAAGGAGGCCCACGCAAGGCTCTTTATGCAGCCCCTACCAAGTCCACGCCTACACTACCTAAAGGCACTCAAGGGAGTACTTCTAACCCTTCATCTAGAGCTAGGGATATTGTATGTTTTAAGTGCCAAGGAAGAGGGCACGTGATGAAGGATTTTCCTAACAAAAGAACTTTGCTAGTTAACCATTTAGGGCAATATGAGTCCGAATATTAGCATGAGCATGATAATGATGATTTTGAGCTTAATATGCATGATCATGATGATTTGGATGATGATGGGATTGAATATGAGCAAGGAGATTGTTTATTAGCTAAGAGAGTGTTATTTGATCATCCTAGCTCATTCCTAGCTAACACTTCCATGATTTGTGATAAAAGTCTTGAGCATGATAATTCTTTGATAGCTAGCAGAACTTTAAGTGTACAACCTGCTCCTTGTGAAGATAACCAAAGAGAAAACTTGTTTCACACTAGATGCTCGGTTAAAGGAAAGGTTTTTAATGTTATTGTTGATGGAGGAAGTTGTTTCAATATTGCTAGCACCGAAATGATATATAAGTTGCATATTCCTACATTTTATCACCCTAGGCCATATAAGCTGCATTGGATGAATGAATGTGGTGAGTTAAAGGTTAATAGGCAAGCTAAGATCATTTTTACTTTAGGACATTATGAAGATACGGTTTTATGTGATGTTGTGCCTATGCAAGCTTGTCATGTGTTGTTAGGCCGCCCTTGGCAATATGATAGGAGAGTTATGCATGATGGTTTTACAAATAGATATTCTTTTGTATTCAATGGTAAAACCGTGACTCTCAAGCATATGACTCCCTTGCAGATTGCGGAGGCATTTGAGAAGAAGAAGGCAAGTGAGCAAGAGCAAGGACCAGCTAAGAAGGGGAGCAGGCCGTCGAGCCAAGACCCCTCCCTAGCCACGCCTTCTAACCACCAGCCTAGCATCCTTGTGTCCTCGGCCACAAAATAGCCCACAACAGCCTTGCTAGCTTCCAAACTTGAGTTATAAAATGACTACCTACCCTTAAACACCACCTTGATGATGTTGTGTAAGGAACTCACCTTGATGAGTGATGAAGCCAATACTAGCTTACCACCTACTATTTCAGCCATCCTTGAGGAGTTTAAGGATGTGTTTCCGGAAGAAATACCACATGGCCTCCCACCTTTGAGAGGCATTGAGCACCAAATTGACCTTATCCCCAGCGCAACACTCCCAAATAGACCAGCCTACCGAATGAACCCAAAGGAGAGTCAAGAGATCCAAGTGCAGGTTCAAGACCTCCTAGACAAGGGTTACGTGAGGGAGAGCTTAAGTCCCTGCGCCGTGCCCGTGCTCTTGGTGCCTAAGAAGGACAACACATGGAGGATGTGTGTTTATTGTCGAGCTATCAACAACATCACCATCAAGTACCGCCACCCTATTCCCCGCCTAGATGACATGCTTGATGAGCTACATGACGCCACCACCTTTAGCAAGATAGACCTACAGAGTGGCTACCATAAAATTCGAATGAAGGAGGGGGACGAGTGGAAAACAGCCTTCAAAACTAAGTTTGGTTTGTATGAGTGGCTTGTTATGCCATTTAGGTTAACTAATGCTCCTTCTACTTTTATGCGCTTAATGAACTATGTTTTGAGACATTTTATAGGGAAGTTTGTTGTAGTATACTTTGATGATATTTTAATCTATAGAAGGTCCCTAGAGGAGCATGAAGAACATCTAAGGGAAGTAGTTCTTACCCTTAGGGCTGAACACTTGTATGCTAATCTTAAGAAATGTTGTTTTTGCACTAATGAGGTTGTATTTCTTGGTTTTGTAGTGACTACACAAGGCCTACAATTGGATAAGGAGAAGATTAGAGCAATCAAAGATTGGCCCACGCCAACATCCATCAGCCAAGTAAGGAGTTTCCATGGGCTTGCAAGCTTCTATAGGCGCATTGTGAGAGACTTTAGTACCATTGCTGCGCCCTTGATGGAAATTTGCAAGAAGCATGCGCCATTTGTGTGGGAGGAGGCGCAAGAACGTGCCTTTAGCAAGCTGAAGTTGGTCTTAACCGAGGCGCCCTTGCTAGCTCCTCCCGACTTCACTAGGCCTTTGAAGTGGAGTGTGACGCCTCGGGCATTGGCATAGGCGGCGTGCTCATGCAAGAAGGTAAGCCTATTGCCTTCTTTAGTGAAAAGCTCAAAGGAGCATGTCTTAATTACTCTACCTATGATAAAGAGTTATATGCTTTGTTTAGAGTGCTTAAGACATGACAACACTACTTGTGGCCTAGAGAGTTTATTTTGCATTCCGATCATGAGTCTCTGAAGCATTTTCGGATTCAAGATAAACTAGATAGGAGGCATGGTAGGTGGATGGAATATATTGAGACTTTTCCCTATGTTATCAAGTATAAAAAGGGAAAAGACAATGTAGTCGCGGATGCCTTCTCTAGCAGACACACATTGTTGACTACTTTGGATGCTAAGGTATTAGGCTTTGTTTATATTAAGGAGCTCTATTAATCTGATCTTGATTTTGGTGATACATATAAGTTATGTGTGCAAAAAGGTTCCCTAGATAAATACTATTTGTTTGAGGGATTTTTGTTTCGAATTGATAAGGTGTGCATACCTAGGTGTTCCCTTCGATTGTTGTTAGTAGAGGAAGCACTTAAAGGAGGTTTAATGGGTCATTTTGGGAGGGATAAAACTTATGCTATGCTACACTCACACTTTTATTAGCCACACATGCTTAGGGATGTTGAAAATGTGCTTAAAAGATGCTTAGAATGCCTTAGAGCTAAATCTAAAGTGAAGCCTCATGGATTGTACACACCTTTGCCCATCCCAACAGCCCCTTGGGAAGACATTAGTATGGACTTTATTGTGGGATTGCCAAGGACTAAAAGAGGTAGGGACTCGATTTTTGTGGTTGTAGATCGTTTCTCAAAAATGGCTCACTTTATTGCTTGTCACAAAACTGATAATGCGGCCAATGTAGTTAATCTATTCTTTTGGGAAGTAGTTAGGTTACATGGAATTCCAAGGACAATAGTGAGTGATAGGGATGTTAAGTTCTTAAGTTATTTTTGGAAGACTCTTTGGGGAAAGCTAGGCACAAATTTTTATTTTCTACATCAAGTCATCCCCAACCTGATGGGCAAACGGAAGTAACTAATATGACTTTAACCACACTTTTAAGGGCTGTCATCAAAAAGAATCTAAAGGAATGGGAGGATGTCTTGCCACATGTTAAATTTGCCTATAATAGAGTTGTGCAATCGTCTACTTTCATCTTTCCATTTGAGTGTGTTTATGGTTTTAATCCACTAACCCCATTTGATCTTACACCGTTGCCTAAGAAGGAGCGAGTGGATTTAAGTACTACAACGCAGGTTGAACACATCAAGGAGCTACATAGGAGGACAAAGATTAAGCTTGAGGAGAAAGGAAAATACAATGCAGCCAAGGCAAACCAAGGAAGGAAGAAGGTTACATTTGAGGCCGGTGACCTTGTATGGCTACACTTAAGGAAGGAGAGGTTTCAACAACTTCGGAAGTCCAAGCTCTCTCCAAGAGGAAACGGGCCTTTCAAGGTGCTACACAAGGCTAGTGACAATGCCTATGTGCTAGACTTGCCGGACGACTATGCTTGTGATCCCACATTCATTGTGAGGGATCTAAGCCCTTTTCCACTTCTTAGTGATGATCAAGGAAATTCGAGGTCGAATTTTTTTAAAGAAGGGGAGAATGATGAAGGGTCATCCCAGCTAGCTCCATCTTCAACACCAAAAGGAGCCCTAACAAGAGCTCAAGCCAAACGCCAAGCGGTGATGGATGCTATCTTTCTTCCCATGGTTCAAGAAGCTCACCCAAGCTCACCTCCAATGAGTCCAAAGCCCGTCATGATGCTTTAAGCCACATTGGGCCAGCCAAGAAGAAGTCGAATGGAGCATAAGAGAGCCTCACGTGTGCATGTGCATGGATGAAGGCTTGAGCAAGGAGGCGTGAGCAAGGCTAGCGTGAAGCTAGTTAGAGAGTGTTAAATAAAGCCTAGAGTTAGTCTATTTTATGGTTTTTTTTAAAACACTCTAATTTGTAATTATTGTATTTATTTCTTTTCTATTTTTAGGAGAGAAGGTCTAGGTTGTATATAAACCTTTCTCTCTACATTTTGTGGATCAGAATACGTTAAAACAGATTGCCTAAGTGCCAAATTGAATTCCTTTGAGTTCAGCCTCTTGTCTTGTGAGAATTGTGGTATTTACATAGCTTTCTCGTTCTTGTGTGTGTCAATCTCCTTCGGGTTGGTGCTACAAGTCGAATTGAAGCAACCTCTTCGTGCCTTCGATAACTCTAGATCGATTGTGTGAAGTTGTAAGAAGCGGGGTCGAATCGTCATCGGTTTGGTTCTTGGATAATCGAATCCAAGGGTTCTATCGTTTGTTCCTTTAAGTTCTTCTTTCTTATTTCGTTTTCCCTCTTTGCTTTGCACGTTTTCCTTCATCTTGGTTTGCTGAATTTCGTTTGCTTCTATTCCCAAAAACAGGTTGCTCGTCTAGATCCATTCTTCGCGGCTAATTCCCGTATCAGTATGGCTTACATTTGAGGGAGGAGAGGTTTCAACAGCTTTGGAAATCCAAGCTCTCCCCAAGAGGAAATGGGCCTTCAAGGTGTTACACAAGGCGGGTGACAACGCCTATGTGCTTGACTTGCCGGATGATTATGCTTGTGATCCCACATTCAATGTGAGGGATCTAAGTCCTTTTCCGCTCCTGGATGATGATCAAGGCAATTCGAGGTCGAATTCTTCAAAAGAAGGGGAGAATGATGAAGGATCATCTGAGCTAACTCCATCTTCACCACCTCAAGGGACTCTAACAAGAGCACAAGCTAAACGTCAAGCTGAGATGGATGCTCTTTTCCTAAACATGGTCCATGAAGCTCAACCAATTCCACCTTCATCAAGTCTAAGGACCATCTTGTGGATCAGCCACAAACACATCACAAGCAAGATGATTAATGGAGCTTATTTGTATTTCTAGTTGCTGGACAGGCCGTAGGACGCATTTCAAAGGACAGACAGAGGCCTTGAAATCAGATACAATGGGTTTCACGTGTGTGCATGTGCAAGGCTGGAACATTCATTTAAGTATGTGGATGTGAGAGGTTGAATAGGAGAGTTTAATTAGGCCCAATTGTGTTCTATGTTGCTGGGCTTTATTTAACTCTCTCTAAATGTAAGTATTGTAATTAGTTTCTTTTTTCTGTTTTAGTAAGAAAAGGCCTTGGATGTACATAAGCCTTTTCTCTCTTTTTTTTGTAGTTAGACAAGTTTTATACAAGTTTTGCTGAGAGCATTTCAGAATTGGATCCAAGAGAATTCAATCATTCTTGTCTCATGAGTTTGTGTGTGATCTGGCTTTCTCTTTCTTGTGTATGTCAATCTCCTTCGGGATTGATGTTGCAAGTCGAACAAGGCACCCTCTTCGTGCTCTTGATTCTCAGATCGATTATGTGCAGTTGTAAGAAGTGGGGTCGAATTTTCACTGGTTTGGTTCTTGGATCTCGATCCAAGGGTTCTATCATTGTTCCTTTCGGTTCTTCTTGTCCCTTTCTGTTTTTCTCGTTTTCATTGCTATCCATGTTTGTTAATTTTGTGTGTTCTTCATTCTTCAGAACAAGTTGTTCGTCTAGATCCGTTCTTCGCGGCTAATCCTCGTATCAGTAGAACTCCGGATAGTTCCTCTGGATACTATCCTTTGTCTCACAGGTAGCCTCATCAGGTCCTCGTGTAGACCACTATATCCTCATCATAGAAATGTCCTTCGAACGCAGGCGTCTCACACCTCGCTCTAGGACTGTAATAGGGTGCTCTGCAAAAGTGTGGTCCGGCTCAACCACCAGATCATCATAACTCACAATGTGCCTCGGATCTTGTATGTACTCCCTTAGTTGAGACACATGAAACACAGGATGAACACCCTCTAACCTCGGAGGAAATGCTACTATGTAGGCTGCCCTCCCGACTCTATCCAGTATCTCAAAAGGACCGGCATATCGGGGACTCAACTTCCCCTTTATTTCAAAACGTCTGACGCCTTGCGCCGGAAATACTCTCAACAAGACATGAGCTCCTACCCTGAACTCTAGAGGTCGACGCCTCCTATCTGCATAAGACTTCTGGCAACTCTGTGCAGCCCGCATCCTGTCTTTGATCAGTGCTACTCGAGCCATATCATCCTGAATATGCTCTGGCGCTTTCCCACTAATACTACTAGGCTCATCCCAGCATAAAGGTTTACGACACCTACGTCCATACAATGCCTCATAAGGAGCCATCCCTATAGATGCATGCTAGTTGTTATTGTATGATAACTCAACGAGTGGGAGGAAAACAGACCATCCCTGTCCCTAATCCAACACACAGGCTCGCAACATGTCCTCTAAGGTCTGGATGGTCCTCTCTGACTAACCATCTGTTTGGGGGTGAAACGCTGTCGTAAAGTGTAGACTCATCCCCAAAGCAGTCTGAATCTGCTGCCATAATCTCGAAGTAAACCGTCCATCACGATTAGAAATAATTGTCCTCGGTACCCCATGGAGTCTCACTATCTGTCTAGTGTACTCTTCAGCTAATCTGCACACTAGCCACGTCTCTTTCATAGGAATGAAACGTGCCGTCTTCGTCAATCTGTCAACAATCACCCAGATGGCATCAAAGCTCCTACTAGTCCTCAACCCGGTCACAAAATCCATGGAGACGTCCTCCTACTTCCATTGTGGCACTAGCAGTGGATGGAGCTCACCTCCTAGCTTGAAATGCTCTATCTTGACCTGTTGACAGGTCGCACATTGAGCCACAAATCTTGCTACATCGGGCTTCAGCCCTCCCCACAAATATGAACGTCTCACATCATTGTACATCTTACTTGCACCTGGATGTACAGAGTAAGGTGTACAGTGAGCCTCCTGTAAGATCCTTTGTCTCAACTCTACATCAGCAGGAACATAAATGCAGTCATATCGTCTCACCACTCCATCAGCTCCAATGGAAAGTTGTGGTGCCTCTCCACGAGACATCCTCTCTCTAATCCACGTTAGGGTCGTGTAGATCCCCTGTTTCTGTTGGATCTCATCCAATAGACCAGGTACAACCTCTAAAGCAAACAACTGGACATCCTCATCAGGAAACTGGATGTCCATCTCTAGCCAGACTAGATCCCTCTGAAGCTGAGGTTGTATAGTAAATTTGGCAATCGCCTTCTCTTGAGGCGTCTTCCTGCTCATGGCGTTATCTACAACATTCGCCTTGCCAAGATGATACAAAATCTCAAGGTCAAAGTCCTTGATCAACTCAAGCCACCGACGCTGGCGGTTATTCAATTCCCGCTACGCGAAAATGTACTTCAGACTCTCATGGTCTATGAAAATTTGACATGTCACACCATACAGATAATGTCTCTAAATCTTCAAGGCATGAACTACCGCTGCCAACTCTAACGTCTTCAGGTGTCGAGACGCATATGCAATCACTCTATCTCGCATCATCAATACACATCCCAAGCCTAGCTTGGATGCATCACTATAGACAAAAAAATCATCAGAACCCTCTGGTTGTGCCAAGATAGGAGCAAAAATCAAACGCCTCTTCAACTCCTCAAAACTCTAAGCACACTGGTCGGTCCACACAAATCTGGTAGTCTTCCTCAGAAGACTTGTCAGTGGACGGGCAATCACAGAAAATCCCTCCACAAAGCGTCTGTAATAACTAGCAAGGCCAAAAAAGCTACGCACTTCCTTGACGTTCGTCGGTGTCGTCCATGCAACAACAGACTCGATCTTCTCCGGATCTACCATAATCCCGTCGGCGGAGATGATGTGTCCAAGAAATGCAACCTCAGATCTCCAGAACTCGCACTTAGAGAGCTTGGCACACAACTCTCTACCTCCTCAAAAGCCTCCTCCACCACTGGTGGATCTGCAGCGGGAGCTGGTCCCTGTCCTATCTCTCTTGGAGGAAGAGGTGGTCTACCTCTACCTCTACCTACAAAAGTATAGCTCTAGTCCGAGCCATCTGCGAGGTATGCACACCTAACGTATAAGGCTCTATATAGGCCATATGTATAGATATATATAATACTTAATAATACATGCATACACATCAGCATATATAAGATATCCACATATATATATATATATATATATACTGTCGAGATCCTCATATGGGTGACGGCTTCTGTACAAACTATCCAAAATATTTGTACTCGCTTAAAACCAAAACCTTTGAAAAGTCAGACCCCATGTAGGTTCTGTTTATTTATCCACTCTACCTTTATTGCAGATAGCAAGTGCCATTGTTGTCAACCTAAGGCTATCATACCAAATCTGTAACACCCCAAATTCACGGGACTCGGAGTGCTACATTGGGCTAGGATCTCACAATGAATCTTGACCTTAGCCTAACAACAAGTTCACTAGATCTTACAACAAGGCACAGGTAGATTAAAACCAAATACATGAAAGTTGTATATAATACATCAAAAGAGTTTACAAACACAAAGCCGAGTACAAAACATCAACCATAAACATCTGATACAAAAGATCCCATATCTCACGCATCCTAATGTACAGAAGTGCTCGGCTGGTCATACCATCTAGCTCAGTCTGCAGTCTTCCTAACCTGCTTATCATCTACAACACGGTATACACCGTTTGCTACAGTAATAAATAAGTATGAAGGTAATAGCACAAACACACATCAACATCTCATACATGGAATGCAACACACATTCATTTATTATCTTTCATTTACGTTATTCCATTACTAATTCAACTTCTTTTGCAACACGAGGAGTTTCAAGAACCTCGTCCCATCCAACGTGATCACACAAATCCACAACCGTACACTAAGTAAGTCCTATGGACTTACATGTAACACTCGTATCTAATACCACGTCACAGCTTCCCCTTGGGGAAGTAATCAACGCCTGCAACAACAAGACACAAAACATCACATACTGCAAAGGGTTAGTTGAATCGTCTCTAGAACCATAACCAACCAACAACCTCAGTCTAAACCTCAAGACCATAACATGCTCACAAATGCCTAAGGCATAACCTCAACATAAACAGGAGTGCGTATCTCTATCATACCACTCATCGTAACCAAGCTAGCCTAGCCAACATCTAAGCCACGGCCAAAGGAAAGGAAGGAAGGAAAAACACCAACAAGGTATGCCCTGAATGCACCAACAGAAGCAAGAACTCAAGGCTGAACCACAGAGTCGCAGGGGTGGCTCACTCAAGGTGCAGGGACGGCCACAGGCAGGCATAGGGGCGACTGTCTGTGCAGAAGCTTGGCCCCGACTTCTCTTCGATCCCTTTCTCGACTCTCTTCACTTCTTCATCACACTACAACAACACACATACACATATACATATGTATGAACATCATAACAGCAAGGAAAGGATCCAATACAAATCTACTTGTGATACTAAGCTAGGAAAGGAAGAAAGAAACAAGAAAGAAGAAGGGAAAAGAGGATAGAAGAAGAGCTGACTTACCACAACCACAAACCTAAGCAGTCATGGAGGTCCACACCATCATCCTCCTACAGCACCTCAACTCAACAACATTAGCTCTCAGCAACAAGCTCGAGATCTTCCTAGGCCAAAACCTACACCAAACTCTCAAAAGCTCTCTCTAAAGATGAAGAAGATCAAAGAAGAGATGAGGGAGGAGGAGAAGAAGTGATGCGGGTTGGGGCCGCGAATGACTAGATCTGGATTGGGAATCCTTGAAACCAACAATGACATTTTTCCTTGACCAATGGCACAAAGTTCATATTGTTAGAACAAGAAAATGACGATGGAAAGATGGAAGAAAAGAGGATGAAATGGGACGTAGGATGTATGGTAGAAGTAGATCCAAAAGAACCAAAAGATTCCCTTACAAGAACCTTGATCAGATTGATCAAAACCCAAGCAAGATGATGCCTTCGACCCTTTCTTCTATAACCTTACACAAGCCTTCAATAGAGACAAGTACAAGGAGGGACTAGTATTGACTAGTAGCACCAATCTCTAAGAAAATTAACACACACAAGAACAATCTAGCAGGGATTCACAATGATTCAATCAATTGGCTCACTTTATTGAATGAATTTTATGAATGGAAACAAAAGCTCTTAAAGAGACGGTTTATCAATTGGCTAAAAATCTATCTAATCAGGAAAGAAGCTAAGGGAGGCTTTTTATATGCCTAGAAAGCCTCCTATCTAAAAAAAGGAATAACATTTGTCAAAAAGACAATAAAACAAATAAAACAACTAAAACAAATAAAAAATAACCCTTAAATTGTTCTGAACCTAAAGGTTATAAAAAGTCTTTCGTTTTATACCAAAAGATGATATAAAATACAAAAGAAGCTCCAAAAGCCTCAATCTTCCATTTCTTGCAATTCCGGAACAAGTGTCTCTTCTTTGCTCTTGCATGGCTCTAAATCACGTGTGCATGGTCTCCCTTCCACGTCCAAGTCGTCGGGAATCGTCATTAACGTGACTAAGGAAGCCTCAGTCAGCAATGGATCATCAATGATCTCCTTAGGAGCTAAGGACACCAACAAGTTGGACACCTCCTCTTGAATTGCTCTTGCCCTTGATCTAGTGATTGGCCCTTGCATTGTAGGACTAGTAGGGGTTCTTGTTGATGGTCCCTCATCATACTCCCCTTCTTTGGAAGGATTCGTCCTCGAATCATCACCATCCGCATCACTTGACACAAAGGGACTTAGATTTCCTACGTTGAAAGTAGGGCTCAGTCCATAGTCCTCCGGAAGCTCTAGTACGTAAGCATTGTTGCCAACCTTACGTAGTACTTTGAATGGTCCGTCTCCCCTAGGTGATAGCTTGGACTTGCGCCTTTCCGGGAACCTATCCTTCCTTAAATGCAACCACACGAGGTCTCCCGGTTCGAACAAGTCTTGCTTGCGCTTCCTATTAGCCTTGGCCGCCACTTGCCTCCCTTTCTCCTCTAGCCTTTTGCGTGTCCTTTCATGCAGTTCCTTGATGATCTCCACCTGTTTTTCAGCATTAAAATCTACTCGCTCCGCTATGGGCAATGATATAAGATCAAAAGGGGTCAAAGGATTCAACCCATAGACACACTCAAAAGGAGTTAGATTAGTAGAAGAATGTAATGTACGAATATATGCAAATTCTACATGAGGCAAGACATCTTCCCAAGCTTTCAAATTATCTTTTAAAACAGCCCTCAGAATGGTTGGTAATGTCCTATTAGTTACTTCGGTTTGACCATCCGTTTGAGGATGACTAGAAGTCGAAAACAGCAACTTCGTCCCTTGTTTACCCCAAAGAGTCTTCCAAAAGAATCTAAGAAACTTAACATCCCTATCACTCACTATACTTCTAGGTACTCCATGTAATCTAACAATGATGAAGGGTCATCCGAGATAGCTCCATCTTCAACACCACAAGGAGCCCTAACAAGAGCTCAAGCCAAACGCCAAGCGGAGATGGATGCTATCTTCCTTGCCATGGTTCAAGAAGCTCACCCAAGCTCACCTCCAATGAGTCCAAGGCCCGTCATGATGCTTAGCCACATTGGGCCAGCCAAGAAGAAGTCGAATGGAGCATAGGAGAGCCTCACGTGTGCATGTGCATGGATGAAGGTGTGAGCAAGGCTGGCGTGAAGCTAGTTAGAGAGTGTTAAATAAAGCCTAGAAATTAGTCTATTTTATGGTTTTATTTAAAACACTCTAATTTGTAATTATTGTATTTATTTCTTTTCTATTTTTAGGAGAGAAGGTCTAGGTTGTATATAAACCTTTCTCTCTTCCTTTTTGGGAGAATACGTTAAACACATTGCCTAAGTGCCAAATTGAACCCCTTTGAGTTCAGCCTCTTGTCTTGTGAGAATTGTGGTGTTAGCATAGCTTTCTCGTTCTTGTGTGTGTCAATCTCCTTCGGGTTGGTGCTACAAGTCGAATTGAAGCAACCTCTTCGTGCCTTCGATAATTCTAGATCGATTGTGTGAAGTTGTAAGAAGCGGGGTCGAATCGTCATCGGTTTGGTTCTTGGATCATCGAATCCAAGGGTTCTATCGTTTGTTCCTTTCGGTTCCTCTTTTCCATTTCGTTTCCCTTATTGCTTTGCACGGTTTCCCTTCATAATTGTTGCTGAATTTCGTTTACTTTTATCCCCGAAAACAGGTTGCTCGTCTAGATCCGTTCTTCGCGGCTAATCCCCGTATCAAACAATTTCCGAGCTAGTTGACGTTCAACCTACAAAAAAGAGTCGGTAAATCATTCAAAAATCAAAAGTGTCTCGTCTTCTTGTTTGTGTCTTGTTTTGTTTTGAGTCTATTGCCATTGCCATTTCTATTCCAAGTTTTTTATTGAACTAACAAGTTTGTTGCCTTTATTTGTGAATCTTGGACGCCGGCACCACTCCCACACCACGCCTACACCGCGCCTACCACCCTTCCCTTGTGCCTACCACCACGCCGCCACCAGCCTTGTCCCACGTCCAAACACAACACCAAACAAGCCCTAAACTTTCAAAAAAAAAAGAGAGAGAAGAAGGCTGATCGTCTAGCCTATTTTCCAGCCTTCTCTCCTGCACATTTTCAGCCACCTCTTTCCTCCACATTTTTAGCCTTTTTTTTATTTTTCACCCTTAGTTAGCTATTTACTTGGTCAACTCTATCCTCTTCCAACTAATTAGGATTTTCTTAGCATTTTTGTTTTATTTTTCTTTAATTCCAGCAGTAAGTTAAAAAAAAAAGAAGAAAAAGAAAATCCGAGTTTCAAAAAAAAAAAAAAAGAAGAAAGAAAAGAAAAAGAAAAGAAAAGAAAAGAAAGGGAAAAGAAATCAGCCTTAGTTATTCATTTCATTTCATTTCATTCTTGCTAGCTTATTCTTGCTTTATATCATAGTTTGTAATAGTTGAAGTTGTGCTTGCCAAGTGTTATTGTTCATCAACCAAAAAGGACTATAAAGGAGCTCACCTCACTCAAAGGGACCAAGCCATTCACGCCTAGCCTAGCTTCACCCTAGCCTAGCCACGCCTTGGCCCTCGCCTAGCTCACTTCACTCGAGCCACGCCTTAGCCTTGGCCAGCCCTTCTACACACACCTTCGGTGTCCAAAGTTTGCTTGCTTAGGCTTGACGAGTAAGTTCTTTCAAGGTTTATCTTGAGTTCAAATTTTGAGTCCATACTTAGTTGCATATAACATTCGTGCAACTTGTCCTTTCCGTTTTGAGTCTTTTCTTCTCTTTTATTGAGTCAAACACGTTTTTAAGGTGATTGAAATCGAATTTTCCTTCTACTTTAAAGCTTTTGTTTGGCTAAGTGTTGAACTCACGCGAGGTTTTTGACTAATACAAGATGAGCCATCAACAAGCTTGTTGAACACCATTAGAGAGTGAGAGTTTGCTTTCGAGTGATACAATTGTGAGGCGTTTTTGTTTTAGCTAACCTAACGTGTTTGAGTGTTTTAGCGTCTTTGAACAATGTCAGGAACTTCCGCAGGTACGCCAAGCCCCGAGCCTATTTCCCCGGAGTTGTTTAACCTTATCATGGGCTTGAAAGATAGCATTGAAGGGTTAACTACAAGGCTATCCAGCTTGGAGGCGTGTAAGGTAGTTCCGGAGCCTCGGCCACTAGGAGGCAACAGGGAGGTAGGAGACCACTCGAGGGCTCAACACCAAGGGCAAGACCGAATACCACTCCAAAGCCAACAAGAGGCGTTTCAAGCAGCCCGGCACTCTAATGCCACGCAGCCCTCTCGGAATGTCCAAGGGTTAGGCCACGCCGTGTCCAACCATGATGGGGCAATCTTGCTTTCGAGGAGCACGTTTCTATCCATTCTTCTTCTATTATACATGATAATATGCCTAACTATCCTCAACAGTTTCAGAATCAAGCTTATGATCAGGATGAGGACGGTGATGGAGATGACGAGGAATGGAGGCCAAACGGGCAAAGGGAACGCCAACCGCCCCGGAGACCTCATGACGGCTGGCGCCAAGACGAGAAGAGGCGTGAGCCCTATGGTGGCCAGCCAAGGAGGGAGCGAGATCCGGAGTATGATGGCCTTGGCAAAGTGAAGGTGAAGATCCCAAGCTTTGAAGGCAAATGTGACCCGGACGTGTACATGGCTTGGGAGGCGAAGATAGAGCAAATATGGTCATGTCATAACTTTCACGAGCATAAGAAGGTACATTTCGCAGCTCTTGAGTTTATTAATTATGCTATGATATGATGGGATGATTTGGTGAAGGAAAGGAGGAGAACTTTGGATGCACCAGTAGTTACTTGGGCGCACATGAAGGGCTTGATGAGAGCTCGGTTTGTGCCTCAACATTACACTAGGGAATTAAGGCAAAGGTTGCAGAACTTGAGGCAAGGAGCCATGACCGCCGAGGAAACCTATAATACTATGCAAATGGCCATGGTAAAGACTAATGTGCGAGAGGACGAAGAGACTAAAATGGCAAGGTATCTTCGTATTCTCAATTCAAGTTTTTCTAACTAGATAGATCTTTTTCCCTATAGCTCTATGACAGAATTGCTCCACTTAGGAATCAAAGTAGAAAGGAAAGTGAAGGCAAGAAGTCAAGGAGGTAAGGCTGCCTATGGCGTGCCTAGCTCATGAAGGAGCCAAGGAGGTCGCCAACAAGGAAATTACAACCGGGAGGTACCAAGCAAGGAGAAGCTAGCCCCGGAGCAAGGAGGTCCACGCAAGGCTCCTTATGCAGCCCCTACCAAGTCCACCCCTACACTACCTAAAGGCACTCAAGGGAGTACTTCTAACCCTTCATCTAGAGCTAGGGATATTGTATGTTTTAAGTGCCAAGGAAGAGGGCACATGATAAAGGATTGTCCTAACAAAAGAACTTTGCTAGTTAACCATTTAGGGCAATATGAGTCCGAATCTGAGCATGAGCATGATAATGATGATTTTGAGCTTAATATGCATGATCATGATGATTTGGATGATGATGGGATTGAATATGAGCAAGGAGATTGTTTATTAGCTAAGAGAGTGTTATTTGATCATCCTAGCTCATTCCTAGCTAACACTTCCATGATTTGTGATAAAAGTCTTGAGCATGATAATTCTTTGATAGCTAGCAGAACTTTAAGTGTACAACCTGCTCCTTGTGAAGATAACCAAAGAGAAAACTTGTTTCACACTAGATGCTCGGTTAAAGGAAAGGTTTTTAATGTTATTGTTGATGGAGGAAGTTGTTTCAATATTGCTAGCACCGAAATGATATATAAGTTGCATATTCCTACATTTTATCACCCTAGGCCATATAAGCTGCATTGGATGAATGAATGTGGTGAGTTAAAGGTTAATAGGCAAGCTAAGATCACTTTTACTTTAGGCCATTATGAAGATACGGTTTTATGTGATGTTGTGCCTATGCAAGCTTGTCATGTGTTGTTAGGCCGCCCTTGGCAATATGATAGGAGAGTTATGCATGATGGTTTTACAAATAGATATTCTTTTGTATTCAATGGCAAAACCGTGACTCTTAAGCCTATGACTCCCTTGCAAATTGCGGAGGCATTTGAGAAGAAGAAGGCAAGTGAGCAAGAGCAAGGACCAGCTAAGAAGGGGAGCAAGCCGTCGAGCCAAGACCCCTCCCTAGCCACGCCTTCTAACCACCAGCCTAGCACCCTTGTGTCCATGGCCACAAAACAGCCCACAACAGCCTTGTTAGCTTCCAAACTTGAGCTACAAAATGACTACCTACCCTTAGACACCACCTTGATAATGTTGTGTAAGGAGCTCACCTTGATGAGTGATGAAGCCAAGGCTAGCTTACCACCTACTGTCTTAGCCATTCTTGAGGAGTTTAAGGATGTATTTCCGGAAGAAATACCACATGGCCTTCCACCTTTGAGAGCTATTGAGCACCAAATTGACCTTATCCCCGGTGCCACACTCCCAAATAGACCAGCCTACCGAATGAACCCAAAGGAGAGTCAAGAGATCCAAGCGCAAGTTCAAGACCTCCTAGACAAGGTCTACGTGAGGGAGAGCTTAAGTCCGTGCGCCGTGCCCGTGCTCTTGGTGCCTAAGAAGGACAACACATGGAGGATGTGTGTTGATTGTCGAGCTATAAACAACATCACCATCAAGTACCGCCACCCTATTCCCCGCCTAGATGACATGCTTGATGAGCTACATGGTGCCACCACCTTTAGCAAGATAGATCTACGGAGTGGCTAACATCAAATTCGAATGAAGGACGGGGACGAGTGGAAAACAACCTACAAAACTAAGTTTGGTTTGTAAGAGTGGCTTGTTATGCCATTTGGGTTAACTAATGCTCCTTTTACTTTTATACACTTAATGAACTATGTTTTGAGACATTTTATAGGGAAGTTTGTTGTAGTATACTTTGATGATATTTTAATCTATAGCAGGTTCCTAGAGGAGCATGAAGATCATCTATGGGAAGTAGTTCTTACCCTTAGGGCTGAACACTTGTATGCTAATCTTAAGAAATGTAGCTTTTGCACTAATGAGGTTATATTTCTTGGTTTTGTAGTGACTACACAAGGCCTACAAGTGGATGAGGAGAAGATTACAGCAATCAAAGATTGGCCCACGCCAACATCCATCAGCCAAGTAAGGAGTTTCCATGGGCTTACAAGCTTCTATAGGCGCTTTGTGAGAGACTTTAGTACCATTGCCGCGCCCTTGACGGAAATTTGCAAGAAGCATGCGCCATTTGTGTGGGAGGAGGCGCAAGAACGTGCCTTTAGCAAGCTGAAATTGGTCTTAACCGAGGCGCCCTTGATAGCTCTTCCCGACTTCACTAGGCCCTTTGAAGTGGAGTGTGACGCCTCGGGCATTGGCATAGGCGGCGTGCTCATGCAAGAAGGTAAGCCTATTGCCTTCTTTAGTGAAAAGCTCAAAGGAGCATGTCTTAATTACTCTACCTATGATAAAGAGTTATATGCTTTGTTTAGAGTGCTTAAGACATGGCAACACTACTTGTGGCCTAGAGAGTTTATTTTGCATTCCGGTCATGAGTCTTTGAAGCATTTTCGGAGTCAAGATAAACTAGATAGGAGGCATGGTAGGTGGATGGAATATATTGAGACTTTTCCCTATGTTATCAAGTATAAAAAGGGAAACGACAATGTAGTGGCGGATGCCCTCTCTAGGAGGCACACATTGTTGACTACATTGGATGCTAAGGTATTAGGCTTTGTTTACATTAAGGAGCTCTATGAATCTAATATTGATTTTGGTGATACATATAAGTTATGTGTGCAAAAAGGTTCCTTAGATAAATACTATTTGTTTGAGGGATTTTTGTTTCGAATTGATAAGGTGTGCATACCTAGGTGTTCCCTTCAATTGTTGTTAGTAGAGGAAGCCCATAAAGGAGGTTTAATGGGTCATTTTGGGAGGGATAAAACTTATGCTATGCTGCACTCACACTTTTATTGGCCACACATGCTTAGGGATGTTGAAAATGTGCTTAAAAGATGCTTAGAATGCCTTAGAGCTAAATCTAAAGTGAAGCCTCATGGATTGTACACACCTTTGCCCATCCCAACAGCCCCTTGGGAAGACATTAGTATGGACTTTATTTTGGGATTGCCTAGGACTAAAAGAGGTAGGGACTCGATTTTTGTGGTTGTAGATCTTTTCTAAAAAATGACTCACTTTATTGCTTGTCACAAAACTGATGATGCGGCCAATGTAGCTAATCTATTCTTTCGGGAAGTAGTTAGGTTACATGGAATTCCGAAGACAATAGTAAGTGATAGGGATGTTAAGTTCTTAAGTTATTTTTGGAAGACTCTTTGGGGAAAGCTAGGCACGAAATTGTTACTTTCTACATCAAGCCACCCCCAAACATATAGGCAAACGGAAGTAACTAATAGGACTTTAAGCACACTTTTAAGGGTTGTCATCAAAAAGAATCTAAAGGAATGGGAGGATGTCTTGCCACATGTTGAATTTGCCTATAATAGAGTTGTGCATTTGTCTACTTCCATCTCTCCATTTGAGTGTGTTTATGGTTTTAATCCACTAAGCCCTTTTGATCTTACACCGTTGCCTAAGAAGGAGCGAGTGGATTTAAGTGCTAAAATGCAGGTTGAACACATCAAGGAGCTACATAGGAGGACAAGGATTAAGCTTGAGGAGAAAGGGAAATACAATGCAGCCAAGGCAAACCAAGGAAGGAAGAAGGTTACATTTGAGGCCGGTGTCCTTGTATGGCTACACTTGAGGAAGGAGAGGTTTCAACAACTTCGGAAGTCCAAGCTCTCTCCAAGAGGAAACGGGCCTTTCAAGGTGCTACACAAGGCTGGTGACAATGCCTATGTGCTAGACTTGCCGGACGACTATGCTTGTGATCCCACATTCAATGTGAGGGATCTAAGCCCTTTTCCACCCCTTAGTGATGATCAAGGAAATTTGAGGTCAAATTCTTTTAAAGAAGGGGAGAATGATGAAGGGTCATCCTAGCTAGCTCCATCTTCAACACCACAAGGAGCCCTAACAAGAGCTCAAGCCAAACGCCAAGCGGAGATGGATGATATCTTCCTTGCCATGGTTCAAGAAGCTCACCCAAGCTCACCTCCAATGAGTCCAAGGCCCGTCATGATGCTTAGCCACATTGGGTCAGCCAAGAAGAAGTCGAATGGAGTATAGGAGAGCCTCACGTGTGCATGTGCATGGATGAAGGTGTGAGCAAGGAGGCGTGAGCAAGGCTGGCGTGAAGCTAGTTAGAGAGTGTTAAATAAAGCCTAGAATTAGTCTATTTTATGGTTTTATTTAAAACACTCTAATTTGTAATTATTGTATTTATTTCTTTTCTATTATTAGGAGAGAAGGTCTAGGTTGTATATAAACCTTTCTCTCTTCCTTTTTGGGAGAATACGTTAAACACATTGCCTAAGTGTCAAATTGAACCCCTTTGAGTTCAGCCTCTTGTCTTGTGAGAATTGTGGTGTTAGCATAGCTTTCTCGTTCTTGTGTATGTCAATCTCCTTTGGGTTGGTGCTACAAGTCGAATCGAAGCAACCTCTTCGTGCCTTCGATAATTCTAGATCGATTGTGTGAAGTTGTAAGCAGTAGGGTTGAATCGTCATCGGGTTGGTTCTTGGATCATCGAATCCAAGGGTTCTATCGTCTGTTCCTTTCGGTTCCTCTTTTCCATTTCGTTTCCCTTATTGCTTTGCACGTTTTCCCTTCATAATTGTTGCTGAATTTCGTTTGCTTTTATCCCTGAAAACAGGTTGCTCGTCTAGATCCGTTCTTCGCGGCTAATCCCCGTATCAAACAATTTCCTTAAAGAACAAGTTAGCTACATTATAAGCATCATCAGTCGTATAGCAAGCAATAAAATGGGCCATTTTAGAAAATCGATCTACCACCACAAAAAATGAATCTCTCCCTTTCTTAGTCCTAGTTAACCCAACAATGAAGTCCATACTAATATCCTCCCAAGGTGACTTAGGTGTGGGTAAGGGGGTATACAATCCATGAGGTTTCAATCTAGCCTTAGCCTTTAAACACACAAGACATCTCTTAAGCAAGTTCTCTACATCTCTAAGCATATGGGGCCAATAAAAATGTGAATATAGCATATGATAAGTCTTATCTCTCCCAAAATGCCCCATTAAGCCTCCCATATGGGCTTCCTCAACAAGTAATAGCCTAAGGTAACACTTAGGAATGCACACTTTATCGACTCTAAATAGAAAACCCTCAAACAAGTAATACTTATCAAAGGCTCCTCTAGATGCACACTGCTTAAATATGTCTCCAAAATCATAATCATCAACATATAGATCCTTAATATAATAGAAACCTAAGACCTTAGAATCCATAGTTGTGATTAAAGAGTGTCTCCTAGAGAGAGCATCCGCTACAACATTATCCTTTCCATTTTTATACTTTATGATATAAGGAAAAGTTTCTATAAACTCCATTCATCTACCATGTCTCCTATCTAACTTATCTTGACTCATGGTCGGTACGTAGGACAAATTCACTAGGCCATAAATAATGTTGCCATGTTTTTAATACTCTAAACAATGCATAAAGTTCTTTATCATACGTCGAGTAGTTTAAACATGCTCCGTTTAATTTCTCACTAAAAAATGCTAGTGGCTTACCCTCTTGCATGAGTATTCCTCCAATGCCAATACCCGAAGCATCACACTCGACCTCAAAAGGTTTGGTGAAGTCCGCAAGAGCTAGGAGAGGTGCATGGGACAGCTGCCACTTCAACTCCTTAAACGCCTTCTCTTGAGCATCTCCCCACACAAATGGCACATTCTCCTTTGTCAAGGACGTGAGTGGGGCTGCTATGGTGCTGAAATCTCACACAAAACGTCTATAGAAGGTAGCTAGGCCATGGAAACTCCTCACTTGACCGACGGTTGCGGGAGTAGGCCATTCCTTGATTGCCTTGATCTTCTCCCATCCACCTCTAGACCTCTTGTGCTCACTACAAAACCAAGAAAAACAACTTGATTAGTACTAAACTCACATTTCTTCAAATTAGCATACAAATATTCAATTCTAAGAGTTGCAAGTACTTCCCTCAAATGTTCCTCATGCTCTTCAAGTGACTTACTATAGATGAGGATGTCATCAAAGTAAACCACAACAAACCTACCAATGTAGTGTCTCAACACGTGATTCATCAATCTCATAAATGTGCTAGGAGCATTGGTTAAACCAAATGGCATCACTAGCCACTCATAAAGACCAAACTTGGTCTTCAATATCGTTTTCCACTCATCTCCCTCCCTCATTCTGATTTGGTGATAACCACTCCTAAGATCTATCTTAGAGAACAATGTGGCTCCATTCAACTCATCTAACATGTCATCTAAACGTGGGATATGATGGCGGTACTTAATGGTGATGTTGTTGATGGCTCTACAATCAACACACATCCTCCATGTATTGTCCTTCTTAGGCACTAAGAGGACGGGAACGGCACTAGGACTCAAACTCTCCCTTACATAACCCTTATCTAGGAGTTCGTGGACTTGGTTTTGAATCTCTTGGCTCTCCTTAGGGTTCATCCTATAGGTTGGATGGTTTGGGAGTGTAGCACCGGGAATAAAATTTATTTAGTGCTCAATACCTCTAAAAGGTGGAAGGCCTGACCGGAAACACATTACTAAACTCATCTAGGATAGCTAGGATGGGCTTAGGTAGGGTGGCCTTGGCTTCATCACTCAAAGTCACTAAGCTCTTGCACAAGCTCACAAGAATGGCATCTAAAGGGGTCTAATCTAGGATGTACTCCTCCTTGGATGCTAGAAGGACACTAGAAGGTGTGGCTAATAGGGTGGTACTAATCTTGGCCGTGGGTTCTGTTTTAGACCGTGAGCTATCCCCTCTCTTTTTCACCTCATTTTGCTCCACACACAACTCCTTCTCATAAAATTCAGCAATCTGCAATGGTGTCATAGGCTTAAGAGTTAGTGTTTGACAATTAAATTCAAAGGTATGCCTATTAGTAAAACTATCATGCTTAACTCTCCTATCAAATTGACATGGACGTCCCAAAAGAATATGACAAGCTTGCATGGGAACTACATCACAAGTAATGGTGTCCTCATAGCTACCTAAAGTGATAGTAACTCTAACTTGCTTATTTACTTTTAATTCTCCACAATCATTCATCCAATGCAATTTGTAAGGCATAGGGTGATAAAATGTGGTAATTTGCAACTTATTAATCAAATCAGTGCTAGCTATATTGCAACAACTACCTCCATCTATAATCATATTACACACCTTCCCTTTAAGTAGACATCTAGTACGAAAAAGGTTCTCTCTTTGATTATCCTCACACAAAGCTAGTTTAGCATGCAAAGTTCTTCTAGCTATTAATGATTCTCCATGCTCATATTCAATGCCCTCATCACTATCACTACCAATTTCATGCAATCCATTAAGGTGGGTGTTATCATCATTTTCATGCTCATCCTCACTCTCATATTGTCCAAATTGATTTAAAATCACAGTTTTCTTATTAGGAGAATCCCTCATGTAATGACCTCTACCTTGACATTTAAAACACACAATATCTCTAGAACGAAGAGTAGAGTTAGAGGTACTCCCTTTAGGACCACTTGAAGGCTCATTCAAGGGTCTAGAAGATGAATGAGGTGTTGAGCTCCTTCTTTGTGCTCTATGGTCCATGGTTGATGCATTTCAGTCCTCCTTGGTGGATGTAGGCTCACGGTTGTTGGATCCTTGGGGCCGGCTGTTTTGTGTTTTCCATGAGCTTGTAGCTCCAAAGCTTGTCTTGGCACCTTGGTTCCTAGCCTTTGTCTTCTTCTCTACTTTGATTGCCAAATGCAGTAGCTCCACCATGGTACTATAAGGATACAAATCAATTTCATTAGCCAAAGATGAGTTTAAAATGCGTAGATAGCTAGCCATTGTAGACTCCTCATCTTCAACCACATTAGCTTTCACCATTGCCATTTGCATAGAGGTGTAGACCTCTTCGGCACTCATGGCTCCTTGTCTAAGGTTCTCCAACCTTTTCCTCAGCTCCCTAGCATAATGTTGAGGTACAAAACGAGCTCTCATCAAGGCCTTCATTTGTTCCCATGTAGTGATGGCCAGATCCAAGGTTCTTCTTCTTTCCTTGACAAGATGATCCAACCATACTAGTGCATAGCCTTGGAACTCCAATGATGCAAGTTGGACCTTCCTTTGCTCTCCAAAGTGATGGCAAGACCAAATTTGCTCCAATTTAGTCTCCCAATCTATGTAAGCATCCGGGTCACACTTGCCTTCAAAACTAGGAATCTTGACCTTCACTTTCCCTATTCCATCTAGCTCTTGATAAGGCCTAAATGGCTCATATTCTTGTCCTCTCCTTGGTTGTGGGTGACGCCTAGGGAACTCTCTCCACATACCTTCTTCCTCAACATCCTCTTGTGGCTCCTGAAAATCATCCACAAAACCTTGCACATTAGGTGTTCTAGGAAGAGTGTTAGTATGTCTCATTCCTTGCCCTTGAGGGGTTCTTTGGGGAGATTCAGGGGCTGCTTCTCTAGGGGCATCTCTAGACGTGCCTCCTAGCTCGAAAGTGGACCTCGGCTGTGGCATGGCTATGGGTGTTGGCCGAGACTCCAACGTGCCAATCCGGTCGGTCAATCTTTCCACCGAATCCATTATTTGCTTCAACATAGCAAATGTCTCCGGGTGCATTGGCTCACTGCTTTGGGACTTGCTTGGACTATTAGACCTAGACATGATCAAATACATACAAAACAAGCAAACTAGTTGAATTAGATAAAACAGAAAATTCTCAAAAGAGTTTACTCTCACTCTCACACTCAATTTGTTTTGATCACAAGCTATTTGATGCTATTGACTTGGATGGATTAAAACTCCTTCTAAGATCAATGCCTTAGCTAAACTAGCACACTCCTTGACTTGAAAAAGGGTGATACACGGCTGCTTGAGGTTCACAACAGAAAACGTCAAGATAGACACTAAGAAGCTGAAATAAGACTCAAGACTCAACTAGTATGGCTTGCAAGCAATGTTAACTAGCTAAATCACACAAAATACTCAAAAAAGACACAAGACTCAAAGATAGATGCAAAAGGATGATATGGACTCATAAAGATGGTAAACTCAAGATATGATAGAATTAGAGTAAAATAAGGAAGATAGACACACAAGAGACTAAGAAGAGAGCTTCACTTACCTTGTCCTTATGCAATGAAGAGAGATATGGCCGGCTGTGGCGTTTAACGTTGGCTTTTGGGTAATGGTGATGGATAAGAAATGAGGTAGGTAACTCTTGTTTGTAGTCTCAATGATCCTTTCACAATCAGATTGCAAAAACACTTGTTTTTCTAGCTTCTACACAACTTTGGTTAGTATAGAATATAATAAGAAATGTATGATATGTAGGATGATGAAAATATATGAGAAAATATTTCTTTTTCTTTTTTTTTTTTTTGTGGTCCTTGGCTGACGTTTTTGTGGAAGAAAATAGAAGAGAAGAATAAAATTAAAAATTGAAAAGAAATAAGAGATAACTAACTAGAAGTAGTCTCAAAGGTGGAAGGTCATGTGGTATTTCTTCCGGAAACACACAGGTGGAAGGCCAATTTGGTGCTCAATACCTCTCAAAGGTGGAAGGCCATGTGGTATTTCTTCCAGAAACACATCCTTAAACTCCTCAAGGATGGCTGAGATAGTAGGTGGTAAGCTAGCCTTGGCTTCATCACTCATCAAGGTGAGCTCCTTACACAACATCATCAAGGTGGTGTCTAAGGGTAGGTAGTCATTTTGTAGCTCAAGTTTGGAAGCTAACAAGGCTATTGTGGGCTGTTTTGTGGCCGTGGACACAAGGATGCTAGGCTGGTGGTTAGAAGGCGTGGCTAGGGAGGGGTCTTGGCTCGACGGCTTGCTCCCCTTCTTAGCTTGTCCTTGCTCTTGCTCACTTGCCTTCTTCTTCTCAAATGCCTCCGCAATCTGCAAGGGAGTTATAGGCTTAAGAGTCACGGTTTTACCATTGAATATAAAAGAATATCTATTAGTAAAACCATCATGCATAACTGTCCTATCATATTGCCAAGGGCAGCCTAACAACACATGACAAGCTTGCATAGGCACAACATCACATAAAACCGTATCTTCATAATAGCCTAAAGTAAAAGTGATCTTAGCTTGCCTATTAACCTTTAACTCACCACATTCATTCATCCAATGCAGCTTATATGGCCTAGGGTGATAAAATGTAGGAATTTGCAACTTAGATATCATTTCGGTGCTAGCAATATTGCAACAACTTCCTCCATCAATAATAACATTACAAACCTTTCCTTTAACCGAGCATCTAGTGTGAAACAAGTTTTGTCTTTGGTTATCTTCACAAGGAGTAGGTTGTACACTTAAAGTTCTCCTAGCTATCAAAGAATTATCATACTCAAGACTTTTATCACAAATCATGGAAGTGTTAGCTAGGAATGAGCTAGGATGATCAAATAACACTCTCTTAGCTAATAAACAATCTCCTTGCTCATATTCAATCCCATCATCATCCAAATCATCATGATCATGCATATTAAGCTCAAAATCATCATTATCATTCTCATGCTAAGATTCGGACCCATATTGCCCTAAATGGTTAACTAGCAAAGTTCTTTTGTTAGGACAATCCTTCATCACGTGCCCTCTTCCTTGGCACTTAAAACATACAATATCCTTAGCTCTAGATGAAGGGTTAGAAGTACTCCCTTGAGTGCCTTTAGGTAGTGTAGGCGTGGATTGGTAGGGGCTGCATAAGGAGCCTTGCGTGGGCCTCCTTGCTCCGGGACTAGCTTCTCCTTGCTTGGCACCTCCCAGTTGTAATTCCCTTGTTGGCGGCCTCCTTGGCTCCTCCATGAGCTAGGCGCACCATAGGCAGCCTTACCTCCTTGACTTCATGCCTTCATTTTCCTTTCTACTTTGATTACTAGTTGGAGCAATTCTGTCATAGAGCTATAGGGAAAAAGATCTATCTCGTTAGAAAAACTTGAATTGAGAATACGAAGATACCTAGCCATTGTAGTCTCTTCATCCTCTCGCACATTAGCCTTTACCATGGCCATTTGCATGGCATTATAGGTCTCCTCGGCGGTTATGGCTCCTCGCCTCAAGTTCTCAACCTTTGCCTCAATTCTCTAGTGTAATGTTGAGGCACAAACCGAGCTCTCATCAAGGCCATCATGTGCGCCCAAGTAACTACCGGTGCATCCAAAGTTCTCCTCCTTTCCTTCACCAAATCATCCCACCATATCATAGCATAATCAATATACTCAGGAGCTGCGAAATGTACCTTCTTATGCTCGGGAAAGTTATGGCATGACCATATTTGCTCTATCTTCGCCTCCCAAGCCATGTACACGTCCGGGTCACATTTGCCTTCAAAGCTTGGGATCTTCACCTTTACTTTGCCAAAACCATCATACTCCGGATCTCGCTCCCTCCTTGGATGGCCACCATAGGGCTCACGCCTCTGCTCGTCTTGGTGCCGGCCGTCATGAGGTCTCCGGGGCTGTTGGCGCTCCCTTCGTCCGTTTGGCCTCCATTCCTCGTCATCTCTATCACCGTCCTCATCCTGCTCATAAGCTTGATTTTGAAACTGTTGAGGATAGTTATGCAAATTATCATGTATAATGGGTGAAGAAGGGATAGAAACGTGCTCCTCGAAAGCAAGATTGCCCCATCCCGGTTGGGACACGGTGTGGCCTAAGCCATGGACATTCCGAGAGGGCTGCGTGGCATTAGAGTTCCGGGCTGCTTGAAACGCCTCTTGTTGGCTTTGGAGTGGTATTCGGTCTTGCCCTTGGTGTTGAGCCCTCGAGTGGTCTCCTACCTGCATGTTGCCTCCTAGTGGCCGAGGCTCCGGAACTACCTTAGACGCCTCCAAGTTGGACAGCCTTGTAGTTAACCCTTCAATGCTATCTTTCAAGCCCTTGATAAGGTTAAACAACTCCGGGGAAATAGGCTCGGGGCTCGGTGTACCTGTGGGAGTTCCTGACATTGTTCAAAGACACTAAAACACTCAAACACGTTAGGTTAGCTAAAACAAAAATGCCACACAAGTGTATCACTCGAAAGCAAACTCTCACTCTCTAGTGGTGCTCAACAAGCTTGTTGATGGCTCGTCTTGTATTAGTCAAAAACCTCACGTGAGTTCAATACTTAGCCAAACAAAAGCTTTATAGTAGAAGCGAAATTCAATTTCAATCACCTTAAAACGTGTTTGACTCAATAAAAGAGAAGAAAAGACTCAAAACGGAAAGGACATGTTGCACGAATGTTATATGCAAGTAAGTATGGACTCAAAATTTGAACTCAAGATAAGCCTTGAAAGAACTTACTCGTCAAGCCTAAGCAAGAAAACCTTGGACACCGAAGGGGTGTGTAGAAGGGCTGGTCAAGGCTAAGGCGTGGCTCGAGTGAAGTGAGCTAGGCGAGGGCCAAGGCGTGGCTAGGCTAGGGTGAAGCTAGGCTGGGCGTGAATGGCTTGGTACCTTTGAGTGAGATGAGCTCCTTTGTAGTCCGCTTTGGTTGCTGAACAATAACACTTAGCAAGACAACTTTTGAGTGAGATGAGCTCCTTTGTAGTCCTCTTTGATTGCTGAACAATAACACTTGGCAAGCACAACTTGAACTATTACCAACTATGAAATTAAGCAAGAATAAGCTAGCAAGAATGAAATGAAATGAATGACTAATGGCTGATTTCTTTTTTTTTTCTTTTCTTTTTTTTTTCTTTTTCTTTTATTTCTTTCTCTTTTTTTTTTTAAACTAGAAAAATCAACTTACTGTTGGAATTAAAGAAAAGTAAAACAAAAAAATGCTAAGAAAATCCTAATTAGTTGAAAGAGGATAGAGTTCACCAAGTAAATAGCTAACCAAGGGTGAAAATTCAAAAAAAATAGGCTAAAAATGTGGAGGAAAGAGGTGGCTTGAAAATAGGCTGGAAGATCAGCTTTCTTCTCTTTTTTTTTTATGAAAGTTTAGGGCTTGTTGGGTGTTGTGTTTGGACGTGGGACAAGGCTGGTGGCGGCGTGGTGGTAGGCGCGGTGTAGGCGTGGTGTTGGAGTGGTGCCGACGTCCAAGATTCACAAACAAAGGCAACAAACTTGTTAGTTCAATCAAAAACTTGGAATAGAAATGGCAATGGTTTTTTTGAATGATTTACCGACTCTTTTTGTAGGTTGAACGTCAATTAGCTCTAATACCGATTGATACGGGGATTAGCCGTGAAGAACGGATCTAGACGAGCAACCTGTTTTCGGGAATAAAAACAAACGAAATTCAGCAAACAAGATGCAAGGAAAACGTGCAAAGCAAAGAGGGAAAACGAAATAGGAAAGAAGATCCGAAAGGAACAAACGATAGAACCCTTGGATTCGATTATCCAAGAACCAAACCGGTGACGATTCGACCCCGCTTCTTACAACTTCACACAATCGATCTAGAATTATCGAAGGCACGAAGAGGTTGCTTCAATTCGACTTGTAGCACCAACCCGAAGGAGATTGACACACACAAGAACGAGAAAGCTATGCAAACACCACAATTCTGACAAGACAAGAGGCTGAACTCAAAGGTTTCAATTTGGCACTTTTTACAAATGTGTTTAACGTATTCTACCACAAAAAGGAAGAGAGAAAGGCTTATATACAACCTAGACCTTCTCTCCTAAAAAATAGAAAAGAAATAAATACAATAATTATAAATTAGAGTGTTTTAAATAAATCCATAAAATAGACTAATTCTAGGCTTTATTTAACACTCTCTAACTAGCTTCTTACGCCAGCCTCTCATGCCTTCATCCATGTACATGCACACGTGAGGCTCTCCTATGCTCCATTCAATTTCTTCTTGGCTGGTCCAATGTGGCTAAGCATCATGACGGGCCTTGGACTCATTGGAGGTGAGCTTGGGTGAGCTTCTTGAACCATGGCTAGGAAGATAGCATCCATCTCCCTTAGCGTTTGGCTTGAGCTCTTGTTAGGGCTCCTTGTGGTGTTGAAGATGGAGCCGGCTCGGATGACCCTTCATCAATCCCACTATTGGGTATCCTCTCTTTCCCTTCTCCATCATTCGTCTTTGCTTTCATTTCCATTTTGAGGGCAAAATGTGCTTCAAGTATGGGGGAGGTATACTATCTTGCATGTACAGTTTTTCAGTTTGTTTGAGTTATTTGAGTTGCTATGATGTGTAATTCAGCTTGAAATTCATTTAAAACAAAAAAAAAGAAAAAGCCAAAGAAATTGAAGAAGGCATGAAAAATCCTTGGATAAATCGAAAACCCAAAAGGGCGGTTTAGGAAAACAGAAGGTAGCCCGACCAACATTAGATTGGTGCAAAAATGGACTTGAGGAATGTGAGAATTAGTGAGAAAATCAAGAAAAGAAGAAGAGTGGGAAGTTGAAACCCCGAAAGGGCGCCTTGGAAAAATGAGCGACACCGAGTGTAGGTTCTCCTTCCGACGTTTGGCGGCATAAGAAGGGGAGTCATAAGGAGGTTGTTCGGGTAGGTCACTCTTGGAGCAATAAGGATGGTAGCTTTCTCACTTTCTTCTCACTTTCTCTTCTTTTTCCTTCTTTCTTTCTTTGTTTTTCTCTTGTCTCCATTATCTATGTCTCTACACCATGCTTCCTGAGGCTTTTGAGTCTGAACTATTGTCATATGTGTTACTCAGGACGAGTAAAAGGTCTAGGTATGGGGGAGTTTGATAGGTGATGGAATCACTATCATTTAGGTTAGCTTTTAGAGTCTTTTTATTGTATTAGAGTCGATTTGTGCTACTAACTTCTTAATCCAGAAGAAGAAGTCTAAAAGAAGCATAAGAGGAAGTTAGAAGCACTTGGGAGTCGAAGACCATTCACGAAGACAAGCTTATGGTGCCACACCGCCCCTGCGGAGCAGTGTCACCGCCCCTATAGGTGACACTGCACTCCGGAACGCAATTTGCGCCTTCGCCAGTGCCCGGAACAAAGACTGTCACCGCCCCTGTGCCACTCTTGGGCGCCCCTGTGGTGACTTACCTAGAAGAAGTGAAGCCGGTGCCCCTGCGCCTCTGCCTGCGGACCAACCTGCGGAGCTATGAAGCCGAAGAGCCAGTGTCACCGCCGCTGTGGTGACATTGGGCCGCCCCTGCGGCTTGACATCAGAAGCGACAGACAGATGAAGAGTCAGGCGGTTGAAGAACATTAAAGATCCACCCCTGCGGAATTGCCAGGCCGCCCCTACAACCATGAAGAACACCAAGCGTTTTGGCCTAAACTGCCTCTACGGCCCTGAAGCCCGCCCCTGCGGCCCTGAAGCCCGCCCCTGCGGTTTAGCGTCAGAGACTTTACTCCGGCTGTTTGCCCTACCTTTATGGCATTAAAGGTGGTTGTTTAGGCCATCAATTTACTCCCATTTAGTGCCAATTCTAGTATAAATAGGTCCATGGCTGATTGCTAGAATCATCCCCCATTTTCCCATTATTCTCTCTTTTTCCTTACTTCCCTTGTGTAATGTGTTTCTAATCTCCTTGCTACATTGGGTTGGTTTTGAAGTTGCATTACTGCTTTGGTTGTAAGTCTTTGTTATTATAAATATTATTCAGTCATATGTTTTATATTCCTTGTGCTTTAACTATCAATTGCATGTTTCTTACCAATTAGCTTGATCACGTTAGTGTCTAATTGCATGCAAAGAACTAGGATTAATTGATTACGGGTTCGTGTCTTTAATCTAGTAGAAACGTTTAGGTAAAAGCTGGTTGTGATTACTTAAAGGAAAAGGAATATAAATATAAAGAAAAGTCTAATGGTTTTATTCTTCTCTTTATATCTCTTTGTCTTTGTTTGAAAGCTAACTTGTGACTTGTTCTTGTAGGTTTACGAAACATTAAATTGTTAAGTTGTGTTGATGCCGGTTGGCTCAACACATATATATGATCAAGACGAGAACATTGTTGAAATATTTGTAAAAGGAACCAACCAAAGTAGCATTGCATGCTAAGAATCAACCTAGTGTAGTCATTTTCTCATCGATTCATTCACATCTTTACTTGTTTCTTATGCTTTTGTCTTGCTACATTTCAATCCAACCCCCCCCCCCCCTCCCTTATTTGGTTACAATATAAATAACTGAATCTAATCGAAACATCAACTTAACTCTCTTGGGTTCAACCCTTCCTTACGCTATACATAAACTTGATAGTGTAACGTTAGGACCTCTAATTTGACCTAAGCTAAAATACAACGACCTAGGAGGATTTTAGCGCTCGTCAAAACCCGGATGACCACATCATCCGGATCACTCAACAGCATCCTAAACCTGCGGAACATCTACAACATCGGTATAAACCGTTAGCTAACATTCTAGATATCAGAAAGGGTAAGGAAAAAATATTGCATGCTCGCACACAACCGGCTATTATCTTTCATTAAGTTATCCATTACTAATTCAACTTCTTTTGTCACACTAGAATCTCCCGAAACTCGCCTCCGCTTCGGTCTACCAATAGGAATAGATCGGTGTCATCCGTTACCTACGGGTCTGGGTTACAAGAGCACATTCTAGTCTCCTGCAAAACTAGACAAGTGGACACCGCCCGGTTATCATACACTTGGGTCAGTTAAGCTTATAAAGGGTGAATCCTATTCCGGTTATCCGTTATTACATGATAAAAACACAAACAAGCCAAAATACTCAAACCAATATACGGAATGAAGCTAAGTAAGTCCAAGTGACTTACCTCACTCGAAGGTAATCCAAAAGCTCAGCAAGGAAAGCCTGTTCACGCAAGCATCACGAATCAGGAACGAAACGGTTTCTAGAAGTCTATAACTTCTAGTCTCAATGATCTCTAAGAGATCTCCACAAGCTAAGGGCTCAACCCTAGTCTTACAGCATACTCAAGGGACAAAGATCATCCATATGAATCAAGCAAAGGAACGAGGAAAGCAAGAAAGGAAGCAACTCACAAGAACGGGAGTTATTGTAGAAGAATCCGCAAAGGAGGCAGCGAGGGAATTCGCAAGGCCGGCACTGCAGAGTCGCGGGGGCAGAAATCGTGAAAATAAATATTGTCGGGTTTCTCTGGACAGAAACTTCTCAGCAAGGGATCCAAAGCTTGAACCTTTTATTCAACCACGTCAAGACGCAACCTAAAGAGTCTAAGAACAGCAAAACGTTAAGAACGGAGATGCTAACAAGAATCAAGGTTCAAACTTGATTCTTGGAGAAGAAGAAAAGGATGAACGAAAGAAGAAACCGACATTGAAGGATGGGCATGCAGCCACAACATGAACGTGATGAAGAACAAGGGAGGAAGAATTTACACGTTCAGCAAGATCACGAAGCAAGGCTGCAACACTCGAGGGTTGAAGAAAGCGTAAGTAAGAAACGGTAAAAAGAAGAAAAGATGGGAATATATAGAGAAGGGTTGGAAAGATAGATGCAAAGTGCGTTCTAGGGTTAGGAGAAGATAAGGAAGACATCCCATAAGATAGAAGATCGGATCTTCTATCTATGGAAAGAAGATAAAACGAACAAAAGAAAGATCAGGCGTAATCTGTAGTCAGCTGTAAGGGTGGCTGACCCTGCCGCGGGTGCGGCTTGCCAAAGGGGCGGCACACTTCACCGCGAGGCCGATGAAGGTGAAAGACTAGGGTCTTACATTATGGGTTATGATATTGTGAGATCATAAATAGCTTGTGTTGAGTGTGATGTGAGCATGAGGGATTCTAGGATGCGGTCCTAGAATGAGAGTCAAATGATCTTTCGTAGATCATTTGTGTAGAAGTCAAAGACTTCTTGAGTTCAGTGAGTTGTTGATATATATATATATATATATATATATATATATATATATATATATATCTTCTTGTGAGCAGGTTGTAGGCTTCTTCCCAAGGGATGCAAGAGTGTTGCATGAGTTAGCGTTTGGGATGAGGTAAATCTCAGGGTTTACTCATCTCATATTCAACGTATTAGTTTCGATACGTGTTTGGTGGTGTGTGTTTATTGTTTATGTTATAACAACTAAACCGGAAATAGGATTACCGACCTTATAATACTGTGGCCCAAGTGTATGATAACGGGCGGTGACAACTTATCTAGCTCCTGCGTAGAGCTAGGAGGTTCGTGGCGACTAGCCCATGCTGGTAGACGGTCGGATGCTTCAGTACCATTCCATGCCTATAAGTGGGGACCGAGGCGAGTTTTGAGAGATTCTCGTGTCACAAAAGAAGTTGAATTAGAACGGGATATGACTTACTTCTGTTTGTGCCTTTCACCTTGATTTGGAGTATGGTGTCTCTTTATGATGATTTACTTCTGTTTGTGCCTTTCACCTTGATTCTAATGTCTTGAATATTAGCTAACGGTTTTAAACCGATGTTGTAGTTGGCTTGCAGGTTAGGAATGCGGTTGAGAGATCCGGAAGAGTGGGCAACCGGGTTCCGTACATTTTAGGTGGGGTTTTGGTTGGAGTCATGTTTGGGTATTGATTATAGTATATTGTAGGTCGCGTGTATGGAGTTTGGTCATTGGAGTTGTATCTCGGCTGAAGTCCTTCATTTGTATGCTTTCGGGTTTCATTACATTGCATAAAATTGTATTTCGGTTTTGACCTTTATTTGTGTCTTGTTGCAAGATCCGATGAAATCGTTGTCAGGCTAAGGGCCGGGACCCATTGTGATGTCTCCGCCCGTAGCATCCCGAGTCCCGCGGATTTGGGGTGTTACAAATATACAGTTAGGTATGACGAATGTTTTTTGCAATGCGTAAAACAAAATTGCCCGAAGTATAGTTTATCAAAGGAATGTCACTTAGCGTGCAAAGATAAATGCAGCCAAGATTCATCGTCTACCTTGATTTTTTCCGGAACAGGTATATATATCTCTAAACCCATCAAGCCATGTTTCTTGTGATAAATTATTTTATCATTTTTTGAAATTAATCACTTTAACACGATAATATGAAACCAATTTCTACTTATATATACACCAGATTATAATACGTTAATTTTCAAAATCTATTTTCTATCGTAACATATAATGATAAATTAATAATATCAAAATGCACACACAAATATATCATGCATATATATTATAAAATAAAATATTTTAAGATAAAATGAAACATGTCAAACTCCAAATAACTAAATATAGTCATTTTCATCGAATAAGGTTGAGTCTTATTATGTATCAAATAATACCTTTAATTTTATGAAAGTATTACTAAATAATATAAAGTATCTCTTATCAATCATAGCATATTCCATGCAAATATGTAGAAATTTGAACAAACTTGAAAATTGAAGGTAAGGAAGGTAGACTAGAACTTATATTCGAGTTATAGATGCAAAAAGTCTACGAAAAATTACATGTGTTTACCTACATACATTATAGTCGTGTACGTGTGATATGTATTGTGTCTTCTTCGTGTTTTCATAAAGCATTCAATCAAGTGATAAACTAATATTTTTACTAACATTGTTAATTTTATTTGTGATTTATTATTATTTTGATCATAAATATAGGTACCAACGGCTACAACATAGGTGGTCCTGGTTGTGAGAGCTGTTAATATTCATCATCAATAGGTAAAGTCATATATACATATATATATATATATATATATATATATATATATATATATATATATATATATATATATATATATTAAATACTTATTTGGGTATGATATATTTTGTTTCACCTATTTTTTTATCGTCTAAATACTTCCATTATTATTTTATGATGATAATAAGCTAAGTTGTGGTTTCTTTTATCCGAATATTTATGCAGGTAAATAAAGATAGACCATAAATGTCAAAAAATAAGCATCACATGTGGGAACCACGAAATTTACACCAAAAGCTTTTATTAGGAATATAAAGTGTTGGATTGTTATTTAATTAATTACCATATATATATATATATATATATATAAACTTCTTACCCAAAATGTATCAACATTTACCTACACGTGATCCATTTATCTTACTTCCATATGAAATATGCACCATCAAAAACAATGATCACAAAATGATTTTATTGGAAAATAAAACGTTAGATATCTTTTATGACACATAATGATACCATCAAACATCGACTATTATAAATATATACTATTAAAGAACAAAATCTTCAAGAAAACACCAAACAACGTACCATAAATCAATTAAAAACAAAAATTACATTCAACTTATCTGTCATGACTACAATACAAGGAAATACACAATATAACACCCTAAATCCGTGGGACTCAGAGCGCTACGGGCGGAGACCTCACAATGGGTCCCGACACGTAGCCTAAAAAGAATTTGACCGGATCTTGCAATAGGGCATAAATAAAAGGCCAAAACTGAAATACATTTCATGCAATAGTCATGATTCCCGAATATTGTTGCCTGCTAGGAGTGTTGCTACAAATCCAAGGCAAGAGTGCCAAAAACTTGTTCTCCCCAAACATGAACAAACAAAGTCTTACAATTTATAACTCGATAATATCTTCTAAACTACCTATTAAAACCCGTAGTGTACAAGTGATAGAGTAGAAAGGGAAGCATTCCGAGGTCGAACACAAAGACCAAGGTGATATTAAATCATGCAATGATCATTGATAATGCAAGTTTAAGATAAGAAAAGAGAAGGGAATAAAGAAATGAAAATCATATGTTTTTGGACTTTCGATTATGGCAAGGACTCAAGCTTCTAATCAACTTAGGACAAGCTGTGGTATGTTGGGATATAATGTTTCTCTAATGGGATCAATCACCGGGTAGGTCTCATGGTCCACTAATCCCGCGCCTAAGGTCGTATTACCAAGTAAGTCTCTAGGAACCTAGGGTTGGGAATTCTACACAAACCGAGTCACTACTTAGGCGTCAAACCTCTCCTTACTGGGTAGTCTCGGGAAGTTAAGTCCTAAGCAACAATCCACTTGAGAAGAAAGCTGCACCATCGGGAACCGCCATAATGAAGGGGAGCCGCCTCCACGCTACCGCCTTGAGCGATTGGAGCCGCCAGCAGGCTGGGCACCCCGCCGTCCTTCTCCCCCTTCTTCTCTGTCCTCTTTTGTTGCCCGGAGGCTGCCCTTGCGGAGTGTTGGACCGCCTCTGTGCAGCCGCTCCTTCCTCCGCCCGCACCGACACCGGCCGCCTCTCCTTCCTCCGCCTGAACAACCGCCGGATATCCTCTTCCTTCCCTCTGTGCGTGATTGAAGGTTGAAGAAGATGACTTTTTCATATTGTAATTTGACCCCCTGAATTTGAGTTTAATTACAATCTGTACCAGCTCCTATATGTATTGTAGTTTTGACCCACTCTTTTGGAGATTTCAATTTATGCCTATTGAATTGTGTTATTGCAGTCTTGACCCTATATTCTTGAAATGTGCAGTTTTTGCCCTTTTGTAAATCATAGCTTTGACCCAAAGCTTATTCCAGAAAATGTTTTTGCGAATTTTTACCCTTGTTTTGAAAATGGGATTTTTCCTTAGATTTTAATGCGTTAAATCTTCCTTTCAAATTTAGTGTTGAGGCTAAATTTGCTTAGCCGTGGTTTTAGGTCCAGAAGCGCCCCGATAAAGGCCATCTTGTCCGTTCACGACATCCGTAGATCGTCTTCCGCCTTGGATCTTGTGTGAGTACCATCTCCCTTGTTTAGTAATGATGATGTTAGTATATCATGTTAGGTGAATCTAGCATAACTTAGAGTGAATGCCATGTAGTGGCCTTGAACCTTAGGTAGAGTTTTCGTTACGATCTTAGGATGATCTTCAAGATTAGGGGTTGGGCCTAGCCTGCTTGAGTTATGACCTCATATAGGTTTTGGAGACCTGAAGTCGAGGGCTTTTGGCATATCGGATAGGGGTTGGACCTAGTCGAATAAAACCACTCTCAGCTTTCCCGAGGAAATCTGAGAGTGGTTTTATTCGACTTACCTTGAGTGAGGTAAGTCCCTACCCAACTCCCGAGAGAGTTGTTGGCCCACTTGTTTATTATTATCGGGCGGTGACATCACTACCCAACTTCCGAGGGAGACTGGGAGGTTCTCTACGACCAGGCCATACATGGTATACGGGCGGGCTCCTTCCCCACTCCACATGGTATACGGGGAGAGCTCCACATCACTCTTGTTGGTTACACGGGGACACATGCGAGAGTTATAAGACTTCTCGTGTCACACATTGGAACGAATGGAACTAGTAATGGAATAACTTATAAAGAAGATAAGAATCGGTTTGTATGTATATGAGCATGATGTGCGTTATGTGTACTTATGTGT
This sequence comes from Fagopyrum homotropicum, assembly GCA_033239125.1. Taxonomy (NCBI): domain Eukaryota; kingdom Viridiplantae; phylum Streptophyta; class Magnoliopsida; order Caryophyllales; family Polygonaceae; genus Fagopyrum; species Fagopyrum homotropicum. The sequence goes on from BSWB01000005.1 coordinate 64,028,178, forward strand.
GTTTGTGCCCTTGCTATCTTTATATGCCTAGAATGTGAGCTAACGGTTTTAAACCGATTGTTGTAGATGCCCATGTAGGTTAGGGAAGCCGCCGAGTGATGCGGGGGAGTGGAAAGCCGGGGTCTCCGTACATTATAGGACGGGGATGGATTTATGATGTTATGTTGTAGACATACGTATGTTTGTTTTGGAGTTATGTTGTTTTGAGGACTCGGATGAGTTTCGACGTTGTACCTTACCTTTCACTTTTCCCGCACATACGTTATAAACACTTTAAGTATTTTGCCTTTATTTGTGCCTTGTTGGAAAGGTCCGGCTGAGTTTCTACCTTTTTCAGCCAACTCTTCCCTCTCTCCTCACTTTTCTTTTCATGCTTCTCATTTCTCTCCCACTTCTCCCTTATGCTTCCTTTCCTCTACTCTTGGATTGCTTGTGCATGAGTTGTGGTAGAAGAGATTCAAGATCCAGTTTGGTAAGCTTCTTCCTTTTCCTCCCTTCTCCTCCTTTGTTGTTTACCCTTTCTTCTCCTCTCCTTCATCCATTGTCATGGATGAAGCTCTTGAGGAAGCTTTTCCTTAAATCCTTGCATGCATGTGTTCTTATCCATTTTAGGTCGTGAGGGAGGTCCTACATATTGTGCTTGGAGTTTGGAGAAGGGCCAGCCAAAGAAGGAAGCATTTGGAGCAAATGCACAGTCAAAGAAACGAAGAAGACGAGCCTTCTACTACTCAACCGCGGGGGCGGATAATCAGAGGCGCGGGGGCAGATACATGCCACCATAGGGGCGGCGCCAAGAGGCCGCAAGGGCCGCGACAGGGCTTCGCAGGGACGCCAACTTGACTCTATGGTTGCGTTTCTTCAAAAATAGGCTCCTCTCCTCCATCCTTCTTGGTTCCTTCTTTTGTTTAGAGGTTGATACATGGTAGTAGCATGCTTAGGGTGGACCTACGATAGATCAGAATGCCATCTAGTGGTTGTGAACCTAGGTGCCCTTAGAACTCGTTGGAATCATTGTTGATCTTGTGTGTGTGAAGACCTTATGGTCTCTCTTCTAGCATGTGATCTTACTCTTGTTTCCTTCGGGGAGTTATGATCATTTATTCTTGTTAGCTTGGAGACGAGGTAAGTCTACGGACTTACTTAGCTAGTTTTCGCATATGAGTTGTGACGTGCGGGCGATGTGTGTTATTGTGTTTGATTAACATGATGTAACTATTAACTGGATTAGGATGATGACTTGTTTATTGTATATATGACCCCAGTGTATGATAACGGGCAGTGATCGCTTGTTCGGCCCGAAATGGGGTGGCTGGGAGGTGCCTTGCTACTAGTCCAATAGGTGATGCTGATTCGCATCCGATCCATACGTGTTTGGTGAAAGGGGACAAAGGCGGGATCCTTGTGATTTCCGTGTCACAACAAAATGGGAAATAGGAAGGGAATAACATTACTAAAGGATAATAGCCGGATTTTTATGCGATCATGTTTGTGTGTTGACTTTTTTATTATATGTGTTTGTGCCTTATCGTCCATCTTATATTCGAATTGCTAGCTAACGGTTTTAAACCGGTTGTTGTAGATGCCTTGCAGGTTAGGGACGCCGCTGAGTGAGGTGGAGGAGTGGACAGCCGGGGGTCCCGTACATTATAGGACAGGGATGGTTTATACTTTTATGTTGTTGGATTATATTGTTACGTTACATGTATGGATTTACATATTTGGAGTTGTGTCGTTTTGAGAACTCGGCTGAGTTTCCACCTTGTATTTTACTTTTCATTCTCGCGCATACATTATAAACGTTTTGAGTTTTGCCATTATTTGTGCCTTGTTGGAAAGGTCCGGTGAAATTGTTGTCAGAGTAAGGGTCGGGACCCATTGCGAGATCTCGCCCATAGCGTCCCGAGTCCCGTGGATTCGGGGTGTTACAGGTCGGGACCCATTATGCGGTCTCCACCCGTAGCATCCCGAGTCCCGCAGATTTAGGGTATTACAATATGGTATCAGCGCCCTAGGTTGACAACAATGACACTCGCAATCTTCTAAGGGCCAAATGAGGACTAAATAGAACCCTCAAGGGTTTTGACTTTTTGTTTTTAAAATCATGTGCATGAGTCGGGATTGAGATAGAATGTACGGGACCACCACTCCTTCCGTAGACCTCGACGAGATAGTTATTGGATTTGATATATGTATATGTATAGTTATATATATGTGGACTTAGGACGTTTTTGGATTTGTATATACATAGTTATGTATATGTGACCTTAGGATGTTGGACCTTATATGCCTTAGTTATGTATATGGATAATGCTTATTATTACGCTTCTACCGTTTATAACGTAGAGATCATAAGTCATATATATTTATATAAATATACGTCATACGATATCAAATGGTATGCACGAGCGCTACCGTGTACATAGGACCAGCAAGGGATAGACCCCCTCTACCTCCTACTATCCCGAGACGGGGACAAGTAGAGAGACCTCCAAGAGCGAGAGGACGGGGACGTATCCCTATTGCGGAACCGCCAATTGCATATCCACCAACAGTAAAGGTTCATATGGAGGATGTTGTAGAGAGTATCATTCCCGAGGATAGGGATAGGACCATTGTGAGGTCAGGAGTGTAGAGTTCTCCATCGGCCAAGATCGGTGGAGCGTCCATAGGAGCTTCCATGTTTAGAGAGTATATCCAGCGAGTTGAGGAGGCATTTAGGACGGGAGCACCACCTCCCGCACCTCCCGTACAGGAGAGATCAGTTGAGGTCTCGCAGAGGGCGACATAGATCGGGGTTGAACTAGAGAGAGTTGCACCAGAGATAACTGTTCAGGGTGCCGGGGCTAGAAATAAGTCGAGGTCAGCTAGACCGGATTCATGGTTGAAGGCTTTCGACCAACAACATGTACCCTACTTCGACAAAAATGTAGGGTTGGAGGTCGAGCCCTGGATTGGACACGTAGAGTTTGCGTTAAAGGCGATCTGATGCCCGGAGGATCGACAGGTTGAGCAGGTTCAAATGCTATTCCGAGACCAGGCTCAGTATTGGTGGAGGACAGTTCGAAGTGGAGTTATCAAGATGGATCAGTTGTTCTGCCTTGTGATAGAGAGTTTCTGCCCAGCTTCCCTGAGGAGGGACAGAGTTTAGGACTTTTTGGAGGCGGGATTTGAGGATGTCCCGGTGATCGAGGTGATTGGAAGTTTCCTAGAGGAGTTGGTTTTATTGGGTCCCGCCGCACCTCCGGGAGGAGTTTGAGTTGGCTTTATTACGGGGTTCCGTTGTGACTCACTGGCGGAGTACCAGGATCGAGCCTCAACATATGAGAGGGACCGACCAGGTCCTAAGAGAACTACTCAGTCCGGAAGTTTGGACAAGCGACAAAGGACCGGACCTTCTAGTGTGGGAGTAGGAGCCTCAAGAGAGGGGCGTAGCCCGGTGCAGGGGCGTGCTAGTTATTTGCCTATTTCCCACACGTCAGAGAGAAGGAGACATTATTATAACTACGGTAGTCATGGACATCTTATACCCGATTGTAGGAAGCCTCTTGTGACTTGTTTTTCTTGTGGCTAGTCGGGTCACAGGGCAACTTATTGCAGAAGGGGCGGGGCACCTCTATAGAAGGGGTCTTCACTTGCGAGTGTTGCAAGAGTTGGGTAGAGGCCGCCTCACTTTCAGACACAGGGTTCCTAGCAGAGAGGCCAGGGTTAGGTTCGTTCACAGGGATTAGTCTAGGGGCAAGGCCGAGGTAGAGGCCGTGGTTGAGTCACCACGGAGACTAGAGGCCCTCAGGCCAGGGTTTTCGAGTTGAGGAGTTTTGTTGATCTAGTGGCGCCAACAGCCACAAGTACAATTCAGATTCACGGTTTTCCCGTCAGGGTTATATTTGATGCGGGTGCTACACACTCCTTTATATCCGATGATGGTGTAGCTAGGTTGTCCTTAGTTACGGTAGAGGAGAGACCCTTTATGATAGGGCTACCCGACGGGGGTAAAGTTAGTGGTGCCCGAGGGGTACACGGTTGTCCCATTCGTTTGGGAAACCGTGATTGGTTAGCCGACTTCTATGTCATGCACTTAGTGCATGAAGAAGTCATCTTAGGGATGGATTGGATGGACCGCCATATATCCATTTTGGACATCAGCCGGAGGACCGTGATGTTCACTACAGAGACAAGATACGAGTTGATATTCCGAGGTTAGGACCTCGGAAAGGCCGGTACAGTCATTACCGCGGTCCGAGCCGTGAGACTTATCGGTTAAGGATGCGATACCTTTTGGTGTAACGCCATGAAGGAGGAGGCAGATCCGTCACTATAGGAAATTCCCGTGGCATGCGAGTTTGAGGACGTTTTTCGTGGAGCCATCCGGACTACCACCATAGAGGAGTGTTGATTTTGCCATTGAGTTGGAGCCCGGCACGAGGCCGGTCTCCAAGGCTCCATACCGCATGGCGCCGATCGAGATGGTAGAGCTGTAGAAGCAGCTCGAGGAGTTAGCCGAGAGGGGTTTCATACGCCCGAGTGTTTCCCCTTGGGGTGAACCGGTCCTCTTCGTGAGGAAGAAGGACGGATCTTTGAGTAGGGCTGCATACGGACCGGACCGGTGGACTGTAAATTGATGACATCCTGGACCGTAGACCGGACCGGTACCGGACCGGTTCCTGGTTGGACCGGTTTGTACCTAAATTGTGCAATTTTGAATATTTCAAACCGGGCCGGACCGGTTTGTGCCTAAATTGCGCAATTTTGGTGAGGTTTTTCGGTCCTAAACCTGACCTGGATTGGACCGGAGTGGACCGGACCAGACCGGATAATCATAGTTTACGGTCCAACCCGGGTTATGGTTTTTATACGGTCCAAAACCAGACCGGACCGTAACCCGGGTTTTCAAAAAAACCTGGACCGTAGACAGGACCGTAAATTCCAGTCGATCCGGTCCGATTTTGCACAACCCTATCTTTGAGGCTATGTATAGATTACCGGTAGCTGAACAAAGTCACCATGAGGAACAAGTACCCCTTACCGCGCATTGATGATTTGTTGGACCAGTTGCACGGAGCTTCCGTGTTTTCGCGTATTGACTTGAGATTGGGATATCACCAACTGAGGGTGAGAGAGGAGGACGTGCCGAAGACGGCACTCAGAACGAGATACATCCATTATGAGTTTGTCGTGAAACTATTCAGGCATCTCGAATGCACCCGCCGTCTTCATGGAATTGATGAACGACATCTTCATCGACTTCTTGGACCAGTTCGTTGTAGTGTTTATTGATGACATCTTAGTATACTCTCGGAGTAGATAGGAGCATGAGGGACAACTGAGGACAGTGCTTCGAGTCCTTCAGGATAGAGAGCTTTACGCTAAGCTCTCTAAGTGCAAGTTTTGGATGCCCGAGGTGACGTTCCTTGGTCACATAGTTTCCGCCGAGGGTGTCATGGTTGACTTGGCGAAAATAGAGTCCGTTTCTTCATGGCCGCCTACTAGGGTGGTCAAGGAGGTGCGTAGTTTCTTGGGTTTGGCAGGTTACTATTGCTGGTTTGTTGAGGGTTTCTCCGTAATTGCACGGCTACTCACTTCCTTGCTGAGGAAGTCTTCTAGGTTCATCTGGTCCAAGTCCGTTTCTTCATGCACACACGTGAAATCCCTTGTATCTGATTTCAAGGCCTCCTTCTGTCCTTTGAAATGCGTCCCAAGGCCTGCCCAACAACTAGAAATACAATTTAAGCTCCATTAATCATCTTGGATGTGATGTGTTCGTGGCTGATCCACAAGATGGTCCTTAGACTTGATGAAGGTGGACTTGGTTGAGCTTCATGGACCATGTTTAGGAAAAGAGCATCCATCTCAGCTTGATGTTTAGCTTGCGCTCTTGTTAGAGTCCCTTGAGGTGGTGAAGATGGAGTTAGCTCAGATGATCCTTCATCAATCTGCCCTTCTTTACATCCTCATTTGCGTAAAGCACAATGAAAACCTTACCTTCCTCTTAATCCAGTCGTCCTCTTAACCATGCTCAATCCTTATAGGTCCAAATCCACGTCGTTCTCTCACATGCCAATCCCATGACCGGAAAAGGTCACGTACAGTCGTTACTGATACGGGGATTAGCCGCGAAGAACGGATCCAGACGAACAACCTGTTTTGAAGAATGAAGAACACACAAAATTAACAAACATGGACAACAATGAAAACGAGAAAACAGAAAGGGACAAGAAGAACCGAAAGGAACAATGATCGAACCCTTGGATTCGAGATCCAATAACCAAACCAGTGACAATTCGACCCCGCTTTTTACAACTCCACACAATCGATCTGAGAATCGAGAGCACGAAGAGGATGCCTTGTTCGACTTGTAACACCAATCCCGAAGGAGATTGACATAGACAAGAACAAGAAAGCCAGATCACACACACACAAACTCACGAGACAAGAATGATTGAATTCTCTTGGATTCATTTCTGAAATGCTCTCAACAAAACTTGTATAAAATTTGTCTAACTACAAAAGAAGAGAGAAAAGGCTTTTTATACATCCTAGGCCTTTTCTTGTAAAACAGAAAAAAGAAACTAATTACAATAATTACATTAAGAGAGAGAGTTAAATAAAGCCCAACAAACATAGTACACAATTGGGACTAATTAAACTCTCCTATTCAGCCTCTCAAGTCCACAAACTTAAATGAATGTTCCAGCCATGCAGATGCACACACGTGAAACCCCTTGTATCTAATTTCAAGGCCTTCGTCTATCATTTGAAATGCGTCCCAAGGCCTGCCCAGCAACTAGAAATACAATTTAAGCTCCATTAATCATCTTGGCTGAGATGTGTTCGTGGCTGATCCACAAGATGGTCCTTAGACTAGATGAAGGGGGACTTGGTTGAGCTTCATGGACCATGCTTATGAAAAGAGCATCCATCTCAGCTTGACGTTTAGCTTGCGCTTTTATTAGAGTCCCTTGAGGTGGTGAAGATGGAGTTAGCTCAGATGATCCTTCATTAGTCTCCCCTTCTTTGGAAGAATTCGACCTCGAATTGCCTTGATCATCATCCAGGAACGGAAAACGACTTAGATCCCTCACATTGAATGTGGGATCACCATCATAATCATCCGGCAAGTCAAGCACATAGGCGTTGTCACCTGCCATCTGTAACACCTTGAAAGGCCCATTTTCTCTTGGGGAGAGCTTGGATTTCCGAAGCTATTTAAACCTCTCCTTCCTCAAATGTACCGGGTTCAAATATAATCTTCTTGTGTCCTTGATTCGCTTTTTCTGCGTTGTATTTGCCCTTCTCCTCGAGCTTGATCCTTGTCCTACTATGTAGCTCCTTGATGTGTTCAACCTGCGTTTTAGCACTTAAATCCACTCGCTCCTTCTTAGGTAACGGTGTAAGATCAAAAGGGGTTAGTGGATTAAAACCATAAACACACTCAAAGGGAAAGATGGAAGTAGATTAGTGGACAACTCTATTATAGGCAAATTGAACATGTGGCAATAAATCTTCCCATTCTTTCAAATTCTTCTTGATGACAACCCTTAGAAGTGTTGGAAGAGTCCTATTAGTTACTTCTGTTTGCCCATCAGTTTGGGTGTGGCTTGAAGTAGAAAATAACAACTTAGTTCCTAGCTTTCCCCAAAGAGTTTTCAAAAAGTAACTCAAGAACTTAACATCCCTATCACTCACTATTGTCCTTGTAATACCATGTAACCTAACTACTTCCCAAAAGAACAAATTATCTACATTGGCTGCATCATCAGTTTTGTGACAAGCAAAAATTGAGCCACCTTAGAGAATCGATCTACAACCACAAATATCGAATCCCTACCTCTTCTAGTCCTACGCAATCCCACTATGAAATCCATGCTAATGTCTTCCCAAGGGGCTATGGGGATTGGCAAAGGTGTATACAATCCATGAGGCTTCACTTTTGATTTAGCTCTAAGGAACTCTAAACACCTTTTAAGCACATTTTCAACATCCCTAAGCATATGTGGCCAATAAAAATGTGAGTTTAGCATAGCATAAGTCTAATCCCTCCCAAAATGACCCATTCAAACCTCCTTTATGGGCTTCTTCCACTAACAGCAAACGCAGGGAACACCTAGTTATACACACCTTATCTACTCGAAACAAAAATCCCTCAAACAAATAGAATTTATCTAAGGAACCTTTTTGCACACAAAGTTTGTATGTTCCTCCAAAGTCAAGATCAGATTCATAGAGCTCCTTAATGTAAACAAATCCTAACACCCTAGCATCCAATGTAGTTAGCAATATATGCCTCCTAGAAAGAGCATCCGCAACTACATTGTCTTTTCCTTTTTTATACTTGATAACATTGGGAAAAGTCTCATAAATTCCATCCATCTACCATGCCTCCTATCTAGTTTATCTTGACTCCGAAAATGTTTCAAAGATTCATGATCAGAATGCAAAATAAACTCTCTAGGCCACAAGTAGTGTTGCCATGTCTTAAGTACTTCAAATAATGCATACAACTCTTTATCATATGTAGAGTAGTTAAGACATGCCCCATTAAGCTTTTCACTAATAAAGGCAATAGGCTTACCTTCTTGCATAAGTACACCTCCTATGCCAATTCCCGATGCATCACACTCCACTTCGAAAGGCCTAGTGAAGTCAGGGAGAGCTAGTAAGGGTGCCTCGGTGAAAACCAACTTCAGCTTGTTGAAAGCACGTTCTTGAGCTGCTTCCCACACAAATGGTGCATGTTTCTTGCAAATCTCCGTCAAGGGTGCAGCAATGGTACTGAAGTCTCTCACAAAGCGCCTATAGAAACTTGCAAGCCCATGGAAGCTCCTTACATGGCTAATGGATGTAGGTGTTGGCCAATCTTGAATAGCTCTAATCTTCTCCTCATCCACTTGTAGACCTTGATTGTAGGGCTATCAACAACATAACCATTAAGTGTTCAGCCCTAAGGGTAGAAACAACTTCCCTTAGATGTTCTCCATGCTCCTCTAGGGACCTACTATAGATTAAGATATCATCAAAATACATTACAACAAATCTCCCTATGAATTGTCTTATAACATGGTTCATTAAACACATAAAAGTAGAGGGAGCATTGGTTAACCCAAATGGCATAACAAGCCATTCATACAACCCAAATTTAGTATTGAAGGTTGTCTTCCATTCGCCCCCCTCCTTCATTCGGAACTGATGGTAGCCACTCCGAAGGTCTATCTTGCTGAATGTAGTGGCACCACGGAGCTCATCAAGCATGTCATCGAGGCGGGGAAGAGGGTGGCTGATGAGGGACCATCACCAACAGCCCCTACTAGTCCTATAATGCAAGGGCCAATCACTAGATCAAGGGCAAGAGCAATTCAAGAGGAGGTGTCCAACTTGTTGGTGTCCTTAGCTCCTAAGGAGACCATTGACGATCCATTGTTGACTGAGGCTTCCTTAGTCACGTTAATGACGATTCCCGATGACTTGGACGTGGAAGAGAGACCGTGCACACGTGATTTGGAGCCATGCAAGAGCAAAGAAGAGACACTTGTTCCGGAATTGCTAGAAATGGAAGATTGAGGCTTTTGGAGCTTGTTTTGTATTTTATATCATCTTTTGGTATAAAATGAAAGACTTTTTATAACCTTTATGTTCAAAACATTTTAAGGGTTATTTTTATTTGTTTTAGTTGTTTTATTTATTTTATTGTCTTTTTGACATATGTTTTTCCTTTTTTAGATAGGAGGCTTTCAAGGCATATAAAAAGCCTCCCTTAGCTTCTTTCCAGATTAGATAGATTTTAGCAAAACTTTATAAACCGTCTCTGTGAGAGCTTTTGTTCCTATTCAGGAAATTCAATCAATAAAGTGAGTCATTGATTGAATTGTTGTGAATCCCTGCTAGATTGTTCTTGTGTATGTTAATCTCTTTAGAGATTGGTGCTACTAGTCAGTGCTAGTCCCTCCTTGTGCTTCTCTCCATTGAAGGCTTATGTAAGGTTATAGAAGAAAGGGTTGAAGGCATCATCTTGCTTGGGTTTTGATCAATCTGATCAAGGTTCTTGTAAGGGAGTCGTTTGGTTCTTTTGGATCTACTTCTACCAAACATTCCACGTTCCATTTCATTCTCTTTCTTCCCTTTTGTCCAACGTCATTTCTGGTTCTAAACAATCTGATTTTGCGTGCCATTTGTCAAGGAAAATGTCCATTGTTGGTCTTCAAGGATTCCCAATCTAGATCTAGTCATCTGCGTCCCCAACCCGCATCAAAGTGGTATCACAGCTAGTTGATTGCGAGTCCGGAATCAGCCATCACCATTGACGGTTTGAGTATCTTCTTTAAATCTTTTCTTTGTTTGAGTCATTTGCTTCATCTTAAGAGTCTATTTGACTCTAATTTGCTTTGTTTCTTGTGTTTATTGGAGAAGAGAGAAAGCCAAGCCAAAACAGCCATTTTCCAGCCATTCTACATCACCTTCATCAGCCATTGTTCATCCAAAATGTCCAGCTGCATCCTCTTGGCAAATAACCGTTCAAAAAAAAGAAAAGAAGGGGGACCACTCTCCAAAACAAATCAGTCGTTGCAAGTAGGAGAGAGAGGCCACAAAAGCTCCTTATTTGTAGCAACAACAAGAGACTACTTCTAGTTAGTTATCTCTTATTTCTTTTCAATTTTTAATTTCATTCCTCTCTCCTATTTTCTTCCACAAAACGTCAGCCAAGGAACACAAAAGAAAAACAAAGAAAAAGAAATATTTTCTCATATATTTTCATCATCCTACATATCATACATTTCATATCATATTCTATACTAACCTAAGTTGTGTAGAAGCTAGAAAAACAAGTGTTTTTGCAATCTGATTGTGAAAGGATCATTGAGACTACAAACAAGAGTTACCTACCTTATTTCTTATCCATCACCATTACCCAAAAGCCAACTTTAAACACCACAGCCGGCCATATCTCTCTCCATTGCATAAGGACAAGGTAAGTGAAGCTCTCTTCTTAGTCTCTTGTGTGTCTATCTTCCTTGTTTTACTCTAATTCTATCATATCTTGAGTATACCATCTTTTCGAGTCCATATCAGCCTTTTGCATCTATCTTTGAGTCTTGTGTCTTTTTTTGAGTATTTTGTGTGATTTAGCTAGTTAACATTGCTTGCAAGCCATACTAGTTGAGTCTTGAGTCTTATTTCATCTTCTTAGTGTCTATATATCTTGACGTTTTTTGTTGTGAACCTTCAAGCAGCCGTGTATCACCCTTTTTCCAGTCAAGGAGTGTGCTAGTTGAGCTATGGCATTGATCTTAGAAGGAGTTTTAATCCATCCAAGTCAATTGCATCGAATAGCTTGTGATCAACACAACTTGAGTGTGAGAGTGAGAGTAAACACTTGTGAGAATTTTCTGTTTTATGTAATTCAACTAGTTTGCTTGTTTTGTGTGTTTTTTTGATCATGTCTAGGTCTAATAGTCCAAGCAAGTCCCAAAGCAGTGAGCCAATGCACCCGGAGACATTTGCTATGTTGAAGCAAATAATGGATTCGGTGGCAAGATTGACCGACCGGATTGGCACGTTGGAGTCTCGGCCAACACCCACAGCCACGCCACAGCCGAGGTCCACTTTCGAGCTAGGAGGCACGTCTAGAGATGCCCCTAGAGAAACAACCCATGAATCACCTCAAAGAACCTCTCAAGGGCAAGGTATGAGACATGCTAACCCTCTTCCTAGAACACCTAATGTGCAAGGTTTTGTGGATGATTTTCAGGAGCCACAAGAGGATGTTGAGGAAGAAGGCATGTGGAGAGAGTTCCCTAGGCGTCACCCACAGCCAAGGAGAGGACGAGAATATGAGCCATTTAGGCCTTATCAAGAGATAGATGGAATATGGAGAGAAGATCAAGGCAATCCAGGAATGGCCTACTCCCGCAACCGTCGGTCAAGTGAGGAGTTTCCACGGCCTAGCAACCTTCTATAGACGTTTTGTGCGAGATTTCAGCCCCACTCACGTCCTTGACAAAGAAGAAGGTGCCATTTGTGTGGGGAGATGCTCAAGAGAAGGCGTTTAAGAAGTTGAAGTGGCAGTTGTCCCATGCACCTCTCCTAGCTCTTCCGGACTTCACCAAACCTTTTGAGGTTGAGTGTGATGCTTCGGGTATTGGCATTGGAGGAGTACTCATGCAAGAGGGTAAGCCACTAGCCTTCTTTAGTGAGAAATTAAAGGGAGCATGTTTAAACTACTCGACCTATGATAAAGAACTTTATGCATTGTTTAGAGTATTAAAAACATGGCAACATTATTTATGGCCAAGTGAGTTTGTCCTACATACCGATCATGAGTCCGTAAGACATTTTAGGAGTCAAGATAAGTTAGATAGGAGACAGAGTAGATGGATGGAGTTTGTAGAAACTTTTCCTTATATCATAAAGTATAAAAAGGGCAAGGATAATGTTGTAGCGGATGCTCTCTCTAGGAGACATTCTATAATCACAACTATGGATTCTAAGGTCTTAGGTTTCTATTATATTAAGGATTTATATGTTGATGATTCTGATTTTGGAGACATATTTAAGCAATGTGCATCTAGAGGAGTCTTTGATAAGTATTACTTGTTTGAGGGTTTTCTATTTAGAGTTGATAAAGTGTGCATTCCTAAGTGTTCCCTTAGGCTATTACTTGTTGAGGAATCCCATATGGGAGGCTTAATGGGGCATTTTGGGAGAGATAAGACTTACCATATGCTACATTCACATTTTTATTGGCCTCATATGCTTAGAGATGTAGAGAACTTGCTTAAGAGATGTCTTGTGTGTTTAAAGGCTAAGGCTAGATTGAAACCTCATGGATTGTACACCCCCTTACCCACGCCTAAGTCACCTTGGAAGGATATTAGTATGGACTTCATTGTTGGGTTACCTAGGACTAAGAAGGGGAGAGATTCGATTTTTGTGGTAGTAGATCGATTTTCTAAAATGGCCCATTTTATGGCTTGCCATAAGACTGATGATGCTTATAATGTAGCTAACTTGTTCTTTAGGGAAATTGTTAGATTACATGGAGTACCTAGGACTTTAGTGAGTGATAGGGATGTTAAGTTTCTTAGTTTCTTTTGGAAAACTCTTTGGGGTAAATTTGGGACGAAGTTGTTGTTTTCGACTTCTAGTCATCCTCAAACGGATGGTCAAACCGAAGTAACTAATAGGACGTTAACAACCATTTTGAGGGCTGTTTTAAAAGATAATTTGAAAGCTTGGGAAGATGTCTTGCCTCATGTTGAATTTGCATATAATCGTACATTACATTCTTCTACTAATCTAACTCCTTTTGAGTGTGTCTATGGGTTGAATCCTTTGATCCCTTTTGATCTTATACCGTTGCCCATAGCGGAGCGAGTAGATTTTAATACAGAAAAATAGGTGGAGATCATCAAGAAACTACATGAAAGGACACGTAAAAGGCTAGAGGAGAAGGGGAGTCAAGTGGCAGCCAAGGCTAATAGGAACCGCAAGCAAGTGTTGTTCGAACCGGGCGACCTCGTGTGGCTGCATTTAAGGAAGGATAGGTTCCCGGAAAGGCGCAAGTCCAAGTTATCACCTAGGGGAGACGGACCATTCAAAGTACTACGTAAGGTTGGCAACAATGCTTATGTACTAGAGCTTCCGGAGGACTATGGAGTGAGCCCTACTTTCAACGTAGGAGATCTAAGTCCCTTTGAGTCAAGTGATGCGGATGGTGATTATTCGAGGACGAATCCTTCCCAAGAAGGGGAGTATGATGAGGGACCATCACCAACAACCCCTACTAGTCCTACAATGCAAGGGCCAATCACTAGCTCAAGGGCAAGAGCAATTCAAGAGGAGGTTTCCAACTTGTTGGTGTCCTTAGCTCCTAAGGAGACCATTGACGATCCATTGTTGACTGAGGCTTCCTTAGTCACGTTAATGACGATTCCCGATGACTTGGACGTGGAAGGGAGACCATGCACACGTGATTTGGAGCCATGCAAGAGCAAAGAAGAGACACTTGTTCCGGAATTGCTAGAAATGGAAGATTGAGGCTTTTGGAGCTTGTTTTGTATTTTATATCATCTTTTGGTATAAAATGAAAGACTTTTTATAACCTTTAGGTTCAAAACATTTTAAGGGTTATTTTTATTTGTTTTAGTTGTTTTATTTGTTTTATTGTCTTTTTGACATATGTTTTTCCTTTTTTAGATAGGAGGCTTTCAAGGCATATAAAAAGCCTCCCTTAGCTTCTTTCCAGATTAGATAGATTTTAGCAAAACTTGATAAACCGTCTCTTTGAGAGCTTTTGTTCCTATTCAGGAAATTCAATCAATAAAATGAGTCAACTGATTGAATCATTGTGAATCCCTGCTAGATTAGTCTTGTGTGTGTTAATCTCTTTAGGGATTGGTGCTACTAGTCAATACTAGTCCCTCCTTGTGCTTGTCTCCATTGAAGGCTTGTGTAAGGTTATAGAAGAAGTGGTTGAAGGCATCATCTTGCTTGGGTTTTGATCAATCTGATCAAGGTTCTTGTAAGGGAGTCGTTTGGTTCTTCTGGATCTACTTCTACCAAACATTCCACGTTCCATTTCATTCTCTTTCTTCCCTTTTGTCCAACATCATTTCTGGTTCTAAACAATCTGATTTTGCGTGCCATTTGTCAAGGAAAACGTCCATTGTTGGTCTTCAAGGATATCCAATCTAGATCTAGTCATTTGCGGCCCCAACCCGCATCAGTGGCGGTACTTAATGGTTATGTTGTTGATATCCCTACAATCAACACACATCCTCTAAGTGTTGTCCTTCTTAGGCACTAATAGAACAGGAACGGCGCAAGGGCTAAGACTTTCTCTAACATATCCCTTATCTAGAAGGTCTTGGTCTTGGGTTTGGATATCTTGACTCTCCTTAGGGTTCATCCTATAGGCTGGTCTGTTAGGAGGTGTAGCTCCGGGGATAAGGTCAATCTGATGCTCTATGCCTCTCAAAGGTGGAAGGCCATGAGGTATCTCTTCCGGAAACACATCCTTAAACTCCTCTAGGATGGCTGTAATGGTAGGGGGTAAGATAGCCTTTGTTTCTTCACTCACTAAGGTTAGGTCCTTACACAACCTCATCAAGATGGTATCTAAGGGTAGGTACTCACTTTGGAACTCAAGTTTAGAAGCTAACAAGGCCGTAGGAGTTTGATTTGTGGGCGTGACCAAGAGATTACTAGGTTGTTGGCTAGGGGACGTGTCTATGGTAGGTTCTTGGTGTCTCGATGACTTGTTCCCCTTCTTAGCTTGTCCTTGCTCTAGTTCACTCGCCTTCTTCTTCTCAAATGCCTCCGCAATCTGCATGGGATTCATAAGTTTTAGAGTAACGTTTTTTTCATTAAAAGTGAATGAATACCTATTAGTAAAACCATCATACATAACTCTCCTATCATATTGCCAAGGACGGCCTAATAACACATGACAAGCTTGCATAGGCACAACATCACATAAAACAGTATCCTCATAGTTTCCTAGAGTGAAAGTGATCTTAGCTTGCCTATTAACCTTCAAAATACCACAATCATTCATCCAATGCAGCTTATATGGTCTAGGGTGACAAAATGTAGGGATTTGCAACTTAAAGATCAACTCAGTACTAGCAATGTTGCAACAACAACCTCCATCAATGATAACATTACACACATTTCCCTTAACTAAACACCTAGTATGAAACAAGTTCTCTCTTTGGTTATCCTCACAAAGGGCAGGTTGTGCACTCAAAGTTGTCCTAGCTATCAAGGAATTATCATGCTCAAGATTTTCATCACAAACCATGTTATTAGGATCATTTCATGCGTTTTCAAGCTCATTAGGTGTAACACCCCAAATCCACGGGACTTGGAGTGTCACATTAGGCTAGGATCTTACAATGGATCCTGACCCTAGCGTGACAACAAGTTCACTGGATCTTACAACAAGGCACAGGTAGATTAAAACCAAATACATAAAAGCTGTATATGATACATCAAAAGAGTTTACAAACTCCAAGCCGAGTACAAAACAACATCATAAACCATAACCACAAAAGATACCCCATCCCACGCATCCTAATGTATAGAAGTCCTCGGCTGGTCACACCATCTGGCTCACCCTCCAGTCTTCCTAACCTGCAGACCAACTACAACACGGTATACACCATTAGCTACAGTAATGAAAAGCATGATGGTAATAGCACAACCACACATCAACATCTCATACATGCAATGCCACACACATTCATTTATTATCTTTCATTACGTTATTCCATTACTAATTCAACTTCTTTTGTAACACGAAGAACCTAAAGAATCTCGTCCCTTTCCCCTTTAACACAGAGGTTTGCATGGGGGTGATCATCACTCGTCCCACCCTGTGCTACTGGCTTCCAGGCACCTCCTCCTAACACGCAGGCGGAGACCTGTGGTTACCGCCCGTTATAATACACTTGGGCCATTTAACTGTAATAAATGGTCATCCTAGTCTGGTTTAAGGTTATAAATGCACAAACATACGAGTACACACAACCATCACAATCATACAATTCACAACTGTACGCTAAGTAAGTCTTATGGACTTACCTGATATAATCGTAATCTATACCACGTCACAGCTTCCCCTTGGGGAAGTAATCAACGCCTGCAATAGCAAGGCACACACAATCACATACTGCAAAGGTTAGGAGACTCGTCTCACTAACCACAACAACCTATATCTCAAATCTAAACCTCAGATCCTCAACACATTCATAAATGCCTAAGGCATATCCTCAACTTAACATCTCATAATACTCGGACACATACTAAACCTTAAAGTCGTAACCGAGATCCATAACATCATCATGATCCTCAACTCATTCTGACACCTAGCATGCATCAAATCAGTATTCCTCAATCTCAAATTTAACCCTAATTTAATTAATTAACTTTTAATTAATTAATTAAATTTCGCCAGAATAACATTTTGCCCGTAGGTCATTTCTAAACCCACCTGTCATCAGATTTCATCAAACAAACAACCCATAATACCAGAATAATATAATGATCATAATGGAATTTCTAATTATCCATTTTGAAAAGCCTAAGGTCAATTTAGGCCAAATTGCATTACGGAAAACGAATGAATTCATAACTTATTCGTTACTAACCCGATTGATGATCTGAAAGAAGATTCGGAATCACAACGACGCAGGCTACGCATGTACAACATTAAATTCACCGGAATCTGAGTGACGGAACTGTCCTAGTGACACATATCCTCGACCAGGTCTTCATCTGCTTGGAAATGTAGAAACTCGGTACCGATATGAAGAGAATGAAGAGAGGAATCCAGAAACTCAAACGGAATTGAAATCGGATTAGAAACGGAGAGTAGATCTAAGTTTGAAGTTTGAGAGAAATCAAAGCTTTTACGAGGAAACGTGAAAGGAAAATGAATTAATATACGATTTTCCGCTATTTATAGTGAAGACGATAATTATCCTTTAGCGAAGTCGATAATTATCCTTTAGCGAAGTCGATAATTATCCTTTAACCGATCCAAAGGCGGGTTGAACCCCCTT
The DNA here is from genome assembly GCA_033239125.1 of Fagopyrum homotropicum. Lineage (NCBI taxonomy): Eukaryota > Viridiplantae > Streptophyta > Magnoliopsida > Caryophyllales > Polygonaceae > Fagopyrum > Fagopyrum homotropicum. The sequence continues at coordinate 64,045,733 of BSWB01000005.1, forward strand.
CTCCAAACTTCTTGAAATTGGAACAATAAATCTTGAATATTGTAGGGATAATTATTCCACAATTGCCTCGGAAAACGTGTATTCCTAAGTCGTCTTTCTTAGCCGTTAAGAAACGAAATAGCGACTCTTTTGGCCGTTTTGTCTTTCCATGTTATTTCATATCTAGGACATGTCCGATGTCTTGATCATTTCTTTCAACTGCATTTTTATTAAGTGGAGCTCCCAAATGCACCAAATAGTACCGGAGGGTAAAAATAATTACCTTGGGAAAAAGTGAAAATTTCACCATAAGCCCAAAATTACACCAGAAACATAACGGTGGGACTTATACTCAACACTTACGCAATCTTCGCGAGTTATATGTCAATTACTATCACTGGTTAAGTTAATCAACATTAATTAGAATTCGGAAATCCTAGCTATTACAGCACACACCCCTTAAGAAAAAGTTTCGTCCCGAAACTTGAACAATTCTCAAACCCTCTCGGACCCATACGCCGAGGTATAGACAGTCTCTCTATCGGATGTATCACATCTCCGTTCAAAAGTATCAACCTATAACACTCTGTAACCTCAAAACACAGCATGGAGGAATCACCAACTCCAGCAACAAGATCATAACGCTATCCAAAGGCATAGAGGAAAAATCATCTCTAGCCAACTACTAACCACGTCACAAGGCATAAAGGAAAGCCGTCTCCAACCAATCGTACTCGTAAGACAACTATGTGGAGGAAAACCGTCTCCACTCACACTGTCCATCAATAATAGCATGGAGAAAAGAACCATCTCTCGCTAATCCTAAACATATTACAATAGCATGGAGGAAAGAACCATCTCCAGCTATACCTATATCGTGCTAGCAAACAAGATCTAACAGATCAGATACACATTTCAAAGCTAGCACGAAAACACATCATATCCAATTAGCACATAACATACAAGCACTCACCAAAAAGGCACTAAGATCTACTCGTGGATCCTACGGGTGCCTCTAACTAAACATAAAACTCTGGATAGTTCTTCTGGATACTATCCTCTATCTCCCATGTAGCCTCATCCGATCCTCGTCTCGATCATTGTATCCTCACCATAGGAATGCCCTTCGAACGCAAGTGTCTCACACCTCGCTCTAGGACTGCAAAAGGTTGTTCTGCAAAAGTGTGGTCCGGCTCAACCACTAGATCATCATAACTCACAATGTGCCTCAGGTCTGGTATGTACTCCATCAACTGAGACACATGAAACATAGGGTGAACACCCTCTAACTTCGTTGGCAAAGCCAATCTGTTCACTGCTCTCCCAACTCTATCCAGTATCTCGAAAGGACTGACATATCGGAGACTCAACTTCCCCTTTATGTCATAACGTCCGCCGCCTCGCGTCAGAGTTACTCTCAACCACACATGAGCTCCTACCTTGAACTCTAGAGGTCGACGCCTCCTATCTGCATACAACTTCTGGCGACTCTGTGCAGCCAGCATCCTCTCTCTGATCAGCGTTACTCGAGCCATATCATCTTGAATATGTTCTGACGCTATCCCACTAGTACTGCTAGGCTGCTCCCAGCATAAAGGTGTATGACACCTATCTCTACACAACGCCTCATAGGGGCCATCCCTATAGATGCATACCAATGGTTGTGGTATAAGAACTCAACGAGTGGGAGATAAACAGATCGTCCTTGTTCCCAATCCATCCCACAAGCTCACAACATGTCCTCTACGGTTTGGAGGATTCTCTCAGACTGACCGTCTGTCTGAGGTAAAACTCAATCATGATATGTGGACGTGTTCCCCAAGCAGTCTGAATCTGCTATCAAAACCTCAAAGTAAACCGTCTACTACAATCATAGTCGATCGTCCTCGGTACACTTATGGAGTCCCACCATTTGTCTAGTGTACTACTTTATTACTTCATTCACTGGCCACGTCTCTCTGTAGAGATGGAACGTGTCTCCTTTGTAAATCTGTTACTAATAATCTAGATAACACCAAAACTCTTACTGGGTTTCAATCCCATCACAAGTCTACAGAAAAGTCCTCTCACTTCCACTACAACACTAGTAGTGGATGAGCTCATCTTCAGGTCAATAACACTTTAACCTGATTTACTACTTCATGGTACCTCTTATTCGTACATGGATGTACTAAAGAAGGTGTACTATGAGTGTACTGTAATCTTCTCCACTCGACTCCACATAAGCGGTTATACCGACGCAGTTGCGGCGCCTCATACTCCTTCTGTTCCATTAAAGAACTGTGGTGCCTCGCCATGAGGCATCCTTCCATCAAGTTCCCTCAGGGTCAGGCAAGTCTCGTGTTTTTGTTGGACCTCATCCAACAAACCAGAAAAATCCCTAAACATGAAACTAACGTCCTTATCAGTAGTTATAGGTCCAACTCTAACTAAGCTAGACCATTTTGAAACCGATACTGTATAGCAATTCCAACAATCGCTTCCTCTCGAGGCGTCTTCTTATTCAAGGGATCAGTGACGACATTCTTCTTGCCAGAATGGTACAAATCTCAAGGTCAGCATCCTTGATTAATTCAAACCATCGACGCTGGCGATTATTCAATTTCTATTGTATAAAAATATACTTCAACCTCTATGATCGGTGGAAATCTGACATGAAATGTTACACAGGTATTGTCTTCCAGTCTTGAAACTTGAACTACCACCACTAACTCGAAATCATGAGTCGGGTAGTTCTCTTCATACGTTCTCAGCTATAACACACATATTATCTACTCCACTGTATATATACACGTCTTAAACTTAACTAGAATGTACCAATGTAATCCCATAATTCCCAGAATCTTCTGATTATCACTGGATAGAAGCAGAGGTCAAGTGCTTCTTCTACTTTTCAGAACCTCGACATACTACTTCAACCACGTAGTTATGGCGGTCTTCCTCTGAAGACTCGTAATTATATACGTAATCACATAAAATCTTTCCATCAAAGCGTTGGTAACAATCGGTTGGGCCGAGAAAACCACGCATTCCCTTAACGTTCATCAGTATCATCCATAAGACTTCATACTCATTCGTCGCCACATCAACCATAATCCTACAGGCGAAACAACATGATCTTGAAGGCTGCTTCAGGCACCTCAATTCGCATTTAGGGAGCATAGCACACTGACTTCTATCCCTCGGATTCTGCAAAACCGTCCTCAAATAACCGGTACGTTCCTCTCCGTTGTGAGAGTACACCAAACGTCATCAATAAGGTCTACCACCAATTGATCAAGGAAGTAGATAAAGACACTGTTCATCAACTCCTATAACGACTACTAGGACGTTCCTCAACTCAGATGACAGCACTATAACTCGTAGTATCCATAACGGGTATGGAATGATGTCCTATGCCCACGCTGCTCTCTCATCCTTAGCTGATGATATCCTAAGCATACGGAAATTTTAAAAACACAATTGCTTCTCTTAGTTGATCCAACAAGTCATCCATACGTAACAATGAACGTGTTAGGGCGAACGGAGCCCGTCTCAAACCACTCTTCAAATTGCTTCTTCAATTTCTAACAACTCAACAAGCCATATACCTCATAGACCTTCTCCCAACCAGTCTCGTCCTTACTTTAACGCAATATCAAAGTCCTCATTTCGCTGAGGCGATAGATTAGACGGTTTAGTAACACGTCTATAAGATAATATACCACTGGAATACTCTTCAGCGTGGAACTATCTCTTTCCTTCATGGCACAACATTAAAAAAAACATCACCCTCTGGTGTTATCAACCTCGCTGCTCATACGGCACTAAAGACAACTCACCTCCTCAAAGGTCATAACCTCGGAAAACCTCTACTTAGTCGATCTCAGTAGAGACTATAATAGTCCTCCTACTACTATCTAAACCAACATGATATCTATTCGTCCACCACACACATAAAGACCTTCTCATGCACCTAAGGCATGACAAAGAAGTCTTCAAGCCATACACAAGTCCCTGAACAAAGGGAACAACCACATATCTCGCGGGTACCTAAGACCAGTAACTCGTAATCCTATAAAGGAAGATTTATCTTCTACTGTATCCACATTTAACTATTAACACATGCATCGAAAGACAAGAGGGGCATAGCACTCACAACAAACAAAAGTCCACTAGGTAAACCATTAACAAGAATGATACCTGTAACAGCTAACGCCCGAAGCTCTATTGCATATCATTACTCAATCTCAAACCTATGCTCATCAGGTATCAATGAGGTCATGCCATAGCCTCCACTTCCACTCTTTCTACATCGGAAAGAGGAAGGTCTTGATGAGAAGAAACACTATCTTGCTGACAAAAAGGGGCCAGATGGCCTAGTTCACCACAAGTAAAGCAAGCTATCGGTGCCATGGGGCACTCAGAGCGCAAATGATCTAGATAACCACAGTTGAGACATATACGTCCCATCCTTGCCACTAGTATGGGTGACTCCTCTGCATTGCCCAACTCAAAGGCTCTACTCTGAGCTCTTCTAGTGTGATCTGGGACTCTCTGTTGTCCCCGCATCTGCTGCTGAGGTGTCTTCTGACCACCTCCCGTCACACTAGGAGAAGTAAACCCCTGTCGCGATGCCACTCCAGTTTGCTTACAGAAGACAACTCTATGACCCTGTCTACCACAGGTAAAGCAAGTCACTGACGATCTTGGACACTGTGGTCGTATATGTCCAGGCTTCCCACTGTTGTAACAGGTCCTCGTTTCACCAGAATTCCGTGTGAAACGAGAAGTACTCAAACGTTCACAAGTCGGGCTCGGTTTGCAACCTGGATATCCAACCTCGTCTTTCACTGATTCAACCCGTTGTTTCTTCTCTAATCCAGAAGCTTCAGTTGATCTCACAGATGTTGGTAAATCCGGTGTAGATCTATCCGCTATCACCACCTCATATACTTGCTGCATATACTCTTGAAACTCGAATCTACTGATCGAGACACGATCAGCCTCTTCAAACTCGTTCTCTGCCATAGGCAACACAACAGCAGATACTGGTCCCTGACTTGATGCTATTGGAGGAAGAGGGGGGTGTACACCTATCTCGTCCTACTGCTGATATTGCTCTAGTTTGAGCCATCTGTAGAATATGTGCACCTAAACTTATAGGGCTATATATATGCCATATGTATCGATATATATAATACTCATTATTACATGCATACACATCAGCACATAAAAGATATCTATATATATATATATACATATATATATATATATATATATATATATATATATATATATATATATATATATATATATATATATCTACACTGTCGAGATCCTCAGATGGGTGACGACTTATGTACATACTATCCCAAAACATCTGTACTCGCTTTAAAACCAAAATCCTTTAAAAAGTCAGAACCCCATGTGGGTTCTGTTTATTTATCTACTCTACATTTATTGCAGATAGCAAGTGCCATTATTCTCAACCTAAGCTCTGATACCAACTCTGTAACACCCCAAATTTATGGGACTTGGAGTGTCACATTGGGCTAGGATCTCACAATGAATCCTGACTTTAGCCTGACAACAAGTTCACTGGATCTTACAACAAGGCACATGTAGATTAAAACCAAATACATCAAAAGAGTTTACAAACTCCAAGCCGAGTACAAAACAACATCATAAATCATAACCACAAAAGATACCCCATCCCATGCATCCTAATGTACAGAAGTCCTCGGCTGGTCACACCATTTGGCTCACCCTGCAGTCTTCCTAACCTGCAGATCAACTACAACACGTATACACCGTTAGCTACAGTAATGAAAAGCATGAAGGTAATAGCACAATCACACATCAACATCTCATACATGCAATGCCACACACATTCATTTATTATCTTTCATTACGTTATTCCATTACTAATTCAACTTCTTTTGTAACACGAGGAACCTAAAGAACCTTGTCCCTTTCCTCTTTAACACAGAGGTTTGCATGAGGGTGATCATCACTCGTCCCACCTTGTGCTACTGGCTTCCAGGCACCTCCTCCTAACCCGCAGGCGGAGACCGGTGGTTACCGCCCTTTATAATACACTAAAACAAATGTAATAACTAAGCATGTCCACGGGTCGGACCCGCTGGGTCGACGGGTCCGACCCGCCGGGTCATGGGTCCGGGGAGGATTACCCGGACCCGGACCCGTGTATCTGGCCGACCCGCCGGGTCTGACCCGTGACCCGGCGGGTTGACGGGTCGGCCACCTCACTATTAAAAAAAAAAAGTGGAAATAAACTTTAAAAAATAAGAAAATAAATAGAACATAAAATTTGACTTAAACTTAAAAAAGGAGAAGAAAACAAACTAATAAAAAATAGGACTTAAACTTAAAAAAGAAGTAAATAAACTAATAAAAAGAGGACTTAAACTTAAAAAAATTGGACTTAAACTTAAACCAAGTTTAAGTCCAATTTTTTTAAGTTAAGTCCTCTTTTTATTAGTTTATTTTCTTCTTTTTTAAGTTTAAGTCTTAAACATTAAAAAAAAAAGGGAAGAATTGGGCTTGAACCGGAATCCCGGTTGCCTACGTATCCTCTCGGGGAGGAGGAATCAAAGCCCACGTAGTTCTCTTACCTTTGTTTATATCCCCGATTGGCTCTTACCTTAGTCGGACTCTCACACCGATACATCCGATGGCGTTTGTTGTCGCTCGTCGTCATCTTCGTCACCTTCCTCCGCCGAGAGGTTGTTCTTTTGTGTTCGCATTTCCGCTCGGCTAGGAGGACTTGTGCCTCCAACGTCTCGGGCAACATGTTTGAGCTCGTCGGATCGAGCACTTTTCCACTCCGGCTAAAGGTTTGCTCAACCGCTACCGTTGAGGCGGGAACGGCGAGAATTTGTGCCGCGATCCTTGAGAGGGTAGGGAACCTCATTCTCTCCGGTCGGCTCCACCATTCTAATATGTTGAAATCCTCCTCTTCTTCGTCATTGGCAAACTCAAAAGAAATGGTTAGATACTCGTCGAGTTCCGAGTTGGAACTCGACGTGGTTTTTTCCCTTTTCGGGCCAAACAAATCTCTAGCAATTGATTTAAATTTATATGAACTTGAAGATGAAGGACGAGGAGGGGGTTGAGAAGATTGACCTCGATCGGAAACACGATATTGAACCAATAATTCATCAAATAATTTTCTAACATTAACAATTATGGTAGAAACATGACAATCGGGATGTTGTTCTAAACTTAAAAATTCATAATAACTTTCTAAAAATTGTTTTAAACCATCCATTTTACGTCTAGGGTCTAACACAAATGCAACAAGAAAAACATCGGGAATGGTTGTATAATAAGCTAACCATTTACTTCGCATTGAATAAATAGCTTGTGAAATATTTTCAATTAAAAGACCTTGTTGAATTGCAAATGCAATATTAATTGCTACATAACAAAATATGTTTGAAGTTGGTGTATAAACATAACTAAAAGTGTTAGTAGCATCAAAAAAATGTTTGAAAACCTCCATTACATCTCTTGCTAAAACCCAAGATTCACCGAAAACAAAATCACCGTCAATATGTTGTGCGGCAAAACTACTTAAAAGTTCTCGATATTCATATGATTCGTAAATCATTTTGTAAGTAGAGTTCCATCTTGTACAAACATCTTTTGGAAATTTTTTAGGATAAACGCCATTTTGTTTATAATATGCATACCATTTAGTATGTACACTTTTTTAGACCAAAGTTCATTAAGAATATTTCCAATAGGTTGTACTAAATCTCCAACATATGCTAAACCGTCTTGAACACACAAGTTTAAAATATTAGCGGCACACCTAATGTGAAAAAATTTACCTCCAATCGTCGGCTTACAATAGTTGGTTAAATCTCTAATGGAAGTCGTGTTAGCGGAGGCGTTGTCAAAACCGATTGAAAAAACTCGTGAAACTAATCTATATTCTTCCAAAACATTTGCAATCAAACGGGCAATGTTTTGGGCGGTGTGTTGTTCGTTGAAAACTCGTAATGCTAAAACTCTTTTGTTTAAAATCCAAAATTTATCAACAAAATGACAAGTAATACCCATATATGAATTTTTTGAAAACCGTCGGTCCAAATATCACTGTTGTCCATAAAATATTTAATCAATTCTTCTTTACGAATTTTATATTTATGCATCATTTTTCTTTTAGCGGTTTGGCGAGAAATCGGTTTATATGCGGGTTGAGAATGATTTTGCATCCAATCATTAAAACTAACATTTTGTGCAAAACTAAATGCTAAAGAATCTACGGACAACATTTCCGAAAATGCATCCATAGAAGAAGAATGATCATATGTAAACAGAGAAGGAGGTTGGTTAGAAGTAGATGCGTACCCGGTAAGTTGTGTTTGCCCTCGTGCTAATCCCATTTTCTCGGGATGCTTGTTCCGGATATGCCTCTTATAGTTCCCGTAGCCTTCTCCCTTTTTGTGCTTGTATTGTGTCGCACAAAAATTGCATTTGGCATAGAAAACTCCGTTGGCATCGGGAGCACCCTTTGTAAACCAAAATCGGAAGACCACCGCTGTTAGTTGAGTGTTGTTCAACGGCAGCTCCTCCGGCTCCGGCTCCTCCGTGAATTGGGTCTCGGATCCTTGGGTGTTGGGGAAAGTAGGTGATTCCGTGATATCCTCCTCCTCCTCGAAGATCTCGTGATCTCCACTTAATAAGTCTCGCCTTAAATCCAAACCGGTTGGAGGACCGCTAACGGAATGCCGTCCTCGAATAAAACCTTCGCCGGATGAAGGACCGGCACCGCTAACGGAACGTCTTCCTCGGCTAGACATTTTTTTTTGAATAATAGAATGTAGTAGTAAGAGTGGTAAAATGAAAAATAAGAGAACGAGAATATGAGATTAGGAGAGTAATTGAATGTAAGAGTTGGAAATTATGGAGAGATTGAGAGAGTGAATAGATGATTGAATGATGAGAATTGGTGTGAGATGATGATATGAATTGAGTTTGGGGTATTTATAGAATTGTTTTTAGGTTAGATTTATTAAATTATATTGTTTTTTTTTTATTATCAAACTAGCCGTTGGGATTTTTTTTATTTTTTGAATTTGTAGCCGTTACGGGTCGACCCGGCGGGTCACGGGTAAGGATCTAACGACCCTTATCCGTACCCGCGACCCGGGGGAACCCGGACCCGCCGGGTCATGACCCGTGGACATGCTTAGTAATAACATTAGGCTAATTACAAACTATGAATAAGAAAGAATGAAATGAAAAATGATTTTGATTCCTTTTCTTCTTCTCTCTTTTTTTTGTTTAATTTTCTTTTTTTTTTATTTCTTTCTTTTTCTTTTATCTCTTTTTTTTTGACTTTATGATTCAGGAAATCAGAAAAGAAGAATAAACAAAAAATTAAAAGAAATAAAAAACAAATTTTGATTGTAGATAAACGTGGGCCAAGCTGTCGCAAATCTCAGGATAAGATCAAATCTCAACTCCTAGATTGTTACAACTAAATCAACGAGCTAGATATGTAGGAGGAAAACAACTACTTCAAGCTCTGCGCCGGATTTGTAGGAAACACGCTGATTCAACTCCAATTTTGGCGTGTATTGGATGTACAGAAACAATCTATTTCAACTTCAATTCTGCATGTACTGGATGAGGGAAGAGAAACAACCACGTTTGGTTTTTATTCAACTGGTTCAAGTGAGGCTAATGTGGCTAAGGGTGAAAATGGTGGTGATGGTGGTGTCGTGGTGGTTGGTGCTATAATGGTTCCCGGTGTCCAGAACTCACAATCAAAGGAACAAACTCGTTAGACTCAAACAAAGCTTAGAGTAGAAGAGAGAAACAAAAATAGGCTCAAACAAAAGACAATGATCAATTGCAATGATCAAAACAGACTTTTTTTTTGTGATTTTATGATTGATTTACCGACTCTTTTGGGTGGTTGGACGTCAATTGTGCTATGATACCAATTTATACGGGGATTAGCCGCGAAGAACGGATCTAGACGAACAACCTGTTTCGAAGAATGAAGAACACACAAGCTTAACAAACGTGAACATCAATGAAAACGAGAAAACAGAAAGGGACAAGAAGAACCGAAAGGAACAATGATAGAACCCTTGGATTCGAGATCCAAGAACCAAACCAGTGACAATTCGACCCCGCTTCTTACAACTTCACACAATCGATCTAAGAATCGAGAGCACGAAGAGGATGCCTTGTTCGACTTGTAACACCAATCCCGAAGGAGATTGACATACACAAGAACGAGAAAGCTAGATCACACACACAAACTCACGAGACAAGAATGATTGAATTCTCTTGGATTCAATTCTGAAATGCTCTGAGTAAAACTTGTATGAAACTTGTCTAACTACAAAAAGAAGAGAGAAAAGACTTTATAATCCTAGGCCTTTCCTTGTAAAACAGAAAAAAAGAAACTAATTACAATAATTACATTGAGAGAGAGTTAAATAAAGCCCAGCAAACATAGAACACAATTGGGCCTAATTAAACTCTCCTATTCAGCCTCTCACGTCCACATACTTAAATGAATGTTCCAGCCATGCACATGCACACACGTGAAACCCCTGGTATCTGATTTCAAGGCCTTCGTCTGTCCTTTGAAATGCATCCCAAGGCCTGCCCAGCAACTAGAAATACAATTTAAGCTCCATTAAACATCTTGGCTGGGATGTGTTCGTGGTTGATCCACAAGATGACCCTTAGACTTGATGAAGGTGGACTTGGTTGAGCTTCATGGACCATGTTTAGGAAAAGAGTATCCATCTTAGCTTGACGTTTAGCTTGCGCTTTTGTTAGAGTCCCTGGAGGTGGTGAAGATGGAGTTAGCTCAGATGATCCTTCATCAGTTATAATCCCTCCGTAGGAGGTCGCCCATGGTTACTTGCTTTAACCTCTTCACGTCATATGGCCAAGACACAACGCCTTAATTGATACACCTACTTACCATTGGCATTGAACCGCCGACATACATTAACTCTTGTCACCGCTCTGCTATATTCCCACAATCTTGTTTACTCTTTCTATCCATACCCATCACTAGGCAATCCCGCACATGTGCGTTCTTGATTGCCACCGGTCAGATTATAGCTAACCTCCTCGAGGCTATCGACTTCACTTCCTTCTATACTCTTCTTGTTACCATAATCACGAAGGCTATCCTCCTCGGGGTACTCTTACCTTAACTCCGTTAGATCATTCCACACTCGAAGACTCTTTCTTCTTTCATAGATAACTATATCCTTCTTGACTGATCTTGTTGGCTCATATAACTCCCTTTCATAGGCTTAACCACTCTCTCATGAGGTCCTTCAAGTGCACCTTCTTTCCTCTTGACATTTCTTAGCCTTATCATCATGACGGACATCGGTCCACTCCACTAACGGGATTTTACTAAGTGAATCCTCACCTCGTCATTCTTCTCATATGTCTCGCAAGACCGGAGAAGTCAACCCGCTTGTATCCTTGAAAACTTGACACCTCCTCTTCTAGTACTCCCTAAGCTTAACTTATGGGTCTCTTAATCCTTTCATCATTTGTTGATCATACTTCTCATCTCGACTCCCGTGCTTAGGAGTGTCTAGGGAAAACTTGCCTTTTTTGGATCGCCAATTTTGCAATCTTATATATTGCCATGACACTTGGAGTTCTCCATAAGTTGGTTGTCTCTAGTTGCTTTCATTTCCGCTCAATCATTGTTTCCTTAAAACCGCTCCACATCTCCATGTTACTTTCTTGCTTGTATTGCTTCCATCTCAATTCTTCCTAAGTTGTCTCGAGTTTTCCTTCCACTTTTTCCTCCTTCATTTATGTCATCTCAAATCATCCTCTTCGTCGACATCATTATAACGGAATCTGAGAAACGCCATGGTGCTCGTCGGCACAAAATGCTCCACTCGATACTTGAGTGTACTTATCCACGTATGAATGCTATCCCAAGCCAACAACGTCGTCTTAAAGGTGATGATATCATACTATCATCTTTTCTATTAGGTCTCATAACTCCATATACTACTATATATAATAAGTACACGTATATATGACTATATAAGTCCTATGTCCACATCACTACCAACATATCACATCCAGGAAATCCACTATCGTGCCACCACTATAACATACCAAGTCCATCATGCATAACTACAATCCACATAACAACTATAGTCCAAACCTCTTACATAAGATACAACAAGTCCACATATACCTATCTATATATATATACATACATATCAATAATCCAAGAAACTACGCCGCCAAGGTCCGCGGAAGGAGTGGTGGTCCCGTACATTCTACCCCAACTGACTATGCTCGTGATTTGAAAACGAAATTCATTTTGCAACTCAAACCCTTGCGGGTTCTGTTTATTGGTCTATTCGGCCTTTTAGAAGATTGCGAGTGCCATTGTTGTCAACCTAGGGCTCTAATACCATATTGTAATACCCCGAATCTGCGGGACTCGGGATGCTACAGGGTAGAGACCTCACAATGGGTCCTAACCATTAGCCTAACAACAATTTCACGGGATCTTGCAACTAGACACAAATAAAGGCCAAAACCAAAAATACAATTGATGCAATAATATGATTCTTGAATACGTAAAGAAAGAAAAGACATCAACCTCCTCTACAACGACACCAACAATACACAAATATATAGCCACAACACAAGGACTTAAATCCTCCATACACGATCTATGATGTACAGGAACCCCGGCTGCCCACTCCTCCGGATCACTCAGCCAATTCCTAGCCTGCACATCAACTACAACAATCGGTATAAAACCGTTAGCTCACATTCTACGCATTATAAAGATAGCAAGGGAACTAACACAAACATTAGTACACATAACACTCATCATGCTCACATACAATCCAATTCTTATCATCTCTTTTTATGTCAATCAATTAATAGTTCAATTTATCCATAGTGTGACACGAGAAGTCTTATAACTCTCACCTCTGTCCCCGTGTAACCAATAGGAGTGGTATTAAGCTCTTGTCGTATACCATGTGGGCTGGTGAAGAAGTCCGCCCGTATACCATGTATGGTCTGGTCGCAGAGAACCTCGTAGTCTCCCTCGGGAGCTGGGCAGTGATGTCACCACCCGACAATAATAAAAAATAGGCCAACAATATATATATAACCAAGTTTATCCTAATCCGGTTTAATGATTATAAACAAAACCAAAGCACACACCACCATCACATATCCAAATAATGCATAAAAGCGAGCTAAGTAAGTCCGGAGAGTTACCTCGTCTCAAAGCTAAACAAGTATAAACGATCTCAACTTCCCGTAGGAATACAACCAAAGCCTGATCAAAAAGAGACACAAATCAACAACACTCTCATAGGCTATAAGTCCCTAGACTTCGCAATCTAACAAACAAACACAAGGTCCTACGACTCACAAGCTAGGAAACGTTCCTAGGCTCCAAGGAAGCATAACTCATCGGCATATGTATAGGCACTACAACAACCAATTCTCCTATAAGGATAACTCATCACCAAGCTAGAACACAACTAGCCTAGGAGATATAACAAGATCAACACAGTCGAGTCATCCTAATCAACAACCGAGACTCTAAGGTCTCTTAAGGTCCACAACCACTAGATGGCATTCACAACTATCCTAGCTCCACCCTAGGCATGCTACTAACATGGATCAATCTTATAACGAAGGAAGGAATAAAGAAGATGGGAGAAGAAGAGCCTACTGTTTAAGAAATGCAGCCGTAGAAACAAAAGGAGCGACTGCATGCTGAAGGTCAAGGCACCCGCGGCACTGTTCACCGCCCCCGCGGCTCCTGGCAAACCTGGCACCGCCCCCGCGGTTTACTAAATCCGCCCCGCGGCTCACAAAGTCCGCCCCCGCGGCTGAACTCCAGAAACAACATTTTCTTTGATCTTCGATTGTGCAATTGAGCTTCTATGGCTTCCTTCTCAGGTTGGGTCATTTGCAAACATCATCCACGACCTCTACTATCTTACACATGCATGCAAAAGAATCAAGATGAACCCTCTTCCAAAGCTCCAACCATGGAAATGGAGAAGGAGAGAAGAAGAAGAAGATATCAGCTGGGCAAAAGAAGGAACGGTAAGAGCTCACCCTACCTTAGATCTGCAGCTCTCAAACTTGCTGGAAATCAAACACAAGAGGATGAGGAAGTGAGATTCCCATGGAGAATTCACCAAGAGTTCTCAAGGCAAAAGAGAGAGGAGATGAGAAACACTTTCAAGTGAGCAGTGAGATGGGAGGAGAGACGACACTCAGTTGAAGGGTAAGCAAGAGAGAGGGCAACGAGGGGTCGGTTTCCCCAAAACGAAGGGTCACCCCCACAAACGAAAGTTCGAACGGAATACGGGATAAAATCCCATCACTCAACACATCGTGCCTGCGGAAAAATTGAGGCGCGCCTACGAGGAGGCCGCTAAACCACTCACTAACCGGGATTAAAATTCCGGACGTTACACGGATTATCCAGACATTAGAGGACATGTTGCAAGCATGTGTATTAGATTGGGGGTAGGTATGGCCATACCACCTTGTGTTGGTGGATTTTTCATATAATAACAACTGGCACGCGTTGATTGGGATGGCACCATACGAGACATTGTATGGACGGAGATGCCGTACCCCTATGTGTTGGGACGAGCCGGAGAGTTCTAGCGTTGTAGCTCTAGAGCAGGTACATGACGACATGGCTAGAGTTGTGTTGATCCGAGATAGGATGTTGGTTGCGTAGAGTCGCCAGAGGTCGTATGCGGATAGGAGGCGTAGGCCCCTAGAGTTCAGGGTAGGAGCTCAGGTTTGGTTGAGGGTATCACCAACGCGGGGCGTTAGGCGATTCGGCATTAAGGGGAAGTTAAGCCCCTCATATGTCGGCCCATTCGAGATTTTGGAGAGAGTCGGTGAGGTGGCATACATGTTAGTGTTTCCACCGAGGTTGGAGGGTATTCACCTGGTGTTTCATGTATCTCAGCTGAGAGAGTACATATATGACCCAAGGCACGTCATTAGCCACGAGGAACTAGTGGTTGAGCCGGACCATACTTTTGCAGAGCATCTGATAGCGGTTTTGGAGCGTAGTACGAGACGCCTTCGGTCGAAGGAGATACCGATGGTGAGAGTGTAGTGGTCGAAACGAGGAACCGAGGAGGCTACGTGGGAGAGCGAGGATAGTGTCCGGAGGAACTATCCCGAGTTTTACGCTGATTTAGTGACATCTATAGGACCTTCGGGTTAGTCCCAAGATTTTCCTCGGTTGTGCTTATGTGATTTGTGATGTGATATGTTATGTGTGTTTCGTATAAGTATGTGTGTGTACCTTGCGGCGTCTTGATGTGTTTATGCGAGTATACTTTGGATTAGAGGGCCTTAATTGCCACGTTTACGTGTTCCGAGTGGTTAGTGAGATATGTTTGATCGAGAGTTTTGCGTTTAGGAAGTTCCGAGACGAAACTTGTTTTTAGGGGATCGGATGAATACGCCCCGTTTATTTGGGTGTATTTCAATATTCTTTCTTCTTACTTCTATCGATATTTTTATTAGTATTCCTTTTTATATTTTTAAAAGTATTTTATGACATAAAATAGTTGTCCCAAGTATATTTATATTTTTGGTTTATTTTTCGGAAGAGGTCCGGAAGTTTTCCGATTCGGATAACCCGTTCCGAATGGTTTAATCAAGTCTATCTTATTATTTCTTTTCTTCCCCCTTTTCTTTGTCCGTTTTTTTGTGGTTGCAATTCTCTCTCTCTCGCGCGGATGGTGATAGTCCCGACTCCTCGCCCTTCTAGCCGACCCGTCACCCCTCTCACCTGACCCCTCCTTTTTCCCCTTCTGTCTCCTAGCCTAGCCTACCCTCCTGCCATTCTCTCTTCATCTCCCCATCTTCCCATCTACCCGTTTCTTTTCTTCTCTGCATTTTTGGGGAACCGACACACTGCAGGAGAGTTGTACCTTATGGGATCCACCGGAGAAGAGAGCTGCACAACTGGAACCGCCGGAACAAAGGGGAGCCGCCTCCGCTTGAGCGATCGGAGCCGCCAGTAGGATGGGCACGCTGCCACCCATCTCCCACTTCTTCTCTGTCCTCTCCCGTCGCTTGGACGCCACCTCTGTAGAGCGTTGGAACGCCTCTGTGCCGCCACTCCTTCCTCCTCTTGCACCGACACTAGCCGCCTCTCCTTCATCCGCCTGCACAGCCGCCGGAGCTCCTCTTCCTTCCCTCTGTGCTTGATTAAAGGTTAAAGGAGATGAATTTTGCATATTGTAATTTAACCCCCTGAATTTGAGCTTAATTACAATCTGTACCCACTCCTTAATATTTTGAATTTTGACCCACTCTTTTGGAGATTTTAGTTTATGCCCTGCTGAATTGTGTTATTGCAGTCTTGACCCTATATTCTTGAAATGTGTGCAGTTTTTGACCTTGTGTAAATCATAGTTTTGACCCAAAGCTTATTACGGAAAATTTTTTTGGGAGTGGTTACCCTTGTTTTGAAAATGGGATTTTTCCGTAGATTTCAATGCGTTAAATCTTCCTTTCAAATTTAGCGTTGAGGCTAAATTTGCTTTGTCTTGGTTTTAGGTCCAGAACCGCCCCGATAAAGGCTATCGTATCCGTTCGCGACATCCGTAGATCGTCTACCACCTTGGATCTTTTGTGAGTACATCCTCCCTTATTTAGTTATGATTCTAGTAGTATATTGATAGCATGAATAATAGTCTATATTTTGGGGTTTGTTTGGACGTTTTATCTTCAATAATCTGCATGTTAGCATGTATAATATGTGATTATATTACCATTTCATCTACCTTTGCGGGAATCGAGGTCTACACCTAGTTTTGCTGTAATTGCAGGTAAAATGGCACATTTCGCATCAAAAAGGAGCAAAAGGAGTCATGAGTCATTTGGAGCTACATCCAGGAAGCATAGCCATGGATTAAAGATTTACTTTGGACCAGTTTTGAGAGATTTCACATTCAGTTGTGACTCACCTCAGTTGAACAAAGATTCATCTCGACCGAGGTGATCCAGAGACGCCGACTCGACCGAGGCGAACACCTAGGACGCGGCGAGAATATTTTATTCTTGGCTGAGATCTTTTTTAAATTGGAAAGTGATCTTATATTTTTGGGCTTGGCTCCTGTAAGGAAGGAGATATGCAGAATCATATATTTTACCTATATTTATGGGAAAATATCTTTCTAAGATTTATTATCTTTGGAGGGTTATTTTCCTATAAAAAGGGTTGGATTTCCACAAATTCGGGATCCGCTATCACCCCCGCTTACACAAGAAGATTACGCAGCAGCCGCAGCGTACTCTCATTGGAGAGATTCGAAGAACCTTTTTGAAGGTTGAAGGAAGATTGAAGTCTATAGCTTTTATAACTTTTTGGAGGGTTTTTGTAAGATTGTCTTCAATTCCCTCACTTGTTGTCTTGTCTTGCTGGATTGCTATCCAAGGAACGCTTTTTGTTGTGATATTTGATTCAGTTATTGAAGTCTTTTTCCTTAAATTCTTCTTGCTCAAATATTCACCTTCTTCCCATATATTTTAATACTTTCATAATGATGATGAGTGGCTAATTTCCTTGTGTGATTCTAGGGTGATTGGCTGAAGTTTGTGGGAAAAACAATGATGGAATAGTCTTAGATTCCAGTAGGATCCTGAAAGTTCGAGTCTTTATCCTTAACCCTAAGCATCTCGCTCAGTCGATGAACATCTCGGCCGGGGTGGAAACTGGCTGACCGAGGTGACTTATCTGATTCATAACTGAGAGTTAAGTGTTAGAGTTTGCCAAATCCTATTCTTATTACACCTTTCTGGTTCAAAGCAAGCTTAGGATGAGACTTACCCGGTAATTCCTTAGTTTGTATACCAACGATCATAAGTGTGGGTAATAAAGGTTTATCCTTTATTGGGGTTTGAGTGTGCTTCCATCCCATCTTTGTGAGTTAGCCTGAGACTTACCCGGTAAAGGTTGATTCTATTCCCTTAGATGGTGTGTTAGTTTGAGGTAATAGTTCTTTATCTTGATTCCTAGAGACTTACCCGGTAATAGGAGTTACGGTTTAGGATTAGTGAGTAGTGAGACTTACCCGGTAATCTATTCCACTTTAGTAACACCTTCCCCACGCAAAAATCTCAGCTTTGTCCGCTTATCTATAGATCTTGAGTTGGAACCACAACTAGATGCTTTAATCCCTAGAATTGCATGTTTGCTTTATTGACTTCTTATTCATCTTTGATTGTGTCAATTGCTCTTGTGGTTAGTATTCACGAAGCTTACCGTTATTGACTTTGTTTCACCGAGTCCCTGTGATCGACCCCTGGAATTTTCTTGCTTTTTACTACGATTGACCCGTACACTGCGGGTTCGCATCCTTGTTTTAAGCTTAAGTCTAGGGTTATAAATTTAAAGCTTGCACACACCGTTTGGAGCGAACAAGTTTTTGGCGCCGTTGCCAGGGACTTGGTCTAGACCGAGCCGGTTGCGGTTTGCTTTCGGGGCACTTGCCCCTGTTACTACTAACTACTCTTTCTATGAGTTTTGTAGTTTTCAGGATTTCCGATGACTACATTTGATCCAGCCTGGATAGCAAGACAAAGTGCTAGGGCGGACCATTATGAATACTTGGAGGCGAAATACTCCTTCTATTGGTTTAACAATGAATGGGAAAGAGAAGAGGCCATTCAGCATGAACTTGCGATATGGGATGAGAAGAAAGTCCCTAAAAACGTTTATGAGCAACCTTTTGAAGACTCTCTCGAATCAAGATTGGAGAAGTTGATGAAGAAGGTGGAGGAGCTCAAGGAAAGCACCCTATCCTATGCTAAGCCGAAAGAGGAGCATAAGGAAGTGTTGCACGTTCCAAGCATTCCTTTAGTCGAACAAAAAATTTCTCCTGAAACTTCTGAGGAAGAGGAGGATATGGAAGGTCTCGATCTGACTGTTGAGACCTCGGTCGAAGTGGAAGAGATCTCGGCCGAGATGGAAGAATCTGCAAAACTGGAAGTAGAAGATGCAGAGAACCTTGGTCAAATTACTGAGATTGTGACCAAGGTGGAAGAAAGATCAACTGAGTTGAGAGAGATTTCATGTGTTGGTTATCAACCTAACATGAAACCTGATCCGAGCTTTGGAGAACTTTACAAGGTAAGTTCTCTTACTCCATTCGAAATCCCTATTAAAATTTCTAAATTTTTCAGGAAAGCACCGGAGAGTTGGATGTCTCTTCCGAAAGAACCTCCAAAGATCAAGATGAAGTCTTCCTTGAAATTGTTGGAAGAAGATACTCCTCGGATCATGAGGAGTGGAGTTGGCAAGCACTACACCGCTAAGGCAATGAAGAGTCTCTTGTTCAAGTATGGGGTCCCTCGCATGCTCAGGACCCTGTACCATCCCCAAGCTATAGATGGGGAAGCTGCTATGATTCTCGAGAAACTATTTTCTCAATCAAGGAAAGGATGGGACACGAGGAATGTGCCATTGAAGTGCAGGAAGTCTAGAAGGATTCCGGTGAGAATCAAACCGTACAAGCTTGTACGTGGGAGATCTTACCATTTGCCGGTGAAGTTAGGAACCGGAACCTTCTTGGAAGATTTTTACGGATGTGATGAGCACTCCACGACATTCGAAGTGCATTGAGTAATCCCATGCCGAATGGTCCAGCTAGCGACCTTAAACCAAGCGCTTCTTGGGAGGCAACCCAAGGTATTGCTTTCTTTTCCCGTTTTCTAGTCTAGCTTAGGTAGTTTTTGTTTTTGCTTTGCTTTGCTTTGTTTTTGGCGTTCTGGACAGACACCAAGGAATATCTAAGGAAGGAGCATAACTGGAAGGACAGAAGTTCGAGATTTTGAGAAGACAGAAGCATCTCGGTTATTTGTCAGAGCACCTCGACCGAGTTGATTCTTGAGCAACCGAGGCGACTAGGGTTTTCTTCAGAACCACCTCGGTCCGTACCACCTCGGTCCAGTCGAGACCATCTCGACCGAGGTGACAGCAGATCCAGGAACGGTGTAAAAAGGGGAAAAATTTATTTTTTCACTTTTTACCTTCTTCATCTCGACCGCGGCGACAGTCCACTTCGCTCTCTCTCTTTTCTTGCTCGTTTTCGACGATTTCCGCTTCTAAACTGCGATTGAAGGGTAGAGGAACCTATTGCAACAACAGATCTGCAAAGAAATCGAGCGAATCGACCGAAACGAGGTAAAAACAGTCGAAACCCAAACTCGTTCATTCGCTTCGATTTGGGCTTTGGTTGCCCCTGATTTTTCTGAGAAAAGGCTTAAGTACCCCTTAGGAAGCAATTGTAGTGATTTTTGGGGGAAAAGAACTGAATTTCTGAGAATTGGAATCGTAACTACTGCGCCTCGATCCGGTCGAACTGCATCTCGACCGAGGTGATTTCTGAGTCTTGTTAGTGACCGAGGTGTTCTGACAGTGTTGAGTGAAAATGAGTTCCGATCGTCGCCTAGCCCTCAGAGACAGATCCTCACCCTCCCCTTCTTCCTCTTCTTCCCGTCCTTACCGCCCGGTTATCCACGAGAGATGCCGGGTAGACTATGAGCGCATAGCTAGCCGTCCAGTTATCGCACCATGTTTTCTGGACGTGTCAGCTTTCGATTGCCTAGGGTTAGATGCTGACCTTAGGAGGATGATTGCCACTGTAGGGCTGGATCAGTTTACTGAGATCTGAGCCCTAGCTTATTTGGAGCCGACCTTAGAGTTTGTTAGCTCCTTCTCCTACCTCCCCACAGACCGGTCTGTGAAGTACCGGTTGATGAACCGGAACTTCATAGTTCCCTTAGAGGTTTGGAGAGAGATTTTCGGCTTTTTTGAGCCTACCGCCACCGACTTTCCCTCCCGATCCGTAGCTAGGGAGTTCTGGGGGCAGATTGCCCATATTACCGAGCATGCAGACAGATGGCACGCTGGAGATTCCAGGGAGAAGGTCATCTTCCACCCGGCCTTCAGATTAGCCCATAGGATATTCAGCGAGACACTTCTGGCGCGTACTGAGACGCCCCAGAAGATCCGACAGGGCGAGCTCTTCAGCCTCTACTGTATGGTCACAGGGGGTTTCCCACACTTTGGCTTGATCTTGGCAGAGGACCTGCACAGGATCAAGGCCAAGGCGAAGGGACACATTTGCTGCGGAGGTCTAGTCACCCATATTGCTACTTATCACGGGATGGACCTCAGTGTATGTACGATGGTGGCGGCTCCGAAGCCGCTTGGATTACAGGAGATGATCACACGGAGGATTTTGGTTCCCCGTGGTTTGACCACTCCATTTGTTGCTATGCCTTGGGAGCGGACTGCACCACAGGGGATCCGCTGGTCTGCACAGTTCACAGTTTTCGATCCGCATTACTGGCAGACAGCTTGGGCTCCACTGATGGAGGATCATAGAGAGGCAGCAGCTGCCCCGGCTGAGGAGGAGGATGACGACGACGAGGAGACAGTGGATGAGAGAGATGGTGGAGTCCCGATGGATACAGGGACGGATACTGCAGGTACGAGCGCGCCACCGATCATCGACTTGGATGATGAGGAGGAGACAGAGCCTGCACCAACTGAGACTTCTCTAGTCAGACCTGCTAGATGCAGGAGGCATGGAGTGAGAGATCGAGCTGCTCACAGACGGATCGATGACCTGACGGATCAGGTTATTGACACGTATGCTGCATTATCGCTGGATATCCGCGAGATGCAGGAGCGGCAGCACCATCAGCACATCATGGCCCAGCTTTAGTTCGAACGTGTCATGGGCTATCCTTTCGATCCGATTCAGTATCCGTACGTACCACCACCACCACCGCCGGATCGAGACTATTGAGGAGCTGCAGGATTTTCTTATTATATTTTTTATGCAGTTCAGCTATTTATCCGGTGAGTACTCTCATTTCAGACTTATATTTGACCCACTGGGACAGTGTGTCCCAAGTATGGGGTGTTTGTATTTATTATGACTACTCGATATTATTTGACTACTTTTGATGTATGACATTTGATCGGATATTTCATATTTATGCTTCAGTTGCCTCTATATGTTTATCTGATATTACATGCATATCTACAGGTTATTTGATTGAGAAAAACGTCGAAACTGAAATAAAAAAAATGTTTTTAAAAAAAAATTGTTTGACCTCGACCGAGTCAGTTCTGGCCAAACGAGGCGTTTCACCTCGGTTGAACCAAGAACACCTCGACCGAGGTGGGTTAACTGAGAGTTTTTCGAAAACGATTTTTGTGTTACTTATCTGGATATGATCTCAGTGAAGATCTTGTTTACTGACTGGTTTCAAATTCTTTATGTGTTTGAAAGGTTTTATAATATGTTTAAGTTGCTAAATGCTTTGTTTGAAATTATTAGCATGATTAATACTTTGTTTTTATCCAAATTATGTTGAATTTGAAGGTTGACACCGCAGGTTAAGTTCTCTCACTTTCTTCATGGAAAGACCAAGGCAATTCATTCTCTTCTTCTTCTCCTTCTTGATCATGCTTATCCCCTCATATACATTTTGCCTCCCTTTACCTATCCGGGAATTTGGAAGCAAGCAAAGTGGTGAAAGCAAGTGGAGTTGAAGTTGAGAAATGGCTGGAAGTGAAAGTGTTAGAAAGCAACTTTAGGTTTGGGGAAGTCAATCATGAAGATGAGTAACTCGGCACCATTCACATAGCCGGGTGTTTGTGTCTTGCCAAAGTCGGATTGAGCGATATTCCTAACGGGTCATGGTATGTGCATCAAGGGTTTGATGCATCTCGAGAAATTGATGATTGCAGATTTCCTAGGCTTCGGTTATTGTGCACCTCTGTCCATGCATCCCAAAAAGTAAGGTAAAAAGAAAAAAAAGTGTGAAATAAGCAAAGCTTATTGGTGGAAGATGTTGCAAGTCAAAGTGAAAGTGAAGTTTATCCTTTTCCCGGATTCTAGCACCACATTACCTTACACACATCCCTACCCTACACGTTTCTTGACCTTTCTTTTGGGAAGCCCTTGAGACCTTGAGCTTGTTGATTGACTTAGCGGTTTAAACTGGATTATACATGATTAATTTTGATAATTATGATTTATTATGTATTCTATGATTTTATGCAAAGATGAACAACTTTCCTATATTTATAAAATGTTTCGAGCATATTGAGTTTTTAAATTCCATGAAGTATTCTCTTAGAATGATCTATGATAGTTGCACACCATAAAATATTTTTGAAAGACTTTTTCATTGATTTTCATGACTTATAATCCATTCTATCTTGTCTTCTATATGCGGAACTTGCTTGGGGACAAGCAAGGGCTAAGTATGGGGTATTTTGATAGCATGAATTATAGTCTATATTTTGGGGTTTGTTTGGACGTTTTATGTTCAATAATCTGCATGTTAGCATGTATAATATGTGATTATATTACCATTTCATCTACCTTTGCGGGAATCGAGGTCTACACCTAGTTTTGCTGTAATTGCAGATAAAATGGCACATTTCCCATAAAAAAGGAGCAAAAGGAGTCATGAGTCATTTGGAGCTACATCCAGGAAGCATAGCCATGGATTAAAGATTTACTTTGGACCAGAGATTCATCTCGACCGAGGTGATCCAGAGACGCCGACTCGACCGAGGCGAACACCTAGGACGCGGCGAGAATATTTTATCCTTGGCTGAGATCTTTTTTAAATTGGAAAGTGATCTTATATTTTTGGGCTTGGCTCCTGGAAGGAAGGAGATATGCAGAATCATATATTTTACCTATATTTATGGGAAAATATCTTTCTAAGATTTATTATCTTTGGAGGGTTATTTTCCTATAAAAAGGGTTGGATTTCCACAAATCCGGGATCCGCTATCACCCCCGCTTACACAAGAAGATTACACAGCAGCCGCAGCATACTCTCATTGGAGAGATTCGAAGAACCTTTTTGAAGGTTGAAGGAAGATTGAAGTCTATAGCTTTTATAGCTTTTTGGAGGGTTTTTGTAAGATTGTCTTCAATTCCCTCACTTGTTGTCTTGTCTTGCTGGATTGCTATCCAAGGAACGCTTTTTGTTGTGATATTTGATTCAGTTATTGAAGTCTTTTTCCTTAAATTCTTCTTGCTCAAATATTCACCTTCTTCCCATATATTTTAATACTTTCATAATGATGATGAGTGGCTAATTTCCTTGTGTGATTCTAGGGTGATTGGCTGAAGGTTGTGGGAAAAACAATGATGGAATAGTCTTAGATTCCAGTAGGATCTTGAAAGTTTGAGTCTTTATCCTTAACCCTAAGCATCTCGCTCAGTCGATGAACATCTCGGCCGGGGTGGAAACTGGCTGACCGAGGTGACTTATCTGATCCATAACTGAAAGTTAAGTGTTAGAGTTTGCCAAATCCTATTCTTATTACACCTTTCTGGTTCAAAGCAAGCTTAGGATGAGACTTACCCGGTAATTCCTTAGTTTGTATACCAACGATCATAAGTGTGGGTAATAAAGGTTTATCCTTTATTGGGGTTTGAGTGTGCTTCCATCCCATCTTTGTGAGTTAGCCTGAGACTTACCCGGTAAAGGTTGATTCTATTCCCTTAGATGGTGTGTTAGTTTGAGGTAATAGTTCTTTATCTTGATTCCTAGAGACTTACCCGATAATAGGAGTTACGGTTTAGGATTAGTGAGTAGTGAGACTTACCCGGTAATCTATTCCACTTTAGTAACACCTTCCCCACGCAAAAATCTCAGCTTTGTCCGCTTATCTATAGATCTTGAGTTGGAACCACAACTAGATGCTTTAATCCCTAGAATTGCATGTTTGCTTTATTGACTTCTTATTCATCTTTGATTGTGTTAATTGCTCTTGTGGTTAGTATTCACGAAGCTTACCGTTATTGACTTTGTTTCACCGAGTCCCTGTGATCGACCCCTGGAATTTTCTTGCTTTTTACTACGATTGACCCGTACACTGCGGGTTCGCATCCTTGTTTTAAGCTTAAGTCTAGGGTTATAAATTTAAAGCTTGCACACACCGTTTGGAGCGAACATATATCATACCAGGTGAATCTAGCATAACTTACAGTGAATGCCGTGTAGTGGCCTTGAACCTTAGGTACTTGTGTATGGTTTATGAGCTTGTAGAGTTTTCGTTTCGATCTTAGGATGATCTTTGGGATTACGAGTTGGACCTAGCATGTTGAGTTATGACCTCATATAGGTTTTGGGGACTAGAAATCCGAGGGCTTCTAGCGTATAATAGTTGTTGATAGTGTGCCTCGTTAGGTCAGAAGTTTAGCGTTTTCTTGCGGAAAGCTGAGAGTGGTTTTATTCGAGTTACCTTGAGGGAGGTAAGTCCCCGGACTTACTTAGCCGCTTTTATGCAT
Source organism: Fagopyrum homotropicum (assembly GCA_033239125.1). Taxonomy (NCBI): domain Eukaryota; kingdom Viridiplantae; phylum Streptophyta; class Magnoliopsida; order Caryophyllales; family Polygonaceae; genus Fagopyrum; species Fagopyrum homotropicum. The sequence continues at coordinate 64,071,100 of BSWB01000005.1, forward strand.
TATTTGATGAGTGACGGTGGTGTGTGTTTTAGCTTGTTTATGATCATCAAAACCGGATTAGGATGACTTGGATATATATATATATATTGTTGGCCCACTTGTTTATTATTATCGGGCGGTGACATCACTGCCCAGCTCCCGAGGGAGACCGGAAGGCTCTCTGCGACCAGGTCATACATGGTATATAGCCGGGCTTCTTCATCACTCCACATGGTATACGAGAAGATCTCCGCATCACTCCCGTTGGTTACACGGGGACAGTGGCGAGAGTTATAAGACTACTTGGGTCACACTTTGGAACGAATGGAACTAGTAATGGAATAACTTATAAAGAAGATAAGAATCGGTTTGTATATATATGAGCATGATGTGTGTTATGTGTACTATGTGTGTTTGTGCCCTTTCTATCTTGATAAGGCCTAGAATGTGTGATAACTGTTTTATACCGATTGTTGTAGATGGCCATGCAAGTTAGGGATGTCGCCGAGTGACGTGGAGGAGTGAATAGCCAGGGTCTCCGTACATTATAGGACGGGGATGTATTTATGTTGTTATGTTGTACACTTACGTATGTTTGTTTTGGAGTTATGTTTTTTGAGGACTCGGCTGAGTTTCCGCGTTATACCTTTACCTTTCGGTTTTCCCGCGCATACATTATAAACGCTTTAAGTATTTTGCCTTTATTTGTGCCTTGTTTGAAAGGTCCGGTAAAATTGTTGCAAGGCTAAGGGTTGGGACCCATTGTTGTAACATCCCGAATCTGCGGGACTCGGAGTGTCACATTGGGTTAGGATCTCACAATGGATCCTGACCCTAGCCTGACAACAAGTTCACTAGATCTTACAACAAGGAACAGGTAGATTAAAACCAAATACATAAAAGCTGTATAAGATACATCAAAAAGGTTTACAAACACAAAGTCGAGTACAAAACATCAACCGTAAACATCTTATACAAAAGATCCCATGTCCCACGCAGTCCTAATGTACAGAAGTCCTTGGCTGGTCACCACATCTAGCTCACTCTACAGTCTTCCTAACCTGCAGATCATCTACAACACGGTATACACCGTTAGCTACAGTAAAGAATAAGTATGAAGGTAATAGCACACACACAGATCCACATCTCATATATACAATGCCACACATATTCATTTATTATCTTTCAATTATGTTATTCCATTACTAATTCAACTTATTTTGTAACACGAGGAGCCTCAAGAACCTTGTCCCATCCAACGTAACACAGGAGTTTTGCATGGGGTGATCATCACTCGTCCCCTCCTGTGAGATCATCTTTAGGGCACCTCCTCCTACCTGCAGGCAAAGGCAAGTGGTTACGACTCGTTATAATACACTTGGGTCATTTAATATCATAAATGGTCATCCTAGTCAAGTTTAGGTTAAAAATGCACAATCATATGAACATACACAACCATCACAATCATACAAGCTCACAATTGAACGCTAAGTAAGTCCTATGGACTTACTTGTAACGTTCGTATCTAATACCACGTCATAGTTGCCCCTTAGGAAAGTAATCAACGCCTGCAATAGCAAGCCACACAACATCAAATACTGCAAGGGTTAGAAGACTCGTATCGATAACAAAACCAACCTACAACCTCAGTCTAAACCTCAAGATCATAACATGCTCTCAAATGCCTAAGGCATAACCTCAACATCAACACGAGTGCCTAAGGAACATCTCTATCATACCACTCATCCTAACCAAGCTAGCCTAGCCAACATCTAAGCCAAGGCCAAAGGAAAGGAAGGAAAGAGACATACCAACAAGGTATGCCTTGAAAGCACCGACAGAAGAAAAGAACTCCAAGTTGACCCAGTGAGGCGCAGGGGCGGCTCACTCAAGGCGCAGGGGCGGCTCACAAGCATGCACAGGGGCGGCTCACAGGCAGGCACAGGGGCGGCCAAGGTCAGGCGCAGGGTCGGTTGTCTATGCAGAATGTTGGCCCCGACTTCTCTTCGATCTCTTTCTCGACTCTCTTCACTTCTTCATCAAACCACAACAATAAACATACATATATACATATGTAGGAACATCAGAAAAGCTAGGAAAGGATCCACAAAAGCTCAGCTTGTGATCCTAAGCTAGGAAAGAAAGAAAGAGGCAAAGAAGAAGAAAGAAAGAAAGAAAGGAAGATGGAGGTGAAGAGCTTACCACAACAAATCCGAAGCTGAAACCAGGAGAAAACAACACTTCCACAACCTCAACACTACATCAACAACTCTCATCAATAAGCTCAAGATCATCCAAGCTCAAAACCTCAAACAAACTCTCAAAGCCTTCTCACAAGATCAAAGGAAGATCAAGAAGAGAAGATGAAGAAGAAGAAGAACGTAAGGATGGAAAGGGAGCTGAAGAGGATGAAGAAACCCTCTCAGAGAAGCAAAGGGAGGCTTATAAAGGAAGCCAGCCGCAAAGCACGGGTCAAAGAGTCAACGAAAGCGGCTGTACCCACACAGAGCCGCAGGGACGGTTCTGTGAGGCGTAAGGGCACCTAGCCGCAGGGGAGGCCGTCCTGGTCTGCAGGGGCGGCTGAAAGGGTCCAACTAGGGCTCAGATAAGGCTCAACAAGGCTCCTAGGCTCCAAGGACTAAGGCTCTTACAATTGTGAGGTCTCCGCCCGTAGCATCCCGAGTCCCGCGGATTCGGGGTGTTACAAATCCTAACACACTCAATCCAATAGCGGCTTGTGAGGCTCACTACTACCTAACGTTTTCATCTTCTATACCTATGGTCTGGAATTACCGGGTAAGTCTATCCCCTCACTTAGTCTACTAACAAAGGTCACCCTAAGCTAGATTAGGCTTAACAAACACTAGGATTTCAACTCTCCAACTCCCTACCATGAATATATAACACCATAAGAACAACAACTCAGACACCTCGGGTGGATCAAGCACATCTCGGCCGACACGGTTGAAGAATAGACTGAGATTGTAAATTGAGATAGGAATTTTGAGGAAGCAACTATCCAAGATACATCTAACTTCAATCTATCATAATCCTAGCCATAACCTTTCATCCATCTCCCTAGAATCCCATGCTACATAGCCAACAACAATAATCTTAAAATCATTCATCATCATATCATCACATATGCATGCCATAGCTAGATGAGGAGAAAGGAAGCAATATAAAGCAAGAACAAGTTGATTAATGAGTTTAGAACCAATTTACAACCTTCCAAGAGTAGATTCAAAACGAGCACAACAATCTCTACAACTTTCCTCACTACAAGAATCTCAAAAAGTCACTCTAAAGCTATCAAATAGTGTGTTCTTCTTCTGCTCTTCAATGGGAGCTTTCTTCTTCTCTTCTCCACACTATGGCTTGGCCAAAAAAATTCAAAATTCAGTCCAAGGTGAGAATCCTCTACAAAATGTGTGCAAGTTGCAATATAACACTTCTTCTCCATCTTGGAGCGAAATGTCGTGGGCTAGAAGGAGTGTGCCAAGTGTCAAGGTGGTCCAACAGGTGATCTCGGTCCCTTCAAAGAGCATCTCATCCGAGATGGGTGGGGGCTGAACCGAGATGAGTGGTTGCATGGTTAGGATCATGGCTAAACACAAAGCCGGTGCATGGCTCGCATCAACTAAGGTAAATTTCTTCATCTTTTCTCTAGGCCTGCTTCATTGGAACCTTGAATTCGGTCTGTCACGAGGCTTGATCCTCGGATGTGATCAATAATGCATGAAAGATCTCCAAAATAATTACAAAACCGACGAATGCTCGTGTAGACGTCTATTCCGACAAATACTTGATTAAGCATAGACGTCCCGAACATAGGCAAAACCATGCATGAATGAATGCAAAAACTACCTAAAAGAATGCCTAATCTAGTGTCATAAATCACGTCATCAAAATACCCCATACTTGTCGCTTTCTCGTCCCCGAGCAAAGTTCAGATGTAGGCTAGGAGATGGCTCACGCCATCTCGTAGATTCGGGCATTCCCGTAAGCATCAAGTCTAAGCTCCTAAAGTGCATTGATGTCTACAAACCTCTTTTCACCGGCCTCCATGAGGTCAAAGTTCAACCACTTTATGGCCCAAAACGCTCTATGCTCCATTTCGACCGGGAGGTGGCAAGACTTGCCACAAAACAACTTGTAGAGGGTTGTTCCAATTGGTGTTTTGAAGGTAGTTGTATATGCCTACAAGGCATCATCAAGCCTCATGGCCCAATCCTTTGTAGTCCTTGAAACCGCCTTTTCCAAAATCCCCTTGATCTCCCGGTTGGAGATCTCAACTTGCCCACTTGTTTGGGGCTGATAAGGTGTTGCAACCTTGTGAGTCACCCCGTACTTGGCCAACAATGCTCCAAAGTTTCTAGCGGTGAAATGCTTCCCTCCATCACTTATATTCACTCTTGGTGTTCCAAATCTTGGGAAGATCACTCGTTTGAAGAACCGTACCACTACCTTGACGTCATTTGTTGGAGAAGCGATTGCTTCCACCCACCATGATACGTAGTTCACCGCAAAGAGGATGTAGAGGTTGCCACATGAAGAGGGGAATGGACCCATGAAGTTCACACCCCAAACATCAAATATCTCCACCTCTTGAATGTTGTTCAATAGCATCTCGTTTCCCCTTGAAATGTTTCCCGTCCTTTGACAAGCGTCACATGCCACAACAAAACTCTACACATCACGAAATAAGTTAGGCCAATAAAATCCAGATTTTAATACCTTGGCACACGTCTTGTGTGAGCTAGCGTGTCCTCCATATGGTAGAGAGTGGCAATGTCGGATCACGCTCTCCATCTCATCCTCTGGAATACATCTTCGGAATACTCTATCCGGTCATCTCTTGAATAAGAGAGGTTCACTCCCAAAATAGTGCCTCACGTCCTTGAAAAACTTCTTTCTTTGGGCAGAGGACATTCCGGGAGGCACTTCTTCACATACCAAGTCGTTCACGATATCCGCAAACCATGGCTCCTTTCCTCTAGATACAAGGAATAGACACTCCTCCACCACTTGCAATTGCTCATCCCGGAATGAGTCATCAATCGGGATCTCATCTCTCTCAATCTCCAAGGGAGGAAGTCTATTAAGGTGGTCCGCTACGCAATTTTTGGTCCCCTTGTTGTCTCGAATCCCCAAATAAAATTCTTGGAGAAGAAGGATTCACCGGATTAGGCGAGGTTTGGCGTCCCTCTTTTCGAGTAAATAACGGATTGCAACATGATTCGTGTACACAATCTCACCTTGGCTCCTACTAGATATGACCGGAACTGTTCAAAAGCATACACAACCGCTAGGAACTCCTTTTCGGTGGTGGCATAATTGAGTTGGGCCTCATCTAGTGTTTTGCTAGCATAGTAGATGACATGTGTAAGCCCATCTTTCCTTTGTCCTAGCATGGCCCCAACGGCCACATCACTCGCATCACACATCACCTCAAACGGTAAGCTCCAATCCGGCGGTTGCATAATTGGGGCGATGATCAAAGCATTCTTCAACCTATAAAAAGCTTCAAGGCAATCCTTCAAGAAAACAAACTCAACATCTTTCATTAATAGGTTAATGAGAGACTTAGAAATTTAGAGAAATCTTTAGTGAACCTCCGGTAAAAACCGGCATGCCCCAAGAAATTCCTTACCCCTTTCACTGAGCTAGGTGGTGGAAACTTCTCTATAGTCTCAATTTTAGCTCTATCAACTTCAATGCCTCGATGGGAGACCAAATGTCCCAAGACTATACACCGAGAAATCATCCATGAACACTTCCATAATATTCTCAATATATTCGGAAAAAATAGCCATCATACACCTTTGAAAGGTGGCGGGTGCATCACAAAACCCAAATGGCATTCTCCTATATGCAAATGTTCCCATTGGACAAGTAAATATAGTTTTTTTATTGGTCATCCGGCTGAATTGGGACTTGGAAAGACCCACTATAACCATTGTAACATCCGGAATTTTTATTCCGGCTATTGAGCGTGTTTTTGATATTCCCATGTGCGCGGCTCAATCTTCCCGCAACCACGGGGTGCTGAGTGTCGGGATTTATTTCAAAGTCCCGGACCGACACTTTGTTATTCCCCCTTTTGCTTTACGACCCCTCAGTTTCTTGAGTGAGGAGACAAGTGGGACAGTTGACCCTTTGTTCTCCCCACCCTTTTGTAGCTCACCTTTCCCTGTCTCTTCACTCTTTCTCATTCACGTTCATTTTCCCACTCTTCCTCTCTTCTGATCCTTCTTCACCATCCTTACCTTTGAAGCTCTTTGCTGCAGTGGAGGAGACTTAGATCCACTTTGGTAAGCTACTCTTCCTCCCTGATGCGGGGATTAGCCACGAAGAATGCATCTAGACGAACAACCTGTTCTGAAGAATGAAGAACACACGAGATTAACAAATATAGACAACAATGAAAACGAGAAAACAGAAAGGGATAAGAAGAACCGAAAGGAACAATGATAGAACCCTTAGATTCGAGATCCAAGAACCAAACCAGTGACGATTCGACCCCGCTTCTTACAACTCCACACAATCGATCTGAAAATCGAGAGCACGAAGAGGGTGCCTTGTTCGACTTGCAACACCAATCCCGAAGGAGATTGACATACACAAGAATGAGAAAGCTAGATCACAAACACAAACTCACGAGACAAGAATGATTGAATTCTCTTGGATTCAATTCTGAAATGCTCTCAGCAAAACTTGTATCAAACTTGTCTAACTACAAAAGAAGAGAGAAAAGGCTTTATATACATCCTAGGCCTTTTCTTCTAAAACAGAAAAAAAGAAACTAATTACAATAATTACATTGAGAGAGAGTTAAATAAATCCCAGCAAACATAGAACACAATTGGGCCTAATTAAACTATCCTATTCAGCCTCTCACGTCCACATACTTAAATGAATGTTCCAACCATGCACATGCACACACGTGAAGCCCCTTGTATCTGATTTCTAGGCCTCCTTCTATCCTTTGAAATGCTTTCCAAGGCCTGCCCAGCAACTAGAAATACAATTTAGGCTCCATTAATCATCTTGGCTTGGATGTGTTCGTGGCTGATCCACAAGATGGTCCTTAGACTTGATGAAGGTGGACTTGGTTGAGCTTCATGGACCATGTTTAGGAAAAGAGCATCCATCTCAGCTTGACGTTTAGCTTGCGCTCTTGTTAGAGTCCCTTGAGGTGGTGAAGATGGAGTTAGCTCAGATAATCCTTCATCACGATGGACTTGGAATGTTACATCCATTAATTGGCTTGGACGTTCCCGCATCATTCCCCCTTTGTTGAAAAGGATTCGTCCTCAAATCCAGGTCCTCTTTTCTTGCAAAGACAATGCTTGCTTGGTCCCTAGGAATCTCTCCCTCCAAGCTTGAACGCCATCCTCTTTCCTGAATCCTTGGTTGCTCCCTGTAATCATAAGAGTAAACACACAATAAGGACAAGAAGCACAAGCATCAAAAAGATACTTCAAGTATTCTAGCCGAGTGGTAGAGAAAACTTCCTTGAAATACTCCGTTAGTGCTCTCAAGGAGGGGTTGTACATCAATATGTCATCACTGTAAACAACACATGTATAAACATAACGATCAAGCACATACACACTCAATGACATGGATAGGTTAGGTGGTACAGAGATTGTTTTCCTAACTCTCATGCTTAGCTCATGATACCACTCTGTAGAAACTCTAAAGAGCATACAAATCTGTCCTAAAGACTCCAAACGAGTAGAAGGTAACACATAGGCCGATTTAACCCTAAAGTTAATAAACATTATCACAACAGGGAACTTGTCATTTATGTTCCTCCAAAGAACTAACCTATAGGGTCCAATCAACTCTAAGTATTCATCCAAGCATACTAAAGACTTTCAAGCAACATGATAACCAAAAAGACTCCTCAAGCACAATACACCACCAATTTGTAAACTAAAGTCCTCCAAATCAGATTTTGGTGCATTTGCACTCTTGCAAGCAATATCCTCAAGTTTAGAGTCCAATTCATCACACTCACTTCCTAGGTCCAAATCATCCTCAAATAAGATATCATCACTAGCTTGCAAACTAGAGACTTCACATAAATCCAAGAAAGAACAATCCATAGACAACAAGCTATCCGAACCTATAGGAAGACTCTCGTGTGCACCCTTTTTACACTCAAATCAACACAAGGGAAGACATCCATATCACTAAACTCATCAAGCACATGTGGTAAATCAAGACTACTAGGCTCAACTTGCTCACAATTAGATTTAACACCATCAAGATACTCAACATGCTCAAAATCAGATTTAACACATTTAAAGGACTTCTTAAGCTCCAAATTAGATTCAACACAAGAAATAGACTCATTAAGCTTCAAATCAACCTTAAAAGATGCACTAGACTCGTTAAACTCTCAAACAACCTCAATACATGCAATAGACTTATCATGCTCAGAATTAGGCTTAACAACACATTTGGTGCATTTCTCATGCTCATCACTACCAATTTCATCTACTAAATCAAATTTATGCTCAATGATGCTATCCCTAGAGATAACATGCAAAACAACCTCAGATTCTGAATTCAGCAGCTCTAAGTGATTAAACATGGTAGTAGAAGGTATAGAATTACATCCCTTTGGGGCTGCGGAAACCTCAATTGGCTGGTACGGAGGTGACTCATGTCTCCATCCTTCATCCTCCGAATAATCCTTTGCCTCACAAGCAATATTCAGATATTGATTAGGATAATCATGCATATTAGAAGTAAAAGGGACATAATTATGCTCCTGGAAAGCATGGTTTCTTTGGCCTTGTGGATTAGGCCTTAAAGGCCGCGTAGTATTGGAATTTATTTCAGCCTCAAGTGTGGCCAACTTTGTACTTTGACCATCAAGGCTATCTAGCAAGCCCTTGAAAAGGTTGAACAATTCGATGTGAATCGATTCTAGGCTGTTTGTACTTGCTGGACTTGGTGACCTAGACATAATTCCAAACACTCATCAAAACAAACAAACGCGTTAGGTTAGATAAAAAAAAATCACCTCGCAAGTGTATCACTCAGAAAATAAGGTTCTCTCACTCTCTAGTGGTGTGATACAAGCTTGTTGATGACTCGTCTTGTATTAATCAAAAACCTCACGTGAGCTCGATGCCTAGTCAAACAAAAGCTTTAGGTAGAAACGAAATTCAATTTTAGTCACTTCAAAAACGTGTTTGACTCAACAAAATAGCAGAAAAGACTCAAACGGAAAGGACAAATTTCACGAATGTTATATGCAACTAGATTGACTCAAATTTAGAACTCAAGATAAATCTTGAAAGACCTTACTCGTAAGACCCAAGAAGTGAACCTTAGACACCGAAGGGTAAGGTTGGTCAAGGCGGAGCTATGGTTTAGATGGCCGAAATGGTAGGAATTAGTGAGGGTCTTGGCGTGGTTAGATAGGCTCAACGAGACAACTTGGTTCTTCCTTCTAATGAGGTGATATGCTTGAGCTTAAGTCCTTCTTTAAGTCCATTTTACTTGCTGAAATAGCACTACGTACAAGTAACAAACTTAGGCTAATTACAACCTATGAAATAAAAACATGAAATGAAAAAAACAAGACTAGAATGAAATGAAATAGCAAATGAAATGAGAAACAAAATCTGATTCTTTTTTTTTCTATTTTTTTATTTTTCTTTCTTTTCTTTCTTTCTTTCTTTTTTTTTCTTTTTTGAATTTCGGATTCTTTTTCTTTTCTTTCTTTCTTTCTTTTTTTTTTAACTTAGGAAATCAGACTTGATTTGAATTCAAATGAACAAAAGAAAAGAAAAAGAAAGAAATAAAATCCTATAACAACTAAGAGGGCTGGCTATTTATTTATGAAATAAAGACACTAAAATGAAAGATAATTAGCAACCAAATCGAAATAACAGAAGTGGACTAAGAAATTAAAGAAAAGCCAAGTAAATCCTCAATTTGTTGGAAGAAGATATGGTTGACCAAGTAAATAGCTACTCAAGTGAGAGGGAATTCAAATTGAGCAGATTTTGTGGTGGAGAGAGGGTAATTTTGTGGGATCCGAAAGGGAAATAGCTAGCAACGTTTTTTTTTTTGGCTAAATTTTTATTGTTTTGGTCAGTTTATGGTTCGAAATGGATGGTTATGGTGGCTGGTGGTGGTTGGTGCTATGGTGGTTTCCGGTGTCCAAAACTCACAATCAAAGGAACAAACTCGTTAGACTCAAACAAAGCTTAGAGTAGAAGAAAGAAACAGAAATAGACTCAAACAAAAGATAATGATCAATTGCAATGATCAAAACAGACTCTTTTTGTGATTTTATGATTGATTTACCGACTCATTATGGTGGTTGGACGTCAACTATGCTCTGATACCAATTGATGCGGGGATTAGCCGCAAAGAACGGATCTAGACGAACAACCTGTTGTGAAGAATGAAGAACACATGAGATTAACAAATATGGACAGCAATAAAAACGAGAAAACAGAAAGGGATAAGAAGAACCGAAAGGAACAATGATAGAACCCTTGGATTCGAGATCCAAGAACCAAAACAGTGACGATTCGACCCCGCTTCTTACAACTTCACACAATCGATGTGAGAATCGAGAGCACGAAGAGAGTGCCTTGTTTGACTTGCAACACCAATCCCGAAGGAGATTGACATACACAAGAACGAGAAAGCTAGATCACACACACAAACTCACGAGACAAGAATGATTGAATTCTCTTGGATTCAATTATGAAATGCTCTCAGCAAAACTTGTATAAAACTTGTCTAACTACAAAAGAAGAGAGAAAAGGCTTTATATACTTCCTAGGCCTTTTCTTCTAAAATAGAAAAAAAGAAACTAATTACAATAATTACATTGAGAGAGAGTTAAATAAAGCCCAGCAAAAATAGAACACAATTGGGCCTAATTAAACTCTCCTATTCAGCCTCTCACGTCCACATACTTAAATGAATGTTCTAACCATGCACATGCACACACGTGAAGCCCCTTGTATCTGATTTTAAGGCCTCTGTCTGTCCTTTGAAATGCTTTCCAAGGCCTGCCCAACAACTAGAAATACAATTTTGGCTCCATTAATCATCTTGGCTGGGATGTGTTCGTGGCTGATTCACAAGATGGGTCCTTAGACTTGATGAAGGTGGACTTGGTTGAGCTTCATGGACCATGTTTAGGAAAAGAGCATCCATCTCAGCTTGACGTTTAGCTTGCACTCTTGTTAGAGTCCCTTGAGGTGGTGAAGATGGAGTTAGTTCAGATAATTGTTACGCTCAGGATGTGATACGCAATTGGTTTTAAATTTATATTCTCGTTATATTTCTCCTAACTCCTAGCGAACCCGCAGTGTACGGGACGTTCGTAGTAGGGATAGTATTCCGAGGTCGAACACAAAGACTAAGGTGAGATTGATTCGATTAGTGATTTTTAGTGAAGATCTAGGTGAAGAAAAAGGAAAGGAAATAAAGAAATGAAAATCTAAATGTTTTTGGTGGGTTTTTAGGTGATCAATCAAGGATCACTATTCAAGCAAGATAATAGAACAAACTAACAACTCAAGATAGCAAGGTAAACAAGTAACACAAGCACAAAATATGTAATCAAGAGAGGAATGTGGATTCTAGAGTTCAAGATTTCCGGTTATGGCATTGGACTCAAGGTTCTAGAGATTCTAGGACAAGGTTGCGGTGTTGGGGAAGAGTGTTTAACTAATGGAAGCAATTACTGGGTAGGTCTCTCACTTCACTAGTCCCGCAATCAAACTGCTATTACCGGGTAGGTCTCAAGGGGTTAAAGTAGGGAATTCTACACAAACTGGATACTACTTAAGGGGTAACCCTCTCCTTACCGGGTAAGTCTCGGAATAGGGAAGTCTCAAGCAATAATCCTAGCACACTCGATCCAATAGCGGCTTACAAGGCTCACTACTACCTAGTATTCATCATCTTAGGTATCTAAGGTCGGAAATCATCGGGTAGATCTCTTCCCTCACTTAGATTGATAGCATTAGGTGATCCTAAGCTAAATTACGCTTAATAAACACTAGGATTTAAACAACAAAACACCCTAACATACAGATTCATCAATTAAAGATCAACAGAGAAGAAAATCGGGTGGATCTTATAAAAATCGGCCGATCTAGCATGATGAACAACCCGATTTTTCTCTCTGGTTAAGGTTTTGTGAAATCAAATCATCCTAAACTAACATATAAGTCCATTCTATCATCACCCTAGCCATAACCATCAATCCATCACTCCAGAATCACAATAAACTAGCCAATAATATGCATATCAAGATCCAAAATCATCACACAAGCATACATGGTTTGCATAGATGGATAATGAAAGATAGGCAAATAAAAACAATAAATCTCAGCTGAATCTAAGTTTTAGCAAGACTTACAACCCTTAGAATTAAGTTCCAAAACGTTCCTAACAATCCTTGCAATAGTTCTTCAATCCAAAACTCCAAAAATCACTCTAAATCTCTCAAAACCTCACTATGACTCTTAGGTTGGTGTTCCCTTTCTTCCTTCCAATTGAGAGAGTTTTTCTTCTTCTCTAAGTCTCTTTTCCAATCCAATGAGCTGTGAATGAGAATGTGGGAGAGGAGAGATACTCAGCAACAGCTTGCTGGACCACTTATATTCTCCACCAAGAGCAAGGCCGGATCAAGAGATCGTGGGTCACGTGGCTTAAGATGTCAAAGGCAGGAAAATCGACCCAGAGGAATAAATCGGCCGATTTTCCTGGCAGTTGGTCCGATTTTCTTCAGTAGAAGCATGCTATGATCGTCTAGCCATGAGTTGCTCCATTGCTTGCACCAATAGTGGTCTTTGTGTCCTTTGTTGCTTCAATTATGCTCCGTCAAAGATTTGGATGTGTACCACCATGAGGCTTGCCCCTCGAATGTATCGATTAATGTCCAATAGATCCCCGAATTACCTACAACACCGACAAAGGCTCGTGTAGACGTCTATTCTAGAATTATGCATGAAACGAGTGTAAACGCCGTTAACTAATGCCAAAACCGTGCATGAATAATGTGAAAAACTATCTAATTGTATGCCTATACTAACGTCATAAATCACGTTATCAAAATACCCCATACTTAAGATTTGCTCGTCCCCGAGCAAGATCCAACTATAGACTAAGAGATGACATGATTTATGTATGTAGAAAAACAAGAAAATCTTTTTGGAATTGTGCTTCTAGCATTGGATCACCTTCATAGTCATGTTCATAGCAATGGACAAGCCATCATGCATGAAATAAATGAAGGCATGGAAAGGCAATTATACTTAACTAGAAGTCATGCATGAGAGGTGAAAATGAAGAAGTCAAGATGATCATGAGCATTTCCAATCTAGATCACTAAGCCTTACACACATGCAATTAGGTTACAAGGACTTAGGAAAGAAAAGGCTAAGAAACGTGATGATAAGGTGGGAATTTTCTAAGGCTATGTGGTGCAAATCCGGAAAGGGAACTAAACAACCACAACTTTTACATTTATACTTCATCCACCAAAGTGTATTTTTCTCCTTCTTTTCTTTTCTTTTCACTTATTTTTTAGACAATGGCATTGGTGTACAAAAGCTGAAACCTTGGTGATTAGCCGTCCTCAGGCTTTTTCTATTTTTCGAGGTGCATCCACACCGGGCACACATACCAAACCTCGTTAGGTCTATCGGTTTATTTGACTTTGGCAAGGCACCAACACCCGATTATGTGAAGTGTGCCGAGTTACTTGTCATTTAAACCAACGTCCCCAAACCTAATATTTTTGTCTACACTTTCACATCAAATTCAGCATTTCATCCACATTCTTTCATCAACGACTTCACCCCACACTTGCTTTCACAAGCATCAACACACTAGCATGCTCCTAGTTCCGGATGGGTCAAAAGAGGTAAAATTTTTCATCAATTGAGGTGCTCAAACAACATGATCAAGATGAGAATTAGAGAAAGATGAATTGCCTCGATCACTCCTAAATGATGTGCAAGAACTAGCATGTAATTTCGACTTTCAATCCTCAATTCAATCAAGGCAAACATTCATGATCACAATTCACACATGGGATTCAAGATAAGTATTTCAAGTCCACATATGCATACATCAATTCAACACATAAGGCTATCCATAGCCAATTCACACGACAATTTCATCATAAGGGTCATTCCCAAGCTTTAGAAGCACTAAAATTTTTAAAATTTTCTGATTTTTTTTGGATGTTTCGAAATATGTATGTACAATGCAAGACATAATGAAACATGTGACAAAATTAAACTATCCTAGATACTAATCATGCAAGTGATCATGAAAACCCCACCCCATACTTAGAAACACATTTTCCCCAATGTGGAAACTAAATAAAGAAGTGAAAGAGAGTCCTCACAATGTAAAATTGGTGATGCTTTGGTATTTTGGTTCACATTGAATGATGATGGTGGATGATCGATCAAGGATGGTAGAGAGCTCTTGATGTCCATTATGGTGTCGGAATCCGTGCTTGGCACCGCAAGCCGTCCAAGTTCCACGTCCGCTCTACCCATGCTTGATTGGAGATCATCACTTTCCTGTACAGAAGGAAAAATCGCCCCTGTTGCCCAAGAAAATCGGCCGATCTGGCTGAAGAACAGGCCGATTTTTTCTGGGTGATTTCCTCCTCGTCCATGTGCTTGGATCTTGTACCTTCAACAGTTCCATGAGGTTTTCACATGAACTCCAATATCTCATTACACAAGACAATCAACAAGACCTAGCACTCAAAAACACGAAAGAAAAACAAAGCACACCAAGAGTGAGATCAAACAAAAGCAAGAAGAACAAAAGGAAAAATATGTACCAATGGGTTACCTCCCATTAAGCGCTTCTTTATGGTCATTAGCTTGACCAAATTCAGGAGCGTTTCAATCAAGGTGAAGTGGGGCGATCATTTCCACCGGGGCTTCCGGGATGTACTTCTTCAAACGGTGCCCATTCACCTTGAAGTTACCACAATGATCTCCTCCTATCTCTACCGCTCCATGAGGAAAGACCTTCTTCACAACATAGGGACCCGTCCATCTTGACTTGAGCTTTCCGGGGAAGAGCCGCAACCTCGAGTTGAAAAGAAGCACCAAGTCACCCTTATTCAACTCCTTTGGGATGAGGCGCTTGTCATGCCAACGCTTGGTCCTTTCCTTGTAGATCCGGGCATTCTCATAAGCATCCAACCGGATCTCCTCAAGGGCGTTCATGTCTAGCAACCGCTTCTCACCGGCCTCCTTGAGGTCAAAATTCAACCACCTTATAGCCCAATATGCTCTATGGTCCATCTCTACCGGAAGGTGGCAAGACTTGTTATAAACTAGCTTGTAAGGAGTGGTGCCGATTGGTGTCTTGAAAGCGGTTCTATATGCCCACAAAGCATCATCGAGCTTCATAGCCCAATCTTTTCTCGTCCTAGAGACCGTCTTCTCAAGTATCCCTTTTATCTCCCGGTTGGAGATCTCCACATGGCCACTAGTTTGGGGGTGGTAAGGTGTTGCCACCTTATGAGTCACCCGATACTTAGCCAAAAGTGCCCCAAAGTTCCTATTAGTGAAGTGCTTCCCTCCATCACTTATGATCACCCTTGGTGTTCCAAACCTAGGGAAGATCACTCGGTTGAAGAACCGCACCACCACCTTGGCATCATTTGTAGGAGAGGCGATTGCCTCCACCCATCTTTAAACGTAGTCTACTGCCAATAGGATGTAGAGGTTGCCACATGAAGAAGGGAATGGTCCCATGAAGTCCACACCCCACACATCAAGTATCTCCACCTCTTGTATGTTGTTCAAGGGCATCTCATTCCTCCTTGAGATGTTGCCCGTCCTTTGGCAAGCATCACAAGCTACCACAAAGCTTTGTACATCCTTGAACAAACTTGGCCAAAAGAAGCCCGATTGCAACACCTTAGCACATGTCTTGTGTGAGCTAGCATGCCCTCCACATGGCAAGGAATGACAATGGCGGATCACACTCTCCACCTCATCCTCCGGTATACATCTTCTAAACATTCCATCCGGACCTCTCTTGAACAAAAGTGGTTCACTCCAATAGTAGTGCCTCACATCCTTGAAGAACTTCTTTCTTTGGGCATATGTCAATCCGGGAGGCACTTCCTCACACACTAGGTAGTTCACAATGTCGGCATACCATGACTCACTCCCTCTAGATACTTGGAACAAGCACTCTTCCACCATTTGCAATTGCTCATCCCGGAATGAGTCATCAATCGGGATGTCATCTCTCTCAAGCTCTATCGGTGGGAGTCTACTAAGGTGATCCGCCACGGAGTTCTCGGATCCCTTCTTGTCCCGGATTTCCAAATCAAACTCTTGAAGAAGAAGGATCCACCGAATCAACCTAGGCTTTGCATCCTTCTTGGTAAGGAGATAACGGATCACAGCATGATCCGTATACACTATGACCTTTGCTCTAACAAGATATGAGCGAAACTTCTCAAAAGCATACACCACCGCTAGCAACTCTTTCCCGGTGGTAGCATAATTGAGTTGGGCATCATCTAGCGTCTTGCTAGCATAATAAATGGCATGAGTGCGCCCATCTTTCCTTTGCCCCAAAACAGCCCCAACGGCTACATCGCTTGCATCACACATGATCTCAAACGGTAAACTCCAATCCGGAGGTTGCATGATAGGTGCGGAGATCAAAACGTTCTTCAACCTACAAAAAGCCTCAAGGCAATCTTTGGAGAAAACAAATTCAACATCTTTCATTAGTAGGTTAGTAAGAGGCTTAGAAATTTTAGAGAAGTCTTGAATAAACCTCCGGTAAAAACCGGCATGCCCTAGAAAACTCCTTACCCCTTTCACCGAGGTAGGTGGTGGCAACTTCTCTATCGTTTCAATCTTGGCCCTATCAACCTCAATGCCACGGTTAGACACCAAGTGTCCTAACACAATACCTTCACTTACCATGAAGTGGCATTTTTCCCAATTCAAGACAAGATTTGTCTCCTCACATCTT
Source organism: Fagopyrum homotropicum (assembly GCA_033239125.1). Lineage (NCBI taxonomy): Eukaryota > Viridiplantae > Streptophyta > Magnoliopsida > Caryophyllales > Polygonaceae > Fagopyrum > Fagopyrum homotropicum. Next base: position 64,088,113 of record BSWB01000005.1, read on the forward strand.
TGCAATACTAATGACAAGTTAGCCAAGCAATTATCAAAGGAAGAACCATAAACAGAGAAATCATCCATGAACACTTCCATGATATTTTCAATGTATTCCGAAAAGATAGCCATCATACACCTTTGGAAGGTGGCGGGTGCATTACAAAACCCAAATGGCATTCTCCTATATGCAAAAGTACCCCATGGACATGTAAATGTGGTTTTCTCTTGGTCATCGGGGTGGATAGGGATTTGGAAGAATCCACTATAGCCATCTAAATAGCAAAAATGAGAATGTTGAGCTAACCTCTCTAGCGTTTGGTCAATGAAAGGGAGAGGGAAGTGATCTTTCCTAGAGACCATGTTAAGCTTCCTATAATTAATACACATCCTCCACCCCGTAACCGTCCTAGTCGGGATTAGTTCATTGTTCTCATTGGTTACTACGGTCATCCCACCCTTCTTAGGTACTACATGAACGGGACTAACCCACTTACTATCCGAGATAGGGTAGATAATTCCCGCATCTAGCAATTTAATGATTTCTTTCTTAACCACCTCTTTCATTATAGGATTCAATCTTCTTTGATGTTCAATAGAGGGTTTATGGTTATCTTCCATCATTATCTTATGCATGCACAAAGAGGGCTTAATGCCAACAAGGTCATCAATGGTGTATCCTATTGCCTTTCTATGCAGTTTCAATTCATTCAACAATCTATTAAGTTCATCATCATTCAAAGATGCATTCACAATCACCGGATAAGTAGAATTTGAACCAAGGAAAGCATACTTTAAATGAGAAGGAAGAGGTTTAAGATCAAGTTGAGGAGGACCTTTTTCGGTTGGAGACGATCCATACAATGTAGGTTGAGATGATTGCAAAGCCATGGAAGCCTCCTTGAAGTCCCTTGATGATTGCTCACAATCAAGTGGTTGATGTTGAAAAGACCCAGGAAAATCGGCCCAGTCAGAAAAATCGGCCGATTTTCCTGGGGGTAGGTCGATCTGAGTTTCTGTTTTTGCAGAACTGGATGAAATTTCAGCACAAGGCCAAAAATCGGCCGATTTGGTCCCTCCAGTCCGATTTTTCTACCTGTTGCCCTCTTCTTCTAGCACTTCAAATCCAACACTTGGTAGCTCGTCCAATGCATTCAAGGCCTTGATTACTTCATTGCTACTCTCCTCAACTCCTTCCTCCATCAAGCTTGAGCTAAGTACCTTCTCAAGTGGATCCTTGAGCAAGATTGAACTCACAACCTCTCTAGACTCCTCTTCCTCAACTATGTTGAATACATCTTCATCAACGGTTGGCCCTTTCATCATTGTGGAAAGCTTGAACTTGATGTTCTCTTCTCCAATGTTGAAGGAGAGAGTCCCATTCTTGTAATCTACTAGACATCCAGAAGTAGCTAGGAAAGGTCTCCCCAAGATGATAGGAGCCGGATAGTCCGCCGGGATGTCCAAAACAACGAAGTCTATGGGCACATAGAACTTCCCTAGTTGCACCGGAATGTCTTCCAAGATTCCAACCGGATGAGTGATTGAGCGATCCGCCATGTAAAGGGTCATCTTGACCGGCTTCGGCTCTCCTAGCCCAACTTTGTTGCAAAGTGTAAGCGGAATGATGCTTACACTTGCCCCAAGATCACATAGGGCGTCGTACTTCACTTCTCCTACTCCGATTGGCACACAAAAGGATCCCGGATCCCTTAGCTTAGGAGGCATCTCCTCCTTCATTGTTTGAATCAACTCCGAGGATCTCTTTGTCATTCTTATCTTCCCATACTCCTCCAACTTCCTTTTGTTGGAGAGTATCTCCTTCAAAAACTTGCCATATGCCGGCATACCTAAGATAGCATCCATGAACGGAATATTATCATGCAATTTAGACATAAGTTCAAGGAATTTACTAAAATGATTGTCCAAGCGAGCTCTTGCTCGTGATTGTGAGAACGGTAGTGGTGGCTTGTATGGAGGCGGTGCCACATATGTTGGCTCAACATCCTTGCTCTTGCCTCCATCTTCTTGCAATGGCTCTTCTTCATTCACCACTTGCTTCCCTTTAGCATTCTCCTTGGGTAAAGGATCCTTCATGCTCAACCCACTCCTCATTGTAATGGCCAACACTTGGCCTCTACGGTTTTCTTCGGTTCTTCCGGGAAGTTTTCCCGGATCTCTATGGGCGTCACCCGCTTTTTGGAACACTTGTGCTTCCAACACTTTTTGAGGTTTGGAAATGGAAGTCACCGTGCTCTCAAGACCACTCAACCTTCCAAGCAATTGCTCAAACATCATTTCGGTTCTATCCTTTGGAGGTTGAGTAAATCCGGGTGGAGGTTCTTGTGAAGCTTTTGGTGGTGGAGTTGTGCTTGTGGAAGCGGGAGGGTTCAAGGCTCCATCCGGGTTAGAATAGGAAAACCCGGGATGGTTGTGGTTGGGCCGGTAATTGTTGAATTGCCGGTTGTTGTTGAAGTTCCTTGGGCCTTGATAGTTGTTGTAATTGCCCCTTCCCATGTAATTCACATCCTCCGGCTTGGAAGATAAGTTAGCTTGTGGGAGCACTTGAGGAGTTGCTTGGTTCTTCAAAGTTGTAGCACACAACTCCCTCAAGGACTTTAGCTCGTTGTTGATGGCGTCAAGCTTGAAATTGCTCATGGTGACCTCACTCACCTCATATGCTCCCGCCTTTCTCCCTTCACTCTTCCTATGGGAGTATTTCTCAATCACTAGAGCTTGTTTCTCTACAAACTCCCAAGCATCATCCACATGCTTCTCCATGAAAGTTCCACCGGAAAGAGATTGAAGCTTGAATTGGCTATCTTCATCAAGTCCGTTGAAGTAGATCTCCAATAGGTCAATTTTCGGTATGCCATGGTGTGGACAATCTAGGAGAAGGTCTTTGAATCTCTCCTAAGATTTGAAGAAACTCTCTCTATCCTTCATCACGAAGGCATTGATCTTCCCTCTTAATTCGGTAGTCTTGGAAGGTGGGAAGAACTTAGTCAAAAACTCGGTTGTCATCTCCTCCCAAGTACCAACTCGCCCTTGTGGAATAGATTGATACCAAGCTAAGGCTTTGTCCTTAAGAGAGAAGGAGAAAGCCCTAAGCTTATGGTTGTTGCTCTCCAATCTTGGCGGTCTAAGAGTCTCCATCAAAATCTCATAGTTCATCAAGTGTTGATGAGGAGACTCTCCTTCCATCCCTCCAAATTGATTATGCCGGATCATTTGTAGAACTTGAGGGCGGAGTTCGTAGTTGTGGGCTGCGGGATCTCCTAAGTTCACACCCGGACGGTGTGCTCTTTGTGCCGGATCCATACGTCTCCCCAAGGTTTGTGGCTCTTCAATAGCAATGGGCACAAACCTAACATTCGCCGCCGGCTGCGGTTGTGGTGGTGGAGGAGGTGGAGGTTGTTGACGATTAAGCTCTCCTTGTACAAGGGCTTGCCTAATCTCATCAATCTCCCTCCTAGTTATTTCTTGCCTCTCATTGGCAAGTCTCCTTTCTTCCTCCAAGAGCTCATCTCTTAGCCTTATTTGCTCTAAAGCCTCATCCAATTCAGCTTGGAGATCTCTTCCGGCCATCTCTTTTCCCTTTTTAATGCTCGTGGATCTAGATTTAAGGGTTTTCTCCGGTTCGGGATCGAATGGAGCTAAATCCTTGCCACGAGATCTTCGCATACACCTAAAGAGTAAGAGATGTCTTGAAAAGCAAAGACACAAACCAAAGAGAGATCAAAAGCAACAAGAAAGATCTACACTATAAACAATCACAAATAGACTCGATCAAGACCTAGTCCCCGGCAACGGCGCCAAAAACTTGTTACGCTCAGGATGTGATACGCAATTGGTTTTAAATTTATATTCTCGTTATATTTCTCCTAAAATCATAGAATGCATAATAAGTCATAATTATCAAAATTAATCATGTATAATCCAGTTTAAACCACTAAGTCAATCAACAACCTCAAGGTCTCAAGGGCTTCCCAAAAGAAAAGGTCAAGAAACGTGTAGGGTAGGGATGTATGTAAGGTAATGTGGTGCTAGAATCCGGGAAAAGGATGAACTTCACTTTCACTTTGACTTGCAACATCTTCCACCAATAAGCTTTGCTTATTTCACACTTTTCTTTTTACTTTACTTTTTTTTTGGGATGCATGGACAGAGGTGCACAATAACCGAAGCCTAGGAAATCAGCAATCATCAATTTCTCGAGATGCATCAAACCCTTGATGCACATACCATGACCCGTTAGGAATATCGCTCAATCCGACTTTGGCAAGACACAAACACCCGGCTATGTGAATGGTGCTGAGTTACTCATCTTCATGATTGACTTCCCCAAACCTAAAATTACTTTCTAGTACTTTCACTTCCAGCCAACTTCTCAATTTTATCTTCGCTTGCTTTCACCACTTCGCTTGCTTCCAAGTTCCCGGATAGGTAAAGGGAGGCAAAATGTATATGAGGGGCTAAGCATGATCAAGAAGAAGAAGAAGAAAAGAATGAATTGCCTTGGTCTTTCCAGGAAGAAAGTGAGAGAACTCACGATGTGGTGTCAACCTTCAAATTCAACATAATTTGGATAAAAACAAAGTATTAAACATGCCAATAATTTCAAACAAAGCATTTAGCAAGTTAAACATATTATAAAACCTTTCAAACACATAAAGAATTTAAAACCAGTCAGTAAACAAGATATTCACTGAGATCATATCCAGATAAGTAACACAAAAATCGTTTTCGAAAACTCTCAGTTAACCCACCTCGGTCGAGGTGTTCTTGGTTCAACTGAGGTGAAACGCCTCGTTTGGCCAAGACTGACTCGGTCGAGGTCAAAATTTTTTTTTTTTTAAAACCATTTTATTTCAGTTTCGACGTTTTTCTCAATCAAATAACCTGTAAATATGCATGCAATCTCAGATAAACATATAAATGCAGAAGTGAAGCATAAACATGAAATATCCGATAAAGTATGAGTCATACATCAAGGTAATCAAATAAGTACATCAAGTCGTCATCAAATAAGTACAACAAATACCCCATACTTGGGACACACTGTCCCAGTGGGTCAATATAAGTCTAGAAATAAGAGTACTCACCGGATAAAAAGCTGAACTGCATAAAAATATAATAAAGAACGTCCTGCAGCTCATCAATAGTCGCGATCCGGTGGTGGTGGTAGTGGCACGTATGGATACTGAGTCGGGTCGAACGGATAACCCATGACGCGCTCGAACTGAAGCTGGGCCATAATATGCTGATAATGCTGCCTCTCCTGCATCTTGCGGATATCCAGCGACAATGCAACATATGAATCAATAACCTGATCTGTTAGGTCATCGATCCGTCTGTGGGCAGCTGGATCTCTCACTCCGCACCTCCTGCGTCTAGCAGGCCTAACTGGAGAAGTCTCAGCTGGTGCAGGCTCAATCTCATCATCATCATCCAGATCTATGATCGGCGGCGCGCTCGTCCCTGCAGTATCTGTCCCTGTATCCATCGGGACTCCACCATCTCTCTCATCCACTGTATCCTCGTCATCAGCCTCCTCATCCTCATCCTCAGCTGGGGCAGCTGCTGCCCCCTGTAATCCTCCATCAATGGTGCCCAGGCGGTCTGCCAATAGTGTGGATCGTAAACGGTGAACTGGGCAGACCATCGGATCCCCTGTGGCGCAGTCAGCTCCCACGGCATAGCCACATATGGAGTGGTCAGACCTCGGGGAACTAGAATCCTCCAAGTGATCATCTCCTGCAATCCAAGCGGCTTCGGAGCCGCCACCATCGTACAAGCACTGAGGTCCATGCCATGATAAGCAACTATGTGGGTGACAAGACCTCCGTAGCAGATGTCTCCCTTCGCTTTGGCCTTGATCTTGTGCAGGTCCTCTGCCAAGATCAAGCCAAAGTCCGGGAAACCCCCCGTAACCATACAGTACAGATTGAAAAGCTCGCCCTGTCGGATCTTTTGGGGCGTCTCAGTACGCGCCAGAAGTGTCTCGCTGAATATCCTATGGGCTAACCTAAAGGCTAGGTGGAAGATGACCTTCTTCCTGGAATCTCCAGGGCGCCATCTATCTGCGTGCTCAGTAATATGGGCAATCTGCCCCCAGAACTCCATAGCTACAGATCGGGAAGAAAAGTCAGTGGTGGTGGGCTCAGAGAAGCCGAAAATCTCTCTCCAAATCTCGAGCGGCACTAAGAAGTTCCGGTTCATCAACCGGTACTTCACATACTGCTTTGTGGGATGGTAGGAAAAGGAGCTAACGAACTCTAGGGTTGGCTCCAAGTAGGCTGGGGCTCGGATCTTAGTAAACTGATCCAGCCCAACTGTGGTAATCATCCTCCTAAGGTCTCCATCTACCCCTAGGCAATCAAAAGCTGACACATCCAGGAAACGTGGTGCAATCACTGGATAGCCAGCTATACGCTCATAATCTACCCGGCATCTCTCGTGGATCACCGGGCGGTAAGGTCGGGAAGAAGAGGAAGGAGGGGAGGGTGAGGATCTATCTTTGAGGGCAAGGCGACGTTCGGAACTCATTTTCTCTCAGCTACTGTCAGATCACCTCGGTCACTGACAACACTCAGGAACCACCTCGGCCGAGGCGCAGTTCGAATGGACCGAGGCGTAAACAGTTTGCGATTCAACTCTCAGAAATCCAGTTCTTTTCCCCCAAAAATCACTACAATTGCTTCCTATGGGGTACTTAAGCCTTTTCTCAGCAGATTCAAGGGCAACCAAAGCCCAAATCGAAACGAATGAACGAGTTAGGGTTTCGACTGTTTTTACCTCGTTTCGGTCGATTCGTTCGATTTCTTCGCAGATCTGTACTTGCAATGGGATCCCCTATCCTTCAATCGCAGTATGGAAGCGGAAATCTTCGAAAACGAGCAAGATTTGAGGAAGCGAGGTGAGAAGGCGCCGCGGTCGAGTCGAAGAGGGTAAAAAAAAGTGAAAAAGAAAATTTTCCCCCTTTTATACTGTTCCTGGAACTACTGTCACCTCGGTCGAGATGGTCTCGACTGGACCGAGGTGGTACGGACCGAGGTGGTTCTGCAGAAACCCTAGTCGCCTCGGTTGCTCAAGAATCAACTCGGTCGAGGTGGCCTCGACTGGACCGAGGTGTCTCAGTCAAACTTCATCTTCTCGAATTCTCGAACTTCTGTACTTTCAGTTATGCTCCTTCTTTAGGTGTCTCCTGTTATCTGTCTAGGACGCCAAAAACAAACAAAACAAAGCAAAAGCAAACTATCTAAGCTAGACTAGAAAACGGGAAAAGAAAGCAATACCTTGGGTTGCCTCCTAAGAAGCGCTTGGTTTAAGGTCGCTAGCTGGACCATAGTGCGTCTCAAATGAGGTATATTGGTGCAACCTCCTCAACCGTAGTCTCCGGTTGGTACTTCTGAAGTCTATGACCGTTGACCTTGAAGCTTCCGCTAGTTTCGCCCCATATCTCAACTGCACCATGAGGAAAAACATGTTTCATAACATAAGGTCCGGTCCATCTTGATTTTCACTTACTTGGAAAAAGGCGGAGGCGGGAGTTGAAGAGTAGAACTAAGTCTCCTTTGTTAAGCTCCTTTGGAATGATACGCTTGTCATGCCATCTCTTCGTCCTTTCCTTATAGATTTTGGCATTCTCATAGGCGTTCAAACGCAGCTCTTCCAGCTCGTTGAGTTCCAATAGTCGCTTTTCGCCGGCCTCCTTAATGTCGAAGTTCAACCATTTGATCGCCCAATACGCCTTGTGTTCCAATTCAACGGGCAAATGGCAAGACTTCTCATATACCAAATTATAAGGGGTGGTACCTATGGGAGTCTTAAATGCGGTCCTGTACGCCCAAAGAGCATATGGAGTGGTCAGACCTCGGGGAACTAGAATCCTCCGAGTGATCATCTCCTGCAATTCAAGCGGCTTCGGAGCCGCCACCATCGTACAAGCACTGAGGTCCATGCCATGATAAGCAGCTATGTGGGTGACAAGACCTCCGTAGCAGATGTCTCCCTTCGCTTTGGCCTTGATCTTGTGCAGGTCCTCTGCCAAGATCAAGCCAAAGTCCGGGAAACCCCCCGTAACCATACAGTACAGACTGAAAAGCTCGCCCTGTCGGATCTTTTGGGGCGTCTCAGTACGCGCCAGAAGTGTCTCGCTGAATATCCTATGGGCTAACCTAAAGGCTAGGTGGAAGATGACCTTCTCCCTGGAATCTCCAGGGCGCCATCTATCTACGTGCTCAGTAATATGGGCAATCTGCCCCCAGAACTCCCTAGCTACAGATCGGGAAGGAAAGTCAGTGGTGGTGGGCTCAGAGAAGCCGAAAATCTCTCTCCAAATCTCGAGCGGCACTAAGAAGTTCCGGTTCATCAACCGGTACTTCACATACTGCTTTGTGGGATGGTAGAAAAAGGAGCTAACGAACTCTAGGGTCGGCTCCAAGTAGGCTGGGGCTCGGATCTCAGTAAACTGATCCAGCCCAACTGTGGTAATCATCCTCCTAAGGTCTCCATCTACCCCTAGGCAATCAAAAGCTGACACATCCAAGAAACGTGGTGCAATCACTAGACGGCCAACTATACGCTCAAAATCTACCCGGCATCTCTCGTGGATCACCGAGCGGTAAGGTCGGGAAGAAGAGGAAGGAGGGGAGGGTGAGGATCTATCTTTGAGGGCAAGGCGACGTTCGGAACTCATTTTCTCTCAGCTACTGTCAGATCACCTCGGTCACTGACAACACTCAGGAATCACCTCGGCCGAGGCGCAGTTCGACTAGACCGAGGCGTAAACAGTTTGCGATTCAACTCTCAGAAATCCAGTTCTTTTCCCCCAAAAATCACTACAATTGCTTCCTATGGGGTACTTAAGCCTTTTTTCAGCAGATTCATGGGCAACCAAAGCCCAAATCGAAACGAATGAACGAGTTAGGGTTTCGACTGTTTTTACCTCGTTTTGGTCGATTCGTTCGATTTCTTCGCAGATTTGTACTTGCAATGGGATCCCCTATCCTTCAATCGCAGTTTGGAAGCGGAAATCTTCGAAAACGAGCAAGATTTGAGGAAGCGAGGTGAGAAGGCGCCGCGGTCGAGTCGAAGAGGGTAAAAAAAAGTGAAAAAGAAATTTTTCCCCCTTTTATACTGTTCCTGGAACTGCTGTCACCTCGGTCGAGATGGTCTCGACTGGACCGAGGTGGTACGGACCGAGGTGGTTCTGCAGAAACCCTAGTCGCCTCGGTTGCTCAAGAATCAACTCGGTCGAGGTGGCCTTGACTGGACCGAGGTGTCTCAGTCAAACTTCATCTTCTCGAATTCTCGAACTTCTGTACTTTCAGTTATGCTCCTTCTTTAGGTGTCTCCTGTTATCTGTCTAGGACGCCAAAAACAAACAAAACAAAGCAAAAGCAAACTATCTAAGCTAGACTAGAAAACGGAAAAAGAAAGCAATACCTTGGGTTGCCTCCTAAGAAGCGCTTGGTTTAAGGTCGCTAGCTGGACCATAGTGCATCTCAAATGAGGTATATTGGTGCAACCTCCTCAACCGGAGTCTCCGGTTGGTACTTCTTAAGTCTATGACCGTTGACCTTGAAGCTTGCGCTAGTTTCGCCCCATATCTCAACTGCACCATGAGGAAAAACATGTTTCACAACATAAGGTCCGGTCCATCTTGATTTTAACTTACCTGGAAAAAGGCGGAGGCGGGAGTTGAAGAGTAGAACTAAGTCTCCTTCGTTAAGCTCCTTTGGAATTATACGCTTGTCATGCCATCTCTTCGTCCTTTCCTTATAGATTTTGGCATTCTCATAGGCGTTCAAACGCAGCTCTTCCAGCTCGTTGAGTTCCAATAGTCGCTTTTCGCCGGCCTCCTTAATGTCGAAGTTCAACCATTTGATCGCCCAATTCGCCTTGTGTTCCAATTTTAACGGGCAAATGGCAAGACTTCCCATATACCAAATTATAAGGGGTGGTACCTACGGGAGTCTTAAATGCGGTCCTGTACGCCCAAAGAGCATATGGAGTGGTCAGACCTCGGGGAACTAGAATCCTCCGAGTGATCATCTCCTGCAATTCAAGCGGCTTCGGAGCCGCCACCATCGTACAAGCACTGAGGTCCATGCCATGATAAGCAGCTATGTGGGTGACAAGACCTCCGTAGCAGATGTCTCCCTTCGCTTTGGCCTTGATCTTGTGCAGGTCCTCTGCCAAGATCAAGCCAAAGTCCGGGAAACCCCCCGTAACCATACAGTACAGACTGAAAAGCTCGCCCTGTCGGATCTTTTGGGGCGTCTCAGTACGCGCCAGAAGTGTCTCGCTGAATATCCTATGGGCTAACCTAAAGGCTAGGTGGAAGATGACCTTCTCCCTGGAATCTCCAGGGCGCCATCTATCTACGTGCTCAGTAATATGGGCAATCTGCCCCCAGAACTCCCTAGCTACAGATCGGGAAGGAAAGTCAGTGGTGGTGGGCTCAGAGAAGCCGAAAATCTCTCTCCAAATCTCGAGCGGCACTAAGAAGTTCCGGTTCATCAACCGGTACTTCACATACTGCTTTGTGGGATGGTAGAAAAAGGAGCTAACGAACTCTAGGGTCGGCTCCAAGTAGGCTGGGGCTCGGATCTCAGTAAACTGATCCAGCCCAACTGTGGTAATCATCCTCCTAAGGTCTCCATCTACCCCTAGGCAATCAAAAGCTGACACATCCAAGAAACGTGGTGCAATCACTAGACGGCCAACTATACGCTCAAAATCTACCCGGCATCTCTCGTGGATCACCGAGCGGTAAGGTCGGGAAGAAGAGGAAGGAGGGGAGGGTGAGGATCTATCTTTGAGGGCAAGGCGACGTTCGGAACTCATTTTCTCTCAGCTACTGTCAGATCACCTCGGTCACTGACAACACTCAGGAATCACCTCGGCCGAGGCGCAGTTCGACTAGACCGAGGCGTAAACAGTTTGCGATTCAACTCTCAGAAATCCAGTTCTTTTCCCCCAAAAATCACTACAATTGCTTCCTATGGGGTACTTAAGCCTTTTTTCAGCAGATTCATGGGCAACCAAAGCCCAAATCGAAACGAATGAACGAGTTAGGGTTTCGACTGTTTTTACCTCGTTTTGGTCGATTCGTTCGATTTCTTCGCAGATTTGTACTTGCAATGGGATCCCCTATCCTTCAATCGCAGTTTGGAAGCGGAAATCTTCGAAAACGAGCAAGATTTGAGGAAGCGAGGTGAGAAGGCGCCGCGGTCGAGTCGAAGAGGGTAAAAAAAAGTGAAAAAGAAATTTTTCCCCCTTTTATACTGTTCCTGGAACTGCTGTCACCTCGGTCGAGATGGTCTCGACTGGACCGAGGTGGTACGGACCGAGGTGGTTCTGCAGAAACCCTAGTCGCCTCGGTTGCTCAAGAATCAACTCGGTCGAGGTGGCCTTGACTGGACCGAGGTGTCTCAGTCAAACTTCATCTTCTCGAATTCTCGAACTTCTGTACTTTCAGTTATGCTCCTTCTTTAGGTGTCTCCTGTTATCTGTCTAGGACGCCAAAAACAAACAAAACAAAGCAAAAGCAAACTATCTAAGCTAGACTAGAAAACGGAAAAAGAAAGCAATACCTTGGGTTGCCTCCTAAGAAGCGCTTGGTTTAAGGTCGCTAGCTGGACCATAGTGCATCTCAAATGAGGTATATTGGTGCAACCTCCTCAACCGGAGTCTCCGGTTGGTACTTCTTAAGTCTATGACCGTTGACCTTGAAGCTTGCGCTAGTTTCGCCCCATATCTCAACTGCACCATGAGGAAAAACATGTTTCACAACATAAGGTCCGGTCCATCTTGATTTTAACTTACCTGGAAAAAGGCGGAGGCGGGAGTTGAAGAGTAGAACTAAGTCTCCTTCGTTAAGCTCCTTTGGAATTATACGCTTGTCATGCCATCTCTTCGTCCTTTCCTTATAGATTTTGGCATTCTCATAGGCGTTCAAACGCAGCTCTTCCAGCTCGTTGAGTTCCAATAGTCGCTTTTCGCCGGCCTCCTTAATGTCGAAGTTCAACCATTTGATCGCCCAATTCGCCTTGTGTTCCAATTTTAACGGGCAAATGGCAAGACTTCCCATATACCAAATTATAAGGGGTGGTACCTACGGGAGTCTTAAATGCGGTCCTGTACGCCCAAAGAGCATCGTCCAATTTCATGGACCAATCCTTCCTCGTTCTAGAGACGGTCTTTTCCAAAATTGCTTTGATTTCTCTATTCGAGATCTCGACCTGTCCACTAGTTTGAGGGTGATAAGCAGTTGATACCTTGTGGGTTACCCCATACTTCGATAGAAGTGCCTTGAACTTCCGGTTGATGAAATGTGTTCCTCCATCGCTGATGATGATGCGCGGAGTTCCAAACCGTGGAAAGATGGTTCTGTTCAAGAATTTCACAACCACCTTGGCGTCGTTAGTGGGAGAAGCAATGGCTTCAACCCATCTAGAGACGTAATCAACCGCAAGAAGGATATAGAGGTTTCCTCCGGAGGATGGGAAGGGTCCCATGAAGTCAATCCCCCATACATCAAAGATTTCCACCTCTTGGATGTTATTAAGTGGCATTTCGTTCCTCCTTGGTAAATTTCCTGTTCTTTGGCATGCATCACAAGAGACAACAAAAGCTTGTACATCCTTAAATAATGTAGGCCAAAAGAAACCGGAACGCAATACCTTAGCGCATGTTTTATCGGTGCTAGCATGTCCTCCACAAGGAAGTGAATGGCAATGCCTTATGACGCTATTAACTTCATCTTCAGGAATGCATCTTCGAAGCATCCCATCTGGCCCGCGCTTGAATAACAGCGGCTCGTCCCAGTAATAATGCCGTACTTCGTTGAAGAATCTCTTCTTTTGAGAGTACGTCAATCCGGGCGGTGTTTCCTGGCAAACAAGATAATTCACAATATCAGCATACCAAGGTCCGTTTTTATCAGAAAGTTGGTGGATGGAATGTTCCACCAACTGAGGATGAATGTCAGAGAAGTGAGTAAGAAGATTATTATTCTCAATAGTCTCAGTTGACATCATCTCGCCATCGACCTCGGTCGAGGCGCAGAGGCGTTGACCGAGATGTTCTTCAGTTGCCTCGCTCAGTCCAGGAAGTGCCTCGGTCGAGGTGCTGCAACTGGAACCGAAACTGGAGATCTTTGTCTCCTTGATTAGCCTCTCAGTTTTTGCTCCTGGATCCTCTTCTAGTGCCTTTAAGCTCCGTATATCTGCATCACAAGAAGCATCTATACCTTCCTCCATTAAACTGAAGCTAATAACTCTTTCGAGTGGATCGTTAATAAGGATAGAGCTCACCAATTCTCTTGATTCTTCTTCATCGTAGATGTTGAAGATATCATCGGTTAGCTGCTCCCCTTTCATGGCTGCAAGTAGTGCGAACTCCACCTCATCGCCACCAATGTTGAATTTCAACTTGGCGTTCTTGCAATCCACATTGCAACCCGAAGTTGCTAGAAATGGCCTCCCGAGAATAATAGGAACAGGATAATCTGCGGGAATGTCAAGTACAACAAAATCTATGGGTAGATAGAAGTTACCTAACTTGACCAGAACGTCCTCCAAGATGCCCACGGGATGGGTGATGGAGCGATCCGCCATATAAAGTCGAATCTTGACCGACTTGGGCTCTCCAAGTCCGATCTTCATGCATAGCTCCAGCGGGATGATGCTCACGCTGGCTCCTTGATCACAAAGGGCTTCACAAGTGACATCCCCAACTTGAATGGGAATGCTAAATGAGCCGGGATCTCTTAATTTAGGTGGCATCTTCTCCTTCATGATCTTGATAAGCTCTGAGGATTTAGATGTCATCCTAACTTCACCAAAGTCTTCCAATTTCCTTTTCCTTGATAGGATCTCCTTTAAGAACTTCCCATAAGCGGGCATACCTAGAATAGCATCAAGGAAAGGAATGTTAATATGCAGCTTATTCATCAAGTCAAGGAACTTACCAAAGTGCTTGTCTAGATGTGCTCTGGCCCTTGACTGGGGGAATGGAAGTGGTGGTTTGTATGCAGGAGGTGGAATATAAGTTTCACTTGTCCCCCCTGCTTTCTGTTGCTCCGCCTCGGGTGGTATCTCGGTCGAGGTGTTCTTCGACTGGATCTGGACCGAGGTGGTCTGCGTCGAACGAGGTACTGGATCTGCAGTTTTGAGTCCACTCCTCGTCATTATGGCCATGCACTGGCCCTTAGGGTTGCTTTCCGTCTTTGCTGGAAGCTTCCCTGGATCTCTTGGCGCTTCATTCGCCCTACTTGCAAGTTGTTGTTCGAAGGACTTTTGGGCCCTCGAAAACAAAGTCATAGAAGTCTTCATAGCACTAAGCTTGATCAAGATAGCCTTCAGAATTGCCCCTGGCTCTTTAATGGAGTAGAAGAAGAAGAAGGGCAAGAGAGGAAAGGGTTAGAGGAATTATTAGAGTTGGAGTTAGAATAGTTGTTACCAGGATTCTGGTTGTGTTGATTGTTCGTCCCCCAATTGTTGCTATTGGACCCTCTATTGTTGTTGTTGTAGTTGTTGTTCCGGGAACCGTTGTTGTTGTTACGGTATCCATTGTTGTTGTTCCTTTGTCCTTGCTCTTCCTTCTTGGTTTGAGCAACCAAGAGTTCCTTCAATTGCTTCACATCATTCTTCAAAGACGTGAGTTGATTGTTGTTGGATTGAGTCTCTTGAAAGTTGACTCTTTTAACTCCACCTTCAGCTCCTTGGTGGGTATATTTCTCCATGTGCAAGGCTTGCTTCTCAATGAAGTCCCAAGCCTCGTCAATCGCCATGTCCATGAAGGTACCGGCGGAGAGTAGTTGGAGATTGAACTGGGTGCTTCCGTCCAGTCCTTTGAAGTAGATCTCCAACAACTCGATTTTTGGAATCCCATGATGTGGGAAATCCAAAAGGATGTCCTTGAACCGCTCCCATGACTTGGACAAGCTCTCCTTGTCCTTCATAATGAAAGCATTGATCTTTCCTCTCATTTCACCTGTCTTTGAGGGGGGAAAGAATTTGGTCAAGAATTCCATCGTCATCTCCTCCCATGTGCTGATTTTTCCTGGAGGAAGAGATTGATACCAAGTAAGAGCTCTATCTTTTAAAGAAAAGTAAAAAGGTCTTAGTGTTAGCATGAAATATTGTGATATTTTAGGCACGTTTTCTAAGTGTATTTGATTCATTTTGATAGTCTTTGATTTAGCATTGTTGCATTTGTGAGCTAGTTTGCCTATATTGTCGATATGGATGTCTACACTAGCTTTATGTTGATTATAGGTGATTGAGAGTCATTTCCGAACGAAATCGAGCAAAGAAGAGTTGATTGAGTATGTCCATGGATTGAGGGCATTATTAGGAGCAAAATGTAGTTCAACTTGAGGAATGCACGAGGCTAGGGAAGAATCACGTTCTTGCCCTAAACCACGCTCTAAAATACGGCCGTACTACAAACCACGTTTAGTTCCACGGCCGTGGAACCTTGCAAAGGGAGGCGTGATGCATTCCAGTAACTATTACGGTCGTGGAATCCATGGTTCAAACCGTGACACTTTCCAAGCTCTAAATTACGGTCGTGGAACCTTCCACGACCGTGATCTTGGCGTTCTTTTTCGCCATATTTTGAAGCCACGATCTTTTGACGATTGGGCCGGGCCGATATTTTATCTTGCCCTATAAAAAGACAGACGAAGAGAAATTCCGTCATCCCCGCTTAGACGCACTTTGCGATCTCGCTTTAGACCTTGGCTTACGCCTTCGCTTAGCGGCACAACCCTCGTTTGGAAGCATTTACATCTCATTGGAGATCATGGTTCGTACTTGGATTTGCCCTAATCTCGCACTTTTAGTGGAGATTGCTATTGAGATTTCCGGATTGGCGGAAGATTGAAGTTTTTGGAAGATTGTTGCAAGAAGATTTCTCTTCTTGTTTAGGTTTGATTTAGAAGACGGATTTACATCCCGTTCTTCCTTCTTTCCTAAGATTGTGTTTGTTTGGCTTACTCTGAATCTATTGACAGTATTCGTTATTGATTGTGACTTTGAGATTGGTTTGAAGTTTATTGAAAGTTTTCAGAAGTTTTCATCTTTCAATCTTTTAAATCTTTGAATTTGATATCAACATGACTGTTATTGGCTAAAAACCCTTAACAATTCTAAGGTGAAGGGTTGATAGTTGTGGCTTGAATGATGATAGATCGATCGTAAACAGATTAGACCCTGAGAGTTTGAGAGAATCGTCAACGAACCCTAAATCACGGTTTGTTCTTGAGTTCCACGGCCGTGGAGTCTCAAGATCTAACCGTAATTTCCCTTAAGTTTACGAACTTGCTTTTACTTTAATCCAAAGTTAAAGATTTGCTTTAACTTAGTTTAGGCTTGCCTTTTCTAGGTGGTAGTGAAGCCTCAACAACCTCTACCTCGATTGTGAGTGTGACAACCGTAATCGGTCAAGTTAGTCTTGATCCTTGGATTACAAGTTTGGGTATTTGACATTAATTCTTGCCTTTAGAACCTTTCTATATTGAAGCCTCAACAACCTGTATAGAGAGTGTCTTATAGGTGAGTCATATAAGGTTTTTGGAACTTCACCGTACGATTACCTTACATTAGCATACCTCTGCATATCTCAACTTTGTCTTTATATCATTAGTATATCTTGAATCGATTGCCACAACTGGATGCTTGGATCTTTAGGATTGTTGTTTTCCCAATGTTTGCAAAAACTCTCATATTTACTCGCTTGATAATCTGCAATTGAATTTGTTCCCACCCAAATCCCTGTGTTCGATACTCTGGAATTCTTGCTTAACTATATCGATCCGTACACTGCGGGTTCGCTTGCTTGATTCTAGTTTTATAAATTTAAAGCTTATTTGCACACACCTTTAGGGGCGAACAAGTTTTTGGCGCCGTTGCCGGGGATTTGGTTTCGGCCGAATTCGGTAGCCGGTTGTCAAGCTTGGGAGCTTGCTCTCGTTATTTGATATTACTTTGAGTGCATGCGCAGGTCTAGGAACACCGAAGATCTCTTACCTCTTGATCAAGAGCTAGAGAAAACTTTAAGGCAAAAGCGCAAGGAAAAGAAGATGGCTGAAGAACAAGAACGTGATCTTCAAGCGGAGTTGGCGGAGAAGGAAGCTCAACTCCAATGGAATGAGACCCTCCGCCAAGATGAAATGGATCTTCATCAATCTCAAGTTAACAATCTACAAGACATGATCTTCCAAATGAGGATAGAACTAAGCGACCTTAAGAATAAAGGAAGCCAGAAATCCTCAAGAAGAGCATCAAGATCTAGAAGAAAAGGTCACTCATCCGCTGACGATAGTGATTCTTCCATGCCACCGTTAGAGGAGATTGATCCCACGATCAATGTGAATCCTTTCCATCCACGAGGAGCTGCCAATCGTCGTGTTCCACCAAGGAATGCAAGGATCGAACGTGTAGATGAAGAGCCAAGAACTCTTGGCCAGCGGATGGATCCAACACAACAATCGCGCCGTTTGGGCATGAACTTTGATGCTGATGACGTGCAAGGGTTTAGCTTCAACCCTCAAGTCATTACTCTTGTTCGCCAAAACCAATTTGGCGGGACAAGCGCTGAATCTCCACACCAACACTTGCAGAACTTTGAGTGTATGACGGAGACAATGAGACCGAAGAGCGCTACTACCAACAACTATAAGCTCAAGCCTTTCTTCTTCTCCTTGAAGGGGAAAGCATTGTCTTGGTACCAAGCTCTTCCTAGGGGCAAACTAGACACGTGGGAAGACCTTTCCACGGAGTTCCTCACCAAATTCTTTCCGCCATCCAAAACGGCGGAACTTAGAGGTAAGATCAATGCATTTTCCATGAGATCTAACGAAAGTTTGTTTCAATCTTGGGAAAGGTTTCAGGATTTTCTCTTGGATTGCCCTCATCATGGCATATCCAAACTTGCCTTGCTGGAGTTTTACTACAAGGGGTTAGATGCGGGAACGCAATTCAACCTCCAATCCCTCTCATGTGGAACATTCATGGACATGAGAGAAGATGACGCTTGGGACTTCATTGAGAAGCAAGCAAGAGTCATAGAGAAGTATTCCCACCGGAAAATGGAGGGAAATCGTGTGGAGCAAGGAGCAAAGCTCACACATGAAGCTCAAAATCAGATTTTCTCCCTCAACAATGAGATCAAAGAGTTGAAGGAGGCTATCAAGACCAACTTCCCAAAGCAACAAGGGAAGGATGTTTGTTATTTGGGCAACAACAATGGCGGCGATAACAATAACCGGAGCAACAACCGGAATAAAAATTGGAATGGAAACAACAACAACCGGAACAACAATTGGAACAACAATAGGAGTTCAAACAACAACAATTGGCGCTCCAATCAACAAAATTCCGGTAACTCTTATCCTTCCAATTCTAATTCACTAACTCCACCTTCCTCTTCCTCTACTCCTTTGAAAAGCCATGGGCAATCATCTAATGGAGGAAACACTTCGGGGAAGGAGAAGTCCGACCCCATGTTGGAAACGATTTTGGGAAAGCTACAAGGGTTGGAGAACCGCATCATTAAGGTTGATGATCAAATTTCTAAGGTTGACAAAGCTCAAAAGGTCTTGGAAAACCAAATGTTCAACCATGCGGAGGAAGTTCCTAGGAATCAAGGGAAACTTCCAGGAAAGACGGAGGACAACCCTAAGGGAAGGGTTATGGCAATCACAACTAGGAGCGGAGTGACTACCACCGATCCGCAGCCTAAGTTCGTTGAAGTCTCCGTAGAAAAGGACAAGGAGAAAGAGAAGGGGAAGGAGAAGGAAGATGTCTACGTTCCTCCTTCAGCTTATAAACCTCCCCTACCATTCCCTCAATCTAGAGCGAGAGCGCGCCTAGATAAACAATTTGGTAAGTTCATAGAACTCATGAGCAAGCTGCATATTAATATACCATTTATTGATGCTATTGTAGGTATGCCGGCTTATGGCAAGTTCTTGAAGGAGCTCCTCTCTAAGAAGAGGAAGCTAGAAGACTTCGGAGAGGTTAAGATGAGTTCGGATTTTTCTGATCTCATCAAAACCATGAAGGAGAAAATGCCCCCAAAGCTAAAGGATCCGGGGTCATTTTGCATTCCCATAGGAGTGGGAGATGTCACATACGATGCGTTATGTGACTTAGGAGCAAGTGTGAGCATCATACCACTTGCATTGTGTAGGAAGATCGGTTTAGGCGACCCTAAACCGGTGAAGATGACGTTGTACATGGCGGATCGATCCATCACTCGCCCCGTCGGTATTGTAGAAGACGTCCCGGTCAAGCTAGGTAAATTCTTTGTTCCCATTGATTTTGTCGTGCTTGACATTCCTGCAGATAGTCCGGTCCCGATCATACTCGGAAGACCGTTTCTTGCATCTTCCGGCTGCATAGTCGATTGCAAGAATGGTAGACTCGCTTTTGATATAGGAGAGGAGAAAGTAGAGTTCGTTCTTTCTACTCTAGTGAAGGAGCCAATCTTTGATGAGGATATTTTCGATATCCAAGATGAAGAAGGTTTGTCTAGGGAGGAGGTAAGTGCAATTCTCTTTAACGATCCTTTACAAAAGGTTATCACTATGAGTCTAACCAATGTAGGGGAAGAAGAAGAGTGCAATGAGGCAATTGAAGCCTTAGAAGCACAAGAAGAGATAGGTGAAGTGGAGTTTGAAAAACTCCACGATGAGGCAGAAAACGTGAGAATCCACGGTTATACCCTGTATTCCACGGCCGTGGATTTCACAACCAAAATCGTGTCTCACTCCAGGGAGTTATACGGTCGTGGAGAAGATGTGACATCCGTATTTCCTTTCCACGCCCTAAACCACGGCCGTGGAGGCCATGAGGAACCCGTAATTTTGGGCGTGGAAAGGAGTGATCAAGACGCTTCGTCAACTTCTTCTGATTCTTCTCCCACACACTCATCACCCTTGGAAACTTCTAAGGAGACATCGGATGCTCCTCAAGGATCATTGGAAGCTCCGAAAGCAATGGAACTCAAACCACTTCCTACTCATCTAAGGTACGCTTTTCTAGGATCTAATTCTACCTTTCCGGTTATTGTTAGTTCCGATCTAAGCATAGATGAACATAATCAGCTCATGATTGTCCTTAGGAAACATAAGAAAGCTATAGGCTATACTATTGAGGACTTAGTAGGAATTAAACCCTCCCTATGCATGCATAAGATACTAATGGAGGAAGATTTTAGAACTTCAAGACAACCTCAAAGGCGGTTGAATCCGACCATGAAGGAGGTTGTCAAGAAGGAAATTCTTAAACTTCTTGATGCAGGTATCATCTACCCTATCTCCGATAGTAAGTGGGTGAGTCCGGTTCAAGTAGTTCCGAAGAAGGGAGGAATGACGGTCATCACCAACAAAAATAACGAACTCATTCCTACCCGAACTGTGACGGGATGGCGGATGTGCATAGACTACCGCAAGCTCAACAATGCAACACGGAAGGATCATTTCCCATTGCCATTCATTGATCAAATGCTTGAAAGGTTAGCACAACATTCACATTTTTGCCACCTTGACGGTTATAGTGGTTTCTTTCAGATTCCGATACACCCGGATGATCAAGAGAAGACCACATTCACGTGCCCATGGGGTACGTTTGCTTATAGGAGAGTGCCGTTCGGGCTTTGCAACACCCCAGCCACCTTCCAACGGTGCATGATGGCCATCTTCTCCGAATACGTAGAGGAAATCATGGAAGTCTTTATGGACGACTTCTCCGTATACGATTCTTCTTTTAACGATTGCCTTTCTAACCTTTCTCTTATTTTGCAAAGGTGTGAAGACACTAACCTAGTTCTTAACTGGGAGAAGTGTCAATTCATGGTTAAGGAAGGAATTGTATTAGGCCACTTAGTCTCTAATAGAGGGATAGAGGTAGACAAGGCTAAGATAGAGACCATAGAGAAACTTCCTCCCCCAATTTCGGTGAAAGGGATAAGAAGTTTCCTAGGACATGCTGGATTTTATAGACGTTTCATTAAGGACTTTTCTATGATATCAAAACCTCTCTCTAATCTATTGATGAAGGATGCGGTTTTTGACTTTTCACAGGAATGTTTGGATGCGTTTAACACCATTTGGCAAGCTCTAATTTCAGCACCTATTATCCAACCCCCGGATTGGACTCTTCCCTTTGAGATTATGTGCGATGCTAGTGACGTAGCTATTGGAGCTGTTCTTGGACAACAAAAGGAAGGGCGAACCCATGCCATATACTATGCTAGCAAGACGCTAGATGAAGCGCAGCTCAACTACGCCACTACCGAAAAAGAGTTTCTAGCCATTGTCTATGCTATTGACAAGTTTCGCTCTTATCTTGTAGGTGCGAAGGTGATTGTCTACACGGATCATGCTGCGATCCGGTACCTCCTTGCGAAGAAAGATGCGAAGCCAAGGCTAATTAGATGGATTCTTCTCCTACAAGAATTCGATCTTGAGATCCGCGACAAGAAAGGTTCAGAAAATTCTGTTGCGGATCATTTGAGTCGCCTAACACATCTAGAGGACGACCATTTGCCCATCGATGACTCCTTCCCGGACGAACACCTACACCTTATTGAAGAGTGCATCGATGTGATCTCCAAAGGTAACGAACCATGGTGTACTGATTTTGTTAACTATTTGGTTTGTCAGGAGATACCGCCCGGACTATCCTACGCACAAAGGAAGAAGTTCTTTAAGGATGTCCGGGAATACTATTGGAACGAGCCTCTCCTCTTCAAGAGAGGTCCGGATGGCATCATTCGGTGATGTGTGCCGGAAGATGAGATGCAAAGTGTGATCCGTCATTGTCATTCACTACCTTGTGGAGGACACGCTAGTTCGAACAAGACTAGCACAAAGGTATTACAATCTGGATTCTTTTGGCCTACTTTGTTTAGAGATGTGCAATCCTTTGTTTCTTGCTGCGATGCTTGTCAAGGAACAGGCAATATCTCTAGGAGTAATGAGATGCCCCTCAACAACATCCAAGAGGTGGAGATTTTCGACGTTTGGGGAGTCGATTTCGTGGGACCATTCCCATCCTCTTGTGGAAACCAATACATACTATTGGCGGTGGATTTCGTTTCTAGATGGGTGGAAGCAATTGCCTCTCCCACCAATGATGCCATGGTGGTGGTTAAGTTCTTCAATAAGACCATTTTCCCGCGATTTGGGACGCCAAGGACGATCATTAGTGATGGAGGTTCTCACTTCATTGCCCGGCGCTTTGAAGCTCTTCTAGCCAAGTATGGGGTTACTCACAAGATCGCTACCCCTTACCATCCACAAACGAGTGGACAAGTTGAGATCTCGAATAGGGAGATCAAAGGGATCTTAGAGAAAACGGTTTCAAGGACTAGGAAGGATTGGTCCTTGAAGCTTGACGATGCATTATGGGCATACCGGACTGCATACAAGACTCCCATAGGAACCACACCATACAACCTTGTGTATGGAAAGTCTTGTCACTTGCCGGTAGAGTTGGAGCACAAAGCGTTTTGGGCTATCAAGTGGTTGAACTTCAGCATGAAAGAAGCGGGAGAGAAGCGTCTCCTAGACATCAATGAGCTGGATGAACTCCGCTTGAACGCTTATGAAAACGCTAAGATCTATAAGGAGAGAGCGAAACGTTGGCATGATAAGCATATCATTCCAAAGGACTTCAAAGAAGGGGATCAAGTTCTCCTCTTCAATTCAAGGCTTCGTCTCTTTCCAGGTAAGCTTAAATCTCGTTGGACTGGACCTTTTCTAATTAAGCGTATTTTCCCCCATGGTGCAGTTGAAGTATGGGGTGAAGCGAGCAGAACTTTTAAGGTGAACGGCCAACGATTCAAGAAGTATACACCGGAACTCCAAGCTGAAGAGTTCGCGCCTACCGCACTCGAATAAGTTCGAGATTGGTCTAGCTACGGACCTTAAACAAAGCGCTTCTTGGGAGGTAACCCAAGGTATTGCATTTTTATTTTTTTTGTTTTCGATCAATAGATTAGCTTAGTATAGACGTTTTTGCTTTGTTTTTGCCTTCGATTCCTTCCGGTATGTTCGTGTTTTTGGATGTAGGAACGATGGGAAAGGAAAAGAGGAGGATGATGTTGAAGAAAAGTGACGAAATTTGGACTTTGGAGCTTTACAGAGGGTTCCACGGCCTAAACCACGGTCGTGACAGCTACAGTACCCGTAATTTCCAAAAGCCTTTGAAAAATCACCAAAACCACGGTTCCGTATACTTCCACGGCCGTGGAACACCCCGACAGACCGTGATTTTCAAAAATTTTGCCTGTGACTATATAAACCACATTCTTCACAAAAATCATCCCAAAACCCCTCTTCCACGCCCTAATTGCCAAAATCCACGACCCTCTCTCAAATCCTCGTTTCTTAATCGTTTTTAACGATTCTTCTTCCTAAACTGAAGCAAATTCAACCACAAACAAGATCCAAGCAACGAATCGAGCAGAAATTCACCAACGAACGCGCAATTCGGATTTTTCAATCCGAAAAATAGGTTTTTTTTCTCTTCTTGATTCTTGCCGATTTGGTTCGTTTTTGTTAGAGATTTTTAGGAAGAACTAATTGAGATTGGAAGAAATTAGATTAGGACTGCCTGTTGTGGAGATTGATTGCTGATTTGCTGAGATTTGTGATTTTCTGAGACGAATCACGGTCTCTGGAGGAATTACGGCCGTGGTTTCCATAGAACAGCCCGTAATTTTCAACAGAATGGACTTTGTAAGGAGAGTTTCGGGGAGGATCAAAGAGAAGAAGAATGATCAGAATAAGAAAAGGAAGGGTAATCCCTCCTCCTCCTCATCCTCTAGGACACCACCACCCTCTTCCCCTTCACCTCCATCCTCACCTTCACCTCCATCCTCACCTCCTCACCCTAGAATTCCGACCATACATGACGATCATCTCGATGCACTCGAGAGGATCAAGGAGAGGCCAGTGATTGGCCCTAGAAACTTGTTGTTGGAGGATCTAGCTCCTCTCAACATAGTTGATGACCTCACTTGGCTCTTGGATAGAGCCGGACTTATTGTCTTCTCGGCTATCCGAGAAGACGCTTATGAGGAGATTACACGGGAGGTTGTGACATCTTTTGAGCACAGCCATGTAGACAGGACCGTCTCTTTCCGTCTCATGGAAAGAGACTACCATTTGAGCATCCGTGAGTTTGGGACCATTTTCGGGTTTCAGGAGACCTATAACGGTCGCTTTCCTAGTGGCGTTTACGCCAAGGATTTTTGGGAGGAGGTGGCGATGATTTACGCTAGCGAGGACCGCTGGCAGCCCGCTGACACCAAGGCTAGGTTGATGTACCACCTAGCCTTGAAGATTGCTCATCGTGTTCTTTCGGAGTGTCTCTTTCCTAGGATGGAGACGCCCCAAAAGATCAAGACGGATGAGCTCTTTTTACTCTACTCCATGTTATATGGACGCCGTGCTGATTGTGCTACTCTCTTGGCTGCTACTATGAGCAAGCTCAAGAATAAGAAGAAGGGCAACATAGGATATGGTGGGATAGTTACCCACATTGCTAGGAGCTTTGGTGTTGATTTTTCTGCTTGCACCCGTATACCGGCCGTACCTTTAGGGCTACATGCTTTCATGACTAGGGGTCTCATTTTCCCCACACATAGAGGTCCGTCTTATGCGGGCATGCCATGGGAGAGCAGGACGGGCAGGGGTATAGAGTGGCTACCGGAGTACTCCATTATGGCTGGACGCCATAATTGGAAGGAGACGTTCGCTGCTATGCATGCGAACAGGATAGCAGCTCCCCCATATGTCCCACCACCAGTTGTTGAGGAGGAGGAGATGGGAGATCAGTTTGAGGGTGGAGGAGGAGCTGAGGAGGAGTTTGGCACGTTTCCGGATCAGCCGGAGGCGGTCCCCGATGCACCTAGACGTTCTCCACGTCCAGCTAGAGCTTCAGGCTCGTCTTCTCGCCGCGCTAGCGTGAGTGAGAGGCCTACGTGGATGACCACACCTCCTACATGGTATGGCATTCCCCCTCCTTGGTCTACAGAGCAGACAGAAGCACCAGCACCACCACCAGCACCATCCGACGCTCCAGCATGGTACAGTCAGGCTCCGGGATGGTACGAGCAGATGCCGGACTGGGCTACCGGACTTTCAGAGAGAGTGGGAGCATTGGAGATCCGAGCCGATGCTAGAGATGGACGCTTAGACGACCTTGACCACATGATGAGAGATGTCTACCGCCAGCAGTTTGGGCGGTTCTATGATCCTAGCTTCTCTCCATTCCCGCCTCCACCAGCGCTGAAGTGATGAGGGTTTGATGATTGACCGTTCGCTTTAGACATTCCGCCACCACTTTGTAAGTTTCTTTTTCTTTTCTTCTTTTCTTTCTTTCTTTTGAACATTAGGGACAATGTTCGTCCTAAGTATGGGGTGGGATGTACTAAAAGTTTGTAATAACTCTTACTCACTATGCTTGCTTCTATTCGAGACTATTTGCATGTTCATTATATTGTTGCACGTTTCATTATTGCATTGCATGAAAAAGAACTTGAAAAACCCATAAAAATTGAAAAAATTTGAAAATTTTGTGCTTCTAATGAATTGAGATGATTTCTATGATAATCACTACTTGTGAATTAAGTTTGATGACAATTGCATGCTTAAAAGAATAGTGAATTGAAAAGAATTTGAATGAATGAATTTTACCTCTTTTGCAAGTTTCATAATGTGATGAATGTTACCTAAATCATGTTGAGAAATTGAAGTTGAAATCATACTATAAGTTCTTATACTTCTTGTTGAGATGATTAAGGCAATTCGAGTTTTCTTTCTTCTTTCTTTGATCATTCTAGCTCCTCATTGAAATATTGACCTCCTTTACCTATCCGGGAATTTGGAGAAGTGAATGAAAAAGGCATGTTTGATGTGGGAGGGCCATGAGAGCAAATTTTTGCAATCAAAAGAATAGAAAGAAATTCTAGGTTTGGGGAAGTCAATCATGATGATGAGTAACTCGGCACCATTCACATAGCCGGGTGTTTGTGTCTTGCCAAAGTCGGATTGAGCGATATTCCTAGCGGATTATGGTATGTGCGCTAAGGGTTTGAGGCATCTCATAAAAATTGAGAAACGCCAATCTCCCAGGCTTCGGTTTTTGTGCACCTCTATCCATAACTCCAAAATTAAAGTCGAAAAATGAAAGGAAGAAGACCGAAGCTCTAAGTTGAAGTGTTGCGGAAACCGCAAAAGAAGAAGAAGGGTAGTTGTCCACTTTCCCTGATTCATGCACCACATTCCTTAAAGTTTCCTTCCCCTTCCACATTCTAGACCTTTTCTTTGAAAGTCCTTAAGATCAAAAGAATGTTATATGACTTGGTGATCTAAATTGAAGTTTCTTATGATTGATTTTGATAATGTTTGAAGGTTATGATGCTTGTTTAGAAGTTTGATTAATTCATGAGTTTTCTTTACTCTTTACTCTTTGATTAAGTATATGAAAGTCTATAAACGATTGAAGCAAGATTTGAGAATGATCTATTCTTTAGAAGGCACATTCCTCCAAAAGAAGTATTGCTTTGAGAAGGTACACATATTTCATCCTAACTTTTGTTTAAGGCTTTTTGAAAGACCTTGCTTAGGGACAAGCAAGTGTTAAGTATGGGGTTATTTGTTAGCATGAAATATTGTGATATTTTAGGCACGTTTTCTAAGTGTATTTGATTCATATTGATAGTCTTTGATTTATAATTGTTGCATTTGTGAGCTAGTTTGCCTATATTGTCGATATGGATGTCTACACTAGCTTTATGTTGATTATAGGTGATTGAGAGTCATTTCCGAACGAAATCGAGCAAAGAAGAGTTGATTGAGTATGTCCATGGATTGAGGGCATTATTAGGAGCAAAATGGAGTTCAACTTGAGGAATGCACGAGGCTAGGGAAGAATCACGTTCTTGCCCTAAACCACGCTCTAAAATACGGCCGTACTACAAACCACGTTTAGTTCCACGGCCGTGGAACCTTGCAAAGGGAGGCGTGATGCATTCCAGTAACTATTACGGTCGTGGAATCCATGGTTCAAACCGTGACACTTTCCACGCTCTAAATTACGGTCGTGGAACCTTCCACGACCGTGATCTTGGCGATCTTTTTCGCCACATTTTGAAGCCACGATCTTTTGAAGATTGGGCCGGGCCGATATTTTATCTTGCCCTATAAAAAGATAGACGAAGAGAAATTCCGTCATCCCCGCTTAGACGCACTTTGCGATCTCGCTTTAGACCTTGGCTTACGCCTTCGCTTAGCGGCACAACCCTCGTTTGGAAGCATTTACATCTCATTGGAGATCAAGGTTCGTACTTGGATTTGCCCTAATCTCGCACTTTTAGTGGAGATTGCTGTTGAGATTTCCGGATTGGCGGAATATTGAAGTTTTTGGAAGATTGTTGCAAGAAGATTTCTCTTCTTGTTTAGGTTTGATTTAGAAGACGGATTGACATCCCGTTCTTCCTTCTTTCCTAAGATTGTGTTTGTTTGGCTTACTCTGGATCTATTGACAGTATTCGTTATTGATTGTGACTTTGAGATTGGTCTGAAGTTTATTGAAAGTTTTCGAAAGTTTTCATCTTTCAATCTTTTAAATCTTTGAATTTGATATCAACATGACTGTTATTGGCTAAAAACCCTTAACAATTCTAAGGTGAAGGGTTGATAGTTGTGGCTTGAATGATGATAGATCGATCGTAAACAGATTAGACCCTGAGAGTTTGAGAGAATCGTCAACGAACCCTAAATCACGGTTTGTTCTTGAGTTCCACGGCCGTGGAGTCTCAAGATCTAACCGTAATTTTCCTTAAGTTTACGAACCTGCTTTTACTTTAATCCAAAGTTAAAGATTTGCTTTAACTTAGTTTAGGCTTGCCTTTTCTAGGTGGTAGTGAAGCCTCAACAACCTCTACCTCGATTGTGAGTGTCACAACCGTAATCGGTCAAGTTAGTCTTGATCCTTGGATTACAAGTTTGGGTATTTGACATTAATTCTTGCCTTTAGAACCTTTCTATATTGAAGCCTCAACAACCTGTATAAAGAGTGTCTTGTAGGTGAGTCATATAAGGTTTTTGGAACTTCACCGTACGATTACCTTACATTAGCATACCTTTGCATATCTCAACTCTGTCTTTATATCATTAGTATATCTTGAATCGATTGCCACAGCTGGATGCTTGGATCTTTAGGATTGTTGTTTTCCCAATATTTGCAAAAACTCTCATATTTACTCGCTTGATAATCTGCAATTGAATTTGTTCCCACCCAAATCCCTGTGTTCGATACTCTGGAATTCTGGCTTAACTATATCGATCCGTACACTGCGGGTTCGCTTGCTTGATTCTAGTTTTATAAATTTAAAGCTTATTTGCACACACCTTTAGGGGCAAACACTTAGCTTGTAGTTGTTATTTTCAATTCTGGAAGGTCGCAAGGTTTCCATCAAGATCTCGTAGTTTTGAAGATGTTGATGTGGTGATTCCTTCTCCATCCCTCCGAATTGGCATTGGCGAATCATGGATAGAACTTGTGGTCGAAGTTCGTAGTCATGGTCCGCTGGATCTCCTAGGTTGACTCCTGGACGCCTCAGTTGTTGATTAGGGTCCATCCTTTGACCTAGGGTTTGCGGGATTCCTGCAAGAAGAACATCTCGGACTGGCATCCGAGGTGGATGTATCTCGGCCGGGGCGTCTGGTACTGGGATCTGCCTCGGTCGAGGGTCAACAATTAGAACCTGCCTCGGTCCAGCATCGGGAACTGGATTGTCCCTCGGTCGAAGTAGAATCTGGTCTCGTATGACGGCCATTTCTGCTTCGATTGCTTCAGTTTTGGTGCGAGTTTCTTCCTTCTCTCGCCTTAGTTCTTCCTTGCTGAGGCGTAGCAGCTCTAACGCCTCTTTCAATTCGGCCT
Organism: Fagopyrum homotropicum; assembly: GCA_033239125.1. Lineage (NCBI taxonomy): Eukaryota > Viridiplantae > Streptophyta > Magnoliopsida > Caryophyllales > Polygonaceae > Fagopyrum > Fagopyrum homotropicum. The sequence goes on from BSWB01000005.1 coordinate 64,117,070, forward strand.
CAAGATCGCGGTTGTCTTGTTGGGCCATCTTTGCTTCTCTTAAGCGTCGCTTGTATGTCTTTTCTGGTTCGGGATCGTAAGGAACGATTTCCTTCCCAGTGCGGGTTCTTCGCATATACCTAAGAAAGAACCTGCAAAAGTCACTCAAGTAGAGTGGTTAGATGACACGGGGGCAAGTGCCCCAAGAGCAAACCGTACCGGCTCGGTCTAGACCAAGTCCCCGGCAACGGCGCCAAAAACTTGTTCGCTCCAAACGGTGTGTGCAAGCTTTAAATTTATAACCCTAGACTTAAGCTTAAAACAAGGATGCGAACCCGTAGTGTACGGGTCAATCGTAGTAAAAAGCAAGAAATTCTAGGGGTCGATCACAGGGACTCGGTGAAACGAAGTCGATAACGGTAAGCTTCGTAAATACTAACCACAAAGAGCAATTAACACAATCAAAGATGAATAAGAAGTCAATAAAGCAAACATGCAATTCTAGGGATTAAAGCTTCTAGTTGTGGTTCCAACTCAAGATCTAAAGATAAGCGGACAAAGCTAAGATTTTTGCAAGGGGAAGGTGTTACTAAAGTGGAGTAGATCACCGGGTAAGTCTCACTACACACTAATCCTAAACCGTAACTCCTATTACCGGGTAAGTCTCAAGGAATCAAGATAAAAAACTATAACCTCAAACTAACACACCATCTAAGGGAATAGAATCAACCTTTACCGGGTAAGTCTCAGGCTAACTCACAAAGATGGGATGAAAGCACACTCAAACCCCAACAAAGGATAAACCTTTATTACCTACACTTATGATCGTTGGTACACAAACTAAGGAATTACCGGGTAAGTCTCATCCTAAGCTTGCATTGAACCAGGAAAGGTGTAATAAGAATAGGATTTGGCAAACTCTAACACTTAACTCTCAGTTTAGGATCAGATAAGCCACCTCGGTTAGCCAAATTCCATCCCGGCCGAGATGTTCATCGACTGAGCGAGATGCTTATGGTTAAGGTTAAAGACTCGAACTTTCAGGGTCCTACTGGAATCTAAGACTATTCTATCATTGTTTTTCCCACAACCTTCAGCTAATCACCCTAGAATCACACAAGGAAATTAGCCACTCATCATCATTATGAAAGTGTTAAATATATGGGAAGAAGGTGAATATTTGAACAAGAAGAATTTAATGAAAAAGACTTCAATAACTGAATCAAATATCACAACAAAAGCGTTCCTTGGATAGCAATCCAACAAGACAAGACAACAAGGAAGGGAATTAAAGACAATCTTACAAAACCCTCCAAATAGCTATAAAAGCTATGATCTTCAATCTTCCTTCAACCTTCAAAAAGGTTCTTCAAAACTCCCAACTGGAGTATGGTTGCAGCCTTCAATGGTGTATAACGTGCTAAACGGGGATGTAAGCGAGATGTATGCAGGATGTTGGATTTGTGGAAATCCAACCCTTTTTATAGGAAAATAACCCTCCAAAGATAAAATATCTTAGAAAGATCTTCTCCCATAAAAATAGGTCAAATATAAGATCTTCTTCCTTCCAGGAGCCAAGCCCAAAAATATAAGATCACCTTCCAAAGATAAAAGATCTCAGCCAAGAATAAAATATTCTCGCCGCGTCCTAGGTGTTCGCCTCGGTCGAGTCGGCGTCTCTGGATCACCTCGGTCGAGATGAATCTCTGGTCAACCGAGGTGAGTCATAACTGAATGTGAAATCTCTGAAAACTGGTTCAAAGTGAATCTTTAATCCATGGCTATGCTTCCTGGATGGTTCCTTATGTTCCTCAACGTAGCTCCAATGACTCCATAGCTCCTTTTAGATGCAAAACGTGCCATTTTACCTACAATTACAGCAAAACTAGGTGTAGACCTCGATTCCCGCAAAGGTAGATGAAATGGTAATATAATCACATAATATACATGCAATCATGTAGATTATGAAAGATAAAACGTCCAAACAAACCCCAAAATATAGACTATAATTCATGCTATCAGAGGTACCTCTGCACATCAAGGAACCAACCGAAGACTTATCGGGATTGCTCTTCTGGGTTCGACCACACCCGTGGTTGGACAGCACCGCGGGGGTGCCCTCAGCACTAGAGCCGCAGGGTTGGCTGGCCTGAGCCACGGGGGCGGCCACATGGGCCACAGGGGCGGCTCCTTTGGGTCGTTGGGGCGGCTTCGGCAGAACCCTGGCTGCCGGTGCAACCTTCTGCTCTTCTCCGTGGCCGCGCTTCCTTGTTCCGCGACAGCGTACCTACCCCATTGAGTACCCCTTCTTCGATCTTGTGTCCGTCTCTTATCCTAGTGAGGTTATATCTTAGAATCATGCCAGATTGGATCTAACATAACCATGTGATATGCCAAGTAGTGGCTTTGAACCTTAGTTGAGTGTTTGAGGATTGATTGAACGCTCTAAGGCTTGAAGTGTGGATGTTATCATGTGAGGCTTGTTGAGGTTGTGACGTTGTGGTATTATTATGATTGTTGAGATTATGGAGACTAGGACGTGAGTATCCTAGCATGTGTTATGATGGTTGTGTTTTTGTTAGTTCGTGAGGACTAGGAGTGCTATCCTAGATTATGAGAGTCTATGATCTTGTAAGTCAATAGTGATGACATGATTTATGACACTAGTTTAGGCACTCATTTAGATAGTTTTCCATTCCTTTAATGCATGTTTTCGCATTAGTTCGTGACGTTTACGCTTAATTCATGCATATCGTAGGAATAGACGTCTACACGAGTATGTTGTAACACCCCGACTCCGCTAGACTCGGGATGTCACATTGGGCTAGGATCTCACAATGGATCCTGACCCTAGCCTGACAACAAGTTCACTGGACCTTACAACATGGCACTGACAGATATAAAACAAATACATAAAACAGTATAAACTGTACGACCCAAAGTAAAAAACAACATAGCCGAGTATATAAAACGACATCCTCACACAAGAGGTACAAAAGATCATCCTCACGTAGAGGGGAAACACAACAACCCCAAACCAACCACCTAATGTACGAGAGTCCTCAACCTGTCACCCTGCCAGATCACCTAGTAGCGCCTAACCTGTAAACATCTACAACACGGTATGAAACCGTTAGCTAACCATACATATATGAGGTTATGCATAAGCACAAGCACAATCATGAAAGATAAACACCTCAGCATGCTATCACACATTTACCAATTTATTATCTTTATATAATAACCATTCACTCAAAAACCGTATATATATATATATATATAGATAGATGAAAGTATGTGACACGAGGACCGATACATCCCCGCCTCTGAGTACAATGTCCAGCTGTACGAGTATCGGTCACACAATCCGTGTACCCTATGGGAGTGGATTGCGCCCTTCTTGTAAACCAGTCTGGCCCGACATCAGAGACCCTCCCAGACTCCACGGCGGGATGAAAGGGAAAAGTTATCACAACCACGCAGTGGGGCAGTCAATAGAACATAGGTCGATAAAAACAACAACTCATGCAATCATAGCAAACATATAAAGCATACACCACTCATGCAAACACCCAATATAAGGATGGTAGCTAAGTAAGTCCTACGGACTTACCTCAACCTCGTACAATCATAACCACGATCAACCTCCAATCTTGAGAGGGACACTGCCTAATAACAAGGCATAAAGAGATATCAATACTCCTATCAATCAAAAAGGTTACATCTAGACCCAACGGATCCATAAGGATCATAATCAATCTATAAGCCTCACAACCAACTAAACCTCAATATTTCAACATAACTCACAATTCCTCAAATCTCAAGGTAGTATATAATCAACATTCCTCAATCTCAATTCTAATCCTAATTTAATTAATTAACCTTTAATTAATTAATTAGATTTCGCCAGAATAACGTTTTGCCCGCAAGCAATTTCTAAACCCCCTGTCATCAGATTTCATCAAACAAACTATCCATAATCACTAGAATAATATAACGACCATAATGGAATTTCTAATTGTCCTATTTGACAAGCCTAAAGTCAATTTAGGCCAAATCGCAGTACGGAAAACGAATAAATTCATAACTTATTCGTTACTAACCCGATTGACGATCTGAAAGAAGATTCGGAATCACAACTATGCAGGCTACGCATGGACAGCATCAAATTCATCGGAATCTAAGTGACGGAACCGTCCTGGTGACATATATGCTCGACCAGCCCTCCATATACTCGGAAATGCAGAAACTCGGTACCGTTATGAAGAGAATGAAGAGAGGAATCCAGAAAATCAAACGGAATTGAAATCGGATTAGAAACGGAGAGTAGATCTGAGTTTGAAGGTTGAGAGAAATCAGAGCTTTTACGAGGAAACGTGAAAGGAAATGAATTAATAAAGGATTTTCCGCTATTTATAGTGAAGACGATAATTATCCTTCAGTAAAGTCGATAATTATCCTTCAGTAAAGTCGATAATTATCCTTTAACCGATCCAAAGGCGGGTCGAACCTCTTTCTCCAAACTTCTCTAGATTGGAACATTAAATCTGGAATATTGTAGGGATAATTATTCCACAACTGCCTCGGAAAACGTGTATTCCTAAGCCGTCTTTCTTTGCCGTTAAGAAACGAAATAGCGACTCTTTTGGCCGTTTTGCCTCTCCATGTTATTTCATATCTAGGACATATCCGATGTCCTGATCATTTCTCTCAACCGCATTTTTATTAATTGGAGCTCCCAAATGCTCCAAATAAAACCGGAGGGTAAAAATAATTACCCGGGGGAAAAAGTAAAAATTTCTCCAAACGTCCAAAATTACGCGAGGAACATAACGGTGAGACTCATACTCATCACTTGCGAAATCTTCGCGAGTTATATGTCAATTACTATCAACGATTACGTTAATCAACATTAATTAGAATTCGGAAATCCTAGCTATTACATCACACACCCCTTAAAAAAAGTTTTGTCCCGAAACTTGAACAATTCCCAAATCCTCTCGGACCCATACGCCGAGGTATAACTCTCACTCTTTCTATCGGAGGTATCACATCTCCGTTCAAAAGATCACAACCTATAACAATCTATAACCTCAAGTATAAACATGGAGGAATCATCACTCCAGGAAACAGGGCCATAACGCTACCCAAAGGCGTAGAGGATTCACGTCTCTCGCCATACCACATCACAAGGCATAGAGGAAGCACATCTCTAGCCAAAATATATCACATGCATAGAGGAAATACGTCTCTAGCCAACCCATAAACATATATATCGCATGGAGGAATCACATCTCCACTGAACTATGTCCATCAAGGTAGCATGGAGGAAAGAACCATCTCCAGCTGAATCCTAATCCCACTCAAATAGCATGGAGAAAAGAACCATCTCCAGCTATAAATATAATCATAGTCCGATAGCATGGAGGAAGTAATCATCTCCAGCTATAACATACATCATGCTAGCACATCAAGATCTACTAAGATCATAAATCACATCAAAACTAGCATGAAATAACACATCAAGGCATATAAGCACATAAGCACAACATTCATTAAGATAGCACTAAGATCTACTCGTGCTCCCACCAATGGGTCTGTCCCAACATATAGTCTAGATAGTTCCTCAGGACACTATCCTCAGTCTCTCACATAGCCTCTTCAGGTCTTCATCTCGATCATAATATCCTCAATATGGGAATATCTTTCGAATGCAAGCGTTTCACATCTCATTCCAAGAATGTAATCGAATGCTCAACAAAAGTGTGGTTGAACTCAACCACCAAATCATCGTAACTCACAAGGTGTCTCGAGTCTTGTATATACTTCCTCAGTTGAGACATAAGAAACACTAGGTGGATATCCTCTAATCTCAGAAGCAAAGCTAAACATCATGTTGACTTCTCCGTACTGGTCGATCTCAAATAAACCATCATGTTGGAACTCAGTTCCCTTTCCATATTAACACGTCTAACGTCTCGCAGCTGAGATACTTACAGCCGGACATGAACTCTCGCTTGAACTTTAGAGGTTAACGCCTCTTGTCTATATATAATATCTGGCGACTCTGTACAACCAGCATTCTTCCTTCAATCAACGTTACTTGAACTATAAAATTCTGAATCTGGTAAGGTGTTATTCCACTACTACTGCTAGATCACTTCTAGCATAAGGATCTACGACATCTATGTCTATATATATTGCCTCATAGGGCCATCCCAGAAAGATGCACGTCCTTCATTGTTATATAATAAACTCATTAATGGAAGGTAATATAACCATCCACGTTTCCCATTCAACTTACAACTTATAATAGATCTTTAAGATCTAGACAATCCTCTCTAACTGACCATCTATTAGGGGGTGAAGTGTAGTCATGAGGTACAGACTCATCCCCAAAGCAGTCTGAATCTGCTGCCTAAAATCTGAAAGTAAAAACATCCATCTCGATCAAAAATGATCGTTCTCGGTATACCATGGAGTCTCACTATCTGTCTAGTGTACTCCTCATCCAATTCATTCACTAGCCACGCCCTTCTGATAGAAATGAAACGTGCCGGTTTCATTAATTTGTTACCAACAATCCAGATAACATAAATCTTCTACTGGGTCACAATCCCATAAAAAAGTCCATTGAGATGTCCTCCCAAATTCTACTACTGCATTGGTAGTGGGTGGGGCTTATCTCTAGATCGGAAATACTCTATCTGGACCTGCTAACAGGTCACACACTGTATCACAAATCTGGTTATATCGGCTTCATACAATATAATCGTCTCATCTTGTGGTACATCTTACTCGTACCTGAATGTACTGAATAAGGCATGCAATGGGTATACCATAATATTCTCTGTCTCTATCTGCATCAGTAGGTACACAAAGTGGTCATGACTCTTCATCAGTCCATCTACTCCCATGGAGAACTATGGTGCCTCAGTACGAGACATCCTTTCTCTAAACCTTGTCAAGGTCGGGAAGATCTCCTATTTCTATTGGACTTTATCCAATAGACCAGGTAGAACCTCTGAGGTATAACTGGGTATCCTCATCAAGGAACTGATTGTTCAACTCTAGCTAAGCTAGATCTCTCTGAAGTTGAGGTTGAACTATCAGTCTCACAATCATCTTCTCTTGGAGCGTCTTTCCATTCAAGTTATCGGCGCCAACATTCAACTTCTCTGAATGATATGGAATCTTCAAGTCAAAGTCTTGATCAACTTAAACTCTTAATACTGGCGGTTATTCAACCCCTATTGCATAAAATATACTTCAGATTTCTATGATCTAAAGAAATCCGATATGAAGATAACACCGGTACGGTCTTCAAAACTTAAAGGCTTGAACTACCTCTACTAACTCTAAATCATGAGTCAGGTAGTTCTCATCATACGTTCTCAGTTGTAAACACACATATCAATAACCCTACTCCTCTGTAGTAATACACATCTTAGACTTAGTTGGGATGTATCACCGTAAATCACGGGAACCCAAAAATCTTCTCACTAAAACGGAATGGAAGCAAAGGTCAAATGCCTCCTCAATTCTTCAGAACTTAGACACACTACTTTCATCACGTAGTTATGGTGGTCTTCTCAAAAGACTCGCAAATGAATACGTAATCATATAAAATCCTTCGTCAAAGCATTGGTAGCAATCGGCTGAGCCGAGAAAACTACGTATTCCTTAATGTTCATCAATATCTCCCATGTTACAACATACTTAATTCTCGCCAGGTCAACCATGATCCCACTGGCGGAGACAACATGGCCTAAAAAGGCTACCATTGGCATCTCAACTTACACTTAGAGAGTGTAGCATACAACCCTCTATCTCTCGAAATCTACAGAACGGTCCTCAGACGATCGGTCTACTATTATCTGCTATGAGAGTATGCCGACATGTCATCAATGAAATCCACCACCAAATAATCAAGGAAGTCGATGAAGATACTTTTCATCAACTCCATAAAAACTACTAAAACATTCGTCAACCCAAATGACATCACTACAAACTCGTAGTGTCCATAACGGGTATGGGATGTTATCTCGTACACATGTTGTTGTCTCATCCATGACTATGGATATCTTGAGCACAAAGGAATCTTGAAAACACAATTGCTTCTTGAAGCTTACTTATCAGGTCGTCAATACGGAACATGGAACGTACTAGGGTAAAAGAAGCCCGTTTCAGTCAACTTTTCAAGTTATCAGTACAATATCTCAACAAGCACCATATAGTGTGGCTTTCCCATTCAATCTTGTATCATACTTCAACTCGATAACAATGTCCACACTCCACTGAGGTGGCAACTAGACGGTTCAGTAACACGTCTATAAACTCATAAACAACTGGAATACCTTCCAATGTTGGACTATCTCGCTCCTTCATGGTATAACACTAGAAGACGTCACATCCCTGTGCTATCAGCTCGTTGCTCGTACAGTACTGATGACAAACCCGTCTCTTCAAAGGTCTTAACCTCAGAAACCTCTATTTAACTCAACTCGGTAAATACTATAATAGTCTTACTATTGAAAGCTAACACCACATGATATCTATTCATCCAAACCATACACATAATGACTTCCTCATGCACCTACGACATGACAAAGAAGTCTGCAACCATACACGGGTCCCTGAAATAAGGGAACAAACACGCATCTCACGGGTATCTCAGACCCAAAAAGGTAATCCTGTAAAGGAAAATCCACCCTCTACTATATATCAAAGACCAACCATTAACGCATGCATCGAAAGACAAGAAGTGCATACCACTCATAATAAACAAAACTCCATGAGGTCCTTTGCCCAACCAACGAGCCGCCTTTGAGACCGCTACCATGGCGCAGCGAGGCAATACACCGCAGGAGCTTTTGCAGCCGCCTCTTCAAGGCCACTCAGGTCACCGATATGGGTATGATCCTCGTCCCAACTCTCCTTTTCCTAGAAACGTTGTCCCTCCCATTAATGTGCACATGTACAATGAGGAAGAGGAACAGTCAATGACGGGAGAGGCTTGGGATCCACCACCGCAGCAAGGGTATCAAGGATATCAACGTAGGAACTGGGAACCCGAACAAGACGGGATTGGTAAGATAAAGGTGAAAATCCCCGTCTTCGATGGCAAGTGTGATCCGGATACATACATGTTGTGGGAGACCAAGATAGAGCAAATTTGGTCCTGCCACAATTTTCCCGAGCACAAGAAGGTGCAATTGGCGGCCTTGGAATTTTAGGAATTTGCTCTTATTTGGTGGGATAAGCTAGTACGGGAAAGGAGGCTTGCTCTTGATCCCCCCGTGGCTACTTGGGAACAAATGAAAGCAATGATGAGAGCTCGGTTCATACCTCACCATTACCTTAGGGAGCTTCGGCAACGCCTTGAGAGTTTGAGGCAAGGCAATCTTAGCGCCGAGGAAAGCTTCAATGCCATGCAAGTTCAAATGGCCCGAGCCAATGTGTCGGAGGATGAAGAGGCTACGATGGCAAGGTATCTTAGAGTATTGCATCCTTCTTTAGCTAACGAGGTGGACTTGTTTCCATATGGTTCTATGACAGAATTGCTACATTTAGCGATAAAAGTCGAAAGGAAGTCCAAGAGTAGGTACCAAGGAGCGGGATACAATGCACCAAACGCAGTGAACAAGTGGAAGAACTCGTCCTACAGAAAGGAGAGCGCCGCTGCGAAGGGAGGAACAGCCGCTGCACAAGGAGCCGACCCCCCTGCTAGGTGTGGTGCCACACACTCCGGCTCTTCGTATCCTCCCAAGGCCAACCCGGCTGCTCCTTCGGGATCCAAGATAAGTAACTGTAACTCCCTTGTGCCTAATGCTAATTCTCGAGCTAGAGATGTGACTTGCTTTAAGTGCCAAGGTAAAGGGCACATGATAAGAGAATGTCCAAACAAAAGAGTCCTTATAATCAATCATCTAGGTCAATATGAGTCGGAATCCGACAATGATGAAAATGAATTTGACAATGTTATTGACAATCCTGTTTTTGATAATGATGATGATGAGGATATATGGTATGAACATGGGGAAACTTTGATAGCTAGGAGGACTTGACACTTACAACCTACTCCTTGTGAAGATAATCAAAGAGAAAATCTATTTCACAATACATGCTTAGTAAAGGGGAAGGCTTGTAATGTTATAATTGATGGTGGGATTTGTTGCAACATAGCTAGCACGGAATTGATTTCTAAATTGCAAATCACAACTTTCTACCACCCTAGGCCTAACAAGCTACATTGGATGAATGATTATGGGGAGCTTAAGGTAAACAAACAAGCTAAAATTCACATTACCTTAGGACATTATGAAGACACTATTCTATGTGATGTGGTTCCAATGCAAGCTTGTCATGTTTTGTTAGGCGGACCTTGGCAATATGATAGGAAAATGTTGCATAACGGTTTTACTAACAAGTATTCTTTTACCTTTAAAGATAAACTTGTTACTCTCAAGCCTATGACTCCTATGCAGATTGCGGAGGCTTTTGAGAAGAAATCAAGAGAAGCTGTCCAAGCAAGAAGCGGTCACACCGAGACGACGCCGGCCAAGGGAGGAGCGTTTTTTGCAGCCGCCAAGGAAGCTGATGTCATGGACAACCACGCTGCAGCAAGGACCGCCACCAAAGGCAAAGCAATCACAGCAGCCGTCCAGCCCCTACCGAGGATATTGCTCGCAGCCAAGAGAGAGTACATCACAGATTACCTACCTCCAGATGTTGCGCTCGTGTGTTTGTGTAAAGGGCTGAATTTGGTAAGCAACTCGACCCTAGTTGATTTACCCCCTAGTATTTTAGCTATCTTGGATGATTTTGCAGATGTGTTTCCGGATGAAATACCCCCGGGGCTGCCACCATTTCGGGGTATTGAGCATCAAATAGATCTTATTCCCGGAGCTACTCTCCCAAACCGACCCGCCTATAGAATGACCCCAAAGGAGAGTGAGGAGATTCAAATGCAGGTACAAGAGCTCCTTGATAAGGGCTACATTCGAGAGAGCCTTAGTCCTATGGCGGTTCCGGTTCTACTAGTCCCTAAGAAGGACAACACTTGGCGGATGTGTGTTTATTGTAGAGTTGTCAACAACATCACCATCAAGTACCGTCATCCCATTCCCCACCTTGATGACATGCTGGATGAGCTACATGGAACAACTACCTTCTCCAAGATCGACCTTAGAAGTGGCTATCATCAGAATTGAATGAAGGAGGAAGACGAATGGAAGACGGCATTCAAGACCAAGTTTGGGCTCTACGAGTGGCTTGTTATGCCATTCGTCTTTACTAATGCTCCAAGCACATTCATGCGCCTCATGAACTATGTTTTGAGGAAGTTCATAGGGAAGTTTGTCGTTGTCTACTTCGACGACATACTCATCTATAGCCGGTCCGTAGAGGAGCATGCGGATCATCTCCGTCAGGTTGTTTCTACTCATAGACTTGAACACTTATAAGCTAATATTAAGAAGTGTGATTTATACACAAACGAAGTTATATTTCTTGGCTTTGTAGTGTGTGCTCAAGGGCTGCGAGTAGATGAGGAAAAGATCAAAGCTATTCGAGATTGGCCAAGCCCGACGTCTATTGGTGATGTGCGCAGCTTTCATGGATTGACTAGTTTTTATAGGCAATTTGTGAGAGATTTCAGTACCATAGCCGCTCCTCTAACCGAGATCACCAAGAAGAATATACCATTCGTGTGGGGAGAGGCCCAAGAGAGAGCTTTCGAAAAGCTCAAGTGGATGTTGACCAACGCCCCATTGCTTGTTGTTCCGGACTTCACTAGGCCATTTAAGGTGGAGTGTGATGCATCGGGTATAGGAATTGGTGGAGTACTTATGCAAGAGGGCAAACCCATCGTCTTCTTTAGTGAGAAATTGAAAGGTCCAACTCTAAACTACTCTACTTATGATAAGGAGCACTATGCATTGTTTAGAGTGCTTAGGACTTGGCAACATTATCTTTGGCCTAGAGAGTTTATATTGCATACTGATCATGAATCATTAAAACACTTTAGGAGCCAAGATAAACTTGATAGAAGGCATGGTAGGTGGATGGAGTTCATTGAAACATTTCCTTATGTGATTAAGTACAAGAAAGGAAAAGATAATGTAGTAGCTGATGCACTTTCTAGGAGACATGTTTTGCTCATTGGATGCTACAGTTCTTGGCTTTGTTTACATTAAGGATTTATATGCAAAGGATGATGATTTTGGAGAGATTTGTAAAGCTTGTGTGGAAAAAGGGGCTGTAGATAAGTTTTACTTGTTTGATGGCTTCTTGTTTAGAGTTGATAAAGTGTGCATTCCAAAGTGTTCTCTTAGGCTTTTACTTGTGGATGAATCCCATAGGGGAGGTTTGAAGGGTCACTTTGGTAGAGATAAGACATATAATATACTGAATACTCATTTTTATTGGCCACACATGCTTAGGGATGTTGAGAATTTTGTGAAAAGATGCTTAGAATGCTTGAAAGCAAAGTCTAGAGTCATGCCCTATGGTTTATATACCCCTTTACCCATTCCCGCAGCTCCTTGGGAAGACATTAGTATGGACTTTATTTTGGGGTTACCTAGGACTAAGAGAGGAAGAGACTCTATTTTTGTGGTGGTAGAGAGGTTCTCTAAGATGGCACACTTCATAGCTTGTCACAAAACGGATGATGCCACTAATGTTGCAAACCTCTTCTTTAGAGAAGTAGTTAGGCTACATGGAGTTCCTAGAACCATTGTTAGTGATCGGGATGTGAAATTTCTTAGTTACTTTTGGAAGACTTTATGGGGTAAGCTAGGTACTAAGTTGTTGTTCTCTACCGCTAGCCACCCTCAAACTGATGGCCAAACCGAAGTAACTAATAGGACTTTAGGGACACTTTTAAGGGCTGTAATTAAAAAGAATTTGAAAGAGTGGGAGGATGTGTTACCACATGTTGAGTTTGCATATAACAGGACCATCCATTCTTCCACTAACATGACCCCTTTTAAGTGTGTGTATGGTTTGAATACCTTAACCCCTTTTGATCTTATGCTGTTACCTTCAAAGGAGCGAGTAGATTTCAATGCAGGCAAACAAGTTGAGTACATTAGGGGATTACATGAGAAGACACGGCTGAGCTTAGAGGAAAAAGCAGCTCGGACCGCAGCTAAGGCAAACAAGGGACGGAGGAATCTATTGTTTTAGCCTGGAGATCTCGTGTGGTTACATCTTAGGAAGGAGCGCTTCCAAGAGCTGCGAAAGTCCAAGCTATCACCTAGGTGTACCGGTCCTTTCAAAGTGCTTCACAAAGCCGGTGACAACGCTTATGTATTGGATCTTCCGGAGGAATTCGGGGTCAGCCCGACCTTCAATGTTAGAGACCTCAGTCCGTTCCCACCTATGGATATAGAGCTTGAAGATTCGTGGACGAATCCTTCCCAAGAGAGGGGGAATGATGAGGGACCATCCGAGCTAGTATCTCCGGAGTATGAGGGAGCTATCACACGTTCCCGAGCTAAGAAGATTGAGCATGAAACTGAGGGTTTGCTGATGTTATTGGCTACAAGTGTTCATAACGAGGCTTGGCTCCTAAGTAAGAAAGAGAGCAACGACGCCAAGGTACAGGACTCGGCCAGCCCCGCACATGACGCCGCTCCTCATCCCCACGTTTCTAGCACCGTTCCATGTCTCTCATTGAGGAATGAGGCTTTTTAAGGCCTGCTTAGTGATTGCGTGTTTTAAGTAGCCCATTGGGCTTAATTTCCAGTTTTTATTATGTCTTCTGTTTAAAGAGCTGAAACTATTTAGACGCTCTTTTCATTACTTTTTAGGCAGATTATTATTGGTGAAAAACACTTGTTTTCAGATTTCATCTTCAATCAAAGGCGAGTTTTGATTGAAGAGTTATTGTGATCAGATTTGGCTTAGTTGTTTCGCGTGTGTCAATTGCTCTCGGGTTCTTGGTGTTCGTGAGATTCCATAAGCATCCTCCTCGTGTTGTCGATGTTCTAAGTTGGCTGTGTGAGGTTGTAAGGGGCTGAGTTCGTTGCATTGTTCTTGGTGGTTGTTGATCCCGAGATCAAGGGCTTCCACGTCGTTTGTGTCGGGTTCATCTACATCGTACCTTTCCTTTAATTTCTGTACCTTCGTATTCAGTTTAGCGTCTTCTTTTGTTCCCTTTGTTCGCAGGCCACGCAGCACACGAACAGCCTTAGTCGGCTGCCTTGATCTTGATGTTCTGCGTCCTTTCCTTCCTTCCGGCGTCTAGATCGAGCCAATGTCGGGTCTGCCCCGTATCAGTTATTGATCATATCCGAGGTTTGAGCCTCATGATGGTCCGGATTTATGGTTCCAAATGACCCATGCTTGGAGGAAAGAAGAAGGCAAGGACCCTAGTTGGATGCAAGGAATGGTCTAACTCATGTTTAAGTGGTGTTTTGGGCTATTTTAGTGTCATCTCGGTCCAAGGCGTACCCATCTCGGCTGAGATGCTCCTTGGAGCAACCGAAATTCCTCTTTGGACAGCCCACGACACTTGGCACACACTTTCTATGTCTGATCCTTGCTTTTGGTGGAGTACTTATGTGATATTGCAGGCTGTTTTTGGAGGCTTCTTCCTCCCTTTTTTCATTTTCCTCTAGCTCTTTTCCAACACACTTTGGATTATTGCTCTCTTCCAAGCTTCCTTGTGGGTGTTCTTAGAAGAGATTATTGTAGTTTGTAGTTTTAGAGTGAGATTTGTGTGGTTTTGAGTGAGGTTTCCATTGTTTGCACCTTGGAGCTGCATCTTGGGCCCTTTGTAAGATTTGTTAACTTCTATTCCAGTTTTGTAATGTCTTTTCTTTGGTTCATTCTTAATTATCTAGCTATGACTTGCAAGCATGCTTTATTTATGAAGTTTGATCTAGAAATGTATGTTGTTGGCTAATTAGATGTGATTCTAGGGTGAAGGAATGATGTTTATGCTTTGGACTATGATTGTATGAACTTGCATGTTAGCTTAGGATGGATTTGTGTTCGAAACCTTAACTTAGTCCATGATCTTGGCCTATTCTTCATACCATTTCGGCCGAGATGACTATGATCCACCCGAGATGCATGTGTTGTTGTTCTATTATTGATGCATCTTCATGTTAGGATGTAGATGTATTGAAATCCTAGTGTTTGCTGATCCTAATCTAGCTTAGGGTAACCTTTGGTAGCAACCTATTTGAGGTTTGAGAGTTACTCAGTAATTTCGCCTCTTAGATACATAAGATGATGAACTCTAGGTAGTAGTGAGCCTCAACAGCCGCTATTGGATTGATGTCCTAGGATCGTTGCCTAAGACTTACCTTTTTCGAGACTTACCCGGTAAGGAGGGGTTTGACCCTTTGGTAGTGGCCAGTTTGTGTAGAATTCCCGTCCTTAGGTTCCTTGAGACTTACCTGGTAATAGGATCTTAGGTTCGAGACTTGTGGAGCATGAGACTTACTCGGTAATTGCTCCCATTAGAGAAACACCCAACTCCGAACAACCGTAACCTTTCCTTTGATGTTTTGATTGCATGAGTCCATTGCATAACCGGAATTTCGAATCTCTAGAATTTGCACCTTATCTCCTATCTTTGTGTTTGTGTGTCGTTTGCTTATTTGTGTGCATATATTTTGTGATCCTTGTTTGATCACCCAAAACCAACCAAAAATATTGTGTTTTGCATTTCTTTATTCATTGTCTTGTCTTAGTGTGAATTTACACTATCTTTGATCATTGATTGGCTTGACTTCACCTCAGTCCTTGTGTTTGACCTCGAAATACTTTCCTTTCTACAAAACGATCCGTACACTGCGGTTTTCGCTAGGTAGTTTAGGATTTTAGTTTGAGTTTATAAATGTAAAGCTTTTGGTGCTATCTTTCTAGTGTAACCAATAGGATTAGAAGTCTAAAAACTTCTATCTTACGGGAGCGATGTTGATTACGTTCCTTGTTTTGAACAGGCTCTGAGTACATTCCTACGGGAAGTGAGATCTGTTGTTCTCGGTTTAGCTTGGAGAAGAGGTAAGTCTCCGGACTTACTTAGCTAGCTTTTATGTATTGTTGGCCCAAGTGTATGTTTATCGGGCAGTGACATCACTGCCCAGCTCACGAGGGAGACTACAAGGTTCTATGCGACCAAGCCATACACGGTATAATGGGAGGGCACTGAAGCAATCCATATGGTATGCGGGAGGTGCGCCGAACCACTCATGTTGGTTATACGGGGACAGGGGCGAGAGTCTTAAGACTTTCGTGTCACAATCTTAATAATTGAAATTAGTAATGGAATGACGTAAAGAACTATTAATAAACCGGCTTGTGTGCGTGAGAATGTTACGTGTTTAAGATTACTTATGTGTGTGTTTGCCTTTACCGTCTTTCTAATACATATAATGTCAGCAAATGATTTTATAACGATGTTGTAGATGCCTTGCAGGTTAAGAATGTTGTCGAGTGATCCGTAGGAGTGAGCAGCCGGGGTTCCGTATATCATAAGGTGAGCTGGGGATTTGAGTCTTCGTTTTATTGTAATGTTTTGTATATTGTTGATGTTGTTATAAGAACTCGGCTGGAGTCTTTCTTTCATTAGTATTTGATGGCGTGATTTATGACGCTAGATTAAGCACTCTTTTAGGTAGTTTTTGCATTCATCCATGCATGGTTTTGCCTAAGTTTGGGAAGTTTATGCTTAATCAAGTCATTTTGTCAGAATAGATGTCTACACGAGTATTTGTCGGTTTTGTAGGTATTTTGGGGAGCTTTCATGCATTATTGATCACATTCGAGGATCAATCCTCGTGATGGCCCGAATTCAAGGTTCCAATGAAGCATGCCTAGAGAAAAGAAGAACAAATTTACCTTAGTTGGTGCGAGCCACGCAACGGCTTTGTGTTTAGCCATGATCCTAGCCATGCAGCCACTCATCTCGGTCCAGCCCCCACCCATCTCAGCCGAGATGCCCTCTGAAGGGACCGAAATCGCCTGCTAGGCCACCTTGACACTTTACACACTCCTTCTAGCCCACGACATTTCTGTCCCATGATGGAGGAGAAGTGTTATATTGTAGCTTGCACATATTTTGCAGAGGATTCTCACCTTGGAATGAATTTTGAATCTTGTTGGGCAAGCCATAGTGTGGAGAAGAGAAGAAGAAAGCTCCCATTGAAGAGAAGAAGAAGAAACACCTTTTGAGAGCTTTAGAGTGAGTTTTTGAGAGTCTTGTAGTGAGGAAAGTTGTAGAGATTTTTGAGTTCGTTTTGAATCTACTTATGTGTGTGTTTGCCTTTACCGTCTTTCTAATACATATAATGTCAGCTAATGGATTTATAACGATGTTGTAGATGCCTTGCAGGTTAAGAATGTTGTCGAGTAATCTGTAGGAGTGGGCAGCCGGGGTTCCATACATCATAAGGTGAGCTGGGGATTTGAGTCTTCGTTTTATTGTAATGTTTTTGTATATTGTTGATGTTGTTGTAAGAACTCGGCTAGAGTCTTTCTTTCATTAGTATTTGATGGCGTGATTTATGACGCTAGATTAAGTACTCTTTTAGGTAGTTTTTGCATTCATCCATGCATGGTTTTGCCTAAGTTTGGGAAGTTTATGCTTAATCAAGTCATTTTGTAAGAATAGATGTCTACACGAGTATTTGTCGGTTTTGTAGGTATTTTGGGGAGCTTTCATGCATTATTGATCACATTCGAGGATCAAGCCTCGTGACGGCCTGAATTCAAGGTTCCAATGAAGCATGCCTAGAGAAAAGAAGAACAAATTTACCTTAGTTGGTAAGAGCCACGCAACGGCTTTGTGTTTAGCCATGATCCTAGCCATGCAGCCACTCATCTCGGTCCAGCCCCCCCCCCCCATCTCAGCCGAGATGCCCTCTGAAGGGACCGAAATCGCCTGCTAGGCCACCTTGACACTTTACACACTCCTTCTTCTAGCCCACGACATTTCTCTCCCATGATGGAGGAGAAGTGTTATATTGCAGCTTGCACATATTTTGCAGAGGATTCTCACCTTGTAATGAATTTTGAATCTTGTTGGGCAAGCCATAGTGTGGAGAAGAGAAGAAGAAAGCTCCCATTGAAGAGAAGAAGAAGAACACACCTTTTGAGAGCTTTAGAGTGAGTTTTTGACAGTCTTGTAGTGAGAAAAGTTGTAGAGATTGTTGAGTTCGTTTTGAATCTACTTATGTGTGTGTTTGCCTTTACCGTCTTTCTAATACATATAATGTCAGCTAATGGTTTTATAACAATGTTGTAGATGCCTTGCAGGTTAAGAATGTTGTCGAGTGATCCGTAGGAGTGGGCAGCCGGGGTTCCATACATCATAGGGTGAGCTGGGGATTTGAGTCTTCGTTTTATTGTAATGTTTTTGTATATTGTTGATGTTGTTGTAAGAACTCGGCTGGAGTCTTTCTTTCACTAGTATTTGATGGCGTGATTTATAACGCTAGATTAAGTACTCTTTTAGGTAGTTTTTGCATTCATCCATGCATGGTTTTGCCTAAGTTTGGGAAGTTTATGCTTAATCAAGTCATTTTGTCGGAGTAGATGTCTACACGAGTATTTGTCGGTTTTGTAGGTATTTTGGGGAGCTTTCATGCATTATTGATCACATTCGAGGATCAAGCCTCGTGACGGCCCGAATTCAAGGTTCCAATGAAGCATGCCTAGAGAAAAGAAGAACAAATTTACCTTAGTTGGTGCGAGCCACGCAACGGCTTTGTGTTTAGCCATGATCCTAGCCATGCAGCCACTCATCTCGGTCCATCCCCCACCCATCTCAGCCGAGATGCCCTCTAAAGGGACCGAAATCGCCTGCTAGGCTACCTTGACACTTTACACACTCCTTCTAGCCCACGACATTTCTCTCCCATGATGGAGGAGAAGTGTTATATTGCAGCTTGCACATACTTTGCAGAGGATTCTCACCTTGGAATGAATTTCAAATCTTGTTGGGCAAGCCATAGTGTGGAGAAGAGAAGAAGAAAGCTCCCATTGAAGAGAAGAAGAAGAACACACCTTTTGAGAGCTTTAGAGTGAGTTTTTGAGAGTCTTGTAGTGAGGAAAGTTGTAGAGATTGTTGAGTTCATTTTGAATCTACTCTTGGATGGTTGTAAGTTTGTTCTAAACTCATTAAACTTGTTCTTACTTTATATTGCCTCCTTTCTCTTCATCTAGCTATGGCATGCATGTGTGATGATATGATGATGAATAATTTTAAGATGATTGTTGTTGGCTAAGTAGGAAGTGATTCTAGGGAGATAGATGAATGGTTATGGCTAGGATTATGATAGGTTGAACTTAGATGTATCTTAGGATAGTTGCTTGCTCAAAATCTCTATCTCAGTTCACAATCTCGGCTTGTACTTCAACCATTTCAGCCGAGATGTGCTTGATCCACCCGAGGTGTGTGAGCTGTTGTTCATATGGTGTTATATCTTCATGTTAGGGAGTTTGAGAGTTGAAATCCCAGTGTTTGTTGAGCCTAATCTAGCTTAGGGTGACCTTTGTTAGTAGACTAAGTGAGGGGACAGACTTAGCTGGTAATTCCTGACCTTAGATATAGAAGATGACAAACGTTAGGTAGTAGTGAGCTTCACAAGCCGCTATTGGATTGAGTGTGCTAGGATTGTTGCTTAGGACTTCCTTCTCGAGACTTACTTGGTAAGGAGAGGTTTGACCCTATGTAGTGACCCGGTTTGTGTAGAATTCCCAACCTTAGGTTCCTAGAGACTTACTCAGTAATAGGACCTTAGGTAGGGGATTAGTAGACCATGAGACATATCCGGTGATTGATCCCATTAGAAAAACATTCTATCCCAACATACCACAGCTTGTCCTAAGTTGATTAGAAGCTTGAGTCCTTGCCATAATCGGAAGTCCAAATCTCTAGAATCCGCTCTCTATACATTGATCTTACATCTTGTGTTTGTGTTGTTGATTGGTTGACATTGTTGCTTAATTGTGATCTTTGCTTGATCACCACAAAAACCCATCCAAAAACACATGATTTTTTTTTCATTATTCCCTTCTCTTTTCTTATCTTAGACTTGCACTATCCATGATCATTGCATAATTTAATCTCACCTCGGTTTTTGTATTCCACCTCGGAATGCTTCCTTTTCTACTCTATGACCCGTACACTGCGGGTTTTGCTAGGTAGTTTAGGAGATATAAATTGTAAGACTTTGTGTTCTCATTTTTTGGGCGAACAAGTTCTTGGCACTCTTGCCTTGGATTTGTAGCATCACTCCTAGTGAACAACAAGTTTTAGGCGCCGTTGCTGGGGACTAGATTAAGATCAAATCATTGTGTGTGATTGTTTAAAGTTCTTCCCGCCTTCCAAGACAACCGAACTAAGAGGGAAGTTAAATGCCTTCACCATGAAGGATACATAGAGCCTTTTTAAATCTTCGGAGAGATTCAAGGATTTTCTCCTAGATTGTCAACACCCCGGAATTCCGAAGATAGAGCTTTTGTGATGAGGGACCATCACCAACAGCCCCTACTAGTCCTACAATGCAAGGGCCAATCACTAGATCAAGGGTAAGAGCAATTCAAGAGTAGGTGTCCAACTTGTTGGTGTCCTTAGCTCCTAAGGAGACCATTGACGATCCATTGTTGACTGAGGCTTCCTTAGTCACATTAATGACGATTCCCGATGACTTGGACATGGAAGGGAGACTATGCACACGTGATTTGGAGCCATGCAAGAGCAAAGAAGAGACACTTGTTCCGGAATTGCTATAAATGGAAGATTGAGGCTTTTGGAGCTTGTTTTGTATTTTATATCATCTTTTGGTATAAAATGAAAGACTTTTTATAACCTTTAGTTTCAAAAAATTTTAAGGGTTATTTTTATTTGTTTTAGTTCTTCTCAACATCCTCCTGCATCCATTCCCATACCCACGTTTCATTCCGCATCTATATCTGCCTCATTCAGCCGGATTCGGGATCATTTTACCGAGATCGGCTAGACCACGGATTAATCCCGTATCAGTTGGTATCAGAGCTCAGTTGGTACAATTGATCACTCCTTTCTTCTTTGTTAACCTTATTGCTTAACTAATTGAGGTTTAACTTGTGCTTGAAGTGTGCATAATCAAAAGCCAAGGGTTTCCTAGGGCCGGTCAACATCTTGAGGAGAGGTAAACACAAAAAAAAAAAGATAGAACGTTGCAAACAATTTCAGTTGCCTTCTCTCCCACAAATCTTTGACAAAGTCTAAGAGATCTTTCAAAAAAAAACACAAAAACTGCCGGCCCTTCTATTAATAGATGTTACGCTAAAAAGTGTGCACGCAATAAGCCTTAAATTTATACTCGTTATATTTATCCTAACTTCTAGCGCACCCGCAGTGTACGGGACGTTTGTAGTATGGATAGTATTCCGAGGTCGAACACAAAGACTAAGGTGAAATTGATTCGGTTTTGTGATTAAGTTTAGTGTAGGTCTAAGGTTAGAAAAGAGGGAAACAAAGAAATGAAAACCTCAATTGTTTTTGGTTGGATTTTTGGTGATCAATCAAAGATCACAATTCATGCAAAGTAAACAATCAAACTAGACTAAAAATCTGCACAAATGAACAAACCAAACAAGATGATGATCAAAGAAAGAGAAGACGGATTCTAGGGGTCGGAAATTCCGGTTATGGCATAAAACTCAAGTCATCTATTCATTCTTTGGATCTCACTATGATATGTTGGGATTTAGTGTTTCTAATTTGCGATCAATTACCGGGTAAGTCTCATGATCCAACTAGTCCACTTCTAAGATCTCATTACCG
The DNA here is from genome assembly GCA_033239125.1 of Fagopyrum homotropicum. Taxonomy (NCBI): domain Eukaryota; kingdom Viridiplantae; phylum Streptophyta; class Magnoliopsida; order Caryophyllales; family Polygonaceae; genus Fagopyrum; species Fagopyrum homotropicum. The sequence goes on from BSWB01000005.1 coordinate 64,138,842, forward strand.
GGTAAGTCTCTAAGATCTTAAAGATAGGAATTCTACGCAAACCGGATTGTTAATTAGGGATCTACCTATCCTTACCGGGTAAGTCTTGGAAAGGGAAGTCCTAATCAACTATCCTAGCACATCTAATCCAATGGCGGCTTATTAGGCTCACCATTACCTAAGGTTTGCTATTTTAGATTCTAAGGGCAAGGATTACCGGGTAAGTCTCTCCTAACTCTTAGCCACTACACTAAGTCACCCTAGAATAGGTTAAACTCAGCAAACACTTAGGGTTTCAACAATTCATAGGTCTTAGGCAAGGTCCGTCGAACCAGGAAAATCACGGTTTGTTCTACAGAAACCACGACCGTGGTTCTTCAAGAACTACCCGTGATTTCTAACAGGAACTACGTTCACAAACAAAAATCATCCAAAGGTAAATCTAAGTTTGTCCTATCATAGTTCTAGCCATAACCTTCCTTTCCTTACCCTAGAACCGCATCAATTTAGCCTACAACATTCATAATGGAACTCAAAACAAACAAACATGAAATCAAAACATCCATTGCAAGATAATGAAAGAAAAGGGATGAACAAGTAAACTTAATCCAAAACTAAGCTGAAGATTAGAATTAGAACCACTTATAACCCTTCCAAAAGAAGGTTCAAAGACTCATACAATCTCTAGAAAACGAAATCCGAAATACAAGAAAGCTATGGTGTGTTCTTCTCCTCCTCTTCAATGGAGTTCTTCTCCTTCTCTTTGACACTTTCCTTCCTAGAAAACCTCTTGATTTTTTGAGAATATATTTGTTAGAGAAATGGATAATGGATGAGCTGCTCCCAAACTACCCCAGCTGCCTCAAACAATCCATGAAGGACCACTTTTATAACAAATCTCTCATGAGCTGGCCGTGAGAGTCGTGGCACAGCTGTCACGAGAATCTGGCAAAATCCACGGTCATTTCCACGGCCGTGGTTCTTCAGAGAACCGTGATTCTATGCGGAAACTTCGCCTTGGATCATTGAGCTGTGGTTTGGTGCATGGTTTGTGTTGGCAAGGTCTCATGAGTCCTTCTTAGTCCTTGGCTTGTGTCCTAATGAGTCCGAGGACGTGTCATCTAAATGAACGATCCTTAAACGCGTCGTTTTAGCTCTAAACTTCCCGAAATACCTACAAAACGCACACAAGTCCGTGTAGACGTCTATCTCGACAAAATACGTGAATTGGTTGCAAAACGTCCTGAACTAATGCTAGATCATGCATGAATGAGCGGAAAATCTATCTAAATGAGTGCCTAAATCTAGATCATAAATCGTGTTATCAAAATACCCCATACTTAAGGTTTGCTCGTCCTCGAGCAAATTCCCAACTATAGACTAAGAGATGACATGATTTATGTATGCAGAAAAATGGCAAAATCTTTTTGGGTTTTGTGCTTCTACTATTGGATCACCTTCATAGTCATGATCAATGGCAATTGGATAAGCAATTATGTATCAAACAATAAGGGCATGGAGAGACAATTGTACTTAACTCAAAAGCATGCATGAGATGTGAGGATGAAGAGGTCAAGAAGATCAAGAGTCTATCCAATCTAGATTACTAAGTCTTACAAACATGCAAGTAGGTCATAAGGGCTTGTGACATAAAAGGCCAAGAAACGTTGCAATTGGGCGGGGGATTCTCTAGGTTATGTGATGCTAATCCGGGAATGGAACTAACTCCACATCCTTGTCCTCGATCAACTTCCCCCAAGTGTATATTTTTCCCTATCTTGCTTTCTTTTCTTTTTCTTTAACTCATTTTTGAGACAATGGCATTGGTTTACAATAGCCGAAACCTCGGTGATTAGCCATCCTCGGGCTTTTTCTCTTTTTCGAGGTGCATCCACACCGGGCACACATACCAAAGCTCGTTAGGGCTATTGGTTCATTTGACTTTGGCAAGGCACCAACACCCGATTATGTGAAGTGTACCGAGTTACTTGTCATTTAAACCAACGCCCCCAAACCTATATTTTGGCTACACTTCCACAATAATTTCAGCATTTTATTCACGACATTCTTTTCATTACATCTTCACCCCGCACTTGCTTTTCACACATTTCAACACACTAGCATGCTCCTATTCCCGGATGGGTTTAAAGGAGGTCGAATTTATATCAATTGAGGTGCTCAAGCAATCATGATCAAGATGAGAAGTAGAGAAAGATGAAATGCCTCATTCATTCCTAGATGGTATGCAAGAACTATCATGTAATTTCGATTTTCAATACTCAATCATTTCTAGGCAATCATCATGATCACAAGTCATTCATAGAATTTAAGAGAAGTAGTTCAAGTCCACATATGCATTTATCAATTCAACACATAAGGCCATCCATAGCCAATCACAAGACAAGTTTCATCATTAGGATCATATCCAAGCCTAGAAAGCACAAAATTTTTAAATTTTCTGATTTTTATGGGATTTTCGTTTTAAGTATGTACAATGCAAGACATTAACCTATCCTAGATGCTCATCATGCAAAGGATCATGCAAACCCCACCCCATACTTAGAAACACATTGTCCCCAATGTGGTATTCAAGTAAAGAGAGTGAAAGAAGGTGCTCACAATATAACATCGTTTGCTATGGCAATTGGGAATTCTCAAGTGAATTGATGTTGGATGATCCTTTCAATCATGGTAGAGAGCTCTAAACATCCTTCAAAGCTTCGGAACCCGCGCTAGGCATTGCTAGCCGTCCAAGTTCCGCGTCCGCTCCACCCATAATTGGTGAGGGTGTCATCATCATCATTTTCATTGCCAAGGGAGGCTTCCAATGCCACTAATGCTCTAGCACACACACGAAAGTAGACAAAACACACACAAAGCATACAAAAACAGAAAAATCTAAGCAAAAATGAAAAGGGAAAAATGTTACCAATGGGTTGCCTCCCACCAAGCGCTTCTTTAAGGTCATTAGCTTGACCAAACTCGGGAGTGTCTATTCGAGGTGAAGCGGGGCAATCATGTCTACCGGGGCTCCCGGAATATACTTCTTCAAGCGATGCCCATTCACCTTGAAATTTCCACAATGCTCCCCTCCTATTTCAATAGCTCCATGGGGAAAGATCTTCTTCACCACATATGGCCCGGTCCATCTTGATTTGAGCTTTCCGGGAAAAAGCCTTATCCTTGAGTTGAAGAGAAGGACAAGATCTCCTTCACTTAACTCCTTTGGAATGATCCTCTTGTCATGCCACCTTTTGGTTCTCTCCTTGTAGATCCGGGCATTCTCATAAGCTTCCAACCGGAGCTCCTCAAGGGCATTGATATCAAGCAACCTCTTTTCTCCCGCTTCCTTGAGGTCAAAATTTAGCCACTTAATGGCCCAATAAGCTCTATGCTCCATTTCCACCGGAAGATGGCAAGACTTGCCATAGACCAACTTGTAGGGGGTGGTTCCAATTGGTGTCTTGAAGGCGGTTCTATATGCCCATAGTGCGTCATCGAGCTTCATAGCCCAATCCTTCCTTGTCCTAGACACCGTCTTCTCGAGGATGGCCTTGATCTCTCGGTTGGAGATCTCCACTTGACCACTAGTTTGGGGATGGTAGGGTGTTGCCACCTTATGAGTCACCCCATACTTGGCCAAAAGTGCTCCAAAGTTCCTATTTGTGAAGTGCTTCCCTCCATCACTAATGATTACCCTTGGTGTTCCAAACCTAGGGAAGATCACCCGGTTGAAGAATCGCACTACCACCTTGGCATCATTCGTAGGAGAGGCGATTGCCTCTACCCATCTTGACACATAGTCCACCGCCAATAGGATGTAGAGATTGCCACATGAAGAAGGGAATGGTCCCATGAAATCTACACCCCACACATCAAAAATCTCAACTTCTTGGATGTTGTTCAAGGGCATTTCATTCCTCCTTGAGATGTTGCCCGTCCTTTGGCAAGCATCACATGCCACTACAAAACCTTGCACATCTCTAAACAAGTTGGGCCAATAAAAACCGGATTGCAATACCTTTGCACATGTTTTGTGTGAGCTAGCATGGCCTCCGCATGGTAAGGAGTGGCAATGCCGGATCATACTCTCCACTTCATCCTCCGGTATGCATCTTCTAAGCACCCCATCCGGGCCTCTCTTGAATAGAAGTGGCTCACTCCAATAGTAATGCCTTACATCGTTGAAGAACTTCTTCCTTTGTGCATATGTAAGTCCGGGAGGCACTTCCTCACACACCAAGTAGTTCACAATGTCGGCGTACCACGGCTCACTTCCTCTAGCCACTTGGAACAAACATTCCTCCATCATTTGCAATTGTTCATCCCGGAATGAATCATCTATCGGGATGTTGTCTTTCCCAAGCTCCAATGGTGGGAGTCTACTAAGGTGATCCGCCACGGAGTTCTCGGATCCCTTCTTATCTCGTATTTCTAAATCAAACTCTTGAAGAAGAAGGATCCACCGAATCAACCTTGGTTTGGCATCCTTCTTTGTAAGTAGATAACGGATCGCCGCATGATCCGTATAAACTATGACCTTCGCTCCAACAAGGTATGAGCGGAATTTCTCAAATGCATACACCAACGCCAACAACTCCTTCTCGGTGGTTGCATAGTTGAGTTGGGCATCATCTAGCGTCTTGCTAGCATAGTAAATAGCATGAGTGCGCCCTTCTTTCCTTTTCCCTAAAACGGCCCCAACGGCCACATCACTTGCATCGCACATGATCTCAAATGGTAGACTCCAATCCGGAGGTTGCATGATAGGTGCGGAGATCAAGGCGTTCTTCAACCTACAAAAAGCTTCGAGACAATCCTTGGAAAAGACAAAATCAACATCTTTCATTAGTAGGTTAGTGAGAGGCTTAGAAATTTTAGAGAAGTCTTGAATGAACCTCCGGTAAAAACCGGCATGCCCTAAGAAACTCCTTACCCCCTTCACCGAGGTAGGTGGTGGCAACTTCTCTATCGTTTCAATCTTAGCCCTATCAACCTCAATGCCGCGGTTAGACACCAAATGTCCTAACACAATCCCTTCACTTACCATGAAGTGGCATTTTTCCCAATTTAAGACAAGATTTGTCTCCTCACATCTTTGCAACACTAATGACAAGTTAGCCAAGCAATCATCGAAAGAAGAACCATAAACAGAGAAATCATCCATGAACACTTCCATGATATTTTCTATATATTCCGAAAAGATAGCCATCATACACCTTTGGAAGGTGGCGGGTGCATTACACAACCCAAATGGCATTCTCCTATATGCAAAGGTACCCCATGGACATGTAAAAGTCGTTTTCTCTTGGTCATCGGGGTGGATAGGGATTTGGAAGAATCCACTATACCCATCTAAATAGCAAAAATGAGAGTGTTGAGCTAACCTTTCTAGCATTTGGTCAATGAAGGGGAGGGGGAAGTGATCTTTCCTAGAGGCCATGTTTAATTTCCTATAATCAATGCACATCCTCCATCCCGTAACCGTCCTAGTCGGTATTAGTTCATTATTCTCATTAGTTACTACCGTCATTCCACCCTTTTTAGGCACTACATGAACGGGGCTAACCCACTTACTATCCGAGATAGGGTAGATAATTCCCGCATCTAGCAACTTAATGATTTCCTTTTTGACCACCTCTTTCATTATAGGATTCAATCTCCTTTGATGTTCAATAGAGGGTTTGTGGTTATCTTCCATCATTATCTTATGCATGCACAAAGATGGCTTAATGCCAACCAAATCATCAATAGTATAACCAATGGCCTTCCTATGCAATCTTAGTTCATGCAACAACTTAGCAAGTTCATCATCACTCAAGCATGCATTAACAATCACCGGATATGTAGAATTATCACCAAGAAATGCATACTTTAAATGAGAGGGAATGGGTTTAAGTTCAAGTGAGGGAGGACCTTTTTCGGTTGAAGAAGATCCAAATAAGATTGGATGAGATGAATCCAAAGCAAGGGAAGACTCCCCATGGCTCCTAGAAGCTTGATCATCATGAGCTGATTCAGGGAAAACCACGGTTGGAAACACGGGTTGCTCATCTTCCACGGCCGTGGTTCTTTGCAAGCTTGCTTCTCGGAGTTGTCTAGAAAGTTTGACGGCCGTGGTTTGTAAATCTCGACCGTGGAACTTGCAGCTGTTTACTACCTCTTCGTGGCTTTCAAATCCAACTCTTGGTTCCTCTTCCAAAGCTTCCAAAGCTTTGATCTCTTCATTGCAAGCCTCTTCAACACCCTCCTCCATCATGCTTAAGGTGAGAACCTTTTCCAAAGGATCCTTGATCAAGATCGAGCTCACAATCTCTCTAGACTCTTCTTGCTCGACTAAGTTGAAGATATCTTCATCAAGGGTTGGCCCTTTCATCATTGTGGAAAGCTTGAACTTGATGCTCTCTTCCCCTATGTTGAAGGAGAGAGTCCCATTCTTGCAATCCACTAGGCAACCGGAAGTAGCTAGGAAAGGTCTTCCTAAGATGATAGGAACCGGATAATCCGCCGGGATGTCCAACACTACAAAATCAATAGGCACGTAGAATCCTCCTAGTTGCACCGGAATGTCCTCTAGAATCCCAACCGGATGAGTGATGGAACGGTCCGCCATATAGAGGGTCATCTTGACCGGCTTTGGCTCTTCTAACCCGACCTTGTTGCTAAGTGCAAGCGGTATGATGCTTACACTCGCCCCTAGATCACAAAGGGCCTCGTACTTCACATCTCCCACTCCTATTGGAACGCAAAAGGAACCCGGATCCCTTAGCTTGGGAGGCATTTCTTTCTTCATGGTTTGGATCAATTCCGAGGATCTCTTGGTCATCCTTATCTCCCCATACTCCTCCAACTTCCTCTTGTTGGAGAGTATTTCTTTCAAGAATTTCCCATATGCCGGCATTCCTAAGATAGCATCCATGAACGGAATGTTAATATGTAACTTGGACATTAGTTCAAGGAACTTACCACTAACTTGGACATTGTCCAAACGAGCTCTTGCTCTTGATTGTGGGAATGGTAGTGGCGGCTTGTATGGAGGCGGTGCTACATAAGTTGGCTCTACATCCTTGCTCTTGCCCCCATCTTCTTGCTTTCTTCCCTCTTCTACCACTACTTGCTTTCCCTTAGCTTGATCCTTGGGCAAAGGATCCTTCATATTCAACCCACTCCTTGTTGTGATAGCCAACACTTGGCCTCTTGGGTTGTCTTCGGTTCTTCCGGGAAGCTTCCCCGGATCTCTATGTGCTTCACCCGCCTTTTGAAAGACTTGTGCTTCCAAGACCTTTTGAGCCTTAGAAATTGAAGTCACGGTGCTCTCAAGTCCACTCAACCTTCCTAGTAATTGCTCAAACATGACTTCGGTTCTATCCTTTGAAGGTTGAGGAAAACCGGGTGGAGGCTCTTGTGAAGCTCTTTGTGGTGGAGTTGTGCTTGAGGAGGCGGGAGGGTTCAAGGCTCCATCCGGGTTAGAGTAAGAAAATCCGGGATGGTTGTGGTTGGGCCGGAAATTGTTGAATTGCCGGTTGTTGTTGAAATTTCTTGAGCCTTGGTAATTGTTGAAGTTGCTCCTTCCCATATAATTCACATCCTCCTCCTTGGAAGACAAGTTAGCTTGTGGAAGCACTTAAGGAGTTGCTTGGCTCTTCAAGGTTGTAGTACACAACTCTCTCAAGGATTTCAATTCGTTGTTGATGGCGTCAAGCTTAAAATTGCTCATGGTGACTTCGCTCACCTCATATGCTCCCGCCTTTCTCCCTTCACTCTTCCTATGAGAGTACTTCTCAATCACTAGAGCTTGCTTCTCCACAAACTCCCAAGCATCATCTACATGCTTCTCCTTGAAAGTCCCACCGGAGAGGGATTGAAGCTTTAATTGGCTATCTTCATCAAGTCCCTTGAAGTAGATTTCCAATAGCTCAATTTTTGGTATGCCATGGTGAGGACAATCTAGGAGAAGGTCCTTGAATCTCTCCCAAGACTTGAACAAACTTTCTCTATCCCTCATCACGAAGGCATTGATCTTTCCCCTTAATTCGGTGGTCTTGGAAGGTGGGAAGAACTTGGTTAAGAACTCGGTTGTCATCTCCTCCCAAGTACCAACTCGCCCTTGCGGAATAGATTGATACCAAGCCAAGGCTTTATCCTTAAGAGAGAAGGAAAAAGCCCTAAGCTTATGGTTGTTGCTCTCCAATCTTGGCGGTCTAAGAGTCTCCATCAAAATCTCGTAGTTCATCAAATGTTGGTGAGGAGACTCTCCTTCCATCCCTCCAAATTGATTGTGCCGGATCATTTGTAGAACTTGAGGGCGGAGCTCATAGTTGTGGGTTACGGGATCTCCTAGATTCACACCCGGTCGGTGTGCTCTTTGCGCCGGATCCATACGTCTCCCTAGGGTTTGTGGCTCCTCAATAGCAATGGGAACAACCCTAACATTGGCCGCTGGCTGCGGTTGTACCATCGGTGGTGGAGGAGGCGGAGGTTGTCGGCGATTGAGCTCTCCTTGAACAAGGGCTTGCCTAATCTCCTCAATCTCCCTCCTAGTTTCCTCTTGCCTCTCATTGGCAAGTCTCCTCTCTTCCTCCACGAGCTCATCTCTTAGCCTTATTTGCTCTAAGGCTTCATCCAACTCAGCTTGGAGGTTTCTACCGGCCATCTCTCTCTCCTTTCGGATGTTCTTGGATCTAGATCGAAGGGTTTTCTCCGGTTCGGGATCGAATGGAGCTAAATCCTTTCCACGAGATCTTCGCATACACCTAAAGAGAAATAAATGTCCTTAAAAGCAAAGACACCAACCAAAGAGAGATCAAAAGCAACAAGAAAGATCTACACTAGAAACAATCACAAAATAGACTCAATCTAGACCTAGTCCCCGGCAACGGCGCCAAAAACTTGTTACGCTAAAAAGTGTGCACGCAATAAGCTTTAAATTTATACTCGTTATATTTATCCTAACTTCTAGTGCACCCGCAGTGTACGGGACGTTTGTAGTATGGATAGTATTCCGAGGTCGAACACAAAGACTAAGGTGAAATTGATTCGGTTTTGTGATTAAGTTTAGTGAAGGTCTAAGGTTAGAAAAGAGGGAAACAAAGAAATGAAAACCTCAATTGTTTTTGGTTGGATTTTTGGTGATCAATCAAAGATCACAATTCATGCAAAGTAAACAATCAAACTAGACTAAAAATCTGCACAAATGAACAAACCAAACAAGATGATGATCAAAGAAAGAGAAGACGGATTCTAGGGGTCGGAAATTCCGGTTATGGCATAAAACTCAAGTCATCTATTCATTCTTTGGATCTCACTATGATATGTTGGGATTTAGTGTTTCTAATTTGGGATCAATTACCGGGTAAGTCTCATGATCTAACTAGTCCACTTCTCAGATCTCATTACCGGGTAAGTCTCTAAGATCTTAAAGATAGGAATTCTACGCAAACCGGATTGTTAATTAGGGATCTACCTATCCTTACCGGGTAAGTCTTGGAAAGGGAAGTCCTAATCAACTATCCTAGCACATCTAATCCAATGGCGGCTTATTAGGCTCACCATTACCTAAGGTTTGCTATTTTAGATTCTAAGGGCAAGGATTACCGGGTAAATCTCTCCTAACTCTTAGCCACTACACTAAGTCACCCTAGAATAGGTTAAACTCAGCAAACACTTAGGGTTTCAACAATTCATAGGTCTTAGGCAAGGTCCGTCGAACCAGGAAAATCACGGTTTGTTCTACAGAAACCACGACCGTGGTTCTTCAAGAACTACCCGTGATTTCTAACAGGAACTACGTTCACAAACAAAAATCATCCAAAGGTAAATCTAAGTTTGTCCTATCATAGTTCTAGCCATAACCTTCCTTTCCTTACCCTAGAACCGCATCAATTTAGCCTACAACATTCATAATTGAACTCAAAACAAACAAACATGAAATCAAAACATCCATTGCAAGATAATGAAAGAAAAGGGATGAACAAGTAAACTTAATCCAAAACTAAGCTGAAGATTAGAATTAGAACCACTTACAACCCTTCCAAAAGAAGGTTCAAAGACTCATACAATCTCTAGAAAACGAAATCCGAAATACAAGAAAGCTATGGTGTGTTCTTCTCCTCCTCTTCAATGGAGTTCTTATCCTTCTCTTTGACACTTTCCTTCCTAGAAAACCTCTTGATTTTTTGAGAATATATTTGTTAGAGAAATGGATAATGGATGAGCTGCTCCCAAACTACCCCAGCTGCCTCAAACAATCCATGAAGGACCACTTTTATAACAAATCTCTCATGAGCTGGCCATGAGAGTCGTGGCACAGCTGTCACGAGAATCTGGCAAAATCCATGGTCATTTCCACGGCCGTGGTTCTTCAGAGAACCGTGATTCTATGCAGAAACTTCGCCTTGGATCATTGAGCTGTGGTTTGGTGCATGGTTTGTGTTGGCAAGGTCTAATGAGTCCTTCTTAGTCCTTGGCTTGTGTCCTAATGAGTCCGAGGACGTGTCATCTAAATGAACGATCCTTAAACGCGTCGTTTTAGCTCTAAACTTCCCGAAATACCTACAAAACGCACACAAGTCCGTGTAGACGTCTATCTCGACAAAATACGTGAATTGGTTGCAAAACGTCCTGAACTAATGCTAGATCATGCATGAATGAGCGGAAAATCTATCTAAATGAGTGCCTAAATCTAGATCATAAATCGTGTTATCAATAGACCATCAAGCACAAGGAAAAGTCCCCTCTTTGTGAGAACATCTTCAAACAACTCCTTCGTCATTCAAATCTCAAACCACCATACCTACACCAACCCAACGGTCAATACTCCGATTAGGGGTATCTTGATCCATCTCCGACACTAACATCAACTTCGGCAGTTCTAGTTCCAAAAGGTTGCTAAGAAGGTTCGAAAATCGTGAACAGTTCCTTATAACTCGAGCCACCAGCTAGGCAATACCAACGAGAGAGTGGGCGATACACAAGTGAGATCTTTGTTTTCTAACCTAACCGGTTCTTTGTTTGTTTACTTGAGCATGTCTAGGTCCCTAAGCCCCAACAAGACTAGCAACGAGACCGTCACGCCTGAGATGCTCAACCTATTGAAGCAATTGTCCGATTCCGTAGCTAACCTATCGAAACGGGTGGAGTCTATGGAAGCACGAACCCCACCATCACGGACACCACCTTTGAGAACCAACTATGAGCTTGGCGGTCCCTCACACGTGACTAGAGAGACGGATCATCCGGATCAAGGTAATATACATCCAACGTCCTTCCTAATGCTTCTAACAAGCCACCATTTGTTGATAATTTTCAGCATTGGAATGAAGCTCCTTTTGAGGATCATACCTGGGAATATTACAATCGACCATTCCAACAACCAAGGCAAGGACGAGAACGTGACAATTTACGGCCCTATCAAGAACACGACGGTCTCGGCAAAGTCAAAATCAAAATTCCCGTCTTTGAAGGAAAGTGTGATCCCGACGTCTACACGGAGTGGGAAACTAAAGTCGAGCAAATCTGGTTGTGTCATAACTTCAGCGAACATAGGAAGGTTCAACTAGCCGCTCTCGAGTTCCAAGGCTATGCCTTGGTATGGTGGGATCACGTGGTAAAGGAAAGAGTGCGAACATTGGATCCTCAGATCACCACATGGGAGCATATGAAAGCACTAATGAGGTCTCGGTTCGTCCCACCCCACTATACCCGAGAGCTTCGACAACGGCTGGCAAATTTGGGACAAGGCTTTCTTAGTGCTGAGGAAGCCTATACCAACATGCAAGTTGCTATGGTGAAGGCCAACGTTCTAGAGGATGAGGAAAATACTATGGCTAGGTATCTTCGTATTCTTAACTCTAACTTGGCTAATGAAGTTGATATGTATCCTTACAGCACCATGGAGCAATTACCACACTTGGCCATCAAGGTGGAAAGGAAGACTAAGGTGCGAAACCGGGAACACAAGCCGCCTTATGGGACGTCCAACGCTTGGAAATCACAAGGAAGCCTTCTGCCTAGCCAAAGTAGGGATCAAGGAGGCCATAAGGAAGAGAGAAAGTCGGCACCTATGGGCCAAGAAGGCCAACGAAGGTCTTCTACACCGTCCACTACACCACGATCCTTGAATGAGCCTTCAAGTGGTCATCGAGGGAGTACCCCTACCTCTAACTCTAGAACTAGGGACATTGTGTGTTTTAAATGCCAAGGTAAAGGACACCTGAGTAGGGAATGTCCTAATAGACGCACTTTGATCATAAATCATCTAGGGGAATATGAGAGTGAGGATGACGTGGAATTGGATGATGAAAATGCATGAATTGATGACCATGAGCAAAATGAGAATGATGATTGCATTGAGTATGAACAAGGTGAATCTTTGATAGCTAGGAGAACTTTACATGTCCAACTAGCACCTTGTGAGGATAACCAACGTGAAAATCTATTTCATACTAGATGTAGTATTAAAGGAAAAGTGTGTAATGTGATAATTGATGGGGGGAAGTTGTTGCAACATAGCTAGCACTGAAATGGTAAACAAATTACAACTTCTTACATTTTATCACCCTAGGCCATATAACCTGCATTGGATGAATGAGTGTGGAGAACTTAAGGTCAATAAGCAAACTAAGGTCAATATAACATTAGGGTCATATGAGGACATTATTATATGTGATGTTGTGCCTATGAATGCTTGTCACTTGTTGCTTGGTCTTCCATGGCAATATGATAGGAAAGTTGTACATGATGGGTTTTCTAATAAATATAGCTTTGAGTATAAAGGTAAAACCTTAACACTTAAACCTATGACACCTTTACAAATAGCCGAGTATTATGAGAACAAGAGGGTAGAGCAAGGAACCCCTCAAAAGCCTAAAATGACACGGCCTAAGAGTAAGGAGAACAAAACCCATCAAACAATGTTAGTACAACCAACATGTAGCTATCTTGAGTCTAGGAATGAATATATGTCGCTAACTATGTTTCTATGGATGTGCTAATGATGAGTTTGTGTAAATCTCTAGTGACGGTGCCTCATGACTCTAAGATTCAACTTACTAGTTCTATCCAGGGGCTATTAGACGAGTTTGAGGACGTCTTTCCTGAGGAAGTTCCAGCTGGCTTGCCGCCCATTAGGGGCAATGAACACCAAATAGATTTAATACCCGGAGCCACTCTTCCCAATAGACCCGCCTATAGGATGAACCCTAAGGAAGCCCAGGAAATTCAGAACCAAGTTCAAGACTTGCTAGATAAAGGGTATGTTCGGGAAAGCCTAAGTCCTTGTGTCGTTCCCGTCCTGCTAGTACCCAAGAAGGATAATACTTGGAGAATGTGTATTGATTGTAGGGCAATCAATAATATTAGTATCAAGTATAGACACCCGATTCCCCGTCTAGATGACATGCTTGATGAGCTACATGGAGCTACAATTTTCACTAAGATTGACCTTAGGAGTGACTACCATCAAATTAGAATGAGGGAAGGGGATGAATGGAAAACGGCTTTTAAAACCAAATTTGGTCTCTATGAGTGGCTAGTAATGCCTTTTGGTTTAACTAATGCTCCTAGTACCTTCATGAGATTAATGAATCATATTTTGAGACCTTATATTGGTTTATTTGTTGTAGTATACTTTGATGACATTCTTATCTATAGTAAGACTTTAAAGGAGCATGAAAATCATTTGAGAGATGTGCTTGCTACATTGCGTATAGAATACTTGTATGCTAATATTAAAAAATGTGATTTCTATACTAACCGAGTGATTTTCCTTGGCTTTGTAGTAAGTGCCAATGGTTTGCAAGTTGATGAGAATAAGGTTAAGGCAATCAATGAATGGCCCATTCCTAGGTCGGTTGGTGAAGTAAGGAGTTTCCATGGCCTAGCTACATTCTATAGAAGATTTGTGAGGGATTTTAGTACCATCGCAACACCACTCACGGCCTTGACCAAAAAGAAGGTTCCTTTTGAGTGGAATGAACCTCAACAAAGAGCATTTGAGGAACTCAAGAAACGTCTCACCCAAGCACCACTACTCGCTCTACCGAACTTCACTAAACCCTTTGAGGTTGAGTGCAACGCGTCTGGCATTGGTATTGGCGGCGTCCTTATGCAAGACTGTAAGCCTCTAGCTTTCTTTAGTGAAAAATTGAAGGGCGCATGCTTAAACTATTCCACGTATGACAAGGAATTATATTCCTTGTTTAGAGTACTCAAAACATGGCAAAATTACCTTTGGCCCCAAGAGTTTGTTTTGAAAGCCGATCATGATTCACTTAGACACTTTAGGAGCCAAGATAAGCTAGATAGGCGGCATGATAGGTGGATGGAGTTCATTGAAACCTTTCCTTACATTATCAAGTATAAGAAGGGAAAGGATAATGTCGTAGCGGATGCCTTGTCTAGGAGATACACCTTGATCACCACCTTGGATTCTAGGATGTTAGGTTTTACTTACATTAAAGAATTATATGTGGATGATGCTGAATTTGGGAAGATATTTCATAGATGCACTACTCGAGGCCCGTATGATAAGTATTTTGTGTTTGAAGGTTTCTTGTTTAAAGTGGATAAAATTTGCGTACCTAGATGTTCCCTTAGGATATTATTAGTGGAAGAAGCCCATAAAGGAGGTTTAATGGGGTATTTTGGGAGGGACAAAACCTATCACATGTTGCAAACTCACTTTTATTGGCCTCATATGTTAAGGGATGTAGAACACATGCTTAAGAGGTGCATTGAATGTCTTAAGGCCAAAGCTAGGGTACAACCCCACGAGTTGTATACACCATTACCGACGCCTAGTCGCCCTTGGGAAGATATAAGTATGGATTTCATTGTCGGACTACCTAGGACTAAGAAAGGAAGAGATTCCATTTTTGTGGTGGTAGATAGATTCTCTAAAATGGCACATTTTATTCCATGTCATAAAACTGATGATGCATATAATGTCGCAAACCTTTTCTTTAAGGAAATAGTGAGATTGCATGGAATACCTAAGACCATTGTTAGTGATAGGGATGTCAAGTTTTTGAGTTTCTTTTGGAAAACGCTTTGGGGAAAAATGGGCACTAGATTACTATTCTCGACCTCTAGTCATCCCAAACAGATGGGCAAACAGAAGTCACCAATAGGACCCTAACGACCCTCCTTAGAACCATGTTGAAAGATAATTTAAAAGAATGGGAAGACATGTTACCACATATCGAGTTTGCTTATAATCGAACCACGCATTCTTCCACTTCGTTATCACCTTTCAAATGTGTTTATGGATTTAACCCTTTAACTCCTATGGACTTATTACCGATTCCTCAAAAGGATCGAGTAGCTTCTGATGCTTTGGAACAGGCGGACTACATTAAGGAACTTCATGCCAAGACCAAGGCTACACTTGATAAGAAAGGTGTTGAAATTGCAGCTAGAAATAACGAAGGACGTCGGAAGATGGTTTTCCAGCCCGGCGACCTAGTTTGGCTACATCTAAGGAAAGAGCGGTTTCCGGCAAAACGCCATTCCAAGCTAGCCCCACGGGGTGATGGACCATTCAAAATCCTATACCGGATTAACGATAACGCATATGTGTTAGACTTACCGGAAGAGTATGGAGTTAGTACCACTTTTAACGTAGGAGATTTGAGCCCATATGAGGGAGAGTCGGAACAAGATGAAAATTCGGGGTCGAATACTTTCCAAGAAGGAGTGGATGATGTAGGACCATCACATGGAAAATATCAAGGGCCCATTACTAGGGCAAGAGCTAAGGAGATCCAAGAAGTTACGTCAAGGGAAGTGCTATTGCTTGGCACTATGCATGAATTATTTAACTTCCATAAATCATGTGTTAATCTCTTGGTGAATGCAGGGGCAAACATGCAAAGGGAAGAGACCATGCAGACGTTGGAACAGCAAGAGCTTGATCATGTAGCCACGGAAGCCAATAAGCTAAGTGACCAAGACGAGGACAAGGTGGGGAAGATGGACAAGCAAGCAGTATAGGGAATGGAACAACAAGCATGATACCATCGAGTACGGAGTTGATACGGGGATTAGCCGCGAAGAACGGATCTAGACGAGCAACCTGTTTTCGGGAATAAAAGCAAACGAAATTCAGCAAACAAAGATGCAAGGAAAACGTGCAAAGCAAAGAGGGAAAATGAAATAGGAAGAAGAACCGAAAGGAACAAACGATAGAACCCTTGGATTCGATTATCCAAGAACCAAACCGGTGACGATTCGACCCCGCTTCTTACAACTTCACACAATTGATCTAGAATTATCGAAGGCACGAAGAGGTTGCTTCAATTCGACTTGTAGCACCAACCCGAAAGAGATTGACACACACAAGAACGAGAAAACTATGCAAACACCACAATTCTCACGAGACAAGAGGCTGAACTCAAAGGTTTCAATTTGGCACTTTCACAAATGTGTTTTAACGTATTCTGCCAACAAAAAGGAAGAGAGAAAGGCTTATATTCAACCTAGACCTTCTCTCCTAAAAATAGAAAAGAAATGAATACAATAATTACAAATTAGAGTGTTTTAAACAAATCCATAAAATAGACTAATTCTAGGCTTTATTTAACACTCTCTAACTAGCTTCTTACGCCAGCCTCTCACGCCTTCATCCATGCACATGCACACATGAGGCTCTCCTATGCTCCATTCAACTTCTTCTTGGCTGGTCAAATGTGGCTAAGCATCATGACGGGCCTTGGACTCATTGGAGGTGAGCTTTGGTGATCTTCTTGAACCATGGCTAGGAAGATAGCATCCATCTCCGCTTGGCGTTTGGCTTGAGCTCTTGTTAGGGCTCCTTGTGGTGTTGAAAATGGAGCCGGCTCAGATGACCCTTCATCATTCTTCCCTTCTTTAAAAGAATTCGACCACGAATTTCCTTGATCATCACTATGGGGTGGAAAAGGGCTTAGATCCCTCACATTGAACCTACAATTGTCCGGCAAGTCTAGCACGTAGGCATTGTCACCAGCCTTGTGTAGCACCTTGAAAGGCCCGTTTCCTCTTGGAGAGAGTTTGGACTTCCGAAGTTGTTGAAACCTCTCCTTCCTCAAGTGTAGCCATACAAGGTCACCAACCTCAAATGTAACCTTCTTCCTTCCTTGGTTTGCCTTGGCTGCGTTGTATTTGCCTTTCTCCTCAAGCTTAATCCATGTCCTCCTATGTAGCTCCTTGATGTGTTCAACCTGCGTTTTAGCACTTAAATCCACTCGCTCCTTCTTAGGCAACGGTGTAAGATCAAAAGGGGTTAGTGGATTAAAACCATAAACACACTCAAATGGAGAGATGGAAGTAGACGAATGCACAACTCTATTATAGGCAAGTTCAACATGTGGCAAGACATCCTCCCATTCCTTTAGATTATTTTTTATGACAACCCTTAAAAGTGTGGTTAAAGTCCTATTAGTTACTTCCGTTTGCCCATCAGTTTGGGGTGGCTTGATGTAGAAAATAACAATTTCGTGCCTAGCTTTCCCCAAAGAGTCTTCCAAAAATAATTTAAGAACTTATTATCCCTATCACTTACTATTGTCCTTGGAATTCCATGTAACCTAACTACTTCCCGAAAGAATAGATTAGCTACATTGGCCGCATCATCAGTTTTGTGACAAGCAATAAAGTGAGCCATTTTTGAGAAACGATCTACAACCACAAAAATCGAGTCCCTACCTCTTTTAGTCCTAGGCAATCCCACAATAAAGTCCATACTAATGTCTTCCAAAGGGGCTATTGGGATTGGCAAAGGTGTGTACAATCCATGAGGCTTCACTTTAGATTTAGCTCTAAGGCATTCTAAGCATCTTTTAAGCACATTTTCAACATCCCTAAGCATGTGTGGCCAATAAAAGTGTGAGTGCAGCATAGCATAAGTTTTATCCCTCCTAAAATGACCCATTAAACCTCCTATGTGGGCTTCCTCTACTAGCAACAATCGAAGGGAACACCTAGGTATGCACACCTTATCAATTCGAAACAAAAATCCCTCAAACAAGTAGTATTTATCTAAGGAACCTTTTTGCACACATAACTTATATGTATCACCAAAATCAATATCAGATTTATAGAGCTCCTTAATGTAAACAAAACCTAATACCTTAGCATCCAATATAGTCAACAATGTGTGCCTTCAAGAGAGGGCATCTGCCACTACATTGTCTTTTCCCTTTTTATACTTGATAACATAGGGAAATGTCTCAATAAACTCCATCCACCTACCATGCCTCCTATCTAGTTTATCTTGACTCCGAAAATGTTTCAAAGACTCATGATCGGAATGCAAAATAAACTCTCTAGGCCACAAGTAGTGTTGCCATGTCTTAAGCACTCTAAACAAAGCATATAACTCTTTATCATAGGTAGAGTAATTAAGACTTGCTCCTTTGAGCTTTTCACTAAAGAAGGCAATAGGCTTACCTTCTTGCATGAGCATGCCGCCTATGCCAATGCCCGAGGCGTCATACTCCACTTCAAAGGGCCTAGTGAAGTCGGGAAGAGCTAGCAAGGGCGCCTCGGTTAAGACCAGTTTCAGCTTACTAGAGGCACGTTCTTGCGCCTCCTCCCACACAAATGGTGCATGCTTCTTGCAAATTTCCGTCAAGGGCGCGGCAATGGTACTAAAGTCTCTTACAAAGCGCCTATAGAAGCTTGCAAGCCCATGGAAACTCGTTACTTGGCTGATGGATGTTGGCGTGGGCTAATCTTTGATTGCTCTAATCTTTTCCTCATCCACTTGTAGGCCTTGTGTAGTCACTACAAAATCAAGAAATATAACCTCATTAGTGCAAAAGCTACATTTCTTAAGATTAGCATACAAGTGTTCAGCCCTAAGGGTAAGAACTACTTCCCTTAGATGTTCTTCATGCTCCTCTAGGGACCTGCTATAGATTAAGATATCATCAAAGTATACTACAACAAACTTCCCTATAAAATGTCTCAAAACATAGTTCATTAAGCGCATAAAAGTAGAAAGAGCATTAGTTAACCCAAATGGCATAACAAGCCACTCATACAAACTAAACTTAGTTTTGAAGGTTGTTTTCCACTCGTCCCCCTCCTTCATTCGAATTTGATGGTAGCCACTCCGTAGGTCTATCTTGCTAAAGGTGGTGGCACCATGTAGCTCATCAAGCATGTCATCTAGGCGGGGAATAGGGTGGCGGTACTTGATGGTGATGTTGTTGATAGCTCGATAATCAACACACATCCTCCATGTGTTGTCCTTCTTAGGCACCAAGAGCACGGGCACGGCGCACGGACTTAAGCTCTCCCTCACGTAGCCCTTGTCTAGGAGGTCTTGAACTTGTGCTTGGATCTCTTGACTCTCCTTTGGGTTCATTCGGTAGGCTGGTCTATTGGGAGTGTGGCGCCGGGGATAAGGTCAATTTGGTGCTCAATACCTCTCAAAGGCGGAAGGCCATGTGGTATTTCTTCCGGAAACACATCCTTAAACTCCTCAAGGATGGCTGAGATAGTAGGTGGTAAGCTAGCCTTGGCTTCATTACTCATCAAGGTGAGCTCCTTACACAACATCATCAAGGTGGTGTCTAAGGGTAGGTAGTCATTTTGTAGCATAAGTTTGGAAGCTAACAAGGCTGTTGTGGGCTGTTTTATGGCCGTGGACACAAGGGTGCTAGGCTGGTGGTTAGAAGGCGTGGCTAGGGAGGGGTCTTGGCTCGAGGGCTTGCTCCCCTTCTTAGCTTGTCCTTGCTCTTGCTCACTTGCCTTCTTCTTCTCAATTGCCTCCGCAATCTGCAAGGGAGTCATAGGCTTAAGAGTCACGGTTTTACCATTGAATACAAAAGAATATCTATTTGTAAAACCATCATGCATAACTCTCCTATCATATTGCCAAGGGCGACCTAACAACACATGACAAGCTTGCATAGGCACGACATCACATAAAACCGTATCTTCATAATGGCCTAAAGTAAAAGTTATCTTTGCTTGCCTATTAACCTTTAACTCACCCATTCATTCATCCAATGCAGCTTATATGGCCTAGGGTGATAAAATGTAGGAATTTGCAACTTAGATATCATTTCGGTGCTAGCAATATTGCAACAACTTCCTCCATCAATAATAACATTACAAACCTTTCCTTTAACCGAGCATCTAGTGTGAAACAAGTTTTCTCTTTGGTTATCTTCACAAGGAGCAGGTTGTACACTTAAAGTTCTCCTAGCTATCAAAGAATTATCATGCTCAAGACTTTTATCACAAATCATGGAGGTGTTAGCTACGAATGATCTAGGATGATCAAATAACACTTTCTTAGCTAATAAACAATCTCCTTACTCATATTCAATCCCATCATCATCCAAATCATCATGATCATGCATATTAAGCTCAAAATCATCATTATCATGCTCATGCTCAGATTCGGACTCATATTGCCCTAAATGGTTAACTAGCAAAGTTCTTTTGTTAGGACAATCCTTCATCATGTGCCCTCTTCCTTGGCACTTAAAACATACAATATCCCTTTCTCTAGATGAAGGGTTAGAAGTACTCCCTTGAGTGCCTTTAGGTAGTGTAGGCGTGGGCTTGGTAGGGGCTGCATAAGGAGACTTGCGTGGGCCTCCTTGCTCCGGGGCTAGCTTCTCCTTGCTTGGCACCTCCCGGTTGTAATTCCCTTGTTGGCGGCCTCCTTGGCTCCTCAATGAGCTAGGCGCGCCATAGGCAGCCTTACCTCCTTGACTTCTTGCCTTCGTTTTCCTTTCTACTTTGATTGATAGGTGGAGCAATTCTGTCATAGAGCTATAGGGAAAAAGATCTATCTCGTTAGAAAAACTTGAATTGAGAATACGAAGATACCTAGCCATTGTAGTCTCTTCATCCTCTTGCACATTAGCCTTTACAATGGCCATTTGCATGGCATTATAGGTCTCCTCGGCGGTCATGGCTCCTTGCCTCAAGTTCTCCAACCTTTGCCTCAATTCTGTAGTGTAATGTCGAGGCACAAATCGAGCTCTCATCAAGGCCTTCATGTGCGCCCAAGTAACTACCGGTGCATCCAAAGTTCTCCTCCTTTCCTTCACCAAATCATCCCACCATATCATAGCATAATCAATAAACTCAAGAGCTGCGAAATGTACCTTCTTATGCTCGGGAAAGTTATGGCATGACCATATTTGCTCTATCTTCGCCTCCCAAGCCATGTACACGTCCGGGTCACATTTGCCTTCAAAGCTTGGGATCTTCACCTTCACTTTGCCAAGGCCATCATGCTCCGGATCTGGCTCCCTCCTTGGCTTGCCACCATAGGGCTCACGCCTCTGCTCGTCTTGGCGCCGGGCGTCTCCGGGGCTGTTGGTGCTCCCTTCACCCGTTTGGCCTCCATTCCTCGTCCTCTCCATCACCGTCCTCATCCTGCTCATAAGCTTGATTCTGAAACTGTTGAGGATAGTTAGGCATATTATCATGTATAATAGGAGAAGAATGGATAGAAACGTGCTCCTCGAAAGCAAGATTGCCCCATTCTGGTTGGGACACGGCGTGGCTTAAGCCTTGGACATTCCGAGAGGGCTGCGTGGCATTAGAGTGCCGGGCTGCTTGAAACGCCTCTTGTTGGCTTTGGAGTGGTATTCGGTCTTGCCCTTAGTGTTGAGCCCTCGAGTGGTCTCCTACCTCCCTGTTGCCTCCTAGTGGCCAAGGCTCCGAAACTACCTTAGACGCCTCCAAGTTGGACAGCCTTGTAGTTAACCCTTCAATGCTATCTTTCAAGCCCTCGATAAGGTTAAACAAATCCGGGGAAATAGGCTCGGGGCTCGGCGTACCTGTGGGAGTTCTTGACATTGTTCAAAGACACTCGAAAGCAAACTCTCACTCTCTAGTGGTGCTCAACAAGCTTGTTGATGGCTCGTCTTGTATTAGTCAAAAACCTCACGTGAGTTCAATACTTAGCCAAACAAAAGCTTTACAGTAAAAGCTAAATTCGATTTCAATCACCTTAAAAACGTGTTTGACTCAATAAAAGAGAACCAAAGACTCAAAACAGAAAGGACAAGTTGCACGAATGTTATATGCAACTAAGTATGGACTCAAATTTGAACTGAAGATAAGCCTTGAAAGAACTTACTCGTCAAGCCTAAGCAAGCAAACTTTGGACACCGAAGGTGTGTGTAGAAGGGCTAGTCAAGGCTAAGGCGTGGCTCGAGTGAAGTGAGCTAGGCGAGGACCATGGCGTGGCTAGGCTAGGGTGAAGCTAGGCTAGGCGTGAATGGCTTGGTCCCTTTGAGTGAGATGAGCTCCTTTGTAGTCCTCTTTGATTGCTGAACAATAACACTTGGTAAGCACAACTTCAACTATTACAAACTATGAAATAAGCAAGAATAAGCTAGCAAGAATGAAATGAAATGAAATGAATAAGGCTGATTTCTTTTTTTTTTCTTTCATTTCTTTTCTTTTCTTTTTCGTTTCTTTCTTTCTTTCTTTCTTTTTTTTTTTTGAAACTCGGATTTTCTTTCCTTTTTTTTTAAACTTACCGTTGCAATTAAAGAAAAATAAAACAAAAATGCTAAGAAAATCCTAATTAGTTGCAAGAGGATAGAGTTGACCAAGTAAATAGCTAACCAAGGGTGAAAATTAAAAAAAAAATAAATAGGCTGAAAATGTGGAGGAAAGAGGTGGTTGGTAGGCACAAGGGACTGGTGGTAGGCGCGGTGTAGGAGTGGTGCCGGCGTCCAAAATTCACAAACAAAAGCAACAAACTTGTTAGTTCAATCAAAAACTTGGAATAGAAATGGCAATGGCAATAGACTCAAAACAAAGCAAGACTCAAACAAGAAAAACGAGACACTTTTGGTTTTTGAATGATTTACCGACTCTTTTTTGTAGGTTGAATGTCAATTAGCTCTGATACCAATTGATATGGGGATTAGCCGCGAAGAACGGATCTAAACGAGCAACCTGTTTTCGGGAATAAAAGCAAACGAAATTCAGCAAACAAAGATGCAAGGAAAACATGCAAAGCAAAGAGGGAAAACAAAATAGGACAGAAGAACCGAAAGGAACAAACGATAGAACCCTTGGAATCGATTATACAAGAACCAAACCGGTGACGATTCAACCCCGCTTCTTACAACTTCACACAATCGATCTAGAATTATCGAGGCACGAAGAGGTTGCTTCAATTCGACTTGTAGCACCAACCCGAAGAAGATTGACACACACAAGAACGAGAAAGCTATGCAAACACCACAATTCTCACGAGACAAGAGGCTGAACTCAAAGGTTTCAATTTGGCACTTTCACAAATGTGTTTTAACGTATTCTGCCAACAAAAAGGAAGAGAGAAAGGCTTATATACAACCTAGACCTTCTCTCCTAAAAATAGAAAAGAAATAAATACAATAATTACAAATTAGAGTGTTTTAAATAAATCCATAAAATAGACTAAATCTAGGCTTTATTTAACACTCTCTAACTAGCTTCTTACGCCAGCCTCTCACGCCTTCATCCATGCACATGCACACGTGAGGCTCTCCTATGCTCCATTCAACTTCTTCTTGGCTGGTCCAATGTGGCTAAGCATCATGACGGGCCTTGGACTCATTGGAGGTGAGCTTTGGTGAGCTTCTTGAACCATGGCTAGGAAGATAGCATCCATCTCCGCTTGGCGTTTGGCTTGAGCTCTTGTTAGGGCTCCTTGTGGTGTTGAAAATGGAGCCGGCTCGGATGACCCTTCATCAGGAGTGGCTGGAAAGCTCGACGTTGCTCACCTCCCAGGCCGTCCAGCTGGGCTCTAAAACCCGTCCAATCACCCATGGGTCCGTTTGAATAAGTCAGCCTATTTTGATGCTATTAGTTTATTTGTTAAGTTGTTAGCTACATTTGTGGGAGCTCTCTTGTTACCACCTTTCACCAATGTATTTAGCTTTCTTTTCTTTATTTTGTCTAGATAAAAGAGTCTATATATAATCTCTTTAGCTGCTGAGTAGGGGACGTTTTCTTTTGGCTAAAAATTACATATTGTAATCATTCACAAAATCAATCAAAGAACAAGAGAGTTTTTGGTTGGCATTGCCGTTGTTTGCTTGGCTGAGCTTGTTCGTGTCAACCGCCTTCGGATCGGTGCTTCGAGCCTTCATGAGTCCCTCTTTGTGCTAGTCCTGCCGGAGCTAGTGTAAGGTTGTATTGGAGATGGGTCTAGGGCATTCACGAGGCGGGGTCTTGGCTCTTCAGCCTTGGTTCCTCTTCATTGGTTCTCTTTGGTTCTTCTCAACATCCTCCTGCATCCATTCCCATACCCACGTTTCATTCCGCATCTATATCCGCCTCATTCAGCCGGATTCGGGATCATTGTACCTAGATCGGCTAGACCACGGATTAATCCCGTATCAGTATTTTATATCATCTTTTGGTATAAAAAGACTTTTTATAACCTTTAGGTTCAAAACATTTTAAGGGTTATTTTTATTTGTTTTAGTTGTTTTATTTGTTTTATTGTCTTTTGACAAATGTTATTCCTTTTTTTAGATAGGAGGCATATAAAAAGCCTCCCTTAGCTTCTTTCCTGATTAGATAGATTTTTAGCCAATTGATAAACCGTCTCTTTGAGAGCTTTTGTTTCCATTCAGAAAATTCAATCAATAAAGTTATCCAATTGATTGAATCATTTTGAATCCCTGCTAGATTGTTCTTGTGTGTGTTAATCTCTTTAGAGATTGGTGCTACTAGTCAATACTAGTCCCTCCTTGTGCTTGTCTCCATTGAACGCTTGTGTAAGGTTATAGAAGAAAGGGTTGAAGGGTTGAAGGCATCATCTTGCTTGGGTTTTGATCAATCTGATCAAGGTTCTTGTAAGGGAGTCTTTTGGTTCTTTTGGATCTACTTCTACCATACATCCTATGATCCCTTTCATCCTCTTTTCTTCCATTTTTCCATCGTCATTTTCTTGTTCTAACAATCTGAATTTTGTGCCATTGTTTAAGGAAAAACGTCATTGTTGGTTTCGGATTCCCAATCTAGATCTAGTCATTCACGGCCCCAACCTGCATCAAAGTGGTATCAGAGCTAGTTGATTGCGAGTCCGGAATCAGCCATCACCATTGACGGTTTGAATATCTTCCTTCAGTCTTTTCTTTGTTTGAGTCCTTTGCTTCATCTTAAGAGTCTATTTGAGTCTAATTTGCTTTGTTTCTTGTGTTTATTGGAGAAGAGAGAAAGCCAAGCCAAAACCGCCATTTTCCAGCCATTCTACATCACCTTCATCAGTCATTGTTCATCAGAAAACGTCCAGCTCTTTTCTCTTGGTAATAACTGTCGAAAAAAAACAATCAAAAGAAAAGAAAAAGGGGGACCACTCTTACAAAACAAATCAGCCATTGCAAGAGAGAGGAGAGGTCCACAAAAGCTCCTTATTTGTAGCAACAACAAGAGACTACTTCTAGTTAGTTATCTCTTATTTCTTTTCAATTTTTAATTTCATTCCTCTCTGCTATTTTTCTTCCACAAAAACGTCATGCAAGGATCACAAAAAAAAACAAAGAAAAAGAAATATTTTCTCATATATTTTCATCATCCTACATATCATACATTTCATATCATATTCTATACTAACCTAAGTTGTGTAGAAGTTAGAAAAACAAGTGTTTTTGCAATCTGATTGTGAAAGGATCATTGAGACTACAAACAAGAGGTACCTACCTCATTTCTTATCCATCACCATTACCCAAAAGCCAACGTTAAACACCACAGCCGGCCATATCTCTCCATTGCATAAGGACAAGGTAAGTGAAGCTCTCTTCTTAGTCTCTTGTGTATCTATATCTTCCTTGTTTTACTCTAATTCTATCATATCTTGAGTTTACCATATTTTCGAGTCCATATCAGACTTTTGCATCTATCTTTGAGTCTTGTGTCTTTTTTGAGTAATTTGTGTGATTTAGCTAGTTAACATTGCTTGCAAGCCATACTAGTTGAGTCTTGAGTCTTATTTCAGCTTCTTAGTGTCTATCTTGACGTTTTCTGTTGTGAACCTTCAAGCAGCCGTGTACCACCCTTTTTCAAGTCAAGGAGTGTGCTAGTTGAGCTAAGGCATTGATCTTAGAAGGAGTTTTAATCCATCCAAGTCAATTGCATCAAATAGCTTGTGATCAACACAACTTGAGTGTGAGAGTGAGAGTAAACACTTGTGAGAATTTTCTATTTTATCTAATGCACCCGGAGACATTTGCTATGTTGAAGCAACGGATTCGGCGGCAAGATTGACACACCCGATTGACACGTTGGAGCCTCAACCAGCACCCACGGCCACGCCACAGCCGAGGTCCACTTTAGAGCTAAGCGGCACATCTAGATATGCCCCTAGAGAAACAGCCCCTGAATCACCCCAAAGAACCCCTCAAGGGCAAGGTATGAGACATGCTAACACTCTTCCTAGAACACCTAATGTGCAAGGTTTTGTGGATGATTTTCAGGAGCCACAAGAGGATGTTGAGGAAGAAGGTATGTGGAGAGAGTTCCCTAGGTGTCACCCACAGCCAAGGAGAGGACGAGAATATGAGCCATTTAGGCCTTATCAAGAGCTAGATGGAATAGGGAATGTGAAGGTCAAGATTCCTAGTTTTGAAGGCAAGTGTGACCCGGATGCTTACATGGATTGGGATACTAAATTGGAGCAAATTTGGTCTTGCCATCACTTTGGAGAGCAAAGGAAGGTCTAACTTGCATCATTGGAGTTCCAAGGCTATGCACTAGTATGGTGGGATCATCTTGTCAAGGAAAGAAGAAGAACCTTGGATCCGGCCATCACTACATGGGAACAAATGAAGGCCTTGATGAGAGCTCGTTTTGTACCTCAACATTATGCTAGGGAGCTGAGAAAAAAGGTTGGAGAACCTTAGACAAGAAGCCATGAGTGCCGAAGAGGTCTACACCTCTATGCAAATGGCAATGGTGAAAGCTAATGTGGTTAAAGATGAGGAGTCTACAATGGCTAGGTATCTACGCATTTTAAACTCATCTTTGGCTAATGAAATTGATTTGTATCCTTATAGTACCATGGTGGAGCTGTTGCATTTGGCAATCAAAGTAGAGAAGAAGACAAACACTAGAAACCAAGGTGCCAAGACAAGCTTTGGAGCTACAAGCTCATGGAAAGCATAAAATAGCTGGCCCCAAGGATCCTACAACCGTGAGCCTACATCCACCAAGGAAGACCGAAAAGCATCAACCATGGACCAAGGAGCACAAAGAAGGAGCTCAACACCTCATTCATCTTCTAGACCCTTGAATTAGCCTTCAAGTGGTCCTAAAGGGAGTACCTCTAACTCTACTCTTCGTTCTAGAGATATTGTGTGTTTTAAATGTCAAGGTAGAGGTCATTACATGAGGGATTGTCCTATTAAGAAAACTCTAATTTTAAATCAATTTGGACAATATGACAGTGAGGATGAGCATGAAAATGATGATAACACCCACCTTAATGGATTGCATGAAATTGGTAGTGATAGTGATGCGGGTATTGAATATGAACATGGAGAATCATTAATAGCTACAAGAACTTTGCATGCTAAGCTAGCTCCGTGTGAGGATAATCAAAGAGAGAACCTTTTTCATACTAGATATCTAATTAAAGGAAAGGTGTGTAATATGATCATAGATGGAGGTAGTTGTTGCAATATAGCTAGCACTGATTTGATTAATAAGTTGCAAATTACCACATTTTATCACCCTAGGCCTTACAAATTGCATTGGATGAATGATTGTGGAGAATTAAAAGTAAATAAGCAAGCTAGAGTTACTATCACTTTAGGTAGCTATGAGGACACCATTACTTGTGATGTAGTTCCCATGCAAGCTTGTCATATTCTTTTGGTACGTCCATGGCAATTTGATAGAAGAGTTAAGCATGATGGTTTTAATAATAGGCATACCTTTGAATTTAATGATCAAACACTAACTCTTAAGCCTGTGACACCATTGCAGATTGCTGAATTTTATGAGAGTAAGAAGGAGTTGAGTATGGAGTAAAATGAGGTGAAAAAGAGAGGGGATAGCTCACGGTCTAAAATAGAACCCAAGTCCAAGATTAGTACCACCCTATTAGCCACACCTTCTAGTGTCCTTCTAGCATCCAAGGAGGAGTACATCCTAGATTACACCTCTTTAGATGCCATTCTTGTGAGCTTGTGCAAGAGCTTAGTGACTTTTAGTGATGAAGCCAAGGCCCCCTACCTAAACCCATCCTACCTATAGGATGAACCCTAAGGAGAGCCAAGAGATCCAAAACCAAGTGCAAGAACTCCTAGATAAGGGTTATGTAAGGGAGAGTTTGAGTCCTAGTGCCGTTCCCATCCTCTTAGTGCCTAAGAAGGACAATACATGGAGGATGTGTGTTGATTGTAGAGAAATCAACATCACCATTAAGTACCGCCACGCTATCCCACGTTTAAATGACATATTAGATGAGTTGAATGGAGCCACATTGTTCTCTAAGATAGATCTTAGGAGTGGTTATCACCAAATCAGAATGAGGGAGGGAGATGAGTGGAAAACGGCATTCAAGACCAAGTTTATGAGTGGCTAGTGATGCCATTTGGTTTAACCAATGCTCCTAGCACATTTACGAGATTGATGAATCATGTGTTGAGACACTACATTGGTAGGTTTGTTGTGGTTTACTTTGATGACATCCTCATCTATAGTAAGTCTCTTGAAGAGCATGAGGAACATTTGAGGGAAGTACTTGCAACTCTTAGAATTGAATATTTGTATGCTAATTTGAAGAAATGTGAGTTTAGTACTAATCAAGTTGTTTTTCTTGGTTTTGTAGTGAGCACAAGTGGTCTAGAGGTGGATGGAGAGAAGATCAAGGCAATCCAAGAATGGCCTACTCCCGCAACCGTCGGTCAAGTGAGAAGTTTCCACAGCCTAGCAACCTTCTATAGACGTTTTGTGCGAGATTTCAGCACCATAGCAGCCCCACTCACGTCCTTGACAAAGAAGAAGGTGCCATTTGTGTGGGGAGATGCTCAGGAGAAGGCGTTTAAGGAGTTGAAGTGGCGGCTGTCCCAAACCATCCATGCAAGAGGGTAAGCTAGTAGCATTTTTTAGTGAGAAATTAAAGGGAGAATGTTTAAACTACTCGACGTATGATAAAGAACTTTATGCATTGTTTAGAGTATTAAAAATATGGCAACATTATTTATGGCCTAGTGAATTTGTCCAACGTACCGATCATGAATCCTTAAGACATTTTAGGAGTCAAGATAAGTTAGATAGGAGACATGGTAGATGGATGAAGTTTATAGAAACTTTTCCTTATATCATAAAGTATAAAAAGGGAAAGGATAATGTTGTAGCGGATGCTCTCTCTAGGAGACACTCTTTAATCACAACTATGGACTCTAAGTTCTTAGGTTTCTATTATATTAAGGATCTATATGTTGATGATTCTGATTTTGGAGACATATTTAAGCAATGTGCATCTAGAGGAGCCTTTGATAAGTATTACTTGTTTGAGGGTTTTCTATTTAGAGTCGATAAAGTATGCATTCCTAAGTGTTCCCTTAGGCTATTACTTGTTGAGGAAGCCCATATGGGAGGCTTAATGGGGCATTTTCAGAGAGATAAGACTTATCATATGCTACATTCACATTTTTATTGGCCCCATATGCTTAGAGATATAGAGAACTTGCTTAAGAGATGTCTTGTGTGTTTAAAGGCTAAGGCTAGATTGAAACCTCGTGGATTATATACCCCCGTACCCACGCCTAAGTCACCTTGGGAGGATATTAGTATGGACTTCATTATTGGGTTACCTAGGACTAAGAAAGGGAGAGATTCAATTTTTGTGGTGGTAGATCGATTTTCTGAAATGGCCCATTTTATTGCTTGCCATAAGACTGATGATGCTTATAATGTAGCTAACTTGTTCTTTAGGGAAATTGTTAGATTACATGGAGTACCTAGGAGTATAGTGAGTGATAGGGATGTTAAGTTTCTTAGTTTTTTTTTGGAAGACTCTTTGGGGTAAACTAGGGACGAAGTTGCTGTTTTTGACTTCTAGTCATCCTCAAACGGATGGTCAAACCGAAGTAACTAATAGGACATTAACAACCATTCTGAGGGCGGTTTTAAAAGATAATTTGAAATCTTGGGAAGATGTCTTGCCTCATGTAGAATTTGCATATAATCGTACATTTCATTCTTCTACTAATCTAACTCCTTTTGAGTGTGTCTATGGTTGAATCCTTTGACCCCTTTTGATCTTATACCGTTGCCTATAGCGAAGCGAGTAGATTTTAATGCAGAAAAACAGGTGGAGATCATCAAGGAACTGCATGAAAGGACACACAAAAGGCTAGAGGAGAAGGGGAGGCAAATGGCGGCCAAGGCTAATAGGAACCGCAAGCAAGTGCTGTTCGAACCGGGAGACCTCGTGTGGTTGCATTTAAGGAAGGATAGGTTCCCGGAAAGGCGCAAGTCCAAGCTATCACCTAGAGGAGACGGACCATTCAAAGTACTACGTAAGGTTGGCAACAATGCTTATGTACTAAAGCTTCTGAGGACTATGGAGTGAGCCCTACTTTTAACGTAGGAGATCTATGTCCCTTTGAGTCAAGTGATGCGGATGGTGATGATTCGAGGACGAATCCTTCCCAAGAAGGGGAGTATGATGAGGGACCATCACCAACAGCCCCTACTAGTCCTACAATGCAAGGGCCAATCACTAGATCAAGGGCAAGAGCAATTCAAGAGGAGGTGTCCAACTTGTTGGTGTCCTTAGCTTCTAAGGAGACCATTGATGATCCATTGCTGACTGAGGCTTTCTTAGTCACGTTAATGACGATTCCCGACAACTTGGGCGTGGAAGGGAGACCATGCACACATGATTTGGAGCCATGCAAGAGCAAAGAAGAGACACTTGTTCCGGAATTGCAAGAAATGGAAGATTGAGGCTTTTGGAGCTTCTTTTGTATTTTATATCATCCTTTGGTATAAAATGAAAGACTTTTTATAACCTTTAGGTTCAAAACATTTTAAGGGTTATTTTTATTTGTTTTAGTTGTTTTATTTGTTTTATTGTCTTTTTGACAAATGTTATTTCTTTTTTTTAGATAGGAGACTTTATAAGCATATAAAAAGCCTCACTTAGCTTCTTTTCTGATTAGATAGATTTTAGCAAAATTTGATTAAACGTCTCTTTGAGAGCTTTTGTTCATATTCACAAAATTCAATCAATAAAGTGAGCCAATTGATTGAATCGTTGTTAATCCCTGCTAGATTGTTCTTGTGTGTGTTAATCTCTTTAGAGATTGGTGCTACTAGTCAATACTAGTCCCTCCTTGTGCTTGTCTCCATTGAAGGTTTGTGTAAGGTTATAGAAGAAAGGGTTGAAGGCATCATCTTGCTTGGGTTTTGATCATCTGATCAAGGTTCTTGTAAGGGAGTCTTTTGGTTCTTTTGGATCTACTTCTACCATACATCCTACGTCCCCTTTCATCCTCTTTTCTTCCATATTTCCATCGTCATTTTCTTGTTCTAACAATCTGAATTTTGTGCCATTGGTCAAGGAAAAACGTCATTGTTGGTTTCAAGGATTCCTAATCTAGATCTAGTCATTCGCAGCCCCAACCCGCATCATTTTGGAGATTACTTCAAGGGGCTTGATGAGGATAGCCAATTCAAGCTCCAATCTCCGGAGGTACATTTATGGAGAAGAATGTGGATGAGGCTTTGGAGTTTGTAGAGAAGCAAGGAATGCTGATAGAAAAATACTCCCATAGGAAGAGTGATGGAAGAAGACCGGGGCTTATGAAGTTATTGAAGTAACCATGTGCAACTTCAAGCTTGATGTCATCAACAATGAGTTAAAGTCCTTGAGGGAGTTGTGTGCTACCACCTTGTAGAATCAAGCAACTCCTCAAGTACAAGTTCAAGCTCAAGCAAACTTGACTTCCAAGGAAGAAGATGTGAATTACAAGGGAAGGGGTAACATCAATTGGGGCTATCAAGGCCCAACAAATTACAACAACCGGAACTTCAACAACTACCACCCCAACTACAATGCTCCCGGGTTCACCTACTCAAACCCGTATGATGCTTTGAACCTTCCCGCTTCAACAAGCCAAGCACCGCCACCTAAGGCTTCCCAAGAGCCTCCACCTAGTTTTGGTCAACTTCCAAAGGATAGGACCAAAATGATGTTTGAACAACTTCTTGGGAGGTTGAGTGGTATTGAGAACGCCGTGACATCCATTAACAAAACTCAAAAGGTGCTAGAAGTACAAGTGTTCCAAAAGGCGGGTGAGACACAAAGAGATCCGGGGAAACTTCCCGGAAGGACCGACGACAACTCTAGAGCGCAAGTATTGGCAATCACCACAAGGAGTGGACTGAGGACAAATGATCCTTTGCCTAAGGGTGTTGACAAGGGGAAGAACATGATGGTGAAAGAAGAACCAAGGCAAGATGAAGGAGGCAAGAGCAAGGAAGATGAGCCAATTTATGTGTCACCTCATCCATACAAGCCACCACTACCATTCCCTCAATCACGAGCAAGAGCTCGATTAGACAAGAACTTTGAGATACTCTCCAACTAGAAGAAGTTGGAGGAATATGATGAAGTGAGAATGACAAAGAGATCTTCCGAGTTGATACAAACCATGAGGGAAGAGATGTCTCCTAAGCTACGAGATCCGGGTTCATTTTGTGTGCCGATTGGTGTTGGTGAAGTGTAATATCAAGCTCTATGTGACCTTGGAAGTAGTGTAAGCATAATCCCGCTTGCACTATGCAAAAAGGTTTGGCTAGGAGATCCAAATCCAGTCAAGATGACGCTTTGTATGGCGGACCGATCCATCACTCATCTATTAGGAATACTTGAGGACATCCCGTGCAACTCGGAAAGTTCTATGTGCCGATAAACTTCATTGTGTTGGACATTCCGGCGGACTATCCCGTTCCCATCATCTTGGGAAGGCCATTTCTAGCCACATCCGGATGCCTTGTGGATTGCAAAAATGGAACTCTCTCATTCAACATAGGATAAGATCACATCAAGTTTAAATTTTCCACAATAGTGAAGGGGCCAGCTTTGGGTGAAGATTTCTACAATTTTAAGGATGAAGAGATGAGTAGAGAAGTTGGGAGCTCCATCTTGATCAAGGACCCCTTAGAGAAAGTTCTTAGCTTGAGCATGATGGAGGAAGACCTTGAGGAGAATTGTAATGAAGAAATCCAAGCCTTGGATGCATTAGAAGAGGAGTCAAATGTTGAATTTGAAGCACTAGAAGAGGAACCAAGTGCTGAAATTGAAGAGGAGAGCAAAGCTGACCTTGATCTCGGTTGCAAGCAGGTCATCTCGACCGAGATGGCCTATGGACTAGACCGAGATTGGACCACAGAACCTCACCTCGACTCAGGTCTCGACCGAAATTAGAGCATCCGAAGTCCCTGAACTTCAAGAAGAAGGTTCAATTGTTGTTGATGAAGCTTCAAGGTGCCTTGGAGAGTCTTCAATGGCTTTGGAATCATCTAAGGTTGAGCTATATGGATCAAATCCAACCATCGAAGGTCCTCCTAAACTTGTTCTTAAACCTCTTCCTCCTTCTCATTTAAAGTATGCTTTCCTTGGTTCGATTTCTTCATATCCTATGATTGTGAATGGATCTTTGAATGATGATGAGCTTGAGAAGCTATTGACTGAACTGAAATTGCGTAGGAGAGCTTTAGGTTACACCATGGATGACTTTTGTTGCATTGAACCATCATTGTGCATGCATAAAATCTTAATGGAAGATAAACATAAACCATCTATTGAACCTCCAAGGAGATTGAACCCAATCATGAAAGAAGTAGTCAAGAAAGAGATCTTAAAATTGTTAGATGCGGGATTCATTTTCCCAATTTTGGATAGTAAGTGGATTAGTCCCGTACATATAGTGCCTAAGAAGGGTGGTATGACCGTAGTAACTAATGAGAATAATGAACTTATCCCGACTAGGATGGTTACGGGTTGGAGGATGTGTATTGACTATAGGAAACTAATGTGATCTCTAGGAAAGATCATTTCCCTTGTCCCATTATTGACCAAATGCTAGAGAGGTTAGCTCAACATTCTCGTTTTTATTACCTTGATGGTTATAGTGAGTTTTTCCAAATTCCCGAATGACCAAGAAAAAACTACATTTACTTGTCCATGGGGAACATTTGCATATAGGAGAATGCCATTTGGGTTGTGTTCATGGATGATTTCTTGGTGTATGGTTCTTCCTTTGATCATTGTCTTGCTAATCTATCTTTAGTGTTGAAGAGGTCTGAGGAAACTAACCTTGTTTTAAATTGGGAGAAATGCGACTTCATGGTGAGTGAAGGTATAGTCTTGGGACATTTGGTCTCCCATCGAGGCATTGAAGTTGATAGAGCTAAAATTGAGACAATGGATAAGAAGTCACCACCTACCTTGGGGAAGGGGTTAAGGAGTTTGTTAGGGCATGCCGGTTTTTACCGAAGGTTCATTAAAGATTTTTCTAAAATTTCTAAGCCTCTCACTAACCTATTAATGAAAGATGTTGAGTTTGTTTTCTCGAAGGATTTCCTTGAAGCTTTTTATAGGTTGAAGAATGCTTTAATCACCGCCCCGATTACGCACTGATGAAGGGTCATCCGAGCCGACTCCATCTTCAACACCACAAGGAGCCCTAACAAGAGCTCAAGCCAAACGCCAAGCGGAGATGGATGCTATCTTCCTAGCCATGGTTCAAGAAGCTCACCCAATCTCACCTCCAATGAGTCCAAGGCCCGTCATAATGCTTAGCCACATTGGACCAGCCAAGAAGAAGTTGAATGGAGCATAGGAGAGCCTCACGTGTGCATGTGCATGGATGAAGGCGTGAGAGGCTGACGTAAGAAGCTAGTTAGAGAGTGTTAAATAAAGCATATAATTAGTCTATTTTATGGATTTATTTAAAATACTCTAATTTGTAATTATTGTATTTATTTCTTTTCTATTTTTTAGGAGAGAAGGTCTAGGTTATATATAAGCCTTTCTCTCTTCCTTTTTATGGTAGAATACGTTAAACACATTTGTAAAAAGTGCCAAATTGAAACCTTTGAGTTCAGCTTCTTGTCTTATGAGAATTGTGGTGTTTGCATAGCTTTCTCGTTCTTGTGTGTGCCAATCTACTTCGGGTTGGTGCGACAAGTCGAATTGAAGCAACCTCTTCGTGCCTTCGATAATTCTAGATCGATTGTGTGAAGTTGTAAGAAGCGGGGTCGAATCATCACCGGTTTGGTTCTTGGATAATCGAATCCAAGGGTTCTATCGTTTGTTCCTTTCGGTTGTTCTTTCCTATTTAGTTTTCCCTCTTTGCTTTGCACGTTTTCCTTGCATCTTGTTTGCTAAATTTCGTTTGTTTTTATTCCCGAAAATAGGTTGCTCGTCTAGATCCGTTCTTCGCGGCTAATCTCCGTATCAATTGGTATGAGACCTAATTGACGTTCAACCTACAAAAAGAGTCGGTAAATCATTCAAAAAAACCAAAAGTGTCTCGTTTTCTTATTTGAGTCTTGCTTTGCTTTGAATCTATTGCCATTCTATTTCAAGTTTTTGATTGAACTAACAAGTTTGTTGCCTTTGTTTGTGAATCTTGGACGCCGGCACCACTCCAACACCACGCCTACACCGCGCCTACAACCACGCCGCCACCAGCCTTGTCCCACGTCCAAACACAACACCCAACAAGCCCTAAACTTTCAAAAAAAAAAAGAGAAGAAGGTTGATCGTCCAACCTATTTTTAAGCCACCTCTTTCCTCCACATTTTCAGCCTATTTTTTTGAATTTTCACCCTTGGTTAGCTATTTACTTGGTCAACTCTATCCTCTTGCAACTAATTAGGATTTTCTTAGCATTTTTTGTTTTACTTTTCTTTAATTCCAGTAGTAAGTTGATTTTTCTAGTTTAAAAAAAAAAAAAAAGAAGAAAAGAAATCCGAGATTCAAAAAAATTAAAAAAAAATAAAAAAAAGAAAGAAAGAAAAGAAAAAGAAAAGAAAAGAAAAGAAAAAAAAAAGAAATCAGCCATTAGTCTTTCATTTCTTTCTTGCTAGCTTATTCTTGCTTTATTTCATAGTTTGTAATAGTTGAAGTTGTGCTTGCCAAGTGTTATTGTTCAGCAATCAAAGAGGACTACAAAGGAGCTCATCTCACTCAAAAGTTGTCTTGCTAACTGTTATTGTTCAGCAACCAAAGCGGAGTACAAAGGAGCTCATCTCACTCAAAGGGACCAAGCCATTCACGCCTAGCCTAGCTTCACCCTAGCCTAGCCACGCCTTGGCCCTCGCCTAGCTCACTTCACTCGAGCCACGCCTTCGGTGTCCAAGGTTTGCTTGCTTAGGCTTGACGAGTAAGTTCTTTCAAGGCTTATCTTGAGTTCAAATTTTGAGTCCATACTTAGTTGCATATAACATTCGTGCAACTTGTCGTTTCCGTTTTGAGTCTTTTCCTCTCTTTTATTGATTCAAACACATTTTAAGGTAATTGAAATCGAATTTCGCTTCTACTTTAAAGCTTTTGTTTGGCTAAGTATTGAACTCACGTGAGGTTTTTGACTAATACAAGACGAGCCATCAACAAGCTTGTTGAGCACCACTAGAGAGTGAGAGTTTGCTTTCGAGTGATACACTTGTGAGGCGTTTTTGTTTTAGCTAACCTAACGTGTTTGAGTGTTTTAGTGTCTTCGAACAATGTCAGGAACTCCCACAGGTACGCCGAGCCCCGAGCCTATTTCCCCGTAGTTGTATAACCTTATCAAGGGCTTAAAAGATAGCATTGAAGGGTTAACTACAAGGCTGTCCAACTTGGAGGCGTCTAAGGTAGTTCCGGAGCCTCGGTCACTAGGATGCAACATGCAGGTAGGAGACAACTCGAGGGCTCAACACCAAGGGCAAGACCGAATACTACTCCAAAGCCAACAAGAGGTGTTTCAAGCAGCCCGGCACTCTAATGCCACGCAGCCCTCTCGGAATATCCAAGGCTTAGGCCACACCGTGTCCCAACCGGGATGGGGCAATCTTGCTTTCGAGGAGCACGTTTCTATCCCTTCTTCTCCCATTATACATGATAATTTGCATAACTATCCTCAACAATTTCAGAATCAAGCTTATGAGCAGGATGAGGACGGTGATAGAGATGACGAGGAATGGAGGCCAAACGGACGAAGGGAGCGCCAACAGCCCCGGAGACCTCATGACGGCCGGCGCCAAGACGAGTAGAGGCGTGAGCCCTATGGTGGCCAGCCAAGGAGGGAGCGAGATCCGGAGTATGATGGTTTTGGCAAAGTAAAGGTGAAGATCCCAAGCTTTGAAGGCAAATGTGACCCGGACGTGTACATGGCTTGGGAGGCGAAGATAGAGCAAATATGGTCATGCCATAACTTTCCCGAGCATAAGAAGGTACATTTCGCAGCTCTTGAGTTTATTGATTATGCTATGATATGGTGGGATGATTTGGTGAAGGAAAGGAGGAGAACTTTGGATGCACCGGTAGTTACTTGGCGCACATGAAGGCCATGATGAGAGCTCGGTTTGTGCCTCAATATTACACTAGAGAATTGAGGCAAAGGTTGGAGAACTTGAGGCAAGGAGCCATGACCACCGAGGAGACCTATAATGCCATGCAAATGGTCATGGTAAAGGATAATGTGCGAGAGGATGAAGAGACTACAATGGCTAGATATCTTCGTATTCTCAAGTCAAGTTTTTCTAACGAGATAGATCTTTTTCCCTATAGCTCTATGACAGAATTGCTCCACCTAGCAATCAAAGTAGAAAGGAAAATGAAGGCAAGAAGTCAAGGAAGTAAGGTTGCCTATGGCGCGCCTAGCTCATGGAGGAGCCAAGGAGGCCGCCAACAAGGGAATTACAACCGGGAGGTGCCAAGCAAGGAGAAGCTAGCCCCGGAGCAAGGAGGCTCACGCAAGGCTCCTTATGCAGCCCCTACCAAGTCCACGCCTACACTACCTAAAGGCACTCAAGGGAGTACTTCTAACCCTTCATCTAGGGATATTGTATGTTTTAAGTGCCAAGGAAGAGGGCACATGATGAAGGATTGTCCTAACAAAAGAACTTTGCTAGTTAACCATTTAGGGCAATATGAGTCCGAATCTGAGCATGAGCATGATAATGATGATTTTGAGCTTAATATGCACGATCATGATGATTTGGATGATGATCGGATTGAATATGAGCAATGAGATTGTTTATTAGCTAAGAGAGTGTTATTTTATCATCCTAGCTCATTCCTAGCTAACACTTCCATGATTTGTGATAAAATTCTTGAGCATGATAAATCTTTGATAGCTTGGAGAACTTTAAGTGTACAACCTGCTCCTTGTGAAGATAACCAAAGAGAACTTGTTTCACACTAGATGCTCGGTTAAAGGAAAGGTTTGTAATGTTATTATTGATGGAGGAAGTTGTTGCAATATTGCTAGCACCGAAATGATATCTAAGTTGCAAATTCCTACATTTTATCACCCTAGGCCATATAAGCTGCATTGGATGAATGAATGTGGTGAGTTAAAGGTTAATAGGCAAGCTAAGATCACTTTTACTTTAGGCCATTATGAAGACACGGTTTTATGTGATGTTGTGTCTATGCAAGCTTGTCATGTGTTGTTAGGCCACCCTTTGCAATATGATAGGAGAGTTATGCATGATGGTTTTACTAATAGATATTCTTTTGTATTCAATGGTAAAACCGTGACTCTTAAGCCTATGACTCCCTTGCAGATTGCGGAGGCATTTGACAAGAAGAAGGCAAGTGAGCAAGAGCAAGGACAAGCTAAGAAGGGGAGCAAGCCGTCGAGCCAAGACCCCTCCCTAGCCAAGCCTTCTAACCACCAGCCTAGCACCCTTGTGTCCATGGCTACAAAACAGCCCACAACAGCCTTGTTAGCTTCCAAACTTGAGCTACAAAATGACTACCTACCCTTAGACACCACCTTGTTGATGTTGTGTAAGGAGCTCACCTTGATGAGTGATGAAGCCAAGGCTAGCTTACCACCTACTATCTCAGCCATCCTTGAGGAGTTTAAGGATGTGTTTCCGGAAGAAATACCACACAGCCTTCCACCTTTGAGAGTTATTGAGCACCAAACTGACCTTATCCCCGGCGCCATACTCCCAAATAGACCAGCCTACCGAATTAACCCAAAGGAGAGTCAAGAGATCCAAGCGCAACTTCAAGACCTCCTAGACAAGGTCTACGTGAGGGAGAGCTTAAGTCCGTGCGCCGTGCCCGTGCTCTTGGTGCCTACGAAGGACAACACATGGAGGATGTGTGTTGATTGTCGAGCTATCAATAACATCACCATCAAGTACCGCCACCCTATTCCCCGCCTAGATGACATGCTTGATGAGCTACATGGTGCCACCACCTTTAGCAAGATAGACCTACGGAGTGGCTACCATCAAATTCGAATGAAGGAGGGGGACGAGTGGAAAACAGCCTTCAAAACTAAGTTTGATTTGTATGAGTGGTTTGTTATGCCATTTGGGTTAACTAATGCTCCTTCTACTTTTATGCGCTTAATGAACTATGTTTTGAGACATTTTATAGGGAAGTTTGTTGTAGTATACTTTGATGATATCTTAATCTATAGCAGGTCCCTAGAGAAGCATGAAGAAAATCTAAGGGAAGTAGTTCTTACCCTTAGGGCTGAACACTTGTATGCTAATCTTAAGAAATGTAGCTTTTGCACTAATGAGGTTATATTTCTTGGTTTTGTAGTAACTACACAAGGCCTACAAGTGGATGAGGAGAAGATTAGAGCATTCAAAGATTGGCCCTCGCCTGCATCCATCAGCCAAGTAAGGAGTTTCCATGGCCTTGCAAGCTTCTATAGGCCCTTTGTGAGATTTTAGTACCATTGTCGCGCCCTTGACGGAAATTTGCAAGAAGCATGCGCCATTTGTGTGGGAGGAGACGCAAGAACGTGCCTTTAGCAAGCTGAAATTGGTCTTAACCGAGGCGCCCTTGCTAGCTCTTCCCGACTTCACTAGGCCCTTTGAAGTGGAGTGTGATGCCTCGGGCATTGGCATAGGCGGCGTGCTTATGCAAGAAGGTAAGCCTATTGCCTTCTTTAGTGAAAAGCTCAAAGGAGCATGTCTTAATTTCTCTACCTATGATAAAGAGTTATATGCTTTGTTTAGAGTGCTTAAGAAATGGCCACACTACTTGTAGCCTAGAGAGTTTATTTTGCATTCCGATCATGAGTCTTTGAAGCATTTTCGGAGTCAAGATAAACTAGATAGGAGGCATGGTAGGTGGATGGAGTTTATTGAGACTTTTCCCTATGTTATCAAGTATAAAAAGGGAAAAGACAATGTAGTGGTGGATGCCCTCTCTAGGAGGCACACATTGTTGACTACATTGGATGCTAAGGTATTAGGCTTTGTTTACATTAAGGAGCTCTATGAATCTGATCTTGATTTTGGTGATACATATAAGCTATGTGTGCAAAAAGGTTCCTTAGATAAATACTATTTGTTTGAGGGATTTTTGTTTCCAATTGTTATAGGTGTGCATACCTAGGTGTTCCCTTCGATTGTTGCTAATAAAGGAATCCCATAAAGGAGGTTTAATAGGTCATTTTGGGAGGGATAAAACTTATGCTATGCTGCACTCACACTTTTATTGGCCACACATGCTTAGGGATGTTGAAAATGTGCTTAAAAGATGCTTAGAATGCCTTAGAGCTAAATCTAAAGTGAAGCCTCATGGATTGTACACACCTTTGCCAATCCCAACAACCCCTTGGGAAGACATTAGTATGAACTTTATTGTGGGGTTTCCTAGGACTAAAAGAGGTAGGGACTCGATTTTTGTGGTTGTAGATCGTTTCTCTAAAATGGCTCACTTTATCGCTTGTCACAAAACTGATGATGCGGCCAATGTAGCTAATCTATTCTTTCGGGAAGTAGTTAGGTTACATGGAATTCCGAGGACAATAGTAAGTGATAGGAATGTTAAGTTCTTAAGTTATTTTTGGAAGACTCTTTGGGGAAACCTAGGTACGAAATTGTTATTTTCTACATCAAGCCACCCCAAACTGATGGGCAAACGGAAGTAACTAATAGGACTTTAACCACACTTTTAAGGGCTGTCATCAAAAAGAATGTAAAGGAATGGGAGGATGTCTTGCCACATGTTGAATTTGCCTATAATAGAGTTGTGCATTCGTCTACTTCCATCTCTCCATTTGAGTGTGTTTATGGTTTTAATCCACTAACCCCTTTTGATCTTACACCGTTGTCAAAGAAGGAGCGAGTGGATTTAAGTGCTAAAACACAGGTTGAACACATCAAGGAGCTACATAGGAGGACAAGGATTAAGCTTGAGGAGAAAGGCAAATACAATGCAGCCAAGGCAAACCAAGGAAGGAAGAAGGTTACATTTGAGGCCGGTGACCTTGTATGGCTACACTTGAGGAAGGAGAGGTTTCAACAACTTCGGAAGTCCAAGCTCTCGCCAAGAGGAAACGGGCCTTTCAAGGTGCTACACAAGGCTAGTGACAATGCCTATGTGCTAGACTTGCCGGACGACTATGCTTGTGATCCCACGTTCAATGTGAGGGATCTAAGCCCTTTTCCACCCCTTAGTGATGATCAAGGAAATTCGAGGTCGAAATATTTTAAAGAAGGGGAGAATGATGAAGGGTCATCT
Organism: Fagopyrum homotropicum; assembly: GCA_033239125.1. NCBI lineage: Eukaryota > Viridiplantae > Streptophyta > Magnoliopsida > Caryophyllales > Polygonaceae > Fagopyrum > Fagopyrum homotropicum. The sequence continues at coordinate 64,180,507 of BSWB01000005.1, forward strand.
GAGCCGGCTCCATCTTCAACACCACAAGGAGCCCTAACAAGAGCTCACGCCAAACGCCAAGCGGAGATGGATGCTATCTTCCTAGCCATGGTTCAAGAAGCTCACCCAAGCTCACCTCCAATGAGTCCAAGGCCCGTCATGATGCTTAGCCACATTGGACCAGCCAAGAAGAAGTTGAATGGAGCATAGGAGATCCTCACGTGTGCATGTGCATGGATGAATGCGTGAGAGGCTGACGTAAGAAGCTAGTTAGAGAGTGTTAAATAAAGCCTAGAATTAGTCTATTTTATGGATTTATTTGAAACACTCTAATTTGTAATTATTGTATTTATTTCTTTTCTATTTTTTAGGAGAGAAGGTCTAGGTTGTATATAAGCCTTTCTCTCTTCCTTTTTGTGGTAGAATACGTTAAACACATTTGTAAAAAGTGCCAAATTGAAACATTTGAGTTCAGCCTCTTGTCTTGTGAGAATTGAGGTGTTTGCATAGCTTTCTTGTTCTTGTGTGTGTCAATCTCCTTCGGGTTGGTGCTACAAGTCGAATTGAAGCAACCTCTTCGTGCCTTCGATAATTCTAGATCGATTGTGTGAAGTTGTAAGAAGCGGGGTCGAATTGTCACCTGTTTGGTTCTTGGATAATCGAATCCAAGGGTTCTATCATTTGTTCCTTTCGGTTCTTCTTTCCTATTTCGTTTTCCCTCTTTGCTTTGCACGTTTTCCTTGCATCTTGTTTGCTGAATTTCGTTTGTTTTTATTCCCGAAAACAGGTTGCTCGTCTAGATCCGTTCTTCGCGGCTAATCCATGGCCATTTGTTGATTCTTCATCTTCTCGCACATTGGTCTTTACGATGGCCATTTGCATGGCATTATAGGTCTCCTCAGTAGTCATTGATCCCTGCCTCAGGTTCTCCAACCGTTGCCTCAATTCCCTTGTATAGTGTTGGGGAACAAACCGAGCTCTCATCAAGGCCTTCATATGCTCCCAAGTAGCTACTGGTGCATCCAAAGTTCTTCTCATTTCCTTCACCAAGTCATCCCACCATATCATAGATAGTCAATAAATTCAAGGGCTGCGTAGTGTACCTTTTTGTGTTTGGGGAAGTTATGGCATGACCATATTTGCTCTATCTTTGCCTCCCATGCCATATACACATCAGGATCATATTTGCCCTTGAAACTAGGGACGGACTTTCACCTTCACTTTGCCAAGACCGTCATGTTCCGGTTGTCGGTCTCTCCTTTGCTGGACTCCATAGGGCTCACGTCTCCATTCATCGTTACGTCGCCCTTCCTGACGCCTCCTTGGATGATCTCACCTTTTCCGTCCATTAGGCATCCATTCCGGTCTCCATTCCTCATTCTCCCCATCATCCTCCTCTTCCTGTTCATAAACTGGATTCTGAAGTTGGTGTGGATAGTTAGGCATGTTATCATAAACTGGATTTTGAAATTGGTGAGGATAGTTAGGCATGTTATCATTAATAATTGGACAAGAAGGAATAGAAATATGCTCCTCAATAGCAAGGTTTCTCCAACCAGGTTAGGAAGCAATGTTGCCTAAACCATGGGCATGTCTAGAAAGCTGCGGAATAGTCGAATTCCTTGCTGCTTGGAACGCAGCTGGCTGACTTTGAAGGGGAACTCGATCTTGTCCTTGGTGTTGCACCCTTGAATTGTCTCCTATCTCCAAGTTACCTCCTAGTGGTCGAGAATCCGAGGTCACCTTAGAGGTCTCCAAGGTAGATACCCTTGTAGTTAGCCCCTCAATGCTATCTTTCAAGCTCTTGATGAGACTGAACAACTCCAGTGTGATAGGCTTAGGGCTATTTGAACCTGCGGAAGTCCTTGACATAATGCAAAACACTCAACAACAGCAAACACGTTAGGTTAGTTTAAACAAAAACACCTTGCAAGTGTATCACTCAGAAAATAAGGGTCTCTCACTCTCTAGTGGTGTGATACAAGCTTGTTGATGGCTCGTCTTGTATTAATCAAAAACCTCACGTGAGTTCGATGCCTAGTCAAACTAAGCTTTTAGATAGAAACAAGATTCGATTTTAGTCACTTCAAAAACGTGTTTGACTCAACAAAATAGAAGAAAAGACTCAAACGGAAAGGACAATTGCACGAATGTAATATGCAATTAAATGACTCAAAATTTAGAACTCAAGATAAGCTTTGAAAGAACTTACTCGTAAGACCCAAGAAGTGAACCCTAGACACCGTAGGATGAGGTTAAGGAAGGCTGAGCTATGGTGTTTGATGGCCGAAAATGGACAGTAGCTAGGTGTGGCTAGATAGGTTCAACGAGATGCTTGGTTCTTCCTCCGACTGAGACGAGATACTTGAATGAAGTCCTTTCTTGAAGAAAGGACTTCATTCAAGTATCAGATCTTAATCCTTTTCCTTTTTTTTTTGAATAATTACAAACTATGAATAAGAAATAATGAAATAAAAACAATATAACTAGAATGAAATGAAAAGATCTTAATCCTTTTCCTTTTTTTTTTTGATTTCGGATTTCTTTCTTCTTTTTTTTTATCCTTTTTCTTTTCTTTCCTTTTTTTTAACTCAAGAAATCAGAAATTAGAAGAAACAAAAATTGAAAGAAATAAAACAAATTCTTCTTTGCAGATAAATGTGGGTCAGGCTGTTGCAAATCTTCAGGATAAGATCAGATCTCAGCTCCTATATTGTTGCAACTAATTCAACATGCCAGATCTGTAGGAGGAAAAATAACTACTTCAAGCTCTACGCCGGATTTGTAGGAAATACGCTGAATCAACTCCAATTCTGTGTGTACTGGATGCAGGAAGAGAAACAACCAAGTTTGGTTTTTGTTCCACTGGTTCAAGTGAGGCTAATGTGGCTGAGGAAAAAACATGGTGGTTGATGGTGGCCTGATGGTGGTTGGTGTGGTGCTATGGTGGTTTCCGGTGTCCAGAACTCACAAAACAAGGAACAAACTCGTTAGACTCAAACAAAGCTTAGAGTAGAAGAGAGAAACGGAAATAGACTCAAACAAAAGACAATGATCAATTGCAATGATCAATACAGACTCTTTTTGTGATTTTATGATTGATTTACCGACTCTTTTTGGTGGTTGAACGTCAACTGTGCTCTGATACCAATTGATACGGGGATTAGCCGCGATGAACGGATCTAGACGAACAACCTGTTCTGAAGAATGAAGAACACATGAAATTAACAAACATGGACACTAATGAAAAATCAGAAAACAAAAAGGGGCAAGAAGAACTGAAAGGAACAATGATAGATACCTTGGATTCGAGATCAAAGAACCAAACCAGTGACGATTCGACCCCGCTTCTTACAACTCAACACAATCAATTTGAGAATCGAGAGCACGAAGAGGGTGCCTTGTTCGACTTGCAACACCAATCCCGAAGGAGATTAACATACACAAGAACGAGAAAGCTAGATCACACACACAAACTCACGAGACAAGAATGATTAAATTCTCTTGGATTCAATTCTGAAATGCTCTCAACAAAACTTGTATAAACTTGTCTAACTACAAAAGAAGAGAGAAAAGGCTTTATATACATCCTAGGCCTTTTCTTCTAAAACAGAAAAAAGAAACTAATGACAATAATTACATTGAGAGAGAGTTAAATAAAGCCCAACAAACATAGAACACAATTGGGCCTAATTAAACTCTCCTATTCAGCCTCTCACGTCCACATACTTAAATGAATGTTCCAGCCATGCACATGCACACACGTGAAACCCCTTGTATCCACTACTAGAAAAACGGGCAATTTACGACGCTTATGCTTCGACATTTACCAGTTCCGTCGAGAAAAAAAGAATCGCGCGAAGTGAGGTGGGAAATATCTCGACGCTTATTGTAGTCGAAATAGATCGACGCTTTTAAATGTCTACCGGGCCCAAAAAAATTTCTAGATTTACTAGGCCCAACCCAAGTAAATTAAATATTATTTTGAAATAATATTAACAAAGGCTTAACCTCTTTTTGTTTTTGTTTCCCGTAAAGCGCAGGCGCGCTCCTCGTCTAAAAAAAACCCTTGTTCCCTCTGAAAAAACTTCGATTGTTAGGTCTTGGAGCAACGAGTAGGTTTCCACTCAAGATTGGAGTTGAGTGCCATGGTTCTTCCATCGGTGACCAAACATCGATTGTTAGGGCTTGTAATTTGCATCGATTGTACTCACTTCAAACCAACATTAGCCAAGTTCGTGTTTGAGATCGATCATAATATCACCGAATCGAGGCCTTAAGCAAGAGAAATCGAGTTTGCTTCTGCAATATTCTGGGTAAGTAATTCCTATTTTCCGGTTTGATATTCCCTACAACTAATCTTGGTCTGTCTCTATGGGTTTAGTGCTTCGTGTTAAGTTTGTAATGACGAGTTTTCTCAAATTATTGATGTTAGAGTTTTTAATTCATGTTGTTGTTTAGGGTTTGTTGTTATTGTGATTCATTTACTTGGCAAGCCTACTATGTGGTCAACAGGAAAGACTTGAGAAGATTTGACGGAAGTTGGTCCTAAAGTAAACGATGAAGCAGTAAATTAAATTTTCTTGAAATTCATATTTAAAGGAAGTGTAGTGTACTAGTGCTTGGTGATGGGCTTAATTGAAAATTGATGTCATCCTTCGTTGAATTGAGATATATGTCTGATACATTAATTGGGATATGTAAGAGACAGGGGTGATAGGGTGGACTGATGCATACATAATCACAAAATTGAGCTTACACTATTTTGCTAACTCAACAACAGCAACAATACTTAACTATTGTTTGAATTACTTTGCTGAATTCATGCCTATAAATTTGTTTGCAGCAAACACGCAACAGAAACCGCAACAGCCCCAACCTACTAAAGTCGTTGCAAACACGCAACAAAAATCGCAACAGCCCCAACTTACTAAAGTCACTACAAACACGCATCAGAAATTCCAACAACCCCAACCTACTAAAGTCGCTGCAAACACGTAGCAGAAATCCCAACAACCCCAACCTACTAAAGTCGTTGCAAACACGAACAAAAAATCTCAGCCTACCAAAGTGCCACAAAATCAACAACCAAAGTCACCACAAATTGAGTTGTCCTCTGTTAGATCACCTCCTAATCTTATCTCTCCTTTTTCAGCAAATCCAAACATAGAGGAGACATTTCAGCCTATCAATGCACATGCCTCTTCATATGCTTCTCAATCACGTCATGGCATTCCACCCTTATCCTCTTTAGGACGTACAAGCACTTCTCCAACAACAAATGTTGATGACCAAGAACGTATGACGAAATCTGATGATTCTGATGATGAGCCATTACATCAAAGAAATGATCAAGACAACTTGAAGAAGTCAAGGCCATCTAAACCTCGATGCATGAACATAAGAAATGTAGTCCCTGATTGGTCTGATGACATTATTTTTGATGAAAAGGAAGAGGTTTTGACCATCGGTAAGTTTTTTAACCCATTTTTTTTATTTCAAAGTTAAATTTTTTTATGTGTTCAGATATTATACAAAGTGCTTAATTTATGTGTACAGATGATGAAAATAATCATAAAATATTGAGTGGGTCAATACAACCTCGAGGTATTGATAATCTTGAAGATGAAGTGAGGTGCATTGTTCATTTTAATGATCTCAATCAACCACTTCGGAAAGGGGGATTTGTTCTAGTAAAATACCTTGGTTCACTGGCAAAAGTTGAAAGATTTTGTCCCATTGGAGAGAAAAGTTGGCACAAGATGAACAAATATTTTAAAGCGGAGATAGTTACAAGGGTTCGAGTAATTATTTATCAACACATAAGCTTTACTATGAATTTAATTATTATACCAATAATTACATTATTGATTTTTTCAATGATATATATTTTTTTACAGAACAAGTTCATCATTCCAGCAGGAGAGATATTTGATAAAGCAATCCTCATGCGTGTTGGAAAAGCTCTAAGGCAATACAAATATACCTTGAAGATGTTGAAATTTAATCTGGATAAGAGGACAAAAGAACAAAATTTTGATGATGTACCCCCTGGACATACACGTGTTAATTGGGTGCGTTTGGTTGAGCAATGGTATTCAGAAGAGAACAAGGTTATATTCTACATTAAAAGCTTATAATGCTTTTATTAAACAAATAGTTCATTTATACATACATATCCATCATAGTACATAATTTATATACGTTGCAGAAATTGTCCAGGTTGGGGAGAGAGGCACGGGCATCGCAAAGCCATGTGCATACTACTGGTTCTATAAGTTATGCAAATAAGCGAGCTGATTTTGTATGGTTTCTTCTTATGCATATAATTATTTTTTCTTTTACATTATGAAGTTTATGTTTTAATGGTTTATTCATTCTAGGTTGAATCTAAGGGAAAACAACCGAGTAATTTGGAGCTTTACAAATTGACTCATACTAAGGTTGTAGGAGGCTTTGTGGAAAACACTGTAACCTCAAAATTATTGGTATGTTTCTATTATTAATGTTAACTTTATTGTTTTATTTTGAATGTAAAGTTTCAGAAATGTTAATTTTCTTACATGTTAGGAAGAAGCAAATTCCAAAGTTGAAGAACTGATACGTACTTCTTCAGCTTCAAAATCTCGTACTGAAATTGAGAATGAGGTGTTTGATGGATTGATGTATGAGGATGATAATCCAAAACGACCGGTTGGCTATGGATTTGGAGTTAAAAAAAAGTTAGGTGTTTGGTGTTCAAAGTATCTTGAGAAGAGAAGGATATGTATTTGTACTACAACTAGTAGGTCTATCGAAATGCAAAGCATGAGAGCGAAAATGTCGAGTATGGAAAAGGAAAATCAAGATCTTCGTGCAAAGGTTGATCAAAGTAATGCAAGGGTTGATCAAAATAGTCAAATTATGCTACAAGCACTTAACGCAATCCGTAGCGGGAAGTTCAATGATGAAGTTTTTGAGACTTTGCAGTCGGCATTACGAGGACCTAATTCTCAGGTTTGATTTTATTTTGCTAGGCTATAAGACTTGAAATACTTGAGGAGTAATGGGTATATTGCCTACTTTTATTGTTTTATTTGCTATAGATTTATTATCTAGTAGGAGGAAGACAACATTTGATCGAGTTGTTTTCTTTGGTCGATATGTGAAGGTTTCTTCAGCAGCAAGTGACAATAGCACTCATGATGGATTGGACAACCCTCACACGTGAATCTCACCAAGTTAGAAGAATGATGGGAGACTAGCAACTCTTGAGTTTGCAAGACAAAAATATTGCAAGTGTTGTGGCATGGAAATACTAGCTACTGAATTAGTATTTTGTTTCCAGGATTATATAAAACTTTTTATTGGAAAGGTGGATAATATTTTGGATGGGAAAGAACTTTAATTCAGAAGTTCAATGTGGTATATATATTTGAAAATATTTTGCTACAGGGCTTATAAGTATTATTTGCATATGGTGCTTCTTTGTAAGAAGTATCTATTTGTCTAAATCTGTTTTTTAGGTAGATATGACAAATTTAGTTAATATAGCTAGTTTAATGTCCATCTCGACGCTTTTATGTATCACAACTTCTCGCGGGATTATTGGTTTGACTTTCCGTCAAACAAATCTCGACACTTTTTACAGTGGAAAGAAAATTGAATAAATTTGGCGCCAATACATAAAACGACGCTTTAATGTATCACAAATTCTTACCGGAATATTGAATTGATTTTGCTTCAAATAAGTGTCGACACTTTTTACTATCCAAAAGAATTAATCAGGGTTGGCGCCAAGTACATAACACAACGCTTTTAGTTGTCTATTTATTTGCGAGTAACTTTTATGACGCTTTTAAGCGTCTAAAACTAGTTGGCGCCACACAATTTTCGACGCTTTCCGTAGTCCTTTCTAATGATATTGGTTTGTAAAAATTGACAAATAAAGCGTCGAGACATAGACCTCGACATGTAAAAGCGTCGAGGCATAAGACGTTAAAAAGCGTCGACCAAATCTCGTCGTTGCAAAAACCGACGCTTTTGTAAAGCGTCAATACCAAATTTTTAGACGCTTTTATGCGTCGAAAATAGTTATAAAATGCGTCGTCAATAACCTGTTTTTCTAGTAGTGATCTAATTTCAAGGCCTCCGTCTATCCTTTGAAATGTGTCCCCTAGGCCTGCCCAACAACTAGAAATACAATTTAAACTCCATTAATCATGTTGGCTAGGATGTGTTCGTGGCTGATCCACAAGATGGTCCTTAGACTTGATGAAGGTGGACTTGGTTGAGCTTCATGGACCATGTTTAGGAAAAGAGCATCCATCTCAGCTTGGCGTTTAGCTTGTGCTCTTGTTAGAGTCCCTTGAGGTGGTGAAGATGGAGTTAGCTCAGATGATCCTTCATCATTCTCCCCTTCATTGGAAGAATTCGACCTCGAATTGCCTTGATCATCATCCAGGAGCGGAAAAGGACTTAGAACCCTCACATTGAATGTGGGATCACAAGCATAATCATCCGGCGAGTCAAGCACATAGGCGTTGTCACCCGCCTTGTGTAACACCTTGAAAGGCCCATTTCCTCTTGTGGAGAGCTTATTTTTCTGAAGCTGTTGAAACCTCTCCTTCCTCAAATTTAGCCATACAAGGTCGCCGGGTTCAAATATAATCTTCTTGCATCATTGATTTGCCTTTTCTGCGTTGTATTTGCCTTTCTCTTTGAGCTTGATCCTTGTCCTACTATGTAGCTCCTTGATGTGTTCAACCTGCGTTTTAGCACTTAAATCCACTCGCTCCTTCTTAAGTAACGGTGTAAGATCAAAAGGGGTTAGTGGATTAAATCCATAAACACACTCAAAGGGAGAGATGGAAGTAGATGAGTGGACGACTCTATTATAGGCAAACTCAACATGTGGCAAGACATCTTCCCATTCTTTCAAATTCTTCTTAATGACAACCCTTAGAAGTGTTTTTAGGGTCCTATTAGTTACTTCTGTTTGCCCATCAGTTTGGGGGTGGCTTGATGTAGAAAATAACAACTTAGTTCCTAGCTGTCCCCAAAGAGTTTTCCAAAAGTAACTCAAGAACTTAACATCCCTATCACTCACTATTGTCCTTGGAATACCGTGTAACCTAACTACTTCCCGAAAGAACAAATTAGCTACATTAGCTGCATTATCAGTTTTGTGACAAGCAATAAAGTGAGACATCTTAGAGAATCGATCTACAACCACAAATATTGAATCCCTACCTCTTCTAGTCCTAGGCAATCCCACTATGAAATCTATGCTAATGTCTTCCCAAGGGGCTGTGGGGATTGGCAAAGGTGTATACAATCCATGAGACTTCACTTTCGATTTAGCTCTAAGGCACTCTAAACACCTTTTAAGCACATTTTCAACATCCCTAAGCATATGTGGCCAATAAAAATGTGAGTGCAGCATAGCATAAGTCTTATCCCTCCCAAAATGACCCATTAAACCTCCTTTCTGGGCTTCTTCTACTAACAACAAACAAAGGGAACACCTAGGTATGCACACCTTATCTACTCGAAACAGAAATCCCTCAAACAAATAGAGTTTATCTATGGAACCTTTTTTACACACAAAGCTTATTTGTTTCTCCAAAGTCAAGATCAGATTCATAGAGCTCCTTAATGTAAGCAAATCCTAACACCCTAGCATCCAATGTAGTTAGCAATGTATGCCTCCTAGAAAGAGCGTCCACAACTACATTGTCTTTTCCCTTTTTATACTTGATAACATAGGAAAAAGTCTCAATAAATTTCATCCATTTACCATGCCTCCTATCTAGTTTATCTTGACTCAGAAAATGTTTCAAAGATTCATGATCAGTATGCAAAATAAAGTCTCTAGGCCACAAGTAGTGTTGCCATGTCTTAAGTACTCTAAATAATGCATACAACTCTTTATCATACGTAGAGTAGTTAAGGCATGCTCCTTTAAGCTTTTCACTGAAAAAGGCAATAGGCTTACCTTATTGCATAAGCACACCCCCTATGCCAATTCCCGATGCATCACACTCCACTTCGAAAGGCCTAGTGAAGTCAGGGAGAGCTAGTAAGGGTGCCTCGGTGAGAACCAACTTCAGCTTGTTGAAAGCACGTTCTTGAGCTGCTTCCCATACAAATGGTGCATGTTTCTTGCAAATCTCCGTCAAGGGGTGCATAAATGGTACTGAAGTCTCTCACAAAGCGCCTATAGAAACTTGCAAGCCCATGGAAACTCCTTACATGGCTAATGGATGTAGGTGTTGGCCAATTCGAATAGCTCTAATCTTCTCCTTATCCACTTGTAGACCTTGTGCAGTCACTAAAAAACCAAGAAATATAACTTCATTAGTGCAAAAGCTACCTTTTTTCAGGTTGGTATACAAGTGCTAAGCCCTAAGGGTAAACAACTTCCCTTAGATGTTCTTCATGCTCCTCTAGGGACTTGCTATAGATTAAGATATCATCAAAATACACTACAACAAATCTCCCTATGAATTGTCTTAACACATGGTTCATTAAATGCATAAAAGTAGATGGAGCATTAGTTAACCCAAATGGCATAACAAGCCACTCATACAACCCAAATTTAGTCTTGAAGGCTAATGGTTCATTACCATGTTGTAGATGCCCCACACGATAGGCGTGCTGCTGGGTGATCTAGTAGAGTGGCAGGCCGAGGACCTCTCATACATAGGATGTTATGGTCTTTTGGGGTTGGTTACTTTTCCCTCATGCGTGAGGATGATCTTTTATTACCTCCTGTGTGAGAACGTTGTTGTCTATACTCGGCTATGTTATTTTACCTTTTGGTTGTACAATTTATACAATTTTATGCATTTGTTTTATATCTGTCAGTGCCATGTTGTAAGGTTCAGTGAACTTGTTGTCAGGCTAGGGTCAGGTTCAACCTTATGTTCGGTTGTTAGCCTTCGAGAGTCTTTGTGATGAGGGACCATCACCAACAACCCCTACTAGTCCTACAATGCAAGGGCCAATCACTAGATTAAGGGCAAGAGCAATTCAAGAGGAGGTGTCCAACTTGTTGGTGTCCTTAGCTCCTAAGGTGATACGGGATTAAACCGTTGATTAGCCGATCTAGGTACAATGATCTCAAATCCAGATGAATGAAGCGAATCCAGATGTGGAATGAGACGTGGGGATGGGAATGGGCGCAAGAGGGCATTGAGAGGAACCAAAGAGAACCAACGAAGAAGAGCCAAGTCTGAAAAGCCAAGACCCCACCTCGTGAATGCCCTAGACCCGTCTCCAATACAACCTTACACTAGCTCCGGCAGGACTAGCACAAAGAGGGACTCGTGAAGGCTCGAAGCACCAATCCGAAGGCGGTTGATACAAGCAAGCTCAGCCAAGCAAACAACGACAATGCCAATAAAAAACTCTCTTGTTCTTTGATTGATTTTGTGAATGGATTACAATATGTAATTCTTAGCAAAAAAAACGCGCCTACCTTAGAAACTAAAGAAAACTATATATAGACTCTTTTATCTAGAAAATATAAAAGAAAAGAAAACTAAATACATTGGTGGAAGGAGGTAACAAGAGAGCTCCCACAAATGTAGCTAATAGTCTAAGAAACAAACTAACAACATAAAAATAGGCTGACTTCTCCAAGGAACCCATGGGTGACTGGACAGGTCTTAGGGCCCCGCTGGGCGACCCGACTGAGGAAAATGGATACCCTTTTGGACGGCCTGGGAGGTTAGCGACGTCGAGCTTGACAGCCACTCCAGGCAGAGATTGAGACCTTGTCGAGATGGCGTCGGGTTAGGGCCGGAGTGTATCAGCAAGGCTAGACGAGAATTAGGGTTCACGCCAAATGGCTCGAAGGAAGTCGAACAGAGTCTGGGGTTTGGGCTCGATGGCGTCATGCTCGCTAGTCCATTTCCTATGCTTGCTTGTTCATCCAGCTTCCCCACCTTGCCCACGTCTTGATCACTTGGCTTATTGACTTGCTTGGCTACATGATCAAGCTCCTCCTCATGATGTTCCAACGTCTGCATGGTCTCTCCCTTTTCCGTGTTCACCCCTGCATTCACCAAGAGATTAATACATGATTTATGGAAGTTAAATAATTCATGCATGGTGCCATGCAATAGCACTTCCCTTGACGTAGCTTCTTGGATCTCCTTAGCTCTTGCCCTAGTAATGGGACCTTGATATTCTTCATGTGAGTTGTGCAATAGCTCATCTGATGGCCCTACATCATAAGGAGACCATTGATGATCCATTGTTAACTGAGGCTTCCTTAGTCACGTTAATGACGATTCCCGACGACTTGGACGTGGAAGGGAGACCATGCACACGTGATTTGAAGCCATGCAATAGCAAAGAAGAGACACTTGTTCCGGAATTGCAAGAAATGGAAGATTGAGGCTTTTGGAGCTTCTTTTGTATTTTATATAATCTTTTGGTATAAAATGTAAGACTTTTTATAACCTTTAGGTTCAAAACATTTTAAAGGTTATTTTTATTTGTTTTCAGTTGTTTTATTTGTTTTATTGTCTTTTTGACAAATGTTATTCCTTTTTTTTAGATAGAAGGCTTTCTAGGTATATAAAAAGCCTCCCTTACCTTCTTTCCTGATTAGATAGATTTCAGGCAATTGATAAACCGTATCTTTGAGAGCTTTTTTTCCTATTCAGAAAATTCAATCAATAAAGTGAGCCATTGATTGAATTGTTGTGAATTCCGGCTAGATTGTTCTTGTGTGTGTTAGTCTCTTTAGAGATTGGTGCTACTAGTCAATACTAGTCCCTCCTTGTGCTTGTCTCCATTGAAGGCTTGTGTAAGGTTATAGAAGAAAGGGCTGAAGGCATCATCTTGCTTGGGTTTTGATCAATCTGATCAAGGTTCTTGTAATGGAGTCTTTTGGTTCTTTTGGATCTACTTCTACCAAACATTCCACATTCCTTTTCATTCTATTTCTTCCCTTTTGTCCAAAGTCATTTCTGGTTCTAAAGAATCTGATTTTGCGTGCCATTTGTCAAGGAAAAACGTCCATTGTTGGTCTTCAGGGATTCTCAATCTAGATCTATTCATTTGTGGCCCCAACCCGCATCAAAGTGGTATCAGAGCTAGTTGATTGCGAGTCTGGAATCAACCATCACCAATGACGGTTTGAGTATCTTCTTTGAGTCTTTTCTTTGTTTGAGTCAATTGCTTCATTTTAAGAGTCTATTTGAGTCTAATTTGCACTTTTTTTTGTGTTTATTGGAGAAGAGAGAAAGCCAAGCCAAAACCGCCATTTTCCAGCCATTCTACATCACTTTCTTCGCCTGTTCTTCATAAAAACGTCCAACTCTTTTTTTCTCTTGTCAAATAACTTCCCCAAACAATTTTAGAAGCAAAAGGGGACCACTCCTCCAAAGACAAATCAGATGTTGCAAAATAGAAGAGAGAGGCCACAAAAAGCTCCTAAATTATAGGAACAACCAAGAGACTACTTCTAGTTAGTTATCTCTTTTTCTTTTCAATTTTATTTTCATTCCTCTCTCCTATTTTTATTACAAAAAGAACATCAGCCAAGGTCCTACATTTAAAAAAAAAGAAAAAGGAAGAAGAACATTTTATCATATCATTTCATCCTTCCAATCTATCATACATATCATATCATATTCTATACCAACCTAAGTTGTGTAGAGCCTAGAAAAACAAGTGTTTTTGCAATCTGATTGTGAAAGGATCATTGAGACTACAAACAAGAGTTACCTACCTCATTTCTTATCCATCACCATTACCTAAAACCAACATTTAATAGCCGGCCATATCTCTCTCCATTGAATAAGGACAAGGTAAGTGAAGCTCTCTTCTTAGTCTCTTGTGTGTCTATCTTTCTTGTTTCATTCTAAATCTATCATATCTTGAGTTTACCATCTTTGAGAGTCCATAACAGCCTCTTGCATATTTCTTTGAGTCTTGAGTCTTATCTCCATCTCTTAGTGTCTATCATAACGTTATTCTGTTGTAAACTTTCAAGAAGCCGTGTATTACCCTTATTCAAGTCAAGGAGTGTGCTAGTTGAGCTAAGACATTGATCTTAGAAGGAGTTTTAATCTGTCCAAGTCAATTGCATCAAATAGCTTGTGATCAACACAACTTGAGTGTGAGAGTGAGAGTAAACACTTGTGAGAATTTTTTGTTTTATCTAATTCAACTAGTTTGCTTGCTTTGTGTGTTTTTTTTTAATCATGTCTAGGTCTAATAGTCCAAGAAAAGTCCCAAAGCAGTGAGCCAATGCACCCGGAGACATTTGCTATGTTGAAGCAACTAATGGATTCAGTGGCAAGATTGACCCACCGGATTGGCACGTTGGAGCCTCGGCCAGCACCCACGGCCACGCCACAGCCGAGGTCCACTTCGAGCTAGGAGGCACATCTAGAGATGCCCCTAGAGAAACAGCCCCTGAATCACCCCAAAGAAAACCTCAAGGGCAAGGTATGAGACATGCTAACACTCTTCCTAGAACACCTAATGTGCAAGGTTTTGTGGATGATTTTTAGGAGCCACAAGAGGATGTTGAGGAAGAAGGTATGTGGAGAGAGTTCCCTAGGCATCACCCACAGCCAAGGAGAGGACGAGAATATGATCCATTTAGGCCTTATCAAGAGCTAGATGGAATAGGGAAAGTGAAGGTCAAGATCCTCATCTTTGAAGGCAAGTGTGACCCGGATGCTTACATGGATTGGGAGACTAAATTGGAGCAAATTTGGTCTTTCCATCACTTTGGAGAGCAAAGGAAGGTCCAGCTTGCATCGTTGGAGTTCCAAGGCAATGCACTAGTATGGTGGGATCATCTTGTCAAGGAAAGGAGAAGAACCTTGGATCCGGCCATCATTACATGGGAATAAATGAAGTCCTTGATGAGAGCTCGTTTTGTACCTCAACATTATGCTAGGGAGCTGAGGCAAAGGTTGGAGAACCTTAGACAAGGAGCCATTAGTGCCGAAGAGGTCTACACCTCTATGCAAATGGCAATGGTGAAAGCTAATGTGGTTGAAGGTATCAACACATTTTAAACTTATCTTTGGCTAATGAAATTGATGTGTACCCTTATAGTACCATGGTGGAGCTGCTGCATTTGGCAATCAAAGTAGAGAAGAAGACGAAGGTTAGGAACCAAGGTGCCAAGACAAGCTTTGGAGCTACAAGCTCATGGAAAACACAAAACAGCCGGCCACAAGGGTCCTACAGCCGTGACCCTACATCCACCAAGGACGACCGAAAAGCATCAACCATGGACCAAGGAGCACAAAGAAGGAGCTCAACACCTCATTCATCTTCTAGACCCTTGAATGAGCCTTCAAGTGGTCCTAAAGGGAGTACCTCTGACTCTACTCTTCGTTCTAGAGATATTGTGTGTTTTAAATGTGAAGGTAGAGGTCATATGAGGGATTGTCCTGATAAGAAAATTCTGATTTTAAATCAATTTGGACAATATGAGAGTGAGGATGAGCATGAAAACGAAGATGATACCAACCTTAATGGATGTATGAAATTGGTAGTGATAGTGATGAGGGCATTGAATATGAGCATGGAGAATCATTAATAGCTAGAAGAACTTTGCATGCTAAGCTAGCTCCGTGTGAGGATAATCAAAGAGAGAACTTATTTCATACTAGATGTCTAATTAAAAGGAAGGTATGTAATATGATCATAGATGGAGGTAGTTGTTGCAATATAGCTAGCAATGATTTGATTAATAAGTTGCAAATTACCACATTTTATCACCCTAGGCCTTATAAATTGCATTGGATGAATGATTGTGGAGAATTAAAAGTAAATAGGCAAGCTAGAGTTACTATCACTTTAGGTAGCTATGAGGACACCGTTACTTGTGATGTAGTTCCCATGCAAGCTTGTCATATTCTTTTGGGACGTCCATGGCAATTTGATAGGAGAGTTAAGCATGATGGTTTTACTAATAGGCATACCTTTGAATTTAATGGTCAAACACTAACTCTTAAGCCTATGACACCATTGCACATTGCTGAATTTTATGAGAAGAAGAAGAAGTTGAGTGTGAAGCAAAATGAAGGGAAAAAGAGAGGGGATAGCTCATGGTCTAAATCATAACCCATGGCCAAGACTGATACCACCCTATTAGCCACACCTTCTAGTGCCCTTCTAGCATCCAAGCAGGAGTACATCCTAGATTTCACCCCTTTAGATGCCATTCTTGTGAGATTGTGCAAGAGCTTAGTGACTTTGAGTGATGAAACTAAGGCCACCCTACCTAAGCCCATCCTAGCTATCCTAGATCAGTTTAGTGATGTGTTTCCCGACTGGCCTTCCACCTTTTAGAGGTATTGAGCACCAAATAGACCTTATTCCCGGTGCTACACTCCCAAACCGTCCAACCTATAGGATGAACCCTAAGGAGAGCCAAGAGATCCAAAACCAAGTGCAAGAACTCCTAGATAAGGGTTATGTAAGGGAGAGTTTGAGTCCTAGAGCCGTTCCCGTCCTCTTAGTGCCTAAGAAGGACAATACATGGAGGATGTGTGTTGATTATAGAGCAATCAACATCACCATTGAGTACCGCCACGCTATCCCACGTTTAAATGACATATTAGATGAGTTGAATGGAGCCACATTGTTCTCTAAGATAGATCTTAGGAGTGTTTATCACCAAATCAGAATGAGGGAGGGAGATGAGTGGAAAACGGCATTCAAGACCAATTTTATGAGTGGCTAGTGATGCCATTTGGTTTAACCAATGCTCCTAGCACATTTATGAGATTGATGAATGACGTGTTGAGACACTACATTGGTAGGTTTATTGTGGTTTACTTTGATGACATCCTCATCTATAGTAAGTCACTAGAAGAGCATGAGGAACATTTGAGGGAAGTACTTGCAACTCTTAGAATTGAATATTTGTATGCTAATTTGATGAAATGTAAGTTTTGTAGTAATCAAGTTGTTTTTCTTGGTTTTGTAGTGAGCACAAGAGGTCTAGAGGTCGATGAAGAGAAGATCAAGGCAATCCAGGAATGGCCTACTCCCACAACCGTCGGTCAAGTGAGGAGTACTCATGGCCTAGCAACCTTCTATAGACGTTTTGTGCGAGATTTCAACACCATAGCAACCCTACTCACGTCCTTGACAAAGAAGAAGGTGCCATTTGTGTGGGGAGATGCTCAAGAGAAGGCGTTTAAGGAGTTGAAGTGGCGGCTGTCCTATGCACTTCTCTTAGCTCTTCCGGACTTCACCAAACCTTTTGAGGTCGAGTGTAATGCTTCGGGTATTGGCATTGGAGGAGTACTCATGCAAGAGGGTACGCCACTAGCCTTTTTTAGTGAGAAGTTAAAGGGAGCATGTTTAAACTACTCGACCTATGATAAAAAAAAACTTTATGCATTGTTTAGAGTATTAAAAACATGGCAACTTTATTTATGGCCTAGTGAATTTGTCCTACGTACCTAACATGAGACCTTAAGACATTTTAGGAGTCAAGATAAGTTAGATAGGAGACATGGTAGATGGATGGAGTTTATAGAAACTTTTCCTTATATCATAAAGTATAAAAAGGGCAAGGATAATGTTGTAGCGGATGCTCTCTCTAGGAGACACTCTTTAATCATAACTATGGATTCTAAGTCTTAGCTTTCTATTATATTAAGGATCTATATGTTGATGATTCTGATTTTGGAGACATATTTAAGCAATGTGCAGCTAGAGGAGCCTTTGATAAGTATTACTTGTTTGAGGGTTTTCTATTTGGAGTTGATAAAGTGTGCATTCCTAAGTGTTCCCTTAGGCTATTACTTGTTGAGGAAGCCCATATGGGAAGCTTAATAGGGCATTTTGGAGAGATAAGAATGATCATATGCTACATTCACATTTTTATTGGCCTCATATGCTTAGAGATGTATAGAACTTGCTTAAGAGATGTCTTGTGTGTTTAAAGGCTAAGGCTAGATTGAAACCTCATGGATTGTATACCCCCTTACCCACGCCTAAGTCACCTTGGGAGGATATTAGTATGGACTTCATTGTTGGGTTACGTAGGACTAAGAAAGGGAGAGATTCGATTTTTGTGGTGGTAGATCGATTTTCTAAAATGGCCCATTTTATTGCTTGCCATCAGACTAATGATGCTTATAATGTAGCTAACTTGTTCTTTAGGGAAATTGTTAGATTACATGGAGTACCTAGGAGTATAGTGAGTGATAGGGAAGTTAAGTTTCTTAGTTTCTTTTGGAAGACTCTTTGAGTAAACTAGGGACGAAGTTGCTGTTTTCGACTTCTAGTCATCCTCAAACGGATGGTCAAACCGAAGTAACTAATAGGACATTAACAAACATTTTGAGGGCTGTTTTAAAAGATAATTTGAAAGCTTGGGAAGATGTCTTGCCTCATGTAGAATTTGCATATAATCGTACATTACATTCTTCACTAATCTAACTCTTTTTGAGTGTGTCTATGAGTTGAATCCTTTGACCCCTTTTGATCTTATACCGTTGCCCATAGCGGAGCGAGTAGATTTTAATGCAGAAAAACAGGTGGTGATCATCAAGGAAATGCGTGAAAGCACACGCAAAAGGCTAGAGGAGAAGGGGAGGCAAGTGGCGGCCAAGGCTAATAGGAACCGCAAGCAAGTGCTATTCGAACCTGGAGACCTCGTATGGCTGCATTTGAGGAAGGATAGGTTCCCGGAAAGGTGCAAGTCCAAGCTATCACCTAGGGGAGACGGACCATTTAAAGTACTACGTAAGGTTGGCAACAATGCTTATGTACTAGAGCTTCCGGAGGACTATGGAGTGAGCCCTACTTTCAACGTAGGAGATCTAAGTCCCTTTGAATCAAGTGATGCGGATGGTGATGATTCGAGGACGAATCCTTCCCAAGAAGGGGAGTATCATGAGGGACCATCACCAACAGCCCCTACTAGTCCTATAATGCAAGGATCAATCACGCCAATCACTAGATTAAGGGCAAGAGAAATTCAAGAGGAGGTGTCCAACTTGTTGGTGTCCTTAGCTCCTAAGGAGACTATTGATGATCTATTGTTGACTGAGGCTTCCTTAGTCACGTTAATGGCGATTCCCGACGACTTGGACGTGGAAGGGAGACCATGCACACATGATTTTGAGCCATGCAAGAGCAAAGAAGAGACACTTGTTCCGGAATTGCAAGAAATGGAAGATTGAGGCTTTTGGAGCTTCTTTTGTATTTTATATCATCTTTTGGTATAAAATGCAAGACTTTTTATAACCTTTAGATTCAAAATATTTTAAGGGTTATTTTTATTTGTTTTATTTATTTTATTTTCTTTTTGACAAATGTTATTCCTTTTTTTAGATAGGAGGCTTTCTAGGTATATAAAAAGCCTCCCTTAGCTTCTTTAGAGATTAGATAGATTTCAGCCGATTGATAAACCGTCTCTTTGAGAGCTTTTATTCCTATTCGGAAAATTCAATCGATAAAGTGAGCCATTGATTGAATTGTTGTGAATCCCTGCTCGATTGTTCTTGTGTGTGTTAATCTCTTTAGAGATTGGTGCTACTAGTCAATACTAGTCCTTCCTTGTGCTTGTCTCCATTGAAGGCTTGTGTAAGGTTATGGAAGAAAGGGTTGAAGGCATCATCTTGCTTGGGTTTTGATCAATCTGATTAAGGTTCTTGTAAGGGAGTCTTTTGGTTCTTTTGGATCTACTTCTACCAAACATTCCACGTTCCTTTTCATTCTCTTTCTTCCCTTTTGTCCAACGTCATTTCTGGTTCTAAAACAATATGATTTTGCCTGCCATTTGTCAAGGAAAAACGTCCATTGTTGGTCTTCAAGGATTCCCAATCTAAATCTAGTCATTTGCGGCCCCAACCCGCATCAGTTCCGACCTCTTGTTTTGCACCCTTGCTTTGGATCACTCGGTTCCTTGCGTAAATTAGAAAGATGGGTCAGCTGACCCTTGAGCTTCCCCTTTTTTTTTGCAGCATTGTCCCTTCTCTCTCTCTCTCTCCTCTCATTTCACTCTTACGTGAAATGGTTCCTCCACCTCGACTCTCTCTCTTTGGCTTGGATGCTCTTGGGAACTTCCTTGATGACCTCCCTTCTCTTCCTCTTGTTTGATGTCCAGCAATGAGTTGAGCTACAGATCCAGATTTGTGACGGTAAGCCCTTCCCTTCTTCTTCATTCCTTCACCTTCATCATCTTCCTCAAGCTTCAATGGTGGAAGCCATAACTTCACCTTGTTTTCTTCCCTTTGACTTGCATGTGATTGGGATCAAGTTTGGGATGTCTTGTGTGATGTTATGGTGTGTGGAGAACATCTATGGTGGAGCAAGGAAGCTGGGAGGCATCAACGCATCAATGATCCATCGAAGAACCATCGAAGAATCGACCACTGATGTTCGACCGCAGGCCCACCAACCTGAGCCGCAAGGGGCAGCCAACCAAGGCCGCAGGGGCGGCTGCTGGTTCTGTCGGCTTTCCCTTGCGGTCTTCTTCTTCCTTTTCCGGCTGCTCTTCCTTCTTCCGCACCCATGTCTTTGCTTGGTGAGTTCCATCCCTCGAGTATAGGTTCTTTGATGACCTTAGAGAGTGTTGATGATTAGAAACATGCTAGGTTGAACCTTTTTAGTTGGATTGCCATGCAGTGGCTTGTGAACCTTAAGCGAGTTTGTGAGGTTTTCGGAATGATATATGACTTGGGTTGATCATTGGGACGAGGTAAGTCTACGGACTTACTTAGCTCGCTTTTACGCATTATTTGGATATGTGATGGTGGTGTGTGCTTTACCTTTGTTTATATTCATGAAACTGGATAAGGGCAACTTGGTTGTATATATGGTTGGCCCATTGTTATTATTATCGGGCGGTGACATCACTGCCTAATTCCCAAGGGAGACTGGGAGGATCTCTACGACCAGGCCATACATGGTATACAAGCGGGCTTCTTCATCACTCCCTCAGGGTATACGGGTTTAGCGCCGGACCATTCCTGTTGGTTACACGGGGACAAAGGCGAGAGTTATAAGACTCTCGTGTCACACTTTAAACGAATGGAATTAGAAATGAAATAACCTAAAAAGAGAATAAGAACCGGATGTGTATGCTTATATGCATGATGTGTGTTATGTCTGCTTCCGTGTGTGTTTGTGCCCTTGATATCTTTATAATGCCTAGAATGTGAGCTAACGGTTTATACCGGTTGTTGTAGTTGACGTGCAGGTTAGGTGTGGCCGAGTGATCCGGAGGAGTGGGCAGCCGGGGTTCCGTACATCATAGATCGAGTTTGGGGATTTGAGTCCATGTATTATTGTTGTATATATGTGTATTGTTGGCGTTTTTGTATAGAGGGATGATGTCTTTCCTTTCGTTGTATTCGGGAATCATATCATTGCATTCAACTTGTTTTCGGATTTGGCCTTCATTTGGCCTTTTTTGTATCTTGGGCTTAGCGGGATACTACCGCCAATTTGTTGAAGGTTTCTCCGTGATTGCACGGCCGCTTACTTCCTTGCTGAGGAAATATACCAGGTTCGTCTGGACCGAGCCTCGTCAGCGCAACTTTGAGGAGCTGAAGAGGAGGTTGACCTCCGCTCCTGTGTTAGCCCAGTCTGATGGCGTAGAGGACTTTGTTGTATATAGTGACGCCTCCAAGCTAGGCTTGGGCTGCGTTTTGATGCATAGGGGTAGGGTTGTTGCGTACGCTTCTTGGAAGCTGAAGCCGTACGAGGAGAATTATCCCACCCATGATCTTGAGCTAGCAGCAGTGATTCATGCCCTAAAGATCTAGCGACACTATTTGTACGGGGTTACGAGCCAGATCTTTATAGACCATAAGAGTCTGAAGTATATATTCACTCAGCGGGAGTTGAATAACCGCCGGAGGAGATGGTTAGAGCTGATTAAGGACTTCGATTTGGAGATTCTGTACCATGCGGGGAAGGAGAACGTAGTCGCCGTTGCTTTGAGTAGGAGGACTCCTTGAGAGGAGGTTATAGTTCGACTTACGGTCCAGCCACAGTAACAAAGGGATTTGGCAGAGTTAGAGGTGGATATCCGGTTCCCGGATATGGCCGGCCGGTTGTCTGAGTTAGTGGTATTACCTGATCTGTCAGGGGAGATCCGGCAGAAGCAAGAGGGATGTCCCGTGTTGACGAGGATCCGGGATAGGATGGCCAGAGGAGAGGATCCGCAGTTTATCACGGGAGCAGACGGGTTATTGAGACGCCAAGGACGTATTTGTGTACCATCCGACCTAGAGTTGAGAGAGCTGATCTTGCATGAGGCACATTCTACACCTTACTCTGTGCATCCAGGAACGAGTAAGATGTACCAGGACCTTAGGAGATCTTATTGGTGGGGCCCAATGTAGCTAGACATGTGGCCCGATGTGCGACCTGCCAGCACGTCAAGATCGAGCACCAAAGACACGCAAGAGAGCTTCATCCACTGCCCATGCCGTAGTTGAAGTGGGAGGATATATCCATGGACTTCGTTACCGGTTTGAGGCCGAGTAGGAGCTTTGACACGATATGGGTAGTAGTGGATCGGCTGACGAAGACCGTAAGTTTCATCCCCATTCAGGAGACGTGGTCGGTGAGTCGTCTAGCCGAGGAGTTTACTCGTCAGATTGTGAGGTTACATGGAGTACCGAGGACTATCATCTCGGATAGGGACGGGCATTTGACCTCGAGGTTTTGGCAACAAATACACGCCCTCCTAGTTTTGAGTCTTCATTTCACAACCGCATACCATCCACAAACTGACGGCCAGTCAGAGCGGACTATTCAGATCTTGGACGACATGTTGAGGGCATGTGTACTAGACTAGGGGCAGGTATGGTCAGACCACCTCCCATTGGTGGAGTTTTTATACAATAACAGCTAGCACACATTGATCGGGATGATACCGTATGAGGCCTTGTATGGACGGAGATGCCGCACTCCCTTATGTTGGGATGAGCCGGGGAGTTCTAGTTTTTTAGCTCTGGATCAGGTATTGAATGACATGACTATAGTTGCTTTGATACGAGAGAGGATGCTGACCGCGTAGAGTCGTCAGAGATCGTATGTAGATAGGAGATATAGACCTCTCGAGTTTAGGGTAGGAGCCCCAGGTGTGGCTGAGGGTATCACCGACCTGGGGCGTCAAACGATTCGGCATTAAGGGGAAGTTGAGCCCCCGATATGTCGGACCATTCGAGATAATAGAGAAAGTTGGTGAGGTGGCATACCGCCTAGCATTGCCTCAATGATTGAAGGGTATACATCCGGTATTCCATGTGTCTTTGTTGACAGAGTACGTCCATGACCCGAGACACAACATTAGCCACGAGGATCTAGTGGTCGAGCCGGACCATACTTTTGCAGAGCATCCGATAGCCGTTTTAGAGCGGAGTACGAGATGCCTTCGATCGAAGGAGATACCGATGTTGAGGGTGCAGTGGTAGAGACGAGGAGCCGACGAGGCCACTTGGGAAACGGAGGATAGTATCTGGAGAAACCATCCCGAGTTTTACGCAGGTTTAGAGACACCGATAGGACAATCACATTAGTCCCGAACTTTTCCTTAATTATTACCTATGTACTTGTGATGTGATATGCCTTGTATGCTCCTTATGCGTATATTTGATTATCTCGTGAGGTGTTTCATGGTTATGAGTGTGACGTTGGGTTGAGATCAATAGTTAGCATTACGAGTTACTTGCGTTTTTTCGAGCGTACGGTTTGCATGTACCTTTAGCAAGTTTCAGAACGAAACTTGTTTTTACGGAGCTTAGTTGTAACATCCGGAATTTCTATTCCGGGTGTTTAGGCGTTTCCGAGTTACCCGCGTCAGCGGCCTAGTTTTCCTACAGACACGTGTGCTGAGAACCGGGATTTATTCCCAAAATACTGCGTTGACCCCTTGGTTCCCTCCCACCTTTTCAGCCTTGTTGGATTCTCCCTCTCTTCTCTTTCACTTCTCTCTCAAGTTAGTCATTTTCCTCTCTACTCTCCCTTGTGCTCTTCCTCTCTTCCCTTGGTGATTTGCTTGTGGATGAGTTGTAGTAAAGAAGGATCTCAGTGGTTGGTAAGTCGTTTCCTTCATTCCCCTTCTCTTCCCTTGCTGAATATCCTCTCCTTCTTTCCCCTACATCCATGGTCATGGATGAAGCTCTTGAGGAAGCTTTTCCTTAGATCTGTTGCATGTGTGTGTTCTTGGCTCGATTAGGTCGTGGAGAGGACGACTTTTTGCTGCTCAAACCGCGGGGGAGGATCTTCAAAGGCGCGGGGGCGAACCAGGGACACCACAGGGGCGCCCACCAGGTGCAGGGGCAAATCCAAGACGCCGCTGGGGGCGGTGACAGCTTCCGCCGGGGCGCCAGCTTGCTTCAGCGGCTGCGTTTTCTTCACTAGTAGGTTCCTCCCTCCCTTCCTCTTCGTTCCTTCCGTTAGCCTTGTAGTTATACCTTGTTAGAAGCATGCTTAGGTTGAACCTAGGACTCATGAGAATGCCATCTAGTGGTTGCTAGCATTGGAGCCCTTATGGCTTGGTGTGAGTGTGACCTTGATTTGTGTAAGCATGATGGATCTTTCTAGACTAGATTGGCTCTCCTAGGCTGTTGTTGTAGATCATGTAAAGGCTGTTGTGAGTTTCTCTTGCTTGTTGAGAGTGTCTTGAGTACCTTGGATCATAGGATACTTTCCTAGTTTGAGAGTTGGGTGATCTTACTTAGATCACTAGATAGAAGTCTATGACTTCATGAGTGTGGCTTGTGTTGATGAGTATATTCTTGTATGAGCAGGTTGTGTGCTTCCTCACTAAGGAAGCTAGAGTGTGTGTGTTGAGAGACGAGGTAAGTCTCCGGACTTACTTAGCCGTATTCGTTGTATTAGATTCATTGTGTGTTTCGTGGTGTGTGTTTTATCGCTTTCGTTATAACTTTTAAACCGGTAATAGGACCACCGACCCTTACGTTATATTTGGCCCAAGTGTATGCATGATAACGGGCAGTGACATCACTGCCTAGCTCTTGCGAGACCTGGGAGGTTCTTGGCGACCAGCCCGCGTGGTTAGACGGTCGGAGGCATCCGCATTGTTCCATGCGGTAAGTGGGGACCGAGGCGAGTTTCGGGAAATTCCCGTGTCACAAAAAAAATTGAATTAGATCGGGATATGACCTAATAAATAAAGATAATAAACTGGACTTGATTGTCGAGCATGATTATGTGATGTTATGATGTATGAGTGTGTATGTGCTTTCACCATGTTTTTAATGCTTCGAATGTAGCTAACGGTTTTAAACCGCTTGTGTAGATGACCCTCAGGTTAGGGACGCCTCCGAGAGAGGTGGAGGAGTGGACAGACGTGGGTCGCCGTACATTATAGGACGGGGGCGTTTTTGGGATTATTGTCGTTATTACTCTTATGTTGGATTATGGATTGATGTACGCTTTCGGATTTATGTCTTGTGGAGTTTTGTGTCGTTTTGAGGACTCGGCTGAGTTTCCACATTGCACTCTTTATATTCTAGTCTTGTATACATTACAAACGTCTTCGAGTTTGACACCTTTATTTGTGCCATGTTGGAAAGATCCGGTGAGATTGTTGTCAGGCTAAGGGTCGGGACCCATTGTGTGGTCTCGCCCGTAGCATTCTGATATCCTGCGGATTCGGGATGTTATAGTGGAGTAATGTAAGGCTTGATGTGTTGATGTTATCTTTTGAGGTTTGGTTATGTTTTTGAGTTGATGCTTGATCTTGTGAGAATCTGAGTTGTTGAGATTGTGAGAACAGGACACGAGTATCCTAGCGTAGGTTATGATGGTTGTGACTTTGTAAGTTGTTAGGACTAGGAGTGTTATCCTAGTCATGAGAGTGTATGATCTTGTAGGATTATATAGGACTTCTAGCTTGTTGGAGAGTTATTGATTGCGTGCCTTGCTTGATCAGTCGTTGAGTGTCTTCCTGCGGGAACTAAGTACGGAATTTAGCGGCTTAGCTTTGGGACATGTAAGTCTCCGGACTTACTTAGCTCGTATTCTCTGTATTAGTTTCGATGCTTGTTTGGTGGTGTGTGTTTATTGTTTATGTGTGTGTTTATTGTTTATGTCATAACATCTAAACCGGTAATAGGACAACCGACTCTATATGTTTATATTTGGCCCAAGTGTATGATAACAGGCGGTGACCGCTTGTCCAGTCCAAAATGGGGATGATTGGGAGGTGCCTTGCAATCAACCCAACGGGTGATGCTGATCCGCATCAAGTACAAACCCGTAGGGCGAGATCGTTAAGATTCTCGTGTCATTCCATAAATCGAAGTAGTAATGGGATGAAGTAAATGGAAAGATAATAAACCGACTTGTGTGTTTTGGAGCATGTTGTGTGTTTATGATGCCCTATGTGTGTGTGTGCCAATACCATGATTCTAATGCTTTGAATACTAGCTAACAGTTTTATACCGATATGTTGTAGTTGACTTGCAGGTTAGGGACGCGGCCGAGAGATCCGGAAGAGTGGGTAGCCGGGGTCCACACATTTTAGGATGAGTTTTGGGGGTTGTATTTATGTATGTTTATGGTATTATGTATGTCGCGTGTATGACATTTGCCTTTGGAGTTGTATCTCGGCTGGAGTCTTTCGTTGTTTTCTTTTGGGGTTAATATCATTGCATTAAAAATGAATTTCGGTTTTGCCTTTATTTGTGTCTTGTTGTAAGATCCGGTGAAATTATTGTCAGGCTAAGGGTCGGAACCCATTGTGAGGTCTCCACCCGTAGCATCCCGAGTCCCGCGGATTCGGGGTGTTACAACTATAGCAAATTATAATTTATAATAGATCGAGTTATTTCAAGTTCAAATGTAGCATGTCACAAATTATTGATGAAGGATCATCTGAGCTAACTCCATCTTCACCACCTCAAGGGACTCTAACAAGAGTGCAAGCTAAACGTCAAGCTGAGATGGATGCTCTTTTCCTAAACATGGTCCATGAAGCTCAACCAAGTCCATCTTCATCAAGTCTAAGGACCATCTTGTGGATCAGCCATGAACACATCCCATCCAAGATGATTAATGTTGCTTAAATTGTATTTCTAGTTTCTGGGCAGGCCTTGGGACGCATTTGAAAGGACAGATGGAGGCCTTGAAATCAGATGCAAGGGGTTTCACGTGTGTGTATGTGCATGGCTGGAACATTCATTTAAGTATGTGGATGTGAGAGGTTGAATAGGAGAGTTTAATTAGGCCCAATTGTGTTCTATGTTTGCTGGGCTTTATTTAACTCTCTCTCTCAATGTAATTATTGTGATTGGTTTCTTTTTTCTGTTTTAGAAGAAAAGGCCTAGGATGTATATAAAGCCTTTTCTCTCTTCTTTTGTGGGGAGACAAGTTTTATACAAGTTTTGCTGAGAGCATTTTGGAATTGAATCCAAGAGAATTCAATCATTCTTGTCTCGTGAGTTTGTGTGTGTGATCTGGCTTTCTCGTTCTTGTGTATGTCAATCTCCTTTGGGATTGGTGTTGCAAGTCGAACAAGGCACCCTCTTCATGCTCTCGATTCTCAGCTCGATTGTGTGGAGTTGTAAGAAGCGGGGTCGAATCGTCACTGGTTTGGTTCTTGGATCTCGAATCCAAGGGTTTTTCATTGTTCCTTTCGGTTCTTCTTATCCCTTTTTGTTTCTCGTTTTCATTGTTGTCCATGCTTGTTAAATTTGTGTGTTCATTCTTCAGAATAGGTTGTTCGTCTAGATCAGTTCTTCGCGGATAATCCCCTTATTAATTGGTATCATAGCGCAATTGACGTCCAACCAACAAAAAGAGTCGGTGAATCAATCATAAAATCACAAAAAGAGTCTGTTTTGATCATTGCAATTGATCATTGTCTTTTGTTTGAGTCTATTTCCGTTTCTCTCTTCTACTCTAAGCTTTGTTTGAGTGTAACGAGTTTGTTCCTTTGATTGTGAGTTCTGGACACCGGAAACCACCATAGCACCACACCAACCATCATCACACCACCATCAACCACCATTTTCCCCTCAGCCACATTAGCCTCACTTGAACCAGTTGAACAAAAACCAAACGTGGCTGCTTCTTTTTCCTACATCCAGAACACGCAGAATTGAAGCTGAAGTAGATTGTTTCCCTACATCCAATACATGTCAAAATTGGAGTTGATTTAGCGTGTTTCCTACAAATCCGGCGCAGAGCTTGAAGTAGTTGTTTTCCTCCTACAGATTGGCAAGTTGAATCAGTTGCAACAATCTAGGAGCTGAGATTTGATCTTATCTTGAAGATTTGCAACAGCTTGGCCCACGTTTATCTACAAACAAGAATTTGTTTTTTTTATTTCTTTCAATTTTTGTTTATTCTTCTTTTCTGATTTCCTGATCATAAAGTAAAAAAAGAGATAAAAGAAAAAAAAGAATCAAAAAGAAAAAAAAGAAGAAAAGGAATCAGAATCATTTTTATTTCGTTCTTTCTTATTTCATAGGTTGTAATTAGCCTAGTATTATTAATTTTTGTTTTAGTGTTATTCAGCAACAAAGAGGACTTCAAGGATGGACTTAAGTCAAGTATCTCGTCTCATTCGGAGAAAGAACCAATCATCTCATTGAGCCTATGTAGCCACACTTAGCTACTGTCCATTTTCGGTCATCAAACACCATAGCTCAGCCTTCCTTAACCTCATCCTACGGTGTCTAGGGTTCACTTCTTGCATATAACATCGTGCAATTGTCCTTTTCGTTTAAGTCTTTTCTTCTATTTTGTTGAGTCAAACACATTTTTTTTGAAGTGACTGAAATCGAATCTAGTTTCTATCTAAAAGCTTTAGTTTAACTAGGCATCGAACTCACGTGAGGTTTTTTATTAATACAAGACGAGCCATCAACAAGCTTGTATCACACCACTAGAGAGTGAGAGGACCTTAGTTTTTGAGTGATACACTCGCGAGGTGTTTCTGTTTAAACTAACCTAATGTGTTTGCTGTTGTTGAGTGTTTTGCATCATGTCAGGGACTTCCGTAGGTTCAAAGAGCCCTGAGCCTATCACACCAGAGTTGTTCAATCTCATCAAGAGCTTGAAAGGTAGCATTGAGGGGCTAACTACAAGGATATCTACCTTGGAGACCTCTACGGTAACCCCGGATTCTCGACCACTAGGAGGTAACTTGGACATAGGAGACAACTCGAGGGCGCAACACCAAGGACAAGATTGAGTTCCCCTTCAAAGTCAGCAAGTTGCGTTCCAAGCAGCAAGGAATTCGAATGTTCCGCAACCTTCTATGAGTGCCCATGGTTTAGGAAACATTGCTTCCCAACTTGGTTGGAGAAACCTTGCTTTTGAGGAGCATATTTCTATCCTTTCTCCAATTATTAATGATAATATGCTTAACTATCCTCACCAATTTCAGAATCTAGTTTATGATAATATGCCTAACTATTCTCACCAATTTCAGAATCCAATTTATGACCAGGAAGAGGAGGACGATGGGGAGAATGAGGAATGGAGACCAGAATGGATGCCCAATGGACGGAGGAGGCGAGATCAGCCACGGAGGCACCAAGAAGGGCGACGTAATGATAAATGGAGACGTGAGCCCTATGAAGTCTAGCAAAGGAGAGGCTGAGAACCGGAACATGACGGTCTTCGCAAAGTGAAGGTGAAAGTCCCTAGTTTCGAGTGCAAATGTGATCCTGATGTGTATATGGCATGGGAGGCGAAGATAGAGCAAATATGGTCATGCCATAACTTTCCCGAACCCAAAAAGGTACACTATGCATTTATTGACTATGCTATGATATGGTGGGATGATTTGGTGAAGGAAAAGAGAAGAACTTTGGATGCACCAGTAGCTACTTGGGAGCATATGAAGGCATTGATGAAAGGGCGGTTTGTTCCCCAACACTATACAAGGGAATTGAGACAAAGGTTGGAGAACTTGAAGCAAGGATCAATGACTGCTTAGGAGACCTATAATGCCATGCAAATGGGCATGGTTAAGGCCAATGTGCGAGAAGATGAAGAATCAACAATGGCTAGGTATCTTCGTATCCTTAATTCAAGTTTTGCTAACGAAGTAGATCTTTTTCCCTATGGCTCTATGACAGAACTACTCCATCTTGCAATCAAAGTGGAAAGGAGGATGAAAGCGAGAGATCAAGGAGGAAAGGCTTCTAATGGTGTCTCCAGCTCTTAGAAGAACAAAGGGAACCGCCAACAAGGAAGTTACAACAGGGAAGTGTCAAATAAGGAGAAAACAACCCCGGAACAAGGAGGACAACATAAAGCACCTTCCGCAGCCCCTCCTAAGCCCACAACTACCTTTCCTAAGGGAACACAAGGGAGTACTTCTAACCCTTCATCTAGAGCTAGGGATATAGTGTGTTGTAAGTGTGAAGGTAGAGGACACATGATGATAGATTGTCCTAACAAGAAAACGTTGTTAATCAACCATTTAGGACAATATGGTTGATTAACAAGAGCAAGGACCAGCTAAGAAGGGGAGCAAGTCATCGAGACACCAAGAACCTGCCATAGACACATCCCCTAGCTAACAACCTAGTAATATCTTGGTCACGCCCATAAATCAGACTCCTACGGCCTTGTTAGCTTCTAAACTTGAGTTCCAAAGTGAGTATCTACCGTTAGATACCATCTTGATGAGGTTGTGTAAGGAGCTAACCTTAGTGAGTGAAGAGACAAAGGCTATCTTACCCCCTACCATTACAGCCATCCTAGAGGAGTTTAAGGATGTGTTTCCGGAAGAGATACCTCATGGTCTTCCACCTTTGAGAGGCATAGAGCTTCAAATTGACCTTATCCCCGGAGCTACACTTCCTAACAGACCATCCTATAGGATGAATGTTAGCATGAAATATTGTGATATTTTAGGCACGTTTTCTAAGTGTATTTGATTCATATTGATAGTCATTGATTGAGCATTGATGCATTTGAGAGCTAGTTTGTCTATAATATCGATATAGAGATCTACACAAGCTTTATGTTGATTATAGGTAATTGAGAGCTATTTCCGAACAGAATTGAGCAAGGATGGAGTTGATTGAGCATGTCAATGAATTGAGGGCATTCCTAGGAGCTAAGGAAGTGCCAACTTGAAGGATGCACGAGGCTAGGGAAGAATCACGTTCTTGCCCTAAACCACACTCTAAAATACGGCCGTACTACTTTCCACGTTCAAGTCCACGGCCATGGAACCATGGGAGAGAAGCGTGGTTCATTCTAGCAACTTCTACGGCCGTGGAGAAGTTGGTTCAAACCGTGTTGATTTCCACGCTCTAAATTATGGCCGTGGAACCCTTCCACGACCGTGATCTTGGCGATCTTTTTTGCCACACTTTAAGCCACGATCTCCTACGCAATTGGGCCAGGCCGATATTTTATCTTACACTATAAAAGGACGGACGAAGAGAGATTCCGTCACCTTCGCTTACGCATAGACGCATCTTACACTTGCGCTTGGAATTGCCCTAATTTCGCATTTGGCGGAGATTGTGTTTGAGAGATTTTTGCGCTTGTCATTGGGATTTCCGGATTGACAGAAGATCGAAGATTCGGAAGATTGTTTGCAAGAAGATTTCGCTTCTTGCTTAGGTTTGAATTAGAAGACGGATTGACATCCTGTTCTTCCCTCTTATCTAAGATTTTGATTGTTTGTGCTATTCCGAATTTAGTGACGATTATTGTTCTTGATTGTGACTTGAGATTGATTTGAAAGTTATTGAAGGTTTTCGGAAATTTTCATCTTTCATTCTTTTAATCCTTGAATTTGATATCAATATGACTATTGTTGGCTAAAAACCCTTAACAATTCTAAGGTGAAGGGTTGATAGTTGTGGCTTAGATGATGATAGATCGATCGTAAATAGATTGGACCTTGAGAGTTAGAGAGAATCGTCGACAACCCTAATCCACGGTCTGTTCTTGAGCTTCCACGGCCGTGGAACTCAAGAACTACCCGTAATTTTGTGTTAAGTTACGAACTTGCTTTTACTTGAATCCAAAGTTAAAGATTTGCTTTAACTTAGTCTTGGCTTGCCTTTTCTAGGTGGTAGTGAAGCCTCAACAACCTCTACCTCGATTGTGAGTGTCACAACCTTAATCGGTTTAGTTAGTCTTGATCCTTGGATTACAAGTTTGGGTATTTGACATTAATTCTTACCTTTAGATCTTTTCTATATTGAAGCCTCAACAACGTTTATAGAGAGTGTCTTTTAGGTGAGTCATATAAGGTTTTTGGAACTTCACCGTACGATTACCTTACATTAGTATACCTTTGCATATGTTAACTTTGTCCTTATATGATTAGTATATCTTGAATCGATTGCCACGACTGAATTCCTGGATCTTTAGGATTGTTGTTTTCCCAATATATTGCAAAGCTCATGCATTTACTTGCTTGATGATTTATAACTGGATTTAACCCCCCAAATCCCTGTGTTCGATACTCTGGAATTCTTGCTTAACTATATCGATCCGTACACTGCGGGTTCGCTTGCTTGATTCTAGTTTTATAAATTTAAAGCTTATTTGCACGCACGCTAAGTGGCGAACAAGTTTTTGGCGCCGTTGCCGGGGATTTGGTCTAGGCCGAATTCGGTTATCGGTTGTCATGCTTGGGAGCTTCTCCCTTGTTATTTGATATCTCTTTGAGTGCATGCGCAGGTCTAGGAACACCGAGGATCTCTTACCTCTTGATCAAGAGCTTGAGAGGACTTTAAGGCAAAAATGCAAGGAAAAGAAAATGGCTGAAGAACACGAACGTGATCTTCAATCGGAACTAGTGGAGAAAGAAGCTCAACTCCTATGGAGTGAGAAGACACGTAGAGAAGAAACAGATCGTCATCAAATGAAGTTTGACGATCTAACTGATATGATGTTCCAAATGAGGATTGAGATAAACAACCTCAAGGAGAAAAAGAAAAGGAGGAGACCGGGAAGATCGGTTAGAGCTAACTCATCCAATGAGGATAGCGACTCCTCCATGCCACCGCTAGAGGAAATTGATCCCACGATCAATGTGAATCCATTCCATCCACGGGCAGCTGCTAATCGCCGTGTTCCACCTAGGAATGCTAGGATCGAACGTGTGGATGAGGAGCCAAGAACTCTTGGCCAAAGGATGGATCCAACGCAGCAACCACGCCGTCTAGGTGTGAACTTTGATGCTGATGATGTTCAAGGGTTTAGCTTCAACCCTCAAGTTATTACTCTTGTTCGCCAAAACCAATTTGGCAGGACAAGCGCTGAATCTCCACACCAACACTTGCAAAACTTTGAGTGTATGATGGAGACAATAAGGCCAAAGAACGCGACTACCAACAACTATAAGCTCAAGCCTTTCTTCTTCTCCTTGAAGGGGAAAGCATTGTCTTGGTACCAAGCTCTTCCTAATGGGAAACTAGACACATGGGAAGACCTTTCCGCGGAGTTCCTCACTAAGTTCTTTCCGCCATCCAAAACGGCGGAACTTAGAGGTAAGATTAATGCATTTTCCATGAGATCTAACGAAAGTTTGTTTCAATCTTGGGAAAGGTTTCAGGATTTGTTATTGGATTGCCCTCATCATGGCATATCCAAGCTTGCATTGCTGGAGATATACTATAAGGGGCTGGATGTGGAGACACAATTCAAGCTCCAATCCCTCTCATGTGGTACATTCATGGACATGAGAGAAGATGACGCTT
The DNA here is from genome assembly GCA_033239125.1 of Fagopyrum homotropicum. Classification (NCBI taxonomy): domain Eukaryota; kingdom Viridiplantae; phylum Streptophyta; class Magnoliopsida; order Caryophyllales; family Polygonaceae; genus Fagopyrum; species Fagopyrum homotropicum. The sequence continues at coordinate 64,214,142 of BSWB01000005.1, forward strand.
GGGACTTCATTGAGAAGCAAGCAAGAGTCATAGAGAAGTATTCTCACCGGAAGGTAGAGGGAAATCGTGTGGAGCAAGGAGCAAAACTCACACATGAAGCTCAAAATCAAATTTTCTCCCTCAACAATGAAATCAAAGAGTTGAAGGAGGCTATCAAGACCAACTTTCCAAAGCAACAAGGAAAGGATGTTGGCTACTTGGGCAACAATAACAATGGTGGTGAGAATACAAACCGCAACAACAATAACCGGAACAACAACCGGAATAATTGGAATGACAACAACAACAACCGGAACAACAATTGGAACAACAATAGGGGTTCAAACAACAACAATTGGCGCTCCAATCAACAAAACTCCGGTAACTCTTATCCTTCCAATTCGAATTCACTAACTCCACCTTCCTCTTCCTCTACTCCTTTGAAAAGCCAGGGGCAAACATCTAATGGAGGAAACATTTCGGGGAAGGAGAAGCCCGATCCCATGTTGGAAACGATTTTGGGAAAGCTTCAAGGTTTGGAAAACCGCATCATTAAGGTTGATGATCAAATTTCTAAGGTTGATAAAGCCCAAAAGGTTTTAGAAAACCAAATGTTCAGCCATGCGGAGGAAGTTCCTAGGAATCAAGGGAAACTTCCAGGAAAGACGGAGGACAACCCTAAGGGAAGGGTGATGGCAATCACAATTAGGAGCGGAGTGACTACCACCGATCCGCAGCCTAAGTTTGTTGAAGTCCCCGTTGAGAAAGACAAAGAGAAGGGGAAGGAGAAGGAAGATGTCTACGTTCCTCCTCCGGCTTACAAACCTCCCCTACCATTCCCTCAATCTAGAGCGAGAGCATGCCTAGATAAATAATTTGGTAAGTTTATAGAACTCATGAGCAAGCTGCATATTAATATACCCTTTATTGATGCTATTGTAGGTATGCCGGCTCATGGTAAGTTCTTAAAGGAGCTCCTCTCCAACAAGAGGAAGCTAGAAGATTTCGGTGAGGTTAAGATGAGTTTGGATTCTTCGGATCTCATCAAGACCATGAAGGCGAAAATGCCCCCCAAGCTAAAGGATCCGGGGTCATTTTGCATTCCCATAGGAGTGGGAGATGTCACATACGATGCGTTATGTGACTTGGGAGCAAGTGTGAGCATCATACCACTTGCATTATGTAGGAAGATCGGTTTAGGCGACCCTAAACCGGTGAAGATAACGTTGTACATGGCGGATCGATCCATCACTCGCTCCGTCGGTATTGTAGAAGACGTCCCAGTCAAGCTAGGTAAATTCTTTGTTCCCATTGATTTTGTTGTGCTTGACATTCCTGCAGATAGTCCGGTCCCGATCAAACTCGGAAGACCGTTTCTTGCAACTTCCGGCTGCATAGTCGATTGCAAGAATGCTAGACTTGCCTTTGACATAGGAGAAGAGAAGGTAGAGTTTGTTCTTTCCACTCTAGTGAAAGAGCCAATCTTTGATGAGGATATATTCAATATCCAAGATGAAGAAGGGTTGTCTAGAGAGGAGGTAAGTGCTATTCTCTTCAAAGATCCTTTGCAAAAGGTTATTACTATGAGTCTAACGAATGTAGGGGAAGAAGAGGAGTGCAATGAGGCAATTGAAGCCTTAGAAGCACAAGAAGAAGTATGTGAAGAGGAGTTTGAGAAACTCCACGATGAAGCAGAAAACGTGAGAATCCACGGCCATACACTATATTCCACGGCCGTGGATCTCACCACCCAAAGCGTGGCTCACTCCAGAGGGTTACACGGTCGTGGAGGAGGCAGAGCAACCGTAACCACCTTCCACGCCCTAAACCACGGCCGTGGAAGATGTATGGAAACCGTGATTCAGGCCGTGGAAGAAGGTGATCGTGCCACTTCTTCAACTTCTTTTGATTCTTCTCCCACACCTTCTACACCCTTAGACACTTCTAAGGAGGCATCGGATGCTCCTCAAGAGCCATTGGAAGCTCCGAAAGCAATGGAACTAAAGCCATTTCCTACTCATCTAAGGTACACTTTTCTAGGACCTAATTCTACCTTTCCGGTTATTGTTAGCTCCGATCTAAGAATAGATGAACATAATAAGCTCATGGTTGTCCTTAGGAAACATAGAAAAGCCTTAGGATATACTATTGAGGACTTAGTAGGAATCAAACCTTCCTTATGCATGCATAAAATATTAATGGAAGAGGACTTTAGGACTTCAAGACAACCTCAAAGGCGGTTAAATCCGACCATGAAGGAGGTTGTCAAGAAGGAAATTCTTAAACTTCTTGATGCAGGTATCATCTACCCTATATCCGATAGTAAGTGGGTGAGTCCAGTTCAAGTAGTTCCGAAGAAGGGAGGAATGACGGTCATCACCAACAAGAACAACGAACTCATTCCTACCCGAACCGTAACGGGATGGCGGATGTGCATAGACTACCGCAAGCTTACAACGCGACGAGGAAGGATCACTTCCCACTACCCTTCATCGATCAAATGCTTGAAAGGTTAGCGCAACATTCAAACTTTTGCTATCTTGACGGTTATAGTGGTTTCTTTCAGATTTCGATACACCCGGATGATCAAGAGAAGACCACATTCACGTGCCCGTGGGGTACGTTTGCTTATAGGAGAATGCCGTTCGGGCTTTGCAACGCCCCAACCACCTTTCAAAGGTGCATGATGGCCATCTTCTCCGAATACATTGAGGAAATCATGGAGGTCTTCATGGATGACTTCTCCGTATACGGTTCCTCTTTTCACAATTTTCTTTCTAACCTTGCTCTTGTATTACAAGGGTGTGAAGACACTAACCTAGTTCTTAATTGGGAGAAGTGTCAATTCATGGTTAAGGAAGGAATTGTTTTAGGACACTTAATCTCTAGTAGAGGGATTGAGGTGGATAAGGCGAAAATAGAGACTATAGAAAAGCTTCCTCCCCCAACTTCGGTGAAAGGGATAAGAAGTTTCCTAGGACATGCTGGATTTTATAGACGTTTCATTAAAGACTTCTCTAAAATATCAAAACCGCTCACTAATCTATTGATGAAGGATGCAGTTTTTGAGTTTTCACAGGAATGCTTGGATGCGTTTAACATGATCCGGGAAGCTCTAATTTCAGCACCTATTATCCAACCTCTGGATTGGACTCTTCCCTTTGAGGTTATGTGCGATGCTAGTGACGTAGCTATAGGAGCTGTTCTTGGACAACGAAAGGAAGGGCGAACCCATGCCATATACTATGCTAGCAAGACGCTAGATGAAGCGCAACTCAACTACGCCACAACGGAAAAGGAATTTTTAGCCATTGTTTATGCTATTGACAAGTTTCGCTCTTATCTTGTAGGTGCAAAGGTGATTGTCTACACGGATCATGCTTCGATCCGGTACCTCCTTACAAAGAAGGATGCGAAGCCAAGGCTAATTAGATGGATTCTTCTCCTACAAGAATTCGATCTAGAGATCCGCAACAAGAAGGGTTCGGAAAATTCTGTTGCGGATCATTTGAGTCGTCTAACACATCTAGAGGACGACCACTTACCTATAGATGACTCCTTCCCGGACGAACACCTACATATCATTGAGGAGTGTATCGAAGTAATCTCCAAAGGTAATGAACCATGGTTTGCTGATTTTGTTAACTATTTGGTTTGTCAGGAGATACCGCCCGGATTATCCTACGCACAAAGAAAGAAGTTCTTTAAGGATGTCCGGGAATACTTTTAGAATGAACCTCTCCTCTTTAAGAGAGGTCCAGATGGCATCATTCGGCGATGTGTGCCGGAAGATGAGATGCAAAAGTGTCATCCGCCATTGTCATTCACTACCTTGTGGAGGACACGCTAGTTCGAACAAGACTAGCGCTAAGGTATTGCAATCTGGATTCTTTTGGCCTACTTTATTTAGAGATGTGCAATCCTTTGTTTCCTGCTGCGATGCTTGTCAAAGAACAGGAAATATCACTAGGAGGAATGAGATGCCTCTCAATAACATCCAAGAGGTGGAGATTTTCGACGTTTGGGAAGTTGACTTTATGGGACCGTTCCAATCATCTTGTGGAAACCAATACATACTCTTGGCGGTGGACTACGTTTCTAGATGGGTAGAAGCAATTGCCTCTCCCACCAATGATGCCATGGTGGTGGTTAAGTTCTTCAACAAGACCATTTTCCCACGATTCGGGATGCCAAGGACAATCATTAGTGATGGAGGTTCTCACTTCATCGCCCGGCGCTTTGAAGCTCTTCTAGCTAAGTATGGGGTTACTCACAAGATCACCACCCCTTATCATCCACAAACAAGTGGACAAGTTGAGATCTCAAATCGGGAGATCAAAGGAATTCTAGAGAAGACGGTTTCAAGGACTAGGAAGGATTGGTCCTTGAAGCTTGATGATGCATTGTGAGCGTACCGGACTACGTACAAGACTCCCATAGGAACCACACCATACAATCTTGTGTATGGGAAGTCTTGTCACTTACCGGTAGAATTGGAGCACAAGGTGTTTTGGGCTATCAAATGGTTGAATTTCAGCATGAAGGAAGCGGGAGAGAAGCGTCTCTTGAACCTTAATGAGCTTGAAGAACTCCGCTTGAACGCCTATGAAAACGCCAAGATTTATAAGGAGAGAGCAAAGCGTTGGCATGATAAGCATATCATTCCAAAGGACTTCAAAGAAGGAGATCAAGTTCTCCTCTTCAATTCAAGGCTTCGTCTCTTTCCAGGTAAGCTTAAATCTCGTTGGACCGGACCCTTTCTAATCAAACGTATTTTCCCCCATGGTGCAGTTGAAGTATGGGGTGAAGCGGGCGGAAGCTTTAAGGTGAACGGTCAACGACTCAAGAAGTATACGCCGGAACTCCAAGCTGAAGAGTTCGCGCCCACCGCACTCGAATAAGTGCGAGATTGGTCTAGCTACGGACCTTAAACAAAGCGCTTCTTGGGAGGCAACCCAAGGTATCGCATTTACGTTTTTGTTTTCGATTCATAGTTTAGCTTAGTTCAGACGTGTTTGCTTTGTTTTGCCTTCGATTTCTTCCGGTATGTTCGTGTTTTTGGATGTAGGGACAATGGAAAAGGAAAAGGGAAGAGTAATGTTGAAGAAAAGTGACGAAACTTGGACTATGGAGCATTACAGAGAGTTCCACGGTCTAAACCACGGTCGTGGAACCCTTACAGACCGTAATTTCCAAAAGCCTTTGAAAAATCACCAAAACCACGGTTCCGTACATTTCCACGGCCGTGGAACCCCCCGACAGACCGTGATTTTCAAAAATTTTGCCGGCCACTATATAAACCACGTTCTTCACAAAAACACTTCATAAAACCCAATTCCACGACCCTCTTCGCCGATTCCACGCCCCTCACCTAAATTCTCCGTTCGTTAATCGTTTTCAACGATTCTTTGACCCAAACTGAAGCTAATCCAATCACCAACGAGATCCAAGCAACGAATCGAGCGGCAAATCACCAAGGAACGCAGAATTCGGATTTTAAAATCCGAAACCTAGGTTTTTTTCGCCCTTCTCTATCTTTGTCAATTTAGGTTCGTTTTTGCTAGAAATTTTAGGAGAACTAATTGAAATTGGAAGGAATTAGACTAGGACTGCTTAATTGTGAAATTTGGCTGTTATTTGCTGAGATTTGAGAAAAAGCGAGACGAATCACGGTCTCAGTCGATTCCACGGCCGTGGAACACCAAGAACAGACCGTGGTTTTGAACAGTAATGGATTTTATGAGGAGAGTTTCTGGGAGGATTAAGGAGAAGAAGAATGAGAAGGATAAGAACAAAAAGAGGAAGGGTAACCCCTCTTCCTCTTCATCCTCTAGAGCACCACCACCTTCCTCTCCTTCACCTCCATCATCACCTTCATCACCCGCACCTCCTAGCCCTAGAGTACCTACCATTCACGAGGATCATCTCGATGCACTCGAGAGGATCCATAAGAGGGCTGTTATCGGACCTAGGTACTTATTGTTGGAGGATCTAGCTCCCCTCCACATCATAGATGACCTTACTTGGCTCTTGGATAGAGCCAGTCTTATCGTCTTCTCGGCTATCCGAGAGGACGCTTATGAGGAGATTACGAGAGAGGTTGTGACGTCGTTTGAGCACAACCATGTGGATAGGACCGTTTCTTTCCGTCTTATGGAAAGAAACTATGATTTTACCATCCGAGAGTTTGGAGCCTTCTTTGGGTTCGAAGAGACCTTCAATGGTCGTTTTCCTAGTGGCGTTTACGCCAAAGATTTTTGGGAGGATGTTGCTATGATTTACGCCAGCGAGAATCGCTGGCAACCAGCTGATACCAAGGCTAAGTTGATGTACCACTTAGCCTTGAAGATTGCTCACCGTGTTCTTTCTGAGTGTCTCTTCCCTAGGACGGAGACACCTCAGAAGATAAAGACGGATGAGCTCTTTCTGTTGTACTCTATGCTGTATGGGCGCCCTGCTGACTGCGCCACCCTCTTAGCTGCTACCATGAGCAAGCTAAAGAACAAGAGGGCGGGCAACATTGGATATGGTGGGATAGTCACCCACCTTGCTAGGATATTAGGGGTGGATTTTTCTGCATGTACACGCATACCAGCCGTACCCCTAGGACTCCAAGCCTTCATGACTAGAGGTCTTATCTTCCCTACCCATAGAGGTCCACCTTACGCAGCTATGCCTTGGGAGAGCAGGACGGGGAGGGGCATTGAGTGGCTCCCGGAGTACTCCATTATGGTTGGGCGCCATAATTGGAAGGCGACGTTCGCAGCTATGCATGCGAACAGGGTTGCAGCTCCTCCATATGTCCCACCACCGCCCGTAGTTGAGGAGGAGGAGATGAGAGATCAGTATGAGGGAGGAGGAGGAGCAGAGCAGGAGTTTGGCACGTTTCCGGATCAGCCGGATATTGCTTCTGATGTGCCCAGACGTTCTCCACGTCCAGCCAAAGCTTCAGGTTCATCTTCTCGCCGCGCTAGCGTGAGCGAGAGACCCACTTGGATGGAGACACCTCCTGCATGGTATGGAGCTCCACCTCCATGGTCCACACAGCAGCCACCGCCACCAGCACCAGCACCGTCAGATGCACCGGGGTGGTACAGTCAGGCTCCGGGATGGTATGAGCATATGCCAGAGTGGGCTACTTGCCTTTCTGATAGAGTGGGAGCATTGGAGATCCGAGCTGACGCGAGGGATGGACGTATGGATGACCTCGATCATATGATGAGAGACGTCTACCGCCAGCAGTTCGGGCGACACTATGACTCTAGCTTCTCTCCATTCCCACCTCCACCGGTGCCACAGTGATGATTTGCATGACCGACAGTTTTAGCCGCTTCACCGCCATTTTGTGAGTTTCTTTTTCTTTTCTTTCTTTTTATTTCTTTCTTTTCTTCTTTTCTTTCTTTTATTTGAACATTAGGGACAATGTTTGTTCCAAGTATGGGATGGGGTGTGACTAAAAGTTTATAATAACTCTTACTCACTATGATTGCTTCTATCGAGACTATCTTGCATGTTCATTATATTGTTACACGTTTCATTATTGCATTGCATGAAAAAGAGTTTGAAAAACCCATAAAAATTGAAAAATTTTGAAAATTTTGTGCTTCTAAGGATAGAGAGGATTTCTATGATAATCGCTACTTGTGAATTGAGTTTGATGACAATTGCATGCTTAAACGGATAGTGAATTGAAAAGAAATTGAATGAGTTGATTATACCTCTTTTGCAAGTTTCACAATGTGATAAATGTTACTTAAATCATGTTGAGGAATTGAAGTTGAAATCACACTATAAGTTCTTATACTTCTTGTTGAGATGATTAAGGCAATTCGATTTTCTTTCTTCTTTCTTTGATCATTTAGCCCCTCATTGAAATTATGGCCTCCTTTACCTATCCGGGAATTTGGAGGAGTTGAATGAAAAAGGCATGTATGATGTGGGAGGGCCATGAAAGCAATACTTTGCATTCAAAGGAATAGAAAGAAATTATAGGTTTGGGGAAGTCAATCATGACGATGAGTAACTCGGCACCATTCACATAGCCGGGTGTTTGTGTCTTGCCAAAGTCGGATTGAGCGATATTCCTAGCGGATTATGGTATGTGCTCTTAGGGTTTGAGGCATCTCATAAAAATTGAGAAACGCCAATCTCCTAGGCTTCGGTTTTTGTACACCTCTATCCATAACTCCAAAACTAAAGTCGAAAAATGAAAAGAAGAGAGCGAAGCTCTAAGTTGAAGGTGTTGCGGAAACCGCAAGAGAAGAAGAAAAGAGTAGTTGCCCACTTTCCCGGATTCATACACCACATTCCTTAAAGCTTTCCTTACCTTTCCACATTCTAGACCTTTCTTTGAAAGTCCTTAAGATCAAAAGAATGTTATATGACTTGGTGATCTAAATTGAAGTTTCTTATGATTGATTTTGGTAATGTTTGAAGGTTATGATGTTTACATGGAAGTTTGATTAACTCATGAGCTTTCTTTACTCTTTACTCTTTGATTAAGTGTATGAAAGTCTTATAAACGATTGAAGCAGGATTTGAGAATGATCTATTGATTAGAAGGCACATTCATCCAAAAAGAAGTTTTGCTTTGAGAAGGTACACATATTTCATCCTAACTTTTGTTTTTAAAGCTTTTGAAAGACCTTGCTTAGGGACAAGCAAGTGGCAAGTATGGGGTTATTTGTTAGCATGAAATATTGTGATATTTTAGGCACGTTTTCTAAGTGTATTTGATTCATATTGATAGTCATTGATTGAGCATTGATGCATTTGTGAGCTAGTTTGTCTATAATATCGATATAGAGATCTACCCAAGCTTTATGTTGATTATAGGTAATTGAGAGCTATTTCCGAACGGAATTGAGCAAGGATGGAGTTGATTGAGCATGTCAATGAATTGAGGGCATTCCTAGGAGCTAAGGAAGTGCCAACTTGAAGGATGCACGAGGCTAGGGAAGAATCACGTTCTTGCCCTAAACCACGCTCTAAAATACGGCCGTACTACTTTCCACGTTCAAGTCCACGGCCGTGGAACCATGAGAGAGAAGCGTGGTTCATTCCAGCAACTTCTACGGCCGTGGAGAAGTTGGTTCAAACCGTGTTGATTTCCACGCTCTAAATTACGGCCGTGGAACCCTTCCACGACCGTGATCTTGGTGATCTTTTTCGCCACACTTTAAGCCACGATCTCCTACGCAATTGGGCCGGGCCGATATTTTATCTTACACTATAAAAGGACGGACGAAGAGAGATTCCGTCACCTTCGCTTACACATAGACGCATCTTACACTTGCTCTTGGAATTGCCCTAATTTCGCATTTGGCGGAGATTGTGTTTGAGAGATTTTTGCGCTTGTCATTGGGATTTCCGGATTGACGGAAGATCGAAGATTCGGAAGATTGTTTGCAAGAAGATTTCGCTTCTTGCTTAGGTTTGAATTAGAAGACGGATTGACATCCTGTTCTTCCCTCTTATCTAAGATTGTGATGTTTGTGCTATTCCGAATTTAGTGACGATTATTGTTCTTGATTGTGACTTGAGATTGATTTGAAAGTTATTGAAGGTTTTCGGAAGTTTTCATCTTTCATTCTTTTAATCCTTGAATTTGATATCAATATGACTATTGTTGGCTAAAAACCCTTAACAATTCTAAGGTGAAGGGTTGATAGTTGTTGCTTAGATGATGATAGATCGATCGTAAATAGATTGGACCTTGAGAGTTAGAGAGAATCGTCGACAACCCTAATCCACGGTCTGTTCTTGAGCTTCCACGGCCGTGGAACTCAAGAACTACCCGTAATTTTGTGTTAAGTTACGAACTTGCTTTTACTTTAATCCAAAGTTAAAGATTTGCTTTAACTTAGTCTTGGCTTGCCTTTTCTAGGTGGTAGTGAAGCCTCAACAACCTCTACCTCGATTGTGAGTGTCACAACCTTAATCGGTTTAGTTAGTCTTGATCCTTGGATTTCAAGTTTGGGTATTTGACATTAATTCTTACCTTTAGATCTTTTCTATATTGAAGCCTCAACAACCTTTATAGAGAGTGTCTTTTAGGTGAGTCATATAAGGTTTTTGGAACTTCACCGTACGGTTACCTTACATTAGTATACCTTTGCATATCTTAACTCTGTCCTTATATCATTAGTATATCTTGAATTGATTGCCACGACTGAATTCCTGGATCTTTAGGATTGTTGTTTTCCCAATATATTGCAAAGCTCATACATTTACTTGCTTGACGATTTATAACTGGATTTAACCCCCCAAATCCCTGTGTTCGATACTCTGGAATTTTTGCTTAACTATATCGATCTGTACACTGCGGGTTCACTTGCTTGGTTCTAGTTTTATAAATTTAAAGCTTATTTGCACGCACGCTAAGTGGCGAACAATGAACCCTAAGGAGAGTCAAGAGATCCAAACCCAAGTCCAAGACCTCCTAGATAAGGGATATGTTAGAGAAAGCCTTAGCCCTTGCGCCGTTCCTGTCCTATTAGTGCCTAAGAAGGACAACACTTGGAGGATGTGTGTTAATTGTAGGGCTATCAATAACATAACCATTAAGTACCGCCACCCTATTCCCCGGCTTGATGACATGCTAAATGAGCTCCATGGCGCCACTACATTTAGCAAGATAGACCTTCGGAGTGCCTACCATCAGATCCGAATGAAGGAGGGGGAATAGTGGAAGACAGCCTTCAAGACTAAATTTGGGTTGTATGAATGGCTTGTTATGCAATTTGGGTTAACCAATGCTCCATCTACTTTTATGCGTTTAATGAACCATGTGTTAAGACAAATCATAGAGAGATTTGTTGTAGTGTATTTTGATGATATCTTAATCTATAGCAGGTCACTAGAGGAGCATGAAGAACATCTAAGGGAAGTTGTTTCTACTCTTAGGGTTGAACACTTGTATTTCCAACCTGAAGAAAGGTAGCTTTTGCACTAATGAAGTTATATTTCTTGGTTTTGTAGTGACTGCACAAGGTCTACAAGTGGAGAAGGAGAAGATTAGAGCTATTCGAGATTGGCCAACACCTACATCCATTAGCCATGTAAGGAGATTCCATGGACTTGCAAGTTTCTATAGGCGCTTTGTGAGAGACTTTAGTACCATTTCTGCACCCTTGACGTAGATTTGCAAGAAACATGTACTATTTGTGTGGGAAGCAGCTCTAGAACGTGCTTTCAACAAGCTGAAGTTGGTTCTTAGCGAGGCACCCTTACTAGCTCTCCCTGACTTCACTAGGCCTTTCGAAGTGGAGTGTGATGCATTGGGAATTGGCATAGGAGGTGTGCTTATTATGCAAGAAGGTAAGCCTATTGTCTTTTTCAGTGAAAAGCTTAAAGGAGCATGTCTTGACTACTCTACGTATGATAAGGAGTTGTATGCATTATTTAGAGTACTTAAGACATTGCAACACTACTTGTAGCCTAGAGAGTTTATTTTGCATACTGATCATGAATCTTTGAAATATTTTCGGAGTCAAGATAAACTAGATAGGGGGCATGGTAGATGGATGGAATTTATTGAGACTTTTCCCTATGTTATGGAGTATAAAAAGGGAAAAGACAATGAAGTTGCGGACGCTCTTTCTAGGAGGCATACATTGCTAACTACATTGGATGCTAGGGTGCTAGGATTTGGTTACATTAAGGAGCTCTATGAATCTGATATTGACTTTGGAGAAACATATAAGCTTTGTGTGCAAAAAAGGTTCGTTAGATAAATTATATTTATTTGAGGGATTTCTGTTTCGAGTAGATAAGGTGTGCATACCTAGGTGTTCCCTTTGTTTGCTGTTAGTAGAAGAAGCCCATAAAGGAGGTTTAATGGGTCATTTTTGGAGGGATAAGACTTATGCTATGCTGCACTCACATTTTTATTGGCCACATATGCTTAGGGATGTTGAAAATGTGCTTAAAAGGTGTTTAGAGTGCCTTAGAGCTAAATCGAAAGTGAAGCCTCATGGATTGTATACACCTTTTCCAATCCCCACAACCCCTTGGGAAGACATTAGCATGGATTTCATAGTGGGATTGCCTAGGACTAGAAGAGGTAGGGATTCGATATTTTTGGTTGTAGATCGATTCTCTAAGATGGCTCACTTTATTGCTTGTCACAAAACTGATGATGCATCCAATGTAGCTAATTTGTTCTTTCGGGAAGTAGTTAGGTTACATGGTATTCCAAGGACAATAGTGAGTGATAGGGATGTTAACTTCTTGAGTACTTTTGGAAAACTCTTTGGGAAAAGCTAGGAACTAAGTTGTTATTTTCTACATTAAGCCACTCCCAAACTGATGGGCAAACAGAAGTAACTAATAGGACCCTAACAACACTTCTAAGGGTTGTCATCAAGAAGAATTTGAAAGAATGGGAAGATGTCTTGCCACATGTTGAGTTTGCCTATAATAGAGTTGTCCACTCATCTACTTCCATCTCTCCCTTTGACTGTGTTTATGGATTTAAACCGCTAACCCCTTTTGATCTTACACTGTTACCTAAGAAGGAGCGAGTGGATTTAAGTGCTAAAACGCAGGTTGAACACATCAAGGAGCTACATTGTTGGACAAGGATCAAGCTCGAGGAGAAAGGCAAATACAACGCAGAAAAGGCGAATCAAGGACGCAAGAAGATTATATTTGAACCTGGCGACCTTGTATGGCTACATTTGAGAAAGGAGAGGTTTCAACAGCTTCGGAAATTCAAGCTCTCCCCAAGAGGAAATGGGCCTTTCAAGGTGTTACACAAGGCGGGTGACAACGCCTATGTGCATGACTTGCCGGATGATTATGCTTGTGATCCCACATTCAATGTGAGGGATCTAAGTCCTTTTCCGCTCCTGGATGATGATCAAGGCAATTCGAGTTCGAATTCTTCCAAAGAAAGAGAGAATGATGAAGTATCATTTGAGCTAACTCCATCTTCACCACCTCAAGGGACTCTAACAAGAGCGCAAGCTAAACGTCAAGCTGAGATGAATGCTCTTTTCCTAAACATGGTCCATGAAGCTCAACCAAGTCCATCTTCATCAACTCTAAGGACCACCTTGTGGATCAGCCACGAACACATCTCAGCCAAGATGATTAATGGAGCTTAAATTGTATTTCTAGTTTATGGGCAGGACTTGGGACGCATTTCAAAGGACAAACAGAGGCCTTGAAATCAGATACAAGGGGTTTCACGTGTGTGCATGTGCATGGATGCAACATTCATTTAAATATGTGGACGTGAGAGGCTGAATAGGTGATACGGGGATTAGCCGCGAAGAACGGATCTAGACGAGCAACCTGTTTTCGGGGATAAAAGCAAACGAAATTCAGCAACAATTATGAAGGGAAAATGTGCAAAGCAATAAGGGAAACGAAATGGAAAAGAGGAACCGAAAGGAACAAATGATAGAACCCTTGGATTCGATGATCCAAGAACCAAACCGATGACGATTCGACCCCGCTTCTTACAACTTCACACAATCGATCTAGAATTATCGAAGGCACGAAGTGGTTGCTTTGATTCGACTTGTAGCACCAACCCGGAGGAGATTGACACACACAAGAGCGATAAAGCTATGCTAACACCACAATTCTCACAAGACAAGAGGTTGAACTCAAAGGGGTTCAATTTGGCACTTAGGCAATGTGTTAACGTATTCTACCCACAAAAGGAAGAGAGAAAGGTTTATATACAACCTAGACCTTCTCTCCTAAAAAAATAGAAAAGAAATAAAAGCAATAATTACAAATTAGAGTGTTTTAAATAAATCCGTAAAATAGACTAATTCTAGGCTTTATTTAATACTCTCTAACTAGCTTCTCACGCCAGCCATGCACATGCACACGTGAAGCTCTCCTATGCTCCATTCAACTTCTTCTTGGCTGGTCCAATGTGGCTAAGAATCATGACGGGCCTTGGACTCATTGGAGGTGAGCTTGGGTGAGCTTCTTGAACCATAGTTAGGAAGATAGCATCCATCTCCGCTTGACGTTTGGCTTGAGCTCTTGTTAGGGCTCCTTGTGGTGTTGAAGATGGAACCGGCTCGGATGACCCTTCATCATTCTCCCCTTCTTTAAAAGAATTCGACCTCAAATTTCCTTGATCATCACTAAGGGGTGGAAAAGGGCTTAGATCCCGCACATTGAACGTGGGATCACAAGCATAGTCGTCCGGCAAGTCTAGCACATAGGCATTGTCACCAGCCTTGTGTAGCACCTTGAAAGGCCCGTTTCCTCTTGGAGAGAGCTTGGACTTCCGAATTTGTTGAAACCTCTCCTTCCTCAAGTGTAGCCATACAAGGTCACCGGCCTCAAATATAACCTTCTTCCTTCCTCGGTTTGCCTTGACTGCGTTGTATATGCCTTTCTCCTCAAGGTTAATCCTTGTCCTCCTATGTAGCTCTTTGATGTGTTCAACCTGCGTTTTAGCACTTAAATCCACTCGCTCCTTCTTAGGCAACGGTGTAAGATCAAAAGGGGTTAGTGGATTAAAACCATAAACACACTCAATTGGAGAGATGGAAGTAGACGAATGCACAACTCTATTATATGCAAATTCAACATGTGGCAAAACATCCTCCTATTCCTTTAGATTCTTTTTGATAACAGCCCTTAAAAGTATGGTTAAAGTCCTATTAGTTACTTCCTTTTGCCCATCAGTTTGGGGGTGGCTTGATGTAGAAAATAACAATTTCGTACCTAGCTTTCCCCAAAGAGTCTTCCAAAAATAACTTAAGAACTTAACATCCCTATCACTTACTATTGTCCTCGGAATTCCATGTAACCTAACTACTTCCCGAAAGAATAGATTAGCTACATTGGCCGCATCATCAGTTTTGTGACAAGCAATAAAGTAGCCATTTTTTAGAAACGATCTACAACCACAAAAATCGAGTCCCTACCTCTTTTAGTCCTAGGCAATCCCACAATAAAGTCCATACTAATGTCTTCCCAAGGGGTTGTTGGGATGGGCAAAGGTTTGTACAAACCATGAGGCTTCACTTTAGATTTAGCTCTAAGGCATTCTAAGCATCTTTTAAGCACATTTTCAACATCCCTAAGCATGTGTGGCCAATAAAAGTGTGAATGCAGCATAGCATAAGTTTTATCCCTCCCAAAATGACCCATTAAACCTCCTTTATGGGCTTCCTCTAATAGCAACAATCGAAGGGAACACCTAGGTATGCACACCTTATCTACTCGAAACAGAAATCCCTCAAATAAATAGAATTTATCTAAGGAACCTTTTTTGCACACAAAGCTTATATGTTTCTCCAAAGTCAAGATCAGATTCATAGAGCCTAATACGTTTGCATCCAATGTAGTCAACAATGTGTGCCTCCTAGAGAGGGCATCCGCCACTACATTGTCTTTTCCCTTTTTATACTTGATAACATAGCGAAAAGTCTCAATAAACTCCATCCACCTACCATGCCTCCTATCTAGTTTATCTTGACTCCAAAAATGCTTCAACGACTCATGATCGGAATGCAAAATAAACTCTCTAGGCCACAGTAGTGTTGCCATGTCTTAAGCACTCTAAACAAAGCATATAACTCTTTATCATAGGTAGAGTAATTAAGACATGCTCCTTTGAGCTTTTCACTAAAGAAGGCAATAGGCTTACCTTCTTGCATGAGCACGCCGCCTATGCCAATGCCCGAGGTGTCACACTCCACTTCAAAGGGCCTAGTGAAGTCGGGAAGAGCTAGCAAGGGCGCCTCGGTTAAGACCAATTTCAGCTTGCTAAAGGCACATTCTTGCGCCTCCTCCGACACAAATGGCACATGCTTCTTGAAAATTTCCGTCAAGGGCGCGTCAATGGTACTAAAGTCTCTCACAAAGCGCCTATAGAAGCTTGCAAGCCCATGGAAAATCCTTACTTGGCTGATGGATGTTGGCATGGGCCAATCTTTGATTGCTCTAATCTTCTCCTCATCCACTTGTAGGCCTTGTGTAGTCACTACAAAACCAAGAAATATAACCTCATTAGTGCAAAAGCTACATTTCTTAAGATTAGCATACAAGTGTTCAGCCCTAAGGGTAAGAACTACTTCCCTTAGATGTTCTTCATGCTCCTCTAGGGACCTGCTATAGATTAAAATATCATCAAAGTATACTACAATAAACTTCCCTACAAAATGTCTCAAAACATAGTTCATTAAGCGCATAAAAGTAGAAGGAGCATTAGTTAACCCAAATGGCATAACAAGCCACTCATACAAACCAAACTTAGTTTTGAAGGCTGTTTTCCATTTGTCCCCCTCCTTCATTCGAATTTGATGGTAGCCACTCCGTAGGTCTATCTTGCTAAAGGTGGTGGCAGCATGTAGCTCATCAAGCATGTCATCTAGGCGGGGAATAGGGTCGCGGTACTTGATGGTGATGTTGTTGATAGCTCGACAATCAACACACATCCTCCATGTGTTGTCCTTCTTAGGCACCAAGAGCACGGGCACGGCGCACAAACTTAAGCTCTCCCTCACGTAGCCCTTGTCTAGGAGGTCTTGAACTTGCGCTTGGATCTCTTGACTCTCCTTTGGGTTCATTCGGTAGGCTGGTCTATTTGGGAGTGTGGCGCCGGGGATAAGGTTAATTTGGTGCTCAATACCTCTCAAAGGTTGAAGGCCATGTGGTATTTCTTCCGGAAACACATCCTTAAACTCCTCAAGAATGGCTGAGATAGTAGGTGGTAAGCTAGCCTTGGCTTCATCACTCATCAAGGTGAGCTCCTTATACAACATCATCAAGGTGGTGTCTAAGGGTAGGTAGTCATTTTGTAGCTCAAGTTTGGAAGCTAACAAGGCTGTTGTGGGCTGTTTTGTGGCCGTGGACACAAGGGTGCTAGGCTGGTGGTTAGAAGGCGTGGCTAGGGATGGTTCTTGGCTCGACGGCTTGCTCCCCTTCTTAGCTTGTCCTTGCTCTTGCTCAGTTGCCTTCTTCTTCTCAAATGCCTCCGCAATCTGCAAGGGAGTCATAGGCTTAAGAGTCACGGTTTTACCATTGAATACAAAAGAATATCTATTTGTAAAACCATCATGCATAACTCTCCTATCATATTGCCAAGGGCGGCCTAACAACACATGACAAGCTTGCATAGGCACAACATCACATAAAACCGTATCTTCATAATGACCTAAAGTAAAAGTGATCTTAGCTTGCCTATTAACCTTTAACTCACCACATTCAGTCATCCAATGCAGCTTATATGGCCTAGGGTGATAAAATGTAGGAATTTGCAACTTAGATATCATTTCGGTGCTAGCAATATTGCAACAACTTCCTCCATCAATAATAACATTACAAACCTTTCCTTTAACCGAGCATCTAGTGTGAAACAAGTTTTCTCTTTGGTTATCTTCACAAGGAGCAGGTTGTGCACTTAAAGTTCTCCTAGCTATCAAAGAATTATCATGCTCAAGACTTTTATCACAAATCATGGAAGTGTTAGCTAGGAATGAGCTAGGATGATCAAATAACACTCTCTTAGCTAATAAACAATCTCCTTGCTCATATTCAATCCCATCATCATCTAAATCATCATGATCATGAATATTAAGCTCAAAATCATCATTATCACGCTCATGCTCAGATTCGGACTCATATTGCCCTAAATGGTTAACTAGCAAAGTTCTTTTGTTAGGACAATCCTTCATCATGTGCCCTCTTCCTTGACATTTAAAACATACAATATCCCTAGCTCTAGATGAAGGGTTAGAAGTACTCCCTTGAGTGCCTTTAGGTAGTGTAGGAGTGGACTTGGTAGAGGCTGCATAAGGAGCCTTGTGTGGGCCTCCTTGCTCCGGGGCTAGCTTCTCCTTGCTTAGCACCTCCCGATTTTAATTCCCTTGTTGGCGGCCTCCTTGGCTCCTCCATGAGCTAGGCGCGCCATAGGCAGCCTTACCTCCTTGACTTCTTGCCTTCATTTTCCTTTCTACTTTGATTGCTAGGTGGAGCAATTCTGTCATAGAGCTATAGGGAAAAAGATCTATCTCGTTAGAAAAACATGAATTGAGAATACGAAGATACCTAGCCATTGTAGTCTCTTCATCCTCTCGTACATTAGCCTTTACCATGGCCATTTGCATGGCATTATAGGTCTCCTCGGTGGTCATGGCTCCTTGCCTCAAGTTCTCCAACCTTTGCCTCAATTCTCTAGTCTAATGTTGAGGCACAAACCGAGCTCTCATCAAGGCCTTCATGTGCGCCCAAGTAACTACCGGTGCATCCAAAGTTCTCCTCCTTTCCCAAATCATCCCACCATATCATAGCATAATCAATAAACTCAAGAGCTGCGAAATGTACCTTCTTATGCTCGGGAAAGTTATGGCATGACCATATTTGCTCTATCTTCGCCTCCCAAGCCATGTACACGTCCGGGTCACATTTGCCTTCAAAGCTTGGGATCTTCACCTTTACTTTGCCAAAACCATCATACTCCGGATCTCGCTCCCTCCTTGGTTGGCCACCATAGGGCTCACGCCTCTGCTCGTCTTGGCGCCGGCCGTCATGAGGTCTCCGGGGTTGTTGGCGCTCCCTTCGCCCGTTTGACCTCCATTCCTCGTCATCTCCATCACCGTCCTCATCCTGCTCATAAGCTTGATTCTGAAACTGTTGAGGATAGTTAGGCATATTATCATGTATAATAGGAGAAGAATGGATAGAAACGTGCTCCTCGAAAGCAAGATTGCCCCATCCTGGTTGGGACACAGCGTGGCCTAAACCTTGGACATTCCGAGAGGGCTGTGTGGCATTAGAGCGCCGGGCTGCTTGAAACGCCTCTTGTTGGCTTTGGAGTGGTAATCGGTCTTGCCCTTGGTGTTGAGCCCTCGAGTGGTCTCCTACCTCCCTGTTGCCTCCTAGTGGCCGAGGCTCCGGAACTACCTTAGACGCTTCCAAGCTGGACAGCCTTGTAGTTAACCCTTTAATGCTATCTTTCAAGCCCTTGATAAGGTTAAACAACTCCGGGGAAATAGGCTCGGGGCTGGGCGTACCTGCGGAAGTTCCTGACATTGTGTAAAGACACTAAAACACTCAAACACGTTAGGTTAGCTAAAACAAAAACGCCTCACAAGTGTATCACTCGAAAGCAAACTCTCACTCTCTAGTGGTGCTCAACAAGCTTGTTGATGGCTCGTCTTGTATTAGTCAAAAACCTCACGTGAGTTCAATATTTAGCCAAACAAAAGCTTTAAAGTAGAAGCGAAATTCGATTTCAATCACCTTAAAACATGTTTGACTCAATAAAAGAGAAGAAAAGACTCAAAACGGAAAGGACAAGTTGCACGAATGTTATATGCAACTAAGTATGGACTCAAAATTTGAACTCAAGATAAGCCTTGAAAGAACTTACTCGTCAAACCTAAGCAAGCAAACCTTGGACACCGAAGGCGTGTGTAGAAGGGCTGGTCAAGGCTAAGGCGTGGCTCGAGTGAAGTGAGCTAGGCGAGGGCCAAGGCGTGGCTAGGCTAGCGTGAAGCTAGGCTAGGCGTGAATGGCTTGGTCCCTTTGAGTGAGATGAGCTCCTTTGTAGTCTCTTTGGTTGCTGAACAATAACACTTAGCAAGACAACTTTTGAGTGAGATGAGCTCCTTTGTAGTCCTCTTTGATTGCTGAACAATAACACTTAGCAAGCACAACTTCAACTATTACAAATTATGAAATAAAACAAGAATAAGCTAGCAAGAATGAAATGAAATGAATAACTAAGGCTGATTTCTTTTCTCTTTCTTTTCTTTTCTTTTTCTTTTCTTTTCTTTATTTTTTTTTTGAAACTCGGATTTTCTTTTTCTTTTTTTTTTCTTTTTTATTTCTTTTAACTTACTACTGAAATTAAAGAAAAATAAAACAAATTTGCTAAGAAAATCCTAATTAGTTGCAAGAGGATAGAGTTGACCAAGTAAATAGCTAACCAAGGGTGAAAAATAAAAAAAGTAGGCTAAAAATGTGGAGGAAAGAGGTGGCTGAAAATGTGGAGGAGAGAAGGCTGGAAAATAGGCTGGACGATCAGCCTTCTTCTTTCTTTTTTTTTGAAAGTTTAGGGCTTGTTTGGTGTTGTGTTTGGAAGTGGGACAAGGCTGGTGGCGGCGTGGTGGTAGGCACAAGGGACTGGTGGTAGGCGCGGTGTAGGCGTGGTGTGGGAGTGGTGCCGGCGTCCAAGATTTACAAAAAAGGGAACAAACTTGTTAGTTCAATCAAAAATTTGGAATAGAAATGGCAATGACAATAGATTCAAAACAAAACAAGACTCAAACAAGAATACGTGACACTTTTGGTTTTTTTGAATGATTTACCGACTCTTTTTGTAGGTTGAACGTCAATTAGCTCTAATACCAATTGATACGGGGATTAGCCGCGAAGAACGGATCTGGACGAGCAACCTGTTTTCGGGGATAAAAGCAAACGAAATTCAGCAACAATTATAAAGGGAAAACGTGCAAAGCAATAAGGGAAACGAAATGGAAAAGAGGAACCGAAAGGAACAAACGATAGAACCCTTGGATTCGATGATCCAAGAACCAAACCGATGACGATTCGATCCCGCTTCTTACAACTTCACACAATCGATCTAGAATTATCGAAGGCACGAAGAGGTTGCTTCGATTCGACTTGTAGCACCAACCCGAATGAGATTGACACACACAAGAGCGAGAAAGCTATGCTAACACCACAATTCTCACAAGACAAGAGGCTGAACTCAAAGGGGTTCAATTTGGCACTTAGGCAATGTGTTTAACGTATTCTACCCACAAAAGGAAGAGAGAAAGGTTTATATACAACCTAGACCTTCTCTCCTAAAAAATAGAAAAGAAATAAAAACAATAATTACAAATTAGAGTGTTTTAAATAAATCCATAAAATAGACTAATTCTAGGCTTTATTTAACACTCTCTAACTAGCTTCTCACGCCAGCCATGCACATGCACACGTGAAGCTCTCCTATGCTCCATTCAACTTCTTCTTGGCTGGTCCAATGTGGCTAAGCATCATGATGGGCCTTGGACTCATTGGAGGTGAGCTTGGGTGAGCTTCTTGAACCATGGTTAGGAAGATAGCATCCATCTCCGCTTTGCGTTTGGCTTGAGCTCTTGTTAGGGCTCCTTGTGGTGTTGAAGATGGAACCGGCTCGGATAACCCTTCATCAATAGGAGAGTTTAATTAGGCTCAATTGTGTTCTATGTTTGCTGGGATATATTTAACTCTCTCTCAATGTAATTATTGTAATTAGTTTCTTTTTTTTGTTTTAGAAGAAAAGACCTAGGATATATATAAAGCCTTTTCTTTCTTCTTTTGTGGGCAGACAAGTTTTATACAAGTTTTGCTGAGAGCATTTCAGAAATCAATCAAAGAGAATTCAATCATTCTTGTCTCGTAAGTTTGTGTATGTGATCTGGCTTTCTCGTTCTTGTGTGTGTCATTCTCGTTCGGGATTGGTGTTGCAAGTCGAACAAGGCACCCTCTTCGTGCTCTCGATTTTCAGATCGATTGTGTGGAGTTGTAAGAAGCGGGGTCGAATCGTCATTGGTTTGGTTCTTGGATCTCGAATCCAAGGGTTCTATCATTGTTCCTTTCGGTTCTTCTTGTCCCTTTTTGTTTTCTCGTTTTCATTGTTGTCCATGCTTGTTAATTTTGTGCGTTCTTCATTCTTCAGAACAAGTTGTTCGTCTAGATCCATTCTTCGCGGCTAATCCCCGTATCAATTATTTATAGTTTTTTTCACTTTTGAAACGCCCTAAAATAAAGTGTGTTTCCGATATATACTTTTCCGTATTTTTATTAATATTTTAGAGAGCTTAAGTATATTTGCGAGTATTTTTATGTCATAATTTAACTTTTACGAGTACATATGTATATATTTATCTACTTTATATATTTATATCAACAATATTTATGTTATTAAATTATTATAGTAAATATTTTACGAGAACAATTTCTATCTCGTAAATTATATTTTTACGAGTATATTCATATATATTTGAATTGTATATTTTTTGTAAGTTATTTTACTTGAAAGTCGGAAATGTTTTTCCAATCCAGAATCCCATTCCAAATATTTCTATTGAGTTTATTCCCATTTTTCTTTGTCCCCTAAATTTCTTTTCTTTTATTTTATTCTTCTCCCTTTCCTTGCCTTTTTGTTCATTTGCGGGGGCCAGGGAACCCGTTCATTGCTTGCCTCTCTTCTGGTCCGTTAGCCTCCCTTGTGCGAGCTTGTCTCCCAAGCTAAATGCTAACCCTAGCCTACAACCTCTCTTTGTGGATAGCTTAACCTACCCGCCTGAAGAACCGAGTAGGGGATTAATAAGGATATAAAATACTCTTGAACGGGAAAACTAAGGATATAAAACTAACAAAATCCCGTATATACATCATTTGTAGCCATATGACTCAGTTAGGCGCAAATGTCACAAATGAACGTCAAACCATGCATGAACAAGGGAAAAACTACCTAAATGAGTTCCTAAACTAGTGTCATAAATCATGTAATCCAGCCCGGTTGATTGTACATCCTCAGTTTTAGAGAGATTTAGCATGGTTAGAGGTTGAGATTCAGTTCCCGGACTTAGACCCTCTCTTGGCTACTTTGGAGTTACTACCTGATCTGTTGGGAGAGATTCGACAAAAGCATGACATTTGTCCGACTTTGATTAGGATCCGAGATAGGATGTCTCGAGATGAAGCACCTCATTTGGCCATTGGTGTTGATGGAGTGATGAGGCGTCAAGATCGTATTTTTGTACCATCAGACAGTGAGCTGAGAGAGAGGATATTGGGTGAGGCTCACGGTACCCCCATACTTAGTACATCCCGGAGCAAGTAAGATGTACAAATACGTGAAATGTTCCTTATGGTGGGGTGGCTTGAAGCCCGACTTTGCTCGATATGTAGCTCAGTGTGTGACCTGCTAGCAGGTCAAGATTGAGCATCGCAGGTCCGGAAGAGAGCTCCATCATTTGTCAGTGCCACAGTGGAAGAACATCTCCATGAACTTTGTCACGAGATTGAGACTCAATAGAGAGTTTGATGCTACCTAGGTAGTGTTTAACAGACTGACGAAGACCGCCCGTTTCATTCCAATTAAGGAAACGTGGCCCGTGAGTCGTCTAGCTGAGGAGTTCACCATACACATTGTTAGACTCCATGGAGTGCCGAGGACTATCGTTTCCAATAGTGACAGACGTTTCACCTTGAGGTTTTAGAAGCAACTACATACGGATTTTGGGACAAGTCTCCACTTTACCATTGCTTATCACCCACAGACTGACAGTGAATTTGAGAGGACCATCCAAGAAATAGAGGACATGTTGCGAGCATGTGTGCTAGATTAGGGACATGTATGGCCAAATTACCTTCCCCTTATAGAGTTTTTGTATAATAATAGCTGCAACACGTCTATCGGGATGGATCCTTACGAGGCTTTGTACGAGCGGAAATTCCGTACACCGTTGTGTTGGGCTGAGTCTAGTAGAGTTGATGGAGTAGCTCCAGAGTAGATACAAGATGACATCGCTCGAGTCGCTCTGGCCCGGGAGCGGATGCTAGCAGATACAAGATGGCATCCCTCGAGTCGCTTTGACATCGCTCGTGTAACGCCCCATATCCACGGGACTTGGAGTGTCACATTGGGCTAGGATCTCAGAATAGATCCTGACCCTAGCCTGACAACAAGTTCATTGGATCTTACAACAAGGCACATGTAGATTAAAACCAAACACATAAAAGATGTATATGATACATCAAAAGAGTTTACAAACTCAGAGCCGAGTACAAAACATCAAACCACAACATCTGATACAAAAGATCCCATATCCCGCGCATCCTAATGTACAAAAGTCCTCGGTTGGCCACACCATCTGTCTCACCCTGCAGTCTTCCTAACCTATAAATCATCTACAACACGGTATGAAACCTTTAGCTACAACAATGAAAAGCATGAAGGTAATAGCACAACCACACATTAAAATCTCATACATGCAATGCCACACACATTCATTTATTATCTTTCATTACATTATTCCATTACCAATTCAACTTCTTTTGTAACACGAAGAACCTAAAGAACCTCGTCCCTTTCCCTGCTAACATAGGGGTTTGCATTAGGGGTGATCGTCACTCGTCCATCCTTGTGTTACTGGCTTCCAGGCACCTGCTCCTAACCAGCAAGCGGAGACAGGTGGTTACCGCCCGTTATAATACACTTGGGCCAAATAAATGTAATAAATGGTCATCCTAGTCCGGTTTAGGTTATAAATGCACAATCATATGAACACACACAACCATCACAATCATACAATCCACAACTACACGCTAAGTAAGTTCTATGGACTTACCTGATATACTCGTAACCTGTACCACGTCACAGTTTGCCCTTGGGGAAGTAATCAACGCCTGCAATAGCAAGGCACACACAATCACATACTGCAAAGGTTAGGAGACTCATCTCACTAACCACAACCAACCTATATCTCAAATCTAAACCTCAGATCCTCAACACATTCATAGATGCCTAAGGCATATCCTCAACATAACATCTCATCATACTCGTACACATACTAAACCTTAAAGCCATAACCGATATCCATAACATCATCATGATCCTCACAAAAGGGAGCTTGCTTGGGAGGCGACATGATCCTCAACATAACATATGAGGCCAATAAAAGTGAGCTTGCTTGTATCAAACGCCTTCGGATTGGTGCTTCGAGCCTTCACGAGTCCCTCTTTGTGCTAGTCCCGCCGGAGCTAGTGTAAGGTTGTATTGGAGACGGGTCGAGGGCATTCACGAGGCGGGGTCTTGGCTCTTTAGACTTGGTTCTTCTTCGTTGATTCTCTTTGGTTCCTCTCAACGTCCTCCTGCGCCCATCCCCATCCCCACGTCTCATTCCGCATCTGGATTCGCTTCATTCATCCGGATTTGGGATCATTGTACCTAGATCGGCTAATCCACGGTTTAATCCCGTATCACGTCTTCTTATTCAAGGTATCAGTGACCACATTCTCCTTGCCAGAATGGTACAAATCTCAAGATCAACGTCCTTGATAAACTCAAACCATCGACGTTGGCAGTTATCCAACCTTCATTGCATAAAAATATGCTTCAACCTCCTATGAACTGTGAAACTCTGACACGAAATGTCACACAGGTATTGTCTTCAAATCTTGGAACTTGAACTACCCCCACTAACTCGAAATCATGAGTCGGGCAGTTCTCCTCATACGATCTCAACACCGTAGTCATGTGATTTCCTAGAATCTTCTGATTATCACCGAATAGAAGCAGAGGTCAAATGCTTCCTCTACTCTTCAGAGCTTCTACATACTACTTCAACCACACAATTATGGTGGTCTTCCTCAGAAGACTCGTAAATGGATGCATAATCACATAGAATCCTTCCTCAAAGCGTTGGTAGCAATCGGCCGGGCCGAGAACTACGCATTCCCTTAACGTTCATCAGTATCATCAAAAGACATCATACTTACTCCTCGTCACATAAATCATGATCCTACCGGCGGAACAACATGACCTTGAAGGTTACTTCTGGCATCTCAATTCACATTTAGGGAGCATAGCATATTGGCTTCTATCCCTCGGATTCTACAAAACCGTCCTCAAATAACCGGTACATTCCTCTCCGCTATGAGAGTACACCAAACGTCATCAATAAGGTCTACCACCAATTGATCAAGGAAGTAGATGAAGACACTTTTCATCAACTCCTATAACGACTACTAGGACGTTCCTCAAGTCAGATGACAACACTACAACTCGTAGTGTCCATAACGGGTATGAAATGTTGTCCTATGCCTACACTGCTCTCTCATCCTTAGCTGATGATATCCTAATCATACGGAAATCTTAAAAGCACAATTGCTTCTCTTAGTTGATCCAACAAGTCGTCCATACGTAGCAATGAACGTGCTAGGGCAAACGGAGCCCGTCTCAAACCACTCTTCAAATTGCTTCTTCAATTTCTAACAACTCAACAAGCCATATACCTCATAGGCCTTCTCCCAACCAGTCTCGTACCATACTTTAACGCAATATCAAAGTCCTCATTCCGCTGAGGCGATAGATTAGACGGTTCAGTAACACGTCTATAAGATCATATACCACTAGAATACTCTTCAGCGTGGAACTCTCTTTCCTTCATGGCACAACATTAAAAAAAAAACATCACCCTCTAGTATTATCAACCTCGCGGCTCATACGGCACTAAAGACAAATCACCTCCTCAAAGGTCATAACCTCGGAAAACCTCTACTTAGTCGATCTCAGTAGAGACTATAATAGTCCTCCTACTGCTATCTAAACCAACATGATATCTATTTGTCCACCACACACATAAAGACCTTCTCATGCACCTAAGGCATGACAAAGAAGCCTTCAACCCATACACAAGTCCCTGAACAAAGGGAACAACCACATATCTCGCGGATACCTAAGACCTGTAACTCGTAATCCTATAAAGGAAGATCTATCTTCTACTGTATCCACAGTTAACTATTAACACATGCATCGAAAGAAAAGAGGCGCATAGCACTCACAACAAACAAAACTCCACTAGATAAACCATTAACAAGAATGGTACATGTAACAACTAACGCCCGCAGCTCTACTGCATATCATTACTTAATCTCAGACCTATGCTCCTCAGGTATCATTGAGGTCATCGCCATAGGCTCCACTTCCACTCTTTCTGCATCGGAGAGAGGAAGGTCTTGATGAGAAGAAACACTACCTTGCTGACACAAAGGGGCCAGATGGCCTAGTTCACCACAGGTGAAGCAAGCTATCGGTGTCATGGGGCACTCAGACCGCACATGATCTAGATAACCATAGTTGAGACATATACGTCTCATCTCTGCCACTAGTACGGGTGGTTCCTCAGCACTGCCCAGCTCAAAGGCTCTACCTTGAGCTCTCCTAACACGACCCTTACTTCTACTCAGCCTAGGAACGGATCCCTGAGTAAAAGGATGATTTGGGACTCTTTGTTGTCCCCGCATCTGCTGCTGAGGTGTCTTCTGACCACCTCCCATCACACTAGCAAAAGTAAAACCCTGTCGCGATGCCACTCATGTTTGCTTACAGAAGACAGCTCTATGACCCTGTCTACCACAGGTAAAGAAAGTCACAAACGATCTTGGACACTGTGGTCATATATGTCCAGGCTTCGCACAGTTGTAACAGGTCCTCGTCTCACCAGAAGTCCGTGTCAAATGAGAAGTAATCGGACGTCCACAAGTCGGGCTGAGTTTGCAACCGGGATATCCAACCTCATCTTTCACTAATTCAACCCGTTGTTTCTTCTCTAATCCAGAAGCTTCAGTCGATCTCACAGATGTTGGTAAATCCAGTGTAGATCTACCCGCTATCACCACCTCATATACTTGCTGCATATACTCTTGAAACTCGAATCTACTCATGAAGACACGATCAGCCTCTTCAAACTCGTTCTCTACCATAGGCAACACAACAGCGGATACTGGTCCCTGACTTGACGCTACTGGAGGAAGAGGGGGTTAGCCTTATCTCGTCCCACTACAAATGCTACTCTAGTCTGAGCCATCTGTAGAATATATGCTCCTAACTTATAAGGTTGTATATATATATATATATGCCATATGTATCGATATATATTTATATATATATATATATATATATATATATATATATATATATAATGAGTATTATATATATACATATATATATATACATATATATATATAATACTCATTATTACATGCATACACATCAGCACATAAAAGATATCTATATATATATATATACTCTGTCGAGATCCTCAGATGGGTGACGACTTCTGTACATACTATCCCAAAACATCTGTACTCGCTTTAAAACCAAAATCGTTTAAAAAGTCAAACCCCATGTGGGTTCTGTTTATTTATCCACTCTACCTTTATTGCAGATAGAAAGTGTCATTGTTGTCAACCTAAGCTCTGATACCAACTCTATAACGCCCCAAATCCATGGGACTTAGAGTGTCACATTGGGCTAGGATCTCACAATGGATTCTGACCCTAGCCTGTCAACAAGTTCACTGGATCTTACAACAAGGCACGTGTATATTAAAACCAAATACATAAAAGTTGTATATGATACATCAAAAGAGTTTACAAACTCAGAGCCGAGTACAAAACATCAAACCACAACATCTGATACAAAAGATCCCATATCCTGCGCATCCTAATGTACACAAGTCCTCCACTGGCCACACCATCTGTCTCACCCTGCAGTCTTCCTAACCTCCAGATCATCTACAACACGGTATGAAACCGTTAGCTACAAAAATGAAAAGCATGAAGGTAATAGCACAACCACACATCAACATCTCATACATGCAATGCCACACACATTCATTTATTATCTTTCATTACGTTATTCCATTACCAATTCAACTTCTTTTGTAACACGAGGAACCTAAAGAACCTCGTCCCTTTCCCCGTTAACACAGGGGTTTGCATTAGGGGTGATCGTCACTCGTCCCCCCTGTGTTACTGGCTTCCAAGCACCTCCTCCGAACCAGGAGGCGGAGACTGGTGGTTACCGCCCGTTATAATACACTTGGGCCAAATAAATGTAATAAATGGTCATCCTAGTCCGGTTTAGGTTATAAATGCACAATCATATGAACACACACAACCATCACAATCATACAATCCACAACTGCACGCTAAGTATGTCCTATGGACTTACCTGATATACTCGTAACCTGTACCACGTCACAGCTTCCCCTTGGGGAAGTAATCAACGCCTGCAATAGCAAGGTACACACAATCACATACTGCAAAGGTTAGGAGACTCGTCTCACTAACCACAACCAACCTATATCTCAAATCTGAACCTCAGATCCTCAACACATTCATAAATGTCTAAGGCATATCCTCAACATAACATCTCATCATACTCATACACATACTAAACCTGAGGAGGGACCATCACCAACAGCCCCTACTAGTCCTACAATGCAAGGGTCAATCACTAGATCAAGGGCAAGAGCAATTCCAGAGGAGGTGTCCAACTTGTTGGTGTCCTTAGCTCCTAAGGAGACCATTGATGATCCATTGCTGACTGAGGCTTCCTTAGTCACGTTAATGACGATTCCTGACGACTTGGACGTGGAAGGGAGACCATGCACACGTGATTTGGAGCCATGCAAGAGCAAAGAAGAGACACTTGTTCCGGAATTGCAAGAAATGGAAGATTAAGGCTTTTGGAGCTTCTTTTGTATTTTATATCATCTTTTGGTATAAAATGAAAGACTTTTTATAACCTTTAGGTTCAAAACATTTTAAGGGTTATTTTTATTTATTTTATTTGTTTTATTGTCTTTTTGACAAATGTTATTCCTTTTTTTAGATAGGAGGCTTTCTACGCATATAAAAAGCCTCCCTTAGCTTCTTTCCTAATTAGATAGATTTTTAGCCAATTGATAAACCGTCTCTTTGAGAGCTTTTGTTTCCATTCAGAAAATTCAATCAATAAAGTGAGCCAATTGATTGAATCGTTGTGAATCTCTGCTAGGTTGTTCTTGTGTGTGTTAATCTCTTTAGAGATTGGTGCTACTAGTCAATACTAGTCCCTCCTTGTGCTTGTCTCCATTGAAGGCTTGTGTAAGGTTATAGAAGAAAGGGTTGAAGGCATCATCTTGCTTGGGTTTTGATCAATCTGATCAAGGTTCTTGTAAGGGAGTCTTTTGGTTCTTTTGGATCTACTTCTACCATACATCCTACGTCCCTTTCATCCTCTTTTCTTCCATCTTTCCATCATCATTTTCTTGTTCTAACAATCTGAATTTTGTGCCATTGGTCAAGGAAAAACGTCATTGTTGGTTTCAAGGATTCCCAATCTACATCTAGTCATCCGCGGCCCCAACCCGCATCAAAGTGGTATCAGAGCCAGGTGAGGATAATCAAAGAGAGAACCTTTTTCATACTAGATGTCTAATTAAATGGTAGGTGTGTAATATGATCATAGATGGAGGTAGTTGTTGCAATATAGCTAGCACTGATTTGATTAATAAGTTGCAAATTACCATATTTTATCATCCTAGGCCTTACAAATTGCATTGGATGAATGATTGTGGAGAATTCAAAGTAAATAGGCAAGCTAGAGTTACTATCACTTTAGGTAGATATGAGGACACCATTACTTGTGATGTAGTTCCCATGCAAGCTTGTCATATTCTTTTGGGACGTCCATGGCAATTTGATAGGAGAGTTAAGCATGATGGTTTTACTAATAGGCATACCTTTGAATTTAATGGTCAAACACTAACTTTTAAGCCTATGACACCATTGTAGATTGCTGAATTTTATGATAAGAAGGAGTTGAGTGTGGAGCAAAATGAAGGGAAAAAGAGAGGGGATAGCTCACGGCCTAAATCAGAACCCACGGCCAAGACTGGTACCACCCTATTAGCCATACCTTCTAGTGTCCTTCTAGCATCCAAGGAGGAGTATATCCTAGATTACACCCCTTTAGATGCCATTCTTGTGAGATTATGCAAGAGCTTAGTGACTTTGAGGATGAAGCCAAGGCCACCCTAACTAAGCCCATCCTAGCTATCCCAGATGAGTTTAGTGTTGTGTTTCCCGACGAGATTCCGGCTGGCCTCCCACCTTTTAGAGGTATTGAGCACCAAATAGACCTTATTCCCGGTGCTACACTCCCAAACCGTCCAGCCTATAGGATGAACCCTAAGGAGAGCCAAGAGATCCAAAACCAAGTGCAAGAACTCCTAGATAAGGGTTATGTAAGGGAGAGTTTGAGTCCTAGTGCCGTTCCCGTCCTCTTAGTGCCTAAGAAGGACAATACATGGAGGATGTGTGTTGATTGTAGAGCCATCAACAACATCACCATTAAGTACCGCCACACTATCCCACGTTTAGATGACATGTTAGATGAGTTAAATGGAGCCACATTGTTCTCTAAGATCGACCTTAGGAGTGGTTATCACCAAATCAGAATGAGGGAGGAAGATGAGTAGAAAACGGCATTCAAGACCAAGTTTGATCTTTATGAGTGTCTAGTGATGCCATTTGGTTTAACAAATGCTCCTAGAACATTTATGAGATTGATGAATCACGTGTTGAGACACTACATTGGTAGGTTTGTTGTTGTTTACTTTGATGACATCCTCATCTATAGTAAGTTACTTGAAGAGCATGAGGAACATTTGAGGGAAGTACTTTCAACTCTTAGAATTGAATATCTGTATGCTAATTTGAAGAAATGTGAGTTTAGTACTAATCAAGTTGTTTTTCTTGGTTTTGTAGTGAGCACAAGAGGTCTAGAGGTGGATGAAGAGAAGATCAAGGCAATCCAGGAATGGCCTACTCCCACAACCGTTAGTCAAGTTAGGAGTTTCCACGGCCTAGCAACCTTCTATAGACGTTTTGTGCGAGATTTCAGCACCATAGCAGCCCCACTCACGTCCTTGACAAAGAAGAAGGTGCCATTTGTGTGGGGAGATGCTCAAGAGAAGGCGTTTAAAGAGTTGAAGTGGCGGCTGTCCCATGCACCTCTCCTAGCTCTTCCAGACTTCACCAAACCTTTTAAGGTCAAGTGTGATGCTTCGGGTATCGGCATTGGAGGAGTACTCATTCAAGAGGGTAAGCCACTAGCATTTTTTAGTGAGAAATTAAAGGGAGCATGTTTAAACTACTCGACGTATGATAAAGAACTTTATGCATTGTTTAGAGTATTAAAAACATGGCAACATTATTTATCGCCTAGTGAATTTGTCCTACGTATTGATCATGAGTCCTTAAGACATTTTAGGAGTCAAGATAAGTTAGATAGGAGACATGGTAGATGGATGGAGTTTATAGAAACTTTTCCTTATATCATAAAGTATAAAAAGGGCAAGGATAATGTTGTAGCGGATGCTCTCTCAAGGAGACACTCTTTAATCACAACTATGGATTCTAAGGTCTTAGGTTTCTATTATATTAAGGATCTATGTGTTGATGATTCTGATTTTGGAGACATATTTAAGCAATGTGCAGCTAGAGGAGCCTTTGATAAGTATTACTTGTTTGAGAGTTTTCTATTTAGAGTCGATAAAGTGTGCATTCCTAAGTGTTCACTTAGGCTATTACTTGTTGAGGAAGCCCGTATGGGAGGCTTAATGGGGCATTTTGGGAGAGATAAGACTTATCATATGCTACATTCACATTTTTATTGGCCCCATATGCTTAGAGATGTAGAGAACTTGCTTAAGAGATGTCTTGTGTGTTTAAAGGCTAAGACTAGATTGAAACCTCATGGATTGTATACCCCCTTACCCACGCCTAAGTCACCTTGAGAGGATATTAGTATGGACTTCATTGTTGGGTTACCTAGGACTAAGAAAGGGAGAGATTCGATTTTTGTGGTGGTAGATCGATTTTCTAAAATGGCCCATTTTATTGCTTGCCATAAGACTGATGATGCTTATAATGTATCTAACTTGTTCTTTAGGGAAATTGTTAGATTACATGGAGTACCTAGGAGTATAGTGAGTGATAGGGATATTAAGTTTCTTTTGGAAGACTCTTTGGGGTAAACTAGGGACGAAGTTGTTGTTTTCGACTTCTAGTCATCCTCAAACGGATGGTCAAACCGAAGTAACTAATAGGAAATTAACAACCATTCTGAGGGCTGTTTTAAAAGATAATTTGAAAGCTTGGGAAGATGTCTTGCCTCATGTAGAATTTGCATATAATCGTACATTACATTCTTCCACTAATCTAACTCCTTTTGAGTGTGTCTATGGGCTGAATCCTTTGACCCCTTTTGATCCTATACCGTTGTCCATAGTGGAGCGAGTAGATTTTAATGCAGAAAACAGGTGGAGATCATCAAGAAACTGCATGAAAGGACACACAAAAGGCTAGAGGAGAAGGGGAGGCAAGTGGCGGCCAAGGCTAACAGGAACCACAAGCAAGTGTTGTTCGAACCGGGAGACCTCGTGTAGCTGCATTTAAGGAAGGATAGGTTCCCGGAAAGGCGCAAGTCCAAGCTATCACCTAGGGGAGACGGACCATTCAAAGTACTACGTAAGGTTGGCAACAATGCTTATGTACTAGAGCTTCCGGAGGACTATGAAGTGAGCCCTACTTTCAACGTAGGAGATCTAAGTCTCTTTGAGTCAAGTGATGCGGATGGTGATGATTCGAGGAAGAATCCTTCCCAAGAAGGGGAGTATGATGAGGGACCATCACCAACAACCCCTACTAGTCCTACAATGCAAGGGCCAATCACTTGATAAAGGGCAAGAGCAATTCAAGAGGAGGTGTCCAACTTGTTGGTGTCCTTAGCTCCTAAGGAGACCATTGATGATCCATTGCTGACTGAGGCTTTCTTAGTCACGTTAATGACGATTCCCGACAACTTGGACGTGGAAGGGAGACCATGCAAGAGCAAAGAAGAGACACTTGTTCCGGAATTGCAAGAAATGGAAGATTGAGGCTTTTGGAGCTTCTTTGGTATTTTATATCATCTTTTGGTATAAAATGGAAGACTTTTTATAACCTTTAGGTTCAAAACATTTTAAGGGTTATTTTTATTTGTTTTAGTTATTTTATTTGTTTTATTGTCTTTTTGACAAATGTTATTCCTTTTTTTAGATAGGAGGCTTTCTAGGCATATAAAAAGCCTCCCTTAGCTTCTTTCTTGATTAGATAGATTTTTTAGCCTATTAATAAACCGTCTCTTTGAGAGCTTTTGTTTCCATTCAGAAAATTCAATCAATAAAGTGAGCCAATTGATTGAATCGTTGTGAATCCCTGCTAGATTGTTCTTGTGTGTGTTATTCTCTTTAGAGATTGGTGCTACTAGTCAATAGTAGTCCCACCTATGGATGAAGAGCTTGAAGATTCGTGGACGAATCCTTCCCAAGAGAGGGGGAATGATGAGGGACCATCCGAGCTATCATCTCCGGAGTATGAGGGAGCTATCACACGTTCCCAAGCTAAGAAGATTGAGCATGAAACCGAGGGCTTACTGATTTTTTGGCTACAAGTGTTCTTAACGAGGCTTGGCTCCTAAGTAAGCAAGAGAGCAACGACGCCAAAGCACAGGACTCGGCCAGCCCCGCACATGACGCCGCTGCTCCTCACCACGTTTTCAACACCGTTCCATGCCTCTCATTGAGGAATGAGGCTTTTTAAGGCCTGCTTGGTAATTGTGTGTTTAAGTAGCCCATTGGGCTTAATTTCCAGATTTTTATTGTGTCTTTTGTTTAATGAGATGAAACTATTTAAAGGCTCTTTCATTACATTTTAAGTAGATTATTTTTGGTGAAAAACACTTGTTTTCAGATTTCATCTTCAATCAAAGGAGAGTTTTGATTGAAGAGTTATTATGATCAGATTTGGCTTAGTTGTTTCGCGTGTGTCAATTGCTCTCGGGTTCTTGGTGTTCGTGAGATTCCATAAGCATCCTCCTCGTGTTGTCGATGTTCTAAGTCGACTGTGTGAGGTTGTAAGGGGCTGAGTTCGTTGCATCGTTCTTGGTGGTTCTTGATCAAGGGTTTCCACGTCGTTTGTGTCGGGTTCATCCACATCGTACTTTTCCTTTAGTTTCCGTACCTTCTTTTTCAGTTTAGCATCTTCTTTGTTCCTTTTGTTCGCAGGTCACGCAGCAAACGAAAACCCTAGTCGGCTGCTTTAATCTTGCCGTTCTGTTTCGGTTCCTCCTTCCGTCGTCTAGATCGAGCCAACGTCGGGTCATCCCCGTATCAATTGGTATCAGAGCTCCGGTTGACGACGGATCGATCTTGAGTCTTTCCTTCTTATCGCATCAGTTTTGAAATTTTGTGAGCTTTCTTCTTTTGTTCTTGAAACTGATTATGCTTGACTTGTTGTGTTGAAGGTTGTGTTGGTTTGTGAGTATCCTAGGCCGGCCATCACCATCTCCTTGACGTAACGTACCCTACTGCTGCCGGCCTTGCTTACACACGCCCTGCTATCCCGAACCATTGCTGCCGGCTGTGCCCTAATCGGTTGTGCCTAAATCGGCTGCCATTGGGCTTGTTCTTCTCCAACTCCACATTCCCACGTTCAAGGCACTAGTAGAAGATATCTCTTGTTCCATTTTAATTTATTTTGTTTTAATTGTAATTATTGGCCAGATTTGTTGGTCAAGGAAGTTCCTACATTTTAGGTAACAAAAAGCATATATAAAAAAAAGAAAAAAAAGGAAGCTGATCATGCAAAAAAAAAAGGGAAGCTTTTATTACATTTTATTTTATTTTGTGATCTTTAGTTTTGTATGTTATTTTGTTGTGCAAACTGCCTACGCACGTCTTTGTCTCCCAGCCCTCTCGAGGCCTTCATCTAGACCATACGCTCGGCTAACCATCAGCGCTCCATCGCCTATAGCCCAGCTCCGCACCCCTCATCGCCACCCTACCTCTCTCACCATGTCTTTCCTCCTTACCTTGTTACCTCTAACCAGCCTCGGGATTACTCACACTCCAAGGCAGTCCGGAAGTGCAACAAGTAGAGCTTTAATCGGTGAGTCTTCTTCTTTTCTTCTCTTTATACATTCTGTTTGGTGATCGTCTTAAGTCTTTGTGATTCAATTCTGTCCATTCGAGAGTCTTGTTGAGTTTGAGCTGATTTCGCATTGAATTGAATTGCATTGAGCCCTAATCGATTTTTGGTTTCTTTGGATACCTAGACACCTTAACTCAAGTGGGAGTTTTGACTCATTCGAAGCGATCCATCAACAAGCCCGACTATCACAAGAGTGTGAGCGGAAAAAGGTGTGAAACACTTGAAAGGTGTTTTGATTTCTAAACTTCACATATTTCAGTGTTTGTTTTTCTTTGTGATAATGTCTACCCATACCCGTGTTTCGACGACGAGCCCCGAGCCGACATATCTGACAACGTTCAGCTTGTTGAAGCAAATGAACGACAACATTGCCGCTTTAACAACTCGGACGAGGGCTCTAGAAGCTCGCCAGCCATTAGCTTCAGCCTTCGAGCAAGGAGACCATTCACAGCAGCAGCCGCAACAACGAGGTCCTTTGCCCAACCAACGAACCGCATTTGAGGCCGCGACCATGGCGCAACGAGGCAATGCGTCGCAGGTGCTTTTGTAGCCGCCTCTTCAAGACCACCCAAACCACAGATATGGGTATGATCCTCGTCCCAACTCTCCCTTACCTAGAAACGTTGTTCCTCCCATTAATGTGCACAGATACAATGAGAAAGAGGAACAATCAATGACGGGAGAAGCTTGGACTCCACCACCACAGCAAGGGTATCAAGGATATCAACGTAGGAACCGGGAACCCGAACAAGACGGGATTGGTAAGATAAAGGTGAAAATCTCCGTCTTCGAGGGCAAGTGTGATCCGGATACATATATGTTGTGGGAGACCAAGATAGAACAAATTTGGTCCTGCCACAATTTCCCCGAGCACAAGAAGGTGCAATTAGCGGCCTTGGAATTTCAGGAATTTGCTCTTATTTGGTGGGATAAGCTAGTACGGGAAAGGAGGCTTGCTCTTGATCTCCCCGTGGCTACTTGGGAACAAATGAAAGCAATGATGAGA
Organism: Fagopyrum homotropicum; assembly: GCA_033239125.1. Taxonomy (NCBI): domain Eukaryota; kingdom Viridiplantae; phylum Streptophyta; class Magnoliopsida; order Caryophyllales; family Polygonaceae; genus Fagopyrum; species Fagopyrum homotropicum. The sequence continues at coordinate 64,250,695 of BSWB01000005.1, forward strand.
GCTCAGTTTGAACCTCACCATTACCATAGGGAGCTTCGGCAACGCCTTGAGAACTTGAGGCAAGGTAATCTGAGCGCCGAGGAAACCTTCAATGCCATGCAAGTTGCAATGGCCCGAGCCAATGTGTCAGAGGATGAATAGGCTACGATGGCCAGTATCTTCGCGTATTGCATCCTTCTTTAGCTAACAATGTGGACTTGTTTCCATATGGTTCTATGACATAATTGCTACATTTAGCGATAAAAGTGGAAAGGAAGTCCAAGAGTAGGTACCAAGGAGCGGGACACAATGCACCAAACGCAATGAACAAGTGGAAGAACTCGTCCTACGGAAAGGAGAACACCGCTGCGAAGGGAGGGACAACCGCTGCACAAGGAGCCGACGCCACTGCTCGGCGTGGTGCCATACATTTCGGTTCTTCGTATCCTCCCAAGGCAAATCCGGCTACTTCTTCGGGATCCAAGCTAAGTAACTCTAACCCCCTTGTGCCTAATGCTAATTCTAGAGCTACAAATGTGACTTGCTTTAAGTGCCAAGGTAAAGGGCACATGATGAGAGAATGTCCAAACAAAAGAGTCCTTATAATCAATCATCTAGGTCAATATGAGTCGGAATTCGATAATGATGAAAATGAATTTGAAAATGTTGTTGACAATCCTGTTTTTGATAATGATGATAATGAGGGTATAGGGTATGAACATGGGGAAACCTTGATAGCTAGGAGGACTTTACACTTATAACCTACTCCTTGTGAAGATAATCAAAGAGAAAATCTATTTCACACTAGATGCATGGTAAAGGGGAAGGCTTGTAACGTTATAATTGATGGTGGGAGTTGTTGCAACATAGCTAGCACGGAATTGATTTCTAAATTGCAAAGAACAACTTTCTACCACCCTAGGCCTTACAAGCTACATTGGATGAATGATTGTGGTGAGCTTAAGGTAAACAAGCAAGCTAACATTCACATTACCTTAGGACATTATGAAGACACTATTCTGTGTGATGTGGTTTTACTAACAAGTATTCTTTTACCTTTAAAGATAAACTTGTTACTCTCAACCCTATGACTCCTATGCAAATTGCGGAGGCTTTTGAGAAGAAATCTAGCGAAGCTGGCCAAGCAAGCAGAAGTTACACGGGGACGCCGCCGGCCAAGGGAGGAGCGCTCTTTGCAGCCGCCAAAGAGGCTGACGCCATGGACAACCTCGCTGCAGCAAGGACCGCCACCAAAGGTAAAGCGCTCGCAGCAGCCGTCCAGCCACCACCGAGGACATTGCTCGTAGCCAAGAGGTAATACATCGCAGATTACCTCCCTTCCGATGTCGCGCTCGTGTGTTTGTGTAAAGGGCTGAATTTGGTAAGCAACTCGACCCTAGTTTATTTACCCCCTAGTATTTTAGCTATCTTGGATGAGTTTGCAGATGTGTTTCCGGATGAAATACCCCCCGGGTTGCCACCATTGCGGGGTATTGAGCACCAAATAGATCTTATTCCCGGAGCTACTCTCCCAAACCGACCCGCCTATAGAATAAACCCGAAGGAGAGTGAGGAGATTCGAATGCAGGTACAAGAGCTCCTTGATAAGGGATACATTTGAGAGAGCCTTAGTCCTATGGAGGTTCCGATTCTACTAGTCCCTAAGAAGGACAACACTTGGCGGATGTGTGTTGATTGTAGAGCAGTCAACAACATCACCATCAAGTACCGTCATCCCATTCCCCGCCTTGATGACATGTTGGATGAGCTACATGGAACAACTACCTTCTCCAAGATCGACCTTAGAAGTGGCTATCATCAGATTCAAATGAAGGAGGACGACGAATGGAAGACGGCATTCAAGACCAAGTTTGGGCTCTATGAGTGGCTTGTTATGCCATTCGATTTAACTAATGCTCCTAGCACATTCATGCGCCTCATGAACCATGTTTTGAGGAAGTTCATAGGGAAGTTTGTCATTGTCTACTTCGACCACATACTCATCTATAGCAAGTTAGCAGAGGAGCATGCGGATCATCTCCGTCAGGTTGTTTCTACTCTTAGACTTGAACACTTGTATGCTAATATTAAGAAGTGTGATTTCTACAAAAATGAAGTTACATTTCTTGGCTTTGTAGTGTGTGCTCAAGGGCTGCGAGTAGATGAGGAGAAGATCAAAGCCATTCGAGATTGGCCAGCCCCGACGTCTCTTGGTGATGTGTGCAACTTTCATGGATTGGCTAGCTTTTATAGGCGATTTGTGAGAGGCTTCAGTACCATAGCCGCCCCTCTAACTGAGATCACCAAGAAGAATATACCATTTGTGTGGGGAGAGGCCCAAGAGAAAGCTTTCGAAAAGCTCAAGTGGATGTTGACCAACGCCCCATTGCTTGTTCTCCCGGACTTCACTAGGCCATTTGAGGTGGAGTGTGATGCTTCGGGTATGGGAATTGGTGGAGTACTTATGCAAGAGGGCAAACCCATCGCCTTCTTTAGTGAAAAATTGAAAGGTCCAACTCTGAACTATTCTACTTATGATAAGGAGCGCTATGCATTGTTTAGAGTGCTTAGGACTTGGCAACATTATCCTTGGCCTAGAGAGTTTATATTGCATACTGATCATGAATCATTAAAACACTTTAGGAGCCAAGATAAACTTGATAGAAGGCATGGTAGGTGGATGGAGTTCATTGAAACATTTTCTTATGTGATTAAGTACAAGAAAGGAAAAGATAATGTAGTAGCTGATGCACTTTCTAGGAGACATGTTTTGCTAACTACATTGGATGCTAGAATTCTTGGCTTTGTTTACATTAAGGGTTTATATGCAAAGGATGATGATTTTGGAGAGATTTATAAAGCTTGTGTGGAAAAGGGGGCTGTAGATAAGTTTTACTTGTTGGATGGCTTCTTGTTTAGAGTTGATAAAGTGTGCATTCCAAAGTGTTCTCTTAGGCTATTACTTGTGGATGAATCCCATAGGGGCGGTTTGATGGGTCACTTTGGTAGAGATAAGACTTATCATATGCTGCATACTCATTTTTATTGGCCACACATGCTTAGGGATGTTGAGAATTTTGTGAAAAGATGCTTAGAATGCTTGAAAGTAAAGTCTAGAGTCATGCCCCATGGTTTGTATACCCCTTTACCCAATCCCGCAGCTCCTTGGGAAGACATTAGTATGGACTTTATTTTGGGGTTCCCTAGGACTAAGAGGGGAAGAGACTCTATTTTTGTGGTGGTAGACAGGTTCTCTAAGATGGCACACTTCATAGCTTGTCACAAAACGGATGATGCCACTAATGTTGCAAACCTGTTCTTTAGAGAAGTAGTTAGGCTACATGGAGTTCCTAGAACCATTGTTCGTGATCGGGATGTGAAATTTCTTAGTTACTTTTGGAACACTTTATGGGTAAAGCTAGGTACTAAGTTGTTTTTCTCTACCGCTAGCCACCCTCAAACTGATGGCCAAACCGAAGCAACTAATAGGACTTTAGGGACACTTTTAAGGGCTGTAATTAAGAAGAATTTGAAAGAGTGGGAGGATGTGTTACCACATGTTGAGTTTGCATATAACAGGGTCATCCATTCTTCCACTAACATGGCCCCTTTTAAGTGTGTGTATGGTTTGAATCCCTTAACCCCTTTTGATCTTCTACTGTTACCTTCAAAGGAGCGAGTAGATTTCAATGCAGGTAAACAGGTTGAGTACATTAGGGGATTACATGAAAAGACACGGCTGCGCTTGGAGGAGAAAGCAGCTCGGACCGCAGCTAAGGCAAACAAGGGACGGAGGAAGTTGTTGTTTGAGCCCGGAGATCTCGTGTGGTTACATCTTAGGAAGGAGCGCTTCCAAGAGCTGCGAGAGTCCAAGCTATCACCTAGTGGTACCGGTCCTTTCAAGCAGCTTCACAAAGTCGGTGACAACGCTTATGTATTGGATCTTCCGGAGGAATTCGGGGTCAGTCCGACCTTCAATGTTAGAGACCTCAGTCCGTTCCCACCTATGGATGTAGAGCTTGAAGATTCGTGGACGAATCCTTCCCAAGAGAGGGGAATGATGAGGGACCATCCGAGCTATCATCTCCGGAGTATGAGGGAGCTATCACACGTTCCCGAGCTAAGAAGATTGAGCATGAGACCGAGGGCTTACTGATTTTATTGGCTACAAGTGTTCATAACGAGGCTTGGCTCCTAAGTAAGCAAGAGAGCGACGACGCCAAAGCACAACACTCGGCCAGCCCCGCACATGACGCCGCTGCTCCTCACCACGTTTTCAGCACCGTTCCATGCCTTTCATTGAGGAATGAGGCTTTTTAAGGCCTGCTTAGTAATTGTGTGTTTTAAGTAGCCCATTGGGCTTTATTTCTAGATTTTTATTGTGTCTTTTGTTTATTGTGTCTTTCATTACATTTTAAGTAGATTATTTTTGGTGAAAAACACTTTTTTTCAGATTTCATCTTCAATCAAAGGAGAGTTTTGATTGAAGAGTTATTGTGATCAGATTTGGCTTAGTTGTTTCACGTGTGTCAATTGCTCTCGGGTTCTTGGTGTTCGTGAGATTCCATAAGCATCCTCCTCGTGTTGTCGATGTTCTAAGTCGACTGTGTGAGGTTGTAAGGGGCTGAGTTCGTTGCATCGTTCTTGGTGGTTCTTGATCCCGAGATCAAGGGTTTCCACGTCGTTTGTGTTGGGTTCATCCACATCGTACTTTTCCTTTAATTTTTGTACCTTCTTTTTCAAATTAGCGTCTTTTTTGTTCCGTCGTCTAGATCGAGCCAACGTCGGGTCATCCCCGTATCACTTTTGGTTCTTTTGGATCTACTTCTACCATACATCCTACGTCCCCTTTCATCCTCTTTTCTTCATCTTTCCATCGTCATTTTCTTGTTCTAACAACCTGAATTTTGTGCCATTGGTCAAGGAAAAACGTCATTGTTGGTTTCAAGGATTCCCAATCTAGATCGAGTCATTCGTGGCCCCAACATGCATCAAAACCTTAAAGCCATTATCGATATTCAAAACATCATCATGATCCTCAACTCATTCTCACACCTAGCATGCATCTAATCAGTATTCCTCAATCTCAAATTTAATCCTAATTTAATTAATTAACATTTAACTAATTATTAAATTTTACCAGAATAACGTCTTGCCCGCAGGCCATTTCTAAACCCACCTGTCATCAGATCTCATAAAACAAACAACCCATAAACACCAGAATAATATAATGATCATAATGGAATTTCTAATTATCTATTTTGAAAAGCCTAAGGTCAATTTAGGCCATATCGCATTACGGAAAACGAATAAATTCATAACTTATTCGTTACTAACCCGATTGACGATTTGAAAGAAGATTCGGAATCACAACGACGCAGGCTACGCATGTACAACATCAAATTCACCGGAATCTGAGCGATGGAACTGTCTTGGTGACATATATGCTCGACCAGGTCTTCATCTGCTCGGAAATGCAGAAACTTAGTACCGATATGAATAGAATGAAGAGAGGAATCCAGAAACTCAAACGGAATTGAAATCGGATTAGAAACGGAGAGTAGATCTGAGTTTGAAGTTTGAGGGAAATCAGAGCTTTTACGAGGAAACGTGAACGGAAATGAATTAATAAACGATTTTCCGCTATTTATGGTGAAGTCGATAATTATCATTTAGCGAAGTCGATAATTATCATTTAACCGATCCAATGGCGGGTTGAACCCCCTTCTCCAAACTTCTCGAAATTGTAGGGATAATTATTCAACAATTGCCTCGGAAAACGTGTATTCCTAAGCCGTCTTTCTTAACCGTTAAGAAACGAAATAGCGACTCTTTTGGCCGTTTTGCCTTTCCATGTTATTTCATATCTAGGACATGTCCGATGTCCTGATCATTTCTCTCAACTGCATTTTTATTAATTGAAGCTTCCAAATGCTCCAAATAATACCGGAGGGTAAAAATAATTACTTGGGGGAAAAAGTGAAAATTTCACCATAAGCCCAAAATTACGCCAGGAACATAACGGTGAGACTTATACTCAACACTTACGCAATCTTCGCGAGTTATATGTCAATTACTATCACTGATTAAGTTAATCAACATTAATAAGAATTCGAAAATCCTAGCTATTACAGCTCGAGTCAAAACTCCTACGCCGACAAGGTGTAAGATCCTATTTTTAGCCTTCACCGCCCCGTGGTGAAGGGTGCCGCCATGCGGCAAGCCGCCCCTGCAGTTGACTACAGATCTCGCTCGATCTGATTCTCGTTCGTTTTATTTCCTTCCATAGATAGAAGATCCGATATTCTATCTTATGGACCGGCTTTCTTATCGCATTCTTAACCATAGAATGTCCTTTCATCTATCCTTAGATTATGGAGATCTATTGAGACTAGATGTTATAGACTTCTAGCAACCGTTTTGTTCTTGATTCGTGATGTCTTGTGTTAACTGGCTTTCCTTCCTCCTTTCCTGTTGGAAACTAAGTTGTTGTTTGATCTGTGAGTTACCTTCGAGTGAGGTAAGTCCCTTGGACTTACTTAGCTGCATTCCGTATATTAGTTTGATTGTTTTGGCTTGTTGTGTTGTTCGCTAACGATCTATACCATTGTTAGCTAACGATTTATACCGATGTTGTAGATCTTCCGCAAGTTAGGGATGCTGCTGAGTGATTCGGATGGTGTGATCCGCCGGGGTTCCCGTACATTATAGGATGGGATCGGGGTTATATTCAGTTGTTGTTCTTTCAGTTTCTTTTGAACTCTTACGCTTCCCTTTGTTTAAACCTTTGGTTTTGTTATAAGTTTTGGTTTTTATTTATTTGTGCCTTGTTGTAAGATTCGTTGTGTCGTTGCTATTTTGAGGGTCGGGACCCATTGTGAGGTCCTTGCCCGTAACGCTTCGAGTTCTTAGAACTTGGGGTGTTACAATATGGTATCAAAGCTCTAGGTTGGCAACAATGGCACTCGAAATCTTCTAAAGGTTGAATAGATAAATAAACAGAACCCGCAAGAGGTCTACATTTTCAAAAGGGGGTTGTGTTTTAAACTTGTCGGTCTGGAATAGATTTACGGGCGACCGCCACTACCTCGGCAGATCTTAGGAGTTAGTTTTCTGTTATGTTGGCCTTTATGTGCTTTTGTTTGGATTTATGCTTTAAGTGATAGCGTGGCCTTATATATTCTTATATATCTATCCTTATACCAGATGGCGCGACCACCTCTTCCATCTGCAGTCTGTGGACGAGGACGTGCAGGAAGACCTCCACTAGCTAGAGCTTGGGGCCAAGCCCTAGTTCTAACCCGCCTATTATTGAGGCATTCGTTGAAGAAGTTGTTGAGAGCGTTGTTCCTGAGGCTGGGAATGGACCGCTGCTAGGTCCGGAGCACAGCGAGCACAATCGACCGAGTCTTGTCAAGTATCCATCGGAGCATCTACATGCCGCGACTAGGTGTAGAGATTCGAGGAGGCTATCAGCACTAGGGGACTTCTACCAGCACCGCCAGTTCCCGCAAGATCGGATGAGGTTTCGCAGAGAGTGACGCATGTTGTTGCTCCACCTACTAGAGTTGTTGAGGTGGCTAGAGCACCCGAGGAAGCGAGAGAGCCGAGACCCGATTGTTGGTTGAAGGATTTCAACCAGCTGAGAGTTCCTTCTTTCGGAGGCAAGAAAGGATTAGAGGTGGAGTTGCTTCTAGGACAGTTGGATTCTGCTATGGAGGCTATCTATTGCCCAGTTAAACGTCGAGTCAACATAGCAAATACATTGCAGCAAGATCAGGCTCATCATTGGTGGAGGACCATAGACAGTAAGGTTACCAGCTATGAGCAGATGAAGACTGCGATCAAGGATCGCTACTGCCCTGTAGCTATGAGGAGAGATCGACTTCAGGATTTCCTCGAGGTTGGATTCAAGGATCTTGCTATTGTTGAGACCGTCAACAAGTTTCAGGAGGAGTTGCCTTTGTTGGGTTCGTTTGCACCACCCGAGTAAATGAATAACGACATAAACACTAAGAATACATTTACATGCATGCAAAATTATGATGAGAAAACGCCAAAACCATATCCAAATTGTAGATAATAATTCATGCTATCAAAATACCTCATACTTGCCTCTTGCTTGGCTCCAAGCAAGGTTCAAATATTAGACACAAAATAGAATGAATTATACTCAATTAAAACTCAGCGAAAAAACTCTCAAAACCTTTTTGGTTGTGTGATTCTTCCCATAGATCACCCTTAGAAAATGCTTCATAGCTAGTAAGAATCAATAAATGATCAAAACAAGTCATAGTATAGGAAAGCTAATCATACTTCACTTGAGATTATAGAATGTGTAGTAAATCATAATCATCAAAATCAATCGTGAACAATCTAGTTCAAACCACAGTCAAACAACATGCTCATGGTCTCAAGGACTTTCAATCAAAGATCAAGAAACGTGTTAGGGATGGAATGTATAGGAAAGCTATTCATACTTCACTTGAGATTTCACTTCATCAACAAGATTTTCTTGCTTCTTTTCAGCATATTTCGTTACTTTTCACCATTTTTGAGAACATGGACAAAGGTTCACAATAACCGAAGCCTTGGAGATAAGCTAATCTCAATTTCTCGAGATGCCTCAAACCTTGATGCACATACCATGACCCGTTAGGACTATCAATCAATCGGACTTTGGCAGGCCACAACCACCTGGCTATGTGAATTGTGCCGAGTTACTCATCCTCATGACTAACATCCCCAAACCTATTGTTTTCTAACACTTCTCCACTTTCACCGTCATCTTTCACTTCCTTTTTCGCTTTCTTGCTTCCAAATTCCCGGATAGGTAAAGGAAGGCAACATATATCACTAAGGGGCTAAAAGCATGATCAAGAAGAGGAGGAAAGAATAGCGAATTTCCTTAATCACTCCAATAAGGATGTGAGAGAACTTATAACGCAATATCAACCTTCAAATTCAACGTGATTTGGTTAAAACAACTTACTAAACATGCTCAAATATCAAACAAAGCATTCAAACCTTAGATATATCATAAATCATTTGAAACGTATAAACATCATAAAAACTAATCAACAAACAATTTTCATTTTGTGGATCATATCCAGCTTAGAAGCAACACTACTACAAAAACCACATTTAATCCCGGGCGGTTTTATGATTTTATCCCGGATATGTAGTGATATAGCTCCGGGCTTCAGAGTGGTGTAATATTAGGTCAAATATCCCGGACCTATAAAACACGCCCGGGATATTAGGCTGTGTCAGGAGTTAAGATTTTACCAGTCAAATATCCCGGATATGCAATACGCCCGGGATATTAGAGGTTCAAATATCTTTGATATTCTTAAAATCAAGCCCGGAATATTAGATATTTGTATCCAGAATATTAGATTTTCAAATATCCAAGATATTAGATAATCATATCCGGGATGTTAGATGGATGACGAAAACAAATCTGATATTTTTTATATCCCAGATTAAGTATGTTCGGTATGTTAGAGATTCATATCCTGGATATTAAATTAAGAAACAACTCATTTTAAATCCCAGGTTATAGGTCCGGGATATTTGATTTGTATTGTTTTTAATCCAATATTACAATTTTCCAATAAACTCCCTGTACATTAACAACAAGCTGTACAATTTGCAGAAACATTCATCAAACAAATATTATCCCATAACATCAACTTGCATTAAGTTCAAGATTAAGTTTGTCATAGCTAAGTGAAACACAATGAAAAAGTACAACAATATGCACATGTACTACAATTGTTTGCTAATAGTACCATATGCAGCATTTAACCAAGCTAACTTACTACCATTCATGAGTAACATTTAACAAACTTAGCATTCAGCAAAGCCTAGAACTAGGGAAAATGTTGAGCTTCCATCACCAACCACAGCAATGATCGACCGGCCATCACCAAAGTACAACAACATGCGAAATGTCGAGCCTCCATCACCAAAGTAGCAATTCCTAGACATCATTGAAGTTACGAAATTAGCGCCTCAACGGTCAAAAAGCAAACTACCAACTATCAAATAATCATCCAAGTAAATTCCAAGGACAACTTGACATAATTAAGCTGTCAAACAGATTCATCCAACTAAATTTCAAGATCAAGTAAATGATGGCAAGATCAAGTAACCAGAGTTTCCAAATAGCTCTATTAGTTTAGCTTTTGTGGGTCAGAAGTTATATTGAGCTATTTTTCACCTTCCATAGATCAAGTAACAGATTCAAGCAGAGGATGATTTTATTTAACAATTCTTTTCTGCAGCAGACACTATTAGCATTCAAATTTCCACATTTATGACTTGAAACATTTTCTGTAGCAGGCACTGTCAATACACATTCTTTTCTTTCACATTTATTTAACCATTCTTTTTTTTCCACATTTAACCATTCTTTTCTACAGCATACACTATCAACACACATAAGTTCTTCCCAAAAAGAAAACTAGCTCAATATTAACATATCTGATGTCAAACAGAGTTTCCTACTAGTTCCAAGGACAACTTAACATTTTAACCCACAAAAGAAAAATAGCTCAATATAACTTCATATCAACATAATTCATAAGAAGAATAAGTGAAAAAAAAAGCTAAGCAATAAGAGGACCTGCAACTTTGCTTCCTTCATATATGCATGACTTCAATGGTAATAAAATTTTGAAGTTTAACTGTAAGAAGACCTGCAACTTTACCTTCTTTTATGATAGCACAAATAGAAGAGACTCAACAAACTCATCTAAAAACTAGGAAGAGATAATGAAGCTCTTACATACCTATATAAAGGAAATTTTACTTTGTTCGCTAGAGGGTCAAAGGCAATAAAAAGCTCGAAGTATGCCCGTTGACACCCAACAACGTAGAACTATCATAATGAAAGTGAAGAGATGTACAAAAGTTGCATAATCATTCATCATAAGAGAAGAGATGTAATTAAGAAAAGTTGTCAAAAATTTCTGATTGCTATAAATAATCAAAAAAGGGTGCATACAGATTTACAAATTTGTCAAGTATGTTTAATGATGGTTGCTATAAATAATTCTAGCTGCTATAAATAATAAAAAAAAACAATTACAGATTCTGGCTGCTGTAAATAATCAAAAAGGGTGCATAGATATTTACATATTTGTCAAGTATGTTAAATTATGGTTGTTATAAATAATTCTAGCTGCTGTAAATAATAAAAAAAACAATTACAGATATTGGCTGCTGTAAATAATAAAAAAAAACAATTACAGATTTACAGATTTTTCATGTTTAATATAAACCCTGCATAACAAAACAAAAGCTAAAGTAAAACATATTGCATATATTTACCTCTGTTTAAAATTTCTATTTTACCTCTGTTTAATGGTGATTTGAGATTTGATAATCCAATTTTAGGTCTCTTGAGTTTGAAGTTTTGACAAATTCTGCATTCTTTATAGTCCAACTAAAATTTATATCTTTGCATACAAAGTGAATGATAAAATGCTAAAATGGTCTCAAGGCTTCATCTTTTTATCATTTCTGTGCTGATTTTAATGTAAATTTTGGGGTTTGATGATTTTGCAACAGCATATACGTAAGAAGAGGTAAACAAAGTGATGGAATCAGCAAAGGTGGCACAAAAACAATGGGCAAACACTCCTCTTTTGTTTTGGGCAGAATTGCTTCATAAAGCAAAACCCCAAAAACATAATTCACATAGAAGGGTAAGAGATATTATTTTCGAATCTCATACATGTATGCTTAGTGGCTTCTCACTTGTACCTATAGATGAAAAATAACACAAATGCATAATTAAGATAGAAACTAAACTTCAGCAAAAAAAATATATGCAAGTTAGATAAATATGCAAGTTAAACATCTCTTGTACAGTTGACATTCAAGTAAGAATATAATATCGCTATATTAGTCTAGGAGGAACAAAAATGGTAGAATCTTAGCAAACAGAATTGAATAAATATACATTCAAACAATGCAGTTACATTCAATAGTTGCTCTATATTCAGACATCAACCGTAAAATCACTGATAAATGATGATCTTACTTAACCAAAGGGATTTCCAAGAGAGGCTTTGCCTTATGCAAACTCATCCTAAACTTCTCAGCCCTATCTGATTTGACCACTGTCATCTTTGCCTGTCAAGCTACAACCCTATCTCTAAAAACTACATTTAACGGCTTAATATTAAACATGAAATGAGGTAAAATTGACACTTGTACAATCTATGAAAGCAAAGTTATTTGCAATATATGTCAAACACCATATACAAATCTATGGCTTAATATTAAACATGAAAGCAATACTCGAATTCACAAGCAATGAGTTTACAGTCAAGTATTCTAGTAAATGAGATTTGAGTCACCAACTGAAAGCATACCAAACTCCATTGTTAACAGACACAAATGCAAGATAAGGAACACCTTTACCAATCTATGACAAACAAATACATACAGCAACAAAGAATTGGCAAATTCGTGAAAATTGAGTTGTAGAGGAACCTACCATGGGAAGAGTCGAAGAGAGAACTGGTGGCGAACGGCGATGACGAGGAGGAAATGGGTGAACAAGAAGACGGTGAAGAGAAGAGACGCTCGAAGGGAGTTGTGGTTGGTTCCGATTCGACAAGGGTAGAATGCTTGGTCGCAAGAGCTAGGGTTCCATTTTGGGATGAAAATGTTGAATTGGGGGAGGGAAAAGCTCAAAGGGAGTTGTGCTTGGTTCCGATTTGACAAGGGTTCAATTTTGGGATGGGGGAGGCAAAAGCGGCCGCCTAAATTTGGGTTGATCCAAATATCCCAGATATGACAAATCCGGGATTTAATATTACGGAATAATCCCGGGCGTTTTTTGAGTTTATATGTCCGGGATATTAGACAACCAAATATCTCGGTTTTCTTACGTCCGGGATATTGACAAATGCGTTTGGAATTATAATACGACCAAATATTCCGGGCGTTTTGTTCACGTCCGGGATATTTTTTTTTCACCTAAAACAAAAAAGGTTATATAATTTTCAGTAATTTTGATCTATAATATACCGGATATTTTAATTCCGAGATATTATCTAATGGGATAACATGTACTTTGCGTAGTAGTAAAAATTTTACAAAAATTTCTGTTTTTTCGAAACCCATCTCGGTCGATATGCTTAAGGGCAAACGAGGTACTAGACCGAGGTACGCTCCTGTTGTGGTCACCTCGTTCGGCCATTGGCATTTCGGTCGAGACAAAAAAAATTTCAAACTAGTTTTTGTACGTTTTTTCAATCCAAAATCTTGATGCAATGCATGTAATGTACAATATAGCCTCTAAGCACATAATGAAAGCAGTAGAAATAGTCATAAGCAAATAAGTCGGTTATTACAGACCAAATATCTCAAAGCACTCCATACTTAGGACACATCGTCCCGATGGGTATAAGAAATCTAGAGAAAAACACTTACAAGTCAAAGCAGATCCGCAAAATAAGAACAGAAACTAAAACAACAACACTCCGTGGAAGGCTCAATCATGCATCCGGAGGAGGAGGAGGATGGAATGGGTACAATCATGGATCGAACGGATATCCCATCTGCTGCTGAAATTGTAGCTCCATCATGCGGCGCTGGTAGTGATGACCCTCCTGCATCTCATGCCTCATGGCACCTATCTCGTTGGTCTACGTATCAAGGTGCCCTCCTATATCCGCACGTGGAGTACGGACTGATTGCTCCATGTGACGAGTGAGGTCGTCAATCCTCTAATGAGCCTCGAGATCGCGGCGGTGGCGGTGGAGATGTCGGTATTTTGGCATCTCTGGTGCTAGGGTCTTTGGGGAAGGATGATTGGCCTCTGTATCCTCGTCATCGTCCACCAACTCAATCACAGGGGCCCTCGGACCAACAGTGTCCGTAGTAGTATCCATAGGTACTCCTCTATCCTCCTCACTACTATCTATGCCGAACTCTGCGTCGATCTCTGCATCTCGCACAAATGACCGCCAAATCCTTGACTAGTTGGTAAGGTCTGTGATGGTGAACCGTGGAGACCAAGGAATCCCCTTCGTAGCTTTTGTCTGCCAAGGCATGGCCACTATGGTGGACCACGGACTCGAGGGATCATGATCCGTCGGGTCATAAACTCCTGCAACTCCAAGGGTTTGGCTTCAACGGCCAAAGTGCATGTAGATAGATTGATGTCCATAGCGCCAACAATGTATATCACTAATCCTCTGAAGCAGATGTCTCTCTTCTTCTTGTACCTGACCTTATGATGAGGGACCATCACCAACAGCCCCTACTAGTCCTACAATGCAAGGGTAAATCACTAGATCAAGGACAAGAGCAATTCAAGAGGAGGTGTCCAACTTGTTGGTGTCCTTAGCTCCTAAGGAGACCATTATGATCCATTGCTGACTGAGGCTTTAGTCACGTTAATGAAGATTCCCGACGACTTGGACGTGGAAGGGAGACCATGCATACGTGATTTGGAGCCATGCAAGAGCAAAGAAGAGACACTTGTTCCGGAATTGCAAGAAATGGAAGATTGAGGCTTTTGGAGCTTGTTTTATATTTTATATTATCTTTTGGTATAAAATGAAAGTCGTTTTATAACCTTTAGTTTCAAAACATTTTAAGGGTTATTTTTATTTGTTTTAGTTGTTTTATTTGTTTTATTGTCTTTTTGACAAATGTTATTCCTTTTTTTAGATAGGAGGCTTTCTAGGCATATAAAAAGCCTCCCTAGCTTTTTTTTTTCTGATTAGATAGATTTTTAGCCAATTGATAAACCGTCTCTTTGAGAGCTTTTGTTTCCATTCAGAAAATTCAATCAATAAAGTGAGCCAATTGATTGAATCGTTGCGAATCCCTGCTAGATTGTTCTTTTGTGTGTAAATCTCTGTAGAGATTGGTGCTACTAGTCAATACTAGTCCCTCCTTGTGCTTGTCTCCATTGAAGGCTTGTGTAAGGTTATAGAAGAAAGGGTTGAAGGCATCATCTTGCTTAGGTTTTGATCAATCTGATCAAGGTTCTTGAAAGGGGGTCTTTTGGTTCTTTTGGATCTACTTCTACCATACATCCTACGTTCCCTTTGATCCTCTTTTCTTCCATCTTTCCATCGTCATTTTCTTGTTCTAACAATCTGAATTTTGTGCCATTAGTCAAGGAAAAACGTCATTGTTGGTTTCAAGGATTCCCAATCTAGATCTAGTCATTCGCAGCCCCAACCCGCATCAAAGTGGTATCAGAGCTAGTTGATTGCGAGTCCGGAATCAGCCATCACCATTGACGGTTTGAGTATCTTCTTTGAGTCTTTTCTTTGTTTGAGTCACTTGTTTCATCTTAAGAGTCTATTTGAGTATAATTTGCTTTGTTCCTTGTGTTTATTGGAGAAGAGAAAAAGCCAAGCCAAAAACACCATTGTCCAGCCATTCTACATCACGTTCATCAGCCATTGCAAGAGAGAGGAGAGGGCCACAAAAGCTCCTTATTTGTAGCAACAACAAGAGACTACTTCTAGTTAGTTATCTCTTATTTCTTTTCACTTTTTAATTTCATTCATCTCTCCTATTTTCTTCCACAAAACGTCAGCTAAGGACCACAAAAAAAAAATAAAGAAAAAGAAATATTTTCTCATATATTTTCATCATCCTACATATCATACATTTCATATCATATTCTATACTAACCTAAGTGTAGAAGCTAGAAAAACAAGTGTTTTTGCAATCTGATTGTGAAAGGATCATTGAGACTACAAACAAGAGTTACCTACCTCATTTCTTATCCATCAGCATTACCCAAAAGCCAACGTTAAACACCACAGCCGGCAATATCTCTCTCCATTGCATAAGGACAAGGTAAGTGAAGCTCTCTTCTTAGTCTCTTGTGTGTCTATCTTCCTTGTTTTACTCTAATTCTATCATATCTTGAGTTTACCATCTTTTCGAGTCCATATCAGCCTTTTGCATCTATCTTTGTGTCTTGTGTCTTTTTTTGAGTATTTTGTGTGATTTAGCTAGTTAACATTGCTTGCAAGCCATACGAGTTGAGTTTTGAGTCTTATTTCAGCTTCTTAGTGTCTATCTTGACGTTTTCTATTGTGAACCTTCAAGCAGCCGTGTATCACCCTTTTTCAAGTCAAGGAGTGTGCTAGTTGAGCTAAGGCATTGATCTTAGAAGGAGTTTTAATCCATCCTAGTCAATTGCATCAAATAGCTTGTGATCAACACAACTTGAGTGTGAGAGTGAGAGTAAACACTTGTGAGAATTTTCTGTTTTATCTAATTCAACTAGTTTGCCTGTTTAGTGTGTTTTTTTTTCATGACTAGGTCGAATAGTCCAATCAAGTCCCACAGCAGTGAGCCAATGCACCCGGAGACATTTGCTATGTTGAAGCAACTAATGAATTCGGTGGTAAGATTGACACACCGGATTGACACGTTGGGGCCTCGACCTGCACCCACGGCCACGCCACAGCCGAGGTCCACTTTCGAGCTAGGCGGCACATCTAGAGATGCCCCTAGAGAAACAACACCTGAATCACCCCAAAGAACCCCTCAAGGGCAAGGTATGAGACATGCTAACACTCTTCCTAGAACACCTAATGTGCAAGGTTTTATGGATGATTTTCAGGAGCCACAAGAGGATGTTGAGGAAGAAGGTATGTAGAGAGAGTTCCCTAGGCATCACCCACAACCAAGGAGAGGACGAGAATATGAGCCATTTAGGCCTTATCAAGAGCTAGATGGAATAGGGAAAGTGAAGGTCAAGATTCCTAGTTTTGAAGGCAAGTGTGACCCCCGGATGCTTACATGGATTGGGAGACTAAATTGGAGCAAATTTGGTCTTGCCATCACTTTGGAGAGCAAAGGAAGGTCCAGCTTGCGTCATTGGAGTTCCAAGGCTATGCACTAGTATGATGGGATCATCTTGTCAAGGAAAGAAGAAGAACCTTATATCCGGCCATCACTACATGGGAACAAATGAAGGCCTTGATGAAAGCTCGTTTTGTACCTCAACATTATGCTAGGGAGATGAGGCAAAGGTTGGAGAACCTTAGACAAGGATCCACGAGTGCCGAAGAGGTCTACACCTCTATGCAAATGGCAATGGTGAAAGCTAATGTGGTTGAAGATGAGGAGTCTACAATGGCTAGGTATCTACGCATTTTAAACTCATCTTTGGCTAATGAAATTGATTTGTATCCTTATAGTACCATGGTGGAGCTGCTGCATTTGGCAATCAAAGTAGAGAAGAAGACAAAGGCTAGGAACCAAGGTGCCAAGACAAGCTTTGGAGCTACAAGCTCATGGAAAGCACAAAACAGCCGGCCCCAAGGATCCTACAGCCGTGAGCCTACATCCACCAAGGAGCACAAAGAAGGTGCTCAACACCTCATTCATCTTCTAGACCATTGAATGAGCCTTCAAGTGGTCCTAAACGGAGTACCTTTAACTCTACTCTTCATTCTAAAGATATTGTGTGTTTTAAATGTCAAGGTAGAGGTCATTACATGAGGGATTGCCCTAATAAGAAAACTCTTATTTTAAATCAATTTGGACAATATGAGAGTGAGGATGAGCATGGAAATGATGATAACACCCACCTTAATGGATTGCATGAAATTGGTAGTGATAGTGATGAGGGCATTGAATATGAGCATGGAGAATCATTAATAGCTAGAAGAACTTTGCATGCTAAGCTAGCTCCGTGTGAGGATAATCAAAGAGAGAACCTTTTTCATACTAGATGTCTAATTAAAGGGAAGGTGTGTAATATGATCATAGATGGAGGTAGTTGTTGCAATATAGTTAGCACTAATTTGATTAATAAGTTGCAAATTACCACATTTTATCACCCTAGGCGTTACAAATTGCATTGGATGAATGATTGTGGAGAATTAAAAGTAAATAAGCAAGCTAGAGTTACTATCACTTTAGGTAGCTATGATGACACCATTACTTGTGACGTAGTTCCCATGCAATCTTGTCATATTCTTTTGGGACGTCCATGGCAATTTGATAGGAGAGTTAAGCATGATGGTTTGACTAATAGGCATACCTTTTAATTTAATGGTCAAATACTAACTCTTAAGCCTATGACACCATTGCAAATTGCTGAATTTTATGAGAAGAAGAAGGAGTTGAGTGTGGAGCAAAATGAGGTGAAAAAGAGAGGGAATAGCTCACGGTCTAAAACAGAACCCACGGCCAAGATTAGTACCACCCTATTAGCCACACCTTCTAGTGTCCTTCTAGCATCCAAGGAGGAGTACATCCTAGATTACACCCCTTTAGATGCCATTCTTGTGAGCTTGTGCAAGAGCTTAGTGACTTTGAGTGATAAAGCCAAGGCTACCCTACCTAAGCCCATCCTAGCTATCCTAGATGAGTTTAGTGATGTGTTTCCTGACGAGATTCCGGCTGGCCTTCCACCTTTTAGAGGTATTGAGCACCAAATAGATCTTATTCCCGATGCTACACTCCCAACCCGTCCAGCCTATAGGATGAACCCTAAGGAGAGCCAAGAGATCCAAAACCAAGTCCAAGAACTCTTAGATAAGGGTTATGTAAGGGAGAGTTTGAGTCCTAGTGCCGTTCCCGTCCTCTTAGTGCCTAAGAAGGACAATAAATGGAGGATGTGTGTTGATTGTAAAGCCATCAACAACATCACCATTAAGTACCCGCCATCCTATCCCACGTTTAGCTGACATGTTAGATGAGTTGAATGGAGCCACATTATTCTCTAAGATAGATCTTAGGAGTGGTTATCACCAAATCAGAATGAGGGAGGGAGATGAGTGGAAAACGGCATTCAAGACCAAGTTTGGTCTTTATGAGTGGCTAGTGATGCCATTTGGTTTAACCAATGCTCCTAGCACATTTATGAGATTGAGGAATCACGTGTTGAGACACTACATTGGTAGGTTTGTTGTGGTTTACTTTGATGACATCATCATCTATAGTAAGTCACTTAAAGAGCATGAGGAACATTTGAGGGAAGTACTTGCAACTCTTAGAATTGAATATTTGTATGCTAATTTGAAGAAATGTGAGTTTAATACTAATCAAGTTGTTTTTCTTGGTTTTGTAGTAAGCACAAGAGGTCTTAGAGGTGGATGGAGAGAAGATTAAGGCAATCCAGGAATGGCCTACTCCCGCAACCCTCGGTCAAGTGAGGAGTTTCCACGGCCTAGCAACCTTCTATAGACGTTTTGTGCGAGATTTCAGCACCATAGCGGCCCCACTCACGCCCTTGACAAAGAAGAAGGTGCCATTTGTGTGGGGAGATGCTCAAGCGAAGGCGTTTAAGGAGTTGAAGTGGCGGCTGTCCCATGCACCTCTCCTAGCTCTTCCGGACTTCACTAAACCTTTTGAGGTCGAGTGTGATGCTTCGGGTATTGGCATTGGAGGAGTACTCATGCAAGAGGGCAAGCCACTAGCATTTTTTAGTGAGAAATTAAAGGGAGCATGTTAAAACTACTCGACGTATGATAAAGAACTTTATGCATTGTTTAGAGTATTAAAAACATGGCAACATTATTTATGGCCTAGTGAATTTGTCCTACGTACCGATCATGAGTTCTTAAGACAATTTAGGAGTCAAGATAAGTTAGATAGGAGACATGGTAGATGGATGGAGTTTATAGAAACTTTTCCTTATATCATAAAGTATAAAAAGGGCAAGGATAATGTTGTAGCGGATGATCTCTTTAGGAGACACTCTTTAATCACAAGTATGTGCATCTAGAGGAGCCTTTGATAAGTATTACTTGTTTGAGGGTTTTCTATTTAGAGTCAATAAAGTATGCATTCCTAAGTGTTCCCTTAGGCTATTACTTGTTGAGGAAGCCCATATGGGAGTCTTAATGGGGCATTCCTAAGTGTTCTTTAGGGAAATTGTTAGATTACATGCAGTATCTAGAAGTATAGTGAGTGATAGGGATGTTAAGTTTCTTAGTTTCTTTTGGAAGACTCTTTGGGGTAAACTAGGGACGAAGTTGCTATTTTCGACTTCTACTCATCCTCAAACGGATGGTCAAACCGAAGTAACTAATAGGACATTAACAACCATTATGAGGGCTGTTTTAAAAGATAATTTGAAAGCTTGGGAAGATGTCTTGCCTCATGTAGAATTTGCATATAATCGTACATTACATTCTTCTACTAATCTAACTCCTTTTGAGTGTGTCTATGGGTTGAATCTTTTGACCCCTTTTGATCTTATACCATTGCCCATAGCGGAGCGATTAGATTTTAATGCAGAAAAACAGGTGGAGAACATCAAGGAACTGCATGAAAAGACACGCAAAAGGCTAGAGGAGAAGGGGAGGCAAGTGGCGGCCAAGGCTAATAGGAACCGCAAGCAAGTGTTGTTCGAACCGGAAGACCTCGTGTGGTTGCATTTAAGGAAGGATAGGTTCCCGGAAACGCGCAAGTCGAAGCTATCACCTAGGAGAGACGGACCATTCAAAGTACTACGTAAGGTTGGCAACAATGCTTATGTACTAGATCTTCCGGATGACTATGGAGTGAGCCCTACTTTCAACGTAGGAGATCTAAGTCCCTTTGAGTCAAGTTATACGGATGGTGATGATTCGAGGACGAATCCTTCCCAAGAAGGGGAGTATGATGAGGGACCATCACCAACAGCCCCTACTAGTCCTACAATGCAAGGGCCAATCACTAGATCAAGGGCAAGAGCAATTCAAGAGGAGGTGTCCAACTTGTTGGTGTCCTTAGCTCCTAAGGAGACCATTGATGATCCATTGCTGAATGAGGCCTCCTTAGTCACGTTAATGACGATTCTCGACGACTTGGACGTGGAAGGGAGACCATGCACACGTGATTTGGAGCCATGCAAGAGCAAAGATGAGACACTTGTTCCGGAATTGCAAGAAATGGAAGATTGAGGCTTTTGGAGCTTCTTTTGTATTTTATATAATCTTTTTGTATAAAATGAAAGACTTTTTATAACCTTTAGGTTCAAAAAGTTTTAAGGGTTATTTTTATTTGTTTTAGTTGTTTTATTTGTTTCATTGTCTTTTTGACAAATGCTATTCCTTTTTTAGATAGGAGGCTTTCTAGGCATATAAAAAGCCTCCCTTAGCTTCTTTCCTGATTAGATAGATTTTAGCAAAACTTGATAAATGTCTCTTTGAGAGTTTTTGTTCATATTCAGAAAATTCAATCAATAAAGTGAACCAATTGATTGAATCGTTGTGAATCTCTGCTAGATTGTTCTTGTGTGTGTTAATCTCTTTAGAGATTGGTGCTACTAGTCAATACTAGTCCCTCCTTACGCTAGTCTCCATTGAAGGCTTGTGTAAGGTTATAGAAGAAAGGGTTGAAGGTATCATCTTGTTTGGGGTTTGATCAATCTGATCAAGGTTCTTGTAAGGGAGTCTTTTGGTTCTTTTGGATCTACTTCTACCATACATCCTACGTCCCCTTTCATCCTCTTTTCTTCCATCTTTCCATCGTCATTTTCTTGTTCTAACAATCTGAATTTTGTGCCATTGGTCAAGGAAAAACGTCATTGTTGGTTTCAAGGATTCCCAATCTAGATCTAGTCATTCGCAGCCCCAACCCGCACCACCTTGTGCAGCTCATCCACCGTCATGGTGGCAAAATCCGGAACACCACCTGTAGTCATTCAGAAAAGAGCATGTAACACACCTTGTCAGATCTTCTAAGGCGTCTCAGTCCAGGCGAGCAGCATCTCACTCAAAATCTTGTGAGTGATCCGGAAAACAACATGGTAGGCGTTCTTCTCCTTAGAGTCGCCGGACTGCCAATGATCTGCACTCTAAGTAATGTGATAAATGTTGCTCCAGAAAGCATGCGCCTCTCGTCTAGAGGGGAAGTCGTTGACGGTGGCAGGTGGAAATCCGAAGAGTGTCCCAAAGTTCTCCACTATAAAGGCATACCCTTTGTTCATCACCCTAAACATCACTTCCTTCTGTTCCGGCACATGGGTGATGGAACTGATAAACTAGAATGGTGGCTCCACATAAACCCGTGTTCGGATGGCCATAAACTACTCAAGGCCAACTAGGGAGATCACCCCCTATAGGTCATCGACGACGTAGAGGCAATTGAAATCCTCGACGTCAACGTAGCAGGGGGTATGATTAGTCGGGAGCATATCCGGTCATAATCCTTTTGGAACCGACCAAGGATGATCGGCACCTGTGGTGGTGTAGGAGGCGAGAGAGAATGGTTTCCGTCATCGGGGCGGTCATGGATTGCTATTTATCTATTCTAACGACGCATTTTCTCAGTTTAGAGTTCAGATCTCGGGCTGCTTTTGAGGGTATCTCGGCCGAGATGACGGGGTTTAACCGAGATGGGTAGCACTTTGATCGAAATCACAAACATGTAAGCCTTTCCCCAAAATTTCACTACTAAAAGCCTCCTAAGGGGTTCCTCGTTCAATTTCAACACACCAAACTGATGCGGGTTGGGGCCGCAAATGACTAGATCTAGATTGTGAATCATTGAAGACAACAATGGACGTTTTCCTTGACAAATGCCACGCAAAATCAGATTGTTTAGAACCAAAAATGACGTTGGACAAAAGGGAAGAAAGAGAATGAAAAGGAACGTGTAATGTTTGGTAGAAGTAGATCCAAAAGAACCAAAAGACTCCCTTACAAGAACCTTGATCAGATTGATCAAAACCCAAGCAAGATTGATCAAAACCCAAACAAGATGATCTCCCTAGTGTTTAATATGTTAATGAACTGAAATAACTAACTAAAGGCCCATCAAGACATAAGTTTGGACTTTTATTCTAAAAAGACTTAAAAACACTTAAAACAGCCAAATAAGCTTATTCAGCCAATTTGGAACATTTCAGCCTTATGTAGAACCCTTAGGCGTGCAGCTTGTTCCTTGGTAGACCATGATCATCATCAAGGCTCGTTGGCTCATGGAAGGTGAGTTAGGTGGTTCATGGTTAGAAGCAATGCATCCATCTCAGCTTGTAGTTTAGCTTGAGCCCTTGTTAAGGGACCTTGACTTAGCTTGGATGATCCTTCATCATTCTGCCCTTCTTGAAATGGATTCGACCCCGAATCACCATGATCATAGCTCGACGGTGGGAATTGACTCAAGTAACGCACATTGAATGTAGGATCGCATGTGTAATGATCCGGCAACTCCAAAACATAAGCATTATCCCCCACCTTGTGTAAGACCTTGAAAGGTCCATTTCCTCTTGGAGAGAGCTTGGATTTCCTCAACTGTTGAAACCTCTCATTCCTTAAGTGCAGCCACACGAGATCACCAGGCTCGAATGTGATCTTCTTGCGTCCGTGGTTAGCTTTCGCAGCATTGTACTTGCCCTTCTCCTCAAGCTTCTGGCGTGTCCTCTCATGCAACTCCCGAATGTGTTCAACCTGTGTTTTAGCACTGAAATCTACTCGCTCCTTCTTAGGCAACGGTGTAAGATCAAACGGGGTTAGTGGATTAAACCCATACACACACTCAAAAGGAGAAATGGAAGTTGAAGAATGCACAACCCTATTATAAGCAAATTCGACATGAGGTAAGGCATCTTCCCATTCCTTAAGACTCTTCTTAATAACAGCCCTTAACAAAGTAGTTAGTGTCCTATTAGTTACCTCAGTTTGGCCATCAGTTTGAGGGTGACTAGAAGTAGAAAACAATAGCTTAGTTCCTAGCTTTCCCCAAAGAGTTTTCCAAAAGTAATTTAGAAATTTAACATCCCTATCACTAACTATAGTCCTCAGAACTCCATACAACCTAACTACTTCCCTAAAGAACAAGTTGGCTACATTAGTGGCATCATCAGTCTTATGGCAAGCTATAAAGTGAGCCATCTTAGAGACTCGATCTACAACCACAAATATCGAGTCTCTGCAACTCTTAGTCCTAGGCAATCCCACAATAAAGTCCATACTAATATCCTCCCAAGGGGCTGTAGGGATTGGCAAAGGCGTGTACAAACCATGGGGTTTCACTTTGGATTTGGCTCTAAGGCATTCTAAACATCTCTTAACAACATGTTCTACATCCCTAAGCATATGAGGCCAAAAGAAGTGTGAAGTAAGCATAGCATAAGTCTTATCTCTCCCAAAATGCCCCATTAATCCTTCTTTATGGGATTCATCAACTAATAATATCCGAAGAGAACACCTAGGGATACAAACCTTATCAGCCTTAAACAAGAAACCATCAAACAAGTAGAACTTATCTAGAGCACCCTTAGCCACACATATCTTGTAGGTTTCACCAAAATCAGCATCATCAACATATAATTCCTTAACATACATGAAACTTAGCACTTTAGAATCAAGGGTGGTCAACAAAGAGTGTCTCCTAGATAATGCATCAGCAACTACATTGTCCTTTCCCTTTTTATACTTGATAACATAAGGAAAAGTCTCAATGAACTCCATCCAACTATCATGTCGCCTATCTAGTTTATCTTGACTCCTAAAGTGTTTTAAAGATTCATGATCAGAATGCAAGATAAACTCTCTAGGCCACAAGTAGTGTTGCCATGTCTTAAGTACTCTAAACAAAGCATATAACTCCTTATCATAAGTAGAATAGTTAAGACATGCTCCTTTGAGTTTCTCACTAAAGAAAGCAATAGGTTTACCTTCTTGCATAAGAACACCTCCAATTCCAATTCCGGATGCATAACACTCCACTTCACATGGCTTGTTGAAATCTGGAAGAGCAAGCAAAGCTGCATGAGTGAGAACCTCCTTAAGCTTGTTGAATGCATGGTCATGCGCACTACCCCACACAAATGGCGTGTTCTTCTTGCATATTGATAACACGATTTATAACATAGTTATAAGTGTACATTTAGATAGAATTCTCGCTCATTCATGCATGATCTAACATAGTTCAGGACGTTTTGCAACCAATTCACGTATTTTGTCGAGATAGACGTCTACACGGACTTGTGTGCGTTTTGTAGGTATTTCGGGAAGTTTAGAGCTAAAACGACGCGTTTAAGGATCGTTCATTTAGATGACACGTCCTCGGACTCATTAGGACACAAGCCAAGGACTAAGAAGGACTCATGGGACCTTGCCAACACAAACCATGCACCAAACCACAGCTCAATGATCCAAGGCGAAGTTTCTGCATAGAATCACGGTTCTCTGAAGAACCACGGCCGTGGAAATGACCGTGGATTTTGCCAGATTCTCGTGACAGCTGTGCCACGACTCTCATGGCCAGCTCATGAAGAATTGGTTATAAATGTGGTCCTTCATGGATTGTTTGAGGCAGCTGGAGTAGTTTGGGAGCAGCTCATCCATTATCCATTTCTCTAACAAATATATTCTCGAAAATCAAGAGGTTTTCTAGGGAGGAAAGTGTCAAAGAGAAGGAGAAGAACTCCATTGAAGAGGAGGAGAAGAACACACCATAGCTTTCTTGTATTTCGGATTTCGTTTTCTAGAGATTGTATGAGACTTTGAACCTTCTTTTGGAAGGGTTGTAAGTGGTTCTAATTCTAATCTTCAGCTTAGTTTTGGATTAAGTTTACTTGTTCATCCCTTTGCTTTCATTATCTTGCAATGGATGTTTTGATTTCATGTTTGTTTGTTTTGAGTTCCATTATGAATGTTGTAGGCTAAATTGATGTGGTTCTAGGGTAAGGAAAGGAAGGTTATGGCTAGAACTATGATAGGACGAACTTAGATTTACCTTTGGATGATTTTTGTTTGTGAACGTAGATTCTATTAGAAATCACGGGTAGTTCTTGAAGAACCACGGTCGTGGTTTCTGTAGAACAAACCGTGATTTTCCTGGTTCGACGGACCTTGCCTAAGACCTATGAATTGTTGAAACCCTAAGTGTTTGCTGAGTTTAACCTATTCTAGGGTGACTTAGTATAGTGGCTAAGGGTTAGGAGAGACTTACCCGGTAATCCTTGCCCTTAGAATCTAAAATAGCAAACCTTAGGTAATGATGAGCCTAATAAGCCGCCATTGGATTAGATGTGCTAGGATAGTTGTTTAGGACTTCCCTTTCCAAGACTTACCCGGTAAGGATAGGTAGGTCCCTAATTAACAATCCGGTTTGTGTAGAATTCCTATCTTTAAGATCTTAGAGACTTACCCGGTAATGAGATCTTAGAAGTGGACTAGTTGGATCATGAGACTTACCCGGTAATTGATCCCAAATTAGAAACACTAAATCCCAACATATCATAGTGAGATCCAAAGAATGAATAGATGACTTGAGTTTTATGCCATAACCGAAATTTCCGACCCCTAGAATCCATCTTCTCTTTCTTTGATCATCATCTTGTTTGGTTTGTTCATTTGTGCAGATTTTTTAGTCTAGTTTGATTGTTTACTTTGCATGAATTGTGATCTTTGATTGATCACCAAAAATCCAACCAAAAAAACAATTGAGGTTTTCATTTCTTTGTTTCCCTCTTTTCTAACCTTAGACCTTCACTAAACTTAATCACAAAACCGAATCAATTTCACCTTAGTCTTTGTGTTCGATCTCGGAATACTATCCATACTACAAACGTCCCGTACACTGCGGGTGCGCTAGAAGTTAGGATAAATATAACGAGTATAAATTTAAGGCTTATTGCGTGCACACTTTTTAGCGTAACAAGTTTTTGGCGCCGTTGCCGGGGACTAGGTCTAGATTGAGTCTATTTTGTGATTGTTTCTAGTGTAGATCTTTCTTGTTGCTTTTGATCTCTCTTTGGTTGGTGTCTTTGCTTTTCAGGACATTTATTTCTCTTTAGGTGTATGCGAAGATCTCGTGGAAAGGATTAAGCTCCATTCGATCCCGAACCGGAGAAAACCCTTCGATCTAGATCCAAGAACATCCGAAAAGAGAGAGAGAGATGGCCGGTAGAAACCTCCAAGCTGAGTTGGATGAAGCCTTAGAGCAAATAAGGCTAAGAGATGAGCTCTTGGAGGAAGAAAGGAGACTTGCCAATGAGAGGCAAGAGGAAACTAGGAGGGAGATTGAGGAGATTAGGCAAGCCCTTGTTCAAGGAGAGCTTAATCGCCGACAACCTCCGCCTCCTCCACCACCGATGGTACAACCGCAGCCGGCGGCCAATGTTAGGGTTGTTCCCATTGCTATTGAGGAGCCACAAACCCTAGGGACACGTATGGATCCGGCGCAAAGAGCACACCGACCGGGTGTGAATCTAGGAATCCCGCACCCCACAACTATGAGCTCCGCCCTCAAGTTCTACAAATGATCCGGCACAATCAATTTGGAGGGATGGAAGGAGAGTCTCCTCACCAACATTTGATGAACTACGAGATTTTGATGGAGACTCTTAGACCGCCAAGATTGGAGAGCAACAACCATAAGCTTAGAGCTTTTTCCTTATCTCTTAAGGATAAAGCCTTGGCTTGGTATCAATCTATTCCGCAAGGGCGAGTTGGTACTTGGGAGGAGATGACAACCGAGTTCTTAACCAAGTTCTTCCCACCTTCCAAGACCACCGAATTAAGGGGAAAGATCAATGCCTTCGTGATGAGGGATAGAGAAAGTTTGTTCAAGTCTTGGGAGAGATTCAAGGACCTTCTCCTAGATTGTCCTCACCATGGCATACCGAAAATTGAGCTATTGGAAATCTACTTCAAGGGACTTGATGAAGATAGCCAATTCAAGCTTCAATCCCTCTTCGGTAGGACTTTCATGGAGAAGCATGTAGATGATGCTTGGGAGTTTGTGGAGAAGCAAGCTCTAGTGATTGAGAAGTACTCTCATAGGAAGAGTGAAGGAAGAAAGGCGGGAGCATATGAGGTGAGCGAAGTCACCATGAGTAATTTCAAGCTTGACGCCATCAACAACGAATTGAAATCCTTGAGAGAGTTGTGTACTACAACCTTGAAGAGCCAAGCAACTCCTCAAGTGCTTCCACAAGCTAACTTGTCTTCCAAGGAGCAGGATGTGAATTATATGGGAAGGAGCAACTTCAACAATTACCAAGGCTCAAGAAATTTCAACAACAACCGGCAATTCAACAATTACCGGCCCAACCACAACCATCCCGGATTTTCTTACTCTAACCCGGATGGAGCCTTGAACCCTCCCGCCTCCTCAAGCACAACTCCACCACAAAGAGCTTCACAAGAGCCTCCACCCGGTTTTCCTCAACCTTCAAAAGATAGAACCGAAGTCATGTTTGAGCAATTACTAGGAAGGTTGAGTGGACTTGAGAGCACCGTGACTTCAATTTCTAAGGCTCAAAAGGTCTTGGAAGCACAAGTTTTTCAAAAGGCGGGTGAAGCACATAGAGATCCGGGGAAGCTTCCCGGAAGAACCGAAGACAACCCAAGAGGCCAAGTGTTGGCTATCACAACAAGGAGTGGGTTGAATATTGATGACATGAATTATGACCTATTTTTAGGCATGTATTTATATAGATTTTCCCTTTATTTTGCATGCATAGACATACATTCATGGAATTTATGGTTATATTCACCTACTTTGCAAGAATAGAGGTCTACATAGAGTTTTATTGCATTTGTAGGTAATTTGGCGAATTATGGAGCGAAATAGCATATTTAAGGATTAAGCCTTGAAGCGGGACAAAAAGGAGCAATAAAAGGAAGTTAGGACGCGCCAAAGTATCTTCTGATACCATCTGACGCGGCCCAAAGTATTCTCTGATACCGTCTGACGCGCCAAAGTATTCTCTGATACCGTCTGACGCGCCAAAGTATTCTCTGATACCGTCGGACGCGGCCCAAAGTATTCTCTGATACCGTCTGACGCGCCAAAGTATTTTCTGATACCTTATGATGCGGCCCAGAGTATCTTCTGATACCGGCGCACTCGACTTCTTTTCAGCCCAGATTTCTAGGGTTTTATCTTTAAACCCTAGATAGATCCCTACATATATTTGAGAGCCTTCAATTTTGAAGGGGGACGGTGACAGCCCTAGGATTTGGATCCCCAAAGAGAGGGAGGCTTGAAGATTTTATTGCGTACAGGGAAGATTCGGAGAAGGACGCATTTTGGAGATTGTGTACTTCGATATTGTCTTAGGTTTATCTTTGGAGACGGATTGACACCCCGTTCTTCATTGTTCCTTAAGATTGTTGTGAGGATTTCTATTCCTTTTTTCTGCATTCATTCAATACAAACATTTGTTATTGGATTTAAGATTGGTTATTTGATAGTCATTGAGTTTTTGAGGTTTTCGTCCATTTTCTCTTTAAACTTGATTATTGAATTGATGATGATGGTTATTGGCTAAAACCCTTTAGCAATTCTAAGGTGAAGGGTTAATAATTGTGGCTTAGATAATGATAGATCGATCGTAATTTGATTGGACCCTGAGAGTGCGAGAAATATCGTCGACACCCTAAATCACGGCCTATTCTTAGGTTTCCACGGCCGTGATTCTTAAGATCTAGCCGTGATTTACCCCAATTTACGAATTTTGCTTTTACTTTTATCCAAGGTTAAAGATTAGCTTTAATATAGTCTAGGTTTGCCCTTTTCTAGGTAGTAGTGAAGCCTCAACAACCTCTACTTCGATTTCTAGTGTCGCAACCTTAATCGGTTTAGTTAGTTTTGATCCTTGGGTTACAAGTTTGGATATTTGAGATCAATTCTTGTCCTTAGATCGTTTCTATATTGCAGCCTCAACAACCTTTATAGAGAGAGTCTTTGGGTTAGACATATAGGGTTTTGGAACTTCGCCGTACATTACCTTACCTTAGTATACCTTTGCAAACCTCAACTCTGTCCTTATATCTATAGTATATCTTGAATCGATTGCCACAATTTGACATCCGGATCTTTAGGGTTGCTGTTTTCCCCAATATTTGCAAAAGCTTCTATTTTCATTGCTCGATAATTTGTGAACTGAATTTGATCCCCCAAATCCCTGAGTTCGATACTCTGGAATACTTGCTTAACTACGCCGATCCGTACACTGCGGGTTCGCTTGCTTTTATTCTAGTTTTATAAATTTAAAACTTATTTGCAAACACTTTTTGGGCGAACAAGTTTTTGGCGCCGTTGCCGGGGACTGTTCTTTCTTTTTCTACTAATCTTTTTGCTTGAGTGTTCTTGCAGGTTTGTGTTCTTAGGTACATACGAAGTTCTTGTTCCGGCAACGGAACAGAGTTTCGCCAAAAAACAAGTTTTTGGCGCCGTTGCCGGGGATTTGGTCTAGGCCAAATTCAGTTTTCGGTTGTCGGGCTTGAGTGCTTTTTGCTTTTAATCTTTTCGGTATGAGTTTTTGAGTTTTCAGGTTCACCAATGGCTGCATGGAGCAATGAACCTGCATTTGATCCAGCCTGGTTTGCATGGCAAGGTGCTAGGGCGGACCATTATGAATATTTGGAAGAGAAATACGTCTTCTATTGGTTTGACAGCGAAAGAGAACGTGAACAAACCATTGAATATGAATTTGCAAAATGGGAAAAGCTACACTACCCAAAGAAGGTTAAGAAGAAACCTCCCAAAGATGTGGAGGACTCGAAATTTGAAGAATTGATGAAGAAATTTGAGATGATCGAAGAAAGATTCAAAGCCTATGATGAATATAATCTAAAAGTGATAGAAGACGCAAAAAAGAATATTTCTAAGGTTGAAAAACCCTTGGAAAATCATTCATCTAGCAAGGAAGAATTACAAGTTTCGAGCGTTCCTCCTATTGAGCTTGAAACCCCTCTTGAAGTCCTCAATGAAAAAGAGGAAGGTGTGGAAGACCTCGAACCAACTGTTATAGCTGCGGTCGAGATGGAGGAAGAAATGGTTGAGCTGGAAGAAGAAGAGAACGTGGAGAACCTTAGCCAAATTGCTGAAACTGTGGCCCAGGTTAAAGAGGATCCAGCTGAGTTGGGAGATATTTCATGTGTGGATCATCATTCCAACATGAAAGTTGTCCCAAGCCTTGAAGAACTTTACAAGGTACATTCTCTTACTTCCATTGAAATTCCTATTAAAAATTCTTATTTTTGTAGGAATGCGCCGGAGAGTTGGAGGTCTCTTCCAAAAGAACCTCCTAAGATGAAGATGAAACCTCCATTAAAACTGTTGGAAGTAGATGCTCCTTGGACTACAAGGAGTGGAGTTAGCAAGCACTTCACCGTTAAGGCGATGAAGTGTCTTTTGTTCAAGTATGGGGTCATTCACATGACGAACACCATACATCATCCCCAATCTGGAGATGGGGAAGCTAGGAGGATTCTCGAGAAACTGATTTCTCGATCCCGGAAAGGATGGGACGCAAGGCTGAATAATGTCCCATTGAAGCATATGAAAGCTAGGAGAATCCCGGTGAGAATCAAACCGTACAAGCTTGTACGTGGGAGATCTTACCATTTGCCGGTGAAATTAGGAACCTTTTTCGTGGAATTAATTGATGAGTTTGATGAGAAATCCAAGATGTTCAAGGTACATTGAGTCATCTATGGAGATAGGTCCAGCTAGCGACGTTAAACCAAGCACTTCTTGGGAGGCAACCCAAGGTAATGCATCTTTTTCCCTTTTCTTTTTCTTAGGATAGTTAGCTTGTTTGTTTTGTTTTTGCTTTGTTTTTTTTCCTTCTCGATGCGCTCTCGGTTTGTTTGTGTCATGGATCGCATGAACTAGGTATAATCTTGAGGAATTGATGGAAAAAGGCAATACAAATGTGCCTAAGGACGTTTTCAAGGAACAAAAGGCAAGAAATCGACTACCCAAAAGAAGATCGGTCGATTTAGGCTTCAGAACAGGTCGATTTTTGACAACAGAAAGAAAAATCGACCCAGAGATCGACCCCCTCAGGAAAAATCGGGCCGACGAAAAAATCGGGCAAAAAACTCGGCCGATTTTTTGAAAAATCGGTCGATTTTTTTTAAAAAAAAAAAAAAAAAAAAAAAAAAAAAATTTTTTCCGGAAAATTTTTATTCGGCCAAAAGACGTTCCCCTTCTTCATTCTTCGACACCGATTGGAATATCCGGAGTTCCCTATTGCGCTTATATAGAATCTCACCATCACCACTCAATGAATGATTCGTCATGCCTGATTCGTTATCTTACATTGTGAGTATGCTTTTCTTCCTTTTCTTTTCTTCACATTGGGGAGAATGTGAGTTTTAAGTATGGGGTGGAGGTATTTGCAATACCATTTGCATGTTTTATGTCTTGCATCATATGATTATGAAAATTTTGAAAAATTTTTGTGCTTCTAGAATGGATATGATCTCTATGATGAACATTGTTTTGTGGAATAGCTATGATGATTTTGATATGCTTGAATTGATTTATGACACATGTGGGATTTGAATACTTTGATAGAACTTCATGCATGTTTGATAATTCGCTTTCATTCTAAATCATGTTGAGTGTTGAAGGTTGAAACCGCATGATAAGTTCTTACACTTCTTATTGATATGATTAAGGCACCTCGATTTTTCTTGCTTCTTTCCTTATTCATTTAGCCCCTCAATAAAATAATTGTCTCCCTTACCTATCCGGGAATTTGGAGGAGTTGATATTTGGCATGTTTGATGTGGGAGGGCCATGAAAGCAAAAATTTTGCATTCAAAGAATAGAAAGAACTTGTAGGTTTGGGGAAGTCAATCATGACGATGAGTAACTCGGCACCATTCACATAGCCGGGTGTTTGTGTCTTGCCAAAGTCGGATTGAGCGATATTCCTAGCGGATTATGGTATGTGCGCTAAGGGTTTGAGGCATCTCATAAAAATTGAGAAACGCCAATCTCCTAGGCTTCGGTTTTTGTGCACCTCTATCCATAACTCCAAAAGTAAAGTCGAAAAATGAAAAGAAGAGAGCGAAGCTCTAAGTTTGAAAGTGCTGCGGAAACCGCAAGAGAAGAAGAAAAGAGTAGTTATCCACTTTCCCGGATTCATGCACCACATCCCTTATAAGTTTCCCTCCTTTCCGCATTCTTGACCTTACTTGAAAGTCCTTAAGATCATTGGAATGTGTTTGGCTTTGTGGTCTAAATTGGATTCCTCATGATTGATTTTGATATATTGCAAGTTATGATGCATGTTATGATTTTTCTTTCAAAGTGTGATTATCCTTTCCATGATATAATTCCTTTTGATCATATGATGATTTTCATTAGCTATGAAGCAACCATTTGAGAGTGATCTATGAATAGAAGCACAACCAAAATATTGTGGTTTTTCTTTATTTTTGCATATTCATAATCCATATCATCTTTTATTTTAAGTTTGAATCTTGCTTGGGGACAAGCAAGAGGCAAGTATGGGGTATTTTGATGACATGAATTATGACCTATTTTTAGGCATGTATTTATATAGATTTTCCCTTTATTTTGCATGCATAGACATACATTCATGGAATTTATGGTTATATTCACCTACTTTGCAAGAATAGAGGTCTACACAGAGTTTATTGCATTTGTAGGTAATTTGGCGAATTATGGAGCGAAATAACATATTTAAGGATTAAGCCTTGAAGCGGGACAAAAAGGAGCAATAAAAGGAAGTTAGGACGCGCCAAAGTATCTTCTGATACCATCTGACGCGGCCCAAAGTATTCTCTGATACCGTCTGACGCGCCAAAGTATTCTCTGATACCGTCTGACGCGCCAAAGTATTCTCTGATACCATCGGACGCGGCCCAAAGTATTCTCTGATACCGTCTGACGCGCCAAAGTATTTTCTGATACCTTATGATGCGGCCCAGAGTATCTTCTGATACCGGCGCACTCGACTTCTTTTCAGCCCAGATTTCTAGGGTTTTATCTTTAAACCCTAGATAGATCCCTACATATATTTGAGAGCCTTCAATTTTGAAGGGGGACGGTGACAGCCCTAGGATTTGGATCCCCAAAGAGAGGGAGGCTTGAAGATTTTATTGCGTACAGGGAAGATTCGGAGAAGGACGCATTTTGGAGATTGTGTACTTCGATATTGTCTTAGGTTTATCTTTGGAGACGGATTGACACCCCGTTCTTCATTGTTCCTTAAGATTGTTGTGAGGATTTCTATTCCTTTTTTCTGCATTCATTCAATACAAACATTTGTTATTGGATTTAAGATTGGTTATTTGATAGTCATTGAGTTTTTGAGGTTTTCGTCCATTTTCTCTTTAAACTTGATTATTGAATTGATGATGATGGTTATTGGCTAAAACCCTTTAGCAATTCTAAGGTGAAGGGTTAATAATTGTGGCTTAGATAATGATAGATCGATCGTAATTTGATTGGACCCTGAGAGTGCGAGAAATATCGTCGACACCCTAAATCACGGCCTATTCTTAGGTTTCCACGGCCGTGATTCTTAAGATCTAGCCGTGATTTACCCCAATTTACGAATTTTGCTTTTACTTTTATCCAAGGTTAAAGATTAGCTTTAATATAGTCTAGGTTTGCCCTTTTCTAGGTAGTAGTGAAGCCTCAACAACCTCTACTTCGATTTCTAGTGTCGCAACCTTAATCGGTTTAGTTAGTTTTGATCCTTGGGTTACAAGTTTGGATATTTGAGATCAATTCTTGTCCTTAGATCGTTTCTATATTGCAGCCTCAACAACCTTTATAGAGAGAGTCTTTGGGTTAGACATATAGGGTTTTGGAACTTCGCCGTACATTACCTTACCTTAGTATACCTTTGCAAACCTCAACTCTGTCCTTATATCTATAGTATATCTTGAATCGATTGCCACAATTTGACATCCGGATCTTTAGGGTTGCTGTTTTCCCCAATATTTGCAAAAGCTTCTATTTTCATTGCTCGATAATTTGTGAACTGAATTTGATCCCCCAAATCCCTGAGTTCGATACTCTGGAATACTTGCTTAACTACGCCGATCCGTACACTGCGGGTTCGCTTGCTTTTATTCTAGTTTTATAAATTTAAAACTTATTTGCACACACTTTTTGGGCGAACAAATATGAAGGATCCTTTGCCCAAGGATCAAGCTAAGGGAAAGTAAGTAGTGGTAGAAGAGGGAAGAAAGCAAGAAGATGGGGGCAAGAGCAAGGATGTAGAGCCAACTTATGTAGCACCACCTCCATACAAGCCGCCACTACCATTCCCACAATCAAGAGCAAGAGCTCGTTTGGACAATCACTTTGGTAAGTTCCTTGAACTAATGTCCAAGTTACATATTAACATTCCGTTCATGGATGCTATCTTAGGGATGCCGGCATATGGGAAATTTTTGAAAGAAATACTCTCCAACAAAAGGAAGCTGGAGGAGTATGGGGAGATAAGGATGACCAAGAGATCCTCGGAATTGATCCAAACCATGAAGGAAGAAATGCCTCCCAAGCTAAGGGATCCGGGTTCCTTTTGCGTCCCAATAGGAGTGGGAGATGTGAAGTACGAGGCCCTTTGTGATCTAGGGGCGAGTGTAAGCATCATACCGCTTGCACTTAGCAACAAGGTCGGGTTAGGAGAGCCAAAGCCGGTCAAGATGACCCTCTATATGGCGGACCGTTCTATCACTCATCCGGTTGGGATTCTAGAGGACATTCCTGTGCAACTAGGAGGATTCTACGTGCCTATTGATTTCGTAGTATTGGACATTCCGGCGGATTATCCGGTTCCTATCATCTTAGGAAGACCTTTCCTAGCTACTTCCGGTTGCCTAGTGGATTGCAAGAATGGGACTCTCTCCTTCAACATAGGGGAAGAGAGCATCAAGTTCAAGCTTTCCACAATGATGAAAGGGCCAACCCTTGATGAAGATATCTTCAACTTAGTTGACCAAGAAGAGTCTAGAGAGATTGTGAGCTCGATCTTGATCAAGGATCCTTTGGAAAAGGTTCTCACCTTAAGCATGATGGAGGAGGGTGTTGAAGAGGCCTCCAATGAAGAGATCAAAGCTTTGGAAGCTTTGGAAGAGGAGCCAAGAGTTGGATTTGAAAGCCACGAAGAGGTGGTGAACAGCTGTAAGTTCCACGGTCGAGATTTACAAACCACGGCCGTCAAACTTTCTGGACAACTCCGAGAAGCAAGCTTGCAAAGAACCACGGCCGTGGAAGATGAGCAACCCGTGTTTCCAACCGTGGTTTTCCCTGAATCAACTCTTGATGATGAAGCTTTTAGGAGCCATGGGGAGTCTTCCCTTGCTTTGGATTCATCTGATCCAATCTTATTTGGATCTTCTTCAACCGAAAAAGGTCCTCCCTCACTTGAACTTAAACCCCTTCCCTCTCATTTAAAGTATGCATTTCTTGGTGATAATTCTACATATCCGGTGATTGTTAATGCATGCTTGAGTGATGATGAACTTACTAAGTTGTTGCATGAACTAAGATTGCATAGGAAAGCCATTGGCTATACCATTGATGATTTGGTTGGCATTAAGCCATCTTTGTGCATGCATAAGATAATGATGGAAGATAACCACAAACCCTCTATTGAACATCAAAGGAGATTGAATCCTATAATGAAAGAGGTGGTCAAAAAGGAAATCATTAAGTTGCTAGATGCGGGAATTATCTACCCTATCTCGGATAGTAAGTGGGTTAGCCCCGTTCATGTAGTACCTAAAAAGGGTGGAATGACGGTAGTAACTAATGAGAATAATGAACTAATACCGACTAGGACGGTTACGGGATGGAGGATGTGCATTGATTATAGGAAATTAAACATGGCCTCTAGGAAAGATCACTTCCCCCTCCCCTTCATTGACCAAATGCTAGAAAGGTTAGCTCAACACTCTCATTTTTGCTATTTAGATGGGTATAGTGGATTCTTCCAAATCCCTATCCACCCCGATGACCAAGAGAAAACGACTTTTACATGTCCATGGGGTACCTTTGCATATAGGAGAATGCCATTTGGGTTGTGTAATGCACCCGCCACCTTTCAAAGGTGTATGATGGCTATCATTTCGGAATACATAGAAAATATCATGGAAGTGTTCATGGATGGTTTCTCTGTTTATGGTTCTTCTTTCGATGATTGCTTGGCTAACTTGTCATTAGTGTTGCAAAGATGTGAGGAGACAAATCTTGTCTTAAATTGGGAAAAATGCCACTTCATGGTAAGTGAAGGGATTGTGTTAGGACATTTGGTGTCTAACCGCGGCATTGAGGTTGATAGGGCTAAGATTGAAACGATAGAGAAGTTGCCACCACCTACCTCGGTGAAGGGGGTAAGGAGTTTCTTAGGGCATGCCGGTTTTTACCGGAGGTTCATTCAAGACTTTTCTAAAATTTCTAAGCCTCTCACTAACCTACTAATGAAAGATGTTGATTTTGTCTTTTCCAAGGATTGTCTTGAAGCTTTTTGTAGGTTGAAGAACGCCTTGATCTCCGCACCTATCATGCAACCCCCGGATTGGAGTCTACCATTTGAGATCATGTGCGATGCAAGTGATGTGGCCGTTGGGGCCGTTTTAGGGCAAAGGAAAGAAGGGCGCACTCATGCTATTTACTATGCTAGCAAGACGCTAGATGATGCCCAACTCAACTATACAACCACCGAGAAGGAGTTATTGGCGGTGGTATATGCATTTGAGAAATTCCGCTCATACCTTGTTGGAGCGAAGGTCATAGTCTATACGGATCATGCGGCGATCCGTTATCTACTTACCAAGAAGGATGCCAAACCAAGGTTGATACGGTGGATCCTTCTTCTTCAAGAGTTTGATTTGGAAATACGAGATAAGAAGGGATCCGAGAACTCCGTGGCGGATCACCTTAGTAGACTCCCACCATTGGAGCTTGGGAAAGACAACATCCCGATAGATGATTCATTCCGGGATGAACAATTGCAAATGGTGGAGGAATGCTTGTTCCAAGTGGCTAGAGGAAGTGAGCCGTGGTACGCCGACATTGTGAACTACTTGGTGTGTGAGGAAGTGCCTCCCGGACTTACATATGCACAAAGGAAGAAGTTCTTCAACGATGTAAGGCATTACTATTGGAGTGAGCCACTTCTATTCAAGAGAGGCCCGGATGGGGTGCTTAGAAGATGCATACCGGAGGATGAAATGGAGAGTGTGATCCGGCATTGCCACTCCTTACCATGCGGAGGCCATGCTAGCTCACACAAGACGTGTGCAAAGGTATTGCAATCCGGTTTTTATTGGCCTAACTTGTTTAGAGATGTGCAAGGTTTTGTAGTGGCATGTGATGCTTGCCAAAGGACGGGCAACATCTCAAGGAGGAATGAAATGCCCTTGAATAACATCCAAGAAGTTGAGATTTTTGATGTGTGGGGTGTAGACTTCATGGGACCATTCCCTTCTTCATGTGGAAATCTCTACATCCTATTGGTGGTGGATTATGTGTCAAGATGGGTAGAGGCAATCGCCTCTCCTACGAATGATGCCAAGGTGGTAGTGCGATTCTTCAACCGGGTGATCTTCCCTAGGTTTGGAACACCAAGGGTAATCATTAGTGATGGAGGGAAGCACTTCACAAATAGGAACTTTGGAGCACTTTTGGCCAAGTATGGGGTGACTCATAAGGTGGCAACACCTTACCATCCCCAAACTAGTGGTCAAGTGGAGATCTCCAACCGAGAGATCAAGGCCATCCTCGAGAAGACGGTGTCTAGGACAAGGAAGGATTGGGCTATGAAGCTCGATGACGCACTATGGGCATACAGAACCGCCTTCAAGACACCAATTGGAACCACCCCTTACAAGTTGGTCTATGGCAAGCCTTGCCATCTTCCGGTGGAAATGGAGCATAGAGCTTATTGGGCCATTAAGTGGCTAAATTTTGACCTCAAGGAAGCGGGAGAAAAGAGGTTGCTTGATATCAATGCCCTTGAGGAGCTCCGGTTGGAAGCTTATGAGAATGCCCGGATCTACAAGGAGAGAACCAAAAGGTGGCATGACAAGAGGATCATTCCAAAGGAGTTGAGTGAAGGAGATCTTGTCCTTCTCTTCAACTCAAGGCTAAGGCTCTTTCCCGGAAAGCTCAGATCAAGATGGACCGGGCCATATGTGGTAAAGAAGATCTTTCCCCATGGAGCTATTGAAATAGAAGGGGAGCATTGTGGAAATTTCAAGGTGAATGGGCATCGCTTGAAGAAGTATATTCCGGGAGCCCCGGTAGACATGATTGCCCCGCTTCACCTTGAATAGACGCTCCCGAGTTTGGTCAAGCTAATGACCTTAAAGAAGCGCTTGGTGGGAGGCAACCCATTGGTAACATTTTTCCCTTTTCATTTTTGCTTAGATTTTTTCTGTTTTAGTGTGCTTTGTGTGTGTTTTGTCTACCTTCGTGTGTGTGCTAGAGCATTAGTGGCATTGGAAGCCTCTCTTGGCAATGAAAATGATGATGATGACACCCTCACCAATTATGGGTGGAGCGGACGCGGAACTTGGACGGCTAGCGGTGCCTAGCGCGGGTTCCGAAGCTTTGAAGGATGCTTAGAGCTCTCTACCATGGTTGAAAGGATCATCCAATATCAATTCACTTGAGAATTCCCAAATACCATAGCAAACAATTTTACATTGTGAGAACCTTCTTTCACTCTCTTTACTTGAATACCACATTGGGGACAATGTGTTTCTAAGTATGGGGTGGGGTTTGCATGATCCTTTGCATGATGAGCATCTAGGATAGGCTAATATTTTGCACATGTCTTGCATTGTACATACTTAAAACGAAAATCCCATAAAAATCAGAAATTTAAAAATTTTTTTGTGCTTTCTAGGCTTGGATATGATCCTAATGATGAAACTTGTCTTGTGATTGGCTATGAATGGCCTTATGTGTTGAATTGATAAATGCATATGTGGACTTGAATTACTTCTCTTAAATTCTATGAATGACTTGTGATCATGATGATTGCCTAGAATGGATTGAGTATTGAAAATCGAAATTACATGATAGTTCTTGCATACCATCTAGGGATGAATGAGGCATTTCATCTTTCTCTACTTCTCATCTTGATCATGATTGCTTGAGCACCTCAATTGATATAAAATCGACCTCCTTTGAACCCATCCGGGAATAGGAGCATGCTAGTGTGTTGAAATGTGCGAAAAGCAAGTGCGTGGTGAAGATGTAATGGAAAGAATGTTGTGAATGAAATGCTGAAATTATTGTGGAAGTGTAGCCAAAATATAGGTTTGGGGGCGTTGGTTTAAATGACAAGTAACTCGGTACACTTCACATAATCGGGTGTTGGTGCCTTGCCAAAGTCAAATGAACCAATAGCCCTAACGAGCTTTGGTATGTGTGCCCGGTGTGGATGCACCTCGAAAAAGAGAAAAAGCCCGAGGATGGCTAATCACCGAGGTTTCGGCTATTGTACACCAATGCCATTGTCTCAAAAATGAGTTAAAGAAAAAGAAAAGAAAGCAAGATAGGGAAAAATATACACTTGGGGGAAGTTGATCCAGGACAAGGATGTGGAGTTAGTTCCATTCCCGGATTAGCATCACATAACCTAGAGAATCCCCCGCCCCATTTACAACGTTTCTTGGCCTTTTATGTCACAAGCCCTTATGACCTACTTGCATGTTTGTAAGACTTAGTAATCTAGATTGGAGAGACTCTTGATCTTCTTGACCTCTTCATCTTCACATTTCATGCATGCTTTTGAGTTAAGTACAATTGTCTTTCCATGCCCTTATTGTTTGATACATAGTTGCTTATCCAATTGCCATTGATCATGACTATGAAGGTGATCCAATAGTAGAAGCACAAACCCAAAAAGATTTTGCCATTTTTCTGCATACATAAATCATGTCATCTTCTAGTCTATATGTGGGAATTTGCTCGGGGACGAGCAAACCTTAAGTATGGGGTATTTTGATAACACGATTTATAACATAGTTTTTAAGTGTACATTTAGATAGAATTCTCGCTCATTCATGCATGATCTAACATAGTTCAGGACGTTTTGCAACCAATTCACGTATTTTGTCGAGATAGACGTCTACACGGACTTGTGTGCGTTTTGTAGGTATTTCGGGAAGTTTAGAGCTAAAACGACGCGTTTAAGGATCGTTCATTTAGATGACACGTCCTCGGACTCATTAGGACACAAGCCAAGGACTAAGAAGGACTCATGGGACCTTGCCAACACAAACCATGCACCAAACCACAGCTCAATGATCCAAGGCGAAGTTTCTGCATAGAATCACGGTTCTCTGAAGAACCACGGCCGTGGAAATGACCGTGGATTTTGCCAGATTCTCGTGACAGTTGTGCCACGACTCTCATGGCCAGCTCATGAAGAATTGGTTATAAATGTGGTCCTTCATGGATTGTTTGAGGCAGCTGGGGTAGTTTGGGAGCAGCTCATCCATTATCCATTTCTCTAACAAATATATTCTCAAAAATCAAGAGGTTTTCTAGGGAGGAAAGTGTCAAAGAGAAGGAGAAGAACTCCATTGAAGAGGAGGAGAAGAACACACCACAGCTTTCTTGTATTTCGGATTTCGTTTTCTAGAGATTGTATGAGACTTTGAACCTTCTTTTGGAAGGGTTGTAAGTGGCTCTAATTCTAATCTTCAGCTTAGTTTTGGATTAAGTTTACTTGTTCATCCCTTTGCTTTCATTATCTTGCAATGGATGTTTTGATTTCATGTTTGTTTGTTTTGAGTTCCATTATGAATGTTGTAGGCTAAATTGATGTGGTTCTAGGGTAAGGAAAGGAAGGTTATGGCTAGAACTATGATAGGACGAACTTAGATTTACCTTTGGATGATTTTTGTTTGTGAACGTAGATTCTGTTAGAAATCACGGGTAGTTCTTGAAGAACCACGGTCGTGGTTTTTGTAGAACAAACCGTGATTTTCCTGGTTCGACGGACCTTGCCTAAGACCTATGAATTGTTGAAACCCTAAGTGTTTGCTGAGTTTAACCTATTCTAGGGTGACTTAGTATAGTGGCTAAGGGTTAGGAGAGACTTACCCGGTAATCCTTGCCCTTAGAATCTAAAATAGCAAACCTTAGGTAATGATGAGCCTAATAAGCCGCCATTGGATTAGATGTGCTAGGATAGTTGATTAGGACTTCCCTTTCCAAGACTTACCCGGTAAGGATAGGTAGGTCCCTAATTAACAATCCGGTTTGTGTAGAATTCCTATCTTTAAGATCTTAGAGACTTACCCGGTAATTAGATCTTAGAAGTGGACTAGTTGGATCATGAGACTTACCCGGTAATTGATCCCAAATTAGAAACACTAAATCCCAACATATCATAGTGAGATCCAAAGAATGAATATATGACTTGAGTTTTATGCCATAACCGGAATTTCCGACCCCTAGAATCCATCTTCTCTTTCTTTGATCATCATCTTGTTTGGTTTGTTCATTTGTGCAGATTTTTTAGTCTAGTTTGATTGTTTACTTTGCATGAATTGTGATCTTTGATTGATCACCAAAAATCCAACCAAAAAAACAATTGAGGTTTTCATTTCTTTGTTTCCCTATTTTCTAACCTTAGACCTTCAC
Organism: Fagopyrum homotropicum; assembly: GCA_033239125.1. Lineage (NCBI taxonomy): Eukaryota > Viridiplantae > Streptophyta > Magnoliopsida > Caryophyllales > Polygonaceae > Fagopyrum > Fagopyrum homotropicum. Next base: position 64,293,016 of record BSWB01000005.1, read on the forward strand.
TAAACTTAATCACAAAACCGAATCAATTTCACCTTAGTCTTTGTGTTCGATCTCGGAATACTATCCATACTACAAACGTCCCGTACACTACGGGTGCGCTAGAAGTTAGGATAAATATAACGAGTATAAATTTAAGGCTTATTGCGTGCACACTTTTTAGCGTAACACATATTTCCGTCAATGGGGCTGCAATGGTGCTAAAGTCACGCACAAAAAGCCTATAGAAGCTAGCAAGACCATGAAAACTCCTAACATTGCCAATAGAGCTCGGAATAGGCCAATCTCGAATGGCCTTGATCTTCTCTTCATCCACTTGTAAACCGTCTATGCTCACTACAAACCCAAGAAAAATAACTTCATTACTGCAAAAGTTACATTTCATAAGATTGGCATACAAGTGTTCATCTCTAAGAGTAGAAACAACTTCCCTTAGATTTTTTCATGCTCCTCTAGTGATTTGTTGTAAATGAGAATGTCATCAAAGTAAACAACAACAAATTTACCTATAAACTTTCTCAAAACATGGTTCATTAATCTCATGAAAGTAGAAGGAGCATTAGTAAGTCCAAATGACATAACAAGCCACTCATATAAACCAAACTTGGTTTTAAAAGCAATTTTCCACTCATCCCCTTCCTTCATCCTAATCTGATGGTATCCACTCCTAAGATCAATTTTACTAAACATAGTGAAACCATGAAGCTCATCTAACATATCATCAAGGTGTGGAATAGGGTGGCGATACTTAATGGTTATGTTATTGATGGCCCTACAATCAATACACATCCTCCAAGTATTATCTTTCTTAGGCACTAAAAGCACGGGGACAACACATGGACTAAGGCTTTCCCTCACATAACCCTTATTTAAGAGCTCTTGCACTTGGTTTCTAACCTCTTGGCTCTCATTAGGGTTCATTCTATAGGTTGGCCTATTTGGTAAGGTTGCTCCCGGAATGAGATCTATTTGATTCTCTATGCCTCTCAAGGGTGGTAGGCCATGGGGTATCTCATTAGGAAACACATCCTTAAACTCCTCAAGTATGGCTACAATGCTAGGTGGAAGATTTGCCTTAGTTTCATCACTCACTAGGGCTAACTTCTTACATAAGGTCATCAAAGTGATTTCTAGAGGAAGATAAGCACTTTGAAACTCAGATTTGGCTACTAGCAAAGTAGAGGGTATTTGTGTGTTAGTTGAAGCTAAAAGGGTATTAGAAGGCTCTGTGGCTCGGTTTTGGAATTATTTGGCTTACTCCCCTTCTTAGCTTGGTCTACCCCTTGTTCACTTGCCTTTTTCTTCTCAAATGCCTCAGCTATTTGTAAGGGAGTCATAGGCTTTAGGGTTACAGGTTTTCCATTAAAAGTGAAATTATACCTATTAGTGTAACCATCATGTAAGACTCTCCTATCAAATTGCCAAGGACGACCTAATAAGATATGACAAGCTTGCATAGGCACAACGTCACACAAAACATTATCCTCTTAATGGCCTAAAGTGAATGTGACCTTAACTTGCTTATTTACCTTTAATTCTCCACATTCATTCTTCCAATGAAGCTTATAAGGCCTAGGGTGATAGAAAGTTGTTAATTGCAGCTTATTAACCAATTCGGTGCTAGCTATGTTACAACAACTACCCCCATCAATTATAACATTACAAACCTTCCCTTGAACCAAACATCTAGTGTGAAACAAGTTTTCCCTTTGGTTAATCTCACAAGGGGCAGGTTGTATACTAAGGGCTCTCCCAGCTATCAAACCATTATCATGTGACAAGCAAACATCCAAAGCAGGCTCATCATGCTGAAAATCAGATTCAATACGTTCAAGAGACTCATCATGCTCAAAATCAGTATCTAGACATTCAAGATACTCATCATGCTCAAAATCAGATTCAACACAAGCAATAGACTCGTTTAGAACATCCAAATCACATAGCACATAGTTATTAGCTAGGAATGAACTAGGGTGATCATACATCACACGTTGAGCAAGATAGCAATCCCCTTGTTCATATACTATTCCATCATCCGAATCAACATCATCACTAGGCTCGATTTCATTAGATTCACGTTCATGCTCAAATTCTTATTCATATTGGCCTAAATGATTTATTAGCAAAGTTCTCCTATTCGGACAATCTTTCATCATGTGTCCTCTACCTTGACACTTAAAACAAACAACATCTCTAGCCCTAGAAGAAGAAGAGTTATAAGTACTCCCTTGAGGTGGTTTAGGGGCTGCGGTAGGCGTCTTAGGGTAGGTTGGGCGTGTGGGAGCTTGCTCGGGGGCTGTTTTGGGGGCTTCGCGGTTTAATCCTCCGTATCGGTGCCCTCCTTGTTGTTTCCATACATTTGAGGTCCCAAATGAGCTCTTTACACCTTGACTCCTCCGTTTTCTCTTCTTCTCGACTTTGATGGCGAGATGTAGTAATTCTTTCATAGTAGAGTAGGGAAACAAATCCACCTCGTTAGCAAAACTTGAATTAAGGATACGGAGATACCTGGCCATAGTTGCCTCTTCATCCTCACTAACATTGGCCTTCACCATAGCCATTTGCATGGCATTGTAGGTCTCCTCGGCACTCATTGAACCTTGCCTCAAGTTTTCCAACTTTTGCCTCAAGTCCCTCCTATAGTGTTGGGGAACAAATCGAGCTCGCATGATTGCCCTCATTTGTGCCCATGTTGCAACTTGTGGATCCATGTTTCGCCTTCTTTCTTTCACAAGCTCATTCCACCATATCAAAGCATAATCAGTGAACTTAAGGGCTGCATAATGTACCTTTTTATTCTCAGGAAAGTTGTCGCACGCCCATATATCCTCAATCTTCGTCTCCCAAGACATGTACACATCCGGATCACACTTGCCTTCAAAGGATGGAATCTTGATCTTCACCTTGCCTAGATCATCTTGCTCATGATCTCGCCCTCTCCTTTGGTGTCTATTGTATCTCCTCCCTTCATAGTCTTCCTCTTGCCTCCACTATACTCACGCCTCCCATCTTGATCCCTCTCATTTCTCATCTCCTATCTTCACGCCTCCTATTTTGTTCCATCCTTCTTTCCTCATTTCTCATTCATCTCTCGTCTTGCCTCCAGGCTTCCTCTTGCCTTCTTTCTTGTGCATAATCATAGCCATCATCTTCGGACTCCTCATTATCTCCATCCTGTGTGGTGCTAAGAGAGAAATTAGTATAATGACTGTTATCATGAATAGGAGGTTTAGAGTTAGAATGATGCCCTTGTGAAGCATTAATGGGAGTCTTCTTGGCTTCGTTGAAAGCTTCTTGTCCGCTGCCAAGAGGTACTCGTCAATGGCTTATAGTTAAGGGTTTAGAATGTAACACCTCAAATCCGCGGGACTCGGAATGCTACATTGGGCTAGGATCTCACAATGGATCCTGACCCTAGCCTGACAACAAGTTCACTTGATCTTACAACAAGGCACAAGTAGAGTAAAAACAAATACATAAAAACTGTATGATACATCAAAAGAGTTTACAAACTCAAAGCCGAGTACAAAACCATAGCAACAACATCAACTGATACAAAAGATTCCCAACCCACGCATCCTAATGTACAGAAGTCCTCGGCTAGTCACACCATCTGGCTCACTCTACAGTTTTCCTAACCTGCAGATCATCTACAACACGGTATACATCGTTAGCTACATCGATAGATAAGCATGATAGTAATAGCACAAACACACCACAACATCTCATACATGCAATGCCACACATACTCATTTATTATCTTTAATTACGTTATACCATTACTAATTCAACTTCTTTTGTAACAAGAGGAGCCTCAAGAACCCCGCCTCATCCAACGTAATACAGGAGTTTTGCATGGGGGTTACCGTCACTCGTCCCCTCTTGTGAGATCATCTTCAGGGCACCTCCTCCTAACCCAGCAGGCGGAGACCGGTGGTTACCGCCCGTTATAATACACTTGGGCCAAATAAATATAATGAATGGTCGTCCTAGTCCGGTTTAAGTTATAAATGCACAACCATATGAACACACACAACTATTACAATCATACAATCAACAACTGCACGCTGATACACTCGTATCCTCTACCACATCACAGCTTCCCCTCGGGGAAGAAACCAACGCCTGCAAAAACAAGGCACACAACATCACAACCTGAAAAGGGTTAGGAGACTCGTCTCCTTAACCAGAACCAACCTACAACCTAAAGATCAACACAAGCTCACATATGCCTATAGCATACTCTCAACATCAACACAAGTGCCTAAGGCACATCTCTAATATACAACTCATCCTAACCATCCTAACCTAGCTATCAACTAAGCCAAGGCCAAAGGAAAGGAAGGAAGGAAGACATACCAACAAGGTAAGTACCAACAAAAGCAAGAACACACCAGCCAGACTAGTGAGGCGCAGGGGTGGCTCTACACCAGGTGCATGTGCGGCTCAGGTCAGGCGCAGGGGCGGCCAACCGTGCAGAGAGTTGGTCCCAACTTCACTTCGACTCTTTTCTCGATTCTCTACACGTCTTCAACACATCACAACAACACATATGCATTATATACACACATATGATCATCACAACATCTAGAAAGGATCCAATCACAAGTCCAACTTGTGATCCTAGGCTAGAAAGAAGAAGAAAGAAGCAAGAATAAAGAAAGAAGAGAGAAGAAGAGAAAGAACTTTCCACTCCACCCTAGGCTGCAACTAAGGAACAACAACACCACTCTCAGTCTCAACACAACAGCAACAACTCTCAGCAACAACTCCAAGAGCATCCAAAGCTAAGAACACACTCAAAATCTCAAGAACTCACTCATACAAGCAAAAGAAGATCAAAGTGGATCAAAGGAGAAGAAGAAGAAGAAGAAGAAGAAGAAGAACGTGACGAGGAAGACAGAGGCTGGAGAGATGAAGAAACCTCTCATCTGAAGTCTTATGAAGCTTATAAGGGAAGCCAGCCGCAAAGCATAAGTCAAGAGTCAACAAAAGCGGCTGCACCAGCCACAGAGCCGCAGGGGCAGCCAGCCTAGGCGAAGGGGCGGCTCCTCTGTGACGTAGGGGCGGACCAAGAGATGCGCAAGGGCGGCTGACTGGTCAAGGCTAAGACACTCTAGCTCATCTAAGCTCCAAAGGCTAAGGCTCTTACATCTCACCCCCTAAAAACAAGTTTCGTTCCGAAACTTGCAAGATCCCAAAACCTCTCGGACTTGTAAGACGAGGTAGCACCCTCTCCTAAAAAACGTTAGGTCAAAACCTATAACATTCTATATCCTCGACACAACATGGAGGTATCACAACTCCAGCATCACAACTCTACACAAGGTCTAGAGGAAGATCACCTCTAGCCAAAACACTAACCACAACACACTGGCATGGAGGAAAACCGTCTCCAGCCACCATGTACACGTAACACTACTATGTGGAGGAAAACCATCTCCACTCACACTATGAACATCAAAGATAGCATGGAGGAAAGAACCGTCTTCTGCTAATCCTAACACATACACCAAAGCATGGAGGAAAGAACCATCTCCAGCTATACCTATCTCGTGCTAGCAAACAGGATCTAACAGATCATATGCACACACAACTAGCACGGAAACATAACATATCATATAAGCACATAACATACAAGCACTCACCAAGAAGGCGCTAAGATCTACTCATAGACCCTACTGGTGCCTCTAACTCCGCATAAAACTCTGGATAGTTCCTCTGGATACTATCCTCTGTCTCCTAGGTAGCCTCATCTGGTCCTCGTCTAGACCACTGTATCCTCAACTTAGGAATGTCCTTCGAACGCAGGTGTCTCACACCTCGCTCTAGGACTGCGATAGGGTGCTTTGTAAACGTGTGGTCCGACTCAGACACCAGATCATCATAACTCACGATGTGACTTGGATCTGGTATGTACACCCTCAGTTGAGACACATGAAACACGGGGTGAACACCCTCTAACGTCGAAGGCAAAGCTAATCTGTAAGCTGCTCGTCCAACTCTATCTAGTATCTCGAAAGGGCCTACATATCGGGGACTCAACTTCCCCTTTATGCCAAAACGTCTGACGCCTCGCGTCGGAGATACTCTCAACCAGACATGAGCTCTTACTCTGAACTCTAGAGGTCGACGCCTCTTGTCTACATACGGCTTCTAGAGACTCTGTGCAGCCAGCATCCTCTCTTAATCAGTGCTACTCGAGCCATATCATCCGGAATCTGCTCTAGCGCTATCCCACTGATACTGCTAGGCTCATCCCAGCATAAAGGTGTACGACATCTATGTCCATACAGTGCCTCATAAGGATCCATCCCTATAGATGCATGCCAACTGTTGTTGTATGAAAACTCAATGAGTGGGAGGTAATCAGACCATCCGTGTCCCCAATCCAACACACAGGCTCACAGCATGTCCTCTAAGGTCTAGATGGTCCTCTCTGACTGACCAACTGTTTGGGGGTGAAACGCAGTCGTGAAGTGTAGACTCGTCCCCAAAGCAGTCTAGATCTGCTGCCAGAATCTCGATGTGAATCGTCCATCACGATCAGAAACAATCGTCCTCGGTACCCCATGGAGTCTCACTATTTGTCTAGTGTACTCCTCAGCTAATCTGCTCACGGGCCACGTCTCTCTGATGGGGATGAAACGTGCCGTCTTTGTCAATCTATCAAAGATCACCCAGATGGCATCAAAACTCCTACCAGTCCTCAACCCGGTCACAAAATCCATGGAGACGTCCTCTCACTTCCACTGCGGTACTGGCAGTGGATGGAGCTCACCTCCAGGTCTGAAATGCTCTATCTTGACTTGTTAACAGGTCGCACACCGAGTTACAAATCTGGCTATATCGGGCTTCAGCCCTCCCCACCAAAATGAACGTGTCACATCATGGTACATCTTACTCGTACTAGGGTGTATTGAGTAAGGTGTACAGTGAGCCTCCTCTAATATCCGCTGTCTCAGCTCTGTATCTGCAGGAACACAGATACGATCATGTCGCCTCATAACTCCATCTGCCCCAATAGTGAATTGGGGTGCCTCTCCACGAGACATCCTATCTCTGATCCCCGCCAAGGTCGAGCAAGTCCCCTACTTTTGTTGGATCTCATCCAACAGACCAGGTAGAACCTCTAAGGTAAATAACTGGGCATTCTCATCAGGAAACTGGATGTCCATCTCTAGCCAGGCTAGATCCCTTTGAAGTTGAGGCTGTATAGTAAGTCTGGCAATCGCCTTCTCTCGAGGCGTCTTCCTACTCAAGGCGTCAGCTACCACATTCGCCTTGCCAAGATGATACAAAATCTCAAGGTCAAAGTCCTTAATCAACTCAAGCCATCGACGTTGGCGGTTATTCAATTCCCGCTGCGTGAAAATATACTTCAGACTCTTATGGTCTATGAAGATCTGACATGTAGTACCATACAGGTAATGTCTCCAGATCTTCAAAGCATGAACTACCGCTGCTAACTCCAGATCATGAGTCAGGTAGTTCTCCTCAAACGTCTTCAGTTGTCTAGACGCATATGCAATCACTCTACCCCTCTGCATCAACAGACATCCCAAGCCTCGCTTGGATGTATCACTATAGACCACAAAATCCTCAGAACCCTCTAGCTGTGCTAAGACAGGAGCAGAAGTCAAACGCCTCTTCAACTCCTCAAAACTCTGAGCACACTGGTCGGTACATACAAATCTAGTAGTCTTCCTTAGAAGACTAGTCAGTGGACAGGCAATCACAAAAAATGCCTCCACAAAGCGTCTGTAATAACCGGCTAAGCCAAGAAAGCTATGCACTTCCTTGACGTTCGTCGGTGTCGTCCATGCAGCAACAGACTCAATCTTCGCCGGGTCAACCATGATCCCATCGGCGGAGACAATATGTCCAAGGAAAGCAACCTCAGACATCCAAAACTCGCACTTAGAGAGCTTGGCGTATAGCTCTCTATCCCTCAAAATCTACAATACCGTCCTCAGGTGTCCCGCATGCTCCTCTCTGCTACGAGAGTATACCATAATGTCATCAATGAAAACCACTACGAACTGATCCAAGAAGTCGATGAAGATGTTGTTCATCAACTCCATGAAAACTGTTGGGGCATTCGTCAGCCCAAATGGCATCACTACAAACTCGTAGTGTCCATAACGGGTACGAAATGCCGTCCTCTGCACATCCTCCTCTCTCACCCTCAGCTGGTGATATCCTGAACGCAAGTCAATCTTGGAGAAGACTGTCACTCCCTACAACTGATCAAGTAGATCATCAATACGAGGTAGTCGATACCTGTTCTTAATGGTCACCTTGTGCAGCTCTCTGTAATCTATGCACAATCTCAATGTTCCGTCCTTCTTCCGCACGAAGAGGACCGGTGCACCCCATGTTGAAACGCTAGGGCGTCTGAAGCCCTTATCAGCCAACTCCTCGAGTTGCTTCTTCAGCTCCAATATCTCGACAGGTGCCATACGGTATGGGGCCTTTGAGATGGGTCTCGTGCCAGGCTCTAAATCAATGCCGAAATCTATGCTCCTCTGAGGTGGCAAGCTAGACGGCTCTGCAAATACGTCTGTGAACTCACAGACCACCGGTATGTCCTCCAAAGCTGGACTCTCTCCATCCTTCATGGTGTAGCATCAGAAGGCATCACATTCCTGTGCAATCAGTCTAGCTGCTCGTACAACACTGATGACAGATCCTGTCTTCCCAAGGTCCCAACCCCGGAAGACCTCTATCGGACCTAAGTCGGTAGAGACTGTAACAGTCCTCTTACCCACATCTAACACCGCACGGTGTCTACGCATCCAATCCATACCTAATATGACTTCTTCATGCATCAAAGGCATGACTAAGAAGTCAACAAGTAGTACACGAGTCCCTAAGGGTAGGGGACAACTACGTATCTCCTGAGTACCTCTGACCCTACTACCATCAGGTAACCCTATAGTAAAGGGTGCCCCCTCTACGGTAGACAAACTCAAACGCTCAACACAAGAAACAGAAATAAATGAATGCGTAGCACCCGTATCAAACAAAACTCTAACAGGTAAACCATGTAACAGAATGGTACCTATAGCAGCTGGTGGTGGTGGCTCCTCAACACTCCTCAACTCAAAAGCACGGCCTCGAACTCTTCGGGCATCACTAGTACTAGCCTCTCTACCTCTACCCCTACTCGGTCCAAGAGCTGAACCCTAAGTAGCAGGTGTCCCTGGGACCCTCTGCTGTCCCTGATGCTAAGGCGGTCTCTGCCCACCTCCTGCTACACTTGCAGGGAAAGAACCCTACTATGATGGCGCCTTGCCCTGACGGCAAAACATAGCTATATGTCCTGGGTTCCCACACGAGAAGCAAGTCAGCAATGCTCTAGGGCAATCAGTCCTCATATATCCATGGGCCCCGCAGTTGTAACACTGCCGGCCTCTATCAGTAGTCTGTGCAGACACTGGAATACTCGAGCGACCCTGAGTCTGACCTCGCCTGAATCCAGATGCTCCTGCACCAGTCGGTGTTGTACGCTGTTTCTTCTCAGACCGTCCGGTCTGAGAAGTCCTCCTCTGGCTAGCCCTCTCTCTCTCATAAGTAGAAGCCCGATCTTGGTAGTTTGTCAATGAGTCAATGAAATCCCGCCATATATGAACGCGTACTCTCCCTCAGACGTCGGGAGAATAGGTATATGTGCTGGTCCTTAGAAGGTGCAGCTGGACCTAGCAAGGCTAACTCAGTCCGGAAGCAGCGAATGGCATCTGTAATGGGTACGTTCTCGAAGCCTGCTTCCACAAAATCCTGCAGCTTCTCCCTCCTCAGTGAGGCAGGGCAGAACTGCTCTCTCGGCAAAGTCCTCATATGCTCATAGCTGGTGACTCGTGCTCTAATTGTCCTCCACCACTGATGTACCAAGTCACGGAATAGAGACTGTACTAGCTCTATCCGTCTGTCCTCTAGGCAACGAATAGACTCTAAAGTTGAATCTACATGCCCAATCCACACCTCAGTCTCTAGGCCGATCTCCCCAGAGAAGTGTGGTACTCCCTGCTAGTGGAATGTCTTCAACTAGGTATTTGGTCGAGGCCCTCTAGTCTCCTCCACAACTCGAGCTGGCTCAGCTACACGAACTGGTGCAGCTGGCACCTGAGTAGCTCCATGGGACTCCTCAGATAATCCTTCCTGCCCTGGTAAGTCTGGGGCTTGTCGACTCGCTCTGATGGCCTCCTCAAACTGCCTGAGATACTCCCTGAACTCTGATCCGCCCATGGAGACACGGTCTGATTTATCAGACTGGCCTGGATACTGTCTCCTGGACCCACCACTCCTCGTAGCTGGAACAAAGCTCCCAGCAATCTCTTCATGAGCCTCCTCCACCATTGGTGGATCTGCAGCGGGAGTTGGTCCCTGTCTTCTCTCTCTTGGAGGAAGAGGTGGTCTACCTCTACCTCTGCCTACAACAGTAGCTCTAGTCCGAGCCATCTACGGGGTATGCACACCTAACGTATAAGGCTCTATATAGGCCATATGTATAGATATATATATAATACTTAATAATACATGCACACAAATCATCACATAAAAGGTATCTATATATATATATATATATATATCTATACTGTCGAGATCCTCATATGGGTGACGACTTATGTACACACTATCCCAAAACATCTGTACTCGCTTTAAAACCAAAACTCTTTAAAACGTCAGATCCCATGTGGGTTCTTTTTATTTATCCACTCTACCTTTATTGCAGATAGCAAGTGCCATTGTTGTCAACCTAAGGCTCTGATACCAACTCTCTAACACCTTAAATCCGCGGGACTCGGAATGCTACATTGGGCTAGGATCACACAATGGATCTTGACCCTAGCTTGACAACAAGTTCACTGGATCTTACAACAAGGCACAAGTAGAGTAAAAACAAATACATAAAAACTGTATGATACATCAAAAGAGTTTACAAACTCAAAGCCGAGTACAAAACCATAGCAACCACATCAACTGATACAAAAGATTCCCAACCCACGCATCCTAATGTACAGAAGTCCTCGGCTAGTCACACCATCTGGCTCACTCTGAAGTTTTCCTAACCTGCAGATCATCTACAACACGGTATACACCGTTAGCTACAACGATAGATAAGCATGATAGTAATAGCACAAACACACCACAATATCTCATACATGCAATGCCACACATATTCATTCATTATGTTTAATTACGTTATACCATTACTAATTCAACTTCTTTTGTAACACGAGGAGCCTCAAGAACCCCGCCCCATCCAACGTAACACTAGAGTTTTGCATGGGGGTGACCGTCACTCGTCCCCTCCTGTGAGATCATCTTCAAGGCACCTCCTCCTAACCCAACAGGCGGTGGTTACCGCCCGTTATAATACACTTGGGCCAAATAAATATAATGAATGGTCGTCCTAGTCCGGTTTAAGTTATAAATGCACAACCATATAAATACACACAACCATTACAATCATACAATCCACAATTGCACGCTAAGTAAGTCCTATGGACTTACCTGATACACTTGTATCCTCTACCACGTCACAGCTTCCCCTCGGGGAAGAAGCCAACGCTTGCAAGAGCAAGGCACACAACATCACAACCTGAAAAGGGTTAGGAGACTCGTCTCCTTAACTAGAACCAACCTACAACCTAAAGATCAACACAAGCTCACATATGCCTATAGCATACTCTCAACATCAACACAAGTGCCTAAGGCACATCTCTAATATACAACTCATCCTAACCAGCCTACCCTAGCTATCAACTAAGCCAAGGCCAAAGGAAAGGAAGGAAGGAAGATATACCAACGAGGTATGCACCAACAGAAGCAGGAACACACCAGCCAGACCAGTGAGGCGCAGGGGCGGCTCACCAAGGGCGCAGAGGCGGCTCCACACCAGGCGCAAGTGCGGCTCAGGTCAGGCGTAGAGTCGGCCAACCGTGCAAAGAGTTGGTCCCGACTTCTATTCGACTCCTTTCTCGATTCTCTTCACGTCTTCAACACATCACAACAACACATATGCATAATATAGACACATATGATCATCACAACATACAGAAAGGATCCAATCACAAGTCCAACTTGTGATCCTAGGCTAGAAAGAAGAAAGAAGAAGCAATAATGAAGAAAGAAGAGAGAAGAAGAGAAAGAACTTACCACTCCACCCTAGGCTGCAACTAAGGAGCAACAACACCACTCTCATCCTCAACACAGCAACAACAACTCTCAACAACAACTCCAAGAGCATCCAAAGCCAAGAACACACTCAAACTCTCAAGAACTCACTCATACAAGCAAAAGAAGATCAAAGTTAATCAAAGGAGGAGAAGAAGAAGAAGAAGAAGAAGAAGAAGAAGAAGAAGAAGAAGAAGAAGAACGTGAGGAGGAAGAGAGAGGCTGGAGAGATGAAGAAACCTCTTAACTGAAGTCTAAGGAAGCTTATAAGGGAAGCCAGCCGCAAAGCATAAGTCAAGTGTCAACAAAAGCGGCTGCACCAGCCATAGAGCCGCATGGGCGGCCAGCCTAGGCACAGGGGCGGCTCCTCTGTGACGCACCGGCGGCCCAAGAGATGGTAAGGGCGGCTGACTGGTCAAGGCTAAGACACTCTTGCTCATCTAGGCTCCAAAGACTAAGGCTCTTACATAGAACCTTCTCCTTTCTCAAAGTGATGGTCTAGTGCCTTAGTTAAGGGAAATGAGGTGTCTTCTTTAGCCTTATTAGTCTTAAGCTCGGTTATTTGCCCTTGTAAACCCGTAAGCCTATCTTCCATGGCTTTAAATTCTGCTTGCATCATAGCCTTCATCATGCTAACAAAATTTGCCGGACTAGACTCTGGTTGCTTCTCGGTATGATGATCACTAGACATCTTGTTGAACACAACAAAACAAGCAAACACGTTAGATTAGATCAAAACAAAATCCTCTCTAGTGTGTCTCTCAAGCGCTTATCCCTCACTCTCAAGTGATGTGATAAGACTTTGTTGATGGCTCACCTTGTAAGAATTAACAACCTTGTGTGGGTAGTGTCTAGTCAAATATAAGCTAACACGAAACAACAATTGAATTGACCAAGGTATGTCCTAGGCTGACTCATCAAAAGAAGAAAAAAATAATGACTCAAGGAATGGACTAGTTGTATGAATGAGATGTACAACCAAAATGACCCGAAATATAGACTCAAGATAAGCTAACATAACCTTACTCGTAGTGCCTCAACTTGCAACCTCAAACACCAAAATCAACAACTAAGGTCGGTTTAGGTTAGAGTGGCCGAATGAAAAAGGCTTGGAATTTAGGTTTCTTGGAGTCCCCTTGAAATCTTCTTCCTCTTGGTCAACTCTTGCAAGAACAATGTTGTTAGTTCAATAACTTAGAGCTAAACGCAATGTAAACACAAAGTTGAATTCTTCTTTTCTTTTCTTTTATTTTTGGTTCGTTCTTCTCTCTCTTTTTTTTTTTTAAATATTCTGGACAACAACTTTCCTTTTTTTTTTATCTCAGCAAAAATAAAACGAAAATTAAATAACAAGAGGGTAAATAGGGATACAACTAAAAGGATAAGATATGGTTGGAGATGAGATATGGAAAGATATGGCTGAAGCAGGATTATGGAAAAAAATATGAAAAGATATGCTTGTTGTAGGATTAAGGAAAGATATGGAAAGATATGGTTGTTGCAGGATTAGGGTTTACGAAAACAGTACGTTAGGGTAGGTTTTGGCAGCATGAAAGTGGTGGTGGGGCTGGCGTGGTGGTGTTGGTGTTTGTTGATGACTTCGGTGCTCAATTCGCTGATCAAGAACAACAAACAAGTTAGAAATCAATCAACTTAGAATAGAAGAGAGAAAAACTGAAGAAAATAAAAGACTAACAAAAGACAATGATCAATTGCTCTGATACCAGAGAATGATGAAGGATCATCCAAGCTAAGTCAAGGTCCCTTAACAAGGGCTCAAGCTAAACTACAAGCTGAGATGGATGCATTGCTTCTAACCATGAACCATGAACCACCTAACTCACCTTCCATGAGCCAACGAGCCTTGATGATGATCATGGTCCACCGAGGAACAAGCTGCACGCCTAAGGGTTCTACATAAGGCTGAAATGTTCCAAATTGGCTGAATAAGCTTATTTGGCTATTTTAAGTGTTTTTAAGTCTTTCTAGAATAAAAGCCCAAACTTATGTCTTGATGGGCCTTTAGTTAATTATTTTAGTTCATTAACATATTAAACACTATATATATGTTATTAGGCGTGCTAGGTCAGGGGGAGATCTAGAAGACACACGTTAAACATAGTTCATTAACATATTCAACCCTTTCTTCTATAACATTACACAAGCTTTTATTGGAGACAAGCACAAGGAGGGACTAGTATTGACTAGAGCACCAATCTCTAAAAAGATTAACACACACAAGAACAATCTAGCAGGGATTCACAACGATTCAATCAATTGGCTCACTTTATTGATTGAATTTTCTTAATGGAAACAAAAGCATCTTAAAGAGACAGTTTATCAATTGGCTAAAAATCTATCTAATTAGGAAAGAAGCTAAGTGAGGCTTTTTATATGCATAGAAAACCTCCTATCTAAAAAAAGGAATAACATTTGTCAAAAAGACAATAAAACAAATAAAACAACTAAAACAAATAAAAATAACCCTTAAAATATTTTGAACTTAAAGGTTATAAAAAGTCTTTCATTTTATACCAAAAAGATGATATAAAATTCAAAAGAAGCTCCAAAAGCCTCAATCTTCCATTTCTTGCGATTCCGGAACAAGTGTCTCTTCTTTGCTCTTGCATGGCTCCAAATCACGTGTGCATGGTCTCCCTTCCACATCCAAGTCGTCGGGAATTGTCATTAACGTGACTAAGGAAGCCTCAGTCAGCAATGGATCATCAATGGTCTCCTTAGGAGCTAAGGACACCAACAAGTTGGACACCTCCTCTTGAATTGCTCTTGCCCTTTATCTAGTGATTGACCCTTGCATTGTAGGACTAGTAGGGGTTGTTGGTGATGGTTCCTCATCAAAAGACATTCATGCTGATCCTCAGTTGGTGTGGACAGACCCAGCAAAGATAACTTCTCCTGAAACTTACTAACAATCTCAACGATAGGAATATCATGAAAACCAGCCTCAAGGAAATCATGTAGTCAATCTCTCATGATAGTTGCAGGGCAATAGCAATCCTTGATCACAATCTTCATCTTCTCATAACACGTGACCTTATTGCGAATGATCCTCCACCAGTTATGAGCCTGATCTCGCAGCAGCTTCTGTGCTACATCGACTCGACTACTCTTTGGGCAACAAATCGCCTTCAATCTAGTCTTTCCTTCGAAAGACGAAACCTTCAGCTGGTTGAAAGACTTCAACCAACATTTGGGTCTCGACTCTCTTGCCTCATGTTCGCCCTTAGAGGTATGTGCAAATAAGCTTTATATTTATAAAACTAGAATCAAGCAAGCGAACCCGCAGTGTACGGATCGATATAGTTAAGCAAGAATTCCAGAGTATCGAACACAGGGATTTGGGTGGAACGAACTCGATTGCAGGTTATCAAGCGGTTAATATGAGAGTTTTGCAGATATTGGGAAAACAACAATCCTAAAGATCCAGGTATCCAGCTGTGGCAATCGATTCAAGATATACTAATGATATAAAGACAGAGTCGAGATATGCAAGGGTATACTAATGTAAGGTAATCGTACGGTTGAGGTTCCAAAAACCTTATGTAATTCACCTAAAAGACACTCCCTATACAGGTTGTTGAGGCTCAATATAGAAAGATTCTAAAGGCAAGGATTAGTATCAAATACCCAAACTTATAATCTAAAGATCAAGACTAACTTATCCGATTGAGGTTGTTGAGGCTCACAATCGAGGTAGAGGTTGTTGAGGCTTCACTACCACCTAGAAAAGACAAGTCCAAACTAAGCTAAAGCAAATCTTTAACTTTGGATCAAGATAAAAGCAGGCTCGTAAACTTTAAGAGAATTACGGTTGGATCTTGAGATTCCACGGTCGTGGAACTCAAGAACAGCCCGTAATTTAGGGTTTTCGGCGACAATTCTCTAACTCTCAGGGTCTAATCAATTTACAATCGATCTATCATTATCTAAGCCACAACTATCAACCCTTCACCTTAGAATTGTTAAGGGTTTTTAGCCAATAACAGTCATATTGATATTAATTCAAGATTAAAAAGGTAAAAGATGGGAACTTTCAAGAACTATCAATAATCTTCAATTGAATCTTAGAATCACAATCAAGAATAAGTGTTTGTCAAAAGATTCAAAACGGGATAAACAATCACAGTCTTAGGAAAGAAAAGAAACGGGATGTCAATCCGATCCTAAAGCAAACCTAAGCAAGAAGAGGAATCTTCTTGCAAAAATCCTCCAAGAACTTCGATCTTCCACACGAAGATCACAAACAGCAACTCTCCAATACGAACTTTGGAACTTCAATGAGATCTTCAAAATCACCTCCAAGAATGAGGGTTTGTGTTGCTAAGCGTGCGTTTTTGCCGCTAAACTTTAGGGTTGAAAGGTCGTAAGCGAGGTAGCGAGGTGACGGAATCTTGCTTCATCCGTCCTTTTTATAATGCAGGGCAAAACGTCGGCCCGGCCCGATCTTCAAGAGATCATGGCTTCGAAACGTGGCGAAAGGATTCGCCAAGATCACGGTCGTGGAAGTTTCCACGACCGTAATTTTGAGGCGTGGAAATAAACACGGATATCTTCCACGGCCGTAATATCCCCTGGAATGAACATCGAATTCTGCTTCACAATCCACGGCCGTAATTTAGGGTAAAACCGTGATTCTTGCCTTCATTCGTGCATTCCTCAATCTAATACTCCAAATTGCTTCCAAAAGGTGTCCTTGATCTAGAGACACATCGACTCAACTCTCCTTTGCTCGATTCCGTTCGGAAATAGCTCCAAATCACCTATAATCAACATAGAACTCGTGTAGACATCTATATCGACAATATAGGCAATACTAGCTCATATATGCATAAAGCTCAATCAAAGACTATCAATATGAATCAATTACGACTAGAAAACGTGCCTAAAATATCACAATATTTCATGCTAACAAATAACCCCATACTTAACACTTGCATGTCCCTAAGCAAGGTCTTTCAAAAAGCTTTAAAACAAGAGTTAGGATGAAATATGTGTACCTTCTTTTGGATGAATGTGACTTCTAAAGAATAGATCATTCTCAACCCTTGCTTCAATCGTTTTCAAACTTTCACACACTTAATTAGAGAGTAAGAGGCAAAGAAAAATCATGAATCAATTTAGCTTCCAAACAAGCATTATAACCTTCAAACATTATCAAAATCAATCATAAGTATTTCAATTTAGATCACCAAGCCATATAACATTCTTTTGATCATAAGGACTTTCAAAGAAAAGGTCTAGAGCATGGAAGGGTAGGGAAAACTTTAAGGGAAAGTGGTGCATAAATCCGGGAAAGTGGACAACTACCTTCTTCTTCTTTTGCGGTTTCCGCAATCACTTCACTTAGAGCTTCGCTCTTTCCTTTTTATTTTCCGACTTTACTTTTGGAGTTATGGATAGAGGTGCACAAAAACCGAAGCCTAGGAGATTGGCGTTTCTCATTTTTGCGAGATGCCTCAAACCCTTAGCGCACATACCATAATCCGCTAGGAATATCGCTCAATTCGACTTTGGCAGGACACAAACACCCGGCTATGTGAATGGTGCCGAGTTACTCATCGTCATGATTGACTTCCCCAAACCTACAATTTCTTTCTATTCAATTGATTGCAAATATTTGCTCTCATGGCCCTCCCACATCAAACATGCCTTTTTCTCATTCACTTTCCAAATTCCCGGATAGGTAAGGGAGGCTAATATTTCAATGAGGAGTTAGATGATCAAAGAAAGAAGAAAGAGAATATCGAATTGCCTTAATCATTTCAACAAGAAGTATAGGAGCTTATAACGTGATTTCAACTTCAATTTCTTATATGATTTAGGTAACATTCTCACATTATACAACTTGCAAAAGAGGTAAAATTCATTCATTCAAATCCTTTTCGAATTACCATCCTTTCAAGCATGCAATTGTTATCAACTCAATTCGCAAGTAATGATTATCATGGAAATCATATCGATTCGTTAGAAGCATCAAATTTTTCAAAATTTTTCAATTTTTATGGGTTTTTAAAGTTCTTTTTCATGCAATGCAAGAATGAAACGTGTAACATACAATGAACATGCAATGATAGTCTCGGAATAGAAGCAACATATAGAGTAGAGTTATTACAAACATTTAGTACATCCCACCCCATACTTAGGACGAACATTGTCCCTAATGTTCACAAGAAAGAACAAAAGAAAGAAAAGAAAAAGAAAACTCACAAATGGTGGTTGGGATGTCTAGAAACGAGCTGTCCGGTCATCTATCACTGCGGTGCCGGTGGAGGTGGGAATGGAGAGAAACTCGGATCATAGTACCGCCCAAACTGCTGGCGGTAGACGTCCCTCATCATGTGGTCAAGGTCGTCGAAACGTCTGTCTCTATCATCCGCCCGGATCTCTAGTGCTCCGACTCTCTCTGAAAGTCCGGTAGCCCAATCCGGCATCCTCTCATACCACCTAGGGGGGTGATCATACCATCCGGGAGCATCGGCTGGTGCTGATGGTGGTGGTGGTGGTGCTGCTGGTGCTGCTGACTGCGTAGTGGACCAAGGAGGGGGTGTCTCGTACCAGGTGGGAGGTGTAGTCATCCACGTGGGCCTCTCGCTCACGCTAGCGCGGCGAGATGACGAGCCTGAAGCTCTAGCCGGACGCGGAGAGCGTCTAGGTACATCCTGGGCCGCATCCGGCTGATCCGGAAACGTGCCGAACTCCTGCTCTGCTCCTCCCCCACTCTCATACTGCTCTCCCATATCCTCCTCATCTACTACCGGCGGTGGAACGTAAGGGGGAGCTACAAGCCTGTTCGCATGCATCGCAGCGAACGTCTCCTTCCAGTTGTGGCGTCCCGCCACAATGGAATACTCCGGCAGCCACTCAATACCCCTGCCGGTCCTACTCTCCCAGGGCATGCCCGCATAAGGCGGACCTCTATGTGTGGGGAAGATGAGTCCCCTAACCATGAAAGCGTGTAGCCCTAATGGAACTGCCGGTATACGTGTGCAAGCCGAGAAGTCCACTCCAAAAGTCCTAGCTATGTGGGTCACTATCCCACCATATCCAATGTTCCCTCTCGATTTGTTCTTTAGCTTACTCATCGTCGCCGCCAAAAGGGTAGCACAATCGGCGCGGCATCCATGAAGCATAGCGTAGAGGAGGAATAGCTCGTCCGTCTTGATCTTTTGGGGCGTCTCCGTCCTACGAAAGAGACACTCCGAGAGAACACGGTGAGCTATCTTCAAGGCCAAATGGTACATCAATTTGGCCTTGGTATCAGTTGGATGCCAACGGTCCTCGTCGGCATAGATCATCGCCACATCCTCCCAAAAATCCTTAGCGGAAACGTTCCTAGGGAGGCGACCGTTGTAGGTCTCATGGAACCCAAAGATGGTCCCGAACTCAACAATGCTAAGGTGGTAGTCTCTATTCATGAGACGGAAGGAGACAGTCCTATCAACATGGCTGTGCTCAAAAGACGTCACAACCTCTCGGGTGATCTCCTCATAAGTGTCCTCACGAATGTTCGTGAAGACAAGCAAACCGGCTCTATCCAAGAGCCATGTAAGGTCATCTACTATGTTGAGAGGATGTAGATCCTCCAACAACAAGTACCTAGGGCCAATCACTGCCCTCTTCTCTATCCTCTCAAATGCAGCTTGGTGGTTTTCGTGTATGATCGGGATGCTAGGGTGAGGTGGTGAGGATGGAGGTGAAGATGGAGGTGAAGGTGAGGGGGATGAGGGTGGCGGTGCCCTAGATGTGGAAGGGTTGCCCTTTCTCTTCTTGTTCTGTTCCCCTCTCTTTTCCTTAATCCTTCCCGAAACTCTCCTCACAAAATCCATTCTGTTGAAAATTACGGTCTGTTCTTCCCAAAACCACGGCCGTGGAACGTCTGTAGACCGTGATTCGACACAGTAATTCTCAATTCTCAGCAAATCAGCAATCAAACTCCACAACAAGCAGTCCTAATCTAATTTCTTCCAATCTCAATCAGTTCTTCCTAAAAATTTCTAACAAAAACGAACAAAAACGACTAGAATCAAGAAGAGAGCAAAAACCTCTTTTTCGGATTGAGAAATCCAAAATGCGGGTTTGTTGATCGTTTTCCACGCGATTTGTTGCTTGGATCTTGTTCTTGGTTGGATTTGCTTCAGTTTAGGAAGAAGAATCGTTAAAAACGATTAGAGAACGAAGATTTGGGAGGAGCTGCGGGTTTTCGGTATTTAGGGCGTGGAAATTGGGGGTTTTGTGGTGTTTTTGTGGTGAAGTGTGGCTTTTATACTTGCAGGCAAAATTTCAAAAATCACGGTCTATCGGGGCATTCCACGGCCGTGGAAATGTACGGACCCGTAATTTTTGTGATTTTTCACAGGCCTTTGAGAATTACGGCCACTGTAGCTATGGCGACCGTAATTTAGACCGTGGAACTCTCTGTAAAGCTTCAAAGTCCAAATTTCGTCACTTCTCTTCGACATTATCCCCTTTTTCTTCTTTTCCATCGATCCTACAACCAAAAACACGAACATACCGGGAGAAATCGAGGCAAAAATAAAGCAAAAACTTCTATTCTAAGCTAAACTATGAATTGAAAGAAAAAACGAAAATGCAATACCTTGGGTTGCCTCCCAAGAAGCGCTTTGTTTAAGGTCCGTAGCTAGACCATTCTCGCACTTATTCGAGTGCGGTAGGTGCAAACTCCTCAGCTTGGAGTTCCGGTGAGTACTTTTTGAGTCGTTGACCGTTCACCTTAAAACTTCCGCTAGCTTCACCCCATACTTCAACTGCACCATGGGGGAAAATACGCTTAATTAGAAAAGGTCCAGTCCAACGAGATTTTAACTTACCTGGAAAGAGGCGAAGTCTCGAATTGAAGAGGAGAACTTGATCTCCTTCTTGGAAATCCTTTGGGATGATATGCTTATCATGCCAACGCTTTGCTCTTTCCTTGTAGATCTTAGCGTTTTCATAGGCGTTCAAACGGAGTTCATCCAGCTCGTTGATGTCTAGGAGACGCTTCTCTCCCGCTTCCTTCATGCCGAAATTCAGCCATTTAATAGCCCAAAACGCTTTGTGCTCTAGCTCTACCGGCAAATGACAAGACTTCCCATACACGAGGTTGTATGGTGTGGTTCCTATGGGAGTCTTGTATGCAGTCCGGTATGCCCACAATGCATCATCTAGTTTCAAGGACCAATCCTTCCTAGTCCTTGAAACCGTCTTCTCTAGAATTCCCTTGATCTCCCTATTTGAGATCTCGACTTGTCCACTCGTTTGTGGATGGTAAGGGGTAGCGATCTTGTGAGTAACCCCATACTTTGCTAGAAGAGCTTCAAAGCGACGGGCTATGAAGTGAGAACCTCCATCACTAATGATCGTCCTTGGTGTCCCGAATCGCGGAAAAATGGTCTTGTTGAAGAACTTGACCACCACCATGGCATCATTTGTGGGAGAGGCAATCGCTTCGACCCATCTAGAGACATAATCTACCGCCAATAGTATGTATTGGTTTCCACAAGAAGAAGGGAATGGTCCCATGAAGTCGACTCCCCAAACGTCGAAAATCTCCACCTCTTGGATGTTGTTGAGGGGCATCTCGTTCCTCCTAGAGATATTGCCTGTTCTTTGACAAGCATCGCAACAAGAAACAAAGGATTGCACATCTTTAAATAAAGTAGGCCAATAAAATCCAGATTGCAATACCTTTGCGCTAGTTTTGTTCGAACTAGCGTGTCCTCCACAAGGTAGTGAATGACAATGACGGATGACACTTTGCATCTCATCTTCCGGCACGCATCGCCGGATGATGCCATCCGGACCTCTCTTAAAGAGGAGAGGCTCGTTCCAATGGTATTCCCGGACGTCCTTGAAGAACTTCTTCCTTTGTGCGTATGATAGTCCGGGTGGTATCTCCTGGCAAACCAAATAGTTAACAAAATCAGCAAACCATGGTTCGTTACCTTTGGAGATTACCTTGATGCACTCCTCTATGATGTGTAGGTGTTCGTCCGGAAAGGAGTCATCAATAGGTAAATGATCGTCCTCTAGATGTGTTAGACGACTCAAATGATCCGCAACAGAATTTTCCGAGCCTTTCTTGTCGCGGATCTCAAGATCGAATTCTTGTAGGAGAAGAATCCATCTAATCAGCCTTGGCTTCGCATCCTTCTTTGCAAGGAGGTATCGGATCGCAGCATGATCCGTGTAGACAATCACCTTTGCACCTACAAGATAAGAGCGAAACTTGTCAATAGCATAGACAATGGCTAGAAACTCCTTTTCCGTAGTGGCGTAGTTGAGCTGGGCTTCGTCTAGCGTCTTGCTAGCGTAGTATATGGCGTGGGTTCGTCCTTCCTTTCGTTGCCCAAGAACAGCTCCAATGGCTACGTCACTAGCATCACACATAATCTCGAAGGGGAGAGTCCAATCCGGAGGTTGGATAATGGGTGCTGAAATTAGAGCTTGCCGAATAGTGTTGAACGCATCTAGACATTCCTGTGAAAACTCAAAAACTGCATCCTTCATCAATAGATTAGTGAGAGGTTTTGATATCTTAGAAAAGTCTTGAATGAAACGTCTATAAAATCCAGCATGTCCTAGGAAACTTCTTATTCCCTTCACCGAAATTGGGGGAGGAAGTTTCTCTATGGTCTCTATCTTAGCTTTGTCTACCTCTATCCCTCTACTAGAGACTAAGTGACCTAAGACGATTCCTTCCTTAACCATGAATTGACATTTCTCCCAATTAAGAACTAGGTTAGTGTCTTCACATCTTTGCAAAACAAGAGAAAGGTTAGAAAGACAATCGTTAAAAGAGGAACCGTAAACGGAGAAGTCGTCCATGAAGACTTCCATGATTTCCTCTACATATTCGGAGAAGATGGCCATCATGCACCGTTGAAAGGTGGCTGGGGCGTTGCAAAGCCCGAATGGCATTCTCCTATAGGCGAACGTACCCCAAGGGCACGTGAATGTGGTCTTCTCTTGATCATCCGGATGTATCGGGATCTGAAAGAAGCCACTATAACCGTCAAGGTAGCAAAAGTATGAATGTTGTGCTAACCTTTCAAGCATTTGATCGATGAATGGCAATGGAAAGTGATCCTTCCGCGTTGCATTGTTGAGCTTGCGGTAGTCTATGCACATTCGCCATCCAGTCACGGTTCGGGTAGGAATGAGTTCGTTGTTCTTATTGGTGATGACCGTCATTCCTCCCTTCTTTGGAACTACTTGAACCGGGCTCACCCACTTGCTATCGGAGATAGGATAGATGATACCTGCATCAAGAAGTTTAAGAATTTCCTTCTTGACAACCTCCTTCATGGTCGGATTCAACCGCCGTTGAGGTTGTCTTGAAGTTCTAAAGTCCTCCTCCATTAGTATTTTGTGCATGCATAGGGAGGGTTTAATTCCTACTAAGTCCTCAATAGTATAGCCTATGGCTTTTCTATGTTTCCTAAGGACAATCATGAGCTGTTCATGTTCATCTATGCTTAATTCGGAACTAACGATAACCGGGAAGGTAGAATTAGATCCAAGAAAAGCGTACCTTAGATGAGTAGGAAGTGGTTTGAGTTCCATTGCTTTCGGAGCTTCCGATGTTTCCTTAGAAGCTTCTAAGGATGTTGAATGGTTTGGAGAAGGATTTGAGGAAGTTGAAGAAGTGTGTCGATCGTCCTTTTCCACGGTCAAAATCACGGTTTCCTCTGGTTTTCCACGGCCGTAATATCCTCTGGAATGGAGGTCGAATTTGGTCATGGAATCCACGGCCGTGGAATACAGAGTATGACCGTGGATTCGAGTATTTTCTGCCTCATCGTGGAGTTTCTCAAACTCCACTTCATGCATCTCTTCTTGTGCCTCTAAGGCTTCAATTTCCTCTTTGCACTCTTCTTCTCCTCCTACATCGGTTAGACTCATAGTAATAACCTTTTGCAAAGGATCGTTAAAGAGAATCGCACTTACCTCCGCCCTAGTTAAACCTTCTTCGTCTTGGACATTGTAAATATCCTCATCAAAGATTGGCTCCTTCACTAGAGTGGAAAGAACGAACTCTACTTTCTCTTCCCCAACGTCAAAGGCGAGTCTCCCATTCTTGCAATCGACCATGCAGCCGGAAGTTGCAAGAAACGGTCTTCCGAGTATGATCGGGACCGGACTATCCGCAGGAATGTCAAGCACGACAAAATCAATGGGGACAAAGAACTTGCCTAGCTTGACCGGGACGTCTTCTACAATGCCGACGGGACGAGTAATGGATCGATCCGCCATGTATAACGTCATCTTCACTGGTTTAGGGTCGCCTAAACCGATCTTCCTACACAATGCAAGTGGTATGATGCTCACACTTGCTCCCAAGTCACATAAAGCGTCATATGTGACCTCTCCCACTCCAATGGGAATGCAAAATGACCCCGGATCTTTCAGCTTTGGGGGCATTTTCTCCTTCATAGTCTTGATGAGGTCCGAAGAATCCGAACTCATCTTGACTTCTCCAAAATCTTCTAGCTTCCTCTTGTTAGAGAGGAGCTCCTTCAAGAACTTTCCATAGGCCGGCATACCTACAATGGCATCAATGAAAGGTATATTAATATGTAGTTTGCTCATGAGTTCTATGAACTTACCGAATTGCTTGTCTAGGCGTGCTCGCGCTCTGGATTGAGGGAATGGTAGGGGAGGTTTGAAAGCTGGAGGAGGAACATAGACATCTTCCTTCTCCTTCCCCTTTTCTTTGCTTTTTTCTACGGGGACTTCAACAAACGTAGGCTGCGGATCGGTGGTAGTCACTCCGCTCCTAGTTGTAATCGCCATTACCCTTCCCTTAGGGTTGTCCTCCGTCTTTCCTGGAAGTTTCCCTTGATTTCTAGGAACTTCCTCCGCATGGTTGAACATTTGATTTTCCAAAACCTTTTGAGCTTTGTCAACCTTAGAAATTTGATCATCAACCTTGATGATGCGGTTCTCCAACCCTTGAAGCTTTCCCAAGATCGTTTCCAGCATGGGATCCGGCTTCTCCTTTCCCGTATTGTTTCCTCCATTTGATGATTGCCCCTGGCTTTTCAAAGGAGTAGAGGAAGAGGAGGGTGGAGTTAGTGAATTGGAATTGGAAGGATAGGAGTTACCGGAATTTTGTTGATTGGAGCGCCAATTG
Organism: Fagopyrum homotropicum; assembly: GCA_033239125.1. Lineage (NCBI taxonomy): Eukaryota > Viridiplantae > Streptophyta > Magnoliopsida > Caryophyllales > Polygonaceae > Fagopyrum > Fagopyrum homotropicum. The sequence goes on from BSWB01000005.1 coordinate 64,318,346, forward strand.
TTGTTGTTCGAACCCCGATTGTTGTTCCAATTGTTGTTGTTCCGGTTGTTGTTGTTCCGGTTATTGTTCCGGTTATTGTTGTTGCGGTTGGTGTTATCACCGCCGTTGTTGTTGCCCAAATAGCCAACATCCTTCTCTTGTTGCTTTGGGAAGTTGGTCTTGATAGTCTCCTTCAACTCTTTGATCTCATTGTTGAGGGAGAAAATCTAATTTTGAGCTTCATGTGTGAGCTTTGCTCCTTGCTCCACACGATTTCCCTCCACTTTCCGGTGGGAATACTTCTCTATGACTCTTGCTTGCTTCTCAATGAAGTCCCAGGCGTCATCTTCTCTCATGTCCATGAACGTTCCACATGAGAGGGATTGAAGGTTGAATTGCGTTCCCGCATCCAGCCCCTTGTAGTAAATTTCCAGCAAGGCAAGTTTGGATATGCCATGATGAGGGCAATCCAAGAGCAAATCCTGAAACCTTTCCCAAGATTGAAACAAACTTTCGTTAGGTCTCATAGAAAAAGCATTAATCTTACCTCTAAGTTCCGCCGTTTTGGAGGGCGGAAAGAACTTGGTGAGAAACTCTGCGGAGAGGTCTTCCCACGTCTCTAGCTTTCCACTAGGAAGAGCTTGGTACCAAGATAGCGCTTTCCCTTTCAAAGAGAAAAAGAAAGGTTTGAGCTTATAGCTGTTGGTAGTGGCGCTCTTTGGCCTCATCGTCTCCATCATACACTCAAAGTTTTGCAAGTGTTGGTGTGGAGATTCGGTGCTTGTACCGCCAAACTGGCTTTGGCGAACAAGAGTGATAACTTGAGGGTTGAAGCTAAACCCTTGTACATCTTCAGCATCAAAGTTCACACCTAAACGGCGTGGTTGTTGTGTTGGATCCATCCGCTGGCCAAGAGTTCTTGGCTCATTATCCACACGTTCGACCCTCGCATTTCTAGGTGGAATGCGACGGTTAGTAGCTCCTTGTTGATTGAAAGGATTTATATTGATCGTGGGATCAATCTCTTCTAAAGGAGGCATGGAAGAATCACTATCATCGGTGGGTGAGTGGTTTCTTCTTCTAGACCTTGTCCTCCTTCTCGAGGACTTCTTGCCCACCTTGTCCTCAAGATCGCTCATCTTTATCTTCATTTGAACGATCATGTCTTGTAGACCATTAACTTGAGTTTGATGGCGATCCATCTCATCCTGGAGGAGAGTCTCATTCCATCGGAGCTGAGCTTCTTTCTCCGCCAACTTATTTTGAAGATCGTGCTCGTTTTCTTCAGCCATCTTCCTTTCCTTGCGCTTTTGCCTCAAGGTTTTCTCTAGCTCTTGATCAAGAGGTAAGAGATCTTCTGTGTTCCTAGACCTGCGCATACACTCAAAGAAAAATCAAATAACGAGAGCAAGCTCCCAAGCTTGACAACCGGCACCCGGGTTCGATCGAAGCCAAATCCCCGGCAACGGCGCCAAAAACTTGTTCGCCCTTAGAGGTATGTGCAAATAAGCTTTATATTTATAAAACTAGAATCAAGCAAGCGAACCCGCAGTGTACGGATCGATATAGTTAAGCAAGAATTCCAGAGTATCGAACACAGGGATTTGGGTGGAACGAACTCGATTGCAGGTTATCAAGCGGTTAATATGAGAGTTTTGCAGATATTGGGAAAACAACAATCCTAAAGATCCAGGTATCCAGCTGTGGCAATCGATTCAAGATATACTAATGATATAAAGACAGAGTCGAGATATGCAAGGGTATACTAATGTAAGGTAATCGTACGGTTGAGGTTCCAAAAACCTTATGTAATTCACCTAAAAGACACTCCCTATACAGGTTGTTGAGGCTCAATATAGAAAGATTCTAAAGACAAGGATTAGTATCAAATACCCAAACTTATAATCTAAAGATCAAGACTAACTTATCCGATTGAGGTTGTTGAGGCTCACAATCGAGGTAGAGGTTGTTGAGGCTTCACTACCACCTAGAAAAGACAAGTCCAAACTAAGCTAAAGCAAATCTTTAACTTTGGATCAAGATAAAAGCAGGCTCGTAAACTTTAAGAGAATTACGGTTGGATCTTGAGATTCCACGGTCGTGGAACTCAAGAACAGCCCGTAATTTAGGGTTTTCGGCGACAATTCTCTAACTCTCAGGGTCTAATCAATTTACAATCGATCTATCATTATCTAAGCCACAACTATCAACCCTTCACCTTAGAATTGTTAAGGGTTTTTAGCCAATAACAGTCATATTGATATTAATTCAAGATTAAAAAGGTAAAAGATGGGAACTTTCAAGAACTATCAATAATCTTCAATTGAATCTTAGAATCACAATCAAGAATAAGTGTTTGTCAAAAGATTCAAAACGGGATAAACAATCACAGTCTTAGGAAAGAAAAGAAACGGGATGTCAATCCGATCCTAAAGCAAACCTAAGCAAGAAGAGGAATCTTCTTGCAAAAATCCTCCAAGAACTTCGATCTTCCACACGAAGATCACAAACAGCAACTCTCCAATACGAACTTTGGAACTTCAATGAGATCTTCAAAATCACCTCCAAGAATGAGGGTTTGTGTTGCTAAGCGTGCGTTTTTGCCGCTAAACTTTAGGGTTGAAAGGTCGTAAGCGAGGTAGCGAGGTGACGGAATCTTGCTTCATCCGTCCTTTTTATAATGCAGGGCAAAACGTCGGCCCGGCCCGATCTTCAAGAGATCATGGCTTCGAAACGTGGCGAAAGGATTCGCCAAGATCACGGTCGTGGAAGTTTCCACGACCGTAATTTTGAGGCGTGGAAATAAACACGGATATCTTCCACGGCCGTAATATCCCCTGGAATGAACATCGAATTCTGCTTCACAATCCACGGCCGTAATTTAGGGTAAAACCGTGATTCTTGCCTTCATTCGTGCATTCCTCAATCTAATACTCCAAATTGCTTCCAAAAGGTGTCCTTGATCTAGAGACACATCGACTCAACTCTCCTTTGCTCGATTCCGTTCGGAAATAGCTCCAAATCACCTATAATCAACATAGAACTCGTGTAGACATCTATATCGACAATATAGGCAATACTAGCTCATATATGCATAAAGCTCAATCAAAGACTATCAATATGAATCAATTACGACTAGAAAACGTGCCTAAAATATCACAATATTTCATGCTAACACCTCATCCGGTACTCTAGCAACCTCAATAGCTCTAGTAGTTACGCAAAAACCAGCATCAGTCTCTTTGAAACCTCAACTGATCACGCGGGTACTGGCGGTGTTGGGCAGGTCCTCGTTCCTGATAGCCTCCTCAACTCTCTACACATAGTCTCGATATGCAGATACTCCGATGAACACTCGACCGGACAAGGTCGACTGTGCCCTCTACGCTCCGGACCTAGCAGCAACCCTATTCCAACAACCTCTTCAGCATGAGCCTCAACGACAGGCGGATCAACAACAGGGGCTTGGCCCAGACCTCTAGCTAGTGTAGGTCTTTCTGCACCCCTCTCCCACGGACGGCATGTGGAAGGGGTGGTCGACCCCTTCCTCGCCCCATAGCAAATGTACCTCTAGTACGCGTCATCTACAATAGGGATATATATATAAGGCCATACTATCAACTACTGCAGAAATCCAAAAAAAGCACATAAAGACCAACATAAAAACAAAGCGTTTTAGGCTAGAGCCCATACATCAATTCCAGACCGCGGAGGTAATGGTGATCTCACGGGTTTTGTTTATTTATCTAGTCGACATTTAGAAGATTTTGAGTGCCATTGTTGTAAACTTAGAGCTCTGATACCATATTGTAACACCCCAAGTTGTGGGATCTCAAAGCGTTTTAGGCTAGGACCTCATAATGGGTCCCGACCCTTAGAGTAACAACAATAACACCGGATTTTGCAATAAGGCACAAATAAATGAAAACCAAAACTGATATAAAAACCGAAGTTTTAACAAAAGGAAAAGAAAAAGACTCGCAGCAGAGTTACAAACAAGGGGGAAACACAACAACATAAATATAAACCCGATCCCGTTTTATAATGTCTGGGAACCCTAGCTGACCACACCATCCGGATCACTTAGCAACATATCTAACCTGCAGGGGATCTACAACATCAGTATACACCGTTAGCTAACATTCTAGATATGAGAAAGACAATAAAGGCACAAACACACCTAAGGAAACATAAACATAAAGCATACTCGCACTCAACCGGTTATTATCTTTCATTAAGTTAATCCCCTTACTAATTAACCTTATGTTGTCACACGAGAATCATTGTGATCTCGCCTTTGTCCCCTTTCACCAACAGGCATAGAGGCGATGCATCCCTCCGTTACCTATTGGACTGGTCGCAAGAGCACCTCCCAGTTTCCCCATTTTGACCTGGACAAGCGGTCACCGCCTGATTATAATACACTTGGGCCAATTAAGGTATAACAGCTCAATCCTATTCCGATTATTTGTTATAACGATAAACAATACAAACACAACCAATACAGTCAAACCAATATACAGAACGCAACTAAGTAAGTCCAAGGGACTTACCTCACTCGAAGGTAACACAAGGGTCAGCTACTGCACAGCTCCCCGAAGGAAAGAAGGAAGGAAATCATGTTCATACAAGGCATCTCGAATCAGAAACGAACCGGAAGCTAGAATTCTATAACTTCTATTCACAATGATCTCTAAGAGAATTCCACAAGCTAGAGACAAGATCCCTAGTCTTACAGATTCCTAAGGCCAACAACATCAACATAACACAAGAAAAGGAACGAGGAATCCATTAAGGGAAGCAACTTACCAAAGACGGAGTTACTGCATATAAACCGCAGGGGCGGCGGACTAAACCGCGGGGGCAGTACTGGCTTGCAGCTGCGGGTGCGGGACAACCCAAGCGTGGGGTCGGTGGCTTGACAGAAAGGTCGTTGGGACCTTTCTTTTAACAGCAGCGTCACAACAACAAAACAAAAGCTTGATTCCCCGATCAACACACGTAACTTCTTAACGAAAGGAGCTTGTAAAAACATACGTATCAACAACGGAAGACCAACCAGAATCAAGACTCGATCTTGATTTTTATGAAGGAGAAGAAGAACGAGAAAGAGAACAAGAACAAAAGGAAGAAGCATGCAACGAAGGTCACGAACGTTTAGAAGGATCAAGAGTATGAAGACTTACACGTTTTGCAGGAGATCCCTAAGAAAAAGCTATAGCTTTGCTCGAGGTTGAAGAACGTAAGCAAGAAACGTAAAACGGAAGAGAATGCAGAAATTTATAGAGAACGGTTGGGAAAGAACGAAGGAAGGTCAGATTTAGTGTTAGAGGATAGAAGGAAAGCCGGTACATATCTTATAAGATCGGATCTTCTAAGAAAGGAAGGAATTAAAAACGGAATCAAAACAGATCCACACGATTTGCCGTAGGGCCACGACCACGGTTGCACTACAAAAAATAATTCAATTAGCCACGCATGTTGGCAACTGCAATGCTTTGCCGTCGCCATTGATCTTTATTTGGCGACGGCAAAATCGAAGTGGTAGAAAATGCCAACTATATGCTTCTGTGGTATAGTGCCGTCGCTTATAGTCTTGTAGTTGGCATCGGCTAATCTTTTTCGTGGCTAATAAAACGGACCATTGATGACGGCTTTATGTCGCCAACGCCAACAACCAAATAAATTTGGCGCCATATGAAAATATTAAGGTAAAAAATAATATAAATAATTTTCTTTTTCTTAGAAATAATTAAAATTCTTCCACAATTCTATTCGCGCGAAAAATTAGGTTTCCCTCTTTCGCCCCTTTTGTTCGACGTCTTCGACTCTAGGGTTGAGTAAGAGTTGGTTCGGTTCTCTTAACCGAACCAAAACCGCAAAAAGCAATCCAAACCGCATTGCGGTTCATGTTATTACGCGTTGCGGTTTGCAGTTGATGAACTGAACCGCAAAGTGCGATTCAAACAACAACCACAACGCAACGTTTAATTCAAAAAAAAAGGCTTATTCTATTCTTCTCTTCAGAGTTCAGATTTAAGAGTTCAGAAATTCAGCCCTAGCCCCGATCCCGACTGCAAAGGTTTCACCAATCTTCAGTCACCACAACGCCGCCTCGCCTCCGCCTCGGCCTCGCCCAAAGTCGGACAGTCGCCCCCTGACGCCCCCTTCTCCGAGAGGTTTGTATCCATTACTCCATTTAATTTCTTCTTCAGTTTAATACTTGAATCTGTTATTCTGTACTCGTTCGATCTTCACTATAGTCGGGGTTGCCTTCATGTGTTTAAAGATTTAATTTTTTCTTTACTGAATCTATTCTTTACTCAAACTATACCATGTTCATTTGTTCTTCTATTCTTCTGTCCAATCCATTACTGAATATGTTCTTTACTGAAACTATATGTAACACCCCGAATCCGCGGAACCCGGAGTGCCACATTGGGCTAGGATCTCACAGTGAATCCTGACCCTAGCCTGACAACAAGTTCACTGGACCTTACAACATGACACTGACAGATATAAAACAAATCCATAAAATTGTGAAACTGTATAACCAAAGGTAAAGGACAACATAGCCGAGTATGTAAAACAACGTCCTCATATGGGAGGTACAAAAGATCATCCTCACGCAGGAGGGAAACACAACAATCCCAAACCAACCACCTAATGTACGAGAGTCCTTGGCCTGTCACCTTGCCAGATCACTCAGCAGCGCCTAACCTGCAAACATCTACAACACGGTATGAAACCGTTAGCTAACCATACATATATGAGGTAATGCATAAGCACAAACACAATCATGAAAGATAAACACGTCAGTATGCTATCACACATTTACCCATTTTATCATCTTTATATAATAGTCATTCACTAAAATTGTATATATAAGTATATATGAAACTATGTGACACAAGGACCGATACATCCTCGCCTATGAGCCTGCTAGCCAGTTGTACAAGTATCGGTCACACAATCCGTGTACCCTGTGGAAGTGGATTGTGCCCTTCCTGTAAAGTCAGTCTGGCCTGACATCAGAGAACCTCCCAGACTCCACGGCGGGATGAAAGGAAAAGGTTATCGCGGCCACGCATACGGGGCAATCAATAAAACATAGGTCGGTATAAACGACAATCTTATGCTATCATAGCAACATACAAAGCACACACCACTCGTGGAAACACCCAATATAGGGATGGTAGCTATGTAAGTCCTACGGACTTACCTCAACCTCGTACACAACTCACACACAATCAACCAGAACCAACCTCCAATCCTGAGAGAGGGGCACTGCCTAATAACAAGGCATACAGATATATCAACCTCTATTCATCAAAGGGGTCACACCTAGACCCAAGGGATCCATAGGATCATCCACAACTTAAACCTCACAACCTATAATCCTCAAAAGCTGTATATGGCATATACCGATCATAACCTCATAAAAGCACAACCTCACACATCCAACATGATCCTATACACTCATACTAGGAAAGGAGGGAACAAAGGCAACTCTCAAAGGGACTAAAACATGAGGAACCCACGTTCCTAGCGGCAATCAAGCTAGAAGACGAGCCCAAGGAGGAAGATCCAACACCCCCAGAAGTAAGCCAAGTGTTGGAGGAGTTCAAAGACACCATGCCCCCCGAGTTACCCAAGAAGTTTCCACCAAAGAGAGAGGTCAACCACAAGATCGAACTCATGTCCGATGCTCGGCCACCCGCCAGAGCACCATACCGCATGTCTCCACCGAAGGCACCATATGGAGCGCCCGTGCTACATCCTACCCTCAAAAGCACCATATAGAGCGCCCGTGCTTTTCCAAAGAAAGCACGATGGAAGCCTTAGAATGTGCATCGGGGCGCTCAATAAGCTCACCATCAAAAACAAGTACCCGATTCCGCTCATTGCAGATCTTTTCGATAGGCTTGGGGAGGCACGGTGGTTTACCAAGCTAGACTTAAGATCGGGCTACTATCAAGTAAGGATCGCAGAGGGCGATGAGGAGAAGACCGCGTGCGTCACGAGATATGGGTCAAACGAGTTCTTACTCATGCCGTTTTGACTAACGAACGCACCGGCTACATTTTGCACGCTAATGAACAAGGTACTTCATCCCTTCCTTGATCATTTCGTAGTTGTATACTTGGACGACATTGTCATCTATAGCCGAAGTCTAAAGGAGCATAAGGAGCATCTTCGACAAGTCTTCCAAGTACTACGGGAGCATGAGTTGTACGTCAAGAGGGAGAAATGTGCCTTCACACAAAGCGAAGTGCCGTTCTTGGGGCACATTGTCTGCAAGGGAAGGATTCGCATGGACCTGGCCAAGGTTAAAGCGATTGCCGATTAGAAGCCGCCGACAAAGGTAACCGAGCTTCGCTCATTCTTGGGACTTGCCAACTATTACCGGCGCTTCATTCATGGCTACTCCCACATTACGACGCCTCTCACAAACATGCTCAAGAAAGGGTCATCTTGGGTTTGGAGTACGGAGAGTCAAGAGGCGTTTGACAAGCTAAAGAAGGCCATGAACGAGGAACCCGTGCTCCCATTGCCTGACAACGGGAAGCCGTTCGAAGTCCATACCGATGCCTTAGACTTTTCCATTGGAGGAGTATTGATGCAAGAGGGGCATCCGGTCGCTTATGAGAGTCGAAAGCTGAACGACACAGAGCGGCGTTACACCGTCCAAGAAAAGGAGATGACCGCCATCGTCCACTGCCTCTTAGGGTCAAAATTCGTGGTCAAGACGGACAACCTGGCGACAAATTACTTCCTCACCCAGAAGAAGTTGACGCACAAGCAAGCCAGATGACAAGACTTCCTCGTGGAGTTTGACTATGAGTTGGAGTACAAACCGGGCAAAGCTAATGTGGTGGCCGACGCCTTAAGTTGCAAAGCCGAGCTAGCCGCTATAAGTCGGCCACAAGGGGCCATGGAGGACAAGATCAAGATTGGACTTGACCACGATCCAACAGCCCAAAACCTGAAGGAGGTCATCAAGGAAGGCAAGACGAGGAGGTTTTTGGGCCGAAGGCGGATTGATCTACACAAAGGGGCAACGGTTATACGTGCCCTACTACGGGGGACTATGGAAGGAGGTAATGCATGAATTCCACGACTCCAAATGGGCGGACCACCCAGGAGTACATCGCACCTTAGCCCTCATGTAGGAACGCTACTATTGGCCATAGATGTGGGACGACGTGGAGACCTATGTCCGGACATGTCTTGTGTGCCAACAAGACAAGGTCGAGCAGAGACAACCGGCGGGGCTACTTGAGCCATTTCCAATACCGGAGCATCCTTTGCAAAGCGTAAGCATGGATTTCATCGTCGGATTCCCCAAGTCAGAAATCTATGGAAGTATCATGGTTGTCGTGGATAGATTTTCCAAGTATACCACCTTCATACCCGCGACCAAGGAATGCCCGGCCGAAGAGGCGGCCAAGCTATTCATGAAGCACGTGGCCAAGTACTGGGGCTTGCCACAATTGATCATCAGTGACACGAACGGACGGTTCTAGGGCAAGTTTTGGACGGAGGTATTCAAGATGCTCGGATCCGACCTCAAGTTCACCACCGCCTTCCACCCCCAAACGGACGGACAAACTGAGAGAGCCAACTGTCTGCTCGAGATATACCTATGGCACTATGTGAGCGCTTCACAGGGGGATTGGCCCAAGCTCCTCGACGTTGCTCAATTCTCCTACAACTTGCACACCGAGTCGACGGGTAAGAGTCCGTTCGAGATAGTCATGGGATTTCAACCATGCACACCGAGTACCATCGTCAGGGGCTACAAAGGACCGACACCCACGGCGTACAAGTTTGCCAAAAGTTGGCAAGAAGAGTTGGACTTGACACAAGCATGCCTTGTTAAAGCCAACAAGCGGACAAAGTAGTGGGCGGACCAACACCGGAGGGATGTGCAATATCAAGTCAGAGACTTAGTTATAGTCAAGCTTCACTTCATCATGCAGCATACCGGACTACACAAAGCCTTAATCCGGCGATACGAGGGACCTTTCAGAGTTCTTAAGCGGATCGGCCGGACTACTTATAAGTTAGAGTTGCCGGCCAAGTTTAAGATACATTCGGTCTTCCACGTGAGCATGCTCAAGCCATACCACAAAGACAAGGAAGACCAAGGAAGGGGACAAGCACAACAGGCACCAATGGGGATCAAGACCTCATTTGACAAATAAGTCCAAGAGATCGTGTCCGACGCGTGCAATGGGAACGGTATCGACGACCAAGATTGGAGTATTGGGTCCGATGGAAGGACTTGCCCGACACCGAGATATCGTGGGAACCAGCTGACTCTCTATGGCAATTCAAGGACAATATCGAGGCATACGAGGCAACCGCAACGAGGACATCGCGAGATTCAGTGGGGAAGAATGACACAGACTGGGTTGCGGAAGGTACATGAGCATGGAGATCACCCCAGCATTGTCTTGACAAGGCCGGAATATTCTAGATCTCTCGGGAATTCTCTAAGCTTGCCAAGGCTTGTAGAGAATGTTCCGGATTTGTATAGAAACTTGAAGTCTTCTTCCAACAAGAAGGATCCGGATCCCTCTAGGATTGTGTAAATCCGGATCCTCCTACCAAAGGAGGTGGCCAAGGCTATAAATAGGGAGGACACCTTTCATTTGCAACGATCCAAGCAAAGCACACTTGTAAGAGTTCTCTCAAACCAATCAAGTTCTCTTGTTCACAAAAGCTCTCAGCTTCTTAGCCATCGCTAACTAGCGCTTCCGCAACAAAGTCTCTCGAGTCTAAGGCTTCACTTTGTCATTTGACAAGGCCAACGACTAAGAGCCGCACGGTCGTGAGTTCCAGAATACTCAGCCCGTGTCACTAACACAAGGACATCCAAACCCACAACCGAACACAAGACTTAACAGTATATAAGCTAGGAACGCTCCTAGACCTTAGGAAGTCTAAAACTTGGTGAGCATGGAAAAGCAAGCAACAACAACCCCCAACCTAAACAAAGCTAAACACCACCCTCAAGCTGAAGAAGGTCACAAGCTAGTTGAGAGACTATAAGGTCTTCACACACACAAGATCAACAACGATTCTAACGATTTCTAAGGGCACCTAGGTTCACAACCACTAGATGGTATTCTCATCTACCTTAGGTGTACCCTAAGCATGATATTACCATGTATCAACCTCTAAACAAACGAAGGAACAAAGAAGGAAGGAGGGGAGGAGCCTACTGTTGAAGAAACGCAGCCGTGAAGTCAAGTTGGCGCCCCTGCGAAGCCTTGTAGCCGCCCCTGCGAAGCCTTGTAGCCGCCCCTGCGGCCTCCTGGCGCCGCCCCTGCGGTGTCCTAGATCTGCCCTTGTGCCTCTGACAATCCGCCCCCGCGGTCGAACAACAGAGGGTCCATCTTCTTCGTTTCTTCGACTGTGCTTTTGCTCCAAATGCTTACTTTTCTTGCTGGGCCTTCTCCAAACTCCAACCACTGTATGTAGGATCTTCTCCATGACCTAAAGGTGCTAAGAACACACATATGCAAAGGATTTGACAAGAACCTTCTTCTAAAGCTTCCTCCATAGCCATGGAGAAGAAGAGGAAAGGAAGAAGGAAAAACCGCAGGAAAGGAGAAGAGGATAAGGATGATATCTTACCACACTAAATCTGAAGATATCTCCTTGATGGCCACGCCACGAGAGATCCAAGAGAGAAAGAAGAAGAGGATATCACAAGACCAATAGAGAGGAGTGCAAACTAACGTGAATGAGGAGAATGAGGGGAGATAGAGAGAACAAGGCTGAAAAAGGTGGGAGGGAAACAAGGGGTCAGCTGACCTCATGTCACCTCAAGCTAGGAACGAGGGGGTCGGAAAGCGAAAGGGGAAAACGAAGAGTCAGTACGGGATTTTAGAATAAATCCCAACACTCATCACCCCGTGCCTACAGGAAAATTGAGCTGCGCACGTGGGAAGATCGATAAACTTCTTGACAATCGGAATAAAAATTCCGGATGTTACAACTAATCCCCCTCAAATCCAAAGGTCACTCACATAACCCCATCAATACCTCGCAAGGTAGTCACATATACATATAAGTACCACACAATACATATCAAATCATAGTTCACATAAGCATAACCAAGGAAGAACTTGGGACTATCCCGACTGTCCTATAGGTGTCGCTAAGTCTGCGTAAAACTAGGGATAGTTTCTCTAGATACTATCCTCGGTCTCCCACGTAGCCTCCTCGGCTCCTCGTCTCGACCACTGCAGTCTCAACATCGGTATCCCTTTCGATCAAAGGCATATCGTACTACGCTCCAAAACCGCTAATGAGTGCTCCACAAAAGTATTGTCCGGATCGACCACTAGGTCCTCGTGGATAATGACGTGCCTCGGGTCGTGGATGTACTCTCTCAGATGAGATACATGGAATACCAGATGTATACCCTCCAACCGCAGTGGCAACGCTAACTTGTATGCCACCTCACCGACTCTCTCCAAGATCTCGAATGGACCGACATATCGGGGGCATAACTTTCCCTTAATGCCGAATCGCCTCACGCCCCATGTAAGTGATACCCTCATCCACACCTAAGCTCCTACCCTAAACTTGAGGAGTCTACACCTCCTATTTGCATATGACCAATGATGGCTTTGCGCAGTCAACATCCTCTCTCGGATCAAAACAACTGCAGTCATGTCGTCCTAAACCTGATATGGAGCTACAACGCTAGAACTCTCCGGCTCATCCCAACATAAAGGACTGTGGCATCTCCGCCTATACAACGCCTCATTCGGTGCCATCCCAATCGACGCGTGCCAACTGTTATTATATGAAAACTCCTCCAACGGGAGGTGGTCTGTCCATACATATTGTTCGCTCAAAATGTGTGTCTCTAAGTCTTAAATTTATAAAATTTGAAATCAAACAAAAAAGCGAACCCGTAGTGTACGGGTCGGTATAGTAAAGCAAGAATTCAACAGTATCGAACTCATGGATTTGGGGGATCAAATTCAGTTCGTAAATTGTCCGGCAAGATAAAAAGCTTTTTTAAAGATAACTGGGAAAACCACGATTCTAAAGATTCAGGTAACCAATTGTGGCAATCAATTCAAGATGTTCTAAAGATATAATGACAGAGTTAGGATTGAAAAGGTATAGATCTAAGGTAGGGTGTTGTACGGTGAAGTTCCAAACCCATAAGTCTCACCCAAAGGCTCTCTTGATAAAGGATGTTGAGTCTCGTTATGAAGAGAATCGAAGGACAAGATTAAACTCTCAAATACCCATGCCCAAACCCAAGGGAATCAAAGATAAGCCAAAAAGGTTAAGGTTGTGACACTTGAAACCAAAGCAGAGGATGTTGAGTCTCACTACTACCTAGAAAAGGTAAACCAAGCCTAGGTTAGGGCCAATATTTAACTTTGGATCAAAGCAAAACCAAAACACGTATGACGGAGGAAAACCACGGTCAGATCTTGAAGAACCACGGCTGTTTTGGTTCAATCTATCATCATCTATGCCACAACTATCAACCCTTCACCTTATAATCGCTTAAAGGTTTTAGCCAACAATCATAGTCATCAAATCAATACTCAAGATTAAAAGAAAGAAAAGATAAAACCTTGAAAACTCAATAGCAAACACAAAATCAATCTCAATCAAACTCAAAATCCGTACTTGTGTTCAATGTATAGAATAGAGTAAGAATCTCTCACAGTCTTAAAGAACAAGGAAGAGCGGGATGTAAATCCGCCTTCAAAGTGAAACCCTAAGATCTTCCAACTTCGCAATCTCAAAATGCGTACTTTTTCAAATCTTCCTTCCAAAATCTTCTCACAATAAGATCTTCCAAAGGTATGCAACCAATGTGTAGCGCAAGATCCGAAAATGTAGCGAGCTCTCCCTTTTCTCTCTTCCTTCAACCTTCTTATAGGACAAAATAGGGTTACGAAAGGCCCATAACCGCTGCCGACGTGGCAAATATGAAACGTGGCAGCCATTAGAAGAATCACGGCCAAGACCAATTTTTCACGCCCGTGGAACCCACCGTGGAATGGCATATTGCTCTCGACATGCATTCTCACGGTCATAATTAAATTAATTCCCAAAACCACGGCGGTGGTTCCTTTTACTTGACCGTGGAATCCCTAAAACGTGCATGAAATCTCTTGTTTCCCAAAGCTTTCTACTCATACTCCTTCCTTAGCTAATCCAATGCATCCTCTTGACGTCTAGCATGATCAATCACTCCAACATATTCCATTTATGCTCCAATGCAAGCCTTTATTCACCTAAAAACATTAAAGCTTGTGTAGATCTCTATACCAGCATAATAGGTGAATGTGCTCATAAATGCTTCAAAGTCATATCCATATACACAAAAGAAGGGGAAAAAGAGTCAAAACATATGCCTAAGATAACGTCATATTTCATGCTATCAAAATACCCCATACTTGTTGTCTCTTGCTTGTCCCCAAGCAAGGTTTTCAAAAGCTAGAACATAAGGTAGGATGAAATATGAATGCAAAACAAGGGAAAACAAATCTTTTTGGTATTGTGTTTCTATTCAATAGATCACGCTCAAATCTTGCTTCATGTTTCCTTGAAAACTTCTATATACACAACACGAATCATGTTATGAAAAAGAAACATCATAAATTGCAAAAGCTCCAAGACAAACATCATAACCACAAAGTAATGTCAAAATCAATCATGTAGAAATCCAATTTAGATCACTAAGCCAAACAACAACCATAAGATCTTAAGGACTTTCAAGTAAATGTCAAGAAACGTGAACGGGTGGGATGCATATAGTATATGTGGTGCAAAAATCCAGGAAAAAGGAACAACACAACACAAGCTTGAAGAACATTGCTTCCCAAACATGCTTTGCATGCGAACTTTTTTTTTACTTTACTTTTTGGAAGTATAGACAGCGGTGCACAAAAAGTGAAGCCTATGAGATCGGCGATTCTCAATTTTGAGATGCCTCAAACCCTTGATGCACATACCATATTCCATTAGGACTATCGTTCATTCAGACTTTGGCAAGACACAAACACCCGGCTATGTGAATGGTGCCGAGTTACTCATCCTCATGTTCAACGTCCCTAAACCTAAACCTATTTTTCTATACTTTGAATGCACAAATTTTTTTTTCTTTCATGGCTCTCCCACATCAATCATACCAAAATTACACTCTTCCTAATTCCCAGATAGGTAAAGGAGGCAACAATTTCATTGAGGAGCTAAATGAATAAAGAAGAAGAAAGAAAAATCGAGATGCCTTAATCATTTCAAAAAGAAGCGCAAGAACTTGTAATGCGATTTCAACTTTCATTCCTCAACATGATTTAGACTAAAAAATTTTACATTATGAAACTTTCAAGAAGGCTAAACAATATACTGAATTTATCCACAATTCACAATTCAAATCAAGCACATAAATGTCATCAAAAATTCAATCCACAAGAAAATTCATCATTGAGGTATTTTCCAATCCTAGAAGCACAATTTTTTGAAAATTTTTCAAATTTTTATGGGTTTTTCAAAGCTTAAAATGCAATTCAAAAAGGAAACGTGTGACAAGAAAATAAAAGATGCAAGTGTTCTTGGATAAGAACGAAGCAATATGTCAAGTTATTATATCACATGAGAATCATACTCCACCCCATACTTAAGATACACATTGTCCCTAATGTGCGAAAAAAAAGAAAAGAAAAAGAACAAAGAAACTCACAAAGGCGGTGGAGCAACTCAAACTAAGCAAATCAAGCTCATCCCATAGGAGGTGGCGGTGGTGGGAACGGGAAGAAGTTTAGGTCATATGAACGCCCAACTGCTGTCGGTAAACGTCTCGGAGGATCATTGCATTGTCACGGCGCTCATCCTCATGTTCATCGAAGTGGGTCTCAAGAGCCTCCATCCTCTCCGTAAGTCCAGTGACCCATACTGGCTATTCGTCCATCCATGCTGGTCGCTGTGACATCCACTCCAGTGGCACTCCCATCAAAGCTGGTGGAGCATCCATCCATGTCGGTGGTGCATCCATCCAAGTAGGTCGCTCACTCACGCTGGCACGCCGAGAGGAGGAAGAAGCGGAAGGCAACTGCTGGTAGGTAGATCTCCTAGGCGGCTCCTAGATCCGCCGGCTGACCCGGAAAATCTCCAAAAGCCTGCTCAGCACCTCCAACATCTAGGAACTCATCACCATCCATCTCCTCATCACCATCCTCATCAACAACAGTTGGCACATCCTCGGGATAATAAACTGGAGCTCCTAGGAGGATGGCATGCATCGGGACAAATGTCTCTTTCCAGTTTTACGGTTCCGGATGGAGTAATTAGCACTCCATGGAATGCCTCGTCCTCCCTTGTCTTCCCAAGGCATGGAGACAAATGGTGGACCTCGGTGGCGGGGAATCAAGAGTTCCCTAGTCATGAACCTGACGCCACTAACTCACAAGCCAAATAATCAATCCCCAAATGCTTTGCAATGTATGAAACCATCCCTCCATAACCGATATTCCCCTTAGCTTTGTTCTTGATCTTGCTAAGAGTAGCAACAAGCATAGTGGCGCAATCCGGAGTGACACGGGCCGCCATACAATAATGGATAAAAAGCTCATCAGCCTTGAGCTTCTGGGGAGGTCTCGGTCCTGGGGAAAAGGCACTCGAAGAGGATCCTATGGGCTATCTTAAATGAGAGGTTATAGATCAACTTGGCTTTTGAAACAGCGGGTGGCCAACGGTCTTCGTGACCCACTACCATAGCAATCTCTTCCCAAAACTCTCGAGTGTGAGAGCTCCTAGTAAATGTCCCATTGTATGTGTCTATAAAGCCAAACAACGCTCCAAACTGAGCTATGGAAATGTGGTGAGTGTGTGATAGCATAAAATATGACGATATTTTAGGCACATGTTTTGGTTCTTTTCCCCTTCTTTTGTGTATATGGATATGAATTTTGAGCATTTATGAGAACATTCACCTATTATGTTGGTATAGAGATCTACACAAGCTTTGTTGTGTTTTTAGGTGAATAAAGGCTTGGATTGGAGCATAAATGGAATATGTAGGAGTGATTGATCATGCTAGACATCAAGAGGATGCATTGGAATAGCAAAGGAAGGAGTATAAGTAGAAAGCCTTAGGAAACAAGAGATTTTATGCACGTTTTAGGCATTCCACGGTCAAGTACAAGGAAACACGGCCGTGGTTTTGGGAATTAATTTAATTATGGCAGTGGGAATGTATGTCGAGAGCAAATATGTCATTCCACGGTGGCTTCCACAGGCGTGGAATTTTGCTCTTGGCCGTGATATATTGTTAACGGTTTCCACATGTCATATTTGCCACGTCAGTAGCGGTTACGAGCCTTTCATAACCCTATTTTCTCCTATAAGAAGGCTGAAGGAAGACAAAAGGGATCCCTCGCTACATTTTCGCATCCGATGCTAGAGAAAAGTGGAGATTATTTGCAAGATTACATTGTGAGAAGATTTTGGAAGGAAGATTTGAAGAAGTACGAACTTTGATATTGCAAACTTGGAAGATCTTAGGGTTTCACTTTTGAAGGCGGATTTACATCCCGTTCTTCTTTATTCTTTAAAATTCGTGAGAGATTTCTTACCCTATTCTATATTCATCGAACACAAGTACTGATTTTGAGTTTGATTGAGAATGATTTTGTGTTTGCTATTGAGATTTCAAGGTTTTATCTTTCTTTCTTTCAATCTTGATTTTTGATTTGATGACAATGATTGTTTGCTAAAACCCTTAAGCGATTTTAAGGTGAAAGGTTGATAGTTTTGGCATAGATGATGATAGATTGAACCAAAACTGATTTGAACCTGAGAGTTGCGAGAAACCTCATCGTCGAGGCTTTCCACGGCCTGTTCTTGAGTTCCACGGCCGTGGTTCTTCAAGATCTAACCGCGGTTTTCCTCTATTTGACGTGTTTTGCTTTTGCTTTGATCCAAAGTTAAAGATTAGCCCTAACCTAGCCTTGGATTACCTTTTTCTAGGTAGTAGTGAGACTTAACATCCTCTACTTAGGTTACGAGTGTGACAACCTTAACCTTTTTGGCTTATCTTTGATTCCCGTGGGTTTGGGCATGGGTATTTGAGAGTTTAATCTTGTCCTTCGATACTCTTTATAACGAGACTCAACATCCTTTATTGAGAGAACCTTTGGGTGAGACTTATGGGTTTGGAACTTCACCGTACAACACCTACCTTAGATCTATACCTTTGCAATCCTAACTCTGTCCTTATATCTTTAGAGCATCTTGAATCGATTGCCACAATTGGATACCTGAATCATTAGAATCGTTGTTTTCCCATTTATCTTTACAAAAGCTTTTTATCTTGCCGGATAATTTTTGAACTAAATTTGATCCCCCAAATCCCTGAGCTCGATACTCTGGAATTCTTACTTTACTATACCGATCCTAGAGGAGTTTAAGGATGTGTTTCCGGAAGAGATATCTCATGGCCTTCCACGTTGGAGAGGCATAGAGCATCAGATTGACCTCATCCCCGGAGCTCCACTTCCTAACAGACCAGCCTATAGGATGAACCCTAAGGAAGTCAAGAGATCCAAACCCAAGTCCAAGACCTCCTAGATAAGTGATATGTTAGAGAAAGCCTTAGCCCTTGCGCCGTTCCTGTCCTATTTGTGCCTAAGAAGGAAAACACTTCGAGAATGTGTGTTGATTGTAGGGCTATCAACAACATAACCATTAAGTACTGCCACCCTATTCCCCGCCTCGATGCAATGCTTGATGAGCTCTATGGCGCCACTACTTTCAGCAAGATAGACCTTCGGAGTGGCTACCATCAGATCCGAATGAAGGAGGGGGACGAGTTGAAGATAGCCTTCAAGACTAAATTTGGGTTGTATGAATGCTTGTTATGCCATTTGGGTTAACCAATGCTCCCTCTACTTTTATGCGTTTAATGAACCATGTTTTAAGACAATTCATAGGGAGATTTGTTGTAGTGTATTTTGATGATATCTTATTCAATAGCAGATCCCTAGAGGAGCATGGAGAAAATCTAAGGGAAGTTGTTTCTACCCTTAGGGTTGAACACTTGTATACCAACCTGAAGAAATGTGGCTTTTGCACTAATGAGGTTATATTTCTTGGTTTTGTAGTGACTTCACAAGGTCTACAAGTGGATGAGGAGAAGATTAGAGCTATTCGAGATTGGCCAACACCTACATCCATTAGCCATGTAAGGAGCTTTCATGGGCTTGCAAGTTTCTATAGGCGCTTTGTGAGAGACTTCAGTACTGCACCCTTAACGGAGATTTACAAGAAACATGCACCATTTGTGTGGGAAGCAGCTCAAGAACGTGCTTTCAACAAGCTGAAGTTGGTTCTCACCGAGGCACCCTTACTAGCTCTCCCAGACTTCACTAGGCCTTTCGAAGTGGACTATGATGCATCGGGAATTGGAATAGGAGGTGTGCTTATGCAAGAAGATAAGCCTATTGCCTTTTTCAGTGAAAAGCTTAAAGGGGCATGTCTTAACTACTCTACATATGATAAAGAGTTGTATGCATTATTTAGAGTACTTAAGACATGGCAACACTACTTGTGGCCTAGAGAGTTTATTTTGAATTCTGATCATGAATGTTTAAAACATTTTCGGAGTCAAGATAAACTAGATAGGAGGCATGGTAGATGGATGGCATTTATTGAGACTTTTTCCTATTTTATCAAGTATAAAAAGGAAAAAGACAATTTAGTTGCGGATGCTCTTTCTAGGAGGCATACATTGCTAACTACATTGGATGCTAGGGTGTTAGGATTTGTTTACATTAAGGAGCTCTATGAATCTAATCTTAACTTTGGAGAAACATATAAGCTTTGTGTGCAAAAAGGTTCCTTAGATAAATTCTATTTGTTTGAGGGATTTCTGTTTTGAGTAGATATGGTGTGCATACGTAGGTGTTTCCTTCGTTTGCTGTTAGTGGAAGAAGCCCATAAAGGAGGTTTAATGGGTCATTTTGGGAGGGATAAGACTTATGCTATACTGCACTCACATTTTTATTGGCCACATATGCTTAGGGATGTTGAAAATGTGCTTAAAAGTTGTTCAGAGTGCCTTAGAGCTAAATCGAAAGTGAAGCCTCATGGATTGTATACACCTTTGTCAATCCCCACAACCCCTTGAGAATACATTAGCATGGATTTTATAGTAGGATTGCCTAGGACTAGAAGAGGTAGGGATTCGATATTTGTGGTTGTAGATCGATTCTCTAAGATGACTCATTTTGTTGCTTGTCACAAAACTGATGATGCAGCCAATGTAGCTAATTTGTTCTTTTAGGAAGTAGTTAGGTTACATGGTATTCCAAGGACAATAGTGAGTGATAGGGATGTTAAGTTCTTGAGTTACTTTTGGAAAACTCTTTGGGGAAAGCGAGGAACTAAGTTGTTATTTTCTACATCAAACCACCCCCAAAATGATGGGCAAATAGAAGTAACTAAGGACCCTAACAACAGTTCTAAGGGTTGTCATCAAGAAGAATTTGAAAAAATGGGAAGATGTCTTGCCACATGTTGAATTTTCCTATAATAGAGTCGTCCACTCATCTACTTCCATCTCTCCCTTTGAGTGTGTTTATGGTTTTGAACCACTAACCCCTTTTGATCTTACACCAATACCTAAGAAGGAGCGAGTGGATTTAAGTGCTAAAACGTAGGTTGAACACATCAAGGAGCTACATAGTAGGACAAGGATCATGCTCGAGGAGAAAGGCAAATAAAACGCAAAAAAAAGCGAATCAAAGACGCAAGAATATTATATTTGAACCTAGCGACCTTGTATGGCTACATTTGAGGAAGGACAGGTTTCAACATGATACGGGGATTAGCCGCGAAGAACGGATCTAGACGAGCAACCTGTTTTCGGGAATAAGAACAAACGAAATTCAGCAAATGAAGATGCAAGGAAACGTGCAAAGCAATGAGGGAAAACAAAGTAGGAAAGAAGAACCGAAAGGAACAAACGATAGAACCCTTGGATTCAATTATCCAAGAACCAAACCGATGACGATTCGACCCCGCTTCTTACAACTTCACACAATCGATCTAGAATTATCGAAGGCACGAAGAGGTTGCTTCAATTCGACTTGTAGCACTGACCCGAAGGAGATTGACACACACAAGAACGAGAAAGCTATGCAAACACCACAATTCTCACGAGACAATAGGCTGAACTCAAAGGGTTCGATTTAGCACTTAGGCAATGTGTTTAACGTAATCTGCCAACAAAAAGGAGGAGAGAAAGGTTTTATATACAACCTAGACCTTCTCTCCTAAAAATAGAAAAGAAATAAAAACAATAATTACAATTTAGAGTGTTTTAAATAAATCCATAAAATAGACTAATTCTAGGCTTTATTTAACACTCTCTAACTAGCTTCTCATGCCAGCCTTTACGCCAGCCTTCATCCATGCACATGCACACGTGAGCCTTCATCTTATGCTCCATTCAACTTCTTCTTGGCTGGTCCAATGTGGCTAAGCATCATGACGGGCCTTGGACTCATTTGAGGTGAGCTTGGGTGAGCTTCTTGAACCATGGCTAGGAAGATAGCATCCCTCTCCGCTTGGCGTTTGGCTTGAGCTCGTGTTAGGGCTCCTTGTGGTGTTGAAGATGGAGCTAGCTCGGATGACCCTTCGTCATTCTCCCCTTATTTAAAAGAATTCGACCTCGAATTTCCTTGATCATTACTAAGGGGTGGAAAAGGGCTTAGATCCCTCACATTGAACGTGGGATCACAAGCATAGTGATCCGGCAAGTATAGCACATAGGCATTGTCACCAGCCTTGTGCAGCACCTTGAAAGGTCCGTTTCCTCTTGGAGAGAGCTTGGACTTCCGAAGTTGTTGAAACCTCTCCTTCCTCAAGTGTAGCCATACAAGGTCACCGGCCTCAAATGTAACCTTCTTCCTTCCTTGGTTTGCCTTGGCTGCGTTGTATTTGCCTTTCTCCTCAAGCTTAATCCTTGTCCTCCTATGTAGCTCCTTGATGTGTTCAACCTGCGTTTTAGCACTTAAATCCACTCGCTCCTTCTTAGGAAACGGTGTAAGATCAAAAGGGGTTAGTGGATTAAAACCATAAACACACTCAAATGGACAGATGGAAGTAGACAAATGCACAACTCTATTATTGGCAAATTCAACATGTGGCAAGACATCCTCCCATTCCTTTAGATTCTTTTTGATGACAGCACTTAAAAGTGTGGTTAAAGTACTATTAGTTACTTCCGTTTGCCCATCAGTTTGGGGGTGGCTTGATGTAGAAAATAACAATTTCGTACCTAGCTTTCCCCAAAGAGTCTTCCAAAAATAACTTAAGAACTTAACATCCCTATCACTTACTATTGTCCTCGGAATTCCATGTAACCTAACTACTTCCCGAAAGAATAGATTAGCTACATTGGCCGCATCATTAGTTTTGTGACAAGCAATAAAGTGAGCCATTTTTGAGAACTGATCTACAACCACAAAAATCGAGTCTCTACCTCTTTTAGTCCTAGGCAATCCCACAATAAAGTCCATACTAATGTCTTCCCAAGGAGCTGTTGGGATGGGCAAAGGTGTGTACAATCCATGAGGCTTCACCACATTCATTCATTCAATGCAACTTATATGGCCTAGGGTGATAAAATGTTGGAATTTGCAACTTAGATATCATTTTGGTGCTAGCAATATTGCAACAACTTCCTCCATCAATAATAACATTACAAACCTTTCCTTTAACAAAGCACCTAGTGTGAAACAAGTTTTCTCTTTGGTTATCTTCACAAGGAGCAGGTTGTACACTTACAGTCCTCCTAGCTATCATAGAATTATCATGCTCAAGACTTTTATCACAAATCATGGAAGTGTTAGCTAGGAATGAGCTAGGATGATCAAATAACACTCTCTTAGCTAATAAACAATCTCCTTGCTCATATTCAATCCCATCATCATCCAAATCATCATTATGATGCTCATGCTCAGATTCGGACTCATATTGCCCTAAATGGTTAACTAGCAAAGTTCTTTTGTTACGACAATCCTTCATCATGTGCCCTCTTCCTTGGCACTTATAACATACAATATCCCTAGCTCTAGATGAAGGGTTAGAAGTACTCCCTTGAGTGCCTTTAGGTAGTGTAGGTGTGGGCTTGGTAGGGGCTGCATAAGGAGCCTTGCGTGGGCCTCCTTGCTCCGGGGCTAGCTTCTCCTTGCTTGGCACCTCCCGGCTGTAATTCCCTTGTTGGCGACCTCCTTGGCTCCTCCATGAGCTAGGCGTGCCATAGGCAGCCTTACCTCCTTGACTTCTTGCCTTTATTTTCCTTTCTACTTTGATTGCTAGGTGGAGCAATTCTGTCATAGAGCTATAGGGAAAAAGATCTATCTCGTTAGAAAAACTTGAATTGAGAATACGAAGATACCTAGCCATTGTAGTCTCTTCATCCTCTCGCACATTAGCCTTTACCATGGCATTTGCATGGCATTATAGGTCTCCTCGGCGGTCATGGCTCCTTGCCTCAAGTTCTCCAACCTTTGCCTCAATTCGCTAGTGTAATGTTGAGGCACAAACCGAGCTCTCATCAAGGCCTTCATGTGTGCCCAAGTAACTACCAGTGCATCCATACTTCTCCTTTCCTTCACCAAATCATCCCACCATATCATAGCATAATCAATAAACTCAAGAGCTGCATAATGTACCTTCTTATGTCGGGAAAGTTATGGCATGACCATATTTGCTCTATCTTGGCCTCCCAAGCCATGTACACATCCGGGTCACATTTGCCTTCAAAGCTTGGGATCTTCACCTTCACTTTGCCAAGGCCATCATACTCCGGATCTCGCTCCCTCCTTGGCTGGCCACCATAGGGGTCACACCTCTGCTCGTCTTGGCGCCGGCCGTCATGAGGTCTCCGGGGCTGTTGGTGCTCCCTTCGCCCGTTTGGCCTCCATTCCTCGTCATCTCCATCACCGTCCTCATCCTGATCATAAGCTGGATTCTGAAACTGTTGAGGATAGTTAGGCATATTATCATGTATATTAGGAGAAAAAGGGATAGAAACGTGCTCCTCGAAAGCAAAATTGCGGCCTAAGCCTTGGACATTCCGAGAGGGCTGCGTGGCATTAGAGTGTCGGACTGCTTGAAACGCCTCGTGTTGGCTTTGGAGTGGTATTCGGTCTTGCCCTTGATGTGGAGCTCTCGAGTGGTCTCCTACCTCCCTGTTGCCTCCTAGTGGCCGAGGCTCCGGAACTACATTAGACACCTCCAAGTTGGACAACCTTGTAGTTAACCCTTCAACGCTATCTTTCAAGCCCTTGATAAGGTTAAACAACTCCGGGGTGATAGGCTCGGGGCTTGGCGTACCTGCGGGAGTTCCTGACATTGTTCAAAGACACTAAAACACTCAAACACATTAGGTTAGCTAAAACAAAAACGCCTCACAAGTGTATCACTCGAAAGCAAACTCTCACTCTCTAGTGGTGCTCAACAAGCTTGTTGATGGCTCGTCTTGTATTAGTCAAAAACCTCACGTGAGTTCAATACTTAGTCAAAAAAAAGCTTTAAAGTAGAAGCGAAATTCGATTTCAATCACCTTAAAAACGTGTTTGACTCAATAAAAGAGAAGAAAAGACTCAAAACGGAAAGGACAAGTTGCACGAATGTTATATGCAGCTAAGTATGGACTCAAAGTGTGAACTCAAGATAAGCCTTGAAAGAACTTACTCGTCATGCCTAAGCAAGCAAACCTTGGACACCGAAGGCGTGTGTAGAAGGGCTGGTCAAGGCTAGGGCATGGCTCGAGTGAAGTGAACTAGGCAAGGGCCAAGACGTGGCTAGGCTAGGGTGAAGCTAGGCTAGGCGTGAATGGCTTGGTCCCTTTGAGTGAGATGAGCTCCTTTGTAGTCCTTTTTGGTTGATGAACAATAACACTTAGCAAGCACAACTTTTGAGTGAGATGAGCTCCTTTGTAGTCCTCTTTGATTGCTGAACAATAGCACTTAGCAAGCACAACTTCAACTATTACAAACTATGAAATAAAACAAGAATAAGCTAGCAAGAATGAAATGAATATAATGGTGATTTCTTTTCTCTTTCTTCTCTTTTCTTTTTCTTTTCTTTCTTTCCTTTTTTTTTTTTTTGAATTCGGATTTGCCTTTCTTTTTTTTTTTTTTTAACTTACTACTGGAATTAAAGAAAAAAAATGAAACAAAAATGCTAAGAAAATCTAATTAGTTACAAGAGGATAGAGTTGACCAAGTAAATAGCTAACCAAGGGTGACAATTCAAAAAAATAAGCTGAAAATGTGGAGGAAAGACGTGGTGGGTAGCTTGAAAATAGGCTGGAGATTCAGCCTCTCTTTTTGAAAGTTTAGGACTAGTTTGGTGTTTGTGTTTGGACGTGGGGCAAGGCTGGTGGCAGGCGTGGTGGTAGGCACAAGGGCTGGTGGCAGGCGTGGTGTAGGAGTGGTGCCGGCGTCCAAAATTCACAAACAAAAGCAACAAACTTGTTAGTTCAATCAAAAACTTGGAATAGAAATGGCAATGGCAATAGACTCAAAACAAACAAATGAGACACTTTTGGTTTTTGAATGATTTACCGACTCTTTTTGTAGGTTGAATGTCAATTAGCTTTGATACCAATTGATACGGGGATTAGCCGCGAGGAACGGATCTAGACGAGCAACCTGTTTTCGGGAATAAGAACAAACGAAATTCAGCAAACGAAGATGCAAGGAAACGTGCAAAGCAATGAGGGAAAACGAAGTTGGAAAGAAGAACCGAAAGGAACAAACGATAGAACCCTTGGATTCGATTATCCAAGAACCAAACCGATGACGATTCGACCCCGCTTCTTACAACTTCACACAATCGATCTAGAACTATCGAAGGCACGAAGAGGTTGCTTCAATTCGACTTGTAGCACCGACCCGAAGGAGATTGACACACACAAGAACGAGAAAGCTATGCAAACACCACAATTCTCACGAGACAATAGGCTGAACTCAAAGGGTTCGATTTAGCACTTAGGCAATGTGTTTAACGTAATCTGCCAACAAAAAGGAGGAGAGAAAGATTTTATATACAACCTACACCTTCTCTCCTAAAAATAGAAAAGAAATAAAAACAATAATTACAATTTAGAGTGTTTTAAATAAATCTATAAAATAGACTAATTCTAGGCTTTATTTAACACTCTCTAACTAGCTTCTCATGCCAGCCTTTACGCCAGCCTTCATCCATGCACATGCACACGTGAGCCTTCATCTTATGCTCCATTCAATTTCTTCTTGGCTGGTCCAATGTGGCTAAGCATCATGACGGGCCTTGGACTCATTGGAGGTGAGCTTGGGTGAGCTTCTTGAACCATGGCTAGGAAGCTAGCATACCTCTCCGCTTGGCATTTGGCTTGAGCTCGTGTTAGGGCTCCTTGTGGTGTTGAAGATGGAGCTAGCTCGGATGACCCTTCATCACAACAGCTTCAGAAATGCAAGCTCTTCCCAAGAGGAAATGGGCCTTTCAAGGTGTTACACAAGGCGGGTGACAACGCCTATGTGATTGACTTGCCGGATGATTATGCTTGTGATCCCACATTCAATGTGAGGGATCTAAGTCTTTTTCCTCTCTTGGATGATAATCAAGGCCATTTGAGGTCGAATTCTTCCAAAGAAGGGGAGAATGAGAAGGATCATCTGAGCTAACTCCATCTTCACCACCACAAGGGACTCTAACAAGAGCGCAAGCTAAACATCAAGCTGAGATGGATGCTCTTTTCCTAAAAATGGTCCATGAAGCTCAACCAAGTCTACCTTCATCAAGTCTAAGGACCATCTTGTGGATCAACCACGAACACATCCCAGCCAAGATGATTAATGGAGCTTAAATTATATTTCTTGTTGTTGGGCAGGCCTTGGGACGCATTTCAAAGGACAGACGGAGGCCTTGAAATCAGATACAAGGAGTTTCACGTGTGTGCGTGTGCATGGCTGGAACATTCATTTAAGTATGTGGACGTGAGAGGCTGAATATGAGAGTTTAATTAGGCCCAATTGTGTTCTATGTTTGCTGGGCTTTATTTAACTCTCTCAATGTAAATATTGTAATTAGTTTCTTTTTTCTGTTTTAGAAGAAAAGGCCTTTTC
Source organism: Fagopyrum homotropicum (assembly GCA_033239125.1). Classification (NCBI taxonomy): domain Eukaryota; kingdom Viridiplantae; phylum Streptophyta; class Magnoliopsida; order Caryophyllales; family Polygonaceae; genus Fagopyrum; species Fagopyrum homotropicum. The sequence goes on from BSWB01000005.1 coordinate 64,345,498, forward strand.
TCTCTTCTTTTGTAGTTAGACAAGTTTTATACAAGTTTTGCTGAGAGCATGTCAGAATTGAATCCAAGAGAATTCAATCATTCTTGTCTCGTGAGTTAGTGTGTGTGATCTAGCTTTCTCATTCTTGTGTATGTCAATCTCCTTCAGGATTGGTGTTGCAAGTCGAACAAGGCAACCTCTTCGTGCTCTCGATTCTCATATCGATTGTGTGGTTGTAAGAAGGGGGGTCGAATCGTCACTGGTTTTGTTCTTGAATATCGAATCCAAGGGTTCTATCATTGTTCCTTTCGGTTCTTTTTGTCCCTTTTTATTTTCTCGTTTTCATTGTTGTCCATGTTTGTTAACTTCGTGTGTTCTTCATTCTTCAGAACAGGTTGTTCGTCTAAATCCGTTCTTCGCCGCTAATCCTATATCAGGAAGACATCGACGAAAAACAAACAAAAACAACCTACACTAATCTAATCAAAGAAAAGCGAAAAAGAAAAACAAGAATGCATTACCTTGGGTTGCCTTCCAAGTAGCGCTTTGTTTTAGGTTTGTAGCTAGACCAATCCTTTGTGCTTAAGCGAGGAGAACCGGTAAGACTTCCTCAGTTTGAAGTTCCGGCGAGTATTTCTTGAGTCGTTGGCCATTTACTTTGAAACTTCCGCACTTCTCACCCATAATTCAACTGCACCATGGGGAAAAACGTGTTTAATAGCATAAGATCTTGTCCAACGAGATTTTAAGCTTACCGGGAAAGAGTCGAAGTCTAGAATTGAAGAGAAGAACAAGGTCTCCTTCTTTGAAGTCTTTCGGAATGATGTGCTTATCATGCCAACACTTCACTCTCTCTTTGTAGATCTTGGCGTTTTCATAAGCGTTCAAGCGGAGTTCTTCTAGCTCATTAAGATCCAAGAGACGTTTCTCTCCTGCTTCTTTCATGCCAAAAATCAACCACTTGACAACTCAATACGCTTTGTGTTCCAACTCCACCAGAAGATTATAAGACTTCCCAGACACAAGATTGTATGGTGTTGTGTCAATGGGAGTCTTGTATGCCGTTCTATATGCCCATAATGTGTCGTCAAGCTTTTACATCCAATCTTTCCTTATCCTAGACACCGTTTTCTCCAGCATTTCCTTGATCTCTCTATTGGAAATATCCACTTGTCCACTTGTTTGCGGATGATAAGTTGTGGCGATCTTGTTAGTCACTCCATACTTAGCTAGTAGAGCTTAAAATCGACGGGCTATAAAGTGTGATCCTCCGTCACTAATGATGGTTCGGGGTGTCCCAAACCTTGGAAAAATAGTTCGATTAAAGAACTTAACAACCACCATCATATCATTAGATGGAGAAGCAATAGCTTCAACCCATCTTGAAACATAATCTACATCTAGAAGTATGTATTGGTTACCACAAGATGATGAGAATAGTCCCATGAAGTCAACTCCCCAAACGTCAAAAATCTCCACTTCTTAGAGTTGTTGAGAGGCATTTCATTCCTCCTAGATATGTTCCCTGTTCTTTGACAAGCATCGCAACAAGCAACAAAGGTTTGCACATTCTTAAATAATATAGGCCAAAAGAATCCGGATTGTAATACCTTAGCGTTAGTGTTGTGAGAGCTAGCGTGACCTCCACAAGGAAGAAAATGACAATGACGAATGACACTTTGCATTTCGTCTTCAGACACACATCTTCCAATGATGCCATCTGGACCTCTCTTGAAGAGTTGAGATTCATTCCAATAGTATTGGCGGACATCATTAAAGAACTTCTTTCTATAAGCGTAGTATAGCCCGGGAGGTATTTCCTGACAAACCAAGTAATTCACAAACTCAGCAAACCAATGTTTGTTACCTCTAGAAATATGATCAATGCACTCTTCCATTAGACACAATTGTTCGTCCGGGAAAGAGTAATCAATAGGTAAGTCGTCATTGGTGACATGTGGTAGACGATTCAAGTGATCCACAACAGAATTTTCGGATCCTTTCTTGTCACGAATCTCAAGATCGAACTCTTGAAGGAGAAGAATCCATCTAATCAGCCTTGGTTTTGCATCTTTCTTGGAAAGCAAATACCGAATGGCTGAATGATCCGTGTATACAATCACCTTCGCTCCTACAAGATAAGAACGAAACTTTTCAAATGCATATACAACAACAAGAAATTCCTTCTCCGTTGTGGTGTATTTGAGTTGAGCTTCATCTAGTGTTTTACTAGCATAATAGATGGCATGAGTACGTCCATCTTTCTTTTGTCCAAGCACCGCTCCCACCGATACGTCACTTGCATCGCACATGACCTCAAATGGAAAACTCAAATCCGGAGGTTGAATTATTGGGGCTGAGATAAGGCTTCTCGAATCCTGTAAAAAGCATCTAAACACTCTTTCGAAAATTCAGAAACAACATCCTTCATCAATAGATTAGTTAGAGGTTTAGAGATTTTCGAAAAGTCCTTAATGAATCTCCTATAGAATCCAGCATGTCCTAGAAAACTTCTAATCCGCTTCACCGAAGATGGAGGAGGAAGTTTTTCTATTGTCTCAATCTTAGCCTTGTCAACTTCAATCCCTCTATTAGAGATCAAGTGTCATAAAACAATGCCTTCCCTAACCATAAAGTGACACTTCTCCCAATTTATAACTAGGTTAGTGTCTTCACATCTTTGTAGAACAAGAGATAGGTTAGCAAGACAATTATTGATGAAGGGTCATCCGAGCTAGCTCCATCTTCAACACCACAAGGAGCCCTAACAAGAGCTCAAGCCAAACGCCAAGCGGAGATGGATGCTATCTTTCTTGCCATGGTTCAAGAAGCTCACCCAAGCTCACCTCCAATGAGTCCAAGGCCCGTCATGATGCTTAGCCACATTGGGCCAGCCAAGAAGAAGTCGAATGGAGCATAGGAGAGCCTCACGTGTGCATGTGCATGGATGAAGGCGTGAGCAAGGCTGGCGTGAAGCTAGTTAGAGAGTGTTGAATAAAGCCTAGAATTAGTCTATTTTATGGTTTTATTTAAAACACTCTAATTTGTAATTATAGTATTTATTTCTTTTCTATTTTTTAGGAGAGAAGGTCTAGGTTGTATATAAACCTTTCTCTCTTCATTTTGTGGAGGAGAATACGTTAAGAACACATTGCCTAAGTGCCAAATTGAATTCCTTTGAGCTCAACCTCTTGTCTTGTGAGAATTGTGGTGTTTTCATAGCTTTCTCGTTCTTGTGTGTGTCAATCTCCTTCGGGTTGGTGCTACAAGTCGAATTGAAGCAACCTCTTCGTGCCTTCGATAACTCTAGATCGATTGTGTGAAGTTGTAAGAAGCGGGGTCGAATCGTCATCGGTTTGGTTCTTGGATAATCGAATCCAAGGGTTCTATCGTTTGTTCCTTTCGGTTCTTCTTTCTTATTTTATTTTCCCTCTTTGCTTTGCACGTTTTCCTTCATCTTTGTTTGGTGAATTTCGTTTGCTTCTATTCCCGAAAACATGTTGCTCGTCTAGATCCGTTCTTCGCGGCTAATCCCCGTATCAATTGGTATCAGAGCTAATTGACGTTCAACCTACAAAAGAAGTCGGTAAATCATTCAAAAACCAAAAGTGTCTCGTTTGTTTGTTTTGAGTCTATTGCCATTGCTATTTCTATTCCAAGTTTTTGATTGAACTAACGAGTTGTTGCTTTGTTTGTGAATCTTGGACGCCGGTACCACTCCCACACCACGCCTACACCGCGCCTACCACCAGCCCTTGTGCCGACCACCACGCCGCCACCAGCCTTGTCCCACGTCCAAACACCACACTAAACAAACCCTAAATTTTCAAAAAAAAAAAGAAGAAGGCTGATCCGTCCAGCCTATTTTCCAGCCCCTCTCTCCTCCACATTTTCAGCCTATTTTTTTTGAATTTTCACACTTGGTTAGCTATTTACTTGGTCAACTCTATCCTCTTGCAACTAATTAGATTTTCTTAGCATTTTTGTTTTTTTTTTCTTTAATTCCAGCAGTAAGTTAAAAAAAAAAAAAGGAAAATCCGAATTCAAAAAAAAAAAAAAGAAAGAAAGAAAAGAAAAAGAAAAGAAAAGAAAAGAAAAGAAAGAGAAAAGAAATCAGCATTAGTATTCATTTCAATTCATTTCCTTCTTGCTAGCTTATCCTTGTTTTATTTCATAGTTTGTAATAGTTGAAGTTGTGCTTGCTAAGTGTTATTGTTCAGCAACCAAAGAGGATTACAAAGGAGCTCATCTCACTCAAAAGTTGTGCTTGCTAAGTGTTATTGTTAATCAACCAAAAGGGACTACAAAGGAGCTCATCTCACTCAAAGGGACCAAGTCATTCACGCCTAGCCTAGCTTCACCCTAGCCTAGCCACGCCTTGGCCCTCGCCTAGCTCACTTCACTCGAGCCACGACTTAGCCTTGACCAGCCCTTCTACACACACCTTCGGTGTCCAAGGTTTGCTTGCTTAGGCTTGACGAGTAAGTTCTTTCAAGGCTTATCTTGAGTTCAAATTTTGAGTCCATACTCAGTTGCATATAACATTCGTGCAACTTGTCCTTTCCGTTTTGAGTCTTTTCTTCTCTTTTATTGAGTCAAGCACGTTTTTAAGGTGATTGAAATCGAATTTCGCTTCTACTTTAAAGCTTTTGTTTGGCTAAGTATTGAACTCACGTGAGGTTTTTGACTAATACAAGACGAGCCATCAACAAGCTTGTGGAGCACCACTAGAGAGTGAGAGTTTGCTTTCGAGTGATACACTTGTGAGGCGTTTTTGTTTTAGCTAACCTAACGTGTTTGAGTGTTTTAGTGTCTTTGAACAATGTCAGGAACTCCCACAGGTACGCCAAGCCCCGAGCCTATTACCCCGGAGTTGTTTAACCTTATCAAGGGCTTGAAAGATAGCATTGAAGGGTTAACTACAAGGCTGTCCAACTTGGAGGCGTCTAAGGTAGTTCCGGAGCATCGGCCACTAGGAGGCAACATGCAGGTAGGTCACCACTCGAGGGCTCAACAACAAGGGCAAGACCGAATACCACTCCAAAGCCAACAAGAGGCGTTTCAAGCAGCCCGGCACTCTATTGCCACGCAGCCCTCTCGGAATGTCCAAGGCTTAGGCCACACCGTGTCCCAACCTGGATGGGGCAATCTTGCTTTCGAGGAGCACGTTTCTATCCCTTCTTCTCCCATTATACATGATAATTTGCATAGCTATCCTCAACAGTTTCAGAATCAAGCTTATGAGCAGGATGAGGACGGTGATAGAGATGACGAAGAATGGAGGCCAAACGGACGAAGGGAGCGCCAACAGCCCCGGAGACCTCATGACTGCCGGCGCCAAGACGAGCAGAGGCGTGAGCCCTATGGTGGCCAGCCAAGGAGGGAGCGAGATCCGGAGTATGATGGCCTTGGCAAAGTGAAGGTGAAGATCCCAAGCTTTGAAGGTAAATGTGACCCGGACGTGTACATGGCTTTGGAGGCGAAGATAGAGCAAATATGGTCATGCCATAACTTTCCCGAGCATAAGAAGGTACATTTTGCAGCTCTTGAGTTTATTGATTATGCTATGATATGGTGGGATGATTTGGTGAAGGAAAGGAGGAGAACTTTGGATGCACCGGTAGTTACTAGGGCGCACATGAAGGCCTTGATGAGAGCTCGGTTTGTGCCTCAACATTACACTAGGGAATTGAGGCAAAGGTTGGAGAACTTGAGGCAAGGAGCCATGACCACCGAGGAGACCTATAATGCTATGCAAATGGCCATGGTAAAGGCTAATGTGCAAGAGGACGAAGAGACTACAATGGCTAGGTATATTTGTATTCTCAATTCAAATTTTTCTAACGAGATAGATCTTTTTCCCTATAGCTCTATGACAGAATTTCTCCACTTGGCAATCAAAGTAGAAAGGAATGTGAAGGCAAGAAATCAAGGAGGTAAGGCTGCCTATGGCGCGCCTAGCTCATGGAGGAGCCAAGGAGGTCGCCAACAAGGAAATTACAACCGGGAGGTGCCAAGCAAGGAGAAGCTAGCCCTGGAGCAAGGAGGTCCACGCAAGGCTCCTTATGCAGCCCCTACCAAGTCCACGCCTACACTACCTAAAGGCACTCAAGGGAGTACTTCTAACCCTTCATCTAGAGCTAGGGATATTGTATGTTTTAAGTGCCAAGGAAGAGGGCACATGATGAAGGATTGTCCTAACAAAAGAACTTTGCTAGTTAACCATTTAGGGCTATATGAGTCCGAATCTGAGCATGAGCATGATAATGATGATTTCGAGCTTAATATGCATGATCATGATGATTTGGATGATGATGGGATTGAATATGAGCAAGGAGATTGTTTATTAGCTAAGAGAGTGTTATTTGATTATCCTAGCTCATTCCTAGCTAACACTTCCATGATTTGTGATAAAAGTCTTGAGCATGATAATTCTTTGATAGCTAGGAGAACTTTAAGAGTACAACCTGCTCCTTGTGAAGATAACCAAAGAGAAAACTTGTTTCACACTAGATGCTCGGTTAAAGGAAAGGTTTGTAATGTTATTGTTGATGGAGGAAGTTGTTGCAATATCACCGAAATGATATCTAAGTTGCAAATTCCTACATTTTATCACCCTAGGCCATATAAGCTGCATTGGATGAATGAATGTGATGAGTTAAAGGTTAATAGGCAAGCTAAGATCACTTTTACTTTAGGCCATTATGAAGATACGGTTTTATGTGATGTTGTGCCTATGCAAGCTTGTCATGTGTTGTTAGGCCGCCCTTGGCAATATGATAGGAGAGTTATGCATGATGGTTTTACAAATAGATATTCTTTTGTATTCAGTGGTAAAACCGTGACTCTTAAGCCTATGACTCCTTTGCAGATTGCGGAGGCATTTGAGAAGAAGAAGGCAAGTGAGCAAGAGCAAGGACAACCTAAGAAGGGGAGCAAGCTGTCGAGCCAGGACCCCTCCCTAGCCACGCCTTCTAACCACCAGCCTAGCACCCTTGTGTCCACGGCCACAAAACAGCCCACAACAGCCTTGTTAGCTTCCAAACTCGAGCTACAAAATGACTACCTACCCTTAGACACCACCTTGATGATGTTGTGTAAGGAGCTCACCTTGATGAGTGATGAAGCCAAGGCTAGCTTACCACCTACTATCTCAGCCATCCTTGAGGAGTTTAAGGATGTGTTTCCGGAAGAAATACCACATGGCCTTCCACCTTTGAGAGGCATTGAGCACCAAATTGACCTTATCCCCGGTGCCACACTCCCAAATAGACCAACCTACCGAATGAACCCAAAGGAGAGTCAATAGATCCAAGCGCAAGTTCAAGACCTCCTAGACAAGGGCTACGTGAGGGAGAGCTTAAGTCCGTGCGCCGTGCCCGTGCTCTTGGTGCCTAAGAAGGACAACACATGGAGGATGTGTGCTGATTGTCGAGCTATCAAGAACATCACTATCAAGTACCGCCACCCTATTCCCCGCCTAGATGACATGCTTGATAAGCTACATGGTACCACCACCTTTAGCAAGATAGACCTACGGAGTGGCTACCATCAAATTCGAATGAAGGAGGGGGACGAGTGGAAAACAGCCTTCAAAACTAAGTTTGGTTTGTATGAGTGGCTTGTTATGCCATTTGGGTTAACTAATGCTCCTTCTACTTTTATGCGCTTAATGAACTATGTTTTGAAACATTTTATAGGGAAGTTTGTTATAGTATACTTTGATGATATTTTAATCTATAGCAGGTCCCTAGAGGAGCATGAAGAACATCTAAGGGAAGTAGTTCTTACCCTTAGGGCTAAACACTTGTATGCTAATCTTAAAAAATGTAGCTTTTGCACTAATGAGGTTATATTTCTTGGTTTTGTAGTGACTACACAAGGCCTACAAGTGGATGAGGAGAAGATTAGAGCAATCAAAGATTGGTCCACGCCAACATCCATCAGCCAAGTAAGGAGTTTCCATGGGCTTGCAAGCTTTTATAGGCGCTTTGTGAGAGACTTTAGTACCATTGCCGCGCCCTTGACGGAAATTTGCAAGAAGCATGCGCCATTTGTGTGGGAGGAGGCGCAATAACGTGCCTTTAGCAAGCTGAAATTGGTCTTAACTGAGGCGCCCTTGCTAGCTCTTCCCGACTTCACTAGGCCCTTTGAAGTGGAGTGTGACGCCTCGGGCATTGGCATAGGCGGCGTGCTCATGCAAGAAGGTAAGCCTATTGCCTTGATTAGTGAAAAGCTCAAAGGAGCATGTCTTAATTACTCTACCTATGATAAAGAGTGATATGCTTTGTTTAGAGTGCTTAAGACATGGCAACACTACTTTTGGCCTAGAGAGTTTATTTTGCATTTCGATCATGAGTCTTTGAAGCATTTTCGGAGTCAAGATAAACTAGATAGGAGGCATGGTAGGTGGATGGAGTTTATTGAGACTTTTCCCTATGTTATCAAGTATAAAAAGGGAAAAGACAATGTAGTGGCGGATGCCCTCTCTAGGAGGCACACATTGTTGACTACATTGGATGCTAAGATATTAGGCTTTGTTTACATTAAGGAGCTCTATGAATCTGATATTGATTTTGGTGATACATATAAGTTATGTGTGCAAAAAGGTTCCTTAGATAAATACTATTTGTTTGAGGGATTTTTGTTTCGAATTGATAAGGTGTGCATACCTAGGTGTTCCCTTCGATTGTTGTTAGTAGAGGAAGCCCATAAAGGAGGTTTAATGGGTCATTTTGGGAGGGATAAAACTTATGCTATGCTGCACTCACACTTTTATTGGCCACACATGCTTAGGGATGTTGAAAATGTGCTTAAAAGATGCTTAGAATGCCTTAGAGCTAAATCTAAAGTGAAGCCTCATGGATTGTACACACCTTTGCCCATCCCAACAGCCCCTTGGGAAAACGTTAGTATGGACTTTATTGTGGTATTGCCTAGGACTAAAAGAGGTAGGGACTCGATTTTTATGCTTGTAGATCGTTTCTCAAAAATGGCTCACTTTATTGCTTGTCACAAAACTGATGATGCGGCCAATGTAGCTAATCTATTCTTTCAGGAAGTAGTTAGGTTACATGGAATTCCGAGGACAATAGTAAGTGATAGGGATGTTAAGTTCTTAAGTTATTTTTGGAAGACTCTTTGGGGAAAGCTAGGCACGAAATTGTTATTTTCTACATCAAGCCATCCCCAAACTGATGGGCAAACGGAAGTAACTAATTGGACTTTAACAACACTTTTAAGGGCTGTCATCAAAAAGAATCTAAAGGAATGGGAGGATGTCTTGCCACATGTTGAATTTGCCTATAATAGAGTTGTGCATTCGTCTACTTTCATCTCTCCATTTGAGTGTGTTTATGGTTTTAATCCACTAACCCCTTTTGATCTTACACCGTCGCCTAAGAAGGAGCGAGTGGATTTAAGTGCTAAAACGCAGGTTGAACACATCAAGGAGCTACATAGGAGGACAAGGATTAAGCTTGAGGAGAAAGGCAAATACAATGCAGCCAAGGCAAACCAAGGAAGGAAGAAGGTTACATTTGAGGCCGGTGACCTTGTATGGCTACACTTGAGGAAGGACAAGTTTCAACAACTTCGGAAGTCCAAGCTCTCTCCAAGAGGAAACGGGCCTTTCAAGGTGCTACACAAGGCTGGTGACAATGCCTATATGCTAGACTTGCCGGATGACTATGCTTGTGATCCCACATTCAATGTGAGGGATCTAAGCCCTTTTCCACCCCTTAGTAATGATCAAGGAAATTCGAGGTCGAATTCTTTTAAAGAAGGGGAGAATGATGAAGGGTCATCCGAGCTAGCTCCATCTTCAACACCACAAGGAGCCCTAACAAGAGCTCAAGCCAAACGCCAAGCGGAGATGGATGCTATCTTTCTTGCCATGGTTCAAGAAGCTCACCCAAGCTCACCTCCAATGAGTCCAAGGCCCGTCATGATGCTTAGCCACATTGGGCCAGCGAAGAAGAAGTCGAATGGAGCATAGGAGAGCCTCACATGTGCATGTGCATGGATGAAGGCGTGAGCAAGGAGGCGTGAGCAAGGCTGGCGTGAAGCTAGTTAGAGAGTGTTAAATAAAGCCTAGAATTAGTCTATTTTATGGTTTTATTTAAAAAAACTCTAATTTGTAATTATTGTATTTATTTCTTTTCTATTTTTTAGGAGAGAAGGTCTAGGTTGTATATAAACCTTTCTCTCTTCATTTTGTGGAGGAGAATACGTTAAAAACACATTGCCTAAGTGCCAAATTGAATTCCTTTGAGTTCAGCCTCTTGTCTTGTGAGAAATGTGGTGTTTGCATAGCTTTCTCGTTCTTGTGTGTGTCAATCTCCTTCGGGTTGGTGCTACAAGTCGAATTGAAGCAACCTCTTCTTGCCTTCGACAACTCTAGATCGATTGTGTGAAGTTGTAAGAAGCGGGGTCAAATCATCATCGGTTTGGTTCTTGGATAATTGAATCCAAGGGTTCTATCGTTTGTTCCTTTCGGTTCTTCTTTCTTATTTCGTTTTCCCTCTTTGCTTTGCACGTTTTCCTTCATCTTTGTTTGCTGAATTTCGTTTGCTTCTATTCCCAAAAATAGGTTGCTCGTCTACATCCGTTCTTCGCGGCTAATCCCCGTATCAATTATCAAATGAGGAATCATAAACAGAAAAATCATCCATAAAAACCTTCATGATTTCCTCAATGTACTCTGAGAAGATGGCCATCATACACCTTTGAAAGGTGGCTGGAGTGTTGCATAATCCGAATGGCATCCTCCTATAAGCAAACGTACCCCATGGGCATGTGAATGTGGTCTTTTCTTGGTCGTCCGGATGAATCGGAATCTGAAAGAAACCACAATACATGCATTAAGATAGCAAAAGTAAGAATCTTGCGCTAACCTCTCAAGCATTTGATCAATGAAGGGCAGCGGGAAGTGATCCTTCCTCGTCGCATTATTCAACTTGCGATAGTCTATACACATCCTCCATCCGTCATCGTTCTTGTTGGAATGAGTTCGTCGTTCTTGTTAGCCACAACGGTCATTCCTCCCTTCTTTGGGACAACTTGAACTGGACTCACCCACTTGCTATCGGAAATTGGAAATATGATACATGCATCAAGCAATTTAAGGATCTCCTTCTTCATGACCTCTTTCATGATCGGATTCAACCGTCGTTGAGGTTAACGTGAAGGCTTATAATCCTCTTCCATTAGTATCTTGTGCATACGTAAAGATGGTTTATTGCCTACAAGATCTTCTATGGTGTATCCTAAAGCTTTCCTATGTTTCTTCAAAACAATCATAAGCCTATCATGGTCATCTTCAGATAAACTAGAACTAACTATAACGGGAAACGTAGAGTTAGATCCAGGAAAAGTATACCTTAGATGAGCGGGAAGAGGCTTCAATTCCAAGGTTGTAGATCCCTTTGGTGTGTTGTGAGGGTTGTCCGAAGTCTCCTTGGATGCCTCCAAGGGTGTGGAGGTGGTAGAAGAAGAAGCTAGAACGTTCGTAGAAAGAACGGAGCCTTCCTTAGAATTTCCTAGTTCCACGACACCACTGTTAGTTCCACGGCCGTGGAAAGTGTATTTTTGGCCGTGATTTTGTGTGTTTTTTGAGTGGTTGCTCTCGACATACTTTTCCACGGGTGAGATTAAAGAAACCACGCCCGTGGAAAACACCGACGAACCGTGGTTTCTTGTGTTTTCCGAACCATCGTATAATTCTTCAAATTCTTCAATGTGAACTTCTTCTAACTCTTCCAAGGCCTCAACCTCAACGTTACAGTCCTCTACCGCTCCTTTTTCCATGATGCTCATGGTTATAACCTTTTGCAACGGATCTTTGAACAAGATCAAACTCACTTCCTCTCTAGAATCCTCATCATCCTATATGTTGAACATATCCTCTCCAAGTGCTGGTTCTTTTGTCAAAGTTGAGAGAACAAATTCAACTTTCTCTTCTCCAATGTCAAAGACCAATTTAGTGTTTGCAATCAACCATACAACCGGAAGTTGCAAGAAAAGGTCTCCAAAGTATGATTGGGACGGGACAATCTGCAGGAATGTGAAGCATAACAAAGTCTATAGGGGTATAGAATTTACCGAGCTTTAACTAGGACGTCTTCAATGATGCCAACGGGTCGAGTAATGGATTGATCTGCCATATATAACGTCATCTTCACCGGTTTAGGTTCACCTAAACCGACTTTCTCACACAAGGCAAGTGGAATGATGCTCACACTTGCTCCCAAGTCACAAAGTGCATCATATGTGATTTCTCCTATTCCTATTGGTATGCAAAATGACCCCGAATCTCGCAGCTTTGGGGGCTTCTTTTCCGTCATTATTTTAATGAGTTCCGAAGACTCCAAACTCATCTTAACTTTACCAAAATCTTCAAGTTTCCTCTTATTAGAGAGGATCTCTTTCAAGAACTTCCCATAAGCGGGCATACCTAAAATCGTATCAAGAAAAGGTATGTTAATATGCAGTTTACTCATGACATCAACAAACTTACCGAAATGCTTGTCTAGACGCGATGTTGCTCTAGATTGCGTGAATGGCAAAGGAGGTTTATAAGCTGGAGGAGGAACATAGACATCTTCCTTCTCCTTCTCAACGGGAAACTCAACGATTGTGGGCTGCGGGTCGGTGGTTGTTACACCACTTCTTGTTGTAATTGTCATCACTCTCCCTTTCGGATTGTCCTCCGTTTTCCCGGGAAGCTTCCCTTGATCTCTAGGAACTTCTCCGGCCTTGCTAAACACTTGATTTTCCAAAGCTTTTTGTGCTTTAGAAATCAAAGTAATGGAATTCTCCATTCCTTGCTTCTTTCCCAAGATTGTTTCCATCATCGCATCAAATTTGTCCTTCTCCGGCTGGTTTGAATTAGATGAAGCTTGTCCCTGACTTTTCAAAGGTGTAGAAGAAGAAGGATGATGAGGGACCATCACCAACAGCCCCTACTAGTCCTACAATGCAAGGGTCAATCACTAGATCAAGGGCAAGAGCAATTCCAGAGGAGGTGTCCAACTTGTTGGTGTCCTTAGCTCCTAAGGAGACCATTGATGATCCATTGCTGACTGAGGCTTCCTTAGTCACGTTAATAAAGATTCCCGACAACTTGGACGTGGAAGGGAGACCATGCACATGTGATTTGGAGCCATGCAAGAGCAAAGAAGAGACACTTGTTCCGGAATTGCAAGAAATGGAAGATTGAGGCTTTTGGAGCTTCTTTTGTATTTTATATCATCTTTTGGTATAAAATGAAAGACTTTTTATAACCTTTAGGTTCAAAACATTTTAAGGGTTATTTTTATTTGTTTTATTTGTTTTATTGTCTTTTTGACAAATGTTATTCCTTTTTTTAGATAGGAGGCTTTCTAGGCATATAAAAAGCCTCCCTTAGCTTCTTTCTAGATTAGATAGATTTTAGCAAAACTTGATAAACCGTCTCTTTGAGAGATTTTGTTCATATTTAGAAAATTCAATCAATAAAGTGAGCCAATTGATTGAATCGTTGTGAATCCCTGCTAGATTGTTCTTGTTTGTGTTAATCTCTTTACAGATTGGTGCTACTAGTCAATACTAGTCCCTCCTTGTGCTTGTCTCCATTGAAGGCTTGTGTAAGGTTATAGATGAAAGGGTTGAAGGCATCATCTTGCTTGGGTTTTGATCAATCTCATCAAGGTTCTTGTAAAGGAGTCTTTTGGTTCTTTTAGATCTACTTTTACCATACATCCTACGTCCCCTTACATCCTCTTTTCTTCCATCTTTCCATCGTCATTTTCTTGTTCTAACAATCTGAATTTTGTGCCATTGGTCAAGGAAAAACGTCATTGTTGGTTTCAAGGATTCCCAATCTAGATCTAGTCATTCGCGGCCCCAACTCGCACCAAAGTGGTATCAGAGCTAGTTGATTGCGAGTCCGGAATCAGCCATCATCATTGACGGTTTGAGTATCTTCTTTGAGTCTTTTCTTTGTTTGAGTCATTTGTTTCATCTTAAGAGTCTATTTGAGTCTAATTTGCTTTGTTTCTTGTGTTTATTGGAGAAGAGAGAAAGCCAAGCCAAAACCACCATTTTTTCAGCCACTCTACATCACCTTCATCGGCCTTTTCTTCATCCAAAACGTCCAGCTGCATCCTCTTGGCAAATAACTATTCAAAAAAAAGAAGGGGGACCACTCTCCAAAACAAATCAGTCGTTGCAAGTAGGAGAGAGAGGCCACAAAAGCTTCTTATTTGTAGCAACAACAAGAGACCACTTCTAGTTAGTTATCTCTTATTTCTTTTCAATTTTTAATTTCATTCCTCTCTCCTATTTTCTTCCACAAAACGTCAGCCAAGGAACACAAAAGAAAAACAAAGAAAAAGATATATTTTCTCATACATTTTCATCATCCTACATATCATACATTTCATATCATATTCTATACTAACCTAAGTTGTGTAGAAGCTAGAAAAACAAGTGTTTTTGTAATCTGATTGTGAAAGGATCATTAAGACTACAAGCAAGAGTTACCTACCTCATTTCTTATCCATCACCATTACCCAAAAGCCAACGTTAAACACCACAGCCATCCATATCTCTCTCCATTGCATAAGGACAAGGTAAGTGAAGCTCTCTTCTTAGTCTCTTGTGTGTCTATCTTCCTTTTTTTATTCTAATTCTACCATATCTTGAGTTTACCATCTTTTCGAGTCCATATCAGCCTTTTGCATCTATCTTTGAGTGTTGTGTCTTTTTTGAGTATTTTGTGTGATTTAGGTAGTTAACATTGCTTGCAAGCCATACTAGTTGAGTCTTGAGTCTTATTTCAGCTTCTTAGTGTCTATCTTTACGTTTTCTGTTGTGAACCTTCAAGCAGCCGTGTATCACCCTTTTTCAAGTCAAGGAGTGTGCTAGTTGAGCTAAGGCATTGATCTTAGACGGAGTTTTAATCCATCCAAGTCAATTGCATCAAATACCTTGTGATCAACACAACTTGAGTGTGAGAGTGAGAGTAAACACTTGTGAGAATTTTTTGTTTTATCTAATTCAACTAGTTTTCTTATTTTGTGTGTTTTTTTTATCGTGTCTAGGTCTAATAGTCCAAGCAAGTGTGATGTAGGACCATTACATGGAAGCTATCAAGGTCCATTTACTAGAGCAAGAGCTAAGGAGATCCAAGAAGTTATGTCAAGGGAAGTGCTATTGCTTGACACAATGCGTGAACCATTTAACTTCCATACATCATGTGTTAATCTTTTGGTGAATGTAGGACCAAGCAAACCAAGCAAGGAGACCATGCCGACGTGCTCACTTCCCATGCAGCTCGAGGAGACCATGCAGGTTGTTGCTCACGTCCCATGCAGCCCAGGAGAGGAGACTGTTGCTCATGCCAATGCAGCCCAAGAGGAGGTTGTTGCTCACGTCCCATGCAGCCCAGGAGAGGAGACTGTTGCTCACGCCAATGCAGCCCAAGAGGAGGTTGTTGCTCACGTCCCATGCAGCCCATGAGAGGAGACTGTTGCTCACGCCAATGCAGCCCAAGAGGAGGTTGTTGCTCATGCCAATGCAGCCCAAGAGGAGGTTGTTGCTCACGCCCAATGCAGCCCAAGAGGAGGTTGTTGCTCACGCCCAATGCAGCCCAAGAGGAGGCTATTGATCACGTCCAAGGCAGCCCACGAGGTTAGCCTGCTGTTCACGACAAGGCAGCCCAAGAGCAAAGGGAGGAGACGTCCAAGGCAGCCCAAGAGCAAAGGGAGGAGATGCTCACGTCCAAAACAGCCCAATAGGGCAGCCAGCTGATCAAGTTCAAAGAGGCCCAAGAGAGTAACAATTCAGCTTATTCGGATCATCATTTGGACTCTTTAAACACATCCAAATCACTCATGGATCTGTTGAACAATGCAGCCCATTCGGATAGCCCATTTGGCTCTTAGAAATCGGCCAGCTCACTCCCAAAGATATGTTTGAATAATTCAGCCTATTTTAATGCTGATTAGTGGTTTGTTAGGTTGTTAGCTACATTAGAGGAAGCTCTCTTATCACCACCTTCCCACTAATGTTTTCAGCTTTCTTTTCTTTATTTTTGTCTAGATAAAAGAGTCTATTTATATAGCCTCTTTAGATGCAGATTAGTTACGTTATTTCCATTGCTTAGAATTGCATTTGTAATCATTCACAAAATCAATCAAAGAACAAGAGAGTTTTTGGTTGGCATTGCTGTTGTTGCTTGGCTGAGCTTGTTTGTGTCAAACCGCCTTCGGATTGGTGCTTCGAGCCTTCACGAGTCCCTCTTTGTGCTGGTCCAGCCGGAGCTAGTGTAAAGTTGTATTGGAGACGGGTCTAGGGCAGTCACGATTGGGGTTTTGGCTCTTCAGCCTTGGTTCCTTCATTGACTCTCTCTTTGGTTCTTCTCTCACCTTTCCTGCGCCATTCATCATCTACGTTCCATTCCACATTCTGAAATCGCCTCATTCAACCGGATTCGAGATCATTGTGCCTAGATCGACTCAATCACGGATTAACACCGTATCAGTTGGTATCAGAGCTCAGTTGGTACAATTGATCACTTCTTCTTCTTGTTAACCTTATTGCTTATCCAATTGAGATCTAACTTGTGCTTGAAGTGTGCAAATTCAAAAAGCTGGACAACATCTTGAGGAGAGTAAACACAAAACACAACAAAAGCAAAAAGAGCTCGAACGCTGCATACACAATTCGGTAACCTGCTCTCCCACACGTCTCATTGAATCAATTTCGGTTACCTCTCTCCTTCAAATCTTTGACAAAGTCTAAGAGATCTTTCAAAAAAAAAAAAAAGACTATACAAAACGGCTGGCCCTTTTTAATTAATCAAGCACAAGCAAGCTCTTTCAATCATCTCAAAACGTCATTCTAAACACAATTTACCATACCTACACCAACCCAACAGTCAATACTCCAATTAGGGGTGTCTTGATTCATCTCCGACACTAACATCAGTTTCAGCAGTTCTAGTTCCAAAGGGTTGCTAAGAAGGTTCGGAAATCGCGATCTTAAGGTGTTGGATCCTTACAACTCGAGCCACCAGCAAGGCAATACCAATGAGAGTGTGAGCGATACACAAGTGAGATCTTTGTTTTTCTAACCTAACCAGTTTCTTTGTTTGTTACTTGAGCATGTCCAGGCCCCTAAGTCCCAGCAAGTCGAGTAGCGAGACCGTCACGCCTGAGATGATCAGTCTATTGAAACAATTGTCCGATTCCGTAGCTAAACTATCCAAGCGAGTAGAGACTATGGAAGCACGAACACCACCAGCCGGAACACCACCTTTGAGAACCAACTATGAGTTTGGCGGTCCTTCACGCGTTACTAGAGAGCCGGATCCTCCGGATCAAGGTAATGTACAGTCCAACGTCCTTCCTAATGCTTCTAACAAGCCACCATTTGTTGATGAGTTTCAGCGACGGAATGAACCTGAGGACCAAACGTGGGAGGGCTACAATCGGCCATTCCAGCAGCCAAGGCAAGGACGAGATAACCTTCGGCCCTATCAAGAGCAAGACGGACTCGGAAAGGTCAAAATCAAAATTCCCGTATTTGAAGGAAAGTGTGATCCCGACGTCTACACGGAGTGGGAAACTAAAGTTGAGCAGATTTGGTTGTGTCACAACTCCAGCAAGCCTAGGAAGGTTCAACTAGCCGCTCTCGAGTTCCAAGGCTATGCTTTGATATGGTGGGATCACGTAGTCAAAGAAAGAGTTCGAACCTTGGATCCTCAAATCAGCACATGGGATCATATGAAGGCACTAATGAGGGTTAGGTTCGTTCCACCTCACTATACCCGAGAGCTTCGAAACGGCTGGAAAATTTGAGACAAGGCTAACTTAGCGCAGAGGAAGCCTATACGAATATGCAAGTTGATATGGTGAAGGCCAACGTTCTAGAGAATGAAGAAAACACTATGGCAAGGTACCTTCGTATTCTGAATTCTAATTTGGCTAATGAGGTTGATATGTATCCATACAGCACCATGGAGAAATTACTACACTTGGCCATCAAGGTGGAAAGGAAGACTAAGGTGCGAAACCGGGAATACAAACCACCTCCCGGGACGCCCAATGCTTGGAAAGCACAAAACAGCCGGCTGTCTAACCACAGCAGGGAGCAAGGCAGCCGGAAGGAGGAGAGAAAATCGGCACCTATGGGCCAAGAAGGGAAAAGAAGGTCTTCTACACCGTCCACTACACCACGATCCTTGAATGAGCCTTCAAGTGATCATCGAGGGAGTACTCCTATCTCTAACTCTAGAACTAGGGACATTGTGTGTTTTAAATGCCAAGGTAGAGGTCACATGAGTAGAGAATGTCCTAATAGATGCACTTTGATCATAAATCATCAAGGAGAGTATGAGAGTGAGGATGATGTGGAATTAGATGATGAAAATGCCTTAAATGATGACAATGAACAAAATGAGAATGATGATTGCATTGAGTATGAACAAGGTGAATCTTTGATAGCTAGGAGAACTTTGCATGTCCAACTAGCACCTTGTGAGGATAACCAATGTGAAAATCTGTTTCATACTAGGTGTAGCATTAAAGGAAAAGTGTGTAATGTGATAATTGATAGAGGAAGTTGTTGCAACATAGCTAGCACTGAAATGGTAAACAAATTACAACTTCTTACATTTTATCACCCTAGGCCATATAAACTACATTGGATGAATGAGTGTGGAGAACTTAAGGTCAATAAGCAAACTAAGGTCAATATAACATTATGATCATATGAGGATGTTATTACATGTGATGTTGTGCCTATGAATGCTTGTCACTTGTTGCTTGGTCGTCCATGGCAATATGATAGGAAAGTTGTCCATGATGGGTTTTCTAACAAGTATAGCTTTGAGTATAAGGGTAAAACTTTAACACTTAAACCTATGACACCTTTACAAATAGCCGAGTACTATGAGAACAAGTGGGTAGAGCAAGGAACCCCTCCAAAGCCTAAGATCACACGGCCTAAGAGTAAAGAGAACAAAACCCATCAAACATTGTTAGTACAACCAACAAGTAGCTATCTTGAGTCTAGGAATGAATATGTCACTAACTATGCTTCTATTGATGTGCTAATGATGAGTTTGTGTAAATCTCTAGTGAATGTGCCTCATGACTCTACGAACCCACTTCCTAGATCTATTCAGGGGCTGTTAGACGAATTTAGAGACGTTTTTCCTGATGAGATTCCAGCCGGCTTGCCGCCCATTAGGGGCATTGAACACCAAATAGATTTAATACCCGGAGCCACTCTTCCCAATAGGCCCGCCTATAGGATGAACCCTACGGAAGCCCAGGAAATTCAGAACCAAGTTCAAGCCTTGCTAGATAAGGGGTATGTTCAGGAAAGCCTTAGTCCTTGTGCCGTTCCCGTTCTGCTAGTACCCAAGAAGGATAATACTTGGAGAATGTGTATTGATTGTAGAGCAATCAATAACATTACTATCAAGTATAGACACCCGATTCCCCGTTCAGATGATATGCTTGATGAGTTACATGGAGCTACAATTTCCACTAAGATTGACCTTAGGAGTGGCTACCATCAAATTAGAATGAGGGAAGGGGATGAATGGAAAATAGCTTTTAAAACAAAATTTGGTCTCCTAGTACTTTCATGAGATTAATGAATCATATTTTGAGACCTTATATTAGTTTATTTGTTGTAGTCTACTTTGATGACATTCTTATCTATAGTAAGACTTTCGAGGAGCATGAAAATCATTTAAGAGATGTGCTTGCTACATTGCGTATAGAATACTTGTATGCTAATATTCAAAAATGTGATTTCTATACTAACCGAGTGATTTTTCTTAGTTTTGTAGTAAGTGCCAATGGTTTGCAAGTGGATGAGGACAAGGTTAAGGCAATCAATGATTGGCCGATTCCTAGGTCAGTTGGTGACGTGAGGAGCTTCCATGGCTTAGCTACATTCTATAGAAGGTTTATGAGAGATTTTAGCACCATTGCAGCACCACTCACGGCTTTGACCAAAAAGAAGGTCCTTTTTGAGTGGAATGAACCGCAGCAAAGAGCCTTTGAAGAGCTCAAGAGACGCCTCACCCACGCACCACTACTAGCTCTACCGGACTTCACCAAACCCTTTGAGGTTGAATGCGACGCATCCGGCATTGGTATTGGCGGCGTCCTTATGCAAGAAGGTAAGCCTCTAGCTTTCTTTAGTGAAAAATTGAAGGGTGCATGCTTAAACTATTCCACTTATGACAAAGAATTGTATGCCTTGTTTAGAGTACTCAAAACATGGCAACATTACCTTTGGCCTCAAGAGTTTGTTTTGAAAACCGATCATGATTCACTTAGACACTTTAGGAGCCAAGATAAGCTAGATAGACGGCATGGTAGGTGGATGGAGTTCATAGAAACCTTTCCTTACAATATCAAGTATAAGAAAGGAAAGGATAATGTCGTAGCGGATGCATTGTCTAGGAGATACACCTTAATCACCACTTTGGATTCTAGGATGTTAGGTTTTACTTACATTAAAGAATTATATGTGGATGATGCTGAATTTGGGAAGATATTTCATAGATGCACTACTCAAGGCCCTTATGATAAGTACTTTGTGTTTGAAGGTTTCTTGTTTAAAGTGGATAAGATTTGCATACCTAGATGTTCCCTTAGGATCTTATTGGTGGAAGAAGCCCATAAAGGAGGTCTAATGGGGCATTTTGGGAGGGACAAAACTTATCACATGTTGCAAACTCACTTTTATTGGCCTTATATGTTAAGGGATGTAGAACACATGCTGAAAAGGTGCATTGAATGTCTTAAGGCCAAAGCTAGGGTACAACCCCACGGGCTGTATACACCCTTACCGACGCCTAATGGCCCTTGGGAGGACATAAGTATGGATTTCATTGTTGACTACCTAGGACTAAAAAAGGAAGAGATTCCATTTTTGTGGTAGTAGATAGATTCTCTAAAATGGCACATTTTATTCCATGTCATAAAACTGAAGATGCATATAATGTTGCTAATCTTTTCTTTAAGGAAATAGTGAGATTGCATGGAATACCTAAAACTATTGTTAGTGATAGGGATGTCAAGTTTTTGAATTTCTTTTGGAAGACACTTTGGGGGAAAATGGGCACTAGATTACTATTTTCGACCTCTAGTCATCCCCAAACAGATGGGCAAACGGAAGTCACCAATAGGACCCTAACGACCCTCCTTAGAACCATGTTGAAAGATAACTTAAAAGAATGGGAAAACATGTTACCACATATTGAGTTTGCTTATAATCGCACCATGCATTCTTCCACTTCGTTATCACCTTTCGAATGTGTTTATGGATTTAACCCTTTAACTCCTTTGGACTTATTACCGATTCCTCGAAAGGATCGAGTAGCTTTTGATGCTTTGGAACAGGTGGACTACATTAAGGAACTTCATGCTAAGACCAAGGCTGCACTTGACAAGAAAGGCATTGAAACTGCAGCTCGGAATAACAAAGGACGTCGGAAAATGGTTTTCCAGCC
The DNA here is from genome assembly GCA_033239125.1 of Fagopyrum homotropicum. NCBI lineage: Eukaryota > Viridiplantae > Streptophyta > Magnoliopsida > Caryophyllales > Polygonaceae > Fagopyrum > Fagopyrum homotropicum. The sequence goes on from BSWB01000005.1 coordinate 64,366,997, forward strand.
CGGCGACTTAGTTTGGCTACATCTAAGGAAAGAGCGGTTTCCAACAAAACGCCATTCCAAGCTAGCACCACGAGGAGATGGACCATTCAAAGTCTTAAACCGGATTAATGACAATGCATATGTGTTTGACTTACCGGAAGAGTATGGAGTCAGCACCACTTTTAATGTAGGAGATTTGAGCCCCTATGAAGGAGATTCGGAACAAGATGAAAATTCGGGGTCGAATTCTTTCCAAGAAGGAGTGGATGATGTAGGACCATCACATGAAAGCTATCAAGGTCCCATTACTAGAGCAAGAGCTAAGGAGATCCAAGAAGTTATGTCAAGGGAAGTGCTAATGCTTGACACAATGCGTGAACCATTTAACTTCCATACATCATGTGTTAATCTTTTGGTGAATGTAGGAGCAAGCGAACCAAGCAAGGAGACCATGCCGACGTGCTCACTTCCCATGCAGCTCGAGGAGACCATGTAGGCTGTTGCTCACGTCCCATGCAACCCAGGAGAGGAGACTATTGCTCACGCCAATGCAGCCCAAGAGGAGGCTGTTGTTCACGTCCCATGCAGCCCAGGAGAGGAGACTGTTGCTCACGCCAATGCAGCCCAAGAGGAGGTTGTTGCTCACGTCCCATGCAGCCCAGGAGAGGAGACTGTTGCTCACGCCAATGCATCCCAAGAGGAGGCTGTTGCTCACGCCAATGCAGCCCAAGAGGAGGCTGTTGCTCACGCCCAATGCAGCCCAAGAGGAGGCTGTTGCTCACGCCCAATGCAGCCCAAGAGGAGGCTGTTGATCACGTCCAAGGCATCCCACGAGGTTAGCCTGCTGCTCACATCCAAGGCAACCCAAGAGCAAAGGGAGGAGACGTCCAAGGCAGCCCAAGAGCAAAGGGAGGAGATGCTCACGTCCAAAACAACCCAAGAGGGCAGCCAGCTGATCAAGTTCAAAGAGGCCCAAGAGAGTAACAATTCAGCTTATTCGGATCATCATTTGGACTCTTTAAACACATCCAAATCACTCATGGATCTGTTGAACAATGCAGCCCATTCGGATAGCCCATTTGGCTCTTAGAAATCGGCCAGCTCACTCCCAAAGATATGTTTGAATAATTCAGCCTATTTCCATGCTGATTAGTGGTTTGGTAGGTTTTTAGCTACATTAGAGGAAGCTCTCTTATTACCACCTTCCCACTAATGTTTTCAGCTTTCTTTTCTTTATTTTTGTCTAGATAAAAGAGTCTATTTATATAGCCTCTTTAGCTGCAGATTAGTTACGTTATTTCCATTGCTTAGAATTGCATTTGTAATCATTCACAAAATCAATCAAAGAACAAGAGAGTTTTTGGTTGGCATTGCTGTTGTTGCTTGGCTGAGCTTGTTTGTGTCAAACCGCCTTCGGATTGGTGCTTCGAGCCTTCACGAGTCCCTCTTTGTGCTAGTCCAGTCGGAGCTAGTGTAAAGTTGTATTGGAGACGGGTCTAGGGCAGTCACGATTGGGGTTTTGGCTCTTCACCCTTGGTTCCTTCATTGACTCTCTCTTTGGTTCTTCTCTCACCTTTCCTGCGCCATTCATCATCTACGTTCCATTCTGCATTCTGAAATCGCCTCATTCAACCGGATTCGAGACCATTGTACCTAGATCGACTCAATCACGGATTAACATCGAATCAGTTGGTATCAGAGCTCTTTGACAAAGTCTAAGAGATCTTTCAAAAAAAAAAAAAAAGACTATACAAAACGGCTGGCCCTTTTTAATTAATCAAGCACAAGCAAGCTCTTTCAATCATCTCAAAACGTCATTCTAAACACAATTTACCATACCTACACCAACCCAACAGTCAATACTCCAATTAGGGGTGTCTTGATTCATCTCCGACAATAACATCAGTTTCAGCAGTTCTAGTTCCAAAGGGTTGCTAAGAAGGTTCGGAAATCGCGATCTTAAGGTGTTGGATCCTTACAACTCGAGCCACCAGCTAGGCAATACCAACGAGAGTGTAAGCGATACACAAGTGAGATCTTTGTTTTTCTAACCTAACCAGTTTCTTTGTTTGTTACTTGAGCATGTCTAGGTCCCTAAGTCCCAGCAAGTCGAGTAGCGAGACCGTCATGCCTGAGATGATCAGTCTATTGAAACAATTGTCCGATTCCGTAGCTAAACTATCCAAGCGAGTGGAGACTATGAAAGCACGAACACCACCAGCCGGAACACCACCTTTGAGAACCAACTATGAGTTTGGCGGTCCTTCACGCATTACTAGAGAGCCGGATCCTTCGGATCAAGGTAATGTACAGTCCAACGTCCTTCCTAATGCTTCTAACATGCCACCATTTGTTGATGACTTTCAGTGACGAAATGAAGTTGGGGACCACACGTGGGAGGGATACAATCAGCCATTCCAGCAGCCAAGGCAAGGACGAGATAACCTTCGGCCCTATCAAGAGCAAGACGGACTCGGAAAGGTCAAAATCAAAATTCCCGTCTTTGAAGGAAAGTGTGATCCCGACGTCTACACGGAGTGGGAAACTAAAGTTGAGTAGATTTGGTTGTGTCACAACTTCAGCGAGCCTAGGAAGGTTCAACTAGCCGCTCTCGAGTTCCAAGGCTATGCTTTGGTATGGTGGGATCACGTAGTCAAAGAAAGAGTTCGAACCTTGGATCCTCAAATCAGCACATGGGAGCATATGAAGGCACTAATGAGGGCTAGGTTCGTTCCACCTCACTATACCCGAGAGCTTCGACAACGGCTGGAAAATTTGAGACAAGGCTCACTTAGCGTTGAGGAAGCCTATACGAATATGCAAGTTGCTATGGTGAAGGCCAACGTTCTAGAGGATGAAGAAAACACTATGGCAAGGTACCTTCGTATTCTGAATTCTAATTTGGCTAATGAGGTTGATATGTATCCATACAGCACCATGGAGCAATTACTACACTTGGCCATCAAGGTGGAAAGGAAGACTAAGGTGCAAAACCGGGAATACAAGCCACCTCCCGGGACGCCCAATGCTTGGAAAGCACAAAACAGCCGGCTGTCTAACCACAGCAGGGAGCAAGGCGGCCGGAAGGAGGAGAGGAAATCGGCACCTATGGGCCAAGAAGGGCAAAGAAGGTCTTCTACACCGTCCACTACACCACGATCCTTGAATGAGCCTTCAAGTGATCATCGAGGGAGTACTCATATCTCTAACTCTAGAACTAGGGACATTGTGTGTTTTAAATGCCAAGGTAGAGGTCACATGAGTAGAGAATGTCCTAATAGACGCACTTTGATCATAAATCATCTAGGAGAGTATGAGAGTGAGGATGATGTGGAATTAGATGATGAAAATGCCTTAAATGATGACAATGAACAAAATGAGAATGATGATTGCATTGAGTATGAACAAGGTGAATCTTTGATAGCTAGGAGAACTTTGCATGTCCAACTAGCACCTTGTGAGGATAACCAAGGTGAAAATCTGTTTCATACTAGGTGTGGCATTAAAGGAAAAGTGTGTAATGTGATAATTGATGGAGAAAATTGTTGCAACATAGCTAGCACTGAAATGGTAAACAAATTACAACTTCTTACATTTTATCACCCTAGGCCATATAAACTACATTGGATGAATGAGTGTGGAGAACTTAAGGTCAATAAGCAAACTAAGGTCAATATAACATTAGGATCATATGAGGATGTTATTACATGTGATGTTGTGCCTATGAATGCTTGTCACTTGTTGCTTGGTCGTCCATGGCAATATGATAGGAAAGTTGTCCATGATGGGTTTTCTAACAAGTATAGCTTTGAGTATAAGGGTAAAACTTTAACACTTAAACCTATGACACCTTTACAAATAGCCGAGTACTATGAGAACAAGAGGGTAGAGCAAAGAACCCCTCCAAAGCCTAAGATAACACGGCCTAAGAGTAAAGAGAACAAAACCCATCAAACATTGTTAGTACAACCAACAAGTAGCTATCTTGAGTCTAGGAAGTAATATGTCACTAACTATGCTTCTATTGATGTGCTAATGATGAGTTTGTGTAAATCTCTAGTGAATGTGCCTCATGACTCTACGAACCCACTTCCTAGATCTATTCACGGGCTGTTAGACGAATTTAGAGACGTTTTTCCTGATGAGATTCCAGCCGGCTTGCCGCCCATTAGGGGCATTGAACACCAAACATATTTAATACCCGGAGCCACTCTTCCCAATAGGCCCGCCTATAGGATTAACCCTACGGAAGCCTAGGAAATTCAGAACCAAGTTCAAGCCTTGCTAGATAAGGGGTATGTTCGGGAAAGCCTTAGTCCTTGTGCCGTTCCCGTTCTGCTAGTACCCAAGAAGGATAATACTTGGAGAATGTGTATTGATTGTAGAGCAATCAATAACATTACTATCAAGTATAGACACCCGATTCCCCGTTTAGATGATATGCTTGATGAGTTACATGGAGCTACAATTTTCACTAAGATTGACCTTAGGAGTGGCTACCATCAAATTAGAATGAGGGAAGGGGATGAATGGAAAACATCTTTTAAAACAAAATTTGGTCTCTATGAGTGGCTAGTAATGCCTTTTGGCTTAACTAACGCTCCTAGTACTTTCATAAGATTAATGAATCATATTTTGAGACCTTATATTGGTTTATTTGTTGTATTCTACTTTGATGACATTCTTATCTATAGTAAGACTTTAGAGGAGCATGAAAATCATTTGAGAGATGTGCTTGCTACATTGCGTATAGAATACTTGTATGCTAGTATTCAAAAATGTGATTTCTATACTAACCGAGTGATTTTTCTTGGTTTTGTAGTAAGTGCCAATGGTTTGCAAGTGGATGAGGACAAGGTTAAGGCAATCAATGATTGGCCGATTCCTAGGTCAGTTGGTGACGTGAGGAGCTTCCATGGCTTAGCTACATTCTATAGAAGGTTTGTGAGAGATTTTAGCACCATTGCAGCACCACTCACGGATTTGACCAAAAAGAAAGTTCCTTTTGAGTGGAATGAACCGCAGCAAAGAGCCTTTGAAGAGCTCAAGAGACGCCTCACCCACGCACCACTACTAGCTCTACCGGACTTCACCAAACCCTTTGAGGTTGAATGCGATGCATCTGGCATTGGTATTGGCGGCGTCCTTATGCAAGAAGGTAAGCCTCTAGCTTTCTTTAGTGAAAAATTGAAGGGTGCATGCTTAAACTATTCCACTTATGACAAAGAATTGTATGCCTTGTTTAGAGTACTCAAAACATGGCAACATTACCTTTGGCCTCAAGAGTTTGTTTTGAAAACCTATCATGATTCACTTAGACACTTTAGGAGCCAAGATAAGCTAGATAGACGACATGGTAGGTGGATGGAGTTCATAGAAACCTTTCCTTACATTATCAAGTATAAGAAAGGAAAGGATAATGTCGTAGCGGATGCATTGTCTAGGAGATACACCTTAATCACCACTTTGGATTCTAGTCTGTTAGGTTTTACTTACATTAAAGAATTATATGTGGATGATGCTGAATTTGGGAAGATATTTCATAGATGCACTACTCAAGGCCCTTATGATAAGTACTTTGTGTTTGAAGGTTTCTTGTTTAAAGTGGATAAGATTTGCATACCTAGATGTTCCCGTAGGATCTTATTGGTGGAAGAAGCCCATAAAGGAGGTCTAATGGGGCATTTTGGGAGGGACAAACTTATCACATGTTGCAAACTCACTTTCATTGGCCTCATATGTTAAGGGATGTAGAACACATGCTGAAAAGGTGCATTGAATGTCTTAAGGCCAAAGCTAGGGTACAACCCCACGGGCTGTATACACCCTTACCGACGCCAATGGCCCTTGGGAGGACATAAGTATGGATTTCATTGTTGACTACCTAGGACTAAGAAAGGAAGAGATTCCATTTTTGTGGTAGTAGATAGATTCTCTAAAATGGCACATTTTATTCCATGTCATAAAATTGAAGATGCATATAATGTTGCTAATCTTTTCTTTAAGGAAATAGTGAGATTGCATGGAATACCTAAAACTATTGTTAGTGATAGGGATGTCAAGTTTTTGAGTTTCTTTTGGAAGACACTTTGGGGAAAAATGGGCACTAGATTACTATTTTCGACCTCTAGTCATCCCCAAACAGATGGGCAAATGGAAGTCACCAATAGGACCCTAACGACCCTCCTTAGAACCATGTTGAAAGATAACTTAAAAGAATGGGAAAACATGTTACCGCATATTGAGTTTGCTTATAATCGCACCATGCAGCCCACGAGGTTAGCCTGCTGCTCACGTCCAAGGCAGCCCAAGAGCAAAGGGAGGAGACGTCCAAGGCAGCCCAAGAGCAAAGGGAGGAGATGCTCACGTCCAAAACAGCCCAAGAGGGCAGCCAGCTGATCAAGTTCAAAGAGGCCCAAGAGAGTAACAATTCAGCTTATTCGGATCATCATTTGGACTCTTTAAACACATCCAAATCACTCATGGATCTGTTGAACAATGCAGCCCATTCGGATAGCCCATTTGGCTCTTAGAAATCGGCCAGCTCACTCCCAAAGATATGTTTGAATAATTCAGCCTATTTCCATGCTGATTAGTGGTTTGTTAGGTTGTTAGCTACATTTGAGGAAGCTCTCTTATTACCACCTTCCCACTAATGTTTTCAGCTTTCTTTTCTTTATTTTTGTCTAGATAAAAGAGTCTATTTATATAGCCTCTTTAGCTGCAGATTAGTTACGTTATTTCCATTGCTTAGAATTGCATTTGTAATCATTCACAAAATCAATCAAAGAACAAGAGAGTTTTTGGTTGGCATTGCTGTTGTTGCTTGGCTGAGCTTGTTTGTGTCAAACCGCCTTCGGATTGGTGCTTCGAGCCTTCACGAGTCCCTCTTTGTGCTAGTCCAGCCGGAGCTAGTGTAAAGTTGTATTGGAGACGGGTCTAGAGCAGTCACGATTGGGGTTTTGGCTCTTCAGCCTTGGTTCCTTCATTGACTCTCTCTTTGGTTCTTCTCTCACCTTTCCTGCGCCATTCATCATCTACGTTCCATTCCGCATTCTGAAATCGCCTCATTCAACCGGATTCGAAATCATTGTGCCTAGATCGACTCAATCACGGATTAACACCGTATCAGAAACCTTCGTATATACCTAAAGACAAATATACAAAATCACTAAGGCAGATAGATCAAATAACAAGAGCAAAAGCTCCCATGCCCGACAACCGAAAATGGAATTTGGCCTAAACCAAATCCCCAACAACGGCGCCAAAAACATGTCGCTGTAAAGTGTGCGTCACTAATTCTTAAATATATAAAATCTGAAATCAAGGAAAGCGAACCCGCAGTGTACGGATCGGTATAGTAAAGCAAGAATACCAGAGATCGAACTCAGGGATTTAGGGGATCAAATTCGTTCGTAAATTGCCTAGCAAGATAAAAAGCTTTTGTAAAGATAATTGGGAAAACAACGATTCTAAAGACTCAGGTATCCATATGTGGCAATCGTATCAAGACTTCTAAAAGTATAAGGACAGAGTTAGGATTCCAAAGGTATAGATTTAAGGTAGGTTGTTGTACGGTGAAGTTCCAAACCCATAAGTCTCACCCAAAGGCTCTCTCGATAAAGAATGTTGAGTCTCGTTATGAAGAGAATCGAAGGACAAGATTAAACTCTCAAATACCCATGCCCAAACCCAAGGGAATCAAAGATAAGCCAAAAAGGTTAAGGTTGTGACACTCGAAACCAAAGCAAAGGATGTTAAGTCTCACTACTACCTAGAAAGGTAAACCAAGGCTAGGTTAGGCCAATATTTAACTTTGGATCAAAGTTAAAGCAAAACACGTACGACAAAGGAAAACCACGGTCAGATCTTGAAGAACCACGACCGTGGAACTCAAGAACAGGCCATGGAAAGGCTCGACGACGAAGATTCTCGCAACTCTCAAGGTCCAAACTGTTTTGGTTCAATCTATCATCATCTATGCCACAACTATCAACCCTTCACCTTAGAATCGCTTAAAGGTTTTTAGCCAACAATCATAGTCATCAAATCAATAATTAAGATTAAAAGAAAGAAAAGATAAAACCTTGAACACTCAATAGCAAACACTAAATCAATCTCAATCAAACTCAAAATCCGTACTTGTGTTCAATGCATATAGAATAGAGTAAGAAATCTCTCACAATCTTAAAGAACAAAGAAGAACGGGATGTCAATCCGCCTTCAAAGTGAAACCTTAAGATCTTCCAACTTTGCAATCTCAAAATGTGTACTTCTCTAAATCTTCCTTCCAAAATCTTCTCACAATAAGATGTTCCAAAAGTATGCAACCAATGTGTAACGCGGGATCCGAAAATGTAGCAAGCTCTTCCTTTTCTCTCTTCCTTCAGCCTTCTTATAGGAGAAAATAGGGTTACGAAAGGCCCATAACCGATGCTGATGTAGCAAATATGACACGTGGCATCCGTTAGAAGAATCACGGCCAAGACAAATTTTCCACGCCCGTGGAACCCACCGTGAAATGGCATATTGCTCTGGACATGCATTCCCACGGTCATAATTAAATTAATTCCCAAAATCACGGATGTGGTTCCTTGTACTTGACCGTGGAATCCCTAAAACATGCATGAAATCGCTTGTTTCCCAAAGCTTTCTACTCATACTCCTTCCTCAGTGATGAAGGATCATCTGAGCTAACTCCATCTTCACCACCTCAAGAGACTCTAACAAGAGCGCAAGCTAAACGTCAAGTTGAGATGGATGCTCTTTTCCTAAACATGGTCCATGAAGCTCAACCAAGTCTACCTTCATCAAGTCTAAGGACCATCTTGTGGATCAGCCACGAACACATCCCAACCAAGATGATTAATGGAGCTTAAATTGTATTTCTAGTTGCTGGGCAGGCCTTGGGACGCATTTCAAAGGACAGACGGAGGCCTTGAAATCAGATACAAGGGGTTTCACGTGTGTGCATGTGCATGGCTGGAACATTCATTTAAGTATGTGGACGTGAGAGGCTGAATAGGAGAGTTTAATTAGGCCCAATTGTGTTCTATGCTTGCTGAGCTTTATTTTACTCTCTCTCAATATAATATTGTAATTAGTTTCTTTTTTTCTGTTATTACAAGAAAAGGCCTAGAATGTATATAAAGCCTTTTCTCTCTTCTTTTGTAGTCAGACAAGTTTTATAAAAGTTTTGCTAAGAGCATTTCACAATTGAATCCAAGAGAATTCAATCATTCTTGTCTCGTGAGTTTGTGTGTGTGATCTAGCTTTCTCGTTCTTGTGTATGTCAATCTCCTTCGGGATTGGTGCTGCAAGTTGAACAAGGCATCATCTTCGTGCTCTCGATTCTCAGATCGATTGTGCGGAGTTGTAAGAAGCGGGGTCGAACCGTCATTGGTTTGGTTCTTTGATCTCGAATCCAAGGGTTCTATCATTGTTCCTTTCGGTTCTTCTTGTCCCTTTCTGTTTTCTCGTTTTCATTGTTGTCCATGTTTGTTAATTTCGTGTATTTTTCATTCTTCAGAACAAGTTGTTTGTCTAGATCCGTTCTTCACGGCTAATCCCCGTATCAATTGGTATCAGAGCTTTGAGACGTTAAACCATCATCAAAAGAGTCATAAAATCACAAAAAGAGTATGTTTTTATCATTGCAATTAATCGTTGTCTTTTGTGTGAGTCTATTTCAGTTTCTCTCTTCGACTCTAAGCTTTGTTTGAGTCTAACGAGTTTGTTCCTTGTTTGTTAGTTCTGGACACCGGAAACCACCATAGCACCAACCACCACCACACCACCATCAACCACTTGAACCAGTTGAAAAAAAAGAAACAAAACGTGGCTGCTTCTTTTTCTGCATCCAGTACACTCAGAATTGAAGTTGAAGTAGATAGTTTCCCTACATCCAATATACGGCAACATTGGAGTTGATTCAGCGTGTTTCCTACAAATTCGGCGCAGAGCTTGAAGCAGTTGTTTTCCTCCTACAAATCTGGCACGTTGATTCAGTTGCAACAATCTAGGAGCTGAGATTTGATCTTATCCCGAAGATTTGCAACAGCTTGGCCCACGTTTATCTACAAACAAGAATTTGTTTTTTTTTAAATTTCTTTCAATTTTTGTTTATTCTTCTTTTTTGATTTCCTGAATCATAAAGTAAAAAAAAAGAGAAAAAAGAAAAAGAAAGAAATAAAAAAAAATCAAATAAAAAAAGAAGAAGAAAAGGAATTAGAATCATTTTCATTTCATGCTTTCTTATTTCATAGGTTGTAATTAGCCTAGTATTATTACATTTGTTTTAGTGTTATTCAGCAACAAAGAGGACTTCAAAAAAGGACTTAAGTCAAGTTCTCGTCTCATTCGAAGGAGAACTAAGCATCTCGTTGAACCTATCTAGCCACACCTAGCTACTGTTCATTTTCGGCCATCAAACACCATAGCTCTCCTTAACCTTATCCTACGGTGTCTAGGGTTCACTTCTTGGGTCTTACGAGTAAGTTCTTTCAAAGCTTATCTTGAGTTCTAAATTTTGAGTCATTTAGTTTCTTGTAACATTCATGCAATTGTCCTTTCCGTTTGAGTCTTTTCTTCTATTTTGTTGAGTCAAACACGTTTTTGAAGTGATTGAAATCGAATCTTGTTTCTATCCAAAAGCTTTAGTTTGATTAGGCATCGAACTCACGTGAGGTTTTTGATTAATACAAGACGAGCCATCAACAAGCTTGTATCACACCACTAGAGAGTGAGAGAAGCTTGTTTTCTGAGTGATATACTTGCGAAGTGATTTTTGTTTTATATAACCTAACGCGTTTGTTTGTTGTGTTGAGTGTTTGGAATTATGTCTAGGTCACCAAGTCCAGCAGGTGCAAAGAGCACAAAACCGATTCACACGGAATTGTTCAACCTTTTCAAGGGCTTTGCAAGATAGCATTGATGGTCTATGTACAAAGTTGGCCACACTTGAGGCTGGAAGAAGTTCCAATGCTATGCAGCCTTCAAGGCCTAATCCACAAGGCCAAAGAGTTCATGCTTTCCAAGAGAGTAATTATGTTCCTTCTACTCCTAATATGCATTATTATCCTAACCAATATCAGAATTATGTGTATGAGCTATGGGATTATTCGGAGCATGAAGGATGTAGACATGAGCCACTTCGAGAACCAGTACAAGACGGCATTGGCAAGATGAAAATGCCCAACTTCGAGGATCAATGTGATCTTGATGTGAACACGGCATGGGAGGCGAGCAAATGTGGTCATGCCATGAACTCCCCAAGCACGATGATTCACACAACTCGCTATCAGTCATTCGCACACCTTCATCATCAATTGGGGTTACCATAACTCCAAAGGGAAGTGATTCAAAACCTTGTACTTTAATGTTTAATCACTTAGACTTGTTAAAATCAGAATCTGAGATTGTGTTGCATGCTATTGTCAGTGATGAAATAGTTGAGCATGAATCTGCATTATTGAGTGATATTGAAAGTAATAAGCATGAAATTGATGACTATGAGTTGTTTGCACATAAATCTGTTGTGGAAAATGATGTTATTTTACATGTGCATGAGCTTGAGTATAAGAAATGCCCCAACTGTGTCGTCCATGTAATATCCAAAATGCCCCGCTACTTGCCTTGCACATAAGAAATGCCCCGCTACTTGCCTTGCAGTTGGGTCGTCCATGTAATATCCGAAATTTTTATTCCATTTAATTCCGTAGCAAACCGGATTTCGATCCGTTGATATGTTCTCATTTTACTTAGTCGTACACACTATCTCAAATTTCTATCATTTTATGTAACTTCACTTCACATAAAATGATAGAATGTCACATGCAAACCCTAGTTTTATTCTACTTCTAGCTCATGTCATTTGAAGAGAACATGACGAGACCATGGCAACATCCCCGACGAGTTTTGACAAGAACATGACGAGACCATGACAACGTCACCGACGAGTTTTGACAAGACCATGACACACTTTTGACAAAGCCTTCTTGACCACTTCAGCCCAACATTTTCTTCACTTCAGCCCAACATTCTCTTGCTTCAGCCCACTCCTCTCCCGTGCTTGTGTGCTGCCCCAACTACACGTCTCAGCCCATGAAGAAGAAATAGCAACAGCCGGCCTTCTCTCCATCCCACGTAACGGCTGGGAGATCCCTCCGTAACCGCCAGATTTCACGCAGAAGAGCACATCTTTCCTTCTATAGCAGCGTCAGATCCGTGTGTACCGTATACAACCTTCACATTCACCTACTGTTACGCTAGATTCATCACAATCCTCTCCTTCTGCAGCCAATTTGTTCCCTCGATTAATTGCTTCAACTCAACAGCAACCCACGCAGGCCAGCGTCGTTCCTTTCCTCTCCCTCCACTACTAATCTACGACAGGAATTTGAGTTCTGCACGCAGCAGCGTCCGCCCTAGGTGAGTTCTCGTCCCTCCTTTGCCTGATTCCTCTTCAATCTTACAATATTTCTTACGTACAGATGTTGTGATGTCTTATGGCCTTGTACAACCTCGTCTGAACCTCAGACCCTCCCAGGCGTAGCAACGCACTAGCAACCCTTTTGATAGCATACCTAGGAGTCTTCTTGCATCATTGTTGAGTAAGTTGCCCATTTTTTTCACTTCTTGTTATGTTATGTAGAAGAGAGGGAATTAGTTGGTTTAGGACCTTGGATTGTATAGATGATGGGTTAGGATGCGTAGCATTAGTTGTTGTTTATGAGTGTTGAGTCAAGAGAGTGTAGGTAGAGTTAGTTTCTGAGTTGTGCTGTCGGGAATGGTAGAACCAAGGACCTGCTGTAAATAAACTCATTTTTTTCCAGTTTTGAAGATTGGAAACTATCAATCTTGGAGAAAACGTTTAAGGCGTTAGATTGAAGATCCACCGTTGAAAATTTGATAGGTCGTAGATAGATATATTTGGTTTACTGTGTTAAAATTTGAGACTGATTGAACGGTCGGATTAGAAATTATAAGTTCCTTAAGTAGAGTAGTTGACTGTTTTTCCAGTAGAGAAAATATTGGCCAAGTCTAGAAATTCTGGGTGTTGTAACCAACTTTAGAGAATTTTGTAGAAGTGATGGTTGGACAGTTTTAAGAAATTCTTGTTTCCATGAGTAGAATGCATATCATAGGAGACCTATAGATTTTTATCAGAATTTTTATAAATTTATTTGAGCTTCATATTTGGAGCCAAAGTTAGATCCTACTGACTTTCTAGAAAGTAGGAAAAATGTGTAGTTTTTTAGTTTTTACCCAATCTCATCCTTAAGAGTTAGAATATGACTTTTTAGTTCCAAATAAGAGTTTAAGCATAAATTATGAGATTTTTGGAAATTTCGGGACCAATGGTAAAATAGTCATTTTACCTTTAATGTGTATTGTAGTAGTTTCTCTTCTGATAGGATCTTACATCCTATAAGTCTTAGACTTCTAAGTACCTAGGAAATGTGTTGATCCACTTGCGTCCTTTGGCAGGCAACTGAGTTTCTACAGTTACCAGATCGAGTTGTGATTGAGAAAGTCGAGACTTGATTCAGGTAAGTCTTTTGGGCTTACTTAGCTAGCTTTCAAATATGAGTGTGAATAATGATAGTGGTGTTCGAATGATGTGTGTATTAGTGTATTTAATAGTAATCATCGACCGACCTACAATTTGGCCTAAGAGTAACGGGCGGTGGCATTCTGCTCATTTAGCCCGAGGGTCCTGGGGGTTTCTTTTGGGACTACTCCATACTTGGTTTGCGGGGACGCCACCGGCGGAGGTGTGCCAAACCATCACCTATTGGATAAGGAACGGAGGCGAGAAAAAAAAAGAAGAGTGGAAAGGTGAAAATCCGGAAGATGGGAACACTATCTTGCATGTATAGTTTTTAATTGTGTGTTGCTTTGAGAATTCTAGTTGTATTTTCATGTTGAGTTTCAGTTATAAAAAAAAAAAGAAAAAAAAGCCAAAGAAATTGAGAAAAAGACAAGAAATCCTTGGATAAACCGAAAACCCAAAAGGGCGGTTTAGGTAAAAAGAAGGTATTCCGACCAACTCTAGGTTGGTGCAAAAATAGACTTGAGGAATGTGAGGAATTTGTGATATCATTAAGAAAAGAAGAAGAGTGACAAGGTGAAAACCCGGAAGCGCAGCTTGGCAAAATGAGCGACACAGAGTGTAGGTTCTCCTTTTGACGTTGGCGGCATAAGAAGGGGAGTCATAAGGAGGTTATCCAGGTAGGTCACTCTTGGAGCAATAAGGATGGTAGTACTCACTTTCTTCTCATTTTCTCTCTTTTCTCTCTTTCTTCCTTGGTTTTTTTCTCTTGATTCGTTTATCTTATCTTCTGCACCATGCTTCCTGAGGCTTTTAGTTGCTGAACTATAGTCATATATGTTACTCGGGACGAGTAAAAGGTCTAAGTATGGGGGAGTTTGATAGGTGATGGAATCACTATCAATTAGGAAGTTTTTAGCGTCTTTTTATTGTCTTAGAGTCGGTTTGTGTTGCTAACATCTTAATCCAGAAGAAGTCTAATAGAAGCAAAAGAGATGTTAGAAGCACTTGGGAGTTGAAGATCATTCACGAAGATAAGCTTCTGTTGCCACACCGCCCCCGTGGAGAAGTGTCACCACCCCTGCGGGTGGCACTGCACTCCAGAACGCAGCCTGCGCCTTCGCTAGTGCTCGGAACAAGCCTGTCACCACCCCTGCGGCCACCCTTGGACGCCCCTGCGGTGACTTACCCTGAAGAAGCGAAGCCGGTGCCCTTGCGCCTCTACCTGCGGACCAACCTGCAGAGTTGTGAAGCCGAAGAGCCAGTGTCACCGCCCATGCGGCTCGACATCAAAAGCAACAGAAAGATGAAGAGTAAGACGTTTGAAAGCATTAAAGACCCGCCCCTAAGGGAGTGCCAGGCAGCCCCTGCGGCCAAGAAGAAGATCAAGCGTTTTGGCCTAAACCGCCCCTGCGGTTTTGCAAGGCCACTCCCGCGGTTTAGCGCCAAAGGACTTTACTCCGGCTGTTTGCACCACCTTTATGGCATTTAAAGGTATTTGTTTAGGACGGCCATTTACTCCCATTTAATGTCAATTTTATCATAAATAGTGTAACATCCCAAATCTTACAATGGATCCTGACCCTTGCCTGACAACAAGTTCACTGGACCTTACAACATGGCACTGAGATATAAAACAAATACATAAAACTATATAAACTGTACAACCAAAAGGTAATAACATCATAGCTGAGTATAAACCATAACATCCTCACACAGGAAGTAACAAAAGATCATCCTCACGCAGGAGGGAAAAGTCAACAGCCCGAAAAGACCACAACCAGCCTATGTACGAGAGGTCCTCGGTCTGGCACTCTGCTAGATCACCCAACAGCACGCCTATCATGTGGGGCATCCTGACCCTAGAGTAATGCATAAGCACATACACAATCATAAAAAGATAGATACATCAGCATGATATCACACATTTACCCATTTATCATATATATATAATAGCCATTCACTCAAATCGTATATATATAGTTAAATGAAAGTATGTGACACAAGGACCGATACATCCTCGCCTATGAGCCTGATAGCCAGCTGTACGAGTATCGGTCACACAATCCGTGTACTCTATAGGAGTGGATTGCGCCCTTCCTGTAAACTAGTCTGGCCTGACATCAAAGAACCTTCCAGAGTCCATGGCGGGATGAAAGAGAAAGGTTATCACAGCCACGCAATGGGGCAGTCAATAAAACATAGGTCGGTATAAACGACATCTCATTCTATCATAGCAAACATAGAAAGCACCCACCACTCATGCAAACACCCAATATAAGGATTGTAGCTAAGTAAGTCCTACGGACATACCTCAACCTCGTACAAAGCTCAACCACAACTCGATCACCTCAACACTGGAGGAACAACACATCCTATAGACAAGGCATAAGAGATACATCAAACTCCTATCAACACAAGGGTCACACCTAGACCCAAAGGGATCCATAGGGATCATACGCAACCTCAAAACCTTAACCAACATCAACCTAAGTCTTTAAAGCCGTACAAGGCATATATCAATCATAACCTCATCCAATAGATCCTCACACATCTAGCATGATCCTATGCACTCACACTAGGAAAGGAGGGAACAAAGACATCCTAAAGCTAGCCTAGAAGCAACACACACCTGCAGAACCAAGTGTAGAACCTAGCTGATGCAGGTGGCCGCACGGGCAGATCCCAGGTGGCGTAGGGGCGGCTCTGGCCGGCGCTGGGGCGGCTGCAAGGTGGCTCAGGGACGGTTGGACAGCAGAGGACGCCACTTCAGCCCTTTCTTCACTTCTTCCTTCGATCCCTTCACTCCTTCTTCACTCCAACACCATACATACATAAACATACATATATATATATATACATCAACGTGAGCCAATCATGGCTGGAGCAAGATCCAAACATAAGGAATCTAAGCTAGACTAAGGAAGAGAAGAAAAGAGGAAGGAAAGAAGAAAGATAGGTGGAGATGGAAGGGAGCTCACCAGCTGAACCTATGTAGAAGCAAAAACCCTCACCAAGATCTCCAAGCTAGGTCAACAAGGCACAACATCATCATCATTAACAATCAACAACAAGCCAAGCATCAAAGCTTCCAAACTCACACAAAACTCACCCAAGCTCAAGAAAAGATTCAAAGGAAGAAGAGAGGAGAAGATGAACGTAGGGAGAGAGATGAAGTTGTGGAGAGAGATAACCCTTATCAGTAGAAAGAAGAAGAAGCTTATAAAGGGGTGAAAAGGGTAAAGCCCGGGTCAAAGGGCCAAAGAAGACGGTTGCAGCTACACAGAGCCGTAGGGGCGGACTCTGTGAGCCGCAGGTGCGGCCCAGACACCCGCAGAGGCGTATACTGGGTCACACAAGGGCGGTCCAGGCTGAATCTAGGTCCTCAACACTCACACTTAGCAACTCAGCAACTAAGCTCTTACATCTCACCCCCCTAAAAACAAGTTTCGTCCCGAAACTTGCAAAATCCCAAATCCTCTCGTACCCATAAGCCGAGGTATAACTCTCTCTCTCTCTCTCTATCGGAGGTATAACATATCCTCTCAGAAGGTCCTAATCTATATCAATCTATAACCTCAAACATACGCATGGAGGAATCATGAACTCCAAACAGAGCCATAACGCTACCCATAGGTGATGCGGGGATTAGCCGCGAAGAACGGATCTAGACTAACAAATATTCTGAAGAATGAAGAACACGCAAAATTAACAAACATGGACAACAATGAAAACAAGAAAACAGAAAGAGACAAGAAGAACCGAAAGGAACAATGATAGAACCCTTGGATTCGAGATCCAAGAACCAAACCAGTGACGATTCGACCCCGCTTCTTACAACTCCGTACAACCGATATGAGAATCGAGGTCACGAAGAGGGTGCCTTGTTTGACTTTCAACACCAATCCCGAACGAGATTGACATACACAAGAACGAGAAAGCTAGATCACACCCACACAAACTCACGAGACAAGAATGATTGAATTCTCCTGGATTCAATTCTGAAATGCTTTCAGCAAAACTTTTATAAAACTTGTCTAACTACAAAAGAAGAGAGAAAAGAAACTAATTACAATAATTACATTTCAAGAGAGTTAAATAAAGTCCAACAAACATAGAACACAATTGGACCTAATTAAACTCTCCAATTCGGCATCTCACGTCCACATACTTAAATGAATGTTCTAGCCATGCACATGCACACACGTAAAACCCCTAGAAATACAATTTAAGCTCCAATAATAATCTTGGCTGGGATTTGTTCGTGGCTGATCCACAAGATGGTCCTTAGACTTGATGAAGGTGGATTTGGTTGAGCTTCATGCCATGTTCAGGAAAAGAGCATCCATCTCAGCTTGACGTTTAGCTTGCACTCTTGTTAGAGTCCCTTTAGGTGGTGAAGATGGAGTTAGCTCAGATGATCCTTCACCATTCTCCCATTCTTTGGAAGAATTCGACCTCGAATTGCTTTGATCATCATCCAGGGACGGAAAAGGACTTAGATCCCTCACATTAAATGTGGGATCGCAAGCATAATCATCCGGCAAGTCAGGCACATAGGCGTTGTCACCCACCTTGTGTAACACCTTGAAAGGCCCATTTTCTCTTGGGGAGAGCTTGGATTTCCGAAGTTGTTGAAACCTCTCCTTCCTCAAATGTAGCCATACAAGGTCGTCAGGTTCAAATATAATCTTCTTGCGTCCTTGATTCGCCTTTTCTGCATTGTATTTGCCTTTCTCCTCGAGCTTGATCCTTGTCCTACTATGTAGCTCCTTGATGTGTTCAACCTGCATTTTAGCACTTAAATCCACTCAATCCTTCTTAGGTAACGGTGTAAGATCAAAAGGGGTTAGCGGATTAAATCCATAAACACACTCAAAGGGAGAGATGGAAGTAGATGAGTGGATGACACTATTATAGGCAAACTCAACATGTGTTAAGACATCTTCCCATTCTTTCAAATTCTTCTTGATGACAACCCTTAGAACTGTTGTTAGGGTCCTATTAGTTACTTCTGTTTGCCCATCAGTTTGGGGATGGCTTGATGTAGAAAATAACAACTTAGTTCCTAGCTTTCCCCAAAGAGTTTTTCAAAAGTAACTCAAGAACTTAACATCCCTATCACTCACTATTGTCCTTGGAACACCATGTAACCTAACTACTTCCCGAAAGAACAAATTAGCTACATTGGCTGCATCATCAGTTTAGTGACAAGCAATAAAGTGAGCCATCTTAGAAAATCGATCTACAACCACAAATATCGAATCCCTACCTCTTCTTGTCCTAGGCAATCCCACTATGAAATCCATGCTAATGTCTTCCCAAGGGGTTGTGAGGATTGGCAAAGGTGTATACAATCCATGAGGCTTCACTTTCGATTTAGCTCTAAGGCACTCTAAACACCTTTTAAGTACATTTTCGACATCCCTAAGCATATGTGGCCAATAAAAATGTGAGTGCAGCATAGCATAAGTCTTATCCCTCCCAAAATGACCCATTAAACCTCCTTTATGGGCTTCTTCCACTAACAACACACGAAGGGAACACCTAGGTATGCCCACCTTATCTACTCGAAACAGAAATCCCTCAAACAAATAGAATTTATCTAAGGAACCTTTTTGCACACAAAGCTTATATGTTTCTCCAAAGTCAAGATCAGATTCATAAAGCTCCTTAATGTAAACAAATCCTAACACCCTAGAATCCAATGTTGTTAGCAATGTATGCCTCCTAGAAAGAGCGTCCGCAACTACATTGTCTTTTCCCTTTTTATACTTGATAACATAGGGAAAAGTCTCAATAAATTCCACCCATCTTCCATGCCTCCTATCTAGTTTATCTTGACTCCGAAAATATTTTAAAGATTCATGATCAGAATGCAAAATAAACTCTCTAGGCCACAAGTAGTGTTGCCATGTCTTAAGTACTCTAAATAATGCATACAACTCTCTAAGCCACAAGGCACTATGCTTACCTTCTTGCATAAGCACACCTCCTATGCCAATTCCCGATGCATCACACTCCACTTCGAAAGGCCTGGTGAAGTCCGGGATAGCTAGTAAGGGCGCCTCGGTGAGAACCAGCTTCAGCTTGTTGAAAGCACGTTCTTGAGCTGCTTCCCACACAAATGGTGCATGTTTCTTGCAAATCTCCGTCAAGGGTGCATCAATGGTACTGAAGTCTCTCACAAAGCGCCTATAGAAACTTGCAAGCCCATGGTAGCTCCTTACATGGCTAATGGATGTAGGTGTTGGCCACTCTCGAATAGCTCTAATCTTCTCCTCATCCACTTGTAGACTGATACGGGGATTAGCCGCGAAGAACGGATCTAGGCGAGCAACCTGTTTTCGAGAATAAGAACAAACGAAATTCAGCAAATGAAGATGCAAGGAAACGTGCAAAAACAATGAGGGAAAACGAAATAGGAAAGAAGAACCGAAAGGAACAATCGATAGAACCCTTGGGTTCGATTATCCAAGAACCAAACCGATGAGGATTCGACCCCGCTTCTTACAACTTCACACAATCGATCTAGAGTTAACGAAGGCACGAAGAGGTTGCTTCGATTCGACTTGTAGCACCAACCAGAAGGAGATTGACACACACAAGAACGAGA
The DNA here is from genome assembly GCA_033239125.1 of Fagopyrum homotropicum. Taxonomy (NCBI): domain Eukaryota; kingdom Viridiplantae; phylum Streptophyta; class Magnoliopsida; order Caryophyllales; family Polygonaceae; genus Fagopyrum; species Fagopyrum homotropicum. The sequence goes on from BSWB01000005.1 coordinate 64,387,144, forward strand.
AAGCTATGCAAACACCACAATTCTCACGAGACAATAGGCTGAACTCAAAAGGTTCGATTTAGCACTTAGGCAATGTGTTTAACGTAATCTACCCACAAAAGGAAGAGAGAAAGGTTTATATACAACCTAGACCTTCTCACCTAAAAATAGAAAAGAAAATGATGTAGGACCATCACATGGAAGATATCAAGGTCCCATTACTAGAGCAAGAGCTAAGGAGATCCAAGAAGCTACGTCAAGGGAAGTGCTATTGCTTGGCACAATGCGTGAACCATTTAATTGCCATACATCATGTGTTAATCTTTTGGTGAATGTAGGAGCAAGCGAACCAAGGGAGGAGACCATGCCGACGTGCTCATTTCCCAGGTAGCTCGAGGAGACCATGCCGACGTGCTCACTTCCCAGGCAGCTCGAGGAGACCATGCAGACGTTATTCACTTCCCATGCAGCCCAAGAGGATAGGTTGTTGCTCACGTCCAAGGCAGCCCAAGAAGGGAGGCTGCTGCTCACGTCCAAAACAGCCCAAAAAGGTAGCCAGCTGATCATGTTCAAGGAAGCCCAAGAGAGTAATCACCTCCCTCATTCGGATCATCATTTGGGCTCTTAAAAACCATCCAAATCACTCATGGATCTGTTGAACAATTTGGCCCATTCGGATAGTCCATTTGGCTCTTACAACCGTCCAACTCACTCCAAGGATCTGTTTTGAATAAGTCAATCTATTTCCATGCTGATTAGTTGTTTGTTAAGTTGTTAGCTACATTAGAGGAAGCTCTCTTATTACCACCTTCCCACTAATGTTTTAGTTTTCTTTTCTTTATTTTTGTCTATATAAAAGAGTCTATATATAGCCTCTTTTAGCTGCTGAATAGGTACGTTATTTTCATTGCTTAAGAATTACAATTGTAATCATTCACAAAATCAATCAAAGAACAAGAGAGTTTTTGGTTGACATTGCTGTTGTTTGCTTGACTGAGCTTGTTCGTGTCAACCGCCTTCAGATTGGTGCTTCGAGCCTTCACGAGTCCCACTTTGTGCTAGTCCAGCCGGAGCTAGTGTAAAGTTGTATTGGAGACGGGTCTAGGGCATTCACGAAGTGGGGTTTTGGCTCTTCAGCCTTGGTTCCTTTCGTTGACTCTCTTTGGTTCTTCTCTACACCTTCCTGCGTCCATTCACCATCCATGTTTCATTCGGCATCTGGATTCGCCTCATTCAACCGGATTCGGGATCATTATACCTAGATCGACTCATTCGCGGACTAATACCGTATCAGTTGGTATCAGAGCTCAGTTGGTACAATTAATCACTCCTTTCTTCTTTGTTAACCTTATTGCTTATCCAATTGAGGTTTAACTTGTGCTTGAAGTGTGCAAATTCAAAAGCCAAGGGTTCTTAGGGCCGGACAACATCTTGAGGAGAGGTAAACACAAAACACAACAAAAGCAAAAAGAGCTCGAACGTTGAATACCAATTTGGTAACCTGCTCTCCCACAAATCTCGTTGCATTCAATTTCGGTTACCTTCTCTCCTACAAATCTTTGACAAAGTCTAAGAGATCTTTCAAAAAAAAAAAAAAAAGAACAATACAAACCGGCTGACCTTTTATTAATCGACATCAAGCACAAGAAAACTCCCTCAAAACGTCATTCTAATCACAAATCACCATACCTACACCAACCCAACGGTCAATACTCCAATTAGGGGTGTCTTTATCCATCTCCGACACTAACATCATTTTCAGCAGTTCTAGTTTCAAAGGGTTGCTAAGAAGGTTCGAAAATTGTGATCTTAAGGTATTGGATCCTTACAACTCGAGCCACCAGCTAGGCAATACCAACGAGAGAGTGAGCGATACACAAGTGAGATCTTTGTTTTTCTAACCTAACTAGTTCTTTGTTTGTTACTTGAGCATGTCCAGGTCCCGAAGCCCCAACAAGTCTAGTTGCGAGACCGTCACGCCTGAGATGATCAGTCTATTGAAACGATTGTCCGATTCCGTAGCTAACCTATCCAAACGAGTGGAGTCTATGGAAGCACGAACACCACCAGCAGGGACACCACCTTTGAGAACCAACTATGAGTTTGGCGGTCCTTCACGCGTTACTAGAGAGCCGGATCATCCGGATCAAGGTAATTTACAGTCCAACGTCCACCCTAATGATTCTAACATGCCACCATTTGTTGATAACTTTCAGCGACGGAATGAACTCCTTTTGAGGACCATACTTGGGAAGGTTACAACCGACCATTCCAGCAGCCAAGGCAAGGACGAGAACGAGATAACCTTCGGCCCTATCAAGAGCAAGACGGACTCGCAAAGTCAAAATCAAAATTCCCGTCTTTGAAGGAAAGTGTGATCCCGACGTCTACACGAAGTGGGAAACTAAACTTAAGCAGATCTGGTTGTGTCACAACTTTAGCGAGCCTAGGAAGGTTCAGCTAGCCGCTCTCGAGTTCCAAGGCTATGCTTTGGTATGGTGGGATCACGTAGTCAAAGAAAGAGTTCGAACATTGGATCCTCAAATCACCACATGGGAGCATATGAAGGCACTAATGAGGTCTCGGTTCATTCCACTTCACTATACCCGAGAGCTTTGACAACGGCTGGAAAATTTGAGACAAGGCTCTCTTAGCGCTGAGGAAGCCTATACGAATATGCAAGTTGCTGTGGTGAAGGCCAACGTTCTAGAGGATGAAGAAAACACTATGGCTAGGTACCTTCGCATTCTGAATTCTAATTTGGCTAATGAAGTTGATATGTATCCATACAGCACCATGGAGCAGTTAATACACTTGGCCATCAAGGTGGAAAGGAAGACTAAGGTGCAAAACCGGGAATACAAGCCACCTCATGGGACGCCCAACGCTTGGAAAGCACAAGGGAGCCGGCTGCCTAACCACAGCAAGGATCAAGGAGGCCGAAAGGAAGAGAGAAAGTCGGCACCTATGGGCCAAGAAGGACAAAGAAGATCTTCTACACCGTCCACTACACCACGATCCTTGAATGAGCCTTCGAGTGATCATCGAGGGAGTACTCCTATCTCTAACTCTAGAACTAGGGACATTGTGTGTTTTAAATGCCAAGGTAGAGGACACATGAGTAGAGAATGTCCTAATCGACGCACTTTGATCATAAATCATCTAGGAGAATATGAGAGTGAGGATGATGTGGAATTAGATGATGAAAATGCCTTAATTGATGACAATGAACAAAATGAGAATGATGATTGCATTGAGTATGAACAAGGTGAATCTTTGATAGCTAGGAGAACTTTTCATGTCCAACTAGCACCTTGTGAGGATAACCAACGTGAAAATCTGTTTCATACTAGGTGTAGTATTAAAGGAAAAGTGTGTAATGTGATAATTGATGGAGGAAGTTGTTGCAACATAGCTAGCACTGAAATGGTAAACAAATTACAACTTCTTACATTTTATCACCCTAGGCCATATAAACTACAGTGGATGAATGAGTGTGGAGAACTTAAGGTCAATAAGCAAACTAAGGTCAATATAACATTAGGATCATATGAGGATGTTATTACATGTGATGTTGTGCCTATGAATGCATGTCACTTGTTGCTTGGTCGTCCATGGCAATATGATAGGAAAGTTGTCCATGATGGGTTTTCTAAGAAATATAGCTTTGAGTATAAAGGTAAAACTTTAACACTTAAACCTATGACACCTTTACAAATAGCCGAGTACTATGAGAACAAGAGGGTAGAGCAAGGGACCCCTCAAAAGCCTAAGATAACACGGCCTAAGAGTAAGGAGAACAAAACCCATCAAACACTGTTAGTACAACCAACAAGTAGCTATCTTGAGTCTAGGAATGAATATGTCACTAACTATGCTTCTATGGATGTGCTAATGATGAGTTTGTGTAAATCTCTAGTGAATGTGCCTCATGACTCTACGATTCCACTTCCTAGTTCTATCCAGGGGCTGTTAGACGAGTGTAAGGACGTTTTTCCTGAGGAGATTCCAGCTGGCTTGCCGCCCATTAGGGGCATTGAACACCAAATAGATTTAATACCCGGAGCCACTCTTCCCAATAGGCCCGCCTATAGGATGAACCCTACGGAAGCCCAGGAAATTCAGAACCAAGTTCAAGCTTTGCTAGATAAAGGGTATGTTCGGGAAAGCCTTAGTCCTTGTGCCGTTCCCATCCTGCTAGTACCCAAGAAGGATAATACTTGGAGAATGTGTATTGATTGTAGAGCAATCAATAACATTACTACCGATTTCCCGTTTAGATGACATGCTTGATTAGTTACATGGAGCTACAATTTTCACTAAGATTGACCTTAGGAGTGGCTACCATCAAATTAGAATGAGGGAAGGGGACGAATGGAAAACAGCTTTTAAAACCAAATTTGGTCTCTATGAGTGGCTAGTAATGCCTTTTGGCTTAACTAACGCTCCTAGTACCTTCATGAGATTAATGAATCATATTTTGAGACCTTATATTGGTTTATTTTTTGTAGTCTACTTTGATGACATTCTTATCTATAGTAAAACTTTAAAGGAGCATGAAAATCATTTGAGAGATGTGCTTGCTACATTGCGTATAGAATACTTGTATGCTAATATTCAAAAATGTGATTTCTATACTAACCGAGTGATTTTTCTTGGTTTTGTAGTAAGTGCCAAAGGTTTGCAAGTGGATGAGGACAAGGTGAAGGCAATCAATGAATGGCCCATTCCTAGGTCGGTTGGTGACGTGAGGAGTTTCCATGGCCTAGCTACATTCTATAAAAGATTTGTGAGAGATTTTAGTACCATTGCAGCACCACTCACGGCTTTGACCAAAAAGAAGGTTCCTTTTGAATGGAATGAACCTCAGCAAAGAGCATTTGAAGAGCTCAAGAAATGCCTCACCCATGCACCACTAATCGCTCTACCGGACTTCACTAAACCCTTTGAGGTTGAATGCGACGCGTCCGGCATTGGTATTGGCGGCGTCCTTATGCAAGAAGGTAAGCCTCTAGCTTTCTTTAGTGCAAAATTGAAGGGTGCATGCTTAAACTATTCCACTTATGACAAAGAATTGTATGCCTTGTTTAGAGTACTCAAGACATGGCAACATTACCTTTGGCCCCAAGAGTTTGTTTTGAAAACTGATCATGACTCACTTAGACACTTTAGGAGCCAAGATAAGCTAGATAGGCGGCATGGTAGGTGGTTGGAGTTCATCGAAACCTTTCCTTACATTATCAAGTATAAGAAAGGAAAGGATAATGTCGTAGCGGATGCATTGTCTAGGAGTTACACCTTAATCACCACTTTGGATTCTAGGATGTTAGGTTTTACTTACATTAAAGAATTATATGTGGATGATGCTGAATTTGGGAAGATATTTCATAGATGCACTACTCAAGGCCCTTATGATAAGTATTTTGTGTTTGAAGGTTTCTTGTTTAAAGTGGATAAAATTTGCATACCTAGATGTTCCCTTAGGATCTTATTAGTGGAAGAAGCCCATAAAGGAGGTTTAATGGGGCATTTTGGGTGGGACAAAACTTATCACATGTTGCAAACTCACTTTTATTGGCCTCATATGTTAAGGGATGTAGAACACATGCTGAAAAGGTGCATTGAATGTCTTAAGGCCAAAGCTAGGGTACAACCCCACGGGCTGTATACACCCTTACCGACGCCTAATGGCCCTTGGGAAGATATAAGTATGGATTTCATTGTTGGACTACCTAGGACTAAGAAAGGAAGAGATTCCATTTTTGTGGTGGTAGATAGATTCTCTAAAATGGCACATTTTATTCCATGTCATAAAACTGATGATGCATATAATGTCGCTAATCTTTTCTTTAAGGAGATAGTGAGATTGCATGGAATACCTAAAACTATTGTTAGTGATAGAGATATCAAGTTTTTGAGTTTCTTTTGGAAAACGCTTTGGGGAAAAATGGGCACTAGATTACTATTCTCGACCTCTAGTCATCCCCAAACGGATGGGCAAACAGAAGTCACCAATAGGACCCTAACGACCCTCCTTAGAACCACGTTGAAAGATAACTTAAAAGAATGGGAGGACATGTTACCACATATCGAGTTTGCTTATAATCGCACCATGCATTCTTCCACTTCGTTATCACCTTTCAAATGTGTTTATGGATTTAACCCTTTAACTCCTTTGGACTTATTACCGATTCGTCGAAAGGATCGAGTAGCTTTTGATGCTTTGGAACAGGCGGACTACATTAAGGAACTTCATGCTAAGACCAAGGCTGCACTTGATAAGAAGGGCGTTGAAACTGCAGCTCGGAATAACAAAGGACGTCGGAAGATGGTTTTCCAGTCCGGCGACTTAGTTTGGCTACATCTAAGGAAAGAGCGGTTTCCGACAAAACGCCATTCCAAGCTAGCCCCACGGGGTGATGGACCATTCAAAGTCTTACACCGGATTAACGACAACGCTTATGTGTTGGACTTACCGGAAGAGTATGGAGTTAATACCACTTTTAATGTAGGAGATTTGAGCCCCTATGAAGGAGATTCGGAACAAGATGAAAATTCGGGGTCGAATTCTTTCCAAGAAGGAGTGGATGATGTAGGACCATCACATGGAAGATATCAAGGTCCGATTACTAGAGCAAGAGCTAAGGAGATCCAAGAAGTTACGTCAAGGGAAGTGCTATTGCTTGGCACAATGCGTGAACCATTTAATTGCCATACATCATGTGTTAATCTTTTGGTGAATGTAGGAGCAAGCGAACCAAGGGAGGAGACCATGCCGACGTGCTCATTTCCCAGGCAGCTCGAGGAGACCATGCCGACGTGCTCACTTCCCAGGCAGCTCGAGGAGACCATGCAGACATTATTCACTTCCCATGCAGCCCAAGAGGATAGGCTGTTGCTCACGTCCAAGGCAGCCCAAGAGGGGAGGCTGCTGCTCACATCCAAAACAGCCCAAGAAGGTAGCCAGCTGATCATGTTCAAGGAGGCCCAAGAGAGTCATCAGCTCCCTCATTTGGATCATCATTTGGGCTCTTAAAAACCATCCAAATCACTCATGGATCTGTTGAACAATTCGGCCCATTCGGATAGTCCATTTGGCTCTTAAAACCGTCCAACTCACTCCAAGGATCTGTTTTGAATAAGTCAACCTATTTCCATGCTGATTAGTTGTTTGTTAAGTTGTTAGCTACATTAGAGGAAGCTCTCTTATTACCACCTTCCCACTAATTTTTTAGTTTTCTTTTCTTTATTTTTGTCTAGATAAAAGAGTCTATATATAGCCTCTTATAGCTGCTGAATAGGTACGTTATTTTCATTGCTTAAGAATTACAATTGTAATTATTCACAAAATCAATCAAAGAACAAGAGAGTTTTTGGTTGGCATTGCTGTTGTTTGCTTGGCTGAGCTTGTTCGTGTCAACCGCCTTCGGATTGGTGCTTCGAGCCTTCACGAGTCACTCTTTGTGCTAGTCCAGCCGGAGCTAGTGTAAAGTTGTATTGGAGACGGGTCTAGGGCATTCATGAAGTGGGTTTTTGGCTCTTCAGCCTTGGTTCCTTTCGTTGACTCTCTTTGGTTCTTCTCTACACCTTCCTGCGTCCATTCACCATCCACTTTTCATTCAACATCTGGATTCGCCTCATTCAGCCGGATTCGGGATCATTGTACCTAGATCGACTCATTCGTGGACTAATACCGTATCAGAAAATATATACAATAATTACAAATTAGAGTGTTTTAAATAAAACCATAAAAAAGACTAATTCTAGGCTTTGTTTAACACTCTCTAACTAGCTTCTTACGCTAGCCATGCACATGCACACGTGAAGCTCTCCTATGCTCCATTCAATTTCTTCTTGGCTGGTCCAATGTAGGTAAGCATCATGACGGGCCTTGGACTCATTGGAGGTGAGCTTGAGTGAGCTTCTTGAACCATGGTTAGGAAGATAGCATCCATCTCCGCTTGGCGTTTGGCTTGAGCTCTTGTTAGGGCTCCTTGTGGTGTCTAAGATGGAACCGGCTCGGATGACCCTTCATCATTAGACCTTGTACAATCACTACAAAACCAAGAAATATAACTTCATTAGTACAAAAGCTACATTTCTTCTAGTTGGCATACAAGGGTTCTGCCCTAAGGGTAGAAACAACTTCCCTTAGATGTTCTCCATCCTCCAAATACACAAAAGACTTCCAAGCAATATGATAATCGAAATGACTCCTTAAGGACATGGCTACATTAGATTTCAAACTTAAGTCATTAAAATCACAATCTGATGCATTTCTCCAAGTAGTGTCTTCCTGTTCAAAGTCTAATTCATTATCCCAATCAAAGCCTTTCGCATATAACTCAAACCCATCTATTTCATCCTCAAGAATCTCAATGTCTAGACCTAAATCAGATTCATGTCCATTTATGTCTTTACCAGTCTAAAGCTAGAGTTTTCACACAAATCAGCATGTGAACAACCTATTGGTAATGAAGTTCAAGAGGGTATAATAAGGCTCCCTTGTAGATCCACACAAGGGTGATGTGGTGCATCTAAAACCTCTTTAGCTACCAAAGGCTCAATGTGCTCAGATTCATTACTAACGCAAGCCAATTCATTACAAATAAGGTCATTACACTCAATAACACTCAAAGCAGGCTTGGTAACACAATTGGGGCATTTCTTATGCTCAGGCTCATGCACATGTAAAATAACATCATTTTCCACAACAAATTTATGTGCAAACAACTCATAGCCATCAATTTCATGCTTATCATTTTCAATATCATCAAATAATTCAGATTCATGCTCAACTGTTTCATCACTGATGATAGCATGCAACATAATCTCATATTTTGGTTTTAACTGTCTACATGATTAAAAATTAAAGTACAAGGTATTGAATCACTTCCCTTTGGAGTTGTGGTAACCCCAATTGATGATGAAGGTGTGCTAATGGCTGATAGCGAGTTGTGTGAACCATCGTGCTTGGGGAGGTCGTGGCATGACCAGATTTGCTCCATCCTCGCCTCCCATGCCGTGTTCACATCAGGATCGCATTAACCTTCGAAGTTGGGCATTTTCATCTTGCCAATTCCGTCTTGTACTGGTTCTCAAAGTGGCTCATGTCTCCATCCTTCATCCTCCGTATAATCCCATGACTCATACACATAATTCTGATATTGGTTAGGATAATAATGCATATTAGGAGTAGAAGGGACATAATTACGCTCTTAAAAAGCATGGTTTCTTTGGCCTTGTGGATTAGGCCTTGAAGGCTGCATAGCATTGGAAATACTTCCACCCTCAAGTGTGGCCAACTTTGTACTTAGACCATCAATGCTATCTTGCAATCCCTTGAAAAGGTTGAACAATTCAGTGTGAATCGGTTCTCAACTCTTTGCACCTGCTGGACTTGGTGACCTAGACATAATTCTAAACACTCAACAAAACGAACAAACGCGTTCGGTTATATAAAACAAAAATCACCTCGCAATTGTATCAATCATAAAACAAGCTTCTCTCACTCTCTAGTGGTGTGATACAAGCTTGTTGATGGCTCGTCTTGTATTAATCAAAAACCTCACGTGAGTTCGATGCCTAGTCAAACTAAAGCTTTTAGATAGAAACAAGATTCGATTTCAGTCACTTTGATGAGGGACCATCCGAGCTATCATCTCCGGAGTATGAGGGAGCTATCACACGTTCCCGAGCTAAGAAGATTGAGCATGAGACCGAGGGCTTGCTGATGTTATTAGCTACAAGTGTTCATAACGAGGCTTGGCTCCTAAGTAAGCAAGAGAGCAACGACGCCAAGGCACAGGACTCGGCGAGCCCCACACATGACGCCGCTGCTCCTCCCCACTTTTCCAGCACCGGTCCATGTCTCTCATTGAGGAATGAGGCTTTTTAAGGCATGCTTAGTGAATGTGTGTTTTAAGTAGCCCATTGGGCTTAATTTCCAGATTTTATTATGTCTTTTGTATAAAGAGCTGAAACTATTTAAAGGCTCTTTTCATTACTTTTTAGGTAGATTATTATTGGTGAAAAACACTTGTTTTCAGATTTCATCTTCAATCAAAGGTGAGTTTTGATTGAAGAGTTATTGTGATAAGATTTGGCTTAGTTGTTTCGCGTGTGTCAATTGCTCTCGGGTTCTTGGTGTTCGTGAGATTCCATAAGCATCCTCCTCGTGTTGTCGATGTTCTAAGTCGGCTGTGTGACGTTGTAAGGGGCTGAGTTCGTTGCATCGTTCTTGGTGGTTCTTGATCCCGAGATCAAGGGTTTCCACGTCGTTTGTGTCGGGTTCATGTACATCGTACCTTTCCTTTAATTTCCGTACCTTCGTATTCAATTTAGCGTCTTCTTTTGTTCCCTTTGTTCGCAGGCCACACAGCACACGAACAGCCCTAGTCGGCTGCCTTAATCTTGCTGTTATGCGTCCTTTCCTTCCTTCCGTTGTCTAGATCGATCCAACGTCGGGTCTGCCCCGTATCAATTGGTATCGGAGCTCAAGGGTTGAAGACGGATCGATCTTGTGTCTTTCCTTCTTATCGTGTCAGTTTTGAATTCTGCGAGCTTTCTTCTTGTGTTCTTGAAACTGATTGTGCTTGACTTGTTGTGTTGAAGGTTGTGTTGGTTTGTGAGTATCCTAGGCTGGCCATCACCATCTCCTCGACAAACCCTACTACAGCCAGCCTTTGCTTACACACGCCCTGCCGCCCACAAACCCTAATCGCCATTGCTGCCGGCTGTGCCCTACTCGGTTGTTCCCTAACCGGTTGTGCCCTAATCGACTGCGACTAAAACGGCTGCCATTGGACTTGTTATTCTTCAAGCTCCATAACCCACGTTCAAGCACTAGGAGAAGATCTCTTTTGTTTCAATTTTAATTTATTTTGTAATTATTGGCCAGATTTGTTGGTCAAGGAAGTTCCTACATTTTAGGTAACAAAAAGCATATCATTCAAAAAAAAAGAAAGAAAAAGGAAGCTGATCATTCAAAAAAAAAAAAGAAGTTGATCATTCAAAAAAAAAAACAAAAGTTTTGTTACATTTTATTTGATTTTGTGATCTTTAGTCTTGTATGTTATCTTGTGGTGCAAACTGCCTAATCACGTCATTATCTCCCAGCACTCTCGAGGCGTTCAGCAAGAACGCTCGGCTAACCATCAGCAACCCATCACCCTCATCGTCCGCACCCTCATCGCCTGCACCCTCATCTCTCACCACGTCTTCCCTCTCACCTTGCTATCTCTAACCTAGCCTCGGATTACTCACGCTCCAAGGCAGTCCGGAAGTGCAACAAGTAGAGCTTTAATCGGTGAGTCTTCTTCTTTTCTTCTCTTCAAACATTCTGTTTGGTGATCTTCTTAAGTCCTTGTGATTCAATTTTGTCCATTCGTGAGTATTGTTGAGTTTGAGCTGATTTCGCATTGAACTGAATTGCATTAAGTCCTAATCAATTTTTGGTTGTTTTGGATACCTTGATACGGGGATTAGCTGTGTAGAACGGATCTAGACGAGCAACCTGTTTTCGGGAATAGAAGCAAACGAAATTCAGCAAACAAGAATGAATGAAAATGTGCAAAACGAAGGGGGGGGAACGAAAATAGGAACGAAGAACCGAAAAGAACAAAACGATAGAACCCTTGGATTCGATTATCCAAGAACCAAACCGAGGACGATTCGACCCCGCTTCTTACAACTTCACACAATCGATCTAGAGTTATCGAAGGCACGAAGAGGTTGCTTCGATTCGACTTGTAGCACCAACCCGAAGGAGATTGACACACACAAGAATGAGAAAGCTATGCTAACACCACAACTCTGACAAGACAATAGGCTGAACTCAAAAGGGTTGGATTTTGGCACTTAGGCAATGTGTTTAACGTATTCCGTCTACAAAAGGAAGAGAGAAAGATTTATATACAACCTAGACCTTCTCTCCTAGAAAATAGAAACGAAATAAAAATAATAATTACAAATTAGAGTGTTTTAAATAAATCCATAAAATAGACGAATTCTAGGCTTTATTTAACATTCTCTAACTAGCTTCTCACGCCAGCCATGCACATGCACACGTGAAGCTCTCCTATGCTCCATTCAACTTCTTCTTGGCTGGTCCAATGTGGCTAAGCATCATGACGGGCCTTGGACTCATTGTAGGTGAGCTTGGGTGAGCTTCTTGAACCATGGTTAGGAAGATAGCATCCATCTCCGCTTGGCGTTTAGCTTGAGCTCTTGTTAGGGCTCCTTGTGGTGTTGAAGATGGAACCGGCTCGGATGACCCTTCATCATTCTCCCCTTCTTTAAAAGAATTCGACCTCGAATTTCCTTGATCATCACTAAGGGGTGGAAAAGGGCTTAGATCCCTCACATTGAACGTGGGATCACAAGCATAGTCGTCCGGCAAGTCTAGCACATAGGCATTGCCACCAGCCTCGTGTAGCACCTTGAAAGGCCCGTTTCCTCTTGGAGAGAGCTTGGACTTCCGAAGTTTTTGAAACCTCTCCTTCCTCAAGTGTAGCCATACAAGGTCACCGGCCTCAAATATAACCTTCTTCCTTCGTTGGTTTGCCTTGGCTGCGTTGTATTTGCCTTTCTCCTCAAGCTTAATCCTTGTCCTCCTATGTAGCTCCTAGATGTGTTCAACCTGCGTTTTAGCACTTAAATCCACTCGCTCCTTCTTAGGCAACGGTGTAAGATCAAAAGGGGTTAGTGGATTAAAACCATAAACACAATCAAATGGAGAGATGGAAGTAGACGAATGCACAACTCTATTATAGGCAAATTCAACATGTGGCAAGACATCCTCCCATTCCTTTAGATTCTTTTTGATGACAGCCCTTAAAAGTGTGGTTAAAGTCCTATTAGTTACTTCCGTTTGCCCATCAGTTTGGGGGTGGCTTGATGTAGAAAGTAACAGTTTCGTGCCTAGCTTTCCCCAAAGAGTCTTCCAAAAATAACTTAAGAACTTAACATCCCTATCACTTACTATTGTCTTTGGAATTCTATGTAACTAACTACTTCCCGAAAGAATAGATTAGCTACATTGGCCGCATCATCAGTTTTGTGACAAGCAATAAAGTGAGCCATTTTTTAGAAACGATCTACAACCACAAAAATCGAGTCCCTACCTCTTTTAGTCCTAGGCAGTCCCACAATAAAGTCCATACTAATGTCTTCCCAAGGGGCTGTTGGGATGGGCAAAGGTGTGTACAATCCATGAGGCTTCACTTTAGATTTAGCACTAAGGCATTCTAAGCATCTTTTAAGCACATTTTCAACATCCCTAAGCATGTGTGGCCAATAAAAGTGTGAGTGCAGCATAGCATAAGTTTTATCCCTCCCAAAATGACCCATTAAACCTCCTTTATGGGCTTCTTCTACTAGCAACAATCGAAGGGAACACCTAGGTATGCACACCTTATCAATTCGAAACAAAAATCCCTCAAACAAATAGTATTTATCTAAGGAACCTTTTTGCACACATAACTTATATGTATCACCAAAATCAATATCAGATTCATAGAGCTCCTTAATGTAAACAAAGCTTAATACCTTAGCATCCAATGTAGTCAACAATGTGTACCTCCTAGAGAGGGCATCCGCCACTACATTGTCTTTTCCCTTTTTATACTTGATAACATAGGGAAAAGTCTCAATAAATTCCATCCACCTACCATGCCTCCTATCTAGTTTATCTTGACTCCGAAAATGCTTCGAAGACTCATGATCGGAATGCAAAATAAACTCTCTATGCCACAAGTAGTGTTGCCATGTCTTAAGCACTCTAAACAAAGCATATAACTCTTTATCATAGGTAGAGTAATTACGACATGCTCCTTTGAGCTTTTCACTAAAGAAGGCAATAGGCTTACCTTCTTGCATAAGCACGCCGTCTATGCCAATGCCCGAGGCGTCACACTCCACTTCAAAGGGCCTAGTGAAGTCGGGAAGAGCTAGTAAAGACGCCTCAGTTAAGACCAATTTCAGCTTATTAAAGGCATGTTCTTGCGCCTCCTCCCACACAAATGGCGCATGCTTCTTGCAAATTTCCATCAAGGGCGCATCAATGGTACTAAAGTGTCTCACAATGCGCCTATAGAAGCTTGCAAGCCCATGGAAACTCCTTACTTGGCTGATGGATGTTGGCGTGGGCCAATCCTTGGTTGCTCTAATCTTCTCCTCATCCACTTGTAGGCCTTGTGTAGTCACTACAAAACCAAGAAATATAACCTCATTAGTGCAAAAGCTACATTTCTTAAGATTAGCATACAAGTGTTCAACCCTAAGGGTAAGAACTACTTCCCTTAAATGTTCTTCATGCTCCTCTAGGGACCTGCTATAGATTAAAATATCATCAAAGTAAACTACAACAAACTTCCCTATAAAATGTCTCAAAACATAATTGATTAAGCGCATAAAGGTAGAAGGAGCATTAGTTAACCCAAATGGCATAACAAGCCACTCATACAAACCAAACTTAGTTTTGAAGGCTGTTTTCCACTCGTCCCCCTCCTTCATTCGGATTTGATGGTAGCCACTCCGTAAGTCTATCATGCTAAAGGTGGTGGTGCCATATAGCTCATCAAGCATGTCATCTAGGCGGGGAATAGGGTGGCGGTACTTGATAGTGATGTTGTTGATAGCTCGACAATCAACACACATCCTCAATGTATTGTCCTTCTTAGGTACCAAGAGCACGGGTACGGCGCACGGACTTAAGCTCTCCCTCACGTAGCCCTTGTCTAGGAGGTCTTGAACCTGCGCTTGGATCGCTTGACTCTCCTTTGGGTTCATTCGGTAGGCTGGTCTATTTGGGAGTGTTGCGCCGGGGATAAGGTCAATTTGGTGCTCAAACTCCTCAAGGATGGCTGAGATAGTAGGTGGTAAGCTAGCCTTGGCTTCATCACTCACAAAGGTGAGCTCCTTACACAACATCATCAAGGTGGTGTCTAAGGGTAAGCAGTCATTTTGTAGTTCAAGTTTGGAAGCTAAGAAGGCTGTTGTGGGCTGTCTTGTGGCCGTGGACACAAGGGTGCTAGGCTGGTGGTTAGAAGGCGTGGCTAGAGAGGGGTCTTGGCTCGACAGCTTGCTCCCCTTCTTAGCTTGTCCTTGCTCTTGCTCACTTGCCTTCTTCTTCTCAAATGCTTCCGCAATCTGCATGGGAGTCATAGGGTTAAGATTCACAGTTTTACCATTCAATACAAAAGAATATCTATTTGTAACCCCATCATGCATAACTCTCCTATCATATTGCCAAGGGCGGCCTAACAACACATGACAAGCTTGCATAGGCACAACATCACATAAAACCGTATCTTCATAATGGCCTAAAGTAAAAGTGATCTTAGCTTGCCTATTAACCTTTAACTCACCACATTCATTCATCCAATGCAGCTTATATGGCCTAGGGTGATAAAATGTAGGAATTTGCAACTTAGATATCATTTCGGTGCTAGCAATATTGCAACAACTTCCTCCATCAATAATAACATTACAAACCTTTCCTTTAACCGAGCATCTAGTGTGAAACAAGTTTTCTCTTTCGTTATCTTCACAAGGAGCAGGTTGTACACTTAAAGTTCTCCTAGCTATCAAAGAATTATCATGCTCAAGACTTTTATCACAAATCATGGAAGTGTTAGCTAGGAATGAGCTAGAATGATCAAATAACACTCTCTTAGCTAATAAATAATCTCCTTGCTCATATTCAATCCTATCATCATCCAAATCATCATGATCATGCATATTAAGCTCAAAATCATCATGATCATGCTCATGCTCAGATTCGGACTCATATTGCCCTAAATGGTTAACTAGCAAGGTTCTTTTGTTAGGACAATCCTTCATCATGTGCCCTCTTCCTTGGCACTTAAAACATACAATATCTCTAGCTCTAGATGAAGGGTTAGAAGTACTCCCTTGAGTGCCTTTAGGTAGTTTAGGCGTGGGCTTGGTAGGGGCTGCATAAGGAGCCTTGCGTGGGCCTCCTTGCTCCGGGGCTAGCTTCTCCTTGCTTGGCACCTCCCGGCTGTAATTCCCTTGTTGGCGACCTCCTTGGCTCCTCCATGAGCTAGGCGTGCCATAGGCAGCCTTACCTCCTTGCCTTTATTTTCCTTTCTACTTTGATTGCTAGGTGGAGCAATTCTTTCATAGAGCTATAGATAAAAAGATCTATCTCGTTAGAAAAACTTGAATTGAGAATACCAAGATACCTAGCCATTGTAGTCTCTTCATCCTCTCGCACATTAGCCTTTACCATGGCCATTTGCATGGCATTATAGGTCTCCTCGGCGGTCATGGCTCCTTGCCTCAAGTTCTCCAATCTTTGCCTCAATTCCCTAGTGTAATGTTGAGGCACAAACCGAGCTCTCATCAAGGCCTTCATGTGCGCCCAAGTAACTACCGGTGCATCCATAGTTCTCCTCCTTTCCTTCACCAAATCATCCTACCATATCATAGCATAATCAATAAAATCAAGAGCTGCAAAATGTACCTTCTTATGCTCGGGAAAGTTATGGCATGACCATATTTTCTCTATCTTGGCCTCCCAAACAATGTACACATCCGGGTCACATTTGCCTTCAAAGCTTGGGATCTTCACCTTCACTTTGCCAAGGCCATCATACTGCGGATCTCGCTCCCTCCTTGGCTGGCCACTATAGGGGTCACGCCTCTGCTCGTCTTGGCGCCGGCCGTCATGAGGTCTCCGGGGCTGTTGGTGCTCCCTTCGCCCGTTTGGCCTCCATTCCTCGTCATCTCCATCACCGTCCTCATCCTGATCATAAGCTGGATTCTGAAACTGTTGAGGATAGTTAGGCATATTATCATGTATATTAGGAGAAAAAGGGATAGAAACGTGCTCCTCGAAAGCAAGATTGCGGCCTAAGCCTCGGACATTCCGAGAGGGCTGTGTGGCATTAAAGTGTTGGGCTGCTTGAAACGCCTCTTGTTGGCTTTGGAGTGGTATTCGGTCTTGCCCTTGGTGTTGAGCCCTCGAATGGTCTCCTACCTGCATGTTACCTCCTAGTGGCCGAGGCTCCGGGACTACCTTAGGCGCCTCCAAGTTGGATAGCCTTGTAGTTAACCCTTCAATGCTATCTTTCAGGCCCTTGATAAGGTTAAACAACTCTGGGGTGATAGGCTCGGGGCTTGGCGTACCTGCGGGAGTTCTTGACATTGTTCAAAGACACTAAAACACTCAAACACGTTACGTTAGCTAAAACAAAAACGCCTCACAAGTGTATCACTCGAAAGCAAACTCTCACTCTCTAGCGGGTCAAGGCTAGGGCGTGGCTCGAGTGAAGTGAACTAGGCGAGGGACAAGACGTGGCTAGCCTAGGGTGAAGCTAGGCTAGGCGTGAATGGCTTGGTCCCTTTGAGTGAGATGAGCTCCTTTGTAGTCCTTTTTGGTTGATGAACAATAACACTTAGCAAGCAGAACTTTTGAGTGAGATGAGCTCCTTTGTAGTCCTCTTTGATTGCTGAACAATAGCACTTAGCAAGCACAACTTCAACTATTACAAACTATGAAATAAAACAATAATAAGCTAGCAAGAATGAAATGAAATGAAATGAATATAATGCTGATTTCTTTTCTCTTTCTTTTCTTTTCTTTTCTTTTTCTTTTCTTTCTTTCCTTTTTTTTTTTGAATTCGGATTTGCCTTTCTTTTCTGTTTTTTTAACTTAATGTTGGAATTAAAGAAAAAAAATGCTAAGAAAATCTAATTAGTTACAAGAGGATAGAGTTGACCAAGTAAATAGCTAACCAAGGGTGAAAATTCAAAAAAATAAGGTGAAATTGTGGAGGAGAGAGAGAAGCTGGAAAATAGGCTGAACGGATCAGCCTCTCCTTTTTGAACATTTTAGGGCTCGTTTTGTGTTTGTGGTTGGACGTGGGGCAAGACTGGTGGCAGGCGCGGTGTAGGCGTGGTGTCGGAGGGGTGCCGGCGTCCAAGATTCACAAACAAAGCAACAAACTCGTTAGTTCAATCAAAAACTTGGAATAGAAATGGCAATGACAATAGACTCAAAACAAAGCAAGACTCAAACAAGAAAACGAGACAATTTTGGTTTTTGAATGATTTACCGACTCTTTTTGTAGGTTGAACGTCAATTAGCTCTGATACCAATTGATACGGGGATTAGCCGCGAAGAACGGATCTAGACGAGCAACCTGTTTTCGGGAATAGAAGCAAACGAAATTCAGCAAACAAGAATGAATGAAAACGTGCAAAACAAAGAGGGTGGAACGAAAATAGGAAGGAAGAACCAAAAGGAACAAAACGATAGAACCCTTGGATTCGATTATCCAAGAACCAAACCGATGACGATTCAACCCCGCTTCTTACAACTTCACACAATCGATCTAGAGTTATCGAAGGCACAAAGAGGTTGCTTCGATTCGACTTGTAGCACCAACCCGAAGGAGATTGACACACACAAGAACAAGAAAGCTATGCTAACACCACAATTCTCACAAGACAATAGGCTGAACTCAAAAGGGTTCGATTTTGGCACTTAGGCAATGTGTTTAACGTATTCCGTCTACAAAAGGAAGAGAGAAAGGTTTATATACAACCTAGACCTTCTCTCCTAGAAAATAGAAAAGAAATAAAAATAGTAATTACAAATTAGAGTGTTTTAAATAAATCCATAAAATAGACTAAATCTAGGCTTTATTTAACACTCTCTAACTAGCTTCTTTCGCCAGCCATGCACATGCACACGTGAAGCTCTCCTATGCTCCATTCAACTTCTTCTTGGCTGGTCCAATGTGGCTAAGCATCATGACGGGCCTTGGACTCATTGGAGGTGAGCTTGGGTGAGATTCTTGAACCATGGTTAGGAAGATAGTATCCATCTCCACTTGGCGTTTGGCTTGAGCTATTGTTAGGGCTCCATGTGGTGTTGAAGATGGAACCGGCTCGGATGACCCATTCATCATACCTAGACACCTTAACTGAAGTGGGGTTTTTGACTCATTCGAAGCGATCCATCAACAAGCCCGACTATCACAAGAGTGTGAGCGAAAAAAGGAGTGAAACACTTGAGAGGTGTTTTGATTTCTAACCTTAACATATTCAGTGTTTGTTTTCTTTGTGATAATGTTTACACATAGCCGTGTTTCGACGACGAGCCCCGAGCCGACAGATCCGACAACATTCAGCTTGTTAAAGAAAATGAACGACAACATGGCCGCTTTGACCACTCGTATGAGGGCTCTAGAAGCTCGCCAGCCCTGAGCTTCAGCCTTTGAGCTTGGAGACCATTCACAGCAGCCACCGCAGCCCCGAGGTCCTTTGCCCAACCAACGAGCTGCCTTTGAGACCGCTACCATGGCGCAGCGAGGCAATACACCGCAGGAGCTTTTGCAGCCGCCTCTTCAAGGCCACTCAAGTCACCGATATGGGTATGATCCTCGTCCCAACTCTCCTTTACCTAGAAACGTTGTCCCTCCCATTAATGTGCACAGGTACAATGAGGAAGAGGAAAAGTCAATGACGGGAGAGGCTTGGGCTCCACCACCGCAGCAAGGGTATCAAGGATATCAACGTAGGAACTGGGAACCCGAACAAGACGGGATTGGTAAGATAAAGGTGAAAATCCCTGTCTTCGATGGCAAGTGTGATCCGGATACATACATGTTGTGGGAGACCAAGATAGAGCAAATTTGGTCCTGCCACAATTTTCCCGAGCACAAGAAGGTGCAATTGGCGGCCTTGGAATTTTAGGAATTTGCTCTTATTTGGTGGGATAAGCTAGTATGGGATAGGAGACTTGTTCTTGATCCCCCCGTGGCTACTTGGGAACAAATGAAAGCAATGATGAGAGCTTGGTTCTAACCTCACCATTACCATAGGGAGCTTCGGCAACGCCTTGAGAACTTGAGGCAAGGCAAATTGAGCGCCGAGGAAACCTTGAATGCCATGCAAGTTGCAATGGCCCGAGCCAATGTGTCGGAGGATGAAGAGGCTACAATGACAAGGTATCTTAGAGTATTGCATCCTTCTTTAGCTAACGAGGTGGACTTGTTTCCATACGGTTCTATGACAGAATTGCTACATTTAGCGATAAAAGTGGAAAGGAAGTCCAAGAGTAGGTACCAAGGAGCGGGATACAATGCACCAAACGCAGTGAACAAGTGGAAGAACTCGTCCTACGGAAAGGAGAGTGCCGCTGCGAAGGAGGAACAGCCGCTGCACAAGGAGCCGACGCCACTGCTAGGCGTGGTGCCACACACTCCGGCTCCTTGTATCCTCCCAAGGCCAACCCGGCTGCTCCTTCGGGATCTAAGCTAAGTAACTCTAATCCCCATGTGCGTAATGCTAATTCTAAAGCTAGAGATGTGACTTGTTTTAAGTGCCAAGGAAAAGAGCACATGATGAGAGAATGTCCAAACAAAAGAGTCCTTATAATCAATCATCTGGTCAATATGAGTCGGAATCCGACAATGATGAAAATGTATTTGACAATGTTATTGACAATCCTATTTTTGATAATGATGATGATGAGGATATAGGGTATGAACATGGGGAAGCCTTGATAGCTAGGAGGACTTTACACTTACAACCTACTCCTTGTGAAGATAATCAAAGAGAAAATCTATTTCACCCTAGATGCTTAGTAAAGGGGAAGGCTTGTAACGTTATAATTGATGGTGGGAGTTGTTGCAACATTACTAGCACGGAATTGATTTCTAAATTGCAAATAGCAACTTTCTACCACCCTAGGGCCTTACAAGCTACATTGGATGAATGATTGTGGGGAGCTTATGGTAAACAAGTAAGCTAAAATTCACATTACCTTAGGACATTATGAAGACACTATTCTATGTGATGTGGTTCCAGTGCAAGCTTGTCATGTTTTGTTAGGCCGACCTTGGCAATATGATAGGAAAGTGTTGCATAATGGTTTTACTAACAAGTATTCTTTTACCTTTAAAGATAAACTTGTTACTCTCAAGCCTATGACTCCTATGTAGATTGCGGAGGCTTTTGAGAAGAAATCAAGAGAAGCTGTCCAAGCAAGCAGCGGTCACACCGAGACGACGCCGGCCAAGGGAGGAGCGTTTTTTGCAGCCGCCAAGGAAACCGACGCCATGGACAACCGCGCTGCAGCAAGGACCGCCGCCAAAGGCAAATCAAACGCAGCAGCCGTCCATCCCCCACCGAGGACATTGCTCACAGCCAAGAGGGTGTACATCACAGATTATCTACCTCCCGATGTTACGCTCGTGTGTTTGTGTAAAGGGCTGAATTTGGTAAGCAACTCGACCCTAGTTGATTTACCCCATAGTATTTTAGCTATCTTGGATGAGTTTACAGATGTGTTTCCGGATGAAATACCCCCCGGGTTGCCACCATTGCGGGGTATTGAGCATCAAATAGATCTTATTCCCGGAGCTACTCTCCCAAACCGACCCGCCTATAGAATGAACCCAAAGGAGAGTGAGGAGATTCAAATGCAGGTACAAGAGCTCCTTGATAAGGGCTACATTCGAGAGAGCCTTAGTCCTATGGCGTTTCCGGTTCTACTAGTCCCTAAGAAGGACAATACTTGGCGGATGTGTGTTGATTGTAGAGCTGTCAACAACATCACCACCAAGTACCGTCATCCCATTCCCCGCCTTGATGACATGTTGGATGAGCTACATGGAACAACTACCTTCTCCAATATCGTCCTTAGAAGTGGCTATCATCAGATTGGAATGAAGGAGGGCGACGAATGGAAGACGACATTCAAGACCAAGTTTGGGCTCTATGAGTGGCTTGTTATGCCATTCGGCTTGACTAATGCTCCCAGCACATTCATGCGCCTCATGAACTATGTTTTGAGGAAGTTCATAGGGAAGTTTGTCGTTGTCTACTTCGACGACATACTCGTCTATAGCCGGTTCACAGAGGAGCATGCGGATCATCTCCGTCAACTTGTTTCTACTCTTAGACTTGAACACTTATATGCTAATATTAAGAAGTGTGATTACTACACAAATGAAGTTATATTTCTTGGCTTTGTAGTGTGTGCTCAAGGGCTGCGAGTAGATGAGGAAAATATCAAAGCTATTCGAGATTGGCAAACCCCAACGTCTATTGGTGATGTGCGCAGCTTTCATGGATTGGCTAGTTTTTATAGGCGATTTGTGAGAGATTTCAATACCATAGCCGCTCCTCTAACCGAGATCACTAAGAAGAATATACCATTCGTGTGGGGAGAGGCCCAAGAGAGAGCTTTCGAAAAGCTCAAGTGGATGTTGACCAACGCCCCATTGCTTGTTATCCCGGACTTCACTAGGCCATTTGAGGTGGAGTGTGATGCGTCGGGTATAGGAATTGGTGGAGTACTTATGTAAGAGGGTAAACCCATCGCCTTCTTTAGTGAGAAATTGAAAGGTCCAACTCTAAACTACTCTAGTTATGATAAGGAGCTCTATGCATTGTTTAGAGTGCTTAGGACTTGGCAACATTATATTTGGCCTAGAGAGTTTACATTGCATACTGATCATGAATCATTAAAACACTTTAGGAGCCAAGATAAACTTAATAGAAGGCATGGTAGGTGGATGGAGTTCATTGAAACATTTCCTTATGTGATTAAGTACAAGAAAGAAAAAGATAATGTAGTAGTTGATGCACTTTCTAGGAGACATATTTTTCTAACTACATTGGATGCTAGAGTTCTTGGCTTTGTTTACATTAAGGATTTATATGCAAAGGATGATGATTTTGGAGAGATTTATAAAGCTTGTGTGGAAAAAGGGGTTGTATATAAGTTTTACTTGTTTGATGGCTTCTTGTTTAGAGTTGATAATGTGTACATTCCAAAGTGTTCTCTTAGACTCTTACTTGTGGATGAATCCCATAGGGGAGGTTTGATGGGTCACTTGGTAGAGATAAGACATATCATATGCTGCATACTCATTTTTATTGGACACACATGCTTAGGGATGTTGAGAATTTTGTGAAAAGATGCTTAGAATGCTTGAAAGCAAAGTCTAGAGTAATGTCCCATGGTTTGTATACCCCTTTACCCATTCCCGCAGCTCCTTGGGAAGATATTAGTATGGACTTTATTTTGGGGTTACCTAGGACTAAGAGGGGAAAATACTCTATTTTTGGTGTGGTAGACAGGTTCTCTAAGATGGCACACTTCATAGCTTGTCACAAAACGGATGATGCCACTAATGTTGCAAACCTCTTCTTTAGAGAAGTAGTTAGGCTACATCGAGTTCCTAGAACCATTGTTAGTGATCGGGATGTGAAATTTCTTAGTTACTTTTGGAAGACTTTATGGGGTAAGCTAGGTACTAAGTTGTTGTTCTCTACCGCTAGCCACCCTCAAACCGATGGCCAAACCGAAGTAACTAATAGGACTTTAGGGACACTTTTAAGGGGTGTAAGTAAGAAGAATTTGAAAGAGTGGAAGGATGTGTTACCACATGTTGATTTTGCATATAACATGACCATCCATTCTTCCACTAACATGACTCCTTTTAAGTGTGTGTATGGTTTGAATCCCTTAACACCTTTTGATCTTATGCCATTACCTTCAAAGGAGCGAGTAGATTTCAATGCAGGTAAACAGGTTGAGTACTTTAGGGGATTACATGAGAAGACACGGCTGAGCTTAAAGGAGAAAGCAGCTTGGACCGCAGCTAAGGCAAACAAGGGACGGATGAAGCTGTTGTTTGAGCCAGAGATCTCGTGTCGTTACATCTTAGGAAGGAGCGTTTCCAAGAGCTTCGAAAGTCCAAGCTATCACCTAGGGGTACCGGTCCTTTCAAGGTGCTTCACAAAGCCGGTGACAACGCTTATGTATTGGATCTTCCGGAGGAATTCGGGGTCAGCCCAACCTTCAATGTTAGAGACCTCAGTCCGTTCCCACCTATGGATGTAGAGCTTAAAGATTCGTGGACGAATCCTTCCCAAGAGAGGGGGAATGATGAGGGACCATCCGAGCTAGCATCTCCGGAGTATGAGGGAGCTATCACACGTTCCCGAGCTAAGAAGATTGAGCATGAGACCAAGGGCTTGCTGATGTTATTAGCTATAAGTGTTCATAACAAGGCTTGGCTCCTAAGTAAGCAAGAGAGCAACGACGCCAAGGCACAAGACTCGGCCAGCCCCGCACATGACGCCGCTGCTCCTCCACACGTTTCCAGCACCGGTCCATGTCTCTTATTGAGGAATGAGGCTTTTTAAGGCATGCTTAGTGATTGTGTGTTTTAAGTAGCCCATTGGGCTTAATTTCCAGATTTTATTATGTCTTTTGTTTAAAGAGCTGAAACTATTTAAAGGCTCTTTTCTTTACTTTTTAGGTAGATCATTATTGGTGAAAAACACTTGTTTTCAGATTTCATCTTCAATCAAAGGCGAGTTTTGATTGAAGAGTTATTGTGATCAGATTTAGCTTAGTTGTTTTGCGTGTGTCAATTGCTCTCGGGTTCTTGGTGTTCGTGAGATTCCATAAGCATCCTCCTCGTGTTGTCGATGTTCTAAGTCGGTTGTGTGAGGTTGTAAGGGGCTGAGTTCGTTGCATCGTTCTTGTTGGTTCTTGATCCCGAGATCAAGGGTTTCCACGTCGTTTGTGTCGGGTTCATCTACATCGTACCTTTCCTTTCATTTCCGTATCTTCGTATTCAGTTTAGCGTCTTCTTTTGTTCCCTTTGTTCGCAGGCCACGCAGCACACGAACAACCCTAGTCGGCTGCCTTAATCTTGTTGTTCTGCGTCCTTTCCTTCCTTCCGTCGTCTAGATCGAGCCAACGTCGGGTCTCCCCCGTATCACACTTCAAAAACGTGTTTGATTCAACAAAATAAAAGAAAAGACTCAAACGGAGAGGACAATTGCACAAATGTTATATGAACTAAATGAATCACAATTTAGAACTCAAGATAAGCTTTGAAACAACTTACTCGTAAGACCCCAGAAGTGAACCCTAAACACCGTAGGATGTGAGGTTAAGGAAGGCTGAGCTATGGTGTTTGATGGCCGAAAATGGGCAGTAGCTAGGTGTGGCTAGATAGATTCAATGAGATGCTTGGTTCTTCCTCCGAATGAGATGAGATACTTGACTTAAGTCCTTTCTTTAAGTCCTCTTTGTTGCTGAATAACACTAAAACAAAAGTAATAACACTAAGCTAATTACAAACTATGAATAAGAAAGAATAAAAAAAAATAAACTAGAATGAAATGAATAGATCTGATTTCTTTTTTTTTTGATTTCGGATTTCTTTCTTCTTCTTTTTTTATCCTTTTTCTTTTATTTTCTTTTCTTTTTTTTTTTGAACTTTATGATTTAGGGAATCAGAAAAGAAGAATAAAAAAAATTGAAAGAAATAAAAACAAAATTTTGTTTGTAGATAAACGTGGGCCAAGTTGTTGCAAATCTTCAAGATAAGATAAAATCTCAGCTCCTAGATTGTTGCAACTGATTCAACGTGTCAGATATGTAGGAGGAAAACAACTACTTCAAGCTCTGCGCCGGATTTGTAGGAAACACGCTGATTCAACTCCAATTTTGGCGTGTATTGGATGTAGCGAAACGTCTACTTCAACTTCAATTCTACGTGTATTGGATGCACAAAGAGAAACAGCCAAGTTTGGTTTTTGTTCAATTGGTTCAAGTGAGACTAATGTGGCTAAGGGAAAAATGGTGGTGTGGTGGAGGTTGGTGCTATAGTGGTTCCCGGTGTCCAGAACTCACAATCAAAGGAACAAACTCGTTAGATTCAAACAAAGCTTAAGTAGAAGAGAGAAACAGAAATAGACTCAAACAAAAGACAATGATCAATTGCAATGATCAAAACAGACTCTTTTTGTGATTTTATGATTGATTTACCGACTCTTTTTGGTGGTTGGACGTCAACTGTGCTCTTATACCAATTGATACGAGGATTAGCCGCGAAGAATGGATCTAGACGCACAACCTCTTCTGAAGAATGAAGAACACACGAAATTAACAAACATGGACAGCAATAAACACGAGAAAACAGAAAAAGGGACAAGAAGAACCGAAAGGAACAATGATAGAACCCTTGGATTCAAGATCCAAGAACCAAACCAGTGACGATTCGACCCCGCTTTTTACAACTCCACACAATCGATCTGAGAATCGAGAGCACGAAGAGGATGCCTTGTTCGACTTGCAACACCAATCCTGAAGGAGATTAACATACACAAGAACGAGAAAGCCATATCACACACACAAACTCACGAGACATGAATGATTGAATTCTCTTGGATTCAATTCTGAAATGCTCTCAGCAAAACTTGTATAAAACTTGTCTAACTACAAAAGAAGAGAGAAAAGGCTTTATATACATCCTAGGCCTTTTCTTCTAAAATAGAAAAAAGAAACTAATTACAATCATTACATTGAGAGAGAGTTAAATATAGCCCAACAAACATGGAACACAATCGGGCCTAATTAAACTCTCCTATTCAGCCTCTCACGTCCACATACTTAAATGAATGTTCCAGCCATGCACATGCACACACGTGAAGCCCCTTGTATCTGATTTCAAGGCCTCCGTTTGTCCTCTGAAATGCGTCCCAAGGCCTGTCTAGCAACTAGAAATACAATTTAAGCTCCAATAATCATCTTGGTTGGGATGTGTTCGTGGCTGATCCACAAGATGGTCCTTAGACTTGATGAAGGTGGACTGGGTTGAGCTTCATGGACCATGTTTAGGAAAAGAGGATCCATCTCAGCTTGACGTTTAGCTGACGCTCTTGTTAGAGTCCCTTGAGGTGCTGAAGATGGAGTTAGCTCAGATGATCCTTCATCATAACCCAACAATAAAGTCCATACTAATATCCTCCCAAGGTGACTTAGGCGTGGGTAAGGGGGGGAATCCATGAGGTTTCAATCTAGCCTTAGCCTTTAAACACACAAGACATCTCTTAAGCAAGTTCTCTACATCTCTAAGCATATGAGGCCAATAAAAATGTGAATGTAGCATATGATAAGTCTTATCTCTCCCAAAATGCCCCATTAAGCCTCCCATATGGGCTTCCTCAACAAGTAATAGCCTAAGGGAACACATAGGAATGCACACTTTATCGATTATAAATAGAAAACCGTCAAACAAGTAATACTTATCAAAGGCTCCTCTAGATGCACATTGCTTAAATATGTCTCCAAAATAAGAATCATCAACATATAGATCCTTAATATAATAGAAACCTAAGACCTTAGAATCCATAGTTGTGATTAAAGAGTGTCTCCTAGAGAGAGCATCCGCTACAACATTATCCTTGCCCTTTTTATACTTTATGACATAAGGAAAAATTTCTATAAACTCCATTCATCTACCATGTCTCCTATCTAACTTATCTTGACTCCTAAAATGTCTTAAGGACTCATGATCGGTACGTAGGACTAATTCACTAGGCCATAAATAATGTTGCCATGTTTTTAATACTCTAAACAATGCATAAAGTTCTTTATCATAGTTCGAGTAGTTTAAACATGCTTCCTATAATTTCTCACTAAAAAAGGCTAGTGGCTTACCCTCTTGCATGAGTACTCCTCCAATGCCAATACCCGAAGCATCACACTCGACCTCAAAAGGTTTGGTGAAGTCCGGAAGAGCTAGGAGAGGTGCATGGGACAACCGCCACTTCAACTCCTTAAACGCCTTCTCTTGAGCATCTCCCCACACAAATGGCACCTTCTTCTTTGCCAAGGACGTGAGTGGGGCTGCTATGGTGCTGAAATCTCGCACAAAACGTCTATAGAAGGTTGCTATGCCGTGGAAACTCCTCACTTGACCGACGGTTGTGGGAGTAGGCCGTTCCTAGATTGCCTTGATCTTCTCTTCATCCACCTCTAGACCTCTTGTGCTCACTACAAAACCAAGAAAAACAACTTGATTAGTACTAAACTCACATTTCTTCAAATTAGCATACAAATATTCAATTCTAAGAGCTGGAAGTACTTCCCTCAAATGTTCCTCATGCTCTTCAAGTGACTTACTATAGATGAGGATGTCATCAAAGTAAACCACAACAAACCTACCAATGTAGTGTCTCAACACGTCATTCATCAATCTCATAAATGTGCTAGGAGCATTGGTTAAACCAAATGGTATCACTAGCCACTCATAAAGACCAAACTTGGTCTTGAATGCCGTTTTCCACTCATTTCCCTCCCTCATTCTGCTTTGGTGATAACCACTCCTAAGGTCAATCTTAGAGAACAATGTGGCTCCATTTAACTCATCTAACATGTCATCTAAATGTGGGATAGGGTGGCGATACTTAACGGTGATGTTGTTGATGGCTCTACAATCAACACACATCCTCCATGTATTGTCCTTCTTAGTTACTAAGAGGACGGGAACGGCACTAGGACTCAAACTCTCCCTTCCATAACCCTTATTAAGGAGTTCTTGCACTTGGCTTTGGATCTCTTGGCTCTCCTTAGGGCTCATCCTATAGGCTGGACGGTATGGGAGTGTAGCACTGGGAATAAGGTCTATTTGGTTCTCAATACCTCTAAAAGGTGGAAGGCCAGCCTGAATCTTGTCGGGAAACACATCACTAAACTCATCTAGGATAGCTAGGATGGACTTAGGTAGGGTCGCCTTGGCTTCATCACTCAAAGTCACTAAGCTCTTGCACAATCTCACAAGAATGGCATCTAAAGAGGTGTAATCTAGGATGTACTCCTCCTTGGATGCTAGAAGGGCAC
Organism: Fagopyrum homotropicum; assembly: GCA_033239125.1. Taxonomy (NCBI): domain Eukaryota; kingdom Viridiplantae; phylum Streptophyta; class Magnoliopsida; order Caryophyllales; family Polygonaceae; genus Fagopyrum; species Fagopyrum homotropicum. The sequence goes on from BSWB01000005.1 coordinate 64,415,813, forward strand.
TAGGAGGGTGGCTAATAAGGTGGTACCAGTCTTGGCCGTGGGTTCTAATTTAGGCCATGAGCTATCTCCTCTCTTTTTCCCTTCATTTTGCTCCACACTCAGCTCCTTCTTCTTCTCATAAAATTCAGCAATCTATAATGGTGTCATAGGCTTAAGAGTTAGTGTTTGACCATTAAATTAAAAGGTATGCCTATTAGTAAAACCATCATGCTTAACTCTCCTATCAAATTGCCATGGACGTCCCAAAAGAATATGACAAGCTTGCATGAGAACTACATTACAAGTAATGGTGTCCTCATCAATACCTAAAGTGATAGTAACTCTAGCTTGCCTATTTACTTTTAATTCTCCACAATCATTCATCTAATGAAATTTGTAAGGCCTAGGGTGATAAAATGTGGTACTTTGCAACTTATTAATCAAATTACTGCTAGCTATATTGCAACAACTACCTCCATCTATGATCATATTACATATCTTCCCTTTAATTAGACATCTAGTATGAAATAGGTTCTCTCTTTGATTATCCTCACAGGGAGCTAGTTTAGCATGCAAAGTTCTTCTAGCTATTAATAATTCTCCATGCTCATATTCAATGCCCTCATCACTATCACTACCAATTTCATGCAATCCATTAAGGTTGGTGTTATCATCGTTTTCATGCTCATCCTCACTCTCATATTGTCCAAAATGATTTAAAATCATAATTTTCTTATTAGGAAAATCCCTCATATAGACCTTGACATTTAAAACACACAATATCTCTAGAAAGAAGAGTAGAGTCAGAGGTACTCCCTTTAGGACCACTTGACATTTAAATCCATTAAGGTTGGTCTAGAAGATGAAAGAGGTGTTGAGCTCCTTCTTTGTGCTCCTTGGTCCATGGTTGATGCTTTTCGGTCCTCCTTGGTGGATGTAGGCTCACGGCTGTAGGACCCTTGGGGCCGGCTGTTTTGTGCTTTCCGTGAGCTTGTAGCTCCAAAGCTTGTCTTGGCACCTTGGTTCCTAACCTTTGTCTTCTTCTCTACTTTGATTGCGAAATGCAGCAGCTCCACCATGGTACTATAAGGGTACAAATCAATTTCATTAGCCAAAGATGAGTTTAAAATGCGTAGATACCTAGCTATTGTAGACTCCTCATCTTCAACCACATTAGCTTTCACCATTGCCATTTGCATAAAAGTGTAGACCTCTTCGACACTCATGTCTCCTTGTCTAAGGTTCTCCAACCTTTGCCTCAGCTCCCTAGCATAATGTTGAGGTACAAAACGAGCTCTCATCAAGGCCTTCATTTGTTCCCATGTAGTGATGGCCGGATCCAAGGTTCTTCTCCTTTCCCTGACAAGATGATCCCACCATATTAGTGCATAGCCTTGGAACTCCAATGATGCAAGATGGACCTTACTTTGCTCTCCAAAGTGATGGCAAGACCAAATTTGCTCCAATTTAGTCTCCTAATCCATGTAAGCATCCGGGTCACACTTGTCTTCAAAGGTGGGGATCTTGACCTTCACTTTCCCTATTCTATCTAGCTCTTGATAAGGCCAAAATGGCTCATATTCTCGTCCTCTCATTGGTTGTGGGTGATGCCTAGGGAACTCTATCCAAATACCTTCTTCCTCAACATCCTCTTGTGGCTCCTGAAAATCATCCACAAAACCTTGCACATTAGGTGTTCTAGGAAGAGTGTTAGCATGTCTCATACCTTGCCCTTGAGGGGTTCTTTGGGGTGATTCAGGGGCTGTTTCTCTAGGGGCATCTCTAGATGTGCCTCCAAGCTCGAAAGTGGACCTCGGTTGTGGCGTGGCTGTGGGTGCTGGCCGAGGCTCCAACGTGCCAATCCGGTAGGTCAATCTTGCCACCGAATCCATTAGTTGCTTCAACATAGCAAATGTCTCCGGGTGCATTGGCTCACTGCTTTGGGACTTTCTTGGACTATTAGACCTATACATGATCAAAAAAACACACAAAACAAGCAAACTAGTTGAATTAGATAAAAAAGAAAATTCTCACAAATGTTTACTCTCACTTTCACACTCAAGTTGTGTTGATCACAAGCTATTTGATGCAATTGACTTTGATGGATTAAAACTCCTTCTAAGATCAATGCCTTAGCTCAACTGGCACACTCCTTGACTTGAATAAGGGTGATAGACGGCTGCTTGAAGGTTCACAACAGAAAAACGTTATGATAGACACTGATACGGGGATTAGCCGCGAAGAACGGATCTAGACGAGCAACCTGTTTTCGGGGATAAAAGCAAACGAAATTCAGCAACAATTATGAAGGGAAAACGTGCAAAGCAATAAGGGAAACGAAATGGAAAAGAGGAACCGAAAGAAACAAACGATAGAATCCTTGGATTCGATGATCCAAGAACCAAACCGATGACGATTTGACCCCGCTTCTTACAACTTCACACAATCGATCTAGAATTATCGAAGGCACGAAGAGGTTGCTTCGATTCGACTTGTAGCACCCACCCGAAGGTGATTGACACACACAAGAACGAGAAAGCTATGTTAACACCACAATTCTCACAAGACAAGAGGCTGAACTCAAAGGGGTTCAATTTGACACTTAGGCAATGTGTTTAACGTTTTCTACCTTCAAAAGGAAGAGAGAAAGTTTATATACAACCTAGACCTTCTCTCCTAAAAAATAGAAAAGAAATAAAAACAATAATTACAAATTAGAGTGTTTTAAATGAATCCATAAAATAGACTAATTATAGGCTTTATTTAACACTCTTTAACTAGCTTCTCACGCCAGCCATGCACATGCACACGTGAAGCTCTCCTATGCTCCATTCAACTTCTTCTTGGCTGGTCCAATGTGGCTAAGCATCATGACGGGCCTTGGACTCATTGTAGGTGAGCTTGGGTGAGCATCTTGAACCATGGTTAGGAAGATAGCATCCATCTCCGCTTGGCGTTTAGCTTGAGCTCTTGTTAGGGCTCCTTGTGGTGTTGAAGATGGAACCGGCTCGGATGACCCTTCATCATTCTCCCCTTCTTTAAAAGAATTCGACCTCGAATTTCCTTGATCATCACTAAGGGGTGGAAAAGGGCTTAGATCCCTCACATTGAACGTGGGATCACAAGCATAGTCGTCCGGCAAGTCTAGCACATAGGCATTGCCACCAGCCTCGTGTAGCACCTTGAAAGGCCCGTTTCCTCTTGTAGAGAGCTTGGACTTCCGAAGTTTTTGAAACCTCTCCTTCCTCAAGTGTAGCCATACAAGGTCACCGGCCTCAAATATAACCTTCTTCCTTCCTTGGTTTGCCTTGGCTGCGTTGTATTTGCCTTTCTCCTCAAGCTTAATCCTTGTCCTCCTATGTAGCTCCTTGATGTGTTCAACCTGCGTTTTAGCACATAAATTCACTCGCTCCTTCTTAGGCAACGGTGTAAGATCAAAAGGGGTTAGTGGATTAAAACCATAAACACACTCAAATGGAGAGATGGAAGTAGACGAATGCACAACTCTATTATAGGCAAATTCAACATGTGGCAAGACATCCTCCCATTCCTTTAGATTCTTTTTGATGACAGCCCTTAAAAGTGTGGTTAAAGTCCTATTAGTTACTTCCGTTTGCCTATTAGTTTGGGGGTGGCTTGATGTAGAAAGTAACAATTTCGTGCCTATCTTTCCCCAAAGAGTCTTCCAATAATAACTTAAGAACTTAACATCCCTATCACTTACTATTGTCTTCGGAATTCCATGTAACCTAACTACTTCCCGAAAGAATAGATTAGCTACATTGGCCGCATCATCAGTTTTGTGACAAGCAATAAAGTGAGCCATTTTTGAGAAACGATCTACAACCACAAAAATCGAGTCCCTACCTCTTTTAGTCCTAAGCAATCCCACAATAAAGTCCATACTAATGTCTTCCCAAGGGGCTGTTGGGATGGGCAAAGGTGTGTACAATCCATGAGGCTTCACTTTAGATTTAGCACTAAGGCATTCTAAGCATCTTTTAACCACATTTTCAACATCCCTAAGCATGTGTGGCCAATAAAAGTGTGAGTGCAGCATAGCATAAGTTTTATCCCTCCCAAAATGACCCATTAAAGCTCCTTTATGGGCTTCCTCTACTAGCAACAATCGAAGGGAACACCTAGGTATGCACACCTTATCAATTCGAAACAAAAATCCCTCAAACAAATAGTATTTATCTAAGGAACCTTTTTGCACACATAGCTTATATGTATCACCAAAATCAAGATCAGATTCATAGAGCTCCTTAATGTAAACAAAGCCTAATACCTTAGCATCCAATGTAGTCAACAATGTGCGCCTCCTAGAGAGGGCATCCGCCACTACATTGTCTTTTCCCTTTTTATACTTGATAACATAGGGAAAAGTCTCAATAAACTCCATCCACCTACCATGCCTCCTATCTAGTTTATCTTGACTCCGAAAATGCTTCAAAGACTCATGATCGGAATGCAAAATAAACTCTCTAGGCCACAAGTAGTGTTGCCATGTCTTAAGCACTCTAAACAAAGCATATAACTCTTTATCATAGGTAGAGTAATTAAGACATGCTCCTTTGAGAATTTCACTAAAGAAGGCAATAGGCTTACCTTGTTGCATGAGCACGCCGCCTATGCCAATGCCCGAGGCGTCACACTCCACTTCAAAGGGCCTAGTGAAGTCGGGAAGAGCTAGCAAGGGCGCCTCGGTTAAGACCAATTTCAGCTTGCTAAAGGCACGTTCTTGCGCCTCCTCCCACACAAATGGCGCATGCTTCTTGCAGATTTCCGTCAAGGGCGCGGCAATGGTACTAAAGTCTCTTACAAAGCGCCTATAGAAGCTTGCAAGCCCATGGAAACTCCTTACTTGGCTGATGGATGTTGGCATGGGCCAATCTTTGATTGCTCTAATCTTCTCCTCATCCACTTGTAGGCCTTGTGTATTCACTACAAAACCAAGAAATATAACCTCATTAGTGCAAAAGCTACATTTCTTAAGATTAGCATACAAGTGTTCAGCCCTAAGGGTAAGAACTACTTCCCTTAGATGTTCTTCACGCTCCTCTAGGGACCTGCTATAGATTAAAATATCATCAAAGTATACTACAACAAACTTCCCTATTAAATGTCTCAAAACATAGTTCATTAAGCGCATAAAAGTAGAAGGAGCATTAGTTAACCCAAATAACATAACAAGCCACTCATACAAACCAAACTTAGTTTTGAAGGCTGTTTTCCACTCGTCCCCCTCCTTCATTCGGATTTTATGGTAGCCACTCCGTAGGTCTATCTTGCTAAAAGTGGTGGCACCATGTAGCTCATCAAGCATGTCATCTAGGCGGGGAATAGGGTGGCGGTACTTGATGGTGATGTTGTTGATAGCTCGACAATCAACACACATCCTCCATGTGGTGTCCTTCTTAGGCATCAAGAGCATGGGCACGGCGCATGGACTTAAGCTCTCCCTCACGTAGCCCTTGTCTAGGAGGTCTTGAACTTGTGCTTGGATCTCTTGACTCTCCTTTGGGTTCATTTGGTAGGCTGGTCTATTTGGGAGTGTGGCGCCGGGGATAAAGTCAATTTGGTGCTCAATACCTCTCAAAGGTGGAAGGCCATGTGGTATTTCTTCCGGAAACACATCCTTAAACTCCTCAAGGATGGCTGAGATAGTAGGTGGTAAGCTAGCCTTGGCTTTATCACTCATGAAGGTGAGCTCCTTACACAACATCATTAAGGTGGTGTCTAAGGGTAGGTAGTCATTTTGTAGCTCAAGTTTGGAAGCTAACAAGGCTGTTGTGGGCTGTTTTGTGGCCGTGGACACAAGGGTGCTAGGCTGGTGGTTAGAAGGCGTGGCTAGGGAGGGGTCTTGGCTCGACGGCTTGCTCCCCTTCTTAGCTTGTCCTTGCTCTTGCTCACTTGCCTTCTTCTTCTCAAATGCCTCCGCAATCTGCAAGGGAGTCATTGGCTTAAGAGTCACGGTTTTACCATTGAATACAAAAGAATATCTATTTGTAAAACCATCATGCATAACTCTCCTATCATATTGCCAATGGTGACCTAACAACACATGACAAGCTTGCATAGGCACAACATCACATAAAACCATATCTTCATAATGGCCTAAAGTAAAAGTGATCTTAGCTTGCCTATTAACCTTTAACTCACCACATTCATTCATCCAATGCAGCTTATATGGCCTAGGGTGATAAAATGTAGGAATTTGCAACTTAGATATCATTTCGGTCCTAGCAATACTGCAACAACTTCCTCCATCAATAATAACATAACAAACCTTTCCTATAACCGAGCATCTAGTGTGAAACAAGCTTTCTCTTTGGTTATCTTCACAAGGAGAAGGTTGTACAATTAAAGTTCTCCTAGCTATCAAAGAATTATCATGCTCAAGACTTTTATCACAAATCATGGAAGTGTTAGCTAGGACTGAGCTAGGATGATCAAATAACACTCTCTTAGCTAATAAACAATCTCCTTGCTCATATTCAATCCCATCATCATCCAAATCATCATGATCATGCATATTAAGCTCAAAATCATCATTATCATGCTCATGCTCAGATTCGGACTCATATTGCCCTAAATGGTTAACTAGCAAAGTTCTTTTGTTAGGACAATCCTTCCTCATGTGCCCTCTTCCTTGGCACTTAAAACATACAATATCCCTAGCTCTAGATGAAGGGTTAGAAGTACTCCCTTGAGGGCCTTTAGGTAGTGTGGGAGTGGACTTGGTAGGGGCTGTATAAGGAGCCTTGCGTGGACCTCCTTGCTCCGGGGCTAGCTTCTCCTTGCTTGGCACCTCCCGGTTGTAATTTCCTTGTTGGCGACCTCCTTGGCTCCTCCATGAGCTAGGCGCGCCATAGGCAGCCTTACCTCCTTGACTTCTTGCCTTCACTTTCCTTTCTACTTTGATTGCTAAGTGGAGCAATTCTGTCATAGAGCTATAGGGAAAAAGATCTATCTCGTTAGAAAAACTTGAATTGAGAATACGAAGATACCTAGCCATTGTAGTCTCTTCGTCCTCTCGCACATTAGCCTTTACCATGGGAATTTGCATAGCATTATAAGTTTCCTCGGCGGTCATAACTCCTTGCCTCAAGTTCTCCAACCTTTGCCTCAATTCCCTAGTGTAATGTTGAGGCACAAACCGAGCTCTCATCAAGGCCTTCATGTGCGCCCAAGTAACTACCGGTGCATCCAAAGTTCTCCTCCTTTCCTTCACCAAATCATCACACCATATCATAGCATAATCAATAAACTCAAGAGCTGCGAAATGAACCTTCTTATGCTCGGGAAAGTTATGGCATGACCATATTTACTCTATCTTCGCCTCCCCGGTCGTGTACACGTCCGGGTCACATTTGCCTTCAAAGCTTGGGATCTTCACCTTTACTTTGCCAAAACCATCATACTCCGGATCTCGCTCCCTCCTTGGCTGGCCGTCATAGGGCTCACGCCTCTGCTCGTCTTGGCACCGGGCGTCATGAGGTCTCCGCGGCTGTTGGCGCTCCCTTCGCCCGTTTGGCCTCCATTCCTCGTCATCTCCATCACCGTCCTCATCTTGCTCATAAGCTTCATTCTGAAACTGTTGAGGATAGTTAGGCATATTATCATGTATAATAGGAGAAGAATGGATAGAAACATGCTCCTCGAAAGCAAGATTGCCCCATCCTGGTTGGGACACGGTGTGGCCTAAGCCTTGGACATTCCGAGAGGGCTGCGTGGCATTTGAGTGCCGGGCTGCTTGAAACGCCTTTGTTGGCTTTGGAGTGGTATCCGGTCTTGCCCTTGCTGTTGAGCCCTCGAATGGTCTCCTACCTGCATGTTGCCTCCTAGTGGCCGAGGCTCCGGGACTACCTTAGGCGCCTCCAAGTTGGATAGCCTTGTAGTTAACCCTTCAATGCTATCTTTCAGGCCCTTGATAAGGTTAAACAACTCCGGGGAAATAGGCTCGGGAGGGGGCGTACCTACGGAAGTTCCTGACATTGTTCAAAGACACTAAAACACTCAAACACGTTAGGTTAGCTAAAACAAAAACGCCTCACAAGTTTATCACTCGAAAGCAAACTCTCACTCTCTAGTGGTGCTTAACAAGCTTGTTGATGGCTCGTCTTGTATTTGTCAAAAACCTCACGTGAGTTCAATACTTAGCCAAACAAAAGCTTTAAAGTAGAAGCGAAATTCGATTTCAATCACCTTAAAAATGTGTTTGACTCAATATAAGAGAAGAAAAGACTCAAAACGGAAAGGACAAGTTGCACGAATGTTATATGCAACTAAGTATGGACTCAAAATTTGAACTCAAGATAAGCCTTGAAAGAACTTACTCGTCAAGCCTAAGCAAGCAAACTTTGGACACCGAAGGTGTGTGTAGAAGGCTAGTCAAGGCTAAGGCGTGGCTCGAGTGAAGTGAGCTAGGCGAGGGCCAAGGCGTGGCTAGGCTGGGGTGAAGCTAGGCTAGGCGTGAGTGGCTTGGTCCCTTTGAGTGAGATGAGCTCCTTTGTAGTCCTCTTTGGTTGCTGAACAATAACACTTAGCAAGACAACTTTTGAGTGAGATGAGCTCCTTTGTAGCCCTCTTTGATTGCTGAACAATAACACTTAGCAAGACAACTTTTGAGTGAGATGAGCTCCTTTGTAGTCCTCTTTGATTGCTGAACGATAACACTTAGCAAGCACAACTTCAACTATTACAAACTATGAAAAAAAGCAAGAATAAGCTAGCAAGAATGAAATGAAATGAATAACTAAGGCTGATTTCTTTTCTCTTTCTTTCTTTTCTTTTCTTTTTCTTTTCTTTCTTTCTTTTTTTTTTTTGAATCTCTGATTTTCTTTTCTTTTTTTTGACTTACTGCTGGAATTAAAGAAAAATAAAACAAAAATGCTAAGAAAATCCTAAGTAGTTGCAAGAGGATAGAGTTGACCAAGTAAATAGCTAACCAAGGGTAAAAAATCAAAAAAAAAAAAGGCTAAAAATGTGGAGGAAAGAGGTGGCTGAAAATGTGGAGGAGAGAAGGCTGGAAAATAGGCTTGACGATAAGCCTTCTTCTCTTTTTTTTTTTTGAAAGTTTAGGGCTTGTTTGGTGTTGTGTTTGGACGTGGGACAAGGCTGGTGGCGGGGTGGTGGTAGGCACAAGGGACTGGTGGTAGGCGCGGTGTAGGCGTGGTGTGGGAGTGGTGCCGGCGTCCAAGATTCACAAACAAAGGCAACAAACTTGTTAGTTCAATCAAAAACTTGGAATAGAAATGGCAATGGCAATAGACTCAAAACATGTAATAGCTAGGATTTCGAATTCTAATTAATGTTGATTAACTTAATCGTTGATAGTAATTAACATATAACTCGCGAAGACTTCGCAAGTGATGAGTAAGAGTCCCACCGTTATGTTCCTAGCGTAATTTTGGACGTTTGGGGAAATTTTTACTTTTTCCCCCGGGTAATTATTTTTACCCTCCGGTGTTATTTGGAGCATTTGGGAGCTCCAATTAATAAAAATGCAGTTGAGAGAAATGATCAGGACATCGGATATGTCCTATATATGAAATAACATGGAGAGGCAAAACGGCCAAAAGAGTCGCTATTTCGTTTCTTAATGGCTAAGAAAGACGGCTTAGGAATACACGTTTTCCGAGGCAGTTGTGGAATAATTATCCCTGCAATATTTCAGATTTAATGTTCCAATCTCGGGAAGTTTGGAGAAAGAAGTTCGACCCGCCTTTGGAACGGTTAAAGGATAATTATCGACTTTACTAAAGTATAATTATCGACTTTACTATAAATAGCGGAAAATCCTTTATTAATTCATTTCATTTCACGTTTCCTCGTAAAAGCTCTGATTTCTCTCAACCTTCAAACTCAGATCTACTCTCCGTTTCTAATCCGATTTCAATTCCGTTTGAGTTTCTGGATTCCTCTCTTCATTCTCTTCATATCGGTACCGAGTTTCTGCAATTCCGAGTATATGGAGGGCTGGTCGAGCATATATGCCACCATGACGGTTCCGTCGCTCAGATTCCGATGAATTTGATGCTGTCCATGCGTAGCCTGCGTCGCTGTGATTCCGAATCTTCTTTCAGATCGTCAATCGGGTTAGTAACGAATAAGTTATGAATTTATTCGTTTTCCGTACTGCGATTTGGCCTAAATTGAGTTTAGGCTTGTCAACTAGGACAATTAGAAATTCCATTATGGTCGTTATATTATTCTGGTGATTATGGGTTGTTTGTTTGATGAAATCTCATGACAAGGGGTTTAGAAATTGCCTGCGGGCAAAACGTTATTCTGGCAAAATCTAATTAATTAATTAAATTAGGATTAGAATTGAGATTGAAGAATGTTGATTAGATACTACCTTAAGATTTGAAGAATTGTGAGTTATGTTGAGATATTGAGGTTTAGTTGGTTGTGAGGCTTACAGATTGATTATGATCCTTATGGATCCCTTGGGTCTAGATGTGACCTTTTTGATTGATAGGAGTATTGATATCTCTTTATACCTTGTTATTAGGCAGTGTCCCTCTCAGGATTGGAGGTTGATCGTGGTTGTGATTGTACGAGGTTGACGTAAGTCCGTAGGACTTACTTAGCTACCATCCTTATATTGGGTGTTTGCATGAGTGGTGTGTGCTTTATATGTTTGCTATGATAGCATGAGTTGTCGTTTTTATCGACCTATGTTCTATTGACTGCCCCACTGCGTGGCTGTGATAACCTTTCCCTTTCATCCCGCCGTGGAGTCTGGGAGGTTCTTTGATGTCGGGCCAGACTGGTTTACAGGAAGGGCGCAATCCACTCCCATAGGGTACACGGATTGTGTGACCGATACTCGTACAGCTGGACATTGTACTCAGAGGCGGGGATGTATCGGTCCTCGTGTCACATACTTTCATCTATCTATATATATATATACGGATTTTGAGTGAATGGTTATTATATAAAGATAATAAATGGGTAAATGTGTGATAGCATGCTGATATGTTTATCTTTCATGATTGTGCTTGTGCTTATGCATTACCTCATATATGCATGGTTAGCTAACGGTTTCATACCGTGTTGTAGATGTTTACAGGTTAGGCGCTACTGGGTGATCTGGCAGGGTGACAGGCCGAGGACTCTCGTACATTAGGTGGTTGGTTTGGGGTTGTTGTGTTTCCCCTCCTGTGTGAGGATGATCTTTTGTACCTCCTATGTGAGGATGTCGTTTTATATACTCGGCTATGTTGTTGTTTACTTTGGGTCGTACAATTTATATTGTTTTATGTATTTGTTTTATATTTGTTAGTGCCATGTTGTAAGGTCCAATGAACTTGTTGTCAGGCTAGGGTCAGGATCCATTGTGAGATCCTAGCCCAATGTGACATCCCGAGTTCCGCGGATTCGGGGTATTACAGAGTTGGTATCAGAGCCCAGGTTTACAACAATGGCACTTGCTACCTGCAATAAGGTTTGATAGGTAAAATAAACAGAGCCCACATGGCATTTGACGTTTTCAAAGGTTTTGGTTTTGAGTGTGGTTTTGGGATAGAATGTACGAGAAGTCGTCACCTCTGTCATGGATCTCTGCAGCGTAGATATGTATATATATGTGTGTGTACTATGGATTATGTGGATGTATTATATACATATCGATACCTATGGCATATATATAGCCTTATAAGATTAGGTGCGTATATCCTACAAATGACTCAGACTAGAGTAGTATCTGTAGTGGGATGAGGTAGGGGTACACCCCCTCTTCCTCCAGTGGTGATAAGTTAGGGACCAGTTTCCGCTGTTGTTTCGCCTATGGCAGAGAACGAGTTTGAAGAGGCTGATCGTGTCTCCATGAGTAGATCCGAGTTTCAAGAATATATGTAACAAGTATATGAAGCGGTGATAGCGGGTAGATCCACACCGGATTTACCAACATCTGTGAGATCAACTGAAGCTTCTGGATCAGAGAAGAAGCAACGGATTGAATCAGTTAGTAGAGAAGCAAAGATGATGAATGGTGAACCAAGTCAGATACCAGGACAACCTAGTGATCCTTTGGCCATGAAGATGATTGGCAAGGAACTACAGTGTTTTAATTGCGTGGGAGTTGGGACACTGGCGAGCTGTGTGCCCAAAGGCGGCCATCATATGCTTTACAGGTTCCCTTCAAGAGTGAGATCATTCTAGGTGGACGACAAAGGTTGAGTTACCCTTCAGTTGCACAGGTTGCAAGGATAGGACGATTATGTTTCAATTGTGGCTATCCAGATCATATGCGTTCTGAGTGCCCTTTGGCACCGATAGCTTGTTTCATCTGTGGTGAACTAGGCCATCTGGCCCCTTTTTGTCAGCAAGGTAGTGTTTCTTCCCAGCAAGACCTTCCTCTTTCCGGTGTTAAAAGAGTGGAAGTGGAGGCTATAGTGAGGACCTCAGTGATACTTGAGGAGCATAGATCCGAGATCGAGTGATGATATGTAGTGGAGTTACGGGAGTTAGCTGTTACAGGTACCATTCTCGTTAATGGTTTACCTAGTGGAGTTTTGTTTGTTATGAGTGCTATGCACTTCTTGTCTTTCGATGCATGCGTTAATGGTTGATCTTTGATATATAGTAGAAGTTGGACTTTCCTTTACAGGATTACTAGTTAGGGGTCTGAGGTACCCGCGAGATATGTGTTTGTTCCCTTATTCCGGGACTTGTGTATGGCTTGTAGACTTCTTTATCATGCTATAGGTGCATGAGGAAGTCATTATGTGTATGGATTGTATGAATAGATATCATGCGGTGTTAGATATTAATAGTAAGGATATTATAGTCTTTACTGAGATGGTAATTAGAGGTCTTCTAAGGTTAAGACCTTTGAAGAGACGGGTTTGTCATCATGACTGTACGAGCAGCGAGCTGATAGCATAGAGATGTGACGCCTTCTAGTGTTATACCATGAAGGAGCGAGATAGTCCAACAATGGAAGGTATTCCAGTTGTTTATGAGTTTATAGACGTGTTACTGAACCGTCTAGTTTCCACCTCAGCGGAGTGTGGACATTGTTATCGAGTTGAAGTATGATACAAGATTGAATGGGAAAGCCACACTATATGGTGCTTGTTGAGATATTGTACTGAGAACTTGAAAAGTTGATCGAAACGGGTTTACCCTAGTGGGTTCCACGTTCCGTATTGATGACCTGATGAGTTAGCTTCAAGAAGCAATTGTGTTTTCAGGATTCCTTTGTGCTCAAGATATCCCTAGTCATGGACGAGAGAGCAGCATGTGTATGAGATAGCATCCCATACCCGTTATGGACACTACGAGTTTGTAGTGATGTTATTTGGGTTGACAAATGTTTAAGTAGTTTTAATGGAGTTGATGAATAATATCTTCATCGACTTCCTTGATTAGTTGGTGGTGGACTTCATGGATGACATGTCGGTATACTCTCATAGCAGAGAATAGTAGACCGATCGTCTGAGGACCGTTCTGCAGATTTCGAGAGATAGAGGGTTGTATGCTATGCTCTCTAAGTGTAAGTTGAGATGCCAGTGGTAGCCTTTTTAGGCCATGTTGTCTCCGCCAGTGGGATCATGGTTGACCTAGCGAGAATTAAGTATGTTGTAACATGGGAGATACTGATGAACATTAAGGAATACGTAGTTTTCTCGGCTTAACCGATTGCTACCAATGCTTTGACGAAGGATTTTATATGATTACGTATTCATTTGCGAGTCTTTTGAGAAGACCACCATAACTACGTGATGAAAGCAATGTGTCTATCATCTGAAGAGTTGAGGAGGCATTTGACCTCTGCTTCCATTCTGTTGTAGTTAGAAGATTTTTGGGATCCCGTGATTTACGGTGATACATCTCAGCTAAGTCTGAGATGTGTATTACTACAGAGGAGTAGGGTTATTGATATGTGTATTTACAGCTGAGAACGTATGATGAGAACTACCCGATTCATGATTTAGAGTTAGTAGTGGTAGTTCAAGCCTTTAAGTTTTGAAGACCGTACCGGTGTGATCTTCATGTCAGATTTCTATAGATCATAGAAATCTGAAGTATATTTTATGCAACAGGGGTTGAATAACCGCTAGTGTGAAGAGCTTAAGTTGATCAAGACTTTGACCTGGAGGTTCCATATCATTCCGAGAAGTTGAACGTTGTCACTGACAACTTGAACGGAAAGACGCTCCAAGAGAAGATGATTATGAGACAGATAGTTCAGCTTCAAAGAAATCTAGCTTGGCTAGAGTTGGACAATCAGTTCCTTGATGAGGATACCCAGTTATACCTCAGAGGTTCTACCTGGTCTGTTGGATGAAGTCCAACAAAAGTAGGAGACCTGCCCGGCCTTGACAAGGTTTAGAGAAAGAATGTCTCGTACTGAGGCACCATAGTTCTCCATGGGAGTAGATGGACTGATGAAGAGTCATGACCACTTTGTGTACCTGCTGATGCAGATGGAGACATAAAATATTATGGTACACCCATTGTATGCCTTATTCAGTACATTCAGGTACGAGTAAGATGTACCACAAGATGAGACGATTATATTGTATGAAGCCGATATAAGCAGATTTGTGATACGGTGTGTGACCTGTTAGCAGGTCCAGATAGAATATTTCCGATCTAGAGATAAGCCCCACCTAATAACAGTGTAGTAGTAGAATTTTGGACGACATCTCTATGGACTTTATTATGGGATTGTGACCCAGTAGAAGATTGATGTTATCTGGATTGTTGGTAACAGATTAATGAAACCGGCACATTTCATTTCTATCAGAAGGACGTGGATAGTGAATGAATTGGCTGAGGAGTACACTAGACAGATAGTGAGACTCCATGGTATACCGAGAATGATCATTTCTGATCGAGATGGATGTTTTTACTTTGAGATTTTGGGCAGCAGATTCAGACTGCTTTGGGGACGAGTCTGTACCTCATGACTACACTTCACCCCCTGACAGATGGTTAGTTAGAGAGGATCATCTAGATCTTAAAGATCTATTATAAGTTGTAAGTCGAATGGGAAACACGGATGGTTATATTACCTTCCATTAATGAGTTTATTATATAACAATGAAGGACGTGCATCTTTCTGGGATGGCCCTATGAGGCAATATATATAGACATAGATGTCGTATATCCTTATGCTAGAAGTGATCTAGCAGTAGTAGTGGAATAACACCTGACCAGATTCAGGATTTTATAGTTCAAGTAACGTTGATTGAAGAAAGAATGCTGGTTGTACAGAGTCGCCAGATATTATATGTAGACAAGAGGCGTTAACCTCTAAAGTTCAAGCGAGAGTTCATGTCCGGCTGTAAGTATCTCAGCTGCGAGACGTTAGACATGTTAATATGGAAAGGGAACTAAGTTTCCAATATGATGGTTTATTTGAGATCGACTAATACTGAGAAGGTAGCATGATGTTTAGCTTTGCCTATGAGATTAGAGGATATCCACTCAGTGTTTCATATGTCTCAACTGAGGAAGTATATACCAGACTCGAGACACCTTGTGAGTTACGATGATTGATGGTTGAGTTCAACCACACTTTTGTTGAGCATTCGATTACATTCTTGGAATGAGATATGAAACGCTTGCATTCAAAAGACATTCCCATATTGAGGATATGATGGTCGAGATGAAGACTTGAAGAGGCCATGTGAGAGACTGAGGATAGTGCCCTGAGGGACTATCCAGAGTATATGTTAGGACATACTCATTTGTGGGAGCACGAGTATATCTTAGTGCTATCTTGATGAATGTTGTGCGTATGTACTTATATGCCTTGATATGTTATTCCATGCTAGTTGTGATGTGATTTATGACCTTAGTATATCTTGATGTGCTAGCGTGATGTATGCTATAGCTGGAGATGATTACTTCCTCCACGCTACCCGAGTATGATCATATTTATAGCTGGAGATGGTTCTTTCCTCCACGCTATTTGAGTGGGATTATGATTCAGCTGGAGATGGTTCTTTCCTCCATGCTACCTTGATGAACATAGTTCAGTGGAGATGTGATTCCTCCATTCGATATATATGTTTATGGGTTGGCTAGAGACGTATTTCCTCTATGCATGTGATATGTTTTGGCTAGAGATGTGCTTCCTCTATGCCTTGTGATGTGGTATGGCGAGAGACGTGATTCCTCTACGCCTTTGGGTAGCGTTATGGCCCTGTTTCTTGAAGTGATGATTCCTCCATGTTTATACTTGAGGTTATAGATTGTTATAGGTTGTGATCTTTTGAACGGAGATGTGATACCTCCGATAGAAAGAGTGAGAGTTATACCTCGGCGTATGGGTCCGAGAGGATTTGGGAATTGTTCAAGTTTCGGGACGAAACTTTTTTTAAGGGGTGTGTGATGTAATAGCTAGGATTTCGAATTCTAATTAATGTTAATTAACTTAATCGTTGATAGTAATTAACATATAACTCGCGAAGACTTCGCAAGTGATGAGTAAGAGTCCCACCGTTATGTTCCTGGCGTAATTTTGGACGTTTGGGGAAATTTTTACTTTTTCCCCCGGGTAATTATTTTTACCCTCCGGTGTTATTTGGAGCATTTGGGAGCTCCAATTAATAAAAATGCAGTTGAGAGAAATGATCAGGACATCGGATATGTCCTATATATGAAATAACATGGAGAGGCAAAACGGCCAAAAGAGTCGCTATTTCGTTTCTTAATGGCTAAGAAAGACGGCTTAGGAATACACGTTTTTCGAGGCAGTTGTGGAATAATTATCCCTGCAATATTTCAAATTTAATGTTCCAATCTCGGGAAGTTTGGAGAAAGAAGTTCGACCCGCCTTTGGATCGGTTAAAGGATAATTATCGACTTTACTAAAGTATAATTATCGACTTTACTATAAATAGCGGAAAATCCTTTATTAATTCATTTCATTTCACGTATCCTCGTAAAAGCTCTGATTTCTCTCAACCTTTAAACTCAGATCTACTCTCCGTTTCTAATCCGATTTCAATTCCGTTTGAGTTTCTGGATTCCTCTCTTCATTCTCTTCATATCGGTACCGAGTTTCTGCAATTCCGAGTATATGGAGGGCTGGTCGAGCATATATGCCACCATGACGGTTCCGTCGCTTAGATTCCGATGAATTTGATGCTGTCCATGCGTAGCCTGCGTCGCTGTGATTCCGAATCTTCTTTCAGATCGTCAATCGGGTTAGTAACGAATAAGTTATGAATTTATTAGTTTTCCGTTCTGGGATTTGGCCTAAATTGAGTTTAGGCTTGTCAAATAGGACAATTAGAAATTCCATTATGGTCGTTATATTATTCTGGTGATTATGGGTTGTTTGTTTGATGAAATCTCATGACAAGGGGTTTAGAAATTGCCTGCGGGTAAAACGTTATTCTGCCAAAATCTAATTAATTAATTAAATTAGGATTAGAATTGAGATTGAGGAATGTTGATTAGATACTACCTTGAGATTTGAGGAATTGTGAGTTATGTTGAGATATTGAGGTTTAGTTGGTTGTGAGGCTTACAGATTGATTATGATCCTTATGGATCCCTTGGGTCTAGATGTGACCTTTTTGATTGATAGGAGTATTGATATCTCTTTATACCTTGTTATTAGGCAGTGTCCCTCTCAGGATTGGAGGTTGATCGTGGTTGTGATTGTACGAGGTTGACGTAAGTCCGTAGGACTTACTTAGCTACCATCCTTATATTGGGTGTTTGCATGAGTGGTGTGTGCTTTATATGTTTGCTATGATAGCATGAGTTGTCGTTTTTATCGACCTATGTTCTATTGACTGCCCCACTGCGTGGCTGTGATAACCTTTCCCTTTCATCCCACCGTGGAGTCTAGGAGGTTCTCTGATGTCGGGCCAGACTGGTTTACAGGAAGGGCGCAATCCACTCCCATAGGGTACACGGATTGTGTGACCGATACTCGTACAGCTGGACATTGTACTCAGAGGCGGGGATGTATCGGTCCTCGTGTCACATACTTTCATCTATCTATATATATATATACGGATTTTGAGTGAATGGTTATTATATAAAGATAATAAATGGGTAAATGTGTGATAGCATGCTGATGTGTTTATCTTTCATGATTGTGCTTGTGCTTATGCATTACCTCATATATGCATGGTTAGCTAACGGTTTCATACCGTGTTGTAGATGTTTACAGGTTAGGCGCTACTGGGTGATCTGGCAGGGTGACAGGCCGAGGACTCTCGTACATTAGGTGGTTGGTTTGGGGTTGTTGTGTTTCCCCTCCTGCGTGAGGATGATCTTTTGTACCTCCTATGTGAGGATGTCGTTTTATATACTCGGCTATGTTGTTGTTTACTTTGGGTCGTACAATTTATACTGTTTTATGTATTTGTTTTATATTTGTCAGTGCCATGTTGTAAGGTCCAATGAACTTGTTGTCAGGCTAGGGTCAGGATCCATTGTGAGATCCTAGCCCAATGTGACATCCCGAGTTCCGCGGATTCGGGGTGTTACAAAACAAAGCAAGACTCAAACAAGAAAACGAGACACTTTTGGTTTTTGAATGATTTACCGACTCTTTTTTGTAGGTTGAACGTCAATTAGCTCTGATACCAATTGATACGGGGATTAGCCGCGAAGAACGGATCTAGACGAGCAACCTGTTTTCGGGGGTAAAAACAAACGAAATTCAGCAACAATTATGAAGGGAAAACGTGCAAAGCAATAAGGTAAACGAAATGGAAAAGTGGAACCGAAAGGAACAAACGATAGAACCCTTGGATTCGATGATCCAAGAACCAAACCGATGACGATTCGACCCCACTTCTTACAACTTCACACAATCGATCTAGAATTATCGAAGGCACGAAGAGGTTGCTTCGATTCGACTTGTAGCACCAACCCGAAGGAGATTGACACACACAAGAACGAGAAAGCTATGTTAACACCACAATTCTCACAAGACAAGAGGCTGAACTCAAAGGGGTTCAATTTGGCACTTAGGCAATGTGTTTAACGTTTTCTACCTACAAAAGGAAGAGAGAAACCTAGACCTTCTCTCCTAAAAAATAGAAAAGAAATAAAAACAATAATTACAAATTAGAGTGTTTTAAATAAATCCATAAAATAGACTAATTCTAGGCTTTATTTAACACTCTCTAACTAGCTTCTCACGCCAGCCATGCACATGCACACGTGAAGCTCTCCTATGCTCCATTCAACTTCTTCTTGGCTGGTCCAATGTGGCTAAGCATCATGACGGGCCTTGGACTCATTGTAGGTTAGCTTGGGTGAGCTTCTTGAACCATGGTTAGGAAGATAGCATCCATCTCCGCTTGGCGTTTGGCTTGAGCTCTTGTTAGGGCTCCTTGTGGTGTTGAAGATGGAACGGCTCGGATGACCCTTCATCAGACACTAAGTGATGGAGATAAGACTCAAGACTCAAAGAAAGATGCAAGAGGCTGTTATGGACTCTCAAAGATGGTAAACTCAAGATATGATAGAATTACAATGAAACAAGAAATATAGGCACACAAAAGACTAAGAAGAGAGCTTCACTTACCTTGTCCTTATGCAATGGAGAGAGATATGGCCGGCTGTAAAACATTGGTTTTAGGTAATGGTGATGGATAAGAAATGAGGTAGGTAACTCTTGTTTGTAGTCTCAATGATCCTTTCACAACCAGATTGCAAAAACACTTGTTTTTCTAGCTTCTACACAACTTAGGTAGGTATAGAATATAATATGATATGTATGATAGATTGGAAGGATGAAATGATATGATAAAATCTTCTTCTTCCTTTTTCTTTTTTTAAATGTAGGACCTTGGCTGACGTTCTTTTTGTAATAAAAATAGGAGAGAGGAATGAAAATAAATTGAAAAGAAAAAGAGATAACTAAGTAGAAGTAGTCTCTTGGTTGTTGCTACAATTTAGGAGCGTTTTGTGGCCCCTCTCTTCTATTTTTCAACGTCTGATTTGTCTTTGGAGGAGTGGTCCCCTTTTGCTTCTAAAATTGTGTTGGTAAGTTATTTGGTAAGAGAAAAAAGAGCTGGACGTTTTTTATGAAGAACCGGCGAAGAAAGTGATGTAGATGGCTGGAAAATGGCGGTTTTGGCTTGGCTTTCTCTCTTCTCCAAGAAACACAAGAAATAGAGCAAATTAAACTCAATTAGACTCTTAAAATGAAGCAATTGACTCAAACAAAGAAAAGACAAAAAGAAGGTACTCAAACCGTCAATGGTGATGGTTCATTCCGAACTCGCAATCAACTAGCTCTGATACCACTTTGATGCGGGTTGGGGCCGCAAATGACTAGATCTTGATTGGAAATCCTTGAAGACCAACAATGGACGTTTTTCCTTGACAAATGGCACGCAAAATCAGATTGTTTAGAACTAGAAATGACATTGGACAAAAGGGAAGAAAGAGAATGAAAAGGAACGTGGAATGTTTGGTAAAAGTAGATCCAAAAGAACCAAAAGACTCCCTTACAAGAACCTTGATCGGATTGATCAAAACCCAAGCAAGATGATGCCTTCAACCCTTTCTTCTATAACCTTACACAAGCGTTCAATGGAGACAAGCACAAGGAGGGACTAGTATTGACTAATAGCACCAATCTCTAAAGAGATTAACACACACAAGAACAATCTTGCAAGAATCACAACAATTCAAATAATGGCTCACTTTATTGATTGAATTTTCTGAATAGGAACAAAAGCTCTCAAAGAGGCTGTTTATCAATTGACTGAAATCTATCCAATCAGTAAAGAAGCTAAGGGAGGCTTTTTATATGCCTAGAAAGCCTCCTATTTAAAAAAAAAGAATAACATTTGTCAAAAAGACAATAAAACAAATAAACAAATAAAACAAATAAAACAAATAAAAATAACCCTTAAAATGTTTTGAACCTAAATGTTATAAAAAGTCTTGCATTTTATACCAAAAGATGATATAAAATACAAAAGAAGCTCCAAAAGCCTCAATCTTCCATTTCTTCCAATTCCGGAACAAGTGTCTCTTATTTGCTCTTGCATGGCTCCAAATCACGTGTGCATGGTCTCCCTTCCACGTCCAAGTCGTCGGGAATCGTCATTAACGTGACTAAGGAAGCCTCAATCAGCAATGGATCATCAATAGTCTCCTTAGGAGCTAAGGACACCAACAAGTTGGACACCTCCTCTTGAATTGCTCTTACACTTGATCTAGTGATTGGCCCTTGCATTGTAGGACTAGTAGGGGTTGTTGGTGATGGTCCCTCATCAATAACCTAAAAAGAGAATAAGAACAGGATGTCTATGTATATGAGTATGTTGTGTGTTATGTGTTCTTATGTGTGTGTTTGTGCCATATTATCTATATAATGCCTAGAATGTGAGCTAACGTTTTTAAACCATTTGTGTAGATGTAGCACCCCAAGTTCTCAAAACTTGGGGAGCTACTGGTTAGGACCTCACAATGGGTCACAACCTTGGTTTTAACAACAATTTTACTAGGATCTTACAACAACGCACAAATGTAATTAAAAAAATTTCAAAATATAATATTTTATTGTATGAATGCACACACGTTACAGCCTTACAAAGCATATATATATATATATATATATATATATATATATATATATATATATATATATATCATGCATGCCGAATGGAAGACTCCCTAGTCCCCATCTAATGAGTACGTGGACCCGGCTGACCATCCGTCCCTAATCTCTCTGCAACTATTTATCTCTACAAAAATCTACAACACGGATAAACCGTTAGCTAACAATCTAAAAATAAGTAAAAATAAAGATAGCACAAACACAAATAAAATAACATAAAACAATCATCATGTTGGCACACAAACCGGTTATTATCTAGTAATTATGTGATTCACCTTATTCCATTTTACAGTTGTGGCACGAGAAATCTTAAGAGTTCCCGCCTCCATTCCTTATCCAACTAGGTGTAGGTCTAGCTTATCTCCGCCGGTAGCATCACTACAAACCGAGTGTGGACTAATCCCTAAACAAACCCCTAGCGCCCTCAGGCTAACTGAGCAGAATGACACCGCCCGTTACTCTTACGCCAATGTATAGGTCGGTAGATAATTACTAGTAACTATAAACACATCATTCACCCACCACTATCATTATTCACACTCATATCCAGAAGTAAGCTAAGTAAGCCCAAAGGACTTACCTGAATTGAAACTCGATTCCCGTTATCTCAACTCGAATCCCATATTCTTAAGTCTATAACTTCTAAGATGAACAATTCCTTTAAGAGAAATTACTAAAAAGTCCTCTAAGGTAAAATGACCATTTTACCCCTAGTACCGAAATTCTCAAAGATCCTATAATATATGCCTAAACCTTTATTTGGGCTTAATTTCATAATCTAACTCTTAAGAGTTAGTTTAGGTAGAACCTACATATTACACATTTTTCTTAACTTTTAATAAGGTCACTAAGGTCCAACTTTTTAGCCTAAGATACGAGTCCCGAATAAAAATACAAAATTTCTAACAAAAATCTCAAAGTCTTCTATGCTATGCACTCTATCCATCGAAGCAAGAACTTCCCAAAAATACCTAATAATAACTTCTACACAAGTTCACAAAGTCGGTTCCAAAACCAGAAAATCAGACTTAGCCAAAAATTGAGTGTTTATTAACTACTCAACCAGTCCGCTATGGACCTTCATAGATCTAAATCCAACCGTTGAATCAACCCTAACTTTTGATACATCGCACTATGCATGACATTCTACAACATACTAAAAATTGAACGGTGGATTGTATTTCTAAGGTATCTAAACGTAAGTTCAAACATGACTGCACAACACAGAAAGTTTCCAGCACTTAGAAAATTTTAGCAACATTCAGAAAACTGTTTAAGGTCTCAACTTCCAAAAATCATAACTCCTAAACCAATTGCTGGATTCCCCCCAAATTTTAACATGTTCTATAACAATATGCCAACTATATCATATCCAAAATTCAAGTCCAACAGATATTAAAAGTCGATTCAAAACTATCTCACAAAACAGCATCACATGCTGTTTTTTCTCAACACTCAGCACATTTATAAAAAGTGTATGAGGAGTCAACTTTGAAACACCATAACTCTCAAACTGTAATATGGATTCCTCTAAAATTTTAGTATGATTTACTATGCAACACCGCCTATGACATATCCGAAAACCAGCCAAAAAAGAAGAGTCTAGCTTACCCAAAATTGGACCCGAGGTTGATTGTTCAACACTTCCGAAAACTCAGGAAAACGCATGAATCTGTACAGCTCTCCTACGGTTGTTCTGAGTAGGTTTATAATACGAAACTAGTACACGTTAGGCAAGGAAAAGGTGAACGGAAGTGTAGTGTAGCAAGGGGTACAAGCCTTACCCGATTCCGAGACTCGAAGGCACGGGGGAAGAAGGTACCAAGGTTGTTGTTGAGCATGTGGTTTGCACAGAAGGGGAGAGGCCAAGGTCCTTGATTACTCGAGGTTGCAGCATCAAGAAGAGGGAGGCGGTTGCTGTCCTTGGAGGCCCACTAGTAGCTCGAGCCCGCCGCACCAACAGTGCCTGAGGAGGCTGCAATCACGGCTCACAAATCCACCCTTGCTGTTTGGATTCCTTCTTGTCGCGCGGCTGGAGCTGGGAAGACACTCCCATGGCCGCCTGTTGTCGATAGAACGATTCCATGCATTGGCCACGATGAGGAGACGTGCTGGCACGAAGTGGGAGTTGGATCTGCATCCACGGGTGGCCGAATCAGTCGATGTGTGCAAGGTGGTGAAGAGGGAAACAATGAGCGAGGAGGACTTTGGCCTGCTGCGTACACGAGCGCCGGTTGCGATCCCTGGTGGTTGGCAGTTGCGCGCAGGAGGGGAGGCGGACGATTAGGGCGATGAAAGGGAAGAGAAGAGCATCAACCTAGGTTTCACGTGGGAAGCAAGGAGAGCTGCGGCCGCCTGCTGTTGCTGAAGTTACGTTAAAGGGTGAAGGAAGGAGGGTCTCCTAATGGGCCCAAATGACCCATTTCTGACAGGCCCGGATGGTAGGGTTCATAGGCCAAAACTCAGCTTCATAATGGGCCCGGAATACATATTATGATGGGTCCGAATGGTTAAACTTAGAGATTAAAGAAGGTAGATTGACTTGTGTATTTTATGTGAGTAAGGTCCTCACATAAAATGATAAAAAGATCAAAGAATAAGAACCCGGTGTCACATAGTATATAATAAGAAGTCGGGAAAAATCCAAAACCGGTCCAGGTCCAGTTTTCTTTGGAAAAACTCAGAAACAAAATTTCTGGATGTTACATCAGTTCCCCCTTAACATAAGTTTCGTCCCGAAACTTAGGGTTAGATAACCATGATTGGCCTTTATGGCACCAGTCGGGTGTATCTAATCACTACACAAAAGTTTCGTCGTTTCCACATCTAAGTACTCACACACCAAAGGTTATCAATACATCACACATCACTAACTATGCACTCAAACCTGAAATACACAAGTAGTCAAACAATATCACACACATGCAGGGTCAAGTCCTAACTAGTCGTTTTCAAGGCTACAACTATCTCTATATAAATCTCTGAAAGGTTACGTCTCATACTATCCACAATATCTCCTGTAGCCGCATCGGCTTTTCATAACACCTCTGACTCCGAAGTCTTTTCATGTACTTGCATCACAAGCGCCTGTTACTATGCTCTAGAGTGGTTACCGGATATCTTACCGGTATCATCTGGCTCAACTGTCTGATCCTCTAATCTGATGACCTAACTCGCGTCGGGTAGGTATCCCTCCAACTGAATCCGTGGACAATTGGGGTCACCCTCCCCAATAGGGTGAAGAATACTAGTCCATCATTCACTTCTAAACTAATTTAAAGTCTCACATGGTTGTCTTACACAACTCATCTCTAGATCCTTTGATGACTTTCTTGAGAATAAGTTGTCAAATTTCCTTCCTTTCGTTGTAACCACTTCCTTCCGGCCTTCTAAAAAGGTTCTGAGAATCATATCTAGGACAACGCGCTTATACATCTCCCGACACTTATTAAGTTCTTAGTACAACTCACTTGGTATGCTTCCTAAATATGAACCAGTCGGATCAATCATCAAGTCATGAATCATCGTATAATTTTGGTCAGACTTCCAATTTGATATACCCAAAATTTAACTTCATGTGAGAATTCTCATATCGATCTATAGTTCCCTAACTTGAGGTTATAGATAACCTACATTCAGCTTCCGGTTCTGCTACAATGGACTCTCACTACTGTCAAATGAATATATTACCGCTAAATTATGGTTAACTCATCCTCTACGTTGTACTTTATCCACATTGGATTATCAGCTAGGTAATATCACTTTTACTCAAAAATGCAACTAGACACCATTCAATATAAACATAATACATATGATCTGCTCGACGGATCCGCTTTTTCAACACACCGTTTACTAGGTTTATCGTATAATCGTGTATCTTCTTTTTCTTATGTCTTTCGACTCAGTCTGATAGTTACTCACCTTGAGCTTTCTAATGCTGACCCTGTACCACACGTTTATTACGTCGTCATCTCTTCTCTCAATCCATCGGGAACACGGTCCTAGAGTCCCCCATTCGGTATTAAATTCGAAAATTACTTGTTTGTCGACAGGTGACGAAGTCGTCATGTTTCACTTGGATTTATAAAAGGGTACTGACAAGAGCTTTTCCCTAGGTCGTTTTTATCTTATCAAAATAAATCTCAACTTAATACTAGAACAAGTATAGCGGTTAACTAAGGGTCGAACCCAAGAGAGTTTGGTGATATTTTTATTTAATTCAATTATTGATTATAGAACAAAGTAACAAAGGGGGGGTGGATGAATTGATGCACACAAAAACTAGAAAGCAAGTAATAAGATGAATATGATGATGATGAGTGAATCTACACTAGGTTGATTCTTAGCATGCGATTACTACTTTGGTGAGTTTCTTTTTACAAGTTTTCAAGTAATGTTCCCGTCTTGATCATATGTATGTGTTGAACCAACCGGCATCAACACAACTTAACAAGTTAGTGTTCCGTAAACCTACAAGAACAAGTCACAAGTTAGCTTTCAAACAAAAACTAAGGGATATAAAGAGAAGATTAAAACCATTAAACTAATCTTTATATTTGTGTTTCTTTTCCTTTAAGCAATTACAACCCGTTATTACTTGAAGGTTACTACTAGATTAAAGACCCGAACCCGGAATCTATTAATCCTAGTTCTTTGTATGTACTTTAGAACCTAAGGTGATCAATCTTAAGTGATAATAAAACATGCAATTTAGACAAATAAAGATTAAGAAACGCAAAGCATTACTGAATAAAACTTATATTAGAAAGGTACTTACAACCAAAGTAATAAAGCAGCTTCAAACCAACCCAATGTAGAAAAGAAACTAGAAGCTCATTACAAAGGAAGCAAGAGAAAAGAGAGAATAAAAATGGGAAAATGATGGATGATTTTAGCAATCAACCAAGGGTCTATTTATACTACAAATGGCACTAAATGGGAGTAAATGGACAACCAAAACAGCCACCTTTAATGCCATAAAGGTGGTGCAAACAACCGGAGTAAACTCTTTGTCGTCGAACCGCAGGGGCGGCCTTCAGGACCGCAGGGGCGGTTTAGGGAGAAACGCTTGAAGTTCTTCGTGGCCGCAGGGGCGGACTAGCAATTCCACAGGGGCGGATCTTTAATGTTCTTCAAACGCCTGACTCTTCATCTTTCTGTCGCTTTTGATGTCGAGCCGTAGGGGCGGCCCAGTGTCAAAGCAAGGGCGGTGACACTAACTCTTTGGCTTCACAGCTCCGCAGGGTGACACGTAGGCAGAGGCGTAGGGGCGCCGGTCTTTGCTTCTTCAGGATAAGTCACCGTAGGGGCGCCAAGGAGGGGCGCAGGGGCGGTGATAGTCTTGGTTCTGGACGCTGGCGAAGGCGCAGGCTGCGTTCCGGAGTGCAGTGTCACCTGCTGGGGCGGTGACAATGCTTCGCGGGGGCGGTGAGGCACCAGAAGCTTTGCTTCGTGAATGGTCTTAAACTCCCAAGTGCTTATAACTCCTCTTTTATCACCTATCAAAATCCCCCATACTTAGACCTTTTACTCGTCCCGAGTAAAACAAATGACAGTAGTTTTAGACTCAAAGGCCTCAAGAAGCATGGGTAAGAGGCATAGACAATGGAAAGGAAAAACCAAGAAAGAAAGAAGGAAAAAGAGAGAAAATGTGAGAAAAAGATGAGAAAACTACCATCCTTATTGCTCCAAGAGTGACCTACCCGGACAACCTCCTTATGACTCCCCTTCTTATGTCGCCAAATGTCGGAAGGGAAACCTACACTCGGTGCCGCTCATTTTGTCAAGGTGCCCTTTCGGGTTTTCACCTTGCCACTCTTTTTCTTTTCTTTGATGATCTCACTTGGAACTCACATCCCTCAAGTCCAATTTTGCACCAACCTAAGGTTGGTCGGACTACCTTCTTTTTGCATAAACCGCCCTTTCGGGTTTTCAGTTTATCCAAGAATTTTCATGCCTTTTTTCATTTTCTTTGTCTTTTTCTTCTTTTTTTTATATGAATTTCAAACTGAATTAAAACTCAAAGCAAACACAATCAAAAAAACTTAAACCAACTACACAAGCAATGATAATTCCCTTTCTCATACTTGAAGCACACTTTTCCCTCAAAGTGGAAAATGAAGCAAAGATAAATGTGGGAAAGGGAGAAATGATGATACCACTAGTGGGATGGTCTGGCTGGACCATCCGGACCCTCCTCCGGTGGGTACGGAAAGTGGCTGAAGAAGTGCTCCTGCCGGCGGTAGAGTATGTCGATGCGGGCCTGTTGAGCATCCATCCGGCGGCCAAAGGAGGTCTCAAAGTTGGCTTGCCAAGCCAACTGCTGAGCCGCCTGCCAAGTGATACGTGGAATAGCCCGTTTAACGATCTAGATGAACAACCTGGAAAGAATGGAATGAAACTTAGATATGGAGGAATGATAAGCACGAAAATATAAAGATAGATGGTTAAGAAGAACCGAATAGTTTTTGGAAGAACCCTTGAACAATGAATTCAAGAACCAATCCAAAAGACTAATCAACCTTGCTTCTACAACTTGACACAATCAATATGGAGATTGAAAGCACCAAGAGGATGCTTATAAACAGCTTGCAACACTAATCCCTAAGGAGATTAACTCAGACAAGAAGAGTTAAGCCAAAATCACAATCACAAAGCTCTCCAACAGGCTGGAAATCGTCAATCTGCAACAGCAGCACAAAAACTGTGTTTAATGTGTATTTTCTGCATTCCCCTTGCCCTAGCACGCCTAATAACATATATATAGTGTTTATAATGTTAATGAAATGAAATAATTAACTAAAGGCCCATTAAGACATAAGTTTGGGCTTTTATTCTAAAAAGACTTAAAACAGCCAAATAAGCTTATTCAGCCAATTTGGAACATTTTAGCCTTATGTAGAACCCTTAGACGTGCAACTTGTTCCTTGGTGGACCATGATCATCATCAAAGCTCGTTGGCTCATGAAAGGTGAGTTAGGTGGTTCATGGTTCATGGTTAGAAGCAATGCATCCATCTCAGCTTGTAGTTTAGCTTGAGCCCTTGTTAAGGGACCATGACTTAGCTTGGATGATCCTTCATCATTCTCCCCTTCTTGAAATGGATTCGACCCCGAATCACCATGATCATAGCTCGACGGTGGGAATGGACTCAAGTCACGCACATTGAATGTAGGATCGCATGCGTAATCATCTGGCAACTCCAAAACATAAGCATTATCCCCCGCCTTGTGTAAGACCTTGAAAGGTCCATTTCCTCTTGGAGAGAGCTTGAATTTATTCAACTGTTGAAACCTCTCCTTTCTTAAGTGCAACCAGACGAGATCACCAGGCTCGAATGTGATCTTCTTGCGTCCGTGGTTAGCTTTCGCAACATTGTACTTGCCCTTCTCCTCAAGCTTCTGACGTGTCCTCTCATGCAACTTCCGAATGTGTTCAACCAGCGTTTTAGGACTGAAATCTACTCGCTCCTTCTTAGGCAACGGTGTAAGATCAAACGGGGTTAGTGGATTAAACCCATACACACACTCAAAAGGAGAAATGGAAGTTGAAGAATGCACAACCCTATTATAAGCAAATTCGACATGAGGTAAGGCATCTTCCCATTCCTTAAGACTCTTCTTAATAACAGCCCTTAACAAAGTAGTTAGTGTCCTATTAGTTACCTCAGTTTGGCCATCAGTTTGAGGGTGACTAGAAGTAGAAAACAATTGCTTAGTTCCTAGCTTTCCCCAAAGAGTTTTCCAAAAGTAACTTAGAAATTTAAGATCCCTATCACTAACTATAGTCCTCGGAACTCCATGCAACCTAACTACTTCCCTAAAGAACAAGTTGGCTACATTGGTGGCATCATCAGTCTTATGGCAAGCTATAAAGTGAGCCATCTTAGAGAATCGATTTACAACCACAAATATCGAGTCTCTGCCCCTCTTAGTCCTAGGCAATCCCACAATAAAGTCCATACTAATATCCTCCCAAGGGGATGTAGGGATTGGCAAAGGCGTGTACAAACCATGGGGTTTCACTTTGTGATAAGGGATTGTCCATGATTGAGTCGATCTAGGCACAATGATCTCGAATCCGGCTGAATGAAACGAATTCAGAATGCGAAATGAAACGAAGATGGTGAATGGCGCAGGAGGGTGAGAGAAGAACCAAAGAGAGTCAACGAAGGAACCAAGGCTGAAGAGCCAAAACCCCAATCGTGAATGCTCTAGACCCGTCTCCAATACAACTTTACACTAGCTCCGGCTGGACTAGCACAAAGAGGGACTCGTGAAGGCTCGAAGCACCAATCCGAAGGCGGTTGACACAAACAAGCTCAGCCAAGCAACAACAACAATGCCAACCAAAAACTCTCTTGTTCTTTGATTGATTTTGTGAAATGATTACAAATGTAATTCTAAGCAATTGGGAATAACGTAACTAATCTGCAGCTAAAGAGGCTATCTATATAGACTCTTTTATCTAGACAAAATAAAGAAAAGAAAATTAAAACATTAGTGGGAAGGTGGTAATAAGAGAGCTTCCTCTAATGTAGCTAACAACCTAACAAACCACTAATTCAGCTTAAAAATAGGCTGACTTATTCAAACTAATCCTAAGAGTGTGCTGGACGTTTTTTAAGAGCATATTGGGCTATCCGAATGGGCTGAATTGTTCAACAGATCCATGAGTGATTTGGCTGTGTTTTAAGAGTCCAAATGATGATCCGAATGAGCTGACTTGTTACTCTCTTGGGCCTCCTGGAACGTGATCAACTTGCTATCCTCTTGGGCTGCATTGGACATGAGCAACAGCCTACCCTCTTGGACTGCCTTGGATGTGTTTGCTTGCCTCCCCTCTTGGGCTGCTTTGGACGTGATCAGCAACTCCTTCTCTTGGACTACTTTGGACGTAATCAACAGCTTCTTCTCTTGGGCTGCATTAGACGTGAACAACAGCCTCCCCTCTTGGCTTCTTTGGATGTGATCAACAGCCTCCTCTTAAACTGCTTTGTACATGAGCAACATCTCCTCCCTTTGCTTGCTTACTCCTGCATTCATCAAAAGATTAACACATGAGGTATGGCAATTAAATGGTTCACGCATTGTGCCAAGCAATAGCACTTCCCTTGACATAGCATCTTGGATCTCCTTAGCTCTTGCTCTAGTAATGGGACGTTGATAGCTTCCATGTGATGGTCCTACATCATCCACTCCTTCTTGGAAAGAATTCGACCCCGAATTTTCATCTTGTTCCGAATCTTCTTCATAGGGGCTCGAATCACCTACATTAAAAGTGGTTGATACGGTGTGATCCGTGTTCGAGTCGATCTAGGCACAATGATCTCGAAACGGACTGAATGAAGCGAATTCAGTAGGCGGAGTGAAACGAAGATGATGAATAGGCGCAGGAAAGGTGAGAGAAGAACCAAAGAGAGAGCCAATGAAGGAACCAAGGCTGAAGAGCCAAAACCCCAATCGTGACTGCCCTAGACCCATCTCCAATACAACTTTACACTAGTTCCGGCTGGACTAGCACAAAGAGGGACTCGTGAAGGCTCGAAGCACCAATCCGAAGGAGGTTGACACAAACAAGCTCAGCCAAGCAACAATAGCAATGCCAACCAAAAACTCTCTTGTTCTTTGATTGATTTTCTGAATGATTACAAATGCAATTCTAAGCAATGGATTTTACGTAACTAATCTGCAGCTAAAGAGGCTATCTATATAGACTCTTTTATCTAGACAAAATAAAGAAAAGAGAATTAAAAACATTAGTGGGAAGGTGGTAATAAGAGAGCTTCCTCTAATGTAGCTAACAACCTAACAAACACTAATTTCAGCTTAAAAATAGGCTGAATTATTCAAACTTATCCTTGGAGTGCAAGCTGGACGTTTTTAACGTTTTTAAGGAGCCAAATGGGCTATCCGAATGGGCTGCATTGTTCAACAGATCCATGAGTGATTTGGATGTGTTTAAAGAGCCCAAATGATGATCCGAATGGGTTGAATTGTTACTCTCTTGGACCTCTTTAAACGTGATCAGCTGGCTGCCTTCTTGGGTTGTTTTAGATGTGAGCAGCAGCCTACCCTCTTGGACTGCCTTGGACGTGTTTGCTTGCCTCCCCTCTTGGGATGCCTTAGACGTGTTTGCTTGCCTCCCCTCTAGGGCTGCCTTGGACGTGAGCAGCAGGCTATCCTCGTGAGCTGCTTTGGACGTGATCAATATCTCCTCTCCTGGGTTGCATTGGGCGTGGGCAATAGCCTCCTCTTGGGCTGCATTGGCGTGAGCAACAGCCTCCTCTCCTGGGATGCATTGTACGTGAGCAACAGCCTGCATGGTCTCCTCGAGCTGCATGGGAAGTGAGTACATCGGCATGGTCTCCTTGCTTGGTTCGCTTGCTCCTACATTCACCAAAAGATTAACACATGATGTATGGAAATTAAATGGTTCACGCATTGTGTCTAGCAATAGCACTTTCCTTGACATAACTTCTTGGATCTCCTTTAGCTCTTGCTCTAGTAATGGGACCTTGATAGCTTCCATGTGATGGTCCTACATCATCCACTCCTTCTTGGAAAGAATTCGACCCCGAATTTTCATCTTGTTCCGAATCTCCTTCATAGGGGCTCAAATCTCCTACATTAAAAGTGGTGCTAACTACAAAACCAAGAAAAATCACTCGGTTAGTATAGAAGTCACATTTTTGAATATTAGCATACAAGTATTCTATACGCAATGTAGCAAGCACATCTATCAAATGATTTTCATGCTCCTTTAAAGTCTTACTATAGATAAGAATGTCATCAAAGTAGACTACAACAAATAAACCAATATAAGGTCTCAAAATATGAAGTGGAATCGTAGAGTCATCAGGCACATTCACTAGAGATTTACACAAACTCATCATTAGCACATCAATAGAAGCATAGTTAGTGACATATTCATTCCTAGACTCAAGATACCTACTTGTTGGTTGTACTAACAATGTGTGATGGATTTTGTTCTCTTTACTCTTAGGCCGTGTGTTCTTAGGTTTGGGAGGGGTTCCTTGCTCTACCCTGTTGTTCTCATAGTACTCGGCTATTTGTAAAGGTGTCATAGGTTTAAGTGTTAAAGTTTTACCCATATACTCAAAGCTATATTTGTTAGAAAACCCATCATGTACAACTTTCATATCATATTGCCATGGACGGCCAAGCAGCAAGCGACAAGCATTCATAGGCACAACATCACATGTAATAACATCCTCATATGATCCTAATGTTATATTGACCTTAGTTTGCTTATTGACCTTAAGTTCTCCACACTCATTCATCCAATGTAGTTTATATGGCCTAGGGTGATAAAATGTAAGAAGTTTTAATTTGTTTACCATTTCAGTGCTAGCTATGTTACAACAACTTCCTCCATCAATTATCACATTACACACTTTTCCTTTAATGCTACACCTAGTATGAAACAGATTTTCACGTTGGTTATCCTCACAAGGTGCTAGTTGGACATGCAAAGTTCCCCTAGACCCGTCTCCAATACAACTTTACACTAGTTCTGGCTGGACTAGCACAAAGAGGGACTCGTGAAGGCTCGAAGCACCAATCCGAAGGCGGTTGACACAAACAAGCTCAGCCAAGCAACGATAGCAATGCCAACCAAAAACTCTCTTGTTCTTTGATTGATTTTCTGAATGATTACAAATGCAATTCTAAGCAATGGATTTTACGTAACTAATCTGCAGCTAAAGAGGCTATCTATATAGACTCTTTTATCTAGACAAAATAAAGAAAAGAGAATTAAAAACATTAGTGGGAAGGTGGTAATAAGAGAGCTTCCTCTAATGTAGCTAACAACCTAACAAACACTAATTTAAGCTTAGAAATAGGCTGAATTATTCAAACTTATCCTTGGAGTGCAAGCTGGACGTTTTTAACGTTTTTAAGGAGCCAAATGGGCTATCCGAATGGGCTGCATTGTTCAACAAATCCATGAGTGATTTGGATGTGTTTAAAGAGCCCAAATGATGATCCGAATAGGCTGAATTGTTACTCTCTTGGACCTCTTTAAATGTGATCAGCTGGCTGCCTTCTTGGGCTGTTTTAGATGTGAGCAGCAGCCTACCCTCTTGGACTGCTTTGGACGTGTTTGCTTGCCTCCCCTCTTGGGCTGCCTTGGACGTGAGCAGCAGGCTATCCTCGTGGGCTGCTTTGGACGTGATCAACATCTCCTCTCCTGGGCTGCATTAGGCGTGGGCAACAACCTCCTCTTGGGCTGCATTGGTGTGAGCAATAGCCTCCCCTTGGGCTGCATTGGCGTGAACAACAACCTCCTCTCTTGGGCTGCATTGTACATGAGCAACACGCTGCATGGTCTCCTCGAGCTGCATGGGAAGTGAGTACGTCGGCATGGTCTCCTTGCTTGGTTCGCTTGCTCCTACATTCACCAAAAGATTAACACATGATGTATGGAAATTAAATGGTTCACGCATTGTGTCTAGCAATAGCACTTCCCTTGACATAACTTCTTGGATCTCCTTAGCTCTTGCTCTAGTAATGGGACCTTGATAGCTTCCATGTGATGGTCCTACATCAGTGGTACTAACTCCATACTCTTCCGGTAAGTCCAACACATAAGCATTGTCGTTAATCCGGTGTAAGACTTTGAATGGTCCATCACCCCGTGGTGCTAGCTTGGAATGGCGTTTTGTCGGAAACCGCTCTTTCCTTAGATGTAGCCAAACTAAGTCGCCGGGCTGGAAAACCATCTTCCGACGTCCTTTGTTGTTCCGAGCTGCAGTTTCAACGCCCTTCTTATCAAGTGCAGCTTTGGTCTTAACATGAAGTTCCTTAATGTAGTCCACCTGTTCCAAAGCATCAAAAGCTACTCGATCCTTTCGAGGAATCGGTAATAAATCCAAAGGAGTTAAAGGGTTAAATCCATAAACACATTTGAAAGGTGATAACGAAGTGGAAGAATGCATGGTGCGATTATAAGCAAACTCAATATGTGGTAACATGTCTTCCCATTCTTTTAAGTTATCTTTCAACATGGTTCTAAGGAGGGTCGTTAGGGTCCTATTGGTGACTTCCGTTTGCCCATCTGTTTGGGGATGACTAGAGGTCGAGAATAGTAATCTAGTGCCCATTTTTCCCCAAAGTGTCTTCCAAAAGAAACTCAAAAACTTGACATCCCTATCACTAACAATAGTTTTAGGTATTCCATGCAATCTCACTATTACCTTAAAGAAAAGATTAGCAACATTATATGCATCATCAGTTTTATGACATGGAATAAAATGTGTCATTTTAGAGAATCTATCTACTACCACAAAAATGGAATCTCTTCCTTTCTTAGTCCTAGGTAGTTCAACAATGAAATCCATACTTATGTCTTCCCAAGGGCCATTAGGCGTTGGTAAGGGTGTATACAGCCCGTGGGGTTGTACCCTAGCTTTGGCCTTAAGACATTCAATGCACCTTTTCAGCATGTGTTCTACATCCCTTAACATATGAGGCCAATAAAAGTGAGTTTGCAACATGTGATAAGTTTTGTCCCTCCCAAAATGCCCCATTAAACCTCCTTTATGGGCTTCTTCCACTAATAAGATCCTAAGGGAACATCTAGGTATGCAAATCTTATCCACTTTAAACAAGAAACCTTCAAACACAAAATACTTATCATAAGGGCCTTGAGTAGTGCATCTATGAAATATCTTCCCAAATTCAGCATCATCCACATATATTTCCTTAATGTAAGTAAAACCTAACATCCTAGAATCCAAGGTGGTGATTAAGGTGTATCTCCTAGACAATGCATCCGCTACGACATTATCCTTTCCTTTCTTATACTTGATAATGTAAGGAAAGGTTTCGATGAACTCCATCCACCTACCATGCCGTCCATCTAGCTTATCTTGGCTTCTAAAGTGTCTAAGTGAATCATGATCGGTTTTCAAAACAAACTCTTGAGGCCAAAGGTAATGTTGCCATGTTTTGAGTACTCTAAACAAGGCATACAATTCTTTGTCATAAGTGGAGTAGTTTATGCATGCACCCTTCAATTTTTCACTAAAGAAAGCTAGAGGCTTACCTTCTTGCATAAGGACGCCGCCAATACCAATACCGGATGCGTCGCATTCAACCTCAAAGAGTTTAGTGAAGTCCGGTAGAGCGAGTAGGGATGCATGGGTGAGGCGTCTCTTGAGCTCTTCAAAGGCTCTTTGCTGCGGTTCATTCCACTAAAAAGGAACCTTCTTTTTGGTCAAAGCCGTGAGAGGTGTTGCAATGGTGCTAAAATCTCTCACAAACCTTCTATAGAATGTAGTTAGGCCATGGAAACTCCTCATGTCGCCAACCGACCTAGGAGTGGGCCATTCATTGATTGCCTTCACCTTGTCCTCATCCACTTGCAAACCATTGGCACTTACTACAAAACCAAGAAAAATCACTCGGTTAGTATAGAAATCACACTTTTGAATATTAGCATACAAGTATTCTATACGCAATGTAGCAAGCACATCTCTCAAATGATTTTCATGCTCTTTTAAAGTCTTACTATAGATAAGAATGTCATCAAAGTAGACTACAACAAATAAACCAATATAAGGTCTCAAAATATGATTCATTAATCTCATGAAGGTACTAGGAGCGTTAGTTAAGCCAAAAGGCATTACTAGCCACTCATAGAGACCAAATTTGGTTTTAAAAGCTGTTTTCCATTCATCCCCTTCCCTCATTCTAATTTGATGGTAGCCACTCCTAAGGTCAATCTTAGTTAAAATTGTAGCTCCATGTAACTCATCAAGCATATCATCTAAACGGGGAATAGGGTGTCTATACTTGATAGTAATGTTATTGATTGCTCTACAATCAATACACATTCTCGAAGTATTATCCTTCTTGGGTACTAGCAGGACGGGAACGGCACAAGGACTAAGGCTTTCCCGCACATACCCCTTATCTAGCAATGCTTGAACTTGGTTCTGAATTTCTTGGGCTTCCGTAGGGTTCATCCTATAGGCGGGCCTATTGGGAAGAGTGGCTCCGGGTATTAAATCTATTTGGTGTTCAATGCCCATAATGGGCGGCAAGCCGGCTGGAATCTCCTCAGGAAAAACGTCCCTAAACTCATCTAACAGCCCCTGAATAGCACTAGGAAGTGGAATCGTAGAGTCATGAGGCACATTTACTAGAGATTTACACAAACTCATCATTAGCACATCAATAGAAGCATAGTTAGTGACATATTCATTCCTAGACTCAAGATAGCTACTTGTTGGTTGTACTAACAATGTTTGATGGGTTTTGTTCTCTTTACTCTTAGGCCGTGTGATCTTAGGTTGTGGAGGGGTTCCTTGCTCTACCCTCTTGTTCTCATAGTACTCGGCTATTTGTAAAGGTGTCATAGGTTTAAGTGTTAAAGTTTTACCTTTATACTCAAAGCTATATTTGTTAGAAAACCCATCATGAACAACTTTCCTATCATATTGCCATGGACGGCCAAGCAGCAAGTGACAAGCATTCATAGGCACAACATCACATGTAATAACATCCTCATATAATCCTAATGTTATATTGACCTTAGTTTGCTTATCGACCTTAAGTTCTCCACACTCATTCATCCAATGTAGTTTATATGGCCTAGGGTGATATAATGTAAGAAGTTGTAATTTGTTTACCATTTCAGTGCTAGCTATGTTACAACAACTTCCTCCATCAATTATCACATTACACACTTTTCCTTTAATGCTACACCTAGTATGAAACAGATTTTCACGTTGGTTATCCTCACAAGGTGCTAGTTGGACATGCAAAGTTCTCCTAGCAATCAAAGATTCACCTTGTTCATACTCAATGCAATCATCATTCTCATTTTGTTCATTGTCATCAATTAATGCATTTTCATCATCTAATTCCACATCATCCTCACTCTCATATTCTCCTAGATGGTTTATGATCAAAGTGCGTCTATTAGGACATTCTCTACGCATATGATCTCTACCTTGGCATTTAAAACACACAATGTCCCTAGTTCTAGAGTTAGAGATAGGAGTACTCCCTCGATGATCACTTGAAGGCTCATTCAAGGATCGTGGTGTAGTGGACGGTGTTGAAGACCTTCTTTGCCCTTCTTGGCCCATAGGTGCCGATTTTCTCTCTTTCTTCCGGCCTCCTTGCTCCTTGCTGTTGTTAGGCAGTAGCCGGCTCCCTTGTGCTTTCCAAGCGTTGGGCGTTCCATGGGTTGGTTTGTATTCCCGGTTTCGCACCTTAGTCTTCCTTTCCACCTTGATGGCCAAGTGTAGTAATTGCTCCATGGTGCTGTATGGATACATATCAACCTCTTTAGCCAAATTAGAATTCAGAATACGAAGGTACCTTGCCATAGTGTTTTCTTCATCTTCTAGAACGTTGGCCTTCACCATAGCAACTTGCATATTCGTATAAGCTTCCTCAGCGTTGAGAGAGCCTTGTCTCAAATTTTCCAGCCGTTGTGGAAGCTCTCGGGTATAGTGAGGTCGGACGAACCTAGCCCTCATTAGTGCCTTCATATGCTCCCATGTGGTGATTTGAGGATCCAATGTTCGAACTCTTTCTTTGACTACGCGATCCCACCATACCAAAGCATAGCCTTGGAACTCGAGAGCGGCTAGCTGAACCTTCCTAGGCTCGCTAAAGTTGTGACACAACCAGATTTGCTCAACTTTAGTTTCCCACTCCGTGTAGACGTCGGGATCACACTTTCCTTCAAAGACGGGAATTTTGATTTTGACTTTTCCGAGTCCGTCTTGCTCCTGATAGGGCCGAAAGTTATCTCGTCCTTGCCTTGGCTGCTGGAATGGCCGATTGTAACCCTCCCACGTGTGGTCCTCAAAATAAGCTTCATTCCGTCGCTGAAAGTTATCAACAAAGGGTGGCATGTTAGAAGCATTAGGGGGTTCGTTGGAATGTAAATTACCTTGATCCGGATGACCCGGCTCTCTAGTAACACGTGAAGGACCGCCAAACTCATAGTTGGTTCTCAAAGGTGGTGTCCCGGCTGGTGGTGTTCGTGCTTCCATAGACTCCACTCGTTTGGATAGGTTAGCTACGGAATCGGACAATTGTTTCAATAGACTGATCATCTCAGGCGTGACGGTCTCGCTACTCGACTTGCTGGGACTTAGGGACCTGGACATGCTCAAGTAACAAACAAAGAACTGGTTAGGTTAGAAAAGCAAAGATCTCACTTGTGTATCGCTCACACTCTCGTTGGTATTGCCTAGCTGGTGCCTCGAGTTGTAAGGATCCAACACCTTAAGATCGCGATTTCCGAACCTTCTTAGCAACCCTTTGGAACTAGAACTGCTGAAACTGAATGTTAGTGTCGGAGATGGATCAAGACACCCCTAATTAGAGTATTGACCGTTGGGTTGGTGTAGGTACGGTGAATGTGTTTAGAATGACGTTTAGAGCTGTTTGAAAGAGTTTACCTGTGCTTGATGTAGATTAATAAGGGCCAGCTGTTTTTTGTATGTGTCTTTTTTTTTTTTTTGAAAGATCTCTTAGACTTTGTCAAAGATTTGAGGGAGAGAAGGTAACCTGAAACTGCTTGCAACGAGAATTGTAGGAGAGCAGGTTACCGAATTGTGTATGCAGCGTTTGAGCTCTCTTTTTGTTTTGTTTTCGTTTAGTGTTTACCTCTCCTCAAGATGTTGTCCGGCACTAAGAACCCTTGGCTTTTGCCTTTGAACACTTCAAGCACAAGTTAAACCTCAATTGGATAAGCAATAGGTTAACAAAGAAGAAAGGAGTGATCAATTGTACCAACTGAGCTCTGATACCAACTGATACGGGATTGTCCGTGATTGAGTCGATCTAGGCACAATGATCTCGAATCCGGCTGAATGAAACGAATTCAGAATGCGGAATGAAACGAAGATGGTGAATGGCGCATGAGGGTGAGAGAAGAACCAAAGAGAATTAACGAAGGAACCAAGGCTGAAGAGCCAAAACCCCAATCGTGAATGCTCTAGACCCGTCTCCAATACAACTTTACACTAGCTCCGGCTGGACTAGCACAAAGAGGGACTCGTGAAGGCTCGAAGCACCAATCCGAAGGCGGTTGACACAAACAAGCTCAGCCAAGCAACAACAGCAATGCCAACCAAAAACTCTCTTGTTCTTTGATTGATTTTGTGAAATGATTACAAATGTAATTCTAAGCAATTGGGAATAACGTAACTAATCTGCAGCTAAATAGGCTATCTATATAGGCTCTTTTATCTAGACAAAATAAAGAAAAGAAAATTAAAACATTAGTGGGAAGGTGGTAATAAGAGAGTTTCCTCTAATGTAGCTAACAACCTAACAAACCACTAATTCAGCTTAAAAATAGGCTGACTTATTTAAACTAATCCTAGGAGTGTGCTGGACATTTTTTTAAGAGCAGATTGGGCTATCCGAATGGGCTGAATTGTTAAACAGATCCATGAGTGATTTGGCTGTGTTTTAAGAGCCCAAATGATGATCCGAATGAGCTGACTTGTTACTCTCTTGGGCCTCCTGGAGCGTGATCAACTTGCTATCCTCTTGGTCTGCATTGGAAATGAGCAACAGCCTACCCTCTTGGACTGCCTTGGACGTGATCAACAGCTCCTTCTCTTGGACTGCTTTGGACGTAATCAACAACTTCTCCTCTTGGGCTGCATTGGACGTGAACAACAGCCTCCCCTCTTGGCTTCTTTGGACGTGATCAACAACCTCCTCTTGGACTGCTTTGTACGTGAGCAACATCTCCTCCCTTTGCTTGCTTGCTCCTGCATTCATCAAAAGATTAACACATGAGGTATGGCAATTAAATGGTTCACGCATTGTGCCAAGCAATAGCACTTCCCTTGACGTAGCTTCTTGGATCTCCTTAGCTCTTGCTCTAGTAATGGGACCTTGATAGCTTCCATGTGATGGTCCTACATCACTTTGGATTTGGCTCTAAGGCATTCTAAACATCTCTTAACAGCATGTTCTACATCCCTAAGCATATGGGGCCAAAAGAAGTGTGAGGTAAGCATAGGATAAGTCTTATCTCTCCCAAAATGCCCCATTAATCCTCCTTTATGGGCTTCATCAAGTAATAACATCCGAAGAGAACACCTAGGGATACAAACCTTATCAACCTTAAACAAGAAACCATCAAACAAGTAGAACTTATCTAGAGCACCCTTAGCCACACATATCTTGTAGGTTTCACCAAAATCAGCATCATCAACATATAATTCCTTAATATACACGAAACCTAGCACTTTAGAATCAAGGGTGGTCAACAAAGAGTGACTCCTAGATAATGCATCAGCAACTACATTGTCCTTTCCCTTTTTATACTTGATAACATAAGGAAAAGTCTCAATGAACTCCATCCAACTACCATGGCGCCTATCTAGTTTATCTTGACTCCTAAAGTGTTTTAAAGATTCATGATTAGAATGCAAGATAAACTCTCTAGGCCACAAGTAGTGTTGTCATGTCTTAAGTACTCTAAACAAAGCATATAACTCCTTATCATAAGTAGAATAGTTAAGACATTCTCCTTTGAGTTTCTCACTAAAGAAAGCAATAGGTTTACCTTCTTGCATAAGAACACCTCCAATTCCAATTCCGGATGCATCACACTGCACTTCAAATGGCTTGTTGAAATCTGGAAGAGCAAGCAAAGGTGCATGAGTGACAACCTCCTTAAGCTTGTTGAATGCATGGTCCTGCGCACTACCCCACACAATTGGCGTGTTCTTCTTGCATATTTCCGTCAATGGGGCTGCAATGGTGCTAAAATCACGCAGAAAATGTCTATAGAAGCTAGCAAGACCATGAAACCTCCTAACATTGCCAATAGAGCTCGGAATAGGCCAATCTCGAATGGCCTTGATCTTCTCCTCATCCACTTGTAAACCGTCTATGCTCACTACAAACCCAAGAAAAATAACTTTATTAGTGCAAAAGTCACATTTCTTAAGATTGGCATACAAGTGTTCATCTCTAAGAGTATAAACAACTTCCCTTAGATGTGTTTCATGCTCCTCTAGTGATTTGCTGTAAATGAGAATGTCATCAAAGTAAACAACAACAAATTTACCTATAAACTTTCTCAAAACATGGTTCATTAATCTCATGAAAGTAGAAGGAGCATTAGTAAGTCCAAATGGCATAACAAGCCACTCATATAAACCAAACTTGGTTTTATAAGCAGTTTTCCACTCATCCCCTTCCTTCATCCTAATATGATGGTATCCACTCCTAAGATCAATTTTACTAAACAGAGTGGAACCATGAAGCTCATCTAACATATCATCAAGGCGTGGGATAGGGTGGTGATACTTAATGGTTATGTTATTGATGGC
Source organism: Fagopyrum homotropicum (assembly GCA_033239125.1). Taxonomy (NCBI): domain Eukaryota; kingdom Viridiplantae; phylum Streptophyta; class Magnoliopsida; order Caryophyllales; family Polygonaceae; genus Fagopyrum; species Fagopyrum homotropicum. The sequence goes on from BSWB01000005.1 coordinate 64,457,716, forward strand.
CCTACAATCAACACACATCCTCCAAGTATTATCTTTGTTAGGCACTAAAAGCACGGGGACAACACATGGATTAAGGCTTTCCCTCACATAACCCTTATTTAAGAGCTCTTGCACTTGGTTTCTAACCTCTTGGCTCTCATTAGGGTTCATTCTATATGCTGGCCTATTCGGTAAGGTTGCTCCCGGAATGAGATCTATTTGATGCTCTATACCTCTTAAGGGTGGTAGGCCATGGGGTATCTCATTAGGAAACACATCCTTAAACTCCTCAAGTATGGCTACAATGCTAGGTGAAAGATTTGCCTTAGTTTCATCACTCACTAGGGCTAACTTCTTACATAAGGTCATCAAAGTGATTTCTAGAGGAAGATAAGCACTTTGAAACTCAGATTTGGCTACTAGCAAAGTAGAGGCCATTTGTGTGTTAGTTGAAACTAAAAGGGTATTAGAAGGCTCTATTGGCTCGGTTTTGGAATTATTTGGCTTACTCCCCTTCTTAGCTTGGTCAACCCCTTGTTCACTTGCCTTTTTCTTCTCAAATGCCTCAGCTATTTGTAAGGGAGTCATAGGCTTTAAGGTTACATGTTTTCCATTAAAAGTGAAAGTATACCTATTAGTGTAACCATCATGTAAGACTCTCCTATCAAATTGCCAAGGACGACCTAATAAGATATGACAAGCTTGCATAGGCACAACATCACACAAAACATTATCCTCATAATGGCCTAAAGTGAATGTGACCTTAACTTGCTTATTTACCTTTAATTCTCCACATTCATTCATCCAATGAAGCTTATAAGGCCTAGGGTGATAGAAAATTATTAATTGCAGCATATTAACCAATTCGGTGCTAGCTATGTTACAACAACTACCCCCATCAATTATAATATTACAAACCTTCCCTTTAACCAAACATCTAGTGTGAAACAAGTTTTCCCTTTGGTTATCCTCACAAGGGGCAGGTTGTATACTAAGGGCTCTCCTAGCTATCAAAGCATTATCATGTGACAAGCAAACATCCAAAACAGGCTCATCATGCTCAAAATCAGATTCAACACAAGCAATAAACTCGTTTGGAACATCCAAATCACATAGCACATAGTTATTAGCTAGGAATGAACTAGGGTGATCAAACAACACACGTTGAGCAAGCAAGCAATCCCCTTGTTCATATACTATTCCATCATCCGAATCAACATCATCACTAGGCTCGATTTCATTAGATTCAAGTTCATGCTCAGATTCTGATTCATATTGGCCTAAATGATTTATTAGCAAAGTTCTCCTATTCGGACAATCTTTCATCATGTGTCCTCTACCTTGACACTTAAAACACACAACATCTCTAGCCCTAGAAGAAGAAGAGTTATAAGTACTCCCTTGAGGTGGTTTAGGGGCTGCAATAGGCGCCTTAGGGTAGGTTAGGCGAGTGGGAGCTTGCTCGGGGGCTGCTTTGGGGGCTTCGCGGTTGTATCCTCCGTGTCGGTTCCCTCCTTGTTGTTTCCATACATTTGAGGTCCCAAATGAGCTCTGATACCAATTGATACGGGGAATAGCCCGTTTAACGATCTAGACGAACAACCTGGAAAGAATGGTTGAAACTTAGATATGGAGGAATGATAAGCACGAAAATATAAAGATAGATGGTTAAGAAGAAACGAATAGAACTATGGAAGAACCCTTGAACAATGAATTCAAGAACCAATCCAAAAGACTAATCAACCCTACTTCTACAACTTGAGACAATCAATATGAAGATTGAAAGCACCAAGAGGATGCTTATAAACAACTTTCAACACTAATCCCTAAGGAGATTAACTCAGACAAGAAGAGTTAAGCCAAAATCACAATCACAAAGCTCTCCAACAGGCTGGAAATCGCCAATCTGCCACAGCAGCACAAAAACTGTGTTTAATGTGTATTTTCTACATTCTCTTTTATCTTCTTCTCGACTTTGATGGCGAGATGTAGTAATTCTGTCATAGTAGAGTAGGGAAACAAATCCACCTCGTTAGCAAAACTTGAATTAAGGATACGGAGATACCTGGCCATAGTTGCTTCGTCATCCTCACAAACATTGGCCTTCACCATAGCCATTTGCATGGCATTGTAGGTCTCCTCTGAACGCATTGAACCTTGCCTCAAGTTTTCCAACTTTTGCCTCAAGTCCCTCATATAATATTGGGGAACAAATCAAGCTCGCATGATTGCCCTCATTTGTTCCCATGTTGCAACTTGTGGATCCATGTTTTGCCTCCTTTCCTTCACAAGCTCATTTCACCATATCAAAGCATAATCAGTGAACTCAAGGGCTGCGTAATGTAGCTTTTTATTCTCGGGAAAGTTGTGGCACGCCCATATCTGCTCAATCTTCGTCTCCCAAGCCATGTACACATCCGGATCACACTTGCCTTCAAAGGATGGGATCTTGATCTTCACCTTGCCTAGATCATCTTGCTCATGATCTCGCCATCTCCTTTGGTCTCTATTGTCTCTCCTCCCTTCATAGTCTTCGTCTTGCCTCCATCAATACTCTCGCCTCCCATCTTGATCCCTCTCATCTTCTCGTCTCCTATCTTCACGCCTCCTATTTTGTTCCATCCTTCTTTCCTCATTTATCATCCATTCCTCGTCTTGCCTCCAGGCTTCCTCTTGCCTTCTTCTTGTGCATAATCATAGCCATCATCTTCGGACTCCTCATTATCTCCATCTTGTGTGGTGCTAAGAGAGAAATTAGCATAATGACCGTTATCATGAATAGGAGGTTTAGAGTTAGAATGATGCCCATGTGAAGCATTAATGGGAATCTTCTTGGCTTCGTTGAAAGCTTCTTGTTGGCTGTCAAGAGGTACTCGTCGATGGCTTATAGTTAAGGGTTTAGAACCTGCTCCTTTCTCAAAGTGATGGCCTAGTGCCTTAGTTAGGGGAAATGAGGTGTCTTCCGCCTTATTAGTCTTAAGCTCCGTTATTTGCCTTTGTAAACCCGTAAGCCTATCTTCCATGGCTTTAAATTCTGCTTGCATCATAGCCTTCATCATGCTAATCAAATCTGCCGGACTAGACTCCGGTTGCTTCTCGGTATGATGATCACTAGACATCTTGTTAAACACAACAGAACAAACAAACAAGTTAGATTAGATCAAAACAAAATCCTCTCTAGTGTGTCTCTCAAGTGTTTATCCCTCACTCTCAAGTGATGTGATAAGACTTTGCTGATGGCTCACCTTGTAAGAATTAACAACCTTGTGTGGGTAGTGTCTAGTCAAATATAAGCTAACACGAAACAACAATTGAATTAATCAAGGTATGTCCTAGGCTGACTCAACAAAAGAAAGAAAAAAAAATAATGACTCAAGGAATGGACTAGTTGTATGAATGAGATGTACAACCAAAATGACCCGAAATATAGTCTCAAGATAAGCTAAAAGAACCTTACTCGTAAGTGCCTCAACTTGCAACCTCAAACACCAAAATCAACAACTAAGGTCGGTTTAGGGTAGGGTGGCCGAATGAAAAAGGCTTGGAATGTAGGTTTCTTGGAGTCCCCTTGAAATCTTCTTCCTCTTAGTCAACTCTTGCAAGAACAATGTTGTTAGTTTAATAACTTAGAGCTAAACACAATGCAAACACAAAGCTGAATTCTTCTTTTCTTTTCTTTTATTATTTTGGTTCGTCCTTCTTTTTTTTTTTTTTTTTAAATATTCTAGACAACAGCTTTCCTTTTTTTTTTTATCTCAGCAAAAATAAAAACGAAAATTAAATAACAAGAGGGTAAATAGGGAAACAACTAAAAAGATAAGATATGGTTAGAGATAAGATATGGCTGAAGCAGGATTATGGAAAAAAATATGAAAAGATATGGTTATTGTAGGATTAAGGAAAATATGGAAAGATATGGCTGTTGTAGGATTAGGGTTTACGAAAAACAGTAGGTTAGGGTAGGTTTTGGCGGCATGAAAGTGGTGGTGGGGCTGGCGTGGTGGTGTTGGTGTTTGTTGATGACTTCGGTGTTCAATTCGCTAATCAAGAACAACAAACAAGTTAGAATTCAATCAACTTAGAATAGAAGAGAGAAAAACTGAAGAAAAGAAAAGACTACAAAAGACAATGATCAATTGCAATGATCAAAACAAACTCTTTTTGTGATTTTATGACTCTTTTGATGATGGTTGAATGTCCCCAAAGCTCTTATACCAATTGATACGGGAATAGCCCGTTTAACGACCTAGACGAACAACCTGGAAAGAATGGAATGAAACTTAGATATGGAGGAATGATAAGCACGAAAATATAAAGATAGATGGTTAAGAAGAACCGAATAAACTATGGAAGAACCCTTGAACAATGAATTCAAGAACCAATCCAAAAGACTAATAAACCCTGCTTCTACAACTTGACACAATCAATATGGAGATTGAAAGCACCAAGAGGATGCTTATAAACAACTTGCAACACTAATCCCTAAGGAGATTAACTCAGACAAGAAGAGTTAAGCCAAAATCACAATCACAAAGCTCTCCAACAGGCTGGAAATCGTCAATCTGCAACAGCAGCACAAAAACTGTGTTTAATGTGTATTTTCTGCATTCCCCTTGCCCTAGCACGCCTAATAACATATATATAGTGTTTATAATGTTAATGAACTGAAATAATTAACTAAAGGCCCATTAAGACATAAGTTTAGGCTTTTATTCTAAAAAGACTTAAAACAACCAAATAAGCTTATTCAGCCAATTTGGAACATTTCAGCCTTATGTAGAACCCTTAGGCGTGCAACTTGTTCCTTGGTGGACCATGATCATCATCAAAGCTCGTTGGCTCATGGAAGGTGAGTTAGGTGGTTCATGGTTCAGGGTTAGAAGCAATGCATCCATCTCAGCTTGTAGTTTAGCTTGAGCCCTTGTTAAGGGACCATGACTTAGCTTGGATGATCCTTCATCACCAAGCATCCTGCCGATTGTCAAAATGGGTGGTCATAGAGGAGGCGAAACTGGACTGCCACGCCTGCTGCTGCTCAAGCATGGTCCGCTGGTGCTCGGTCTACCATGCCTGATGCTGAGTAGTCAGGGCTTCCATCTGAGCCTGGAGGCTCTCCATGGCCGGACCATCATCCGGGGATGCAGTAGGCATCCGGTATGGGCATGTGGTCATCAAAATGAGCCCGACTAGAGCTCGCAGCGTGTCTCTCAACAATGGCCACCTGAGGCCGTCTCGGCACGAAAGAGTCAACCGGAATATATAGCTCGGAGAGCTCGTCTCCAAGTGGAAGCGGCCGGGGGAGGTATGTGATGTGGCTTCCATCTGCTAATGAAAGCCAAAAAAGGTTCTCCCCATCCCTCTTGAGGAGCTTGCACCTCCTCAGCATCCCCTCCGTGTATTGTGGGGCCTCCAACCCATCCTCTAAGTCGGAAAGATCCATCACCTGTGAGGCGATCAAGGAAATCACCCCACCGCCAACAATGTCCCTTGGCTCGTCCTTCCTAATCCGCTTCAAAGCGGTAAGGAAGAGGTATGACCAATCTGGTACCTTCTCGCTCATCGGAAGGCAAGCGTATAACAATGGGAGGTCCTTGAGGGCGACCTTGTTCTCCTCTTTCTGTCCACAGAAGACACTCATGATGATCTTCGACAGGAGCCTCAAGCAAGGGTAAGTATGTTTATTGGAGTACTCACCCCCGGTATAAAACTCGGATCCGGTGGTGCCTTCCAAAACTCGCAAAGGTTGTGTGTCAGAACGGGTTCCCACCAGTTCTCTGAGGCGCAAATAGTTACCCCAAATGCTTCTTGCAGTTGGGTGTAATCTAGTGTATACTTTTTCTTGTTGAACTTGAATGAAAGTCCAACACAAACATTGTCCTCCTTCTCCATGGTGAAGGTGGCGATGAATTGGCGGCTGAGCTCGGGGTACGTCGGAGCACTCATGTCCAGAAATTCACCGAGCCCAGCGTTGGTGAGAAATGACTACATGCTCTCCAACATGCCCAATTTTTCCAAAGTAGGAACGTTCGAAAACCGAGTTGCATACACAACCCGATCCTGCACAATCCTATAACGGGTCTTCTCAGCCTTCGACATTTTGTATTTCCTCTGTGGTTCCATTTCGTACAATTGATCAAGTAAAGGAATTAGAAAGTTCAGAAATTGGAGAAAGAGACGAACCCTGTGTTGCTATTTCCGCAGGGGCGGCACTTGCAGGCGCAGAGGCGGAGAGGCGCAGGGGCGTGAGCTTGCAGGCGCAGGGGCGGAAGAACTTTTGAGGGCGATTTTTGACAGCGACGGAGGTGGTGGAGCTGGGGAGCGTTTGGGTGGCTTCTTACTGGTGGAGACGTTGACGGAGGTGGTGAGTAGTGGAGGGAAGAGAGTGTGAGGGGGAAAGTGTTGTAGGATTAGGGATTTCAGAGATTGATGGAGGTGTTGGTAAGGAGCGGGAGAGAGTGACACAGGGTGTCGGGGCTGGTTGTGGTGGTGCTGACGAGGTGGCGCAGGGGCGTTGGAGTAGGGTTGGTACAGGGCGTGAGATTGGGGCGCAGGGGGCGTGAGTTTGAGAGAGTGAAGGTTCGGGAGAGAGTTGTGGTAGGTGAGGAGGGAGATGGGTGGGTGAGGTAGGTGTAGGGAATACTTTTAGGATTTCTATTTTTTTTCTTTTCTAGGTAAAACCGTAGGGGCGGGGGCTTGTCACCGCGGGGGCGGGGGCTTGTCACTGCGGGGGCGGTGACAAGGAAGAGGGGGTGCAGGCTCAGCGCCGTGGGCGGCGCTGAGGATGCGTGTCAAGGGTGGCCGCCGCAGGGGCGTAAGGGAGTCACCGCGCGGGCGGTGACTAGTTTGTTGTCAACGCATGCCCAGCGCCGGGGGCGGTGCTGGGCAGGGGTGTCACCGCAGGGGCGGGGACACTAAGCCGTAGGGGAGGTTTTCTTGACAAAGGCTCCTCTTCTTATTACTTCTGATTGGGTCTCCTCCAGCACCATCTCGTCAATCCGATCGTTCTTTACTCCTTCAAGGTAGGGCTTTAGTCTTTGTCCATTTACGTTGAACACCTTGTGCGTTTGGGGATCATAGAGATCCATAGCGCCGTGAGGGTATACTTCGGCTATCACGAACGGCCCCGTCCACCTTGAACGCAGCTCACCTGCAAAAAGTTTCAAACGTGATTGAAAGAGAAGTGCCTTATTACCTACCTTGAAGTCCTTCCGGAGAATGTTTCGGTCATGCCATGCGTCGGTTTTTTCTTTGTATGCAGTGGCATGGTCATACGCATTTAATCTCTATTCTTCCAACTCGCAATTGGAGTTTCCGGAATTCTCCCACTTCCTCTATGTTCATGTTGAACTTCTTTACTACCCACCAAGCTTTGTGCTCTATCTCCACCGAAAGGTGGCAAGCTTTCCCAAACACGAGCCTGAAGGGAGACATCCCTATAGGAGTCTTGTAGGCTGTTCGATATGCCCATAGAGCGTCGTTAAGGCCTTGCCCTCCAATCCTTTCTTCCGGGAGAGACCGTCTTTTTGAGAATGGTCTTAATTTCCCGGTTGGATACCTCAGCTTGACCATTTGTTTGTGGATGATAAGCTGTTGACACTCGTTGGTGGACGTGATACTTCTTAAGGAGGGCCGTGATCTTCTTGTTGCAAAAATGGGTACCCCTATCACTGATTAAGGCTTTCGGGATTCCAAATCTTGCAAATATATTATCCTTAAGGAAAGCTGCAACCACTTTTGAATCATCTGTTTTGGTGGCCTTTGCTTCCACCCACTTGAAAACATAGTCCACCGCAAGTAATATATATGTATGCCCAAATGAAGTAGAAAAAGGCCCCATGAAATCAATTCCCCAAACATCAAATATTTCACAAAATATAAGAGAGGATTGGGACATTTCATGTCTCTTTGAAATGTTTCCTACCCTTTGGCATCTATCACACACTTTGCAAAACGCAAAAGCATCTCTAAAAATGTGTGGCCAAAACAACCTGCATCCAAAACTTTTCTTGCAGTTTTATTTGCCCCAAAGTGCCCCCCCACATGCTTCGGAATGACAGAAAGTTAAGATAAATTGTACCTCATTATCCGGAATGCAACGGCGGATTACTTGGTCACTACAATGCTTCCAAAGGTAGGGGTCGTCCCAAACGTAGTGTTGAGATTCAACCTTCACCTTCTTTCGTTGTGCCTTGGTGAAGTCTGGAGGGTACTCATTCCTAACAATGAAGTTCACAATGTAAGCAAACCAAGATTTAAAAGATTGGATCTTAAGACAAACCTCTGTCGTCCATTCCACAGGGGCGCCTAGGTTGAGCCGCAGGGGCGGGACGCTTGAGGCGCGGGGGCGGTTACACAACAGAGCGTTGTGTAGAAGGTGTCGTTTGGAAAAATTCCAGCTATTTCATTTCCTTTGGTTGGATCTTCCTCTTCCTTCACTAGCCTGGTCAAATGATCGGCCACCAGGTTCTCAGCCCCCTTCTTGTCCCGTATCTCTAGGTTGAACTCACTTAGAAAGAGTACCCACCGAATCAATCGTGCCTTTGCCTCCTTCTTCGCCATGAGGTATCTAAGAGTTGCATGGTCAGTAAAGATAATTACCTTTACTCCAAGAAGGTACTGCCTGAATTTCTCAAGGGCGAAAACCACCGCTAGCATCTCCTTCTCGGTGGTAGTGTAATTCCTTTGTGCTCCATTGAGTATCATAGACGCATAGTGGATCACGTGTGAGGCTCTCCCATCCTTTTGTCCTAAGACAGCTCCTACTGCGTAGTCACTGGCGTCACACATGATTTCGAAGGGTTTCTCCCAATCCGGAGAACGGATGATTGGTGCGCTAGTGAGACATGCCTTCAAAGTGTCGAAAGCTTTCTTGAAACTTTCATCCACTATGAAGGTGACGTCTTTCTTGAGCAATTCACATAAAGGTTCCGAGATCTTTGAGAAGTCTTTGATAAACCGTCGGTAGAAACCTACATGACCAAGAAAAGATCGGATTTCCTGAATGTTAGTAGGATAAGGTAAACTTTGAATTACATCAACCTTTGCCTTATCTACCTCTATCCCTTTTGAGGATATTACATGTCCTAGCACAATTCCTTGTTCTACCATGAAATGGCATTTTTCCGAATTAAGAACTAAATTGGTTTCAACACATTTTTCAAGAACTAGTTTCAAATGTCCTAGACATGCATCAAAACTGTCTCCATGGACGGTAAAATCATCCATGAAGACTTCAATAAAATTTTCTATGTATTCGGAGAAAATACTTATCATGCACTGTTGGAAGGTGCCGGGGGCATTGCAAAGTCCAAATGGCATTCTACGGTACGCAAAAGTGCCAAATGGGCAAGTGAACGTCGTCATTTCTGGATCTTCCGGCGCAATGGCTATTTGGAAGTAACCCGAATATCCATCCAGGAAGAAGTAGTATGGATGACCTGCAAGACGTTCCAACATTTGGTCAATAAAAGGCAATGGAAAATGGTCTTTACGTGTTACCTTGTTGAGTTTGCGGTAGTCAATGCAAACTCTCCATCCGGTTTGCGTTTTACTTGGGACCATCTCTCCATGTTGATTTTCCACCATTGTGATACCTCCATTCTTTGGAACTACTTGGGTTGGACTAACCCAAGTGCTATCCGAAATAGGAAAGATTATAACCGCTTGAAGGAGGTTCAACACCTCCTTCTTGACCACATCCATCATTGGCGGATTCAACCTTCGTTGAGGTTGCCTAGATGGTTTAGCATATTCCTCAAGTAAGATTCCATGCATGAAAGTGGACGGACTTATCCCCTTGATATCCGCAATAGTCCATCCAAGGGCCGTCTTGTGTTCTTTTAACACTCTTACCAACTTATCCTCTTGACCGGTAGTCAATTTGTTGGAGATGATCACCGGCAAGGTATTGTTGTCACCAAGGAAAACGTACTTGAGGTGGGATGGAAGGTCTTTCAACTCTATTTTTGGTGCCTGCACTATAGATGGAACAAGCTTCTCGCTTGGGTTAGTAAAGTGGGCCCAATGGTCAAAGTGGAGATAGGTAACCTCTTATACACATCTAACTGGGTTAGGACCTCTTTCATGCTGGATGTTAATGCATATTCTGAATTGTGATCATCAATGTCATGTTCAATTATATTTTTTAATTCGTCAATGTCAAAAATGTCAAACACATCTTGCACAAAAGGTTCAACAATGTCAATAGCACATAAAGAGTGATCATCACTAGGACATTTCATTGCATCATAGATGTCAAATTCCACTACTTTACCACCAAACTCCATCGTTACTTTGCCACTAACATAATCAATTTTAGTCCTAGCCGTTTTCAGGAATAGTCTACCTAAAAATATCGGTGCAACATGCGAGTCATTTTCCATATCCATTACAAAGAAATCAGCAGGGAAAATTAGGTTGTCTACCATTACTAATACATCTTCAATTATCCCTTTCGGGTACACATTAGATCTATCAGCAAGTTGCACTATAATCCTAGTTTCCGTTAATGGCCCAAGGCCGAGTAATTTCTAAATAGAATATGGCAAAACATTTATAGAAGCACCAAGGTCAAGCATGGCTTTGTCAAAACGGGTTTCCCCTATGACACAAGGGATACTTACCATGCCCGGATCGCTGCATTTCTTGGGCATCCTACGTTAGAAAACGGCGGAGACATGCTCACTTATACTTTATGTTTTCCCTTCAGCTTCTGATTCCTCTTAATAGTGCAAAGTTCCTTAAAGAAACGAGCATATTTAGGTATACTCTTCACTAACATAAGGAGAGGGATGTTTACCTCGCATTTGGAGAAGGTCTCAAAGAGATCCTTGTCCTCAATGATTCTTCTCTCCTTTAGTGCCTCAGAAAAAGGAGCTAGTGGTTTGTCAGAGTACAGTGGTGGAAACTCAGGTCGGACGTAAGAATCCTTCTCAACAGAACTCTCTATCGAGTTTTCCGCAAGGGCGCCAAATTGCAAGCGCAGGAGCGGCTCAGGGGTTGTCACCACAGGGGCGGGGACATCCAGCCGCAGGGGCGGCGTCTACTTAGAGTTGGGTACAGTTGCAGCCGTAGGGGCGGTTGTGGGTGCGGCAAACTCGTCAGAGGATTTGTCTTGTAATTCTTTTGCTGGTTTCTATTGGATTTGCTTCCCACTCCTTAATGTTAGGGCACTAACATTTCCTTGGGGTTTCTAACCGTTTGGGAAGGCAATCCTCCAGAGGATCTAGCTTCGATCCTTGTTATGGCTTCCGCCATTTGCCCAACCTATTTTTCAAGGTTCTTGATGTTGGATCTGTTGTTTGGACATGAGTAGCAAAATGCTTAGTCAAAACCTGCAACATATCCTCAGTTGATTGATACTTACCTTGTCGGGGCTGTTGTTGTTGGTTTTGTTGATCCCTCCAACGAAAGTTCTGTTGATCACGCCAGTTTGGCATGAAATTCTGCGCATAAGGATCGTTCCTAGGCCTTTGATGCTGTGGTTGTCCATAACCTACTGCATTCACCTCTGCATCATCATCCTGCACTTGGGAACACATGTCCGTTGGGTGATACGGGTCAGCACAAACTCCACGTGCCGTTAGCTATTGTGGGGTTCCCATAAGCGTTAATCTCTTCACCATCTCTTTTAGTTCAACAAGCTCATTGGAGATCTCACTCTTCCTGGAATTCACAGCATGAATACCTCTCTTGGAAGAAGTCCTTCCAAAGTTCCGGGTTCCTTCTACTAGTTCCTGCATCTTTTCCAAAGCAAGGTCAGGGGTAGAGTTAAGAATGTTACCTCCACAAGCCGCATCGACGATCCTCCTTTCGTTGTCTAGCAAGCCATTGTACAAGTACAAGACTAGATCATGAGTTGAATATCCATGGAAAGGACAGTTGGATCGGAGGCGTGCAAACCGCTCAAAGTACTCATAGAGAGTCTCGTCCGCCTCTTGCTCGATGTTGCTTATTGCTTTCTTCAAGCTATTGGCCTTCTTGGCTGGGAAGTATTTCTCCAGAAACGCCTTGTGGAGATTCTCCCAAGTGACGATGCTCCCGGATGGGAGGTGGTAATACCAATCGTCCGCTGCATCCTTGAGTGTGAAGCCGAATGCCCTTATCTTGATTTGTTCTTCGGTAATGTTGGCCGGCTTCATGCTCATACATATGGTATGGAACTTCCCAAGGTGTTTGAAGGGGTCTTCACCACTTAACCCATGGAAGGATGGGAGCAAGTGAATGAGACCCGGCTTGAGCTCGAAGTTGATTCCTTCCCCTAATGCCGGTATAGTAACCGCAAGAGAGTGTTGAGCCAAAGTCGGCAGAGTGAGTTGACGAAGAGTACGATCAGCCATTTCTTGTTGGAGTTGTTGTTGTCTACGTCGCCGGATGTGCGTCCTCTCAATTTCTGGATCAAAGGGAACAATGCCGGAGTTAGTAGCACGGGTTTGAACCATAAAAACGGTCCAAACCAATAATCAGTAATAAAAATGAAATAAAAATAAAACAAACTCCCCGGCAACGGCGCCAAAATTTGACAAGAGCTTTTCCTTAGGTGTTTTTATCTTATCAAAATAAATCCCAACTTAACACTAGAACAAGTATAGATGTTAAGTAAGGATTGAACCCAAGAGAGTTTGGTGATATTTTTATTAAATTCAATTATTGATTATAGAACAAAGTAACAAGGGGGGGGGGGTTGGATGAATTGATGCACACAAAAACTAGAAAGCAAGTAATAAGATGAATATGATGATGATGAGTGAATCTACACTAGGTGGATTCTTAGCATGCGATTACTACTTTGGTGAGTTCCTTTTTACAAGTTTTCAAGTAATGTTCCCGTCTTGATCATATGTATGTGTTGAGCTAACCGGCATCAACACAACTTAACAAGTTAGTGTTCCGTAAACCTACAAGAACAAGTCACAAGTTAGCTTTCAAACAAAGACTAAGGGATATAAAGAGAAGATTAAAACCATTAAACTAATCTTTATATTTGTGTTTCTTTTCCTTTAAGCAATTACAACCCGTTATTACTTGAAATTTACTACTAGATTAAAGACCCGAACCCGGAATCTATTAATCCTAGTTCTTTGCATGTACTTTAATACCTAAGGTGATCAATCTTAAGTGATAATAAAACATGCAATTTAGACAAATAAAGATTAAGAAACGCAAAGCATTATTGAATAAAACTTATATTAGAAAGGTACTTACAACCAAAGTAATAAAGCAGCTTCAAACCAACCCAATGTAGCAAAGAAACTAGAAGCTCATTACAAAGGAAGCAAGAGAAAAGAGAGAATAAAAATGGGAAAATGATGGATGATTCTAGCAATCAACCAAGGGTCTATTTATACTACAAATGGCACTAAATGGGAGTAAATGGCCGGCCAAAAACAGCCACCTTTAATGCCATAAAGGTGGTGCAAACAGCTAGAGTAAAGTCTTTGTCGTCGAGCCGCAGGGGCGGCCTTCAGGACCGTAAGGGCGGTTTAGGCAGAAATGCTTGAAGTTCTTCGTGGCCGCAGGGGCGGCCTGGCAATTCCGCAGGGGCAGATCTTTAATATTCTTCAAACGCCTGACCCTTCATCTTTCTGTCGCTTCTGATGTCGAGTCGCAGGGGCGGTCCAATGTCAACGCAGGGGCGTTGACATTGACTCTTTGGCTTCACAACTCCGTAGGGTGAGACGTAGGCAGAGGCGCAGGGGCGCCGGTCTTTGCTTCTTCAGGATAAGTCACCGCAAGGGCGCCATGGAGGGGCGCAGGGGCGGTGACAGTCTTGGTTCCGGGCGCTGGCGAAGGCGCAGGCTACGTTCCGGAGTGCAATGTCACCCGCTGGGGCGGTGACAATGCTCCGCGGGAGCGGTGAGGCACCAGAAGCTTTGCTTCGTGAATGGTCTTCAACTCCCAAGTGCTTTTATAACTCCTCTTTTATCTTCTTTTAGTTTTCTTCTTCTGGACCAAGGAGTTAGTAGCATAAAACGACACTATTGTGCTAAAAAGACTCTAAAAACTAACCTAAATGATAGTGAGTCCATCACCTATCAGGTACCACTACTTTTCTATAACCTCTATATGCACATACTTTCCTGTCTACCTTGACTAGCCGATACGGTTTTCATACCAAATCTTCAGTCACTCCGCATGGACTATTCCATGTTTGTTCCCAACAAAACGCATTTCTTCAACTATCATTGCCTTAACTCAATACACCATTTTTTTGTACCATTGCGCTTCCTATTCCGTGGGTTAAGGCCCACCACGCTTCCACTACGCTACTTTAATTATTTTGTTGTCTCCCCTTAATCATAAAGACATTTTCCGTGAGTCCTTAATGATACGGGGATTAGCCACGAAGAACGGATCTAGACGAACAACCTATTCTGAAGAATGAAGAACACACAAAATTAACAAGCATGGACAGCAATGAAAACGAGAAAACAAAAAAGGACAAGAAGAACCGAAAGGAACAATGATAGAACCCTTTGATTCGAGATCCAAGAATCAAATCAGTGACGATTCGATCCCGCTTCTTACAACTCCACATAATCGATATGAGAATCGGGAGCACGAAGAGGGTGCCTTGTTCGATTTGCAACACCAATCCCGAAGGAGATTGACATACAAAAGAATGAGAAAGCCAGATCACACACAAACAAACTCACGAGACAAGAATGATTGAATTCTCTTGGATTTAATTCTTAAATGCTCTCAGCAAAACCTATATAAAACTTTTCTCCCCACAAAAGAAGAGGGAAAAGGCTTTATATACATCCTAGGCCTTTTATTCTAAAACAGAAAAAAGAAACTAATCACAATAATTACATTGAGAGAGAGTTAAATAAAGCCCAGCAAACATAGAATACGGCCTAATCAAACATAGAACACAATTGTATATTTGGCCCAAGTGTATGATAACGGGCGGTGATCGCTTGTCCGACCCAAAATGGGGTGGTTGGGAGGTGCCTTGCGACCAATCCAACAGGTTATGCTGATTCGCATTCGGTGCAAACCTGTTAGGTGAAAGGGGACAAGGGCGGGAACCTTGTGATTTCCGTGTCACAACAAAATGGGAAATAGTAATGAAATAACGTAACTATAAGATAATAACCGAACTTCTATGCGAGAATTTTGTGTGTTTACTTTTTTATTATATGTGTTTGTGTCTTATCATCCATCTTATATTCGAATTGCTAGCTAACGGTTTTAAACCGGTTGTTGTAGATGCCCTGCAGGTTATGAACGCCGCTGAGTGAGGTGGAGGAGTAGACAGCCGGGGGTCCCGTACATTATAGGACAAGGATGGTTTATGCTTTTATGTTGTTGGATTATATTGTTACGTTACATGTATGGATATACATATTTGGAGTTGTATCATTTTGAGAATTCGGCTGAGTTTCCACCTTTTATTTTACTTTTCATTCTCGCGCATACACTATAAACGTTTTGAGTTTTGCCATTATTTGTGATACGGGGATTAGCCGCGAAGAACGGATCTAGACGAACAACAATTTCTGAAGAATGAAGAACACACAAAATTAACAAACATGGACAACAATGAAAACGAGAAAACAGAAAAGGACAAGAAGAACCGAAAGAAACAATGATAGAACCCTTGATTTCGAGATCTAAGAACCAAACCAGTGATGGTTCGACTACGCTTCTTACAACTCCACACAGTTGATCTGAGAATCGAGAGCACGAAGAGGGTGCCTTGTTCGACTTGCAACACCATTCCCGAAGGAGATTGACATACACGAGAACGAGAAAGCTAGATCACACACACAAGCCCAACAACTAGAAATACAATTAAAGATCCATTACAAAAGAAGAGAGAAAAGGCTTTATATACATCCTAAGCCTTTTCTTTTAAAATAGAAAAAAGAAACTAATTACAATAATTACATTTAAAGAGAGTTAAATAAAGCCCAACAAACATAGAACACAATTGGGCATAATTATACTCTCCAATTCAGCATCTCACGTCCACATACTTAAATGAATGTTCCAGCCATGCACATGCACTCACGTGAAACCCATTGTATCTGATTTCAAAGCCTCCGTATGTCCTTTGAAATGCGTCCCAAGGCCTACCCAACAACTAGAAATACAATTTAAGCTCCATTAATCATCTTGGTTGGGATGTGTTCGTGGCTGATCCACAAGATGGCCCTTAGACTTGATGAAGGTGGAGTGGGTTGAGCTTCATGGACCATGTTTAGGAAAAGAGCATCCATCTCAGCTTGATGTTTAGCTTGCGCTCTTGTTAGAGTCCCTTGAGGTGGTGAAGATGGAGTTAGCTCAGATGATCCTTCATCATTCCCCCCTTCTTTGGAAGAATTCGACCTCGAATTGTCTTGATCATCATCCAGGAGCGGAAAAGGACTTAGATCCCTCACATTGAATGTGGGATCACAAGCATAATCATCCGGCAAGTCAAACCCATAGGCGTTGTCACCCGCCTTGTGTAACACCTTGAAAGGCCCATTTCCTCTTGGGGAGAGCTTGGATTTCCGAAGTTGTTGAAACCTCTCCTTCCTCAAATGTATCCATACAAGGTCGCCGGGTTCAAATATAATCTTCTTGCGTCCTTGATTCGCCTTTTCTGCGTTGTATTTTCCTTTCTCCTCGAGCTTGATCCTTGTCCTATTATGTATCTCCTTGATGTGTTCAACCTGCGTTTTAGCACTTAAAGCCACTCGCTCCTTCATAGGTAAAGGTGTAAGATCAAAAGGAGTTAGCGGATTAAATCCATAAACACACTCAAAGGGATATATGGAAGTAGATGAGTGGACGACTCTATTATAGGCAAACCCAACATGTGGCAAGACATCTTCCCATTCTTTCAAATTCTTCATGATGACAGACCTTGGAAGTGTTGTTAGGGTCCTATTAGTTACTTCTGTTTGCCCATTAGTTTGGGGGTGACTTGATGTAGAAAATAGCAACTTAGTGCCTAGCTTTCACCAAAGAGTTTTCCAAAAGTAACTCAAGAACTTAACATCCCTATCACTCACTATCGTCCTTGGAATACCATGTAACCTAACTACTTCCCGAAAGAACAAATTAGCTACATTGGTTGCATCATCAGTTTTGTGACAAGCAATAAAGTGAGCCATCTTAGAGAATCGATCTACAACCACAAATATCGAATCCCTACCTCTTCTAGTCCTAGACAATCCCACTATAAAATCCATGCTAATGTCTTCCCAAGGGGCTGTGGGGATTGGCAAAGGTGTATACAATCAATGAGGCTTCACTTTCGATTTAGCTATAAGGCACTCTAAACACCTTTTAAGCACATTTTCAACATCCCTAAGCATATGTGGCCGATAAAAATGTGAGTGCAGCATAGCATAAGTCTTAACCCTCCCAAAATGACCCATTAAACCTTCTTTATGGGCTTCTTCTACTAACAGCAAACGAAGGGAACACCTAGGTGTGCACACCTTATCTACTCGAAACAGAAATCCCTCAAACAAATAGAATTTATCTAAGGAACCTTTTTGCACACAAAGCTTATATGTTTCTCCAAAGTCAAGATCAGATTCATAGAGCTCCTTAATGTAAACAAATCCTAACACCCTAGCATCCAATGCAGTTAGCAATGTATGCATCCTAGAAAGAGCATCCGCAACTACATTGTCTTTTCCCTTTTTATACTTAATAACATAGGGAAAAGTCTCAATAAATTCCATTCATCTACCATGTCTCCTATCTAGTTTATCTTGACTCCGAAAATTTTTCAAAGATTCACGATCAGTATGCAAAATAAACTCTCTAGGCCACAAGTAGTGTTGCCCTGTCTTAAGTACTCTAAATAATGCATTCAACTCTTTATCATATGTAGAGTAGATAAGACATGCCCATTTAAGCTTTTCAATGAAAAAGGCAATAGGCTTACCTTCTTGCATAAGCACACCTCCTATGCAAATTCCCGATGCATCACACTCCACTTCGAAAGGCCTAGTGAAGTCAGGGAGAGCTAGTAAGGGTGCCTCGGTGAGAACCAACTTCAGCTTGTTGAGAGCACGTTCTTGAGCTGCTTCCCACATAAATGGTGCATGTTTCTTACAAATCTCCGTCAAGGGTGTAGCAATGGTACTGAAGTCTCTCACAAAGCGCCTATAGAAACTTGCAAGCCCAAGTAAACTCCTTACATGGCTAATGGATGTAGGTGTTGGCCAATCTCAAATAGCTCTAATCTTCTCCTCATCCACTTGTAGACCTTGTGCAGTCACTACAAAACCAAGAAATATAACTTCATTAGTGCAAAAGCTACATTTCTTTAGGTTGGCATACAAGTGTTCAGCCCTAAGGGTAGAAACAACTTCCCTTAGATGTTCTCCATCCTGCAAATACACAAAAGACTCCCAAGCAATATGATAATCGAAATGACTCCTTAAGGACATGGCTACATCACAATACACTACAACAACTTCCCTTAGATGTTCCCTTAGATGTTTTTCATGCTCCTTCAGGGACCTGCTATAGATTAAGATATCATCAAAATACACTACAACAAATCTCCCTATGAATTGTCTTAACACATGGTTCATTAAACGCATAAAAAGTAGATGGAGATTGGTTAGCCCAAATGGCATAACATGCCATTCATACAACCCAAATTTAGTTTTGAAGGTTGTCTTCCACTCGTCCCCCTCCTTCATTCGGATCTGATGGTAGCCACTCCGAAGGTCTATCTTGCTGAAAGTAGTGGCGCCATGGAGCTCATCAAGCATGTCGTCGAGGCGGGGAATAGGGTGGCGGTACTTAACGGTTATATTGTTGATAGCCCTACAATCAACACACGTTCTCCAAGTGTTGTCCTTCTTAGTCACTAATAAGACAGGAACGGCAAAAAGGCTAAGGCTTTCTCTAACATATCCCTTATCTAGGAGGTCTTGGACTTGGGTTTGGATCTCTTGACTCTCCTTAGGGTTCATCCTATAGGCTGATCTGTTAGGAAGTGTAGCTCCGGGGATAACGTCAATCTGATGCTCTATTCCTCTCAAAGGTGGAAGGCCATGAGGTATCTCTTCCAGAAACACATCCTTAAACTCCTCTAGGATGGTTGTAATGGTAGGGGGTAGGATAGCCTTTGTTTCTTCACTCACTAAGGTTAGCTTCTTACACAACCTCATCAAGATGGTATCTAAGGGTAGGTACTCACTTTGGAACTCAAGTTTAGAAGCTAACAAGGCCGTAGGAGTTTGATTTGTGGGTGTGACTAAGAGAGTACTAGGCTGTTGGCTAGAGGACGTGTCTATGGAAGGTTCTTGGTGCCTCGATGACTTGCTCCCCTTCTTAGCTTGTCCTTGATCTTGTTCACTCGCCTTCTTCTTCTCAAATGCCTCCGCAATCTACAAGGAAGTCATAGGTTTTAGAGTAACGGGTTTTTCATGTAAATGAATACCTATTAGTAAAACCATCATGCATAACTCTCCTATCATATTGCCAAGGACGGCCTAATAACACATGACAAGCTTCCATAGGCACAACATCACATAAAACAGTACCCTCATAGTGTCCTAGAGTGAAAGTGATCTTAGCTTGCCTATTAACCTTTAATTCACCACAATCATTCATCCAATGCAGCTTATATGGTAGGGTGACAAAATGTAGGAAGTTGCAACTTAGAGATCAATTCAGTATTAGCTATGTTGCAACAACTACCTCCATCAACGATAACATTACACCTTTCCGTTAACCAAACACCTAGTATGAAACAAGTTCTCTCTTTGGTTATCCTCACAAGGGTCAGGTTGTGCACTCAAAGTTCTCCTAGCTATCAAGGAATTATCATGCTCACGATTTTCATCACAAACCATGTTATTAGGATCATTTCCCGCGTTTTCAAGCCCATTAGGTTCATCATGAGAATCAAGATCATAAAGCATGTAGTTATTAGCTAGAAATGAGCTAGGATGGTTAAATAACACTATTTTAGCTAGTAAACAATCCCCTTGCTCATATTCAATCCCATCATCATCCAAATCATCATGATCATGCATATTAGGCTCAAAATCATCATTATCATCTTCATGCTCATATTCGGACTCATATTGTCCTAAATGGTTGATTAACAACGTTTTCTTGTTTGGACAGTCTTTCATCATGTGTCCTCTACCTTGACACTTAAAACACACTATATCCCTAGCTCTAGATGAAGGGTTAGAAGTACTCCCTTGTGTTCCTTTAGGAAAAATAGCCGTGGAATTAGGAGGGGCTGCAGAATGTGCATAACGCTGTCCTCCTTGTTCTGGAGCTGTTTTCTCCTTATTTGACACTTCCCTGTTGTAACTTCTTTGTTGGCGGTTCCGTTGGTTCTTCCAAGAGATGGAGACACCATAAGAAGCCTTTCCTCCTTGATTTCTCGCTTTCATCTTCCTTTCCGCTTTGATTGCGAGATGGAGTAGTTCTGTCAAAGAGCCATAGGGAAAAAGATCTACTTCGTTAGCAAAACTTAAATTAAGGATACAAAGATACCTAGCCATTGTTGATTCTTCATTTTCTCGCACATTGGCCTTTACCATAGCCATTTGCATGGCATTATAGGTCTCCTCAGCAATCATTGATCCTTGCCTCAGGTTCTCCAACCGTTGCCTCAATTCCATTGTATAGTGTTGGGGAACAAACCGAGCTCTTATCAATGCCTTCATATGCTCCCAAGTAGCTACTGGTACATCCAAAGTTCTTCTCCTTTCCTTCACCAAATCATCCCACCATATCATAGCATAGTCAATAAATTCAAGGGCTGTGTAGTGTACCTTTTTGTGTTCGGGAAAGTTATGGCATGACCATATTTGCTCTATCTTTGCCTCCCATGCCATATACACATCAGGATCACATTTGCCCTCGAAACTAGGGACTTTCACCTTCACTTTGCCAAGACCTTCATGTTTCGGTTCTCGGTCTCTCCTTTGCTGGACTCCATAGGGCTCACGTCTCCATTCATCGTTACGTCGCCCTTCCTGATGCCTCCTTGGCTGATCTCGCCTTCTCCGTCCATTAGGCATCCATTCCGGTCTCCATTTGTTGAGATGTGTGGATATATTGTCCCACATCGACAATATGATAATAACCGAACCTAGTATATAAGAGCTAGGGCTACTCCTCCTATTGCCAATTGGTTTTAGGATGGAACCCCGAAGGCTTATGTGTTAGGTTCATTTGTGGCGTGCATCCCCTCCACGTCTTAGACCCGCCGGATTATAAAAAGATAAAGATAAAATTTAACATGGTATCAGAGCAGGAGAAGTAGATCGAGGAGTATCTGTGAATTGATCTTTTGTTTTCTGTTCGAGTGAGTTTTCAAAGTCACAAATGGCGAATACCGATGGAGAAGATCAGGCAGGGAACACGACTCCAGATGCGCGTCAATTGGAAGCGAACCTTCAAGCCATGGCTCGACTTGCTCAGTTGAGCAGCCAATTGAGCGCAGGATCACATGGTGATCCTCTAGCGATGGCGAATTCTGAATCGCCAGGGATGTGCTTGACCTCTATCAAGTTCGATGGGAACAACTACCAAACTTGGAGTCGTCAGATATTGATGGCGCTGGATGCAAAAGGAAAGCTAGGTTTTGTGGACGGCACTCTCAAGAAGCCGGAAACTGGAACCACAGAGTACATTCGATGGAATCGTTGCGATAGAATGGTCGCATGCTGGATACTCAGTTCGATTGCATCACCTCTGTCGAATTCCTTCATCTACACTAATTCAGCGAAAGAATTGTGGACTGAGATTCAAGATAGGCATAATCAAGGGAATATTCCTGCAATTTTTCGATTGAAACAGTCTCTAGCTCGAATTGTGCAAGGTAATCTCTCAGTTACTGCTTATTTCTCCAAATTGAAACAAGTATGGGATGAAATTAGCAGTTTGAATGGGATACCTCTTTGTGAATGTGGAGCTTTATCAAAGTGTATTTGCAAAGTGATTCATCGATATCAAGAGCTTGAAAATCAAGATAAGGTGATGCAGTTTCTCATTGGCTTAAACAGTGAATATGAGGCTATCAGAAATCATGTTTTATCTCTTGATCCCTTTCCAAATGCTAATAGAGCACATTATCTTGTGTCTCAAGTGGAGGCACAAAAGCAGCTGAATAATCCTGTTACTGAACATACTGCTTTCATGAGTATGGGGAATTCCATGGGGAATTTCATGGCAGGTGGTCAAGCATCTCAGAATAATGGTTCAACAGGAGGCAATAGTTCAGGTTCTCAGGCCAGTGCAGCTGGAAAGGAGAACAAAAGGTCTAAATCAGGGGAAAAGAGATATTGCACTCACTGCAATATTGATGGACACACTGCAGATTATTGTTTTGAGGTGATAGGATACCCTGATTGGTACAAGGGAAAGAGGAACAAGAGAAATACCAAAGTTGCAGCCAATGCTGAGGTACAGGAAACTCCACTAAAGATCAATGAGAGTCAGGGCTCTACCAAGTATACTTCCATTGATCCAGAATTCCTTCAAGCAATTTGTCAAGAAGTTTCTAAGATGATCAAAGGGAAGATGTCAGCTACATCTTCAGCCAGTTATGCAGCAAATTTTGCAGGTAGTTCTCTGTCCAATTTGGTTGTTCATGATTCAAACAAATATGAGTGGATATTAGATTCAGGTGCAACAGATCACATGACACCTTTCTTTGATTGTCTGATGAATGTGAAGACATTAACTGTGCCAGTGAGGGTTAGATTGCCAGATGGTTCAGTTAAGAAAGTTGCTAAAACCGGGACTGTTCACATAGGGCCAGATTTCTACATATCTGATGTTCTGTTTGTTCCACAGTTCAAATTTAATCTGCTATCAGTCAGTAAGGTGATTCTGCAGCATAAGTTGTTTGCTATGTTTGATGCAAGTCATTGTGCACTGCAGGACCATACGAGTAAGAGAGTGGTTGCTTTGGGGCAAGAGTCAGGAGGTTTATACAAGTTACAAGCTCAAGACAATATAGTTAAGAGTTGTAATAAAGTAAGCATTAATGATTGTGGTAATATGTTCCACAATAGACTTGGTCATATCTCTTTTTCCAAGTTGCTGCATTTGCCTGGTTGTGATATGTCTACAACTCAGAATGTTTTATGTGATGCATGTTCAATGGCAAAATTTCATAGACTACCATTTGCTAAAAGTGAGTCACAATCAGATGCTTGTTTTGAGCTGATTCATGTAGATCTATGGGGGCCATTTGGTGTTCCTAATATAGGTGGTGAAAAATATTTTTTCACCATTGTTGATGACATGAGTAGGGCCACTTGGACCTACTTATTGCATGATAAGACTCAGGTGACTACCATTATAAAAAGCTTTGTGCTAATGGTTAGAACACAATTTGACTCCACAGTTAAAGTTATCAGGTCAGACAATGGGACAGAGTTAGTCAATGGAAACTGTCGACAGTTCTTCTCTGATATGGGGATAGTGCATCAAAGAACCATGCCTTATAGACCACAACAAAATGGTGTTGTTGAGAGGAAACATAGGCATATCATAGAAACTGCTAGGGCATTGAGTATTCATGCCAATTTGCCTAAGGAATTCTGGGGTGAGTGTGTTTTGACTGCAACATATCTCATTAATAAAATGCCTTTGGTGAGCATAGATTAGAAGACTCCATTTGAATTACTATTTCAAAAGCCACCCAATTATGACAACCTAAGGGTGATGGGATGTCTTTGTTATGCTTCTATTAATAGAAGGGGTCATGATAAATTTGACTCTCGAGGGAGGAGGTGTATCTTCTTGGGATATCCAGGGAATCAGAAAGGCTATAAGCTGTTTGACCTTCAAACAAAGGAGGTATTTTTGAGCAGGGATGTTTTATTTCATGAATCCGTGTTTCCCTTCAAAAGGGAAAAGTCCTTCTGTCCTTCTCAGCCAGTTGTGCAGGCTGCTCCACCTATGTTCCCTACTCCAGTTATTGCATCAGAAGTTGATGATTTGTATTTTCAGACAGTTGAGGTTGCTTCTTCTGATAATTCAGAAATTAATGTTCAGGGGTCTGATTTGAATGATTCTGGACAACATTCTGATAATTCTCATCCTCCCCGGGGTTCTCATTCCTTTATTCCTAATTCTTCAGATGTAGTGATCAGAAGGTCTGATAGAATAAGAAATAAACCTGTTTGGCAATCTGATTATGTCATGACTGCTGCTGTTGACCATCATACAGGTTATATTGTTCTCTTTTCCAAGCTATGGCTATTCATGAGCCATGTTCTTATTCAGAAGCTAAGGGAATTGATGTATGGGAAGCAGCTATGGACAAAGAATTAGAAGCCCTTGAGAAAAATGGAACTTGGGAATTGACTTCTCTACCTACTGGTTCAAAAGCCATTGGTTCGAAGTGGGTATACAAAGTTAAATTCTTGCCTAATGGTGTTGTGGAAAGACATAAAGCCAGGTTAGTTGTGAAAGGTTTTAGTCAAAAACTTGGGAAGGACTACAAGCATACTTTTAGTCCTGTTGCCAAGTTACCCACAATTAGAATTGTTATTGCTCTTGCTACAGCAAAGGAATGGTCCATTTATCAATTGGATGTGAATAATGCATTCTTGCATGGGTACCTAGAGGAAGACATATACATGCATCCTCCGGAAGGTTATCATAAGGCAAGGAATGGTCAAGTTTGTAAGCTCAGGCGCTCCCTTTATGGATTGAAGCAAGCTTCCAAACAATGGAATCAAGAATTGACATCTTTTTTGATTCAACAGGGATATACACAGTCTTCAAATGATTATTCTCTTTTTACTAAGAGAGTAGGTGATGTTCTAGCTGTGCTCTTGGTGTATGTGGATGACATCCTTCTAACTGGTGATGCCACTGCTGAATTGCAGTCCATCAAAAGGGCTTTACACAGTAAATTTACTATCAAAGACTTGGGTATTACTCGTTTCTTTTTAGGAATGGAGATTTACAGAGACTTCACAGGTACTTTTCTTAGTCAAAAGAAGTACATATATGATACTTTAGTTTCTGCTCAGATGTTAGGAGCAAAAGAGGTTCAGTTTCCTCTTCCTACTGGGCTGAAATTAAGGGCAGATGAAGGAGAATTATTGTCTGATGGGGAATATTATAGGAGGATAGTTGGCAGATTGTTGTATCTTTCTCTCTCCAGACCAAATATTGCTTATGCTGTGCAGCATCTTTCTCAGTTTGTCTCCCAACCAAGGTTGCCTCATTTACATGCTATGACTCATGTACTCAGATACCTCAAGACTACTATGAACAAAGGGTTATTTTACCCTATTCAACCAGCTTTGAAAGTTACTGGTTTTACAGATGCTGATTGGGGGGCTTGCTTTACTACACGCAAGTCACTAACAGGGTATTGCATTTTTCTGGGTCATTCTTTGGTTTTATGGAAGACTAAAAAGCAGGCAACAGTTTCTCGATCTTCCACAGAGGCAGAATATAGAAGTATGGCCACTACCACTGCAGAAATGGTTTGGATTGGTTATCTACTGAATGATCTACATGTGTCATTTTCTCTGCTAGTAACATTGTTTTGTGACAATCGTGCAGCACAACAAATTGCAGCCAATCCTTGTTTTCATGAGCGCACCAAACATTTAGAAATTGATTGTCATTATGCACGATCTAAAGTCCTAGAAGGGTATTTGCAGACGGCTTATGTGCATACCAGCTTACAGCTTGCAGACATTATGACCAAAGCTTTGGGTTTTAAACAACATTCTTTTTTATCTTCCAAGTTGGGTTTGTTAGAACTTTCAACTTGAGGGGAGGATGTAGAGAATAGTTGTTTTGTTATATTATTGTCACTGACGTGGCACTGATAGAGTTAGTAATAAGGGGTTAGCTTGGAACTTTCTTGTATAAATAGGAAAGGTTGTTACATTGTAACTGACTGTGTGTGTGTAATTCACACGATACAGAAATACAAAGAGAGAGAAGTTTTAGCCCCAATTTCTTCTTTCGATCGATACAAATTAATTCACAGATTTTAAGATGGTATCAGAGCTACGGTTCGTGCGGGTCTCGTAATCCTGTGTTTGGGTGTTATGGTTAGCGAGTATGCTTTCCGCCCATTTGGCTAAGCCGGCCTTAAGGCTTTGTTGTCAAGTGCAACTAGTCCAGGATAGTTGCACTTGAGGGGGGAGTGTTGAGATGTGTGGATATATTGTCCCACATCGACAATATGATAATAACCGAACCTAGTATATAAGAGCTAGGGCTACTCCTCCTATTGCCAATTGGTTTTAGGATGGAACCCCGAAGGCTTATGTGTTAGGTTCATTTGTGGCGTGCATCCCCTCCACGTCTTAGACCCGCCGGATTATAAAAAGATAAAGATAAAATTTAACAAGGTTTCCCCAAACAGGTTAAGAAACAATGTTGCCTAAACCATGGGCATACCTAGAAGACTGCGGAACATTCGAATTCTTTACTGCTTAGAACGCAGCTTGTTGACTTTGAAGGGGAACTCGATCTTGTCCTTGGTTTTGCGCCCTCGAGTTGTCTCCTATCTCCAAGTTACCTCGTAGTGGTCGAGAGTCCGGGGTCACCCTAGAGGTCTCGAAGGTAGATACTCTTGTAGTTAGCCCATCAATGCTATCTTTCAAGCTCTTGATGAGACTGAACAACTCCGGTGTGATAGGCTAAGGGCTCTTTGAACTTGCGGGAGTCCTTGACATGATGCAAAACACTCAACAACAGCAAACACGTTAGATTAGTTTAAACAAAAACACCTCACAAGTGTATCACTTAGAGAAAATAAGGTTCTCTCACTCTCTAGTGGTGTGATACAAGCTTGTTGATGGCTCGTCTTGTATTTATAAAAAACCTCAAGTGAGTTCGATGCCTAGTCAAACTAAAGCTTATAGAAACAAGATTGATTTCAGTCACTTCAAAAACGTGTTTGACTCAACAATATAGAAGAAAAGACTCAAACGGAAAGGACAAATTGCACGAATGTTATATGCAACTAGATGACTCAAATTTTAGAACTCAAGATAAGCTTTGAAAGAACTTACTCATAAGACCCAAGAAGTGAACCCTAGACACCGTAGGATGAGGTTAAGGAAGGATGAGCTATGATGTTTGATGGACGAAAAAGGACAGTAGCTAGGTGTGGCTAGATAGGTTCAATGAGATGCTTGGTTCTTCCTCCACTGAGACGAGATACTTAACTTATGTCCTTTTTTGAAGTCCTCTTTGATGCTGAATAGCACTAAAACAAATGTAATAACACTAGGCTAATTACAAACTATGAATAAGAAATAATGAAATAAAAAAGATTCCGATTCCTTTTCTTCTTCTTTTTTTTTGATTTTTTTTATTTCTTTCTTTTACTTTTATCTCTTTTTTTTTTTGACTTTATGATTCAGGAAATCAGAAAAGAAGAATAAACAAAAAAACTGAAAGAAATAAAAACAAAATTTTGTTTGTAGATAAGCGTGGGCCAAGCTGTTGCAAATCTTCAAGATAAGATCAAATCTCAGCTCCTAGATTGTTGCAACTGATTCAACGTGCCAGATCTGTAGGAGGAAGACAACTGCTTCAAGCTCTGCGCCGGATTTGTAGGAAACACGCTGATTCAACTCCAAGTTTCGTGTGTATTGGATGTAGGGAAACAATCTACTTCAACTTCAATTCTGCGTGTTCTGGATGCAGGAAAAAGAAGCAGCCCCGTTTGGTTTTTGTTCAACTAGTTCAAGTGAGGCTAATGTGGCTGAGGGAAAAATGATGGTTGATGGTGGTGTGGTGGTGTGGTGGTGGTTGGTGTTGGTGCTATGGTGGTTTCAGGTGTCCAAAACTCACAAAGAGGGAACAAACTCGTTAGACTCAAACAAAGCTTAGAGTAGAAGAGAGAATTGGAAATAGACTCAAACAAAAGACAATGATCAATTGAAATGATCAAAACAGACTCTTTTTGTGATTTTATGATTGATTTACCGACTCTTTTTGGTGGTTGGACGTCAACCTCGCTCTGATACCAATTGATACGGGGATTAGCCGCGAAGAACGGATCTAGACGAACAACCTGTTCTAAAGAATGAAGAACACACAAAATTAACAAACATGGACAGCAATGAAAACGAGAAAACAGAAAAGGACAAGAAGAACCGAAAGGAACAATGATAGAACCCTTGGATTCGAGATCCAAGAACCAAACCAGTGACGATTCAACCCCGCTTCTTACAACTCCACACAGTCGATCTGAGAATCGAGAGCACGAAGAGGGTGTCTTGTTCGACTTGCAACACCAATCCCGAAGGAGATTGACATACACAAGAACGAGAAAGCTAGATCACACACAAACTCACGAGACAAGAATGATTGAATTCTCTTGGATTCAATTCTGAAATGCTCTCAACAAAACTTGTATAAAACTTGTCAGACTACAAAAGAAAAGAGAAAAGGTTTTATATAAATCCTAGGCCTTTTCTTCTAAAATAGAAAAAAGAAACTAATTACAATAATTACATTTAAAGAGAGTTAAATAAAGCCCAGCAAACATAGAACACAATTGGGCCTAATTAAACTCTCCAATTCAGCATCTCACGTCCACATACTTAAATGAATGTTCCAGCCATGCACATGCACACACGTGAAACCCCTTGTATATGATTTCAAGGCCTCCGTCTGTACTTTGAAATGCGTTCCAAGGCTTGCCCAACAACTAGAAATACAATTTAAACTCCATTAATCATCTTGGCTGGGATGTGTTCGTGGCTGATCCACATGATGGTCCTTAGACTTGATGAAGGTGGACTTGGTTGAGCTTCATGGACCATGTTTAGGAAAAGAGCATCCATCTCAGCTTGACGTTTAGCTTGCGCTCTTGTTAGAGTCCCTTGAGGTGGTGAAGATGGAGTTAGCTCAGATGATCCTTCATCAATTTGTGCCTTGTTAGAAAGGTACGGTGAAATTGTTGTCAGACTAAGGGTCGGGACCCATTGTGAGGTCTCGCCCATAGCGTCCCGAGTCCCTTGGATTCAAGGTGTTACAGGTCGGGACCCATTGTGAGGTCTCCGCCCGTAGCATCCCGAGTCCCGCAGATTTGGGGTATTACAATATGGTATCAGCGCCCTAGGTTGAAAACAATGACACTCGCAATCTTCTAAGGGCCGAATGAGGAATAAATAGAACCCTCAACGGGACCGGTTGAGCGTCCATAGGAGCTTCCATGTTTAGAGAGTATGTCTAGCGAGTTGAGGAGGCATTTAGGACGGGAGCACAACCTCCCGCACCTCCCGTACTGGAGAGATCAACTGAGGTCTCGCAGAGGGCGACATAGATCGGGGCTGCACCAAAGAGAGTTGTACCAGAGATAACTGTTGAGGGTGCCGGGGCTAGAAATGTGTCGAGCTCACCTAGACCAAATTCGTGGTTGAAGGCATGTACCCTACTTCGACGGAAAGGTAGGGTTGGAGGTCGAGCACTAGATTGGACACGTAAGGTATGTGTTAGAGGCGATCCATTGCCCGGAGGATCAACAGGTTGAGCTGGAAGGATCAGTTGTTGAGCCTTGTGATAGGACAGTTCGAGGCGGAGTTATCAAGATGGATCAGTTGCCGAGCCTTGTGATAGAGAGTTTCTACCCAACTTCCCTGTGCAGGGACGGAGTTCAGGACGTTTTGGAGGCGGGATTTGAGGATGTCCCGGTGATCGAGGTGATTAGAAGTTTCCTGGAGGAGTTGGCTTTATTGGGTCCCGCCGTACCTCCGGGAGGAGTCTCAG
Organism: Fagopyrum homotropicum; assembly: GCA_033239125.1. NCBI lineage: Eukaryota > Viridiplantae > Streptophyta > Magnoliopsida > Caryophyllales > Polygonaceae > Fagopyrum > Fagopyrum homotropicum. Next base: position 64,487,398 of record BSWB01000005.1, read on the forward strand.
TTGGCTTTATTGCGGGGTTCCGTTGTGAATCCTTGGCGGAGTACCAGGATCGAGCCTCGACATATGAGAGGGACCGACCAGGTCCTAGGAGAACTACTCAGTCCAGAAGTTTGGACAAGCGACAGAGGACGGGACCTTCTAGTGTGGGAGTAGGAGCCTTAGGAGAGGGGCGTAACCCGGTGCAGGGGTGTGCTAGTTATCTGCCTATATCTCATGCGTAAGAGAGAGGGATGCAATGTTATAACTACGGTGGTCATGGACATCTTAGACCTGATTGTAGGAAGCCTCTTGTGATTTTTTTCTTGTGGCCAGTCGGGTCACAGGGCAGCTTATTGCCGAAGGGGCGGGGCACCTTTATAGAAGGGGTCTTCGCCTACTAGTGTTGCAAGAGGTGGGTAGAGCCGCCTCACTTTCAGACACAGGGTTCCCAGTAGAGAGGCCAGGGTCAGGTTCGTTCACAAGGATCAGCCTAGGGGCAAGGCCGAGGTAGAGGCCGTGGTGGAGGAACCACGGAGACTAGAGGCCCTCAGGCTAGGGTTTTCGACTTGATGTGAGTGTCGTTGATCCAGCGGCGCCAACAGTCACAAGTACAATTCAGATTCACGGTTTTCCCGTCAGGGTTTTATTTGATGTGGGTGCTACACACTCCTTTATATCCGATATTTGTGTACCTAGGTTGTCCTTAGTTACGGTAGAGGGGAGACCCTTTGTGATAGGGCTACCCGACGGGGGTAAAGTTAGTATTGTCCGAGGGGTACACGGTTGTCCCATTCGTTTGGAAAACCGTGATTGGTTAGCCGACTTCTATGTCATGCACTTAGTGCATGAAGAAGTTATCTTAGGGATGGATTGGATGGACCGCCATATATCCGTTTTGGACCTCAGCCGGAGGACCGTGATGTTCACTACAAAGACAAGATACGAGTTGATATTCCGAGGTTAGGACCTCGGAAAGGCCGGTACAATCATTACCGCGGTCCGAGCCGCGAAACTTATCGGTTAAGGATGGGCGAGGCCTTCTAGTGTTATGCCATGAAGAAGGAGGCATATCCGTCACTAGAGGAAATTCCCGTGGCATGCGAGTTTGAGGACATTTTCGTGGAGCTACCCGGACTACCACCGCAGAGGACTGTTGATTTTGCAATTGAGTTGGAGCCCGGCATGAGGCCGATCTCCAAGGCTTCATACCACATGGCACAGATCTAGATGGTGGAGCTGTAGAAGCAGCTCGAGGAGTTAGCTGAGAGGGGTTTCATACGCCCGAGTGTTTCCCCTTAGGGTGCACCGGTCCTCTTCGTGAGGAAGAAGTACGGAACTTTGAGTAGGGCAGTGCATACGGTCTGGACCGGTGGACAGTAAATTGATGACATCCTGGACTGTAGCCCGGACCGGGACCGGACCGGTTCCTGGTTAGACCGGTTAGTACCTAAATTGTGCAATTTTGAATATTTCGAACCGGACCAGACCGGTTTGTGCCTAAATTGCGCAATTTTGTTGAGGTTTTTCGGTCCAAAACCGGTCCTGGAGTGGACCGGACTAGACCAGATAATCATAGTTTACAGTCCAAACTGGGTTATGGTTTTTATACGGTCCAAAACCAGAGCGGACCGTAACCCAGGTTTTCAAAAAAACCTGGATTGTAGATAGGACCATAAATTCTAGTCTGTCCGGTCTGATTTTGCACAACCCTATCTTTGAGGCTATGTATAGATTACCGGTAGCTGAACAAAGTCACCATGAGGAACAAGGACCCCTTACCGTGCATTGATGATTTGTTGCACCAGTTGCAGGCAGCTTTTGTGTTTTTGCGGACTTGAGATCGGGATATCACCAGCTGAGGGTGAGAGAGGAGGACGTGCCGAAGACGGCACTCAGGAGGAGATACATCCATTATGAGTTTGTCGTGAAGCTATTGGAGCATCTGGAATGCACACGCCGTCTTCATGGAGTTGATGAATGGCATCTTCGTCGACTTCTTGGACCAGTTCGTTGTAGTGTTTATTGATGACATCTTAGTATACTCTCGGAGTAGATAGGAGCATGAGGGACACTTGAGGACGGTGCTTCGAGTCCTTCAGGATAGAGAGCTTTACGCTAAGCTCTCTAAGTGCAAGTTTTGGATGCCCGAGGTGACGTTCCTTGGTCACATAGTTTCCGCCGAGGGTGTCATGGTTGACCCGGCGAAGATAGAGTCCGTTTCTTCATGGCCGCCTTCTAGGATGGTCAAGAAGGTGCGTAGTTTCTTGGGTTTTGACGGGTTACTACAACTGGTTTGTTGAGGATTCTACGTGATTGCACAACTACTCACTTCCTTACTGAGGAAGTCTTCTTGTTCGTTTGGTCCAAGCCATGTCAGCGCAACTTTGAGGAGCTGAAGAGGAGGTTGACCTCTGCTCCCGTTCTAGCGCAGCCTGAGGGTGTTGAGGGTGCGTTTCGATGCAGAGGGGTAGGGTTATTACGTACGTGTCTCGACAGTTGAAGACATACGAGGAGAATTACCCTACCCACGATCTTGAGCTAGCAGCAGTGATTCATGCCCTGAAGATCTGGCGACATTACTTATACGGGGTCAAGTGTCAGATCTTCACAGACCATAAGAGTTTGAAGTATATATTCACTTAGCGGGAGTTGAATAACCACCAAGGAAGATGGTTAGAGCTGATTATGGATTTTGACTTGGAGATTTTGTACCATCCAAGGAAGGCGAACGTAGTCGCTAATGCGTTGAGTAGAGGACGCCTTGAGAGGAGGCGATAGCTTGGCTTACAGTTCAACCTCAGTTGCAGAGGGAATTGATGGAGTTAGAGATGGATATCCGGTTCCCGGATACAAACTGTCGTTTGTCCGCGTTAGAGAAGTTACCTGATATGTCCGGAGAGATCCGATAAAAGTAGGAGGGCTGCCCAAGTTTGTTGAGGATTAGAGAGAGGATGGCCGGAGGTGACGCACCGGAGTTTACGGTAGGGGTAGATGGATATTGAGACGCTAGGGGCGTGTATCGTTGGACCGAGAGTTGAGAGAGCGGATTATGCATAAGGCTCATTCGACACCTTACTTGGTGGGGCGGGCTCAGTCCCGATATAGTTAGATATGTGGCCCGATGTGCGACCTATCAGTAAGTTAAGATCGAGCACTAGAGGCCCGGAGGAAAGCTTCACCCACTGTCTGTGCCACAGTGAAAGTGGGAGGACATATCTATGGAGTTCGTTAACGGTATAAGACCAAGTAGGAGCTTTGGTGAGATATTAGTGGTAGTGGATTGGCTGACAAAGACCGCATGTTTCATTCCTATTAGTGAAACGTGGCCGGTGAGTCGTTTGGCCGAGGAGTTCACCCGACAGATTGTTAGATTTCATGGAGTTCCAAGGACCATCATCTCGGATAGGGATGGACGTTTTACCTCGATGTTTTGGCAACAGGTACACGCCGCCCTAGGTTCGAGTCTTATTTTTACGACCGCTTACCATCCACAAACAGAGGCCAGTCTGAGCGGACTGTAACACCTCGAATCCGTGGGACTCAGATACTACGGGCGGAGACCTCACAATGGGTCCCGACCCTTAGAATGACAACAATTTCACCGGATCTTGCAACTAGACACAAATAAAGGCCAAAACAAAAATACATTTGATGCAATAATATGATTCTTGAATACGTAAAGAAAGAAAAGACATCAACCTCCTATACAACGACACCAACAATACACAAATATATAGGCACAACACAAGGAATTAAATCCCCCATACACGACCTATGATGTACGGGAACCCCGGTTGCCCACTCCTCCGGATCACTCAGCCAATTCCTAACCTGCACATCAACTACAGCAATCGGTATAAAACCGTTAGCTCACATTCTAGGCATTATAAAGATAGCAAGGGAACAAACACAAACATTAGTACACATAACACTCATCATGCTCACATACAATCCAATTCTTATCTTCTCTTTTTAAGTCATTCCATTACTAGTTCCATTTATCCATAGTGTGACACAAGAAGTCTTATAACTTTCGACTTTGTCCCTGTGTAACCAAACAGGAGTAGTACGGAGCTCTTCCCGTACATCGTGTGGAATGGTGAAGAAGCCCGCCCATATATCATGTATGGCCTGCTCGCAAAGAACCTCCTAGTCTCCCTCAGAGCTGGGCAGTGATGTTACCGCGCGACAATAATAAACAATGGGCCAATATATAACCAAGTCGTCCTAATCCGGTTTCATGATTATAAAAAAAACCAAAGCACACACCACAATCACATATCCGAATAATGCATAAAAGCGAGCTAAGTAAGTCCGGAGACTTACCTCGTCTCAAAGCTAACCAAGTATAACCGATCTCAAAGATAACTCTGTTTATCTTCTCGTTTTACATAATCTGTATCATCGTTGTCCCATGCCAAACTTGTTCCTCTCAGTTTCGAGAGTACAACGAGACATTGTCAAATGTAAGAACATAAAGATTCCTTTGTACCACACATGCATCAATAGCTGTCATTAAAATTCTTAGGTTAGAGTCCATCAGGGGACCACCTATAACACCATAATTGTGCGACTTCAACGCAACTCGATTTAGAAAATCGATGGATACTCATCTATATAACCTCCGAATCATCAATCGCACCCCGTGATCTTAAATGGCTTCACTACACTTGTAGTGACCATATCGGCCCTAATGCACGAAGGTTGTTTCTTACTCTCCACCCAACTTGGTGACATTTCGACTTCAAGTCGATCATGCAAACATGGCAATCATATGCCACTAGTCTTAACGAGCTTTCCACTACGGAGAAGATACCCTGACTTGTCGTTCACCGTACACATCTCTTGATACTCAGAGTTACAAATTTTCCGACTCGTACCTTTCCTCAAAACCCGTACCAGAACGCCCTGTGGGGGAAAAATCAAAAGAAATTCTCCATTCAAAACCATTGAAACCTCTGACTCGTAAATTCTCAAGTAACACCACCTTAAGCTTAAAGCTTAATACGTTTCTATAATCGCGGTCCTCAATTCCAAACCATAACCACATGGCTCCTTTGGGTGAGTCAAGAAACTTTGACTCATCTCTTATTCGTGAAAACGTATAATCCGTTCTGTAAGAAGAAAGTATCCTGCATCTTTGGTACAAGGATTAGCCGCGAAGAACGGATCAGGACGAACAACTTATTCTGAAAAATGAAGAACACACAAAATTAACAAACATGGACAACAATGAAAATGAGAAAACAGAAAGGGACAAGAAGAACCGAAAGGAACAATGATAGAACCCTTGGATTTGATATCCAAGAACTAAACCAGTGACGATTCGACCCCGCTTCTTACAACTCCACACAATCGATCTGAGAATCGAGATATCGAAGAGGATGCCTTGTTTGACTTGCAACACCAATCCCGAAGGAGAAAGCTTGATCACACACACCTAATCTCACGAGACAAGAATGATTGAATTCTCTTTGATTCAATTATGAAATGCTCTCAGCAAAACTTGTATAAAACTTGTCTAACTACAAAAAGAAGAGAGAAAAGGCTTTTATACATCCTAGGCCTTGTCTTGCTAAAAAGAAAAAATAGAACTAATTCTAAAAATACATTTAGAGAGGTTTAAATAAAAGCCCAACAAATTAGAACAAACAATGGGCCTAATTAACTCTCCTAATAAGCCTCTCAAGTCCACATACTTAAATGAACTTTCCAGCAATGCACATGCACACACGTGAAGCCCCTTGTATCTGATTTCAAGGCCTCCGTCTGTCCTTTGAAATGCTTTCCAAGGCCTGGCCATATTTAGACAAAACACCAACCAAACCAAGCAACTAGAAATACAATTTAAGCTCCATTAATCATCTTGGTTGGGATGTGTTCGTGGCTGATCCACAAGATGGTCCTTAGTCTTGATGAAGGTGGACTTGGTTGAGCTTCATGGACCATGTTTAGGAAAAGAGCATCCATCTCAGCTTGACGTTTAGCTTGCGCTCTTGTTAGAGTCCCTTGAGGTGGTGAAGATGGAGTTAGCTCAAATGATCCTTCATCAATCTCCCCTTCATTACATCCTCATTTGCGTAAAGCACAATGAAAACCTTACCTTCCTCTTAATCCAGTAGTCCTCTTAACCATGCTCAAACCTTAAAGGTCCAAATCCCACGCCGTTCTCTCAAATCTCAGTCCTATGACCGCAAAAGGTCACGTACAGTCGATACAATCCCTCCCTAGGAGGTCGCTCATGGTTATTTGCTTTCCATACTAATGCCTTCCCAAGGGGCTGTTGGGATGGGCAAAGGTGTGTACAATCCATGAGGCTTCACTTTAGATTTAGCTCTAAGGTGTGTACAAATAGTATTTATCTAAGGAACCTTTTTGCACACATAACTTATATGTATCACCAAAATCAATATCGGATTCATAGAGCTCCATAATGTAAACAAAGCCTAATACCTTAGCATCCAATGTAGTCACCAATGTGTGCCTCCTAGAGAGGGCATCTGCCACTACATTGTCTTTTCCCTTTTTATACTTGATAACAAAGGGAAAAGTCTCAATAAACTCCATCCACCTACCATGCCTCCTATCTAGTTTATCTTGACTCTGAAAATGCTTCAAAGACTCATGATCGGAATGCAAAATAAACTTTCTAGGCAACAAGTAGTGTTGCCATGTCTTAAGCACTCTAAACAAAGCATATAACCGTTTATCATAGGTAGAGTAATTAAGACATGCTCCTTTGAGCTTTTCACTAAAGAAGGCAATAGGCTTACCTTCTTGCATGAGCACGCCGCCTATGCCAATGCCCGAGGCGTCACACTCCACTTCAAAGGGCCTAGTGAAGTCGGGTAGAGCTAGCAAGGGCGCCTCGGTTAAGACCAATTTCAGCTTGCTAAAGGCACATTCTTGCGCCTCCTCCCACACAAATGGCGCATGCTTCTTGCAGATTTCCATAAAGGGTGCGGCAATGGTACTAAAGTCTCTCACAAAGCGCCTATAGAAGGTTGCAAGCCCATGGAAACTCCTTACTTGGCTGATGGATGTTGGCGTGGGCCAATCTTTGATTGCTCTAATGTTCTCCTCATCCACTTGTAGGCCTTGTGTAGTCACTACAAAACCAAGAAATATAACCTCATTAGTGCAAAAGCTACATTTCTTAAGATTAGCATACAAGTATTCAGCCCTAAGGGTAAGAACTACTTCCCTTAGATGTTCTTCATGCTCCTCTAGGGACCTGCTATAGATTAAAATATCGTCAAAATATACTACAACAAACTTCCCTATAAAATGTCTCAAAACATAGTTCATTAAGCGCATAAAAGTAGAAGGAGCATTAGTTAACCCAAATGGTATAACAAGCCACTCATACAAACCAAACTTAGTTTTGAAGGCTGTTTTCCACTCGTCCCCCTCCTTCATTCAGATTTGATGGTAGCCACTCCGTAGGTCTATCTTGCTAAAGGTGGTGGCGTCATGTAGCTCATCAAGCATGTCATCTAGGCGGGGAATAGGGTGGCGGTACTTGATGGTGATGTTGTTGATAGCTCGACAATCAACACACATCCTCCATGTGTTGTCCTTCTTAGGCACCAAGAGCACGGGCACGGCGCACGGACTTAAGCTCTCCCTCACGTTGCCCTTGTCTAGGAGGTCTTGAACTTGCGCTTGGATCTCTTGACTCTCCTTTGGGTTCATTCAGTAGGCTGGTCTATTTGGGAGTGTTGCGCCGGGGATAAGGTCAATTTGGTGCTCAATGCCTCTGAAAGGTGGGAAGCCATGTGGTATTTCTTCCAAAAACACATCCTTAAACTCCTCAAGGATGGCTGAGATAGTAGGTGGTAAGCTAGCCTTGGTTTCATCACTCGTCAAGGTGAGCTCCTTACACAACATCATCACGGTGGTGTCTAAGGGTAGGTAGTCATTTTGTAGCTCAAGTTTGGAAGCTAACAAGGCTGTTGTGGGCTGTTTTGTGGCCGTGGCCACAAAGGTGCTAGGCTGGTGGTTAGAAGGCGTGGCTAGGGAGGGGTCTTGGCTCGTCGGCTTGCTCCCCTTCTTAGCTGGTCCTTGCTCTTGCTTACTTGCCTTCTTCTTCTCAAATGCCTCCGCAATCTGCAAGGGAGTCATTGGCTTAAGAGTCACGGTTTTACCATTGAATAAAAAAGAATATCTATTTGTAAAACCATCATGCACAACTCTCCTATCATATTGCCAAGGGCGGCCTAACAACTCATGACCAGCTTGCATAGGCACAACATCACATAAAACCGTATCTTCATAATGGCCTAAAGTAAAAGTGATCTTACCTTGCCTATTAACCTTTAACTCACCACATTCATTCATCCAATGCAGCTTATATGGCCTAGGGTGATAAAATGTAGGAATTTGCAACTTAGATATCATTTCGGTGCTAGCAATATTGCAACAACTTCCTCCATCAACAATAACATTACAAACCTTTCCTTTAACCGAGCATCTAGTGTGAAACACTTTGGTTATCTTAACAAGGAGCAGATTGTACACTTAAAGTTCTCCTAGCTATCAAAGAATTATCATGCTCAAGACTTTTATCACAAATCATGGAAGTGTTAGCTAGGAATGAGCTAGGATGATCAAATATAACACTCTCTTAGCTAATAAACAATCTCCTTGCTCATATTCAATCCCATCATCATCCAAATCATCATGATCATGCATATTAAGCTCAAAATCATCATTATCATGCTCATGCTCAGATTCGGACTCATATTGCCCTAAATGGTTAACTAGCAAGGTTCTTTTGTTAGGACAATCCTTCATCATGTGCCCTCTTCCTTGGCACTTAAAACATACAATATCTCTAGCTCTAGATGAAGGGTTAGAAGTACTCCCTTGAGTGCCTTTAAGTAGTGTAGGCGTGGGCTTGGTAGGGGCTGCATAAGGAGCCTTGCGTGGGCCTCCTTGTTCCGGGGCCTTTATGTGCGCCCAAGTAACTACCGGTGCATCCAAAGTTCTCCTCCTTTCCTTCACCAAATCACCCCACCATATCATAGCATAATCAATAAACTCAAGAGCTGCGTAATGTACCTTCTTATGCTCGGGAAAGTTATGGCATGACCATATTTGCTCTATCTTCGCCTCCCAAGCCATGTACACGTCCGGGTCACATTTGCCTTCAAAGCTTGGGATCTTCACCTTCACTTTGCCAAGGCCATCATACTCCGGATCTCGCTCCCTCCTTGGCTGGCCACCATAGGGCTCACGCCTCTGCTCATCTTGGCACCGGCCGTCATGAGGTCTTTGGGGCTGTTGGCACTCCCTTCGCCCGTTTGGCCTCCATTCCTCGTCATCTCCATCACCGTCCTCATCCTGCTCATAAGCTTGATTCTGAAACTATTGAGGATAGTTAGGCATATTATCATGTATAATAGGAGAAGAATGGATAGAAACGTGCTCCTCGAAAGCAAGATTGCCCCATCCTGGTTGGGACACGGCGTGGCCTAAGCCTTGGACATTCCGAGAGTGTTGCGTGGCATTAGAGTGCCGGGCTGCTTGAAACGCCTCTTGTTGGCTTTGGAGTGGTATTCGGTCTTGCCCTTGGTGTTGAGCCCTCGAGTGGTCTGCTACCTCCCTGTTGCCTCCTAGTGGCCGAGGCTCCGGAACTACCTTAGACGCCTCCAAGCTGGACAGCCTTGTAGTTAACCTTCAATGCTATCTTTCAAGCCCTTGATAAGGTTAAACAACTCCGGGGAAATAGGCTCGGGGCTGGGCGTACGTGCGGAAGTTCCTGACATTGTTCAAAGACACTAAAACACTCAAACACGTTAGGTTAGCTAAAACAAAAACGCCTCACAAGTGTATCAGTCGAAAGCAAACTCTCACTCTCTAGTGGTGCTCAACAAGCTTGTTGATGGCTCATCTTGTATTAGTCAAAAACCTCACGTGAGTTCAATACTTTGCCAAACAAAAGCTTTAAAGTGGAAGTGAAATTCGATTTCAATCACCTTAAAAACGTGTTTGACTCAATAAAAGAGAAGAAAAGACTCAAAACGGAAAGGACAAGTTGCACGAATGTTATATGCAAACTGAGTATGGACTCAAAATTTGAACTCAAGATAAGCCTTGAAAGAACTTACTCGTCAAGCCTAAGCAAGCAAACCTTGGACACCGAAGGTGTGTGTAGAAGGGCTGGTCAAGGCTAAGGCGTGTCTCGAGTGAAGTGAGCTAGGCGAGGGCCAAGGCGTGGCTAGGCTAGGGTGAAGATAGGTTAGGTGTGAATGGCTTGGTCCCTTTGAGTGAGATGAGCTCCTTTGTAGTCCCTTTTGGTTGACCAACAATAACACTTAGCAAGCACAACTTTTGAATGAGATGAGCTCCTTTGTAATCCTCTTTGGTTGCTGATCAATAACACTTAGCAAGAACAACTTCAACTATTACAAACTATGAAATAAAACAAGAATACGCTAGCAAGAATGAAATGAAATGAATACTAATGTTGATTTCTTTTCTCTTTCTTTTCTTTTCTTTTCTTTCTTTCTTTTTTTTTTTGAATTCGGATTTTCCTTTCCTTTTTTTTTTCTAACTTACTGCTGGAATTAAAGAAAAATAAAATAAAAAATGCTAAGAAAATCTAATTAGTTGCAAGAGGATAACTCTAGATCGATTGTGTGAAGTTGTAAGAAGTGGGGTCGAATCGTCATCGGTTTGGTTTTTGGATAATCGAATCCAAGGGTTCTATCGTTTGTTCCTTTCGGTTCTTCTTTCTTATTTCGTTTTCCCTCTTTGCTTTGCACGTTTTCCTTCATCTTTGTTTGCTGAATTTCGTTTGCTTCTATTCCCGAAAACAGGTTGCTCGTCTAGATCTATTCTTCGCGGCTAATCCCCGTATCAATTGGTATCATAGCTAATTGACGTTCAACCTACAAAAAGAGTCGGTAAATCATTCAAAAACCAAAAGTGTCTCGTTTTCTTGTTTGAGTCTTGCTTTGTTTTGAGTCTATTGCCATTGCCATTTCTATTCCAAGTTTTTGATTGAACTAACGAGTTTGTTGCTTTGTTTGTGAATCTTGGACGCCGGCACCCCTCCGACACCACGCCTACATCGCGCCTGCCACCAGTCTTGCCCCACATCCAACCACAAACACCAAACGAGCCCTAAAACGTTCAAAAAGGACAGGCTGATCCGTTCAGCCTATTTTCCAGCTTCTCTCTCTCTCTCCGCCACAATTTCAGCTTATTTTTTTGAATTTTCACCCTTGGTTAGGTATTTACTTGGTCAACTCTATCCTCTTGTAACTAATTAGATTTTCTTAACATTTTTGTTTCATTTTTTTTCTTTAATTCCAGCAGTAAGTTTAAAAAAAAAAGAAAAGAAAGGCAAATCCGAATTCAAAAAAGAAAAAGGAAAGAAAGAAAAGAAAAAGAAAAGAAAAAGAAAAGAAAAGAAAAGAAAGAGAAAAGAAATCAGCATTATATTCATTTCATTTTATTTCATTCTTGCTAGCTTATTCTTGTTTTATTTCATAGTTTGTAATAGTTGAAGTTGTGCTTGCTAAGTGCTATTGTTCAGCAATCAAAGAGGACTACAAAGGAGCTCATCTCACTCAAAAGTTGTTCTTGCTAAGTGTTATTGTTCATCAACCAAAAAGGACTACAAAGGAGCTCATCTCACTCAAAGGGACCAAGCCATTCACGCCTAGCCTAGCTTCACCCTAGCCTATCCACGTCTTGTCCCTCGCCTAGTTCACTTCACTCGAGCCACGCCCTAGCCTTGACCCGCCCTTCTACACACGCCTTCGGTGTCCAAGGTTTGCTTGCTTAGGCTTGACGAGTAAGTTCTTTCAAGGCTTATCTTGAGTTCACACTTTGAGTCCATACTTAGTTGCATATAACATTCGTGCAACTTGTCCTTTCCGTTTTGAGTCTTTTCTTCTCTTTTATTGAGTCAAACACGTTTTTAAGGTGATTGAAATCGAATTTCGCTTCTACTTTAAAGCTTTTGTTTGACTAAGTATTGAACTCACGTGAGGTTTTTGACTAATACAAGACGAGCCATCAACAAGCTTGTTGAGCACCACTAGAGAGTGAGAGTTTGCTTTCGAGTGATACACTTGTGAGGCGTTTTTGTTTTAGCTAACCTAACGTGTTTGAGTGTTTTAGTGTCTTTGAACAATGTCAGGAACTCCCGCAGGTACGCCAAGCCCCGAGCCTATCCCCCCGGAGTTGTTTAACCTTATCAAGGGCTTGAAAGATAGCATTGAAGGGTTAACTACAAGGCTGTCCAACTTGGAGGCGTCTAATGTAGTTCCGGAGCCTCGGCCACTAGGAGGCAACAAGGAGGTAGGAGACCACTCGAGAGCTCCACATCAAGGGCAAGACCAAATACCATTCCAAAGCCAACAAGAGGCGTTTCAAGCAGTCCAGCACTCTAATGCCACGCAACCCTCTCGGAATGTCCAAGGCTTAGGCCTCAATCTTGCTTTTGAGGAGCACGTTTCTATCCCTTTTTCTCCTAATATACATGATAATATGCCTAACTATCCTCAACATTTTTAGAATCCAGATTATGATCAGGATGAGGACGGTGATGGAGATGACGAGGAATGGAGGACAAACGGGCGAAGGGAGCACCAACAGCCCCGGAGACCTCATGACGGCCGGCGCCAAGACGAGCAGAGGCGTGACCCCTATGGTGGCCAGCCAAGGAGGGAGCGAGATCCGGAGTATGATGGCCTTGGCAAAGTGAAGGTGAAGATCCCAAGCCTTGAAGGCAAATGTGACCCGGATGTGTACACGGCTTGGGAGGCCAAGATAGAGCAAATATGGTCATGCCATAACTTTCCCGAGCATAAGATGGTATATTATGCAGCTCTTGAGTTTATTGATTATGCTATGATATGGTGGGATGATTTGGTGAAGGAAAGGAGGAGAACTATGGATGCACCGGTAGTTACTTGGGCGCACATGAAGGCTTTGATGAGAGCTCGGTTTGTGCCTCAACATTACACTAGGGAATTGAGGCAAAGGTTGGAGAACTTGAGGCAAGGAGCATTGACCGCCGAGGAGACCTATAATGCCATGCAAATGGCCATGGTAAAGGCTAATGTGCGAGAGGATGAAGAGACTACAATGGCTAGGTATCTTCGTATTCTCAATTCAAGTTTTTCTAACGAGATAAATCTTTTTCCCTATAGCTCTATGACAGAATTGCTCCACCTAGCAATCAAAGTAAAAAGGAAAATAAAGGAAAGAAGTCAAGGAGGTAAGGCTGCCTATGGCACGCCTAGCTCATGGAGGAGCCAAGGAGGTCTCCAACAAGGGAATTACAGCCGGGAGGTGCCAAGCAAGTTGAAGCTAGCCCCGGAGCAAGGAGGCCCACGCAAGGCTCCTTATGCAGCCCCTACCAAGCCCACACCTACACTACCTAAAGGCACTCAAGGAAGTGCTTCTAACCCTTCATCTAGAGCTAGAGATATTGTATGTTTTAAGTGCCAAGGAAGAGGGCACATGATGAAGGATTATCCTAACAAAAGAACCTTGCTAGTTAACCATTTAAGGCAATATGAGTCCGAATCTGAGCATGAGTATGATAATGATGATTTTGAGCTTAATATGCATGATCATGATGATTTGGATGATGATGGGATTGAATATGAGCAAGGAGATTGTTTATTAGCTAAGAGAGTGTTATTTGATCATCCTAGCTCATTCCTAGTTAACACTTCCATGATTTGTGATAAAGGTCTTGAGCATGATAATTCTTTGATAGCTAGGAGAACTTTAAGTGTACAACCTGCTCCTTGTGAAGATAACCAAAGAGAAAACTTGTTTCACACTAGATGCTCCGTTAAAGGAAAGGTTTGAATGTTATTATTGATGGAGGAAGTTGTTGCAATATTGCTAGCACCGAAATGATATCTAAGTTGCAAATTCCTACATTTTATCACCCTAGGCCATATAAGTTGCATTGGATGAATGAATGTGGTGAGTTAAAGGTTAATAGGTAAGCTAAGATCACTTTTACATTAGGCCATTATGAAGATACGGTTTTATGTGATGTTGTGCCTATGCAAGCTTGTCATGTGTTGTTAGGCCGCCCTTGGCAATATGATAGGAGAGTTATGCATGATGGTTTTACAAATAGATATTCTTTTGTATTGAATGGTAAAACTGTGAATCTTAAGCCTATGACTCCCATGCAGATTGCGGAAGCATTTGAGAAGAAGAAGGCAAGTGAGCAAGAGCAAGGACAAGCTAAGAAGGGGAGCAAGCTTTCGAGCCAAGACCCCTCCCTAGCCACGCCTTCTAACCACCAGCCTAGCACCCTTGTGTCCACGGCCACAAAGCAGCCCACAACAACCTTGTTAGCTTCCAAACTTGAGCTACAAAATGACTACCTACCCTTAGACACCACCTTGATGATGTTGTGTAAGGAGCTCACCTTGATGAGTGATGAAGCCAAGGCTAGCTTACCACCTACCATCTCAGCCATCCTTGAGGAGTTTAAGGATGTGTTTCCGGAAGAAATACCACATGGCCTTCCACCTTTGAGAGGTATTGAGCACTAGATTAACCTTATTCCCGACGCCACACTCCCAAATAGACCAGCCTACCGAATGAACCCAAAGGAGAGTCAAGAGATCCAAGCGCAGGTTCAAGACCTCCTAGACAAGGGTTCCGTGAGGGAGAGTTTAAGTTCGTGCGCCGTGCCCGTGCTCTTGGTGCCTAAGAAGGACAACACATGGAGGATGTGTGTTGATTGTCGAGCTATCAACAACATCACCATCAAGTACCACCACCCTTTTCCCTGCCTAGATGACATGCTTGATGAGCTACATGGCGCCACCACCTTTAGCAAGATAGACCTACAGAGTGGCTACCATCAAATTCGAATGAAGGAGGGGGACGAGTGGAAAACAGCCTTCAAAACTAAGTTTGGTTTGTATGAGTGGCTTGTTATGCCATTTGGGTTAACTAATGCTCCTTCTACTTTTATGCGCTTAATGAACTTTGTTTTGAGACATTTTATAGGGAAGTTTGTGGTAGTATACTTTGATGATATTTCAATCTATAGCAGGTCTCTAGAGGAGCATGAAGAACATCTAAGGGAAGTAATTCTTACCCTTAGGGCTGAACACTTGTATGCTAAACTTAAGAAATGTAGCTTTTGCACTAATGAGGTTATATTTCTTGGTTTTGTAGTGACTACACAAGGCCTACAAGTGGATGAGGAGAAGATTAGAGCAATCAAAGATTGGCCCACGCCAACATCCATCAGCCAAGTAAGGAGTTTCCATGGGCTTGCAAGCTTCTATAGGCTCTTTGTGAGAGACTTTAGTACCATTGCCGCGCCCTTCAGGGAAATCTGCAAGAAGCATGCGCCATTTGTGTGGGAGGAGGCGCAGGAACGTGCCTTTAGCAAGCTGAAATTGGTCTTAACCGAGGCGCCTTTGCTAGCTCTTCCCGACTTCACTAGGCCCTTTGAAGTGGAGTGTGACGCCTCGGGCATTGGCATAGGCGGTGTGCTCATGCAAGAAGGTAAGCCTATTGCCTTCTTTAGTGAAAATCTCAAAGGAGCATGTCTTAATTACTCTACCTATGATAAAGAGTTATATGCTTTGTTTAGAGTGCTTAAGACATGGAAACACTACTTGTGGCCTAGAGAGTTTTTTTTGCTTTCCGATCATGAGTCTTTGAAGCATTTTTGGAGTCAAGATAAACTAGATAGGAGGTATGGTAGGTGGATGGAATTTATTGAGACTTTTCCCTATGTTATCAAGTATAAAAAGGGAAAAGACAATGTAGTGGTGGATGCCCTCTCTAGGAGGTACACATTTTTTACTACATTGGATGCTAAGGTATTAGGCTTTGTTTACATTAAGGAGCTCTATGAATCTGATATTGATTTTGGTGATACATATAAGTTATGTGTGGAAAAAGGTTCCTTAGATAAATACTATTTGTTTGAGGGATTTTTGTTTCGAATTGATAAGGTGTACATACCTAGGTGTTCCCTTCGATTGTTGCTAGTAGAGGAAGCCCATAAAGGAGGTTTAATGGGTCATTTTGGGAGGGATAAAACTTATGCTATGCTGCACTCACACTTTTATTGGCCACACATGCTTAGGGATGTTGAAAATGTGCTTAAAAGATGCTTAGAATGCCTTAGAGCTAAATCTAAAGTGAAACCTCATGGATTGTACACACCTTTGCCCATCCCAACAGCCCCTTGCGAAGACATTAGTGTGGACTTTATTGTGGGATTGCATAGGACTAAAAGAGGTAGAGACTCGATTTTTGTGGTTGTAGATCGTTTCTCAAAGATGGCTCACTTTATTGCTTGTCACAAAACTGATGATGTGGCCAATGTAGCTAATCTATTCTTTCGGGAAGTAGTTAGGTTACATGGAATTCCGAGGACAATAGTAAGTGATAGGGATGTTAAGTTCTTAAGTTATTTTTGGAAGACTCTTTGGGGAAAGTACGAAATTGTTATTTTCTACATCCAGCCACCCCCAAACTGATGGGCAAACGGAAGTAACTAATAGGACTTTAACCACACTTTTAAGGGCTGTCATCAAAATGAATCTAAAGGAATGGGAGGATGTCTTGCCACATGTTGAATATGCCTATAATAGAGTTGTGCATTCGTCTACTTCCATCTCTCCATTTGAGTGTGTTTATGGTTTCAATCCACTAACCCCTTTTGATCTTACACCGTTGCCTAAGAAGGAACGAGTGGATTTAAGTGCTAAAATGCAGGTTGAACACATCAAGGAGCTACATAGGAGGACAAGGATTAAGCTTGAGGAGAAAGGCAAATACAACGCAGCCAAGGCTAACCAAGGAAGGAAGAAGGTTACATTTGAGGCCGGTGTCCTTGTATGGCTACACTTGAGGAAGGAGAGGTTTCAACAACTTCGGAAGTCCAAGCTCTCTCCAAGAGGAAACGGACCTTTCAAGGTGCTACACAAGGCTGGTGACAATGCCTATGTGCTAGACTTGCCGGACGACTATGCTTGTGATTCCACGTTCAATGTAAGGGATCTAAGCCCTTTTCTACCCCTTAGTGATGATCAAGGAAATTCGAGGTTGAATTATTTTAAAGAAGGGGAGAATGATGAAGGGTCATCCGAGCTAGCTCCATCTTCAACACCACAAGGAGCCCTAACACGAGCTCAAGCCAAACGCCAAGCGGAGAGGGATGCTATCTTCCTAGCCATGGTTCAAGAAGCTCACCCAAGCTCACCTCCAATGAGTCCAAGCCCGTCATGATGCTTAGCCACATTGGACCAGCCAAGAAGAAGTTGAATGGAGCATAAGATGAAGGCTTACGTGTGCATGTGCATGGATGAAGGCTGGCGTAAAGGCTGGCATGAGAAGCTAGTTAGAGAGTGTTAAATAAAGCCTATAATTAGTCTATTTTATGAATTTATTTAAAACACTCTAAATTGTAATTATTGTTTTTATTTCTTTTCTTTTTTTTTAGGAGAGAAGGTCTAGGTTGTATATAAACCTTTCTCTCTTCTTTTTGTAGGGGAATACGTTAAAACACATTGCCTAAGTGCCAAATTGAATTCCTTTGAGTTCAGCCTCTTGTCTTGTGAGAATTGTGGTGTTTGCATAGCTTTCTTGTTCTTGTGTGTGTCAATCTCCTTCGGGTGGGTGCTACAAGTTGAATTGAAGCAACCTCTTCGTGCCTTCGATAACTCTAGATCGATTGTGTGAAGTTGTAAGAAGCGGGGTCGAATCGTCATCGGTTTGGTTCTTGGATAATCGAATCCAAGGGTTCTATCGTTTGTTCCTTTCGGTTCTTCTTTCTTATTTCGTTTTCCCTCTTTGCTTTGCACGTTTTCCTTCATCTTTGTTTGTTGAGTTTCGTTTGCTTCTATTCCCGAAAACAGGTTGCTCATCTAGATCTATTCTTCGCGGCTGATCCCCGTATCAGAAAACGTGCAAAGCAATAAGGGAAACGAAATAGAAAAGAGGAACTGAAAGGAACAAATGATAGAACCCTTGGATTCGATGATCCAAGAACCAAACCGATGACGATTTGACCCCGCTTCTTACAACTTCACACAATCAATCTAGAATTATCGAAGGCACGAAGTGGTTGCTTCGATTCGACTTGTAGCACCAACCCGAAGGAGATTGACACACACAAGAACGAGAAAGTTATGCTAACACCACAGTTCTCACAAGACAAGAGGCTGAACTCAAAGGGGTTCAATTTGGCACTTAGGCAATGTGTTTTAACGTATTCTGCCTACAAAAGGAAGAGAGAAAGGTTTATAAACAACCTAGACCTTCTCTCCTAAAAAATAGAAAAGAAATAAAAACAATAATTACAAATTAGAATGTTTTAAATGAATCCATAAAATAGACTAATTCTAGGCTTTATTTAAAACTCTCTAACTAGCTTCTCACGCCAGCCATGCACATGCACACGTGAAGCTCTCCTATGCTCCATTCAACTTCTTCTTGGCTGGTCCAATGTGGCTAAGCATCATGACGGGCCTTGGACTCATTGGAGGTGAGCTTGGGTGAGCTTATTGAACCATGGTTAGGAAGATAGCATCCATCTCCGCTTGGCGTTTGGCTTGAGCTCTTGTTAGGGCTCCTTGTGGTGTTGAAGATGGAACCGGCTCGGATGACCCTTCATCACTTTCTATCCATACCCATCACTAGGCAATCCCGCACGTGTGCGTTCTTGATTGCCACCGGTTAGATTATAGCTAACCTCCTCGAGGCCATCGACTTAACTTCCTTTTGTACTCTTCTTGCTACCATAAGCACGAAGGCTATCCTCCTCCGGGCACTCTTACCTTAACTCCGTTAGATTATTCTACACTCAAAGACTCTTTCTTCTTTCATAGATAACTATATCCTTCTTGATTGCAAGCCGCTTGTATCCTAGAAAACTTGACACCTCCTCTTCTAGTACCTCCGTAAGCTTAACTTACGGGTCTCTTAATCCTTTCATCGTTTGTTGATCATACTTCTCATCTCGACTCCCGTGCTTAGGAGTGTCTAGGGAAAACTTGCCTTATTTGGATTTCCCATCTTGCAATCTTATATATCGCCATGACACTTGGAGTTCTCCATGAGTTGGTTGTCTCTAGTTGCTTTCATTTCCGCTCAATCATTGTTTCCTTAAAACCGCTCCACATCTCCATGTTACTTTCTTGCTTGTATTGCTTCCATCTCGATTCTTCTTAAGTTGTCTCGAGTTTTCCTTCCACTTGTTCCTCCTTCATTTATGTCATCTCAAATCCTCCTCTTCGACATCATTATAACGGAATCCGAGAAACACCATGGTGCTCGTCGGCACAAAATGCTCCACTCGATACTTGAGTGTACTTATCCACGTATGAACGCTATCCCAAGCCAACAACGTCGTCTTAAAGGTGATGCTATCATACTATCATCTTTTCTATTAGGTCCCATAACTCCATATGCTACTATATATAATAAGTACACATATATATGACTATATAAGTCCTATGTCCACATCACTACCAACATATCACATCCAGGAAATCCACTATCGTGCCACCACTATAACATACCAAGTCCATCATGCATAACTACAATCCACATAACAACTATAGTCCAAACCTCTTACATTAGATACAACAAGTCCACATACACATATCTATATATATGCATACATATCAATAATCCAAGAAACTACGTCGCCGTTGTCCGCGGAAGGAGTGGTGGTCCCGCAAATTCTACCCCAACTAACTATGCTCGTGATTTGAAAACGAAATTCATTTTGCAACTCAAACCCTTGCGGGTTCTATTTATTGGTTTATTCGGCCTTTTAGAAGATCGCAAGTGCCATTGTTGTCAACCTAGGGATCTAATACCATATTATAACACCCCGAATCCGCGGGACTCGGGGTGATACAAGGCGTAGACCTCACAATGGGTCCTAACCCTTAGCCTAACAACAATGTCACCAGATCTTGCAACTAGACACAAATAAAGGCCAAAACCAAAAATACATTTGATGCAATAATATGATTCTTGAATACGTAAAGAAAGAAAAAGACATCAACCTCCTATACAACGACACCAACAATACACAAATATATAGCCACAACACAAGGACTTAAATCCCCCATACACGACCTATGATGTACGGGAATCCCGGCTGCCCACTCCTCCGGATCACTCAGTCAATTCCTAACCTGCACATCAACTACAACAATTGGTATAAAACCGTTAGCTCACATTCTAGGCATTATAAAGATAGTAAGGGAACAAACACAAACATCAGTACACATAACACTAATCATGCTCACATACAATCCAATTCTTATCTTCTCTTTTTAAGGCATTCCATTACTAGTTCCATTTATCCATAGTGTGACACGAGAAGTCTTATAACACTCACCTATGTCCCCGTGTAACCAACAGAAGTGGTATTAAGCTATTGTCGTATACCATATGGACTGGTGAAGAAGTCCGCCCATATACCATGTATGGCCTGGTCGCAGAGAACCTCCTAGTCTCCCTCGGGAGCTGGGTAGTGATGTCACCACCCGACAATAATAAAAAATAGGCCAACAATATATATATAACCAAGTCACCCTAATCCGGTTTCATGATTATAAACAAAACAAAAGAACACACCACCATCACATATCCAAATAATGCATAAAAGCGAGCTAAGTAAGTCCGGAGAGTTACCTCGTCTCAATGCTAAACAAGTATAACCGATCTCAACTTCCCATAGGATTACAACCAAATCCTGATCAAAACGAAACACAAATCAACAAAACTCTCATAGGCTATAAGTCCTTAGACTTCACAATCTAACAAACGAACACAGGGTCCTACGACTCACAAGCTAGGAAACTTTCCTAGTCTCCAAGGAACCATAACTCATCGGCATATGTAAAGGCACTACAACAGCCAATTCTCCTATAAGGATAACTCTTCACCAAGCTAGAACATAGCTAGCCTAGGAGGTATAACAAGATCATCACACTCGAGTCATCCTAAGCAACAACCGAGACTCTAAGGTCTCTTAAGGTCCACAACCACTAGATGGCATTCACAACTATTGAAGAAACGCAACCGCGGAAACAAAAGGCGTGACTGCCTGCTGAAGGTCAGGGCCCCCGCGGCACTATTCACCGCCCCCGCGGCTCCTGGAAAACTTGGCACCGTCCCCGCGGTTTACTAAATCTGCCCCGCGACTCACAAAGTCCGCCCCCGCGGCTGAACTCCAGAAACAGCGTTTTCTTTGTTCTTCGATTGTGCAATTGAGCTTCTATGGCTTCCTTCTCTAGCTGGGTCATTTCCTAACATCATCCACAACATCCAAGCTCTTCTCCACGACCTAAACTAGCTTACACATGCATGAAAAGAATGAAGATGAACCCTCTTCCAAAGCTCCAAACATGGAAATGGAGAAGGAGAGAAGAAGGAGAAGATAGCAGCTGGGCAAAAGAAGGAAAGGTACGAGCTCACCCTACCTTAGATCTGCAGCTCTCAAACTTGCTGGAAATCAAACGCAAGAGGATGAGGAAATGAGATTCCCATGGAGAAGTCACCAAGATTTCTCAAGCCAATAGAGAGAGAGGAGATGATAAACATTTTCACGTGAGAGTGAGATGGGAGGAGAGACGAAACTCAGTTGAAGGGTAAGCAAGGGAAAGGGAAACGAGGCGTCGGTTTCCCCAAAACGAAGAGTCACCCACACAAACGAAAGTTCGAACGGAATACGGGATAAAATCCCGTCACTCAACACATCGTGCATGTGGAAAAACTGAGGCACGCATACGAGGAGGCCGCTAAACCACTCACTAACCGGGATTAAAATTCCGGACGTTACACGGATTATCCAAACATTGGAAGGACATGTTGCGAGCATGTGTGATTGGGGGTAGGTATGGCCATACCACCTTTTGTTGGTAGATTTTTCATATAATAACAACTGGCACGCATCGATTGGGATGGCACCCTAAGAGGCATTGTATGGACAGAGATGCCGTACCCCTATGTGTTGGGACGAGCCGGAGAGTTCTGGTGTTGTAGCTCTAGAGAAGGTACAGGACGACATGGCTAGAGTTGTGTTGATCCGAGATAGGATGTTGGTTGCGCAGAGTCGCTAGAGGTTGTATGCGGATAGGAGGCGTAAGCTCCTCGAGTTCGGGGTAGGAGCTCAGGTTTGGTTGAGGGTATCACTGACACGGGGCGTCAGTCGATTCGGAATTAAGGGGAAGTTAAGCCCTGATATGTCGGCCCATTCGAGATTTTGGAGAGAGTCGGTGAGGTGGCATACATGTTAGTGTTTCCACCGAGGTTGGAGGGTATTCACCCAGTGTTTCGTGTATCTCAACTGAGAGAGTACATACATGACCCAAGGCACGTCATTAGCCACGAGAACCTAGTGGTTGAGTCGGACCATACTTTTGCAGAGCATCTGATAGCGGTTTTGGAGCGTAGTACGAGACGCCTTTGGTCAAAGGAGATACCGATGGTGAGAGTGCAGTGGTCGAGACGAGGAACCGAGGAGGCTACGTAGGAGAGCGAGGATAGTATCTGGAGGAACTATCCCGAGTTTTACGCTTATTTACGACATCTATAGGACCGTCGGGTTAGTCCCGAGATTTTTCCTTGGTTGTGCTTATGTGATTTGTGATGTGATATGTTATTTCTGTTTCGTATGAGTATGTGTGTGTACCTTGCGGAGTCTTGATGTGTTTATGCGTGTAGACTTTAGATTAGAGGGCCTTAATTGCCACGTTTATGTGTTCCGAGTGGTTAGCGAGATGTGTTTGATCGAGAGTTTTGCGTTTAGGAAGTTTCGGGACGAAACTTGTTTTTAGGGGATCCGATGAAAACGCCCCGTTTATTTGGGTGTATTTCGATATTCTTTCTTCTTACTTATATCGATATTTTTATTAGTATTCCTTTTTATATTTTTAAAAGTATTGTATGACGTAAATTAGTTGTCCCGAGTATATTTATATTTTTTGTTTTTTTTTTGCGGAAGAGGTCCGGAAGTTTTCCGATTCGGATATCCCGTTCCGAATGGTTTAATCAAGTCTATCTTATTATTCCTTTTCTTCCTCCTTTTCTTTGTCCTTTTTCTTTTTTTTATGGTTGCTATTCTCTCTCTCTCTCGCTCGGATGGTGACAGTCCCGATGATGCGGGTTGGGCTGCGAATGACTAGATCTAGATTGGCAATCCTTGAAACCAACAATGACATTTTTCCTTGACCAATGGCACAAAATTCAGATTGTTAGAACAAGAAAATGACGATGGAAAGATGGAAGAAAAGAGGATGAAAGGGGACGTAGGATGTATGGTAGAAGTAGATCCAAAAGAACCAAAAGACTCCCTTACAAGAACCTTGATCAGATTGATCAAAACCCAAGCAAGATGATGCCTTCAACCCTTTCTTCTATAACCTTACACAGACCTTCAATTGAGACAAGCACAAGGAGGGATTAGTATTGACTAGTAGCACCAATCTCTAAAGATATTAACACACACAAGAACAATCTAGCAGGGATTCACAACGATTCAATCAATTGGCTCACTTTATTGATTAAATTTTCTGAATGGAAACAAAAGCTCTCAAAGAGACGGTTAATCAATTGGCTAAAAATCTATCTAATTAGGAAAGAAGCTAAGGGAGGCTTTATATATGCCTAGAAAGCCTCCTATCTAAAAAAAAGGAATATTATTTGTCAAAAAGACAATAAAACAAATAAAACAAATAAAACAAATAAAAATAACCCTTAAAATGTTTTGAACCTAAAGGTTATAAAAAGTCTTTCATTTTATACCAAAAGATGATATAAAATACAAAAGAAGCTCCAAAAGCCTCAATCTTCCATTTCTTGCAATTCCGGAACAAGTGTCTCTTCTTTGCTCTTGCATGGCTCCAAATCACGTGTGCATGGTCTCCCTTCCACGTCCAAGTCGTCGGGAATCGTCATTAACGTGACTGAGGAAGCCTCAGTCAACAATGAATCATCAATGGTCTCCTTAGGAGCTAAGGACACCAACAAGTTGGACACCTCCTCTTGAATTGCTCTTGCCCTTGATCTAGTGATTGACCCTTGCATTGTAGGACTAGTAGGGGCTGTTGGTGATGGTACCTCATCATACTCCCCTTCTTGGGAAGGATTCATCCTCGAATTATCACCATCCGCATCACTTGACTCAAAGGGACTTAGATCTCCTACGTTGAAAGTAGGGCTCACTCCATAGTCCTCCGGAAGCTCTAGTACATAAGCATTATCGCCAACCTTACGTAGTACTTTGAATGGTCCGTCTCCCCTAGGTGATAGCTTGGACTTGCGTCTTTCCGGGAACCTATCCTTCTTTAAATGCAACCACACGAGGTCTCCCGGTTCGAAGAGCACTTGCTTGCGGTTCCTATTAGCCTTGGCCGCCA
The DNA here is from genome assembly GCA_033239125.1 of Fagopyrum homotropicum. Lineage (NCBI taxonomy): Eukaryota > Viridiplantae > Streptophyta > Magnoliopsida > Caryophyllales > Polygonaceae > Fagopyrum > Fagopyrum homotropicum. The sequence continues at coordinate 64,511,778 of BSWB01000005.1, forward strand.
CTTGCCTCCCCTTCTCCTCTAGCCTTTTGCGTGTCCTTTCATGCAGTTCTTTGATGATCTCCACCTATTTTTCTACATTAAAATCTACTCGCTTCGCTATGGGCAATGGTATAAGATCAAAAGGGATCAAAGGATTCAACCCATAGACACACTCAAAAGGAGTTAGATTAGTAGAAGAATGTAATGTACGATTATATGCAAATTCTACATGAGACAAGACATCTTCCCAAGCTTTCAAATTATCTTTTAAAACAGCCATCAGAATGGTTGTTAATGTCCTATTAGTTACTTCGGTTTGACCATCCGTTTGAGGATGACTAGAAGTCGAAAACAGCAACTTCGTCCCTAGTTTACCCCAAAGAGTCTTCCAAAAGAAACTATGACTCTTAACATCCCTATCACTCACTATACTCCTAGGTACTCCATGTAATCTAACAATTTTCCTAAAGAACAAGTTAGCTACATTATAAGCATCATCAGTCTTATGGCAAGCAATAAAATGGGCCATTTTAAAAAATCGATCTACCACCACAAAAATTGAATCTCTCCCTTTCTTAGTCCTAGGTAACCCAACAATGAAGTCCATACTAATATCCTCCCAAGGTGACTTAGGCGTGGGTAAGGGGGTATACAATCCATGAGGTTTCAATCTAGCCTTAGCCTTTAAACACACAAGACATCTCTTAAGCAAGTTCTCTACATCTCTAAGCATATGGGACCAATAAAAATGTGAATGTAGCATATGATAAGTCTTATCTCTCCCAAAATGCCCCATTAAGCCTCCCATATGGGCTTCCTCAACAAGTAATAGCCTAAGGGAACACTTAGGAATGCACACTTTATCGACTCTAAATAGAAAACCCTCAAACAAGTAATACTTATCAAAGGCTCCTCTAGATGCACATTGTTTAAATATGCCTCCAAAATCAGAATCATCAACATATAAATCCTTAATATAATAGAAACTTAAGACCTTAGAAACCATAGTTGTGATTAAAGAGTGTCTCCTAGAGAGAACATCCGCTACAACATTATCCTTGCCCTTTTTATACTTTATGATATAAGGAAAAGTTTCTATAAACACCATCCATCTACCATGTCTCCTATCTAACTTATCTTGACTCCTAAAATGTCTTAAGGACTCATGATCGGTACGTAGGACAAATTCACTAGGCCATAAACAATGTTGTCATGTTTTTAATACTCTAAACAATGCATAAAGTTCTTTATCATACGTCAAGTAGTTTAAACATGCTCCCTTTAATTTCTCACTAAAAAATGCTAGTGGCTTACCCTCTTGCATGAGTACTCCTCCAATGCCAATACCTGAAGAATCACACTCGACCTCAAAAGGTTTGGTGAAGTCCGGAAGAGCTAGGAGAGGTGCATGGGACAGCCGCCACTTCAACTCCTTAAACGCCTTCTCTTGAGCATCTCCCCACACAAATGGCACCTTCTTCTTTGTCAAGGACGTGAGTGGGGCTGCTATGGTGCTGAAATCTCGCACAAAACGTCTATAGAAGGTGGCTAGGCCGTGGAAACTCCTCACTTGACCGACGGTTGCGGGAGTAGGCCATTCCTGGATTGCCTTGATCTTCTCTCCATCCACCTCTAGACCTCTTGTGCTCACTACAAAACCAAGAAAAACAACTTGATTAGTACTAAACTCACGTTTCTTCAAATTAACATACAAATATTCAGTTCTAAGAGTTGCAAGTACTTTCCTCAAATGTTCCTCATTGATACGGGGATTAGCCGCGAAGAACGGATCTAGACGAGCAACCTGTTTTCGGGAATAAAAGCAAACGAAATTCAGCAACAAAGATGCAAGGAAAACGTGCAAAGAAAAGAGGGAAAACGAAATAGAAAAGAAGAACCGAAAGGAACAAACGATAGAACCCTTGGATTCGATTATCCAAGAACCAAACCGATGACGATTCGACCCCGCTTCTTACAACTTCACACAATCGATCTAGAATTATCGAAGGCACGAAGAGGTTGCTTTGATTCGACTTGTACCACCAACCCAAAGGAGATTGACACACACAAGAACGAGAAAGCTATGCAAACACCACAATTCTCACGAGACAAGAGGTTGAACTCAAAGGTTTCAATTTTGCACTTTCACAGATGTGTTTAACGTATTCTACCTACAAAAGGAAGAGAGAACGGTTTATATACAACCTAGACCTTCCCTCCTAAAAATTAGAAAAGAAATAAAAACAATAATTACAAATTAGAGTGTTTTAAATAAAACCATAAAATAGACTAATTCTAGGCTTTATTTAACACTCTCTAACTAGCTTCTCACGCCAGCCATGCACATGCACACGTGAAGCTCTCCTATGCTCCATTCAACTTCTTCTTGGCTGGGACAATGTGGCTAAATATCATGACGGGCCTTGGAGTCATTGGAGGTGAGCTTGGGTGAGCTTCTTGAACCATGGTTAGGAAGATAGCATCCATCTCCGCTTGGCGTTTGGCTTGAGCTCTTGTTAGGGCTCCTTGTGGTGTTGAAGATGAAACCGGCTCGGATGACCCTTCATCATTCTCCCCTTCTTTAAAAGAATTCGACCTCAAATTTCCTTGATCATCACTAAGGCGTAGAAAAGGGCTTAGATCCCTCACATTGAACGTGGGATCACAAGCATAGTCGTCCGGCAAGTCTAGCACATAGGCATTGTCACCAGCCTTGTGTAGCACCTTGAAACACTCGTTTCCTCTTGGGGAGAGCTTGGACTTCCGAAGTTGTTGAAACCTCTCCTTCCTCAAGTGTAGCCATACAAGGTCACCGGCCTCAAATATAACCTTCTTCCTTTCTTGATTTGCCTTGGCTGCGTTGTATTTGCCTTTCTCCTCAAGCTTAATCCTTGTCCTCCTATGTAGCTCCTTGATGTGTTCAACCTGCGTTTTAGCACTTAAATCCACTCGCTCCTTCTTAGGCAACGGTGTAAGATCAAAAAGGGTTAGTGGATTAAAACCATAAACACACTCAAATGGAGAGATGGAAGTAGACGAATGCACAACTCTATTATAGGCAAATTCAACATGTGGCAAGGCATCCTCCTATTCCTTTAGATTCTTTTTGATATCAGCCCTTAAAAGTGTGGTTAAAGTCCTATTAGTTACGTCCGTTTTCCCATCAGTTTGGGGGTGGCTTGATGTAGAAAATAACAATTTCGTACCTAGCTTTCCCCAAAGAGTCTTCCAAAAATAACTTAAGAACTTAACATCCCTATCACTTACTATTGTCCTGGGAATTCCATGTAACCTAACTACTTCCCGAAAGAATAGATTAGCTACATTGGCCGCATCATCAGTTTTGTGACAAGCAATAAAGTGCGCCATTTTAGAGAAACGATGTACAACCACAAAAATCGAGTCCCTACCTCTTTTAGTCCTAGGCAATCCCACAATAAAGTCCATACTAATGTCTTCCCAAGGGGCTGTTGGGATTGGCAAAGGTGTGTACAATCCATGAGGCTTCACTTTAGATTTATCTCTAAGGCATTCTAAGCATCTTTTAAGCACATTTTCAACATCCCTAAGCATGTGTGGCCAATAAAAGTGTGAGTGCAGCATAGCATAAATTTTATCCCTCCCAAAATGAACCATTAAACCTCCTTTATGGGCTTCCTCTACTAGCAACAATCGAAGGGAACACCTAGGTATGCACACCTTATCAATTCGAAACAAAAATCCCTCAAACAAATAGTATTTATCTAAGGAACCTTTTTGCACACATAGCTTATATGTATCACCAAAATCAAGATCAGATTCATAGAGCTCCTTAATATAAACAAAGCCTAATACCTTAGCATCCAATGTAGTCAACAATGTGTGCCTCCTAGAGAGGGCATCCGCCACTACATTGTATTTTCCCTTTTTATACTTGATAACATAGGGAAAAGTCTCAATAAATTCCATCCACCTACCATGTCTCCTATCTATTTTATCTTGACTCCGATAATGCTTCAAAGACTCATGATCGGAATGCAAAATAAACTCTCTAGGCCACAAGTAGTGTTGCCATGTCTTAAGCACTCTAAACAAAGCATATAACTCTTTATCATAGGTAGAGTAATTAAGACATGCTCCTTTGAGCTTTTCACTAAAGAAGGCAATAGGCTTACCTTCTTGCATGAGCACACCGCCTATGTTAATGCCCGAGGCGTCACACTCCACTTCAAAGGGCCTAGTGAAGTCGGGAAGAGCTAGCAAGGGCGCCTCGGTTAAGACCAATTTCAGCTTGCTAAAGGCACGTTCTTGCGCCTCCTCCCACACAAATGGTGCATGCTTCTTGCAAATTTCCGTCAAGGGCGCGGCAATGGTGCTAAAGTCTCTCACAAAGCGCCTATAGAAGCTTGCAAGCCCATGGAAACTCCTTACTTGGCTGATGGATGTTGGCATGGGCCAATATTTGATTGCTCTAATCTTCTCCTCATTCACTTGTAGGCCTTGTGTAGTGACTACAAAACCAAGAAATATAACCTCATTAGTGCAAAAGCTACATTTCTTAAGATTAGCATACAAGTGTTCAGCCCTAAGGGTAAGAACTACTTCCCTTAGATGTTCTTCGTGCTCCTCTAGGGACCTGCTATAGATTAAAATATCATCAAAGTATACTACAACAAACTTGCGTATAAAATGTCTCAAAACATAGTTCATTAAGCGCATAAAAGTAGAAGGAGCATTAGTTAACCCAAATGGCATAACAAGCCACTCATACAAACAAAACTTAGTTTTGAAGGTTGTTTTCCACTCGTCCCCCTCCTTCATTCGAATTTGATGGTAGCCACTCCGTAGGTCTATCTTGCTAAAGGTGGTGGCACCATGTAGCTCATCAAGCATGTCATCTAGGAGGGGAATAGGGTGGCGGTACTTGATGGTGATGTTGTTAATAGCTCGACAATCAACAGACATCCTCCATGTGTTGTCCTTCTTAGGCACCAAGAGCACGGGCACGGCGCACGGACTTAAGCTCTCCCTCACGTAGCCCTTGTCTAGGAGGTCTCGAACTTGCGCTTGGATCTCTTGACTCTCCTTTGGGTTCATTCGGTAGGCTAGTCTATTTGGGAGTGTGGCTCCGGGGATAAGGTCAATTTGGTGCTCAATACCTCTCGAAGGTGGAAGGCCATGTGGTATTTCTTCCGGAAACACATCCTTAAACTCCTCAAGAATGGCTGAGATAGTAGGTGGTAAGCTAGCCTTGGCTTCATCACTCATCAAGGTGAGCTCCTTACACAACATAATCAAGGTGGTGTCTAAGGGTAGGTAGTCATTTTGTAGCTCAAGTTTGGAAGCTAACAAGGCTGTTGTGGGCTGTTTTGTGGCCGTGGACACAAGGGTGCTAGGCTGGTGGTTAGAAGGCGTGGCTAGGGAGGGGTCATGGCTCGACGGCTTGCTCACCTTCTTAGCTGGTCCTTGCTCTTGCTCACTTGCCTTGTTCTTATCAAATGCTTCCGCAATCTGCAAGGGAGTCATAGGCTTAAGAGTCACGGTTTTACCATTGAATACAAAAGAATATCTATTTGTAAAACCATCATGTATAACTCTCCTATCATATTTCCAAGGCGGCCTAACAACACATGACAAGCTTGCATAGGCACAACATCACATAAAACCGTATCTTCATAATGGCCTAAAGTAAAAGTGATCTTAGCTTGCCTATTAACCTTTAACTCACCACATTCATTCATCCAATGCAGCTTATATGGCCTAGGGTGATAAAATGTAGGACTTTGCAACTTAGATATCATTTCGGTGCTAGCAATATTGCAACAACTTCCTCCATCAATAATAACATTACAAACCTTTCCTTTAACCGAGCATCTAGTGTGAAACAAGTTTTCTCTTTGGTTATCTTCACAAGGAGCAGGTTGTACACTTAAAGTTCTCCTAGCTATCAAAGAATTATCATGCTCAAGACTTTTATCACAAATCATGGAAGTGTTAGCTAGGAATGAGCTAGGATGATCAAATAACACTCTCTTAGCTAATAAACAATCTCCTTGCTCATATTCTATCCCATCATCATCCAAATCATCATGATCATGCATATTAAGCTCAAAATCATCATTATCATGTTCATGCTCAGATTCGGACTCATATTTCCCTAAATGGTTAACTAGCAAAGTTCTTTTGTTAGGACAATCCTTCATCATGTGCCCTCTTCCTTGGCACTTAAAACATACAATATCCCTAGCTCTAGATGAAGGGTTAGAAGTACTCCCTTGAGTGCCTTTAGGTAGTGTAGGTGTGGACTTGGTAGGGGCTGCATAAGGAGCCTTGCGTGGACCTCCTTGCTCCGGGGCTAGCTTCTCCTTGCTTGGCACCTCCCGGTTGTAATTCCCTTGTTGGCGGCCTCCTTGGCTCCTCCATGAGCTAGGCGCGCCATAGGCAGCCTTACCTCCTTCACTTCTTTCTTTCATTTTCCTTTCTACTTTGATTGCTAGGTGGAGCAATTCTGTCATAGAGCTATAGGGAAAAAGATCTATCTCATTAGAAAAACTTGAATTGAGAGTACGAAGATACCTAGCCATTGTAGTCTCTTCATCCTCTCGCACATTAGCCTTTACCATGGCCATTTGCATGGCATTATAGGTCTCCTCGGCGGTCATGGCTCCTTGCCTCAAGTTCTCCAACCTTTGCCTCAATTCCCTAGTGTAATGTTGAGGCACAAACCGAGCTCTCATCAAGGCCTTCATGTGCGCCAAGTAACTACCGGTGCATCCAAAGTTCTCCTCCTTTCCTTCACCAAATCATCCCACCATATCATGGCATAATCAATAAACTCAAGAGCTGCGAAATGTACCTTCTTATGCTCGGGAAAGTTATGGCATGACCAATTTGCTCTATCTTTGCCTCCCAAGCCATGTACACGTACGGGTCACATTTGCCTTCAAAGCTTGGGATCTTCACCTTTACTTTGCCAAAACCATCATACTCCGGATCTCTCTCCCTCCTTTGCTGGCCACCATAGGGCTCACGCCTCTGCTCTTCTTGGCGCCGGCCGTCATGAGGTCTCCGGGGCTGTTGGCGCTACCTTCGTCCGTTTGGCCTCCATTCCTCGTCATCTCCATCATCGTCCTCATCCTGCTCATAAGCTTGATTCTGAAACTGTTGAGGATAGTTATGCAAATTATCATGTATAATGAGAGAAGAAAGGATAGAAACGTGCTCCTCGAAAGCAAGATTGCCCCATCCCGGTTGGGACACGACGTGGCCTAAGCCTTGGACATTCCGAGAGGGCTGCGTGGCATTAGAGTGCCGGGCTGCTTGAAACGCCTCTTGTTGGCTTTGGAGTGGTAATCGGTCTTGCCCTTGGTATTGAGCTCTCGAGTGGTCTCCTACCTCCCTGTTGCCTCCTAGTGGCCGAGGCTCCGGAACTACCTTAGACGCCTCCAAGTTGGACAGCCTTGTAGTTAACCCTTCAATGCTATCTTTCAAGCCCTTGATAAGGTTAAACAACTCCGGGGTGATAGGCTCGGGGCTGGTCGTACCTGCGGAAGTTCCTGACATTGTTCAAAGACACTAAAACACTCAAACACGTTAGGTTAGCTTAAAATAAAAACGCCTCACAAGTGTATCACTCGAAAGCAAACTCTCACTCTCTAGTGGTGCTCAACAAGCTTGTTGATGGCTCGTCTTGTATTAGTTAAAAACCTCACGTGAGTTCAATACTTAGCCAAACAAAAGCTTTAAAGTAGAAGCGAAATTCGATTTCAATCACCTGAAAAACGTGTTTGACTGAATAAAAGAGAAGAAAAGACTCAAAACGGAAAGGAAAAGTTACACGAATGTTATATGCAACTAAGTATGGACTCAAAATTTGAACTCAAGATAAGCCTTGAAAGAACTTACTCGTCAAGCCTAAGCAAGCAAACCTTGGACACCGAAGGTGTGTGTAGAAGGGATGGTCAAGGCTAAGGTGTGGCTCGAGTGAAATGAGCTAGTCGTGGGCCAAGGCGTGGCTAGGCTAGGGTGAAGCTAGGCTAGGGGTGAATGGCTTGGTCCCTTTGAGTGAGATGAGCTCCTTTGTAGTCCTCTTTGGTTGCTGAAAATAACACTTAGCAAGCACAACTTCAACTATTACAAACTATGAAATAAAGCAAGAATAAGCTAGTAAGAATGAAATGAAATGAAATGAATAACTAAGGCTGATTTCTTTTTCTTTCATTTCTTTTCTTTTCTTTTTCTTTTCTTTCTTTCTTTTTTTTTTTGAATCTCGGATTTCTTTTTCTTTCTTTTTTTTTGTTTTTTTTTAAACTTGAAAATCAGATCTCAATTTGAATTCAAAGAGACAAATGAAATAAAAAAATGAAAGAAATAAAAATCCTATAACAACTTGAGAGTTGCTAGCTATCTAGTTACTAAAATGAAAGCAATTAAAACAAAAAATAACTACCAGCTAATTCGAAATTTATGCTGGAATTAAAGAAGAATAAAACAAAATGCTAAGAAAATCCTAATTAGTTGCAAGAGGATAGAGTTGACCAAGTAAATAGCTAACCAAGGGTAAAAATTCAAAAAATAGGCTGAAAATGTGGAGGAAAGAATTGGCTGAAAATGTGGAGGAGAGAAGGCTGGAAAATAGGCTGGACGATTAGCCTTCTTCTCTTTTTTTTTTTTTAAAGTTTAGAGCTTGTTTAGGGTTGTGTTTGGACGTAAGACAACAGCTGGAGGTGGCGTGGTGGTAGGCACAAGGGACTGGTGGTAGGCGCAGTGTAGGAGTGGTGCCGGCGTCCAAGATTCACAAACAAAAAGCAACAAACTTGTTACTTCAATCAAAAACTTGGAATAGAAAAGACAATGGAAATAGACTCAAAACAAAGCAAGACTCAAACAAGAAAACGAGACACTTTTGTTTTTTTGAATGATTTACCGACTCTTTTTGTAGGTTGAACGTCAATTAGCTCTGATACCAATTGATATAGGGATTAGCCGCGAAGAACGGATCTAGATGAGCAACCTGTTTTCGGGAATAAAAGCAAACGAAATTCAGCAACAAAGATGCAAGGAAAACGTGCAAAGCAAAGAGGGAAAACAAAATAGAAAAGAATAACCAAAAGGAACAAACGATAGAACCCTTGGATTCGATTATCCAAGAACCAAACCGATGACGATTCGACCCCGCTTCTTACAACTTCACACAATCGATCTAGAATTATCGAAGGCATGAAGAGGTTGCTTCGATTCGACTTGTAGCACCAACCCGAAGGAGATTGACACACACAAGAACAAGAAAGCTATGCAAACACCACAATTCTCACGAGACAAGAGATTGAACTCAAAGGTTTCAATTTTGCACTTTCACAAATGTGTTTAACGTATTCTACCTACAAAAGGAAGAGAGAAAGGTTTATATACAACCTAGACCTTCTCTTCTAAAAAATATAAAAGAAATAAAAACAATAATTACAAATTAGAATGTTTTAAATAAAACCATAAAATAGACTAATTCTAGGCTTTATTTAACACTCTCTAACTAGCTTCTCACGCCAGCCATGCACATGCACACGTGAAGCTCTCCTATGCCCCATTCAACTTCTTCTTGGCTGGTACAATGTGGCTAAGCATCATGACGGGCCTTGGACTCATTGGAGGTGAGCTTGGGTGAGCTTCTTGAACCATGGTTAGGAAGATAGCATCCATCTCCGCTTGGCGTTTGGCTTGAGCTCTTGTTAGGGCTCCTTGTGGTGTTGAAGATGGAACCGGCTCGGATGACCCTTCATCACTCATGCTCTTCAAGTGACTTACTATAGATGAGGATGTCATCAAAGTAAACCACAACAAACCTACCAATGTAGTGTCTCAACACGTGATTGATCAATCTCATAAATGTGCTAGGAGCATTGGTTAAACCAAATGGCATCACTAGCAACTCATAAAGACCAAACTTGGTCTTGAATGCCGTTTTCCACTCATCTCCCTCCCTCAATCTGATTTGGTGATAACCACTCCTAAGATCTATCTTAGAGAACAATGTGGCTCCATTCAACTCATCTAACATGTCATCTAAACGTGGGATAGAATGGCGGTACTTAATGGTGATGTTGTTGATGGCTCTACAATCAACACACATCCTCCATGTATTGTCCTTCTTAGGCACTAAGAGGACGGGAATGGCACTAGGACTCAAACTCTCCCTTACATAACCCTTATCAAGGAGTTCTTGGACTTGGTTTTGGATCTCTTGGCTCTCCTTAGGGTTCATCCTATAGGCTGGACGGTTTGGGAGTGTAGCACCGGGAATAAGATCTATTTGGTGCTCAATACCTCTGAAAGGTGGAAGGCCAGCCAGAATCTCGTTAGGAAACACATCACTAAACTCATCTAGGATAGCTAGGATGGGCTTAGGTAGGGTTTCCTTGGCTTCATCACTCAAAGTCACTAAGCTCTTGCACAAGCTCACAAGAATGGCATCTAAAGGGGTGTAATCTAGGATTTACTCCTCCTTGGATGCTAGAAGGACAATAGAAGATGTGGCTAATAGGGTGGTACTAATCTTGGCCGTGGTTCTGTTTTATACCGTGAGCTATCTCCTCTCTTTTTCACCTAATTTTGCTCCACACTCAACTCCTTCTTCTCATAAAATTCAGCAATCTGCAATGGTGTCATAGGCTTAAGAGTTAGTGTTTGACCATTAAATTCAAAGTTATGCCTATTAGTAAAACCATCATGCTTAACTCTCCTATCAAATTGCCATGGACGTCCTAAAAGAATTTGACAAGCTTGCATGGGAACTACATCACAAGTAATGGTGTCCTCATAGCTACCTAAAGTGATAGTAACTCTAGCTTGCTTATTTACTTTTAATTCTCCACAATCATTCATCCAATGCATTTTGTAAGGCCTAGGGTGATAAAATTTGGTAATTTGCAACTTATTAATCAAATCAGTGCTAGTTATATTGCAACAACTACCTCCATCTATGATCATATTACACACCTTCCCTTTAATTAGACATCTAGTATGAAAAATGTTCTCTCTTTGATTATCCTCACACGGAGCTAGCTTAGCATCCAAAGTTCTTCTAGCTATTAATGATTCTCCATGCTTATATTCAATTCCCTCATCACTATCACTACCAATTTCATGCAATCCATTAAGGTGGGTGTTATCATCATTTTCATGCTCATCCTCACTCTCATATTGTCCAAATTGATTAAAAATCAGAGTTTTCTTATTAGGACAATCCCTCATGTAATGACCTCTACCTTGACATTTAAAACACACAATATCTCTAGAACGAAGAGTAGAGTTAGAGGTACTCCCTTTAGGACCACTTGAAGGCTCATTCAAGGGTCTAGAAGATAAATGAGGTGTTGAGCTCCTTCTTTGTGCTCCTTGGTCCATGGTTGATGCTTTTCGGTCCTCCCTGGTGGATGTAGGCTCACGGCTGTAGGATCCTTGGGGTCGGCTGTTTTGTGCTTTCCATGAGCTTGTAGCTCCAAAGCTTATTTTGGCACCTTGGTTCCTAGCCTTTGTCTTCTTCTCTACTTTGATTGCCAAATGCAGCAGCTCCACCATGGTACTATAAGGATACAAATCAATTTCATTAGCCAAAGATGAGTTTAAAATGCGTAGATACCTAGCCATTGTAGACTCCTCATCTTCAACCACATGAGCTTTCACCATTGCCATTGCATAGAGGTGTAGACCTCTTCGGCACTCATGGCTTCTTGTCTAAGGTTCTCCAACTTTTGCCTCAGCTCCCTAGCATAATGTTGAGGTACAAAACGAGCTCTCATCAAGGCCTTCATTTGTTCTCATGTAGTGATGGCCGGATACAAGGTTCTTCTTCTTTCCTTGACAAGAAGATCACACCATACTAGTGCATAACCTTGGAACTCCAATGATGCAAGCTAGGCCTTCCTTTGCTCTCCAAAGTGATGGCAAGACCAAATTTGCTCCAATTTAGTCTCCCAATCCATGTAAGCATCCGGGTCACACTTGCCTTTAAAACTAGGAATCTTGACCTTCACTTTCCCTATTCCATCTAGCTCTTGATAAGGCCTAAATGACTCATATTCTTGTCCTCTCCTTGGTTGTGGATGACGCCTAGGGAACTCTCTCCACATACCTTATTCCTCAACATCTCCTTGTGGCTCCTGAAAATCATCGACAAAACCTTGCACATTAGGTGTTCTAGGAAGAGTTTAGCATGTCCCATACCTTGCCCTTGAGGGGTTCTTTGGGGTGATTCAGGGGTTGTTTCTCTAGGGGCATCCCTAGATGTGCCGCCTAGCTCGAAAGTGGACCTCGGTTGTGGCGTGGCCGTGGGTAATGGTCGAGGCTCCAACGTATCAATCCGGTGTGTAAATCTTGCCACCGAATCCATTAGTTGCTTCAACATAGCAAATGTCTCCCGGTGTATTGGCTCACTGCTGTGGGACTTGCTTGGACTATTAGACCTAGACATGATCAAAAAACACACAAAACAAGCAAACTAGTTGAATTAGATTAAACATAAAATTCTCACAAGTGTTTACTCTCACTCTCACACTCAATTTGTGTTGATCACAAGCTATTTGATGCAATTGACTTGGATGGATTAAAACTCCTTCTAAGATCAATGTCTTAGCTCAACTAGCACACTCCTTGACTTGAAAAAAGGTGATACACGGCTGCTTGAAGGTTCCCAACAGAAAACGTCAAGATAGACACTAAGAAGCTGAAATAAGACTCAAGACTCAGCTAGTATGGCTTGGAAGCAATGTTAACTAGCTAAATCACACAAAATACTCAAAAAAGACACAAGACTCGAAGATAGATGCAAAAGGCTGATATGGACTCGAAAAGATGGTAAACTCAAGATATGATAGAATTAGAGTAAAACAAGGAAGATAGACACACAAGAGACTAAGAAGAGAGCTTCACTTACCTTGTCCTTATATAATGGAGAGAGATATGGCCTGATGTGGTGTTTAACGTTGGCTTTTGGGTAATGGTGATGGATAAGAAATGAGGTAGGTAACTCTTGTTTGTAGTCTCAATGATCCTTTCACAATCAGATTGCAAAAACACTTGTTTTTCTAGCTTCTACACAACTTAGGTTAGTATAGAATATGATATGAAATGTATGATATGTAGGATGATGAAAATGTATGAGAAAATATTTCTTTTTCTTTGTTTTTCTTTTGTGTTCCTTGGCTGACGTTTTGTGGAAGAAAATAGGAGAGAGGAATGAAATTAAAATTGAAAAGAAATAAGAGATAACTAACTAGAAGTGGTCTCTTGTTGTTGCTACAAATAAGGAGCTTTTGTGGCCTCTCTCTCCTACTTGCAACGACTGATTTGTTTTGGAGAGTGGTCCCCTTCTTTTTTTTTTTGCTACAAATAAGAGGATGCAGCTGGACATTTTGGATGAAGAAAAGGCCGATGAAGGTGATGTAGAGTGGCTGAAAAAATGGTGGTTTTGGCTTGGCTTTCTCTCTTCTCCAATAAACACAAGAAATAAAGCAAATTAGACTCAAATAGTGATATAGGACCATCACATGGAAGATATCAAGGTCCCATTACTAGAGCAAGAGCTAAGGAGATCCAAGAAGTTACGTCAAGGGAAGTGCTATTGCTTGACACAATGCGTGAACCATTTAATTTCCATACATCATGTGTTAATCTTTTGGTGAATGTAGGAGCAAGCGAACCAAGCGAGGAGACCATGCCGACGTGCTCACTTCCCATGCAACTCGAGGAGACCATGCAGACGTTGCTCACGTCCAAGGCAGCCCAAGAAGATAGGTTGTTGCTCACGTCCCATGCAGCCCAAGAGGGGAGGCTGTTGCTCATGTCCCATGCAGCCCAAGAGGGGAGGCTGTTGCTCACGTCCAATGCAGCCCAAGAGGGGAGGCAACTGCTCACGTCCAAGGCAGCCCAAGAGGATAGCAAGCTGATCACGTTCAATGAGGCCCAAGAGAACAATTCAGCTCATTCGGATCATCATTTGGGCTCTTAAAACACATCCAAATCACTCATGGATCTGTTGAACAATTCAGCCCATTCGGATAGCCCATTTGGCTCTTAAAAACGTCCAGCTCACTCCAAGGAGTTGTTTGAATAAGTCAGCTTATTTTCATGCTGAATTAGTTGTTTGTTAGGTTGTTAGCTACATTAGAGGAAGCTCTCTTATTACCACCTTCCCACTAATGTTTTAGTTTTTTTTTCTTTATTTTTGTCTAGATAAAAGAGTCTATATATAGCCTCTTTAGCTACTGATTAGTTACATTATTTTCATTGCTTAGAATTACAAATTGTAATCATTCACAAAATCAATCAAAGAACAAGAGAGTTTTTGGTTGGCATTGCTGTTGTTTGCTTGGCTGAGCTTGTTCGTGTCAACCGCCGGAGCTAGTGTAAATTTGTATTGGAGACGGGTCTAGGGCATTCACGAAGTGGGGTTTTGGCTCTTCAGCCTTGGTTCCTTTCGTTGACTCTCTTTGGTTCTTCTCTACACCTTCCTGCGCCATTCACCATCCACGTTTCATTCCGCATCTGGATTCGTTTCATTCAGCCAGATTCGGGATCATTGTACCTAGATCGATTCATTCACGGACAATTCCGTATTAGTTGGTATCAGAGCCAGATTGGTACAATTGATCACTCCTTTCTTCTTTGTTAACCTACTGCTTATCCAATTGAGGTTTAATTTGTGCTTGAAGTGTTCAAAATCAAAAACCAAGGGTTCTTAGTGCCGGACAACATCTTGAGGAGAGGTAAACACCAAAACAAAAACAAGAAGAGCTCAACGCTGCATACACAATTCGGTAACCTCCGCTCCTACAATTCTCGCTGCAATCAGTTTCGGTTACCTTCTCTCCCTCAAATCTTTGATAAAGTCTAAGAGATCTTTCAAAAAAAAAAAAAAAGACTATACAAAACGGCTGGCCCTTTTTATTAATCAAGCACAAGAAAACTATCTCAAAACAACTTCTACGTCATTCTAAACACAAATCACCATACCTACACCAACCCAACGGTCAATACTCCAATTAGGGGTGTCTTGATTCATCTCCGACACTAACATCAGTTTCAGCAGTTCTAGTTCCAAAGGGTTGCTAAGAAGGTTCGGAAATCGCGATCTTAAGGTGTTGGATCCTTACAACTCAAGCCACCAGCTAGGCAATACCAACGAGAGAGTGAGCGATACACATGAGATCTTTGCTTTTCTAACCTAACCGGTTCTTTGTTTGTTACTTGAGCATGTCCAGGTCCCTAAGTCCCAGCAAGTCTAGTAGCGAGACCATCACGCCTGAGATGATCAGTCTATTGAAACAATTGTCCAATTCCGTAGCTAACCTATCCAAACGAGTGGAGTCTATGGAAGCACGAACACCACCAGCAGGGACGCCACCTTTGAGAACCAACTACGAGTTTGGCGGTCCTTCACGTGTTACTAGAGAGCCGGATCATCCGGATCAAGGTAATTTATAGTCCAACGTCCACCCTAATGATTCTAACATGCCACCATTTGTTGATAACTTTCAGCGATGGAATGAAGCTCCTTTTGAGGACCACACTTGGGAAGGTTACAATCGTCCATTCCAGCAGCCAAGGCAAGGACGAGAACGTGATAATCTGCGGCCCTATCAAGAGCAAGACGGACTCGGCAAAGTCAAAATCAAAATTCCCGTCTTTGAAGGAAAGTGTGATCCCGACGTCTATACGGAGTGGGAAACTAAAGTTGAGCAGATTTGGTTGTGTCACAACTTCAGCGAGCCTAGGAAGGTTCAACTAGCCGCTCTTGAGTTCCAAGGCTATGCTTTGGTATGGTGGGATCACGTAGTCAAAGAAAGAGTTCGAAAATTGGATCCTCAAATCACCACATGGGAGCATATGAAGGCACTAATGAGGTCCCGGTTCATTCCACCTCACTATACCCGAGAGCTTCGACAACGGCTGGAAAATTTGAGACAAGGCTCACTTAGCGCTGAGGAAGCCTATACGAATATGCAAATTGCTATGGTGAAGGCCAACGTCCTAGAGGATGAAGAAAACACTATGGCTAGGTACCTTCGTATTCTGAATTCTAATTTGGCTAATGAAGTTGATATGTATCCCTACAGCACCATGGAGCAATTACTACACTTGGCCATTAAGGTGGAAAGGAAGACTAAGGTGAAAAACCGGAAATACAAGCCACCCCATGGGACGCCCAACGCTTGGAAAGCACAAGGGAGCCGGCTGCCTAACCACAGCAAGGATCAAGGAGGCCGGAAAGAAGGAGAGAAAGTCGGCACCAATGGGCCAAGAAGGGCAAAGAAGGTCTTCTAGACCGTCCACTACACCACGATCCTTGAATTAGCCTTCGAGTGATCATCGAGGGAGTACTCCTATCTCTAACTCTAGAACTAGGGACATTGTGTGTTTTAAATGCCAAGGTAGAGGACACATGAGTAGAGAATGTCCTAATAGATGCACTTTGATCATAAATCATCTAGGAGAATATGAGAGTGAGGATGATGTGGAATTAGATGATGAAAATGCCTTAATTGATGACAATGAACAAAATGAGAATGATGATTGCATTGAGTATGAACAATGTGAATCTTTGATAGCTAGGAGAACTTTGCATGTCCAACTAGCACCTTGTGAGGATAACCAACGTGAAAATCTGTTTCATACTAGGTGTAGTATTAAAGGAAAAGTGTGTAATGTGATAATTGATGGAGGAAGTTGTTGCAACATAGCTAGCACTGAAATGGTAAACAAATTACAACTTCTTACATTTTATCACCCTAGGCCATATAAACTACATTGGATGAATGAGTGTGGAGAACTTAAGGTCAATAAGCAAACTAAGGTCAATATAACATTAGGATCATATGAGGATGTTATTACATGTGATGTTGTGCCTATGAATGCTTGTCACATGTTGCTTGGCCGTCCATGGCAATATGATAGGAAAGTTGTTCATGATGGGTTTTCTAATAAATATAGCTTTGAGTATAAAGGTAAAACTTTAACACTTAAACCTATGACACCTTTACAAATAGCCGAGTACTATGAGAACAAGAGGGTAGAGCAAGGAACCCCTCCCAAGCCTAAGATCACACGGCCAAAGAGTAAGGAGAACAAAACCCATCAAACACTATTAGTACAACCAACAAGTAGCTATCTTGAGTCTAGGAATGAATATGTCACTAACTATGCTTCTATGGATGTGCTAATAATGAGTTTGTGTAAATCTCTAGTGAATGTGCCTCATGACTCTACGATTCCACTTCCTAGTTCTATCCAGGGGCTGTTAGACGAGTTTAGGGACGTTTTTCCTGAGGAGATTCCAGCCGGCTTGCCGCCCATTAGGGGCATTGAACACCAAATAGATTTAATACCCGGAGCCACTGTTCCTAATAGGCCCGCCTATAGGATGAACCCTACGGAAGCCCAGGAAATTCAGAACCAAGTTCAAGCCTTGCTAGATAAGGGGTATGTTCGGGAAAGCCTTAGTCCTTGTGCCGTTCCCGTCCAGCTAGTACCCAAGAAGGATAATACTTGGAGAATGTGTATTGATTGTAGAGCAATCAATAACATTACTATCAAGTATAGACACCCGATTCCCCGTTTAGATGACATGCTTGATGAGTTACATGGAGCTACAATTTTCACTAAGATTGACCTTAGGAGTGGCTACCATCAAATTAGAATGAGGGAAGGGGATGAATGGAAAACAGCTTTTAAAACCAAATTTGGTCTCTATGAGTGGCTAGTAATGCCTTTTGGCTTAACTAACGCTCCTAGTACCTTCATGAGATTAATGAATCATATTTTGAGACCTTATATTGGGTTATTTGTTGTAGTCTACTTTGATGACATTCTTATCTATAGTAAGACTTTAAAAGAGCAAGAAAATCATTTGAGAGATGTGCTTGCTACATTGCGTATAGAATACTTGTATGCTAATATTCAAAAGTGTGATTTCTATACTAACTGAGTGATTTTTCTTGGTTTTGTAGTAAGTGCCAATGGTTTGCAAGTGGATGAGGACAAGGTGAAGACAATCAATGAATGGCCCACTCCTAGGTCGGTTGGCGACGTGAGGAGTTTCCATGGCCTAGATACATTCTATAGAAGATTTGTGAGAGATTTTAGTACTATTGCAGCACCACTCACGGCTTTGACCAAAAAGAAGGTTCCTTTTGAGTGGAAGGAGCCACAACAAAGAGCTTTTGAAGAGCTCAAGAGACGCCTCACCCATGCACCACTACTCACTCTACCGGACTTCACTAAACCCTTTGAGGTTGAATGCGACGCGTCCGGTATTGGTATTGGCGGCGTCCTTATGCAAGAAGGTAAGCCTCTAGCTTTCTTTAGTGAAAAATTGAAGGGTGCATGCTTAAACTACTCCACTTATGACAAAGAATTGTATGCCTTGTTTAGAGTACTCAAAACATGGCAACATTACCTTTGGCCTCAAGAGTTTGTTTTGAAAACCGATCATGATTCACTTAGACACTTTAGGAGCCAAGATAAGCTAGATAGGCGGCATGGTAGGTGGATAGAGTTCATCGAAACCTTTCCTTACATTATCAAGTATAAGAAAGGAAAGGATAATGTCGTAGCGGATGCATTGTCTAGGAGATACACCTTGGATTCTAGGATGTTAGGTTTTACTTACATTAAAGAATTATATGTGGATGATGCTGAATTTGGGAAGATATTTCATAGATGTACTACTCAAGGCCCTTATGATAAGTACTTTGTGTTTGAAGGTTTCTTGTTTAAAGTGGTTAAGATTTGCATACCTAGATGTTCCCGTAGGATCCTATTAGTGGAAGAAGCCCATAAAGGAGGTTTAATGGGGCATTTTGGGAGGGACAAAACTTATCACATGTTGCAAACTCACTTTTATTGGCCTCATATGTTAAGGGATGTAGAACACATGCTGCAAAAGGGGCATTGAATGTCTTAAGGCCAAAGCTAGGGTACAACCCCACGGGCTGTATACACCCTTACCAACGCCTAATGGCCCTTGGGAAGATATAAGTATGGATTTCA
This sequence comes from Fagopyrum homotropicum, assembly GCA_033239125.1. NCBI lineage: Eukaryota > Viridiplantae > Streptophyta > Magnoliopsida > Caryophyllales > Polygonaceae > Fagopyrum > Fagopyrum homotropicum. Next base: position 64,530,777 of record BSWB01000005.1, read on the forward strand.
TTGTTGCTAATGACACATTTTATTCCATGTCATAAAACTGATGATGCATATAATGTTGCTAATCTTTTCTTTAAGGAAATAGTGAGATTGCATGGAATACCTAAAACTATTGTTAGTGATAGGGATGTCAAGTTTTTGAGTTTCTTTTGGAAAACGCTTTGGGGAAAAATGGGCACTAGATTACTATTCTCGACCTCTAGTCATCCCCAAACAGATGGGCAAACGGAAGTTACCAATAGGACCCTAACGACCCTCCTTAGAACCATGTTGAAAGATAACTTAAAAGAATGGGAAGACATGTTACCACATATTGAGTTTGCTTATAATCGCACCATGCATTCTTCCACTTCGTTATCACCGTTCAAATGTGTTTATGGATTTAACCCTTTAACTCCTTTGGACTTATTACCGATTCCTCGAAAGGATCGAGTAGCTTTTGATGCTTTGGAACAGGCGGCCTACATTAAGGAACTTCATGCTAAGACCAAGGCTGCACTTGATAAGAAGGGCGTTTAAACTGCAGCTCGGAATAACAAAGGACGTCGGAAGATGGTTTTCCAGCCCGGCGACTTAGTTTGGCTACATCTAAGGAAAGAGCGGTTTCCGACAAAACGCCATTCCAAGCTAGCACCACGGGGTGATGGACCATTCAAAGTCTTACACCGATTAACGACAATGCATATGTGTTGGACTTACCGGACGAGTATGGAGTTAGTACCACTTTTAACGTAGGAGATTTGAGCCCCTATGAAGGAGATTCGGAACAAGATGAAAATTCGGGGTCGAATTCTTTCCAAGAAAGAGTGGATGATGTAGGACCATCACATGGAAGATATCAAGGTCCCATTACTAGAGCAAGAGCTAAGGAGATCCAAGAAGTTACGTCAAGGGAAGTGCTATTGCTTGACACAATTCGTGAACCATTTAATTTCCATACATCATGTGTTAATCTTTTGGTGAATGTAGGAGCAAGCGAACCAAGCGAGGAGACCATGCCGATGTGCTCACTTCCCATGCAGCTCGAGGAGACCATGCGGACGTTGCTCACGTCCAAGGCAGCCCAAGAGGATAGGTTGTTGCTCACGTCCCATGCAGCCCAAGAGGGGAGGTTGTTGCTCACGTCCCATGCAGCCCAAGAGGGGAGCCTGTTGCTCACGTCCAATGCAGCCCAAGAGGGGAGGCAGCTGCTCACGTCTAAGGCAGCCCAAGAGGATAGCAAGCTGATCACGTTCAAGGAGGCCCAAGAGAATAATTCAGCTCATTCGGATCATCATTTGGGCTCACACATCCAAATCACTCATGGATCTGTTGAACAATACAGCCCATTCAGATAGCCCATTTGGCTCTTAAAAACGTCCAGCTCACTCCAAGGAGTTGTTTGAATAAGTCAGCCTATTTTCATGCTGAATTAGTTGTTTGTTAGGTTGTTAGCTACATTAGACGAAGCTCTCTTATTACCACCTTCCCACTAATGTTTTAGTTTTCTTTTCTTTATTTTTGTCTAGATAAAAGAGTCTATATATATAGCCTCTTTAGCTACTGATTAGTTATGTTAATTTCATTGATGAGAATTACATTTGTAATCATTCACAAAATCAATCAAAGAACAAGAGAATTTTTGGTTGGCATTGCTGTTGTTTGCTTGGCTGAGCTTGTTTGTGTCAACCGCCTTCGGATTGGTGCTTCGAGCCTTCACGAGTCCCTCTTTGTGCTAGTCCAGCCGGAGCTAGTGTAAAGTTGTATTGGAGACAGGTCTAGGGCATTCACGAGTGGGGGTTTTGGCTCTTCAGCCTTGGTTCCTTCGTTGACTCTCTTTGGTTCTTCTCTACACCTTCCTGCGCCATTCACCATCCACGTTTCATTCCGCATTCTGGATTCGCCTCATTCAGCCGGATTCGAGATCATTGTACCTAGATCGACTCAATCACGGACTAATTCCGTATCAAATAGACTCTTAAGATGAAACAAATGACTCAAACAAAGAAAAGACTCAAAGAAGATACTCAAACCGTCAATGGTGATTGCTGATTCCGGACTCGCAATCAACTAGCTCTGATACCACTTTGATGCGAGTTGGGGCCGCGAATGACTAGATCTAGATTGGGAATCCTTGAAACCAACAATGACGTTTTTCCTTGACCAATGGCACAAAATTCAGATTGTTAGAACAAGAAAATGACGATGGAAAGAAGGAAAAGAAAAGAGGATGTAAGGGGGACGTAGGATGTATGGTAGAAGTAGATCCAAAAGAACCAAAAGACTCCCTTACAAGAACCTTGATGAGATTGATCAAAACCCAAGCAAGATGATCCCTTCAACCCTTTCATCTATAACCTTACACAAGCCTTCAATGGAGACAAGCACAAGGAGGGACTAGTATTGACTAGTAGCACCAATCTGTAAAGAGATTAACACACACAAGAACAATCTAGCAAGGATTCACAACGATTCAATCAATTGGCTCACTTTATTGATTGAATTTTATAAATATGAACAAAAGCTCCCAAAGAGGCGGTTTATCAAGTTTTGCTAAAATCTATCTAATCAGGAAAGAAGCTAAGGGAGGCTTTTTATATGCCTAGAAAGCCTCCTATCTAAAAAAAGGAATAACATTTGTCAAAAAGACAATAAAACAAATAAAACAAATAAAACAAATAAAAATAACCCTTAAAATGTTTTGAACCTAAAGGTTATAAAAAGTCTTTCATTTTAAACCAAAAGATGATATAAAATACAAAAGAAGCTCCAAAAGCCTCAATCTTCCATTTCTTGCAATTCCGGAACAAGTGTCTCTTCTTTCCTCTTGCATGGCTCCAAATCACGTGTGCATGGTCTCCCTTCCACGTCCAAGTCGTCGGGAATCGTCATTAACGTGACTAAGGAAGCCTCATTCAGCAATGGATCATCAATGGTCTCCTTATGAGCTAAGGACACCAACAAGTTGGACACCTCCTATTGAATTGCTCTTGCCCTTGATCTAGTGATTGGCCCTTGTATTGTAGGACTAGTAGGGGCTGTTGGTGATGGTCCCTCATCACCCGACTCCTCACCCCTCTGGCCGACCCCTCAGCCCACTCACCTGACCCCTCCTTTTTCCTCTTCTGTCTCCTAACCCAGCCTACCCTCTTGCAATTCTCTCTTCATCTCCCCATCTTCCCATCTACACATTTCTTTTCTTCTCTGCACTTCTGGGGAACCGACACACTGCAGGAGAGTTGTACCTTATGGGATCCACCGGAGAAGAGAGGTGCACAACTAGGAACCGCCGGAAAAAATGGGAGCCGCCTCCACGCTTCCGCCTTGAGCGATCGGAGCCGCTAGTAGGATGGGCACGCCGCCGTCCATCTCCCCCTTCTTCTTTTTCCTCTCCCGTCGCTTGGACGCCACCCCTGCAGAGTGTTGGACCGCCTCTGTGCCGTCACTCCTTCCTCCTCCTTCCCTCTGTGCGTGATTAAAGGTTAAAGGAGATGAATTTTGCATATTGTAATTTGACCCCTTGAATTTGAGCTTAATTACAATCTATACCCACTCCTTTATATTTTGTATTTTTGACCCACTCTTTTGGAGATTTTAGTTTATGCCCTGCTGAATTGTGTTATTGAAGTCCTGACCCTATGTTCTTGAAATGTGTGTAGTTTTTGCCCTTGTGTAAATCATAGTTTTGACCCATAGCTTATTACGGAAAATGTTTTTGGGAGTGTTTACCCTTGTTTTGAAAATGGGATTTTTCCGTAGATTTTAATGCGTTAAATCTTCCTTTCAAATTTAGCGTTGAGGCTAAATTTGCTTAGCCTTGGTTTTAGGTCCGGAACCGCCCCGATAAAGGTCATCGTATCCGTTCGCAACATCCGTAGATCGTCTTCCGCCTTGGATCTTTTGTGAGTACCTTCTCCCTTATTTAGTTATGATTCTAGTAGTATATCATGCCAAGTGAATCTAGCATAACTTAAAGTGAATGTCATGTAGTGACCTTGAACCTTAGGTACTTGTGTATGGATTATGAGCTTGTAGATTTTTCGTTTCGATCTTAGGATGATCTTCGAGATTACGAGTTGGACCTATCATGTTGAGTTATGACCTCATATAGGTTTTCGGGACTAGAAATCCGAGGGCTTCTAGCGTATTGGATAGATGTTGAAAGTGTGCCTCGTTTGGTCAAGAGTTGAGCATTTTCTTGCGGAAAGCTGAGAGTGGTTTTATTCGAGTTACCTTGAGTAAGGTAAGTCCCCGGACTTACTTAGCCGCTTTTATGCATTATTTGGATGAGTGACGGTGGTGTGTATTTGAGCTTGTTTATGATTATCAAAACCGGATTAGGATGAATTGGATATATATATATATATATATATATATATTGTTGGCCCACTTGTTTATTATTATCGGGCGGTGACATCAGTGCCCAACTCCGAGGGAGACCGGAAGGCTCTCTGCGACCAGGTCATACATGGTATATAGGCGGGCTTCTTCATCACTCCACATGGTATACGAGGAGAGCTCCGCATAACTCCCGTTGGTTACACGGGGACAGAGGCGAGAGTTATAAGACTTCTTGTTTCACACTTTGGAACGAATGGAACTAGTAATGGAATAACTTATGAAGAAGATAAGAATCGGTTTGTATGTATATGAGCACGATGTGTGTTATGTGTACTTATGTGTATTTGTGCCCTTGCTATGTTGATAATGCCTAGAATGTGTGCTAACTATTTCATACCGATTGTTGTAGATGTCCATGCAAGTTAGGGATGCCACCGAGTGACGCGGAGGAGTGAACAACCAAGGTCTCCGTACATTATAGGACGGGGATGGATTTATGTTGTTATGTTGTAGACTTACGTATGTTTGTTTTGGAGTTATGTTATTTTGAGGACTCGGCTGAGTTTCCACGTTATATATACCTTTACCTTTCGGTTTTCCCGCGCATACATTATAAACGCTTTAAGTATTTTGCCTTTGTTTGTGTCTTGTTGGAAAGGTCCGGTAAAATTGTTTCAAGACTAATGGTCGGGACCCATTGTGAGGTCTCCGCCCATAGCATCCCGAGTCCCGCAGATTCGGGGAGTTACAAATCCTAACACACTAATCCAATAGCGGCTTGTGAGGCTCACTACTACCAAACGTTTTTCATCTTCTATACCTAAGGTCTGGAATTACTAGGTAAGTCTCTCCCCTCACTTAGCCTACTAACAAAGGTTACCCTAAGCTAGATTAGGCCTTAAAAACACTAGGATTTCAACTCTTCAACTCCCTACCATGAAGATATAACACCATAAGAACAACAACTCACACACCTCGGGTGGATCAAGCACATCTCGGCAGACACGGTTGAAGAACAGGCTGAGATTGTAAATTGAGATAGGAATTTTGAGGAAGCAACTATCCTAAGATACATCTAAGTTCAATCTATCATAATCCTAGCCATATCCTTTCATCCATCTCCCTAGAATCCCATGCTACATAACCAACAACAATTATCTTAAAATCATTCATCATCATATCATCACACATGCATGCCATAGCTAGATGAAGAGAAAGGAAGCAATATAAAGCAAGAACAAGTTGATTAATGAGTTTAGAACCAATTTACAACCATCCAAGAGTAGATTCAAAACGAGCACAACAATCTCTACAACTTTTCTCACTACAAGAATCTCAAAAACTCACTCTAAAGCTATCAAATGGTGTGTTCTTATTCTTCTCTTCAATGGGATCTTTCTTCTTCTCTTCTCCACACTATGGTTTGCCCAAAAAGATTCAAAATTCAGTCCAAGGTGAGAATCCTCCGCAAAATGTGGCAATTTGCAATATAACACTTCTTCTCCATCATGGGAGCGAAATGTCGTGGGCAGGAGTGTGCCAAGTGTCAAGGTGGTCCAACAGGTGATATCGGTCCCTTCAAAGAGCATCTCAGCCATAATGGGTGGGGGCTGAATCGAGGTGAGTGGTTGCATGGCTAGGATCATGGCTAAACACAAAGCCGGTGCATGGATCGCATCAACTAATGTAAATTTCTTCTTCTTTTCTCTATGCCTGCTTCATTGGAACCTTGAATTCGGGTCGTCACGAGGCTTGATCTTCGGATGTCATCAATATTGCATGAAAGCTCTCCAAAATAACTACAAAATCGACAAATGCTCGTGTAGACGTCTATTCCGACAAAATGACTTGATTAAGCAAACATGTCCCAAACATAGGCAATACCATGCATAAATGAATGTAAAAACTACATAAAAGAGTGTCTAATCTAATGCAGTAAATCATGTCATCAAAATACCCCATACTTGTCGCTTGCTCATGCCCGAGCAAGGTTCAAATGTAGGCTACGAGATGGCTCACGCCATCTCGTAGATTCGGGCATTCCCGTAAGCATCAAGTCTAAGCTCCTAAAGTGCATTGATGTCTAGCAACCTCTTCTCACCGGCCTCCATGATGTCTAAGTTCAATCACTTTGTGGCCCAAAACGCTCTATGCTCCATTTCGACCGGGAGGTGGCAAGACTTACCACAAAACAACTTGTAGGGGGTTGTTCCAATTGGTGTTATGAAGGCAGTTCTATATGCCTACAAGGCATCATCAAGCCTCATGACCCAATCCATTCTAGTCCTTGAAACCGTCTTTTCCAAAATCCCCTTGATCTCCCGGTTGGAGATCTCAACTTTCCCACTTGTTTGGGGGTGATAAGGTGTTGCAACCTTGTGAGTCACCCCGTACTTGGCCAACAATGCTCCAAAGTTTCTAGCGGTGAAATGCTTCCCTCCATCACTTATAATCACTCTTGTTGTTCCAAATCTTGGGAAGATCACTCGTTTGAAGAACTGCACCACTACCTTGGCGTCATTTGTGGGAGAAGCGATTGCTTCCACCCACCATGATACGTAGTTCACCGCAAAGAGGATGTAGAGGTTGCCACATGAAGAGGGAATGGACCCATGAAGTTCACACCCCAAACATCAAATATCTCCACCTCTTGAATGTTGTTCATTGGCATCTCGCTTCCCATTGAAATGTTTCCCGTCCTTTGACAAGTGTCACATGCCACAACAAAACTCTGCACATCACGAAACAAGTTAGACCAATAAAATCCGGATTTTAATACCTTGGCACAAGTCTTGTGTGAGCTAGCTTGTCCTCCATATGGTAGAGAGTGACAATGCCGGATCACGCTCTCCATCTCATCCTCTGGAATACATCTTCGGAATACTCTATCCGGTCATCTCTTGAACAAGAGAGGTTCACTCCCCAAATAGTGCCTCACGTCCTTGAAAAACTTCTTTGTTTGGGCAAAGGACATTCCGGGAGGCACTTCTTCACATACCAAGTAGTTCACGTTATCGGCAAACCATGGCTCCTTTCCTCTAGATACAAGTAATAGACACTCCTCCACCACTTGCAATTGCTCATCCCGGAATGAGTCATCAATCGGGATCTCATCTCTCTCAATCTCCAAGGGAGGAAGTCTACTAAGGTGGTCCGCTACGCAATTTTTGGTCCCCTTGTTGTCTCAAATCCCCAAATAAAATTCTTGGAGAAGAAGGATCCACCGGATTAGGCGAGGTTTGGCGTCCCTCTTTGCGAGTAAATAACGGATCGCAACATGATTCGTGTACACAATCACCTTGACTCCTACTAGGTATGACCGGAACTGTTCAAAAGCATACACAACCGCTAGGAACTCCTTCTCGGTGGTGGCATAATTGAGTTGGGCCTCATCTAGTGTTTTGCTAGCGTAGTGGATGGCATGTAAGCCCATCTTTCCTTTGTCCTAGCATGGCCCCAACGGCCACGTCACTCGCATCACACATCACCTCAAACGGTAAGCTCCAATCCGGAGGTTGCATAATCGGGGCGATGATCAAAGCATTCTTCAACCTATAAAAAGCTTCAAGGTAATCCTTCAAGAAAACAAACTCAACATCTTTCATTAATAGGTTAGTGAGAGACTTAGAAATTTAGAGAAATCTTTAATGAACCTCCGGTAAAAACCGGCATGCCCCAAGAAACTTCTTACCCCCTTCACCGAGCTAGGTGGTGGAAGCTTCTCTATACTGTCAATTTTAGCTCTATCAACTTCAATGCCTCGATGGGAGACCAAATGTCCCAAAACTATATACCTTCACTCACCACGAAGTCACATATCTCCCGATTTAAAACAAGGTTAGTTTCCTCACACCTGTTCAACACCAAAGATAGATTAGCAAGAAAATGATCAAAGGAAGAACCATACTCCGAGATATCATCCATGAACACTTCCATAATATTCTCAATATATTGGGAAAAATAGCCATCATACACCTTTGAAAGGTGGCGGGTGCATTACACAACCCAAATGACATTCTCCTATATGCAAATGTTCCCATTGGACAAATGTGGTTTTTTATTGGTCATCTTGCTGAATTGGGACTTGGAAAAACCCACTATAACCATTGTAACATCCGGAATTTTTATTACGGATATTGAGCGGTTTTTTTACATTCCCATGTGCGCGGCTCAATCTTCCCGCAGGCACGGGGTGCTGAGTGTCGTGATTTTTTCTAAAATCCCGGACCGACACTTCGTTATTCCACCTTTTGCTTTCCAACCCCTCGGTTCCTTGAGTGAGGAGACAAGTGGGACAGATGACCCTTTGTTCTCCCCACCCTTTTAGGCTCACCTTTCCCTCTCTCTTCACTCTTTCTCATGCACGTTCATTTTCCCACTCTTCCTCTCTTGTGATGCTTCTTCACCATCCTTACCTTTGAAGCTCTTTGCTGCAGTGGAGGATACTTAGATCCAGTTTGGTAAGCTACTCTTCCTCCCTCCCTTCTTCTTCCATGCTACTTAACTCCTTCTTCTCCTCTCCTTCATCCATTTCCATGGATGAAGCTCTTGAGGATGCTTTCTTTGATTCCTTTGCATGCATGCGTTCTTAGAACGATTAGGTCGTGGAGAAGAGTTTAGATTGAGTTGTTGGTAGTTGGAGAAGACCCAACAAGAAGAAGAGGCCTTTGGAGCTCAGGATCCACAGTCTAAGACGAAGACGACAACCTTCTACTGCTCGAGCGCAGGGGCGGATCTTCAGAGCTGCAGGGGCGGAACCAGGTTACCGCTGGGGCGGCACCAGGACCCGCGGGGGCGGTGACAGAGTGTCCGCTATCGCGCCAGCTTGACTCCGCGGCTGCATTTTTTCAATAGTAGGCTTCTCTTCTCCCTTCCTCTTCGTTCCTTACTTAGTTGTGAGGTTATTTCATGTTAGTATCATGCCTAGGATGGATCTAGGGTAGTTGTGAATGCCATCTAGTGGCTGTGAACCTAGGATCCCTTAAGGCTTATTGTAGTTATTGGATTCGAGTGTTGTGAGCTTGTTGGACCTCCTAGGTTAGGTTGCTCCTTCTTGGTTGTGGTGTTTGATCATGAAAGATACTAGGCTGTTGTCAGACCCTTTCTTATGTTGAGTGTGATGTTAGTATCTTGGATTCTAGGATGCGGTTCTAGCTTGAGGGTTATATGATCTTGCGTAGATCATTTGAGTGAAGTCTAAAATTTCTTGAGTGTGAGCGTATTGTTGATACATATCTACATGTGAGCAGGCTTTCGGCTTCTTCCCAAGGGAAGCGAGAGTGTTTGTGAGTTAGCGTTTGGGATGACGTAGCTCGTATTCCTTGTATTAGCGTTGATGTGTGTTTGGTGGTGTGTGTTTATTGTTTATGTTATAACAACTAAACAAAAAATAGGACCACCGACATATATTTGTATCTTGGCCCAAGTGTATGATAACGGGCGGTGACATCACTACCTAACTCTTGCGAGAACTAGGAGGTTCTCGTCAACTAGCCGGGCAGGTAGACGGTCGGATGCATCAGTACCATTCCTTGCCGGTAAGTAGAGACCGAGGCGAATTTCAGGGATTCTCGTGTCACAAACTTAAGTTGAATTAGAACGGGATATGACTTAATAATGAAGACAATAAACCGGACTTGTGTGTTTAGAGCATGTTGGGTGTTATAATGATTTACTTGTGTTTGTGCCTTTCACCTTGATTCTAATGCCTTGAATATTCGCTAACGGTTTTAAATCGATTGTGTAGATACTGTGCAGGTTAGGGACGCCGCCGAGTGAGGTAGATGAGTGGACAACCGGGGTCTCCATACATTATAGGACGGGGACGTTTATGGTTTTTGTTGTTGTGGATTATGGTTTTATGTTGTACGTTTTTGGATTATGTATTGGAGTTGTGCCGTTTTGATGACTTGACTGAGTTTCCATGTTGTATATTTGTTTTCAATTTCTCTCGCATAAATTATAAACGCTTGGAGTATTTTCCTTTATTTTTGCCTTGTTGGAAAGGTCTAGTGAAATTGTTGTCAGGCTAACGGTTGGGACCCATTATGAGGTCTCGCCTGTAGTATCTCGAGTCCCGCGGATTCAGGGTGTTACAATATGGTATCGGAGCCCTTGGTTGACAACAATGGCACTCACAATATTTTAAGGGCCGAATGAGGAATAAACAAAATCCACACGGGTTCTGACTTTTCGTTTTCAAAATCATGTGCATGAGTCGGGTTTGGGTTAGAATGTACGGGACCACCACTCCTTCCGCAGACCTCGGCGACATAGACTTTTGGATTTGATATATGTATATGTATAGTTATATATATATATGGACTTAGGACAATTTTGGATCTATATGTACATAGTTATATATGTGGCCTTACGATGTTTTTGGCTTGTTATGCCTTGTTGTATGTTTGTTCATGCTTATCATTATGCTTCTAAAGTTTTTACCATATCGAGATCGTAAGTTATTACATATATATTCATAAATAAATAAACGCCATACGCTATCAGATGGCACGCACGAGAGCTACCGCGTACGTAGGACCCGCCAGGGGTAGACCCCCTCTTCCTCCTACCGTCCCGAGACGGGGACGAGTAAGGAGACCTCCAGGAGCGAGAGGTCAAGGATGTATCCCCATTGCGGACCCACCAGTTGTGGATCTACTAGTAGTTGAGGTTCCCGTGCAAGATGTCGCAAAGAGCATCATTCCTGACGCTAGGGATAGGACAATTGTGAGGTTCAGGGCGCAAAGTTCTCCGTCTACTAGGACCGGGGGAGCATCTATCGGGGCGTCCGTGTTTAGAGTGATGTGGGGATTAGACCAAAGAATGGATCTAGACGAACAACCTGTTCTGAAGAATGAAGAACACATAAAATTAACAAACATGGACATCAATGAAAACGAGAAAACAGAAAGGGACAAGAAGAACCGAAAGGAACAATGATAGAACCCTTGGATTCAAGATGCAAGAACCAAACCAGTGACAATTCGACCCCACTTCTTACAACTCCACACAATCGATCAAAGAATCGAGAGCATGAAGAGGGTGCCTTGTTCGACTTGCAACACCAATCCCGAAGGAGATTGACATACACAAGAATGAAAAAACTGGATCACACACACAAACTTACGAGACAAGAATGATTGAATTCTCTTGGATTTAATTCTGAAATGTTCTCAATAAAACTTGTATAAAACTTGTCTAACTACAAAAGAACAGAGAAAAGGCTTTATATACATCCTAGGCATTTTTTTTCAAAAACAGAAGAAAAAAAACTAGTTACAATAATTACATTGAGAGATAGTTAAATAAAGCCCAACAAACATAGAACACAATTGGGCCTAATTAAACTTCTCCTATTCAGCCTCTCATGTCCATATACTTAAATGAATGTTCCAAGCATGCACATGCACACACGTGAAACCCATTGTATCTGATTTCAAGGCCTCCGTTTGTCCTTTGAAATGCGTCCCAAGGCCTGCCCAGCAACTAGAAATACAATTTAAGCTCCATTAACATCTTGGCTGGGATGTGCTCGTGGCAGATCCATAAGATGGTCCTTAGACTTGATGAAGGTGGACTTGGTTGAGCTTCATGGACCATGTTTAGGGAAAGAGCATCCATCTCAGCTTGACGTTTAGCTTGCGCTCTTGTTAGAGTCCTTTGAGGTGGTGAAGATGGAGTTAGCTCAATAATTTTGGACTTCAGGTTGAGATGACCATGATGGTCCTTGGACTAGAGTAAGTTCAGCAATGCAATCATCTTAGAGCTTGACCCTTCATCAGCATCATGATGGACTTGGAATGTTGCATCCATTAATTGGCTTGGATGTTCCCGCATCAAAGAGACTATGTTCCGCGGGTCGACGAGGCGTTTAGGACGGGAGCACCACCTCCCGCACCACCCGCACCTGCAGTTGCGAGGTCAGTTGAGCTCTCGCAGAGGGTGACTCGGGTTAGGGCTGCACCAAAGATAGTTGTACTAGAGATAGTTGCACCAGAGATAGTGGCACCCGGGCTAGTTGCTGATGTTGTTAGGGCGAGAGACAAGATGAGGTCACTAAGACCTGATTCATGGTCGAAGGCTTTCAACCAACAACATGTACCCTACTTCGAATGAAAGGTAGGGTTAGAGGTCGAGCATTGGATTAGGCACGTGAAGCCGCCCTAGAGGCGATCCTTTGCCCCTTGAAATAGTCCACACGCTATTCCGGGATCAGGCCTAATATTGGTGGAGGACGGTTCGAGACGGTGTGACCAGGTTGGATTAGTTGTTGAGCCTCATTAGGGAGAGCTTTTTCCAGGCTTCACCGACGAGAGATCGTGTGTAGGACTTCTTAGAGGCGGGATTCGAGGATGTCCCGGTTATTGAGGCTATCGGACAGTTTCGGGAGGATCTTGCTTTGTTAGGTCCCGCCGCACCTCCGGTAGACCAGAATGTGTACTTATTTTCACGGAGATTGAGGGAGTCCACCCGTGCTTACCTTGTGGGATTTCGTTGTTACTCCTTGACGGAGTACTAGGACTGAGCTTCAGCCTATGAGAGAGACCGACCAGGGTCCAGTAGAGTAGAATAATCCGGGGGGCTGGACAAGAGGGAGAGGACATTGCTAGCTAGTACGGGGGTAGGAGCCTCACGGCCGGGACGTAGCCAAACACAGGGACGTTCCGGTCCTCAACAACCGATGCAGGCACCAGACAGGAGACGTTAGTGTTGTGGAGAGTACGGACACATGAGGAATACGTGTAGGAAGCCGCCCGTGGTGTGTTTTACTTGTGGTCAGATATGCCACTGAGCTCCTTTTTGCCGACAAGGCAAGACACAGTCAAAGCAGGGATCATCACCTGCTAGCGGGGCAGGTGAGGGGCAGAGGCCACCTCAGTTCCAGGCACAAGGTTCTCAATAGAGGGGTCAGGGGTTAGGCTTGTACACAAGGATCAACCCAAGGGAAGGGCCGAGGTAGGGGCCGTGGTGGAGGCACCACTGAGACCAGAGGCACGCAGGCCAGGATTTTCAAGTTGAGGAGTGTCGTTAATCCAACGGTGCAGGCAGCCACAAGTACTATTTAGATACGCGGTTTTCCGGTCCGGGTATTATTTGATATGGGTGTTACACACTCTTTTATATCCGATGATTGCTAGGTTGTCCTTAGTTACGGTAGTGGGGATACCCATTCATCATCGGGTTACAAGTTAAGGGTAGGGTTAGTGGTACCCGAGAGGTACACGGTTGTCCCATTCGTTTGGGAAACCATGATTGGTTAGCCGACTTCTATGTCATGCACTTAGTGCATGAAGAAGTCATCCTAGGGATGGATTGGATGGACCGTCATCGAGCCATTTTGGACATCAGCTGGAGGACCATGACGGTCACCATAGAGACGAGTCACGAGGTGATTTTCTAAGGTTGGGACCGAGAGGCCGGTACAGTCATTAGCACGCTCCGAGCCACGAGACTTATCGGGTAGGGATGGAGGCCTTCTGTTGCTATGCCATGAAGGAGGAGGCGGGACGATCGCTGAAGGAGATTCCAATGGCATGCGAGTTTGAGGACGTTTTTGGGGAGCCACCTGGACTCCCACCGTAGAGGAGGGTTGATTTTGCTATTGAGTTGGAGTCCGGCACGAGGCCGATCTCCAAGGGTCCATACCGCATGGCGCCGATCGAGATGCTGGAGCTGAAGAAGTAGCTCGAGGAGTTAGCCGAGAAGGGCTTCATACGCCGAGCGTTTCCCCTTGGGATGCACCGGTCCTCTTCGTCAAGAAGAAGGACGGATCTTTGAGGCTATGCATTGATTCCCGGGAATTGAACAAAGTCACCATCAAGAACAAGTACCCGTTACAAAGCATTGAAGATCTGTTGGAAAAGTTGCAGGGAGCCTTGGTATTTTCACGTATCGACTTGAGCTCGGGGTATCACCAATTGAGTGGTGAGAGAGGAGGACGTGTCGAAGACGGCGTTCAGGACGAGATACGGCCATTATGAGTTTATCGTGATGCCATTCGGGCTCACGAATGCACCCACCATCTTCATGGAGTTGATGAACGGTATCTTCATCGACTTCTTGGACCAGTTCGTGGTAGTGTTTATGGATGATATCTTTGTTTACTCCCGGAGTAGAGAGGAGCACGCGGGACACCTGAGGACGGTGCTTCGAGTCCTTCAGGATAGAGAGCTTTACATTAAGCTCTCTCAGTGCGAGTTCTGGATGTCTGAGGTGGCATTCCTTGGTCATATAGTTTCCGCCGAGGGTGTCATGGTTGGCCTGGCGAAGATAGAGTCCGTTTCTTCATGGCCGCCTCCTAGGACGGTCTAAGAGGTGCGCAGTTTCTTGGGTTTGGCGAAGATAGAGTCCGTTTCTTAGTGCTTGCATGGACACTTACTTCCTTGCTGAGGAAGTCTACCAAATTCATTTGGTTCAAGCCATGTCACCGCAACTTCGAGGAGCTGAAGTGGAGGTTGACCTCTGCTCCCGTTTTAGCCCAGCCTGAGGGAGTAAGGGTTTTATAGTGTATAGTGACGCCTTCAAGCTAGGCTTGGGGTGCGTTTTGATGCAGAGGAGTAGGGTTATTGAGTACGCATCTTGGCAGTTGAACACATACGAGGAGAATTACCCTACCCATGATCTTGAGCTAGTGATAGTGATCCATGCCCTGAAGATCTGGCGACATTACTTGTATGGGGCTATGTGTCACATCTTTAAAGACCATAAGAGTCTGAAGTATATAGTCACTTAGCGGGAGTTGAATAACCGCCAAAGGAGATGGTTAGAGTTGATTAAGGATTTTGACTTGGAGATTTTGTACCATCCAAGGAAGGCGAATTTAGTCGCCGATGCTTTGAGTAGGAGGACCCCTCGAGAGTAGGCTATAACTCGGCTGACGGTTCACCCACAGTTGCAGAGGGATTTTATGGAGTTAGAGATGGATATCTGGTTCCCGGATACAGACTGTTGTTTGTCTGAGTTAGAGGTATTGAGTGACTTATCTGGAGAGATCTAGGAGAAGCAAGAGGGATGTCCGATTTTGATGAGGATCCGGGACAAGATGTCCCGAGGGGAGGCACCATAGTTTACCACAGGAGTAGACGGGTTATTGAGACGCCATGGGCTTATATATGTGTACCATCGGACCGAGAGTTGAGAGAGAGGAATTTGCATGAGGCCCATTCCACATTTTACTCGGTGCATCCAGGCACGAGTAAGATGTACCAGGATATTATGAGATCTTATTGTTGGGGTGGGCTCAAGCCCGATGTAGCTAGATATGTGGCCCGATGTGCGACTTGTCAGCAGGTCAAGATCGAGCACCAAAGACACGGAGAAGAGCTCCACCCACTGTCCGTGCCGCAATGGAAGTGGGAGGACATATCCATAGATTTCGTTACCAGTCTGAGACCGAGTAGGAGCTTTGATGCGATATGGGTGGTAGTAGATCGGTTGACGAAGACCACGCGTTTAATCCTTGATAGCATGAATTATTGTCTATATTTCTGTAAGAGCCTAGTTGCTGAGTTGCTGAGAGGGTGAGCTGAGGACCTAGTTTATGCCTAGACCGCCCCTGCGTGACTCAGTAGGTGCCCTAGCGGTTTGCTTGGGCCCTGCGGCTCACAAAGTCCACTCCTACTGCTCTGTGTGTCTGCAGCCGTTTTCTTTGACTCGTTGACTCGTGCTTTAATCTTTTCATCCTTTATAACCTTCATCTCTTTCCTTCTGATGAGGGTTTATTATTTCAACTCCGTCTCTCTCTTGCGTACTTCTTCTTCTCCTCTCTTCTACCTTGGATCATCTTTGATCTTCTTTGAGTTTTGGTTGAGTTTGTGAGAGTCGTGCTTGGCTTTGATGATGTTTATGGTTTTTGAGTCTTGTGAGCCAACTTGAGGACATTTTGGTGATGTGTTGAGCTTCTGGACCTTCAGCTTGGTAAGCTTTCATGGCTTCCATCCCTTCTTTCATCTTCTTACCTCTTTTCCTATATTTCTTTAGTTAGCTTAGGTTTCTTAGGCTTGGATCATGCTTTAGCCATGTTTGGCTTGTGCTGATGTATATATATGTATGTTTAGTTTGTATGTTGATGTTGGAGTGAAGAAGGAGTAAAAGAATCGAAGGAAGAAGTGAAGAAAGGGGCTGAAGTGGTGCCTCTGCTGTCTAACCGCCCCTGCGCCACCTTGCAGCCACCCCAGCGCCGGCCAAGAACCGCCCTTGCGCCACCTGTGATCCTCCCCTGCGCCCACGTGCATCAGCTAAGTTCTTCTCTTGGTTCAGCAAGTATGTGTTGCTTCTAGGCTTACCTTAGAATGCCTTTGTTCCCTCCTTCCCTAGTGTGAGTGTATAGGATCATGCTAGATGTGTGAGGTTGTGTTTTGATGAGGTTATGATCGGTTTATGCCTTGTACGGCTTTAAGGACTTGGGTTGATGTTAGTTGAGGTTGTGAGGCTAGGTAGAGGATGATCCTATGGATCCCTTTGGGTCTAGGTGTGACTCCTTTGATGAATAGAGGTTGATATCTTTCTATGCCTTGTTATTAGGGAGTGCCCCTCTCTCAGGATTGAAGGTTGCTTCTGGTTGATCTTTATACGAGGTTGAGGTAAGTCCGTATGACTTACTTAGCTACCATCCTTATATTAGGTGTTTGCATGAGTGGTGTCTGCTTTATATGTTTTCTATGATAGCATGAGTTGTCGTTTATACCGACCTATCTTTTATTGATTGCCCCACTGCGTGGCTGTGATAACCTTTCCCTTTCACCCCGTAGTGGAGTCTGGGAGGTTCTCTGTCGTCATGCCAGTTTGGTTTACAGGAAGGGCGCAATCCACTCCCATAGGGTACACGGATTGTGTGACCGATACTCGTACAGCTGGATATAGCACTCAGAGGCGGGGATGTATCGGTCCTTGTGTCACATACTTTCATTTATATATATATATATATATACAACTTGAGTGAATGACTACTATATAAAGATGATAAAATGGGTAAATGTGTGATATCATGCTGATGTTTATCCTTACATGATTGTATTTGTGCTTATGCATTACTCTATATTTGTATGGTTAGCTAATGGTTTATTACCATGTTGTAGATGCCCCACAAGATAGGCGTGCTACTGAGTGATCTAGCAGAGTGACAGGCTAAGGACCTCTCGTACATAGGATGCTGGGCTTTTGAGGGTTGTTTACCTTTCCCTCCTGCGTGAGGGTGATCTTTTGTTACCTCCTGTGTGAGGACGTTATTGTTTATACTCTGCTATGTTGTTTTACCTTTTGATTGTACAGTTTATACAACTTTATATAGTTGTTTTATATTTGTCAGCGCCATGTTGTAAGGTCCAATGAACTTGTTGTCAGGCTAGGGTCAGGATCCATTGTTCCTACCCTAATGTGCGCCCTGAGTCTTGCGGATTCGGGGTGTTACAATTTTGGATATGGTTTTGGCGTTTTCTCATCATAATTTTGCATGAATGTACATGTATTCTTAGTGTTTATGTCTTTCTTCGTTTACTTTGCAAGAATCGAGGTCTACACCATGTTTGATTGTAATTGTAGGAATATGGTATATTTTGGATCGAAATGGAGCATAGGAAGCTATGAAGCTACATTGTGGAGCATTACAAAGGAGAAGAATAAAAGCATGAACTATACTGGAAGGATGCAAGAAAGATTCAATTGAAGATACAAAGGCATGCACGTAGATCACCACTGATCTCAAATCAACACAGTGATGCATCATCTTAACCGAGATTGCCTACTGAGCTTGGCTCGAGGTCAACGGCTCACAACCCATGGAAAATAAAATATAATTTAACCTAAAACTCTTCTATAAGAATGGAAGGTGATATGGTATTAGTCCGTGGATTAGCCGATCTAGGTACAATGATCCCCAATCCGGCTGAATGAGGCGAATCCAGATGCGGAATGAAACGTGGAGATGGAATGGATGCAGGAGGATGTTGAGAAGAACCAAAGAGAGTCAACGAAAGGAACCAAGACTGAAGAGCCAAGACCCCGCCTCGTGAATGCCCTAGACCCGTCTCCAATACAACTTTACACTAGCTCCGGCAGGACTAGCACAAAGAGGGACTCGTGAAGGCTCGAAGCACCAATCCGAAGGCGGTTGACACGAATAAGCTCAGCCAAGCAACAACGACAATGCCAACCAAAAACTCTCTTGTTCTTTGATTGATTTTGTGAATGATTACAATATGCAAATTTTAACAAAGAAAAACGTAACCTACTCAGCAGCTAAAGAGACTATATATATACTCTTTTATCTAGACAAAATAAAGAAAAGAAAACTAAAACATTGGTGGAAGGTGGTAACAAGAGAGCTCCCACAAATGTAGCTAACAACTTAACAAATAAACTAACAGCATCAAAATAGGCTGACTTATTCAAACGGAACCATGGGTGATTGGACGGGTTTTTAGATCCCAGTTGGACGGCCCGACTAAGGGAAATGGTTACCCTTTTGGACGGCTTGGGAGGTGAGCAACGTCGAGCTTGCCAGCCACTCCGGACTCGATGGCATCATGCTTGTTGTTCCATTTCCTATGCTTGCTTGCTCGTCCATCTTCCCCACCTTGTCCTTGTCTTGGTCACTTGACTTATTGGCTTGCGTGGCTATATGATCAAGCTCTTGTTGTTCCAACGTCTGCATGGTCTCTTCCCTTTGCATGTTTGCCCCTGTATTCACCAAGAGATTAACATATGATGTATGGAAGTTAAATGATTCATGCATGGTGCCAAGCAATAGCACTTCCCTTGACGTAACTTCTTGGATCTCCTTAGCTCTTGCCCTAGTAATGGGCCCTTGATATCTTCCATGTGATGGTTCTACATCATCCACTCCTTCTTGGAAAGAATTCGACCCCGAATTTTCATCTTGTTCTGACTCTCCTTCATATGTGCTCAAACTCCTACGTTAAAAGTGGTAATAACTCCATACTCTTCCGGTAAGTCTAACACATATGCGTTATCGTTAATCCGGTGTAGGATTCTGAATGGTCCATCACCCCGTGGGGCTAGCTTGGAATGGCGCTTTGCCGGAAACGGCTCTTTCCTTAGATGTAGCCAAACTAGGTCGCCGGGCTGGAAAACCATCTTCCGACGTCCTTTGTTATTTCTAGCTGCAATTTCAACGCCTTTCTTATCAAGTGTAGCCTTGGTCTTGGCATGAAGTTCCTTAATGTAGTCCGCCTGTTCCAAAGCATCAAAAGCTACTCGATCCTTTCGAGGAATCGGTAATAAGTCCATAGGAGTTAAAGGGTTAATTCCATAAACACATTTGAAAGATGATAACGAAGTGGAAGAATGCGTGGTTCGATTATAAGCAAACTCGATATGTGGTAACATGTCTTCCCATTCTTTTAAATTATCTTTTAACATGGCTCTAAGGAGGGTCGTTAGGGTCCTATTGGTGACTTCCGTTTGCCCATCTATTTGGGGATGACTAGAGGCCGAGAGTAGTAATCTAGTGCCCATTTTTCCCCAAAGCGTTTTCCAAAAGAAACTCAAAAACTTGACATCCCTATGACTAACAATGGTTTTAGGTATCCCATGCAATCTCACTATTTCCTTAAAGAAAAGGTTAGCGACATTATATGCATCATCAGTTTTATGACATGGAATAAAATGTGTCATTTTATAGAATCTATCTACCACCACAAAAATGTAATCTCTTCCTTTCTTAGTCCTAGGTAGTCCAACAATGACATCGATACTTATATCTTCCCAAGGGCCACTAGGCGTCGGTAATGGTGTATACAACCCATGGGGTTGTACCCTAGCTTTGGCCTTAAGACATTCAATGCACCTCTTAAGCATGTGTTCTACATCCCTTAACATATGAGGCCAATAAAAGTGAGTTTGCAACATGTGATAAGTTTTGTTCCTCCCAAAATGTCCCATTAAACCTCCTTTATGGGCTTCTTCCACTAATAATATCCTAAGGGAACACCTAGGTATGCAAATTTTATCCACTTTAAACAAGAAACCTTCAAACACAAAATACTTATCATAAGGGCCTTGAGTAGTGCATCTATGAAATATCTTTCCAAATTCACCATCATCCACATATAATTCTTTAATGTAAGTAAAACCTAACATCCTAGAATCCAAGGTGGTGTTTAAGGTGTATCTCCTAGACAAGGCATCCGCTACGACATTATCCTTTCCCTTCTTATACTTGATAATGTAAGGAAAGGTTTCAATGAACTCCATCCACTTACCATGCCGCCTATCTAGCTTATCTTGGCTCCTAAAGTGTCTAAGTGAATCATGATCGGTTTTCAAAACAAACTCTTGGGGCCAAAGGTAATGTTGGCATGTTTTGAGTACTCTAAACAAGGTATACAATTCCTTGTCATACGTGGAATAGTTTAAGCATGCGCCCTTCAATTTTTCACTAAAGAAAGCTAGAGGCTTACCGTCTTGCATAAGGACGCCGCCAATACCAATACCGGACGCGTCGCATTCAACCTCAAAGGGTTTAGTGAAGTCCGGTAGAGCGAGTAGTGGTGCGTGTGTGAGACGTTTCTTGAGTTCTTCAAATGCTCTTTGCTGAGGTTCATTCCACTCAAAAGGAACCTTCTTTTTGGTCAAGGCCGTGAGTGGTGCTGCAATGGTACTAAAATCCCTCACAAATCTTCTATAGAATGTAGCTAGGCCATGGAAACTCCTCACGTCACCAACCGACCTAGGAATGGGCCATTCATTGATTGCCTTAACCTTATCCTCATCCACTTGCAAACCATTGGCACTTACTACAAAACCAAGGAAAATCACCCGGTTAGTATAGATCACATTTTTTAATATTAGCATACAAGTATTCTATACGCAATGTAGCAAGCACATCTCTCAGATGATTTTCATGCTCCATTAAAGTCTTACTATAGATAAGAATGTCATCAAAGTAGACTACAACAAATAAACCAATATAAGGTCTCAAAATATGATTCATTAGTCTCATGAAGGTACTAGGAGCATTAGTTAAACCAAAAGGCATTACTAGCCACTCATAGAGACCAAATTTGGTTTTAAAAGCTGTTTTCCATTCGTCCCCTTCCCTCATTCTAATTTGATGGTAGCCACTCCTAATGTCAATCTTAGTGAAAATTGTAGCTCCATGAAATTCATCAAGCATGTCATCTAGGCGGGGAATCGGGTGTCTATACTTGATAGTAATATTATTGATTGCTCTACAATCAATACACATTCTCCAAGTATTATCCTTCTTGGGTACTAGCAGGACGGGAACGGCACAAGGACTAAGGCTTTCCCGAACATACCCTTTATCTAGCAAGGCTTGAACTTGGTTCTGAATTTCCTGGGCTTCCGTAGGGTTCATCCTATAGGCGGGTCTATTGGGAAGAGTGGCTCCGGGTATTAAATCTATTTGGTGTTCAATGCCCCTAATGGGCGGCAAGCCAGCTAGAACTTCCTCAGGAAAAACATCCTTAAACTCGTCTAACAGCCCCTGGATAGAACTAGGAAGTGGAATCTTAGAGTCATGAGGCATCGTCACTAGTGATATACACAAACTCATCATTAGCACATCCATAGAAGCATAGTTAGTGACATATTCATTCCTAAACTCAAGATAGCTACTTGTTGGTTGTACTAACAGTGTTTGATGGGTTTTGTTCTCCTTACTCTTAGGCCGTGTCATTTTAGGCTTTTGAGGGGTTACTTGCTCTACCCTCTTGTTCTCATAATACTCGGCTATTTGTAAAGGTGACATAGGTTTAAGTGTTAAAGTTTTACCTTTATACTCAAAGCTATATTTATTAGAAAACCCATCATGTACAACTTTCCTATCATATTACCATGGACGACAAAGCAACAAGTGACAAGCATTCATAGGCATAACATCACATGTAATAATATCTTCATATGATCCTAATGTTATATTGACCTTAGTTTGCTTATTGACCTTAAGTTCTCCACACTCATTCATCCAATGTAGTTTATATGGCCTATGGTGATAAAATGTAAGAAGTTGTAATTTGTTTACCATTTCAGTGCTAGCTATGTTGCAACAACTTCCCCCATCAATTATCACATTACACACTTTTCCTTTAATACAACACCTAGTATGAAACAGATTTTCTCGTAGGTTATCCTCACAAGGTGCTAGTTGGACATGCAAAGTTCTCCTAGCTATCAAAGATTCACATTGTTCATGCTCAATGCAATCATCATTCTCATTTTACTCATTGTCATCAATTAATGCATTTTCATCATCAAATTCCACGTCATCCTCACTCTCATATTCTCCTAGATGATTTATGATCAAAGTGCGTCTATTAGGACATTCCCTACTCATGTGTCCTCTACCTTGGCATTTAAGACACACAATGTCCCTAGTTCTAGAGTTAGAGGTAGGAGTACTCCCTCGATGACCACTTGAAGGCTCATTCAAGGATCGTGGCGTAGTGGACGGTGTAGAAGACCTTCGTTGGCCTTCTTGGTTCGTAGGTGCCGACTTTCTCTCCTCCTTCTGGCCTCCTTGATCCCTGCTGTGGATAGGCAGCCGGTTTCCTTGTGATTTCCAAGCGTTGGATGTCCCATAAGGCGGCTTGTGTTCCCAGTTTCACACCTTAGTCTTCCTTTTCACCTTGATGGCCAAGTGTAGTAATTGCTCCATGGTGCTGTATGGATACATATCAACTTCATTAGCCAAATTAGAGTTAAGAATACGAAGATACCTAGCCATAGTATTTTCCTCATCTTCTAGAATGTTGGCCTTCACCATAGCAACTTGCATATTGGTATAGGCTTCCTCAGCGCTAAGAGAGCCTTGTCTCAAATTTTCCAGCCGTTGTCGAAGCTCTCGGGTATAGTGATGTGGGACGAACCGAGACCTCATTAGTGCCTTCATATGCTCCCATGTGGTGATTTGAGGATCCAATGTTCGCACTCTTTGTTTTACTACGTGATCCCACCATAGCAAGGCATAGCCTTGGAACTCGAGAGCGGCTAGTTGAACCTTCCTAGGTTCGCTGAAGTTATGACACAACCAGATCTGCTCGAATTTAGTTTCCCACTCCGTGTAGACGTCGGGATCACACTTTCCTTCAAAGACGGGAATTTTGATTTGGACTTCGCCGAGACCGTCTTGCTCTTGATAGGGCCGTAGATTATCACGTTCCCGTCCTTGCCTTGGTTGTTGGAATGGTCGATTGTAATCTTCCCAAGTATGATCCTCAAAAGGAGCTTCATTACGTCACTGAAAGTTATCAACAAATTGTGGCATGTTAGAAGCATTTGGGAGGACATTGGATTGTAAATTACCTTGACCCGGATGATCCGACTCTCTAATAATGTGTGATGGACCGCCAAACTCATAGTTGGTTCTCAAAGGTGGTGTCCGCGATGGTGGGGTTCGTGCTTCCATAGACTCCACTCGCTTGGATAGGTTAGCTACGGAATCGGACAATTGTTTCAATAGATTTAGCATCTCAGGCGTGACGGTCTCGCTACTAGACTTGTTGGGGCTTCGGGACCTAGACATGCTCATGTAACAAACAAAGAACCGGTTAGGTTAGAAAACAAAGATCTCACTTGTGTATCGCTCACTCTCTCATTGGTATTTCCTAGCTGGTGACTCGAGTTGTAAGGATCCAACACCTTAAGATCGCGATTTTCGAACCTTCTTAGCAACCCTTTGGAACTAGAACTGCCGAAATTGATGTTAGTGTCGGAGATGGATCAAGACACCCCTAATCGGAGTATTGACCGTTGGGTTGGTGTAGGTATGGTGGTTTGAGATTTGAATGACGAAGGAGTTGTTTGAAGAAGTTCTCACAAAGAGGGGACCTTTTCCTTGTGCTTGATGGTCAATTAATAGAAGGACCGGCAGTTTTTGTGTTTTTTTTTTTGAATGATCTCTTAGAATTTGTCAAAGATTTGTGGGAGAGAAGGTAACCGAAATTGACTGCAACGTTCTATCTCTTTTTTTGTTGTTGTGTTTACCTCTCCTCAAGATGTTGTCCAACCCTAAGAAACCCTTCGCTTTTGATTTTGCACACTTCAAGCACAAGTTAAACCTCAATTGGTTAAGCAATATGGTTAACAAAGAAGAAAGGAGTGATCAATTGTACCAACTGAGCTCTGATACCAACAGATACGGTATTAGTCCATGGATTAGCCGATCTAGGTACAATGATCCCGAATCCGGCTGAATGAGGCGAATCCAGATGCGGAATGAAACGTGGAGATGGAATGGATGCAGGAGAATATTGAGAAGAACCAAAGAGAGTCAACGAAAGGAACCAAGACTGAAGAGCCAAGACCCCGCCTCGTGAATTCCCTAGACCCGTCTCCAATACAACTTTACACTAGATCCGGCAGGACTAGCACAAAGAGGGACTCGTGAAGGCTCGGAGCACCAATCCGAAGGCGGTTGACACGAACAAGCTCAGCCAAGCAACAACGACAATGCCAACCAAAAACTCTCTTGTTCTTTGATTGATTTTGTGAATGATTACAATATGCAAATTTTAACAAAGAAAACGTAACCTACTCAGCAGCTAAAGAGACTATATATAGACTTTTTTATCTAGACAAAATAAAGAAAAGAAAACTAAAACATTGGTGGAAGGTGGTAACAAGAGAGCTCCCACAAATGTAGCTAACAACTTAACAAATAAACTAACAGCATCAAAATAGGTTGACTTATTCAAACGGAACCATGAGTGATTGGACGGGTTTTTAGAGCCCAGCTGGACGGCCCGACTGAGGGAAATGGTTACCCTTTTGGACGGCCTGGGAGGTGAGCAACGTCGAGCTTGCCAACCACTCCGGACTCGATGGCATCATGCTTGATGTTCCATTTCCTATGCTTGCTTGCTCGTCCATCTTCCCCACCTTGTCCTTGTCTTGGTCACTTGACTTATTGGCTTGCGTGGCTATATGATCAAGCTCTTGCTGTTCCAACGTCTGCATGGTCTCTTCCCTTTGCATGTTTGCCCCTGCATTCACCAAGAGATTAACACATGATGTATGGAAGTTAAATGATTCATGCATGGTGCCAAGCAATAGCACTTCCCTTGATGTAACTTCTTGGATCTCCTTAGCTCTTGCCCTAGTAATGGGCTGATGTAGGACCATCACATGGAAGATATCAAGGTCCCATTACTAGAGCAAGAGCTAAGGAGATCCAAGAAGTTACGTCAAGGGAAGTGCTATTGCTTGACACAATGCGTGAACCATTTAATTTCCATACATCATATGTTAATCTTTTGGTGAATGTAGGAGCAAGCGAACCAAGCGAGGAGACCATGCCGACGTGCTCACTTCCCATGCAGCTCGAGGAGACCATGCAGACGTTGCTCACGTCCAAGGCAGCCCAAGAGGATAGGCTGTTGTTCACGTCCCATGCAGCCCAAGAGGGGAGGTTGTTGCTCACGTCCCATGCAGCCCAAGAGGGGAGGCTGTTGCTCACGTCCAATGCAGCCCAAGAGGGGAGGCAGCTGCTCACGTCCAAGGCAGCCCAAGAGGATAGCAAGCTGATCACGTTCAAGGAGGCCCAAGAGAACAATTCAGCTCATTCGGATCATCATTTGGGCTCTTAAAACACATCCAAATCACTCATGGATCTGTTGAACAATTCAGCCCATTCGGATAACCCATTTGGCTCTTAAAAACATCCAGCTCACTCCAAGGAGTTGTTTGAATAAGTCAGCCTATTTTCATGCTGAATTAGTTGTTGTTAGGTTGTTAGCTACATTAGAGGAAGCTCTCTTATTACCACCTACCCACTAATGTTTTAGTTTTCTTTTCTTTATTTTTGTCTAGATAAAAGAGTCTATATTTATAGCCTCTTTAGCTGCTGATTAGTTACGTTATTTTCATTGCTTAGAATTACAGATTGTAATCATTCACAAAATCAATCAAAGAACAAGAGAGTTTTTGGTTGGCATTGCTATTGTTTGCTTGGCTGAGCTTGTTCGTGTCAACCGCCTTCGGATTGGTGCTTCGAGCCTTCACGAGTCCCTCTTTGTGCTAGTCCAGCCGGGGCTAGTGTAAAGTTGTATTGGAGACGGGTCTAGGGCATTCACGAAGTGGGGTTTTGGCTCTTTAGCCTTGGTTCCTTTTGTTGACTCTCTTTGGTTCTTCTCTACACCTTCATGCGCCATTCACCATCCACGTTTCATTCCGCATCTGGATTCGTTTCATTCAGCCGGATTTAGGATCATTGTACCTAGATCGATTCATTCACGGAAAATTCCGTATCAGTTGGTATCAGAGCCAGGTTGGTACAATTGATCACTCCTTTCTTCTTTGTTAACCTATTGCTTATCCAATTGAGGTTTAACTTGTGCTTGAAGTGTTCAAAATCAAAAACCAAAGGTTCTTAGTGCCGGACAACATCTTGAGGAGAGGTAAACACCAAAACAAAAACAAGAAGAGCTCAACGCTGCATACACAATTCGGTAACCTCCGCTCCTACAATTCTCGCTGCAATCAGTTTCGGTTACCTTCTCTCCCTCAAATCTTTGATAAAGTCTAAGAGATCTTTAAAAAAAAAAAAAAAAAGACTATACAAAACGGCTGGCCCTTTTTATTAATCAAGCACAAGAAAACTCTCTCAAAACAACTTCTACGTCATTCTAAACACAAATCACCATACCTACACCAACCCAACGGTCAATACTCCAATTAGGGGTGTCTTGATTCATCTCCGACACTAACATCAGTTTCAGCAGTTCTAGTTCCAAAGGGTTGCTAAGAAGGTTCGGAAATCGCGATCTTAAGGTGTTGGATCCTTACAAGTCGAGCCACCAGCTAGGCAATACCAACGAGAGAGTGAGCGATACACAAGTGAGATCTTTGCTTTTCTAACCTAACCGGTTCTTTGTTTGTTACTTGAGCTTGTCCAGGTCCCTAAGTCCCAGCAAGTCTAGTAGCGAGACCGTCACGCCTGAGATGATCAGTCTATTGAAACAATTGTCCGATTCCGTAGCTAACCTATCCAAACGAGTGGAGTCTATGGAAGCACGAACACCACCAGCAGGGACGCCACCTTTGAGAACCAACTACGAGTTTGGCGGTCCTTCACGTGTTACTAGAGAGCCGGATCATCCGGATCAAGGTAATTTACAGTCCAACGTCCACCCTAATAATTCTAACATGCCACCATTTGTTGATAACTTTCAACGACGGAATGAAGCTCCTTTTGAGGACCACACTTGGGAAGGTTACAATCGTCCATTCCAGCAGCCAAGGCAAGGACGAGAACGTGATAATCTGTGGCCCTATCAAGAGCAAGACGGACTCGGCAAAGTCAAAATCAAAATTCCCGTCTTTGATGGAAAGTGTGATCCCGACGTCTATACGGAGTGGGAAACTAAAGTTGAGCAGATCTGGTTGTGTCACAACTTCAGCGAGCCTAGGAAGGTTCAGCTAGCCGCTCTTGAGTTCCAAGGCTATGCTTTGGTATGGTGGGATCACGTAGTCAAAGAAAGAGTTCGAACATTGGATCCTCAAATCACCACATGGGAGCATATGAAGGCACTAATGAGGTCCCGGTTCGTTCCACCTCACTATACCCGAGAGCTTCGACAACGGCTGGAAAATTTGAGGCAAGGCTCACTTAGCACTGAGGAAGCCTATACGAATATGCAAGTTGCTATGGTGAAGGCCAACGTCCTAGAGGATGAAGAAAACACTATGGCTAGGTACCTTCGTATTCTGAATTCTAATTTGGCTAATGAAGTTGATATGTATCCCTACAGCACCATGGAGCAATTACTACACTTGGCCATTAAGGTGGAAAGGAAGACTAAGGTGCGAAACCGGGTATACAAGCCACCCCATGGGACGCCCAACGCTTGGACAGCACAAGGGAGC
The DNA here is from genome assembly GCA_033239125.1 of Fagopyrum homotropicum. Taxonomy (NCBI): domain Eukaryota; kingdom Viridiplantae; phylum Streptophyta; class Magnoliopsida; order Caryophyllales; family Polygonaceae; genus Fagopyrum; species Fagopyrum homotropicum. Next base: position 64,558,941 of record BSWB01000005.1, read on the forward strand.
CGGCTGCCTAACCACAACAAGGATCAAGGAGGCCGGAAGGAGGAGAGAAAGTCGGCACCTATGGGCCAAGAAGGGCAAAGAAGGTCTTCTACACCGTCCACTACACCACAATCCTTGAATGACCTTCGAGTGATCATCGAGGGAGTACTCCTATCTCTAACTCTAGAACTAGGGACATTGTGTGTTTTAAATGCCAAGGTAGATGACACATGAGTAGAGAATGTCCTAATAGACGCACTTTGATCAAAAATCATCTAGGAGAATATGAGAGTGAGGATGATGTGGAATTAGATGATTGATACGGTGTAATCCGTGTTTGAGTCGATCTAGGCACAATGATCTCGAAACGAACTGAATGAAGCGAATTCAGTAGGCGGAATGAAACGAAGATGATGAATAGGCGCAGGAAAGGTGAGAGAAGAACCAAAGAGAGAGCCAATGAAGGAACCAAGGCTGAAGAGCCAAAACCCCAATCGTGACTGCCCTAGATCCGTCTCCAATACAACTTTACACTAGCTCCGGCTGGACTAGCACAAAGAGGGACTCGTGAAGGCTCGAAGCACCAATCCGAAGGCGGTTTGACACAAACAAGCTCAGCCAAGCAACAACAGCAATGCCAACCAAAAATTCTCTTGTTCTTTGATTGATTTTGTGAAATGTTTACAAATGCAATTCTAAGCAATGGATTTTAACGTAACTAATTTGCAGCTAAAGAGGCTATATAAATACTCTTTTATCTAGACAAAAATAAAGAAAAGAAAGCTGAAAACATTAGTGGGAAGGTGGTAATAAGAGAGCTTCCTCTAATGTAGCTAACAACCTAACAAACACTAATTTCAGCTTAAAAATAGGCTGAATTATTCAACTTATCCTTGGAGTGCAAGCTGGACGTTTTTAACGTTTTTAAGGAGCCAAATGGGCTATCCGAATGGGCTGCATTGTTCAATAGATCCATGAGTGATTTGGATGTGTTTAAAGAGCCCAAATGATGATCCGAATGAGCTGAATTGTTACTCTCTTGGGCCTCTTTGAACGTGCTCAGCTGGTTGCCTTCTTGGGCTGTTTTAGATGTGAGCAGCAGCTCCCTTTGCTCTTGGGCTGCCTTGGACGTCTCCTCCATTTGCTCTTGGGCTGCCTTGGACGTGAGCAGCAGGCTAACCTCATGGGCTGCTTTGGACGTGATCAACAACCTCCTCTTGGACTGCATTGGGCGTGAGCATGGGCTGCATTGGACGTGAGCACCCGCCTCCTCTTGGGCTGCATTGGCGTGAGCAACAACCTCCTCTCCTGGGCTGCATTGGACGTGAGCAACAACAGCCTGCATGGTCTCCTCGAGCTGCATGGGAAGTGAGTACGTTGGCATGGTCTCCTTGCTTGGTTCACTTGCTCCTACATTCATCAAAAGATTAACACATGATGTATGGAAATTAAATGGTTCATGCATTGTGTCAAGCAGTAGCACTTCCCTTGACATAACCTCTTGGATCTCCTTAGCTCTTGCTCTAGTAATGGGACCTTGATAGCTTCCATGTGATGGTCCTACATCATCCACTCCTTCTTGGAAAGAATTCGACCCCGAATTTTCATCTTGTTCCGAATCTCCTTCATAGGGGCTCAAATCTCCTACATTAAAAGTGGTGCTAACTCCATACTCTTCCGGTAAGTCCAACACATATGCATTGTCATTCATCCGGTGTAAGACTTTGAATGGTCCATCACCTCGTGGTGCTAGCTTGGAATGGCGTTTTGTCGGAAACCGCTCTTTCCTTAGATGTAGCCAAACTAAGTCGCCGGGCTGGAAAACCATCTTCTGACGTCCCTTGTTATTCCGAGCTGCAGTTTCAACGCCCTTCTTGTCAAGTGCAGCCTTGGTCTTAGCATGAAGTTCCTTAATGTAGTCCACCTGTTCCAATGCATCAAAAGCTACTCGATCCTTTCGAGGAATCGGTAATAAGTCCAAAGGAGTTAAAGGGTTAAATCCATAAACACATTTGAAAGGTGATAACGAAGTGGAAGAATGCATGGTGCGATTATAAGCAAACTCAATATGTGGTAACATGTCTTCCCATTCTTTTAAGTTATCTTTTAACATGGTTCTAAGGAGGGTCGTTAGGGTCCTTTTGGTGACTTCCGTTTTCCCATCTGTTTGGGGATGACAAGAGGTCGAGAATAGTAATCTAGTGCCCATTTTTCCCCAAAGTGTCTTCCAAAAGAAACTCAAAAACTTGACATCCCTATCACTAACAATAGTTTTAGGTATTCCATGCAATCTAACTATTTCCTTAAAGAAAAGATTAGCAACATTATATGCATCTTCAGTTTTATGACATGGAATAAAATGTGCCATTTTAGAGAATCTATCTACTACCACAAAAATGGAATCTCTTCCTTTCTTAGTCCTAGGTAGTCCAACAATGAAATCCATACTTATGTCCTCCCAAGGGCCATTAGGCGTTAGTAAGGGCGTATACAGCCCGTGGGGTTGTACCCTAGCTTTGGCCTTAAGACATTCAATGCACCTCTTAAGCATGTGTTCTACATCCCTTAACATATGAGGCCAATAAAAGTGAGTTTGCAACATGTTATAAGTTTTGTCCCTCCCAAAATGCCCCATTAAGATTGCGATTTTTTTCAATAGACTGATCATCTCAGGCGTGACGGTCTCGCTACTCGATTTGTTGGGACTTATGGATCTGGACATGCTCAAGTAACACACAAAGAACCGGTTAGGTTAGAAAAGCAAAGATCTCACTTGTGTATCGCTCAAACTCTCGTTGGTATTGCCTAGCTGGTGGCTCGAGTTGTAAGGATCCAACACCTTAAGATTGCGATTTCCGAACCTTCTTAGCAACCCTTTGGAACTAGAACTGCTGAAACCGATGTTAGTGACGGAGATGAATCAAGACACCCCTAATTGGAGTATTGACTGTTGGGTTGGTGTAGGTATGGTAAATTGTGTTTAGAATGACGTTTTGAGATGATTGAAAGAGATGACTTGTGCTTGATTAATAAAAACAAGGGCCAGCCTTTTTGTGTAGTATATATATATATATATTTTGCTTGAAAGATATCTTAGACTTTGTCAAAGATTTGTAGGAGAGAGAAGTAACCGTAATTGATTGTAGATGGGGTTCGAATTGTCTATGCAGCGTGGAGCTCTTTTTTTTTTTTGCTTTTGTTGTGTTTCGTGCTTACTCTCCTCAAGATGTTGTCCGGCTTTTTGAATTGGCATTCAAGCACAAGTTAGATCTCAATTGGATAAGCAATAAGGTTAACAAGAAGAAGAAGTGATCAATTGTACCAACTGTGCTCTGATACCAATTGATACGGTGTAATCCGTGTTTGAGTCGATCTAGGCACAATGATCTCGAAACGGACTGAATGAAGCGAATTCAGTAGGCGGAGTGAAATGAAGATGATGAATAGGCGCAGGAAAGGTGAGAGAAGAACCAAAGAGAGAGCCAATGAAGGAACCAAGGCTGAAGAGCCAAAACCCCAATCGTGACTGCCCTAGACCCGTCTCCAATACAACTTTACACTAGCTCCGGCTGGACTAGCACAAAGAGGGACTCGTGAAGGCTCGAAGCACCAATCCGAAGGCGTTTTGACACAAACAAGCTCAGCCAAGCAACAACAGCAATGCCAACCAAAAATTCTCTTGTTCTTTGATTGATTTTGTGAAATGTTTACAAATGCAATTCTAAGCAATGGATTTTAACGTAACTAATATGCAGCTAAAGAGGCTATATAAATAGACTCTTTTATCTAGACAAAAATAAAGAAAAGAAAGCTGAAAACATTAGTGGGAAGGTGGTAATAAGAGAGCTTCCTCTAATGTAGCTAACAACCTAACAAACACTAATTTCAGCTTAAAAATAGGCTGAATTATTCAACTTATCCTTGGAGTGAAAGTTGGACGTTTTTAACGTTTTTAAGGAGCCAAATGGGCTATCCGAATGGGCTGCATTGTTCAACAGATCTATGAGTGATTTGGATGTGTTTAAACAGCCCAAATGATGATCCGAATGAGCTGAATTGTTACTCTCTTGGGCCTCTTTGAACGTGCTCAGCTGGTTGCCTTCTTGGGCTGTTTTAGATGTGAGCAACAGCTCCCTTTGCTCTTGGGCTGCCTTGGACGTCTCCTCCCTTTGCTCTTGGGCTGCCTTGGACGTGAGCAGTAGGCTAACCTCGTGGGCTGTTTTGGACGTGATCAACAGCCTCCTCTTTGACTGCATTGGGCGTGAGCATGGGCTGCATTGGACGTGAGCAACAGCCTCCTCTTGGGCTGCATTGGCGTGAGCAACAACCTCCTCTCCTGGGCTGCAATGGACGTGAGAAACAGCAGCCTGCATGGTCTCCTCGAGCTGCACGGGAAGTGAGTACGTTGGCATGGTCTCCTCGAGCTGCATGGGAAGTGAGTACGTTGGCATGGTCTTCTTGCTTGGTTCACTTGCTCCTACATTCATCAAAAGATTAACACATGATGTATGGAAATTAAATGGTTCACGCATTGTGTCAAGCAATAGCACTTCCCTTGACATAACCTCTTGGATCTCCTTAGCTCTTGCTCTAGTAATGGGACCTTGATAGCTTCCATGTGATGGTCCTACATCAATGATGAAAATGCCTTAATTGATGACAATGAACAAAATGAGAATGATGATTGCATTGAGTATGAACAAGGTGAATCTTTGATAGCTAGGAGAACTTTGCATGTCCAACTAGCATCTTGTGAGGATAACCAACGTGAAAATCTGTTTCATACAAGGTGTAGTATTAAAGGAAAAGTGTGTAATGTGATAATTGATGGAGGAAGTTGTTGCAACATAGCTAGCACTGAAATAGTAAACAAATTACAACTTCTTACATTTTATCACCCTAGGCCATATACACTACATTGGATGAATGAGTGTGGAGAACTTAAGGTCAATAAGCAAACTAAGGTCAATATAACATTAGGATCATATGAGGATGTTATTACATGTGATGTTGTGCCTATGAATGCTTGTCACTTGTTGTTTGGCCTTCCTTGGCAATATGATAGGAAAGTTGTTTATGATGGGTTTTCTAATAAATATAGCTTTGAGTATAAAGGTAAAACTTTAACACTTAAACCTATGACACCTTTACAAATAGCCGAGTACTATGAGAACAAGAGGGTAGAGCAAGGAACCCCTCCCAAGCCTAAGATCACACGGCCTAAGAGTAAGGTGAACAAAACCCATCAAACACTATTAGTACAACCAACAAGTAGCTATCTTGAGTCTAGGAATGAATATGTCACTAACTATGCTTCTATGGATGTGCTAATGATGAGTTTGTGTAAATCTCTAGTGAATGTGCATCATGACTCTACGATTCCACTTCCTAGTTCTATCCAGGGGCTGTTAGACGAGTTTAGGGACGTTTTTCCTGAGGAGATTCCAGCTGGCTTGCCGCCCATTAGGGGCATTGAACACCAAATATATTTAATACCCGGAGCCACTCTTCCTAATAGGCCCGCCTATAGGATGAACCCTACGGAAGCCCAGGAAATTCAGAACCAAGTTCAAGCCTTGCTAGATAAGGGGTATGTTCGGGAAAGCCTTTGTCCTTGTGTCGTTCCCGTCCTGCTAGTACCCAAGAAGGATAATACTTGGAGAATGTGTATTGATTATAGAGCAATCAATAACATTACTATCAAGTATAGACACCCGATTCCCCGTTTAGATGACATGCTTGATGAGTTACATGGAGCCACAATTTTCACTAAGATTGACCTAAGGAGTGGCTACCATCAAATTAGAATGAGGGAAGGGGATGAATGGAAAACAACTTTTAAAACCAAATTTGGTCTCTATGAGTGGCTAGTAATGCCTTTTGGCTTAACTAACGCTCCTAGTACCTTCATGAGATTAATGAATCATATTTTGAGACCTTATATTGGGTTATTTGTTGTAGTCTACTTTGATGACATTCTTATCTATAGTAAGACTTTAAAAGAGCATGAAAATCATTTGAGAGATGTGCTTGCTACATTACGTATAGAATACTTGTATGCTAATATTCAAAAGTGTGATTTCTATACTAACCGAGTGATTTTTCTTGGTTTTGTAGTAAGTGTCAATGGTTTGCAAGTGGATGAGGACAAGGTGAAGGCAATCAATGAATGGCCCACTCCTAGGTCGGTTGGCGACGTGAGGAGTTTCCATGGCCTAGCTACATTCTATAGAAGATTTGTGAGAGATTTTAGTACTATTACAGCACCACTCACGGCTTTGACCAAAAAGAAGGTTCCTTTTGAGTGGAATGAGCCACAGCAAAGAGCTTTTGAAGAGCTCAAGAGACGCCTCACCCATGCACCACTACTCGCTCTACCGGACTTCATTAAACCCTTTGAGGTTGAATGCGACGCGTCCGGTATTGGTATTGGCGGCGTCCTTGTGCAAGAAGGTAAGCCTCTAGCTTTCTTTAGTGAAAAATTGAAGGGTGCATGCTTAAACTACTCCACTTATGACAAAGAATTGTATGCCTTGGTTAGAGTACTCAAAACATGGCAACATTACCTTTGGCCTCAAGAGTTTGTTTTGAAAACCGATCATCGAAACCTTTCCTTACATTATCAAGTATAAGAAAGGAAAGGATAATGTCGTAGCAGATGCATTGTCTAGGAGATACACCTTAATCACCACCTTGGATTCTAGGATGTTAGGTTTTACTTACATTAAAGAATTATATGTGGATGATGCTGAATTTGGGAAGATATTTCATAGATGCACTACTCAAGGCCCTTATGATAAGTACTTTGTGTTTGAAGGTTTCTTGTTTAAAGTGGATAAGATTTGCATACCTAGATGTTCCCTTAGGATCCTATTAGTGGAAGAAGCCCATAAAGGAGGTTTAATGGGGCATTTTGGGAGGGACAAAACTTATCACATGTTGCAAACTCACTTTTATTGGCCTCATATGTTAAGGGATGTAGAACACATGCTGAAAAGGTGCATTGAATGTCTTAAGGCCAAAGCTAGGGTACAACCCCACGGGCTGTATACACCCTTACCAACGCCTAATGGCCCTTGGGAAGATATAAGTATGGATTTCATTGTGCACATGCTGAAAAGGTTGAGGCCAAAGCTAGGGTACAACCCCACGGGCTGTATACACCCTTACCAACGCCTAATGGCCCTTGGGAAGATATAAGTATGGATTTCATTGTTGGACTACCTAGGACTAAGACAGGAAGAGATTCCATTTTTGTGGTAGTAGATAGATTCTCTAAAATGGCACATTTTATTCCATGTCATAAAACTGATGATGCATATAATGTTGCTAATCTTTTCTTTAAGGAAATAGTGAGATTGCATGGAATATCTAAAACTATTGTTAGTGATAAGGATGTCAAGTTTTTGAGTTTCTTTTGGAAAACGCTTTGGGGATAAATGGGCACTAGATTACTATTCTCGACCTCTACTCATCCCCAAACAGATGGGCAAACGGAAGTCACCAATAGGACCCTAACGACCCTCCTTTGAAACATGTTGAAAGATAACTTAAAAGAATGGGAAGACATGTTACCACATATTGAGTTTGCTTATAATCGCACCATGCATTCTTCCACTTCGTTATCACCTTTCAAATGTGTATATAGATTTAACCCTTTAACTCCTTTGGACTTATTACCGATTCCTCGAAAGGATCGAGTAGCTTTTGATGCTTTGGAACAGGCGGACTACATTAAGGAACTTCATGCTAAGACCAAGGCTGCACTTGATAAGAAGGGCGTTGAAACTACAGCTCGGAAGAAAAGGTGATGAAGGATCATCTGAGCTAACTCCATCTTCACCACCTCAAGGGACTCTAACAAGAATGCAAGCTAATCGTCAAGTTGAGATGGATGCAATTTTCCTAAACATGGTCCATGAAGCTCAACCAAGTCCACCTTCATCAAGTCTAAGGACCATCTTGTGGATCAGCCACGAACACATCCCAACCAAGATGATTAATGGAGTTTAAATTGTATTTGTAGTTGTTGGGCAGGCCTTGGGACGCATTTCAAAGGACAAACGGAGGCCTTGAAATTAGATACAAGGGGTTTCACGTGTGTGCATGTGCATGGCTGGAACAGTCATTTAAGTATGTGGACGTGAGAGGCTGAATAGGAGAGTTTAATTAGGCCCAATTGTGTTCTATGTTTATTGGATTTTATTTAACTCTCTCTCAATGTAATTATTGTAATTAGTTTCTTTTTTTCCGTTTTAGAAGAAAAGGCCTAGGATGTATATAGCCTTTTCTCTCTTCTTTTTGAAGTGAGACAAGTTTTATACAAGTTTTGTTGAGAGCATTTCAGAATTGAATCCAAGAGAATTCAATCAGTCTTGTCTCGTGAGTTTGTGTGTGTGAGCTGGCTTTCTCGTTCTTGTGTATGTCAATCTCCTTCGGGATTTGTGTTGCAAGTCGAACAAGGCATCCTCTTCGTGCTCTCGATTCTCAGATTGATCGTGTGGAGTTGTAAGAAGCGGGGTCAAATCGTCACTGGTTTGGTTCTTGGATCTCGAATCCAAGGGTTCTATCCATTAATCCTTTCGGTTCTTCTAGTCCCTTTCTGTTTTCTCGTTTTCATTGTTGTCCTTGTTTGTTAACTTCGTGTGTTTTTCTTTCTTCAGGACAGGTTGTTCGTCTAGATCAGTTCTTCGCAGCTAATCCCCGTACCAATTGGTATCAAAGCACAGTTGACGTCCAACCACCAAAAAGAGTCGGTAAATCAATTATAAAATCACAAAAAGAGTCTGTTTTGATCATTGTAATTGATCATTGTCTTTTGTTTGAGTCTATTTGTGTTTCTCTCTTGTACTCTAAGCTTTGTTGGAGTCTAACGAGTTTGTTCCTTTGATTGTGAGTTTTGGACACCGGAAACCACTATAGCACCAACCACCATCACACCACCATCAACCACCATTTTTCCCTCAGCCACATTAGCCTCACTTGAACCAATTGAACAAGAACCAAATGTGGCTGCTTCTTTTCCTCCATCCAGAACACGCATAATTGTAGTTGAAGTAGATTGTTTCCCTACATCCATTACACACCAAAACTGGAGTTGATTCAGCGTGTTTCCTACAAATCCGGCGCAGAGCTTGAAACAATTGTTTTCCTCCTATAGATCTGGCATGTTTAATCAGTTGCATCAATCTAGGAGCTGAGATTTGATCTTAACCTGAAGATTTGCAACAGCTTGGCCCACTTATCTACAAACAAGAATTTGTTTTTTTTGTTTCTTTCAATTTTTGTTTATTCTTCTTTTCTTATTTCCTGAATCATAAAGTAAAAAAAAGAGATAAAAGAAAAAAAGAAAGAAATAAAAAAAAATATGAAGAAAAGGAATAAGAATCATTTTTTTTATTTCATTCTTTCTTACTTAGCGTTTGAGTTATATGCGAAAGGTTTTGATTGGGATATTGAATTGGACTTTTAAACAGGAAGACACTACTTGGAGAAATGCATCACATTGTGATTTTAATGACTTAAGTTTGAAATCTAATGTAGCCATATCCTTAAGGAGTCATTTCGATTATCATATTACTTGGGAGTCTTTTGTGTATTTGGAGGATGGAGAACATCTAATGTAAGTTGTTTCTACCCTTAGAGCTGAGCACTTGCATGCATACCTGAAGAAATGTAGCTTTTGCACTAATGAAGTTATATTTCTTGGTTTTAGAGTGACTGCACAAGGTCTACAATTGGATGAGGAGAAGATTAGAGTTATTCGAGATTGGCCAACACCTACATCCATTAGCCATGTAAGGAGCTTCCATGGGCTTGCAAATTTGTATAGGCGCTTTGTGAGAGACTTCAATACCATTGCTGCACCCTTGACGGAGATTTGCAAGAAACATGCACCATTTGTGTGGGAAGCAGCTCAAGAACGTGCTTTCAACAAGCTGAAGTTGGTTCTCACCGAGGCACCCTTACTAGCTCTCACGGACTTCACTAGGCCTTTTGAAGTGGAGTGTGATGCATCGGGAATTGGCAAAGGAGGTGTGCTTACGCAAGAAGGTAAGCCTATTGCCTTTTTCAGTGAAAAGCTTAAAGGGGCATGTTTAACTACTCTACATATGATAAAGAGTTGTATGCGTTATTTAGAGTACTTAAGACATGGCAACACTACTTGTGGCCTAGAGAGTTTATTTTGCATTCTGATCATGAATCTTTGAAACATTTTCGGAGTCAAGATAAACTAGATAGGAGGCATGGTAGATGGATGGAATTTATTGAGACTTTTCCCTATGTTATCAAGTATATAAAGGGAAAAGACAATGTAGTTGCGGATGCTCTTTCTAGGAGGCAAACTTAGCTAACTACATTGGATGCTAGGGTGTTAGGATTTGTTTACATTAAGGAGCTCTATGAATCTGATCTTGACTTTGGAGAAACATATAAGCTTTGTGTGCAAAAAGGTTCCTTAGATGAATTCTATTTGTTTGACGGATTTTTGTTTCGAGTAGATAAGGTGTGCAAACCTAGGTGTTCCCTTCATTTGTTGTTGGTGGAAGAAGCCCATAAAGGAGGTTTAATGGGTCAAATTGGGAGGGATAAGACTTATGCTATGCTGCACTCACATTTTTATTGGCCACATATGCTTAGGGATATTGAAAATGTGCTTAAAAGGTGTTTAGAGTGCCATAGAGCTAAATCGAAAGTGAAGCCTCATGGATTGTATAGAGATTAGCATGGATTTCATAGTGGGATTACCTAGGACTAGAAGAGGTAGGGATTCGATATTTGTGGTTGTAGATCAATTCTCTAAGATGGCTCACTTTAATACTTGTCACAAAACTGATGATGCAGCCAATATAGCTAATTTGTTCTTTCGAGAAGTAGTTAGGTTACATGGTATTCCAAGGACAATAGTGACTGATAGGGATGTTAAGTTCTTGAGTTACTTTTGGAAAACTTTTTGGGGAAAGCTAAGAACTAAGTTGTTATTTTCTACATCAAGCCACCCCCAAACTGATGGGCAAACAGAAGTAACTAATAGGACCCTAACAATACTTCTAAGGGTTGTGATCAAGAAGAATTTGAAAGAATGGGAAGATGTCTTGCCACATCTTGAATTTGCCTATAATAGAGTCGTCCACTCATCTACTTCCATCTCTCCCTTTGAGTGTGTTTATGGTTTTAATCCACTAACCCCTTTTGATCTTACACTGTTACCTAATAAGGAGCGAGTGGATTTAAGTGCTAAAACACAGGTTGAACACATCGAGGAGCTACATAGTAGGACAAGAATCAAGCTCGAGGAGAAAGGCAAATACAACGCAAAAAAGGCGAATCAAGGACGCAACAAGATTATATTTGAACCCGGCAACCTTGTATGGCTACATTTGAGGAGGGAGAGGTTTCAACAACTTCGGAAATCCAAGCTCTCCCCAAGAGGAAATGGGCCTTTCAAGGTGTTACACAAGGCGGGTGACAACGCCTATGTGCTTGACTTGCCGGATGATTATGCTTATGATCCCACATTCGAGGTCGAATTCTTCCAAAGAAGGGGAGAATGATGAAGGATCATCTGAGCTAACTCCATCTTCACCACCTCAAGGGACTCTAACAAGAGCGCAAGTTAAACATCAAGTTGAGATGGATGCTCTTTTCCTAAACATGGTCCATGAAGCTCAACCAAGTCCACCTTCATCAAGTCTAAGGACCATCTTGTGGATCTTCCACGAACACATCCCAACCAAGATGATTAATGGAGCTTAAATTGTATTTCTAGTTGCTGGGCAGGCCTTGGGACGCATTTCAAAGGACAAACGGAGGCCTTGAAATTAGATACAAGGGGTTTCATTGTAAGAGCCTTAGTCTTTGCAGCCTAGTTGAGCTTTTGTGTGCCTTAGCTTGACCCTGCTGACTGCCCCTGCGCACCAACTAGGCCTCCCCAGCGGCTAGGCGCCCCTACGGTTCTGAGCTTGAGCAGCCGCATTCGTTGACTCCTTGACTCGTGCTTTGCGGTTGTCTTCTTCTGTAAGTTTCCCTATCTTCAGATGAGAGGGTTTTCCACTTCTTTCCAGCTTCTTCACACTCTCTACGTTCTCCATCTTCTCCTCTCTTCTTCTTTGATCTTCTTTGCTCCTCTTGATCTTTTGTGAGTGGGATCTTGTGAGTTTGAGTGTAACCTTGGCCTTGGATGCTCTTGAGGATGTTGCTGAAGGTTGTTGATGTTATGTTGAGGTGATAGACGAGCTGATGCTCCATAGTTGCAGCCTAGGGCTTGTGTGGTAAGCTCTTCCTCTTCATCTCTCTTCCTTCCTTCTTTATTGCTTCTTTCTTCTTCTTTCTAGCTTAGGACCACAAGTTGAGCTTGTGTGGATCCTTTCCTAGCCTTTTGATGATCATATATGTGTACATATGTTTATATGTTGACGTGGTATGTTGAAGACGTGAAGAGAGTCGAGAAAGGGATCGAAGGGAAGTCGGGACCAACTCTCTGCACAGTTGGCCGCCCCTGCGCCTGACTCCAGCCGCCCTTTCGCCTGGTGTGTGAGCCGCCCCTGCGCCTTTGGTGAGCCGCCTCTACGCCTCACTAGATCAGCCGTGTGTTCTTGCTTCTATTAGTGCATACCTTGTTGGTATGTCTTCCTTCCTTCCTTTCCTTTGGCCTTGGCTTAGTTGATAGCTAGGTTAGGGTGGTTAGGATGTGTTGTATGTTAGAGATGTGCCTTAGGCACTTGTGTTGATGTTGAGAGTATGCCATATGCATATGTGAGCTTGTTATGCTCTTGAGGTTGTAGGTTGGTTCTGGTTATGGAGACGAGTCTCCTAACCCTTTCAGGTTGTGATGTTGTGTGCCTTGCTCTTGCAAGCATTGGTTCTTCGTTAAGGGGAAGCTGTGACGTGGTAGTGGATACGAGTGTGACAGGTAAGTCCATAGGACTTACCTAGCGTTCAGTTATGGATTTGTATGATTGTGATGGTTCATATCATTGTGCATTTACAACCTAAACCGGACTAGGATGACCACTATTACATTTAAATGGCCCAAGTGTATTATAACGGGCGGTAACTACTTGCTAGAAGCTGGTCGAGAGTGGAAGGAGGTGCTCGGAAGCCGGTAGCTCAGGGGGGAGGTAGATCCCCATGCAACACCTAGGTTAAAGGGGGAAGAGACGGGGTTCTTTAGGCTCCTCGTGTTACAAAAGAAGTTGATTTAGTAATGGAATAACGTAATAAAAGATAAAAAAAGAATGTGTGTGACATTGCATGTATGAGATGTTGATGTGTGTTTGTGCTATTACCTTCACAGTTTTCTATTGTTGTAGCTAACGATGTATACCGTGTTGTAGATGATCTGTAGGTTAGGAAGACTGTAGAGTGAGCCAGATGGTGTGGCCAGCCGAGGACTTCTGTACATTAGGATGCGTGGGTTGGGATCTTTTGTATTTGTTGTTGTTGTTGTTGTTGTTGTTGTTTTGTACTCGGCTTTGAGTTTGTAAACTCTTTTGATGTATCATATACAGTTTTTATGTATTTGGTTTTACTCTACTTGTTCCTTGTTGTAAGATCGAGTGAACTTGTTGTCAGGCTAGGGTCAGGATCCATTGTGAGATCCTAGCCCAATGTATCATACCGAGTCCCGCGGAATCGGGGTGTTACAAAGTTGGTATCAAAGCCAGGTTGACAACAATGACACTTGCTATCTACAATAAAGGTAGAGTGGTTAAATAAACAAAACCCACATGGGGTCTGACTTTTCAAAGGTTTTGGTTTTAAAGTGAGTACAGATGTTTTGGGATAGTATGTATAGAAGCCGTCACCCATCTGAGGATCTTGACAGTATAAATATATATATATAGATATTTCTTATATGCTGATGTGTATGCATGTATTATTAAGTACTATATATATATATATATATATATATATATATATATATATATATATATAGAGCCTTATACGTTAGGTGTGCATACCCCGTAGATGGCTCGGACTAGAGCTACTGCTGTTGCAGGCAGAGATAGAGGCAGACCACCTCTTCCTCTAGGAGGGATAGGACAGGGACCAGCTCCCGCTGCAGATCCACCAGTGGTGGAGGAGGCTCGTGAGGAGGTTGCTGAGAGCGAAGTTCCAGCTACGAGGAGTTGTGGGTCCAAGAGGCAGCAGACCCATCCAGGCCAGTTTGATAGCTAAGACCGTGTCTATGGGCGGATCAGAGTTTAGATATTATCTTAGGCATTTTGAGGAGACCATCAGAGCGGGCAGAAGAGCCCTAGATCTACCCGGGCATGAGGGATCATCTAGGAGATCCCATGGAGCTACTCAGGGCCAACTGCACCAGTTCATGTAGCTGAGCCAGCTCGAGTTATGGAGGAGACCAGAGGGCCTCGACCAAATACTTGGTTAAAGGCATTCCACCAATAGAGAGTACCACACTTCTTTGGGGAGATTGACTTGGAGACTGAGGTGTGGATTGGGCATGTAGACTCAGCTTTAGAGTCTATTTGTTGCCCTAAGGACAAACGGATATAGCTAGTACAATATCTATTCCGTGACCTGGCACACCAATGGTGGAGGATAGTTAGAGCACGAGTCACCACCTATGAGAAGATGAGGACTATGTTGAGGGAACAGTTCTGCCCTGCCTCACTGAGGAGGGAGAAGCTGCAGGATTTTGTGGAGGCGGGTTTTGAGGACGTACCCATTACAGACGCCATTCGCCGCTTCCAGACTGAGCTAGCATTGCTAGGTTCAGCTGCACCATCTGAGGGCCAGCATGTGTACCTTTTCGCCCGTCGTTTGAGGGAGAGCACACGTTCATACATGGCGGGATTTCACTGTGACTCATTGGCAGACTACCAGGATCGGGCCTCTTCCTATGAGAGAGAGAGAGCTACCAGAGGAGGACTTCTCAGACAGGACGGTTTGAGAAGAGGCAGTGTACCGCACCGACTAGTATAGGAGCATCTGGATACGGGCGAGGTCAAACTCAGGGTCGCTCGAGTGTTCCAGTGTCTGCACAAAAAGCTGAGAGAGGCCGGCAGTGTTACAACTGTTGGGCCTATGGGTATGTGAGAACGGATTGTCCTAGAGCACCACTGGCTTGCTTCTCGTGTGGGAAGCCTGGACATAGAGCTAAGTTTTGCCGTCAAGGCAAGGCGTCATCACACTAGGGTTCTTCACCTACAGGTGCAGCAGGAGGTGGGCAGAGACCGCCTCAACATTAGACACAAGGACCGCAAAGAGTCCCAGGCATGCCTGCTACTCAAGGGTCAGCTCTAGGACCGAGTAGAGTAGAGGTAAAGAGGCCGGTACCAGTGATAGCCGAGGAGCTCGGGGCAGAGTTTTTGAGCTGAGGAGTGTTGAGGAGCCGCCAACACCAGCTGCTACAGGTACCATTCTTTTACATGGTTTACCTGTTAGAGTTTTATTTGACACGGGTGCTATGCATTCATTTATTTTTGCTGCTTGTGTTGAGCGTTTGAGTTTGTCTACCATAGAGGGGGCACCCTTTACTATAGGGTTACCTGATGGTAGTAGGATTAGTGGTACCCAGGAGATACGTAGTTGTCCCCTACACTTAGGGACTCGTGTACTACTAGTTGACTTCTTAGTCATGCCTTTGATGCATGAAGAAGTCATATTAGGTATGGATTGGATGCGTAGACACCGTGCGGTGTTAGATGTGGGTAAGAGGACTGTTACAGTCTCTACCAACTTAGGTCCGATAGAGGTCTTCTGGGTTTGGGACCTTGGGAAGACAAGATCTGCCATCAGTGTTATACAAGCAGCTAGATTGATTGCACAGGGATGTGATGCCTTCTGGTGCTACGCCATGAAGGATGGAGAGAGACCAACTTTGGAGGATATACAAGTGGTCTGTGAGTTTACAAAAGTTTTTGAAGAGACATCTAGCTTGCCACCTTAGAGGAGCGTAGATTTTGGTATTGACTTGGAGCTTGGCACGAGACCCATCTCGAAGGCCCCATATCGTATGGAACCTGTTGAGATGTTAGAGCTGAAGAAGCAACTCGAGGAGTTGGCTGAGAAGGGCTTCATACGCCCTAGCGTTTCACCATGGGGTTCACCTGTCCTCTTCCCGCGGAAGAAGGACGGATCGTTGAGATTTTGTATAGATTACAAAGAGTTGAACAAGGTGACCATCAAGAACAGGTATCCACTACCTCGTATTGATGATCTACTTGATCAGCTGCAGGGAGCGACAGTCTTCTCCAGGATTGACTTGCGTTCTGGATATCATCAGCTGAGGGTGAGAGAGCGGGATGTGCACATGACGGCATTTTGTACCCGTTATGGACATTACGAGTTTGTTGCTGCATGGAGTTGATAAACAACATTTTCATCAACTTTCTAGATCAGTTTGTGGTGGTCTTTATTGATGACATTCTGGTGTACTCGTAGTAGAGAGGAACATGTTGGGCATTTGAGGACGGTTTTGTAGATTTTGAGGGATAGAGAGTTGTACGCCAAGCTCTCTAAGTGTGAATTTTGGATGTCTGAGGTTGCATTTCACGGACACATCGTCTCCGCCGATGGGATTATGATAGACCCGGCGAAGATCGAGTTTGTAGCTGCATGGACGACACCGACGAACGTCAAGAAAGTGCGTACCTTTCTTGGCTTAGCCGGTTATTATAGATGCTTTGTGAAGGGATTTTTTGTGATTGCCCGTCCACTGACGAGTCTTCTGAGGAACACTACCAAATTTGTATGGACTGACCAGTGCGCTCAAAGTTTTGAGGAGTTGAAGAGGCGTTTGACTTCTACTCCTGTTTTTGCACAGCTAGAGGGTTCTGATGATTTTGTGGTCTATAGTGATGCATCCAAGCTAGGCTTGGGATGTGTGTTGATGCAGAGAGGTAGAGTGATTGCATATGCGTCTCGACAGCTGAAGACGTATGAGGAGAACTACCTGACTCATGATCTGGAGTTGGCAGCGGTAGTCCACGCTTTGAAGATTTGGAGACATTACCTATATGGTGCTACATGTTAGATCTTCAAAGACCATAAGAGTCTGAAGTATATTTTCACGCAGCGGGAATTGAATAACCGCCAACGTCGATGGCTTGAGTTGATCAAGGATTTTGACCTTGAGATTTTATATCATCCTGGCAAGGCGAATGTAGTAGCTGACGCCTTAAGTAGGAAGACGCCTCGAGAGAAGGCAATTGCCAGACTTACTGTACAGCCTCAGCTTCAGAGAGATCTAGCCTGGCTAGAGATGGACATCCAGTTTCCTGATGAGGATGCCTAGTTGTTTGCTTTAGAGGTTCTACCTGGCCTGTTGGATGAGATCCAATAGAAGTAGGGGACTTGCCCGACCATGACAAGGATCAGAGATAGGATGTCTCGTGGAGAGGCACCCCAGTTTACTATTGGGGCAAATGGAGTTATGAGGCGACATGATCGTATATGTGTTCCTGCAGATTCAGAGATGAGACAACGGATATTACAGGAGGCTCACTGTACACCTTACTCAGTACATCCTGGTACGAGTAAGATGTATCATGATGTGAGACGCTTATATTGGTGGGAAGGGCTGAAGCCCAATGTAGCCAGATTTGTGGCTCAGTGTGTGACATGTCAGCAGGTCAAGATAGAGCATTTAAGGCCTAGAGGTGAGCTCCATCCACTGCCAATGCCGCAGTGGAAGTGGGAGGACGTCTCCATGGATTTTGTGACTGGGTTGAGGACCAGTAGGAGCTTTGATGCTATTTGGGTGATCGTTGACAGACTGACGAAGACGGCACGTTTCATTCCCATCAGAGAAACGTGGCCCGTGAGCAGATTGGCTGAGGAGTACACTAGACAGATAGTGAGACTCCATGGGGTACCGAGGACGATTGTTTCTGATCGTGATAGACGATTTACATCTAGATTCTTGCAGCAGATTCAGACTGCTTTTGGTGACGAGTCTACACTTCACGAATGCGTTTCATCCCCAGACAGATATTCGTTCAAAGAGGACCATCCAGACCTTAGAGGACATGCTGCGAGCCTGTGTGTTGGATTGGGGACAGAGATGGTCTGATTACCTCCCACTCGTTGAATTCTCATACAACAACAACTGACATGCATCTATAGGGATGACTCCTTATGAGGCACTGTATGGACGTAGATGCCGTACACCTCTATGTTGGGATGAACCTAGCAGTATTAGTGGGATAACGCTAGAGCAGATTCAGGATGATATGGCTCGAGTAGTGCTGATCAAAGAGAGGATGATGGCTGCACAAAGTTGCCAGAAGTCGTATGCAGACAAGAGGCGTCGACCTCTAGAGTTCAGGGTAGGAGCTCATGTCTGGCTGAGAGTATCTCCGACGCGAGGCGTCAGATGTTTTGGCATAAAGGGGAAGTTGAGTCCCCGATATGTCGGTCCTTTTGAGATACTGGATAGAGTTGGGCGAGCAGCTTACAGATTAGCTTTGCCTCCGAGGTTAGAGGTGTTCACCCTGTGTTTCATGTGTCTCAATTGAGGGAGTACATACCATATTCGAGGCACATCGTGAGTTATGATGATCTGGTGGTTGAGCCGGACCACACGTGAGTTTGTGTGTTCACCCTGTCCGATTGTGTTCTATGTTTGCTGGGCTTTATTTAACTCTCTCTCAATGTAATTATTGTAATTAGTTTCTTTTTTTCCGTTTTAGAAGAAAAGGCCTAGGATGTATATAAGTCTTTTCTCTCTTCTTTTTGAAGTGAGACAAGTTTTATACAAGTTTTGCTGAGAGCATTTCAGAATTGAATCCAAGAGAATTCAATCATTCTTGTCTCGTGAGTTTCTGTGTGTGAGCTGGCTTTCTCGTTCTTGTGTATGTCAATCTCCTTCGGGATTGGTGTTGCAAGTCGAACAAGGCATCCTCTTCGTGCTCTCGATTCTCAGATTGATCGTGTGGAGTTGTAAGAAGCGGGGTCGAATCGTCACTGGTTTGGTTCTTGGATCTCGAATCCAAGGGTTCTATCCATTAATCCTTTCGGTTCTTCTAGTCCCTTTCTGTTTTCTCGTTTTCATTGCTGTCCTTGTTTGTTAATTTCGTGTGTTTTTCTTTCTTCAGGACAAGTTGTTCGTCTAGATCCGTTCTTCGCGGCTAATCCCCGTACCAATTGGTATCAGAGCACAGTTGACGTCCAACCACCAAAAAGAGTCAGTAAATCAATTATAAAATCACAAAAAGAGTCTGTTTTGATAATTGTAATTAATCATTGCCTTTTGTTTGAGTCTATTTCTGTTTCTCTCTTCTACTCTAAGCTTTGTTGGAGTCTAACGAGTTTGTTCCTTTGATTGTAAGTTTTGGACACCGGAAGCCACTATAGCACCAACCACCATCACACCACCATTAACCACCATTTTTCCTTCAGTTACATTAGCCTCACTTGAACCAGTTGAACAAGAACCAAATGTGGCTGCTTCTTTTCCTGCATCCAGAACACGCATAATTGTAGTTGAAGTAGATTGTTTCCCTACATCCAATACACACCAAAACTGGAGTTGATTCAGCGTGTTTCCTACAAATCCGGCGCAGAGCTTGAAACAGTTGTTTTCCTCCTACAGATCTGGCACGTTTAATCAGTTGCATCAATCTAGGAGATGAGACTTGATCTTACCGTGAAGATTTGCAACAGCTTGGCCCACTTATCTACAAACAAGAATTTGGTTTTTTTTGTTTCTTTCAATTTTTGTTTATTCTTCTTTTCTGATTTCTTGAACCATAAAGTAAAAAAAAGAGATAAAAGAAAAAAAGAAAGAAAGAAAAAAAAAGAAGAAAAGGAATAAGAATCATTTTTTTATTTCATTCTTTCTTATTCTTAGTTTGTAATTGTAACGCCCCAAATCCACGGGACTTGGAGTGTCACATTGGGTTAGGATCTCACAATGGATCCTAACCCTAACCTGACAACAAGTTCACTGAATTTTACAACAAGGCAATGGTAGATTAAAACCAAATACATAAAAGCTGTATATGATACATCAAAAGAGTTTACAAACTCAGAGCCGAGTATAAAACATCAAACCACAACATCTGATACAAAAGATCCCATATCCCGCGCATCCTAATGTACGCAAGTCCTCGGTTGGCCACACCATCTATCTCACCCTGCAGTCTTCCTAACCTGTAGATCATCTACAACACGGTATGAAACCGTTAGCTACAGCAATGAAAAGCATGAAGGTAATAGCACCACCACACATCAACATCTCATACATGCAATGCCACACACATTCATTTATTATCTTTCATTACGTTATTCCATTACTAATTCAACTTCTTTTGTAACACAAGGAACCTAAAGAACCTCGTCCCTTTCCCCATTAACACAGGGGTTTGCATGGGGGTGATCGTCACTCACCCCCCCCCCCCCCCGCCCGTGTGTTACTGGCTTACAGGCACCTCCTCCTAACCAGCAGGCGGAGACCGGTGGTTACCGCCCATTATAATACACTTGGGCCAAATAAATGTAATAAATGGTCATCCTAGTCCAATTTAGGTTATAAATGCACAATCATATGAACACACAAGCATCACAATCATACAATCCACAACTGCATGCTAATTAAGTCCTATGGATATACTCGTAACCTGTACCACCTCACAGCTTCCCCTTAGGGAAGTAATCAACGCCTGCAATAACAAGGCACACACAATCACATACTGCAAAGGTTAGGAGACTCGTATCTCTAACCACAACCAACCTATATCTCAAATCTAAACCTCAGATCCTCAACACATTCATAAATGCCTAAGGCATATCCTCAACATAACATCTCATCATACTCGTACACATACTAAACCTTAAAGCCGTAACCGATATCAATAACATCACATGATCCTCAACTCATTTTGACACCTAGCATGCATCTAATCAGTATTCCTTCATCTCAAATTTAGTCCTAATTTAATTAATTAACCTTTAATTAATTATTTAAATTTCACCAGAATAACGTTTTGCCTGCAGGCCATTTCTAAACACACCTGTCATCAGATTTCATCAAACAAACAACCCATAAACACCAGAATAATATAATGATCATAATGGAATTTCTAATTATCCATTTTGAAAAGCCTAAGGTCAATTTAGGTCAAATCGCAAAACGGAAAACGAATAAATCCATAACTTATTCGTTACTAACCCGATTCACGATCTGAAAGAAGATTCGGAATCACAACGACGCAAGCTACACATGTACAACATCAAATTCACCGGAATCTGAGCGACGGAACTGTCCTGGTGACATATATGCTCGACCAGGTCCTTATCTACTCGGAAATGCAGAAACTTGGTACCGATACAAAGAGAATGAAGAGAGGAATCCAGAAACTCAAACGGAATTGAAATCGGATTAGAAACGGAGAGTAGATCTGAGTTTGAAGTTTGAGAGAAATCAAAGCTTTTACGAGGAAACGTAAAAGGAAATGAATTAATAAACGATTTTCCGCTATTTATAGTGAAGTCGATAATTATCCTTTAGCAAAGTCGATAATTATCCTTTAACCGATCCAATGGCGCGTTGAACCCCCTTGTCCAAACTTCTCAAAATTTGAACAATAAATCTTGAATAATGTAAGGATAATTATTCCACAATTGCCTTAGAAAACGTGTATTCCTAAGCCGTCTTTCTTAACCGTTATGAAACGAAATAGCGACTCTTTTGGCCGTTTTGTCTTTCCATGTTATTTCATATCTAGGACATGTCCGATGTCTTGATCATTTCTCTCAACTACATTTTTATTAATTGGAGCTCCCAAATGCTCCAAATAATACCGGAGGGTAAAAATAACTACCCGGGAGAAAAGTGAAAATTTCACCATAAGCCCAAAATTACGCCAGGAACATAACGGTGGGACTTATACTCAATACTTATGCAATCTTCGCGAGTTATATGTCAATTACTACCACTGATTAAGTTAATCAACATTAATTAGAATTCGGAAATCCTAACTATTACAGTAATTAGCATAGTGTTATTACATTCGTTTTCGTGTTATTCAGCAACAAGGACTTCAAGAAAGGACTTAAGTCAAGTATCTCGTCTCATTCGGAGGAAGAACCAAGCATCTCGTTGAACCTATCTAGCCACACCTAGCTACTGTCCATTTTCGGCCACCAAACACCACAACTCAGCCTTCCTTAACCTCATCCTACGGTGTGTAGGGTTCACTTCTTGGGTCTTACGAGTCAGTTCTTTCAAAGCTTATCTTGGGTTCTAAATTTTGAGTCATCTAGTTGCATATAACATTCGTGCAATTTGTCCTTTTTGTTTGAGTCTTTTCTTCTATTTTTGTTGAGTCAGACACGTTTTTGAAGTGACTAAAATCGAATCTTGTTTCTATCTAAAAGCTTTAGTTTGACTAGGTATCGAACTCCAGTGAGGTTTTTGATTAATACAAGACGAACCATCAACAAGCTTGTATCACACCACTAGAGAGTGAGAGAAGCTTGTTTTCTGAGTGATACACTTGCGAGGTGATTTTTGTTTTATATAACTTAACGCGTTTGTTTGTTGTGTTGAGTGTTTGGAATTTGTATAGGTCACCAAGTCTAGCAGGTGTAAAGAGCTTAGAACCGATTCACACCGAGTTGTTCAACCTTTTCAAGAGCTTGCAAGATGGCATTGATGGTCTAAGTACAAAGTTGGCCACACTTTAGGTTGGAAGAAGTTCCAATTCTATGCAGCCTTCAAGGCCTAATCCACAAGGCCAAAGAAATCATGCATTCCAAGAGCGTAATTATGTCCCTTCTACTCCTAATATGCATTATTATCCTAACCAATATCAGAATTATGTGTATGAGCCATGGGATTATTCGGAGGATGAAGGATGGAGACATGAGCGACTTTAAGAACTAGTACACGGCGGCATTGGCAAGATGAAAATGCCCAACTTCGAGGGTCAATGTGATCCTGATGTGAACACGGCATGGGAGCCGAGGATGGAACAAATCTGGTCATGCCATGACCTTCCCAAGCATGATCATTCACACAACTCGCTATCAACCATTAGCACACCTTCATCATCAATTGGGGTTACCGCAACTCCAAAGGGAAGTGATTCAAAACCTTGTGATACGGGGATTAGCCGCGAAGAACGGATCTAGACGAGCAACCTGTTTCCGGGGATAAAAGCAAACGAAATTCAGCAACCATTATGAAGGGAAAACGTGCAAAGCAATAAGGGAAACGAAATGGAAAAGAGGAACCGAAAGGAACAAACGATAGAACCCTTGGATTCGATGATCCAAGAACCAAACCGATGACGATTCGACCCTGCTTCTTACAACTTCACACAATCGATCTAGAATTATCGAAGGCATGAAGAGGTTGCTTCGATTCGACTTGTAGCACCAACCCGAAGGAGATTGACACACACAAGAACGAGAAAGCTATGCTAACACCACAATTCTCACAAGACAAGAGGGTGAACTCAAAGGGGTTCAATTTGGCACTTAGGCAATGTGTTTAATGTATTCTCCCCCACAAAATGAAGAGAGAAAGGTTTATCTACAACCTAGACCTTCTCTCCTAAAAATAGAAAAGAAATAAATACAATAATTACAAATTAGAGTGTTTTAAATAAAACCATAAAATAGACTAATTCTAGGCTTTATTTAACACTCTCTAACTAGCTTCACGCCAGCCTTGCTCACGCCTCCTTGCTCACGCCTTCATCCATGCACATGCACACGTGAGGCTCTCCTATGCTCCATTCGACTTCTTCTTGGCTGGCCCAATGTAGCTAAGCATCATGACGGGCCTTGGACTCATTGGAGGTGAGCTTGGGTGAGCTTCTTGAACCATGGCAAGGAAGATAGCATCCATCTCCGCTTGGCGTTTGGCTTGAGCTCTTGTTAGGGCTCCTTGTGGTGTTGAAGATGGAGCTAGCTCGGATGACCCTTCATCATTCTCCCCTTCTTTAACAGAATTCGACCTCGAATTTCCTTGATTATCACTAAGGGGTGGAAAAGGGCTTAGATCCCTCACATTGAATGTGGGATCACAAGCATAGTCGTCCGGCAAGTCTAGCACATAGGCATTGTCACCAGCCTTGTGTAGCACCTTGAAAGGCCCGTTTCCTCTTGGAGAGAGCTTGGACTTCCGAAGTTGTTGAAACCTCTCCTTCCTCAAGTGTAGCCATACAAGGTCACCGGCCTCAAATGTAACCTTCTTCCTTCCTTGGTTTGCCTTGGCTGTATTGTATTTGCCTTTCTCCTCAAGCTTAATCCTTGTCCTCCTATGTAGCTCCTTGATGTGCTCAACCTGTGTTTTAGCACTTAAATCCACTCGCTCCTTCTTAGGCAACGGTGTAAGATCAAAAGGGGTTAGTGGATTAAAACCATAAACACACTCAAATGAAGAGATGGAAGTAGACGAATGCACAACTCTATTATAGGCAAATTCAACATGTGGCAAGACATCCTCCCATTCCTTTAGATTCTTTTTGATGACAGCCCTTAAAAGTGTGGTTAAAGTCCTATTAGTTACTTCCGTTTGCCCATCAGTTTGGGGATGGCTTGATGTAGAAAATAACAATTTCGTGCCTAGCTTTCCAAAAAGAGTCTTCCAAAAATAACTTAAGAACTTAACATCCCTATCACTCACTATTGTCCTTGGAATTCCATGTAACCTAACTACTTCCCTAAAGAATAGATTAGCTACATTGGCCGCATCATCAGTTTTGTGACAAGCAATAAAGTGAGCCATTTTTGAGAAACGATCTACAACCACAAAAATCAAGTCCCTACCTCTTTTAGTCCTAGGTAATCCCACAATAAAGTCCATACTAATGTCTTCCCAAGGGGCTGTTGGGATGGGCAAAGGTGTGTACAATCCATGCGGCTTCCCTTTAGATTTAGCTCTAAGGCATTCTAAGCATCTTTTAAGCACATTTTCAACATCCCTAAGCATGTATGGCCAATAAAAGTGTGAGTGCAGCATAGCATAAGTTTTATCCCTCCCAAAATGACCCATTAAACCTCCTTTATGGGCTTCCTCTACTAACAACAATCAAAGGGAACACCTAGGTATGCACAACTTATCAATTCGAAACAAAAATCCCTCAAACAAATAGTATTTATCTAAGGAACCTTTTTGCACACAGAACTTATATGTATCACCAAAATGAATATCAGATTCATAGAGTTCCTTAATGTAAACAAAGCCTAATACCTTAGCATCCAATGTAGTCAACAATGTGTGCCTCCTAGAGAGGGCATCCGCCACTACATTGTCTTTTCCCTTTTTATACTTGATAACATAGGGAAAGTCTCAATAAACTCCATCCACCTACCATGCCTCCTATCTAGTTTATCTTGACTCCGAAAATGCTTCAAAGACTCATGATCGGAATGCAAAATAAACTCTCTAGGCCACAAGTAGTGTTGCCATGTCTTAAGCACTCTAAACAAAGCATATAACTCTTTATCATAGGTAGAGTAATTAAGACATGCTCCTTTGAGCTTTTCACTAAAGAAGGAAATAGGCTTACCTTCTTGCATGAGCACGCCGCCTATGCCAATGCCTGAGGCGTCACACTCCACTTCAAAGGGCCTAGTGAAGTCGGGAAGAGCTAGCAAGGGCGCCTCGGTTAAGACCAATTTCAGCTTGCTAAAGGCACGTTCTCGCGCCTCCTCCCACACAAATGGCGCATGTTTCTTGCAAATTTCCGTCAAGGATGCGGCAATGGTACTAAAGTCTCTCACAAAGCGCCTATAGAAGCTTGCAAGCCCATGGAAACTCCTTACTTGGCTGATGGATGTTGGCGTGGGCCAATCTTTGATTGCTCTAATCTTCTCCTCATCCACTTGTAGGCCTTGTGTACTCACTACAAAACCAAGAAATATAACCTCATTAGTGCAAAAGCTACATTTCTTAAGATTAGCATACAAGTGTTCAGCCCTAAGGGTAAGAACTACTTCCCTTAGATGTTCTTCATGCTCCTCTAGGGACCTGCTATAGATTAAAATATCATCAAAGTATACTACAACAAACTTCCCTATAAAATGTCTCAAAACACAGTTCATTAAGCGCATAAAAGTAGAAGGAGCATTAGTTAACCCAAATGGCATAACAAGCCACTCATACAAACCAAACTTAGTTTTGAAGGCTATTTTCCACTCGTCCCCCTCCTTCATTCGAATTTGATGGTAACCAATCCGTAGGTCTATCTTGCTAAAGGTGGTGGCACCATGTAGCTCATCAAGCATGTCATCTAGGCGGGGAATAGGGTGGCGGTACTTAATGGTGATGTTGTTGATAGCTCGACAATCAACACACATCCTCCATGTGTTGGCCTTCTTAGGCACCAAGAGCACAGGCACGACGCACGGACTTAAGGTCTCCCTCACGTAGCCCTTGTCTAGGAGGTCTTGAACCTGCACTTGGATCTCTTGACTCTCCTTTGGGTTCATTCGGTAGGCTGGTCTATTTGGGAGTGTGTCGCCGGGGATAAGGTCAATTGGTGCTCAATGCCTCTCAAAGGTGGGAGGCCATGTGTTATTTCTTCCGGAAACACATCCTTAAACTCCTCAAGGATGGCTGAAATAGTAGGAGGTAAGCTAGCCTTGGCTTCATCACTCATCAAGGTGAGCTCCTTACACAACATCATCAAGGTGGTGTCTAAGGGTAAGTAGTCATTTTGTAGCTCAAGTTTGGAAGCTAACAAGGCTGTTGTGGGTTGTTTTGTGGCCGTGGACACAAGGGTGCTAGGCTGGTGGTTAGAAGGCGTGGCTAGGGAGGGGTCTTGGCTCGACGGCTTGCTCCCCTTCTTAGCTGGTCCTTGCTCGTGCTCACTTGCCTTCTTCTTCTCAAATGCCTCCGCAATCTGCAAGGGAGTCATAGGCTTAAGAGTCACGGTTTTACCATTGAATACAAAAGAATATCTATTTGTAAAACCATCATGCATAATTCTCCTATCATATTGCCAAGGGCGGCCTAACAACACATGACAAGCTTGCATAGGCACAACATCACATAAAACCCTATCTTCATAATGACCTAAAGTAAAAGTGATCTTAGCTTGCCTATTAACCTTTAACTCACCACATTCATTCATCCAATGCAGCTTATATGGCCTAGGGTGATAAAATGTAGGAATTTGCAACTTAGTTATCATTTCGGTGCTAGCAATATTGCAACAACTTCCTCCATCAATAATAACATTACAAACCTTTCCTTTAACCGAGCATCTAGTGTGAAACAAGTTTTCTCTTTGGTTATCTTCACAAGGAGCAGGTTGTACACTTAATGTTCTCCTAGCTATCAAAGAATTATCATGCTCAAGACTTTTATCACAAATCATGGAAGTGTTAGCTAGGAATGAGCTAGGATGATCAAATAACACTCTCTTAGCTAATAAACAATCTCCTTGCTCATATTCAATCCCATCATCATCCAAATCATCATGATCATGCATATTAAGCTCAAAATCATCATGATCATGCTCATGCTCAATTCGGACTCATATTGCCCTAAATGGTTAACTAGCAAGGTTCTTTTGTTAGGAAATCCTTCATCATGTGCCCTCTTCCTTGGCACTTAAAACATACAATATCCCTAGCTCTAGATGAAGGGTTAGAAGTACTCCCTTGAGTGCCTTTAGGTAGTGTAGGCGTGGACTTGGTAGGGGCTGCATAAGGAGCCTTGCGTGGACCTCCTTGCTCCGGGGCTAGCTTCTCCTTGCTTGGCACCTCCCGGTTGTAATTTCCTTGTTGGCGACCTCCTTGGCTCCTCCATGAGCTAGGCGTGCCATAAGCAGCCTTACCTCCTTGACTTCTTGCCTTTACTTTCCTTTCTACTTTGATTGCTAAGTGGAGCAATTCTGTCATAGAGCTATAGGGAAAAAGATCTATCTCGTTAGAAAAACTTGAATTGAGAATACGAAGATACCTAGCCATTGTAGTCTCTTCGTCCTCTCGCACATTAGACTTTACCATGGCCATTTGCATAGCATTATAGGTTTCCTCGGTGGTCATGGCTCCTTGCCTCAAGTTCTCCAACATTTGCCTCAATTCCCTAGTGTAATGTTGAGGCACAAACCGAGCTCTCATCAAGGCCTTCATGTGCGCCCAAGTAACTACCGGTGCATCCAAAGTTCTCCTCCTTTCCTTCACCAAATCATCCCACCATATCATAGCATAATCAATAAACTCAAGAGCTGCGAAATGTACATTCTTATGCTCGGGAAAGTTATGGCATGACCATATTTGCTCTATCTTCGCCTCCCAAGCCATGTACACGTCCGGGTCACATTTGCCTTCAAAGCTTGGGATCTTCACCTTCACTTTGCCAAGGCCATCATACTCCGGATCCCGCTCCCTCCTTGGCTGGCCACCATAGGGCTCACGCCTCTGCTGGTCTTGGCGCCGGCCGCCATGAGGTCTCCGGGGCTGTTTGCGCTCCCTTCGCCCGTTTGGCCTCCATTCCTCGTCATCTCCATCACCATCCTCATCTTGCTCATAAGCTTGATTCTGAAACTGTTGAGGATAGTTAGGCATATTATCATGTATAATAGGAGAAGAATGGATAGAAACGTGCTCCTCGAAAGCAAGATTGCCCCATCCTGGTTGGGACACGGCGTGGCCAAAGCCTTGGACATTCCGAGATGGCTGCGTGGCATTAGAGTGCCGGGCTGCTTGAAACGCCTCTTGTTGGCTTTGGAGTGGTATTCGGTCTTGCCCTTGGTGTTGAGCCCTCGAGTGGTCTCCTACCTCCTTGTTGCCTCCTAGTGGCCGAGGCTCCGGAACTACCTTAGACGCCTCCAAGCTGGACAGCCTTGTAGTTAACCCTTCAATTCTATCTTTCAAGCCCTTGATAAGGTTAAACAACTCCGGGGAAATAGGCTCGGGGCTGGGCGTACATGCGGAAATGACTAGATCTAGATTGGGAATCCTTGAAGACCAACAATGGACGTTTTCCTTGATAAATGGCATGCAAAATTAGATAGTTTAGAACCAGAAATGACATTGGGCAAAAGGGAAGAAAGAGAATGAAATGGAACGTGGAATGCTTGGTAAAAGTAGATCCAAAAGAACCAAAAGACTCCCTTACAAGAATCTTGATCAGATTGATCAAAGCCCAAGCAAGATGATGCCTTCAACCCTTTCTTCTTACACAAGGAGGGACTAGAATTGACTAGTAGCATCAATGTCTAAAGAGATTAACACACACAAGAACAATCTAGCAGGGATTCAGAACAATTCAATCAATGGCTCACTTTATTGATTGAATATTCTGAATGGAAACAAAAGCTCTCAAAGAGACGGTTTATCAATTGGCTAAAATCTATCTAATGAAGAAAGAAGCTAAGGGAGGCTTTTTATATGCCTAGAAAGCCTCCTATCTAAAAAAAGGAATAACATTTGTCAAAAACACAATAAAACAACTAAAACAACTAAAACAACTAAAACAACTAAAACAAATTAAAAAAAACCCTTAAAATGTTTTGAACCTAAAGGTTATGAAAAGTGTTTCATTTTATACCAAAAGATGATATAAAATACCAAAGAAGCTCCAAAAGCCTCAATCTTCATACCAGATATCTAATTAAAGGGAAGGTGTGTAATATGATCATAGATGGACGTAGTTGTTGCAATAAAGCTAGCACTGATTTGATTAATAAGTTGCAAATTACCACATTTTATCACCCTAGGCCTTATAAATTGCGTTGGATGAATGATTGTGGAGAATTAAAAGTAAATAGGCAAGCTAGAGTTACTATCACTTTAGGTAGCTATGAGGACACCATTACTTGTGATGTAGACGTCCATGGAAATTTGATAGGAGAGTTAAGCATGATGGTTTTACTAATAGGCATACCTTTGAATTTAATGGTCAAACACTAACTCTTAAGCCTATGACACCATTGCAGATTGCTGAATTTTATGAGAAGAAGAAGGAGTTGAGTGTGGAGAAAAATGAGGTGAAAAAGAGAGGGGATAACTCACGGTCTAAAACAGAACCCACAGCCAAGATTGGTACCACCCTATTAGCCACACCTTCTAGTGTCCTTCTAGCATCCAAGGAGGAGTACATCCTAGATTACACCCCTTTAGATGCCATTCTTGTGAGCTTGTGCAAGAGCTTAGTGACTCATATTGCCCTAAATGGTTAACTAGCAAGGTTCTTTTGTTAGGAAATCCTTCATCATGTGCCCTCTTCCTTGGCACTTAAAACATACAATATCCCTAGCTCTAGATGAAGGGTTAGAAGTACTCCCTTGAGTGCCTTTAGGTAGTGTAGGCGTGGACTTGGTAGGGGCTGCATAAGGAGCCTTGCGTGGACCTCCTTGCTCCGGGGCTAGCTTCTCCTTGCTTGGCACCTCCCGGTTGTAATTTCCTTGTTGGCGACCTCCTTGGCTCCTCCATGAGCTAGGCGTGCCATAAGCAGCCTTACCTCCTTGACTTCTTGCCTTTACTTTCCTTTCTACTTTGATTGCTAAGTGGAGCAATTCTGTCATAGAGCTATAGGGAAAAAGATCTATCTCGTTAGAAAAACTTGAATTGAGAATACGAAGATACCTAGCCATTGTAGTCTCTTCGTCCTCTCGCACATTAGACTTTACCATGGCCATTTGCATAGCATTATAGGTTTCCTCGGTGGTCATGGCTCCTTGCCTCAAGTTCTCCAACATTTGCCTCAATTCCCTAGTGTAATGTTGAGGCACAAACCGAGCTCTCATCAAGGCCTTCATGTGCGCCCAAGTAACTACCGGTGCATCCAAAGTTCTCCTCCTTTCCTTCACCAAATCATCCCACCATATCATAGCATAATCAATAAACTCAAGAGCTGCGAAATGTACATTCTTATGCTCGGGAAAGTTATGGCATGACCATATTTGCTCTATCTTCGCCTCCCAAGCCATGTACACGTCCGGGTCACATTTGCCTTCAAAGCTTGGGATCTTCACCTTCACTTTGCCAAGGCCATCATACTCCGGATCCCGCTCCCTCCTTGGCTGGCCACCATAGGGCTCACGCCTCTGCTGGTCTTGGCGCCGGCCGCCATGAGGTCTCCGGGGCTGTTTGCGCTCCCTTCGCCCGTTTGGCCTCCATTCCTCGTCATCTCCATCACCATCCTCATCTTGCTCATAAGCTTGATTCTGAAACTGTTGAGGATAGTTAGGCATATTATCATGTATAATAGGAGAAGAATGGATAGAAACGTGCTCCTCAAAAGCAAGATTGCCCCATCCTGGTTGGGACACGGCGTGGCCAAAGCCTTGGACATTCCGAGATGGCTGCGTGGCATTAGAGTGCCGGGCTGCTTGAAACGCCTCTTGTTGGCTTTGGAGTGGTATTCGGTCTTGCCCTTGGTGTTGAGCCCTCGAGTGGTCTCCTACCTCCTTGTTGCCTCCTAGTGGCCGAGGCTCCGGAACTACCTTAGACGCCTCCAAGCTGGACAGCCTTGTAGTTAACCCTTCAATTCTATCTTTCAAGCCCTTGATAAGGTTAAACAACTCCGGGGAAATAGGCTCGGGGCTGGGCGTACATGCGGAAATGACTAGATCTAGATTGGGAATCCTTGAAGACCAACAATGGACGTTTTCCTTGATAAATGGCATGCAAAATTAGATAGTTTAGAACCAGAAATGACATTGGGCAAAAGGGAAGAAAGAGAATGAAATGGAACGTGGAATGCTTGGTAAAAGTAGATCCAAAAGAACCAAAAGACTCCCTTACAAGAATCTTGATCAGATTGATCAAAGCCCAAGCAAGATGATGCCTTCAACCCTTTCTTCTTACACAAGGAGGGACTAGAATTGACTAGTAGCATCAATGTCTAAAGAGATTAACACACACAAGAACAATCTAGCAGGGATTCAGAACAATTCAATCAATGGCTCACTTTATTGATTGAATATTCTGAATGGAAACAAAAGCTCTCAAAGAGACGGTTTATCAATTGGCTAAAATCTATCTAATGAAGAAAGAAGCTAAGGGAGGCTTTTTATATGCCTAGAAAGCCTCCTATCTAAAAAAAGGAATAACATTTGTCAAAAACACAATAAAACAACTAAAACAACTAAAACAACTAAAACAACTAAAACAAATTAAAAAAAACCCTTAAAATGTTTTGAACCTAAAGGTTATGAAAAGTGTTTCATTTTATACCAAAAGATGATATAAAATACCAAAGAAGCTCCAAAAGCCTCAATCTTCATACCAGATATCTAATTAAAGGGAAGGTGTGTAATATGATCATAGATGGACGTAGTTGTTGCAATAAAGCTAGCACTGATTTGATTAATAAGTTGCAAATTACCACATTTTATCACCCTAGGCCTTATAAATTGCGTTGGATGAATGATTGTGGAGAATTAAAAGTAAATAGGCAAGCTAGAGTTACTATCACTTTAGGTAGCTATGAGGACACCATTACTTGTGATGTAGACGTCCATGGAAATTTGATAGGAGAGTTAAGCATGATGGTTTTACTAATAGGCATACCTTTGAATTTAATGGTCAAACACTAACTCTTAAGCCTATGACACCATTGCAGATTGCTGAATTTTATGAGAAGAAGAAGGAGTTGAGTGTGGAGAAAAATGAGGTGAAAAAGAGAGGGGATAACTCACGGTCTAAAACAGAACCCACAGCCAAGATTGGTACCACCCTATTAGCCACACCTTCTAGTGTCCTTCTAGCATCCAATGAGGAGTACATCCTAGATTACACCCCTTTAGATGCCATTCTTGTGAGCTTGTGCAAGAGCTTAGTGACTTTGAGTGATGAAGCCAAGGCCACCCTACCATCCTAGCTATCCTAGATGAGTTTAGTGATGTGTTTCCTGATGAGATTCCGGCTGACCTTCCACCTTTTAGAGGTATTGAGCACCCAATAGATCTTATTCCCGGTGCTACACTCCCAAACCGTCCAACCTATAGGATGAACCCTAAGGAGAGCCAAGAGATCCAAAACCAAGTCCAAGAACTCCTAGATAAGGGTTATGTAAGGGAGAGTTTGAGTCCTAGTGCCATTCCCGTCCTCTTAGTGCCTAAGAAGGACAATACATGGAGGATGTGTGTTGATTGTAGAGCCATCAACAACATCACCATTAAGTACCGCCATCCTAACCCACGTTTAGATGACATGTTAGATGAGTTGAATGGAGCCACTTTGTTCTCTAAGATCGATCTTAGGAGTGGTTATCACCAAATCAGAATGAGGGAGGGAGATGAGTGGAAAACGGCATTCAAGACCAAGTTTGGTCTTTATGAGTGGCTAGTGATGCGATTTGGTTTACCAATGCTCCTAGCACATTTATGAGATCGATGAATCACGTGTTGAGACACTACATTGGTAGGTTTGTTGTGGTTTACTTTGATGACATCCTCATCTATAGTAAGTCACTTGAAGAGCATGAGGAACATTTGAGGGAAGTACTTGCAACTCTTAGAATTGAATATTTGTATGCTAATTTGAAGAAATGTGAGTTTAGTACTAATCAAGTTGTTTTTCTTTGTTTTGTAGTGAGCACAAGAGGTCTAGAGGTGGATGGAGAGAAGATCAAGGCAATCCAGGAATGGCCTACTCCCGCAACCGTCGGTCAAGTGAGGAGTTTCCACGGCCTAGCCACCTTCTATAGATGTTTTGTGCGAGATTTCAGCACCATAGCAGCCCCACTCACGTCCTTGACAAAGACGAAGGTGCCATTTGTGTGGGGAGATGCTCAAGAGAAGGCGTTTAAGGAGTTGAAGTGGCGGCTGTCCCATGCACCTCTACTAGCTCTTCCGGACTTCACCAAACATTTTGAGGTCGAGTGTGATGCTTCAGGTATTGGCATTGGAGGAGTACTCATGCAAGAGGGTAAGCCACTAGCATTTTTTAGTGAGAAATTAAAGGGAGCATGTTTAAACTACTCGACGTATGATAAAGAACTTTATGCATTGTTTAGAGTATTAAAAACATGGCAACATTATTTATGGCCTAGTGAATTTGTCCTACGGATCATGAGTCCTTAGGACATTTTAGGAGTCAAGATAAGTTAGATACGAGACATGGTAGATGGATGGAGTTTATAGAAACTTTTCCTTATATCATAAAGTATAAAAAGGGCAAGGATAATGTTGTAGGGGATGCTCTCTCTAGGAGACACTCTTTAATCAAAACTATGGATTCTAAGGTCTTAGGTTTCTATTATATTAAGGATCTATATGTTGATGATTCTGATTTTGGAGACATATTTAAGCAATATGCATCTAGAGGAGCCTTTGATAAGTATTACTTGTTTGAGGGTTTTCTATTTAGAGTTGATAAAGTGTGCATTCCTAAGTGTTTCCTTAGGCTATTACTTGTTGAGGAAGCCCATATGGGAGGCTTAATGGGGCATTTTGCGAGAGATAAGACTTATCATATGCTACATTCACATTTTTATTGGCCCCATATGCTTAGAGATGTAGAGAACTTGCTTAAGAGATGTCTTGTGTGTTTAAAGGCTAAGGCTAGATTGAAACCTCATGGATTGTATACCCCCTTACCCACACCTAAGTCACCTTGGGAGGATATTAGTATGGACTTCATTGTTGGGTTACCTAGGACTAAGAAAGGGAGAGATTCAATTTTTGTGGTGGTAGATCGATTTTCTAAAATGGCCCATTTTATTGCTTGCCATAAGACTGATGTTAAATTGTTAGATTGCATGGAGTACCTAGGAGTATAGTGAGTGATAGGGATGTTAAATTTCTTAGTTTCTTTTGGAAGACTCTTTGGGGTAAACTAGGGACGAAGTTGCTGTTTTTGACTTCTAGTCATCCTCAAACGGATGGTCAAAACGAAGTAACTAATAGAACATTAACAACCATTCTGAGGGCTATTTTAAAAGATAATTTGAAAGCTTGGGAAGATGTCTTGCCTCATGTAGAATTTGCATATAATCGTACATTACATTCTTCTACTAATCTAACTCCTTTTGAGTGTGTCTATGGGTTGAATCTTTTGACCCCTTTTGATCTTATACCGTTTCCCATAGCGGAGCGAGTAGATTTTAATGCAGAAAAACAGGTGGAGATCATCAAGGAACTGCATGAAAGGACACACAAAAGGCTAGAGGAGAAGGGGAGGCAAGTGGCGGCCAAGGCTAATAGAAACCGCAAACAAGTGCTGTTCGAACCGGGAGACCTCGTGTGGTTGCATTTAAGGAAGGATAGGTTCCCGGAAAGGCGCAAGTCCAAGCTATCACCAAGGGGAGACGGACCATTCAAAGTACTACGTAAGGTTGGCAACAATGCTTATGTACTAGAGCTTCCGGAGGACTATGGAGTGAGCCCTACTTTCAACGTAGGAGATCTAAGTCCCTTTGAGTCAAGTGATGCGGATGGTGATGATTTGAGGACAAATCCTTCGCAAGAAGGGGAGTATGATGAAGGACCATCACCAACATCCCCTACTAGTCCTACAATGCAAGGGTCAATCACTAGATCAAGGGCAAGAGCAATTCAAGAGGAGGTGTCCAACTTGTTGGTGTCCTTAGCTCCTAAGGAGACCATTGATGATCCATTGTTGACTAAGGCTTCCTTAGTCACGTTAATGACGATTCCCGACGACTTGGACGTGGAAGGGAGACCATGCACACGTGATTTGGAGCCATGGAAGAGCAAAGAAGAGACACTTGTTCCGGAATTGCAAGAAATGGAAGATTGAGGCTTTTGGAGCTTCTTTTGTATTTTATATCATCTTTTGGTATAAAATGAAACACTTTTTATAACATTTAGGTTCAAAACATTTTAAGGGTTATTTTTATTTGTTTTAGTTATTTTATTTGTTTTATTGTCTTTTTGACAAATGTTATTCCTTTTTTTAGATAGGAGGCTTTCTAGGCATATAAAAACCCTCCCTTAGCTTCTTTCCTGTTTATATAGATTTTAGCCAATTGATAAACCGTCTCTTTGAGAGCTTTTGTTTCCATTCAGAAAATTCAATCAATAAAGTGAGCAATTGATTGAATTGTTGTGAATCCCTGCTAGATTGTTCTTGTGTGTGTTAATCTCTTTAGACATTGGTGTTACTAGTCAATACTAGTCCCTCCTTATGCTTGTCTCCATTGAAGGCTTGTGTAAGAAGAAAGTGTTGAAGGCATCATCTTGCTTGGGTTTTGATCAATCTGATCAAGGTTCTTGTAAGGGAGTCTTTTGGATATACTTCTACCAAGCATTCCACGTTCCATTTAATTCTCTTTCTTCCCTTTTTCCCAACGTCATTTTTGGTTCTAAACAATCTGATTTTGCATGCCATTTGCCATGGAAAACGTCCATTGTTGGTCTTCAAGGATTCCCAATCTAGATCTAGTCATTCGTGGCCCCAACCCGCATCAAAGGAGATGTTAGCGCATTTTCAGCATGGGAATAAGGATTACCGGAATTTTGTTGGTTGGGTCTCCAATTGTTGTTGAAGTTCCTGTTGTATTTGTTGTTATTCCAATGGTTGTTCCGGCTGTTATTTATATTCCCTTGATTGTTCTCCCTTCCTAGATAGCCAAGATCCTGCTCCTTTTTTGATTCAATGTTGGATTTTAAAACTTCTTTCAGCTCCTTAATCTCATTGTTGAGGAAGAAAATTTGAGTTTGGGCTGCTAGATTCAATCTTGCTCCCGGCTCTCCGAAATCTCGATTCCCACTCTCAACCTTCCTATGGGAATACTTCTCAATCACTAGAGCTTGCTTCTCATTAAAGTCGCAAGCATCATCATCCGTCATTTCCATAAAAGTTCCACAAGAAAGGGATTGAAGTTTGAATTGAGTTTCCACATCTAATCCCTTGTAGTAAATCTCCAATAATTCCAGCTTTGAAATGTCATGGTGTAGGCAATCCAATAGAAGATCTTGAAACCGTACCTTTCCCAAGATTTAAATAAACTTTCATTAGGTTTCATAGAAAAAAAAACAATTTATTTTACCTCTCAACTCCGCCGTTTTGGATGGCGGAAAGAAGTTGGTGAGGAATTCCAAAGTCATCTCCTCCCATGTGTTAACTCTTCCAACTGAAAGAGCTTGATACCAAGCTAAGGCTTTTTCCTTCAAAGAGAAGAAGAACGGTCTCAACTTATAGTTGTTGTTGATTGCTCTTGGAGCCTTCAAAGTCTCCATAAGAATCTCATAATTTTGCAAATGTTGATGCGGAGATTTTAGTTTCCATTCCACCAAACTGACTTTGGCGTATCATAGTAATGACTTGAGGGCGAAACTCATAGTCATGCTCATCCGCATCTCCAAGATTCACGTCCAAACGGCGCGGTTGCTGATTCAGTTTCATTCGTTGCCCAAGAGTTTGCGGCTCAGCCACGACAATAGCAACTCTCTCCTCCCTAACAAGAGCGCGAGAATTAAGTGGTGGATTGGGTGGATGAATTTCTTCCAACTCAGGCATATCATCATCATATGATTTGCCTTTATTGTCCAAGGCGGCTTTCTCCAAGTGTGTTTTTGTACCATCGCCCGGATTCCATCCAATTCAGCTTGAAAACGCTCTCTATCGGCACAAGCTACAACTTTCTCCTCAAATAGTCTTCTTTCACTTTCATTAAGAAGAGCCCGAGTTTCGTCTAACTCAGCTTGAAGATTCTTTTCATTGTGCTCAACCATCTTTTTCTCCCTTAAGCATTTCTTGAGAGTCTTCTCCGGTTCAGGATCAAAAGGATCGAGGTTTTTCTCAGATTGAGACCTTCGCATATACCTAAAGACAAATATGCAAAATCACTAAGGTAGATAGATCAAATAACAAGAGCAAAAGCTCCCAAGCCCGACAACCGAAAACGGAATTTGGCCTAAACCAAATCCCCGACAACGGCGCCAAAACATGTCGTTGTAAAGTGTGCGTTACTAAGTCTTAAATATATAAAATCTGAAATCAAGCAAAGCGAACCCGCAGTGTACGGATCAGTATAGTAAAGCAAGAATACTAGAGATCGAATTCAGGGATTTGGGGGATCAAATTCGTTCGTAAATTGCCTAGCAAGATAAAAAGCTTTTGTAAAGATAATTGGGAAAACAACGATTCTAAAGATTCACGTAGCCAATTGTGGCAATCGATTCAAGACTTCTAAAACTATAAAGACAGAGTTAGGATTGCAAATGTATAGATCTAAGGTAGGTTGTTGTACGGTGAAGTTCCAAACCCATAAGTCTCACCCAAAGGCTCTCTCGATAAAGAATGTTGAGTTTCGTTATGAAGAGAATTCAAGGACAAGATTAAACTCTCAAATACCCATGCCCAAACCCAAGGGAATCAAAGATAAGCCAAAACGGTTAAGGTTGTGAAACTCGAAACCAAAGCAGAAGATGTTGAGTCTCACTACTACCTAGAAAAGAGGTAAACCAAGGCTAGGTTAGGGCCAATATTTAACTTTGGATCAAAGTTAAAGCAAAACACGTACGACAGAGGAAAACCACGGTTAGATCTTGAAGAACCACGGCCGTGGAAC
The DNA here is from genome assembly GCA_033239125.1 of Fagopyrum homotropicum. NCBI lineage: Eukaryota > Viridiplantae > Streptophyta > Magnoliopsida > Caryophyllales > Polygonaceae > Fagopyrum > Fagopyrum homotropicum. Next base: position 64,597,336 of record BSWB01000005.1, read on the forward strand.
TCAAGAACAGGCCGTGGAAAGGCTCGACGATGAAGATTCTCACAACTCTCAGGGTCCAAACTGTTTTGGTTTAATCTATCATCATCTATGCCACAACTATCAACCCTTCACCTTAGAATCGCTTAAAGGTTTTTAGCCAACAATCATAGTCATCAAATCAATAATCAAGATTAAAAGAAAGAAAAGACAAAACCTTGAAAACTCAATAGCAAACACTAAATCAATCTCAATCAAACTCAAAATCCGTACTTGTGTTCAATAAATATAGAATAGAGTAAGAAATCTCTCACAATCTTAAAGAACAAAGAAGAACGGGATGTCAATCCGCCTTCAAAGTGAAACCCTAAGATCTTCCAACTTTGCAATCTCAAAATGCGTACTTCTCTAAATCTTCCTTCCAACATCTTCTCATAATAAGATGTTCCAAAAGTATGCAACCAATGTGTAGCGCGGGATCCGAAAATGTAGCGAGCTCTCCCTTTTCTCTCTTCCTTCAGCCTTCTTATAGGAGAAAAGAGGGTTACGAAAGGCCCATAACCGCTGCTGATGTGGAAAATATGACAAGTGGCATCCGTTAGAAGAATCACGGCCAAGACCAATTTTCCACGCCCGTGGAACCCACCGTGGAATGGCATATTGCTCTGGACATGCATTCCCACGGTCATAATTAAATTAACTCCCAAAATCACGATCGTGGTTCCTTGTACTTGACCGTGGAATCCCTAAAACGTGCATGAAATCGCTTGTTTCCCAAATCTTTCTACTCATACTCCTTCCTCAGTGATGAAGGATCATCTGAGCTAACTCCATCTTCACCACCTCAAGGGACTCTAACAAGAGCGCAAGCTAAACGTCAAGTTGAGATGGATGCTCTTTTCCTAAACATGGTCCATGAAGCTCAACTAATTCTACCTTCATCAAGTCTAAGGACCATCTTGTGGATCAGCCACAAACACATCCCAACCAAGATGATTAATGGAGCTTAAATTGTATTTCTAGTTGCTGGGCAGGCCTTGGGACACATTTCAAAGGACAAAAGGAGGCCTTGAAATCAGATACAAGGGGTTTCACGTGTGTGCATGTGCATGGCTGGAACATTCATTTAAGTATGTGGATGTGAGAGGCTGAATAGGAGAGTTTAATTAGGCCCATTTGTGTTCTATGTTTGCTGGGCTTTATTTTACTCTCTCCCAATGTAATTATTATAATTAGTTTCTTTTTTTTCTGTTATTACAAGAAAAGGCCTAGAATGTATAAAAAGCCTTTTCTCTCTTCTTTTGTAGTCAGACAAGTTTTATAAAAGTTTTGCTAAGAGCATTTCAGAATTGAATCCAAGAGAATTCAATCATTCTTGGCTCATGAGTTTGTGTGTGTGATCTATAGCTTTCTCGTTCTTGTGTATGTCAATCTCCTTCGGGATTGGTGTTGCAAGTCGAACAAGGCATCCTCTTCGTGCTCTCGATTCTCAGATCGATTGTGTGGAGTTGTAAGAAGCGGGGTCGAATCGTCATTGGTTTGGTTCTTTGATCTCGAATCCAAGGGTTCTATCATTGTTCCTTTCGGTTCATCTTGTCCCTTTCTGTTTTCTCATTTTCATTGCTATCCATGTTTGTTAATTTCGTGTGTTTTTCATTCTTCAGAACAAGTTGTTCGTCTAGATCCGTTCTTCGCGGCTAATCCCCGTATCAATTGGTATCAAAGCTTTGGGACGTTAAACCATCATCAAAAGAGTCATAAAATCACAAAAAGAGTCTGTTTTTATCATTGCAATTGATCATTGTCTTTTGTTTGAGTCTATTTCAGTTTCTCTCTTCTACTCTAAGCTTTGTTTGAGTCTAACGAGTCTGTTCCTTGTTTGTGAGTTCTGGACACCGGAAACCACCATAGCACCAACCACCACCACACCACCACAACCACTTGAACCAGTTTGAAAAAAAAAAAACAAAACGTGGCTGCTTCTTTTTTCTGCATCCAGTACACTCAGAATTGAAGTTGAAGTAGATTGTTTCCCTACATCCAATATACGGCAACATTGGAGTTGATTCCGCGTGTTTCCTACTAATTCGGCGCAGAGCTTGAAGTAGTTGTTTTCCTCCTACAGATCTGGCACGTTGATTCAGTTGCAACAACCTAGGAGCTGAGATTTGATCTTATCCTGAAGATTTGCAACAGCTTGGCCCACGTTTATCTACAAACAAGAATTTGTTTTTTTTTATTTCTTTCAATTTTTGTTTATTCTTCTGTTTTGATTTCCTGAATCATAAAGTAAAAAAAAAAGAGATAAAAGAAAAAGAAAGAAATCAAAAAAAAATTCAAAAAAAAAGAAGAAGAAAAGGAATTAGAATCATTTTCATTTCATGCTTTCTTATTTCATAGGTTGTAATCAGCCTAGTATTATTACATTTGTTTTAGTGTTATTCAGCAACAAAGAGGACTTCAAGAAAGGACTTAAGTCAAGTATCTCGTCTCATTCGAAGGAGAACCAAGTATCTTGTTGAACCTATCTAGCCACACCTAGCTACTGTTCATTTTCGGCCATCAAACACCATAGCTCTCCTTAACCTCATCCTACGGTGTCTAGGGTTCACTTCTTTGGTCTTATGAGTAAGTTCTTTCAAAGCTTATCTTGAGTTCTAAATTTTGAGTCATTTAGTTGCATATAACATTCGTGCAATTGTCCTTTCCGTTTGAGTCTTTTCTTCTATTTTGTTGAGTCAAACACGTTTTTGAAGTGATTGGAATCGAATCTTGTTTCTATCTAAAAGCTTTAGTTTGATTAGGCATCGAACTCACGTGAGGTTTTTGATTAATACAAGACGAGCCATCAACAAGCTTGCATCACACCACTAGAGAGTGAGAGAAGCTTGTTTTCTGAGTTATACACTTGCGAAGTGATTTTTGTTTTATATAACCTAATGCGTTTGTTTGTTGTGTTGAGTGTTTGGAATAATGTCTAGGTCACCAAGTCCAGCAGGTGCAAAGAGCACAAAACCGATTCACACGGAATTGTTCAACCTTTTCAAGGGCTTGCAAGATAGCATTGATGGTCTATGTACAAAGTTGGCCACACTTGAGGCTGGAAGAAGTTCCAATGCTATGCAGCCTTCAAGGCCTAATCCACAAGGCCAAAGAAATCATGCTTTCCAAGAGAGTAATTATGTTCCTTCTACTCCTAATATGCATTATTATCCTAACCAATATCAAAATTATATGTATGAGCCATGTGATTATTCGGAGCATGAAGGATGGAGACATGAGCCACTTCAAGAACCAGTACAAGACGGCATTAGCAAGATAAAAATGCCCAACTTTGAGGATCAATGTGATCCTGATGTGAACACGACATGGGAGGCGAGCAAATGTGGTCATGCCATGACCTCCTCAAGCACGATGATTCACACAACTCGCTATCAGCCATTAGCACACCATCATCATCAATTGGGGTTACCACAACTCCAAAGGGAAGTGATTCAAAACCTTGTACTTTAATGTTTAATCACTTAGACTTGTTAAAATCAGAATCTGAGATTGTGTTGCATGCTATCATCAGTGATGAAATAATTGAGCATGAATCTGAATTATTGGGTGATATTGAAAGTGATAAGCATGAAATTGATGACTATGAGTTGTTTGCACATAAATATGTTGTGGAAAATGATGTTATTTTACATGTGCATGAGCTTGAGCATAAGAAATGCCCCAACTGTGTTACCCAAGCCTCTAAGGTGACCCCGGATACTCGACCACTAGGAGGTAACTTTGAGATAGGAGACAACTCGAGGGCGCAACACCAAGGACAAGATCGAGTTCCCTTTCAAAGTCATCAAGCTGCGTTCCAAGCAGCAAGGAATTCGAATGTTCCGCAGCCTTCTAGGCATGCCCATGGTTTAGGCAACACTGCTTCCACACGTGGTTTGAGAAACCTTGCTTTTTAGGAGTATATTTCTATCTCTTCTTCTCCAATTGTTAATGATAATATGTCTAACTATCCTCACCAATTTCAGAATCTAGTTTATGACCAGGAAGAGGAGGACTATGGGGAGAATGAGGAATGGAGACCAGAATGGATGCCTAATGGACGAAGGAGGCGAGATCAGCCAAGGAGGCACCAAGAAGGGCGACGTAATGATGAATGGAGACGTGAGCCCTATGGATTCTAGCAAAGGAGAGACCAAGAGCCGGAACATGACGGTCTTGGCAAAGTGAAGGTGAAAGTCCCTAGCTTCGAGGGAAAATGTGATCCTAATGTGTATATGGCATGGGAGGCAAAGATAGAGCAAATATGGTCCTGCCATAACTTTCCCGAACACAAAAAGGTACACTACGCAGCCCTTGAATTTATTGACTATCCTATGATATGGTGGGATGATTTGGTGAAGGAAAGGAGAAGAACTTTGGATGCACCAGTAGCTACTTGGGAGCATATGAAGGCATTGATGAGAGCTCGGTTTGTTCTCCAACACTATACAAGGGAATTGAGCCAACGGTTGGATAACCTGAGGCAAGGATCAATGACTGCTGAGGAGACCTATAATGCCATGCAAATGGCCATGATAAAGGCCAATGTGCGAGAAGATGAAGAATCAACAATGTCTAGGTATCTTCGTATCCTTAATTCAAGTTTTGCTAACGAAGTAGATCTTTTTCCCTATGGCTCTATCACAGAACTACTCCATCTCGCAATCAAAGTGGAAAGGAAGATGAAAGCAAGAAATCAAGGAGGAAAGGCTTCTTATGGTGTCTCCAGCTCTTGGAAGAACCAAGGGAACCGCCAACAAGGAAGTTACAATAGGGAAGTGTCAAATAAGGAGAAAACATCCCCAGAACAAGGAGGACAGCGTAAAGCACATTCTGCAGCCCCTCCTAAGCCCACGGCTACCTTTCCTAAGCGAACACAAGGGAGTACTTCTAACCCTTCATCTAGAGCTAGGGATATAGTGTGTTTTAAGTGTCAAGGTAGAGGACTCATGATGAAAGACTATCCTAACAAGAAAACGTTGTTAATCAACCATTTAGGACAATGTGAGTCCTAATCTGAGCATCAGCATGATAATGATGATTTTGAGCCTAATATGCATGATCATGATGATTTGGATGATGATGGGATTGAATATGAGCAGGGGGATTATTTACTAGCTAAAACAGTGTTATTTGACCATCCTAGCTCATTTCTAGCTAATAACTACGTGCTTTGTGATCTTGATTCTCAAAATGAACCGAATGATCTTGAAAATGCAGAAAATGATCCTAATAACGTGGTTTGTGATGAAAATCTTGAGCATGATAATTCCTTGATAGCTAGGAGAACTTTGAGTGCACAACCTGCCCTTTGTGAGGATAACCAAAGAGAGAACTTGTTTCATACTAGGTGTTTGGTTAAGGGAAATGTGTGTAATATTATCATTGATGGAGATAGTTGTTGCAACATTGCTAGTACTGAATTGATCTCTAAGTTGCAAATTCCTACATTTTGTCACCCTAGACCATATAAGCTGCATTGGATGAATGATTGCGTTGAATTGAAGGTTAATAGGCAAGCTAAGATCACTTTTACTCTAGGACACTATGAGGATACTGTTTTATGTGATGTTGTGCCTATGCAAGCTTGTCATGTGTTATTAGGCCGTCCTTGGCAATATGATAGGAGAGTTATGCATGATGGTTTTACTAATAGGAATTCATTTACTTTTAATGAAAAATCTGTTAATCTAAAACCTATGACTCCCATGCAGATTGCGGAGGCATTTGAGAAGAAGAAGGCGAGTGAACAAGAGCAAGGACCAGCTAAGAAGGGGAGCAAGTCATCGAGACACCAAGAACCTGTCATAGACACGTCCCCTAGCCAACAACCTAGTAATCTCTTCGCCACGCCCACAAATCAGACTCCTACGGCCTTGTTAGCTTTTAAACTTGAGTTCCAAAGTGAGTACCTACCCTTAGATACCATCTTGATGAGGTTGTGTAAGGAGCTAACCTTAGTGAGTGAAGAAGCATAGGCTATCTTACCCCCTACCAGTACAACCATCCTAGAGGAGTTTAAGGATATGTTTCCGGAAGAGATACCTCATGGCCTTCCACCTTTGAGAGGCATATAGAGCATCAGATTGACCTTATCCCCGGAGCTACACTTCCTAACAGACCAGCCTATAGGATGAACCCTAAGGAGAGTCAAGAGATCCAAACCCAAGTCCAAGACCTCCTAGATAAGGGATATGTTAGAAAAAGCCTTAGCCCTTGTGCCGTTCCTGTCCTATTAGTGGCTAAGAAGGACAACACTTGGAGGATGTGTGTTGATTGTAGGGCAATCAACAACATAACCATTAAGTACCGCCACCCTATTCCTCGCCTCGATTACATGCTTGATGAGCTCCATGGCGCTACTACATTCAGCAAGATAGACCTTTGGAGTGGCTACCATCAGATCCGAATGAAGGAGGGGGACGAGTGGAAGACAGCTTTTAAGACTAAATTTGGGTTGTATGAATGGTTTGTTATACCATTTGGGTTAACCAATGCTCCGTCTACTTTTATGCGTTTAATGAACCATGTGTTAAGAAAATTCATAGGGAGATTTGTGTATTTTGATGATATCTTAATCTATAGGAGGTCCTTAGAGGAGCATGAAGAACATCTAAGGGAAGTTGTTTCTACCCTTACGGTTGAACACTTGTATGCCAACCTGAAGAAATGTAGCTTTTGCACTAATGAAGTTATATTTCTTTGTTTTGTAGTGACTGCACAAGGTCTACAAGTGGATGAGGAGAAGATTAGAGCTATTCGAGATTGGACAACACTAACATCCATGACCCATGTAAGGAGCTTCCATGGGCTTGCAAGTTTCTATAGGCGCTTTGTGAGAGACTTCAGTACCATTGATGCACCCTTGACAGAGATTTGCAAGAAACATGCACCATTTGTGTGGGAAGCAGCTCAAGAACGTGCTTTCAACAAGCTGAAGTTGGTTCTCACCGAGGCACCCTTACTAGCCCTCCCGGACTTCACTAGGCCTTTCGAAGTGGAGTGTGATGCACCGGGAATTGGCATAGGAGGTGTGCTTATGCAAGAAGGTAAACCTATTGCCTTTTTTAGTGAAAAGTTTAAAGCGGCATGTCTTAACAACTCTACATATGATAAAGAGTTGTATGCATTATTTAGAGTACTTAAGACATGAAACACTACTTGTGGCCTAGAGAGTTTATCTGGCATTCTGACAATGAATCTTTGAAACATTTTCGGAGTCAAGATATACTAGATAGGAGGCATTGTAGATGGATGGAATTTATTGAGACTTTTCCCTATGTTATCAAGTATAAAAAGGGAAAAGACAATGTAGTTGCAGACGCTCTTTCTAGGAGGCATACATTGCTAACTACATTGGATGCTAGGGTGTTAGGATTTGTTTACATTAAGTAGCTCTATGAATCTGATCTTGACTTTGGACAAACATATAAGCTTTGTGTGCAAAAAGGTTCCTTAGATAAATTCTATTTGTTTGAGGGATTTCTGTTCCGAGTAGATAAGGTGTGCATACCTAGGTGTTCCCTTCGTTTGCTGTTAGTGGAAGAAGCCCATAAAGGAGGTTTAATGGGTCATTTTGGGAGGGATAAGACATATGCTATGCTGCACTCACATATTTATTGGCCACATATGCTTTGGGATGTTGAAAATGTGCTTAAAAGGTATTTAGAGTGCCTTAGAGCTAAACCGAAAGTGAAGCCTCATGGATTGTATACACCTTTGCCAATCCCCACAACCCCTTGGAAAGACATTGGCATGGATTTCATAGTGGGAACGCCTAGGACTAGAAGAGGTAGGGATTCGATATTTGTGGTTGTAGATCGATTTTCTAAGATGGCTCACTTTATTGTTTGTCATAAAACTGATGATGCAGCCAATGTAGGTAATTTGTTCTTTTGGGAAGTAGTTAGGTTACATGGTATTCCAAGGACAATAGTGAGTGATAGGGATGTTAGGTTCTTGAGTTACTTTTGGAAAACTCTTTGGGGAAATCTAGGAACTAAGTTGCTATTTTCTACATCAAGTCACCCCCAAACTGATGGGCAAACACAAGTAACTAATAGGATCCTAACAACACTTCTAAGGGTTGTCATCAAGAAGAATTTGAAAGAATGGGAAGATGTCTTGCCACATGTTGAATTTGCCTATAATAGTGATGTAGGACCATCACATGGAAGATATCAAGGGCCCATTACTAGGGCAAGAGCTAAGGAGATCCAAGAAGTTACGTCAAGGGAAGTGCTATTGCTTGGCACCATGCATAAATCATTTAACTTCCATACATCATGTGTTAATCTCTTGGTGAATGCAAGGGCAAACATGCAAAGGGAAGAGACCATGCAGACGTTGAAACAGCAAGAGCTTGATCATATAGCCACGCAAGCCAATAAGTCAAGTGACCAAGACAAGGACAAGGTGGGGAAGATGGACGAGCAAACAAGCATAGGAAATGGAACAACAAGCATGATGTCATCGAGTCCGGAGTGGCTGGCAAGCTCGACGTTGCTCACCTCCCAGGCCGTCCAAAGGGGTAACCATTTCCCTCAGTCAGGCCGTCCAGCTGGGCTCTAAAAACCCGTCCAATCACCCATGGTTCCGTTTGAATAAGTCAGCCTATTTTGATGCTGTTAGTTTATTTGTTAAGTTGTTAGCTACATTTGTGGGAGCTCTCTTGTTACCACCTTCCACCAATGTTTTAGTTTTCTTTTCTTTATTTTGTCTAGATAAAAGAGTCTATATATAGTCTCTTTAGCTACTGAGTAGGTTACGTTTTTCTTTGTTAAAATTTGCATATTGTAATCATTCACAAAATCAATCAAAGAACAAGAGAGTTTTTGGTTGGAATTGTCGTTGTTGCTTGGCTGAGCTTGTTCGTGTCAACTGCCTTCGGATTGGTGCTTTGAGCCTTCACGAGTCCCTCTTTGCGCTAGTCTTGCCAGTGCTAGTGTAAAGTTGTATTGGAGACGGGTCTAGGGCATTCACGAGGCGGGGTCTTGGCTCTTCAGTCTTGGTTCCTTTCGTTGACTCTCTTTGGTTCTTCTCAACATCCTCCTGCATCCATTCCATCTCCACATTTCATTCTGCATCTAGATTCGCCTCATTCAGCCGGATTCGGGATCATTGTACCTAGATCGGCTAATCCACGGACTAATACCGTATCAAATAGAGTCGTCCACTCATCTACTTCAATCTCTCCCTTTGAGGAAGGAGAGGTTTCAACAGCTTCGGAAATCCAAGCTCTCCCCAAGAGGAAATGGGCCTTTCAAGGTGTTACACAAGGCGCGTGACAACGCTTATGTTCTTGACTTGCCGGATGATTATGCTTGTGATCCCACATTCAATGTGAGGGATCTAAGTCCTTTTCCGCTCCTGGATGATGATCAAGGCAATTCGAGGTCGAATTCTTTCAAAGAAGGGGAGAATGATGAAGGATCATCTGAGCTAACTCCATCTTCACCTCCTCAAGGGACTCTACCAAGAGCGCAAGCTAAACATCAAGCTGAGATGGATGCTCTTTTCTTAAACATGGTCCATGAAGCTCAACCAAGTCCACCTTCATCAAGTCTAAGGACCATCATGTGGATCAGCCACGAACACATCCCAGCCAAGATGATTAATGGAGCTTAAATTGTATTTCTAGCTGTTGGGCAGGCCTTGGGACGCATTTCAAAGGACAAACGGAGGCCTTGAAATCAAATACAAGGCGTTTCATTGTAAGAGCAAGTCTTTGGAGCCTAGTTGAGCTTTTGTGTGCCCTAGCTTGACCCTGCTGACCGCCCCTGCGCACCACCTGGTCCTCCCCAGCGGCTAGGCGCCCCTGCGCCCTAGCTAGCCGCCCCTGCGGTTCTGAGCTTGAGCAGCCGCATTCGTTGACTCCTTGACTCGTGCTTTGCGGCTTTTTTATTCTATAAGTTTCCCTATCTTCAGATGAGAGGGTTTTCCACTTCTTTCCAGCTTCTTCACACTCTCTACGTTCTCCATCTTCTCCTCTCTTCTTCTTTGATCTTCTTTGCTCCTCTTGATCTTTTGTGAGTGGGATCTTGTGAGTTTGAGTGTAACCTTGGCCTTGGATGTTCTTGAGGATGTTGCTGAAGGTTGTTGATGTTATGTTGAGGTGATAGACGAGCTGATGCTCCATAGTTTCAGCCTAGGGCTTGTGTGGTAAGCTTTTCCTCTTCATCTCTCTTCCTTCCTTCTTTCTTGCTTCTTTCTTCTTCTTTATAGCTTAGGACCACAAACTGAGCTTGTGTGGATCCTTTCCTAGCCTTTTGATGATCATATATGTGTACATATGTTTATATGTTGTTGTGGTATGTTGAAGACGTGAAGAGAGTCGAGAAAGGGATCGAAGAGAAGTCGGGACCAACTCTCTACATAGTTGGCCGCCCCTGCGTCTCACTCCAGCCGCCCCTACGCCTGACTCCAGCTGCCCCTGCGCCTGGTGTGTGAGCCGCCCCTGCGCCTTTGGTGAGCCGCCCCTGCGCCTCACTGGATCAGCCGTGTGTTCTTGCTTGTGTTAGTGCATACCTTGTTGGTATGTCTTCCTTCCTTCCTTTCCTTTGGCCTTGGCTTAGTTGATAGCTAGGTTAGGATGGTTAGGATGTGTCGTATGTTAGAGATGTGCCTTAGGCACTTGTGTTGATGTTGAGAGTATGCCATAGGCATATGTGAGCTTGTTATGCTCTTGAGGTTGTAGGTTGGTTCTGGTTATGGAGACGAGTCTCCTAACCCTTTCAGGTTGTGATGTTGTGTGCCTTGCTCTTGCAGGCATTGGTTCTTCCCCACGGGGAAGCTGTGACGTGGTGGTAGTGGATACGAGTGTGACAGGTAAGTCCATAGGACTTACTTAGCGTTCAGTTATGGATTTGTATGATTGTGATGGTTGTGTGTGTTCATATGATTGTGCATTTACAACCTAAACCGGACTAGGATGACCACTATTACATTTAAATGGACCAAGTGTATTATAACAGGCGGTAACCACTTGTTAGAAGCTCGCTGAGAGTGGAAGGAGGTGCTCGGAAGCCAATAGCTCTGGGGGGAGGTAGATCCCCATGCAACACCTAGGTTAAAGGGGGAAGAGACGGAGTTCTTTAGGCTCCTCGTGTTATAAAAGAAGTTGATTTAGTAATGGAATAACGTAATAAAAGATAATAAAAGAATGTGTGTAACATTACATGCATGAGATGTTGATGTGTGTTTGTGCTATTACCTTCATGCTTATCTATTGTTGTAGCTAACGGTGTATACCGTGTTGTAGATGATCTGCAGGTTAGGAAGACTGCAAAGTGAGCGAGATGGTGTGACCAGCCGAGGACTTCTTTACATTAGGATGCGTGGGTTGAGATCTTTTGTATCTGTTGTTGTTGTTGTTGTTGTTGTTTTGTACTCGGCTTTGAGTTTGTAAACTCTTTTGATGTATCCTATACAGCTTTTATGTATTTGGTTTTACTCTCCTTGTGCCTTCCAGTGAACTTGTTGTCAGGCTAGGGTCAGGATCCATTGTGAGATCCTAGCCCAATGTAGCATACCGAGTCCTGCGGAATCGGGGTGTTACAAAGTTGGTATCAGAGCCAGGTTGACAACAATGGCACTTGCTATCTGCAATAAAGGTAGAGTGGATAAATAAACAGAACCCACATGGGGTCTGACTTTTCAAAGGTTTTGGTTTTAAAGCGAGTACAGATGTTTTGGGATAGTATGTACATAAGCCGTCACCCATCTGAGGATCTTGATAGTATAAATATATATATATATATATATATATATATATATATATATATATATATATATATATATATATATATATATATATATATGGATAGATAGATAGATAGATAGATAGATAGATAGATATTTCTTATATGCTGATGTGTATGCATGTATTATTAAATATTATATATATATATCTATTCATATGGCCTATATAGAGCCTTATACGTTAGGTGTGCATACCCCGCAGATGGCTCGGACTAGAGCTAATGCTACTGTAGGCAGAGGAAGAGGTAGACCACCTCTTCCTCCAAGAGGGATAGCACAAGGACCAGCTCCCGCTGCAGATCCACCAGTGGTGGAGGAGGCTCCTGAGGAGGTTGGTGAGAGCGTAGTTTTAGCTACGAGGAGTGGTGGGTCCATGAGGCAGCAGACCCATCCAGGCCAGTCTGATGGCTCAGATCGTGTCTATGGGCGGATCAGAGTTTAGATATTATCTTAGGCATTTTAAGGAGGCCATCAGAGCAGGCAGAAGAGCCCTAGATCTACCAGGGCATGAGAGATCATCTGGGAGATCCCATGGAGCTACTCAGGTGCCAAATGCACCAGTTCATGTAGCTGAGCCAGCTCGAGTGGTGGAGCAGACCAGAGGGCCTCGAATAGATACTTGGTTAAAGGCATTCGACCAACAGGGAGTACCACACTTCTCTAGGGAAATTGGCTTGGAGACTGAGGTGTGGATTGGGCGTGTAGGCTCAGCTATAGAGTCTATTTGTTGCCCTGAGGACAGACGGATAGAGCTAGTACAATATCTATTCCGTGACCTGGCACACCAATGGTGGAGGACAGTTAGAGCACGAGTCACCACCTATGAGAAGATGAGGACTATGTTGAGGGAACAGTTCTGCCCTGCCTCACTGAGGAGGGAGAAGCTGCAGGATTTTGTGGAGGCGGGTTTTGAGGACGTACCCATTACAGACGCCATTCGCCGCTTCCAGACTGAGCTAGCATTGCTCGGTCCAGCTGCACCATCTAAGGACCAGCATGTGTTCCTTTTCGCCCGTCGTTTGAGGGAGAGCATACGCTCATACATGGCAGGATTTCACTGTGACTCATTGGCAGACTACCAAGATCGGGCCTTTGCCTATGAGAGAGAGAGAGCTAGCCAGAGGAGGACTTCTCAGACAGGACGGTCTGAGAAGAGGCAGCGTACCGCACCGATTGGTGCAGGAGCATCTGGATACGAGCGAGGTCAGACTCAGGGTCGCTCGAGTGTTCCAGTGTCTGCATAGACAGTTGAGAGAGGCCGTAGTGTTACAACTGCGGGGCCTATGGGTATGTGAGAACGAATTGTCCTAGAGCACCACTGACTTGCTTCTCGTGTGGAAAGCTTGGACATAGAGCTAAGTTTTGCCGTCAGGGCAAGGCGTCATCACAGTAGGGTTCTTCACCTACAGGTGCAGCAGGAGGTGGGTATAAACCACCTCAGCATTAGACACAGGGACAGCAAAGAGTCTCAGGCACGCCTGCTACTCAGGGTTCAGCTCTAGGACCGAGTAGGGTAGAGGTAGAGAGGTTGGTACCAGTGATAGCCGAGGAGCTCGGGGCAGAGTTTTTAAGCTGAGGAGTGTTGTGGAGCCGCCAACACCAGCTGCTACAGGTACCATTCTGTTACATGGTTTATGTGTTAGAGTTTTATTTGATACGGGTGCTACGCATTCATTTATTTTTGCTGCTTGTGTTGAGCGTTTGAGTTTGTCTACCATAGAGGGGGAACCCTTTACTATAGGGTTACCTGATGGTAGTAGGGTCAGAGGTACCCAGGAGATACGTAGTTGTCCCCTACGCTTAGGGACTCGTGTACTACTTGTTGACTTCTTAGTCATGCCTTTGATGCATGAAGAAGTCATATTAGGTATGGATTGGATGCGTAGACACCGTGCGGTGTTAGATGTGGGTAAGAGGATTGTTACAGTCTCTACCAACTTAGGTCCGATAGAGGTCTTCCGGGTTTGGGACCTTGGGAAGACAGGATATGCCATCAGTGTTGTACGAGAGCTAGATTGATTGCACAGGGATGTGATGCCTTCTGGTGCTACGCCATCGAGGATGGAGAGAGTCCAGCTTTGAAGGATATACTAGTGGTCTGTGAGTTTACAAACGTTTTTGTAGAGCCATCTAGCTTGCCACCTCAGAGGAGCGTGATTTTGGTATTGACTTGGAGCCTAGCACTAGACCCATCTCGAAGGCCCCATATTGTATGGCACCTGTCGAGATGTTAAAGCTGAAGAAGCAACTCGACGAGTTGGCTGAGAAGGGCTTCATACGCCCTAGCGTTTCACCATGGGGTGCATAGATTACAGAGAGTTGAACAATGTGACCATCAAGAACAGGTATCCACTACCTCGTATTGATGATCTACTTGATCAGCTGCAGGGAGCGACAGTCTTCTCCAGGATTGACTTGCGTTCTGGATATCATCAGTTGAGGGTGAGAGAGCGGGATGTGCACAGGACGGCAGAGTCTGTTGTTGCATGAAGTTTATAAACAACATTTTCATCGACTTTCTAGATTAGTTTGTGGTGGTCTTTATTGATGACATTCTGGTGTACTCTCGTAGCAGAGAGGAACATGCTGGGCATTTGAGGACGGTTTTGCAGATTTTGAGGGATAGAGAGTTGTACATCAAACTCTCTAAGTGTGAATTCTAGATGTCTGAGGTTGCATTTCTCGGACACATCGTCTCCGCCGACGGGATTATGGTAGACCCGGCGAAGATCGAGTCTGTTGCTGCATGGACGACACCGACGAACGTCAAGGAAGTGCATACCTTTCTTTGCTTAGCCGGTTATTATAGACCCTTTGTGAAGGGACTTTTTGTGATTGCCCGTCCACTGACGAGTCTTCTGAGGAAGACTACCAGATTTGTATGGATTGACCAATGCGCTTAGAGTTTTGAGGAGTTGAAGAGGCGTTTGACTTCTGCTCCTTTTTTGGCACAGCCAGAGGGTTCTGATGATTTTGTGGTCTATAGTGATGCATCCAAGCTAGGCTTGGGATGTGTGCTGATGTAGAGAGGTAGAGTGATTGCATATGCGTCTCGACAGCTGAAGACGTATGAGAAGAACCACCCGACTCATGATCTAGAGTTGGTAGCGGTAGTTCACGCTTTGAATATTTGGAGACATTACCTGTATGGTGCTACATATAAGATCTTCACAAACCATAAGAGTCTAAAGTATATTTTCACGCAGCGGAAATTGAATAACCGCCAGCGTCGATGGCTTGAGTTGATCAAGGATTTTGACCTTGAGATTTTATATCATCCTGGCAAGGCGAATGTAGTAGCTGACGCCTTAAGTAGGAAGACGCCTAGAGAGAAGGCGATTGCCAGACTTACTGTACAGCCTCAGCTTCAGAGAGATCTAGTCTGGCTAGAGATGGACATCCAATTTCCTAATGAGGATGCCCAGTTGTTTGCTTTAGAGGTTCTACTGACATGTTGGATGAGATCCAACAGAAGTAGGGGACTTGCCCGACCATGACGAGGATCAGAGATAGGATGTCTCGTGGAGAGGCACCCCAGTTCACTATTGGGGCAGATGGAGTTATGAGGCGACATGATCGTATCTGTGTTCCTACAGATGCAGAGTTGAGACAACGGATATTACAGGAGGCTCACTATACACCTTACTCAGTACATCCTGGTACGAGTAAGATGTATCATGATGTGAGACGCTTATATTGGTGGGAAGGGCTGAAGCCCGACGTAGCCAGATTTTTGGCTCAGTGTGTGACTTGTCAGCTACAAGATAGAGCATTTCAGGCCTGGAGATGAGCTCCATCCACGGGGTACCGAGGACCAGTAGGAGCTTTGATGCTATTTGGGTGATCGTTGACAGACTGACGAAGACGGCACGTTTCATTCCCATCAGAGAAACGTGGCCTGTGAGCAGATTGGCTGAGGAGTACACTAGACATTTGAGACTCCATGGGGTACCGAGGACGATTGTTTATGATCGCGATGGACGATTTACATCGAGATTCTAGCAACAGATTCAGACAGCTTTGGGGAGGAGTCTACACTTCACGACTGCATTTCACCCCCAGACAGATGTTCGGTCAGAGAGGACCATCCAGACCTTAGAGGACATGCTGCGAGCCTGTGTGTCGGATTGGGGACAGGGATGGTCTGATTACCTCCCACTCGTTGAGTTCTCATACAACAACAACTAGCATGCATCTATAAGGATGGCTCCTTATGAGGCACTGTATGGACGTAGATGCCGTACACCTCTATGCTGGGATGAGCCTAGCAGTATCAGTGGGATAGCGCCAGAGCAGATTCAGGGTGATATGGCTCGAGTAGCGCTGATAAGAGAGAGGATGCTGGCTACACAAAGTCGCCAGAAGTCGTATGCAGACAAGAGGCGTCGACCTCTAGAGTTAAGGGTAGGAGCTCATGTCTGGTTGAGAGTATCTCCGACGCGAGGCATCAGATGTTCTGGCATAAAGGGGAAGTTGAGTCCTCGATATGTCGGTCCTTTTGAGATACTTGATAGAGTTGGGCGAGCATCTTACAGATTAGCTTTGCCTCCAAGGTTAGAGGGTGTTCACCCTGTGTTTCATGTGTCTCAATTGAGGGAGTACATACCAGATTCGAGGCACATCGTGAGTTATGATGATTTGGTGGTTGAGCCGGACCACACGTGAGTTTGTGTGTTCAGCCTGTCCAATTGTGTTCTATATTTGTTGGGCTTTATTTAACACTCTCTCAATGTAATTATTGTAATTAGTTTCTTTTTTTCTGTTTTAGAAGAAAAGGCATAGGATGTATATAAGCCTTTTCTCTCTTCTTTTTGTAGTAAGCCAAGTTTTATACAAGTTTTGTTGATTTCAGAATTGAATCCAAGAGAATTCAATCATTCTTGTCTTGTGAGTTTGTGTGTGTGATCTGGCTTTCTCGTTCTTGTGTATGTCAATCTCCTTCCGGATTGGTGTTGCAAGTCGAACAAGGCATCCTCTTCGTGCTCTCGATTCTCAGATTGATCGTGTGGAGTTGTAAGAAGAGGGGTCGAATCGTCACTGGTTTGGTTCTTGGATCTCGAATCCAAGGGTTCTATCCATTGTTCCTTTTGGTTCTTCTAGTCCCTTTTTGTTTTCTCGTTTTCATTGTTGTCCTTGTTTGTTAATTTCGTATGTTCTTCTTTCTTCAGGACAGGTTGTTCGTCTAGATCCGTTCTTCGCGGCTAATCCCCATACCAATTGGTATGAGAGCACAGTTGACGTCCAACCACCAAAAAGAGTCGGTAAATCAATTATAAAATCACAAAAAGAGTCTGTTTTGATCATTTTCTTTTGTTTGAGTCTATTTCTGTTTCTCTCTTCTACTCTAAGCTTTGTTGGAGTCTAACGGGTTTCTTCCTTTGATTGTGAGTTTTGGACACCGGAAACCACTATAGCACCAACCATCATCAACCACCATTTTTCCCTCAGCCACATTAGCCTCACTTGAACCAGTTGAACAAGAACCAAATGTGGCTGCTTCTTTTCCTGCATCCAGAACACGCATAATTGTAGTTGAAGTAGATTGTTTCCCTACATCCAATACACACCAAAACTGGAGTTGATTCAACGTGTTTCCTACAAATCCAGCGCAGAGCTTGAAACAATTGTTTTCCTCCTACAGATCTGGCACGTTTAATCAGTTGCATCAATCTAGGAGCTGAGATTTGATCTTAACCTGAAGATTTGCAACAACTTGGCCCACTTATCTACAAACAAGAATTTGTTTTTTTCTATTTCTTTCAATTTTTGTTTATTCTTCTTTTCTGATTTCCTGAATCATAAAGTAAAAAAAAAGAGATAAAAGAAAAAAAAGAAAGAAATAAAAAAAAAGAAGAAAAGGAATAAGAATAATTTTTTTTTATTTCATTCTTTCTTATTCTTAGTTTGTAATTGCAACGCCCCAAATCCACGGCACTTGGAGTGTCACATTGGGCTAGGATCTCACAATGGATCCTAACCCTAGCCTGACAACAAGTTTACTAGATCTTACAACAAGGCACAAGTAGATTAAAACCAAATACATAAAAGCTGTATATGATACATCAAAAGAGTTTACAAACTCAGAGCCGAGTACAAAACATCAAACCACAACATCTGATACAAAAGATCCCATATCCCGCGCATCCTAATGTACATAAGTCCTCGGTTGGCCACACCATCTGTCTCACCCTGTAGTCTTCCTAACCTGCAGATCATCTACAATACGGCATGAAACCGTTAGCTACAGCAATGAAAAGCATGAAGGTAATAGCACCACCACACATCAACATCTCATACATGCAATGCCACACACATTCATTTATTATCTTTCATTACGCTATTCCATTACTAATTCAACTTCTTTTGTAACACGAGGAACCAAAAGAACCTCGTCCCTTTCCCCGTTAACACAGGGGTTTGCATTGGGGGTGATCGTCACTCGTCCCCCCTGTGTTACTGGCTTCCAGGCACCTCCTCCTAACCATTAGGCGGAGACCGGTGGTTACCGCCCGTTATAATACACCTTGGGCCAAATAAATGTAATAAATGGTCATCCTAGTCCGGTTTAGGTTATAAATGCACAATCATATGAACACACACAACCATCACAATCATACAATTCACAACTGCACGCTAAGTAAGTCCTATGGACTTACCTGATATACTCGTAACATGTACCACGTCACAGCTTTCCCTTGGGGAAGTAATCAACGCCTGTAATAGCAAGGCACACACAATCACATACTGCAAAGGTTAAGAGACTCGTCTCACTAACCACAACCAACCTATATCTTAAATCTAAACCTCAGATCTTCAACACATTCATAAATGTCTAAGGCATATCCTCAACATAACATCTCATCATACTCGTACACATACTAAACCTTAAAGCCGGAACCAATATCCATAACATCATCATGATCCTCAACTCATTTTGACACCTAGCATGTATCTAATCAGTATTCCTCCATCTCAAATTTAATCCTAATTTAATTAATTAACCTTTAATTAATTATTTAAATTTCACCAGAATAACGTTTTGCCCGTAGGCCATTTCTAAACCCACCTATCATCAGATTTCATCAAACAAACAACCCATAAACACCAGGATAATATAAAGATCATAATGGAATTTATAATTATCCATTTTGAACAGTCTAAGGTCAATTTAGGTCAAATCGCAAAACGGAAAACGAATAAATTCATAACTTATTCGTTACTAACCCGATTGACGATCTGAAAGAAGATTCGGAATCACAATGATGCAGGCTACGCATGTACAACATCAAATTCACCGGAATCTGAGCGACGGAACTGTCCTGGTGACATATATGCTCGACCAAGTCCTTATCTGCTCGGAAATGCAGAAACTTGGTACCGATATGAAGAGAATGAAGAGAGGAATCCAGAAACTCAAACGGAATTGAAATCGGATTAGAAACGGAGAGTAGATATGAGTTTGAAGTTTGAGAGAAATTAGAGCTTTTACGAGAAAACGTGAAAGGAAATGAATTAATAAACGATTTTCCGCTATTTATAGTGAAGTCGATAATTATCCTTTAGCGAAGTCGATAATTATCCTTTAACCGATCCAATGGCGGGTTGAACCCCCTTGTCCAAACTTCTCGAAATTTGAACAATAAATCTTGAATATTGTAGGGATAATTATTCCACAATTGCCTCGGAAAACGTGTATTCCTAAGCCGTCTTTCTTAACCGCTATGAAACGAAATAGCGATTCTTTTGGCCGTTTTGTCTTTCCATGTTATTTCATATCTAGGACATGTCCGATGTCCTGATCATTTCTCTCAACTGCATTTTTATTAATTGGAGCTCCCAAATGCTCCACACAATACCGGAGGGTAAAAATAATTACCCGCGGGAAAAGTGAAAATTTCACCATAAGCCCAAAATTACGCCAGGAACATAACGCTAGGACTTATACTCAACACTTACGCAATCTTCGCGAGTTATATGTCAATTACTACCACTGATTAAGTTAATCAACATTAATTAGAATTCGGAAATCCTAGCTATTACAGTAATTAGCCTAGTGTTATTACATTCGTTTTCGTGTTATTCAGCAACAAGGGCTTCAAGAAAGGACTTAAGTCAAGTATCTCGTCTCATTCAGAGGAAGAACCAAGCATCTCGTTGAACCTATCTAGCCACCCCTAGCTACTGTCCATTTTCGGCCACCAAACACCATAACTCAGCCTTCCTTAACCTCATCCTACGGTGTCTAGGGTTCACTTCTTGGGTCTTACGAGTAAGTTCTTTCAAAGCTTATATTGGGTTCTAAATTTTGAGTCATCTAGTTGCATATAACATTCGTGCAATTTGTCCTTTCCGTTTGAGTCTTTTCTTCTATTTTTGTTGAGTCAAACACGTTTTTGAAGTGACTGAAATCGAATCTTGTTTCTATCTAAAAGCTTTAGTTTGACTAGGCATCGAACTCACTTGAGGTTTTTGATTAATACAAGACCAACCATCAACAAGCTTGTATCACACAACTAGAGATTGAGAGAAGCTTATTTTCTGAGTGATACACTTCCGAGGTGATTTTTGTTTTATATAACCTAACGTGTTTGTTTGTTGTGTTGAGTGTTTGGAATTATGTATAGGTCATCAAGTCTAGCAGGTGCAAAGAGCTTAGAACCGATTCACACCGAGTTGTTCAACCTTTTCAAGAGCTTGCAAGATGGCATTGATGGTCTAAGTACAAAGTTGGCCACACTTTAGGTTGGAAGAAGTTCCAATTCTATGCAGCCTTCAAGGCCTAATCCACAAGGCCAAAGAAACCATGCATTCCAAGAGCGTAATTATGTCCTTTCTACTCCTAATATGCATTATTATCCTAACAAATATCAAAATTATGTGTATGAGCCATGGGATTATTCGGAGGATGAAGGATGGAGACATGAGCCACTTCGAGAACCAGTACAAGGCGGCATTGGCAAGATGAAAATGCCCAACTTCGAAGGTCAATGTGATCCTGATGTGAACACGGCATGGGAGGCGAGGATAGAACAAATCTGGTCATGCCATGACCTTCCCAAGCATGATGATTCACACAACTCGCTATCAGCCATTAGCACACCTTTATCATCAATTGGGGTTACCGCAACTCCAAAGGGAAGTGATTCAAAACCTTGTACTTTAATGTTTAATCACGTAGACTTGTTAAAACCAAAATATGATATTATGTTGCATGCTATCATCAGTGATGAAACAGTTGAGCATGAATCTGAACTTTTGGATGATATTGAAAGTGATAAGCATGAAATTGATTGCTATGAGGTGTTTGCACATAAATTTGTTGTGGAAAATGATGCTATTTTACATGTGCATGATCCTAAGCATAAGAAATGCCCCAACTGTGTTGCCAAGCCTGTTTTGAGTGTTATTGAGTGTAATGACCTTATTTGCAATGAATTGGCTTGCGTTAGTAATGAATCTGAGCACATTGAGCCTTTGACAGCTAAAGAGGTTTTAGATGCACCACATGACCCTTGTGAAGATCTACAAGGGAGCCTTTCCATACCCTCTTGCACTTCATTGCCCATAGGTTGTTTACTTTCTGATTTGTATGAAAACTCTAGTTTTAGACTTGGGAAAGACATAAATGGACATGAATCTGATTTAGGTCTAGACATTGAGCTTCTTGAGGATGAAATAGACGGGTTTGAGTTATATGCGAAAGGTTTTGATTGGGATATTGAATTGGACTTTAAACAGGAAGACACTACTTGGAGAAATGCATCAGATTGTGATTTTAATGACTTAAGTTTGAAATCTAATGTAGCCATATCCTTAAGGAGGCATTTCGATTATCATATTGCTTGGGAGTCTTTTGTGTATTTGGAGGATGGAGAACATCTAAGGGAAGTTGTTTCTACCATTAGGGCTGAACACTTGTATGCCAACCTGAAGAAATGTAGCTTTTGCACTAATGAAGTTATATTTCTTGGTTTTGTAGTGACTGCACAAGGTCTACAATTGGATGAGGAGAAGATTAGAGTTATTCGAGATTGGCCAACACGTATCCATTAGCCATGTAAGGAGCTTCCATGGGCTTGCAAGTTTCTATAGGCGCTTTGTGAGAGACTTCAGTACCATTGTTGTACCCTTGACGGAGATTTACTAGAAACATGCACCATTTGTGTGGGAAGCAGATCAAGAACGTGCTTTCAACAAGTTGAAGTTGGTTCTCACCGAGGCACCCTTACTAGCTCTCCTGGACTTCACTAAGCCTTTCGAAGTGGAGTGTGATGCATCGGGAATTGGCATAGGAGGTGTGCTTATGCAAGAAGGTCAGCCTATTGCCTTTTTCAGTGAAAAGCTTAAAGGGGCATGTCTTAACTACTCTACATATGATAAAGAGTTGTATGCATTATTTAGAGTACTTATGACATGGCAACACTACTTGTGGCCTAGAGAGTTTATTTTGCATTCTGATCATGAATCTTTGAAACATTTTCGGGGTCAAGATAAACTAGATAGGAGGCATGGTAGATGGATGGAATTTATTGAGACTTTTCCCTATGTTATCAAGTATAAAAGGGGAAAAGACAATGTAGTTGCGGATGCTCTTTCTAGGAGGCAAACTTAGCTTACTACATTGGATGCTAGGGTGTTAGGATTTGTTTACATTAAGGAGCTCTATGAATCTGATCTTGACTTTGGAGAAACATATAAGCTTTGTGTGCAAAAAGGTTCCTTAGATGAATTCTATTTTTTTGACGGATTTCTGTTTTGAGTAGATAAGGTGTGCATACCTAGGTGTTCCCTTCGTTTGCTATTAGTGGAAGAAGCCCATAAAGGAGGTTTAATGGGTCATTTTGGGAGGGATAAGACTTATGCTATGTTGCACTCACATTTTTATTGGCCACATATGCTTAGGGATGCTGAAAATGTGCTTAAAAGGTGTTTAGAGTGCCATAGACCTAAATCGAAAGTGAAGTCTCATGGATTGTATAGACATTAGCATGGATTTCATAGTAGGATTACGTAGGACTAAAAGAGGTAGGGATTCGATATTTGTGGTTGTAAATCGATTCTCTAGGGCTTGTGTGGTAAGCTCCATAGTTGTAGCCTAGGGCTTGGGTGGTAAGCTCTTCCTCTTCATCTCTCTTCCTTCCTTCTTTCTTGCTTCTTTCTTCTTCTTTCTAGCTTAGGACCACAAGCTGAGCTTGTGTGGATCCTTTCCTAGCCCTTTGATGATCATATATGTGTACATATGTTTATATGTTGTTGTGGTATATTGAAGACGTGAAGAGAGTTGAGAAAGGGATCGAAGAGAAGTCGGGACCAACTCTCTGCACAGTTGGCCGCCCCTGCGCCTGACTCCAGCCACCCTTGCACCTGACTCCAGCCGCCCCTGCGCCTGGTGTGTGAGCCGCCCCTGCGCCTTTGGTGAGCCGCCCCTGCGCCTCACAAGATCAGTCGTGTGTTCTTGCTTCTTTTAGTGCATACCTTGTTGGTATGTCTTCCTTCCTTCCTTTTTTTTGGCCTTGGCTTAGTTGATAGCTAGGTTAGGGTGGCTAGGATGTGTTGTATGTTAGAGATGTGCCTTAGGCACTTGTGTTGATGTTGAGAGTATGCCATAGGCATATGTGAGCTTGTTATGCTCTTGAGGTTGTAGGTTGGTTCTGGTTATGGAGACGAGTCTCCTTACCCTTTCAAGTTGTGATGTTGTGTGCCTTGCTCTTGCAGGCGTTGGTTCTTCCCCAAGGGGAAGCTGTGATGTGGTGGTAGTGGATACGAGTGTGACAGGTAAGTCCATAGGACTTACTTAGCGTTCAGTTATGGATTTGTATGATTGTGATGGTTGTGTGTGTTCATATGATTGTGCATTTACAACCTAAACCGGACTAGGATGACCACTATTACATTTAAATGGACCAAGTGTATTATAACAGGCGGTAAACACTTGTTAGAAGCTCGCCGAGAGTGGAAGGAGGTGCTCGGAAGCCAGTAGCTCAGGGGGTAGGTAGATCCCCATGCAACACCTAGGTTAAAGGGGGAAGAGACGGGGTTCTTTAGGCTCCTCGTGTTATAAAAGAAGTTGATTTAGTAATGGAATAACGTAATAAAAGATAATAAAAGAATGTGTGTAACATTGCATGCATGAGATGTTGATGTGTTTTTGTGCTATTACCTTCATGCTTATCTATTGTTGTAGCTAACGGTATATACCGTGTTGTAGATGATCTACACGTTAGGAAGACTGCAGAGTGACCTAGATGGTGTGACCGGCCGAGGACTTCTGTACATTAGGATGCGTGGGTTGGGATCTTTGTATCTGTTGTTGTTGTTGTTTAATACTCGGCTTTGAGTTTGTAAACTCTTTTGATGTATCATATACAGTTTTTATGTATTTGGTTTTACTCTACTTGTGCCTTGTTGTAAGATCCAGTGAACTTGTTGTCAGGCTAGGGTCAGGATCCATTGTGAGATCCTAGCCCAATGTAGCATACCAAGTCCCGCGGAATCGGGGTGTTACAAACTTGGTATCAGAGCCATGTTGACAACAATGACACTTGCTATCTGCAATAAAGGTAGAGTGGATAAAATAAACAGAACCCACATGGGGTCTGACTTTTCAAAGGTTTTAGTTTTAAAGCGAGTACAAATGTTTTGGGATAGTATGTACAGAAGCCGTCACCCATTTGAGGATCTCGACATTATAAATATATATATATATATATATATATATATATATATATATATATATATATATATATATATAGATATTTCTTATATGTTGTTGTGTCTGCATGTATTACTAAGTATTATATATATCTATACATATGGCCTATATAGAGCCTTATACGTTTGATGTGCATACCCCGCAGATGGCTCGGACTAGAGCTACTGCTACTGCAGGCAGAGGTAGAGGCAGACCACCTCTTCCTCCTGGTGGGATAGGACAGGGACCAGCTCACGCTGCAGATCCACCAGTGGTAGAGGAGGCTCCTGAGGAGGTTGCTGAGAGCGTAGTTCCAGCTACGAGGAGTGGTGGGTCTAAAAGGCAGCAGATCAGAGTTTAGAGATTATCTGAGGCATTTTGAGGAGGCCTTCAGAGCGGGCAGAAGAGCCCTAGATCTACCAGGGCATGAGGGATCATCTAGGAGATCCCATGGAGCTACTCAGGTGCCAGCTACACCAATTCATGTAGTTGAGCCAGCTCGAGTTGTGGAGGAGACCAGAGGGCCTCGACTAGATACCTAGTTAAAGGCATTCCACTAGCAGGGAGTACCACACTTTTCTAGGGAGATTGGCCTGGATATTGAGGTATGGATTGGGCATGTAGACTCAGCTTTAGAGTCTATTTGCTGCCCTGAGGACAAACGGATAGAGCTAGTACAATCTCTATTCCGTGACCTGGCACACCAATGGTGGAGGACAGTTAGAGCACGAGTCACCACCTATGAGAATATGAGGACTATGTTGAGGGAGCAGTTCTGCCGTGCCTCACTGAGGAGGGAGAAGCTGCAGGATTTTGTAGAGGCGGGTTTTGAGGACGTACCCATTACATACGCCATTCATCGCTTCCAGACTGAGCTAGCATTGCTAGGTCCAGCTGCACCATCTGAGGACCAGCATGTTTACCTTTTCACCCGTTGTTTGAGGGAGAGCACACGCTCATACATGGCGGGATTTCACTATGACTCATTGGCAGACTACCTGGATTAGGCCTCAGCCTATTAGGGAGAGAGAGAGCTAGCCAGAGGAGGACTTCTCAAACAGGATGGTCTAAGAAGAGGCAGCGTACCGCACCGACTGGTGCAAGAGCATCTGGATACGGGTGAGGTCAGACTCAGGGTCGCTCGAGTGGTCCATTGTCTGCATAGACAGTTGAGAGAGGCCGACAATGTTACAACTGCGGGGCCTATGGGTATGTGAGGACGGATTGTCCTAGAGCACCACTGACTTGCTTCTCGTGTGGGAAGCCTGGACATAGAGCTACGTTTTTCCGTCAAGGCAAGGCGTCATCACAGTAGGGTTCTTCACCTGCAGGTGCAGCAGGAGGTGGGCAGAGACCGCCTCAGCATCAGACACAGGGACAACAAAGAGTCCCAGGCACGCCTGCTACTCAGGGGTCAACTCTAGGACCGAGTAGAGGTAGAGGTAGAGAGGTTGGTACCAGTGATAGCCGAGGAGCTCGGGGTAGAGTTTTTGAGCTGAGGAGTGCTGAGGAGTTGCCAACACCAGCTGCTACAAGTACCATTCTATTACATGGTTTACCTGTTAGAGTTTTATTTGATACGGGTGCTACGCATTCATTTATTTCTGCTGCTTGTGTTGAGCGTTTGAGTTTGTCTACCATAGAGGGGGCACCCTTTACTATGGGTTACCTGATGGTAGTAGGGTCAGAGGTACCCAGGAGATACGTAGTTGTCCCCTACGCTTAGGGACTCGTGTACTACTTGTTGACTTCTTAGTCATGCCTTTGATGCATAAAGAAGTCATATTAGGTATGGATTGGATGCATAGACACCGTGCGGTGTTAGATGTGGGTAAGAGGACTGTTACAACCTATACCAACTTAGGTCCGATAAAGGTCTTCCGGGTTTGGGACCTTGGGAAGACAGGAAGAGGTTGCTTCAATTCGACTTGTAGCACCAATCCGAAGGAGATTGACACAGACAAGAACGAGAAAGCTATGCAAACACCACAATTCTCACGAGACAATAGGCTGAACTCAAAGGGTTCGATTTAGCACTTAGGCAATGTGTTTAACGTAATCTGCCAACAAAAAGGAGGAGAGAAAGTTTTTATATACAACCTAGACCTTCTCTCCTAAAAATAGAAAAGAAAAATAAATTCAATATTTACAAATTAGAGTGTTTTAAATAAATCCATAATATAGACTAATTCTAGGATTTACTTAACACTTTCTAACTAGCTTCTCACTCCAGCCATGCACATGCACACGTGAAGCTCTCCTATGCTCCATTCAACTTCTTCTTGGCTGGTCCAATGTGGCTAAGCATCATGCCGGGCCTTGGACAATTTTCGAGGTGAGCTTGGGTGAGCTTCTTGAACCATGGCTAGGAAGATAGCATCCATCTCCGCTTGGTGTTTGGCTTGAGCTCTTGTTAGGGCTCCTTGTGGTGTTGAAGATGGAGCTAGCTCGGATGACCCTACATCATTCTCCCCTTCTTTAAAAGAATTCGACCTCGAATTTTCTTGATCATCACTAAGGGGTGGGAAAGGGCTTAGATCCCTCACATTGAACGTGGGATAACAAGCATAGTCTTCCGGCAAGACTAGCACATAGGCATTGTCACCAGCCTTGTATAGCACCTTGAAAGGTCCGTTTCCTCTTGGAGAGAGCTTGGACTTCCGAAGTTGTTGAAACCTCTCCTTCCTCAAGTGTAGCCATACAAGGTCACCGGCCTCAAATGTAACCTTCTTCCTTCCTTGGTTTGCCTTGACTGCGTTGTATTTGTCTTTCTCCTCAAGCTTAATCCTTGTCCTCCTATGTAGCTCCTTGATGTGTTCAACCTGCATTTTAGCACTTAAATCCACTCGCTCCTTCTTAGGCAACGGTGTAAGATCAAAAGGGGTTAGTGGATTAAAACCATAAACACACTCAAATAAAGAGATGGAAGTAGACGAATGCACAACTCTATTATAGGCAAATTCAACATGTGACAAGACATCCTCCCATTCCTTTAGATTCTTTTTGATGACAGCCCTTAAAAGTATGGTTAAAGTCCTATTAGTTACTTCCGTTTGCCCATCAGTTTGGGGGTGGCTTGATGTAGAAAATAATAATTTCGTACCTAGCTTTCCCCAAAGAGTCTTCCAAAAAAAACTTAAGAACTTAACATCCCTATCACTTACTATTGTCCTCGGAATTCCATGTAACCTAACTACTTCCCGAAAGAATAGATTAGCTACATTGGCCGCATCATCAGTTTTGTGACAAGCAATAAAGTGAGCCATTTTTGAGAAACGATCTACAACCACAAAAATCGAGTCCCTACCTTTTTTAGTCCTAGGAAATCCCACAATAAAGTCCATACTAATGTCTTCCCAAGGGGTTCTTGGGATGGGCAAAGGTGTGTACAATCCATGAGGCTTCACTTTAGATTTAGCTCTAAGGCATTCTAAGCATCTTTTAAGCACATTTTCAACATCCCTAAGCATGTGTGGCCAATAAAAGTGTGAGTGCAGCATAGCATAAGTTTTATCCCTCCCAAAATGACCCATTAATCCTCCTTTATGGGCTTCCTCTACTAGCAACAATCGAAGGGAACACCTAGGTATGCACACCTTATCAATTCGAAACAAAAATCCCTCAAACAAATAGTATTTATCTAAGGAACCTTTTTGCACACATAACTTATATGTATCACCAAAATCAAGATCAGATTCATAGAGCTCCTTAATGTAAACAAAGCCTAATACCTTAGCATCCAATATAGTCAACAATGTGTGCCTCCTAGAGAGGGCATCCGCCACTACATTGTCTTTTCCCTTTTTATACTTGATAACATAGGGAAAAGTCTCAATAAACTCCATCCACCTACCATGCCTCCTATCTAGTTTATCTTGACTCTGAAAATGCTTCAAAGACTCATGATCGGAATGTAAAATAAACTCTCTAGGCCACAAGTAGTGTTACCATGTCTTAAGCACTCTAAACAAAGCATATAACTCTTTATCATAGGTAGAGTAATTAAGACATGCTCCTTTGAGCTTTTCACTAAAGAAAGCAATAGGCTTACCTTCTTGCATGAGCATGCCGCCTATGCCAATGCCCGAAGCGTCACACTCCACTTCAAAGGGCCTAGTGAAGTCGGGAAGAGCTAGCAAGGGCGCCTCGGTTAAGACCAATTTCAGCTTACTAAAGGCACGTTCTTGCGCCTCCTCCCACACAAATGGCGCATGCTTCTTGCAGATTTCCATCAAGGGCGCGGAAATGGTACTAAAGTCTCTCACAAAGCGCCTATAGAAGCTTGCAAGCCCATGTAAACTTCTTACTTGGCTGATGGATGTTGGAGTGGGCCAATCTTGGATTGCTCTAATCTTCTCCTCATCCACTTGTAGGCCTTGTGTAGTCACTACAAAACCAAGAAATATAACCTCATTAGTGCAAAAGCTACATTTCTTAAGATTAGCATACAAGTGTTCAGCCCTAAGGGTAAGAACTACTTCCCTTAGATGTTCTTCATGCTCCTCTAGGCACCTGCTATAGATTAAAATATCATGAGAGTATACTACAACAAACTTCCCTATAAAATGTCTCAAAACATAGTTCATTAAGAGCATAAAAGTAGAAGGAGCATTAGTTAACCCAAATGGCATAACAAGCAACTCATACAAACCAAACTTAGTTTTGAAGGCTGTTTTCCACTTGTCCCCCTCCTTCATTCGGATTTGATGGTAGCCACTCCGTAGGTCTATCTTGCTAAAGGTGGTGGCGCCATGTAGCTCATCAAGCATGTCATCTAGGTGGGGAATAGGGTGGCAGTACTTGATGGTGATGTTGTTGATAGCTCGGCAATCAACACACATTCTCCATGTGTTGTCCTTCTTAGGCACCAAGAGCACGGGCACGGCGCACGGACTTAAGCTCTCCCTCACGTAGCCCTTGTCTAGGAGGTCTTGATCCTGCGCTTGGATCTCTTGACTCTCCTTTGGGTTCATTCGGTAGGCTGGTCTATTTGGGAGTGTGGCGCCGGGGATAAGGTCAATTTGGTGCTCAATGCCTCTCAAAGGTGGAAGGCCATGTGGTATTTCTTCCGGAAACACATCCTTAAACTCCTCAAGGATGGCTGAGATAGTAGGTGGTAAGCTAGCCTTGGCTTCATCACTCATCAAGGTGAGCTCCTTACACAACATCATCAAGGTGGTGTCTAAGGGTAGGTAGTCATTTTGTAGCTCAAGTTTGGAAGCTAACAAGGCTGTTGTGGGTTGTTTTGTGGCCGTGGACACAAGGGTGCTAGGCTGGTGGTTAGAAGGCGTGGCTAGGGAGGGGTCTTGGCTCGACAACTTGCTCCCCTTCTTAGCTTGTCCTTGCTCTTGCTCACTTGCCTTCTTCTTCTCAAATGCCTCCGCAATCTGCAAGGGAGTCATAGGCTTAAGAGTCACGGTTTTACCATTGAATGCAAAAGAATATCTATTTGTAAAACCATCATGCATAACTCTCCTATCATATTGCCAAGGGTGGCCTAACAACACATGAAAAGCTTGCATAGGCACAACATCACATAAAACCGTATCTTCATAATGGCCTAAAGTAAAAGTGATCTTAGCTTGCCTATTAAACTTTAACTCACCACATTCATTCATCCAATGCAGCTTATATGGCCTAGGGTGATAAAATGTAGGAATTTGCAACTTAGATATCATTTCGGTGCTAACAATATTGCAACAACTTCCTGCATCAATAATAACATTACAAACCTTTCCTTTAACCGAGCATCTAGTGTGAAACAAGTTTTTTTATTTGGTTATCTTCACAAGGAGCAGGTTGTATACTTAAAGTCCTCCTAGCTATCAAAGAATTATGATGCTCAAGACTTTTATCACAAATCATGGAAGTGTTAGCTAGGAATGAGCTAGGATGATCAAATAACACTCTCTTAGCTAATAAACAATCTCCTTGCTCATATTCAATCCCATCATGATCATGCATACTAAGCTCAAAATCATCATTATCATGCTCATGCTCAGATTCGGACTCATATTGCCCTAAATGGTTAACTAGCAAAGTTCTTTTGTTAGGACAATCCTTCATCATGTGCCCTCTTCCTTGGCACTTAAAACATATAATATCCCTAGCTTAAGATGAAGGGTTAGAAGTACTCCCTTGAGTGCCTTTAGGTAGTGTAGGCGTGGGCTTGGTAGGGGCTGCATAAGGAGCCTTGTGTGGGCCTCCTTGCTCCGGGGCTAGCTTCTCCTTGCTTTGCACCTCCCGGCTGTAATTCCCTTGTTGGCGACCTCCTTGGCTCCTCCATGAGCTAGATGTGCCATAGGCAGCCTTACCTCCTTGACTTCTTGCCTTTATTTTCCTTTCTACTTTGATTGCTACCATTGATGGAGGTAGTTGTTGCAACATTGCTAGTACTGAATTGATCTTTAAGTTGCAAATTCCTACATTTTGTCACCCTAGACCATATAAGCTGCATTGGATGAATAATTGTGGTGAATTGAAGGTTAATAGGTAAGCTAAGATCACTTTCACTCTAGGACACTATGAGGATACTACTTTATGTGATGTTGTGCCTATGCAAGCTTGTCATGTGTTATTAGTCCGTCCTTGGCAATATGATAGGAGAGTTATGCCTGATGGTTTTACTAATAGGAATTCATTTACTTTTAATGAAAAATCCGTTACTCTAAAACCTATGACTCTCATGCAGATTGCGGAGGCATTTGAGAAGAAGAAGGCGAGTGGACAAGAGCAAGGACCAGCTAAGAAGGGGAGCAAGTCATCGAGACACCAAGAACCTGTCATAGACACGTCCCCTAGCCAACAGCCTAGTAATCTCTTGGCCACACCCACAAATCAGACTCCTACGGCCTTGTTAGCTTTTAAACTTGAGTTCCAAAGTGAGTACCTACCCTTAGATACCATCTTGATGAGATTGTGTAAGGAGCTAACCTTAGTGAGTGAAGAAGCAAAGGCTATCTTACCCCCTACCATTACAGCCATCCTAGAGGAGTTTAAGGATGTGTTTCCGGAAGAGATACCTCATGGCCTTCCACCTTTGAGAGGCATAGAGCATCAAATTAACCTTATCCCCGGAGCTACACTTCCTAACAGACCAGCCTATAGGATGAACCCTAAGGAGAGTCAAGAGATCCAAACCCAAGTCCAGGACCTCCTAGATAAGGGATATGTTAGAGAAAGTCTTAGCCCTTGCGCTGTTCCTGTCCTATTACTGCCTAAGAAGGACAACACTTGGAGAATGTGTGTTGATTGTAGGGCTATGAACAGCATAACCATTAAGTACCGCCACCCTATTCCCCGCCTCGATGACATGCTTGATGAGCTCCATGGCGCCACTACATTCAGCAAGATAGACCTTCGGACTGGCTACCATCAGATCCGAATGAAGGAGGCGGACGAGTGGAAGACAACCTTCAAGACTAAATTTGGGTTTTATGAATGGCTTGTTATGCCATTTAGGTTAACCAATGCTCCATCTACTTTTATGTTTTTAATGAACCATGTGTTAAGACAATTCATAGGAAGATTTGTTGTAGTGTATTTTGATGATATCTTAATCTATAACAGGTCCCTAGAGGAGCATGAAGAGCATCTAAGGGATGTTGTTTCTACCCTTAGGGCTGAACACTTGTATGCCAACCTGAAGAAATGTAGTTTTTGCACTAATGAAGTTATATTTCTTGGTTTTGTAGTGACTGCACAAGGTCTACAAGTGGATGAGGAGAAGATTAGAGCTATTCGAGATTGGCCAACACCTACATCCATTAGCCATGTAAAGAGCTTCCATGGGCTTGCAAGTTTCTATAGGCCCTTTGTGATAGACTTCAGTACCATTGTTGCACCCTTGATGGAGATTTGCAAGAAACATCCACCATTTGTGTGGGAAGTAGCTCAAGAACATGCTTTCAACAAGCTGAAGTTGGTTCTCACCGAGGCACTTACTAGCTCTCCCTGACTTCACTAGGCCTTTCGAAGTGGAGTGTGATGCATCGGGAATTGGCATAGGAGGTGTGCTTATGCAAGAAGGTAAGCGTATTGCCTTTTTCAGTGAAACATTTTCGGAGTCAAGATAAACTAGATAGGAGGCACGGTAGATGGGTGGAATTTATTGAAACTTTTCCCTATGTTATCAAGTATAAAAAGGGAAAAGACAATGTAGTTGCGGATGCTCTTTCTAGGAGGCATACATTGCTAACTACTTTGGATGCTACAGTGTTAGGATTTGTTTACATTAACGAGCTCTATGAATCTGATCTTGATTTTGGAGAAACATATAAGCTTTGTGTGCAAAAAGGTTCGTTAGATAAATTCTATTTGTTTGAGGGATTCTGTTTCGAGTAGAAAAGGTGTGCATACCTAGGTGTTCCCTTCGTTTGTTGTTAGTAGAAGAAGCCCATTAAGGAGGTTTAATGAGTCATTTTGGGAGGGATAAGACTTATGCTATGCTGCACTCACATTTTGATTGGCTACATATGCTTAGGGATGTTGAAAATGTGCTTCAAAGGTGTTTAGAGTGCCTTAGAGTTAAATCGAAAGTGAAGCCTCATGGATTGTATACACCTTTGTCAATCCCCACAACCCCTTGGGAAGACATTAGCATGGATTTCATAGAGGGATTGCCTAGGACTAAAAGAGGTAGGGATTCGATATTTGTGGTTGTAGATCGATTCTCTAAGATGACTCACTTTATTGCTTGTCACAAAACTGATGATGCAGCCAATGTAGCTAATTTGTTCTTACGGGAAGTAGTTAGGTTACATGGTATTCCAAGGACAATAGTGAGAGATAGGGATGTTAAGTTCTTGAGTTACTTTTGGAAAACTCTTTGGGGAAAGCTAGGAACTAAGTTGTTATTTTCTACATAAAGCCACCCCCAAACTGATGGGCAAACAGAAGTAACTAATAGGACCCTAACAACACTTCTAAGGGTTGTGATCAAGAAGAATTTGAAAGAATGGGAAGATGTCTTGCCACATGTTGAATTTGCCTATAATAGAGTCGTCCACTCATCTACTTCCATCTCTCCCTTTGAGTGTGTTTATGGTTTTAATCCACTAACCCCTTTTGATCTTACACCGTTACCTAAGAAGGAGCGAGTGAATTTAAGTGCTAAAACGCAGGTTGAACACATCGAGGAGCTATATAGTAGGACAAGGATCAAGCTTGAGGAGAAATGCAAATACAACGCAGAAAAGGCGAATCAAGGACGCAAGAAGATTATATTTGAACCCGGCGACCTTGTATGACTACATTTGAGGAAGGAGAGGTTTCAACAGCTTCAGAAATCTAAGCTCTTCCCAAGAGGAAATGGGCCTTTCAAGGTTTTACACAAGGCGGGTGACAATGCTATGTGCTTGACTTGCCAGATGATTATATTTGTGATCCCACATTCAATGTGAGGGATCTAAGTCTTTTTCCGCTCCTGGATGATGATCAAGGCAATTCGAGGTCGAATTCTTCCAAAGAAGGGGAGAATGATGAAGGATCATCTGAGCTAACTCCATCTTCACCACCTCAAGGGACTCTAACAAGAGCGCAAGCTAAACATCAAGCTGAGATGGATGCTCTTTTCCTAAACATGGTCCATGAAGCTCAACCAAGTCCACCTTAATCAAGTCTAAGGACTATCTTGTGGATCAGCCGCGAACACATCCCAACCAAGATAATTAATGGAGCTTAAATTGTATTTCTAGTTGCTGGGGACGGAGGCCTTGAAATCAAATACAAGGGGCTTCACGTGTGTGCATGTGCATGGCTGGAACATTCATTTAAGAATGTGGACGTGAGAGGCTGAATAGGAGAGTTTAATTAGGCCCAATTGTGTTCCATGTTTGGTGGGCTTTATTTAACTCTCTCTCAATGTAATTATTGTAATTAGTTTGTTTTTCGGTTTTAGAAGAAAAGTCCTATGATGTATATAAAGCCTTTTCTCTCTTCTTTTGTAGTTAGACAAGTTTTATACAAGTTTTGCTGAGAGTATTTCATAATTGAATGAGAATTCAATCATTCTTGTCTCGTGAGTTTGTGTGTGTGATCTAGATTTCTCGTTCTTGTGTATGTCAATCTCCTTCGGATTGGTGTTGCAAGTCGAACAAGGCACCCTCTTCGTGCTCTCGATTCTCAAATCGATTGTGTGGAGTTGTAAGAAGCGGGGTCGAATCGTCACTGGTTTGGTTCTTGGATCTCGAATCCAAGGGTTCTATCATTGTTCCTTTCGGTTCTTCTTGTCCCTTTCTGTTTTCTCGTTTTAATTGCTGTCCATATTTGTTAATTTTGTGTGTTCTTCATTCTTCAGAACAGGTTGTTCGTCTAGATCCGTTCTTCGCGGCTAATCCCCGTATCATGATCCCTTGGTGGGTATCCCGTAACCACTTGGTCAACGTATGGATCCCGTCCAGAAAGCACGCCGTCCAGACGTCAAATTAGGAGATCTAGCTGAGAGAACATGAATTTAGACCCCAAGTCATTACAATGATTCAACAAGATCGTTTTGGAGGATAGGAAAGAGAGTTACCGCATCAACATTTGTGGAACTATGAAATTCTCATGGAAACATTGAGACCTTCTAGATGTGAAAATAACAATTACAAATTGTGTGTTTTCTTTTTCTCTTTGAAGGACAAAGCACTTGCATGGTATCAATTCCTTCCAACTGGAAGAATTAACACATGGGAGGAGATGACCACGGAGTTTCTTACCAAGTTCTTTCCGCCATAATGGTGAAAGTCTTTTTTAAGTCATGGGAAAGGTTCAAGGACCTTATGTTGGATTTCCCTCATCATGGGATTCCAAAGATTGATTTGCTAGTCATCTACTTCAAAGTTTTGGATGCGGAAACGTAATTCAAACTCCAATCACTTTCATCTGGAACGTTCATGGACAAGCCAGTTGATGAAGCTTGAGAGTTTGTTGAAAAAAAGCTCTAATAATTGAGAAGTACTCCCACCAGAGTGTTGATAATGGAAGTCAAGGCTCAAGAACTCAAGAGCTGAACCTTACCTCTTCTAGCGTTGCTCAAATCAATGCTCTTAACAATAAGATGAAGGCTTTGAAGGAGCTATTGAAGACACAAACACAACAACCCAATGAGCAAGATGTTGGGTATGTTGGGAGAGGAAACTACCAAACGAATAGGAACAACTACAACTACAACAACAACAAGAACTACAACAACTAGAGTTCCAATCAAAATAATTTTGGTAACCCCTATTCCCATGCTGATAATGCTCTAACTCCACTATCTTCTTCTTCCACTCCATTGAAAAGCTAGGAACCATCATCTAGTTCAAGTCACCACCCAATGATAAGTTGGAGGCAATGCTGGAAACTTTGATGGGAAAGATGAGTGGATTGGAAAGCACGGTTACTTCGATTTCAAAGGCACAAAAAGCCTTGGAAAATCAAGTATTTAGCAAGGCCGAAAAGTTCCTAGAGATCAAGGTAAGCTTCCCGGACGTACAGAGAATAACCCAAAGGGCCAAATCATGGCAATTACAACAAGAAGGGGTGTGAAGACCACTGACCCACAACCTCGATCGAACGAAGCTGTGAAGCAGCCCATCTCGACCGAGGTGACTTCTGGGTCAACCGAGGAGAACACAACAGGAGGTCAACTCGGATTGGATCTCGACCGAAATGCAAAGAGGTCAACCGAGGTGAAAGAAAAAGAAGAAGTTTACGTGCCATCCCTTGCTTACAAACCTCCATTACCGTTCCCGCAGTCTAAAGCGAGAGCGCATCTAGACAAGCATTTCGGTAAGTTTTTAGACCTTATGAGTAAACCCCATATTAACATACCTTTCATTGGTGCAATTCTAGGTATGCCCGCTTATGGGAAATTCTTAAAGGAGATCCTCTCTAACAAGAGGAAGTTGGAACACTTTGGCGAAGGGAAGATGTCTTCAAAATCACCGGAATTTACCAAGATCATGAGATAGAAAATGCCACCAAAGTTACGGGATCTGGGATCATTTTTTATCCCAATGGAGTTGGAGACGTCACATACGACGCACTTAGCGATTTAGGAGCAAGCGTGAGCATCATACCGGTTGTGTTGTGTGAGAAAGTCAGTTTAGGAAAACCTAAACCAGTGAAGATGACATTGTACATGGCGGATCGATCCATTACTTGACCCGTGGGCATATTGGAAGACGTTCTAGTAAAACACGGTAAGTTTTACATTCCTATAGATTTTGTGGTATTGGATATTCCTGCAGATTATCCAGGCCCAATCTTCCTTGGGAGGCCATTTCTTGCAACCTCCGGTTGCTACATGGATTGCAAGAACGACAAATTGTGTTTCAACATTGGTTAGGAACATGTTGAATTCGTACTGTTAGCTTTAATCAAAGGCCAAGTCCTTGAGGAAGACATTTACAACATCTATGACGAGGAGGAATCACGATAATTGGTTAGCTCTATCCTTATTAAAGACCCTCTTGAAAGAGTTTTAAGTTTTAGTATGATAGAGAAAGGCGTAGATGTTTCGTGTAATGCATATATACAAAGCTTGGAAACTTTGGAGGTAGATCCAAATGTTGTATTTGAGAATCTTGGAGAGGAGACGACGAACTGTCTCGACATCGGACAAACCACCTCGACCGAGGTGATGTTTGGAGTGACCGAGGTGGAAATAACAAGGAGTCACCTCGAATCAGGTCTCGGTCGAGATACATTTGAAGCAAACGAGGTTATAACTTCTTCAACTTTAAGTGATGAAAGCACTAACCTTAACCCTTCCAAAGCTTCACAAGATGATACTAGGAATGCGAATTTGCCACTTCATAGGATGATCGCAAGAGTTGCAAAGATCTCTAAAAAATGGACAAGGAAGTGGCAAGACAAGCACATTACTCCAAGAGGAGTACAAGAAGGACAATTTGTTCTTTTTCTAGATTATCATTCTCACATCCTCTCCAATAAACTGAAACCTAAATGGACAAGACCTTTTATTATAAAAAATATTTTCCTCATGGTGCAGTTGATGGGTGAACATTGCGGAGTCTTTATTTCGTCGGGCGTAGGCTGAAAAAACACATATCGGAACCCCCGTGTAAGGAGGTTGCATCCATGCATCTCATTTAACTCGCAGGAGTAGGTCCAGCTAAGGACCTTAAAACAAGCGCTTCTTGGAAGGCAACCCAAGGTATTGCTTTCTTTCTTGCTTTCTAGATTAGTTTAGTGTAGTTTTTGCACTTTGTGGGTCCTTGATAACAAGAACTAGGTACCACCTGAGAGAAACAGGAAAGAGGAAGCATTTGGTTAAGGCCACAGTTTGAGAACCTGGAGAAGGTAACAAAAGGTAAAGACATGTTGGGCACCATCAGATAATCTCGACGGAGATACATCTGGGCCACCCGAGATGAGAGCAACAAAGAGTCACCTTGGTTGACCACCTCGGTCACTAACTATCATCTCGACCGAGATGTAGTTGAATTCTCCGACGGGTAAAAAAAAAGGGAAAGAACTTTCTCTCTCTTCACCCTTCTTCTCCCTTGATGCCGTCTCGACCGAAGCTTTGCTCTAATTATCAAAAGCCTCGTTTCTTGCTCGTTTTTGACGATTCTGGGATCTAAATCAACGGGAAAGACACAAAATCAACTTATCCAGCATCAAACTCCACTTCAATCCACCGAAATATGTTGAAACAAGGTAATTTTATTCGAGACTCCCTCTTTCGCATTTTGGTCGATTTTGCTCGATATTGGGATTTGTTGTCTGTTTGTGATGAGGGACCATCACCAACAGCCCTTAGTAGTCCTACAATTCAAGGACCAATCATTAGATCAAGGGCAAGAGCAATTCAAGAGGAGGTTTCCAACTTGTTGGTGTCCTTAGCTCCTAAGGAGACCATTGATAATCCATTGTTGACTGAGGCTTCCTTAGTCAGGTTAATGATGATTCCCGATGACTTGGACGTGAAAGGGAGACCATGCACACGTGATTTGGAGCCATGCAAGAGCAAAGAAGAGACACTTGTTCCGGAATTGCAAGAAATGGAACATTGAGGCTTTTGGAGCTTTTTTTGTATTTTATATCATCTTTTGGTATAAAATGCAAGACTTTTTATATCATCTTTTGGTATAAAAAGCCTCCCTTAGCTTCTCTCCTGATTGAATAGATTTCAGCCAATTGATAAACCGTCTCTTTGATAGCTTTTGTTCCTATTTAGAAAATTCAATCAATAAAGTGAGCCATTGATTGAATTGTTGTGAATCTCTGCTAGATTGTTCTTGTGTGTGTTAATCTTTTTAGAGATTGGTGCTACTAGTCAATACTAGTCCCTCCTTGTGCTTGTCTCTATTGATGGCTTGTGTAAGGTTATAGAAGAAAGGGTTGAATGCATCATCTTGCTTGGATTTTGATCAATCTGATCAAGGTTCTTGTAGGGGAGTCTTTTGGTTCTTTTGGATCTACTTCTACCAAACATTCCACGTTCCTTTTCATTCTCTTTCTTCCCTTTTGTCCAATGTCATTTCTGGTTCTAAACAATCTGATTTTGCGTGCCATTTGTCAAGGAAAACATCCATTGTTATCTTCAAGGATTCCCAATCTAGATCTAGTCATTTGCGGCCCCAACCCGCATCAAAGTGGTATCAGAGCTAGTTGAGTGCGAGTCCGGAATCAACCATCACCATTGACGGTTTGAGTATCTTCTTTGAGTCTTTTCTTTGTTTGAGTCAATTGCTTCATTTTAAGAGTCTATTTGAGTCTAATTTGCTCTGTTTCTTGTATTTATTGGAGAAGAGAGAAAGCCAAGCCAAAACCGCTATTTTTCAACCATTCTACATCACTTTCATCGGCATGTTCTTCATAAAAAACATCTAGCTCTTTTTTCTCTTGCCAAATAAATTCCCAACACAATTTTAGAAGCAAAGGGGACCACTCCTCCCAAGACAAATTAGACACTGCAAAATAGAAGAGAGAGGCCACAAAAAGCTCCTCAATTGTAGCAACAACCAAGAGACTACTTCTAGTTAGTTATCGCTTTTTCTTTTCAATTTTATTTTCATTCCTCTCTCCTATTTTTATTACAAATAGAACGTCAGCCAAGGTCCTACATTTTTAAAAAAAATAAAAGGAAGAAGAACATTTTATCATATCATTTCATCCTTCCAATCTATCATACATATCATATCATATTCTATACCAACCTAAGTTGTGTAGAAGTTGGAAAAACAAGTGTTTTTGCAATCTGATTGTGAAAGGATCATTGAGACTACAAACAAGAGTTACCTACCTCATTTCTTATTCATCACCATTACCTAAAATCAACGTTTAACAGCCGGCCATATCTCTCTCCATTGCATAAGGACAAGGTAAGTGAAGTTCTCTTCTTAGTCTCTTGTGTGTCTATCTTTCTTGTTTCATTCTAATTTTATAATATCTTGAGTTTACCATCTTTGAGAGTCCATAACAGCCTCTTGCATCTTTCTTTGAGTCTTGAGTCTTATCTCCATCTCTTAGTGTCTATCCAAACGTTTTTCTGTTGTAAACCTTCAAGCAGCCGTGTATCACCCTTATTCAAGTCAAAGAGTGTGCTAGTTGAGCTAAGGCATTGATCTTGGAAGGAGTTTTAATCCATACAAGTCAATTGCATCAAATAGCTTGTGATCAACACAACTTGAGTGTGAGAGTGAGAGTAAACACTTGTGAGAATTTTCTGTTTTATCTAATTCAACTAGTTTGGTTGTTTTGTGTGTTTTTTTGATCATGTCTAGGTCTAATAGTCAAAGCAAGTCCCAAAGCAGTGGTGAGCCAATGCACCCGGAGACATTTGCTATGTTGAAGCAACTAATGGATTTGGTGGCAAGATTGACCCACCAGATTGGCACGTTGGAGCCTTGGCCAGCACCCACGGCCACTGATGCGGGTTGGGGCCACAAATGACTAGATCTAGATTGGGAATCCTTGAAGACCAACAATGGACGTTTTCCTTGACAAATGGCACGCAAAATCAGATTGTTTAGAACCAGAAATGACATTGGGCAAAAGAGAAGAAAGAGAATGAAATGGAACGTGGAATGCTTGGTAAAAGTAGATCCAAAAGAACCAAAAGACTCCCTTACAAGAACCTTGATCAGATTGATCAAAGCCCAAGCAAGATGATGCCTTCAACCCTTTCTTCTTACCCAAGGAGGGACTAGTATTGACTAGTAGCACCAATGTCTAAAGAGATTAACACACATAAGAACAATCTAGCAGGGATTCACAACAATTCAATCAATGACTCACTTTATTGATTGAATTTTCTGAATGGAAACAAAAGCTCTCAAAGAGACGGTTTATCAATTGGCTAAAATTTATCTAATCAGGAAAGAAGCTAAGGGAGGATTTTTATATGCCTAGAAAGCCTCCTATCTAAAAAAAGGAATAACATTTGTCAAAAAGACAATAAA
This sequence comes from Fagopyrum homotropicum, assembly GCA_033239125.1. Classification (NCBI taxonomy): domain Eukaryota; kingdom Viridiplantae; phylum Streptophyta; class Magnoliopsida; order Caryophyllales; family Polygonaceae; genus Fagopyrum; species Fagopyrum homotropicum. Next base: position 64,638,205 of record BSWB01000005.1, read on the forward strand.
ACAAATAAAACAACTAAAACAAATAAAAATAACCCTTAAAATGTTTTGAACCTAAAGGTTATAAAAAGTGTTTCATTTTATACCAAAAGATGATATAAAATACAAAAGAAGCTCCAAAAGCCTCAATCTTCATACCAGATGTCTAATTAAAAGGAAGGTGTGTAATATGATCATAGATGGAGGTAGTTATTGCAATATAGCTAGCACTGATTTGATTAATAAGTTGCAAATTACCACATTTTATCACCCTAGGCCTTACTAATTGCGTTGGATGAATGATTGTGGAGAATTAAAAGTAAATAGGCAAGCTAGAGTTACTATCACTTTAGGTAGCTATGAGGACACCATTACTTGTGATGTAGTTCCCATGCAAGCTTGTCATATTCTTTTGGGACGTCCATGGCAATTTGATAGGAGAGTTAAGCATGATGGTTTTACGAATAGGCATACCTTTGAATTTAATGGTCAAACACTAACTCTTAAGCCTATGACACCATTGTAGATTGCTGAATTTTATGAGAAGAAGAAGGAGTTGAGTGTGGAGAAAAATGAGGTGAAAAAGAGAGGGGATAGCTCTCGGTCTAAAACAGAACCCACGGCCAAGATTGGTACCACCCTATTAACCACACCTTCTAGTGTGCTTCTAGCATCCAAGGAGGAGTACATCCTAGATTACACCCCTTTAGATGTCATTCTTGTGAGCTTGTGCAAGAGCTTAGTGACTTTGAGTGATGAAGCCAAGACCACCCTACCTAAGCCCATCCTAGCTATCCTAGATGAGTTTAGTGATGTGTTTCCTAACGAGATTCCGGCTGGCCTTCCACCTTTTAGAGGTATTGAGCACCAAATAGATCTTATTCCCGGTGCTACACTCCCAAACCGTCCAACCTATAGGATGAACCCTAAGGAGAGCCAAGAGATCCAAAACCAAGTCCAAGAACTCCTAGATAAGGGTTATGTAAGGGGGAGTTTGAGTCCTAGTGCCATGCCCGTCCTCTTAGTGCCTAAGAAGGACAATACATGGAGGATGTGTGTTGATTGTAGAGCCATCAACATCATCACCATTAAGTACCGCCATCCTATCCCACGTTTAGATGACATGTTAGATGAGTTGAATGGAGCCACTTTGTTCTCTAATATCGATCTTAGGAGTGGTTATCACCAAATCAGAATGAGGGAGGGAGATGAGTGGAAAACGGCATTCAAGACCAAGTTTGGTCTTTATGAGTGGCTAGTGATGCCATTTGGTTTAACCAATGCTCCTAGCACATTTATGAGATCGATGAATCACGTGTTGAGACACTACATTGGTAGGCTTGTTGTGGTTTACTTTGATGACATCCTCATCTATAGTAAGTCACTTGAAGAGCATGAGGAACATTTGAGGGAAGTACTTGCAACTCTTAGAATTGAATATTTGTATGCTAATTTGAAGAAATGTGAGTTTACTACTAATCAAGTTGTTTTTCTTGGTTTTGTAGTGAGCACAAGAGGTCTAGAGGTGGATGGAGAGAAGATCAAGGCAATCCAGGAATGGCCTACTCCCGCAACCGTCGGTCAAGTGAGGAGTTTCCACGGCCTAGCCACCTTCTATAGACGTTTTGTGCGAGATATCAGAACCATAGCAACCCCACTCACGTCCCTGACAAAGAAGAAGGTGCCATTTGTGTGGGGAGATGCTCAAGAGAATGAGTTGAAGTGGCGGCTGTCCCATGCACCCCTCCTAGCTCTTCCGGACTTCACCAAACCTTTTGAGGTCGAGTGTGATGCTTCGGGTATTGGCATTGGAGGAGTACTCATGCAAGTGGGTAAACCACTAGCATTTTTTAGTGAGAAATTAAAGGGAGCATGTTTAAACTACTCGACGTATGATAAAGAACTTTATGCATTGTTTAGATTATTAAAAACATGGCAACATTATTTATGGCCTAGTGAATTTGTCCTACGTACCGATCATGAGTCCTTAAGACATTTTAGGAGTCAAGATAAGTTAGATAGGAGACATGGTAGATGGATGGAGTTTATAGAAACTTTTCCTTATATCATAAAGTATAAAAAGGGCAAGGATAATGTTGTAGGGGATGCTCTCTCTAGGAGACACTCTTTAATCACAACTATGGATTCTAAGGTCTTAGGTTTCTATTATATTAAGGATCTATATGTTGATGATTCTGATTTTAGAGATATATTTAAGCAATGTGCATCTAGAGGAGCCTTTGATAAGTATTACTTGTTTGAGGGTTTTCTATTTTGAGTTGATAAAGTGTGCATTCCTAAGTGTTCCCTTAGGCTATTACTTGTTGATGAAGCCCATATGGGAGGCTTAATGGGGCATTTTGCGAGAGATAAGACTTATCATATGCTACATTCACATTTTTATTGGCCCCATATGCTTAGAGATGTAGAGAACTTGCTAAGAGATGTCTTGTGTGTTTAAAGGCTAAGGCTAGATTGAAACCTCATGGATTGTATACCCCCTTACCCACACCTAAGTCACCTTGGGAGGATATTAGTATGGACTTCACTGTTGGGTTACCTAGGACTAAGAAAGGGAGAGATTCAATTTTTGTGGTGGTAGATCGATTTTCTAAAATGGCCCATTTTATTGCTTGCCATAAGACTGATGATGCTTATAATGTAGCTAACTTGTTCTTTAGGGAAATTGTTAGATTGCATGGAGTACCTAGGAGTATAGTGAGTGATAGGGATGTTAAGTTTCTTAGTTTCTTTTGGAAGACTCTTTGGGGTAAACTAGGGACGAAGTTCCTGTTTTTGACTTCTAGTCATCCTCAAACGGATGGTCAAACCGAAGTAACTAATAGGACATTAACAACCATTCTGAGGGCTGTTTTAAAAGATAATTTGAAAGCTTGGGAAGATGTCTTGCCTCATGTAGAATTTGCATATAATCGTACATTACATTCTTCTACTAATCTAACTCCTTTTGAGTTATGGGTTGAATCCTTTGACCCCTTTTGATCTTATACTGTTGCCCATAGTGGAGTGAGTAGATTTTAATGCAGAAAAACAGGTGGATATCATCAAGGAACTGCATGAAAGGACACGCAAAAGGCTAGAGGAGAAGGGGAGGCAAGTGGCGGCCAAGGCTAATAGAAACCGCAAACAAGTGTTGTTCGAACCGGGAGACCTCCTGTGGTTGCATTTAAGGAAGGATAGGTTCCCGGAAAGGCGCAAGTCCAAGCTATCACCTAGGAGAGATGGACCATTCAAAGTACTACGTAAGGTTGGCAACAATGCTTATGTACTAGAGCTTCCGGAGGACTATGGAGTGAGCCCTACTTTCAACGTAGGAGATCTAAGTCCCTTTGAGTCAAGTGATGCGGATGGTGATGATTTGAGGACGAATCCTTCCCAAGAAGGGGAGTATGATGAGGGACCATCACCAACATCCGCTACTAGTCCTACATTGCAAGGGCCAATCACTAGATCAAGGGCAAGAGCAATTCAAGAGGAGGTGTCCAACTTGTTGGTGTCCTTAGCTCCTAAGGAGACCATTGATGATCCATTGTTGACTAAGGCTTCCTTAGTCATGTTAATGACGATTCCCGACGACTTGGACGTGGAAGGGAGACCATGCACACGTGATTTGGAGCCATGCAAGAGCAAAGAAGAGACACTTGTTCCGGAATTGCAAGAAATGGAAGATTGAGGCTTTTGGAGCTTCTTTTGTATTTTATATCATCTTTTGGTATAAAATGAAACACTTTTTATAACATTTAGGTTCAAAACATTTTAAGGGTTATTTTTATTTGTTTTAGTTATTTTATTTGTTTTATTGTCTTTTTGACAAATGTTATTCCTTTTTTTAGATAGGAGGCTTTCTAGGCATATAAAAACCCTCCCTTAGCTTCTTTCCTGTTTAGATAGATTTTAGCCAATTGATAAACCGTCTCTTTGAGAGCTTTTGTTTCCATTCAGAAAATTCAATCAATAAAGTGAGCCATTGATTGAATTGTTGTGAATCCCTGCTAGATTGTTCTTGTGTGTGTTAATCTCTTTAGACATTGGTGCTACTAGTCAATACTAGTCCCTCCTTGTGCTTGTCTCCATTGAAGGCTTGTGTAAGAAGAAAGGGTTGAAGGCATCATCTTGCTTGGGTTTTGATCAATCTGATCAAGGTTCTTGTAAGAGAGTCTTTTGGATCTACTTCTACCAAGCATTCCACGTTCCATTTAATTCTCGTTCTTCCCTTTTGCCCAACGTCATTTCTGGTTCTAAACAATTTGATTTTACGTGCCATTTGCTAAGGAAAACGTCCATTGTTGGTCTTCAAGGATTCCCAATCTAGATCTAGTCATTTGCGGCCCCAACCCGCATCAAAGTGGTATCAGAGCTAGTTGAGTACGAGTCCCGCATCAAAGGAGATGTTAGCACATTTTCAGCATGGGAATAAGGATTACCGGAATTTTGTTGGTTGGGTCTCCAATTGTTGTTGAAGTTCCTATTGTATTTGTTGTTATTCCAATGGTTGTTCCGGTTGTTATTTCTATTCCCTTGATTGTTCTCCCTTCCTAGATAGCCAACATCCTGCTCCTTTTTCGATTGAATGTTGGATTTTAAAACTTCTTTCAGCTCCTTAATCTCATTGTCGAGGGAGAAAATTTGAGCTTGGGCTGCTAGATTCAATCTTGCTCCCGGCTCTCCGAAATCTTGATTCCCACTCTCAACCTTCCTATGGGAATACTTCTCAATCACTAAAGCTTGCTTCTCATTAAAGTCCCAAGCATCATCATCCGTCATTTCCATAAAAGTTCCAAAAGAAAGGAATTGAAGTTTGAATTGAGTTTCCACATCTAATCCTGATACTGTATTAGTCCGTGAATGAGTCGATCTAGGTACAATGATCCGAATCCGGCTGAATGAAGCGAATCCAGATGCGGATTGAAACGTGGATATGGAATGGATGTAGGAAGACGTAGAGATGAACCAAAGAGAGTCAACGAAAAGAACCAAGGCTGAAGAGCCAAGACCCCGCTTCGTGAATGCCCTAGGCCCGTCTCCAATACAACTTTACACTAGCTCTGGCTAGACTAGCACAAAGAGGGACTCGTGAAGGCTCGAAGCACCAATACGAAGGCGGTTGACACAAACAAGCTCAGCCAAGCAAACAACGACAATGCCAACCAAAAACTCTCTTGTTCTTTGATTGATTTTGTGAATGATTACAAACGATAATTCTTAGCACAACAAAACGTGCCCTATTCAGCAGCTAAAGAGACTATATATAGACTCTTTTATCTAGACAAAATAAAGAAAAGAAAACTAAAACATTTGTGGAAGGTGGTAACAAGAGATCTTCCACAAATGTAGCTAACAACTTAACAAACAACTAATCAGCATCAAAATAGGCTGACTTATTCATAGCAGCTCCATGAGTGTTTTTGGACGGTTTAGAGCCCAAATGGATGATTTGACTGAAAGAAATGGGTTGACTTATTCAAACAGATCCATGAGTGAGTTGGACGGTTTTTAAGAGCCCAAATGGATGATCCGACTGAGGGAGCTGGTTACTCTCTTGGGCCGCCTTGGACGTGAGCAGCTGGTTACTCTCTTGGGTCGCCTTGGACGTTAGCAGCTGGTTACTCTCTTGGGCCGCCTGTGAAGTGAGCAACGTCGAGCTTGCTAGCATGGCTATATGATCCAACTCTTGTTGTTCTAACGTCTGCATGGTCTCTTCCCTTTGCTTGCTTGCTCCTACATTCACCAAGAGATTAACACATGATGTATGGAAGTTAAATGGTTCACGCATGGTGCCAAGCAATAGCACTTCCCTTGACGTAACTTCTTGGATCTCCTTAGCTCTTGCCCTAGTAATGGGTCCTTGATATCTTCCATGTAATGGTCCTACATCATCCACTCCTTCTTGGAAAGAATTCGACCCCGAATTTTCATCTTGTTCCGACTCTCCTTCATAGGGGCTCAAATCTCCTACGTTAAAAGTGGTACTAACTCCATATTCTTCCGGTAAGTCCAACACATATGCGTTATCGTTAATCCGGTGTAGGACTTTGAATGGTCCATCACCCCGTGGGGCTAGCTTGGAATGGCGTTTTGCTGGAAACCGCTCTTTCCTTAGATGTAGCCAAACTAGGTCGCCGGGCTGGAAAACCATCTACCGACGTCCTTTGTTATTCCGAGCTGCAGTTTCAACGCCCTTCTTATCAAGTGTAGCCTTGGTCTTGGCATGAAGTTCCTTAATGTAGTCCGCCTGTTCCAAAGCATCAAAAGCTACTCGATCCTTTCGAGGAATCGGTAATATGTCCAAAGGAGTTGAAGGGTTAATTCCATAAACACATTTGAAAGGTGATAACGAAGTGGAAGAATGCGTGGTTCGATTATAAGCAAACTCGATATGTAATAACATGTCTTCCCATTCTTTTAAATTATCTTTTAACATGGCTCTAAGGAGGGTCGTTAGGGTCCTATTGGTGACTTCCGTTTGCCCATCTGTCTGGGGATGACTAGAGGTCGAAAAAAGTAATCTAGTGCCCATTTTTCCCCAAAGCGTTTTCCAAAAGAAACTCAAAAACTTGACATCCCTATCACTAACAATGGTTTAAGGTATTCCATGCAATCTCACTATTTCTTTAAAGAAAAGGTTAGCGACATTATATGCATCATCAGTTTTATGACATGGAATAAAATGTGCCATTTTAGAGAATCTATCTACCACCACAAAAATGGAATCTCTTCCTTTATTAGTCCTAGGTAGTCCAACAATGAAATCCATACTTATATCTTCCCAAGGGCAACTAGGCGTCGGTAAGGGTGTATACAGCCCGTGGGGTTGTACCCTCGCTTTGGCCTTAAGACATTCAATGCACCTTTTCAGCATGTGTTCTACATCCTTGAACATATGAGGCCAATAAAAGTGAGTTTGCAACATGTGATAAGTTTTGTCCCTCCCAAAATGCCCCATTAAACTTCTTTTGTGGGCTTCTTCCACTAATAAGATCCTAAGGAAACATCTAGGTATGCAAATTTTATGTACTTTAATCAAGAAACCTTCAAACACAAAATACTTATCATAAGGGCCTTGAGTAATGCATCTATGAAATATCTTCCCAAATTCAGCATCATCCACATATAATTCTTTAATGTAAGTAAAACCTAACATCCTAGAATCCAAGGTGGTGATTAAGGTGTATCTCCTAGACAACGCATCCGCTACGGCATTATCCTTTCCCTTCTTATACTTGATAATGTAAGGAAAGGTTTCAATGAACTCCATCCACCTACCATGCCGCCTATCTAGCTTATCTTGGCTCCTAAAGTGTCTAAGTGAATCATGATCGGTTTTCAAAACAAACTCTTGGGGCCAAAGGTAATGTTGCCATGTTTTGAGTACTTTAAACAAGGCATACAATTCTTTGTCATACGTGGAATAGTTTAATCATGCACCCTTCAATTTTTCACTAAAGAAAGCTAGAGGCTTACCTTCTTGCATAAGGACACCGCCAATACCAATGCCGGATGCGTCGCATTCAACCTCAAAGGGCTTAGTGAAGTCCGGTAGAGCGAGTAGTGGTGCGTGGGTGAGGCGTTTCTTGAGTTCTTCAAATGCTCTTTGCTGAGGTTCATTCCACTCAAAAGGAACTTCTTTTTGGTCAAGGCCGTGAGTGGTGCTGCAATGGTACTAAAATCCCTCACAAATCTTCTATAGAATGTAGCTAGGACATGGAAGCTCCTCATGTCACCAACCGACCTAGGAATGGGCCATTCATTGATTGCCTTAACCTTATCCTCATCCACTTGCAAACCATTGGCACTTACTACAAAACCAAGGAAAATTACTCGGTTAGTATAGAAATCACATTTTTTAATATTAGCATACAAGTATTCTATACGCAATGTAGCAAGCACATCTCTCAAATGATTTTCATGCTCCTTTAAAGTCTTACTATAGATAAGAATGTCATCAAAGTAGACTACAACAAATAAACCAATATAAGGTCTCAAAATATGATTCATTAATCTCATGAAGGTACTACGAGCATTAGTTAAACCAAAAGGCATTATTAGCCACTCAAAGAGACCAAATTTGGTTTTAAAAGCTGTTTTCCATTCGTCCCCTTTCCTCATTCTAATTTGATGGTAGCCACTCCTAAGGTCAATCTTAGTGAAAATTGTAGCTCCATTTAACTCATCAAGCATGTCATCTAGACGGGGAATCGGGTGTCTATATTTGATAGTAATGTTATTGATTGCTCTACAATCAATACACATTCTCCAAGTATTATCCTTCTTGGTTACTAGCAGGACGGGAACGACAAAAGGACTAAGGCTTTCCCGAACATACCCTTTATCTAGCAAGGCTTGAACTTGGTTCTGAATTTCCTGGGCTTCCGTAGGGTTCATCCTATAGGCGGGTCTATTGGGAAGAGTGGCTCCGGGTATTAAATCTATTTGGTTTTCAATGCCCCTAATGGGCGGCAAGCCAGCTGGAACTTCCTCAGGAAAGATGTCCCTAAACTCGTCTAACAGCCCCTGGATAGAACTAGGAAGTGGAATCTTAGAGTCATGAGGCACCGTCACTAGAGATTTACACAAACTCATCATTAGCACATCCATAGAAGCATAGTTAGTGACATATTCATTCCTAGACTCAAGATAGCTACTTGTTGGTTGTACTAACAGTGTTTGATGGGTTTTGTTCTCCTTACTCTTAGGCCATGTCATTTAGGCTTTTGAGGGGTTCCTTGCTCTACCCTCTTGTTCTCATAATACTCGGCTATTTGTAAAGGTGTCATAGGTTTAAGTGTTAAAGTTTTACCTTTATACTCAAAGCTATATTTATTAGAAAACCCATCATGTACAACTTTCCTATCATATTGCCATGGACGACCAAGCAACAAGTGACAAGCATTCATAGGCACAACATCACATGTAATAATATCCTCATATGATCCTAATGTTATATTGACCTTAGTTTGCTTATTGACCTTAAGTTCTCCACACTCATTCATCCAATGTAGTTTATATGGCCTAGGGTGATAAAATGTAAAAAGTTGTAATTTGTTTACCATTTCAGTGCTAGCTATGTTGGAACAACTTCCCTCATCAATTATCACATTACACACTTTTCCTTTAATACTACACCTAGTATGAAACAAATTTTCACGTTGGTTATCCTCACAAGGTGCTAGTTGGACATGCAAAGTTCTCCTAGCTATCAAAGATTCACCTTGTTCATACTCAATGCAATCATCATTCTCATTTTGCTCATTGTCATAAATTAATGCATTTTCATCATCCAATTCCACATCATCCTCACTCTCATATTCTCCTAGATGATTTATGATCAAAGTGCGTCTATTAGGACATTCCCTACTCATGTGTCCTCTACCTTGGCATTTAAAACACACAATGTCCCTAGTTCTAGAGTTAGAGGTAGGAGTACTCCCTCGATGACCACTTGAAGGCTCATTCAAGGATCGTGGTGTAGTGGACGGTGTAGAAGACCTTCGTTGGCCTTCTTGGCTCATAGGTGCCGACTTTCTCTCCTCCTTCTGGCCTCCTTGATCCCTGCTGTGGATAGGCAGCCGGTTTCCTTGTGATTTCCAAGCGTTGGACATCCCATAAGGCGGCTTGTGTTCCCGGTTTCGCACCTTAGTCTTCCTTTCCACCTTGATGGCCAAGTGTAGTAATTGCTCCATGGTGCTGTATGGATACATATCAACTTCATTAGCCAAATTAGAGTTAAGAATACGAAGATACCTAGCCATAGTATTTTCCTCATCCTCTAGAACGTTGGCCTTCACCATAGCAACTTGCATATTCGTATAGGCTTCCTCAGCGCTAAGAGAGCCTTGTCTCAAATTTTCCAGCCGTTGTCGAAGCTCTCGTGTATAGTGAGGTGGGACGAATCGAGTCCTCATTAGTGCCTTCATATGCTCCCATGTGGTGATTTGAGGATCCATTGTTCGCACTCTTTCTTTGACTACGTGATCCCACCAGACCAATGCATAGCCTTGGAACTCGAGAGCGGCTAGTTGAACCTTCCTAGGCTCGATGAAGTTATGACACAACCAGATCTGCTCGACTTTAGTTTCCCACTCCGTGTAGACGTCGGGATCACACTTTCCTTCAAAGACGGTAATTTTGATTTTGACTTTGCCGAGACTGTCTTGCTCTTGATAGGACGTAGATTATCACGTTCTCGTCCTTGCCTTGGTTGTTGGAATGGTCAATTGTAATCTTCCCAAGTATGATCCTCAAAAGGAGCTCCATTCCGTCGTTGAAAATTATCAACAAATGATGGCATATTAGAAGCATTAGGGAGGACATTGGACTGTAAATTACCTTGATCCGGATGATCTGGCTCTCTAGTAACGTGTGAGGGACCACCAAACTCATAGTTGGTTCTCAAAGGTGGTGTCCGCAATGGTGGTGTTCGTGCTTCCATAGACTCCACTCGTTTGGATAGGTTAGCTACGGAATCGAAAAATTGTTTCAATAGATTGAGCATCTCAGGCGTGACGGTCTCGCTGCTAGACTTGCTGGGGCTTTGGGACCTAGACATGCTCAAGTAACAAACAAAGAACCGGTTAGGTTAGAAAACAAAGATCTCACTTGTGTATCGCTCACTCTCTCGTTGGTATTGCCTAGCTGGTGGCTCGAGTTGTAAGGATCCAACACCTTAAGATCACGATATTCGAACCTTCTTAGCAACCCTTTGGAGCTAGAACTACCGAAATTGATGTTAGGGTCGGACATGGATCAAGACACCCCTAATCGGAGTATTGACCATTGGGTTGGTGTAGGTATGGTGGTTTGTAATTAGAATGACGTTGGAGTTATTTGAAGGAGTTCTCACAAAGAGGCAACTTTTCCTTGTGCTTGATGGTCGATTAATAGAAGGCCAGCCGTTTTTGTGTTGTTCTTTTTTTTTTTTTTTGAAAGATCTCTTAGACTTTGTCAAAGATTTGTAGGAGAGAAGGTAACCGAAATTGATTGCAACGAGATTTGTGGGAGAGAAGGTTACCGAAACTGATTGCACGTTCGATCTCGATCTCTTTTTTTTTTTGTTTTGTGTTTACCTCTCATCAAGATGTTATCCGGCCCTAAGAAACCCTTGGCTTTTGATTTTGCACACTTCAAGCACAAGCTAAACCTCAATTGGTTAGGCAATAAGGTTAACAAAGAAGAAAGGAGTGATCAATTGTACCAACTGATACGGTATTAGTCCGTGAATGAGTCGATCTAGGTATAATGATCCGAATCCGGCTGAATGAAGCGAATCCAGATGCGGAATGAAACGTGGATATGGAATGGATGCAGGAAGACGTAGAGATGAACCAAAGAGAGTCAACGAAAAGAACCCAGGCTGAAGAGCCAAGACCCCGCTTCATGAATGCCCTAGACCCGTCTCCAATACAACTTTACACTAACTCCGGCTGGACTAGCACAAAGAGGGACTCGTGAAGGCTCGAAGCACCAATCCGAAGGCGGTTGACACAAACAAGCTCAGCCAAGCAAACAACGACAATGCCAACCAAAAACTCTCTTGTTCTTTGATTGATTTTGTGAATGATTACAAACGATAATTCTTAGAACAATAAAACATGCCCTATTCAGCAGCTAAAGAGACTATATATAGACTCTTTTATCTAGACAAAATAAAGAAAAGAAAACTAAAACATTTGTGGAAGGTGGTAACAAGAGAGCTTCCACAAATGTAGCTAACAACTTAACAAACAACTAATCAGCACCAAAATAGGCTGACTTATTCAAAGCAGCTCCATCAGTGTTTTTGGACGGTTTAGAGCCCAAATGGATGATATGACTGAAAGAAATGGGCTGACTTATTCAAACAGATCCATGAGTGAGTTGGACGGTTTTTAAGAGCCCAAATGGATGATCCGACTAAGGAAGCTGGTTACTCTCTTGGGCCGCCTTGGACATGAGCAGCTGGTTACTCTCTTGGGTCGCCTTGGACGTGAGCAGCTGGTTACTCTCTTGGGCCGCCTGGGAAGTGAGCAACGTCGAGCTTGCTGGCGTGGCTATATGATCCAGCTCTTGTTGTTCTAACGTCTGCATGGTCTCTTCCCTTTGCTTGCTTGCTCCTGCATTCACCAAGAGATTAACACATGATGTATGGAAGTTAAATGTTTCACGCATGGTGCCAAGCAATAGCACTTCCCTTGACGTAACTTCTTGGATCTCCTTAGCTCTTGCCCTAGTAATGGGTCCTTGATATCTTTCATGTAATGGTCCTACATCAAATCACTTGTAATAAATCTCCAATAATTCCAGCTTTGAAATGCCATGGTGTGGGCAATCCAATAGAAGATCTTGAAACCGTACCTTTCCCAAGATTTAAATAAACTTTCATTAGGTTTCATAGGAAAAAAAACAATTTATTTTACCTCTCAACTCCGCCGTTTTGGATGGCGGAAAGAAGTTGGTGAGGAATTCCGAAGTCATCTCCTCCCAAGTGTTAACTCTTCCAGCTGAAAGAGCTTGATACCAAGCTAAGGCTTTTTCCTTCAAAAAGAAGAAGAACGGTCTCAACTTATAGTTGTTGTTGATTGCTCTTGGAGCCTTCAAAGTCTCCATAAGAATCTCATAATTTTTCAAATGTTGATGCGGAGATTTTAGTTTCCATTCCACCAAACTGACTTTGGCGTATCATAGTAATGACTCGAGGGCAAAACCCATAGTCATGCTCATCCGGATTTCCAAGATTCACGCCCAAACGGCGCGGTTGCTGATTCAGTTTCATTCGTTGCCCAAGAGTTTGCGGCTCAGCCACGACATTAGCAACTCTCTCCTCCCTAACAGGAGCGCGAGGAGTAAGTGGTGGATTAGGTGGATGAATTTCTTCCAACTCAGGCATATCATCATCATATGATTCACCTTTATTGTCCAAGGCGGCTTTCTCCAAGTGTGTTTTCGTACCATCGCCCGGATTCCATCCAATTCAGCTTGAAAACGCTCTCTATCAGCGCAAGCTACAACTTTCTCCTCAAGAAGTCTTCTTTCACTTTCATTAAGAAGAGCCCGAGTTTCGTCTAACTCAGCTTGAAGATTCTTTTCATTGTGTTCAACCATCTTTTTCTCCCTTAACCGTTTCTTGAGAGTCTTCTCCGATTCAGGATCAAAAGGATCGAGGTCTTTATCAGATTGAGACCTTCACATATACCTAAAGACAAATATGCAAAATCACTAAGGTAGATAGATCAAATAACAAGAGCAAAAGCTCCCAAGCCCGACAACCGAAAACGGAATTTGGCCTAAACCAAATCCCCGAGAACGGTGCCAAAGCATGTCGCTGTAAAGTGTGCGTCACTAAGTCTTAAATATATAAAATCTGAAATCAAGCAAAGCGAACCCGCAGTGTACGGATCGGTATAGTAAAGCAAGAATACCAGAGATCGAACTCAGGGATTTGGGGGATCAAATTCGTTCGTAAATTGCCTAGCAAGATAAAAAGCTTTTGTAAAGATAATTGGGAAAACAACGATTCTAAAGATTCACGTAGCCATTTGTGGCAATCGATTCAAGACTTCTAAAAGTATAAGGACGGAGTTAGGATTGCAAAGGTATAGATCTAAGGTAGGTTGTTGTACGGTGAAGTTCCAAACCCATAAGTCTCACTCAAAGGCTCTCTCGATAAAGAATGTTGAGTTTCGTTATGAAGAGAATCGAAGGACAAGATTAAACTCTCAAATCCCATGCCCAAACCCAAGGGAATCAAAGATAAGCCAAAAAAGGTTAAGGTTGTGAAACTCGAAACCAATGCAGAGGATGTTGAGTCTCACTACTACCTAGAAAAGGTAAACCAAGGCTAGGTTAGGGCCAATATTTAACTTTGGATCAAAGTTAAAGCAAAACACGTACGAAAGAGGAAAACCACGGTCATATCTTGAAGAACCACGGCCGTGGAACTCAAGAACACTCCGTTGAAAGGATCGACGACGAAGATTCTCGCAACTCTCAAGGTCCAAACTGTTTTGGTTCAATCTATCATCATCTATGCCACAACTATCAACCCTTCATCTTAGAATCCCTTAAAGGTTTTTAGCCAACAATCATAGTCATCAAATCAATAATCAAGATTAAAAGAAAGAAAAGATAAAACCTTGAAAACTCAATAGCAAACACTAAATCAATATCAAAATCCATACTTGTGTTCAATAAATATAGAATAGAGTAAGAAATCTCTCACAATCTTAAAGAACAAAGAAGAACGGGATGTCAATCCGCCTTCAAAGTGAAACCCTAAGATCTTCCAACTTTGCAATCTAAAAATGCATACTTCTCTAAATCTTCCTTCCAAAATCTTCTCACAATAAGATGTTGCAAAAGTATGCAACCAATGTGTAGCGCGGGATCCAAAAATGTAGCAAGCTCTCCCTTTTCTATCTTCCTTCAGCCTTCTTATAAGAGAAAATAGGGTTACGAAAGGCCCATAACCACTGCTGATGTGGCAAATATGACACGTGGCATCCGTTAGAAGAATCACGGCCAAGACCAATTTTCCACGTCCGTGGAACCCACCGTGGAATGGCATATTGCTCTGGACATGCATTCCCACGGTCATAATTAAATTAATTCCCAAAATCACGACCGTAGTTCCTTGTACTTGACCGTGGAATCCCTAAAACGTGCATGAAATCGCTTGTTTACCAAAGCTTTCTACTCATACTCCTTCCTCAGTGATGAAGGATCATCTGAGCTAACTCCATCTTCACCACCTCAAGGGACTCTAACAAGAGTGCAAGCTAAATTTCAAGTTGAGATGAATGCTCTTTTCCTAAACATGGTCCATGAAGCTCAACCAAGTCTACATTCATCAAGTCTAAGGACGATCTTGTGGATCAGCCACGAACACATCCGAGCCAAGATGATTAATGGAGCTTAAATTGTATTTCTAGTTGTTGGGCAGGCCTTGGGACGCATTTCAAAGGACAGACGGAGGCCTTGAAATCAGATACAAGGGGTTTCACGTGTGTGCATGTGCATGGCTGGAACATTCATTTAAGTATGTGGACGTGTGTAACACACCAAATTATGAGAACTCGGGGAGCTACTGGTTAGGACCTCACAATGGGTCCCGACCATAGTTTGACAACAATTTTTACTTGGATCTTACAACAAGGCACAAAAGTATTTAAAACATTTGAAAACTGTAAACAATATATACATGGAGAATATGTATCAGCCTTACAAGAAACGTTACTAAAATGATGCATATGAAGAACAGAAGACATCCCCGTCCCCAACTAAATGAGTACGTGGACCCGACTGACCATTTCCTCCGGATCTCTCTACAAATGTCTTAACCTGCAAGGTAGATCCCAGGCGGTATAAAACCGTTAGCTAACATTCTATGCATAAGTATAAAGGTAAAAGGACAATCACACATCATACATAATCAACATGCAACACTCAATCCTTTTATTATCTTTAATTAGGTGATAGATCATTACTAATGATACTTATTTTGTGACACGAGGGATTCCCAAACCTCGCCCCTGTCCCCGTTTACCAACGCGGAATGGTACTAATGCATCTGACAGTCTACCGGACTGGGCTGGTCGCAGGGAACCTCCTAGACTCTCGCAAGAGCTAGACAGATGATGTCACGACCCGTTATCATACACTTGGGTCGATTACGTAAATAATAAAGTCGGCCTAATCCGGTTTCGTTGTTTATCATAACTAGCAAACACCACTCATACACATTACACTCATACAAGAAAGCCATCTAAGTAAGTCCGTGGACTTACCTGAATCAGATCTCGACTTTCTAATTCGCAAATCGATTTGTACAGTAGGAATTCAGTTGCCTGTCAAAGGAGGCAAGTGTGTAAGCACACTTTCTAGGTGATTAGAAGTCTAAGACTTCCAAGATAGTAGGTCTTAATAGAACGGAATTGATTACAGTATTAATTTATGGTAAAATGACTATTTTACCCTTGGTCCCGAAACTTCTAAAAATTTCATAATTTATGTCTAAACTCTTGTTTGAGACTAAAATGTCATATTATAACTCATAAAGATGAGTATGGTTACAAACTGGCAATTTACACATTCTTCTTATTTTCCAAAAGATTGTTAAGTTCCAACTTCGGCTTCAAATATGAAATTCGAATAGTCTTATAAAAATTCCGAAATAATTCCCTAGATCATCTATGATATCCCATCTACTCATAGGAGAAAGAATTTCTTAAAACTGTTAAAGCATCACTTCTACAAAAATTTCTAAAGTTGGTTACAACACTTATCAAACAGCACATTGTCTTAACTTTGAAAAATCATAACTCCTAAACTACTCGCCGGATTTATCCCAAATTTTGATATGTTCTACTATAAAATCTTATCTATAATATATCCAAAATTCGGCTGAAAAGGAGATCAAAATCCTGTTTAAAACTATCTCACAAAACCGAATTTCAGCACAACAGAAAAACTGCTTACGACTCAATCTTTGAAAATTCATAATTCCCAAACCACTCGCTGGATGCCTCCCAAATTTTAATATGTTCTACAACAATGTATCGACTATATCATATCCAAAATTCAAGCCCAACGGAGATCAAGAGCCTATTAAAAACTATCTCACAAAACAGCATCCCATGCTGTTTTTCTCAACTCAGCACATTTATAAAAACTGTATGAGGAGTCAACTTTGAAACCCCATATCTCTCAAAACATAACATGGATTCCTCTGAAATTTTACTATGTTAGACTATACAATATCGACTAAAACATATCCGAAAATCAGCAGTAAAGGTGGAGTCTAACCTACCCAAAACTGGGGCTGAAGTTGACTGTTCTTCACTTCCGAAAACTCAGCAAACGCCTCAGCTCTTCAAGCTATCTTCCGAGGCTGTTCTAGCAGGTTTCCCGACACAATAGGGGCTCTAATTAGCACATATAGATACAAGGTTATGCAGTGAAGGGAGGTGCGGTATTTACCAGACAAGAGTGACTCGGCAAGCAAACTAGTACGAGGAAGAAGACAGAAGGCGGCTCATGCGCTGCTGTTGCGTGCACGTCCACAGGAGGAGAGGTGTTGCTGAGATTGGGAGGAGACGAATGTGTGCTGGCTCGACAGAAGCGAGGAGAGGCTGCGTGCTTGCTCGACGACAGAGGGGGTGCGAGGCTGTTCGGTCGAAGGCGCCTGCGGCTCGCTGGCATGGAGGCGAAGACGAAGGGGAGCTGCTGCTGCTGCCCGTTTTTGTCATGCGTGATGGGGAGAGACGTGAAGAGACAACCGCTGCTAGGGAAAAGACGCAGGAAGGGGAGATGGAGGCTGGTGAGGGTGGGCTTCTTCACAGTTGGCCCAGAAGCAAGCAACACGTACCACATTCTGCACAGGAGGGATGGCTGGCCAACAACAGTTTCGGGCCTGCTTGTCTAGGCCTCGTCAAGCCTTGTTTGGGCCTCGTCAAGACCTTGTCTGGGCCTCGTCAAGACCTTGTCTGGGCCTTGTCCAAAGGCTTGTCATGCTTGTTAAGAGGTTATTTAGATTAGTCTTGCAAGAATTAAACTCTAAGGAAGATAGATATATTTTATGTGTGTAAAAATTCCACATGAAATGATAAAATGTTTTAATTTATAAAATTAAGGATTATGTAAGAAGATTGAAGCCTCACATAAAATTATAGAAGTTGATAAAAACTTTTTATGTGCTTAACTATTCACATTATATGACAAGGTTTATGATGATTCTGGATTTACCGGAAATAAAATTTCCGGGTATTACAAGGTACCATATTAATCACTTTATGTGAATTAAGGTCACATAAAATGATAGAATTTAGTGTTGTTTTATTTTGTTTGAAATTAAGAAAGGTTAGCGGATCGGAATCCGGTTCGCTTGGGTTTTAAATGGAATTAAATTTTTCCGGGTATTACATCAGTACCCCCTTAAAATAAGATTCGTCCCGAAACTTAGAACAAGGTATTTAATCAAACGACTTCCAAAATTAAACTTGTATATCCTAGTCTCACTAAATTTTTATTTTGTTTTCTAAACTCCTCTAACCCTATCAAAGCGTAACGAAAAATCCGGTCGTTACATCAGATCCCCCTCAAAATAAGTTTCGTCCCGAAACTTAGGGTAGGACAATCCTGATCACCCTTTAAGGCACCAAATGGGTGTGTTTGATCACTACACAAAAGTCTCGTCGTTTCCACATCTAAGTTTCCCGCACATCAAGGTTACCAAAAGCACACATCACTGACTAAACACTAAATCATGAAATAAACAAGTAGTCAAACAATATCACACATATAAGGTCAACTCGTCACTCTCGAGGTTACAACTATCACTACATAGGTCTTTGAAATGTTACGTCTCTTACTATCCCCAATATCTTAGGTAGCCTTATCACCTTTTCATAAAACCACTAAATCTTAAATCTTTTCATCACAAGCGTCTGCTACCACGTTCTAGAGTGGTTACCGGATATCTCACCGGTATCATCCGGCTTAACTGTCTGATCCTCTCATATGATAACCTAACCCGTGTCTGGTAGGTATCTCCCCATTGAAATTCTCAAACTCAGTTCCCAAACTTAGTCTCCGTGGAAAGCTGAAGCTACCCTCTCCAATAGGGTGAGAAATACTAGTCCATCTGTCACTTTTAAACCGCTTTAAAACTTCCAATGATTGCCTTACACGACTCACTTCTAGATCCTTTGATGACCCTACGGAAAAATGATCTATTCAATTTTCTTCCCTTTGTTATGACCACTTGCTTCCGGCCTTCTGAAAAGGTTTTGACTACACAACCAGGTCAAAGGTCCTGGACATCCACCAACATTTACCAAGTGCTCAATGCTCTTCGTATCACGACCCACTTGGTCTTGTCTTTTAATATTACTCAGTCATCTTACTCCTCAAGTAAGGAATCGTCACCTTTACCCTTTTCAGGTCTAACACTCGAGACAACTAAAAATCAAATCTAGTGGTCATCCTCTTTGTTAACTTGGCATTATTATATTATTTACAGATCTCTCATATATTGTTTGCTCAAACTTAGGTTTATCACGCATTTTCCAAGATCTTAAGTGACCTAGAATACGTCCGGAATGATGGTATTAGACACAAAGTGATCTCCTATCACCGTTATTTGATCATGACTACTCAATAATTGTTAACATACCATCAGCAGTGCAGTCTTTTCTCCACCATGGTTATTAGACCGATAATATCCCTCTGACACAAAAGCAACTTGGATCCGTTCCGACATAACATTACACATAAAATCTACTCCAAAATTATGCTTTCTTTAAGCACGGTTACTAGGTTGCAAGTATGCTCCTGTCGCTTCTCTTTCTAATGTATCTTCGACTCAGGATGGTAGTTACTCACTTGGAGCTTTCTAGTGCAGGCCATGCATAATACTTTTATTACATCCTTAATTATTTCCTAATCCATCCAGAAAACTCAGTCTAGAGTATTCCATTAGTATGGAAGTCCAAAACTACTTGTCTAGCAACATGTAGCAAAGCCATCACTCTTCACTCGGATCCATAATAGGGTACCAGTCTACTTCTATTACCTCTACATGCCCATAAGTTTCCGTACAACATTTCCAGTCACTCACATAGCCTATCTCACGTTTCTTCCAACTAGAATGCATTTCTCCAACTATCACCATCTTAAACTCGACACGACATTCATCAGTACCCTTGAGCTTCTTGTTTGTGGGTTAGGACCCACCACACTTCCGCTGCGCTACTCTACTTATCCTTTTGTCACTCATTAATCCTAAGGACCTTTTCTGTAAGTATAAAATGATTGACCTCAAAACTCTTTCTCCCAATTACATCATGAGTCGTATACGGATGAAGTACCAAGTACCTTCTTTACTTGCCTTAAGAAAATAAAACAACGATTGAAAAACAACTTCTTCCGCTTACTTTCTTAATTCTTCTACCACGGATCCAAACTCTCTGAATTGACCGGAGTTTGATCTTAACTAGCCAAGAGGTAACCCTTAAAACGTTTCTCTTTATACCTTTAATTCATCCAAGAAGGTTGTAGTTGCCTACTTGAGGGAATTCTCTAAGGCGTCGGTAAAGCTAGTCCATAGATCCACAATCACAAATATCTCTTCTTAACGGCACATAACTCGTCAATACCCAACAATACTTGCACGTTCTTGGTTGACATCGGTCAGTCTATAATTGACTTATCTCAATTTCATATCTCTACTGGTATTAAACTTTTGGTGCACATCACGTTGTAGATTAATACTTTTATCCTTCTTTAGTTCGTCTTATCTTTCACTCTTCTTCTTCCTTTGGGACAACTTTCTTTCTCAAGTATCATTGTGCCATTCGACTGACGTTAAAAGTTGTTCCTAACACTCCACGATAGATGGTAAGCGTCTTGTAGTTCCGATGACTTTTAATTACCTCCTAATTGTAGTCCCTTTACTGGGACCGTCTATGTTGATGACCTATGTTCTGTTATAAATGGGGGTTACCTTGGACTCTTTAGTCCACCACACAATTCTCACAAGCATAGGTTCCTCAATCGGCGTTGTTTGTAATATTTCCTTCCAAATCTCTGTTGACTATGTTACCGGGCTTCGATCCTTTCGATACTGGCGTTGTGATTCTTCTTAGAATTCTTATCTTGAAAGAAGACAAAACGTCTCCCGGCTTGTGAAGTCTATATTTCGCTCTTACATTAAGTTGTAAGTCTCCATTCCATGTTAATTGTGATCTGTCAAAATTTCCTTAGCTAGTAGGTAAACGGTTGCTCACAATAATCCTTTTATACTTCTTTAGTTCGTTCTACCTTCCACCCTTCGGCTTCTTATGGGCTAACTCCATTTCTCTAGTCCGATTGTGTCATTCATCTGGCATAAATAGTCGTTTAAAGTTTCCACGATAGCTTGCAAGCGTCTTTGAAATTATTATGGCCGAAATGATCATCCACATGCAGATCCTTTTGCATAGACAATCTGTGTTGGTGGCTTAGGTCCCGTGATAATTCGGGTTACCCTGGACTCTCAAGTCTAGCAAGGTCGTTCTCCCATACAGATTTCTTCACTGGTGTTGGTGGTAATATCGCCTTCTTGAACCTCCGTTGACCCTGCTACAGGCTTCCATTCTTTGGATATTGGCGTCGCGGTTTCTTTCAAACTTTTAATATCTCTGAGGAGGTCAAAACCTTCCCACGCTTGTGGGGTCTGCCTTTTTGCTTTTAGACTCAATTGTAGGTCTTCATTCCGTGCACCTTAGATTCTCACACCCGGATTGACACTTTGTCTCTTCTGGTTTCTCATGCCCCTAATGGTTTATGGGGCATCCGCCTCGATTATGATGTCCTTGATTCCGCAATCTTGGTTATACTCAATTCTAGTTGTCCTGTTCCAATATCGTTAACTCTATTCCACACTCTTGTAGTCTCTTGCATGGTTCTTCTAATTCCGCCTCTCAGCCTTGTATGCCCGAGTTCCTTGTACGACCTTCTATTCCTTCTAATTGAACTACCTCATGGATTTCTTCCTCATCTAATTGTGCATGTGGTAAAAATTATCTTCACAACTTTACTTCCTTGCTCACTTGTTCTTTGGTTAATTTGTAAGGATCACCAAGCAGTCTACCTGAGTATAATACTCAATTCAAGGTCCGATTCCATTACATCGTTTTGGAGATTCTTCAAGTCCGCAGTTGATTTATCATGAGGCGATAATCGCTTCGTGATATCACGACTAAAGCATATAAAATATCCTTTAGGATACTAACAAGCTAAGCCTACACATGTATATAACATATGATAATAACCATCATAAAAAGTCTATAAGCTAACTCCTATCGATCCAAGTTGCAGAGATCCACGGAGAGCGATGGTGGTCCGACGTACTACTAACCCAACAACCCGACTATGCGCATGTGTAAAAATAGAAATTCATTTTGAAAATCTTAGACCCCTTTTCGGGTTCTAGTTATTTTATACATTCGGTCTTTCAGAAGATTTCAAGTGCCATTGTTGCCAACCCAGAGCTCTGATACCATATTGTAACACCCCAAATTCTGAGAACTCGGGGAGCTACTGGTTAGGACCTCACAATGGGTCCCGACCATAGTTTGACAACAATTTTACTTGGATCTTACAACAAGACACAAAAGTATTTAAAACATTTGAAAACTGTAAACAATGTATACATGGAGAATATGTATCAGCCTTACAAGAAACGCTACTAAAATGATGCATATGAAGAACAGAAGACATCCCCCGTCCCCAACTAAATGAGTACGTGGACCCGGCTGATCATTTCCTCTTGATCTCTCTACAACTGTCTTAACCTGCAAGGCATCTACAAGCGGTATAAAACCGTTAGCTAACATTCTATGCATAAGTATAAAGGTAAAAGCACAATCACACATCATACACAATCAACATGCAACACTCAATCCTTTTATTATCTTTAATTAGGTGATAGGTCATTACTAATGATACTTATTTTGTGACACGAGGGATTCCCAAACCTCGCCCCTGTCCCCGTTTACCAACGCGGAATGGTACTAATGCATCTGACCGTCTACCGGACTGGGTTGGTCGCAGGGAACCTCCTAGACTCTCGCAAGAGCTAGGCAGATGATGTCACGATCCGTTATCATACACTTGGGTCAATTACGTAAATAATAAAGTCGGCCTAATCCGGTTTCGTTGTTTATCATAACTAGAAAACACCACTCATACACATTACACTCATACAAGAAAGCCAGCTAAGTAATTCCGTGGACTTACCTAAATCCGATCTCGACTTTCTAATTTGCAAATCGATCTGTATAGTAGAAATTCAGTGGCCTGTCAAAGGAGGCAAGTGTGTCAGCACACTTTCTAGGTGATTATAAGTCTAAGACTTCTAAGATAGTAGGTCTTAATAGAACGGAATTGATTACAGTATTAATTTATGGTAAAATGACTATTTTACCCTTGGTCCCGAAACTTCTAAAAATTCCATAATTTATGTCTAAACTCTTATTTGAGAGTAAAATGTCATATTATAACTCATAAAGATGAGTTTGGTTACAAACTGACAATTTACACATTCTTCTTATTTTCCGAAAGATCGTTAAGGTCCAACTTCAGCTTCAAATATGAAATTCGAATAGTCTTATAAAAATTCCGAAATGATTCCCTAGATCATCTACGATATCTCATCTACTCATAGGAGAAAGAATTTCTTAAAACTGTTAAAGCATCACTTTTACAAAAATTTCTAAAGTTGGTTACAACACTTATCAAACAGCACACTGTCTTAACTTTGAAAAATCATAACTCCTAAACTACTCGCTGGATTTATCCCAATTTTTCATATGTTCTACTATAAAATCTTATCTATAATATATCCAAAATTCAGCTGCAAAGGAGATCAAAATCCTGTTTAAAACTATCTCACAAAACCGAATTTCAGCACAACTGAAAAACTGCTTACGACTCAATCTTTGAAAATTCATAATTCCCAAACCACTCGCTGGATGCCTCCCAAATTTTAATATGTTCTACAACAATGTATCGACTATATCATATCCAAAATTCAAGCCCAATGGAGATCAAGAGCCTATTAAAAACTATCTCACAAAACAGCATCCCATGCTGTTTTTCTCAACTCAGCACATTTATAAAAACTCTATGAGGAGTCAACTTTGAAACCCCATATCTCTCAAAATATAACATGGATTCCTCTGAAATTTTAGTATGTTAGACTATACAATATCGACTAAAACATATCCGAAAATTAGCAGTAAAGGTGGAGTCAACTTTGAAACCCCATGATACGGGGATTTAGCCCATCGAGCCGGATCTAGCACCATCAACACGAGAAAGTTGAAAACGACTCCATGGGACTCATAGTTGCGGAAGCTTGTAGACTCTTTTGTGGAAAGGGAAACTAAAGCTACGAAAGGGAAAGATAGGAGGCAAGCAAGCTATGCTACCCTTGAACCAACCCATTGATACAATCAGCCAAGAACCAATACGACAAACGGTACAATCCATGGACTAGATCGATCAAGAACCGAATCCAAGAACGACACAACCCTCTCGTCTATAAAGCGATGGACCGATTTTGAGGAACCCATCCCAAACAATGCAAAGCACCATGGCTAAAGAGCCAAGACACAATTGCAAATGATGTGATAAACCCGCTCATCGAGTAATCTAGGCCCATCTCACAAGAACCATACAACTCGAGCTCCAATCTCCATTGGAGGCGAGAGGGAAAGACGTTCAATCAACTCAACGGTTGCTTATCTATTGCATCAAAAACTTGTCCTTACAAAGGAGAAGAAACTCCCTTAAATAGGCATCTTCCAAAAAACTAAAATAAAGACAACTAAACCAACAATTAATAAACCTAAAATAACTAAGAAAATAAAGCAATGAACCGGCTCTTAAAATGCAAGTGAACCGGCCCCAAATAAACAACTTAATCCTAATCAAAACACAAATAATTTAGGCAACTAATGATTACAAACTTCAGCATCAATCAGCTTCTTCGTTTTCGGTTCCGTATCATTCTCTCCTTCTTGGAAAAGCTTCGACCCCGAAGCTTGTGGTAAGTCCGATGGAGGCAATACAGGGTAGAGGTACTCCGACGCAATGAAACGACTAACATCACCCTTATCATCCGGCCAGTTAACTATGTGCAAATAACCAAACCCACGGGCAAGGACCCGAAAAGGCCCTAGACCGTTTGGGTTCGCGTCAAGCCGAGGGCGGCCTCGCTGCGGTATCTTGACCCAAACCCATGTCCGGGCCGCATGAGTGGACCTCCTCCGAGCTTGGCGAGCGGTCTCAGCGTCGAGGCGTGATGGTGGCTTGCGGTTTGCCTTAGAACGTGGGCGTCCTTTGCGGGCTGGAACACGAGCGGTTGAAGACGACTCCATGGGAGGCCGATGTTGATACGGGGATCCTCATCTTGCAAGGCTGTGGTTGAAGGCCGTAGACTAGGTGAGATGGCTGCGGCGCAGCAGCTCAACGGGAGAGAAGAAGGGCGGCGGTGGCGCTGCAGTTTGACGGAAGTAGAAGAGGGAAAGGCGTAATGGCGCTGCAGTTCGATGAGAGTAGAAGAGGGAGGCGTGAGGGTGCTGCAGCTTGATGGGAGTAGAAGAGGGAGAGGCGTGAGGGCGCTGCAGTTCGACGGGAGTGGAAGAAGGAGGCGTGGTGGCTAAAATGTAGGGGGTGGTTATAGGTTAGCTAATTTTGTGGAGGCAAAGTGATAGGATCACATAGGCTGAAACGTGATGGCTAAAATGTAGGAGGTGGTTACGGGGGTTAGCTAATTTTGTGGAGGCAAAGTGATAGGATCACATAGGTTGAAATGTGATGGCTAAAATGTAGGAGGTGGTTATGGGCATTGCTAATTTCATGGAGGCAAGGCTGAAACGTGTAGGAGGGGGTAGTGGGCGGGTTTTTTTTGGTCGAAACAGTGGAGAGTGTACGTGGGCGGCAGTTTGGCTGAGGTTAGGGCGGCGGCAACACCAAGGACACCCGATGAACATCACAAACCGGAACGTTGACGGCGCATATGGCACTGACACCAATCTGATACGGGGATTTAGCCCGTCGAACCGGATCTAGCGCCATCAACACGAGAAAGCTGAAAACGACTCCATGGGACTCATAGTTGCAGAAGCTTGTAGACTCTTTTGTGGAAAGGGAAACTAAAGCTATGAAAGGGAAAGATAGGAGGCAAGCAAGCTATGCTACCCTTGAACCAACCCATTGATACAATCAGCCAAGAACCAATACCACAAACGGTACAACCCATGGACTAGATCGATCAAGAACCGAATCCAAGAACGACACAACCCTCTCGTCTATAAAGCGATGGACCGATTTTGAGGAACCCATCCCAAACAATGCAAAGCACCATGGCTAAAGAGCCAAGACACAATTGCAAATGATGTGATAAACCCGCTCATCGAGTAATCTAGGCCCATCTCACAAGAACCATACAACTCGAGCTCCAATCTCCATTGGAGGCGAGAGGGAAAGACGTTCAATCAACTCAACGGCTGCTTATCTATTGCATCAAAAACTTGTCCTTACAAAGGAGAAGAAACTCCCTTAAATAGGCATCTTCCAAAAAACTAAATTAAAGACAACTAAACCAACAATTAATAAACCTAAAATAACTAAGAAAATAAAGCAATGAACCGGCTCTTAAAATGCATGTGAACCGGCCCCAAATAAACAACTTAATCCTAATCAAAACACAAACAATTTAGGCAACTAATGATTACAAACTTCAGCATCAATCAGCTTCTTCGTTTTCGGTTCCGTATCACCTCATATCTCTCAAACCATAACATGGATTCCTCTGAAATTTTAGTATGTTAGACTATACAATATTGACTAAAACATATCCGAAAATCAGCAGTAAAGGCGGAGTCTAACCTACCCAAAACTGGGGCTGAAGTTGACGGTTCTTCACTTCCGAAAACTCAGCAAACGCCTCAGCTCTTCAAGCTATCTTCCGAGGCTGTTCTAGCAGGTTTTCCGATAAAACAGGGGTTCTAATCAGCACATATAGATACAAGGTAATGCAGTGAAGGGAGGTGCGGTATTTACCAGAAAAGAGTGACTCGGCAAGCAAACTAGTATGAGGAAGAAGACATAAGGCGGCTCATGCGCTGTTGTTGCGTGCACGTCCACAGGAGGAGAGGTGTTGCTGAGATTGGGAGGAGACGACTATGTGCTGGCTCAATAGAAGCGAGGAGAGGCTGCGTGCTTGCTCGACGGCAGAGGGGGTGCGAGGCTGTTCGGTCGAAGGCGCCTGCGGCTCGCTGGCATGGAGGCGAAGACGAAGGGGAGCTGTTGCAGCTGCTGCGCGTTTTTGTCATGCGTGATGGGGAGAGACGTGAAGAGACAACCGCTGCTAGGGCAAAGACGCAGGAAGGGGAGATGGAGGCTGGTGAGGGTGGGCTTCTTCACAGCTGGCCCAGAAGCAAGCAACACGTAACACATTCTGCACAGGAGGGATGGATGGCCAACAACAGTTTCGGGCCTGCTTGTCTGGGCCTCGTCAAGCCTTGTCTGGGCCTTATCAAGACCTTGTATGGGCCTCGTCAAGACCTTGTCTGGGCCTCGTCAAGACCTTGTCTGGGCCTTGTCCAAAGTCTTGTCATGCTTGTTAAGAGGTTATTTAGATTAGTCTTGCAAGAATTAAACTCTAAGGAAGATAGATATATTTTATGTGTGTAAAAATTCCACATGAAATGATAAAATGTTTTAATTTATAAAACTAAGGATTATGTAAGAAGATTGAAGCCTCACATAAAATTATAGAAGTTGATAAAAACTTTTTATGTGCTTAACTTTTGACATTATATGACAAGGTTTATGATGATTCGGGATTTACCGGAAATAAAATTTCCGGGTATTACAAGTTACCATATTTATCACTTTATGTGAATTAAGGTCACATAAAATGATAGAATTTAGTGTTGTTTTATTTTGTTTAAAATTAAGAAAGGTTAGCGGATTGGAATCCGGTTTGCTCGGGTTTTAAACGGAACTAAATTTTTCCGGGTATTACATCAGTACCCCCTTAAAATAAGATTCGTCCCAAAACTTAGAACAAGGTATTTAATCAAATGACTTCCAAAATTAAACTTGTATATCCTAGTCTCACTAAATTTTTATTTTGTTTTCTAAACTCCTCTAACCCTATCAAAGCGTAACAAAAAATCCGGTCGTTACAACGTGAGAGGCTGAATAGGAGAGTTTAATTAGGCCCAATTGTGTTCTATGTTTGCTGGGCTTTATTTTACTCTCTCTCAATGTAATTATTGTAATTAGTTTCTTTTTTTCTATTATTACAAGAAAAGGCCTAGAATGTATAAAAAGCCTTTTCTCTCTTCTTTTGTAGTAAGACAAGTTTGATAAAAGTTTTGCTAAGAGCATTTCAGAATTGAATCCAAGAGAATTCAATCATTCTTGTCTCGTGAGTTTGTGTGTGTGATCTAGCTTTGTCGTTCTTGTGTATGTCAATCTCCTTCGGGATTGGTGTTGCAAGTCGAACAAGGCATCCTCTTCGTACTCTCGATTCTCAGATCGATTGTGTGGAGTTGTAAGAATCGGGGTCGAATCGTCATTGGTTTGGTTCTTTGATCTCGAATCCAAGGGTTCTATCATTATTCCTTTCGGTTCATTTTGTCCCTTTCTGTTTTCTCATTTTCATTGCTGTCCATGTTTGTTAATTTCGTGTGTTTTTCATTCTTCAGAACAAGTTGTTCGTCTAGATCCGTTCTTCGCGGCTAATCCCCGTATCAATTGACATCAGAGCTTTGGGATGTTAAACCATCATCAAAAGAGTCATAAAATCACAAAAAGAGTCTGTTTTTATCATTGCAATTGATCATTGTCTTTTGTTTGAGTCTATTTCAGTTTCTCTCTTCTACTCTAAGATTTGTTTGAGTCTAACGAGTTTGTTCCTCGTTTGTGAGTTCTGGACACCGGAAACCACCATACCACCATCAACCACTTGAACCAGTTGAAAAAAAAAAAGCAAAACGTGGCTGCTTCTTTTTTCTGCATCCAGTACACTCAGAATTGAAGTTGAAGTAGATTGTTTCCCTACATCCAATATACGGCAACATTGGAGTTGATTCAGCGTGTTTCCTACAAATTCGGCGCAGAGCTTGAAGCAGTTGTTTTCCTCCTACAGATCTGGCACGTTGATTCAGTTGCAACAATCTAGGAGCTGAGATTTGATCTTATCCTGAAGATTTGCAACAGCTGGCCCACGTTTATCTACAAACAAGAATTTGTTTTTTTATTTCTTTCAATTTTTGTTTATTCTTCTTTTTTGATTTCCTGAATAATAAAGTAAAAAAAAGAGATAAAAGAAAAAGAAAGAAATCAAAAATAAAAAAGAAGAAGAAAAGGAATTAGAATCATTTTCATTTCATGCTTTCTTATTTCATAGGTTGTAATCAGCCTAGTATTATTACATTTGTTTTAGTGTTATTCAACAACAAAGAGGACTTCAAGAAAGGACTTAAGTCAAGTATCTCGTCTCAGTCGAAGGAGAACCAAGCATCTCGTTGAACCTATCTAGCCACACCTAGCTACTGTTCATTTTCGGCCATCAAACACCATAGCTCTCCTTAACCTCATCTTACGGTGTCTAGGGTTCACTTCTTGGGTCTTATGAGTAAGTTCTTTCAAAGCTTATCTTGAGTTCTAAATTTTGAGTCATTTAGTTGCATATAACATTCGTGCAATTGTCCTTTCCATTTGAGTCTTTTCTTCTATTTTGTTGAGTCAAACACGTTTTTGAAGTGATTGGAATGGAATCTTGTTTCTATCTAAAAGCTTTAGTTTGATTAGGCATCGAACTCACGTGAGGTTTTTGATTAATACAAGACGAGCCATCAACAAGCTTGTATCACACCACTAGAGAGTGAGAGAAGCTTGTTTTCTGAGTGATACACTTGCGAAGTGATTTTTGTTTTATATAACCTAACGCGTTTGTTTGTTGTGTTGAGTGTTTGGAATTATGTCTAGGTCACCAAGTCCAGCAGGTGCAAAGAGCACAAAACCGATTCACACGGAATTGTTCAACCTTTTCAAGGGCTTGCAAGATAGCTATGATGGTCTATGTACAAAGTTGGCCACACTTGAGGATGAAAGAAGTTCCAATGCTATGCAGCCTTCAAGGCCTAATCCACAAGGCCAAAGAAATTATGCTTTCCAAGAGAGCAATTACGTTCCTTCTACTCCTAATATGCATTATTATCCTAACCAATATCAAAATTATGTGTATAAGCCATGGGATTATTCGGAGCATGAAGGATGGAGACATGAGCCACTTCAAGAACCAGTAGAAGACGGCATTGGCATGATAAAAATGCCCAACTTCGAGGATCAATGTGATCCTGATGTGAACACGGCATGGGAGGCGAGCAAATGTGGTCATGCCATGACCTCCCCAAGCACGATGATTCACACAACTCGCTATCAGCCATTAGCACACCATCATCATCAATTGGGGTTACCACAACTCCAAAGGGAAGTGATTCAAAACCTTGTACTTTAATGTTTAATCACTTAGACTTGTTAAAATCGGAATTTGAGATTGTGTTGCATGCTATCGTCAGTGATGAAATAGTTGAGCATGAATCTGAATTATTGGGTGATATTGAAAGTGATAAGCATGAAATTGATGACTATGAGTTGTTTGCACATAAATCTGTTGTGGAAAATGATGTTATTTTACATGTGCATGAGCTTGAGCATAAGAAATGCCCCAACTGTGTTACCAAGCCTCTAAGGTGACCCCGGATACTCGACCACTAGGAGGTAACTTTGAGATAGGAGACAACTCCAGGGCGCAACACCAAGGACAAGATCGAGTTCCCCTTCAAAGTTAGCAAGCTGCATTCCAAGCAGCAAGGAATTCGAATGTTCCGCAGCCTTCTAGGCATGCCCATGGTTTAGGCAACATTGCTTCCACACGTGGTTTGAGAAACCTTGCTTTTGAGGAGTATATTTCTATCCCTTCTTCTCCAATTGTTAATGATAATATGCCTAACTATCCTCACCGATTTCAGAATCCAGTTTATGATAATATGCCTAACTATCCTCACCAATTTCAGTATCTAGTTTATGACCAAGAAGAGGAGCAATGGAGACCAGAATGGATGCCTAATGGACGAAGGAGGCGAGATCAGCCAAGGAGGCACCAAGAAGGGCGACGTAATGATGAATCGAGACGTGAGCCCTATGGATTCTAGCAAAGGAGAGACCGAGAGCCGGAACATGACGGTCTTGGAAAAGTGAAGGTGAAAGTCCCTAGTTTTGAGGGAAAATGTAATCCTGATGTGTATATGGCATGGGAGGCCAATATAGAGCAAATATGGTCCTGCCATAACTTTCCCAAACACAAAAAGGTACACTACACAACCCTTCAATTTATTGACTATCCTATGATATGGTGGGATGATTTGGTGAAGGAAAGGAGAAGAACTTTGGATGCACCAGTAGCTACTTAAGAGCATATGAAGGCATTGATGAGAGCTCGGTTTGTTCTCCAACACTATACAAGGGAATTAAGCCAACGGTTGGAGAACCTGAGGCAAGGATCAATGACTGCTGAGGAGACCTATAATGCCATGCAAATGGCCATGATAAAGGCCAATGTGCGAGAAGATGAAGAATCAACAATGTCTAGGTATCTTCGTATCCTTAATTCAAGTTTTGCTAACGAAGTAGATCTTTTTCCCTATGGCTCTATCACAAAACTACTCCATCTCGCAATCAAAGTGGAAAGGAAGATGAAAGCAAGAAATCAAGGAGGAAAGGCTTCTTATGGTGTCTCCAACTCTTGGAAGAACCAAGGGAACCGCCAACAAGGAAGTTACAATAGGGAAGTGTCAAATAAGGAGAAAACAGCCCCAAAACAAGGAGGACAGCGTAAAGCACCTTCTGCAGCCCCTCCTAAGCCCACGGCTACCTTTCCTAAGGGAACACAAGGGAGTACTTCTAACCCTTCATCTACAGCTAGGGATATAGTATGTTTTAAGTGTCAAGGTAGAGGACACGTGATGAAAGACTATCCTAACAAGAAAATCTTGTTAATCAACCATTTAGGACAATATGAGTCCTAATCTGAGCATCCGCATGATAATGATGATTTTGAGCCTAATATGCATGATCATGATGATTTGGATGATGATGGGATTGAATATGAGCAGGGGGATTGTTTACTAGCTAAAACAGTGTTATTTGACCATCCTAGCTCATTTCTAGCTAATAACTACGTGCTTTGTGATCTTGATTCTCAAAATGAACCTAATGATCTTGAAAACGCAGGAAATGATCCTAATAACGTGGTTTGTGATGAAAATCTTGAGCATGATAATTCCTTGATAGCTAGGAGAACTTTGAGTGCACAACCTGCCCTTTGTGAGGATAACCAAAGAGAGAACTTGTTTCATACTAGGTGTTTGGTTAAGGGAAAGGTGTGTAATATTATCATCGATGGAGGTAGTTTTTGCAACATTGCTAGAACTAAATTGATCTCTAAGTTGCGATTTTCTACATTTTGTCACCCTAGACCATATAAGCTGCATTGGATGAATGATTGTGGTGAATTGAAGGTTAATAGGCAAGCTAAGATCACTTTCACTCTAGGACACTATGAGGATACTATTTTATGTGATGTTGTGCCTATGCAAACTTGTCATGTGTTATTAGGCCGTCCTTGGCAATATGATAGGAGAGTTATGCATGATGGTTTTACTAATAGGAATTCATTTACTTTTAATGAAAATCCGTTACTCTAAAACATATGACTCCCATGCAGATTGCGGAGGCATTTGAGAAGAAGAAGGCGAGTTAACAAGAGCAAGGACCAGCTAAGAAGGGGAGCAACTCATCGAGACACCAAGAACCTGTCATAGACACGTCCCCTAGCCAACAGCCTAGTAATCTCTTGGCCACGCCCACAAATCAGACTCCTACGGCCTTGTTAGCTTTTAAACATGAGTTCCAAAGTGAGTACCTACCCTTAGATACCATCTTGATGAGGTTGTGTAAGGAGCGAACCTTTGTAAGTGAAGAAGCAAAGGCTATCTTACCCCCTACCATTACAGCCATCCTAGAGGAGTTTAAGGATGTGTTTCCGGAAGAGATACCTCATGGCCTTCCACCTTTGAGAGGCATAGAGCATCAGATTGACCTTATCCCCGGAGCTACACTTCCTAACATACCAGCCTATAGGATGAACCCTAAGGAGAGTCAAGAGATCCAAACCCAAGTCCAGGACCTCCTAGATAAGGGATATGTTAGAGAAAGTCTTAGCCCTTGCGCCGTTCCTGTCCTATTAGTGCCTAAGAAGGACAACACTTGAAGAATGTGTGTTGATTATAGGGCTATCAACAACATAACCATTACGTACCGCCACCCTATTCCCCGCCTCGATGACATGCTTGATGAGCTCCATGGCGCCACTACATTCAACAAGATAGACCTTCGGAGTGGCTACCATCAGATCCGAATGAAGGAGGGGGGCGAGTGGAAGACAACCTTCAAGACTAAATTTGGGTTGTATGAATGGCTCGTTATGCCATTTAGGTTAACCAATGCTCCATCTACTTTTATGTTTTTAATGAACCATGTGTTAAGACAATTCATAGGAAGATTTGTTGTAGTGTATTTTGATGATATCTTAATCTATAGCAGGTCCCTAGAGGAGCATGAAGAACATCTAAGGGATGTTGTTTCTACCCTTAGGGCCGAACACTTGTATGCCAACCTGAAGAAATGTAGTTTTTGCACTAATGAAGTTATATTTCTTGGTTTTGT
Source organism: Fagopyrum homotropicum (assembly GCA_033239125.1). Taxonomy (NCBI): domain Eukaryota; kingdom Viridiplantae; phylum Streptophyta; class Magnoliopsida; order Caryophyllales; family Polygonaceae; genus Fagopyrum; species Fagopyrum homotropicum. Next base: position 64,671,523 of record BSWB01000005.1, read on the forward strand.
AGTGACTGCACAAGGTCTACAAGTGGATGAGGAGAAGATTAGAGCTATTCGAGATTGCCCAACACCTACATCCATTAGCCATGTAAAGAGCTTCCATGGGCTTGCAAGTTTCTATAGGCCCTTTGTGAGAGACTTCAGTACCATTGTTGCACCCTTGACGGAGATTTGCAAGAAACATCCATCATTTGTGTAAGAAGCAGCTCAAGAACGTGCTTTCAACAAGCTGAAGTTGGTTCTCACCAAGACACTTACTAGCTCTCCCTGACTTCACTAGGCCTTTCGAAGTGGAGTATGATGCATCGGGAACTGGCATAGGAGGTGTGCTTATGCAAGAAGGTAAGCATATTGCCTTTTTCAGTGAAAAGCTTAAAGGAGCATGTCTTAACTACTCTACGTATGATAAAGAGTTGTATGCATTATTTAGAGTACTGAAGACATGGCAACACTACTTGTAGCCTAGAGAGTTTATTTTGCATACTGATCATGAATCTTTGAAACATTTTTGGAGTCAAGATAAACTAGATAGGAGGCATGGTAGATGGGTGGAATTTATTGAGACTTTTCCCTATGTTATCAAGTATAAAAAGGGAAAAGACAATGTAGTTGCGGATGCTCTTTCTAGGAGGCATACATTGCTAACTACTTTGGATGCTACAATGTTAGGATTTGTTTACATTAACAAGCTCTATGAATCTGATCTTGATTTTGGAGAAACATATAAGCTTTGTGAGCAAAAAGGTTCGTTAGATAAATTCTATTTGTTTGAGGGATTCTGTTTCGAGTAAATAAGATGTGCATACCTAGGTGTTCCCTTCGTTTGTTGTTAGTGGAAGAAGCCCATAAAGGAGGTTTAATGGGTCATTTTGGGAGGGATAAGACTTATGCTATGCTGCACTCACATATTTATTGGCCACATATGCTTATGGATGTTGAAAATGTGCTTAAAAGGTATTTAGAGTGCCTTAGAGCTAAATCGAAAGTGAAGCCTCATGGATTGTATACACCTTTGTCAATCCCCACAGCCCCTTGGAAAGACATTGGCATGGATTTCATAGTGGGATCGCCTAGGACTAGGAACTAAGTTGCATGGTATTCCAAGGACAATAGTGAGTGATAGGGATGTTAAGTTCTTGAGTTACTTGTGGAAAACTCTTTGGGGAAATTTAGGAACTAAGTTGCTATTTTCTACATCAAGCCACCCCCAAACTGATGGGCAAACAGAAGTAACTAATAGGATCCTAACAACACTTCTAAGGGCTGTCATCAAGAAGAATTTGAAAGAATGGGAAGATATCTTGCCACATGTTGAATTTGCCTATAATAGAGTCGTCCACTCATCTACTTCCATCTCTCCCTTTCAGTGTATTTATGGTTTTAATCCACTAACCCCTTTTGATCTTACACCGTTACCTAAGAAGGAGCGAGTGAATTTAAGTGCTAAAACGCAGGTTGAACACATCAAGGAGCTACATAGTAGGACAAGGATCAAGCTCGAGGAGAAAGGCAAATACAACGCAGAAAAGGCGAATCAAGGACGCAAGAAGATTATATTTGAATCCGGAGACCTTGTATGGCTACATTTGAGGAAGGAGAGGTTTCAACAGCTTCGGAAATCCAAGCTCTCCCCAAGAGCAAATGGGCCTTTCAAGGTGTTACACAAGGCGGGTGACAACGCCTATGTTCTTGACTTGCCGGATGATTATGCTTGTGATCCCATAGTCAATGTGAGGGATCTAAGTCCTTTTCCGCTCCTGGATGATGATCAAGGCAATTCGAGGTCGAATTCTTTCAAAGAAGGGGAGAATGATGAAGGATCATCTAAGCTAACTCCATCTTCACCACCTCAAGGGACTCTAACAAGAGCGCAAGCTAAACGTCAAGCTGAGATGGATGCTCTTTTCTTAAACATGGTCCATGAAGCTCAACCAAGTCCACCTTCATCAAGTCTAAGGACCATCTTGTGGATCAGCCACAAACACATCCCAGCCAAGATGATTAATGGAGCTTAAATTGTATTTCTAGTTGTTGGGCAGGCCTTAGGACGCATTTCAAAAGGACAAACGGAGGCCTTGAAATCATATACAAGGGGTTTCACGTGTGTTCATGTGCATGGATGGAACATTCATTTAAGTATGTGGACGTGAGAGGCTGATTAAGAGAGTTTAATTAGGCCTAATTGTGTTATTAGTATGTTGGGCTTTATTTAACTCTCTTTCAATGTAATTATTGTAATTAGTTTCTTTTTTTTTGTTTTACAAGAAAAGGCCAAGAATGTATAAAGCCTTTTCTCTCTTCTTTTGTAGTCAGACAAGTTTTATAAAAGTTTTGCTAAGAGCATTTCAGAATTGAGTCCAAGAGAATTCAATCATTCTTGTCTCGTGTTTGTGTGTGTGATCTAGCTTTCTCGTTCTTGTGTATGTCAATCTCCTTCGGGATTGGTGTTGCAAGTCGAACAAGGCACCCTCTTCGTGCTCTCGATTCTCAGATCGATTGTGTGGAGTTGTAAGAAGCGGGGTCGAATCGTCACTGGTCTGGTTTTGGATCTCGAATCCAAGGGTTCTATCATTGTTCTTTTCGGTTCTTCTTGTCCCTTTCTGTTTTCTCGTTTTAATTGATGTCCATGTTTGTTAATTTTGTGTGTTCTTCATTCTTCAGAACAGGTTGTTCGTCTAGATCCGTTCTTCGCGGCTAATCCCCGCATCACTTAGCTAATCCAATGCATCTTCTTGACATCTAGCATGATCAGTCACTCCTACATATTCCCTTTATGCTCCAATCCAACCCTTTATTCACCTAAAAACATAATAAAGCTTGTGTAGATCTCTATACCAACATAATAGGTGAATGTGCTCCTAAATGCTTCAAACTTATATCCATATACACAAAAGAAGGGGAAAAAGAACCAAAACATGTACCTAAAATAACGTCATATTTCATGTATCACCTGTTCCCTATCTAGCACGCATGCTCGTAATATTTCCTCTAAGGTCTGAATAGTCCGCTCGGACTAGCCGTCGGTGTGTGGATGGTATGCGGTGGTGAAATGAAGACTCGAACCTAGGGCGGCATGTACCTGCTGCCAGAACCTCAAGGTAAATCGCTCATCCCTATCCGAGATGATAGTCCTCGGCACTCCATGTAATCTCACAATTTGGCAGGTAAACTCCTTGGCTAAACGACTCACCGGCCACGTTTTCGGAATCGGGATGAAATGCGCGGTCTTCGTCAACCGATCTACTACTACCCATATCGCATTAAAGCTCCTACTCGGTCTCAAACCGTTAACGAAATCCAAGGATATGTCCTCCCACTTCCATTGCGGTAAAGGTGTACAATCTGGGTGGAGCTCTCCTCCGTGTCTCTGGTGCTCGATCTTGACCTGCTGGCAAGTCGCGCATCGGGCCACATATCTAGCTACATCGAGCTTGAGCCCACCCCACCAATAAGATCTCTTAATATCCTGGTACATCTTACTCATGCTTGGATGGACCGAGTAAGGTGTAGAATGTGCCTCATGCAAAATCCGCTCCCTCAACTCCTGGTCCGTTGTTACACATATACGCCATTGGTGTCTCAATAAGCCGTCTGCTCCTACTGTATACTACGATGCCTTGCCTCTAAACATCCTATATCTGATCCTCAACAAAATGGGACATCCATCCGGCTTCTACTGGATCTCTCCGGACAGGTCAGGTAGTACCTCTAACTCGGACAAACGGCATTCCGTAACCGGAAACCGGATATCCATCTCTAACTCTATCAAATCCCTCTGCAACTGTGGCTGAACCGTAAGCCGTGCTATAGCCTCCTCTCGAGGTGTCCTTGATGAGGGACCATCGCCAACAAGCCCTACTAGTCCTACAATGCAAGGGTCAATCACTAGATCAAGGGCAAGAGCAATTCAAGAGGAGGTGTCCAACTTGTTGGTGTCCTTTGCTCCTAAGAGACCATTGATGATCCATCGCTGACTGAGGCTTCCTTAGTCACGTTAATGACGATTCCTTACGACTTGGACGTGAAAGGGAGACCATGTACACGTGATTTGGAGCCATGCAAGAGCAAAGAAGAGACACTTGTTCCAAAATTGCAAGAAATGGAAGATTGAGGCTTTTGGAGCTTCTTTTGAATTTTATATCATCTTTTGGTATAAAATCAAAGACTTTTTATAACCTTTAGGTTCAAAACATTTTAAGGGTTATTTTTATTTGTTTTAGTTGTTTTATTTGTTTTATTTGTTTTATTGTCTTTTTGACAAATGTTATTCCTTTTTTTAGATAGGAGGCTTTCTAGACATATAAAAAGTCTCCCTTAGCTTCTTTCCTGATTAGATAGATTTCAGCCAATTGATAAACCGTCTCTTTGAGAGCTTTTGTTCCTATTCAGAAAATTCAATCAATAAAGTGAGTCATTGATTGTATTGTTGTGAATCCCTGCTAGCTTGTTCTTATGTGTGTTAATCTCTTTAGAGATTGGTGCTACTAGTCAATACTAGTCCCTCCTTGTGCTTGTCTCCATTGAAGGTTTGTGTAAGGTTATAGAAGAAAGGGTTGAAGGCATCATCTTGCTTGGGTTTTGATCAATCTGATCAAGGTTCTTGTAAGGGAGTCTTTTGGTTCTTTTGGATCTACTTCTACCAAACATTCAACGTTCCTTTTCATTCTCTTTCTTCCCTTTTGTCCAACGTCATTTCTGGTTCTAATCAATCTGATTTTGCGTGCCATTTGTCAAGGAAAAACGTCCATTGTTGGTCTTCAAGGATTCCCAATCTAGATCTAGTCATTTGCGGCCCCAACCCGCATCAGTCCTCCTACTCAAAACGGCGATGACCACGTTCGCCTTCCCCGAATGGTACAAAATCTCCAAATCAAAATCCTTAATCAAATGTAACCATCTTCTCTGGCAGTTATTCAACTCCCGCCAAGTGAATATATACGTCAGACTCTTGGTCTGTGCAATTCTGGCATGTAGCCCCGTACAAGTAATGCCGCCAGATCTTAAGGGCATGAATCACTGCCGCTAGCTCAAGATTATGGGTAGGGTAATTCTCATCGTATAGCTTCTGCTGACGAGAAGCGTACGCAATAACCCTACCCCTCTACATCAAAACGCACCCCAAGCCTAGCTTGAAGGCGTCACTATACACTACAAAATCCTCTACGCCCTCAGGTTGGGCTAACAGTGGAGCGGAGGTCAACCTCCTCTTTAGCTCCTCGAAGCTGTGTTGATATCGCTCGGACCAGATGAACCTGGTAGACTTCCTCAACAAGGAAGTGAGTGGCCGTGCAATCACGGTGAAACCCTCAACAAATCGGCGGTAGTATCCCGCTAAGCCCAAGAAACTGCGCACCTCCTTGACCGTCCTAGGAGGCGGCCATGAAGAAACGGACTCAATCTTTGCCGGGTCAACCATGACATCCTCGGCGGAAAGTATATGACACAGGAAGGCCACCTCGGACATCCAGAACTCACACTTAGAGAGCTTAGTGTAAAACTCTCTATCTTGAAGGACTCGAAGCACCGTCCTCAGGTGTCCCGCATGCTCCTCTCTACTCCGGGAGTAAACCAAGATATCGTCTATAAACACTACTACGAACTAGTCCGAGAAGTCAATGAAGATGTTGTTCATCAACTCCATGATGACGGCGGGTGCATTCGTGAGCCCGAATGGCATCACGACAAACTCATAATGGCCATATCTCGTCCTGAATGCCGTCTTCGGAACGTCCTCCTCTCTCACCCTCAACTGATGATATCCCAACCTAAAATCAATAAGCAAAAACATGGAGGCTCCCTGCAACTGGTCCAGCAAATCATCAATACGCGGTAACGGGTACTTTTTCTTAATGGTGAATTTGTTCAACTCCCGGTAATCAATGCATAGCCTCAAAGATCCGTCCTTCTTTCTGGCGAAGAGGATCGGCGCACCGCAAGGGGAAACGCTAGGCTATGAAGCCCCTCTCTACCAACTCTTAGAGTTGCTTCTTCACTCCAACATCTCGATTGGCGCTATGTGGTATGAAGCCTTGGAGATCGGCCTCGTGCCGGGCTCCAACTCAATGGAAAAATCAACACTCCTCTACGGTGGTAGCCCGGGTTGCTCCCCGAAAACGTCCTCAAAATCGCAAGCCACGGGAATTGCCTCCAATAAAGGACTTGTCTCCTCCTTCATGGCATACCACCAGAAGGCCTCGCATCCCTGCCCAATAAGTCTCGCGGCTCGGACCGCGCTAATGACTATATCGCCTTTCCGAGGTCTCAACCTCGGAACATCACCTTGTGTCCTGTCTTTTTGGCGACCATCAAGGTCCTCCGGCTGATATCCAAAATGGCTTGGTGGTGGTCCATCCAATCCATGCCTAGGATGACTTCTTCATGCACCAAGTGCATGACATAGAAGTCGGCTAACCAATCACAGTTTCCCAAACGAATGGGACAACCGTGTACCTCTCGGGTACCACTAACCTTACCCCCATCGGGTAGCCCTATAATGAAGGGTCTACCCTCTACTGTAACTAAGGACAACCTAGCTACACAATCATCGGATACAAAGGAGTGGGTCGCACCCGTATCAAACAAAACTCGGACCGGAAAGCCGTGAATTTGAATATTACCTGTGGATGTCGGTGTTGCTTGATCAACTACGCTCCTCAACTCGAATACCCTGGCCTAAGTTCCTCTGGGCTTCGTGGTGCCTCCACCATGTCCCCTACCTCAACCCTGCCCTTGGGCAGAACTTTGTGCCTATGGATATCTTGGGGCTCGTTGCTAGTGCTGACTCTATGTCTAACGCTGGGGTGGCCTCTATCCACCACTAGGAATGCCAGTAGGTGAAGAACCCTGTTGAGACGGTATCGGGCCCTGGCGGAAAAAAGTGGCTCGGTGTCCAAGTCGGCAACAAACATAACAAGTCACTTTCGTCCTCGGGCACGCAGCTCGCATATGCCCGTACCCGCCGCAATTGTAACACTGCCGACCTCTATGTGATGCCTATACAGAATGTTGTGGTCCAGAACACCGCTGAGTCTGGCTATGCCCCTGTCCTGAGGCTTCTGCTCCTGAACCAGATGGTATTGTCCTTTGCCTCTTGTCCAGCCCTCTGGACTATGCCACTCTCCTAGACCTTGTTCGGTCTCTCTCGTATGCCAAGCTCGGTCCTGGTACTCCACTAGGGAGTCACAGCGGAATCCCACAAGGTAAGCACGGGTAGACTCCCTCAATCTCTTGGAAAACAACTAGACATGCTTGTCCGTCGGAGGTGCGGCGGACCCAACAAGGCCAACTCCTCACCGAACCGCTAATAGCCTCGATAACCGGGACATCCTCAAATCCTGCCTCCAAGGCCTGCACTTGATCCCTCTTGAGTGAAACCGGGCAAAAACTCTCTTTAACAAGGCTCAACAAGTGATCCATCCTAGTAACACCACCTCGAATAGCCTCCACCAGTACTAGGCCTATTCTCGGAATAGCATCTGCACTATCTCTACCGGTCTGTCCTCCAGGCAGCGGATCGCCTCCAAGGCGGACTCCACGTGCCCAATCCAGTGCTCTACCTCCAGCCCTACCTTCCCCTCGAAGTAGGGCACATACTGCTACCTAAGGTACCGCTTTCTTGAGGTTTTGTGAGTTGTTGGCTGAGTTATATGAGTGAGGTAAGTCTCTTGGACTTACTTAGCTTCATTCCGTGTATTGGTTTGATTGTTTTGGCTTGTTTGTGTTGTTATGTTATAACTGATAACCGGAATAGGATTGACCAATTATATCATAATTGGCCCAAAGTGTATTATAACAGGGCGGTTACCGCTTGTCTAGTTCACAATGTGGAAATTGGGAGGTGTTCTCGCGACCTGTCCAACAGGTGACAGAAGGATGCATACGTTCTATTCTTCTTGGTGAAACGGGACGGAGGCGAGGTCATAGCGATTCTCGTGTAACAACCATAAGTTGAATTAGTAATGGGATTGACCTTAATTAAAGATAATAATCGGCTGTTTGTGAGCATGTTGATGTATTTACTTTACCTAATGTGCGTTTGTGCCTTTACCGTCTTTCTCATATCTAGAATGTTAGCTAACGGTTTATACCGGTGTTGTAGATGTTCCATAGGTTCAGGATGCTGCTGAGTGATCCGGATGGTGTGATTAGCTGGGGTTCCCGTACATTATAGGATGGATCGGGTTTATGTTGTTGCTTTCCTTTTTGTTCTGAACTCGGCTGCGAGTGTTTTATGCTTCCTCTTGTTTAAACCTTTGGTTATATATTGAGTTTTTTGTTTTTATTTGTTTGTGTCTTGTTGTAAGATCCGTTGTATCGTTTCTACTCTGATGGTCGGGACCCATTGTGAGGTCCTAGCCCGTAACGCTTCGAGTTCCCAGAACTTGGGGTGTTACAATATGGTATCAAAGCTCTAGGATGGCAACAATGGCACTCGAAATCTTCTAAAGGTTGGATGGATAAATAAACAGAACTCGCAAGGGGTCTACGTTTTTTAAAGGGGGTGTTTGTTTTAAACTTGTCGGCCTGGGATAGATGTAAGGGCGACCACCACTACCTCCGCGGATCTTAGTAGTGTAGTTTCTTCTATGTTGGCCTTTATATGTCTTTCTTGGATTTCTGCTTTAGTTGTAGCGTGACCTTATGTATAGTCTTATATATCTATAACCCTATCGCACATGGCACGTACTAGAGTTACATCTGCTATGGGGTGAGGAAGGGGTCGACCACCTCTTCCACCTTCTGTTCGTGGACGAGGACGTGCAGGTAGACTTCCACTAGCTAGAGGTCGGGGTCAAGCCCCAGTTGCTAATCCACCTATCGTTGAGGCGTTCGCTGGAGAAGTTGCTGAAAGAATTGTTCCTGAGAGTGGGAACGTGACCGCTGCTAGGTCCGGAGCAAAATGAGCACAATCGATGGAGTCCGGTTGAGTATCGATAGGAGCTTCCGCATATTGCGATTACGTGTAGAGAGTTGAGGAGGCCATCAGAACAAGAGGACTTGCACCAGCAGAGTTATCCAGGTCGTTGCCCCGCTGCTAGAGTTGTTGAGCCTGCCAGAGTTCCGGTTGAGGCGAGAGATCCGAGGCCCGACAGTTGGTTGAAGGCTTTTGACCAGCTGAAGGTTCCCACGTTCATGGGGAAGACTGGATTAGAGGTCGAGTTGTGGCTGAGACAGTTAGATTTTGATATGGAGGCTATTAGTTGCCTAGAGGGACGTCGGGTCAACATAGCACAGACGCTGCTGAAGGATCAGGCTCATTCCTGGTGGAGGACCATGCTTAATAAGGTCACCAGTTATGAGCAGATGAAGACGGTGATCAGGGATCGTGACTGCCCTACAGCTATGAGGAGAGACCGTTTTCAGGGTTTTCTCGAGGCTGGATTCGAGGATTTGCCTATTGTTGAGATCATCAACAAGTTTCAGGATGAGTTGTCTTTGTTGGGTCCGTCTGCACCACTTGAGGATCAGCATGTTTACCTATTCTCTCAAAGACTAAAAAAGTATACACGCTCTTATCTTGTTGGTTTCCGTTGTGATTCCACGAAAGAATATCAGGGTAGAGCATCTTCTTATGAGAAAGACCGACTGGGTCAGATGAGATGATGTAGGACCATCAGATGAACCATTGCACAACTCACATGAAGAATATCAAGGTCCCATTACTAGGGCAAGAGCTAAGGAGATCCAAGAAGCTATGTCAAGTGAAGTGCTATTGCATGGCACCATGCTTGAATTATTTAACTTCCATAAATCATGTATTAATCTCTTGGTGAATGCAGGGGTGAACACGCAAAGGGGAGAGACCATGCAGATGTTGGAACATCATGAGGAGGAGCTTGATCATGTAGCCAAGCAGGTCCATAAGCCAAGTGATCAAGACGTGGGCAAGGTGGGGAAGGTGGATGAACAAGAAAGCATATGAAATGGACCAGCGAGCATGACGCCATCGAGCCCGAACCCCAGACTCTGTTCAACTTCCTTCGAGCCATTTGGCGTGAACCCTAATTTCCGTCTAGCCTTGCCGATACACTCCGGCCCTAACCCGACGCCATTTCGACAAGGTCTCAATCTCCGCTCGGAGTGGCTGTCAAGCTCGACGTCGCTAACCTCCCGGGCCGTCAATAAGGGTATCCCTTTCCCTCAGTCGGGCCGCCCAGCTGGGCCCTAAGACCCGTCCAGTCATCCATGGGTTCCTTGGAGAAGTCAACCTATTTTTATGCTGTTAGTTTGTTTGTTAGACTCTTAGCTATATTTGTGGGAGCTCTCTTGTTACCTCCTTACACCAATGTATTTAGGTTTCTTTTCTTTTATGTTGTCTAGATAAAAGAGTCTATATATAGTTTTCTTTAGTTGCTAAGGTAGGGACGTTTTCTTTTGCTAAGAATTACATATTGTAATCCATTCACAAAATGAATCAAAGAACAAGAGAGTTTTTGGTTGGCATTGTCGTTGTTTGCTTGGCTGAGCTTGCTTGTGTCAACCGCCTTCGGATTGGTGCTTTGAGCCTTCACGAGTCCCTCTTTGTGCTAGTCCCGCCGGAGCTAGTGTAAGGTTGTATTAGAGACGGGTCGAGGGCATTCACGAGGCAAGGGTCTTGGCTCTTCAGACTTGGTTCTTCTTCGTTGGTTCTCTTTGGTTCCTCTCAACGTCCTCTTGCGCCTATCCCCATCCCCACATCTCATTCCGCATCTGGATTTGCTTCATTCATCCGGATTTGGGATCATTTTACCTAGATCGGCTAATCCACGGTTTAATCCCGTATCAGTTGGTATCAGAGCTCAGTTGGTACAATTGATCAATTCCTTTCTTCTTTGTTAATCATTTCACTTATTGCTTAACTAATTGTGGTTTGACTTGTGCTTGAAGTGTGCAAAATCCAAAGCCAAAGGTTTTCTTAGGGCCGGTCAACATTTTGAGGAGAGGTAAAACACAAAAAAAAAAAAAGAAAATCGTCACCACCGAGGTCATAGTCTTCTTTCTCTCCCACAAGTCTTTTGACAAAGTCTAAGAGATCATTCAAAAAAAAAACTACCGGCCCTTCCATTAATCGATCACCAAGCACAAGGAAAAGTCCCCTTTTAGTGAGAATTTCATCAAACATCTTCTTCTTCAAATATCTCTTTCGTCATTCAAACCTCAAACCATCATACCTATATAACCCAACGGATAATACTCCGGTTAGGGGTGTCTTGATCCATCTCCGACACTAGCATCAGTTTCGGCAGTTCTCGATCCAAAGGGGTTGCTAAGAAGGTTCGAAAATCGTGATCTTGAGGTGTTTTGATCCTTACAACTTGAGCCACAAGCGAGGCAATACCAACGAGTGACTGAGCGATACACAAGTGAGATCTTTGTTTTCTAACCTAATCAATTCTTCGTTTGTTTGCTTGAGCATGTCTAGGTCCCTAAGCCCAAGCAAGACTAGCAGCGAGACCGTCACGCCTGAGATGCTCAACCTATTGAAGCAATTGTCCGACTCTGTAGCTAGCCTATCCAAACGGGTGGAGTCTATGGAAGCACGCACCCCACCATCTCGTGCAACACCTTTGAGAACCAACTACGAGTTTGGTCGCCCCTCGCACGTGACTAGAGAGACGGGTCATTCCGATCAAGGTAATATACATTCCAACGTCCTCCCTAATGCTTCTAACATGCCACCATTTGTTGACAATTTTCAGCGTCGTAATGAGGCTCCTTTTGAGGACCATACCTGGGAAGATTACCATCGACCATTCCAATAACCGAGGCAAGGACGAGAACGGGAGCATTTATGACTCTATCAAGAACAAGACGGTCTTGGCAAAGTCAAAATCAAAATTCCCGTCTTTGAAGGGAAATGTGATCCCGACATCTACATGGAGTGGGAAACTAAGGTCGAGCAAATCTGGTTGTGTCATAACTTCAACGACCCTAGGAAGGTTCAACTAGCTGCCTTAGAGTTCCAAGGATATGCCTTGGTATGGTGGGACCACGTGGTAAAGGAAAGAGTGCGGACTTTGGATCCCCAAATCACCACATGGGAACACATGAAAGCACTAATGAGGTCTAGGTTCGTTCCCCCCCCCCATTATACCCGAGAACTTTAACAACGGCTAGAAAATTTGAGACAAGGCTCTCTTAGCGCTGAGGAAGCCTACACCAACATGCAAGTTGCTATGGTGAAAGCCAACATCCTAGAAGATGAGGAAAACACTATGGCTAGGTATCTTCGTATTCTTAACTCTAATTTGGCTAATGAAGTTGATATGTATCCTTACAACACCATGGAGCAATTACTACACTTGGCCATCAAGGTGGAAAGGACGACTAAGGTGCGAAACCGAGAACACAAGCCGCCTTATGCGACGTCCAACGCTTGGAAATCACAAGGGAGCCGGCTGCTTAGCCAAAGTAAGGATCAAGAAGGCCATAAGGAGGAGAGAAAACCGGCATCTACGGGCCAAGAAGGACAAAGAAGACCTTCTACACCTTCCACTACACCACGCCCCTTGAATGAGCCTTCAAATTGTCCTCGAGGGAGTACTCCTAACTCTAACTCTAGAACTAGGGACATTGTGTGTTTTAAATGCCAAGGTAGAGGACACATGAGTAGGGAATGTCCTAATAGACGCACGTTGATCATAAATCATCTAGGGCAATATGAGAGTGAAGATGACGTGGAACTGGATGATGAAAATGCTTTAATTAATGACCATGATCAAAATGAGAATGATGATTGCATTGAGGATGATCAGGGTGAATCTTTGATAGCTAGGCGAACCTTGCATGTCCAACTAGCACCTTGTGAGGATAACCAACGTGAAAATCTATTTCATACTAGATGTAGCATTAAAGGAAAAGTGTGTAATGTGATAATTGATGGGGAAGTTGTTGCAACATAGCTAGCACTGAAATGGTCAACAAGTTACAACTTCTAACATTTTATCACCCTAGGCCATATAAGCTGCATTGGATGAATGAGTGTGGAGAACTTAAGGTCAATAAGCAAACTAGGGTCAATATAACATTAGGGTCATATGAGGACATTATTATATGTGATGTTGTGCCTATGAATGCTTGTCACTTGTTGCTTGGTCGTCCATGGCAATATGATAGGAAAGTTGTGCATGATGGGTTTTGTAATAAATATAGCTTTGAGTATAAAGGCAAAACCTTAACACTTTTATGACGCCTTTACAAATAGCCGAGTATTATGAGAACAAGAGGGTAGAGCAAGAAACCCCTCAAAAGTCTAAAATGTCACGGCCTAAGAGTAAGGAGGACAAAACCCATCAAACATTGTTGGTACAACCAACCAGTAGCTAACTTGAGTCTAGGAATGAATATGTCACTAACTATGTTTCTATGGATGTGCTAATGATGAGTTTGTGTAAGTCATTAGTGACGGTACCTCATAACTTTAAGAGTACACTTCCTAGCTCTATCCAGGGGCTATTAGACGAGTTTAAGGACGTCTTTCCTGAGGAAGTTCCGGCTGGCTTGCCGCCCATTAGGGGCATTGAACAATAAATAGATTTAATACCCGGAGCCACCCTTCCTAATAGACCCGCCTATAGGATGAATCCTAAGGAAGCACAGGAAATTTAGAACCAAGTTCAAGACTTGCTAGATAAAGGGTATGTACGGGAAAGCCTAAGTCCTTGTGCCGTTCCCGTCCTTCTAGTACCCAAGAAGGATAATACTTGAAGAATGTGTATTGATTGTAGAGCAATCAATAATATCACTATCAAGTATAGACACCTGATTCCCCGTCTAGATGACATGCTTGATGAGTTACATGGGGCCACCATTTTCACTAAGATTGACCTTAGGAGTGGCTACCATCAAATTAGAATGAGGGAAGGGGATGAAAGGAAAACGGCCTTTAAAACCAAATTTGGTCTCTATGAGTGGCTAGTAATGCCCCTAGTACCTTCATGAGATTGATGAATCATATTTTGAGACCTTATATTGGTTTATTTGTTGTAGTGTACTTTGATGACATTCTTATCTATAGTAAGTCTTTAAAGGAGCATGAAAATCATTTGAGAGAAGTGCTTGCTACATTGTGTATAGAATACTTGTATGCCAGTATTAAAAAATGTGATTTCTATACTAACCGAGTGATCTTTTTGGTTTTGTAGTAAGTGCCAATGGCTTGCAAGTGGATGAGGATAAGATTAAGGCAATCAATGAATGGCCCATTCCTAGGTCGGTTGGTGAAGTATGGAGTTTCCATGGCCTAGCTACTATCTATAGGAGATTTGTGAGGGATTTTAGCACCATCGCCGCACCACTCACGGCCTTGACCAAAAAGAAGGTTCCTTTTGAGTGGAATGAACCTCAACAAAGAGCATTTGATTCCCTCAAGAAACGTCTCACCCAAGCACCACTACTCGCTCTACCGGACTTCACTAAACCCTTTGAGGTTGAATGCGACGCGTCCGGCATTGGTATTGGCGGCGTCCTTGTGCAAGACGGTAAGCCTCTAGCTTTCTTTAGTGAGAAATTGAAGGGCGCATCTTAAACTATTCCACTTATGACAAAGAATTGTATGCCTTGTTTAGAGTACTCAAAACATGGCAACATTACTTGATGCGGGTTGGGGCCGCAAATGACTAGATCTAGATTGGGAATCCTCGAAGACCAACAATGGACGTTTTCCTTGGCAAATGGCACGCAAAATCAGATTGTTTAGAACCAGAAATGACGTTGGACAAAAGGGAAGAAAGAGAATGAAATGGAACGTGGAATGTTTGGTAGAAGTAGATCCAAAAGAACCAAACGACTCCCTTACAAGAACCTTGATCAGATTGATCAAAACCCAAGCAAGATGATGCCTTCAACCCTTTCTTCTATAACCTTACACAAGCCTTCAATGGAGACAAGCACAAGGAGGGACTAGTATTGACTAGTAGCACCAATCTCTAAAGAGATTAACACACACAAGAACAATCTAGCAGGGATTCACAACAATTCAATCAATGGCTCACTTTATTGATTGAATTTTCTGAATAGGAACAAAAGCTCTAAAAGAGACGGTTTATCAAGTTTTGCTAAAATCTATCTAATCTGGAAAGAAGCTAAGGGAGGATTTTTATATGCCTAGAAAGCCTCCTATCTAAAAAAGGAAAAACATTTGGCAAAAAGACAATAAAACAAATAAAACAACTAAAACAAATAAAAATAACCCTTAAAATGTTTTGAACCTAAAGGTTATAAAAAAGTCTTTCATTTTATACCAAAAGATGATATAAAATACAAAAGAAGCTCCAAAAGCCTCAATCTTCCATTTCTTGCAATTCCGGAACAAGTGTCTCTTCTTTGCTCTTGCATGGCTCCAAATCACGTGTGCATGGTCTCCCTTCCACGTCCAAGTCATCGGGAATCGTCATTAACGTGACTAAGGAAGCCTCAGTCAGCAATGGATCGTCAATGGTCTCCTTAGGAGCTAAGGACACCAACAAGTTGGACACCTCCTCTTGAATTGCTCTTGCCCTTGATCTAGTGATTGGCCCTTGCATTGTAGGACTAGTAGGGGTTGTTGGTGATGGTCCCTCATCATACTCCCCTTTTTGGGAAGGATTCGTCCTCGAATCATCACCATCCACATCACTTGACTCAAAGGGACTTAGATCTCCTACGTTGAAAGTAGGTCTCACTCCATAGTCCTCCGGAAGCTCTAGTACATAAGCATTGTTGCCAACCTTACGTAGTACTTTGAATGGTCCGTCTCCCCTAGGTGATAGCTTGGACTTGCGCCTTTCCGGGAACCTATCCTTCCTTAAATGCAGCCACACGAGGTCTCCCGGTTCGAACAACACTTGCTTGCGGTTCCTATTAGCCTTGGCCGCCACTTGCCTCCCCTTCTCCTCTAGCCTTTTGCGTGTCCTTTCATGTAGTTCCTTGATGATCTCCACCTGTTTTTCTGCATTAAAATCTACTCTCTTCGCTATGGGCAACGGTATTAGATCAAAAGGGGTCAAAGGATTCAACCCATAGACACACTCAAAAGGAGTTAGATTAGTAGAAGAATGTAATGTACGATTATATGCAAATTCAATATGAGGCAAGACAGCTTCCCAAGCTTTCAAATTATCTTTTAAAACAGCCCTCAAAATGGTTGTTAACGTCCTATTAGTTACTTCGGTCTGACCATCCGTTTGAGGATGACTAGAAGTCGGAAACAACAACTTCGTCCCTAATTTACCCCAAAGAGTTTTCCAAAAGAAACTAAGAAACTTAACATCCTTATCACTCACTATAGTCCTAGGTACTCCATGTAATCTAACAATTTACCTAAAGAACAAGTTAGCTACATTATAAGCATCATCAGTCTTATGGCAAGCAATAAAATGGGCCATTTTAGAAAATCGATCTACTACCACAAAAATCGAATCTCTCCCCTTCTTAGTCCTAGGTAACCCAACAATGAAGTCCATACTAATATCCTCCCAAGGTGACTTAGGCATGGGTAAGGGGGTATACAATCCATGAGGTTTCAATCTAGCCTTAGCCTTTAAACACTTAAGACATCTCTTAAGCAAGTTCTCTACATCTCCCAAAATGCCCCATTAAGCCTCCCATAGGGGCTTCCTCAACAAGTAATAGCCTAAGGGAACACTTAGGAATGCACACTTTATCAACTCTAAATAGAAAACCCTCAAACAAGTAATACTTATTAAAGGCTCCTCTAGATGCACATTGCTTAAATATGTCTCCAAAATCAGGATCATCAACATATAAATCCTTAATATAATAGAAACCTAAGACCTTAGAATCCATAGTTGTGATTAAAGAATGTCTCCTAGAGAGAGCATCCGCTACAACATTATCCTTGCCCTTTTTATACTTTATGATATAAGGAAAAGTTTCTATAAACTCCATCCATCTACCATGTCTCCTATCTAACTTATCTTGACACCTAAAATGTCTTAAGGACTCATGATCAGTATGTAGGACAAACTCACTAGGCCATAAATAATGTTGCCATGTTTTTAATACTCTAAACAATGCATAAAGTTCTTTATCATAGGTCGAGTAGTTTAAACATGCTCCCTTTAATTTCTCACTAAAGAAGGCTAGTGGCTTACCCTCTTGCATGAGTACTCCTCCAATGCCAATACCCGAAGCATCACACTCGACCTCAAAAGGTTTGGTGAAGTCCGGAAGAGCTAGGAGAGGTGCATGGGACAACCGCCACTTCAACTCCTTAAACGCCTTCTCTTGAGCATCTCCCCACACAAATGGCACCTTCTTCTTTGTCAAGGACGTGAGTGGGGCTGCTATGGTGCTGAAATCTCGCACAAAACGTCTATAGAAGGTTGCTAGGCCGTGGAAACTCCTCACTTGACCGACGGTTGCGGGAGTATGTCATTCCTGGATTGCCTTGATCTTCTCTCCATCCACCTCTAGACCTCTTGTGCTCACAACAAAACCAAGAAAAACAACTTGATTAGTACTAAACTCACATTTCTTCAAATTAGCATACAAATATTCAATTCTAAGAGTTGCAAGTACTTCTCTCAAATGTTCCTCATACTCTTCAAGTGACTTACTATAGATGAGGATGTCATCAAAGTAAACCACAACAAACCTACCAATGTAGTGTCTAAACACGTGATTCATCAATCTCATAAATGTGCTAGGAGCATTAGTTAATAAACCAAATGGCATCACTAGCCACTCATAAACACCAAACTTGGTCTTTGAATGCCGTTTTCCACTCATCTCCCTCCCTCATTCTGATTTGCTGATAACCACTCCTAAGATCTATCTTAGAGAACAATGTGGCTCCATTCAACTCATCTAACATGTCATCTAAACGTGGAATAGGATGGCGGTACTTAATGGTGATGTTGTTGATGGCTCTACAATCAACACACATCCTCCATGTATTGTCCTTCTTAGGCACTAAGAGGACGGGAACGACACTAGGACTCACACTCTCCTTTATATAACCCTTATCCAGGAGTTCTTGGACTTGGTTTTGGATCTCTTGGCTCTCCTTAGGGTTCATCCTATAGGCTGGACGGTTTGGGAGTGTAGTACCGGGAATATAATCTATTTGGTGCTCAATACCTCTAAAAGGTGGAAGGCCAGCCAGAATCTCGTCAGGAAACACATCACTAAACTCATCTAGGATAGCTAGGATAGGCTTAGGTAGGGTGGCCTTGGCTTCATCACTCAAAGTCACTAAGCTCTTGCACAAGCTCACAAGAATGGCATCTAAAGGGGTGTAATCTAGAATGTACTCCTCCTTGGATGCTAGAAGGACACTAGAAGGTGTGGCTAATAGGGTGTTACTAATCTTGGCCATGGGTTCCGTTTTAGACCGTGAGCTATCCCCTCTCTTTTTCACCTCATTTTGCTCCACACTCAACTCCTTCTTCTTCTCATAAAATTCAGCAATCTGCAATGGTGTCATAGACTTAAGAGTTAGTGTTTGACCATTAAATTCAAAGTTATGCCTATTAGTAAAACCATCATGCTAATATCTCCTATCAAATTGCCATGGACGTCCCAAAAGAATATGACAAGCTTGCATGGGAACTACATCACAAGTAATGGTGTCCTCATAGCTACCTAAAGTGATGGTAACTCTAGCTTGCCTATTTACTTTTAATTCTCCACAATCATTCATCCAATGCAATTTGTAAGGCCTAGGGTGATAAAATGTGGTAATTTGCAACTTATTAATCAAATCAGTGCTAGCTATATTACAACAACTACCTCCATCTATGATCATATTACACACCTTCCCTTTAATTACATATCTAGTATGAAAAAGGTTCTCTCTTTGATTATCCTCACACGGAGCTAGCTTAGCATGCAAAGTTCTTCTAGCTATTAGTGATTCTCCATACTCATATTCAATGACCTCATCACTATCACTACCAATTTCATGCAATCCATTAAGGTGTGTGTTATCATCATTTTCATGCTCATCCTCACTCTCATATTGTCCAAATTGATTTAAAATCAGAATTCTCTTATTAGGACAATCCCTCATGTAATGACCTCTACCTTGACATTTAAAACACACAATATCTCTAGAACGAAGAGTAGAGTTAGAGGTACTCCCTTGAGGACCACTTGAAGGATCATTCAAGGGTCTAGAAGATGAATGAGGTGTTGAGCTCCTTCTTTGTGCTCCTTGGTCCATGGTTGATGCTTTTCGGTCCTCCTTGGTGGATGTAGGCTCACGGTTGTAGGATCCTTGGGGCCAGCTGTTTTGTGCTTTCCATGAGCTTGTAGCTCCAAAGCTTGTCTTGGCACCTTGGTTCCTAGCCTTTGTCTTCTTCTCTACTTTGATTGCCAAATGCAGCAGCTCCACCATGGTACTATAAGGATACAAATAAATTTCATTAGCCAAAGATGAGTTTAAAATGCGTAGATACCTAGCCATTGTAGACTCCTCATCTTCAACCACATTAGCTTTCACCATTGCCATTTGCATAGAGGTGTAGACCTCTTCGGCACTCATGGCTCCTTGTCTAAGGTTCTCCAACCTTTGCCTCAGCTCCCTAGCATAATGTTGAGGTACAAAACGAGCTCTCATCAAGGCCTTCATTTGTTCCCATGTAGTGATGGCTGGATCCAAGGTTCTTCTCCTTTCCTAGACAAGATGATCCCACCATACTAGTGCATATCCTTGGAACTCCAATGATGCAAGCTGGACCTTCCTTTGCTCTCCAAAGTGATGGCATGACCAAATTTGCTCCAATTTAGTCTCCCAATCCATGTAAGCATCCGGGTCACACTTGCCTTCAAAACTAGGAATCTTGACCTTCACTTTCCCTATTCCATCTAGCTCTTGATAAGGCCTAAATGGCTCATATTCTCGTCCTCTCCTTGGCTGTGGGTGACGCATAGGGAACTCTCTCCACATTCCTTCTTCCTCAACATCCTCTTGTGGCTCCTGAAAATCATCCACAAAACCTTGCACATTAGGTGTTCTAGGAAGAGGGTTAGCATGTCTCATACCTTGCCCTTGAAGGGTTCTTTGAGGTGATTCATGGGCTGTTTCTCTAGGGGCATCTCTAGACGTGCCTCCTAGCTCGAAAGTAGACCTCGGCTGTGGCGTGGCTGTGGGTGTTGGCCGAGACTCCAATGTGCCAATCCGGTCGGTCAATCTTGCCACCGAATCCATTATTTGCTTCAACATAGCAAATGTCTCTGGGTGCATTGTGATACGGGGATTAGCCGCGAAGAACGGATCTAGATGAGCAACCTGTTTTCGGGGATAAAAGCAAATGAAATTCATCAACAATTATGAAGGGAAAACGTGCAAAGCAATAAGGGAAACGAAATAGAAAAGAGGAACCGAAAGGAATAAACGATAGAACCCTTGGATTCGATGATCCAAGAACCAAACCGATGACGATTCGACCCCGCTTCTTACAACTTCACACAATCGATCTAGAATTATCGAAGGCACGAAGAGGTTGCTTCGATTCGACTTGTAGTACTAACCCGAAGGAGATTGACATACACAAGAACGAGAAAGCTATGCTAACACCACAATTCTCACAAGACATGAGGCTGAACTCAAAGGGGTTCAATTTGGCACTTAGGCAATGTGTTTAACGTGTTCTCCCCCACAAAATGAAGAGAGAAAGGTTTATATACAACCTAGACCTTCTCTCCTAAAAATAGAAAAGAAATAAATACAATAATTACAAATTAGAGTGTTTTAAATAAAACCATAAAATAGACTAATTCTAGGCTTTATTTAACACTCTCTAACTAGCTTCACGCCAGCCTTGCTCACGCCTCCTTGCTCACGCCTTCATCCATGCACATGCACACGTGAAGCTCTCCTATGCTCCATTCGACTTCTTCTTGGCTGGCCCAATGTGGCTAAGCATCATGACGGGCCTTGGACTCATTGTAGGTGAGCTTGGGTGAGCTTCTTAAACCATGGCAAGGAAGATAGCATCCATCTCCGCTTGGCGTTTGGCTTGAGCTCTTGTTAGGGCTCTTTGTGGTGTTGAAGATGGAGCTAGCTCGGATGACCCTTCATCATTCTCCCCTTCTTTAAAACAATTCGACCTCGAATTTCCTTGATCATCACTAAGGGGTGGAAAAGGGCTTAGATCCCTCACATTGAATGTGGGATCACAAGCATAGTCGTCCGGCAAGTCTAGCACATAGGCATTGTCACCAGCCTTGTGTAGCACCTTGAAAGGCCCGTTTTCTCTTGGAGAGAGCTTGGACTTCCGAAGTTCTTGAAACCTCTCCTTCCTCAAGTGTAGTCATACAAGGTCACCGGCCTCAAATGTAACCTTCTTCCTTCCTTGGTTTGCCTTGGCTGCATTGTATTTGCCTTTCTCCTCAAGCTTAATCCTTGTCCTCCTATATAGCTCCTTGATGTGTTCAACCTGCATTTTAGCACTTAAATCCACTCGCTCCTTCTTAGGCAACGGTGTAAGATCAAAAGGGGTTAGTGGATTAAAACCATAAACACACTCAAATGGAGAGATGGAAGTAGACGAATGCACAACTCTATTATAGGCAAATTCAACATGTGTCAAGACATCCTCCCATTCCTTTAGATTCTTTTTGATGACAGCCCTTAAAAGTGTGGTTAAAGTCCTATTAGTTACTTCCGTTTGCCCATCAGTTTGGGGATGGCTTGATGTAGAAAATAACAATTTCGTACCTAGCTTTCCCCGAAGAGTCTTCCAAAAATAACTTAAGAACTTAACATCCCTATCACTCACTATTGTCCTTGGAATTCCATGTAACCTAACTACTTCCCGAAATAATAGATTAGCTACATTGGCCGCATCATCAGTTTTGTGACAAGCAATAAAATGAGCCATTTTTTAGAAACGATCTACAACCATAGAAATCGAGTCCCTACCTCTTTTAGTCCTAGGTAATCCCACAATAAAGTCTATACTAATATCTTCCCAAGGGCCTAGTGAAGTTGGGAAGAACTAGCAAGGGTGCCTCGGTTAATACCAATTTCAGCTTGCTAAAGGCACATTCTTGCGCCTCCTCCCACACAAATTGCGCATGCTTCTTGCAAATTTCTGTCAAGGGCGCGGCAATGGTACTAAAGTCTCTCACAAAGCGCCTATAGAAGCTTGCAAGCCCATGGAAACTCCTTACTTGGCTGATGGATGTTGGCGTGGGCCAATCTTTGATTGCTCTAATCTTCTCCTCAACCACTTGTAGGCCTTGTGTAGTCACTACAAAACCAAGAAATATAACCTCATTAGTGCAAAAGCTACATTTCTTAAGATTAGCATACAAGTGTTCAGCCCTAAGGGTAAGAACTACTTCCCTTAGATGTTCTTCATGCTCCTCTTGGGACCTGCTATAGATTAAAATATCATCAAAGTATACTACAACAAACTTCCCTATAAAATGTCTCAAAACATAGTTCATTAAGCGCATAAAATTAGTTAACCCAAATGGCATAATAAGCCAGTCATACAAACCAAACTTAGTTTTGAAGGCTGTTTTCCACTCGTCCCCCTCCTTCATTCGAATTTGATGGTAGCCACTCCGTAGGTCTATCTTGCTAAAGGTGGCGGCACCATGTAGCTCATCAAGCATGCCATCTAGGCGGGGAATAGGGTGGCGGTACTTGATGGTGATGTTGTTGATAGCTCGACAATCAACACACATCCTCCATGTGTTGTCCTTCTTAGGCACCAAGAGCACAGGCACGGCGCACGGACTTAAGCTCTCCCTCACGTAGCCCTTGTCTAGGAGGTCTTGAACCTGCGCTTGGATCTCTTGACTCTCCTTTGGGTTCATTCGGTAGGCTGGTCTATTTGGGAGTGTGGCGCCGGGGATAAGGTCAATTTGGTGCTCAATGCCTCTCAAAGGTGGGAGGCCATGTGGTATTTCTTCCGGAAACACATCCTTAAACTCCTCAAGGATGGCTGAAATAGTAGGAGGTAAGCTAGCCTTTGCTTCATCACTCATCAAGGTGAGCTCCTTACACGACATCATCAAGGTGGTGTCTAAGGGTAGGTAGTCATTTTGTAGCTCAAGTTTGGAAGCTAACAAGGCTGTTGTGGGCTGTTTTGTCGCCGTGGACACAAGGGTGCTAGGCTGGTGGTTAGAAGGCGTGGCTAGGGAGGGGTCTTGGCTCGACGGGTTGCTCCCCTTCTTAGCTGGTCCTTGCTCTTGCTCACTTGCCTTCTTCTTCTCAAATGCCTCCGCAATCTGCAAGGGAGTCATAGGCTTAAGAGTCACGGTTTTACCATTGAATACAAAAGAATATCTATTTGTAAAACCATCATGCATAATTCTCCTATCATATTGCCAAGGGCGGCCTAACAACACATGACAAGCTTGCATAGGCACAACATCACATAAAACCGTATCTTCATAATGGCCTAAAGTAAAAGTGATCTTAGCTTGCCTATTAACCTTTAACTCACCACATTCATTCATCCAATGCAACTTATATGGCCTAGGGTGATAAAATGTAGGAATTTGCAACTTAGTTATCATTTCGGTGCTAGCAATATTGCAACAACTTCCTCCATCAATAATAACATTACAAACCTTTCCTTTAACCGAGCATCTAGTGTGAAACAAGTTTTCTCTTTGGTTATCTTCACAAGGAGCAGGTTGTACACTTAAAGTTCTCCTAGCTATCAAAGAATTATCATGCTCAAGACTTTTATCACAAATCATGGAAGTGTTAGCTAGGAATGAGCTAGGATGATCAAATAACACTCTCTTAGCTAATAAAAAATCTCCTTGCTCATATTCAATCCCATCATCATCCAAATCATCATGATCATGCATATTAATTAAGCTCAAAATCATCATTATCATGCTCATGCTCAGATTCGGACTCATATTGCCCTAAATGGTTAACTAGCAAGGTTCTTTTGTTAGGACAATCCTTCATCATGTGCCCTCTTCCTTGGTACTTAAAACATACAATATCCATAGCTCTAGATGAAGGGTTAGAAGTACTCCCTTGAGTGTCTTTAGGTAGTGTAGGCGTGGACTTGGTAGGGGCTGCATAAGGAGCCTTGCGTGGACCTCCTTGCTCCGAGGCTAGCTTCTCCTTGCTTGGCACCTCCCGGTTGTAATTTCCTTGTTGACGACCTCCTTGGCTCCTCCATGAGCTAGGCGCGCCATAGGCAGCCTTACCTCCTTAACTTCTTGCCTTCACTTTCCTTTCTACTTTGATTGCTAAGTGGAGCAATTCTGTCATAGAGCTATAGGGAAAAAGATCTATTGATACGGTGTTAATCGGTGATTGAGTCGATCTAGGCACAATGATCTCGAATCCGGTTGAATGAGGCGATTTCAGAATGCGGAATGGAACGTAGGTGATGAATGGCGTGGGAAAGGTGAGAGAAGAACCAAAGAGAGAGTCAATGAAGGAACCAAGGCTGAAGAGCCAAAACCCCAATCGTGACTGCCCTAGACCCGTCTCCAATACAACTTTACACTAGCTCCGGCTGGACTAGCACAAAGAGAGACTCGTGAAGGCTCGAAGCACCAATCCGAAGGCGGTTTGACACAAACAAGCTCAGCCAAGCAACAACAGCAATGCCAACCAAAAACTCTCTTGTTCTTTGATTGATTTTGTGAATGATTACAAATGCAATTCTAAGCAATGGAAATAACGTAACTAATCTGCAGCTAAAGAGGCTATATAAATAGACTCTTTTATCTAGACAAAAATAAAGAAAAGAAAGCTGAAAACATTAGTGGGAAGGTGGTAATAAGAGAGCTTCCTCTAATGTAGCTAACAACCTAACAAACCACTAATCAGCATGGAAATAGGCTGAATTATTCAAACATATCTTTGGGAGTGAGCTGGCCGATTTCTAAGAGCCAAATGGGCTATCCGAATGGGCTGCATTGTTCAACAGATCCATGAGTGATTTGGATGTGTTTAAAGAGCCCAAATGATGATCCGAATAAGCTGAATTGTTACTCTTTTAGGCCTCTTTGAACTTGGTCAGCTGGCTGCCCTCTTGGACTGTTTTGGACATGAGCATCTCCTCCCTTCGCTCTTGGGCTGCCTTGGACGTCTCCTCCCTTTGCTCTTGGGCTGCCTTGGACGTGAGCAGCAAGCTAACCTCGTGGGCTGCTTTGGACGTGATCAACAGCCTCCTCTTGGGCTGCATTGTGCGTGAGGAACGTCCTCCTCTTGGGCTGCATTGGGCATGAGCAACAACCTCCTCTTGGGCTGCATTGGCGTGAGCAACAGCCTCCTCTTGGGTTGCATTGGCGTGAGCAACAATCTCCTCTCCTGGGCTGCATGGGACGTGAGCAACAACCTGCATGGTCTCCTCGAGCTGCATGGGAAGTGAGCACGTCGGCATGGTCTCCTTGCTTAGTTCGCTTGCTCCTGCATTCACCAAAAGATTAACACATGATGTATGGAAGTTAAATGGTTCACGCATTGTGTCAAGCAATAGCACTTCCCTTGACATAACGTCTTGGATCTCCTTAGCTCTTGCTCTAGTAATGGGACCTTGATAGCTTCCATGTGATGGTCCTACATCATCCACTCCTTCTTGGAAAGAATTCGACCCCGAATTTTCATCTTGTTCCAAATCTCCTTCATAGGGGCTCAAATCTCCTACATTAAAAGTGGTGCTAACTCCATACTCTTCCGGTAAGTCCAACACATATGCATTGTCATTAATCCGGTGTAAGACTTTGAATGGTCCATCTCCTCGTGGTGCTAGCTTGGAATGGCGTTTTGTTGGAAACCGTTCTTTCCTTAGATGTAGCCAAACTAAGTCGCCGGGCTGGAAAACCATTTTCCGACGTCCTTTGTTATTCCGAGCTGTAGTTTCAACGCCTTTCTTGTCAAGTGCAGCCTTGGTCTTAGCATGAAGTTCCTTAATGTAGTCCACCTGTTCCAAAGCATCAAAAGCTACTTGATCCTTTCGAGGAAACGGTAATAAGTCCAAAGGAGTTAAAGGGTTAAATTCATAAACACATTTGAAAGGTGATAACGAAGTGGAAGAATGCATGGTGCGATTATAAGCAAACTCAATATGTGGTAACATGTCTTCCCATTCTTTTAAGTTATCTTTCAACATGGTTCTAAGGAGGGTCGTTAGGGTCCTATTGGTGACTTCCGTATGCCCATCTGTTTGGGGATGACTAGAGGTCGAAAATAGTAATCTAGTGCCCATTTTTCCCCAAAGTGTCTTCCAAAAGAAACTCAAAATCTTGACATCCCTATCACTAACAATAGTTTTAGGTATTCCATGCAATCTAACTATTTCCTTAAAGAAAAGATTAGCAACATTATATGCATCTTCAGTTTTATGACATGGAATAAAATGTGCCATTTTAGAGAATCTATCTACTACCACAAAAATGGAATCTCTTCCTTTCTTAGTCCTAGGTAGTCCAACAATGAAATCCATACTTATGTCCTCCCAAGGGCCATTAGGCGTCGGTAAGGGTGTATACAGCCCGTGGGGTTGTACCCTAGCTTTGGCCTTAAGACATTCAATGCACCTTTTCAGCATGTGTTCTACATCCCTTAACTTATGAGGCCAATAAAAGTGAGTTTGCAACATGTGATAAGTTTTGTCCCTCCCAAAATGGCCCATTAGACCTCGTTTATGGGCTTCTTCCACCAATAAGATCCTAAGGGAACATCTAGGTATGCAAATCTTATCCACTTTAAACAAGAAACCTTCAAACACAAAGTACTTATCATAAGGGCCTTGAGTAGTGCATCTATGAAATATCTTCCCAAATTCAGCATCATCCACATATAATTCTTTAATGTAAGTAAAACCTAACATCCTAGAATTCAAAGTGGTGATTAAGGTGTATCTCCTAGACAATGCATCCGCTACGACATTATCCTTTCCTTTCTTATACTTGATAATGTAAGGAAAGGTTTCTATGAACTCCATCCACCTACAATGCCGTCTATCTAGCTTATCTTGGCTCCTAAAGTGTCTAAGTGAATCATGATCGGTTTTCAAAACAAACTCTTGAGGCCAAAGGTAATGTTGCCATGTTTTGAGTACTCTAAACAAGGCATACAATTCTTTGTCATAAGTGGAATAGTTTAAGCATGCACCCTTCAATTTTTCACTAAAGAAAGTGATACGGGATGATCCGTGATTGAGTCGATCTAGGCACAATGATCTCGAACCGGGCTGAATGAAACGGTTTCTGAATGCGGAATGGACGTAGGTTGATGAATGGCGCAGGAAAGGTGAGAGAAGAACCAAAGAGAGAGCCAATGAAGGAACCAAGGCTGAAGAGCCAAAACCCCAATCGTGACTGCCCTAGACCCGTCTCCAATACAACGTTACAGTAGCTCCTGCTGGACTAGCACAAAGAGGGACTCGTGAAGGCTCGAAGCACCAATCCGAAGGCGGTTTGACACAAACAAGCTCAGCCAAGCAACAACAGCAATGCCAACCAAAAACTCTCTTGTTCTTTGATTGATTTTGTGAAATGTTTACAAATGCAATTCTAAGCAATGGATTTAACGTAACTAATCTGCAGCTAAAAAGGCTATATAAATAGACTTTTTTATCTAGCCAAAAATAAAGAAAAGAAAGCTGAAAACATTAGTAGGAAGGTGGTAATAAGAGAGCTTCTCTAATATAGCTAACAACCTAACAAACCACTAATCAGCATGGAAATAGGCTGAATTATTCAAACATATCTTTAGGAGTGAAAGCTGGACGTTTTTAATGTTTTTAAAGAGCCCAATGGGCTATCCGAATGGGCTGCATTGTTCAATAGATCCATGAGTGATTTGAATGTGTTAGAAGAGCCTAAATGATGATCCGAATGAGCTGAATTGTTACTCTCTTGGGCCTCCTGGAACGTGATCAGCTTGCTATCCTCTTGGGCTGCATTGGACATGAACAACAGCCTCCCTTGGGCTGCCTTGGACGTGAGCAGTTGCCTCCCTCCTTGGCCTACATTGGACGTGAGCAACAGCCTCCCTCCTTGGGCTGCATTGGACGTGAGCAACAGCCTCCCTCGTGGGCTGCATTGGGCGTGAGCAACAACCTCCTCTTGGGTTGCCTTGGCGTGAGCAACAGCCTCCTCTTGGGCTGCATTGGCGTGAACAACAACCTCCTCTCCTGGGCTGCATTGGACGTGATCAACAACCTGCATGGCCTCCTCGAGCTGCATGGGAAGTGAGCACGTCGGCATGGTCTCCTTGTTTGGTTCGCTTGCTCCTACATTCACCAAAAGATTAACACATGTGGTATGGAAGTTAAATGGTTCACGCATTGTGTCAAGCAATAGCACTTCCCTTGACATAACTTCTTGGATCTCCTTAGCTCTTGCTCTAGTAATGGGACCTTGATATCTTCCATGTGATGTTCCTACATCATCCACTCCTTCTTGGAAAGAATTCGACCCCGAATTT
This sequence comes from Fagopyrum homotropicum, assembly GCA_033239125.1. Lineage (NCBI taxonomy): Eukaryota > Viridiplantae > Streptophyta > Magnoliopsida > Caryophyllales > Polygonaceae > Fagopyrum > Fagopyrum homotropicum. Next base: position 64,699,865 of record BSWB01000005.1, read on the forward strand.
TCATCTTGTTCCGAAACTCCTTCATAGGGGCTCAAATTTCCTACATTAAAAGTGGTACTAACTACAAAACCAAGAAAAATCACTTGGTTAGTATAGGAATCACATTTTTGAATATTAGCATACAAGTATTCTATACGCAATGTAGCAAGCACATCTCTCAAATGATTTTCACGCTCCTTTAAAGTCTTACTATAGATAAGAATGTCATCAAAGTATACTAGAACAAATAAACCAATATAAGGTCTCAAAATATGAAGTGGAATCGTAGAGTCATGAGGCACATTCACTAGAGATTTACACAAACTCATCATTAGCACATCAATAGAAGCATAGTTAGTGACATATTCATTCCTAGACTCAAGATAGCTACTTGTTGGTTGTACTAACAAGGTGTGATGGATTTTGTTCTCTTTACTCTTAGGCCGTGTGATCTTAGGCTTGGGAGGGGTTCCTTGCTCTACCCTCTTGTTCTCATAGTACACGGCTATTTGTAAAGGTGTCATAGGTTTAAGTGTTAAAGTTTTACCCTTATACTCAAAGCTATATTTGTTAGAAAACCCATCATGGACAACTTTCATATCATATTGCCATGGACGACCAAGCAACAAGTGACAAGCATTCATAGGCACAACATCACATGTAATAACATCCTCATATGATCCTAATGTTATATTGACCTTAGCTTGCTTATTGACCTTAAGTTCTCCACACTCATTCATCCAATGTAGATTATATGGCCTAGGGTGATAAAATGTAAGAAGTTGTAATTTGTTTAACATTTCGGTGCTAGCTATGTTACAACAACTTCCTCCATCAATTATCACATTACACACTTTTCCTTTAATGCTACACCTAGTATGAAACAGATTTTCACATTGGTTATCCTCACAAGGTGCTAGTTGGACATGCAAAGTTCTCCTAGCTATCAAAGATTCACCTTGTTCATACTCAATGCAATCATCATTCTCATTTTGTTCATTGTCATCATTTAAGGCATTTTCATCAGCTAATTCCACATCATCCTCACTCTCATATTCTCCTAGGTGATTTATGATCAAAGTGCGTCTATTAGGACATTCTCTACTCATGTGACCTCTACCTTGGCATTTAAAACACACAATGTCCCTAGTTCTAGAGTTAGAGATAGGAGTACTCCCTCGATGATCACTTGAAGGCTCATTCAAGGATCGTGGTGTAGTGGCTGTTGTAGACGACTTTCTTTGTCCTTCTTGGCCCATAGGTGCCGATTTCCTCTCCTCCTTCCGGCCGCCTTGCTCCTTGCTATGGTTAGACAGCCGGCTGCTTTGTGCTCGCCAAGCGTTGGGCGTCCCGGGAGGTGGCTTGTATTCTCGGTTTCACACCTTAGTCTTCCTTTCCACCTTGATGGCCAAGTGTAGTAGTTGCTCCATGGTGCTGTATGGATACATATCAACCTCATTAGCCAAATTAGAATTCAGAATACGAAGGTACCTTGCCATAGTGTTTTCTTCATCCTCTAGAACGTTGGCCTTCACCATAGCAACTTGCATATTCGTATAGGCTTCCTCTGCGCTAAGTGAGCCTTGTCTCAAATATTTCAGCCGTTGTCGAAGCTCTCGGGTATAGTGAGGTGGAACGAACCTAGCCCTCATTAATGCCTTCATATGCTCCCATGTGCTGATTTGAGGATCCAAGGTTCGAACTCTTTCTTTGACTGCGTGATCCCACCATACCAAAGCATAGCCTTGGAACTCAAGAGCTGCTAGTTGAACCTTCCTAGGCTCGCTGAAGTTGTGACATAACCAAATCTGCTCAACTTTAGTTTCCCACTCCGTGTAGACGTCGGGATCACACTTTCCTTCAAAGACGGGAATTTTGATTTTGACCTTTCCGAGTACGTCTTGCTCTTGATAGGGTCGAAGGTTGTCTCGCCCTTGCCTTGGCTGCTGGAATGGTCGATTGTAGCCCTCCCACGTGTGGTCCTCAGCTTCATTCCGTCGCTGAAAGTCATCAACAAATGGTGGCATGTTAGAAGCATTAGGAATGACGTTGGAATGTACATTACCTTGATCCGGCTGATCCGGCTCTCTAGTAACACGTGAAGGACCGCCAAACTCGTAGTTAGCTCTTAAAGGTGGTGTTCCGGCTTGTGGTGTTCGTGCTTCTATAGACTCCACTCGTTTGGATAGGTTAGCTACGGAATCGGACAATTTTTTCAATATACTGATCATCTCAGGCGTGACGGTCTCGCTACTCGACTTGCTGGGACTTATGGACCTGGACATGCTCAAGTAACAAACAAAGAAACCAGTTAGGTTAGAAAAACAAAGATCTCACTTGTGTATCGCTCACACTCTCGTTGGTATTGCCTAGCTGGTGGCTCGAGTTTTAAGGATCCAACACCTTAAGATCGCGATTTCCGAACCTTCTTAGCAACCCTTTGGAACTAGAACTGCTGAAACTGAATGTTAGTATCGGAGATGAATCAAGACACCCCTAATTGGAGTATTGACTGTTGGGTTGGTGTAGGTATGGTAAATTGTGTTTAGAATGACGTTTTGAGCCGATTGAAAGAGTCGACTTGTGCTTGATTAATAAAAGAAAGGGCCAGCCGTTTTTTGTAGTGTTTTTTTTTGTGAAAGATATCTTAGACTTTGTCAAAGATTTGTAGGAGAGAGAAGTAACCGTAATTGATTGCAGATAGGGTTACCGAAACGTGTATGCAGCGTTTGAGCTTTCTTTTTTGTTTTGTTTTCGTTTTGTGTTTGCCTCTCCTCAAGATGTTGTCCGGCTTTTGAATTGGCACACTTCAAGCACAAGTTAGATATCAATTGGATAAGCAATAAGGTTAACAAGAAGAAGAAGTGATCAATTGTACCAACTGAGCTCTGATACCAACTAATACGGTGTTATCCGTGATTGAGTCGATCTAGGCACAATGATCTCGAACCGGGCTGAATGAAACGGTTATTGAATGCGGAATGGACGTAGGTTGATGAATGGCGCAGGAAAGGTGAGAGAAGAACCAAAGAGAGAGCCAATGAAGGAACCAAGGCTGAAGAGCCAAAACCCCAATCGTGACTGCCCTAGACCCGTCTCTAATACAACGTTACACTAGCTCCTGCTGGACTAGCACAAAGAGGGACTCGTGAAGGCTCGAAGCACCAATCCGAAGGCGGTTTGACACAAACAAGCTCAGCCAAGCAACAACAGCAATGCCAACCAAAAACTCTCTTGTTCTTTGATTGATTTTGTGAAATGTTTACAAATGCAATTATAAGCAATGGATTTAACGTAACTAATCTGCAGCTAAAGAGGCTATATAAATAGACTCTTTTATCTAGCCAAAAATTAAGAAAAGAAAGCTGAAAACATTAGTGGGAAGGTGGTAATAAGAGAGCTTCCTCTAATGTAGCTAACAACCTAACAAACCACTAATCAGCATGGAAATAGGCTGAATTATTCAAACATATCTTTGGGAGTGAAAGCTGGACGTTTTTAATGTTTTTAAAGAGCCAAATGGGCTATCCGAATGGGCTGCATTATTCAACAGATCCATGAGTGATTTGGATGTGTTTAAAGAGCCCAAATGATGATCCGAATGACCTGAATTGTTACTCTCTTGGGCCTCCTGGAACGTGATCAGCTTGCTATCCTCTTGGGCTGCATTGGACATGAACAACAGCCTCCCTTGGGCTGCCTTGGACGTGAGCAGCTGCCTCCCTCCTTTGGCTGCATTGGACGTGAGCAACAACCTCCCTCCTTGGGCTGCATTGGACGTGAGCAACAACCTCCCTCGTGGGCTGCATTGGGCGTGAGCAACAACCTCCTCTTGGGCTGCCTTGGCGTGAGCAACAACCTCCTCTTGGGCTGCATTGGCGTGAACAATAGCCTCCTTTCCTGGGCTGCATTGGACGTGATCAACAACCTGCATGGCCTCCTCCAACTGCATTGGAAGTGAGCACGTCGGCATGGTCTCCTTGCTTGGTTCGCTTGCAGGAACATTCACCAAAAGATTAACACATGTGGTATGGAAGTTAAATGGGTCACGCATTGTGTCAAGCAATAGCACTTCTCTTGACATAACTTCTTGGATCTCCTTAGCTCTTGCTCTAGTAATGGGACCTTGATATCTTCCATGTGATGTTCCTACATCAGAAAGCTAGAGGCTTACCTTCTTGCATAAGGACGCCGCCAATACCAATGCCGGATGCGTCGCATTCAACCTCAAAGGGTTTGGTGAAGTCCGGTAGAGCTAGTAGTGGTGCGTGGGTAAGGCATCTCTTGAGCTCTTCAAAGGCTCTTTGCTGCGGTTCATTCCACTCAAAAGGAACCTTCTTTTTGGTCAAAGCCGTGAGTGGTGCTGCAATAGTGCTAAAATCTCTCACAAACCTTCTATAGAATGTAGCTAAGCCATGGAAGCTCCTCACGTCACCAACTGACCTAGGAATCGGCCAATCATTGATTGCCTTAACCTTGTCCTCATCCACTTGCAAACCATTGGCACTTACTACAAAACCAAGAAAAATCACTAGGTTAGTATAGAAATCACATTTTTGAATATTGGCATACAAGTATTCTATACGCAATGTAGCAAGCACATCTCTCAAATGATTTTCATGCTCCTCTAAAGTCTTACTATAGATAAGAATGTCATCAAAGTAGACTACAACAAATAAACCAATATAAGGTCTCAAAATATGATTAATTAATCTCATGAAAGTACTAGGAGCGTTAGTTAAGCCAAAAGGCATTACTAGCCACTCATAGAGACCAAATTTTGTTTTAAAAGTTGTTTTCCATTCATCCCCTTCCCTCATTCTAATTTGATGGTAGCCACTCCTAAGGTCAATCTTAGTGAAAATTGTAGCTCCATGTAACTCATCAAGCATATCATCTAAACGGGGAATCGGGTGTCTATACTTGATAGTAATGTTATTGATTGCTCTACAATCAATACACATTCTCCAAGTATTATCCTTCTTGGGTTCTAGCAGAACGGGAACGGCACAAGGACTAAGGCTTTCCCGAACATACCCCTTAACTAGCAAGGCTTGAACTTGGTTTTGAATTTCCTGGGCTTCCGTAGGGTTCATCCTATAGGCGGGCCTATTGGGAAGAGTGGCTCCGGGTATTAAATCTATTTGGTGTTCAATGCCCCTAATGGGCGGCAAGTCGGCTGGAATCTCCTCAGGAAAAACGTCTCTAAATTCGTCCAACAGCCCCTGAATAGATCTAGGAAGTGGGTTCGTAGAGTCATGAGGCACATTCACTAGAGATTTACACAAACTCATCATTAGCACATCAATAGAAGCATAGTTAGTGACATATTCATTCCTAGACTCAAGATAGCTACTTGTTGGTTGTACTAACAATGTTTGATGGGTTTTGTTCTCTTTACTCTTAGGCCGTGTGATCTTAGGCTTTGGAGGGGTTCCTTGCTCTACCCTCTTATTCTCATAGTACTCGGCTATTTGTAAAGGTGTCATAGGTTTAAGTGTTAAAGTTTTACCCTTATACTCAAAGCTATACTTGTTAGAAAACCCATCATGGGCAACTTTCCTATCATATTGCCATGGACGACCAAGCAACAAGTGACAAGCATTCATAGGCACAATATCACATGTAATAACATCCTCATATGATCCTAATGTTATATTGACCTTAGTTTGCTTATTGACCTTAAGTTCTCAACACTCATTCATCCAATGTAGTTTATATGGCCTAGGGTGATAAAATGTAAGAAGTTGTAATTTGTTTACCATTTCAGTGCTAGCTATGTTGCAACAACTTCCTCCATCAATTATCACATTACACACTTTTCCTTTAATGCCACACCTAGTATGAAATAGATTTTCACGTTGGTTATCTTCACAAGGTGCTAGTTGGACATGCAAAGTTCTCCTAGCTATCAAAGATTCACCTTGTTCATACTCAATGCAATCATCATTCTCATTTTGTTCATTGTCATCATTTAAGGCATTTTCATCATCTAATTCCACATCATCCTCACTCTCATACTCTCCTAGATGATTTATGATCAAAGTGCGTCTATTAGGACATTCTCTACTCATGTGACCTCTACCTTGGCATTTAAAACACACAATGTCCCTAGTTCTAGAGTTAGAGATAGGAGTATTCCCTCGATGATCACTTGAAGGCTCATTCAAGGATCGTGGTGTAGTGGACGGTATAGAAGACCTTCTTTGCCCTTCTTGGCCCATAGGTGCCGATTTTCTCTCCTCCTTCCGGCCGCCTTGCTCCCTATTGTGGTTAGACAGCCGGCTGTTTTGTGCTTTCCAAGCATTGGGCGTCCCGGGAGGTGGCTTGTATTCCTGGTTTCGCACCTTAGTCTTCCTTTCCACCTTGATGGCCAAGTGTAGTAATTGCTCCATGGTGCTGTATGGATACATATCAACCTCATTAGCCAAATTAGAATTCAGAATACGAAGGTACCTTGCCATAGCATTTTCTTCATCCTCTAGAACGTTGGCCTTCACCATAGCAACTTGCATATTCGTATAGGCTTCCTCAACGCTAAGCGAGCCTTGTCTCAAATTTTCCAGCCGTTGTCTAAGCTCTCGGGTATAATGAGGTGGAACGAACCGAGCCCTCATTAGTGCCTTCATATGCTCCCATGTGGTGATTTGAGGATCCAATGTTCGAACTCTTTCTTTGACTACGTGATCCCACCATATTTGCTCAACTTTAGTTGTGACACAACCAGATTTGCTCAACTTTAGTTTCCCACAACCAGATTTGCTCAACTTTAGTTTCCCACTCCGTGTAGACGTCGGGGTCACACTTTCCTTCAAAGACGGGAATTTTGATTTTGACTTTTCCGAGTCCGTCTTGCTCCTGATAGGGCCGAAAGTTATCTCGTCCTTGCCTTGGCTGTTGGAATGGCCGATTGTAACCCTCCCATGTGTGGTCCTCAAAATGAGCTTCATTCTGTCGCTGAAAGTTATCAACAAAGGGTGGCATGTTAGAAGCATTAGGGGGTTCGTTGGAATGTAAATTACCTTGATCCGGATGACCCGTCTCTCTAGTAACACGTGAAGGACCGCCAAACTCATAGATGGTTCTCAAAGGTGGTGTCCCGGCTGGTGGTGTTCGTGCTTCCATAGACTCCACTCGTTTGGATAGGTTAGCTACGGAATAGGACAATTGTTTCAATAGACTGATCATCTCAGGCGTGACGGTCTCGCTACTCGACTTGCTGGGACTTAGGGACCTGAACATGCTCAAGTAACAAACAAAGAACCGGTTAGGTTAGAAAAGCAAAGATCTCACTTGTGTATCGCTCATACTCTCGTTGGTATTGCCTAGCTGGTGGCTCGAGTTGTAAGGATCCAACACCTTAAGATCGCGATTTCCGAACCTTCTTAGCAACCCTTTGAAACTAGAACTGCTGAAACTGAATGTTAGTGTCGGAGATGGATCAAGACACCCCTAATTGGAGTATTGACCGTTAGGTTGGTGTAGGTACGGTGAATGTGTTTAGAATGACGTTTTGAGCTGTTTGAAAGAGTTTACTTGTGCTTGATGTAGATTAATAAGGGCCAGCCGTTTTTGTATGTGGTGTTTTTTTTTTTTTTTTTGAAAGATCTCTTAGACTTTGTCAAAGATTTGAGGGAGAGAAGGTAACCTGAAACTGATTCAATGAGATGTGTGGGAGAGCAGGTTACCGAATTGAGTATGCAGCGTTCGAGCTCTTTTTGCTTTTGTTGTGTTTTGTGTTTACTCTCCTCAAGACGTTGTCCGGCTTTTTGAATTGGCACACTTCAAGCACAAGTTAGATCTCAATTGGATAAGCAATAAGGTTAACAAGATGAAGGAGTGATCAATTGTACCAACTGAGCTCTAATACCAACTGATACGGTGTTAATCCGTGATTGAGTCGATCTAGGCACAATGATCTCGAATCCGGTTAAATGAGGCGATTTCAGAATGCGGAATGGAACGTAGGTGATGAATGGCGCATGAAAGGTGAGAGAAGAACCAAAGAGAGAGTCAATGAAGGAACCAAGGCTGAAGAGCCAAAACCCCAATCGTGACTGCCCTAGACCCGTCTCCAATACAACTTTACACTAGCTCCGGCTGGACTAGCACAAAGAGGGACTCGTGAAGGCTCGAAGCACCAATCCGAAGGCGGTTTGATACAAACAAGCTTAGCCAAGCAAAACAGCAATGCCAACCAAAAACTCTCTTGTTCTTTGATTGATTTTGTGAATGATTACAAATGCAATTCTAAGCAATGGAAATAACGTTACTAATCTGTAGCTAAAGAGGCTATATAAATAGACTCTTTTATCTAGACAAAAATAAAGAAAAGAAAGCTGAAAACATTAGTGGGAAGGTGGTAATATGAGAGCTTCCTCTAATGTAGCTAACAACCTAACAAACCACTAATCAACATGGAAATAGGCTGAATTATTCAAACATATCTTTGGGAGTTAGCTGGCCGATTTCTAAGAGCCAAATGGGCTATCCGAATGGGCTGCATTGTTCAACAGATCCATGAGTGATTTGGATGTGTTTAAAGAGCCCAAATGATGATCCTAATAAGCTGAATTGTTACTCTCTTGGGCCTCTTTGAACTTGATCAGCTGGCTGCCCTCTTGGACTGTTTTGGACGTGAGCATCTCCTCCCTTTGCTCTTGGGTTGCCTTGGACGTCTCCTCCCTTTTCTCTTGGGCTGCCTTGGACGTGAGTAGCAGGCTAACCTCGTGGGTTGCTTTGGACGTGATCAACAGCCTCCTCTTGGGCTGCATTGGGCGTGAGCAACATCCTCCTCTTGGGCTGCATTAGGCGTGAGCAACAGCCTCCTCTTGGGCTGCATTGGCGTGAGCAACAGCCTCCTCTTGGGCTGCATTGGCGTGAGCAACAGTCTCCTCTCCTGGGCTGCATGGGACGTGAGCAACAGCCTGCATGGTCTCCTCGAGCTGCATGGGAAGTGAGCACGTCGGCATGGTCTCCTTGCTTGGTTCGCTTGCTCCTGCATTCACCAAAAGATTAACACATGATGTATGGAAGTTAAATGGTTCACGCATTGTGTCAAGCAATAGATGGCTCCTTGCCTCAAGTTCTCCAACCTTTGCCTCAATTCCCTAGTGTAATGTTGAGGCACAAACCGAGCTCTCATCAAGACCTTCATGTGCGCCCAAGTAACTACCGGTGCATCCAAAGTTCTCCTCCTTTCCTTCACCAAATCATCCCACCATATCATAGCATAATCAATAAACTCAAGAGCTGCAAAATGTACCTTCTTATGCTCGGGAAAGTTATGGCATGACCATATTTGCTCTATCTTCGCCTCCCAAGCCATGTACACGTCCGGGTCACATTCGCCTTCAAAGCTTGGGATCTTCACCTTCACTTTGCCAAGGCCATCATACTCCAGATCTCGCTCCCTCCTTGGCTGGCCACCATAGGGCTCACGCCTCTGCTCGTCTTGGCGCTGGCCGTCATGAGGTCTCCGGGGCTGTTGGCACCCCCTTCGCCCGTTTGGCCTCCATTCCTCGTCATCTCCATCACCGTCCTCATCCGGCTCATAAGCTTGATTCTGAAAATGTTGAGGATAGTTAGGCATATTATCATGTATAATAGGAGAAGAATGGATAGAAACGTGCTCCTTGAAAGCAAGATTGCCCCATCCTGGTTGGGACACGGCGTGGCCTAAGCCTTGGACATTCCGAGAGGGCTGCGTGGCATTAGAGTGTTGGGCTGCTTGAAACGCCTCTTGTTGGCTTTGGAGTGGTATTCGGTCTTGCCCTTAGTGTTGAGCCCTCGAGTGGTCTCCCACCTCCTTGTTGCCTCCTCGTGGCCGAGGCTCCGGAACTACCTTAGATGCCTCCAAGCTGAACAGCCTTGTAGTTAACCCTTCAATGCTATCTTTCAAGCCCTTGATAAGGTTAAACAACTCCGGGAAATAGGCTCGGGGCTGGGCGTACCTGCGGAAGTTCCTGACATTGTTCAAAGACACTAAAACACTCAAACACGTTAGGTTAGCTAAAACAAAAACGCCTCACAAGTGTATCACTCGAAAGCAAACTCTCACTCTCTAGTGGTGCTCAACAAGCTTGTTGATGGCTCGTCTTGTATTAGTCAAAAACCTCACGTGCGTTCAATACTTAGCCAAACAAAAGCTTTAAAGTAGAAGCGAAATTCGATTTCAATCACCTTAAAAATGTGTTTGACTCAATAAAAGAGAAGAAAAGACTCAAAACGGAAAGGACAAGTTGCACGAATGTTATATGCAACTAAGTATGGACTCAAAATTTGAACTCAAGATAAGCCTTGAAAGAACTTACTCGTCAAGCCTAAGCAAGCAAACTTTGGACACCGAAGGTGTGTGTAGAAGGGCTGGTCAAGGCTAAGGCGTGGCTTGAGTGAAGTGAGCTAGGCGAGGGCCAAGGCGTTGCTAGGCTAGGGTGAAGCTAGGCTAGGCGTGAATGGCTTGGTCCCTTTGAGTGAGATGAGCTCCTTTGTAGTCCGCTTTGGTTGCTGAACAATAACACTTAGCAAGACAACTTTTGAGTGTGATGAGCTCCTTGTAGTCCTCTTTGATTGCTGAACAATAACACTTGGCAAGCACAACTTCAACTATTACAAACTATGAAATAAAGCAAGAATAAGCTAGCAAGAATGAAATGAAATGAATGACTAATGGCTGATTTCTTTTCTCTTTCTTTTCTTTTCTTTCCTTTTTCTTTTCTTTCTTTCTTTCTTATTTTTTTTTTTTTGAATCTCGGATTTTCTTTTCCTTCTTTTTTTCTTTTAAACTTACTGCTGGAATTAAAGAAAAATAAACAAAAATGTTAAGAAAATCCTAATTAGTTGCAAGAGGATAGAGTTGACCAAGTAAATAGCTAACCAAGGGTGAAAAATCAAAACAAATAGGCTAAAAATGTGGAGGAAAGAGGTGGCTGAAAATGTGGAGGAAAGAAGGCTTGGAAAATAGGTTGGAGGATCAGCCTTCTTCTTTTTTTTTTGTTGAAAATTTAGGGCTTGTTTAGGGTTGTGTTTGGCCGTGGGACAACAGCTGGTGGTGGTGTGGTGGTAGGCACAAGGAACTGGTGGTAGGAGCGGTGTAGGCGTGGTGTTGGAGTGGTGCCGGCGTCCAAGATTCACAAACAAAGGCAACAAACTTGTTAGTTCAATCAAAAACTTGGAATAGAAATGGCAATGACAATAGACTCAAAACAAAACAAGACTCAAACAAGAAGACAAGACACTTTTGGTTTTTGAATGATTTACCGACTCTTTTTTGTAGGTTAAACGTCAATTAGCTCTGATACCAATTGATACGGGGATTAGCCACGAAGAACGGATCTAGACGAGCAACCTGTTTTCGGGGATAAAAGCAAACAAAATTCAGCAACAATTATGAAGGGAAAACGTGCAAAGCAATAAGGGAAACGAAATGGAAAAGAGGAACCGAAAGGAACAAACGATAGAACCCTTGGATTCGATGATCCAAGAACCAAACCGATGACGATTCGACCCCGCTTCTTACAACTTCAGATAATCGATCTAGAATTATCGAAGGCACGAAGAGGTTGCTTCGATTCGACTTGTAGCACCAACCCGAAGGAGATTGACACACACAAGAACGAGAAAGCTATGCTAACACCACAATTCTCACAATACAAGAGGCTGAACTCAAAGGGGTTCAATTTGGCACTTAGGCAATGTGTTTAACGTATTCTCCCCCACAAAATGAAGAGAGAAAGGTTTATATACAACCTAGACCTTCTCTCCTAAAAATAGAAAAGAAATAAATACAATAATTACAAATTAGAGTGTTTTAAATAAAACCAAAAAATAGACTAATTCTAGGCTTTATTTAACACTCTCTAACTAACTTCACGCCAGCCTTGCTCACGCCTTCATCCATGCACATGCACACGTGAGGCTCTCCTATGCTCCATTCGACTTCTTCTTGGCTGGCCCAATGTGGCTAAGCATCATGACGGGCCTTGGACTCATTGGAGGTGAGCTTGGGTGAGCTTCTTGAACCATGGCAAGGAAGATAGCATCCATCTCCGCTTGGCGTTTGGCTTGAGCTCTTGTTAGGGCTCCTTATGGTGTTGAAGATGGAGCTAGCTCGGATGACCCTTCATCACATTGGCTCACTGCTTTGGGACTTGCTTGGACTATTAGACCTAGACATGATCAAAAAAACACACAAAACAAGCAAACTAGTTGAATTAGATAAAACAGAAAATTCTCACAAGTGTCTACTCTCACTCTCACACTCAAGTTGTGTTGATCACAAGCTATTTGATGCATATGACTTGGATGGATTAAAACTCCTTCTAAGATCAATGCCTTAGCTCAACTAGCACACTCCTTGACTTGAAAAAGGGTGATACACGGCTGCTTGAAGGTTCACAACAGAAAACGTCAAGATAGACACTAAGAAGCTGAAATAAGACTCAAGACTCAACTAGTATGGCTTGCAAGCAATGTTAACTAGCTAAATCACACAAAATACTCAAAAAAGACACAAGACTCAAAGATAGATGCAAAAGGCTGATATGGACTCGAAAAGATGGTAAACTCAAGATATGATAGAATTAGAGTAAAACAAGGAAGATAGACACACAAGAGACTAAGAAGAGAGCTTCACTTACCTTGTCCTTATGCAATGGAGAGAGATATGGCCGGCTGTGGTGTTTAACGTTGGCTTTTGGGTAATGGTGATGGATAAGAAATGAGGTAGGTAACTCTTGTTTGTAGTCTCAATGATCCTTTCACAATCAGATTGCAAAAACACTTGTTTTTCTATCTTCTACACAACTTAGGTTAGTATAGAATATGATATGAAATGTATGATATGTAGGATGATGAAATATGTGAGAAAATATTTCTTTTTCTTTGTTTTTATTTTGTGTTCCTTGGCTGACGTTTTGTGGAAGAAAATAGGAGAGAGGAATGAAATTAAAATTTGAAAAGAAATAAGAGATAGCTAACTAGAAGTAGTCTCTTGTTGTTGCTACTAATCATGAGCTTTTGTGGCCTCTCTCTCTCCTACTTGCAACGACTGATTTGTTTTTGAGAGTGGTCCCCCTTCTTTTTTTTTGAACGGTTATTTGCCAAGAGGATGCAGCTGGACGCTTTGGATGTACAATGGCTGATGAAGGTGATGTAGAATGGCTGGAAAATGGCTTTTTTGGCTTGCTTTCTCTCTTCTCCAATAAACACAAGAAACAAAGCAAATTAAACTCAAATAGACTCTTAAGATGAAGCAAATGACTCAAACAAAGAAAATACTCAAAGAAGATACTCAAACCGTCAATGGTGATGGCTTATTCCGGACTCGCAATCAACTAGCTCTGATACCACTTTGATGCGGGTTGGGGCCGCAAATGACTAGATCTAGATTGGGAATCCTTGAAGACCAACAATGGACGTTTTCCTTGGCAAATGGCACGCAAAATCAGATTCTTTAGAGCCAGAAATGACGTTGGACAAAAGGGAAGAAAGAGAATGAAATGGAACGTGGATTGTTTGGTAGAAGTAGACCAAAAGAACCAAATGACTCCCTTACAAGAACCTTGATCAGATTGATCAAAACCCAAGCAAGATGATGCCTTCAACCCTTTCTTCTATAACCTTACACAAGCCTTCAATGGAGACATACACAAGGAGGGACTAGTATTGACTAGTAGCACCAATCTCTAAAGAGATTAACACACACAAGAACAATCTAGCAGGGATTCACAAAAATTCAATCAATGGCTCACTTTATTGATTGAATTTTCTGAATAGGAACAAAAGCTCTAAAAGAGACAGTTTATCAAGTTTTGCTAAAATCTATCTAATTTGGAAAGAACCTAAGGGAGGCTTTTTATATGCCTAGAAAGCCTCCTATCTAAAAAAGGAAAAACATTTGTCAAAAAGACAATAAAACAACTAAAACAAATAAAAATAACCCTTAAAATGTTTTGAACCTAAAGGTTATAAAAAAGTCTTTCATTTTATACCAAAAGATGATATAAAATACAAAAGAAGCTCCAAAAGCCTCAATCTTCCATTTCTTGCAATTCCGGAACAAGTGTCTCTTCTTTGCTCTTGCATGGCTCCAAATCACGTGTGCATGGTCTCCCTTCCACGTCCAAGTCATCGGGAATCGTCATTACGTGACTAAGGAAGCCTCAGTCAGCAATGGATCGTCAATGGTCTCCTTAGGAGCTAAGGACACCAACAAGTTGGACAACTCCTCTTGAATTGCTCTTGCCCTTGATCTAGTGATTGCCCCTTGCATTGTAGGACTAGTAGGGGCTGTTGGTGATGGTCCCTCATCATTACCTTTGGCCCCAAGAGTTAGTTTTGTAAACTGATCATGAATCACTTAGACACTTTAGGAGCCAAGATAAGCTAGATAGGCGGCATGGTAGGTGGATGGAGTTCATTGAAACCTTTCCTTACATTATCAAGTATAAGAAGGAAAAGGATAATGTCGTAGCAGATGCCTTGTCTAGGAGATACACCTTGATCACCACCCTGGATTCTAGGATGCTAGGTTTTACTTACGTTAAGGAATTATATGTTGATGATGCTGAATTTGGGAAGATATTTCATAGATGCACTACACGAGGCCCTTATGATAAGTACTTTGTGTTTGAAGGTTTTTTGTTTAAAGTGGATAAAATTTGCATACCTAGATGTTCCCTTAGGATATTATTAGTAGAAGAAGTCCATAAGGGAGGTTTAATGGGGCATTTTGGGAGGGACAAAACCTATCACATGTTGCAAACTCACTCCTATGGACTTATTACCGATCCCTCGAAAGGATCGAGTAGCTTTTGATGCTTTGGAACAGGCGGCATCCATTAAGGAACTCCATGCAAAGACCAAGGCTACACTTGAAAAGAAAGGTGTTGAGATCGCAGCTAGAAATAACAAAGGACGTCGGAAGATGGTTTTCCAGCCCGGCGACCTAGTTTGGCTACATCTCAGGAAGGAACGGTTTCCGGCAAAGCGACATTCAAAGCTAGCTCCACGGGGTGATGGCCCATTCAAAATCCTACACCGAATTAACGATAACGCATATGTGTTAGACTTACCGGAAGAGTATGGAGTTAGTGCCACTTTTAACGTAGGAGATTTGAGCCCCTATGAAGGAGAGTCGGAACAAGAAAATTCGGGGTCGAATTCCTTCCAAGAAAGAGTGGATGATGTAGGACCATCAGATGAACCATTGCACAACTCACATGAAGAATATCAAGGTCCCATTACTAGGGCAAGAGCTAAGGAGATCCAAGAAGCTACGTCAAGGGAAGTGCTATTGCATGGCACCATGCATGAATTATTTAACTTCCATAAATCATGTATTAATCTCTTGGTGAATGCAGGGGTGAACATGCAAAGGGGAGAGACCATGCAGACGTTGGAACATCATGAGCAGGAGCTTGATCATGTAGCCAAGCAGGTCAATAAGCCAAGTGATCAAGACGTGGGCAAGGTGGGGAAGATGGATGAACAAGCAAGCATAGGAAATGGACCAGCGAGCATGACGCCATCGAGCCCGAACCCCAGACTCTGTTCGACTTCCTTCGAGCCATTTGGCGTGAACCCTAATTTCCGTCTATCCTTGCCGATACACTCCGGCCCTAACCCGACGCCATTTCGACAAGGTCTCAATCTCTGCCCGGAGTGGCTGTCAAGCTCGACGTCGCTAACCTCCCGGGCCGTCAAAAAGGGTATCCATTTCCCTCAGTCGGGCCGCCCAGCTGGGCCCTAAGACCCGTCCAGTCATCCATGGGTTCCTTGGAGAAGTCAACCTATTTTTATGCTGTTAGTTTGTTTGTTAGACTATTAGCTACATTTGTGGGAGCTCTCTTGTTACCTCCTTACACCAATGTATTTAGTTTTCTTTTCTTTTATGTTGTCTAGATAAAAGAGTCTATATATAGTTTTCTTTAGTTGCTAAGAAGGTAGGGACGTTTTCTTTTGCTAAGAATTACATATTGTAATCCATTCACAAAATCAATCAAAGAACAAGAGAGTTTTTGGTTGGCATTGTCGTTGTTTGCTTGGCTGAGCTTGCTTGTGTCAACCGCCTTCGGATTGGTGCTTCGAGCCTTCATGACTCCCTCTTTGTGCTAGTCCCACCGGAGCTAGTGTAAGGTTGTATTGGAGACGGGTCGAGGGCATTCACGAGGCGGGGTCTTGGCTCTTCAGACTTGGTTCTTCTTCGTTGGTTCTCTTTGGTTCCTCTCAACGTCCTCCTGCGCCCATCCCTATCCCCACGTCTCATTCCGCATTTGGATTTGTTTCATTCATCCGGATTTGGGATCATTGTACCTAGATCGGCTAATTCACGGTTTAATCCCGTATCATGAGAGCTTCTCAGACAGGAGGTCTAGAGAAGAGACAAAGGACTAGGCCAACTAGTGTTGGAGTTGGAGCATCGGGTTTTGGATGTAGTCAGATGCCGGGACGTTTTGGTTTCCAGCAGTCTATACAGAGTTCCGACAGAGGACGACAATGCTTTAACTACGGAGGTGTTGGATGTAACACCCCGAATCCGCGGGACTCGGGATGTCACATTGGGCTAGGATCTCACAATGGATCCTGACCCTAGCCTGACAACAAGTTCACTGGACCTTACAACATGGCACTGACAGATATAAAACAAATACATAAAACAGTATAAACTGTACGACCCAAAGTAAACAACAATATAGCCGAGTATATAAAACGACATCCTCACATAGGGGTACAAAAGATCATCCTCACGTAGGAGGGGAAACACAACAACCCCAAACCAACCACCTAATGTACGAGAGTCCTCGGGCTGTCACCCTGCCAGATCACCCAGTAGCGCCTAACCTGTAAACATCTACAAAACGGTATGAAACCGTTAGCTAACCATACATATATGAGGTAATGCATAAGCACAAGCACAATCATGAAAGATAAACACATCAGCTTGTTATCACACATTTACCCATTTATTATCTTTATATAATATATAATGATCATTTACTCAAAAACCGTATATATATATATAGACAGATGAAAGTATGTGACACGAGGACCGATACATCCCCGCCTCTGAGTGCAATGTCCAGCGGTACGAGTATCGGTCACACAATCCGTGTACCCTATGGGAGTGGATTGCGCCCTTCCTGTAAACCAGTCTGGCCCGACATCAGAGAACCTCCCAGACTCCACGGCGGGATGAAAGGGAAAGGTTATCACAGCCACGCAGTGGGGCAGTCAATAGAACATAGGTCGATAAAACGATAACTCATGCTATCATAGCAAACATATAAAGCACACACCACTCATGCAAACACCCAATATAGTTATGGTAGCTAAGTAAGTCCTACAGACTTACCTCAACCTCGTACAAACTCAACCACGATCACCTCTACACTGGAGGGACAACACGGCCTATAAACAAGGCATAAAGAGATATATCAACCTCTATTCATCAAAGGGGTCACACCTAGACCCAAAGGGATCCATAAGGATCATACTCAATCTATAAGCCTCACAACCAACTAAACCTCAAGATCTCAACATAACTCACAATTCCTCAAATCTCAAGGTAGTATCTAATCGACATTCCTCAATCTCAATTCTAATCCTAATTTAATTAATTAACCTTTAATTAATTAATTAGATTTTGCTAGAATAACGTTTTGCCCGCAGGCAATTTCGAACCCCCTGTCATCAGATTTCATCAAACAAACTATCCATAATCACCAGAATAATATAACGACCATAATGGAATTTATAATTATCCATTTTGACAAGCCTAAAGTCAATTTAGGCCAAAACGCAGTACGGAAAACGAATAAATTCATAACTTATTCGTACTAACCCGATTGACGATTTGAAAGAAGATTCGGAATCACAACGATGCAGGCTACGTATAGACAACATCAAATTCATCGGAATCTGAGCGAGGAACCGTCCTGGTGACATATATGCTCGACCAGCCCTCCATATACTCGGAAATGCAAAAAATC
This sequence comes from Fagopyrum homotropicum, assembly GCA_033239125.1. Taxonomy (NCBI): domain Eukaryota; kingdom Viridiplantae; phylum Streptophyta; class Magnoliopsida; order Caryophyllales; family Polygonaceae; genus Fagopyrum; species Fagopyrum homotropicum. The sequence continues at coordinate 64,717,834 of BSWB01000005.1, forward strand.
GGTACCGATATGAAGAGAATGAAGAGAGGAATCCAGAAACTCAAACGGAATTGAAATCGGATTAGAAACGGAGAGTAGATCTGAGTTTGAAGGTTGAGAGAAATCAGAGCTTTTACGAGAAAACGTGAAAGGAAATGAATTAATAAAGGATTTTCCACTATTTATAGTGAAGACGATAGTTATCCTTTAGTAAAGTCGATAATTATCCTCTAACCGATCCAAAGGCGGGTCGAACCTCTTTCTCCAAACTTCTCGAGATTGGAACATTAAATCTGGAATATTGTATGGATAATTATTCCACAACTGTCTCGGAAAACGTGTATTCCTAAGCTGTCTTTCTTAGCCGTTAAGAAACGAAATAGCGACTCTTTTGGCCGTTTTGGCTCTCCATGTTATTTCATATCTAGGACATATCCGATGTCCTGATCATTTCTCTCAACTGAATTATTATTAATTGGAGCTCTCAAATGCTTCAAATAACACCGGAGGGTAAAAATAATTACCCGGGGGAAAAAGTAAAAATTTCCCTAAACGTCCAAAACTACGCCAGGAACATAACAGTGGGACGCTTACTCATCACTTGCGAAATCATCGCGAGTTATATGTCAATTACTATCAACGATTAAGTTAATCAACATTAATTAGAATTCGGAAATCCTAGCTATTACATCACACACCCCTTAAAAAAAGTTTCGTCCCGAAACTTGAACAATTCTCAAATCCTCTCGGACCCATACGCCGAGGTATAACTCTCACTCTTTCTATCGGAGGTATCACATCTCCGTTCAAAAGATCACAACCTATAACAATCTATAACCTCAAGTGTAAACATGGAGGAATCATCATCTCCAGAAAATAGGGCCATAACGCTACCCAAAGGCGTAGAGGAATCACGTCTCTCGTCTTACCACATCACAAGGCATAGAGGAAGCACATCTCTAGTCAACCCATAAACATATATATCGCATGGAGGAATCACATCTCCACGGAACTATGTCCATCAAGGTAGCATGGAGGAAAGAACCATCTCCAGCTATAAATATAATAACGTGGAGGAAGTAATCATCTCCAGCTATAGCATACATCACGCTAGCACATCAAGATCTACTAAGATCATAAATCACATCACAACTAGCATGTAATAACACATCAAGGCATATAAGCACATAGGCACAACATTCATCAAGATAGCACTAAGATCTACTCGTGCTCCCACAAATGGGTATGTCCCAACATATACTCTAGATAGTTCCTCAGGACACTATCCTCAGTCTCTCACATAGCCTCTTCATCTTTACCATCATATCCTCAATATGGGAATGTCTTTCGAATGCAAGCGTTTCATATCTCATTCCAAGAATGTAATCGAATGCTCAAAAAAAGTGTGGTTCAACTCAACCATCAAATCATCGTAACTCACAAGGTGTCTCGAGTCTGGTATATACTTCCTCAATTGAGACATATGAAACATTGGGTGGATATCCTCTAATCTCAGAGGTAAAGCTAAACATCATGCTACCTTCTCCGTACTGGTCGATCTCAAATAAACCATCATATTGGAAACTCGGTTCCCTTTCCATATTAACACGTCTAACGTCTCGCAGCTGAGATACTTACAGCCGGACATAAACTCTCGCTTGAACTTTAGAGGTTAACGCCTCTTGTCTACATATAATATCTGGCGACTCTGTACAGCCAACATTCTTCCTTCAATCAACGTTACTTGAACTATAAAATCCTGAATCTGGTCAGGTGTTATTCCACTACTATGCTAGATCACTTTTAGCATAAGGATATACGACATCAATGTCTATATATATTGCCTCATAGGGCCATCCCAGAAAGATGCACGTCCTTCATTGTTATATAATAAACTCATTAATGGAAGGTAATATAACCATCCACGTTTCGCATTCAACTTACAACTCATAATAAATCTTTAAGATCTAGATGATCCTCTCTAACTGACCATCTGTTAGGGGGTGAAGTGTAGTCATGATGTATAGACTCGTCCCCAAAGCAGTCTGAATCTGCTGCCTAAAATCTCAAAGTAAAAACATCCATCTCGATCAGAAATGATCGTTTTCGGTATACCATGGAGTCTCACTATCTGTCTAGTGTACTCCTCGGCCAATTCATTCACTAGCCATGTCCTTCTGATAGAAATGAAACGTGCCGGTTTCATTAATTTGTTACCAACAATCCAGATAACATAAATCTTCTACTGTGTCACAATCCCATAAAAAGTTCATAGAGATGTCCTCCCAAATTCTACTACTGCACTGGTAGTGGGTGGGGCTTATCTCTAGATCGGAAATACTCTATCTGGACCTGCTAACAGGTTACATACTGTATCACAAATCTGGTTATATCGGCTTCATACAATATAATCGTCTCATCTCGTGGTCCATCTTACTCGTACCTGAATGTACTGAATAAGGCGTACAGTGCGTATACCGTAATATTCTTTGTCTCCATCTGCATCAGCAGGTACACAAAAGTGGTCATGACTCTTCATCAGTCCATCTACTCCCATGGAGAACTATGATGCCTCAGTACGAGACATCCTTTCTCTAAACCTTGTCAAGGCCGGGCAGGTCTCCTGCTTTTGTTGGACCTCATCCAATAGACCAGGTAGAACCTCTGAGGTATAACTGGGTATCCTCATCAAGGAACTGATTGTCCAACTCTAGCCAAGCTCGATCTCTCTGAAGCTGAGGCTGAACTATCAGTCTCACAATCATCTTCTCTTGGAGCGTCTTGCCATTCAAGTTATCGGAGACAACATTCAACTTCTCTGAATGATATGGAATCTTCAAGTCAAAGTCTTGATCAACTTAAACTCTTAACATTGGCGGTTATTCAACCCCTATTGCATAAAATATACTTCAGATTTCTATGATATATAGAAATCTGACATGAAGATCACACCGGTACGGTCTTCAAAACTTAAAGGCTTGAACTACCACTACTAACTCTAAATCGTGAGTTGGGTAGTTCTCATCATACGTTCTCAGCTGTAAACACACATATCAATAACCCTACTCCTATGTAGTAATACACATCTCAGACTTAGCTGGGATGTATCACCGTAATCACGGGATCCCAAAAATCTTCTAACTACAACAGAATGGAAGCAGAGGTCAAATGCCTCCTCAACTCTTCAGAACATAGACACACTGCTTTTATCACATAGTTATGGTGGTCTTCTCAAAAGACTCGCAAATGAATACGTAATCATATAAAATCCTTCATCAAAGAATTGGTAGCAATCGGCTGAGCCGAGAAAACTACGTATTCCTTAATGTTCATCAGTATCTCCCATGTTACAACATACTTAATTCTCGCCAGGTCAACCATCATCCCACTGGCGGAGACAACATGGCCTAAAAAGGCTACCACTGGCATCTCAACTTACACTTAGAGAGTGTACCATACAACCCTCTATCTCTCGAAATCTGCAGAACGGTCCTCAAACGATCGGTCTACTATTCTTTGCTATGAGAGTATACCGACATGTCATCCATGAAGTCCACCACCAACTAATCAAGGAAGTCGATGAAGATATTATTCATCAACTCCATTAAAACTACTAAAACATTCGTCAACCCAAATGACATCACTACAAACTCGTAGTGTCCATAACGGGTATGGGATGCTATCTCATACACATGCTGCTCTCTCATCCATGACTAGGGATATCTTGAGCACAAAGGAATCCTGAAAACACAATTGCTTCTTGAAGCTAACTCATAAGGTCGTCAATACGGAACATGGAACCCACTAGGGTAAACCCGTTTTAGTCAACTTTTCAAGTTATCAATACAATATCTCAACAAGCACCATATAGTGTGGCTTTCCCATTCAATCTTGTATCATACTTCAACTCGATAACAATGCCCACACTCCGTTGAGGTGGCAACTAGACGGTTCAATAACACGTCTATAAACTCATAAACAACTGAAATACCTTCCATTGTTGAACTATCTTGCTCCTTCATGGTATAACACTAGAAGGCGTCATATCCCTGTGCTATCAGCTCACTGCTCGTACAGCCCTGATGACAAACCTGTCTCTTCAAAGGTCTTAACCTTAGAAGACCTCTATTTACCATCTCAGTAAAGACTATAATAGTCTTACTATTAATATCTAACACCGCATGATATCTATTCATCCAGTCCATACACATAATGACTTCCTCATGCACCTACGGCATGACAAAGAAGTCTACAAGCCATACACAAGTCCCGGAATAAGGGAACAACCACATATCTCGCGGGTATCTCAGACCCCTAATTGGTAATCCTGTAAAGGAAAGTCCACATTCTACTATATATCAAAGATCAACCATTAACGCATGCATCGAAAGACAAGAAGTGCATAGCACTCATAACAAACAAAACTCCACTAGGTAAACCATTAACGAGAATGGTACCTGTAACAGCTAACTCCCGTAGCTCCACTGCATATCATTACTCGATCTCGGATCTATGCTCCTCAAGTATCACTGAGGTCCTCACTATAGCCTCCACTTCCACTCTTTCAGCACCGGAAAGAGGAAGGTCTTGTTGGGAAGAAACACTACCTTGCTGACAGAAAGGGGCCAGATGGCCTAGTTCACCACAGATGAAACAAGCTATCGGTGCCAAAGGGCACTCAAAACGCAAATAATCTGGATAGCCACAATTGTAACATAATTGTCCCATTCTTGCAACTTGTGCAACTAAAGGGTAACTCTATCTTCGTCGTCCACCTTGAATGATCTTATTCCGAGAGGGAACTTGTAAAGACAATGCCTTGCCCTGTCGACAAAACTTCGCTCTATGCCCTGCTTTAACACACGTAAAGCATATGATGGGCGCCTTTGGGCACACAACTCGCTAGTTTCCCAACTTCCACGCAATTAAAATATTGTAGTCCCTTGCTAGTCATCTTCATGGCCAAAGGATCACTAGATTGTCCTGATATCGGACTTGGTTCCCCATTCATCATCTTTGCTTCTCCAGTAACTGATTCAGTCCATTGCTTCTTTCCGGATCCAAAAGCTTCAGTTGATCTCACAATTGTTGGTAAATCCGGTGTGGATCTACTCGCTATCACCGCTTCATATACTTGTTACATATATTCTTGAAACTTGGATCTACTCATGGAGACACGATCAGCCTCTTCAAACTCGTTCTCTGCCATAGGCGAAACAACAACGGAAACTTGTCCTTGACTTATCACCACTGGAGGAAGAGGGGGTGTACCCCTACCTCATCCCACTACAGATACTACTCTAGTCTGATTAATCTGTAGGATATACGCACCTAATCTTATAAGGCTATATATATGCCATAGGTATCGATATGTATATAATACATCCACATAATTCATAGTACACACACACACACACACACACATATATATATATATATATATATATATATATATATATATATATATACATATCTACGCTGCAGAGATCCATGGCAGAGGTGACGACTTCTCGTACATTCTATCCCAAAACCACACTTAAAACCAAAACCTTTGAAAATGTCAGATCCCATGTGGGCTCTTTTTATTTTACCTATCAAACCTCATTGCAGGTAGCAAGTGTCATTGTTGTCAACCTGGGCTCTGAAACCAACTCTGTAACACCCCGAATCCGCGGGACTCGGGATGTCACATTGGGCTAGGATCTCACAATGGATCCCGACCCTAGCCTGACAACAAGTTCACTGGACCTTACAACATGGCACTGACAGATATAAAACAAATACATAAAACAGTATAAACTGTACGACCCAAAGTAAACAACAATATAGCCGAGTATATAAAACGACATCCTCACATAGGAGGTACAAAAGATCATCCTCACGTAGGAGGGGAAACACAACAACCCCAAACAACCACCTAATGTACGAGAGTCCTTGGCCTGTCACCCTGCCAGATCACCCAGTAGCGCCAAACCTGTAAACATCTACAAAACGGTATGAAACCCTTAGCTAACCATACATATATGAGGTAATGCATAAGCACAAGCACAATCATGAAAGATAAACACATCAGCATGCTATCACACATTTACCCATTTATTATCTTTATATAATGACCATTCACTCAAAAACCGTATATATATATATATAGATAGATGAAAGTATGTGACACGAGGACCGATACATCCCCGCCTCTGAGTGCAACGTCCAGCTGTACGAGTATCGGTCACACAATCCGTGTACCCTATGGGAGTGGATTGTGCCCTTCCTGTAAACTAGTCTGGCCCGACATCAGAGAAACTCCCAAACTCCACGGCGGGATGAAAGGGAAAGGTTATCACAGCCACGCAGTGGGGCAGTCAATAGAACATAGGTCGATAAAAACGATAACTCATGCTATCATAGCAAACATATAAAGCACACACCACTCATGCAAACACCCAATATAGGGATGGTAGCTAAGTAAGTCCTACGGACTTACCTCAACCTCGTACAAACTCAACCACGATCACCTCTACACTGGAGGGACAACACGGCCTATAAACAAGGCATAAAGAGATATATCAACCTCTATTCATCAAAGGGGTCACACCTAGATCCAAAGGGATCCATAAGGATCATACTCAATCTATAAGCCTCACAACCAACTAAACCTCAAGATCTCAACATAACTCACAATTCCTCAAATCTCAAGGTAGTATCTAATCGACATTCCTGAATCTCAATTCTAATCCTAATTTAATTAATTAACCTTTAATTAATTAATTAGATTTTGCTAGAATAACGTTTTGCCCGCAGGCAATTTCTAACCCCCTGTCATCAGATTTCATCAAACAAACTATCCATAATCACCAGAATAATATAACGACCATAATGGAATTTATAATTATCCATTTTGACAAGCCTAAAGTCAATTTAGGCCAAAACGCAGAACGGAAAACGAATAAATTCATAACTTATTCGTACGAACCCGATTGACGATTTGAAAGAAGATTCGGAATCACAACGACGCAGGCTACGTATAGACAACATCAAATTCATCGGAATCTGAGCGACGGAACCGTCCTGGTGATATATATGCTCGACCAGCCCTCCATATACTCGGAAATGCAGAAACTCGGTACCGATATGAAGAGAATGAAGAGAGGAATCCAGAAACTCAAACGGAATTGAAATCGGATTAGAAACGGAGAGTAGATCTGAGTTTGAAGGTTGAGAGAAATCAGAGCTTTTACGAGGAAACGTGAAAGGAAATGAATTAATAAAGGATTTTCCGCTATTTATAGTGAAGACGATAGTTATCCTTTAGTAAAGTCGATAATTATCCTCTAACCGATCCAAAGGCGGGTCGAACCTCTTTCTCCAAACTTCTCGAGATTGGAACATTAAATCTGGAATATTGTATGGATAATTATTCCACAACTGTCTCGGAAAACGTGTATTCCTAAGCTGTCTTTCTTAGCCGTTAAGAAACGAAATAGCGACTCTTTTGGCCGTTTTGGCTCTCCATGTTATTTCATATCTAGGACATATCCGATGTCCTGATCATTTCTCTCAACTGAATTATTATTAATTGGAGCTCTCAAATAACACCGGAGGGTAAAAATAATTACCCGAGGGAAAAAGTAAAAAATTCCCTAAACGTCCAAAACTACGCCAGGAACATAACGGTGGGACTCTTACTCATCACTTACGAAATCTTCGCGAGTTATATGTCAATTACTATCAACGATTAAGTTAATCAACATTAATTAGAATTCGGAAATCCTTGCTATTACATTGGACATATAAGAGCTGATTGCAAGAAGGCTGTTATGACTTGCTTCTCCTGTGGCAAGCCTGGACATAGAGTTGCATGCTGCAGTCAGGGCAAGGCGTCATTGCAGCAGGGTTCTTCACCTGCTAGTGCTACAAGAGGAAGACAAAGACCTCAGTATCGGCAGTAGAGAGTTCGTAGTTCTACCACTCTTCAAGGTTCCACTCCGGGTAACGGTAGAGGACGAGGAGGTGGTACTTCTGAAGCCGGAGGTGCCTCAGCTAGAGTTGATGAGTTGAGGAGTGCAGTGGAGCCAACCGCTCCACCGACCACGATTACCATTCATATTAATGGTTTTCCTGTCAAAGTTCTTTTTGATACCGGTGTTACGCATTCTTTTATATCTGATGCATGTGTAGATAGATTGGTCTTAGTTACCGTAGAAGGTAGACCCTTCTTAATAGGATTACCCGATGGGGTAAGATTAGAGGTATTCGAGAGGTTCGCGATTGCCCTATTAGACTGGGAGGTCGCGACTGGCCAGCTAACTTCTTCGTCATGTACATGAAGAAGTTATTTTGGGCATGGATTGGATGGATCAACATCGAGCAGTTCTTGACATCGGTAAGAGGACAGTAATGGTCACTACAAATGTAGGCCATGTGGAGATCTTTAGAGGATGGGATCTAGGGAAGACCGGTACAATCATCAGTGTAGTCCAAACTGGGAGACTTTTTGGTGTTATCCCATGAAGGATAGTACGAGTTCAGCTTTGGAGGAGATTCTAGTAGCTTGCGAGTATTCCGACGTCTTTGGAGAGCCATCAGGTTTGCCTCCACAAAGGAGCCTAGACTTTGGCATTGATTTGGAGCCCGGTACGAGACCGATCTCTAAAGCTCCTTACCATATGGCGCCTATCGAGATGCTTGAGCTTAAGAAGCAGCTCGAGGAGTTAGCAAAGAAGGGCTTTATCTGCCCTAGTGTCCTTGGGGCGCATCAATACTCTTTGTCAGGAAGAAAGACGGGTCAATGAGGTTCTGTATCGAGTACCGAGAGCTGAACAAGGTGACGATCAAGAATAAGTACCCATTGCCCCGTATTGATGATCTTTCGGAATAGCTGCAAGGAGCTTTAGTGTTTTCGCGGATCGATTTGAGATCCTGATATCACCAGCTAAGGGTGAGGGAGCATGACATAGCCAAGACGGCATTTCGGACCTAGTATGGCCATTACAAGTTTGTAGTGATGTCATTCAGGCTCACGAATGCGCCCATAGTTTTCATGGAGTTGATGAACAACATCTTCATCGACTTCCTAGACTAGTTTGTAGTTATCTTCATAGATGACATTCTGGTATACTCTCGCACTAGAGAGGAGCACGCAGGAGACTTGAGGATCGTTCTTCAAGTCTTACAAGATAGAGTGCTTTACATCAATCTCTCTAAGTGCAAGTTTTGGATACCCGAGGTAGCATTCCTTGGTCACATTGTTTCAGCTGAAGAGATCAAGGTAGATCCGGCGAAGGTCAAGTCAGTAGCTTCTTGACCGCCTCCTAAGAACGTCAAGGAGGTACGCAACTTCTTAGGATTGACGGGCTACTACCGGCATTTTGTTGAGGGCTTTTCAACAATCCCCCGACCGCTCACTTCCTTGCTAAGGAAGTCTACGAGGTTCGTGTGGTCCGAGCCATGCCTGCAGACCTTCGAGGAGCTGAAGAAGAGGTTGGCCTCTGCTCCTATCCTAGCTCAGCCAGAGGTCATTGAGGACTTCGTGGTTTACAACGACACATCCAAGCTGGGCTTAGGATGTGTTCATGTAGAGGGGTAAGGTGATTACTTATGCGTCGAGACAACTAAAGACGTACGAGGATAATTACCCTAACCATGATCTTAAGTTGGTTGCTGTTGTTCACGATTTGAAGATTTGGAGGCATTATTTGTACGGAGCTACGTGTTAGATATTTACACACCATAAGAGTCTGAAGTACATATTCACTCAACGGGAGTTGAATAACCATCAGAGGAGATGGTTGGAGTTGATCAAGGATTTTGACCTTGAGATCTTACACCACCCGGGGAAGGCTAATGTGGTAGCTAATGCCCTTAGTAGGAAGACTTCTTGGGAGATGGTGATTGGTAGGCTGACAGCTCAGCCACAGTTACAACAAGACCTTGCATGGCTAGAGATGGATATCCACTTTTCGGACTCCGACGGCTACCTATCCACCTTGAAGATAGTACCTAATTTGTTGGCTCAGATCCGACAGAAGCACGAGAGTTGTCCAGCTTTGACACAGATCCGAGACCAAATGTCTCAAGGAGAGGTGTCACAATTTGCAGTAGGTGCTGACGGGAGCTTGAGACGCCAGGAGTGTTTATGTGTGCCTTAAGATCGGGAGTTGAGATAGAGGATCCTACAAGAGGCTCATTTTTCACCTTACTCAGTGCACCCCGGTGCGAGTAAGATGTATCAGGATATTAGACGTTATTTCTGGTGGGGAGGTATAAGACCAGATAAGACGAGATATGTAGATCAGTGTGAGACTTGTCAGCAGGTCAAGATAGAGCATCATCGACCATAAGGCGAGCTACACCCACTTCCCGTTCCTTAGTGGAAGTGGGAGGACAACTCTATGGATTTTGTGACGATTTTAAGACCTAGCCGAGGTTTTGATGCCATATTTGTTATAGTAGATGGACTCACGAAGACAGTACGTTTCATTCCGATGAAGGAAACGTGGACAATAAGTCGATTGACAGAGGAGTTCACTAGATAGATAGTGAGACTTCATGGAGTACCTAGGACTATAGTTTCTGACAGAGACGGACGGTTTACCTCAAGGTTCTAGCAGCAAGTACATATCGCCCTAGATACGAGTCTATAGTTCACGACTGCTTATCATCCTTAAAACCGATGTTCAGTTAGAGTGGACCATCCAGACTCCAGAGGACATGTTGAGAGCCTGCATGTTGGACGGGGGACAGGTATGGCAAAATCACCTTCCCTTAGTGGAGTTTTCGTATAACAACAGTTGGCAAGCATTGATCAGGATGGCTCCTCATGAAGCTTTATACGGATAGTGATGTCATACAACGTTGTGTTGGGACGAGCCGAGCAGTGCTAGTGGTATAATACCTGAGTAGATTCAGGATGACATGGCTCGAGTGGTAGTGATCTGAGAGCGGATTTTAGCAGGAAAGAGTTGGCATAAATCTTATGCAGATAAGAGGCGTAGACCTTTGGAGTTCAAAGTGGGAGCTCATGTTTGGTTGAGAGTATCTATGACACGAGGCGTTAGACGTTTCGGTGTCAAGGGGAAGCTGAGTCCTAGATATGTCGGACCTTTTGAGATTCATGAGTGAGTTGGAGATGCAGCATAAAAAATTTGCTTTGTCACCGAGACTTGAGGGTGTTCACCCCATCTTCCATGTGTCTCAATTACGGGAGTACATACCGGACCCGAGACAAATCGTCAGTTATGAGGATCTAGTGGTCGAGCCAGACCACACGCTCGTTGAGCTTCCGGTAGCTGTCTTAGAGCGTAGTACGAAACACTTGCATTCGAAGGACATACCGATTATCAAGATGCAGTGGTCGTTGCGAGGAGCTGATGAGGTGACTTGGGAGACAGAGGATAGTATCCAGAGAGGAACTATCTAGAGTTTAACGTTGAGCTTGATGCACCTTTAACATAGTTGTGTGTTTCGGTTTTTCTTTTGTTGAGTTGCGTACGCTTTTGTAACGTTTTAAGTTACGTGCCCCAAGTAGGAATATATGAGTTGTGTTCAGCGTTCCGTGTTGTTTTATGATCGTTCTGGCTGTTGCAAGTTTCGGGACGAAACTTCTTTGTAGGGGGATTTGATGTAAGACCCCAGTTTTGCCTTCACCGCCCCTGCGGTGAAAAAGGCTGCCCCAACGGCCTTCTATGCTTGTCACCACCCCCGTAGTGACAAGGGACCGCCCCTGCGACTGGGGCGATCCGCCCCTATGACTGGGGCGATCCGCCCCTGCGACTAGGGCGATCCGCCCCTGCGGATACGCTACAGATCGTGCCCAATCTGTTTTCGTTCGTTTTATCTTCCTTCCATAGATAGAATATCCGATCTTCTATCTTATGGGCCGGCTTCCTTATCCTCTTCTAACCCTAGAACGTCCTTTTCATCTATCTTTCCAGCCTATTCCTATATATTCCCGTCTTTTCTTCTTTTTCCCATTTCTTGCTTACGCTTTCTTCAACCCTCGAGTGCTGCAGCCTTGCTTCCTGTGACCTTGCTGAACGTGAAGTTCTTCCTCCCTTGTTCTTCATCACGTTCATGCGCTACTGCACCTTGTTTCTCTTTTGTTTCGTTTCTCCCTTCCTTTCCTTTTTCTTCTTCTCCAAGAATCAAGTTTGATCCTTGATTCTTGTGGAGCGTTCCGTTGATGATCCTTTGTTGCTCACAAACTCCCTCGGTTGAGTTGTGAAGTGTGAGAGTGTTGGAAGAGCAAGCTTTGACCTTTGTCGTGGTTCTGCTATCGTAGAGAAGTCGATAGACGCTTCTGTCATGAATCCGCCCCGGCGCCTGTATAGAGCCGCCCCTACGCCTCTCTCACGTGCCGCCCCTACGCCTTTGCCCAGCCGCCCTCGCGGTTTCTCTACAGTCTTCCCGTCTTTGGGGAGCCGCTTTCCTGCCTTGCTTTCCTCGTTCCTTTCCTTAGCTCTTCTGGATGTTCCTTGCCCCCTGAGTGTTCAGTAAGTGATACGGGGATTAGCCGCGAAAAACGGATCTAGACGAACAACCTGTTCTGAAGAATGAAGAACACACAAAATTAACAAGCATGGACATCAATGAAAACGAGAAAACAGAAAGGTACAAGAAGAACCGAAAAGAACAATGATAGAACCCTTGGATTTGAGATCCAAGAACCAAACAAGTGACGATTCGACCCCGCTTCTTACAACTCCACACAATCGATATGAGAATCAAGAGCACAAAGAGGGTGCCTTGTTCGACTTGCAACACCAATCCCGAAGGAGATTGATATACACAAGAACGAGAAAGCCAAATCACACACACAAACTCACGAGACAAGAATGATTGAATTCTCTTGGATTCAATTCTGAAATGCTCTCAGCAAAACTTGTATAAAACTTGTCTGACTACATAAGAAGAAAGAAAAAGATTTATATAAATCCTAGGCCTTTTTTTCTAAAACAGAAAAAAGAAACTAATTACAATAATTACATTGAGAGAGAGTTAAATAAAGCCCGGCAAACATAGAACACAATTGGGTCTAACTAAATTCTCCTATTCAACCTCTCACGTCCACATACTTAAATGAATGTTCCAGCCATGCACATGCACACACGTGAAACCCCTTGTATCTGATTTTAAGGCCTCCATATGTCCTTTGAAATGCATCCCAAGGCCTGTCCAGCTACTAGAAATACAATTTAAACTCCATTATTTATCTTGGATGGGATGTGTTCGTGGCTGATCCACAAGATGGTCCTTAGACTTGATGAAGGTGGACTTGGTTGAGCTTCATGGACATTTTTAAGAAAAGAGCATCGAACTCAGCTTGACGTTTAGCTTGCGCTCTTGTTAGAGTCCCTTGAGGTGGTGAAGATGGAGTTAGCTCATATGATCCTTCATCATTCTCTCCTTCTTTGGAAGAATTCGACCTCGAATTACCTTGATCATCATCCAGGAGCGGGAAAGCAATTAGATCCCTCACATTGAATGTGGGATCACAAGCATAATCATCCGGCAAGTCAAGCTCATAGGTGTTGTCACCCGCCTTGTGTAACACCTTGAAAGGCCAATTTTCTCTTGGGGAGAGCTTGGATTTCCGAAGTTGCTGAAACCTCTCCTTCCTCAAATGTATCCATACAAGGTCACCGGGTTCAAATATAATCTTCTTGCGTCCTTGATTCGCCTTTTCTGCGTTATATTTGCCTTTCTCCTCGAGCTTGATCCTTGTTCTACTATGTAGCTCCTTGATGTGTTCAACCTGCATTTTAGCACTTAAATCCACTCGCTCCTTCTTAGGTAACGGTGTAAGATCAAAAGGGGTTAGTGGATTAAAACCATAAACACACTCAAAGGGAGAGATGGAAGTAGATGAGTGGACGACTCTATTATAGACAAATTCAACATGTGGCAAGACATCTTTCCATTCTTTCAAATTCTTCTTGATGACAGCCCTTAGAAGTGTTGTTAGGGTCCTATTAGTTACTTCTGTTTGCCCATCAGTTTGGGGGTGGCTTGATGTAGAAAATAACAACTTAGTTTCTAGCTTTTCCTAAAGAGTTTTCCAAAAGTAACTCAAGAACTTAACATCCCTATCACTCACTATTGTAGTTGGAATACCATGTAACCTAACTACTTCCAGAAAGAGCAAATTAGCTACATTGGCTACATCATCAGTATTGTGACAAGCAATAAAGTGAGCCATTTTAGAGAATCGATCTACAACCACAAATATCGAATCCCTACCTCTTCTAGTCCTAGGCAATCCCACTATGAAATCCATGCTAATGTCTTCCCAAGGGGCTGTGGGGATTGGCAAAGGTATATACAATCCATGCGGCTTCACTTTCGATTTAGCTCTAAGGCACTCTAAACACCTTTTAAGCACATTTTCAACATCCCTAAGCATATGTGGCCAATAAAAATGTGAGTGCAGCATAGCATAAGTCTTATCCCTTCCAAAATGACCCATTAAACCTCCTTTATGGGCTTCTTCCACTAACAACAAACGAAGAGAACACCTAGGTATGCACACCTTATCTACTCGAAATAGAAATCCCTCAAACAAATAGAATTTATCTAAGGAACCTTTTTGCACACAAAGCTTATATGTTTCTCCAAAAGTCAAGATCAAATTCATAGAGCTCCTTAATGTAAACAAATCCTAACACCCTAGCATCCAATGTAGTTAGCAATGTATGCCTCCTAGAAAGAGCATCCGCAACTACATTGTCTTTTCCCTTTTTATACTTGATAACATAGGGAAAAGTCTCAATAAATTCCATCCATCTACCATGCTTCCTATCTAGTTTATCTTGACTCCGAAAATATTTCAAAGATTCATGATCAGAATGCAAAATACACTCTCTAGGCCACAAGTAGTGTTGCCATGTCTCAAGTACTCTAAAAAATGCATACAACTCTTTATCATATGTAGAGTAGTTAAGACATGCCCCTATAAGCTTTTCACTGAAAAAGACAATAGGCTTACCTTCTTACATAAGCACACCTCCTATGCCAATTCCCGATGCATCACACTCCACTTCGAAAGGCCTAGTGAAGTCAGAGAGAGCTAGTAAGGGTGCCTCGGTGAGAACCAACTTCAGCTTGCTGAAAGCACGTTCTTGAGATGCTTCCCACACAAATGGTGCATGTTTCTTGCAAATCTCCGTCAAGGGTGCAACAATGGTACTGAAGTCTCTCACAAAGCGCCTATAGAAACTTGCAAACCATGGAAGCTCCTTACTTGGATAATGGATGTAGGTGTTGGCCAATCTCGAATAGCTCTAATCTTCTCCTCATCCACTTGTAGACCTTGTGTAGTCACTACAAAACCAAGAAATATAACCTCATTAGTGCAAAAACTACATTTCTTCAGGTTGGCATACAAGTGTTCAGCCCTAAGGGTAGATACAACTTCCCTAGATGTTATCCATGCTCCTCTAGGGACCTGCTATAGATTAAGATATCATCAAAATACACTACAACAAATATCCCTATGATTTGTCTTAAAACATGGTTCATTAAACGCATAAAAGTAGAGGGAGCATTGGTTAACCCAAATGGCATAACAAGCCATTCATACAACCCAAATTTAGTCTTAAAGGTTGTCTTCCACTCGTCCCCCTCCTTCATTCTGATATGATGGTAGCCACTCCGAAGGTCGATCTTGCTGAATGTAGTGGCACCATGGAGCTCATCTAGCATGTCATCTAGGTGGGGAATAGGGTGGCGGTACTTAATGGTTATGTTGTTGATAGCTCTACAATCAACACACATCCTCCAAGTGTTGTCCTTCTTAGGCACTAATAGGACAGGAACGGCGCAAGGGCTAAGGCTTTCTCTAACATATCCCTTATCTAGGAGGTCTTGGACTTGGGTTTGGATCTCTTGACTCTCCTTAGGGTTCATCCTATAGGTTGGTCAGTTAGGAAGTGTAGCTCCGGGCATAAGGTCAATCTGATGCTCTATGGCTCTCAAAGATGGAAGGCCATGAGGTATCTCTTCCGGAAACACATCTTTAAACTCCTCTATGATGGCTGTAATGGTAGGGGATAAGATAGCCTTTGTTTCTTCATTCACTAAGGTTAGCTCCTTATACAACCTCAATAAGATGGTATCTAAGGGTAGGTACTCACTTTGGAACTCAAGTTTAGAAGCTAACAAGGCCGTAGGAGTCTGATTTATGGGCGTGACCAGGAGAGTACTAGACTGTTGGCTAGGGGACTTGTCTATGGCAGGTTCTTGGTGCCTCGATGACTTGCTCCCCTTCATAGCTTGCCCTTGCTCTTGTTCACTCGCCTTCTTCTTCCCAAATGCCTCCGCAATCTGCATGGGAGTCATAGGTTTTAGAGTAACGGATTTTTCATTAAAACAGTATCCTCATAGTGCCCTAGAGTGAAAGTGATCTTAGCTTGCCTATTAACCTTAAATTCACCACAATCATTCATCCAATGCAGCTTATATGGTCTAGGGTGACAAAATGTAGGAATTTGCAACTTAGAGATCAATTCAGTACTAGCAATGTTGCAACAACTACCTCCATCAATGATAACATTACACACCTTTCCCTTAACCAAACACCTAGTATGAAACAAGTTCTCTCTTTGGTTATCCTCACAAGGGCCACGTTGTACACTCAAAGTTCTCCTAGCTATCAAGGAATTATCATGCTTTCATCACAAACCATGTTATTAGGATCATTTCCTGCGTTTTCAAGCCCATTAGGTTCATCATGAGAATCAAGATCAGAAAGCATGTAGTTATTAGCTAGAAATGAGCTAGGATGGTCAAATAACACTCTTTTAGCTAGTAAACAATCCCCCTGCTCATATTCAATCCCATCATCATCCAAATCATCATGACCATGCAGATTAGGCTCAAAATCATCATTATCATGCTCATGCTCAGATTTGGACTCATATTGTCCTAAATGGTTGATTAACAACGTTTTCTTGTTAGGGCAGTCTTTCATCATGTGTTCTCTGCCTTGAAACTTAAAACACACTATATCCCTAGCTCGAGATGAAGCGTTAGAAGTACTCCCTTGTGTTCCCTTAGGAAAGGTAGCGTGAGCTTAGGAGGGGCTGCAGAAGGTGCTTTACGCTGTCCTCCTTGTTCCGGGGCTGTTTTCTCCTTATTTGACACTTCCCTGTTGTAACTTCTTTGTTGGCGGTTCCCTTGGTTCCTCCAAGAGCTGGAGACACCATAAGAAGCCTTTCCTCCTTGATTTCTCGCTTTCATCTTCCTTTCCACTTTGATTGCGAGATGGAGTAGTTCTATCATAGAGCCATAAGGAAAAAGATCTACTTCGTTAGCAAAACTTGAATTAAGGATAGGAAGATACCTATCCATTGTTGATTCTTCATCTTCTCGCACATTGACCTTTACCATGGCCATTTGCATGGCATTATAGGTCTCCTCAGCTGTCATTGATCCTTGCCTCAAGTTCTCCAACCTTTTTCTCAATTCCATTGTATAGTGTTGGGGAACAAACCGAGCTCTCATCAATGCCTTCATATGCTCCCAAGTAGCTATTGGTGCATCCAAAGTTCGTCTCCTTTCCTTCACCAAATCATCTGACCATATCATGGCATAGTCAATAAACTCAAGGGCTGCATACTGTACGTTTTTGTGCATCCAAAGTTCTTCTCCTTCTCCTTTCCTTCACATTTGCCCTCAAAACTAGGAACTTTCACCTTCACTTTTCCAAGACCGTCATGTTCCGGTTCTCGGTCTCTCCTTTGCTGGACTCCATAGGGCTCGCGTCTCCATTCATCATTACGTCTCCCTTCTTGGTTCCTCCTTGGCTAATCTCGCCTCCTCCGTCCATTAGGGATCCATTCTGGTCTCCATTCCTCATTCTCCCCATCGTCCTCCTATTCTTGGTCATAAACTGGATTTTGAAATTGGTGAGGATAGTTAGGCATATTATCATAAACTGGATTCTGAAATTGGTTGGGATAGTTAGGCATATTATTATTAATAATTGGAGAAGAAGGGATAGAAATATGCTCCTCAAAAGCAAGGTTTCTCCAACAAGGTTGGGAAGCAATGCTGCCAAAACCGTGGGCATGCCTAGAAGGCTGCGGAACATTCGAATTCCTTGCTGCTTGGAACGCAGCTTGCTGACTTTGAAGGAGAACTCGATCTTGTCCTTAGAGGTCTCCAAGGAAGATATCCTTGTAGTTAGCCCCTCAATGCTATCTTTCAAGCTCTTGATGAGACTGAACAACTCCGGTGTGATAGGCTCAGGTCTCTTTGAACCTGCGGAAATCCCTAACATGATGCAAAACACTCAACAATAGCAAACACGTTAGGTTAGTTTAAACAAAAACACCTCGCAAGTGTACCACTCAGAAAATAAGGTTCACTCACTCTCTAGTGGTTTGATACAAGCTTGTTAATGGCTCGTCTTGTATTAATCAAAAACCTCACGTGAGTTCGATGACTAGCCAAACTAAGCTTTTAGATAGAAACAAGATTCGATTTCAATCACTTCAAAAACGTGTTTTACTCAACAAAATAGAAGAAAAAACTCAAACGGAAAGGACAATTGCACGAATGTTATATGCAACTAAATGACTTAAAAATTTAGAACTCAAGATAAGCTTTGAAAGAACTTACTCGTAAGACCCAAGAAGTGAACCCTAGACACCGTAGGATGAGGTTATGGAAGGCTGAGCTATGGTGTTTGATGGCCGAAAATGGGCAGTAGCTAGGTGTGGCTAGATAGGTTCAACGAGATGCTTGGTTCTTCCTTCGAATGAGACTAGATACTTGACTTAAGTCCTTTCTTGATGTCCTCTTTGTTGCTGAATAACACTAAAATAAATGTAATAACACTAGGCTAATTACAAACTATGAATAAGAAAGAATGAAATGAAAATTGATTTTGATTCCTTTTCTTCTTCTCTTTTTTTTTTATTTTCTTTTTTTTTTCTTTCTTTTTTTTATCTCTTTTTTTACTTTATGATTCAGGAAATCAGAAAAGAAGAATAAACAAAAAAAATTGAAAGAAATAAAAACAAAATTTTGTTTGTAGATAAACGTGGGCCAAGTTGTTGCAAATCTTCAGGATAAGATCAAATCTCAGCTCCTAGATTGTTGCAACTGATTCAACGTGCCAAATCTGTAGGAGGAAAAACAACTGCTTCAAGCTCTACGCTGGATTTGTAGGAAATTCGCTGAATAAACTCCAATTCTGCGTGTACTGGATGTAGGGAAACAATCTACTTCAACTTCAATTTTGCGTGTACTGGATGCAGGAAGAGAAGCAGCCACGTTTGGTTTTTGTTCAATTAGTTCAAGTGAGGCTAATGTGGCTGAGGGAAAAATGGTGGTTGATGGTGGTGTGTGGTGCTATGGTGGTTTCCGGTGTCAACTCACAAACAAGGAACAAACTCGTTAGACTCAAACAAAGCTTAGAGTAGAAGAGAGAAAAGGAAATAGACTCAAACAAAAGACAATGATCAATTGCAATGATCAAAACAGACTCTTTTTGTGATTTTATGATTGATTTACCGACTCTTTTTGCTGGTTGGACGTCAACTATGCTCTGATACCAATTGATACGGGGATTAGCCGCGAAGAACGGATCTAGGCGAACAACATGTTTTGAAGAATGAAGAACACACAAAATTAACAAGTATGGACATCAATGAAAACGAGAAAACAGAAAGGGACAAGAAGAACCGAAAGGAACAATGATAGAACCCTTGGATTCGAGATCCAAGAACCAAACTAGTGACGATTCGACCCCGCTTCTTACAATTCCACACAATCGATCTGAGAATCGAGAGCACGAAGAGGGTGCCTTGTTCGACTTGCAACACCAATCCCGAAGGAGATTGACAAACACAAGAACGAGAAAGCCAACTCACACACACAAACTCACGAGACAAGAATCATTGAATTCTCTTGGATTCAATTCTGAAATGCTCTCAGCAAAACTTGTATAAAACTTGTCTGACTACAAAAGAAGAGAAAAAAGGCTTTCTATACATCCTAGGCCTTTTCTTCTAAAATAGAAAATAGAAACTAATTACAATAATTACATTGAGAGAGAGTTAAATAAAGCCCAGCAAACATAGAATACAATTGAGCCTAATTAAATTCTCCTATTCAACCTCTCACGTCCACATACTTAAATGAATGTTCCAGCCATGCACATGCACACACGTGAAACCCCTTGTATCTGATTTCAAGGCCTCCGTTTGTCCTTTGAAATGCGTCCCAAGGCCTGTCCAGCAACTAGAAATACAATTTAAGCTCCATTAATTATCTTGGTTGGGATGTGTTCGTGGCTGATCCACAAGATGGTCCTTAGACTTGATGAAGGTGGACTTGGTTGAGCTTCCTGGACCATGTTTAAGAAAAGAGCATCCATCTCATCTTGATGTTTAGCTTGCGCTCTTGTTAGAGTCCCTTGAGGTGGTGAAGATGGAGTTAGCTCAGATGATCCTTCATCAATAAGGCTAAGGTTGAGACCTTAGCTTGTGGAGATCTTTTAGAGATCATTGAGGCTAGAAGTTATAGACTTCTAGCAATCGTTTCCTGATGCCTTGTTTGAACAGGTTTTACTTTGCTGCTTTCCTGAGGTTTTCTGAGTTGTTGTTGAGTTATCTGAGTGAGGTAAGTCCCTTGGACTTACTTAGCTTTATTTCGTCTATTGGTTTGATTGTTTTGGCTTGTTTGTGTCGTTATTATGTTATAACTGATAACCGGAATAAGACCATGTTATATCATAATTGGCCCAAGAGTATTGATGAGGGACCATCACCAATAGCCCCTACTAGTCCTACAATGCAAGGTCCAATCACTAGATCAAGGGCAAGAACAATTCAAGAGGAGGTGTCCAACTTGTTGGTGTCCTTAGCTCCTAAGGAGACCATTGATGAACCATTGCTGACTGAGGCTTCCTTAGTCACGTTAATGACGATTCCCGATGACTTGGACATGGAAGGAGACCATGCACACGTGATTTGGAGCCATACAAGAGCAAAGAAGAGACACTTGTTCCGGAATTGCAAGAAATGGAAGATTGAGGCTTTTGGAGCTTCTTTTGTATTTTAAATCATCTTTTGGTATAAAATGCAAGACTTTTTATAACCTTTAGGTTCAAAACATTTTAAGGGTTATTTTTATTTGTTTTAGTTAATTTGTTTGATTGTCTTTTTGACAAATGTTATTCGTTTTTTTTAGATAGGAGGCTTTCTAGGCATTTAAAAAGCCTCCCTTATCTTCTTTCCTGATTGGATAGATTTCAGCCAATTGATAAACCGTCTCTTTGAGAGCTTTTGTTCCTATTCAGAAAATTCAATCAATAAAGTGAGCCATTGATTGAATTGTTGTGAATCCCTGCTAGATTGTTCTTGTGTGTGTTAATATCTTTAGAGATTGATGCTACTAGTCAATACTAGTCCTTCCTTGTGCTTGTCTCCATTGAAAGATTGTCTAAGGTTATAGAAGAAAGGGTTGAAGGCATCATCTTGCTTGGGTTTTGATCAATATGATCAAGGTTCTTGTAACGGAATCTTTTGGTTCTTTTGGATCTACTTCTACCAAACATTCCACGTTCCTTTTCATTCTCTTTCTTCCCTTTTGTCCAATGTCATTTCTGGTTCTAAACAATCTGATTTTGCGTGCAATTTGTCAAGGAAAAACGTCCATTGTTGGTCTTCAAGGATTCCCAATCTAGATCTAGTCATTGCGGCCCCAACCCGCATCATGTATTATAATCGGGAGGTTACCGCTTGTCCAATTCACAATGGGGAAACTGGGAGGTGCTCTCGCGACCAGTCCAGCAAGTGACAGAAGGATGCATACGTTCTACTTTTGTTGGTGGGGACGGAGGCGAGGTCGTAGCGATTCTCGTGTAACAACCATAAGTTGAATTAATAATGGGATTGACCTTAATGAAAGATAATAATTGGCTGTTTGTGAGCTTGTTGATGTGTTTACTTTACCTTATGTGTGTTTGTGCCTTTACCATCTTTCTGATATCTAGAATGTTAGCTAACGTTTTATACCGGTGTTGTAGATGTTCCACAGATTCAGGATGCTCTTGAATGATCCGGATGGTGTGGTCAGCCGGGGTTCCCATACATTATAGGAAGGGATCGGGTTTATGTTTATGTTGTTGCTTTCCCTTTTATTTTGAACTCGGCTACGAGTCTTTTACGTTTCCTCTTGTTTAAACCTTTGGTTTTATATTGAGTTTTGGTTTTCATTTGTTTGTGCCTTGTTGTAAGATCCGTTGTGTCGTTTCTAATATGAAGGTCAGGACCCATTGTGAGGTCCTAGCCCGTAACGCTTCGAGTTCCCAGAACTGGGGGTGTTACAATCAAGGCCGCCTCCGAAGACGGTTAAGGAGGTACGCAGCTTCTTGGGTTTGGCGGGTTACTACCACAGGTTTGTTGAGGATTTTTCAGTGATCACCCGACCACTTACTTCCTTGTTGAGAACGTCTACTAGGTTTGCTTAGTCCGAGCCATGCCATCAGAGCTTCGAGAAGCTGAAAAGGAGGTTGACCTCCGCTCCCATTTTAACACAGCTTGAGGGTGTTGAGGATTTTGTAATGTACAATGACGCCTCCAAGCTAGGTTTGGGATGCGTTATGATGTAGAGGGGTAGGTTATTGCGTATGCGTCTCCGCAACTAAAGAAGTACGAGGAGAACTACCCTACCCACGACCTTGAGCTAGTCGTAGTGATCCATGCCTTGAAGATTTGGCGACATTTCTTGTACGGGCATACGTGTCAGATCTTCACAGACCATAAGAGTTTGAAGTATATATTCACTCAGCGGGGGTTGAATAACCGCCACAGGAGATGGTTATAGCTAATTAAAGACTTCGACTTGGAGACTTTGTACCATCCGGGGAAGGCGAACGCAGTCGCCGATGCGCTAATTAGGAGGACACCTCAAGAGGAGGCGATAGCTTGGCTTACGGTTCAGCCTCAATTGTAGAGGGATTTGATAGGGTTGGAGATGGATATTCGGTTTCCGGATACGGACTATCTCTTATCCATTCTAGAGATGTTGCGTGATCTATCTAGAGAGATCCAACAGAAACAGGAGGGTTGCCCGAGTTTGATGAGGATCCGGGACAGGATGTCCTGAGGAGAGGCAAAAGTTCACCGTGGGTGGAAACGGGTTATTGAGACACCAATTGTGTATATTGTACCATCAGATAGAGAGTTGAGAGAGCAGATTTTGCAGGAGGCCCATACGCCCCCTTACTCGGTGCACCCAGGCGCGAGTAAGATGTACCAGCATATGAGGAGATCTTATTGGTAGGGCGGACTCAAGCCCGATGTAGCTAGATACGTGGCCCGGTGTGCGACTTCCTAGTAGGTCAAGATCAAGCACCAAAGACCCGGAGGAGAGCTTCACCCAATGCAAGTGCCGTAGTGGAGGTGGGAGGACATATCCATGGATTTCGTTACCGGTCTGAGACCGAGTAGGAGCTATGATACGATTTGGGTGGTGGTAGATCGGCTGACAAAGACCGCACATTTCATCCCTATTAGGGAAACATGGCCGGTGAGTCGGCTAGCAAAGGAGTTCATCCGATAGATAGTGAGATTACATGGGGTGCCGAGGACCATAATCTCGGATAGGGACAGGCGCTTTACCTCAAGGTTCAAGCAGCAAGCACACGCCGCCCTAGGTACGAGCCTTCATTTCACAACCGCATTCCATCCTCAGACAGACGGTCTGTGGGAGCGGACCATCCAGACCTTAAAGGATATGTTACGAGCGTGTGTGCTAGATTGGGGGCAGGTATGACCGTACCACATTCCTTCGGTGGAGTTTTCTTATAATAACAGCTGGCTCGTGCCGATTGGGATGGCACCGTAGGAGGCATTGCATGGACGGAGATATCGTATTCCGTTATGTTGAGACGAGCCAGGGAGTTTGAGTGTTGTAGCTCTAGAGCAGGTACAGTACGACATGGCTTGAGTTGCTCTGATCCGAGAGTGGATACGGATGAGAGGCGTTGGCCTCTCCGTTTCCCAGTTAAGCTAATTGGCTCCTCGTCTATGTCGCTATATCGTCATGACTAACAACGTACCTCGAGTCATACATGTACTCCCTCGACTGATATACATGAAACACCTTTTGAACATCCTCTACTCTCGGTGGCCACACCCACTAGTAACCCGCTTCCCAACTCGCGTTAAGATCTCAAAAAGGTCCGATGTATCGGAAACTCAACTTCCCTTTAATGCCAAAATATTTGAAGCCTCACGCATGTGAAACTCCCAATTGACCTCTTCCATATCTGAAATCTAGAGATATGCGCCTCTCATCTGTATATATGCCTTCTTGCGAGCGCGGCTAGCATTTACTCTTGGATCATCACTACTCGAACGATATCATCCCGTATTTGCTCAAGGTTGTCCTTCTAAAATGCCTCGTGGCTATTCCACTACTCGGATCATCTCAACACAACGGTTTATGACACCTCCGTCCATAAAACGCCACAAAAAGGTCATCACAAACGACGCATGTCAACTATCATAATACGAAAACTCAATCAAGGGAGTGTTAGGATCACACTTGTGTGCATGTGTGTGAATCCGGTTTAGGGTGTAGTGTTGGTTATTGATCCATGGGGGAACATAATAGATGGATCAAGGCACCAAGGAACTTCTGCACATCGAAGAGAAGCCCGACAAATTGCCTTTCTGGAGTTCAGCCACGGTCATGGCTAGGTCTCGCCGATTTCCCAATATATTGGACCTTGTGAGATCTTGGAACGAGTTTGGGAAGTTGCTTACAGGTTGGTGTTTCCACGAGGTGTTCTCCGATGTTTCATGTGTATCTAGTGGCAAACGAGAAATAAATGAGGCTAATTGGGAAAATGATGCGAATCCACGCAGAAGGGATGGCCCGATCTTTCAAATGGTAGTCGAATTGGGGTTTGTCTTTCCTAACGATACGCACACACCAAAGGATTGACGGATTCTTCACTCTTCGATATGCACACAAGAAGAACAAAGGATGAACGCTTGAGTTTCTCTCAAGAACACAATTCTGATTTCTTTTTTTTTGATTGATAAAAATACGGTTGTCCTTCACAATGAAAAAGCGTTAAACCTAAATACCTAGAGCTGAGCTATTTTTCCTCATAATAATAGAAGACTTCTAATTCAGCCCATAAGTGCTGAAAATCAGCCCATAAAACACAATTGCCATACTCAGCCTATAAGTGCTGAAAATACCCTAAGAGAAAGTCTGAATATAATGTATAAAAACCAACTAAAAAATAGCCCAAAACATAAGTCATCCCGAGATCTCATGAACTAGAAGTGTCACTAATCTCGGGCCTACCTTAGCGAGATCTTGAGTCGATATCCAAGGCAAAGTAGCATAAGAAAACACATGCCTTAGGATAGAGTAAAGAGCACTTGACATCTTCCTTGCTTTAGTCCTAGTGATAGGACCATCTGCATGAAATGTGATGTCGGTCTGTAGATCTTCAAGCTCCTTAAGTGTCCCCAGGTTCACATCAGAAACGGAGGATGGTATCTTTGGTGGAGTATTACGCGGAGCTAATAGCATCGATATGATCGATGGGTTAGATCTTATGTGGATGTGTGATGTTATGTGTAGTGTGTGCCCTGTGCGGGAATGTGTTGTATGATATGTTAGATCTTGGTGTGGTATGCCATATGTGTTTTACTTCGAGTATACATCGTGTACCTTTTGCGGTCTTGTAATGGTAACATGAGTAGGTTTTGGTTATCGAGTCGAGAGTTGCCATGTTTATGGTTCTTGAGTTAATACCGAGACACGTTTGACCGAGAGTTCAACGTTTAGCAAGTTTCAGGACGAAACTTGTTTATAGGGGGGATCTGTTGTAACATCCGGAATTTTAGTTCCGGTAGGAGAGCGGCGTTAGTGGAAATAGGGGGTGGCTACCACCCCTGCGGATTAGGAGACCCGCGGTTGCGGCCATCCACAATCGCGGTCGGTAGTTCCGCGGGCAACACGTCAGAGCAGAGTTAAGCCCGTTTTCTTCCGACCTTTCATTCTCGCCCTTTTAGACCCCATCCTCTAGTTCTCTCTTTTTGATACGGGGATTAGCCGCGAAGAACAGATCTAGACGAACAATCTGTTCTGAAGAATGAAGAACACACAAAATTAATAAACATGGACAACAATGAAAACGAGAAAAAGAAAGGGACAAGAAGAAACGAAAGGAACAATGATAGAACCCTTGGATTCGAGATCCAAGAACCAAACCAGTGATGATTCGACCCCGCTTCTTACAACTCCACACAATCGATTTGAAAATCAAGAGCACATAGAGGGTGCATTGTTCGACTTGCAACACCAATCCCGAAGGAGATTGACATACATAAGAACGAGAAAGCTAGATCACACACACAAACTCACGAGACAAGAATCATTGAATTCTCTTGGATTCAATTCTGAAATACTCTCAGCAAAACTTGTATAAAACTTGTCCAACTACAAAAGAAGAGAGAAAAGGCTTTATATACTTCCTAGGCCCTTTCTTCTAAAACATAAAAAAGAAACTAATTACAATAATTACATTGAGAGAGAGTTAAATAAAGCCCAGCAAACATGGAACACAATTGGGCCTAATTAAACTCTCCTATTCAGCCTCTCACGTCCACATACTTAAATGAATGTTCCAGCCATGCACATGCACACATGTGAAGCCCCTTGTATCTAATTTCAAGGCCTCCGTCTGTCCTTTGAAATGCGTCCCAAGGCCTGCCCAGCAACTAGAAATACAATTTAAGCTCCATTAATCATCTTGGCTGGGATGTGTTCCTGGCTGAGCCACAAGATGGTCCTTAGACTTGATGAAGGTGGACTTGGTTGAGCTTCATGGACCATTTTTAGGAAAAGAGCATCCACCTCAGCTTGATGTTTAGCTTGTGCTCTTGTTAGAGTCCCTTGAGGTGGTGAAGATGGAGTTAGCTTAGATGATCCTTCATCATTCTCCCCTTCTTTGGAAGAATTCGACCTCAAATTGCCTTGATCATCATCCAGGAGCGGAAAAGGACTTAGATCCCTCACATTGAATGTGGGATCACAAGCATAATTGATGAAGGATCATCTGAGCTAACTCCATCTTCACCACCTCAAGGGACTCTTACAAGAGCACAAGCTAAACGTTAAGTTGGGATGGATGCTCTTTTCCTAAACATGGTCCATGAAGCTCAACCAAGTCCACCTTCATCAAGTCTAAGGACCATCTTGTGGATCAGCCACGAATACATGCCAGCCAAGATGATTAATGGAGCTTAAATTGTATTTCTAGTTGCTGTCAGGCCTTGGGACGCATTTCAAAGGACAAACGAAGGCCTTGAAATCAGATACAAGGAGAGTTTAATTAGGCCCAATTGTGTTATATGTTTGTTGGGACATTCATTTAAGTATGTGGATGTGAGAGACTGAAAAGGAGAGTTTAATTAGGCCCAATTGTGTTATATGTGACATTCATTTAAGTATGTGGATGTGAGAGACTGAAAAGGAGAGTTTAATTAGGCCCAATTGTGTTATATGTTTGTTGGGCTTTATTTAACTCTCTTTCAATGTAATTATTGTAATTAGTTTCTTTTTTCTGTTTTAGAAGAAAAGGCCTAGGATGTATATAAAGCCTTTTCTCTCTTCTTTTGTAGTTAGAAAAGTTTTATAAAAGTTTTGCTGAGAGTATTTCAGAATTGAATCCAAAAGAATTCAATCATTCTTGTCTCGTGAGTTTGTGTGTGTGATCTAGTTTTCTCGTTCTTGTGTATGTCAATCTCCTTCGGGATTGGTGTTGCAAGTCGAACAAGGCACCCTCTGCGTGCTCTCGATTCTCATATCGATTCTGTGGAGTTGTAAGAAGCGGGGTCGAATCGTCACTGGTTTGGTTCTTGGATCTCGAATCCAAGGGTTCTATCATTGTTTCTTTCGGTTCTTCTTGTCCCTTTCTGTTTTCTCGTTTTCATTGCTGTCCATGTTTGCTAATTTTGTGTGTTGTTCATTCTTCAGAACAGGTTGTTCGTTTAGATTCGTTCTTCGCGGCTAATCCCCGTATCAATTGGTATTAGAGCATAGTTGACGCTCAACCACAAAAAAGAGTCGGTAAATCAATCATAAAATCATAAAAAGAGTTTGTTTTGATCATTGCAATTGATCATTTGTCTTTTGTTTGAGTCTATTTTCGTTTCTCTCTTCTACTCTAAGCTTTGTTTGAGTCTAACGAGTTTGTTCCTTGTTTGTGAGTTCTGGACACCGGAAACCACCATAGCACCAACACCAACCACCACCACACCATCAGACCACCATTTTTCCCTCATCCACATTAGCCTCACTTGATTTAGTTGAACAAAAACCAAACGTGGCTGTTTCTCTTCCTACATCCAGTAAACGAATAATTGGAGTTGATTCAGCGTATTTCCTATTAATCCGGCGCAGAACTTGAAGCAGTTGTTTTTCTCCTACAGATTTGGCACGTTGAATCAGTTGCAACAAATCTAGGAGCTGAGATTTGATCTTATCCTGAAGATTTGCAACACAGCTTGGCCCACGTTTATTTGCAAACAAAAATTAGTTTTATTTCTTTCTTTTTTGTTTCTTCTTATTTCTGATTTCTTGAGTTAAAAAAATAGAAAAGAAAAAGGATAAAAAAAAAAAGGGATTAGTGGATTAAAACCATAAACACACTCAAAGGGAGAGTTGGAAGTAGATGAGTGGACGACTCTATTATAGGCAAATTCAACATGTGGCAAGACATCTTCCCAATCTCTTAAATTCTTCTTGATGACAGTCCTTAGAAGTGTTTTTAGGGTCCTATTAGTTACTTCCGTTTGCCCATCAGTTTGGGGGTGGCTTGATGTAGAAAATAACAACTTAGTTCCTAGCTTTCCCCAAAGATTTTTCAAAAAGTAACTCAAGAACTTAACATCCCTATCACTCACTATTATCCTTGGAATACCATGTAACCTAACTACTTCCCGAAAGAACAAATTAGCTACATTGGCTGCATCATCAGTTTTGTGACAAGCAATAAAGTGAGCCATCTTAGAGAATCGATCTACAAACCACAAATATCAAATCCCTACCTCTCTAGTCCTAGGCAATCCCACTATGAAGTTCATGCTAATGTCTTCCCAAGGGGCTGTGGGGATTGGCAAAGGTGTATACAATCCATGAGGCTTCACTTTCGATTTAGCTCTAAGGCACACTAAACATCTTTTAAGAACATTTTCAACATCCCTAAGCATATGTGGCCAATAAAAATGTGAGTGCAGCCGCGAAGAACGGATCTAGACGAGCAACCTGTTTTCGGGAATAGAAGCAAACGAAATTCAGCAAACAGGAATGAATGAAAACGTGCAAAACAAAGAGGGGGGAACGAAAATAGGAAGGAAGAACCAAAAGGAACAAAACAATAGAACCCTTGGATTCGATTATCCAAGAACCAAACCGATGACGATTCGACCCCGCTTCTTACAACTTCACACAATCGATCTAGAGTTATCGAAGGTACGAAGAGGTTGCTTCGATTTGACTTGTAGCACCAACCCGAAGGAGATTGACACACACAAGAACGACAAAGCTATGCTAACACCATAATTCTCACAAGACAATAGGCTGAACTCAAAGGGTTTGATTTTGGCACTTTGGCAATCAGTTTAACGTCATCTACCTACAAAAGGAAGAGAGAAAGGTTTATATACAACCTAGACCTTCTCTCCTAAAAAATAGAAAAAAAAATAAAAACAATAATTACAAATTAGAGTGTTTTATATAAAACCATAAAATAGACTAATTCTAGGCTTTATTTAACACTCTCTAACTAGCTTCTCACGCCAGCCATGCACATGCACACGTGAAGGTCTCCTATGCTCCATTCAACTTCTTCTTGGCTGGTACAATGTGGCTAAGCATCATGACGGGCCTTGGACTCATTGGAGGTGAGCTTGGGTGAGCTTATTGAACCATGGTTAGGAAGATAGCATCCATCTCCGCTTGGTGTTTGGCTTGAGCTCTTGTTAGGGCTCCTTGTGGCGTTGAAGATGGAACCGGCTTGGATGACCCTTCATCATTCTCCCCTTCTTTAAAAGAATTCGACCTCGAATTTCCTTGATCATCACAAGGGGTGGAAAAGGGCTTAGATCCCTCACATTGAACGTGGGATCACAAGCATAGTCGTCCGGCAAGTCTAGCACATAGGCATTGTCACCAGCCTTGTGTAGCACCTTGAAAGGCCCGTTTCCTCTTGGGGAGAGCTTGGACTTCCGAAGCTGTTGAAACCTCTCCTTCCTCAAGTGCAGCCATACAAGGTCACCGGCCTCAAATATAACCTTCTTCCTTCCTTGGTTTGCCTTGGCTGCGTTGTATTTGCCTTTCTCCTCAAGCTTAATCCTTGTCCTCCTATGTAGCTCCTTGATGTGTTCAACCTGCGTTTTAGCACTTAAATCCACTCGCTCCTTCTTAGGCAACGGTGTAAGATCAAAAACGGTTAGTGGATTAAAACCATAAACACACTCAAATGGAGAGATGGAAGTAGACGAATGCACAACTCTATTATAGGCAAATTCAACATGTGGCAAGTCATCCTCCCATTTCTTTAGATTCTTTTTGATAACAGCCCTTAAAAGTGTGGTTAAAGTCCTATTAGTTACTTCCATTTGCCTATCAGTTTGGGGGTGGCTTGATGTAGAAAATAACAATTTCGTACCTAGCTTTCCCCAAAGAGTCTTCCAAAAATAACTTAAGAACTTAACATGCCTATCACTTACTATTGTCCTCGAAATTCCATGTAACCTAACTACTTCCAGAAAGAATAGATTAGCTACATTGGCCGCATCATCAGTTTTGTGACAAGCAATAAAGTGAGCCATTTTAGAGAAACGATCTACAACCACAAAAATCGAGTCCCTACCTCTTTTAGTCCTAGGCAATCCCACAATAAAGTCCATACTAATGTCTTCCCAAGGGGCTGTTGGGATTGGCAAAGGTGTGTACAATCCATGAGGCTTCACTTTAGATTTAGCTCTAAGGCATTCTAAGCATCTTTTAAGCACATTTTCAACATCCCTAAGCATGTGTGGCCAATAAAAGTGTGAGTGCAGCATAGCATAAGTTTTATCCCTCCCAAAATGACCCATTAATCCTCCTTTATGGGCTTCCTCTACTAGCAACAATCGAAGGGAACACCTAGGTATGCACACCTTATCATTTCGAAACAAAAATCCCTCAAACAAATAGTATTTATCTAAGGAACCTTTTTGCACACATAGCTTATATGTATCACCAAAATCAAGATCAGATTCATAGAGCTCCTTAATGTAAACAAAGCCTAATACCTTAGCATCCAATGTAGTCAACAATGTGTGCCTCCTAGAGAGGGCATCCGCCACTACATTGTCTTTTCCCTTTTTATACTTGATAACATAGGGGAAAAGTTTCAATAAACTCCATCCACCTACCATGCCTCCTATCTAGTTTATCTTGACTCTGAAAAATGCTTCAAAGACTCATGATCAGAATGCAAAATAAACTCTCTAGGCCACAAGTAGTGTTGTCATGTCTTAAGCACTCTAAACAAAGCATATAACTCTTTATCATAGGTAGAGTAATTAAGACATGCTCCTTTGAGCTTTTCACTAAAGAAGGCAATAGGCTTACCTTCTTGCATGAGCACGCCGCCTATGCCAATGCCCGAGGCGTCACACTCCACTTCAAAGGGCCTAGTGAAGTCGGGAAGAGCTAGCAAGGGCGCCTCGGTTAAGACCAATTTCAGCTTGCTAAAGGCACATTCTTGCCCCTCCTCCCACACAAATGGCGCATGCTTCTTGCAAATTTCCGTCAAGGGCGCGGCAATGGTACTAAAGTCTCTCACAAAGCGCCTATAGAAGCTTGCAAGCCCATGGAAACTCCTTACTTGGCTGATGGATGTTGGCGTGGGCCAATCTTTGATTGCTCTAATCTTCTCCTCATCCACTTGTAGGCCTTGTGTAGTCACTACAAAACCAAGAAATATAACCTCATTAGTGCAAAAGCTACATTTCTTAAGATTAGCATACAAGTGTTCAGCCCTAAGGGTAAGAACTACTTCCCTTAGATGTTCTTCATGCTCCTCTAGGGACCTTCTATAGATTAAAATATCATCAAAGTATACTACAACAAACTTCCCTATAAAATGTCTCAAGACATAGTTCATTAAGCGCATAAAAGTAGAAGGAGCATTAGTTAACCCAAATGGCATAACAAGCCACTCATACAAACCAAACTTAGTTTTGAAGGTTGTTTTCCACTCGTCCCCCTCCTTCATTCGAATTTGATGGTAGCCACTCCGTAGGTCTATCTTGCTAAAGGTGGTGACACCATGTGGCTCATCAAGCATGTCATCTAGGCGGGGAATAGGGTGGCGGTACTTGATGGTGATGTTGTTGATAGCTCGACAATCAACACACATCCTCCATGTGTTGTTCTTCTTAGGCACCAAGAGCACGGGCACGGCGCACGGACTTAAGCTCTCCCTCACGTAGCCCTTGTCTAGGAGGTCTTGAACTTGCGCTTGGATCTCTTGACTCTCCTTTGGGTTAATTCGGTAGGCTGGTCTATTTGGGAGTGTGGTGCCGGGGATAAAGTCAGTTTGGTGCTCAATAACTCTCAAAGGTGGAAGGTTGTGTGGTATTTCTTCTGGAAACACATCCTTAAACTCCTCAAGGATGGCTGAGATAATAGGTGGTAAGCTAGCCTTGGCTTCATCACTCATCAAGGTGAGCTCCTTACACAACATCATCAAGGTGGTGTCTAAGGGTAGGTAGTCATTTTGTAGCTCAAGTTTGGAAGCTAACAAGGCTGTTGTGAGTTGTTTTGTGGCCGTGGACACAAGGGTGCTAGGCTGGTGGTTAGAAGGCGTGGCTAGGGAGGGGTCTTGGCTCGACGGCTTGCTCCCCTTCTTAGCTGGTCCTTGCTCTTGCTCACTTGCCTTCTTCTTCTCAAATGCCTCCTGATACGGTATTAGTTTGCGAATGAGTCGATCTAGGTACAATGATCCCAAATCCGGCTGAATGAGGCGAATCCAGATGCGGAATGAAACGTGGATGGTGAATGGACGCAGGAAGGTGTAGAGAAGAACCAAAGAGAGTCAACGAAAGGAACCAAGGCTGAAGAGCCAAAACCCCACTTCGTGAATGCCCTAGACCCGTCTCCAATACAACTTTACACTAGCTCCGGCTGGACTAGCACAAAGAGGAACTCGTGAAGGCTCGAAGCACCAATCCGAAGGTGGTTGACATGAACAAGCTCAGCCAAGCAAACAACAGCAATGCCAACCAAAAACTCTCTTGTTCTTTGATTGATTTTGTGAATGATTACAATTGTAATTCTTAAGCAATGAAAATAACGTACCTATTCAGCAGCTAAAAGAGCCTATATATAGACTCTTTTATCTAGACAAAAATAAAGAAAAGAAAACTAAAACATTAGTGGGAAGGTGGTAATAAGAGAGCTTCCTCTAATGTAGCTAACAACTTAACAAACAACTAATCAGCATGAAAATAGGCTGACTTATTCAAAACAGATCCCTGGAGTGAGTTCGACGGTTTTCAAGAGCCAAATAGGTTATCCGAATGGGCTGACTTGTTCAACATATCCATGAGTGATTTGGATGGTTTTTAAGAGCCCAAATGATGATCCGAATGAGGGAGCTGATTACTCTCATGGGCCTCCTTGAACATGATCAGCTGGCTACCTTCTTGGGATGTTTTGGACGTGAGCAGCAGCCTCCCCTCTTGGGTTGCCTAGGACGTGAGCAGCAGCCTCCCCTCTTGGGCTGCCTTGGACGTGAGCAACAACCTATCCTCTTGGGCTGCATGGGAAGTGAATAACGTCTGCATGGTCTCCTCGAGCTGCATGGGAAGTGAGCACGTCGGCATGGTCTCCTCGAGCTGCCTGGGAAATGAGCACGTCGGCATGGTCTCCTCCCTTGGTTCGCTTGCTCCTACATTCACCAAAATATTAACACATGATGTATGGCAATTAAATGGTTCACGCATTGTGTCAAGCAATAGCACTTCCCTTGACGTAGCTTCTTGGATCTCCTTAGCTCTTGCTCTAGTAATGGGACCTTGATATCTTCCATGTGATGGTCCTACATCACCTCCGCAATCTGCAAGGGAGTCATAGGCTTAAGAGTCACGGTTTTACCATTGAATACAAAAGAATATTTATTTGTAAAACCATCATACATAACTCTCCTATCATATTGCCAAGGGCGGCCTAATAACACATGACAAGCTTGCATAGGACCAACATCACATAAAGCCGTATCTTCATAATGGCCTAAAGTAAAAGTGATCTTAGCTTGCCTATTAACCTTTAACTCACCACACTCATTCATCCAATGCAGCTTATATGGCCTAGGGTGATATAATGTAGGAATTTGCAACTTAGATATCATTTCGGTGCTAGCAATATTGCAACAACTTCCTCCATCAATAATAACATTACAAACCTTTCCTTTAACCGAGCATCTAGTGTGAAACAAGTTTTCTCTTTGGTTATCTTCACAAGGAGCAGGTTGTACACTTAAAGTTCTCCTAGCTATCAAAGAAGTATCATGCTCAAGACTTTTATCACAAATCATGGAAGTGTTAGCTAGGAATGAGCTAGGATGATCAAATAACACTCTCTTAGCTAATAAACAATCTCCTTTCTCATATTCAATCCCATCATCATCCAAATCATCATGATCATGCATATTAAGCTCAAAATCATCATTATCATGTCATGCTTAGATTCGGACTCATATTGCCCTAAA
Organism: Fagopyrum homotropicum; assembly: GCA_033239125.1. NCBI lineage: Eukaryota > Viridiplantae > Streptophyta > Magnoliopsida > Caryophyllales > Polygonaceae > Fagopyrum > Fagopyrum homotropicum. Next base: position 64,752,611 of record BSWB01000005.1, read on the forward strand.
TGGTTAACTAGCAAAGTTCTTTTGTTAGGACAATCCTTCATCATGTGCCCTCTTCCTTGGCACTTAAAACATACAATATCCCTAGCTCTAGATGAAGGGTTAGAAGTACTCCCTTGAGTGCCTTTAAGTAGTGTAGGCGTGGACTTGGTAGGGGCTGCATAAGGAGCCTTGTGTGGACCTCCTTGCTCCGGGGCTAGCTTCTCCTTGCTTGGCACCTCCCGGTTGTAATTCCCTTGTTGGCGGCCTCCTTGGCTCCTCCATGAGCTAGGCGCGCCATAGGCAGCCTTACCTCCTTGACTTCTTGCCTTCATTTTCCTTTCTACTTTGATTGCTAGGTGGAGCAATTCTATCATAGAGCTATAAGGAAAAAGAACTATCTCGTTAGAAAACTTGAATTGAGAATACGAAGATACCTAGCCATTGTAGTCTCTTCATCCTCTCGCACATTAGCCTTTACCATGGTCATTTGCATGGCATTATAGGTCTCCTCGGCGGTCATGGCTCCTTGCCTCAAGTTCTCCAACCTTTGTTGATAACACGATTTATGACTTAGGTTTAGGTAATCATTTAGATAGATTTCTCGCTCATTCATGCATGGTTTAACACTAGTTCACGACGTTTACACTCAATTCACGTATTATGTCGAGATAGACGTCTACACGGACTTGTGCATTGCTTTGTAGGTATTTTGGGAGATTTAGGAGCTAAAACGATACGTTTGAGGATCGTTCATCAAGACGACACACCCTCGGACTCATTAGGATGCAAGCTAAAGGCTAGGGAGGACTCATGGAACCTTGCCAACACAAGCCATGCACCAAACCGAAGCTTAATGATCAAAGGCAAGCTGAAGCACAAAATCACGGTTCACTGACACTCCACGGCCGTGGAACTGTCCGTGGATTTTGCCAGGTTTTCGTGACAGCTGTGCCACGATCTCTTGGCCAGCTCTTGCAAAGTTGTAGTATAAAAGTGGTCCTGCATTGGCTGAGAGGAGCATCTTGGAGCAGCTCTCCATTATCCACTATCATCCAATCAAAATATTCTCAAAACAAGAAGATTCTTGGAGAAGGAGGTGGAAGGAAGCTACCATTGGAGGAAGAGCTTTATTGGAGAAGAAGAAGAGCACACCATTGATAGAGTTTGATAGCTTGTAGTGAAGAATTTCGGAATCGATTTCTTGATTTGTACGAACCATTTGAACATTCTTTAAGAAGGGTTGTGAGTCATTCTAATTCCATTTTCAGCTTGGTTTTGTTTACTTAACTTGTTCATCTCTTTCTCTTCATTATCTTGCAAATGGAAGCCATGATTTTATGCTCGATGATTTCGATTGCTATGATGAATGTTGTAGGCTAAATAGATGTGATTCTAGGGTAAGGAAGGAATGGTTATGGCTAGGACTATGATAGGATGGACTTAGATCAACCCTTGGATGACTTGTGTGTTTGAACGTAGCCTCTGTTAGGATCCACGGTTTGTTCTTGCCAAACCACGACCGTGGACTTGGTAGAACAACCCGTGATCTTCCCTGGTTCGATGGATCTAGCTTTAGTTAGTTAGAGTGTTGAAATCCTAGAATTTGTTGAGTTAAATCTATCCTAGGGTGACCTAGTGTTAGCAACTAAGTGTTAGGAGAGACTTACCCGGTAATCCTTGCTCTTAGATTCCAAAGATGACAAACCCTAGGTAGTGGTGAGCCTCATAAGCCGCCATTGGACTAAGTGTGCTAGGATAGGTTAGATCTCTAGGTGGCAATCCGGTTTGTAGAGAATTCCGTCCCTTGGGTTCTTAGAGACTTACCCGGTGATGAGACCTTAGGAATGGACTAGTGGACCATGAGACCTACCCGGTAATTGATCCCAATCTAGAAATGCTTACTCCCAACGTATCATAGTCAATCCAAGGAATGATTAGATAGCTTGAGTCTTATGCCATAACCGGACTTTCCAACCCCTAGAATCCGCTTTTCTATCTTTGATTTATATCTCGTTTAGCTTGTTTGATTGTGTTGATCCGTAGCTTAGTTGATTGTTCATTTTGCATGATTTGTGATCCTTGATTGATCACCTAAAAACCAACCAAAAACATTGAGATTTTCATTTCTTTATTTCTTTCTCTTTTCTTAAACCTAGATTTTCACTAGACTTAATCACTAATTGAATCAATCTCACCTTAGTCTTTGTGTTCGACCTCGGAATACTATCCCTACTACAAACGTCCCGTACACTGCGGGTTCGCTAGGAGTTAGGATAAATATAACGAGAATATAAATTTAAAACCCATTGCGTATCACATCCTGAGCGTAACATTTGCCTCAATTCCCTAGTGTAATGTTGAGGCACAAATCGAGCTCTCATCAAGGCCTTCATGTGCGCCCAAGTAACTACCGGTGCATCCAAAGTTCTCCTCCTTTCCTTCACCAAATCAGCCCACCATATCATAGCATAATCAATAAACTCAAGAGCTACGAAATGTACCTTCTTATGCTCAGGAAAGTTATGGCATGAACATATTTGCTCTATCTTCGCCTCCCAAGCCATGTACACGTCCGAGTCACATTTGCCTTCAAAGCTTGGGATCTTCACCTTCACTTTGCCAAGGCCATCATACTCCGGATCTCGCTCCCTCCTTGGCTGGCCACCATAGGGCTCACGCCTCTGCTCGTCTTGGCGCCGGCCGTCATGAGGTCTCCGGGGCTGTTGGCGCTCCCTTCGCCCGTTTGGCCTCCATTCCTCGTCATCTCCATCACCGTCCTCATCCTGCTCATAAGCTTGATTCTGAAACTGTTGAGGATAGTTATGCAAATTATCATGTATAATGGGAGAAGAAGGGATAGAAACGTGCTCCTCGAAAGCAAGATTGCCCCATCCCGGTTGGGACACGGCGTGGCCTAAGCCTTGGACATTCCGAGAGGACTACGTGGCATTAGAGTGCCGGGCTGCTTGAAACGCCTCTTGTTGGCTTTGGAGTGGTAATCGGTCTTGCCCTTGGTGTTGAGCTCTCGAGTGGTCTCCTACCTCCCTATTGCCTCCTAGTGGCCGAGGCTCCGGAACTACCTTAGACACCTCCAAGTTGGACAGCCTTGTAGTTAACCCTTCAATGTTATCTTTCAAGCCCTTGATAAGGTTAAACAACTCCGGGGTGATAGGCTCGGGGCTGGGCGTACCTGCGGAAGTTCCTGACATTGTTCAAAGACACTAAAACACTCAAACACGTTAGGTTAGCTTAAAACAAAAATGCCTCACAAGTGTATCACTCGAAAGCAAACTCTCACTCTCTAGTGGTGCTCAACAAGCTTGTTGATGGCTCGTCTTGTATTAGTCAAAAACCTCACGTGAGTTCAATACTTAGCCAAACAAAAGCTTTAAAGTAGAAACAAAATTCGATTTCAATCACCTTAAAAACGTGTTTGACTCAATAAAAGAGAAGAAAAGACTCAAAACGGAAAGGACAAGTTGCACGAATGTTATATGCAACTAAGTATGGACTCAAAATTTGAACTCAAGATAAGCCTTGAAAGAACTTACTCATCAAGCCTAAGCAAGCAAACCTTGGACACCGAAGGTGTGTGTAGAAGGGCTGGTCAAGGCTAAGGTGTGGCTCGAGTGAAATGAGCTAGTCGTGGGCGAAGGCGTGGCTAGGCTAGGGTGAAGTTAGACTAGGCGTGAATGGCTTGGTCCCTTTGAGTGAGATGAGCTCCTTTGTAGTCCTCTTTGGTTGCTGAAAATAACACTTAGCAAGCACATCTTCAACTATTACAAACTATGAAATAAAGCAAGAATAAGCTAGTAAGAATGAAATGAAATGAAATGAATAACTAAGGCTGATTTTTTTTTTCTTTCTTTTCTTTTCTTTTCTTTTTCTTTTCTTTTTTTCTTTTTTTTTTTGAATCTCAGATTTTTTTTCCTTCTTTTTTTTTTGTTTTTTTTAAACTAGAAAATCATATCTCAATTTGAATTCAAAGAGACAAATGAAATAAAAAAAATGAAAGAAATAAAAATCCTATAACAACTTGAGAGTTGCTAGCTATCTAGTTACTAAAATGAAAGCAATTAAAACAAAAAATAACAACCAGCTAATTCTAAATTTATGCTGGAATTAAAGAAGAATAAAACAAAATGCTAAGAAAATTCTAATTAGTTGCAAGAGGATAGAGTTGACCAAGTAAATAGCTAACCAAGGGTGAAAATTCAAAAAATAGGCTGAAAATGTGGAGGAAAGAGGTGGCTGAAAATGTGGAGGAGAGAAGACTGGAAAATAGGCTGGACGATCAGCCTTCTTCTCTTTTTTTTTTTTCTGAAAGTTTAGGGTTGTGTTTGGACGTAGGACAACAGCTGGTGGTGGGGTGGTGATAGGCACAAGGGACTGGTGGTAGGCGCGGTGTAGGAGTGGTGCCGGCGTCCAAGATTCACAAACAAAAAGCAACAAACTTGTTACTTCAATCAAAAACTTGGAATAGAAAAGACAATGGCAATATACTCAAAACAAAGCAAGACTCAAACATGAAAACGAGACACTTTTGTTTTTTTGAATGATTTACCGACTCTTTTTGTAGGTTGAACGTCAATTAGCTCTGATACCAATTGATACGGGGATTAGCCGCGAAGAACGGATCCAGACGAGCAACCTGTTTTCGGGAATAGAAGCAAACGAAATTCAGCAAACAAGAATGAATGAAAACGTGCAAAACAAAGAGGGGGGGGGGGGGAACGAAAATAGGAAGGAAGAACCGAAAGGAACAAAACGATAGAACCCTTGGATTCGATTATCCAAGAACCAAACCGATGATGATTCGACCCCACTTCTTACAACTTCACACAATCGATCTAGAGTTATCGAAGGCACGAAGAGGTTTCTTCGATTCGACTTGTAGCACCAACCCGAAGGAGATTGACACACACAAGAACGACAAAGCTATGCTAACACCATAATTCTCACAAGACAATAGGCTGAACTCAAAGGGTTCGATTTTGGCACTTTGGCAATCTGTTTAACGTCATCTACCTACAAAAGGAAGAGAGAAAGGTTTATATACAACCTAGACCTTCTCTCCTAAAAAATAGAAAAGAAATAAAAACAATAATTACAAATTAGAGTGTTTTAAATAAAACCATATAATAGACTAATTCTAGGCTTTATTTAACACTCTCTAACTAGCTTCTCACGCCAGCCATACATGCACACGTGAAGCTCTCCTATGCTCCATTCAACTTCTTCTTGGCTGGTACAATGTGGCTAAGCATCATGACGGGCCTTGGACTCATTGGAGGTGAGCTTGGGTGAGCTTCTTGAACCATGGTTAGGAAGATAGCATCCATCTCCGCTTGGCGTTTGGCTTGAGCTCTTGTTAGGGCTCCTTGTGGTGTTGAAAATGGAACCGGCTCGGATGACCCTTCATCATTATCCCTCCCAAAATGACCCATTAAACCTCCTTTATGGGCTTCTTTCACTAACAACAAACGAAGGGAACACCTAGGTGTGCACCTTATGTACTCGAAACAATAATCCCTCAAACAAATAGAATTTATATAAGGAACCTTTTTGCACACAAAGCTTATATGTTTCAACAAAGTCAAGATCAGATTCATAGAACTCCTTAATGTAAACAAATCCTAACACCCTAGCATTGAATGTAGTTAGCAATGTATGCCTCCTAAAAAGAGCATCCGCAACTACATTGTCTTTTCCCTTTTTATACTTGATAACATAGGGAAAAGTCTCATAAATTCCATCCATCTACCATGCCTCCTATTTAGTTTATCTTGACTCCAAAAATATTTCAAAGATTCATGATCAACATGCAAAATAAACTCTCTAGGCCACAAGTAGTGTTGTCATGTCTTAAGTACTCTAAATAATGCATACAACTCTTTATCATAGGTAGAGTAGTTAAGACATGCTCCTTTAAGCTTTTCACTGAATAAGGCAATAGGCTTACCTTCTTGCATAAGCAAACCTCCTATGCTAATTCCCGATGCATCACACTCCACTTCGAAAGGCCTAGTGAAGTCAAGGAGAGCTAGTAAGGGTGCCTCAGTGAGAACCAACTTCAGCTTGTTGAAAGCACGTTCTTGAGCTGCTTCCCACACGAATGATGCATGTTTCTTGCAAAACTCCGTCAAGGGTGCAGCTATGGTACTGAAGTCTCTCACAAAGCGCCTATAGAAACTTGCAAGCCCATCGAAGCTCCTTACATGGCTAATGGATGTAGGTGTTGGCCAATCTCGAATAGCTCTAATCTTTTCCTTATCCACTTGTAGACCTTGTGCAGCCACTACAAAACCAAGAAAGATAACTTCATTAGTGCAAAAGCTACATAATGGTTATGTTGCTGATAGCCACTTGTAGACCTTGTGCAGCCACTACAAAACCAAGAAAGGTAGCCACTCCGAAGGTCTATCTTGCTGAATGTAGTGGCGCCATGGAGGTCATCAAGCATGTTATCGAGGCGGGGAATAAGTTGGTGGTACTTAATGGTTATGTTGCTGATAGCCCTATAATCAACACACATTCTCCAAGTGTTGTCCTTCTTAGGCACTAATAGGATAGGAACGGCGCAAGAGCTAAGACTTTCTCTAACATATCCCTTATCTAGGAGGTCTTGGACTTGGGTTTGGATCTCTTGACTCTCCTTAGGGTTCATCCTATAGGCTGGTCTGTTAGGAAGGGTAGCTCCGGGGATAAGGTCAATCTGATGCTCTATGCCTCTCAAAAGTGGAAGGCCATGAGATATCTCTTCCGAAAACACATCCTTAAACTCCTCTAGGATGGCTGTAATGGTAGGGGGTAAGATAGCCTTTGTTTTTCTTCACTCACTAAGGTTATCTCCTTACATAACCTCATCAAGATGGCATCTAAGGGTAGAAACTCACTTTGGAACTCAAGTTTAGAAGCTAACAAGGCCGTAGGAGGCTGAATTGTGGGCGTGACCAAGAGAGCATTAGGCTGTTGGCTAGGGGATGTGACTATGGCAGGTTCTTGGTGCCTCGATGACTTGCTCCCCTTCTTAGCTGGTCCTTTCTCTTGTTCACCCGCCTTCTTCTTCTCAAATGCCTCCGCAATCTGCAAGGGAGTCATAGGTTTTAAAGTAACGGGTTTTTCATTAAAAGTAAATGAATACCTATTGGTAAAACCATCATGCATAACTCTCCTATCATATTGCCAAGGACGGCCTAATAACACATGACAAGCGTGCATAAGCACTACATCACATAAAACAGTATCCTCATAGTGTCCTAGAGTGAAACTGATCTTAGCTTGCCTATTAACCTTCAATTCACCACAATCATTCATCCAATGCAGCTTATATGGTCTAGGGTGACAAAATGTAAGAATTTGCAACTTAGAGATCAATTCAGTACTAGCAATGTTGCAACAACTACCTCCATCAATGATAACATTACACACCTTTCCCTTAACCAAGCACCTAGTATGAAATACATTATTAGGTTCATTTTGAGAATCAAGATCACAAAGCACGTAGTTATTAGCTAGAAATGAGCTAGGATGGTCAAATAACGCTCTTTTAGCTAGTAAACAATCCCCTTGCTGATATTCAATCCCGTCATCATCCAAATAATCATGATCATACATATTAGGCTCAAAATCATCATTATCATGCTCATGCTCGGATTCGGACTCATATTGTCCTAAATGGTTGATTAACAATGTTTTCTTGTTAGGACAGTCTTTCATCATGTGTCCTCTACCTTGACACTTAAAACACACTATATCCCTAGGAGGGGCTGCAGAAGGTGCTTTACACTGTCCTTCTTGTTCCGGGGCTGTTTTCTCCTTATTTGACACTTCCTTGTTGTAACTTCCTTGTTGGCTGTTCCCTTGGTTCTTCCGAGGCCTGGAGACACCATAAGAAGCCTTTCCGTCTTGATTTCTCGCTTTCATCTTCATTTCCACTTTGATTGCGAGATGGAGTAGTTCTGTCATAGAGCCATAGGGAAAAATATCTACTTCATTAGCAAAACTTGTGATACGGAATTGTCCGTGATTGAGTCGATCTAGGCACAATGATCTCGAATCCGGCTGAATGAAATGAATTCAGAATGCGAAGGTACCTTGCCATAGTGTTTTCTTCATCCTCTAGAACGTTGGCCTTCACCATAGCAACTTGCATATTCGTATAGGCTTCCTCAGCGCTAAGCGAGCCTTGTCTCAAATTTTCCAGCCGTTGTCTAAGCTCTCGGGTATAATGAGGTGGAACGAACCGAGCCCTCATTAGTGCCTTCATATGCTCCCATGTGGTGATTTGAGGATCCAATGTTCGAACTCTTTCTTTGACTACGTGATCCCACCATACCAAAGCATAGCCTTGGAACTCAAGAGCGGCTAGCTGAACCTTCCTAGGCTCGCTAAAGTTGTGACACAACCAGATTTGCTCAACTTTAGTTTCCCACTCCGTGTAGACGTCGGGGTCACACTTTCCTTCAAAGACGGGAATTTTGATTTTGACTTTTCCGAGTCCGTCTTGCTCCTGATAGGGCCGAAAGTTATCTCGTCCTTGCCTTGGCTGCTGGAATGGCCGATTGTAACCCTCCCATGTGTGGTCCTCAAAATGAGCTTCATTCCGTCGCTGAAAGTTATCAACAAAGGGTGGCATGTTAGAAGCATTAGGGGGTTCGTTGGAATGTAAATTACCTTGATCCGGATGACCCGGCTCTCTAGTAACACGTGAAGGACCGCCAAACTCATAGTTGGTTCTCAAAGATGGTGTCCCGGCTGGTGGTGTTCGTGCTTCCATAGACTCCACTCGTTTGGATAGGTTAGCTACGGAATCGGACAATTGTTTCAATAGACTGATCATCTCAGGCGTGACGGTCTCGCTACTCGACTTGCTGGGACTTAGGGACCTGGACATGCTCAAGTAACAAACAAAGAACCGGTTAGGTTAGAAAAGCAAAGATCTCACTTGTGTATCGCTCACACTCTCGTTGGTATTGCCTAGCTGGTGGCTCGAGTTGTAAGGATCCAACACCTTAAGATCGCGATTTCCGAACCTTCTTAGCAACCCTTTGAAACTAGAACTGTTGAAACTGAATGTTAGTGTCGGAGATGGATCAAGACACCCCTAATTGGAGTATTGACCGTTGGGTTGGTGTAGGTACGGTGAATGTGTTTAGAATGACGTTTTTGAGCTAATTGAAAGAGTTTACTTGTGCTTGATGTAGATTAATAAGGGCCAGCCGTTTTTTGTATGTGTTTTTTTTTTTTTGAAAGATCTCTTAGACTTTGTCAAAGATTTGAGGGAGAGAAGGTAACCCGAAACTGATTGCAACGAGAATTGTAGGAGAGCAGGTTACTGAATTGTGTATGCAGCGTTTGAGCTCTCTTTTTGTTTTGTTTTCGTTTTGTGTTTACCTCTCCTCAAGATGTTGTCCGGCACTAAGAACCCTTGGCTTTTGCCTTTAAACACTTCAAGCACAAGTTAAACCTCAATTAGATAAGCAATAGGTTAACAAAGAAGAAAGGAGTGATCAATTGTACCAACTGAGCTCTGATACCAACTCATACGGAATTGTCCGTGATTGAGTCTATCTAGGCACAATGATCTCGAATCCGGCTGAATGAAACGAATTCAGAATGCGGAATGAAACGAAGATGGTGAATGGCGCAGGAGGGTAAGAGAAGAACCAAAGAGAGTCAACGAAGGAACCAAGGCTGAAGAGCCAAAAACCCAATCGTGAATGCTCTAGACCCGTCTCCAATACAACTTTACACTAGCTCCGGCTGGACTAGCACAAAGAGGGACTCGTGAAGGCTCGAAGCACCAATCCGAAGGCGGTTGACACAAACAAGCTCATCCAAGCAACAACAGCAATGCCAACCAAAAACTCTCTTGTTCTTTGATTGATTTTGTGAAATGTTTACAAATGCAATTCTAAGCAGTGGATTTTAACGTAACTAATCTGCAGCTAAAGAGGCTATATAAATAGACTCTTTTATCTAGACAAAAATAAAGAAAAGAAAGCTGAAAACATTAGTGGGAAGGTGGTAATAAGAGAGCTTCCTCTAATGTAGCTAACAACCTAACAAACAACTAATTCAGCTTAAAAATAGGCTGACTTATTCAAACTAATCCTAGGAGGGTGCTGAGTGTGCTGGACGTTTTTTAAGAGCAAATTGGGCTATCCGAATGGGCTGAATTGTTCAACAGATCCATGAGTGATTTGGCTGTGTTTTAACAGCCCAAATGATGATCCGAATGAGCTGACTTGTTACTCTCTTGGGCCTCCTAGAACGTGATCAGCTTGCTATCCTCTTGGGCTGCATTGGACATGAGCAACAGCCTACCCTCTTGGACTGCCTTGGACGTGTTTGCTTGCCTCCCCTCTTGGGCTGCTTTGGACGTGATCAACAGCTCCTTCTCTTGGACTACTTTAGACGTAATCAACAACTTCTCCTCTTGGGCTGCATTAGACGTGAACAACAGCCTCCCCTCTTGGCTTCTTTGGACGTGATCAACAACCTCCTCTTGGACTGCTTTGTACGTGAGCAACATCTCCTTCCTTTGCTTGCTTGCTCCTGCATTCATCAAAAGTGTAATAGCTAGGATTTTGAATTCTAATTAATGTTGATTAACTTAATCATTGATAGTAATTAGCATATAACTCGCGAAGACTTCGAAAGTGATGAGTAAGAGTTCCACCGTTATGTTCCTGGCGTAATTTTGGACGTTTGGGGAAATTTTTACTTTTTTCCCCGGGTGATTATTTTTACCCTCCGGTATTATTTGGAACATTTGGGAGCTCCAATTAATAAAAATGCAGTTGAGAGAAATGATCAGGACATCGGATATGTCCTAGATATGAAACAACATGGAGAGGCAAAACGGCCAAAAGAGTCGCTATTTCGTTTCTTAACGGCTAAGAAAGACGGCTTAGGAATACACGTTTTCCGAGGCAATTGTGGAATAATTATCCCTACAATATTCAAGATTTGATGTTCCAATCTCGAGAAGTTTGGAGAAAGAGGTTCGACCCGCCTTTGGATCGGTTAAAGGATAATATCGTCTTCACTATAAATAGCGGAAAATCCTTTATTAATTCATTTCCTTTCACGTTTTCTCGTAAAAGCTCTGATTTCTCTCAACCTTCAAACTCAGATCTACTCTCCGTTTCTAATCCGATTTCAATTCCGTTTGAGTTTCTGGATTCCTCTCTTCATTCTCTTCATATCGATACCGAGTTTCTGCATTTCCGAGTATATGTAGGGCTGGTCGAGCATATATGTCACCAGGACGGTTCCGTCGCTAAGATTCCGGTGAATTTGATGTTTTCCATGCGTAGCCTGCGTCGTTGCGTTTCTGAATCTTCTTTCAGATCGTCAATCGGGTTAGTAACGAATAAGTTATGAATTTATTCGTTTTCCGTACTGCGATTTGGCCTAAATTGACTTTAGGCTTGTCAAAATGGATAATTAGAAATTCCATTATGGTCGTTATATTATTCTGGTGATTATGGATAGTTTGTTTGTTGAAATCTGATGACAGGTGGGTTTAGAAATTGCCTGCGGGCAAAACGTTATTCTGGTAAAATCTAATTAATTAATTAAAGGTTAATTAATTAAATTAGGATTAAAATTGAGATTGAGGAATGTTGATTAGATACTACCTTGAGATTTGAGGAATTGTGAGTTATGTTGAGATATTGAGGTTTAGTTGGTTGTGAGGCTCATAGATTGAGTATGATCCTTATGGATCCCTTTGGGTCTAGGTGTGACCCCTTTGATTTATAGAGGTTGATATATCTCTTTATGCCTTGTTTATAGGCCGTGTTATCCCTCCAGTGTAGAGGTGATCGTGGTTGAGTTTGTACGAGGTTGAGGTAAGTCCGTAGGACTTACTTAGCTACCATCCCTATATTGGGTGTTTGCATGAGTGGTGTGTGCTTTATATGTTTGCTATGATAGCATGAGTTGTCGTTTTTATCGACCTATGTTCTATTGACTGCCCCACTGCGTGGCTGTGATAACCTTTCCCTTTCATCCCGCCGTGGAGTTTGGGAGGTTCTCTGATGTCGGGCCAGACTGGTTTACAGGAAGGGTGCAATCCACTCCCATAGGATACACGGATTGTGTGACCGATACTCGTACAGCTGGACATTGTACTCAGAAGCGGGGATGTATCGGTCCTCGTGTCACATACATTCATCTATCTATATATATATACGGTTTTTGAGTGAATGATTATTATATAAAGATAATAAATGGGTAAATGTGTGATAGCATGCTGATGTGTTTATCTTTCATGATTGTGCTTGTGCTTATGCATTACCTCATATATGTATGGTTAGCTAACGGTTTCATACCGTGTTGTAGATGTTTACAAGTTAGGCGCTACTGGGTGATCTGGTAGGGTGACAGGCCGAGGACTCTCGTACATTAGGTGGTTGGTTTGGGGTTGTTGTGTTTCCCCTCTGCGTGAGGATGATCTTTTGTACCTCCTGTGTGAGGATGTCGTTTTATATACTCGGCTATGTTGTTGTTTACTTTGGGTCGTACAATTTATACTGTTTTATGTATTTGTTTTATATTTGTCAGTGTCATGTTGTAAGGTCCAGTGAACTTGTTGTCAAGCTAGGTCAGGATCCATTGTGATATTCTAGCCCAATGTGACATCCCGAGTCCCGCGGATTTGGGGTGTTACAGAGCTGGTATCAGAGCTCAGGTTGACAACAATGGCACTTGCTACCTGCAATGAGGTTTGATAGGTAAAATAAACAAAGCCCACATGGGATTTGACGTTTTCAAAGGTTTTGGTTTTAAGTGTGGTTTTGGGATAGAATATACGAGAAGTCGTCACCTCTGCCATGGATCTCTGCAGCGCAGATATGTATATATATCTGTGTGTACTATGGATTATGTGGATGTATTATATACATATCGATACCTATGGCATATATATAGCCTTATAAGATTAGGTGTGTTTATCCTACAGATGACTCAGACTAGAGTAGTATCTGTAGTGGGATGAGGTAGGGGTACACCCCCTCTTCCTCCAGTGGTGATAAGTTAGGGACCAATTTCCGCTGTTGTTTTGCCTATGGCAGAGAACGAGTTTGAAGAGGCTGATCGTGTCTCCATGAGTAGATCCGAGTTTCAAGAATATATGTAACAAGTATATGAAGCGGTGATTGTAATAGCTAGGATTTCCAAATTCTAATTAATGTTGATTAACTTAATCGTTGATAGTAATTGACATATAACTTGCAAAGATTTCCCAAGTGATGAATATGAGTCCCACCGTTATGTTCCTCGCGTAATTTTGGACGTTTGGGGAAATTTTTACTTTTTCCCCCGGGTAATTATTTTTACCCTCCGGTGTTATTTGGAGCATTTGGGAGCTACAATTAATAAAAATGCAGTTGAGAGAAATGATCAGGACATCGGATATGTCTTAGATATGAAATAACATAGAGAGGCAAAACGGTCAAAAGAGTCGCTATTTCGTTTCTTAACGGCTAAGAAAGACGGCTTAGGAATACACGTTTTCCGAGGCAGTTGTGTAATAATTATCCCTACAATATTCCAGATTTAATGTTCCAATCTCGAGAAGTTTGGAGAAAGAGGTTCGACCCGCCTTTGTATCGGTTAAAGGATAATTATCGAATTTACTAAAGGATAATTATCGTCTTCACTATAAATAGCGGAAAATCCTTTATTAATTCATTTCCTTTCACGTTTTCTCGTAAAAGCTCTGATTTCTCTCAACCTTCAAACTCAGATCTACTCTCCGTTTCTAATCCGATTTCAATTCCGTTTGAGTTTCTGGATTCCTCTCTTCATTCTCTTCATAACGGTACCGAGTTTCTGCATTTCCGAGTATATGGAGGGCTGGTCGAGCATATATGTCACTAGAACGGTTCCGTCGCTCAGATTCCGATGAATTAGATGCTGTCCATGCGTAGCCTGCGTCGTTGTGATTCCGAATCTTCTTGCAGATCGTCAATCGGGTTAGTAACGAATAAGTTATGAATTTATTCGTTTTCCGTACTGCGATTTGGCCTAAATTGACTTTAGGCTTGTCAAATCGGACAATTAGAAATTCCATTATGGTCGTTATATTATTCTGGTGATTATGGGTTCTTGTTTGATGAAATCTGATGACAGGGGGTTTAGAAATTGCCTGCGGGCAAAACGTTATTCTGGCGAAATCTAATTAATTAATTAAAGGTTAATTAATAAATTAGGATTAAAATTGAGATTGAGGAATGTTGATTAGATACTACCTTGAGATTTGAGGAATTGTGAGCTATGTTGAGATATTGAGGTTTAGTTGGTTGTGAGGTTCATAGATTGAGTATGATCCTTATGGATCCATTTAGGTCTAGGTGTGACTCCTTTGATGAATAGTGGTTGATATATCTCTTTATGCCTTTTTATAGGCCGTGTTGTGCCTCCAGTGTAGAGGTGATCGTGGTTGATTTTGTACGAGGTTGAGGTAAGTCCGTAGGACTTACTTAGCTACCATCCCTATATTGGGTGTTTGCATGAGTGGTGTGTGCTTTATATGTTTGCTATGATATCATGAGTTGTCGTTTTTATCGACCTATGTTCTATTGACTGCCCCACTGCGTGGCTGTGATAACCTTTCCCTTTCATCCCGCCGTGGAGTCTGGGAGGTTCTCTGATGTCGGGCCAGACTAGTTTACAGGAAGGGCGCAATCCACTCCCATAGGGTACACGGATTGTGTGACCGATACTCGTACAGCTGGACATTGTACTCAGAGGTGGGGATGTATCGGTCCTCGTGTCACATACTTTCATCTATCAATATATATACGGTTTTTGAGTGAATGGTTATTATATAAAGATAATAAATGGGTAAATGTGTGATAGCATGTTGATGTGTTTATCTTTCATGATTGTGCTTGTGCTTATGCATTACCTCATATATGTATGGTTAGCTAACGGTTTCATACCGTGTTGTAGATGTTTACAGGTTAGGCGCTACTGGGTAATGTGGCAGGGTGACAGGCCGAGGACTCTCGTACATTAGGTGGTTGGTTTGGGGTTGTTGTGTTTCCCCTCCTGCATGATGATGATCTTTTGTACCTCCTATGTGAGGATGTCGTTTTATATACTCGGCTATGTTGTTGTTTACTTTGGGTCGTACAGTTTATACTGTTTTATGTATTTGTTTTATATCTGTCAGTGCCATGTTGTAAGGTCCATTGAACTTGTTGTCAGGCTAGGGTCAGGATCCATTGTGTGATCCTAGCCCAATGTGACATCCCGAGTCCCGCGGATTCGGGGTGTTACAGTGATAGCGGGTAGATTCACACCGGATTTACCAACAATTGTGAGATCAACTGAAGCTTCTGGATCCGGAAAGAAGCAATGGACTGAATCAGTTACTGGAGAAGCAAAGATGATGAATGGGGAACCAAGTCCAATATCAGGATAATCTAGTGATCCTTTGACCATGAAGATGACTATAAAGGAACTACAGTGTTTTAATTGCGTGGAAGTTGGGACACTGGCGAGCTGTGTGCCCAAAGGCGCCCATCATATGCTTTACGTGTGGTAAAGCAGGGCATAGAGCGAAGTTTTGTCGATTGGGCAAGGCATTGCCTTTGCAGGTTCCCTTCAAGAGTGAGATCATTCTAGGTGGACGACGAAGGTCGAGTTACCCTTCAGTTGCACAGGTTGCAAGGATGGGATGATTATGTTTCAGTTGTGGCTATCCAGATCATTTGCGTTCTGTGTGCCCTTTGGCACTGATAGCTTGTTTCACTTGTGGTGAGTTAGGTCATATGGCTCTTTTTGTCAGCACGGTGGTGTTTCTTCCCAGCAAGACCTTCCTCTTTCCGGTGCAGAAAGAGTGGAAGTGGCGGCTATAGTAATGACCTCAGTGATACCTGAGGAGCATGGATCTGACATTGAGTGGTGATATGTAGAGGAGCTACGAGTGTTAGTTGTTATAGGTACCATTCTCGTTAATGGTTTACCTGGTGGAGTTTTGCTTGTTGTGAGTGCTAAGCACGTCATGTCTTTCGATGCATGCGTTAATGGTTGAATTTTGGTATATCGTAGAAGGTGGATTTTCCTTTATAGGATTACCTTTTTGGGTCTGAGATACCCGTGAGATGCGTGTTTGTTCTCTTATTTTAGGGACTCGTGTATGGTTGCAGACTTCTTTGTCATGCCGTAGGTGCATGAGGAAGTCATCATGTGTATGGTTTGGATGAATAGATATCATGTGGTGTTAGCTTTTAATAGTAAGACTATTATAGTCTTTATTGAGTTGAGTTAAATAGAGGTCTTCTGAGGTTAAGACCTTTAAAAAGACGGGTTTGTCATCAGGACTGTACGAGCAGCGAGCTGATAGCACAGGGATGTGACGCATTCTAGTGTTATACCATGAAGGAGCGAGATAGTCCAACATTGGAAGGTATTCCAGCTGTTTATGAGTTTATAGATGTGTTACTGAACCGTCTAGTTGCAACCTCAGCGAAGTGTGGACATTGTTATTGAGTTGAAGTATGATACAAGAGTGATTGGGAAAGCTACACTATATGGTGCTTGTTGAGATATTGTACTAATAACTTGAAAAGTTGACTGAAACGGGCTTCTTTTACCCTAGTGGGTTCCATGTTCCGTATTGACGACCTGATAAGTTAGCTTCAAGAAGCAATTGTGTTTTCATGATTCCTTTGTGCTCAAGATATCCCTAGTCATGAATGAGAGAGCAACATGTGTATGAGATAGCATTCCATACCCGTTATGGACACTACGATTTTGTAATGATGTCATTTGGGTTGACGAATGTTTTAGTAGTTTTTATGGAGTTGATGAACAGTATCTTCATCGACTTCCTTGATTAGTTGGTGGTGGACTTCATGGATGACATGTCGGTATACTCTCATAGCAGAGAATAGTAGACCGATCGTCTGAGGACCGTTCTGCAGATTTCGAGAGATAGAGGGTTGTATGCTACGCTCTCTAAGTGTAAGTTGAGATGCCAGTGGTAGCCTTTTTAGGCCATGTTGTCTCCGCCAGTGGGATCATGGTTGACCTGGTGAGAAT
The DNA here is from genome assembly GCA_033239125.1 of Fagopyrum homotropicum. Lineage (NCBI taxonomy): Eukaryota > Viridiplantae > Streptophyta > Magnoliopsida > Caryophyllales > Polygonaceae > Fagopyrum > Fagopyrum homotropicum. Next base: position 64,769,654 of record BSWB01000005.1, read on the forward strand.
TAAGTATGTTGTAACATGGGAGATACTGATGAACATTAAGGAATACGTAGTTTCTCGGCTCAACCGATTGCTACCAATGCTTTGACGAAGGATTTTATATGATTACGTATTCATTTGCGAGTCGTTTGAGAAGACCACCATAACTACGTGATGAAAGCAGTGTGTCTATGTTCTGAAGAGTTGAGGAGGCATTTGACCTCTGCTTCCATTCAATTGTAGTTAGAAGATTCTTGGGATCCCGTGATTTACGGTGATACATCCCAGCTAAGTCTGAGATGTGTATTACTACAGAGGAGTAGGGTTATTGGTATGTGTATTTACAGCTGAGAACGTATGATGAGAACTACCCGATTCATGATTTAGAGTTAGTAGTGGTAGTTCAAGCCTTTAAGTTTTGAAGACCGTACCGGTGTGATCTCCATGTCAGATTTCTATAGATCATAGAAATCTGAAGTATATTTTATGCAACAGGGGTTGAATAACCGCCAGTGTTAAGAGCTTAAGTTGATCAAGACTTTGACTTGAAGATTCCATATCATTCAGAGAAGTTGAATGTTGTCGCCGATAACTTGAATGGAAAGACGCTCCAAGAGAAGATGATTGTGAGACTGATAGTTCAGCCTCAGCTTCAGAGAGATCTAGCTTGGCTAGAGTTGGACAATCAGTTCCTTGATGAGGATACCTAGTTATACCTCAAAGGTTCTACCTGGTCTGTTGGATGAGGTCCAACAAAAGCAGGAGACCTGCCCGGCCTTGAGAAGGTTTAGAGAAAGGATGTCTCGTACTGAGGCACCATAGTTCTCCATGTGAATAGATGGACTGATGAAGAGTCATGTCCACTTTTGTGTACCTGCTGATGCAGATGGAGACATAGAATATTATGGTATACCCAATGTACGCCTTATTCAGTACATTCAGGTACGAGTAAGATGTACCACGAGATGAGATGATTATATTGTATGAAGCTGATATAACCAAATTTGTGATACAGTGTGTGACCTGTTAGCAAGTCCAGATAGAGTATTTCCGATCTAGAGATAAGCCCCACCCACTACCAGTGCAGTAGTAGAATTTGGGAGGACATCTCTATGGACTTTTTTATGGGATTGTGACCCAGTAGAAGATTTATGTTATCTGGATTGTTGGTAACAAATTAATGAAACCGGCACGTTTCATTTCTATCAGAAGGACGTGGCTAGTGAATGAATTGGCTGAGGAGTACACTAGACAGATAGTGAGGCTCCATGGTATACCGAGAACGATCATTTCTGATCGAGATGGATGTTTTTACTTTCAGATTTTAGGCAGCAGATTCAGACTGCTTTGGGGACGAGTCTGTACCTCATGACTACACTTCACCCCTTGACAGATGGTCAGTTAGAGAGGATCATCTAGATCTTAAAGATCTATTATAAGTTGTAAGTCGAATGGGAAACGTGGATGGTTATATTACCTTCCATTAATGAGTTTATTGGACGTGCATCTTTCTGGGATGGCCCTATGAGGCAATATATATAGACATAGATGTCGTATATCCTTATGCTAGAAGTGATCTAGCAGTAGTAGTGGAATAACACCGTACCATATTCAGGATTTTATAGTTCAAGTAACGTTGATTGAAGGAAGAATGCTGGTTGTATAGAGTCGCCAGATATTATATGTAGACAAGAGGTGTTAACCTCTAAAGTTCAAGCGAGAGTTCATGTCCGGCTGTAAGTATCTCAGCTGCGAGACATTAGACGTGTTAATATGGAAAGGGAACTGAGTTTCCAATATGATGGTTTATTTGAGATCGACCAGTACAGAGAAGGTAGCATGATGTTTAGCTTTGCCTATGAGATTAGAGGATATTTACCCAGTGTTTCTTATGTCTCAACTGAGGAAGTATATACCAAACTCGAGACACCTTGTGAGTTACGATGATTTGGTGGTTGAGTTCAACCACACTTTGGTTGAGCATTCGATTACATTCTTGGAATGAGATATGAAACGCTTGCATTCGAAAGACATTCCCATATTGAGGATATTATGGTCGAGATGAAGACCTGAAGAGGCTATGTGAGAGACTGAGAATAGTGTCCTGAGGAACTATCTAGAGTATATGTTGGGACATACCCATTTATGGGAGCACGAGTAGATCTTAGTGCTATCTTGATGAATGTTGTGCTTATGTGCTTATATGTCTTGATGTGTTATTCCATGCTAGTTGTGATGTGATTTATGATCTTAGTAGATCTTGATGTACTAGCGTGATGTATGTTATAGCTGGAGGTGATTACTTCCTCCACGCTACCCGAGTATGATTATATTTATAGCTGGAGATGGTTCTTTCCTTCATACTATTTGAGTGGGATTAGGATTCAGCTGGAGATGGTTCTTTCCTCCATGCTACCTTGATGGACAAAGTTCAGTGGAGATGTGATTCCTCCATGCGATATATATGTTTATGGGTTGGCTAGAGATGTATTTCCTCTATGCCTGTGATATGTTTTGACTAGAGATGTGCTTCCTCTATGCCTTGTGATGTGGTATGGCGAGAGACGTGATTCCTCTACGCCTTTGGGTAGCGTTATGGCCCTGTTTCCTAGAGATGATGATTCCTCCATTTTTATACTTGAGGTTATAGATTGTTATAGGTTGTGATCTTTTGAACGGAGATGTGATACCTCCGATAGAAAAAGTGAGAGTTATACCTCGGCGTACGGGTCCGAGAGGATTTGGGAATTGTTCAAGTTTCGGGACGAAACTTTTTTTTAAGGGGTGTGTGATGTAATAGCTAGGATTTCGAATTCTAATTAATGTTGATTAACTTAATCGTTCATATTAATTAGCATATAACTCGCGAAGACTTCGAAAGTGATGAGTAAGAGTTCCACCGTTATGTTCCTGGCGTAATTTTGGACGTTTGGGGAAATTTTTACTTTTTTCCCCGGGTAATTATTTTTACCCTCCGGTATTATTTGGAACATTTGGGAGCTCCAATTAATAAAAATGCAGTTGAGAGAAATGATCAGGACATCGGATATGTCCTAGATATGAAATAACATGGAGGGGTAAAACGGCCAAAAGAGTCGCTATTTCGTTTCTTAACGGCTAAGAAAGACGGCTTAAGAATACACGTTTTCCGAGGCAGTTGTGGAATAATTATCCCTACAATATTCCAGATTTGATGTTCCAATCTCGAGAAGTTTGGAGAAAGAGGTTCGACCCGCCTTTGGATCGGTTAAAGGATAATTATCGACTTTACTAAAGGATAATTATCGTCTTCACTATAAATAGCTGAAAATCCTTTATTAATTCATTTCCTTTCACGTTTTCTCGTAAAAGCTCTGATTTCTCTCAACCTTCAAACTCAGATCTACTCTCCGTTTCTAATCCGATTTCAATTCCGTTTGAGTTTCTGGATTCCTCTCTTCATTCTCTTCATATCGATACCGAGTTTCTGCATTTCCGAGTATATGGAGGGCTGGTCGAGCATATATGTCACCAGGACAGTTCCGTCGCTCAGATTCCGGTGAATTTGATGTCCATGCGTAGCCTGCGTCGCTGCGTTTCCGAATCTTCTTTCAGATCGTCAATCGGGTTAGTAACGAATAAGTTATGAATTTATTCATTTTCCGTAATGCGATTTGGCCTAAATTGACTTCAGGCTTGTCAAAATGGATAATTAGAAATTCCATTATGGTCGTTATATTATTCTGGTGATTATGGATAGTTTGTTTGTTGAAATCTGATGACAGGTGGGTTTAGAAATTGCCTGCGGACAAAACGTTATTCTGGCAAAATCTAATTAATTAATTAAAGGTTAATTAATTAAATTAGGATTAAAATTGAGATTGAAGAATGTTGATTAGATACTACCTTGAGATTTGAGGAATTGTGAGTTATGTTGAGATATTGAGGTTTAGTTGGTTGTGAGGCTCATAGATTGAGTATGATCCTTATGGATCCCTTTGGGTCTAGGTGTGACCCCTTTGATTTATAGAGGTTGATATATCTCTTTATGCCTTGTTTATAGGCCGTGTTATCCCTCCAGTGTAGAGGTGATCGTGGTTGAGTTTGTACGAGGTTGAGGTAAGTCCGTAGGACTTACTTAGCTACCATCCCTATATTGGGTGTTTGCATGAGTGGTGTGTGCTTTATATGTTTGCTATGATAGCATGAGTTGTCGTTTTTATCGACCTATGTTCTATTGACTGCCCCACTGCGTGGCTGTGATAACCTTTCCCTTTCATCCCGTCGTGGAGTTTGGGAGGTTCTCTGATGTCGGGCCAGACTGGTTTACAGGAAGGGTGCAATCCACTCCCATAGGGTACACGGATTGTGTGACCGATACTCGTACAGCTGGACATTGTACTCAGAAGCGGGGATGTATCGGTCCTCGTGTCACGTACTTTCATCTATCTATATATATATACGGTTTTTGAGTGAATGGTTATTATATAAAGATAATAAATGGGTAAATGTGTGATAGCATGCTGATGTGTTTATCTTTCATGATTGTGCTTGTGCTTATGCATTACCTCATATATGTATGGTTAGCTAACGGTTTCATACCGTGTTGTAGATGTTTACAGGTTAGGCGCTACTGGGTGATCTGGCAGGGTGACAGGCCGAGGACTCTCGTACATTAGGTGGTTGGTTTGGGGTTGTTGTGTTTCCCCTCTGCGTGAGGATGATCTTTTGTACCTCCTGTGTGAGGATGTCGTTTTATATACTCGGCTATGTTGTTGTTTACTTTGGGTCATACAGTTTATACTGTTTTATGTATTTGTTTTATATCTGTCAGTGCCATGTTGTAAGGTCTAGTGAACTTGTTGTCAGGCTAGGGTCAGGATCCATTGTGAGATCCTAGCCCAATGTGACATCCCGAGTCCCGCGGATTCGGGGTGTTACAAAAAGATTAACACATGAGGTATGACAATTAAATGGTTCACGCATTGTGCCAAGCAATAGCACTTCCCTTGACGTAGCTTCTTGGATCTCCTTAGCTCTTGCTCTAGTAATGGGACCTTGATAGCTTCCATGTGATGGTCCTACATCAACTTGAATTAAGGATACGAAGATACCTAAACATTGTTGATTCTTCATCTTCTCGCACATTGGCCTTTACCATGGCCATTTGCATAGCATTATAGGTCTCCTCAGCAGTCATGGATCCTGGCCTCAAGTTTTCCAACCTTTGCCTCAATTCCCTTGTATAGTGTTGGGGAACAAACCGAGCTCTCATCAATGCCTTCATATGCTCCCAAGTAGCTATTGGTGCATCCAAAGTTCTTCTCCTTTCCTTCACCAAATCATCCCACCATATCATAGTGTAGTCAATAAATTCAAGGGCTGCGTAGTGTACCTTTTTGTGTTCGGGAAAGTTATGGCATGACCATATTTGCTCTATCTTTGCCTCCCATGCCATATACACATCAGGATCACATTTTCCATCGAAACTAGGGACTTTCATCTTCACTTTGCCAAGACCGTCATGTTCCGGTTCTCGGTCTCTCCTTTGCTGGACTCCATAGGGCTCACGTCTCCATTCATCGTTACGTCGCCCTTCTTGATGCCTCCTTGGCTGATCTCGCCTCCTCCGTCCATTAGGCATCCATTCTGGTCTCCATTCCTCATTTTCCCCATCGTCCTCGTCTTCCTGGTCATAAACTGGATTCTGAAATTGGTGAGGATAGTTAGGCATATTATCATAAACTGGATTCTGAAATTGGTGAGGATAGTTAGGCATATTATAATAAACTATATTCTGAAATTGGTGAGGATAGTTAGGCATATTATCATTAATAATTGGAGAAGAAGGGATAGAAATATGCTCCTCAAAAGCAAGGTTTCTCCAACCAGGTTGGGAAGCAATGTTGCCTAAACCATGGGCATGCCTAGAAGGCTGCGGAACATTCGAATTCCTTGGTGCTTGGAATGCAGCTAGTTGACTTTGAAGGGGAACTCGATCTTGTCCTTGGTGTTGCGCCCTCGAGTTGTCTCCTATCTCCAAGTTACCTCCTTGTGGTCGAGAATCCGGGGTCACCTTAGAGGTCTCCAAGGTAGATATCCTTGTAGTTAGCCCCTCAATGCTATCTTTCAAGCTCTTGATGAGACTGAATAACTCCGGTCTGATAGGCTCGGGGCTCTTTGAACCTGCGGAAGTCCCTGACATGATGCAAAACACTCAGCAACAGCAAACACGTTAGGTTAGTTTAAATAAAAACACCTCGCAAGTGTATCACTCAGAAAATAAGGTCCTCTCACTCCCTAGTAGTGTGATACAAGCTTGTTGATGGCTTGTCTTGTATTAATCAATAACCTCACGTGAGTTCGATGCCTAGTCAAACTTAATCCTTTAGTTAGAAACAAGATTCGATTTCAGTCACTTCAACAACGTGTTTGACTCAACAAAAATAGAAGAAACAACTCAAACGGAAGGGACAAATTGCACGAATGTTATATGCAACTAGATGACTCAAATTTTAGAACTCAAGATAAGCTTTGAAAGAACTTACTCATAAGACATAAGAAGTGAACCATAGACACCGTAGGATGAGGTTAAGTAAGGTTGAGCTATGGTGTTTGGTGGCCGAAAATGGACAGTAGCTAGGTGTGGCTAGATAGGTTCAACGAGATGCTTGGTTCTTCCTCCACTGAGACGAGATACTTGACTAAAGTCCTTTCTTGAAGTCCTCTTTGTTGCTGAATAACACTAAAACAAATGTAATAACACTAGGCTAATTACAAACTATGATAAGAATGAAATAAAAAAGATTTTGATTCCTTTTCTTCTTCTTTTTTTTAATTTTTTTTTGATTTCTTTCTTTTTCTTTTATCTCTTTTTTTTCCTTTATGATTCAGAAAATCAGAAAAGAACAATAAACAAAAACTGAATGAAATAAAAAAACAAATTTTTGTTTGTAGATAAACGTGGGCCAAGCTGTTGCAAATCTTTAGGATAAGATCAAATCTCAGCTCCAGATTGTTGCAACTGATTCAACGTGCCAGATCTGTAGGAGGAAAACAACTGCTTCAAGCTCTGCGCCGGATTTGTAGGAAACACGCTGATTCAACTCCAATTTTGCGTGTACTGGATTGCGGGAAGAGAAACAACCACGTTTGGTTTTTGTTCAACTGGTTCAAGTGAGGCTAATGTGGCTGAGGGGAAAATGGTGGTTGATGGTGGTGAGGTGGTGGTTGGTGCTATAGTTGTTCCCGGAGTCCAGAACTCACAATCAAAGGAACAAACTCGTTAGACTCAAACAAAACTTAAAGTATAAGAGAGAAACAGAAATATACTCCAAAAAAAGACAATGATCAATTGCAATGATCAAAACATACTTTTTATTTGTGATTTAATGATTGATTTACCGACTCTTTTTGGTGGTTGGACGTCAACTGTGCTCTGATACCAATTGATACGGGGATTAGCCGCGAAGAATGGATCTAGACGAACAACCTGTTCTAAAAAATGAAGAACACACAAAATTAACAAACATGGACAACAATGAAAACGAGAAAACAGAAAGGGACAAGAAGAACCGAAAGGAACAATGATAGAACCCTTCGATTCGAGATCCAAGAACCAAACCAGTGACAATTCGACCCCGCTTCTTACAACTCCACACAATCGATATGAAAATCGAGAGCACGAAGAGGGTGCCTTGTTCGACTTGAAACACCAATCCCGAAGGAGATTGACATACACAAGAACGACAAAGTCAAATCACACACACAAACTCACGAGACAAGAATGATTGAATTCACTTGGATTCAATTCTGAAATGCTCTCAGCAAAACTTGTATAAAACTTGTCTAACTACAAAAGAAGAGAGAAAAGGCTTTATATACATCTTAGGCCTTTTCTTCTAAAATAGAAAAAAAAAACTAATTACAATAATTACATTGAGAGAGAGTTAAATAAAGCCCAACAAACATGGAACACAATTGGGCCTAATTAAACTCTCCTATTCAGCCTCTCACGTCCACATACTTAAATAAATGTTCCAGCCATGCAAATGCACACACGTGAAGCCCCTTGTATCTGGTTTCAAGGCCTCCGTCTGTCCTTTAAAATGGGTCCCAAGACCTGCCCAATAACTAGAAATACAATTTAAGCTCCATTAATCATCTTGGTTGGGATGTGTTCATGGCTGATCCACAAGATGGTTCTTAGACTTGATGAAGGTGGACTTGGTTGAGCTTCATGGACCATGTTTAGGATTAGACCATCCATCTCAGCTTGACGTTTAGCTTGTGCTCTTGTTAGAGTCCCTTGAGGTGGTGAAGATGGAGTTAGCTCAAATGATCTGATACGGGGTAGACCCGCGTTGGCTCGATCTAGACGACGGAAGGAAGGAAAAGACGCAGAACGGCAAGATCAAGGCAGCCGACTAGGGCTGTTCGTGTGCTGCGTGGTATGCGAACAAAGGAAACAAAGAAGACGCTAAACTTAATACGAAGTTACGGAAATTAAAGGAAAGGTACGATGTAGATGAACCCGACACAAACGATGTGGAAACCCTTGATCTCAGGATCTAGAACCACCAAGAACGATGCAACGAACTCGGCCCCTTACAACCTCACACAGCCGACTTAGAACATCAACAACACGAGGAGGATGCTTATGGAATCTCACGAACACCAAGAACCCGAGAGCAATTGATACACGCGAAACAACTAAGCCAAATCTGATCACAATAACTCTTCAATCAAAACTCGCCTTTGATTGAAGATGAAATCTGAAAACAAATGTTTTTCACCAAAAATAATCTACCTAAAAAGTAATAGGAAGAGCCTTTAAATAGTTTTAGCTCTTTAAACAAAAGACACAATAAAATATGGAAATTAAGCCCAATGGGCTACTTAAAACACACAATCACTAAGCAGGCCTTAAAAAGCTTCATTCCTCAATGAGAAACATGGAACGGTGCTGGAAACGTGGGGAAGAGCAGCGGCGTCATGTGCGGGGCTGGCCGAGTCCTGTGCTGTGGCGTCGTTGCTCTCTTTCTTACTTAGGAGCCAAGCCTCGTTATGGACACTTGTAGCCAATAACATCAGCAAGCCCTCGGTCTCATGCTCGATCTTCTTAGCTCGGATGGTCCCTCATCATTCCCCCTCTCTTGGGAAGGATTCGTCCACGAATCTTCAAGCTCTACATCTATAGGTGGGAACGGACTGAGGTCTCTAACATTGAAGGTCAGACTGAACCCGAATTCCTCCGGAAGATCCAATACATAAGCGTTGTCACCGGCTTTGTGAAGCACCTTGAAAGGACCGGTACCCCTAGGTGATAGCTTGGACTTTCGCAGCTCTTGGAAGCTCTCCTTCCTTAGATGTAACCACACAAGATCTCCGGGCTCAAACAACAACTTCCTCCGTCCCTTGTTTGCCTTAGCTGCGGTCCGAGTTGCTTTCTCCTCCAAGCACAGCCGTGTCTTTTCATGTAATCCCCTAATGTACTCAACCTGTTTACCTACATTGAAATCTACTCGCTCCTTTGAAGCTAATGGCATAAGATCAAAAGGGGTTAAGGGATTCAAACCATACATACACTTAAAAGGGGTCATGTTAGTGGAAGAATGGATGGTCCTGTTATATGCAAACTCAACATGTGGTAACACATCCTCCCACTCTTTCAAATTCTTCTTAATTACAGCCCTTAAAAGTGTCCCTAAAGTCCTATTAGTTACTTCGGTTTGGCCATCAGTTTGAGGGTGGCTAGTGGTAGAGAACAACAACTTAGTACCTAGCTTACCCCATAAAGTCTTCCAAAAGTAACTAAGAAATTTCACATCCCGATCACTAACAATGGTTCTAGGAACTCCATGTAGCCTAACTACTTCTCTAAAGAAGAGGTTTGCAACATTAGTGGTATCATCCATTTTGTGACAAGCTATGAAGTGTGCCATCTTAGAGAACCTGTCTACCACCACAAAAATAGAGTCTCTTTGATACGGGGATTAGCCGCAAAGAATGGATCTAGACGAGCAACCTGTTTGCGGGAATAGAAGCAAACGAAATTCAGCAAACCAAGATGAAGGAAAACGTGCAAAGCAAAGAGGGAAAATGAAATAAGAAAGAAGAACCGAAAGGAACAAACGATAGAACCCTTGGATTCGATTATCCAAGAACCAAACCGAGGACGATTCGACCCCGCTTCTTACAACTTCACACAATCGATCTAGAGTTATCGAAGGCACGAAGAGGTTGCTTCAATTCGACTTGTAGCACCAACCCGAAGGAGATTGACACACACAAGAACGAGAAAGCTATGCAAACACCACAATTCTCACAAGACAAGAGGCTGAACTCAAAGGAATTCAATTTGGCACTTAGGCAATCTGTTTTAACGTATTTTTAATCCACAAAATGAAGAGAGAAAGGTTTATATACAACCTAGACTTTCTCTCCTAAAAATAGAAAAGAAATAAATACAATAATTACAAATTAGAGTGTTTTAAATAAAACCATAAAATAGACTAATTTTAGGATTTAATTTAACACTCTCTAACTAGCCTCAAGCCAGTCTTGCTCACGCCTCCTTGCTCACGCCTTCATCCATGCACATGCACACGTGAGGCTCTCCTATGCTCCATTCGACTTCTTCTTGGTTGGCCCAATGTGGCTAAACATCATGACGGGCCTTGGACTCATTGGAGGTGAGCTTGGGTGAGCTTCTTGAACCATGGCAAGAAAGATAGCATCTATCTCCGCTTGGCGTTTGGCTTGAGCTCTTGTTAGGGCTCCTTGTGGTGTTGAAGATGGAGCTAGCTCGGATGACCCTTCATCATTCTCCCCTTCTTTAAAAGAATTCGACCTCGAATTTCCTTGATCATCACTAAGGGATGGAAAAGGGCTTAGATCCCTCACATTGGATGTGGGATCACAAGCATAGTCGTCCGGCAAGTCTAGCACATAGGCATTGTCACCAGCCTTGTGTAGCACCTTGAAAGGCCCGTTTCCTCTTGGAGAGAGCTTGGACTTCCGAAGTTGTTGAAACCTCTCATTCTTCAAGTGTAGCCATACAAGGTCACCGGCCTCAAATGTAACCTTCTTCCTTCCTTGGTTTGCCTTGGCTGCATTGTATTTGCCTTTCTCCTCAAGCTTAATCCTTGTCCTCCTATGTAGCTCCTTGATGTGTTCAACCTGCATTTTAGCACTTAAATCCACTCGCTCTTTCATAGGCAACGGTGTAAGATCAAAAGGGGTTAGTGGATTAAAACCATAAACACACTCAAATAGAGAGATGGAAGTAGACGAATGCACAACTCTATTATAGGCAAATTCAACATGTGGCAAGACATCCTCCCATTCCTTTAGATTCTTTTTGATGACAGCCCTTAAAAGTGTGGTTAAAGTCCTATTAGTTACTTCCGTTTGCCCATCAGTTTGGGGATGGCTTGATGTAGAAAATAACAATTTCGTGCCTAGCTTTCCCCATAGAGTCTTCCAAAAATAACTTATGAACTTAACATCCCTATCACTCACTATTGTTCTTGGAATTCCATGTAACCTAACTACTTCCCGAAAGAATAGATTAGCTACATTGGCCGCATCATCAGTTTTGTGACAAGCAATAAAGTGAGCCATTTTTGAGAAACGATCTACAACCACAAAAATCGAGTCCCTACCTCTTTTAGTCCTAGGCAATCCCACAATAAAGTCCATACTAATGTCTTTCCAAGGGGCTGTTGGGATGGGCAAAGGTGTGTACAATCCATGAGGCTTCACTTTAGATTTAGCTCTAAGGCATTCTAAGCATCTTTTAAGCACATTTTCAACATCCCTAAGCATGTGTGGCCAATAAAAGTGTGAGTGCAGCATAGCATAAGTTTTATCCCTCCCAAAATGACCCATTAAACCTCCTTTATGGGCTTCCTCTACTAACAATAATCGAAGGGAACACCTAGGTATGCACACCTTATCAATTCGAAACAAAAATCCCTTAAACAAATAGTATTTATCTAGTGAACCTTTTTGCACACATAACTTATATGTATCACCAAAATCAAGATCAGATTCATAGAGCTCCTTAATATAAAGAAAGCCTAATACCTTAGCATCCAATGTAGTCAACAATGTGTGCCTGCTAGAGAGGGCATCCACGACTACATTGTCTTTTCCCTTTTTATACTTGATAACATAGGGAAAAGTCTCAATAAATTCCATCCACCTACCATGCCTCCTATCTAGTTTATCTTGACTCTGAAAATGCTTCAAAGACTCATGATCGGAATGCAAAATAAACTCTCTAGGCCACTAGTAGTGTTGCCATGTCTTAAGCACTCTAAACAAAGCATATAACTCTTTATCATAGGTAGAGTAATTAAGACATGCTCCTTTGAGATTTTCACTAAAGAAGGCAATAGGCTAACCTTCTTGCATGAGCACGCCGCTTATGTCAATGCCCGAGGCGTCACACTCCACTTCAAAGGGTCTAGTGAAGTCGGGAAGAGCTAGCAAGCGCGCCTCGGTTAAGACCAACTTCAGCTTGCTAAAGGCACGTTCTTGCGCCTCCTCCCACACAAATGGCGCATGCTTCTTGCAAATTTCCGTCAAGGGCGCGGCAATGGTACTAAAGTCTCTCACAAAGCGCCTATAGAAGCTTGCAAGCCCATGGAAACTTCTTACTTGGCTGATGGATGTTGGCGTGGGCCAATCTTTGATTGCTCTAATCTTCTCCTCATCCACTTGTAGGCCTTGTGTAGTCACTACAAATCCAAGAAATATAACCTCATTAGTGCAAAAACTACATTTCTTAAGAGTAGCATACAAGTGTTCAGCCCTAAAGGTAAGAACTACTTCCCTTAGATGTTCTTCATGCTCCTCTAGGGACCTGCTATAGATTAAAATATCATCAAAGTATACTACAACAAACATCCCTATAAAATGTCTCAAAACATAGTTCATTAAGTGCATAAAAGTAGAAGGAGCATTAGTTAACCCAAATGGCATAACAAGCCACTCATACAAACCAAACTTAGTTTTGAAGGTTGTTTTCCACTCGTCCCCCTCCTTCATTCGAATTTGATGGTAGCCATTCCGTAGGTCTATCTTGCTAAAGGTGGTGGCGCCATGTAGCTCATCAAGCATGTCATCTAGGTGGGGAATAGGGTGGCGGTACTTGATGGTGATGTTGTTGATAGCTCGACAATCAACACACATCCTCCATGTGTTGTCCTTCTTAGGCACCAAGAGCACGGGCACGGGGCACGGCGCATGGACTTAAGCTCTTCCTCACGTAGCCCTTGTCTAGGAGGTCTTGAACCTGTGCTTGGATCTCTTGACTCTCCTTTGGGTTCATTCGGTAGGCTGGTCTATTTGGGGAGTGTTGCGCCGGGGATAAGGTCAATTTGGTGCTCAATGCCTCTCAAAGGTGGGAGGCCATGTGGTATTTCTTCCGGAAACACATCCTTAAACTCCTCAAGGATGGCTGAAATAGTAGGTGGTAAGCTAGCCTTGGCTTCATCACTCATCAAGGTGAGCTCCTTACACAACATCATCAAGGTGGTGTCTAAGGGTAGGTAGTCATTTTGTAGCTCAATTTTGGAAGTTAACAAGGCTATTGTGGGCTATTTTGTGGCCGTGGACACAAGGATGCTAGGCTGGTGGTTAGAAGGCGTGGCTAGGGAGGGGTCTTGGCTCGACGGCTTGCTCCCCTTCTTAGCTGGTCTTTGCTCTTGCTCACTTGCCTTCTTCTTCTCAAATGCCTCCGCAATCTTCTTATGCTCGGGAAAGTTATGGCATGACCATACTTGCTCTATCTTCGCCTCCCAAGCCATGTACACGTCCGGGTCACATTTGCCTTCAAAGCTTGGGATCTTCACCTTCACTTTGTCAAGGCCATCATACTCCGGATCTCGCTCCCTCGTTGGCTGGCCACCATAGGGCTCACGCCTCTGCTCGTCTTGGCGCCGGCCGTCATGAGGTCTCCGGGGTTGTTGGCGCTCCCTTCGTCCGTTTGTCCTCCATTCCTCGTCACCATCACTGTCCTCATCGTGCTCATAAGCTTGATTCTAAAACTGTTGAGGATAGTTATGCAAATTATCATGTATAATGGGAGAAGAAGGGATAGAAACGTGCTCCTCGAAAGCAAGATTGCCCCATCCAGGTTGAGACACGGTGTGGCATTAGAGTGCCGGGCTACTTGAAACGCCTCTTGTTGGCTTTGAAGTGGTATTCCGTCTTGCCCTTGTTGTTGAGCCATCGAGTGGTCTCCTACCTCCCTGTTGCCTCCTACTGGCCGAGGCTCCGGAACTACCTTAGACGCCTCCAAGTTTGACAGCCTTGTAGTTAACCCTTCAATGCTATCTTTCAAGCCCTTGATAAGGTTAAACAACTCCGGGGTGATAGGCTCGGGGCTTGGCGTACCTGTGGGAGTTCCTGACATTGTTCAAAGACACTAAAACACTAAAACACGTTAGGTTAGCTAAAACAAAAAACACCTCACAAGTGTATCACTCGAAAGCAAACTCTCACTCTCTAGTGGTGCTCAACAAGCTTGTTGATGGCTCTTCTTGTATTAGTCAAAAACCTCACGTGAGTTCAATACTTAGCCAAACAAAAGCTTTAAAGTAGAAGCAAAATTCGATTTCAATCACCTTAAAAACGTGTTTGACTCAATAAAAGAGAAGAAAAGACTCAAAACGGAAAGGACAAGTTGCACGAATGTTATATGCAAACTGAGTATGGACTCAAAATTTGAACTCAAGATAAGCCTTGAAAGAACTTACTCGTCAAGCCTAAGGAAGCAAACCTTGGACACCGAAGGTGTGTGTAGAAGGGCTGGTCAAGGCTAAGGCGTGGCTCGAGTGAAGTGAGCTAGGCGAGGGCCAAGGCGTGGCTAGGCTAGGGTGAAACTAGGCTAGGCGTGAATGGCTTGGTCCCTTTGAGTGAGATGAGCTCCTCTGTAGTCCCTTTTGGTTGATCAACAATAACACTTAGCAAGCACAACTTCAACTATTACAAACTATGAAATAAAACAAGAATAAGCTAGCAAGAATGAAATGAAATGAAATGAATACTAATGCTGATTTCTTTTCTCTTTCTTTTCTTTTCTTTTCTTTTTCTTTTCTTTCTTTTTTTTTTTTTTTAAATTCGGATTTTCCTTTTTTTTTTTTAACTTACTGTTGGAATTAAAGAAAAATAAAACAAAAAATGCTAAGAAAATCTAATTAGTTTCAAGAGGATAGAGTTGACCAAGTAAATAGCTAACCAAGGGTGAAAATTCAAAAAAATAAGCTGAAAATGTGGAGGAGAGAGAGGGGCAGGAAAATAGGCTGGACGGATCAGCCTTCTTCTTCTTTTTTTTTTTTGAAAATTTAGGGTTTGTTTAGTGTGGTGTTTGGACGTGGGACAAGGTTGGTGGCGGCGTGGTGATCGGCACAAGGGCTGATGGTAGGCGCGGTGTAGGCGTGGTGTGGGAGTGGTGCCGGCGTCCAAGATTCACAAACAAAGCAAAAAACTCGTTAGTTCAATCAAAAACTTGGAATAGAAATGGCAATGGCACTAAACTCAAAACAAAGCAAGACTCAAACAAGAAAACGAGACACTTTTGGTTTTTGAATGATTTACCGACTCTTTTTGTAGGTTAAACGTCAATTAGCTCTGATACCAATTGATACGGGGATCAGACGAAGAATGGATCTAGACGAGCAACCCGTTTTCGGGAATAGAAGCAAACGAAATTCAGCAAACCAAGATGAAGGAAAACGTGCAAAGCAAAGAGGGAAAATGAAAGAAGAAAGAAGAACCGAAAGGAACAAACGATAGAACCCTTGGATTCGATTATCCAAGAACCAAACCGATGACGATTCGACCCCGCTTCTTACAACTTCACACAATCGATCTAGAGTTATCGAAGGCACGAAGAGGTTTCTTCAATTCGACTTGTAGCACCAACCCGAAGGATATTGACACACACAAGAACGAGAAAGCTATGCAAACACCACAATTCTCACAAGACAAGAGGCTGAACTCAAAGGAATTCAATTTGGCACTTAGGCAATCTGTTTTAACGTATTTTGATCCACAAAATGAAGAGAGAAAGGTTTATATACAACCTACACCTTCTCTCCTAAAAATAGAAAAGAAATAAATACAATAATTACAAATTAGAGTGTTTTAAATAAAACCATAAAATAGACTAATTCTAGGCTTTATTTAACACTCTCTAACTAGCTTCACGCCAGCCTTGCTCACGCCTCCTTGCTCACGCCTTCATCCATGCACATGCACACGTGAGGCTCTCCTATGCTCCATTCGACTTCTTCTTGGCTGGCCCAATGTGGCTAAGCATCATGACGGGCCTTGGACTCATTGGAGGTGAGCTTGGGTGAGCTTCTTGAACCATGGCAAGAAAGATAGCATCCATCTCCGCTGGGCGTTTGGCTTGAGCTCTTGTTAGGGCTCCTTGTGGTGTTGAAGATGGAGCTAGCTCGGATGACCCTTCATCACTCTTCCCCTCTTAGTCCTAGGTAACCCCAAAATAAAGTCCATACTAATGTCTTCCAAGGAGCTGCGGGAATGGGTAAAGGGGTTTACAAACCATGGGGCATGATTATAGACTTTGCTTTCAAGCATTCTAAGCATCTTTTCACAAAATTCTCAACATCCCTAAGCATGTGTGACCAATAAAAATGAGTATGCAGCATATGATATGTCTTATCTCTACCAAAGTGACCCATCAAACCTCCCCTATGGGATTCATCCACAAGTAATAGCCTAAGAGAACACTTTGGAATGCATACTTTATCAACTCTAAACAAGAAGCCATCAAACAAGTAAAACTTATCTACAGCTCCTTTTTCCACACAAGCTTTATAAATCTCTCCAAAATCATCATCCTTTGCATATAAATCCTTAATGTAAACAAAGCCAAGAATTCTAGCATCCAATGTAGTTAGCAAAACATGTCTCCTAGAAAGTGCATCAGCTACTACATTATCTTTTCCTTTCTTGTACTTAATCACATAAGAAAATGTTTTAATGAACTCCATCGACCTACCATGCCTTCTATCAAGCTTATCTTGGCTCCTAAAGTGTTTTAATGATTCATGATCAGTATGCAATATAAACTCTCTAGGCCAAAGATAATGTTGCCAAGTCCTAAGCACTCTCTAAACAATGCATAAAGCTCCTTATCATAAGTAGAATAGTTTAGAGTTGGAACTTTCAATTTCTCACTAAAGAAGGCGATGGGTTTGCCCTCTTGCATAAGTACTCCACCAATTCCTATACCCGACGCATCACACTCCACCTCAAATGGCCTAGTGAAGTCCGGGACAACAAGCAATGGGGCGTTGGTCAACATCCACTTGAGATTTTCGAAAGCTCTCTCTTGGGCCACTCCCTACACGAATGGTATATTCTTCTTAGTGATCTCGGTTAAAGGGGCGGCTATGGTACTGAAATCTCTCACAAATCGCCTATAAAAGCTAGTCAATCCATGAAAGCTGCGCACATCACCAAGAGACGTCGGGGTTGGCCAATGTCGAATAGCTTTTTATTTTCTCCTCATCTACTCGCAGCCCTTGAGCACACACTACAAAGTCAAGAAATATAACTTCACTTGTGTAGAAATCACACTTCTTAATATTAGTGATACGGTGTAATCCGTGTTTGAGTCGATCTACGCACAATGATCTCGAAACGGAATGAATGAAGCGAATTCAGTAGGCGGAGTGAAACGAAGATGATGAATAGGCGCAGGAAAGGTGAGAGAAGAACCAAAGAGAGAGCCAATGAAGGAACCAAGGCTGAAGAGCCAAAACCCCAATCGTGACTGCCCTAGACCCGTCTCCAATACAACTTTACACTAGCTCCGGCTGGACTAGCACAAAGAGGGACTCGTGAAGGCTCGAAGCACCAATCCGAAGGCGGTTGACACAAACAAGCTCAGCCAAGCAACAATAGCAATGCCAACCAAAAACTCTCTTGTTCTTTGATTGATTTTCTGAATGATTACAAATGCAATTCTAAGCAATGGATTTTACGTAACTAATCTGCAGCTAAAGAGGCTATATAAATAGACTCTTTTATCTAGACAAAAATAAAGAAAAGAAAGCTGAAAACATTAGTGGGAAGGTGGTAATAAGAGAGCTTCCTCTAATGTAGCTAACAACCTAACAAACACTAATTTCACCTTAAAAATAGGCTGAATTATTCAACTTATCCTTGGAGTGCAAGCTGGACGTTTTTAACGTTTTTAAGGAGCCAAATGGGCTATCCGGATGGGCTGCATTGTTCAACAGATCCATGAGTGATTTGGATGTGTTTAAAGAGCCCAAATGATGATCCGAATGAGCTAAACTGTTACTCTCTTGGGCCTCTTTGAACGTGCTCAGCTGGCTGCCTTCTTGGGCTGTTTTAGATATGAGCAGCAGCTCCCTTTGCTCTTGGGCTGCCTTGGACGTCTCCTCCCTTTGCTCTTGGGCTGCCTTGGACGTGAGCAGCAGGCTAACCTCGTGGGCTGCTTTGGACGTGATCAACAGCCTCCTCTTGGACTGCATTGGGCGTGAGCATGGGCTGCATTGGACGTGAGCACCAGCCTCCTCTTGGGCTGCATTGGCGTGAGCAACAGCCTCCTCTCCTGGGCTGCATTGGACGTGAGCAACAACAGCCTGCATGGTCTCCTCGAGCTGCATGGGAAGTGAGTATGTTGGCATGGTCTCCTTGCTTGGTTCACTTGCTCCTACATTTATCAAAAGATTAACACATGATGTATGGAAATTAAATGGTTCACGCATTGTGTCAAGCAATAGCACTTCCCTTGACATAACCTCTTGGATCTTCTTAGCTCTTGCTCTAGTAATGGGACCTTGATAGCTTGTATGTGATGTTCCTACATCATCCACTCCTTCTTGGAAAGAATTCGACCCCGAATTTTTATTTTGTTCCGAAACTCCTTCATAGGGGCTCAAATCTCCTACATCAAAAGTGGTACTAACTACAAAACCAAGAAAAATCACTTGGTTAGTATAGAAATCACATTTTTGAATATTAGCATACAAGTATTCTATACGCAATGTAGCAAACACATCTCTCAAATGATTTTCATGCTCCTTTAAAGTCTTACTATAGATAAGAATGTCATCAAAGTAGACTACAACAAATAAACCAATATAAGGTCTCAAAATATGAAGTGGAATCGTAGAGTCATGAGGCACATTCACTAGAGATTTACACAAACTCATCATTAGCACATCAATAGAAGCATAGTTAGTGACATATTCATTCCTAGACTCAAGATAGCTACTTGTTGGTTGTACTAACAATGTGTGATGGATTTTGTTCTCTTTACTCTTAGGCCGTGTGATCTTAAGCTTGGGAGGGGTTCCTTGCTCTACCTTCTTGTTCTCATAGTACTCGGCTATTTGTAAAGGTGTCATAGGTTTAAGTATTAAAGTTTTACCCTTATACTCAAAGCTATATTTTTTAGAAAACCCATCATGGACAACTTTCATATCATATTGCCATGGACGACCAAGCAACAAGTGACAAGCATTCATAGGCACAACATCACATGTAATAACATCCTCATATGATCCTAATGTTATATTGACCTTAGTTTGCTTATTGACCTTAAGTTCTCCACATTCATTCATCCCATGTAGTTTATATGGCCTAGGGTGATAAAATGTAAGAAGTTGTAATTTGTTTACCATTTCAGTGCTAGCTATGTTACAACAACTTCCTCCATCAATTATCACATTACACACTTTTCCTTTAATGCTACACCTAGTATGAAACAGATTTTCACGTTGGTTATCCTCACAAGGTGCTAGTTGGACATCCAAAGTTCTCCTAGCTATCAAAGATTCACCTTGTTCATACTCAATGCAATCATCATTCTCATTTTGTTCATTGTCATCATTTAAGGCATTTTTATCATCTAATTCCACATCATCCTCACTCTCATATTCTCCTAGATGGTTTATGATCAAAGTGCGTCTATTAGGACATTCTCTACTCATGTGACCTCTACCTTGACATTTAAAACACACGATGTCCCTAGTTCTAGAGTTAGAGATAGGAGTACTCCCTCTATGATCACTTGAAGGCTCATTCAAGGATCGTGGTGTAGTGGCTGTTGTAGACGACTTTCTTTGCCCTTTTTGGCCCATAGGTGCCGATTTCCTCTCCTCCTTCCGGCCTCCTTGCTCCCTGCCGTGGCTATGCAGCCGGCTTCCTTGTGCGTTCCAAGCAATGGGCGTCCCGGAAGGTGGCTTGTATTCCCGGTTTCGCACCTTAGTCTTCCTTTCCACCTTGATGGCCAAGTGTAGCAATTGCTCCATGGTGCTGTATGGATACATATCAACCTCATTAGCCAAATTAGAATTCAGAATACGAAGGTACCTTGCCATAGTGTTTTCTTCATCCTCTAGAACGTTGGCCTTCACCATAGCAACTTGCATATTCGTATAGGCTTCCTCAGCGCTAAGTGATCCTTGTCTCAAATTTTCCAGCCGTTGTCGAAGCTCTCGGGTATAGTGAGGTGGAACGAACCTAGCCCTCATTAGTGCCTTCATATGCTCCCATGTGCTGATTTGAGGATCCAAGGTTCGAACTCTTTCTTTGACTACGTGATTCCACCATACCAAAGCATAGCCTTGGAACTCGAGAGCGGCTAGTTGAACCTTCCTAGGCTCGCTGAAGTTGTGACACAACCAAATCTGCTCAACTTTAGTTTCCCACTCCGTATAGACGTCGGGATCACACTTTCCTTCAAAGACGGGAATTTTGATTTTGACCTTTCCGAGTCCGTCTTGCTCTTGATAGGGACGAAGGTTGTCTCGTCCTTGCCTTGGCTGCTGGAATGGCCGATTGTAGCCCTCCCACGTGTGGTCCTCAAAATGAGCTCCATTCCGTCGCTGAAAATCATCAACAAATGGTGGCATGTTAGATGCATTAGAAAGGACGTTGGACTGTACATTACCTTTATCCGGCTGATCCGGCTCTCTAGTAACACGTGAAGGACCGCCAAACTCGTAGTTAGCTCTTAAAGGTGGTGTTCCGGCTGGTGGTGTTCATGCTTCCATAGACTCCACTCGTTTGGATAGATTAGCTACGGAATCGGACAATTTTTTCAATATACTGATCATCTCAGGCGTGACGGTCTCGCTACTCGACTAGCTAGGACTTATGGACCTGGACATGCTCAAGTAACAAACAAAGAAACTGGTTAGGTTAGAAAACAAAGATCTCACTTGTGTATCGCTCACACTCTCGTTGGTATTGCCTAGCTGGTGGCTCGAGTTGTAAGGATCCAACACCTTAAGATCGCGATTTCCGAACCTTCTTAGCAACCCTTTGGAACTAGAACTGCTGAAACTGAATGTTAGTGTCGGAGATGAATCAAGACACCCCTAATTGGAGTATTGACTGTTGGGTTGGTGTAGGTAAGGTAAATTGTGTTTAGAATGACGTTTTGAGCTGATTGAAAGAGTCGACTTGTACTTGATTAATAAAACAAGGCCAGCCGTTTTTTTTGAAGTGTTTTTTTTTTTTGAAAGATATCTTAGACTTTGTCAAAGATTTGTACGAGAGAGAAGTAACCGTAATTGATTGCAGATAGGGTTACCGAAACGTGTATGCAGCGTTTGAGCTTTCTCTTTTGTTTTGTTTTTGTTTTGTGTTTGCCTCTCCTCAAGATGTTGTCCGGCTTTTGAATTGGCACACTTCAAGCACAAGTTAGATCTCAATTGGATAAGCAATAAGGTTAACAAGAAGAAGAAGTGATCAATTGTACCAACTGTGCTCTGATACCAACTGATACGGTGTAATCCGTGTTTGAGTCGATCTAGGCACAATGATCTCAAAACGGACTGAAGAAGCGAATTCAGTAGGCGGAGTGAAACGAAGATGATGAATAGGCACAAGAAAGGTGAGAGAAGAACCAAAGAGAGAGCCAATGAAGGAACCAAGGCTGAAGAGCCAAAACCCCAATCGTGACTGCCCTAGACCCGTCTCCAATACAACTTTACACTAGCTCCGGCTGGACTAGCACAAAGAGGGACTCGTGAAGGCTCGAAGCACCAATCCGAAGGCGGTTGACACAAACAAGCTCAGCCAAGCAACAATAGCAATGCCAACCAAAAACTCTATTGTTCTTTGATTGATTTTCTGAATGATTACAAATGCAATTCTAAGCAATGGATTTTACGTAACTAATCTGCAGCTAAAGAGGCTATATAAATAGACTCTTTTATCTAGACAAAAATAAAGAAAAGAAAGCTGAAAACATTATTGGGAAGGTGGTAATAAGAGAGCTTCCTCTAATGTAGCTAACAACCTAACAAACACTAATTTCACCTTAAAAATAGGCTGAATTATTCAACTTATCCTTGGAGTGCAGGCTGGACGTTTTTAACGTTTTTAAGGAGCCAAATGGGCTATCCGAATGGGCTGCATTGTTCAACAGATCAATGAGTGATTTGGATGTGTTTCAAGAGCCCAAATGATGATCCGAATGAGCTGAATTGTTACTCTCTTGGGCCTCTTTGAACGTGCTCAGCTGGCTGCCTTCTTGGGTTGTTTTAGATCTGAGCAGCAGCTCCCTTTGCTCTTGGGCTGCCTTGGACGTCTCCTCCCTTTGCTCTTGGGCTGCCTTGGACGTGACCAGCAGGCTAACCTCGTGGGCTGCTTTGGACGTGATCAACAACCTCCTCTTGGACTACATTGGGCGTGAGCATGGGCTGCATTGGACGTGAGCACCAGCCTCCTCTTGGGCTGCATTGGCGTGAGCAACAGCCTTCTCTCCTGGGCTGCATTGGACGTGAGCAACAGCAGCCTGTATGGTCTCCTCGAGCTGCATGGGAAGTGAGTACGTTGGCATGGTCTCCTTGCTTGGTTCACTTGCTCCTACATTCATCAAAAGATTAACACATGATGTATGGAAGTTAAATGGTTCACGCATTGTGTCAAGCAATAGCACTTCCCTTGACATAACCTCTTGGATCTCCTTAGCTCTTGCTCTAGTAATGGGACCTTGATAGCTTGCATGCGATATTCCTACATCATCCACTCCTTCTTGGAAAGAATTCGACCTCGAATTTTCATTTTGTTCCGAAACTCCTTCATAGGGGCTCAAATCTCCTACATCAAAAGTGGTACTAACTACAAAACCAATAAAAATTAAATGGTTCACAAGGCACAATGATCTCGAAATGGACTGAATGAGACGAATTCAGTAGGCGGAGTGAAACGAAGATGATGAATGGCACAGGAGGGTGAGAGAAGAACCAAAGAGAAAGCCAATGAAGGAACCAAGGCTGAAGAGCCAAAACCCCAATCGTGACTGCCCTAGACCCGTCTTCAATTCAACGTTACACTAGCTCCTACTGGACTAGCACAAAGAGGGACTCGTGATGGCTCGAAGCACCAATCCGAAGGCGGTTTGACACAAACAAGCTCAGCCAAGCAACAACAGCAATGCCAACCAAAAACTCTCTTGTTCTTTGATTGATTTTGTGAAAATGATTACAAATGCATTTCTAGCAATGGGAAATAACGTAACTAATCTGCAGCTAATAAGAGGCTATTAATAGACTCTTTTATCTAGACAAAATAAAGAAAAAAAAAGCTGAAAACATTAGTGGGAAGGTGGTAATAAGAGAGCTTCCTCTAATGTAGCTAACAACCTAACGAACACTAATTTCAGCTTAAAAATAGGCTGAATTATTCAACTTATCCTTGGAGTGCAAGCTGGACGTTTTTAACGTTTTTAAGGAGCCAAATGGGCTGTCCGAATGGGCTGCATTGTTCAACAGATCCATGAGTGATTTGGATGTGTTTAAAGAGCCCAAATGATGATCCGAATGAGCTAAATTGTTACTCTCTTGGGCTTCTTTAAAAGTGATCAGCTGGTTGCCCTCTTGGGCTGTTTTGGAACGAGCAGCTGCTTCCCTTTGCTCTCGGGCTGCTTTGGACGTCTCCTCCCTTTGCTCTTGGGCTGCTTTGGACGTGATCAACAGCCTCCCTCCTTGGGCTGCATTGGACGTGAGCAACAGCCTCCCTCGTGGGCTGCAATGGCAGGAGCTTTGGCGTGAGCATGGGCTGCATTGGGCGTGAGCTTTGGCCTCCTCTTGGGTTGTATTGGCATGAGCTTTGGCGTGGACAACAGCCTCCTCTCCTGGGCTGAATTGGACGTGAGCAACAGCCTGCATGGTCTCCTCGAGCTGCATGGGAAGTGAGTACGTCGGCATGGTCTCCTTGCTTGGTTCACTTGCTCCTACATTCATCAAAAAGTTAACACATGATGTATGGAAATTAAATGGTTCACGCATTGTGTCAAGCAATAGCACTTCCCTTGACATAACCTCTTGGATCTCCTTAGCTCTTGCTCTAGTAATGGGACCTTGATAGCTTCCATGTGATGGTCCTACATCAGTAAGTGAAGCTCTCTTCTTAGTCTCTTGTGTGTCTATCTTCCTTGTTTTACTCTAATTCTATCATATCTTAAGTTTACCATCTTTTCGAGTCCATATCAGCCTTTTTGCATCTATCTTTGGGTCTTGTGTCTTTTTTGAGTATTTTGTGTGATTTAGCTAGTTAACATTGCTTGCAAGCCATACTAGTTGAGTCTTGAGTCTTATTTCAGCTTCTTAGTGTCTATCGTGACGTTTTCTGTTGTGAACCTTCAAACAGCCGTGTATCACCCTTTTTCAAGTTAAGGAGTGTGCTAGTTGAGCTAAGGCATTGATCTTAGAAGGAGTTTTAATCCATCCAAATCAATTGCATCAAATAGCTTGTAATCAACACAACTTGAGTGTGAGAGTGAGAGTAAACACTTGTGAGAATTTTCTGTTTTATCTAATTCAACTAGTTTGCTTGTTTTGTGTGTTTTTTTGATCATGTCTAGGTCTAATAGTCCAAGCAAGTCCCAAAGCAGTGAGCCAATGCACCCGGAGACATTTGCTATGTTGAAGCAAATAATGGATTCGGTGGCAAGATTGACCGACCGGATTGGCACGTTGGAGTCTCGGCCAACACCCACAGCCACGCCATAACCGAGGTCCACTTTCGAGCTAGGAGGCACGTCTAGAGATTCCCCTAGAGAAACAGCGCATGAATCACCTCAAAGAACCCCTCAAGGGAAAGGTATGAGACATGCTAACCCTCTTCCTAGAACACCTAATGTGCAAGGTTTTGTGGATGATTTTCAGGAGCCACAAGAGGATGTTGAGGAAGAAGGCATGTGGAGAGAGTTTCCTAGGCGTCACCCACAACCAAGGAGAGGACGAGAATATGAGCCATATAGGCCTTATCAAGAGCTAGATGGAATAGGGAAAGTGAAGGTCAAGATTCCTAGTTTTGAAGGCATGTGTGACCCGGATGTTTACATGGATTGGGAGACTAAATTGGAGCAAATTTGGTCATGCCATTACTTTGGAGAGCAAAGGAAGGTCCAGCTTGCATCACTGGAGTTCCAAGGATATGCACTAGTATGGTGGGATCATCTTGTCAAGGAAAGGAGAAGAACCTTGGATCCAGCCATCACTACATGGGAACAAATGAAGGCCTTGATGAGAGCTCGTTTTGTACCTCAACATTATGCTAGGGAGCTGAGGCAAAGGTTGGAGAACCTTAGACAAGGAGCCATGAGTGCCGAAGAGGTCTACACCTCTATGCAAATGGAAATGGTGAAAGCTAACGTGGTTGAAGATGGGGAGTCTACAATGGCTAGGAATCTACGCATTTTAAACTCATCTTTGGCTAATGAAATTGATTTGTATCCTTATAGTACCATGGTGGAGCTGCTGCATTTGGCAATCAAAGTAGAGAAGAAGACAAAGGCAAGGAACCAAGGTGCCAAGACAAGCTTTGGAGCTACAAGCTCATGGACCAAGGAGCACAAAGAAGGAGCACAAAACATCCGGCCCCAAGGATCCTACAGCTGTGAGCCTACATCCACCAAGGAGGACCGAAAAGCATCAACCATGGACCAAGGAGCACAAAGAAGGAGCTCAACACCTCATTCATCCTCTAGACCCATGAATGAGCCTTCAAGTGGTCGTCAAGGGAGTACCTCTAACTCTACTCTTCGTTCTAGAGATATTGTGTGTTTTAAATGTCAAGGTAGAGGTCATTACATGAGGGATTGTCCTAATAAGAAAATTCTGATTTTAAATCAATTTGGACAATATGAGAGTGAGGATGAGCATGAAAATGATGATAACACCCACCTTAATCGATTGCATGAAATTGGTAGTGATAGTGATGAGGGCATTGAATATGAGTGATACGAGATTGTCCGTGATTGAGTCGATCTAGGCACAATGATCTCGAAACAGGCTGAATGAAGCGATTCAGAATGCGGAATGGACGTAGGTGATGAATGGCGCAGGAATGGTGAAGAGAAGAACCAAAGAGATGTCAACGAAGGAACCAAGGCTGAAGAGCCAAAACCCCAATCGTGAATGCCCTAGACCCGTCTCCAATACAACTTTACACTAGCTCCGGCTGGACTAGCACAAAGAGGGACTCGTGAAGGCTCGAAGCACCAATCCGAAGGCGGTTTGACACAAACAAGCTCAGCCAAGCAACAACAGCAATGCCAACCAAAAACTCTCTTGTTCTTTGATTGATTTTGTGAAATGATTACAAATGTAATTCTAAGCAATTGGGAATAACGTAACTAATCTGCAGCTAAAGAGGCTATATAAATAGACTCTTTTATCTAGAAAAAAATAAAGAAAAGAAAGCTGAAAACATTAGTGGGAAGGTGGTAATAAGAGAGCTTCCTCTAATTTAGCAACCTAACAAACACTAATTTCAGCTTAAAAATAGGCTGAATTATTCAACTTATCCTTGGAATGCAAGCTATCCTATTTTCAAGAGCCAAATGGGCTGTCCGAATGGGCTGCATTGTTCAACAGATCCATGAGTGATTTGGATGTGTTTAAAGAGCCCAAATGATGATCCGAATGAGCTGAATTGTTACTCTCTTGGGCCTCTTTGAAAATGATAAGCTGGTTGCCTTCTTGGGCTGTTTTAGATGTGAGAAGCAGCTCCCTTTGCTCTTGGGTTGATTTGGACGTCTCCTCCCTTTGCTCATGGGCTGCCTTGGACGTGAGCAGCAGGCTAACCTCGTGGGATGCTTTGGACGTGATCAACAACCTCCTCTTGGACTGCATTGGGCGTGAGCATGGGCTGCATTGGACGTGAGCACCAGCCTCCTCTTGGGCTGCATTGGCGTGAGCAACAACCTCCTCTCCTGGGCTGCATTGGACGTGAGCAACAGCAGCCTGCATGGCCTCCTCGAGCTGCATGGGAAGTGAGTACGTTGGCATGGTCTCCTTGCTTGGTTCACTTGCTCCTACATTCATCAAAAGATTAACACATGATGTATGGAAATTAAATGGTTCACGCATTGTGTCAAGCAATAGCACTTCCCTTGACATAACCTCTTGGATCTCCTTAGCTCTTGATCTAGTAATGGGACCTTGATAGCTTCCATGTGATGGTCCTACATCATCCACTCCTTCTTGGAAAGAATTCGACCCCGAATTTTCATCTTGTTTTGAATCTCCTTCATAGGGGCTCAAATCTCCTACATTAAAAGTGGTGCTAGCTCCATACTCTTCCGGTAAGTCCAACACATATGCATTGTCATTAATCCGGTGTAAGACTTTGAATGGTCCATCACCTCGTGGTGCTTGCTTGGAATGGCGTTTTGTCGGAAACCGCTCTTTCCTTAGATGTAGCCAAACTAAGTCGCCGGGCTGGAAAACCATCTTCCAACGTCCCTTGTTATTCCGAGCTGCAGTTTCAACGCCCTTCTTGTCAAGTGCAGCCTTGTTCTTAGCATGAAGTTTCTTAATGTAGTCCACCTGTTCCAATGCATCAAAAGCTACTTGATCCTTTCGAGAAATCGGTAATAAGTCCAAAGGAGTTAAAGGGTTAAATCCATAAACACATTTGAAAGGTGATAACGAAGTGGAAGAATGCATGATGCGATTATAAGCAAACTCAATATGTGGTAACATGTCTTCCCATTCTTTTAAGTTATCTTTCAACATGGTTCTAAGGAGGGTCGTTAGGGTCCTATTGGTGACTTCCATTTGCCCATCTGTTTGGGGATGACTAGAGGTCGAGAATAGTAATCTAGTGCCCATTTTTCCCCAAAGTGTCTTCCAAAAGAAACTCAAAAACTTGACATCCCTATCACTAACAATAGTTTTAGGTATTCCATGCAATCTAACTATTTCCTTAAAGAAAAGATTAGCAACATTATATGCATCTTCAGTTTTATGACATGGAATAAAATGTGCCATTTTAGAGAATCTATCTACTACCACAAAAATGGAATCTCTTCCTTTCTTAGTCGTAGGTAGTCCAACAATGAAATCCATACTTATGTCCTCCCAAGGGCCATTAGGCGTCGTTAAGGGCGTATACAGCCCGTGGGGTTGTACCATAGCTTTGACCTTAAGACATTCAATGCACCTCTTAAGCATGTGTTCTATATCCCTTAACATATGAGGTCAATAAAAGTGAGTTTGCAACATGTTATAAGTTTTGTCCCTCCCAAAATGCCCCATTAAACCTCCTTTATGGGCTTCTTCCACCAATAAGATCCTAAGGGAACATCTAGGTATGCAAATCTTATCCACCTTAAACAAGAAACCTTCAAACACAAAGTACTTATCATAAGGGCCTTGAGTAGTGCATCTATGAAATATCTTCCCAAATTCAGCATCATCCACATATAATTCTTTAATGTAAGTAAAACCTAACATCCTAGAATCCAAAGTGGTAATTAAGGTGTATCTCCTAGACAATGCATCTGCTACGATATTATCCTTTCCTTTCTTATACTTGATAATGTAAGGAAAGGTTTCTATGAACTCCATCCACCTACCATGCCGTCTATCTAGCTTATCTTGGCTCCTAAAGTGTCTAAGTGAATCATGATCGGTTTTCAAAACAAACTCTTGAGGCCAAAGGTAATGTTGCCATGTTTTGAGTACTCTAAACAAGGCATACAATTCTTTGTCATATGTAGAATAGTTTAAGCATGCACCTTTCAATTTTTCACTAAAGAAAGCTAGAGGTTTACCTTCTTGCATAAGGACGCCGCCAATACCAATGCCGGATGCGTCACATTCAACCTCAAAGGGCTTAGTGAAGTCCGGTAGAGCTAGTAGTGGTGCGTGGGTGAGGCGTCTTTTGAGCTCTTCAAAGGCTCTTTGCTGCGGTTCATTCCACTCAAAAGGAACCTTCTTTTTGGTCAAATCCGTGAGTGGGGCTGAAATGGTGCTGAAATCTCTCACAAACCTTCTATAGAAGGTAGCTAAGCCATGGAAGCTCCTCACGTCACCAACAGTCCTAGGAGTGGGCCAATCATTGATTGCTTTCACCTTGTCCTCATCCACTTGCAATCCATTGGCACTTACTACAAAACCAAGGAAAATCATTCGGTTAGTATAGAAATCACATTTCTGAATATTAGCATACAAGTATTCTATACGCAATGTAGCAAGCACATCTCTCAAATGATTTTCATGCTCTTTTAAAGTCTTACTATAGATAAGAATGTCATCAAAGTAGACTACAACAAATAAACCAATATAAAATATGATTCATTAATCTCATGAAAGTACTAGGAGCGTTAGTTAAGCCAAAAGGCATTACTAGCCACTCATAGAGTCCGAATTTGGTTTTAAAAGCTGTTTTCCATTCATCTCCTTCCCTCATTCTAATTTGATGGTAGCCACTCCTAAGGTCAATTTTAGTGAAAATTGTAGCTCCATGTAACTCATCAAGCATATCATCTAAACGGGGAATCGAGTGTCTATACTTGATAGTAATGTTATTGATTGCTCTACAATCAATACACATTCTCCAAGTATTATCCTTCTTGGGTACTAGCAGAACGGGAACGGCACAAGGACTAAGGCTTTCCCGCACATACCCCTTACCTAGCAAGGCTTGAACTTGGTTCTGAATTTCCTGGGCTTCCTTAGGGTTCATCCTATAGGCGGGCCTATTGGGAAGAGTAGCTCCGGGTATCAAATCTATTTGGTGTTCAATGCCCCTAATGGGCGGCAAGCCGGCTGGAATCTCATCAGGAAAAACGTCTCTAAATTCATCTAACAGCTCCTGAATAGATCTAGGAAGTGGGTTCGTAGAGTCATGAGGCACATTCACTAGAGATTTGCACAAACTCATCATTAGCACATCAATAAAAGCATAGTTAGTGACAAAATTCATTCCTAGACTCAAGATAGCTACTTGTTGGTTGTACTAACAATGTTTGATGGGTTTTGTTCTCTTTACTCTTAGGCCGTGTGATCTTAGGCTTTGGAGGGGTTCCTTGCTCTACCCTCTTGTTCTCATAGTACTCGGCTATTTGTAAAGGTGTCATAGGTTTAAGTGTTAAAGATTTACCCTTATACTCAAAACTATATTTGTTAGAAAACCCATCATGGACAACTTTCCTATCATATTGCCATAGACGACCAAGCAACAAGTGACAAGCATTCATAGGCACAACATCACATGTAATAACATCCTCATATGATCCTAATGTTATATTGACCTTAGTTTGCTTATTAACCTTAAGTTTTCCACATTCATTCATCCAATGTAGTTTATATGGCCTAGGGTGATAAAATGTAAGAAGTTGTAATTTGTTTACCATTTCAGTGCTAGCTATGTTGCAACAACTTCCTCCATCAATTATCACATTACACACTTTTTCCTTTAATGCTACATCTAGTATGAAACAGATTTTCACGTTGGTTATCCTCACAAGGTGCTAGTTGGACATGCAAAGTTCTCCTAGCTATCAAAGATTCACCTTGTTCATACTCAATGCAATCATCATTCTCATTGTCATCATTTAAGGCATTTTCATCATCTAATTCCACATCATCCTCACTCTCATATTCTCCTAGATGATTTATGATCAAAGTGCGTCTATTAGGACATTCTCTACTCATGTGACCTCTACCTTGGCCTTTAAAACACACAATGTCCCTAGTTCTAGAGTTAGAGATAGGAGTACTCCCTCGATGATCACTTGAAGGCTCATTCAAGGATCGTGGTGTAGTGGCTGTTGTAGACGACTTTCTTTGTCCTTCTTGGCCTATAGGTGCCGATTTCGTCTCCTCCTTCCGGACTCCTTGCTTCCTGCCGTGGCTATGCAGCCGGCTACTGTGTGCTTTCCAAGCATTGGGCGTCCCGGACGGTGGCTTGTATTTCCGGTTTCGCACCTTAGTCTTCCTTTCCACCTTGATGGCCAAGTGTAGTAATTGCTCCATGGTGCTGTATGGATACATATCAACCTCATTAGCCAAATTAGAATTCAGAATACGAAGATACCTTGCCATAGTGTTTTCTTCATCCTCTAGAACGTTGGCCTTCACCATAGCAACTTGCATATTCGTATAGGCTTCCTCAGCGCTAAGTGAGCCTTGTCTCAAGTTTTCCAGCCGTTGTCGAAGCTCTCGGGTATAGTGAGGTGGAACGAACCTAGCCCTCATTAGTGCCTTCATATGCTCCCATTTGCTGATTTGAGGATCCAAGGTTCGAACTCTTTCTTTGACTACGTGATCCCACCATACCAAAGCATAGGCTTAGAACTCAAGAGCTGCTAGTTGAACTTTCCTAGGCTCGCTGAAGTTGTGACACAACCAAATCTGCTCAACTTTAGTTTCCCACTCCGTGTAGACGTCGGGATCACACTTTCCTTCAAAGACGGGAATTTTGGTTTTGACCTTTCCGAGCCCGTCTTGCTCTTGATAGGGCCGAAAGTTGTCTCGTCCTTGCCTTGGCTGCTGGAATGGCCGATTATAGCCCTCCCACGTGTGGTCCTCAGCTTCATTCCATCGCTGAAAGTCATCAACAAATGGTGGCATGTTAGAAGCATTAGGAAGGACGTTGGAATGTACATTACCTTGATCCGGCTGATCCGGCTCTCTAGTAACACGTGAAGGACCGCCAAACTCGTAGTTAGCTCTCAAAGGTGGTGTTCCGGCTGGTGGTGTTCGTGTTTCCATAGACTCCACTCGTTTGGATAGGTTAGCTACGGAATCGGACAATTTTTTCAATAGACTGATCATCTCAGGCGTGACGGTCTCGTTACTCGATTTGTTGGGACTTATGGACCTGGACATGCTCAAGTAACAAACAAAGAAACCGGTTAGGTTAGAAAAACAAAGATCTCACTTGTGTATCGCTCACACTCTCGTTGGTATTGCCTAGCTGGTGGCTCGAGTTGTAAGGATCCAACACCTTAAGATCGCGATTTCCGAACCTTCTTAGCAACCCTTTGGAACTAGAACGTGCTGAAACTGAATGTTAGTGTCGGAGATGAATCAAGACACCCCTAATTGGAGTATTGACCGTTGGGATGGTGTACGTACTGTGAATTTGTTTAGAATGATGTTTTGAGCTGTTTGAAAGAGTTTACTTGTGCTTGATTAATAAAAACAAGGCCAGCCGTTTTTTTTGTAGTCTTTGTTTTTTTTTTTTTGAAAGATCTCTTAGACTTTGTCAAAGATTTGTAGGAGAGAGAAGTAACCGTAATTGATTGCAGATAGGGTTACCGAAACGTGTATGCAGCGTTTGAGGTTTCTCTTTTGTTTTGTTTTCGTTTTGTGTTTGCCTCTCCTCAAGATGTTATCCGGCTTTTGAATTGGCACACTTCGAGCACAAGTTAGATCTCAATTGGATAAGCAATAAGGTTAACAAGAAGAAGAAGTGATCAATTGTACCCAACTGAGTTCTGATACCAACTGATACGGGATTGTCCGTGATTGAGTCGATCTAGGCACAATGATCTCGAAACAGGCTGAATGAAGCGATTCAGAATGCGGAATGGACGTAGGTGATGAATGGCGCAGGAATGGTGAAGAGACCAAAGAGATGTCAACGAAGGAACCAAGGCTGAAGAGCCAAAACCCCAATCGTGAATGCCCTAGACCCGTCTCCAATACAACTTTACACTAGCTCCGGCTGTACTAGCACAAAGAGGGACTCGTGAAGGCTCGAAGCACCAATCCGAAGGCGGTTTGACACAAACAAGCTCAGCCAAGCAACAACAGCAATGCCAACCAAAAACTCTCTTGTTCTTTGATTGATTTTGTGAAATGATTACAAATGTAATTCTAAGCAATTGGGAATAACGTAACTAATCTGCAGCTAAAGAGGCTATATAAATAGACTCTTTTATCTAGAAAAAAATAAAGAAAAGAAAGCTGAAAACATTAGTGGGAAGGTGGTAATAAGAGAGCTTCCTCTAATTTAGCAACCTAACAAACACTAATTTCAGCTTAAAAATAGGCTGAATTATTCAACTTATCCTTGGAATGCAAGCTGTCCTATTTTCAAGAGCCAAATGGGCTGTCCGAATGGGCTGCATTGTTCAACAGATCCATGAGTGATTTGGATGTGTTTAAAGAGCCCAAATGATGATCCGAATGAGCTGAATTGCTACTCTCTTGGGCCTCTTTGAAAGTGATCAGCTGGCTGCCTTCTTGGGCTGTTTTAGATGTGAGCAGCAGCTCCCTTTGCTCTTGGGCTGATTTGGACCTCTCCTCCCTTTGCTCTTGGGCTGCCTTGGACGTGAGTAGTAGGCTAACCTCGTGGGCTGCTTTGGACTTGATCAACAGCCTCCTCTTGGACTGCATTGGGCGTGAGCATGGGCTGCATTGGACGTGAGCACCAGCCTCCTCTTGGGCTGCATTGGCGTGAGCAACAGCCTCCTCTCCTGGGCTGCATTGGACGTGAGCAACAACAGCCTGCATGGCCTCCTCGAGCTGCATGGGAAGTGAGTACGTTGGCATGGTCTCCTTGCTTGGTTCACTTGCTCCTACATTCATCAAAAGATTAACACATGATGTATGGAAATTAAATGGTTCACGCATTGTGTCAAGCAATAGCACTTCCCTTGACATAACCTCTTGGATCTCCTTAGCTCTTGCTCTAGTAATGGGACCTTGATAGCTTGCATGTGATGGTCCTACATCAATGAGCATGGAGAATCATTAATAGCTAGAAGAACTTTGCATGCTAAGCTAGCTCCATGTGAGGATAATCAAAGAGAGAACCTTTTTCATACTAGATGTCTAATTTTAGGGAAGGTGTGTTATATGATCATAGATGGAGGTAGTTGTTGCAGTATAGCTAGCACTGATTTGATTAATAAGTTGCAAATTACCACATTTTATCACCCTAGGCCTTACAAATTGCATTGGATGAATGATTATGGAGAATTAAAAGTAAATAGGCAAGCTAGAGTTACTATCACTTTAGGTAGCTATGAGGACACCATTACTTGTGATGTAGTTCCCATGCAAGCTTGTCATATTCTTTTGGGACGTCCATGGCAATTTGATAGGAGAGTTAAGAATGATGGTTTTACTAATAGGCATACCTTTGAATTTAATGGTCAAACACTAACTCTTAAGCCTATGACACCATTGCAGATTGTTGAATTTTATGAGAAGAAGGAGTTGAGTGTGGAGCAAAATGAGGTGAAAAAGAGAGGGGATAGCTCACGGTCTAAAACAGAACCCACGGCCAAGATTAGTACCACCCTATTAGCCACACCTTCTAGTGTCCTTCTAGCATCCAAGGAGGAGTACATCCTAGACTACACCCCTTTAGATGCCATTCTTGTGAGCTTGTGCAAGAGCTTAGTGACTTTAAGTGATGAAGCCAAGGCCACCTTACCTAAGCCCATCCTAGCTATCCTAGATGAGTTTAGTGATGTGTTTCCTGACGAGATTCCGGCTGGCCTTCCACCTTTTAGAGGTATTGAGCACCAAATAGATCTTATTCCCGGTGCTACACTCCCAAACCGTCCAGCCTATAGGATGAACCCTAAGGAGAGCCAAGAGATCCAAAACCAAGTCCAAGAACTCCTAGATAAGGGCTATGTAAGGGACAACTTGAGTCCTAGTGCCGTTCCCGTCCTCTTAATGCCTAAGAAGGACAATACATGGAGGATGTGTGTTGATTGTAGAGCCATCAACAACATCACCATTAAGTACCGCCATCCTATCCCACGTTTAGATGACATGTTAGATGAGTTGAATGGAGCCACATTGTTCTCTAAGATAGATCTTAGGAGTGGTTATCACCAAATCAGAAGGAGGGAGGAAGATGAGTGGAAAACGGCATTCAAGACCAAGTTTGGTCTTTATGAGTGGCTAGTGATGCCATTTGGTTTAACCAATGCTCCTAGCACATTTATGAGATTGATGAATCACGTGTTGAGACACTACATTGGTAGGTTTGTTGTGGTTTACTTTGATGACATCCTCATCTATAGTAAGTCACTTGAAGAGCATGAGGAACATTTGAGGGAAGTACTTGCAACTCTTAGAATTGAATATTTGTATGCTAATTTGAAGAAATGTGAATTTAGTACTAATCAAGTTGTTTTTCTTGGTTTTGTAGTCAGCACAAGAGGTCTAGAGGTGGATGGGGAGAAGATCAAGGCAATCCAGGAATGGCCTACTCCCGCAACCGTCGGTCAAGTGAGGAGTTCCCACGGCCTAGCAACCTTCTATAGACGTTTTGTGCGAGATTTCAGCACCATAGCAGCCCCACTCACGTCCTTGACAAAGAAGGTGCCATTTGTGTGGGGAGATGCTCAAGAGAAGGCGTTTAAGGAGTTGAAGTGGCGGCTGTCCCATGCACCTCTTCTAGCTCTTCCGGACTTCACCAAACCTTTTGAGGTCGAGTGTGATGCTTCGGGTATTGGCATTGGAGGAGTACTCATGCAAGAGGGTAAGCCACTAGCCTTCTTTAGTGAGAAATTAAAGGGAGCATGTTTAAACTACTCGAGCTATGATAAAGAACTTTATGCATTGTTTAGAGTGTTAAAAACATGGCAACATTATTTATGGCCTAGTGAGTTTGTCCTACATACCGATCATGAGTCCTTAAGACATTTTAGGAGTCAAGATAAGTTAGATAGGAGACATGGTAGATGGATGGAGTTTATAGAAACTTTTCCTTATATCATAAAGTATAAAAAGGGCAAGGATAATGTTGTAGCGGATGCTCTCTCTAGGAGACATTCTTTAATCACAACTATGGATTCTAAGGTCTTAGGTTTCTATTATATTAAGGATTTTGTAATATCCGGAATTTTTATTCCGTTTATTTCTGTAACAAACCCGATCTCGATCAGTTGACCCATATCCGTCTATTTAGTTAGACACATTATTATAAAATTTATCATTTTATGTAGCTTCCCTTCACATAAAATGATAGGATCTTTATAAAATTTTATCATTTTATGTAGCTTACCTTCACATAAAATGATAGGATTATTATAACCAATCCTAAACTATAACATGATCCGTATCCGTCTATTCCGTAGCCTACCAGTTCCGATCCCTTGACTTCACATAAAATAATAAGTTTAGCCAAACCCTAATTTAGAGTATGACTCGTCGTTGACAAGTCTGTGACGAAGCTGTGACAAGGTCTGGACAAGTCTGTGACGAAGCTGTGACAAGGTCTGGACAAGTCTGTGACGAAGCTGTGACAAGGCCAGACAAGTCTGTGACGAGTCTGTGACGAGTCTGTGACAAGGCCAGACAAGTCTGTGACGAGTCTGTGACAAGCCCAGCCGGCCACTGCTTGCCTTGTACAACCCAGTCCGTGATCTCCTTTGAGCTTGCCAGCTTCAGCCCTCTGCAGCCCAGCTGCTGCAGCCCAGTAGCGCCTGATGCCCTCAGCCAGCCCAGTAGCTTCCAACCTAGCCAGCCCAAGAAGCCCAGCCTCACGTGTCCTCCTCTTCAGCCGTGCAGCCCATTCCCCAGAAGCCCTTCTACGCACGTTTGTATGCCGGAGGAGCGTTAGAGATCTTCCTCATCAATCGCCCTGAAATCACGCAGCAACGGCTTCCTTTGGCGTCCAGATTCATGCTCGAATGGATGCTGTAGATCTCCTCGCTCATGTGCAGCAGTGGTCGACTATCTTCCTTCTCGTATGTGCAACCTTACCGTATCTTCCTTCTCGTATTTTGATCTCCTCGTTGGACTCATTCTGCGTGGGAGAGACCGGTGCAGTAAGGCCTCCCTCCTCCTCGTATGTGCACACAAAGGACCAGTTAGAGCCTCCAGTCCGATCGAACGAGTAAGACCTTCGACCTCCTCTATCTCCTTCGTCCCTTGTCATGTGAGAGAAACTAATCTCTCTGTTTGTGCTGAGTAACCACCAACAGGAGCAAGGGAGAAGACCTTCTGTCACGCCAGCAAGCAACAACAAAAGATGCAGCCTCTTCCCCTGCGTATAGCCTTCGCCTTGCATCATTTGAGGAACCACATGACTTGCTGTAGATGCCTCCTCTCGTCCCTGTCGGTCGAGTAAGACCCGTACCTATCTTCTTTATGTTTCCCCTCCATATATACAGATGTTGATAGTCGTCCCAATCTGTTTTGAATCAATATATATAACAGCCTAGGAGCAATCTCAAGAAGCTGTTTCATTTTCTGAGCTTTCAAAACTATGTTGAGGATCCAACTTCGGGGCCAGATTTGGGTATGCAAGACTCCTCCTTTTTGGCTGAAATTTTTATAGGTTATAGATGAGATATTGTAGTAGAACATACTAAAATTTCAGAGGAATCCATGTTACGGTTTGAGAGATATGAGGTTTTAAAGTTCAGTTTTATAAATGTGCTGAGTTGAGAAAAACAGCATGGGATGCTGTTTTGTGAGATAGTTTAGAATAGGCTTTTGATCTCTGTTAGGCTTGAATTTTTGATATGATATATTTGACATCTTGTTGTAGATCATATTAAAATTTGGGAAGAATCGGAGTTACGGTTTGAGAGTTATTGTGTTTCAAAGTTGACGTTTTTATATGTGCTGAGTGTTGGGGAAAACAGCAAGTGATGCTGTTTTGTGAGATGATTTTGAATAAGCTCTTGATATCCGTTGGACTTGAATTTTGGATATGATATAGTTTGCATATTGTTGTAGAACATATTAAAATTTGAGAGGCATCCAGCGAGTGGTTTGGGATTTACGATTTTTCCAAGATTGAGTCGTAAGCAGTTTTTCTGTTGTGCTGAAATTCGGTTTTGGGAGATAGTTTTAATATAGGATTTTGAGCTCCTTTGCAGCTAAATTTTGAATATATTATAGATAAGATTTTATAGTAGAACATATCAAAATTTGGGATAAATCCAGTGAGTGGTTTAGGAGTTATGATTTTTCAAAGTCTACTCAGATTTGGGCTAAGTATAGAATTTGTAAAGGGAGTAGTCAACTTTAGGAATTTTTATAAAACTGTTGAATGAACAGTTTGGAGAAATTCTTTCTCCTAAAGTTAGATAGGACATCATAGATAATTTAGGGATTTAAGTCGGAATTTTTATAAGCGGTTATGAATTTTATATTTGGAATCGAAGTTAGACCTTTACGATTTCCCGGAAAATAGAAACATAGGAAAAATGTTAGCTTGGAACCAAACGAAGCTTTGGGAGTTAGAATATGATTTTAGAATCTCAAATAGGAGTTTAGACATGAATTTTAGAATTTTCGGGAATTTCGGGACCAAGGGTAAAATGGTCATTTTACCCTAAATTAATACTGCAACTAGTTATGTCTTAATACATTATTCTATTTTAGAAGTCTTAGACTTCTAACTACGTAGGAGTGTGCTAATGCACTTATCTCCTTTGACAGGCAACTGAGTTGCTACAGTTTACAGAGCGAGTTGGTTTACAGAGAGTCGAGCTTTATATCAGGTAAGTCCTTTGGGCTTACTTAGCTGACTTCTAAATATGAGTATAAATGATGATGGTGGTGTGTGATTGAAATGTTTATGGAGATAGGTTGTGATATATAATTACCGACCTATATTTTGGCCTAAGAGTAACGGGCGGTGGCATTCTGCTCAGTAGCTTGCGGGCGCTGGGGGTTTCTTTCGGGACTAGTCCATACGTGGTTTGTAGTGATGCTACCAGTGGAAGTCAGCTAGACCTACACCAGTTGGATAAGGAACGGAGGCGAGAACTAATAATAATTCTCGTGCCACAACTTAAATTGAATAATGTGAATCACTTAAATAATAGATAATAAACGGTTGAGTGCCAGCATGATGTTTGTTTATTTTGTTTCTGCTTGTATTTGTGCTGTTATCATTTTTGCTTATATTTGGATAGTTAGCTAACGGTTTATCCGTGTTGTAGATCTGTAGAGATAGACAGTTGCAGAGAGATCCGGAACGGATGGTCAGCCGGGTCCACGTACTCATTAGATGGGGACGGGGGAGTCTTCCATACGTCATGCATGTTATGTATCTTTATATATGTTTGTAAGGCTGTCACATGTGTACATACATACAATAAAAATATTATGTTTTAGAAATTGTTTTAAATACATTTGTGCCTTGTTGTAAGATCCAAGTAATGTTGTTGTTAAACCAAGGTCGGGACCCATTGTGAGGTCCTAACTAGTAGCTCCCCGAGTTCCGAGAATTTGGGGTGTTACAGATTTATATGTTGATGATTCTAATTTTGGAGACATAAATAAGCAATGTGCATCTAGAGGAGCCT
This sequence comes from Fagopyrum homotropicum, assembly GCA_033239125.1. Lineage (NCBI taxonomy): Eukaryota > Viridiplantae > Streptophyta > Magnoliopsida > Caryophyllales > Polygonaceae > Fagopyrum > Fagopyrum homotropicum. The sequence continues at coordinate 64,809,174 of BSWB01000005.1, forward strand.
TTGATAAGTATTTCTTGTTTGAGGGTTTTCTATTTAGAGTTGATAAAGTGTACATTCCTAAGTGTTCCCTTAGGCTATTACTTGTTGAGGAAGCCCATATGGGAGGCTTAATGGGGCATTTTGGGAGAGACAAGGCTTATCATATGCTGCATTCACATTTTTATTGGCCTCATATGCTTAGAGATGTAGAGAACTTGCTTAAGAGATGTCTTGTGTGTTTAAAGGCTAAGGCTAGATTAAAACCTCATGGATTGTATACCCCCTTACCCACGCCTAAGTCACCTTGGGAGGATATTAGTATGGACTTCTTTGTTGGGTTACCTAGGACTAAGAGGGGGAGAGATTCGATTTTTGTGGTAGTAGATCGATTTTCTAAAATGGCCCATTTTATTGCTTGCCATAAGACTAATGATGCTTATAATGTAGCTAACTTGTTCTTTAGGGAAATTGTTAGATTACGTGGAGTACCTAGGACTATAGTGAGTGATAGGGATGCTAAGTTTCTTAGTTTCTTTTGGAAAACTCTTTGGGGTAAATTAGGGACGAAGTTGCTGTTTTCGACTTCTAGTCATCCTCAAACGGATGGTCAAACCGAAGTAACTAATAGGACGTTAACAACCATTTTGAGGGCTGTTTTAAAAGATAATTTGAAAGCTTGGGAAGATGTCTTGCCTCATGTTGAATTTGCATATAATCGTACATTACATTCTTCTACTAATCTAACTCCTTTTGAGTGTGTCTATGGGTTGAATCCTTTGACCCCTTTTGATCTTATACCGTTGCCCATAGCGAAGCGAATAGATTTTAATGCAGAAAAACAGGTGGAGATCATCAAGGAACTACATGAAAGGACACGCAAAAGGCTAGAGGAGAAGGGGAGGCAAGTGGCGGCCAAGGCTAAAAGGAACCGCAAGCAAGTGTTGTTTGAACCGGGAGACCTCGTGTGGCTGCATTTAAGGAAGGATAGGTTCCCAGAAAGGCGCAAGTCCAATCTATCACCTAGGGGAGACGGACCATTCAAAGTACTACGTAAGGTTGGCAACAATGCTTATGTACTAGAGCTTCCAAAGGACTATGGAGTGAGCCCTACTTTCAACGTAGGAGATCTAAGTCCCTTTGTGATACGGGGATTAGCCGCGAAGAATGGATCTAGACAAGCAACCTGTTTTCGGGAATAGAAGCAAACGACATTCAGCAAACAAAGATGAAGGAAACGTATAAAGCAAAGAGGGAAAACGAAATAAGAAAGAAGAACCGAAAGGAACAAATGATAGAACCCTTGGATTCGATTATCCAAGAACCAAACCGATGACGATTCGACCCCGCTTCTTACAACTTCACACAATCGATCTAGAGTTATCGAAGGCACGAAGAGGTTGCTTCAATTCGACTTGTAGCACCAACCCGAAGGAGATTGACACACACAAGAACGAGAAAGCTATGCAAACACCACAATTCTCACAAGACAAGAGGCTGAACTCAAAGGTTTCAATTTGGCACTTTCACAAATGTGTTTTAACGTATTCTACCCACAAAAAGGAAGAGAGAAAGGTTTATATACAGCCTAGACCTTCTCTCCTAAAAAATAGAAAAGAAAATAAATACAATAATTACAATTTAGAGTGTTTTAAATAAATCCATAAAATAGACTAATTCAAGGCTTTATTTAACATTCTCTAACTAGCTTCTCACGCCAGCCATGCACATGCACACGTGAAGCTCTCCTATGCTCCATTCAACTTCTTCTTGGCTGGTCCAATGTGGCTAAGCATCATGACGGGCCTTGGACTCATTGGAGGTGAGCTTGGGTGAGATTCTTAAACCATGGTTAGGAAGATAGCATCCATCTCCGCTTGGCGTTTGGCTTGAGCTCTTGTTAGGGCTCCTTGTGGTGTTGAAGATGGAACCGGCTCGGATGACCCTTCATCATTCTCCCCTTCTTTAAAAGAATTCGACCTCGAATTTCCTTGATCATCACTAAGGGGTGGAAAAGGGCTTAGATCCCTCACATTGAACGTGGGATCACAAGCATAGTCGTCCGGCAAGTCTAGCACATAGGCATTGTCACCAGCCTTGTGTAGCACCTTGAAAGGCCCGTTTCCTCTTGGAGAGAGATTGGACTTCCGAAGTTGTTGAAACCTCTCCTTCCTCAAGTGTAGCCATACAAGGTCACCGGCCTCAAATATAACCTTCTTCTTTCCTTGGTTTGCCTTGGCTGCGTTGTATTTGCCTTTCTCCTCAAGCTTAATCCTTGTCCTCCTATGTAGCTCCTTGATGTGTTCAACCTGCGTTTTAGCACTTAAATCCACTCGCTCCTTCTTAGGCAACGGTGTAAGATCAAAAGGGGTTAGTGGATTAAAACCATAAACACACTCAAATGGAGAGATGGAAGTAGACGAATGCACAACTCTATTATAGGCAAATTCAACATGTGGCAAGACATCCTCCCATTCCTTTAGATTCTTTTTTATGACAGCCCTTAAAAGTGTGGTTAAAGTCCTATTAGTTACTTCCGTTTGCCCATTAGTTTGGGGGTGGCTTGATGTAGAAAATAACAATTTCGTGCCTAGCTTTCCCCAAAGAGTCATCCAAAAATAACTTAAGAACTTAACATCCCTATCACTTACTATTGTACTTGGAATTCCATGTAACCTAACTACTTTCCGAAAGAATAGATTAGCTACATTGGCCGCATCATCAGTTTTGTGACAAGCAATAAAGTGAGCCATTTTTGAGAAACGATCTACAACCACAAAAATCGAGTCCCTACCTCTTTTAGTCCTAGGCAATCCCACAATAAAGTCCATACTATTGTCTTCCCAAGGGGTTGTTGGGATGGGCAAAGGTGTGTACAATCCATGAGGCTTCACTTTAGATTTAGCTCTAAGGCATTCTAAGCATCTTTTAAGCACATTTTCAACATCCCTCAGCATGTGTGGCCAATAAAAGTGTGAGTGCAGCATAGCATAAGTTTTATCCCTCCCAAAATGACCCATTAAACCTCCAATAGATTAAAATATCATCAAAGTATACTACAACAAACTTCCCTATAAAATGTCTCAAAACATAGTTCATTAAGCGCATAAAAGTAGAAGGAGCATTAGTTAACCCAAATGGCATAACAAGCCACTCATACAAACTAAACTTAGTTTTGAAGGCTGTTTTCCACTCATCCCTCTCCTTCATTCGAATTTGATGGTAGCCACTCCGTAGGTCTATCTTGCTAAAGGTGGTGGCGCCATGTAGCTCATCAAGCATGTCATCTAGGCGGGGAATAGGGTGGCGGTACTTGATAGTGATGTTGTTGATAGCTCGACAATCAACACACATTCTCCATGTGTTGTCCTTCTTAGGCACCAAGAGCACGGGCACGGCGCACGGACTTAAGCTCTCCCTCACGTAGCCCTTGTCTAGGAGGTCTTGAACTTGCACTTGGATCTCTTGACTCTCCTTTGGGTTCATTCGGTAGGCTGGTCTATTTGGAAGTGTGACGCCGGGGATAAGGTCAATTTGGTGCTCAATACCTCTCAAAGGTGGAAGGCCATGTGGTATTTCTTCCGGAAACACATCCTTAAACTCCTCAAGGATGGCTGAGATAGTAGGTGGTAAGCTAGCCTTGGCTTCATCACTCATCAAGGTGAGCTCCTTACACAACATCATCAAGGTGGTGTCTAAGGGTAGGTAGTCATTTTGTAGCTCAAGTTTGGAAGCTAACAAGGCTGTTGTGGTCTGTTTTGTGGCCGTGGACACAAGGGTGCTAGGCTGGTGGTTAGAAGGCATGGCTAGGGAGGGGTCTTGGCTCGACGGCTTGCTCCCCTTCTTAGCTGGTCCTTGCTCTTGCTCACTTGCCTTCTTCTTCTCAAATGCCTCCGCAATCTGCAAGGGAGTCATAGGCTTAAGAGTCACGGTTTTACTATTGAATACAAAAGAATATCTATTTGTAAAACCATCATGCATAACTCTCCTATCATATTGCCAAGGGCGGCCTAACAGCACATGACAAGCTTGCATAGGCACAACATCACATAAAACCGTATCTTCATAATGGCCTAAAGTAAAAGTGATCTTAGCTTGCCTATTAACCTTTAACTCACCACATTCATTCATCCAATGCAGCTTAAATGGCCTAGGGTGATAAATATAGGAATTTGCAACTTAGATATCATTTCGGTGCTAGCAATATTGCAACAACTTCCTCCATCAACAATTATTACAAACCTTTCCTTTAACCGAGCATCTAGTGTGAAACAAGTTTTCTCGTTGGTTATCGTCACAAGGAGCAGGTTGCACACTTAAAGTTCTCCTAGCTATCAAAGAATTATCATGCTCAAGACTTTTATCACAAATCATGGAAGTGTTAGCTAGGAATGAGTTAGGATGATCAAATAACACTCTCTTAGCTAATAAACAATCTCCTTGCTCATATTCAATCCCATCATCATCCAAATCATCATGATCATGCATATTAAGCTCAAAATCATCATTATCATGCCCATGCTCAGATTCGGACTCATATTGCCCTAAATGGTTAACTAGCAAGGTTCTTTTGTTAGGACAATCCTTCATCATGTGCCCTCTTCCTTGGCACTTAAAACATACAATATCCCTAGCTCTAGATGAAGGGTTAGAAGTACTCCCTTGAGTGCCTTTAGGTAGTGTAGGCGTGGACTTGGTAGGGGCTGCAAAAGGAGCCTTGCGTGGACCTCCTTGCTCTGGGGCTAGCTTCTCCTTGCTTGGCACCTCCCGGTTGTAATTTCCTTGTTGGCGACCTCCTTGGCTCCTCCATGAGCTAGTCGCGCCATAGGCAGCCTTACCTCCTTGACTTCTTGCCTTCACTTTCCTTTCTACTTTGATTACTAAGTGGAGCAATTTTGTCATAGAGCTATAGGGAAAAAGATCTATCTCGTTAGAAAAACTTGAATTGAGAATACGAAGATACCTAGCCATTGTAGTCTCTTCGTCCTCTCGCACATTAGCCTTTACCATGGCCATTTGCATAGCATTATAGGTCTCCTCGGCGGTCATGGCTCCTTGCCTCAAGTTCTCCAACCTTTGCCTCAATTCTCTAGTGTAATGTTGAGGCACAAACCGAGCTCTCATCAAGGCCTTCAAGTGCGCCCAAGTAACTACCGGTGCATCCAAAGTTCTCCTCCTTTCCTTCACCAAATCATCCCACCATATCATAGCATAATCAATAAACTCAAGAGCTGCGAAATGGACCTTCTTATGCTCGGGAAAGTTATGGCATGACCATATTTGCTCTATCTTCGCCTCCCAAGCCATGTACACGTCCGGGTCACATTTGCCTTCAAAGCTTGGGATCTTCACCTTCACTTTGCCAAGGCCATCATACTCCGGATCTCGCTCCCTCCTTGGCTGGTAACCATAGGGCTCACGCCTCTGCTCGTCTTGGCGCCGGCCGTCATGAGGTCTCCGGGGCTGTTGGTGCTCCCTTCGCCAGTTTGGCCTCCATTCCTCGTCATCTCCATCACCGTCCTCATCCTGCTCATAAGCTTGATAATGAAACTATTGAGGATAGTTAGGCATATTATCATGTATAATAGGAGAAGAATGGATAGAAACGTGCTCCTCGAAAGCAAGATTTCCCCATCCTGCTTGGGACACGGCGTGGCCTAAGCCTTGGACATTCCGAGAGGGCTGCGTGGCATTAGAGTGCCGGGCTGCTTGAAACACCTCTTGTTGGCTTTGGAGTGGTATTCGGTCTTGCCCTTGGTGTTGAGCCCTCGAGTGGTCTCCTACCTCCCTGTTGCCTCCTAGTGGCCGAGGCTCCGGAACTACCTTAGACGCCTCCAAGCTGGACAGCCTTGTAGTTAACCCTTCAATGCTATCTTTCAAGCCCTTGATAAGGTTAAACAACTCCGGGGAAATAGGCTCGGGGCTGGGCGTACCTGCGGAAGTTCCTAATATTGTCCAAAGACACTAAAACACTCAAACACGTTAGGTTAGCTATAACAAAAAACGCCTCACAAGTGTATGACTCGAAAGCAAACTCTCACTCTCTAGTGGTGCTCAACAAGCTTGTTGATGGCTCGTCTTGTATTAGTCAAAAACCTCACGTGAGTTCAATACTTAGCCAAACAAAAGCTTTAAAGTAGAAGCGAAATTCGATTTCAATCACCTTAAAAACGTGTTTGACTCAATAATAGAGAAGAAAAGACTCAAAACGGAAAGGACAAGTTGCACGAATGTTATATGCAATTAAGTATGGACTCAAAATTTGAACTCAAGATAAGCCTTGAAAGAACTTACTCGTCAAGCCTAAGCAAGCAAACCTTGGACACCGAAGGTGTGTGTAGAAGGGCTGGTCAAGGCTAAGGCTTGGCTCGAGTGAAGTGAGCTAGGCGTGGGCCAAGGCGTGGCTAGGCTAGGGTGAAGCTAGGCTAGGGGTGAATGGCTTGGTCCCTTTGAGTGAGATGAGCTCCTTTGTCGTCCTTTTTGGTGGATGAACAATAACACTTAGCAAGCACAATTTTTGAGTGAGATGAGCTCCTTTGTAATCCTCTTTGGTTGCTGAACAATAATACTTAGCAAGCACAACTTCAACTATTACAAAGTATGAAATAAAATAAGAATAAACTAGCAAGAATGAAATGAATACTAAGGCTGATTTCTTTTCTCTTTCTTTTCTTTTCTTTTCTTTTCTTTTCTTTTTTCTTTTCTTTCTTTCTTTTTTTTTTTGAATTCGGATTTTCCTTTCTTTTTTCTTTTTAACTTACTACTGGAATTGATACGGTGTAATCTGTGTTTGAGTCGATCTAGGCACAATGATCTCGAAACGGACTGAATGAAGCGAATTCAGTAGGCGGAGTGAAACGAAGATGATGAATAGGCGCAGGAAAGGTGAGAGAAGAACCAAAGAGAGAGCCAATGAAGGAACCAAGGCTGAAGAGCCAAAACCCCAATCGTGACTGCCCTAGACCCGTCTCCAATACAACTTTACACTAGCTCCGGCTGGACTAGCACAAAGAGGGACTCGTGAAGGCTCGAAGCACCAATCCGAAGGCGGTTGACACAAACAAGGTCAGCCAAGCAACAATGGCAATGCCAACCAAAAACTCTCTTGTTCTTTGATTGATTTTCTGAATGATTACAAATGGAATTTTAAGCAATGGATTTTACGTAACTATTCTGCAGCTAAAGAGGCTATATAAATAGACTCTTTTATCTAGACAAAAATAAAGAAAAGAAAGCTAAAAACATTAGTGGGAAGGTGGTAATAAGAGAGCTTCCTCTAATGTAGCTAACAACCTAACAAACACTAATTTCAGCTTAAAAATAGGCTGAATTATTCAACTTATCCTTGGAGTGCAAGCTGGACGTTTTTAACGTTTTTAAGGAGCCAAATGGGCTATCCGTATGGGCTGCATTGTTCAACAGATCCATGAGTGATTTGGATGTGTTTAAAGAGCCCAAATGATGATCCGAATGAGCTGAATTGTTACTCTCTTGGGCCTCTTTGAACGTGCTCAGCTGGCTGCCTTCTTGGGTTGTTTTAGATGTGAGCAGCAGCTCCCTTTGCTCTTGGGCTGCCTTCGACGTCTCCTCCCTTTGCTCTTTGGCTGCCTTGGACGTGAGCATCAGGCTAACCTCATGGGCTGCTTTGGACGTGATCAACAGCCTCCTCCTGGACTACATTGGGCTTGAGCATGGGCTGCATTGGACGTCAGCACCAGCCTCCTCTTGGGCTGCATTGGCGTGAGCAACAACCTCCTCTCCTAGGCTGCATTGGACGTGAGCAACAGCAGCTTGCATGGTCTCCTCGAGCTGCATGGGAAGTGAGTATGTTGGCATGGTCTCCTTGCTTAGTTCACTTGCTCCTACATTCATCAAAAGATTAACACATGATGTATGGAAATTAAATGGTTCACGCATTGTGTCAAGCAATAGCACTTCCCTTGACATAACCTCTTGGATCTCCTTAGCTCTTGCTCTAGTAATGGGACCTTGATAGCTTCCATGTGATGGTCCTACATCATCCACTCCTTCTTGGAAAGAATTCGACCCCGAATTTTCATCTTGTTCCGAATCTCCTTCATAGGGGCTCAAATCTCCTACATTAAAAGTGGTGCTAACTCCATACTCTTCCGGTAAGTCCAACACATATGCATTGTCATTAATCCGGTGTAAGACTTTAAATGGTCCATCACCTCGTGGTGCTAGCTTGGAATGGCGTTTTGTCGGAAACCGCTCTTTCCTTAGATGTAGCCAAACTAAGTCGCCGGGCTGGAAAACCATCTTCCGACGTCCCTTGTTATTCCGAGCTGCAGTTTCAACGCCCTTCTTGTCAAGTGCAGCCTTGGTCTTAGCATGAAGTTCCTTAATGTAGTCCACCTATTCCAATGCATCAAAAGCTACTCGATCCTTTCGAGGAATCGGTAATAAGTCCAAAGGAGTTAAAGGGTTAAATCCATAAACACATTTGAAAGGTGATAGCGAAGTGGAAGAATGCATGGTGCGATTATAAGCAAACTCAATATGTGGTAACATGTCTTCCCATTCTTTTAAGTTATCTTTCAACATGGTTCTAAGGAGGGTCGTTAGGGTCCTATTGGTGACTTCCGTTTGCCCATCTGTTTGGGGATGACTAGAGGTCGAGAATAGTAATCTAGTGCCTATTTTTCCTCAAAGTGTCTTCCAAAAGAAACTCAAAAACTTGACATCCCTATCACTAACAATAGTTTTAGGTATTCCATGCAATCTAACTATTTCCTTAAAGAAAAGATTAGCAACATTATATGCATCTTCAGTTTTATGACATGGAATAAAATGTGCCATTTTAGAGAATCTATCTACTACCACAAAAATGGAATCTCTTCCTTTCTTAGTCCTAGGTAGTCCAACAATGAAATCCATACTTATGTCCTCCCAAGGGCCATTAGGCGTCGGTAAGGGCGTATACAACCCGTGGGGTTGTACCCTAGCTTTGGCCTTAAGACATTCAATACACCTCTTAAGCATGTGTTCTACATCCCTTAACATATGAGGCCAATAAAAGTGAGTTTGCAACATGTTATAAGTTTTGTTCCTCCCAAAATGCCCCATTAAACCTCCTTTATGAGCTTCTTTCACCAATAAGATCCTAAGGGAACATCTAGGTATGCAAATCTTATCCACCATAAACAAGAAACCTTCAAACACAAAGTACTTATCATAAGGGCCTTGAGTAGTGCATCTATGAAATATCTTCCCAAATTCAGCATCATCCACATATAATTCTTTAATGTAAGTAAAACCTAACATCCTAGAATCCAAAGTTGTGATTAAGGTGTATCTCCTACACAATGCACTGCTACGACATTATACTTTCCTTTCTTATACTTGATAATGTAAGGAAAGGTTTCTATGAACTCCATCCACCTACCATGCCGTCTATCTTGCTTATCTTGGCTCCTAAAGTGTCTAAGTGAATCATGATCGGTTTTCAAAACAAACTCTTGAGGCCAAAGGTAATGTTGCCATGTTTTGAGTACTCTAAACAAGGCATACAATTCTTTGTCATATGTAGAATAGTTTAAGCATGCACCTTTCAACTTTTCACTAAAGAAAGCTAGAGGCTTACCTTCTTGCATAAGGACGCCGCCAATACCAATGCCGGATGCGTCGCATTCAACCTCAAAGGGTTTAGTGAAGTCCGGTAGAGCTAGTAGTGGTGCGTGGGTGAGGCGTCTTTTGAGCTCTTCAAAGGCTCTTTGCTGCGGTTCATTCCACTCAAAAGGAACCTTCTTTTTGGTCAAATCCGTGAGTGGGGCTGCAATGGTGCTGAAATCTCTCACAAACCTTCTATAGAAGGTAGCTAAGCCATGGAAGCTCCTCACGTCACCAACAGTCCTAGGAGTGGGCCAATCATTGTTTGCTTTCACCTTGTCCTCATCCACTTGCAAGCCATTGGCACTTACTACAAAACCAAGGAAAATCACTAGGTTAGTATAGAAATCACATTTCTGAATATTAGCATACAAGTATTCTATACGCAATGTAGCAAGCACATCTCTCAAATGATTTTCATGCTCTTTTAAAGTCTTACTATAGATAAGAATGTCATCAAAGTAGACTACAACAAATAAACCAATATAAGGTCTCAAAATATGATTCATTAATCTCATGAAAGTACTAGGAGCGTTAGTTAAGCCAAAAGGCATTAGTAGCCACTCATAGAGTTCGAATTTGGTTTTAAAAGCTGCTTTCTATTCATCCCCTTCCCTCATTCTAATTTGATGGTAGCCACTCCTAACGTCAATCTTAGTGAAAATTGTAGCTCCATGTAACTCATCAAGCATATCATCTAAACGGGGAATCAGGTGTCTATACTTGATAGTAATGTTATTGATTGCTCTACAATCAATACACATTCTCCAAGTATTATCCTTCTTGGGTACTAGCAGAACGGGAACGGCACAAGGACTAAGGCTTTCCCGCACATACCCCTTATCTAGCAAGGCTTGAACTTGGTTCTGAATTTCCTGGGCTTCTGTAGGGTTCATCCTATAGGCGGGCCTATTGGGAAGAGTAGCTCCGGGTATTAAATCTATTTTGTGTTCAATGCCCCTAATGGGCGGCAAGCCGGCTGGAATCTCATCAGGAAAAACGTCTCTAAATTCATCTAACAGCTCCTGAATAGATCTAGGAAGTGGGTTCGTAGAGTCATGAGGCACATTCACTAGAGATTTACACAAACTCATCATTAGCACATCAATAGAAGCATAGTTAGTGACAAATTCATTCCTAGACTCAAGATAGCTACTTGTTGGTTATACTAACAATGTTTGATGGGTTTTGTTCTCTTTACTCTTAGGCCGTGTGATCTTAGGCTTTGGAGGGGTTCCTTGCTCTACCCTCTTGTTCTCATAGTACTCGGCTATTTGTAAAGGTGTCATAGGTTTAAGTGTTAAAGTTTTACCCTTATACTCAAAACTATATTTGTTAGAAAACCCATCATGGACAACTTTCCTATCATATTGCCATGGACGACCAAGCAACAAGTGACAAGCATTCATAGGCACAACATCACATGTAATAACATCCTCATATGATCCTAATGTTATATTGACCTTGGTTTGCTTATTAACCTTAAGTTCTCCACATTCATTCATCCAATGTAGTTTATATGGCCTAGGGTGATAAAATGTAAGAAGTTGTAATTTGTTTACCATTTCAGTGCTAGCTATGTTGCAACAACTTCCTGCATCAATTATCACATTACACACTTTTCCTTTAATGCTACATCTAGTATGAAACAGATTTTCACGTTGGTTATCCTCACAAGGTGCTAGTTGGACAAGCAAAGTTCTCCTAGCTATCAAAGATTCACCTTGTTCATACTCAATGCAATCATCATTCTCATTTTGTTCATTGTCATCATTTAAGGCATTTTCATCATCTAATTCCACATCATCCTCACTCTCATACTCTCCTAGATGATTTATTATCAAAGTGCGTCTATTAGGACATTCTCTACTCATGTGACCTCTACCTTGGCATTTAAAACACACAATGTCCCTAGTTCTAGAGTTAGAGATAGGAGTACTCCCTCGATGATCACTTGAAGGCTCATTCAAGGATCGTGGTGTAGTGGCTGTTGTAGACGACTTTCTTTGTCCTTCTTGGCCTATAGGTGCCGATTTCCTCTCCTCCTTCCGGACTCCTTGCTCCCTGCCGTGGCTATGCAGCCGGCTGCTGTGTGCTTTCCAAGCATTGGGCGTCCCGGACGGTGGCTTGTATTCCCGGTTTCGCACCTTAGTCTTCCTTTCCACCTTGATGGCCAAGTGTAGTAATTGCTCCATGGTGCTGTATGGATACATATCAACCTCATTAGCCAAATTAGAATTCAGAATACGAAGATACCTTGCCATAGTGTTTTCTTCATCCTCTAGAACGTTGGCCTTCACCATAGCAACTTGCATATTCGTATAGGCTTCCTCAGCGCTAAGTGAGCCTTGTCTCAAATTTTCCAGCCTTTGTCGAAGCTCTCGGGTATAGTGAGGTGGAACGAACCTAGCCCTCATTAGTGCCTTCATATGCTCCCATGTGCTGATTTGAGGATCCAAGGTTCGAACTCTTTCTTTGACTACGTGATCCCACCATACCAAAGCATAGCCTTGGAACTCGAGAGCGGCTAGTTGAACCTTCCTAGGCTCGCTGAAGTTGTGACACAACCAAATCTGCTCAACTATAGTTTCCCACTCCGTGTAGACGTCGGGATCAAACTTTCCTTCAAAAACGGGAATTTTGATTTTGACCTTTCCGAGCCTGTCTTGCTCTTGATCGGGCCGAAGGTTATCTCGTCCTTGCCTTGGCTGCTGGAATGGCCGATTGTAGCCCTCCCACGTGTGGTCCTCAGCTTCATTCCGTCGCTGAAAGTCATCAACAAATGGTGGCATGTTAGAAGCATTAGGAAGGACGTTGGACTGTACATTACCTTGATCCGGAGGGTCCGGCTCTCTAGTAACACGTGAAGGACCACCAAACTCATAGTTGGTTCTCAAAGGTGGTGTTCCGGCTGGTGGTATTCGTGCTTCCATAGTCTCCACTCGCTTGGATAGTTTAGCTACGGAATCGGACAATTGTTTCAATAGACTGATCATCTCAGGCGTGACGGTCTCGCTACTCGATTTGCTGGGACTTAGGGACCTGGACATGCTCAAGTAACAAACAAAGAAACTGGTTAGGTTAGAAAAACAAAGATCTCACTTGTTTATCACTCACACTCTCGTTGGTATTGCCTAGCTGGTGGCTCGAGTTGTAAGGATCCAACACCTTAAGATCGGGATTTCCGAACCTTCTTAGCAACCCTTTGGAACTAGAACTGCTGAAACTGAATGTTAGTGTCGGAGATGAATCAAGACACCCCTAATTGGAGTATTGACTGTTGGGTTGGTGTAGGTAAGGTAAATTGTGTTTAGAATGACATTTTGAGCTGATTGAAAGAGTCGACTTGTGCTTGATTAATAAAAGAAAGGGCCAGCCGTTTTTTGTAGTGTTTTTTTTTTTAAATATATCTTAGACTTTGTCAAAGATTTGTAGGAGAGAGAAGTAACCGTAATTGATTGCAGATAGGGTTACCGAAACGTGTATGACGCGTTTGAGCTTTCTCTTTTGTTTTGTTTTCGTTTCGTGTTTGCCTCTCCTCAAGATGTTGTCCGGCTTTTGAATTGGCACACTTCAACCACAAGTTAGATCTCAATTGGATAAGCAATAAGGTTAACAAGAAGAAGAAGTGATCAATTGTACCAACTGTGCTCTGATACCAACTGATACGGTGTAATCCGTGTTTGAGTCGATCTAGGCACAATGATCTCGAAACGGACTGAATGAAGCGAATTCAGTAGGCAAAGTGAAACGAAGATGATGAATAGGCGCAGGAAAGGTGAGAGAAGAACCAAAGAGAGAGCCAATGAAGGAACCAAGGCTGAAGAGCCAAAACCCCAATTGTGACTGCCCTAGACCCGTCTCCAATACAACTTTACACTAGCTCCGGCTGGACTAGCACAAAGAGGGACTCGTGAAGGCTCGAAGCACCAATCCGAAGGCGGTTGACACAAACAAGCTCAGCCAAGCAACAATAGCAATGCCAACCAAAAACTCTCTTGTTCTTTGATTGATTTTCTGAATGATTACAAATGCAATTCTAAGCAATGGATTTTACGTAACTAATCTGCAACTAAAGAGGCTATATAAATAGACTCTTTTATCTAGACAAAAATAAAGAAAAGAAAGTTGAAAACATTAGTGGGAAGGTGGTAATAAGAGAGCTTCCTCTAATGTAGCTAACAACCTAACAAACACTAATTTCAGCTTAAAAATAGGCTGAATTATTCAACTTATCCTTGGAGTGCAAGCTGGACGTTTTTAACGTTTTAAGGAGCCAAATGGGCTATCCGCAACAGATCCATGAGTGATTTGGATGTGTTTAAAGAGCCCAAATGATGATCCGAATGAGCTGAATTGTTACTCTCTTGGTCCTCTTTGAACGTGCTCAGCTGGCTGCCTTCTTGGGTTGTTTTAGATGTGAGCAGCAGCTCCCTTTGCTCTTGGGCTGCCTTGGACGTCTCCTCCCTTTGCTCTTGGGCTGTCTTGGACGTGAGCAGCAGGCTAACCTCGTGGGCTGCTTTGGACGTGATCAACAGCCTCCTCTTGAACTGCATTGGGCGTGAGCATGGGCTGCATTGGACGTGAGCACCAACCTCTTCTTGGGCTGCATTGGCGTGAGCAACAACCTCCTCTCCTGGGCTGCATTGGACGTGAGCAACAGCAGCCTGCATGGTCTCCTCGAGCTGCATGGGAAGTGAGTACGTTGGCATGGTCTCCTTGCTTGGTTCACTTGCTCCTACATTCATCAAAAGATTAACACATGATGTATGGAAATTAAATGGTTCACGCATTGTGTCAAGCAATAGCACTTCCCTTGACATAACCTCTTGGATCTCCTTAGGTCTTGCTCTAGTAATGGGACCTTGATAGCTTCCATGTGATTGTCCTACATCAGGAATTAAAGAAAAATAAAACAAAAATGCTAAGAAAATCTAATTAGTTGCAAGAGGATAGAGTTGACCAAGTAAATAGCTAACCAAGGGTGAAAATTCAAAAAATAGGCTGAAAATGTGGAGGAAAGAGATGGTTGGTAGCTTTAAAATAGGCTGAATCGTCCAGCCTAAAAATCTTTTTTTCTTTTCGAACGTTTAGGGCTTGTTTGGTTGTGTTTGGGCGTGGGACAAAGGTTGGTGGCGGCTTGGTGGTAGGCACAAGGGGCTGGTGGTAGGCGCGGTGTTGGAGTGGTGCCGGCGTCCAAAATTCACAAACAAAAGCAACAAACTTGTTAGTTCAATAAAAAATGGCAATGATTTACCGAGACAATGGCAATAGACTCAAAACAAAGCAAGACTCAAACAAGAAAACGAGACACTTTTGGTTTTTGAATGATTTACCGACTCTTTTTGTAGGTTGAACGTCAATTAGCTCTGATACCAATTGATACGGGGGTTAGCCGCGAAGAATGGATCTAGACGAGCAACCTGTTTTCGGGAATAGAAGCAAACGAAATTCAGCAGACAAAGATGAAGGAAACGTGCAAAACAAAGAGGGAAAACGAAATAAGAAAGAAGAACCGAAAGGAACAAACGATAGAACCCTTGGATTCGATTATCCGAGAACCAAACCGACGACGATTCGACCCCGCTTCTTACAACTTCACACAATCGATCTAGAGTTATCGAAGGCACGAAGAGGTTGCTTCAATTCAACTTGTAGCACCAACCCGAAGGAGATTGACACACACAAGAACGAGAAAGCTATACAAACACCACAATTCTCACAAGACAAGAGGCTCAACACAAAGGAATTCAATTTGGCACTTAGGCAATGTGTTTAACGTATTCTGCCCCACAAAATAAAGAGAGAAAGGTTTATATACAACCTAGACCTTCTCTCCTAAAAATAGAAAAGAAATAAATACAATAATTACAAATTAGAGTGTTTTAAATAAAACCATAAAATAAACTAATTCTAGGCTTTATTTAACACTCTCTAACTAGCTTCACGCCAGCCTTGCTCACGCCTCCTTGCTCACGCCTTCATCCATGCACATGCACACATGAGGCTCTCCTATGCTCCATTCGACTACTTCTTGGCTGGCCCAATGTGGCTAAGCATCATGACGGGCCTTGGACTCATTGGAGGTGAGCTTGGGTGAGCTTCTTGAACCATGGCAAGGAAGATAGCATCCATCTCCGCTTGGCGTTTGGCTTGAGCTCTTGTTAGGGCTCCTTGTGGTGTTGAAGATGGAGCTAGCTCGGATGACCCTTCATCATTCTCCTCTTCTTTAAAAGAATTCGACCTCGAATTTCCTTGATCATCACTAAGGGGTGGAAAAGGGCTTAGATCCCTCACATTGAATGTGGGATCACAAGCATAGTCGTCCGGCAAGTCTAGCACATAGGAATTGTCACCAACCTTGTGTAGCACCTTGAAAGGCCCGTTTCCTCTTGGAGAGAGCTTGGACTTTTGAAGTTGTTGAAACCTCTCCTTCCTCAAGTGTAGCCATACAAGGTCACCGGCCTCAAATGTAACCTTCTTCCTTCCTTGGTTTGCCTTGGCTGCATTGTATTTGCCTTTCTCCTCAAGCTTAATCCTTGTCCTCCTATGTAGCTCCTTGATGTGTTCAACCTGCGTTTTAGCACTTAAATCCACTCGCTCCTTCTTAGGCAACGGTGTAAGATCAAAAGGGGTTAGTGGATTAAAACCATAAACACACTCAAATGGAGAGATAGAAGTAGACGAATGCACAACTCTATTATAGGCAAATTCAACATGTGGCAAGACATCCTCGCATTCCTTTAGATTCTATTTGATGACAACCCTTAAAAGTGTGGTTAAAGTCCTATTAGTTACTTCCGTTTGCCCATCAGTTTGGGGATGGCTTGATGTAGAAAATAACAATTTCGTGCCTAGCTTTCCCCAAAGAGTCTTCCAAAAATAACTTAAGAACTTAACATCCCTATCACTCGCTATTGTTCTTGGAATTCCATGTAACCTAACTACTTCCCGAAAGAATAGATTAGCTACATTGGCCGAATCATCAGTTTTGTGACAAGCAATAAAGTGAGCCATTTTTGAGAAACGATCTACAACCACAAAAATCGAGTCCCTACCTCTTTTAGTCCTAGGCAATCCCACAATAAAGTCCATACTAATGTCTTCCCAAGGGGCTGTTGGGATGGGTAAAGGTGTGTACAATCCATGAAGCTTCATGTTACGTCTAGGAATAGTGTGCACGCAATAAGCTTTAAATTTATCAACTCGTTATATTTCTCCTAACTCCTAGCGAACCCGCAGTGTACGGGATGTTTGTAGTAGGGATAGTATTCCGAGGTCGAACACAAAGACTGAGGTGAGATTGAATCGATTAGTGATTAAGTTTAGTGAAGATCTAAGCTTAAGAAAAGAGAAAGAAATAAGGAAATGAAAATCTCTATGTTTTTGGTTGGTTTTTAGGTGATCAATCAAGGATCACAAATTATGCAAAATAAACAATCAACTAAACTAACAAATCAACACAAACAAACAAACACGAGATATGAGATCAAAGAGAGAAAAGCGGATTCTAGGGGTTGGAAACTCCGGTTATGGCATAGGACTCAAGCTATCTAATCATTTCTTGGATTAACTATGATATGTTGGGAGTGAGTGTTTCTAGATTGGGATCAATCACCGGGTAGGTCTCATGGTCCACTAGTCCGTTCCTAAGGTCTCATCACCGGGTAGGTCTCAAAGAGCCTAAGGGATAGAAGTCTACACAAACCGGATTGTCACCTAGGGATCTAACCTATCCTCACCGGGTAAGTCTCGAAAGGGTTAGTCCTAAACAACTATCCTAGCACACTTAGTCCAATGGCGGCTTATGAGGCTCACCACTACCTAGAGTTTGTCATCTTTGAAATCTAAGAGTAAGAATCACCGGGTAGGTCTCTTCTAACACTTAGTTGCTAACACTAGGTCACCCTAGGATAGATTTAACTCAACAAACACTAGGATTTCAACATTCTAACAATCTAGTACGTAGATCCATCGAACCAGGGAAACCACGGGTTGTTCTACCACTTCCTCGGCTTCCACGGCCGTGGAAGGGCAAGAACTAACCGTGGACTATAGCAGTGACTTCGTTCAAGCAAACAAGTCATCCAAGGGCTAATCTAAGTTCATCCTATTATAGTCTTAGCCATAACCATCCTTTCCTTACCCTAGAATCGCATCTATTTAGCCTACAACATGCATCATAACAATCGAAATCATCAAGCATAAAATCATGGCTTCCCTTTGCAAGATAATGAAGAGAAAGAGATGAACAAGTGAAGCAATAAAAACCAAGCTGAAAATGAGATTAGAAAGACTCACAATCCTTCAAAAGAAGGTTTAATCGATTCTTACAACTCTAGAAATTGATTCCAAAAATCTTCACTACAAAACTTATCAAAGACTAGCTATGGTGTGTTCTTCTCTTCTTCTCCAATGGAGCTTTTTTTCCTCCTCCAATGGTGCTCTCCTCTTGAGAGAATCTTCTCCTCTAGAGTGTGGGAGAGAATGTGGATTTGATTGGATGATAGGGGATGTCTTCTCTCAGCCTTGCAGGACCACTTTTATACTACAACCTTGCTAGAGAGGGCCATGAGATCGTGGCACAGCTGTCACAACCGCCTGGAAAAAACCACGGTTGGTTCCACGGCCGTGGTCTTGCCAATGACCGTGGTTTGGTGCTTCAGCTTCGCCTTGGATCATTAAGCTATGATTTGGTGCATGGCTTGTGTTGACAAGGTTCCATGAGTCCTCCTTAGCCTCTAGCTTGCATCCTAATGAGTCCGAGGGTGTGTCATCTTGATGAACGATCCTCAAACGTATCGATTAAGCTCCTAAATCTCCCAAAATACCTACAAAGAAATGCAAAAGTCCGTGTAGACGTCTATCTCGACAAAATACGTGAATTGAGTGCAAACGTCGTGAACTAGTGCTAAACCATGCATGAATGAGTGAGAAATCTATCTACATGATTACCAAACCTAAGTCATAAATCGTGTTATCAAAAATACCCCATACTTAAGGTTTGCTCGTCCCCGAGCAATCTCCCAACTATAGACTAAGAGATGACATGATTTATGTATGCAGAAAAAAAGGCAAAATCTTTTTGGGCTTGTGCTTCTAATATTGGATCGCCTTCATAGTCATGTTTCATGGCAATGGATAAGCAATCATGTATCAAATAAATGAAGGCACGGAAAGACAATTGTACTTAACTCGAAAACATGCATGAAATGTAAAAATGAGGAAGTCAAGATGATCAAGAGCATATCCAATCTAGATTACTAAGTAAGTCCTACAAACATGCAAATAGGTCATAAGGTCTTGTGAAATAAAAGGCCAAGAAACGTTGTGATTAGGTGGGTATTTTTCTAGGCTATGTGATGCTAATCCGGGAATAGAACTAACTCCACAACTTTGTCCTCGATCAACTTCCCACAAGTGTATATTTTCTCCATCTTTTCTTTCTTTTCTTTTTCTTTCACTTATTTTTGAGACAATGGCATTGGTGTACAAAAGCCGAAACCTTGGTGATTAGCCGTCCTCGAGTTTTTTCTATTTTTCGAGGTGCATCCACACCGGGCACACATACCAAAGCTCGTTAGGACTATTGGTTTATTTGACTTTTGCAAGGCACAAACACCCGATTATGTGAATGGTGCCGAGTTACTCGTCATTTAAACCAACGTCCCCAAACCTATATTTTCGTCTACACTTTCACAACAAATTCAGCATTTTATTCATGACATTCTTTCATCAACATCTTCACCCCACATTTGCTTTTCACACATATCAACACACTAACATGCTCCTATTCCCGGATGGGTCAAAAGAGGTCAAATTTATATCAATTGAGGTGCTCAAACATCATGATCAAGATGAGAAGTAGAGAAAGATGAATTGCCTCATTCATTCCTAGATGATGTGCAAGAACTAGCATGTAATTTCGACTTTCAATACTCAATCCAATCAAGGCAAGCATCATGATCACAATCCATTCATGGGATTCAAGATAAGTGCTTCAAGTCCACATATGCTATTCATCAATTTAACACATAAGGCCATCCATAGCCAATCCACAAGACAAGATTCATCATTAGGGTCATATCCAAGCCTAGAAAGCACAAAAATTTTTAAATTTTCTGATTTTTTTGGATTTTTTCGAAATGATTATATACAATGCAAGACATGTGATAATATTAAACTATCTTAGATGATAATCATGCAAAGGATCATGCAAACCCCACTCCATACTTAGAAACACATTGTCCCCAATGTGGCATTCAAGTAAAGAAGAGTGAAAGAGGGTTCTCACAATGTAAAAGTGGTTTGCTTTGGTATTTCGGGATTACTCAAGTAGATTGATGGTGGATGATCCTATCAACAATGGTAGAGAGCTCTAAGTGTTCATCAAGGCGTCGGGACTCGCGCTAGGCACCGCTAGCCGTCCAAGTTCCGTGTCCGCTCCACCCATAATTGATGAGGGATTCATTCACATGCCATGCAAGACTTCCATGCTACCAAGACTCTAGCACACACGCAAAACACACCAAACACACAAAAACAGAAAAAATTCAAAAACAAAAACAAAAACGAAAAAGGGAAAATATTACCAATGGGTTGCCTCCCATCAAGCGCTTCTTTAAGGTCATTAGCTTGACCTAACCAGGGGCGTCTCATTCTAGGTGAAGTGGGGCAATCATATCCACCGAAGCTCCCGGGATATACTTCTTCAACCGGTGCCCATTCACCTTAAAGTTCCCACAATGCTCCCCTCCTATCTCAATTGCTCCATGGGGAAAGATCTTCTTCACCACATATGGCCCGGTCCACCTTGACTTTAGCTTTCCAGGGAAGAGCCGCAACCTTGAGTTGAAGAGAAGAACAAGGTCGCCTTCACTCAACTCCTTCGGGATGAGGCGCTTGTCATGCCACCGTTTGGTCCTTTCCTTGTAGATCAGGGCATTCTCATAGGCATCCAACCGGATCTCCTCAAGAGCATTCATGTCAAGCAACCTCTTCTCTCCGGCCTCCTTGAGGTTAAAATTTAGCCACTTAATGGCCCAATAGGCTCTATGCTCCATTTCTACCGGAAGGTGGCAAGACTTGCCATAGACTAACTTGTAAAGAGTGGTGCCAATCGGTGTCTTGAAAGCGGTTCTATATGTCCACAAGGCATCATCGAGCTTCATAGCCCAATCCTTCCTCGTTCTTGAAACCGTCTTCTCAAGAATTCCCTTTATCTCTTGGTTGGAGATCTCCACTTGGCCACTAGTTTGGGGATGGTAAGGTGTTACCACCTTATGAGTCACCCCATACTTAGTCAAAAGTGTCCCGAAGTTCCTATTGGTGAAGTGCTTCCCTCCATCACTTATGATCACCCTTGGTGTTCCAAACCTATGGAAGATCACTCGGTTGAAAAACCGCACCACAACCTTGGCATCATTTGTAGGAGAGGCGATTGCCTCCACCCATCTCAAAACATAGTCTACCGCCAATAGGATGTAGAGGTTGCCACATGAAGAAGGGAATGGTCCCATGAAGACCACACCCCACACATCAAATATTTCCACTTCTTGTATGTTGTTCAAAGGCATCTCATTCCTTCTTGAGATGTTTCCCGTCCTTTGGCAAGCATCACAAGCTACCACGAAGTTTTGCACATCCTTGAACAAACTTGGCCAAAAGAAGCCCAATTGCAACACCTTCGCACATGTCTTGTGTGAGCTAGCATGCCCTCCACATGGCAAGGAGTGACAATGGCGGATCACACTCTCCACCTCATCCTCCGGTATGCATTTTCTAAAGACTCCATCCGGACCTCTCTTGAACAAAAGTGGTTCACTCCAATAGTAGTGCCTCACGTCTTTGAAGAACTTCTTCCTTTGGGCGTATGACAATCCGGGAGGCACTTCCTCACACACAAGATAGTTCACAATGTCGGCATACCATGGCTCGCTTCCTCTACACATTTGGAACAAGAACTCCTCCACCATTTGCAATTGCTCATCCCGGAATGAGTCATCAATCGGGATGTCATCTCTCTCAAGTTCCAATGGTGGGAGCCTACTAAGGTGATCCGCCACAGTTTTCGGACCCCTTCTTGTCCCGGATTTCCAAATTGAATTCTTGAAGAAGAAGGATCCACCGAATCAACCTTGGTTTGGCATCCTTCTTTGTAAGGAGATAACGGATCGCAGCATGATCCGTATAAACAATGACCTTCGCTCCAACAAGATATGAGCGGAACTTCTCAAAAGTATACACAACCGCTGCAACTCCTTCTCGGTGGTAGCATAATTTAGTTGGGCATCATCTAGCGTTTTGCTAGCATAATAAATGGCATGTGTGCGCCCATCTTTCCTTTGCCCCAAAACAGCCCCAACGGTTACATCACTTGCATCACACATGATCTCAAACGGTAAACTCCAATCCGGAGGTTGCATGATAGGTGCGGAGATCAAAGCATTCTTCAACCTACAAAAAGCTTCAAGGCAATCCTTGGAGAAAACAAACTCAACATCTTTCATTAGTAGGTTAGTAAGAGGCTTAGAAATTTTAAAGAAGTCCTTAATAAACCTCCGGTAAAAACCGGCATGCCCTAAGAAACTCCTTACCCCCTTCACCGAGGTAGGTGGTGGCAACTTCTCTATCATTTCAATCTTGGCCCTATCAACCTCAATGCCACGGTTGGACACCAAGTGTCCCAACACAATACCTTCACTTACCATGAAGTGGCATTTTTCTCAATTCAAGACAAGATTTGTCTCCTCACATCTTTTAAGCACCAAGGACAAGTTAGCTAAGCAATTATCAAAGGAAGAACCATAAACAGAAAAGTCATCCATAAATACTTCCATGATGTTCTCAATATACTCAGAAAATATAGCCATCATATACCTTTGGAAGGTGGCGGGTGCATTACACAACCCAAATGACATTCTCCTATATGCAAAAGTTCCCCATGGACATGTAAATGTGGTTTTCTCTTGGTCATCGGGGTGGATAGGGATTTGGAAGAATCCACTATAGCCATCTAAGTAGCAAAAGTGAGAATGTTGAGCTAACCTTTCTAGCATTTGGTCAATGAAAGGAAGAGGGAAGTGATCTTTCCTAGAGGCCATGTTCAATTTCCTATAGTCAATGCACAACCTCCATCCCGTAACCGTCCTAGTTGGGATTAGTTCATTGTTCTCATTAGTCACTACGGTCATCCCACCCTTCTTAGGAACTACATGAACGGGACTAACCCACTTACTATCCGAAATAGGGTAGATGATTCCCGCATCTAGCAACTTAATGATCTCTTTCTTGACTACCTCTTTCATTATAGGATTCAATCTTCTTTGATGTTCAATAGAGGGTCTATGGTTATCTTCCATCAATATCTTATGCATGCACAAAGAGGGCTTAATGCCAACTAAATCATTAATAGTATAGCCAATGGCTTTCCTATGCAATCTTAACTCATGCAACAGCTTAGTAAGTTCATCATCATTCAAGCATGCATTCACAATCACCGAATATGTAGAATTATCACCAAGAAAAGCATACTTCAAATGAGAGGGAAGGGGCTTGAGTTCAAGTTTAGGAGGACCTTTATCGAGCGGAGACGATCCAAATAACGTTGGTTGAGATGAATCTAAAACAAATGAAGGCTCTCCAAGGCTCCTTGAAGCTTGATCATCAACAAGGGCTGCTTCTGGGGAAACCACGGTTGGATCCACGGACCTTGGCACATCCACGGCCGTGGAAGTTGCCAAGCTTGCTCTTCGGAGCTTTCCAGAGAGTTCTACGGCCGTGGAACACCTTCCACGATCGTGGTTCCTACAGGAACTCAGCACACTTTCGTGGTCTTCAATTTCAGCTCTTGTCTCCTTTTCTAATGCTTCTAAGGCCTTGATTTCTTCATTGCAAGCCTCCTCAACACCTTCCTCCATAAAACTTAAGCTAAGAACCTTCTCCAAGGGGTCCTTGATCAAGATCGAGCTCACAACTTCTCTAGACTCCTCTTGCTCGACAATGTTGAATACATCTTCATCAAGGGTTGGCCCTTTCATCATTGTGGACAGCTTGAACTTGATGTTCTCTTCTCCAATGTTGAAGGAGAGAATCCCATTCTTGCAGTCCACTAGGCATCCGGAAGTGGCTAAGAAAGGTCTCCCTAAGATGATGGGAACCGGATAGTCCGCCGGAATGTCCAAGACAACAAAATCAATCGGCACATAGAACTTCCCCAGTTGCACCGGAATGTCTTCTAAGATCCCAACCGGGTGAGTGATAGAACGGTCCGCCATATAGAGGGTCATCTTGACCGGCTTTGGCTCTCCTAGCCCCACCTTGTTGCAAAGTGCAAGGGGTATGATGCTTACAGTTGTCCCAAGATCACAAAGGGCTTCATACTTCACTTCTCCCACTCCGATTGGCACAAAAAAGATCCCGGATCTCTTAGTTTAGGAGGCATTTCCTCCTTCATCGTTTGAATAAACTCCGAGGACCTCTTAGTCATCCTTACTTCCCCATACTCCTCCAACTTCCTTTTGTTGGAGAGTATTTCCTTCAAGAACTTGCCATATGCCGGCATACCTAAGATAGCATCCATGAACGGAATATTAATATGCAATTTAGACATAAGTTCAAGGAATTTACCAAAGTGCTTGTCCAAACGAGCTCTTGCTCGTGATTGTGGGAATGGTAGCGGTGGCTTGTATGGAGGCAGTGCCACATAAGTTGGCTCATCATCCTTGCTCTTGCCTCCATCTTCTTGCAATATCTCTTCTTCTACCACTACTTGCTTTCCCTTAGCATTTTCCTTTGGCAAGGGATCCTTCATACTCAACCCGCTTCTTGTTGTGATGGCCAACACTTGGCCTCTTGGGTTGTCTTCGGTCCTTCCGGGAAGCTTTCCCGGATCTCTATGGGCTTCACCCACTTTTTGGAATACTTGTGCCTCCAACACTTTTTGAGCTTTGGAAATGAAGTCACCGTGCTCTCAAAACTACTCAACCTTCCAAGCAATTGCTCAAACATCATCTCGGTTCTATCCTTTGGAGGTTGAGTAAATCCGGGTGGAGGTTCTTGTGAGGCTTTTGGTGGTGGAGCTGCGCTTGTGGAAGCGGGAGGGTTCAAGGCTCCATCCGGGTTAGAATAGGAAAACCCGGGATGGTTGTGGTTTGGCCGGTAATTGTTGAATTGCCGGTTGTTGTTGAAGTTCCTTGGGCCTTGATAGTTGTTGTAGTTGCCCCTTCCCATGTAGTTCACATCTTCCTCCTTGGAAGACAAGTTTGCTTGCACTTGCACTTGAGGGGTTGCTTGGTTCTTCAAAGTTGTAGCACACAACTCCCTCAAAGACTTTAGCTCGTTGTTGATGGCGTCAAGCTTGAAATTGCTCATGGTGACTTCACTTACCTCATATGCTCCCGCCTTTCTCCCTTCATTCTTCCTATGGGAGTACTTCTCAATCACTAGAGTTTGTTTCTCCACAAACTCCCAAGCTTCATCCACATGCTTTTCCATGAAAGTTTCACCGGAAAGAGATTGGAGCTTGAATTGGCTATCTTCATCAAGTCCTTTGAAGTAGATCTCCAATAGCTCAATTTTCGGTATATCATGGTGTGGACAATCTAGGAAAAGGTCTTTGAACCTCTCCCAAGACTTGAACAAACTCTCTCTATCCTTCATCACGAAGGCATTGATCTTCCCTCTTAACTCGGTAGTCTTGGAAGGTGGGAAGAACTTAGTCAAAAACTCGGTTGTCATCTCCTCCCAAGTACTCACTCGCCCTTGTGGAATAGATTGATACCAAGCTAAGGCTTTGTCCTTAAGCGAGAAGGAGAAAGCCCTAAGCTTATGGTTGTTGCTCTCCAATCTAGGCGGTCTAAGAGTCTCCATCAAGATCTCATAGTTCATCAAGTGTTGATGAGGAGACTCTCCTTCCATCCCTCCAAATTGATTATGCCGGATCATTTGTAGAACTTGAGGGCGGAGCTCGTAATCATGGGTTGCGGGATCTCCTAAGTTCACACCCGGACGGTGTGCTCTTTATGCCGGATCCATACGTTGCCCTAACGTTTGTGGCTCTTCCATAGCAATGGGCACAACCCGAATGTTAACCGCCGCCGGCTGCGGTTGTGGTGGAGGTGGAGGAGGTTGTTGACGGTTAAGCTCTCTTTGCACAAGAGCTTGCCTAATCTCCTCAATCTCCCTCCTAGTTGCCTCTTGCCTCTCATTGGCAAGTCTCCTTTCATTCTCCAAAGCTTCATCCCTTATCCTAATTTGCTCTAAAGCCTCATCCAACTCAGCTTGGAGATCTCTTCTGGCCATCTCTTTTCCCTTTTTAATGCTCTTGGATCTAGATCTAAGGGTTTTCTCCGGTTCGGGATCGAATGGAGCTAAATCCTTGCCACGAGATCTTTGCATACACCTAAAGAGTGAGAGGTGTCCTGAAAAGCAAAGACACAAACCAAAAAGAGATCAAAAGCAACAAGAAAGACCTACACTATAAACAATCACAAAATGACTCAATCTTAACCTAGTCCCCGGCAACGGCGCCAAAAACTTGTTACGTCTAGGAATAGTGTGCACGCAATAAGCTTTAAATTTATAAACTCGTTATATTTCTCCTAACTCCTAGCGAACCCGCAGTGTACGGGACGTTTGTAGTAGGGATAGTATTCCGAGGTCGAACACAAAGACTGAGGTGAGATTGAATCGATTAGTGATTAAGTTTAGTGAAGATCTAAGCTTAAGAAAAGAGAAAGAAATAAAGAAATGAAAATCTCTATGTTTTTGGTTGGTTTTTAGGTGATCAATCAAGGATCACAAATTATGCAAAATAAACAATCAACTAAACTAACAAATCAACACAAACAAACAAACACGAGATATGAGATCAAAGAAAGAAAAGCGGATTCTAGGGGTTGGAAACTCCGGTTATGGCATAGGACTCAAGCTATCTAATCATTTCTTGGATTAACTATGATATGTTGGGAGTGAGTGTTTCTAGGTTGGGATCAATCACCGGGTAGGTCTCATGGTCCACTAGTCCGTTCCTAAGGTCTCATCACCGGGTAGGTCTCAAAGAGCCTAAGGGATAGAATTCTACACAAACCGGATTGTCACCTAGGGATCTAACCTATCCTCACCGGGTAAGTCTCGAAAGGGTTAGTCCTAAACAACTATCCTAGCACACTTAGTCCAATGGCGGCTTATGAGGCTCACCACTACCTAGAGTTTGTCATCTTTGAAATCTAAGAGTAAGAATCACCGGGTAGGTCTCTTCTAACACTTAGTTGCTAACACTAGGTCACCCTAGGATAGATTTAACTCAACAAACACTAGGATTTCAACATTCTAACAATCTAGTACTTAGATCCATCGAACCAGGGAAACCACGGGTTGTTCTACCACTTCCACGGCTTCCACGGCCGTGGAAGGGCAAGAACTAACCGTGGACTATAGCAGTGACTTCGTTCAAGCAAACAAGTCATCCAAGGGCTAATCTAAGTTCATCCTATCATAGTCTTAGCCATAATCATCCTTTCCTTACCCTAGAATCGCATCTATTTAGCCTACAACATGCATCATAACAATCGAAATCATCAAGCATAAAATCATGGCTTCCATTTGCAAGATAATGAAGAGAAAGAGATGAACAAGTGAAGTAATAAAAACCAAGCTGAAAATGAGATTAGAAAGACTCACAACCCTTCAAAAGAAGGTTTAATCGATTCTTACAACTCTAGAAATTGATTCTGAAAATCTTCACTACAAAACTTATCAAAGACTAGATATGGTGTGTTCTTCTCTTCTTCTCCAATGGAGCTTTTTTTCCTCCTCCAATGGTGCTCTCCTCTTGAGAGAATCTTCTCCTCTAGAGTGTGGGAGAGAATGTGGATTTGATTGGATGATAGGGGATGTCTTCTCTCCGCCTTGTAAGACCACTTTTATACTACAACCTTGCTAAAGAGGGCCATGAGATCGTGGCACAGCTGTCACAACCGCCTGGCAAAAACCACGGTTGGTTCCACGGCCGTGGTCTTGCCAAAAACCACGGTTGGTTCCACGGTTGGTTCCACGGCCGTGGCCATGAGATCGTGGTCTTCTCTCCGCCTTGCAAGACCACTTTTATACTACAACCTTGCTAGAGAGGGCCATGAGATCGTGGCACAGTTATGATTTGGTGCATGGCTTGTGTTGACAAGGTTCCATGAGTCCTCCTTAGCCTCTAGCTTGTATCCTAATGAGTCCGAGGGTGTGTCATCTTGATGAACGATACTCAAACGTATCGATTAAGCTCCTAAATCTCCCAAAATACCTACAAAGAAATGCAAAAGTCCGTGTAGACGTCTATCTCGACAAAATAAGTGAATTGAGTGCAAACGTCGTGAACTAGTGCTAAACCATGCGTGAATGAGTGAGAAATCTATCTACATGATTACCTAAACCTAAGTCATAAATCGTCTTATCACTTCACTTTAGATTTAGCTCTAAGGCATTCTAAGCATCTTTTAAGCACATTTTCAACATCCCTAACCATGTGTAGCCAATAAAAGGGTGAGTGTAGCATAGCATAAGTTTTATCCCTCCCAAAATGACCCATTAAACCTCCTTTATGGGCTTCCTGTACTAACAACAATCGAAGGGAACACCTAGGTATGCACACCTTATCAATTCGAAACAAAAATCCCTCAAACAAATAGTATTTATCTAAGGAACCTTTTTGCACACATAACTTATATGTATCACCAAAATCAATATCAGATTCATAGAGCTCCTTAATGTAAACAAAGCCTAATACCTTAGCATCCAATGTAGTCAACAATGTGTGCCTCCTAGAGAGGGCATCCGCCACTACATTGTCTTTTCCCTTTTTATACTTGATAACATAGGGAAAAGTCTCAATAAACTCCATCCACCTACCCAACCTCCTATCTGGTTTATCTTGACTCCGAAAATGCTTCAAAGACTCATGATCGGAATGCAAAATAAACTCTCTAGGCCACAAGTAGTGTTGTCATGTCTTAAGCACTCTAAACAAAGCATATAACTCTTTATCATAGGTAGAGTAATTAAGACATGCTCCTTTGAGCTTTTCACAAAAGAAGGCAATAAGCTTACCTTCTTGCATGCGCACGCCGCCTATGCCAATGCCCGAGGCGTCACACTCCACTTCAAAGGGCCTAGTGAAGTCGGGAAGAGCTAGCAAGGGCGCCTCGGTTAAGACCAATTTCAGCTTGCTAAAGGCACGTTCTTGAGCCTCCTCCCACACAAATGGCGCATGCTTCTTGCAAATTTCCGTCAAGGGCGCGGCAATGGTACTAAAGTCTCTCACAAAGCGCCTATAGAAGCTTGCAAGCCCATGGAAACTCCTTACTTGGCTGATGGATGTTGGCGTGGGCCAATCTTTGATTGCTCTAATCTTCTCCTCATCCACTTGTAGGCCTTGTGTAGTCACTACAAAACCAATAAATATAACCTCATTAGTGCAAAAGCTACATTTCTTAAGATTAGCATACAAGTGTTCAGCCCTAAGGTTAAGAACTACTTCCCTTAGATGTTCTTCATGCTCCTCTAGGGATCTGCTATAGATTAAAATATCATCAAAGTATACTACAACAAACTTCCCTATAAAATGTCTCAAAACATAGTTCATTAAGCATATAAAAGTAGAAGGAGCATTAGTTAACCCAAATGACATAACAAGCCACTCATACAAACCAAACTTAGTTTTGAAGGCTGTTTTCCACTCGTCCCCCTCCTTCATTCGAATTTGATGGTAGCCACTCCGTAGGTCTACCTTGCTAAAGGTGGTGGCACCATGTAGCTCATCAAGCATGTCATCTAGGCGGGGAATAGGGTGGCGGTACTTGATGGTGATGTTGTTGATAGCTCGACAATCAACACACATCCTCCATGTGTTGTCCTTCTTAGGCACCAAGAGCACAGGCACGGCGCACGGACTTAAGCTCTCCCTCACGTAGCCCTTGTCTAGGAGGTCTTGAACCTGTGCTTGGATCTCTTGACTCTCCTTTGGGTTTATTCGGTAGGCTGGTCTATTTGGGAGTGTGGCGTCGGGGATAAGGTCAATTTGGTGCTCAATGCCTCTCAAAGGTGGGAGGCCATATGGTATTTCTTCCGGAAACACATCCTTAAACTCCTCAAGAATGGCTGAAATAGTAGGAGGTAAGCTAGCCTTGGCTTCATCACTCATCAAGGTGAGCTCCTTACACAACATCATCAAGGTGGTGTCTACGGGTAGGTAGTCATTTTGTAGCTCAAGTTTGGAAGCTAACAAGGCTGTTGTGGGCTGTTTTGTGGCCGTGGACACAAGGGTGCTAGGCTGGTGGTTAGAAGGCGTGGTTAGGGAGGGGTCTTGGCTCGACGGCTTGCTCCCCTTTTTAGCAGGTCCTTGCTCTTGCTCACTTGCCTTCTTCTTCTCAAATGCCTCCGCAATCTGCAAGGGAGTCATAGGCTTAAGAGTCACGGTTTTACCATTGAATACAAAAGAATATCTATTTGTAAAACCATCATGCATAATTCTCCTATCATATTGCCAAGGGCGGCCTAACAACACATGACAAGCTTGCATAGGCACAACATCACATAAAACCGTATCTTCATAATGGCCTAAAGTAAAAGTGATCTTAGCTTGCCTATTAACCTTTAACTCACCACATTCATTCATCCAATGCAGCTTATATGGCCTAGGGTGATAAAATGTAGGAATTTGCAACTTAGTTATCATTTCGGTGCTAGCAATATTGCAAGAACTTCCTCCATCAATAATAACATTACAAACCTTTCCTTTAACCGAGCATCTAGTGTGAAACAAGTTTTCTCTTTGGTTATCTTCACAAGGAGCAGGTTGTACACTTAAAGTTCTCCTAGCTATCAAAGAATTATCATGCTCAAGACTTTTATCACAAATCATGGAAGTGTTAGCTAGGAATGAGCTAGGATGATCAAATAACACTCTCTTAGCTAATAAACAATCTCCTTTCTCATATTCAATCCCATCATCATTCAAATCATCATGATCATGCATATTAAGCTCAAAATCATCATTATCATGCTCATGCTCAGATTCGGACTCATATTGCCCTAAATGGTTAACTAGCTAGGTTCTTTTGTTAGGACAATCCTTCATCATGTGCCCTCTTCCTTGGCACTTAAAACATACAATATCCCTTGCTCTAGATGAAGGGTTAGAAGTACTCCCTTGAGTGCCTTTAGGTAGTGTAGGCGTGGACTTGGTAGAGGCTGCAAAAGGAGCCTTGCGTGGACCTCCTTGCTCCGGGGCTAGCTTCTCCTTGCTTGGCACCTCCCGGTTGTAATTTCCTTGTTGGCGACCTCCTTGGCTCCTCCATGAGCTAGGCGCGCCATAGGCAGCCTTACCTCCTTGACTTCTTGCCTTCACTTTCCTTTCTACTTTGATTGCTAAGTGGAGCAATTCTGTCATAGAGCTATAGGGAAAAAGATCTATCTCGTTAGAAAAACTTGAATTGAGAATACGAAGATACCTTGCCATTGTAGTCTCTTCGTACTCTCGCACATTAGCCTTTACCATGGCCATTTGCATAGCATTATAGGTTTCCTCGGCGGTCATGGCTCCTTGCCTCAAGTTCTCCAACCTTTGCCTCAATTCCCTAGTGTAATGTTGAGGCACAAACCGAGCTCTCATCAAGGCCTTCATGTGCGCCCAAGTAACTACCGGTGCATCCAAAGTTCTCCTCCTTTCTTCACCAAATCATCCCACCATATCATAGCATAATCAATAAACTCAAGAGCTGCGAAATGTACCTTCTTATGCTCGAGAAAGTTATGGCATGACCATATTTGCTCTATCTTTGCCTCCCAAGCCATGTACACGTCCGGGTCACATTTTCCTTCAAAGCTTGGGATCTTCACCTTCACTTTGCCAAGGCCATCATACTCCGGATCTCCTCCCTCCTTGGCTGGCCACCATAGGTCTCACGCCTCTGCTCGTCTTGGCGCCGGCCGTCATGAGGTCTCTGGAGCTGTTGGCGCTCCCTTCGCCCGTTTGGCCTCCATTCCTCGTCATCTCCATCACCGTCCTCATCCTGCTCATAAGCTTGATTCTTTAAACTATTGAGGATAGTTAGGCATATTATCATGTATAATAGGAGAAGAATGTATAGAAACGTGCTCCTCGAAAGCAAGATTGCCCCATCCTGGTTGGGACACGGCGTGGCCTAAGCCTTGGACATTCCGAGAGGGCTGCGTGGCATTAGAGTGCCGGGCTGCTTGAAACGCCTCTTGTTGGCTTTGGAGTGGTATTCATTCTTGCCCTTGGTGTTGAGCCCTCGAGTGGTCTCCTACCTCCCTGTTGCCTCCTAGTGGCCGAGGCTCCGGAACTACCTTAGACGCCTCCAAACTGGACAGCCTTGTAGTTAACCCTTCAATGCTATCTTTCAAGCCCTTGATAAGGTTAAACAACTCTGGGGAAATAGGCTCGGGGCTGGGCGTACATGCGGAAGTTCCTGACATTGTTCAAAGACACTAAAACACTCAAACACGTTAGGTTAGCTAAAACAAAAACGCCTCACAAGTGTATCACTCGAAAGCAAACTCTCACTCTCTAGTGGTGCTCAACAAGCTTGTTGATGGCTCGTCTTGTATTAGTAAAAAACCTCACGTGAGTTCAATAAATAGCCAAATAAAAGCTTTAAAGTAGAAGCGAAATTCAATTTCAATCACATTAAAAACGTGTTTGACTCAATAAAAGAGAAGAAAAGACTCAAAACGGAAAGGACAAGTTGCACGAATGTTATATGCAACTAAGTATGGACTCAAAATTTGAACTCAAGATAAGCCTTGAAAGAACTTACTCGTCAAGCCTAAGCAAGCAAACTTTGGACACCGAAGGTGTGTGTAGAAGGGCTGGTCAAGGCTAAGGCGTGGCTCGAGTGAAGTGAGCTAGGCGAGGGCCAAGGCGTGGCTAGGCTAGGGTGAAGCTAGGCTAGGCGTGAATGGCTTGGTCCCTTTGAGTGAGATGAGCTCCTTTGTAGTCTGCTTTGGTTGCTGAACAATAACACTTAGCAAGACAACTTTTGAGTGAGATGAGCTCCTTTGTAGTCCTCTTTGATTGTTGAACAATAACACTTGGCAAGCACAACTTCAACTATTACAAACTATGAAATAAAGCAAGAATAAGCTAGCAAGAATGAAATAAAATGAATGACTAATGGCTGATTTATTTTCTCTTTCTTTTCTTTTCTTTTTCATTTCTTTCTTTCTTTTTTTTTTTTTGAATCTCGGATTTTCTTTTCCTTCTTTTTTTTTTAAACTTACTACTGGAATTAAAGAAAATAAACAAAAATGCTAAGAAAATCCTAATTAGTTGCAAGAGGATAGAGTTGACCAAGTAAATAGCTAACCAAGGGTGAAAAATCAAAACAAATAGGCTAAAAATGTGGAGGAAAGAGGTGGCTGAAAATATGGAGGAGAGAAGGCTTGGAAAATAGGCTGGACGATCAGCCTTCTTCTTGTTTTTTTTTTGAAAATTTAGGGCTTGTTTCGGGTTGTGTTTGGCCGTGGGACAACAGCTGGTGGTGGTGTGGTGGTAGGCACAAGGAACTGGTGGTAGGCGCGGTGTAGGCGTGGTGTTGGAGTGGTGCCGGCGTCCAAGATTCACAAACAAAGGCAACAAACTTGTTAGTTCAATCAAAAACTTGGAATAGAAATGGCAATGGCAATAGACTCAAAACAAAACAAGACTCAAACAAGAAGACGAGACACTTTTGGTTTTTGAATGATTTACCAACTCTTTTTTGTAGGTTGAACGTGAATTAGCTCTGATACCAATTGATACGGGGATTAGCCGCGAAGAACGGATCTAGACGAGCAACCTAGTTCCGGGAATAGAAGCAAACGAAATTCAGCAAACAAAGATGAAGGAAAACGTGCAAAGCAAAGAGGGAAAACGAAATAAGAAAGAAGAACCGAA
Source organism: Fagopyrum homotropicum (assembly GCA_033239125.1). Taxonomy (NCBI): domain Eukaryota; kingdom Viridiplantae; phylum Streptophyta; class Magnoliopsida; order Caryophyllales; family Polygonaceae; genus Fagopyrum; species Fagopyrum homotropicum. The sequence continues at coordinate 64,842,727 of BSWB01000005.1, forward strand.
AGGAACAAACGATAGAACCCTTGGATTCGATTATCCAAGAACCAAACCGATGACGATTCGACCCCGCTTCTTACAACTTCACACAATCGATCTAGAGTTATCGAAGGCACGGAGAGGTTGCTTCAATTCGACTTGTAGCACCAACCCGAAGGAGATTGACACACACAAGAACGAGAAAGCTATGCAAACACCACAATTCTCACAAGACAAGAGGCTGAACTCAAAGGAATTCAATTTGGCACTTAGGCAATGTGTTTAACGTATTCTGCCCCACAAAATGAAGAGAGAAAGGTTTATATACAACCTAGACCTTCTCTCCTAAAAATAGAAAAGAAATAAATACAATAATTACAAATTAGAGTGTTTTAAATAAAACCATAAAATAGACTAATTCTAGGCTTTATTTAACACTCTCTAACTAGCTTCACGCCAGCCTTGCTCACGCCTTCATCCATGCACATGCACACGTGGGGCTCTCCTATGCTCCATTCGACTTCTTCTTGGCTGGCCCAATGTGGCTAAGCATCATGACGGGCCTTGGACTCATTGGAGGTGAGCTTGGGTGAGCTTCTTGAACCATGGCAAGGAAGATAGCATCCATCTCCGCTTGGCGTTTGGCTTGAGCTCTTGTTAGGGCTCCTTGGGGTGTTGAAGATGGAGCTAGCTCGGATGACCCTTCATCACAAGGTGATTTAGCCGTGGGTAAGGGGGGGGGGGAATCCATGAGGTTTCAATCTAGCCTTAGCCTTTAAACACACAAGACATCTCTTAAGAAAGTTCTCTACATCTCTAAGCATATGAGGCCAATAAAAATGTGAATGTAGCATATGATAAGTCTTATCTCTCCCAAAATGTCCCATTAAGCCTCCCATATGGGCTTTCTCAACAAGTAATAGCCTAAGAGAACACATAGGAATGCACACTTTATCGATTCTAAATAGAAAACCCTCAAACAAGTAATACTTATCAAAGGCTCCTCTAGATGCACATTGCTTAAATATGTCTCCCAAATCAGAATCATCAACATATAGATTCTTAATATAATAGAAACCTAAGACCTTAGAATCCATAGTTGTGATTAAAGAGTGTCTCCTAGAGAGAGCATCCGCTATAACATTATCCTTGCCCTTTTTATACTTTATGACATAAGGAAAAGTTTCTATAAACTCCATCCATCTACCATGTCTCCTATCTAACTTATCTTGACTCCTAAAATGTCTTAAGCACTCATGATCGGTACGTAGGAAAAATTCACTAGGCCATAAATAATGTTGCCATGTTTTTAATACTCTAAACAATGCATAAAGTTCTTTATCATAGTTCGAGTAGTTTAAACATGATCCCTTTAATTTCTCACTAAAAAAGGTTAGTGGCTTACCCTCTTGCATGAGTACTCCTCCAATGCCAATACCCAAAGCATCACACTCGACCTCAAAAGGTTTGGTGAAGTCCGGAAGAGCTAGGAGAGGTGCATGGGACAACCGCCACTTCAACTCCTTAAACGCCTTCTCTTGAGCATCTCCCCACACAAATGGCACCTTCTTCTTTGCCAAGGACGTGAGTGGGGCTGCTATGGTGCTGAAATCTCGCACAAAACGTCTATAGAAGGTTTCTAGGTCGTGGAAACTCCTCACTTGACCGACGGTTGTGGGAGTAGGCCGTTCCTGGATTGCCTTGATCTTCTCTTCATCCACCTCTAGACCTCTTGTGCTCACTACAAAACCAAGAAAAACAACTTGATTAGTACTAAACTCACATTTCTTCAAATTAGCATACAAATATTCAATTCTAAGAGTTGCAAGTACTTCCCTCAAATGTTCCTCATGCTCTTCAAGTGACTTACTATAGATGAGGATGCCATCAAAGTAAACCACAAAAAACCTACCAATATAGTGTCTCAACATGTCATTCATCAATCTCATAAATGTGCTAGGAGCATTGGTTAAACCAAATGGTATCACTAGCCACTCATAAAGACCAAACTTGGTCTTGAATGTCGTTTTCCACTCATCTCCCTCCCTCATTCTGCTTTGGTGATAACCACTCCTAAGGTCAATCTTAGAGAACAATGTGGCTCCATTCAACTCATCTAACATGTCATCTAAACGTGGGATAGGGTGGCGGTACTTAACGGTTATGTTGTTGATGGCTCTACAATCAACAGACATCCTCCATGTATTGTCCTTCTTAGGCACTAAGACGACGGGAACGGCACTAGGACTCAAACTCTCCCTTACATAACCCTTATTTAGGAGTGTGGCACCGGGAATAAGGTCTATTTGGTGCTTAATACCTCTAAAAGGTGGAAGGCCAGCCGGAATCTCGTCGGAAAACACATCACTAAACTCATCTAGGATAGCTAGGATGGACTTAGGTAGGGTGGCCTTGGCTACATCACTCAAAGTCACTAAAAGCTCTTGCACAATCTCACAAGAATGGCATCTAAAGGGGTGTAATCTAGGATGTACTCCTCCTTGGATGCTAGAAGGGTACTAGGAGGTGTGGCTAATAGGGTGGTACCAGTCTTTACCGTGGGTTCTGATTTAGGCCATGAGCTATCCCCTCTCTTTTTCCCTTCATTTTGCTCCACACTCAGCTCCTTCTTCTCATAAAATTCAGCAATCTATAATGGTGTCACTAGCTTAAGAGTTAGTGTTTGACCATTAAATTCAAAGGTATGCCTATTAGTAAAACCATCATGCTTAACTCTCCTATCCAATTGCCATGGACATCCCAAAAGAATATGACAAGCTTGCATGGGAACTACATCACAAGTAATGGTGTCTTCATAGCTACCTAAAGTGATAGTAACTCTAGCTTGCCTATTTACTTTTAATTCTCCACAATCATTCATCCAATGAAATTTGTAAGGCCTAGGGTGATAAAATGTGGTAATTTGCAACTTATTAATCAAACCAATGCTAGCTATATTGAAAAACTACCTCCGTCTATGACCATATTACATATCTTCCCTTTAATTAAACATCTAGTATGAAATAGGTTCTCTCTTTGATTATCCTCACACGGAGCTAGCTTAGCATGCAAAGTTCTTCTAGCTATTAATGATTCTCCATGCTCATATTCAATGCCCTCATCACTATCATTACCAATTTCATGCAATCTATTAAGGTTGGTGTTATCATCGTTTTCATGCTCATCCTCACTCTCATATTGTCTAAATTGAATTATAATCATAATTTTCTTATTAGGACAATCCTTCATATAGACCTTGACATTTAAAACACACAATATCTCTAGAACGAAGAGTAGAGTCAGAGGTACTCCCTTTAGGACCACTTGAAGGCTCATTCAAGGGTCTAGAAGATGAAAGAGGTGTTGAGCTCCTTCTTTGTACTCCTTGGTCCATGGTTGATGCTTTTCAGTCCTCCTTGGTTGATGTAGGCTCACGGCTGTAGGACCCTTGGGGCCGGCTGTTTTGTGCTTTCCATGAGCTTGTAGCTCCAAAGTTTGTCTTGGCACCTTGGTTCCTTACCTTTGTCTTCTTCTCTACTTTGATTGCCAAATGCAGCAGCTCCACCATGGTACTATAAGGGTACAAATCAATTTCATTAGCCAAAGATGAGTTTAAAATGCGTAGATACCTAGCCATTGTAGACTCCTCATCTTCAACCACATTAGCTTTCACCATTGCCATTTGCATAGAGGTGTAGACCTCTTCGGCACTCATGTCTCCTTGTCTAAGGTTCTCCAACCTTTGCCTCAGCTCCCTAGCATAATGTTGAGGTACAAAACGAGCTCTCATCAAGGCCTTCATTTGTTCCCATGTAGTGATGGCCGGATCCAAGGTTCTTCTCCTTTCCTTGACAAGATGATCCCACCATACTAGTGCATAGCCTTGGAACTCCAATGATGCAAGATGGACCTTCCTTTGCTCTCCAAAGTGATGGCAAGACCAAATTTGCTCCAATTTAGTCTCCCAATCCATGTAGGCATCCGGGTCACACTTGTCTTCAAAGTTGGGGATCTTGACCTTCACTTTCCCTATTCCATCTAGCTCTTGATAAGGCCTAAATGGCTCATATTCTCGTCCTCTCCTTGGTTGTGGGTGACGCCTAGGGAACTCTCTCCACATACCTTCTTCTTCAACATCCTCTTGTGGCTCCTGAAAATCATCCACAAAACCTTGCACATTAGGTGTTCTAGGAAGAGTGTTAACATGTCTCATACCTTGCCCTTGAGGGGTTCTTTGGGGTGATTCAGGGGTTGTTTCTCTAGGGGCATCTCTAGATGTGTCTCCTAGCTCAAAAGTGGACCTCGGTTGTGGCGTGGCCGTGGGTGTTGGCCGAGGCTCCAACGTGCCAATCCGGTGGGTCAATCTTGCCACCGAATCCATTAGTTGCTTCAACATAGCAAATGTCTCCGGGTGCATTGGCTCACTGCTTTGGGACTTGCTTGGACTATTAGACCTATACATGATCAAAAAAGCACACAAAACAAGCAAACTAGTTGAATTAGATAAAACAGAAAATTCTCACAAATGTTTACTCTCACTCTCACACTCAAGTTGTGTTGATCACAAGCTATTTGATGCAATTGACTTGGATGAATTAAAGCTCCTTCTAAGATCAATGCCTTAGCTCAACTAGCACACTCCTTGACTTGAATAAGAGTGATACACGGCTGCTTGAAGGTTTACAACAGAAAAACGTTATGATAGACACTAAGAGATGGAGATAAGACTCAAGACTCAAAGAAAGATGCAAGAGGCTGTTATGGACTCTCAAAGATGGTAAACTCAAGATATGATAGAATTACAATGAAACAAGAAAGATAGACACACAAAAGACTAAGAAGAGAGCTTCACTTACCTTGTCCTTATGCAATGGAGAGAGATATGGCCGGCTGTAAAACATTGGTTTTAGGTAATGCTGATGGATAAGAAATGAGGTAGGTAACTCTTTTTTGTAGTCTCAATGATCCTTTCACAATCAGATTGCAAAAACACTTATTTTTCTAGCTTCTACACAACTTAGGTTGGTATAGAATATGATATGATATGTATGATAGATTGGAAGGATGAAATGATATGATAAAATGTTCTTCTTCCTTTTTTTTTTAAATGTAGGACCTTGGCTGACGTTCTTTTTTTAATAAAAATTGGAGAGAGGAATGAAAATAAAATTGAAAAGAAAAAGAGATAACTAAGTAGAAGTAGTCTCTTGGTTGTTGCTATAATTTAGGAGCTTTTTGTGGCCTCTCTCTTCTATTTTTCAATGTCTGATTTGTCTTTGGAGGAGTGGTCCCCTTTTGCTTCTAAAATTGTATTGGGAAGTTATTTGGCAAGAGAAAAAAGAGCTGGACATTTTTTATGAAGAACAGGTGAAGAAAGTGATGTAGAATGGCAGGAAAATGACGGTTTTGGCTTGGCTTTCTCTCTTCTCCAAGAAACACAAGAAACATAGCAAATTAGACTCAAATAGACTCTTAAAATGAAGCAATTGACTCAAACAAAGAAAAGACTAAAAGAAGATACTCAAACCGTCAATGGTGATGGTTGATTCCGAACTCACAAGCAACTAGCTCTGATACCACTTTGATGCGGGTTGGGGCCGCAAATGACTAGATCTAGATTGGGAATCCTTGAAGACCAACAATGGACGTTTTTCCTTGACAAATGGCACGCAAAATCAGATTGTTTAGAACTAGAAATGACATTGGACAAAAGGGAAGAAAGAGAATGAAAAGGAACGTGGAATGTGTAGAAGTAGATCCAAACGAACCAAAAGACTCCCTTACAAGAACCTTGATCAGATTGATCAAAACCCAAGGAAGATGATGCCTTCAACCCTTTCTTCTATAACCTTACACAAGCCTTCAATGGAGACAAGAACAAGGAGGAACTAGTATTGACTAATAGCACCAATCTCTAAAGAGATTAACACACAAAAGAACAATCTAGCAAGAATTCACAACAATTCAATCAATGGCTCACTTTATTAATTGAATTTTCTGAATAGGAACTAAAGCTCTCAAAGAGACGGTTTATCAATTGGCTGAAATCTATCCAATCAGGAAAGAAGCTAAGGGAGGCTTTTTATATGCCTAGAAAGCCTCCTATTTTAAAAAAAAAGGAATAACATTTGTCAAAAAGACAATAAAACAAATAAAACAAATAAAAATAACCCTTAAAATGTTTTGAACCTAAATGTTATAAAAAGTCTTGCATTTTATAACAAAAGATGATATAAAATACAAAAGAAGCTCCAAAAGCCTCATTCTTCCATTTCTTGCAATTCTGGAACAAGTGTCTCTTCTTTGCTCTTGCATGGCTCCAAATCACGTGTGCATGGTCTCCCTTCCACGTCCAAGTCGTCGGGAATGGTCATTAACGTGACTAAGGAAGCCTCAGTCAGCAATGGATCATCAATGGTCTCCTTAGGAGCTAAGGACACCAACAAGTTGGACACCTCCTCTTGAATTGCTCTTACCCTTGATCTAGTGGTTGCCCTTGCATTGTAGGACTAATAGGGGTTGTTGGTGATGGTCCCTCATCAATAACCTAAAAAGAGAATAAGAACCGGATGTGATTGTATATGAGTATGTTGTGTGTTATGTGTTCTTATGTGTGTGTTTGTGCCATATTATCTATATAATGCCTAGAATGTGAGCTAACGTTTTGTTAGCATGAAATATTGTGATATTTTAGGCACGTTTTCTAAGTGTATTTCATCTATATTGGTATTCATTGATAAAGCATTGAAGCATTTGTGAGTTAGTTTATCTATTTTGTCGATATAGAGATCTACATAAGCTTTGTGTTGATTGTAGGCAATTAAGAGCTAATTCCGAACGGATTGAGAGAGAATGGAGCTAGATTGAGTATGTCCAAGGATTGAGGACATCACTAGGAGCTAAGGAAGATGCTAAGATGAAGAATGACACAAAAGCAAAGGAAATTACGAGCTATGTACGTTCCACGCTCTAAAGTACGACCGTACTAGGTTCCACGTTCTATTCCACGGCCGTGGAACCTTGGCAAGACGAGCGTGGTGCATTCCAGTAACTTACACGGCCGTGGAGAGTTGTTACAAACCGTGATCCAACTCCACGCTCTAAATTACGGGCGTGGAACCCTTCCACGACCGTGATCTTGACGATCTTTTACGCGATATTTTAAGCCACGATCTTCTACGCACATGGCCCGAAGACGCATTTTATTTGGGCCTATATAAGGACGGAAGGAAGGAGATTCCGTCACCTCCGCTTACCTTAGTTTTACGCCTTCGCTTAGATCGTCGTTGAGATATTTGCGCTTTGCCCTATTGAGATTTCCGGATTGACGGAAAGAGTGAAGATTTGGAAGATTGTTCGTAAGGAGATTTCACTTTATCCTTAGTTTTGATTAGAAGACGGATTGACATCCCGTTCTTCGTTCTTATCTAAGATTGTGCTTGTTTGTGTTATTCCAAATCTATTGATATTATTGTTCTTGATTTGTGGATTTAAGATTGGTTTGAAGGTTATTGAAGGTTTTCGGAAGTTTTCATCTTTCATTCTTTTAAATCTTGAATTTGATATCAATATGACTGTTGTTGGCTAAAACCCGTTAGCAATTCTAAGGTGAAGGGTTGATAGTTGTGGCTTAGATGATGATAGATCGATCGTAAACAGATTGGACCCTGAGAGTTAGAGAGAATCGCCGACGAACCTAATCCACGGTCTGTTCTTGAGCTTCCACGGCCGTGGAACTCAAGAACTACCCGTAATTTTGTATCAGTTACGAACCTTGCTTTTACTTTAATCCAAAGTTAAAGATTTGCTTTAACTTAGTCTTGGCTTACCTTTTCTAGGTGGTAGTGAAGCCTCAACAACCTCTACCCTGATTTCGAGCGTCACAACCTTAATCGGTTTAGTTAGTCTTGATCCTTGGATTACAAGTTTGGGTATTTGACGTTAATATTTACCTTTAGAATCCTTCTATACTGAAGCCTCAACAACCTTTATAGAGAGTGCCTTTAGGTGAATCATATAAGGTCTTGGAACTTCACCGTACATTGCTTTACATTCGTATACCTTTGCATACCTCAACTCTGTCCTTATATCTTTAGTATATCTTGAATCGATTGCCACAGCTGGATTCCTGGATCCTTAGGATTGTTGTTTTCCCAATAATTTACAAAGCTCATACATTTACTTGCTTGATAACTCTTAATTGGATTTAACCCCCCAAATCCCTGTGTTCGATACTCTGGAATTCTTGCTTAACTATATCGATCCGTACACTGCGGGTTCGCATGCTTGATTTCTAGTTTTATAAATTTAAGACTTATTTGCACGCACGCTAAGTGACGAACAAGTTTTTGGCGCCGTTGCCGGGGATTTGGTCTAGGCCGAATTCGGTTATCGGTTGTCAAGCTTGGGAGCTTCTCCCTTATTATTTGATATCTTTTCGAGTGTATGCGCAGGTCTAGGAATAACGAAGACCTCTTACCTCTTGATCAAGAGCTTGAGAGGACTTTAAGGAGAAAGCGTAAGGAAAGACAAATGGCTGAAGAAAGAGAACGTGATCTTCAATCGGAGTTAGCGGAAAAGGAAGCTCAACTCCAATGGAGTGAGAAGACTCGTAGGGAAGAAACGGATCGTCATCAAATGAAGGTTGATGATCTAACGGATATGATGTTCCAAATGAGGCTGGAAATAAACAACCTCAAAGAGAAAAAGAAAAGGAGGAGACCGGGAAGATCGGTTAGAGCCAACTCATCCAATTAGGATAGCGACTCCTCCATGCCACCACTAGAGGAAATTGATCCAACGATCAATGTGAATCCATTCTATCCACGGCCAGTTGCAAATCGCCGTGTTCCACCTAGGAACGCAAGGGTTGAACGTGTGGATGAGGAGCCAAGAACTCTTGGCCAAAGGATGGACCCAACCCAACAACCACGCCGTTTAGGTGTGAACTTTGATGCTGACGATGTACAAGGGTTTAGCTTCAACCCTCAAGTTATTACCATTGTTCGCCAAAACCAATTTGGTGGAACAAGCGCTGAATCTCCACATCAACATCTACAAAACTTTGAGATTATGATGGAGACAATGAAGCCTAAGAACGCAACTACCAACAGCTACAAACTCAAGCCTTTCTTCTTTTCCTTGAAGGGAAAAGCATTATCTTGGTATCAAGCTCTTCCAAGTGGAAAGCTTGAAACATGGGAGGATCTTTCTTCGGAATTCCTCACTAAGTTCTTTCCGCCATCCAAAACGGCGGAGCTAAGAGGTAAGATTAATGCATTTTCTATGAGATCTAACGAAAGTTTGTTTCAATCTTGGGAAAGATTTCAGGATTTGCTATTGGATTGCCCTCATCATGGCATATCCAAGCTTGCACTATTGGAGAATACTATAAGGGGCTGGATGTGAAGACACAATTCAAGCTCCAATCCCTTTCACGTGGTACATTCATGGACATGAGGGAAGATGACGCTTGAGACTTCATTGAGAAGCAAGCGCGAGTTATAGAGAAGTATTCTCATCGGAAAGCGGAGGCGAATCATGTGGATCAAGGAGCAAAGCTATCACAAGCAGCTCAAACTCAAATCTTTTCTTTCAACACGGAGATTAAAGAGTTGAAGGAAGCCATCAAAACCAACTTTCCGAAGCACAAGGAGCAAGATGTGGGTTATTTAGGCAACAACAATAACCACAACGGTAATGAGAATACCAACCGCAACAACCGGAATAACAACCGGAATAATTGGAACAATAACAACAACAACCGGAACAACAATTGGAATAACAATAGGGGTTCAAACAACAACAATTGGCGCTCCAATCAACAAAATTCCGGTAATTCTTATCCTTCCAATTCAGGAAATTCACTAACTCCACCTTCCTCTTCTTCCACTCCTTTGAAAAGCCAAGGGCAAACATCTAATGGTGGAAGCACTTCGGGGAAAGAGAAGCCCGATCCCATGTTGGAAACGATTTTGGGGAAGCTTCAAGGATTGGAGACTCGCATCATCAAGGTTGATGATCACATTACTAAGGTGGATAAAGCCCAAAAGGTTTTAGAAAACCAAATGTTCAGCCATGCGGAGGAAGTTCCTAGGAATCAAGGGAAACTTCCAGGAAAGACGGAGGACAACCCAAAAGGAAGGGTGATGGCAATCACAACTAGGAGCGGAGTAACAACTATTGACCCGCAGCCTAAGTTTGTAGAAGTCCCCGTTGAGAAAGAGAAAGAAAAGGGGAAGGAGAAGGAAGATGTCTACGTCCCTCCTCCCGCTTACAAACCTCCTCTACCGTTCCCGCAATCTAGAGCAAAAGCGCGTCTAGACAAGCAATTCGGTAAGTTTATTGAACTCATGAGCAAACTGCATATTAATATACCCTTCATTGATGCTATTGTAGATATGCCGGCTTATGGTAAGTTCTTAAAGGAAATCCTCTCTAACAAGAGAAAGCTAGAGGATTTTGGAGAGGTTAAGATGAGTTCGGATTTTTCGGATCTCATCAAAACTATGAAAGAGAAGATGCCCCCAAAGCTAAAGGATCCGGGGTCATTTTGTATTCCCATAGGAGTGGGAGATGTCACATATGATGCATTATGTGACTTGGGAGCAAGTGTGAGCATCATCCCACTTGCATTATGCAGGAAGATCGGTTTAGGTGATCCTAAACCAGTGAAGATGACGTTGTACATGGCGGATCGATCCATAACTCGTCCCGTAGGTATTGTTGAAGACGTCCCGGTCAAGCTAGGTAAATTCTATGTTCCTATAGATTTTGTTGTGCTTGACATTCCTGCAGATAGTCCGGTCCCGATCATTCTCGGAAGACCGTTTCTTGTAACATCCGGCTGCATAGTCGATTGCAAGAATGCTAGACTCGCCTTTGACATAGGAGAAGAGAATGTAGAGTTCGTTCTTTCCACTCTAGTGCAGGAACCAATCTTTGATGAGGATATATTCAATATCCAAGATGAAGAAGGGTTGTCTAGAGAGGAGGTAAGTGTTATTCTCTTCAAAGATCCTTTGCAAAAGGTTATTAGTATGAGTCTAATGGATGTAGGGGAAGAAGAAGAGTGCAATGAGGCAATTGAAGCCTTAGAAGCTCAAGAAGAAGTGTGTGAAGAGGAGTTTGAGAAACTCCACGACGAGGCAGAGAACGTACGGATCCACGGTCATACACTATATTCCACGGCCGTGGATTTCACCAACAAAAGCGTGGAGCACTCCAGAGGGTTACACGGTCGTGGAGAGAATAGAGCAACCGTATTTACTTTCCACACCCAGAATCACAGCCGTGGAGGATGCAAAGAGGCCGTAATTTTGGGTGATTCCAAAGGTAATTGTGTCTCTTCCTCAACTTCTCTTGATTCTTCTCCAACTCCTTCTACACCCTTAGACACTTCTAAGGAAGCATCGGATGCTCCTCAAGAGCCATTGGAAACTCCGATAGTCATGGAATTGAAACCACTTCCTACTCATCTAAGGTACGCATTTCTTGGACCTAATTCTACCTTTCCGGTTATTGTTAGTTCCGATTTAAGCATAGATGAACATAGCAAGCTCATGGTTGTCCTTAAGAAACATAGGAAAGCTTTAGGATATACTATAGAGGACTTAGTAGGAATCAAACCTTCCCTATGCATGCATAAGATCTTAATGGAAGAGGACTTTAGGACTTCGCGACAACCTCAAAGGAGGTTGAATCCGACCATGAAGGAGGTTGTCAAGAAGGAAATTCTTAAACTTCTTGATGCAGGTATCATCTACCCTATCTCCGATAGCAAGTGGGTGAGTCCGGTACAAGTGGTTCCGAAGAAGGGAGGAATGACGGTCATCACCAACAAGAATAACGAACTCATTCCTACCCGAACCGTAACAGGATGGCGGATGTGCATAGCCTACCGCAAGCTAAACAACGCGACGAGGAAGGACCACTTCCCACTACCCTTCATCAATCAAATGCTTGAAAGGTTAGCACAACATTCGCACTTTTGCTATCTTGACGGTTATAGTGGTTTCTTTCAGATTCCGATACACCCAGATGATCAAGAGAAGACCACATTCACGTGCCCGTGGGGTACGTTTGCCTATAGGAGGATGCCGTTCGGGCTTTGTAACGCCCCAACTACCTTTCAAAGGTGCATGATGGCCATCTTCTCCGAATATATAGAGGAAATCATGGAGGTTTTTATGGATGACTTCTCCGTTTATGGTTCCTCTTTTGACAATTGTCTTTCTAACCTTACTCTTGTGTTACAAAGGTGTGAAGACACTAACCTAGTTCTTAATTGGAAGAAGTGTCAATTCATGGTGAAGGAAGGCAATGTATTAGTACACTTAATCTCTAGTAGAGAGATTGAGGTGGATAAAGCTAAAATAGAGACAATAGAAAAACTTCCTCCCCCAACTTCGGTGAAAGGGATAAGAAGTTTTCTAGGACATGCTGGATTTTATAGGAGTTTCATAAAGGATTTCTCTAAAATATCAAAGCCGCTAACTAATCTATTGATGAAGGATGCAGTTTTTGAGTTTTCGCAGGAATGCTTAGATGCGTTCAATATGATTCGGGAAGCTCTAATTTCAGCCCAAATTATCCAACCTCCGGATTGGAATCTTCCCTTTGAGGTTATGTGCGACGCAAGTGACGTAGCTATAGGAGCTGTTCTTGGACAAAGAAAGGAAGGGCGAACCCACGCTATCTACTACGCTAGCAAGACGCTAGATGAAGCGCAGCTCAACTACACCACTACGGAAAAGGAATTTTAGCCATTGTTTATGCAATTGACAAATTTCGCTCTTATCTTGTAGGTGCAAAGGTGATTGTATACACGGATCATGCTGCGATCCGGTACCTCCTTGCAAAGAAGGATGCCAAGGCTAATTAGATGGATTCTTCTCCTACAAGAATTCGATCTAGAGATCCGCGACAAGAAGGGTTCGGAAAATTCTGTTGCGGATCATTTGAGTCGCCTAACACATCTAGATGACGACCACCTACCTATAGATGACTCCTTCCCGGACGAACATTTACACATTGTAGAGGAGTGCATCGATGTAATATCCAAAGGTAACGAACCATGGTTTGCTGATTTTGTTAACTATTTGGTTTGTCAGGAAATACCGCCCGGATTATCCTACGCACAAAGAAAGAAGTTCTTTAAGGATGTTCGGGAATACTTTTGGAATGAACCTCTCCTCTTTAAGAGAGGTCCGGATGGCATTATTCGGCGATGTGTGCCGGAAGATGAGATGCAAAGTGTCATCCGCCATTGTCATTCACTACCTTGTGGAGGACACGCTAGTTCGAACAAGACGAGCGCTAAGGTATTGCAATCTGGATTCTTTTGGCCTACACTATTTAAAGATGTGCAAACCTTTGTTTCCTGCTGCGATGCTTGTCAAAGAACAGGAAATATCTCTAGGAGGAATGAGATGCCTCTCAACAACATCCAAGAGGTGGAGATCTTTGACGTTTGGGGAGTAGACTTCATGGGATCATTCCCATCATCTTGTGGTAACCAATACATACTTTTAGCAGTTGATTATGTTTCAAGATGGGTTGAAGAGATTGCCTCTCCCACCAATGATGCCATGGTAGTGGTTAAGTTCTTTAACAAGACCATCTTCCCACGATTTGGGACACCAAGGACTATCATTAGTGATGGAGGCTCTCATTTCATTGCCCGGCGTTTTGAAGCTCTTCTAGCTAAGTATGGGGTGACTCACAAGATCGCCACCCCTTATCATCCACAAACTAGTGGACAAGTGGATATCTCAAACCGGGAGATCAAAGGAATCCTAGAGAAGACGGTTTCAAGGACTAGGAAGGAATGGTCTTTGAAGCTAGATGACGCATTGTGGGCGTACCGGACAGCGTATAAGACTCCCATCGGAACCACACCATACAACCTTGTATATGGGAAGTCTTGTCACTTACCGGTAGAGTTGGAGCACAAGGCGTTTTGGGAAATCAAGTGGCTAAATTTTAGCATAAAGGAAGCGGGAGAGAAGCGTCTCTTGGACCTAAATGAGCTTGAAGAACTCCGCTTGAACGCCTACGAAAACGCCAAGATTTACAAAGAAAGAGCAAAGCGTTGGCATGATAAGCATATCATTCCAAAAGACTTCAAAGAAGGAGATCAAGTTCTCCTCTTCAATTCAAGGCTTCGTCTCTTTCCACGTAAGCTTAAATCTCGTTGGACCGGACCTTTTCTAATCAAACGTATTTTCCCCCATGGTGTAGTTGAAGTATGGGGTGAAACGGGCGGAAGCTTTAAGGTGAACGGTCAACGACTCAAGAAGTATACACCGGAACTCCAAGTTGAAGAGTTCGCGCCCACCGCACTCGAATAAGTGCGAATTTGGTCTAGCTACGGACCTTAAACAAAGCGCTTCTTGGGAGGCAACCCAAGGTATTGCATTGTCGTTTTTGTTTTTGATTCATAGATTAGCTTAGTTTAGACGTTTTTGCTTTGTTTTGCCTTCGATACCTTCCGGTATGTTCGTGTTTTTGGATGTAGGAACAGTGGAAAAGGAAAGGGGAAGAGAAAGTTTGAAGAAAAGTGACGAAACTTGGACTTTGGAGCATTACAGAGAGTTCCACGGCCGTGGTTTAGACCGTGACAGCAACAGTGACCGTAATTTCCAAAAGCCTGAGAAAAATCACCAAAACCACGGTTTTGTACATTTCCACGGCCGTGGAATCCCCCGATAGACCGTGATTTTCAAAAATTTTTACGGTCATTATATAAACCACGTTTCTTCACACAACACAACACAAACACCCAAAACCACGCCAAGAACGCCGATTCCACGCCCTTCCTCTCAAATCCTCATTCATTAATCGTTTTCGACGATTCTTTGGCCTAAACTGAAGCAAATCCATACACCTACAAGATCCAAGCAACAATTCGAGCGGCAATTCACCGGACAAGCCACAATTCGGATTACAAAATCCGAAAACCTAGGTTTTTGGCTCTTTCTCTCTCTTTGTCGATTCGGCTTTGTTTTTGATAGAATTTGTAGGAGAACTGATTTGAATTGGAAGAAAATTAGTCTAGGACTGTTTGCTGCTGAGTTTGGTGTGATTCTGTTGGATTTTGAGAATTTTCGAGAGAAACCACGGTTCTTGGACGTTCCACGGCCGTGGAATCTGAAGAACAAACCGTGGTTTTTGACAAATTATGGATTTTGTAAGCAGAGTGTCCGGTAGGAACAAGAACAAGAATAAGGATAAGGATAAGAACAAAAAGAGGAAAGGCAATGATGCTTCCTCTTCTAGAGTACCACCCCCTTCACCTCATTCATCACCATCACCGCCTCGCCCTAGGATCCCTACCATCCATGGGGATCATCTCGATGCTTTAGAGAAGATCCATAAGAGAACGATCATAGGACCTAGGTACCTATTACTTGAGGAGTTAGAGCCTCTACATGTGATAGGAGACATTACTTGGCTTTTAGATAGAGCCGGCTTAGTCATCTTCTCCGCTATTCGGGAAGATGCTTGTGAGGAGATTACGAGGGAGTTTGTAGTTTCCTTCGAGCATAGCCATGTTGACAGGACAGTTTCTTTCCGGCTGATGGAAAGAAACTATGATTTCTCCATTAGAGAGTTTGGAGCCTTCTTCGGGTTCTACGAGACCTTCAATGGTCGTTTCCCTAGTGGCGTGTACGCCAAGGATTTCATGGAAGAGATCGCTATGATCTATGCCAGCAAGGACCGCTGGCAGCCAGCTGATACCAAAGCTAAGTTGATTTATCACTTAGCCTTGAAGATTGCTCACAAGTTACTTTCTTAGTGTCTCTTCCCTAGGACGGAGACGCCTCAGAAGATCAAGACAGATGAGCTCTTCCTTCTCTACTGTATGCTATACGGTAGACCTGCTGACTGCGCCACCCTCTTAGTTGCTACCGTGAGCAAGCTAAAGAACAAGAGGGCTGGTAACATTGGATACGGTGGGATGGTCACCCACATTGCTCGACAATTAGAGGTAGATTTCTCTGCTTGCACACGTATTGCTGCTACACCCCTAAGACTACAAAGCCTCATGACTAGAGGCATCATCTTCCCCACCCATAGAGGTCCACCATATGTTGCTATGCCATGGGAGAGTAGGACCGGGAGAGTGATTGAGTGGCTCCCCGAGTATTTCATTATGGCTGGACGCCATAACTGGAAGGCGACGTTCGCTGCCATGCATGCGAACAGATTGGTAGCCCCTCCTTATGTTCCACCACCACCAGTTGTAGAGGAGGAGATGGGAGGTGGAGATGATTATGAGGGAGGAGGAGGAGGTGAGCAGGACTTTGGTACATTCCCGGATCAGCCGAATGTAGTTCCCGACATGCCTAGACATTCTCCCCGCCCTGCTAGAGCATCTCGCTCTTCCTCTCGCCGTGCTAGTGTGAGTGAGAGGCCGACTTGGATGGCAGATCCTCCTGCTTGGTACAACACTCAGCCGGATTGGATGGGAGCTCCACCTCCTTGGCATGCACAGCCGCCACCTGCACCAGCACCTTCAGATGCACCGGCGTGGTATAGCCAGCCGCCTGACTGGTACGAGCAGTTGCCAGAGTGGGCTACCGACCTTTCTAGCAAGGTTGGAGCTTTGGAGATCCGTGCAGATGCTAGGGATGCACGAGTGGACGATCTAGACCACATGATGAGAGACGTTTACCGCCAGTAGTTCGGGCGGTACTATGATCCCAACTTCTCCCTGTTTCCGCCTCCACAGCAGTGACGACTTTGATGATCGACAGTTTTAGCCGCTCCACCACCATTTTGTGAGTTCTTTTTCTTTCTTTCTTTTCTTCTTTTTCTTTTCTTTAAACATTAGGGACAATGTTTGTTCCAAGTATGGGGTGGGGTGTGACTAATAGTTGTAATAACTCTTACTCACTTTTGTATGCTTCTATTGAGACTACCTTGCATGTTCATTCTATTGTTACACGTTTCATTATTGCATTGCATGAAAAAGCTTTTGAAAAACCCATAAAAATTTAAAAATTTTGAAAATTTTGTGCTTCTAAGGATAGAGATGATTTCTATGATAATCACCACTTGTGAATTGCGTTTTGATGACAATCGCATGCTTAAACAAATAGTGAATTGAAAAGAAATTGATTGAGTTGATTATCCCTCTTTTGCAAGTTTTATAATGTGATGAATGTTACTTAAATCATGTTGAGAAATCAAGGTTGAAATCACGTAATAAGTTCTTATGCTTCTTTTGAGATGATTAAGGCAATTCGATTTTCTTTCTTCTTTCTTTGATCATTTAGTCCCTCATTGAAATAATTACCTCCTTTACCTATCCGGGAATTTGGAGGAGTTGAAAAAGGCATGTTTGATGTGGGAGGGCCATGAAAGCAATATTTTGCATTCAAGAGAATAGAAAGAAATTATAGGTTTGGGGAAGTCAATCATGATGATGAGTAACTCGGCACCATTCACATAGCCGGGTGTTTGTGTCTTGCCAAAGTCGGATTGAGCGATATTCCTAGCGGATTATGGTATGTGCATCAAGGGTTTGAGGCATCTCATAAAAATTGAGAAACGCCAATCTCCTAGGCTTCGGTTTTTGTGCACCTCTATCCATAACTCCAAAAGTAAAGTCGAAAAATGAAAGGAAGAGAGCGAAGCTCTAAGTTGAAAGTGCTGCGGAAACCGCAAGAGAAGAAGAAAAGAGTAGTTATCCACTTTCCCGGATTCATGCACCACATTCCTTAAAGTTTTCCTTCCCTTTCCACATTCTAGACCTTGTTTGAAAGTCCTTAAGATCAAAAGAATGTTATATGACTTGGTGATCTAAATTGAAGTTTCTTATGATTGATTTTGATAATGTTTGAAGGTTATAATGTTTACATGGAAGTTTGATTGATTCATGAGCTTTCTTTACTCTTTACTCTTCGATTATGTGTATGAAAGTCTTATAAGCGAATGAAGCAAGATTTGAGAATGATCTATTTATTAGAAGGCACATTCATCTAAAAGAAGTTTTGCTTTGAGAAGGTACACATATTTCATCCTAACTTGAGTTTTAAAGTTTTTGAAAGACCTTGCTTAGGGACAAGCAAGTGGCAAGTATGGGGTTATTTGTTAGCATGAAATATTGTGATATTTTAGGCACGTTTTCTAAGTGTATTTCATCTATATTGGTATTCATTGATAAAGCATTGAAGCATTTGTGAGTTAGTTTATCTATTTTGTCGATATAGAGATCTACATAAGCTTTGTGTTGATTGTAGGCAATTAAGAGCTAATTCCGAACGGATTGAGAGAGAATGGAGCTAGATTGAGTATGTCCAAGGATTGAGGACATCACTAGGAGCTAAGGAAGATGCTAGATGAAGAATGACACAAAAGCAAAGGAAATTACGAGCTATGTACGTTCCATGCTCTAAAGTACGACCGTACTAGGTTCCACGTTCTATTCCACGGCCGTGGAACCTTGGCAAGACGAGTGTGGTGCATTCCAGCAACTTACACGGCCGTGGAGAGTTGTGACAAACCGTGATCCAACTCCACGCTCTAAATTACGGGCGTGGAACCCTTCCACGACCGTGATCTTGACGATCTTTTACGCAATATTTTAAGCCACGATCTTCTACGCACATGGGCCGAAGACGCATTTTATTTGGGCCTATATAAGGACGGAAGGAAGGAGATTCCGTCACCTCCGCTTACCCTAGTTTTACGCCTTCGCTTAGATCGTCGTTGAGAGATTTGCTCTTTGCCCTATTGAGATTTCCGGATTGACGGAAAGAGTGAAGATTTGGAAGATTGTTCGTAAGGAGATTTCGCTTTATCCTTCGTTTTGATTAGAAGACGGATTGACATCCCGTTCTTCGTTCTTATCTAAGATTGTGCTTGTTTGTGTTATTCCGAATTTATTGACATTATTGTTCTTGATTTGTGGATTTAAGATTGGTTTGAAGGTTTTCGGAAGTTTTCATCTTTCATTCTTTTAAATCTTGAATTTGATATCAATATGACTGTTGTTGGCTAAAACCCTTTAACAACTCTAAGGTGAAGGGTTGATAGTTGTGGCTTAGATGATGATAGATCGATCGTAAACAGATTGGACCCTGAGAGTTAGAGAGAATCGCCGACGAACCTAATCCACGGTCTGTTCTTGAGCTTCCACGGCCGTGGAACTCAAGAACTACCCGTAATTTTGTATCAGTTACGAACCTTGCTTTTACTTTAATCCAAAGTTAAAGATTTGCTTTAACTTAGTCTTGGCTTACCTTTTCTAGGTGGTAGTGAAGCCTCAACAACCTCTACCCCGATTTTGAGCGTCACAACCTTAATCGGTTTAGTTAGTCTTGATCCTTGAATTACAAGTTTGGGTATTTGACGTTAATATTTACCTTTAGGATCCTTCTATATTGAAGCCTCAACAACCTTTATAGAGAGTGCCTTTAGGTGAATCATATAAGGTCTTGGAACTTCACCGTACATTGCTTTACATTCGTATACCTTTGCATACCTCAACTCTGTCCTTATATCTTTAGTATATCTTGAATCGATTGCCACAGCTGGATTCCTGGATCCTTAGGATTGTTGTTTTCCCAATAATTTACAAAGCTCATACATTTACTTGCTTGATAACTCTTAACTGGATTTAACCCCCCAAATCCCTGTGTTCGATACTCTGGATTTCTTGCTTAACTATATCGATCCGTACACTGCGGGTTCGCATGCTTGATTTCTAGTTTTATAAATTTAAGACTTATTTGCACGCACGCTAAGTGGCAAACACGTTTTTAAACCGTTTGTGTAGATGTAACACCCCAAGTTCTCGGAACTTGGGGAGCTACTGGTTAGGACCTCACAATGGGTTTCAACCTTGGTTTAACAACAATTTTACTAGGATCTTACAACAAGGCAAAAATGTAATTAAAACAATTTCAATATAAGTAAAAATAAAGATAGCTAACAATCTAAATATAAGTAAAAATAAAGATAGCTAACATTCAAAACACAATATTTTATTGTATGAATGCACACGTTACAGCCTTACAAAGCATATATATATATATATATATATATCATGCATGCCGAATGGAAGACTCCCCCGTCCCCATCTAATGAGTACGTGGACCGGGCTGACCATCCGTCCCGAATCTCTCTGCAACTATTTATCTCTACAAAAATCTACAACACGGATAAACCGTTAGCTAACAATCTAAATATAAGTAAAAATAAAGATAGCACAAACAAAACCAAGATAACATAAAACAATCATCATGCTGGCACACAAACCTGTTATTATCTAGTAATTACGTGATTCACCTTATTCCATTTTACAGTTGTGGCACGAGAAATCTTAAGAGTTCCCGCATCCATTCCTTATCCAACTGGTTGTAGGTCTAGCTTACCTCCGCCGGTAACATCACTACAAACTGAGTGTGGACTAGTCCCTAAACAAACCCCCAACGCCCTCAGGCTAACTGAGCAGAATGTCACCGCCCGTTACTCTTACGCCAATGTATAGGTCGGTAGATAATTACTACTAACTATAAACACATCATTCACCCACCACTATCATTATTCACACTCATATCCAGAAGTAAGCTAAGTAAGCCCAAAGGATTTACCTGCATCGAAACTCGATTCCCATTATCTCAACTCGATTCCCATTATCTCAACTCGAATCCCATATTCTTAGAAGTTATAACAATTCCTTTAAGAGAAATTACTAAAAAGTCCTCCTAAGGTAAAATGACCATTTTACCCCTAGTACCAAAATTCTCAAAGATCCTATAATATATGCCCAAACCTTTATTTGGGCTTAATTTCACAATCTAACTCTTAAGAGTTAGTTTAGGTAGAACCTACAGATTACACATTTTTCTTAACTTTTAACAAGGTCACTAAGGTCCAACTTTAGCCTATCATACGAGCCCCGAATAAAAATACAAAATTCTAACAAAACTCTCAAAGTCTTCCATGCTATGCACTCTACCCATCGAAGCAAGAACTTCCCAAAAATACCTAATAATCACTTCTACACAAATTCACAAAGTCGGTTCCAAAACCAGAAAATCAGACTTAGCCAAAAACTGAGTGTTTATTAACTGCTCAACCAGTCCGCTTTGGACCTTCATAGATCTAAATCCAACCGTTGAATCAATCCCAAATTTTGATACATCGCATTATGCATGACACTCTATAACATACTAAAAATTGAACGGTGGATTGTATTTCTAAGGTATCTAAACGTAAGTTCAAACATGACTGCACAACATAGAAAGTTTCCAGCACTTAAAAATTTCAGCAACATTCAGAAAATTGTTTAAGGTCCCAACTTCCAAAAATCATAATTCCTAAACCACTTGCTGGATTCCCCCCAAATTTTAATATGTTCTACAACAATATGCCAACTACATCATATCCAAAATTCAAGTCCAACAGAGGTTAAAAGCCTATTCAACACTATCTCACAAAACAGCATCACATGCTGTTTTTCTCAACACTCAGCACATTTATAAAAAGTGTATGAGGAGTCAACTTTGAAACACCATAACTCTCAAACTATAACATGGATTCCTCTACCATTTTAGTATGATTTTACTATGCAATACCGCCTATGAAATATCCGAAAACCAGCCAAAAAGGAAGAGTCTAGCTTACCCATAATTGGACCCGAAGTTGATTGTTCAACACTTCCGAAAACTCAGGAAAATGCATGAATCTATACAGCTCTCCTACGGTTGTTCTGAGTAGGTTTATAATACGAAACTTGTACACGTTAGGCAAGGAAAAGGTGAACGGAAGTGTAGTGTAGCAAGGGGTACAAGCCTTACCCGATTCCGAGACTCGAAGGCACGGGGGAAGAAGGAACCAAGGTTGCTGCTGAGCATGCGGTTTGCACAGAAGGGGAGAGCCCAAGGTCCTTGATTACTCGAGGCTGCAACATCAGGAAGAGGGAGGCGGTTGCTGTCCTTGGAGGCCCACCAGCAGCTCGAGCCCGCCGCACCAACAGTGCCTGAGGAGGCTGCAATCACGGCTCACAAATCCGCTCTTGTTGTCTGAGTTCCTTCTTGTCGCGCGGCTGGAGTAGGGAAGACACTCCCATGGCCGCCTGTTGTCGATAGAATGATGCCCTACATTGGCCACGATGAGGAGACGTGCTGCACGAAGTGGGAGTCGGATCTGCGTCCACGGGTGGCCAAATCAGTCGATGTGTGCAAGGTGGTGAAGAGGGAAACAGTAAGCGAGGAGGACTTTGGCCTGCTGCGTACACAAGCGCCGGCTGCGATCCCTGGTGGTTGGCGGTTGCGCGTAGGAGGAGAGGCGGACGATTAGGGCGATGCAAGGGAGGAGAAGAGCATCAACCTAGGTTTCACGTGGGAAGCAAGTAGAGCTTCGGCCGCCTGTTGTTGCTGAAGTTACGTGAAAGGGTAAAGGAAGGAGGGTCTCCTAATGGGCCCAAATGACCCATTTCTGACAGGCCCGGATGGTAGGGTTCATAGGCCAAAACTCAGCTTCATAATGGGCCCGGAATACATGTTTTGATGGGTCCAAATGGTTAAGCTTAGAGATTAAAGAAGGTAGATTGACTTGTGTATTTTATGTGAGTAAGGTCCTCACATAAAATGATGAAAAGATCAAAGAATAAGAACTCGGTGTCACATAGTATATAATAAGAAGTCGGGAAAAATCCAAAACCGGTCCAGGTCCAGGTCCGGTTTTCTTTTGAAAAACTCGGAAGCAAAATTTCCGGATGTTACATCAGTTCCCCCTTAAAATAAGTTTCGTCCCGAAACTTAAAAGATGACAACATATAGTCGGAGTCGATACAAAAGAATTAAAGGGCCGGAAAGAGTTACAATCGGTCAAGTTCTGATTTGTTTCTGAGATAGCCGGAAATAAAAATTTCCGGGTAGTACACTAATTCCTCCTAAACAATAAGTTTCGTCCCGAAACTTAGGGTTAGATAACCATGATTGGCCTTTATGACACCAGTCGGGTGTATCTAATCACTACACAAAAGTCTCGTCGTTTCCACATCTAAGTACTCACACACCAAAGGTTATCAATACATCACCATCACTGACTAAGCACTCAAACCTGAAATACACAAGTAGTCAAACAATATCATACACATGCAGGGTCAAGCCCTAACTAGTCGTTTTCAAGGCTACAACTATCTCTATATAAATCTCTGAAAGGTTACGTCTCATACTATCCATAGTATCTCCTGTAGCCGCATCGGCTTTTCATAACACCTCTGACTCCGAAGTCTTTTCATGTACTTGCATCACAAGCGCCTTTTACTATGCTGTAGAGTGGTTACCGGATATCTTACCGGTATCATCCGGCTCAACTGTCTGATCCTCTAATCTAATGACCTAACTCGCGTCGGGTAGGTATCCCTCCAACTGAATCCGTGGACAATTGGGGTTACCCTCCCCAATAGGGTGAAGAATATTAGTCCATCATTCACTTCTAAACTACTTTAAAGTCTCACATGGTTGTCTTACACAACTTATCTCCAAATCCTTTGATGACTTTCTTGAGAATAAGTTGTCAAATTACCTTCCTTTCGTTATAACCACTTCCTTCCGGCCTTCTAAAAAGGTTCTGAGAATCAGATCTAGGACAACGCGCTTATACGTCTCCCGACACTTGTTAAGTTCTTAGTACAACTCACTTGGTCATGCTTCCTAAATATGAGCCAGTCGGATCATTCATCAAGTCATGAATCATCGCATACTTTTGGTCAAACTTCCAATTTGATATACCCAAAATTTAACTTCATGTGAGAATTCTCATATTGATCTATAGTTCCCTAACTTGAGGTTATAGATAACCTACATTCAGCTTCCGGTTCTGCTACAATGGACTCTCACTGCTGTCAAATGAATACATTACCCCTAAATTATGGTTAACTCATCCTCTACGTTTTACATTATCCACATTGGATTATCAGCCAGGTAATATCACTTTTACTCAAAAATGCAACTGGATACCATTCAATATAAACATAATACATATGATCTGCTCGACGGATCCGCTTTTTCAACACACCGTTTACTAGGTTTATCGTATAATCGTGTATCTTCTTTTCCTTATATGTCTTTCAACTCAGTCTGATAGTTACTCACCTTGAGCTTTCTAATGCTGACCCTGTACCATCGGGAACACTGTCCTAGAGTCCCCCATTCGGTATTAAATTCTAAAATTACTTGTTTGTCGACAGGTGACGAAGTCGTCATGTTTCACTTGGATTTATAATAGGGTACTGACAAGAGCTTTTCCTTATGTCGTTTTTATCTTATCAAAATAAATCTCAACTTAACACTAGAACAAGTATAGCGGTTAAGTAAGGGTCGAACCCAAGAGAGTTTGGTGATATTTTTATTAAATGCAATTATTGATTATAGAACAAAGTAACAAAGGGGGGGGGGGTTGGATGAATTGATGCATACAAAAACTAGAAAGCAAGTAATAAGATGAATATGATGATGATGAGTGAATCTACACTAGGTTAATTCTTAGCATGCGATTACTACTTTGATAAGTTCCTTTTTACAAGTTTTCAAGTAATGTTCCCGTCTTGATCATATGTATGTGTTGAGTCAACCGGCATCAACACAACTTAACAAGTTAGTGTTCCGTAAACCTATAAGAACAAGTCACAAGTTAGCTTTCAAACAAAGACTAAGGTATATAAAGAGAAGATTAAAACCATTAAACTAATCTTTATATTTGAGTTTATTTTCCTTTAAGCAATTACAACCCGTTATTACTTGAAAGTTACTACTAGATTAAAGACCCGAACCCGGAATCTATTAATCCTAGTTCTTTGCATGTACTTTAGAACCTAAGGTGATCAATCTTAAGTGATAATAAAACATGCAATTTAGACAAATAATGATTAAGAAACAGAAAGCATTACTAAATAAAACTTATATTAGAAAGGTACTTACAACCAAAGTAATAAAGCAGCTTCAAACCAACCCAATGTAGCAAGGAAACTAGAAGCTCATTACAAAGGAAGCAAGAGAAAAGAGAGAATAAAAATGGGAAAATGATGGATGATTCTAGCAATCAACCAAGGGTCTATTTATGCTACAAATGGCACTAAATGGGAGTAAATGGACGGCCAAAAACAACCACATTTACTGCCATAAAGGTGGTGCAAACAGCCGGAGTAAAGTCTCTGTTGTCGAACCGCAGGGGCGGCCTTCAGGACTGCAGGGGCGGTTTAGGGAGAAACGCTTGAAGTTCTTCGTGGCCGCAGGGGCGACCTGGCAATTCCACAGGGGCGGATCTTTAATGTTCTTCAAACGCCTGACTCTTCATCTTTTTGTCGCTTCTGATGTCGAGCCACAGGGGCGGCCCAGTGTCAACGCAGGGGCGGTGACACTAACTCTTTGGCTTCACAGCTCCGCAGTGTGAGACGCAGGCAGAGGCGCAGGGGCGCCGGTCTTCGCTTCTTCAGGATAAGTCACCGGAGGGGCGCCAAGGAGGGGCGGTGATAAACTTGGTTCCGGGCGCTGGCGAAGGCGCATGCTGCGTTCTGGAGTGCAGTGTCACCCGTTGGGGCGGTGACAATGCTCCGCGGGGGCGGTGAGGCACCAGAAGCTTTGCTTCGTGAATGGTCTTAAACTCCCAAGTGCTTATAACTCCTCTTTTATCTTCTTTTAGTCTTCTTCTTCTGGATCATGGAGTTAGTAGCATAAAACGACACCATTGTGCTAAAAAGACTCTAAAAACTAACCTAAATGATAATGATTCCATCACCTATCAAAATCCCCCATACTTAGAACTTTTACTCGTCCCGAGTAAAACAAATGACAACAGTTTTAGACTCAAAGGCCTCAGGAAGCATGGGTAAGAGGCATAGACAATAGAAAGAAAAAACCAAGAAAGAAAGAAGGAAAAAGAGAGAAAATGTGAGAAAATGTGAGAAAAAGTGGAGAAAACTATCATCCTTATATCTCCAAGAGTGACCTACCCGGGCAACCTCCTTATGACTCCGCTTCTTATGCCGCCAAACGTCGGAAGGAAAACCTACACTCGGTGCCGCTCATTTTGCCAAGGTGCCCTTTCGGGTTTTCACCTTGTCACTCTTCTTCTTTTCTTTGATGATCTCACTTGGAACTCACATTCCTCAAGTCCAATTTTGCACTAACCTAAGGTTGGTCGGACTACTTTTTGCATAAACCGCCCTTTCGGGTTTTCGGTTTATCCAAGGATTCTCATGCCTTTTTCCATTTTCTTTGGTTTTTTCTTCTTTTTTTTTTATATATGAATTTCAAACTGAACTAAAACTCAAAGCAAACACACTCAAAAAAACTTAAACCAACTACACAAGCAATGATAATTCCCTTTCCCATACTTGAAGCACACTTTGCCCTCAAAGTGGAAAATGAAGCAAAGATAAATGTGGGAAAGGGAGAAATGATGATACCACTAGTGGGATGGTCCGGCTGGACCATCCGGACCCTCCTCCGGTGGGTAAGGAAAGTGGTTGAAGAAGTGCTCCTGCCGGCGATAGAGTGTGTCAATGCGGGCCTGCTGAGCATCCATCCGGCGGCCAAAGGAGGTCTCAAAGTTGGCTTGCCAAGCCAACTGCTGAGCCTCGAGCTGCTGCTGCTGAGCCGCCTGCCAAGCATCCTGCCGGCAGTCAAAATGGGTGGTCATAGAGGAGGCGAAACTAGACTGCCACGCCTGCTGCTGCTCAAGCATGGTCCGCTGGTACTCGGTCTGCCATGCCTGATGTTGAGTAGTCAGGGCTGCCATCTGAGCCTGGAGGCTCTCCATGGCCGGACCATCATCCGGGGTTGCAGTAGGCATCTCCTCATCATCCGGTATGGGCATGTGGTCATCAAAATGAGTCCGGCTGGAGCTCGCATCGTGTCTCTCAACAATGGCCACCTGAGGCCGTCTCGGCACGAAAGGGTCAGCCGGAATATATAGCTCGGAGAGCTTGTCTCCAAGTGGAAGCGGCCGGGGGAGGTATGTGATGTGGCTTCCATCTGCTAATGAAAGCCGAAAAAGGTTCTCCCTGTCCCTCTTGAGGAGCTTGTACCTCCTCAGCATCCCCTCCATGTATAGTGGGGCCTCCAACCCATCCTCTAAGTCGGAAAGATCCATCACCTGTGAGGCGATCAAGGAAATCACCTCACCGCCAACAATGTCCTTTGGCTCGTCCTTCCTAATCCGCTTCAAAATGGTAAGGAAGAGGTATGGCCAATCCGGTACCTTCTCGCTCATCGGAAGGCAAGTGTATCGCAATGGGAGGTCCTTGAGGGCGACCTTGTTCTCCTCTTTTTGTCCACAGAAGACACTAATGATGATCTTCGACAGGAGCCTCAAGCAAGGGTGAGTGAGTTTGTTG
Source organism: Fagopyrum homotropicum (assembly GCA_033239125.1). Classification (NCBI taxonomy): domain Eukaryota; kingdom Viridiplantae; phylum Streptophyta; class Magnoliopsida; order Caryophyllales; family Polygonaceae; genus Fagopyrum; species Fagopyrum homotropicum. The sequence goes on from BSWB01000005.1 coordinate 64,870,058, forward strand.
GAGTACTCACCCCCGGCATGAAACTCGGATCCGGTGGCGGCCTACCAAAACTCGCAAAGGTCGGGTGTCGGAACGGGTTCCCACCAGTTCTTTGAGGCGCAAATAGTTACCCTAAATGCTTCCTGCAGTTGGGTGTAATCTAGTGTATACTTTTTCTTGTTGAACTTGAATGAAAGTCCAACACAAACATGGTCCTCCTTCTCCATGGTGAAGGTGGCGATGAATTGGCGGCTGAGCTCGGGGTACGTCGGAGCACTCATGTCCAGAAATTCACCGAGCCCAGCGTTGGTGAGAAATGACTACATGCTCTCCAACATGCCCAATTTTTCCAAAGTAGGAACGTGCAAAAACCGAGTTGCATATACAACCCGATCCTGCACAATCCTATAACGGGTCTTCTTAGCCTCCGACATTTTGTATTTCCTCTGTGGTTCCATTTCTTTCAATTGATCAAAGGAATTAGAAAGTTCAGAAATTGGAGAAAGAGACGAACCCTCTGTAGCTATTTCCGCAAGGGCAGCACTTGCAAGCGAAGAGGCGGAGAGACGCAGGGGCGGGAGAACTTTTGAGGGCGATTTCTGACAGCGACAGAGGTGGTGGAGCTGGGGAGCGTTTGGGTGCTTCTTGGTGGTGGAGACGTTGCCGGAGGTGGTGAGTAGTGGAGGGAAGAGAGTGTGAGGGGGAAAGTGTTGTAGGATTAGGGATTTGAGAGATTGAGGGAGGTGTTGGTAAGGAGCGGGAGAGAGTGGCGTAGGGTGTCGGGGCTGGTTGTGGTGATGATGATGAGGTGGCGCAGGGACGTCGGAGTAGGGTTGGTACAGGGCGTGAGATTGGGGCATAGGGGGCGTGAGTTTGAGAGAGTGAAGGTTCGGGAGAGAGTTGTGGTAGGTGAGGAGGGAGATGGGTGGGTGGGGTAGGTGTAGGGAATACTTTTGGGATTTCTATTTTTTTTTCTTTCTAGGTAAAACCGCAGGGGCGGGGGCTTGTCACTACGGGGGCAGTGACAAGGAAGAGAGGGCGCAAGCTCAGCGCCGGGGGCGGCGCCGAGGTGCGTGTCAAGGGTGGCCGCCACAGGGGCGTAAGGGAGTCATCGCGGGGCGGTGACCAGTTTGTTGTCAATACAAGCCCAGTGCCGGGGGCGGTGCTGGACAGGGGTGTCACCGCAGGGGCGGGGACACTAAGCCGTAGGGGCGGTTTTCTTGACAAAGGCTCCTCTTCTTATTACTTCGGGTTGTCTCCCGAACAACGCCTTTGTTTTACGTCGTTGGCTCGACGTAAGGCCTCTACCTCTCTAATTAGGCCTCCTCTAGCACCATCTCATCAATCGGATCGTTCTTTACTCCTTCAAGGTAGGGCTTTAGTCTTTGTTTGTTTACCTTGAACACCTTGTGCGTTTGGCGATCATAGAGATACACAACGCCGTGAGGGTATAGTTCGGCTATCACGAACGGCCCCGTCCACCTTGAACGCAGCTTACCTGCAAAAATTTTCGAACGTGATTGAAAGAGAAGTACCTTATTACCTACCTTGAAGTCCTTCCGGAGAATGTTTCGGTCATGCTATGCTTTGGTTTTTTCTTTGTATGCAGTGGCATGGTCATACGCATTTAATCTCAATTCTTCCAACTGTTCCAATTGGAATTTCCGGAATTCTCCCACTTCCTCTATGTTCATGTTGTACTTCTTTACCGCCCACCAAGCTTTGTGCTAGCTGTAGCTCCACCCGAAGGTGGAAAGCTTTCCCAAACACGAGCCTGAAGGGAGACATCCCCATAGGAGTCTTGTAGGCTGTCCGATATGCCCATAGAGCGTCGTTAAGGCCTTGCACTCCAATCCTTTCTTTCAGGAGAGACCGTCTTTTCGAGGATGGTCTTAATTTCCCGGTTGGATACCTTATCTTGGCCATTTGTTTGTGGATGATAAGCTATTGACACTCGTTGGTGGACATGGTACTTCTTAAGGAGGGTCGTGATCGTCTTGTTGCAAAAATGAGTACCCCTATCACTGATTAAGGCTTTCGGAATTCCAAATCTTGCAAATATATTATCCTTAAGGAAAGCTGCAACCACTTTTGAATCATCAGTTTTGGTGGCCTTTGCTTCCACCCACTTGGAAACATAGTCCACCACAAGTAATATATATGTATGCCCAAATGAACTAGGAAAAGGCCCCATGAAATCAATTCCCCAAATATCAAATATTTCACAAAATATAAGAGAGGATTGGGGCATTTTATGTCTCCTTGAAATGTTTCCTACCCTTTGGCATCTATCACACACTTTGCAAAATGCAAAAGTATCTCTAAAAATGTGTGGCCAAAAGAAACCTGCATCCAAAACTTTTCTTGCAGTTTTGTTTGCCCCAAAGTGCCCCCCACATGCTTCGAAATGACAGAAAGTTAAGACAAAATGTACCTCATTATCCGGAATGCAACGGCGGATTACTTGGTCACTACAATGCTTCCAAAGGTAGGGGCCGTCCCAAACGTAGTGTTGAGATTCAGCCTTCACCTTCTCTAGTTGTGCCTTGGTGAAGTTTGGAGGGTACTCATTCCTAACAATGAAGTTCACAATGTCAGCAAACCAAGGTTTAAAAGATTGGAGCTTAGGACAAACCTCTGTCGTCCATTCCGCAGGGGTGCCTAGGTTGAGCCGCAGGGGCAAGACGCTTGAGGCACGGGGGCGGTTACACAACAGAGGGTTGTGTAGAAGGTGCCGTTTGGAAAACTTCCAGCTATCTCATTTCCTTTGGTTGGATCTTCCTCTTCCTTCACTAGCCTGCTCAAATGATCGGCCGCCAAGTTCTCAGCCCCCTTATTGTCCCGTGTATCTCTAGGTTGAACTCACTTAGAAGGAGCACCCACCGAATCAATCGTGGCTTTGGCGCCGGTCTTCACTTCTTCAGGATAAGTTACCGCAGGGGCACCAAGGAAGGGCGCAGGGGCGGTGACAGTCTTGGTTCCGGGCGCTGGCGAAGGCGCAGGGTGCGTTCCGGAGTGCAGTGTCACCCGTTGGGGCGGTGACAATGCTCCGCGGAAGCGGTGAGGCACCAAAAGCTTTACTTCGTGAATGGTCTTCAACTCCCAAGTGCTTATAACTTCTCTTTTATCTTCTTTTAGTCTTCTTCTTCTGGACCAAGGAGTTAGTAGAGCATAAAAAGACACTATTGTGCTAAAAAAGACTCTAAAAACTAACCTAAATGATAGTGATTCCATCACCTATCAGGTACCACTACTTTTCTATAACCTCTATATGCACATACTTTCATGTCTACCTTGACTAGCCGATACGGTTTTCATACCAAATCTTCAGTCACTCCCCATGGACTATTTCATGTTTGTTCCCAACAAAACGCATTTTTTCAACTATCATTGCCCTAACTCAATACACCATTTTTTTGTACCATTGCGCTTCGTATTCCGTTGGTTAAGGCCCACCACGCTTCCACTACGCTACTTAATTATTCTGTTGTCTCCCCTTCTTAATCATAAAGACATTTTCCGTGAGTCCTTAATGGTACGGGGATTAGCCGCGAAGAACGGATCTAGACGAACAATCTATTCTGAAGAATGAAGAACACACAAAATTAACAAGCATGGACAACAATGAAAACGAGAAAACAAAAAGGGACAAGAAGAACCGAAAGGAACAATGATAGAACCCTTGGATTCGAGATCCAAGAACAGAATCAGTGACGATTCGATCCCGCTTCTTACAACTCCACGCAATCGATATGAGAATCCGGAGCACGAAGAGGGTGCCTTGTTGGACCTGCAACACCAATCCCGAAGGAGATTGACATACACAAGAACGAGAAAGCCAGATCACACACACACAAACTCACGAGACAAGAATGATTTAATATTCTTGAATTTAATTCTGAAATGCTCTCAGCAAAACTTGTATAAAACTTGTCTCCCCACAAAAGAAGAGAGAAAAGGCTTTATATACATCCTAGGCCTTTTCTTCTAAGATAGAAAAAAGAAATTAATCACAATAATTACATTGAGGGAGAGTTAAATAAAACCCAACAAACATAGAACACAATTGGGCCTAATCAAACATAGAACACAATTGTATATTTGGCCCAAGTGTATGATAACGGGCGGTGATCGCTTGTCCGGCCCAAAATAGGGTGGTTGGGAGGTGCCTTGCGACCAATCCAACAGGTTATGCTGATTCGCACTGGTGCAAACCTGTTAGGTGAAAGGGGACAAGGGCGGGAACCTTGTGATTTCCGTGTCACAACAAAAAATTGGAAATAGTAAGGAAATAACATAACTATAAGATAATAACCGGACTTCTATGCGAGCATTTGTGTGTTTACTTTTTTATTATATGTGTTTGTGCCTTATCGTCCATCTTATATTCGAATTGCTAGCTAACGGTTTTAAACCGGTTGTTGTAGATGCCCTGCAGGTTATGGACGCCGTTGAGTGAGGTGGAGGAGTGGACAACCGGGGGTCCCGTACATTATAGGACAAGGATGGTTTATACTTTTATGTTGTTGGATTATATTGTTACGTTACATGTATGGATATACATATTTGGAGTTGTATCGATTTGAGAACTCGATTGAGTTTTCACCTTATATTTTACTTTTCATTCTCGCGCATACATTATAAACGTTTTGAGTTTTACCATTATTTGTGATACGGGGATTAGCCGCGAAGAACGGATCTAGACGAACAACCTGTTCTGAAGAATGAAGAACACACAAAATTAACAAACATGGACAGCAATGAAAACGAGAAAACAGAAAAGGACAAGAAGAACCGAAAGGAACAATGATAGAACCCTTGGATTCGAGATCCAAGAACCAAACCAGTAACGATTCGACCCCGCTTCTTACAACTCCACACAGTCGATCTGAGAATCGAGAGCACGAAGAGGGTGCCTTGTTCGACTTGCAACACCAATCCCGAAGGAGAATGACATACACGAGAACGAGAAAGCTAGATCACACACACAAACTCACGAGACAAGAATGATTGAATTCTCTTGGATTCAATTCTGAAATGCTCTCTGCAAAACTTGTATAAAACTTGTTTGACTACAAAAGAAGAGAGAAAAGGATTTATATACATCCTAAGCCTTTTCTTCTAAAATAGAAAAAAGAAACTAATTACAATAATTACATTTAAAGAGAGTTAAATAAAGCCCAACAAACATTGATCACAATTGGGCCTAATTAAACTCTCCAATTCAGCACCTCACGTCCACATACTTAAATGAATGTTCCAGCCATGCACATGCACACACGTGAAACCCCTTGTATCTGATTTCAAGGCCTCCGTTTGTCCTTTGAAATGCGTCCCAAGGCCTGCCCAACAACTAGAAATACAATTTAAGCTCCATTAATCATCTTGGTTGGGATGTATTTGTGGCTGATCCACAAGATGGTCCTTAGACTTGATGAAGGTGGACTTGGTTGAGCTTTATGGACCATGTTTAGGATAAGAGCATCCATCTCAGCTTGACGTTTAGTTTGCGCTCTTGTTAGAGTCCCTTGAGGTGGTGAAGATGGAGTTAGCTTAGATGATCCTTCATCATTCTCCCCTTCTTTGGAAGAATTCGACCTCGAATTGCCTTGATCATCATCCAGGAGCAGAAAAGGACTTAGATCCCTCACATTGAATATGGGATCACAAGCATAATCATCCGGCAAGTCAAGCACATAGGCGTTGTCACCCGCCTTGTGTAACACCTTGAAAGGCCCATTTCCTCTTGGGGAGAGCTTGGATTTCCGAAGTTGTTGAAACCTCTCCTTTCTCAAATGTAGCCATACAAGGTCGGCAGGTTCAAATATAATCTTCTTGCGTCCTTGATTCGCCTTTTCTAGCGTTGTATTTGCCTTTCTCCTCGAGCTTGATCCTTGTCCTATTATGTAGCTCCTTGATGTGTTCAACCTGCGTTTTAGCACTTAAATCCACTCGCTCCTTCTTAGGTAAAGGTGTAAGATCAAAAGGGGTTAGCGGATTAAATCCATAAACACACTCAAAGGGAGAGATGGAAGTAGATGAGTGGACGACTCTATTATAGGCAAACTCAACATGTGGCAAGACATCTTCCCATTCTTTCAAATTCTTCTTGATGACAGCCCTTGGAAGTGTTGTTAGGGTCCTATTAGTTACTTCTGTTTGCCCATCAGTGTGGGGGTGGCTTGATGTAGAAAATAACAACTTAGTTCCTAGCTTTCCCCAAAGAGTTTTTCAAAAGTAACTCAAGAACTTAACATCCCTATCACTCACTATTGTCCTTGGAATACCATGTAACCTAAATACTTCCCGAAAGAACAAATTAGCTACATTGGCTGCATCATCAGTTTTGTGACAAGCAATAAAGTGAGCCATCTTAGATAATCGATCTACAACCACAAATATCGAATCCCTACCTCTTCTAGTCCTAGGCAATCCCACTATGAAATCCATGCTAATGTCTTCCCAAGGGGCTGTGGGGATTGGCAAAGGTGTATACAATCCATGAGGCTTCACTTTCGATTTAGCTCTAAGACACTCTAAACACCTTTTAAGCACATTTTCAACATCCCTAAGCATATGTGGCCGATAAAAATGTGAGTGCAGCATAGCATAAGTCTTATCCCTCCCAAAATGACCCATTAAACCTCCTTTATGGGCTTCTTCTACTAACAGCAAACGAAGGGAACACCTAGGTATGCACACCTTATCTACTCGAAACAGAAATCCCTCAAACAAATAGAATTTATCAAAGGAACCTTTTTGCACACAAAGCTTATATGTTTCTCCAAAGTCAAGATCAGATTCATAGAGCTCCTTAATGTAAACAAATCCTAACACCTAGCATCCAATGTAGTTAGCAATGTATGCATCCTAGAAAGAGCATCCGCAACTACATTGTCTTTTCCCTTTTTATACTTGATTACATAGGGAAAAGTCTCAATAAATTCCATCCATCTACCATGCCTCCAATCTAGTTTATGACTCCGAAAATGTTTCAAAGATTCATAATCAGTATGCAAAATAAACTCTCTAGGCCACAAGTAGTGTTGCCATGTCTTAAGTGCTCTAAATAATGCATACAACTCTTTATCATATGTAGAGTAGATTAGACATGTCCCTTTAAGCTTTTCACTGAAAAAGGCAATAGACTTACCTTCTTGCATAAGCACACCTCCTATACCAATTCCCGATGCATCACACTCGACTTCGAAAGGCCTAGTGAAGTCAGGGAGAGCTAGTAAGGGTTCCTCGGTGAGAACCAACTTCAGCTTGTTGAAAGCACGTTCTTGAGCTACTTCCCACACAAATGGTGCATGTTTCTTGCAAATCTCCGTCAAGGGTGCAGCAATGGTACTGAAGTCTCTCACAAAGCGCCTATAGAAACTTGCAAGCCCATGGAAACTTCTTACATGGGTAATGGATGTAGGTGTTGGCCAATCTCGAATAGCTCTAATCTTCTCCTCATCCACTTGTAGACCTTGTGCAGTCACTACAAAACCAAGAAATATAACTTCATTAGTGCAAAAGCTACATTTCTTTAGGTTGGCATACAAGTGTTCAGCCCTAAGGGTAGAAACAACTTCCCTTAGATGTTCTCCATCCTCCAAATACACAAAAGACTCCCAAGCAATATGATAATCAAAATGACTCCTTAAGGGCATGGCTACATCAAAATACACTACAACAACTTCCCTTAGATGTTCCCTTAGATGTTCTTCATGCTCCTCCAGGGATCTGCTATAGATTAAGATATCATCAAAATACACTACAATAAATCTCCCTATGAATTGTCTTAACACATGGTTCATTAAACGCATAAAAATTAGATGGAGCATTCGTTAACCCAAATGGCATAACAAGCCATTCATACAACCCAAATTTAGTCTTGAAGGTTGTCTTCCACTCGCCCCCCTCCTTCATTCGTATCTGATGGTAGCCACTCCGAAGGTCTATCTTGCTGAAAGTAGTGGCGCCATGGAGCTCATCAAGCATGTCATCGAGGCGGGGAATAGGGTGGCGGTACTTAATGGTTATGTTATTGATAGCCCTACAATCAACACACATTCTCCAAGTGTTGTCCTTCTTAGTCACTAATAGGACAGGAACGGCGCAAGGGCTAAGGCTTTCTCTAACATATCCCTTATCTAGGAGGTCTTGGACTTGGGTTTGGATCTCTTGGCTCTCCTTAGGGTCCATCCTATAGGCTAGTCTATTAGAAAGTGTAGCTCCGGGGATAACGTCAATCTGATGCTCTATGCCTCTCAAAGGTGGAAGGCCATGAGGTATCTCTTCCGGAAACACATCCTTAAACTCCTCTAGGATGGTTGTAATGGTAGGGGGTAAGATAGCCTTTGTTTCTTCACTCACTAAGGTTAGCTCCTTACACAACCTCATCAAGATGGTATCTAAGGGTAGGTACTCACTTTGGAACTCAAGTTTAGAAGCTAACAAGACCGTAGGAGTCTGATTTGTGGGCGTGACCAAGAGAGTACTAGGCTGTTGGCTAGAGGACCTGTCTATGACAGGTTCTTGAAGCCTCAATGACTTGATCCCCTTCTTAGCTTGTCCTTGCTCTTGTTCACTCGCCTTCTTCTTCTCAAATGCCTCCGCAATCTGCAAGGAAGTCATAGGTTTTAGAGTAACGGGTTTTTCATTAAAAGTAAATAAATACCTATTAGTAAAACCATCATGCATAACTCTCCTATCATATTGCCAAGGACGGCCTAATAACACATGACAAGCTTGCATAGGCACAATATCACATAAAACAGTATCCTCATAGTGTCCTAGAGTGAAAGTCATCTTAGCTTGCCTATTAACCTTTAATCACCACAATCATTCATCCAATGCAACTTATATGGTCTAGGGTGACAAAATATAGGAAGTTGCAACTTAGAGATCAATTCAATACTAGCTATGTTGCAACAACTACCTCCATCAACGATAACATTACACACCTTTCCGTTAACTAAACACCTAGTATGAAACAAGTTCTCTCTTTGGTTATCCTCACAAGGGTCAGGTTGTGCACTCAAAGTTCTCCTAGCTATCAAGGAATTATCATGCTCAAGATTTTCATCACAAACCATGTTATTAGGATCATTTCCTGGGTTTTCAAGTCCATTAGGTTCATTATGAGAATCAAGATCATAAAGCATGTAGTTATTAGCTAGAAATGAGCTAGGATGGTCAAATAATACTCTTTTAGCTAGTAAATAATCCCCCTGCTCATATTCAATCCCATCATCATCCAAATCATCATGATCATGCATATTATGCTCAAAATCATCATTATCATGCTCATGCTCAGATTCAGACTCATCTTTCCCTAAATGGTTGATTAACAAGGTTTTCTTGTTAGGACAGTCTTTCATCATGTGTCCTCTACCTTGACACTTAAAACACACTATATCCCTAGCTCTAGATGAAGGGTTAGAAGTACTCCCTTGTGTTCCTTTAGGAAAAATAGCCGTGGAATTAGGAGGTGCTTTACGCTGACCTCCTTGTTCCGGGCCTATTTTTTCCTTATTAGGCACGTCCTTGTTGTAACTACCTTGTTGGCGGTTCCCTTGGTTCTTCCAAGAGCTGGAGACACCATAAGAAGCCTTTCTGCCTTGATTTCTCGCTTTCATCTTGCTTTGCACTTTGATTGCGAGATGGAGTAGTTCTGTCATTGAGCCATAGGGAAAAAGATCTACTTCGTTAGCAAAACTTTATTTAAGGATACGAAGATACCTAGCCATTGTTGATTCTTCATCTTCTCGCACATTGGCCTTTACCATGGCCATTTGCATGGCATTATAGGTCTCCTCGGCATTCATTGATCCTTGCCTCAGGTTCTCCAACCGTTGTCTCAATTCCCTTGTATAGTATTGGGGAACAAACCGAGCTCTTATCAATGCCTTCATATGCTCCCAAGTAGCTACTAGTACATCCAAAGTTCTTCTCCTTTCCTTCACCAAATCATCCCACCATATTATAGCATAGTCAATAAATTCAAGGGCTGTGTAGTGTACCTTTTTGTGTTCGGGAAAGTTATGGCATGACCATATTTGCTCTATCTTTCCCTCCCATGCCACATACACATCAGGATCACATTTGCCCTCGAAACTAGGGACTTTTACCTTCACTTTGCCAAGACCGTCGTCATGTTCCGGTTCTCGGTCTCTCCTTTTCTGGACTCCATAGGGCTCACGTATCCATTCATCGTTACGTCGCCCTTCCTGATGCCTCCTTGGCTGATCTCGCCTTCTCCGTCCATTAGGCATCCATTCCGGTCTCCATTCCTCTTTCTTCCCATCGTCCTCCTCTTCTTGGTCATAAACTGGTATCTAAAATTGGTGAGGATAGTTAGGCATATTATCATTAATAATAGGAGAAGAAGGGATGGAAATATGCTCCTCAAAAGCAAGGTTTCCCCAAATAGGTTAGGAAACAATGTTGCCTAAACCATGGGCATTCCTAGAAGACTGCGGAACATTCGAATTCCTTAATGCTTGGAACGCAGCTTGCTAACTTTGAAGGGGAACTCGATCTTGTCCTTGGTTTTGCGCCATCATTACGTCGCCCTTCCTAATGCCTCCTTTGAAGCGGAACATTCGAATTCCTTACTGCTTGGAACTCGATCTTGATGAGACTGAACAACTCCGGTGTGATAGGCTAAGGGCTCTTTCAACTTGCGGGAGTCCCTGACATGATGCAAAACACTCAACAACAGCAAACACGTTAGGTTAGTTTTAACAAAAACACCTCGCAAGTGTATCACTCAAAAAAAATAAGGTTCTCTCACTCTTTAGTGGTGTGATACAAGCTTGTTGATGGCTCGTCTTGTATTAATAAAAAACCTCACGTGAGTTCGATGCCTAGTCAAACTAAAGCTTTTAGATAGAAACAAGATTGATCTCAGTCACTTCAAACACGTGTTTGACTCAACAAAATAGAAGAAAAGACTCAAACGGAAAGGACAAATTGCACGAATGTTATATGCAACTAGATGACTCAAATTTTAGAACTCAAGATAAGCTTTGAAAGAACTTACTTGTAAGACCCAAGAAGTGAACCCTAGACACCGTAGGATGAGGTTAAGGAAGGTTGAGCTATGATGTTTGATGGCCGAAAATGGACAGTAGCTAGGTGTGGCTAGATAGGTTCAACGAGATGCTTGGTTCTTCCTCCACTGAGACGAGATACTTGACTTAAGTCCTTTCTTTAAGTCCTCTTTGTTGCTGAATAGCACTAAAACAAATGTAATAACACTAGGCTAATTACAAACTATGAACAAGAAATAATGAAATAAAAAAGATTCTGATTCCTTTTCTTCTTCTTTTTTTTGATTTTTTTTTTGATTTCTTTCTTTTTCTTTTATCTCTTTTTTTTTTACTTTATGATTCAGGAAATCAGAAAAGAAGAATAAACAAAAAAACTGAAAGAAATAAAAACAAAATTTTGTTTGTAGATAAGCGTGGGCCAAACTGTTGCAAATCTTCAGGATAAGATCAAATCTCAGCTCCTAGATTGTTGCAACTGATTCAACGTGGCAGATCTGTAGGAGGAAGACAACTACTTCAAGCTCTGCGCCGGATTTGTAGGAAACACGCTGATTCAACTCCAAGTTTGGTGTGTATTGGATGTAGAGAAACAATCTGCTTCAACTTCAATTCTGCGTGTTCTGGATGCAGGAAAAAGAAGCAGCCCCGTTTGGTTTTTGTTCAACTAGTTCAAGTGAGGCTAATGTGGCTGAGGGAAAAATGATGGTTGATGGTGGTGTGGTGGTGGTTGGTGCTAGTGCTATGATGGTTTCCGGTGTCCAAAACTCACAAACAGGGAACAAACTTGTTAGACTCAAACAGAGCTTAGAGTAGAAGAGAGAAACGGAAATAGACTCAAACAAAAGACAATGATCAATTGCAATGATCAAAACAGACTCTTTTTGTGATTTTATGATTGATTTACCGACTCTTTATGGTGGTTGGACGTCAACCTTGCTCTGATACCAATTGATACGGGGATTAGCCGCGAAGAACGGATCTAGACGAACAACCTGTTCTGAAGAATGAAGAACGCACAAAATTAACAAACATGGACAGCAATGAGAACGAGAAAACAGAAAAGGACAAGAAGAACCGTAAGGAACAATAATAGAACCCTTGGATTCGAGATCCAAGAACCAAACCAGTGATGATTCGACCCCGCTTTTTACAACTCCACATAGTCGATATGAGAATCGAGAGCACGAAGAGGGTGCCTTGTTCGACTTGCAACACCAATCCCAAAGGAGATTGACATACACAAGAACGAGAAAGCTAGATCACACACAAACTCACGAGACAAGAATGATTGAATTCTCTTGGATTCAATTCTGAAATGCTCTCAGCAAAACTTGTATAAAACTTGTCTGACTACAAAAGAAGAGAGAAAAGGTTTTATATACATCCTAGGCCTTTTCTTCTAAAATAGAAAAAAGAAACTAATTACAATAATTACATTTAAAGAGAGTTAATAAAGCCCAACAAACATAGAACACAATTAGGCCTAATCTCCAATTCAGCATCTCACGTCCACATACTTAAATGAATGTTCCAGCCATGCAAATGCACACATGTGAAACCCCTTGTATCTGATTTCAAGGCCTCCGTCTGTCCTTTGAAATGCATCCCAAGGCCTGCCCAACAGCTAGAAATACAATTTAAGCTCCATTAATCATCTTGGCCGGGATGTGTTCGTGGATGATCCACAAGATGGTCCTTAGACTTGATGAAGGTGGACTTGGTTGAGCTTCATGAACCATGTTTAGGAAAAGAGCATCCATCTCAGCTTGATGTTTAGCTTGCGCTCTTGTTTGAGTCCCTTGAGGTGGTGAAGATGGAGTTAGCTCAGACGATCCTTCATCAATTTGTGCCTTGTTGGAAAGGTCCGGTGCAATTGTTGTCAAACTAAGGGTCGGGACCCATTGTGAGGTCTCGCCCATAGCGTCCCGAGTCCCGTGGATTCAAGGTGTTACAGGTCGGAACCCATTGTGATGTTTTCGCCCGTAGCATCCCGAGTCCCGCAGATTTGGGGTATTACAATATGGTATTAGCGCCTAGGTTGAAAACAATGACACTTGCAATCTTCTAAGGGCCGAATGAGCAATAAATGGAACCCTCAAGGGTTCTGACATTTTGTTTTAAAATCATGTGCATGAGTTGAGATTGAGATTGAATGTACGGGACCACCACTCCTTCCGTAGACCTCGACGACATAGTTATTGGATTCGATATATGTATATGAATAGTTATATATATGTGGACTTATGACGTTTTTGGATTTGTATATACATATTAGGATGTTGGACCTTATATGCCTTAGTTATGTATATGGATCATGCTTATTATCATGCTTCTACCGTTTATAACGTATCGAGATCATAAGTCATATATATTTATATAAATATACGTCATACGATATCAAATGGTATGCACGAGAGCTACCGCGTACATAGGACCAGCAAGGGGTAGACCCCCTCTACCTCCTACCATCCTGAGACGGGGATGAGTAGGGAGACCTCCAAGAGCGAGAGGACGGGGACGTATCCCCATTGCGGACCCGCCAGTTGCGGATCCGCCAACAGTAAAGGTTCCTGTGGAGGATGTTGTAGAGAGTATCATTCCCGAGGATAGGGATAGGACCGCTGTGAGGTCAGCAGCGCAGATTTCTCCATCGGCCGAGACCGGTTGAGCGTCCATAGGAGCTTCCATATTTAGAGAGTATGTCTAGCGAGTTGAGGAGGCATTTAGGACGGGAGCACAACCTCCCGCACCTCCCGTACTAGAGAGACCAATTGGGGTCTCGCAAAGGGCGACATAGATCGGGGCTGCACTTGAGAGAGTTGCACCAGAGATAACTGTTGAAGGTCCCGGGGCTAGAAATGTGTCGAGCTCACCTAGACCAGATTTGTGTTTGAAGGCTTTCAACCAACAACATGTACCCTACTTCGACGGAAAGGTAGGGTTGGAGGTCGAGCACTAGATTGGACACGTAGAGTCTGCGTTAGAGGCGATCCGATGCCCGTAAGATTGACAGGTTGAGCTGGATGGATCAGTTGTTGAGCCTTGTGATAGGACAGTTCGAGGCGGTGTTATCAAGATGGATCAGTTGCTGAGCCTTGTGATAGAGAGTTTCTACCCAGCTTCCCTGAGGAGGGACAGAGTTCAAGACTTTTTGGAGGCGGGATTTGAGGATGTCCCGGTGATCGAGGTGATTAAAAGTTTCCTGGAGGAGTTGGCTTTATTGGGTCCCGCCGCACCTCCGGGAGGAGTCTGAGTTGGCTTTATTGCAGGGTTCCGTTATGACTCCCTGGCGGAGTACTAGGATCGAGCCTCGACATATGAGAGGGACCGACCAGGTCCTAGGAGAACTACTCAGTCCGGAAGTTTGGACAAGCGACAAAGGATGGGACCTTCTAGTGTGGGAGTAGGAGCCTCAGGAGATGGGCATAGCCCGGTGCAGGGGCGTGCTAGTTATTTGCCTATTTCTCACGCGTCAGAGAGAGGGAGGCAATGTTATAATTACGGTGGTCATGAACATCTTAGACCCGATTGTAGGAAGCCTCTTGTGATTTTTTTTTCTTGTGGCTAGTCGGGTCACAGGCAGCTTATTGCCGAAGGGGCGGGCATCTTTATAGAAGGGGTCTTCGCCTGCTAGTGTTGCAAGAGGTGGGTAGAGCCGCCTCACTTTCAGACACAGGGTTCCCAACAAAGAGGCCAGGGTCAGGTTCGTTCACAGGGATCAGCCCAGAGGCAAGGCCGAGGTAGAGGGCGTGGTGGAGGAACCACGGAGACTAGAGGCCCTCAGGCTAGCGTTTTCGAGTTGAGGAGTGTCGTTGATCCAGCGGCGCCAACAGTCACAATTACAATTCAGATTCACGGTTTTCCTGTCAGGGTTTTATTTGATGCAAGTGCTACACACTCCTTTATATCCGATATTTGTGTAGCTAGGTTGTCCTTAGTTACGGTAGAGGGGAGACCCTTTATGATAAGGCTACCCGACGGGGGTAAAGTTAGTATTGCCCGAGGGATACACGGTTGTCCCATTCGTTTGGGAAACCGTGATTGGTTAGCCGACTTCTATGTCATGCACTTAGTGCATGAAGAAGTCATCTTAGGGATGGATTGGATGGACCGCCATATATCCGTTTTGGACCTCAGCCGGAGGACCGTGATGTTCACTACAAAGACAAGATACGAGTTGATATTCCGAGGTTAGGACCTCGGAAAGGCCGGTACAATCATTACCGCGGTCCGAGCCGGAGACTTATCGGTTAAGGATGCGAGGCCTTCTAGTGTTATGCAATGAAGAAGGAGGCAGATCCGTTACTAGAGAAAATTCCCTTGGCATGCGAGTTTGAGGACGTTTTCGTGGAGCTACCCGGACTACCATCGTAGAGGAGTGTTGATTTTGCCATTGGGTTGGAGCCTAGCACGAGGCCGATCTCCAAGGCTTCATACCGCATGGCGCCGATCGAGATGCTGGAGTTGTAGAAGCAACTCGAGGAGTTAGCCGAGAGGGGTTTCATATGCCCGAGTGTTTCCCCTTGGGGTGCACCGGTCCTCTTCGTGAGGAAGAAGTACGGATCTTTGAGTAGGGCAGTGCATACGGTCCGGACCGGTGGACAGTAAATTGATGACATCCTGGACCGTAGCCCGGACCGGGACCGGACCGGTTCTTAGTTGGACCGGTTAGTACCTAAATTATGCAATTTTGAAAATTTTGAACTGGACCGGTTTGTGCCTAAAATGCGCAATTTTGGTGAGGTTTTTTGGTCCAAAACCGGTCCTGGATTGGACCGGACCAGACCGGATAATCATAGTTTACAGTCCAAACCGGGTTATGGTTTTTATACGGTCCAAAACCGGACCGGATCGTAACCCAGATTTTCAAAAAAACCTGGATCGTAGATAGGACCGTAAATTCCGGTCTGATTTTGCACAACCCTATCTTTGAGGCTAGGTATATATTACCGGTAGCTGAACAAAGTCACCATAAGGAACAAGTACCCCTTACCGCGCATTGATGATTTGTTGGACCAGTTGCAGGGAGCTTTCGTGTTTTCCCGTATTGACTTGAGATCGGGATATCACCAGGTGAGGGTGAGAGAGGAGGATGTGCCGAAGACGGCACTCAGGACGAGATACATCCATTATGAGTTTGTCGTGAAGCTATTGGTGCATCTGGAATGCACACGCCGTCTTCATGGAGTTGATGAATGGCATCTTCATCGACTTCTTGGACCAGTTCGTTGTAGTGTATATTGATGACATCTTAGTATACTCTCGGAGTAGATAGGAGCATGAGGGACACCTGAGGACGGTGCTTCGAGTCCTTCAGAATAGAGAGCTTTACGCTAAGCTCTCTAAGTGCAAGTTTTGGATGCCCGAGGTGACGTTCCTTGGTCACATAGTTTCCACCGAGGGTGTCATGGTTTACCCGGCAAAGATAGAGTCCGTTTCTTCATGGCCGCCTTCTAGAATGGTCAAGGAGGTGCATAGTTTCTTGGGTTTGGCGGGTTACTACAGCTGGTTTATTGAGGGTTCTCCGTGATTGCACGGCTACTCACTTCCTTACTGAGGAAGTCTTCTAGTTCGTTTGGTCCAAGCCATGTCAGCGCAACTTTAAGAAGCTGAAGAGGAGGTTGACCTCCGCTCCCGTTCTAGCACAGCCTGAGGGTGTTGAGGGTGCGTTTTGATGCAGAGGGGTAGGGTTATTGCGTACGTGTCTCTACAGTTGAAGATATACGAGGAGAATTACCCTACCCCACGATCTTGAGCTAACGGCAGTGATTCATGCCCTGAAGATCTGGCGACATTACTTATACGGGCCAAGTGTCAGATCTTCACAGACCATAAGAGTTTGAAGTATATATTCACTTAGCGAGAGTTGAATAACCGCCAAGGAAGATGGTTAGAGCTGATTATGGATTTTGACTTGGAGATTTTGTACCATCCAAGGAAGGCGAACGTAGTTGCTAATGCGTTGAGTAGGAGGACGCCTTGAGAGGAGGCGATAGCTTGGCTTACGGTTCAGCCTCAATTACAGAGGGAATTGATGGAGTTAGAGATGGATATCCGGTTCCCGGATACAAACTGTCGTTTGTCCGCGTTAGAGAAGTTACCTGATCTGTCCGGAGAGATCCGAGATTAGCAGGAGGGCTGCCCAAGTTTGTTGAGGATCAGAGAGAGGATGGCCGGAGGTGACGCAACGGAGTTTACGGTAGGGGTAGATGGATATTGAGACGCCAGGGGCGTATATGTGTATCGTTGGACCGAGAGTTGAGAGAGCGGATTATGCATAAGGCTCATTCGACACCTTACTTGGTGGGGCGGGCTCAGTCCCGATATAGTTAGATATGTGGCCCGATGTGCGACCTATCAGTAAGTCAAGATCGAGCACTAGAGGCCCGGAGGAAAGCTTCACTCACTGCCTGTGCCGCAGTGAAAGTGGGAGGACATATCTATTGAGTTTGTTAACGGTATAAGACCAAGTAGGAGCTTTGGTGCGATATCAATGGTAGTGGATTGGCTGACAAAGACCGTATGTTTCATTCCTATTAGTGAAACGTGGCCGGTGAGTCGTTTGGCCGAGGAGTTCACCCGACAGATTGTTAGATTTCATGGAGTTCCAAGGACCATCATCTCGGATAGGGACGGACGTTTTACCTCGATGTTTTGGCAACAGGTACACGCCGTCCTAGGTTCGAGTCTTCTTTTTACGACCGCTTACCATCCATAGACAGAGGCCAGTCTGAACGGACTGTAACACCCCGAATCCATGGGACTCGGGAAACTACGGGCGGAGACCTCACAATGGGTCCCGACCCTTAGAATGACAATAATTTCACCGGATCTTGCAACTAGACACAAATAAAGGCCAAAACCAAAAATACATTTGATGCAATAATATGATTCTTGAATACGTAAAGAAAGAAAAGACATCAACCTCCTATACAACGACACCAACAATACACAAATATATAGCCACAACACAAGGACTTAAATCCCCCATACACGACCTATGATGTACGGGAACCCCGGCTGCCCACTCCTCTGGATCACTCAGCCATTTCCTAACCTGTACATCAACTACAACAATCGGTATAAAACTGTTAGCTCACATTCTAGGCATTATAAAGATAGCAAGGGAACAAACACAAACATCAGTACACATAACACTCATCATGCTCACATACAATCCAATACTTATCTTCTCTTTTTAAGGCATTCCATTACTAGTTCCATTTATCCATAGTGTGACACGAGAAGTCTTATAACTTACGACTTTGTCCCTGTGTAACCAACAGGAGTGGTATGGAGCTCTTCCCGTACATCATGTGGAATGGTGAAGAAGCCCGCCCGTATATCATGTATGGCCTGCTCATAGAGAACCTCCTAGTCTCCCTCGGGAGCTGGACAGTGATGTCACCGCGCGACAATAATAAACAATGGGCCAATATATAACCAAGTCGTCCTAATCCGGTTTCATGATTATAAACAAAACCAAAGCACACACCACAATCACATATCCGAATAATGCATAAAAGCGAGTTAAGTAAGTCCGGAGACTTACCTCATCTCAAAGCTAACCAAGTATAACCGATAGATAACTCTGTTTATCGTCTCGTTTTGCATAATCAGTATCATCGTTCTCCCACGCCAAACTTGTTCCTCTCAGTTTCGAGAGTACAACGAGACATTGTCAAACGTAAGAACATAAAGATTCCTTCGTACCACACATGCATCAATAGTTGTCATTAAAATTCTTAGGTTAGAGTCCACCAGGGGACCACCTAAAACACCATAATTGTGCGACTTCATCGCAACTCGATTCAGAAAATCGATGGATACCGATCTATATAACCTCCGAATCATCAATCGCACCCCGTGATCTCAAATGGCTTCACTACACTTGCAGTGACCATATTGGCCCTAATGCATGAAGGTTGTTTCTTACTCTCCACCCAACTTGGTGGCAGTTCGACTTCAAGTCGATCATGCAAACATGGCAATCATATGCCACTAGTCTTAACGAGCCTTCCACTACGGAGAAGATACCCTGACTTGTTGTTCACCGTACACATCTCTTGATACTCAGAGTTACAAATTTTCCGACTCGTACCTTTCCTCAAAACCCGTACCAAAATGCCCTATGGGGGAAAAATGAGAAGAAATTCTCCATTCAAAACCATTGAAACCTCTGACTCGTAAATTCTCAAGTAACACCACCTTAAGCTTAAAGCTTAATACGTTACTATAATCGCGGTCCTCAATTCCAGACCATAACCACATGGCTTCTTCCGGTGAGTCAAGAAACTTTGACTCATCTCTTATTCGCGAAAACGTATAATCCGTTCCGTAAGAAGAAAGTATCCTGCATCTTTGGTACAAGGATTAGCCGCGAAGAACGGATCAAGACGAACAACCTATTCTGAAAAATGAAGAACACACAAAATTAACAAACATGGACAACAATGAAAATAAGAAAACAGAAAGGGACAAGAAGAACCGAAAGGAACAATGATAGAACCCTTGGATTTGATATCCAAGAACTAAACTAGTGACGATTCGACCCCACTTCTTACAACTCCACACAATCGATCTGAGAATCGAGAGAACGAAGAGGATGCCTTGTTCAACTTGCAACATCAATTCCGAAGGAGATTGACATACACAAGAACAAGAAAGCTAGATCACACACACCTAATCTCACGAGACAAGAATGATTGAATTCTCTTGGATTCAATTCTGAAATGCTCTTAGCAAAACTTGTATAAAACTTGTCTAACTACAAAAAGAAGAGAGAAAAGGCTTTTATACATCCTAGGCCTTTTCTTGCTAAAAAAAATAGAACTAATTCTAAAAATACATTTAGAGAGGTTTAAATAAAAGCCCAACAAATTAGAACAAACAATGGGCCTAATTAACTCTCCTAATAAGCCTCTCAAGTCCACATACTTAAATGAACTTTCCAGCCATGCACATGTACACACGTGAAGCCCCTTGTATCTGATTTCAAGGCCTCCGTCTGTACCTTGAAATGCTTTCCAAGACCTGACCATATTTAGACAAAACACCAACCAAACCAAGCAACTAGAAATACATTTAAGCTCCATTAATCATCTTGGTTGGGATGTGTTCGTGGCTGATCCACAAGATGGTCCTTAGTCTTGATGAAGGTGGACTTGGTTGAGCTTCATGGACCATGTTTAGGAAAAGAGCATCCATCTCAGCTTGACGTTTAGCTTGCGCTCTTGTTAGAGTCCCTTGAGGTGGTGAAAATGGAGTTAGCTCACATGATCCTTCATCAATCTCCCCTTCTTTACATCCTCATCTGCGTAAAGCACAATGAAAACCTTACCTTCCTCTTAATCCAGTAGTCCTCTTAACCATGCTCAAACCTTAAAGGTCCAAATCCACGCCGTTCTCTCACATGCCAGTCCTATGACCGCAAAAGGTCACGTACAGTCGTTACAATCCCTCCCTAGGAGGTCGCTCATGGTTACTTGCTTTAACCTCTTCACGTCATATGACCAAGACACAAGCGCCTTAGTTGATACACCTACTTACCATTGGCATTGAACCGCCGACATACACTAACTCATGTCACCGCTCTGCTATATTCCCACAATCTTGTTTACTCTTGCTATATTCCCACAATCTTGTTGTCAGGCTAACGGTTGGGACCCATTATGAGGTCTCGCCTGTAGCATCCCGAGTCCCGCAGATTCGGGGTGTTACAATATGGTATCGGAGCCCTTGGTTGATAACAATGGCACTCGCAATCTTTTAAAGGCCGAATGAGGAATAAACAGAAACCACACGGGTTTTGACTTTTCGTTTTCAAAATCATTTGCATGAGTCGGGTTTGGGTTAGAATGTACGGGACCACCACTCCTTCCGCAGACCTCGGCGACATAGACTTTTGGAATTGATATATGTATATGTATAGTTATATATATATGGACATAGGACAGTTTTGGATCTATATGTACATAGTTATATATGTGGCCTTACAATGTTTTTGGCTTGTTATGCCTTGTTGTATGTTTGTTCATGCTTATCATTATGCTTCTAAAGTTTTTACCATATCGAGATCGTAAGTTATTACATATATATTCATAAATATATAAGTGTCATACGCTATCAGATGGCACGCACGAGAGCTACCGCGTACGTAGGACCCGCCAGGGGTAGACCCCTTCTTCCTCCTACCGTCTCGAGACGGGGACGAGTAAGGATACCTCCATCAGCGAGAGGTCAAGGACGTATCCCCATTGCGGACCCACCAGTTATGGATCTGCTAGAAGTTGAGGTTCCCGTGCAAGATGTCGCAAAGAGCATCATTCCTGAGGCTAGGGATAAAATAATTGTGAGGTTCAGGGCGTAGAGTTCTCCGTCTACTAGGACCGGGGGAGCATCTATCGGGGCGTCCGTGTTTAGAGTGATGTGTGGATTAGCCCGAAGAACGGATCTAGACGAACAACCTGTTCTGAAGAATGAAGAATACATAAAACTAACAAACATGGACAGCAATGAAAACGAGAAAACAGAAAGGGACAAGAAGAACCGAAAGGAACAATGATAGAACCCTTGGATTCGAGATCCAAGAACTAAGCCAGTGACGATTCGACCCCACTTCTTACAACTCCACACAATCGATCAGAGAATCGAGAGCACGAAGAGGGTGCCTTGTTCGACTTGCAACACCAATCCCGAAGGAGATTGACATACACAAGAACGAGAAAGATAGATCACACACACAAACTCACGAGACAAGAATGTTTGAATTCTCTTGGATTCAATTCTGAAATGTTCTCAACAAAACTTGTATAAAACTTGTCTAACTATAAAAGAAGAGAGAAAAGGCTTTATATACATCCTAGGCCTTTTTTTCAAAAACAGAAAAAAAAAAAAAACTAATTACAATAATTACATTGAGAGAGAGTTATATAAAGCCCACCAAACATAGAACACAATTGGGCCTAATTAAACTTCTCCTATTCAGCCTCTCACGTCCACATACTTAAATGAATGTTCCATCAATGCACATGCACACACGTGAAACCCATTGTATCTGATTTTCAAGGCCTCCGTTTGTCCTTTGAAATGCGTCCCAAGGCCTGCCCAGCAACTAGAAATACAATTTAAGCTCCATTAACATCTTGGCTGGGATGTGCTCGTGGCTGATCCACAAGATGGTCCTTAGACTTGATGAAGGTGGACTTGGTTGAGCTTCATGGACCATGTTTAGGGAAAGAGCATCCATCTCAACTTGACGTTTAGCTTGCGCTCTTGTTAGAGTCCCTTGAGGTGGTGAAGATGGAGTTAGCTCAATGAATCTGGACTCCAGGTTGAGATGACCATGATGGTCCTTGGACTAGAGTAAGTTGATCAATGCAATCATGTTAGAGCTTGACCCTTCATCAGCATCATGATGGACATTGGACTTGGAATGTTGCAGCCATTAATTGGCTTGGATGTTTCCGCATCAAAGAGACTATGTTCCACGGGTCGACGAGGCGTTTAGGACAGGAGCACCACCTCCCGCACCACCTGTAGCTGCAGCTGCGAGGTCAGTTGAGGTCTCGCATAGGGTGACTCGGGTTAAGATGCACCAAAGATAGCTGTAATAGAGATAGTTGCACCAGAGATAGTGGCACCCGGGCTAGTTGTTGATGTTGTTAGGGCGAGAGACAAGATGAGGTCACTAAGACCTCATAGCCTTCAACCAACATCATGTACCCTACTTCGAATGAAAGGTAGGGTTAGAGGTCGAGCACTGGACTGGGCACGTGGAGCTGCCCTAAAGGCGATCCTTTGCCCGGAGGAGAGGCAGGTTGAAATAGTCCACATGCTATTCCGGGATCAGGCCCAATATTGGTGGAGGACGGTTCGAGGCGGTGTGACCAGGTTGGATCAGTTGTTGAGCCTCATTAGGGAGAGCGTTTGCCAGGCTTCACTGAGGAGAGATCGTGTGTAGCACTTCTTAGAGGCGGGATTTGAGGATGTCCCGGTTATTGAGGCTATCGGACGGATTTGGGAGGATCTTGCTTTGTTAGGTCCCGCTGCACCTCCGGTAGACCAGAATGTGTACTTATTTTCACGGAGATTGAGGGAGTCCACCCGTGCTTACCTTGTGGGACTTTGTTGTTACTCCCTGACGGAGTACCAAGACTGAGCTTCATCCTACGAGAGAGGCCGACTAGGGTCCATGAGAGTAGAATAGTCCGGAGGGCTGGACAAGAGGGAGAGGACATTGCTAGCTAGTACGGGGGCAGGAGCCTCACGGCAGGGACGTAGCCAAACACAGGGACGTTCCGGTCCTCAACAACCGATGCAAGCACCAAACAAGAGACGTTAGTGCTGTGGAGAGTACGGACACATGAGGAATACGTGTAGGAAGCCACCCGTGGTGTGTTTTACTTGTGGTCAGATGGGCCACTGAGCTCCTTTTTGCCGACAAGGCAAGACACAGTCACAACAAGGATCATCACCTGCTGGCGGGGCAGGAGGGGGGAAGAGGCAACCTCAGTTCCAGGCACAAGGTTCTCAATAGAGGGGTCAAGGTTGGGCTTGTACACAGGGACCAGCCCAAGGGAAGGGCCGAGGTAGGGGCCGTGGTGGAGGCACCACTGAGACCAGAGGCACGCTGGCCAGGGTTTTCAAGTTGAGGAGTGTCGTTAATCCAACGGTGCATTCAACCACAAGTACTATTTAGATACGCGGTTTTCCGGTCCGGGTATTATTTGATACGGGTGCTACACACTCTTTTATATCCGATGATTGCTAGGTTGTCCTTAGTTACGGTAGTGGGGATACCCTTCATCATCGGGTTACAAGTTAAGGGTAGGGTTAGTGGTACCCGAGAGGTACACGGTTGTCCCATTCGTTTGGGAAACCGTGATTGGTTAGCCGACTTTTATGTCATGCACTTAGTGCATGAAGAAGTCATCCTAGGGATGGATTGGATGGACCGTCATCGAGCCATTTTAGACATCAGCCGGAGGACCGTGACGGTCACCATAGAGATGAGTCACAAGGTGATTTTCTAAGGTTGGGACCGAGAGGCCGGTACAGTCATTAGCACGCTCCGAGCCACGAGACTTATCGGGTAGGGATGCGAGGCCTTTTGTTGCTATGCCATGAAGGAGGAGGCGGGACGATCGCTGAAGGAGATTCCCATAGCATGCGAGTTTGAGGACATTTTTGGGGAGCCACCTGGACTCCCATCGTAGAGGAGGGTTGATTTTGCTTTTGAGTTGGAGCCCGGCACGAGGCCGATCTCCAAGGGTCCGTACCGCATGGCGCCGATCGAGATGCTGGAGCTGAAGAAGCAGCACGAGGAGTTAGCCGAGAAGGGCTTCATACGCCCAAGCATTTCCCCTTGGGATGCACCGGTCCTCTTCGTCAAGAAGAAGGACGGATCTTTGAGGCTATGCATTGATTCCCGGGAATTGAACAAAGTCACCATCAAGAACAAGTGCCCGTTACCACGCATTGAAGATCTGTTGGAAAAGTTGCAAGGAGCCTTGGTATTTTCACGTATTGACTTGAGGTCGGGGTATCAACAATTGAGTGGTGAGAGAGGAGGACGTGCCGAAGACAGCGTTCAGGACGAGATACGGCCATTATGAGTTTATTGTGATGCCATTCGGGCTCACAAATGCACCCACCGTCTTCATGGAGTTGATGAACGGTATCTTCATCAACTTCTTGGACCAGTTTGTGGTAGTGTTTATTAAGCATGTCCACGGGTCGGACCCGCCGGGTCGCAGGTCCGACCCGCCAGGTCAAGGGTCCGGGAAGGGTGACCCGGACCCGGACTCGTATATATGGCCGACCCGCCGGGTCACGGGTCAGACCCGGCGGGTCGGCCACCTCACCTTTAAAAAAAAATTAATAATAATGGAAATAAACTTAAAAAAAGAAGAAAATAAAGAGAAGAGAAAAATTGGACTTAAACTTAAAAAGAAGAAAATAAACTAATAAAAAATTGGACTTAAACTTAAAAAAGAAGAAAATAAACTAATAAAAAGAGGACTTAAACTTTAAAAAATTGGACTTAAAGTTTAAGTCCAATTTTTTAAGTTTAAGTTCTCTTTTTATTAGTTTATAAGTTTAAGTCTTAAACTTAAAAAAAAAAAAGAAAAGAAAAGAAAAGGAAGAATTGGGCTTGAACCGGAATCCCGGTTGCCTACGTATCCTCTCGGGGAGGAGGAACCAAAGCCCACGTAGTTCTCTTACCTTTGTTTATATCCCCAATTGGCCCTTACCTTAGTCGGACTCTCCCGCCGATACATCCGATGGCGTTTGTTGTCGCTCGTCATCATCTTCGTCGCCTTCCTCCGCCGAGAGGTTGTTTTTTTGTGTTCGCATTTCCGCTTTCCTCCAATCGGCTAGGAGGACTTGTGCCTCCAACGTCTGGGGCAACATGTTTGATCTCGTCGGATCGAGCACCTTTCCACTCCGGCTAAAGGTTTGCTCAACCGCTACCGTTGAGGCGGGAACGGCGAGAATTTGTGCCGCGATCCTTGAGAGGGTAGGGAACCTCATTCTTTCCGGTCGGCTCCCCCATTCTAATATGTTGAAATCCTCTTCTTCTTCATCTTTGGCAAACTCAAAAGAAATGGTTTGATATTCGTCGAGTTCCGAATGGGAACTCGACGTGGTTTTTGCCCTTTTCGGGCAACACAAATCTCTAGCAATTGATTTAAATTTAGATGAAGTTGAAGATGAAGGACGAGGAGGGGGTTAAGAAGATTGACCTTGAACGAAAACACGATATTGAAGCAATAATTCATCAAATAATTTTTTAACTACAGCAATTATGGTAGAAACATAACAATCGGGATGTTGTACTAAACCTAAAAATTCATAATAACTTTCTAAAAATTGTTTTAAACCATCCATTTTACGTCTAGGGTCTAACACAAATGCAACAAGAAAAACATCGGGAATGGTTGTATAATAATCTAACCATTTAGTTCGCATTGAAAAAATAGCTTGTGAAATATTTTCAATTAAAAGACCTTGTTGAATTGCAAATGCAATATTAATTGCTACACAACAAAATATGTTTGAAGTTGGTGTATAAATATAACTAAAAGTGTTAGTAGCATCATAAAAATATTTAAAAACTTCCAATCTATATTCTTCGTAAATCATTTTGTAAGTTGTTTTCGGCGTTGTCAAAACCGATTAAAAAACTCGTAAAACTAATCTATATTCTTCCAAAACATTTGCAATCAAATGGGCAATGTTTTGGGCGGTGTGTTGTTCGTTGAAAACTCGTAATGCTAAAACTCTTTTGTTTAAAATTCAAAATTTATCAACAAAATGACAAGTGATATCACTACAAATAGAAACTTGAATATCACCATTTTCTATAAAATATTTAATCAATTCTTCTTTATGAATTTAATATTTATGCATCATTTTTCTTTTAGCGGTTTGGCGAGAAATCGGTTTATATGCGGGTTGAGCATGATTTTGCATCCAATCATTAAAACCAACATTTTGTGCAAAACTAAATGCTAAAGAATCTACGGCTAACATTTTCGAAAATGCATCCGTAGAAGAAGAATGATCATATGTAAATAAAGAAGGAGGTTGGTTAGAAGTAAATGCGTACCTGGTAAGTTGTGTTTGCCCTCGTGCTAATCCCATTTTTTCGGGATGCTTGTTCCAGATATGCCTCTTGTAGTTCCCGTAGCCTTCTCCCTTTTTGTGCTTGTATTGTGCCGCACAAAAATTGCATTTGGCATAGTAAATCCCGTTGGCATCGGGAGCACCTTTTGTGAACCAAAATCGGAAGACCGCCGCCGTTAGTTGAGTGTTGTTCAACGGCGGCTCCTCCGCCTCCTCCGTGAATTGGGTCTCGGATCCTTGGGTGTTGGGGAAAGTAGGTGATTCGATGTTGATATCCTCCTCCTCAAAGATCTCGTGATCTCCACTTAATAAGTCCCGCCTTAAATCCGAACCGGTTGGAGGACCGCTAATGGAATGACGTCCTCGGGTAACACCTTCGCTGGATGAAGGACCGGCACCGCTAACGGAACGTCTTCCTCGGCCAGACATTTTTTTTTGAATAATAGAATGTAGTAAGAGTAATAAAATGAAAAATAAGAGAATGAGAATATGAGATTAGGAGAGTAATTGAATGTAAGAGTTGGAAATTATGGAGAGATTGAGAGAGTGAATAGATGATTGAATGAGATTTGGTGTGAGATGAAATGAATTGGGTTTGGGGTATTTATAGAATTGTTTTTGGGTTATATTTATTAATGTATATTGCTTTTTAATTTTTTTTAATTAATCTAGCCGTTACAACAGCTATATAGCCGTTGGGATTTTTTTTTTAAATTTTGTGACCGTTACGGGTCGACGGGTAAGGATCTAACGACCCTTACCCCGTACCCGCGACCCGGGTGAACCGTACCCACCGGGTCGGTGACCCACCGGGTCACGGGTGATCCGTGACTCGTGGACTTGCTTAGTGTTTATGGATGATATCTTAGTTTACTCCCGGAGTAGAGAGGAGCACGCGGGACACCTGAGGACGGTGCTTCGAGTCCTTCAGGATAGAGAGCTTTACGCTAAGCTCTCTAAGTGCGAGTTCTGGATGTCCGATGTGGCATTCCTTGATCATATAATTTCCGCCGAGGGTGTCATGGTTGACCCGGTGAAGATAGAGTCCGTTTCTTCATGGCCGCCTCCTAGGACGGTCTAAGAGGTGCGCAGTTTCTTGGGTTTGGCGAAGATAGAGTCCATTTCTCAGTGATTGCATGGACACTTACTTCCTTGTTGAGGAAGTCTACCAAGTTCGTTTGGTCCAAGCCATGTCACCGCAACTTCGAGGATCTAAAGAGGAGGTTGACCTTTGCTCCCGTTTTAGCCCAGCCTGAGGGCGTAAGGGTTTTGTAGTGTATAGTGACGCCTTCAAGCTAGGCTTGGGGTGCGTTTGGATGCAGATGAGTAGGGTTATTGCGTACGCATCTCGGCAGTTGAACAGGTACGAGGAGAATTACCCTACCCATGATCTTGAGCTAACGGCAGTGATCCATGCCCTGAAGATCTGGCGACATTACTTGTATGGGGCTACATGTCACATCTTCACAGACCATAAGAGTCTGAAGTATATAGTTACTCAGCGGGAGTTGAATAACCGCCAAAGGAGATGGTTAGAGCTGATTAAGGATTTTGACTTGGAAATTTTGTACCATCCAATGAAGGCGAATGTAGTCGCCGATGCTTTGAGTAGGAGGATCCCTTGAGAGTAGGCTATAACTTGGCTTACGGTTCAACCACAGTTGCAGAGGGATTTGATGGAGTTAGAGATGGATATCTGGTTCCCGGATACGGACTGTTGTTTGTCCGAGTTAAAGGTATTGAGTGACTTGTCTGGAGAGATCTAGGAGAAGCAGGAGGGATGTCCGATTTTGATGAGGATCCGGGACAAGATGTCCCGAGGGGAGGCACTGTAGTTTACCATAGGAGTAGACAGGTTATTGAGACGCCAGGGGATTATATATGTGTACCATCGGACCAGGAGTTGAGAGAGAGGATTTTGCATGAGGCCCATTCCACATTTTACTCGGTGCATCCAGGCACGAGTAAGATGTACCAGGATATTAGGAGTCTTATTGTTGGGGTGGGCTCAATCCCGATGTAGCTAGATATGTGGCCCGATGTGCGACCTTCCAGCAGGTCAAGATCGAGCACCAAAGACACGGAGGAGAGCTCCACCCACTGCCCGTACGGCAGTGGAAGTAGGAGGACATATCCATAGATTTCGTTACCAGTCTAAGACCGAGTTGGAGCTTTGATGCGATATGGGTGGTAGTAGATCGGTTGACGAAGACCACGCGTTTAATCCTTGATAGCATGAATTATTGTCTATATTTTTGTAAGAGCCTAGTTGCTGGGTTACGAAGAGGGTGAGCTGAGGACCTAGTTTATGCCTAGACCGCCCCTGCGTGACCTAGTAGGCGCCCTTGCGGTTTGCTTGGGCCCTGCGGCTCACAGAGTCCACTCCTACTGCTCTGTGTGTCTGCAGTCGTTTTCTTTGACTCGTTGACTCGTGCTTTACTCTTTTCATCCTTTATAACGTTCATCTCTTTCCTTCTGATGAGGGTTTATCATTTCAGCTTCATCTCTCTTTTGCGTACTTCTTCTTCTCCTCTCTTCTCCATTGGATCATCTTTGATCTTCTTTGAGTTTTGGTTGAGTTTGTGAGAGTCGTGCTTGGCTTTGATGATGTTTATGGTTGCTGAGCCTTGTGAGCCAACTGGAGGACGTTTTGGTGATGTGTTGAGCTTCTGGACCTTCAGCTTGGTAAGCTTTCATGGCTTCCATCCCTTCTTTCATCTTCTTACCTATTTTCCCATCTTTCTTTAGTTAGCTTAGGTTTCTTAGGCTTGGATCATGCTTCAGCCATGTTTGACCTGTGTTGATGTATATATATGTATGTTTTGTATGTATGTTGATGTTGGAGTGAAGAAGGAGTAAGAGAATCGAAGGAAGAAGTGAAGAAAGGGGCTGAAGTGGTGCCTCTGCTGTCCAACCGCCCCTACGCCACCTTGCAGCCGCCCCAGCGCCGGCCAAGAACCGCCCCTGCGCCCACGTGCATCAGCTAGGTTCTTCTCTTGGTTCAGCAGGTATGTGTTGCTTCTGGGCTTACCTTAGAATGCCTTTGTTCCCTCCTTTCCTAGTTTGAGTGTATAGGATCCTGCTAGATGTGTGAGGTTGTGTTTTGATGAGGTTATGATCGGTTTATGCCTTGTACGACTTTAAGGACTTGGGTTGATGTTGGTTGAGGTTGTGAGGTTAGGTAGAGGATGATCCTATGGATCCCTTAGGATCTAGGTGTGACCACTTTGATGAATAGAGGTTGATATCTTTCTATGCCTTGTTATTAGGCAATGCCCCTCTCTCAGGATTGAAGGTTGCTTCTGGTTGATCTTTATACGAGGTTGAGGTAAGTCCGTAGGACTTACTTAGCTACCATCCTTATATTAGGTGTTTGCATGAGTGGTGTGTGCTTTATATGTTTGCTATGATAGCATGAGTTGTCGTTTATACCGACCTATGTTTTATTGACTGTCCCACTGCGTAGCTGTGATAACCTTTCCCTTTCATCCCGTAGTGGAGTGTGGGAGGTTCTCTATCGTCAGGCCAGTCTGGTTTACAGGAAGGGCGCAATCCACTCCCATAGGGTACACGGATTGTGTGACCGATACTTGTACAGCTGGATATAGCACTCAGAGGCGGGGATGTATCGGTCCTCGTGTCACATACTTTCATTTATATATATATATATACACACACGACTTGAGTGAATGACTATTATATAAAGATGATAAAATGGGTAAATGTGTGATATCATGATGATGTTTATCCTTACATGGTTGTGTTTGTGCTTATGCATTACTCTATATTTGTATGGTTAGCTAATGGTTTATTACCATGTTGTAGATGCCCCACAGGATAGGCCTGCTGCTGAGTGATCTAGCAGAGTGGCAGGCTGAGGACCTCTCGTACATAGGATGTTGGGCTTTTGAGGGTTGTTTACCTTTCCCTCTTGCGTGAGGATGCTACTTTGTTACCTCATGTGTGAGGACGTTGTTGTTTATACTCTACTATGTTGTTTTACCTTTTGATTGTACAGTTTATACAACTTTATGTATCAGTTTTATATTTGTCAGCGCCATGTTGTAAGGTCCAGTGAACTTGTTGTCAGGCTAGGGTCAGGATCCATTGTGAGATCCTAGCCCAATGTGGCGCCCCCAGTCTCGCGGATTCGGGGTGTTACAATTTTAGATATGGTTTTGGCGTTTTCTCATCATAATTCTGCATGCATGTACATGTATTCTTAGTGTTTATGTCGTTCTTCGTTTACTTTGCAAGAATCGAGGTCTACACCATGTCTGATTGTAATTGTAGGAATATGGCATATTTTGGATCGAAATGGAGCATAGGAAGCTATGGAGCTACATTGTGGAGCATTACAAAGGAGATGAACAAAAGCATGAACATTCCTGAAAGGATGAAAGAAAGATTCAATTGAAGATACGAAGGCATGCACGTAGATCACCACTGATCTCAAATCAACACAGTGATGTATCATCTTAACCGAGATTGCCTACTGAGCTTGGCTCGAGGTCGACGGCTCACAACCTAAGGAAAATAATATATAATTTGACCTAAAACTCTTCTATAAGAATGGAAGGTGAATGTGAAGATCAAAAGAGGCTGGATCTTAGAGAGATCGAAAGACGGTTAGGAAGACGGCTATTAAAGGGAAGAAGATCTAAGGAAGGATTGCTTAGGGTTCAAGTAAGGATAAATTGTGAGATTTTCTTGGGAAGTTACTTGTGAGCTTGTTCCAGATATGCCTCTTGTAGTTCACATAGCCTTCTCCCTTTCTGTGCTTGTATCGTGCCGCACAAAAATTGCATTTGGCATAGTAAATCCCGTTGGCATCGGGAGCACCTTTTGTGAACCAAAATCGGAAGACCGCCGCCGTTAGTTGAGTGTTGTTCAACGGCGGCTCCTCCGCCTCCTCCGTGAATTGAGTCTCGGATCCTTGGGTGTTGGGGAAAGTAGGTGATTCGATGTTGATATCCTCCTCCTCGAAGATCTCGTGATCTCCACTTAATAAGTCCCGCCTTAAATCCGAACCGGTTGGAGGACCGCTAATGGAATGACGTCCTCGGGTAACACCTTCGCCGGATGAAGGACCGGCACAGCTTACGGAACGTCTTCCTCGGCCAGACATTTTTTTTTGAATAATAGAATGTAGTAAGAGTAGTAAAATGAAAAATAAGAGAATGAGAATATGAGATTAGGAGAGTAATTGAATGTAAGAGTTGGAAATTATGGAGAGATTGAGAGAGTGAATAGATGATTGAATGAGATTTGGTGTGAGATGAAATGAATTGGGTTTGGGGTATTTATAGAATTGTTTTTGGGTTAGATTTATTAATGTATATTGCTTTTTAATTTTTTTTAATTAATCTAGCCGTTACAACAGCTATATAGCCGTTGGGATTTTTTTTTTTAAATTTTGTGACCGTTACGGGTCGACGGGTAAGGATCTAACGACCCTTACCCCGTACCCGCGACCCGGGGAACCGTACCCACCGGGTCACGGGTGATCCGTGACCCGGTGCCAAATCCTATCCTTATTGCACCTTTCCTAATTTACATGCAAGTCTAGGATTAAACCTACCATGTGATTTATTTGCTTGTTTACCTATGATTATGAGTGTTAGGTAATAAAGGGTTATTCTTAATTAGGGTTCGAGTGTGCCTTCATCCTACCTTTGAGAGTTAACCTGAGACTTACCCGGTGATGGTTAGTTTTGTACCCTTAGGGGAGTGTGTTGATTTGAGTACTCGTACCTTTCCTTAATTCCTTGAGACTTACCCGGTGATAGGAGCTTTGGTTTAGGAAAGGGGATAGTGAGACCTCACCCGTAATCTATCCTATCGTTGAAACACCTTCCCTTTGCAAACCTCAGCTTTGTCCACATTATCCTTGAGAAATCTTGAGTCGAAATCACAATTGGATACTATGATCTTTAGAATCTGCATTCCTCCATCTTGCTATAGATCTTATCTTTAATCTATTACATACTTCTGAAGTTAGATTTCTTTTTTGTGCTTGTTCTCACCAAATCCCTGAGATCGACTCCAAAATATTAGCCCTTACTACGATAGATCCGTACACTGCGGACTCGCTTATCGTTAGGTCTATAATTCAAGATATATATTTAAAGCTTTTTCTACACACACATTTTGGAGCGAAAAGTTTTTGGCGCCGTTGTCGGGGATTTGGTCAAGACCAATCCAGTGTATGGTTATCTTAATTTGGAAGCTTCTTGCTTTGCCACTGATCATTCTATCTTAATGTTCTTGTAAAATCTTTCCTTAGGTTTATGCAAAGAACAAGATCTGGTAAAGAAATCGTTCCTTACAATCCTGAACCAGAAAAGACTTACAAGAGAAGGTTGGAAGAAGCTAAGAAGATGGGTGTTGTGAATAATGAAGGAGTTGAAGATCTTCGAGCTAAGTTAGTTGATGCTCAAAATCAAATAAGAATTCGAGATGAAGCTCTCATGAGAGAGAGTTGAAATAATTGCTCAACATGAGCAACTTCGGGCTGACATGGACGAACTGAGAGAGTCCATTCCACAAGCAAATGAAGAAAGAGAGTGAAATACTAGAGTTATAGTAAACCCACTAGTACACGTCAATGTGCTACCACCGACACCCGCTTATGTGCCGCCACCACCGCCTCCACCGAGGGTTGAGAGAGTTGATCTGAAGAAGGATCATTTGAGCTAACTCCATCTTCACCACCTCAAGGGACTCTAACAAGAGCGCAAGCTAAACGTCAAGCTGAGATGGATGCTCTTTTCCTAAACATGGTCCATGAAGCTCAACCAAGTCCACCTTCATCAAGTCTAAGGACCATCTTGTGGATCAGCCACGAACACATCCCAGCCAAGATGATTAATGGAGCTTAAATTGTATTTCTAGTTGTTGGGGACGGAGGCCATAAATCAGATACAAGGGGCTTCACGTGTGTGCATGTGCATGGCTGAAACATTCATTTAAGTATGTGGACGTGAGAGGCTGAATAGGAGAGT
Source organism: Fagopyrum homotropicum (assembly GCA_033239125.1). Taxonomy (NCBI): domain Eukaryota; kingdom Viridiplantae; phylum Streptophyta; class Magnoliopsida; order Caryophyllales; family Polygonaceae; genus Fagopyrum; species Fagopyrum homotropicum. Next base: position 64,903,719 of record BSWB01000005.1, read on the forward strand.
TTAATTAGGCCCAATTGTGTTCCATGTTTGGTGGACTTTATTTAACTCTCTCTCAATGTAATTATTGTAATTAGTTTCTTTTTTTTGTTTTAGAAGAAAAGGTGATGAAGGATCATCTGAGCTAACTCCATCTTCACCACCTCAAGGGACTCTAACAAGAGTGCAAGCTAATCGTCAAGTTGAGATGGATGCTCTTTTCCTAAACATGGTCCATGAAGCTCAACCAAGTCCACCTTCATCAACTCTAAGGACCATCTTGTGGATCAGCCACGAACACATCCCAACCAAGATGATTAATGGAACTTAAATTGTATTTCTAGTTGCTGGGCAAGCCTTGGGACGCATTTCAAAGGACAAACGGAGGCCTTGAAATCAGATACAAGGGGTTTCACGTGTGTGCATGTGCATGGCTGAAACATTCATTTAAGTATGTGGACGTGAGAGGCTGAATAGGAGAGTTTAATTAGGCCCAATTGTGTTCCATGTTTGGTGGACTTTATTTAACTCTCTCTCAATGTAATTATTGTAATTAGTTTCTTTTTTCTGTTTTAGAAGAAAAGGTGATGAAGGATCATCTGAGCTAACTCCATCTTCACCACCTCAAGGGACTCTAACAAGAGCGCAAGCTAATCGTCAAGTTGAGATGGATGCTCTTTTCCTAAACATGGCCAATGAAGCTCAACCAAGTCCACCTTCATCAAGTCTAAGGACCATCTTGTGGATCAGCCACGAACACATCCCAACCAAGATGATTAATGGAGCTTAAATTGTATTTCTAGTTGCTGGGCAGGCCTTGGGACGCATTTTAAAGGACAAACGGAGGCCTAGAAATCAGATACAAGGGGTTTCACGTGTGTGCATGTGCATGGCTGGAACAGTCATTTAAGTATGTAGATGTGAGAGGCTGAATAGGAGAGTTTAATTAGGCCCAATTGTGTTCTATGTTTGCTGGGCTTTATTTAACTCTCTCTCAATGTAATTATTGTAATTAGTTTCTTTTTTTCTGTTTTAGAAGAAAAGGCCTAGGATGTATATAAGCCTTTTCTCTCTTCTTTTTGTAGTGAGACAAGTTTTATACAAGTTTTGCTGAAAGCATTTCAGAATTGAATCCAAGAGAATTCAATCATTCTTGTCTCGTGAGTTTGTGTGTGTGAGTTGGCTTTCTCGTTCTTGTGTATGTCAATCTCCTTCGCGATTGGTGTTGCAAGTCGACCAAGGCATCCTCTTCGTGCTCTCGATTCTTAGATTGATTTTGTGGAGTTGTAAGAAGCGGGGTCGAATCGTCACTGGTTTGGTTCTTGGATCTCGAATCCAAGGGTTCAATCCATTGTTCCTTTCAGTTCTTCTAGTCCCTTTATGTTTTCTCGTGTTCTTCTGTCTTCAGGACAAGTTGTTCATCTAGATCCGTTCTTCGCGGCTAATCCCCGTACCAATTGGTATCAGAGCACAGTTGATGTCCAACCACCAAAAAGAGTCGGTAAATCAATTATAAAATCACAAAAAGAGTCTGTTTTGATCATTGTAATTGATCATTGTCTTTTGTTTGAGTCTATTTCTGTTTCTCTCTTCTACTCTAAGCTTTGTTGGAGTCTAACGAGTTTGTTCCTTTAATTGTGAGTTTTGGACACCGGAAACCACTATAGCACCAACCACCATCACACCACCATCAACCACCATTTTTCCCTCAGCCACATTAGCCTCACTTGAACCAGTTAAACAAGAACCAAATGTGGTTGCTTCTTTTCGTGCATCCAGAACACGCATAATTGTAGTTGAAGTAGATTGTTTCCCTACATCCAATACACACCAAAACTGGAGTTGATTCAGCGTGTTTTCTACAAATCCGGTGCAGAGCTTGAAGCAGTTGTTTTCCTCCTACAGATCTGACACGTTTAATCAGTTGCATCAATCTAGGAGCTGAGATTTGATATTAACTTGAAGATTTGCAACAACTTGGCTCACTTATCTACAAACAAGAATTTGTTTTTTTTGTTTCTTTCAATTTTTGTTTATTCTTCTTTTATGATATCCTGAATCATAAAATAAAAAAAAAAGAGATAAAAGAAAAAAAAGAAAGAAATAAAAAAAAGAAGAAGAAAAGGAATAAGAATCATTTTTTTATTTCATTCTTTCTTATTCTTAGTTTGTAATTGCAATGCCCCAAATCCACAGGACTTGGAGTGTCACATTGGGCTAGGATCTCACAATGGATCCTAACCCTAGCCTGACAACAAGTTCACTGGATCTTAAAACCAAATACATAAAAGTTGTATATGATACATCAAAAGAGTTTACAAACTCAAAGCCGAGTACAAAACATCAAACCACAACATCTGATACAAAAGATCCCATATCCCGCGCATCCTAATGTACATAAGTCCTCGGCTGGCCACACCATCTGTCTCACCCTTGCAGTCTTCCTAACCTGCAGATCATCTACAACACGATATGAAACCGTTAGCTACAGCAATGAAAAGCATGAAGGTAATAGCACAACCACACATCAACATCTCATACATGCAATGCCACACACATTCATTTATTATCTTTCATTACGTTATTCCATTACTAATTCAACTTCTTTTGTAACACGAGGAACCTAAAGAACCTTGTCCCTTTCCCCGTTAACACAAGGGTTTGCATTGGGGGTGATCGTCACTCGTCCCCCCTGTGTTACTAGCTTCCAGGCACCTCCTCCTAACCAGCAGGCGGAGACCGGTGGTTACCGCCCGTTATAATACACTTGGGCCAAATAAATGTAATCAATGGTCATCCTAGTCCGGTTTAGGTTATAAATGCACAATCATATGAACACACACAACCATCACAATCATACAATCCACAACTGCACGCTAAGTAAGTCCTATGAACTTACCTGATATACTCGTAACCTGTACCACGTCACAGCTTCCCCTTGGGGAAGTAATCAATGCCTGCAATAACAAGGCACAAACAATCACATACTGCAAAGGTTAGGAGACTCGTCTCACTAACCACAACCAACCTATATCTTAAATCTAAACCTCAGATCCTCAACACATTCATAAATGCCTAAGGCATATCCTCAACATAACATCTCACCATACTCGTACACATACTAAACCTTAAAGTCGTAACCGATATGCATAACATCATCATGATCCTCAACTCATTCTGACACCTAGCGTGCATCTAATCAGTATTCCTCAATCTCAAATTTAATCCTAATTTAATTAATTAACCTTTAATTAATTAATTAAATTTCATCAAAATAACGTTTTGCCCGTAGGCCATTTCTAAACCCACCTGTCATCAGATTTCATCAAACAAACAACCCATAAACACCAGAATAATATAATGATCATAATGGAATTTCTAATCACCCATTTTGAAAAGCCTAAGGTCAATTTAGGCCAAATCGCAGTACAGAAAACGAAATAAATTCATAACTTATTCGTTACTAACCCGATTGACGATCTGAAAGAAGATTCAGAATCATAACGACGTAGGCTACACATGTACAACATCAAATTCACCGAAATCTGAGCGACAGAACTGTCCTGGTGACATATATGCTCGACCAGTTCCTTATCTGCTCGGAAATGCAGAAACTTGGTACCGATATGAAGAGAATGAAGAGAGAGGAATCCAGAAACTCAAACGGAATTGAAATCGGATTAGAAACGGAGAGTAGATCTGAGTTTGAAGCTTGAGAGAAATCAGAGCGTTTACGAGGAAACGTGAAATGAAATGAATTAATAAACGATTTTCCGCTATTTATAGTGAAGTCGATAATTATCCTTTAGTGAAGTCGATAATTATCTTTTAACCGATCCAATGGCGGGTTGAACCCCCTTCTCCAAACTTCTCGAAATTGGAACAATAAATCTTGAATATTGTAGGGATAATTATTCCACAATTGCCTCGAAAAACGTGTATTCCTAAGCCATCTTTCTTAACCGTTATGAAACGAAATAGCGACTCTTTTGGCCGTTTTGCCTTTCCATGTTATTTCATATCTAGGACATGTCCGATGTCCTGACCATTTCTCTCAACTGTATTTTTATTAATTGGACTTATACTCAACACTTACGCAATCTTCGTGAGTTATATGTCAATTACTATCACTGATTAAGTTAATCAACATTAATTAGAATTCGGAAATCCTAGCTATTACAGTAATTAGCCTAGTGTTATTACATTCGTTTTCGTGTTATTCAGCAACAAGGACTTCAAGAAAGGACTTAAGTCAAGTATCTCGTCTCATTCGGAGGAAGAACCAAGCATCTCGTTGAACCTATCTAGCCACACCTAGCTATTGTCCATTTTCGGCCATCAAACACCATAATTCAGCCTTCCTTAACCTCATCCTACGGTGTCTAGGGTTCACTTCTTGGGTCTTACGAGTAAGTTCTTTCAAAGCTTATCTTGAGTTCTAAATTTTGAGTCATCTAGTTCCATATAACATTCATGCAATTTGTCCTTTCCGTTTGAGTCTTTTCGTCTATTTTTGTTGAGTCAAACACGTTTTTGAAGTGACTGAAATCGAATCTTGTTTCTATCTAAAAGCTTTAGTTTGACTAGACATCGAACTCACGTGAGGTTTTTTATTAATACAAGACGAACCATCAACAAGCTTGTATCACACCACTAGAGAGTGAGAGAAACTTGTTTTCTGAGTGATACACTTGCGAGGTGATTTTTGTTTTATACAACCTAACGCGTTTGTTTGTTGTGTTGAGTGTTTAGAATTTTGTATAGGTCACCAAGTCTAGCGGGTGCAAAGAGCTTAGAACCGATTCACACCGAGTTGTTCAACCTTTTCAAGAGTTTGCAAGATGGCATTGATGGTCTAAGTACAAAGTTGGCCACACTTGAGGTTGGAAGAAGTTCCAATTCTATGCAGCCTTCAAGGCCTAATCCACAAGGCCAAAGAAACCATGCATTCCAAGAGCGTAATTATGTCCCTTCTACTTCTAATATGCATTATTATCATAACCAATATCATAATTATGTGTATGAGCCATGGGATTATTCGGAGGATGAAGGATGGAGACATGAGCCACTTCGAGAACCAGTACAAGGCGGCATTGGCAAGATGAAAATGCCCAACTTCGAGGGTCAATGTGTTCCTGATGTGAACACGGCATGGAAGGCGAAGATGGAACAAATCTGGTCATGCCATGACCTTCCCAAGCATGATGATTCACACAATTCGCTATCAGCCATTAGCACACCTTCATCATCAATTGGGGTTACCACAACTCCAAAGGGAAGTGATTCAAAACCTTGAACTTTAATGTTTAATCACGTAGACTTGTTAAAACCAAAATATGATATTATGTTGCATGCTATCATCAGTGATGAAACAGTTGAGCATGAATCTGAATTTTCGGATGATATTGAAAGTGATAAGCATGAAATTGATGACTATGAGCTATTTGCACATAAATTTGTTGTGGAAAATGATGTTATTTTACATGTGCATGAGCCTGAGCATAAGAAATGCCCCAATTGTGTTACCAAGCCTGTTTTGAGTGTTATTGAGTGTAATGACCTTATTTGCAATGAATTGGCTTGCGTTAGTAATGAATCTGAGCACATTGAGCCTTTGATAGCTAAAGAGGTTTTAGATGCACCACATGACCCTTGTGAGGATCTACAAGGGAGCCTTTCCATACCCTCTTGCACTTCATTGCCCATAGGTTGTTTACTTTCTGATTTGTGTGAAAACTCTAGTTTTAGACTTGGTAAAGACATAAATGGACATGAATCTGATTTAGGTCTAGACATTGAGCTTCTTGAGGATGAAATAGATGGGTTTGAGTTATATGCGAAAGGTTTTGATTGGGATATTGAATTGGACTTTAAACAGGAAGACACTACTTGGAGAAATGCATCAGATTGTGATTTTAATGACTTAAGTTTGAAATCTAATGTAGCCATATCCTTAAGGAGTCATTTCGATTATCACATTGCTTGGAAGTCTTTTGTGTATTTGGAGGATGGAGAACATCTAAGGGAAGTTGTTTATACCCTTAGGCCTGAACACTTGTATGCCAACCTGAAGAAATGTAGCTTTTGTACTAATGAAGTTATATTTCTTGGTTTTGGAGTGAGTGCACAAGGTCTACAATTGGATGAGGAGAAGATTAGAGTTATTCGAGATTGGCCAACACCTACATCCATTAGCCATGTAAGGAGCTTCCATGGGCTTGCAAGTTTCTATAGGCGCTTTATGAGAGACTTCAGTACCATTGCTGCACCCTTGACAGAGATTTGCAAGAAACATGCACCATTTGTGTTGGAAGTAGCTCAAGAATGTGCTTTCAACAAGCTGAAGTTTCTCACCGAGGCACCCTTACTAGCTCTCCCGGACTTCACTAGGCCTTTCAAAGTGGAGTGTGATGCATCGGGAATTGGCATAGGAGGTGTGCTTATGCAAGAAGGTAAGCCTATTGCCTTTTTCAGTGAAAAGCTTAAAGGGGCATGTCTTAACTACTCTACATATGATAAACAGTTGTATGCGTTATTTAGAGTACTTAAGACATGGCAACACTACTTGTGGCCTAGAGAGTTTACTTTGCATTCTGATCATGAATCTTTAAAACATTTTTGGAGTGAAGATAAACTAGATAGGAGGCATGGTAGATGGATGGAATTTATTGAGACTTTTCCCTATGGTATCAAGTATAAAAAGGGAAAAGACAATGTAGTTGCGGATGCTCTTTCTAAGAGGCAAACTTAGCTAACTACATTGGATGCTAGGGTGTTAGGATTTGTTTACATTAAAGAGCTCTATGAATCTGATCTTGACTTTGGAGAAACGTATAAGCTTTGTGTGCAAAACGGTTCCTTAGATGAATTCTTTTTGTTTGACGGATTTCTGTTTCGAGTAGATAAGGTGTGCAAACCTAGGTTTTTCCTTCGTTTGCTGCTAGTGGAAGAAGCCCACAAAGGAGGTTTAATGGGTCATTTTGGGAGGGATAAGACTTATGCTATGTTGCACTCACATTTTTATTGGCCACATATGCTTAGGGATGTTGAAAATGTGCTTAAAACGTGTTTAGAGTGCCATAGAGCTAAATCGAAAGTGAAGCCTCATGGATTGTATAGACATTAGCATGGATTTCATAGTGGGATTACCTAGGACTAGAAGAGGTAGTGATTCGATATTTGTGGTTGTAGATCGATTCTCTAAGATGGCTCACTTTATTGCTTGTCACAAAACTGGTGATGCAGCCAATGTAGCTAATTTGTTCTTTCGGGAAGTAATTAGGTTACATGGTATTCCAAGAACAATAGTGAGTGATAGGGATGTTAAGTTCTTGAGTTACTTTTGGAAAACTCTTTAGGGAAAGCTAAGAACTAAGTTGTTATTTTCTACATCGAGCCACTCCCAAACTGATGGGCAAATAGAAGTAACTAATAGGACCCTAACAACACTTGTAAGGGCTGTGATCAAGAAGAATTTGAAAGAATGGGAAGATGTCTTGCAACATGTTGAATTTGCCTATAATAGAGTCGTCCACTCATCTACTTCCATCTCTCCCTTTGAGTGTGTTTATGGTTTTAATCCACTAACCCCTTTTGATATTACACCGTTACCTACGAAGGAGCGAGTGGATTAAAGTGCTAAAACGAAGGTTGAACACATCGAGGAGCTATATAGTAGGACAAGGATCAAGCTCGAGGAGAAAGGCAAATACAACGCAGAAAAGGCGAATCAAGGACGCAAGAAGATTATATTTGAACCCGGTGACCTTGTATGGCTACATTTGAGGAAGGAGAGATTTCAATAGCTTCGGAAATCCAAGCTCTCCCCAAGAGGACATGGGCCTTTCAAGGTGTTACACAAGGCGGGTGACAACGCCTATGTGCTTGACTTGCCAGATGATTATGCTTATGATCCCACATTCGAAGTCGAATTCTTTCAAAGAAGGGGAGAATGATGAAGGATCATCTGAGCTAACTCCATCTTTACCACCTCAAAGGACTCTAACAAGAGCGCAAGTTAAACGTCAAGTTGAGATGGATGCTCTTTTCCTAAACATGGTCCATGAAGCTCAACCAAGTCCACCTTCATCAAGTCTAAGTACCATCTTGTGGATCAGCCACGAACACATCCCAACCAAGATGATTAATGGAACTTAAATTGCATTTCTAGTTGATGGGCAGGCCTTGGGACGCATTTCAAAGGACAAACAGAGGCCTTGAAATCATATACAAGGGGTTTCATTGTAAGAGCCTTAGTCTTTGGAGCCTAGTTGAGCTTTTATGTGCCTTAGCTTGACCCTGCTGACCGCCCCTGCCCACCACCTGGGCCGCTCCAGTGGCTAGGCGCCCCTGCGCCCTGGCTAGCCGCCCGTGCAGCTCTGAGCTTGAGCAGCTGCATTCGTTGACTCCTTGACTCGTGCTTTACGGCTGTCTTCTTCTATAAGTTTCCCTATCTTCAGATGAGAGGGTTTTCCACTTCTTTCCAGCTTCTTCACACTCTCTACGTTCTCCATCTTCTCCTCTCTTCTTCTTTGATCTTCTTTGCTCCTCTTGATCTTTTGTGAGTGGGATCTTGTGAGTTTGAGTGTAACCTTGGCCTTGGATGCTCTTGAGGATGTTGCTGAAGGTTGTTGATGTTATGTTGAGGTGATAGACGAGCTGATGCTCCATAGTTGCAGCCTAGGGCTTGTGTGGTAAGCTCTTCCTCTTCATCTCTCTTCCTTCCTTCTTTCTTGCTTCTTTTTTCTTCTTTCTAACTTAGGACAACAAGCTGAGCTTCTGTGGATCCTTTCCTAGCCTTTTGATGATCATATATGTGTACATATGTGTATATGTTGTTGTGGTATGTTGAAGACGTGAAGAGAGTCGAGAAAGGGATCGAAGAGAAGTCGGGACCAACTCTCTGCACAGTTGGCTGCCCCTGTGCCTGTTGTGTGAGTCGCCCCTGCGCCTTTGGTGAGCCGCCCCTGCGCCTCACTGGATCAGCCGTGTGTTCTTGCTTCTGTTAGTGCATACCTTGTTGGTATGTCTTCCTTCATTCCTTTCCTTTGGCCTTGGCTTAGTTGATAGCTAGGTTAGGGTGGTTAGGATGTGTTGTATGTTAGAGATGTGCCTTAGGCACTTGTGTTGATGTTGAGAGTATGCCATAGGCATATGTGAGCTTGTTATGCTCTTGAGGTTGTAGGTTGGTTTTGGTTATGGAGACGAGTCTCCTAACCCTTTCAGGTTGTGATGTTGTGTGCCCTCTTGCAGGCGTTGGTTCTTCCCCAAGGGGAAGCTGTGACATAGTAGTGGATACAAGTGTGACAGGTAAGTCCATAGGACTTAAGTTATGGATTTGTATGATTGTGATGGTTGTGTGTGTTCATATGATTGTGCATTTACAACCTAAACCGGACTAGGATGACCACTATTACATTTAAATGGCCCAAGTGTATTATAGCGGGCGGTAACCACTTGCTAGAAGCTCGCTGAGAGTGGAAGGAGGTGCTCGGAAGCTAGTAGCTCAGGGGGGAGGTAGATCCCCATGCAACACCTAGGTTAAAGGGGGAAGAGACGGGGTTCTTTAGGCTCCTCGTGTTACAAAAAAAGTTGATTTAGTAATGGAATAACGTAATAAAAGATAATAAAAGAATGTGTGTGACATTGCATGTATGAGATATTGATGTGTGTTTGTGCTATTGCCTTCATGCTTATCTATTGTTGTAGCTAACGGTGTATACCGTGTTGTAGATGATTTGCAGGTTAGGAAGACTACAGAGTGAGCCAAATGGTGTGACTAGCCGAGGACTTCTATAGATTAGGATGCGTGGGTTGGGATCTTTTGTATCTGTTGTTGTTGTTGTTTTGTACTCGGCTTTGAGTTTGTAAACTCTTTTGATGTATCATATACAACTTTTATGTATTTGGTTTTACTCTACTTGTGCCTTGTTGTAAGATCCAGTGAACTTGTTATCAGGCTAGGGTCAGGATCCATTGTGAGATCCTAGCCCAATGTAGCATACCGAGTCCCACGGAATCGGGGTGTTACAAAGTTGGTATCAGAGCCAGGTTGACAACAATAGCACTTGCTATCTGCAATAAAGGTAGATGTGTATGCATGTACAGAAGCCGTCACCCATCTGAGGATCTCGACGGGATAAATAAACAGAACCCACATGGGGTTTGACTTTTCAAAGGTTTTGATTTTAAAGCGAGTACAGATGTTTTGGGATAGTATGTACAGAAGCCGTCACCCATCTGAGGATCTCGACGGTATAAATATATATATATAGCTATTTCTTATATGTTGATGTGTATGCATGTATTATTAAGTATTATATATATCTATACATATGGCCTATATAGAGCCTTATACGTTAGGTGTGCATACCCCGCACATGGCTCGGACTAGAGCTACTACTGCTGGAGGCAGAGGTAGAGCCAAACCACCTCTTCCTCCAGGAGGGATAGGACAGGGACCAGCTCCCGTTGTAGGTCCACCAGTGGTGGAGGAGGCTCTTGAGGAGGTTGCTGAGAGCTTAGTTCCAGCTACGAGTAATGGTGGGTCCAGGAGGCAGCAGACCCATCCAGGCTAGTCTGATGGCTCAAACCGTGTCTATGGGCGGATAAGAGTTTAGAGATTATTTGAGGCATTTTGAGGAGGCCATCAGAGCGGGTAGAAGAGCCCTAGATCTACCAGGGCATGAGGAATCGTTTGGGAGATCCCATGGAGCTACTCAGGTGCCAGTTGCACCAGTTTGTGTAGCTGAGCCAGCTCGAGTTGTGGAGGAGATCAGAGGGCCTTGACTAGATACCTAGTTAAAGGTATTCCACTAGCAGGGAGTACCACACTTCTTTGGGGAGATTGGCCTGGAGACTGAGGTGTGGATTGGGCATGTAGACTCAGCTTTAGAGTCTATTTGCTGCCATGAAGACAGACGGATAGAGCTAGTACAATCTCTATTCCGTGACCTGGCACACCAATGGTGGAGGACAGTTAGAGAACGAGTCACCACCTATGAGCAGATGAGGACTATGTTGAGGGAGCAGTTTTGCCCTGCCTCACTGAGGAGGGAGAAGCTGTGGGATTTTGTGGAGGCGGGTTTTGAGGACGTACCCATTACAGACGCCATTCGCCACTTCCAGACTGAGCTAGCATTGCTAGGTCCAGCTGCATCATCTGAGGACCAACATGTGTACCTTTTCGCCCGTCGTTTGAGGGAGAGCACACGCTCATACATGGCGGGATTTCACTGTGACTCATTGGCAGACTACCAAGATCGGGCCTTTGCCTATGAGAGAGAGAGAGAGCTAGCCAGAGGAGGACTTCTCAGACAGGACGGTCTGAGAAGAGGCAGCGTACCGCACCGACTAGTGCAGGAGCATCTGGATACGGGCGAGGTCAGACTCAGGGTTGCTCAAGTGTGCCATTGTCTGCATAGACAATTGAGAGAGGCCGGCAGTGTTACAACTGCGGGGCCTATGGGTATGTGAGGACGGATTGTCTTAGAGCACCACTGACTTGCTTCTCGTGTGGGAAGCTTGGACATAGAGCTACGTTTTACCGTCAAGGCAAGGCGTCATCACAGTAGGGTTCTTCACCTACAGGTGCAGCAGGAGGTGGGCAGAGACCGCCTCAGCATCAGACACAGGGACAACAAAGAGTCCCAGACACGCCTGCTACTCAGGAGTCAGCTCCAAGACCGAGTAGAGGTAGAGGTAGAGAGGCTGGTACCAGTGATAGCCGAGGAGCTCGGGGTAGAGTTTTTGAGCTAAGGAGTGTTGAGGAGCCGCCAACACCAGCTGCTATAGGTACCATTCTGTTACATGGTTTACCTGTTAGAGTTTTATTTGATACGGGTGCTACGCATTCATTTATTTCTACTGCTTGTATTGAGCGTTTGAGTTTGTCTACCATAGAGGGGGCACCCTTTACTATAGGGTTACCTGATGGTAGTAGGATCAGAGGTACCCAAGAGATACGTAGTTGTCCTCTACGCTTAGGGACTCGTGTTGATACGGTATTAGTCCGTGGATTAGTCGATCTAGGTACAATGATCCCGAATCCGGCTGAATGAGGCGAATCCAGATGCGGAATGAAACGTGGGGAGTGAATGAACGCAAGAAGATGTAGAGAAGAACCAAAGAGAGTCAACGAAAGGAACCAAGGCTGAAGAGCCAAAACCCCGCTTCGTGAATGCCCTAGACCTGTCTCCAATACAACTTTACACTAGCTCCGGCTGGACTAGCACAAAGAGGGACTCGTGAAGGCTCGAAGCACCAATCCGAAGGCGGTTGACACGAACAAGCTCAGCCAAGCAAACAACGACAATGCCAACCAAAAACTCTCTTGTTCTTTGATTGACTTTGTGAATGATTACAATCTGAATTCTTAGTAAATAAAACCGTATCCTATTCAGCAGCTAAAGAGACTATACATAGACTCTTTTATCTGGACAAAATAAAGAAAATACAACTAAAACATTTGTGGAAGGTGGTAACAAGAGAGCTTCCACAAATGTAGCTAACAACTTAACAAACAACTAATCAGCATCAAAATAGGCTGACTTATTCAAAACAGATCCTTGGGAGTTAGTTGGACGATTTTTAAGAGGTAAATGGGCTGATTTGTTCACAACAGATCCAGGAGTGATTTGGACTGTTTTTAAGAGTCCAAATGATGATCCGACTGAGGGAGCTGGTTACTCTCTTGGGCCTCCTTGGACGTGAGCAGTTGGTTACTCTCTTGGGCTGCCTTGGACGTGAGCAGCTGGTTACTCTCTTGGGCTGCCTTGGACGTGAGCAGCTGGTTACTCTCTTGGACCTCCTTGGACGTGAGCAACGTCTCTTCCCTTTGCTTGCTTGCTCCTACATTCACCAAGAGATTAACACATGATGTATGGAAGTTAAATGTTTCACGCATTTTTCCCCAAAGCATCAAAAGCTACTCGATCCTTTCGAGGAATCGGTAATAAATCCAAAGGAGTTAAAAGGTTAAATCCATAAACACATTTGAAAGGTGATAACGAAGTGGAAGAATGCATGGTGTGATTATAAGCAAACTCGATATGTGGTAATATGTCTTCCCATTCTTTTAAGTTATCATTCAACATGGTTCTAAGGAGGGTCGTTAGGGTCCTATTGGTGACTTCCGTTTGCCCATTTGTTTGGGGATGACTAGAGGTCGAGAATAGTAATCTAGTGCCCATTTTTCCCCAAAGCGTTTTCCAAAAGAAACTCAAAAACTTGACATCCCTATCACTAACAATAGTTTTAGGTATTCCATGCAATCTCACTATTTCCTTAAAGAAAAGATTAGCGACATTATATGCATCATCAGTTTTATGACATGGAATAAAATGTGCAATTTTAGAGAATCTATCTACCACCACAAAAATGGAATCTCTTCCTTACTTAGTCCTAGGTAGTCCAACAATGAAATCCATACTTATATCTTCCCAAGGGCAACTAGGCGTCGGTAAGGGTGTATACAGCCCGTGGGGTTGTACCCTAGCTTTGGCCTTAAGACATTCAATGCACCTGTTCAGCATGTGTTCTACATCCCTTAACATATGAGGCCAATAAAAGTGAGTTTGCAACATGTGATAAGTTTTGTCCCTCCTAAAATGCCCCATTAAACCTCCTTTATGGGCTTCTTCCACTAATAAGATCCTAAGGAAACATCTAGGTATGCAAATTTTATCCACTTTAAACAAGAAACCTTCAAACACAAAATACTTATCATAAGGGCCTTGAGTAGTGCATCTATGAAATATCTTCCCAAATTCAGCATCATCCACATATAATTCTTTAATGTAAGTAAAACCTAACATCCTAGAATCCAAGGTGGTGATTAAGGTGTATCTCCTAGACAAAGCATCTGCTACGACATTATCCTTTCCCTTCTTATACTTGATAATGTAAGGAAAGGTTTCAATGAACTCCATCCACCTACCATGCCACCTATCTAGCTTATCTTGGCTCCTAAAGTGTCTAAGTGAATCATGATCAGTTTTCAAAACAAACTCTTGGGGACAAACGTAATGTTGCCATGTTTTGAGTACTCGAAACAAGGCATACAATTCTTTGTCATACGTGGAATAGTTTAAGCATGCACCCTTCAATTTTTCACTAAAGAAAGTTAGAGGCTTACCTTCTTGCATAAGGACGCCGCCAATACCAATGCTGGACGCGTCGCATTCAACCTCAAAGGGTTTAGTGAAGTCCGGTAGAGCGAGTAGTGGTGCGTGGGTGAGGCGTTTCTTGAGCTCTTCAAATGCTCTTTGCTGAGGTTCATTCCACTCAAAAGAAAACTTCTTTTTGGTCAAAGCCGTGAGTGGTGCTGCAATGGTACTAAAATCCCTCACAAATCTTCTATTGAATGTAGCTAGGCCATGGAAACTCCTTACTTCACCAACCGACCTAGGAATGGGCCATTCATTGATTGCCTTAACCTTATCCTCATCCACTTGCAAACCATTGGCACTTACTACAAAACCAAGGAAAATCACTCGGTTAGTATAGAAATCACTTTTTTTAATATTAGCATACAAGTATTCTATACGCAATGTAGCAAGCACATCTCTCAAATGATTTTCATGCTCCTTTAAAGTCTTACTATAGATAAGAATGTCATCAAAGTAGACTACAACAAATAAACCATTATAAGGTCTCAAAATATGATTCATTAATCTCATGAAGGTATTAGGAGCATTAGTTAAACCAAAAGGCATTACTAGCCACTCATAGAGACCAAATATTGTTTTAAAAGTTGTTTTCCACTCGTCCCCTTCTCTCATTCTAATTTGATGGTAGCCACTCCTAAGGTCAATCTTAGTGAAAATTGTAGCTCCATGTAACTCATCAAGCATGTCATCTAGACGGGGAATCGGGTGCCTATACTTGATAGTAATGTTATTGATTGCTCTACAATCAATACACATTCTCCAAGTATTATCCTTCTTGGGTACTAGCAGGATGGGAACGGCACAAGGACTAAGGCTTTCCCGAACATACCCTTTATCTAGCAAGGCTTGAACTTGGTTCTGAATTTCCTGGGCTTCCGTAGGGTTCATCCTATAGGCGGGCCTATTGGGAAGAGTGGCTCCGGGTATTAAATCTATTTGGTGTTCAATGCCCCTAATGGGCGGCAAGCCAGCTGGAACCTCCTCAGGAAAAACGTCCTTAAACTCGTCTAACAGCCCCTGGATAGAACTAGGAAGTGGAATCTTAGAGTCATGAGGCACCGTCACTAGAGATTTACACAAACTCATCATTAGCACTTCCATAGAAGCATAGTTAGTGACATATTCATTCCTAGACTCAAGATAGCTACTTGTTGGTTGTACTAAGAGTGTTTGATGGGTTTTGTTCTCCTTACTCTTAGGCCATGTCATTTTAGGCTTTTGAGGGGTTCCTTGCTCTACCCTCTGTTCTCATAATACTCGGCTATTTGTAAAGGTGTCATAGGTTTAAGTGTTAAAGTTTTACCTTTGTACTCAAAGCTATATTTATTAGAAAACCCATCATGTACAACTTTGCTATCATATTGTCATGGACGACCAAGTAACAAGTGACAAGTATTCATAGGCACAACATCACATGTAATAATATCCTCATATGATCCTAATGTTATATTAACCTTAGTTTGCTTATTGACATTAAGTTCTCCACATTCATTCATCCAATGTAGTTTATATGGCCTAGGGTGATAAAATGTAAGAAGTTGTAATTTGTTTACCATTTCAGTGCTAGCTATGTTGCAACAACTTCCCCCATCAATTATCACATTACACACTTTTCCTTTAATACTACACCTAGTATGAAACAGATTTTCACGTTGGTTATCCTCACAAGGTGCTAGTTGGACATGCAAAGTTCTCCTAGCTATCAAAGATTCACCTTGTTCATACTCAATGCAATCATAATTCTCAGTTTGCTCATTGTCATCAATTAATGCATTTTTATCATCCAATTCCACATCATCCTCACTCTCATATTCTCCTAGATGATTTATGATCAAAGTGCGTCTATTAGGACATTCCCTACTCATGTGTCCTCTACCTTGTCATTTAAAACACACAATGTCCCTAGTTCTAGAGTTAGAGGTAGGAGTACTCCCTCGATGACCACTTACAGAGGAGAGCTCCACCCACTACCCGTGCCGCAGTGGAAGTGGGAGGACATATCCATAGATTTCGTTACCAATCTAAGACCGAGTAGGAGCTTTGATGCGATATGGGTGGTAGTAGATCGGTTGACGAAGACCACGCTTTAATCCTTGATAGCATGAATTATTGTCTATATTTCTGTAAGAGCCTAGTTGCTGAGTTGCGGAGAGAGTGAGCTGAGGACCCAGTATATGCCTAGACCGCCCTTGCGTGACCCAGTAGGCGCCCTTGCGGTTTGCTTGGGCCCTGCGGCTCACAGAGTCCACTCCTACTGCTCTGTGTGTCTGCAACCGTTTTCTTTGACTCGTTGACTCGTGCTTTACTCTTTTAATCCTTTATAACCTTCATCTCTTTTCTTCTGATGAGGGTTTATCATTTCAGCTTCATCTCTCTTTTGCGTACTTCTTCTCCTCTCTTCACCCTTGGATCATCTTTGATCTTCTTTGAGTTTTTGTTGAATTTGTGAGAGTCGTGCTTGGCTTTGATGATGTTTATGGTTGCTGAGCCTTGTGAGCCAACTCGAGGACGTTTTGGTGATGTGTTGAGCTTTTGGACCTTCAGCTTGGTAAGCTTTCATGGCTTCCATCCCTTCTTTCATCTTCTTACCTCTTTTCCCATCTTTCTTTAGTTACCTAAGGTTTCTTAGGCTTGGATCATGCTTCAGCCATGTTTGGCCTGTGTTGATGTATATATATGTATGTTCTGTATGTATGTTGATGTTGGAGTGAAGAAGGAGTAAGAGAATCGAAGGAAGAAGTGAAGAAAGGGGCTGAAGTGGTGCCTCTGCTGTCCAACCGTCCCTACGCCGCCTTGTAGCCGCCCCAGCGCCGGCCAAGAACCGTTCCTGCGCCATCTGTGATCCGCCCCTGCGCCCACGTGCATCAGCTAGGTTCTTCTCTTGGTTCAGTAGGTATGTGTTGCTTCTAGGCTTACCTTAGAACGCCTTTGTCCCCTCCTTTCTTAGTGTGAGTGTATAGGATCATGCTAGATGTGTGAGGTTGTGTTTTAATGAGGTTATGATCGGTTTATGCCTTGTACGGCTTTAAGGACGTGGGTTGATGTTGGTTGAGGTTGTGAGGTTAGGTAGAGGATGATCCTATGGATCCCTTTGGATCTAGGTGTGACACCTTTGATGAATAGAGGTTGATATCTTTCTATGCCTTGTTATTAGGCAGTGCCCCTCTCTCAGGATTGAAGGTTGCTTCTGGTTGATCTTTATACGAGGTTGAAGTAAGTCCATAGGACTTACTTAGCTACCATCCTTATATTAGGTGTTTGCATGAGTGGTGTGTGCTTTATATGTTTGCTATGATAGCATAAGTTGTCGTTTATACCGACCTATGTTTTATTGAATTCTCCACTGCGTGGCTGTGATAACCTTTCCCTTTCATCCCGTAGTGGAGTGTGGGAGGTTCTCTGTAGTCAGGCCAGTCTGGTTTACAGGAAGAGCGCAATCCACTCCCATAGGGTACACGGATTGTGTGACCGATACTCGTACATCTAGATATAGCACTCAGAGACGGGGATGTATCGGTCCTCGTGTCACATAATATATATATATATATATATATATATATATATATATATATATATATATATATATATATATATATATATATATATATATATATATATATATATATATATATATATATATATATATATATATATATATATATATATATATATATACGACTTGAGTGAATGACTATTATATAAAGATGATAAAATGGGTAAATGTGTGATATCATGTTGATGTTTATCCTTACATGATTGTGTTTGTGCTTATGCATTACTCTATATTTGTATGGTTAGCTAATGGTTTATTACCATGTTGTAGATGCCCCACAGGATAGGCCTGCTGCTGAGTGATCTAGCAGAGTGACAGGTTGAGGACCTCTCGTACATAGGATGTTGGGCTTTTGAGGGTTTTTTACCTTTCCCTCCTGTGTGAGGATGATCTTTTGTTACCTCCTGTGTGAGGATGTTGTTGTTTATACTCTGCTATGTTGTTTTACCTTTTGATTGTACAGTTTATACAACTTTATGTATTAGTTTTATATCTGTCAGCGCTATGTTGTAAGGTCCAGTGAACTTGTTGTCAGGCTAGGGTCAGGATCCATTGTGAGATCCTAGCCCAATGTGGTGCCCCCAGTCTCGCGGATTTGGAGTGTTACAATTTTGGATATGGTTTTGGCGTTTTCTCATCATAATTCTGCATGCATGTACATGTATTCTTAGTGTTTATGTCGTTCTTCGTTTACTTTGTAAGAATCGAGGTCTACACCATGTTTGATTGTAATTGTAGGAATATGGCATATTTTGGATCGAAATGGAGCATAGGAAGCTATGGAGCTACATTGTGGAGCATTGCAAAGGAGAAGAACAAAACATGAACAATACTGAAAGGATGCAAGAAAGATTCAGTTGAAGATACGAAGGCATGCATATAGATCACCACTGATCTTAGATCAACACAGTGATGCATCATCTTAACCGAGATTGCCTACTGAGCTTGGCTCAAGGTCGACGGCTCACAACCCAAGGAAATAAAATATATTTGACCTAAAACTCTTCTATAAGAATGGAAGGTGAATGTGAAGATCAAAAGAGGTTGGATCTTAGAGAGATCGAAAGACGGTTAGGAAGACGGCTATTGAAGGGAAGAAGATTGTGAGATTTTCTTGGGAAGTTACTTGTGAGTTTGTTATCATATTTTCTGGAGCACATTGTTGAGACCATTGTTTGGTCTGTTCACTTTGATTATTGCAATAGTTTTGTTGATTGTTCTACTCGCTTCTCTTGATATTCTTGATATATAGTGGATTACCTTGATGATGATGATTGTTGGATAAACACCCTGCGATTCTAGGGTGATTAGTTGAAGGTTGTGGTGTAGACGATGAAAGAATGAACCTTTATTTGAAGTGGACCCTGAGAGCTCAAGTTAACCCTAAACTGAATCCCGTCTCAAGCTGTTCTTGCAGCATCTCGACCGAGATCGATAAGAATAGCATGAGATTGCCCACTGCTTTGCCCGATCTTGAGTTTAGGTTATAGTTTGCCAAATCCTATCCTTATTGCACCTTTCCTAATTTACATGCAAGCCTAGGATTAAACCTACCATGTGATTCCTTTGCTTGTTTACCTATGATTATGAGTGTTAGGTAATAAAGGGTTATTCTTAATAAGGGTTCGAGTGTGCTTTCATCCTACCTTTGAGAGTAACCTGAGACTTACCCGGTGATGGTTAGTTTTGTACCCTTAGGGGAGTGTGTTGGTTTGAGTACTCGTACCTTTCCTTAATTCCTTAAGACTTACCCGGTAATAGGAGCTTTGGTTTAGGAAAGGGGATAGTGAGACCTCACCCGTAATCTATCCTATCGTTGAAACACCTTCCCTTTGCAAACCTCAGCTTTGTCCACGTTATCCTTGAGAAATCTTGAGTTGAAACCATAATTGGATACTGATGTAGGACCATCACATGGAAAATATCAAGGGCCCATTACTAGGGCAAGAGCTAAGGAGATCCAAGAAGTTACGTCAAGGGAAGTGCTATTGCTTGGCACCATGCATGAATTATTTAACTTCTATAAATCATGTGTTAATCTCTTGGTGAATGCAGGGGCAAACATGCAAAGGGAAGAGACCATGCAGACATTGGAACAACAAGAGCTTGATCATGTAGCCACGCAAGCCAATAAGCCAAGTGACCAAGACGAGGACAAGGTGGGGAAGATGGACGAGCAAGCGAGCATAGGAAATGGAACAGCAAGCATGATGCCATCGAGTCCGGAGTGGCTGGCAAGCTCGACGTTGCTCACCTCCCAGGCCGTCCAGCTGGGCTCTAAAACCCGTCCAATCACCCATGGGTCCGTTTGAATAAGTCAGCCTATTTTGATGCTGTTAGTTTATTTGTTAAGTTGTTAGCTACATTTGTGGGAGCTGTCTTGTTACCACCTTCCACCAATGTATTTAGTTTTCTTTTCTTTATTTTGTCTAGATAAAAGAGTCTATATATAGTCTCTTTAGCTGCTGAGTAAGGGACGTTTTCTTTTGGCTAAAAATTACATATTGTAATCATTCACAAAATCAATCAAAGAACAAGATAGTTTTTGGTTGGCATTATCGTTGTTTGCTTGGCTGAGCTTGTTCGTGTCAACCGCCTTCGGATTGGTGCTTCGAGCCTTCACGAGTCCCTCTTTGTGCTAGTCCTGCCGGAGCTAGTGTAAGGTTGTATTGGAGATGGGTCTAGGGCATTCACGAGGCGGGGTCTTGGCTCTTCAGCCTTGGTTCCTCTTCATTGGTTCTCTTTGGTTCTTCTCAACATCCTCCTGCATCCATTCCCATACCCACGTTTCATTCCGCATCTATATCCGCCTCATTCAGCCGGATTCGGGATCATTGTACCTAGATCGGCTAGACCACGGATTAATCCCGTATCAATTGGTATCAGAGCTCAGATGGTACAATTGATCACTCCTTTCTTCTTTGTTAACCTTATTGCTTAACTAATTGAGGTTTAACTTGTGCTTGAAGTGTGCATAATCAAAAGCCAAGGGTTTCTTAGGGCCGGTCAACATCTTGAGGAGAGGTAAACACAAAAAAAAAAGATAGAACGTTGCAAACAATTTCAGTTACCTTCTCTCCCACAAATCTTTGACAAAGTCTAAGAGATCTTTCAATAAAAAAAAACACAAAAACTGCCGGCCCTTCTATTAATTGACCATCAAGCACAAGGAAAAGTCCCCTCTTTGTGAGAACTTCTTCAAACAACTCCTTCGTCATTCAAATCTCAAACCACCATACCTACACTAACCCAACGGTCAATACTCCGACTAGGGGTGTCTTGATCCATCTCCGACACTAACATCAATTTCGGCAGTTCTAGTTCCAAAAGGTTGCTAAGAAGGTTCGAAAATCGTGATCTTGAGGTGTTGGATCCTTACAACTTGAGCCACCAGCTAGGCAATACCAACGAGAGAGTGAGCGATACACAAGTGAGATCTTTGTTTTCTAACCTAACCGGTTCTTTGTTTGTTTACTTGAGCATGTCTAGGTCCCGAAGCCCCAACAAGACTAGCAGCGAGACCGTCACGCCTGAGATGCTCAACCTATTGAAGTAATTGTCCGATTCCGTAGCTAACCTATCCAAATGGGTGGAGTCTATGGAAGCACGAACCCCACCATCACGGACACCACCTTTGAGAACCAACTATGAGTTTCCCTCACACGTGACTAGAGAGACGGATCATCCGGATCAAGGTAATATACATTCCAACGTCCTCCCTAATGCTTCTAACATGCCACCATTTGTTGATAATTTCCAGGGTCGGAATGAAGCTCTTTTTGAGGATCATACCTGGGAAGATTACAATCGACCATTCCAACAACCAAGGAAAGGACGAGAACGTGATAATTTACGGCCCTATCAAGAACACGACGGTCTCGTCAAAATCAAAATTCCCGTCTTTGAAGGAAAGTGTGATCCCGACGTCTACACGGAGTGGGAAACTAAAGTCAAGTAAATCTGGTTGTGTCATAACTTCAGCGAACATAGGAAGGTTCAACTAACCGCTCTCGAGTTCCAAGGCTATGCCTTGGTATGGTGGGATCACGTGGTAAAGGAAAGAGTTCGAACATTGGATCCTCAGATCACCACATGGGAGCATATGAAAGCACTAATGAGGTCTCGGTTCGTCCCACCCCACTATACCCGAGAGCTTCGAGAACGGCTGGAAAATTTGAGACAATGCTCTCTTAGCGCTGAGGAAGCCTATACTAACATGCAAGTTGTTATGGTGAAGGCCAACGTTCTAGAGGATGAGGAAAATACTATGGCTAGGTATCTTCGTATTCTTAACTCTAATTTGGCTAATGAAGTTGATATGTATCCTTACAGCACCATGGAGCAATTACTACACTTGGCCATCAAGGTGGAAAGGAAGACTAAGGTGCGAAACCGGGAACACAAGCCGCCTTATGGGACATCCAACGCTTGGAAATCACAAGGAAGCCGGCTGCCTAGACAAAGTAGGGAACAAGGAGGCCAGAATGAAGAGAGAAAGTCGGCAGCTATGGGCCAAGAAGGCCAACGAAGGTCTTCTACACCGTCAACTACACCACGATCTTTGAATGAGCCTTCAAGTGGTCATCGAGGGAGTACCCCTACCTCTAACTCTAAAACTAGGGACATTGTGTGTTTTAAATGCCAAGGTAGAGGACACATGAGTAGGGAATGTCCTAATAGACTCACTTTGATCATAAATCATCTAGGGGAATATGAGAGTGACGATGACGTGGAATTGGATGATGAAAATGCATAATTGATGACCATGAGCAAAATGAGAATGATGATTGCATTGAGTATGAACAAGGTGAATCTTTGATAGCTAGGAGAACTTTGCATGTTCAACTAGCACCTTGTGAGGATAACCAACGTGAAAATTTATTTCATACTAGATGTAGTATTAAAGGAAAAGTGTGTAATGTGATAATTGATGGGGGGAAGTTGTTGCAACATAGCTAGCATTGAAATGGTAAACAAATTACAACTTCTTACATTTTATCACCCTAGGCCATATAAACTGCATTGGACGAATGAGTGTGGAGAACTTAAGGTCAATTAGCAAACTAAGGTCAATATAACATTAGGGTCATACGAGGACATTATTATATGTGATGTTGTGCCTATGAATGCTTGTCACTTGTTGCTTGGTCGTCCATGGCAATATGATAGGATAGTTGTACATGATGGGTTTTCTAATAAATATATCTTTGAGTATAAAGGTAAAACCTTAACATTTAAACCTATGACGCCTTTACAAATAACCGACTATTATGAGAACAAGAGGATAGAGCAAGGAACCCCTCAAAAGCCTAAAATGACACGGCCTAAGAGTAAGGAGAACAAAACCCATCAAACACTATTAGTGCAACCAACAGGTAGCTATCTTGAGTCTAGGAATGAATATGTCACTAACTATGTTTCTATGGATGTGCTAATGATGAGTTTGTGTAAATCTCTAGTGACGGTTCCTCATGACTCTAAGATTCCACTTCCTAGTTCTATCCAAGGGCTATTAGACGAGTTTGAGGACGTCTTTCCTGAGGAAGTTCCAGCTGGCTTGCCGCCCATTAGGGGCATTGAACACCAAATAGATTTAATACCCATAGCCACTCTTCCTAATAGACCCGCCTATAGGATGAACCCTAAGGAAGCCCAGGAAATTTGGAACCAAGTTCAAGACTTGCTAGATAAAGGGTATGTTCGGGAAAGCCTAAGTCCTTGTGCCGTTCCCGTACTGCTAGTACCCAAGAAGGATAATACTTGGAGAATGTGTATTGATTGTAGGGCAATTAATAATATTACTATCAAGTATAGACACCCGATTCCCCGTCTAGATGACATGCTTGATGAGCTACATGGAGCTACAATTTTCACTAAGATTGACCTTAGGAGTGGCTATCATCAAATTAGAATGAGGGAAGGGGACGAATGGAAAACGGCTTTTAAAACCAAATTTGGTCTCTATGAGTGGCTAGTAATGCCTTTTGGTTTAACTAATGCTCCTAGTACCTTCATGAGATTAATGAACCATTATTTGAGACCTTATATTGGTTTATTTGTTGTAGTATACTTTGATGACATTCTTATTATCTATAGTAAGACTTTAAAGGAGCATGAAAATCATTTGAGAGATGTGCTTGCTACATTGTGTATAGAATACTTGTATGCTAATATTAAAAAATGTGATTTCTATACTAACCGAGTGATTTTCCTTGGTTTTGTAGTAAGTGTCAATGGTTTGCAAGTGGATGAGAATAAGGTTAAGGCAATCAATGAACGGCCTATTCCTAGGTCGGTTGGTGAAGTAAGGAGTTTCCATGGTCTAGCTACATTCTCTAGAAGATTTGTGAGAGATTTTAGTACCATCGCAGCACCACTCACGGCCTTGACCAAGAAGAAGGTTCCTTTTGAGTGGAATGAACCTCAACAAAGAGCATTTGAGGAACTCAAGAAACGTCTCACCCAAGCACCACTACTCGCTCTACCGGACTTCACTAAACCCTTTGAGGTTGAGTGCGACGCGTCCGGCATTGGTATTGGCGGCGTCCTTATGCAAGACGGTAAGCCTCTAGCTTTATTTAGTGAAAAATTGAAGGGCGCATGCTTAAACTATTCCACGTATGACAAGGAATTGTATGCCTTGTTTAGAGTACTCAAAACATGGCAACATTACCTTTGGCCCCAAGAGTTTGTTTTGAAAACCGATCATGATTCACTTAGACACTTTAGCTTTGGACTTAGACACTTCACTTAGACACTTTAGGAGCCAAGATACACCTTGATCACCACCTTGGATTCTAGGATGTTAGGTTTTACTTACATTAAAGAATTATATGTGGACGATGCTGAATTTGGGAAGATATTTCATAGATGGACTACTCGAGGCCCTTATGATAAGTATTTTGTGTTTGAAGGTTTCTTGTTTAAAGTGGATAAAATTTGCATACCTAGATGTTCCCTTAGGATATTATTAGTGGAAGAAGCCCATAATGGAGGTTTAATGGGGCATTTTGGGAGGGACAAAACCTATCACATGTTGCAAACTAACTTTTATTGGCCTCATATGTTAAGGGATGTAGAAGACATGCTTAAAAGGTGCATTGAATGTCTTAAGGCCAAAGCTAGGTGATACGGGGATTAGCCGCGAAGAACGGATCTAGACGAGCAACCTGTTTTCGGGAATAGAAGCAAATGAAATTCAGCAAACAAAGATGAAGGAAAACGTGCAAAGCAAAGAAGGAAAACGAAATAAGAACGAAGAACCGAAAAGAACAAACGATCGAACCCTTGGATTCGATTATCCAAGCACCAAACCGATGACAATTCGACCCCGCTTCTTACAACTTCACACAATCGATCTGGAGTTATCGAAGGCACGAAGAGGTTGCTTCAATTCGACTTGTAGCATCAACCCGAAGGAGATTGACACACACAAGAACGAGAAAGCTATGCAAACACCACAATTCTCACAAGACAGGAGGCTGAACTCAAAAGGAATTCAATTTGGCACTTAGGCAATGTGTTTTACGTATTCTTATCCACAAAATGAAGAGAGAAAGGTTTATATACAACCTAGACCTTCTCTCCTAAAAATAGAAAAGAAATAAATACAGTAATTACAAATTAGAGTGTTTTAAATAAAACCATAAAATAGACTAATTCTAGGATTTATTTAACACTCTCTAACTAGCTTCACGCCATCCTTGCTCACGCCTCCTTGCTCACGCCTTCATCTATGCACATGCACACGTGAGGCTTTCCTATGCTCCATTCGACTTCTTCTTGGCTGGCCCAATGTGGCTAAGCATCATGACGGGCCTTGGACTCATTGGAGGTGAGCTTGGGTGAGCTTCTTGAACCATGGCAAGGAAGATAGCATCCATCTCCGCTTGGCGTTTGGCTTGAGCTCTTGTTAGGGCTCCTTGTGGTGTTGAAGATGGAGCTAGCTCGGATGACCCTTCATCATTCTCCCCTTTTTTAAAAGAATTCGACCTCGAATTTCCTTGATCATCACTAAGGGGTGGAAAAGGGCTTAGATCCCTCACATAGAATGTGGGATCACAAGCATAGTCGTCCGGCAAGTCTAGCACATAGGCATTGTCACCAGCCTTGTGTAGCACCTTGAAAGGCCCGTTTCCTCTTGGAGAGAGCTTGGACTTCCGAAGTTGTTGAAACTTCTCCTTCCTCAATTGTAGCCATACAAGGTCACCAGCCTCAAATGTAACCTTCTTCCTTCCTTGGTTTGCCTTGGCTACATTGTATTTGCCTTTCTCCTCAAGCTTAATCCTTGTCCTCCAATGTAGCTCCTTGATGTGTTCAACCTGCGTTTTAGCACTTAAATCCACTCGCTCCTTCTTAGGCAACGGTGTAAGATCAAAAGGGGTTAGTGGATTAAAACCATAAACACACTCAAATGGAGAGATGGAAGTAGACGAATGCACAACTCTATTATAGGCAAATTCAACATGTGGCAAGACATCCTCCCATTCCTTTAGATTTTTTTTGATGACAGCCCTTAAAAGTGTGGTTAAAGTCCTATTAGTTACTTCCGTTTGCCCATCAGTTTGGGGGTGGCTTGATGTAGAAAATAACAATTTCGTGCCTAGCTTTCCCCAAAGAGTCTTCCAAAAATAACTTAAGAGCTTAACATTCCTATCACTTACTATTGTCCTTGGAATTCCATGTAACCTAACTACTTCCCGAAAGAATAGATTAGCTACATTGGCCGCATCATCAGTTTTGTGACAAGCAATAAAGTGAGCCATTTGTGAGAAACGATCTACAACCACAAAAATCGAGTCCCTACCTCTTTTAGTTCTAGGCAATCCTACAATAAAGTCCATACTAATGTCTTCCCAAGGGGCTGTTGGGATGGGCAAAGGTGTGTACAATCCATGAGGCTTCACTTTAGATTTAGCTCTAAGGCATTCTAAGCATCTTTTAAGCACATTTTCAACATCCCTAAGCTTGTGTGGCCAATAAAAGTGTGAGTGCAGCATAGCATAAGGTTTATCCCTCCCAAAATGACCCATTAAACCTCCTTTATGGGCTTCCTCTACTAACAACAATCGAAGGGAACACCTAGGTATCCACACCTTATCAATTCGAAACAAAAATCCCTCAAACAAATAGTATTTATCTAAGGAACCTTTTTGCACACATTAAACCTCCTTTACGGGCTTCCTCTAATGTAGCTAACAACCTAACAAACAACTAATTCAGCTTAAAAATAGGCTGACTTATTCAAACTAATCCTAGGAGTGTGCTGAGTGTGCTGGACGTTTTTTTAAGAGCAGATTGGGCTATCCGAATGTGCTGAATTGTTCAACAGATCCATGAGTGATTTGGCTGTGTTTTAAGAGCCCAAATGATGATCCGAATGAGCTGACTTGTTACTCTCTTGGGCCTCCTGGAACGTGATCAGCTTGCTATCCTCTTGGGCTGCATTGGACATGAGCAATAGCCTACCCTCTTGGACTGCCTTGGACGTGTTTGCTTGCCTCCCCTCTTGGGCTGCTTTGGACGTGATCAACAGCTCCTTCTCTTGGGCTGCTTTGGACGTAATCAACAGCTTCTCCTCTTGGGCTGTATTAGACGTGAACAACAGCCTCCCCTCTTGGCTTCTTTGGACGTGATCAACAGCCTCCTCTTGGACTGCTTTGTACGTGAGCAACATCTCCTCCCTTTGCTTGCTTGCTTCTGCATTCATCAAAAGATTAACACGTGAGGTATGGCAATTAAATGGTTCACGCATTGTGCCAAGCAATAGCACTTTCCTTGACGTAGCTTCTTGGATCTCCTTAGCTCTTGCTCTAGTAATGGGACCTTGATAGATTCCATGTGATGGTCCTACATCATCCACTCCTTCTTGGAAAGAATTCGACCCCGAATTTTCATCTTGTTCTGAATCTCCTTCATAGGGGCTCAAATCACCTACATTAAAAGTGGTACTAACTCCATACTCTTCCGGTAAGTCCAACACATAAGCATTTTCGTTAATCCGGTGTAAGATTTTGAATGGTCCATCACCCCGTGGTGCTAGCTTGGAATGGCGTTTTGTCGGAAACCGCTCTTTCCTTACGTGTAGCCAAAATAAGTCACCGGGCGGGAAAACCATCTTCCGACGTCCTTTGTTGTTCCGAGCTGCAGTTTTAACGCCCTTCTTATCAAGTGCAGCTTTGGTCTTAACATGAAGTTCCTTAATGTAGTCCACCTGTTCCAAAGCATCAAAAGCTACTCGATCCTTTCGAGGAATCGGTAATAAGTCCATAGGAGTTAGAGGGTTAAATTCATAAACACATTTGAAAGGTGATAACGAAGTGGAAGAATGCATGGTGCGATTATAAGCAAACTCAATATGTGGTAACATGTCTTCCCATTCTTTTAAGTTATCTTTCAACATGGTTCTAAGGAGGGTCGTTAGGGTCCTATTGGTGACTTCCGTTTGCCCATCTGTTTGGGGATGACTAGAGGTCGAGAATAGTAATCTAGTGCCCATTTTTTCCCAAAGTGTCTTTCAAAAGAAACTCAAAAACTTGACATCCCTATCACTAACAATAGTTTTAGGTATTCCATGCAATCTCACTATTTCCTTAAAGAAAAGATTAGCAACATTATATGCATCATCAATTTTATGACATGGAATAAAATGTGCCATTTAGAGAATCTATCTACTACCACAAAAATGGAATCTCTTCCTTTCTTAGTCCTAGGTAGTGCAACAATGAAATCCATACTTATGTCTTCCCAAGGGCCATTAGGCGTTGGTAAGGGTGTATACAGCCCGTGGGGTTGTACCCTAGCTTTGGCCTTAAGACATTCAATGCACCTTTTCAGCATGTGTTCTACATCCCTTAACATATGAGGCCAATAAAAGTGAGTTTGCAACATGTGATAAGTTTTGTCCCTCCCAAAATGCCCCATTAAACCTCCTTTATGGGCTTCTTCCACTAATAAGATCCTAAGGGAACATCTAGGTATGCAAATCTTATCCACTTTAAACAAGAAACCTTCAAACACAAAGTACTTATCATAAGGGCCTCGAGTAGTGCATCTATGAAATATCTTCCCAAATTCAGCATCATCCACATATAATTCTTTAATATAAGTAAAATCTAACATCCTAGAATCCAAGGTGGTGATTAAGGTGTATCTCCTAGACAATGCATCCGCTACGACATTATCCTTTCCTTTCTTATACTTGATAATGTAAGGAAAGGTTTCGATGAACTCCATCCACCTACCATGCCGTCTATCTAGCTCATCTTGGCTCCTAAAGTGTCTAAGTGAATCATGATCGGTTTTCAAAACAAACTCTTGAGGCCAAAGGTAATGTTGCCATGTTTTGAGTACTCTAAACAAGGCACACAAGTATTCATTGATTGCCTTCACCTTGTCCTCACCACTTGCAAACCATTGGCACTTACTACAAAACCAAGAAAAATCACTCGGTTAATATAGAAATCACACTTTTGAATATTAGCATACAAGTATTCTACACGCAATGTAGCAAGCACATCTCTCAAATGATTTTCATGCTCCTTTAAAGTCTTAATATAGATAAGAATGTCATCAAAGTAGACTATAACAAATAAACCAATATAAGGTCTCAAAATATGATTCATTAATCTCATGAAAGTACTAGGAGCGTTAGTTAAGCCAAAAGGCATTACTAGCCACTCATAGACTCCAAATTTGATTTTAAAAGCTGTTTTCCATTCATCCCCTTCCCTCATTTTAATTTGATGGTAGCCACTCCTAAGGTCAATCTTGGTGAAAATGGTAGCTCCATGTAACTCATCAAGCATATCATCTAGACGGGGAATCGTGTGTCTATACTTGATAGTAATGTTATTGATTGCTCTATAATCAATACACATTCTCCAAGTATTATCCTTCTTGGGTACTAGCACGACGGGAACGGCACAAGGACTAAGGCTTTCCCGCACATACCCCTTATCTAGCAAGGCTTGAACTTGGTTCTGAATTTCCTGGGCTTCCGTAGGGTTCATCCTATAGGCGGGCCTATTGGGAAGAGTGGCTCCGGGTATTAAATCTGTTTGGTGTTCAATGCCCCTAATGGGCGGCAAGCCGGCTGGAATCTCTTCAGGAAAAACGTCCCTAAACTCGTCTAACAGCCCCTGAATAGAACTTGGAAGTGGAATCGTAGAGTCATGAGGCACATTCACTAGATGATACGGGATTGTCCGTGATTGAGTCGATCTAGGCACAATGATCTCGAAACAGGCTGAATGAAGCGATTTCAGAATGCGGAATGGACGTAGGTGATGAATGGCGCAGGAATGGTGAAGAGAAGAACCAAAGAGATGTCAACGAAGGAACCAAGGCTGAAGAGCCAAAACCCCAATCGTGAATGCCCTAGACCCGTCTCCAATACAACTTTACACTAGCTCCGACTGGACTAGCATAAAGAGGGACTCGTGAAGGCTCGAACCACCAATCCGAAAGCGGTTTGACACAAACAAGCTCAGCCAAGCAACAACAACAATGCCAACCAAAAACTCTCTTGTTCTTTGATTGATTTTGTGAAATGATTACAAATGTAATTCTAAGCAATTGGGAATAACGTAACTAATCTGCAGCTAAAGAGGCTATCTATATAGACTCTTTTATCTAGACAAAATAAAGAAAAGAGAATTAAAACATTAGTGGAAAGGTGGTAATAAGAGAGCTTCCTCTAATGTAGCTAACAACCTAACAAACACTAATTTCAGCTTAAAAATAGGCTGACTTATTCAATTAACTCCAGGAGTGTGCTGGACGTTATTTAGGAGCAAAATGGGCCATCCGAATGGGCTGAGTTGTTCAACATATCCATGAGTGATTTGGCTGTGTTTTAAGAGCCCAAATGATGATCCGAATGAGCTGAATTGTTACTCTCTTGGGCCTCTTTGAACGAGATCAGCTTGCTATCCTCTTGGGCTGCATTGGACATGAGCAACAACCTCCCTTGGGCTGCCTTGGACGTGAGCAGCTGCTTCCCCTTTTGGACTGCATTGGACGTGAGCAACAACCTCCCTTGGCTGCCTTGGACGTGAGCAGCAGGCTATCCTCGTGGTGATACGGTGTAATCCGTGTTTGAGTCGATCTAGGCACAATGATCTCGAAACGTACTGAATAAAGCGAATTCAGTAGGCGGAGTGAAACGAAGATGATGAATAGGCGCAGGAAAGGTGAAAGAAGAACCAAAGAGAGAGCCAATGAAGGAACCAAGGCTGAAGAGCCAAAACCCCAATCGTGACTGCCCTAGACCCGGCTCCAATACAACTTTACACTAGCTCCCGCTGGACTAGCACAAAGAGGGACTCGTGAAGGCTCGAAGCACCAATCCGATGGCGGTTGACACAAACAAGCTCAGCCAAGCAACAATAGCAATGCCAACCAAAAACTCTCTTGTTCTTTGATTGATTTTCTGAATGATTACAAATGCAATTCTAAGCAATGGATTTTACGTAACTAATCTGCAGCTAAAGAGGCTATATAAATAGACTCTTTTATCTAGAAAAAAATAAAGAAAAGAAAGCTGAAAACATTAGTGGGAAGGTGGTAATAAGAGAGCTTCCTCTAATGTAGCTAACAACCTAACAAACACTAATTTAAGCTTAAAAATAGGTTGAATTATTCAACTTATCCTTGGAGTGCAAGCTGGACGTTTTTAACGTTTTTAAGGAGCTAAATGGGCTATCCGAATGGGCTGCATTGTTCAACAGATCCATGAGTGATTTGGATGTGTTTGAAGAGCCCAAATGATGATCCGAATGAGCTGAATTGTTACTCTCTTGGGCCTCTTTGAACGTGCTCAACTGGCTGCCTTCTTGGGCTGCTTTAGATGTGAGCAGCAGTTCCCTTTGCTCTTGGGCTGCCTTGGACGTGAGCAGCAGGCTAACCTCGTGGGCTGCTTTGGACGTGATCAACAGCCTCCTCTTGGACTGCATTGGGCGTGAGCATGGGCTGCATTGGACGTGAGCACCAGCCTCCTCTTGGGCTGCATTGGCGTGAGCAACAGCCTCCTCTCCTGGGCTGCATTGGACGTGAGCAACAACCTTCTCTCCTGGGCTGCATTGGACATGAGCAACAACAGCCTGCATGGTCTCCTCAAGCTGCATGGGAAGTGAGTGCGTTGGCATGGTCTCCTTGCTTGGTTCACTTGCTCCTACATTCATCAAAAGATTAACACATGATGTATGGAAATTAAATGGTTCACGCATTGTGTCAAGCAATAGCACTTCCCTTGACATAACCTCTTCGATCTCCTTAGCTCTTGCTCTAGTAATGGGACCTTGATAGCTTGTATGTGATGTTCCTACATCATCCACTCCTTCTTGGAAAGAATTCGACCCCGAATTTTCATTTTGTTCCGAAACTCCTTCATAGGGGCTCAAATCTCCTACATCAAAAGTGCTACTAACTACAAAACCAAGAAAAATCACTTGGTTAGTATAGAAATCACATTTTTGAATATTAGCATACAAGTATTCTATACGCAATGTAGCAAGCACATCTCTCAAATGATTTT
This sequence comes from Fagopyrum homotropicum, assembly GCA_033239125.1. Lineage (NCBI taxonomy): Eukaryota > Viridiplantae > Streptophyta > Magnoliopsida > Caryophyllales > Polygonaceae > Fagopyrum > Fagopyrum homotropicum. Next base: position 64,935,952 of record BSWB01000005.1, read on the forward strand.
CATGCTCCTTTAAAGTATTACTATAGATAAGAATGTCATCAAAGTAGACTACAACAAATAAACCAATATAAGGTCTCAAAATATGAAGTGGAATCGTAGAGTCTTGAGGCACATTCACTAGAGATTTACACAAACTCATCATTAGCACATCAATAGAAGCATAGTTAGTGACATATTCATTCCTAGACTCAAGATAGCTACTTGTTGGTTGTACTAACAATGTGTGATGGATTTTGTTCTCTTTACTCTTAGGCCGTGTGATCTTAGGCTTGGGAGGGGTTCCTTGCTCTACCTTCTTGTTCTCATAGTACTCGGCTATTTGTAAAGGTGTCATAGGTTTAAGTATTAAAGTTTTACCCTTATACTCAAAGCTATATTTATTAGAAAACCCATCATGGACAACTTTCATATCATATTGCCATGGACGACCAAGCAACAAGTGACAAGCATTCATAGGCACAACATCACATGTAATAACATCCTCATATGATCCTAATGTTATATTGACCTTAGTTTGCTTATTGACCTTAAGTTCTCCACATTCATTCATCCAATGTAGTTTATATGGCCTAGGGTGATAAAATATAAGAAGTTGTAATTTGTTTACCATTTCAGTGCTAGCTATGTTACAACAACTTCCTCCATCAATTATCACATTATACACTTTTCCTTGAATGCTACACCTAGTATGAAACAGATTTTCACGTTGGTTATCCTCACAAGGTGCTAGTTGGACATGCAAAGTTCTCCTAGCTATCAAAGATTCACCTTGTTCATACTCAATGCAATCATCATTCTCATTTTGTTCATTGTTATCATCTAAGGCATTTTCACCATCTAATTCCACATCATCCTCAGTCTCATATTCTCCTAGATGATTTATGATCAAAGTGCGTCTATTAGGACATTCTCTACTCATGTGACCTCTACCTTGGCATTTAAAACACACAATGTCCCTAGTTCTAGAGTTAGAGATAGGAGTACTCCCTCTATGATCACTTGAAGGCTCATTCAAGGATCGTGGTGTAGTGGCTGTTGTAGACGACTTTCTTTGCCCTTCTTGGCCCATAGGTGCCGATTTCCTCTCCTCCTTCCGGCCTCCTTGCTCCCTGCCGTGGCTATGCAGCCGGCTTCCTTGTGCGTTCCAAGCATTGGGCGTCCCGGAAGGTGGTTTGTATTCCCGGTTTCGCACCTTAGTCTTCCTTTCCACCTTGATGGCCAAGTGTAGTAATTGCTCCATGGTGCTGTATGGATACATATCAACCTCATTAGCCAAATTAGAATTCAGAATACGAAGGTACCTTGCCATAGTGTTTTCTTCATCCTCTAGAACGTTGGCCTTCACCATAACAACTTGCATATTCGTATAGGCTTCCTCAGCGCAAAGTGATCCTTGTCTCAAATTTTCCAGCCGTTGTCGAAGCTCTCGGGTATAATGAGGTGGAACGAACCTAGCCCTCATTAGTGCCTTCATATGCTCCCATGTGCTGATTTGAGGATCCAAGGTTCGAACTCTTTCTTTGACTACGTGATCCCACCATACTAAAGCATAGCCTTGGAACTCGAGAGCGGCTAGTTGAACCTTCCTAGGCTCGCTGAAGTTGTGACACAACCAAATCTGCTCAACTTTAGTTTCCCACTCCGTGTAGACGTCGGGATCACACTTTCCTTCAAAGACGGGAATTTTGATTTTGACCTTTCCGAGTCCGTCTTGCTCTTGATAGGGACGAAGGTTGTCTCGTCCTTGCCTTGGCTGCTGGAATGGCCGATTGTAGCCCTCCCACGTGTGGTCCTCAAAATGAGCTCCATTCCGTCGCTGAAAATCATCAACAAATGGTGGCATGTTAGAAGCATTAGGAAGGACGTTGGAGTGTACATTACCTTGATCCGGCTGATCCGGCTCTCTAGTAACACGTGAAGGACCTCCAAACTCGTAGTTAGCTCTTAAAGGTGGTGTTCCGGCTGGTGGTGTTCGTGCTTCCATAGACTCCACTCGTTTGGATAGATTAGCTACGGAATCGGACAATTTTTTCAATATACTGATCATCTCAAGCGTGACGGTCTCGCTACTCGACTTGCTGGGACTTATGGACCTGGACATGCTCAAGTAACAAACAAAGAAACCGGTTAGGTTAGAAAAGAAAGATCTCACTTGTGTATCGCTCACACTCTCGTTGGTATTACCTAGCTGGTGGCTCGAGTTGTAAGGATCCAACACCTTAAGATCGCGATTTCCGAACCTTCTTAGCAACCCTTTGGACCAGAACTGCTGAAACCGATGTTAGTGACGGAGATGAATCAAGACACCCCTAATTGGAGTATTGACCGTTGGATTGGTGTAGGTACGGTGAATGTGTTTAGAATGACGTTTGAGATGATTGAAAAAGTTTGTACTTGATTAATAAAACAAGGCCAGCCGTTTTTTTTGTAGTGTTTTTTTTTTTTTGAAAGATATCTTAGACTTTGTCAAAGATTTGTAGGAGAGAGAAGTAACCGTAATTGATTGCAGATAGGGTTACCGAAACGTGTATGTAGCGTTTGAGCTTTCTCTTTTGTTTTGTTTTCGTTTGGTGTTTGTCTCTCCTCAAGATGTTGTCCGGCTTTTGAATTGGCACACTTCAAGCACAAGTTAGATCTCAATTGGATAAGCAATAAGGTTAACAAGAAGAAGAAGTGATCAATTGTACCAACTGTGCTCTAATACCAACTGATACGGTGTAATCCGTGTTTGAGTCGATCTAGGCACAATGATCTCGAAACGGACTGAATGAAGCGAATTCAGTAGGCGGAGTGAAACGAAGATGATGAATAGGCGCAGGAAAGGTGAGAGAAGAACCAAAGAGAGAGCCAATGAAGGAACCAAGGCTGAAGAGCCAAAACCCCAATCGTGACTGCCCTAGACCCGTGTCCAATACAACTTTACACTAGCTCCGGCTGGACTAGCACAAAGAGGGACTCGTGAAGGCTCGAAGCACCAATCCGATGGCGGTTGACACAAACAAGCTCAGCCAAGCAACAATAGCAATTCTAAGCAATGGATTTCACGTAACTAATCTGCAGCTAAAGAGGCTATATAAAAAGACTCTTTTATCTAGACAAAAATAAAGAAAAGAAAGCTGAAAACATTAGTGGGAAGGTGGTAATAAGAGAGCTTCCTCTAATGTAGCTAACAACCTAACAAACACTAATTTCAGCTTAAAAATAGGCTGAATTATTCAACTTATCCTTGGAGTGCAAGCTGGACGTTTTTAACGTTTTTAAGGAGCCAAATGGGCTATCCGAATGGGCTGCATTGTTCAACAGATCCATGAGTGATTTGGATGTGTTTAAAGAGCCCAAATGATGATCCGAATGAGCTGAATTGTTACTCTCTTGGGCCTCTTTGAATGTGCTCAGCTGGTTGCCTTCTTGGGCTGTTTCAGATGTGAGCAGCAGCTCCCTTTGCTCTTGGGCTGCCTTGGACGTCTCCTCCCTTTGCTCTTGGGCTGCCTTGGACGTGAGCAGCAGGCTAACCTCGTGGGCTGCTTTGGACGTGATCAACAGCCTCCTCTTGGACTGCATTGGGCGTGAGCATGGGCTGCATTGGACGCGAGCACCAGCCTCCTCTGGGGCCGCATTGGCGTCACCAACAGCCTCCTCTTCTGGACTGCATTGGACGTGAGCAACAACCTCATCTCCTGGGCTGCATTGGACGTGAGCAACAGCAGCCTGCATGGTCTCCTCGAGCTGCATGGGAAGTGAGTACGTTGGCATGGTCTCCTTCCTTGGTTCACTTGCTCCTACATTCATCAAAAGATTTACACAAACTCATCATTAGCACATCAATAGAAGCATAGTTAGTGACATATTCATTCCTAGACTCAAGATAACTACTTGTTGGTTGTACTAACAATGTTTGATGGGTTTTGTTCTCTTTACTCTTAGGCCGTGTGATCTTAGGCTTTGGAGGGGTTCCTTGCTCTACCCTCTTGTTCTCATAGTACTCGGCTATTTGTAAAGGTGTCATAGGTATAAGTGTTAAAGTTTTACCTTTATACTCAAAGCTATATTTGTTAGAAAACCCATCATGGACAACTTTCCTATCATATTGCCATGGACGACCAAGCAGCAAGTGACAAGCATTCATAGGCACAACATCACATGTAATAACATCCTCATATGATCCTAATGTTATATTGACCTTAGTTTGCTTATTGACCTTAAGTTCTCCACACTCATTCATCCAATGTAGTTTATATGGCCTAGGGTGATAAAATGTAAGAAGTTGTAATTTGTTTACCATTTCAGTGCTAGCAATGTTGCAACAACTTCCTCCATCAATTATCACATTACACATTTGCCTTTAATACTACACCTAGTATGAAACAGATTTTCACGTTGGTTATCCTCACAAGGTGCTAGTTGGACATGCAAAGTTCTCCTAGCTGTCAAAGATTCACCTTGTTCATACTCAATGCAATCATCATGCTCATTTTGATCATTGTCATCAATTAATGCATTCTCATTATCTAATTCCACATCATCCTCACTCTCATATTCTCCTAGATGATTTATGATCAAAGTGCGTCTATTAGGACATTCTCTACTCATGTGACCTCTACCTTGGCATTTAAAACACACAATGTCCCTAGTTCTAGAGTTAGAGATAGGAGTACTCCCTCGATGATCACTTGAAGGCTCATTCAAGGATCGTGGTGTAGTGGCTGGTGTAGACGACTTTCTTGGTCCTTCTTGGCCCATAGGTGCCGATTTTCTTTCTTCCTTCCGGCCTCCTTGATCCTTGTTGTTGTTAGGCAGCAGCCGGCTCCCTTGTGCTTTCCAAGCGTTGGGCGTTCCATGGGGTGGTTTGTATTCCCGGTTTCGCACCTTAGTCTTCCTTTCCACCTTGATGGCCAAGTGTAGTAATTGCTCCATGGTGCTGTATGGATACATATCAACCTCATTAGCCAAATTAGAATTCAGAATACGAAGGTACCTTGCCATAGTGTTTTCTTCATCTTCTAGAACGTTGGCCTTCACCATAGCAACTTGCATATTCGTATAAGCTTCCTCAGCGCTAAGAGAGCCTTGTCTCAAATTTTCCAGCCGTTGTCGAAGCTCTCGGGTATAGTGAGGTGGGACGAATTTAGCCCTCATTAGTGCCTTCATATACTCCCATGTGGTGATTTGAGGATCCAATGTTCGAACTCTTTCTTTGACTACGTGATCCCACCATACCAAAGCATAGCCTTGGAACTCGAGAGCGGCTAGCTGAACCTTCCTTGGCTCGCTAAAGTTGTGACACAACTAGATTTGCTCAACTTTAGTTTCCCACTCCGTGTAGACGTCGGGATCACACTTTCCTTCAAAGACGGGAATTTTGATTTTGACATTTCCGAGTCCGTCTTGCTCCTGATAGGGCCGAAAGTTATCTCGTCCTTGCCTTGGCTGCTGGAATGGCCGAGTGTAACCCTCCCACGTGTGGTCTTCAAAATGAGCTTCATTCCGTCGCTGAAAGTTATCAACAAAGGGTGGCATGTTAGAAGCATTAGGAGGTTCGTTGGAATGTAAATTACCTTGATCCGGATGATCCGCTCTCTAGTAACACATGAAGGACCGCCAAACTCATAGTTGGTTCTCAAAGGTGGTGTCCCGGCTGGTGGTGTTCGTGCTTCCATAGACTCCACTCGTTTGGATAGGTTAGCTACGGAATCGGACAATTGTTTCAATAGACTGATCATCTCAGGCGTGACGGTCTCACTACTCGACTTGCTGGGACTTAGGGACCTGGACATGCTCAAGTAACAAACAAAGAACCGGTTAGGTTAGAAAAGCAAAGATCTCACTTGTGTATCGCTCACACTCTCGTTGGTATTGCCTAGCTGGTGGCTAGAGTTGTAAGGATCCAACACCTTAAGATCGCGATTTCCGAACCTTCTTAGCAACCCTTTGAAACTAGAACTGCTGAAACTGAATGTTAGTGTCGGGTTGGTGTAGGTACGGTGAAAGTGTTTAGAATGACGTTTTGAGCTGTTTGAAAGAGTTTACTTGTGCTTGATGTAGATTAATAAGGGCCAGCCGTTTTTGTATGTGTTTTTTTTTTTGAAAGATCTCTTAGACTTTGTCAAAGATTTGAGGGAGAGAAGGTAACCTGAAACTGATTGCAACGAGAATTGTAGGAGAGCAGGTTACCGAATTGTGTATGCAGCGTTTGAGCTCTCTTTTTGTTTTGTTTTCGTTTTGTGTTTACCTCTCCTCAAGATGTTGTCCGGCACTAAGAACCCTTGGCTTTTTCCTTTGAACACTTCAAGCACAAGTTAAACCTCAATTGGATAAGCAATAGGTTAACAAAGAAGAAAGGAGTGATCAATTGTACCAATTGAGCTTTGATACCAACTGATACGGGATTGTCCGTGATTGAGTCGATCTAGGCACAATGATCTCGAATCCGGCTGAATGAAACGAATTCAGAATGTGGAATGAAACGAAGATGGTGAATGGCGCAGGAGGGTGAGAGAAGAACCAAAGAGAGTCAACGAAGGAACCAAGGCTGAAGAGCCAAAACCCCAATCGTGAATGCTCTAGACCTGTCTCCAATACAACTTTACACTAGCTCCGGCTGGACTAGCACAAAGAGGGACTCGTGAAGGCTCAAAGCACCAATCCGAAGGCGGTTGACACAAACAAGCTCAGCCAAGCAACAACAGCAATGCCAACCAAAAACTCTCTTGTTCTTTGATTGATTTTGTGAAATGATTACAAATGTAATTCTAAGCAATTGGGAATAACGTAACTAATCTGCAGCTAAAGAGGCTATCTATATAGACTCTTTTATCTAGACAAAATAAAGAAAAGAAAATTAAAACATTAGTAGGAAGGTGGTAATAAGAGAGCTTCCTCTAATGTAGCTAACAACCTAACAAACAACTAATTCAGCTTAAAAATAAGCTGACTTATTCAAACTAATCCTAGGAGTGTGCTGAGCGTGCTGGACGTTTTTTTAAGAGCAGATTGGGCTATCCGAATGGGCTGAATTGTTCAACAGATCCATGAGTGATTTGGCTGTGTTTTAAGAGCCCAAATGATGATCCGAATGAGCTGACTTGTTACTCTCTTGGGCCTCCTGGAACGTGATCAGCTTGCTATCCTCTTGGGCTGCATTGGACATGAGCAACAACCTACCCTCTTGGACTGCCTTGGATGTGTTTGCTTGCCTCCCCTCTTAGGCAGCTTTGGATGTGATCAACAACTCCTTCTCTTGGACTGCTTTGGACGTAATCAACAGCTTCTCCTCTTGGGTTGTATTAGACGTGAACAACAGCCTCCCCTCTTGGCTTCTTTGGACGTGATCAACAGCCTCCTCTTGGACTGCTTTGTACGTGAGCAACATCTCATCCCTTTGCTTGCTTGCTTCTGCATTCATCAAAAGATTAACACATGAGGTATGGCAATTAAATGGTTCACGCATTGTGCCAAACAATGGCACTTCCCTTGACGTAGCTTCTTGGATCTCCTTAGCTCTTGCTTTAGTAATGGGACCTTGATAGCTTCCATGTGATGGTCCTATATCAAGCTAACAACTTAACAAACAACTAATCAGCATCAAAATAGGCTGATTTATTCAAAACAGATCCTTGGAGTGAGTTGGACGGTTTTTTTAAGAGCCAAATGGATGATCCGAATGGGCTGACTTGTTCAAACAGATTCATGAGTGATTTAGACGGTTTTTAAGAGCCCAAATGGATGATCCGACTGAGGGAAATGGTTACTCTTTTTGGGCTTCTTGGGACGTGAGCAACGACAAGCTTGCCAGCCACTCCGGACTTGATGGCATCATACTTGTTGTCCCATTTCCTATGCTTGCTTGCTCATCCATCTTCCCCACATTGTCCTTGTCTTGTTTGCTTGATTTATTGGCCGGCGTGGCTATATGATCCAGCTCTTGTTGTTCCAATGTCTGCATGGTCTCTTCCATTTGCTTGCTTGCTCCTGCATTCACCAAGAGATTAACACATGATGTATGGAAGTTAAATGGTTCACGCATGGTGCCAAGCAATAGCACTTCCCTTGACGTAACTTCTTGGATCTCCTTAGCTCTTGCCCTAGTAATGGGCCCTTGATATCTTCCATGTGATGGTCCTACATCAGTATCCCCACTACCGTAACTAAGGACAACCTAGCAATCATCGGATATAAAAGAGTGTGTAGCACCCGTATCAAATAATACCCGGACCGGAAAACCGCGTATCTAAATAGTACTTGTGGCTGCCTGCACCGTTGGATTAACGACACTCCTCAACTTGAAAACCCTAGCCAGTGTGCCTCTGGTCTCAGTGGTGCCTCCACCACGGCCCCTACCTCGGCCCTTCCCTTGGGTTGGTCCTTGTGTACAAGCTAAACCCTGACCCCCTACCATTACAGCCATCCTAGAGGAGTTTAAGGATGTGTTTCCGGAAGAGATACCTCATGGCCTTCCACCTTTGAAAGGCATAGAGCATCAGATTGACCTTATCCCCGGAGCTACACTTCCTAACAGACCAGCCTATAAGATGAACCCTAAGGAGAGTCAAGAGATCCAAACCCAAGTCCAAGACCTACTAGATAAGGGATACGTTAGAGAAAGCCTTAGCCCTTGCACCGTTCATGTCCTATTAGTGCCTAAGAAGGACAACACTTGGAGGATGTGTGTTGATTGTAGGGCTATCAACAACATAACCATTAAGTACCGCCACCCTATTCCCCACCTCGTTGATATGCTAGATGAGCTCCATGTCGCCACTACATTCAGCAAGATAGACCTTCAGAGTGCCTACCATCAGATCCGAATGAAGGAGGGGGACGAGTGGAAGACAACCTTCAAGACTAAATTTGGGTTGTATGAATGGCTTGTTATGCCATTTGGGTTAACCAATGCTCCATCTACTTTTATGCGTTTAATGAACCATGTTTTAAGACAATTCATAAGGAGATTTATTGTAGTGTATTTTGATGATACCTTAATCTATAGCAGGTCCCTAGAGGAGCATGGAGAACATCTAAGGGAAGTTTTTTCTATCCTTAGGGTTGTACACTTGTATGCCAACCTGGAGATAGCTTTTGCACTAATGAAGTTATATTTCTTGGTTTTGTTGAGTGCACAAGGTTTACAAGTGGACAAGGAGAAGATTAGAGCTATTCGAGATTGGCCAACACGTACATCCATTCGCCATGTAAGGAGCTTCCATGGGCTTGCAAGTTTCTATAGGCGCTTTGTGAGAGACTTCAGTACCATTGCTGCACCCTTGACGGAGATTTGCAAGAAACATGCACCATTTGTGTGGGAAGTAGTTCAAGAACGTGCTTTCAACAAGCTGAAGTTGGTTCTCACCGAGACACTTACTAGCTCTCCCTGACTTCACTAGGCCTTTCGAAGTGGAGAGTGATTGATACGGGATTGTCCGTGATTGAGTCGATCTAGGCACAATGATCTCGAAACAGGCTGAATGAAGCGATTCAGAATGCGGAATGGACGTAGGTGATGAATGGCGCAGGAATGGTGAAGAGAAGAACCAAAGAGATGTCAACGAAGGAACCAAGGCTAAAGAGCCAAAACACCAATCGTGAATGCCCTAGACCCGTCTCCAATACAACTTTACACTAGCTCCGGCTGGACTAGCACAAAGAGGGACTCGTGAAGGCTCGAAGCACCAATCCGAAGTCGGTTTGACACAAACAAGCTCAGCCAAGCAACAACAGCAATGCCAACCAAAAACTCTCTTGTTCTTTGATTGATTTTGTGAAATGATTACAAATGTAATTCTAACCAATTGGGAATAACGTAACTAATCTGCAGCTAAAGAGGCTATATAAATAGACTCTTTTATCTAGACAAAAATAAAGAAAAGAAAGCTGAAAACATTAGTGGGAAAGTGGTAATAAGAGAGCTTCCTCTAATGTAGCTAACAACCTAACAAACACTAATTTCAGCTTAAAAATAGGCTGAATTATTCAACTTATACTTGGAGTGCAAGCTGGCCGATTTTCAAGAGCCAAATGGGCTGTCCGAATGGGCTGCATTGTTCAACAGATCGATGAGTGATTTGGATGTGTTTAAAGAGCCCAAATGATGATCCGAATGAGCTGAATTGTTACTCTCTTGGGCCTCTTTGAAAGTGATCAGCTGGCTGCCTTCTTGGGCTGTTTTAGATGTGAGCAGCAGCTCCCTTTGCTCTTGGGCTGATTTGGACGTCTCCTCCCTTTGCTCTTGGGCTGCCTTGGACGTGAGCAGCAGGCTAACCTCGTGGGCTGCTTTGGACGTGATCAACAGCCTCCTCTTGGACTGCATTGGGCGTGAGCATGGGCTGCATTGGACGTGAGCACCAGCCTCCTCTTGGGCTGCATTGGCGTGAGCAACAGCCTCCTCTCCTGAGCTGCATTGGACGTGAGCAACAGCAGCCTGCATGGCCTCTCGAGCTGCATGGGAAGTGAGTACGTTGGCATGGTCTCCTTGCTTGGTTCACTTGCTCCTACATTCATCAAAAGATTAACACATGATGTATGGAAATTAAATGGTTCACGCATTGTGTCAAGCAATAGCACTTCCCTTGACATAACCTATTGGATCTCCTTAGCTCTTGCTCTAGTAATGGGACCTTGATAGCTTCCATGTGATGGTCCTACATCATCCACTCCTTCTTGGAAAGAATTCGACCCCGAATTTTCATCTTGTTACGAATCTCCTTCATAGGGGCTCAAATCTCCTACATTAAAAGTGGTGCTAACTCCATACTCTTCCGGTAAGTCCAACACATATGCATTGTCATTAATCCGGTGTAAGACTTTGAATGGTCCATCACCTCGTGGTGCTAGCTTGGAATGGCGTTTTGTCGGAAACCGCTCTTTCCTTCGATGTAGCCAAACTAAGTCGCCGGGCTGGAAAACCATCTTCCGACGTCCCTCGTTATTCCGAGCTGCAGTTTCAACGCCCTTCTTGTCAAGTGCAGCCTTGGTCTTAGCATGAAGTTTCTTAATGTAGTCCACCTATTCCAATGCATCAAAAGCTACTCGATCCTTTCGAGGAATCGGTAATAAGTCCAAAGGAGTTAAAGGGTTAAATCCATGAACACATTTGAAAGGTGATAACGAAGTGGAAGAATGCATGGTGCGATTATAAGCAAACTCAATATGTGGTAACATGTCTTTCCATTCTTTTAAGTTATCTTTCAACATGGTTCTAAGGAGGGTCGTTAGGGTCCTATTGGTGACTTCTGTTTGCCCATCTGTTTGGGGATGACTAGAGGTCGAGAATAGTAATCTAGTGTCCATTTTTCCCCTAAGTGTCTTCCAAAAGAAACTCAAAAACTTGACATCCCTATCACTAACAATAGTTTTAGGTATTCCATGCAATCTAACTATTTCCTTAAAGAAAAGATTAGCAACATTATATGCATCTTCAGTTTTATGACATGGAATAAAATGTGCCATTTTAGAGAATCTATCTACTACCACAAAAATGGAATCTCTTCCTTTCTTAGTCCTAGGTAGTCCAACAATGAAATCCATACTTATGTCCTCCCAAGGGCCATTAGGCGTCGGTAAGGGCGTATACAGCCCGTGGGGTTGTACCCTAGCTTTGGCCTTAAGACATTCAATGCACCTCTTAAGCATGTGTTCTACATCCCTTAACATATGAGGCCAATAAAAGTGAGTTTGCAACATGTTATAAGTTTTGTCCCTCCCAAAATGCCCCATTAAACCTCCTTTATGGGCTTCTTCTACCAATAAGATCCTAAGGGAACATCTAGGTATGCAAATCTTATCCACCTTAAACAAGAAACCTTCAAACACAAAGTACTTATCATAAGGGCCTTGAGTAGTGCATCTATGAAATATCTTCCCAAATTCAGCATCATCCACATATAATTCTTTAATGTAAGTAAAACCTAACATCCTAGAATCCAAAGTGGTGATTAAGGTGTATCTCCTAGACAATGCATCTGCTACGACATTATCCTTTCCTTTCTTATACTTGAAGTAAGGAAAGGTTTCTATGAACTCCATCCACCTACCATGCCGTCTATCTAGCTTATCTTGGCTCCTAAAGTGTCTAAGTGAATCATGATCGGTTTTCAAAACAAACTCTTGAGGCCAAAGGTAATGTTGCCATGTTTTGAGTACTCTAAACAAGGCATACAATTCTTTGTCATATGTAGAATAGTTTAAGCATGCACCTTTCAATTTTTCACTAAAGAAAGCTAGAGGCTTACCTTCTTGCATAAGGACGCCGCCAATACCAATGCCGGATATATCGCATTCAACCTCAAAGGGCTTAGTGAAGTCCGGTAGAGCTAGTAGTGGTGCGTGGGTGAGGCGTCTTTTGAGCTCTTCAAAGGCTCTTTGCTGCGGTTCATTCCAATCAAAAGGAACCTTCTTTTTGGTCAAAGCCGTGAGTGGGGCTGCAATGGTGCTGAAATCTCTCACAAACCTTCTATAGAAGGTAGCTAAGCCATGGAAGCTCCTCACGTCACCAACAGTCCTAGGAGTAGGCCAATCATTGATTGCTTTTACCTTGTACGCAATGTAGCAAGCACATCTCTCAAATGATTTTCATGTTCTTTTAAAGTCTTACTATAGATAAGAATGTCATCAAAGTAGACTACAACAAATAAACCAATATAAGGTCTCAAAATATAATTCATTAATCTCATGAAAGTACTAGGAGCGTTAGTTAAACCAAAAGGCATTACTAGCCAGTCATAGAGTCCGAATTTGGTTTTAAAAGTTGTTTTCCATTCATCCCCTTCCCTCATTCTAATTTGATGGTAGCCACTCCTAAGGTCAATTTTAGTGAAAATTGTAGCTCCATGTAACTCATCAAGCATATTGATACGGGGATTTGCCCGTCGAGCCGGATCTAGCACCATCAACACGAGAAACTGGAGGACGACACCTTGAACTCATAGTTGCGGACTCTTGTAGACTCTTTTGTGGAAAGGGAAACTAAACTACGAAAGGGAAAGATAGGAGGCAAGCAAGCTAGGCTACCCTTGAACCAACCCATTGATACAATCAGCCAAGAACCGATACCACAAACGGTATAACCCATGGACTAGATCGATCAAGAACCGAATCCAAGAACGACACAACCCTCTCGTCTATAAAGCGATGGACCGATTTTGAGGAACCCATCCCAAACAATGCAAAGCACCATGGCTAAAGAGCCAAGACACAATTGCAAATGATGTGATAACCCACTCATCGAGTAATCTAGGTCCATCTCACAAGAAATCATACAACTCAGGCTCCAATCTCCATTGGAGGGCGAGAGGGGAAAGACGTTCGTTCACAACAAGAACTGCTTATCTATTGCATCCAAAAAACTTGTTCTTACAAAGGAGAAGAAACTCCCTTAAATAGGCATCTTCCAAAAACTAAAATAAAGACAACTAAACCAACAATTAATAAACCTAAAATAACTAAGAAAATAAAGCAATGAACCGGCTCTTAACATGCAAGTGAACCGGCCCCAAATAAACAACTTAATCCTAATCAAAACACAAACAATTTAGGCAACTAATGATTACAAACTTCAGCATCAATCAGCTTCTTCGTTTTCGGTTCCGTATCATTCTCTCCTTCTTGGAAAAGCTTCGACCCCGAAGCTTGTGGTAAGTCCGATGGAGGCAATACAGGGTAGAGGTACTCCGACGCAATGAAACGACTAACATCACCCTTATCATCCGGCCAGTTAACTATGTGCACATAACCAAACCCACGGGCAAGGACCCGAAAAGGCCCTAGACCGTTTGGGTTCGCGTCAAGCCGAGGGCGGCCTCGCTGCGGTATCTTGACCCAAACCCATGTCCCGGCCGCATGAGTGGACCTCCTCCGAGCTTGGCGAGCGGTCTCAACGTCGAGGCGTGATGGTGGCTTGTGGTTTGCCTTAGAACGTGGGCGTCCTCTGCGGGCTGGAACACGAGCGGTTGAAGACGACTCCATGGGAGGCCGATGTTGATACGGGGATCCTCGTCTTGCAAGGCCGTGGTTGAAGGCCGTAGACTAGGTGAGATGGCTGCGACGCAGCAGCTCAACGGGAGAGTAGAAGGGCGGCGGTGGCGTTGCAGCTCGACGGGAGTAGAAGAGGGAGGCGTGAGGGTGCTGCAGCTTGACGGGAGTAGAAGAGGGAGAGGCGTGAGGGCACTGCAGTGTGACGGGAGTAGAAGAAGGATGTGTGATGGTGCTGCAGTTCGACGAGAGTAGAAGAGGGAGAGACGTGTGGACTGCAGTTCAATGGAAGTAGAAGAGGGAAAGGCGTGTGGGCTGCAGGTCGACGGGAGTAGAAGAGGGAGATGGTTATGGGTTAGCAAATCTTGTGGAGGCAAAGTGATAGGATCACACGAAGCATTAGCTAGAATTAAGGAGGTGGTTATGGGTTAAGATAATGTTGTGGAGGCAAAGTGATAAGATCACACGAAGCATTAGCTAGAATTAAGGAGGTGGTTATGGGTTAAGATAATGTTGTGGAGGCAAAGTGATAAGATCACACGAAGCATTAGCTAAAATTAAGGAGGTGGTTAGGGATTTAGCTAATATTGTGGAGGTTGAAACGTGTAGAAGGGGGGGGGGGTAGTGGGCGGTTTTTTTTTTTTGGTCGAAAGAGTGGAGAGTGAACGTGGGCGAGTGGAGAGTGAACGTGGGCGAGTGGAGAGTGAACGTGGGCGGCAGTTTGGCTGAGGTTAGGGCGGCGGCAACACCAAGGACACCCGATGAACATCACGAACCGGAACGTTGACGGCGCATATGGCTCTGATACCGGGGTTTTGCCCGTCGAGCCGGATCTAGCACCATCAACACGAGAAACTGGAGGACGACACCTTGAACTCATAGTTGCGGACTCTTGTAGACTCTTTTGTGGAAAGGGAAACTAAACTACGAAAGGGAAAGATAGGAGGCAAGCAAGCTATGCTACCCTTGAACCAACCCATTGATACAATTAGCCAGGAACCGATACCACAAACGGTACAACCCATGGACTAGATCGATCAAGAACCGAATCCAAGAACGACACAACCCTCTCGTCTATAAAGCGATGGACCGATTTTGAGGAACCCATCCCAAACAATGCAAAGCACCATGGCTAAAGAGCCAAGACACAATTGCAAATGATGTGATAACCCACTCATCGAGTAATCTAGGTCCATCTCACAAGAAAACATACAACTCAGGCTCCAATCTCCATTGGAGGGCGAGAGGGGAAAGACGTTCGTTCACAACAAGAACTGCTTATCTATTGCATCCAAAAAAACTTGTTCTTACAAAGGAGAAGAAACTCCCTTAAATAGGCATCTTCCAAAAACTAAAATAAAGACAACTAAACCAACAATTAATAAACCTAAAATAACTAAGAAAATAAAGCAATGAACCGGCTCTTAAAATGCAAGTGAACCAGCCCCAAATAAACAACTTAATCCTAATCAAAACACAAACAATTTAGGCAACTAATGATTACAAACTTCAGCATCAATCAGCTTCTTCGTTTTCGGTTCCGTATCACATATCATCTAAACGGGGAATCGGGTGTCTATACTTGATAGTAATGTTATTGATTGCTCTACAATCAATACACATTCTCCAAGTATTGTCCTTCTTGGGTACTAGCAGAACGGGAACGGCACAAGGACTAAGGCTTTCCCGCACATACCCCTTATCTAGCAAGGCTTGAACTTGGTTTTGAATTTCCTGGGCTTCCGTAGGGTTCATCCTATAGGCGGGCCTATTGGGAAGAGTGGCTCCGGATATTAAATCTATTTGGTGTTCAATGCCCCTAATGGGCGGCAAGCCGGCTGGAATCTCATCAGGAAAAATGTCTCTAAATTCATCTAACAGCTCCTGAATAGATCTAGGAAGTGGGTTCGTAGAGTCATGAGGCACATTCACTAGAGATTTACACAAACTCATCATTAGCACATCAATAGAAGCATAGTTAGTGACAAATTCATTCCTAGACTCAAGATAGCTACTTGTTGGTTGTACTAACAATGTTTGATGGGTTTTGTTCTCTTTACTCTTAGGCCGTGTGATCTTAGGCTTTGGAGGGGTTCCTTGCTCTACCCTCTTGTTCTCATAGTACTCGGCTATTTGTAAAGGTGTCATAGGTTTAAGTGTTAAAGTTTTACCCTTATACTCAAAACTATATTTGTTAGAAAACCCATCATGGACAACTTTCCTATCATATTGCCATGGACGACCAAGCAACAAGTGACAAGCATTCATAGGCACAACATCACATGTAATAACATCCTCATATGATCCTAATGTTATATTGACCTTAGTTTGCTTATTAACCTTAAGTTCTCCACATTCATTCATCCAATGTAGTTTATATGGCCTAGGGTGATAAAATGTAAGAAGTCGTAATTTGTTTACCATTTCAGTGCTAGCTATGTTGCAACAACTTCCTCCATCAATTATCACATTACACACTTTTCCTTTAATGCTACATCTAGTATGAAACAAATTTTCACGTTGGTTATCCTCACAAGGTGCTAGTTGGACATGCAAAGTTCTCCTAGCTATCAAAGATTCACCTTGTTCATACTCAATGCAATCATCATTCTCATTTTGTTCATTGTTATCATTTAAGGCATTTTCATCATCTAATTCCACATCATCCTCACTCTCATACTCTCCTAGATGATTTATGATCAAAGTGCATCTATTAGGACATTCTCTAATCATGTGACCTCTACCTTGGCATTTAAAACACACAATGACCCTAGTTCTAGAGTTAGAGATAGGAGTACTCCCTCGATGATCACTTGAAGGCTCATTCAAGGATCGTGGTGTAGTGGCTGTTGTAGACGACTTTCTTTGTCCTTCTTGGCCTATAGGTGCCGATTTCCTCTCCTCCTTCCGGACTCCTTGCTCCCTGCCGTGGCTATGCAGCCGGCTCCTGTGTGCTTTCCAAGCATTGGGCGTCCCGGACGGTGGCTTGTATTCCCGGTTTCGCACCTTAGTCTTCCTTTCCACCTTGATGGCCAAGTGTAGTAATTGCTCCATGGTGCTGTATGGATACATATCAACCTCATTAGCCAAATTAGAATTCAGAATACGAAGATACCTTGCCATAGTGTTTTCTTCATCCTCTAGAACGTTGGCCTTCACCATAGCAACTTGCATATTCGTATAGGCTTCCTCAGCGCTAAGTGAGCCTTGTCCCAAGTTTTCCAACCGTTGTCGAAGCTCTCGGGTATAGTGAGGTGGAATGAACCTAGCCCTCATTAGTGCCTTCATATGCTCCCATGTGCTGATTTGAGGATACAAGGTTCGAACTCTTTCTTTGACTACGTGATCCCACCATACCAAAGCATAGCCTTGGAACTCAAGAGCTGCTAGTTGAACCTTCCTAGGCTTGCTGAAGTTGTGACACAACCAAATCTACTCAACTTTAGTTTCCCACTCCGTGTAGACGTCGGGATCACACTTTCCTTCAAAGACGGGAATTTTGATTTTGACCTTTCCGAGCCCGTCTTGCTCTTGATAGGGCCGAAAGTTGTCTCGTCCTTGCCTTGGCTGCTGGAATGGCCGATTGTAGCCCTCCCACGTGTGGTCCTCAGCTTCATTCCGTCGTTGAAAGTCATCAACAAATGGTGTTAGAAGCATTAGGAAGGACGTTGGAATGTACATTACCTTGATCTGGCTCTCTAGTAACACGTGAAGACCGCCAAACTCGTAGTTAGCTCTTAAAGGTGGTGTTCCGGCTGGTGGTGTTTGTGCTTCCATAGACTCCACTCGTTTGGATAGGTTAGCTACGGAATCGGACAATTTTTTCAATAGACTGATCATCTCAGGCGTGACGGTCTCGCTACTCGATTTGCTGGGACTTATGGACCTGAACATTATCAAGTAACAAACAAAGAAACTGGTTAGGTTAGAAAAACAAAGATCTCACTTGTGTATCGCTCACACTCTCGTTGGTATTGCCTAGCTGGTGGCTCGAGTTGTAAGGATCCAACAACTTAAGATCGCGATTTCCGAACCTTCTTAGCAACCCTTTGGAACTTGAACTGCTGAAACTGAATGTTAGTGTCGGAGATGAATCAAGACACCCCTAATTGGAGTATTGACCGTTGGGATGGTGTAGGTACGGTGAATGTGTTTAGAATGATGTTTTGAGCTGTTTGAAAGAGTTTACTTGTGCTTGATTAATAAAAACAAGGCCAGCCGTTTTTTTTGTAGTCTTTTTTTTTTTTTTTTTGAAAGATCTCTTAGACTTTGTCAAAGATTTGTAGGAGAGAGAAGTAACCGTAATTGATTGCAGATAGGGTTACCGAAACGTGTATGCAGCGTTTGAGGTTTCTCTTTTGTTTTGTTTTCGTTTTGTGTTTGCCTCTCCTCAAGATGTTGTCCGGCTTTTGAATTGGCACACTTCAAGCACAAGTTAGATCTCAATTGGATAAGCAATAAGGTTAACAAGAAGAAGAAGTGATCAATTGTACCAACTGAGCTCTGATACCAACTGATACGGGATTGTCCGTGATTGAGTCGATCTAGGCACAATGATCTCGAAACAGGCTGAATGAAGCGATTCAGAATGCGGAATGGACGTAGGTGATGAATGGCGCAGGAATGGTGAAGAGAAGAACCAAAGAGATGTCAACGAAGGAACCAAGGCTGAAGAGCCAAAACCCCAATCTTGAATGCCCTAGACCCGTCTCCAATACAACTTTACACTAGCTCCGGCTGGACTACCACAAAAAGGGACTCGTGAAGGCTCGAAGCACCAATCCGAAGGCGGTTTGACACAAACAAGCTCAGCCAAGCAACAACAGCAATGCCAACCAAAAACTCTCTTGTTCTTTGATTGATTTTGTGAAATGATTACAAATGTAATTCTAAGCAATTGGGAATAACGTAACTAATCTGCAGCTAAAGAGGTTATATAAATAGACTCTTTTATCTAGACAAAAATAAAGAAAAGAAAGCTGAAAACATTAGTGGGAAGGTGGATAGAGCTTCCTCTAATGTAGCTAACAACCTAACAAACACTAATTTCAGCTTAAAAATAGGCTGAATTATTCAACTTATCCTTGGAGTGCAAGCTGGCCGATTTTCAAGAGCCAAATGGGCTATCCGAATGGGCTGCATTGTTCAACAGATCCATGAGTGATTTGGATGTGTTTAAAGAGCCCAAATGATGATCCGAATGAGCTGAATTGTTACTCTCTTGGGCCTCTTTGAAAGTGATCAGTTGGCTGCCTTCTTGGGCTGTTTTAGATGAGAGCAGCAGCTCCCTTTGCTCTTGGGGTGATTTGGACGTCTCCTCCCTTTGCTCTTGGGCTGCCTTGGACGTGAGCAGCAGGCTAACCTCGTGGGCTGCTTTGGACGTGATCAACAGCCTCCTCTTGGACTGCATTGGGCGTGAGCATGGGCTGCATTGGACGTGAGCAACAACAGCCTGCATGGCTTCCTCGAGCTGCATGGGAAGTGAGTACGTTGGCATGGTCTCCTTGCTTGGTTCACTGGCTCCTACATTCATCAAAAGATTAACACATGATGTATGGAAATTAAATGGTTCACACATTGTGTCAAGCAATAGCACTTCCCTTGACATAACCTCTTGGATCTCCTTAGCTCTTGCTCTAGTAATGGGACCTTGATAGCTTCCATGTGATGGTCCTACATCAGTGATGCATCGGGAATTGGCATAGGAGGTGTGCTTATGCAAGAAGGTAACCCTATTGCCTTTTTTAGTGAAAAGCTTAAAGGGGCATGTCTTAACTACTCTACATATGATAAAGAGTTGGAGAAAGTCTTAGCCCTTGCGCCGTTCCTGTCCTATTAGTGCCTAAGAAGGACAACACTTGGAGAATGTGTGTTGATTGTAGGGCTATCAACAACTTAACCATTACGTACCGCCACCCTATTCCCCGCCTTGATGACATGCTTGATGAGCTCCATGGCGCCACTACATTCAGCAAGATAGACCTTCGGACTGGCTACCATCAGATCCGAATGAAAGAGGGGGACGAGTGGAAGACAACCTTCAAGACTAAATTTGGGTTGTATGAATGGCTTGTTATGCCATTTAGGTTAACCAATGCTCCATCTACTTTTATGTTTTTAATGAACCATGTGTTAAGACAATTCATAGGAAGATTTATTGTAGTGTATTTTGATGATATCTTAATCTATAGCAGGTCCCTAGAGGAGCATGAAGAACATCTAAGAGATGTTGTTTCTACCCTTAGGGCCGAACACTTGTATGCCAACCTGAAGAAATGTAGTTTTTGCACTAATGAAGTTATATTTCTTGGTTTTGTAGTGACTGCACAAGATCTACAAGTGGATGAAGAGAAGATTAGAGCTATTCGAGATTGGCCAACACCTACATCCATTAGCCATGTAAAGAGCTTCCATGGGCTTGCAAGTTTCTATAGGCCCTTTGTGAGAGACTTCAGTACCATTGTTGCACCCTTGACGGAGATTTGCAAGAAACATCCACCATTTGTGTGGGAAGCAGCTCAAGAACGTGCTTTCAACAAGCTGAAGTTGGTTCTCACCGAGACACTTACTAGCTCTCCCGGGCTTCACTAGGCCTTTCGAAGTAGAGTGTGATGCATTGGGAATTGGCATAGGAGGTATGCATTAGCAAGAAGGTAAGCCTATTGCCTTTTTTAGTGAAAAGCTTAAAAAGGGTCATGTCTTAACTACTCTACATATGATAAAGAGTTGTATGCATTATTTAGAGTACTTAAGACATGGCAACACTACTTGTGGCCTAGAGAGTTTATTTTGCATTTGATCATGAATCTTTGAAACATTTTCGGAGTCAAGATAAACTAGATAGGAGGCATGGTAGATGGATGAAATTTATTGAGACTTTTCCCCATGTTATCAAGTATAAAAAGGGAAAAGAAAATGTAGTTGCGGATGCTCTTTCTAGGAGGCATATATTGCTAACTACTTTGGATGCTAGGGTGTTAGGATTTGTTTACATTAAGGAGCTCTATGAATCTGATCTTGACTTTGGAGAAACATATAAGCTTTGTGTGCAAAAAGGTTTCTTAGATAAATTCTATGTGTTTGAGGGATTTTTGTTTCGAGTAGATAAGGTGTGCATACCTAGGTGTTCCCTTCGTTTGCTGTAAGTCGAAGAAGCCCATAAAGGAGGTTTAATGGGTCATTTTGGGAGAGATAAGACTTATGATATGATGAAGGGTCATCCGAGCCGGTTCCATCTTCAACACCACAAGGAGCCCTAACAAGAGCTCAAGCCAAATGCCAAGCGGAGATGGATGCTATCTTCCAAACCATGGTTTAAGAAGCTCACCCAAGCTCACCTCCAATGAGTCCAAGGCCCGTCATGATGCTTAGCCACATTGGACCAGCCAAGAAGAAGTTGAATGGAGCATAGGAGAGCTTCACGTGTGCATGTGCATGGCTAGCGTGAGAAGCTAGTTAGAGAGTGTTAAATAAAGCCAAGAATTAGTCTATTTTATGGATTTATTTAAAACACTCTAAATTATAATTATTGTATTTATTTCTTTTCTATTTTTAGGAGAGAAGGTCTAGGTTGTATATAAGCCTTTCTCTCTTCCTTTTTGAGGGAGAATACGTTTAAACACATTGCCTAAGTGCCAAATTAAACCCCTTTGAGTTCAGCCTCTTGTCTTGTGAGAATTGTGGTGTTTACATAGCTTTCTCGTTCTTGTGTGTGTCAATCTCCTTCGGGTTGGTGCTACAAGTCGAATTGAAGCAACCTCTTCGTGCCTTCGATAATTCGAGATCGATTGTGTGAAGTTGTAAGAAGCGGGGTCAAATCGTCACCGGTTTGGTTCTTGGATAATCGAATCCAAGGGTTCTATCGTTTGTTCCTTTCGGTTCTTCTTTCCTATTCCGTTTTCCCTCTTTGTTTTGCACGTTTTCCTTGCATCTTGTTTGCTGAATTTCGTTTGCTTTCATTCTCGAAAACAAGTTGCTCGTCTAGATCCGTTCTTCGCGGCTAATCCCCGTATCAATTGGTATCAGAGCTAATTGACGTTCAACCTACAAAAAGAGTCGGTAAATCATTCAAAAACCAAAAGTGTCTCGTCTTCTTGTTTGAGTCTTGTTTTGTTTTGAGTCTATTGCCATTGCCACTTCTATTCCAAGTTTTTGATTGAACAAACAAGTTTGTTGCCTTTGTTTGTGAATCTTGGACGCCGGCACCACTCCCATACCACGCCTACACCGCG
Source organism: Fagopyrum homotropicum (assembly GCA_033239125.1). Classification (NCBI taxonomy): domain Eukaryota; kingdom Viridiplantae; phylum Streptophyta; class Magnoliopsida; order Caryophyllales; family Polygonaceae; genus Fagopyrum; species Fagopyrum homotropicum. The sequence continues at coordinate 64,958,145 of BSWB01000005.1, forward strand.
CCTACCACCAGTCCCTTGTGCCTACCACCACGCCACCACCAGCCTTGTCCCACATCCAAACACAACACCAAACAAGCCCTAAACTTTCAAAAAAAAAAAGAAGAAGGCTGATCGTCCAGCCTATTTTCCAGCCTTCTCTCCTCCACATTTTCAGCCACCTCTTTCCTCCACATTTTTAGCATTTTTTTATTTTTATTTTTCACCCTTGGTTAGCTATTTACTTGGTCAACTCTATCCTCTTGCAACTAATTAGGATTTTCTTAGCATTTTTGTTTTATTTTTTTTCTTTAATTCCAGCAGTAAGTTAAAAAATAGAAAAAAAGAAAATCCGAGTTTCAAAAAAAAAAAAGAAAGAAAAGAAAAGAAAAAGAAAAGAAAAGAAAAGAAAGAGAAAATAAATCAGCCTTAGTTATTCATTTCATTTCATTCTTGCTAGCTTATTCTTGTTTTATTTCATAGTTTGTAATAGTTGAAGTTGTGCTTGCTAAGTGTTATTGTTCAGCAACCAAAGAGGATTACAAAGGAGCTCATCTCACTCAAAAGTTGTGCTTGCTAAGTGTTATTGTTCATCAACCAAAAAGGACTACAAAGGAGCTCACCTCACTCAAAGGGACCAAGCCATTCACGCCTAGCCTAGCTTCACCCTAGCCTAGCCACGCCTTGGCCCTCGCCTAGCTCACTTCACTCGAGCCACGCTACAGCCTTGGCCAGCCCTTCTACACACACCTTCGGTGTCCAAGGTTTGCTTGCTTAGGCTTGACGAGTAAGTTCTTTTAAGGCTTATCTTGAGTTCAAATTTTGAGTCCATACTTAGTTGCATATAATATTCGTGCAACTTGTCCTTTCCATTTTGAGTCTTTTCTTCTCTTTTATTGAGTCAAACACGTTTTTTTAAGGTGATTGAAATCGAACTTCGCTTCTACTTTAAAGCTTTTTTTTGGCTAAGTATTGAACTCACGTGAGGTTTTTGACTAATACAAGACGAGCCATCAACAAGCTTGTTGAGCACCACTTGAGAGTGAGAGTTTGCTTTCGAGTGATACACTTGTGAGGCGTTTTTGTTTTAGCTAACCTAACGTGTTTGAGTGTTTTAGTGTCTTTGAACAATGTCAGGAACTCCCACAGGTACGCCAAGCCCCGAGCCTATCACCCCGGAGTTGTTTAACCTTTTCAAGGGCTTGAAAGATAGCATTGAAGAGTTAACTACAAGGCTGTCCAACTTGGAGGCGTCTAAGGTAGTTCCGGAGCCTCGGCCACTAGGAGGCAACAGGGAGGTAGGAGACCACTCGAGAGCTCAACACCAAGGGCAAGGCTGAATACCACTCCAAAGCCAACAAGAGGCGTTTCAAGCAGCCCGGCACTCTAATGCTACGCAGCCCTCTCGGAATGTCCAAGGCTTAGGCCACGCCGTCTCCCTACCGGGATGGGGCAATCTTGCTTTCGAGAAGCACGTTTATATCCATTCTTCTCCTATTATACATGATAATATGCCTAACTATCCTCAACAGTTTCAGAATCAAGCTTATGAGCAGGATGAGGACGGTGATGGAGATGACGAGGAATGGAGGCCAAATGGGCGAAGGGAGCGCCAACAGCCCCGGAGACCTCATGACGCCCGGCGCCAAGACGAGTAGAGGCGTGAGCCCTATGGTGGCCAGCCAAGGAGGGAGCGATATCCGGAGTATGATGGTTTTGGCAAAGTAAAGGTGAAGATCCCAAGCTTTGAAGGCAAATGTGACCCGGACGTATACATGGCTTGGGAGGCGAAGATAGAGCAAATATGGTCATGCCATAACTTTCCCGAGCATAAGAAGGTACATTTTGCAGCTCTTGAGTTTATTGACTATGCTATGATATGGTGGGATGATTTGATGAAGGAAAGGAGGAGAACTTTGGATGCACCGATAGTTACTTGGGCGCACATGAAGGCCTTGATGAGAGCTCAGTTTGTGCCTCAACATTACACTAGAGAATTGAGGCAAAGGTTGGAGAACTTGAGACAAGGAGCCATGACCGCCGAGGAGACCTATAATGCCATGCAAATGGCCATGGTAAAGGCTAATGTGCGAGAGAATGAAGAGACTACAATGGCTAGGTATCTTCGTATTCTCAATTCATGTTTTTCTAACGAGATAGATCTTTTTCCCTATAGCTCTATGACAGAATTGCTCCACCTAGCAATCAAAGTAGAAAGTTAAATGAAGGCAAGAAGTCAAGGAGGTAAGGCTGCCTATGGCGCGCCTAGCTCATGGAGGAGCCAAGGAGGCCGCCAACAAGGGAATTACAACCAGGAGGTGCCAAGCAAGGAGAAGCTAGCCCCGGAGCAAGGAGGTCCACGCAAGGCTCCTTATGCAGCCCCTACCCAGCCCACGCCTACACTACCTAAAGGCACTCAAGGGAGTACTTCTAAACCTTCATCTAGAGCTAGGGATATTGTATGTTTTAAGTGCCAAGGAAGAGGGCACATGATGAAGGATTGTCCTAACAAAAGAACTTTGCTAGTTAACCATTTAGGGCAATATGATTCCAAATCTGAGCATGAGCATGATAATAATGATTTTGAGCTTAATATGCATGATCATGATGATTTGGATGATGATGGGATTGAATATGAGCAAGGAGATTGTTTATTAGCTAAGAGAGTGTTATTTGATCATCCTAGCTCATTACTAGCTAACACTTCCATGATTTGTGATAAAAGTCTTGAGCATGATAATTCTTTGATAGCTAGGAGAACTTTAAGTGTAAAACCTGCTCCTTGTGAAGATAACCAAAGAGAAAACTTGTTTCACACTAGATGCTCGGTTAAAGGAAAGGTTTGTAATGTTATTATTGATGGAGGAAGTTGTTGCAATATTGCTAGCATCGAAATGAGACCTAAGTTGCAAATTCCTACATTTTATCACCCTAGGCCATATAAGCTGCATTGGATGAATGAATGTGGTGAGTTAAAGGTTAATAGGCAAGCTAAGATCACTTTTACTTTAGGCCATTATGAAGATACGGTTTTATGTGATGTTGTGCCTATGCAAGCTTGTCATGTGTTGTTAGGCCGTCCTTGGCAATAGGATAGGAGAGTTATGCATGATGGTTTTACAAATAGATATTCTTTTGTATTCAATGGTAAAACCGTGACTCTTAAGCCTATGACTCCCTTGCAGATTGCGGAGGCATTTGAGAAAAAGAACGCAAGTGAGCAAGAGCAAGGACCAGCTAAGTAGGGGAGCAAGCCGTCGAGCCAAGACCCCTCCCTAGCCACGCCTTCTAACCACCAGCCTAGCACCCTTGTGTCCACGGCCACAAAACAGCCCACAACAGCCTTATTAGCTTCCAAACTTGAGGTACAAAATGACTACCTACCCTTAGACACCACCTTGGTGATGTTGTGTAAGGAGCTCACCTTGATGAGTGATGAAGCCAAGGCTAGCTTACCACCTACTATCTCAGCCATTCTTGAGGAGTTTAAGGATGTGTTTCCGGAAGAAATAGCACATGGCCTTCCACCTTTAAGAGGAATTGAGCACCAAGTTGACCTTATCCCCGGCGCCACACTCCCAAATAGACCAGCCTACCGAATGAACCCAAAGGAGAGTCAAGAGATCCAAGCGCAAGTTCAAGACCTCCTAGACAAGGGCTACGTGAGGGAGAGCTTAAGTCCGTGCGCCGTGCCCATGCTCTTGGTGCCTAAGAAGGACAACACATGGAGGATGTGTGTTGATTGTCGAGCTATCAACAACATCACCATCAAGTACCGCCACCATATTCCCCGCCTAGATGACATGCTTGATGAGCTACATGGTGCCACCACCTTTAGAAAGATAGACCTACGGAGTGGCTACCATCAAATTCGAATGAAGGAGGGGGACGAGTGGAAAACAGCCTTCAACACTAAGTTTGGTTTGTATGAGTAGCTTGTTATGCCATTTGGGTTAACTAATGCTCCTTCTACTTTTATGCGCTTAATGAACTATGTTTTGAGACATTTTATAGGAAAGTTTGTTGTAGTATACTTTGATGATATTTTAATCTATAGCAGGTCCCAAGAGGAGCATGAAGAACATCTAAGGGAAGTAGGTCGTACCCTTAGGGCTGAACACTTGTATGCTAATCTTAAGAAATGTAGCTTTTGCACTAATGAGGTTATATTTCTCGGTTTTGTAGTGACTACACAAGGCCTACAAGTGGATGAGGAGAAGATTAGAGAAATCAAAGATTGGCCCACGCCAACATCCATCAGCCAAGTAAGGAGTTTCCATGGGCTTGCAAGCTTCTATAGGCGCTTTGTGAGAGACTTTAGTACCATTGCCGCACCCTTGACGGAAATTTGCAAGAAGCATGCGCCATTTGTGTGGGAGGAGGCGCAAGAACGTGCCTTTAGCAAGCTGAAATTGGTCTTAACCGAGGCGCCCTTGCTAGCTCTTCCCGACTTCACTAGGCCCTTTGAAGTGGAGTGTGACGCCTCGGGCATTGGCATAGGCGGCGTGCTCATGCAAGAAGGTAAGCCTATTGCCTTCTTTAGTGAAAAGCTCAAAGGAGCATGTCTTAATTACTCTACCTATGATAAAGAGTTATATGCTTTGTTTAGAGTGCTTAAGACATGGCAACACTACTTGTGGTCTAGAGAGTTTATTTTGCATTCTGATCATGAGTCTTTGAAGCATTTTCGGAGTCAAGATAAACTAGATAGGAGGCATGGTAGGTGGATGGAGTTTATTGAGACTTTTCCCTATGTTATCAAGTATAAAAAGGGAAAAGACAATGTAGTGGCGGATGCCCTCTCTAGGAGGCACACATTTTTTACTACATTGGATGTTAAGGTATTAGGCTTTGTTTACATTAAGGAGCTCTATGAATCTGATATTGATTTTGGTGATACATATAAGTTATGTGTGCAAAAAGGTTCCTTAGATAAATACTATTTGTTTGAGGGATTTTTGTTTCGAATTAATAAGGTGTGCATACCTAGGTGTTCCCTTCGATTGTTGGTAGTAGAGGAAGCCTATGAAGGAGGTTTAATGGGTCATTTTGGGAGGGATAAAACTTATGCTATGCTGTACTCACACTTTTATTGGCCACACATGCTTAGGGATGTTGAAATAGAGCATAGGAGAGCTTTTCACTAAAGAAGGCAATAAATAGGCTTACCTTCTTGCATGAGCACGCCGCCTATGTCAATGCCCGAGGCGTCACACTCCACTTCAAAGGGCCTAGTGAAGTCGGGAAGAGCTAGCAAGGGCGCCTTGGTTAAGACCAATTTCAGCTTGCTATAGGCACGTTCTTGCGCCTCCTCCCACACAAATGGCGCATGCTTCTTGCGAATTTCCGTCAAGGGCGCGGCAATGGTACTAAAGTCTCTCACAAAGCGCCTATAGAAGCTTGCAAGCCCATGGAAACTCCTTACTTGGCTGATGGATGTTGGCGTGGGCCAATCTTTGATTGCTCTAATCTTCTCCTCATCCACTTGTAGGCCTTGTGTAGTCACTACAAAACCAAGAAATATAACCTCATTAGTGCAAAAACTACATTTCTTAAGATTAGCATACAAGTGTTCAGCCCTAAGGGTAAGAACTACTTCCCTTAGATGTTCTTCATGCTCCTCTAGGGACCTGCTATAGATTAAGATATCATCAAAGTATACTACAACGAACTTCCCTATAAAAAGTCTCAAAACATGGTTCATTAGGGGCATAAAAGTAGAAGAAGCATTAGTTAACCCAAATGGCATAACAAGCCACTCATACAAACCAAACTTAGTTTTGAAGGCTGTTTTCCACTCGTCCCCCTCCTTCATTCGGATTTGATGGTAGCCATTCCGTAGGTCTATCTTGCTAAAGGTGGTGGCGCCATGTAGCTCATCAAGCATGTCATCTAGGCGGGGAATAGGGTGGCGGTACTTGATGGTGATGTCGTTGATAGCTCGACAATCAACACACATCCTCCATGTGTTGTCCTTCTTAGGCACCAAGAGCACGGGCACGGTGCACGAACTTAAGCTCTCCCTCACGTAGGCCTTGTCTAGGAGGTCTTGAACTTGCACTTGGATCTCTTGACTCTCCTTTGGGTTCATTCGGTAGGCTGGTCTATTGTGGCGCCGGGGATAAGGTCAATTTGGTGCTCAATGCCTCTCAAAGGTGGAAGGCCATGTTGTATTTCTTCCGGAAACACATCCTTAAACTCCTCAAGGATGGCTGAGATAGTAGGTGGTAAGCTAGCCTTGGCTTCATCACTCATTAAGGTGAGCTCCTTACACAACATCATCAAGGTGGTGTCTAAGGGTAGGTAGTCATTTTGTACCTCAAGTTTGGAAGCTAACAAGGCTGTTGTGGGCTGTTTTGTGGCCGTGGACACAAGGGTGCTAGGCTGGTGGTTAGAAGGCGTGGCTAGGGAGGGGTCTTGGCTCGACGGCTTGCTCCCCTTCTTAGCTTGTCCTTGCTCTTGCTCACTTGCCTTCTTCTTCTCAAATGCCTCCGCAATCTGCAAGGGAGTCATAGGCTTAAGAGTCATGGTTTTACCATTGAATACAAAAGAATATTTATTAGTAAAACCATCATGCATAACTCTCCTATCATATTGCCAAGGGCGGCCTAACAACACATGACAAGCTTGCATAGGCACAACATCACATAAAACCGTGTCTTCATAAGGGCCTAAAGTAAAAGTGATCTTAGCTTGCCTATTAACCTTTAACTCACCACATTCATTCATCCAATGCAACTTATATGGTCTAGGGTGATAAAATGTAGGAATTTGCAACTTAGATATCATTTCGGTGCTAGCAATATTGCAACAACTTCCTCCATCAATAATAACATTACAAACCTTTCCTTTAACCGAGCATCTAGTGTGAAACAAGTTTTCTCTTTGGTTATCTTCACAAGGAGCAGGTTGTACACTTAAATTTCTCCTAGCTATCAAAGAAGTATCATGCTCAAGACTTTTATCACAAATCATGTAAGTGTTAGCTAGGAATGAGCTAGGATGATCAAATAACACTCTCTTAGCTAATAAACAATCTCCTTGCTCATATTCAATCCCATCATCATCCAAATCATCATGATCAGGCATATTAAGCTCAAAATCATCATTATCATGCTCGTGCTCAGATTCGGACTCATATTGCCCTAAATGGTTAACTAGCAACGTTCTTTTGTTAGGACAATCCTTCATCATGTGCCCTCTTCCTTGGCACTTAAAACATACAATATCCCTAGCTCTAGATGAAGGGTTAGAAGTACTCCCTTGAGTGCCTTTAGGTAGTGTAGGTGTGGGCTTGGTAGGGGCTGCTGCATAAGGAGCCTTGCTTGGGCCTCCTTGCTCCGGGGCTAGCTTCTCCTTGCTTGGCACCTCCCGGTTGTAATTCCCTTGTTGGCGACCTCCTTGGCTCCTCCATGAGCTAGGCGCGCCATAGGCAGCCTTACCTCCTTGACTTCTTGCCTTCATTTTCCTTTCTACTTTGATTGCTAGGTGGAGCGATTCTGTCATAGAGCAATAGGGAAAAAGATCTATCTCGTTAGAAAAACTTGCATTGAGAATTCGAAGATACCTAGCCATTCTAGTCTCTTCATCCTCTCGCACATTAGCCTTTACCATGGCCATTTGCATGGCATTATAGGTCTCCTCGGCGGTCATGGCTCCTTGCCTCAAGTTCTCCAACCTTTGCCTCAATTCTCTAGTGTAATGTTGAGGCACAAACCGAGCTCTCATCAAGGCCTTCATGTGCGCCCAAGTAACTACCGGTGCATCCAAAGTTCTCCTCCTATCCTTCACCAAATTATCCCACCATATCATAGCATAATCAATAAACTCAAGAGCTGCGAAATGTACCTTCTTATGCTCGGGAAAGTTATGGCATGACCATATTTGCTCTATCTTCGCCTCCCAAGCCATGTACACGTCCGGGTCACATTTGCCTTCAAAGCTTGGAATCTTCACCTTCACTTTGCCAAGGCCATCATACTCCGGATCTCGCTCCCTCCTTGGCTGGCCACCATAGGGCTCACGCCTCTGCTCGTCTTGGCGCCGGGCGTCATGAGGTCTCCGGGGCTGTTGGCTCTCCCTTCACCCGTTTGGCCTCCATTCCTCGTCATCTCCATCACCGTCCTCATCCTTCTCATAAGCTTGATTCTGAAACTGTTGAGGATAGTTAGGCATATTATCATGTATAATAGGAGAAGAAGGGATAGAAACGTGCTCCTCGAAAGCATGTTTGCCCCATCCCGGTTGGGACACGGCGTGGTCTAAGCCTTGGACATTCCGAGAGGGCTGCGTGGCATTAGAGTGCCGGGCTGCTTGAAACGCCTCTTGTTGGCTTTGGAGTGGTATTCGGTCTTGCCCTTGGTGTTGAGCCCTCGAGTGGTCTCCTACCTCCCTGCTGCCTCCTAGTGGCTGAGGCTCCGGAACTACCTTAGACGCCTCCAAGTTGGACAGCCTTGTAGTTAACCCTTCAATGCTATCTTTCAAGCCCTTGATAAGGTTAAATAACTCCGGGGAAATAGGCTTGGGGCTCGGCGTACCTGTGGGAGTTCCTGACATTGTTCAAAGACACTAAAACACTCAAACACGTTAGGTTAGCTAAAACAAAAACGCCTCACAAGTGTATCACTCGAAAGCAAACTCTCACTCTCTAGTGGTGCTCAACAAGCTTGTTGATGGCTCGTCTTGTATTAGTCAAAAACCTCACGTGAGTTCAATACTTAGCCAAACAAAAGCTTTAAAATAGAAGCGAAATTCGATTTCAATCACCTTAAAAACGTGTTTAACCCAATAAAAGAGAAGAAAAGACTCCAAACGGAAAGGACAAGTTGCACGAATGTTATATGCAACTAAGTATGGACTCAAAATTTGAACTCAAGATAAGCCTTGAAAGAACTTACTCGTCAAGCCTAAGCAAGCAAACCTTGGACACCGAAGGTGTGTGTAGAAGGGCTGGTCAAGGCTAAGGCGTGGCTCGAGTGAAGTGAGCTAGGCGTGGGCCAAGGCGTGGCTAGTCTAAGGTGAAGCTAGGCTAGGCGTGAATGACTTGGTCCCTTTGAGTGAGATGAGCTCCTTTGTAGTCCTCTTTGGTTGCTGAAAAATAACACTTAGCAAGCACAACTTCAACTATTACAAACTATGAAATAAAACAAGAATAAGCTAGCAAGAATGAAATGAAATGAATAACTAAGGCTGATTTCTTTTTCTTTCTTTTCTTTTCTTTTCTTTTCTTTTTCTTTTCTTTCTTTCTTTCTTCTTTTTTTTTTTTTGAATCTCGGATTTCTTTTTTTTTTTAAACTAGAAAATCAGGCCTCAATTTGAATTTAAAAGAAACAAATGAAATAAAAATGAAAGAAATTAAATCCTATAACAACTTGAAAGTTGCTAGCTATCTATTTACTAAAATGAAAGCAAATAAAACAAATAAAAACAACCAGCTATTTCGAAACTTACTGCTGGAATTAAAGAAAAATTAAAACAAAAATGCTAAGAAAATCCTAATTATTTGCAAGAGGATAGAGTTGACCAAGTAAATAGCTAACCAAGGGTGAAAATTCAAAAATAGGCTGAAAATATGGAGTAAAGAGGTGGCTGGTAGCTTGAGAATAGGCTAGACGACTCAGCCCCTTTTTTTTTGAAAGTTTAGGGCTTGTTTGGTGTTGTGATTGGACGTGGGAGAAAGCTGGTGGCGGCGTGGTGGTAGGCACAAAGGGACTGGTGGTAGGCGCGGTGTAGGCGTGGTGTTGGAGTGGTGCCGGCGTCCAAAATTCACAAACAAAAGCAACAAACTTGTTAGTTCAATCAAAAAAACTTGGAATAGAAATGGCAATGGCAATAGACTCAAAACAAAGCAAGAATCAAACAAGAAAAACGAGACACTTTTGGTTTTTGAATGATTTACCGACTCTTTTTGTAGGTTGAACGTCAATTAGCTCTGATACCAATTGATATGGGGATTCGCCGCGAAGAACGGATCTAGACGAGCAACCTGTTTTCGGGAATAAAAGCAAACGAAATTCAACAAACAAATATGCAAGGAAAATGTGCAAAGCAATAAGGGAAAACGAAATAGGAAAGAAGAACCGAAAGGAACAAACGATAGAACCCTTGGATTCGATTATCCAAGAACGAAACCGATGACGATTCGACCCCGCTTCTTACAACTTCACACAATCGATCTAGAATTATCGAAGGCACGAAGAGGTTGCTTCGATTCGACTTGTAGCACCAACCCGAAGTAGATTGACACACACAAGAACGAGAAAGCTATGCAAACACCACAATTCTCACGAGACAAGAGGCTGAACTCAAAGGGTTCAATTTGGCACTTAGACAAAATGTGTTTAACTTCTACACCCACAAAAAGGAAGAGAGAAAGGCTTATATACAACCTAGGCCTTCTCTCCTCAAAATAGAAAGGAAATAAATACAATAATTACAAATTAGAGTGTTATAAATAAATCCATAAAATAGACTAATTCTAGGCTTTACTTAACACTCTCTAACTAGCTTCTCACGCCAGCCTAGTCGCGCCTTGCTCACGCCTTCATCCATGCACATGCACACGTGAGGCTCTCCTATGCTCCATTCAACTTCTTCTTTGTTGGTCCAATGTGGCTAAGCATCATGACGGGCCTTGGACTCATTGGAGGTGAGCTTGAGTGAGCTTCTTGAACCATGGCTAGGAAGATAGCATCCATTTCCGCTTGGCATTTTGATGTAGGACCATCACATGGAAGATATCAAGGTCCCATTACTAGAGCAAGGGCTAAGGAGATCCAAGAAGTTACGTCAAGGGAAGTGCTATTGCTTGGCACAATGCGTGAACCATTTAATTGCCATACATCATGTGTTAATCTTTTGGTGAATGTAGGAGCAAGTGAACCAAGGGAGGAGACCATGCAGATGTTATTCACTTCCCATGCAGTCCAAGAGGATAGGTTGTTGCGCACATCCAAAGCAGCCCAAGAGGAGAAGTTGTTGCTCACGTCCAAAGTAGTCCAAGAGGAGAAGCTGTTGATCACGTCCAAGGCAGCCCAAGAGGGGAGGCAAGCAAACACGTCCAAGGCAGTCCAAGAGGGTAGGCTGTTGCTCACGTCCAAAACAGCCCAAGAGGGCAGCCAGCTGATCACGTTCAAGGAGGCCCAAGAGAGTAACAAGTCAGCTCATTCGGATCATCATTTGGGCTCTTAAAATTATCCAAATTACTCATGGATCTGTTGAACAATTCAGCCCATTCGGATAGTCCATTTTGGCTCTTAAAAACGTCCAGCTCACCCCAAAGATTAGTTTGAATAAGTCAGCCTATTCTCATGCTGAATTAGTTGTTTGTTAGGTTGTTAGCTACATTAGAGGAAGCTCTCTTATTACCACCTTCCCACTAATGTTTTAGTTTTCTTTTCTTTATTTTTGTCTAGATAAAAGAGTCTATATATAGCCTCTTTAGCTGTTGATTAGTTACGTTAATTTCATTGCTTAGAATTACATTTGTAATCATTCACAAAATCAATCAAAGAACAAGAGAGTTTTTGGTTGGCATTGCTGTTGTTTGCTTGGCTGAGCTTGTTTGTGTCAACCGCCTTCGGATTGGTGCTTCGAGCCTTCACGAGTCCCTCTTTGTGCTAGTCCAGCCGGAGCTAGTGTAAAGTTGTATTGGAGACGGGTCTAGGGCATTCACGAAGTGGGGTTTTGGCTCTTCAGCCTTGGTTCCTTTCGTTGACTCTCTTTGGTTCTTCTCTACACCTTCATGCGTCCATTCACCATCCACGTTTCATTCCGCATCTGGATTCGTTTCATTCAGCCGGATTTGAGATCATTGTGCCTAGATCGACTCATTCACGGACAATTCCGTATCAGTTGGTATCAGAGCTCAGTTGGTACAATTGATCACTCCTTTCTTCTTTGTTAACCTATTGCTTATCCAATTGAGGTTTAACTTGTGCTTGAAATGTTCAAAAGTAAAAGCCAAGGGTTCTTAGTGCCGGACAACATCTTGAGGAGAGGTAAACACAAAACGAAAACAAAACAAAAAAAGAGCTCGAACGCTGCATACACATTCGGTAACCTTCTCTCCTACAATTCTCGTTGCAATCAGTTTCGGTTACCTTCTCTCCCTCAAATCTTTGACAAAGTTTAAGAGATCTTTCAAAAAAAAAAAAAAAAAAGACTATACAAAAACGGCTGGCCCTTTTTATTAATCAAGTACAAGAAAACTCTCTCAAAACAACTTCTACGTCATTCTAAACACAAATCACCATACCTACACCAACCCAACGGTCAATACTCGAATTAGGGGTGTCTTGATTCATCTCCGACACTAACATCAGTTTCAGCAGTTCTAGTTCCAAAGGGTTGTTAAGAAGGTTCGGAAATCGCGATCTTAAGGTGTTGGATCCTTACAACTCGGGCCACCAGCAAGGCAATACCAACGAGAGAGTGAGCAATACACAAGTGAGATCGTTGCTTTTCTAACCTAACCGGTTCTTTGTTTGTTACTTGAGCATGTCCAGGTCCCTAAGTCCCAACAAGTCTAGTAGCGAGACCGTCACGCCTGAGATGATCATTCTATTGAAACAATTGTCCGATTCCGTAGCTAACCTATCCAAACGAGTGGAGTCTATGGAAGCACGAACACCACCAGCAGGGACCCCACCTTTGAGAACCAACTACGAGTTTGGCGGTCCTTCACGTGTTACTAGAGAGCCGGATCATCCGGATCAAGGTAATTTACAGTCCAACGTCCACCCTAATGATTCTAACATACCACCATTTGTTGATAACTTTCAGCGACGGAATGAAGCTCCTTTTGAGGACCACACTTGGGAAGGTTACAATCATCCATTCCAGCAGCCAAGGCAAGGACGAGAACGTGATAATCTACGGCCCTATCAAGAGCAAGACGGACTCGGAAAAGTCAAAATCAAAATTCCCGTCTTTGAAGGAAAGTGTGATCCCGACGTCTATACGGAGTGGGAAACTAAAGTTGAGCAGATCTGGTTGTGTCACAACTTCAGCGAGCCTAGGAAGGTTCAGCTAGCCGCTCTTGAGTTCCAAGGCTATGCTTTGGTATGGCGGGATCACGTAGTCAAAGAAAGAGTTCGAACATTGGATCCTCAAATCACCACGTGGGAGCATATGAAGGCACTAATGAGGTCCCGGTTCGTTCCACCTCACTATACCAGAGAGCTTCGACAACGGCTGGAAACTTTGAGACAAGTCTCACTTAGCGCTGAGGAAGCCTATACGAATATGCAAGTTGCTATGGTGAAGGCCAACGTCCTAGAGGATGAAGAAAACACTATGGCTTGGTACCTTCGTATTCTGAATTCTAATTTGGCTAATGAAGTTGATATGTATCCCTACAGCACCATGGAGCAATTACTACACTTGGCCATTAAGGTGGAAAGGAAGACTAAGGTGCAAAACCGGGAATACAAGCCACCTCATGGGGCGCCCAACGCTTGGAAAGCACAAGGGAGCCGGCTGCCTAACCACAGCAAGGATCAAGGAGGCCGGAAGAAGGAGAGAAAGTCGGCACCTATGGGCCAAGAAGGGCAAAGAAGGTCTTCTACACCGTCCACTACACCACGATCCTTGAATGAGCCTTCGAGTGATCATCGAGAGAGTACTCCTATCTCTAACTCTAGAACTAGGGACATTGTGTGTTTTAAATGCCAAGGTAGAGGACACATGAGTAGAGAATGTCCTAATAGACGCACTTTGATCATAAACCATCTAGGAGAATATGAGAATGAGTATGATGTGGAATTAGATGATGAAAATGCCTTAATTGATGACAATGAACAAAATGAGAATGATGATTGCATTGAGTATGAACAAGGTGAATCTTTGATAGCTAGGAGAACTTTGCATGTCCAACTAGCACCTTGTGAGGATAACCAACGTGAAAATCTATTTCGTACTAGGTGTAGTATTAAAGGCAAAGTGTGTAATGTGATAATTGATGGAGGAGGTTGTTGCAACATAGCTAGCACTGAAATGGTAAACAAATTACAACTTCTTACATTTTATCACCCTAGGCCATATAAACTACATTGGATGAATGAGTGTGGAGAACTTAAGGTCAATAAGCAAACTAAGGTCAATATAACATTAAGATCATATGAGGATGTTATTACATGTGATGTTTTGCCTATGAATGCTTGTCACTTGTTGCTTGGTCGTCCATGGCAATATGATAGGAAAGTTGTCCATGATGGGTTTTCTAATAAATATAGCTTTGAGTATAAAGGTAAAACTTTAACACTTAAACCTATGACACCTTTACAAATAGCCGAGTACTATGAGAACAAGAGGGTAGAGCAAGGAACCCCTCCAAAGCCTAAGATCACACGGCCTAAGAGTAAGGAGAACAAAACCCATCAAACACTATTAGTATAACCAACAAGTAGCTATCTTGAGTCTAGGAATGAATATGTCACTAACTATGCTTCTGTGGATGTGCTAATGATGAGTTTGTGTAAATCTCTAGTGAATGTGTCTCATGACTCTACGATTCCACTTCCTAGTTCTATCCAGGGGCTGTTAGACGAGTTTAGGGACGTTTTTCCTGAGGAGATTCCAGCCGGCTTGCCGCCCATTAGGGGCATTGAACACCAAATAGATTTAATACCCGAAGCCACTCTTCCCAATAGGCCCGCCTATAGGATGAACCCTACGGAAGCCCAGAAGGATAATACTTGGAGAATGTGTATTGATTGTAGAGCAATCAATAACATTACTATGAGTGGCTAGTACCCAAGAAGGATAATACTTGGAGAATGTGTATTGATTGTAGAGCAATCAATAACATTACTATCAAGTATAGACACCTGATTCCTCGTTTAGATGACATGCTTGATGAGTTACATGGAGCTACAATTTTCACTAAGGTTGACCTTAGGAGTGGCTACCATCAAATTAGAATGAGGGAAGGGGATGAATGGAAAACGGCTTTTAAAACCAAATTTGGTCTCTATGAGTGGCTAGTAATGCCTTTTGGCTTAACTAACGCTCCTAGTACCTTCATGAGATTAATAAATCATATTTTTAGACCTTATATTGGTTTATTTGTTGTAGTCTACTTTGATGACATTCTTATCTATAGTAAGACTTTAAAAGAGCATGAAAATCATTTGAGAGATGTGCTTGCTACATTGCGTATAGAATACTTGTATGCTAATATTCAAAAATGTGATTTCTATACTAACCGAGTGATTTTTCTTGGTTTTGTAGTAAGTGTCAATGGTTTGCAAGTGGATGAGGACAAGGTGAAGGCAATCAATGAATGGCCCATTCCTAGGTCGGTTGGCGATGTGAGGAGTTTCCATGGCCTAGCTACATTCTATAGAAGATTTGTGAGAGATTTTAGTACTATTGCAGCACCACTCACGGCTTTGACCAAAAAGAAGGTTCCTTTTGAGTGGAATGAACCGCAGCAAAGAGCCTTTGACGAGCTCAAGAGACGCCTCACCCATGAACCACTACTCGCTCTACCGGACTTCACTAAACCCTTTGAGGTTGAATGCGACGCGTCCGGTATTGGAATTGGCGGCGTCCTTATGCAAGAAAGTAAGCCTCTATGATGTAGGAACATCACATACAAGCTATCAAGGTCCCATTACTAGAGCAAGAGCTAAGGAGATCCAAGAGGTTATGTCAAGGGAAGTGCTATTGCTTGACACAATGCGTGAACCATTTAATTTCCATACATCATGTGTTAATCTTTTGATGAATGTAGGAGCAAGTGAACCAAGCAAGGAGACCATGCCAACGTACTCACTTCCCATGCAGCTCGAGGAGACCATGCAGGCTGCTTTTGCTCACGTCCAATGCAGCCCAGGAGAGGAGGTTGTTGCTCACGCCAATGCAGCCCAAGAGGAGGCTGGTGCTCACGTCCAATGCAGCCCATGCTCACGCCCAATGCAGTCCAAGAGGAGGCTGTTGATCACGTCCAAAGAAGCCCACGAGGTTAGCCTGCTGCTCACGTCCAAGGCAGCCCAAGAGCAAAGGGAGGAGACGTCCAAGGCAGCCCAAGAGCAAAGGGAGCTGCTGCTCACATCTAAAACAGCCCAAGAAGGCAGCCAGCTGATCATGTTTAAAGAGGCCCAAGAGAGTAACAATTCAGCTTATTCGGATCATCATTTGGGCTCTTTAAACACATCCAAATCACTCATGGATCTGTTGAACAATGCAGCCAATTCGGATAGCCCATTTGGCTCCTTAAAAACGTTAAAAAACGTCCAGCTTGCACTCCAAGGATAAGTTGAATAATTCAGCCTATTTTTAAGCTGAAATTAGTGTTTGTTAGGTTGTTAGCTACATTAGAGGAAGCTCTCTTATTACCACCTTCCCACTAATGTTTTCAGCTTTCTTTTCTTTATTTTTGTCTAGATAAAAGAGTCTATTTATATAGCCTCTTTAGCTGCAGATTAGTTACGTTAAATCCATTGCTTAGAATTGCATTTGTAAACATTTCACAAAATCAATCAAAGAACAAGAGAGTTTTTGGTTGGCATTGTTGTTGTTGCTTGGCTGAGCTTGTTTGTGTCAACCGCCTTCGGATTGGTGCTTCGAGCCTTCACGAGTCCCTCTTTGTGCTAGTCCAGCCGGAGCTAGTGTAAAGTTGTATTGGAGACGGGTCTAGGGCAGTCACGATTGGGGTTTTGGCTCTTCAGCCTTGGTTCCTTCATTGGCTCTCTCTTTGGTTCTTCTCTCACCTTTCCTGCGCCTATTCATCATCTTCGTTTCACTCCGCCTACTTAATTCGCTTCATTCAGTCCGTTTCGAGATCATTGTGCCTAGATCGACTCAATCACGGATTACACCATATCAGTTGGTATCAGAGCTCAGTTGGTACAATTGATCACTTCTTCTTCTTGTTAACCTTATTGCTTATCCAATTGAGATCTAACTTGTGCTTGAAGTGTGCCAATTCAAAAGGCCGGACAACATCTTGAGGAGAGGTAAACACAAAACAAAAACAAAAGAGCTCGAACGCAGCATACATCAATCGGTAACCTGCTCTCCCACACGTTCTCATTGAATCAATTTCGGTTACTTCTCTCTCCTACAAATCTTTGACAAAGTCTAAGAGATCTTTCAAAAAAAAATATATATATACTACACAAAACGGCTGGCCCTTATTATTGATCAAGCACAAGTAAACTCTGTCAAACAATTCAAAAAGACATTCTAAACACATTCACCCATACCTACACCAACCCAACGGTCAATACTCCAATTAAGGGTGTCTTGATTCATCTCCGTCACTAACATCGGTTTCAGTAGTTCTAGTTCCAAAGGGTTGCTAAGAAGGTTCGGAAATCACGATCTTAAGGTGTTGGATCCTTACAACTCGAGCCACCAGCTAGGCAATACCAACGAGAGTGTGAGAGATACACAAGTGAGATCTTTGTTTTCTAACCTAACCTGTTTCTTTGTTTGTTACTTGAGCATGTCCAGGTCCATAAGTCCCAGCAAGTCGAGTAGCGAGACCGTCACGCCTGAGATGATCAGTATATTGAAAAAATTGTCCGATTCCGTAACTAATCTATCCAACCTAGTGGAGTCTATGGAAGCACGAACACCACCAGCCGGAACACCACCTTTAAGAGCTAACTACGAGTTTGGCGGTCCTTCACGTGTTACTAGAGAGCCGGATCAGCCGGATCAAGGTAATGTATAGTCCAACGTCCTTCCTAATGCTTCTAACATGCCACCATTTGTTGATGATTTTCAGCGACGGAATGGAGCTCATTTTGAGGACCAAACGTGGGAGGGCTACAATCGACCATTCCAGCAGCCAAGGCAAGGACGAGCCAACCTTCGTCCCTATTAAGAGCAAGACGGACTCGGAAAGGTCAAAATCAAAATTCCCGTCTTTGAAGGAAAGTGTGATCCCGACGTCTACACGGAGTGGGAAACTAAAGTTGAGCAGATTTGGTTGTGTCACAACTTCAGCGAGCCTAGGAAGGTTCAACTAGCAGCTCTTGAGTTCCAAGGCTATGCTTTGGTATGGTGGGATCACGTAGTCAAAGAAAGAGTTCGAACCTTGGATCCTCAAATCAGCACATGGGAGCATATGAAGGCACTAATGAGGGCTAGGTTCGTTCCACCTCACTATACCCGAGAGCTTCGACAAAGGCTGGAAAATTTGAGACAAGGATCACTTAGCGCTGAGGAAGCTTATACGAATATGCAAGTTGCTATGGTGAAGGCCAACGTTCTAGAGGATGAAGAAAACACTATGGCAAGGTACCTTCGTATTCTGAATTCTAATTTGGCTAATGAGGTTGATATGTATCCATACAACACCATGGAGCAATTACTACACTTGGCCATCAAGGTGGAAAGGAAGACTAAGGTGCGAAACCGGGAATACAAGCCACCTCCCGGAACGCCCACTGCTTGGAAAGCACAAAACAGCCGGCTGTCTAACCACAACAGGGAGCAAGGCGGCCGGAAGGAGGAGAGGAAATCGGCACCTATGTGCCAAGAAGGGCAAAGAAGGTCTTCTACACCGTCCACTACACCACGATCCTTGAATGAGCCTTCAAGTGATCATAGAGGGAGTACTCCTATCTCTAACTCTAGAACTAGGGACATTGTGTGTTTTAAATGCCAAGGTAGAGGTCACATGAGTAGAGAATGTCCTAATAGATGCACTTTGATCATAAATCATCTAGGAGAGTATGAGAGTGAGGATGATGTGGACTTAGATGATAAAAATGCTTTAAATGATGACAATGAACAAAATGAGAATGATGATTGCATTGAGTATCAACAAGGTGAATCTTTGATAGCTAGGAGAACTTTGCATGTCCAACTAGCACCTTGTAAGGATAACCAACGTGAAAATCTGTTTCATACTAGGTGTAATATTAAAGGAAAAGTGTGTAATGTGATAATTGATGGAGGAAGTTGTTGCAACATAGCTAGCACTGAAATGGTAAACAAATTACAACTTCTTACATTTTATCACCCTAGACCATATAAACTACATTGGATGAATGAGTGGGGAGAACTTAAGGTCAATAAGCAAACTAAGATGAAAAGGAGCATGAAAATCATTTGAGAGATGTGCCTCATGACATTCTTATCTATAGTAAGACTTTAAAGGAGCATGAAAATCATTTGAGAGATGTGCTTGCTACATTGCGTATAGAATACTTGTATGCTAATATTCAAAAATGTGATTTCTATACTAACCGAGTGATTTTTCTTGGTTTTGTAGTTAGTACCACTTTTAATGTAGGAGATTTGAGCCCCTATGAAGGAGATTCGGAACAAGATGAAAATTCGGGGTCGAATTATTTCCAAGAAGGAGTGGATGATGTAGGACCATCACATGGAAGCTATCAAGGTCCCATTACTAGAGCAAGAGCTAAGGAGATCCAAGAGGTTATGTCAAGGGAAGTGCTATTACTTGACACAATGCGTGAACCATTTAATTTTCATACCTCATGTGTTAATCTTTTGATGAATGTAGGAGCAAGTGAACCAAGCAAGGAGACCATGCCAACGTACTCACTTCCCATGCAGCTCGAGGAGACCATGCAGGCTGCTATTGCTCACGTCCAATGCAGCCCAGGAGAGGAGGCTGTTGCTTACGCCAATGCAGCCCAAGAAGAGGCTGGTGCTTACGTCCAATGCAGCCCATGCTCACGCCCAATGCAGTCCAAGAGGAGGTTGTTGATCACGTCCAAAGCAGCCCACGAGGTTAGCCTGCTGCTCACGTCCAAGGCAGCCCAAGAGCAAAGGGAGGAGACGTCCAAGGCAGCCCAAGAGCAAAGGGAGCTGCTGCTCACATCTAAAACAGCCCAAGAAGGCAGCCATCTGATCATGTTTAAAGAGGCCCAAGAGAGTAACAATTCATCTCATTTGGATCATCATTCGGGGTCTTTAAACACATCCAAAACATTTATGGATATGTTGAACAATGCAGCCCATTCGGATAGCCCATTTGGCTCCTTAAAAACGTTAAAAAACGTCCATCTTGCACTCCAAGGATAAGTTGAATAATTCAGCCTATTTTTAAGCTGAAATTAGTGTTTGTTAGGTTGTTAGCTACATTAGAGGAAGCTCTCTTATTACCACCTTCCCACTAATGTTTTCAGCTTTCTTTTCTTTTATTTTTGTCTAGATAAAAGAGTCTATTTATATAGCCTCTTTAGCTGCAGATTAGTTACGTTAAATCCTGATGTAAGACCATCACATGGAAGCTGTCAAGGTCCCATTACTAGAGCAAGAGCTAAGGAGATCCAAGAGGTTATGTCAAGGGAAGTGCTATTGCTTGACATAATGCGTGAACCATTTAATTTCCATACCTCATGTGTTAATCTTTTGATGAATGTAGGAGCAAGTGAACCAAGCAAGGAGACCATGCCAACGTACTCACTTCCCATGCAGCTCGAGGAGACCATGCAGGCTGCTGTTGCTCACGTCCAATGCAGCCCAGGAGAGGAGGATGTTGCTCACGCCAATGCAGCCCAAGAGGAGGCTGGTGCTCACGTCCAATGCAGCCCAGGAGAGGAGGCTGTTGCTCACGCCCAATGCAGCCCATGCTCACGTCCAATGCAGTCCAAGAGGAGGCTGTTAATCACGTCCAAAGCAGCCCACGAGGTTAGCCTGCTGCTCACGTCCAAGGCAGCCCAAGAGCAAAGGGAGGAGACGTCCAAATCAGCCCAAGAGCAAAGGGAGCTGCTACTCACATCTAAAACAGCCCAAGAAGGCAGCCAGCTGGTCACTTTCAAAGAGGCCCAAGAGAGTAACAATTCAGCTCATTCGGATCATCATTTAGGCTCTTTAAACACATCCAAATCACTCATGGATCTGTTGAACAATGCAGCCCATTCGGACAGCCCATTTGGCTCTTGAAAATCGGCCAGCTTGCACTCCAAGGATAAGTTGAATAATTCAGCCTATTTTTAAGCTGAAATTAGTGTTTGTTAGGTTGTTAGCAACATTAGAGGAAGCTCTCTTATTACCACCTTCCCACTAATGTGTTCAGCTTTTTTTTCTTTATTTTTGTCTAGATAAAAGAGTCTATTTATATAGCCTCTTTAGCTGCAAATTAGTTACGTAAATTCCATTGCTTAGAATTGCATTTGTAATCATTCAGAAAATCAATCAAAGAACAAGAGAGTTTTTGGTTGGCATTGCTATTGTTGCTTGGCTGAGCTTGTTTGTGTCAACCGCCTTTGGATTGGTGCTTCGAGCCTTCACGAGTCCCTCTTTGTGCTAGTCCAGCCGGAACTAGTGTAAAGTTGTATTGGAGACGGGTCTAGGGCAGTCACGATTGGGGTTTTGGCTCTTCAGCCTTGGTTCCTTCATTGGCTCTCTCTTTGGTTCTTCTCTCACCTTTCCTGCGCCTATTCATCATCTTCGTTTCACTCCGCCTACTGAATTTGCTTCATTCAGTCCGTTTCGAGATCATTGTGCCTAAATCGACTCAAACACGGATCACACCGTATCAGTTGGTATCAGAGCACAGTTGGTACAATTGATCACTTCTTCTTCTTGTTAACCTTATTGCTTATCCAATTGAGATCTAACTTGTGCTTGAAGTGTGCCAATTCAAAAGCCGGACAACATCTTGAGGAGAGGCAAACACAAAACGAAAACAAAACAAAAGAGAAAGCTCAAACGCTGCATACACGTTTCGGTAACCCTATCTGCAATCAATTACGGTTACTTCTCTCTCCTACAAATCTTTGACAAAGTCTAAGAGATCTTTCAAAAAAATAAAAACACTACAAAAAACATGGCTGGCCTTGTTTTTATTGATCAAGCAGAAGTAAACTCTGTTAAACAATTCAAAAAGACATTCTAAACACATTCACCCATACCTAAACCAACCCAACGGTCAATACTCCAGTTAAGGGTGTCTTGATTCATCTCCGTCACTAACATCGGTTTCAGCAGTTATAGTTCCAAAGGGTTGCTAAGAAGGTTCAGAAATCGCGATCTTAAGGTGTTGGATCCTTACAACTCGAGCCACCAGCTAGGCAATACCAACGAGAGTGTGAGCGATACACAAGTGAGATCTTTGTTTTCTAACCTAACTTGTTTCTTTGTTTGTTACTTGAGCATGTCCAGGTCCATAAGTCCCAGCAAGTCGAGTAGCGAGACCGTCATGCCTGAGATGATCAGTATATTGAAAAAATTGTCCGATTCCGTAACTAATCTATCCAAACGAGTGGAGTCTATGGAAGCACGAACACCACCAGCCGGAACACCACCTTTAAGAGCTAACTACGAGTTTGGCGGTCCTTCACGTGTTACTAGAGAGCCGGATCAGCCGGATCAAGGTAATGTACAGTCCAACGTCCTTCCTAATGCTTCTAACATGCCACCATTTGTTGATGATTTTCAGCGACGGAATGGAGCTCATTTTGAGGACCAAACGTGGGAGGGCTACAATCGGCCATTCCAGCAGCCAAGGCAAGGATGAGACAACCTTCGTCCCTATCAAGAGCAAGACGGACTCGGAAAGGTCAAAATCAAAATTTCCGTCTTTGAAGGAAAGTGTGATCCCGACGTCTACACGGAGTGGGAAACTAAAGTTGAGCAGATTTGGTTGTGTCACAACTTCAGCGAGCCTAGGAAGGTTCAACTAGCAGCTCTTGAGTTCCAAGGCTATGCTTTGGTATGGTAGGATCACGTAGTCAAAGAAAGCGTTCGAACCTTGGATCCTCAAATCAGCACATGGGAGCATATGAAGGCACTAATGAGGGCTAGGTTCGTTCCACCTCACTATACCCGAGAGCTTCGACAAAGGCTGGAAAATTTGAGACAAGGATCACTTAGAACTGAGGAAGCCTATACGAATATGCAAGTTGCTATGGTGAAGGCCAACGTTCTAGAGGATGAAGAAAACACTATGGCAAGGTACCTTCGTATTCTGAATTCTAATTTAGCTAATGAGGTTGATATGTATCCATACAGCACCATGGAACAATTACTACACTTGGCCATCAAGGTGGAAAGGAAGACTAAGGTGCGAAACCGGGAATACAAGCCACCTCCCGGAACGCCCACTGCTTGGAAAGCACAAAACAGCCGGCTGTCTAACCACAGCAGGGAGCAAGGCGGCCGGAAGGAGGAGAGGAAATCGGCACCTATGTGCCAAGAAGGGCAAAGAAGGTCTTCTACACCGTCCACTACACCACGATCCTTGAATGAGACTTCAAGTGATCATAGAGGGAGTACTCATATCTCTAACTCTAGAACTAGGGACATTGTGTGTTTTAAATGCCAAGGTAGAGGTCACATGAGTAGAGAATGTCCTAATAGACGCACTTTGATCATAAATCATCTAGGAGAGTATGAGAGTGAGGATGATGTGGACTTAGATGATAAAAATGCTTTAAATGATGACAATGAACAAAATGAGAATGATGATTGCATTGAGTATGAACAAGGTGAATCTTTGATAGCTAGGAGAACTTTGCATGTCCAACTAGCATCTTGTGAGGATAGCCAACGTGAAAATTTGTTTCATACTAGGTGTAGTATTAAAGGAAAAGTGTGTAATGTGATAATTGATGGATGAAGTTGTTGCAACATAGCTAGCACTGAAATGGTAAATAAATTACAACTTCTTACATTTTATCACCCTAGACCATATAAACTACATTGGATGAATGAGTGTGGAGAACTTAAGGTCAATAAGCAAACTAAGGTCAATATAACATTAAGATCATATGAGGATGTTATTACATGTGATGTTGTGCCTATGAATGCTTGTCACTTGTTGCTTGGTCGTCCATGGCAATATGATATGAAAGTTGTCCATGATGGGTTTTGTAACAAATATAGCTGTGAGTATAAGGGTAAAACTTTAATACTTAAACCTATGACACCTTTACAAATAGCCGAGTACTATGAGAACAAGAGGGTAGAGCAAGGAACCCCTCCCAAGCCTAAGATCACACGGCCTAAGAGTAAAGAGAACAAAATCCATCACACATTGTTAGTACAACCAACTAGTAGCTATCTTGAGTGTAGGAATGAATATGTCACTAACTATGCTTCTATTGATGTACTAATGATGAGTTTGTGTAAATCTCTAGTGAATGTGCCTCATGACTCTACGATTCCACTTCATATTTTGAGAACTTATATTGGTTTATTTGTTGTAGTCTACTTTGATGACATTCTTATCTATAGTAAGACTTTAAAGGAGCATGAAAATCATTTGAGAGATGTGCTTGCTACATTGCGTATAGAATACTTGTATGCTAATATTCAAAAATGTGATTTCTATACTAACCGAGTGATTTTTCTTGGTTTTGTAGTTAGTACCACTTTTAATGTAGGAGATTTGAGCCCCTATGAAGGAGATTCGGAACAAGATGAAAATTCGGGGTCGAATTCTTTCCAAGAAGGAGTGAATGATGTAGGACCATCACATGGAAGCTATCAAGGTCCCATCACTAGAGCAAGAGCTAAGGAGATCCAAGAGGTTATGTCAAGGGAAGTGCTATTGCTTGACACAATGCGTGAACCATTTAATTTCCATACCTCATGTGTTAATCTTTTGATGAATGTAGGAGCAAGTGAACCAAGCAAGGAGACCATGCCAACGTACTCACTTCCCATGTAGCTCGAGGAGACCATGCAGGCTGCTGTTGCTCACGTCCAATGCAGCCCAGGAGAGGAGGCTGTTGCTCACGCCAATGCAGCCCAAGAGGAGGCTGGTGCTCACGTCCAATGCAGCCCAGGAGAGGAGGTTGTTGCTCACGCCCAATGCAGTCCATGCTTACGTCCAATGCAGTCCAAGAGGAGGCTGTTGATCACGTCCAAAGCAGCCCACGAGGTTAGCCTGCTGCTCACGTCCAAGGCAACCCAAGAGCAAAGGGAGGAGACGTCCAAATGAGCCCAAGAGCAAAGGGAGCTGCTGCTCACATCTAAAACAGCCCAAGAAGGCAGCCAGCTGATCACTTTCAAAGAGGCCCAAGAGAGTAACAATTCAGCTCATTCGGATCATCATTTGGGCTCTTTAAACACATCCAAATCACTCATGAATCTGTTGAACAATGCAGCCCATTCGGAAAGCCCATTTGGCTCTTGAAAATCGGCCAGCTTGCACTCCAAGGATAAGTTGAATAATTCAGCCTATTTTTGAGCTGAAATTAGTGTTTGTTAGGTTGTTAGCTACATTAGAGGAAGCTCTCTTATTACCACCTTCCCACTAATGTTTTCAGCTTTCTTTTCTTTATTTTTGTCTAGATAAAAGAGTCTATTTATATAGCCTCTTTAGCTGCAGATTAGTTACGTAAAATCCATCGCTTAGAATTGCATTTGTTATCATTCAGAAAATCAATCAAAGAACAAGAGAGTTTTTGGTTGGCATTGCTATTGTTGCTTGGCTGAGCTTGTTTGTGTCAACCGCCTTCGGATTGGTGCTTCGAGCCTTCACGAGTCCCTCTTTGTGCTAGTCCAGCCGGAACTAGTGTAAAGTTGTATTGGAGACGGGTCTAGGGCAGTCACGATTGGGGTTTTGGCTCTTCAGCCTTGGTTCCTTCATTGGCTATCTCTTTGGTTCTTCTCTCACCTTTCCTGCGCCTATTCATCATCTTCGTTTCACTCCGCCTACTGAATTCGCTTCATTCAGTCCGTTTCGAGATCATTGTGCCTAGATCGACTCAAACACGGATCACACCGTATCAAATCCATTGCTTAGAATTGCATTTGTAAACATTTCACAAAATCAATCAAAGAACAAGAGAGTTTTTGGTTGGCATTGTTGTTGTTGCTTGGCTGAGCTTGTTTGTGTCAACCGCCTTCAGATTGGTGCTTCGAGCCTTCACGAGTCCCTCTTTGTGCTAGTCCAGCCGGAGCTAGTGTAAAGTTGTATTGGAGACGGGTCTAGGGCAGTCACGATTGGGGTTTTGGCTCTTCAGCCTTGGTTGCTTCATTGGCTCTCTCTTTGGTTCTTCTCTCACCTTTCCTGCGCCTATTCATCATCTTCGTTTCACTCCGCCTACTGAATTCGCTTCATTCAGTCCATTTCGAGATCATTGGGCCTAGATCGACTCAATCACGGATTACACCGTATCACTTTAGCTTTCTTTAGTGAAAAATTGAAGGGTGCATGCTTAAACTACTCCACTTATGACAAAGAATTGTATGCCTTGTTTAGAGTACTCAAAACATGGCAACATTACCTTTGGCCTCAAGAGTTTGTTTTGAAAACCGATCATGATTTACTTAGACACTTTAGGAGCCAAGATAAGCTAGATAGGCGGCATGGTAGGTGGATGGAGTTCATCGAAACCTTTCCTTACATTATCAAGTATAAGAAAGGAAAGGATAATGTCGTAGCGGATGCATTGTCTAGGAGATACACCTTAATCACCACCTTGGATTCTAGAATGTTAGGTTTTACTTACATTAAAGAATTATATGTGGATGATGCTGAATTTGGGAAGATATTTCATAGATGCACTATTCAAGGCCCTTATGATAAGTATTTTGTGTTTGAAGGTTTCTTGTTTAAAGTGGATAAGATTTGCATACCTAGATGTTCCCTTAGGATCTTATTGGTAGGAGAAGCCCATAAAGGAGGTTTAATGGGGCATTTTGGGAGGGACAAAACTTATCACATGTTGCAAACTCACTTTTATTGGCCTCATATGTTAAGAGATGTAGAATACATGCTGAAAAGGTGCATTGAATGTCTTAAGGCCAAAGCTAGGGTACAA
Organism: Fagopyrum homotropicum; assembly: GCA_033239125.1. Classification (NCBI taxonomy): domain Eukaryota; kingdom Viridiplantae; phylum Streptophyta; class Magnoliopsida; order Caryophyllales; family Polygonaceae; genus Fagopyrum; species Fagopyrum homotropicum. The sequence goes on from BSWB01000005.1 coordinate 64,984,826, forward strand.
CCCCACGGGCTGTATACACCCTTACCAACGCCTAATGGCCCTTGGGAAGATATAAGTATGGATTTCATTGTTGGACTACCTAGGACTAAGAAAGGAAGAGATTCCTTTTTTGTGGTAGTAGATAGATTCTCTAAAATGGCACATTTTATTCCATGTCATAAAACTGATGATGCATATAATGTTGCTAATCTTTTCTTTAAGGAAATAGTGAGATTGCATGGAATACCTAAAATTATTGTTAGTGATAGGGATGTCAAGTTTTTGAGTTTCTTTTGGAAAACGCTTTGGGGAAAAATGGGCACTAGATTACTATTCTCGACCTCTAGTCATCCCCAAACAGATGGGCAAACGGAAGTCACCAATAGGACCCTAATGACCCTCCTTAGAACCATGTTGAAAGATAACTTAAAAGAATGGGAAGACATGTTACCACATATTGAGTTTGCTTATAATCGCACCATGCACTCTTCCACTTCGTTATCACCTTTCAAATGTGTATATGGATTTAACCCTTTAACTCCTTTGGACTTATTACCGATTCCTCGAAAGGATCGAGTAGCTTTTGATGCTTTGGAACAGGCGGACTACATTAAGGAACTTCATGCTAAGACCAAGGCTGCACTTGATAAGAAGGGCGTTGAAACTGCAGCTCGGAATAACAAAGGACGTCGGAAGATGGTTTTCCAGCCCGGCGACTTAGTTTGGCTACATCTAAGGAAAGAGCGGTTTCCGACAAAACGCCATTCCAAGCTAGCACCACGGGGTGATGGACCATTCAAAGTCTTACACCGGATTAACAACAATGCATATGTGTTGGACTTACCGGACGAGTATGGAGTTAGTACCACTTTTAACGTAGGAGATTTGAGCCCCTATGAAGGAGTTTCAGAACAAGATGAAAATTCGGGGTCGAATTCTTTCCAAGAAGGAGTGGATGATGTAGGACCATCACATGGAAGATATTAAGGTCCCATTACTAGAGCAAGGGCTAAGGAGATCCAAGAAGTTACGTCAAGGGAAGTGCTATTGTTTGGCACAATGCGTGAACCATTTAATTTCCAGACATCATGTGTTAATCTTTTGGTGAATGTAGGAGCAAGTGAATCAAGGGAGGAGACCATGCAGACGTTATTCACTTCCCATGCACTCCAAGAGGATAGGCTGTTGCTCACATCCAAAGCAGCCCAAGAGGAGAAGCTGTTGCTCACGTTGATACGGGGATTTTCCCGTCGAGCCGGATTTAGCACTATCAACACGAGAAAGCTGAAAACGACTACATGGGACTCATAGTTGCGGAAGCTTGTAGACTCTTTTGTGGAAAGGGAAACTAAAACTACGAAAGGGAAAGATAGGAGGCAAGCAAGCTATGCTACCCTTGAACCAACCCATTGATACAACCAGCCAAGAACCAATACCACAAATGGGTACAACCCATGGACTAGATCGATCAAGAACCGAATCCAAGAACGACACAACCCTCTCGTCTATAAGGCGATGGACCGATTATGAGAAACACATCCCAAACAATGCAAAGCACCATGGCTAAAGAGCCAAGACACAATTGCAAATGATGTGATAAACCCGCTCATCGAGTAATCTAGGCCCATCTCACAAGAACGATACAACTGGAGCTCCAATCTCCATTGGAGGCGAGAGCGAAAGACGTTCAATCAACTCAACGGCTGCTTATCTATTACATGCAAAAACTGTTCTTACAAAGGGTTGGAAGTTCCCTTAAATAGGCATCTTCCAAAAAACTAAAATAAAGACAACTAAACCAACAATTAATAAACCTAAAATAACTAAGGAAATAAAGCATTGAACCGGCTCTTAAAATGCAAGTGAACCGGCCCCAAATAAACAACTTAATCCTAATTAAAACAAAAACAATTAGGCACTAATGATTACAAGCTTCAGCATCAATCAGCTTCTTCGTCTTCGGTTCCATATCATTCTCTCCTTCTTGGAGAAGATTCGTCCCCGAAGCTTGTGGTAAGTCCGATGGAGGCAATACGGGGTAGAGGTACTCCGACGCAATGAAAAGACTAACATCACCCTTATCATCCGGCCAGTTAACTATGTGCACATAACCAAACCCACGGGCAAGGACCCGAAAAGGCCCTAGACCGTTTGGGTTCGCGTCAAGCCGAGGGCGGCCTCGCTGCGGTATCTTGACCCAAACCCATGTTCCGGCCGCATGAGTGGACCTCCTCCGAGCTTGGCGAGCGGTCTCAGCGTCGAGGCGTGATGGTGGCTTGCGGTTTGCCTTAGAACGTGGGCGTCCTCTGCGGGCTGGAACACGAGCGGTTGAAGACGACTCCATGGGAGGCCGATGTCCTCGTCTTGCAAGAGCCGTGGTTGAGGACCGTAGAAAAGGTGAGACGCCGAGGCTAGGGAGATGGTTGTGGCGCTGCAGCTCGACGGGAGTAGAAGAGGGGCGGCGTGTGGCGCTGCAGTTCGACGGGAGTAGAAGAGGGCGACACGGGAGTAGAAGAGGGAGGCGTGATGGCGCTGTAGTTCGACGGAAGTAGAAGAGGGAGGAGTGATGGCGCTGCAGTTTGACGGAAATAGAAGAGGGAGATGGTTATGAGTTTAGCAAATTTTGTGGAGGCAAAGTGATAGGATCACAAAGGCTGAAACGTGATGGCTAAAATGTAGGAGGTGGTTATGGGTTTAGCTAATGTTGTGGAGGCAAAGTGATAGGATCACACGAAGCATTAGCTAAAATGTAGGAGGTGGTTATGGGTTTAGCTAATGTTGTGGAGGCAAAGTGATAGGATCACACGAAGTATTAGCTAAAATGTAGGAGGTGGTTAGGGGTTTAGCTAATGTTGTGGAGGCTGAAAACGTGTAGATAGTTTTTTTTTTTTTGTGTTTTTTTGAATATGGACGAGAGGTGGGTATGGGTAATGGGGTAGTGGGCGGTTTTGGTCGAAAGAGTGGAGGGTGTACGTGGGGGCAGTTTGGAGGGTTGTGTCGTTCTTGGATTCGATTCTTGATCGATCTAGTCCATGGGTTGTACCATTTGTGGTATTGGTTCTTGGCTGATTGTATCAATGGGTTGGTTCAAGGGTAGCATAGCTTGCTTGCCTCCTATCTTTCCCTTTCGTAGCTTTAGTTTCCGTTTCCACAAAAGAGTAAGAGGAGAAGCTGTTGATCACGTCCAAGGCAGCCCAAGAGGGTAGGCTGCTGCTCACGACCAAAACAGCCCAAGAGGGCAGCCAGCTGATCACGTTCAAGGAGGCCCAAGAGAGTAACAAGTCAGCTCATTCGGATCATCATTTGGGCTCTTAAAATCATCCAAATCACTCATGGATCTGTTGAACAATTCAGCCCATTTGGATAGTCCATTTTGGCTCTTAAAAACGTCCAGCTCACTCCAAAGATTAGTTTGAATAAGTCAGCCTATTCTCATGCTGAATTAGTTGTTTGTTAGGTTGTTAGCTACATTAGAGAAAGCTCTCTTATTACCACCTTCCCACTAATGTTTTAGTTTTCTTTTCTTTATTTTTGTCTAGATAAAAGAGTCTATATGTAGCCTCTTTAGCTGCTGATTAGTTACGTTAATTTCATTGCTTAGAATTACATTTGTAATCATTCACAAAATCAATCAAAGAACAAGAGAGTTTTTGGTTGGCATTGCTGTTGTTTGCTTGGCTGAGCTTGTTTGTGTCAACCGCCTTCGGATTGGTGCTTCGAGCCTTCACGAGTCCCTCTTTGTGCTAGTCCAGCCGGAGCTAGTGTAAAGTTGTATTGGAGACGGGTCTAGGGCATTCACGAAGTGGGGTTTTGGCTCTTCAGGCTTGGTTCCTTCCGTTGACTCTCTTTGGTTCTTCTCTACACCTTCCTGCGCCCATTCACCATCCACGTTTCATTCCGCATCTGGATTCGTTTCATTCAGCCGGATTCGAGATCATTGTGCCTAGATTGACTCATTCACGGACAATTCCGTATCACGTTTGGCTTGAGCTCTTGTTAGGGCCCCTTGTGGTGTTGAAGATGGAGCTAGCTTGGATGACCCTTCATCATTTGTAGCCATATGACTCAGTTAGGCGCAAATGTCACGAATGAACGTCAAACCATGCATGAACAAGGGAAAAACTACCTAAATGAGTTCCTAAACTAGTGTCATAAATCATGTAATCAAGCCCGGTTGATTGTACATCTTCGGTTGTAGAGAGATTTAGCATGGATAGAGGTTGAGATTCAGTTCCCGGACTTAGACCCTCTCCTGGCTACTTTGGAGTTACTACCTGATCTGTTGGGAGAGATTCGACAAAAGCATGAGAATTGTCCGACTTTTATTAGAATCCAAGACAGGATGTCTCAAGATAAGGCACTTCATTTGACCATTGGTGCTGATGGAGTGATGAGGCGTCAAGATCGTATTTGTGTACCATCAGACAGTGAGCTGAGAGAGAGGATATTGGGTGAGGCTCACGGTACCCCATACTCAGTACATCCCGGAGCAAGTAAGATGTACAAATACGTGAAATGTTCCTTATGGTGGGGTGATTTGAAGCCCGACTTGGCTCGATATGTGTGTGCCCTGCTAGCAGGTCAAGATTGAGCATCGCAGGTCCGGAAGAGAGCTCCATCCTTTGCTAGTGCCACAGTGGAAGTGGGAGGACATCTCCATGAACTTTGTCACTGGATTGAGACTCAATAGAGAGTTTGATGCTACCTAGGTAGTGTTTAACCGACTGACGAAGACCGCCCGTTTCATTCCTATTAAGGAAACGTGGCCCGTGAGTCGTCTAGCTGAGGAGTTCACCATACACATTGTTAGACTCCATGAATGCCGAGGACTATCGTTTCCAATAGAGACGGACGTTTCACCTTGAGGTTTTAGAAGCAACTACATACGGATTTTGGGACAAGTCTCCACTTTACCATTGCTTATCACCCACAGACTCACAGTGAATTTAAGAGGACCATCCAAGCAATGAGGACATGTTGCGAGTATGTGTGCTGGATTAGGGACATGTATGGCCAAATTACCTTCCCCTTATAGAGTTTTCGTATAATAATAGCTGCAACACGTCTATCGGGATGGATCCTTACGAGGCTTTGTACGAGCGGAAATTCCGTACACCATTGTGTTGGGCTGAGTCTAGTAGAGTTGATGAAGTAGCTCCAGAGTAGATACAAGATGACATCGCTCGAGTCGCTCTGGCCTGGGAGCGGATGCTAGTAGATACAAGATGGCATCGCTCGAGTCGCTCTGACATCGCTCGAGTCAAAACTCCACGCCGACAAGGTGTAAGATCCTATTTTTAGCCTTCACCGCCCTGTGGTGAAGGGTGCCGCCCATGCGGCAAGCCGCCCCTGCAGTTGACTACAGATCACGTCCGATTTGATTTTCGTTCGTTTTATTTCCTTCCATAGATAGAAGATCCGATCTTCTATCTTATGGACCAGATTTCTTATCACATTCTTAACCGTAGAACGTCCTTTCATCTATCCTTAGCTTGTGGAGATCTCTTAGAGATCATTAAGACTAGATGTTATAGACATCTAGCAACCGTTTTGTTCCTGATTCATGATGCCTTGTGTTAACTGTGATACGGAACCGAAAACGAAGAAGCTGATTGATGCTGAAGTTTGTAATCATTAGTTGCCTAAATTGTTTGTGTTTTGATTAGGATTAAGTTGTTTATTTGGGGCCGGTTCACTTGCATTTTAAGAGCCGGCTCATTGTTTTATTTTCTTAGTTATTTTAGGTTTATTAATTGTTGGTTTAGTTGTCTTTATTTTAGTTTTTGGAAGATGCCTATTTAAGGGAGTTTCTTCTCCTTTGTAAGAACAAGTTTTTAATGCAATAGATAAGCAGTTCTTGTTTTGAACGAACGTCTTTCCCCTCTCGCCCTCCAATGGAGCTTGGAGCCTGAGTTGTATGTTTTCTTGTGAGATGGACCTAGATTACTCGATGAGTGGGTTATCACATCATTTGCAATTGTGTCTTGACTCTTTAGCCATGGTGCTTTGCATTGTTTGGGATGGGTTCCTCAAAATTGGTCCATCGCTTTATAGACGAGAGGGTTGTGTCGTTCTTGGATTCGGTTCTTGATCGATCTAGTCCATGGGTTGTACCGTTTGTGGTATTGGTTCTTGGCTGATTGTATCAATGGGTTGGTTCAAGGGTAGCATAGCTTGCTTGCCTCCTATCTTTCCCTTTCGTAGCTTTAGTTTCCCTTCCCACAAAAGAGTCTACAAGAGTCCGCAACTATGAGTCCATGGAGTCGTCCTCCAGTTTCTCGTGTTGATGGTGCTAGATCCGGCTCGACGGGCAAATCCCCGTATCAGATTGGTATCAGAGCCATATGCGCCGTCAACGTTCCGGTTCGTGATGTTCATCGGGTGTCCTTGGTGTTGCCGCCGCCCTAACCTCAGCCAAACTGCCGCCCACGTTCACTCTCCACTCGCCCACGTTCACTCTCCACTCGCCCACGTTCACTCTCCACTCTTTCGACCAAAAAAACCGTCCACTACCCCCCTTCAACGTTCCGGCCTTTGCCTCCATGAAATTAGCAATGCCCATAACCATCTCCTACATTTTAGCCATCACGTTTCAGCCTTTGTGATCCTATCACTTGCCTCCACAAAATTAGCTAACCCATAACCACCTCCTACATTTTAGCCATCACGTTTCAGCCTTTGTGATCCTATCACTTGCCTCCACAAAATTAGCTAACCCATAACCACCTCCTACATTTTAGCCATCACGTTTCAGCCTTTGTGATCCTATCACTTGCCTCCACAAAATTAGCTAACCCATAACCACCTCCTACATTTTAGCCATCACATTTCAGCCCATGTGATCTTATCACTTTGCCTCCACAAATTTTGCTAAACCCATAACCACCTCCTACATTTTAGCCATCACATCTCCCTCTTCTACTCCCGTTGACCTGCAGCCCACACGCCTTTCCCTCTTCTACTCCCATCGAACTGCAGCCCACACGCCTCTCCCTCTTCTACTCCCGTCGAACTGCAGCGCCATCACACATCCTTCTTCTACTCCCGTCACACTGCAGCGCCCTCATGCCTCTCCCTCTTCTACTCCCGTCAAGCTGCAGCGCCCTCACGCCTCCCTCTTCTACTCCCGTCGAACTACAGCGCCACCGCCGCCCTTCTTCTCTCCCGTTGAGCTGCTGCGCCGCAGCCATCTCACTTAGTCTACGGCCTTCAACCATGGCCTTGCAAGACGAGGATCCCCGTATCAACATCGGCCTCCCATGGAGTCGTCTTCAACCGCTCGTGTTCCAGCCCGCAGAGGACGCCCACGTTCTAAGGCAAACCGCAAGCCACCATCACGCCTCGACGCTGAGACCGCTCGCCAAGCTCGGAGGAGGTCCACTCATGCGGCCGGGACATGGGTTTGGGTCAAGATACCGCAGCGAGGCCGCCCTCGGCTTGACGCGAACCCAAACGGTCTAGGGCCTTTTCGGGTCCTTGCCCGTGGGTTTGGTTATGTGCACATAGTTAACTGGCCGGATGATTAGGGTGATGTTAGTCGTTTCATTGCGTCGGAGTACCTCTACCCTGTATTGCCTCCATCGGACTTACCTCAAGCTTCGGGGTCGAAGCTTTTCCAAGAAGGAGAGAATGATACGGAACCGAAAACGAAGAAGCTGATTGATGCTGAAGTTTGTAATCATTAGTTGCCTAAATTGTTTGTGTTTTGATTAGGATTAAGTTGTTTATTTGGGGCCGGTTCACTTGCATTTTAAGAGCCGGTTCATTGTTTTATTTTCTTAGTTATTTTAGGTTTATTAATTGTTGGTTTAGTTGTCTTTATTTTAGTTTTTGGAAGATGCCTATTTAAGGGAGTTTCTTCTCCTTTGTAAGAACAAGTTTTTGATGCAATAGATAAGCAGTTCTTGTTTTGAACGAACGTCTTTCCCCTCTCGCACTCCAATGGAGATTGGAGCCTGAGTTGTATGTTTTCTTGTGAAATGGATCTAGATTACTCGATGAGTGGGTTATCACATCATTTGCAATTGTGTCTTGGCTCTTTAGCCATGGTGCTTTGCATTGTTTGGGATGGGTTCCTCAAAATTGGTCCATCGCTTTATAGACGAGAGGGTTGTGTCGTTCTTGGATTCGGTTCTTGATCGATCTAGTCCATGGGTTGTACCGTTTGTGGTATTGGTTCTTGGCTGATTATATCAATGGGTTGGTTCAAGGGTAGCATAGCTTGCTTGCCTCCTATCTTTCCCTTTCGTAGCTTTAGTTTCCCTTTCCACAAAAGAGTCTACAAGAGTCCGCAACTATGAGTCCATGGAGTCGTCCTCTAGTTTCTCGTGTTGATGGTGCTAGATCCGGCTCGACGGGCAAATCCCCGTATCAAACTGGCTTTCCTTCCTCCTTTCCTATTGGAAACTGAGTTGTTGTTTGATATGTGAGTTACCTTTTAGTGAGGTAAGTCCCTTGGACTTACTTAGCTGCATTCCGTATATTAGTTTGATTGTTTGGCTTGTTGTATTGTTCGCTAACGATCTATACCATTGTTAGCTAACGATTTATACCGATGTTGTAGATCTTCCGCAAGTTAGGGATGTTGCTGAGTGATTCGGACGGTGTGATCCGTCGGGGTTCCCGTACATTATAGGACGGGATCGGGGTTATATTCAGTTGTTGTTCTTTCAATTTCTTTTGACTTCTTACGCTTCCCTTTGTTTAAACCTTTGTGTTTGTTATAAGTTTTGGTTTTCATTTATTTGTGTCTTGTTGTAAGATTCGTTGTGTCGTTGCTATTTTGAGGGTCGGAACCCATTTTGAGATCCTTGCCCGTAAGCTTCGAGTTCCCAGAACTTGGGGTGTTACAATATGGTATCAAAGCTCTAGGTTGGCAACAATGGCACTCGGAATCTTCTAAAGGTTGGATAGATAAATAAACAAAACCCGCAAGAGGTCTACATTTTCAACAGGGGGTTGTGTTTTAAACTTGTCGGTCTGGGATACATTTAGAGTTGTTGAGGTGGCTAGAGCACCCGAGGAAGCGAGAGAGCCGAGATCCGATTGTTGGTTGAAGGCTTTCAACCAGCTAAGAGTTCCTTCTTTCGGAGGCAAGAAAAGATTAGAGGTGGAGTTGTTGCTAGGACAGTTGGATTCTACTATGGAGGCTATCTATTGCCCAGATAGACGTCGAGTCAACATAGCAAATACATTGCAGTAGGATCAAGCTCATCATTGGTGGAGGACCATACACAGTAAGGTTACCAGCTATGAGCAGATGAAGACTGCGATCAGGGATCGCTACTGCCCTATAGCTATAAGGAGAGATCGACTTCAGGATTTCCTCGAGGCTGGATTCAAGGATCTTCTTATTGTTGAGACCATCAACAAGTTTCAGGAGGAGTTGCCTTTGTTGGGTTTGTCTGCACCACCCGAGTAAATGAATAACGACATAAACACTAAGAATACATTTACATGCATGCAAAATTATGATGAGAAAACGCCAAAACCATATCCAAAATATAGATAATCATTCATGCTATCAAAATACCTCATACTTGCCTCTTGCTTGGCTTCAAGCAAGGTTCAAATATTAGACACAAAACAGAATGAACTATACTCAATTATAACTCAGCGAAAAAACTTTCGAAACCTTTTTGGTTGTGTGCTTCTTCCCATAGATCACCCTTAGAAAATGCTTCATAGCTAGTAAGAATCAATAAATGATCGAAACAAGTCATAGATATAGGAAAGCTATCATACTTCACTTGAGATTATAGAATGTGTAGTAAATCATAATCATCAAACTCAATCGTGAACAATCTAGTTCAAACCACAAAGTCAAACAACATGCTCATGGTCTCAAGGACTTTCAATCAAAGATCAAGAAACGTGTTAGGGATGGAATGTATAGGAAAGCTAATCATACTTCACTTGAACTTTCACTTCATCAACAAGATTTTCTTGCTTCTTTTCAGCATATTTCGTTACTTTTCACAATAACCGAAGCCTTGGAGATAAGCTAATCTCAATTTCTCGAGATGCCTCAAACCTTGATGCACATACCATGACCCGTTAAGACTATCAATCAATCGGACTTTGGCAAGCCACAATATCCTGGCTATGTGAATTGTGCCGCGTTACTCATCCTCATGACTAACATCCCCAAACCTATTGTTTTCTAACACTTCTCCACTTTCACTGTCTTCTTTCACTTGCTTTTTCGCTTTCTTGCTTCTAAATTCCCGGATAGGTAAAGGAAGGCAACATATATCAATAAGGGGCTAAAAAGCATGATCAAGAAGAGGAGGAAAGAATAGCGAATTTCCTTAATCTCTCCAATAAGGATGTGAGAGAACTTATAACGCAATATCAACCTTCAAATTCAGCGTGATTTGGATAAAACAACTTACTAAACATGCTCAAATTTCAAACAAAACATTCCAACCTTAGATATATCATAAATCATTTGAAACGTATAAAGATCATAAAAACTAATCAACAAACAATTTTCATTTTGTGGATCATATCCAGCTTAGAAGCACAACACTACTACAAAAACCACATTTAATCCCGGGCGGTTTTATGATTTTAACCCGGATATGTAGTGATATAGCTCCGGGCTTCAAAGTGGTGTGATATTAGGTCAAATATTCCGGACCTATAAAACACGCCCGGGATATTAGGTTGTGTCAGGAGTTAGGATTTTACTAGTCAAATATCCCGGATATGCAATACGCCCGGGATATTAGAGGTTCAAAATCCTTGATATTCTTAAAAACAAGCCCGGAATATTAGATATTTGTATCCGGAATATTAGATTTTCAAATATCCGGGATATTAGATAATCATATCCGGGATGTTAGATGGACGACGGAAACAAATCTGATTTTTTTATATCCCAGATTAAGTATGTCCGGTATGTTAGAGATTCATATCCGGGATATTAAATTAAGAAAAAACTCATTTTAAATCCCAGGTTATAGGTCCGTGGTATTTGCTTTGTATTGTTTTTAATCTAATATTACAATTTTCCAATAAACTCCCTGTACATTAACAACAAGCTGTACAATTTGTAGAAACATTCATCAAACAGATTGATGACGGACCATCACCAACAGCCCCTACTAGTCCTACAATGCAAGGGTCAATCACTAGATCAAGGGCAAGAGTAATTCAAGAGGAGGTGTCCAACTTGTTGGTGTCCTTAGCTCCTAAGGAGACCATTGATGATCCATTGCTGATTGAGGCTTCCTTAGTCACATTAATGACGATTTCCGATGACTTGGACGTGGAAGGGAGACCTTGCACACGTGATTTGGAGCCATGCAAGAGCAAAGAAGAGACACTTGTTCCGGAATTGCAAGAAATGGAAGATTGAGGCTTTTGGAGCTTCTTTTGTATTTTATATCATCTTTTGGTATAAAATGAAAGACTTTTTATAACCTTTAGGTTCAAAACATTTTAAGGGTTATTTTTATTTGTTTTTAGTTGTTTTATTTGTTTTATTGTCTTTTTGACAAATGTTATTCCTGTTTTTTAGATAGGAGGCTTTCTAGGCATATAAAAAGCCTCCCTTAGCTTCTTTCCTGATTAGATAGATTTTAGAAAAACTTGATAAACGTCTCTTTGAGAGCTTTTGTTCATATTCAGAAAATTCAATCAATAAAGTGAGCCAATTGATTGAATCGTTGTGAATCCCTGCTAGATTGTTCTTGTGTATGTTAATCTCTTTAGAGATTGGTGCTACTAGTCCCTCCTTGTGCTAGTCTCCATTGAAGGCTTGTGTAAGGTTATAGAAGAAAGGGTTGAAGGCATCATCTTGCTTGGGTTTTGATCAATCTGATCAAGGTTCTTGTAAGGGAGTCTTTTGGTTCTTTTGGATCTACTTCTACCATACATCCTACGTCTCCTTTCGTCCTCTTGTCTTTCATCTTTCCATCTTCATTTTCTTGTTCTAACAATCTGAATTTTGTTCCATTGGTCAAGGAAAAACGTCATTGTTGGTTTCAAGGATTCCCAATCTAGATCTAGTCATTAGCGGCCCTAATCCCGCATCAAAGTGGTATCAGAGCTAGTTGATTGCGAGTTTGGAATCAGCCATCACCATTGACGGTTTGAGTATCTTCTTTGAGTCTTTTCTTTGTTTGAGTCATTTGCTTCATCTTAAGAGTCTATTTGAGTCTAATTTGCTTTGTTTCTTGTGTTTATTGGAGAAGAGAGAAGCCAAGGCAAAACCACCATTTTTTCAGCCACTCTACATCACCTTCATCGGCATTTCTTGATCCAAAACGTCCAGCTGCATCCTCTTGGCAAATAACCGTTCAAAAAAAAAGAAGAAGGGGGACCACGCTCTAAAACAAATCAGTCGTTGCAAGTAGGAGAGAGAGGCCACAAAAGCTCCTTATTTGTAGCAACAACAAGAGACTACTTCTAGTTAGTTATCTCTTATTTCTTTTCAATTTTTAATTTCATTCCTCTCTCCTATTTTCTTCCACAAAACGTCAGCCAAGAAACACAAAAGAAAAAACAAAGAAAAAGAAATATTTTCTCATATATTTTCATCATCCTACATATCATACATTTCATATCATATTCTATACTAACCTAAGTTGTGTAGAAGCTAGAAAAACAAGTGTTTTTGCAATCTGATTGTGAAAGGATCATTGAGACTACAAACAAGAGTTATCTACCTCATTTCTTATCCATCACCATTACCCAAAATCCAACTTTAAACACCACAGCCGGCCATATCTCTCTCCATTGCATAAGAACAAGGTAAGTGAAGCTCTCTTCTTAGTCTCTTGTGTGTCAATCTTCCTTGTTTCATTCTAATTCTGTCATATCTTGAGTTTACCATCTTTTCGAGTCCATATCAGCCTTTTGCATCTATCTTTGAGTCTTGTGTCTTTTTTTGAGTATTTTGTGTGATTTAGCTAGTTAACATTGCTTGCAAAACATACTAGTTGAGTCTTGAGTCTTATTTCAGCTTCTTAGTGTCTATCTTGACGTTTCTGTTGTGAACCTTCAAGCAGCCGTGCATCACCTTTTTTTTCAAGTCAAGGAATGTGCTAGTTGAGCTAAGGCTTTGATCTTAGAAGGAGTTTTAATCCATCCAAGTCAATTGCATCAAATAGCTTGTGATCAACACAACTTGAGTGTGAGAGTGAGAGTAAACACTTGTGAGAATTTTCTATTTTATCTAATTCAACTAGTTTGCTTGTTTTGTGTGTTTTTGATCATGTCTAGGTCTAATAGTCCAAGCAAGTCCCAAAGCAGTGAGCCAATGCACCCGGAGACATTTGCTATGTTGAAGCAAATAATGGATTCGGTGGCAAGATTGACCGACCGGATTGGCACGTTGGAGTCTCGGCCAACACCCACAGCCACGCCACAACCAAGGTCCACTTTCGAGCTAGGAGGCACGTCTAGAGATGCCCCTAGAGAAACAGCCCCTGAATCACCCCAAAGAACCCCTCAAGGGCAAGGTATGAGACATACTAACACTCTTCCTAGAACACCTAATGTGCAAGGTTTTGTGGATGATTTTCAGGAGCCACAAGAGGATGTTGAGGAAGAAGGTATGTGGAGAGAGTTTCCTAGGCGTCACCCACAGCCAAGCAGAGGACGAGAATATGAGCCATTTAGGCCTTATCAAGAGCTAGATGGAATAGGGAAAGTAAAGGTCAAGATTCCTAGTTTTGAAGGCAAGTGTGACCCGGATGCTTACATGGATTGGGAGACTAAATTGGAGCAAATTTGGTCTTGCCATCACTTTGGAGAGCAAAGGAAGGTCCAGCTTGCATCATTGGAGTTCCAAGGCTATGCACTAGTATGGTGGGATCATCTTGTCAAGGAAAGAAGAAGAACCTTGGATCCGGCCATCACTACATGGGAACAAATGAAGGCCTTGATGAGAGCTCGTTTTGTACCTCAACATTATGCTAGGGAGCTGAGGCAAAGGTTGGAGAACCTTAGACAAGGAGCCATGAGTGCCGAAGAGGTCTACACCTCTATGCAAATGGCAATGGTGAAAGCTAATGTGGTTGAAGATGAGGAGTCTACAATGGCTAGGTATCTACGCATTTTAAACTCATCTTTGGCTAATGAGATTGATTTGTATCCTTATAGTACCATGGTGGAGCTGCTGCATTTGGCAATCAAAGTAAAGAAGAAGACAAAGGCTAGAAACCAAGGTGCCAAGACAAGCTTTGGAGCTACAAGCTCATGGAAAGCACAAAACAGCCGGTCCCAAGGATCCTACAGCCGTGAGCCTACATCCACCAAGGAGGACCGACAAGCATCAACCGTGGACCAAGGAGCACAAAGAAGGAGCTCTGTTCCTCATTCATCTTCTAGACCCTTGAATGAGCCTTCAAGTGGTCCTAAAGTGAGTACCTCTAACTCTACTCTTCGTTCTAGAGATATTGTGTGTTTTAAATGTCAAGGTAGAGGTCATTACATGAGAGATTGTCCTAATAAGAAAATTCTGATTTTAAATCAATTTGGACAATATGAGAGGGAGGATGAGCATGAAAATGATGATAACACCCACCTTAATGGATTGCATGAAATTGGTAGTGATAGTGATGATAACACCCACCTTAATGGAGAATCATTAATAGCTAGAAGAACTTTGCATGCTAAGCTAGCTCTGTGTGAGGATAATCAAAGAGAGAACCTTTTTCATACTAGATGTCTAATTAAAGGGAAGGTATGTAATATGATCATAGATGGAGGTAGTTGTTGCAATATAGCTAGCACTAATTTGATTAATAAGTTGCAAATTACCACATTTTATCACCCTAGGCCTTACAAATTGCATTGGATGAATGATTGTGGAGAATTAAAAGTAAATAGGCAAGCTAGAGTTACTATCACTTTAGGTAGCTATGAGGACACCATTACTTATGATGTAGTTCCCATGCAAGCTTGTCATATTCTTTTAGGACGTCCATGACAATTTGATAGGAGAGTTAAGCATGATGGTTTTACTAATAGGCATACCTTTGAATTTAATGGTCAAACACTAACTCTTAAGCCTATGACACCATTGCAAATTGCTGAATTTTATGAGAAGAAGAAGGAGTTGAGTGTGGAGCAAAATGAGGTGAAAAAGAGAGGGGATAGCTCACGGTCTAAAATAGAACCCACGGCCAAGATTAGTACCACCCTATTATCCCCACCTTCTAGTGTCCTTCTAGCATCCAAGGAGGAGTACATCCTAGATTACACCCCTTTAGATGCCATTCTTGTGAGCTTGTGCAAGAGCTTAGTGACTTTGAGTGATGAAGCCAAGGCCACCCTAAGCCCATCCTAGCTATCCTAGATGAGTTTAGTGATGTGTTTCCTGACGAGATTCCGGTTGGCCTTCTGATGTAGGACCATCACATGGAAGCTATCAAGGTCCCATTACTAGAGCAAGAGCTACGGAGATCCAAGAAGCTACGTCAAGGGAAGTGTTATTGCTTGGCACAATGCGTGAACCATTTAATAGCCATACCTCATGTGTTAATCTTTTGATGAATGCAGGAGCAAGCAAGCAAAGGGAGGAGATGTTGCTCACGTACAAAGCATTCCAAGAGGAGGTTGTTGATCACGTCCAAAGAAGCCAAGAGGGGAGGCTGTTGTTCACGTCTAATGCAGCCCAAGAAGAGAAGCTGTTGATTACGTCCAAAGCAGTCCAAGAGAAGGAGTTGTTGATCACGTCCAAAGCAGCCCAAGAGGGGAGGCAAGCAAACACGTCCAAGGCAGTCCAAGAGGGTAGGCTGTTGCTCATGTCCAATGCAGCCCAAGAGGATAGCAAGCTGATCACGTTCCAGGAGGCCCAAGAGAGTAACAAGTCAGCTCATTCGGATCATCATTTGGGCTCTTAAAACACAGTCAAATCACTCATGGATCTGTTGAACAATTCAGCCCATTCGGATAGCCCAATTTGCTCTTAAAAACGTCCAGCACACTCCTAGGATTAGTTTGAATAAGTCAGCCTATTTTTAAGCTGAATTAGTTGTTTGTTAGGTTTTTAGCTACATTAGAGGAAGCTCTCTTATTACCACCTTCCCACTAATGTTTTAATTTTCTTTTCTTTATTTTGTCTAGATAAAAGAGTCTATATAGATAGCCTCTTTAGCTGCAGATTAGTTACGTTATTCCCAATTGCTTAGAATTACATTTGTAATCATTTCACAAAATCAATCAAAGAACAAGAGAGTTTTTGGTTGGCATTGCTGTTGTTGCTTGGCTGAGCTTGTTTGTGTCAACCGCCTTCGGATTGGTGCTTCGAGCCTTCACGAGTCCCTCTTTGTGCTAGTCCAGCCGGAGCTAGTGTAAAGTTGTATTGGAGACGGGTCTAGAGCATTCACGATTGGGGTTTTGGCTCTTCAGCCTTGTTTCTTTCGTTGACTCTCTTTGGTTCCTCTCTCACCTTCCTGTGCCATTCACCATATTCATTTCATTCCGCATTCTGAATTCGTTTCATTCAGCCGGATTCGAGATCATTGTGCCTAGATCGACTCATTCACGGACAATCCCGTATCACCTTCCACCTTTTAGAGGTATTGAGCACCAAATAGATCTTATTCCCGGTGCTACACTCCCAAACCGTCCAACCTATAGGATGAACCCTAAGGAGAGCCAAGACATCCAAAACCAAGTCCAAGAACTCCTAGATAAGAGTTATGTAAGGGAGAGTTTGAGTCCTAGTGCCGTTGCCGTCCTCTTAGTGCCTAAGAAGGACAATACATGGAGGATGTGTGTTGATTGTAGAGCCATCAACAACATCACCATTAAGTACCGCCATACTATCCCACGTTTAGATGACATGTTAGATGAGTTGAATGGAGCCACATTGTTCTCTAAGATAGATCTTAGGAGTGGTTATCACCAAATTAGAATGAGGGAGGGAGATGAGTGGAAAACGGCATTCAAGACCAAGTTTGGTCTTTATGAGTGGCTAGTGATGCCATTTGGTTTAACCAATGCTCCTAGCACATTTATGAGATTGATGAATCACGTGTTGAGACACTACATTGGTAGGTTTGTTGTGGTTTACTTTGATGACATTCTCATCTATAGTAAGTCACTTGAGGAGCATGAGGAACATTTGAGGGAAGTACTTGCAACTCTTAGAATTAAATATTTGTATGCTAATTTGAAGAAATGTGAGTTTAGTACTAATCAAGTTGTTTTTCTTGGTTTTGTAGTGAGCACAAGAGGTCTAGAGGTGGATGGAGAGAAGATCAAGGCAATCCAGGAATGGCCTACTCCCGCAACCGTCGGTCAAGTGAGGAGTTTCCACGGCGTAGCAACCTTCTATAGACGTTTTGTGCGAGATTTCAGCACCATAGCAGCCCCACTCACGTCCTTGACAAAGAACAAGGTGCCATTTGTGTGGGGAGATGCTCAAGAGAAGGCGTTTAAGGAGTTGAAGTGGTGGCTGTCCCATGCACCTCTCCTAGCTCTTCCGGACTTCACCAAACCTTTTGAGGTCGAGTGTGATGCTTCGGGTATTGGTATTGGAGGAGTACTCATGCAAGAGGGTAAGCCACTAGCCTTCTTTAGTGAGAAATTAAAGGGAGCATGTTTAAATTACTCAACCTATGATAAAGAACTTTATGCATTGTTTAGAGTATTAAAAACATGGAAACATTATTTATGGCCTAGTGAGTTTGTCCTACGTACCGATCATGAGTCCTTAAGACATTTTAGAAGTCAAGATAAGTTAGATAGGAGACATGGTAGATGGATGGAGTTTATAGAAACTTTTCCTTATATCATAAAGTATAAAAAGGGCAAGGATAATGATGAAGGATCATCCGAGCCGGTTCCATCTTCAACACCACAAGTAGCCCTAACAAGAGCTCAAACCAAACGCCAAGCAGAGATGGATGCTATCTTCCTAGCCATGGTTCAAGAAGCTCACCCAAGCTCACCTCCAATGAGTCCAAGGCCCGTCATGATGCTTAGCCACATTGGACCAGCCAAGAAGAAGTTGAATGGAGCATAGGAGAGCCTCACATGTGCATGTGCATGGATGAAGGCGTGAGAGGCTGGCGCAAGAAGCTAGTTAGAGAGTATTAAATAAAGCCTAGAATTAGTCTATTTTATGGGTTTATTTAAAACACTCTAATTTGTAAATATTGTATTTATGTCTTTTCTATTTTTAGGAGAGAAGGTCTAGGTTGTATATAAACCTTTCTCTCTTCCTTTTTGAGGGAGAATACGTTAAACACATTGCCTAAGTGCCAAATTGAACCCCTTTGAGTTCAGACTCGTGTCTTGTGAGAATTGTGGTGTTAGCATAGCTTTCTCGTTCTTGTGTGTGTCAATCTCCTTCGGGTTGGTGCTACAAGTCGAATCGAAGCAACCTCATCGTGCCTTCGATAATTCTAGATCGATTGTGTGAAGTTGTAAGAAGCGGGGTCGAATCGTCATCGGTTTGGTTCTTGGATCATCGAATCCAAGGTTTCTATCATTTGTTCCTTTCGGTTCCTCTTTTCCATTTCGTTTCCCTTATTGCTTTGCACGTTTTCCCTTCATAATTGTTGCTGAGTTTCGTTTGCTTTTATCCCCGAAAACAGGTTGCTCGTCTAGATCCGTTCTTTGCGGCCCTCCTGTGGCACAGGAGCGGCTAACAAGATCCGCAGGGGCGGCTACCACAGTCTAGCAAAGGCTCACAAGGGCTCAAGGCTCCTAAAGACTAAGGCTCTTACCCCGGAGTCACAACCAAACGGGGGGTATATTTGAACCCGGCGACCTTGTATGGCTACATTTGAGGAAGGAGATGTTTCAACAGCTTCGGAAATCCAAGCTCTCCCCAAGAGGAAATGGGCCTTTCAAGGTGTTACACAAGGCGGGTGACAACGCCTAAGTGCTTGACTTGCCGGATGCTTATGCTTATGATCCCACATTCAGTGTGAGGGATCTAAGTCCTTTTCCGCCCCTGGATGATGATCAAGGCAATTCGAGGTCGAATTCTTCCAAAGAAGGAGAGAATGATGAAGAATCATTTGAGCTAACTCCATCTTCACCACCTCAAGGGATTCTAACAAGAGCGCAAGCTAAACGTCAAGCTGAGATGGATGCTCTTTTTCTAAACATGGTCCATGAAGCTCAACCAAGTCCACCTTCATTAAGCCTAAGGACCATCTTGTGGATCAGCCACGAACCCATACCAGCCAAGATGATTAATGGAGCTTAAATTGTATTTCTAGTTGTTGGGGCAGGCATTGGAAATGATTTCAAAGAACATACGGAGGCCTTGAAATCTGATACAAGGGGTTTCACGTGTGTGCATGTGCATAGCTGGAAAACTCATTTAAGTATGTGGACGTGAGAGGCTGAATAGGAGAGTTTAATTAGGCCCAATTTATTTCTATTTTTGTTGGGCTTTCTTTAAATCTCTCTCAATGAAATTATTGCAATTATTTCTATTTTTGTTTTAGGAAGAAAAGGCCTAGGATGTAAAAAAACCTTTTCTCTCTTCTTTTGTAGTTAGACAAGTTTTATACAAGTTTTGTTGAGAGCATTTCAGAATTGAATCCAAGAGAATTCAATCATTCTTGTCTCATGAGATTAGGTGTGTGTCATCTAGCTTTCTCGTTCTTGTGTATGTCAATCTCCTTCGGGATTGGAGTTGCAAGTCGAACAAGGCATCCTCTTCGTGCTCTCGATTCTCAGATCGATTGTGTGGAGTTGTAAGAAGCAGGGTCGAATCGTCACTGATTTGGTTCTTGGATATCGAATCCAAGGGTTCTATCATTGTTCCTTTCGTTGCTGTCCATGTTTGTTAATTTTTGTGTGTTCTTCATTCTTCAGAACAAGTTGTTCGTCTAGATCCGTTCTTCGCGGCTAATCCTCGTGTCACAACCTAGCATGCTATTATCATCAACACTCACAAGGATCATCAACGAACACATACTCAAGGTTTATGAACTCACCAAGAAAGACACAGGCTCGGAAGGTAGAAGAACAACCACGAAAGGGAGAAAAAGAACGCAAGGGAGGGCTGGATGAGCCAGTGGCTGCCCCTGCGGCTCAGTGGGCCGCCCCTACGGCTCAGGCTGGCCGCCCCTGTGGTTCAGTGTAATGGCCGCCCCCGCGGCGCTGTCTAGCCGCGGGTGTGGTCGAGCTCCATAGGGCGATCCTGCGATCTCTTCTTTAGTGGATCCTTGATGTGTTGAGGCCTCCTAGCTTCCTTGCTCCACCATAGATATTCCACACACACCACAACATCATACAACATAGCCCAAACTCGATCCCAAACACATGCAATCCAAAGGGGAAGAAACAAGATGAAGCCATGGCTTCCACCATTTAAGCTCAAGGAAGAAGGTGAAGGTGAAGAAATGAAGAAGGAGAGAAATACTTACCCTTACCAATCCGGATATGTAGTACATCTCACTGTTGGACATCAAAACAAGAAGAAGAGTGGGAAGATCATCAAAGAAAGCTACCAAGCTGATGAAGGATCATTTGAGCTAACTCCATCTTCACCACCTCAAGGGACTCTAACAAGAGCGCAAGCTAAACGTCAAGCTGAGATGGATGCTCTTTTCATAAATATGGTCCATGAAGCTTAACCAAGTCCACCTTCATCAAGTCTAAGGACCATCATGTGGATCAGTCACGAACACATCCCAACGAAGATGATTAATGGAGCTTAAATTGTATTTCTAGTTGTTGGGAAGGCCTTGGGACGCATTTCAAAGGACAGACGGAGGCCTTGAAATCAGATACAAGGGGTTTCACGTGTGTGCATGTGCATGACTGGAACATTCATTTAAGTATGTGGACGTGAGAGGCTGAATAGGAGAGCTTAGTTAGACCCAATTGTGTTCTATGTTTGCTGGACTTTAATTAACTTTCTCTCTCTCTCAATGTAATTATTATAATTAGTTTCTTTTTTCTGTTTTAGAAGATAAGGCCTAGGATGTAAATAAAGCCTTTTCTCTATTCTTTTGTAGTTAGGCAAGTTATATACAAGTTTTGCTGAGAGCATTTCAGAATTGAATCCAAGAGAATTCAATCATTCTTGTCTCGTGAGATTAGGTGTGTGTGATCTAGCTTTCTCGTTCTTGTGTATGTCAATCTCCTTCGGGATTAGTGTTGTAAATCGAACAAGGCACCCTCTTCGTGCTCTTGATCCTCAGATCGATTGTGTGGAGTTGTAAGAATCAGGGTCGAATCGTCACTGATTTGGTTCTTGGATCTCGAATCCAAGGGTTCTATCATTGTTCCACTTGGTTCTTCTTATCCCTTTCTGTTTTTTCGTTTTCATTGTTGTTCATGTTTGATAGTTTTGTGTGTTCTTCATTCTTCATAACAGGTTATTCGTCTAGATCCGTTCTTCACGGCTAATCCCCGCATCAATTGGTATCAGAGCGCAGTTGAGTTCCAACCACCAAAAATAGTCGGTAAATCAATCATAAAATCACAAAAAGAGTGTATTTTGATCATTGCAATTGATCATTGTCTTTTGTTTGAGTCTATTTTTGTTTCTCTCTTCTACTCTAAGCTTTGTTTGAGTCTGACGAGTTTGTTCCTTTGATTGTGAGTTCTGGACACCAGGAACCACTATAGCACCAACCACCACCACACCACCATCAACCACCATTTTTCCCTCAGTCACATTAGCCTCACTTGAACCAGTTGAATAAAAACCAAACGTGGTTGTTTCTCTTCCTGCATCCAGTACACGCAGAATTGAAGTTGAAGTAGATTGTTTCCCTACATCCAATACACGCCAAAATTTGAGTTGAATCAGCTTATTTCCTACAAATCCGGCGCAAAGCTTGAAGCAGTTGTTTTCCTCCTACAGATTTGGCACGTTGTATCAGTTGCAACAATCTAGGAGCTGAGATTTGATCTTATCCTACAGATTTGCAACTGCTTGGCCCACGTTTATCTACAAACAAGAATTTGTATTTTTTTTCTTTCAATTTTTGTTTATTCTTCTTTTCTGATTTCCTGAATCATAAAGTCAAAAAAAAAGAGATAAAAGAAAAAGAAAGAAATAAAAAAAATCAAAAAAAAAAAAGAAAAAGAAGAAGAAAAGGAATCATAATCTTTTTTATTTCACTCTTTCTTATTTCATAGGTTGTAATTAGCCTAGTATTATTACATTTGTTTTAGTGTTATTCAGCAACAAAGAGGACTTCAAGAAAGAACTTAAGTCAAGTATTTGGTCTCATTCGGAGGAAAAACCAAGCATCTCGTTGAGCTTATCTAGCCACACCTAGCTACTGTCCATTTTCGGCCATCAAACACCATAGCTCAGCCTTCCTTAACCTCATCCTACGGTGTCTAGGGTTCACTTCTTGGGTCTTACGAGTAAGTTCTTTCAAAGCTTATCTTGAGTTCTAAATTTTGAGTCATCTAGTTGCATATAACATTCGTGCAATTTGTCCCTTCCGTTTGAGTCTTTTCTTCTATTTTTGTTGAGTCAAACACATTATTGAAGTGACTGAAATCGAATCTTGTTTCTAACTAAAGGCTTTAGTTTGACTAGGCATCGAAATCACGTGAGGTTTTTGATTAATACAAGACGAGCCATCAACAAGCTTTGTATCACACCACTAGAGAGTGAGATAACATTATTTTCTAAGTGATACACTTGCGAGGTGTTTTTGATTAAACTAACCTAACGTGTATGCTGTTATTGAGTGTTTTGCATCATGTCAAGGACTTCCCCAGGTTCAAAGAGCCCTGAT
This sequence comes from Fagopyrum homotropicum, assembly GCA_033239125.1. Lineage (NCBI taxonomy): Eukaryota > Viridiplantae > Streptophyta > Magnoliopsida > Caryophyllales > Polygonaceae > Fagopyrum > Fagopyrum homotropicum. Next base: position 65,007,496 of record BSWB01000005.1, read on the forward strand.
CCTATCACACCGGAGTTGTTCGGTCTCATCAAAAGCTTGAAAGATAGCATTGAGGGGATAACTACAAGGACATCTACATTGGAGACCTCTAAGGTGACCCCGGATTCTCGACCATTAGGAGGTAACTTGGAGATAGGAGACAACTCGAGAGCGCAACACCAAGGACAAGATCGAGTTCCCCTTCAAAGTTAGCAAGTTGCGTTCCGAGCAGCAAGGAATTCGAATGTTCTGCAACCTTCTAGGCATGCCCATGGTTTAGACAACATTGCTTTTGAGGATCATATTTCTATCCCTTCTTCTCCAATTATTAATGATAATATGCCTAACTATCCTCACCAATTTCAGAATCCAGTTTATGATAATATGCCTAACTATCCTCACCAATTTCAGAATCCAATTTATGACCAGGAAGAGGGGGACGATGGGGAGAATGAGGAATAGAGACCAGAATGAATGCCTAATGGACGGAGGAGGCGAGATCAGCCTAGGAGGCATCATGAAGGGCGACGTAACAATGAATGGAGACGTGAGCCCTATGGAGTCTAGCATAGGAGAGACCGAGAACCGGAACATGACGGTCTTGGCAAACTGAAGGTGAAAGTCCCTAGTTCCGAGGGAAAATGTGATCCTGATGTGTATATGGCATGGGAGGCAAAGATAGAGCAAATATGATCATGCCATAACTTTTCCGAACACAAAAAGGTACACTACGCAGCCCTTGAATTTATTGACTATGTTAAGATATGGTGGGATGATTTGGTGAAGGAAAGGAGAAGAACTTTGGATGCACCAGTAGCTACTTGGGAGCATATGAAGACATTGATGAGAGCTCGATTTGTTCCAACACTATACAAGAGAATTGAGGCAACGGTTGGAGAACCTGAGGCAAGGATCAATGACTGTTGAGGAGACCTATAATGCCATGCAAATGGCCATGGTAAAGGCCAATGTGCGAGAAGATGAAGAATCAACAATGGCTAGGTATCTTCATATCCTTAATTCAAGTTTTGCTAACGAAGTAGATCTTTTTACCTATGGCTTTATGACAGAACTACTCCATCTCGCAATCAAATTGGAAAGGAAGATGAAAGCGAGAAATCAAGGAGGAAAGGCTTCTTATGGTGTCTCCAGCTCTTGGAAGAACGAAGGGAACCGCCAACAAGGAAGTTACAACAGGGAAGTGTCAAATAAGGAGAAAACAACCCCGGAACAAGGAGGACAGTGTAAAGCACCTTCTGCAGCCCCTCCTAAGCCCACGACTACCTTTCCTAAGGGAACACAATGGAGTACATCTAACGCTTCATCTAGAGCTAGGGATATAGTGTGTTTTAAGTGTCAAGGTAGAGGACACAAGGGAGTACTTCTAACGCTTCTCCAGCCCCTCCTAATATGCATGATCATGATGATTTGGATGATGAGGGGATTGAATATGAGCAAAGGGATTGTTTACTAGCTAAAATAGTGTTATTTGACCTGATACGGGGATTAACCGCGAAGAACGGATCTAGACGAGCAACCTGTTTTCGGGAATAAAAGCAAACGAAATTCAGCAACAATTATGAAAGGAAAACGTGCAAGCAATAAAGGAGACGAAATGGAAAAGAGGAACCAAAAGGAACAAACGATAGAACCCTTGGATTCGATGATCCAAGAACCCAAAAAGATGAAGATTCGACCCTGCTTCTTACAACTTCACACAATCGATCTAGGATTATCGAAGGCACGAAGAGGTTGCTTCGATTCGACTTGTAGCACCAACCCGAAGTATTTTGCCTTTATTTGTTCCTTGTTGGAAAGGTCCGGTAAAATTGTTGCAAGGCTAAGGGTCGGGAACCATTGTTGTAACATCCCGAATCTGCGGGACTCGGAGTGTCACATTGGGCTAGGATCTCACAATGGATCTTGACCCTAGCCTGACAACAAGTTCACTGGATCTTACAACAAGGCACAGGTAGATTAAAACCAAATACATAAAAGTTGTATAAGATACATCAAAAAGGTTTACAAACACAAAGCCGAGTACAAAACATCAAACGTAAACATCTGATACAAAAGATCCCATGTCCCACGCAGTCCTAATGTACAGAAGTCCTCGGCTGGTCACCACATCTGGCTCACTCTGCAGTCTTCCTAACCTGCAGATCATCTACAACACGGTATACACCGTTAGCTACAGTAAAGAATAAGTATAAAGGTAATAGCACACACACACATCCACATCTCATACATGCAATGCCACACATATTCATTTATTATCTTTCAATTATGTTATTTCATTACTAATTCAACTTATTTTGTAACACGAAGAGCCTCAAGAACCTCGTCCCATCCAACGTAACACAGGAGTTTTTCATGGGGGTGATCATCACTCGTCCCCTCCTGCGAAATCATCTTCAGGGTACCTCCTCCTACCCGCAGGCGGAGGCAAGTGGTTACGACCCGTTATAATACATTTGGGTCATTTAATATCATAAATAGTCATCCTAATCCAGTTTAGGTTATAAATGCACAATCATATGAACATACACAACCATCACAATCATACAAACTCACAACTGAACGCTAAGTAAGTCCTATGGACTTACCTGTAATACTCGTATCCAATACCACGTCATAACTTCCCCTTAGGGAAGTAATCAACGCCTGCAATAGCAAGGCACACAACATCAAATACTACAAGGGTTAGACCAAACCAACCTACAACCTCAGTCTAAACCTCAAGATCATAACATGCTCTCAAATGCCTAAGGCATAACCTCAACATCAACACGAGTGCCTAAGGTACATCTCTATCATGCCACTCATCCTAACCAAGCTAGCCTAGCCAACATCTAAGCCAAGGCCAAAGGAAAGGAAGGAAAGAGACATACCAACAAGGTATGCCTTGAAAGCAGCAATAGAAGTAAGAACTCCAAACTGACCTAGTGAGGCGCAGGGGCGGCTCACTCAAGGTGCAGGGGCGGTTCACAGGCAGGCGCAGGGGCGGCTCACAGGCACGCACAAGGGCAGCCAAGGTCAGGCGCAAGGGCGGCTGTTTGTGCAGAATGCTGGCCCCGACTTCTCTTCGATCTCTTTCTCGAATCTCTTCACTTCTTCATCAAACCACAACAACACACATACACATATACATATGTAGGAACATCAGAAAAGCTAGGAAAGGATCCACACAAGCTCAACTTGTGATCCTAAGCTAGGAAAGAAAGAAAGAAGCAAAGAAGAAGAAAGAAAGAAAGAAAGAAAGGAAGATGGAGGTGAAGAGCTTACCACAACAAACCCTAAGCTGCAACCAGGAGCAAACATCACTTCCACAACCTCAACACAACATCAACAACTCTCAGCAACAAGCTCAAGATCATCCAAGTTCAAAACCTCAAACAAACTCTCAAAGCCTTCTCACAAGATCAAAGGAAGATCAAGAAGAGAAGATGAAGAAGAAGAACGTAAGGATGGAAAGGGAGCTGAAGAGGAAGAAGAAACCCTCTCAGAGAAGCAAAGGGAGGCTTATAAAGGAAGTTAGCTGCAAAGCACGGGTCAAAGAGTCAACGAAAGCGGGTGTACCCACACAGAGCCGCAAGGGCGGTTCTATAAGGCGCAGGGGCGCCTAGTCGCGGGGGCGACCGTCCTGGTTCGTTTGGACGGTTGAAAGGGTCCAACTAGGGCTCAGATAAGGCTCAACAAGGCTCCTAAGCTCCAAGGACTAAGGCTCTTACAATTGTGAGGTCTCCGCCCGTAGCATCCCGAGTCCCGCGGATTCGGGGTGTTACAAATCCTAACACACTCAATCCAATAGAGGATTGTGAGGCTCACTACTACCTAACGTTTTTCATCTTCTATACCTAAGGTTTGGAATTACCGGGTAAGTCTCTCCCCTCACTTAGTCTACTAACAAAGGTAACCTTAAGCTAGATTAAGCTTAACAAACACTAGAATTTCAACTCTCCAACTCCCTACCATGAATATATAACACCATAAGAACAACAACTCACACACCTCGGGTGGATCAAGCACATCTCGGCCGACACGGTTGAAGAACAAGTTGAGATTGTAAATTGAGATAGGAATTTTGAGGAAGCAACTATCCTAAGATACATCTAAGTTCAATCCATCATAATCCTAGCCATAACCTTTCATCCATCTCCCTAGAATCCCATGCTACATAGCCAACAACAATTATCTTAAAATCATTCATCATCATATCATCACATATGCATGCTAGCTAGATGAGGAGAAAGGAAGCAATATAAAGCAAGAACAAGTTGATTAATGAGTTTAGAACCAATTTACAACCTTCCAAGAGTAGATTCAAAACGAGCACAACAATCTCTACAACTTTCCTCACTACAAGAATCTCAAAAACTCACTCTAAAGCTATCAAATGGTGTGTTCTTCTTATGCTCTTCAATGGGAGCTTTCTTCTTCTCTTCTCCACACTATGGCTTGCCCAAAAAGATTCAAAATTTAGTCCAAGGTGAGAATCCTCTGCAAAATGTGTGCAAAGTTGCAATATAACACTTCTTCTCCATCATGGGAGCGAAATGTCGTGGGCTAGAAGGAGTGTGCCAAGTGTCAAGGTGGTCCAACAGGTGATCTCGGTCCCTTCAAAGAGCATCTCAGCCGAGATGGGTGGAGGCTGAACCGAGATGAGTGGTTGCATGGCTAGGATCATGGCTAAACACAAAGCCGGTGCATGGCTCGCATCAACTAAGGTAAATTTCTTCTTCTTTTCTCTAGGCCTGCTTCATTGGAACCTCGAAATCGGTCCGTCACGAGGCTTGATCCTCGGATGTGATCAATAATGCATGAAAGCTCTCCAAAATAACTACAAAACCGACAAATGCTCGTGTAGACGTCTATTTCGACAAAATGACTTGATTAAGCATAAACGTCTCGAACATAGGCAAAACCATGCATGAATGAATACAAAAACTACCTAAAAGAGTGCCTAATCTAGTGTCATAAATCACGTCATCAAAATACCCCATACTTGTCGCTTGCTCGTCCCCGAGCAAGGTTCAAATGTAGGCTACGAGATGGCGTGAGCCATCTCGTAGATTCGGGCATTCCTGTAAGCATCAAGTCTAAGCTCCTAAAGTCCATTGATGTCAAGAAACCTCTTCTCACCGGCCTCCATGATGTAAAAGTTCAACCACTTTATGGCCCAAAACGCTCTATGCTCCATTTCGACCGGGAGGTGGCAAGACTTGCCACAAAACAACTTGTAGGGGGTTATTCCAATTGGTGTTTTGAAGGCAATCTATTTGCCTACAAGCATCATCAAGCCTCATGGCCCAATCCTTTCTAGTCCTTGAAACCGCCTTTTCCAAAATCCCCTTGATCTCCCGGTTGGAGATCTCAACTTGCCCACTTGTTTGGGGGTGATAAGGTGTTGCAACCTTGTGAGTCACCTCGTACTTGGCCAACAATGCTCCAAAGTTTCTAGATGTGAAATGCTTCAATCCATCACTTATATTCACTCTTGGTGTTCCAAATCTTGGGAAGATCACTCGTTTGAAGAATCGCACCACTACCTTGACGTCATTTGTTGGAGAAGAGATTGCTTCCACCCACCATGATACGTAGCATCTCATTTCCCCTTGAATTGTTTCCCGTCCTTTGACAAGCGTCACATGCCACAACAAAACTCTGCACATCACGAAAAAATTAGGCCAGTAAAATCCGGATTTTAATACCTTGGCACACATCTTGTGTGAGCTAGCGTGTCCTCCATATGGTAGAGAGTGGCAATGCCGGATCACGCTCTCCATCTCATCCTCTGGAATACATCTTCGGAATACTCTATCCGGTCATCTCTTGAATAAGAGAGGTTCACTCCCAAAATAATGCCTCACGTCCTTGAAAAACTTCTTTCTTTGGGCAAAGGACATTCCGGGAGGCACTTCTTCACATACCAAGTAGTTCACGATATCCGCAAACCATGGCTCCTTTCCTCTAGATAAAAGGAATAGACACTCCTCCACCACTTGCAATTGCTCATCCCAGAATGAGTCATCAATCGGAATTTCGTCTCTCTCAATTTCCAAGGGAGGAAGTCTCCTAAGGTGGTCCACTACGCAGTTTTTGGTCCCCTTGTTCTCTCGAATACCCAAATAAAATTCTTGGAGAAGAAGGATCCACCGGATTAGGCGAGGTTTGGCGTCCCTCTTTGCGAGTAAATAACGGATCGCAACATGATTCGTGTACACAATCATCTTGACTCCCACTAGATATGACCGGAACAGTTCAAAAGCATACACAACCGCTAGGAACTCCTTTTCGGTGGTGGCATAATTGAGTTAGGCCTCATCTAGTGTTTTGCTAGCGTAGTAGATGACATGTGTAAGCCCATCTTTCCTTTGTCCTAGCATGGCCCCAACGGCCACGTGATACGGGGCAGACCCGACGTTGGTTCGATCTAGACGACGGAAGGAAGGAAAGGACGCAGAACAGCAAGATTAAGGCAGCCGACTAGGGCTGTTCGTGTGCTGCGTGGCCTGCGAACAAAGGGAACAAAAGAAGACGCTAAACTGAATACGAAGGTACGGAAATTAAAGGAAAGGTACGATGTAGATGAACCCGACACAAACGACGTGGAAACCCTTGATCTCGGGATCAAGAACCACCAAGAACGATGCAACGAACTCAGCCCCTTAAAACCTCACACAGCCGACTTAGAACATCGACAACACGAGGAGAATGCTTATGGAATCTCACGAACACCAAGAACCCGAGAGCAATTGACACACGTGAAACAAATAAGCCAAATCTGATCACAGTAACTCTTCAATCAAAACTCGCCTTTGATTGAAGATGAAATCTGAAAACAAGTGTTTTTCACCAATAATAATCTACCTAAAAAGTAATGAAAAGAGCCTTTAAATAGTTTTAGCTCTTTAAACAAAAGACATAATAAAATCTGGAAATTAAGCCCAATGGGCTACTTAAAACACACAATCACTAAGTAGGCCTTAAAAAGCCTCATTCCTCAATGAGAGACATGGACCGGTGCTGGAAACGTGGGGAGGAGCAGCGGCGTCATGTGCGGGGCTGGCCGAGTCCTATGCCTTGGCGTCGTTGCTCTCTTGCTTACATAGGAGCCAAGCCTCGTTATGAACACTTGTAGCTAATAACATCAGCAAGCCCTCGGTCTCATGCTCAATCTTCTTAACTCGGGAACGTGTGATAGCTCCCTCATACTCCGGAGATGCTAGCTCGGATGGTCCCTCATCATTCCCCCTCTCTTGGGAAGGATTCGTCCACGAATCTTCAAGCTCTACATCCATAGGTGGGAACGGACTGAGGTCTCTAACATTGAAGGTCGGGCTGACCCCGAATTCCTCCGGAAGATCCAATACATAAGCGTTGTCACCGCCTTTGTGAAGCACCTTGAAAGGACCGGTACCCCTAGGTGATAGCTTGGACTTTCGAAGCTCTTGGAAACGCTCCTTCCTAAGATGTAACCACACGAGATCTACGGGCTCAAACAACAGCTTCCTCTGTCCCTTGTTTGCCTTAGCTGCGGTCCGAGCTGCTTTCTCCTCTAAGCTCAGCCGTGTCTTCTCATGTAATCCCCTAATGTACTCAACCTGTTTACCCGCATTGAAATCTACTCGCTCCTTTGAAGGTAACAACATAAGATCAAAAGGGGTTAAGGGATTCAAACCATACACACACTTAAAAGGAGTCATGTTAGTGGAAGAATGGATGGTCCTGTTATATGCAAACTCAACATGTGGTAACACATCCTCCCACTCTTTCAAATTCTTCTTAATTGCAGCCCTTAAAAGTGTCCCTAAAGTCCTATTAGTTACTTCGGTTTGGCCGTCAGTTTGAGGGTGGCTAGCGGTAGAGAACAACAACTTAGTACCTAGCTTACCCCATAAAGTCTTCCAAAAGTAACTAAGAAATTTCACATCCTGATCACTAACAATGGTTCTAGGAACTCCATGTAGCCTAACTACTTCTCTAAAGAAGAGGTTTGCAACATTAGTGGCATCATCCGTTTTGTGACAAGCTATGAAGTGTGCCATCTTAGAGAACCTGTCTACCACCACAAAAATAGAGTCTCTTCCCCTCTTAGTCCTAGGTAACCCCAAAATAAAGTCCATACTAATATCTTCCCAAGGAGCTGTAGGAATGGGTAAAGGGGTATACAAACCATGGGGCATTACTCTAGACTTTGCTTTCAAGCATTCTAAGCATCTTTTAACAAAATTCTCAACATCCCTAAGCATGTGTGACCAATAAAAATGAGCCTAAGAGAACACTTTGGAATGCACACTTTATCAACTCTAAACAAGAAGCCATCAAACAAGTAAAACTTATCTACAACCCCTTTTTCCACACAAGCTTTATAAATCTCTCCAAAATCATCATCCTTTGCATATAAATCCTTAATGTAAACAAAGCCAAGAACTCTAGCATCCAATGTAGTGAACAAAACATGTCTCCTAGAAAGTGCATCAGCTACTACATTATATTTTTCCTTTCTTGTACTTAATCACATAAGGAAATGTTTCAATGAACTCCATCCACCTACCATGCCTTCTATCAAGTTTATCTTGGCTCCTAATCACATAAGGAAGTGTTCTAATGATTCATGATCAGTATGCAATATAAACTCTCTAGGCCAAAGATAATGTTGCCAAGTCCTAAGCACTCTAAACAATGCATAGAGCTCCTTATCATAAGTAGAGTAGTTTAGAGTTGGACCTTTCAATTTCTCACTAAAGAAGGCGATGGGTTTACCCTCTTGCATAAGTACTCCACCAATTCCTATACCCGACGCATCACACTCCACCTCAAATGGCCTAGTGAAGTCCGGGAGAACAAGCAATGGGGCGTTGGTCAACATCCACTTGAGCTTTTCGAAAGCTCTCTCTTGGACCTCTCCCCACGCGAATGGTATATTCTTCTTAGTGATCTCGGTTAGAGGAGCGGCTATGGTACTGAAATCTCTCACAAATCGCCTATAAAAACTATCCAATCCATGAAAGCTGCGCACATCACCAATAGATGTCGGGGTTGGCCAATCTCGAATAGCTTTGATCTTTTCCTCATCTACTCGCAGCCCTTGAGCACACACTACAAAGCCAAGAAATATAACTTCATTTGTGTAGAAATCACACTTCTTTATATTAGCATATAAGTGTTCAAGTCTAAGAGTAGAAACAACCTGACGTAGATGATCCGCATCCTCCTCTGCGGACCGGCTATAGACGAGTATGTCGTCGAAGTAGACAACGACAAACTTCCCTATGAACTTTCTCAAAACATAGTTCATGAGGCGTATGAATGTGTTGGGAGCATTAGTCAAGCCGAATGGCATAACAAGCCACTCATAGAGCCCAAACTTGGTCTTGAATGCCGTCTTCCATTCGTCGCCCTCCTTCATTCGAATCTGATGATAGCAACTTCTAAGGTCGATCTTGGAGAAGGTAGTAGTTCCATGTAGCTCATCCAGCATGTCATCAAGGCGGGGAATAGGATGACGGTACTTGATGGTGATGTTGTTGACAGCTCTACAATCAACACACATCCGCCAAGTGTTGTCCTTCTTAGGGACTAGTAGAACCGGAACCGCCATAGGACTAAGGCTCTCTCGAATGTAGCCCTTATCAAGGAGCTCTTGTACCTGCATTTGAATCTCCTCACTCTCCTTTGGGTTCATTCTATAGGCGGGTCGGTTTGGGAGAGTAGCTTCGGGAATATGATCTATTTGATGCTCAATACCCCGCAATGGTGGCAACCCGGGGGGTATTTCATCCGGAAACACATCTGCAAACTCATCCAAGATAGCTAAAATACTATGGGGTAAATCAACTAGGGTCGAGTTGCTTACCAAATTCAGCCCTTTACACAAACACACGAGCGCAACATCGGGAGGTAGGTAATCTGTGATGTACTCCCTCTTGGCTGCGAGCAATGTCCTCGGTGGGGGCTAGAGCTGCGTTTGCTTTGCCTTTGGCGGCGGTCCTTGCTGCAGCGCGGTTGTCCATGGCGTCGGCTTCCTAGGCGGCTGCAGAAAACGCTCCTCCCTTGGTCGGCGTCGTCTCGGTGTGACCGCTGCTTGCTTGGACAGCTTCTCTTGATTTCTTCTCAAAAGCCTCCGCAATCTGCATATGAGTCATCAAGTTTATCTTTAAAGGTAAAAGAATACTTGTTAGTAAAACCGTTATGCAATACTTTCCTATCATATTGCCAAGGTCGGCCTAACAAGACATGACAAGCTTGCATTGGAACCACATCACATAGAATAGTGTCTTCATAATGTCCTAAGGTAATGTGAATTTTAGCTTGCTTGTTTACCTTAAGCTCCCCACAACCATTCATCCAATGTAGCTTGTAAGGCCTAGGGTGGTAGAAAATTGCTATTTGCAATTTAGAAATCAATTCCGTGCTAGCTATGTTGCAACAACTCCCACCATCAATTATAACGTTACAAGCCTTCCCCTTTACTAAGCATCTAGTGTGAAATAGATTTTCTCTTTGATTATCTTCACAAGGAGTAGGTTGTAAGTGTAAAGTCCTCCTAGCTATCAAGGCTTCCCCATGTTCATACCCTATATCCTCATCATTATCAAAAACAGGATTGTCAATAACATTGTCAAATACATTTTCATCATTGTCGGATTCCGACTCATATTGACCTAGATGATTGATCATAAGGACTCTTTTGTTTGGACATTCTCTCACCATGTGCCCTTTACCTTGGCACTTAAAACAAGTCACATCTCTAGCTCTAGAATTAGCATTAGGCACAAGGGGATTAGAGTTACTTAGCTTAGATCCCGAAGGAGCAGCCGGGTTGGCCTTGGGAGGATACGAGGAGCCGGAGTGTGTGGCACCACGCCTAGCAGTGGCGTCGGCTCCTTGTAGAGAGGATGTTCCTCCCTTCGCAGCGGCGCTCTCCTTTCCGTAGGACGAGTTCTTCCACTTGTTCACTGCGTTTGGTGCATTGTATCCCGCTCCTTGGTACCTACTCTTGGACTTCCTTTCCACTTTTATCGCTAAATGTAGCAATTCTATCATAGAACCATATGGAAACAAGTCCACCTCGTTAGCTAAAGAAGGATGCAATACTCTAAGATACCTTGCCATTGTAGCCTCTTCATCCTCCGACACATTGGCTCGGGCCATTGCAACTTGCATGGCATTGAAGGTTTCCTCGGCGCTCAGATTACCTTGCCTCAAGTTCTCAAGGCGTTGCCGAAGCTCCCTATGGTAATGGTGAGGTATGAACCGAGCTCTCATCATTGCTTTCATTTGTTCCCAAGTAGCCACGGGGGGATCAAGAGCAAGTCTCCTTTCCCGTACTAGCTTATCCCACCAAATAAGAGCAAATTCCTGAAATTCCAAGGCTGCCAATTGCACCTTCTTGTGCTCGGGAAAATTGTGGCATGACCAAATTTGCTCTATCTTGGTCTCCCACAACATGTATGTATCCGGATCACACTTGCCCTCGAAGACGGGGATTTTCACCTTTATCTTACCAATCCCGTCTTGTTCGGGTTCCCGGTTCCTACGTTGATATCCTTGATACCCTTGCTACGGTGGTGGAGCCCAAGCCTCTCCCGTCATTGATTGTTCCTCTTCCTCATTGTACTTGTGTACATTAATGGGAGGGACAATGTTTCTAGGTAAAGGAGAGTTGGGACAAGGATCATACCCATATCGGTGACCCGGGTGGCCTTGAAGAGGCGGCTGCAAAAGCTCCTGCGGTGTATTGCCTTGCTGCGCCATGTTAGCGGCCTCAAAGGCGGCTCGTTGGTTGGGCAAAGGACCTCGGGGCTGCGGTGGCTGTTGTGAATGGTCTCCTTGCTTAAAGGCTGAAGCTAAGGGCTGGCGAGCTTCTAGAGCCCTCATACGAGTGGTTAAAGCGGCAATGTTGTCGTTCATTTACTTCAACAAGCTGAATGTTGTCGGATCTGTCGGCTCGGGGCTCGTCGTCGAAACACGGCTATGGGTAGACATTATCACAAAGAAAACAAACACTGAATATGTTAAGGTTAGAAATCAAAACACCTCTCAAGTGTTTCACTCCTTTTTCTGCTCACACTCTTGTGATAGTCGGGCTTGTTGATGGATCGCTTCGAATGAGTCAAAAACCCCACTTGAGTTAAGGTGTCTAGGTATCCAAAACAACCAAAAATTGATTAGGACTCAATGCAATTCGGTTCTATGCGAAATCAGCTCAAACTCAACAATACAGAATTGAATCACAAGGACTTAAGAAGATCACCAAACAAAATGTGTGAAGAGAAGAAAAGAAGAAGAGTCACCGATTAAAGCTCTACTTGTTGCACTTCCGGACTGCCTTGGAGTGTGATTAATCCGAGGCTAGGTTAGAGGTAGCAAGGTGAGAGGGAAGACGTGGTGAGAGATGAGGGTGAAGGCGATGAGGGTGCGGACGATGAGGGTGATGGGTTGCCGATGGTTAGCCGAGCGTATGTTCTTGCTGAAAGCCTCGAGAGTACTGGGAGATAATGACGTGATTAGGCAGTTTGCACCACAAGATAACATACAAGACTAAAGATCACAAAATCAAATAAAATGTAATAAAACTTCTCTTTTTTTTTTGAATGATCAGCTTCCTTTTTCTTTCTTTTTTTTTTAAATGATATGCTTTTTGTTACCTAAACTGTAGGAACTTCCTTGACCAACAAATCTGGCTAATAATTACAAAATTAATTAAAATTGAAACAAAAGAGATCTTCTCCTAGTCCTTGAACGTGGGTTATGGAGTTTGAAGAATAACAAGTCCAATGGCAGTCGATTAGGGCACAGCCGGTTAGGGCACAACCGAGTAGGGCACAGCCGGCAGCAATGGCGATTAGGGTTTATGGGTGGCAAGGCGTGTGTAAGCAAAGGCCGGCGGCAGTAGGGTTTGTCGAGGAGATGGTGATGGCCAGCCTAGGATACTCACATACCAACACAACAAGTCAAGCACAATCAATTTCAAGAACACAAGAAGAAAGCTCGCAGAATTCAAAACTAACACGATAAGAAGGAAAGACACAAGATCGATCCGTCGTCAACCCTTGAGCTCTGATACCAAATGATACGGGGCAGACCCGACGTTGGCTCGATCTAGACGACGGAAGGAAGGAAAGGACGCAGAACAACAAGATTAAGGCAGCCGACTAGGGTTGTTCGTGTGCTGCGTGGACTGCGAACAAAGGGAACAAAAGAAGACGCTAAACTGAATACGAAGGTACGGAAATTAAAGGAAAGGTACGATGTAGATGAACCCGACACAAACGACGTGGAAACCCTTGATCTCGGGATCAAGAACCACCAAGAATGATGCAACGAACTCAGCCCCTTACAACCTCACACAGCCGACTTAGAACATCGACAACACGAGGAGGATGCTTATGGAATCTCACGATCACCAAGAACCCGAGAGCAATTGACACACACGAAACAACTAAGCCAAATCTGATCACAATAACTCTTCAATCAAAACTCGCCTTTGATTGAAGATGAAATCTGAAAACAAGTGTTTTTCACCAATAATAATCTACCTAAAAAGTAATGAAAAGAGCCTTTAAATAGTTTCAGCTCTTTAAACAAAAGACATAATAAAATCTGGAAATTAAGCCCAATGGGCTACTTAAAACACACAATCACTAAGCAGGCCTTAAAAAACCTCATTCCTCAATGAGAGACATGAACCGGTGCTGGAAAGGTGGGGAGGAGCAGCGGCGTCATGTGCGGGGCTGGCTAAGTCCTGTGCCTTGACGTCGTTGCTCTCTTGCTTACTTAGGAGCCAAGCCTCGTTATGAACATTTGTACCTAATAACATCAGCAAGCCCTCGGTCTCATGCTCAATCTGCTTAGCTCGGGAACGTGTGATAGCTCCCTCATACTCCGGAGATGCTAGCTCGGATGGTCCCTCATCACCACGTCACTCGCATCACACATCACCACAAACGGTAAGCTCCAATCCGGAGGTTGCATAATTGGGGCGATGATCAAAGCATTCTTTAACCTATAAAAAGCTTCAAGGCAATCCTTCAAGAAAACAAACTCAACATCTTTCATTAATAGGTTAGCGAGAGACTTAGAAATTTAGAGAAATCTTTAGTAAACCTCCGGTAAATACCGGCATGCCCCAAGAAACTCCTTACCCCCTTCACCGAGCTAGGTGGTGACAACTTCTCTATAGTGTCAATTTTAGCTCTATCAACTTCAATGCCTCGATGGGAGACCAAATGTCCCAAGACTATACCTTCACTCACCATGAAGTCTCATATCTCCCAATTTAAAACAAGGTTAGTTTCCTCATACCTGTTCAACAGCAAAGATAGATTAGCAAGAAAATGATCAAAGGAAGAACCATACACCGAGAAATCATCCATGAACACTTCCATAATATTCTCAATATATTCGGAAAAAATAGCCATCATACACCTTTGAAAGGTGGCGGGTGCATTACATAGCCCAAATGACATTCTCCTATATGCAAATGTTCCCATTGGACAAGTTAATGTAGTTTTTTTATTGGTCATCCGGCTGAATTGGGACTTGAAAAAACCCACTATAACCATTGTAACATCCGGAATTTTTATTCCGGCTATTGAGCGGTTTTTCGATATTCCCATGTGCGCGGCTCAATCTTCCCGCAAGCACGGAGTGCTGAGTGTCGGGATTTATTCCAAAATCCCGGACCGACACTTTGTTATTCCACCTTTTGCTTTCCAACCCCTCGGTTCCTTGAGTAAGGAGACAAGTGGGACAATTGACCCTTTGTTATCCCCACCCTTTTGTAGCTCGCATTTCCCTCTCTCTTCACTCTTTCTCATTCACGTTCATTTTCCCACTCTTCCTCTCTTGTGATCCTTCTTCACCATCCTTGCCTTCGAAGCTCTTTGCTGCAGTGGAGGAGATTTAGATCTAGTTTGGTAATCTACTCTTCCTCCCTCCCTTCTTCTTCCTTGCTACTTAACTCCTTCTCCTCTCCTTCATCCATTTACATGGATGAAGCTCTTGATGAAGCTTTCTTTGACTCACATATACCCAAAGTTGTCTAACACATACGCGAAACCTCTCTTGTTACTTCATTTGCATCCCAAGCCGCGCTTGGATGCATCACTATTTGTCACCAAGTCCACAAGACTCTTTGTTTGTGCAAAAGATATCGGAGTAGAGATCACTCACCTCTGCTGCTTTTCAAAGCTCCACGGACACGGCTGAGACCATACCATTCTCGTATACTTCCTCAAAAAGGAAGGGCGTTGAAACCATTCCGCAACTCGGTAGTTATAGCCCACCAACCTAAAAGTTGCATACCTCCTCCACATTCCTTGGAGGTAGCAGCGAAAATACCACCTTGGTCTTCTTTGGATCAACTTGATCTCTCCCGTTGTCACTACATGTCCTAGGAAGTCACTTTAGACGTCCTAACTCCCACTTAGATAACTCTGCTCATAAATATTATCCCGCATAACTTGTATTATTGTCATCCCGTGTTAACCTTGTTCCTCTCAACTCGGAGAGTACAACAAACCCTTATCAAGAGTCAAAACTTAAAGAATCATTCGTACATCTCGCACATCAGTAGTGTCATGAATAACATTAGGTTATGGTCCACCTTGGAACCTCCTGAAAAGCCACACGTTGTACACCACCATTGTAATCCGATTCTGAAAATCGATTGATAGTCATTTATAAAATCTCTAAGCTCGTCGATCGTACTCGTGAGCTCAAACAACTTCATCACAACTAGTAGTGACCATACCGGTCCAAAAATGCCGTCTTACGTAAGTCCTTTCTTTTCTTACCCTTAGTTAGTGACATCCCGACTTCAAGTTGGTCATATAAAACACTGGAATCACATGCAACTAGTCTAACGAGCCGTCCACTACGGCGATGATACCTCTACTTGTCGTACACCATACGGATATCTCGATAATCATAATACAGCTTCATCGTCCCGTCCTTTTCCTCATCACCGTACCAGTATGCCCTGTGGGAAATGCTAGAAGAAATTCCCCATTCAAAACCACTGAAATTTCCAACTCATTACTTCTCAGTACTAACTTCCTAAGCTCAAAGCTTGTAGCGTCACTATAACTCGGTCATCCGATTCACACCATGGCCACCATGGCTCCTTCGGGCGAGTCTAGAAACTTTGACTCATATCTTGTTCGGGACAACAACATATAATTTGTTTCATTATCACGAAAATACCATGCATCCTCTTTATATACTTTCCCATTTGCGTAAGGCAACTAGGAAAGCTTCACCTTCCTCTTGATCCACTAGTTCCCTTTATCATGATCAAACCTTAAAGGTTCTAATCCGTTCCGTTTCAAAATATGCCAATCCCATGACCTAAGAAGGTCATCAAAAAGGGCCGTTACAATCCCTCCCTGGGAGGGAGGTGTATTACAGTTACTTGCCTTGAGCCCATGCAATATTACTTGATTAAGACAATTGTGCTTCAGTTGACATATTTCCTCACTACCTACATCGAACCACCGGAAATACTCCAAGATCTTGTTACCGATCCTCTATATTCCCATAGTCTTGTCTACCCTTCATATCTACACTCATCAATATACAACATGTGCGTTCTTGGTTGTCACCAGCCAGCTTATTTATACCTGACATTCTCCAAGGTCAACAACTTACCTTACTTCTTACTTTTCATGTTTCCATTCCCACGAAGGCTACCCTCCTCGGGGTACTCTTACCTTGAACTCCGTTAGTTCATTCTACACTTTATGCTTCCTTCTTCTTTCATAGGAACTATACCCTCCTCGGCCTTGTTTTGTCGTATAACTCTCTTTCACAGGCTTAACCATTCTTCTATGATGTCCTTCAAGTACACCTTCTCAAATATTCTATCCCCATATAGCGTCCATTCACTTCGTAACCTTTACTTGATCACTGGACGGCTTTACCTTTGCTTTCAATCTGTCTTCTGTCACGTAAGCAAAACTCACTTGTTGACTTACACAACTAGGCGTTAGGAGTGTAGAAGCGAGAGTTCAATGGCTTGTGGTTGTTAGGGATTCACCCAGTGGGGCTAGAGCGGTGCGAATAGACTAGCTACTAAGTTGTATCAACGGTTCAACTAGCTCTTCTGTTAGGCTTCCTCATGTATGTGAAAAAGTACTACAATATATACTTAAGTCTTTCGATAAATAAAAGCTTCTTGTTGCGTCTCTCATCCTCTTGGGGCCAACATCTACTCATACTTCTTTCTTCTTGGCATTTCTTAGCTTTATCATCATAACGGAAACTGGTTAACTCCACTAAGGAAATTCTACCATGTGAATCTTCACGATACGATTCTTATCGTAACTCTCGTATGTCTAAATAAGTCAACCCGCCTATATTCTCGTAAAATTGACACTTCATCTTTTGGTACTTCCGTAAGCTTAACTTACGGGTCTCTTAAATCTTTCACAATTTGTTCGACCATACTTGTCATCTTGACTCTCGTGCTTAGGAGTGCCTATGCAACACTTGCCTTAATTGAATGCTACTTTTCTGCTCGAGCGAGACTGTATTCCTCGCCACTTCATTCGCGTCTTCAGTTTGTAGACACGGCACTTGGAAGAATCATAAGTTTGTTGTCTCTAGTTGCTTTATTAATGCTCCATTATTGCTTCCTCAAAACCGCCCTCATCTCTTCATGTCGCCTTCGTACTTGTATAGGTTCCATCTCGGTTTTGCTTAAGTTGTCTCGAGGTTTCCTTCTAATGTCTTCATTAGCCTTCACATTGTTACTTTGACATCCTCAAAAGGAGTCCGATGAAACGCCAAGGTGTTCGTCAGAACGTGATGCTCAACTCGGTACTTGAGCGTACTCATCCTCGTATGCACACTATCCTAAGCCAAACGACATCGTCCAAGGGCGATGATATCTTTCTATCATCTTAACTATAAGGTCCTATATTTCTATATGCTACTATATATCATAAGCACGTATATATGTCTATATATGTCCCATATTAACAAAAATACCAACATAACAAATCTAGGAAATCCACAACAATAATACAAGGTCCAGGAAATCCACAACTAAGCTGTCGAGATCTATGGAAGGAGTGGGTGTCCCGTACATTCTATCCCAAACCCGACTATGCTCGTGATTTGAAAACAAAATTCATTTTTAGAACTCAGAACCCTAGCGGGTTCTGTTTATTTCTATTCGGCATTTAGAAGATTGCGAGTGTCATTGTTGTCAACCTAGGGCTTTGATACCATATTGTAACACCCCAAATCCGCGGGACTCAGAGTGTTGTTGGTGGATACCTCACATGGGTTCCGACCCTTATCTTAACAACAATTTCACGGGATCTTGCAACAAGGCACAAATAAAAGGCCAAAACCGAAATACATTTCATGCAATAGTTATGATTCCCGAATACTAATGAAAGAAAGACTCCAGCCGAGTTCTTACAACAACATTAACAATATAAAAAATATTACAATAAAACGAAGACTCAAATCCCCAGCTCGCCCTATGATGTACGGAACCTCGGCTGCCCACTCCTCCGGATCACTCGGCAGCATCCTTGACCTGCAAGCCATCTACAACATCGGTATAAACCGTTAGCTAACATTCTAAGTATTAGAAAGACGGTAATGGCATACACACATAAGTAATCATAAACACGTAACATGCTCACACACACAAGCCGGATTATGATCATTTATTTACGACATTCCATTACTAGTTCCAATTATTAAGATTGTGACAAGAGAAGTCTTAAGACTCTCGCCCCTGTCCCCGTATAACAACAAGAGTGGTTCGGCGCACCTTCCGTATACTGTATGGAGTGGTGTAGTGCCCTCCCCGTATACCGTGTATGGCCTGGTCGTAGAGAACCTCCCAGTCTCCCTCGGGAGCTTGGTAGTGATGTCACCGCCCGATATACATACACTTGGGCCAACAATATATATAAGTCGTCCTAGTCCGGTTTCATAGTTATAACAAAGCTTAACACACACCACCATCACACATCAAATTAATACATATAAGCTATCTAAGTAAGTCCGGAGACTTATCTCGTCTCCAAGCTAAACCGAGAACAACCGATCTCACTTCCCGTAGGAATATACTCAAAGCCTGATCAAAACAAGGCACATAATCAACATCGCTCCCATAAAGTAGAAGTCTTTAGATTTCTAGTCCTATTGACCTTACAAGATTATACACTCTTATAATCTAGGATAGCACTCCAAGTCCTCACGAACTTACAAAAACACAACCATCATAACACATGCTAGGATATTCACATCCTATTCTCCACAATCTTAACAATCATAAGACCACAATCTCACACCCTCGACAAGCCTCACATGATAGCATCCACACTTCTAGCCTTAGAACGTTCAATCAATCCTCAAACACTCACCTAAGGTTCAAAGCGACTACATGTGATTCCACAAGGTTTATCTAGATCCAACCTAGCATGATTCTAACACATAACCTCACTAGGATAAGAGATGGACACAAGATCGAAGAAGGGGTACTCACTGAGGTAGGGACTTGGTCGCGAAACAAAGAAACGTGGCCACGGAGAAGAGCAGAAGCCTGCACTGGAAGCCTAAGTTGTGCTCGAGCCGCCCCTACGGCCTAGGGGGCCACCCCCAAGGCTCAGGCCAGCCGCCTCTGCGGCTCTGGTGCTGAGGGCACCCCCGCGGCGCTGTCCAGCAGCGGGTGCGGTCGAACTCTAGAAGATCCTAACAAGTCTTCGGTTGGTTTCTTGATGTTCAGAGCTGCCTCCAGCTGGCTTGCTCCCACGTGGACTTCCATCACATGGATTCACACACCACTCCATTGCCTAGATCGGATCCCCTCACATGCAATACAAAAGAGGACCAAGCTTGAGAATCCATGGCTTCCACCATTAAGGATCAAAAAGAAGAAGATGGAGGGGAAGAGATTACTCACGCATCTCGGATCCGCTGATTCTATTCCATATCCAGAATGAGCAGCTCACACAAGAGGAGAGGAAGCCCCACAGGAGAAGATACCAAGAGTTCCAAAGAAAAAGATAGAGGAAGAGAAGAGAGGGTAGGAGAAGAAGAGTAACGTGAAATGAAAGCGGCGAGAGAGAGGGTTGCTCATTTAGGGAAAGAACAAAAGGTCAAGCAGCCAAGGATGACTTAGAGAATGAGGGGTCGAAAAGAAGGAAACGAGAGGTCGGAAAGAAGATGGAATAAAAATCCCTTTCACTTAGATCACCGCACCTACGGTACGACTAAGCCGCAAGGGCGGTGGCCACCACTAAAGACTATCAAACCGCTCTCCTACGGGAACTAAAATTCCAGGCATTACACATGAGTCATGTTGGTTCTAGTTTTCTTGGTTCTCATGTCTATGACCGTGCATTTGGTTACCTCCGACGGTATATACACAAATTTTAATTCTGTTTTCGGTTTGCTTCACTCTTATTTCATCTAATTCATCATTTCATGATATTTAGGTTTGTTGACTAATTTTTAAAAATTATCCAATTTTAAGGTGTAAATCATAAGCTTTAAACAAGGGGTTGTATTACAATCACTATCATAACCACCATCATGCTCAAAATATTTTGTATACCAGATAAATAAATTGTTTTTACCAAGGTTTCAAAAACACAATTGTAAGACCATATTGAAACCAAAAAGAGAGTTTGTACCGCAAAAATAGATCATATATATCTTTTCTCACAATAATCTTATTTCATATAATAAGTAATAATTTATCTTGATAGTAATATGCAGGTACGTATGACGAATGTTTTGTGAAATGCGTAAGAAAAAATATAACACGCCGAATCCATGGGACTCGGAGCGCTACGGGCTAGGATCTCACAATTGATCCTGACCCTAGCCTGACAACAAGTTCATTAGATCTTACAACAAGTGATGTAGGACCATCACATGGAAGAGATCAAGGGCCCATTACTAGGGCAAGAGCTAAGGAGATCCAAGAAGTTACGTCAAGGGAAGTGCTATTGCTTGGCACCATGCGTGAACCATTTAACTTCCATACATCATGTGTTAATCTCTTGGTGAATGCAGGAGCAAGCAAGCAAAGGGAAGAGACGTTGCTCACGTCCAAGGAGGTCCGAGAGAGTAACCAGCTGCTCACGTCCAAGGCAGCCCAAGAGAGTAACCAGCTGCTCACGTCCAAGGCAGCCCAAGAGAGTAACCAGCTGCTCACGTCCAAGGAGGCCCAAGAGACTAACCAGCTCCATCAGTCGGATCATCATTTGGGCTCTTAAAAACCGTCCAAATCACTCATGGATCTGTTGTGAACAAATCAGCCCATTTCCCTCTTAAAAACCGTCCAACTCACTCCCAAGGATCTGTTTTGAATAAGTCAGCCTATTTTGATGCTGATTAGTTGTTTGTTAAGTTGTTAGCTACATTTGTGGAAGCTCTCTTGTTACCACCTTCCACAAATGTTTTAGTTTTCTTTTCTTTATTTTGTCTAGATAAAAGAGTCTATATATAGTCTCTTTAGCTGCTGAATAGGATACGTTTGCATTGCTTAGAATTATAGTTGTAATCATTCAGAAAATCAATCAAAGAACAAGAGAGTTTTTGGTTGGCATTGTCGTTGTTTCTGAGCTTGTTCGTGTCAACCGCCTTCGGATTAGTGCTTCGAGCCTTCACGAGTCCCTCTTTGTGCTAGTCCAGCCGGAGCTAGTGTAAAGTTGTATTGGAGACGGGTCTAGGACATTCACGAAGCGGGGTCTTGGCTCTTCAGCCTTGGTTCCTTTCGTTGACCCTCTTTGGTTCATCTCTACGTCTTCCTGCATCCATTCCATCTCCACGTTTCATTCCGCATCTGGATTTGCCTCATTCAGCCGGATTCGGGATCATTGTACCTAGATCGACTCATTCACGGACTAATACCGTATCAGTTGGTACCAGAGCTCAGTTGGTACAATTGATCACTCCTTTCTTCTTTCTTAACCTTATTGCTTAACCAATTGAGGTATAAGTTGTGCTTGAAGTGTGCAAAATCAAAAGCCAAGGGTTTCTTAGGGCCGGACAACATCTTGGGAGAGGTAAACACAAAACAAAAAAAAAAAAAGAGATCAACGTTGCAGTCAAATTCGGTAACCTTCTCTCCCACAAATCTCGTTGCAATCAGTTTCGGTTACCTTCTCTCCCCCAAATCTTTGACAAAGTCTAAGAGATATTTAAAAAAAAAAAAAAGACAACACAAAAACGGCTGCCCCTTTTATTAATCGACATCAAGCGCAAGAAAACTCCCTCAAACAACTCCTACGTCATTCTAGTCACAAATCACCATACCTACACCAACCCAACGGTCAATACTCCGATTAGGGTGTCTTGATCCATCTCCGACACTAACATCAGTTTCGGCAATTCTAGTTCCAAAGGGTTGCTAAGAAGGTTCGAAAATCGTGATCTTAAGGTGTTGGATCCATACAACTCGAGCCACCAGCTAGGCAATACGAACGAAAGAGTGAGCGATACACAAGTGAGATCTTTGTTTTCTAACCTAACCGGTTCTTTGTTTGTTACTTGAGCATGTCTAGGTCCCGAAGCCCCAGCAAGTCTAGCAGCGAGACCGTCACGCCTGAGATGCTCAATCTATTGAAACAATTGTCCGATTCCATAGCTAACCTATCCAAGCTAGTGGAGTCTAGGAAGCACGAACCCCACCATCGCGGACACCACCTTTGAGAGCCAACTATGAGTTTGGCGGTCTCTCACACGTTACTAGAGAGCCGGATCATCCGGATCAAGGTAATTTACAGTCCAACGTCCTTCCTAATGTTTCTAACATGCCACCATTTGTTGATAACTTTCAGCGACGGAATGAAGCTCCTTTTGAGGATCATACTTGGGAAGATTACAATCGACCATTCCAACAGCCAAGGCAAGGACGAGAACGTGATAATCTACGACCCTATCAAGAGCAAGACGGTCTCGGCAAAGTCAAAATCAAAATTTCCGCCTTTGAAGGAAAGTGTGATCCCGACGTCTACACGGAGTGGGAAACTAAAGTCGAGCAGATCTGGTTGTGTCATAACCTCAGCGAGCCTAGGAAGGTTCAGCTAGCCGCTATCGAGTTCCAAGGCTATGCCTTGGTATGGTGTGATCACATAGTCAAAGAAAGAGTGCGAACATTGGATCCTCAAATCACCACATGGGAGTATATAAAGGCACTAATGAGGTCTCGGTTCGTTCCACCTCACTATACCCGAGAGCTTTGACAATGGCTGGAAATTTGAGACAAGGCTCTCTTAGCGCTGAGGAAGCCTATACGAATATGCAAGTTGCTATGGTGAAGGCCAACGTTCTAGATGATAAAGAAAATACTATGGCTCGTATTCTTAACTCTAATTTGGCTAATGAAGTTGATATGTATCCCTACAGCACCATGGAGCAATTACTACACTTGGCTATCAAGGTGGAAAGGAAGACTAAGCTGCGAAACCGGGAACACAAGCCGCCTTATGGGACGTCCAACACTTGGAAATCACAAGGAAGCCGGCTGCCTACCCACAGCGAGGATCAAGGAGGCCAGAAGGAAGAGAGAAAGTTGGCACCTACAAGCCAAGAAGGCCAACGAAAGTCTTCTACATCGTCCACTAAACCACGATTCTTGAATGAGCCTTCAAGTGGTCATCGAGGGAGTACTCCTACCTCTAACTCTAGAACTAGGGACATTGTGTGTTTTAAATGCCAAGGTAGAGGACACATGAGTAGGGAATGTCCTAATAGATGCACTTTGATCATAAATCATCTAGGAGAATATGAAAGTGAGGATGACGTGGAATTGGATGATGAAAATGCATTAATTGATGACCATGAGCAAAATGAGAATGATGATTGCATTGAGTATGAACAAGGTGAATCTTTGATAGCTAGGAGAACTTTGCATGCCCAACTAGCACCTTGTGAGGATAACCAACGTGAAAATATATTTCATACTAGGTGTAGTATTAAAGGAAAAGTGTGTAATGTGATAATTAATGGGGGGAAGTTGTTGCAACATAGCTAGCACTGAAATGGTAAACAAATTACAACTTCTTACATTTTATCACCCTAGGCCATATAAACTACATTGGATGAATGAGTGTGGAGAACTTAAGGTCAATAAGCAAACTAAGGTCAATATAACATTAGGATCATATGAGGACATTATTACATGTGATGTTGTGCCTATGAATGCTTGTCACTTGTTCCTTGGTTGTCCATGGAAATATCATAGGAAAGTTGTACATGATGGGTTTTCTAATAAATATAGCTTTGAGTATAAAGGTAAAACTTTAACACTTAAACCTATGACACCTTTACAAATAGCCGAGTATTATGAGAACAAGAGGGTAGAGCAAGGAACCCCTCAAAAGCCTAAAATGACACGGCCTAAGAGTTAGGAGAACAAAACCCATCAAACACTGTTAGTACAACCAACAAGTAGCTATCTTGAGTCTAGGAATGAATATGTCACTAACTATGCTTCTATGGATGTGCTAATGATGAGTTTGTGTAAATCTCTAGTGACGGTGCCTCATGACTCTACGATTCCACTTCCTAGTTCTATCCAGGGGCTGTTAGACGAGTTTAAAGACGTTTTTCCTGAGGAGGTTCCAGCTGGTTTGCCGCCCATTAGGGGCATTGAACACCAAATAGATTTAATACCCGGAGCCACTCTTCCCAATAGGCCCGCCTATAGGATGAACCCTACGGAAGCCCAAAAAATTCAGAACCAAGTTCAAGCCTTGCTAGATAAAGGGTATTGATACGGGATTGTCCGTGATTGAGTCGATCTAGGCACAATGATCTCGAACCAGGCTCAATGAAGCGATTTCAGAATGCGGAATGGACGTAGGTGATGAATGGCGCAGGAATGGTGAAGAGAAGAACCAAAGAGATGTCAACGAAGGAACCAAGGCTGAAGAGCCAAAACCCCAATCGTGAATGCCCTAGACCCGTCTCCAATACAACTTTACACTAGCTCCGGCTGGACTAGCACAAAGAGGGACTCGTGAAGGCTCGAAGCACCAATCCGAAGGCGGTTTGACACAAACAAGCTCAGCCAAGCAACAGCAGCAATGCCAACCAAAAACTCTCTTGTTCTTTGATTGATTTTGTGAAATGATTACAAATGTAATTCTAAGCAATTGGGCATAACGTAACTAATCTGCAGCTAAAGAGGCTATCTATAAAGACTCTTTTATCTAGAGAAAATAAAGAAAAGAGAATTAAAAACATTAGTGGGAAGGTGGTAATAAGAGAGCTTCCTCTAATGTAGCTAACAACCTAACAAACACTAATTTCAGCTTAAAAATAGGCTGACTTATTCAATTAACTCTAGGAGTGTGCTGGACGTTTTTAAGGAGCAAAATGGGCTATCCGAATGGGCTGAGTTGTTCAACAGATCCATGAGTGATTTGGATGTGTTTTAAGAGCCCAAATGATGATCCGAATGAGCTGAATTGTTACTCTCTTGGGCCTCTTTAAATGTGATCAGCTTGCTGCCTTCTTGGGCTGTTTTGGAACGAGCAGCTGCTTCCCTCCTTGGGCTGCATTGGACGTGAGCAACAGCCTTCCTCCTTGGGCTGCATTGGACGTGAGCAACAACCTCCTCTTAGGCTGCATTGGCATGAGCAACAGCCTCCTCTTGGGCTGCATTGGCGTGAGCAACAACCTCCTCTCCTGGGCTGCATTGGACGTGATCAACAGCCTGCATGGACTCCTCGAGCTGCATGGGAAGTGAGCACGTCGGCATGGTCTCCTTGCTTGGTTCACTTGCTCCTACATTCACCAAAAGATTAACACATGATGTACGGAAATTAAATAGTTCACGCATTGTGTCAAGCAATAGCACTTCCCTTGACATAACTTCTTGGATCTCCTTAGCTCTTGCTCTAGTAATGGGACCTTGATAGCTTGTATGTGATGGTCCTACATCATCCACTCCTTCTTGGAAAGAATTCGACCCCGAATTTTCATCTTGTTCCGAATCTCCTTCATAGGGGCTCAAATCTCCTACATTAAAAGTGGTGCTAACTCCATACTCTTCCGGTAAGTCCAACACATATGCATTGTCATTAATCCGGTGTAAGACTTTGAATGGTCCATCTCCTCGTGGTGCCTGCTTGGAATGGCGTTTTGTTGGAAACCGCTCTTTCCTTAGATGTAGCCAAACTAAGTCGCCGGGCTGGAAAACCATTTTCCGACGTCCTTTGTTATTCCGAGCTGCAGTTTCAACGCCTTTCTTGTCAAGTGCAGCCTTGGTCTTAGCATGAAGTTCCTTAATGTAGTCCACCTGTTCCAAAGCATCAAAAGCTACTCGATCCTTTCGAGGAATCGGTAATAAGTCCAAAGGAGTTAAAGGGTTAAATCCATAAACACATTTGAAAGGTGATAACAAAGTGGAAGAATGCATGGTGCGATTATAAGCAAACTCCATATGTGGTAACATGTCTTCCCATTCTTTTAAGTTATCTTTCAACATGGTTCTAAGGAGGGTCGTTAGGGTCCTATTGGTGACTTCCGTTTGCCCATCTGTTTGGGGATGACTAGAGGTCGAGAATAGTAATCTAGTGCCATTTTACCCCAAAGTGTCTTCCAAAAGAAACTCAAAAATTTGACATCCCTATCACTAACAATAGTTTTAGGTATTCCATGCAATCTTACTATTTCCTTAAAGAAAAGATTAGCAACATTATATGCATCATCAGTTTTATGACATGGAATAAAATGTGCCATTTTAGAGAATCTATCTACTACCACAAAAATGGAATCTCTTCCTTTCTTAGTCCTAGGTAGTCCAACAATGAAATCCATACTTATGTCCTCCCAAGGGCCATTAGGCGTCAGTAAGGGCGTATATAGCCCGTGGGGTTGTACCCTAGCTTTGGCCTTAAGACATTCAATGCACCTCTTAAGCATGTGTTCTACATCCCTTAACATATGGGGCCAATAAAAGTGAGTTTGCAACATGTGATAAGTTTTGTCCCTCCCAAAATGCCCCATTAGACCTCCTTTATGGGCTTCTTCCACCAATAAGATCCTAAGGGAACATCTAGGTATGCAAATCTTATCCACTTTAAACAAGAAACCTTCAAACACAAAGTACTTATCATAAGGGCCTTGAGTAGTGCATCATGAAATATCTTCCCAAATTCAGCATCATCCACATATAATTCTTTAATGTAAGTAAAACCTAACATCCTAGAATCCAAAGCGGTGATTAAGGTGTATCTCCTAGACAATGCATCCGCTACGACATTATCCTTTCCTTTCTTATACTTGATAATGCAAGGAAAGGTTTCGATGAACTCCATCCACCTACCATGCCGTCTATCTAGCTTATCTTGGCTCCTAAAGTGCCTAAGTGAATCATGATCGGTTTTCAAAACAAACTCTTGAGGCCAAAGGTAATGTTGCCATGTTGTGAGTACTCTAAACAAGGCATACAATTCTTTGTCATAAGTGGAATAGTTTAAGCATGCACCTTTCAATTTTTCACTAAAGAAAGCTAGAGGCTTACCTTCTTGCATAAGGACGCCGCCAATACCAATGCCGGATGCGTCGCATTCAACCTCAAAGGGTTTAGTGAAGTCCGGTAGAGCTAGTAGTGGTGCGTGGGTGAGGCGTCTTTTGAGCTCTTCAAAGGCTCTTTGCTGCCGTTCATTCCACTCAAAAGGAACCTTCTTTTTGGTCAAAGCCGTGAGTGGGGCTGCAATGGTGCTAAAATCTCTCACAAACATTCTATAGAAGGTAGCTAAGCCATGGAAGCTCCTCACGTCACCAACCGTCCTAGGAGTGGGCCAATCATTGATTGCTTTCACCTTGTCCTCATCCACTTGCAAGTCATTGGCACTTACTACAAAACCAAGGAAAATTACTCGGTTAGTATAGAAATCACATTTCTGAATATTAGCATACAAGTATTCTATACGCAATGTAGCAAGCACATCTCTCAAATGATGTTCATGCTCTTTTAAAGTCTTACTATAGATAAGAATGTCATCAAAGTAGACTACAACAACTAAACCAATATAAGGTCTCAAAATATGATTCATTAATCTCATGAAAGTACTAGGAGCGTTAGTTAAGCCAAAGGGCATTACTAGCCACTCATAGAGTCCAAATTTGGTTTTAAAAGCTGTTTTCCATTCATCCCTTTCCCTCATTCTAATTTGATGGTAGCCACTTCTAAGGTCAATCTTAGTGAAAATGGTAGCTCCATGTAACTCATCAAGCATATCATCTAAACGGGGAATCGGGTGTCTATACTTGATAGTAATGTTATTGATTGCTCTACAATCAATACACATTCTCCAAGTATTATCCTTCTTGGGTACTAGCAGGACGGGAACGGCACAAGGACTAAGGCTTTCCCGCACATACCCCTTTTCTAGCAAGGCTTGAACTTGGTTATGAATTTCCTGGGCTTCCGTAGGGTTCATCCTATAGGCGGGCCTATTGGGAAGAGTGGCTCCGGGTATTAAATCTATTTGGTGTTCAATACCCCTAATGGGCGGCAAGCCGGCTGGAATCTCCTCAGGAAAAACGTCTCTAAATTCGTCCAACAGCCCCTGAATAGATCTAGGAAGTGGGTTCGTAGAGTCATTAGGCACATTCACTAGAGATTTACACAAGCTCATCATTAGCACATCAATAGAAGCATAGTTAGTGACATATTCATTCCTAGACTCAAGATAGCTACTTGTTGGTTGTACTAACAATGTTTGATGGGTTTTGTTCTCTTTACTCTTAGGCCGTGTGATCTTAGGCTTTGGAGGGGTTCCTTGCTCTACCCTCTTGTTCTCATAGTACTCGGCTATTTGTAAAGGTGTCATAGGTTTAAGTGTTAAAGTTTTACCCTTATACTCAAAGCTATACTTGTTAGAAAACCCATCATGGACAACTTTCCTATCATATTGCCATGGACGACCAAGCAACAAGTGACAAGCATTCATAGGCACAACATCACATGTAATAACATCCTCATATGATCCTAATGTTATATTGACCTTAGTTTGCTTATTGACCTTAAGTTCTCCACACTCATTCATCCAATGTAGTTTATATGGCCTAGGGTGATAAAATGTAAGAAGTTGTAATTTGTTTACCATTTCAGTGCTAGCTATGTTGCAACAACTTCCTCCATCAATTATCACATTACACACTTTTCCTTTAATGCTACACCTAGTATGAAAAAGATTTTCACGTTGGTTATCCTCACAAGGTGCTAGTTGGACATGCAAAGTTCTCCTAGCTATCAAAGATTCACCTTGTTCATACTCAATGCAATCATCATTCTCATTTTGTTCATTGTCATCATTTAAGGCATTTTCATCATCTAATTCCACATCATCCTCACTCTCATATTCTCCTAGATGATTTATGATCAAAGTGCGTTTATTAGGACATTCTCTACTCATGTGACCTCTACCTTGGCATTTAAAACACACAATGTCCCTAGTTCTAGAGTTAGAGATAGGAGTACTCCCTCAATGATCACTTGAAGGCTCATTCAAGGATCGTGGTGTAGTGGACGGTGTAGAAGACCTTCTTTGCCCTTCTTGGCCCATAGGTGCCGATTTTCTCTCTTCCTTCCGGCTTCCTTGCTCCTTGCTGTTGTTAGGCAGCAGCCGGCTCCCTTGTGCTTTCCAAGCGTTGGGCGTTCCATGGGGTGGTTTGTATTCCCGGTTTCGCACCTTAGTCTTCCTTTCCACCTTGATGGCCAAGTGTAGTAATTGCTCCATGGTGCTGTATGGATACATATCAACCTCATTAGCCAAATTAGAATTCAGAATACGAAGGTACCTGGCCATAGTGTTTTCTTCATCTCTAGAACGTTGGCCTTCACCATAACAACTTGCATATTCGTATAGGCTTCCTCAGCGCTAAGTGAGCCTTGTCTCAAATTTTCCAGCCGTTGTCGAAGCTCTCGGGTATAGTGAGGTGGAACGAACCTAGCCCTCATTAGTGCCTTCATATGCTCCCATGTGCTGATTTGAGGATCCAAGGTTCGAACTCTTTCTTTGACTACGTGATCCCACCATACCAAAGCATAGCCTTGGAACTCGAGAGCGGCTAGTTGAACCTTCCTAGGCTCGCTGAAGTTGTGACACAACCAAATCTGCTCAACTTTAGTTTCCCACTCCGTGTAGACGTCGGGATCACACTTTCCTTCAAAAACGGGAATTTTGATTTTGACCTTTCCGAGCCCGTCTTGCTCTTGATAGGGCCGAAGGTTATCTCGTCCTTGCCTTGGCTGCTGGAATGGCCGATTGTAGCCCTCCCACGTGTGGTCCTCAGCTTCATTCCGTCGCTGAAAGTCATCAACAAATGGTGGCATGTTAGAAGCATTAGGAAGAACGTTGGAATGTACATTACCTTGATCCGGAGGATCCGGCTCTCTAGTAACACGTGAAGGACCGCCAAACTCATAGTTGGTTCTCAAAGGTGGTGTTCCAGCTGGTTGTGTTCGTGCTTCCATAGTCTCCACTCGCTTGGATAGTTTAGCTACGGAATCGGACAATTGTTTCAATAGACTGATCATCTCAGGCGTGACGGTCTCGCTACTCGACTTGATGGGACTTAGGGACCTGGACATGCTCAAGTAACAAACAAAGAAACTGGTTAGGTTAGAAAAAACAAAGATCTCACTTGTGTATCGCTCACACTCTCGTTGGTATTGCCTAGCTGGTGGCTCGAGTTGTAAGGATCCAACACCTTAAGATCGCGATTTCCGAACCTTCTTAGCAACCCTTTGGAACTAGAACTGCTGAAACTGAATGTTAGTGTCGGAGATGAATCAAGACATCCCTAATTGGAGTATTGACCGTTGGGTTGGTGTAGGTACGGTGAATTGTGTTTAGAATGACGTTTTGAGATGATTGAAGAGTTTGCTTGTGCTTGATTAATGAAACAAGGGCCAGCCGTTTTTCTGTAGTGTTTTTTTTTTTTTTTTTTTGAAAGATATCTTAGACTTTGTCAAAGATTTGTAGGAGAGAGAAGTAACCGTAATTGATTGCAGATGGGGTTACCGAAACGTGTATGCAGCGTTTAAGGTTTCTCTTTTGTTTTGTTTTCGATTTGTGTTTGCCTCTCCTCAAGATGTTGTCCGGCTTTTGAATTGGCACACTTCAAGCACAAGTTATATCTCAATTGGACAAGCAATAAGGTTAACAAGAAAAAGAAGTGATCAATTGTACCAACTGAGCTCTGATACCAACTGATACGGGATTGTCCGTGATTGAGTCGATCTAGGCACAATGATCTCGAACCAGGCTCAATGAAGCGATTTCAGAATGCGGAATGGACGTAGGTGATGAATGGCGCATGAATGGTGAAGAGAAGAACCAAAGAGATGTCAACGAAGGAACCAAGGCTGAAGAGCCAAAACTCCAATCGTGAATGCCCTAGACCCGTCTCCAATAGAACTTTACACTAGCTCCGGCTGGACTAGCACAAAGAGGGACTCGTGAAGGCTCGAAGCACCAATCCGAAGGCGGTTTGACACAAACAAGCTCAGCCAAGCAACAACAGCAATGCCAACCAAAAACTCTCTTGTTCTTTGATTGATTTTGTGAAATGATTACAAATGTAATTCTAAGCAATTGGGCATAACGTAACTAATCTGCAGCTAAATAGGCTATCTATATAGAATCTTTTATCTAGACAAAATAAAGAAAAGAGAATTAAAAACATTAGTGGGAAGGTGGTAATAAGAGAGCTTCCTCTAATGTAGCTAACAACCTAACAAACACTAATTTCAGCTTAAAAATAGGCTGACTTATTCAATTAACTCTAGGAGTGTGCTGGACGTTTTTTAAGGAGCAAAATGGGCTATCCGAATGGGCTGAGTTGTTCAACATATCCATGAGTGGTTTGGATGTGTTTTAAGAGCCCAAATGATGATCCGAATGAGCTGAATTGTTACTCTCTTAAAACATTAGTGGATCTGTTGAACAACTCAGCCCATTCGGATAGCCCATTTTGCTCCTTAAAAACGTCCAGCACACTCCTAGAGTTAATTGAATAATTCAGCCTATTTTTAAGCTGAAATTAGTGTTTGTTAGGTTGTTAGCTACATTAGAGGAAGCTCTCTTATTACCACCTTCCCACTAATGTTTTCAGCTTTCTTTTCTTTATTTTTGTCTAGATAAAAGAGTCTATTTATATAGCCTCTTTAGCTGCAGATTAGTTACGTTATTCCCAATTGCTTAGAATTACATTTGTAATCATTTCACAAAATCAATCAAAGAACAAGAGAGTTTTTGGTTGGCATTGCTGTTGTTGCTTGGCTGAGCTTGTTTGTGTCAAACCGCCTTCGGATTGGTGCTTCGAGCCTTCACGAGTCCCTCTTTGTGCTAGTCCAGCCGGAGCTAGTGTAAAGTTGTATTGGAGACGGGTCTAGGGCATTCACGATTGGGGTTTTGGCTCTTCAGCCTTGGTTCCTTCGTTGACATCTCTTTGGTTCTTCTCTTCACCATTCCTGTGCCATTCATCACCTACGTCAATTCCGCATTCTGAATCGCTTCATTCAGCCTGTTTCGAGATCATTGTGCCTAGATCGACTCAATCACGGACAATCCCGTATTAGTTGGTATCAGAGCTCAGTTGGTACAATTGATCACTTCTTTTTCTTGTTAACCTTATTGCATATCCAATTGAGATCTAACTTGTGCTTGAAGTATGCCAATTCAAAATCCGGACAACATCTTGAGGAGAGGCAAACACAAAACGAAAACAAAACAAAAGAGAAACCTCAAACGTTGCATACACGTTTCGGTAACCCCATCTGCAATCAATTACGGTTACTTCTCTCTCCTACAAATCTTTGACAAAGTCTAAGATATCTTTCATAAAAAAAAAAAACACTACAGAAAAACGGCTGGCCCTTGTTTCATTAATCAAGCACAAGCAAACTCTTCAATCATCTCAAAACGTCATTCTAAACACAATTCACCGTACCTACACCAAGCCAACGGTCAATACTCCAATTAGGGGTGTCTTGATTCATCTCCGACACTAACATTCAGTTTCAGCAGTTCTAGTTCCAAAGGGTTGCTAAGAAGGTTCGGAAATCGCGATCTTAAGGTGTTGGATCCTTACAACTCGAGCCACCAGCTAGGCAATACCAACGAGAGTGTGAGCGATACACAAGTGAGATCTTTGTTTTTTCTAACCTAACCAGTTTCTTTTTTTGTTACTTGAGCATGTCCAGGTCCCTAAGTCCCAGCAAGTCGAGTAGCGAGACCGTCACGCCTGAGATGATCAGTCTATTGAAACAATTGTCCGATTCCGTAGCTAAACTATCCAAGCGAGTGGAGACTATGGAAGCACGAACACCACCAGCCGGAACACCACCTTTGAGAACCAACTATGAGTTTGGCGGTCCTTCACGTGTTACTAGAGAGCCGGATCCTCCGGATCAAGGTAATGTACATTCCAACGTTCTTCCTAATGCTTCTAACATGCCATCATTTGTTGATGATTTTCAGCGACGGAATGAAGCTGAGGACCACACGTGGGAGGGCTACAATCGGCCATTCCAGCAGCCAAGGCAAGGACGAGATAACCTTCGGCCCTATCAAGAGCAAGACGGGCTCGGAAAGGTCAAAATCAAAATTCCCGTTTTTGAAAGAAAGTGTGATCCCGACGTCTACACGGAGTGGGAAAATAAAGTTGAGCAGATTTGGTTGTGTCACAACTTCAGCGAGCCTAGGAAGGTTCAACTAGCCGCTCTCGAGTTCCAAGGCTATGCTTTGGAATGGTGGGATCACGTAGTCAAAGAAAGAGTTCGAACCTTGGATCCTCAAATCAGCACATGGGAGCATATGAAGGCACTAATGAGGGCTAGGTTCGTTCCACCTCACTATACCCGAGAGCTTCGACAACGGCTTGAAAATTTGAGACAAGGCTCACTTAGCGCTGAGGAAGCCTATACGAATATGCAAGTTACTATGGTGAAGGCCAACGTTCTAGAGATGAAGAAAACACTATGGCCAGGTACCTTCGTATTTTGAATTCTAATTTGGCTAATGAGGTTGATATGTATCCATACAGCACCATGGAGCAATTACTACACTTGGCCATCAAGGAGGAAAGGAAGACTAAGGTGCGAAACCGGGAATACAAGCCACCGTCCGGGACGCCCAATGCTTGGAAAGCACACAGCAGCCGGCTGCATAGCCACGGCAGGGAGCAAGGAGTCCGGAAGGAGGAGAGGAAATCGGCACCTATAGGCCAAGAAGGACAAAGAAAGTCGTCTACAACAGCCACTACACCACGATCCTTGAATGAGCCTTCAAGTGATCATCGAGGGAGTACTCCTATCTCTAACTCTAGAACTAGGGACATTGTGTGTTTTAAATGCCAAGGTAGAGGTCACATGAGTAGAGAATGTCCTAATAGACACACTTTGATCATAAATCATCTAGGAGAGTATGAGAGTGAGGATGATGTGGAATTAGATGATGAAAATGCCTTAAATGATGACAATGAACAAAATGAGAATGATGATTGCATTGAGTATGAACAAGGTGAATCTTTGATATCTAGGAGAACTTTACATGTCCAACTAGCACCTTGTGAGGATAACCAACGTGAAAATCTGTTTTATACTAGATGTAGCATTAAAGGAAAAGTGTGTAATGTGATAATTGATGGAGGAAATTGTTGCAACATAGCTAGCACTGAAATGGTAAACAAATTACAACTTCTTACATTTTATCACCCTAGGCCATATAAACTACATTGGATGAATGAATGTGGAGAACTTAAGGTTAATAAGCAAACTAAGGTCAATATAACATTAGGATCATATGAGGATGTTATTACATGTGATGTTGTGCCTATGAATGCTTGTCACTTGTTGCTTGGTCGTCCATGGCAATATGATAGGAAAGTTGTCCATGATGGGTTTTCTAACAAATATAGTTTTGAGTATAAGGGTAAAACTTTAACACTTAAACCTATGACACCTTTACAAATATCCGAGTACTATGAGAACAAGAGGGTAGAGCAAGGAACCCCTCCAAAGCCTAAGATTGCACGGCCTAAGAGTAAAGAGAACAAAACCCATCAAACATTGTTAGTACAACCAACAAGTAGCTATCTTGAGTCTAGGAATGAATTTGTCACTAACTATGCTTCTATTGATGTGCTAATGATGAGTTTGTGTAGATCTCTCGTGAATGTGCCTCATGACTCTACGAACCCACTTCCTAGATCTATTCAGGAGCTGTTAGATGAATTTAGAGACGTTTTTCCTGATGAGATTCCAGCCGGCTTGCTGCCCATTAGGGGCATTGAACACCAAATAGATTTAATACCCGGAGCTACTCTTTCCAATAGGCCCGCCTATAGGATGAACCCTACGGAAGCCCAGGAAATTCAGAACCAAGTTCAAGCCTTGCTAGATAAGGGGTATGTGCGGGAAAACCTTAGTCCTTGTGCTGTTCCCATTCTGCTAGTACCCAAGAAGGATAATACTTGGAGAATGTGTATTGATTGTAGAGCAATCAATAACATTACTATCAAGTGTAGACACCCGATTCCCCGTTTAGATGATATGCTTGATGAGTTACATGGAGCTACAATTTTCACTAAGATTGACCTTAGGAGTGGCTACCATCAAATTAGAATGAGGGAAGGGGATGAAAGGAAAACAGCTTTTAAAACCAAATTCGTACTCTATGAGTGGCTAGTAATGCCTTTTGGCTTAACTAACGCTCCTAGTACTTTCATGAGATTAATGAATCATATTTTGAGACCTTATATTGGTTTATTTGTTGTAGTCTACTTTGATGATATTCTTTTCTATAGTAAGACTTTAAAAGAGCATGCAAATCATTTGAGAGATGTGCTTGCTACATTGCGTATAGAATACTTGTATGCTAATATTCAGAAATGTGATTTCTATACTAACCGAGTGATTTTCCTTGGTTTTGTAGTAAGTGACAATGGCTTGCAAGTGGATGAGGGCAAGGTGAAAGCAATCAATGATTGGCCCACTCCTAGGACTGTTGGTGACGTGAGGAGCTTCCATGGCTTAGCTACCTTCTATAGAAGGTTTGTGAGAGATTTCAGCACCATTGCAGCCCCACTCACGGCTTTGACCAAAAAGAAGGTTCCTTTTGAGTGGAATGAACCGCAGCAAAGAGCCTTTGAAGAGCTCAAAAGACGCCTCACCCACGCACCACTACTAGCTCTACCGGACTTCACTAAGCCCTTTGAGGTTGAATGCGAGCATCCGGCATTGGTATTGGCGGCGTCCTTATGCAAGAAGGTAAGCCTCTAGCTTTCTTTAGTGAAAAATTGAAAGGTGCATGCTTAAACTATTCTACATATGACAAAGAATTGTATGCCTTGTTTAGAGTACTCAAAACATGGCAACATTACCTTTAGCCTGAAGAGTTTATTTTGAAAACCGATCATGATTCACTTAGACACTTTAGGAGCCAAGATAAGCTAGATAGACGGCATGGTAGGTGGATGGAGTTCATAGAAACCTTTCCTAACATTATCAAGTATAAGAAAGGAAAGGATAATGTCATAGCAGATGCATTGTCTAGGAGATACACCTTAATCACCACTTTGGATTCTAGGATGTTAGCTTTTACTTACATTAAAGAATTATATGTGGATGATGCTGAATTTGGGAAGATATTTCATAGATGCACTACTCAAGGCCCTTATAATAAGTACTTTGTGTTTGAAGGTTTCTTGTTTAAGGTGGATAAGATTTGCATACCTAGATGTTCCCTTAGGATCTTATTGGTGGAAGAAGCCCATAAAGGAGGTTTAATGGGGGCATTTTGGGAGGGACAAAACTTATAACAAGTTGCAAACTAACTTTTATTGGCCTCATATGTTAAGGGATGTAGAACACATGCTTAAGAGGTGCATTGAATGTCTTAAGGCCAAAGCTAGGGTACAACCCCACGGGCTGTATACGCCCATACCGACGCCTAATGGCCCTTGGGAGGACATAAGTATGGATTTCATTGTTGGACTACCTAGGACTAAGAAAGGAAGAGATTACATATTTGTGGTAGTAGATAGATTCTCTAAAATGGCACATTTTATTCCATGTCATAAAACTGAAGATGCATATAATGTTGCTAATCTTTTCTTTAAGGAAATAGTTAGATTGCATGGAATACCTAAAACTATTGTTAGTGATAGGGATGTCAAGTTTTTGAGTTTCTTTTGGAAGACACTTTGGGGAAAAATGGGCACTAGATTACTATTCTCGACCTCTAGTCATCCCCAAACAGATGGGCAAACGGAAGTCACCAATAGGACCCTAACGACCCTCCTTAGAACCATGTTGAAAGATAACTTTAAAAAATGGGAAGACATGTTACCACATATTGAGTTTGCTTATAATCGCACCATGCATTCTTCCACTTCGTTATCACCTTTCAAATGTGTTTATGGATTTAACCCTTTAACTCCTTTGGACTTATTACCGATTTCTCGAAAGGATCGAGTAGCTTTTGATGCATTGGAACAGGTGGACTACATTAAGAAACTTCATGCTAAGACCAAGGCTACACTTGACAAGAAGGGCGTTGAAACTGCAAGTCGGAATAACAAGGGACGTCGGAAGATGGTTTTCCAGCCCGGCGACTTAGTTTGGCTACATCTAAGGAAAGAGAGGTTTCCGACAAAACGCCATTCCAAGCTAGCACCACGAGATGATGGACCATTCAAAGTCTTACACCGGATTAATGACAATGCATATGTGTTGGACTTACCGGAAGAGTATGGAGTTAGCACCACTTTTAATGTAGGAGATTTGAGCCCCTATGAAGGAGATTCGGAACAAGATGAAAATTCGGGGTCGAATTCTTTCCAAGAAGGAGTGGATGATGTAGGACCATCACATGGAAGCTATCAAGGTCCCATTACTAGAGCAAGAGCTAAGGAGATCCAAAAGGTTTTGTCAAGGGAAGTGCTATTGCTTGACACAATGCGTGAACCATTTAATTTCCATACATCATGTGTTAATCTTTTGATGAATGTAGGAGCAAGTGAACCAAGCAAGGAGACCATGCCAACGTACTCACTTCCCATGCAGCTCGAGGAGGCCATGCAGGCTGCTGTTGCTCACATCCAATGCAGCCCAGGAGAGGAGGTTGTTGCTCACGCCAATGCAGCCCAAGAGGAGGCTGGTGCTCACGTCCAATGCAGCCCATGCTCACGCCCAATGCAGTCCAAGAGGAGGCTGTTGATAACGTCCAAAGCAGCCCACGAGGTTAGCCTGCTGCTCACGTCCAAGGCAGCCCAAGAGCAAAGGGAGGAGACGTCCAAATCAGCCCAAGAGCAAAGGGAGCTGCTGCTCACATCTAAAACAGCCCAAGAAGGCAGCCAGTTGATCACTTTCAAAGAGGCCCAAGAGAGTAACAATTCTGCTCATCCGGATCATCATTTGGGCTCTTTAAACACATCCAAATCATTCATGGATCTGTTGAACAATGCAGCCCATTCGGACAGCCCATTTGGCTCTTGAAAATCGGCCAGCTTGCACTCCAAGGACAAGTTGAATAATTCAGCCTATTTTTAAGCTGAAATTAGTGTTTGTTAGGTTGTTAGCTACATTAGAGGAAGCTCTCTTATTACCACCTTCCCACTAATGTTTTCAGCTTTCTTTTCTTTATTTTTGCCTAGATAAAAGAGTCTATTTATATAGTCTCTTTAGCTGCAGATTAGTTACGTTATTCTCAATTGCTTAGAATTACATTTGTAATCATTTCACAAAATCAATCAAAGAACAAGAGAGTTTTTGGTTGGCATTGCTGTTGTTGCTTGGCTGAGCTTGTTTGTGTCAAACCGCCTTCGGATTGGTGCTTCGAGCCTTCACGAGTCCCTCTTTGTGCTAGTCCAGCCGGAGCTAGTGTAAAGTTGTATTGGAGACGGGTCTAGGGCATTCACGATTGGGGTTTTGGCTCTTCAGCCTTGGTTCCTTCGTTGACATCTCTTTGATTCTTCTCTTCACCATTCCTGCGCCATTCATCACCTACGTCGATTCCGCATTATGAATCGCTTCATTCAGCCTGTTTCGAGATCATTGTGCCTAGATCGACTCAATCACGGACAATCCAGTATCATGAAGGCAATCAATGAATGGCTCATTCCTAGGTCGGTTGGTGACGTGAGGAGTTTCCATGGCCTAGCTACATTTTATAGAAGATTTGTGAGGGATTTTAGTACCATTGCAGCACCACTCACGGCTTTGACCAAAAAGAAGGTTCCTTTTGAATGGAATAAACGTCAACAAAGAGCATTTGAAGAGCTCAAGAAACGCCTCACCCATGCACCACTACTCGCTCTACCCGACTTCACTAAACCCTTTGAGGTTGAATGCGACGCGTCCGGCATTGGTATTGGCGGCGTCCTTATGCAAGAAGGTAAGCCTCTAGCTTTCTTTAGTGAAAAATTGAAGGGTGCATGCTTAAACTATTCCACTTATGACAAAGAATTGTATGCCTTGTTTAGAGTACTCAAAACATGGCAACATTACCTTTGGCCCCAAGAGTTTGTTTTGAAAACCGATCATGATTCACTTAGACACTTTAGGAGCCAAGATAAGCTAGATAGGCGGCATGGTAGGTGGATGGAGTTCATCGAAACCTTTCCTTACATTATCAAGTATAAGAAAGGAAATGATAATGTCGTAGCGGATGCATTGTCTAGGAGATACACCTTAATCACCACTTTGGATTCTAGGATGTTAGGTTTTACTTACATTAAAGAATTATATGTGGATGATGCTGAATTTGGGAAGATATTTCATAGATGCACTACTCAAGGCCCTTATGATAAGTATTTTGTGTTTGAAGGTTTCTTGTTTAAAGTGGATAAAATTTGCATAACTAGATGTTCCCTTAGGATCTTATTAGTGGAAGAAGCCCATAAAGGAGGTTTAATGGGGCATCTTGGGAGGGACAAAACTTATCACATGTTGCAAACTCACTTTTATTGGCCTCATATGTTAAGGGATGTAGAACACATGCTGAAAAGGTGCATTGAATGTCTTAAGGCCAAAGCTTGGGTACAACCCCACGGGCTGTATACACCCTTACCGACGCCTAATGGCCCTTGGGAAGATATAAGTATGGATTTCATTGTTGGACTACCTAGGACTAAGAAAGGAAGAGATTCCATTTTTGTGGTGGTAGATAGATTCTCTAAAATGGCACATTTTATTCCATGTCATAAAACTGATGATGCACATAATGTCGCTAATCTTTTCTTTAAGGAGATAGTGAGATTGCATGGAATACCTAAAACTATTGTTAGTGATAGGGATGTCAAGTTTTTGAGTTTCTTTTGGAAAACGCTTTGGGGAAAAATGGGCAGTATATTACTATTCTCGACCTCTAGTCATCCCCAAACGGATGGGCAAACGGAAGTCACCAATAGGACCCTAACGACTCTCCTTAGAACCATGTTGAAAGATAACTTAAAAGAATGGGAGGACATGTTACCACATATCGAGTTTGCTTATAATCGTACCATGCATTCTTCCACTTCGTTATCACCTTTCAAATGTGTTTATGGATTTAACCCTTTAACTCCTTTGGACTTATTACCGATTCCTCGAAAGGATCGAGTAGCTTTTGATGCTTTGGAACAGGCGGACTACATTAAGGAACTTCATGCTAAGACCAAGGCTACACTTGATAAGAAGGGCGTTGAAACTGCAGCTCGGAATAACAAAGGACATCGGAAGATGGTTTTCCAGCCCGGTGACTTAGTTTGGCTACATCTAAGGACAGAGCGGTTTTCGACAAAACGCCATTCCA
Organism: Fagopyrum homotropicum; assembly: GCA_033239125.1. NCBI lineage: Eukaryota > Viridiplantae > Streptophyta > Magnoliopsida > Caryophyllales > Polygonaceae > Fagopyrum > Fagopyrum homotropicum. The sequence goes on from BSWB01000005.1 coordinate 65,048,274, forward strand.
AGCTAGCCCCACGGGGTGATGGACCATTCAAAGTCTTACACCGGATTAACGACAATGCTTATGTGTTGTACTTACCGGAAGAGTATGGAGTTAGTACCTCTTTTAATGTAGGAGATTTGAGCCCCTATGAAGGAGATTCGGAACAAGATAAAAATTCGGGGTCGAATTCTTTCCAAGAAGGAGTGGATGATGTAGGACGATCACATGGAAGATATCAAGGTCCCATTACTAGAGCAAGAGCTAAGGAGATCCAAGAAGCTACGTCAAGGGAAGTGCTATTGCTTGGCACAATGCGTGAACCATTTAATTGCCATACATCATGTGTTAATCTTTTGGTGAATGTAGGAGCAAGCAACCAAGGGAGGAGACCATGCCGACATGCTCATTTCCCAGGCAGCTTTAGGAGACCATGCCGACGTGCTCACTTCCCAGGCAGCTCGAGGAGACCATGCAGACGTTATTCACTTCCCATGCAGCCCAAGAGGGGAGGCTGCTGCTCACGTCCAAGGCAGCCCAAGAGGAGAGGCTGCTGCTCACGTCCAAAACAACCCAAGAAGGTAGCCAGCTGATCATGTTCAAGGAGGCCCAAGAGAGTAATCAGCTCCCTCATTCGGATCATCATTTGGGCTCTTAAAAACCATCCAAATCACTCATGGATCTGTTGAACAATTCAGCCCATTCGGATAGTCCATTTGGCTCTTAAAACCGTCCAACTCACTCCAAGGATCTGTTTTGAATAAGTCAACCTATTTTCATGCTGATTAGTTGTTTGTTAAGTTGTTAGCTACATTAGAGGAAGCTCTCTTATTACCACCTTCCCACTAATGTTTTAGTTTTCTTTTCTTTATTTTTGTCTAGATAAAAGAGTCTATATATAGCCTCTTTTAGCTGCTGAATAGGTACGTTATTTTCATTGCTTAAGAATTACAATTGTAATCATTCACAAAATCAATCAAAGAACAAGAGAGTTTTTGGTTGGCATTGCTGTTGTTTGCTTGGCTGAGCTTGTACGTGTCAACCGCCTTCGGATTGGTGCTTCGAGCCTTCACGAGTCCCTCTTTGTGCTAGTCCAGCCGGAGCTAGTGTAAAGTTGTATTGGAGACGGTCTAGGGCATTCACGAAGTGGGGTTTTGGCTCTTCAGCCTTGGTTCCTTTCGTTGACTCTCTTTGGTTCTTCTCTACACCTTCCTGCGTCCATTCACCATCCACGTTTCATTCCGCATCTGGATTCGCCTCATTCAGCCGGATTCGGGATCATTGTACCTAGATCGACTCATTCACGGACTAATACCGTATCAATTACTATCAAGTATAGACACCCGATTCCCCGTCTAGATGACATGCTTGATGAGTTACATGGAGCTACAATTTTCACTAAGATTGACCTTTGGCTACCATCAAATTAGAATGAGGGAAGGGGACGAATGGAAAACAGCTTTTAAAACCAAATTTGGTCTCTATGAGTGGCTAGTAATGCCTTTTGGTTTAACTAATGCTCCTAGTACTTTCATGCGATTAATGAATCATATTTTGAGACCTTATATTGGTTTATTTGTTGTAGTCTACTTTGATGACATTCTTATCTATAGTAAGACTTTAAAGGAGCATGGAAATCATTTGAGAGATGTGCTTGCTACATTGCGTATAGAATACTTGTATGCTAATATTAAAATTTGTGATTTCTATACTAAACGAGTGATTTTCCTTGGTTTTGTAGTAAGTGCCAATGGTTTTTGCAAGTGGATGAGGATATGGTTAAGGCAATCAATGAATGGCCCATTTCTAGGTCGGTTGGCGAACTAAGGAGTTTCCTTGGCCTAGCTACATTCTATAGAAGATTTGTGAGGGATTTTAGTACCATTGCAGCACCACTCACGGCCTTGACCAAAAAGAAGGTTCCTTTTGAGTGGAAAGAACCTCAACAAAGAGCATTTGAAGAGCTCAAGAAACGCCTCACCCACGCACCACTACTCGCTCTACCGGACTTCACTAAACCCTTTGAGGTTGAATGCGACGCGTCCGGCATTGGTATTGGCGGCGTCCTTATGCAAGAAGGTAAGCCTCTAGCTTTCTTTAGTGAAAAATTGAAGGGTGCATGCTTAAACTATTCCACGTATGACAAAGAATTGTATGCCTTGTTTAGAGTACTCAAAACATGGCAACATTACCTTTGGCCCCAAGAGTTTGTTTTGAAAACCGATCATGATTCACTCAGACACTTTAGGAGCCAAGATAAGCTAGATAGGCGGCATGGTAGGTGGATGGAGTTCATCGAAACCTTTCCTTACATTATCAAGTATAAGAAAGGAAAGGATAATGTCGTAGGGGATGCATTGTCTAGGAGATACACCTTAATCACCACCTTGGATTCTAGGATGTGAGGTTTTACTTACATTAAAGAATTATATGTGGATGATGCTGAATTTGGGAAGATATTTCATAGATGCACTACTCAAGGCCCTTATGATAAGTATTTTGTGTTTGAAGGTTTCTTGTTTAAAGTGGATAAAATTTGCATAACTAGATGTTCCCTTAGGATCTTATTAGTGGAAGAAGCCCATAAAGGAGGTTTAATGGGGCATCTTGGGAGGGACAAAACTTATCACATGTTGCAAACTCACTTTTATTGGCCTCATATGTTAAGGGATGTAGAACACATGCTGAAAAGGTGCATTGAATGTCTTAAGGCCAAAGCTTGGGTACAACCCCACGGGCTGTATACACCCTTACCGACGCCTAATGGCCCTTGGGAAGATATAAGTATGGATTTCATTGTTGGACTACCTAGGACTAAGAAAGGAAGAGATTCCATTTTTGTGGTGGTAGATAGATTCTCTAAAATGGCACATTTTATTCCATGTCATAAAACTGATGATGCACATAATGTCGCTAATCTTTTCTTTAAGGAGATAGTGAGATTGCATGGAATACCTAAAACTATTGTTAGTGATAGGGATGTCAAGTTTTTGAGTTTCTTTTGGAAAACGCTTTGGGGAAAAATGGGCAGTATATTACTATTCTCGACCTCTAGTCATCCCCAAACGGATGGGCAAACGGAAGTCACCAATAGGACCCTAACGACTCTCCTTAGAACCATGTTGAAAGATAACTTAAAAGAATGGGAGGACATGTTACCACATATCGAGTTTGCTTATAATCGTACCATGCATTCTTCCACTTCGTTATCACCTTTCAAATGTGTTTATGGATTTAACCCTTTAACTCCTTTGGACTTATTACCGATTCCTCGAAAGGATCGAGTAGCTTTTGATGCTTTGGAACAGGCGGACTACATTAAGGAACTTCATGCTAAGACCAAGGCTACACTTGATAAGAAGGGCATTGAAACTGCAGCTCGGATTAACAAAGGACATCGGAAGATGGTTTTCCAGCCCGGCGACTTAGTTTGGCTACATCTAAGGACAGAGCGGTTTTCGACAAAACGCCATTCCAAGCTAGCCCCACGGGGTGATGGACCATTCAAAGTCTTACACCGGATTAACGACAATGCTTATGTGTTGTACTTACCGGAAGAGTATGGAGTTAGTACCTCTTTTAATGTAGGAGATTTGAGCCCCTATGAAGGAGATTCGGAACAAGATAAAAATTCGGGGTCGAATTCTTTCCAAGAAGGAGTGGATGATGTAGGACGATCACATGGAAGATATCAAGGTCCCATTACTAGAGCAAGAGCTAAGGAGATCCAAGAAGCTACGTCAAGGGAAGTGCTATTGCTTGGCACAATGCGTGAACCATTTAATTGCCATACATCATGTGTTAATCTTTTGGTGAATGTAGGAGCAAGCAACCAAGGGAGGAGACCATGCCGACATGCTCATTTCCCAGGCAGCTTTAGGAGACCATGCCGACGTGCTCACTTCCCAGGCAGCTCGAGGAGACCATGCAGACGTTATTCACTTCCCATGCAGCCCAAGAGGGGAGGCTGCTGCTCACGTCCAAGGCAGCCCAAGAGGAGAGGCTGCTGCTCACGTCCAAAACAACCCAAGAAGGTAGCCAGCTGATCATGTTCAAGGAGGCCCAAGAGAGTAATCAGCTCCCTCATTCGGATCATCATTTGGGCTCTTAAAAACCATCCAAATCACTCATGGATCTGTTGAACAATTCAGCCCATTCGGATAGTCCATTTGGCTCTTAAAACCGTCCAACTCACTCCAAGGATCTGTTTTGAATAAGTCAACCTATTTTCATGCTGATTAGTTGTTTGTTAAGTTGTTAGCTACATTAGAGGAAGCTCTCTTATTACCACCTTCCCACTAATGTTTTAGTTTTCTTTTCTTTATTTTTGTCTAGATAAAAGAGTCTATATATAGCCTCTTTTAGCTGCTGAATAGGTACGTTATTTTCATTGCTTAAGAATTACAATTGTAATCATTCACAAAATCAATCAAAGAACAAGAGAGTTTTTGGTTGGCATTGCTGTTGTTTGCTTGGCTGAGCTTGTACGTGTCAACCGCCTTCGGATTGGTGCTTCGAGCCTTCACGAGTCCCTCTTTGTGCTAGTCCAGCCGGAGCTAGTGTAAAGTTGTATTGGAGACGGTCTAGGGCATTCACGAAGTGGGGTTTTGGCTCTTCAGCCTTGGTTCCTTTCGTTGACTCTCTTTGGTTCTTCTCTACACCTTCCTGCGTCCATTCACCATCCACGTTTCATTCCGCATCTGGATTCGCCTCATTCAGCCGGATTCGGGATCATTGTACCTAGATCGACTCATTCACGGACTAATACCGTATCAATTACTATCAAGTATAGACACCCGATTCCCCGTCTAGATGACATGCTTGATGAGTTACATGGAGCTACAATTTTCACTAAGATTGACCTTTGGCTACCATCAAATTAGAATGAGGGAAGGGGACGAATGGAAAACAGCTTTTAAAACCAAATTTGGTCTCTATGAGTGGCTAGTAATGCCTTTTGGTTTAACTAATGCTCCTAGTACTTTCATGCGATTAATGAATCATATTTTGAGACCTTATATTGGTTTATTTGTTGTAGTCTACTTTGATGACATTCTTATCTATAGTAAGACTTTAAAGGAGCATGGAAATCATTTGAGAGATGTGCTTGCTACATTGCGTATAGAATACTTGTATGCTAATATTAAAATTTGTGATTTCTATACTAAACGAGTGATTTTCCTTGGTTTTGTAGTAAGTGCCAATGGTTTTTGCAAGTGGATGAGGATATGGTTAAGGCAATCAATGAATGGCCCATTTCTAGGTCGGTTGGCGAACTAAGGAGTTTCCTTGGCCTAGCTACATTCTATAGAAGATTTGTGAGGGATTTTAGTACCATTGCAGCACCACTCACGGCCTTGACCAAAAAGAAGGTTCCTTTTGAGTGGAAAGAACCTCAACAAAGAGCATTTGAAGAGCTCAAGAAACGCCTCACCCACGCACCACTACTCGCTCTACCGGACTTCACTAAACCCTTTGAGGTTGAATGCGACGCGTCCGGCATTGGTATTGGCGGCGTCCTTATGCAAGAAGGTAAGCCTCTAGCTTTCTTTAGTGAAAAATTGAAGGGTGCATGCTTAAACTATTCCACGTATGACAAAGAATTGTATGCCTTGTTTAGAGTACTCAAAACATGGCAACATTACCTTTGGCCCCAAGAGTTTGTTTTGAAAACCGATCATGATTCACTCAGACACTTTAGGAGCCAAGATAAGCTAGATAGGCGGCATGGTAGGTGGATGGAGTTCATCGAAACCTTTCCTTACATTATCAAGTATAAGAAAGGAAAGGATAATGTCGTAGGGGATGCATTGTCTAGGAGATACACCTTAATCACCACCTTGGATTCTAGGATGTGAGGTTTTACTTACATTAAAGAATTATATGTGGATGATGCTGAATTTGGGAAGATATTTCATAGATGCACTACTCAAGGCCCTTATGATAAGTATTTTGTGTTTGAAGGTTTCTTGTTTAAAGTGGATAAAATTTGCATAACTAGATGTTCCCTTAGGATCTTATTAGTGGAAGAAGCCCATAAAGGAGGTTTAATGGGGCATCTTGGGAGGGACAAAACTTATCACATGTTGCAAACTCACTTTTATTGGCCTCATATGTTAAGGGATGTAGAACACATGCTGAAAAGGTGCATTGAATGTCTTAAGGCCAAAGCTTGGGTACAACCCCACGGGCTGTATACACCCTTACCGACGCCTAATGGCCCTTGGGAAGATATAAGTATGGATTTCATTGTTGGACTACCTAGGACTAAGAAAGGAAGAGATTCCATTTTTGTGGTGGTAGATAGATTCTCTAAAATGGCACATTTTATTCCATGTCATAAAACTGATGATGCATATAATGTCGCTAATCTTTTCTTTAAGGAAATAGTGAGATTGCATGAAATACCTAAAACTATTGTTAGTGATAGGGATGTCAAGTTTTTGAGTTTCTTTTGGAAAACACTTTGGGGAAAAATGGGCACTAGATTACTATTCTCGAGCTCTAGTCATCCCCAAACAGATGGGCAAACGGAAGTCACCAATAGGAACCTAACGACCCTCCTTAGAACCATGTTGAAAGATAACTTAAAAGAATGGGAAGACATGTTACCACATATCGAGTTTGCTATAATCGCACCATGCAGTCTTCCACTTCGTTATCACCTTTCAAATGTGTTTATGGATTTAACCCTTTAACTCCTTTGGATTTATTACCGATTCCTCGAAAAGATCGAGTAGCTTTTGATGCTTTGGAACAGGCGGACTACATTAAGGAACTTCATGCCAAGACCAAGGCTGCACTTGATAAGAAGGGCGTTGAAACTGCAGCTCGGAATAACAAAGGACGTCGGAAGATGGTTTTCCAGCCCGGCGACTTAGTTTGGCTACATCTAAGGAAAGAGCGGTTTCTGGCAAAACGCCATTCCAAGCTAGTTCCACGGGGTGATGGACCATTCAAAGTCTTATACCGGATTAACGATAACGCATATGTGTTGGACTTACCGGAAGAGTATAGAGTTAGTACCATTTTTAACGTAGGAGATTTGAGCCCCTATGAAGGAGAGTCGGAACAAGATGAAAATTCGGGGTCGAATTCTTTCCAAGAAGGAGTGGATGATGTAGGACGATCACATGGAAGAGATCAAGGGCCCATTACTAGGGCAAGAGCTAAGGAGATCCAAGAAGTTACGTCAAGGGAAGTGCTATTGCTTGGCACCACGCGTGAGCCATTTAACTTCCATACATCATGTGTTAATCTCTTGGTGAATGCAGGAGCAAGCAAGCAAAGGGAAGAGACGTTGCTCACGTCCAAGGAGGTCCAAGAGAGTAACCAGCTGCTCACGTCCAAGGCAACCCAAGAGAGTAACCAGCTGCTCACGTTCAAGGCAGCCCAAGAGAGTAACCAGCTGCTCACGTCCAAGGAGGACCAAGAGAGTAACCAGCTCCATCAGTCGGATCATCATTTGGGCTCTTAAAAACCGTCCAAATCACTCATGGATCTGTTGTGAACAAATCAGCCCATTTCCCTCTTAAAAACCGTCCAACTCACTCCAAAGGATCTGTTTTGAATAAGTCAGCCTATTTTGATGCTAATTAGTTGTTTGTTAAGTTGTTAGCTACATTTGTGGAAGCTCTCTTGTTACCACCTTCCACAAATGTTTTAGTTTTCATTTCTTTATTTTGTCTAGATAAAAGAGTCTATATATAGTCTCTTTAGCTGCTGAATAGGATACGTTTTTCATTGCTTAGAATTACAGTTGTAATCATTCACAAAATCAATCAAAGAACAAGAGAGTTTTTGGTTGGCATTGTCGTTGTTTGCTTGGCTGAGCTTGTTCGTGTCAACCGCCTTCGGATTGGTGCTTCGAGCCTTCACGAGTCCCTCTTTGTGCTAGTCCAGCCGGAGCTAGTGTAAAGTTGTATTGGAGACGGGTCTAGGACATTCGCGAAGCGGGGTCTTGGCTCTTCAGCCTTGGTTCCTTTCGTTGACTCTCTTTGGTTCATCTCTACTACGTCTTCCTGCATCCATTCCATCTCCATGTTTCATTCCGCATCTGGATTCGCCTCATTCAGACGGATTCGGGATCATTGTACCTAGATCGACAAATTCACGGACTAATACCGTATCAACAATGCACAAATAAATATAAAATCAAATACATAAAACTATAGAATCATATCTCAAAAGTACATACAAAACCACAACCGAGTACAAAACGGCAATATCAAACATATGTATACATCCACATCCAAAAAATCTATACACGTCCTAATGTATGGAAGCCCTCGGCTGATCACCCCACCAGATCACTCGGCAGCCTTCTTAACCTGCAAAACATCTACAACTCGGTACGAAACCGTTAGTTAACAGTTCATGAATAAGAATAATGGTAATAACACATAAAATCATATGATCACATCATCATATGAAATGCTCACATACATCAACTTTTTATTAACTTCATTACGTTATACCATTATTAATTCAACTTATTTTATGACACGAGGAGTACCCAGAACCTCGTCTTTGTCCCCTTTAACCACACAGGTTTGGAATAGGTGATCAAGCCTCACCTCTTGGTGGACTGGTCGCAGTGAAACCCCTTCGCTCTCGACGAGCTTAGAGAAGTTGTCACAATCCAGTATTAATGCACTTGGACCAATTAAATGTATATATGGTCATCCTAGTCCGGTAAGGTTATCAATGTAACATTCATATACGCAAACACCACTAATCACAATCACTCCAATCAATAAACGTCAACTAAGTAAGCCCAAAGGACTTACCTGTCACAAGGTAGTCCTAAACAGTGGTCACGGTTTCCCTTCGAGGAAACAATCATTGCCTGTATAAATAAGGAACACAAATATCAATCATTATCCACAAGCTAGGAGATTCCACCTCATAAACTTCAAAATCTCGCAAGAACATAACCATGACACAATCCACAATATCAATATCCTCAAAGATCATAACTATCAATCCATAAACTCAACATCTCACAATTCTTCAAACCTCTCAAGGTATGATCTAATCAACATTCCTCAATCTCAATTCTAATCCTAATTTAATTATTTAACATTTAATTAATTAAATTAACTTTCACCAGAATAATGTTTTGCCCGCAGACAATTTTTGAACCCACCTGTCATCATATTTCATCAAAAAAATAACCCATAAACACCATAACAATATAACGAGCATAATAGAATTTCCAATGATCCATTTTGACAAGCCTAAGGTCAACTTATGCCAAATCGCAATACGGAAAATGAATAAAATCATAACTTAATCGTTACTAACTCAACTAACGATCCCAAAGAAGATTTGGAATCACAACGATACAGGCTACACTCGGAAACTATCAAATTCAACGGAATCTGAGCGACGGAAATGGCCCAATAGCATATATACTCGATCAGATCATCACATGCTCAGAAACGCAGAAACTTGGTACCAAAATGAACAGAAGGAAGAGAGGAATCCAAAAAGTCAAACGGATTTGAAATCGGATTAGATACGGAGTGTAGATCTGAGTTTGAAGGTTAAGAGAAATCCAAACTTTTACGAAGAAACGTGAAAGGAAATGAATTAATAAATGATTTTCCGCTATTTATAGCGAAAACGATAAGGCTGAATTGGTCTTATGGGCTTTCTACATTATATAGTTGTAATTTAGGCCCTCCCAATTTTAAATTGAAAAACTGGGCTCCTACTTTGCAGGACTAGTTTTTTCAAAGTACAAAAAGTGGAGAAAAAGTGATATTCATGATGATGACTAATGCAAGTGTTGTGACACTTTTGATTGACATTTTTTGGAGAAAATTTTTGGCCCAAAAATATTCAACCCTCTACCCAAAAAACACAGCCCCTCCTTCTTCCCTATTTTTAAACCCATTTCTGTTTGTTTCTGTCATACCCAAAAATTCGTTTACCCAAAAACGTCACTGCCATACCCAAAATAATTTTGTCAAACTACATAGACATATTCAAAAACACACATACCCAAAACCCGAACATACCCAAAAAACAAAAATATCAAAAAACACCATATCCACAAATTGGGTAGTATTTTGTTTTATAAAATATTCATACTCAATGTATAAATACTCAATCGATTTTTTATCTCTCCAATTTAAGTCACACTTAACACTAAAAGTGTACCCAATTTGAATTTGTCATACCCAAAATTTACACAAATTCATATTGTACATAAACATCAATATCAAATGACATTTTGTCATTATAACACAGTTTGGGTAACCATAATACATACCCAACATTTTACTTTAAACATTCTAAACAATAAAAAAATATCACAATAACAATAAACATATACCCAATAAAATAAACATACCCATACTCAATTTATCAACCACATACCCATTACTACTTAACAAACGAATCAATTGCATACCCAAAATCTAGTAGAAATAGCCTACCCAAAAATACAGATCTTGTTCCGGCAACAACGGAGCAAACAACGGTGAGAGAGAGGGTTGGTGACGGAACGACGAGCAGACAACGGCGCCGGCGACGGAAACAAGTGGCGTACCCCCTCCTCGCGACAAACTTGACGGCAAAATCCTAGATCTCTCGCTCGCCCTTCGGTGTCGACTTGGTGGCCAAATGTTCTGGCGGCGAGATAGTGCTCTCTGGCGCTGTCGTCGGATCCATGGTGGCCGGAGTACTGGAGGCGGCGACTTCACACGGAAGGAGAAGGAAGGTTTATGGGAGGAAGAAAGATTTGGGTGAGAGAAAGTGATGAGAGAGAAAAATGAATAAATGAAAAAATAGAGGGAAAAAGTGGAATTTAAAGAGGCACCATCATTTCATTAGACCTCCAATTATGCCCCTATTCTCTAGTTTGCAGGCCTAGTTTTACAGGAGTCCATTTTGCAAAAGTAAAATTTTAAGGGTACTATTTTCCTCATTTCTTCAAACGATAATCATCCTTTAGCAAAGTCGATAATTATCCTTTAACCGATCCAAAGGCGGGTTGAACCCTCTCCTCCAAACTTCTCAAAATTGGAATAATAAATCTAGAATATTATAGGGAATATTATTCCGCAACTGCCACGGAAAACGCGTAATCCTAAGCCGTCTTTCTTAGCCGCTAAGTAACATAATAACGACTTTTTTTGCCGTATTGCCTTTTCATGTTATTTTATATCTAGGATATGTCCGTGTCCTGATCATTTCTCTCAACTGCATTTTTATTAATTGAGGCTCCCAAATGCTCCAAATAACACCGGTGGATAAAAATAATTACCCGGGGGAAAAAGTGAAAAACTCCCCATAAGTCCAAAATTAGGCCAGGAGCATAATGGTGGGACTCATACTCATCACTTACGCACTCTTCGTGATGAAGGATCATCTGAGCTAACTCCATCTTCACCACCTCAAAGGACTCTAACAAGAGCGCAAGCAAAACGTCAATCTGAGATGGATGCTCTTTTCCTAAACATGGTCCATGAAGCTCAACCAAGTCCACCTTCATCAAGTCTAAGGACCATCTTGTGGATCAACCACAAACACATCTCAGCTAAGATGATTAATGTAGCTTAAATTGTATTTCTAGTTGCTGGACAGGCCTTGGGACGCATTTCAAAGGACATACGGAGGCCTTGAAATCAGATACAAGGGGTTTCACGTGTGTGCATGTGCATGGCTGGAACATTCATTTAAGCATGTGGACGTGAGGGGCTGAATAGGAGAGTTTAATTAGGCCCAATTGTGTTCTATGTTTGCTGGACTTTATTTAACTTTCTCCCAATGTAATTATTGTAATTAGTTTTTTTTTCTAACAGAAAAGGCCTAGGATGTATATACAGTCTTTTCTCTCCTCTTTTGTAGGCAAACAAGTTTTATACAAGTTTTGCTGAGAGCATTTCAGAATTGAATCCAAGAGAATTCAATCATTCTTGTCTCGTGAGTTTGTGTGTGTGTGATCTTGCTTTCTCGTTCTTGTGTATGTCAATCTCCTTCGGGATTGGTGTTGCAAGTCGAACAAGGCACCCTCTTCGTGCTCTCGATTCTCAAATTGATTGTGTGGAGTTGTAAGAAGCGGGGTCGAATCTTTACTCGTTTGGTTCTTGGATCTCGAATTCAAGGGTTCTATCATTGTTCTTTTCGGTTCTTCTTGTCCCTTTCTGTTTTCTCGTTTTCATTGATATCCTTGTTTGTTACTTTCGTGTGTTCTTCATTCTTCAGAACAGGTTGTTCGTCTAGATCCATTCTTCGCGGCTAATCCCCGCATCAATTGGTATCAGAGCACAGTTGACGTCCAACCACCAAAAAGTGTCGGTAAATCAATCATAAAATCACAAAAAGAGTCTGTTTTGATCATTGCAATTGATCATTGTCTTTTGTTTGAGTCTATTTCCGTTTCTCTCTTCTACTCTAAGCTTTGTTTTAGTCTAACGAGTTTGTTCCTTGTTTGTGAGTTCTGGACACCGGAAACCACCATAGCACCAGCACCAAGCACCACCACACCACCATCAACCACCATTTTTCCTCAGCCACATTAGCCACAATTGAACCAGTTAAACAAAAACCAAACGTGGTTGTTTCTCTTCCTGCATCTAGTAAACGCAGAATTGGAGTTTATTCAGCGTGTTTCCTACAAATCCGGGACAAAGCTTGAAGCAGTTGTTTTCCTCCTACAGATCTGGCACGTTGATTCAGTTGCAACAAATCTATGAGCTGAGATTTGATCTTATCCTGAAGATTTGCAACAGCTTGGCCCACGTTTATCTACAAACAAAATTTTGATTTATTTCTTTCAATTTTTTTTGTTTATTCTTCTTTTCTGATTTCCTGAATCATAAATTCAAAAAAAAAAGAGAAGAAAGAAATCCAAAATTAAAAAAAAAGAAAAGAAAAGAAAAGGAATAAGATTTTATTCTTTTCATTCTAGTTTATTGTTTCTTTTCAAGAAAGGACTTAAGTCAAGTATCTCGTCTCATTCGAAGGAAGAACCAAGCATCTCGTTGAACCTATACCTAGCTACTGTCCATTTTCGGCCATCAAACACCATAGCTCAGCCTTCCTTAAAACCTCATCCTACGGTGTCTAGGGTTCATGCTATGTTTTTTGATTCTTGTTATACTATGTAACATAGGACTTGGAGTATAAAACTAGCACTTAGTACTATGGTCTATGTAGAGTTATGTAAATGAGTTCATATGATAGGTTGCTATGTGTTTGATCTAGATGCCTACTATTATCCAATGTTGCCACTTAGTTAGACTAAGTACGGTAGCTTGGTGATTAAGTATGGTGACTAGTTCATCCACATTGATATTCTATCATATGGGTTAGGAGATGCTTAGATGTAATAAGTGTTTATGTATGTTGTGTACTTCTCCGGCTGGAAGTTGAAGGTTGTGCTTGGCGGCCAAAAACTAAAGCCCATCTCCTTGATCCAGTTTGAAGGCCTGCTTGTCTGGTTTGTTGGTAACTCACTCACTTAAACATCTGAACCAGGTTTAATGGGATTTAAGTGAATGGGTTGTAAAACGCTGTGTTTGGACTTGGATGAGCCTGGATATATATATACTCACTAAAGCAGCTCTTAATCCCTAGATCGAGAGCTTGAGTGCTTCGTCCACAGAGAAAAAGAGAGAGAGAACAGAGAGATAGAGAAGAAGGCGGATCTTCCAAATCTTGCTTTGAGCAAGAAGGAACCGTATGAGAAAAGAAGGAGAAGAGAGATTTGTTATCTCTTGGTTATCTTCTTACCATTGCTTCGTTGGTTTGCAACAGGGACGAAGATCAATCTCAGATCTTTGTCAAGGTGCCTTGAGGGGGATTTTCTTCACCTTTGCTTCTTTGTATCTCCTAAGTTCTCTGTGTTTGCTTTCTTTTCTAGACCATAGGAAACGTGCTAGTATCTCTTGTCCTGTGTTTGTAATCTGTGTTCTTGAAAACCTAGTGAAACTCGGGACCGGATCTTCCCTCTTGAGGTCTCGTAGAGTAGGGGCATTTTCATACCACCGAACTGCGTCAACAAATTGCTTGTGTGCTCATTTGTTTGTGTCTTTAGTCGGATCTACGACAAGGAGTTTAGAATTGCTAGAGATAACATTCACAAATTGGTATCAGAGCTTTCTGTGAGTCTTTTCTATCAAGTTTGTCAAACCCTAAAAATTTGGGGTTTTTTTATGTATTGCTTGGTATCTATGTATATCTTGCCTTCTTATCTTGCTTCCGCTTGTTGGTTTGCCTTGTGTGGTTAAATCTCCTCTGATTGATACTTGTAGTGCTCATCTTGATTGGTTTTTTGCTGTTGTGTCTATCTTTGCTTGCCTTACCTACCTCTCCCCCTTACATGTATTCTCTTTGTCTTGTCTAATTATATCTGAATTTTTCTTTTCTTGTTTGCGAGAAAATAAAATATGACAAAAGCTAGCATCAAATTGAAGCCATATGATGGAGTCTCTGACTTCATCATGTGGCAGGTCAAGATGAAGGCGATACTGACCAAGGAAAAGTGTCGGAGGGCCATAACTAGTGACTATTGGCAGAAACTTCTGCAGCCAGGAAAATGGAAATGGAGGAACAAGCACATGCTGAGATCATGATAAGGCTGACTGACGACGTGGCTCGTCAGTTTGTAAGTATCTCATCTGCTAAGCCTTTGTGGGATACTTTAGATAAACAATATAACAAAAATTCTTTGCCCTCAAGGATATCTACTTTACATAGGTTATTTACATTTAAGATGGATGTAAACTTGACCTTGAATGATAACCTAGATAGATTATTAAAAATGAAAATGGACTTAGAAAGATGTGATGACACTATTAAAGATACTCATCTTGCTTTTATCCTGCTTAATTCTTTACCTTCCCAATTTGACACCTTTAGGGATGTTATTCAATACAATACTGAAACTTTGACTAAGGCTAAGATCATTGAATCTATTGTTGATAAAAATGAATTCATGAAAATCTTTAAGACTAAACCTAATGATAAGAAATCTGAAGTTAAGTCTGAAGTCTTAGTGACTAAAGGGAAGTTTAGAAAGAACAACAAACCAAGTAAAAAGGATAAGAAAGATGAATTCTATGACAAAAACCCTAATAGTGATAATGACAAGAAAATAAAAAATGTTTTTACTGTCAGAAAATTGGTCATTTTACAAATGATTGTAGAAAGAAAAAGAAAGATGAATCTAGTAAAGAAACTGTTGAAAATAATGTTTCCTTGTTTGAAAATATTCATGCTCAATATTCCTATGAACTGTTGATGTGCGCTATTCCTTTCAAATGCAAATCTGATTATTGGATATTAGATTCTGGATGTACCATGCATGCTTGCCCTGATAGATTTCTTTTCTGTTCTTTAGATATTTTTTTATGGTGGTGATGTCATGTTAGGAGACAATACTGCCTTAAAAATTAAAGGAATAGGAAATATACCTATGTGCATGTTTGATGGAAAAATTAGGGTAATACAAAATGTTAGATGGATTCCTGGCCTTAGGAGAAACCTGCTATCTGAATCTATGTTTGATGACCTAGGTTGTAATATAAATATTAGTAATGGTATAAGAAAAGTTGTCAAAAATGGTCTTATTCTTATTAGGAGCTCTAAAAAGGGTAATTTGTACTTTGTAGAACAATCACCTGAATTAAATATCTCCACTACTGATATTAATAAAAACAACCTAGAACAAACTACCTTGTGGCATAGCAGATTAGGGCATATAGGGAACAATGGCTTGCTTCAGTTACATAAACAAGACATCTTAACTAATCAACTGACTAATCTTAGCTTTTGTGAAAACTGTGTGTTTTGTAAAGGTAATAAAAACAGTTTTAATAAATCTTCATATAAGGCTAATAAACCTCTAGAATATATACACTCAGACCTATGGGGCCCTACTCATATAGAAACTGTAGGTGGAAAGAAATATTTTATTTCTTTTATTGACCACTATGCTAGAAAAGTTTGGATATACCTGTTAAGAACAAAAGATGGAGCCTTTGAAAGCTTTAAAAACTGCAAAATTGCAGTTGAAAATGAAACTGACTTAAAGATTAAATGCCTTAGAACTTGTAATGGCTAGAGTTTTGTAATGCTAGTTTTAATGAATACTGTAAAACAAATGGCATTAAAAGACATCTAACTGTCCCTTACACTCCTCAACAAAATGGTACAGCTGAAAGGATGAATAGAACTCTTTTAGAAAAGGCTAGATGTATGCTTATAGGTGCTGGTATGAAACATAGCCTATGGGGTGAAGCTGTAACTACAACAACTTACCTCATTAATAGGTCTCCCTCCTTTGTAATAGACTTTAGGACACCCCAAGAATTATGGACTGGAAGGAAGCCTAGTATTACCCACCTAAGGCCCTTTGGGTGCACTGCATATCCATATAATACAAGGGAAGTTGCACCCAAGAGCACAAAAGTGTGTAATGCTAGGCTATCCTGAAGGTGTTAAGGGCTATAAACTTTTACTCATACAACCACATGGATACAAAGTGATAACATCTAAAAATGTGATCTTTAATGAAAGAGAATTCTATTTTAAAACTAGAAACACTAACACTGTTGAGAATTCTAGTAGCACTGAAAATGAGACTGAATCTGCTAGAAACTATCACTTCTACACAAATGACCATAATAGGGAAAATCAAATCATAGATGAAGAGTTTGACATAGGATGTTATTAAACACCTAGTACTAGTGAAGAGAACTATGATGTTTATAATATTCCTAACAATGATGAAAATATTGATGAAAACATTGCCATAAGTAGTGAGAACCATAGTTCAGAATCAAGGGGGGTATAAAATATTGGTGATATCTCTGCTGCTCCTTCATCTCACTCTGATAATGCTTTGCATAATAATGATGACAATTCCTTGCATGATAATGATGATTACTTGCATGATAATGATGATCATAACTATCATTTGACAAGAGATATAAATCCTACGGTCAGAATACCTAATAGGAGATATAATGATTCTGAATATGTTCTGTTCACAAATGATTTAATTTTTGTTGAGTATGCTTTCCTGACTGGTGATGTTGTTGATAATCCATATACTCCTGACACATATAAGCAAGCTATGAATTGTTCTCAAACGAAAAATTGGAAATTAGCCATGCAAGATGAAATAGATTTCATGATTGTTAACAAAACTTGGGTATTAATAGCTAAACCTAAAAATTCGAAACTTGTGCCTTGTAAATGGATTTATAAACTAAAGAAAGCTACCAAACTGAATGAACCACCTAGATACAAAGCTAGGCTAGTTGCTAAAGGTTTTACTCAAAGAGAGGGGATTGATTACACTGACATATTTGCTCCTGTTGTCAAATATAAAACCATGAGATTGTTGCTTGCTTTTGCTACTGTGCATGATTGGGATATAGAACAAATGGATGTAAAAACTGCCTTTTTACATGGTAATTTGGATGAAACTATCTATATGAAACAACTTTAGGGTTTTGTAGATAAATCTAAATCTGATCATGTTTGCTTGCTTACAAAATCCATCTATGGCTTAAAACAATCACCTAGAAAATGGAATCTTAAGTTTGATGAATGCATGAAAAACTTAGGATTTTTAAGAAGCAATTATGATTATTGTTTGTACTTTAAAGGCATATCTTCCATGAATCCCTTGTTTGTGTTGTTATATGTTGATGATATATTGCTCATTAGTAAATCTACTGTGTTGATTGCTGGTGCTAAAAGGGATTTAAAATCTAATTTTGACATGAAAGATATGGCTCTTGCACAGAAAATATTAGGTGTTAAAATCATAAGGGATAGAAAGCATAAAAAGATGTGGTTATCTCAAGTTGATTATATTGAAAAAGTTTTAGAAAAGTTCAATATGAAGCATGCTAAACCCACTTCTATACCCTTAGGAGGGCACCTTGATTTAACTAAGCAACACTGTCCCAGTAATCAAGCTGAAATTGATAAAATGGCAAATACTCCCTATGATGTGGCTGTTGGTTATATCATGTATGTTATGTTATGCACTAGACTTGATCTTGCTTTTAGTATAAGTGTGTTGTGTAGATACATGTCTAATCTTGGTGAATTACATTGGAATGCTATGAAATATATTCTTAGATATATCCGTGGAACTAAAGACTTGTGTTTGATGTTTTCTGAGCATGATAATATTGGTGAAGTGTTTGGTTATGTAGATTCTGATTATGCTACCAATAAGGATAATAGAAAATCTACCACTGCTTATTTTTACACTTGGACTGGTAATTGTGTTTCATGGAAATCTCAACAACAATCTGTGGTTGCTTTATCCTCTACTGAAGTTGAATATATTGTTGCTGTTGAAGCTTCTAAGGAAGCTATTTGGCTTAAGGGTCTTGTTAGTGAAATATCTCATAAACCTTGTGTTCCTGTAATTCATATGGACAGTCAAAGTACATTGAATCTGTGTAAAGATTCTGTTTATCATGAAAGATCTAAACATAATGATGTTAGAAATCATTTCGTTCGAGATAGGGTTCAAAAGAAGCACTTCTTAGTTAAGAAAATTAAGGGTGACTTGAATCTTGTTGACTTTGGAACTAAAATTGTAACTGCTGATAAATTTTCTTTCTGTAGAAATTTTCTACAGATTTTTTATGTTCCTTGAGTGTTAAATGCAGGTTATGGATTGATGACGGACAAGAATGATAGTCTTAGGCACACTATTGGGGAACAGAACCAAATTACATTGATAAAACTAGCACTAAGTACTATGGTCTATGTAGAGTTATGTAAATGAGTTCATATGATAGGTTGTTATGTGTTTGATCTAGATGCCTACTATGATCCAATGTTGCCACTTAGTTAGACTAAGTAAGGTAGCTTGGTGATTAAGTATGGTGACTAGTTCATCCACATTGGTATTCTATCATATGGGTTAGGAGATGCTTAGATATTGATACGGTGTAATCCGTGTTTGAGTCGATCTAGGCACAATGATCTCGAAACGGACTGAATGAAGCGAATTCAGTAGGCGGAGTGAAACGAAGATGATGAATAGGCGCAGGAAAGGTGAGAGAAGAACCAAAGAGAGAGCCAATGAAGGAACCAAGGCTGAAGAGCCAAAACCCCAATCGTGACTGCCCTAGACCCGTCTCCAATACAACTTTACACTAGCTCCGGCTGGACTAGCACAAAGAGGGACTCGTGAAGGCTCGAAGCACCAATCCGAAGGCGGTTGACACAAACAAGCTCAGCCAAGCAACAATAGCAATGCCAACCAAAAACTCTCTTGTTCTTTGATTGATTTTCTGAATGATTACAAATGCAATTCTAAGCAATGAATTTTACGTAACTAATCTGCAGCTAAAGAGGCTATATAAATAGACTCTTTTATCTAGACAAAAATAAAGAAAAGAAAGCTGAAAACATTAGTGGGAAGGTGGTAATAAGAGAGCTTCCTCTAATGTAGCTAACAACCTAACAAACACTAATTTCAGCTTAAAAATAGGCTGAATTATTCAACTTATCCTTGGAGTGCAAGCTGGACGTTTTTAACATTTTTAAGGAGCCAAATGGGCTATCCGAATGGGCTGCATTGTTCAACAGATCCATGAGTGATTTGAATGTGTTTAAAGAGCCCAAATGATGATCCGAATGAGCTGAATTGTTACTCTCTTGGGCCTCTTTGAACGTGCTCAGCTGGCTGCCTTCTTGGGCTGTTTTAGATGTGAGCAGCAGCTCCCTTTGCTCTTGGGCTGCCTTGGACGTCTCCTCCCTTTGCTGTTGGGCTGCCTTGGACGTGAGCAGCAGGCTAACCTCGTGGGCTGCTTTGGGCGTGATCAACAGCCTCCTCTTGGACTGCATTGGGCGTGAGCATGGGCTGCATTGGACGTGAACACCAGCCTCCTCTTGGGCTGCATTGGCGTGAGCAACAACCTCCTCTCTTGGGCTGCATTGGACGTGAGCAACAACCTCCTCTCCTGGGCTGCATTGGACGTGAGCAACAGTAGCCTGCATGGTCTCCTCGAGCTGCATGGGAAGTGAGTACGTTGGCATGGTCTCCTTGCTTGGTTCACTTGCTCCTACATTCATCAAAAGATTAACACATGATGTATGGAAATTAAATGGTTCACGCATTGTGTCAAGCAATAGCACTTCCCTTGACATAACCTCTTGGATCTCCTTAGCTCTTGCTCTAGTAATGGGACCTTGATAGCTTGTATGTGATGTTCCTACATCATCCACTCCTTCTTGGAAAGAATTCGACCCCGAATTTTCATTTTGTTCCGAAACTCCTTCATAAGGGCTCAAATCTCCTACATCAAAAGTGGTACTAACTACAAAACCAAGAAAAATCACTTGGTTAGTATAGAAATCACATTTTTGAATATTAGCATACAAGTATTCTATACGCAATGTAGCAAGCACATCTCTCAAATGATTTTCATCCTCCTTTAAAGTCTTACTATAGATAAGAATGTCATCAAAGTAGACTACAACAAATAAACCAATATAAGGTCTCAAAATATGAAGTGGAATCGTAGAGTCATGAGGCACATTCACTAGAGATTTACACAAACTCATCATTAGCACATCAATAGAAGCATAGTTAGTGACATATTCATTCCTAGACTCAAGATAGCTACTTGTTGGTTGTACTAACAATGTGTGATGGATTTTGTTCTCTTTACTCTTAGGCCGTGTGATCTTAGGCTTGGGAGGGGTTCCTTGCTCTACCTTCTTGTTCTCATAGTACTCGGCTATTTGTAAAGGTGTCATAGGTTTAAGTATTAAAATTTTACCCTTATACTCAAAGCTATATTTGTTAGAAAACCCATCATGGACAACTTTCATATCATATTGCCATGGACGACCAAGCAACAAGTGACAAGCATTCATAGGCACAACATCACTTGTAATAACATCCTCATATGATCCTAATGTTATATTGACCTTAGTTTGCTTATTAACCTTAAGTTCTCCACATTCATTCATCCAATGTAGTTTATATGGCCTAGGGTGATAAAATGTAAGAAGTTGTAATTTGTTTACCATTTCAGTGCTAGCTATGTTGCAACAACTTCTTCCATCAATTATCACATTACACACTTTTCCTTTAATGCTACATCTAGTATGAAACAGATTTTCACGTTGGTTATCCTCACAAGGTGCTAGTTGGACATGCAAAGTTCTCCTAGCTATCAAAGATTCACCTTGTTCATACTCAATGCAATCATCATTCTCATTTTGTTCATTGTCATCATTTAAGGCATTTTCATCATCTAATTCCACATCATCCTCACTCTCATACTCTCCTAGATGATTTATGATCAAAGTGCGTCTATTAGGACATTCTCTACTCATGTGACCTCTACCTTGGCATTTAAAACACACAATGCCCCTAGTTCTAGAGTTAGAGATAGGAGTACTCCCTCGATGATCACTTGAAGGCTCATTCAAGGATCGTGGTGTAGTGGTTGTTGTAGACGACTTTCTTTGTCCTTCTTGGCCTATAGGTGCCGATTTCCTCTCCTCCTTCCGGACTCCTTGCTCCCTGCCGTGGCTATGCTGCCGGCTGCTGTGTGCTTTCCAAGCATTGGGCGTCCCGGACGGTGGCTTGTATTCCTGGTTTCGCACCTTAGTCTTCCTTTCCACCTTGATGGCCAAGTGTAGTAATTGCTCCATGGTGTTGTATGGATACATATCAACCTCATTAGCCAAATTAGAATTTAGAATACGAAGGTACCTTGCCATAGTGTTTTCTTCATCCTCTAGAACGTTGGCCTTCACCATAGCAACTTGCATATTCGTATAGGCTTCCTCAGCGCTAAGTGAGCCTTGTCTCAAATTTTCCAGCCTTTGTCGAAGCTCTCGGGTATAGTGAGGTGGAACGAACCTAGCCCTCATTAGTGCCTTCATATGCTCCCATGTGCTGATTTGAGGATCCAAGGTTCGAACTCTTTCTTTGACTACGTGATCCCACCATACCAAAGCATAGCCTTGGAACTCGAGAGCGGCTAGTTGAACCTTCCTTGGCTCGTTGAAGTTGTGACACAACCAAATCTGCTCAACTTTAGTTTCCCACTCCGTGTAGACGTCGGGATCACACTTTCCTTCAAAAACGGGAATTTTGATTTTGACCTTTCCGAGCCCGTCTTGCTCTTGATAGGGCCGAAGGTTATCTCGTCCTTGCCTTGGCTGCTGGAATGGCCGATTGTAGCCCTCCCACGTGTGGTCCTCAGCTTCATTCCGTCGCTGAAAGTCATCAACAAATGGTGGCATGTTAGAAGCATTAGGAAGGACGTTGGACTGTACATTACCTTGATCCGGAGGGTCCGGCTCTCTAGTAACACGTGAAGGACCGCCAAACTCATAGTTGGTTCTCAAAGGTGGTGTTCCGGCTGGTGGTGTTTGTGCTTCCATAGTCTCCACTCGCTTGGATAGTTTAGCTACGGAATCGGACAATTGTTTCAATAGACTGATCATCTCAGGCGTGACGGTCTCGCTACTCGACTTGTTGGGACTTAGGGACCTGGACATGCTCAAGTAACAAACAAAGAAACTGGTTAGGTTAGAAAAACAAAGATCTCACTTGTGTATCGCTCACACTCTCGTTGGTATTGCCTAGCTGGTGGCTCGAGTTGTAAGGATCCAACACCTTAAGATCGCGATTTCCGAACCTTCTTAGCAACCCTTTGGAACTAGAATTGCTGAAACTGAATGTTAGTGTCGGAGATGAATCAAGACACCCCTAATTGGAGTATTGACCGTTGGATTGGTGTAGGTACGGTGAATGTGTTTAGAATGACGTTTGAGATGATTGAAAAAGTTTACTTGTACTTGATTAATAAAACAAGGCCAGCCGTTTTTTTTGTAGTGTTTTTTTTTTTTTTTGAAAGATATCTTAGACTTTGTCAAAGATTTGTAGGAGAGAGAATTAACCGTAATTGATTGCATATAGGGTTACCGAAACGTGTATGCAGCGTTTGAGCTTTCTCTTTTGTTTTGTTTTCGTTTTGTGTTTGCCTCTCCTCAAGATGTTGTCCGGATTTTGAATTGGCACACTTCAAGCACAAGTTAGATCTCAATTGGATAAGCAATAAGGTTAACAAGAAGAAGTGATCAATTGTACCAACTATGCTCTGATACCAACTGATACGGTGTAATCCGTGTTTGAGTCGATCTAGGCACAATGATCTCGAAACGGACTGAATGAAGCGAATTCAGTAGGCGGAGTGAAACGAAGATGATGAATAGGCGCAGGAAAGGTGAGAGAAGAACCAAAGAGAGAGCCAATGAAGGAACCAAGGCTGAAGAGCCAAAACCCCAATCGTGACAGCCCTAGACCCGTCTCCAATACAACTTTACACTAGCTCCGGCTGGACTAGCACAAAGAGGGACTCGTGAAGGCTCGAAGCACCAATCCGAAGGCGGTTGACACAAACAAGCTCAGCCAAGCAACAATAGCAATGCCAACCAAAAACTCTCTTGTTCTTTGATTGATTTTCTGAATGATTACAAATTCAATTCTAAGCAATGGATTTTACGTAACTAATCTGCAGCTAAAGAGGCTATATAAATAGACTCTTTTATCTAGACAAAAATAAAGAAAAGAAAGCTGAAAACATTAGTGGGAAGGTGGTAATAAGAGAGCTTCCTCTAATGTAGCTAACAACCTAACAAACACTAATTTCAGCTTAAAAATAGGCTGAATTATTCAACTTATCCTTGGAGTGCAAGCTGGACGTTTTTAACGTTTTTTAGGAGCCAAATGGGCTATCCGAATGGGCTGCATTGTTCAACAGATCCATGAGTGATTTGGATGTGTTTAAAGAGCCCAAATGATGATCCGAATGAGCTAAATTGTTACTCTCTTGGGCCTCTTTGAACGTGCTCAGCTGGCTGCCTTCTTGGGCTGTTTTAGATGTGAGCAGCAGCTCCCTTTGCTCTTGGGCTGCCTTGGACGTCTCCTCCCTTTGTTGTTGGGCTAACCTCGTGGGCTGCTTTGGACGTGATTAACAGCCTCCTGTTGGACTGCATTGGGCGTGAGCATGGGCTGCATTGGACGTGAGCACCAGCCTCCTCTTGGGCTGCATTGGCGTGAGCAACAGCCTCCTCTCCTGGGCTGCATTGGACGTGAGCAACAGCCTCCTCTCCTGGGCTGCATTGGACGTGAGCAACAACAGCCTGCATGGTCTCCTCGAGCTGCATGGGAAGTGAGTACGTTGGCATGGTCTCCTTGCTTGGTTCACTTGCTCCTACATTCATCAAAAGATTAACACATGATGTATGGAAATTAAATGGTTCACGCATTGTGTCAAGCAATAGCACTTCCCTTGACATAACCTCTTGGATCTCCTTAGCTCTTGCTCTAGTAATGGGACCTTGATAGCTTGTATGTGATGTTCCTACATCAGATATAATGTGGGTTTATGTATGTTGTGTACTTCTCCGGCTGGAAGTTGAAGGTTGTGCTTGGCGGCCCAAAACTGAAGCCCATCTCCTTGATCCAGTTTGAAGGCCTGCTTGTCTAGTTTGTTGGTAACTCGCTATCTTAAACATCTGAACCGGGTTTAATGGGATTTAAGTGAATGGGTTGTAAAACGTTGTGTTTGGACTTGGATGAGCGTGGATATATATATATACTCACTGAAGCAGCTCTTAAACCCTAGATTGATAGCTTGAGTGCTTCGTCCACAAAGAAAAAGAGAGAGAGAACATAGAGATAGAGAAGAAGGCGGATCTTCCAAATCTTGCTTTGAGCAAGAAGGATCCGTATGAGAAAAGAAGGAGAAGAGAGATCTGTTATCTCTTGGTTATCTTCTCACCATTGCTTCGTTGGTTCGCAACAGGGACGAAGATCAATCTCAGATTTTCGTCAAGGTGCCTTGAGGGGGCTTTTCTTCACCTTTGCTTCTTTGTATATCATGAGTTCTTTGTGTTTGCTTTCTTTTCTAGACCATAGGAAACGTGCTAGTATCTCTTGTCCTGTGTCTGTAATCTGTGTTCTTGGAAACCTAGTAAAACCCGGGACCGGATCTCCCCTCTTGAGGTCTCGCAGAGTAGGGGTATATTCAAAGCTTATCTTGAGTTCTAAATTTTTGAGTCATTTAGTTGCATATAACATTCATGCAATTGTCCTTTCCGTTCGAGACTTTTCTTCTATTTTGTTGAGTCAAACACGTTTTTGAAGTGATTGAAATTAAACCTTGTTTCTATCTAAAAGCTTTAGTTTGACTAAGCATCGAACTCACGTGAGGTTTTTGATTAATACAAGACGAGTCATCAACAAGCTTGTATAACACCACTAGAGAGTGAGAGAACCTTATTTTCTGAGTGATACACTTGCGAGGTGGTTTTGCTTAAACTAACCTAACGTGTTTGCTGTTGTTGAGTGTTTTGCATCATGTCAGGAACTTCTACAAGTTCAAAGAGCCCTGAGCCTATCACACCGGAGGTGTTCGGTCTCATCAAGAGCTTGAAAGATAGCATTGAGGGGCTAACTACAAGGATATCTACCTTAGAGACCTCTAGGGTGACCCCGGATTCTCGACCACTAATAGGTAACTTGGAGATAGGAGACAACTCGAGGGCGCAAAATCAAGCACAAGATCGAGTTCCCCTTCAAATCCAGCAAGCTGCGTTCCAAGCAACAAGGAATTCAAATGTTCCGCAGCCTTCTAGGCATGCCCATAGTTTAGGCAAGATTGCTTCCCAACCTGGTTGGAGAGACCTTGCTTTTGAGGAGCATATTTCTATCCCTTCTTCTCTAATTATTAATGATAATATGCCTAACTATCGTCACCAATTTCAAAATCCAGTTTATGATAATATGCCTAACTATGCTCACCAATTTCAGAATCTAGTTTATGACCAGGAAGAGGAGGACGATGGGGAGAATGAGGAATAGAGACCATAATGGATGCCTAATGGACGGAGGAGGCGAGATCAGCCAAGGAGGCATTAGAAAGGGCGACGTAATGATGAATGGAGACGTGAGCCCTATGGAGTCCAGCAAAGGAGAGACCGAGAACCGGAACATGACGGTCTTGGCAAAGTAAAGGTGAAAGTCCCTACTTTCGAGGGAAAATGTGATCCTGATGTGTATATGGCATGGGAGGCAAAGATAGAGCAAATATGGTCATGCCATAACTTTCCCGAACACAAAAAGGTACACTACGCAACCCTTGAATTTATTGACTATGCTATGATATGGTGGGATGATTTGGTGAAGGAAAGTGTCACGCTAGGAAATAGCACAAAAAGCTTTACATTTATAACTCGTTATAATTATCCTAACTTCTAGCGCACCCGCAGTGTACGGGACGTTTGTAGCATGGATAGTATTCCGAGGTCGAACACAAAGACTAAGGTGAAATTGACTCGGTTTTGTGATTAAGTTTAGTGAAGGTCTAAGATTAGAGAAGAGGGAATCAAAAAGGTGAAAATCTAAATTGTTTTTGGTCGGTTTTGGTGATCAATCAAAGATCACAATTCATGCAAAGTAAACAATCAAACTTGACTAAAAATCAGCACAAATGAACTAACCAAACAAGATAATGATCAAGGAAAGAAAAGACGGATTCTAGGGGTCGGAAGTTCCGGTTATGGCATAGAACTCAGGTTATCTATTCGTTCTTTGGATTAACTATTATATGTTGGGATTAAGTGTATCTAATTTGGGATCAATTACCGGGTAGGTCTCATGGTCCGACTAGTCCACACCTAAGGTCTTATTACCGGGTAGGTCTCTAAGAGTCTAAGGATAGGAGTTCTACACAAACCGGATTGTAAATTAGGGATCTAACCTATCCTTACCGGGTAAGTCTTGGAAAGGGAAGTCCTAAGCAACTATCCTAGCACATCTAATCCAATGGTGGCTTATTAGGCTCACCACTACCTAAGGTTTGCTATTTTAGATTCTAAGGGCAAGGATTACCGGGTAAGTCTCTCCTAGCACTTAGTCGCTACACTAGGTAGGTTAAACTCAGCAACACTTAGGATTTCAACATTTTATAGGTCTAAGGCAAGATCCTTAAAATCAGGTAAAATCACGGGCTGTTCTTCCTGAACCACGGCCGTGGTTCTTCAAGAACTACCCGTGATTCCTAACAGCAACTACGTTCATAAGCAAAAGTCATCCAAAGGCAAATCTAAGTTCATCCTATCACGATTCTAGCCATAACCATCCTTTCCTTACCCTAGAACCACATCAACTTAGCCTACAACATTCATAATGGAAATCGAAGCAAACAAACATAAAATCAAAACATCCATTGCAAGATAATGAAAGAAAAGTGGTGCACAAGTGAACTTAATTCAAAACCAAGCTGAAGATTAGAATAGAGTCACTTACAACCCTTCCAAAAGAAGGTTCAAAGGTTCATACAATCTCTAGAAAACGAAATCCGAAATACAAGAAAGCTATGGTGTGTTTCCTTCTCCTCCTCTTCAATGGAACTCTCCTTCTTCTCTTTGACACTTTCCTTCCTAGAAAAATCTTCTTCTTTTGAGAATATATTTGTTAGAGAGAAATGGATAATGGATGAGCTGCTCCCAAACTACCCCAGCTGCCTCAAACAACCCATGAAGGACCACTTTTATAACAAATCCTTCATGAGCTGGCCATGAGAGTCGTGGCACAGTTGTCACGAGAATCTGGCAAAATCCACGGTCATTTCCACGGCCTTGGTTCTTCAGAGAACCGTGATTTTATGCAGAAACTTCGCCTTGAGTCATTAAGCTGTAATTTGGTGCATGGCAAGTGTTGGTAAGGCTCCATGAGTCCTCCTCACCCCTTGGCTTGTGTCCTAATGAGTCCGAGTGTGTGCCATCTAAATGAACAATCCTCAAACGCATCGTTTAAGCTCCTAAACTTCCCGAAATACCTACAAAACGCGCACAAGTCCGTGTAGACGTCTATCTCGACAAAATGCGTGAATTGGGTGCAAAACGTCTTGAACTAATGCTAGATCATGCATGAATGAGCGAGAATTCTATCTAAATGTACACCTAAGACTATGTTATAAATCGTGTTATCAAAATACCCCATACTTAAGGTTTGCTCGTCCCCGAGCAAATGCTCAACTATAGACTAAAGATGACATGATTTATGTATGCAGAAAAATGGCAAAATCTTTTTGGGTTTTGTGCTTCTTACTATTGGATCACCTTCATAGTCATGATCAATGGCAATTGGATAAGCAATTATGTATCAAACAATAGGGCATGGAAAGACAATTGTACTTAACTCAAGAGCATGCATGAGATGTGAGGATGAAGAGGTCAAGAAGATCAAGAGTCTATCCAATCTACATTACTAAGTCTTACAAACATGCAAGTAGGTCATAAGGGCTTGCGACATAAAAGGCAAAGAAACGTTGCAATTGGGCGGGGGATTCTCTAGGTTATGTGATGCTAATCCGGGAATGGAACTAACTCCACATCCTTGTCCTCGATCAACTTCCCCCAAGTGTATATTTTTCCCTATCTTGCTTTCTTTTCTTTTTCTTTAACTCATTTTTGAGACAATGGCATTGGTGTACAAAAGCCGAAACCTTGGTGATTAGCCGTCCTCGGGCTTTTTCTTAGTTTTCGAGGTGCATCCACACCGGGCACACATACCAAAGCTCGTTAGGACTATTGGTTTATTTGACTTTGGCAAGGCACCAACACCCGATTATGTGAAGTGTACCGAGTTACTTGTCATTTAGACCAACGCCCCCAAACCTATATTTTGGCTACACTTCCACAATAATTTTCAGCATTTCATTGACGACATTCTTTTCATTACATCTTCACCCCGCACTTGCTTTTCACACATTTCAACACACTAGCATGCTCCTATTCCCGGATGGGTTTAAAGGAGGTCGATTTATATCAATTGAGGTGCTCAAGCAATCATGATCAAGATGAGAAGTAGAGAAATATGAAATGCCTCATTCATTCCTAGATGGTATGCAAGAACTATCATGTAATTTCGACTTTCAATACTCAATCCATTCTAGGCAATCATCATGATCACAAGTCATTCATAGAATTTAAGAGAAGTAGTTCAAGTCCACATATGCATTTATCAATTCAACACATAAGGTCATCCATAGCCAATCACAAGACAAGTTTCATCATTAGGATCATATCCAAGCCTAGAAAGCACAAAATTTTTTTTTTAAATTTTCTGATTTTTATGGGATTTTCGTTTTAAGTATGTACAATGCAAGACATGTGCAAAATATTAGCCTATCCTAGATGCTCATCATGCGAAGGATAATGCAAACCCCACCCCATACTTAGAAACACATTGTCCCCAATGTAGTATTCAAGTAAAGAGAGTGAAAGAAGGTTCTCACAATGTAAAATTGTTTGCTATGATATTTTGGAATCCTCAAGTGAATTGATGTTGGATGATCCTTTCAACCATGGTAGAGAGCTCTAAGCATCCTTCAAAGCTTCGGAACCCGCGCTAGGCACCGCTAGCCGTCCAAGTTCCGCGTCCGCTCCACCCATAATCGGTGAGGGTTTCATCATCATCATTTTCATCGCCAAGAAAGGCTTCCAATGCCACTAATGCTCTAGCACACACACGAAGGTAGACAAAACACACACAAAGCACACAAAAACAGAAAAATCTAAGCAAAAATGAAAAGGGAAAAATGTTACCAATGGGTTGCCTCCCACCAAGCGCTTCTTTAAGGTCATTAGCTTGACCAAACTCGGGAGCGTCTATTCGAGGTGAAGCGGGGCAATCATGTCCACCGGGGCTCCCGGAATATACTTCTTCAAGCGATGCCCATTCACCTTGAAATTTCCACAATGCTCCCCTCCTATTTCAATAGCTCCATGGGGAAAGATCTTCTTCACTACATATGGCCCGATCCATCTTGATTTGAGCTTTCCGGGAAAGAGCCTTAGCCTTGAGTTGAAGAGAAGGACAAGGTCTCCTTCACTCAACTCCTTTGGAATGATCCTCTTGTCATGCCACCTTTTGGTTCTCTCCTTGTAGATCCGGGCATTCTCATAAGCCTCCAACCGGAGCTCCTCAAGGGCATTGATATCAAGCAACCTCTTTTCTCCCGCTTCCTTGAGGTCAAAATTTAGCCACTTAATGGCCCAATAAGCTCTATGCTCCATTTCCACCGGAAGATGGCAAGACTTGCCATAGACCAACTTGTAGGGGGTGGTTCCAATTGGTGTTTTGAAGGCGGTTCTATATGCCCATAGTGCGTCATTGAGCTTCATAGCCCAATCCTTCCTTGTCCTAGACACCGTCTTCTCGAGGATGGCCTTGATCTCTCGGTTGGAGATCTCCACTTGACACTAGTTTGGGGATGGTAGGGTGTTCCCACCTTATGAGTCACCCCATACTTGGCCAAAAGTGCTCCAAAGTTCCTATTTGTGAAGTGCTTCCCTCCATCACTAATGATTACCCTTGGTGTTCCAAACCTAGGGAAGATCACCCGGTTGAAGAATCGTGTTACGCTAGGATTAGTAGCACAAAAAGCTTTACATTTATAACTCGAACTAAATCCTAAACTACCTAGCGAACCCCGCAGCGTACGGGTCGTTTTGTAGAAAGGAAAGTATTCCGAGGTCGAACACAAGGACTGAGGTGAAACTAAGTCATTCAATGATCGAAAATAGTGTTAATCTAGACTAAGATAAGATGAGGAATAAAGAAAATGGAAAACACAATGTTTTTGGAGGGTTTTGGGTGATCAAACAAGATCACAAGTATATGAACACAATCAAGCAACACAAACACACACTAAAACAAAGATAGGAAAATGGAAATAACAAAGCGGATTCTAGAGTTTGGAAGTCCGGGTATGGCATAGACTCAAGCTATCTATTCATTCCTCGGAGTAACTATGATATGTCGGGATTTAGCGTTTCTAAATTGGGATCAATTACCGGGTAGGTCTCATGGTCCACTAGTCCATTCCTAAGGTCTCATCACCGGGTAAGTCTCTAAGAACCTAAGAATAGGAATTCTACACAAACCGGATTGTTACCTAGGGGTCTAACCTATCCTTACCGGGTAAGTCTCGGAAAGGGAAGTCCTAGTCAACTATCCTAGCACACTTAGTCCAATGGCGGCTTGTGAGGCTCACCACTACCTAGGGTTTGTCATCTTAGGTATCTAAGATCGGAAATCATCGGGTAGATCTCTTCCCTCACTTAGGTTGATAGCATTAGGTGATCCTAAGCTAAATTAAACTCAACAAACACTAGGATTTCAACAACACAAGTCATCCAAGGGTAAAAATCTAAGTTCATCCTATCATGCTTCTAGCCATAGCCCTTCTTTCCTTACTCTAGAATCGCAACCTATCTAGCCAACAACATTCATTTCAAGATCAATCTCCACAAATAAATCATGCTTGCAAGTCATGGTCAAATGATGAAGAACAATCCAAAGAAAAGACATTAAAAGCATAGAATAGAAATTACCAAATCCTTACAAGGCTCCAAGAGCAAATCCAACTTGACAACAATGGAAGCTTCACTCGAATCTACTCTAATCTCACTCTAATACAAGAATCTATACTAATCTCTTCCAAGAACACCCCTAATGGGTGCTTGGAAGAGAGGCAACAATGGAGAAGTGTTTTGGGGAAGAAAGGTAGGTCAAAAGAGAGGAGAGAGATCCCCAATTACAGCCTGCAAAATCCTTTAAATACCCACTAGGATGCAAGATCAATGGAAGAGATCGTGGCCAGCTGTCGATGTGGTCCTGGCAAGAATCACGGGCATAATCACGGCCGTGGAAAGGGCCTTGACCGTGGTTTGTTCCAGAGACTTCTTCTAGGCTCGTTAAGCCATGATTTGTTGCATGGCTTGTGTTGGCAAGGTCCCATGAGTCCTCCTTAGCCCTTAGCTTGCATTCCAATGAGTCCGGAAGTGTGTCATCTCGAGGAATGATCCTCGGATGTATCGATTAGGCTCTTAAATCTCCCAAAATACCTACAAAGCAAGCAAAAGTCCGTGTAGACGTCTATCTCGACAAAATACGTGATTTGAGTGCAAACGCCGTGAACTAATGCTAAACCATGCATGAATGAGCGGAAAATCTATCTAAATGAGTGTCTAAAACTAAGTCATAAATCGTGTTATCAAAATACCCCATACTTAAGGTTTGCTCGTCCCCGAGCAAATTCCCAACTATAGACTAACAGATGACATGATTTATGTATGCAGAAAAATGGTAAAATATTTTTGGGATTGTGCTTCTAATATTGGATCACCTTCATAGTCATGTTTCACGGCAATGGACAAGCAATTATGTATCAAATAAATGAAAGCATGGAAAGACAATTACACTTAACTTGATAGCATGCAATGAAATGTAAAGATGAAGAAGTCAAGATGATCATGAGTATATCCAATCTAAATCACTTAGTCTTACACACATGCAAGTAGGTCAAAAGGACTTGTAAAATAGAAGGCCAAGAAACGTTGTGATGAGGTGGGAATTTTTCTAGGCTATGTGATGCTAATCCGGGAAAGGAACTAAACAACCACAACTTCACATTTCTTATCAACTTCCCTCAAGTGTATATTTTTCTTCATTTTCTTTTCTTTCTTTTCTTTTATTTTTGAGACAATGGCATTGGTGTACAAAAGCCGAAACCTTGGTGATTAGCCTTCCTCGGGCTTTTTCTATTTTTCGAGGTGCATCCACACCGGGCACACATACCAAAGCTCGTTAGGACTATCGGTTTATTTGACTTTGGCAAGGCACCAACACCCGATTATGTGAAGTGTACCGAGTTACTTGTCATTTAAGCCGATGTCCCCAAACCTATATTTTTGGCTACACTTTCACAACAATTTCAGCACTTCATTCATGACATTCCTTTCATCAACAACTTCACCTCACACTTGCTTTTCACACACATCAACACACTAACATGCTCCTATTCCCGGATGGGTCAAAAGAGGTCAAATTTATCTCAATTGAGGTGCTCAAGCAACATGATCAAGATGAGAAGTAGAGGAAGATGAATTGCCTTAATCACTCCTAATTGATGTGCAAGAACTAGCATGCAATTTCGACTTTCAATCCTCAATTAAATCAAGGCAAGCATCATAATCACAAGTCATTCATTGAATTCAAGATAAGTATTTCAAGTCCACATATGCATCATCAATTAAACACACAAGGCCATCCATAGCCAATCCACAAGACAAGGTTCATCATTAGGGTCATATCCAAGCCTAGAAAGCACAAAATTTTTAAATTTTCTGAGTTTTTTTGGAATTTTTGAAATATGTATGTACAATGCAAGATATAATAAAACATGTGACTAAAAAGAAACTATCCTAGATGCTAGTCATGCAGAAGATCATGCAAACCCCACCCCATACTTAGAAACACATTGTCCCCAATGTGGTATTCAAGTAAAGAGAGTGAAAGAAGGTTCTCACAATGTAAAATGGTTTTTGCTTCGGTATTTGGGATGAACTCGTGTGGAGTGGTGGTGATGGATGATCGATCAAGCATGGTAGAGAGCTCTTCATAATCATTCCGGCGTCGAGACCCGCGCCAAGGTATATGTGAGATGGGAGCTCTTCCATCTAACAAGACACCTCAAGCCGTCCAAGCCTCACGTCCGCTCCACCCATGTTTGAAAACGGAATCATCGTCATCAACTCACCTTGCAAGGCTTCCTCATTGCCTAAAATCTACCACAAACACAAAACACAAAAGCACACAAAAGCAAAAACAAAGGCAAAAGAGAAAAGGGAAAGAGTTGTACCAATGGGTTGCCTCCCATTAAGCGCTTCTTTTAGGTCATTAGCTTGACCAAACTCCGTGGATATGTCAATCCACCTCGAATACCATGGTTTGCTTGAGGAGTCCAAGCAACCATCTTTTCCCGGAATCCATGATGACAAGCAAGGGCCACTTGATGCCCAAATAAGCTTTAAGTTCTCTCTTCACCGGTGAGTAGTAGACTCCTTCATTACCGCTTCCTTGATGATAGTATAGAGTTGCAACCATAGGTGTCACCCCATACTTAGGCAACTTGTACTTCGCGGTCACACCGGTGAAATGCTTGTCATCCTCATCCCCTATGATCCGAGGAAAGCCGATTCTTGGAAATAATCCTTCATTGAAGTACTTCATAACCATCATGGATCCATCATGCTTGCCTCCATCATTCAATAATGGAGAATCCTTAGGAAAGGGGCTCCAATCTTCGTGTGTACTCCGGGCAAGCAAGAAAGGGTCGGAGGGAGCTGAGATTGGCTTAGGATGGACCACTACAGAGCCTTCCACGGTCGTGGTTTGTACTCCACGGTCGTGGTTCTCCCTGTAGTCTTCCACGGTCGTGGTTTGTCCTCCACGGCCGTGGTTCTCTCTGTTGCATCCGTTCCAAGTGAGCTCTTCATGTATGGTTCCGGGGTTGATGGCAAGGATGTCCGGGGATGAGAATACTTCATTGCACTCCTCTAAAGGTGAAGGAGATGGAGGTGAACCTTGAAGAATGGTAGGATCTCCTAGCATAAGAGCATTCCTAATCTCCTCGATCTCCCTCCTCATTTGTTCTTCTCTCTCGGTATTCAATCTCCTTTCTTCCTTCTGGGCCAAATCCCTTAGCCTCAATTGCTCCCGAGCTTCATTCAACTCTTCCTCAAGGCTTCTATTGGTTATGGTTGAATCGGGCAATCCTTGGATTTCCTCATAGTGAACCTCCTCTTGATGACATACTTCCGCTTCAAACTCCATGTGGGAACTAGAAATGGAAGCAAGGTTGCTTTCTAGATCATCCATCTTCCTCAACATTTTCTCTAGCATTGATTCCAATCGATCTTCATGAAGTTGATGGTGAGGTTCCTCATGAGGTAATGTAATCATGTGAGCTTGATCATGGGACTCGTGATAGACATTGAACTCCTCCCAATACTCAAACTCATCATGGAGAGGTCCTAGATCTTGGCCTTTCATCCACTCCTCATACTCCATGTTGTCAAGGTCGTCTTGGAGGTACAATCCGTCCATGGAAAACATGAAAAGGCAAAGACAAAAACAACACAAGATCAAAAGTAACAAGAAAGATAAACACTAAAAACAATCAAAGGCAAATGACTTAATCTTAACCTAGTCCCCGGCAACGACGCCAAAAACTTGTTACGCTAGGATTAGTAGCACAAAAAGCTTTACATTTATAACTCGAACTAAATCCTAAACTCCCTAGCGAACCCCGCAGTGTACGGGTCGTTTTGTAGAAAGGAAAGTATTCCGAGGTCGAACACAAGGACTGAGGTGAAACTAAGTCATTCAATGATCGAAAATAGTGTTAATCTAGACTAAGATAAGATGAGGAATAAAGAAAATGGAAAACACAATGTTTTTGGAGGGTTTTGGGTGATCAAACAAGATCACAAGTAGGAGGATTTTCTTCACTACATATGGCCCGGTCCTATTTCAATAGCTCCATGGGGAAAGATCTTCTTCACTACATATGGCCCGGTCCATCTTGATTTGAGCTTTCCGGGAAAGAGCCTTAGCCTTGAGTTGAAGAGAAAGACAAGGTGTCCTTCACTCAACTCCTTTGGAATGATCCTCCTGTCATGCCACCTTTTGGTTCTCTCCTTGTAGATCCGGGCATTCTCATAAGCCTCCAACCGGAGCTCCTCAAGGGCATTGATATCAAGCAACCTCTTTTCTCCCGCTTCCTTGAGGTCAAAATTTAGCCACTTAATGGCCCAATAAGCTCTATGCTCCATTTCCACCGGAAGATGGCAAGACTTGACATAGACCAACTTGTAGGGGGTGGTTCCAATTGGTGTTTTGAAGGCGGTTCTATATGCCCATAGTGCGTCATTGAGCTTCATAGCCCAATCCTTCCTTGTCCTAGACACCGTCTTCTCGAGGATGGCCTTGATCTCTCGGTTGGAGATCTCCACTTGACCCTAGTTTGGGGATGGTAGGGTGTTGCCACCTTATGAGTCACCCCATACTTGGCCAAAAGTGCTCCAAAGTTCCTATTTGTGAAGTGCTTCCCTCCATCACTAATGATTACCCTTGGTGTTCCAAACCTAGGGAAGATCACCCGGTTGAAGAATCGTGTTACGCTAGGATTAGTAGCACAAAAAGCTTTACATTTATAACTCGAACTAAATCCTAAACTACCTAGCGAACCCCGCAGTGTACGGGTCGTTTTGTAGAAAGGAAAGTATTCCGAGGTCGAACACAAGGACTGAGGTGAAACTAAGTCATTCAATGATCGAAAATAGTGTTAATCTAGACTAAGATAAGATGAGGAATAAAGAAAATGGAAAACACAATGTTTTTGGAGGATTTTGGGTGATCAAACAAGATCACAAGTATATAAACACAATCAAGCAACACAAACACACACTAAAACAAAGATAGGAAAATGGAAATAACAAAGCGGATTCTAGAGTTTGGAAGTCCGGGTATGGCAAAGACTCAAGCTATCTATTCATTCCTCGGAGTAACTATGATAT
The DNA here is from genome assembly GCA_033239125.1 of Fagopyrum homotropicum. Lineage (NCBI taxonomy): Eukaryota > Viridiplantae > Streptophyta > Magnoliopsida > Caryophyllales > Polygonaceae > Fagopyrum > Fagopyrum homotropicum. The sequence continues at coordinate 65,084,703 of BSWB01000005.1, forward strand.
GTCGGGATTTAGCGTTTCTAAATTGGGAACAATTACCGGGTAGGTCTCATGGTCCACTAGTCCATTCCTAAGGTCTCATCACCGGGTAAGTCTCTAAGAACCTAAGGATAGGAATTCTACACAAACCGGATTGTTACCTAGGGGTCTAACCTATCCTTACCGGGTAAGTCTCGGAAAGGGAAGTCCTAGTCAACTATCCTAGCACACTTAGTCCAATGGCGGCTTGTGAGGCTCACCACTACCTAGGGTTTGTCATCTTAGGTATCTAAGATCGGAAATCATCGGGTAGATCTCTTCCCTCACTTAGGTTGATAGCATTAGGTGATCCTAAGCTAAATTAAACTCAACAAACACTAGGATTTCAACAACACAAGTCATCCAAGGGTAAAAATCTAAGTTCATCCTATCATGCTTCTAGCCATAGCCCTTCTTTCCTTACTCTAGAATCGCAACCTATCTAGCCAACAACATTCATTTCAAGATCAATCTCCACAAATAAATCATGCTTGCAAGTCATGGTCAAATGATGAAGAACAATCCAAAGAAAAGACATTAAAAGCATAGAATAGAAATTACCAAATCCTTACAAGGCTCCAAGAGCAAATCCAACTTGACAACAATGGAAGCTTCACTCGAATCTACTCTAATCTCACTCTAAAACGAGAATCTATACTAATCTCTTCCAAGAACACCCCTAATGGGTGTTTGGAAGAGGGGCAACAATGGAGAAGTGTTTTGGGGAAGAAAGGTAGGTCAAAAGAGAGGAGAGAGATCCCCAATTACAGCCTGCAAAATCCTTTAAATACCCACTAGGATGCAAGAGCAATGGAAGAGATCGTGGCCAGCTGTCGATGTGGTCCTGGCAAGAATCACGGGCATAATCACGGCCGTGGAAAGGGCCTTGACCGTGGTTTGTTCCAGAGACTTCTTCTAGGCTCGTTAAGCCATGATTTGTTGCATGGCTTGTGTTGGCAAGGTCCCATGAGTCCTCCTTAGCCCTTAGCTTGCATTCCAATGAGTCCGGAAGTGTGTCATCTCGAGGAATGATCCTCGGATGTATCGATTAGGCTCTTAAATCTCCCAAAATACCTACAAAGCAAGCAAAAGTCCGTGTAGACGTCTATCTCGACAAAATACGTGATTTGAGTGCAAACGCCGTGAACTAATGCTAAACCATGCATGAATGAGCGGAAAATCTATCTAAATGAGTGTCTAAAACTAAGTCATAAATCGTGTTATCAAAATACCCCATACTTAAGGTTTGCTCGTCCCCGAGCAAATTCCCAACTATAGACTAACAGATGACATGATTTATGTATGCAAAAAAATGGTAAAATCTTTTTGGGATTGTGCTTCTAATATTGGATCACCTTCATAGTCATGTTTCACGGCAATGGACAAGCAATTATGTATCAAATAAATGAAAGCATGGAAAGACAATTACACTTAACTTGATAGCATGCAATGAAATGTAAAGATGAAGAAGTCAAGATGATCATGAGTATATCCAATCTAAATCACTTAGTCTTACACACATGCAAGTAGGTCAAAAGGACTTGTAAAATAGAAGGCCAAGAAACGTTGTGATGAGGTGGGAATTTTTCTAGGCTATGTGATGCTAATCCGGGAAAGGAACTAAACAACCACAACTTCACATTTCTTATCAACTTCCCTCAAGTGTATATTTTTCTTCATTTTCTTTTCTTTCTTTTCTTTTATTTTTGAGACAATGGCATTGGTGTACAAAAGCCGAAACCTTGGTGATTAGCCTTCCTCGGGCTTTTTCTATTTTTCGAGGTGCATCCACACCGGGCACACATACCAAAGCTCGTTAGGACTATCGGTTTATTTGACTTTGGCAAGGCACCAACACCCGATTATGTGAAGTGTACCGAGTTACTTGTCATTTAAGCCGATGTCCCCAAACCTATATTTTTGGCTACACTTTCACAACAATTTCAGCACTTCATTCATGACATTCCTTTCATCAACAACTTCACCTCACACTTGCTTTTCACACACATCAACACACTAACATGCTCCTATTCCCGGATGGGTCAAAAGAGGTCAAATTTATCTCAATTGAGATGCTCAAGCAACATGATCAAGATGAGAAGTAGAGGAAGATGAATTGCCTTAATCACTCCTAATTGATGTGCAAGAACTAGCATGCAATTTCGACTTTCAATCCTCAATTAAATCAAGGCAAGCATCATAATCACAAGTCATTCATTGAATTCAAGATAAGTATTTCAAGTCCACATATGCATCATCAATTAAACACACAAGGCCATCCATAGCCAATCCACAAGACAAGGTTCATCATTAGGGTCATATCCAAGCCTAGAAAGCACAAAAATTTTTAAATTTTCTGAATTTTTTTGGAATTTTTGAAATATGTATGTACAATGCAAGATATAATAAAACATGTGACTAAAAAGAAACTATCCTAGATGCTAGTCATGCAGAAGATCATGCAAACCCCACCCCATACTTAGAAACACATTGTCCCCAATGTGGTATTCAAGTAAAGAGAGTGAAAGAAGGTTCTCACAATGTAAAATGGTTTTTGCTTCGGTATTTGGGATGAACTCGTGTGGAGTGGTGGTGATGGATGATCGATCAAGCATGGTAGAGAGCTCTTCATAATCATTCCGGCGTCGAGACCCGCGCCAAGGTATATGTGAGATGGGAGCTCTTCCATCTAACAAGACACCTCAAGCCGTCCAAGCCTCACGTCCGCTCCACCCATGTTTGAAAACGGAATCATCGTCATCAACTCACCTTGCAAGGCTTCCTCATTGCCTAAAATCTACCACAAACACAAAACACAAAAGCACACAAAAGCAAAAACAAAGGCAAAAGAGAAAAGGGAAAGAGTTGTACCAATGGGTTGCCTCCCATTAAGCGCTTCTTTTAGGTCATTAGCTTGACCAAACTCCGTGGATATGTCAATCCACCTCGAATACCATGGTTTGCTTGAGGAGTCCAAGCAACCATCTTTTCCCGGAATCCATGATGACAAGCAAGGGCCACTTGATGCCCAAATAAGCTTTAAGTTCTCTCTTCACCGGTGAGTAGTAGACTCCTTCATTACCGCTTCCTTGATGATAGTATAGAGTTGCAACCATAGGTGTCACCCCATACTTAGGCAACTTGTACTCCGCGGTCAAACCGGTGAAATGCTTGTCATCCTCATCCCCTATGATCCGAGGAAAGCCGATTCTTGGAAAGAATCCTTCATTGAAGTACTTCATAACCATCATGGATCCATCATACTTGCCTCCATCATTCAATAATGGAGAATCCTTAGGAAAGGGGCTCTAATCTTCGTGTGTACTCCGGGCAAGCAAGAAAGGGTCGGAGGGAGCTGAGATTGGCTTAGGATGGACCACTACAGAGCCTTCCACGGTCGTGGTTTGTACTCCACGGTCGTGGTTCTCCCTGTAGTCTTCCACGGTCGTGGTTTGTCCTCCACGGCCGTGGTTCTCTCTGTTGCATCCGTTCCAAGTGAGCTCTTCATGTATGGTTCCGGGGTTGATGGCAAGGATGTCCGGGGATGAGAATACTTCATTGCACTCCTCTAAAGGTGAAGGAGATGGAGGTGAACCTTGAAGAATGGTAGGATCTCCTAGCATAAGAGCATTCCTAATCTCCTCGATCTCCCTCCTCATTTGTTCTTCTCTCTCGGTATTCAATCTCCTTTCTTCCTTCAGGGCCAAATCCCTTAGCCTCAATTGCTCCCGAGCTTCATTCAACTCTTCCTCAAGGCTTCTATTGGTTATGGTTGAATCGGGCAATCCTTGGATTTCCTCATAGTGAACCTCCTCTTGATGACATACTTCCGCTTCAAACTCCATGTGGGAACTAGAAATGGAAGCAAGGTTGCTTTCTAGATCATCCATCTTCCTCAACATTTTCTCTAGCATTGATTCCAATCGATCTTCATGAAGTTGATGGTGAGGTTCCTCATGAGGTAATGTAATCATGTGAGCTTGATCATGGGACTCGTGATAGACATTGAACTCCTCCCAATACTCAAACTCATCATGGAGAGGTCCTAGATCTTGGCCTTTCATCCACTCCTCATACTCCATGTTGTCAAGGTCGTCTTGGAGGTACAATCCGTCCATGGAAAACATGAAAAGGCAAAGACAAAAACAACACAAGATCAAAAGTAACAAGAAAGATAAACACTAAAAACAATCAAAGGCAAATGACTTAATCTTAACCTAGTCCCCGGCAACGGCGCCAAAAACTTGTTACGCTAGGATTAGTAGCACAAAAAGCTTTACATTTATAACTCGAACTAAATCCTAAACTCCCTAGCGAACCCCGCAGTGTACGGGTCGTTTTGTAGAAAGGAAAGTATTCCGAGGTCGAACACAAGGACTGAGGTGAAACGAAGTCATTCAATGATCGAAAATAGTGTTAATCTAGACTAAGATAAGATGAGGAATAAAGAAAATGGAAAACACAATGTTTTTGGAGGGTTTTGGGTGATCAAACAAGATCACAAGTAGGAGGATTTTCTTCACTACATATGGCCCGGTCCTATTTCAATAGCTCCATGGGGAAAGATCTTCTTCACTACATATGGCCCGGTCCATCTTGATTTGAGCTTTCCGGGAAAGAGCCTTAGCCTTGAGTTGAAGAGAAGGACAAGGTGTCCTTTACTCAACTCCTTTGGAATGATCCTCCTGTCATGCCACCTTTTGGTTCTCTCCTTGTAGATCCGGGCATTCTCATAAGCCTCCAACCGGAGCTCCTCAAGGGCATTGATATCAAGCAACCTCTTTTCTCCCGCTTCCTTGAGGTCAAAATTTAGCCACTTAATGGCCCAATAAGCTCTATGCTCCATTTCCACCGGAAGATGGCAAGACTTGACATAGACCAACTTGTAGGGGGTGGTTCCAATTGGTGTTTTGAAGGCGGTTCTATATGCCCATAGTGCGTCATTGAGCTTCATAGCCCAATCCTTCCTTGTCCTAGACACCGTCTTCTCGAGGATGGCCTTGATCTCTCGGTTGGAGATCTCCACTTGACCCTAGTTTGGGGATGGTAGGGTGTTGCCACCTTATGAGTCACCCCATACTTGGCCAAAAGTGCTCCAAAGTTCCTATTTGTGAAGTGCTTCCCTCCATCACTAATGATTACCCTTGGTGTTCCAAACCTAGGGAAGATCACCCGGTTGAAGAATCGTGTTACGCTAGGATTAGTAGAACAAAAAGCTTTACATTTATAACTCGAACTAAATCCTAAACTACCTAGCGAACCCCGCAGTGTACGGGTCGTTTTGTAGAAAGGAAAGTATTCCGAGGTCGAACACAAGGACTGAGGTGAAACTAAGTCATTCAATGATCGAAAATAGTGTTAATCTAGACTAAGATAAGATGAGGAATAAAGAAAATGGAAAACACAATGTTTTTGGAGGATTTTGGGTGATCAAACAAGATCACAAGTATATGAACACAATCAAGCAACACAAACACACACTAAAACAAAGATAGGAAAATGGAAATAACAAAGCGGATTCTAGAGTTTGGAAGTCCGGGTATGGCAAAGACTCAAGCTATCTATTCATTCCTCGGAGTAACTATGATATGTCGGGATTTAGCGTTTCTAAATTGGGATCAATTACCGGGTAGGTCTCATGGTCCACTAGTCCATTCCTAAGGTCTCATCACCGGGTAAGTCTCTAAGAACCTAAGGATAGGAATTCTACACAAACCGGATTGTTACCTAGGGGTCTAACCTATCCTTACCGGGTAAGTCTCGGAAAGGGAAGTCCTAGTCAACTATCCTAGCACACTTAGTCCAATGGCGGCTTGTGAGGCTCACCACTACCTAGGGTTTGTCATCTTAGGTATCTAAGATCGGAAATCATCGGGTAGATCTCTTCCCTCACTTAGGTTGATAGCATTAGGTGATCCTAAGCTAAATTAAACTCAACAAACACTAGGATTTCAACAACACAAGTCATCCAAGGGTAAAAATCTAAGTTCATCCTATCATGCTTCTAGCCATAGCCCTTCTTTCCTTACTCTAGAATCGCAACCTATCTAGCCAACAACATTCATTTCAAGATCAATCTCCACAAATAAATCATGCTTGCAAGTCATGGTCAAATGATGAAGAACAATCCAAAGAAAAGACATTAAAAGCATAGAATAGAAATTACCAAATCCTTACAAGGCTCCAAGAGCAAATCCAACTTGACAACAATGGAAGCTTCACTCGAATCTACTCTAATCTCACTCTAAAACGAGAATCTATACTAATCTCTTCCAAGAACACCCTTAATGGGTGTTTGGAAGAGGGGCAACAATGGAGAAGTGTTTTGGGGAAGAAAGGTAGGTCAAAAGAGAGGAGAGAGATCCCCAATTACAGCCTGCAAAATCCTTTAAATACCCACTAGGATGCAAGAGCAATGGAAGAGATCGTGGCCAGCTGTCGATGTGGTCCTGGCAAGAATCACGGGCATAATCACGGCCGTGGAAAGGGCCTTGACCGTGGTTTGTTCCAGAGACTTCTTCTAGGCTCGTTAAGCCATGATTTGTTGCATGGCTTGTGTTGGCAAGGTCCCATGAGTCCTCCTTAGCCCTTAGCTTGCATTCCAATGAGTCCGGAAGTGTGTCATCTCGAGGAATGATCCTCGGATGTATCGATTAGGCTCTTAAATCTCCCAAAATACCTACAAAGCAAGCAAAAGTCCGTGTAGACGTCTATCTCGACAAAATACGTGATTTGAGTGCAAACGCCGTGAACTAATGCTAAACCATGCATGAATGAGCGGAAAATCTATCTAAATGAGTGTCTAAAACTAAGTCATAAATCGTGTTATCAAAATACCCCATACTTAAGGTTTGCTCGTCCCCGAGCAAATTCCCAACTATAGACTAACAGATGACATGATTTATGTATGCAAAAAAATGGTAAAATCTTTTTGGGATTGTGCTTCTAATATTGGATCACCTTCATAGTCATGTTTCACGGCAATGGACAAGCAATTATGTATCAAATAAATGAAAGCATGGAAAGACAATTACACTTAACTTGATAGCATGCAATGAAATGTAAAGATGAAGAAGTCAAGATGATCATGAGTATATCCAATCTAAATCACTTAGTCTTACACACATGCAAGTAGGTCAAAAGGACTTGTAAAATAGAAGGCCAAGAAACGTTGTGATGAGGTGGGAATTTTTCTAGGCTATGTGATGCTAATCCGGGAAAGGAACTAAACAACCACAACTTCACATTTCTTATCAACTTCCCTCAAGTGTATATTTTTCTTCATTTTCTTTTCTTTCTTTTCTTTTATTTTTGAGACAATGGCATTGGTGTACAAAAGCCGAAACCTTGGTGATTAGCCTTCCTCGGGCTTTTTCTATTTTTCGAGGTGCATCCACACCGGGCACACATACCAAAGCTCGTTAGGACTATCGGTTTATTTGACTTTGGCAAGGCACCAACACCCGATTATGTGAAGTGTACCGAGTTACTTGTCATTTAAGCCGATGTCCCCAAACCTATATTTTTGGCTACACTTTCACAACAATTTCAGCACTTCATTCATGACATTCCTTTCATCAACAACTTCACCTCACACTTGCTTTTCACACACATCAACACACTAACATGCTCCTATTCCCGGATGGGTCAAAAGAGGTCAAATTTATCTCAATTGAGATGCTCAAGCAACATGATCAAGATGAGAAGTAGAGGAAGATGAATTGCCTTAATCACTCCTAATTGATGTGCAAGAACTAGCATGCAATTTCGACTTTCAATCCTCAATTAAATCAAGGCAAGCATCATAATCACAAGTCATTCATTGAATTCAAGATAAGTATTTCAAGTCCACATATGCATCATCAATTAAACACACAAGGCCATCCATAGCCAATCCACAAGACAAGGTTCATCATTAGGGTCATATCCAAGCCTAGAAAGCACAAAAATTTTTAAATTTTCTGAATTTTTTTGGAATTTTTGAAATATGTATGTACAATGCAAGATATAATAAAACATGTGACTAAAAAGAAACTATCCTAGATGCTAGTCATGCAGAAGATCATGCAAACCCCACCCCATACTTAGAAACACATTGTCCCCAATGTGGTATTCAAGTAAAGAGAGTGAAAGAAGGTTCTCACAATGTAAAATGGTTTTTGCTTCGGTATTTGGGATGAACTCGTGTGGAGTGGTGGTGATGGATGATCGATCAAGCATGGTAGAGAGCTCTTCATAATCATTCCGGCGTCGAGACCCGCGCCAAGGTATATGTGAGATGGGAGCTCTTCCATCTAACAAGACACCTCAAGCCGTCCAAGCCTCACGTCCGCTCCACCCATGTTTGAAAACGGAATCATCGTCATCAACTCACCTTGCAAGGCTTCCTCATTGCCTAAAATCTACCACAAACACAAAACACAAAAGCACACAAAAGCAAAAACAAAGGCAAAAGAGAAAAGGGAAAGAGTTGTACCAATGGGTTGCCTCCCATTAAGCGCTTCTTTTAGGTCATTAGCTTGACCAAACTCCGTGGATATGTCAATCCACCTCGAATACCATGGTTTGCTTGAGGAGTCCAAGCAACCATCTTTTCCCGGAATCCATGATGACAAGCAAGGGCCACTTGATGCCCAAATAAGCTTTAAGTTCTCTCTTCACCGGTGAGTAGTAGACTCCTTCATTACCGCTTCCTTGATGATAGTATAGAGTTGCAACCATAGGTGTCACCCCATACTTAGGCAACTTGTACTCCGCGGTCACACCGGTGAAATGCTTGTCATCCTCATCCCCTATGATCCGAGGAAAGCCGATTCTTGGAAAGAATCCTTCATTGAAGTACTTCATAACCATCATGGATCCATCATACTTGCCTCCATCATTCAATAATGGAGAATCCTTAGGAAAGGGGCTCCAGTCTTCGTGTGTACTCCGGGCAAGCAAGAAAGGGTCGGAGGGAGCTGAGATTGGCTTAGGATGGACCACTACAGAGCCTTCCACGGTCGTGGTTTGTACTCCACGGTCGTGGTTCTCCCTGTAGTCTTCCACGGTCGTGGTTTGTCCTCCACGGCCGTGGTTCTCTCTGTTGCATCCGTTCCAAGTGAGCTCTTCATGTATGGTTCCGGGGTTGATGGCAAGGATGTCCGGGGATGAGAATACTTCATTGCACTCCTCTAAAGGTGAAGGAGATGGAGGTGAACCTTGAAGAATGGTAGGATCTCCTAGCATAAGAGCATTCCTAATCTCCTCGATCTCCCTCCTCATTTGTTCTTCTCTCTCGGTATTCAATCTCCTTTCTTCCTTCAGGGCCAAATCCCTTAGCCTCAATTGCTCCCGAGCTTCATTCAACTCTTCCTCAAGGCTTCTATTGGTTATGGTTGAATCGGGCAATCCTTGGATTTCCTCATAGTGAACCTCCTCTTGATGACATACTTCCGCTTCAAACTCCATGTGGGAACTAGAAATGGAAGCAAGGTTGCTTTCTAGATCATCCATCTTCCTCAACATTTTCTCTAGCATTGATTCCAATCGATCTTCATGAAGTTGATGGTGAGGTTCCTCATGAGGTAATGTAATCATGTGAGCTTGATCATGGGACTCGTGATAGACATTGAACTCCTCCCAATACTCAAACTCATCATGGAGAGGTCCTAGATCTTGGCCTTTCATCCACTCCTCATACTCCATGTTGTCAAGGTCGTCTTGGAGGTACAATCCGTCCATGGAAAACATGAAAAGGCAAAGACAAAAACAACACAAGATCAAAAGTAACAAGAAAGATAAACACTAAAAACAATAAAAGGCAAATGACTTAATCTTAACCTAGTCCCCGGCAACGGCGCCAAAAACTTGTTACGCTAGGATTAGTAGCACAAAAAGCTTTACATTTATAACTCGAACTAAATCCTAAACTCCCTAGCGAACCCCGCAGTGTACGGGTCGTTTTGTAGAAAGGAAAGTATTCCGAGGTCGAACACAAGGACTGAGGTGAAACGAAGTCATTCAATGATCGAAAATAGTGTTAATCTAGACTAAGATAAGATGAGGAATAAAGAAAATGGAAAACACAATGTTTTTGGAGGGTTTTGGGTGATCAAACAAGATCACAAGCAGGAGGATTTTCTTCACTACATATGGCCCGGTCCTATTTCAATAGCTCCATGGGGAAAGATCTTCTTCACTACATATGGCCCGGTCCATCTTGATTTGAGCTTTCCGGGAAAGAGCCTTAGCCTTGAGTTGAAGAGAAGGACAAGGTGTCCTTCACTCAACTCCTTTGGAATGATCCTCTTGTCATGCCACCTTTTGGTTCTCTCCTTGTAGATCCGGGCATTCTCATAAGCCTCCAACCGGAGCTCCTCAAGGGCATTGATATCAAGCAACCTCTTTTCTCCCGCTTCCTTGAGGTCAAAATTTAGCCACTTAATGGCCCAATAAGCTCTATGCTCCATTTCCACCGGAAGATGGCAAGACTTGCCATAGACCAACTTGTAGGGGGTGGTTCCAATTGGTGTTTTGAAGGCGATTCTATATGCCCATAGTGCGTCATTGAGCTTCATAGCCCAATCCTTCCTTGTCCTAGACACCGTCTTCTCGAGGATGGCCTTGATCTCTCGGTTGGAGATCTCCACTTGACCCTAGTTTGGGGATGGTAGGGTGTTGCCACCTTATGAGTCACCCCATACTTGGCCAAAAGTGCTCCAAAGTTCCTATTTGTGAAGTGCTTCCCTCCATCACTAATGATTACCCTTGGTGTTCCAAACCTAGGGAAGATCACCCGGTTGAAGAATCGTGTTACGCTAGGATTAGTAGCACAAAAAGCTTTACATTTATAACTCGAACTAAATCCTAAACTACCTAGCGAACCCCGCAGTGTACGGGTCGTTTTGTAGAAAGGAAAGTATTCCGAGGTCGAACACAAGGACTGAGGTGAAACTAAGTCATTCAATGATCGAAAATAGTGTTAATCTAGACTAAGATAAGATGAGGAATAAAGAAAATGGAAAACACAATGTTTTTGGAGGGTTTTGGGTGATCAAACAAGATCACAAGTATATGAACACAATCAAGCAACACAAACACACACTAAAACAAAGATAGGAAAATGGAAATAACAAAGCGGATTCTAGAGTTTGGAAGTCCGGGTATGGCATAGACTCAAGCTATCTATTCATTCCTCGGAGTAACTATGATATGTCGGGATTTAGCGTTTCTAAATTGGGATCAATTACCGGGTAGGTCTCATGGTCCACTAGTCCATTCCTAAGGTCTCATCACCGGGTAAGTCTCTAAGAACCTAAGGATAGGAATTCTACACAAACCGGATTGTTACCTAGGGGTCTAACCTATCCTTACCGGGTAAGTCTCGGAAAGGGAAGTCCTAGTCAACTATCCTAGCACACTTAGTCCAATGGCGGCTTGTGAGGCTCACCACTACCTAGGGTTTGTCATCTTAGGTATCTAAGATCGGAAATCATCGGGTAGATCTCTTCCCTCACTTAGGTTGATAGCATTAGGTGATCCTAAGCTAAATTAAACTCAACAAACACTAGAATTTCAACAACACAAGTCATCCAAGGGTAAAAATCTAAGTTCATCCTATCATGCTTCTAGCCATAGCCCTTCTTTCCTTACTCTAGAATCGCAACCTATCTAGCCAACAACATTCATTTCAAGATCAATCTCCACAAATAAATCATGCTTGCAAGTCATGGTCAAATGATGAAGAACAATCCAAAGAAAAGACATTAAAAGCATAGAATAGAAATTACCAAATCCTTACAAGGCTCCAAGAGCAAATCCAACTTGACAACAATGGAAGCTTCACTCGAATCTACTCTAATCTCACTCTAAAATGAGAATCTATACTAATCTCTTCCAAGAACACCCCTAATGGGTGCTTGGAAGAGGGGCAACAATGGAGAAGTGTTTTGGGGAAGAAAGGTAGGTCAAAAGAGAGGAGAGAGATCCCCAATTACAGCCTGCAAAATCCTTTAAATACCCACTAGGATGCAAGAGCAATGGAAGAGATCGTGGCCAGCTGTCGATGTGGTCCTGGCAAGAATCACGGGCATAATCACGGCCGTGGAAAGGGCCTTGACCGTGGTTTGTTCCAGAGACTTCTTCTAGGCTCGTTAAGCCATGATTTGTTGCATGGCTTGTGTTGGCAAGGTCCCATGAGTCCTCCTTAGCCCTTAGCTTGCATTCCAATGAGTCCGGAAGTGTGTCATCTCGAGGAATGATCCTCGGATGTATCGATTAGGCTCTTAAATCTCCCAAAATACCTACAAAGCAAGCAAAAGTCCGTGTAGACGTCTATCTCGACAAAATACGTGATTTGTGTGCAAACGCCGTGAACTAATGCTAAACCATGCATGAATGAGCGGAAAATCTATCTAAATGAGTGTCTAAAACTAAGTCATAAATCGTGTTATCAAAATACCCCATACTTAAGGTTTGCTCGTCCCCGAGCAAATTCCCAACTATAGACTAACAGATGACATGATTTATGTATGCAAAAAAATGGTAAAATCTTTTTGGGATTGTGCTTCTAATATTGGATCACCTTCATAGTCATGTTTCACGGCAATGGACAAGCAATTATGTATCAAATAAATGAAAGCATGGAAAGACAATTACACTTAACTTGATAGCATGCAATGAAATGTAAAGATGAAGAAGTCAAGATGATCATGAGTATATCCAATCTAAATCACTTAGTCTTACACACATGCAAGTAGGTCAAAAGGACTTGTAAAATAGAAGGCCAAGAAACGTTGTGATGAGGTGGGAATTTTTCTAGGCTATGTGATGCTAATCCGGGAAAGGAACTAAACAACCACAACTTCACATTTCTTATCAACTTCCCTCAAGTGTATATTTTTCTTCATTTTCTTTTCTTTCTTTTCTTTTATTTTTGAGACAATGGCATTGGTGTACAAAAGCCGAAACCTTGGTGATTAGCCTTCCTCGGGCTTTTTCTATTTTTCGAGGTGCATCCACACCGGGCACACATACCAAAGCTCGTTAGGACTATCGGTTTATTTGACTTTGGCAAGGCACCAACACCCGATTATGTGAAGTGTACCGAGTTACTTGTCATTTAAGCCGATGTCCCCAAACCTATATTTTTGGCTACACTTTCACAACAATTTCAGCACTTCATTCATGACATTCCTTTCATCAACAACTTCACCTCACACTTGCTTTTCACACACATCAACACACTAACATGCTCCTATTCCCGGATGGGTCAAAAGAGGTCAAATTTATCTCAATTGAGATGCTCAAGCAACATGATCAAGATGAGAAGTAGAGGAAGATGAATTGCCTTAATCACTCCTAATTGATGTGCAAGAACTAGCATGCAATTTCGACTTTCAATCCTCAATTAAATCAAGGCAAGCATCATAATCACAAGTCATTCATTGAATTCAAGATAAGTATTTCAAGTCCACATATGCATCATCAATTAAACACACAAGGCCATCCATAGCCAATCCACAAGACAAGGTTCATCATTAGGGTCATATCCAAGCCTAGAAAGCACAAAAATTTTTAAATTTTCTGAATTTTTTTGGAATTTTTGAAATATGTATGTACAATGCAAGATATAATAAAACATGTGACTAAAAAGAAACTATCCTAGATGCTAGTCATGCAGAAGATCATGCAAACCCCACCCCATACTTAGAAACACATTGTCCCCAATGTGGTATTCAAGTAAAGAGAGTGAAAGAAGGTTCTCACAATGTAAAATGGTTTTTGCTTCGGTATTTGGGATGAACTCGTGTGGAGTGGTGGTGATGGATGATCGATCAAGCATGGTAGAGAGCTCTTCATAATCATTCCGGCGTCGAGACCCGCGCCAAGGTATATGTGAGATGGGAGCTCTTCCATCTAACAAGACACCTCAAGCCGTCCAAGCCTCACGTCCGCTCCACCCATGTTTGAAAACGGAATCATCGTCATCAACTCACCTTGCAAGGCTTCCTCATTGCCTAAAATCTACCACAAACACAAAACACAAAAGCACACAAAAGCAAAAACAAAGGCAAAAGAGAAAAGGGAAAGAGTTGTACCAATGGGTTGCCTCCCATTAAGCGCTTCTTTTAGGTCATTAGCTTGACCAAACTCCGTGGATATGTCAATCCACCTCGAATACCATGGTTTGCTTGAGGAGTCCAAGCAACCATCTTTTCCCGGAATCCATGATGACAAGCAAGGGCCACTTGATGCCCAAATAAGCTTTAAGTTCTCTCTTCACCGGTGAGTAGTAGACTCCTTCATTACCGCTTCCTTGATGATAGTATAGAGTTGCAACCATAGGTGTCACCCCATACTTAGGCAACTTGTACTCCGCGGTCACACCGGTGAAATGCTTGTCATCCTCATCCCCTATGATCCGAGGAAAGCCGATTCTTGGAAAGAATCCTTCATTGAAGTACTTCATAACCATCATGGATCCATCATACTTGCCTCCATCATTCAATAATGGAGAATCCTTAGGAAAGGGGCTCCAGTCTTCGTGTGTACTCCGGGCAAGCAAGAAAGGGTCGGAGGGAGCTGAGATTGGCTTAGGATGGACCACTACAGAGCCTTCCACGGTCGTGGTTTGTACTCCACGGTCGTGGTTCTCCCTGTAGTCTTCCACGGTCGTGGTTTGTCCTCCACGGCCGTGGTTCTCTCTGTTGCATCCGTTCCAAGTGAGCTCTTCATGTATGGTTCCGGGGTTGATGGCAAGGATGTCCGGGGATGAGAATACTTCATTGCACTCCTCTAAAGGTGAAGGAGATGGAGGTGAACCTTGAAGAATGGTAGGATCTCCTAGCATAAGAGCATTCCTAATCTCCTCGATCTCCCTCCTCATTTGTTCTTCTCTCTCGGTATTCAATCTCCTTTCTTCCTTCAGGGCCAAATCCCTTAGCCTCAATTGCTCCCGAGCTTCATTCAACTCTTCCTCAAGGCTTCTATTGGTTATGGTTGAATCGGGCAATCCTTGGATTTCCTCATAGTGAACCTCCTCTTGATGACATACTTCCGCTTCAAACTCCATGTGGGAACTAGAAATGGAAGCAAGGTTGCTTTCTAGATCATCCATCTTCCTCAACATTTTCTCTAGCATTGATTCCAATCGATCTTCATGAAGTTGATGGTGAGGTTCCTCATGAGGTAATGTAATCATGTGAGCTTGATCATGGGACTCGTGATAGACATTGAACTCCTCCCAATACTCAAACTCATCATGGAGAGGTCCTAGATCTTGGCCTTTCATCCACTCCTCATACTCCATGTTGTCAAGGTCGTCTTGGAGGTACAATCCGTCCATGGAAAACATGAAAAGGCAAAGACAAAAACAACACAAGATCAAAAGTAACAAGAAAGATAAACACTAAAAACAATAAAAGGCAAATGACTTAATCTTAACCTAGTCCCCGGCAACGGCGCCAAAAACTTGTTACGCTAGGATTAGTAGCACAAAAAGCTTTACATTTATAACTCGAACTAAATCCTAAACTCCCTAGCGAACCCCGCAGTGTACGGGTCGTTTTGTAGAAAGGAAAGTATTCCGAGGTCGAACACAAGGACTGAGGTGAAACGAAGTCATTCAATGATCGAAAATAGTGTTAATCTAGACTAAGATAAGATGAGGAATAAAGAAAATGGAAAACACAATGTTTTTGGAGGGTTTTGGGTGATCAAACAAGATCACAAGCAGGAGGATTTTCTTCACTACATATGGCCCGGTCCTATTTCAATAGCTCCATGGGGAAAGATCTTCTTCACTACATATGGCCCGGTCCATCTTGATTTGAGCTTTCCGGGAAAGAGCCTTAGCCTTGAGTTGAAGAGAAGGACAAGGTGTCCTTCACTCAACTCCTTTGGAATGATCCTCTTGTCATGCCACCTTTTGGTTCTCTCCTTGTAGATCCGGGCATTCTCATAAGCCTCCAACCGGAGCTCCTCAAGGGCATTGATATCAAGCAACCTCTTTTCTCCCGCTTCCTTGAGGTCAAAATTTAGCCACTTAATGGCCCAATAAGCTCTATGCTCCATTTCCACCGGAAGATGGCAAGACTTGCCATAGACCAACTTGTAGGGGGTGGTTCCAATTGGTGTTTTGAAGGCGATTCTATATGCCCATAGTGCGTCATTGAGCTTCATAGCCCAATCCTTCCTTGTCCTAGACACCGTCTTCTCGAGGATGGCCTTGATCTCTCGGTTGGAGATCTCCACTTGACCCTAGTTTGGGGATGGTAGGGTGTTGCCACCTTATGAGTCACCCCATACTTGGCCAAAAGTGCTCCAAAGTTCCTATTTGTGAAGTGCTTCCCTCCATCACTAATGATTACCCTTGGTGTTCCAAACCTAGGGAAGATCACCCGGTTGAAGAATCGTGTTACGCTAGGATTAGTAGCACAAAAAGCTTTACATTTATAACTCGAACTAAATCCTAAACTACCTAGCGAACCCCGCAGTGTACGGGTCGTTTTGTAGAAAGGAAAGTATTCCGAGGTCGAACACAAGGACTGAGGTGAAACTAAGTCATTCAATGATCGAAAATAGTGTTAATCTAGACTAAGATAAGATGAGGAATAAAGAAAATGGAAAACACAATGTTTTTGGAGGGTTTTGGGTGATCAAACAAGATCACAAGTATATGAACACAATCAAGCAACACAAACACACACTAAAACAAAGATAGGAAAATGGAAATAAAAAAGCGGATTCTAGAGTTTGGAAGTCCGGGTATGGCATAGACTCAAGCTATCTATTCATTCCTCGGAGTAACTATGATATGTCGGGATTTAGCGTTTCTAAATTGGGATCAATTACCGGGTAGGTCTCATGGTCCACTAGTCCATTCCTAAGGTCTCATCACCGGGTAAGTCTCTAAGAACCTAAGGATAGGAATTCTACACAAACCGGATTGTTACCTAGGGGTCTAACCTATCCTTACCGGGTAAGTCTCGGAAAGGGAAGTCCTAGTCAACTATCCTAGCACACTTAGTCCAATGGCGGCTTGTGAGGCTCACCACTACCTAGGGTTTGTCATCTTAGGTATCTAAGATCGGAAATCATCGGGTAGATCTCTTCCCTCACTTAGGTTGATAGCATTAGGTGATCCTAAGCTAAATTAAACTCAACAAACACTAGAATTTCAACAACACAAGTCATCCAAGGGTAAAAATCTAAGTTCATCCTATCATGCTTCTAGCCATAGCCCTTCTTTCCTTACTCTAGAATCGCAACCTATCTAGCCAACAACATTCATTTCAAGATCAATCTCCACAAATAAATCATGCTTGCAAGTCATGGTCAAATGATGAAGAACAATCCAAAGAAAAGACATTAAAAGCATAGAATAGAAATTACCAAATCCTTACAAGGCTCCAAGAGCAAATCCAACTTGACAACAATGGAAGCTTCACTCGAATCTACTCTAATCTCACTCTAAAATGAGAATCTATACTAATCTCTTCCAAGAACACCCCTAATGGGTGCTTGGAAGAGGGGCAACAATGGAGAAGTGTTTTGGGGAAGAAAGGTAGGTCAAAAGAGAGGAGAGAGATCCCCAATTACAGCCTGCAAAATCCTTTAAATACCCACTAGGATGCAAGAGCAATGGAAGAGATCGTGGCCAGCTGTCGATGTGGTCCTGGCAAGAATCACGGGCATAATCACGGCCGTGGAAAGGGCCTTGACCGTGGTTTGTTCCAGAGACTTCTTCTAGGCTCGTTAAGCCATGATTTGTTGCATGGCTTGTGTTGGCAAGGTCCCATGAGTCCTCCTTAGCCCTTAGCTTGCATTCCAATGAGTCCGGAAGTGTGTCATCTCGAGGAATGATCCTCGGATGTATCGATTAGGCTCTTAAATCTCCCAAAATACCTACAAAGCAAGCAAAAGTCCGTGTAGACGTCTATCTCGACAAAATACGTGATTTGTGTGCAAACGCCGTGAACTAATGCTAAACCATGCATGAATGAGCGGAAAATCTATCTAAATGAGTGTCTAAAACTAAGTCATAAATCGTGTTATCAAAATACCCCATACTTAAGGTTTGCTCGTCCCCGAGCAAATTCCCAACTATAGACTAACAGATGACATGATTTATGTATGCAAAAAAATGGTAAAATCTTTTTGGGATTGTGCTTCTAATATTGGATCACCTTCATAGTCATGTTTCACGGCAATGGACAAGCAATTATGTATCAAATAAATGAAAGCATGGAAAGACAATTACACTTAACTTGATAGCATGCAATGAAATGTAAAGATGAAGAAGTCAAGATGATCATGAGTATATCCAATCTAAATCACTTAGTCTTACACACATGCAAGTAGGTCAAAAGGACTTGTAAAATAGAAGGCCAAGAAACGTTGTGATGAGGTGGGAATTTTTCTAGGCTATGTGATGCTAATCCGGGAAAGGAACTAAACAACCACAACTTCACATTTCTTATCAACTTCCCTCAAGTGTATATTTTTCTTCATTTTCTTTTCTTTCTTTTCTTTTATTTTTGAGACAATGGCATTGGTGTACAAAAGCCGAAACCTTGGTGATTAGCCTTCCTCGGGCTTTTTCTATTTTTCGAGGTGCATCCACACCGGGCACACATACCAAAGCTCGTTAGGACTATCGGTTTATTTGACTTTGGCAAGGCACCAACACCCGATTATGTGAAGTGTACCGAGTTACTTGTCATTTAAGCCGATGTCCCCAAACCTATATTTTTGGCTACACTTTCACAACAATTTCAGCACTTCATTCATGACATTCCTTTCATCAACAACTTCACCTCACACTTGCTTTTCACACACATCAACACACTAACATGCTCCTATTCCCGGATGGGTCAAAAGAGGTCAAATTTATCTCAATTGAGATGCTCAAGCAACATGATCAAGATGAGAAGTAGAGGAAGATGAATTGCCTTAATCACTCCTAATTGATGTGCAAGAACTAGCATGCAATTTCGACTTTCAATCCTCAATTAAATCAAGGCAAGCATCATAATCACAAGTCATTCATTGAATTCAAGATAAGTATTTCAAGTCCACATATGCATCATCAATTAAACACACAAGGCCATCCATAGCCAATCCACAAGACAAGGTTCATCATTAGGGTCATATCCAAGCCTAGAAAGCACAAAAATTTTTAAATTTTCTGAATTTTTTTGGAATTTTTGAAATATGTATGTACAATGCAAGATATAATAAAACATGTGACTAAAAAGAAACTATCCTAGATGCTAGTCATGCAGAAGATCATGCAAACCCCACCCCATACTTAGAAACACATTGTCCCCAATGTGGTATTCAAGTAAAGAGAGTGAAAGAAGGTTCTCACAATGTAAAATGGTTTTTGCTTCGGTATTTGGGATGAACTCGTGTGGAGTGGTGGTGATGGATGATCGATCAAGCATGGTAGAGAGCTCTTCATAATCATTCCGGCGTCGAGACCCGCGCCAAGGTATATGTGAGATGGGAGCTCTTCCATCTAACAAGACACCTCAAGCCGTCCAAGCCTCACGTCCGCTCCACCCATGTTTGAAAACGGAATCATCGTCATCAACTCACCTTGCAAGGCTTCCTCATTGCCTAAAATCTACCACAAACACAAAACACAAAAGCACACAAAAGCAAAAACAAAGGCAAAAGAGAAAAGGGAAAGAGTTGTACCAATGGGTTGCCTCCCATTAAGCGCTTCTTTTAGGTCATTAGCTTGACCAAACTCCGTGGATATGTCAATCCACCTCGAATACCATGGTTTGCTTGAGGAGTCCAAGCAACCATCTTTTCCCGGAATCCATGATGACAAGCAAGGGCCACTTGATGCCCAAATAAGCTTTAAGTTCTCTCTTCACCGGTGAGTAGTAGACTCCTTCATTACCGCTTCCTTGATGATAGTATAGAGTTGCAACCATAGGTGTCACCCCATACTTAGGCAACTTGTACTCCGCGGTCACACCGGTGAAATGCTTGTCATCCTCATCCCCTATGATCCGAGGAAAGCCGATTCTTGGAAAGAATCCTTCATTGAAGTACTTCATAACCATCATGGATCCATCATGCTTGCCTCCATCATTCAATAATGGAGAATCCTTAGGAAAGGGGCTCCAATCTTCGTGTGTACTCCGGGCAAGCAAGAAAGGGTCGGAGGGAGCTGAGATTGGCTTAGGATGGACCACTACAGAGCCTTCCACGGTCGTGGTTTGTACTCCACGGTCGTGGTTCTCCCTGTAGTCTTCCACGGTCGTGGTTTGTCCTCCACGGCCGTGGTTCTCTCTGTTGCATCCGTTCCAAGTGAGCTCTTCATGTATGGTTCCGGGGTTGATGGCAAGGATGTCCGGGGATGAGAATACTTCATTGCACTCCTCTAAAGGTGAAGGAGATGGAGGTGAACCTTGAAGAATGGTAGGATCTCCTAGCATAAGAGCATTCCTAATCTCCTCGATCTCCCTCCTCATTTGTTCTTCTCTCTCGGTATTCAATCTCCTTTCTTCCTTCAGGGCCAAATCCCTTAGCCTCAATTGCTCCCGAGCTTCATTCAAATCTTCCTCATGGCTTCTATTGGTTATGGTTGAATCGGGCAATCCTTGGATTTCCTCATAGTGAACCTCCTCTTGATGACATACTTCCGCTTCAAGCTCCATGTGGGAACTAGAAAAGCAAGGTTGCTTTCTAGATCATCCATCTTCCTCAACATTTTCTCTAGCATTGATTCCAATCGATCTTCATGAAGTTGATGGTGAGGTTCCTCATGAGGTAATGTAATCATGTGAGCTTGATCATGGGACTCGTGATAGACATTGAACTCCTCCCAATACTCAAACTCATCATGGAGAGGTCCTAGATCTTGGCCTTTCATCCACTCCTCATACTCCATGTTGTCAAGGTCGTCTTGGAGGTACAATCCGTCCATGGAAAACATGAAAAGGCAAAGACAAAAACAACACAAGATCAAAAGTAACAAGAAAGATAAACACTAAAAACAATCAAAGGCAAATGACTTAATCTTAACCTAGTCCCCGGCAACGGCGCCAAAAACTTGTTACGCTAGGATTAGTAGCACAAAAAGCTTTACATTTATAACTCGAACTAAATCCTAAACTCCCTAGCGAACCCCGCAGTGTACGGGTCGTTTTGTAGAAAGGAAAGTATTCCGAGGTCGAACACAAGGACTGAGGTGAAACTAAGTCATTCAATGATCGAAAATAGTGTTAATCTAGACTAAGATAAGATGAGGAATAAAGAAAATGGAAAACACAATGTTTTTGGAGGGTTTTGGGTGATCAAACAAGATCACAAGTAGGAGGATTTTCTTCACTACATATGGCCCGGTCCTATTTCAATAGCTCCATGGGGAAAGATCTTCTTCACTACATATGGCCCGGTCTATCTTGATTTGAGCTTTCCGGGAAAGAGCCTTAGCCTTGAGTTGAAGAGAAGGACAAGGTCTCCTTCACTCAACTCCTTTGGAATGATCCTCTTGCAATGCCACCTTTTGGTTCTCTCCTTGTAGATCCGGGCATTCTCATAAGCCTCCAACCGGAGCTCCTCAAGGGCATTGATATCAAGCAACCTCTTTTCTCCCGCTTCCTTGAGGTCAAAATTTAGCCACTTAATGGCCCAATAAGCTCTATGCTCCATTTCCACCGGAAGATGGCAAGACTTGCCATAGACCAACTTGTAGGGGGTGGTTCCAATTGGTGTTTTGAAGGCGGTTCTATAAGCCCATAGTGCGTCATTGAGCTTCATAGCCCAATCCTTCCTTGTCCTAGACACCGTCTTCTCGAGGATGGCCTTGATCTCTCGGTTGGAGATCTCCACTTGACCCTAGTTTGGGGATGGTAGGGTGTTGCCACCTTATGAGTCACCCCATACTTGGCCAAAAGTGCTCCAAAGTTCCTATTTGTGAAGTGCTTCCCTCCATCACTAATGATTACCCTTGGTGTTCCAAACCTAGGGAAGATCACCCGGTTGAAGAATCGTGTTACGCTAGGATTAGTAGCACAAAAAGCTTTACATTTATAACTCGAACTAAATCCTAAACTACCTAGCGAACCCCGCAGTGTACGGGTCGTTTTGTAGAAAGGAAAGTATTCCGAGGTCGAACACAAGGACTGAGGTGAAACTAAGTCATTCAATGATCGAAAATAGTGTTAATCTAGACTAAGATAAGATGAGGAATAAAGAAAATGGAAAACACAATGTTTTTGGAGGGTTTTGGGTGATCAAACAAGATCACAAGTATATGAACACAATCAAGCAACACAAACACACACTAAAACAAAGATAGGAAAATGGAAATAACAAAGCGGATTCTAGAGTTTGGAAGTCCGGGTATGGCATAGACTCAAGCTATCTATTCATTCCTCGGAGTAACTATGATATGTCGGGATTTAGCGTTTCTAAATTGGGATCAATTACCGGGTAGGTCTCATGGTCCACTAGTCCATTCCTAAGGTCTCATCACCGGGTAAGTCTCTAAGAACCTAAGGATAGGAATTCTACACAAACCGGATTGTTACCTAGGGGTCTAACCTATCCTTACCGGGTAAGTCTCGGAAAGGGAAGTCCTAGTCAACTATCCTAGCACACTTAGTCCAATGGCGGCTTGTGAGGCTCACCACTACCTAGGGTTTGTCATCTTAGGTATCTAAGATCGGAAATCATCGGGTAGATCTCTTCCCTCACTTAGGTTGATAGCATTAGGTGATCCTAAGCTAAATTAAACTCAACAAACACTAGAATTTCAACAACACAAGTCATCCAAGGGTAAAAATCTAAGTTCATCCTATCATGCTTCTAGCCATAGCCCTTCTTTCCTTACTCTAGAATCGCAACCTATCTAGCCAACAACATTCATTTCAAGATCAATCTCCACAAATAAATCATGCTTGCAAGTCATGGTCAAATGATGAAGAACAATCCAAAGAAAGACATTAAAAGCATAGAATAGAAATTACCAAATCCTTACAAGGCTCCAAGAGCAAATCCAACTTGACAACAATGGAAGCTTCACTCGAATCTACTCTAATCTCACTCTAAAACGAGAATCTATACTAATCTCTTCCAAGAACACCCCTAATGGGTGCTTGGAAGAGGGGCAACAATGGAGAAGTGTTTTGGGGAAGAAAGGTAGGTCAAAAGAGAGGAGAGAGATCCCCAATTACAGCCTGCAAAATCCTTTAAATACCCACTAGGATGCAAGAGCAATGGAAGAGATCGTGGCCAGCTGTCGATGTGGTCCTGGCAAGAATCACGGGCATAATCACGGCCGTGGAAAGGGCCTTGACCGTGGTTTGTTCCAGAGACTTCTTCTAGGCTCGTTAAGCCATGATTTGTTGCATGGCTTGTGTTGGCAAGGTCCCATGAGTCCTCCTTAGCCCTTAGCTTGCATTCCAATGAGTCCGGAAGTGTGTCATCTCGAGGAATGATCCTCGGATGTATCGATTAGGCTCTTAAATCTCCCAAAATACCTACAAAGCAAGCAAAAGTCCGTGTAGACGTCTATCTCGACAAAATACGTGATTTGAGTGCAAACGCCGTGAACTAATGCTAAACCATGCATGAATGAGCGGAAAATCTATCTAAATGAGTGTCTAAAACTAAGTCATAAATCGTGTTATCAAAATACCCCATACTTAAGGTTTGCTCGTCCCCGAGCAAATTCCCAACTATAGACTAACAGATGACATGATTTATGTATGCAGAAAAATGGTAAAATATTTTTGGGATTGTGCTTCTAATATTGGATCACCTTCATAGTCATGTTTCACGGCAATGGACAAGCAATTATGTATCAAATAAATGAAAGCATGGAAAGACAATTACACTTAACTTGATAGCATGCAATGAAATGTAAAGATGAAGAAGTCAAGATGATCATGAGTATATCCAATCTAAATCACTTAGTCTTACACACATGCAAGTAGGTCAAAAGGACTTGTAAAATAGAAGGCCAAGAAACGTTGTGATGAGGTGGGAATTTTTCTAGGCTATGTGATGCTAATCCGGGAAAGGAACTAAACAACCACAACTTCACATTTCTTATCAACTTCCCTCAAGTGTATATTTTTCTTCATTTTCTTTTCTTTCTTTTCTTTTATTTTTGAGACAATGGCATTGGTGTACAAAAGCCGAAACCTTGGTGATTAGCCTTCCTCGGGCTTTTTCTATTTTTCGAGGTGCATCCACACCGGGCACACATACCAAAGCTCGTTAGGACTATCGGTTTATTTGACTTTGGCAAGGCACCAACACCCGATTATGTGAAGTGTACCGAGTTACTTGTCATTTAAGCCGATGTCCCCAAACCTATATTTTTGGCTACACTTTCACAACAATTTCAGCACTTCATTCATGACATTCCTTTCATCAACAACTTCACCTCACACTTGCTTTTCACACACATCAACACACTAACATGCTCCTATTCCCGGATGGGTCAAAAGAGGTCAAATTTATCTCAATTGAGGTGCTCAAGCAACATGATCAAGATGAGAAGTAGAGGAAGATGAATTGCCTTAATCACTCCTAATTGATGTGCAAGAACTAGCATGCAATTTCGACTTTCAATCCTCAATTAAATCAAGGCAAGCATCATAATCACAAGTCATTCATTGAATTCAAGATAAGTATTTCAAGTCCACATATGCATCATCAATTAAACACACAAGGCCATCCATAGCCAATCCACAAGACAAGGTTCATCATTAGGGTCATATCCAAGCCTAGAAAGCACAAAATTTTTTAAATTTTCTGAATTTTTTTGGAATTTTTGAAATATGTATGTACAATGCAAGATATAATAAAACATGTGACTAAAAAGAAACTATCCTAGATGCTAGTCATGCAGAAGATCATGCAAACCCCACCCCATACTTAGAAACACATTGTCCCCAATGTGGTATTCAAGTAAAGAGAGTGAAAGAAGGTTCTCACAATGTAAAATGGTTTTTGCTTCGGTATTTGGGATGAACTCGTGTGGAGTGGTGGTGATGGATGATCGATCAAGCATGGTAGAGAGCTCTTCATAATCATTCCGGCGTCGAGACCCGCGCCAAGGTATATGTGAGATGGGAGCTCTTCCATCTAACAAGACACCTCAAGCCGTCCAAGCCTCACGTCCGCTCCACCCATGTTTGAAAACGGAATCATCGTCATCAACTCACCTTGCAAGGCTTCCTCATTGCCTAAAATCTACCACAAACACAAAACACAAAAGCACACAAAAGCAAAAACAAAGGCAAAAGAGAAAAGGGAAAGAGTTGTACCAATGGGTTGCCTCCCATTAAGCGCTTCTTTTAGGTCATTAGCTTGACCAAACTCCGTGGATATGTCAATCCACCTCGAATACCATGGTTTGCTTGAGGAGTCCAAGCAACCATCTTTTCCCGGAATCCATGATGACAAGCAAGGGCCACTTGATGCCCAAATAAGCTTTAAGTTCTCTCTTCACCGGTGAGTAGTAGACTCCTTCATTACCGCTTCCTTGATGATAGTATAGAGTTGCAACCATAGGTGTCACCCCATACTTAGGCAACTTGTACTCCGCGGTCACACCGGTGAAATGCTTGTCATCCTCATCCCCTATGATCCGAGGAAAGCCGATTCTTGGAAAGAATCCTTCATTGAAGTACTTCATAACCATCATGGATCCATCATGCTTGCCTCCATCATTCAATAATGGAGAATCCTTAGGAAAGGGGCTCCAATCTTCGTGTGTACTCCGGGCAAGCAAGAAAGGGTCGGAGGGAGCTGAGATTGGCTTAGGATGGACCACTACAGAGCCTTCCACGGTCGTGGTTTGTACTCCACGGTCGTGGTTCTCCCTGTAGTCTTCCACGGTCGTGGTTTGTCCTCCACGGCCGTGGTTCTCTCTGTTGCATCCGTTCCAAGTGAGCTCTTCATGTATGGTTCCGGGGTTGATGGCAAGGATGTCCGGGGATGAGAATACTTCATTGCACTCCTCTAAAGGTGAAGGAGATGGAGGTGAACCTTGAAGAATGGTAGGATCTCCTAGCATAAGAGCATTCCTAATCTCCTCGATCTCCCTCCTCATTTGTTCTTCTCTCTCGGTATTCAATCTCCTTTCTTCCTTCAGGGCCAAATCCCTTAGCCTCAATTGCTCCCGAGCTTCATTCAACTCTTCCTCAAGGCTTCTATTGGTTATGGTTGAATCGGGCAATCCTTGGATTTCCTCATAGTGAACCTCCTCTTGATGACATACTTCCGCTTCAAGCTCCATGTGGGAACTAGAAATGGAAGCAAGGTTGCTTTCTAGATCATCCATCTTCCTCAACATTTTCTCTAGCATTGATTCCAATCGATCTTCATGAAGTTGATGGTGAGGTTCCTCATGAGGTAATGTAATCATGTGAGCTTGATCATGGGACTCGTGATAGACATTGAACTCCTCCCAATACTCAAACTCATCATGGAGAGGTCCTAGATCTTGGCCTTTCATCCACTCCTCATACTCCATGTTGTCAAGGTCGTCTTGGAGGTACAATCCGTCCATGGCAAACATGAAAAGGCAAAGACAAAAACAACACAAGATAAAAAGTAACAAGAAAGATAAACACTAAAAACAATCAAAGGCAAATGACTTAATCTTAACCTAGTCCCCGGCAACGGCGCCAAAAACTTGTTACGCTAGGATTAGTAGCACAAAAAGCTTTACATTTATAACTCGAACTAAATCCTAAACTCCCTAGCGAACCCCGCAGTGTATGGGTCGTTTTGTAGAAAGGAAAGTATTCCGAGGTCGAACACAAGGACTGAGGTGAAACTAAGTCATTCAATGATCGAAAATAGTGTTAATCTAGACTAAGATAAGATGAGGAATAAAGAAAATGGAAAACACAATGTTTTTGGAGGGTTTTGGGTGATCAAACAAGATCACAAGTAGGAGGATTTTCTTCACTACATATGGCCCGGTCCTATTTCAATAGCTCCATGGGGAAAGATCTTCTTCACTACATATGGCCCGGTCCATCTTGATTTGACCTTTCCGGGAAAGAGCCTTAGCCTTGAGTTGAAGAGAAGGACAAGGTCTCCTTCACTCAACTCCTTTGGAATGATCCTCTTGTCATGCCACCTTTTGGTTCTCTCCTTGTAGATCCGGGCATTCTCATAAGCCTCCAACCGGAGCTCCTCAAGGGCATTGATATCAAGCAACCTCTTTTCTCCCGCTTCCTTGAGGTCAAAATTTAGCCACTTAATGGCCCAATAAGCTCTATGCTCCATTTCCACCGGAAGATGGCAAGACTTGCCATAGACCAACTTGTAGGGGGTGGTTCCAATTGGTGTTTTGAAGGCGGTTCTATATGCCCATAGTGCGTCATTGAGCTTCATAGCCCAATCCTTCCTTGTCCTAGACACCGTCTTCTCGAGGATGGCCTTGATCTCTCGGTTGGAGATCTCCACTTGACCCTAGTTTGGGGATGGTAGGGTGTTGCCACCTTATGAGTCACCCCATACTTGGCCAAAAGTGCTCCAAAGTTCCTATTTGTGAAGTGCTTCCCTCCATCACTAATGATTACCCTTGGTGTTCCAAACCTAGGGAAGATCACCCGGTTGAAGAATCGTGTTACGCTAGGATTAGTAGCACAAAAAGCTTTACATTTATAACTCGAACTAAATCCTAAACTACCTAGCGAACCCCGCAGTGTACGGGTCGTTTTGTAGAAAGGAAAGTATTCCGAGGTCGAACACAAGGACTGAGGTGAAACTAAGTCATTCAATGATCGAAAATAGTGTTAATCTAGACTAAGATAAGATGAGGAATAAAGAAAATGGAAAACACAATGTTTTTGGAGGGTTTTGGGTGATCAAACAAGATCACAAGTATATGAACACAATCAAGCAACACAAACACACACTAAAACAAAGATAGGAAAATGGAAATAACAAAGCGGATTCTAGAGTTTGGAAGTCCGGGTATGGCATAGACTCAAGCTATCTATTCATTCCTCGGAGTAACTATGATATGTCGGGATTTAGCGTTTCTAAATTGGGATCAATTACCGGGTAGGTCTCATGGTCCACTAGTCCATTCCTAAGGTATCATCACCGGGTAAGTCTCTAAGAACCTAAGGATAGGAATTCTACACAAACCGGATTGTTACCTAGGGGTCTAACCTATCCTTACCGGGTAAGTCTCGGAAAGGGAAGTCCTAGTCAACTATCCTAGCACACTTAGTCCAATGGCGGCTTGTGAGGCTCACCACTACCTAGGGTTTGTCATCTTAGGTATCTAAGATCGGAAATCATCGGGTAGATCTCTTCCCTCACTTAGGTTGATAGCATTAGGTGATCCTAAGCTAAATTAAACTCAACAAACACTAGAATTTCAACAACACAAGTCATCCAAGGGTAAAAATCTAAGTTCATCCTATCATGCTTCTAGCCATAGCCCTTCTTTCCTTACTCTAGAATCGCAACCTATCTAGCCAACAACATTCATTTCAAGATCAATCTCCACAAATAAATCATGCTTGCAAGTCATGGTCAAATGATGAAGAACAATCCAAAGAAAAGACATTAAAAGCATAGAATAGAAATTACCAAATCCTTACAAGGCTCCAAGAGCAAATCCAACTTGACAACAATGGAAGCTTCACTCGAATCTACTCTAATCTCACTCTAAAACGAGAATCTATACTAATCTCTTCCAAGAACACCCCTAATGGGTGCTTGGAAGAGGGGCAACAATGGAGAAGTGTTTTGGGGAAAAAAGGTAGGTCAAAAGAGAGGAGAGAGATCCCCAATTACAGCCTGCAAAATCCTTTAAATACCCACTAGGATGCAAGAGCAATGGAAGAGATCGTGGCCAGCTGTCGATGTGGTCCTGGCAAGAATCACGGGCATAATCACGGCCGTGGAAAGGGCCTTGACCGTGGTTTGTTCCAGAGACTTCTTCTAGGCTCGTTAAGCCATGATTTGTTGCATGGCTTGTGTTGGCAAGGTCCCATGAGTCCTCCTTAGCCCTTAGCTTGCATTCCAATGAGTCCGGAAGTGTGTCATCTCGAGGAATGATCCTCGGATGTATCGATTAGGCTCTTAAATCTCCCAAAATACCTACAAAGCAAGCAAAAGTCCGTGTAGA
Organism: Fagopyrum homotropicum; assembly: GCA_033239125.1. Taxonomy (NCBI): domain Eukaryota; kingdom Viridiplantae; phylum Streptophyta; class Magnoliopsida; order Caryophyllales; family Polygonaceae; genus Fagopyrum; species Fagopyrum homotropicum. The sequence goes on from BSWB01000005.1 coordinate 65,113,840, forward strand.
CGTCTATCTCGACAAAATACGTGATTTGAGTGCAAACGCCGTGAACTAATGCTAAACCATGCATGAATGAGCGGAAAATCTATCTAAATGAGTGTCTAAAACTAAGTCATAAATCGTGTTATCAAAATACCCCATACTTAAGGTTTGCTCGTCCCCGAGCAAATTCCCAACTATAGACTAACAGATGACATGATTTATGTATGCAGAAAAATGGTAAAATATTTTTGGGATTGTGCTTCTAATATTGGATCACCTTCATAGTCATGTTTCACGGCAATGGACAAGCAATTATGTATCAAATAAATGAAAGCATGGAAAGACAATTACACTTAACTTGATAGCATGCAATGAAATGTAAAGATGAAGAAGTCAAGATGATCATGAGTATATCCAATCTAAATCACTTAGTCTTACACACATGCAAGTAGGTCAAAAGGACTTGTAAAATAGAAGGCCAAGAAACGTTGTGATGAGGTGGGAATTTTTCTAGGCTATGTGATGCTAATCCGGGAAAGGAACTAAACAACCACAACTTCACATTTCTTATCAACTTCCCTCAAGTGTATATTTTTCTTCATTTTCTTTTCTTTCTTTTCTTTTATTTTTGAGACAATGGCATTGGTGTACAAAAGCCGAAACCTTGGTGATTAGCCTTCCTCGGGCTTTTTCTATTTTTCGAGGTGCATCCACACCGGGCACACATACCAAAGCTCGTTAGGACTATCGGTTTATTTGACTTTGGCAAGGCACCAACACCCGATTATGTGAAGTGTACCGAGTTACTTGTCATTTAAGCCGATGTCCCCAAACCTATATTTTTGGCTACACTTTCACAACAATTTCAGCACTTCATTCATGACATTCCTTTCATCAACAACTTCACCTCACACTTGCTTTTCACACACATCAACACACTAACATGCTCCTATTCCCGGATGGGTCAAAAGAGGTCAAATTTATCTCAATTGAGGTGCTCAAGCAACATGATCAAGATGAGAAGTAGAGGAAGATGAATTGCCTTAATCACTCCTAATTGATGTGCAAGAACTAGCATGCAATTTCGACTTTCAATCCTCAATTAAATCAAGGCAAGCATCATAATCACAAGTCATTCATTGAATTCAAGATAAGTATTTCAAGTCCACATATGCATCATCAATTAAACACACAAGGCCATCCATAGCCAATCCACAAGACAAGGTTCATCATTAGGGTCATATCCAAGCCTAGAAAGCACAAAATTTTTTAAATTTTCTGAATTTTTTTGGAATTTTTGAAATATGTATGTACAATGCAAGATATAATAAAACATGTGACTAAAAAGAAACTATCCTAGATGCTAGTCATGCAGAAGATCATGCAAACCCCACCCCATACTTAGAAACACATTGTCCCCAATGTGGTATTCAAGTAAAGAGAGTGAAAGAAGGTTCTCACAATGTAAAATGGTTTTTGCTTCGGTATTTGGGATGAACTCGTGTGGAGTGGTGGTGATGGATGATCGATCAAGCATGGTAGAGAGCTCTTCATAATCATTCCGGCGTCGAGACCCGCGCCAAGGTATATGTGAGATGGGAGCTCTTCCATCTAACAAGACACCTCAAGCCGTCCAAGCCTCACGTCCGCTCCACCCATGTTTGAAAACGGAATCATCGTCATCAACTCACCTTGCAAGGCTTCCTCATTGCCTAAAATCTACCACAAACACAAAACACAAAAGCACACAAAAGCAAAAACAAAGGCAAAAGAGAAAAGGGAAAGAGTTGTACCAATGGGTTGCCTCCCATTAAGCGCTTCTTTTAGGTCATTAGCTTGACCAAACTCCGTGGATATGTCAATCCACCTCGAATACCATGGTTTGCTTGAGGAGTCCAAGCAACCATCTTTTCCCGGAATCCATGATGACAAGCAAGGGCCACTTGATGCCCAAATAAGCTTTAAGTTCTCTCTTCACCGGTGAGTAGTAGACTCCTTCATTACCGCTTCCTTGATGATAGTATAGAGTTGCAACCATAGGTGTCACCCCATACTTAGGCAACTTGTACTCCGCGGTCACACCGGTGAAATGCTTGTCATCCTCATCCCCTATGATCCGAGGAAAGCCGATTCTTGGAAAGAATCCTTCATTGAAGTACTTCATAACCATCATGGATCCATCATGCTTGCCTCCATCATTCAATAATGGAGAATCCTTAGGAAAGGGGCTCCAATCTTCGTGTGTACTCCGGGCAAGCAAGAAAGGGTCGGAGGGAGCTGAGATTGGCTTAGGATGGACCACTACAGAGCCTTCCACGGTCGTGGTTTGTACTCCACGGTCGTGGTTCTCCCTGTAGTCTTCCACGGTCGTGGTTTGTCCTCCACGGCCGTGGTTCTCTCTGTTGCATCCGTTCCAAGTGAGCTCTTCATGTATGGTTCCGGGGTTGATGGCAAGGATGTCCGGGGATGAGAATACTTCATTGCACTCCTCTAAAGGTGAAGGAGATGGAGGTGAACCTTGAAGAATGGTAGGATCTCCTAGCATAAGAGCATTCCTAATCTCCTCGATCTCCCTCCTCATTTGTTCTTCTCTCTCGGTATTCAATCTCCTTTCTTCCTTCAGGGCCAAATCCCTTAGCCTCAATTGCTCCCGAGCTTCATTCAACTCTTCCTCAAGGCTTCTATTGGTTATGGTTGAATCGGGCAATCCTTGGATTTCCTCATAGTGAACCTCCTCTTGATGACATACTTCCGCTTCAAGCTCCATGTGGGAACTAGAAATGGAAGCAAGGTTGCTTTCTAGATCATCCATCTTCCTCAACATTTTCTCTAGCATTGATTCCAATCGATCTTCATGAAGTTGATGGTGAGGTTCCTCATGAGGTAATGTAATCATGTGAGCTTGATCATGGGACTCGTGATAGACATTGAACTCCTCCCAATACTCAAACTCATCATGGAGAGGTCCTAGATCTTGGCCTTTCATCCACTCCTCATACTCCATGTTGTCAAGGTCGTCTTGGAGGTACAATCCGTCCATGGCAAACATGAAAAGGCAAAGACAAAAACAACACAAGATAAAAAGTAACAAGAAAGATAAACACTAAAAACAATCAAAGGCAAATGACTTAATCTTAACCTAGTCCCCGGCAACGGCGCCAAAAACTTGTTACGCTAGGATTAGTAGCACAAAAAGCTTTACATTTATAACTCGAACTAAATCCTAAACTCCCTAGCGAACCCCGCAGTGTATGGGTCGTTTTGTAGAAAGGAAAGTATTCCGAGGTCGAACACAAGGACTGAGGTGAAACTAAGTCATTCAATGATCGAAAATAGTGTTAATCTAGACTAAGATAAGATGAGGAATAAAGAAAATGGAAAACACAATGTTTTTGGAGGGTTTTGGGTGATCAAACAAGATCACAAGTAGGAGGATTTTCTTCACTACATATGGCCCGGTCCTATTTCAATAGCTCCATGGGGAAAGATCTTCTTCACTACATATGGCCCGGTCCATCTTGATTTGACCTTTCCGGGAAAGAGCCTTAGCCTTGAGTTGAAGAGAAGGACAAGGTCTCCTTCACTCAACTCCTTTGGAATGATCCTCTTGTCATGCCACCTTTTGGTTCTCTCCTTGTAGATCCGGGCATTCTCATAAGCCTCCAACCGGAGCTCCTCAAGGGCATTGATATCAAGCAACCTCTTTTCTCCCGCTTCCTTGAGGTCAAAATTTAGCCACTTAATGGCCCAATAAGCTCTATGCTCCATTTCCACCGGAAGATGGCAAGACTTGCCATAGACCAACTTGTAGGGGGTGGTTCCAATTGGTGTTTTGAAGGCGGTTCTATATGCCCATAGTGCGTCATTGAGCTTCATAGCCCAATCCTTCCTTGTCCTAGACACCGTCTTCTCGAGGATGGCCTTGATCTCTCGGTTGGAGATCTCCACTTGACCCTAGTTTGGGGATGGTAGGGTGTTGCCACCTTATGAGTCACCCCATACTTGGCCAAAAGTGCTCCAAAGTTCCTATTTGTGAAGTGCTTCCCTCCATCACTAATGATTACCCTTGGTGTTCCAAACCTAGGGAAGATCACCCGGTTGAAGAATCGTGTTACGCTAGGATTAGTAGCACAAAAAGCTTTACATTTATAACTCGAACTAAATCCTAAACTACCTAGCGAACCCCGCAGTGTACGGGTCGTTTTGTAGAAAGGAAAGTATTCCGAGGTCGAACACAAGGACTGAGGTGAAACTAAGTCATTCAATGATCGAAAATAGTGTTAATCTAGACTAAGATAAGATGAGGAATAAAGAAAATGGAAAACACAATGTTTTTGGAGGGTTTTGGGTGATCAAACAAGATCACAAGTATATGAACACAATCAAGCAACACAAACACACACTAAAACAAAGATAGGAAAATGGAAATAACAAAGCGGATTCTAGAGTTTGGAAGTCCGGGTATGGCATAGACTCAAGCTATCTATTCATTCCTCGGAGTAACTATGATATGTCGGGATTTAGCGTTTCTAAATTGGGATCAATTACCGGGTAGGTCTCATGGTCCACTAGTCCATTCCTAAGGTATCATCACCGGGTAAGTCTCTAAGAACCTAAGGATAGGAATTCTACACAAACCGGATTGTTACCTAGGGGTCTAACCTATCCTTACCGGGTAAGTCTCGGAAAGGGAAGTCCTAGTCAACTATCCTAGCACACTTAGTCCAATGGCGGCTTGTGAGGCTCACCACTACCTAGGGTTTGTCATCTTAGGTATCTAAGATCGGAAATCATCGGGTAGATCTCTTCCCTCACTTAGGTTGATAGCATTAGGTGATCCTAAGCTAAATTAAACTCAACAAACACTAGAATTTCAACAACACAAGTCATCCAAGGGTAAAAATCTAAGTTCATCCTATCATGCTTCTAGCCATAGCCCTTCTTTCCTTACTCTAGAATCGCAACCTATCTAGCCAACAACATTCATTTCAAGATCAATCTCCACAAATAAATCATGCTTGCAAGTCATGGTCAAATGATGAAGAACAATCCAAAGAAAAGACATTAAAAGCATAGAATAGAAATTACCAAATCCTTACAAGGCTCCAAGAGCAAATCCAACTTGACAACAATGGAAGCTTCACTCGAATCTACTCTAATCTCACTCTAAAACGAGAATCTATACTAATCTCTTCCAAGAACACCCCTAATGGGTGCTTGGAAGAGGGGCAACAATGGAGAAGTGTTTTGGGGAAAAAAGGTAGGTCAAAAGAGAGGAGAGAGATCCCCAATTACAGCCTGCAAAATCCTTTAAATACCCACTAGGATGCAAGAGCAATGGAAGAGATCGTGGCCAGCTGTCGATGTGGTCCTGGCAAGAATCACGGGCATAATCACGGCCGTGGAAAGGGCCTTGACCGTGGTTTGTTCCAGAGACTTCTTCTAGGCTCGTTAAGCCATGATTTGTTGCATGGCTTGTGTTGGCAAGGTCCCATGAGTCCTCCTTAGCCCTTAGCTTGCATTCCAATGAGTCCGGAAGTGTGTCATCTCGAGGAATGATCCTCGGATGTATCGATTAGGCTCTTAAATCTCCCAAAATACCTACAAAGCAAGCAAAAGTCCGTGTAGACGTCTATCTCGACAAAATACGTGATTTGAGTGCAAACGCCGTGAACTAATGCTAAACCATGCATGAATGAGCGGAAAATCTATCTAAATGAGTGTCTAAAACTAAGTCATAAATCGTGTTATCAAAATACCCCATACTTAAGGTTTGCTCGTCCCCGAGCAAATTCCCAACTATAGACTAACAGATGACATGATTTATGTATGCAGAAAAATGGTAAAATATTTTTGGGATTGTGCTTCTAATATTGGATCACCTTCATAGTCATGTTTCACGGCAATGGACAAGCAATTATGTATCAAATAAATGAAAGCATGGAAAGACAATTACACTTAACTTGATAGCATGCAATGAAATGTAAAGATGAAGAAGTCAAGATGATCATGAGTATATCCAATCTAAATCACTTAGTCTTACACACATGCAAGTAGGTCAAAAGGACTTGTAAAATAGAAGGCCAAGAAACGTTGTGATGAGGTGGGAATTTTTCTAGGCTATGTGATGCTAATCCGGGAAAGGAACTAAACAACCACAACTTCACATTTCTTATCAACTTCCCTCAAGTGTATATTTTTCTTCATTTTCTTTTCTTTCTTTTCTTTTATTTTTGAGACAATGGCATTGGTGTACAAAAGCCGAAACCTTGGTGATTAGCCTTCCTCGGGCTTTTTCTATTTTTCGAGGTGCATCCACACCGGGCACACATACCAAAGCTCGTTAGGACTATCGGTTTATTTGACTTTGGCAAGGCACCAACACCCGATTATGTGAAGTGTACCGAGTTACTTGTCATTTAAGCCGATGTCCCCAAACCTATATTTTTGGCTACACTTTCACAACAATTTCAGCACTTCATTCATGACATTCCTTTCATCAACAACTTCACCTCACACTTGCTTTTCACACACATCAACACACTAACATGCTCCTATTCCCGGATGGGTCAAAAGAGGTCAAATTTATCTCAATTGAGGTGCTCAAGCAACATGATCAAGATGAGAAGTAGAGGAAGATGAATTGCCTTAATCACTCCTAATTGATGTGCAAGAACTAGCATGCAATTTCGACTTTCAATCCTCAATTAAATCAAGGCAAGCATCATAATCACAAGTCATTCATTGAATTCAAGATAAGTATTTCAAGTCCACATATGCATCATCAATTAAACACACAAGGCCATCCATAGCCAATCCACAAGACAAGGTTCATCATTAGGGTCATATCCAAGCCTAGAAAGCACAAAATTTTTTAAATTTTCTGAATTTTTTTGGAATTTTTGAAATATGTATGTACAATGCAAGATATAATAAAACATGTGACTAAAAAGAAACTATCCTAGATGCTAGTCATGCAGAAGATCATGCAAACCCCACCCCATACTTAGAAACACATTGTCCCCAATGTGGTATTCAAGTAAAGAGAGTGAAAGAAGGTTCTCACAATGTAAAATGGTTTTTGCTTCGGTATTTGGGATGAACTCGTGTGGAGTGGTGGTGATGGATGATCGATCAAGCATGGTAGAGAGCTCTTCATAATCATTCCGGCGTCGAGACCCGCGCCAAGGTATATGTGAGATGGGAGCTCTTCCATCTAACAAGACACCTCAAGCCGTCCAAGCCTCACGTCCGCTCCACCCATGTTTGAAAACGGAATCATCGTCATCAACTCACCTTGCAAGGCTTCCTCATTGCCTAAAATCTACCACAAACACAAAACACAAAAGCACACAAAAGCAAAAACAAAGGCAAAAGAGAAAAGGGAAAGAGTTGTACCAATGGGTTGCCTCCCATTAAGCGCTTCTTTTAGGTCATTAGCTTGACCAAACTCCGTGGATATGTCAATCCACCTCGAATACCATGGTTTGCTTGAGGAGTCCAAGCAACCATCTTTTCCCGGAATCCATGATGACAAGCAAGGGCCACTTGATGCCCAAATAAGCTTTAAGTTCTCTCTTCACCGGTGAGTAGTAGACTCCTTCATTACCGCTTCCTTGATGATAGTATAGAGTTGCAACCATAGGTGTCACCCCATACTTAGGCAACTTGTACTCCGCGGTCACACCGGTGAAATGCTTGTCATCCTCATCCCCTATGATCCGAGGAAAGCCGATTCTTGGAAAGAATCCTTCATTGAAGTACTTCATAACCATCATGGATCCATCATGCTTGCCTCCATCATTCAATAATGGAGAATCCTTAGGAAAGGGGCTCCAATCTTCGTGTGTACTCCGGGCAAGCAAGAAAGGGTCGGAGGGAGCTGAGATTGGCTTAGGATGGACCACTACAGAGCCTTCCACGGTCGTGGTTTGTACTCCACGGTCGTGGTTCTCCCTGTAGTCTTCCACGGTCGTGGTTTGTCCTCCACGGCCGTGGTTCTCTCTGTTGCATCCGTTCCAAGTGAGCTCTTCATGTATGGTTCCGGGGTTGATGGCAAGGATGTCCGGGGATGAGAATACTTCATTGCACTCCTCTAAAGGTGAAGGAGATGGAGGTGAACCTTGAAGAATGGTAGGATCTCCTAGCATAAGAGCATTCCTAATCTCCTCGATCTCCCTCCTCATTTGTTCTTCTCTCTCGGTATTCAATCTCCTTTCTTCCTTCAGGGCCAAATCCCTTAGCCTCAATTGCTCCCGAGCTTCATTCAACTCTTCCTCAAGGCTTCTATTGGTTATGGTTGAATCGGGCAATCCTTGGATTTCCTCATAGTGAACCTCCTCTTGATGACATACTTCCGCTTCAAGCTCCATGTGGGAACTAGAAATGGAAGCAAGGTTGCTTTCTAGATCATCCATCTTCCTCAACATTTTCTCTAGCATTGATTCCAATCGATCTTCATGAAGTTGATGGTGAGGTTCCTCATGAGGTAATGTAATCATGTGAGCTTGATCATGGGACTCGTGATAGACATTGAACTCCTCCCAATACTCAAACTCATCATGGAGAGGTCCTAGATCTTGGCCTTTCATCCACTCCTCATACTCCATGTTGTCAAGGTCGTCTTGGAGGTACAATCCGTCCATGGCAAACATGAAAAGGCAAAGACAAAAACAACACAAGATAAAAAGTAACAAGAAAGATAAACACTAAAAACAATCAAAGGCAAATGACTTAATCTTAACCTAGTCCCCGGCAACGGCGCCAAAAACTTGTTACGCTAGGATTAGTAGCACAAAAAGCTTTACATTTATAACTCGAACTAAATCCTAAACTCCCTAGCGAACCCCGCAGTGTACGGGTCGTTTTGTAGAAAGGAAAGTATTCCGAGGTCGAACACAAGGACTGAGGTGAAACTAAGTCATTCAATGATCGAAAATAGTGTTAATCTAGACTAAGATAAGATGAGGAATAAAGAAAATGGAAAACACAATGTTTTTGGAGGGTTTTGGGTGATCAAACAAGATCACAAGTAGGAGGATTTTCTTCACTACATATGGCCCGGTCCTATTTCAATAGCTCCATGGGGAAAGATCTTCTTCACTACATATGGCCCGGTCCATCTTGATTTGACCTTTCCGGGAAAGAGCCTTAGCCTTGAGTTGAAGAGAAGGACAAAGTCTCCTTCACTCAACTCCTTTGGAATGATCCTCTTGTCATGCCACCTTTTGGTTCTCTCCTTGTAGATCCGGGCATTCTCATAAGCCTCCAACCGGAGCTCCTCAAGGGCATTGATATCAAGCAACCTCTTTTCTCCCGCTTCCTTGAGGTCAAAATTTAGCCACTTAATGGCCCAATAAGCTCTATGCTCCATTTCCACCGGAAGATGGCAAGACTTGCCATAGACCAACTTGTAGGGGGTGGTTCCAATTGGTGTTTTGAAGGCGGTTCTATATGCCCATAGTGCGTCATTGAGCTTCATAGCCCAATCCTTCCTTGTCCTAGACACCGTCTTCTCGAGGATGGCCTTGATCTCTCGGTTGGAGATCTCCACTTGACCCTAGTTTGGGGATGGTAGGGTGTTGCCACCTTATGAGTCACCCCATACTTGGCCAAAAGTGCTCCAAAGTTCCTATTTGTGAAGTGCTTCCCTCCATCACTAATGATTACCCTTGGTGTTCCAAACCTAGGGAAGATCACCCGGTTGAAGAATCGTGTTACGCTAGGATTAGTAGCACAAAAAGCTTTACATTTATAACTCGAACTAAATCCTAACCTACCTAGCGAACCCCGCAGTGTACGGGTCGTTTTGTAGAAAGGAAAGTATTCCGAGGTCGAACACAAGGACTGAGGTGAAACTAAGTCATTCAATGATCGAAAATAGTGTTAATCTAGACTAAGATAAGATGAGGAATAAAGAAAATGGAAAACACAATGTTTTTGGAGGGTTTTGGGTGATCAAACAAGATCACAAGTATATGAACACAATCAAGCAACACAAACACACACTAAAACAAAGATAGGAAAATGGAAATAACAAAGCGGATTCTAGAGTTTGGAAGTCCGGGTATGGCATAGACTCAAGCTATCTATTCATTCCTCGGAGTAACTATGATATGTCGGGATTTAGCGTTTCTAAATTGGGATCAATTACCGGGTAGGTCTCATGGTCCACTAGTCCATTCCTAAGGTCTCATCACCGGGTAAGTCTCTAAGAACCTAAGGATAGGAATTCTACACAAACCGGATTGTTACCTAGGGGTCTAACCTATCCTTACCGGGTAAGTCTCGGAAAGGGAAGTCCTAGTCAACTATCCTAGCACACTTAGTCCAATGGCGGCTTGTGAGGCTCACCACTACCTAGGGTTTGTCATCTTAGGTATCTAAGATCGGAAATCATCGGGTAGATCTCTTCCCTCACTTAGGTTGATAGCATTAGGTGATCCTAAGCTAAATTAAACTCAACAAACACTAGGATTTCAACAACACAAGTCATCCAAGGGTAAAAATCTAAGTTCATCCTATCATGCTTCTAGCCATAGCCCTTCTTTCCTTACTCTAGAATCGCAACCTATCTAGCCAACAACATTCATTTCAAGATCAATCTCCACAAATAAATCATGCTTGCAAGTCATGGTCAAATGATGAAGAACAATCCAAAGAAAAGACATTAAAAGCATAGAATAGAAATTACCAAATCCTTACAAGGCTCCAAGAGCAAATCCAACTTGACAGCAATGGAAGCTTCACTCGAATCTACTCTAATCTCACTCTAAAACGAGAATCTATACTAATCTCTTCCAAGAACACCCCTAATGGGTGCTTGGAAGAGAGGCAACAATGGAGAAGTGTTTTGGGGAAGAAAGGTAGGTCAAAAGAGAGGAGAGAGATCCCCAATTACAGCCTGCAAAATCCTTTAAATACCCACTAGGATGCAAGAGCAATGGAAGAGATCGTGGCCAGCTGTCGATGTGGTCCTGGCAAGAATCACGGGCATAATCACGGCCGTGGAAAGGGCCTTGACCGTGGTTTGTTCCAGAGACTTCTTCTAGGCTCGTTAAGCCATGATTTGTTGCATCGCTTGTGTTGGCAAGGTCCCATGAGTCCTCCTTAGCCCTTAGCTTGCATTCCAATGAGTCCGGAAGTGTGTCATCTCGAGGAATGATCCTCGGATGTATCGATTAGGCTCTTAAATCTCCCAAAATACCTACAAAGCAAGCAAAAGTCCGTGTAGACGTCTATCTCGACAAAATACGTGATTTGAGTGCAATCGCCGTGAACTAATGCTAAACCATGCATGAATGAGCGGAAAATCTATCTAAATGAGTGTCTAAAACTAAGTCATAAATCGTGTTATCAAATCGCACTACCACCTTGGCATCATTCGTAGGAGAGGTGATTGCCTCTACCCATCTTGACACATAGTCCACCGCCAATAGGATGTAGAGATTGCCACATGAAGAAGGGAATGGTCCCATGAAGTCTACACCCCACACATCAAAAATCTCAACTTCTTGGATGTTATTCAAAGGCATTTCATTCCTTCTTGAGATGTTGCCCGTCCTTTGGCAAGCATCACATGCCGCTACAAAACCTTGCACATCTCTAAACAAGTTAGGCCAATAAAAACCGGATTGCAATACCTTTGCACACGTCTTGTGTGAGCTAGTATGGCCTCCGCATGGTTAGGAGTGGCAATGCCGGATCACACTCTCCACTTCATCCTCCGGTATGCATCTTCTAAGCACCCTATCCGGGCCTCTCTTGAATAGAAGTGGCTCACTCCAATAGTAATGCCTTACATCGTTGAAGAACTTCTTCCTTTGTGCATATGTAAATCCGGGAGGCACTTCCTCACACACTAAGTAGTTCACGATGTCGGTGTACCATGGCTCACTTCCTCTAGCCACTTGGAACAAGCATTCCTCCACTATTTGCAATTGTTCATCCCGGAATGAATTATCTATCGGGATGTTGTGTTTCCCAAGCTCCAATGGTGGGAGTCTACTAAGGTGATCCGCCACGGAGTTCTCGGATCCCTTCTTATCTCGTATTTCCAAATCAAACTCTTGAAGAAGAAGGATCCACCGAATCGACCTTGGTTTGGCATCCTTCTTTGTAAGTAGATAACGGATCGCCGCATGATCCGTATAAACTATGACCTTCGCTCCAACAAGGTATGAGCGGAACTTCTCAAATGCATACACCACCGCCAACAACTCCTTCTCGGTGGTAGCATAATTGAGTTGGGCGTCATCTAGCGTCTTGCTAGCATAGTAAATAGCATGAGTGCGCCCTTCTTTCCTTTGCCCTAAAACGGCCCCAACGGCCACATCACTTGCATCGCACATGATCTCAAATGGTAGACTCCAATCCGGAGGTTGCATGATAGGTGCGGAGATCAAGGCGTTCTTCAACCTACAAAAAGCTTCAAGACAATCCTTGGAAAAGACAAAATCAACATCTTTCATTAGTAGGTTAGTGAGAGGCTTAGAAATTTTAGAGAAGTCTTGAATAAACCTCCGGTAAAAACCGGCATGCCCTAAGAAACTCCTTACCCCCTTCACCGAGGTAGGTGGTGGCAACTTCTCTATCGTTTCAATCTTAGCCCTATCAACCTCAATGCCACGGTTAGACACCAAGTGTCCTAACACAATCCCTTCACTTACCATGAAGTGGCATTTTTCCCAATTTAAGACAAGATTTGTCTCCTCACATCTTTGCAACACTAATGACAAGTTAGCCAAGCAATCATCGAAAGAAGAACCATAAACAGAGAAATCATCCATGAACACTTCCATGATATTTTCTATGTATTCTGAAAAGATAGACATCATACACCTTTGAAAGGTGGCGGGTGCATTACACAACCCAAATGGCATTCTCCTATATGCGAAGGTACCCCATGGACATGTAAAAGTTGTTTTCTCTTGGTCATCGGGGTGGATAGGGATTTGGAAGAATCCACTATACCCATCTAAATAGCAAAAATGAGAGTGTTGAGCTAACCTTTCTAGCATTTGGTCAATGAAGGGGAGGGGGAAGTGATCTTTCCTAGAGGCCATGTTTAATTTCCTATAATCAATGCACATCCTCCACCCCGTAACCGTCCTAGTCGGTATTAGTTCATTATTCTCATTAGTTACTACCGTCATTCCACCCTTTTTAGGCACTACATGAACGGGGCTAACCCACTTACTATCCGAGATAGGGTAGATAATTCCCGCATCTAGCAACTTAATGATTTCCTTTTTGACCACCTCTTTCATTATAGGGTTCAATCTCCTTTGATGTTCAATAGAGGGTTTGTGGTTATTTTCCATCATTATCTTATGCATGCACAAAGATGGCTTAATGCCAACCAAATCATCAATAGTATAACCAATGGCTTTCCTATGCAATCTTAGTTCATGCAGCAATTTAGCAAGTTCATCATCACTCAAGCATGCATTAACAATCACAGGATATGTAGAATTATCACCAAGAAATGCATACTTTAAGTGAGAGGGAAGGGGTTTGAGTTCAAGTGAGGGAGGACCTTTATCGGTTGAAGACGATCCAAATAAGGTTGGATGAGATGAATCCAAAGCAAAGGAGGACTCCCCATGGCTCCTAGAAGCGTGATCATCATCAAGAGCTGATTCAGGGAAAACCACGGTTGGAAACACGGATTGCTCATCTTCCACGGCCGTGGTTCTTGCCAAGCTTGCTTCTCGGAGTTGTCCAGAAAGTTTGACAGCCGTGGAACATAAATCTCGACCGTGGAATTTGCAGCTGTTCATCACCTCTTCGTGGCTTTCAAATCCAACTCTTGGCTCCTCATCCAAGGCTTCCAAGGCTTTGATCTTTTCATTGCAGTCCTCTTCAACACCTTCCTCCATCATACTTAAGGTGAGAACCTTTTCCAAGGGATCCTTGATCAAGATCGAGCTCACAATTTCTCTAGATTCTTCTTGCTCGACTATGTTGAAGATATCTTCATCAAGGGTTGGCCCTTTCATCATTGTGGAAAGCTTGAACTTGATGCTTTCTTCCCCTATGTTGAAGGAGAGAGTCCCGTTCTTGCAATCCACTAGGCAACCGGAAGTGGCTAGGAAAGGTCTTCCTAAGATGATAGGAACCGGATAATCCGCCGGAATGTCCAACACTACAAAATCAATAGGCACGTAGAATCCTCCTAGTTGCACCGGAATGTCCTCTAGAATCCCAACCGGATGAGTGATAGAACGGTCCGCCATATAAAGGGTCATCTTGACCGGCTTTGGCTCTCCTAACCCGACCTTGTTGCTAAGTGCAAGCGGTATGATGCTTACACTCGCCCCAAGATCACAAAGGGCCTCGTACTTCACATCTCCCACTCCTATTGGGACGCAAAAGGAGCCCGGATCCCTTAGCTTGGGAGGCATTTCTTCCTTCATGGTTTGGATCAATTCCGAGGATCTCTTGGTCATCCTTATCTCCCCATACTCCTCTAACTTCCTTTTGTTGGAGAGTATTTCTTTCAAAAATTTTCCATATGCCGGCATTCCTAAGATGGCATCCATGAACGGAATGTTAATATGTAACTTGGACATTAGTTCAAGGAACTTACCAAAGTGATTGTCCAAACGAGCTCTTGCTCTTGATTGTGGGAACGGTAGTGGTGGCTTGTATGGAGGTGGTGCCACATAGGTTGGCTCTACATCCTTGCTCTTGCCTCCATCTTCTTGCTTTCTTCCCTCTTCTACCACTACTTGCTTTCCCTTAGCTTGGTCCTTGGGCAAAGGATCCTTCATACTCAACCCACTCCTTGTTGTGATAGCCAACACTTGGCCTCTTGGGTTGTCTTCGGTTCTTCCGGGAAGCTTCCCCGGATCTCTATGTGCTTCACCCGCCTTTTGAAAGACTTGTGCTTCCAAGACCTTTTGAGCCTTAGAAATTGAAGTCACGGTGCTCTCGAGTCCACTCAACCTTCCTAGCAATTGCTCAAACATAACTTCGGTTCTATCCTTTGAAGGTTGAGGAAAACCGGGTGGAGGTTCTTGTGAAGCTCTTTGTGGTGGAGTTGTGCTTGTGGAGGCGGGAGGGTTCAAGGCTCCATCCGGGTTAGAGTAAGAAAATCCGGAATGGTTGTGGTTGGGCCGGTAATTGTTGAATTGCCGGTTGTTGTTGAAATTTCTTGAGCCTTGGTAATTGTTGAAGTTGCCCCTTCCCATATAATTCACATCCTCCTCCTTGGAAGACAAGTTAGCTTGTGGAAGCACTTGAGGAGTTGCTTGGCTCTTCAAGGTTGTAGTACACAACTCTCTCAAGGATTTCAATTCGTTGTTGATGGCGTCAAGCTTGAAATTGCTCATGGTGACTTCGCTCACCTCATATGCTCCCGCCTTTCTTCCTTCACTCTTCCTATGAGAGTACTTCTCAATCACTAGAGCTTGCTTCTCCACAAACTCCCAAGCATCATCTACATGTTTCTCCATAAATGTCCCACCGGAGAGAGATTGAAGCTTGAATTGGCTATCCTCATCAAGTCCCTTGAAATAGATTTTCAATAGCTCAATTTTCGGTATGCCATGGTGTGGACAATCTAGGAGAAGGTCTTTGAATCTCTCCCAAGACTTGAACAAACTTTCTCTATCCCTCATCACGAAGGCGTTGATCTTTCCTCTTAATTCGGTGGTCTTGGAAGGTGGAAAGAACTTGGTCAAGAACTCGGTTGTCATCTCCTCCCAAGTACCAACTCGCCCTTGCGGAATAGATTGATACCAAGCTAAGGCTTTATCCTTAAGAGAGAAGGAAAAAGCCCTAAGCTTATGGTTGTTGCTCTCCAATCTTGGCGGTCTAAGAGTCTCCATCAAAATCTCGTAGTTCATCAAATGTTGGTGAGGAGACTCTCCTTCCATCCCTCCAAATTGATTGTGCCGGATCATTTGTAGAACTTGAGGGCGGAGCTCATAGTTGTGGGTTGCGGGATCTCCTAGATTCACACCCGGTCGGTGTGCTCTTTGTGTCGGATCCATACGTCTCCCTAGGGTTTGTGGCTCCTCGATAGCAATGGGAACAACCCTAACATTGGCCGCCGGCTGCGGTTGTACCATCGGTGGTGGAGGAGGTGGAGGTTGTCGGCGATTAAGCTCTCCTTGAATAAGGGCTTGCCTAATCTCCTCAATCTCCCTCCTTGTTTCCTCTTGCCTCTCATTGGCAAGTCTCCTTTCTTCCTCCAAGAGCTCATCTCTTAGCCTTATTTGCTCTAAGGCTTCATCTAACTCAGCTTGAAGATTTCTACCGGCCATCTCTCTCTCTTTTCGGATGTTCTTGGATCTAGATCGAAGGGTTTTCTCCGGTTCGGGATCGAATGGAGCTAAATCCTTGCCACGAGATCTTCGCATACACCTAAAGAGTAATAGATGTCCTGAAAAGCAAAGACACCAACCAAAGAGAGATCAAAAGCAACAAGAAAGATCTACACTAGAAACAATCACAAAATAGACTCAATCTAAACCTAGTCCCCGGCAACGGCGCCAAAAAACTTGTTACGCTAAAAAGAGTGTACGCAATAAGCCTTAAATTTATACTCGTTATAATTATCCTAACTTCTAGCGCACCCGCAGTGTACGGGACGTTTGTAGCATGGATAGTATTCCGAGGTCGAACACAAAGACTAAGGTGAAATTGACTCGGTTTTGTGATTAAGTTTAGTGAAGGTCTAAGATTAGAGAAGAGGGAATCAAAAAGGTGAAAATCTAAATTGTTTTTGGTCGGTTTTGGTGATCAATCAAAGATAACAATTCATGCAAAGTAAACAATCAAACTAGACTAAAAATCAGCACAAATGAACTAACCAAACAAGATAATGATCAAGGAAAGAAAAGACGGATTCTAGGGGTCGGAAGTTCCGGTTATGGCATAGAACTCAGGTTATCTATTCGTTCTTTGGATTAACTAATATATGTTGGGATTAAGTGTATCTAATTTGGGATCAATTACCGGGTAGGTCTCATGGAGTCTAAGGATAGGAGTTCTACACAAACCGGATTGTAAATTAGGGATCTAACCTATCCTTACCGGGTAAGTCTTGGAAAGGGAAGTCCTAAGCAACTATCCTAGCACATCTAATCCAATGGTGGCTTATTAGGCTCACCACTACCTAAGGTTTGCTATTTTAGATTCTAAGGGCAAGGATTACCGGGTAAGTCTCTCCTAGCACTTAGTCGCTACACTAGGTAGGTTAAACTCAGCAACACTTAGGATTTCAACATTTTATAGGTCTAAGGCAAGATCCTTAAAATCAGGTAAAATCACGGGCTGTTCTTCCTAAACCACGGCCGTGGTTCTTCAAGAACTACCCGTGATTCCTAACAGCAACTACGTTCATAAGCAAAAGTCATCCAAAGGCAAATCTAAGTTCATCCTATCACGATTCTAGCCATAACCATCCTTTCCTTACCCTAGAACCACATCAATTTAGCCTACAACATTCATAATGGAAATCGAAGCAAACAAACATAAAATCAAAACATCCATTGCAAGATAATGAAAGAAAAGTGGTGCACAAGTGAACTTAATTCAAAACCAAGCTGAAGATTAGAATAGAGTCACTTACAACCCTTCCAAAAGAAGGTTCAAAGGTTCATACAATCTCTAGAAAACGAAATCCGAAATACAAGAAAGCTATGGTGTGTTTCCTTCTCCTCCTCTTCAATGGAACTCTCCTTCTTCTCTTTGACACTTTTCTTCCTAGAAAAATCTTCTTCTTTTGGGAATATATTTGTTAAAGAGAAATGGATAATGGATGAGCTGCTCCCAAACTACCCCAGCTGCCTCAAACAACCCATAAAGGACCACTTTTATAACAAATCCTTCATGAGCTGGCCATGAGAGTCGTGGCACAGCTGTCACGAGAATCTGGCAAAATCCACGGTCATTTCCACGGCCGTGGTTCTTCAGAGAACCGTGATTTTATGCAGAAACTTCGCCTTGAGTCATTAAGCTGTGATTTGGTGCATGGCAAGTGTTGGTAAGGCTCCATGAGTCCTCCTCACCCCTTGGCTTGTGTCCTAATGAGTCCGAGGGTGTGCCATCTAAATGAACGATCCTCAAACGCATCGTTTAAGCTCCTTAACTTCCCGAAATACCTACAAAACGCGCACAAGTCCGTGTAGACGTCTATCTCGACAAAATGCGTGAATTGGGTGCAAAACGTCTTGAACTAATGCTAGATCATGCATGAATGAGCGAGAATTCTATCTAAATGTACACCTAAGACTATGTTATAAATCGTGTTATCAAAATACCCCATAGCAAACAATTTTACATTGTGAGAACCTTCTTTCACTCTCTTTACTTGAATACCACATTGGGGACAATGTGTTTCTAAGTATGGGGTGGGGTTTGCATGATCCTTCGCATGATGAGCATCTAGGATAGGCTAATATTTTGCACATGTCTTGCATTGTACATACTTATCCTTAAGAGAGAAGGAAAAAGCCCTAAGCTTATGGTTGTTGCTCTCCAATCTTGGCGGTCTAACAGTCTCCATCAAAATCTCGTAGTTCATCAAATGTTGGTGAGGAGACTCTCCTTCCATCCCTCCAAATTGATTGTGCCGGATCATTTGTAGAACTTGAGGGCGGAGCTCATAGTTGTGGGTTGCGGGATCTCCTAGATTCACACCCGGTCGGTGTGCTCTTTGTGCCGGATCCATACGTCTCCCTAGGGTTTGTGGCTCCTCGATAGCAATGGGAACAACCCTAACATTGGCCGCCGGCTACGGTTGTACCATCGGTGGTGGAGGAGGTGGAGGTTGTCGGCGATTAAGCTCTCCTTGAACAAGGGCTCGCCTAATCTCCTCAATCTCCCTCCTTGTTTCCTCTTGCCTCTCATTGGCAAGTCTCCTTTCTTCCTCCAAGAGCTCATCTCTTAGCCTTATTTGCTCTAAGGCTTCATCTAACTCAGCTTGAAGATTTCTACCGGCCATCTCTCTCTCTTTTCGGATGTTCTTGGATCTAGATCGAAGGGTTTTCTCCGGTTCGGGATCGAATGGAGCTAAATCCATGCCACGAGATCTTCGCATACACCTAAAGAGTAATAGATGTCCTGAAAAGCAAAGACACCAACCAAAGAGAGATCAAAAGCAACATGAAAGATCTACACTAGAAACAATCACAAAATAGACTCAATCTAGACCTAGTCCCCGGCAACGGCGCCAAAAACTTGTCACGCTAGGAAATAGCACAAAAAGCTTTACATTTATAACTCGTTATAATTATCCTAACTTCTAGCGCACCCGCAGTGTACGGGACGTTTGTAGCATGGATAGTATTCCGAGGTCGAACACAAAGACTAAGGTGAAATTGACTCGGTTTTGCGATTAAGTTTAGTGAAGGTCTAAGATTAGAGAAGAGGGAATCAAAAAGGTGAAAATCTAAATTGTTTTTGGTCGGTTTTGGTGATCAATCAAAGATAACAATTCATGCAAAGTAAACAATCAAACTAGACTAAAAATCAGCACAAATGAACTAACCAAACAAGATAATGATCAAGGAAAGAAAAGACGGATTCTAGGGGTCGGAAGTTCCGGTTATGGCATAGAACTCAGGTTATCTATTCGTTCTTTGGATTAACTAATATATGTTGGGATTAAGTGTATCTAATTTGGGATCAATTACCGGGTAGGTCTCATGGAGTCTAAGGATAGGAGTTCTACACAAACCGGATTGTAAATTAGGGATCTAACCTATCCTTACCGGGTAAGTCTTGGAAAGGGAAGTCCTAAGCAACTATCCTAGCACATCTAATCCAATGGTGGCTTATTAGGCTCACCACTACCTAAGGTTTGCTATTTTAGATTCTAAGGGCAAGGATTACCGGGTAAGTCTCTCCTAGCACTTAGTCGCTACACTAGGTAGGTTAAACTCAGCAACACTTAGGATTTCAACATTTTATAGGTCTAAGGCAAGATCCTTAAAATCAGGTAAAATCACGGGCTGTTCTTCCTAAACCACGGCCGTGGTTCTTCAAGAACTACCCGTGATTCCTAACAGCAACTACGTTCATAAGCAAAAGTCATCCAAAGGCAAATCTAAGTTCATCCTATCACGATTCTAGCCATAACCATCCTTTCCTTACCCTAGAACCACATCAATTTAGCCTACAACATTCATAATGGAAATCGAAGCAAACAAACATAAAATCAAAACATCCATTGCAAGATAATGAAAGAAAAGTGGTGCACAAGTGAACTTAATTCAAAACCAAGCTGAAGATTAGAATAGAGTCACTTACAACCCTTCCAAAAGAAGGTTCAAAGGTTCATACAATCTCTAGAAAACGAAATCCGAAATACAAGAAAGCTATGGTGTGTTTCCTTCTCCTCCTCTTCAATGGAACTCTCCTTCTTCTCTTTGACACTTTTCTTCCTAGAAAAATCTTCTTCTTTTGAGAATATATTTGTTAAAGAGAAATGGATAATGGATGAGCTGCTCCCAAACTACCCCAGCTGCCTCAAACAACCCATGAAGGACCACTTTTATAACAAATCCTTCATGAGCTGGCCATGAGAGTCGTGGCACAGCTGTCACGAGAATCTGGCAAAATCCACGGTCATTTCCACGGCCGTGGTTCTTCAGAGAACCGTGATTTTATGCAGAAACTTCGCCTTGAGTCATTAAGCTGTGATTTGGTGCATGGCAAGTGTTGGTAAGGCTCCATGAGTCCTCCTCACCCCTTGGCTTGTGTCCTAATGAGTCCGAGGGTGTGCCATCTAAATGAACGATCCTCAAACGCATCGTTTAAGCTCCTTAACTTCCCGAAATACCTACAAAACGCGCACAAGTCCGTGTAGACGTCTATCTCGACAAAATGCGTGAATTGGGTGCAAAACGTCTTGAACTAATGCTAGATCATGCATGAATGAGCGAGAATTCTATCTAAATGTACACCTAAGACTATGTTATAAATCGTGTTATCAAAATACCCCATAGCAAACAATTTTACATTGTGAGAACCTTCTTTCACTCTCTTTACTTGAATACCACATTGGGGACAATGTGTTTCTAAGTATGGGGTGGGGTTTGCATGATCCTTCGCATGATGAGCATCTAGGATAGGCTAATATTTTGCACATGTCTTGCATTGTACATACTTATCCTTAAGAGAGAAGGAAAAAGCCCTAAGCTTATGGTTGTTGCTCTCCAATCTTGGCGGTCTAACAGTCTCCATCAAAATCTCGTAGTTCATCAAATGTTGGTGAGGAGACTCTCCTTCCATCCCTCCAAATTGATTGTGCCGGATCATTTGTAGAACTTGAGGGCGGAGCTCATAGTTGTGGGTTGCGGGATCTCCTAGATTCACACCCGGTCGGTGTGCTCTTTGTGCCGGATCCATACGTCTCCCTAGGGTTTGTGGCTCCTCGATAGCAATGGGAACAACCCTAACATTGGCCGCCGGCTACGGTTGTACCATCGGTGGTGGAGGAGGTGGAGGTTGTCGGCGATTAAGCTCTCCTTGAACAAGGGCTTGCCTAATCTCCTCAATCTCCCTCCTTGTTTCCTCTTGCCTCTCATTGGCAAGTCTCCTTTCTTCCTCCAAGAGCTCATCTCTTAGCCTTATTTGCTCTAAGGCTTCATCTAACTCAGCTTGAAGATTTCTACCGGCCATCTCTCTCTCTTTTCGGATGTTCTTGGATCTAGATCGAAGGGTTTTCTCCGGTTCGGGATCGAATGGAGCTAAATCCTTGCCACGAGATCTTCGCATACACCTAAAGAGTAATAGATGTCCTGAAAAGCAAAGACACCAACCAAAGAGAGATCAAAAGCAACAAGAAAGATCTACACTAGAAACAATCACAAAATAGACTCAATCTAGACCTAGTCCCCGGCAACGGCGCCAAAAACTTGTCACGCTAGGAAATAGCACAAAAAGCTTTACATTTATAACTCGTTATAATTATCCTAACTTCTAGCGCACCCGCAGTGTACGGGACGTTTGTAGCATGGATAGTATTCCGAGGTCGAACACAAAGACTAAGGTGAAATTGACTCGGTTTTGTGATTAAGTTTAGTGAAGGTCTAAGATTAGAGAAGAGGGAATAAAAAAGGTGAAAATCTAAATTGTTTTTGGTCGGTTTTGGTGATCAATCAAAGATCACAATTCATGCAAAGTAAACAATCAAACTAGACTAAAAATCAGCACAAATGAACTAACCAAACAAGATAATGATCAAGGAAAGAAAAGACGGATTCTAGGGGTCGGAAGTTCCGGTTATGACATAGAACTCAGGTTATCTATTCGTTCTTTGGATTAACTAATATATGCTGGGATTAAGTGTATCTAATTTGGGATCAATTACCGGGTAGGTCTCATGGTCCGACTAGTCCACACCTAAGGTCTTATTACCGGGTAGGTCTCTAAGAGTCTAAGGATAGGAGTTCTACACAAACCGGATTGTAAATTAGGGATCTAACCTATCCTTACCGGGTAAGTCTTGGAAAGGGAAGTCCTAAGCAACTATCCTAGCACATCTAATCCAATGGTGGCTTATTAGGCTCACCACTACCTAAGGTTTGCTATTTTAGATTCTAAGGGCAAGGATTACCGGGTAAGTCTCTCCTAGCACTTAGTCGCTACACTAGGTAGGTTAAACTCAGCAACACTTAGGATTTCAACATTTTATAGGTCTAAGGCAAGATCCTTAAAATCAGGTAAAATCACGGGTTGTTCTTCCTGAACCACGGCCGTGGTTCTTCAAGAACTACCCGTGATTCCTAACAGCAACTACGTTCATAAGCAAAAGTCATCCAAAGGCAAATCTAAGTTCATCCTATCACGATTCTAGCCATAACCATCCTTTCCTTACCCTAGAACCACATCAATTTAGCCTACAACATTCATAATGGAAATCGAAGCAAACAAACATAAAATCAAAACATCTATTGCAAGATATTGAAAGAAAAGTGGTGCACAAGTGAACTTAATTCAAAACCAAGCTGAAGATTAGAATAGAGTCACTTACAACCCTTCCAAAAGAAGGTTCAAAGGTTCATACAATCTCTAGAAAACGAAATCCGAAATACAAGAAAGCTATGGTGTGTTTCCTTCTCCTCCTCTTCAATGGAACTCTTCTTCTTCTCTTTGACACTTTCCTTCCTAGAAAAATCTTCTTCTTTTGAGAATATATTTGTTAGAGAGAAATGGATAATGGATGAGCTGCTCCCAAACTACCCCAGCTACCTCAAACAACCCATGAAGGACCACTTTTATAACAAATCCTTCATGAGCTGGCCATGAGAGTCGTGGCACAGCTGTCATGAGAATCTGGAAAAATCCACGGTCATTTCCACGGCCGTGGTTCTTCAGAGAACTGTGATTTTATGCAGAAACTTCGCCTTGAGTCATTAAGCTGTGATTTGGTGCATGGCAAGTGTTGGTAAGGCTCCATGAGTCCTCCTCACCCCTTGGCTTGTGTCCTAATGAGTCCGAGGGTGTGCCATCTAAATGAACGATCCTCAAACGCATCGTTTAAGCTCCTAAACTTCCCGAAATACCTACAAAATGCGCACAAGTCCGTGCAGACGTCTATCTCGACAAAATGCGTGAATTGGGTGCAAAACGTCTTGAACTAATGCTAGATCATGCATGAATGAGCGAGAATTCTATCTAAATGTACACCTAAGACTATGTTATAAATCGTGTTATCAGAAAGGAGAAGAAATTTGGATGCACCAGTAGCTACTTGGGAGCATATGAAGGCATTGATGAGAGCTCGGTTTGTTCCCCAACACTATACAAGGGAATAAAGGCAAAGGTTAGAGAACCTGAGGCAAGGATCAATGACTGCTGAGGAAACCTATAATGCCATGCAAATGGCCATGGTAAAGGCCAATGTGCGAGAAGATGAAGAATCAACAATGGCTAGGTATCTTCGTATCCTTAATTCAAGTTTTGTTAACGAAGTAGATCTTTTTCCCTATGGCTCTATGACAAAACTACTCCATCTCGCAATCAAAGTGGAAAGGAAGATGAAAGCAAGTAATCAAGGAGGAAAGGCTTTTTATGGTGTCTCCAACTCTTGGAAGAACCAAGGGAATCGCCAACAAGGAAGTTACAACAGGGAAGTGTCAAATAAGGAGAAAACAGCCCCGGAATAAGGACCGCGTAAAGCACCTTCTGCAGCCCCTCCTAAGCCCACGACTACCTTCCCTAAGGGAACACAAGGGAGTATTTCTAACCCTTCATCTAGAGCTAGGGATATAGTGTGTTTTAAGTGTCAAGGTAGAGGACACATGATGAAAGACTGTCCTAACAAGAAAACATTGTTAATCAACCATTTAGGACAATATGAGTCCGAATCTGAGCATGAGCATGATAATGATGATTTTGAGCCTAATATGCATGATCATGATGATTGGATGATGATGGGATTGAATATGAGCAGGGGGATTGTTTACTAGTTAAAAGAGTGTTATCTGACCATCCTAGCTCATTTCTAGCTAATAACTACATGCTTTGTGATCTTGATTCTCATGATGAACCTAATGGGCTTCAAAACGCAGGAAATGATCCTACTAACATGGTTTGTTATGAAAATCGTGAGCATGATAATTCCTTGATAGCTAGGAGAACTTTGAGTGCACAACCTGGCCCTTGTGAGGATAACCAAAGAGAGAACTTGTTTCATACTAGGTGTTTGATTAAGGGAAAGGTGTGTAATGTTATCATTGGTAGAGGTAGTTGTTGCAACATTGCTAGTACTGAATTGATTTCTAAGTTGCAAATTCCTACATTTTGTCACCCTAGACCATATAAGCTGCATTGGATGAATGATTGTGGTGAATTGAAGGTTAATAGGGAAGTTGATGCGGGAACATCCAAGCCAATTAATGGATGCAACATTCCTAGTCCATCATGATGTTGATGAAGGGTCAAGCTCTAAGATGATTGCATTGCTCAAATTACTCTTGTCCAAGGACCATCATGGTCATCTCAACCTGGAGTCTAAATTCATTGAGCTAACTCCATCTTTACCACCTCAAGGGACTCTAACAAGAGCGCAAGCTAAACGTCAATCTGAGATGGATGCTCTTTTCCTAAACATGGTCCATGAAGCTCAACCAAGTCCACCTACATTAAGTCTAAGGACCATCTTGTGGATCAGCCACGAACACTTCCCAACCAAGATGATTAATGGAGCTTAAATTGTATTTCTAGTTGTTGGGCAGGCCTTGGGACGTATTTCAAAGGACTGACGGAGGCCTTGAAATTAGATACAAGGGGTTTCACGTGTGTGCATGTGCATGGCTGGAACATTCATTTAAGTATGTGGACGTGAGAGGCTGAATAGGAGAGTTTAATTAGGCCCAATTGTGTTCTATGTTTGCTGGGCTTTATTTAACTCTCTTTAAACGTAATTATTGTAATTAGTTTCTTTTTTTCTATTTTAGAAGAAAAGGCCTAGGATGTATATAAAGCGTTTTTTATCTTCTTTTGTAGTTAGACAAGTTTTATACAAGTTTTGCTGAGAGCATTTCAGAATTGAATCCAAGAGAATTCAATCATTCTTGTCTCGTGAGTCTGCGTGTGTGTTTTGGCTTTCTTGTTCTTGTGTATGTCAATCTCCTTTGGGATTGGTGTTGCAACTCGAACAAGGCACCCTCTTCGTGCTCTCGATTCTCAGATCGATTGTGTGGAGTTGTAAGAAGCGGGGTCGAATCGTCACCGGTTTGGTTCTTGGATCTTGAATCTAAGGGTTCTATCATTGTTCCTTTCAGTTCTTCTTGTCCGTTTCTATTTTCTCGTTTTCATTGCTGTCCATGTTTGTTAATTTTGTGTGTTCTTCATTCTTCAAAACAGGTTGTTCGTCTAGATTCATTCTTCGCGGCTAATCCCCGCATCACAAGCTAGGATCACTTTCACTCTAGGACACTATGAGGATACTGCTTTATGTGGTGTTGTGCCTATGCAAGCTTGTCATGTGTTATTAGGCCATCCTTGGCAATATGATAGGAGAGTTATGCATGATGGTTTTACTAATAGGTATTCATTTACTTTTAATGAAAAACACGTTACTCTAAAACCTATGACTCCCATACAGATTGCGAAGGCATTTGAGAAGAAGAAGGCGAGTGAACAAGAGAAAGGACTAGCTAAGAAGGGGAGCAAGTCATCGAGGCACCAAGAACCTGCCATAGACACGTCCCCTAGCCAACAACCTAGTGCTCTCTTGGTCACGCCCACAACTCAGCCTCCTACGGCCTTGTTAGCTTCTAAACTTGAGTTCCAAAGTCAGTATCTACCCTAAGATGTCATCTTGATGAGGTTGTGTAAGGAGCTAACCTTAGTGAGTGAAGACACAAAGGCTATCTTACCCCTACCATTAGGGTTGTAATATGAGACAAGCTACTTGGGCTCGGCTCGTCAAAAGCTCGGCTCGAGCTCGTTCATTTTCTAAACGAGCCAAGCTTGAACACATTTTAAAGCTCGTATAATTTTTAGACTCAGCTTGGGCTCAGCTCGTTTATAAACAAGCCGAGCTTGAGCATGTCAAAGCTCGGCTCGTTCGGGTAAAGCTCGGCTCGTTCGGGTAAAGCTCGGTTTGTTCGGCTAAAATAACACTATAAGAGCATTATTTTAGCCGAGCTACTCGGGCTCGGCTCGTCAAAAGCTCGGCTCGAGCTAGTTCACTTTCTAAACGAGCCAAGGTTGAGCACGTTCTAAAGCTGATACGGGGATTAGCCGCGAAGAACGGATCTAGACGAGCAACCTGTTTCGGGAATAAGAACAAACGAAATTCAGCAAACGAAGATGCAAGGAAACGTGCAAAACAATGAGGGAAAACGAAGTAGGAAAGAAGAACCGAAAGGAAAAAACGATAGAGCCCTTGGATTCGATTATCCAAGAACCAAACCGATGACGATTCGACCCCGCTTCTTACAACTTCACACAATCGATCTAGAATTATCGAAGGCACGAAGAGGTTGCTTCAATTCGACTTGTAGCACCAACCCGAAGGAGATTGACACACACAAGAACGAGAAAACTATGCAAACACCACAATTCTCACGAGACAATAGGCTGAACTCAAAGGGTTCGATTTAGCACTTAGGCAACGTGTTTAACGTAATCTGCCAACAAAAAGGAGGAGAGAAAGGTTTATATACAACCTAGACCTTCTCTCCTAAAAATAGAAAAGAAAAATAAATACAATAATTACAAATTAGAGTGTTTTAAATAAATCCATAAAATAGACTAATTCTAGGATTTACTTAACACTTTCTAACTAGCTTCTCACTCCAGCCATGCACATGCACACGTGAAGCTCTCCTATGCTCCATTCAACTTCTTCTTGGCTGGTCCAATGTGGCTAAGCATCATGACGGGCCTTGGATTCTCATTGGAGGTGAGCTTGGGTGAGCTTCTTGAACCATGGCTAGGAAGATAGCATCCATCTCCACTTGGCGTTTGGCTTGAGCTCTTGTTAGGGCTCCTTGTGGTGTTGAAGATGGAGCTAGCTCGGATGACCCTGCATCATTCTCCCCTTCTTTAAAAGAATTCGACCTCAAATTTCCTTGATCATCACTAAGGGGTGGAAAAGGGTTTAGGTGCCTCACATTGAACGTGGGATCACAAGCATAGTCGACCGGCAAGTCTAGCACATAGGCATTGTCACCAGCCTTGTGTAGCACCTTGAAAGGTCCGTTTCCTCTTGGAGAGAGCTTGGACTTCCGAAGTTGTTGAAACTTCTCCTTCCTCAAGTGTAGCCATACAAGGTCACCGGCCTCAAATGTAACCTTCTTCCTTCCTTGGTTTGCCTTGGCTGCGTTGTATTTGCCTTTCTCCTCAAGCTTAATCCTTGTCCTCCTATGTAGCTCCTTGATGTGTTCAACCTGCGTTTTAGCACTTAAATCCACTCGCTCCTTCTTAGGCAACGGTGTAAGATCAAAAGGGGTTAGTGGATTAAAACCATAAACACACTCAAATGGAGAGATGGAAGTAGACGAATGCACAACTCTATTATAGGCAAATTCAACATGTGGCAAGACATCCTCCCATTGCTTTAGATTCTTTTTGATGACAACCCTTAAAAGTGTGGTTAAAGTCCTATTAGTTACTTCCGTTTGTCCATCAGTTTGGGGTGGCTTGCTGTAGAAAATAACAATTTCGTACCTAGCTTTCCCCAAAGAGTCTTCCAAAAATAACTTAAGAACTTAACATCCCTATCACTTTCTATTGTCCTCGGAATTCCATGTAACCTAACTACTTCCCGAAAGAATAGATTAGCTACATTGGCCGCATCATCAGTTTTGTGACAAGCAATAAAGTGAGCCATTTTAGAGAAACGATCTACAACCACAAAAATCGAGTCCCTACCTCTTTTAGTCCTAGGCAATCCCACAATAAAGTCCATACTAATGTCTTCCCAAGGGGCTGTTGGGATTGGCAAAGGTGTGTACAATCCATGAGGCTTCAGTTTAGATTTAGCTCTAAGGCACTCTAAACACCTTTTAAGCACATTTTCAACATCCCTAAGCATATGTGACCAATCAAAATATGAGTGTAACATAGCATAAGTTTTATCCCCCCCCCAAAATGACCCATTAAACCTCCTTTATGGGCTTCCTCTACTAGCAACAATCGAAGGGAACACCTAGGTATGCACACCTTATGAATTCGAAACAAAAATCCCTCAAACAAATAGTATTTATCTAAGGAACCTTTTTGCACACATAGCTTATATGTATCACCAAAATCAAGATCAGATTCATAGAGCTCCTTAATGTAAACAAAGCCTAATACCTTAGCATCCAATGTAGTCAACAATGTGTGCCTCCTAGAGAGGGCATCCGCCACTACATTGTCTTTTACCTTTTTATACTTGATAACATAGGGAAAAGTCTCAATAAACTCCATCCACCTACCACGCCTCCTATCTAGTTTATCTTGACTCCGAAAATGCTTCAAAGTCTCATGATCGGAATGCAAAATAAACTCTCTAGGCCACAAGTAGTGTTGCCATGTCTTAAGCACTCTAAACAAAGCATATAACTCTTTATCATAGGTAGAGTAATTAAGACATGCTCCTTTGAGCTTGTCAGTAAAGAAGGCAACAGGCTTACCTTCTTGTATGAGCACGCCGCCTATGCCAATGCCCGAGGCATCACACTCCACTTCAAAGGGCCTAGTGAAGTCGGGAAGAGCTAGCAAGGGCGCCTCGGTTAAGACCAATTTCAGCTTGCTAAAGGCACGTTCTTGCGCCTCCTCCGACACAAATGGCGCATGCTTCTTGCAAATTTCCGTCAAGGGCACGGCAATGATACTAAAGCCTCTCACAAAGCGCCTATAGAAGCTTGCAAGCCCATGGAAACTCCTTACTTGGCTTATGGATGTTGGCGTGGGCCAATCTTTGATTGCTCTAATCTTTTCCTCGTCCACTTGTAGGCCTTGTGTACTCACTACAAAACCAAGAAATATAACCTCATTAGTGCAAAAGCTACATTTCTTAAGATTAGCATACAAGTGTCAGCCCTAAGGGTAAGAACTACTTCCCTTAGATGTTCTTCATGCTCCTCTAGGGACCTGCTATAGATTAAAATATCATCAAAGTACACTACCACAAACTTCCCTATAAAATGTCTCAAAACATGATTCATTAGACGCATAAAAGTAGAAGGAGCATTAGTTAACCCAAATGGCATAACTAGCCACTCATACAAACCAAACTTAGTTTTGAAGGTTGTTTTCCACTCGTCCCCTTCCTTCATTCGGATTTGATGGTAGCCACTCCGTAGGTCTATCTTGCTAAAGGTGGTGGCGCCATGTAGCTCATCAAGCATGTCATCTAGGCGGGGAATAGGGTGACGGTACTTGATGGTGATGTTGTTGATAACTCGACAATCAACACACATCCTCCATGTGTTGTCCTTCTTAGGCACCAAGAGCACGGGTACGGCGCACGGACTTAAGCTCTCCCTCACGTAGCCCTTGTCTAGGAGGTCTTGAACTTGTGCTTCGATCTCTTGACTCTCCTTTGGGTTCATTCGGTAGGCTGGTCTATTTGGGAGTGTGGCGCCGGGGATAAGGTCAATTTGGTGCTCAATACCTCTAAAAGGTGGAAGGCCATGTGGTATTTCTTCCGAAAACACATCCTTAAACTCCTCAAGGATGGCTGAGATAGTAGGTGGTAAGCTAGCCTTGGCTTCATCACTCATCAAGGTGAGCTCCTTACACAACATCATCAAGGTGGTGTCTAAGGGTAGGTAGTCATTTTGTAGCTCAAGTTTGGAAGCTAACAAGGCTGTTGTGGGCTGTTTTGTGGCCGTGGACACAAGGGTGCTAGGCTGGTGGTTAGAAGGCGTGGCTAGGGAGGGGTCTTGGCTCGACGGCTTGCTCCCCTTCTTAGCTTGTCCTTGCTCTTGCTCACTTGCCTTCTTCTTCTCAAATGCCTCCGCAATCTGCAAGGGAGTCATAGGCTTAAGAGTCACGGTTTTACCATTGAATGCAAAAGAATATCTATTTGTAAAACCATCATGCATAACTCTCCTATCATATTGCCAAGGGCGGCCTAACAACACATGACAAGCTTGCATTGGCACAACATCACATAAAACCGTATCTTCATAATGGCCTAAAGTAAAAGTGATCTTAGCTTGCCTATTAACCTTTAACTCACCACATTCATTCATCCAATGCAGCTTATATGGCCTAGGGTGATAAAATGTAGGAATTTGCAACTTAGATATCATTTCGGTGCTAGCAATATTGCAACAACTTCCTCCATCAATAATAACATTACAAATCTTTCCTTTAACCGAGCATCTAGTGTGAAACAAGTTTTCTCTTTGGTTATCTTCACAAGGAACAGGTTGTACACTTAAAGTTCTCCTAGCTATCAAAGAATTATCATGCTCAAGACTTTTATCACAAATCATGGAAGTGTTAGCTAGGAATGAGCTAGGATGATCAAATAACTCTCTCTTAGCTAATAAACAATCTCCTTGCTCATATTCAATCCCATCATCATCCAAATCATCATGATCATGCATATTAAGTTCAAAATCATCATTATCATGCTCATGCTCAGATTCGGACTCATATTGCCCTAAATGGTTAACTAGCAAAGTTCTTTTGTTAGGACAATCCTTCATCATGTGCCCTCTTCCTTGGCACTTAAAACATACAATATCCCTAGCTCTAGATGAAGGGTTAGAAGTACTCCCTTGAGTGCCTTTAGGTAGTGTAGGCGTGGGCTTGGTAGGGGCTGCATAAGGAGCCTTGCGTGGACCTCCTTGCTCCGAGGCTAGCTTCTCCTTGCTTGGCACCTCCCGGTTGTAATTCCCTTGTTGGCGACCTCCTTGGCTCCTCCATGAGCTAGGCGCACCATAGGCAGCCTTACCTCCTTGACTTCTTGCCTTCATTTTCCTTTCTACTTTGATTGCTAGGTGGATCAATTCTGTCATAGAGCTATAGGGAAAAAGATCAATCTCGTTAGAAAAACTTGAATTGAGAATACGAAGATACCTAACCATTATAGTCTCTTCATCCTCTCGCACATTAGCCTTTACCATGGCCATTTGCATGGCATTATAGGTCTCATCGGCGGTCATGGCTCTTTGCCTCAAGTTCTCCAACCTTTGCCTCAATTCCCTAGTGTAATGTTGAGGCACAAACCGAGCTCTCATCAAGGCCTTCATGTGCGCCCAAGTAACTACCGGTGCATCCAAAGTTCTCCTCCTTTCCTTCACCAATTCATCCCACCATATCATAGCATAATCAATAAACTCAAGAGCTGCTAAATGTACCTTCTTATGCTCGGGAAAATTATGGCATGACCATATTTGCTCTATCTTCGCCTCCCAAGCCATGTACACGTCCGGGTCACATTTGCCTTCAAAGCTTGGGATCTTCACCTTCACTTTACCAAGGCAATCATACTCCGGATCTCGCTCCCTCCTTGGGTGGCCACCATAGGGCTCACGCCTCTGCTCGTCACGCCTCACGCCTCTGCTCGGGAAAATCATACTCCGGATCTTCACCATAGGGCTCACGCCTCCGTAAAGGACAAGTTGCACGAATGTTATATGCAACTAAGTATGGACTCAAAATTTGAACTCAAGATAAGCCTTGAAAGAACTTACTCGTCAAGCCTAAGCAAGCAAACCTTGGACACCGAAGGTGTGTATAGAAGTGCTGGTCAAGGCTAAGGCGTGGCTCGAGTGAAGTGAGCTAGGCGTGGGCCAAGGCGTAGCTAGGCTAGGGTGAAGCTAGGCTAGCCGTGAATGGCTTGGTCCTTTGAGTGAGATGAGCTCCTTTGTAGTCCTCTTTGGTTGCTGAAAATAACACTTAGCAAGCACAACTTCAACTATTACAAACTATGAAATAAAACAAGAGTAGGCTAGCAAGAATGAAATGAAATGAAGATGAATAACTATGGCTGATTTTTTTTTTCTTTCTTTTCTTTTCTTTTCTTTTTCTTTCTTTTCTTTTCTTTTCTTTTTCTTTTCTTTCTTTCTTTTCTTTTTTTTTTTTGAAATTCGGATTTCTTTTCTTTCTTTTTTTTTGTTAAAAAAACAGGCCTCAATTTGAATCAAAAGAGACAAATGAAATAAAAATGAAAGAAATAAAATCCTATAACAACTTGAGTTGCTGGCTATCTAGTTACTAAAATGAAACCAAATAAAACAAATAACAACCAGCTATTCGAATTTAGGTGCTGGAAATAAAGAAATATAAAACAAAATACTAAGAAAATCTTTTTAGTTGCAAGAAGATAGAGTTGACCAAGTAAATAGCTAACCAAGGGTGAAAATTCAAAAATAGGCTGAAAATGTGGAGGAAAGAGGTGGTGGGCAGCTTGAAAATAGGCTGGAGATTCAACCTCTCTTTTTGAACGTTTAGGGCTAGTTTGGTGTTTGTGTTTGGACGTGGGGCAAGTCTGGTGGCAGGCGTGGTGGTAGGGACAAGGGCTGGTGGCAGGCGTGGTGTAGGAGTGGTGCCGGCGTCCAAAATTCACAAATAAAAGCAACAAACTTGTTACTTCAATCAAAAACTTGGAATAGAAATGGCAATGGCAATAGACTCAAAACAAAGCAAGACTCAAACAAGAAAACGAGACACTTTTGGTTTTTGAATGATTTACCGACTCTTTTTGTAGGTTGAACGTCAACTAGCTCTGATACCAATTGATACGGGGATTAGCCGCGAAGAACGGATCTAGACGAGCAACCTGTTTTCGGGAATAAGAACAAACGAAATTCAACAAACGAAGATGCAAGGAAACGTGCAAAGCAATGAGGGAAAACGAAGTAGGAAAGAAGAACCGAAAGGAACAAACGATATGTAATAGCTAGGATTTCGAATTCTAATTAATGTTGATTAACTTAATCGTTGATAGTAATTAACATATAACTCGCGAAGACTTCGCAAGTGATGAGTAAGAGTCCCACCGTTATGTTCCTGGCGTAATTTTGGACGTTTGGGGAAATTTTTACTTTTTCCCCCGGGTAATTATTTTTACCCTCCGGTGTTATTTGGAGCATTTGGGAGCTCCAATTAATAAAAATGCAGTTGAGAGAAATGATCAGGATATCGGATATGTACTAGATATGAAATAACATGGAGAGGCAAAACGGCCAAAAGAGTCGCTATTTCGTTTCTTAACGGCTAAGAAAGACGGCTTAGGAATACACGTTTTCCGAGGCAGTTGTGTAATAATTATCCCTACAATATTCCAGATTTAATGTTCCAATCTCGAGAAGTTTGGAGAAAGAGGTTCGACCCGCCTTTGGATCGGTTAAAGGATAATTATCGACTTTACTAAAGGATAATTATCGTCTTCACTATAAATAGCGGAAAATCCTTTATTAATTCCTTTCCTTTCACGTTTCCTCGTAAAAGCTCTGATTCTCTCAACCTTTAAACTCAGATCTACTCTCCGTTTCTAATCCGATTTCAATTCCGTTTGAGTTTCTGGATTCCTCTCTTCATTCTCTTCATAACGGTACCGAGTTTCTGCATTTCCGAGTATATGGAGGGCTGGTCGAGCATATATGTCACCAGGACGGTTCCGTCGCTCAGATTCCGATGAATTTGATGTTGTCCATGCGTAGCCTGCGTCGTTGTGATTCCGAATCTTCTTTCAGATCGTCAATCGGGTTAGTAACGAATAAGTTATGAATTTATTCGTTTTCCGTACTGCGATTTGGCCTAAATTGACTTTAGGCTTGTCAAATAGGACAATTAGAAATTCCATTATGGTCGTTATATTATTCTGGTGATTATGGGTTCTTGTTTGATGAAATCTGATGACATGGGGTTTAGAAATTGCCTGCGGGCAAAATGTTATTCTGGCGAAATCTAATTAATTAATTAAAGGTTAATTAATTAGATTAGGATTAAAATTGAGATTGAGGAATGTTGATTAGATACTACCTTGAGATTTGAGGAATTGTGAGTTATGCTGAGATATTGAGGTTTAGTTGGTTGTGAGGCTCATAGATTGAGTATGATCCTTATGGATCCCTTTGGGTCTAGGTGTGACCCCTTTGATGAATAGAGGTTGATATATCTCTTTATGCCTTGTTTATAGGCCGTGTTGTCCCTCCAGTGTAGAGGTGATCGTGGTTGAGTTTGTACGAGGTTGAGGTAAGTCCGTAGGACTTACTTAGCTACCATCCCTATATTGGGTGTTTACATAAGTGGTGTGTGCTTTATATGTTTGCTATGATAGCATGAGTTGTCGTTTTTATCGACCTATGTTCTATTGACTGCCCCACTGCGTGGCTGTGATAACCTTTCCCTTTCATCCCGCCGTGGAGTCTGGGAGGTTCTCTGATGTCAGGCCAGACTGGTTTACAGGAAGGGCGCAATCCACTCTCATAGGGTACACGGATTGTGTGACCGATACTCGTACAGCTGGACATTGTACTAAGAGGCGGGGATGTATCGGTCCTCGTGTCACATACTTTCATCTATCTATATATATATATATACGGTTTTTGAGTGAATGGTTATTATATAAAGATAATAAATGGGTAAATGTGTGATAGCATGCTGATGTGTTTATCTTTCATGATTGCGCTTGTGCTTATGCATTACCTCATATATGTATGGTTAGCTAACGGTTTCATACCGTGTTGTAGATGTTTACAGGTTAGGCGCTACTGGGTGATCTGGCAGGGTGACAGGCCGAGGACTCTCGTACATTAGGTGGTTGGTTTGGGGTTGTTGTGTTTCCCCTCCAGCGTGAGGATGATCTTTTGTACCTCCTATGTGAGGATGTCGTTTTATATACTCGGCTATGTTGTTGTTTACTTTGGGTCGTACAGTTTATACTGTTTTATGTATTTGTTTTATATCTGTCAGTGTCATGTTGTAAGGTCCAGTGAACTTGTTGTCAGGCTAGGGTCAGGATCCATTGTGAGATCCTAGCCCAATGTGACATCCCGAGTCCCGCAGATTCGGGGTGTTACAGAGTTGGTATCAGAGCCCAGGTTGACAACAATGGCACTTGCTACCTGCAATGAGGTTTGATAGGTAAAATAAACAGAGCCCACATGGGATCTGACGTTTTCAAAGGTTTTGGTTTTAAGTGTGGTTTTGGGATAGAATGTACGAGAAGTCATCACCTCTGCCATGGATCTCTGCAGCGTAGATATGTATATATATCTGTGTGTACTATGGATTATGTGGATTTATTATATACATATCGATACCTATGGCATATATATAGTCTTATAAGATTAGGTGCGTATATCCTACAGATGACTCAGACTAGAGTAGTATCTGTAGTGTGATGAGGTAGGGGCACACCCCTCTTCCTCCAGTGGTGATAAGTTAGGGACCAGTTTTCGCTGTTGTTTCGCCTATGGCAGAGAACGAGTTTGAAGAGGCTGATTGTGTCTCCATGAGTAGATCCGAGTTTGAAGAATATATGTAACAAGTATATGAAGCGGTGATAGCGGGTAGATCCACACCGGATTTACCAACAATTGTGAGATCAACTGAAGCTTCTGGATCCGGAAAGAAGCAATGGACTGAATCAGTTACTGGAGAAGCAAAGATGATGAATGGGGAACCAAGTTCGATATCAGGACAATCTAGTGATCCTTTGGCCATGAAGATGACTGGCAAGGAACTAAAATATTTTAATTGCGTGGAAGTTGGGACACTGGCGAGTTGTGTGCCCAAAGGCTCCCATCATATGCTTTACGTGTGGTAAAGCAGGGCATAGAGCGAAGTTTTGTCGACAGGGCAAGGCATTGCCTTTACAGGTTCCCTTCAAGAGTGAGATCATTCCAGGTGGACGACGAAGGTCGAGTTACCCTTCAGTTGCACAGGTTGCAAGGATGGGATGATTATGTTTCAGTTGTGGCTATCCAGATCATTTGCGTTCTGTGTGCCCTTTGGCACTGATAGCTTGTTTCACTTGTGGTGAGCTAGGCCATCTGGCCCTTTCTATCAGCATGGTGGTGTTTTTTCCCAGCAAGACCTTCCTCTTTCCGGTGCAAAAAGAGTGGAAGTGGAGGCTATAGTAATGACCTTAGTGATACTTGAGGAGCATGGATCTGACATTGAGTGATGATATGTAGTGGAGCTACGAGTGTTAGCTGTTATAGGTACCATTCTCGTTAATGGTTTACCTGGTGGAGTTTTGCTTTTTGTGAGTGCTATGCACGTCATGTCTTTCGATGCAT
Source organism: Fagopyrum homotropicum (assembly GCA_033239125.1). Taxonomy (NCBI): domain Eukaryota; kingdom Viridiplantae; phylum Streptophyta; class Magnoliopsida; order Caryophyllales; family Polygonaceae; genus Fagopyrum; species Fagopyrum homotropicum. Next base: position 65,150,481 of record BSWB01000005.1, read on the forward strand.
GCGTTAATGGTTGAATTTTGGTATATATTAGAAGGTGGATTTTCCTTTACAGGATTGCCTTTTTGGGTTTGAGATACCCGTGAGATGCGTGTTTGTTCCCTTATTTCAGGGACCCGTGTATAGTTGCAAACTTCTTTGTCATGTCGTAGGTGCATGAGGAAGTCATTATGTGTATGGTTTGGATGAATAGATATCATGTGGTGTTAGCTTTTAATAGTAAGACTATTATAGTCTTTACTAAGTTGAGTTAAATAGAGGTCTTCTGAGGTTAAGACCTTTGAAGAGACGGGTTTGTCATCAGGACGGTACGAGCAGCGAGCTGGTAGCACGGGGATGTGACGTCTTCTAGTGTTATACCATGAAGGAGCGAGATAGTCCAACATTGGAAGGTATTCCAGTTGTTTATGAGTTTATAGACGTGTTACTGAACCGTCTAGTTGCCACCTCAACAAGTGTGAACATTGTTATCGAGTTGAAGTATAATACAAGATTGAATGGGAAAGCCACACTATATGGTGCTTGTTGAGATATTGTACTGATAACTTGAAAAGTTGATCGAAACGGGTTTACCCTAGTGGGTTCCATGTTCTGTATTGATGACCTGATGAGTTAGCTTCAAGAAGCAATTGTGTTCTCAGGATTCCTTTGTGCTCAAGATATCCCTAGTCATGGATGAGAGAGCAGCATGTGTATGAGATAGCATCTCATACCCGTTATGGACACTACGAGTTTGTAGTGATGTCATTTGGGTTGACAAATGTTTTAGTAGTTTTTATGGAGTTGATGAATAGTATCTTCATCGACTTCCTTGATTAGTTGGTGGTGGACTTCATGGATGACATGTCGGTATACTCTCATAGCAGAGAATAGTAGACCGATCGTCTGAGGACCGTTCTGCAGATTTCGAGAGATAGAGGGTTGAATGCTACGCTCTCTAAGTGTAAGTTGAGATGCCAGTGGTAGCCTTTTTAGGCCATGTTGTCTCCGCCAGTGGGATCATGGTTGACCTGGCGATAATTAAGTATGTTGTAACATGGGAGATATTAATGAACATTAAGGAATACGTAGTTTTCTCGGCTCAGCCGATTGCTACCAATGCTTTGAGGAAGGATTTTATATGATTACGTATTCATTTGCGAGTCTTTTGAGAAGAGCACTATAACTACGTGATGAAAGCAATGTGTCTATGTTCTGAAGAGTTGAGGAGACATTTGACCTCTGCTTCCATTCTGTTGTAGTTAGAAGATTTTTGGGATCCCGTGATTTACGGAGATACATCCCAGCTAAGTCTGATATGTGTATTACTACAGAGGAGTAGGGTTATTGATATGTGTGGTTATAGCTGAGAACGTATGATGAGAATTACCCGACTCACGATTTAGAGTTAGTAGTGGTAGTTCAAGCCTTTAAGTTTTGAAGACCGTACCGGTGTGATCTTCATGTCAGATTTCTATAGATCATAGAAATCTGAAGTATATTATATGCAACAGGGGTTGAATAATCGCAAGTGTTAAGAGCTTAAACTGATCAAGACTTTCACTTGAAGATTCCATATCATTTAGAGAAGTTGAATGTTGTCGCCGATAACTTGAATGGAAAGACGCTCCAAGAGAAGATGATTGTGAGACTGATAGTTCAGCCTCAACTTCAGAGAGATCTAGCTTGGTTAGAGTTGGACAATTAGTTCCTTGATGAGGATACCCAGTTACCTCAGAGGTTCTACCTGGTCTGTTGGATGAGGTCCAACAAAAGCAGGAGACCTGCCCGGCCTTGACAAGGTTTAGAGAAAGGATGTCTCGTACTGAGGCACCATAGTTCTCCATGGGAGTAGATGGACTGATGAAGAGCCATGACCACTTTTGTGTACCTGCTGATGCATATGGAGACATAGAATATTATGGTATACCCATTGTATGCCTTATTCAGTACATTCATGTACGAGTAAGATGTACCACGAGATGAGACGATTATATTGTATGAAGCCGATATAACCAGATTTATGATATAGTGTGTTACCTGTTAGCAGGTCTAGATAGAGTATTTCCGATCTAGAGATAAGCCCCACCCACTACCAGTGCAGTAGTAGAATTTGGGAGGACATCTCTATGGACTTTTTTATGGGATTGTGACCCAGTAGAAGATTTATGTTATCTCGATTGTTGGTAACAAATTAATGAAACCGACACGTTTCATTTCTATTAGAAGGACGTGGCTAGTGAATGAATTGGCTGAGGAGTACACTAGACAGATAGTGAGACTCCATGGTATACCGAGAACGATCATTTCTGATTGAGATGGATGTTTTTACTTTGAGATTTTGGGCAGCAGATTCAGACTGCTTTGGGGACGAGTTTGTACCTCATGACTACACTTCACCCCCTGACAGATGGTCAGTTAGAGAGGATCATCTAGATCTAAAAGATCTATTATAAGTTGTAAGTTAAATGGGAAACGTGGATGGTTATATTACCTTCCATTAATGAGTTTATTATATAACAATGAAGGACGTGCATCTTTCTGGGATGACCCTATGAGGCAATATATACAGACATTGATGTTGTATATCCTTATGCTAGAAGTGATCTAGCAGTAGTAGTGGAATAACACCTGACCCTATTCAGGATTTTATAGTTCAAGTAACGTTGATTAAAGGAAGAATGCTGGTTGTACAGAGTCTCCATATATTATATGTAGACAAGAGGCGTTAACCTCTAAAGTTCAAGCGAGAGTTCATGTCCGGCTGTAAGTATCTCAGCTGCAAGACGTTAGACGTGTTAATATAGAAAGGGAACTGAGTTTCCAATATGATGGTTATTTGAGATCGACCAGTACGGAGAAGGTAGCATGATGTTTAGCTTTGTCTATGAGATTAGAGGATATCCACCCAGTGTTTCATATGTCTCAACTGAGGAAGTATATACCAGACTCGAGACACCTTGTGAGTTACGATGATTTGATGGTTGAGTCCAACCACACTTTTGTTGAGCATTCGATTACATTCTTGGAATGAGATATGAAACGCTTGCATTTGAAAGACATTCCCATATTGAGGATATGATGGTCGAGATGAAGACCTAAAGAGGCTATGTGAGAGACTGAGGATAGTGTCCTGAGGAACTATCCAGAGTATATGTTAGGACATACCCATTTGTGGGAGCATGAGTAGATCTTAGTGCTATCTTGATGAATGTTGTGCTTATGTGCTTATATGCCTTGATATGTTATTCCATGCTAGTTGTGATGTGATTTATGATCTTAGTAGATCTTGATGTGCTAGCGTGATGTATGTTATAGCTGGAGATGATTACTTCCTCCATGCTACCCGAGTATGATTATATTTATAGCTGGAGATGGTTCTTTCCTTCATGCTATTTGAGTGTGATTAGGATTCAGCTGGAGATGGTTCTTTCCTCCATGCTACCTTGATGGACATAGTTTTAGTGGAGATTTGATTCCTCCATACGATATACATGATTATGGTTTGCTAGAGACGTATTTCCTCTATGCTTGTGATATGTTTGGGCTAGAGATGTGCTTCCTCTATGCCTTGTGATGTGGTATGGCGAGAGACGTGATTCCTCTACGCCTTTGGGTAGCGTTATGGCCCTGTTTTCTAGAGATGATGATTCCTCCATGTTTATACTTGAGGTTATAGATTGTTATAGGTTGTGATCTTTTGAACGGAGATGTGATACCTCCGATAGAAAGAGTGAGAGTTATACCTCGGCGTATGGGTCCGAGAGGATTTGGGAATTGTTCAAGTTTCGGGATGAAACTTTTTTTTTAAGGGGTGTGTGATGTAATAGCTAGGATTTCGAATTCTAATTAATGTTGATTAACTTAATCGTTGATAGTAATTAACATATAACTCGCGAAGACTTCGCAAGTGATGAGTAAGAGACCCACCGCTATGTTCCTGGCGTAATTTTGGACGTTTGGGGAAATTTTTACTTTTTCCCCCGGGTAATTATTTTTACCCTCCGGTGTTATTTGGAGCATTTGGGAGCTCCAATTAATAAAAATGCAGTTGAGAGAAATGATTAGGATATCGGATATGTCCTAGATATGAAATAACATGGAGAGGCAAAACGGCCAAAAGAGTCGCTATTTCGTTTCTTAACGGCTAAGAAAGACGGCTTAGGAATACACGTTTTCCGAGGCAGTTGTGTAATAATTATCCCTACAATATTCCAGATTTAATGTTCCAATCTCGAGAAGTTTGGAGAAAGAGGTTCGACCCGCCTTTGGATCGGTTAAAGGATAATTATCGACTTTACTAAAGGATAATTATCGTCTTCACTATAAATAGCGGAAAATCATTTATTAATTCATTTCCTTTCACGTTTCCTCATAAAAGATCTGATTCTCTCAACCTTTAAACTCAGATCTACTCTCCGTTTCTAATCCGATTTCAATTCCGTTTGAGTTTCTAGATTCCTCTCTTCATTCTCTTCATAACGGTACCGAGTTTCTGCATTTCCGAGTATATGGAGGGCTGGTCGAGCATATATGTCACCAGGACGGTTCCGTCGCTCAGATTCCGATGAATTTGATGCTGTCCATGCGTAGCCTGCGTCGTTGTGATTCCGAATCTTCTTTCAGATCGTCAATCGGGTTAGTAACGAATAAGTTATGAATTTATTCGTTTTCCGTACTGCGATTTGGCCTAAATTGACTTTAGGCTTGTCAAATAGGACAATTAGAAATTCCATTATGGTCGTTATATTATTCTGGTGATTATGGGTTCTTGTTTGATGAAATCTGATGACATGGGGTTTAGAAATTGCATGCGGGCAAAACGTTATTCTGGCGAAATCTAATTAATTAATTAAAGGTTAATTAATTAGATTAGGATTAAAATTGAGATTGAGGAATGTTGATTAGATACTACCTTGAGATTTGAGGATTTGTGAGTTATGCTGAGATATTGAGGTTTAGTTGGTTGTGAGGCTCATAGATTGAGTATGATCCTTATGGATCCCTTTGGGTCTAGGTGTGACCCCTTTGATGAATAGAGGTTGATATATCTTTTTATGCCTTGTTTATAGGCCGTGTTGTCCCTCCAGTGTAGAGGTGATCGTGGTTGAGTTTGTACGAGGTTGAGGTAAGTCCGTAGGACTTACTTAGCTACCATCCCTATATTGGGTGTTTGCATGAGTGGTGTGTGCTTTATATGTTTGCTATGATAGCATGAGTTGTCGTTTTTATCGACCTATGTTCTATTGACTGCCCCACTGCGTGGCTGTGATAACCTTTCCCTTTCATCCCGCCGTGGAGTCTGGGAGGTTCTCTGATGTCAGGCCAGACTGGTTTACAGGAAGGGCGCAATCCACTCCCATAGGGTACACGGATTGTGTGACCGATACTCGTACAGCTGGACATTGTACTCAGAGGCGGGGATGTATCGGTCCTCGTGTCACATACTTTCATCTATCTATATATATATATATATACGGTTTTTGAGTGAATGGTTATTATATAAAGATAATAAATGGGTAAATGTGTGATAGCATGTTGATGTGTTTATTTTTCATGATTGCGCTTGTGCTTATGCATTACCTCATATATGTATGGTTAGCTAACGGTTTCATACCGTGTTGTAGATGTTTACAGGTTAGGCGCTACTGGGTTATCTGGCAGGGTGACAGGCCGAGGACTCTCGTACATTAGGTGGTTGGTTTGGGGTTGTTGTGTTTCCCCTCCTGCGTGAGGATGATCTTTTGTACCTCCTATGTGAGGATGTCGTTTTATATACTCGGCTATGTTGTTGTTTACTTTGGGTCGTACAGTTTATACTGTTTTATGTATTTGTTTTATATCTGTCAGTGCCATGTTGTAAGGTCCAGTGAACTTGTTGTCAGGCTAGGGTCAGGATCCATTGTGAGATCCTAGCCCAATGTGACATCCCGAGTCCCGCGGATTCGGGGTGTTACACGATAGAACCCTTGGATTCGATTATCCAAGAACCAAACCGATGACGATTCGACCCCGCTTCTTACAACTTCACACAATCGATCTAGAATTATCGAAGGCACGAAGAGGTTGCTTCAATTCGACTTGTAGCACCAACCCGAAGGAGATTGACACACACAAGAACGAGAAAGCTATGCAAACACCACAATTCTCACGAGACAATAGGCTGAACTCAAAGGGTTCGATTTAGCACTTAGGCAACGCTTTTAACGTAATCTGCCAACAAAAAGGAGGAGAGAAAGGTTTATATACAACCTAGACCTTCTCTCCAAAAAATAGAAAAGAAAAATAAATACAATATTTACAAATTAGAGTGTTTTAAATAAATCCATAAAATAGACTAATTCTAGGATTTACTTAACACTTTCTAACTAGCTTCTCACTCCAGCCATGCACATGCACACGTGAAGCTCTCCTATGCTCCATTCAACTTCTTCTTGGCTGGTCCAATGTGGCTAAGCATCATGACGGGCCTTGGACTCTCATTGGAGGTGAGCTTGGGTGAGCTTCTTGAACCATGGCTAGGAAGATAGCATCCATCTCCGCTTGGCGTTTGGCTTGAGCTCTTGTTAGGGCTCCTTGTGGTGTTGAAGATGGAGCTAGCTCGGATGACCCTGCATCATTCTCTCCTTCTTTAAAAGAATTCGACCTCAAATTTCCTTGATCATCACTAAGGGGTGGAAAAGGGCTTAGGTGCCTCACATTGAACGTGGGATCACAAGCATAGTCGTCCGGCAAGTCTAGCACATAGGCATTGTCACCAGCCTTGTGTAGCACCTTGAAAGGTCCGTTTCCTCTTGGAGAGAGCTTGGACTTCCAAAGTTGTTGAAACTTCTCCTTCCTCAAGTGTAGCCATACAAGGTCACCGGCCTCAAATGTAACCTTCTTCCTTCCTTGGTTTGCCTTGGCTGCGTTGTATTTGCCTTTCTCCTCAAGCTTAATCCTTGTCCTCCTATGTAGCTCCTTGATGTGTTCAACCTGCATTTTAGCACTTAAATCCACTCGCTCCTTCTTAGGCAACGGTGTAAGATCAAAAGGGGTAGTGGATTAAAACCATAAACACACTCAAATGGAGAGATGGAAGTAGACGAATGCACAACTCTATTATAGGCAAATTCAACATGTGGCAAGACATCCTCCCATTGCTTTAGATTCTTTTTGATGACAACCCTTAAAAGTGTGGTTAAAGTCCTATTAGTTACTTCCGTTTGTCCATCAGTTTGGGGTGGCTTGCTGTAGAAAATAACAATTTCGTACCTAGCTTTTCCCAAAGAGTCTTCCAAAAATAACTTAAGAACTTAACATCCCTATCACTTTCTATTGTCCTCGGAATTCCATGTAACCTAACTACTTCCAGAAAGAATAGATTAGCTACATTAGTCGCATCATCAGTTTTGTGACAAGCAATAAAGTGAGCCATTTTAGAGAAACGATCTACCACCACAAAAATCGAGTCCCTACCTATTTTAGTCCTAGGCAATCCCACAATAAAGTCCATACTAATGTCTTCCCAAGGGGCTGTTGGGATTGACAAAGGTGTGTACAATCCATGAGGCTTCACTTTAGATTTAGCTCTAAGGCACTCTAAACACCTTTTAAGCACATTTTCAACATCCCTAAGCATATGTGACCAAAAAAAATATGAGTGTAACATAGCATAAGTTTTATCCCCCCAAAATGACCCATTAAACCTCCTTTATGGGCTTCCTCTACTAGCAACAATCGAAGGGAACACCTAGGTATGCACACCTTATCAATTCGAAACAAAAATCCCTCAAACAAATAGTATTTATCTAAGGAACCTTTTTGCACACATAGCTTATATGTATCACCAAAATCAAGATCAGATTCATAGAGCTCCTTAATGTAAACAAAGCCTAATACCTTAGCATCCAATGTAGTCAACAATGTGTGCCTCCTAGAGAGGGCATCCGCCACTACATTGTCTTTTACCTTTTTATATTTGATAACATAGGGAAAAGTCTCAATAAACTCCATCCACCTACCACGCCTCCTATCTAGTTTATCTTGACTCCGCAAATGCTTCAAAGTCTCATGATCGGAATGCAAAATGAACTCTCTAGGCCACAAGTAGTGTTGCCATGTCTTAAGCACTCTAAACAAAGCATATAACTCTTTATCATAGGTAGAGTAATTAAGACATGCTCCTTTGAGCTTGTCACTAAAGAAGGCAACAGGCTTACCTTCTTGCATGAGCACGCCGCCTATGCCAATGCCCGAGGCGTCACACTCCACTTCAAAGGGCCTAGTGAAGTCGGGAAGAGCTAGCAAGGGCGCCTCGGTTAAGACCAATTTCAGCTTGCTAAAGGCACGTTCTTGCGCCTCCTCCGACACAAATGGCGCATGCTTCTTGCAAATTTCCGTCAAGGGCGCGGCAATGATACTAAAGTCTCTCACAAAGCGCCTATAGAAGCTTGCAAGCCCATGGAAACTCCTTACTTGGCTTATGGATGTTGGCGTGGGCCAATCTTTGATTGCTCTAATCTTCTCCTCGTCCACTTGTAGGTCTTGTGTAGTCACTACAAAACCAAGAAATATAACCTCATTAGTGCAAAAGCAACATTTCTTAAGATTAGCATACAAGTGTTCAGCTCTAAGGGTAAGAACTACTTCCCTTAGATGTTCTTCATGCTCCTCTAGGGACCTGCTATAGATTAAAATATCATCAAAGTACACTACCACAAACTTCCCTATAAAATGTCTCAAAACATGATTCATTAGACGCATAAAAGTAGAAGGAGCATTAGTTAACCCAAATGGCATAACTAGCCACTCATACAAACCAAACTTAGTTTTGAAGGCTGTTTTCCACTCGTCCCCTTCCTTCATTCGGATTTGATGATAGCCACTCCGTAGGTCTATCTTGCTAAAGGTGGTGGCGCCATGTAGCTCATCAAGCATGTCATCTAGACGGGGAATAGGGTGACGGTACTTGATGGTGATGTTGTTGATAACTCGACAATCAACACACATCCTCCATGTGTTGTCCTTCTTAGGCACCAAGAGCACGGGTACGGCGCACGGACTTAAGCTCTCCCTCACGTAGCCCTTGTCTAGGAGGTCTTGAACTTGCGCTTCGATCTCTTGACTCTCCTTTGGGTTCATTCGGTAGGCTGGTCTATTTGGGAGTGTGGCGCCGGGGATAAGATCAATTTGGTGCTCAATACCTCTAAAAGGTGGAAGGCCATGTGGTATTTCTTCCGGAATTACATCCTTAAACTCCTCAAGGATGGCTGAGATAGTAGGTGGTAAGCTAGCCTTGGCTTCATCACTCATCAAGGTGAGCTCCTTACACAACATCATCAAGGTGGTGTCTAAGGGTAGGTAGTCATTTTGTAGCTCAAGTTTGGAAGCTAACAAGGCTGTTGTGGGCTGTTTTGTGGCCGTGGACACAAGGGTGCTAGGCTGGTGGTTAGAAGGCGTGGCTAGGGAGGGGTCTTGGCTCGACGGCTTGCTCCCCTTCTTAGCTTGTCCTTGCTCTTGCTCACTTGCCTTCTTCTTCTCAAATGCCTCCGCAATCTGCAAGGGAGTCATAGGCTTAAGAGTCACGGTTTTACCATTGAATGCAAAAGAATATCTATTTGTAAAACCATCATGCATAACTCTCCTATCATATTGCCAAGGGCGGCCTAACAACACATGACAAGCTTGCATTGGCACAACATCACATAAAACCGTATCTTCATAATGGCCTAAAGTAAAAGTGATCTTAGCTTGCCTATTAACCTTTAACTCACCACATTCATTCATCCAATGCAGCTTATATGACCTAGGGTGATAAAATGTAGGAATTTGCAACTTAGATATCATTTCGGTGCTAGCAATATTGCAACAAATTCCTCCATCAATAATAACATTACAAACCTTTCCTTTAACCGAGCATCTAGTGTGAAACAAGTTTTCTCTTTGGTTATCTTCACAAGGAGCAGGTTGTACACTTAAAGTTCTCCTAGCTATCAAAGAATTATCATGCTCAAGACTTTTATCACAAATCATGGAAGTGTTAGCTAGGAATGAGCTAGGATGATCAAATAACTCTCTTTTAGCTAATAAACAATCTCCTTGCTCATATTCAATCCCATCATCATCCAAATCATCATGATCATGCATATTAAGTTCAAAATCATCATTATCATGCTCATGCTCAGATTCGGACTCATATTGCCCTAAATGGTTAACTAGCAAAGTTCTTTTGTTAGGACAATCCGTCATCATGTTCCCTCTTCCTTGGCACTTAAAACATACAATATCCCTAGCTCTAGATGAAGGGTTAGAAGTACTCCCTTGAGTGCCTTTAGGTAGTGTAGGCGTGGACTTGATAGGGGCTGCATAAGGAGCCTTGCGTGGACCTCCTTGCTCCAGGGCTAGCTTCTCCTTGCTTGGCACCTCCCGGTTGTAATTTCCTTATTGGCGACCTCCTTGGCTCCTCCATGAGCTAGGCGCGCCATAGGCAGCCTTACCTCCTTGATTTCTTGCCTTCACTTTCCTTTCTACTTTGATTGCCAAGTGGAGAAATTCTGTCATAGAGCTATAGGGAAAAAGATCTATCTCGTTAGAAAATTTTGAATTGAGAATACAAAGATACCTAGCCATTGTAGTCTCTTCGTCCTCTTGCACATTAGCCTTTACCATGGCCATTTGCATAGCATTATAGGTCTCCTCGGCGGTCATGGCTCCTTGCCTCAAGTTCTCCAACCTTTGCCTCAATTCCCTAGTGTAATGTTGAGGCACAAACCGAGCTCTCATCAAGGCCTTCATGTGCGCCCTAGTAACTACCGGTGCATCCAAAGTTCTCCTCCTTTCCTTCACCAAATCATCCCACAATATCATAGCATAATCAATAAACTCAAGAGCTGCAAAATGTACCTTCTTATGCTCGGGAAAATTATGGCATAAACATATTTGCTCTATCTTCGCCTCCCAAGCCATGTACACGTCCGGGTCACATTTGCCTTCAAAGCTTGGGATCTTCACCTTCACTTTACCAAGGCAATCATACTCCGGATCTCGCTCCCTCCTTGGGTGGCCACCATAGGGCTCACGCCTCTGCTCGTCTTGGCGCCGGCCGTCATGAGGTCTCCGGAGCTGTTGGCGCTCCCTTCGCCCGTTTGGCCTCCATTCCTCGTCATCTCCATCACCGTCCTCATCCTGCTCATAAGCTTAATTCTGAAACTGTTGAGGATAGTTAGGCATATTATCATGTATAATAGGAGAAGAATGGATAGAAACGTGCTCCTCGAAAGCAAGATTGCCCCATCCTGGTTGGGACACGGTGTGGCCTAAGCCTTGGACATTCCGAGAAGGCTGCGTGGCATTAGAGTGCCGGGCTGCTTGAAATGCCTCTTGTTGGCTTTGGAGTGGTATTCGGTCTTGCCCTTGGTGTTGAGCTCTCGAGTGGTCTCCTACCTCCCTGTTGCCTCCTAGTGGCCGAGGCTCCGGAACTACCTTAGACGCCTCCAAGTTGGACAGCCTTGTAGTTAACCCTTCAATGCTATCTTTCAAGCCCTTGATAATGTTAAACGACTCCGGGGTAATAGGCTCGGGGCTCGGCGTACCTGCAGGAGTTCCTGACATTGTTCAAAGACACTAAAACACTCAAACACGTTAGGTTAGCTAAAACAAAAACGCCTCACAAGTGTATCACTCGAAAACAAACTCTCACTCTCTAGTGGTGCTAAACAAGCTTGTTGATGGCTCGTCTTGTATTAGTCAAAAACCTCACGTGAGTTCAATACTTAGCCAAACAAAAGATTTAAAGTAGAAGCGGAATTCGATTTCAATCACCTTAAAAACGTGTTTGACTCAATAAAAGAGAAGTGAGCTAGGCGTGGGCCAAGGCGTGGCTAGGCTAGGGTGAAGCTAGGCTAGGCGTGAATGGCTTGGTCCTTTGAGTGAGATGAGCTCCTTTGTAGTCCTCTTTGGTTGCTGAAAATAACACTTAGCAAGCACAACTTCAACTATTACAAACTATGAAATAAAACAAGAGTAGGCTAGCAAGAATGAAATGAAATGAAGATGAATAACTATGGCTGATTTTTTTTTCTTTCTTTTCTTTTCTTTTCTTTTCTTTTTCTTTCTTTTCTTTTCTTTTCTTTTTCTTTTCTTTCTTTCTTTTCTTTTTTTTTTTTGAAATTCGGATTTCTTTTCTTTCTTTTTTTTTTTAAAAAAAAAACAGGCCTCAATTTGAATCAAAAGAGACAAATGAAATAAAAATGAAAGAAATAAAATCTTATAACAACTTGAGTTGCTAGCTATCTAGTCACTAAAATGAAAACAAATAAAACAAATAACAACCAGCTATTCGAATTTAGGTGCTGGAAATAAAGAAAAATAAACCAAAATACTAAGAAAATCTTTTTAGTTGCAAGAAGATAGAGTTGACCAAGTAAATAGCTAACCAAGGGTGAAAATTCAAAAATAGGCTGAAAATGTGGAGGAAAGAGGTGGTGGGCAGCTTGAAAATAGGCTGGAGATTCAGCCTCTCTTTTTGAACGTTTAGGGCTAGTTTGGTGTTTGTGTTTGGACGTGGGGCAAGTCTGGTGGCAGGCGTGGTGGTAGGCACAAGGGCTGGTGGCAAACGTGGTGTAGGAGTGGTGCCGGCGTCCAAAATTCACAAACAAAAGCAATAAACTTGTTAGTTCGATCAAAAACTTGGAATAGAAATGGCAATGGCAATAGACTCAAAACAAAGCAAGACTCAAACAAGAAAACGAGACACTTTTGGTTTTTGAATGATTTACCGACTCTTTTTGTAGGTTGAACGTCAACTAGCTCTGATACCAATTGATACGGGGATTAGCCGCGAAGAACGGATCTAGACGAGCAACCTGTTTTCGGGAATAAGAACAAACGAAAAGCAAACGAAGATGCAAGGAAACGTGCAAAGCAATGAGGGAAAACGAAGTAGGAAAGAAGAACCGAAAGGAACAAACGATAGAAACCTTGCATTCGATTATCCAAGAACCAAACCGATGACGATTCGACCCCGCTTCTTACAACTTCACACAATCGATCTAGAATTATCGAAGGCACGAAGAGGTTGCTTCAATTCGACTTGTAGCACCAACCCGAAGGATATTGACACACACAAGAACGAGAAAGCTATGCAAACACCACAATTCTCACGAGACAATAGGCTGAACTCAAAGGGTTCGATTTAGCACTTAGGCAACGTGTTTAACGTAATATGCCAACAAAAAGGAGGAGAGAAAGGTTTATATACAACCTAGACCTTCTCTCCAAAAAATAGAAAAGAAAAATAAATACAATATTTACAAATTAGAGTGCTTTAAATAAATCCATAAAATAGACTAATTCTAGGATTTACTTAACACTTTCTAACTAGCTTCTCACTCCAGCCATGCACATGCACACGTGAAGCTCTCCTATGCTCCATTCAACTTCTTCTTGGCTGGTCCAATGTGGCTAAGCATCATGACGGGCCTTGGACTCTCATTGGAGGTGAGCTTGGGTGAGCTTCTTGAACCATGGCTAGGAAGATAGCATCCATCTCCGCTTGGCGTTTGGCTTGAGCTCTTGTTAGGGCTCCTTGTGGTGTTGAAGATGGAGCTAGCTCGGATGACCCTGCATCATTCTCCCCTTCTTTAAAAGAATTCGACCTCAAATTTCCTTGATCATCACTAAGGGGTGGAAAAGGGCTTAGGTGCCTCACATTGAACGTGGGATCACAAGCACAGTCGTCCGGCAAGTCTAGCACATAGGCATTGTCACCAGCCTTGTGTAGCACTTTGAAAGGTCCGTTTCCTCTTGGAGAGAGCTTGGACTTCCGAAGTTGTTGAAACTTCTCCTTCCTCAAGTGTAGCCATACAAGGTCTCCGGCCTCAAATGTAACCTTCTTCCTTCCTTGGTTTGCCTTGGCTGCGTTGTATTTGCCTTTCTCCTCAAGCTTAATCCTTGTCCTCCTATGTAGCTCCTTGATGTGTTCAACCTGCGTTTTAGCACTTAAATCCACTCGCTCCTTCTTAGGCAACGGTGTAAGATCAAAAGGGGTTAGTGGATTAAAACCATAAACACACTCAAATGGAGAGATGGAAGTAGACGAATGCACAACTCTATTATAGGCAAATTCAACATGTGGCAAGACATCCTCCCATTGCTTTAGATTCTTTTTGATGACAACCCTTAAAAGTGTGGTTAAAGTCCTATTAGTTACTTCCGTTTGTCCATCAGTTTGGGGTGGCTTGCTGTAGAAAATAAAATTTCGTACCTAGATTTCCCCAAAGAGTCTTCCAAAAATAACTTAAGAACTTAACATCCCTATCAAATTCTATTGTCCTCGGAATTCCATGTAACCTAACTACTTCCCGAAAGAATAGATTAGCTACATTGGCCGCATCATCAGTTTTGTGACAAGCAATAAAGTGAGCCATTTTAGAGAAACGATCTACAACCACAAAAATCGAGTCCCTGCCTCTTTTAGTCCTAGGCAATCCCACAATAAAGTCCATACTAATGTCTTCCCAAGGGGCTGTTGGGATTGGCAAAGGTGTGTACAATCCATGAGGCTTCACTTTAGATTTAGCTCTAAGGCACTCTAAACACCTTTTAAGCACATTTTCAACATCCCTAAGCATATGTGACCAATAAAAATATGAGTGTAACATAGCATAAGTTTTATCCCTCCCAAAATGACCCATTAAACCTCCTTTATGGATTTCCTCTACTAGCAACAATCGAAGGGAACACCTAGGTATGCACACCTTATCAATTCGAAACAAAAATCCCTCAAACAAATAGTATTTATCTAAGGAACCTTTTTGCACACATAGCTTATATGTATCACCAAAATCAAGATCAGATTCATAGAGCTCCTTAATGTAAACAAAGCCTAATACCTTAGCATCCAATGTAGTCAACAATGTGTGCCTCCTAGAGAGGGCATCCGCCACTACATTGTCTTTTACCTTTTTATACTTGATAACATAGGGAAAAGTCTCAATAAACTCCATCCACCTACCATGCCTCCTATCTAGTTTATCTTGACTCCGAAAATGCTTCAAAGACTCATGATCGGAATGCAAAATAAACTCTCTAGGCCACAAGTAGTGTTGCCATGTCTTAAGCACTCTAAACAAAGCATATAACTCTTTATCATAGGTAGAGTAATTAAGACATGCTCCTTTGAGCTTGTCACTAAAGAAGGCAACAGGCTTACCTTCTTGCATGAGCACGCCGCCTATGCCAATGCCCGAGGCGTCACACTCCACTTCAAAGGGCCTAGTGAAGTCGGGAAGAGCTAGCAACGGTGCCTCGGTTAAGACCAATTTCAACTTGCTAAAGGCACGTTCTTGCGCCTCCTCCCACACAAATGGCGCATGCTTCTTGCAAATTTCCGTCAAGGGCCCGCCAATGATACTAAAGTCTCTCACAAAGCGCCTATAGAAGCTTGCAAGCCCATGGAAACTCCTT
The DNA here is from genome assembly GCA_033239125.1 of Fagopyrum homotropicum. Classification (NCBI taxonomy): domain Eukaryota; kingdom Viridiplantae; phylum Streptophyta; class Magnoliopsida; order Caryophyllales; family Polygonaceae; genus Fagopyrum; species Fagopyrum homotropicum. Next base: position 65,165,904 of record BSWB01000005.1, read on the forward strand.
ACTTGGCTTATGGATGTTGGAGTGGGCCAATCTTTGATTGCTCTAATCTTCTCCTCGTCCACTTGTAGGCCTTGTGTTGTCACTACAAAACCAAGAAATATAACCTCATTAGTGCAAAAGCTACATTTCTTAAGATTAGCATACAAGTGTTCAGCCCTAAGGGTAAGAACTACTTCCCTTAGATGTTCTTCATGCTCCTCTAGGGACCTGCTATAGATTAAAATATTATCAAAGTACACTACCACAAACTTCCCTATAAAATGTCTCAAAACATGATTCATTAGACGCATAAAAGTAGAAGGAGCATTAGTTAAACCAAATGGCATAACTAGCCACTCATACAAACCAAACTTAGTTTTGAAGGACGTTTTCCACTCGTCCCCTTTCTTCATTCGGATTTGATGGTAGCCACTCCGTAGGTCTATCTTGCTAAAGGTGGTGGCGCCATGTAGCTCATCAAGCATGTCATCTAGGCGGGGAATAGGGTGACGGTACTTGATGGTGATGTTGTTGATAACTCGACAATCAACACACATCCTCCATGTGTTGTCCTTCTTAGGCACCAAGAGCACGGGTACGGCGCATGGACTTAAGCTCTCCCTCACGTAGCCCTTGTCTAGGAGGTCTTGAACTTGCGCTACGATCTCTTGACTGTCCTTTGGGTTCATTCGGTAGGCTGGTCTATTTGGGAGTGTGGCGCCGGGGATAAGGTCAATTTGGTGCTCAATACCTCTCAAAGGTGGAAGGCCATGTGGTATTTCTTCCGGAAACACATCCTTAAACTCCTCAAGGATGGCTGAGATAGTAGGTGGTAAGCTAGCCTTGGCTTCATCACTCATCAAGGTGAGCTCCTTACACAACATCATCAAGGTGGTGTCTAAGGGTAGGTAGTCATTTTGTAGCTCAAGTTTGGAAGCTAAAAGGCTGTTGTGGGCTGTTTTGTGGCCGTGGACACAAGGGTGCTAGGCAGGTGGTTAGAAGGCGTGGCTAGGGAGGGGTCTTGGCTCAAAGGCTTGCTCCCCTTCTTAGCTTGTCCTTGCTCTTGCTCACTTGCCTTCTTCTTCTCAAATGCCTCCGCAATCTATAGGCTTAAGAGTCATGGTTTTACCATTGAATGCAAAAGAATATCTATTTGTAAAACCATCATGCATAACTCTCCTATCATATTGCCAAGGGCGGCCTAACAACACATGACAAGCTTGCATTGGCACAACATCACATAAAACCGTATCTTCATAATGGCCTAAAGTAAAAGTGATCTTAGCTTGCCTATTAACCTTTAACTGACCACATTCATTCATCCAATGCAGCTTATATGGCATTGGGTGATAAAATGTAGGAATTTGCAACTTTGATATCATTTCGGTGCTAGTAATATTGCAACAACTTCCTCCATCAATAATAACATTACAAACCTTCCTTTAACCGAGCATCTAGTGTGAAACAAGTTTTCTCTTTGGTTATCTTCACAAGGAGCAGGTTGTACACTTAAAGTTCTCCTAGCTATCAAAGAATTATCATGCTCAAGACTTTTATCACAAATCATGGAAGTGTTAGCTAGGAATGAGCTAGGATGATCAAATAACGCTCTCTTAGCTAATAAACAATCTCCTTGCTCATATTCAATCCCATCATCATGATCATGCATATTAAGCTCAAAATCATCATTATCATGCTCATGCTCAGATTCGGACTCATATTGCCCTAAATGGTTAACTAGCAAAGTTCTTTTGTTAGGACAATCCTTCATCATGTGCCCTCTTCCTTGGCACTTAAAACATACAATATCCCTAGCTCTAGATGAAGGGTTAGAAGTACTCCCTTGAGTGCCTTTAGGTAGTGTAGGCGTGGGCTTGGTAGGGGCTGCATAAGGAGCCTTGCGTGGACCTCCTTGCTCCGGGGCTAGCTTCTCCTTGCTTGGCACCTCCCGGTTGTAATTCCCTTGTTGGCGGCCTCCTTGGCTCCTCCATGAGCTAGGCGCGCCATAGGCAACCTTACCTCCTTGACTTCTTGCTTTCATTTTCCTTTCTACTTTGATTGCTAGGTAGAGCAATTCTGTCATAGAGCTATAGGGAAAAAGATCAATCTCGTTAGAAAAACTTGAATTGAGAATACGAAGATACCTAGCCATTGTAGTCTCTTCATCCTCTCGCACATTAGCCTTTACCATGGCCATTTGCATGGCATTATAGGTCTCCTCGGCGGTCATGGCTCCTTGCCTCAAGTTCTCCAACCTTTGCCTCAATTCCCTAGTGTAATGTTGAGGCACAAACCGAGTCTCATCAAGGCCTTCATGTGCGCCCAAGTAACTACCGGTGCATCCAAAGTTCTCCTCCTTTCCTTCACCAAATCATCCCACCATATCATAGCATAATCAATAAACTCAAGAGCTGCGAAATGTACCTTCATATGCTCGGGAAAATTATGGCATGACCATATTTGCTCTATCTTCGCCTCCCAAGCCATGTACACGTCCGGGTCACATTTCCCTTCAAAGCTTGGGATCTTCACCTTCACTTTACCAAGGCCATCATACTCCGGATCTCGCTCCCTCCTTGGCTGGCCACCATAGGGCTCACGCCTCTGCTCGTCTTGGCGCCGGCCGTCATGAGGTCTCCGGGGCTGTTGGCGCTCCCTTCGCCCGTTTGGCCTCCATTCCTCGTCATCTCCATCACCGTCCTCATCCTGCTCATAAGCTTGATTCTGAAACTGTTGAGGATAGTTAGGCATATTATCATGTATAATAGGAGAAGAATGGATAGAAACGTGCTCCTCGAAAGCAAGATTGCCCCATCCTGGTTGGGACACGGTGTGGCCTAAGCCTTGGACATTCCGAGAAGGCTGCGTGGCATTAGAGTGCCGGGCTGCTTGAAATGCCTCTTGTTGGCTTTGGAGTGGTATTCGGTCTTATCCTTGGTGTTGAGCTCTCGAGTGGTCTCCTACCTCCCTGTTGCCTCCTAGTGGCCGAGGCTCCGGAACTACCTTAGACGCCTCCAAATTGGACAGCCTTGTAGTTAACCCTTCAATGCTATCTTTCAAGCCCTTGATAAGGTTAAACAACTCCGGGGTAATGGGCTCGGGGCTCGGCGTACCTGCGGGAGTTCCTGACATTGTTCAAAGACACTAAAACACTCAAACACGTTAGGTTAGCTAAAACAAAAACGCCTCACAAGTGTATCACTCAAAAACAAACTCTCACTCTCTAGTGGTGCTCAACAAGCTTGTTGATGGCTCGTCTTGTATTAGTCAAAAACCTCACGTGAGTTCAATACTTAGCCAAACAAAAGCTTTAAAGTCGAAGCGGAATTCGATTTCAATCACCTTAAAAACGTGTTTGACTCAATAAAAGAGAAGAAAAGACTCAAAACGGAAAGGTCAAGTTGCACGAATGTTATATGCAACTAAGTATGGACTCAAAATTTGAACTCAAGATAAGCCTTGAAAGAACTTTCTCGTCAAGCCTAAGCAAGCAAACCTTGGACACCGAAGGTGTGTATAGAAGAGCTGGTCAAGGCTAAGGTGTGGCTCGAGTGAAGTGAGCTAGGCGTGGGCCAAGGCGTGGCTAGGCTAGGGTGAAGCTAGGCTAGGCGTGAATGGCTTGGTCCTTTGAGTGAGATGAGCTCCTTTGTAGTCCTCTTTGGTTGCTGAAAATAACACTTAGCAAGCACAACTTCAACTATTATAAACTATGAAATAAAACAAGAGTAGGCTAGCAAGAATGAAATGAAATGAAGATGAATAACTATGGCTGATTTTTTTTTTCTTTCTTTTCTTTTCTTTTCTTTTTCTTTTCTTTCTTTCTTTTTTTTTTTTGAAATTCGGATTTCTTTTTTTTTTTTTTTTTTTTAAAAAAAAACAGGCCTCAATTTGAAACAAAAGAGACAAATGAAAAAAAAATGAAAGAAATAAAATCCTATAACAACTTGAGTTGCTAGCTATCTAGTTACTAAAATGAAAACAAATAAAACAAATAACAACCAGCTATTCGAATTTAGGTGCTGGAAATAAAGAAAAATAAAACAAAATGCTAAGAAAATCTATTTAGTTGCAAGAGGATAGAGTTGACCAAGTAAATAGCTAACCAAGGGTGAAAATTCAAAAAAAGGCTGAAAACGTGGAGGAAAGAGGTGGTAGGCAGCTTGAAAATAGGCTGGAGATTCAACCTCTCTTTTTGAACGTTTAGGGCTAGTTTGTGTTTGGACGTGGGGCAAGACTGGTGGCAGGCGTGGTGTAGGAGTGGTGCCGGCGTCCAAAATTCACAAACAAAAGCAACAAACTTGTTAGTTCAATCAAAAACTTGGAATAGAAATGGCAATGGCAATAGACTCAAAACAAAGCAAGACTCAAACAAGAAAACGAGACACTTTTGGTTTTTGAATGATTTACCGACTCTTTTTGTAGGTTGAACGTCAACTAGCTCTGATACCAATTAATACGGGGATTAACCGCGAAGAACGGATCTAGACGAGCAACCTGTTTTGGGGAATAAGAACAAACGAAATTCAGCAAACGAAGATGCAAGGAAACGTGCAAAGCAATGAGGGAAAACGAAGTAGGAAAGAAGAACCGAAAGGAACAAACGATAGAACCCTTGGATTCGATTATCCAAAAACCAAACCGATGACGATTCGACCCCGCTTCTTACAACTTCACACAATCGATCTAGAATTATCGAAGGCACGAAGAGGTTGCTTCAATTCGACTTGTAGCACCAACCCGAAGGAGATTGACACACACAAGAACGAGAAAGCTATGCAAACATCACAATTCTCACGAGACAATAGGCTGAACTCAAAGGGTTCGATTTAGCACTTAGGCAACGTGTTTAACGTAATCTGCCAACAAAAAGGAGGAGAGAAAGGTTTATATACAACCTAGACTTTATCTCCTAAAAATAGAAAAGAAAAATAAATACAATATTTACAAATTAGAGTGTTTTAAATAAATCCATAAAATAGACTAATTCTAGGATTTACTTAACACTTTCTAACTAGCTTCTCACTCCAGCCATGCACATGCACACGTGAAGCTCTCCTATGCTCCATTCAACTTCTTCTTGGCTGGTCCAATGTGGCTAAGCATCATGACGGGCCTTGGACTCTCATTGGAGGTGAGCTTGGGTGAGCTTCTTGAACCATGGCTAGGAAGATAGCATCCATCTCCGCTTGGCATTTGGCTTGAGCTCTTGTTAGGGCTCCTTGTGGTGTTGAAGATGGAGCTAGCTCGGATGACCCTGCATCATTCTCCCCTTCTTTAAAAGAATTCGACCTCAAATTTCCTTGATCATCACTAAGGGGTGGAAAAGGGCTTAGGTGCCTCACATTGAACGTGGGATCACAAGCATAGTCGTCCGGCAAGTCTAGCACATAGGCATTGTCACCAGCCTTGTGTAGCACTTTGAAAGGTCCGTTTCCTCTTGGAGAGAGCTTGGACTTCCGAAGTTGTTGAAACTTCTCCTTCCTCAAGTGTAGCCATACAAGGTCTCCGGCCTCAAATGTAACCTTCTTCCTTCCTTGGTTTGCCTTGGCTGCGTTGTATTTGCCTTTCTCCTCAAGCTTAATCCTTGTCCTCCTATGTAGCTCCTTGATGTGTTCAACCTGCGTTTTAGCACTTAAATCCACTCGCTCCTTCTTAGGCAACGGTGTAAGATCAAAAGGGGTTAGTGGATTAAAACCATAAACACACTCAAATGGAGAGATGAAAGTAGACGAATGCACAACTCTATTATAGGCAAATTCAACATGTGGCAAGACATCCTCCCATTGCTTTAGATTCTTTTTGATGACAACCCTTAAAAGTGTGGTTAAAGTCTTATTAGTTACTTCCGTTTGTCCATCAGTTTGGGGTGGCTTGCTGTAGAAAATAAAATTTCGTACCTAGCTTTCCCCAAAGAGTCTTCCAAAAATAACTTAAGAACTTAACATCCCTATCACTTTCTATTGTCCTCGGAATTCCATGTAACCTAACTACTTCCCGAAAGAATAGATTAGCTACATTGGCCGCATCATCAGTTTTGTGACAAGCAATAAAGTGAGCCATTTTAGAGAAACGATCTACAACCACAAAAATCGAGTCCCTGCCTCTTTTAGTCCTAGGCAATCCCACAATAAAGTCCATACTAATGTCTTCCCAAGGGGCTGTTGGGATTGGCAAAGGTGTGTACAATCCATGAGGCTTCACTTTAGATTTAGCTCTAAGGCACTCTAAACACCTTTTAAGCACATTTTCAACATCCCTAAGCATATGTGACCAATAAAAATATGAGTGTAACATAGCATAAGTTTTATCCCTCCCAAAATGACCCATTAAACCTCCTTTATGGGCTTCCTCTACTAGCAACAATCGAAGGGAACACCTAGGTATGCACACCTTATCAATTCGAAACAAAAATCCCTCAAACAAATAGTATTTATCTAAGGAACCTTTTTGCACACATAGCTTATATGTATCACCAAAATCAAGATCAGATTCATAGAGCTGCTTAATGTAAACAAAGCCTAATACCTTAGCATCCAATGTAGTCAACAATGTGTGCCTCCTAGAGAGGGCATCCGCCACTACATTGTCTTTTACCTTTTTATACTTGATAACATAGGGAAAAGTCTCAATAAACTCCATCCACCTACCATGCCTCCTATCTAGTTTATCTTGACTCCGAAAATGCTTCAAAGACTCATGATCGGAATGCAAAATAAACTCTCTAGGCCACAAGTAGTGTTGTCATGTCTTAAGCACTCTAAACAAAGCATATAACTCTTTATCATAGGTAGAGTAATTAAGACATGCTCCTTTGAGCTTGTCACTAAAGAAGGCAACATGCTTACCTTCTTGCATGAGCGCGACACCTATGCCAATGCCCGAGGCGTCACACTCCACTTCAAAGGGCCTAGTGAAGTCGGGAAGAGCTAGCAAGGGCGCCTCGGTTAAGACCAATTTCAGCTTGCTAAAGGCACGTTCTTGCGCCTCCTCCCACACAAATGGCACATGCTTCTTGCAAATTTCCGTCAAGGGCGCGGCAATGGTACTAAAGTCTCTCACAAAGCGCCTATAGAAGCTTGCAAGCCCATGGAAACTCCTTACTTGGCTGATGGATGTTGGCGTGGGCCAATCTTTGATTGCTCTAACCTTCTCCTCGTCCACTTGTAGGCCTTGTGTAGTCACTACAAAACCAAGAAATATAACCTCATTAGTGCAAAAGCTACATTTCTTAAGATTAGCATACAAGTGTTCAGCCCTAAGGGTAAGAACTACTTCCCTTAGATGTTCTTCATGCTCCTCTATGGACCTGCTATAGATTAAAATATCATCAAAGTACACTACCACAAACTTCCCTATAAAATGTCTCAAAACATGATTCATTAGACGCATAAAAGTAGAAGGAGCATTAGTTAACCCAATGGCATAACTAGCTTTGATAATGTGGAGGAAAGAGGTGGTGGGCAGCTTGAAAATAGGCTGGAGATTCAGCCTCTCTTTTTGAACGTTTAGGGCTAGTTTGGTGTTTGTGTTTGGACGTGGGGCAAGGCTGGTGGTAGGCGTGGTGGTAGGCACAAGGGCTGGTGGCTGGCGTGGTGTAGGAGTGGTGCCGGCGTCCAAAACTCACAAACAAAAGCAACAAACTTGTTAGTTCAATCAAAAACTTGGAATAGAAATGGCAATGGCAATAGACTCAAAACAAAGCAAGACTCAAACAAGAAAACGAGACACTTTTGATTTTTGAATGATTTACCAACTCTTTTTGTAGGTTGAACGTCAACTAGCTCTGATACCAATTGATACGGGGATTAGCCGCGAAGAACGGATCTAGACGAGCAACCTGTTTTCGGGAATAAGAACAAACGAAATTCAGCAAACGAAGATGCAAGGAAACGTGCAAAGTAATGAGGGAAAACGAAGTGGGAAAGAAGAACCGAAAGGAACAAACGATAGAACCCTTGGATTCGATTATCCAAGAACCAAACCGATGACGATTCGACCCCGCTTCTTACAACTTCACACAATCGATCTAGAATTATCGAAGGCAATGACAATAGACTCAAAACAAAGCAAGACTCAAACAAGAAAACGAGACACTTTTGGTTTTTGAATGATTTACCGACTCTTTTTGTAGGTTGAACGTCAACTAGCTCTGATACCAATTGATACGGGGATTAGCCGCGAAGAACGGATCTAGACGAGCAACCTGTTTTCGGGAATAAGTGTTACGCTAAAAAGTTTGCACGCAATAAGCCTTAAATTTATACTCGTTATATTTATCCTAACTTCTAGCGCACCCGCAGTGTACGGGACGTTTGTAGTATGGATAGTATTCCGAGGTCGAACACAAAGACTAAGGTGAAATTGATTCGGTTTTGTGATTAAGTTTAGTGAAGGTCTAAGGTTAGAAAAGGAGGAAACAAAGAAATGAAAATCTGAATTGTTTTTGGTCGGTTTTTGGTGATCAATCGAAGATCACAATTCATGCAAAGTAAACAATCAAACTAAACTAAAAATCAGCACAAATGAACAAACCAAACGAGATAATGATCAAGTAAAGAAAAGACGGATTCTAGGGGTCGGAAGTTCCGGTTATGGCATAGAACTCAAGTTATCTATTCATTCTTTGGATTAACTATGATATGTTGGGACTAAGTGTATCTAATTTGGGATCAATTACCGGGTAGGTCTCATGGTCCAACTAGTCCACACCTAAGGTCTCATTACCGGGTAAGTCTCTAAGAACCTAAGGATAGGAATTCTACACAAACCGGATTGTTAATTAGGGATCTAACCTATCCTTACCGGGTAAGTCTTGGAAAGGGAAGTCCTAAGCAACTATCCTAGCACATCTAATCCAATGGCGGCTTATTAGGCTCACCACTACCTAAGGTTTGCTATTTTAGATTCTAAGGGCAAGGATTACCGGGTAAGTCTCTCCTAACACTTAGTCACTACACTAGGTCACCCTAGGGTAGGTTAAACTCAACAAACACTTAGGGTTTCAACATTTTATAGGTCTAAGGCAAGGTCCTTCGAACAAGGGAGAATCACGGTTTGTTCTACCGAAACCACGGCCGTGGTTCTTCAAGAACTACCCGTGATTTCTAACAGGAACTACGTTCATAAGCAAAAGTCATCCAAAGGTAAATCTAAGTCCGTCCTATCATAGCTCTAGCCATAACCATCCTTTCCTTACCCTAGAACCACATCAATTTAGCCTACAACATTCATAATGGAAATCGAGACAAACAAACATAAAATTAAAACATCCATTGCAAGATAATGAAAGAAGAGAGATGAACAAGTAAACTTAATTCAAAACTAAGCTGAAGATTAGAATAGAGCCACTTACAACCCTTCCAAAAGAAGGTTCAAAGGTTCATACAATCTCTAGAAAACGAAATCCGAAATACAAGAAAGCTATGGTGTGTGTTTTTCTCCTCCTCTTCAATGGAGCTCTTCTTCTTCTCTTTGACACTTTCCTTCCAAGAAAAACTTCTTGTTTTTGAGAATATATTTGTTAGAGAGAAATGGATAATGGATGAGCTGCTCCCAAACTACCCAGCTGCCTCAAACAACCCATGAAGGACCACCTTTATAACAAATCTTGCATGAGCTGGCCATGAGAGTCGTGGCACAGCTGTCACGAGAATCTGGCAAAATCCACGGTCATTTCCACGGCCGTGGTTCGTCAGAGAACCGTGATTTTATACAGAAACTTCGCCTTGGATCATTAAGCTGTGATTTGGTGCTTGGCTAGTGTTGGTAAGGCTCCATGAGTCCTCCTCAGCCCTTGGCTTGTGTCCTAATGAGTCCGAGGGTGTGTCATCTAAATGAACGATCCTCAAACGCATCGTTTAAGCTCCTAAACTTCCCGAAATACCTACAAAACGCGCACAAGTCCGTGTAGACGTCTATCTCGACAAAATACGTGAATTGGGTGCAAAACGTCTTGAACTAATGCTAGATCATCCATGAATGAGCGATAATTCTATCTAAATGTACACCTAAAACTATGTTATAAATCGTGTTATCAAAATACCCCATACTTAAGGTTTGCTCGTCCCGAGCAAATTCCCAACTATAGACTAAGAGATGACATGATTTATGTATGCAGAAAAATGGCAAAATCTTTTTGGGTTTTGTGCTTCTACTATTGGATCACCTTCATAGTCATGATCAATGGCAATTGGATAAGCAATTATGTATCAAACAATAAGGGCATGGAAAGACAATTGTACTTAACTCAAAAGCATGCATGAGATGTGAGGATGAAGATGTCAAGAAGATCAAGAGTCTATCCAATCTAGATTACTAAGTCTTACAAACATGCAAGTAGGTCATAAGGGCTTGTGACATAAACGGCCAAGAAACGTTGCAATTGGGCGGGGAATTCTTTAGGTTATGTGATGCTAATCCGGCTATGGAACTAACTCCACATCCTTGTCCTCGATCAACTTCCCCCAAGTGTATATTTTTCCCTATCTTGCTTTCTTTTTTTTTTAACTCATTTTTGAGACAATGGCATTGGTGTACAATAGCCGAAACCTCGGTGATTAGCCATCCTCGGGCTTTTTCTCTTTTTCGAGGTGCATCCACACCGGGCACACATACCAAAGCTCGTTAGGGCTATTGGTTCATTTGACTTTGGCAAGGCACCAACACCCGATTATGTGAAGTGTACCGAGTTACTTGTCATTTAAACCAACGCCCCCAAACCTATATTTTGGCTACACTTCCACAATAATTTCAGCATTTTATTCACGACATTCTTTTCATTACATCTTCACCCCGCACTTGCTTTTTACACATTTCAACACACTAGCATGCTCCTATTCCCGGATGGGTTTAAAGGAGGTCGATTTTATATCAATTGAGGTGCTCAAGCAATCATGATCAAGATGAGAAGTAGAGAAAGATGAAATGCCTCATTCATTCCTAGATGGTATGCAAGAACTATCATGTAATTTCGACTTTCAATACTCAATCCATTCTAGGCAATCATCATGATCACAAGTCATTTATAGAATTTAAGAGAAGTAGTTCAAGTCCACATATGCATTTATCAATTCAACACATAAGGCCATCCATAGCCAATCACAAGACAAGTTTCATCATTAGGATCACATCCAAGCCTAGAAAGCACAAAAATTTTTAAATTTTCTGATTTTTATGGGATTTTCGTTTTAAGTATGTACAATGCAAGACGTGTGCAAATATTAACCTATCCTAGATGCTCATCATGCAAGGGGTCATGCGAACCCCACCCCATACTTAGAAACACATTGTCCCCAATGTGTAAATGAAGTAGAGAGAGTGAAAGAAGGTTCTCACAATGTAAAATTGTTTGCTATGGTATTTGGGAATTCTCAAGTGAATTGATGTTGGATGATCCTTTCAACCATGGTAGAGAGCTCTAAGCATCCTTCAAAGCTTCGGAACCCGCGCTAGGCACCGCTAGCCGTCCAAGTTCCGCGTCCGCTCCACCCATAATTGGTGAGGGTTTCATCATCATCATTTTCATTGCCAAGAAAGGCTTCCAATGCTACTAATGCTCTAGCACACACACGAAAGTAGACAAAACACACACAAAGCACACAAAAACAGAAAAATCTAAGCAAAAATAAAAAAAATGAAAAAGGAAAAATGTTACCAATGGGTTGCCTCCCACCAAGCGCTTCTTTAAGGTCATTAGCTTGACCAAACTCGGGAGCGTCTATTCGAGGTGAAGCGGGGCAATCATGTCTACCGGGGCTCCCGGAATATACTTCTTCAAGCGATGCCCATTCACTTTGAAATTTCCACAATGCTCCCCTCCTATTTCAATAGCTCCATGGGGAAAGATCTTCTTCACCACATATGGCCCGGTCCATCTTGATTTGAGCTTTCCGGGAAAGAGCCTTAGCCTTGAGTTGAAGAGAAGGACAAGATCTCCTTCACTCAATTCCTTTGGAATGATCCTCTTGTCATGCCACCTTTTGGTTCTCTCCTTGTAGATCCGGGCATTCTCATAAGCTTCCAACCGGAGCTCCTCAAGGGCGTTTATATCAAGCAACCTCTTTTCTCCCGCTTCCTTGAGGTCAAAATTTAGCCACTTAATGGCCCAATAAGCTCTATCCTCCATTTCCACCGGAAGATGGCAAGACTTGCCATAGACCAACTTGTAGGGAGTGGTTCCAATTGGTGTCTTGAAGGCGGTTCTATATGCCCATAGTGCGTCATTGAGCTTCATAGCCCAATCCTTCCTTGTCCTAGACACCGTCTTCTCGAGGATGGCCTTGATCTCTCGGTTGGAGATCTCCACTTGACCACTAGTTTGGGGATGGTAAGGTGTTGCCACCTTATGAGTCACCCCATACTTGGCCAAAAGTGCTCCAAAGTTCCTATTTGTGAAGTGCTTCCCTTCATCACTAATGATTACCCTTGGTGTTCCAAACCTAGGGAAGATCACCCGGTTGAAGAATCGCACTACCACCTTGGCATCATTCGTAGGAGAGGCGATCGCCTCTACCCATCTTGACACATAGTCCACCGCCTATAGGATGTAGAGATTGCCACATGAAGAAGGGAATGGTCCCATGAAGTCTACACCTCACACATCAAAAATCTCAACTTCTTGGATGTTATTCAAAGGCATTTCATTCCTCCTTGAGATGTTGCCCGTCCTTTGGCAAGCATCACATGCCGCTACAAAACCTTGCACATCTCTAAACAAGTTAGGCCAATAAAAACCGGATTGCAATACCTTTGCACACGTCTTGTGTGAGCTAGCATGGCCTCCGCATGGTAAGGAGTGGCAATGCCGGATCACACTCTCCACTTCATCCTCCGGTATGCATCTTCTAAGCACCCCATCCGGGCCTCTCTTGAATAGAAGTGGCTCACTCCAATAGTAATGCCTTACATCGTTGAAGAACTTCTTCCTTTGTGCATATGTAAATCCGGGAGGCACTTCCTCACACACTAAGTAGTTCACGATGTCGGCGTACCACGGTTCACTTCCTCTAGCCACTTGTAAAAAGTATTCCTCCACCATTTGCAATTATTCATCCCGGAATGAATCATCTATCGGGATGTTGTCTTTCCCAAGCTCCAATGGTGGGAGTCTACTAAGGCGATCCGCCACGGAGTTCTCGGATCCTTTCTTATCTCGTATCTCCAAATCAAACTCTTGAAGAAGTAGGATCCACCGAATCAACCTTGGTTTGGCATCCTTCTTTGTAAGTAGATAACGGATCGCCGCATGATCCGTATAAACTATGACCTTTGCCCCAACAAGGTATGAGCGGAACTTCTCAAATGCATACACCACCGCCAACAACTCCTTCTCGGTGGTAGCATAGTTGAGTTGGGCATCATCTAGCGTCTTGCTAGCATAGTAAATAGCATGAGTGCGCCCTTCTTTCCTTTGCCCTAAAACGGCCCCAACGGCCACATCGCTTGCATCGCACATGATCTCAAATGGTAGACTCCAATCCGGAGGTTGCATGATAGGTGCGGAGATCAAGGCGTTCTTCAATCTACAAAAAGCTTCAAGACAATCCTTGGAAAAGACAAAATCAACATCTTTCATTAGTAGGTTAGTAAAAGGCTTAGAAATTTTAGAGAAGTCTTGAATAAACCTTCGGTAAAAACCGGCATGCCCTAAGAAACTCCTTACCCCCTTCACCGAGGTAGGTGGTGGCAACTTCTCTATCGTTTCAATCTTAGCCCTATCAACCTCAATGTCACGGTTAGACACCAAGTGTCCTAACACAATCCCTTCACTTACCATGAAGTGGCATTTTTCCTAATTTAAGACAAGATTTGTCTCCTCACATCTTTGCAACACTAATGACAAGTTAGCCAAGCAATCATCGAAAGAAGAACCATAAACAGAGAAATCGTCCATGAACACTTCCATGATATTTTCTATGTATTCCGTAAAAATGGCCATCATACACCTTTGGAAGGTGGCGGGTGCATTACACAACCCAAATGACATTCTCCTATATGCAAAGGTACCCCATGAACATGTAAAAGTCGTTTTCTCTTGGTCATCAGGGTGGATAGGGATTTGGAAGAATCCACTATATCCATCTAGATAGCAAAAATGAGAGTGTTGAGCTAACCTTTCTAGCATTTGGTCAATGAAGGGGAGGGGGAAGTGATCTTTCCTAGAGGCCATGTTCAATTTCCTATAATCAATGCACATCCTCCACCCCGTAACCGTCCTAGTCGGTATTAGTTCATTGTTCTCATTAGTTACTACCGTCATTCCACCCTTCTTAGGCACTACATGAACGGGGCTAACCCACTTACTATCCGAGATAGGGTAGATAATTCCCGCATCTAGCAACTTAATGATTTCCTTTTTGACCACCTCTTTCATTATAGGATTCAATCTCCTTTGATGTTCAATAGAGGGTTTGTGGTTATCTTCCATCATTATCTTATGCATGCACAAAGATGGCTTAATGCCAACCAAATCATCAATAGTATAACGAATGGCTTTCCTATGCAATCTTAGTTCATGCAGCAATTTAGCAAGTTCATCATCACTCAAGCATGCATTAACAATCACAGGATATGTAGAATTATCACCAAGAAATGCATACTTTAAATGAGAGGGAAGGGGTTTAAGTTCAAGTGAGGGAGGACCTCTATCGGTTGAAGTTGATCCAAATAAGGTTGGATGAGATGATTCCAAGGCAAATGAAGATCCTACAAGGCTCCTAGAAGCTTGATCATCATCAAGAGCTGATTCAGGGAAAACCACGGTTGGAAACACGGGTTGCTCATCTTCCACGGCCGTGGTTCTTGCCAAGCTTGCTTCTCGGAGTTGTCCAGAAAGTTTGACGGCTGTGGAACATAAATCTCGACCGTGGAACTTGCAGCTGTTCACCACCTCTTCGTGGCTTTCAAATCCAACTCTTGGCTCCTCTTCCAAGGCTTCCAAGGCCTTGATCTCTTCATTGCAGGCCTCTTCAACACCTTCCTCCATCATGCTTAAGGTAAGAACCTTCTCCAAGGGGTCCTTGATCAAGATCGAGCTCACAACTTCCCTAGATTCTTCATGCTCGACTATGTTGAAGATATCTTCATCAAGGGTTGGCCCTTTCATCATTGTGGACAGCTTGAACTTGATGTTCTCTTCCCCGATGTTGAAGGAGAGAGTCCCGTTCTTGCAATCCACTAAACATCCGGAAGAGGCTAGGAAAGGTCTTCCTAAGATGATAGGAACCGGATAATCCGCCGGAATGTCCAACACTACAAAATCAATAGGCACGTAGAATCCTCCTAGCTGCACCGGAATGTCCTCTAGAATCCCAACCGGATGAGTGATAGAACGGTCTGCCATATAGAGGGTCATCTTGACCGGCTTTGGCTCTCCTAGCCCGACCTTGTTGCTAAGTGCAAGCGGTATGATGCTTACACTCGCCCCAAGATCACAAAGGGCCTCGTACTTCACATCTCCCACTCCTATTGGGATGCAAAAAGAGCCCGGATCCCTTAACTTGGGAGGCATCTCTTCCTTCATGGTTTGGATCAATTCCGACGATCTCTTGGTCATCCTTATCTCCCCATACTCCTCCAACTTTCTTTTGTTGGAGAGTATTTCCTTCAAAAACTTGCCATATGCCGGCATTCCTAAAATGGCATCCATGAACGGAATGTTAATATGTAACTTGGACATTAGTTCAAGGAACTTACCAAAGTGATTGTCTAAACGAGCTCTTGCTCTTTATTGTGGGAATGGTAGTGGTGGCTTGTATGGAAGCGGTGCCACATAGGTTGGCTCTACATCTTTGCTCTTGCCTCCATCTTCTTGCTTTCTTCCCTCTTCTACCACTACTTGCTTTCCCTTAGCTTGGTCCTTGGGCAAAGGATCCTTCATACTCAACCCACTCCTTGTTGTGATAGCCAACACTTGGCCTCTTGGGTTGTCTTTGGTTCTTCCGGGAAGCTTTCCCGGATCTCTATGTGCTTCACCCGCCTTTTGAAAGACTTGTGCTTCCAAGACCTTTTGAGCCTTAGAAATTGAAGTCACGGTGCTCTCAAGTCCACTCAATCTTCCTAGCAATTGTTCAAACATGACTTCGGTCCTATCCTTTGAAGGTTGAGAAAAACCGGGTGGAGGTTCTTGTGAAGCTCTTTGTGGTGGAGTTGTGCTTGTGGAGGTGGGAGGGTTCAAGGCTCCATCCGGGTTAGAGTAAGAAAATCCGGGATGGTTGTGGTTGGGCCGGTAATTGTTGAATTGCCGGTTGTTGTTGAAATTTCTTGGACCTTGGTAATTGTTGAAGTTGCCCCTTCCCATATAATTCACATCTTCCTCCTTGGAAGACAAGTTAGCTTGTGGAAGTACTTGAGGAGTTGCTTGGCTCTTCAAGGTTGTAGTACACAACTCTCTTAAGGATTTCAACTCGTTGTTGATGGCGTCAAGCTTGAAATTGCTCATGGTGACCTCGCTCACCTCATATGCTCCCGCCTTTCTTCCTTCACTCTTCCTATGAGAGTACTTCTCAATCACTAGAGCTTTCTTCTCCACAAACTCCCAAGCATCATCTACATATTTCTCCATAAATGTCCCACCGGAAAGAGATTGAAGCTTGAATTGGCTATCTTCATCAAGTCCCTTGAAATAGATCTCCAATAGCTCAATTTTCGGTATGCCATGGTGTGGACAATCTAGGAGAAGGTCTTTGAATCTCTCCCAAGACTTGAACAAACTTTCTCTATCCCTCATCACGAAGGCATTGATCTTCCCTCTTAATTCGGTGGTCTTGGAAGGTGGGAAGAACTTGGTCAAGAACTCGGTTGTCATCTCCTCCCAAGTACCAACTCGCCCTTGTGGAATAGATTGATACCAAGCCAAGGCTTTATCCTTAAGAGAGAAGGAAAAAGCCCTAAGCTTATGGTTGTTGCTCTCCAATCTTGGCGGCCTAAGAGTCTCCATCAAAATCTCGTAGTTCATCAAATGTTGGTGAGGAGACTCTCCTTCCATCCCTCCAAATTGATTGTGCCGGATCATTTGTAGAACTTGAGGGCGGAGCTCATAGTTGTGGGTTGCGGGATCTCCTAGATTCACACCCGGTCGGTGTGCTCTTTGTGCCGGATCCATACGTCTCCCTAGGGTTTGTGGCTCCTCGATAGCAATGGGAACAACCCTAACATTGGCCGCCGGCTGCGGTTGTGGTGGAGGAGGTGGAGGTTGTCGGCGATTAAGCTCTCCTTGAACAAGGGCTTGCCTAATCTCTTCAATCTCCCTCCTTGTTTCCTCTTGCCTCTCATTGGCAAGTCTCCTTTCTTCCTCTAAGAGCTCATCTCTTAGCCTTATTTGCTCTAAGGCTTCATCCAACTCAGCTTGAAGATTTCTACCGGCCATCTCTTTCTCTTTTTGGATGTTCTTGGATCTAGATCGAAGGGTTTTCTCCGGTTCGGGATCGAATGGAGCTAAATCCTTGCCACGAGATCTTCGCATACACCTAAAGAGTAATAGATGTCCTGAAAAGCAAAGACACAAACCAAAGAGAGATCAAAAGAAACAAGAAAGATCTATACTAGAAACAATCTCAAAATAGACTCAATCTAGACCTAGTCCCCGGCAACGGCGCCAAAAACTTGTTACGCTAAAAAGTTTGCACGCAATAAGCCTTAAATTTATACTCGTTATATTTATCCTAACTTCTAGCGCACCCGCAGTGTACGGGACGTTTGTAGTATGGATAGTATTCCGAGGTCGAACACAAAGACTAAGGTGAAATTGATTCGGTTTTGTGATTAAGTTTAGTGAAGGTCTAAGGTTAGAAAAGGAGGAAACAAAGAAATGAAAATCTGAATTGTTTTTGGTCGGTTTTTGGTGATCAATCGAAGATCACAATTCATGCAAAGTAAACAATCAAACTAAACTAAAAATCAGCACAAATGAACAAACCAAACGAGATAATGATCAAGTAAAGAAAAGACGGATTCTAGGGGTCGGAAGTTCCGGTTATGGCATAGAACTCAAGTTATCTATTCATTCTTTGGATTAACTATGATATGTTGGGACTAAGTGTATCTAATTTGGGATCAATTACCGGGTAGGTCTCATGGTCCAACTAGTCCACACCTAAGGTCTCATTACCGGGTAAGTCTCTAAGAACCTAAGGATAGAAATTCTACACAAACCGGATTGTTAATTAGGGATCTAACCTATCCTTACCGGGTAAGTCTTGGAAAGGGAAGTCCTAAGCAACTATCCTAGCACATCTAATCCAATGGCGGCTTATTAGGCTCACCACTACCTTAGGTTTGCTATTTTAGATTCTAAGGGCAAGGATTACCGGGTAAGTCTCTCCTAACACTTAGTCACTACACTAGGTCACCCTAGGGTAGGTTAAACTCAACAAACACTTAGGGTTTCAACATTTTATAGGTCTAAGGCAAGGTCCTTCGAACCAGGGAGAATCACGGTTTGTTCTACCAAAACCACGGCCGTGGTTCTTCAAGAACTACCCGTGATTTCTAACAGGAACTACGTTCATAAGCAAAAGTCATCCAAAGGTAAATCTAAGTCCGTCCTATCATAGCTCTAGCCATAACCATCCTTTCCTTACCCTAGAACCACATCAATTTAGCCTACAACATTCATAATGGAAATCGAGACAAACAAACATAAAATTAAAACATCCATTGCAAGATAATGAAAGAAGAGAGATGAACAAGTGAACTTAATTCAAAACTAAGCTGAAGATTAGAATAGAGCCACTTACAACCCTTCCAAAAGAAGGTTCAAAGGTTCATACAATCTCTAGAAAACGAAATCCGAAATACAAGAAAGCTATGGTGTGTGTTCTTCTCCTCCTCTTCAATGGAGCTCTTCTTCTTCTCTTTGACACTTTCCTTCCTAGAAAAACTTCTTGTTTTTGAGAATATATTTGTTAGAGAGAAATGGATAATGGATGAGCTGCTCCCAAACTACCCAGCTGCCTCAAACAACCCATGAAGGACCACCTTTATAACAAATCTTGCATGAGCTGGCCATGAGAGTCGTGGCACAGCTGTCACGAGAATCTGGCAAAATCCACGGTCATTTCCACGGCCGTGGTTCGTCAGAGAACCGTGATTTTATACAGAAACTTCGCCTTGGATCATTAAGCTGTGATTTGGTGCATGGCTAGTGTTGGTAAGGCTCCATGAGTCCTCCTCAGCCCTTGGCTTGTGTCCTAATGAGTCCGAGGGTGTGTCATCTAAATGAACGATCCTCAAACGCATCGTTTAAGCTCCTAAACTTCCCGAAATACCTACAAAACGCGCACAAGTCCTTGTAGACGTCTATCTCGACAAAATACGTGAATTGGGTGCAAAACGTCTTGAACTAATGCTAGATCATGCATAAATGAGCGAGAATTCTATCTAAATGTACACCTAAAACTATGTTATAAATCGTGTTATCAAAAAGAACAAACGAAATTCAGCAAACGAAGATGCAAGGAAACGTGCAAAGTAATGAGGGAAAACGAAGTAGGAAAGAAGAACCGAAAGGAACAAACGATAGAACCCTTGGATTCGATTATCCAAGAACCAAACCGATGACGATTCGACCCCGCTTCTTACAACTTCACACAATCGATCTAGAATTATCGAAGGCACGAAGAGGTTGCTTCAATTCGACTTGTAGCACCAACCCGAAGGAGGTTGACACACACAAGAACGAGAAAGCTATGCAAACACCACAGTTCTCACGAGACAATAGGCTGAACTCAAAGGGTTCGATTTAGCACTTAGGCAACGTGTTTAACGTAATCTGCCAACAAAAAGGAGGAGAGAAAGGTTTATATACAACCTAGACCTTCTCTCCTAAAAATAGAAAAGAAAAATAAATACAATATTTACAAATTAGAGTGTTTTAAATAAATCCATAAAATAGACTAATTCTAGGATTTACTTAACACTTTCTAACTAGCTTCTCACTCCAGCCATGCACATGCACACGTGAAGCTCTCCTATGCTCCATTCAACTTCTTCTTGGCTGGTCCAATGTGGCTAAGCATCATGACGGGCCTTGGACTCTCATTGGAGGTGAGCTTGGGTGAGCTTCTTGAACCATGGCTAGGAAGATAGCATCCATCTCCGCTTGGCGTTTGGCTTGAGCTCTTGTTAGGGCTCCTTGTGGTGTTGAAGATGGAGCTAGCTCGGATGACCCTACATCAAAAGCTCGTATAAATTTTAGGCTCGGCTCGTTTATAAACGAGCAGAGCTTGAGCATGCCGATGCTCGGCTCGTTCGGCTCGTTTTACACCCCTACCTACCATTACAGCCATCCTAGAGGAGTTTAAGGATGTGTTTCCGGAAGAGATACTGATGTAGGACCATCACATGGAAGATATCAAGGTCCCATTACTAGAGCAAGAGCTAAGGAGATCCAAGAAGCTACGTCAAGGGAAGTGTTATTGCTGGGCACAATGCGTGAACCATTTAATTGCCATACATCATGTGTTAATCTTTTGGTGAATGTAGGAGCAAGCGAACCAAGGGAGGAGACCATGCCGACGTGCTCATTTCCCAGGCAGCTCGAGGAGACCATGCCGACGTGCTCACTTCCCAAGCAGCTCGAGGAGACCACGCAGACGTTATTCACTTCCCATGCAGCCCAAGAGGATAAGCTGTTACTCACGTCCAAGGCAGCCCAAGAGGGGAGGCTGTTGCTCACGTCCAAGGCAGCCCAAGAGGGGAGGCTGCTGCTCACGTCCAAAACAGCCCAAGAAGGTAGCCAGCTGATCATGTTCAAGGAGGCCAAGAGAGTAATCAGCTCCCTCATTCGGATCATCATTTGGGCTCTTAAAAACCATCCAAATCACTCATGGATCTGTTGAACAATTCAGCCCATTCGGATAGTCCATTTGGCTCTTAAAACCGTCCAACTCACTCCAAGGATCTGTTTTGAATAAGTCAACCTATTTTCATGTTGATTAGTTGTTTGTTAAGTTGTTAGCTACATTAGAGGAAGCTCTCTTATTACCACCTTCCCACTAATGTTTTAGTTTTCTTTTCTTTATTTTTGTCTAGATAAAAGAGTCTATATATAGCCTCTTTTAGCTGCTGAATAAGTACGTTATTTTTCATTGCTTAAGAATTACAATTGTAATCATTCACAAAATCAGTCAAAGAACAAGAGAGTTTTTGGTTGGCATTGCTGTTGTTTGCTTGGCTGAGCTTGTTCGTGTCAACCGCTTTCGGATTGGTGCTTCGAGCCTTCACGAGTCCCTCTTTGTGCTAGTCCAGCCGGAGCTAGTGTAAAGTTGTATTGGAGACGGGTCTAGGGAATTCACGAAGTGGGGTTTTGGCTCTTCAGCCTTGGTTCCTTTCGTTGACTCTCTTTGGTTCTTCTCTACACCTTCCTGCGTCCATTCACCATCCACGTTTCATTCCGCATATGGATTCGCCTCATTCAGCCGGATTCGGGATCATTGTACCTAGATCGACTCATTCACGGACTAATACCGTATCAGTTGGTATTAGAGCTCAGTTGGTACAATTGATCACTCCTTTCTTCTTTGTTAACCTTATTGCTTATCTAATTGAGGTTTAACTTGTGCTTGAAGTGTGCAAATTCAAAAGCCAAGGGTTCTTAGGGCCGGACAACATCTTGAGGAGAGGTAAACACAAAACACAACAAAAGCAAAAAGAGCTCGAACGTTGAATACCAATTCGGTAACCTGCTCTACCACAAATCTCGTTGCAATCAATTTCGGTTACCTTCTCTCCTACAAATCTTTGACAAAGTCTAAGAGATCTTTCAAAAAAAAAAAAAAAGAAAAAAGAACAATACAAACCGGCTGGCCTTTTATTAATCGACATCAAGCACAAGAAAACTCCCTCAAAACGTCATTCTAAACACATTCATCGTACCTACACCAACCCAACGGTCAATACTCCAATTAGGGGTGTCTTGATCCATCTCCGGCACTAACATTCAGTTCCAGCATTTCTAGTTCCAAAGGGTTGCTAAGAAGGTTCGAAAATCGCGATCTTAAGGTGTTGGATCCTTACAACTCGAGCCACCAGCTAGGCAATACCAACGAGAGTGTGAGCGATACACAAGTGAGATCTTTGCTTTTCTAACCTAACCGGTTCTTTGTTTGTTACTTGAGCATGTCCAGGTCCCTAAGTCCCAGCAAGTCGAGTAGCGAGACCGTCACGCCTGAGATGATCAGTCTATTGAAACAATTGTCCGATTCCGTAGCTAACCTATCCAGACGAGTGGAGTCTATGGAAGCACGAACACCACCAGCCGGGACACCACGTTTGAGAACCAACTATGAGTTTGGCGGTCCTTCACGTGTTACTAGAGAGCCGGATCATCCGGATCAAGGTAATTTACATTCCAACGAACCCCCTAATGCTTCTAACATGCCACCCTTTGTGGATAACTTTCAGCGACGGAATGAAGCTCATTTTGAGGACCACACGTGGGAGGGTTACAATCGGCCATTCCAGCAGCCAAGGCAAGGACGAGATAACTTTCGCCCCTATCAGGAGCAAGACGGACTCGGAAAAGTCAAAATCAAAATTCCCGTCTTTGAAGGAAAGTGTGATCCCGACGTCTACACGGAGTGGGAAACTAAAGTTGAGCAAATCTGGTTGTGTCACAACTTTAGCGAGCCTAGGAAGGTTCAGCTAGCCGCTCTCGAGTTCCAAGGCTATGCTTTGGTATGGTGGGATCACGTAGTCAAAGAAAGAGTTCGAACATTGGATCCTCAAATCACCACATGGGAGCATATGAAGGCACTAATGAGGGCTAGGTTCGTCCCACCTCACTATACCCGAGAGCTTCGACAACGGCTGGAAAATTTGAGACAAGGCTCTCTTAGCGCTGAGGAAGCTTGTACGAATATGCAAGTTGCTATGGTGAAGGCTAACATTCTAGAAGATGAAGAAAACACCATGGCAAGGTACCTTCGTATTCTGAATTCTAATTTGGCTAATGAGGTTGATATGTATCCATACAGCACCATGGAGCAATTACTACACTTGGCCATCAAGGTGGAAAGGAAGACTAAGGTGCGAAACCGGGAATACAAGCCACCTCATGGGTTGCCCAACACTTGGAAAGCACAAGGGAGCCGGCTGCTGTCTAACCACAACAAGGATCAAGGAGGCCGGAAGGAAGAGAGAAAATCGGCACCTATGGGCCAAGAAGGACAAAGAAAGTCGTCTACACCAGCCACTACACCACGATCCTCGAATGAGCCTTCGAGTGATCATCGAGGGAGTACTCCTATCTCTAACTCTAGAACTAGGGACATTGTGTGTTTTAAATGCCAAGGTAGAGGTCACATGAGTAGAGAATGTCCTAATAGACGCACTTTGATCATAAATCATCTAGGAGAATATGAGAGTGAGGATGATGTGGAATTAGATGATGAAAATGCATTAATTGATGACAATGAACAAAATGAGCATGATGATTGCATTGAGTATGAACAAGGTGAATCTTTGATAGCTAGGAGAACTTTGCATGTCCAACTAGCACCTTGTGAGGATAACCAAAGTGAAAATCTGTTTCATACTAGGTGTAGTATTAAAGGCAAAGTGTGTAATGTGATAATTGATGGAGGAAGTTGTTGCAACATAGCTAGCACTGAAATGGTAAACAAATTACAACTTCTTACATTTTATCACCCTAGGCCATATAAACTACATTGGATGAATGAGTGTGGAGAACTTAAGGTCAATAAGCAAACTAAGGTCAATATAACATTAGGATCATATGAGGATGTTATTACATGTGATGTTGTGCCTATGAATGCTTCTCACTTGTTGCTTGGTCGTCCATGGCAATATGATAGGAAAGTTGTCCATGATGGGTTTTCTAACAAATATAGCTTTAAGTATAAAGGTAAAACTTTAACACTTAAACCTATGACACCTTTACAAATAGCCGAGTACTATGAGAACAAGAGAGTAGAGCAAGGAACCCCTCCAAAGCCTAAGATCACACTGCCTAAGAGTAAAGAGAACAAAACCCATCAAACATTGTTAGTACAACCAACAAGTAGCTATCTTGAGTCTAGGAATGAATATGTCACTAACTATGCTTCTATTGATGTGCTAATGATGAGTTTGTGTAAATCTCTAGTGAATGTCCCTCATGACTCTACGATTCCACTTCCTAGTTCTATTCAGGGGCTGTTAGACGAGTTTAGGGACGTTTTTCCTGAGGAGATTCCAGCCAGGTTGCCGCCCATTAGGGGCATTGAACACCAAATAGATTTAATACCCGGAGCCACTCTTCCCAATAGACCCGCCTATAGGATGAACCCTACGGAAGCCCAGGAAATTCAGAACCAAGTTCAAGCCTTGCTAGATAAGGGGTATGTGCGGGAAAGCCTTAGTCCTTGTGCCGTTCCCGTCCTGCTAATACCCAAAAAGGATAATACTTGGAGAATGTGTATTGATTGTAGAGCAATCAATAACATTACTATCAAGTATAGACACCCGATTCCCCGTTTAGATGATATGCTTGATGAGTTACATGAAGCTACAATTTTCACTAAGATTGACCTTAGGAGTGGCTACCATCAAATTAGAATGAGGGAAGGGGATGAATGGAAAACACCTTTTAAAACCAAATTTGGTCTTTATGAGTGGCTAGTAATGCCTTTTGGCTTAACTAACGCTCCTAGTACCTTCATGAGATTAATGAATCATATTTTGAGACCTTATATTGGTTTATTTGTTGTAGTCTACTTTGATGACATTCTTATCTATAGTAAGACTTTAAAAGAGCATGAAAATCATTTGAGAGATGTGCTTGCTACATTGCGTATAGAATACTTGTATGCTAATATTCAAAAGTGTGATTTCTATACTAACCGAGTGATTTTTCTTGGTTTTGTAGTAAGTGCTAATGGTTTGCAAGTGGATGAGGACAAGGTGAAGGCAATCAATGAATGACCCACTCCTAGGTCGGTTGGCGACGTGAGGAGTTTCCATGGCCTAGCTACATTCTATAGAAGGTTTGTGAGAGATTTTAGCACCATTGCAGCACCTCTCACGGCTTTGACCAAAAAGAAGGTTCCTTTTGAGTGGAATGAACCGCAACAAAGAGCTTTTGAAGAGCTCAAGAGACGCCTCACCCATGCACCCCTATTCGCTCTACCGGACTTCACTAAACCCTTTGAGGTTGAATGCGACGCATCCGGTATTGGTATTGGCGGCGTCCTTATGCAAGAAGGTAAGCCTCTAGCTTTCTTTAGTGAAGAATTGAAGGGTGCATGCTTAAATTACTCCACTTATGACAAAGAATTGTATGCCTTGTTTAGAGTACTCAAAACATGGCAACATTACCTTTGGCCTCAAGAGTTTGTTTTGAAAACTGATCATGATTCACTTAGACACTTTAGGAGCCAAGATAAGCTAGATAGGCGGCATGGTAGGTGGATGGAGTTCATCGAAACCTTTCCTTACATTATCAAGTATAAGAAAGGAAAGGATAATGTCGTAGCGGATGCATTGTCTAGGAGATACACCTTAATCACCACCTTGGATTCTAGGATGTTAGGTTTTACTTACATTAAGGAATTATATGTGGATGATGCTGAATTTGGGAAGATATTTCATAGATGCATTACTCAAGGCCCTTATGATAAGTATTTTGTGTTTGAAGGTTTCTTGTTTAAAGTGGATAAGATTTGCATACCTAGATGTTCCCTTAGGATCTTATTAGTGGAAGAAGCCCATAAAGGAGGTTTAATGGGGCATTTTGGGAGGGACAAAACTTATCACATGTTGCAAACTCACTTTTATTGGCCTCATATGTTAAGGGATGTAGAACACATGCTGAAAAGGTGCATTGAATGTCTTAAGGCCAAATCTAGGGTACAACCCCACGGGCTGTATACACCCTTACCGACGCCTAATGGCCCTTGGGAGGACATAAGTATGGATTTCATTGTTGGACTACCTAGGACTAAGAAAGGAAGAGATTCCATTTTTGTGGTAGTAGATAGATTCTCTAAAATGGCACATTTTATTCCATGTCATAAAACTGATGATGCATATAATGTTGTTAATCTTTTCTTTAAGGAAATAGTGAGATTGCATGGAATACCTAAAACTATTGTTAGTGATAGGGATGTCAAGTTTTTGAGTTTCTTTTGGAAGACACTTTGGGGAAAAATGGGTACTAGATTACTATTCTCGACCTCTAGTCATCCCCAAACAGATGGGCAAACGGAAGTCACCAACAGGACCCTAACGACCCTCCTTTGAACCATGTTGAAAGATAACTTAAAAGAATGGGAAGACATGCTACCACATATTGAGTTTGCTTATAATCGCACCATGCATTCTTCCACTTCGTTATCACCTTTCAAATGTGTTTATGGATTTAACCCTTTAACTCCTTTGGACTTATTACCGATTCCTCAAAAGGATCGAGTAGCTTTTGATGCTTTGGAACAGGTGGACTACATTAAGGAACTTCATGCTAAGACCAAGGCTGCACTTGATAAGAAGGGCGTTGACACTGCAGCCCAGAATAACAAAGGACGTCGGAAGATGGTTTTCCAGCCCAGCGACTTAGTTTGGCTACATCTAAGGAAAGAGCGGTTTCCGACAAAATGCCATTCCAAGCTAGCACCACGGGGTGATGGACCATTCAAAGTCTTACACCGGATTAACGACAACACTTATGTGTTGGACTTACCGGAAGAGTATGGAGTTAGTACCACTTTTAATGTAGGAGATTTGAGCCCCTATGAAGGAGATTCGGAACAAGATGAAAATTCGGGGTCGAATTCTCTCCAAGAAGGAGTGGATGATGTAGGACCATCACATGGAAGCTATCAAGGTCCCATTACTAGAGCAAGAGCTAAGGAGATCCAAGAAGTTATGTCAAGGGAAGTGCTATTGCTTGACACAATGCGTGAACCATTTAATTTTCATACATCATGTGTTAATCTATTGGGGAATGTAGGATCAAGCGAACCAAGCGAGGAGACCATGCCGACGTGCTCACTTCCCATGCAGCTCGAGGAGACCATGCAGGTTGTTGCTCACTTCCAATGCAGCTCAGGAGAGGAGGCTATTGCTCACGCCAATGCAGCCCAAGAAGAGGATGTTACTCACGCCAATGCAGCCCAAGAGGAGGCTGTTGCTCACGTCAAATGCAGCCCAGGAGAGGAGGCTGTTGCTCACGCCCAATGCAGCCCAAGAGGTGGCTGTTGCTCACGCCCAATGCAGCCCAAGAGGAGGCTATTAATCACGTCCAAAACAGCCCAAGAGGGCAGCCAGCTGATCTCGTTCAAAGATGCCCAAGAGAGTAACAATTCAGCTCATTCGGATCATCATTTGGGCTCTTAAAACACAGCCAAATCACTCATGGATCTGTTGAACAATTCAGCCCATTCGGATATCCCAATTTGCTCTTAAAAATCGGCCAGCACACTCCTAGGATTAATTGAATAAGTCAGCTTATTCTCATGCTGAATTAGTTGTTTGTTAGGTTGTTAGCTACATTAGAGGAAGCTCTCTTATTACCACCTTCCCACTAATGTTTTAATTTCCTTTTATTTATTTTGTCTAGATAAAAGAGTCTATATAGATAGCCTCTTTAGCTGCAGATTAGTTACGTTATTTTCCAATTGCTTAGAATTACATTTGTAATCATTCACAAAATCAATCAAAGAACAAGAGAGTTTTTGGTTGGCATTGCTGTTGTTGCTTGGCTGAGCTTGTTTGTGTCAACCGCCTTCGGATTGGTGCTTCGAGCCTTCACGAGTCCCTCTTTGTGCTAGTCCAGCCGGAGCTAGTGTAAAGTTGTATTGGAGACGGGTCTAGAGCATTCACGATTGGGGTTTTGGCTCTTCAGCCTTGGTTCCTTCATTGGCTCTCTCTTTGGTTCTTCTCTCACCTTTCCTGCGCCATTCATCAACCTACATCCATTCCGCATTCAGAAACCGTTTCATTCAGCCCGGTTCGAAATCATTGTGCCTAGATCGACTCAATCACGGATCATCCCGTATCAGTTTGTATCAGAGCTCAGTTGGTACAATTGATCACTCCCTTCTTCTTGTTAACCTTATTGCTTATTCAATTGAGATTTAATTTGTGCTTGAAGTGTGCCAATTCAAAAGCCGGACTACATCTCGAGGAGAGGTAAACACAAAACGAAAACAAAACAAAAAGAGAGCTCAAACGCTGCATACACAATTCGGTAACCTGCTCTCCTACAATTCTCGCTGCAATCAGTTTCGGTTACCTTCTCTCCCTCAAATCTTTGACAAAGTCTAAGAGATCTTTCAAAAAAAAAAAAAAAACACACTACAAAAAACGGCAGGCTTTTATTAATCAACATCAAGCACAAGTAAACTCTTTCAATCATCTGAAAACGTCATTCTAAACACATTCATCGTACCTACACCAACCCAACGGTCAATACTCCAATTAGGGGTGTCTTGATCCATCTCCGGCACTAACATTCATCTTCAGCAGTTCTAGTTCCAAAGGGTTGCTAAGAAGGTTCAAAAATCGCGATCTTAAGGTGTTGGATCCTTACAACTCGAGCCACCAGCTAGGCAATACCAACGAGAGTGTGAGCGATACACAAGTGAGATCTTTGCTTTTCTAACCTAACCGGTTCTTTGTTTGTTACTTGAGCATGTCCAGGTCCCTAAGTCCCAGCAAGTCAAGTAGCGAGACCGTCACGCCTGAGATGATCAGTCTATTGAAACAATTGTCCGATTCCGTAGCTAACCTATCTAGACGAGTGGAGTCTATGGAAGCACGAACACCATCAGCCGGGACACCACGTTTGAGAACCAACTATGAGTTTGGCGGTCCTTCACGTGTTACTAGAGAGCCGGATCATCCGGATCAAGGTAATTTACATTCCAACGAACCCCCTAATGCTTCTAACATGCCACCGTTTGTTGATAACTTTTAGCGACGGAATGAAGCTCATTTTGAGGACCACACGTGGGAGGGTTACAATCGGCCATTCCAGCAGCCAAGGCAAGGACGAGATAACTTTCGGCCCTATCAGGAGCAAGACGGACTCGGAAAAGTCAAAATCAAAATTCCCGTCTTTGAAGGAAAGTGTGATCCCGACGGCTACACGGAGTGGGAAACTAAAGTTGAGCAAATCTGGTTGTGTCACAACTTTAGCGAGCCTAGGAAGGTTCCGCTAGCCGCTCTCGAGTTCCAAGGCTATGCTTTGGTATGGTGGGATCACGTAGTCAAAGAAAGAGTTCGAACATTGGATCCTCAAATCACCAGATGGGAGCATATGAAGGCACTAATGAGGGCTAGGTTCGTCCCACCTCACTATACCCGAGAGCTTCGACAACGGCTGGAAAATTTGAGACAAGGCTCTCTTAGCGCTGAGGAAACTTGTACGAATATGCAAGTTGCTATGGTGAAGGCCAACGTTCTAGAAGATGAAGAAAACACCATGGCAAGGTACCTTCGTATTCTGAATTCTAATTTGGCTAATGAGGTTGATATGTAGCCATACAGCACCATGGAGCAATTACTACACTTGGCCATCAAGGTGGAAAAGAAGACTAAGGTGCGAAACCGGGAATACAATCCACCTCATGGGTTGCCCAACACTTGGAAAGCACAAGGGAGCCGGCTGCTGCCTAACCACAGCAAGGATCAAGGAGGCCGGAAGGAAGAGAGAAAATCGGCACCTATGGGCCAAGAAGGACAAAGAAAGTCGTCTACACAAGCCACTACACCACGATCCTCGAATGAGCCTTCGAGTGATCATCGAGGAAGTACTCCTATCTCTAACTCTAGAACTAGGGACATTGTGTGTTTTAAATGCCAAGGTAGAGGTCACATGAGTAGAGAATGTCCTAATAGACGCACTTTGATCATAAACCATCTAGGAGTATATGAGAGTGAGGATGATGTGGAATTAGATGATGAAAATGCATTAATTGATGACAATGAACAAAATGAGCATGATGATTGCATTGAGTATGAACAAGGTGAATCTTTAATAGCTAGGAGAACTTTGCATGTCCAACTAGCACCTTGTGAGGATAACCAACGTGAAAATCTGTTTCATACTAGGTGTAGTATTAAAGGCAAAGTGTGTAATGTGATAATTGATGGAGGAAGTTGTTGCAACATAGCTAGCACTGAAATGGTAAACAAATTACAACTTCTTACATTTTATCACCCTAGGTCATATAAACTACATTGGATGAATGAGTGTGGAGAACTTAAGGTCAATAAGCAAACTAAGGTCAATATAACATTAGGATCATATGAGGATGTTATTATATGTGATGTTGTGCCTATGAATGCTTCGTTACTTGTTGCTTGGTCGTCCATGGCAATATGATAGGAAAGTTGTCCATGATGGGTTTTCTAACAAATATAGCTTTGAGTATAAAGGTAAAACTTTAACACTTAAACCTATGACACCTTTACAAATAGCCGAGTACTATGAGAACAAGAGAGTAGAGCAAGGAACCCCTCCAAAGCCTAAGATCACACGGCCTAAGAGTAAAGAGAACAAAACCCATCAAACATTGTTAGTACAACCAACAAGTAGCTATCTTGAGTCTAGGAATGAATATGTCACTAACTATGCTTCTATTGATGTGCTAATGATGAGTTTGTGTAAATCTCTAGTGAATGTCCCTCATGACTCTACGATTCCACTTCCTAGTTCTATTCAGGGGCTGTTAGACGAGTTTAGGGACGTTTTTCCTGAGGAGATTCCAGCCGGGTTGCCGCCCATTAGGGGCATTGAACACCAAATTGATTTAATACCCGGAGCCACTCTTCCCAATAGACCCGCCTATAGGATGAACCCTACGGAAGCCCAGGAAATTCAGAACCAAGTTCAAGCCTTGCTAGATAAGGGGTATGTGCGGGAAAGCCTTAGTCCTTGTGCCGTTCCCGTCCTGCTAGTACCCAAGAAGGATAATACTTGGAGAATGTGTATTGATTGTAGAGCAATCAATAACATTACTATCAAGTATAGACACCCGATTCCCCGTTTAGATGATATGCTTGATGAGTTACATGGAGCTACATTTTTCACTAAGATTGACCTTAGGAGTGACTACCATCAAATTAGAATGAGGGAAGGGGATGAATGGAAAACAGCTTTTAAATCCAAATTTGGTCTTTATGAGTGGCTAGTAATACCTTTTGGCTTAACTAACGCTCCTAGTACCTTCATGAGATTAATGAATCATATTTTGAGACCTTATATTGGTTTATTTGTTGTAGTCTACTTTGATGACATTCTTATCTATAGTACGACTTTAAAAGAGCATGAAAATCATTTGAGAGATGTGCTTGCTACATTGCGTATAGAATACTTGTATGCTAATATTCAAAAGTGTGATTTCTATACTATCCGAGTGATTTTTCTTGGTTTTGTAGTAAGTGCTAATGGTTTGCAAGTGGATGAGGACAAGGTGAAGGCAATCAATGAATGGCCCACTCCTAGGTCGGTTGGCGACGTGAGGAGTTTCCATGGCCTAGCTACATTCTATAGAAGGTTTGTGAGAGATTTTAGCACCATTGCAGCACCTCTCACGGCTTTGACCAAAAAGAAGGTTCCTTTTGAGTGGAATGAACCGCAAGAAAGAGCTTTTGAAGAGCTCAAGAGACGCCTCACCCATGCACCCCTACTCGCTCTACCGGACTTCACTAAACCCTTTGAGGTTGAATGCGACGCATCCGGTATTGGTATTGGCGGCGTCCTTATGCAAGAAGGTAAGCCTCAAGCTTTCTTTAGTGAAAAATTGAAGGGTGCATGCTTAATTTACTCCACTTATGACAAAGAATTGTATGCCTTGTTTAGAGTACTCAAAACATGGCAACATTATCTTTGGCCTCAAGAGTTTGTTTTGAAAACTGATCATGATTCACTTAGACACTTTAGGACCCAAGATAAGCTAGATAGGCGGCATGGTAGGTGGATGGAATTCATCGAAACCTTTCCTTACATTATCAAGTATAAGAAAGGAAAGGATAATGTCGTAGCGGATGCATTGTCTAGGAGATACACCTTAATC
Source organism: Fagopyrum homotropicum (assembly GCA_033239125.1). Classification (NCBI taxonomy): domain Eukaryota; kingdom Viridiplantae; phylum Streptophyta; class Magnoliopsida; order Caryophyllales; family Polygonaceae; genus Fagopyrum; species Fagopyrum homotropicum. The sequence goes on from BSWB01000005.1 coordinate 65,197,898, forward strand.
ACCACCTTGGATTCTAGGATGTTAGGTTTTACTTACATTAAGGAATTATATGTGGATGATGCTGAATTTGGGAAGATATTTCATAGATGCACTACTCAAGGCCCTTATGATAAGTATTTTGTGTTTGAAGGTTTCTTGTTTAAAGTGGATAAGATTTGCATACCTAGATGTTCCCTTAGGATCTTATTAGTGGAAGAAGCCCATAAAGGAGGTTTAATGGGGCATTTTGGGAGGGACAAAACTTATCACATGTTGCAAACTCACTTTTATTGGCCTCATATGTTAAGGGATGCAGAACACAAGCTGAAAAGGTGCATTGAAAGTCTTAAGGCCAAATCTAGGGTACAACCCCACGGGCTGTATACACCCTTACCGACGCCTAATGGCCCTTGGGAGGACATAAGTATGGATTTCATTGTTGGACTACCTAGGACTAAGAAAGGAAGAGATTCCATTTTTGTGGTAGTAGATAGATTCTCTAAAATGGCACATTTTATTCCATGTCATAAAACTGATGATGCATATAATGTTGCTAATATTTTCTTTAAGGAAATAGTGAGATTGCATGGAATACCTAAAACTATTGTTAGTGATAGGGATGTCAAGTTTTTGAGTTTCTTTTGGAAGACACTTTGGGGAAAAATGGGTACTAGATTACTATTCTCGACCTCTAGTCATCCCCAAACAGATGGGCAAACGGAAGTCACCAACAGGACCCTAACGACCCTCCTTAGAACCATGTTGAAAGATAACTTAAAAGAATGGGAAGACATGTTACCACATATTGAGTTTGCTTATAATCGCACCATGCATTCTTCCACTTCGTTATCACCTTTCAAATGTGTTTATGGATTTAACCCTTTAACTCCTTTGGACTTATTACCGATTCCTCAAAAGGATCGAGTAGCTTTTGATGCTTTGGAACAGGTGGACTACATTAAGGAACTTCATGCTAAGACCAAGGCTGCACTTGATAAGTAGGGCGTTGAAACTGCAGCCCGGAATAACAAAGGACGTCGGAAGATGGTTTTCCAGCCCGGCGACTTAGTTTGGCTACATCTAAGGAAAGAGCGGTTTCCGATAAAATGTCATTCCAAGCTAGCACCACGGGGTGATGGACCATTCAAAGTCTTACACCGGATTAGCGACAACACTTATGTGTTGGACTTACCGGAAGAGTATGGAGTTAGTACCACTTTTAATGTAGGTGATTTGAGCCCCTATGAAGGAGATTCGGAACAAGATGAAAATTCGGGGTCGAATTCTCTCCAAGAAGGAGTGGATGATGTAGGACCATCACATGGAAGCTATCAAGGTCCAATTACTAGAGCAAGAGCTAAGGAGATCCAAGAAGTTATGTCAAGGGAAGTGCTATTGCTTGACACAATGCGTGAACCATTTAATTTTCATACATCATGTGTTAATCTATTGGTGAATGTAGGAGCAAGCGAACCAAGCGAGAAGACCATGCCGATGTGCTCACTTCCCATGCAGCTCGAGGAGACCATGCAGGCTGTTGCTCACTTCCAATGCAGCTCAGGAGAGGAGGCTGTTGCTCACGCCAATGCAGCCCAAGAGGAGGCTGTTAGTCACGCCAATGCAGCCCAAGAGGAGGCTGTTGCTCACGTCAAATGCAGCCCAGGAGAGGAGGCTGTTGCTCACGCCCAATGCAGCCCAAGAGGAGGTTGTTGCTCACGCCCAATGCAGCCCAAGAGGAGCCTGTTAATCACGTCCAAAACAGCCCAAGAGGGCAGCCAGCTGATCTCGTTCAAAGAGGCCCAAGAGAGTAACAATTCAGCTCATTCGGATCATCATTTGGGCTCTTAAAACACAGCCAAATCACTTATGGATCTGTTGAACAATTCAGCCCATTCGGATATCCCAATTTGCTCTTAAAAATCGGCCAGCACACTCCTAGGATTAATTGAATAAGTCAGCCTATTCTCATGCTGAATTAGTTGTTTGTTAGGTTGTTAGCTACATTTAAGGAAGCTCTCTTATTACCACCTTTCCACTAATGTTTTAATTTCCTTTTCTTTATTTTGTCTAGATAAAAGAGTCTATATAGATAGCCTCTTTAGCTGCAGATTAGTTACGTTATTTTCCAATTGCTTAGAATTACATTTGTAATCATTCACAAAATCAATCAAAGAACAAGAGAGTTTTTGGTTGGCATTGCTGTTGTTGCTTGGCTGAGCTTGTTTGTGTCAACCGCCTTCGGATTGGTGCTTCGAGCCTTCACGAGTCCCTCTTTGTGCTAGTCCAGCCGGAGCTAGTGTAAAGTTGTATTGGAGACGGGTCTAGAGCATTCACGATTGGGGTTTTGGCTCTTCAGCCTTGGTTCCTTCATTGGCTCTCTCTTTGGTTCTTCTCTCACCTTTCCTGCGCCATTCATCAACCTACATCCATTCCGCATTCAGAAACCGTTTCATTCAGCCCGGTTCGAAATCATTGTGCCTAGATCGACTCAATCACGGATCATCCCGTATCAGTTGGTATCAGAGCTCAGTTGGTACAATTGATCACTCCCTTCTTCTTGTTAACCTTATTGCTTATTCAATTGAGATTTAATTTGTGCTTGAAGTGTGCCAATTCAAAAGCCGGACTACATCTCGAGGAGAGGTAAACACAAAACGAAAACAAAACAAAAAGAGAGCTCAAACGCTGCATACACAATTCGGTAACCTGCTCTCCTACAATTCTCGCTGCAATCAGTTTCGGTTACCTTCTCTCCCTCAAATCTTTGACAAAGTCTAAGAGATCTTTCAAAAAAAAAAAAAAACACACTACAAAAAACGGCAGGCTTTTATTAATCAACATCAAGCACAAGTAAACTCTTTCAATCATCTGAAAACGTCATTCTAAACACATTCATCGTACCTACACCAACCCAACGGTCAATACTCCAATTAGGGGTGTCTTGATCCATCTCCGGCACTAACATTCAGTTTCAGCAGTTCTAGTTCCAAAGGGTTGCTAAGAAGGTTCGGAAATCGCGATCTTAAGGTGTTGGATCCTTACAACTCGAGCCACCAGCTAGGCAATACCAACGAGAGTGTGAGCGATACACAAGTGAGATCTTTGCTTTTCTAACCTAACCGGTTCTTTGTTTGTTACTTAAGCATGTCCAGGTCCCTAAGTCCCAGCAAGTCGAGTAGCGAGACCGTCACGCCTGAGATGATCAGTCTATTGAAACAATTGTCCGATTCCGTAGCTAACCTATCCAGACGAGTGGAGTCTATGGAAGCACGAACACCACCAGCCGGGACACCACGTTTGAGAACCAACTATGAGTTTGGCGGTCCTTCACGTGTTACTAGAGAGCCGGATCATCCGGATCAAGGTAATTTACATTCCAACGAACCCCCTAATGCTTCTAACATGCCACCCTTTGTTGATAACTTTCAGCGACGGAATGAAGCTCATTTTGAGGACCACACGTGGGAAGGTTACAATCGGCCATTCCAGCAGCCAAGGCAAGGACGAGATAACTTTCGGCCCTATCAGGAGCAAGACGGACTCGAAAAAGTCAAAATCAAAATTCCCGTCTTTGAAGGAAAGTGTGATCCCGACGTCTACACGGAGTGGGAAACTAAAGTTGAGCAAATCTGGTTGTGTCACAACTTTAGCGAGCCTAGGAAGGTTCAGCTAGCTACTCTCGAGTTCCAAGGCTATGCTTTGGTATGGTGGGATCACGTAGTCAAAGAAAGAGTTCAAACATTGGATCCTCAAATCACCACATGGGAGCATATGAAGGCACTAATGAGGGCTAGGTTCGTCCCACCTCACTATACCCGAGAGCTTCGACAACGGCTGGAAAATTTGAGACAAGGCTCTCTTAGCGCTGAGGAAGCTTATACGAATATGCAAGTTGCTATGGTGAAGGCCAACGTTCTAGAAGATGAAGAAAACACCATTCGTATTCTGAATTCTAATTTGGCTAATGAGGTTGATATGTATGCATACAGTACCATGGAGCAATTACTACACTTGGCCATCAAGGTGGAAAGGAAGACTAAGGTGCGAAACCGGGAATAGAAGCCACCTCATGGGTTGCCCAACACTTGGAAAGCACAAGGGAGCCGGCTGCTGCCTAGATCCATTCTTCATTCTTCAAAACAAGTTGTTCGTCTAGATCCGTTCTTCGTGGATTCGAGGATTCGTCCTCGAATTCAGGTCCTCTTTTCTTGCAAAGACAATGGTTGCTTGATCCCTTGCAATATCTCCTTCCAAGCTTGAACGCCATCCTCTTTCCGGAATCCTTGGTTGCTCCCTACAATCATAAGAGTAAACACACAATAAGGACAAGACGCACAAGCATCAAAAAGATACTTCAAGTATTCTAGCCGAGTGGTAAAGAAAACTTCCCTGAGATACTCCTTATGTGCTCTCAAGGACGGGTCGAACATCAATATGTCATCACTATAAACAACACATGTATAAACATAACGATCAAGCACATACACACTCAATGACATGGATAGGCTAGGTGGTACATAGATTGTTTTCCTAACTCTCATGCTCGGCTCATGATTCCACTCCGTAGAAACTTTGAAGAGCATACAAATCTGTCCTAAAGACTCCAAACGAGTAGAAGGTAACACATAGGCCGATTTAACCCTAAAGTTATCAAACATTATCACAATAGGGAACTTGTCTTTTATGTTCCTCCAAAGAACTAACCTATAGGGTCCAATCAACTCTAAGTGTTCATCCAAGCATATAAAAGACTTCCAAGCAACATGATAACCAAAAAAAACTCCTCAAGCACAACAAACCATCACTTTTCAAACTAAAGTCCTCCAAATAAGATTCTAGTGCATTTGCACTCTTGCAAGCAATATCCTCAAGTTTAGAGTCCAATTCATCATCATATCAAAAGTCCTTAGTAAGCTCAAATCCTTCAATTTCAGACTCACTTCCTAGGTCCAAATCATCCTCAAATACGATAACATCACTAGCTTGCAAACTGAGACTTCACATAACTCCAAGAAAGAACAATCTATAGACAAAAAGCTATCCGAACCTGTCGGAAGACTCTCGTGTGCACCCTTTCTACACTCATCATCAACACAAACGAAGACATCCATATAACTAAACTCATCAAGCTCATGTGGTAAATCAAGACTACTAGGCTCAACTTGCTCAGAATCAGATTTAACATCAGCAAGAGACTCAACATGCTCAAAATCAGATTTAACACATTTAAAGGACTGAACATGCTCAAAATCAGATTTAATACATTCAAATCAGATTCAAAACAAGCAATAGACTCATTAAGCTCCAAATCAACCTTAAAAGATGCACTAGACTCGTTAAACTCTAAAACAACCTCAATACATGCAATAGATTCATCATGCTCAGAATTAGGCTTAACAATACATTTGGTGCATTTCTCATGCTCATCACAACCAATTTCATCTACTAAATCAGATTTATGCTCAATGATGCTATCTCTAGAGATATCATGCAAAACAACCTCAGATTCTGAATTTAGCAACTCTAATTGATTAAACATGGTAGTAGAAGGTATAGAATTACATCCCTTTGGGGCTGCGGAAACCTCAATTGGCTGGTACGGAGATGACTCATGTCTCCATCCTTCATCCTCCGAATAATCCTCTGTCTCGTAAGCAAAATTCAGATATTGATTAGGATAATCATGCATATTAGAAGTAAAAGGGACAGAATTATGCTCCTGGAAAGCATGGTTTCTTTGGCCTTGTGGATTAGGCCTTAAAGGCTGCGTAGCATTGGAATTTCTTTCAGCCTCAAGTGTGGCCAACTTTGTACTTAGACCATCAATGCTATCTTGCAAGCTCTTAAAAAGGTTGAACAATTCGATGTGAATCGATTCTAGGCTGTTTGTACCTGCTGGATTTGGTGACCTAGACATAATTCCAAACACTCATCAAAACAAACAAACGCGTTAGGTTAGATAAAACAAAAATCACCTCCCAAGTGTATCACTCAGAAAATAAGGTTCTCTCACTCTCTAGTGGTGTGATACAGCTCGTCTTGTATTAATCAAAAACCTCACGTGAGTTCGATGCCTAGTCAAACAAAAAGCTTTATGTAGAAACGAAATTCAATTTCAGTCACTTCAAAAACGTGTTTGACTCAACAACATAGAAGAAAAGACTCAAACGGAAAGGACATATTGCACAAATGTTATATGCAACTAGATTGACTCAAATTTAGAACTCAAGATAAGCCTTGAAAGAGCTTACTCGTAAGACCCAAGAAAGTGAACCTTAAACACCGAAGGGTAAGGTTGGTCAAGGCTGAGCTATGGTTTAGATGGCCGAAATGGTTAGGAATTATTGAGGGTCTTGGCGTGGTTAGATAGGCTCAACGAGGCAACATGGTTCTTCCTTTTAATGAGGTGATATGCTTGAGTTTAAGTCCTTCTTGAAGTCCACTTTACTTGCTGAAGTAGCACTAAATACAAGTAACAAACTTAGGCTAATTACAACCTATGAAATAAAGAAATGAAATAATAAGACTAGAATGAAATGAAAATAGCAAATGCTCTGATACCAATTGATGCGGGGATTAGCCGCGAAGAACGGATCTAGACGAACAACCTATTCTGAAGAATGAAGAACACACAAAATTAACAAACATGGACAGCAACGAAAACGAGAAAACAGAAAGGGACAAGAAGAATCGAAAGGAACAATGATAGAACCCTTGGATTCAAGATCCAAGAACCAAACCAGTGACGATTCGACCCCGCTTCTTACAACTCCACATAATCGATCTGAGAATCGAGAGCACGAAGAGGGTGCCTTGTTCGACTTCCAACACGAATCCCGAAAAAGATTAACATAAACAAGAACGAGAAAGCCAGATCACACACACACTCACGAGACAAGAACGATTGAATTCTCTTGGATTCAATTCTGAAATGCTCTCAGCAAAACTTGTATAAAACTTGTCTAACTACAAAAGAAGAGAGAAAAGACTTTATATACATCCTAGGCCTTTTCTTCTAAAATAGAAAAAAGAAACTAATTACAATAACTACATTTAAAGAGAGTTAAATAAAGCCCAACAAACACAGAACACAATTGGGCCTAATTAAACTCTCCTATTCAGCCTCTCACCTCCACATACTTAAATGAATGTTCCAGCCATGCACATGCACACACGTGAAACCCCTTGTATCTAATTTTAAGGCCTCCGTATGTCCTTTGAAATGCGTCCCAAGGCCTGCCCAGCAACTAGAAATACAGTTTAAGCTCCATTAATCATCTTGGTTGGGATGTGTTCGTCACTGATCCACAAGATGGTCCTTAGACTTGATGAAGGTGGACTTGGTGGAGCTTCATGGACCATGTTTAGGAAAAGAGCATCCATCTCAGCTTGACGTTTAGCTTGCGCTCTTGTTAGAGTCCCTTGAGGTGGTAAAGATGGAGTTAGCTCAATGAATCTGGACTCCAGGTTGAGATGACCATGATGGTCCTTGGACAAGAGTAAGTTGAGCAATGCAATCATCTTAGAGCTTGATCCTTCATCAGCATCATGGACTTGGAATGTTGCATCCATTAATTGGCTTGGATGTTCCCGCATCAACTTGCCTATTAACCTTCAGTTCACCACAATCATTCATCCAATGCAGCTTATATGGTCTAGGGTGACAAAATGTAGGAATTTGCAACTTAGAAATCAATTCAGTACTAGCAATGTTGCAACAACTACCTCCATCAATGATAACATTACACACCTTTCCCTTAACCAAACACCCAGTATGACACAAGTTCTCTCTTTGGTTATCCTCACAAGGGCTAGGTTGTGCACTCAAAGTTCTCCTAGCTATCAAGGAATTATCATGCTCACGATTTTCATCATAAACCATGTTAGTAGGATCATTTCCTGCGTTTTCAAGCCCATTAGGTTCATCATGAGAATCAAGATCACAAAGCATGTAGTTATTAGCTAGAAATGAGCTAGGATGGTCAGATAACACTCTTTTAACTAGTAAACAATCCCCCTGCTCATATTCAATCCCATCATCATCCAATCATCATGATCATGCATATTAGGCTCAAAATCATCATTATCATGCTCATGCTCAGATTTGGACTCATATTGTCCTAAATGGTTGATTAACAATGTTTTCTTGTTAGGACAGTCTTTCATCATGTGTCCTCTACCTTGACACTTACAACACACTATATCCCTAGCTCTTGATGAAGGGTTAGAAGTACTCCCTTGTGTTCCCTTAGGGAAGGTAGCCGTGGGCTTAGGGGGGGCTGCAGAAGGTGCTTTACGTTGTCCTCCTTATTCCGGGGATGTTTTTTCCTTATTTGACACTTCCCTGTTGTACCTTCCTTGTTGGCGGTTCCCTTGGTTCTTCCAAGAGCTGGAGACACCATAAGAAGCCTTTCCTCCTTGATTTCTTGCTTTCATCTTCCTTTCCACTTTGATTGCGAGATGGAGTAGTTCTGTCATAGAGCCATAGGGAAAAAGATCTACTTCGTTAGCAAAACTTGAATTAAGGATACGAAGATACCTAGCCATTGTTGATTCTTCATCTTCTTGCACATTGGCCATTACCATGGCCATTTGCATGGCATTATAGGTCTCCTCAACAGTCATTGATCCTTGCCTCAAGTTCTCCAACCTTTGCCTTTATTCCCTTGTATAGTGTTGGGGAACAAACTGAGCTCTCATCAATGCCTTCATATGCTCCCAAGTAGCTACTGGTGCATCCAAAGTTCTTCTCCTTTCCTTCACCAAATCGTCCCACCATATCATAGCATAGTCAATAAATTCAAGGGTTGCGTAGTGTACCTTTTTGTGTTCGGGAAAGTTATGGCATGATCATATTTGCTCTATCTTTGCCTCCCATGCCATATACATATCAGGATCACATTTGCCCTCGAAACTAGGGACTTTCACCTTTACTTTGCCAAGACCGTCATGTTCCGGTTCTCGGTTTCTCCTTTGTTGGACTCCATAGGGCTCACGTCTCCATTCATCATTACGTCGCCCTTTCTGATGCCTCCTTGGCTGATCTCGCCTCCTCCATCCATTAGGCATCCATTATGGTCTCCATTCCTCATTCTCCCCATCGTCCTCCTCTTCCTGGTCATAAACTGGATTCTGAAATTGGTGAGGATAGTTAGGCATATCATCATAAACTGGATTTTGAAATTGGTGAGGATAGTTAGGCATATTATCATTAATAATTGGAGAAGAAAGGATAGAAATATGCTCCTCAAAAGCAAGGTCTCACCAACCAGGTTGGGAAGCAATGTTGCCTAAAACCATGGGCATGCCTAGAAGGCTGCGGAACATTTGAATTCATTGCTACTTGGAACGCAACTTGCTGACTTTGAAGGGGAACTCGATCGTGTGCTTGATTTTGCGCCCTCGAGTTGTCTCCTATCTCCAAGTTACCCTAGAGGTCTCCAAGGTAGATATCCTTGTAGTTAGCCCCTCAATGCTATCTTTTAAGCTCTTGATGAGATTGAACAACTCCGGTGTGATAGGCTTAGGGCTCTTTGAACCTACGGAAGTCCCTGACATGAAGCAAAGCACTCAACAACAACAAACACGTTAGGTTAGTTTAAACAAAAACACCTCACAAGTGTATCACTCAGAAAATAAGGTTCTCTCACTCTCTAGTGGTGTGATACAAGCTTTTTGATGGCTCGTCTTGTATTAATCAAAAACCTCACGTGAGTTCGATGCTTAGTCAAACTAAAGCTTTTATAAAGAAACAAGGTTCGATTTCAGTCACTTCAAAAACGTGTTTGACACAACAAAATAGAAGAAAAGACTCAAACGGAAAGGACAATTGCACGAATGATATATGCAACTAAATGACTCAAAAATTTAGAACTCGAGATAAGCTTTGAAAGAACTTATTCGTAAGACCCAAGAAGTGAACCCTAGACACCGTAGGATGAGGTTAAGGAAGCCTGAGCTATGGTGTTTGATGGCCGAAAATGGACAGTAGCTAGGTGTGGCTAGATAAGTTCAACGAGATGATTGGTTCTTCCTCCCGCTGAGACAAGATACTTGACTTAAGTCCTTTCTTGAAGTCCTCTTTGTTGCTGAATAACACTAAAACAAATGTAATAACTCTAGACTAATTACAACCTATAAATAAGAAAGCATGAACTTCTGATTCCTTTTCTTCTTCTTTTTTATTATTTTTTTTTATTTCTTTCTTTTTCTTTTATCTCTTTTTTTTTTACTTTATGATTCAGGAAATCAGAAAAGAAGAATAAACAAAAATTGAAAGAAATAAAAAAAACAAATTCTTGTTTGTAGATAAACGTGGGCCAAGCTGTTGCAAATCTTCAAGATAAGATCAAATCTCAGCTCCTAGATTGTTGCAACTGATTCAACGTGCCAGATCTGTAGGAGGAAAACAACTACTTCAAGCTCTGCCCCGGATTTGTAGGAAACACGTTGAATCAACTCCAATTTTGGCATGTATTGGATGAAGGGAAACAACTACTTCAACTTCAGTTCTGCGTGTTCTGAATGCAGGAAAAGAAGCAGCCACGTTTGGTTCTGGTTCAACTGGTTCAAGTGAGACTAATGTGGCTGAGGGAAAAATAGTGGTTGATGGCGGTGTGATGGTGGTTGGTGTCCAGAACTCACAAACAAGGAACAAACTCGTTAGACTCAAACAAAGCTTAGAGTAGAAGAGAGAAACGGAAATAGACTCAAACAAAAGACAATAATCAATTGCAATGATCAAAACAGACTCCTTTTGTGATTTTATAATTGATTTACCGACTTTTTTGGTGGTTGGACGTCAACTACCAATTTCATCTACTAAATCAGATTTATGCTCAATGATGCTATCTCTAGAGATATCATGCAAAACAACCTTAGATTCTGAATTAGCAACTCTAATTGATTAAACATGGTCCCTTTGGGCTGTGGAAACCTCAATTGGCTGGTACGGAGGTGACTCATGTCTCCATCCTTCATCCTCCGAATAATCCTCTGCCTCATAAGCAAAATTCAAATATTGATTAGGATAATCATGCATATTAGAAGTAAAAGGGACAGAATTATGCTCCTGGAATGCATGGTTTCTTTGGCCTTGTGGATTAGGCCTTAAAGGCTGTGTAGCATTGGAATTTCTTTCAGGCTCAAGTGTGGCCAACTTTGTACTTAGACAATCAAATCTATCTTGCAAGCTCTTGAAAAGGTTGAACAATTCAATGTGAATCGATTCTAGGCTGTTTGTACCTGCTGGATTTGGTGACCTAGACATAATTCCAAACACTCATCAAAACAAACAAACGCGTTAGGTTAGATAAAACAAAAATCACCTCGCAAGTGTATCACTCAGAAAATAAGGTTCTCTCACTCTCTAGTGGTGTGATACAAGCTTGTTGATGGCTCGTCTTGTATTAATCAAAAACCTCACGTCAGTTCGATGCCTAGTCAAACAAAAGCTTTAGGTAGAAACGAAATTCAATTTCAGTCACTTCAAAAACGTGTTTGACTCAACAAAATAGAAGAAAAGACTCAAACAGAAAGGACAAATTGCACGAATGTTATATGCAACTAGATTGACTCAAATTTAGAACTCAAGATAAGCCTTGAAAGAGCTTACTCGTAAGACCCAAGAAGTGAAATGTGAATGTTATTTCTAGCAATTCTAAACTGCTTAGTCGTAGATCCGACTAAAGACACAAACAAATGAGCACACAAGCAATTTGTTGACGCAGTTCGGTGGTATGAAAATACCCTACCCTGCGAGACCTCAAGAGGGGAGATCCGGTCCCGGGTTTTACTAGGTTTCCAAGAACACAGATTACAAACACTGGACAAGAGATACTAGCACGTTTCCTATGGTCTAGCAAAGAAAGCAAACACAGAGAACTCAGAAGATACAAAGAGGCAAAGGTGAAGAAAAGCCCTCTCAAGGCACCTTGTCAAAGATCTGAGATTGATCTTCGTCTTTGTTGCAAACCAACGAAGCAATGGTGAGAAGATAACCAAGAGATAACAGATCTCTCTTCTCCTTCTTTTCTCATACGGATCCTTCTTGCTCAAAGCAATATTTGGAAGATCCGCCTTCTTCTCTATCTCTATGTTCTCTCTCTCCTTTTCTCTATGGACGAAGCACTCAAGCTCTCGATCTAGGGTTTAAGAGCTGCATCAGTGAGTATATATATCCAGGCTCATCCAAGTCCAAACGCAGCGTTTTACAATGCATTCACTTAAGTGAGCGAGTTACCAACAAACCAGACAAGCAGGCCTTCAAATTGGATCAAGGAGATGGGCTTCAGTTTTGGGCCGTCAAGCACAACCTTCAACTTCCAGCAGGAGAAGTACACAACATACATAAACACACATTACATCTAAGCATCTCCTAACCCATATGATAGAATACCAATGTGCATGAACTAGTCACCATACTTAATCACCAAGCTACCTTACTTAGTCTAACTAAGTGGCAACATTGGATCATAGTAGGCATCTAGATCAAACACATAGCAACCTATCATATGAACTCATTTACATAACTCTACATAGACCATATTACTAAGTGCTAGTTTTATACTCCAAGTCCTATGTTACATAGTATAACAAGAATCAAAAAACATAACAAATGCCCTCCTGATTCTTGTATCAATGTAATCTCTGATTCTGTTCCCCAATAGTGTGCCTAAGACCGTCATTTTTGTCCGTCATCAGTCCATAACCTGCATTCAACACTCAAGGAACATAAAAAATCTGTAGAAAATTTCTACAAAAAAGCAAATTTATCAACAATTACAATTTTAGTTCCAAAGTCAGCAGGATTCAAGTCACCCTTAATTTTCTTAACTAAGAAGTGCTTCTTTTTAACCTTATCTCGAATGAAATGATTTTCTAACATCAATATGTTTAGATCTTTCATGATAAACAGGATCTTTACACAAATACAATGCACTTTGACTGTCCATATGAGTTACAGGAACACAAAGTTTATGAGATATTTCACTAACAAGACCCTTAAGCCAAATAGCTTCCTTAGAAGCTTCAACAACAACAATATATTCAGCTTCAGTAGAGGATAAAGCAACCACAGATTGTTGTTGAGATTTCTATGAAACACAATTACTAGTCTAAGTGTAAAAATAAGCAGTGGTAGATTTTCTATTATCCTTATTGCTAGCATAATCAGAATCTACATAACCAAACACTTCACCAATATTATCATGCTTAGAAAAGATCAAACACAAGTCTTTAGTTCCATTGATATATCTAAGAATATATTTCATAGTAGTCCAATGTAATTCACCAACATTAGACATGTATCTACTCAACACACTTATACCAAAAGCAAGATCAGGTCTAGTGCATAACATAACATACATAATAGAACCAACAACCACATCATAGGGAATATTTGCCATTTTATCAATTTCAGCTTGATTACTGGGACAGTGTTGCTTAGTTAAATCAAGGTGCCCTCCTAAGGGTATAGAAGTGGGTTTAGCATGCTTCATATTGAACTTTTCTAAAACTTTTCAATATAATTAACTTGATATAACCACATCATTTTATGCTTTCTATCCCTTATAATTTTAACACCTAATATTTTCTGTGCAGGACCCATATCTTTCATGTTAAAATTTGATTTTAAATCCCTTTTAGCACCAGAATCAACACAGCAGATTTACTAATGAGCAATATATCATCAACATATAACAGCACAAGCAAGGGATTCATGGAAGATATGCCTTTAAAGTACAAACAGTAATCATAATTGCTTCTTAAAAATCTTAAGTTTTTCATGCATTCATCAAACTTAAGATTCCATTGTCTAGGTGATTGTTTTAAGCCATAGATGGATTTTTAAGCAAGCAAACATGATCAGATTTAGATTTATCTACAAAACTCTCAAGTTGTTTCATATAGACAGTTTCATCCAGATTACCATGTAAAAAGGCAGTTTTTACATCCATTTGTTCTATATCTGATACGGGATTGTCCGTGAATGAGTCGATATAGGCACAATGATCTCGAATCCGGCTGAATGAAACGAATTCAGAATGCGGAATGAAACGAAGATGGTGAATGGCGCAGGAAGGTGAGAGAAGAACCAAAGAGAGTCAACAAAGGAACCAAGGCTGAAGAGCCAAAACCCCAATCGTGAATGCTCTAGACCCGTCTCCAATACAACTTTACACTAGCTCCGGCTGGACTAGCACAAAGAGGGACTCGTGAAGGCTCGAAGCACCAATCCGAAAGCGGTTGACACAAACAAGCTCAGCCAAGCAACAACAGCAATGCCAACCAAAAACTCTCTTGTTCTTTGATTGATTTTGTGAAATGATTACAAATGTAATTCTAAGCAATTGGGAATAACGTAACTAATCTGCAGCTAAAGAGGCTATCTATATAGACTCTTTTATCTAGACAAAATAAAGAAAAGAAAATTAAAACATTAGTGGGAAGGTGGTAATAAGAGAGCTTCCTCTAATGTAGCTAACAACCTAACAAACAACTAATTCAGCTTAAAAATAGGTTGACTTATTCAAACTAATCCTAGGAGGCTGCTGAGTGTGCTGGACGTTTTTTAAGAGCAGATTGGGCTATCCGAATGGGCTGAATTGTTCAACAGATCCATGAGTGATTTGGCTGTGTTTTAAGAGCCCAAATGATGATCCGAATGAGCTGACTTGTTACTCTCTTGGGCCTCCTGGAACTTGATCAGCTTGCTATCCTCTTGGGCTGCATTGGACATGAGCAACAGCCTACCCTCTTGGACTGCCTTGGACGTGTTTGCTTGCCTCCCCTCTTGGGCTGCTTTGGACGTGATCAACAGCTCCTTCTCTTGGACTGCTTTGGACGTAATCAACAACTTCTCCTCTTGGGCTGCATTAGACGTGAACAACAACCTCCCCTCTTGGCTTCTTTGGATGTGATCAACAGCCTCCTCTTGGATTGCTTTGTACGTGAGCAACATCTCCTCCCTTTGCTTGCTTGCTCCTGCATTCATCAAAAGATTAACACATGAGGTATGGCAATTAAATGGTTCACGCATTGTGTCAAGCAATAGCACTTCCCTTGACGTAGCTTCTTGGATCTCCTTAGCTCTTGCTCTAGTAATGGGACCTTGATAGCTTCCATGTGATGGTCCTACATCATCCACTCATTCTTGGAAATAATTCGACCCCGAATTTTCATCTTGTTCCGAATCACCTTCATAGGGGCTCAAATCACCTACATTAAAAGTGGTACTAACTCCATACTCTTCCGGTAAGTCCAACACATAAGCATTGTCGTTAATCCGGTGTAAGACTTTGAATGGTCCATCACCCCGTGGTGCTAGCTTGGAATGACGTTTTGTCGGAAACCTCTCTATTCTTAGATGTAGCCAAACTAAGTCGCCGGGCTGGAAAACCATCTTCCGACGTCCTTTGTTGTTCCGAGCTGCAATTTCAACGCCCTTCTTATCAAGTGCAGCTTTGGTCTTAACATGAAGTTCCTTAATGTAGTCCACCTGTTCCAAAGCATCAAATGCTACTCGATCCTTTCGAGGAATCGGTAATAAATCCAAAGGAGTTAAAGGGTTAAATCCATAAACACATTTGAAAGGTGATAACGAAGTGGAAGAATGCATGGTGCGATTATAAGCAAACTCAATATGTGGTAACATGTCTTCCCATTCTTTTAAGTTATCTTTCAACATGGTTCTAAGGAGGGTCGTTAGGGTCCTATTGGTGACTTCCGTTTGCCCATCTGTTTGGGGATGACTAGAGGTTGAGAATAGTAATCTAGTGCCCATTTTTCCCCAAAGTGTCTTCCAAAAGAAACTCAAAAACTTGACATCCCTATCACTAACAATAGTTTTAGGTATTCCATGCAATCTCACTATTTCCTTACAGAAAAGATTAGCAACATTATATGCATCATCAGTTTTATAACATGGAATAAAATATGCCATTTTAGACAATCTATCTACTACCACAAAAATGGAATCTCTTCCTTTCTTAGTCCTAGGTAGTCCAACAATGAAATCCATACTTATGTCTTCCCAAGGGCCATTAGGCGTTGGTAAGGGTGTATACAGCCCGTGGGGTTGTACCCTAGCTTTGGCCTTAAGACATTCAATGCACCTTTTCAGCATGTGTTCTACATCCCTTAACATATGAGGCCAATAAAAGTGAGTTTACAACATGTGATAAGTTTTGTCCCTCCCAAAATGCCCCATTAAACCTCCTTTATGGGCTTCTTCCACTAATAAGATCCCAAGGGAACATCTAGGTATGCAAATCTTATCCACTTTAAACAAGAAACCTTCAAACACAAAATACTTATCATAAGGGCCTTGAGTAGTGCATCTATGAAATATCTTCCCAAATTCAGCATCATCCACATATAATTCCTTAATGTAAGTAAAATCTAACATCCTAGAATCCAAGGTGGTGATTAAGGTGTATCTCCTAGATAATGCATCCGCTACGACATTATCCTTTCCTTTCTTATACTTATTAATGTAAGGAAAGGTTTCGATGAACTCCATCCACCTACCATGCCGTCTATCTAGCTTATCTTGGCTCCTAAAGTGTCTAAGTGAATCATGATCGGTTTTCAAAACAAACTGATACGGTGTTAATCCGTGATTGAGTCGATCTAGGCACAATGATCTCGAATCCGGTTGAATGAGGCGATTTCAGAATGCGGAATGGAACGCAGATGATGAATGGCGCAGGAAAGGTGAGAGAAGAACCAAAGAGAGAGTCAATGAAGGAACCAAGGCTGAAAAGCCAAAACCCCAATCGTGACTTCCCTAGACCCGTCTCCAATACAACTTTACACTAGCTCCGGCTGGACTAGCACAAAGAGGGACTCGTGAAGGCTCGAAGCACCAATCCGAAGGCGGTTTGACACAAACAAGCTCAGCCAAGCAACAACAGCAATGCCAACCAAAAACTCTCTTGTTCTTTGATTGATTTTGTGAATGATTACAAATGCAATTCTAAGCAATGGAAATAACGTAACTAATCTGCAGCTAAAGAGGCTATATAAATAGTCTCTTTTATCTAGACAAAAATAAAGAAAAGAAAGTTGAAAACATTAGTGGGAAGGTGGTAATAAGAGAGTTTCCTCTAATGTAGCTAACAACCTAACAAACCACTAATCAGCATGGAAATAGGCTGAATTATTCAAACTTATCCTTGGAGTGTGCTGGCCGATTTTTAAGAGCAAATGGGCTATCCGAATGGGCTGAATTATTCAACAGATCCATGAGTGATTTGGATGTGTTTTAAGAGCCCAAATGATGATCCGAATGAGCTGAATTGTTACTCTCTTGGGCCTCTTTAAACGTGATCAGCTGGCTGCCTTCTTGGGCTGTTTTGGAACGAGCAGCTGCTTCCCTCCTTGGGCTGCATTGGACGTGAGCAACAACCTTCCTCCTTGGGCTGCATTGGACGTGAGCAACAGCCTCCTCTTGGGCTGCATTGGCGTGTGCAACAGCCTCCTCTTGGGCTGCATTGGCGTGAGCAACAGCTTCCTCTCCTGGGCTGCATTGGACGTGATCAACAGCCTGGATGGCCTCCTCGAGCTGCATGGGAAGTGAGCACGTCGGCATGGTCTCCTTGCTTGGTTCGCTTGTTCCTACATTCACCAAAAGATTAACACATGATGTATGGAAATTAAATGGTTCACGCATTGTGTCAAGCAATAGCACTTCCCTTGACATAACTTCTTGGATCTCCTTAGCTCTTGCTCTAGTAATGGGACCTTGATAGCTTGTATGTGATGGTCCTACATCATCCACTCTTTGGAAAGAATTCGACCCCGAATTTTCATCTTGTTCCGAATCTCCTTCATAGGGGCTCAAATCTCCTACATTAAAAGTGGTGCTAACTCCATACTCTTCCGGTAAGTCCAACACATATGCATTGTCATTAATCCGGTGTAAGACTTTGAATGGTCCATCACCTCGTGGTACTAGCTTGGAATGGCGTTTTGTCGGAAACCGCTCTTTCCTTAGATGAAGCCAAACTAAGTCGCCGGGCTAGAAAACCATTTTCCGACGTCCTTTGTTATTCCGAGTTGCAGTTTCAATACCTTTCTTGTCAAGTGCAGCCTTGGTCTTATCATGAAGTTCCTTAATGTAGTCCACCTGTTCCAAAGCATCAAAAGCTACTCGATCCTTTCGAGGAATCGGTAATAAGTCCAAAGGAGTTAAAGGGTTAAATCCATAAACTCATTTGAAAGGTGATAACGAAGTGGAAGAATGCATGGTGCGATTATAAGCAAACTCAATATGTGGTAACATGTCTTCCCATTCTTTTAAGTTATCTTTCAACATGGTTCTAAGGAGGGTCGTTAGGGTCCTATTGGTGACTTCCGTTTGCCCATCTGTTTGGGGATGACTAGAGGTCGAGAATAGTAATCTAGTGCCCATTTTCCCCAAAGTGTCTTCCAAAAGAAACTCAAAAACTTGACATCCCTATCACTAACAATAGTTTTAGGTATTCCATGCAATCTCACTATTTCCTTAAAGAAAAGATTATCAACATTATATGCATCTTCAGTTTTATGACATGGAATAAAATGTGCCATTTTAGAGAATCTATCTACTACCACATGTTGAAAGCATTGGAACCACGAGCTCGACAGCCCCAGAAAGAGGAACCACATGTGCAAGGAAGGGAGAAACCGGACCTTGAGCATCATAGTTCACGCAACACACTACCTACCATTAGTTCACCTTCATCGTTATTAAAGATGATACCGCCAATTGGGGTTACCAAATCTCCAAAGGGGAGTGATTTTAAACCTTCTACTTCAATGTTTAATCACTTAGAATATCTAAAATCAGAATATGAGATTGTATCACATGTGAACCGTAATGAAACAATTAAGCATGAATCTGATTTAGTAGATGATATTGAATGTGATGAGCATGAAATAGATGGAAATGAATTGTATGCACATGAATCTACATTGGATGATGTTACTAAGTGTGATGTGCACAAGCATGATCTAGGTAGTAAGGGAGTGAAGGTGCATGAATCATCATCAGATGTTGTTGATAATGATCTTAATTATGATGATGAGCATGTAGTAGATATTGTTGTGCTGAATTTGTCAAAGTCGAATGTGGGTATGCTTGATATGGATGATCTAGAGCTAGATGAGCATAAATCTGATTTTGAATGTGCTTATTATCTTGTTTGTGATACTACCTCTAACTTGTTGCATTCATCTTTAGATTGTTCCGAAGAACTTTTTCCTAAGGATATACCCCTTGTTTTGCCTTCAGTGTATCCTAGAACTCCTAGGATCAAACCGAAAGAGACTTGTGAGTTGGAGTCTCGTGTTCCGGCATTGGTGGATCCTTATAGAAAAGACATTAAGGATGAAGTTGCACATATAGATTTGAGACTTCCTAGTTTATTACCTACCTTGAACTCGAGCATTTTAGAAGATGTGCATATTGATGAGTTTGCTATAGGTAGATATGATTTGGAAGATGCTTATATAACTTGGGAAATACTTGTTAAGGTTCCTAAGTTAATTGATCATGAGTTGAGGATTAGAGCTAGGAAAATAGCCCTTATACCACCTAGTTTATGAGCCTATGTTGATTTCTGTGTTTGATTGCAACATGTATATTTGTGTTGTTGTTTATCCTAATAAAATTCTTATGAACAACACTTATACAAAAGAAATACTTAAGGGAAGTTCTTACTAACCATTTTGTTTGGTATTTAAAAGTCCAATTTGTTGTAAATGTGTTCAAATCTAATGTTGCTTATGTCCTTGTGTTTGTAGAAGTTTTCCGATCAGCCCATATGCAGATTACCGAAAGCTTTGAAAAGAAAGAGTTAATGGGCAATGAGCAGGGAAATGACAGGAAGAGCACATGGTTGCGAGAATGGAGCACGATTGTTGTTGAGCCAAAACAACCCCAAGATGTGTTTTTAGCCTCTAAGGAAGAGATACAATTTGAGTATCTAGTCTTGGACACCATTCTTAGGTCTGTGAACATTTGGACAACCATGGTTAGAGACAATTTCATGGACACTACACCAATGCTTCACCATGCTAGAATGATGATTAAGATGCCTACCCCGGCTGTTTTAATGATGGGAGGTAAGAATCTTACCTTGTTGTGTGTTAACATGAAAGAAGCATATGCCTAAACTTCTCTAGATGTGATAATGATCTCATTACCTTGTTTAAAATGTTTAGAGATTGGCTACATTACATATGCCCTAGTGATAGTGTAGTGTTTGTTGCTCTTTTAAGGAAGTTTGTGTTAGTCACCATCTTAGACTATAATGTTCTAGGCATTGAGCATATTAGGGACATATATATTTCACATGCTAATTTTGGTGATTATCATATGCATTATGTGCTAGAGAACTCTAGGAACGAGCTTTACTTGTTTAGAGAGTTCATTAGGCTTGATCATGTGTGCATTCTTAGTAGTTACCTTAGGATTCTAATTAAGGACAAGACCTATATGGCTGCTGTAATGGGTCATTTGGAGAGGTACAAGCTTTATGATAAGTTTCACACACACTGTTATTGGCCGCAATTGTTTAAGTATGTAGTTCCCCAGCCTAAGAGATACTTGGAGAGTCTTATGAGCATTTTAGGTGTCTTAACCTACGGTTGCAGTTTTGTAAGGATTCAAACAGCCCCTTGGGAACCTTATAACACGGGCTTCTCTTTGGATTTACCTAGAACTAAGGAGAGAGATCTTATCTTTGTGGTTATAGTATTATCACCTATAGAGTTTGCCTATTTTATGACTTTCCACTCATATCTATCTTCGAATTATCTTGACTATGTTGATGACTTGTTTTCCTTAACCTTTGTTGACCTTGCACCGTTGCCAATGAAGGAGCGAGTGAGTTTTATTGTAGGAATTAAGGTTCATATCATCAAAAAGAAAGGGAAGCACGGGGCCTACATTCAAGAGCTACTGAATGGCTATGGACAACTTGAAGAAGATTCGTGGGCGAATCCTTTTCAAGAAGGGGAGAATGATGCGGGAGCATCACCACCACCTTCTAATAGTCCTCACAAGGCCATTGGTGAAGGAGCCATCACAAGGACGAGAGCAAAGGAGTTAGCACAAGAGGTGAAGTACATGTTGATGACGTTTTCGCGTAAGGAGCAAGACACTTCCATGGACACATCTATGAGGATCTTTAAGCATGTTTGAAGACTTTTATTGCCTTTCATTAATTTTCTAGTATTTTAAGACATTTTAAGTTATTTTAGGAGTAGATAGCCTTTTAAAGCTATTTGAGCTTTTAAAGACTTTTAGAAGTTATTTTGCTGCTTTTTAGTTTTTTTTATTTAAGAAAAGGTTTAAAGACATATATAAACCTTTTCCTAATCAGTTTCTAGGGAGATCAGACTATTTTGTGAAATTTGTGTTTACGTATTTTCAATCAAAAGAGAGCTTTTTGTGAGAATCATTGGTTGCTGAATTTTCCGGCTTAATTGTCTTGCGTTGTGTCAATCTTCTTTGAGATTGGTGCTTCGAAGCTCCATAGGCATCCTCCTTGTGCTCTCAACCTCCATTGTTGAGTTGTGTAAGGTTGTATAAGGCAGGGTCGTTGGCTGCGTTGTTTGGGTCTTTGATTCCGAAATCAAAGGTTCTTTTAATCGACATCTCTCCGGTTCTATCTTCCTATCCTTCTACCTTCATCTAATTCGTTCCATTTGTTTCTTCTTCATTCCTGCGTCTTTACCATCATTATCTAACGTTAGTTGTATCCATTTGTGTGATTTGAAGCCCCTTTGTCTAGATCGAGAAGAATACGGAATTTCCCCGTATCAATTGTAAATGGAATCTCTTCCTTTCTTAGTCCTAGGTAGTCCAACAATGAAATCCATACTTATGTCCTCCCAAGGGCCATTAGGCGTCGGTAAGGGCGTATACAGCCCGTGGGGTTGTACCTTAGCTTTGGCCTTAAGACATTCAATGCACCTCTTAAGCATGTGTTCTACATCCCTTAACATATGAGGTCAATAAAAGTGAGTTTGCAACATGTGATAAGTTTTGTCCCTCCCAAAATGCCCCATTAGACCTCCTTTATGGGCTTCTTCCACCAATAAGATCCTAAGGGAACATCTAGGTATGCAAATCTTATCCACTTTAAACAAGAAACCTTCAAACACAAAGTACTTATCATAAGGGCCTTGAGTAGTGCATCTATGAAATATCTTCCCAAATTCAGCATCTTCCACATATAATTCTTTAATGTAAGTAAAACCTAACATCCTAGAATCCAAAGTGGTGATTAAGGTGTATCTCCTAGACAATGCATCCGCTACGACATTATCCTTTCCTTTCTTATACTTGATAATGTAAGGAAAGGTTTCGATGAACTCCATCCACCTACCATGCCGTCAATCTAGCTTATCTTGGCTCCTAAAGTGCCTAAGTGAATCATGATCGGTTTTCAAAACAAACTCTTGAGGCCAAAGGTAATGTTGCCATGTTTTGAGTACTCTAAACAAGGCATACAATTCTTTGTCATAAGTGGAATAGTTTAAGCATGCACCTTTCAATTTTTCACTAAAGAAAGCTAGAGGCTTACCTTCTTGCATGAGGACGCCACCAATACCAATGCCGGATGCGTCGCATTCAACCTCAAAGGATTTAGTGAAGTCCGGTAGAGCTAGTAGTAGTGCGTGGGTGAGGCGTCTTTTGAGCTCTTCAAAGGCTCTTTGCTGCTGTTCATTCCACTCAAAAGGAACCTTCTTTTTGGTCAAAGCCGTGAGTGGTGCTGCAATGGTGCTAAAATCTCTCACAAACCTTCTATAGAATGTAGCTAAGCCATGGAAACTCCTCACGTCACCAACTGACCTAGGCATCGGCCAATCATTGATTGCCTTAACCTTGTCCTCATCCACTTGCAAACCATTGGCACTTACTACAAAACCAAGAAAAATCACTCGGTTAGTATAAAAATCACATTTTGAATATTAGCATACAAGTATTCTATACGCAATGTAGCAAGCACATCTCTCAAATGATTTTCATGCTCCTCTAAAGTCTTACTATAGATAAGAATGTCATCAAAGTAGACTACAACAAATAAACCAATATAAGGTCTCAAAATATGATTAATTAATCTCATGAAAGTACTAGGAGCGTTAGTTAAGCCAAAAGGCATTACTAGCCACTCATAGAGACCAAATTTTGTTTTAAAAGCTGTTTTCCATTCATCCCCTTCCCTCATTCTAATTTGATGGTAGCCACTCCTAAGGTCAATCTTAGTGAAAATGGTAGCTCCATGTAACTCATCAAGCATATCATCTAAACGGGGAATCGGGTGTCTATACATGATAGTAATGTTATTGATTGCTCTACAATCAATACACATTCTCCAAGTATTATCCTTCTTGGGTACTAGCAGGACGGGAACGGCACAAGGACTAAGGCTTTCCCGCACATACCCCTTATCTAGCAAGGCTTGAACTTGGTTATGAATTTCCTGGGCTTCCGTAGGGTTCATCCTATAGGCAGGCCTATTGGGAAGAGTGGCTCCGGGTATTAAATCTATTTGGTGTTCAATGCCCCTAATGGGCGGCAAGCCGGCTGGAATCTCCTCAGGAAAAACGTCTCTAAATTCGTCCAACAGCCCCTGAATAGATCTAGAAAGTGGGTCCGTAGAGTCATGAGGCACATTCACTAGAGATTTACACAAACTCATCATTAGCACATCAATAGAAGCATAGTTAGTGACATATTCATTCCTAGACTCAAGATAGCTATTTGTTGGTTGTACTAACAATGTTTGATGGGTTTTGTTCTCTTTACTCTTAGGCCGTGTGATCTTAGGCTTTGGAGGGGTTCCTTGCTCTACCCTCTTGTTCTCATAGTACTCGGCTATTTGTAAAGGTGTCATAGGTTTAAGTGTTAAAGTTTTACCCTTATACTCAAAGCTATACTTGTTAGAAAACCCATCATGGACAACTTTCCTATCATATTGCCATGGACGACCAAGCAATAAGTGACAAGCATTCATAGGCACAACATCACATGTAATAACATCCTCATATGATCCTAATGTTATATTGACCTTAGTTTGCTTATTGACCTTAAGTTCTCCACACTCATTCATCCAATGTAGTTTATATGGCCTAGGGTGATAAAATGTAAGAAGTTGTAATTTGTTTACCATTTCAGTGCTAGCTATGTTGCAACAACTTCCTCCATCAATTATCACATTACACACTTTTCCTTTAATGCTACACCTAGTATGAAACAGATTTTCACGTTGGTTATCCTCACAAGGTGCTAGTTGGACATGCAAAGTTCTCCTAGCTATCAAAGATTCACCTTGTTCATACTCAATGCAATCATCATTCTCATTTTGTTCATTGTCATCATTTAAGGCATTTTCATCATCTAATTCCACATCATCCCCACTCTCATTTCTCCTAGATGATTTATGACCAAAGTGCATTTATTAGGACATTCTCTACTCATGTGACCTCTACCTTGGCATTTAAAACACACAATGTCCCAAGTTCTAGAGTTAGAGATAGGAGTACTCCCTCGATGATCACTTGAAGGCTCATTCAAGGATCGTG
Source organism: Fagopyrum homotropicum (assembly GCA_033239125.1). Lineage (NCBI taxonomy): Eukaryota > Viridiplantae > Streptophyta > Magnoliopsida > Caryophyllales > Polygonaceae > Fagopyrum > Fagopyrum homotropicum. Next base: position 65,222,456 of record BSWB01000005.1, read on the forward strand.
GTGTAGTGGACGGTGTAGAAGACCTTCTTTGCCCTTCTTGGCCCATAGGTGCCGATTTCCTCTCCTCCTTCCGGTCGCCTTGCTCCCTGATGTGGTTAGACAGCCGGCTGTTTTGTGCTTTCCACGCATTGGGCGTTCCGGGAGGTGGCTTGTATTCCCGGTTTCGCACCTTAGTCTTCCTTTCCACCTTGATGGCCAAGTGTAGTAATTGCTCCATGGTGCTGTATGGATACATATCAACCTCATTAGCCAAATTAGAATTCAGAATACGAAGGTACCTTGCCATAGTGTTTTCTTCATCCTCTAGAAAGTTGGCCTTCACCATAACAACTTGCATATTCGTATAGGCTTCCTCAGCGCTAAGTGAGCCTTGTCTCAAATTTTCCAGCCGTTGTCGAAGCTCTCGGGTATAGTGAGGTGGAACGAACCTAGCCCTCATTAGTGCCTTCATATGCTCCCATGTGCTGATTTAAGGATCCAAGGTTCGAACTCTTTCTTTGACTACGTGATCCCATCATACCAAAGCATAGCCTTGGAACTCGAGGGCGGCTAGCTGAACCTTCCTAGGCTCGCTAAGTTGTGACACAACCAGATTTGCTCAACTTTAGTTTCCCACTCCGTGTAGACGTCGGGATCACACTTTCCTTCAAAGACGGGAATTTTGATTTTGACCTTTCCGAGTCCGTCTTGCTCTTGATAGGGCCGAATGTTATCTCGTCCTTGCCTTGGCTGCTGGAATGGCCGATTGTAGCCCTCCCACGTGTGGTCCTCAAAATGAGCTTCATTCCGTCGCTGAAAACCATCAACAAATGGTTGCATGTTAGAAGCATTAGGAAGGACGTTGGACTGTACATTACCTTGATCCGGAGGGTCCGGCTCTCTAGTAACACGTGAAGGACCGCCAAACTCATAGTTGGTTCTCAAAGGTGGTGTTCCGGCTGGTGGTGTTCGTGCTTCCATAGTCTCCACTCGCTTGGATAGTTTAGCTACGGAATCGGACAATTGTTTCAATAGACTGATCATCTCAGGCGTGACGGTCTCGCTACTCGACTTGCTGGGACTTAGGGACCTAGACATGCTCAAGTAACAAACAAAGAAACTGGTTAGGTTAGAAAAGCAAAGATCTCACTTGTGTATCGCTCACACTCTCGTTGGTATTGCCTAGCTAGTGGCTCGAGTTGTAAGGATCCAACACCTTAAGATCGCGATTTCCGAACCTTCTTAGCAACCCTTCGGAACTAGAACTGCTGAAACCAATGTTAGTGTCGGAGATGAATCAAGACACCCCTAATTGGAGTATTGACCTTGGGTTGGTGTAGGTATGGTAAATTGTGTTTAGAATGACGTTTTGAGATGATTGAAAGAGTTCACTTGTGCTTGCTGTAGATTAATAAAAGACAGCCGATTTGTAGTATGTTTTTTTTTTTGAAAGATATATCTTAGACTTTGTCAAAGATTTGTAGGAGAGAGAGAAGTAACCGTAATTGATTGCAGATAGGGTCACCGAAATGAGTTTGCAGCGTTGAGCTCTTTTTTTTTTTGCGTTTGTTGTGTTTTGTGTTTACTCTCCTCAAGATGTTGTCCGGCTTTTGAAATTGCACACTTCAAGCACAAGTTAGATCTCAATTGGATAAGCAATAAGGTTAACAAGAAGAAGAAGTGATCAATTGTACCAACTGAGCTCTGATACCAACTGATACGGTGTTAATCCGTGATTGAGTCGATCTAGGCACAATGATCTCGAATCCGGTTGAATGAGGCGATTTCAGAATGCGGAATGGAACGTAGATGATGAATGGCGCAGGAAAGGTGAGAGAAGAACCAAAGAGAGAGTCAATGAAGGAACCAAGGCTGAAAAGCCAAAACCCAATTGTGACTGCCCTAGACCCGTCTCCAATACAACTTTACACTAGCTCCGGCTGGACTAGCACAAAGAGGGACTCGTGAAGGCTCGAAGCACCAATCCGAAGGCGGTTTGACACAAACAAGCTCAGCGAAGCAACAACAGCAATGCCAACCAAAAACTCTCTTGTTCTTTGATTGATTTTGTGAATGATTACAAATGCAATTCTAAGCAATGGAAATAACGTAACTAATCTGCAGCTAAAGGGGCTATATAAATAGACTCTTTTATCTAGACAAAAATAAAGAAAAGAAAGTTGAAAACATTAGTGGGAAGGTGGTCATAAGAGAGCTTCCTCTAATGTAGCTAACAACCTAACAAACCACTAATCAGCATGGAAATAGGCTGAATTATTCAAACTTATCCTTGGAGTGTGCTGTCCGATTTTTAATAGCAAATTGGCTATCCGAATGGGCTGAATTATTCAACAGATCCATGAGTGATTTGGATGTGTTTTAAGAACCCAAATGATGATCCGAATGAGCTGAATTTTTACTCTCTTGGGCCTCTTTAAACGTGTCAGTTGGCTGCCTTCTTGGGCTGTTTTGGAACGAGCAGCTGCTTCCCTCCTTTGGCTGCATTGGACGTGAGCAACAGCCTTCCTCCTTGGGCTGCATTGGACGTGAGCAACAACCTCCTCTTGGGCTGCATTGGCGTGAGCAACAGCCTCCTCTTGGGCTGCATTGGCGTGAGCAACAACTTCCTCTCCTGGGCTGCATTGGACGTGATCAACAGCCTGCATGGTCTCCTCGAGCTGCATGGGAAGTGAGCACGTCGGCATGGTCTCCTTGCTTGGTTCGCTTGCTCCTACATTCACCTAAAGATTAACACATGATGTATGGAAATTAAATGGTTCTCGCATTGTGTCAAGCAATAGCACTTCCCTTGACATAACTTCTTGTATCTCCTTAGCTCTTGCTCTAGTAATGGGACCTTGATAGCTTGTATGTGATGGTCCTACATCACAAACTCTTGAGGCCAAAGGTAATGTTGCCATGTTTTGAGTACTCTAAACAAGGCATACAATTCTTTGTCATAAGTGGAGTAGTTTAAGCATGCACCCTTCAATTTTTCACTAAAGAAAGCTAGAGGCTTACCTTCTTGCATAAGGACGCCGCCAATACCAATACCGGAGGCTTCGCATTCAATCTCAAAGGGTTTAGTGAAGTCCGGTAGAGCGAGTAGGGGTGCATGGGTGAGGCGTCTCTTGAGCTCTTCAAAGACTCTTTGCTGCGGTTCATTCCACTCAAAAGGAACCTTCTTTTTGGTCAAAGCCGTGAGAGGTGCTGCAATGGTGCTAAAATCTCTCACAAACCTTCTATAGAATGTAGCTAGGCCATGGAAACTCCTCACGTCGCCAACCGACCTAGGAGTGGGCCATTCATTGATTGCCTTCACCTTGTCCTCATCCACTTGCAAACCATTGGCACTTACTACAAAACCATGAAAAATCACTCGGTTAGTATAGAAATCACACTTTTGAATATTAGCATACAAGTATTCTATACGCAATGTAGCAAGCACATCTCTCAAATGATTTTCATGCTCTTTTAAAGTCTTACTATAGATAAGAATGTCATCAAAGTAGACTACAACAAATAAACCAATATAAGGTCTCAAAATATGATTCATTAATCTCATGAAGGTACTAGGAGCGTTAGTTAAGCCAAAGGCATTACTAGCCACTCATAGAGACCAAATTTGGTTTTAAAAGCTGTTTTCCATTCATCCCCTTCCCTCATTCTAATTTGATGGTAGCCACTCCTAAGGTCAATCTTAGTGAAAATTGTAGCTCCATGTAACTCATCAAGCATATCATCTAAACGGGGAATAGGGTGTCTATACTTGATAGTAATGTTATTGATTGCTCTACAATCAATACACATTCTCCAAGTATTATCCTTCTTGGGTACTAGCAGGACGGGAACGGCACAAGGACTAAGGCTTTCCGCACATACCCCTTATCTAGCAAGGCTTGAACTTGGTTCTGAATTTTCTGGGCTTCCGTAGGGTTCATCCTATAGGCGGGCCTATTGGGAAGAGTGGCTCCGGGTATTAAATCTATTTGGTGTTCAATGCCCCTAATGGGCGGCAAGCCGGCTGGAATCTCCTCAGGAAAAACTTCCCTAAACTCGTCTAACAGCTCCTGAATAGAACTAGGAAGTGGAATCGTAGAGTCATGAGGAACATTCACTAGAGATTTACACAAACTCATCATTAGCACATCAATAGAAGTATAGTTAGTGACATATTCATTCCTAGACTCAAGATAGCTACTTGTTGGTTGTACTAACAATGTTTGATGGGTTTTGTTCTCCTTACTCTTAGGCCGTGTGATCTTAGGCTTGGGAGGGGTTCCTTGGTCTACCCTCTTGTTCTCATAGTACTCGGCTATTTGTAAAGGTGTCATAGGTTTAAGTGTTAAAGTTTTACCTTTATACTCAAAGCTATACTTATTAGAAAACCCATCATGAACAACTTTCCTATCATATTGCCATGGACGGCCAAGCAACAAGTGACAAGCATTCATAGGCACAACATCACATGTAATAACATCCTCATATGATCCTAATGTTATATTGACCTTAGTTTGCTTATTGACCTTAAGTTCTCCACACTCATTCATCCAATGTAGTTTATATGGCCTATGGTGATAAAATGTAAGGAGTTGTAATTTGTTTACCATTTCAGTGCTAGCTATGTTGCAACAACTTTCTCCATCAATTATCACATTACACACTTTGCCTTTAATACTACACCTAGTATGAAACAGATTTTCACGTTGGTTATCCTCACAAGGTGCTAATTGCACATGCAAAGTTCTCCTAGCTATCAAAGATTCACCTTGTTCATACTCAATGCAATCATCATGCTCATTTTGTTCATTGTCATCAATTAATGCATTTTCATCATCTAATTCCACATCATCCTCACTCTCATATTCTCCTAGATGGTTTATGATCAAAGTGCGTCTATTAGGACATTCTCTACTCATATGACCTCTACCTTGGCATTTAAAACACACAATGTCCCTAGTTCTAGAGTTAGAGATAGGAGTACTCCCTCGATGATCACTCGAAGGCTCATTCAAGGATCGTGGTGTAGTGGTTGGTGTAGACGACTTTCTTTGTCCTTCTTGACCCATAGGTGCCGATTTTCTCTCTTCCTTCCGGCCTCCTTGATCCTTGCTGTTGTTAGGCAGCAGCCGGCTCCCTTGTGCTTTCCAAGTGTTGGGCGACCCATGAGGTGGCTTGTATTCCCGGTTTCGCACCTTAGTCTTCCTTTCCACCTTGATGGCCAAGTGTAGTAATTGCTCCATGGTGCTGTATGGATACATATCAACCTCATTAGCCAAATTAGAATTCAGAATACGAAGGTACCTTGCCATAGTGTTTTCTTCATCCTCTAGAACGTTGGCCTTCACCATAGCAACTTGCATATTCGTATAGGCTTCCTCAGCGCTAAGCGAGCCTTGTCTCAAATTTTCCAGCCGTTGTCTAAGCTCTCGGGTATAATGAGGTGGAACGAACCGAGCCCTCATTAGTGCCTTCATATGCTCCCACGTGGTGATTTGAGGATCTAATGTTTGAACTCTTTCTTTGACTACGTGATCCCACTGTTACGCTAGAATCGTGTGATGTGCACACAATAAGTCTTAAATTTATACTCGTTATAATTATCCTAACTCCTAGCGAACCCGCAGTGTACGGGACGTTTGTAGAAAGGTAAGTATTCCGAGGTCGAACACAAAGACTAAGGTGAAATCGAGTCAAGCAATGATCAAAGATAGTGTGAATCTAGACTAACATAAGATGAGGAACAAAGAAAATGGAAAACACAATGTTTTTGTTGGTTTTTGTGGTGATCAAACGAAGATCACAAGTCAAGCAAAGTAATAAAACAACTAACAAATTAAGCTAGCAAACGAGTAAGTAACACAAAGCACAACTATATGATCAAGAGAGAAAAGTAGATTCTAGAGGTCAAGATTTCCGGTTATGGCATTGGACTCATGGTTCTAAGGGTTCTAAGGACAAGCTGCGGTGTTTGGGAAAGAATGTTCACTAATGGAAGCGATTACCGGGTAAGTCTCTCACTTCACTAATCCCGCATCAAACTCCTATTACCGGGTAGGTCTCAAGGGGTTAGAGTAAGGAATTCCGCACAAACTAGATGCTACTTAAGGGTAACCCTCTCCTTACCGGGTAAGTCTCGGAATAGGGAAATCTCAAGCAATAATCCTAGCACACTCGATCCAATAGCGGCTTATGAGGCTCACTACTACCTAGCATTCATCATCTTAGGTATCTAAGGTCGGAAATCATCGGGTAGATCTCTTCCCTCACTTAGATTGGTAGTATTAGGTGATACTAAGCTAAATTAGGCTTAATAAACACTAGGATTTAAACAACCAAACACCCTAGCATGCAGATTTATCATTTAAAGAGCAACAGAAGAATAAATCGGGCTGTTCTACAGATAAATCGGCCGATTTATCTGATGAACAGGTCGATTTTTCCTTCTGTTGTGAGTTTCGTGCATATAAATCATCCTAAACTGACATATAAGCCCATCCTATCATCACCCTAGCCATAACCATCAATCCATCACTCTAAAATCATAAGAAACTAGCCAATAATATGCATATCAAGATCCGAAATCATCAAACAAGCATACATGGTGTTCATAGATGAGTAATGAAAGATGAGTAAGCAAAATCAATAAATCTCAGCCAAAGACTAGTTGTAGCAAGACTTACAAACTCTAGAATGAAGATTCAAAACGTTCTTAACAATCCTTGCAATTAGTTCTTCAATCCAACACTACAAAATCACTCTAAATCACTCTAAACTCTTAGAATGGTGTTCTTCTTTTTCCTTTAATCCTTGAGAGCTTTTCTTCTCCTCCAATCTTTCTCCAAAATCAAAATGAGCTGTCAATGAGAGTGTGGGAGAGGAGAGATGCTCAGCAACCACCTGCAGGACCACTTATATTCTCCACCAAGAGCAAGGACGGGCAAGAGATCGTGGGACACGTGGCTTTAAGGTGTCAAAGGCCTAAAAATCGACCCAGAGCAATAAATCGGCCGATTTAGCTGCTTGCTGGTCCGATTTTCTTCAGCAGAAACTTGTTATGCTCGTTTAGCCATGAGTTGATCCATTGCTTGCACCAATAGTGGTCTTTGTGTCCTTTGTTGCTCCAATTATGCTCCTCCAAAACTTTGGATGTGTACCATCATGAGGCTTGGCCCTCAAATGTATCGATTAACGTTCAATAGATCCCCGAATTACCTACAAAACCGATAAAAGGTAGTGTAGACGTCTTTTCTAGAAATGTGCGTGAATTGAGCAAAGACGTCATGAATCAATGCCAAAACTTGCACGAATGAATGAGAAATCTATCTAAATGACTACCTAATCCTAAGTCATAAATCTTGTTATCAAAAATACCCCATACTTAAGGTTTGCTCGTCCCCGAGCAAATTCCCGACTATAGACTAAGAGATGACATGATTTATGCATGCAGAAAAATGGCAAAATCTTTTGGAGTTGTGCTTCTAATATTGGATCACCTTCATAGTCATGTTTCATGGCAATGGACAAGCAATTATGCATCAAATAAATGAAAGCATGGAGAGACAATTACACTTAACTTGATAGCATGCGATGAAATGTAAAGATGAAGAAGTCAAGATGATCATGAGCATGTCCAATCTAAATCACTTAGTCTTACACACATGCAAGTAGGTCAAAAGGACTTGTAAAATAGAGGGCCAAGAAACGTTGTGATTAGGTGGGAATTTTCTAGGCTATGTGATGCTAATCCGGGAAAGGAACTAAACAACCACAACTTCAAATTTTCTTATCAACTTCCCTCAAGTGTATATTTTTCTTCATTTTCTTTTCTTTCTTTTATTTTTGAGACAATGGCATTGGTGTACAAAAGCCGAAACCTTGGTGATTGGCCATTCTCGGGCTTTTTCTATTTTTCGAGATGCATCCACACCGGGCACACATACCAAAGCTCATTAGAACTATCGGTTTATTTGACTTTGGCAAGGCACCAACACCCGATTATGTGAAGTGTACCGAGTTACTTGTCATTTAAACCAACGTCCCCAAACCTATATTTTTGTCTACACTTTCACAACAATTTCAGCATTTCATTCACATCATTCTTTCATCAACAACTTCACCCCACACTTGCTTTTTACACACATCAACACACTAGCATGCTCCTATTCCCGGATGGGTCAAAAGAGGTCAAATTTATCTCAATTGAGGTGCTCAAGCAACATGATCAAGATGAGAAGTAGAGAAAGATGAATTGCCTTATTCATTCCTAAATGATGTGCAAGAACTAGCATGCAATTTCGACTTTCAATACTCAATTCAATCAAGGCAAACATTCATGATCACAAATCATTCATGGAATTCAAGAGAAGTACTTCAAGTCCACATATGCGTCATCTATTCAACACATGAGGCTTTCCATAGCCAATCCACAAGACAAGGTTCATCATTAGGGTCATATCCAAGCCTAGAAGCACTAAAATTTTTTAAAATTTTCTAAATTTTTTTTTGATTTTTCAAAATATGTATGTACAATGCAAGACATAATGAAACATGTGACAAAATTAAACTATCCTAGATGCTAATCATGCAAGTGATCATGAAAATCCCACCCCATACTTAGAAACACATTGTCCCTAATGTGTAGACTAAATAAAGAAGTGAAAGAGAGTCCTCACAATGTAAAATTGGTGATGCTTTGGTATTTCGGTTCTCATTGGATGATGATGGTGGATGATCGATCAAGGATGGTAGAGAGCTCTTGATGTTCATTATGGTGTCGGAACCCGCGCTTGGCACCGCAAGCCGTCCAAGTTCCACGTCCGCTCCACCCTTGCTCGATTGGAGATCATCACTTTTCTTTACAGAGGAAAAATCGGCCAAGCAACCCAGGAAAATCGGCCGATTTTGTGCATGAACAGTCCGATTTTCTGGGTGCTTTCTTCCTTGTCCATGTGCTCGGATCTTGTACCTTACATAGCTCCATGAGGTCTTCACATGACCCCCAACATCTCATAACTCATGACAATCAACAAGATCTAGCACCCAAAAACACAAAAGAAGAACAAAGCACACCAAGAGTGAGATTAAACAAAAGCAAGAAAAAGAAAGGGAAAAACATGTACCAATGGGTTGCCTCCCATTAAGCGCTTCTTTAAGGTCATTAGCTTGACCAAATTCAGGAGCGTTTCAATCAAGGTGAAGCGGGGCAATCACTTTCACCGGGGCTTCCGGGATGTACTTCTTCAAACGGTGCCCATTCACTTTGAAATCACCACAATGATCTCCTCCTATCTCTACCGCTCCATGAGGAAAGATCTTCTTCACCACATATGGCCCGGTCCATCTTGATTTGAGCTTTGCGGGGAAGAGCCGCAGCCTTGAGTTGAAGAGAAGGACAAGGTCGCCTTCACTCAACTCCTTTGGAATGATCCTCTTATCATGCCATCACTTGGTTCTCTCCTTGTAGATCCGAGCATTCTCATATGCATCCAACCGATCTCCTCAAGGGCGTTCATGTCTAGCAACCGCTTTTCTCCGGCCTCCTTGAGATCAAAATTTAGCCACCTTATAGCCCAATATGCTCGATGCTCCATCTCTACCGGAAGGTGGCAAGACTTTCCATAGACCAACTTGTAAGGAGTGGTGCCAATTGGTGTTTTGAAGGCGGTCCTATATGCCCACAAGGCATCATCGAGCTTCATAGCCCAATCTTTTCTCGTCCTTGATACCGTCTTCTCAAGAATGGCCTTGATCTCCCAGTTGGAGATCTCCACTTGGCCACTAGTTTGGGGGTGGTAAGGTGTTCCCACCCTATGAGTCACCCCATACTTGGCCAAAAGTGCTCCAAAATTCCTATTGGTGAAGTGCTTCCCTCCATCGCTTATGATCACCCTAGGTGTTCCAAACCTAGGAAAGATCACTCGGTTGAAGAACCGCACCACGACCTTGGCGTCATTTGTAGGAGAGGCGATTGCCTCCACCCATCTCGAAACATAGTCAACCGCCAATAGGATGTAGAGGTTGCCACATGAAGAAGGGAATGGCCCCATGAAGTCCACACCCCACACATCAAATATTTCCACCTCTTGTATGTTGTTCAAGGGCATCTCATTTCTCCTTGAGATGTTGCCCGTCCTTTGGCAAGCATCACAAGCTACCACAAAGCCTTGCACGTCCTTGAACAAACTTGGCCAAAAGAAGCCCGATTGTAGCACTTTCGCACATGTCTTGTGTGCACTAGCATGCCCTCCACATGGCAAGGAATGACAATGGCGGATCACACTCTCCACCTCATCCTCCGGTATGCATCTTCTAAACATCCCATCCGGCCCTCTTTTGAACAAAAGTGGTTCACTCCAATAGTAGTGCCTCACATCTTTGAAAAACTTCTTCCTTTGGGCATATGTCAAACCGGGAGGCACTTCCTCACACACAAGATAGTTCACAATGTCGGCGTACCATGGCTCACTTCCCCTAGACACTTGGAACAAGCATTCCTCCACCATTTGCAATTGCTCATCCCGGAATGAGTCATCAATCGGGATGTCATCTCTCTCAAGCTTTATCGGTGGGAGTCTACTAAGGTGATCCGCCATGGAGTTCTCGGATCCCTTCTTGTCCCGGATTTCCAAGTCAAACTCTTGAAGAAGAAGGATCCACCGAATCAACCTAGGCTTGGCATCCTTCTTGGTAAGTAGATAACGGATCGCAGCATGATCCGTATAAACTATGACCTTCGCCCCAACAAGATATGAGCGGAACTTCTCAAATGCATACACAACCGCTAGCAACTCCTTTTCGGTGGTAGCATAATTGAGTTGGAACAGCCCCAACGGCTACATCGCTTGCATCACACATGATCTCAAACGGTAAACTCCAATCCGGAGGTTGCATTATAGGTGCGGAGATCAAAGCGTTCTTCAACCTACAAAAAGCTTCAAGGCAATCTTTGGAGAAGACAAATTCAACATCCTTCATTAGTAGGTTAGTGAGAGGCTTAGAAATTTTTGAGAAATCTTGAATGAACCTCCGGTAAAAACCGGCATGCCCTAAAAAACTCCTTACCCCTTTTACCGAGGTAGGTGGTGGCAACTTCTCTATCGTTTCAATCTTGGCTCTATCAACCTCAATGCCACGGTTAGACACCAAGTATCCTAACACAATACCTTCACTTACCATGAAGTGGCATTTTTCCCAATTTAAGACAAGATTTGTCTCCTCACATCTTTGAAGTACTAATGACAAGTTAGCCAACCAATTATCAAAGGAAGAACCATAAACAGAGAAATCATCCATGAACACTTCCATGATATCTTCAATGTATTCCGAAAAGATAGCCATCATACACCTTTGGAAGGTGGCGGGTGCATTACACAACCCAAATGGCATTCTCCTATATGCAAAAGTACCCCATGGACATGTAAAGGTTGTTTTCTCTTGGTCATCGGGGTGGATAGGGATTTGGAAGAATCCACTATAGCCATCTAGGTAGCAAAAATGAGAATGTTGAGCTAACCTTTCTAGCATTTGGTCAATGAAAGGAAGAGGGAAGTGATCTTTCCTAGAGGCCATGTTAAGCTGTCTATAATCAATACACATCCTCCATCCCGTAACTGTCCTAGTCGGGATTAGTTCATTGTTCTCATTGGTTACTACGGTCATCCCACCCTTCTTAGGTACTACATGAACGGGACTAACCCACTTACTATCTGAGATAGGGTAGATAATTCCCGCATCTAGCAACTTAATGATTTCCTTTTTGACTACCTCTTTCATTATGGGATTCAATCTTCTTTGATGTTCAATAGAGGGTTTATGATTATCTTCCATCATTATCCTATGCATGCACAAAGAGGGCTTGATGCCAACAAGATCATCAATGGTGTATCCTATTGCCTTTCTATGCAGTTTCAATTCATTCAATAACCTATTAAGCTCATCATCACTCAAAGATGCATTCACAATCACCGGATAAGTAGAATTTGAACCAAGGAAAGCATACTTTAAATGAGAAGGAAGAGGTTTAAGATCAAGTTGAGGAGGACCTTTTTCGGTTGGAGACGATCCATACAATGTAGGTTGAGATGATTGCAAAGCCATGGAAGCCTCCTTGAAGTCTCTTGATGATTGCTCATACTCAAGTTGTTGATGCTGAAAAGACTCAGGAAAATCGACCCAGGGAGAAAAATCGGTCGATTTATCTGAAGGGGGGTCGATCTGAGTTTCTGTTTTGGCAAAACTGACTGAAATTTCAGCACAAGTACAAAAATCGGCCGATTTTTGCCCTTTAGTCCGATTTTTCTGGCAGTTTTCCTCTTCTTCTAGCACTTCAAACCCAACACTTGGTAGCTCGTCCAATGCATTCAAGGCCTTGATTACTTCATTGCTACTTTCCTCAATTCCTTCTTCCATCAAGCTTGAGCTAAGAACTCTCTCAAGCGGATCCTTGAGCAAGATTGAGCTCACAACCTCTCTAGACTCCTCTTCTTCAACTATGTTGAATATATCCTCATCAAGGGTTGGCCCTTTCATCATTGTGGACAGCTTGAACTTGATGTTCTCTTCTCCAATGTTGAAAGAGAGAGTCCCATTCTTGCAATCCACTAGACATCCGGAAGTAGCTAGGAAAGGTCTTCCCAAGATGATAGGAACCGGATAGTCCGCCGGGATGTCCAAAACAACGAAGTCTATGGGCACATAGAACTTCCCTAATTGCACCGGAATGTCCTTCAAGATTCCAACCGGATGAGTGATCGAGCGGTCCGCCATGTAAAGGGTCATCTTGACCGGCTTTGGCTCTCCTAGCCCAACCTTGTTGCAAAGTGCAAGCGGAATGATGCTCACACTTGCCCCAAGATCACATAGGGCGTCATACTTCACTTCTCCTACTCCGATTGGCACACAAAAGGATCCCGGATCCCTTAGCTTGGGAGGCATCTCCTCCTTCATCGTTTGAATCAACTCCGAGGATCTCTTAGTCATCCTTATCTCCCCATACTCCTCCAACTTCCTTTTGTTGGAGAGTATTTCCTTCAAGAACTTGCCATATGCCGGCATTCCTAAAATAGCATCCATGAACGGAATGTTAATATGCAATTTAGACATTAGTTCAAGGAACTTACCAAAGTGATTGTCCAAGCGAGCTCTTGCTCGTGATTGAGGGAACGGTAGTGGTGGCTTGTATGGAGGCGGTGCCACATAGGTTGGCTCTACATCCTTGCTCTTGCCCCCATCTCCTTGCAAAGTTTCTTCTTCATTCACCACTTGCTTCCCTTTAGCATTCTCCTTGGGCGAAGGATCCTTCATGCTTAACCCACTTCTTGTTGTAATAGCCAACACTTGGCCTCTTGGGTTTTCTTCGGTTCTTCCGGGAAGCTTTCCCGGATCTCTATGTGCTTCACCCGCCTTTTGGAATACTTGTGCTTCCAACACCTTTTGAGCCTTTGAGATAGAAGTCACCGTGCTCTCAAGACCGCTCAACCTTCCAAGCAATTGCTCAAACATCATTTCGGTTCTATCCTTTGGAGGTTGAGTGAATCCGGGTGGAGGTTCTTGTGAAGCTCTTGGTGGTGGAGTTGTGCTTGTAGAAGCGGGAGGGTTCAAGGCTCCATCCGGGTTAGAGTAAGAAAACCCGGGATGGTTATGGTTGGGCCGGTAATTGTTGAATTGCCGGTTGTTGTTGAAGTTCCTTGGGCCTTGATAATTGTTGTAATTGCTCCTTCCCATATAGTTTACATCCTCCTCCTTGGAAGATAAGTTAGCTTGTGGAAGCACTTGAGGGGTTGCTTGACTCTTCAAAGTTGTAGCACACAACTCCCTCAAGGACTTTAGCTCGTTGTTGATGGCGTCGAGCTTGAAGTTGCTCATGGTGACCTCACTCACCTCATATGCTCCCGCCTTTCTCCCTTCACTCTTCCTATGGGAGTACTTCTCAATTACTAGAGCTTGCTTCTCTACAAACTCCCAAGCATCATCCACATGCTTCTCCATGAAGGTCCCACCGGAAAGGGATTGAAGCTTGAATTGGCTATCTTCATCAAGTCCCTTGAAGTAGATCTCCAATAGCTCAATTTTCGGTATGCCATGGTGTGGACAATCTAGGAGAAGGTCTTTGAATCTCTCCCAAGACTTGAACAAACTCTCTCTATCCTTCATCACGAAGGCATTGATCTTCCCTCTTAATTCGGTAGTCTTGGAAGGTGGGAAGAACTTAGTCAAAAACTCGGTTGTCATCTCCTCCCAAGTACCAACTCGCCCTTGCGGAATAGATTGATACCAAGCTAAGGCCTTGTCCTTAAGAGAGAAGGAGAAAGCCCTTAGCTTATGGTTGTTGCTCTCCAATCTTGGCGGTCTAAGAGTCTCCATCAAAATCTCATAGTTCATCAAATGTTGGTGAGGAGACTCTCCTTCCATCCCTCCAAATTGATTATGCCGGATCATTTGTAGAACTTGAGGGCGGAGCTCATAGTTGTGGGCTGCGGGATCTCCTAAGTTCACAACCGGACGGTGTGCTCTTTGTGCCGGATCCATACGTCTCCCTAGGGTTTGTGGCTCTTCAATGGCAATGGGCACAACCCTAAAATTAGCCGCCGGCTGCGGTTGTACCACCGGTGGTGGAGGAGGTGGAGGTTGTCGGCGATTAAGCTCTCCTTGAACAAGGGCTTGCCTAATCTTCTCAATCTCCCTTCTAGTCTCCTCTTGCCTCTCATTGGCAAGTCTCCTTTCTTCCTCCAAGAGCTCATCTCTTAACCTTGTTTGCTCTAAGGCTTCATCCAACTCAGCTTGGAGGTTTCTTCCGGCCATCTCTTTCTCTTTTCGGATGTTCTTGGATCTAGATCGAAGGGTTTTCTCCGGTTCGGGATCGAATGGAGCTAAATCCTTGCCACGAGATCTTCGCATACACCTAAAGAGTAATAGATGTCCTGAAAAGCAAAGACACACACCAAAGAGAGATCAAAAGCAACAAGAAAGATCTACACTATAAACAATCACAAAATGACTCAATCTAGACCTAGTCCCCGGCAACGGCGCCAAAAACTTGTTACGCTAGAATCGTGTGATGTGCACGCAATAAGTCTTAAATTTATACTCGTTATAATTATCCTAATTCCTAGCGAACCCGCAGTGTACGGGACGTTTGTAGAAAGGTAAGTATTCCGAGGTCGAACACAAAGACTAAGGTGAAATCGAGTCAAGCAATGATCAAAGATAGTGTGAATCTAGACTAAGATAAGATGAGGAACAAAGAAAATGGAAAACACAATGTTTTTGTTGGTTTTTGTGGTGATCAAACGAAGATCACAAGTCAAGCAAAGTAATAAAACAACTAACAAATTAAGCTAGCAAACGAGTAAGTAACACAAAGCACAAGTATATGATCAAGAGAGAAAAGTAGATTCTAGAGGTCAAGATTTCCGGTTATGGCATTGGACTCATGGTTCTAAGGGTTCTAAGGACAAGCTGCGGTGTTTGGGAAAGAATGTTCACTAATGGAAGCGATTACCGGGTAAGTCTCTCACTTCACTAATCCCGCATCAAACTCCTATTACCGGGTAGGTCTCAAGGGGTTAGAGTAAGGAATTCCGCACAAACTAGATGCTACTTAAGGGTAACCCTCTCCTTACCGGGTAAGTCTCGGAATAGGGAAATCTCAAGCAATAATCCTAGCACACTCGATCCAATAGCGGCTTATGAGGCTCACTACTACCTAGCATTCATCATCTTAGGTATCTAAGGTCGGAAATCATCGGGTAGATCTCTTCCCTCACTTAGATTGGTAGCATTAGGTGATACTAAGCTAAATTAGGCTTAATAAACACTAGGATTTAAACAACCAAACACCCTAGCATGCAGATTTATCATTTAAAGAGCAACAGAAGAATAAATCGGGCTGTTCTACAGATAAATCGGCCGATTTATCTGATGAACAGGTCGATTTTTCCTTCTGTTGTGAGTTTCGTGCATATAAATCATCCTAAACTGACATATAAGCCCATCCTATCATCACCCTAGCCATAACCATCAATCCATCACTCTAAAATCACAAGAAACTAGCCAATAATATGCATATCAAGATCCGAAATCATCAAACAAGCATACATGGTGTTCATAGATGAGTAATGAAAGATGAGTAAGCAAAATCAATAAATCTCAGCCAAAGACTAGTTGTAGCAAGACTTATAAACTCTAGAATGAAGATTCAAAACGTTCTTAACAATCCTTGCAATTAGTTCTTCAATCCAAGACTACAAAATCACTCTAAATCACTCTAAACTCTTAGAATGGTGTTCTTCTTCTTCCTTTAATCCTTGAGAGCTTTTCTTCTCCTCCAATCTTTCTCCAAAATCAAAATGAGCTGTCAATGAGAGTGTGGGAGAGGAGAGATGCTCAGCAACCACCTGCAGGACCACTTATATTCTCCACCAAGAGCAAAGACGGGCAAGAGATCGTGGGACACGTGGCTTTAAGGTGTCAAAGGCCTAAAAATCGACCCAGAGCAATAAATCGGCCGATTTAGCTGCTTGCTGGTCCGATTTTCTTCAGCAGAAACTTGTTATGCTCGTTTAGCCATGAGTTGATCCATTGCTTGCACCAATAGTGGTCTTTGTGTCCTTTGTTGCTCCAATTATGCTCCTCCAAAGCTTTGGATGTGTACCATCATGAGGCTTGGCCCTCAAATGTATCGATTAACGTTCAATAGATCCCCGAATTACCTACAAAACCGATAAAAGGTAGTGTAGACGTCTTTTCTAGAAATGTGCGTGAATTGAGCGAAGACGTCATGAATCAATGCCAAAACTTGCACGAATGAATGAGAAATCTATCTAAATGACTACCTAATCCTAAGTCATAAATCTTGTTATCACCCACCATACCAAAGCATAGCCTTGGAACTCAAGAGCGGCTAGCTGAACCTTCCTAGGCTCGCTAAAGTTGTGACACAACCAGATTTGCTCAACTTTAGTTTCCCACTCCGTGTAGACGTCGGGATCACACTTTCCTTCAAAGACGGGAATTTTGATTTTGACTTTTCCGAGTCCGTCTTGCTCCTGATAGGGCCGAAAGTTATCTCGTCCTTGCCTTGGCTGCTGGAATGGCCGATTGTAACCCTCCCACGTGTGGTCCTCAAAATGAGCTTCATTCCGTCGCTGAAAGTTATCAACAAAGGGTGGCATGTTAGAAGCATTAGGGGGTGTGTTCTCAAAGGTGGTGTCCCGGCTGGTGGTGTTCGTGCTTCCATAGACTCCACTCGTTTGGATAGGTTAGCTACGGAATCGGACAATTGTTTCAATAGACTGATCATCTCAGGCATGACGGTCTCACTACTCGACTTGCTGGGACTTAGGGACCTGGACATGCTCAAGTAACACACAAAGAACCGGTTAGGTTAGAAAAGCAAAGATCTCACTCTTGTATCGCTCACACTCTCGTTGGTATTGCCTAGCTGGTGGCTCGAGTTGTAAGGATCCAACACCTTAAGATCGCAATTTCCGAACCTTCTTAGCAACCCTTTGAAACTAGAACTGCTGAAACTGGATGTTAGTGTCGGAGATGGATCAAGACACCCCTAATTGGAGTATTGACCGTTGGGTTGGTGTAGGTACGGTGAATGTGTTTAGAATGACGTTTTTGAGCTGTTTGAAAGAGTTTACTTGTGCTTGATGTAGATTAATAAGGGCCAGCCGTTTTTTGTATGTGTGTTTTTTTTTTTTTGAAAGATCTCTTAGACTTTGTCAAAGATTTGAGGGAGAGAAGGTAACATGAAACTGATTGCAACGAGAATTGTAGGAGAGCAGGTTACCGAATTGTGTATGCAGCGTTTGAGCTCTCTTTTTGTTTTGTTTTCGTTTTGTGTTTACCTCTCCTCAAGATGTTGTCCGGCACTAAGAACCCTTGGCTTTTGCCTTTGAACACTTCAAGCACAAGTTAAACCTCAATTGGATAAGTAATAGGTTAACAAAGAAGAAAGGAGTGATCAATTGTACCAACTGAGTTCTGATACCAACTGATACGGGATTGTCCGTGAATGAGTCGATCTAGGCACAATGATCTCGAATCCGGCTGAATGAAACGAATTCAGAATGCGGAATGAAACGAAGATGGTGAATGGCGCAGGAAGGTGAGAGAAGAACCAAAGAGAGTCAACGAAGGAACCAAGGCTGAAGAGCCAAAACCCCAATCGTGAATGCTCTAGACCCATCTCCAATACAACTTTACACTAGCTCCGGCTGGACTAGCACAAAGAGGGACTCGTGAAGGCTCGAAGCACCAATCCGAAGGCGGTTGACACAAACAAGCTCAGCCAAGCAACAACAGCAATGCCAACCAAAAACTCTCTTGTTCTTTGATTGATTTTGTGAAATGATTACAAATGTAATTCTAAGCAATTGGGAATAACGTAACTAATCTGCAGCTAAAGAGGCTATCTATATAGACTCTTTTATCTAGACAAAATAAAGAAAAGAAAATTAAAACATTAGTGGGAAGGTGGTAATAAGAGAGCTTCCTCTAATGTAGCTAACAACCTAACAAACAACTAATTCAGCTTAAAAATAGGCTGACTTATTCAAACTAATCCTAGGAGGGTGTTGAGTGTGTTGGACGTTTTTTAAGAGCAGATTGGGCTATCCGAATGGGCTGAATTGTTCAACAGATCCATGAGTGATTTGGCTGTGTTTTAAGAGCTCAAATGATGATCCGAATGAGCTGACTTGTTACTCTCTTGGGCCTCCTGGAACGTGATCAGCTTGCTATCCTCTTGGGCTGCATTGGACATGAGCAACAACCTACCCTCTTGGACTGCCTTGGACGTGTTTGCTTGCCTCCCCTCTTGGGCTGCTTTGGACGTGATCAACAGCTCCTTCTCTTGGACTGCTTTGGACGTAATCAACAGCTTCTCCTCTTGGGCTGCATTAGACGTGAACAACAGCCTCCTCTTGGACTGCTTTGTATGTGAGCAACATCTCCTCCCTTTGCTTGCTTGCTCCTGCATTCATCAAAAGATTAACACATGAGGTATGGCAATTAAATGGTTCACGCATTATGCCAAGCAATAACACTTCTCTTGACGTAGCTTCTTGGATCTCCTTAGCTCTTGCTCTAGTAATGGGACCTTGATAACTTCCATGTGATGGTCCTACATCAATATCCCAATCATGCATAGTAGCAAAAGCAAGCAACAATCTCATGGTTTTATATTTGATAGCAGGAGCAAATATATCAGTTTAATTAATTCCCTCGATCTCTTTGAGTAATACCTTTAGTAACTAGCCTAGCTTTGTATCTAGGTGGTTCATTCAGTTTGGTAGCTTCCTTTAGTTTATAAATCCATTTACAAGGCACAAGTTTAGCATTTTCAGGTTTAGCTATTAACACCCAAGTTTTGTTAACAATCATGGAATCTATTTCATCTTGCATGACTAATTTCCAATTTTTCGATTGAGAACAATTCATAACTTGCTTATATGTGTCAGGAGTATATGGATTATCAACAACATCACCAGTCAGGAAAGCATACTCAACAAAATTGAAATCATTTGTGAACAGAATATATTCAGAATCATTATATCTCCTATTAGGCATTCTAACCCTAGGATTTATATCTCTTGTCAACTGATAGTTATGATCATCATTATCATGCAAGTAATCATCATTATCATGCAAGGAATTGTCATCATTATTATGCAAAGCATTATCAAAGTGAGATGAAGGAGCAGCAGAGACATCACCAATATTTTCTACCCTCCTTGATTCTGAACTATGGTTCTCACTGCTTATGGCAGTGTTTTCATCAATATTTTCATCATTGTTAGGAAGATTATCAACATCATAGTTCTCTTCACTAGTATTAGGTGTTTGATAATATCCTATGTCAAACTCTTCATCTATGACTTGATTTTCCCTATTATGGTCATTTGTGTAGAAGTGATAGTTTCTAGCATATTCAGTCTCATTTTCAGTGCTACTAGAATTCTCAACAGTGTTAGTGTTTCTAGTTTTAAAATAGAATTCTCTTTCATTAAAAGTCACATTTCTAGATGTTATCACTTTGTATCCATGTGGTTGTATGAGTAAAAGTTTATAGCCCTTAACACCTTCAGGATAGCCTAACATTACACACTTTTGTGCTCTTGGGTACAACTTCCCTTGTATTATATGGGAATATGCAGTGCACCCAAATGGCCTTAGGTGGGTAATACTAGGCTTCCTTCCAGTCCATAAAGTCTATTACAAAGGAGGGAGACCTATTAATGAGGTAAGCTGTTGTAGTTACAGCTTCACCCCATAGGCTATGTTTCATACCAGCACCTATAAATATACATCTAGCCTTTTCTAAAAGAGTTCTATTCATCCTTTCGGCTGTACCATTTTGTTGAGGAGTGTAAGGGACAGTTAGATGTCTTTAATGCCATTTGTTTTACAGTATTCATTAAAACTAGCATTACAAAGCTCTAGGCCATTACAAGTTCTAAGGCATTTAATTTTTAAGTCAGTTTCATTTTCAACTGCAACTTTCCAGTTTTTAAAGCTTTCAAAGGCTTCATCTTTTATTCTTAACAGGTATATCCAAACTTTTCTAGAATAGTGGTCAATAAAAGAAATAAAATATTTCTTTCCACCTACAGTTTATATATGAGCAGGGCCCCATAGGTCTGAGTGTATATATTCTAGAGGTTTATTAGCCTTATATGAAGATTTATTAAAACTGTTTTTATTAGCTTTACAAAACGCACAGTTTTCACAAAAACTAAGATTAGTTAGCTGATTAGTTAAGATGCCTTGTTTATGTAACTGAAGCAAACCATTGTTTCCTATATGCCCTAATCCGCTATGCCACAAGGTAGTTTGTTTTCTAGGTTGTTTTATTAATATCAATAGTGGAGATATTTAATTCAGGTGATTGTTCTACAAAGTACAAACCACCCTTTTTAGAGCTCCTAATAAGAGTAAGACCATTTTTGACAACTTCTCTTATACCATTACTAATATTTATATTACAACCTAGGTCATCAAACATAGATTCAGATAGCAGGTTTTTCCTAAGGCCAGGAACCCATCTAACATTTTGTATTACCTAATTTTTCCATCAAACATGCACATAGGTATATTTCTTATTCCTTTAATTTTTAAGGCAATATTGTCTCCTAACATGACATCACCACCGTAAAAAATATCTAAAGAACAAAAAAGAAATCTATCAAGACAAGCATGCATGGTACATCCAGAATCTAATATCCAATCATCAGATTTGCATTTGAAAGGAATAGCGCACACCAACAGTTCACAGGAATATTGAGCATGAATATTTTCAAACAAGGAAACATTATTTTCAACAGTTTCTTTACTAGATTCATCTTTCTTTTTCTTTCTACAATCATTTATAAAATGACCAATTTTCTGACAGTAAAAAATATTTTTTATTTTTCTTGTCATTTTCACTATTAGGGTTTTTGTCATAGAATTCATCTTTCTTATCCTTTTTACTTGGTTTGTTGTTCTTTTTAAACTTCCCTTTAGTCATTAAGACTTCAGACTTAACTTCAGATTTCTTATCATTAGGTTTAGTCTTAAAGATTTTCATGGATTCATTTTTATCAACAATAGATTCAATGATCTTAGCCTTAGTCAAAGTTTCAGTACTGTATTGAATAACATCCCTAAAGGTGTCAAATTGGGAAGGTAAAGAACCAAGCACGATAACAGCAAGATGAGTATCTTTAATAGTGTCATCACATCTTTCTAAGTCCATTTCCATTTTTAGAAATCTATCTAGGTTATCATTCAAAGGTCAAGTTTACATCCATCTTAAATGTAAATAACCTATGTAAAGTAGATATCCTTGAGGGCAAAGATTTTTTGTTATATTGTTTATCTAAAGTATCCCACAAAGGCTTAGCAGATGAGATACTTACAAACTGACGAGCCACATCGTCAGTCAACTTTATCATGATCTCAGCATGTGCTTGTTCCTCCATTTCCATTTTCCTGGCTGCAGAAGTTTCTGCCAATAGTCACCAGTTATGGCCATCCAACACTTTTCCTTGGTCAGTATGGCCTTCATTTTGACCTGCCACATGATGAAGTCAAAGACTCCATCATATGGCTTTAGTTTGATGCTAGCTTTTGTCATATTTTATTTTCCTGCAAACAAGAAAAGAAAAAATCAGATATAATCAGACAAGACAAAGAGAATACATGTAAGGGGGAGAGGTAGGTAAGGCAAGCAAAGATAGACACAACAACAAAAAACCAATCAAGATGAGCACTACAAGTATCAATCAGAGAAGATTTAACCACATAAGGCAAACCAACAAGCGGAAGCAAGATAAGAAGGCAAGATATACATAGATACCAAGCAATACATAAAAAACCCCAAATTTTTAGGGTTTGACAAACTTGATAGAAAAGACTCACAGAAAGCTCTGATACCAATTTGTGAATGTTATTTCTAGTAATTCTAAACTCCTTAGTTGTAGATCCAACTAAAGACACAAATAAATGAGCACACAAGCAATTTGTTGATGTAGTTCGGTGTTATGAAAATACTCCTACTCTACGAGACCTCAAGAAGGGAGATCCGGTCCCGGGTATCACTAGGTTTCCAAGAACACATATTACAGACACAGGACAAGAGATACTACCACGTTTCCTATGATCTAGAAAAGAAATCAAACACAAAGAACTCAGGAGATACAAAGAAGCAAAGGTGAAGAAAAGCCCCTGTAACACCCCAAATCCTAGAGGACTCGGAATGCTACGAGTTGGGACCTCACAATAGGTCCTGACCCTTAGTCTGGCAACAACTTCATCGGACCTTACAACACGACACAAATAAAAAGGCAAAACCCATAATTTTATAACATGAGCGGAAGAAAAAGGTACAAATCTGAAAACAATCCAGCCAAGTCTCAAAACCAAAGTAATAACATAAGTCTGAACAGTAGTGAAATAAAAAGATAACAGTCTCGTCCTATAATGCACGGAACCCCGGCTACCCACTACCGCCGGATCACTCGATCGCCTCTCTAACCTGCAAAGCATCTACAAGCGGTATAAAATCGTTAGCTAGCCATCTATGCATAAGTATAAAGGTAAAAGCACAAACACACAACATACACAATCAACATGCAACACTCAATCCTTTTGTTATCTTTAATTAGGTGATATGTCATTACTAATGATACTTATTTTGTGACACGAGGGATTTCCAAACCTCGCCCCTGATCCCGTTTACCAACGAGGAATGGTGCTAATGCATCTGACCGTCTACCTGCCTGGGCTGGTACAAGGAACCTCCTAGACTCTCGCAAGAGCTAGGCAGATGATGTCACGACCCGTTATCATACACTTGGGTCAATTACGTAAATAAATAAGTCGGCCTAATCCAGTTTCGTTGCTTATCATGACTATTAAACACCACTCATACAAATTACACTCATACAAGAAGCCAGCTAAGTAAGTCCGTAGACTTACAAGTCTCCGAAGCGCACACGAACACCTCATCGTAAGTTCCCTCGGGAAACCGTACAACGTCTGTTCAAGACAAGGCACACAATCAAACCACACTCTAGTCCACTGACTTCTAGGCCCAACTTCCTCAACCACCCAGTCCAAGAAGACTATCCTCCCAGTCCGTGACCTATCCAACTCTCAACATAACGATATACACAATGGTTGCTTCCACAAAGCTCAAAACGAACCCTCAACAACATACCACCACAAGACTCATGTACTCACACTAGACCTCTAAGGTCCAACCACTCTAAAGCATTCTAGTTCAACTACCCTAAGCCAACCTAACATGCTTCTAAGGTATAACGAATCTAAGGAATGAAAGAAGGAAAGGAAAGAACGAGATTCGAGACTCACTGGAGCAAAACCGCCCCCGCGCCTGCCTGAGCCGCCCTTGCGCCTATCTGGGTCCACCATTGCGCCGATCTAGGTCCGCCCCTGCGCTTGATAGAAGCCGCCCCTACGCCTTTGTGAATCTGCCCCTGCGCCTGTCTATGCAGAAAGACCGTCTGCTGAGTTCTTCGATTGTGCAGCCGGTCCGTTAGGGTCTCCTTTGGTGCTATGAATGTCATCCACTTCTCTCATTTGGTTTTAGCCTCCTTCTAGGGTCTAGCTTCGTCATCGAACTAACAAAACAACGATAGATCGTTGAGCAAGGATTCAAGAGTGTCTTCTATTCAAGCCATGGAAGGGGAAGGAAGAAAGGAGAAGAAGAAGAAGAAAGAAAGAAGAAGAAACGAAGGAGCCTTACCCACGTCCCATCACTGCAGTCCCGTCCTCACGAATGGCGGATCCAAGCTGGAGCACTCCAAGAGAAGAATGGAGGAGAAGGGTGTAAGAGGAAGGCGCAAGAGGATGAAGTGGGTAGGAGGAAGGAAAGTAACGTGAGTGGAAAAATGAGAGGAGGAGAAGGGTTGACTACATAAAAGAGGAAGGATATCAAAGGGTCTTCAGCCAACAACTTCCCATGGTATTAAAGAGAGGAGTTAAAAGGATCGAAAGGTGAACGGTTTCCCAAAATGCTGCTACCCCGCCCACGCGTGTCACCGCCCCTGCGGGAATCCTAGCCGCACATGCGGCCTACTCGACTGCGTCACCAAAGCCGCAAGGGCATGAGCCCTTACGCCTGGCTTCTACCCTCCTCTAACCCTAACCAAGCATAACGAAAAATCCGGTCGTTACATTAGATCCCCCTCAAAATATGTTTCGTCCCGAAACTTAGGGGGTACTAAATGCGGTCATAGGATATAAGCAAGCCCTATGACTAACAAATAACCATATCAAGACCACCTAAGGGTCACACACAAGCACATCAGATATATCACACATACAACACTGAAAGCAACCAAAACAAGAAAGTAGACTACCTGACAGTCCTATAAACGTCTCTAGACCCGCATAAAACTCAGGATAGTTCCGCCGGATACTGTCCTCCGTCTCCCAAGTGGCCTCATCGATCCCCCGTCTCGACCACTGTACTCTCATCATGGTTATTACCTTCGATCGAAGGCGTCTCACACCTCTCTCCAAAACTGCTATCGGTTGCTCTGGAAATGTATGATCCGGCTCGACCACCAGGTCATCATGACTCAGTATGTGTCTCGGGTCATGCACGTACTCTCTCAGTTGTGACACGTGAAATACTTGATGAACTCCCTCCAATCGGGGCGGCAATGCCAATCTATACGCAACCTCTCCTATCCGCTCAAGGATCTCAAAGGGCCCGACATATCGGGGACTCAACTTCCCCTTAATGCCGAAACGTCTAACACCCCTCGTGGGCGACACTCTCAACCAAACCTGGAATCCAACGCTGAACTCTAGAGGCCTACGCCTCTTATCAGCATAAGATCTCTGACGGCTCTGTGCGGACAGCATCCGCTCTCGTATCAATGCTACCCGAGCCATATCATCCTGCACCTGCTCGGGTGCCACACCACTCATCCTCCCATGCTCATCCCAACACAAAAGTGTACGGTACTTCCGTCCATATAGTGCCTCGTAAGGAGTCATACCAATAGTCGCATGCCAACTATTGTTATAAGAGAACTCCACCAAAGGGAGGTGGTCGAGCCATACCTAGCCCCAATCAAGTACACATGCCCTCAACATGTCCTCGAGGGTCTGAATAGTCCTCTCACACTACCCGTCCATCTGAGGTTGGTATGCCGTGGTGAACTGTAAGCTCGTGCCTAAGGCGGCGTGTACCTGCTGCCAGAACCTCGAGGTAAAACGCCCATCCCTATCTGAAATGATCGTCCTTGGCACTCCATGGAACCTCACAATCTGTCAGGTAAACTCCTCGGCTAAACGAGACACCGGCCACGTTTCCTTAATAAGAATAAATCGTGCCGTTTTCGTCAACCGATCCACTACAACCCATATCGCATCAAAGCCTCTACTCAACCTCAAGCTAGTAACGAAGTCCATGGAAATGTCCTCCCACTTCCACTGTGGAATCGGAAGTGGTTGGAGCTCTCCTCCGGGCCTGTGGTGCTCGATCTTGACCTGCTGACAAGTCGCACAATGGGCTACATATCTAGCCACGTCGGGCTTGAGCCCGCCCCACCAATAAGATTGCCGTATATCCTGATACATCTTACTCGCGCCTGGGTGGACGGAATAAGGTGTAGAATGGGCCTCCTGTAGTATACACTGCCTTAACTCTATGTCAGAGGGTACACATATGCGCTCTTGGCGCCTCAAAATCCCGTCTGCACCCACCATAAACTGTGGTGCCTCCCCTTTGGACATCCTATCCCTGATCCTCGCCAGTGTGGGACAACCCTCCTATTTCTTCCGGATCTCTTCCGTCAGATCCAGTGAAACCTCTAACGCTGACAAATGACCGTTAGTATCCGGAAACCGGATGTCTACCTCCAACCAAATCCAATCTCTCTGCAACTGGGTTTGAACGGTCAATCAAGCTATCGCAGCCTCGCGGGGTGTCCTCCTACTAAGGGCATCGGAGACCACATTCGCTTTCCCCGGATGATAAAGGATCTCTAAGTCAAAATCCTTAATCAGCTCTAACCATCTTCTCTGGCGGTTATTCAACTCCTGCTGAGTGAATATGTACTTTAGACTCTTGTGGTCTGTGAAGATTTGACAGGTGGTCCCATAGAGGTAATGACACCAGATCTTCAATGCATGAATGACTGCAGCTAGCTCCAGGTCGTGAGTAGGGTAATTCTCCTCATACGTCTTCAGTTGTCGAGACGCGTAAGCAATGACCCTATCCCTCTACATCAAGACGCATCCCAAGCCTAGCTTGGATGTATCACTGTAAACGACGAAGTCCTTAACGCCCTCTGGTTGTGCTAATACGGGAGCGGAAGTCAATCTCTCCTTCAGCTCCTCAAAACTCCACTGACAGGATTCGAACCATGTAAATGTAATGGATTTCCTTAACAAGGAAGTGAGCACGCCGGACACCTGAGGACGGTGTTGCGGGTTTTACATGATAGGGAGCCTTATGCTAAGCTGTCTAAGTGTGAGTTATGGTCTAAGAAGTCGATGAAGATGTCATTCATCACCCATGAAGATAGCAGGAGCATTGGTGAGCCCGAAAGGCATCACCACGAACTCATAATGACCGTATCTGGTCCGAAATGCCGTCTTCGGTACGTCCTCTTCTCGTACTCTCAGCTGATGGTATCCTGACCTCAAGTCAATACGTGAAAACACCGTAGCTCCCTCTAACTGATCCAGCAAATCATCAATATGCGGCAACGGGTACTTGTTCTTGAAGGTGACTTTGTTCAACTCCCGATAGTCGATACAAAGCCTCATAGGCCGTCCTTCTTCCTGACGAAGAGGATTGGTGCACCCTAGGGAGATACACTAGGTCGGATGAATCCCCTCTCTGCCAAATCCTCGAGTTGCTTCTTGAGCTCAAGCATATCGACTGGTGTCATGCGGTATGGAGCCTTGGAGATCAGCCTCGTGCCGGGCTCCAACTCAATCCCAAAATCTACGCTCCTCTGCGGTGGTAATCTAGGCGGCTCGCCAAAGACGTCATCGAACTCACAAGCTACCGGGGTCTCTGCTAAAGATGATCTCGTCTCC
The DNA here is from genome assembly GCA_033239125.1 of Fagopyrum homotropicum. Classification (NCBI taxonomy): domain Eukaryota; kingdom Viridiplantae; phylum Streptophyta; class Magnoliopsida; order Caryophyllales; family Polygonaceae; genus Fagopyrum; species Fagopyrum homotropicum. The sequence continues at coordinate 65,250,014 of BSWB01000005.1, forward strand.
TCCTTCATGGCGTAACACCAGAAGGCCTCGCACCCTTGACCTATGAGCTTTGCGGCTCGGACCGCACTAATTATTGTCTCGATCTTTCTGAGGTCCCACCCTCGAAAGACCTCCTCCTGCCCAGACTCTGTGGTGACCGTCACTGTCCTCTTACTGACGTCCAAAACGACTTTATGGCGGTCCATCCAGTCCATCTCGAGTATGACTTCTTCATGCACTAAGCACATGACATGGAAGTCGGCTAACCAATCACGACCTCCCAAGCGGATGGGACAACGAATCTCTCGAGTACCGCGAACCTTACTCCCATCGGGTAACCTTATAAGGAAAGGTTCCCCTCTACTGTATCTAAGGTCAATCTATCTATGCAATCATCAGATATGAAAGAGTGCATCGCACCCGTATCAAAAAGTACTCAGACTGGAAAGCCATGAATCGTAATAGTACCTGTGGCTGCTGGCGCTGCTGGCTCTATGGCACTCCTCAACTCAAAGACTCGAGTCTGAGTACCCCTAGTCTCTGAAGTGCCTACACCACGTTCTCTACCTCTACATGGAATCTGAGCAGAACCCTGTGAATATGCCTGACTAGGGGCTCGCTGCTGCTAACCCCGAACTTGATACTGAGACTGCCTTTGTTCCCCTCCTGAGGTACTAGCAGGCGAGGACCCCTGCTGTGATGTTACCTTGCCCTGTCGGCAGAAGGTTGCTCTATGGCCCAGCTGGCCGCAAGTGAAACATGTAAGTGGTGGCCTCCTACACTCCGGCTTAATGTGTCCATACTCCCCGCAGTTGTAGCACTAACGTCCCCTAGAAACAGTCGGCGGTACAACCTGGTAACTGGAGCGGCCCTGAGACTGACCACGACCATGACCTGAACCTCCTACTCATGTGCTGGCTGGTCCAGTCCTTTGTCTCTTGTCTAACCCTCTAGCCTGCATAGCTCTCTTAGGACCCAGTCCGTCCCTCTCATACGTTGAAGCCAGATCTTGGTAATCGGCTAAGGAGTCACAACAAAACCCTGCCAGATAGGAGCGTGTAGTCTCCCTAAGTCTCCGAGAGAACAGGTACACGTGCTGGTCCACAGGTGGTGTAGCAGGACCCAGCAGTGACAGCTCCTCCCGGAACCTCCTGATCGTCTCAGCTATCGGAACATCCTCAAATCCTGCCTCCAATAAGTCCTGCACTCGGTCTCTCCTCAACGAGGTAGGACAAAAAGTCTCCCGCACAAGACTCAGCAACTGCTCAAATCGGGATACTCCGCCCCGCACGGTCCTCCATGAGAACTGTGTCTGGTCTCCAAACAAGGTCTGAACCAGCTCCACCTTACGACTCTCCGGACAACGGATCGCCTCCAGTGCGGACTCCACATGGCTAATCCAATGCTCTACCTCAAGTCCAACATTCCCGTCGAATGTGGGAACTCGCTGATGGTTGAAAGTCTTCAACCATTCGTCCGGCCTCGGTACCCTCAGCTCATCTCTCACTCGGTCATCCTCAACAACCCTCATTGGTGCAGCTACCACCGGTGGAACTACCACTTGAGTCACCCTCTGAGAGACCTCAGCCGACCTAGCTGGCACCGGCGGTGCTGGAGGTGGTGCCCCAGCCCAGTATGCATCTTGCACCTGCTGGACATATACTCGATACTCCGATGCTCCAATCGACACACGGCCAGAATCAACAGGCCCCGCACTCCGTACTCCGGACCTAGCAGCGGTCCCATCCCTAACCTTGGGAAGAATGCTCTCAGCTACCTTCTCAGCAAGAACGTCCGCAGCTGCCGGATCTACAACGGGAGCACGTCCCCGACCTCGGCCCCTCTGAGGCCTATCCACACATCCCGATCTCGGAGTTCCTGGAGGAAGGGGAGGTCGGCCCCCTCCTCATCCAACATAAGTTGTCGCTCTCGTATGTGCCATCTGGTAGAGATGTGATCGATGTAAGACTACTTTAATTGCTAGTAAGCACATAACTATCCTATTACTCTAGGTCACTTCTAAAGGTCACAATGTAACTACTAAACACAAGTTATAACAAAAGTCCAATAAACTATGCCTTCGAGTTCAGCGGAAGTAGTGGCGGCCCGTGCATTCTATCCCAACCCATTTATGCTCATGGTTTTGAAAACCAAAATTCATTTAAAAAGTTCGGAACCCTTGCGGTTTCCGTTTATTTATTCGCCTTTTTTGAAGATAGCGAGTGCCGTTGTTGCCAACCTAGGGCTCTTGATACGGGGATGACCCGACGTTGGCTCGATCTAGCCGACGGAAGGAGGAAATGACGCGGAACGACAAGATCAACAGCCGACTAGGGTATTTTGAAGATAGCGAGTGCCGTTGTTACCATATTGTAACACCCCAAATCCTAGAGGACTCGAATTGCTACGAGCTGGGACCTCACAATGGGTCCCGACCCTTAGCTTGGGAACAACTTCATCGGACCTTACAACACGGCACAAATAAAAAGGCAAAACCCATAGTTTTATAACATGAGCGGAAGAAAATGGTACAAATATGAATACAATCCAGCCAAGTCTCAAAACCAAAGTAATAACATAAGTCTCAACAGTCGTGAAATAAAAAGAAACAGTCCCGTCCTATAATGCACGGAACCCCGGCTGCCCACTACCGCCGGATCACTCGATCGCCTCTCTAACCTGCAAAGCATCTACAAGCGGTATAAAACCGTTAGCTAGCCATCTATGCATAAGTATAAAGGTAAAAGAACAAACACACAACATACACAATCAACATGCAATACTCAATCCTTTTGTTATCTTTAATTAGGTGATATGTCATTACTAATGACACTTATTTTGTGACACGAGGGATTCCCAAACCTCGCCCTTGATCCCGTTTACCAACGAGGAATGGTGCTAATGCATCTGACCGTCTACCTACCTGGGCTGGTATAGGGAACCTCCTAGACTCTCGCAAGAGCTAGGCAGATGATGTCACGACCCGCTATCATACACTTGGGTCAATTACGTAAATAAATAAGTCGGCCTAATCCAGTTTCGTTGTTTATCATGACTATCAAACACCACTCATATACATTACACTCATACAAGAAGCCATCTAAGTAAGTCCGTAGACTTACCAGTCTCCGAAGCGCACACGAACACCTCACTCGTAAGTTCCCTCGGGAAAACATACAACGCCTGTTCAAGACAAGGCACATAATCAAACCACACTCTAGTCCACTGACTTCTAGGCCCAAATTCCTCAACCACCCAGTCCAAGAAGACTATCCTCCCAGTCCGTGACCTATCCAACTCTCAACATAACGATATACACAAAAGTTGCTTCCACAAAGCTCAAAACGAACCCTCAACAACATACCACCACAAGACTCATGTACTCACACTAGACCTCTAAGGTCCAACCACTCTAAAGCATTCTAGTTCAATTACCCTAAGCCAGCCTAACATGCTTCTAAGGTATAACGAATCTAAGGAATGAAAGAAGAAAAGGAAAGAACGTTATTCGGGAGTCACTGGAGCAAAACTGCCCCCGTGCCTGCTTGAGCCGCCCCTGCGCCTATCTGGGTCCGCCCCTGCACCGATCTAGGTCCGCCCCTGCGCTTGACAGAAGCCGCCCCTGCGCCTTTGTGAATCCACCCCGCCCACGCGTGTCACCGCCCCTGCGGGAATCCTAGCCGCACATGCGGCCTACTCGATTGCGTCGCCAAAGCTGCAAGGGCATGAGCCCTTGTGCCCGGCTTCTACCCTCCTCTAACCCTATCCAAGCGTAACGAAAAATCCGGTCGTTACAGCCCCCTCAAGGCACCTTGACGAAGATCTGAGATTGATCTTCGTCCTTGTTGCAAACCAACGAAGCAATGGTGAGAAGATAACCAAGAGATAACATATTTCTCTTCTCCTTCTTTTCTCATACGGATCCTTCTTGCTCAAAGCAAAATTTGGAAGATCCGCCTTCTTCTCTATCTCTCTGTTCTCTCTCTCGTTTTCTTTGTGGACGAAGCACTCAAGCTCTCGATCTAGGGTTTAAGAGCTGCTTCAGTGAGTATATATATATATATATATATAGGCTCATCCAAGTCCAAACATAGCGTTTTACAACGCATTCACTTAAATCCCATTAAACCCGGTTCAGATGTTTAAGTGAGCGAGTTACTAACAAACCAGACAAGCAGGCCTTCAAACTGGATCAAGGAGATGGGCTTCAGTTTTGGGCCGCCAAGCACAACCTTCAACTTCCAGCCGGAGAAGTACACAACATACATAAACACACATTACATCTAAGCATCAACTAACCCATATGATAGAATACCAATGTGGATGAACTAGTCACCATACTTAATCACCAAGCTACCTTAATTAGTTTAACTAAGTGGCAACATTGGATCATAGTAGGTATCTAGATCAAACACATAGCAACCTATCATATGAACTCATTTACATAACTCTACATAGACCATATTACTAAGTGCTAGTTTTATACTCCAAGTCCTATGTTACATAGTATAACAAGAATCAAAAAATATAACATGAACCCTAGACACCGTAGGATGAGGTTAAGGAAGGCTGAGCTATGGTGTTTGATGGCCGAAAATGGACAGTAGCTAGGTGTGGCTAGATAGGTTCAACGAGATGCTTGGTTCTTCCTTCGAATGAGACGAGATACTTGACTTAAGTCCTTTCTTGAAGTCCTCTTTGTTGTTGAATAACACTAAAGCAAAATGTTACAACACTAGGCTAATTACAAACTATGAATAAGAAAGAATGAAAAAAAAACAATAAACTAGAATGAAAAGAATAAAATCTGATTCCTTTTCTTTTCTTTTTTTTTTTAATTTCGGATTTCTTTCTTCTCTTTTTTTTCAACTTTATGATTCAGAAAATCAGAAAAGAAGAATAAACAAAAAAAATTGGAAGAAATAAATCAAAATTTTGTTTATAGATAAACGTAGGCCAAGCTGTTGCAAATCTTCAGGATAAGATCAAATCTCAGCTCCTAGATTTGTTGCAACTGAATCAACGTGCCAGATCTGTAGGAGGAAAACAACTGCTTCAAGCTCTGCGCCGGATTTGTAGGAAACACGCTGAATAAACTCCAATTCTGCATTTACTGGATGCAGGAAGAGAAACAACCACGTTTGGTTTTTGTTTAACTTGTTCAAGTGTGGCTAATGTGGCTGAGGAAAAATGGTGGTTGATGGTGGTGTGGTGGTGGTTGGTGCTAGTGCTATGGTGGTTTCCGGTGTCAAGAACTCACAAACAAGGAACAAACTCGTTAGACTCAAACAAAGCTTAGAGTAGAAGAGAGAAACGGAAATAGACTCAAACAAAAGACAATGATCAATTGCAATGATCAAAACAGACTCTTTTTATGATTTTATGATTGATTTACCGACTCTTTTTGGTGGTTGGACGTCAACTGTGCTCTGATACCAATTGATACGGGGATTAGCCGCGAAGAATGGATCTAGACGAACAACCTGTTCTGAAGAATGAAGAACACACAAAATTAACAAACATGGACATCAATGAAAACAAGAAAACAGAAAGGGACAAGAAGAACCGAAAGGAACAATGATAGAACCCTTGGATTCGAGATCCAAGAACCAAACCAGTGAAGATTCGACCGCACGTCTTACAACTCCACACAATCGATCTGAGAATCGAGAGCACGAAGAGGGTGCCTTGTTCGACTTGCAACACCAATCCCGAAGGAGATTGACATACACAAGAACGAGAAAGCAAGATCACACACACAAACTCACGAGACAAGAATGATTGAATTATCTTGGATTCTATTCTGAAATGCTCTCAGCAAAACATGTATAAAACTTGTCTGCCTACAAAAGAAGAGAGAAAAGGCTTTATATACATCCTAGGCCTTTTCTTCTAGAAAAAAAAACTAATTACAATAATTACATTGCGAGAGAGTTAAATAAAACCCAGCAAACATAGAACACAATTAGGCCTAATTAAACTCTCCTATTCAGCCTCTCACGTCCACATGCTTAAATGAATGTTCCAGCCATGCACATGCACACACGTGAAACCCCTTGTATAAGATTTCAAGGCCTCCGTCTGTCCTTTGAAATGCGTCCCAAGGCCTGTCCAGCAACTAGAAATACAATTTAAGCTACATTAATCACCTTGGCTGGGATGTGTTCGTGACTGATCCACAAGATGGTCCTTAGACTTGATGAAGGTGGACTTGGTTGAGCTTCATGGACCATGTTTAGGAAAAGAGCATCCATCTCAGCTTTGACGTTTAGCTTGCGATCTTGTTAGAGTCCCTTGAGGTGGTGAAGATGGAGTTAGCTCAGATGATCTGTCATCACGAAGAGTGCGTAAGTGATGAGTATGAGTCCCACCATTATGTTCCTGGCCTAATTTTGGACTTATGGAGAGTTTTTCACTTTTTCCCCCGGATAATTATTTTTACCCACCAGTGTTATTTGGAGTATTTGGGCGCCTCAATTAATAAAAATGCAGTTGAGAGAAATGATCAGGACATCGGACATATCCTAGATATGAAATATCATGGAAAGGCAAAACGGCAAAAAAAAGTCGTTATTATGTTACTTAGCGGCTAAGAAAGACAGCTTAGGATTATGCATTTTCCGTGGCAGTTGCGGAATAATAATCCCTATAATATTTCAGATTTATTATTCCAATTTCGAGAAGTTTGGAGGAGGGGGTTCAACCCGCCTTTGGATCAGTTACAGGATAATTATCGACTTCGCTAAAGGATGATTATCGTCTTCGCTATAAATAGCGGAAAATCATTTATTAATTCATTTCCTTTCACGTTTCCTCGTAAAAGTTCAGATTTCTCTCAACCTTCAAACTCAGATCTACACTCCGTATCTAATCCAATTTCAAATCTGTTTGACTTTTTGGATTCCTCTCTTCATTCTCTTCATTTTGGTACCGAGTTTCTGCGTTTCTGAGCATGTGATGATCTGGTCGAGTATATATGCTACTGGGCCATTTCCGTCGCTCAGATTCCGTTGAATTTGATAGTATCCGAGCGTAGCCTGCATCGTTGTGAATCCGAATCTTCTTTGTAATCGTCAGTTGGGTTAGTAACGATTAAGTTATGATTTTATTCATTTTCCATATTGCGATTTGGCATAAATTGACCTTAGGCTTGTCAAAATGAATCATTGTAAATTCTATTATACTCGTTATATTATTATGGTGTTTATGGGTCATTTGTTTGATGAAATCTAATGATAGGTGGGTTCAAAAATTGTTTGCGGGCAAAACATTTTCTGGTGAAAGTTAATTTAATTAATTAAATGTTAATTAATTAAATTAGGATTAGAATTGAGATTGAGGAATGTTGATTAGATCATACCTTGAGAGGTTTGAGGAATTGTGAGATGTTGAGTTTATGGATTGATAGTTATGATCTTTGAGGATATTGATACTGTGGATTGTGTCATGGTTATGTTCTTGCAAGATCTTGAAGTTTAGGAGGTGCAATCTCCTAGCCTGTGGATAATGATTGATATTTGTGTGTCTTGTTTATACAGGCAGTGATTGTTTCCTCGAAGGGAAACCGTGACCACTGTTTAGGACTACCTTGTGACAGGTAAGTCCTTTGGGCTTACTTAGCTGACGTTTATTGATTGGAGTGATTGTGATTAGTGATGTTTGCGCATATGAATGTTACATTGATAACCTAACCGGACTAGGATGACCATATATATACATTTAATTGGTCCAAGTGCATTATAACTGGATCGTGACAACTTCTCTAAGCTCGTCGAGAGCGAAGGGGGTTCACTGCGACCAGTCCACTAGGAGGTGAGGCTTGATCACCTATTCCAAACCTGTGTGGTTAAAGGGGACAAAGACGAGGTTTTGGGTACTCCTCGTGTCACAAAATAAGTTGAATTAGTCACCAATCGAGTCACAGGTATTAAACATATTCATACCTAACTATTTTCCACAAAGGGGTAACAAACGGTATAACTTGTACAAATCTTTCCATTTTCCAATTCGATCCGATCTATTCGTTCGTAGAACTATTTACTCGATCGCAAACATTTCTGGAACACCTCTAACAGAGGAAGAAATGGTCAATATGGAAAGAACTTATTGTCAACCTCTTTCAGATATGAATCTATCTGATTCAGAAAGGAAGAACAAGGTTGATGTATGTGAGCATTTCATATGATGATGTGATAATATGATTGTATGCGTATTACCTTTATTCTTATTCATGAACTGTTAACTAACGGTTTCGTACCGAGTTGTAGATGTTTTGCAGGTTAGGAAGGCTACTGAGTGATCTGGTGGGTGATCAGCCGAGGCTTCCATACATTAGGATGTGTATAGTTTTTTTGGATGTGGATGTATACATATGTTTAATATTGCCGTTTTGTACTCGGTTGTGGTTTTTTTTGTATGTACTTTTGAAATATGATTCTATAGTTTTATGTATTTGATTTTATATTTATTTGTGCCTTGTTGTAAGATCTAATAAACTTGTTGTTAGGCTAGGGCCAGAATCAATTGTGAGATCCTAGCCCGTAGCGCTCTGAGTCCCGTGGATTCGGCGTGTTAAATTTTTTCTTACGCATTTCACAAAACATTCGTCATACGTACCTGCATATTACTGTCAAGTTAAATTATTACTTATTATATGAAATAAGATTATTGTGAGAAAAGATATATATGATCTATTTTTGTGGTACAAACTCTCTTTTTGGTTTCAATAGGGTCTTACAATTGTGTTTTTGAAACCTTGGTAAAAACAATTAACATAATAATAAGGCATATTTATTTATCACACACAATGTGATTTCTAGTCTCATTGTGGTTAAATATAAAATGTTTGGTAAGCAATGGTCATGATGATGGCCTTTGAAGATGAGACTCATTTATTTATTTATCTGATATACAATATATTTTGAGCATGATGGTGGTTATGATAGTGATTGTAATACAACCCCTTGTTTAAAGGTTATGATTTACACCTTAAAATTGGATAATTTTTAAAAATTAGTCAACAAACCTAAATATCATGAAATGATGAATTAGATGAAATAAGAGTGAAACAAACCGAAAACAAAATTAAAATTTGTGTATCTACCGTCGGAGGTAACCAAATGCATGGTCATAGACATGAGAACCAAGAAAACTAGAACCAACATGACTCGTGTGTAATGCCCGGAATTTTAGTTCCCGTAGGAGAGTGGTTTGATAGTCTTTAGTGGTGGCCACCGCCCTTGCGGCTTAGTCGTACCGCAGGTGCGGTGATCTAAGTGAAAGGGATTTTTATTCCATCTTCTTTCCGACCTCTCGTTTTCTTCTTTTCGACCCCTCGTTCTCTAAGTCATCCTTGGCTGTTTGACCTTTTGTTCTTTCCCTAAATGAGCAATCCTCTCTCTCGCCGCTTTCATTTCACGTTACTCTTCTTCTCCTACCCTCTCTTCTCTTCCTCTATCTCTTTCTTTGGAACTCTTGGTATCTTCTCTTATGGGGATTCCTCTCCTCATGTGTGAGCTGCTCATTCTGGATATGGAATAGAATCAGCGAATCCGAGATGCGTAAGTAATCTCTTCCCCTCCATCTTCTTCTTTGTGAGCCCTAATGGTGGAAGCCATGGATTCTCAAGCTTGGTCCTCTTTTGTGTTGCATGTGAGGGGATCCGATCTAAGCAATGGTGTGGTGTGTGAATCCATGTGATGGACGTCCACGTGGGAGCAAGCCACCTGGAGGCAGCTCTGAACATCAAGAAACCAACCGAAGACTCGTTAGGATCTTTTGGAGTTCGACCGCACCCGTTGCTGGACAGCGCCGTGGGGGCGTCCTTAGCACTAGAGCCGCAGGGGCGGCTGGCCTGAGCCATGGGGGCAGCCCAGGGGGCCGCAGGGGCGGCTCGAGCACAACTCAGGCTGCCGGTGCAGCCTTCTGCTCTTCTCCGTGGCCACGCTTCTTTGTTTCGCGACCACGTCCCTACCCCAGTGAGTACCCCTTCTTCGATCTTGTGTCCATCTCTTATCCTAGTGAGGTTATGTGTTAGAATCATGCTAGGTTGGATCTAGATAAACCTTGTGGAATCACATGTAGTGGCTTTGAACCTTAGGTGAGTGTTTGAGGATTGATTGCACGTTCTAAGGCTAGAAGTGTGGATGTTATCATGTGAGGCTTGTCGAGGGTGTGAGATTGTGGTCTTATGATTGTGGAGATTGTGGAGACTAGGATGTGAATATCCTAGCATGTGTTATGATGGTTGTGTTTTTGTAAGTTCGTGAGGACTTGGAGTGCTATCCTAGATTATGAGAGTGTATAATCTTGTAAGGTCAATAGGACTAGAAATCTACAGACTTCTAGCTTATGGGAGTGATGTTGACTATGTGCCTTGTTTTGATCAGACTTTGAGTATATTCCTACGGGAAGTGAGATCGGTTGTTCTCGGTTTAGCTTGGAGACGAGGTAAGTATCCGGACTTACTTAGATAGCTTATATGTATTAATTTGATGTGTGATGGTGGTGTGTGTTAAGCTTTGTTATAACTATGAAACCGGACTAGGATGACTTATATATATATTGTTGGCCCAAGTGCATGTATATCGGGTGGTGACATCACTAGCAAGCTCCCGAGGGAGACTGGGAGGTTCTCTACGACCAGGCCATACACGGTATACGGGAAGGGCACTACACCACTCCATACGGTAAACGGGAGGTGTGCCAAACCACTCTTGTTGCTATACGGGGACAGGGGCGAGAGTCTTAAGTCTTCTCTTGTCACAATCTTAATAATTTGAACTATTAATGGAATGTCGTAAATAAATGATCATAATCCGGCTTGTGTGTGAGCATGTTACGTGTTTATGATTACGTATGTGTGTATGCCTTTACCGTCTTTCTAATACTTAGAATGTTAGCTAACGGTTTATACCGATGTTTTAGATGGCTTGCACGTCAAGGATGTTGCCGAGTGATCCGGAGGAGTGGGCAGCCGAGGTTCCGTACATCATAGGGCGAGCTGGGGATTTGAGTCTTCATTTTATTGTAATGTTTTTTAATATTAGTATTCGGGGATCATAACTTTTGCATAAAATGTATTTCGGTTTTGGCCTTTTACTTGTGCCTTGTTGCAAGATCCGGTGAAATTGTTGACATTATAAGGGTCGGAACCCATTATGAGGTCTCCACCAACAACACTCCGAGTCCCGTGGATTTGGGGTGTTACAATATGGTATCAAAGCCCTAGGTTGACAACAATGGCACTCGCAATCTTCTAAAGGCCGAATAGAAATAATGGTTCTGAGTTTTAAATTTGAATTTCGTTTTCAAATCACGAGCATAGTCGGGTTTGGGATAGAATGTACGGGACACCCACTCCTTCCGCAGATCTCGACAGCTTAGTTGTGGATTTCCTGACCTATTATTGTTGTGGATTTGCTGGATTTGTTATGTTGGTAGTTTTGTTAATATGGGACTTATATCGACATATATACGTGCTTATGATATGTAGTAGCATATAGAAATATGGGACCTTATAGTTAAGATGATAGAAAGATATCATCGCCCTTGGACGACGTCGTTTGGCTTAGGGTAGTGTGCATACGAGGATGAGTATGCTCAAGTACCGAGTTGAGCATCACGTTCTGACGAACACCTTGGCGTTTCATCGGACTCCTTTTGAGGATGTCAAAGTAACCATGTGAAGGCTAATGAAGACATTAACCGCAATGAAAAAATAGTAGAAGGAAACCTCGAGACAACTTAAGCAAAACCGAGATGGAACCTATACAAGTACGAAGGCAACATGAAGACGAGGGTGGTTCTGAGGAAACAATAATGGAGCATTAAAAAGCAACTAGAGACAACAAACTTATGATTCTTCCAAGTGTCGTGTCGACAAACTGAAGACGCGAATGAAGTGGCGAGGAATACAGTCTCGCTCGAGGAGAAAAGTAGCATTCAATTAAGGCAAGTGTTGCATAGGCGCTCCTAAGCACGAGAGTCAAGATGAGAAGTATGGTCGAACAAATTGTGAAAGATTTAAGAGACCCGTAAGTTAAGCTTACGGAGGTACCATAAGATGAAGTGTCAATTTTACGAGAATATTGGCGGGTTAACTTATTAAGACATACGAGAGTTACGAGAAGAATCGCATCGTGAAGATTCACATGGTATAATTTTCTTAGTGGAGTTAACCGGTTTCCGTTATGATGTTTGGCTAAGAAATGCCAAGAAGAAAGAAGTATGAGTAGATGTTGGTCCCAAGAGGATGAGAGACGCAACAAGAAGCTTTTATTTATGGAAAGACTTAAGTATATATTGTAGTACTTTTTCACATACATGAGGAAGCCTAACAGAAGAGCTAGTTGACCCGGAGATACAACTTAGTAACTAGTCTATTCGCACCGCTCTAGCCCCACTGGGTGAATCCCTAACAACCACAAGCCGTTGAACTCTCGCTTCTACACTCCTAACACCTAGTTGTGTAAGCCAACAAGTGAGTTTTGCTTACGTGATAGAAGACAGATTGAAAGCAAAGGTAAAGCTGTCCAGTGATCAAGTAAAGGTTACGAAGTGAATGGACGATATATGGGGCTAGAATATTTGAGAAGGTGTACTTGAAGGACATCATAGAAGAATGGTTAAGCCTGTGAAAGAGAGTTATACGACAAAACAAGGCCGAGGAGGGTATAGTTATCCTATGAAAGAAGAAGGAAGCATAAAGTGTAGAATGAACTAACGGAGTTCAAGGTAAGAGTACCCCGAGGAGGGTAGCCTTCGTGGGAATGGCAACATGAAAAGTAAGAAGAAAGGTAAGTTGTTGACCTTGGAGAAGGTCAGGTATAAATAAGTTGGCTGGTGACAACCACGAACGCACATGTGCCGGTTGTATATTGACGAGTGTAGATAAGAAGGGTAGACAAGACTATGGGAATATAGAGGATCGGTAACAAGATCTTGGAGTATTTCCGGTGGTTCGATGTAGGTAGTGAGGAAGTATGTCAACTGAAGCACAATTGTCTTAATCAAGTAATATTGAATGGGCTCAAGGCAAGTAACTGTAATAGACCTCCCAGGGAGGGATTATAACGGCCCTTTTTGGCGACCTTCTTAGGTCATGGGATTGGTATATTTTGAAATGGCATGGATTAGAACCTTTAAGGTTTGATCATAATAAAGGGAACTAGTGGATCAAGAGGAAGGTGAAGCTTTCCTAGTTGCCTTACGCAAATGGGAAAATATATAAAGAGGATGCATGGTACTTTCGTGCTAATGAAAAAGATTATATGTTGTTGTCCCGAACAAGATATGAGTCAAAGTTTCTAGACTCGCCCGAAGGAGCCATGGTGGCCATGGTGTGAATCGGATGACCGAGATTATAGTGACGCTACAAGCTTTGAGCTTAGTATGTTAGTACATGAGAAGTAATGAGTTGGAAATTTCAGTGGTTTTGAATGGGGAATTTCTTCTAGCATTTCCCACAGGGCATACTGGTACGGTGATGAGGAAAAGAACGGGACGGTGAAGCTGTACTATGATTATCGAGATATCCGTATGGTGTACGACAAGTAAGAGTATCATCGTTGTAGTGGACGGCTCGTTAGACTAGTTGCATGTGATTCCAATGTTTTATATGACCGACTTGAAGTCAACTAAGGGTAAGAAAAGAAAGGACCTACGTAAGACGGCATTTTTGGAACGGTATGCTCACTACTAGTTGTGATGAAGTTGTTTGAGCTCACGAGTACGATCGACAAGCTTTGAGATTTTATAAATGACTATCAATCGATTTTCAGAATCGGATTACAATGGTGGTGTACAACGTGTGGTTTTTCAGGAGATTCCAAGGTGGACCATAACCTAATGTTATTCATGACATTACTGATGTGCGAGATGTACGAATGATTCTGTAAGTTTTGACTCTTGATAAGGGTTTGTTGTACTCTCAGAGTTGAGAAGAACAAGGTTGACACCGGATGACAATAATACAAGTTATGCGGGATGATATTTATGAGCAGAGTTATCTAAGTGGGAGTTAGGACGTCTAAAGTGACTTCCTAGGACATGTAGTGACAATGGGAGAGATCGAGTTGATCCAACGAAGACCAATGATGTAGGACCATCACATGGAAGATATCAAGGTCCCATTACTAGAGCAAGAGCTAAGGAGATCCAAGAAGTTACGTCAAGGGAAGTGCTATTGCTTGACACAATGCGTGAACCATTTAATTTCCATACATCATGTGTTAATCTTTTGGTGAATGTAGGAGCAAGCAAACCAAGCGAGGAGACCATGCCGACGTGCTCACTTCCCATGCAGCTCCAGGAGACCATGCAGACGTTGCTCACGTCCAAGGCAGCCCAAGAGGGGAGGTTGTTGCTCACGTCCAATGCAGCCCAAGAGGGGAGGCTGTTGCTCACGTCCAATGCAGCCCAAGAGGGGAGGCTGTTGCTCACGTCCAATGCAGCCCAAGAGGGGAGGCAGCTGCTCACGTCCAAGGCAGCCCAAGAGGATAGCAAGCTGCTCACGTTCAAGGAGGCCCAAGAGAGTAACCAGCTCCCTCATTTGGATCATCATTTGGGCTCTTAAAACCATCCAAACCACTCATGGATCTGTTGAACAATTCAACCCATTCGGATAGTCTATTTTGGCTCTTAAAAAACGTCCAGCTCACTCCAAGGATATGCTTGAATAAGTCAGCCTATTTTTATGCTGAAATAGTTGTTTGTTAAGTTGTTAGCTACATTAGAGGAAGCTCTCTTATTACCACCTTCCCACTAATGTTTTAGTTTTCTTTTCTTTATTTTTGTCTAGATAAAAGAGTCTATATATAGCCTCTTTTAGCTGCTGAATAGGTACGTTATTTTCATTGCTTAGAATTACAATTGTAATCATTCACAAAATCAATCAAAGAACAAGAGAGTTTTTGGTTGGCATTGCTGTTGTTTGCTTGGCTGAGCTTGTTCGTGTCAACCGCCTTCAGATTGGTGCTTCAAGCCTTCACGAGTCCCTCTTTGTGCTAGTCCAGCCGGAGCTAGTGTAAAGTTGTATTGGAGACGGGTCTAGGACATTCACGAAGTGGGGTTTTGGCTCTTCAGCCTTGGTTCCTTTCGTTGACTCTCTTTGGTTCTTCTCTACACCTTCCTGCGTTCATTTACCATCTACATTTCATTCCGCATCTAGATTCACCTCATTCAGCCGGATTCGGGATCATTGTACCTAGATCGACTCATTCACGGACTAATACCGTATTAGTTGGTATTAGAGCTCAGTTGGTACAATTGATCACTCCTTTCTTCTTTGTTAACCTATTGCTTATCCAATTGAGGTTTAACTTGTGCTTGAAGTGTTCAAAATCAAAAACCAAGGGTTCTTAGTGCCGGACAACATCTTGAGGAGAGGTAAAGACAAAACAAAAACAAGAAGAGCTCAACGCTTCATACACATTTCGGTAACCCTCTCTCCAATCAATTTCAGTTACCTTCTCTCCTTCAAATCTTTGACAAAGAACCCTTGGTTTTTGATTTTGAGCGACGGAATGAAGCTCCTTTTGAGGACCATACTTGGGAAGGTTACAATCGACCATTCCAGCAGCCAAGGCAAGGACGAGAACGTGATAATCTGCGACCCTATCAAGAGCAAGACGGACTCGGCAAAGTCAAAATCAAAATTCCCGTCTTTGAAGGAAAGTGTGATCCCGACGTCGACACCGAGTGGGAAACTAAAGTTGAGCAGATCTGGTTGTGTCACAACATCAGCGAGCCTAGGAAGGTTCAGCTAGCCGCTCTTGAGTTCCAAGGCTATGCTTTGGTATGGTGGGATCACGTAGTCAAAGAAAGAATTCGAACATTGGATCCTCAAATCACCACATGGGAGCATATGAAGGCACTAATGAGGTCCCGGTTCGTGCCACCTCACTATACCCGAGAGCTTCGACAACGGCTGGAAAATTTGAGACAAGGCTCACTTAGCGCTGAGGAAGCCTATATGATACGGAATTGTCCGTGAATGAGTCGATCTAAGTACAATGATCTCGAATCCGGCTGAATGAGGCGAATCCAGAATCCGGAATGAAACGTGGATGGTGAATGGCGCAGGAAGGTGTAGAGAAGAACCAAAGAGAGTCAACGAAGGAACCAAGGCTGACGAGCCAAAACCCCACTCGTGAATGCCCTAGACCCATCTCCAATACAACTTTACACTAGCTCCGGCTGGACTAGCACAAAGAGGGACTCGTGAAGGCTCGAAGCACCAATCCGAAGGCGGTTGACACAAACAAGCTCAGCCAAGCAACAACAGCAATGCCAACCAAAAACTCTCTTGTTCTTTGATTGATTTTGTGAATGATTACAAATGTAATTCTAAGCAATGGAAATAACGTAACTAATCAGCAGCTAATAAGAGGTTATATATAGACTCTTTTATCTAGACAAAATAAAGAAAAGAAAACTAAAACATTAGTGGGAAGGTGGTAATAAGAGAGCTTCCTCTAATGTAGCTAACAACCTAACAAACAACTAATTCAGCATGAGAATAGGCTGACTTATTCAATTAACTCCTTGGAGTGAGTTGGCCGATTTTAAGAGCCAAATGGGCTATCCGAATGGGCTGAATTGTTCAACAGATCCATGAGTGATTTGGATGTGTTTTAAGAGCCCAAATGATGATCCGAATGAGCTGACTTGTTACTCTCTTGGGCCTCCTTGAACGTGATCAGCTGGCTGCCCTCTTGGGCTGTTTTGGACGTAAGCAGCAGCCTACCCTCTTGGACTGCCTTGGACGTGTTTGCTTGCCTCCCCTCTTGGGCTGCCTTAGACGTGATCAACAGCTTCTCCTCTTGGGCTGCTTTGGATGTGAGCAACAGCCTCCCCTCTTGGGCTGCATGGGACGTGAGCAACAGCCTCCTCTCTTGGCTGCTTTGGACGTGATCAACAGCCTCCTCTTGGACTGCTTTGGACGTGAGCAACATCTCCTCCCTTTGCTTGCTTGCTCCTGCATTCATCAAAAGATTAACACATGAGGTATGGCAATTAAATGGTTCACGCATTGTGCCAAGCAATAGCACTTCCCTTGACGTAGCTTCTTGGATCTCCTTAGCTCTTGCTCTAGTAATGGGACCTTGATAGCTTCCATGTGATGGTCCTACATCATCCACTCCTTCTTGGAAAGAATTCGACCCCGAATTTTCATCTTGTTCCGAATCTCCTTCATAGGGGCTCAAATCTCCTACATTAAAAGTGGTACTAACTCCATACTCTTCCGGTAAGTCCAACACATAAGCGTTGTCGTTAATCCGGTGTAAGACTTTGAATGGTCCATCACCCCGTGGTGCTATCTTGGAATGGCGTTTTGTCGGAAACCGCTATTTCCTTAGATGTAGCCAAACTAAGTCGCCGGGCTGGAAAACCATCTTCCGACGTCCTTTGTTATTCCGGGCTGCAGTTTCAACGCCCTTCTTATCAAGTGCAGCGTTGGTCTTAGCATGAAGTTCCTTAATGTAGTCCGCCTATTCCAAAGCATTAAAAGCTACTCGATCCTTTCGAGGAATTGGTAATAAGTCCAAAGGAGTTAAAGGGTTAAATCCATAAACACATTTGAAAGGTGATAACGAAGTGGAAGAATGCATGGTGCGATTATAAGCAAACTCGATATGTGGTAACATGTCTT
The DNA here is from genome assembly GCA_033239125.1 of Fagopyrum homotropicum. NCBI lineage: Eukaryota > Viridiplantae > Streptophyta > Magnoliopsida > Caryophyllales > Polygonaceae > Fagopyrum > Fagopyrum homotropicum. Next base: position 65,267,646 of record BSWB01000005.1, read on the forward strand.
CCCATTCTTTTAAGTTATCTTTCAACATGGTTCTAAGGAGGGTCGTTAGGGTCCTATTGGTGACTTCCGTTTGCCCATCTGTTTGGGTATGACTAGAGGTCGAGAATAGTAATCTAGTGCCCATTTTTCCCCAAAGCGTTTTCCAAAAGAAACTCAAAAACTTGACATCCCTATCATTAACAATAGTTTTAGGTATTCCATGCAATCTCACTATTTCCTTAAAGAAAAGATTAGCAACATTATATGCATCATCAGTTTTATGACATGGAATAAAATGTGTCATTTTAGAGAATCTATCTACTACCACAAAAATGGAATCTCTTCCTTTCTTAGTCCTAGGTAGTCCAACAATGAAATCCATACTTATATCTTCCCAAGGGCCATTAGGCGTTGGTAAGGGTGTATACAACCCGTGGGGTTGTACCTTAGCTTTGGCCTTAAGACATTCAATGCACCTTTTCAGCATGTGTTCTGCATCCCTTAACATATGAGGCCAATAAAAGTGAGTTTGCAACATGTGATAAGTTTTGTCCCTCCCAAAATGCCCCATTAAACCTCCTTTATGGGCTTTTTCCACCAATAAGATCCTAAGGGAACATCAAGGTATGCAAATCTTATCCACTTTAAACAAGAAACCTTCAAACACAAAATACTTATCATAGGGGCCTTGAGTAGTGCATCTATGAAATATCTTCCCAAATTCAGCATCATCCACATATAATTCTTTAATGTAAGTAAAACCTAACATCCTAGAATCCAAGGTGGTGATTAAGGTGTATCTCCTAGACAATGCATCCGCGACGACATTATCTGATACGGGATTTTCCGTGATTGAGTCGATCTAGGCACAATGATCTCGAACCGGGCTGAATGAAACGATTTCTGAATGCGGAATGGACGTAGGTTGATGAATGGCGTAGGAAAGGTGAGAGAAGAACCAAAGAGAGAGCCAATGAAGGAACCAAGGCTGAAGAGCCAAAACCCCAATCGTGACTGCCCTAGACCCGTCTCCAATACAACGTTACACTAGCTCCTGCTGGACTAGCACAAAGAGGGACTCGTGAAGGCTCGAAGCACCAATCCGAAGGCGGTTTGACACAAACTAGCTCAGCCAAGCAACAACAGCAATACCAACCAAAAACTCTCTTGTTCTTTGATTGATTTTGTGAAATGTTTACAAATGCAATTCTAAGCAATGGATTTAACGTAACTAATCTGCAGCTAAAGAGGCTATATAAATAGACTCTTTTATCTAGACAAAAATAAAGAAAAGAAAGCTGAAAACATTAGTGGGAAGGTGGTAATAAGAGAGCTTCCTCTAATGTAGCTAACAACCTAACAAACCACTAATCAGCATGGAAATAGGCTGAATTATTCAAACTTATCCTTGGAGTGCAAGCTGGACGTTTTTAACGTTTTTAAGGAGCCAAATGGGCTATCCGAATGGGCTGCATTGTTCAACAGATCCATGAGTGATTTGGATGTGTTTAAAGGGCCCAAATGATGATCCGAATGGGCTGAATTGTTACTCTCTTGGACCTCTTTAAACGTGATCAGCTGGCTGCCTTCTTGGGTTGTTTTAGATGTGAGCAGCAACTCCCTTTGCTCTTGGGCTGCCTTGGACGTCTCCTCCCTTTGCTCTTGCGCTGCCTTGGACGTGAGCAGCAGGCTAACCTCGTGGGCTGCTTTGGACGTGATCGGCAGCCTCCTCTTGGACTGCATTGGGCGTGAGCATGGGCTGCATTGGACGTGAGCACCAGCCTCCTCTTGGGCTGCATTGGCGTGAGCAACAACCTCCTCTCCTGGGCTGCATTGGACGTGAGCAACAACAGCCTGCATGTTCTTCTCGAGCTGCATGGAAGGTGAGTATGTCGGCATGGTCTCCTTGCTTGGTTCCCTTGCTCCTACATTCACCAAAATATTAACACATGATGTAAGGAAATTAAATGGTTCACGCATTGTGTCAAGCAATAGCACTTCCCTTGACATAACTTCTTAGATCTCCTTAGCTCTTGTTCTAGTAATGGGGCCTTGATAGCTTGTATGTGATGTTCCTACATCATCCACTCCTTCTTGGAAAGAATTCGACCCCGAATTTTCATCTTGTTCCGAAACTCCTTCATAGGGGCTCAAATCTCCTACATCGAAAGTGGTACTAACTACAAAACCAAGAAAATCACTCGGTTAGTATAGAAATCACATTTTTGAATATTAGCATACAAGTATTCTATACGCAATGTAGCAAGCACATCTCTCAAATGATTTTCATGCTCCTTTAAAGTCTTACTATAGATAAGAATGTCATCAAAGTAGACTACAACAAATAAACCAATATAAGGTCTCAAAATATGAAGTGGAATCGTAGAGTCATGAGGCACATTCACTAGAAATTTACACAAACTCATCATTAGCACATCAATAGAAGCATAGTTAGTGACATATTCATTCCTAGACTCAAGATAGCTACTTGTTGGTTGTACTAACAATGTGTGATGGATTTTGTTCTCTTTACTCTTAAGCCGTGTGATCTTAGGCTTGGGAGGGGTTCCTTGCTCTACCTTCTTGTTCTCATAGTACTCGGCTATTTGTCAAGGTGTCATAGGTTTAAGTATTAAAGTTTTACCCTTATACTCAAAGCTATATTTGTTAGAAAACCCATCATGGACAACTTTCATATCATATTGCCATGGACGACCAAGCAACAAGTGACAAGCATTCATAGGCACAACATCACATGTAATAACATCCTCATATGATCCTAATGTTATATTGACCTTAGTTTGCTTATTGACCTTAAGTTCTCCACATTCATTCATCCAATGTAGTTTATATGGCCTAGGGTGATAAAATGTAAGAAGTTGTAATTTGTTTACCATTTCAGTGCTAGCTATGTTACAACAACTTCCTCCATCAATTATCACATTACACACTTTTCCTTTAATGCTACACCTAGTATGAAACAGATTTTCACGTTGGTTATCCTCACAAGGTGCTAGTTGGACATCCAAAGTTCTCCTAGCTATCAAAGATTCACCTTGTTCATACTCAATGCAATCATCATCCTCATTTTGTTCATTGTCATCATTTAAGGCATTTTTATCATCTAATTCCACATCATCCTCACTCTCATATTCTCCTAGATGGTTTATGATCAAAGTGCGTCTATTAGGACATTCTCTACTCATGTGACCTCTACCTTGACATTTAAAACACACGATGTCCCTAGTTCTAGAGTTAGAGATAGGAGTACTCCCTCTATGATCACTAAGGCTCATTCAAGGATCGTGGTGTAGTGGCTGTTGTAGACGACTTTATTTGCCCTTCTTGGCCTATAGGTGCCGATTTCCTCTCCTCCTTCCGGCCTCCTTGCTCCCTGCCGTGGCTATGCAGCCGGCTTCCTTGTGCGTTCCAAGCATTGGGCGTCCCGGAAGGTGGCTTGTATTCCCGGTTTCGCACCTTAGTCTTCCTTTCCACCTTGATGGCCAAGTGTAGTAATTGCTCCATGGTGCTGTATGGATACATATCAACCTCATTAGCCAAATTAGAATTCAGAATACGAAGGTACCTTGCCATAGCGTTTTCTTCATCCTCTAGAACGTTGGCCTTCACCATAGCAACTTGCATATTCGTATATGCTTCCTCAGCGCTAAGTGATCCTTGTCTCAAATTTTCCAGCCGTTGTCGAAGCTCTCGGGTATAGTGAGGTGGGACGAACCTAGCCCTCATTAGTGCTTTCATATGCTCCCATGTGCTGATTTGAGGATCCAAGGTTCGAACTCTTTCTTTGACTACGTGATCCCACCATACCAAAGCATAGCCTTGGAACTCAAGAGCTGCTAGTTGAACCTTCCTAGGCTCGCTGAAGTTGTGACACAACCAAATCTGCTCAACTTTAGTTTCCCACTCCGTGTAGACGTCGGGATCACACTTTCCTTCAAAGACGGGAATTTTGATTTTGACCTTTCCGAGTCCGTCTTGCTCTTGATAGGGATGAAGGTTGTCTCGTCCTTGCCTTGGCTGCTGGAATGGCCGATTGTAGCCCTCCCACGTGTGGTCCTCAAAATGAGCTCCATTCCATCGCTGAAAATCATCAACAAATGGTGGCATGTTAGAAGCATTAGGAAGGACGTTGGACTTTACATTACCTTGATCCGGCTGATCCGGCTCTCTAGTAACACGTGAAGGACCGCCAAACTCGTAGTTAGCTCTTAAAGGTGGTGTTCCGGCTGGTGGTGTTCGTGCTTCCATAGACTCCACTCGTTTGGATAGATTAGCTACGGAATCGGACAATTTTTTCAATATACTGATCATCTCAGGCGTGACGGTCTCGCTACTCGACTTGCTGGGACTTATGGACCTGGACATGCTCAAGTAACAAACAAAGAAACCGGTTAGGTTAGAAAACAAAGATCTCACTTGTGTATCGCTCACAACTCTCGTGGGTATTGCCTAGCTGGTGGCTCGAGTTGTAAGGATCCAACACCTTAAGATCGCGATTTCCGAACCTTCTTAGCAACCCTTTGGAACTAGAACTGCTGAAACCGATGTTAGTGACGGAGATGAATCAAGACACCCCTAATTGGAGTATTGACTGTTGGGTTTGTGTAGGTATGGTAAATTGTGTTTAGAATGATGTTTTGAGATGATTGAAAGAGTCGACTTGTGCTTGATTAATAAAAGAAAGGGGCCAACCGTTTTTTGTAGTGTTTTTTTTTTTTTTTGAAAGATATCTTAGACTTTGTCAAAGATTTGTAGGAGAGAGAAGTAACCGTAATTGATTGCAGATAGGGTTACCGAAACGTGTATGCAGCGTTTGAGCTTTCTCTTTTGTTTTGTTTTCGTTTTGTGTTTGCCTCTCCTCAAGATGTTGTCCGGCTTTTGAATTGGCACACTTCAAGCACAAGTTAGATCTCAATTGGATAAGCAATAAGGTTAACAAGCAGAAGAAGTGATCAATTGTACCAACTGAGCTCTAATACCAACTGATACGGGATTGTCCGTGATTGAGTCGATCTAGGCACAATGATCTCGAACCGGGCTGAATGAAACGATTTCTGAATGCGGAATGGACGTAGGTTGATGAATGGCGCGGGAAAGGTGAGAGAAGAGCCAAAGAGAGAGCCAATGAAGGAACCAAGGCTGAAGAGCCAAAACCCCAATCGTGACTGCCCTAGACCCGTCTCCAATACAACGTTACACTAGCTCCTGCTGGACTAGCACAAAGAGGGACTCGTGAAGGCTCGAAGCACCAATCCGAAGGCGGTTTGACACAAACAAGCTCAGCCAAGCAACAACAGCAATGCCAACCAAAAACTCTCTTGTTCTTTGATTGATTTTGTGAAATGTTTACAAATGCAATTCTAAGCAATGGATTTAACGTAACTAATCTGCAGCTAAAGAGGCTATATAAATAGACTCTTTTATCTAGACAAAAATAAAGAAAAGAAAGCTGAAAACATTAGTGGGAAGGTGGTAATAAGAGAGCTTCCTCTAATGTAGCTAACAACCTAACAATCCACTAATCAGCATGGAAATAGGCTGAATTATTCAAACTTATCCTTGGAGTGCAAGCTAGACGTTTTTAACGTTTTTAAGGAGCCAAATGGACTATCCGAATGGGCTGCATTGTTCAACAGATCCATGAGTGATTTGGATGTGTTTAAAGGGCCCAAATGATGATCCGAATGGGCTGAATTGTTACTCTCTTGGACCTCTTTAAACGTGATCAGCTGGCTGCCTTCTTGGGCTGTTTTAGATGTGAGCAGCAGCTCCCTTTGCTCTTGGGCTGCCTTGGACGTCTCCTCCCTTTGCTCTTGGGCTGCCTTGGACGTGAGCAGCAGGCTAACCTCGTGGGCTGCTTTGGACGTGATCAGCAGCCTCCTCTTGGACTGCATTGGACGGGAGCATGGGCTGCATTGGACGTGAGCACCAGCCCCCTCTTGGGCTGCATTGGCGTGAGCAACAACCTCCTCTCCTGGGCTGCATTGGACGTGAGCAACAGCAGCCTGCATGGTCTCCTCGAGCTGCATGGAAGTTGAGTACGTCGGCATGGTCTCCTTGCTTGGTTCCCTTGCTCCTACATTCACCAAAATATTAACACATGATGTAAGGAAATTAAATGGTTCACGCATTGTGTCAAGCAATAGCACTTCCCTTGACATAACTTCTTGGATCTCCTTAGCTCTTGTTCTAGTAATTGGGCCTTGATAGCTTGTGTGTGATGTTCCTACATCATTATCCTTTCCTTTCTTATACTTGATAATGTACGGAAAGGTTTCGATGAACTCCATCCACCTACCATGCCGCCTATCTAGCTTATCTTGGCTCCTAAAGTGTCTAAGTGAATCATGATCAGTTTTCAAAACAAACTCTTGAGGCCAAAGGTAATGTTGCCATGTTTTGAGTACTCTAAACAAGGCATACAATTCTTTGTCATAAGTGGAGTAGTTTAAGCATGCACCCTTCAATTTTTCATTAAAGAAAGCTAGAGGCTTACCTTCTTGCATAAGGACGCCGCCAATACCAATACCGGATGCGTCGTATTCAACCTCAAAGGGTTTAGTGAAGTCCGGTAGAGCGAGTAGGGGTGCATGGGTGAGGCGTCTCTTGAGCTCTTTAAAGGCTCTTTGCTGCGGTTCATTCCACTCAAAAGGAACCTTCTTTTTGGTCAAAGCCGTGAGAGGTGCTGCAATGGTGCTAAAATCTCTCACAAACCTTCTATAGAATGTAGCTAGGCCATGGAAACTCCTCACGTCGCCAACCGACCTAGGAGTGGGCCATTCATTGATTGCCTTCACCTTGTCCTCATCCACTTGCAAACCATTGGCACTTACTACAAAACCAAGAAAAATCACTCGGTTAGTATAGAAATCACACTTTTGAATATTAGCATACAAGTATTCTATACGCAATGTAGCAAGCACATCTCTCAAATGATTTCATGCTCTTTTAAAGTCTTACTATAGATAAGAATGTCATCAAAGTAGACTACAACAAATAAACCAATATAAGGTCTCAAAATATGATTCATTAATCTCATGAAGGTACTAGGAGCGTTAGTTAAGCCAAAAGGCATTACTAGCCACTCATAGAGACCAAATTTGGTTTTAAAAGCTGTTTTCCATTCATCCCCTTCCCTCATTCATATTGATGGTAGCCACTCCTAAGGTCAATCTTTGTGAAAATTGTAGCTCCATGTAACTCATCAAGCATATCATCTAAACGGGGGATCGGGTATCTATACTTGATAGTAATGTTATTGATTGCTCTACAATCAATACACATTCTCCAAGTATTATCCTTCTTGGGTACTAGCAGGACGGGAACGGCACAAGGACTAAGGCTTTCCTGAACATACCCCTTATCTAGCAAGGCTTGAACTTGGTTATGAATTTCCTGGGCTTCCGTACGGTTCATCCTATAGGCGGGCCTATTGGGAAGAGTGGCTCCGGGTATTAAATCTATTTGGTGTTCAATGCCCCTAATGGGCGGCAAGCCGGCTGGAATCTCCTCAGGAAAAACGTCCCTAAACTCGTCTAACAGCCCCTGGATAGAACTAGGAAGTGGAATCGTAGAGTCATGAGGCACATTCACTAGAGATTTACACAAACTCATCATTAGCACATCCATAGAAGCATAGTTAGTGACATATTCATTCCTAGACTCAAGATAGCTACTTGTTGGTTGTACTAACAATGTATGATGGGTTTTGTTCTCCTTACTCTTAGGCCATGTGATCTTAGGCTTGGGAGGGGTTCCTTGCTCTACCCTCTTGTTCTCATAGTACTCCGCTATTTGTAAAGGTGTCATAGGTTAAAGTGTTAAAGTTTTACTTTTATACTCAAAGCTATATTTATTAAAAAACCCATCATGAACAACTTTCCTATCATATTGCCATGGACGGCCAAGCAACAAGTGACAAGCATTCATAGGCACAACATCACATGTAATAACATCCTCATATGATCCTAATGTTATATTGACCTTAGTTTGCTTATTGACCTTAAGTTCTACACACTAATTCATCCAATGTAGTTTATATGGCCTAGGGTGATAAAATGTAAGAAGTTGTAATTTGTTTACCATTTCAGTGCTAGCTATGTTGCAACAACTTCCTCCATCAATTATCACATTACACACTTTGCCTTTAATACTACACCTAGTATGAAACAGATTTTCACGTTGGTTATCCTCACAAGGTGCTAGTTGGACATGCAAAGTTCTCCTAGCTATCAAAGATTCACCTTGTTCATACTCAATGCAATCATCATGCTCATTTTGTTCATTGTCATCAATTAATGCATTTTCATCATCTAATTCCACATCATCCTCACTCTCATATTCTCCTAGATGGTTTATGATCAAAGTGCGTCTATTAGGACATTCTCTACTCATGTGGCCTCTACCTTGGCATTTAAAACACACAATGTCCCTAGTTCTAGAGTTAGAGATAGGAATACTCCCTCGATGATCACTCGAAGGCTCATTCGAGGATCGTGGTGTAGTGGACGGTGTAGAAGACCTTCTTTGCCCTTCTTGGCCTATAGGTGCCGACTTTCTCTCTTCCTTCCGGCCTCCTTGATCCTTGCTGTGGTTAGGCAGCCGGCTCCCTTGTGCTTTCCAAGCGTTGGGCGTTCCATGGGGTGGCTTGTATTCCCGGTTTCGCACCTTAGTCTTCCTTTCCACCTTGATGGCCAAGTGTAGTAATTGCTCCATGGTGCTGTAAGGATACATATCAACTTAATTAGCCAAATTAGAATTCAGAATTCGAAGATTCCTAGCCATAGTGTTTTCTTCATCCTCTAGAACGTTGGCCTTGACCATAGCAACTTGCATATTCGTATAGGCTTCCTCAGCGCTAAGTGAACCTTGTCTCAAATTTTCCAGCCGTTGTCGAAGCTCCCGGGTATAGTGAGGTGGAACGAACCAAGCCCTCATTAGTGCCTTCATATTCTCCCATGTGGTGATTTGAGGATCCAATGTTCGAACTCTTTCTTTGACTACGTGATCCCACCATACCAAAGCATAGCCTTGGAACTCAAGAGCGGCTAGCTGAACCTTCCTAGGCTCGCTGAAGTTGTGACACAACCAGATCTGCTCAACTTTAGTTTCCCACTCCGTGTAGACGTCGGGATCACACTTTCCTTCAAAGACGGGAATTTTGATTTTGACTTTGCCGAGTCCGTCTTGCTCTTGATAGGGCCACATATTATCACGTTCTCGTCCTTGCCTTGGCTGCTGGAATGGCCGATTGTAACCTTCCCAAGTGTGGTCCTCGAAAGCAGCTTCATTCCGTCGCTGAAAATCATCAACAAATGGTGGCATGTTATAAGCATTAGGGAGAACATTGGACTGTAAATTACCTTGATCCGGATGATCCGGCTCTCTAGTAACACGTGAAGGACCGCCAAACTCATAGTTGGTTCTCAAAGGCGGTGTCCCGGCTGGTGGTGTTCGTGCTTCCATAGACTCCACTCGTTTGGATAGGTTAGCTACGGAATCGGACAATTGCTTCAATAGACTGATCATCTCAGGTGTGACGGTCTCGCTACTCGACTTGCTGGGACTTAGGGACCTGGACATGCTCAAGTAACAAACAAAGAACCGGTTAGGTTAGAAAAGCAAAGATCTCACTTGTGTATCGCTCACTCTCTCGTTGGTATTGCCTAGCTGGTGGCTCGAGTTGTAAGGATCCAACACCTTAAGATCACGATTTCCGAACCTTCTTAGCAACCCTTTGGAACTAGAACTGCTGAAATCGATGTTAGTGTCGGAGATGAATCAAGACACCCCTAATTGGAGTATTGACCGTTGGATTGGTGTAGGTATGGTGAATGTGTTTAGAATGACGTTTTGAAGTTGATTTGAGAGAGTTTTCTTGTGCTTGATTAATAAAAAAGGGCCAGCCGTTTTGTATAGTCTTTTTTTGTTTTTTTTTTTTGAAAGATCATCTTAGACTTTGTCAAAGATTTGAGGGAGAGAAGGTAACCGAAACTGATTGCAGCGAGAATTGTAGGAGAGCAGGTTACCGAATTGTGTATGCAGCGTTTGAGCTCTCTTTTTGTTTTGTTTTCGTTTTGTGTTTACCTCTCCTCAAGATGTTGTCCGGAACTAAGAACCCTTGGCTTTTGCTTTTGAACACTTTAAGCACAAGTTAAATCTCAATTGGATAAGCAATAAGGTTAACAAAGAAGAAAGGAGTGATCAATTGTACCAACTGAGCTCTGATACCAACTAATACGGAATTGTCCGTGAATGAGTCGATCTAGGTACAATGATCTCGAATCCGGCTGAATGAGGCGAATCCAGAATGCGGAATGAAACGTGGATGGTGAATGGCGCAGGAAGGTGTAGAGAAGAACCAAAGAGAGTGAACGAAAGAACCAAGGCTGAAGACCCAAAACCCCACTCGTGAATGCCCTAGACCCGTCTCCAATACAACTTTACACTAGCTCCAGCTGGACTAGCACAAAGAGGGACTCGTGAAGGCTCGAAGCACCAGTCCGAAGGCGGTTGACACAAACAAGCTCAGCCAAGCAACAACAGCAATGCCAACCAAAAACTCTCTTATTCTTTGATTGATTTTGTGAATGATTACAAATGTAATTCTAAGCAATGGAAATAACGTAACTAATCAGCAGCTAATAAGAGGCTATATATAGACTCTTTTATCTAGACAAAATAAAGAAAAGAAAACTAAAACATTAGTGGGAAGGTGGTAATAAGAGAGCTTCCTCTAATGTAGCTAACAACCTAACAAACAACTAATTCAACATGAGAATAGGCTGACTTATTCAATTAACTCCTTGGAGTGAGTTGGCCGATTTTAAGAGCCAAATGGGCTATCCGAATGGGCTGAATTGTTCAACAGATTCATGAGTGATTTGGATGTGTTTTAAGAGCCCAAATGATGATCCGAATGAGCTGACTTGTTACTCTCTTGGGCCTCCTTGAACGTGATTAGTTGGCTGCCCTCTTGGGCTGTTTTGGACGTAAGCAGCAGCCTACCCTCTTGGATTGCCTTGGACGTGTTTGCTTGCCTCCCCTCTTGGGCTGCCTTGGACGTGATCAGCAGCTTCTCCTCTTGGGCTGCTTTGGATGTGAGCAACAACCTCCCCTCTTGGGCTGCATGGGACGTGAGCAACAACCTCCTCTCTTGGCTGCTTCGGACGTGATCAACAGCCTCCTCTTGGACTGCTTTGGACGTGAGCAACATCTACTCCCTTTGCTTGCTTGCTCCTGCATTCATCAAAAGATTAACACATGAGGTATGGCAATTAAATGGTTTACGCATTGTGCCAAGCAATAGCACTTCCCTTGACGTAGCTTCTTGGATCTCCTTAGCTCTTGCTCTAGTAATGGGACCTTGATAGCTTCCATGTGATGGTCCTACATCACTATACGAATATGCAAGTTGCTATGGTGAAGGCCAACGTTCTAGAGGATGAAGAAAACACTATGGCTAGGTAACTTCGTATTCTGAATTCTAATTTGGCTAATGAAGTTGATATGTATCCCTACAGCACCATGGAGCAATTACTACACTTGGCCATTAAGGTGGAAAGGAAGACTAAGGTGCGAAATCGGGAATACAAGCCACATCATGGGGCGCCCAACGCTTGGAAAGCACAAGGGAGCCGGCTGCCTAACCACAGCAAGGATCAAGGAGGCCGGAAGGAAGAGAAAAATTCGGCACCTATGGGCCAAGAAGGGCAAAGAAGGTCTTCTACACCGTCCACTACACCACGATCCTTGAATGAGCCTTCGAATGATCATCGAGGGAGTACTCCTATCTCTAACTCTAGAACTAGGGACATTGTGTGTTTTAAATGCCAAGGTAGAGGACACATGAGTAGAGAATGTCCAAATAGACGCACTTTGATCATAAATCATCTAGGAGAATATGAGAGTGAGGATGATGTGGAATTAGATGATGAAAATGCATCAATTGATGACAATGAACAAAATGAGAATGATGATTGCATTGAGTATGAACAAGTTGAATCTTTGATAGCTAGGAGAACTTTGCATGTCCAACTAGCACCTTGTGAGGATAACCAACGTGAAAATCTGTTTCATACTAGGTGTAGTATTAAAGGAAAAGTGTGTAATGTGATAATTGATGGAGGAAGTTGTTGCAATATAGCTAGCACTGAAATGGTAAACAAATTACAACTTCTTACATTTTATCACCCTAGGCCATATAAACTACATTGGATGAATGAGTGTGGAGAACTTAAGGTCAATAAGCAAACTAAGGTCAATATAACATTAGGATCATATGAGGATGTTATTACATGTGATGTTGTGCCTATGAATGCTTGTCACTTGTTGCTTGGCCGTCCATGGCAATATGATAGGAAAGTTGTTCATGATGGGTTTTCTAATAAATATAGCTTTGAGTATAAAGGTAAAACTTTAACACTTAAACCTATGACACCTTTAGAAATAGCCGAGTACTATGAGAACAAGAGGGTAGAGCAAGGAACCCCTCCCAAACCTAAGATCACACGGCCTAAGAGTAAGGAGAACAAAACCCATCAAACACTGTTAGTGCAACCAACAAGTAGCTATCTTGAGTCTAGGAATGAATATGTCACTAACTATGCTTCTACGGATGTGCTAATGATGAGTTTGTGTAAATCTCTAGTGAATGTGCCTCATGACTCTACGATTCCACTTCCTAGTTCTATCTAGGGGCTGTTAGACGAGTTTAGGGACGTTTTTCCTGAGGAGATTCCAGCCGGCTTGCCGCCCATTAGGGGCATTGAACACCAAATAGATTTAATACCCGGAGCCACTCTTCCCAATAGGCCCGCCTATAGGATGAACCCTACGGAAGCCCAGGAAATTCAGAACCAAGTTCAAGCCTTGCTATATAAGGGGCATGTTCGGGAAAGCCTTAGTCCTTGTGCCGTTCCCGTCCTGCTAGTACCCAAGAAGGATAATACTTGGAGAATGTGTATTGATTGTAGAGCAATCAATAACATTACTATCAAGTATAGACACCCGATTCCCCGTTTAGATGACATGTTTGATGAGTTACATGGAGCTACAATTTTCACTAAGATTGACCTTAGGAGTGGCTACCATCAAATTAGAATGAGGGAAGGGGATGAATGGAAAACAGCTTTTAAAACCAAATTTGGTCTCTATGAGTGGCTAGTAATTCCTTTTGGCTTAACTAACGCTCCTAGTACCTTCATGAGATTAATGAATCATATTTTGAGACCTTATATTGGTTTATTTGTTGTAGTCTACTTTGATGACATTCTTATCTATAGTAAGACTTTAAAAGAGCATGAAAATCATTTGAGAGATGTGCTTGCTACATTGCGTATAGAATTCTTGTATGCTAATATTCAAAAATGTGATTTCTATACTAACCGAGTGATTTTTCTTGGTTTTGTAGTAAGTGCCAATGGTTTGCAAGTGGATGAGGACAAGGTGAAGGCAATCAATGAAAGGCCCATTCCTAGGTCGGTTGGCGACGTGAGGAGTTTCCATGGCCTAGCTACATTCTATAGAAGATTTGTGAGAGATTTTAGTACTATTGCAGCACCACTCACGGCTTTGACCAAAAAGAAGGTTCCTTTTGAGTGGAATGAACCGCAGCAAAGAGCCTTTGAAGAGCTCAAGAGACGCCTCACCCATGCACCACTACTCGCTCTACCGGACATCACTAAACCCTTTGAGGTTGAATGCGACGCGTCCGGTATTGGTATTGGCGGCCTTATGCAAGAAGGTAAGCCTCTAGCTTTCTTTAGTGAAAAATTGAAGAGTGCATGCTTAAACTACTCCACTTATGACAAAGAATTGTATGCCTTGTTTAGAGTACTCAAAACATGGCAACATTACCTTTGGCCTCAAGAGTTTGTTTTGAAAACCGATCATGATTCACTTAGACACTTTAGGAGCCAAGATAAGCTAGATAGGCGGCATGGTAGGTCGATGGAGTTCATCGAAACCTTCCCTTACATTATCAAGTATAAGAAAGGAAAGGATAATGTCGTAGCGGATGTATTGTCTAGGAGATACACCTTAATCACCACCTTGGATTCTAGGATGTTAGATTTTACTTACATTAAAGAATTATATGTGGATGATCCTGAATTTGGGAAGATATTTCATAGATGCACTACTCAAGGCCCTTATGATAAGTATTTTGTGTTTGAAGGTTTCTTGTTTAAAGTGGATAAGATTTGCATACCTAGATGTTCCCTTAGGATCTTATCGGTGGAAGAAACCCATAAAGGAGGTTTAATGGGGCATTTTGGGAGGGACAAAACTTATCACATGTTGCAAACTCACTTTTATTGGCCTCATATGTTAAGGGATGTAGAACACATGTTGAAAAGGTGCATTGAATGTCTTAAGGCCAAAGCTAGGGTACAACCCCACGGGCTGTATACACCCTTACCAACGCCTAATGGCCCTTGGGAAGATATAAGTATGGATTTCATTGTTGGACTACCTAGGACTAAGAAAGGAAGAGATTCCATTTTTATGGTAGTAGATAGATTATCTAAAATGACACATTTTATTCCATGTCATAAAACTGATGATGCATATAATGTTGCTAATCTTTTCTTTAAGGAAATAGTGAGATTGCATGGAATACCTAAAACTATTGTTAGTGATAGGGATGTCAAGTTTTTGAGTTTCTTTTGGAAAACGCTTTGGGGAAAAACGGGCACTAGATTACTATTCTCGACCTCTAGTCATCCCCAAACAGATGGGCAAACGGAAGTCACCAATAGGACCCTAACGACCCTCCTTAGAACCATGTTGAAAGATAACTTAAAAGAATGGGAAGACATGTTACCACATATTGAGTTTGCTTATAATCGCACCATGCATTCTTCCACTTCGTTATCACCTTTCAAATGTGTTTATGGATTTAACCCTTTAACTCCTTTGGACTTATTACCGATTCCTCGAAAGGATCGAGTAGCTTTTGATGCTTTGGAACAGGCGGACTACATTAAGGAACTTCATGATAAGACCAAGGCTGCACTTGATAAGAAGGGCGTTGAAACTGCAGCTCGGAATAACAAAGGACGTCGGAAGATATTTTTCCAGCCCGGCGACTTAGTTTGGCTACATCTAAGGAAAGAGCGGTTTTTCGACAAAACGCCATTCCAAGCTAGCACCACGGGGTGATGGACCATTCAAAGTCTTACACCGGATTAACGACAATGCATATGTGTTGGACTTACCGGACGAGTATGGAGTAAGTACCACTTTTAACGTAGGAGATTTGAGCCCCTATGAAGGAGATTCGGAACAAGATGAAAATTCGGGGTCGAATTCTTTCCAAGAAGGAGTGGATGATGTAGGACCATCACATGGAAGATATCAAGGTCCCATTACTAGAGCAAGAGCTAAGGAGATCCAAGAAGTTACGTCAAGGGAAGTGCTATTGCTTGACACAATGCGTGAACCATTTAATTTCCATACATCATGTGTTAATCTTTTGGTGAATGTAGGAGAAAGTGAACCAAGCGAGGAGACCATGCCGACGTGCTCACTTCCCATGCAGCTCGAGGAGACCATGCAGACGTTGCTCACGTCCAAGGCAGCCCAAGAGGGGAGGTTGTTGCTCACGTCCAATGCAGCCCAAGAGGGGAGGCTGTTGCTCACGTCCAATGCAGCCCAAGAGGGGAGGTTGTTGCTCGCGTCCAATGCAGCCCAAGAGGGGAGGCACCTGCTCACGTTTAAGGCAGCCCAAGAGGATAGCAAGCTGCTCACATTCAAGGAGGCCCAAGAGAGTAACCAGCTCCCTCATTTGGATCATCATTTGGGCTCTTAAAACCATCCAAATCACTCATGGATTTGTTGAACAATTCAGCCCATTCGGATAGTCCATTTGGGCTCTTAAAAAACGTCCAGCTCACTCCAAGGATATGCTTGAATAAGTCAGCCTATTTTTATGCTGAAATAGTTGTTTGTTAAGTTGTTAGCTACATTAGAGGAAGCTCTCTTATTACCACCTCCCCACTAATGTTTTAGTTTTCTTTTCTTTATTTTTGTCTAGATAAAAGAGTCTATATATAGCCTCTTTTAGCTGCTGAATAGGTACGTTATTTTCATTGCTTAGAATTACAATTGTAATCATTCACAAAATCAATCAAAGAACAAGAGAGTTTTTGGTTGGCATTGCTGTTGTTTGCTTGGCTGAGCTTGTTCGTGTCAACCGCCTTCGGATTGGTGCTTCGAGCCTTCACGAGTCCCTCTTTGTGCTAGTCCAGCCGGAGCTAGTGTAAAGTTGTATTGGAGACGGGTCTAGGGCATTCACGAAGTGGGGTTTTGGCTCTTCAGCCTTGGTTCCTTTTGTTGACTCTCTTTGGTTCTTCTCTACACCTTTCTGCGTTCATTTACCCTCTACATTTCATTCCGCATCTGGATTCGCCTCATTCAGCCGGATTCGGATCATTGTACCTAGATCGACTCATTCACGGACTAATACCGTATCAACCAAGGTGGTATTTTCGGTCCTACCTCCAAGGAATGTGGAGGAGGTATGCAACTTTTAGGTTGGTGGGCTATAACTACCGAGTTGCGGAATGGTTTCAACGCCCTTCCTTTCAGAGGAAGTATACGAGAATGGTATGGTCTAAGCCGTGTCCGTGGAGCTTTGAAAAGCAGCAGAGGTGAGTGATCTCTACTCCGATATCTTTTGCACAAACAAAGAGTCTTGTGGACTTGGTGACAAATAGTGATGCATCCAAGCGCGGCTTGGGATGCAAATGAAGTGACAAGAAAGGTTTCGCGTATGTGTTAGACAACTTTGGGCATATGAGAAGAATTACATATAAAGGGCTGAGATTTAGCCGATTTAATGTATGCACTTAAAATGATGTCGGTATTTTTGTTATGAAGGGACATGCTAGTCTTGTATGGAAGATAAGAGTATGATATATATATTTTAACTCAACAAGAGCTGAATACCCACCAGACATGATGGCTAAAATTGTTTAAGGACTTCATTCAGGTGATTTTGTATCATCCGCGGTAGCTGAATGTGGTCACCAACACCCTTAGTAAGTGGACACTTCGAGAGGAAGCAAAAACTTAACTGACGATTCAATTTAAGTTTATTAACTTAGATGATATTTAAAGAGGTCCGACATAAGGGCGGGATTTGTATGGCCTTGATGAAGATCCAGGATAGAAGGTCTCGAGGAGAGACACCATCAACCTTTATGGGTTGACAGTTTGTTGAGACGCCATGAGCGTCTATGTGTAGATATAACGACGAGCCGAGATAGAGCCTTTGGGAGGCTCACACTACCCTTACTAGTTCACCCTGGTGCTGGTAAGAGTTATCCGGATTGGTGATGTTCACATTGGTGAGGCGGGCTTAAGCCCGATGTGGCTAAGTACATAGCCAATATGCGACCCATCATCAGGTAAAACTTGAGCACCATAAGACGGGACGAGGACTTCATTCACCGCAAGTTACATAATGGGAATGGGATGATACCTCCATAAATGTTATTACCAGTTTTAGACCGAGTAAGAGTTGTGACGCAATTTGGGTTGTAGTAGACCAACCGACAAAGACAACGCGCTTTATACCCTATCGGGAAACAAAGCCGATGTGTTGGCTAGTTGTGGAAGCTACTAAGTTCATAGTGAGATTACCTGGGATACTGAGTACCATCGTCTCGGATCAAGGTGGGCGATTCACCTCGGGATTTTTGGCAGCATGATCATGCCGCTTTGGGTACCATTTGCATTTCATGACAGCTCTGGTGACAAGTGTGATCCTAACACTTCCCTTTGTTCAAGATTATGTATTATTATAATTGACATACGCCGTTCGGGATGACCCTTGGTAGGCATTAAATGTGTTGAAGTGTCGTACACCTTTGTGTTGGAATTAGAGTAGTACATGTGTGGATAGCCTGAGTAGATACAAGATGACCTCGCTCGATTAGCGATGGTCCAAGAGCGGATGCTAGTCGAGTTGAGTCGCCAGAAGGCGTATATAGATGAGAGGCGCAAACCTCTGGAGTTCAGATATGGAGTAGATCAAGTTGAGTCAAGAGTTTCACAAGCGCGAGCCGTCAAATGTTTGGCATTATAGGGAAGTTGAGTCCCCGACATTTTTTTTTGGACTTTTGAGATCTTGGAATGAGTTTGGGAAGTGGCTTACAAGTTGACGTTGCCACCAAGAATCGATGATGTTTACCATGTTTCATGTGTGTCAATCGAGGGAGTACATGTATGACTTGAGGTATGTTGTCAATCATGATGATCTAGTTGCGTAGACATGGAGCCAATGAGGCTAACTGGAAACGGAGGATGGTATCTTTGGTTGAGTTTTTCGACCCCTCGTTCTGTAAGTGAGCCTTGGCTACTTGACCTTTTGTTCTTTTTCTAAATGAGCAGCCCTCTCTCTCTCTCTCTCCCCTTTTCGCATTACTCTCCTCCCACCCTCTCTTCTCTCTATCTCTTTCTATGGAACTCTTGGCATCTTCTCCCATGGGGCTTCCTCTTCCTCCCGTGTGAGCTGATCATTTTGGATATGGAATAGAAACAGAGGACCCGAGGTATTGTAGGTAATCTCTTCCTCTTCTTCATCTTCTTCGCCTTTGAGTCTTAATGGTGGAAGCCATGGATTCTCAAGCTTGGTCCTCTTTTGTGTTGCATGTGATTGGATCCGATCTAGGCAGTGGTGTGGTGTGTGGATCCATGTGATGGACATCCATGAGGGAGAAAGCCATCTAGGAGGCACCTATGCACATCAAGGAACCAACCGAAGACTTATCGGGATTGCTCTTCTGGAGTTCGACCGCACCCGTGGTTGGACAGCGCCGCGGGGGTGCCCTCAGCACTAGAGCCGCAGGGGTGACTGGCCTGAGCCGCGGGGGCGGCTCCTCTGGGTCGTTGGAGCAGCTCCCTAGGCCGTAGGGGCAGCTTTGCCAGAACCCTGGCTGCCGGTGCAACCTTCTGCTCTTCTCCGTGGCCACGCTTCCTTGTTCTGCGACAACGTACCTACCCCAATGAGTACCCCTTCTTCGATCTTGTGTCCGTCTCTTATCCTAGTGAGGTTATATCTTAGAATCATGCTAGATTGAATCTAACATAACCATGTGAAATGCCAAGTAGTGGCTTTGAACCTTAGGTGAGTGTTTAAGGATTGATTGAACGCTCTAAGGCTTGAATTGTGGATGTTATCCTGTGAGGCTTGTTGAGGTTGTGAGGTTGTGGTCTTATTATGATTGCTGAGATTGTGAAGACTAGGACGTGAGTATCCTAGCATGTGTTATGATGGTTGTGTTTTTGTTAGTTCGTGAGGACTATGAGTGTTATCCTAGATTATGAGAGTCTATGATCTTGTAAGATCAATATTGATGACATGATTTATGACACTAGTTTAGGCACTCATTTAGATAGTTTTCCATTCCTTTCATGCATGTGTTCCGCATTAGTTCGTGACGTTTACGCTTAATTCATGCATATCGTAGGAATAGACGTCTACACAAGCATGTGTCGGTTTTGTAGGTGTTTTGGGGACATTTGAGGCGTTATTGATCATATCCAAGGTTTGAGCCTCATGATGGTCCGGATTTATGGTTCCAAATGACCCATGCTTGGAGGAAAGAAGGCAAGGACCCTAGTTGGATGCAAGGAATGGTCTAACTCATGTTTAAGTGGTGTTTTGGGCTATTTTAGTGTCATCTCGGTCCAAGGCTTACCCATCTTGGCTGAGATGCTCCTTGGAGCAACCGGGATTCCTCTTTGGACAGCCCACGACACTTGGCACACACTTCCTATGTCATCCTTGCTTTTGGTGGAGTACTTATGTGATATTGCAGGCTGTTTTCGAGGCTTCTTCCTCCCTTTTTCCATTTTCCTCTAGCTCTTCTCCAACACACTTTGGATTGTAGCTCTCTTCCAAGCATCCTTGTGGGTGTTCTTAGAAGAGATTATTGTAGTTTTTAGTTTTAGAGTGAGATTTGAGTGCTTTTGAGTGAGGTTTCCATTGTTTGTACCTTGAAGCTGCATCTTGGGCCCTTTGTAAGATTTGATAACTTCTATTCCAACTTTGTAATGTCTTTTATTTGGTTCATTCTTCATTATCTAGCTATGACTTGCAAGCATGCTTTATTTATGAAGTTTGATCTAGAAATGTATGTTGTTGGCTAAGTAGATGCGATTCTAGAGTGAAGGAATGATGTTTATGCTTTTGACTATGATTGTATGAACTTGCATGTTAGCTTAGGATGGATTTGTGTTCGAAACCTTAACTCAGTCCATGATCTTGGTCTGTTCTTCATACCATTTCGGCCGAGATGACTATGATCCACCCGAGATGCATGTGTTATTGTTCTATTGTTGATGCATCTTCATGTTAGGATGTAGATGTGTTGAAATACTAGTATTTGCTGATCCTAATCTAGCTTAGGGTTGTAACACCCCGATTCCGCGGGACTCGGGATGTCACATTGGGCTAGGATCTCACAATGGATCCTGACCCTAGCCTGACAACAAGTTCACTGGACCTTACAACATGACACTGACAGATATAAAACAAATACATAAAACAGTATAAAATGTACGACCCAAAATAAACAACAACATAGCCGAGTATATAAAACGACAACCTCACACATGAGGTACAAAAGAACATCCTCACGCAGGAAGGGAACACAACAAACCCAAACCAACCGCCTAATGTACGAGAGTCCTCGGCCTGTCACCCTGCCAGATCACCCAATAGCGCCTAACCTGTAAACATCTACAACACGGTATGAAACCGTTAGCTAACCATACATATATGAGGTAATGCATAAGCACAAGCACAATCATGAAAGATAAACACATCAGCATGCTATCACACATTTACCCATTTATTATCTTTATATAATAACCATTCACTCAAAAACCGTATATATATAGATAGATGAAAGTATGTGACACGAGGACCGATACATCCCCGCCTGTGAGTACAATGTCCAGCTGTACGAGTATCGGTCACACAATCCGTGTACCCTATGGGAGTGGATTGCGCCCTTGTTATAAACCAGTCTGGCCCGACATCAGAGAACCTCCCAGACTCCACGGCGGGATGAAAGGGAAAGGTTATCACAGCCACGCGGTGGGGCAGTCAATAGAACATAGGTCGATAAAAACGACAACTATTGCTATCATAGCAAACATATAAAGCACACACCACTCATGCAAACACCCAATATAGGGATGGTAGCTAAGTAAGTCCTACGGACTTACC
This sequence comes from Fagopyrum homotropicum, assembly GCA_033239125.1. Classification (NCBI taxonomy): domain Eukaryota; kingdom Viridiplantae; phylum Streptophyta; class Magnoliopsida; order Caryophyllales; family Polygonaceae; genus Fagopyrum; species Fagopyrum homotropicum. The sequence continues at coordinate 65,288,887 of BSWB01000005.1, forward strand.
TCAACCTCGTACAAACTCAACCACGATCACCTCTACACTAGAGGGACAACACGGCCTATAAACAAGGCATAAAGAGATATATCAACCTCTATTCATCAAAGGGGTCACACCTAGACCCAAAGGGATCCATGAGGATCATACTCAATCTATAAGCCTCACAACCAACTAAACCTCAATATCTCAGTCTAACTCACAATTCCTCAAATCTCAAGGTAGTATCTAATCAACATTCCTCAATCTGAATTCTAATCCTAATTTAATTAATTAACCTTTAATTAATTAATTAGATTTCGCCAGAATAACGTTTTGCCCGCAGACAATTTCTAAACCCCCTGTCATCAGATTTCATCAAACAAACAACTCATAATCACCAGAATAAAATAACGACCATAATGGAATTCATAATTGTCCTATTTGACAAGCCTAAAGTCAATTTAGGCCAAATCGCAGTGCGGAAAACGAATAAATTCATAACTTATTCGTTACTAACCCGATTGACGATCTGAAAGAAGATTCGGAATCACAACGACGCTGGCTACGCATGGACATCATCAAATTCACCGGAATTTGAGCGACGGAACCGTCATGGTGACATATATGCTCGACCAGCCCTCCATATACTCGGAAATGCAGAAACTCGGTACCGTTATGAAGAGAATGAAGAGAGGAATCCAGAAACTCAAACGGAATTGAAATCGGATTAGAAACGGAGAGTAGATCTGAGTTTGAAGGTTGAGAGAAATCAGAGTTTTTACGAGGAAACGTGAAATGAAATGAATTAATAAAGGATTTTCCGCTATTTATAGTGAAGACGATAATTATCCTTTAGTAAAGTCGATAATTATCCTTTAACCGATCCAAATGCGGGTCGAACCTCTTTCTCCAAACTTCTCGAGATTGGAACATTAAATCTGGAATATTGTAGGGATAATTATTACACAACTGCCTCGGAAAACGTGGTATTCCTAAGCCGTCTTTCTTAGCCGTTAAGAAACGAAATAGCGACTGTTTTGGCCATTTTGCCTCTCCATGTTATTTCATATCTAGGACATATCTGATGTCCTGATCATTTCTCTCAACTGCATTTTTATTAATTGGAGCTCCCAAATGCTCCAAATAACACCGGAGGGTAAAAATAATTACCCGGGAGAAAAAGTAAAAATTTCCCCAAACGTCCAAAATTATGCCGGGAACATAACGGTGGGACTCTTACTCATCACTTGCGAAGTCTTCACGAGTTATATGTTAATTACTATCAACGATTAAGTTAATCAACATTAATTAGAATTCGAAATCCTAGTTATTACATCACACACCCCTTAAAAAAAGGTTTCGTCCCGAAACTTGCAAAATCCCAAAGTCATCTCGGACCCATAAGCCGAGGTATAACTCTCACTCTCTCTATCGGAGGTATCACATCTCCGTTCAAAAGGTCATCACCTATAACAATCTATAACCTCAATGTCACCATGGAGGAATCATCAACTCCAAAAAACAGGGTCATAACGCTAACCAAAGGCGTAGAGGAATCACGTCTCTCGCCATACCATATCACAAGGCATAGAGGAAGCACATCTCTAGCCCAAACATATCACAAGCATAGAGGAAATACGTCTCTAGCAAACCATAATCATATATATCGTATGGAGGAATCACATCTCCACTAAAACTATGTCCATCAAGGTAGCATGGAGGAAAGAACTATCTCCAGCTGAATCCTAATCACACTCAAATAGCATGAAGGAAAGAACCATCTCCAGCTATAAATATAATCATACTCGGGTAGCATGGAGGAAGTAATCATCTCCAGCTATAACATACATCACGCTAGCACATCAAGATCTACTAAGATCATAAATCACATCACAACTAGCATGGAATAACACATCAAGGCATATAAGCACATAAGCACAACATTCATCAAGATAGCACTAAGATCTACTCGTGCTCCCACAAATGGGTCTGTCCCAACATATACTCTAGATAGTTCCTCAAGACACTATCCTCAGTCTCTCACATAGCCTCTTCAAGTCTTCATCTTTACCATCATATCCTCAATATGGGAATGTCTTTCGAATGCAAGCGTTTCATATCTCATTCCAAGAATGTAATCGAATTCTCAACAAAAGTGTGGTTGGACTCAACCATCAAATCATCGTAACTCACAAGGTGTCTCGAGTCTGGTATATACTTCCTCAGTTGAGACATATGAAACATTGGGTGGATATCCTCTAATCTCAGAGGCAAAGCTAAACATCATGCTACCTTCTCTGTACTGATCGATCTCAAATAAACCATAGTGGAAACTCAGTTCCCTTTCCATATTAACACGTCTAACGTCTTACAGCTGAGATACTTACAGCCAGACATGAACTCTCGCTTGAACTTTAGAGGTTAATGCCTCTTGTCTACATATAATATATGGCGACTCTGTACAGCCAGCATTATTCCTTCAATCAACGTTACTTGAACTATAAAATCTTGAATCTGGTCAGGTGTTATTCCATTACTACTGCTAGATCACTTCTAGCATAAGGATCTACGACATCTATGTCTATATATAATGCCTCATAGGGCCATCCCAGAAAGATGCACGTCCTTCATTGTTATATAATAAACTCATTAATGGAAGGTAACATAACCATCCACGTTTCCCATTCAACATACAACTTATAATAGATCTTTAAGATCTAGATGATCCTCTCTAACTGACCATTAGTTAGGGGGTGAAGTGTAGTCATGAGGTACATACTCGTTCCCAAAGCAGTCTGAATCTGCTGCCTAAAATCTCAAAGTAAAAACATTCATCTCGATCAGAAATAATCGTTCTCGGTATACCATGGAGTCTCACTATCTGTCTAGTGTACTCCTCAGCCAATTCATTCACTAGCCACGTCCTTCTGATAGAAATGAAACGTGCCGGTTTCATTAATTTGTTACCAACAATCCAGATTACATAAATCTTCTACTGGGTCACAATCCCATAAAAAAAGTTCATAGAGTCCTCCCAAATTCTACTACTGCACTGGTAGTGAGTAGGGCTTATCTCTAGATCGGAAATACTCTATCTGGACCTGCTAACAGGTCACACACTGTATCACAAATCTGGTTATATCGGCTTCATACAATATAATCGTCTCATCTCGTGGTCCATCTTACTCGTACCTGAATGTACTGAATAAGGCGTGCAGTGGGCATACCGTAATATTCTCTGTCTCCATCTGCATCAGCAGATACACAAAAGTGGTCATGACTTTTCATCAGTCCATCTACTCCCATGGAGAACAATGGTGCCTCAGTACGAGACATCCTTTCTCTAAACCTTGTCAAGGCCGGGCAGGTCTCTTGCTTCTGTTGGACTTCATCCAACAGACCAGGTAGAACCTTTGGGGTATAACTGGGTATCCTCATCAAGGAACTGATTGTTCAACTCTAGCCAAGCTAGATCTCTCTGAAGTTGAGGCTAAACTATCAGTCTCGCAATCATCTTCTCTTGGAGCGTCTTTTCATTCAAGTTATCGGCGACAACATTCAACTTCTCTGAATGATATGGAATCGTCAAGTCAAAGTCTTTATCAACTTAAGCTCTTAATATTGGCGGTTATTCAACCCTTATTGCATAAAATATACTTCAGATTTCTATGATCTACAGAAATCTGACATGAAGATCACACTGGTACGGTCTTCAAAACTTAAAGGCTTGAACTACCACTACTAACTCTAAATCATGAGTCGGGTAGTTCTCATCATACGTTCTCAGCTATAAACACACATATCAATAACCCTACTCCTCTATAGTAATACACATCTCAGACTTAGCTGGGATGTATCACCGTAAATCACGGGATCCTAAAAATTTCCTCACTAAAACAGAATGGAAGGAGAGGTCAAATGCCTCCTCAACTCTTCAGAACTTAGATACACTGCTCTCATCACGTAGTTATGGTGGTCTTCTCAAAAGACTCGCAAATGAATACGTAATCATATAAAATCCTTCCTCAAAGCATTGATAGCAATCGGATGAGCCGAGAAAACTACGTATTCCTTAATGTTCATCAGTATCTCCCATGGTACAACATACTAAATTATCGCTTGGTCAACCATGATCCCACTGGCGGAGACATTATGGCCTAAAAAGGCTACCACTGGTTCTCAACTTACACTTAGAGAGCGTAGCATACAACTCTCTATCTCTCGAAATCTGTAGAGGTCCTCAGACGATCGGTCTACTATTCTCTGCTATGAGAGTATACCGACATGTCATCAATGAAGTCCACCACCAACTAATCAAGGAAGTCGATGAAGATATTGTTCATCAACTCCATAAAAACTACTAAAACATTCGTCAACCCAAATGACATCACTACAAACTCGTAGTGTCCATAACGGGTATGGGATGTTATCTCATACACATGTTGCTCTCTCATCCATGACTAGGGATATCTTGAGCACAAAGGAATCTTGAAAACACAATTGCTTCTTGAAGCTAACTCATCAGGTCGTTAATACGGAACATGGAACCCACTAGGGTAAAAGAAGCCCGTTTCAGTCAACTTTTCAAGTTATCAGTACAATATCTCAACAAGCACCATATAGTGTGGCTTCCCATTCAATCTTGTATCATACTTAACCTCGATAACAATGTCCACACTCCGCTGAGGTGGCAACTAGACGGTTCAATAACACGTCTATAAACTCATAAACAACTGGAATACCTTCCATTGTTGGACTATCTCGCTCCTTCATGGTATAACACTAGAAGGCGTCATATCCCTCTTCTATCAGTTCGCTGCTCGTACAGTCCTGATGACAAACCCGTCTCTTCAAAGGTCTTAACCTTAGAAGACCTCTATTATTTTACCATCTCAGTAAAGACTATAATAGCCTTACTATTAATATTTAACACCGCATGATATCTATTCATCCAATCCATACACATAATGACTTCCTCATGCACCTACGGCATGACAAAGAAGTCTACAAGCCATACACAAGTCCCGGAATAAGGGAACAACCACATATCTCGCGGGTACCTCAGACCCCTAGCTGGTAATCCTGTAAAGGAAAGTCCATCTTCTACTATATATCAAAGATCAACCATTAACGCATGCATCGAAAGACAAGAAGTGCATAGCACTCATAACAAACAAAACTCCACTAGGTAAACCATTAACGAGAATGGTACCTGTAACAGCTAACTCCCGTAGCTCCACTACATATCATTACTCGATCTCGGATCTATGCTCCTCAAGTATCACTGAGGTCCTCACTATAGCCTCCACTTCCACTCTTTCAACACCGGAAAGAGGAAGGTCTTGCTGGGAAGAAACACTACCTTGCTGACAGAAAGGGGCCAGATGGCCTAGTTCACCACAGATGAAACAAGCTATCGGTGCCAAAGGGCACTCAGAACGCAAATGGTCTGGATAGCCACAATTGTAACATAATTGTCTCATTCTTGCAACCTGTGCAATTGAAGGGTAACTCGACCTTCATCGTCCACCTGGAATGATCTCACTCTTGAAGGGAACTTGTAAAGGCAATGCCTTGCCCTGTCGACAAAACTTCGCTCTATGCCCTGCTTTACCACACGTAAAGCATATGATGGCCGCCTTTGGGCACACAGCTCGCCAATGTCCCAACTTCTACGCAATTAAAACACTGTAGTTCCTTGCTAGTCATCTTCATGGCCAAAGGATCACTAGATTGTCCTGATATTGGACTTGGTTCCCCATTCATCATCTTGCTTCTCCAGTAACTGATTCAGTCCATTGCTTCTTTCCGGATCTAGAAGCTTCAGTTGATCTCACAATTGTTGGTAAATCCGGTGTGGATCTACCCGCTATCACCGCTTCATATACTTGTTACATATATTCTTGAAACTTGGATCTACTCATGGAGACACGATCAGCCTCTTCAAACTCGTTCTCTGCCATAGGTGAAACAACAGCGGAACCTGGTCCCTGACTTATCACCACTGGAGGAAGAGGGGGCGTACCCCTACCTCATCCCACTACAGATACTGCTCTAGTCTGAGTCATCTTTAGGATATACGCACCTAATCTTATAAGGCTATATATATGCCATAGGTATCGATATGTATATAATACATCCACATAATCCATAGTACACACAGATATATATACATATCTACGCTGCAGAGATCCATGGCAGAGGTGACGACTTCTCGTACATTCTATCCCAAAACCACACTTAAAACCAAAACCTTTGAAAACGTCAGATCCCATGTGGGCTCTGTTTATTTTACCTATCAAACCTCATTGCAGGTAGCAAGTGCCATTGTTGTCAACCTGGGCTCTGATACCAACTCTGTAACACCCCGATTCCGCGGGACTCGGGATGTCACATTGGGCTAGGATCTCACAATGGATCCTGACCCTAGCCTGACAACAAGTTCACTGGACCTTACAACATGGCACTGACAGATATAAAACAAATACATAAAACAATATAAAATGTACGACCCAAAGTAAACAACAACATAGCCGAGTATATAAAACGACAACCTCACACAGGAGGTACAAAAGAACATCCTCACGCAGGAAGGGAACACAACAAACCCAAACCAACCGCCTAATGTACGAGAGTCCTCGGCCTGTCACCCTGCCAGATCACCCAATAGCGCCTAACCTGTAAACATCTACAACACGGTATGAAACCGTTAGCTAACCATACATATATGAGGTAATGCATAAGCACAAGCACAATCATGAAAGATAAACACATCAGCATGCTATCACACATTTACCCATTTATTATCTTTATATAATAACCATTCACTCAAAAACCGTATATATATAGATAGATGAAAGTATGTGACACGAGGACCGATACATCCCCGCCTGTGAGTACAATGTCCAGCTGTACGAGTATCGGTCACACAATCCGTGTACCCTATGGGAGTGGATTGCGTCCTTCCTGTAAACCAGTCTGGCCCGACATCAGAGAACCTCCCAAACTCCACGGCGGGATGAAAGGAAAAGGTTATCACAGCCACGCAGTGGGGTAGTCAATATAACATAGGTCGATAAAAACGACAACTCATGCTATCATAGCAAACATATAAAGCACACACCACTCATGCAAACACCCAATATAGGGATGGTAGCTAAGTAAGTCCTACGGACTTACCTCAACCTCGTACAAACTCAACCACGATCACCTCTACACTGGAGGGACAACACGGCCTATAAACAAGGCATAAAGAGATATATCAACCTCTATTCATCAAAGGGGTCACACCTAGACCCAAAGGGATCCATGAGGATCATACTCAATCTATAAGCCTCACAATCAACTAAACCTCAATATCTCAGCCTAACTCACAATTCCTCAAATCTCAAGGTAGTATCTAATCAACATTCCTCAATCTGAATTCTAATCCTAATTTAATTAATTAACCTTTAATTAATTAATTAGATTTCGCCAGAATAACGTTTTGCCCGCAGGCAATTTCTAAACCCCCTGTCATCAGATTTCATCAAACAAACAACCCATAATCACCAGAATAAAATAACGACCATAATGGAATTCATAATTGTCCTATTTGACAAGCCTAAAGTCAATTTAGGCCAAATCGCAGTGCGGAAAACGAATAAATTCATAACTTATTCGTTACTATCCCGATTGACGATCTGAAAGAAGATTCGGAATCACAACGACGCTGGCTACGCATGGACATCATCAAATTCACCGGAATTTGAGCGACGGAACCTTCATGGTGACATATATGCTCGACCAGCCCTCCATATACTCGGAAATGCAGAAACTCGGTACCGTTATGAAGAGAATGAAGAGAGGAATCCAGAAACTCAAACGGAATTGAAATCGGATTAGAAACGGAGAGTAGATCTGAGTTTGAAGGTTGAGAGAAATCAGAGTTTTTACGAGGAAACGTGAAATGAAATGAATTAATAAAGGATTTTCCGCTATTTATAGTGAAGACGATAATTATCCTTTAGTAAAGTCGATAATTATCCTTTAACCGATCCAAATGCGGGTCGAACCTCTTTCTCCAAACTTCTCGAGATTGGAACATTAAATCTAGAATATTGTAGGGATAATTATTACACAACTGCCTCGAAAAACGTGGTATTCTTAAGCCGTCTTTCTTAGCCGTTAAGAAACGAAATAGCGATTGTTTTGGCCGTTTTGCCTCTCCATGTTATTTCATATCTAGGACATATCTGATGTCCTGATCATTTCTCTCAACTGCATTTTTATTAATTGGAGCTCCCAAATGCTCCAAATAACACCGGAGGGTAAAAATAATTACCCGGGGGGAAAAAGTAAAAATTTCCCCAAACGTCCAAAATTACGCCGGGAACATAACGGTGGGACTCTTACTCATCACTTGCGAAGTCTTCACGAGTTATATGTTAATTACTATCAACGATTAAGTTAATCAACATTAATTAGAATTCGAAATCCTAGTTATTACAAGGGTAACCTTTGGTAGCAACCTATTTGAGGTTTGAGACTTACTCAGTAATGGCCTTTTAGATACATAAGATGATGAACTCTAGGTAGTAGTGAGCCTTAACGGCCGCTATTGGATTGATGTCCTAGGATCGTTGCCTAAGACTTACTTTTTTCGAGACTTACCCGGTAAGGAGGGTTTGACCCTTTGGTAGTGGCCAGTTTGTGTAGAATTCCCGTCCTTAGGTTCCTTGAGACTTACCCGGTAATAGGTACTTAGGTTCGAGACTTGTGGAGCATGAGACTTGGTAATTGCTCCCATTAGAGAAACACCCAACTCCGAACAACCGTAACCTTTCCTTTGATGTTTTGATTGCATGAGTCCATTGCATAACCGGAATTTCGAATCTCTAGAATTTGCACCTTATCTCCTATCTTTGTGTTTGTGTGTCGTTTGCTTATTTGTGTGCATATATTTTGTGATCCTTGTTTGATCACCCAAAACCAACCAAAAATATTGTGTTTTGCATTTCTTTATTCCTTGTCTTGTCTTAGTTTGAATTTACACTATCTTTGATCATTAATTGGCTTGATTTCACCCCAGTCCTTGTGTTCGACCGCGAAATACTTTCCTTTCTACAAAACGATCCGTACACTGCAGTTTTCGCTAGGTAGTTTAGGATTTTAGTTCGAGTTTATATATGTAAAGCTTTTGGTGCTATCTTTCTAGCGTAACCAATAGGATTAGAAGTCTAAAAACTTCTAGCTTATGGGAGCGATGTTGATTACGTTCGTTGTTTTGAACAGGCTTTGAGTACTTTCCTACGGGAAGTGAGATCGGTTGTTCTCGGTTTAGCTTGGAGACGAGGTAAGTCTCTGGACTTACTTAGATAGCTTTTATGTATTGTTGGCCCAAGTGTATGTTTATCGGGCGGTGACATCACTGCCCAGCTCACGAGGGAGACTGCGAGGTTCTATGCGACCAAGCCATACACGGTATAAAGGGGAGGGCACTGAAGCACTCCATATGGTATGCGGGAGGTGCGCCGAACCACTCATGTTGGTTATACGGGGACAGGGGCGAGAGTCTTAAGACTTTTTTGTGTCACAATCTTAATAATTGGAATTAGTAATGGAATGACGTAAAGAAATGATAATAAACCGGCTTGTGTGTGTGAGAATGTTATGTGTTTATGATTACTTATGTGTGTGTTTGCCTTTACCGTCTTTCTAATACATATAATGTTAGCTAACGGTTTTATAACGATGTTGTAGATGGCTTGAAGGTTAAGGATGTTGTCGAGTGATCCGTAGGAGTGGGCAGCCGGGGTTCCATACATCATAAGGTGAGCTGGGGATTTGAGTCTTCGTATTATTGTAATGTTTTGTATAATGTTGATGTTGTTGTAAGAACTCGGCTGGAGTCTTTCTTTCATTAGTATTTGATGACGTGATTTATGACGCTAGATTAAGCACTCTTTTAGGTAGTTTTTGCATTCATCCATGCATGGTTTTGCCTAAGTTTGGGACGTTTATGCTTAATCAAGTCATTTTGTCAGAATAGATGTCTACACGAGCATTTGACGGTTTTGTAGGTATTTTGGGGAGCTTTTATGCATTATTGATCACATTCGAGGATCATGCCTCATGACGGCCCGAATTCAAGGTTCCAATGAAGCATGCCTAGAGAAAAGAAGAACAAATTTACCTTAGTTGGTGCGAGCCATGCAATGACTTTGTGTTTAGCCATGATCCTAGCCATGCAGCCACTCATCTCGGTATAGCCCCCACCCATCTCAGCCGAGATGCCCTCTGAAGGGACCGAAATCGCCTGCTAGACCACCTTGACACTTTACAAAGTCCTTCTAGCCCACGACATTTCTCTCCCATGACGGAGGTGAAGTGTTATATTGCAGCTTGCACACATTTTGCAAAGGATTCTCACCTTGGAATGAATTTTGAATCTTGTTGGGCAAGCCATAGTGTGGAGAAGAGAAGAAGAAAGCTCCCATTGAAGAGAAGAAGAAGAACACACCTTTTGAGAGCTTTAGAGTGAGTTTTTGAGAGTCTTGTAGTGAGGAAACCTAGCACTTTAGAATCAAGGGTGGTCAACAAAGAGTGTCTCCTAGATAATGCATCAGCAACTACATTGTCCTTTCCCTTTTTATACTTGATAACATAAGGAAAAGTCTCAATGAACTCCATCCAACTACCATGGCGCCTATCTAGTTTATCTTGACTCCTGAAGTGTTTTAAAGATTCATGATCAAAATGCAAGATAAACTCTCTAGGCCACAAGTAGTGTTGCCATGTCTTAAGTACTCTAAACAAAGCATATAACTCCTTATCATAAGTAGAATAGTTAAGACATGCTCCTTTGAGTTTCTCACTAAAGAAAGCAATAGATTTATCTTCTTGCATAAGAACACCTCCAATTCCAATTCCGGATGCATCACACTCCACTTCAAATGGCTTGTTGAAATCTGGAAGAGCAAGCAAAGGTGCATGAGTGAGAACCTCCTTAATCATGTTGAATGCATGGTCCTGCGCACTACCCCACACAAATGGCGTGTTCTTCTTGCATATTTCCGTCAATGGGGTTGCAATGGTGCTAAAATCATGCACAAAATGCCTATAGAAGCTAGCAAGACCATGAAAACTCCTAACATTGCCAATAGAGCTCGGAATAGGCCAATCTCGAATGGCCTTGATCTTCTCCTCATCCACTTGTAAACCGTCTATGCTCACTACAAACCCAAGAAAAATAACTTTATTAGTGAAAAAGTCACATTTCTTAAGATTGGCATACAAGTGTTCATCTCTAAGAGTAGAAACAACTTCCCTTAGATGTCTTTCATGCTCCTCTAATGATTTGTTGTAAATGAGAATGTCATCAAAGTAAACAACAACAAATTTACCTATAAACTTTCTCAAAACATGGTTCATTAATCTCATGAAAGTAGAAGGAGCATTAGTAAGTCCAAATGGCATAACAAGCCACTCATATAAACCAAACTTGGCTTTAAAAGTAGTTTTCCACTCATCCCTTTCCTTCATCCTAATCTGATGGTATCCACTCCTAAGATCAATTTTACTAAACATAGTGGAACCATGAAGCTCATCTAACATATCATCAAGGCGTGGGATAGGGTGGCGATACTTAATGGTTATGTTATTGATAGCCCTACAATCAACACACATCCTCCAAGTATTATCTTTCTTAGGCACTAAAAGCACGGGGACAACACATGGACTAAGGCTTTCCCTCACATAACCCTTATTTAAGAGCTCTTGCACTTGGTTTCTAACCTCTTGGCTCTCATTAGGGTTCATTCTATAGGTTGGCCTATTCGGTAAGGTTGCTCCCGGAATGAGATCTATTTGATGCTCTATACCTCTCAAGGGTGGTAGGCCATGGGGTATCTCATTAGGAAACACATCTTTAAACTCCTCAAGTATGGCTACAATGCTAGGTGGAAGATTTGCCTTAGTTTCATCACTCACTAGGGCTAACTTCTTACATAAGGTCATCAAAGTGATTTCTAGAGGAAGATAAGCACTTTGAAACTCAGATTTGGCTACTAGCAAAGTAGAGGCCATTTGTGTGTTAGTTGAAATTAAAAGGGTATTAGAAGGCTCTATAGGCTCGGTTTTGGAATTATTTGGCTTACTCCCCTTCTTAGCTTGGTCTACCCCTTGTTCACTTGCCTTTTTCTTCTCAAATGCCTCAGCTATTTGTAAGGGATTCATAGGCTTTAAGGTTAGGTTTTCCATTGAAAGTGAAAGTATACCTATTAGTGTAACCATCATGTAAGACTCTCCTATCAAATGGTCAAGGACGACCTAATAAGATATGACAAGTTTGCATAGGCACAACATCACACAAAACATTATTTACCTTTAATTCTCCACATTCATTCATCCAATGAAGCTTATAAGGCCTAGGGTGATAGAAAATTGTTAATTGCAGCTTAATAACCAATTCGGTGCTAGCTATGTTACAACAACTACCCCCATCAATTATAACATTACAAACCTTCCCTTTAACCAAACATCTAGTGTGAAACAAGTTTTCCCTTTGGTTATCCTCACAAGGGGCATGTTGTATACTAAGGGCTCTCCTAGCTATCAAAGCATTATCATGTGACAAGCAAACATCCAAAACAGGCTCATCATGCTCAAAATCAGATTCAACACAAGCAATAGACTCGTTTGGAACATCCAAATCACATAGCACATAGTTATTAGCTAGGAATGAACTAGGGTGATCAAACAACACACGTTGAGCAAGCAAGCAATCCCCTTGTTCATATACTATTCCATCATCCGAATCAACATCATCACTAGGCTCAATTTCATTAGATTCAAGTTCATGCTCAGATCCTGATTCATATTGGCCTAAATGATTTATCAACAAAGTTCTCCTATTCGGATAATCTTTCATCATGTATCCTCTACCTTGACACTTAAAACACACAACATCTCTAGCCCTAGAAGAAGAAGAGTTATAAGTACTCCCTTGAGGTGGTTTAGGGGCTACAATAGGCGTCTTAGGGTAGGTTGGGCGTGTGGGAGCTTGCTCGGGGGCTGTTTTGGGGGCTTCGCGGTTGTATCCTCCGTGTCGGTTCCCTCCTTGTTTTCCATACATTTGAGGTCCCAAATGAGCTCTTTATGCCTTGACTCCTCCCTTTTATCTTCTTCTCGACTTTGATGGCGAGATGTAGTAATTCTGTCATAGTAGAGTAGGGAAACAAATCCACCTCGTTAGCAAAACATGAATTAAGGATACGGAGATACCTGGCCATAGTTGCTTCTTCATCCTCACTAACATTGGCCTTCACCATAGCCATTTGCATGGCATTGTAGGTCTTCTCTGAACTCATTGAACCTTGCCTCAAGTTTTCCAACTTTTGCCTCAAGTCCCTCCTATAATGTTGGGGAACAAATCGAGCTTGCATGATTGCCCTCATTTGTGCCCATGTTGCAACTTGTGGATCCATGTTTCGCCTCCTTTCCTTTACAAGCTCATTCCACCATACCAAAGCATAATCAGTGAACTCAAGGGTTGCGTAATGTACCTTTTTATTCTCGGGAAAGTTGTGGCACGCCCATATCTGCTCAATCTTCGTCTCCCAAGCCATGTACACATCCGGATCACACTTGCCTTCAAAGGATGGGATCTTGATCTTCACCTTGCCTAGATCATTTTGCTCATGATCTCGCCCTCTCCTTTGGTGTCTATTGTCTCTCCTCCCTTCATAGTCTTCGTCTTGCGTCCATCTATACTCACGCCTTCCATCTTGATCCCTCTCATCTTCTCGTCTCCTATCTTCACGCCTCCTATTTTGTTCCATCCTTCTTTCCTCATTTCTCATCCATTCCTCGTCTTGCCTCCAGGCTTCCTCTTGCCTTCTTTCTTGTGCATAATCATAGCCATCATCTTCGGACTCCTCATTATCACCATCCTGTGTGGTGCTAAGAGAGAAATTAGCATAATGACTGTTATCATGAATAGGAGGTTTAGAGTTAGAATGATGCCCCTGTGAAGCATTAATGGGAATCTTCTTGGCTTTGTTGAAAGCTTCTTGTTGGCTGTCAAGAGGTACTCGTCGATGGCTTATAGTTAAGGGTTTAGAACCTGCTCCTTTCTCAAAGTGATGGCCTAGTGCCTTACTTAGGGGAAATGAGGTGTCTTCTTTAGCCTTATTAGTCTTAAGCTCCGTTATTTGCCCTTGTAAACCCGTAAGCCTATCTTCCATGGCTTTAAATTCTGCTTGCATCATAGCCTTCATCATGCTAATCAAATCCATACTTATATCTTCCCAAGGGCCATTAGGCGTTGGTAAGGGTGTATACAGCCCGTGGGGTTGTACCTTAGCTTTGGCCTTAAGACATTCAATGCACCTTTTCAGCATGTGTTCTACATCCCTTAACATATGAGGCCAATAAAAGTGAGTTTGCAACATGTGATAAGTTTTGTCCCTCCCAGAATGCCCCATTAAACCTCCTTTATGGGTTTTTTCCATCAATAAGATCCTAAGGGAACATCAAGGTATGCAAATCTTATCCACTTTAAACAAGAAACCTTCAAACACAAAATACTTATCATAGGGGCCTTGAGTAGTGCATCTATGAAATATCTTCCCAAATTCAGCATCATCCACATATAATTCTTTAATGTAAGTAAAACCTAACATCCTAGAATCCAAGGTGGTGATTAAGGTGTATCTCCTAGACAATGCATCCGCGACGACATTATCTGATACGGGATTGTCCGTGATTGAGTCGATCTAGGCACAATGATCTCGAACCGGGCTGAATGAAACGATTTCTGAATGCGGAATGGACGTAGGTTGATGAATGGCGCAGGAAAGGTGAGAGAAGAACCAAAGAGAGAGTCAATGAAGGAACCAAGGCTGAAGAGCCAAAACCCCAATCGTGACTGCCCTAGACCCGTCTCCAATACAACGTTACACTAGCTCCTGCTGGACTAGCACAAAGAGGGACTCGTGAAGGCTCGAAGCACCAATCCGAAGGCGGTTTGACACAAACTAGCTCAGCCAAGCAACAACAGCAATACCAACCAAAAACTCTCTTGTTCTTTGATTGATTTTGTGAAATGTTTACAAATGCAATTCTAAGCAATGGATTTAACGTAACTAATCTGCAGCTAAAGAGGCTATATAAATAGACTCTTTTATCTAGACAAAAATAAAGAAAAGAAAGCTGAAAACATTAGTGGGAAGGTGGTAATAAGAGAGCTTCCTCTAATGTAGCTAACAACCTAACAAACCACTAATCAGCATGGAAATAGGCTGAATTATTCAAACTTATCCTTGGAGTGCAAGCTGGACGTTTTTAACGTTTATAAGGAGCCAAATGGGCTATCCGAATGGGCTGCATTGTTCAACAGATCCATGAGTGATTTGGATGTGTTTAAAGGGCCCAAATGATGATCCGAATGGGCTGAATTGTTACTCTCTTGGACCTCTTTAAACGTGATCAGCTGGCTGCCTTCTTGGGCTGTTTTAGATGTGAGCAGCAGCTCCCTTTGCTCTTGGGCTGCCTTGGACGTCTCCTCCCTTTGCTCTTGGGCTGCCTTGGACGTGAGCAGCAGGCTAACCTCGTGGGCTGCTTTGGACGTGATCGGCAGCCTCCTCTTGGACTGCGTTGGGCGTGAGCATGGGCTGCATTGGACGTGAGCACCAGCCTCCTCTTGGGCTGCATTGGCGTGAGCAACAACCTCCTCTCCTGGGCTGCATTGGACGTGAGCAACAACAGCCTGCATGGTCTTCTCGAGCTGCATGGAATGTGAGTACGTCGGCATGGTCTCCTTGCTTGGTTCCCTTGCTCCTACATTCACCAAAATATTAACACATGATGTAAGAAAATTAAATGGTTCACGCATTGTGTCAAGCAATAGCACTTCCCTTGACATAACTTCTTGGATCTCCTTAGCTCTTGTTCTAGTAATGGGGCCTTGATAGCTTGTATGTGATGTTCCTACATCATCCACTCCTTCTTGGAAAGAATTCGACCCCGAATTTTCATCTTGTTCTGAAACTCCTTCATAGGGCTCAAATCTCCTACATCAAAAGTGGTACTAACTACAAAACCAAGAAAAATCACTCGGTTAGTATAGAAATCATATTTTTGAATATTAGCATACAAGTATTCTATACGCAATGTAGCAAGCACATCTCTCAAATGATTTTCATGCTCCTTTAAAGTCTTACTATAGATAAGAATGTCATCAAAGTAGACTACAACAAATAAACCAATATAAGGTCTCAAAATATGAAGTGGAATCGTAGAGTCATGAGGCACATTCACTAGAGATTTACACAAACTCATCATTAGCACATCAATAGAAGCATAGTTAGTGACATATTCATTCCTAGACTCAAGATAGCTACTTGTTGGTTGTACTAACAATGTGTGATGGATTTTGTTCTCTTTACTCTTAGGCCGTGTGATCTTAGGCTTGGGAGGGGTTCCTTGCTCTACCTTCTTGTTCTCATAGTACTCGGCTATTTGTAAAGGTGTCATAGGTTTAAGTATTAAAGTTTTACCCTTATACTCAAAGCTATATTTGTTAGAAAACCCATCATGGACAACTTTCATATCATATTGCCATGGACGACCAAGCAACAAGTGACAAGCATTCATAGGCACAACATCACATGTAATAACATCCTCATATGATCCTAATGTTATATTGACCTTAGTTTGCTTATTGACCTTAAGTTCTCCACATTCATTCATCCAATGTAGTTTATATGGCCTAGGGTGATAAAATGTAAGAAGTTGTAATTTGTTTACCATTTCAGTGCTAGCTATGTTACAACAACTTCCTCCATCAATTATCACATTACACACGTTTCCTTTAATGCTACACCTAGTATGAAACAAATTTTCACGTTGGTTATCCCCACAAGGTGCTAGTTGGACATCCAAAGTTCTCCTAGCTATCAAAGATTCACCTTGTTCATACTCAATGCAATCATCATCCTCATTTTGTTCATTGTCATCATTTAAGGCATTTTTATCATCTAATTCCACATCATCCTCACTCTCATATTCTCCTAGATGGTTTATGATCAAAGTGCGTCTATTAGGACATTCTCTACTCATGTGACCTCTACCTTGACATTTAAAACACACGATGTCCCTAGTTCTAGAGTTAGAGATAGGAGTACTCCCTCTATGATCACTTGAAGGCTCATTCAAGGATCGTGGTGTAGTGGCTGTTGTAGACGACTTTATTTGCCCTTCTTGGCCTATAGGTGCCGATTTCCTCTCCTCCTTCCGGCCTCCTTGCTCCCTGCCATGGCTATGCAGCCGGCTTCCTTGTGCGTTCAAAGCATTGGGCGTCCCGGAAGGTGGCTTGTATTCCCGGTTTCGCACCTTAGTCTTCCTTTCCACCTTGATGGCCAAGTGTAGTAATTGCTCCATGGTGCTGTATGGATACATATCAACCTCATTAGCCAAATTAGAATTCAGAATACGAAGGTACCTTGCCATAGCGTTTTCTTCATCCTCTAGAACGTTGGCCTTCACCATAGCAACTTGCATATTCGTATAGGCTTCCTCAGCGCTAAGTGATCCTTGTCTCAAATTTTCCAGCCGTTGTCGAAGCTCTCGGGTATAGTGAGGTGGGACGAACCTAGCCCTCATTAGTGCCTTCATATGCTCCCATGTGCTGATTTGAGGATCCAAGGTTCGAACTATTTCTTTGACTACGTGATCCCACCATACCAAAGCATAGCCTTGGAACTCAAGAGCTGCTAGTTGAACCTTCCTAGGCTCGCTGAAGTTGTGACACAACCAAATCTGCTCAACTTTAGTTTCCCACTCCGTGTAGACGTCGGGATCACACTTTCCTTCAAAGACGGGAATTTTGATTTTGACCTTTCCGAGTCCGTCTTGCTCTTGATAGGGATGAAGGTTGTCTCGTCCTTGCCTTGGCTGCTGGAATGGCCGATTGTAGCCCTCCCACGTGTGGTCCTCAAAATGAGCTCCATTCCGTCGCTGAAAATCATCAACAAATGGTGGCATGTTAGAAGCATTAGGAAGGACGTTGGACTTTACATTACCTTGATCCGGCTGATCCGGCTCTCTAGTAACACGTGAAGGACCGCCAAACTCGTAGTTAGCTCTTAAAGGTGGTGTTCCGGCTGGTGGTGTTCGTGCTTCCATAGACTCCACTCGTTTGGATAGATTAGCTACGGAATCGGACAATTTTTTCAATATA
The DNA here is from genome assembly GCA_033239125.1 of Fagopyrum homotropicum. Classification (NCBI taxonomy): domain Eukaryota; kingdom Viridiplantae; phylum Streptophyta; class Magnoliopsida; order Caryophyllales; family Polygonaceae; genus Fagopyrum; species Fagopyrum homotropicum. The sequence goes on from BSWB01000005.1 coordinate 65,307,080, forward strand.
CTGATCATCTCAAGCGTGACGGTCTCGCTACTCGACTTGCTGGGACTTATGGACCTGGACATGCTCAAGTAACAAACAAAGAAACCGGTTAGGTTAGAAAACAAAGATCTCACTTGTGTATCACTCACAACTCTCGTGGGTATTGCCTAGCTGGTGGCTCGAGTTGTAAGGATCCAACACCTTAAGATCGCGATTTCCGAACCTTCTTAGCAACCCTTTGGAACTAGAACTGCTGAAACCGATGTTAGTGACGGAGATGAATCAAGACACCCCTAATTGGAGTATTGACTGTTGGGTTGGTGTAGGTATGGTAAATTGTGTTTAGAATGATGTTTTGAGATGATTGAAAGAGTCGACTTGTGCTTGATTAATAAAAGAAAGGGGCCAACCGTTTTTTGTAGTGTTTTTTTTTTTTGAAAGATATCTTAGACTTTGTCAAAGATTTGTAGGAGAGAGAAGTAACCGTAATTGATTGCAGATAGGGTTACCGAAACGTGTATGCAGCGTTTGAGCTTTCTCTTTTGTTTTGTTTTCGTTTTGTGTTTGCCTCTCCTCAAGATGTTGTCCGGCTTTTGAATTGGCACACTTCAAGCACAAGTTAGATCTCAATTGGATAAGCAATAAGGTTAACAAGCAGAAGAAGTGATCAATTGTACCAACTGAGCTCTAATACCAACTGATATGGGATTGTCCGTGATTGAGTCGATCTAGGCACAATGATCTCGAACCGGGCTGAATGAAACGATTTCTGAATGCGGAATGGACGTAGGTTGATGAATGGCGCGGGAAAGGTGAGAGAAGAACCAAAGAGAGAGCCAATGAAGGAACCAAGGCTGAAGAGCCAAAACCCCAATCGTGACTGCCCTAGACCCGTCTCCAATACAACGTTACACTAGCTCCTGCTGGACTAGCACAAAGAGGGACTCGTGAAGGCTCGAAGCACCAATCCGAAGGCGGTTTGACACAAACAAGCTCAGCCAAGCAACAACAGCAATGCCAACCAAAAACTCTCTTGTTCTTTGATTGATTTTGTGAAATGTTTACAAATGCAATTCTAAGCAATGGATTTAACGTAACTAATCTACAGCTAAAGAGGCTATATAAATAGACTCTTTTATCTAAACAAAAATAAAGAAAAGAAAGCTGAAAACATTAGTGGGAAGGTGGTAATAAGAGAGCTTCCTCTAATGTAGCTAACAACCTAACAATCCACTAATCAGCATGGAAATAGGCTGAATTATTCAAACTTATCCTTGGAGTGCAAGCTGGACGTTTTTAACGTTTTTAAGGAGCCAAATGGGCTATCCGAATGGGCTGCATTGTTCAACAGATCCATGAGTGATTTGGATGTGTTTAAAGGGCCCAAATGATGATCCGAATGGGCGGAATTGTTACTCTCTTGGACCTCTTTAAACGTGATCAGCTGGCTGCCTTCTTGGGCTGTTTTAGATGTGAGCAGCAGCTCCCTTTGCTCTTGGGCTGCCTTGGACGTCTCCTCCCTTTGCTCTTGGGCTGCCTTGGACGTGAGCAGCAGGCTAACCTCGTGGGCTGCTTTGGACGTGATCAGCAACCTCCTCTTGGACTGCATTGGACGGGAGCATGGGCTGCATTGGACGTGAGCACCAGCCTCCTCTTGGGCTGCATTGGCGTGAGCAACAGCCTCCTCTCCTGGGCTGCATTGGACGTGAGCAATAGCAGCCTGCATGGTCTCCTCGAGCTGCATGGAAGGTGAGTACGTCGGCATGGTCTCCTTGCTTGGTTCCCTTGCTCCTACATTCACCAAAATATTAACACATGATGTAAGGAAATTAAATGGTTCACGCATTGTGTCAAGCAATAGCACTTCCCTTGACATAACTTCTTGGATCTCCTTAGCTCTTGTTCTAGTAATTGGGCCTTGATAGCTTGTGTGTGATGTTCCTACATCATTATCCTTTCCTTTCTTATACTTGATAATGTACGGAAAGGTTTCGATGAACTCCATCCACCTACCATGCCGCCTATCTACCTTATCTTGGCTCCTAAAGTGTCTAAGTGAATCATGATCAGTTTTCAAAACAAACTCTTGAGGCCAAAGGTAATGTTGCCATGTTTTGAGTACTCTAAACAAGGCATACAATTCTTTGTCATAAGTGGAGTAGTTTAAGCATGCACCCTTCAATTTTTCACTAAAGAAAGCTAGAGGCTTACCTTCTTGCATAAGGACGCCGCCAATACCAATACCGGATGCGTCGCATTCAACCTCAAAGGGTTTAGTGAAGTCCGGTAGAGCGAGTAGGGGTGCATGGGTGAGGCGTCTCTTGAGCTCTTCAAAGGCTCTTTGCTGCGGTTCATTCCACTCAAAAGGAACCTTCTTTTTGGTCAAAGTTGTGAGAGGTGCTGCAATGGTGCTAAAATCTCTCACAAACCTTCTATAGAAACTCCTTCACCTTGATTGCCTTGGAAACTCCTCACGTCGCCAACCGACCTAGGAGTGGGCCATTCATTGATTGCCTTCACCTTGTCCTCATCCACTTGCAAACCATTGGCACTTACTACAAAACCAAGAAAAATCACTCGGTTAGTATAGAAATCATACTTTTGAATATTAGCATACAAGTATTCTATACGCAATGTAGCAAGCACATCTCTCAAATGATTTCATGCTCTTTTAAAGTCTTACTATAGATAAGAATGTCATCAAAGTAGACTACAACAAATAAACCAATATAAGGTCTCAAAATAAGATTCATTAATCTCATGAAGGTACTAGGAGCGTTAGTTAAGCCAAAAGGCATTACTAGCCACTCATAGAGACCAAATTTGGTTTTAAAAGCTGTTTTCCATTCATCCCCTTCCCTCATTCATATTGATGGTAGCCACTCCTAAGGTCAATCTTTGTGAAAATTGTAGCTCCATGTAACTCATCAAGCATATCATCTAAACGGGGGATCGGGTATCTATACTTGATAGTAATGTTATTGATTGCTCTACAATCAATACACATTCTCCAAGTATTATCCTTCTTGGGTACTAGCAGGACAGGAACGGCACAAGGACTAAGGCTTTCCCGAACATACCCCTTATCTAGCAAGGCTTGAACTTGGTTATGAATTTCCTGGGCTTCCGTAGGGTTCATCTTATAGGCGGGCCTATTGGGAAGAGTGGCTCCGGGTATTAAATCTATTTGGTGTTCAATGCCCCTAATGGGCGGCAAGCCGGCTGGAATCTCCTCAGGAAAAACGTCCCTAAACTCGTCTAACAGCCCCTGGATAGAACTAGGAAGTGGAATCGTAGAGTCATGAGGCACATTCACTAGAGATTTACACAAACTCATCATTAGCACATCCATAGAAGCATAGTTAGTGACATATTCATTCCTAGACTCAAGATAGCTACTTGTTGGTTGTACTAACAATGTATGATGGGTTTTGTTCTCCTTACTCTTAGGCCATGTGATCTTAGGCTTGGGAGGGGTTCCTTGCTCTACCCTCTTGTTCTCATAGTACTCCGCTATTTGTAAAGGTGTCATAGGTTAAAGTGTTAAAGTTTTACTTTTATACTCAAAGCTATATTTATTAAAAAACCCATCATGAACAACTTTCCTATCATATTGCCATGGACGGCCAAGCAACAAGTGACAAGCATTCATAGGCACAACATCACATGTAATAACATCCTCATATGATCCTACTGTTATATTGACCTTAGTTTGCTTATTGACCTTAAGTTCTCCACACTCATTCATCCAATGTAGTTTATATGGCCTAGGGTGATAAAATGTAAGAAGTTGTAATTTGTTTACCATTTCAGTGCTAGCTATGTTGCAACAACTTCCTCCATCAATTATCACATTACACACTTTGCCTTTAATACTACACCTAGTATGAAACAGATTTTCACGTTGGTTATCCTCACAAGGTGCTAGTTGGACATGCAAAGTTCTCCTAGCTATCAAAGATTCACCTTGTTCATACTCAATGCAATCATCATGCTCATTTTGTTCATTGTCATCAATTAATGCATTTTCATCATCTAATTCCACATCATCCTCACTCTCATATTCTCCTAGATGGTTTATGATCAAAGTGCGTCTATTAGGACATTCTCTACTCATGTGGCCTCTACCTTGGCATTTAAAACACACAATGTCCCTAGTTCTAGAGTTAGAGATAGGAGTACTCCCTCGATGATCACTCGAAGGCTCATTCGAGGATCGTGGTGTAGTGGACGGTGTAGAAGACCTTCTTTGCCCTTCTTGGCCTATAGGTGCCGACTTTCTCTCTTCCTTCCGGCCTCCTTGATCCTTGATGTGGTTAGGCAGCCGGCTCCCTTGTGCTTTCCAAGCGTTGGGCGTTCCATGGGGTGGCTTGTATTCCCGGTTTCGCACCTTAGTCTACCTTTCCACCTTGATGGCCAAGTGTAGTAATTGCTCCATGGTGCTATAAGGATACATATCAACTTCATTAGCCAAATTAGAATTCAGAATTCGAAGATTCCTAGCCATAGTGTTTTCTTCATCCTCTAGAACGTTGGCCTTGACCATAGCAACTTGCATATTCGTATAGGTTTCCTCAGCGCTAAGTGAACCTTGTCTCAAATTTTCCAGCCGTTGTCGAAGCTCCCGGGTATAGTGAGGTGGAACGAACCAAGCCCTCATTAGTGCCTTCATATGCTCCCATGTGGTGATTTGAGGATCCAATGTTCGAACTCTTTCTTTGACTACGTGATCCCACCATACCAAAGCATAGCCTTGGAACTCAAGAGCGGCTAGCTGAACCTTCCTAGGCTCGCTGAAGTTGTGACACAACCAGATCTGCTCAACTTTAGTTTCCCACTCCGTGTAGACGTCGGGATCACACTTTCCTTCAAAGGCGGGAATTTTGATTTTGACTTTGCCGAGTCCGTCTTGCTCTTGATAGGGCCGCAGATTATCACGTTCTCGTCCTTGCCTTGGCTGCTGGAATGGCCGATTGTAACCTTCCCAAGTGTGGTCCTCGAAAGCAGCTTCATTCCGTCGCTGAAAATCATCAACAAATGGTGGCATGTTAGAAGCATTAGGGAGAACATTGGACTGTAAATTACCTTGATCCGGATGATCCGGCTCTCTAGTAACACGTGAAGGACCGCCAAACTCATAGTTGGTTCTCAAAGGCGGTGTCCCGGCTGGTGGTGTTCGTGCTTCCATAGACTCCACTCGTTTGGATAGGTTAGCTACGGAATCGGACAATTGCTTCAATAGACTGATCATCTCAGGCGTGACGGTCTCGCTACTCGACTTGCTGGGACTTAGGGACCTGGACATGCTCAAGTAACAAACAAAGAACCAGTGAGGTTAGAAAAGCAAAGATCTCACTTGTGTATCGCTCACTCTCTCGTTGGTATTGCCTAGCTGGTGGCTCGAGTTGTAAGGATCCAACACCTTAAGATCACGATTTCCGAACCTTCTTAGCAACCCTTTGGAACTAGAACTGTTGAAATCGATGTTAGTGCCGGAGATGAATCAAGACACCCCTAATTGGAGTATTGACCGTTGGATTGGTGTAGGTATGGTGAATGTGTTTAGAATGACGTTTTGAAGTTGATTTGAGAGAGTTTTCTTGTGCTTGATTAATAAAAAAGGGCCAGCCGTTTTGTATAGTCTTTTTTTGTTTTTTTTTTTTTGAAAGATCTCTTAGACTTTGTCAAAGATTTGAGGGAGAGATGGTAACCGAAACTGATTGCAGCGAGAATTGTAGGAGAGCAGGTTACCGAATTGTGTATGCAGCGTTTGAGCTCTCTTTTTGTTTTGTTTTTGTTTTGTGTTTACCTCTCCTCAAGATGTTGTCCGGAACTAAGAACCCTTGGCTTTTGCTTTTGAACACTTCAAGCACAAGTTAAATCTCAATTGGATAAGCAATAAAGTTAACAAAGAAGAAAGGAGTGATCAATTGTACCAACTGAGCTCTGATACCAACTGATACGGAATTGTCCGTGAATGAGTCGATCTAGGTACAATGATCTCGAATCCGGCTGAATGAGGCGAATCCAGAATGCGGAATGAAACGTGGATGGTGAATGGCGCAGGAAGGTGTAGAGCAGAACCAAAGAGAGTGAACGAAGGAACCAAGGCTGAAGAGCCAAAACCCCACTCGTGAATGCCCTAGACCCGTCTCCAATACAACTTTACACTAGCTCCGGCTGGACTAGCACAAAGAGGGACTCGTGAAGGCTCGAAGCACCAGTCCGAAGGCGGTTGACACAAACAAGCTCAGCCAAGCAACAACAGCAATGCCAACCAAAAACTCTCTTGTTCTTTGATTGATTTTGTGAATGATTACAAATGTAATTCTAAGCAATGGAAATAACGTAACTAATCAGCAGCTAATAAGAGGCTATATATAGACTCTTTTATCTAGACAAAATAAAGAAAAGAAAACTAAAACATTAGTGGGAAGGTGGTAATAAGAGAGCTTCCTCTAATGTAGCTAACAACCTAACAAACAACTAATTCAGCATGAGAATAGGCTGACTTATTCAATTAACTCCTTGGAGTGAGTTGGCCGATTTTAAGAGCCAAATGGGCTATCCGAATGGGCTGAATTGTTCAACAGATTCATGAGTGATTTGGATGTGTTTTAAGAGCCCAAATGATGATCCGAATGAGCTGACTTGTTACTCTCTTGGGCCTCCTTGAATGTGATTAGTTGGCTGCCCTCTTGGGCTGTTTTGGACGTAAGCAGCAGCCTACCCTCTTGGACTGCCTTGGACGTGTTTGCTTGCCTCCCCTCTTGGGCTGCCTTGGACGTGATCAGCAGCTTCTCCTCTTGGGCTGCTTTGGATGTGAGCAACAACCTCCCCTCTTGGGCTGCATGGGACGTGAGCAACAACCTCCTCTCTTGGCTGCTTCGGACGTGATCAACAGCCTCCTCTTGGACTACTTTGGACGTGAGCAACATCTACTCCCTTTGCTTGCTTGCTCCTGCATTCATCAAAAGATTAACACATGAGGTATGGCAATTAAATGGTTCACGCATTGTGCCAAGCAATAGCACTTCCCTTGACGTAGCTTCTTGGATCTCCTTAGCTCTTGCTCTAGTAATGGGACCTTGATAGCTTCCATGTGATGGTCCTACATCACTATACGAATATGCAAGTTGCTATGGTGAAGGCCAACGTTCTAGAGGATGAAGAAAACACAATGGCTAGGTAACTTCGTATTCTGAATTCTAATTTGGCTAATGAAGTTGATATGTATCCATACAGCACCATGGAGCAATTACTACACTTGGCTATTAAGGTGGAAAGGAAGACTAAGGTGCGAAATCGGGAATACAAGCCACCTCATGGGGCGCCCAACGCTTGGAAAGCACAAGGGAGTCGGCTGCCTAACCACAGCAAGGATCAAGGAGGCCGGAAGGAAGAGAAAAATTCGGCACCTATGGGCCAAGAAGGGCAAAGAAGGTCTTCTACACCGTCCACTACACCACGATCCTTGAATGAGCCTTCGAGTGATCATCGAGGGAGTACTCCTATCTCTAACTCTAGAACTAGGGACATTGTGTGTTTTAAATGCCAAGGTAGAGGACACATGAGTAGAGAATGTCCTAATAGACGCACTTTGATCATAAATCATCTAGGAGAATTTGAGAGTGAGGATGATGTGGAATTAGATGATGAAAATGCATCAATTGATGACAATGAACAAAATGAGAATGATGATTGCATTGAGTATGAACAAGGTGAATCTTTGATAGCTAGGAGAACTTTGCATGTCCAACTAGCACCTTGTGAGGATAACCAACGTGAAAATCTGTTTCATACTAGGTGTAGTATTAAAGGAAAAGTGTGTAATGTGATAATTGATGGAGGAAGTTGTTGCAACATAGCTAGCACTGAAATGGTAAACAAATTACAACTTCTTACATTTTATCACCCTAGGCCATATAAACTACATTGGATGAATGAGTGTGGAGAACTTAAGGTCAATAAGCAAACTAAGGTCAATATAACATTAGGATCATATGAGGATGTTATTACATGTGATGTTGTGCCTATGAATGCTTGTCACTTGTTGTTTGGCCGTCCATGGCAATATGATAGGAAAGTTGTTCATGATGGGTTTTCTAATAAATATAGCTTTGAGTATAAAGGTAAAACTTTAACACTTAAACCTATGGCACCTTTACAAATAGCCGAGTACTATGAGAACAAGAGGGTAGAGCAAGGAACCCCTCCCAGACCTAAGATCACACGGCCTAAGAGTAAGGAGAAAAAAACCCATCAAACACTGGTAGTGCAACCAACAAGTAGCTATCTTGAGTCTAGGAATGAATATGTCACTAACTATGCTTCTACGGATGTGCTAATGATGAGTTTGTGTAAATCTCTAGTGAATGTGCCTCATGACTCTACGATTCCACTTCCTAGTTCTATCCAGTGGCTGTTAGACGAGTTTAGGGACGTTTTTCCTGAGGAGATTCCAGCCGGCTTGCCGCCCATTAGGGGCATTGAACACCAAATAGATTTAATACCCGGAGCCACTCTTCCCAATAGGCCCGCCTATAGGATGAACCCTACGGAAGCCCAGGAAATTCAGAACCAAGTTCAAGCCTTGCTATATAAGGGGTATGTTCGGGAAAGCCTTAGTCCTTGTGCCGTTCCCGTCCTGCTAGTACCCAAGAAGGATAATACTTGGAGAATGTGTATTGATTGTAGAGCAATCAATAACATTACTATCAAGTATAGACACCCGATTCCCCGTTTAGATGACATGCTTGATGAGTTACATGGAGCTACAATTTTCACTAAGATTGACCTTAGGAGTGGCTACCATCAAATTAGAATGAGGGAAGGGGATGAATGGAAAACAGCTTTTAAAACCAAATTTGGTCTCTATGAGTGGCTAGTAATTCCTTTTGGCTTAACTAACGCTCCTAGTACCTTCATGAGATTAATGAATCATATTTTGAGACCTTATATTGGTTTATTTGTTGTAGTCTACTTTGATGACATTCTTATCTATAGTAAGACTTTAAAAGAGCATGAAAATCATTTGAGAGATGTGCTTGCTACATTGCGTATAGAATTCTTGTATGCTAATATTCAAAAATGTGATTTCTATACTAACCGAGTGATTTTTCTTGGTTTTGTAGTAAGTGCCAATGGTTTGCAAGTGGATGAGGACAAGGTGAAGGCAATCAATGAAAGGCCCATTCCTAGGTCGGTTGGCGACGTGAGGAGTTTCCATGGCCTAGCTACATTCTATAGAAGATTTGTGAGAGATTTTAGTACTATTGCAGCACAACTCACGGCTTTGACCAAAAAGAAGGTTCCTTTTGAGTGGAATGAACCGCAGCAAAGAGCCTTTGAAGAGCTCAAGAGACGCCTCACCCATGCACCACTACTCGCTCTACCGGACTTCACTAAACCCTTTGAGGTTGAATGCGACGCGTCCGGTATTGGTATTGGCGGCTTTATGCAAGAAGGTAAGCCTCTAGCTTTCTTTAGTGAAAAATTGAAGAGTGCATGCTTAAACTACTCCACTAATGACAAAGAATTGTATGCCTTGTTTAGAGTACTCAAAACATGGCAACATTACCTTTGGCCTCAAGAGTTTGTTTTGAAAACCGATCATGATTCACTTAGACACTTTAGGAGCCAAGATAAGCTAGATAGGCGGCATGGTAGGTCGATGGAGTTCATCGAAACCTTCCCTTATATTATCAAGTATAAGAAAGGAAAGGATAATGTCGTAGCGGATGTATTGTCTAGGAGATACACCTTAATCACCACCTTGGATTCTAGGATGTTAGGTTTTACTTACATTAAAGAATTATATGTGGATGATGCTGAATTTGGGAAGATATTTCATAGATGCACTACTCAAGGCCCTTATGATAAGTATTTTGTGTTTGAAGGTTTCTTGTTTAAAGTGGATAAGATTTGCATACCTAGATGTTCCCTTAGGATCTTATTGGTGGAAGAAACCCATAAAGGAGGTTTAATGGGGCATTTTGGGAGGGACAAAACTTATCACATGTTGCAAACTCACTTTTATTGGCCTCATATGTTAAGGGATGTAGAACACATGCTGAAAAGGTGCATTGAATGTCTTAAGGCTAAATCTAGGGTACAACCCCACGGGCTGTATACACCCTTACCAACGCCTAATGGCCCTTGGGAAGATATAAGTATGGATTTCATTGTTGGACTACCTAGGACTAAGAAAGGAAGAGATTCCATTTTTGTGGTAGTAGATAGATTATCTAAAATGACACATTTTATTCCATGTCATAAAACTGATGATGCATATAATGTTGCTAATCTTTTCTTTAAGGAAATAGTGAGATTGCATGGAATACCTAAAACTATTGTTAGTGATAGGGATGTCAAGTTTTTGAGTTTCTTTTGGAAAACGCTTTGGGGAAAAACGGGCACTAGATTACTATTCTCGACCTCTAGTCATCCCCAAACAGATGGGCAAACGGAAGTCACCAATAGGACCGTAACGACCCTCCTTAGAACCATGTTGAAAGATAACTTAAAAGAATGGGAAGACATGTTACCACATATTGAGTTTGCTTATAATCGCACCATGCATTCTTCCACTTCGTTATCACCTTTCAAATGTGTTTATGGATTTAACCCTTTAACTCCTTTGGACTTATTACCGATTCCTCGAAAGGATCGAGTAGCTTTTGATGCTTTGGAACAGGCGGACTACATTAAGGAACTTCATGGTAAGACCAAGGCTGCACTTGATAAGAAGGGCGTTGAAACTGCAGCTCGGAATAACAAAGGACGTCGGAAGATGGTTTTCCAGCCCGGCGACTTAGTTTGGCTACATCTAAGGAAAGAGCGGTTTTTCGACAAAACGCCATTCCAAGCTAGCACCACGGGGTGATGGACCATTCAAAGTCTTACACCGGATTAACGACAATGCATATGTGTTGGACTTACCGGACGAGTATGGAGTAAGTACCACTTTTAACGTAGGAGATTTGAGCCCCTATGAAGGAGATTCGGAACAAGATGAAAATTCGGGATCGAATTCTTTCCAAGAAGGAGTGGATGATGTAGGACCATCACATGGAAGATATCAAGGTCCCATTACTAGAGCAAGAGCTAAGGAGATCCAAGAAGTTACGTTAAGGGAAGTGCTATTGCTTGACACAATGCGTGAACCATTTAATTTCCATACATCATGTGTTAATCTTTTGGTGAATGTAGGAGAAAGCGAGCCAAGCGAGGAGACCATGCCGACGTGCTCACTTCCCATGCAGCTCGAGGAGACCATGCAGACGTTGCTCACGTCCAAGGCAACCCAAGAAGGGAGGTTGTTGCTCACGTCCAATGCAGCCCAAGAGGGGAGGCTGTTGCTCACGTCCAATGCAGCCCAAGAGGGGAGGTTGTTGCTCGCGTCCAATGCAGCCCAAGAGGGGAGGCACCTGCTCACGTTTAAGGCAGCCCAAGAGGATAGCAAGCTGCTCACGTTCAAGGAGGCCCAAGAGAGTAACTAGCTCCCTCATTTGGATCATCATTTGGGCTCTTAAAACCATCCAAATCACTCATGGATCTGTTGAACAATTCAGCCCATTCGGATAGTCCATTTGGGCTCTTAAAAAACGTCCAGCTCACTCCAAGGATATGCTTGAATAAGTCAGCCTATTTTTATGCTGAAATAGTTGTTTGTTAAGTTGTTAGCTACATTAGAGGAAGCTCTCTTATTACCACCTCCCCACTAATGTTTTAGTTTTCTTTTCTTTATTTTTGTCTAGATAAAAGAGTCTATATATAGCCTCTTTTAGCTGCTGAATAGGTACGTTATTTTCATTGCTTAGAATTACAATTGTAATCATTCACAAAATCAATCAAAGAACAAGAGAGTTTTTGGTTGGCATTGCTGTTGTTTGCTTGGCTGAGCTTGTTCGTGTCAACCGCCTTCGGATTGGTGCTTCGAGCCTTCACGAGTCCCCCTTTGTGCTAGTCCAGCCGGAGCTAGTGTAAAGTTGTATTTGAGACGGGTCTAGGGCATTCACGAAGTGGGGTTTTGGCTCTTCAGCCTTGGTTCCTTTCGTTGACTCTCTTTGGTTCTTCTCTACACCTTTCTGCGTTCATTTACCCTCTACATTTCATTCCGCATCTGGATTCGCCTCATTCAGCCGGATTCGGATCATTGTACCTAGATCGACTCATTCACGGACTAATACCGTATCAACCAAGGTGGTATGTTCGGTCCTACCTCCAAGGAATGTGGAGGAGGTATGCAACTTTTAGGTTGGTGGGCTATAACTACCGAGTTGCGGAATGGTTTCAACCCCCTTCCTTTCAGAGGAAGTATACGAGAATGGTATGGTCTGAGCCGTGTCCATGGAGCTTTGAAAAGCAGCAGAGGTGAGTGATCTCTACTCCGATATCTTTTGCACAAACAAAGAGTCTTGTGGACTTGGTGACAAATAGTGATGCATCCAAGCGCGGCTTGGGATGCAAATGAAGTGACAAGAAAGGTTTCGCGTATGTGTTAGACAACTTTGGGCATATGAGAAGAATTACATATAAAGGGCTGAGATTTAGCCGATTTAATGTATGCACTTAAAATGATGTCGGTATTTTTGTTATGAAGGGACATGCTAGTCTTGTATGGAAGATAAGAGTATGATATATATATTTTAACTCAACAAGAGCTGAATACCCACCAGACGTGATGGCTAAAATTGTTTAAGGACTTCATTCAGGTGATTTTGTATCATCCGCGGTAGCTGAATGTGGTCACCAACACCCTTAGTAAGTGGACACTTCGAGAGGAAGCAAAAACTTAACTGACGATTCAACTTAAGTTTATTAACTTAGATGATATTTAAAGAGGTCCGACATAAGGGCGGGATTTGTATGGCCTTGATGAAGATCCAGGATAGAAGGTCTCGAGGAGAGACACCATCAACCTTTATGGGTTGACAGTTTGTTGAGACGCCATGAGCGTCTATGTGTAGATATAATGACGAGCCGAGATAGAGCCTTTGGGAGGCTCACACTACCCTTACTAGTTCACCCTGGTGCTGGTAAGAGTTATCCGGATTGGTGATGTTCACATTGGTGAGGCGGGCTTAAGCCCGATGTGGCTAAGTACATAGCCAATATGCGACCCATCATCAGGTAAAACTTGAGCACCATAAGACGGGACGAGGACTTCATTCACCGCAAGTTACATAATGGGAATGGGATGATACCTCCATAAATGTTATTACCAGTTTTAGACCGAGTAAGAGTTGTGACGCAATTTGGGTTGTAGTAGACCAACCGACAAAGACAACACGCTTTATACCCTATCGGGAAACAAAGCCGATGTGTTGGCTAGTTGTCGAAGCTACTAAGTTCATAGTGAGATTACCTGGGATACTGAGTACCATCGTCTCGGATCAAGGTGGGCGATTCACCTCGGGATTTTTGGCAGCATGATCATGCCGCTTTGGGTACCATTTGCATTTCATGACAGCTCTGGTGACAAGTGTGATCCTAACACTTCCCTTTGTTCAAGATTATGTATTATTATAATTGACATACGCCGTTCGGGATGACCCTTGGTAGGCATTAAATGTGTTGAAGTGTCGTACACCTTTGTGTTGGAATTAGAGTAGTACATGTGTGGATAGCCTGAGTAGATACAAGATGACCTCGCTCGATTAGCGATGGTCCAAGAGCGGATGCTAGTCGAGTTGAGTCGCCAGAAGGCGTATATAGATGAGAGGCGCAAACCTCTGGAGTTCAGATATGGAGTAGATCAAGTTGAGTCAAGAGTTTCACAAGCGCGAGCCGTCAAATGTTTGGCATTATAGGGAAGTTGAGTCCCCGACATTTTTTTTTGGACTTTTGAGATCTTGGAATGAGTTTGGGAAGTGGCTTACAAGTTGACGTTGCCACCAAGAATCGATGATGTTTACCATGTTTCATGTGTGTCAATCGAGGGAGTACATGTATGACTTGAGGTATGTTGTCAATCATGATGATCTAGTTGCGTAGATATGGAGCCAATGAGGCTAACTGGAAACGGAGGATGGTATCTTTGGTTGAGTTTTTCGACCCCTCGTTCTGTAAGTGAGCCTTGGCTGCTTGACCTTTTGTTCTTTTTCTAAATGAGCAGCCCTCTCTCTCTCTCTCTCTCTCTCTCTCTCCCCTTTTCACATTACTCTCCTCCCACCCTCTCTTCTCTCTATCTCTTTCTATGGAACTCTTGGCATCTTCTCCCATGGGGCTTCCTCTTCCTCCCGTGTGAGCTGATCATTCTGGATATGGAATAGAAACAGAGGACCCAAGGTATTGTAGGTAATCTCTTCCTCTTCTTCATCTTCTTCGCCTTTGAGTCTTAATGGTGGAAGCCATGGATTCTCAAGCTTGGTCCTCTTTTGTGTTGCATGTGATTGGATCCGATCTAGGCAGTAGTGTGGTGTGTGGATCCATGTGATGGACATCCATGAGGGAGAAAGCCATCTAGGAGGCACCTCTGCACATCAAGGAACCAACCGAAGACTTATCGGGATTGCTCTTCTGGAGTTCGACCGCACCCGTGGTTGGACAGCGCCGCGGGGGTGCCCTCAGCACTAGAGCCGCAGGGGTGACTGGCCTGAGCCGCGGGGGCGGCTCCTCTGGGTTGCTGGAGCAGCTCCCTAGGCCGTAGGGGCGGCTTTGCCAGAACCCTGGCTGCCGGTGCAACCTTCTGCTCTTCTCCGTGGCCGCGCTTTCTTGTTCTGCGACAATGTATCTACCCCAGTGAGTACCCCTTCTTCGATCTTGTGTCCGTCTCTTATCCTAGTGAGGTTATATCTTATAATCATGCTAGATTGAATCTAACATAACCATGTGAAATGCCAAGTATTGGCTTTGAACCTTAGGTGAGTGTTTAAGGATTGATTGAACGCTCTAAGGCTTGAATTGTGGATGTTATCCTGTGAGGCTTATTGAGGTTGTGAGGTTGTGGTCTTATTATGATTGCTGAGATTGTGAAGACTAGGACGTGAGTATCCTAGCATGTGTTATGATGGTTGTGTTTTTGTTAGTTCGTGAGGACTATGAGTGTTATCCTAGATTATGAGAGTCTATGATCTTGTAAGATCAATATTGATGACATGATTTATGACACTAGTTTAGGCACTCATTTAGATAGTTTTCCATTCCTTTCATGCATGTGTTCCGCATTAGTTCGTGACGTTTACGCTTAATTCATGCATATCGTAGGAATAGACGTCTACACAAGCATGTGTCGGTTTTGTAGGTGTTTTGGGGACATTTGAGGCGTTATTGATCATATCCAAGGTTTGAGCCTCATGATGGTCCGGATTTATGGTTCCAAATGACCCATGCTTGGAGGAAAGAAGGCAAGGACCCTAGTTGGATGCAAGGAATGGTCTAACTCATGTTTAAGTGGTGTTTTGGGCTATTTTAGTGTCATCTCGGTCCAAGGCTTACCCATCTTGGCCGAGATGCTCCTTGGAGCAACCGGGATTCCTCTTTGGACAGCCCACGACACTTGGCACACACGTCCTATGTCATCCTTGCTTTTGGTGGAGTACTTATGTGATATTGCAGGCTGTTTTTCGAGGCTTCTTCCTCCCTTTTTCCATTTTCCTCTAGCTCTTCTCCAACACACTTTGGATTGTAGCTCTCTTCCAAGCATCCTTGTGGGTGTTCTTAGAAGATATTATTGTAGTTCTTAGTTTTAGAGTGAGATTTGAGTGGTTTTGAGTGAGGTTTCCATTGTTTGTACCTTGAAGCTGCATCTTGGGCCCTTTGTAAGATTTGATAACTTTTATTCCAGCTTTGTAATGTCTTTTATTTGGTTCATTCTTCATTATCTAGCTATGACTTGCAAGCATGCTTTATTTATGAAGTTTGATCTAGAAATGTATGTTGTTGGCTAAGTAGATGCGATTCTAGAGTGAAGGAATGATGTTTATGCTTTTGACTATGATTGTATGAACTTGCATGTTAGCTTAGGATGGATTTGTGTTCGAAACCTTAACTCAGTCCATGATCTTGGCCTGTTCTTCATACCATTTCGGCCGAGATGACTATGATCCACCCGATATGCATGTGTTATTGTTCTATTGTTGATGTATCTTCATGTTAGGATGTAGATGTGTTGAAATACTAGTATTTGCTGATCCTAATCTAGCTTAGGGTTGTAACACCGCGATTCCGCGGGACTCGGGATGTCACATTGGGCTAGGATCTCACAATGAATCCTGACCCTAGCCTGACAACAAGTTCACTGGACCTTACAACATGACACTGACAGATATAAAACAAATACATAAAACAGTATAAAATGTACGACCTAAAGTAAACAACAACATAGCCGAGTATATAAAACGACAACCTCACACAGGAGGTACAAAAGAACATCCTCACGCAAGAAGGGAACACAACAAACTCAAACCAACCGCCTAATGTATGAGAGTCCTCGGCCTGTCACCCTGCCAGATCACCCAATAGCGCCTAACCTGTAAACATCTACAACACGGTATGAAACCGTTAGCTAACCATACATATATGAGGTAATGCATAAGCACAAGCACAATCATGAAAGATAAACACATCAGCATGCTATCACACATTTACCCATTTATTATCTTTATATAATAACCATTCACTCAAAAACCGTATATATATAGATAGATGAAAGTATGTGACACGAGGACCGATACATCCCCGCCTGTGAGTACAATGTCCAGCTGTACGAGTATCGGTCACACAATCCGTGTACCCTATGGGAGTGGATTGCGTCCTTCCTGTAAACCAGTCTGGCCCGACATCAGAGAACCTCCCAGACTCCACGGCGGGATGAAAGAGAAAGGTTATCACAGCCACGCGGTGGGGCAGTCAATAGAACATAGGTCGATAAAAACGACAACTCATGCTATCATAGCAAACATATAAAGCACACACCACTCATGCAAACACCCAATATAGGGATGATAGCTAAGTAAGTCCTACGGACTTACCTCAACCTCGTACAAACTCAACCACGATCACCTCTACACTGGAGGGACAACACGGCCTATAAACAAGGCATAAAGAGATATATCAACCTCTATTCATCAAAGGGGTCACACCTAGACCCAAAGGGATCCATGAGGATCATACTCAATCTATAAGCCTCACAACCAACTAAACCTCAATATCTCAGCCTAACTCACAATTCCTCAAATCTCAAGGTAGTATCTAATCAACATTCCTCAATCTGAATTCTAATCCTAATTTAATTAATTAACCTTTAATTAATTAATTAAATTTTGCCAGAATAACGTTTTGCCCGCAGGCAATTTCTAAACCCCCTGTCATCAGATTTCATCAAACAAACAACCCATAATCACCAGAATAAAATAACGACCATAATGGAATTCATAATTGTCCTATTTGACAAGCCTAAAGTCAATTTAGGCCAAATCGCAGTGCGGAAAACGAATAAATTCATAACTTATTCGTTACTAACCCGATTGACGATCTGAAAGAAGATTCGGAATCACAACGACGCTGGCTATGCATGGACATTATCAAATTCACCGGAATTTGAGCGACGGAACCGTCATGGTGACATATATGCTCGACCAGCCCTCCATATACTCGGAAATGCAGAAACTCGGTACCGTTATGAAGAGAATGAAGAGAGGAATCCAGAAACTCAAACGGAATTGAAATCGGATTAGAAACGGAGAGTAGATTTGAGTTTGAAGGTTGAGAGAAATCAGAGTTTTTACGAGGAAACGTGAAATGAAATGAATTAATAAAGGATTTTCCGCTATTTATAGTGAAGACGATAATTATCCTTTAGTAAAGTCGATAATTATCCTTTAACCGATCCAAATGCGGGTCGAACCTCTTTCTCCAAACTTCTCGAGAATGGAACATTAAATCTGGAATATTGTAGGGATAATTATTACACAACTGCCTCGGAAAACGTGGTATTTCTAAGCCGTCTTTCTTAGCCGTTAAGAAACGAAATAGCGACTGTTTTGGCCGTTTTGCCTCTCCATGTTATTTCATATCTAGGACATATCTGATGTCCTGATCATTTCTCTCAACTGCATTTTTATTAATTGGAGCTCCCAAATGCTCCAAATAACACCGGAGGGTAAAAATAATTACCCGGGGGAAAAAGTAAAAATTTCCCCAAACGTCCAAAATTACGCCGGGAACATAACGGTGGGACTCTTACTCATCACTTGCGAAGTCTTCACGAGTTATATGTTAATTACTATCAACGATTAAGTTAATCAACATTAATTAGAATTCGAAATCCTAGTTATTACATCACACACCCCTTAAAAAAAGGTTTCGTCCCGAAACTTGCAAAATCCCAAAGTCATCTCGGACCCATAAGCCGAGGTATAACTCTCACTCTCTCTATCGGAGGTATCACATCTCCGTTCAAAAGGTCATCACCTATAACAATCTATAACCTCAATGTCACCATGGAGGAATCATCAACTCCAGAAAACAGGGTCATAACGCTACCCAAAGGCGTAGAGGAATCATGTCTCTCGCCATACCACATCACAAGGCATAGAGGAAGCACATCTCTAGCCCAAACATATCACAAGCATAGAGAAAATACGTCTCTAGCAAACCATAATCATATATATCGTATGGAGGAATCACATCTCCACTAAAACTATGTCCATCAAGGTAGCATGGAGGAAAGAACCATCTCCAGCTGAATCCTAATCACACTCAAATAGCATGAAGGAAAGAACCATCTCCAACTATAAATATAATCATACTCGGGTAGCATGGAGGAAGTAATCATCTCCAGCTATAACATACATCACGCTAGCACATCAAGATCTACTAAGATCATAAATCACATCACAACTAGCATGGAATAACACATCAAGGCATATAAACACATAAGCACAACATTCATCAAGATAGCACTAAGATCTACTCGTGCTCCCACAAATGGGTCTGTCCCAACATATACTCTAGATAGTTCCTCAGGACACTATCCTTAGTCTCTCACATAGCCTCTTCAAGTCTTCATCTTTACCATCATATCCTCAATATGGGAATGTCTTTCGAATGCAAGCGTTTCATATCTCATTCCAAGAATGTAATCGAATGCTCAACAAAAGTGTGGTTGGACTCAACCATCAAATCATCGTAACTCACAAGGTGTCTCGAGTCTGGTATATACTTCCTCAGTTGAGACATATGAAACATTGGGTGGATATCCTCTAATCTCAGAGGCAAAGCTAAACATCATGCTACCTTCTCTGTACTGATCGATCTCAAATAAACCATAGTGGAAACTCAGTTCCCTTTCCATATTAACACGTCTAACGTCTTGCAGCTGAGATACTTACAGCCAGACATGAACTCTCGCTTGAACTTTAGAGGTTAATGCCTCTTGTCTACATATAATATATGGCGACTCTGTACAGCCAGCATTCTTCCTTCAATCAACGTTACTTGAACTATAAAATCTTGAATCTGGTCAGGTGTTATTCCACTACTACTGCTAGATCACTTCTAGCATAAGGATCTACGACATCTATGTCTATATATAATGCCTCATAGGGCCATCCCAGAAAGATGCACGTCCTTCATTGTTATATAATAAACTCATTAATGGAAGGTAACATAACCATCCACGTTTCCCATTCAACATACAACTTATAATAGATCTTTAAGATCTAGATGATCCTCTCTAACTGACCATCAGTTAGGGGGTGAAGTGTAGTCATGAGGTACATACTCGTCCCCAAAGCAGTCTGAATCTGCTGCCTAAAATCTCAAAGTAAAAACATTCATCTCGATCAGAAATAATCGTTCTCGGTATACCATGGAGTCTCACTATCTGTCTAGTGTACTCCTCAGCCAATTCATTCACTAGCCACGTCCTTCTGATAGAAATGAAACGTGCCGGTTTCATTAATTTGTTACCAACAATCCAGATAACATAAATCTTCTACTGGGTCACAATCCCATAAAAAAAGTCCATAGAGTCCTCCCAAATTCTACTACTGCACTGGTAGTGAGTGGGGCTTATCTCTAGATCGGAAATACTCTATCTGGACCTGCTAACAGGTCACACACTGTATCACAAATCTGGTTATATCGGCTTCATACAATATAATCGTCTCATCTCGTGGTCCATCTTACTCGTACCTGAATGTACTGAATAAGGCGTGCAGTGGGCATACCGTAATATTCTCTGTCTCCATCTGCATCAGCAGGTACACAAAAGTGGTCATGACTTTTCATCAGTCCATCTACTCCCATGGAGAACAATGGTGCCTCAGTACGAGACATCCTTTCTCTAAACCTTGTCAAGGCCGGGCAGGTCTCTTGCTTCTGTTGGACTTCATCCAACAGACCAGATAGAACCTCTGGGGTATAACTGGGTATCCTCATCAAGGAACTGATTGTTCAACTCTAGCCAAGCTAGATCTTTCTGAAGTTGAGGCTGAACTATCAGTCTCACAATCATCTTCTCTTGGAGCGTCTTTTCATTCAAGTTATCGGCGACAACATTCAACTTCTCTGAATGATATGGAATCGTCAAGTCAAAGTCTTGATCAACTTAAGCTCTTAATATTGGCGGTTATTCAACCCTTATTGCATAAAATATACTTCAGATTTCTATGATCTACAGAAATCTGACATGAAGATCACACTGGTACGGTCTTCAAAACTTAAAGGCTTGAACTACCACTACTAACTCTAAATCATGAGTCGGGTAGTTCTCATCATACGTTCTCAGCTATAAACACACATATCAATAACCCTACTCCTCTGTAGTAATACACATCTCAGACTTAGCTGGGATGTATCACCGTAAATCACGGGATCCCAAAAATTTCCTCACTAAAACAGAATGGAAGGAGAGGTCAAATGCCTCCTCAACTCTTCAGAACTTAGACACACTGCTCTCATCACGTAGTTATGGTGGTCTTCTTAAAAGACTCGCAAATGAATACGTAATCATATAAAATCCTTCCTCAAAGCATTGATAGCAATCGGATGAGCCGAGAAAACTACGTATTCCTTAATGTTCATCAGTATCTCCCATGGTACAACATACTAAATTATCGCTTGGTCAACCATGATCCCACTGGCGGAGACATTATGGCCTAAAAAGGCTACCACTGGTTCTCAACTTACACTTAGAGAGCGTAGCATACAACTCTCTATCTCTCGAAATCTGCAGAGATCCTCAGACGATCGGTCTACTATTCTCTGCTATGAGAGTATACCGACATGTCATCAATAAAGTCCACCACCAACTAATCAAGGAAGTCGATGAAGATACTGTTCATCAACTCCATAAAAACTACTAAAACATTCGTCAACCCAAATGACATCACTACAAACTCGTAGTGTCCATAACGGGTATGGGATGTTATCTCATACACATGTTGCTCTCTCATCCATGACTAGGGATATCTTGAGCACAAAGAAATCTTGAAAACACAATTGCTTCTTGAAGCTAACTCATCAAGTCGTTAATACGGAACATGGAACCCACTAGGGTAAAAGAAGCCCGTTTCAGTCAACTTTTCAAGTTATCAGTACAATATCTCAACAAGCACCATATAGTGTGGCTTTCTCATTCAATCTTGTATCATACTTCAACTCGATAACAATATCCACACTCCGCTGAGGTGGCAACTAGACGGTTCAATAACACGTCTATAAACTCATAAACAACTGGAATACCTTCCATTGTTGGACTATCTCGCTCCTTCATGGTATAACACTAGAAGGCGTCATATCCCTCTTCTATCAGTTCGCTGCTCGTACAGTCCTGATGACAAACCCGTCTCTTCAAAGGTCTTAACCTTAGAAGACCTCTATTATTTTACCATCTCAGTAAAGACTATAATAGCCTTACTATTAATATCTAAAACCGCATGATATCTATTCATCCAATCCATACACATAATGACTTCCTCATGCACCTACGGCATGACAAAGAAGTCTACAAGCCATACACAAGTCCCGGAATAAGGGAACAACCACATATCTCGCGGGTACCTCAGACCCCTAGCTGGTAATCCTGTAAAGGAAAGTTCACCTTCTACTATATATCAAAGATCAACCATTAACGCATGCATCGAAAGACAAGAAGTGCATAGCACTCATAACAAACAAAACTCCACTAGGTAAACCATTAACGAGAATGGTACCTGTAACAGCTAACTCCCGTAGCTCCACTACATATCATTACTCGATCTCGGATCTATGCTCCTCAAGTATCATTGAGGTCCTCACTATAGCCTCCACTTCCACTCTTTCAACACCGGAAAGAGGAAGGTCCTGCTGGGAAGAGACACTACCTTGCTGACAGAAAGGGGCCAGATGGCCTAGTTCACCATAGATGAAACAAGCTATCGGTGCCAAAGGGCACTCAGAACGCAAATGGTCTGGATAGCCACAATTGTAACATAATTGTCTCATTCTTGCAACCTGTGCAATTGAAGGGTAACTCGACCTTCATCGTCCACCTGGAATGATCTCACTCTTGAAAGGAACTTGTAAAAGCAATGCCTTGCCCTGTCGACAAAACTTCGCTCTATGCCCTGCTTTACCACACGTAAAGCATATGATGGCCGCCTTTGGGC
The DNA here is from genome assembly GCA_033239125.1 of Fagopyrum homotropicum. NCBI lineage: Eukaryota > Viridiplantae > Streptophyta > Magnoliopsida > Caryophyllales > Polygonaceae > Fagopyrum > Fagopyrum homotropicum. The sequence goes on from BSWB01000005.1 coordinate 65,329,657, forward strand.
ACACAGCTCGCCAGTGTCCCAACTTCTACGCAATTAAAACACTGTAGTTCCTTGCTAGTCATCTTCATGGCCAAAGGATCACTAGATTGTCCTGATATTGGACTTGGTTCCCCATTCATCATCTTTGCTTCTCCAGTAACTGATTCAGTTCATTGCTTCTTTCCGGATCTAGAAGCTTCAGTTGATCTCACAATTGTTGGTAAATCCGGTGTGGATCCACCCGCTATCACCGCTTCATATACTTGTTACATATATTCTTGAAACTTGGATCTACTCATGGAGACACGATCAGCCTCTTCAAACTTGTTCTCTACCATAGGCGAAACAACAGCGGAACCTGGTCCTTGACTTATCACCACTGGAGGAAGAGGGGGGTGTACCCCTACCTCATCCCACTACAAATACTGCTCTAGTCTGAGTCATCTGTAGGATATACGCACCTAATCTTATAAGGCTATATATATGCCATAGGTATCGATATGTATATAATACATCCACATAATCCATAGTACACACAGATATATATACATATCTACGCTGCAGAGATCCATGGCAGAGGTGACGACTTCTCGTACATTCTATCCCAAAACCACACTTAAAACCAAAACCTTTGAAAACGTCAGATCCCATGTGGGCTCTGTTTATTTTACCTATCAAACCTCATTGCAGGTAGCAAGTGCCATTGTTGTCAACCTGGGCTCTGATACCAACTCTGTAACACCCCGATTCCGCGGGACTCGGGATGTCACATTGGGCTAGGATCTCACAATGGATCCTGACCCTAGCCTGACAACAAGTTCACTGGACCTTACAACATGGCACTGACAGATATAAAACAAATACATAAAACAGTATAAAATGTACGACCCAAAGTAAACAACAACATAGCCGAGTATATAAAACGACATCCTCACACAGGAGGTACAAAAGATCCTCCTCACGCAGGAGGGGAAACACAACAACCCCAAACCAACCACCTAATGTACGAGAGTCCTCGGCCTGTCACCCTGCCACATCACCCAACAGCGCCTATCCTGCAATCATCTACAACACGGTATGAAACCGTTAGTTAACCATACATATATAGGGTAATGCATAAGCACAAGCACAATCATGAAAGATAAACACATCAATATGTTATCACACATTTATCCATTTATTATCTTTATATAATAACCATTCACTCAAAAACCGTATATATATAGATAGATGAAAGTATGTGACACGAGGACCGATACATCCCCGCCTGTGAGTACAATGTCCAGCTGTACGAGTATCGGTCACACAATCCGTGTACCCTATGGGAGTGGATTGCGCCCTTCCTGTAAACCAGTCTGGCCCGACATCAGAGAACTTCCCAGACTCCACGGCGGGATGAAAGGGAAAGGTTATCACAGCCACGCAGTGGGGCAGTCAATATAACATAGGTCGATAAAAACGACAACTCATGCTATCATAGCAAACATATAAAGCACACACCACTCATGCAAACACCCAATATAGGGATGGTAGCTAAGTAAGTCCTACGGACTTACCTCAACCTCGTACAAACTCAACCACGATCACCTCTACACTAGAGGGACAACACGGCCTATAAACAAGGCATAAAGAGATATATCAACCTCTATTCATCAAAGGGGTCACACCTAGACCCAAAGGGATCCATGAGGATCATACTCAATCTATAAGCCTCACAACCAACTAAACCTCAATATCTCAGCCTAACTCACAATTCCTCAAATCTCAAGGTAGTATCTAATCAACATTCCTCAATCTGAATTCTAATCCTAATTTAATTAATTAACCTTTAATTAATTAATTAGATTTTGCCAGAATAACGTTTTGCCCGCAGGCAATTTCTAAACCCCCTGTCATCAGATTTCATCAAACAAACAACCCATAATCACCAGAATAAAATAACGACCATAATGGAATTCATAATTGTCCTATTTGACAAGCCTAAAGTCAATTTAGGCCAAATCGCAGTGCGGAAAACGAATAAATTCATAACTTATTCGTTACTATCCCGATTGACGATCTGAAAGAAGATTCGGAATCACAACGACGCTGGCTACGCATGGACATCATCAAATTCACCGGAATTTGAGCGACGGAACCTTCATGGTGACATATATGCTCGACCAGCCCTCCATTACTCGGAAATGCAGAAACTCGGTACCGTTATGAAGAGAATGAAGAGAGGAATCCAGAAACTCAAACGGAATTGAAATCGGATTAGAAACGAAGAGTAGATCTGAGTTTGAAGGTTGAGAGAAATCAGAGTTTTTACGAGGAAACGTGAAATGAAATGAATTAATAAAGGATTTTCCGCTATTTATGGTGAAGACGATAATTATCCTTTAGTAAAGTCGATAATTATCCTTTAACCGATCCAAATGCGGGTCGAACCTCTTTCTCCAAACTTCTCGAGATTGGAACATTAAATCTGGAATATTGTAGGGATAATTATTACACAACTGCCTCGGAAAACGTGGTATTCCTAAGCCGTCTTTCTTAGCCGTTAAGAAACGAAATAGCGACTGTTTTGGCCGTTTTGCCTCTCCATCTTATTTCATATCTAGGACATATCTGATGTCCTGATCATTTCTCTCAACTGCATTTTTATTAATTGGAGCTCCCAAATGCTCCAAATAACGCCGGAGGGTAAAAATAATTACCCGGGGGAAAAAGTAAAAATTTCCCCAAACGTCCAAAATTACACTGGGAACATAACGGTGGGACTCTTACTCATCCCTTGCGAAGTCTTCACGAGTTATATGTTAATTACTATCAACGATTAAGTTAATCAACATTAATTAGAATTCAAAATCCTAGTTATTACAAGGGTAACCTTTGGTAGCAACCTATTTGAGGTTTGAGACTTACTCAGTAATGGCCTCTTAGATACATAAGATGATGAACTCTAGGTAGTAGTGAGCCTTAACGGCCGCTATTGGATTGATGTCCTAGGATCGTTGCCTAAGACTTACTTTTTTCGAGACTTACCCGGTAAGGAGGGGTTTGACCCTTTGGTAGTGGCCAGTTTGTGTAGAATTCCCGTCCTTAGGTTCCTTGAGACTTACCCGGTAATAGGTACTTAGGTTCGAGACTTGTGGAGCATGAGACTTGGTAATTGCTCCCATTAGAGAAACACCCAACTCCGAACAACCGTAACCTTTCCTTTGATGTTTTGATTGCATGAGTCCATTGCATAACCGGAATTTCGAATCTCTAGAATTTGCACCTTATCTCCTATCTTTGTGTTTGTGTGTCGTTTGCTTATTTGTGTGCATATATTTTGTGATCCTTGTTTGATCACCCAAAACCAACCAAAAATATTGTGTTTTGCATTTCTTTATTCCTTGTCTTGTCTTAGTTTGAATTTACACTATCTTTGATCATTGATTGGCTTGATTTCACCCCAGTCCTTGTGTTCGACCGCGAAATACTTTCCTTTCTACAAAACGATCCGTACACTGCAGTTTTCGCTAGGTAGTTTAGGATTTTAGTTCGAGTTTATATATGTAAAGCTTTTGGTGCTATCTTTCTAGCGTAACCAATAGGATATTCTAGCTTATGGGAGCGATGTTGATTACGTTCGTTGTTTTGAACAGGCTTTGAGTACTTTCCTACGGGAAGTGAGATCGGTTGTTCTCGGTTTAGCTTGGAGACGAGGTAAGTCTCTGGACTTACTTAGATAGCTTTTATGTATTGGGGGCTTCGCGGTTGTATCCTCCGTGTCGGTTCCCTCCTTGTTTTCCATACATTTGAGGTCCCAAATGAGCTCTTTATGCCTTGACTCCTCCCTTTTATCTTCTTCTCGACTTTGATGGCGAGATGTAGTAATTCTGTCATAGTAGAGTAGGGAAACAAATCCACCTCGTTAGCAAAACATGAATTAAGGATACGGAGATACCTGGCCATAGTTGCTTCTTCATCCTCACTAACATTGGCCTTCACCATAGCCATTTGCATGGCATTGTAGGTCTTCTCTGAACTCATTGAACCTTGCCTCAAGTTTTCCAACTTTTGCCTCAAGTCCCTCCTATAATGTTGGGGAACAAATCGAGCTCGCATGATTGCCCTCATTTGTGCCCATGTTGCAACTTGTGGATCCATGTTTCGCCTCCTTTACTTTACAAGCTCATTCCACCATACCAAAGCATAATCAGTGAACTCAAGGGTTGCGTAATGTACCTTTTTATTCTCGGGAAAGTTGTGGCACGCCCATATCTGCTCAATCTTCGTCTCCCAAGCCATGTACACATCCGGATCACACTTGCCTTAAAAGGATGGGATCTTGATCTTCACCTTGCCTAGATCATCTTGCTCATGATCTCGCCCTCTCCTTTGGTGTCTATTGTCTCTCCTCCCTTCATAGTCTTCGTCTTGCGTCCATCTATACTCACGCCTTCCATTTTGATCCCTCTCATCTTCTCGTCTCCTATCTTCACGCCTCCTATTTTGTTCCATCCTTCTTTCCTCATTTTTCATCCATTCCTCGTCTTGCCTCCAGGCTTCCTCTTGCCTTCTTTCTTGTGCATAATCATAGCCATCATCTTCGGACTCCTCATTATCACCATCCTGTGTGGTGCTAAGAGAGAAATTAGCATAATAACTGTTATCATGAATAGGAGGTTTAGAGTTAGAATGATGCCCCTGTGAAGCATTAATGGGAATCTTCTTGGCTTCGTTGAAAGCTTCTTGTTGGCTGTCAAGAGGTACTCGTCGATGGCTTATAGTTAAGGGTTTAGAACCTGCTCCTTTCTCAAAGTGATGGCCTAGTGCCTTACTTAGGGGAAATGAGGTGTCTTCTTTAGCCTTATTAGTCTTAAGCTCCGTTATTTGCCCTTGTAAACCCGTAAGCCTATCTTCCATGGCTTTAAATTCTGCTTGCATCATAGCGTTCATCATGCTAATCAAATCTGCCGGACTAGACTCCGGTTGCTTCTCGGTATGATGATCACTAGACATCTTGTTAAACACAACAGAACAAACAAACACGTTAGATTAGATCAAAACAAAATCCTCTCTAGTGTGTCTCTCAAGTGTTTATCCCTCACTCTCAAGTGATGTGATAAGACTTTGCTGATGGCTCACCTTGTAAAAATTAACAACCTTGTGTGGGTAGTGTCTAGTCAAATATAAGCTAACACGAAACAACAATTGAATTAATCAAGGTATGTCCTAGTCTGAATCAACAAAAGAAAGAAAAAAAAATAATGACTCAAGGAATGGACTAGTTGTATGAATGAGATATACAACTAAAATGACCCGAAATATAGACTCAAGATAAGCTAAAAGAACCTTACTCGTAAGTGCCTCAACTTGCAACCTCAAACACCAAAATCAACAACTAAGGTCGGTTTAGGGTAGGGTGGCCGAATGAAAAAGGCTTGGAATGTAGGTTTCTTGGAGTCCCCTTGAAATCTTCTTCCTCTTAGTCAACTCTTGTAGGAACAATGTTGTTAGTTCAATAACTTAGAGCTAAACACAATGCAAACACAAAGCTGAATTCTTCTTTTCTTTTCTTTTATTTTTTTGCTTTGTCTTTCTCTCTTTTTTTTTTTTTTTTAATTTTCTGGACAACAGCTTTCCTTTTTTTTTATCTCAGCAAAAATAAAAGCGAAAATTAAATAACAAGAGGGTAAATAGGGAAACAACTAAAAAGATAAGATATGGTTAGAGATAAGATATGGCTGAAGCAGGATTATGGAAAAAAATATGAAAAGATATGGTTATTGTAGGATTAAGGAAAAATATGGAAAGATATGGCTATTGCAGGATTACGGTAAACAAAAAACAGTAGGTTAGGGTAGGTTTTGGCGGCATGAAAGTGGTGGTGGGGCTGGCGTGGTGGTGTTGGTGTTTGTTGATGACTTCGGTGCTCAATTCGCTGATCAAGAACAACAAACAAGTTAGAATTCAATCAACTTAGAATAGAAGAGAGAAAAACTGAAGAAAAGAAAAGACTACAAAAGACAATGATCAATTGCAATGATCAAAACAAACTCTTTTTGTGATTTTATGACTCTTTTGATGATGGTTGAATGTCCCCAAAGCTCTGATACCAATTGATACGGGGAATAGCCCGTTTAACGATCTAGACGAACAACCTGGAAAGAATGGAATGAAACTTAGATATGGAGGAATGATAAGCACGAAAATATAAAGATAGATGGTTAAGAAGAACCAAATAGAACTATGGAAGAACCCTTGAACAATGAATTCAAGAACCAATCCAAAAGACTAATCAACCCTGCTTCTACAACTTGACACAATCAATATGGAGATTGAAAGCACCAAGAGGATAAGCTATAAACAACTTGCAACACTAATCCCTAAGGAGATTAACTCATACAAGAAGAGTTAAGCCAAAATCACAATCACAAAGCTCTCCAACAGGCTGGAAATCGCCAATCTGCAACAGCAGCACAAAAACTGTGTTTAATGTGTATTTTCTGCATTCCCCTTCACTTAGCACGCCTAATAACATATATATAGTGTTATAATGTTAATGAACTGAAATAATTAACTAAAGGCGCATTAAGACATAAGTTTGAGCTTTTATTCTAAAAAGACTTAAAAACACTTAAAACAGCCAAATAAGCTTATTCAGCCAATTTGGAACATTTCAGCCTTATGTAGAACCCTTAGGCGTGCAGCTTGTTCCTTGGTGGACCATGATCATCATCAAAGCAATGCATCAATCTATCTTTGGTGTTGAAGAGGTGTGAGGAAACTAACCTTGTTTTAAATTGGGAGAAATGCGACTTCATGGTGAGTGAAGGTATAGTCTTGGGACATTTGGTCTCCCATCGAGGCATTGAAGTTGATAGAGCTAAAATTGAGACAATGTATAAGAAGTCACCACCTACCTTGGGGAAGGGGTTAAGGAGTTTGTTAGGGCATGCCGGTTTTTACCGAAGGTTCATTAAAGATTTCTCTAAAATTTCTAAGCCTCTCACTAACCTATTAATGAAAGATGTTGAGTTTGTTTTCTCGAAGGATTTCCTTGAAGCTTTTTATAGGTTCAAGAATGCTTTGATCACCGCCCCGATTATGCACTTTCTGGATTGGAGCTTACCGTTTGAGGTGATGTGTGATGGGAGTGACGTGGCCATTGGGGCCGTGCTACGATAAAGGGGTCCGAAAACTGCGTAGAGGACCACCTTAGTAGATTTCCTCCCTTGGAGATTGAGAGAGACAATATCCCGATTGATGAATCATTCCGAGATGAGCAATTGCAAGTGGTGGAGGAGTTTCTATTCCATGTATCTAGAGGAAAGGAGCCATGGTTTGCGGAGATCGTGAACTACTTAGTATGTGAAGAAGTGCCTCCCGGAATGTCCTTTGCCCAAAGAACGAAGTTTTTCAAGGACGTGAGACACTATTTTTGGAGTGAACCTCTCTTGTTCAAGACAGGACCCGATGGAGTATTCCGAAGATGTATTCCAGAGAATGAGATGGAGAGCGTGATCCGGCATTGCCACTCTCTACCATGTGGAGGACACGCTAGCTCACACAAGATGTGTGCCAAGGTATTACAATCCGGATTTTATTGGCTTAACTTGTTTCCTAATGTGCAGAATTTTGTTGTGGCATGTGACGCTTGTCAAAGGATGGGCAACATTTCAAGGAGAAACGAGATGCCATTGAACAACATTCAAGAAGTGGAGATATTTGACGTTTGGGGTGTGGACTTCATGGGTCCATTCCCCTCTTCATGTGGCAACCTCTACATCCTCTTTGCGGTCGACTACGTATCAAGGTGGGTGGAAGCAATCGCTTCTCCCACAAGTGACGCCAAGGTAGTGGTGCGATTCTTCAAACGAGTGAACTTCCCGAGATTTGGAAGACCAACAGTGATTATAAGTGATGGAGGGAAGCATTTCACTACTAGAAAGTTTGGAGCATTGTTGGTCAAGTATGGGGTGACTCACAAGGTTGCAATACTTTATCACCCCCAAACAAGCCACGAGATCAAGGGGATTTTGGAAAAGACGGTTTCAAGGATTAGAAAGGATTGGGCGATGAGACATGATGATCCCTTGTAGGCATACAAAACTGCCTACAAAACACCAATTGAAACAACCCCCTACAAGTTGGTTTATGGCAAGTCTTGCCATCTCTAGTCGAAATGGAGCATAGAACGTTTTGCGCCATAAAGTGATTGAACTTTGACATCAAGGAAGCCGGTGAGAAAAGGTTGCTAGACATCAATGCACTTGAGGAGCTTAGACTTGATGCTTACGAGAATGCCCGAACCTACAAAGAGAGAACCAAGCGGTGGCATGACAAGCGCCTCATAACGAAGGAGTTGAATGAAGGAGACTTGGCACTTCACTTCAACGCAAGGCTACGGCTCTTTCCCAGATAGCTCAAGTCAAGATGGACTGACCCGTATGTGGTGAGGAAGTTCTTTCCTCATGGAGCGGTAGAGATTGGAGGAGAGCGTTATGGTAACTTTAAGGTGAATGGGCACCGTTTGAAGAAGTGCATCCGGGAAGCCCTCGTTGACGTGATTGCCCCCCTCCACATTGATTACAAGCTCCGGAATTTGGTCTAGCTAAAGACCTTATAGAAGCGCTTCTTGGGAGGCAACCCAAGGGTACATGTTTTTCCCTTTTCGTTTTGCTTTTGTTTTCGTTTTTGCTTGTGTGTATGTTTTCTTTTGTCTTTGGTGATAGGATATAATTGTTGTGTTGAGTGTTGAGGTTGTTGGAGGCCATTGTGGACCTTATGAATTCGTTGTAGTGAAGTGTAAGATCCGAGCACTTAGGCATGGGAGAAGCTGGATGCTATCTCGGTCGAATTGGTGCATGTGGCCAAACGAAATTGACCTCTTCAGGGAGTCACCTCGGTTTGGACCTCGGTTTAGATGGGGTGATGGTCCGAGATCCCTCTGCTGGTCCATAGGTTTCCTTGGTGTGAGCCCGTTCTTCAAGATGCTTGCACTTTCATCTCCATCTGCCACTACTCCGCTTGAGTGAACCGGAATACCGACATCCCGGCTTTTTACATTGTGAGGACTTCTTTCACTGTTTGTTTAAATCTGTGGTTTTAAGTATGGGGTGGGGTTTTCACGATTCCATGCATGATCGCATCTAAGATAGTTTTAATTTATAATCACACGGTTCTTTTTATGTCCTGCATTGTATATACTCATATCAAAATTCCAAAAAAGCAAGCACAACTCTCAAATGATTTTCATGCTCTTTTAAAGTCTTACTATAGATAAGAATGTCATCAAAGTAGACTACAAAAAATAAAGCAATATAAGGTCTCAAAATATGATTCATTAATCTCATGAAAGTACTAGGAGCGTTAGTTAAGTCAAAAGGCATTACTAGCCACTCATAGAGACCAAATTTGGTTTTAAAAGCTGTTTTCCATTCATCCCCTTCCCTCATTCTAATTTGATGGTAGCCACTCCTAAGGTCAATCTTAGTGAAAATTGTAGCTCCATGTAACTCATCAAGCATATCATCTAAACGGGAAATCGGGTGTCTATACTTGATAGTAATGTTATTGATTGCTCTACAATCAATACACATTCTCCAAGTATTATCCTTCTTGGGTACTAGCAGGACGGGAACGGCACAAGGACTAAGGCTTTCCCGAACATACCCCTTATCTAGCAAGGCTTGAACTTGGTTATGAATTTCCTGGGCTTCCGTAGGGTTCATCCTATAGGCGGGCCTATTGGGAAGAGTGGCTCCGGGTATTAAATCTATTTGGTGTTCAATGCCCCTAATGGGTGGCCAGCCGGCTGGAATCTCCTCAGGAAAAACGTCCCTAAACTCGTCTAACAGCCCCTGGATAGAACTAGGAAGTGGAATCGTAGAGTCATGAGGCACATTCACTAGAGATTTACACAAACTCATCATTAGCACATCCATAGAAGCATAGTTAGTGACATATTCATTCCTAGACTCAAGATAGCTACTTGTTGGTTGTACTAATAGTGTTTGATGGGTTTTGTTCTCCTTGCTCTTAGGCCGTGTGATCTTAGGCTTTGGAGGGGTTCCTTGCTCTACCCTCTTGTTCTCATAGTACTCGGCTATTTGTAAAGGTGTCATAGGTTTAAGTGTTAAAGTTTTACCTTTATACTCAAAGCTATATTTATTAGAAAACCCATCATGGACAACTTTCCTATCATATTGCCATGGACGACCAAGCAACAAGTGACAAGCATTCATAGGCACAACATCACATGTAATAACATCCTCATATGATCCTAATGTTATATTGACCTTAGTTTGCTTATTGACCTTAAGTTCTCCACACTCATTCATCCAATGTAGTTTATATGGCCTAGGGTGATAAAATGTAAGAAGTTGTAATTTGTTTACCATTTCAGTGCTAGCTATGTTGCAACAACTTCCTCCATCAATTATCACATTACACACTTTTCCTTTAATACTACACCTAGTATGAAACAGATTTTCACGTTGGTTATCCTCATAATGTGCTAGTTGGACATGCAAAGTTCTCCTAGCTATCAAAGATTCACCTTGTTCATACTCAATGCAATCATCATTCTCATTTTGTTCATTATCATCAATTAAGGCATTTTCATCATCTAATTCCACATCATCCTCACTCTCATATTCTCCTAGATGATTTATGATCAAAGTGCGTCTATTAGGACATTTTCTACTCATGTGTCCTCTACCTTGGCATTTAAAACACACAATGTCCCTAGTTCTAGAGTTAGAGATAGGAGTACTCCCTCGATGATCACTCGAAGGCTCATTCAAGGATCGTGGTGTAGTGGCTAGTGTCGACGACCTTCTTTGTCCTTCTTGGCCCATAGATGCCGTTTTCTCTCTTCCTTCCGGCCTCCTTGATCCTTGCTGTAGTTAGGCAGCCGGCTCCCTTGTGCTTTCCAAGTGTTGGGCGTCCCATGAGGTGGCTTGTATTCCCGGTTCCGCACCTTAGTCTTCCTTTCCACCTTGATGGCTAAGTGTAGTAATTGCTCCATGGTGCTGTAGGGATACATATCAACTTCATTAGCCAAATTAGAATTCAGAATACGAAGGTACCTTGCCATAGTGTTTTCTTCATCCTCTAGAACGTTGGCCTTCACCATAGCAACTTGCATATTCGTGTAGGCTTCCTCAGCGCTAAGAGAGCCTTGTCTCAAATTTTCCAGCCGTTGTCGAAGCTCTCGGGTATAGTGAGGTGGAACGAACCGGGACCTCATTAGTGCCTTCATATGCTCCCATGTGGTGATTTGAGGATCCAATGTTCGAACTCTTTCTTTGACTACGTGATCCCACCATACCAAAGCATAGCCTTGGAACTCAAGAGCGGCTAGCTGAACCTTCCTAGGCTCGCTGAAGTTGTGACACAACCAGATCTGCTCAACTTTAGTTTCCCACTCCGTGTAGACGTCGGGATCACACTTTCCTTCAAAGACGGGAATTTTGATTTTGACTTTGCCGAGTCCGTCTTGCTCTTGATAGGGCCGTGGGTTATCACGTTCTCGTCCTTGCCTTGGCTGTTGGAATGGCCGATTGTAACCTTCCCAAGTGTGATCCTCGAAAGCAGCTTCATTCCGTCGCTGAAAGTCATCAACAAATGGTGGCATGTTAGAAGCATTAGGGAGGACATTGGACTGTAAATTACCTTGATCCGGATGATCCGGCTCTCTAGTAACACGTGAAGGACCGCCAAACTCGTAGTTGGTTCTCAAAGGTGGCGTCCCTGCTGGTGGTGTTCGTGCTTCCATAGACTCCACTCGTTTGGATAGGTTAGCTACGGAATCGGACAATTGTTTCAATAAACTGATCATCTCAGGCGTGACGGTCTCGCTACTAGACTTGCTAGGACTTAGGGACCTGGACATGCTCAAGTAACAAGCAAAGAACCGGTTAGGTTTGTGTATCGCTCACTCTCTCGTTGGTATTGCCTAGCTGGTGGCTCAAGTTGTAAGGATCCAACACCTTAAGATCACGATTTCCGAACCTTCTTAGCAACCCTTTGGAACTGGAACTGCTGAAACTGATGTTAGTGTCGGAGATGAATCAAGACACCCCTAATTGGAGTATTGACCGTTGGGTTGGTGTAGGTATGGTGAATGTGTTTAGAATGACGTTTTGAATTGTTTGAAAGAGTTTACTTGTGCTTGATTAATAAAAAGGGCCAGCCGTTTTGTATAGTCTTTTTTTTTTTTTTGAAAGATCTCTTAGACTTTGTCAAAGATTTGAGGGAGAGAAGGTAACCGAAACTGATTGCAGCGAGAATTGTAGGAGAGCAGGTTACCGAATTGTGTATGCAGCGTTGAGCTCTTCTTGTTTTTGTTTTGTGTTTACCTCTCCTCAAGATGTTGTCCGGCACTAAGAACCCTTGGTTTTTGATTTTGAACACTTCAAGCACAAGTTAAACCTCAATTGGATAAGCAATGGGTTAACAAAGAAGAAAGGAGTGATCAATTGTACCAACTGAGCTCTGATACCAACTAATACGGAATTGTCCATGAATGAGTCGATCTAGGTACAATGATCTCGAATCCGGCTGAATGAGGCGAATCTAGAATGCGGAATGAAACGTGGATGGTGAATGGCGCAGGAAGGTGTAGAGAAGAACCAAAGAGAGTCAACGAAGGAACCAAGGCTGAAGAGCCAAAACCCCCACTCGTGAATGCCCTAGACCCGTCTCCAATACAACTTTACACTAGCTCCGGCTAGACTAGCACAAAGAGGGACTCGTGAAGGCTCGAAGCACCAATCCGAAGGCGGTTGACACAAACAAGCTCAGCCAAGCAAACAACAGCAATGCCAACCAAAAACTCTCTTGTTCTTTGATTGATTTTGTGAATGATTACAAATGTAATTCTAAGCAAATGAAAATAACGTACCTATTCAGCAGCTAAAAGAGTCTATATATAGACTCTTTTATCTAGACAAAATTAAAGAAAAGAAAACTAAAACATTAGTGGGAAGGTGGTAATAAGAGAGCTTCCTCTAATGTAGCTAACAACCTAACAAACAACTAATTCAGCATGAGAATAGGCTGACTTATTCAAACTAATCTTTGGAGTGTGCTGGACGTTTTTAAGAGCCAAAATGGACTATCCGAATGGGCTGAATTGTTCAACAAATCCATGAGTGATTTGGATGGTTTTTAAGAGCCCAAATGATGATCCGAATGAGCTGACTTGTTATTCTCTTGGGCCTCTTTGAACGTGATCAGTTGGCTGCCCTCTTGGGCTGTTTTAGATGTGAGCAGCAGCCTACCCTCTTGGACTGCCTTGGACGTGTTTGCTTGCCTCCCCTCTTGGGCTGCCTTGGACGTGAGCAGCAGGCTATCCTCGTGAGCTGCTTTGGACGTGATCAACATCTCCTCCCTTTGCTCTTGGGCTGCCTTGGACGTGAGCAGCAGGCTATCCTCGTGGGCTGCTTTGGACGTGATCAACATCTCCTCCCTTTGCTTGCTTGCTCCTGCATTCATCAAAAGATTAACACATGATGTATGGCAATTAAATGGTTCACGCATTGTGCCAAGCAATAGCACTTCCCTTGACGTAGCTTCTTGGATCTCCTTAGCTCTTGCTCTAGTAATGGGACCTTGATAGCTTCCATGTGATGGTCCTACATCATTTGTGATTGTGATTTTGGCTTAACTCTTCTTGTCTGAGTTAATCTCCTTAGGGATTAGTGTTGCAAGTTGTTTATAAGCATCCTCTTGGTGCTTTCAATCTCCATATTGATTGTGTCAAGTTGTAGAAGCAGGGTTGATTAGTCTTTTGGATTGGTTCTTGAATTCATTGTTCAAGGGTTCTTCCATAGTTCTTTTCGGTTCTTCTTAACCATCTATCTTTATATTTTCGTGCTTATCATTCCTCCATATCTAAGTTTCATTCCATTCTTTCCAGGTTGTTCATCTAGATCGTTAAACGGGCTATTCCCCGTATCAATTGGTATCAGAGCTTTGGGTGAGCTTCTTGAACCATGGCAAGGAAGATAGCATCCATCTCCGCTTGGCGTTTGGCTTGAGCTCTTGTTAGGACTCCTTGTGGTGTTGAAGATGGAGCTAGCTCGGATGACCCTTCATCAGAGACACTCTTTAATCACAACTATAGATTCTAAGGTCTTAGGTTTCTATTATATTAAGGATCTATATGTTGATGATTCTGATTTTGGAGACATATTTAAGCAATGTGCATCTAGAGGAGCCTTTGATAAGTATTACTTGTTTTACGGTTTTCTATTTAGAGTCGATAAAGTGTGCATTCCTAAGTGTTCCCTTAGGCTATTACTTGTTGAGGAAGCCCATATGGGAGGCTTAATGGGGCATTTTGGGAGAGATAACACTTATCATATGCTATATTCACATTTTTATTGGCCCCATATGCTTAGAGATGTAGAGAACTTGCTTAAGAGATGTCTTGTTGTTTAAAGGCTAAGGCTAGATTGAAACCTCATGGATTGTATAACCCCTTACCCACGCCTAAGTCACCTTGGGAGGATATTAGTTGGACTTCATTGTTGGGTTACCTAGGACTAAGAAAGGGAGAGATTCAATTTTTGTGGTGGTAGATCGATTTTCTAAAATGACCCATTTTATTGCCTGCCATAAGACTAATGATGCTTATAATGTAGCTAACTTGTTCTTTAGGGAAATTGTAAGATTACATGGAGTACCTAGGAGTATAGTGAGTGATAGGGATGTTAAGTTTCTTAGTTTCTTTTGGAAGACTCTTTGGGGTAAACTAGGGACGAAGTTGCTGTTTTCGACTTCTAGTCATCCTCAAGCGGATGGTCAAACCGAAGTAACTAATAGGACATTAACAACCATTCTGAGGGCTGTTTTAAAAGATAATTTAAAATATTGGGAAGATGTCTTGTCTCATGTAGAATTTGCATATAATCGTACCTTACATTCTTCTACTAATCTAACTCCTTTTGAGTGTGTCTATGGGTTGAATCCTTTGACCCCTTTTGATCTTATACCGTTGCCCATAGCTGAGCGAGTAGGTTTTAATGCAGAAAAACAGGTGGAGATCATCAAGGAACTGCATGAAAGGACACGAAAAAGGCTAGAGGAGAAGGGGAGGCAAGTGGCGGCCAAGGCTAATCGGAACCGCAAGCAAGTGATGTTCGAACTGGGAGACCTCGTGTGGTTGCATTTAAGGAAGGATAGGTTCCCGGAAAGGCGCAAGTCCAAGCTATCACCTAGGGGAGACGGACCATTCAAAGTACTACGTAAGGTTGGCAACAATGCTTATGTACTAGAGCTTCCGGAGGACTATGGAGTGGGCCCTACTTTCAACGTAGGAGATCTAAGTCCCTTTGAGTCAAGTGATGCGGATGGTGAGGCTTTTAGAGCTTCTTTTGTATTTTATATCAGCTTTTGGTATAAAATGAAAGACTTTTTATAACCTTTAGGTTCAAAATATTTTAAGGGTTATTTTTATTTGTTTTATTGTCTTTTTGACAAATGTTATTCCTTTTTTTAGATAGGAGGCTTTCTAGGCATATAAAAAGCCTCCCTTAAGCTTCTTTCCTGATTAGATTGATTTTAGCAAAACTTGATAAACCGTCTCTTTGAGAGCTTTTGTTCATATTCAGAAAATTCAATCAATAAAGTGAGCCAATTGATTGAATCGTTGTGAATCCCTGCTAGATTATTCTTGTGTGTGTTAATCTCTTTAGAGATTGGTGCTACTAGTCAATACTAGTCCCTCCTTGTGCTTGTCTCCATTGAAGGCTTGTGTAAGGTTATAGAAGAAAGGGTTGAAGGCATCATCTTGCTTGGGTTTTGATCAATCTGATCAAGGTTCTTGTAAGGGAGTCTTTTGGTTCTTTTGGATCTACTTCTACCATACATGCTACGTCCCCTTTCATCCTCTTTTCTTCCATCTTTCCATCGTCATTTTCTTGTTCTAACAATCCGAATTTTGTGCCATTGGTGAAGGAAAAACGTCATTGTTGGTTTCAAGGATTCCCAATCTAGATCTAGTCATTCGCGGCCCTAATCCCGCATCTACTAAGTTCCTATTACCGGGTAAATCTCTAGGAACCTAAGTTTGAGAATTCTATATAAACCGGGACACTACTTAGGGGTCAAACCTCTCCTTACCGGCTAATTCTCGGGAAGGCAAGTCCTAAGCAACAATCCTTTCACACTCAATCCAATAGCGGCTTGTGAGGCTCACTACTACCTTACATTTTTCATCTTCTATACCTAAGGTCGGGAATTACCGGGTAAGTCTCTCCTCTCATTTAATTTACTAACAAAGGTCACCCTAAGCTAGATTACGCTCAACAAACACTAGGATTTCAGCTCTCAAACTCCCTAACATAAAGATATAAGAATAACAACTCACACACCTCGGGTGGATCAAGCACATCTCGGCCGAAACGGTTGAAGAATAGGCCGAGACTGTAAACTTAGCTAGAGATTTTGAGCAAGCGACTATCCTAAGATACATCAAGTTCAACCTATCATAATCCTAGCCATAACCTTTCATCCATCTCCTTAGAATCACATGCTACTTAGCCAACAACAATCATCTTTAAATCATTCATCATCATATCATCACACATGCATGCCATAGCTAGATGAAGAGAATTGAAGCAATATAAAGCAAGAACAAGTTGAATAATGAGTTTAGAACAAGCTTACAACTATCCAAGAGTAGATTTAAAACGAGCTCAACAATCTCTACAACTTTCCTCACTACACAACTCTTAAAAACTCACTCTAAAGTTATCAAATGGTGTGTTCTTCTTCTCTCTTCAATGGGAGCTTCTTCTTCTCTTCTCCACACTATGACTTGCCCAACAAGATTCAAAATTCAGTCCAAGGTGAGAATCCTCTACAAAATGTGTTCAAGCTGCAAGCTATAAAATGTGTGCAAACTGCAATATAACGCTTCTCCTCCAGCAGGCGATCTTGGTCCCTTCACAGGGAATCTCGGCCGAGATGGGCGGGGGCTGGACCAAGATGAGTGGCTGCATGGTTAAGACCATGGCTAAACACAAAGCCGGTGCATGGCTCGCACCAACTAAGGTAAATTTCTTCTTCTTTTCTCTAGGCATTCTTCATTGGAACCTTGAATTCGGGCCGTCACGAGGCTTGATCCTCGGATGTGATCAATAATGCATGAAAGCTCTCCAAAATACCTACAAAATAGATAAATGCTCGTGTAGACGTCTATTCCGACGAAATGACTCGATTAAGCACAAACGTCCCAAACATAGGCAAAACCATGCATGAATGAATGTAAAAACTACCTAAAAGAGTGTCTAATCTAGTGTAATAAATCACGTCATCAAATAGGTCTTAAGGGCGTGAGTTATGAATGCGGAAAAGTAGAATTTTTTTTTGAAAATGTGCTTCAAATTATAGATCACCTTCATAGTGATGTTTCAGGACAATGGAAAAGCAATCATGCATCAAATGAATAAATGCATGGAAAGACGATCACACTTAACTCGAAACTTGCATGAAGAGCAAATCGAAAGTGTCAAGGTGATCATGAGAAAATCCAATCTAGATTGCTAAGTCATATACACATGCAAATAGGTCTTAAGGGCTTAGGAAAGAAGAGGCAAAGGAACGTGTCGAAAGGCGGGAATCTCTTAGATCTAGTGGTGCTAATCCGGGAAAGGAACTAAACCACTACTTCATTTTTGTTCTTCATCCACCAAAGTGTATTTTCTCCTTTTTCTTTTTATTTTTATTCACTTGAGACAATGACATTGGTGTAAAAAAAGCCAAAACCTTGGTGATTAGCGGTCCTCCGGATTTTTCCGAGGTGCCTCACATCGGGCACACATACCAAGGCTTGTTAGGACAACTGGTTTATCCGACTTTGGCAAGACACAAACACCCGATTATGTAAATGGTGCTGAGTTACTCGTTATCAAAACCAAAGTACCCAAACCTATATTTTTCTACACATTTCACAACACATTCTACTTCTTCATTCACCACATTCATTCACCATCTTCAACACCCCACACTTGTTTTTCACACACTCAACAACACACTAGCATGTTCCTAATTCCCGAATGGGTCAAAAGAGGTCAAAATTTTCATTCAAGTGAGGTGATTCAAACAACATGATCAAGATGAGAAGAAGAGAAAAATGAATTGCCTCTCATCCCTAGATGATGTGTAAGAACTAGCATGTAATTTCGACCTTCAATTCTCAATCCAACCTAGACAACAATCTTCATCACAATTCATACATGAGATTCAAGAGAAGTATTCAAGTCCACCTATGCATAAATTAATTCAAGACACAATGCCATCCATAGCAAATCCTCAAAACAACAATCATCATAAAGATCACATCCAAACTTATAAGTACAAATTTTTTTAAAATTTTCGATTTTTTGGAATTTTGATATGAGTATATACAATGCAAGACATAAAAAGAAACTATCTTAGATGCGATCATGCATGGAATCGTGAAAACCTCACCCCATACTTAAAACCACAGATTTAAACAAACAGTGAAAGAAGTCCTCACAATGTAAAAAGCCGGGATGTCGGTATTCCGGTTCACTCAAGTGGAGTAGTGGCAGATGGAGATGAAAGTGCAAGTTGCATCTTGAAGAACGGGCTCACACCAAGGAAACCTATGGACCAGCAAAGGGATCTCGGACCATCACCCCATCTAAACCGAGGTCCAAACCGAGGTGACTCCCTGAAGAGGTCAATTTCGTTTGGCCACATGCACCAATTCGACTGAGATAGCATCTAGCTTCTCCCATGCCTAAGTGCTCGGATCTTACACTTCACTCCAACGAATTCATAAGGTCCACAATGGCCTCCAACA
The DNA here is from genome assembly GCA_033239125.1 of Fagopyrum homotropicum. Taxonomy (NCBI): domain Eukaryota; kingdom Viridiplantae; phylum Streptophyta; class Magnoliopsida; order Caryophyllales; family Polygonaceae; genus Fagopyrum; species Fagopyrum homotropicum. The sequence continues at coordinate 65,348,456 of BSWB01000005.1, forward strand.
ACCTCAACATTCAACACAACAATTATATCCTATCATCAAAGACAAAAGAAAACATACACACAAGCAAAAATGAAAACAAAAGCAAAACGAAAAGGGAAAAACATGTACCCTTGGGTTGCCTCCCAAGAAGCGCGCTTCTATAAGGTCTTTAGCTAGACCAAATTCCGGAGCTTGTAATCAATGTGGAGGGGGCAATCACGTCAACGAGGGCTTCCCGGATGCACTTCTTCAAACGGTGCCCATTCACCTTAAAGTTACCATAACGCTCTCCTCCAATCTCTACCGCTCCATGAGGAAAGAACTTCCTCACCACATACGGGCCAGTCCATCTTGACTTGAGCTATCTGGGAAAGAGCCGTAGCCTTGCGTTGAAGTGAAGTGCCAAGTCTCCTTCATTCAACTCCTTCGTTATGAGGCGCTTGTCATGCGACCGCTTGGTTCTCTCTTTGTAGATTCGGGCATTCTCGTAAGCATCAAGTCTAAGCTCCTCAAGTGCATTGATGTCTAGCAACCTTTTCTCACCGGCCTCCTTGATGTCAAAGTTCAATCACTTTATGGCGCAAAACGTTCTATGCTCCATTTCGACTAGAGGTGGCAAGACTTGCCATAAACCAACTTGTAGGGGGTTGTTCCGATTGGTGTTTTGTAGGCGGTTCTGTATGCCTACAAGGGATCATCATGTCTTATCGCCCAATCCTTTCTAATCCTTGAAACCGTCTTTTCCAAAATCCCCTTGATCTCGTGGCTTGTTTTGGGGTGATAAAGTATTGCAACCTTGTGAGTCACCCCATACTTGACCAACAATGCTCCAAACTTTCTAGAAGTGAAATGCTTCCCTCCATCACTTATAATCACTGTTGGTCTTCCAAATCTCGGGAAGTTCACTCGTTTGAAGAACCGCACCACTACCTTGGCGTCACTTGTGGGAGAAGCGATTACTTCCACCCACCTTGATACGTAGTCGACCGCAAAGAGGATGTAGAGGTTGCCACATGAAGAGGGGAATGGACCCATGAAGTCCACACCCCAAACGTCAAATATCTCCACTTCTTGAATGTTGTTCAATGGCATCTCGTTTCTCCTTGAAATGTTGCCCGTCCTTTGACAAGCGTCACATGCCACAACAAAATTCTGCACATCACGAAACAAGTTAAGCCAATAAAATCCAGATTGTAATACCTTGGCACACATCTTGTGTGAGCTAGCGTGTCCTCCATATGGTAGAGAGTGGCAATGCCGGATCACGCTCTCCATCTCATTCTCTGGAATACATCTTCGGAATACGGCATTTGGGTCTTGTCTTGAACAAGAGAGGTTCACTCCAAAAATAGTGCCTCACGTCCTTGAAAAACTTCTTTCTTTGGGCAAAGGACATTCCAGGAGGCACTTCTTCACATACTAAGTAGTTCACGATCTCCGCAAACCATGGCTCCTTTCCTCTAGATACATGGAATAGAAACTCCTCCACCACTTGCAATTGCTCATCTCGGAATGATTCATCAATCGGGATCTCGTCTCTCTCAATCTCCAAGGGAGGAAATCTACTAAGGTGGTCCTCTATGCAGTTTTCGGACCCCTTTATCGTAGCACGGCCCCAATGGCCACGTCACTCCCATCACACATCACCTCAAACGGTAAGCTCCAATCCGGAAAGTGCATAATCGGGGCGGTGATCAAAGCATTCTTCAACCTATAAAAAGCTTCAAGGAAATCCTTCGAGAGAACAAACTCAACATCTTTCATTAATAGGTTAGTGAGAGGCTTAGAAATTTTAGAGAAATCTTTAATGAACCTTCGGTAAAAACCGGCATGCCCTAACAAACTCCTTAACCCCTTCCCCAAGGTAGGTGGTGACTTCTTATACATTGTCTCAATTTTAGCTCTATCAACTTCAATGCCTCGATGGGAGACCAAATGTTCCAAGACTATACCTTCACTCACCATGAAGTCGCATTTCTCCCAATTTAAAACAAGGTTAGTTTCCTCACACCTCTTCAACACCAAAGATAGATTGATGCATTGCTTTGATGATGATCATGGTCCACCAAGGAACAAGTTGCACGCCTAAGGGTTCTACATAGGGCTGAAATGTTCCAAATTGGCTGAATAAGCTTATTTGGCTGTTTTAAGTGTTTTTAAGTCTTTTTAGAATAAAAGCCCAAACTTATGTGTTAATGGACCTTTAGTTAATTATTTCAGTTCATTAACATTATAAACACTATATATATGTTATTAGGCGTGCTAGGTGAAGGGGAATGCAGAAAATACACATTAAACACAGTTTTTGTGCTGCTATTGCAGATTGACGATTTCCAGCCTGTTGGAGAGCTTTGTGATTGTGATTTTGGCTTAACTCTTCTTGTCTGAGTTAATCTCCTTAGGGATTAGTGTTGCAAGTTGTTTATAAGCATCCTCTTGGTGCTTTCAATCTCCATATTGATTGTGTCAAGTTGTAGAAGCAGGGTTGATTAGTCTTTTGGATTGGTTCTTGAATGCATTGTTCAAGGGTTCTTCCATAGTTCTATTCAGTTCTTCTTAACCATCTATCTTTATATTTTCGTGCTTATCATTCCTCCATATCTAAGTTTCATTCCATTCTTTCCAGGTTGTTCGTCTAGATCGTTAAACGGGCTATTCCCCGTATCAATTGGTATCAGAGCTTTGGGGACATTCAACCATCATCAAAAGAGTCATAAAATCACAAAAAGAGTTTGTTTTGATCATTGCAATTGATCGTTGTCTTTTGTAGTCTTTTCTTTTCTTCAGTTTTTCTCTCTTCTATTCTAAGTTGATTGAATTCTAACTTGTTTGTTGTTCTTGATCAGCGAATTGAGCACCGAAGTCATCAACAAACACCAACACCACCACGCCAGCCCCACCACCACTTTCATGCCGCCAAAACCTACCCTAACCTACTGTTTTTCGTAAACCCTAATCCTGCAACAGCCATATATTTCCATATTTTTCCTTAATCCTACAATAACCATATCTTTTCATAATTTTTGCCATAATCCTGCTTCAGCCATATCTTATCCTTTAGTTGTTTCCCTATTTACCCTCTTGTTATTTGATTTTCGCTTTTATTTTTGCTGAGATAAAAAAAAAAAGGAAAGCTGTTGTCCAGAATATTAAAAAAAAAAAAAGAGAAGGACGAACCAAAAAAATAAAAGAAAAGAAAAGAAGAATTCAGCTTTGTGTTTGCATTGTGTTTAGCTCTAAGGTATTGAACTAACAACATTGTTCTTGCAAGAGTTGACTAAGAGGAAGAAGATTTCAAGGGGACTCCAAGAAACCTACATTCCAAGCCTTTTTCATTCGGCCTCCCTACCCTAAACCGACCTTAGTTGTTGATTTTGGTGTTTGAGGTTGCAAGTTGAGGCACTTACGAGTAAGGTTCTTTTAGCTTATCTTGAGTCTATATTTCGGGTCATTTTGGTTGTACATCTCATTCATACAACTAGTCCATTCCTTGAGTCATTATTTTTTTTTCTTTCTTTTGTTGAGTCAGACTAGGTGATACCTTGATTAATCCAATTGTTGTTTCGTGTTAGCTTATATTTGACTAGACACTACCCACACAAGGTTGTTAATTTTTACAAGGTGAGCCATCAGCAAAGTCTTATCACATCACTTGAGAGTGAGGGATAAACACTTGAGAGACACACTAGAGAGGATTTTGTTTTGATCTAATCTAACGTGTTTGTTTGTTTTGTTGTGTTTAACAAGATGTCTAGTGATCATCATACCGAGAAGCAACCGGAGTCTAGTCCGGCAGATTTGATTAGCATGATGAAGGCTATGATGCAAGCAGAATTTAAAGCCATGGAAGATAGGCTTACGGGTTTACAAGGGCAAATAACGGAGCTTAAGACTAATAAGGCTAAAGAAGACACCTCATTTCCCCTAACTAAAGCACTAGGCCATCACTTTGAGAAAGGAGCAGGTTCTAAACCCTTAACTATATAAGCCATCGACGAGTACCTCTTGACAGCCAACAAGAAGCTTTCAACGAAGCCAAGAAGATTCCCATTAATGCTTCACAGGGCATCATTCTAACTCTAAACCTCCTATTCATGATAACAGTCATTATGCTAATTTCTCTCTTAGCACCACACAGGATGGAGATAATGAGGAGTCCGAAGATGATGGCTATGATTATGCACAAGAAAGAAGGCAAGAGGAAGCCTGAAGGCAAGACGAGGAATGGATGAGAAATGAGGAAAGAAGGATGGAACAAAATAGGAGGCGTGAAGATAGGAGACGAGAAGATGAGAGGGATCAAGATGGGAGGTGTGAGTATAGATGGAGGCAAGACGAAGACTATGAAGGGAGGAGAGACAATAGACACCAAAAGAGAGGGCGAGATCATGAGCAAGATGATCTAGGCAAGGTGAAGATCAAGATCCCATCCTTTGAAGGCAAGTGTGATCCGGATGTGTACATGGCTTGGGAGACGAAGATTGAGTAGATATGGGCGTGCCACAACTTTCCCGAGAATAAAAAGGTACATTACGCAGCCCTTGAGTTAACTGATTATGCTTTGATATGGTGGAATGAGCTTGTGAAGGAAAGGAGGCAAAACATGGATCCACAAGTTGCAACATGGGCACAAATGAGGGAATCATGCGAGCTCGATTTGTTCCCCAACATTATAGGAGAGACTTGAGGCAAAAGTTGGAAAACTTGAGGCAAGGTTCAATGAGTTCAGAGGAGACCTACAATGCCATGCAAATGGCTATGGTGAAGATCAATGTTAGTGAGGATGAAGAAGCAACTATGGCCAGGTATCTCCGTATCCTTAATTCATGTTTTGCTAACGAGGTGGATTTGTTTCCCTACTCTACTATGACAGAATTACTACATCTCGCCATCAAAGTCGAGAAGAAGATAAAAGGGAGGAGTCAAGGCATAAAGAGCTCATTTGGGACCTCAAATGTATGGAAACAACAAGGAGGGAACCGACACGGAGGATACAACCGCGAAGCCCCCAAAACAGCCCCCGAGCAAGCTCCCACACGCCCAACCTACCCTAAGACGCCTACTGCAGCCCCTAAACCACCTCAAGGGAGTACTTATAACTCCTCTTCTTATTCTAGGGCTAGAGATGTTGTGTGTTTTAAGTGTCAAGGTAGAGAACACATGATGAAAGATTGTCCGAATAGGAGAACTTTGCTGATAAATCATTTAGGCCAATATGAATCAGGATCTGAGCATGAACTTGAATCTAATGAAATTGAGCCTAGTAATGATGTTGATTCGGATGATGGAATAGTATATGAACAAGGGGATTGCTTGCTTGCTCAACGTGTGTTGTTTGATCACCCTAGTTCATTCCTAGCTAATAACTATGTGCTATGTGATTTGGATGTTCCAAACGAGTCTATTGCTTGTGTTGAATCTGATTTTGAGCATGATGAGCCTGTTTTGGATGTTTGCTTGTCACATGATAATGTTTTCGGAATCTGAGCGACGGAACCGTTCTGGTGACATATATGCTCGACCAGCCCTCCATATACTCGGAAATGCAAAAACTCGGTACCGATATGAAGAGAATGAAGAGAGGAATCCAGAAACTCAAACGGAATTGAAATCGGATTAGAAACGGAGAGTAGATCTGAGTTTGAAGGTTGAGAGAAATCAGAGCTTTTACGAGGAAACGTGAAATGAAATGAATTAATAAAGGATTTTCCGCTATTTATAGTGAAGACGATAATTATCCTTTAGTAAAGTCGATAATTATCCTTTAACCGATCCAAAGGCGGGTCGAACCTCTTTCTCCAAACTTCTCGAGATTGGAACACTAAATCTGGAATATTATAGGGATAATTATTCCACAACTGCCTCGGAAAACGTGTATTCCTAAGCCGTCTTTCTTAGCCGTTAAGAAACGAAATAGCGACTCTTTTGGCCGTTTTGCCTCTCCATGTTATTTCATATCTAGGACATATCCGATGTCCTGATCATTTCTCTCAACTGTATTTTTATTAATTGGAGCTCCCAAATGCTCCAAATAACACCGGAGGGTAAAAATAATTACCCGGGGAAAAAGTAAAAATTTCCCCAAACGTCCAAAATTACGCGAGGAACATAACGGTGGGACTCATACTCATCACTTGCGAAATATTCGCGAGTTATATGTCAATTACTATCAACGATTAAGTTAATCAACATTAATTAGAATTCGGAAATCCTAGCTATTACATCACACACCCCTTAAAAAAAAGTTTCGTCCCGAAACTTGAACAATTCCCAAATCCTCTCGGACCCATACGCCGAGGTATAACTCTCACTCTTTCTATCGGAGGTATCACATTTCCGTTCAAAAGATCACAACCTATAACAATCTATAACCTCAAGTATAAACATGGAGGAATCATCACTCCAGGAAACAGGGCCATAACGCTACCCAAAGGCGTAGAGGAATCACTTCTCTCGCCATACCACATCACAAGGCATAGAGGAAGCACATCTCTAGCCAAAACATATCACATGCATAGAGGAAATACGTCTCTAGACAACCCATAAACATATATATCGCATAAAGGAATCACATCTCCACTTAACTATGTCCATCAAGGTAGCATGGAGGAAAGAACCATCTCCAGCTAAATCCTAATCCCACTCAAATAGCGTGGAGGAAAGAACCATCTCCAGCTATAAATATGATCATACTCGGGTAGCGTGGAGGAAGTAATCATCTCCAGCTATAGCATACATCACGCTAGCACATCAAGATCTACTAAGATCATAAATCACATCACAACTAGCATGGAATAACATATCAAGGCATATAAGCACATAAGCACAACATTCAGCAAGATAGCACTAAGATATACTCGTGCTCCCACAAATGGGTATGTCCTAACATATACTCTGGATAGTTCCTCAGGACACTATCATCAGTCTCTCACATAGCCTCTTTAGGTCTTCATCTCGACCATCATATCCTCAATATGGGAATGTCTTTCGAATGCAAGCGTTTCATATCTCATTCCAAGAATGTAATCGAATGCTCAACAAAAGTGTGGTTGGACTCAACCATCAATCATCGTAACTCACAAGGTGTCTCGAGTTTGGTATATACTTCCTCAGTTGAGACATATGAAACACTGGGTGGATATCTTCTAATCTCATAGGCAAAGCTAAAAATCATGCTACCTTCTCCGTACTGGTCGATCTCAAATAAACCATCATATTGGAAACTCAGTTCCCTTTCCATATTAATGCGTCTAACGTCTCGCAACTGAGATACTTACAGCCGGACATGAACTCTCGCTTGAACTTTAGAGGTTAATGCCTCTTGTCTACATATAATATCTGGCGACTCTGTACAACCAACATTTTTCCTTCAATCAACGTTACTTGAACTATAAAATCCTGAATCTGGTCAGGTGTTATTCCACTACTACTGCTAGATCACTTCTAGCATAAGGATATACGACATCTATGTCTATATATATTGCCTCATACGGCCATCCCAGAAAGATGCACGTCCTTCATTGTTATATCATAAACTCATTAATGGAAGGTAATATAACCATCCACGTTTCCCATTCGACTTACAACTTATAATAGATCTTTAAGATCTAGATGATCCTCTCTAACTGACCATCTGTCAGGGGGTGAAGTGTAGTCATGAGGTACAGACTCGTCCCCAAAGCAGTCTGAATCTGCTGCCTAAAATCTCAAAGTAAAAACATCCATCTCGATCAGGAATGATCGTTCTCGGTATACCATGGAGTCTCACTATGTGTCTAGTGTACTCCTCAGCCAATTCATTCACTAGCCACGTCCTTCTGATAGAAATGAAACGTGCCGGTTTTATTAATTTGTTACCAACAATCCAGATAACATAAATCTTCTATTGGGTCACAATCCCATAAAAAAAAGTCCATAGAGATGTCCTCCCAAATTCTACTACTGCACTGGTAGTGGGTGGGGCTTATCTCTAGATCGAAAATACTCTATCTGGACCTACTAACAGGTCACACACTGTATCAAAAATCTGGTTATATCGCCTTCATACAATATAATCGTCTCATCTCGTGGTCCATGTTACTCGTACCTGAATGTACTGAATAAGGCGTACAGTGGGTATACCGTAATGTTCTCTGTCTCCATCTGCATTTGCAGGTACACAAAAGTGGTCATGACTCTTCATCACTACATCTACTCCCATGGAGAACTATGGTGCCTCAGTACGAGATATCCTTTCTCTAAACCTTGTCAAGGCCACGCAAGTCTCCTGCTTTTGTTGGACCTCATCCAACAGACCAGGTAGAACCTCTGAGGTATAACTGGGTATCCTCATCAAGGAACTGATTGTCCAACTCTAGCCAAGCTAGATCTCTCTAAAGCTGAGGCTAAACTATCAGTCTCACAATCATCTTCTCTTGGAGCGTCTTTCCTCATTCAAGTTATCGGCGACAACATTCAACTTCTCTTAATGATATGGAATCTTCAAGTCAAAGTCTTGATCAACTTAAGCTCTTAACACTGACGGTTATTCAACCCCTATTGCATAAAATATACTTCAGATTTCTATGATCTATAGAAATCTGACATGAAGATCACACCGGTACGGTCTTCAAAATTTAAAGGCTTGAACTACCAATACTAACTCTAAATCATGAGTCGGGTAGTTCTCATCATACGTTCTCAACTGTAAACACACATATCAATAACCCTACTCCTCTGTAGTAATACACATCTCAGACTTAGCTGAGATGTATCACCGTAAATCACGGGATCCCAAAAATCTTCTAACTACAACAGAATGGAAGCAGAGGTCAAATGCCTCCTCAACTCTTCAAAACATAGACACACTTCTTTCATCACGTAGTTATGGTGGTCTTCTCAAAAGACTCGCAAATGAATACGTAATCATATAAAATCCTTCGTCAAAGCATTGGTAGCAATCGGCAGAGCCGAGAAAACTACGTATTCCTTAATGTTCATCAGTATCTCTCATGTTACAACATACTTAATTCTCGCCAGGTCAACCATGATCCCACTAGCGGAGACAACATGGGCTAAAAAGGCTATCACTGGCATCTCAACTTACACTTAGAGAGCTTAGCATACAACCCTTTATCTCTCGAAATTTGCAGAACGGTCCTCAGACGATCGGTCTACTATTCTATGCTATGAGAGTATACTGACATGTCATCAATGAAGTCCACCACCAACTAACCAAGGAAGTCGATGAAGATACTATTCATCAACTCCATAAAAACTACTAAAAACATTTGTCAACCCAAATGACATCACTACAAACTCGTAGTGTCCATAACGGGTATGGGATGCTATCTTATACACATGCTGCTCTCTCATCTATGACTAGGGATATCTTGAGCACCAAGGAATCCTGAAAACACAATTGCTTCTTGAAGCTAACTCATTAGGTCGTCATTACGGAACATGGAACCCACTAGGGTAAACCCGTTTCAGTCAACTTTTCAAGCTATCAGTACAATATCTCAACAAGCACCATATAGTGTGGCTTTCCCATTCAATCTTGTATCATACTTTAACTCGATAACAATGTCCACACTCCGCTGAGGTGGAAACTAGACGGTTCAATAACACCTCTATAAACTCATAAACAACTGGAATACCTTCCATTGTTGGACTATCTCGCTCCTTCATGGTATAACACTAGAAGGCGTCATATCCCTGTGCTATCAGCTCGCTGCTCGTACAGTCCTGATGACAAACCCGTCTCTTCAAAGGTCTTAACCTTAGAAGATCTATATTTACCATCTCAGTAAAGACTATAATCGCCTTATTGTTAATATCTAACACCGCATGATATCTATTCATCCAATCCATTCACATAATGACTTTCTTATGCACCTACGACATGACAAAGAAGTCTACAAGCCATACACAAGTCCCGGAACAAGGGAACAAATACATATCTCGCGGGTACCTCAGACCCCTAACTGGTAATCCTGTAAAGGAAAGTCCACCTTCTACTATATATCAAAGATCAACCATTAATGCATGCATCGAAAGACAAGAAGTGCATAGCACTCATAACAAACAAAACTCCACTAGGTAAACCATTAACGTGAATGGTACATGTAACAGCTAACTCCCGTAGCTCCACTACATATCATTACTCGATCTCGGATCTATGCTCCTCAAGTATCACTGAGGTCCTCACTATAGCCTCCACTTCCACTCTTTCAGCACCGGAAAGAGGAAGGTCTTGCTGGGAAGAAACACTACCTTGCTGATAGAAAGGGGCCAGATGGCCTAGTTTACCACAGATGAAACAAGCTATCGGTACCAAATGGCACTCAGAACGCAAATGATCTGGATAGCCACAATTGTAACATAATTGTCCCATTCTTGCAACCTGTGCAACTGAAGGGTAACTCGACCTTCGTCGTCCACCTGGAATGATGTCATTCTTGAAGGGAACTTGTAAAGGCAATGCCTTGCCCTGTCGACAAAACTTTTCTCTATGCCCTGCTTTACCACACGTAAAGCATATGATGGGCGCCTTTGGGCACACAACTCGCTAGTGTCCCAACTTCCACGCAATTAAAACACTGTAGTTCCTTGCTAATCATCTTCATGGCCAAAGGATCACTAGATTGTCCTGATATTGGACTTGGTTCCCCATTCATCATCTTTGCTTCTCCAGTAACTAATTCAGTCCATTGCTTCTTTTTGGATCCAGAAGCTTTAGTTGATCTCACAATTGTTGGTAAATCTGGTGTGGATCTACCCGCTATCACTGCTTCATATACTTGTTACATATATTCTTGAAACTCGGATCTACTCATGGAGACATGATTAACCTCTTCAAACTCGTTCTCTGCTATAGGCGAAACAACAGCGGAAACTGGTCCCTAACTTATCACCACTGGAGGAAGAGGGGGTGTACCCCTACCTCATCCCACTACAGATACTACTCTAGTTTGAGTCATCTGTAGGATATACGCACCTAATATTATAAGGCTATATATATATGCCATAGGTATCGATATGTATATAATACATCCACATAATCCATAGTACACACAGATATATACATATCTACGCTGTAGAGATCCATGGCAGAGGTGACGACTTCTCGTACATTCTATCCCAAAACCACACTTAAAACCAAAACCTTTGAAAACGTCAGATTCCATGTGGGCTCTGTTTATTTTACCTATCAAACCTCATTGCAGGTTGCAAGTGTCATTGTTGTCAACCTGGGCTCTGATACCAACTCTGTAACACCCCGAATCCGCGGGACTCGGGATGTCACATTGGGTTAGGATCTCACAATGGATCCTAACCCTAGCCTGACAACAAGTTCACTGGACCTTACAACATGGCACTGACAAATATAAAACAAATACATAAAACAGTATAAACTGTACGACCCAAAGTAAACAACAACATAGCCGAGTATATAAAATGACATCCTCACACAGGAGGTACAAAAGATCCTCCTCACACAGGAGGGGAAACACAACAACCCCAAACCAACCACCTAATGTACGAGAGTCCTCGGCCTGTCACCCTGCCACATCACCCAACAGCGCCTATCCTGCAATCATCTACAACACGGTATAAAACCGTTAGCTAACCATACATATATAGGGTAATGCATAAGCATAAGCACAATCATGAAAGATAAACACATCAATATGTTATCACACATTTATCCATTTATTATCTTTATATAATAACCATTCACTCAAAAACCGTATATATATATATAGATAGATAGATGAAAGTATGTGACACGAGGACCGATACATCCTCGCCTCTGAGTGCAATGTCCAGTTGTACGAGTATCGGTCACACAATCCGTGTACCCTATGGGAGTGGATTGCGCCCTTCTTGTAAACCAGTCTGGCCCGACATCAGAGAACCTCCTAGACTCCACGGCGGGATGAAAGGGAAAGGTTATCACAGCCACGCAGTGGGGCAGTCAATAGAACATAGGTCGATAAAAACGACAACTCATGCTATCATAGCAAACATATAAAGCACACACCACTCATGCAAACACCCAATATAGGGATGGTAGCTAAGTAAGTCCTACGGACTTACCTCAACCTCGTACAATCACAACCACGATCAACCTCCAATCCTGAGAGGGACACTGCCTAATAACAAGGCATAAAGAGATATCAATACTCCTATCAATCAAAAAGGTCACATCTAGACCCAAGAGATCCATAAGGATCATAATCAATCTATAAGCCTCACAACCAACTAAACCTCAATATCTCAACATAACTCACAATTCCTCAAATCTCAAGGTAGTATCTAATCAACATTCCTCAATCTCAATTCTAATCCTAATTTAATTATTTAACCTTTAATTTATTAATTAGATTTCGCCAGAATAACGTTTTGCCCGCAGGCAATTTCTAAACCCCCTGTCATCAGATTTCATCAAACAAACAACCCATAATCACCAGAATAATATAACGACCATAATGGAATTTCTAATTGTCCTATTTGACAAGCCTAAAGTCAATTTAGGCCAAATCGCAGTACGGAAAACGAATAAATTCATAACTTATTCATTACTAACCCGATTGACGATCTGAAAGAAGATTCGGAATCACAACGACGCAGGCTACGCATGGACAACATCAAATTCATCGGAATCTGAGCGACGGAACCGTTCTGGTGACATATATGCTCGACCAGCCCTCCATATACTCGGAAATGCAGAAACTCGGTACCAATATGAAGAGAATGAAGAGAGGAATCTAGAAACTCAAACGGAATTGAAATCGGATTAGAAACGGAGAGTAGATCTGAGTTTGAAGGTTGAGAGAAATCAGAGCTTTTACGAGGAAACGTGAAATGAAATGAATTAATAAAGGATTTTCCGCTATTTATAGTGAAAACGATAATTATCCTTTAGTAAAGTCGATAATTATCCTTTAACCGATCCAAAGGCGGGTCGAACCTCTTTCTCCAAACTTCTCGAGATTGGAACACTAAATCTGGAATATTATAGGGATAATTATTCCACAACTGCCTCGGAAAACCTGTATTCCTAAGCCGTCTTTCTTAGCCGTTAAGAAACGAAATAGCGACTCTTTTGACCGTTTTGCCTCTCCATGTTATTTCATATCTAGGACATATCCGATGTCCTGATCATTTCTCTCAACTGCATTTTTATTAATTGGAGCTCCCAAATGCTCCAAATAACACCGGAGGGTAAAAATAATTACCCAGGGGAAAAAATAAAAATTTCCCCAAACGTCCAAAATTACGCGAGGAACATAACGGTGAGACTCATACTCATCACTTGCGAAATATTCGCGAGTTATATGTCAATTACTATCAACGATTAAGTTAATCAACATTAATTAAAATTCGGAAATCCTAGCTATTACACAACACACAAACACAAAGATAGGAGATAAAGTGCAAATTCTAGAGATTCGAAATTCCGGTATGCAATGGACTCATGCAATCAAAACATCAAAGGAAAGGTTACGGTTGTTCGGAGTTGGGTGTTTCTCTAATGGGAGCAATTACCAAGTCTCATGCTCCACAAGTCTCGAACCTAAGTACCTATTACCGGGTAAGTCTCAAGGAACCTAAGGACGGGAATTCTACACAAAGTGGCCACTACCAAAGGGTCAAACCCCTCCTTACCGGGTAAGTCTCGAAAAAAGTAAGTCTTAGGCAACAATCCTAGGACATCAATCCAATAGCGGCTGTTAAGGCTCACTACTACCTAGAGTTCATCATCTTATGTATTTAAGAGGCCATTACTGAGTAAGTCTCAAACCTCAAATAGGTTGCTACCAAAGGTTACCCTAAGCTAGATTAGGATCAGCAAATACTAGGATTTCAACACATCTACATCCTAACATGAAGATGCATCAAAAATAGAACAACAACACATGCATCTCGGGTGGATCATAGTCATCTCGGCCGAAATGGTATGAAGAACAGGCCAAGATCATGGACTGAGTTAAGGTTTCGAACACAAATCCATCCTAAGCTAACATGCAAGTTCATACAATCATAGTCAAAAGCATAAACATCATTCCTTCACTCTAGAATCACATCTACTTAGCCAACAATATACATTTCTAGATCAAACTTCATAAATAAAGCATGCTTGCAAGTTATAGCTAGATAATGAAGAATGAACCAAATAAAAGACATTACAAAGCTGGAATAGAAGTTATCAAATCTTACAAAGGGCCCAAGATGCAGCTTCAAGGTACAAACAATGGAAACCTCACTCAAAACCACTCAAATCTCACTCTAAAACTAAAAACTACAATAATCTCTTCTAAGAACACCCACAAGGATGCTTGGAAGAGAGCTACAATCCAAAGTGTGTTGGAGAAGAGCTAGAGGAAAATGGAAAAAGTCAGGAAGAAGCCTCGAAAAACAGCCTGCAATATCACATAAGTACTCCACCAAAAGCAAGGATGACATAGGAAGTGTGTGCCAAGTGTCGTGGGCTGTCCAAAGAGGAATCCCGGTTGCTCCAAGGAGCATCTCGGCCAAGATGGGTAAGCCTTGGACCGAGATGACACTAAAATAGCCCAAAACACCACTTAAACATGAGTTAGACCATTCCTTGCATCCAACTAGGGTCCTTGCCTTCTTCTTTCCTCCAAGCATGGGTCATTTGAAACCATAAATCCGGACCATCATGAGGCTCAAACCTTGGATATGATCAATAACGCCTCAAATGTCCCCAAAACACCTACAAAACTGACACATGCTCGTGTAGACGTCTATTCCTACGATATGCATGAATTAAGCGTAAACGTCACGATTTAATGCGGAACACATGCATGAAAGGAATGGAAAACTATCTAAATGAGTGCCTAAACTAGTGTCATAAATCATGTCATCACTATTGACCTTACAAGATCATAGACTCTCATAATCTAGGATAACACTCATAGTCCTCACGAACTAACAAAAACACAACCATCATAACACATGCTAGGATACTCACGTCCTAGTCTTCACAATCTCAGCAATCATAATAAGACCACAACCTCACAACCTCAACAAGCCTCACAGGATAACATCCACAATTCAAGCCTTAGAGCGTTCAATCAATCCTTAAACACTCACCTAAGGTTCAAAGCCACTACTTGGCATTTCACATGGTTATGTTAGATTCAATCTAGCATGATTCTAAGATATAACCTCACTAGGATAAGAGACAGACACAAGATCGAAGAAGGGGTACTCACTGGGGTAGGTACGTTGTCGCGGAACAAGGAAGTGTGGCCGCGGAGAAGAGCAGAAGGGTGCACCGGCAGCCAGGGTTCTGCCAAAGCTGCCCCTACGGCCTAGGGAGCTGCTCCAGTGACCCAGAGGAGCCGCCCCTGCGGCTCTAGTGTTGAGGGCACCCCCGCGACGCTGTCCAACCACGGGTGCGGTTGAACTCCAGAAGAGCAATCCCGATAAGTCTTCGGTTGGTTCCTTGATGTGCAGAGGTGCCTCCTAGATGGCTTTCTCCCTCATGGATGTCCATCACATGGATCCAAACACCACACCACTGCCTAGATCGTATCCAATCACATGCAACACAAAAGAGGACCAAGCTTGAGAATCCATGGCTTCCACCATTAAGACTCAAAGGCAAAGAAGATGAAGAAGAGGAAGAGATTACCTACAATACCTCGGGTCCTCTATTTCTATTCCATATCCAGAATGATCAGCTCACACGGGAGGAAGAGGAAGCCCCATGGGAGAAGATGCCAAGAGTTCCATAGAAAGAGATAGAGAGAAGAGAGGGTGAAAGGAGAGTAATGCGAAAAGGAGAGAGAGAGAGAGAGAGAGAGAGAGAGAGAGAGAGAGGGCTGCTCATTTAGAAAAAGAACAAAAGGTCAAGCAGCCAAGGCTCACTTACAGAACGAGGGGTCGAAAAACTCAACTAAAGATACCATCCTCCGTTTCCAGTTAGCCTCATTGGCTCCATGTCTATGCAACTAGATCATCATGATTGACAACATACCTCAAGTCATACATGTGCTCCCTCGATTGACACACATGAAACATGGTAAATATCATCGATTCTTGGGTGGCAACGTCAACTTGTAAGCCACTTCCCAAACTCATTCCAAGATCTCAAAAGTCCAAAAAAAATGTCAGGGACTCAACTTCCCTATAATGCCAAACATTTGACGGCTTGCGCCTTTGAAACTCTTGACTCAACTTGATCTACTCCATATCTGAACTCCAGAGGTTTGCACCTCTCATCTATATACGCCTTCTGGCGACTCAACTCGACTAGCATCCGCTCTTGGACCATCACTAATCGAGCGAGGTCATCTTGTATCTACTCAGGCTATCCACACATGTACTACTCTAATTCCAACACAAAGGTGTACGACACTTCAACACATTTAATGCCTACCAAGGGTCATCCCGAACGGCGTATGTCAATTATAATAATACGGTATCTTGAACAAAGGGAAGTGTTAGGATCACACTTGTCACCAGAGCTGTCATGAAATGCAAATGGTACCCAAAGCGGCATGATCATGCTGCCAAAAATCCCGAGGTGAATCGCCCACCTTGATCCGAGATGATGGTACTCAGTATCCTAGGTAATCTCACTATGAACTTAGTAGCTTCCACAACTAGCCAACACATCGGCTCTGTTTCCCGATAGGGTATAAAACGCGTTGTCTTTGTCGGTTGGTCTACTACAACCCAAATTGCGTCACAACTCTTACTCGGTCTAAAACTGGTAATAACATTTATGGAGGTATCCTCCCATTCCCATTATGTAACTTGCGGTGAATGAAGTCCTCGTCCCGTCTTATGGTGCTCAAGTTTTACCTGATGATGGGTCGCATATTGGCTATGTACTTAGCCACATCGGGCTTAAGCCCGCCTCACCAATGTGAACATCACCAATCTGGATAACTCTTACCAGCACCAGGGTGAACTAGTAAGGGTAGTGTGAGCCTCCCAAAGGCTCTATCTCGGCTCGTCGTTATATCTACACATAGACGCTCATGGCTTCTCAACAAACTGTCAACCCATAAAGGTAACAATGGTGTCTCTCCTCGAGACCTTCTATCCCTGATCTTCATCAAGGCCATACAAATCCCGCCCTTATGTCGGACCTCTTTAAATATCATCTAAGTTAATAAACTTAAGTTGAATCATCAGTTAAGTTTTTGCTTCCTCTCGAAGTGTCCACTTACTAAGGGTGTTGGTGACCACATTCAGCTACCGCGGATGATACAAAATCACCTGAATGAAGTCCTTAAACAATTTTAGCCATCACGTCTGGTGGGTATTCAACTCTTGTTGAGTTAAAATATATATATCATACTCTTATCTTCCATACAAGACTAGCATGTCCCTTCATAACAAAAATACCGACATCATTTTAAGTGCACACATTAAATCGGCTAAATCTCAGCCCTTTATCTGTAATTCTTCTCATATGCCCAAAGTTGTCTAACACACGCGAAACCTTTCTTGTTACTTCATTTGCATCCCAAGCCGCGCTTGGATGCATCACTATTTGTCACCAAGTCCACAAGACTCTTTGTTTGTGCAAAAGATATCGGAGTAGAGATCACTCACCTCTGCTGCTTTTCAAAGCTCCATGGACACGTCGGACCATACCATTCTCGTATACTTCCTCTGAAAGGAAGGGCGTTGAAACCATTCCGCAACTCGGTAGTTATAGCCCACCAACCTAAAAGTTGCATACCTCCTCCACATTCCTTGGAGGTAGCACCGAAAATACCACCTTGGTCTTCGTTGGATCAACTCGATCTCTCCCGTTGTCACTACATGTCCTAGGAAGTCACTTTAGACGTCCTAACTCCCACTTAGATAACTCTGCTCATAAATATCATCCCGCATAACTTGTATTATTGTCATCCCGTATCAACCTTGTTCCTCTCAACTCTGAGAGTACAACAAACCCTTATCAAGAGTCAAAACTTACAGAATCATTCGTACATCTCGCACATCAGTAATGTCATGAATAACATTAGGTTATGGTCCACCTTGGAATCTCGTGAAAAACCACACGTTGTACACCACCATTGTAATCCGATTCTGAAAATCGATTGATAGTCATTTATAAAATCTCAAAGCTCGTCGATCGTACTTGTGAGCTCAAACAGCTTCATCACAACTAGTAGTGAGCATACCGGTCCAAAAATGCCGTCTTACATAGGTCCTTTCTTTTCTTACCCTTAGTTAGTGACATCCCGACTTCAAGTCGGTCATATAAAACATTGGAATCACATGCAACTAGTCTAACGAGCCGTCCACTACAACGATGATACCTCTACATGTCGTACACCATACGGATATCTCGATAATCATAGTACAGCTTCACCGTCCCGTTCTTTTCCTCATCACTGTACCAATATGCCCTGTGGGAAATGCTAGAAGAAATTCCCCATTCAAAACCACTGAAATTTCCAACTCATTACTTCTCATGTACTAACATCCTAAGCTCAAAGCTTGTAGCGTCACTATAATCTCGGTCATCCGATTCACACCATGGCCACCATGGCTCCTTCGGGTGAGTCTAGAAACTTTGACTCATATCTTGTTCGGGACAACAACATATAATCTGTTTCATTAGCACGAAAATATCATGCATCCTCTTTATATATTTTCCCATTTGCGTAAGGCAACTAGGAAAGCTTCACCTTCCTCTTGATCCACTAGTTCCCTTTATCATGATCAAACCTTAAAGGTTCTAATCAATGCCATTTCAAAATATGCCAATCCCATGACCTAAGAAGGTCGCCAAAAAGGGCCGTTACAATCCCTCCCTGGGAGGTCTATTACAGTTACTTGCCTTGAGCCCATTCAATATTACTTGATTAAGACAATTGTGCTTCAGTTGACATACTTCCTCACTACCTACATCGAACCACCGGAAATACTCCAAGATCTTGTTACCGATCCTCTATATTCCCATAGTCTTGTCTACCCTTCTTATCTACACTCATCAATATACAACCGGCACATGTGTGTTCGTGGTTGTCACCAGCCAGCTTATTTATACCTGACCTTCTCCAAGGTCAACAACTTACCTTTCTTCTTACTTTTCATGTTGCATTCCCACGAAGGCTACCCTCCTCGGGGTACTCTTACCTTGAACTCCGTTAGTTCATTCTACACTTTATGCTTCCTTCTTCTTTCATAGGATAACTATACCCTCCTCGGCCTTGTTTTGTCGTATAACTCTCTTTCACAGGCTTAACCATTCTTCTATGATGTCCTTCAAGTACACCTTCTCAAATATTCTAGCCCCATATAGCGTCCATTCACTTCGTAACCTTTACTTGATCACTGGATGGCTTTACCTTTTCTTTCAATCTGTCTTCTATCACGTAAGCAAAACTCACTTGTTGGCTTACACAACTAGGTGTTAGGAGTGTTAGAAGCGAGAGTTCAACGGCTTGTGGTTGTTAGGGATTCACCCAGTGGGGCTAGAGCGGTGCGAATAGACTAGTTACTAATTGTATCTCCGGGTCAACTAGCTCTTCTGTTAGGCTTCCTCATGTATGTGAAAAAGTACTACAATATATACTTAAGTCTTTCCATAAATAAAAGCTTCTTGTTGCGTCTCTCATCCTCTTGGGACCAACATCTACTCATACTTCTTTCTTCTTGGCATTTCTTAGCCTTAACACCATAACGGAAACCGGTTAACTCCACTAAGGAAATTATACCATGTGAATCTTCACGATGCGATTCTTCTCGTAACTCTCGTATGTCTGAATAAGTCAACCCGCCAATATTCTCGTAAAATTGACACTTCATCTTGATACGGTAGTGTCCGTGAAATGAGTCGATCTAGGTACAATGATCTCGAATCCGGCTGAATGAGGCGAATCCAGAATGCGGAATGAAACGTGGATGGTGAATGGCGCAGGAAGGTGTAGAGAAGAACCAAAGAGAGTCAACGAAGGAACCAAGGCTGAAGAGCCAAAACCCCCACTCGTGAATGCCCTAGACCCGTCTCCAATACAACTTTACACTAGCTCCGGCTGGACTAGCACAAAGAGGGACTCGTGAAGGCTCGAAGCACCAATCCGAAGGCGGTTGACACAAACAAGCTCAGCCAAGCAAACAACAGCAATGCCAACCAAAAACTCTCTTGTTCTTTGATTGATTTTGTGAATGATTACAAATGTAATTCTAAGCAAATGAAAATAACGTACCTATTCAGCAGCTAAAAGAGTCTATATATAGACTCTTTTATCTAGACAAAATTAAAGAAAAGAAAACTAAAACATTAGTGGGAAGGTGGTAATAAGAGAGCTTCCTCTAATGTAGCTAACAACCTAACAAACAACTAATTCAGCATGAGAATAGGCTGACTTATTCAAACTAATCTTTGGAGTGTGCTGGACATTTTTAAGAGCCAAAATGGACTATCCGAATGGGCTGAATTGTTCAACAGATCCATGAGTGATTTGGATGGTTTTTAAGAGCCCAAATGATGATCCGAATGAGCTGACTTGTTACTCTCTTGGGCCTCTTTGAACGTGATCAGCTGGCTGCCCTCTTGGGCTGTTTTAGATGTGAGCAGCAGCCTACCCTCTTGGACTGCCTTGGACGTGTTTGCTTGCCTCCCCTCTTGGGCTGCCTTGGACGTGAGCAGCAGGCTATCCTCGTGGGCTGCTTTGGACGTGATCAACATCTCCTCCCTTTGCTCTTGGGCTGCCTTGGACGTGAGCAGAAGGCTATCCTTGTGGGCTGCTTTGGACGTGATCAACATCTCCTCCCTTTGCTTGCTTGCTCCTGCATTCATCAAAAGATTAACACATGATGTATGGCAATTAAATGGTTCACGCATTGTGCCAAGCAACAGCACTTCCCTTGACGTAGCTTCTTGGATCACCTTAGCTCTTGCTCTAGTAATGGGACCTTGATAGCTTCCATGTGATGGTCCTACATCACATCTTCTGGTACCTCCGTAAGCTTAACTTACGTATCTCTTAAATCATTCACAATTTGTTCGACCATACTTCTCATCTTGACTCTCGTGCTTAGGAGCGCCTATGCAACACTTGCCTTAATTGAATGCTACTTTTCTCCTCGAGCGAGACTGTATTCCTCGCCACTTCATTCGCGTCTTCAGTTTGTCGACACGACACTTGGAAGAATCATAAGTTTGTTGTCTCTAGTTGCTTTATTAATGCTCCATTATTGCTTCCTCAGAACCACCCTCATGTCTTCATGTCGCCTTCGTACTTGTATAGGTTCCATCTCGGTTTTGCTTAAGTTGTCTCGAGGTTTCCTTCTACTATTTTTTCATTGCGGTTAATGTCTTCATTAGCCTTCACATGGTTACTTTGACATCCTCAAAAGGAGTCCGATGAAACGCCAAGGTGTTCGTCAGAACGTGATGCTCAACTCGGTACTTGAGCATACTCATCCTCGTATGCACACTACCCTAAGCCAAACGACGTCGTCCAAGGGCGATGATATCTTTCTATCATCTTAACTATAAGGTCCCATATTTCTATATGCTACTACATATCATAAGCACGTATATATGTCTATATAAGTCCCATATTAACAAAACTACCAACATAACAAATCCAGGAAATCCACAACAATAATACAAGGTCAGGAAATCCACAACTAAGCTGTCGAGATCTGCGGAAGGAGTGGGTGTCCCGTACATTCTATCCCAAACCCGACTATGCTCGTGATTTGAAAACGAAATTCAAATTTAAAACTCAAAACCCTTATTTCTATTCGGCCTTTAGAAGATTGCGAGTGCCATTGTTGTCAACCTAGGGCTTTGATACCATATTGTAACACCCCAAATCCGCGGGACTCGGAGTGTTGTTGGTGGAGACCTCATAATGGGTTCCGATCCTTATATTGACAACAATTTCACCGGATCTTGCAACAAGGCACAAGTAAAAGGCCAAAACCGAAATACATTTCATGCAAAAGTTATGATTCCTGAATACTAATAAAAGAAAGACTCCAGCCGAGTTCATAAAACAACATCAACAATATAAAAAACATTACAATAAAACGAAGACTCAAATCCCCAGCTCGCCCTATGATGTACGGATCCTCGGCTGCCCACTCCTCCGGATCACTCGACAACATCCTTGACCTGCAAGCCATCTAAAACATCGGTATAAACCGTTAGCTAACATTCTAAGTATTAGAAAGACGGTAAAGGCATACACACATATGTAATCATAAACACGTAACATGCTCACACACAAGCCGGATTATGATCATTTATTTACGACATTCCATTAATAGTTCCAATTATTAAGATTGTGACAAGAGAAGTCTTAAGACTCTCGCCCCTGTCCCCGTATAACAACAAGAGTGGTTTGGCGCACCTCCCGTCTACCGTATGGAGTGGTGTAGTGCCCTTCCCGTATACCGTGTATGGCTTGGTCGTAGAGAACCTCCCAGTCTCCCTCGGGAGCTTGGTAGTGATGTCACCGCCCGATATACATGCACTTGGGCCAACAATATATATATAAGTCGTCCTAGTCCGGTTTCATAGTTATAACAAAGCTTAACACACACCACCATCACACATCAAATTAATACATATAAGCTATCTAAGTAAGTCCGGAGACTTACCTCGTCTCCAAGCTAAACCGAGAACAACCGATCTCACTTCCCGTAGGAATATACTCAAAGCCTGATCAAAACAAGGCACATAATCAACATCGCTCCCATAAGCTAGAAGTCTGTAGATTTCTAGTCCTATTGACCATACAAGATTATACACTCTCATAATCTAGGATAGCACTCCAAGTCCTCACAAACTTACAAAAACACAACTGTCATAACACATGCTAGGATATTCACATCCTAGTCTCCACAATCTCCACAGTCATAAGACCACAATCTCACACCCTCGACAAGCCTCACATGATAACATCCACACTTCTAGCCTTAGAACGTGCAATCAATCCTCAAACACTCACCTAAGGTTCAAAGCCACTACATGTGATTCCACAAGGTTTATCTAGATCCAACCTAACATGATTCTAACACATAACCTCACTAGGATAAGAGATGGACACAAGATCGAAGAAGGGGTACTCACTGGGGTAGGGACGTGGTCGCGAAACAAAGAAGCGTGGCCACGGAGAAGAGCAGAAGGCTACACCGGCAGCCTGAGTTGTGCTCGAGCCGCCCCTGCGGCCTAGGGGGCGGCCCCCATGGCTCAGGTCAGCCGCCCCTGCGGCTCTGGTGCTGAGGACGCCTCCACGGCGCTGTCCAGCAACGGGTGCGGTCGAACTCCAAAAGATCCTAACGAGTCTTCGGTTGGTTTCTTGATGTTCAGAGCTGCCTCTAGGTGGCTTGCTCCCACGTGGACGTCCATCACATGGATTCACACACCACACCATTGCCTAGATCGGATCCCCTCACATGCAACACAAAAGAGGACCAAGCTTGAGAATCCATGGCTTCCACCATTAGGGCTCACAAAGAAGAAGATGGACGGGAAGAGATTACTTACGCATCTCGGATTCGCTGATTCTATTCCATATCCAGAATGAGCAGCTCACACAAGAGGAGAGGAATCCCCATAAGAGAAGATACCAAGAGTTCCAAAGAAAGAGATAGAGGAAGAGAAGAGAGGGTAGGAGAAGAAGAGTAACGTGAAATGAAAGCGGCGAGAGAGAGGATTGTTCATTTAGGGAAAGAACAAAAGGTCAAGCAGCCAAGGATGACTTAGAGAACGAGGGGTCGAAAAGAAGAAAACGAGAGGTCGGAAAGAAGATGGAATAAAAATCCCTTTCACTTAGATCACCGCACCTGCGGTACGACTAAGCCGCAAGGGCGGTGGCCACCACTAAAGACTATCAAACCGCTCTCCTACGGGAACTAAAATTCCGGGCATTACACACGAGTCATGTTGGTTCTAGTTTTCTTGGTTCTCATGTCTATGACCATGCATTTGGTTACCTCCGACGGTACATACACAAATTTTAATTCTGTTTTCGGTTTGTTTCACTCTTATTTCATCTAATTCATCATTTCATGATATTTAGCTTTGTTGACTAATTTTTAAAAATTATCCAATTTTAAGGTGTAAATCATAACCTTTAAACAAGGGGTTGTATTACAATCACTATCATAACCACCATCATGCTCAAAATATATTGTATATCAAATAAATAAATAAATGAGTCTCATCTTCAAAGACCATCATCATGACCATTGGTTACCAAACATTTTATATTTAACCACAATGAGACTAGAAATCACATTGTGTGTGATAAATAAATATGCCTTATTATTATGTTAATTGTTTTTACCAAGGTTTCAAAAACACAATTGTAAGACCCTATTGAAACCAAAAAGAGAGTTTGTACCGCAAAAATAGATCATATATATCTTTTCTCACAATAATCTTATTTCATATAATAAGTAATAATTTAACTTGACAGTAATATGCAGGTAAGTATGACGAATGTTTTGTGAAATGCGTAAGAAAAAATGTAACACGCCGAATCCACGGGACTCGGAGCGCTACGGGCTAGGATCTCACAATTGATCCTGACCCTAGCCTAACAACAAGTTCATTAGATCTTACAACAAGGCACAAATAAATATAAAATCAAATACATAAAACTATAGAATCATATTTCAAAAGTACATACAAAACCACAACCGAGTACAAAACGGCAATATTAAACATATGTATACATCCACATCCAAAAAAATATACACGTCCTAATGTATGGAAGCCTCGGCTGATCACCCACCAGATCACTCGGTAGCCTTCCTAACCTGTAAAACATCTACAACTCGGTACGAAACCGTTAGCTAACAGTTCATGAATAAGAATAAAGGTAATACGCATACAATCATATTATCACATCATCATATGAAATGCTCACATACATCAACCTTGTTCTTCCTTTCTGAATCAGATAGATTCATATCTGAAAGAGGCTGACAATAAGTTCTTTCCAAATTGACCATTTCTTCCTCTGTTAGAGGTGTTCCAAAAATGTTTGCGATCGAGTAAATAGTTCTACGAACGAATAGATCGGATCGAATTGGAAAATGGAAAGATTTGTACAAGTTATACCGTTTGTTACCCCTTTGTGGAAAATAGTTAAGTATGAATATGTTTGATACCTGTGACTCGATTGGTGACTAATTCAACTTATTTTGTGACACGAGGAGTACCCAGAACCTCGTCTTTGTCCCCTTTAACCACACAGGTTTGGAATAGGTGATCAAGCCTCACCTTTTGGTGGACTGGTCGCAGTGAACCCCCTTCGCTCTCGACGAGCTTAGAGAAGTTGTCACGATCCAGTTATAATGCACTTGGACCAATTAAATGTATATATATGGTCATCCTAGTCCGGTTAGGTTATCAATGTAACATTCATATGCGCAAACATCACTAATCACAATCACTCCAATCAATAAACGTCAGCTAAGTAAGCCCAAAGGACTTACCTGTCACAAGGTAGTCCTAAACAGTGGTCACGGTTTCCCTTCGACGAAACAATCACTGCCTGTATAAACAAGGCACACAAATATCAATCATTATCCACAGGCTAGGAGATTGCACCTCCTAAACTTCAAGATCTTGCAAGAACATAACCATGACACAATCCACAATATCAATATCCTCAAAGATCATAACTATTAATCCATAAACTCAACATCTCACAATTCCTCAAACCTCTCAAGGTATGATCTAATCAACATTCCTCAATCTCAATTCTAATCCTAATTTAATTAATTAACATATAATTAATTAAATTAACTTTTACCAAAAAATGTTTTGCCTGCAGACAATTTTGAACCCACCTATCATCAGATTTCATCAAACAAATGACCCATAAACACCATAATAATATAACGAGCATAATAGAATTTCCAATGATTCATTTTGACAAGCCTAAGGTCAATTTATGCCAAATCGCAATACGGAAAATGAATAAAATCATAACTTAATCGTTACTAACCCAACTGACGATCCCAAAGAAGATTCGGAATCACAATGATGCAGGCTACGCTCGGATACTATCAAATTCAACGGAATCTGAGCGACGGAAATGGCCCAGTAGCATATATACTCGACCAGATCATCACATGCTCAAAAATGCAGAAACTCGGTACCAAAATGAAGAGAATGAAGAGAGGAATCCGAAAAGTCAAACAGATTTGAAATTGGATTAGATACGGAGTGTAGATCTGAGTTTGAAGGTTGAGAGAAATCCGAACTTTTACGAGGAAACGTGAAAGGAAATGAATTAATAAATGATTTTCCGCTATTTATAGCGAAGACGATAATCATCCTTTAGTGAAGTCGATAATTATCCTGTAACTGATCCAAAGCGGGTTGAACCCCCTCCTCCAAACTTCTCGAAATTGGAATAATAAATCTAAAATATTATAGGGATTATTATTCCGCAACTGCCACGGAAAACGCATAATCCTAAGCTGTCTTTCTTAGCCGCTAAGTAACATAATAACGACTTTTTTGCCGTTTTGCCTTTCCATGATATTTCATATCTAGGATATGTCCGATGTCCTGATCATTTCTCTCAACTGCATTTTTATTAATTGAGGCGCCCAAATGCTCCAAATAACACCGGTGGGTAAAAATAATTACCTGGGGGAATAAGTGAAAAACTCCCCATAAGTCCAAAATTAGGCTAGGAACATAATGGTGGGACTCATACTCATCACTTACACACTCTTCGTGATGACGGATCATCTGAGCTAACTCCATCTTCACCACCTCAAGGGACTCTAACAAGAGCGCAAGCTAAACGTCAAGCTGAGATGGATGTTCTTTTCCTAAACATGGTCCATGAAGCTCAACCAAGTCCACCTTCATCAAGTCTAAGGACCATCTTGTGGATCAGTCACGAACACATCCCAGCCAAGAGGATTTATGTAGCTTAAATTGTATTTCTAGTTGCTGGACAGGCCTTGGGACGCATTTCAAAGGATAGACGGAGGCCTTGAAATCTTATACAAGGGGTTTCACGTGTGTGCATGTGCATGCTGGAACATTCATTTAAGCATGTGGACGTGAGAGGCTGAATAGGAGAGTTTAATTAGGTCTAATTGTGTTCTATGTTTGTTGGGTTTTATTTAACTCTCTCGCAATGTAATTATTGTAATTAGTTTTTTTTCTAGAAGAAAAGGCCTAGGATGTATATAAAGCCTTTTTTCTCTTCTTTTGTAGGCAGACAAGTTTTATACAAGTTTTGTTGAGAGCATTTCAGAATAGAATCCAAGATAATTCAATCATTTTTGTCTCGTGAGTTTGTGTGTGTGATCTTGCTTTCTCGTTCTTGTGTATGTCAATCTCCTCCGGGATTGGTGTTGCAAGTCGAACAAGGCACCCTCTTCGTGCTCTCGATTCTCAGATCGATTGTGATGAGTTGTAAGACGCGCGGTCGAATCTTCACTGGTTTGGTTCTTGGATCTCGAATCCAAGGGTTCTATCATTGTTCCTTTCGGTTCTTCTTGTCCCTTTCTGTGTTCTCGTTTTCATTGATGTCCATGTTTGTTAATTTTGTGTGTTCTTCATTCTTCACACTACAACGAATATGAGTTTTTATAGCATTGAACAATAGCGTTTATATCTAAAATGCTATCTTTTACACAATATGATTTTGTTATGGCGTTTGATATTCATAAAATGCAATTGAACAAAAAATTAAAAAATTTGGCTTCCGCGCGTGTAAGACCTAAAATTTTACATGGGCGCGCCAACTAAAGACGCTATAATACTCAGTAGAAGGAAAGTCCTACTTTATTCCTTCTTCCTTTCTAACCTTACTCAGTGTCGCTCTTCGTGTGTACCGGAGGTGATAATCTATAGGGATCTACCTCCAAGGCTCCAATTACTTCCTTCATCATCTATTAACCAGGGAGGGCCAATTAATCACTGACATCGATTGGTTTCCCCTCACTCCTTCAACCGAATGACAGGCCTTATTCTTTTATTCTTTGTCCTCCGTTTCTTTCGGAGGTGCTGACCCGCAACGAAGCAGAGATGACTAGCTAAGTGTGTAGCGGCGGAGAACGCTACAGTTTCTTCTCCCTTCTTCCTTCAATCTCCGCTTTGAATTTCATGGAAATAGTCTATTTGATTTTCTTGTTTTCATATTAGGGTTTCGTATTAGGGTTATTTCCATTGAAGGCTAGGAAACCAGTGGTAGCCAAAACTGTGAGTTTGTTTGTTTGTTCTTCATCTCTTCGATCAGCTGCCTGCAATTTAACAAGGTATTCTCTACTTACATCTTTTCATTGCTTCAATTCAGTTTAGTCTATATTGATATTGAAATTTTTGCATCTCTACTTAAGAGGCTACATGTACATTTCTCGATTAACAAGTTTGTGATTCATTCCATTTGTCATTAAATGAAGAAAAAACTTTTGGTAAGAAAGAGCTAGTTTGATTTCCTGCACTCTTGATAGAGGCCAAGTATCTTATTGAATTCAAATTATATAATACCTAATTCTAGAGATATTTAAGAATAGGGAACATGTATGATACATGTTTTTCTCTTTAGTACATAGAGATAGATATATCTTCAAGATAATTTTTGCACTCTGTGATCCCATTAGCTTCTTAGTGCAAATAATTTTTCCTTACATATGTGTACTGTTAAGTATGTACCATCAGTTCCAGGAGTTCTTTTGTATTTTGTGAATGTGTGATTCAACAGCTTCATAAGAAGTTTCTATTTTCCATTCTCTTGGTGACATTGAATGTGTAATTTAACAGCTTATTAAAAAGTATAGATATTTGTAATTTTCATTCTCTTGGTGACATTGAATTAATTTCATTAATCTTTCTTTGGCTTCCTCTAAGTTCCCAGAAAATTTGTTTCTTCAATCTTGCAAAACTTATAAGTTCTTTCGTCAAGACCTAATAATTAAACCTTATTCCATAATGCAACAATGTGGCAGTAGAGCGAATGTTTGGAATACCGTTGAAAGGAACACATTCACATGCCTTTGTCAGCTCTTACATGGTATGTATCTATGCTACTAATATAATCTTTTTGTATGCTTAGGAGGATACAACAATTTTAATGTTTGGTAAGGGAAGAAATTCGATTTTTAAATATGATTATACTTTTTATTTATTCAGGTTTCACTCAATTATGAAAACCCTTGAACTTGGAAAAAATTGACCGGTGGTGTAAATTATAAGATGTAATATTGCATGAACTCAATATTGAGGCTTTGACATATTTGTAATATTTTAATTTTTGAGTCAATACTTTTCTTATAAGCATTTTACTAACATAGACAATGATTGTATAGGGGGTATATCCATTGTTTTAGTTGGGTGGTTCTTTTGTGCAACTTCTGTTACTTGCCGATGATACACAAAGTCCTAGGTAGATTATTGAGAACCCGCTGCAACATGTTGATGGATCAACAATTTGTGATGATTTTCTAAGCTTAGTACAAATTTGGTTAAGAAAAATTTAGGTACTTCAACTTGGTCATATCCGTTGCCTCTTTTGGCTTTATCTTTTTGCTTACTTGTCATTCTTCCTAAAATTTATTTCTTTTAGTTGAGTTTCCCATTTTAATCCTAGTAGAAAAATGCAGGTCTTCAACTGTTTGAGAGTTGATACCAACTAAAGGCTAATAAGGTTTCTTAGCATTCTAAATTAATAAATTGTGAATGTTTTGAATATTTTTTTTCATGTTAACTTGGTTTCTTAGCATTCTAGATGCGCATGATAACCTTAATTTTCACTTGTCAGTATTTTATTCTGTGTAGCTTCAATTTCTAATTAACTCACAACGTTGTGCAGCTTCTTTTGCTCTAAACATCCAACCTTTAACTTAACCAGCAACATTACTTCTCAACTCCTTTAACTTAACCAGCAACCTTTAACTTAACCAGCAACATTACTTCTCAACTCCTTAACCCGCAAGTATCCAACTGCTATACCTATAGATTATTCTATCAACACCAGGCCAAGAACAAGCAAGGTATACTTTGTTGTATATACTTTTTTTTAGGTTACTTGAAGAAAGATCAATGTATATGGTATCATTTGAAAGTACCTAACATAGTCTGAAATAGATTAGAAACTTAATAATATGTGATATACATACCTAGACTAAAATAATTTATTTAGTACTATGGCCAGCTCTTTTGCTCTGTTTTATGAATAAGCTTGCCTTAAATA
The DNA here is from genome assembly GCA_033239125.1 of Fagopyrum homotropicum. Classification (NCBI taxonomy): domain Eukaryota; kingdom Viridiplantae; phylum Streptophyta; class Magnoliopsida; order Caryophyllales; family Polygonaceae; genus Fagopyrum; species Fagopyrum homotropicum. Next base: position 65,378,611 of record BSWB01000005.1, read on the forward strand.
TGCATTGTGTTAAGAATAAAATCAAACATGTTTAGATTGATCTTGAGTTCCAAAGCATCTTTTTAACAAATGCAAGCTTCTCTACACCCACTTGGTTATATGTCATATAACATACATTAATAGATTTTGTGTAGTAGAGTGAACACTTACAAGTTGACATTGTTTTGTCTATTGCAGGAGTAAAAAAAATTTAACAGTATGCAGAAACAGATTTTGTGTCCTTGAGTGCTTCACAAATTGACATTTTGTATCAGAATTTTCTTTTCACTTCAAGGAATGATAACTCTACGCTCAAGGCTATTGACTAATTTGGACTCTTCGATTATATAAACTCAAGTTATGATCACTACTAGTTTATCAATGGTTAAGTTTTCTTTTGAACACTGAAGGTGAGTCAACAGTTTAATTTGTCAAACATACAGGTATCGCCAAAACTGTGGTCTTTTATCTGTTATTCATCTCTCCAATCATCCGCCTAAAGTTCGCCTACCAGGTATTCTCTACTTGCTATTGCTTCAATTCAGTTTAGCCTATATTGATATTGAAATTGCTTCATCTTTGCTATGCTATTATGTACTGTTTTAAATTGCTATAAACTTGCTTCTATACAATCATTGTTTAATTTGTCAAACATACAACAGAAAGTGTACTCTGGGAGTCTTTGGTCCATATTTCATACCTTCCTGTCCTACTTTAGTATTTACTTCACCCATCATGCCAAGATAACCTAAATTGTTGGTAATCCATCTTCTCTTGAGATTAAAATGTTTGCAATCCATCTTCTGTTGAAATTAAAATGTTTCCTTGTTCAGGTGAGGAAATTATATTTGGTGCCTAGTGTGTCCATGACGCAGATCTCTTAACTAAGTGCGCCGAGGCATGTGGAATTGAGGTGAACACAATTGCGACTTATGTGGACTCCTTCAGGTAAATCGTGTCAGCTGATTTTTTAACTTGTCTGTCATATCAATTATACATGGCGACTTTATATTGAGAAATAATAACTGCAAGAGCATCCATTTTGCCTTTCAGTATGATCTTTATTCCAAGATAAAGATTTGGATTTGCTTTACTAATATGGGACGATCTCTTCTGCTTGTGATATATGCTTGCATACCTAACCTTCAATACAATGATGTATAGATTCAGGGGCATTTGAGAAATGGGTAACAATTTAGATTAAAGAGGCAATAACAGGCTTGTGTCGAGTTGTTTTTAACCACTAAATTATATCTAGTCACATCATATGGACTGGTTTGTTTGTATTGCTATCATCCCAATTATATTAGACACGCTTACCATTTGTCACAAGAGAATCAAGTAGAGCAATGAATACCATAAGTTAAGATTATATTTTATGTGATTCATGTTATGCCATAAACTGTTTGTATCCCGTGTAAAAAAATATGTTTGTGACCTTCTAAAACAACACTATCCCTTTCTTTTTTTTCCCGTACTTTACGTAAAGCGGCTGAGAAAAACTAATGAAAAGTAGAAAGACATCTTTTGGGTTTTGCAGTTCTTTCCCCATTGACTGTTAGGTGTTCATGCTCTATCTCCTGTCTAAGCATGATGAGAACCCCTAATAGGTGCCACCAGGAGGAATTTGAAATGATTATCCAAAGGAGTAACTTTAAAAATGAAGTTTTGAATTTCAAAATGCTATTGAACATGATCAAATCCAAATATTAAAAAATACTTGGTTTGATACTTATAAACAAAAGATATCTTGAAATGAAATAGTTGGGATACTAATTCACCGGATTTGAAAATAACTATTTGAGAGGAGTTGTATATTCTGGAGTCTAGAACTGGAACTAAGCTTGTATGCTAAGTCAAAGATGTTCAGGTAAATCAAGAGGAAGAAGAACACATATTCTTCTAGATTTGATTAGTTTCAGTAATCTTGTGATATGTTAACTAAGTTATCTTATTTTAATTTGTACGACTTCGAATAGCTATATGATTGGGATAGTAGATAATAAATAGATAGCTATATGATTGGGATAGTAGATAATAAATAGATAGTTGTGGTTTGGAAGAAATATTTCTTCATTTGTGTCTCTCTTGTATAGTGATATTTTATATAAGCAATATCAATGTAAAAGTTAAATAAACTTAATGACAAGGTTACTTATATGATGTTAATAGGTATGGAGCACCTCCTCATTGTGGGTTTGGGAGGTCTGGAGAGGGTGGCAATGCTCTTCTGTGGCCTTAACAACATCAAAAAGACATCTATTTTCCCCCACAACCCTCTCAAGATCACTCCTTGATGCAATACTTTGGAGGGCAACATCTGAGTTAGAGTGCATTGAAGATGTTGTTGGTACAACAATTACATGGCCAATAGACATAGTTGTTATAGTATGAAATGACATTAGATCATTATCCATTTTAGATTAGTATTGTCAAACTATGTTCACTTGGTAAACAATTGTTTTAAACAACTCATGTTTTGTATTATTTTGAATCTTTATAATGAAACACTTTGGTTTTTGTCTAATTTCGTTATTGACTTTCTATATCATTTATAGAAAACGCTATTGTTAGGTTTTATAGCGTTTATCGAAAATGCTATAATTGGGTTCTATAGCGTTTATAAAACACTATAAATGACATTATTTCCATAGCATTTGAGGAAACGCTATTACTATGTCTACTTTTCTATAGCGTTAATCAAACGCTATAGTAGGTCCACTTTTTCATAGCGTTTGCACAAACGCTATTAATTGGTCCACTTTTCCATAGCGTTTTATCAAATGCTATAATAGGTCCATCTTTTCATAGCATTTGCACAAACGCTATAATAGCTCCATGTTTTGATAGCGTTTATCAAACGCTATAATAGGTCCACTTTTTTCATAGCGTTTGCACCAACGCTATTATTGTCTAATTTTTCACAGCGTTTATGCAAACGCTAGGTCCACTTTTTCATAGCGTTTGCACAAACGCTATGAAAAGTTATGACCCTATTATAGCGGGCTCTGTCATAGCGTTTATAAAAACGCTATTAATGTATATCATAGCGTTTTTCAAACGCTATAAATGCTTCTAAATGTTGTAGTGTCAGAACAGGTTGTTCGCCTAGATCCATTCTTCGCGGCTAATCCCCGTATCAATTGGTATCAAAGCACAGTTGACGTCCAACCACCAAAAAGAGTCGGTAAATTAATCATAAAATCACAAAAAGAGTATGTTTTGATCATTGTCTTTTGTTTGAGTCTATTTCCGTTTCTCTCTTCTACTCTAAGCTTTGTTTGAGTCTAACGAGTTTGTTCCTTGTTTGTGAGTTCTTGACACCGGAAACCACCATAGCACTAGCACCAACCACCACCACACCACCATCAACCACCATTTTTCCTCAGCCACATTAGCCACACTTGAACCAGTTAAACAAAAACCAAACGTGGCTGTTTCTCTTCCTGCATCTAGTAAATGCAGAATTGGAGTTTATTCAACGTGTTTCCTACAAATCCGGCGCAGAGCTTGAAGCAGTTGTTTTCCTCCTACAGAACTGGCACGTTGATTCAGTTGCAACAAATCTAGGAGCTGAGATTTGATCTTATCCTGAAGATTTGCAACAGCTTGGCCTACGTTTATCTATAAACAAAATTTTGATTTATTTCTTTCAATTTTTTTTGTTTATTCTTCTTTTCTGATTTCTTGAATCATAAAGTTCAAAAAAAAAAGAGAAGAAAGAAATCCGAAATTAAAAAAAAAAAGAAAAGAAAAGGAATCAGATTTTATTCTTTTCATTCTAGTTTATTGTTTTTTTTTTCATTCTTTCTTATTCATAGTTTGTAATTAGCCTAGTGTTATAACATTTTGCTTTAGTGTTATTCAACAACAAAGAGGACTAGAAAGGACTTAAGTCAAGTATCTCGTCTCATTCGAAGGAAGAACCAAGCATCTCGTTGAACCTATCTAGCCACACCTAGCTACTGTCCATTTTCGGCCATCAAACACCATAGCTCAGCCTTCCTTAACCTCATCCTACGGTGTCTAGGGTTCATGTTATATCTTTTGATTCTTGTTATACTATGTAACATAGGACTTGAAGTATAAAACTAGCACTTAGTAATATGGTCTATGTAGAGTTATGTAAATGAGTTCATATGATAGGTTGCTATGTGTTTGATCTAGATGCCTACTATGATCCAATGTTGCCACTTAGTTAAACTAATTAAGGTAGCTTGGTGATTAAGTATGGTGACTAGTTCATCCACATTGGTGTTCTATCATATGGGTTAGTTGATGCTTAGATGTAATGTGTGTTTATGTATGTTGTGTACTTCTCCGGCTGGAAGTTGAAGGTTGTGCTTGGCGGCCCAAAACTGAAGCCCATCTCCTTGATCCAGTTTGAAGGCCTGCTTGTCTGGTTTGTTGGTAACACGCTCACTGAAGCAGCTCTTAAACCCTAGATCGAGAGCTTGAGTGCTTCGTCCATAGAGAAAAAGAGAGAGAGAACAGAGAGATAGAGAAGAAGGCGGATCTTCCAAATCTTGCTTTGAGCAAGAAGGATCTGTATGAGAAAAGAAGGAGAAGAGAGATTTGTTATCTCTTGGTTATCTTCTCACCATTGCTTCGTTGGTTTGCAACAAGGACGAAGATCAATCTCAGATCTTCGTCAAGGTGCCTTGAGGGGGCTGTAACGACCGGATTTTTCGTTACGCTTGGATAGGGTTAGAGGAGGGTAGAAGCCGGGCACAAGGGCTCATGCCCTTGCAGCTTTGGCGACGCAGTCGAGTAGGCCGCATGTGCGGCTAGGTGACACGCGAGGGCGGGGTAGCAGCGTTTTGGGAAACCGTTCACCTTCCGATCCTTTTAACTCCTCTTTTTAATGCCATGGGAAGTTGTTGGTTAAAGACCCTTTGGTATCCTTCCTCTTTTATGCAGCCAACCCTTCTCCTCCTCTCATTTTTCCACTCACGTTACTTTCCTTCCTCCTACCCACTTCATTCTCTTGCACCTTCCTCTTACACCCTTCTCCTCCATTCTTCTCTTGGAGTGCTCCAGCTTGGATCCACCATTTGTGAGGCCGGGACTGCAGTGACGGGACATGGGTAAGGCTCCTTTCTTTCTTCTTCTTTCTTTCTTCTTCTTCTCCTTTCTTCCTTCCCCTTCCATGGCTTGAATGGAAGACACTCTTGAATCCTTGCTCAACGATCTATCGTTGTTTTGTTGGTTAGATGATGAAGCTAGACCCTAGAAGGAGGGTAAGACCAAGTGAGAGAAGTGGAAGACATTCATAGCACCAAAGGAGACCCTAAAGGACCGGCTGCACAATCGAAGAACTCAGCAGACGGACTTTCTGCACAAACAGCCGCAGGGGTGGATTCACAAACGCACAGGGGCGGCTTCTGTCAAGCGCAGGGGCGGACCTAGATCGGCGCAGGGGCGGACCCAAATAGGCGCAGGGGCGGCTCAGGCAGGCGCGGGGCAGTTTTGCTCCAGTGAGTCCCGAATGTCGTTCTTTCCTTTTCTTCTTTCATTCCTTAGATTCGTTATACCTTAGAAGCATGTTAGGCTGGCTTAGGGTAGTTGAACTAGAATGCTTTAGAGTGGTTGGACCTTAGAGGTCTAGTGTGAGTACATGAGTCTTGTGGTGGTATGTTGTTGAGGGTTCGTTTTGAGCTTTGTGGAAGCAACCTTTGTGTATATCGTTATGTTGAGAGTTGGATAGGTCACGGACTGGGAGGATAGTCTTCTTGGACTGGGTGGTTGAGGAAGTTGGGCCTAGAAGTCAGTGGACTAGAGTGTGGTTTGATTGTGTGCCTTGTCTTGAACAGGCGTTGTACGTTTTCCCGAGGGAACTTACGAGTGAGGTGTTCGTGTGCGCTTCGGAGACTGGTAAGTCTGCGGACTTACTTAGATGGCTTCTTGTATGAGTGTAATGTGTATGAGTGGTGTTTGATAGTCATGATAAACAACGAAACTGGATTAGGCCGACTTATTTATTTACGTAATTGACTCAAGTGTATGATAACGGGTCGTGACATCATTTGCCTAGCTCTTGCGAGAGTCTAGGAGGTTCCCTATACCAGCCCAGGCAGGTAGAAGGTTAGATGCATTAGCACCATTCCTCGTTGGTAAACGAGATCAGGGGCGAGGTTTGGGAATCCCTCGTGTCACAAAATAAGTGTCATTAGTAATGACATATCACCTAATTAAAGATAACAAAAGGATTGAGTGTTGCATGTTGATTGTGTATGTTGTGAGTTTGTTCTTTTACCTTTATACTTATGCATAGATGGCTAACTAACGGTTTTATACAGCTTGTAGATGATTTGCAGGTTAGAGAGCCGATCGAGTGATCCGGCGGTAGTGGACAGCCGGGGTTCCGTGCATTATAGGACGGGACTGTTTCTTTTTATTTCACGACTGTTGAGACTTATGTTATTACTTTGGTTTTGAGACTTGGCTGGATTGTATTCATATTTGTACCTTTTTCTTCCGCTCATGTTATAAAACTATGGGTTTTGCCTTTTTATTTGTGCCGTGTTGTAAGGTCCGATGAAGTTGTTCCCAGGCTAAGGGTCGGGACCCATTGTGAGGTCCCAGCTCGTAGCAATTCGAGTCCTCTAGGATTTGGGGTGTTACAATATGGTAACAACGGCACTCGCTATCTTCAAAAAACCCTAGTCGGTTGTTGATCTTGTCGTTCCGCGTCATTTCCTCCTTTCGTCGTCTAGATCGAGCCAACGTCGGGTCATCCCCGTATCAAGAGCCCTAGGTTGGCAACAACGGCACTCGCTATCTTCAAAAAAGGCGAATAAATAAACGGAAACCGCAAGGGTTCCGAACTTTTTAAATGAATTTTGGTTTTCAAAACCATGAGCATAAATGGGTTGGGATAGAATGCACGGGCCGCCACTACCTCCGCTGAACTCGATGGCATAGTTTATTGGACTTTTGTTATAACTTGTGTTTAGTAGTTACATTGTGACCTTTAGAAGTGACCTAGAGTAATAGGATAGTTATATCCTTACTAGCAATTAAAGTAGTCTTACATCGATCACATCTCTACCAGATGACACGTACGAGAGCGACAACTTACGTTGGACGAGGAGGGGGCCGACCTCCCCTTCCTCCAGGAACTCCGAGATCGGGATGTGTGGATAGGCCTCAGAGGGGCCGAGGTCGGGGACGTGCTCCCGTTGTAGATCCGCCAGCTGCGGACGTTCTTGCTGAGAAGGTAGCTGAGAGCATTGTTCCCGAGGTTAGGGATGGGACCGCTGCTAGGTCCGGGGTACGGAGTGCGGGGCCTGCTGATTCCGGCCGTGTGTCGATTGGAGCATCGGAGTATCGAGCATATGTCCAGCAGGTGCAAGATGCATACAGGGCTGGGGCACCACCTCCAGCACCGCCGGTGCCAGCTAGGTCGGCTGAGGCCTCTCAGAGGGTGACTCAAGTGGTAGTTCCACCGGTGATAGCTGCACCAGTGAGGGTTATTGAGGATGACCGAGTGAGAGATGAGCTGAGGGTACCGAGGCCGGACAAATGGTTGAAGACTTTCAACCATCAGCGAGTTCCCACATTCGACGGGAATGTTAGACTTGAGGTAGAGCATTGGATTAGCCATGTGGAGTCCGCACTGGAGGCGATCTGCTGTCCGGAGAGTCGTAAGGTGGAGCTGGTTCAGACCTTGTTTGGAGACCAAGCACAGTTCTCATGGAGGACCGTGCGGGGCGGAGTGTCCCGATTTGAGCAGTTGCTGAGTCTTGTGCGGGAGACTTTTTGTCCTACCTCGCTGAGGAGAGACCGAGTGCAAGACTTCTTGGAGGAAGGATTTGAGGATGTTCCGATAGCTGAGACGATTAGGAGTTCCGGGAGGAGCTGTCACTGCTGGGTCCTGCTGCACCACCTGTGGACCAACACGTGTACTTGTTCTCTCGGAGACTTAGGGAGACTACACGCTCCTATCTGGCAGGGTTTTGTTGTGACTCCTTAGCCGATTACCAAGATCTGGCTTCAGCGTATGAGAGGGACGGACTGGGTCCTAAGAGAGCTATGCAGTCTAGAGGGTCAGACAAGAGACAGAGGACTGGACCAGCCAGCACATGAGTAGGAGGTTCAGGTCATGGGCGTGGTCAGTCTCAAGGCCGCTCTAGTTACCAGGTTGTACCGCCGACTGTTTCTAGGGGACGTTAGTGCTACAACTGCGGGTAGTATGGACACATTAAGCCGGAGTGTAGGAGGCCACCAGTTACATGTTTCACTTGCGGCCAGCTGGGCCATAGAGCTACCTTCTGCCGACAGGGCAAGGTAACATCACAACAGTGGTCCTCGCCTGCTAGTACCTCAGGAGGGGAACAGAGGTAGTCTCAGTATCAAGCTCGGGGTCAGCAGCAGCGAGCCCTTGGTCAGGCATATTCACAAGGTTCTGCTCAGATTCCAGGTAGAGGTAGAGGATGTGATGATTGTATAGATAGATTGACCTTAGATACAGTAGAGGGGGAACCTTTCCTTATAAGGTTACTCGATGGGAGTAAGGTTCACGGTACTCGAGAGATTCACGGTTGTCCCATCCGCTTGGGAGGTCGTGACTGGTTAGCCGACTTCCATGTCATGTGCTTAGTGCATGAAGAAGTCATACTCGAGATGGACTGGATGGACCGCCATAAAGCTGTTTTGGACGTTAGTAAGAGGACAGTGACGGTTACCACGGAGTCTGGGCAGGAGGAGGTCTTTCGAGGGTGGGACCTCGGAAAGATCGAGACAATAATTAGTGCGGTCCGAGCCGCAAAGCTCATAGGTCAAGGGTGCGAGGCCTTCTGGTGTTACGCCATGAAGGAGGAGACGAGATCATCTTTAGCAGAGACCCCGGTAGCTTGTGAGTTCGAGGACGTCTTTGGCGAGCCGCCTGGATTACCACCGCAGAGGAGCGTAGATTTTGGGATTGAGTTGGAGCCCGGCACGAGGCCGATCTCCAAGGCTCCATACCGCATGGCACCAGTCGATATGCTTGAGCTCAAGAAGCAACTCGAGGATTTGGCAGAGAGGGGATTCATCCGACCTAGTGTATCTCCCTGGGGTGCACCAATCCTCTTCGTCAGGAAGAAGGACGGCCTATGAGGCTTTGTATCGACTATCGGAAGTTGAACAAAGTCACCGTCAAGAACAAGTACCCGTTGCCGCATATTGATGATTTGCTGGATCAGTTAGAGGGAGCTACGGTGTTTTCACGTATTGACTTGAGGTCAGGATACCATCAGCTGAGAGTACGAGAGGAGGACGTACTGAAGACGGCATTTCGGACCAGATACGGTCATTATGAGTTTGTGGTGATGCCTTTCGGGCTCACCAATGCTCCTGCTATCTTCATGGGTGATGAATGGCATCTTCATCGACTTCTTAGACCATAACTCACACTTAGAGAGCTTAGCATAAAGCTCCCTATCTTGTAAAACCCGCAACACCGCCCTCAGGTGTCCGGCGTGCTCACTTCCTTGTTAAGGAAGTCCATTAGATTTACATGGTTCGAGTCCTGTCATCGGAGTTTTGAGGAGCTGAAGGAGAGATTGACTTCCGCTCCCGTGTTAGCACAGCCAGAGGGCGTTGAGGACTTCGTCGTTTATAGTGATGCATCCAAGCTAGGCTTGAAATGTGTCCTGATGTAGAGGGGTAGGGTCATTGCTTACGCGTCTCGACAGTTGAAGACGTATGAGGAGAATTACCCTACTCACGACCTGGAGCTAGCTGCAGTCATTCATGCATTGAAGATCTGACGTCATTACCTCTATGGGGCCAACTGTCAAATCTTCACAAATCACAAGAGTCTAAAAGTACATATTCACTTAGCAGGAGTTGAATAACCGCCAGAGGAGATGGTTAGAGCTGATTAAGGATTTTGACTTAGAGATCCTTTATCATCCAGGGAAAGCAAATGTGGTCTCCGATGCCCTTAGTAGGAGGACACTCCGCGAGGCTGCGATAGCTTGATTGACCGTTCAGACCCAGTTGTAGAGAGATTGGATTTGGTTGGAGGTAGACATCCGGTTTCCGGATACTAACGGTCATTTGTCAGCGTTAGAGGTTTCACTGGATCTAACGGAAGAGATCCGGCAGAAATAGGAGGGTTGTCCCGCACTAGCGAGGATCAGGGATAGGATATCCAGAGGGGAGACACCACAGTTTATGGTGGGTGCAGACGGGATTTTGAGGCGCCAAGAGCGCATATGTGTACCCTCTAACATAGAGTTGAGGCAGTGTATACTGCAGGAGGCCCATTCTACACCTTATTTCGTCCACCCAGGCGCGAGTAAGATGTATCAGGATATACGGCGATCTTATTGGTGGGGCAGGCTCAAGCCCGACGTGGCTAGATATGTAGCCCATTGTGCGACTTGTCAGCACGTCAAGATCGAGCACCACAGGCCCGGAGGAGAGCTCCAACCACTTCCGATTCCACAGTGGAAGTGGGAGGACATTTCTGCGGACTTCGTTACTGGCTTGAGGTTGAGTAGAGGCTTTGATGCGATATGGGTTGTAGTGGATCGGTTGACGAAGACGGCACGATTTATTCTTATTAAGGAAACGTGGCCGGTGTCTCGTTTAGCCGAGGAGTTTACCTGACAGATTGTGAGGTTCCATGGAGTGCCGAGGACGATCATTTCAGATAGGGATGGGCGTTTTACCTTGAGGTTCTGGCAGCAAGTACACGCCGCCTTAGGCACGAACTTACAGTTCACCACGGCATACCAACCTCAGACGGACGGGTAGTCTGAGAGGACTATTCAGACCCTCGAGGACATGTTGAGGGCATGTGTACTTGATTGGGGCTAGGTATGGCCCGACCACCTCCCTTTGGTGGAGTTCTCTTATAACAATAGTTGGCATGCGACTATTGGTATGGCTCCTTTCGAGGCACTATATGGACGGAAGTACCGTACACTTTTGTGTTGGGATGAGCCTGGGAGGATGAGTGGTGTGGCACCCGAGCAGGTGCAGGATGATATGGCTCGGGTAGCATTGATCCGAGAGCGGATGCTGTCCGCACAAAGCCATCGTAGATCTTATGTTGATAAGAGGCGTAGGCCTCTGGAGTTCAGCGTTGGAGCCCAGGTATGGTTGAGAGTGTCGCCCACGAGGGGTGTTAGACGTTTCGGCATTAAGGGGAAGTTGAGTTCCCGATATGTCGGGCCCTTTGAGATCCTTGAGCGGATAGGAGAGGTTGCGTACAGATTGGCATTGCCGCCCCGATTGGAAAGAGTTCATCCAGTATTTCACGTGTCACAACTGAGAGAGTACGTGCATGACCCGAGACACATATTGAGTCATGACGACCTGGTGGTCGAGCCAGAGCATACATTTCCAGAGCACCCGATAGCAGTTTTGGAGAGAGGTGTGGGACGCCTTCGATCGAAGGTAATAACCATGATGAGAGTACAGTGGTCGAGACGGGGGATCGATGAGGCCACTTGGGAGACGGAGGACAGTATCCGGCGGAACTATATCTGATGTGCTTGTGTGTGAACCTTAGGTGGTCTTGATATGGTAATTTGTTAGTCATAGGGCTTGCTTATATCCTATGACCGCGTTTAGTACCCCCTAAGTTTCAGGACGAAACATATTTTGAGGGGGATCTAATGTAACGACCGGATTTTTCGTTACGCTTGGATAGGGTTAGAGGAGGATAGAAGCCGGGCGTAAGGGCTCATGCCATTGTGGCTTTGGCGACGCAATTGAGTAGGCCGCATGTGTGGCTAGGATTCCCGTAGGGGAGGTGACACGCGTGGGCGGGGTAGCAGCGTTTTGGGAAACCGTTCACCTTTCGATCCTTTTAACTCCTCTCTTTAATGCCATGGGAAGTTGTTGGCTGAAGACCCTTTGGTATCCTTCCTCTTTTATGTAGCCAACCCTTCTCCTCCTCTCATTTTTCCACTCACGTTAATTTCCTTCCTCCTACCCACTTCATCCTCTTGCACCTTCCTCTTATACCCTTCTCCTCCATTCTTCTCTTGGAGTGCTCCAGCTTGGATCCACCATTCGTGAGGCCGGACTGCAGTGACAAGACGTGGGTAAGGCTCCTTCCTTTCTTCTTCTTTCTTTCTTCTTCTTCTCCTTTCTTCCTTCCCCTTCCATGGCTTGAATGGAAGACACTCTTGAATCCTTGCTAAACGATCTATCGTTGTTTTGTTGGTTCAATGACGAAGCTAGACCCTAGAAGGAGGCTAAAACCAAATGAGAGAAGTGGAAGACATTCATAGCACCAAAGGAGACCCTAAAGGACCGGCTGCACAATCGAAGAACTCAGTAGACGGACTTTCTGCATAGACAGGCGCAGGGGCGGCTTCTGTCAAGCGCAGGGGCGGACCTAGATCGGCGCAATGGCGGACCCAGATAGACGCAAGGGCGGCTCGGGCAGGCGCGGGGGCGGTTTGCTCCAGTGAGTCCCGAATCTCGTTCTTTCCTTTCCTTCTTTCATTCCATAGATTTGTTATACCTTAGAAGCATGTTAGGCTGGCTTAGGGTAGGTGAACTAGAATGCTTTAGAGTGGTTGGACCTTAGAGGTCTAGTGTGAGTACATGAGTCTTGTGGTGGTATGTTGTTGAGGGTTCGTTTTGAGCTTTGTGGAAGCAACCTTTGTGTATATCGTTATGTTGAGAGTTGGATAGGTCACGGACTGGGAGAATAGTCTTCTTGGACTGGGTGGTTGAGGAAGTTGGGCCTAGAAGTTAGTGGACTAGAGTGTGGTTTGATTGTGTGTCTTGTCTTGAACAGACGTTGTACGTTTTCCCGAGAGAACTTACGAGTGAGGTGTTCATGTGCGCTTCGGAGACTGGTAAGTCTACGGACTTACTTAGCTGGCTTCTTGTATGTGTATAATTTGTATGAGTGGTGTTTGGTAGTCATGATAAGCAACGAAACTGGATTAGGCCGACTTATTTATTTACGTAATTGACCCAAGTGTATGATAACGGGTCGTGACATCATCTGCCTAGCTCTTGCGAGAGTCTAGGAGGTTCCTTGTACCAGCCCAGGCAGGTAGACGGCCAGATGCATTAGCACCATTCCTCATTGGTAAACGGGATCAGGGGCGAGGTTTGGGAATCCCTCGTGTCACAAAATAAGTATCATTAGTAATGACATATCACCTAATTAAAGATAACAAAAGGATTGAGTGTTGCATGTTGATTGTGTATGTTGTGTGTTTGTGCTATTACCTTTATACTTATGCATAGATGGCTAGCTAACGATTTTATACCGCTTGTAGATGCTTTGCAGGTTAGAGAGGCGATCGAGTGATCCGGCGGTAGTGGGCAGCCGGGGTTCTGTGCATTATAGGACGGGACTGTTATATTTTTATTTCAGGACTATTCAGACTTATGTTATTACTTTGGTTTTGAGACTTGGTTGGATTGTTTTCAGATTTGTACCTTTTTCTTCCGCTCATGTTATAAAATTATGGGTTTTGCCTTTTTATTTGTGCCGTATTGTAAGGTCCGATGAAGTTGTTGCCAGACTAAGGGCCAAGACCCATTGTCAGGTCCCAACTCGTAGCATTCCGAGTCCTCTAGGATTTGGGGTGTTACAGGGGCTTTTCTTCACCTTTGCTTCTTTGTATCTCCTGAGTTCTTTGTGTTTGATTTCTTTTCTAGATCATAGGAAACGTGCTAGTATCTCTTGTCCTGTGTCTGTAATTTGTGTTCTTGGAAACCTAGTGATACTCGGGATCGGATCTCCCTTCTTGAGGTCTCGCAGAGTAGGGGTATTTTCATAACACCGAACTGCATCAACAAATTGCTTGTGTGCTCATTTATTTGTGTCTTTAGTCAGATCTACGACTAAGGAGTTTAGAATTACTAGAAACAACATTCACAAATTGGTATCAGAGCTTTCTGTGAGTCTTTTCTATCAAGTTTGTCAAACCCTAAAAATTTGGGGTTTTTTATGTATTGCTTGGTATCTATATGTATATCTTGCCTTCTTATCTTGCTTCCGCTTGTTGGTTTGCCTTATGTGGTTAAATCTCCTCTGATTGATACTTGTAGTGCTCATCTTGATTGGTTTTTTGTTGTTGTGTCTATCTTTGCTTGCCTTACCTACCTCTCACCCTTACATGTATTCTCTTTGGCTTGTCTGATTATATCTGATTTTTTCTTTTCTTGTTTGCAGGAAAATAAAATATGACAAAAGTTAGCATCAAACTGAAGCCATATGATGGAGTCTTTGACTTCATCATGTGGCAGGTCAAAATGAAGGCCATACTGACCAAGGAAAAGTGTTGGATGGCCATAACTGGTGACTATTGGCAGAAACTTCTGCAGCCAGGAAAATGGAAATGGAGGAACAAGCACATGTTGAGATCATGATAAGGTTGACTGATGACGTGGCTCGTCAGTTTATAAGTATCTCATCTGCTAAGCCTTTGTGGGATACTTTAGATAAACAATATAAAAAAAATCTTTGCCCTCAAGGATATCTACTTTACATAGGTTATTTACATTTAAGATGGATGTAAACTTGACCTTGAATGATAACCTAGATAGATTTCTAAAAATGGAAATGGACTTAGAAAAATGTGATGACAGTATTAAAGATACTCATCTTGCTGTTATCCTGCTTGGTTCTTTACCTTCCCAATTTGACACCTTTAGGGATGTTATTCAATACAGTACTGAAACTTTGACTAAGGCTAAGATCATTAAATCTATTGTTGATAAAAATGAATCCATGAAAATCTTTAAGACTAAACCTAATGATAAGAAATCTGAAATTAAGTCTGAAGTCTTAATGACTAAAGGGAAGTTTAAAAAGAACAACAAACCAAGTAAAAAGGATAAGAAAGATGAATTCTATGACAAAAACCCTAATAGTGAAAATGACAAGAAAAATAAAAAAATGTTTTTTACTGTCAGAAAATTGGTCATTTTATAAATGATTGTAGAAAGAAAAAGAAAGACGAATCTAGTAAAGAAACTGTTGAAAATAATGTTTCCTTGTTTGAAAATATTCATGCTCAATATTCCTGTGAACTGTTGATGTGCGCTATTCCTTTCAAATGCAAATCTGATGATTGGATATTAGATTCTGGATGTACCATGCATGCTTGTCTTGATAGATTTCTTTTTTGTTCTTTAGATATTTTTTATGGTGGTGATGTCATGTTAGGAGACAATACTGCCTTAAAAATTAAAGGAATAAGAAATATACCTATGTGCATGTTTGATGGAAAAATTAGGTAATACAAAATGTTAGATGGGTTCCTGGCCTTAGGAGAAACCTGCTATCTGAATCTATGTTTGATGACCTAGGTTGTAATATAAATATTAGTAATGGTATAAGAGAAGTTGTCAAAAATGGTCCTACTCTTATTAGGAGCTCTAAAAAGGGTGGTTTGTACTTTATAGAACAATCACCTGAATTAAATATCTCCACTACTGATATTAATAAAACAACCTAGAAAACAAACTACCTTGTGGCATAGCAGATTAGGGCATATAGGAAACAATGGCTTGCTTCAGTTACATAAACAAGGCATCTTAACTAATCAGCTGACTAATCTTAGCTTTTGTGAAAACTGTGTGTTTTGTAAAGCTAATAAAAACAGTTTTAATAAATCTTCATATAAGGCTAATAAACCTCTAGAATATATACACTCAGACCTATGGGGCCCTGCTCATATATAAACTGTAGGTGGAAAGAAATATTTTATTTCTTTTATTGACTACTATTCTAGAAAAGTTTAGATATACTTGTTAAGAATAAAAGATGAAGCCTCTGAAAGCTTTAAAAACTGGAAAATTGCAGTTGAAAATGAAACTGACTTAAAGATTAAATGCCTTAGAACTTGTAATGGCCTAGAGCTTTGTAATGCTAGTTTTAATGAATACTGTAAAACAAATGGCATTAAAAGACATCTAACTGTCCCTTACACTCCTCAACAAAACGGTACAGCCGAAAGGATGAATAGAACTCTTTTAGAAAAGGATAGATGTATGCTTATAGGTGCTGGTATGAAACATAGCCTATGGAGTGAAGCTGTAACTACAACAGCTTACCTCATTAATAGGTCTCCCTCCTTTGTAATAGACTTTAGGACACCCCAAGAATTATGGACTGGAAGGAAGCCTAGTATTACCCACCTAAGGCCCTTTGGGTGCATTGCATATTCCCATATAATACAAGGGAAGTTGCACCCAAGAGCACAAAAGTGTGTAATGCTAGGCTATCCTGAAGGTGTTAAGGGCTATAAACTTTTACTCATACAACCACATGGATACAAAGTGATAACATTTAGAAATGTGACCTTTAATGAAAGAGAATTCTATTTTAAAACTAGAAACACTAACACTGTTGAGAATTCTAGTAGCACTGAAAATGAGACTGAATATGCTAGAAACTATCACTTCTACACAAATGACCATAATAGGGAAAATCAAATCATAGATGAAGAGTTTGACATAGGATATTATCAAACACCTAGTACTAGTGAAGAGAACTATGATGTTGATAATCTTCCTAACAATGATGAAAATATTGATGAAAACACTACCATAAGCAGTGAGAACCATAGTTCAGAATCAAGGGGGGTAGAAAATATTTGTGATGTCTCTGCTGCTCCTTCATCTCACTCTGATAATGCTTTGCATAATAATGATGACAATTCCTTGCATGATAATGATGATTACTTGCATGATAATGATGATCATAACTATCAGTTGACAAGAGATATAAATCCTAGGGTTAGAATGCCTAATAGGAGATATAATGATTCTGAATATGTTCTGTTCACAAATGATTTCAATTTTGTTGAGTATGCTTTCCTGACTGGTGATGTTGTTGATAATCCATATACTCCTGACACATATAAGCAAGTTATGAATTGTTCTCAATCGAAAAATTGGAAATTAGTCATGCAAGATGAAATAGATTTCATGATTGTTAACAAAACTTGGGTGTTAATAACTAAACCTGAAAATGCTAAACTTGTGCCTTGTAAATGGATTTATAAACTAAAGGAAGCTACCAAACTGAATGAACCACCTAGATACAAAGCTAGGCTAGTTGCTAAAGGTTTTACTCAAAGAGAGGGAATTAATTACACTGATATATTTGCTCCTGCTATCAAATATAAAACCATGAGATTGTTGCTTGCTTTTGCTACTGTGCATGATTGGGATATAGAACAAATGGATGTAAAAACTGCCTTTTTACATGGTAATCTGGATGAAACTATCTATATGAAACAACTTGAGGGTTTTGTAGATAAATCTAAATCTGATCATGTTTGCTTGCTTAAAAATCCATCTATGGCTTAAAACAGTCACCTAGACAATGGAATCTTAAGTTTGATGAATGCATGAAAAACTTAAGATTTTTAAGAAGCAATTATGATTACTATTTGTACTTTAAAGGCATATCTTCCATGAATCCCTTGCTTGTGCTGTTATATGTTGATGATATATTGCTCATTAGTAAATCTGCTGTGTTGATTCTGGTGCTAAAAAGGGATTTAAAATCTAATTTTAACATGAAAGATATGGGTCATGCACAGAAAATATTAGGTGTTAAAATCATAAGGGATAGAAAGCATAAAAAGATGTGGTTATCTCAAGTTAATTATATTGAAAAAGTTTTAGAAAAGTTCAATATGAAGCATGCTAAACCCACTTCTATACCCTTAGGAGGGCACCTTGATTTAACTAAGCAACGCTGTCCCAGTAATCAAGCTGAAATTGATAAAATGGCAAATATTCCCTATGATGTGGTTGTTGGTTCTATCATGTATGTTATGTTATGCACTAGACCTGATCTTGCTTTTGGTATAAGTGTGTTGAGTAGATACATGTCTAATGTTGGTGAATTACATTGGACTGCTATGAAATATATTCTTAGATATATCAGTGGAACTAAAGACTTGTGTTTGATGTTTTCTGAGCATGATAATATTGGTGAAGTGTTTGGTTATATAGATTCTGATTATGCTAGCAATAAGGATAATAGAAAATCTACCACTACTTATTTTTACACTTGGACTGGTAATTGTGTTTCATAGAAATCTCAACAACAATCTGTGGTTGCTTTATCCTCTACTGAGGCTGAATATATTGCTGTTGTTGAAGCTTCTAAGGAAGCTATTTGGCTTAAGGGTCTTGTTAGTGAAATATCTCATAAACCTTGTGTTCCTGTAACTCATATGGACAGTCAAAGTGCATTGTATTTGTGTAAAGATCCTGTTTATCATGAAAGATCTAAACATATTGATGTTAGAAATCATTTCATTCGAGATAAGGTTAAAAAGAAGCACTTCTTAGTTAAGAAAATTAAGGGTGACCTGAATCCTGCTGACTTTGGAACTAAATTGTAAATGCTGATAAATTTGCTTTTTTGTAGAAATTTTCTACAGATTTTTTATGTTCCTTGAGTGTTGAATGCAGGTTATGGACTGATGACGGACAGAAATGATGGTCTTAGGCACACTATTGGGGAACAGAATCAGAGATTACATTGATACAAGAATCAGGAGGGCATTTGTTATGTTTTTTGATTCTTGTTATACTATGTAACATAGGACTTGGAGTATAAAACTAGCACTTAGTAATATGGTCTATGTAGAGTTATGTAAATGAGTTCATATGATAGGTTGCTATGTGTTTGATCTAGATGCCTACTATGATCCAATGTTGCCACTTAGTTAGACTAAGTAAGGTAGCTTGGTGATTAAGTATGGTGACTAGTTCATCCACATTGGTATTCTATCATATGGGTTAGGAGATGCTTAGATGTAATGTGTGTTTATGTATATTGTGTACTTCTCCTGCTGGAAGTTGAAGGTTGTGCTTGGCGGCCCAAAACTGAAGCCCATCTCCTTGATCCAGTTTGAAGGCTTGCTTGTCTGGTTTGTTGGTAACTCGCTCACTTAAACATCTGAACCGGGTTTAATGGGATTTAAGTGAATGCGTTGTAAAATGCTGTGTTTAGACTTGGATGAGCCTGGATATATATACTCACTGATGTAGCTCTTAAACCCTAGAACGAGAGCTTGAGTGCTTCGTCCACAGAAAAAAGGAGAGAGAGAAGAACATAGAGATAGAGAAGAAGGCGGATCTTCCAAATATTGCTTTGAGCAAGAAGGATCCGTATGAGAAAAGAAGGAGAAGAGAGATATGTTATCTCTTGGTTATCTTCTCACCATTGCTTCGTTGGTTTGCAACAATGACGAAGATCAATCTCAGATCTTCGATAAGGTGCCTTGAGAGGGCTTTTCTTCACCTTTGCTTCTTTGTATCTCCTGAGTTCTCTGTGTTTGCTTTCTTTGCTAGACCATAGGAAACGTGCTAGTATCTCTTGTCCAGTGTTTGTAATCTGTGTTCTTGAAAAACTAGTGAAACCCGGGACCGGATCTCCCCTCTTGAGGTCTCGCAGAGTAGGGGTATTTTCATACCACCGAACTGCGTCAACAAATTGCATGTGTGCTCATTTGTTTGTGTCTTTAGTCGGATCTACGACTAATCAGTTTAGAATTGCTAGAAATAACATTCACATTTCACTTCTTGGGTCTTACGAGTAAGCTCTTTCAAGGCTTATCTTGAGTTCTAAATTTGAGTCAATCTAGTTGCATATAACATTCGTGCAATTTGTCCTTTCCATTTGAGTCTTTTCTTCTATTTTGTTGAGTCAAACACGTTTTTGAAGTGACTGAAATTGAATTTCGTTTCTACCTAAAGCTTTTGTTTGACTAGGCATCGAACTCACGTGAGGTTTTTGATTAATACAAGACGAGCCATCAACAAGCTTGTATCACACCACTAGAGAGTGAAAGAACCTTATTTTCTAAGTGATACACTTGCGAGGTGATTTTTGTTTTATCTAACCTAACGCGTTTGTTTGTTTTGATGAGTGTTTGGAATTATGTCTAGGTCACCAAATCCAGCAGGTACAAACAGCCTAGAATCCATTCACATCGAATTGTTCAACCTTTTCAAGGGCTTGCAAGATAGCATTGATGGTCTAAGTACAAAGTTGGCTACACTTGAGGCTGAAAGAAATTCCAATGCTACGCAGCCTTTAAGGCCTAATCCACAAGGCCAAAGAAACCATGCTTTCCAGGAGCATAATTCTGTCCCTTTTACTTCTAATATGCATGATTATCCTAATCAATATCTGAATTTTGCTTATGAGGCAGAGGATTATTCGGAGGATGAAGGATGGAGACATGAGTCACCTCCGTACCAGCCAATTGAGGTTTCCGCAGCCCCAAAGGGACCATGTTTAATCAATTAGAGTTGCTAATTCAGAATCTGAGGTTGTTTTGCATGATATCTCTAGAGATAGCATCATTGAGCATAAATCTGATTTAGTAGATGAAATTGGTAGTTGACGTCCAACCACCAAAAAAGTCGGTAAATCAATTATAAAATCACAAAAGGAGTCTGTTTTGATCATTGCAATTGATCATTGTCTTTTGTTTGAGTCTATTTCCGTTTCTCTCTTCTACTCTAAGCTTTGTTTGAGTCTAATGAGTTTGTTCCTTGTTTGTGAGTTCTGGACACCAACCACCATCACACCACCATCAACCACTATTTTTCCCTCAGCCACATTAGTCTCACTTGAACCAGTTGAACCAGAACCAAACGTGGCTGCTTCTTTTCCTCCATCCAGAACACGCAGAACTGAAGTTGAAGTAGTTGTTTCCCTCCATCCAATACACGCCAAAACTGGAGTTGATTTAGCGTGTTTCCTACAAATCCAGGGCAGACCTTGAAGCAGTTGTTTTCCTCCTACAGATCTGGCACGTTGAATCAGTTGCAACATTCTAGGAGCTGAGATTTGATCTTATCCTGAAGATTTGCAACAGCTTGGCCCACGTTTATCTACAAACAAGAATTTGTTTTTTTTTTATTTCTTTCAATTTTTGTTTATTCTTCTTATCTGATTTCCTGAATCATAAAGTAAAAAAAAAAAGAGATAAAAGAAAAAGAAAGAAATCAAAAAAAATATAAAAAAAAGAAGAAGAAAAGGAATCAGAATCATTTTTTTCATTTCATGCTTTCTTATTTCATAGGTTGTAATTAGTCTAGTGTTATTACATTTGTTTTAGTGTTATTCAGCAACAAAGAGGACTTCAAGAAAGGACTTAAAGTCAAGTATCTTGTCTTAGCAGGAGGAAGAACCAAGCATCTCGTTGAACCTATCTAGCCACACCTAGCTACTGTCCATTTTCGGCCATCAAACACCATAGCTCAGGCTTCCTTAACCTCATCCTACGGTGTCTAGGGTTTACTTCTTGGGTCTTACGAGTAAGTTCTTTCAAAGCTTATCTCGAGTTCTAAATTTTTGAGTCATTTAGTTGCATATATCATTCGTGCAATTGTCCTTTCCGTTTGAGTCTTTTCTTCTATTTTGTTGTGTCAAACACATTTTTGAAGTGACTGAAATCGAACCTTGTTTCTTTATAAAAGATTTAGTTTGACTAAGCATCGAACTCACGTGAGGTTTTTGATTAATACAAGACGAGCCATCAAAAAGCTTGTATCACACCACTAGAGAGTGAGAGAACCTTATTTTCTGAGTGATACACTTGTGAGGTGTTTTTGTTTAAACTAACCTAACGTGTTTGCTGTTGTTGAGTGCTTTGCATCATGTCAGGGACTTCCGTAGGTTCAAAGAGCCCTAAGCCTATCACACCGGAGTTGTTCAATCTCATCAAGAGCTTGAAAGATAGCATTGAGGGGCTAACTACAAGGATATCTACCTTGGAGACCTCTAGGGTGACCCCGGATTCTCGACCACTAGGAGGTAACTTGGAGATAGGAGACAACTCGAGGGCACAAAATCAAGCACACGATCGAGTTCCCCTTCAAAGTCATCAAGCTGCGTTCCAAGCAGCAATGAATTCAAATGTTCCGCAACCTTCTAGGCATGCCCATGGTTTAGGCAACATTGCTTCCCAACCTGGTTGGAGAGACCTTGCTTTTGAGGAGCATATTTGTATCCCTTCTTCTCCAACTATTAATGATAATATGCCTAACTATCCTCACCAATTTCAAAATCCAGTTTATGATAATATGCCTAACTATCCTCACCAATTTTAGAATCCAGTTTATGACCAGGAAGAGGAGGACGATGGGGAGAATGAGGAATGGAGACCAGAATGGATGCCTAATGGACGGAGTAGGCGAGATCATCCAAGGAGGCATCAGAAAGGGCGACGTGATGATGAATGGAGACGTGAGCCCTATGGAGTCCAGCAAAGGAGAAACCGAGAACCGGAACATGACGGTCTTGGCAAAGTAAAGGTGAAAGTCCCTAGTTTCGAGGGCAACTGTGATCCTGATGTGTATATGGCATGGGAGGCAAAGATAGAGCAAATATGATCATGCCATAACTTTCCCGAACACAAAAAGGTACACTACGCAACCCTTGAATTTATTGACTATGCTATGATATGGTGGGACGATTTGGTGAAGGAAAGGAGAAGAACTTTGGATGCACCAGTAGCTACTTGGGAGCATATGAAGGCATTGATGAGAGCTCAGTTTGTTCCCAAACACTATACAAGGGAATAAAGGCAAAGGTTGGAGAACTTGAGGCAAGGATCAATGACTGTTGAGGAGACCTATAATGCCATGCAAATGGCCATAGTAAAGGCCAATGTGCGAGAAGATGAAGAATCAACAATGGCTAGGCATCTTCGTATCCTTAATTCAAGTTTTGCTAACGAAGTAGATCTTTTTCCCTATGGCTCTATGACAAAACTACTCCATCTCGCAATCAAAGTGGAAAGGAAGATGAAAGCAAGAAATCAAGAAGGAAAGGCTTCTTATTGTGTCTCTAGCTCTTGGAAGAACCAAGGGAACCGCCAACAAGGAAGTTACAACAGGGAAGTGTCAAATAAGGAGAAAACATCCCCGGAATAAGGAGGATAGCGTAAAGCACCTTCTACAGCCCCTCCTAAGCCCACGGCTACCTTCCCTAAGGGAACACAAGGGAGTACTTCTAACCCTTCATCTAGAGCTAGAGATATAGTGTGTTGTAAGTGTCAAGGTAGAGGACACATGATGAAAGACTGTCCTAACAAGAAAACATTGTTAATCAACCATTTAGGACAATATGAGTCCGAATCTGACCATGAGCATGATAATGATGATTTTGAGCCTAATATGCATGATCATGATGATTGGATGATGATGGGATTGAATATTAGCAAGGGGATTGTTTACTAGTTAAAAGAGTGTTATCTGACCATCCTAGCTAATTTCTAGCTAATAACTACATGCTTTGTGATCTTGATTCTCATGATGAACCTAATGGGCTTGAAAACGCAGGAAATGATCCTACTAACATGGTTTGTGATGAAAATCGTGAGCATGATAATTCCTTGATAGCTAGAAGAACTTTGAGTGCACAACCTAGCCCTTGTGAGGACAACCAAAGAGAGAACTTGTGTCATACTGGGTGTTTGGTTAAGGGAAAGGTGTGTAATGTTATCATTGATGGAGGTAGTTGTTGCAACATTGCTAGTACTGAATTGATTTCTAAGTTGCAAATTCCTACATTTTGTCACCCTAGACCATATAAGCTGCATTGGATGAATGATTGTGGTGAACTGAAGGTTAATAGGCAAGCTGATGCGGGAACATCCAAGCCAATTAATGGATGCAACATTCCAAGTCCATCATGATGCTGATGAAGGGTCAAGCTCTAAGATGATTGCATTGCTCAACTTACTCTTGTCCAAGGACCATCATGGTCATCTCAACCTGGAGTCCAGATTCATTGAGCTAACTCCATCTTTACCACCTCAAGGGACTCTAACAAGAGCGCAAGCTAAACGTCAAGCTGAGATGGATGCTCTTTTCCTAAACATGGTCCATGAAGCTCCACCAAGTCCACCTTCATCAAGTCTAAGGACCATCTTGTGGATCAGCGACGAACACATCCCAACCAAGATGATTAATGGAGCTTAAATTGTATTTCTAGTTGCTGGGCAGGCCTTGGGACGCATTTCAAAGGACAGACAGAGGCCTTGAAATCAGATACAAGGGGTTTCACGTGTGTGCATGTGCATGGCTGGAACATTCATTTAAGTATGTGGAGGTGAGAGGCTGTATAGGAGATTTTAATTAGGCCCAATTGTGTTCTAAGTTTGTTGGGCTTTATTTAACTCTCTTTAAATGTAGTTATTGTAATTAGTTTCTTTTTTTCTATTTTAGAAGAAAAGACCTAGGATGTATATAAAGCCTTTTCTCTCTTCTTTTGTAGTTAGACAAGTTTTATACAAGTTTTGCTGAGAGCATTTCAGAATTGAATCCAAGAGAATTCAATCGTTCTTGTCTCGTGAGTGTGTGTGTGATCTGGCTTTCTCGTTCTTGTTTATGTCAATCTCTTTCGGGATTGGTGTTGGAAGTCGAACAAGGCACCCTCTTCGTGCTCTCGATTCTCAGATCGATTGTGTGGAGTTGTAAGAAGCGGGGTCGAATCGTCAGTGGTTTGGTTCTTGGATCTTGAATCCAAGGGTTCTATCATTGTTCCTTTCGGTTCTTCTTGTCCCTTTCTGTTTTCTCGTTTTCATTGCTGTCCATGTTTGTTAATTTTGTGTGTTCTTCATTCTTCAGAACATGTTGTTCGTCTAGATCCGTTCTTCGCGGCTAATCCTCGCATCAATTGGTATCAGAGCATTGTTGACGTCCAACCACCAAAAAGAGTCGGTAAATCAATCATAAAATCACAAAAAGAGTTTGTTTTGATCATTGCAGTTGATCATTGTCTTTTGTTTAAGTCTATTTCCGTTTCCTATTCTATTCTAAGCTTTGTTTGAGTCTAACGAGTTTGTTCCTTTGTTTGTGTGTTTTGGACATCGGAAACCACCCCATCACCACCACCTACTACCACGCCAGCCACCAGCCACCATTACCATCCATTTCGAACCATAAACTGACCAAAACAAAAAAAAAATTAGCCCAAAAAAAAAAAACGTGGCTAGCTATTCCCTTTCAGATCCCACAAAATTACCATCTCTCCTCCACAATATCTGCTCAATTTGAATTGCCTCTCACTTGAGTAGCTATTTACTTGGTCAACCATATCAGCTTCCAACAAATTGAGGATTTACTTGGCTTTTCTTTAATTTCTTAGTCCACTTCTGTTATTTCGATTTTAGTTGCTGATTATCTTCCATTTTAGTGTCTTTATTTCATAAATCGATAGCCAGCCCTCTTAGTTGTTATAGGATTTTATTTCTTTTTTTTTTCTTTTCTTTTGTTTCATTTGAATTCAAATCAAGTATGATTTCTTAAGCTAAAAAATACGAAAGAAAGAAAAGAAAAAGAATCCGAAATTCAAAAAAAAAAAGAATCAGATTTTGTTTCTCATTTTAATTGCTATTTCCATTTCATTCTAGTCTTGTTATTTCATTGCAAGTTTTTATTTCATAGGTTGTAATTAGCCTAAGTTTGTTACTTGTATTTAGTGCTACTTCAGCAAGTAAAGTGCACTTCAAGAAGGACTTAAACTCAAGCATATCACCTCATTAAAAGGAAGAACCAAGTTGCCTCGTTGAGCCTATCTAACGATGCCAAGACCCTCACTAATTCCTAATCATTTCGGCCATCTAAACCATAGCTCAGCCTTACCCTTCGGTGTCTAAGGTTCACTTTCTTGGGTCTTACGAGTAAGCTCTTTCAAGGCTTATCTTGAGTTCTAAATTTGAGTCAATCTAGTTGCATATAACATTCGTGCAATTTGTCCTTTCCGTTTGAGTCTTTTCTTCTATTTTGTTGAGTCAAACACGTTTTTGAAGTGACTGAAATTAAATTTCGTTTCTACCTAAAGCTTTTTGTTTGACTAGGCATCGAACTCACGTGAGGTTTTTGATTAATACAAGACGAGCTGTATCACACCACTAGAGAGTGAGAGAACCTTATTTTCTGAGTGATACACTTGCGAGGTGATTTTTGTTTTATCTAACCTAACGCGTTTGTTTGTTTTGATGAGTGTTTGGAAATATGTCTAGGTCACCAAATCCAGCAGGTACAAACAGCCTAGAATCGATTCACATCGAATTGTTCAACCTTTTCAAGGGCTTGCAAGATAGCATTGATGGTCTAAGTACAAAGTTGGCCACAGTTGAGGCTGAAAGAAATTCCAATGCTACGTAGCCTTTAAGGCCTAATCCACAAGGCCAAAGAAACCATGCTTTCCAGGAGCATAATTCTGTCCATTTTACTTCTAATATGCATGATTATCCTAATCAATATCTGAATTTTGCTTATGAGGCAGAGGATTATTCGGAGGATGAAGGATGGAGACATGAGTCACCTCCGTACCAGCCAATTGAGGTTTCCGCAGCCCCAAAGGGATGTAATTCTATACCTTCTTATACCATGTTTAATCAATTAGAGTTGCTAAATTCAGAATCTGAGGTTGTTTTGCATGATATCTCTAGAGATAGCATTATTGAGCATAAATCTGATTTAGTAGATGAAATTGGTAGTTGACGTCCAACCACCAAAAAAGTCGGTAAATCAATTATAAAATCACAAAAGGAGTCTGTTTTGATCATTGCAATTGATCATTGTCTTTTGTTTGAGTCTATTTCCGTTTCTCTCTTCTACTCTAAGCTTTGTTTGAGTCTAACGAGTTTGTACCTTGTTTGTGAGTTCTGGACACCAACCACCATCAACCACTATTTTTCCCTCTGCCACATTACTCTCACTTGAACCAGTTGAACCAGAACCAAACGTGGCTGCTTCTTTTCCTGCATCCAGAACACGCAGAACTGAAGTTGAAGTAGTTGTTTCCCTCCATCCAATACACGCCAAAATTGGAGTTGATTCAGCGTGTTTCCTACAAATCAGGCGCAAAGCTTGAAGTAGTTGTTTTCCTCCTACAGATCTGGCACGTTGAATAAGTTGCAACAATCTAGGAGTTGAGATTTGATCTTATCCTGAAGATTTGTAGTAGCTTGGCCCACGTTTATCTACAAACAAGAATTTGTTTTTTTTTATTTCTTTCAATTTTTGTTTATTCTTCTTTTCTGATATCCTGAATCATAAA
This sequence comes from Fagopyrum homotropicum, assembly GCA_033239125.1. NCBI lineage: Eukaryota > Viridiplantae > Streptophyta > Magnoliopsida > Caryophyllales > Polygonaceae > Fagopyrum > Fagopyrum homotropicum. Next base: position 65,405,618 of record BSWB01000005.1, read on the forward strand.
GTAAAAAAAAAGATAAAAGAAAAAGAAAGAAATAAAAAAAATAAAAAAAAAAAGAAGAAGAAAAGGAATCAGAATCATTTTTTTCATTTCACGCTTTCTTATTTCATAGGTTGTAATTAGTCTAGTGTTATTACATTTGTTTTAGTGTTATTCAGCAACAAAGAGGACTTCAAGAAAGGACTTAAGTCAAGTATCTTGTCTCAGCGGGAGGAAGAACCAAGCATCTCGTTGAACCTATCTAGCCACACCAAGCTATTGTCCATTTTCCGCCATCAAATACCATAGCCCAGGCTTCCTTAACCTCATCCTACGGTGTCTAGGGTTCACTTCTTGGGTCTTACGAGTAAGTTCTTTCAAAGCTTATCTCGAGTTCTAAATTTTTGAGTCATTTAGTTGCATATATCATTCGTGCAATTATCCTTTCCGTTTGAGTCTTTTCTTCTATTTTGTTGAGTCAAACACGTTTCTGAAGTGACTGAAATCGAACCTTGTTTCTTTATAAAAGCTTTAGTTTGACTAAGCATCGAACTCACGTGAGGTTTTTGATTAATACAAGACGTGCCATCAAAAAGCTTGTATCAAACCACTAGAGAGTGAGAGAACCTTATTTTCTGAGTATACACTTGTGAGGTGTTTTTGTTTAAACTAACCTAACGTGTTTGTTGTTGTTGAGTGCTTTCCTTCATGTCAGGGACTTCCGTAGGTTCAAAGAGCCCTAAGCCTATCACACCGGAGTTGTTCAATCTCATCAAGAGCTTGAAAGATAGCATTGAGGGGCTAACTACAAGGAAATCTACCTTGGAGACCTCTAGGGTGACCCCAGATTCTCGACCACGAGGAGGTAACTTGGAGATAGGAGACAACTCAAGGGCGCAAAATCAAGCACATGATCGAGTTCCCCTTCAAAGTCATCAAGCTGAGTTCCAAGCAGCAATGAATTCAAATGTTCCGCAGCCTTCTAGGCATGCCCATGGTTTAGGCAACATTGCTTCCCAACCTGGTTGGAGAGTCCTTGCTTTTGAGGAGCATATTTGTATCCCTTCTTCTCCAACTATTAATGATAATATGCCTAACTATCCTCACCTATTTCAAAATCCAGTTTATGATAATATGCCTAACTATCCTCACCAATTTCAGAATCCAGTATATGACCAAGAAAAGGAGGACGATGGGGAGAATGAGGAATGGAGACCAGAATGGATGCCTAATGGACGGAGTAGGCGAGATCAGCCAAGGAGGCATCAGAAAGGGCGATGTAATGATGAATGGAGACGTGAGCCCTATGGAGTCCAGCAAAGGAGAAACCGAGAACCGGAACATGACGATCTTGGCAAAGTAAAGGTGAAAGTCCCTAGTTTCGAGGGCAACTGTGATCCTGATGTGTATATGACATGGGAGGCAAAGATAGAGCAAATATGATCATGCCATAACTTTCCCGAACACAAAAAGGTACACTACGCAACCCTTGAATTTATTGACTATGCTATGATATGGTGGGACGATTTGGTGAAGGAAAGGAGAAGAACTTTGGATGCACCAGTAGCTACTTGGGAGCATATGAAGGCATTGATGAGAGCTCAGTTTGTTCCCCAGCACTATACAAGGGAATAAAGGCAAAGGTTGGAGAACTTGAGGCAAGGATCAATGACTGTTGAGGAGACCTATAATGCCATGCAAATGGCCATGGTAAAGGCCAATGTGCGAGAAGATGAAGAATCAATAATGGCTAGGTATCTTCGTATCCTTAATTCAAATTTTGCTAACGAAGTAGATCTTTTTCCCAATAGCTCTATGACAGAACTACTCCATCTCGCAATCAAAGTGGAAAGGAAGATGAAAGCAAGAAATCAAGGAGGAAAGGCTTCTTATGGTGTCTCCAGCTCTTGGAAGAACCAAGGGAACCGCCAACAAGGAAGTTACAACAGGGAAGTGTCAAATAAGGAGAAAACATCCCCGGAACAAGGAGGACAGCGTAAAGCACCTTCTGCAGCCCCTCCTAAGCCCACGGCTACCTTCCCTAAGGGAACACAAGGGAGTACTTCTAACCCTTCATCTAGAGCTAGGGATATAGTGTGTTGTAAGTGTCAAGGTAGAGGACACATGATGAAAGACTGTCCTAACAAGAAAACATTGTTAATCAACCATTTAGGACAATATGAGTCCGAATCTGACCATGAGCATGATAATGATGATTTTGAGCCTAATATGCATGATCATGATGATTGGATGATGATGGGATTGAATATGAGCAGGGGGATTGTTTACTAGTTAAAAGAGTGTTATCTGACCATCCTAGCTAATTTCTAGCTAATAACTACATGCTTTGTGATCTTGATTCTCATGATGAACCTAATGGGCTTGAAAACGCAGGAAATGATCCTACTAACATGGTTTGTGATGAAAATCGTGAGCATGATAATTCCTTGATAGCTAGGAAAACTTTGAGTGCACAACCTAGCCCTTGTGAGGATAACCAAAGAGAGAACTTGTGTCATACTGGGTGTTTGGTTAAGGGAAAGGTGTGTAATGTTATCATTGATGGAGGTAGTTGTTGCAACATTGCTAGTACTGAATTGATTTCTAAGTTGCAAATTCCTACATTTTGTCACCCTAGACCATATAAGCTGCATTGGATGAATGATTGTGGTGAACTGAAGGTTAATAGGCAAGCTGATGGAGGAACATTCAAGCCAATAAATGGATGCAACATTCCAAGTCCATCATGATGCTGATGAAGGGTCAAGCTCTAAGATGATTGCATTGCTCAACTTACTCTTGTCCAAGGACCATCATGGTCATCTCAACCTGGAGTCCAGATTCATTGAGCTAACTCCATCTTTACCACCTCAAGGGACTCTAACAAGAGCACAAGCTAAACGTCAAGCTGAGATGGATGCTCTTTTCCTAAACATGGTCCATGAAGCTCCACCAAGTCCACCTTCATCAAGTCTAAGGACCATCTTGTGGATCAGCGACGAACACATCCCAACCAAGATGATTAATGGAGCTTAAACTGTATTTCTAGTTGATGGGCATTCCTTGGGACGCATTTATTTCAAAGGACAGACGGAGGCCTTAAAATCAGATACAAGGGGTTTCACGTGTGTGAATGTGCATGGCTGAATCATTCATTTAAGTATGTGGAGGTGAGAGGCTGAATAGGAGAGTTTAATTAGGCCCAATTGTGTTCTATGTTTGTTGGGGCTTTATTTAACTCTCTTTAAATGTAGTTATTGTAATTAGTTTTTTTTTCTATTTTAGAAGAAAAGGCCTAGGATGTATATAAAGTCTTTTCTCTCTTCTTTTGTAGTTAGACAAGTTTTATACAAGTTTTGCTGAGAGCATTTCAGAATTGAATCCAAGAGAATTCAATCGTTCTTGTCTCGTGAGTGTGTGTGTGATCTGGCTTTCTCGTTCTTGTGTATGTCAATCTCTTTCGGGATTGGTGTTAGAAGTCGAACAAGGCACCCTCTTCGTGCTCTCGATTCTCAGATCGATTGTGTGGAGTTGTAAGTAGCAGGGTCGAATCGTCACTGGTTTGGTTCTTGGATCTTGAATCCAAGGGTTCTATTCGGTTCTTCTTGTCCCTTTCTATTTTCTCGTTTTCATTACTGTCCATGTTTGTTAATTTTGTGTGTTCTTCATTCTTCAAAACAGGTTATTCGTCTAGATCCGTTCTTCACGGCTAATCCTCGCATCAATTGGTATCAGAGCATTTGCTATTTTCATTTCATTCTAGTCTTGTTATTTCATTTCAAGTTTTTATTTCATAGGTTGTAATTAGCCTAAGTTTGTTACTTGTATTTAGTGCTACTTTAGCAAGTAAAGTGGACTTCAAGGACTTAAACTCAAGCATATCACCTCATTAAAAGGAAGAACCAAGTTGCCTCCTTGAGCCTATCTAACCACGCCAAGACCCTCAATAATTCCTAACCATTTCGGCCATCTAAACCATAGCTCAGCCTTGACCAACCTTACCCTTCGGTGTCTAAGGTTCACTTTCTTGGGTCTTACGAGTAAGCTCTTTCAAGGCTTATCTTGAGTTCTAAATTTGAGTCAATCTAGTTGCATATAACATTCGTGCAATTTGTCCTTTCCGTTTGAGTCTTTTCTTCTATTTTGTTGAGTCAAATACGTTTTTGAAGTGAGTGAAATTGAATTTCGTTTCTACCTAAAGCTTTTTGTTTGACCAGGCATCGAACTCACGTGAGGTTTTTGATTAATACAAGACGAGCTGTATCACACCACTAGAGAGTGAGAGAATTTTATTTTCTGAGTGATACACTTGCGAGGTGATTTTTGTTTTATCTAACCTAACGCGTTTGTTTGTTTTGATGAGTGTTTGGAATTATGTCTAGGTCACCAAATCCAGCAGGTACAAACAACCTAGAATCGATTCACATCGAATTGTTCAACCTATTTAAGGGCTTGCAAGATAGCATTGATGGTCTAAGTACAAATTTGGCCACACTTGAGGCTGAAAGAAATTCCAATGCTACGCAGCCTTTAAGGCCTAATCCACAAGGCCAAAGAAACCATGCTTTGCAGGAGCATAATTCTGTCCCTTTTACTTCTAATATGCATGATTATCCTAATCATTATCTGAATTTTGCTTATGAGACAGAGGATTATTCGGAGGATGAAGGATGGAGACATGAGTCACCTCTGTACCAACCAATTGAGGTTTCCGCAGCCCCAAAGGGATGTAATTCTATACCTTCTACAACCATATTTAATCAATTAGAGTTGCTAAATTCAGAATCTGAGGTTGTTTTGCATGATATCTCTAGAGATAGCATCATTGAGCATAAATCTGATTTAGTAGATGAAATTGGTTGTGATGAGCATGAGAAATGCACCAAATGTATTGTTAAGCCTAATTCTGAGCATGATGAATCTATTGAATGTATTGAGGTTGTTTTAGAGTTTAACGAGTCTAGTGCATCTTTTAAGGTTGATTTGGAGCTTAATGAGTCTATTGCTTGTTTTGAATCTGATTTGGAGCTTAAGGAGTCTCTTGAATGTATTAAATCTGATTTTGACAATGTTAAGTCCTTTAAATGTGTTAAATCTGATTTTGAGCATGTTGAGTCTCTTGCTGATGTTAAATCTGATTCTGAGCAAGTTGAGCCTAGTAGTCTTGATTTACCACATGAGCTTGATGAGTTTAGTGATATGGATGTCTTCGTTTGTGTTGATGATGAGTGTAGAAAGGGTGCACACGAGAGTCTTCCGACAGGTTCGGATAGCTTTTTGTCTATAGATTGTTCTTTCTTGGAGTTATGTGAAGTCTCAGTTTGCAAGCTAGTGATGTTATCGTATTTGAGGATGATTTGGACCTAGGAAGTGAGTCTGAAATTGAAGGATTTGAGCTATATATACCAAGGACTTTGGATATGATGATGAATTGGACTCTAAACTTGAGGATATTGCTTGCAAGAGTGCAAATGCACCAGAATCTTATTTGGAGGACTTTAGTTTGAAAAGTGATGGTTTGTTGTGCTTGAGGAGTTTTTTTTTGGTTATCACGTTGCTTGGAAGTCCTTAGTATGCTTGGATGAACACTTAGAGTTGATTGGACCCTATAGGTTAGTTCTTTGGAGGAACATAAAAGACAAGTTCCCTGTTGTGATAATGTTTGATAACTTTAAGGTTAAATCGGCCTATGTGTTACCTTCTACTCGTTTGGAGTCTTTAGGACAGATTTGTATGCTCTTCAAAGTTTCTACGGAGTGGAATCATGAGCCGAGCATGAGAGTTAGGAAAACAATCTATGTACCACCTAGCCTATCCATGTCATTGAGTGTGTATGTGCTTGATCGTTATGTTTATACATGTGTTGTTTATAGTGATGACATATTGATGTTCGACCCGTCCTTGAGAGCACATAAGGAGTATCTCAGGGAAGTTTTCTTTACCACTCGGCTAGAATACTTGAAGTATCTTTTTGATGCTTGTGCGTCTTGTCCTTATTGTGTGTTTACTCTTATAATTGTAGGGAGCAACCAAGGATTCCGGAAAGAGGATGGCGTTCAAGCTTGGAAGGAGATATTGCAAGGGATCAAGCAACCATTGTCTTTGCAAGAAAAGAGGACCTGGATTCGAGGACGAATCCTCGAATCCACGAAGAACGGATCTAGACGAACAACCTGTTCTGAAGAATGAAGAACACACAAAATTAACAAACATTGACAGCAATGAAAATGAGAAAACAGAAAGGGACAAGAAGAACCGAAAGGAACAATGATGGAACTCTTTGATTCAAGATCAAAGATCCAAACCAGTGACGATTCGACCTCGCTTCTTACAACTCCACACAATCGATCTGAGAATCGAGACCACGAAGAGGGCGCCTTGTTCGACTTGCAACACCAATCCCGAAGGAGATTGACATACACAAGAACGAGAAAGCCAGATCACACACACACTCACGAGACAAGAATGATTGAATTCTCTTGGATTCAATTCTGAAATGCTCTTAGCAAAACTTGTATAAAACTTGTCTAACTACAAAAGAAGAGAGAAAAGGCTTTATATACATCCTAGGCCTTTTCTTCTAAAACAGAAAAAAAAGAAACTAATTACAATAAATACATAGAGAGAGAGTTAAATAAAGCCCATCAAACATAGAACACAATTGGGCCTAATTAAACTCTCCTATTCAGCCTCTCACGTCCACATACTTAAATGAATGTTCCAGCCATGCACATGCACACACGTGAAACCCCTTGTATCTGATTTCAAGGCCTCCGTCTGTCCTTTGAAATGCGTCCCAAGGCCTACCCAGCAACTAGAAATACAATTTAAGCTCCATTAATCATCTTGGCTGGAATGTGTTCGTGGCTGATCCACAAGATGATCCTTAGACTTGAGGAAGGTGGACTTGATTGTACTTCATGGACCATGTTTAGGAAAAGAGCATCCATCTCAGCTTGACGTTTAGCTTGCGCTCTTGTTAGAGTCCCTTGAGGTGGTAAAGATGGAGTTAGCTCAGATAATCCTTCATCAAGCTATGTTACAACAACTACCCCCATCAATTGTAACATTACAAACCTTTCCTTTAACCAAACATCTAGTGTGAAACAAGTTTTCCCTTTGGTTATCCTCACAAGGGGCAGGTTGTATACTAAGGGCTCTCCTAGCTATCAAAGCATTATCATGTGACAAGCAAACATCCAAAGCAGGATCATCATGCTCAAAATCAGATTCAGTACGTTCAAGAGACTCATCATGCTCAAAATCAGTATCTAGACATTCAAGAGACTCATCATGATTAAAATCAGATTCAACACAAGCAATAGACTCGTTTGGAACATCCAAATCACATAGCACATAGTTATTAGCTAGGAATGAACTAGGGTGATCATACAACACACGTTGAGCAAGCAAGCAATCCCCTTGTTCATATACTATTCCATCATCCGAATCAACATCATCACTAGGCTCGATTTCATTAGATTCAAGTTCATGCTCAGATTTTGACTCATATTGGCCTAAATGATTTATTAGCAAAGTTCACCTATTCGGACAATCTTTCATCATGTGTCCTCTACCTTGACACTTAAAACACACAACATCTCTAGCCCTAGAAGAAGAAGAGTTATAAGTACTCCCTTGAGGTGGTTTAGGGGCTGCAGTAGGCGTCTTAGGGTAGGTTGGGCGTGTGGGAGCTTGCTCGGGGGCTGTTTTGGGGGCTTCGCGGTTGTATCCTCCGTGTCGGTGCCCTCCTTGTTGTTTCCATACATTTGAGGTCCCAAATGAGCTCTTTACGCCTTGACTCCTCCCTTTTATCTTCTCAACTTTGATGGCGAGATGTAGTAATTCTGTCATAGTAGAGTAGGGAAACAAATCCACCTCGTTAGCAAAACTTGAATTAAGGATATGGAGATACCTGGCCATAGTTGTCTCTTCATCCTCACTAACATTGGCTTTCACCATAGCCATTTGCATGGCATTCTAGGTCTCCTCGGCACTCATTGAACCTTGCCACAAGTTTTCCAACTTTTGCCTCAAGTCCCTCCTATAGTGTTGGGGAACAAATCGAGCTCGCATGATTGCCCTCATTTGTGCCCATGTTGCAACTTGTGGATCCATGTTTGGCCTCCTTTCCTTCACAAGCTCATTCCACCATATCAAAGCATAATCAGTGAACTCAAGGGCTGCGTAATATACCTTTTTATTCTCGGGAAAGTTGTGGCACGCCCATATCTGCTCAATCTTCGTCTCCCAAGCCATGTACACATCCGGATCACACTTGCCTTCAAAGGATGGAATCTTGATCTTCACCTTGTCTAGATCATCTTGCTCATGATCTCGCCCTCTCCTTTGGTGTCTATTGTCTCTCCTCCCTTCATAGTCTTCCTCTTGCCTCCATCTATACTCACGTCTTCCATCTTGATCCCTCTCATCTTCTCGTCTCCTATCTTCACGCCTCCTATTTTGTTCCATCCTTCTTTCCTCATTTCTCATCCATTCATCGTCTTGCCTCCAGGCTTCCTCTTGCCTTCTTTTTTGTGCATAATCATAGCCATCATCTTCGGACTCCTCATTATCTCCATCCTGTGTGGTGCTAAGAGAGAAATTAGCATAATGACTGTTATCATGAATAGGAGGTTTAGAGTTAGAATGATGCCCCTGTGAAGCATTAATGGGAGTCTTCTTGGCTTCGTTGAAAGCTTCTTGTTGGCTGCCAAGAGGTACTCGTCGATGGCTTATAGTTAAGGGTTTTGAACCTGCTCCTTTCTCAAAGTGATGGCCTAGTGCCTTAGTTAGGGGAAATGATGATGAAGGGTCATCCGATCTAGCTCCATCTTCAACACCACAAGGAGCCCTAACAAGAGCTCAAGCCAAACGCAAGCGGAGATGGATGCTATCTTTCTTGTCATGGTTCAAGAAGCTCACCCAAGCTCACCTCCAATGAGTCCAAGGCCCGTCATGATGCTTAGTGATAACGTGATGAAGTTAGTATAGGCATTCATTTAGATAGTTTTTCCCGTTATTCATGCACGGTTTGGCATTAGTTCACGACGTTTACACTCATTTCGTGCATATTTCTAGAAAAGACGTCTACACGAGCTTTTGTCGGTTTTGTAGGTATTTCGGGGATCTTTTGGACATTAATCGTTACATTCGAGGGTCAAGTCTCATGGTGGTACACATCCAAGGCCTTGAAGGAACATAATTGAAGCAATGAAGGACACAAGGACCCTTGTTGGTGCAAGCAATGGAGCAACTCTTGGCTAGATGATCATAACAAGTTTCCGTTGAAGAAAATCGACCTACACTCAGGAAAATCGGCCGATTTTTCTGTCTGGGTCGATTTTCTGGCTTTTGACAGCTTGAGCCACGTGTCCCATGATCTCTTTGTCCGGCCCTTGCTTCTTTGTGGATCCTTCTCCTTCCTTTTGGACCCTTCTCCTCTAGCATCTTCCCAAAGACTCTTCCATTGTAGCCTCTCTTCAAGGCACCCTTGTGGGTGTTCTTGAGAGAGATTAGTGTAGGCTTTACTTTTGTAGTGAGATTTGAGTGATTTTTGTGAAGAAACTTGTTGAAGGTTGTAAGATCTGACTTGGAGCTACATTTGGTGTGTTGAAAGACTTGTTTTGAACTCAAATCCAGCTAAGTTTCATTGCTTTCATTTCCTTACTTCATCTTCTTGCTATGGATTCCATGTATGCTTGTATGATGATTTTAGATCCTGAAATGCATGTTGTTGGCTAATTTATTGTGATTCTAGAGTGATGGATTGATGGTTATGGCATGGGTGATGATAGAAATGACTTACATGTTAGTTTAGGATGATTTTTGTGGCCGAAACCTAAACCAGAGGAGAAAAATCGACCTGTTCTTCAGAGTAAATCGGCCGATTTTTGCTATGATCCACCCGATTTTTCCTTCTGTTGCTCTTTAATTGATGAATCTGTATGTTAGGATGTTAGATTGTTGAAATCCTAGTGTTTGTTGAGCATAATATAGCTTAGGGTGACCTAATGCTAGCAAACTAAGTGAGGAAAGAGACCTACCCGGTAATTTCCGATCTTAGATACCAAAGATGATGAACTCTAGGTAGTAGTGAGCCTCATAAGCCGCTATTGGACTGAGTGTGCTAGGATTGTTGGTTGAGACTTACCTTTTCCGAGACTTACCCGGTAAGGAGAGGTTTGCCCCTTAAATAGTGTCCGGTTTGTGTAGAATTCCCAACTTTACCTCCTTGAGACTTACCCGGTAATAGGAGTTTGGTGCGGGATTAGTGAAGCATGAGACTTACCTGGTAATTGCTTCCATTAGAGAAACACCCTTTCCCAACACCGCAACCTTGTCCTTAGAATCTTTAGAAGCTTGAGTCCAATGCCATAACCGAAAATCTTGATCTCTAGAATCCACTTATCTTACCTCTTATCTCCTATCTTGCATTCATGTGTTTGTTTGCTTGTTTGATTTGCATATTTTGTGATCCTTGTTTGATCACCCCAAAACCAACCAAAAATATTGTGTTTTGCACCTTCTTTGTTCCTCATCTCATCTTATTTAGATCTGCACTATCTTTGATCATTGAATGACTTGATTTCGCCTCAGTCCTTGTGTTCGACCTCGGAATACTTTCCTTCCTACATAACGATCCGTACACTGCGGGTTTCGCTAGGTAGTTTAGGAGATTAGATCGAGTTTATAAATGTAAAGCTTTTTGCGTGTCACAATCTTAGCGTAACACTTAGCCACATTGGGCCAGCCAAGAAGAAGTCGAATGGAGCATAGGAGAGCCTCACGTGAGCGTGTGCATGTGCATGGATGAAGGCGTGAGCAAGGAGGCGTGAGCAAGGCTGGCGTGAAGCTAGTTAGAGAGTGTTAAATAAAACCTAGAATTAGTCTATTTTATGGTTTTATTTAAAACACTCTAATTTGTAATTATTGTATTTATTTCTTTTCTATTTTTAGGAGAGAAGGTCTAGTTTGTATATAAACCTTTCTCTCTTCATTTTGTGGGGATATACGTTAAACACATTGCCTAAGTGCCAAATTGAACCCCTTTGAGTTCAGCCTCTTGTCTTGTGAGAATTGTGGTGTTAGCATAGCTTTCTCGTTCTTGTGTGTGTCAATCTCCTTCGGGTTGGTGCTACAAGTTGAATTGAAGCAACCTCTTCGTGCCTTCGATAATTCTAGATCGATTATGTGAAGTTGTAAGAAGCGGGGTCGAATCGTCACCGGTTTGATTCTTGGATAATCGAATCCAAGGGTTCTATCGTTTGTTCCTTTCGGTTCTTCTTTCCTATTTCGTTTTCCCCCTTTGTTTTGCACGTTTTCCTTGCATCTTGTTTGCTGAATTTCGTTTGCTTTTATTCCCGAAAACAGGTTGCTCGTCTAGATACGTTATTCGCAGCTAATCCCCGTATCAAATGAGGTGTCTTCTTTAGCCTTATTAGTCTTAAGCTCGGTTATTTGCCCTTGTAAACCCGTAAGTCTATCTTCCATGGCTTTAAATTCTACTTGCATCATAGCCTTCATCATGCTAACCAAATCTGCCGGACTAGACTCCGGTTGCTTCTCGGTATGATGATCACTAGACATCTTGTTAAACACAACAAAACAAGCAAACATGTTAGATTAGATCATAACAAAATCCTCTCTAGTGTGTCTCTCAAGTGTTTATCCCTCACTCTCAAGTGATGCGATAAGACTTTGCTGATGGCTCACCTTGTAAGAATTAACAACCTTGTGTGGGTAGTGTCTAGTCAAATATAAGCTAACACGAAACAACAATTGAATTAATCAAGGTATGTCCTTGGCTGACTCAACAAAAGAAAGAAAAAAATAATGACTCAAGGAATGGACTAGTTGTATGAATGAGATGTACAACCAAAATGACACGAAATATAGACTCAAGATAAGCTAAAAGAACCTTACTCGTAAGTGCCTCAACTTGCAACCTGAAACACCAAAATCAACAACTAAGGTCGGTTTAGGATAGGGTGTCCGAATGAAAAAGGCTTGGAATGTACGTTTCTTGGAGTCCCCTTGAAATCTTCTTCATCTTGGTCAACTCTTGCAAGAACAATGTTGTTAGTTCAATAACTTAGAGCTAAACACAATGCAAACACAAAGCTGAATTCTTCTTTTCTTTTCTTTTATTTTTGGTTTGTCCTTCTCTCTCTCTCTTTTTTTAATATTTTGGACAACAGCTTTCCTTTTTTTCTTTTTTTTATCTCAACAAAAATAAAACGAAAATTAAATAACAAGAGGGTAAATAGGGAAACAACTAAAAAGATAAGATATGGTTAGAGATAAGATATGGAAAGATATGGCTGAAGCAGGATTATGGAAAAAAATATGAAAAGATATGGTTGTTGTAGATTAAGGAAAGATATGGTTGTTGCAGGATTCTGAGCATGATGAATCTATTGCATGTATTGAGGTTGTTTTAGAGTTTAACGAGTCTAGTGCATCTTTTAAGGTTGATTTGGAGCTTAATGAGTCTATTGCTTGTTTTGAATCTGATTTGGAGCTTAAGGAGTCTCTTGAATGTATTAAATCTGATTTTGACAATGTTAAGTCCTTTAAATGTGTTAAATCTGATTTTGAGCATGTTGAGTCTCTTGCTGATGTTAAATCTGATTCTGAGCAAGTTGAGCCTAGTAGTCTTGATTTACCACATGAGCTTGATGAGTTTAGTGATATGGAAGTCTTCGTTTGTGTTGATGATGAGTGTAGAAAGGGTGCACACGAGAGTCTTCCGACAGGTTCGGATAGCTTTTTGTCTATAGATTGTTCTTTCTTGGAGTTATGTGAAGTCTCAGTTTGCAAGCTAGTGATGTTATCGTATTTGAGGATGATTTGGACCTAGGAAGTGAGTCTGAAATTGAAGGATTTGAGCTATATATACCAAGGACTTTGGATATGATGATGATATGGACTCTAAACTTGAGGATATTGCTTGCAAGAGTGCAAATGCACCAGAATCTTATTTGGAGGACTTTAGTTTGAAAAGTGATGGTTTGTTGTGCTTGAGGAGTTTTTTTTTGGTTATCATGTTGCTTGGAAGTCCTTAGTATGCTTGGATGAACACTTAGAGTTGATTGGACCCTATAGGTTAGTTCTTTGGAGGAACATAAAAGACAAGTTCCCTGTTGTGATAATGTTTGATAACTTTAGGGTTGAATCGGCCTATGTGTTACCTTCTACTCGTTTGGAGTCTTTAGGACAGATTTGTATGCTCTTCAAAGTTTCTACGGAGTGGAATCATGAGCCGAGCATGAGAGTTAGGAAAACAATCTATGTACCACCTAGCCTATCCATGTCATTGAGTGTGTATGTGCTTGATCGTTATGTTTATACATGTGTTGTTTATAGTGATGACATATTGATGTTCGACCCGTCCTTGAGAGCACATAAGGAGTATCTCAGGGAAGTTTTCTTTACCACTCGGCTAGAATACTTGAAGTATCTTTTTGATGCTTGTGCGTCTTGTCCTTATTGTGTGTTTACTCTTATAATTGTAGGGAGCAACCAAGGATTCCGGAAAGAGGATGGCGTTCAAGCTTGGAAGGAGATATTGCAAGGGATCAAGCAACCATTGTCTTTGCAAGAAAAGAGGACCTGGATTCGAGGACGAATCCTCGAATCCACGAAGAACGGATCTAGACGAACAACCTGTTCTGAAGAATGAAGAACACACAAAATTAACAAACATTGACAGCAATGAAAACGAGAAAACAGAAAGGGACAAGAAGAACCGAAAGGAACAATGATGGAACTCTTTGATTCAAGATCAAAGATCCAAACCAGTGACGATTCGACCTCGCTTCTTACAACTCCACACAATCGATCTGAGAATCGAGACCACGAAGAGGGCGCCTTGTTCGACTTGCAACACCAATCCCGAAGGAGATTGACATACACAAGAACGAGAAAGCCAGATCACACACACACTCACGAGACAAGAATGATTGAATTCTCTTGGATTCAATTCTGAAATGCTCTTAGCAAAACTTGTATAAAACTTGTCTAACTACAAAAGAAGAGAGAAAAGGCTTTATATACATCCTAGGCCTTTTCTTCTAAAACAGAAAAAAAAAAGAAACTAATTACAATAAATACATAGAGAGAGAGTTAAATAAAGTCCATCAAACATAGAACACAATTGGGCCTAATTAAACTCTCCTATTCAGCCTCTCACGTCCACATACTTAAATGAATGTTCCAGCCATGCACATGCACACACGTGAAACCCCTTGTATCTGATTTCAAGGCCTCCGTCTGTCCTTTGAAATGCGTCCCAAGGCCTACCCAGCAACTAGAAATACAATTTAAGCTCCATTAATCATCTTGGCTGGGATGTGTTCGTGGCTGATCCACAAGATGATCCTTAGACTTGAGGAAGGTGGACTTGATTGTACTTCATGGACCATGTTTAGGAAAAGAGCATCCATCTCAGCTTGACGTTTAGCTTGCGCTCTTGTTAGAGTCCCTTGAGGTGGTAAAGATGGAGTTAGCTCAGATAATCCTTCATCAAGCTATGTTACAACAACTACCCCCATCAATTGTAACATTACAAACCTTTCCTTTAACCAAACATCTAGTGTGAAACAAGTTTTCCCTTTGGTTATCCTCACAAGGGGCAGGTTGTATACTAAGGGCTCTCCTAGCTATCAAAGCATTATCATGTGACAAGCAAACATCCAAAGCAGGATCATCATGCTCAAAATCAGATTCAGTACGTTCAAGAGACTCATCATGCTCAAAATCAGTATCTAGACATTCAAGAGACTCATCATGCTTAAAATCAGATTCAACACAAGCAATAGACTCGTTTGGAACATCCAAATCACAAAGCACATAGTTATTAGCTAGGAATGAACTAGGGTGATCATACAACACACGTTGAGCAAGCAAGCAATCCCCTTGTTCATATACTATTCCATCATCCGAATCAACATCATCACTAGGCTCGATTTCATTAGATTCAAGTTCATGCTCAGATTCTGACTCATATTGGCCTAAATGATTTATTAGCAAAGTTCACCTATTCGGACATTCTTTCATCATGTGTCCTCTACCTTGACACTTAAAACACACAACATCTCTAGCCCTAGAAGAAGAAGAGTTATAAGTACTCCCTTGAGGTGGTTTAGGGGCTGCAGTAGGCGTCTTAGGGTAGGTTGGGCGTGTGGGAGCTTGCTCGGGGGCTGTTTTGGGGGCTTCGCGGTTGTATCCTCCGTGTCGGTGCCCTCCTTGTTGTTTCCATACATTTGAGGTCCCAAATGAGCTCTTTACGCCTTGACTCCTCCCTTTTATCTTCTAAACTTTGATGGCGAGATGTAGTAATTCTGTCATAGTAGAGTAGGGAAACAAATCCACCTCGTTAGCAAAACTTGAATTAAGGATATGGAGATACCTGGCCATAGTTGTCTCTTCATCCTCACTAACATTGGCTTTCACCATAGCCATTTGCATGGCATTCTAGGTCTCCTCGGCACTCATTGAACCTTGCCATAAGTTTTCCAACTTTTGCCTCAAGTCCCTCCTATAGTGTTGGGGAACAAATCGAGCTCGCATGATTGCCCTCATTTGTGCCCATGTTGCAACTTGTGGATCCATGTTTCGCCTCCTTTCCTTCACAAGCTCATTCCACCATATCAAAGCATAATCAGTGAACTCAAGGGCTGCGTAATATACCTTTTTATTCTCGGGAAAGTTGTGGCACGCCCATATCTGCTCAATCTTCGTCTCCCAAGCCATGTACACATCCGGATCACACTTGCCTTCAAAGGATGGAATCTTGATCTTCACCTTGCCTAGATCATCTTGCTCATGATCTCGCCCTCTCCTTTGGTGTCTATTGTCTCTCCTCCCTTCATAGTCTTCCTCTTGCCTCCATCTATACTCACGTCTTCCATCTTGATCCCTCTCATCTTCTCGTCTCCTATCTTCACGCCTCCTATTTTGTTCCATCCTTCTTTCCTCATTTCTCATCCATTCATCGTCTTGCCTCCAGGCTTCCTCTTGCCTTCTTTTTTGTGCATAATCATAGCCATCATCTTCGGACTCCTCATTATCTCCATCCTGTGTGGTGCTAAGAGAGAAATTAGCATAATGACTGTTATCATGAATTTGGTTTAGAGTTAGAATGATGCCCCTGTGAAGCATTAATGGGAGTCTTCTTGGCTTCGTTGAAAGCTTCTTGTTGGCTGCCAAGAGGTACTCGTCGATGGCTTATAGTTAAGGGTTTTGAACCTGCTCCTTTCTCAAAGTGATGGCCTAGTGCCTTAGTTAGGGGAAATGATGATGAAGGGTCATCCGATCTAGCTCCATCTTCAACACCACAAGGAGCCCTAACAAGAGTTCAAGCCAAACGCAAGCGGAGATGGATGCTATCTTTCTTGTCATGGTTCAAGAAGCTCACCCAAGCTCACCTCCAATGAGTCCAAGGCCCGTCATGATGCTTAGTGATAACGTGATGAAGTTAGTATAGGCATTCATTTAGATAGTTTTTCCCGTTATTCATGCACGGTTTGGCATTAGTTCACGACGTTTACACTCATTTCGTGCATATTTCTAGAAAAGACGTCTACACGAGCTTTTGTCGGTTTTGTAGGTATTTCGGGGATCTTTTGGACATTAATCGTTACATTCGAGGGTCAAGCCTCATGGTGGTACACATCCAAGGCCTTGAAGGAACATAATTGGAGCAATGAAGGACACAAGGACTCTTGTTGGTGCAAGCAATGGAGCAACTCTTGGCTAGATGATCATAACAAGTTTCCGTTGAAGAAAATCGACCTACACTCAGGAAAATCGGCCGATTTTTCTGTCTGGGTCGATTTTCTGGCTTTTGACAGCTTGAGCCACGTGTCCCACGATCTCTTTGTCCGGCCCTTGCTTCTTTGTGGATCCTTCTCCTTCCTTTTGGACCCTTCTCCTCTAGCATCTTCCCAAAGACTCTTCCATTGTAGCCTCTCTTCAAGGCACCCTTGTGGGTGTTCTTGAGAGAGATTAGTGTAGGCTTTACTTTTGTAGTGAGATTTGAGTGATTTTTGTGAAGAAACTTGTTGAAGGTTGTAAGATCTGACTTGGAGCTACATTTGGTGTGTTGAAAGACTTGTTTTGAACTCAAATCCAGCTAAGTTTCATTGCTTTCATTTCCTTACTTCATCTTCTTGCTATGGATTCCATGTATGCTTGTATGATGATTTTAGATCTTGAAATGCATGTTGTTGGCTAATTTATTGTGATTCTAGAGTGATGGATTGATGGTTATGGCATGGGTGATGATAAAAATGACTTACATGTTAGTTTAGGATGATTTTTGTGGCCGAAACCTAAACCAGAGGAGAAAAATCGACCTGTTCTTCAGAGTAAATCGGCCGATTTTTGCTATGATCCACCCGATTTTTCCTTCTATTGCTCTTTAATTGATGAATCTGTATGTTAGGATGTTAGATTGTTGAAATCCTAGTGTTTGTTGAGCATAATATAGCTTAGGGTGACCTAATGCTAGCAAACTAAGTGAGGAAAGAGACCTACCCGGTAATTTCCGATCTTAGATACCAAAGATGATGAACTCTAGGTAGTAGTGAGCCTCATAAGCCGCTATTGGACTGAGTGTGCTAGGATTGTTGGTTGAGACTTATCTTTTCCGAGACTTACCCGGTAAGGAGAGGTTTGCCCCTTAAGTAGTGTCCGGTTTGTGTAGAATTCCCAACTTTACCTCCTTGAGACTTACCCGGTAATAGGAGTTTGGTGCGGGATTAGTGAAGCATGAGACTTACCTGGTAATTGCTTCCATTAGAGAAACACCCTTTCCCAACACCGCAACCTTGTCCTTAGAATCTTTAGAAGCTTGAGTCCAATGCCATAACCGAAAATCTTGATCTCTAGAATCCACTTATCTTACCTCTTATCTCCTATCTTGCATTCATGTGTTTGTTTGCTTGTTTGATATGCATATTTTGTGATCCTTGTTTGATCACCCCAAAACCAACCAAAAATATTGTGTTTTGCACCTTCTTTGTTCCTCATCTCATCTTATTTAGATCCGCACTATCTTTGATCATTGAATGACTTGATTTCGCCTCAGTCCTTGTGTTCGACCTCGGAATACTTTCCTTCCTACATAACGATCCGTACACTGCGGGTTTTGCTAGGTAGTTTAGGAGATTAGATCGAGTTTATAAATGTAAAGCTTTTTGCGTGTCACAATCTTAGCGTAACACTTAGCCACATTGGGCCAACCAAGAAGAAGTCGAATGGAGCATAGGAGAGCCTCACGTGAGCGTGTGCATGTGCATGGATGAAGGCGTGAGCAAGGAGGCGTGAAGCTAGTTAGAGAGTGTTAAATAAAACCTAGAATTAGTCTATTTTATGGTTTTATTTAAAACACTCTAATTTGTAATTATTGTATTTATTTCTTTTCTATTTTTAGGAGAGAAGGTCTAGTTTGTATATAAACCTTTCTCTCTTCATTTTGTGGGGATATACGTTAAACACATTGCCTAAGTGCCAAATTGAACCCCTTTGAGTTCAGCCTCTTGTCTTGTGAGAATTGTGGTGTTAGCATAGCTTTCTCGTTCTTGTGTGTGTCAATCTCCTTCGGGTTGGTGCTACAAGTCGAATTGAAGCAACCTCTTCGTGCCTTCGATAATTCTAGATCGATTATGTGAAGTTGTAAGAAGCGGGGTCGAATCGTCACCGGTTTGATTCTTGGATAATCGAATCCAAGGGTTCTATTGTTTGTTCCTTTCGGTTCTTCTTTCCTATTTCGTTTTTCCCCTTTGTTTTGCACGTTTTCCTTGCATCTTGTTTGCTGAATTTCGTTTGCTTTTATTCCCGAAAACAGGTTGCTCGTCTAGATACGTTATTCGCAGCTAATCCCCGTATCAAATGAGGTGTCTTCTTTAGCCTTATTAGTCTTAAGCTCGGTTATTTGCCCTTGTAAACCCGTAAGTCTATCTTCCATGGCTTTAAATTCTACTTGCATCATAGCCTTCATCATGCTAACCAAATCTGCCGGACTAGACTCCGGTTGCTTCTCGGTATGATGATCACTAGACATCTTGTTAAACACAACAAAACAAGCAAACATGTTAGATTAGATCATAACAAAATCCTCTCTAGTGTGTCTCTCAAGTGTTTATCCCTCACTCTCAAGTGATGCGATAAGACTTTGCTGATGGCTCACCTTGTAAGAATTAACAACCTTGTGTGGGTAGTGTCTAGTCAAATATAAGCTAACACGAAACAACAATTGAATTAATCAAGGTATGTCCTTGGCTGACTCAACAAAAGAAAGAAAAAAATAATGACTCAAGGAATGGACTAGTTGTATGAATGAGATGTACAACCAAAATGACCCGAAATATAGACTCAAGATAAGCTAAAAGAACCTTACTCGTAAGTGCCTCAACTTGCAACCTCAAACACCAAAATCAACAACTAAGGTCGGTTTAGGATAGGGTGTCCGAATGAAAAAGGCTTGGAATGTAGGTTTCTTGGAGTCCCCTTGAAATCTTCGTCATCTTGGTCAACTCTTGCAAGAACAATGTTGTTAGTTCAATAACTTAGAGCTAAACACAATGCAAACACAAAGCTGAATTCTTCTTTTCTTTTCTTTTATTTTTGGTTTGTCCTTCTCTCTCTCTCTCTTTTTTTAATATTTTGGACAACAGCTTTCCTTTTTTTCTTTTTTTTTTATCTCAACAAAAATAAAACGAAAATTAAATAACAAGAGGGTAAATAGGGAAACAACTAAAAAGATAAGATATGGTTAGAGATAAGATATGGAAAGATATGGCTGAAGCAGGATTATGGAAAAAAATATGAAAAGATATGGTTGTTGTAGATTAAGGAAAGATATGGTTGTTGCAGGATTAGGGTTTACGAAAATAATTGGTTAGGGTAGGTTTTGGCGGCATGAAAGTGGTGGGGGGGGCTGGCGTGGTGGTGTTGGTGTTTGTTGATGACTTCGGTGCTCAATTCGCTGATCAAGAACAACTAACAAGTTAGAATTCAATCAACTTAGAAATTTGGGAGGGATAAGACTTATGTTATGCTGCACTCTTATTTTGATGTAGGAACATCACATACAAGCTATCAAGGTCCCATTACTAGAACAAGAGCTAAGGAGATCCAAGAAGCTATGTCAAGGGAAGTGCTATTGCTTGACACAATGCGTGAACCATTTAATTTCCTTACATCATGTGTTAATATTTTGGTGAATGTAGGAGCAAGGGAACCAAGCAAGGAGACCATGCCGACGTACTCACCTTCCATGCAGCACGAGGAGACCATGCAGGTTGTTGCTCACATCCAATGCAGCCCAGGAGAGGAGGTTGTTGTTCACGCCAATGCATCCCAAGAGGAGGCTGTTGCTCACGCCAATGCAGCCCATGCTCACGCCCAATGCAGCCCATGCTTACGCCCTGTTGCTCACGCCAATGCAGCCCATGCTCACGCCCAATGCAGCCCATGCTCATGCCTTGTTGCTCACGCCAATGCAGCCCATGCTCACGTCCAATGCAGCCCATGCTCACGCCCATTGCAGTCCAAGAGGAGGCTGTTGATCACGTCCAAAGCAGCCCACGAGGTTAGCCTGCTGCTCACGTCCAAGGCAGCCCAACAGCAAAGGGAGGAGACGTCCAAGACAGCCCAAGAGAAAAGGGAGTTGCTGCTCACATCTAAAACAACCCAAGAAGGCAGCCAACTGATCACTTTTAAAGAGGCCCAAGAGAGTAACAATTCAGCTCATTCGGATCATCATTTGGGCTCTTTAAACACATCCAAATCACTCATGGATCTGTTGAACAATGCAGCCCATTCGGATAGCCCATTTGGCTCCTTAAAAACGTTAAAAACGTCCAGCTTGCACTCCAAGGATAAGTTGAATAATTCAGCCTATTTTTAAGCTGAAATTAGTGTTTGTTAGGTTGTTAGCTACATTAGAGGAAGCTCTCTTATTACCACCTTCCCACTAATGTTTTCAGCTTTCTTTTCTTTATTTTGTCTAGATAAAACAGTCTATTTATAGCCTCTTATTAGCTGCAGATTAGTTACGTAAAAATCCATTGCTTAGAATTACATTTGTAAACATTTCACAAAATCAATCAAAGAACAAGAGAGTTTTTGGTTAGCATTTCTGTTGTTGCTTGGCTGAGCTTGTTTGTGTCAACCGCCTTCGGATTTGTGCTTCGAGCCTTCACGAGTCCCTCTTTGTGCTAGTCCAGCCGGAGCTAGTGTAAAGTTGATTTGGAGACGGGTCTAGGGCATTCACGATTGGGGTTTTGGCTCTTCAGCCTTGGTTCCTTCGTTGACATCTCTTTGGTTCTTCTCTTCACCATTCCTGCGCCATTCATCACCTACGTCCATTCTGCATTCTGAAATCGCTTCATTCAGCCTGGTTCGAGATCATTGTACCTAGATCGACTCAAACACGGATTAACACCGTATCAGTTGATGTAGGAACATCACATACAAGCTATCAAGGTCCCATTACTAGAACAAGAGCTAAGGAGATCCAAGAAGCTATGTCAAGGGAAGTGCTATTGCTTGACACAATGCGTGAACCATTTAATTTCCTTACATCATGTGTTAATATTTTGGTGAATGTAGGAGCAAGGGAACCAAGCAAGGAGACCATGCCGACGTACTCACTTTCCATGCAGCACGAGGAGACCATGCAGGCTGTTGCTCACATCCAATGCAGCCCAGGAAAGGAGGCTGTTGTTCACGCCAATGCAGCCCAAGAGGAGGCTGTTGCTCACGCCAATGCAGCCCATGCTCACGCCCAATGTAGCCCATGCTTACGCCCTGTTGCTCACGCCAATGCAGCCCATGCTCACGCCCAATGCAGCCCATGCTCACGCCCTGTTGCTCACGCCCATGCAGCCCATGCTCACGTCCAATGCAGCCCATGCTCACGCCCAATGTAGTCCAAGAGGAGGCTGTTGATCACGTCCAAAGCAACCCACGAGGTTAGCCTGCTGCTCACGTCCAAGGCAGCCCAAGAGCAAAGGGAGGAGACGTCCAAGACAACCCAAGAGAAAAGGGAGCTGCTGCTCACATCTAAAGCAGCCCAAGAAGGCAGCCAGCTGATCACTTTCAAAGAGGCCCAAGAGAGTAACAATTCAGCTCATTCGGATCATCATTTGGGCTCTTTAAACACATCCAAATCACTCATGGATCTGTTGAACAATGCAGCCCATTCGGATAGCCCATTTGGCTCCTTAAAAACGTTAAAAACGTCCAGCTTGCACTCCAAGGATAAGTTGAATAATTCAGCCTATTTTTAAGCTGAAATTAGTGTTTGTTAGGTTGTTAGCTACATTAGAGGAAGCTCTCTTATTACCACCTTCCCACTAATGTTTTCAGCTTTCTTTTCTTTATTTTGTCTAGATAAAACAGTCTATTTATAGCCTCTTATTAGCTGCAGATTAGTTACGTAAAAATCCATTGCTTAGAATTGCATTTGTAAACATTTCACAAAATCAATCAAAGAACAAGAGAGTTTTTGGTTGGCATTGCTGTTGTTGCTTGGCTGAGCTTGTTTGTGTCAACCGCCTTCGGATTGGTGCTTCGAGCCTTCACGAGTCCCTCTTTGTGCTAGTCCAGCCGGAGCTAGTGTAAAGTTGTATTGGAGACGGGTCTAGCGCATTCACGATTGGGGTTTTGGCTCTTCAGCCTTGGTTCCTTCGTTGACATCTCTTTGGTTCTTCTCTTCACTATTCCTGCTCCATTCATCACCTACGTCCATTCCGCATTCTGAAATCGCTTCATTCAGCCTGGTTCGAGATCATTGTGCCTAGATCGACTCAAACACGGATTAACACCGTATCAGTTGGTATCAGAGCTCAGTTGGTACAATTGATCACTTCTTCTTCTTGTTAACCTTATTGCTTATCCAATTGAGATCTAACTTGTGCTTGAAGTGTGCCAATTCAAAAGCCGGACAACATCTTGAGGAGAGGCAAACACAAAACGAAAACAAAACAAAAGAGAAAGCTGAAACGCTGCATACACGTTTCGGTAACCCTATCTGCAATCAATTACGGTTACTCCTCTCTCCTACAAATCTTTGAGAAAGTCTAAGAGATCTTTCAAAAAAAAAAAAAAAAACACTACAAAAAAAACGGCTGGCCTTGTTTTTATTAATCAAGCACAAGTAAACTCTTTCAAACAGCTCAAAACGTCATTCTAAACACATTCACCATACCTACACCATCCCAACGGTCAATACTCCAATTAGGGGTGTCTTGATCCATTTCCGACACTAACACTCAGTTTCAGCAGTTCTAGTTCCAAAGGGTTGCTAAGAAGGTTCGGAAATCGCGATCTTAAGGTGTTGGATCCTTACAACTCGAGCCACCAGCTAGGCAATACCAACGAGAGTGTGAGCGATACACAAGTGAGATCTTTGCTTTTCTAACCTAACCGGTTCTTTGTTTGTTACTTGAGCATGTCCAGGTCCATAAGTCCCAGCAAATCGAGTAGCGAGACCGTCACGCCTGAGATGATCAGTCTATTGAAAAAATTGTCCGATTCCGTAGCTAACCTATCCAAACGAGTGGAGTCTATGGAAGCACGAACACCACCCGCCGGAACACCACCTTTAAGAACTAACTACGAGTTTGGCGGTCCTTCACGTGTTACTAGAGAGCCGGATCAGCCGGATCAAGGTAATGTACATTCCAACGTCCTTCCTAATGCTTCTAACATGCCACCATTTGTTGATGACTTTCAGCGACGGAATGAAGCTAAGGACCACACGTGGGAGGCCTACAATCGGCCATTCCAGCAGCCAAGGCAAGGACGAGACAACTTTCGGCCCTATCAAGAGCAAGACGGGCTCGGAAAGGTCAAAATCAAAATTTCCGTTTTTGAAGGAAAGTGTGATCCCGACGTCTACACGGAGTGGGAAACTAAAGTTGAGCAGATTTGGTTGTGTCACAACTTCAGCGAGCCTAGGAAGGTTCAACTAGCCGCTCTTGAGTTCCAAGGCTATGCTTTAGTATGGTGGGATCACGTAGTCAAAGAAAGAGTTCGAACCTTGGATCCTCAAATCAGCACATGGGAGCATATGAAGGCACTAATGAGGGCTAGGTTCGTTCCACCTCACTATACCCGAGAGCTTCGACAACGGCTGGAAAATTTGAGACAAGGCTCACTTAGCGCTAAGGAAGTCTATACGAATATGCAAGTTGCTATGGTGAAGGCCAACGTTCTAGAGGATGAAGAAAACACTATGGCAAGGTACCTTCGTATTCTGAATTCTAATTTGGCTAATGAGGTTGATATGTATCCATACAACACCATGGAGCAATTACTACACTTGGCCATCAAGGTGGAAAGGAAGACTAAGGTGCGAAACCGGGACTACAAGCCACCTCCCGGGACGCCCACTGCGTGAAAAGCATAAAACAGCCGGCTGCATAACCCCAGCAGGGAGCAAGGAGGCCGGAAGGAGGAGAGGAAATCGGCACCTATGGGCCAAGAAGGGCAAAGAAGGTCTTCTACACCGTCCACTACACCACGATCCTTGAATGAGCCTTCAAGTGATCATCGAGGGAGTACTTCTATCTCTAACTCTAGAACTAGGGACATTGTGTGTTTTAAATGCCAAGGTAGAGGTCACATGAGTAGAGAATGTCCTAATAGACGCACTTTGATCATAAATCATCTAGGAGAATATGAGAGTGAGGATGATGTGGAATTAGATGATGAAAATGCCTTAAATGATGACAATGAGAATGATGATTGCATTGAGTATGCACAAGGTGAATCTTTGATAGCTAGGAGAACTTTGCATGTCCAACTAGCACCTTGTGAGGATAACCAACGTGAAAATCTGTTTCATACTAGGTGTAGCATTAAAGGAAAAGTGTGTAATGTGTTGGAGGAAGTTGTTGCAACATAGCTAGCACTGAAATGGTAAACAAATTACAACTTCTTACATTTTATCACCCTAGGCCATATAAACTACATTGAATGAATGAGTGTGGAGAACTTAAGGTCAATAAGCAAACTAAGGTCAATATAACATTAGGATCATATGAGGATGTTATTACATGTGATGTTGTGCCTATGAATGCTTGTCACTTGTTGCTTGGTCGTCCATGGCAATATGATATGAAAGTTGTCCATGATGGGTTTTCTAACAAATATAGCTTTGAGTATAAGGTAAAACTTTAATACTTAAACCTATGACACCTTTACAAATAGCCGAGTACTATGAGAACAAGAAGGTAGAGCAAGGAACCCCTCCCAAGGCTAAGATCACACGGCCTAAGAGTAAAGAGAACAAAATCCATCACACATTGTTAGTACAACCAACAAGTAGTTATCTTGAGTCTAGGAATGAATATGTCACTAACTATGCTTCTATTGATGTGCTAATGATGAGTTTGTATAAATCTCTAGTGAATGTGCCTCATGACTCTACGATTCCACTTCATATTTTGAGACCTTATATTGGTTTATTTGTTGTAGTCTACTTTGATGACATTCTTATCTATAGTAAGACTTTAAAGGAGCATGAAAATCATTTGAGAGATGTGCTTGCTACATTGCGTATAGAATACTTGTATGCTAATATTCAAAAATGTGATTTCTATACTAACCGAGTGATTTTTTTTGGTTTTGTAGTTAGTACCACTTTTGATGTAGGAGATTTGAGCCCCTATGAAGGAGTTACGGAACAAGATGAAAATTCGGGGTCGAATTCTTTCCAAGAAGGAGTGGATGATGTAGGAACATCACATACAAGCTATCAAGGTCCCATTACTAGAACAAGAGCTAAGGAGATCCAAGAAGCTATGCCAAGGGAAGTGCTATTGCTTGACACAATGCGTGAACCATTTAATTTCCTTACATCATGTGTTAATATTTTGGTGAATGTAGGAGCAAGGGAACCAAGCAAGGAGACCATGCCGACGTACTCACCTTCCATGCAGCACGAGGAGACCATGCAGGCTGTTGCTCACATCCAATGCAGCCCAGTAGAGGAGGCTGTTGTTCACGCCAATGCAGCCCAAGAGGAGGTTGTTGCTCACGCCAATGCAGCCCATGCTCACGCCCTGTTGCTCACGCCAATGCAGCCCATGCTCACGTCCAATGCAGCCCATGCTCACGCCCAATGCAGTCCAAGAGGAGGCTGTTGATCACGTCCAAAGCAGCCCACGAGGTTAGCCTGCTGCTCACGTCCAAGGCAGCCCAAGAGCAAAGGGAGGAGACGTCCAAGACAGCCCAAGAGAAAAGGGAGCTGCTGCTCACATCTAAAGCAGCCCAAGAAGGCAGCCAGCTGATCACTTTCAAAGAGGCCCAAGAGAGTAACAATTCAGCTCATTCGGATCATCATTTGGGCTCTTTAAACACATCCAAATCACTCATGGATCTGTTGAACAATGCAGCCCATTCGGATAGCCCATTTGGCTCCTTAAAAACGTTAAAAACGTCCAGCTTGCACTCCAAGTATAAGTTGAATAATTCAGCCTATTTTTAAGCTGAAATTAGTGTTTGTTAGGTTGTTAGCTACATTAGAGGAAGCTCTCTTATTACCACCTTCCCACTAATGTTTTCAGCGTTCTTTTCTTTATTTTGTCTAGATAAAAGAGTCTATTTATAGCCTCTTATTAGCTGCAGATTAGTTACGTAAAAATCCATTGCTTAGAATTGCATTTGTAAACATTTCACAAAATCAATCAAAGAACAAGAGAGTTTTTGGTTGGCATTGCTGTTGTTGCTTGGCTGAGCTTGTTTGTGTCAACCGCCTTCGGATTGGTGCTTCGAGCCTTCACGAGTCCCTCTTTGTGCTAGTCCAGCCGGAGCTAGTGTAAAGTTGTATTGGAGACGGGTCTAGCGCATTCACGATTGGGGTTTTGGCTCTTCAGCCTTGGTTCCTTCGTTGACATCTCTTTGGTTCTTCTCTTCACTATTCCTGCTCCATTCATCACCTACGTCCATTCCGCATTCTGAAATCGCTTCATTCAGCCTGGTTCGAGATCATTGTGCCTAGATCGACTCAAACACGGATTAACACCGTATCAGTTGGTATCAGAGCTCAGTTGGTACAATTGATCACTTCTTCTTCTTGTTAACCTTATTGCTTATCCAATTGAGATCTAACTTGTGCTTGAAGTGTGCCAATTCAAAAGCCGGACAACATCTTGAGGAGAGGCAAACACAAAACGAAAACAAAACAAAAGAGAAAGCTGAAACGCTGCATACACGTTTCGGTAACCCTATCTGCAATCAATTACGGTTACTCCTCTCTCCTACAAATCTTTGAGAAAGTCTAAGAGATCTTTCAAAAAAAAAAAAAAAAACACTACAAAAAAAACGGCTGGCCTTGTTTTTATTAATCAAGCACAAGTAAACTCTTTCAAACAGCTCAAAACGTCATTCTAAACACATTCACCATACCTACACCATCCCAACGGTCAATACTCCAATTAGGGGTGTCTTGATCCATTTCCGACACTAACACTCAGTTTCAGCAGTTCTAGTTCCAAAGGGTTGCTAAGAAGGTTCGGAAATCGCGATCTTAAGGTGTTGGATCCTTACAACTCGAGCCACCAGCTAGGCAATACCAACGAGAGTGTGAGCGATACACAAGTGAGATCTTTGCTTTTCTAACCTAACCGGTTCTTTGTTTGTTACTTGAGCATGTCCAGGTCCATAAGTCCCAGCAAATCGAGTAGCGAGACCGTCACGCCTGAGATGATCAGTCTATTGAAAAAATTGTCCGATTCCGTAGCTAACCTATCCAAACGAGTGGAGTCTATGGAAGCACGAACACCACCCGCCGGAACACCACCTTTAAGAACTAACTACGAGTTTGGCGGTCCTTCACGTGTTACTAGAGAGCCGGATCAGCCGGATCAAGGTAATGTACATTCCAACGTCCTTCCTAATGCTTCTAACATGCCACCATTTGTTGATGACTTTCAGCGACGGAATGAAGCTAAGGACCACACGTGGGAGGCCTACAATCGGCCATTCCAGCAGCCAAGGCAAGGACGAGACAACTTTCGGCCCTATCAAGAGCAAGACGGGCTCGGAAAGGTCAAAATCAAAATTTCCGTTTTTGAAGGAAAGTGTGATCCCGACGTCTACACGGAGTGGGAAACTAAAGTTGAGCAGATTTGGTTGTGTCACAACTTCAGCGAGCCTAGGAAGGTTCAACTAGCCGCTCTTGAGTTCCAAGGCTATGCTTTAGTATGGTGGGATCACGTAGTCAAAGAAAGAGTTCGAACCTTGGATCCTCAAATCAGCACATGGGAGCATATGAAGGCACTAATGAGGGCTAGGTTCGTTCCACCTCACTATACCCGAGAGCTTCGACAACGGCTGGAAAATTTGAGACAAGGCTCACTTAGCGCTAAGGAAGTCTATACGAATATGCAAGTTGCTATGGTGAAGGCCAACGTTCTAGAGGATGAAGAAAACACTATGGCAAGGTACCTTCGTATTCTGAATTCTAATTTGGCTAATGAGGTTGATATGTATCCATACAACACCATGGAGCAATTACTACACTTGGCCATCAAGGTGGAAAGGAAGACTAAGGTGCGAAACCGGGACTACAAGCCACCTCCCGGGACGCCCACTGCGTGAAAAGCATAAAACAGCCGGCTGCATAACCCCAGCAGGGAGCAAGGAGGCCGGAAGGAGGAGAGGAAATCGGCACCTATGGGCCAAGAAGGGCAAAGAAGGTCTTCTACACCGTCCACTACACCACGATCCTTGAATGAGCCTTCAAGTGATCATCGAGGGAGTACTTCTATCTCTAACTCTAGAACTAGGGACATTGTGTGTTTTAAATGCCAAGGTAGAGGTCACATGAGTAGAGAATGTCCTAATAGACGCACTTTGATCATAAATCATCTAGGAGAATATGAGAGTGAGGATGATGTGGAATTAGATGATGAAAATGCCTTAAATGATGACAATGAGAATGATGATTGCATTGAGTATGCACAAGGTGAATCTTTGATAGCTAGGAGAACTTTGCATGTCCAACTAGCACCTTGTGAGGATAACCAACGTGAAAATCTGTTTCATACTAGGTGTAGCATTAAAGGAAAAGTGTGTAATGTGTTGGAGGAAGTTGTTGCAACATAGCTAGCACTGAAATGGTAAACAAATTACAACTTCTTACATTTTATCACCCTAGGCCATATAAACTACATTGAATGAATGAGTGTGGAGAACTTAAGGTCAATAAGCAAACTAAGGTCAATATAACATTAGGATCATATGAGGATGTTATTACATGTGATGTTGTGCCTATGAATGCTTGTCACTTGTTGCTTGGTCGTCCATGGCAATATGATATGAAAGTTGTCCATGATGGGTTTTCTAACAAATATAGCTTTGAGTATAAGGTAAAACTTTAATACTTAAACCTATGACACCTTTACAAATAGCCGAGTACTATGAGAACAAGAAGGTAGAGCAAGGAACCCCTCCCAAGGCTAAGATCACACGGCCTAAGAGTAAAGAGAACAAAATCCATCACACATTGTTAGTACAACCAACAAGTAGTTATCTTGAGTCTAGGAATGAATATGTCACTAACTATGCTTCTATTGATGTGCTAATGATGAGTTTGTATAAATCTCTAGTGAATGTGCCTCATGACTCTACGATTCCACTTCATATTTTGAGACCTTATATTGGTTTATTTGTTGTAGTCTACTTTGATGACATTCTTATCTATAGTAAGACTTTAAAGGAGCATGAAAATCATTTGAGAGATGTGCTTGCTACATTGCGTATAGAATACTTGTATGCTAATATTCAAAAATGTGATTTCTATACTAACCGAGTGATTTTTTTTGGTTTTGTAGTTAGTACCACTTTTGATGTAGGAGATTTGAGCCCCTATGAAGGAGTTACGGAACAAGATGAAAATTCGGGGTCGAATTCTTTCCAAGAAGGAGTGGATGATGTAGGAACATCACATACAAGCTATCAAGGTCCCATTACTAGAACAAGAGCTAAGGAGATCCAAGAAGCTATGCCAAGGGAAGTGCTATTGCTTGACACAATGCGTGAACCATTTAATTTCCTTACATCATGTGTTAATATTTTGGTGAATGTAGGAGCAAGGGAACCAAGCAAGGAGACCATGCCGACGTACTCACCTTCCATGCAGCACGAGGAGACCATGCAGGCTGTTGCTCACATCCAATGCAGCCCAGTAGAGGAGGCTGTTGTTCACGCCAATGCAGCCCAAGAGGAGGTTGTTGCTCACGCCAATGCAGCCCATGCTCACGCCCTGTTGCTCACGCCAATGCAGCCCATGCTCACGTCCAATGCAGCCCATGCTCACGCCCAATGCAGTCCAAGAGGAGGCTGTTGATCACGTCCAAAGCAGCCCACGAGGTTAGCCTGCTGCTCACGTCCAAGGCAGCCCAAGAGCAAAGGGAGGAGACGTCCAAGACAGCCCAAGAGAAAAGGGAGCTGCTGCTCACATCTAAAGCAGCCCAAGAAGGCAGCCAGCTGATCACTTTCAAAGAGGCCCAAGAGAGTAACAATTCAGCTCATTCGGATCATCATTTGGGCTCTTTAAACACATCCAAATCACTCATGGATCTGTTGAACAATGCAGCCCATTCGGATAGCCCATTTGGCTCCTTAAAAACGTTAAAAACGTCCAGCTTGCACTCCAAGTATAAGTTGAATAATTCAGCCTATTTTTAAGCTGAAATTAGTGTTTGTTAGGTTGTTAGCTACATTAGAGGAAGCTCTCTTATTACCACCTTCCCACTAATGTTTTCAGCGTTCTTTTCTTTATTTTGTCTAGATAAAAGAGTCTATTTATAGCCTCTTATTAGCTGCAGATTAGTTACGTAAAAATCCATTGCTTAGAATTGCATTTGTAAACATTTCACAAAATCAATCAAAGAACAAGAGAGTTTTTGGTTGGCATTGCTGTTGTTGCTTGGCTGAGCTTGTTTGTGTCAACCGCCTTCGGATTGGTGCTTCGAGCCTTCACGAGTCCCTCTTTGTGCTAGTCCAGCCGGAGCTATTGTAAAGTTGTATTGGAGACGGGTCTAGGGCATTCACGATTGGGGTTTTGGCTCTTCAGCCTTGGTTCCTTCGTTGACATCTCTTTGGTTCTTCTCTTCACCATTCCTGCGCCATTCATCACCTACGTCCATTCCGCATTCTGAAATCGCTTCATTCAGCCTGGTTCGAGATCATTGTGCCTAGATCGACTCAAATACGGATTAACACCGTATCACATTTTTATCGGCCACATATGCTTAGGGATGTTGAAAATGTGCTTAAAAGGTGTTTAGAGTACCTTAGAGCTAAATCGAAAGTCAAGCCTCATGGATTGTATACGCCCTTGCCAATCCCCACAGCCCCTTGGGAAGACATTAACATGGATTTCATAGTGGGATTGCCTAGGACTAGAAGAGGTAGGAATTTGATATTTGTGGTTGTAGATCGTTTCTCTAAGATGGCTCACTTTATTGCTTGTCACAAAACTGATGATGCAGCCAATGTAGCTAATTTGTTCTTTCAGGAAGTAAGTAGGTTACATGGTATTCTAATGATAATAGTGAGTGATAGGTATGTTAAGTTCTTGAGTTACTTTTGGAAAACTCTTTGGGGAAAGCTAGGAACTAAGTTTTTATTTTCTACATCAAGCCACCCCCAAACTGATGGGCAAACGGAAGTAATTAATAGGACCCTAACAACACTTCTAAGGGCTGTCATCAAGAAGAATTTGAGAGAATGGGAAGATGTCTTGCCACATGTTGAATTTGTCTATAATAGAGTCATCCACTCATCTACTTCCATCTCTCCCTTTGAGTGTGTTTATGGATTCAATCCGCTAACCCCTTTTGATCTTACACCGTTACCTAAGAAGGAGCGAGTGAATTTAAGTGCTAAAACGCAAGTTGAACACATCAAGGAGCTACATAGTAGGACAAGGATCAAGCTCGAGGAGAAAGGCAAATACAACGCAGAAAAGGCGAATCAAGGGCGCAAGAAGATTATATTTGAACCCGGCGACCTTGTATGGCTACATTTGAGGAAGGAGAGGTTTCAGTAGCTTCAGAAATCCAAGCTCTCCCCAAGAGGAAATGGGTCTTTCAAGGTTTTACGCAAGGCGGGTGACAACGCCAATGTGCTTGACTTGCCGGATGATTATGCTTGTGATCCCACATTCAATGTGAGGGATCTAAGTCCTTTTTCGCTCCTAGATGATGATCAAGGCAATTCGAGGTCGAATTCTTCCAAAGAAGGGGAGAATGATGAAGGATCATCTGAGCTAACTCCATCTTCACCACCTCAAGGGATTCTAGCAAGAGCGCAAGATAAACGTTAAGCTGAGATGGATGCTCTTTTCCTAAACATGGTCCATGAAGCTCAACCAAGTCCACCTTCATCAAGTCTAAGGACCATCTTGTGGATCAGCCACGAACACATCCCAGCCAAGATGATTAATGGAGCTTAAATTGTATTTCTAGTTGCTGGGCATGCCTTAGAACGCATTTCAAAGGACAGACGGATGCCTTGAAACCAGATACAAGGGGTTTCACGTGTGTGCATGTGCATGGCTGGAACATTCATTTAAGTATGTGGACGTGAGAGGCTGAATAGGAGAGTTTAATTAGGCCCAATTGTGTTCTATGTTTTCTGGGCTGTATTTAACTCTCTCTCTCAATGTAGTTATTGTAATTAGTTTCTTTTTTTCTGATTTAGAAGAAAAGGCCTAGGATGTATATAAAGCCTTTTCTCTCTTCTTTTGGAGTTAGACAAGTTTTATACAAGTTTTGTTGAGAGCATTTCAGAATTGAATCCAAGAGAATTCAATCATTCTTGTCTCGTGAGTTTGTGTGTGTGATCTGGCTTTCTCGTTCTTGTGTATGTCAATCTCCTTTGGGATTGGTGTTGCAAGTCTAGCAAGGCACCCTCTTCGTGCTCTCGATTCTCAGATCAATTGTGTGGAGTTGTAAGAAGCGGGGTCGAATCGTCACTGGTTTGGTTCTTGGATCTTTATCCAAGGGTTCTATCATTGTTCGTTTCGGTTCTTCTTGTCCCTTTCTGTTTTCTCGTTTTCATTGCTGTCCATGTTTGTTAATTTTGTGTATTCTTCATTCTTCAGAACAGGTTGTTCGTCTAGATCCGTTCTTTGCGGCTAATCCCCGCATCATAGCTAGCACCGAATTGGTTAATAAGTTGTAATTAACAACTTTCTATCACCCTAGGCCTTATAAGCTTCATTAGATGAATGAATGTGGAGAATTGAAGGTAAATAAGCAAGTTAAGGTCACATTCACTTTAGGCCATTATGAGGATAATGTTTTGTGTGATGTTTTTCCTATGCAAGCTTGTCATATCTTATTAGGTCG
Source organism: Fagopyrum homotropicum (assembly GCA_033239125.1). Lineage (NCBI taxonomy): Eukaryota > Viridiplantae > Streptophyta > Magnoliopsida > Caryophyllales > Polygonaceae > Fagopyrum > Fagopyrum homotropicum. Next base: position 65,438,974 of record BSWB01000005.1, read on the forward strand.
TCCTTGGCAATTTGATAGGGGAGTCTTACATGATGGTTACACTAATAGGTATACTTTCACTTTTAATGGAAAACCTGTAACCTTAAAGCCTATGACTCCCTTACAAATAGCTGAGGCATTTGAGAAGAAAAAGGAAAGTGAACAAGGGGTAGACCAAGCTAAGAAGGGGAGTAAGCCAAATAATTCCAAAACCGAGCCTATAGAGCCTTCTAATACCCTTTTAGCTTCAACTAACACACAAATGCCCTCTACTTTGCTAGTAGCCAAATCTGAGTTTCAAAGTGCTTATCTTCCTCTAGAAATCACTTTGATGACCTTATGTAAGAAGTTACCCTAGTGTGTGATGAAACTAAGGCAAATCTTCTGCCTAGCATTGTAGCCATACTTGAGGAGTTTAAGGATGTGTTTCCTAATGAGATACCCCATGGCCTACCACCCTTGAGAGGCATAGAGCATCAAATAGATCTCATTCCGGGAGCAACCTTACCGAATAGGCCAGCCTATAGAATGGACCCTAATGAGAGCCAAGAGGTTAGAAACCAAGTGCAAGAGCTCTTAAATAAGGGTTATGTGAGGGAAAGCCTTAGTCCATGTGTTGTCCCTGTGCTTTTAGTGCCTAAGAAAGATAATACTTGGAGGATGTGTGTTGATTGTATGGCCATCAATAATATAACCATTAAGTATTGCCACCCTATCCCACGCCTTGATGATATATTAGATGAGCTTCATGGTTCCACTATGTTTAGCAAAATTGATCTTAGGAGTGAATACCATCAGATTAGGATGAAGGAAGGAGATGAGTGAAAAACTGCTTTTAAAACCAAGTTTGGTTTATATGAGTGGCTTGTTATGCCATTTGGACTTACTAATGCTCCTTCTACTTTCATGAGATTAACGAACCATGTTTTGAGAAAGTTTATAGGTAAATTTGTTGTTGTTTACTTTGATGACATTCTCATTACAACAAATCACTAGAGGAGCATGAAAGACATCTAAGGGAAGTTGTTTCTACTCTTAGAGATGAACGCCTATATGCCAATCTTAAGAAATGTGACTTTTGCACTAATGAAGTTATTTTTCTTAGGTTTGTAGTGAGCATAGACGGTTTACAAGTGGATGAAGAGAAGATCAAGGCCATTCGAGATTGGCCTATTCCGAGCTCTATTGGCAATGTTAGGAGTTTTCATGGTCTTGCTAGCTTCTATAGGCGTTTTGTGCGTGATTTTAGCACCATTGCAGCCCCATTGACGGAAATATGCAAGAAGAACACGCCATTTGTGTGGGGTAGTGCGCAGGACCATGCATTCAAGAAGCTTAAGGAGGTTCTCACTAATGCACCTTTGCTTGCTCTTCCAGATTTCAACAAGCCATTTGAAGTGGAGTGTGATGCATCTGGAATCGGAATTGGAGGTGTTCTTATGCAAGAAGGTAAACCTATTGCTTTCTTTAGTGAGAAACTCAAAGGAGCATGTCTTAGCTATTCTACTTATGATAAGGAGTTATATGCTTTGTTTAGAGTACTTAAGACATGACAACACTACTTGTGGCCTAGAGAGTTTATCTTGCATTCTGATCATGAATCTTTAAAACGCTTTAGGAGTCAAGATAAACTAGATAGGCGACATGGTAGTTGGATGGAGTTCATTGAGGCTTTTCCTTATGTTATCAAGTACAAAAAGGGAAAGGACAATGTAGTTGCTTATGCATTATCTAGGAGACACTCTTTGTTGACCACCCTTGATTCCAAAGTGCTAGGTTTCGTGTATATTAAGGAATTATATGTTGATGATGCTGATTTTGGTGAAACCTACAAGATATGTGTGGCTAAGGGTGTTCTAGATAAGTTCTACTTGTTTGATGGTTTCTTATTTAAGGCTGATAAGGTTTGTATCCCTAGTTGTTCTCTTCGGATGTTATTAGTTGATGAAGCCTCTAAAGGAGGATTAATGGGGCATTTTGGGAGAGATAAGACTTATGCTATGCTTACTTCACACTTCTTTTGGCCTCATATGCTTAGGGATGTAGAACATGTTGTTAAGAGATGTTTAGAATGCCTTAGAGCCAAATCCAAAGTGAAACCCCATGGTTTGTACACGCCTTTGCCAATCCCTACAGCCCCTTGGGAGGATATTACTATGGACTTTATTGTGGGATTGACTAGGAATAAGAGGGGCAAAGACTCGATATTTGTGGTTGTAGATCGATTCTCTAAGATGGCTCACTTTATAGCTTGCCATAAGACTGATGATGCCACCAATGTAGCCAACTTGTTCTTTAGGGAAGTAGTTAGGTTGCATGGAGTTCCGAGGACTACAGTTAGTGATAGGGATGTTAAATTTCTAAGTTACTTTTGGAAAACTCTTTGGGGAAAGCTAGGAACTAAGCTATTGTTTTCTACTTCTAGTCACCCTTAAACTGATAGCCAAACTGAGGTAACTAATAGGACACTAACTACTTTGTTTAGGGATGTTATTAAGAAGAGTCTTAAGGAATGGGAAGATGCCTTACCTCATGTCGAATTTGCTTATAATAGGGTTGTGCATTCTTCAACTTACATTTCTCCTTTTGAGTGTGTGTATGGGTTTAATCCACTAAGCCCGTTTGATCTTACACCGTTGCCTAAGAAGGAGCGAGTAGATTTCAGTGCTAAAATATAGGTTGAACACATTCGGGAGTTGCATGAGAGGACACGCCATGATGAAGGATCATCTAAGCTAACTCCATCTTCACCACCTCAAGGGATTCTAGCAAGAGCGCAAGATAAACGTTAAGCTGAGATGGATGCTCTTTTCCTAAACATGGTCCATGAAGCTCAACCAAGTCCACCTTCATCAAGTCTAAGGACCATCTTGTGGATCAGCCACGAACACATCCCACCCAAGATGATTAATGGAGCTTAAACTATATTTCTAGTTGCTAGACAAGCCTTGGGATGCATTTCAAAGGACAGACAGAGGCCTTGAAATCAGATACAAGGGGTTTCACGTATGTGCATGTGCATGGCTGGATGATCATTTAAGTATGTGGACGTGAGAGACTGAATAGGAGAGTTTAATTAGGCCCAATTGTGTTATATGTTTGTTGGGCTTTATTTAACTCTCTCAATGTAATTATTATTATTAGTTTCTTTTTATGTTTTAGAAGAAAAGGCCTAGGATGTATATAAAGCCTTTTCTCTCTTCTTTTGGAGTTAGACAAGTTTTATACAAGTTTTGTTGAGAGCATTTCAGAATTGAATCCAAGAGAATTCAATCATTCTTGTCTCGTTAGTTTGTGTGTGATTTGACTTTCTCGTTCTTGTGTATGTCAATCTCCTTCGGGATTGGTGTTGCAAGTCTAGCAAGGTACCCTCTTCGTGCTCTTGATTCTTAGATCGATTGTGTGGAGTTGTAAGAAGTAGGGTCGAATCGTCACTGGTTTGGTTCTTGGAACTCCAATCCAAGGGTTCTATCATTGTTCCTTTCGGTTCTTCTTGTCCCTTTCTATTTTTTTCTCGTTTTCATTGCTGTCCATATTTGTTAATCTCGTGTGTTCTTCTATTTTGTTCCTTTCGGTTCTTCTTGTCCCTTTCTGTTTTTTTTTCTCGTTTTCATTGTTGTCCATATTTGTTAACCTCATTATTCCATTCGGTGCTTGACTTGCCAGATGATTATGCTTGTGATCCCACATTCAATGTGAGGGATCTAAATCCATTTCCGCTACTGGATGATGATCAAGAAAATTCGAGGTCGAATTCTTCTAAAGAAGGGGAGAATGATGAAGGATCATCTGAGCTAACTCCATCTTCACCACCTCAAGGGATTCTAGCAAGAGCGCAAGATAAACGTCAAGCTGAGATGGATGCTCTTTTCCTAAACATGGTCCATGAAGCTCAACCAAGTCCACCTTCATCAAGTCTAAGGACCATTTTGTGGATCAGCCACGAACACATCCCAGCCAAGATGATTAATGGAGCTTAAATTGTATTTCTAGTTGTTGGACAAGCCTTGGGATGCATTTCAAAGGACAGACAGAGGCTTTGAAATCAGATACAAGGGGTTTCACGTATGTGCATGTGCATGGCTGGATGATCATTTAAGTATGTGGACGTGAGAGACTAAATAGGAGAGTTTAATTAGGCCCAATTGTGTTATATGTTTGTTGGGCTTTATTTAACTCTCTCACAATGTAATTATTGTAATTAGTTTCTTTTTATGTTTTAGAAGAAAAGGCCTAGGATGTATATAAAGCCTTTTCTCTCTTCTTTTGGAGTTAGACAAGTTTTATACAAGTTTTGTTGAGAGCATTTCCGAATTGAATCCAAGAGAATTCAATCATTCTTGTCTCGTGAGTTTGTCTGTGTGATTTGGCTTTCTCGTTCTTGTGTATGTCAATCTCCTTCGGGATCGGTGTTGCAAGTCGAACAAGACACCCTCTTCGTGCTCTCGATTCTTAGATCGATGGTGTGTAGTTGTAAGAAGCGGGGTCGAATCGTCACTGGTTTTGGTTCTTGGAACTCGAATCCAAGGGTTCTATCATTGTTCCTTTCGGTTCTTCTTGTCCCTTTCTGTTTTTTTTATCGTTTTCATTGCTGTCCATATTTGTTAATCTCGTGTGTTCTTCATTCTTCAGAACAGGTTGTTCGTCTAGATCCGTTCTTTGCGGCTAATCCCCGTATCACGCCAGAAGCTTGAGGAGAAGGGCAAGTACAATGCTGCGAATGCTAACCACGGACGCAAGAAGATCACATTCGAGCCTGGTGATCTCGTGTGGTTGCACTTAAGGAAGGAGAGGTTACAACAGTTGAGGAAATCCAATCTCTCTCCAAGAGGAAATGGACCTTTCAAGGTCTTACACAAGGCGGGGGATAATGCTTATGTTTTGGAGTTGTCGGATGATTACGCATGCGATCCTACATTCAATGTGCATGACTTGAGTCCATTCTCACCATCGAGCTATGATCATGGTGATCAGGGTCGAATCCATTTCAAGAAGGGGAGAATGATGAAGGATCATCCAAGCTAAGTCAAGGTCCCTTAACAAGGGCTCAAGCTAAACTACAAGCTGAGATGGATGCATTGCTTCTAACCATGAACCATGAACCACCTAACTCACCTTCCATGAGCCAACGAGCCTTGATGATGATCATGGTCCATCAAGGAACAAGCTGCACGCCTAAAGGTTCTACATAAGGCTGAAATGTTCCAAATTGGCTGAATAAGCTTATTTGGCTGTTTTAAGTGTTTTTAAGTTTTTTTAGAATAAAAGCCCAAACTTATGTCTTTATGGGCCTTTAGTTAATTATTTCAGTTCATTAACATATTAAACACTATATATGTTATTAGGCGTGCTAGGTGAAGGGGATATCCAGAAGATACACGTTAAACACAGTTTTTGTGCTGTTGTTGCAGATTGGCGATTTCCAGCCTGTTGGAGAGCTTTGTGATTGTGATTTTGGCTTAACTCTTCTTGTCTGAGTTAATCTCCATAGGGATTAGTGTTGCAAATTGTTTATAAGCATCCTCTTGGTGCTTTCAATCTCCATATTGATCGTGTCAAGTTGTAGAAGCAAGGTTGATTAGTCTTTTGGATTGGTTCTTGAATTCATTGTTCAAGGTTTCTTCAATAGTTCTATTCGGTTCTTCTTAACCATCTATCTTTATATTTTCGTGCTTATCATTCCTCCATATCTAAGTTTCATTCCATTGTTTTCAGGTTGTTCGTCTAGATCGTTAAACGGGCTAATCACCGCATCATCTTCATTGATGACATTTTGGTATATTCGCGTAGCATAGAGGAGCATGCCCGTCATCTAAGGACAGTTTTGCAGATTTTGAGGAATAGAGAGATGTATGTCAAGATCTCTAAGTGTGAGTTCTGGATGTATGAGGTTGCTTTTCTTGGGCACATCGTCTCCGCCGATGGGATTATGGTTGATCCGGCGAAGATCATGTATGTTGCAGCTTGGACGACACCAACGAACGTCAAGGAAGTGCGTAGATTTCTTGGCCTAGCCGGATATTACAAACGCTTTGTGGAGGGATTTTCTGTGATTGCCCGTCCACTTATGAGTCTTCTGAGGAAGACTACCAGATTTGCATAGACCGACTAGTGTGCCAAGAGTTTTAAGGAGTTGAAGAGGCGTTTGACTTCTACTCCTGTCTTGGAACAGCTAGAGGGTTCTAATGATTTTGTGGTTTACAGTGATGCATCGAAGTTAGGCTTGGGATGTGTGTTGATGCAGCGTCTAGACAACTGAAGACGTATGAGGAAAACTACCCGACTCATGATCTGAAGTTGGTAGCGGTAGTTCATGCTTTGAAGATCTGGAGACATTACTTGTATGGTGCTACATGTCAAAGATCTTCACAAACCATAAGAGTCTGAAGTACATTTTTACGCAACGGGAGTTGAATAACCGCCAGCGTCGATGGCTTGAGTTGATCAAAGACTTTGACCTTGAAATTTTGTATCATCTTGGAAAGGCAAATGTTATAGCTGACACCTTGAGCAGGAAGACGCCTCGAAAGAAGGCGATTGTCAAATTGACAATACAGCCTCAGCTTCAGAGGGATCTAGCTTGGCTAGAGTTGGACATCCAGTTTCCTGATGAGGATGCCCAGTTATATGCTTTAGAGGTTTTACCTGGTCTATTGGGTGAGATCTAGTAGAAGTAGGGGACCTGCCCGACCTTGATGAGGATCAGAGAGGATGTCTCGTGGAGAGGCACCACAGTTCTCTATCGGAACAGATGGAGTGATGAGGCGACGTGAACGCATCGGTGTACCTGCTGATGTAGAGTTGAGGCAGAGGATCTTACAGGAGGCTCACTGTACACCTTACTTAGTACATCCAGGTACGAGTAAGATGTACCATGTGCGAGATGTTCCTATTAGTGGGGAGGGATGAAGCCCGATGTAGCCATATTTGTGGCATAGTGTGCGACTTGTCAACAGGTCAAGATTGAGCATTTCAGACCTGGAGGCGAGCTTCATCCACTGACAGTACCGCAGTGGAAGTGGGAGGACGTCTTCATGGACTTTGTGACTGGGTTGAGGCCTAGTAGGAGTTTTGATGCTATTTGGGTTATAGTTGACAGACTGACGCAGACGGAATGCTTCATTCCTATCACAGAGACGTGGTCAGTGAGCAGATTAGTTGAGGAGTATACTAGACAAATAGTGAGACTCCATGGTGTACCGAGGATGATCGTCTATGATCGAGATGGATGGTTTACCTCAAGGTTTTGGCAGCAGATTCAGAATGCTTTGGGGACGAGTCTACACTTCACGATTGCGTTTCACCCCTAGACATATGGTTAGTCTGAGAGGATCATCCAGACTTTGGAGGATATGTTGCGAGCTTGTGTGTTGGATTGGGGACAAGGATGGTCTGATTACCTCCCACTAGTTAAGTTCTCATACAACAACAACTGACATGCATCTATTGGGATGGCTCCTTATGAGGCACTGTATGGACGTAGGTGCCATACACCTTTATGTTGGGATGAGCCTAGCAGTATTAGTGGGATAGCGCTAGAGCAGATTCAGGACGACATGGCTCGAGTAGCGCTGATCAGAGAGAGGATGCTGGCTCCACAGAGTCGCCAGAAATCATATGCAGGCAAGAGGCGTCGACCTCTAGAGTTCAGGGTAGGAGCTCATGTCTGGTTGAGAGTATCTCCGACATGTGACATCAGACATTTTGGCATAAAGGGGAAGTTGAGTCCCCAATATGTCGGTCCTTTTGAGATACTGGATAGAGTTGGGAGGGCAGCCTACAGATTAGAATTGCCTCCGAGTTTAGAGGGTGTTCACCCTGTGTTCCATGGGTCTCAACTGAGGGAGTAAATACCATATCCGAGACACATTGTGAGTTATGATGATTTGGTGGTTGAGCCCGACCACGCCTTTGTTGAGCATCCTATTGCAGTCATAGAGCGAGGTGTAAGACGCCTGCATTTGAAGGGTCATCCCATGATGAGGATACAATGGTCTAGCCGGACCCCACCTTTAATGTAGGAACATCACATGGAAGATATCAAGGTCCCATTACTAGAGCAAGAGCTAAGGAGATCCAAGAAGTTATGTCAAGGGAAGTGCTATTGCTTGACACAATGCGTGAACCATTTAACTTCCATACCACATGTGTTAATCTTTTGGTGAATGTAGGAGCAAGCGAACCAAGCAAGGAGACCATGCTGACGTGCTCACTTCCCATGCAGCTCGAGGAGGCCATGCAGGCTGTTGATCACGTCCAATGCAGCCCAGGAGAGGAGGTTGTTGTTCACGCCAATGCAGCCCAAGAGGAGGCTGTTGCTCACGCCAAGGCAGCCCAAGAGGAGGATGTTGCTCACGCCTAATGCAGCCCACGAGGGAGGCTGTTGCTCACGTCCAATGCAGCCCAAGGAGGGAGGCTGTTGCTCACGTCCAATGCAGCCCAAGGAGGGAGGCAGCTGCTCACGTCCAAGGCAGCCCAAGGGAGGCTGTTGTTCATGTCCAATGCAGCCCAAGAGGATAGCAAGCTGATCACGTTCCAGGAGGCCCAAGAGAGTAACAATTCAGCTCATTCGGATCATCATTTGGGCTCTTTAAACACATCCAAATCACTCATGAATCTGTTGAACAATGCAGCCCATTCGGATAGCCCATTTGGCTCTTTAAAAACATTAAAAACGTCCAACTTTCACTCCCAAAGATATGTTTGAATAATTCAGCCTATTTCCATGCTGATTAGTGGTTTGTTAGGTTGTTAGCTACATTAGAGGAAGCTCTCTTATTACCACCTTCCCACTAATGTTTTCAGCTTTCTTTTCTTTATTTTTGGCTAGATAAAAGAGTCTATTTATATAGCCTCTTTAGCTGCAGATTAGTTATGTTAAATCCATTGCTTAGAATTGCATTTGTAAACATTTCACAAAATCAATCAAAGAACAAGAGAGTTTTTAGTTGGCATTGCTGTTGTTGCTTGGCTGAGCTTGTTTGTGTCAAACCGCCTTCGGATTGGAGCTTCGAGCCTTCACGAGTCCCTCTTTGTGCTAGTCCAGCAGGAGCTAGTGTAACGTTGTATTGGAGACGGGTCTAGGGCAGTCACGATTGGGGTTTTGGCTCTTCAGCCTTGGTTCCTTCATTGGCTCTCTCTTTGGTTCTTCTCTCACCTTTCCTGCGCCATTCATCAACCTACATCCATTCCGCATTCAGAAACCGTTTCATTCAGCCCGGTTCGAGATCATTGTGCCTAGATCGACTCAATCACAGATCATCCCGTATTAGTTGGTATCAGAGCTCAGTTGGTACAGTTGATCACTTCTTCTTCTTGTTAACCTTATTGCTTATCCAATTGAGATCTAACTTGTGCTTGAAGTGTGCCAATTCAAAAGCCGGACAACATCTTGAGGAGAGGCAAACACAAAACGAAAACAAAACAAAAGAGAAAGCTCAAACGCTGCATACACGTTTCGGTAACCCTATCTGCAATCAATTACGGTTACTTCTCTCTCCTATAAATCTTTGACAAAGTCTAGATATCTTTCACAAAAAAAAAACACTACAAAAAACGGCTGGCCCTTTCTTTTATTAATCAAGCACAAGTCGACTGTTTCAATCAGCTCAAAACGTCATTCTAAACATAATTTACCATACCTACACCAACCCAACAGTCAATACTCCAATTAGGGGTGTCTTGATTCATCTCCGACACTAACATTCAGTTTCAGCAGTTCTAGTTCCAAAGGGTTGCTAAGAAGGTTCGGAAATCGCGATCTTAAGGTGTTGGAACCTTACAACTCGAGCCACCAGCTAGGCAATACCAACGAGAGTGTGAGCGATACACAAGTGAGATCTTTGTTTTTCTAACCTAACCGGTTTCTTTGTTTGTTACTTGAGCATGTCCAGGTCCATAAGTCCCAGCAAGTCGAGTAGCGAGACCGTCACGCCTGAGATGATCAGTATATTGAAAAAATTGTCCGATTTCGTAGCTAACCTATCCAAACGAGTAGAGTCTATGGAAGCACGAACACCACCAGCCGGAACACCACCTTTAAGAGCTAACTACGAGTTTGGCGGTCCTTCACGTGTTACTAGAGAGCCGGATCAGCCGGATCAAGGTAATGTATATTCCAACGTCCTTCCTAATGCTTCTAACATGCCACCATTTGTTGATGACTTTCAGCGACGGAATGAAGCTGAGGACCACACGTGGGAGGGCTACAATCGGCCATTCCAGCAGCCAAGGCAAGGGCGAGACAACCTTCGACCCTATCAAGAGCAAGACGGACTCGGAAAGGTCAAAATCAAAATTCCCGTCTTTGAAGGAAAGTGTGATCCCGACGTCTACATGGAGTGGGAAACTAAAGTTGAGCAGATTTGGTTGTGTCACAACTTCAGCGAGCCTAGGATGGTTCAACTACCAGCTCTTGAGTTCCAAGGCTATGCTTTGGTATGGTGGGATCACGTAGTCAAAGAAAGAGTTCGAACCTTGGATCCTCAAATCAGCACACGGGAGCATATGAAGGCATTAATGAGGGCTAGGTTCGTTCCACCTCACTATACCCGAGAGCTTCGACAACGGCTGGAAAATTTGAGACAAGGCTCACTTAGCGCTGAGGAAGCCTATACGAATATGCAAGTTGCTATGGTGAAGGCCAACGTTCTAGAGGATGAAGAAAACACTATGGCAAGGTACCTTCGTATTCTGAATTCTAATTTGGCTAATGAGGTTGATATGTATCCATACAGCACCATGTAGCAACTACTACACTTGGCCATCAAGGTGGAAAGGAAGACTAAGGTGTGAAACCGAGAATACAAGCCACCTCCCGGGACGCCCAACGCTTGGAGAGCACAAAGCAGCCGGCTGTCTAACCACAGTAGGGAGCAAGGCGGCCGGAAGGAGGAGAGGAAATCGGCACCTATGGGCCAAGAAGGACAAAGAAAGTCGTCTACAACAACCACTACACCACGATCCTTGAATGAGCCTTCAAGTGATCATCGAGGGAGTACTCCTATCTCTAACTCTAGAACTAGGGACATTGTGTGTTTTAAATGCCAAGGTAGAGGTCCAATGAGTAGAGAATGTCCTAATAGACGCACTTTGATCATAAATCACCTAGGAGAATATGAGAGTGAGGATGATGTGGAATTAGATGATGAAAATGCCTTAAATGATGACAATGAACAAAATGAGATTGATGATTGCATTGAGTATGAACAAGGTGAATCTTTGATAGCTAGGAGAACTTTGCATGTCCAACTAGCACCTTGTGAGGATAACCAACGTGAAAATCTGTTTCATACTAGGTGTAGCATTAAAGGAAAAGTGTGTAATGTGATAATTGATGGAGGAAGTTGTTGTAACATAGCTAGCACTGAAATGGTAAACAAATTACAACTTCTTACATTTTATCACCCTAGGCCATATAAACTACTTTGGATGAATGAGTGTGGAGAACTTAAGGTCAATAAGCTAACTAAGGTCAATATAACATTAGGATCATATGAGGATGTTATTACATGTGATGTTGTGCCTATGAATGCTTGTCACTTGTTGCTTGGTCGTCCATGGCAATATGATATGAAAGTTGTCCATGATGGGTTTTCTAACAAATATAGCTTTGAGTATAAGGGTAAAACTTTAACACTTAAACCTATCACACCTTTACAAATAGCCGAGTACTATGAGAACAAGAGGGTAGAGCAAGGAACCCCTCCCAAGCCTAAGATCACACGGCCTAAGAGTAAAGAGAACAAAATCCATCACACCTTGTTAGTACAACCAACAAGTAGCTATCTTGAGTCTAGGAATGAATATGTCACTAACTATGCTTCTATTGATGTGCTAATGATGAGTTTGTGTAAATCTCTAGTGAATGTGCCTCATGACTCTACGATTCCACTTCATATTTTGAGACCTTATATTGGTTTATTTGTTGTAGTCTACTTTGATGACATTCTTATCTATAGTAAGACTTTAAAGGAGCATGAAAATCATTTGAGAGATGTGCTTGCTACATTGCGTATAGAATACTTGTATGCTAATATTCAAAAATGTGATTTCTATACTAACCGAGTGATTTTTCTTGGTTTTGTAGTTAGTACCACTTTTAATGTAGAAAATTTGAGCCCCTATGAAGGAGTTTCGGAACAAGATGAAAATTCGGGGTCGAATTCTTTCCAAGAAGGAGTGGATGATGTAGGAACATCACATGGAAGATATCAAGGTTCCATTACTAGAGCAAGAGCTAAGGAGATCCAAGAAGTTATGTCAAGGGAAGTGCTATTGCTTGACACAATGCGTGAACCATTTAACTTCCATACCACATGTGTTAATCTTTTGGTGAATGTAGGACCAAGTGAACCAAGCAAGGAGACCATGCCGACGTGCTCACTTCCCATGCAGCTCGAGGAGGCCATGCAGGCTGTTGATCACGTCCAATGCAGCCCAGGAGAGGAAACTGTTGTTCACGCCAATGCAGCCCAAGAGGAGGTTGTTGCTCACGCCAAGGCAGCCCAAGAGGAGGCTGTTCCTCACGCCCAATGCAGCCCACGAGGGAGGCTGTTGCTCACGTCCAATGCAGCCCAAGGAGGGAGGCTGTTGCTCACGTCCAATGCAGCCCAAGGAGGGAGGTAGCTGCTCACGTCCAAGGCAGCCCAAGGGAGGCTGTTGTTCATGTCCAATGCAGCCCAAGAGGATAGCAAGCTGATCACGTTCCAGGAGGCCCAAGAGAGTAACAATTAAGCTCATTATGATCATCATTTGGGCTCTTTAAACACATCCAAATCACTCATGGATCTGTTGAACAATGCAGCCCATTCGGATAGCCCATTTGGCTCTTTAAAAACATTAAAAATGTCCCGCTTTCACTCCCAAAGATATGTTTGAATAATTCAGCCTATTTCCATGCTGATTAGTGGTTTGTTAGGTTGTTAGCTACATTAGAGGAAGCTCTCTTATTACCACCTTCCCACTAATGTTTTCAGCTTTCTTTTCTTTATTTTTGGCTAGATAAAAGAGTCTATTTATATAGCCTCTTTAGCTGCAGATTAGTTACGTTAAATCCATTGCTTAGAATTGCATTTGTAAACATTTCACAAAATCAATCAAAGAACAAGAGAGTTTTTGGTTGGCATTGCTGTTGTTGCTTGGCTGAGCTTGTTTGTGTCAAACCGCCTTCGGATTGGTGCTTTGAGCCTTCACGAGTCCCTCTTTGTGCTAGTCCAGCAAGAGCTAGTGTAACGTTGTATTGGAGACGGGTCTAGGGCAGTCACGATTGGGGTTTTGGCTCTTCAGCCTTGGTTCCTTCATTGGCTCTCTCTTTGGTTCTTCTCTCACCTTTCTTGCGCCATTCATCAACCTACGTCCATTCCGCATTCAGAAACCGTTTCATTCAGCCCGGTTCGAGATCATTGTGCCTAGATCGACTCATTCACGGATCATCCCGTATCAACCTTGGTGAGTATATGATTATGTGCTTATGTGCTTATATGACTTGATGTGTTATTTCATGCTAGCTATGATGTGATTTATGATCTTATTAGATCTTGATGTGTTAGCATGATGTATGTTATAGCTGGAGATGATTCTTTCCTCCATGCTATTTGAGTGTGATTAGGATTCAGCTGGAGATGGTTATTTCCTCCATGCTAACTTGATGGATATAGTTCAGTGGAGATTTTATTGCTCCATGCGATGTATATGATTTTGGTTTGGCTAGAGATGTGCTTCCTCTATGCCTTATGATGTGGTATGGCGAGAGATGTGATTCCCCTACGCCTATGGGTAGCGTTATGGCTCTGTTTTCTGGAGTTGATGATTCCTCCATGCTTATGTTTGAGGTTATAGAATGATATAGATTAGCATCTTCTAAGCGGAGATGTTATACTTCCGATAGAGAGAGAGAGAGTTATACCTCGGCTTATGGGTCCGAGAGGATTTGGGATTTTGCAAGTTTCGGGACGAAACTAGTGTTTTAGGGGGGGTGAGATGCAAGAGCTTAGTTGTTGAGTTGCTATGTGTGTGTGCTGAGGACCTAGATTCAGCCTGGACCGCCCCTGCGTGACCTAGTAGCCGCACCTGTGGCTCACAAAGTCCGCCCCTACGGCTCTGTGTGGCTGCAACCGTCTTCTTTGACCCTTTGACCCGTGCTTTACCCTTTTCACCCCTTTATAAGCTTCTTCTTCTTCCTTCTGATGAGGGTTATCTCTCACCACAACTTCATCTCTCTCCCTACGTTCATCTTCTCCTCTCTTCTTCCTTTGAATCTTTTCTTGAGCTTGGGTGAGTTTTGTGTGAGTTTGGAAGCTTTGATGCTTGGCTTGTTGTTGATTGTTGATGATGATTTTGTTGCGCCTTGTTGACCCAGCTTGGAGATCTTGGTGAGGGTTTTTGCTTCTGCATAGGTTCAGCTGGTGAGCTCTCTTCCATCTCCACCTATCTTTCTTCTTTCCTTCATCTTTTCTTCTCTTCCTTAGTCTAGCTTAGATTCCTTATGTTTGGATCTTGCTCCAGCCATGATTGGCTCATGTTGATGTATATATATGTATATTTATGTATGTATGGTGTTGGAGTGAAGAAGGAGTGAAGGGATCGAAGGAAGAAGTGAAGAAAGGGCTGAAGTGGCGTCCTCTGATGTCCAGCCGCCCCTGCGCCACCTTGCAGCCGCCCCAGCGCCGGCCAGAGCCGCCCCTGCGCCACCTGGGATCCGCCCCTACGGCCACCTGCATCAACTAGGTTCTACACTTGGTTCTGCAGGTGTGTGTTGCTTCTAGGCTTGCTTTAGGATGTCTTTGTTCCCTCCTTTCCAAGTGTGAGTGTATAGGATCATGCTAGATGTGTGAGGATTGTGTTGGTTGAGGTTATGATCGATATATGTCTTGTACGGCTTTAAAGACTTAGGTTGATGTTGGTTAAGGTTTTGAGGTTGCGTATGATCCTTATAGATCCCTTTGGGTCTAGGTGTGACACTTGTGTTTATAGGAGTTTGATGTATCTCTTATGCCTTGTCTATAGGTTGTGTTGTTCCTCCAGTGTTGAGGTGATCGAGTTGTTGTTGAGCTTTCTACGAGGTTGAGGTAAGTCCGTAGAACTTACTTAGCTACAATCCTTATATTGGGTGTTTGCATGAGTGGTGTGCGCTTTATATGTTTGCTATGATAGCATGAGATGTCGTTTATACCGACCTATGTTTTATTGACTGCCCCATTGGGTGGCTGTGAAAACCTTTCCCTTTCATCCCGCCGTGGAGTCTGGGAGGATCTTTGATGTCAAGCCAAACTAGTTTACATGAAGGGCGCAATCCACTTCCATAGGGTACACGGATTGTGTGACCGATACTCGTACAGCTGGCTATCAAGCTCATAGGCTAGAATGTATCGATCCTCGTGTCACATACTTTCATTTAACTATATATATACAATTTGAGTGAATGGCTATTATATAAAGATGATAAATGGATAAATGTGTGATATCATGTTGGTGTGTCTATCTTTCTATGATTGTGTATGTGCTTATGCATTACTCTATATATGTATGGTTAACTAATGGTTTATATTACCATGTTGTAGATGCCCCACAGGATAGGCGTGTTGTTGGGTGATCTCTATCAAAGTGTCAGGTCGAGGACCTCTCGTACATAGGCTGGTTGTGGTCTTTCGGGGTTGTTTACTTTTCCCTCCTGCGTGAGGATGATCTTTTGTTACCTCTTGTGTGAGGATGTTGTGGTTTATACTCGGCTATGATGTTATTACCTTTTGGTTGTACAGTTTATACAGTGTTATGTATTTGTTTTATATCTCTCAGTGCCATGTTGTAAGGTCCAGTGAACTTGTTGTCAGGCTAGGGTCAGGATCCATTGTAAGATTTGGGATGTTACACTATTTATGCTAAAATTGACAGTAAATGGGAGTAAATGGCCGTCCTAAATAACTACCTTTAAATGCAATAAAGGTGGTGCAAACAGCCGGAGTAAAGTCCTCTGATGCTAAACCGCGGGAGGGGCCTTGCAAAGCCGCAGGGGCGGTTTAGGCCAAAACGCTTGATCTTCTTCTTGGCCGCAGGGGCTGCTTGGCACTCCCGCAGGGGTGGGTCTTTAATGCTTTCAAACGTCTTACTCTTCATCTTTCTATCGCTTTTGATGTCGAGCCGCAGGGGCGGCCCAATGTCACGGCAGGGGCGGTGACACTGGCTCTTCGGCTTCACAGCTCCGCAGGTTGGTCCGCAGGTAGAGGCGCAAGGGCGCCCGCTTCGCTTCTTCAGGGTAAGTCACCGCAGGGGCGTCCAAGGGTGGCCGCAGGGGCGGTGACATGCTTGTTCCGAGCACTGGCGAAGGTGCAGGTTGCGTTCTGGAGTGCAGTGCCACCCGCAGGGGCGGTGACACTTCTCCACGGGGGCGGTATGGCAACAGAAGAAAGTGAGAACTACCATCCTCAAGAAGCATGGTGCAGAAGATAAGATAAGCGAATCAAGAGAAAAAAACCAAGGAAGAAAGAGAGAAAAGAGAGAAAATGAGAAGAAAGTGAGAACTACCATCCTTATTGCTCAAAGAGTGACCTACCCGGACAACCTCCTTATGACTCCCCTTCTTATGCCGCCAACGTCAGAAGGAGAACCTACACTCGGTGTCGCTCATTTTGCCAAGGTGCCCTTCCGGGTTTTCACCTTGCCACTCTTCTTCTTTTCTTAATGATCTCACAAATTCCTCACATCCCTCAAGTCCATTTTGGCACCAACCTAGAGTTGGTCGGACTACCTTCTTTTTACCTAAACCGACCTTTCGGTTTTTCGGTTTATCCAAGGATATCTTGCCTTTTTCTCAATTTCTTTGGCTTTTTTTTCTTTTTTTGTATAACTGAATCTCAACATGAAAATACAACTAGAATTCTCAAAGCAACACACAATTAAAAACTGTACATGCAAGATAGTGTTCCCATCTTCCTGGTTTTCACCTTGCCACTCTTCTTCTTTTTTTCTTTTTTTTTCTCGCCTCCGTTCCTTATCCAACTGGTGATGGTTTGACACACCTCCGCCGGTGGCGTCCCCGCAAACCAAGTATGGAGTAGTCCCAAAAGAAACCCCCAACACCCTCGGGCTAACTGAGCAGAATGCCACTGCCCGTTACTCTTAGGCCCGATATGTAGGTCAGTCGATGATTACTATTAAATACACTAATACACACATCATTCAAACACCACTATCATTATTCACACTCATATTTGAAAGCTAGCAAAGTAAGCCCAAAGGACATACCTAAATCAAGTCTCGACTTTCTCAATCACAACTCGATCTGTAACTGTAAAAACTCAGTTGCCTGTCAAAGGAGGCAAGTGGATCAACACATTTCCTAGGTACTTAGAAGTCTAAGACTTCTAAGATGTAAGATCCTATCAGAAGAGAAACTACTACAATACACATTAAAGGTAAAATGATTATTTTACCCTTGGTCCCAAAATTTCCAAAAATTTCATAATTTATGTTTAAACTCTTATTTGGGACTAAAAAGTCATATTCTAACTCTTAAGGATGAGTTTGGGTAAAAACTAGAAAACTACTAATTTTTCCTACTTTCTAGAAAGTCACTAGGATCCAACTTTGGCTCCAAATATGAAGCTCAAATGAATTTATAAAAATTCTGATAAAAATCTGTAGGTCCTATGATATGCATTCTACTCATACAAACAAGAATTTCTTAAAACTGTCCAACCATCACTTCTAAAAAATTCTCTAAAGTTGGTTACAACACCCAGAATTTCTATACTTAGCCAATATTTTCTCTGCTGGAAAAACAACCCAACTACTCTACTTAAGGAACTTATAATTTCTAATCCGACCGTTCAATCATTCTCAAATTTTAACACGGTAAACTACTATATCTATCTACGACCTATCAAATTTTCAACGGTGGATCTTCAATCTAACGCCTTAAAATTTTTCTCCAAGATTGACGGTTTCCAATCTTCAAAACTGGAAAAAAAGAGAGTTTATTTACAGGTCCTTGGTTCTACCATTCCCAACAGCACAACTCAGAAACTAACTCTACCGACACTCTCTTGACTCAACACTCATAGACAACAACTAATGCTACGCATCCTAACCCATCATCTATACAATCCAAGGGCCTAAACCAACTACTTCCCTCTCTTCTACATAACATAACAGGAAGTGAAAAAAATGGGCAACTTACTCAGCATTGATGCAAGAAGACTCCTAGGTATGCTATCAAAAGGGTTGCTAGTGCGTTGCTACGCCTGGGAGGGTCTGAGGTTCAAACGAGGTTGTACAAGGCCATAGGACATCACAACATCCGTACGTAAGAAACATTGTCAGATTGAAGAGGAATGAGGCAAAGGAGGGACGAGAACTCACCTAGGGCGGACGCTGTTACGTGCAGAACTCAGATTCATGTCGTAGATCAGTAGTGGAGGGAGAGGAAGGGAACGACACTAGCCTGCGTGGGTTGCTGCTGAGTTGAAGCAATTGATCGAGGGAACAAATTGGCTGCAGAAGGAGAGGATTGTGATGAATCTGGCGTAACAGTAGGTGAATGTGAAGGTTGTATACGGTACACACGGATCTGACGCTGCTATAGAAGGAAAGATGTGCTCTTCTGCGTGAAATCTGGCGGTCACGGAGGGATCTCCCAGCCGTTACGTGGGATGGAGAGAAGGTTGGCTGCTGCTATTCCTTCTTCATGGGCTGAGACGTGTAGTTGGGCCAGCACACAAGCACGAGAGAGGAGTGGGCTGAAGTGAATAAAATGTTGGGCAAGAAGGCTTTGTCAAAAGTGTGTCATGGTCTTGTCAAAACTCGTCGGTGACGTTGCCATGGTCTCGTCATGTTCTTGTCAAAACTCGTCGGTGACATTGCTATGGTCTCGTAATGCTATCTTCAAATGACATGAGCTAGAAGTAGAATAAAACTAGGATTTGCATGTGAAATTCTATCATTTTATGTGAAGTGAAGTTACATAAAATGATAGAAATTTGAGATAGTGTGTACGACTAGGTAAAATGAGAACATATCAACAGATCGAAATCCGGTTTGCTACGGAATTAAACGGAATAAAAATTCTGGATATTACATGGATGACCCAACTGCAAGGCAAGTAGCGGGCTGACTAGAAGCAAATGGCACGCAACGTGGGTTGTGAGGGAGGCGGTTAAAAGGCTGAAGAAAGGAGGAAAGGAAGATGGGCTGAAAGGTCTTGTTAAAGGCTTTGTCATGGACTGGTCAAAAACATGCCATGACTTTGTCAAAAATACAAACATATATATATATATATATATATATATATACACTAGGGTTTGGTACTCATTTCATCATTTTATGTGAGTTAAGGCTCACATACAATGATAGGGCTTGTGATGATACATAACATGAGGAAAAGGTCAACGAATCGAAATCCGGTCTAACTCAGAAATAAACGAAAGAAAATTTTCCGGTTATAATAGTGGTTAATTTCAAAAAGTGATAAAATAATCTATCACAAGAAACATGGATAGATGGGTCTAGAGATAGATATACCTGTTGCGGAAAAAATCAAGGCACACGATGAATCTTGGTTGCATTTATCTTTTCATGTTAACTGACATTCATCGGATGTACTATACTTCAAGTAGTTTTTTGTAAGAGCTAGGATTCTCGAATCCTAACTAATGATGAGTAATGTTGATTAACTTAATCATTAATAGTATTTGACACATAACTCGTGAAGTGATGCGGGAATTAGCCGCGAAGAATGGATCTAGACGAACAACCTGTTCTGAAGAATGAAGAACACAACAAAATAACAAACAAGGACATCAATGAAAATGAGAAAACAGAAAGGGACAAGAAGAACCGAAAAGAACAATGATAGAACCCTTGGATTCGAGATCCAAGAACCAAACGAGTGACGATTCGATCCTGCTTCTTACAACTCCACACAATCGATTTGAGAATCGAGAGCACGAAGAGGGTACCTTGTTCGACTTACAACACCAAATCCGAAGGAGATTGACATACACAAGAACGAGAAAGTCAGATCACCCACACAAACTCACGAGACAAGAATGATTGAATTCTCTTGGATTCAATTATGAAATGCTCTCAGCAAAACTTGTATAAAACTTGTCTGCCTACAAAAGAAGAGAGAAAAGACTTTATATACATCCTAGGCCTTTTCTTCTAAAACAGAAAAAAAAAAAAAAAAAACTAATTACAATAATTACATTGGGAGAGAGTTAAATAAAACCCAACAAACATAGAACACAATTGGGCCTAATTAAACTCTCCTATTCAGCCTCTCACGTCCACATGCTTAAATGAATGTTCCAGCCATGTATCTGATTTCAAGGCCTCTGTCTGTCCTTTGAAATGCTGCCCAAAGCCTGTCCAGCAACTAGAAATACAATTTAAGCTCCATCAATCATCTTGGCTGGGATATGTTCATAGTTGATCCACAAGATGGTCCTTAGGAAAAGAGCATCCATCTCAGCTTGACGTTTAGCTTGCGCTCTTGTTAGAGTCCCTTGAGGTGGTGAAGATGGAGTTAGCTCAGATGATCCTTCATCAATTTGTGCCTTGTTGGAAAGGTCCGGTGAAATTGTTGCCAGACTAAGGGTCGGGACTCATTGTGAGGTCTCGCCCATAGCGTCCCCTTCTTTGGAAGAATTCATCCTCGAATTGCCTTGATCATCATCCCTAAGCATATGTGGCCGATAAAAATGTGAGTGCAGCATAGCGTAAGTCTTATCCCTCCCAAAATGACCCATTAAACCTCCTTTATGGGCTTCTTCCACTAACAACAAACGAAGGGAACACCTAGGTATGCACACCTATCTACTCGAAACAGAAATTCCTCAAACAAATAGAATTTATCTAAGGAACCTTTTTGCACACAAAGCTTATATGTTTCTCGAAAGTCATATTCAGGTTCATAGAGCTCCTTAATGTAAACAAATCCTAACACCCAAGCATCCAATGTAGTTAGCAATGTATGCCGCCTAGAAAGAGCATCCGCAACTACATTGTCTTTTCCTTTTTTATACTTGATAACATAGGGAAAAGTCTCAATAAATTACATCCATCTACCATCCCTCATATCTAGTTTATCTTGACTCCGAAAATGTTTCAAAGATTCATGATCAGAATGCAAAATAAACTCTATAGGCCACTTTAAGCTTTTCACTGAAAAAGGCAATAGGCTTACCTTCTTGCATAAGTACACCTCCTATGCCAATTCTCGATGCATTACACTCCACTTCGAAAGGCCTAGTGAAGTCAGGGAGAGCTAGTAAGGGTGCCTCGGTGAGAACCAACTTCAGCTTGTTGAAAGCACGTTCTTGAGCTGCTTCCCACACAAAAATTGCATGTTTCTTGCAAATCTCCGTCAAGGGTGCAGCAATGGTACTGAAGTCTCTCCTAAAGCGCCTATATAAACTTGCAAGCCCATGGAAGCTCCTTACATGGCTAATGGATGTAGGTGTTGGCCAATCTCAAATAGCTCTAATCTTCTCTTCATCCACTTGTAGACCTTGTGTAGTCACTACAAAACCAAGAAATATAACTTCGTTAGTGCAAAAGCTACATTTCTTTAGGTTGGCATACAAGTGTTCAGCCCTAAGGGTAGAAACAACTTCCGTTAGATGTTCTCCATGCTCCTCTAGGGACCTGTTATAGATTAAGATATCATCAAAATACACTACAACAAATCTCCCAATGAATTCTCAAAACATGGTTCATTAAACGCATAAAAGTAGAGGGAGCATTGGTTAACCCAAAAGGCATAACAAGCCATTCATACAACTCAAATTTAGTCTTGAAGGCTGTCTTTCACTCGTCCTCCTCCTTCATTCGGATTTGATGGTAGCCACTCCGAAGGTCTATCTTGCTGAATGTAGTGGCGCCATGGAGCTCATCAAGCATATCATCGAGGCGGGAATAGGGTGACGGAACTTAACGGTTATGTTGTTGATAGCCCTACAATCAACACACATCCTCCAAGTGTTGTCCTTCTTAGGCACTAATTGGACAGGAATGGCGCAAGGGCTAAGGCTTTCTCTAACATATCCCTTATCTAGGAGGTCTTGAACTTGGGTTTGAATCTCTTGACTCTCCTTAGGGTTCATCCTATAGGCTGGTCTGTTAGGAAGTGTAGCTCCGGGGATAAGGTCAATCTGATGCTCTATGCCTCTCAAAGGTGGAAGGCCTTGAGGTATCTCTTCCGGAAACACATCCTTAAACTCCTCTAGGATGGCTGTAATGGTAGGTAGGGGTGTAATACGAGCCGAATGAGCCGAGCATCGGCATGCTCAAGCTTGGCTCGTTTATAAACGAGCCGAGCCCGAGCCGAGCCTAAAATTTATACGAGCTTTTGATGTAGGGTCATCCGAGCTAGCTCCATCTTCAACACCACAAGGAGCCCTAACAAGAGCTCAAGCCAAACGCCAAGCGGAGATGGATGCTATCTTTCTAGTCATGGTTCAAGAAGCTCACCCAAGCTCACCTCCAATGAGTCCAAGGCCCGTCATGATGCTTAGCCACATTGGACCAGCCAAGAAGAAGTTGAATGGAGCATAGGAGAGCTTCACGTGTGCATGTGCATGGCTGGAGTGAGAAGCTAGTTAGAAAGTATTAAGTAAATCCTAGAATTAGTCTATTTTATGGATTTATTTAAAACACTCTAATTTGTAAATATTGTATTTATTTTTCTTTTCTATTTTTAGGAGAGAAGGTCTAGGTTGTATATAAACCTTTCTCTCCTCCTTTTTGTTGGCAGATTACGTTAAACACGTTGCCTAAGTGCTAAATCGAACCCTTTGAGTTCAGCCTATTGTCTCGTGAGAATTGTGGTGTTTGCATAGCTTTCTCGTTCTTGTGTGTGCCAATCTCCTTCGGGTTGGTGCTACAAGTCGAATTGAAGCAACCTCTTCGTGCCTTCGATAATTCTAGATCGATTGTGTGAAGTTGTAAGAAGCGGGGTCGAATCATCATCGGTTTGGTTCTTGGATAATCGAATCCAAGGGTTCTATCGTTTGTTCCTTTCGGTTCTTCTTTCCTACTTCGTTTTCCCTCATTGCTTTGCACGTTTCCTTGCATCTTCGTTTGCTGAATTTCGTTTGTTCTTATTCCGGAAAACAGGTTGCTCGTCTAGATCCGTTCTTCGCGGCTAATCCCCGTATCAATTGGTATCAGAGCTAGTTGACGTTCAACCTACAAAAAGAGTCGGTAAATCATTCAAAAACCAAAAGTGTCTCGTTTTCTTGTTTGAGTCTTGCTTTGTTTTGAGTCTATTGCCATTGCCATTTCTATTCCAAGTTTTTGATTGAACTAACAAGTTTGTTGCTTTTGTTTGTGAATTTTGGACACCGGCACCACTCCTACACCACGCCTGCCACCAGCCCTTGTGCCTACCACCACGCCTGCCACCAGCCTTGCCCCACGTCCAAACACAAACACCAAACTAGCCCTAAACGTTCAAAAAGAGAGGCTGAATCTCCAGCCTATTTTCAAGCTACCCACCACCTCTTTCCTCCACATTTTCAGCCTATTTTTAAATTTTCACCCTTGGTTAGCTATTTACTTGGTCAACTCTATCCTCTTGCAACTAAATAGATTTTCTTAGCATTTTGTTTTATTTTTCTTTATTTCCAGCACCTAAATTCGAATAGCTGGTTGTTATTTGTTTTATTTGTTTTCATTTTAGTAACTAGATAGCTAGCAACTCTCAAGTTGTAATAGGATTTTATTTCTTTCATTTTTATTTCATTTGTCTATTTTGAATTCAAATTGAGGCCTGTTTTTTTTTTAAAAAAAAAAAAGAAAGAAAATAAATCCGAATTTCAAAAAAAAAAAAACAAGAAAGAAAGAAAAGAGAAAGAAAAGAAAAGGAAGAAAAAAAAATCAGCCATAGTTATTCATCTTCATTTCATTTCATTCTTGCTAGCCTACTCTTGTTTTATTTCATAGTTTGTAATAGTTGAAGTTGTGCTTGCTAAGTGTTATTTTCAGCAACCAAAGAGGACTACAAAGGAGCTCATCTCACTCAAAGGACCAAGCCATTCACGCCTAGCCTAGCCACGCCTTGGCCCACGCCTAGCTCACTTCACTCGAGCCACGCCTTAGCCTTGACCAGCCCTTCTATACACACCTTCGGTGTCCAAGGTTTGCTTGCTTAGGCTTGACGAGTAAGTTCTTTCAAGGCTTATCTTGAGTTCAAATTTTGAGTCCATACTTAGTTGCATATAACATTTGTGCAACTTGTCCTTTCCGTTTTGAGTCTTTTCTTCTCTTTTATTTAGTCAAACACGTTTTTAAGGTGATTGAAATCGAATTCTGCTTCTACTTTAAAGCTTTTGTTTGGCTAAGTATTGAACTCACGTGAGGTTTTTGACTAATACAAGACGAGCCATCAACAAGCTTGTTGAGCACCACTAGAGAGTGAGAGTTTGTTTTCGATTGACACACTTGTGAGGCGTTTTTGTTTTAGCTAACCTGACATGTTTGAATGTTTTAGTGTCTTTGAACAATGTCAGGAACTCCCGCAGGTACGCCGAGCCCCGAGCCTATTACCCCGGAGTTGTTTAACATTATCAAGGGCTTGAAAGATAGCATTGAAGGGTTAACTACAAGGCTGTCCAACTTGGAGGCGTCTAAGGTAGTTCCGGAGCCTCGGCCACTACGAGGCAACAGGGAGGTAGGAGACCACTCGAGAGCTCAACACCAAGGGCAAGACCGAATACCACTCCAAAGCCAACAAGAAGCATTTCAAGCAGCCCGGCACTCTAATGCCACGCAGCCTTCTCGGAATGTCCAAGGCTTAGGCCACACCGTGTCCCAACCAGGATGGGGCAATCTTGCTTTCGAGGAGCACATTTCTATCCATTCTTCTCCTATTATACATGATAATATGCCTAACTGTCCTCAACAGTTTCAGAATCAAACTTATGAGCAGGATGAGGACGGTGATGGAGATGACGAGGAATGGAGGCCAAACGGGCGAAGGGAGCGCCAACAGCCCCGGAGACCTCATGACGGCCGGCGCCAAGACGAGCAGAGGCGTGAGCCTTATGGTGGCCAGCCAAGGAGGGAGCGAGATTCGGAGTATGATGGCCTTGGTAAAGTGAAGGTGAAGATTCCAAGCTTTGAAGGCAAATGTGACCCGGACGTGTACATGGCTTGGGAGGCGAAGATAGAGCAAATATGGTCATGCCATAATTTTCCTGAGCAAAAGAAGGTACATTTTGCAGCTCTTGAGTTTATTGATTATGCTATGATATGGTGGGATGATTTGGTGAAGGAAAGGAGGAGAACTTTGGATGCACCGGTAGTTACTTGGGCGCACATGAAGGCCTTGATGAGAGCTCGGTTAGTGCCTCAACATTACACTAGGGAATTGAGGCAAAGGTTGGAGAACTTGAGGCAAGGAGCCATGACCGCCGAGGAGACCTATAATGCCATGCAAATGGCCATGGTAAAGGTTAATGTGCGAGAGGATGAAGAGACTACAATGGCTAGGTATCTTCGTATTCTCAATTCAAGTTTTTCTAACGAGATCGATATTTTTCCCTATAGCTCTATGACAGAATTGCTCCACCTAGCAGTCAAAGTAGAAAGGAAAATGAAGGCAAGAAGTCAAGGAGGTAAGGCTGCCTATGGTGCGCCTAGCTCATGGAGGAGCCAAGGAGGTCGCCAACAAGGGAATTACAACCGGGAGGTGCCAAGCAAGGAGAAGCTAGCCCCGGAGCAAGGAGGTCCACGCAAGGCTTCTTATGCAGCCCCTACCAAGCCCACGCCTACACTACCTAAAGGCACTCAAGGGAGTACTTCTAACCCTTCATCTAGAGCTAGGGATATTGTATGTTTTAAGTGCCAAGGAAGAGGGCACATGATGAAGGATTGTCCTAACAAAAGAACTTTGCTAGTTAACCATTTAGGGCAATATGAGTCCGAATCTGAGCATGAGCATGATAATGATGATTTTGAGCTTAATATGCATGATCATGATGATTTGGATGATGATGGGATTGAATATGAGCAAGGAGATTGTTTATTAGCTAAGAGAGTGTTATTTGATCATCCTAGCTCATTCCTAGCTAACACTTCCATGATTTGTGATAAAAGTCTTGAGCATGATAATTCTTTGATAGCTAGGAGAACTTTAAGTGTACAACCTGCTCCTTGTGAAGATAACCAAAGAGAAAACTTGTTTCACACTAGATGCTCGGTTAAAGGAAAGGTTTGTAATGTTATTATTGATGGAGGAAGTTGTTGCAATATTGCTAGCACCGAAATGATATCTAAGTTGCAAATTCCTACATTTTATCACCCTAGGCCATATAAGCTACATTGGATGAATGAATGTGGTGAGTTAAAGGTTAATAGGCAAGCCAAGATCACTTTTACTTTAGGCCATTATAAAGATACGGTTTTATGTGATGTTGTGCCAATGCAAGCTTGTCATGTGTTGTTAGGCCGCCCTTGGCAATATGATAGGAGAGTTATGCATGATGGTTTTACAAATAGATATTATTTTGCATTCAATGGTAAAACCGTGACTCTTAAGCCTATGACTCCCTTGCAGATTGCGGGGGCATTTGAGAAGAAGAAGGCAAGTGAGCAAGAGCAAGGACAAGCTAAGAAGGGGAGCAAGCCGTCGAGCCAAGACCCCTCCCTAGCCACGCCTTCTAACCACCAGCCTAGCACCCTTGTGTCCACGGCCACAAAACAGCCCACAACAGCCTTGTTAGCTTCCAAACTTGAGCTACAAAATGACTACCTACCCTTAGACACCACCTTGATGATGTTGTGTAAGGAGCTCACCTTGATGAGTGATGAAGCCAAGGCTAGCTTACCACCTACTATCTCAGCCATCCTTGAGGAGTTTAAGGATGTGTTTCCGGAAGAAATACCACATGGCCTTCCACCTTTGAGAGGTATTGAGCACCAAATTGACCTTATCCCCGGCGCCACACTCCTAAATAGACCAGCCTACCGAATGAACCCAAAGGAGAGTCAAGAGATCGAAGCGCAAGTTCAAGACCTCCTAGACAAGGGCTACGAGAGGGAGAGCTTAAGTCCGTGCGCCGTGCCCGTGCTCTTGGTGCCTAAGAAGGACAACACATGGAGGATGTGTGTTGATTGTCGAGCTATCAACAACATCACCATCAAGTACCGTCACCCTATTCCCCGCCTAGATGACATGCTTGATGAGCTACATGGTGCCACCACCTTTAGCAAGATAGACCTACGGAGTGGCTACCATCAAATCCGAATGAAGGAGGGGGACGAGTGCAAAACAGCCTTCAAAACTAAGTTTGGTTCGTATGAGTGGCTAGTTATGCCATTTGGGTTAACTAATGCTCCTTCTACTTTTATGCGTCTAATGAATCATGTTTTGATACATTTTATAGGGAAGTTTGTGGTAGTGTACTTTGATATATTTTAATCTATAGCAGGTCCCTAGAGGAGCATGAAGAACATCTAAGGGAAGTAGTTCTTACCCTTAGGGTTGAACACTTGTATGCTAATCTTAAGAAATGTAGCTTTTTCACTAATGAGGTTATATTTCTTGGTTTTGTAGTGACTACACAAGGCCTACAAGTGGATGAGGAGAAGATTAGAGCAATCAAAGATTGGCCCACGCCAACATCCATCAGCCAAGTAAGGAGTTTCCATGGGCTTGCAAGCTTCTATAGACGCTTTGTGAGAGACTTTAGTACCATTGCCGCGCCCTTGACGGAAATTTGCAAGAAGCATGCGCCATTTGTGTGGGAGGAGGCGCAAGAACGTGCCTTTAGCAAGCTGAAATTGGTCTTAACCGAGGCGCCCTTGCTAGCTCTTCCCGACTTCACTAGGCCCTTTGAAGTGGAGTGTGACACCTCGGGCATTGGCATAGGCGGCGTGCTCATGCAAGAAGGTAAGCCTGTTGCCTTCTTTAGTGACAAGCTCAAAGGAGCATGTCTTAATTACTCTACCTATGATAAAAAGTTATATGCTTTGTTTAGAGTGCTTAAGACATGGCCATACTACTTGTGGCTTAGAGAGTTTATTTTGCATTCCGATCATGAGTCTTTGAAGCATTTTCGGAGTCAAGATAAACTAGATAGGAGGCATGGTAGATGGATGGAGTTTATTGAGACTTTTCTCTATGTTATCAAGTACAAAAAGGGAAAAGACAATGTAGTGGCGGATGCCCTCTCTAGGAGGCACACATTGTTGACTACATTGGATGCTAAGGTATTAGGCTTTGTTTACATTAAGGAGCTCTATGAATCTGATCTTGATTTTGGTGATACATATAAGTTATGTGTGCAAAAAGGTTCCTTAGATAAATACTATTTGTTTGAGGGATTTTTGTTTCGAATTGATAAGGTGTGCATACCTAGGTGTTCCCTTCGATTGTTGCTAGTAGAGGAAGCCCATAAAGGAGGTTTAATGGGTCATTTTGGGAGGGATAAAACTTATGCTATGTTGCACTCATATTTGTATTGGTCACATATGCTTAGGGATGTTGAAAATGTGCTTAAAAGGTGTTTAGAGTGCCTTAGAGCTAAATCTAAAGTGAAGTGTCATGGATTGTACACACGTTTGCCAATCCCAACAGCCCCTTGGGAAGACATTAGTATGGACTTTATTGTGGGATTGCCTAGGACTAAAAGAGGTAGGGACTCGATTTTTGTGGTTGTAGATCGTTTCTCTAAAATGGCTCACTTTATTGCTTGTCACAAAACTGATGATGCGGCCAATGTAGCTAATCTATTCTTTCGGGAAGTAGTTAGGTTACATGGAATTTCAGTAAGTGATAGGGATGTTATGTTCTTAAGTTATTTTTGGAAGACTCTTTGGGGAAAGCTAGGTACGAAATTGTTATTTTCTACATCAAGCCACCCCAAAACTGATGGACAAACGGAAGTAACTAATAGGACTTTAACCACACTTTTAAGGGCTGTTATAAAAAAGAATCTAAAGGAATGGGAGGATGTCTTACCACATGTTGAATTTGCCTATAATAGAGTTGTGCATTCGTCTGCTTCCATCTCTCCATTTGAGTGTGTTTATGGTTTTAATCCACTAACCCTTTTGATCTTACACCGTTGCCTAAGAAAAAGCGAGTGGATTTAAGTGCTAAAACGCAGGTTGAACACATCAAGGAGCTACATAGGAGGACAAGGATTAAGCTTGAGGAGAAAGGCAAATACAACGCAGCCAAGGCAAACCAAGGAAGGAAGAAGGTTACATTTGAGGCCGGTGACCTTGTATGGCTACACTTGAGGAAGGAGAGGTTTGAACAACTTCGGAAGTCCAAGCTCTCTCCAAGAGGAAACGGACCTTTCAAGGTGCTACACAAGGTTGGTGACAATGCCTATGTGCTAGACTTGCCGGACGACTATGCTTGTGATCCCACATTTAATGTGAGGCACCTAAGCCCTTTTCCACCCCTTAGTGATGATCAAGGAAATTTGAGGTCGAATTCTTTTAAAGAAGGGGAGAATGATGCAGGGTCATCCGAGCTAGCTCCATCTTCAACACCAAAAGGAGCCCTGACAAGAGCTCAAGCCAAACGCCAAGCGGAGATGGATGCTATCTTCCTAGCCATGGTTCAAGAAGCTCACCCAAGCTCACCTCCAATGAGTCCAAGGCCCG
Source organism: Fagopyrum homotropicum (assembly GCA_033239125.1). Classification (NCBI taxonomy): domain Eukaryota; kingdom Viridiplantae; phylum Streptophyta; class Magnoliopsida; order Caryophyllales; family Polygonaceae; genus Fagopyrum; species Fagopyrum homotropicum. The sequence goes on from BSWB01000005.1 coordinate 65,468,569, forward strand.
TCATGATGCTTAGCCACATTGGACCAGCCAAGAAGAAGTTGAATGGAGCATAGGAGAGCTTCACGTGTGGATGTGCATGGCTGGAGTGAGAAGCTAGTTAGAAAGTATTAAGGAAATCCTAGAATTAGTTTATTTTATGGATTTATTTAAAACACTCTAATTTGTAAATATTGTATTTATTTTTCTTTTCTATTTTTAGGAGAGAAGGTCTAGGTTGTATATAAACCTTTCTCTCCTCCTTTTTGTTGGCAGATTACGTTAAACACATTGCCTAAGTGCTAAATCGAACCCTTTGAGTTCAGCCTATTGTCTCGTGAGAATTGTGGTGTTTGCATAGCTTTCTCGTTCTTGTGTGTGTCAATCTCCTTCGGGTTAGTGCTACAAGTTGAATTGAAGCAACCTCTTCATGCCTTCGATAATTCTAGATCGATTGTGTGAAGTTGTAAGAAGCGGGGTCGAATCGTCATCGGTTTGGTTCTTGGATAATCGAATCCAAGGGTTCTATCGTTTGTTCCTTTCGGTTCTTCTTTCCTACTTCATTTTCCCTCATTGCTTTGCACGTTTCCTTGCATCTTCGTTTGCTGAATTTCGTTTGTTCTTATTCCCGAAAACAGGTTGCTCGTCTAGCTCCGTTTTTCGCGGCTAATCCCCGTATCATCTTTAGAACGTGCTCAAGCTTGGCTCGTTTAGAAAGTGAACGAGCTCGAGCCGAGCTTTTGACGAGCCGAGCCCGAGTAGCTCGGCTAAAATAATGCTCTTATAGAGTTATTTTAGCCGAACGAGCCGAGCTTTACCCGAACGAACCGAGCTTTGACATGCTGCTCGGCTTGTTTATAAACGAGCCGAGCCCGAGCCGAGCCTAAAAATTATACGAGCTTTAAAATGTGTTCAAGCTTGGCTCATTTAGAAAATGAACGAGCTCGAGCCGAGCCCGAGCCGAGCCCGAGTAGCTTGTCTCATATTACAACCCTAATGGTAGGGGTAAGATAGCCTTTGTGTCTTCACTCACTAAGGTTAGCTCCTTACACAACCTCATCAAGATGACATCTAAGGGTAGATACTCACTTTGGAACTCAAGTTTAGAAGCTAACAAGGCCGTAGGAGGCTGAGTTGTGGGCGTGACCAAGAGAACACTAGGTTGTTGGCTAGGGGACGTGTCTATGGCAGGTTCTTGGTGCCTCGATGACTTGCTCCCCTTCTTAGCTAGTCCTTTCTCTTGTTCACTCGCCTTCTTCTTCTCAAATGCCTCCGCAATCTGCAAGGGAGTCATATGTTTTAGAGTAACGGGTTTTTCATTAAAAGTAAATGAATACTATTAGTAAAACCATCATGCATAACTCTCCTATCATATTGCCAAGGACGGCCTAATAACACATGACAAGCTTGCATAGGCACAACACCACATAAAACAGTATCCTCATAGTGTCCTAGAGTGAAAGTGATCCTAGCTTGTGATGCGGGGATTAGCCGCGAAGAATGAATCTAGACGAACAACCTGTTCTGAAGAATGAAGAACACACAAAATTAACAAACATGGACAGCAATGAAAGCGAGAAAATAGAAAGGGACAAGAAGAACCGAAAGGAACAATGATAGAACCCTTGGATTCAAGATCCAAGAACCAAACCAATGACGATTCGACGCCGCTTCTTACAACTCCACACAATCGATCTGAGAATCGAGAGCACGAAGAGGGTGCCTTGTTCGACTTGCAACACCAATCCCGAAGGAGATTGACATACACAAGAACGAGAAAGCCAGATCACACACGCAGACTCACGAGACAAGAATGATTGAATTCTCTTGGATTCAATTCTGAAATGCTCTCAGCAAAACTTATATAAAACTTGTCTAACTACAAAAGAAGAGAGAAAAGGCTTTATATACATCCTAGGCCTTTTCTTCTAAAATAGAAAAAAGAAACTAATTACAATAATTACATTTAAAGAGAGTTAAATAAAGCCCAACAAACATAGAACACAACTGGGCCTAATTAAACTCTCCTATTCAGCCTCTCACGTCCACATACTTAAATGAATGTTCCAGCCATGCACATGCACACACGTGAAACCCCTTGTATCTAATTTCAAGGCCTCCGTCTGTCCTTTGAAATGCGTCCCAAGGCCTGCCCAACAACTAGAAATACAATTTAAGCTCCATTAATCATCTTGGTTGGGATGTGTTCGTGGCTGATCCACAAGATGGTCCTTAGACTTGATGAAGGTGGACTTGGTTGAGCTTCATGGACCATGTTTAGGAAAAGAGCATCCATCCTAAATTGACGTTTAGCTTGCGCTCTTGTAAGAGTCCTTTGAGGTGGTAAAGATGGAGTTAGCTCAATGAATCTGGACTCCAGGTTGAGATGACCATGATGGTCCTTGGACAATAGTAATTTGAGCAATGCAATCATCTTAGAGCTTGACCCTTCATCAACATCATGATGGACTAGGAATGTTGCATCCATTAATTGGCTTGGATGTTCCCGCATCAACTTGCCTATTAACCTTCAATTCACCACAATCATTCATCTAATACAGCTTATATGGTCTAGGGTGACAAAATGTAGGAATTTGCAACTTAGAAATCAATTCAGTACTAGCAATGTTGCAACAACTACCTCCACCAATGATAACATTACACACCTTTCCCTTAATCAAACACCTAGTATGAAACAAGTTCTCTCTTTGGTTATCCTCACAAGGGCCAGGTTGTGCACTCAAAGTTCTCCTAGCTATCAAGGAATTATCATGCTCACGATTTTCATAACAAACCATGTTAGTAGGATCATTTCCTGCGTTTTGAACCCATTAGGTTCATCATGAGAATCAAGATCACAAAGCATGTAGTTATTAGCTAGAAATGAGCTAGGATGGTCAGATAACACTCTTTTAACTAGTAAACAATCCCCCTGCTCATATTCAATCCCATCATCATCCAATCATCATGATCATGCATATTAGGCTCAAAATCATCATTATCATGCTCAGATTCGGACTCATATTGTCCTAAATGGTTGATTAACAATGTTTTCTTGTTAGGACAGTGTTTCATCATGTGTCCTCTACCTTGACACTTAAAACACACTATATCCCTAGCTCTAGATGAAGGGTTAGAAATACTTCCTTGTATTCCCTTAGGGAAGGTAGCCGTGGGCTTAGGAGGGGCTGCAGAAGGTGCTTTACGCGGTCCTTGTTCCGGGGCTATTTTCTCCTTATTTGACACTTCCCTGTTGTAACTTCCTTGTTGGCGGTTCCCTTGGTTCTTCCAAGAGTTGGAGACACCATAAGAAGCCTTTCCTCCTTCAATACTTGCTTTCATCTTCCTTTCCACTTTGTTTGCGAGATGGAGTAGTTTTGTCATAGAGCCATAGGGAAAAAGATCTACTTCGTTAACAAAACTTGAATTAAGGATACGAAGATACCTAGCCATTGCTGATTCTTCATCTTCTCGCACATTGGCCTTTACCATGGCCATTTGCATGGCATTATAGGTCTCCTCAGCAGTCATTGATCCTTGCCTCAGGTTCTCTAACCTTTGCCTTTATTCCCTTGTATAGTGTTGGGGAACAAATCGAGCTCTCATCAATGCCTTCATATGCTCCCAAGTAGCTACTGGTGCATCCAAATTTCTTCTCCTTTCCTTCACCAAATCATCCCACCATATCATAGCATAGTCAATAAATTCAAGGGTTGCGTAGTGTACCTTTTTGTGTTCGGGAAAGTTATGGCATGACCATATTTGCTCTATCTTTGCCTCCATGCCATATACACATCAGGATCATATTTTCCCTCGAAACTAGGGACTTTCACCTTTACTTTGCCAAGACCGTCATGTTCCGGTTCTCGGTCTCTCCTTTGCTGGACTCCATAGGGCTCACGTCTCCATTCATCATTACGTCGCCCTTTCTGATGCCTCCTTGGCTGATCTCGCCTCCTCCGTCCATTAGGCATCCATTCTGGTCTCCATTCCTCATTCTCCCCATCGTCCTCCTCTTCCTGGTCATAAACTGGATTCTGAAATTGGTGAGCATAGTTAGGCATATTATCATAAACTGGATTTTGAAATTGGTGACGATAGTTAGGCATATTATCATTAATAATTGGAGAAGAAGGGATAGAAATATGCTCCTCAAAAGCAAGGTCTCTCCAACCAGGTTGGGAAGCAATGTTGCCTAAACCATGGGCATGCCTAGAAGGCTGCGAAACATTTGAATTCCTTGTTGCTTGGAACGCAGCTTGCTGGCTTTGAAAGGGAACTCGATCTTGTGCTTGATTTTGCGCCCTCGAGTTGTCTCCTATCTCCAAGTTACCTATTACTGGTCGAGAATCCGGGGTCACCCTAGAGGTCTCCAAGGTAGATATCCTTGTAGTTAGCCCCTCAATGCTATCTTTTAAGCTCTTGATGAGACTGAACACCTCCGGTGTGATAGGCTCAGGGCTCTTTGAACTTGTAGGAGTTCCTGACATGATGCAAAACACTCAACAACAACAAACACGTTAGGTTAGTTTAAGCAAAAACACCTCGCAAGTGTATCACTCAGAAAATAAGGTTCTCTCACTCTCTAGTGGTGTGATACAAGCTTGTTGATGACTCGTCTTGTATTAATCAAAAACCTCACGTGAGTTCGATGCTTAGTCAAACTAAAGCTTTTAGACAGAAACAAGGTTTGATTTCAATCACTTCAAAAACGTGTTTGACTCAACAAAATAGAAGAAAAGACTCGAACGGAAAGGACAATTGCACGAATGTTATATGCAACTAAATGATTCAAAAATTTAGAACTCAAGATAAGCTTTGAAAATACCCCTACTCTGCGAGACCTCAAGAGGGGAGATCCGGTCTTGGGTTTCACTAGGTTTCCAAGAACACAGATTACAGACACATGACAAGAGATACTAGCACGTTTCCTATGGTCTAGCAAAGAAAGCAAACACAAAGAACTCATGATATACAAAGAAGCAAAGGTGAAGAAAATCCCCCTCAAGGCACCTTGACGAAAATCTGAGATTGATCTTCGTCCCTGTTGCGAACCAACGAAGCAATGGTGAGAAGATAACCAAGAGATAACAAATCTCTCTTCTCCTTCTTTTCTCATACGGATCCTTCTTGCTCAAAGCAAGATTTGGAAGATCCGCCTTCTTCTCTATCTCTATGTTCTCTCTCTCTTTTTCTTTGTGGACGAAGCACTCAAGCTCTCGATCTAGGGTTTAAGAGCTGCTTCAGTGAGTATATATATATCCAGGCTCATCCAAGTCCAAACACAGCGTTTTACAACGCATTCACTTAAATCCCATTAAACCCGGTTCAGATGTTTAAGTGAGCGAGTTACCAACAAACTAGACAAGCAGGCCTTCAAACTGGATCAAGGAGATGGGCTTCAGTTTTGGGCCGCCTAGCACAACCTTCAACTTTCAGCCGGAGAAGTACACAACATACATAAACACACATTATATCTAAGCATCTCCTAACCCATATGATAGAATACCAATGTGGATGAACTAGTCATCATAATTAATCACCAAGCTATCTTACTTAGTCTAACTAAGTGGCAACATTGGATCATAGTAGGCATCTAGATCAAACACATAGCAACCTATCATATGAACTCATTTACATAACTCTACATAGACCATAGTACTTAGTGCTAGTTTTATACTCTAAGTCCTATGTTACATAGTATAACAAGAATAAAAAAAACATAACAAATGCCCTCCTGATTCTTGTATCAATGTAATTTGGTTCTGTTCCCCAATAGTGTGCCTAAGACTATCATTCCTGTCCGTCATCAGTCCATAACCTGCATTTAACACTCAAGGAACATAAAAAATTTGTAGAAAATTTCTACAGAAAGAAAATTTATCAACAGTTACAATTTTAGTTCCAAAGTCAATAAGATTCAAGTCACCCTTAATTTTCTTAACTAAGAAGTGCTTCTTTTTAACCCTATCTCGAACAAAATGATTTCTAACATCATTATGTTTAGATCTTTCATGATAAACAAGATCTTTACACAGATTCAATGCACTTTGACTGTCCATATGAATTACAGGAACACAAGGTTTATGAGATATTTCACTAACAAGACCCTTAAGCCAAATAGCTTCCTTAGAAGCTTCAACAGCAGCAATATATTCAGCTTCAGTAGAGGATAAAGCAACCACAAATTGTTGTTGAGATTTCCATGAAACACAATTACCAGTCCAAGTGTAAAAATAAGCAGTGGTAGATTTTCTATTATCCTTATTGCTAGCATAATCAGAATCTACATAACCAAATACTTCACCAATATTATCATGCTCAGAAAACATTAAACACAAGTCTTTAGTTCCACTGATATATCTAAGAATATATTTCATAGCATTCCAATGTAATTCACCAAGATTAGACATGTATCTACTCAACACACTTATACCAAAAGCAAGATCAAGTCTAGTGCATAACATAACATACATGATAGAACCAATAGCCACATCATAGGGAGTATTTTCCATTTTATCAATTTTAGCTTGATTACTGGGACAGTGTTGCTTAGTTAAATCAAGGTGCCCTCCTAAGGGTATAGAAGTTGGTTTAGCATGCTTCATATTGAACTTTTCTAAAACTTTTTCAATATAATCAACTTGAGATAACAACATCTTTTTATGCTTTCTATCCCTTATGATTTTAACACCTAATATTTTCTGTGCAGGAGCCATATCTTTCATGTCAAAATTAGATTTTAAATCCCTTTTAGCACCAGCAATCAACACAGCAGATTCACTAATGAGCAATATATCATCAACATATAACAACACAAACAAGGGCTTCATGGAAGATATGCCTTTAAAGTACAAACAATAATCATAATTGCTTCTTAAAAATCCTAAGTTTTTCATGCATTCATCAAACTTAAGATTCCATTGTCTAGGTGACTGTTTTAAGCCATAGATGGATTTTTTAAGCAAGCAAACATGATCAGATTTAAATTTATCTACAAAACCCTAAAGTTGTTTCATATAGATAGTTTCATCCAGATTACCATGTAAAAAGGCAGTTTTTACATCCATTTGTTCTATATCCCAATCATGCACAGTAGCAAAAGCAAGCAACAATCTCATGGTTTTATATTTGACAACAGGAACAAATATGTCAGTGTAATCAATTCCCTCTCTTTGAGTAAAACCTTTAGCAACTAGCCTAGCTTTGTATCTAGGTGGTTCATTCAGTTTGGTAGCTTCCTTTAGTTTATAAATCCATTTACAAGGCATAAGTTTAGAATTTTTAGGTTTAGCTATTAACACCCAAGTTTTGTTAATAATCATGGAATCTATTTCATCTTGCATGGCTAATTTCCAATTTTTTGTTTGAGAACAATTCATAGCTTGCTTATATGTGTCAGGAGTATATGGATTATCAACAACATCACCAGTCAGGAAAGCATACTCAACAAAAATTAAATCATTTGTGAACATAACATATTCAGAATTATTATATCTCCTATTAGGTATTCTAACCCTAGGATTTATATCTCTTGTCAACTGATAGTTATGATCATCATTATCATGCAAGTAATCATCATTATCATGCAAGGAATTGTCATCATTATTATGCAAAGCATTATCAGAGTAAGATGAAGGAGCAGCAGAGATATCACCAATATTTTCTACCCCCCTTGATTCTGAACTATGGTTCTCACTACTTATGGCAATGTTTTCATCAATATTTTCATCATTGTTAGGAATATTATCAACATCATAGTTCTCTTCACTAGTACTAGGTGTTTGATAATATTCTATGTCAAACTCTTCATCTACGATTTGATTTTCCCTATTATGGTCATTTGTGTAGAAGTGATAGTTTCTAGCAGATTCAGTCTCATTTTCAGTGCTACTAGAATTCTCAACAGTGTTAGTGTTTCTAGTTTTAAAATAGAATTCTCTTTCAATAAAAATCACATTTTTAGATGTTATCACTTTGTATCCATGTGGTTGTATGAGTAAAAGTTTATAGCCCTTAACACCTTAAGGATAGCCTAGCATTACACACTTTTGTGCTCTTGGGTGCAACTTCCCTTGTATTATATGGATATGAAGTGCACCCAAAGGGCCTTAGGTGGGTAATACTAGGCTTCCTTCCAGTCCATAATTCTTGGGGTATCCTAAAGTCTATTACAAAGGAGGGAGACCTATTAATGAGGTAAGTTGTTGTAGTTACAGCTTCACCCTATAGGCTATGTTTCATACCAGCACCTATAAGCATCCATCTAGCCTTTTCTAAAAGAGTTCTATTCATCCTTTCAGCTGTACCATTTTGTTGAGGAGTGTAAGGGACATTTAGATGTCTTTTAATGCCATTTGTTTTACAGTATTCATTAAAACTAGCATTATAAAACTCTAGGCCATTACAAGTTCAATCTTTAAGTCAGTTTCATTTTCAACTGCAATTTTCCAGTTTTTAAAGCTTTCAAAGGCTTCATCTTTTGTTCTTAACAGGCATATCCAAACTTTTCTAGCATAGTGGTCAATAAAAGAAATAAAATATTTCTTTCCACCTACAGTTTCTATATGAGTAGGGCCCCATAGGTCTGAGTGTATATATTCTAGAGGTTTATTAGCCTTATATGAAGATTTTTTAAAACTGTTTTTATTAACTGATACGGGATTGTCCGTGATTGAGTCGATCTAGGCACAATGATCTCGAACCAGGCTGATTGAAGCGATTTCAGAATGCGGAATGGACGTAGGTGATGAAATGGCGCAGGAATGGTGAAGAGAAGAACCAAAGAGATGTCAACGAAGGAACCAAGACTGAAGAGCCAAAACCCCAATCATGAATGCTCTAGACCCGTCTCCAATACAACTTTACACTAGCTCCGGCTGGACTAGCACAAAGAGGGACTCGTGAAGGCTCGAAGCACCAATCCGAAGGCGGTTGACACAAACAAGCTCAGCCAAGCAACAACAGCAATGCCAACCAAAAACTCTCTTGTTCTTTGATTGATTTTGTGAAATGATTATAAATGTAATTCTAAGCAATTGGGAATAACGTAACTAATCTGCAGCTAAAGAGGCTATACAAATAGACTCTTTTATCTAGACAAAATAAAGAAAAGAAAATTAAAAACATTAGTGGGAAGGTGGTAATAAGAGAGCTTCCTCTAATGTAGCTAACAACCTAACAAACACTAATTTCAGCTTAAAAATAGGTTGACTTATTCAATTAACTCTAGGAGTGTGCTGGACGTTTTTTAGGAGCAAAATGGGCTATCCGAATGGGCTGAGTTGTTCAACAGATCCATGAGTGATTTGGCTGTGTTTTAAGAGCCCAAATGATGATCCGAATGAGCTGAATTGTTACTCTCTTGGGCCTCTTTAAACGTGATCAGCTGGTTGCCTTCTTGGGCTGTTTTGGAACGAGCAGCTGCTTCCCTCCTTGGGCTGCATTGGACGTGAGCAACAGCCTTCCTCCTTGGGCTGCATTGGACGTGAGCAACAGCCTCCTCTTGGGCTGCATTGGCGTGAGCAACAGCCTCCTCTTGGGCTGCATTGGCGTGAGCAACAACCTCCTCTCCTGGACTGCATTGGACGTGATCAACAGCCTGCATGGCCTCCTCGAGCTGCATGGGAAGTAAGCACGTCGGCATGGTCTCCTTGCTTGGTTCGCTTGCTCCTACATTCACCAAAAGATTAACACATGATGTACGGAAATTAAATAGTTCACGCATTGTGTCAAGCAATAGCACTTCCCTTGACATAACTTCTTGGATCTCCTTAGCTCTTGCTCTAGTAATGGGACCTTGATAGCTTGTATGTGATGGTCCTACATCATTAACTTTACAAAACACACAGTTTTCACAAAAGCTAAGATTAGTGAGTTGATTAATTAAGATGTCTTGTTTATGTAACTGAAGCAAGCCATTGTTCCCTATATGCCCTAATCTGCTATGCCACAAGGTAGTTTGTTCTAGGTTGTTTTTATTAATATCAGTAGTGGAGATATTTAATTCAGGTGATTGTTCTACAAAGTACAAACCACCTTTTTTAGAGCTCCTAATAAGAGTAAGACCATTTTTGACAACTTCTCTTATACCATTACTAATATTTATATTACAACCTAGGTCATCAAACATAGATTCAGATAGCAAGTTTCTCCTAAGGCCAGGAATCCATCTAACATTTTGTATTACCCTAATTTTTCCATCAAACATGCACATAGGTATATTTCCTATTCCTTTAATTTTTAAGGCAGTATTGTCTCCTAACATGACATCACCACCATAAAAAATATCTAAAGAACAGAAAAGAAATCTATCAGGACAAGCATGCATGGTACATCCAGAATCTAATATTCAATCATCAGATTTGCATTTGAAAGGAATAGCGCACATCAACAATTCATAGGAATATTGAGCATGAATATTTTCATACAAGGAAACATTATTTTCAACAGTTTCTTTACTAGATTCATCTTTCTTTTTCTTTCTACAATCATTTGTAAAATGACCAATTTCTGACAGTAAAAACATTTTTTATTTTTCTTGTCATTTTCACTATTAGGGTTTTTGTCATAGAATTCATCTTTTTTATCCTTTTTACTTGGTTTGTTGTTCTTTTTAAACTTCCCTTTAGTCACTAAGACTTCAGACTTAACTTCAGATTTCTTATCATTAGGTTTAGTCTTAAAGATTTTCATGGATTCATTTTTATCAACAATAAATTCAATGATCTTAGCCTTAGTCAAAGTTTCAGTACTGTATTGAATAACATCCCTAAAGGTGTCAAATTGGGAAGGTAAAGAATCAAGCAGGATAACAACAAGATGAGTATCTTTAATAGTGTCATCACATCTTTCTAAGTCCATTTCCATTTTTAGAAATCTATCTAGGTTATCATTCAAGGTCAAGTTTACATCCATCTTAAATGTAAATAACCTATGTAAAGTAGATATCCTTGAGGGCAAAGAATTTTTGTTATATTGTTTATCTAAAGTATCCCACAAAGACTTAGCAGATGAGATACTTACAAACTGACAAGCCACGTCGTCAGTCAACCTTATCATGATCTCAGCATGTGCTTTTTCCTCCATTTCCATTTTCCTGGCTGCAGAAGTTTCTGCCAATAGTCACCAGTTATGGCCCTCCAACACTTTTCCTTGGTCAGTATGGCCTTCATCTTGACCTGCCACATGATGAAGTCAGAGACTCCATCATATGGCTTCAATTTGATGCTAGCTTTTGTCATATTTTATTTTCCTGCAAACAAGAAAAGAAAATTTTAGATATAATCAGACAAGACAAAGAGAATACATGTAAGGGGGAGAGGTAGGTAAGGCAAGCAAAGATAGACACAACAACAAAAAACCAATCAAGATGAGCACTACAAGTATCAATCAGAGGAGATTTAACCACAAAAGGCAAACCAACAAGCGGAAGCAAGATAAGAAGGCAAGATATACATAGATACCAAGCAATACATAAAAAACCCCAAATTTTTCGGGTTTGACAAACTTGATAGAAAAGACTCACAGAAAGCTCTGATACCAATTTGTGAATGTTATCTCTAGCAATTCTAAACTCCTTGTCGTAGATCCGACTGAAGACACAAACAAATGAGCACACAAGCAATTTGTTGACGCAGTTCGGTGGTATGAAAATGCCCCTACTCTGCGAGACCTCAAGAGGGAAGATCCGGTCCCGGGTTTCACTAGGTTTCCAAGAACACAGACTACAAACACTAGACAAAAGATACTAGCACGTTTCCTATGGTCTAGAAAAGAAAGCAAACACAGAGAACTTAGGAGATACAAAGAAGCAAAGGTGAAGAAAATCCCCCTCAAGGCACCTTGACGAAGATCTGAGATTGATCTTCGTCCTTGTTGCAAACCAACGAAGCAATGGTAAGAAGATAACCAAGAGATAACAGATCTCTCTTCTCCTTCTTTTCTCATACGGATCCTTCTTGCTCAAAGCAAGATTTGGAAGATCCGCCTTCTTCTCTATCTCTCTGTTCTCTCTCTCTCTTTTTCTCTGTGGACGAAGCACTCAAGCTCTCGATCTAGGGATTAAGAGCTGCTTTAGTAAGTATATATATATCCAGGCTCATCCAAGTCCAAACACAGTGTTTTACAACCCATTCACTTAAATCCCATTAAACCCGGTTCAGATGTTTAAGTGAGCGAGTTACCAACAAACCAGACAAGCAGGCCTTCAAACTGGATCAAGGAGATGGGCTTCAGTTTTGGGCCGCCAAGCACAACCTTCAACTTCCAGCGGGAGAAGTACACAACATACATAAACACACATTACATCTAAGCATCTCCCAACCCATATTAATCACCAAGCTACCTTACTTAGTCTAACTAAGTGGCAACATTGGATAATAGTAGGCATCTAGATCAAACACATAGCAACCTATCATATGAACTCATTTACATAACTCTACATAGACCATAGTACTAAGTGCTAGTTTTATACTCCAAGTCCTATGTTACATAGTATAACAAGAATCAAAAAACATAACATGAACCCTAGACACCGTAGGATGAGGTTTTAAGGAAGGCTGAGCTATGGTGTTTGATGGCCGAAAATGGATAGTAGCTAGGTATAGGTTCAACGAGATGCTTGGTTCTTCCTTCGAATGAGACGAGATACTTGACTTAAGTCCTTTCTTGAAGTCCTCTTTGTTGTTGAATAACACAAAGCAAAATGTAATAACACTAGGCTAATTACAAACTATGAATAAGAAAGAATGAAAAAAAAACAATAAACTAGAATGAAAAGAATAAAATCTTATTCCTTTTCTTTTCTTTTCTTTTCTTTTTTTTTAATTTCGGATTTCTTTCTTCTCTTTTTTTTTTTTGAACTTTATGATTCAGGAAATCAGAAAAGAAGAATAAACAAAAAAAATTTGAAAGAAATAAATCAAAATTTTGTTTGTAGATAAACGTGGGCCAAGGTATTGCAAATCTTCAGGATAAGATCAAATCTCAGCTCCTAGATTTGTTGCAACTGAATCAACGTGCCAGATCTGTAGGAGGAAAACAACTGCTTCAAGCTTTGTCCCGGATTTGTAGGAAACACGCTGAATAAACTCCAATTCTGCGTTTACTGGATGTAGGAAGAGAAACAACCACGTTTAGTTTTTGTTTAACTGGTTCAAGTGTGGCTAATGTGGCTGAGGAAAAATGGTGGTTAATGGTGGTGTGGTGGTGGTTGGTGCTGGTGTTGTGGTGGTTTCCGGTGTCCAGAACTCACAAACAAGGAACAAACTCGTTAGACTAAAACAAAGCTTAGAGTAGAAGAGAGAAACGAAAATAGACTCAAACAAAAGACAATGATCAATTGCAATGATCAAAACAGACTCTTTTTGTGATTTTATGATTGATTTACCGACTCTTTTTGGTGGTTGGACGTCAACTGTGCTCTGATACCAATTGATGCGGGATTAGCCGCGAAGAATGGATCTAGACGAACAACCTGTTCTGAAGAATGAAGAACACACGAAAGTAACAAACAAGGACATCAATGAAAACAAGAAAACAGAAAGGGACAAGAAGAACCGAAAAGAACAATGATAGAACCCTTGAATTCGAGATCCAAGAACCAAACGAGTAAAGATTCGACCCTGCTTCTTACAACTCCACACAATCGATCTGAGAATCAAGAGCACGAAGAGGGTGCCTTGTTCGACTTGCAACACCAATCCCGAAGAAGATTGACATACACAACAACGAGAAAGCAAGATCACACACACACACACAAACTCACGAGACAAGAATGATTGAATTCTCTTGGATTCAATTCTGAAATGCTCTCAACAAAACTTGTATAAAACTTGTTTGCCTACAAAAGAGGAGAGAAAAGACTTTATATACATCATAGGCCTTTTCTTTTAAAAAAAAAAACTAATTACAATAATTACATTGGGAGAAAGTTAAATAAAGTCCAGCAAACATAGAACACAATTGAGCCTAATTAAACTCTCCTATTCAGCCTCTCACGTCCACATGCTTAAATGAATGTTCCAGCCATGCACATGCACACACGTGAAACCCCCTGTATCTGATTTCAAGGCCTCCGTCTGTCCTTTGAAATGCGTCCCAAGGCCTATCCAGCAACTAGAAATACAATTTAAGCTACATTAATCATCTTAGCTGGGATGTGTTTGTGGTTGATCCACAAGATGGTCCTTAGACTTGATGAAGGTGGACTTGGTTGAGCTTCATGGACCATGTAGCATCCATCTCAGATTGACGTTTTGCTTGCGCTCTTGTTAGAGTCCCTTGAGGTGGTGAAGATGGAGTTAGCTCAGATGATCCTTCATCATGAAGAGTGCATAAGTGATGAGTATGAGTCCCACCATTATACTCCTGGCCTAATTTTGGACTTATGGGGAGTTTTTCACTTTTTCCCCCGAGTAATTATTTTTATCCACCAGTGTTATTTGGAGCATTTGGGAGCCTCAATTAATAAAAATGCAGTTGAGAGAAATGATCAGGACATCGGACATATCCTAGATATAAAATAACATGAAAAGGCAAAACGGCAAAAAAAGTCGTTATTATGTTACTTAGCGGCTAAGAAAGACAGCTTAGGATTACGCGTTTTCCGTGGCAATTGCAGAATAATATTCCCTATAATATTCTAGATTTATTATTCCAATTTCGAGAAGTTTGGAGGAGGGGGTTCAACCCGCCTTTGGATCGGTTAAAGGATAATTATCGACTTCGCTAAAGGATGATTATCGTTTTCGCTATAAATAGCGGAAAATTATTTGTTAATTCATTTCCTTTCACGTTTCCTCGTAAATTTTGGATTTCTCTTAACCTTCAAACTCAGATCTACACTCCGTATCTAATCCGATTTCAAATCCGTTTGACTTTTTGGATTCCTCTCTTCCTTCTCTTCATTTTGGTACCAAGTTTCTGCATTTCTGAGCATGTGATGATCTGATCGAGTATATATGCTACTGGGCCATTTCCGTCGCTCAGATTCCGTTGAATTTGATAGTTTCCGAGCGTAGCTTGCATCGTTGTGATTCCGAATCTTCTTTGGGATCGTTAGTTGAGTTAGTAACGATTAAGTTATGATTTTATTCATTTTCCGTACTGCGATTTGGCATAAATTGACCTTAGGCTTGTCAAAATTGATCATTGGAAATTCTATTATGCTCGTTATATTATTATGGTGTTTATGGGTTATTTGTTTGATGAAATCTGTTGACAGGTGGGTTCAAAAATTGCCTGCGGGCAAAACATTATTCTGGTGAAAGTTAATTTAATTAATTAAACGTTAAATAATTAAATTAGGATTAGAATTGAGATTGAGGAATGTTGATTAGATCATACCTTGAGAGGTTTGAGGAATTGTGAGATGTTGAGTTTATGGATTGATAGTTATGATCTTTGAGGATATTGATACTGTGGATTGTGTCATTGTTATGTTCTTGCGAGATCTTAAAGTTTAGGAGGTGGAATCTCCTAGCCTGTGGATAATGATTGATATTTGTGTTCCTTGTTTATACAGGCAATGATTGTTTCCTCGAAGGGAAACCGTGACCACTGTTTAGGACTACCTTGTGATAGGTAAGTCCTTTGGGCTTACTTAGCTGACGTTTATTGATTGGAGTGATTGTAATTGTGTTTGTGTATATGAATGTTACATTGATAACCTAACTGGACTAGGATGACCATATATACATTTAATTGGTCCAAGTGCATTAATACTGGATCGTGACAACTTCTCTAAGCTCGTCGAGAGCGAAGGGGGTTCACTGCGACCAGTCCACCAGGAGGTGAGGCTTGATCACCTATTCCAAACCTGTGTGGTTAAAGGGGACAAAG
The DNA here is from genome assembly GCA_033239125.1 of Fagopyrum homotropicum. Classification (NCBI taxonomy): domain Eukaryota; kingdom Viridiplantae; phylum Streptophyta; class Magnoliopsida; order Caryophyllales; family Polygonaceae; genus Fagopyrum; species Fagopyrum homotropicum. The sequence continues at coordinate 65,484,388 of BSWB01000005.1, forward strand.
ACGAGGTTCTGGGTACTCCTCGTGTCACAAAATAAGTTGAATTAGTAATGATATAACGTAATGAAGTTAATAAAAAGTTGATGTATGTGAGCATTTCATATGATGATGTGATAATATGATTGTATGTGTTATTACCTTTATTCTTATTCATGAACTGTTAACTAACAGTTTCGTACCGAGTTGTAGATGTTTTGCTGGTTAGGAAGGCTGCCGTGTGATCTGGTGGGGTGATCAGCCGAGGGCTTCCATACATTAGGACGTGTATAGATTTTTTGGATGTGGATGTATACATATGTTTGATATTGCCGTTTTGTACTCGGTTGTGGTTTTGTATGTACTATTGAGATATGATTCTATAGTTTTATGTATTTGATTTTATATTTATTTGTGCCTTTTTGATACGGTATTAGTCCGTGAATGAGTCGATCTAGGTACAATGATCCCGAATCCGTCTGAATGAGGCGAATCCAGATGCGGAATGAAACGTGGAGATGGAATGGATGCAGGAAGACGTAGAGATGAACCAAAGAGAGTCAACGAAAGGAACCAAGGTTGAAGAGCCAAGACCCCGCTTCGTGAATGTCCTAGACCCGTCTCCAATACAACTTTACACTAGCTCCGACTGGACTAGCACAAAGAGGGATTCGTGAAGGCTCGAAGCACCAATCCGAAGGCGGTTGACACGAACAAGCTCAACCAAGCAAACAACGACAATGCCTACCAAAAACTCTCTTGTTCTTTGATTGATTTTGTGAATGATTACAACTGTAATTCTAAGCAATGAAAAACGTATCCTATTCAGCAGCTAAAGAGACTATATATAGACTCTTTTATCTAGACAAAATAAAGAATAGAAAACTAAAACATTTGTGGAAGGTGGTAACAAGAGAGCTTCCACAAATGTAGCTAACAACTTAACAAACACAACTAATCAGCATCAAAATAGGCTGACTTATTCAAAACAGATCCATGGGAGTGAGTTGGACGGTTTTTAAGAGGGAAATGGGCTGATTTGTTCACAACAGATCCATGAGTGATTTGGACGGTTTTTAAGAGCCCAAATGATGATCCGACTGATGGAGTTGGTTACTCTCTTGGGCCTCCTTGGACGTAGCAGTTGGTTACTCTCTTGGGCTGCCTTGGACGTGAGCAGCTGGTTACTCTCTTGGACCTCCTTGGACGTGAGCAACGTCTCTTCCCTTTGCTTGCTTGCTCCTGCATTCACCAAGAGATTAACACATGATGTATGGAAGTTAAATGGTTCACGCATGGTGCCAAGCAATAACACTTCCCTTGACGTAACTTCTTGGATCTCCTTAGCTCTTGCCCTAGTAATGGGCCCTCGATCTCTTCCATGTGATGGTCCTACATCATCCACTCCTTCTTGGAAAGAATTCGACCCCGAATTTTCATCTTGTTCCGACTCTCCTTCATAGGGGCTCAAATCTCCTACGTTAAAAGTGGTACTAACTCCATACTCTTCCGGTAAGTCCAACACATATGCGTTATCGTTAATCCGGTGTAAGACTTTGAATGGTCCATCACCCCGTGGGGCTAGCTTGGAATGGCGTTTTGCCGGAAACCGCTCTTTCCTTAGATGTAGCCAAACTAAGTCGCCGGGCTGGAAAACCATCTTCCGACGTCCTTTGTTATTCCGAGCTGCAGTTTCAACGCCCTTCTTATCAAGTGCAGCCTTGGTCTTGGCATGAAGTTCCTTAATGTAGTCCGCCTGTTCCAAAGCATCAAAAGCTACTCGATCCTTTCGAGGAATCGGTAAGAAATCCAAAGGAGTTAAAGGGTTAAATCCATAAACACATTTGAAAGGTGATAACAAAGTGGAAGAATGCATGGCGCCATTATAGCAAACTCAATATGTGGTAACATGTCTTCCCATTCTTTTAAGTTACCTTTCAACATGGTTCTAAGGAGGGTCGTTAGGGTCCTATTGGTGACTTCCGTTTGCCCATCTGTTTGGGGATGACTAGAGGTCGAGAATAGTAATCTAGTGCTCATTTTTCCCCAAAGTGTTTTCCAAAAGAAACTCAAAAACTTGACATCCCTATCACTAACAATAGTTTTAGGTATTCCATGCAATCTCACTATTTCCTTAAAGAAAAGATTAGCGACATTATATGCATCATCAGTTTTATGACATGGAATAAAATGTGCCATTTTAGAGAATCTATCTACCACCACAAAAATGGAATCTCTTCCTTTCTTAGTCCTAGGTAGTCCAACAATGAAATCCATACTTATATCTTCCCAAGAACCATTAGGCGTCGGTAAGGGTGTATACAACCCGTGGGGTTGTACCCTAGCTTTGGCCTTAAGACATTCAATGCACCTTTTCAGCATGTGTTCTACATCCCTTAACATATGAGGCCAATAAAAGTGAGTTTGCAACATGTGATAAGTTTTGTCCCTCCCAAAATGCCCCATTAAACCTCCTTTATGGACTTCTTCCACTAATAAGATCCTAAGGGAACATCTAGGTATGCAAATTTTATCCAATTTAAACAAGAAACCTTCAAACACAAAATACTTATCGTAAGGGTCTTGAGTAGTGCATCTATGAAATATCTTCCCAAATTCAGCATCATCCACATATAATTCTTTAATGTAAGTAAAACCTAACATCCTAGAATCCAAAGTGGTGATTAGGGTGTATCTCCTAGACAATGCATCTGCTATGATATTATCCTTTCCTTTCTTATACTTGATAATGTAAGGAAAGGTTTCTATGAACTCCATCCACCTACCATGCCGTCTATCTAGCTTATCTTGGCTCCTAAAGTGTCTAAGTGAATCATGATCGGTTTTCAAAACAAACTCTTGAGGCCAAAGGTAATGTTGCCATGTTTTGAGTACTCTAAACAAGGCATACAATTCTTTGTCATACGTGGAATAGTTTAAGCATGCACCCTTCAATTTTTAACTAAAGAAAGCTAGAGGCTTACCTTCTTGCATAAGGACGCCGCCAATACCAATGCCGGACACGTCGCATTCAACCTCAAAGGGTTTATTGAAGTCTGGTAGAGCGAGTAGTGGTGTGTGGGCGAGGCGTTTATTGAGCTCTTCAAATGCTCTTTGTTGAGGTTCTTTCCACTCAAAAGGAACCTTCTTTTTGGTCAAGGCCGTGAGTGGTGCTGCAATGGTACTAAAATCCCTCACAAATCTTCTATAGAATGTAGCTAGGCCAAGGAAACTCCTTACTTCGCCAACCGACCTAGGAATGGGCCATTCATTGATTGCCTTAACCTTATCCTCATCCACTTGCAAACCATTGGCACTTACTACAAAACCAAGGAAAATCACTCGGTTAGTATAGAAATCACATTTTTTAATATTAGCATACAAGTATTCTATACGCAATGTAGCAAGCACATCTCTCAAATGATTTCCATGCTCCTTTAAAGTCTTACCATAGATAAGAATGTCATCAAAGTAGACTACAACAAATAAACCAATATAAGGTCTCAAAATATGATTCATTAATCGCATGAAAGTACTAGGAGCATTAGTTAAACCAAAAGGCATTACTAGCCACTCATAGAGACCAAATTTGGTTTTAAAAGCTGTTTTCCATTCGTCCCCTTCCCTCATTCTAATTTGATGGTAGCCAAAGGTCAATCTTAGTGAAAATTGTAGCTCCATGTAACTCATCAAGCATGTCATCTAGACGGGGAATCGGGTGTCTATACTTGATAGTAATGTTATTGATTGCTCTACAATCAATACACATTCTCCAAGTATTATCCTTCTTGGGTACTAGCAGGACGGGAACGGCACAAGGACTAAGGCTTTCCCGAACATACGCTTTATCTAGCAAGGCTTGAACTTGGTTCTGAATTTCCTGGGCTTCCGTAGGGTTCATCCTATAGGCGGGCCTATTGGGAAGAGTGGCTCCGGGTATTAAATCTATTTGGTGTTCAATGCCCCTAATGGGCGGCAAACCAGCTGGAACCTCCTCAGGAAAAACGTCCTTAAACTCGTCTAACAGCCCCTGGATAGAACTAGGAAGTGGAATCGTAGAGTCATGAGGCACCGTCACTAGAGAGTTACACAAACTCATCATTAGCACATCCATAGAAGCATAGTTAGTGACATATTCATTCCTAGACTCAAGATAGCTACTTGTTGGTTGTACTAACAATGTTTGATGGGTTTTGTTCTCCTTACTCTTAGGCCGTGTGATAACATCCTCATATGATCCTAATGTTATATTGACCTTAGTTTGCTTATTGACCTTAAGTTCTCCACACTCATTCATCCAATGTAGTTTATATGGCCTAGGGTGATAAAATGTAAGAAATTGTAATTTGTTTACCATTTCAGTGCTAGCTATGTTGCAACAACTTCCCCCATCAATTATCACATTACACACTTTTCCTTTAATATGAAAACGATTTTCACGTTGGTTATCCTCACAAGGTGCTAGTTGGGCATGCAAAGTTCTCATTTTGCTCATGGTCATCAATTAATGCATTTTCATCATCCAATTCCACGTCATCCTCACTTTTATATTCTCCTAGATGATTTATGATCAAAGTGCGTCTATTAGGACATTCCCTACTCATGTGTCCTCTACCTTGGCATTTAAAACACACAATGTCCCTAGTTCTAGAGTTAGAGGTAGGAGTACTCCCTCGATGACCACTTGAAGGCTCATTCAAGGATCGTGGTGTAGTGGACGATGTAGAAGACTTTCGTTGGCCTTCTTGGCTCATAGGTGCCGACTTTCTCTCCTCCTTCTGGCCTCCTTGATCCCTGTTGTGGGTAGGCAGCCGGCTTCCTTGTGATTTCCAAGTGTTGGACGTCCCATAAGGCAGCTTGTGTTCCCGGTTTCGCAGCTGATGCGGGAGCATTCGAACCATCAAGTACAAGGAGACCTCCGACATGCTTGCCCTCCTATTTATCAAGGCACCAGCCCATGGGAGGATCCCTGCGTGTGGCCTAATTCCAACGCCAACCGTCGAGCAAACCCAAGAACGGTGCCAGCCAAGGAGCGACCTCGCCCATGGCCCAACCCTTTGTGGCCTTCATCTAGACGCCTCATAACATACAATTATGAAGTTCTTAAGTGTTCATGGACTATTTTTTAATGCCCATTTGTTAAAATGTTTAATTGGGCTTTAAGTTTAGAATATTTCAGTTTTCTTTTAATTGTTTTAATTAATATTTTCTTTATTTTAGGAGAAGGCTTCCTAGGACCTATAAAAGACTTCTTTTAGCTTAGAAATAAGGGAGTTGAAATTGAAATTGGAAAAACGTGAGTTTTGTTTTGAGAGCACCATTGCCGAAACTCAATTGAATATATAGAGTATTCTTTTGGGAATATTGTATGTGTTGTGTGATAGCTTAGCCACTCTTTTTTATGTCAATTTTCTTCTGATTATTGGTGTTTGCAAGTTGTTCATGAGCCTCCTCGTGGTGCAATCGATATTTAATTGATCGATTGTGTCTCGTTGTATTGGGATCGGGTCTCGGAGTCATTCAGTTTGGGTTCTTGATCATCAAGATTAAGGGTCTTAGTGTTGTTCTTCGTGGTTCCTTCTTTATCTATCATTTCCCTTAGTTTTTGCATCATTTGAGTCTTTGTTTGCTGTTTTCATTGTCTAATAGTGTTTTGTTGTTCTTCCGCTAATACAAGGCTTCTTCGTCTAGATCGTTTCAACGCGGTTAATCCCCGTATCAATTGGTATCAAAGAGCAGGTTGACGTTGAAGCCATCAAGAGTCTTAAAAAAAAATCTGAAAAACATGTTCTATTTGTCTTTCTTTGACCCTTGTTTCTCTTCTTGAGTCTTGTTTAAGTTGATCTTGTTTGTGCTTAGTTTGTGACGTTTTGGACACCAAAAATACCACCCAACCACCACTCGACCAACACTGAACCACCCTCGACCACCAGCCTTCATTATCTACCAAAATTCGTCCAAACCCCTCCCATAACCTGCTGCACACGTGAGTTTCAAAACAACTACCCACTTCCCTATTTTCTAGCCACAAACAAGCTCCATTCAAATTGAGTGGTTATTTTTAAAAAAAAAAATCCAATCTGCTTTTTGAGTTATTTTTGCTGAGAGCAAAAAAAAAAAAAAAAAAAAAACTAATCAAGCCATTCATCCTCGAACACACTCAACTCACACCACACGTAGCTTCCTTCAATAGCTTGCCTACCTCCACACGTTGTCTAGTTCTCCATTTCTAAGTATGGCAAGTTAATCTTAAATTAGGCTCTTCTAGAGTTCAAATTTTATTTTTACTGTCTTTCACGATAGTCATTTGGCATTGCATTACATTCTTGCATTGCAGTCATTTCCACTCAAGTCTTTACTCCTTGTTTTGAGTCATTTTGGCTTCTAGAATTTAGTATGTGGACTGCTTGCGTTACATAGTTGAATCCGTTGTTGCCTAATCTTTATATTTTGTGGTCTAAGCATTGGTCTTACAAAGGTCTTTGATGCATTCAAGGCAATTCATCCCCAACCTAAATCCCAAGAAGAGAGTGAGCCAAACACAAAGAGGGAAACACTTGTGAGCGTTTTCTGAATTTTCTTATCTAACATGTTCACTTGCTTTGTTCCATTTTGAAAATGTCAAGTATACAGAATCAGCTCATTTATAGCATGCTAAAGACCATCATTGGTGGCCTTGAACACCTCGTTGACAGACTTGACATGCTCGAAGCTCGACACACTCCACCCCCACCTGTGGAGATGGCCCATATCTACAACCAATTACAAGCCATGGAGGTCCGAATTAACGCTAAGAAGGAGGGGACAAAGAAGAAGGAGGACGTGCCCCAACGCCAAACGCTGCCAGCTCCAAAGTCGCACCAAACAGCCCAGATGCCAAATCCATCTACTTCATCAACGACATTGTCAATTGGGATTTCCACAACCCCAAAGATAAGCTCAAGGGAAGTCCGGGAATTGGATGAATCTCCAGCCAGGAAAGAGACGTTACAACTAGAAAAGGTCCGGATTCGTGGACGAATCCTTTTAAAGAAGGGGAGAATGATGCGGGAGCATTCGAACCATCAAGTACAAGGAGACCTCCGACATGCTTGCCCTCCTATTTATCAAGGCACCAGCCCAAGGGAGGATCCTTGCGTGTGGCCTAATTCCAACGCCAACCGTCGAGCAAACCCAAGAACGGTGCCAGCCAAGGAGCGAACCAAGGAGCGACCTCGCCCATGGCCCAACCCTTTGTGACCTTCATCTAGACGCCTCATAACATACAATTATGAAGTTCTTAAGTGTTCATGGACTATTTTTTAATGCCCATTTGTTAAAATGTTTAATTGGGCTTTAAGTTTAGAATATTTCAGTTTTCTTTTAATTGTTTTAATTAATATTTTCTTTATTTTAGGAGAAGGCTTCCTAGGACCTATAAAAGCCTTCTTTTAACTTAGAAATAAGGGAGTTGAAATTGAAATTGGAAAAACGTGAGTTTTGTTTTGAGAGCACCATTGCCGAAACTCAATTGAATATATAGAGTATTCTTTTGGGAATATTGTATGTGTTGTGTGATAGCTTAGCCAATCTTTTTTATGTCAATTTTCTTCGGATTATTGGTGTTTGCAAGTTGTTCATGAGCCTCCTCGTGGTGCAATCGATATTTAAATGATCGATTGTGTCTCGTTGTATTGGGATCGGGTCTCGGAGTCATTCAGTTTGGGTTCTTGATCATCGAGATTAAGGGTCTTAGTGTTGTTCTTCGTGGTTCCTTCTTTATCTATCATTTCCCTTAGTTTTTGCATCATTTGAGTCTTTGTTTGCTGTTTTCATTGTCTAATTCGTGTGTTTTGTTGTTCTTCCGCTAGTACAAGGCTTCTTCGTCTAGATCGTTTCAACGCGGTTAATCCCCGTATCAGCAGCTTAGTCTTCCTTTCCACCTTGATGGCCAAGTGTAGTAATTGTTCCATGGTGTTGTAGGGATACATATCAACTTCATTAGCCAAATTAGAGTTAAGAATACGAAGATACCTAGCCATAGTATTTTCTTCATCCTCTAGAACGTTGGCCTTCACCATAGCAACTTGCATATTCGTATAGGCTTCCTCAGCACTAAGAGAGCCTTGTCTCAAATTTCCAGCCGTTGTCGAAGCTCTCGGGTATAGTGAGGTGGAACGAACTGAGACCTCATTAGTGCCTTCATATGCTCCCATGTGGTGATTTGAGGATCCAATGTTCGCACACTTTCTTTGACTACGTGATCCCACCATACCAAGGCATAGCCTTGGAACTCGAGAGCGGCTAGCTGAACCTTCCTAGGCTCGCTGAAGTTATGACACAACCAGATCTGCTCGACTTTAGTTTCCCACTCCGTGTAGACGTCGGGATCACACTTTCCTTCAAAGGCGGGAATTTTGATTTTGACTTTGCCGAGACCGTCTTGTTCTTGATAGGGTCGTAGATTATCACGTTCTCGTCCTTGCCTTGGCTGTTGGAATGGTCATTGCAATCTTCCCAAGTATGATCCTCAAAAGGAGCTTCATTCCGTCGCTGAAAGTTATCAACAAATGGTGGCATGTTAGAAACATTAGGAAGGACGTTGGACTGTAAATTACCTTGATCCGGATGATCCGGCTCTCTAGTAACGTGTGAGGGACCGCCACACTCATAGTTGGCTCTCAAAGGTGGTGTCCGCGATGGTGGGGTTCGTGCTTCCATAGACTCCACTCGCTTGGATAGGTTAGCTATGGAATCGGACAATTGTTTCAATAGATTGAGCATCTCAGGCGTGACGGTCTCGCTGCTAGACTTGCTGGGGCTTCGGGGCCTAGACATGCTCAAGTAACAAACAAAGAACCGGTTAGGTTAGAAAACAGAGATCTCACTTGTGTATCGCTCACTCTCTCGTTGGTATTGCCTAGCTGGTGGCTCGAGTTGTAAGGATCCAACACCTTAAGATCACGATTTTCGAACCTTCTTAGCAACCCTTTGGAACTAGAACTGCCGAAACTGATGTTAGTGTCGAAGATCGATCAAGACACCCCTAATCGGAGTATTGACCGTTGGGTTGGTGTAGGTATGGTGATTTGTGATTAGAATGGCGTAGGAGTTGTTTGAGGGAGTTTTCTTGTGCTTGATGTCGATTAATAAAAGGGGCAACCGTTTTTGTGTTGTCTTTTTTTTTTTTTTTGAAAGATCTCTTAGACTTTGTCAAAGATTTGGGGGAGAGAAGGTAACCGAAACTGATTGCAATGAGATTTGTGGGAGAGAAGGTTACCGAATTTGACTGCAACGTTGATCTCTTTTTTTTTTTTGTGTTTACCTCTCCTCACGATGTTGTCCGGCCCTAAGAAACCCTTGGCTTTTGATTTTGCACACTTCAAGCACAAGTTAAACCTCAATTGGTTAAGCAATAAGGTTAAGAAAGAAGAAAGGAGTGATCAATTGTACCAACTGAGCTCTGATACCAACTGATACGGTATTAGTCCGTGAATGAGTCGATCTAGGTACAATGATCCCGAATCCGGCTGAATGAGGCGAATCCAGATGCGGAATGAAACGTGGAGATGGAATGGATGCAGGAAGACGTAGAGATGAACCAAAGAGAGTCAACGAAAGAAACCAAGGCGGAAGAGCCAAGACCCCGCTTCGTGAATGTCCTAGACCCGTCTCCAATACAACTTTACACTAGCTCCGGCTGGACTAGCACAAAGAGGGACTCGTGAAGGCTCGAAGCACCAATCCGAAGGCGGTTGACACGAACAAGCTCAGCCAAGCAAACAACGACAATGCCAACCAAAAACTCTCTTGTTCTTTGATTGATTTTGTGAATGATTACAACTGTAATTCTAAGCAGTGAAAAACGTATCCTATTCAGCAACTAAAGAGACTATATATAGACTCTTTTATCTAGACAAAATAAAGAAAAGAAAACTAAAACATTTGTGGAAGGTGGTAACAAGAGAGCTTCCACAAATGTAGCTAACAACTTAACAAACAACTAATCAGCATCAAAATAGGCTGACTTATTCAAAACAGATCCTTGAGACTGAGTTGGACGGTTTTTAAGAGGGAAATGGGCTGATTTGTTCACAACAGATCCATGAGTGATTTGGACGGTTTTTAAGAGCCCAAATGATGATCCGACTGATAGAGCTGGTTACTCTCTTGGGCCTCCTTGGACGTGAGCAGCTGGTTACTCTCTTGGGCTGCCTTGGACGTGAGCAGCTGGTTACTCTCTTGGGCTGCCTTGGACATGAGCAGCTGGTTACTCTCTTGGACCTCCTTGGACGTGAGCAACGTCTCTTCCCTTTGCTTGCTTGCTCCTGCATTCACCAAGAGATTAACACATGATGTATGGAAGTTAAATGGTTCACGCATGGTGCCAAGCAATAGCACTTCCCTTGACGTAACTTCTTGGATCTCCTTAGCTCTTGCCCTAGTAATGGGCCCTTGATCTCTTCCATGTGATGGTCCTACATCACTTGTTGTAAGATCTAATGAACTTGTTGTCAGGCTAGGGTCAGGATCAATTGTGAGATCCTAGCCCGTAGCGCTCCGAGTCCCGTGGATTTGGCGTGTTATATTTTTTCTTACACATTTCACAAAACATTCGTCATACGTACCTGCATATTACTGTCAAGATAAATTATTACTTATTATATGAAATATGATTATTGTGAGAAAAGATATATATGATCTATTTTTGCGGTACAAACTCTCTTTTTGGTTTCAATAGGGTCTTACAATTGTGTTTTTAAAACCTTGGTAAAAACAATTAACATAATAATAAGGCATATTTATTTATCACACACAATGTGATTTCTAGTCTCATTGTGGTTACATACAAAATGTTTGGTAAGCAATGGTCATGATGATGACCTTTGAAGATGAGACTTATTTATTTATTTATCTGATATACAAAATATTTTGAGCATGATGGTGGTTATGATAGTGATTGTAATGCAACCCCTTGTTTAAAGGTTATGATTTACACCTTAAAATTGGATAATTTTTAAAAATTAGTCAACAAACCTAAATATCATGAAATGATGAATTAGATGAAATAAGAGTGAAACAAACCGAAAACAGAATTAGAATTTGTGTATATACCGTCGGAGGTAACCAAATGCACGGTCATAGACATGAGAACCAAGAAAACTAGAACCAACATGACTCATGTGTAATGCCTGGAATTTTAGTTCCCGTAGGAGAGCGGTTTGATAGTCTTTAGTGGTGGCCACCGCCCTTGCGGCTTAGTCCTACCGTAGGTGCGGTGATCTAAGTGAAAGGGATTTTTATTCCATCTTCTTTCCGACCTCTCGTTTCCTTCTTTTCGACCCCTCGTTCTCTAAGTCATCCTTGGCTGCTTGACCTTTTGTTCTTTCCCTAAATGAGCAACCCTCTCTCTCGCCGCTTTCATTTCACGTTACTCTTCTTCTCCTACCCTCTCTTCTCTTCCTCTATCTCTTTCTTTGGAACTCTTGGTATCTTCTCCTATGGGGCTTCCTCTCCTCTTGTGTGAGCTGCTCATTCTAGATATGGAATAGAATCAGCGGATCCGAGATGCGTGAGTAATCTCTTCCCCTCCATCTTCTTCTTTTTGATCCCTAATGGTGGAAGCCATGGATTCTCAAGCTTGGTCCTCTTTGGTGTTGCATATGAGGGGATCCGATCTAGGCAATGGAGTGGTGTGTGAATCCATGTGATGGAAGTCCACGTGGGAGCAAGCCAACTAGAGGCAGCTTTGAACATCAAGAAACCAACCGAAGACTTGTTAGGATCTTTTGGAGTTCGACCGCACCCGCTGCTGGACAGCGCCGCGGGGGCGCCCTCAGCACCAGAGCCGCAGAGGCGGTTGGCCTGAGCCTTGGGGGTGGCCCCCTAGGCCGTAGGGGCGGCTCGAGTACAACTCAGGCTTCCGGTGCAGCCTTCTGCTCTTCTCCGTGGCCACGTTTCTTTGTTTCGCGACCAAGTCCCTACCCCAGTGAGTACCCCTTCTTCGATCTTGTATCCATCTCTTATCCTAGTGAGGTTATGTGTTAGAATCATGCTAGGTTGGATCTAGATAAACCTTGTGGAATCACATGTAGTCGCTTTGAACCTTAGGTGAGTGTTTGAGGATTGATTGAACGTTCTAAGGCTAGAAGTGTGGATGTTATCATGCGAGGCTTGTCGAGGGTGTGAGATTGTGGTCTTATGATTGTTAAGATTGTGGAGAATAGGATGTGAATATCCTAGCATGGGTTATGATGGTTGTGTTTTTGTAAGTTCGTGAGGACTTGGAGTGCTATCCTAGATTATGAGAGTGTATAATCTTGTAAGGTCAATAGGACTAGAAATCTAAAGACTTCTATCTTATGGGAGCAATGTTGATTATGTGCCTTGTTTTGATCAGGCTTTGAGTATATTCCTACGGGAAGTGAGATCGGTTGTTCTCGGTTTAGCTTGGAGATGAGGTAAGTCTCCGGACTTACTTAGATAGCTTATATGTATTAATTTGATGTGTGATGGTGGTGTGTGTTAAGCTTTGTTATAACTATGAAACCGGACTAGGACGACTTATTTATATATTGTTGGCCCAAGTGTATGTATATCGGGCGGTGACATCACTACCAAGCTCCCGAGGGAGACTGGGAGGTTCTCTACGACCAGGCCATACACGGTATACGGGGAGGGCACTACACCACTCCATACAGTATACGGGAGGTACGACGAACCACTCTTGTTGTTATACGGGGACAAGGGCGAGAATCTTAAGACTTCTCTTGTCACAATCTTAATAATTGGAAATAGTAATGGAATGTCGTAAATAAATGATCATAATCCGGCTTGTGTGTGTGAGCATGTTACGTGTTTATGATTACTTATGTGTGTATGCCATTACCGTCTTTCTAATACTTAGAATGTTAGCTAACGGTTTATACCGATGTTGTAGATGGCTTGCAGGTCAAGGATGTTGCCGAGTGATCCGGAGGAGTGGGCAGCCGAGGTTCTGTACATCATAGGGCGAGCTGGGGATTTGAGTCTTCGATTTATTGTAATATTTTTTATATTGTTGATGTTGTTGTAAGAACTCGGCTGGAGTCTTTCTTTCATTACTATTCGGGAATCATAACTATTGCATGAAATGTATTTCGGTTTTGGCCTTTTATTTGTGCCTTGTTGCAAGATCCCGTGAAATTGTTGTTAAGATAAGGGTCGGAACCCATGTGAGGTATCCACCAACAACACTCTGAGTCCCGCGGATTTGGGGTGTTACAATATGGTATCAAAGCCCTAGGTTGACAACAATGACACTCGCAATCTTCTAAATGCCGAATAGAAATAAACAGAACCCGCTAGGGTTCTGAGTTCTAAAAATGAATTTCGTTTTCAAATCACGAGCATAGTCGGGTTTGGGATAGAATGTACGGGACACCCACTCGTTCCACAAATCTCGACAGCTTAGTTGTGGATTTCTTGGACCTTGTATTATTGTTGTGGATTTCCTGGATTTGTTATGTTGGTATTTTTGTTAATATGGGACATATATAGACATATATACGTGCTTATGATATATAGTAGCATATAGAAATATAGGATCTTATAGTTAAGATGATAGAAAGATATCATCGCCCTTGTACGATGTCGTTTGGCTTAGGATAGTGTGCATACGAGGATGAGTACGCTCAAGTACCGAGTTGAGCATCACGTTCTGACGAACACCTTGGCGTTTCATCAGACTCCTTTTGAGGATGTCAAAGTAACCATGTGAAGGCTAATGAAGACATTAACCGCAATGACAAAATAGTAGAAGGAAACCTCGAGACAACTTAAGCAAAACCGAGATGGAACCTATACAAGTACGAAGGTGACATGACGAGATGAGGGTGGTTTTGAGGAAGCAATAATGGAGCATTAATAAAGCAACTAGAGACAATAAACTTATGATTCTTCCAAGTGCCGTGTCTACAAACTGAAGACGCGAATGAAGTGGCGAGGAATACAGTCTCGCTCGAGCAGAAAAGTAGCATTCAATTAAGGCAAGTGTTGCATAGACACTCCTAAGCACAAGAGTCAAGATGAGAAGTATGGTCGAACAAATTGTGAAAGATTTAAGAGACCCGTAAGTTAAGCTTACGGAAGTACCAGAAGATGAAGTGTCAATTTTACGAGAATATAGGCGGGTTGACTTATTCAGACATACGAGAGTTACGAGAAGAATCGCATCGTGAAGATTCACATGGTAGAATTTCCTTAGTGGAGTTAACCGGTTTCCGTTATGATGATAAAGCTAAGAAATGCCAAGAAGAAAGAAGTATGAGTAGATGTTGGCCCCAAGAGGATGAGAGATGCAACAAGAAGCTTTTATTTATGGAAAGACTTAAGTATATATTGTAGTACTTTTTCACATACATGAGGAAGCCTAACAGAAGAGCTAGTTGACCTGGAGATACAACTTAGTAACTATTCGCACCGCTCTAGCCTCACTGGGTGAATCCCTAACAACCACAAGCCGTTGAACTCTCGCTTCAACACTCCTAACGCCTAGTTGTGTAAGTCAACAAGTGAGTTTTGCTTACGTGACAGAAGACAGATTGAAAGCAAAGGTAAAGCCGTCCAGTGATCAAGTTAAGGTTACGAAGTGAATGGACGCTATATGGGGATAGAATATTTGAGAAGGTGTACTTGAAGGACATCATAGAAGAATGGTTAAGCATGTGAAAGAGAGTTATACGACAAAACAAGGCCGAGGAGGGTATAGTTATCCTATGAAAGAAGAAGGAAGCATAAAGTGTAGAATGAACTAACGGAGTTCAAGGTAAGAGTACCCCGAGGAGGGTAGCCTTCGTGGGAATGGAAACATGAAAAGTAAGAAGTAAGGTAAGTTGTTGACCTTGGAGAAGGTCAGGTATAAATAAGCTGGCTGGTGACAACCAAGAACGCACATGTGCCGGTTGTATATTGATGAGTGTAGATAGGAAGGGTAGATAAGACTATGGGAATATAGAGGATCGGTAACAAGATCTTGGAGTATTTCCGGTGGTTCGATGTAGGTAGTGAGGAAGTATGTCAACTGAAGCACAATTGTCTTAATCAAGTAATATTGCATGGGCTCAAGGCAAGTAACTGTAATACACCTCCCAGGGAGGGATTGTAACGGCCCTTTTTGACGACCTTCTTAGGTCATGGGATTGACATATTTTGAAACGGCACAGATTAGAACCTTTAAGTTTTGATCATGATAAAGGGAACTAGTGGATCAAGAGGAAGGTGAAACTTTCCTAGTTGCCTTACGCAAATGGGAAAATATATAAAGAGGATGCATGATATTTTCGTGATAATGAAACAGATTATATGTTGTTGTCCCGAACAAGATATAAGTCAAAGTTTCTAGACTCGCCCGAAGGAGCCATGGTGGCCATGGTGTGAATCGGATGACCGAGTTATAGTGACGCTACAAGCTTTGAGCTTAGGATGTTAGTACTGAGAAGTAATGAGTTGGAAATTTCAGTGGTTTTGAATGGGGAATTTCTTCTAGCATTTCCCACAGGGCATACTGGTACGGTGATGAGGAAAAGGACGGGACGGTAAAGCTGTATTATGATTATCGAGATATCCGTATGGTGTACGACAAGTAGAGGTATCATCGCCGTAGTGGACGGCTCGTTAGACTAGTTTCATGTGATTCCAGTGTTTTATATGACCGACTTGAAGTCGGGATGTCACTAACTAAGGGTAAGAAAAGAAAGGACCTACGTAAGACGGCATTTTTGGACCGGTATGGTCACTACTAGTTGTGATGAAGTTATTTGAGCTCACGAGTACGATCGACGAGCTTAGAGATTTTATAAATGACTATCAATCGATTTTCAGAATCGGATTACAGTGGTGGTGTACAATGTGTGGTTTTTCAGGAGGTTCCAAGGTGGACCATAACCTAATGTTATTCATGACACTACTGATGTGCGAGATGTATGAATGATTCTTTAAGTTTTGACTCTTGATAAGGGTTTGTTGTACCCTTAGAGTTGAGAGGAACAAGGTTAACACGGGATGACTATAATACAGGTTATGCGGGATAATATTTATGAGCAGAGTTATCTAAGTGGGAGTTAGGACGTCTAAAGTGACTTCCTAGGACATGTAGTGACAACGGGAGAGATCAAGTTAATCCAACGAAGACCAAGGTGGTATTTTCGCTGCTACCTCCAAGGAATGTGGAGGAGGTATGCAACTTTTAGGTTGGTGGGCTATAACTACCGAGTTGCGGAATGGTTTCAACGCCCTTCCTTTTTGAGGAAGTATACGAGAATGGTATGGTCCCAGCCGTGTCCGTGGAGCTTTGAAAAGTAGCAGAGGTGAGTGATCTCTACTCCGATATCTTTTACACAAACAAAGAGTCTTGGGGACTTGGTGACAAATAGTGATGCATCCAAGCGCGGCTTGGGATGCAAATGAAGTAACAAGAGAGGTTTCGTGTATGTGTTATACAACTTTGGGTATATGAGAGTCAAAGAAAGCTTCATCAAGAGCTTCATCCATGGAAATGGATGAAGGAGAGGAGAAGGAGTTAAGAAGCAAGGAAGAAGAAGGGAGGGAGGAAGAGTAGCTTACCAAACTGGATCTAAGTCTCCTCCACTACAGCAAAGAGCTTCGAAGGCAAGGATGGTGAAGAAGGATCACAAGAGAGGAAGAGTGGGAAAATGAACGTGAATGAGAAAGAGTGAAGAGAGAGGGAAAGGTGAGCTACAAAAGGGTGGGGATAACAAAGGGTCAACTGTCCCACTTGTCTCCTTACTCAAGGAACTGAGGGGTTGGAAAGCAAAAGGTGGAATAACAAAGTGTCGGTCCGGGATTTTGGAATAAATCCCGACACTCAGCACCCCGTGCCTGTGGGAAGATTGAGCCGCGCACATGGGAATATCGAAAAACCGCTCAATAGCCGGAATAAAAATTCCGGATGTTACAATGGTTATAGTGGGTTTTTCCAAGTCCCAATTCAGCCGGATGACCAATAAAAAACTACATTAACTTGTCCAATGGGAACATTTGCATATAGGAGAATGCCATTTGGGCTATGTAATGCACCCGCCACCTTTCAAAGGTGTATGATGGCTATTTTTTCCGAATATATTGAGAATATTATGGAAGTGTTCATGGATTATTTCTCGGTGTATGGCTCTTCCTTTGATCATATTCTTGCTAATCTATCTTTGGTGTTGAACAGGTGTGAGGAAACTAACCTTGTTTTAAATTGGGAGATATGAGACTTCATGGTAAGTGAAGGTATAGTCTTGGGACATTTGGTCTCCCATCGAGGCATTGAAGTTGATAGAGCTAAAATTGACACTATAGAGAAGTTGTCACCACCTAGCTCGGTGAAGGGGGTAAGGAGTTTCTTGGGGCATGCCGGTATTTACCGGAGGTTTACTAAAGATTTCTCTAAATTAAGTCTCTCGCTAACCTATTAATGAAAGATGTTGAGTTTGTTTTCTTGAAGGATTGCATTGAAGCTTTTTATAGGTTGAAGAATGCTTTGATCATCGCCCCAATTATGCAACCTCCGGATTGGAGCTTACCGTTTGAGGTGATGTGTGATGCGAGTGACGTGGTGATGAGGGACCATCCGAGCTAGCATCTCCGGAGTATGAGGGAGCTATCACACGTTCCCGAGCTAAGCAAATTGAGCATGAGACCGAGGGCTTGCTGATGTTATTAGCTACAAATGTTCATAACGAGGCTTGGCTCCTAAGTAAGCAAGAGAGCAACGACGCCAAGGCATAGGACTCAGCCAGCCCCGCACATGACGCAGCTGCTCCTCCCCACATTTCCAGCACCGGTCCATGTCTCTCATTGAGGAATGAGGTTTTTTAAGGCCTGCTTAGTGATTGTGTGTTTTAAGTAGCCCATTGGGCTTAATTTCCAGATTTTATTATGTCTTTTGTTTAAAGAGCTGAAACTATTTAAAGGCTCTTTTCATTACTTTTTAGGTAGATTATTATTGGTGAAAAACACTTGTTTTCAGATTTCATCTTCAATCAAAGGCGAGTTTTGATTGAAGAGTTATTATGATCAGATTTGGCTTAGTTGTTTCGCGTGTGTCAATTGCTCTCGGGTTCTTGGTGATCGTGAGATTCCATAAGCATCCTCCTCGTGTTGTCGATGTTCTAAGTCGGCTGTGTGAGGTTGTAAGGGGCTGAGTTCGTTGCATTGTTCTTGGTGGTTCTTGATCCCGAGATCAAGGGTTTCCACGTCGTTTGTGTCGGGTTCATCTACATCGTACCTTTCCTTTAATTTCCGTACCTTCGTATTCAGTTTAGCGGCTTCTTTTGTTCCCTTTGTTCGCAGTCCACGCAGCACACGAACAACCCTAGTCGGCTGCCTTAATCTTGCTGTTCTGCGTCCTTTCCTTCCTTCCGTCGTCTAGATCGAGCCAACGTCGGGTCTGCCCCGTATCAATCGGTATCAGAGCTCAAGGGTTGACGACGGATCGATCTTGTGTCTTTCCTTCTTATCGTGTCAGTTTTGAATTCTGCGAGCTTTCTTCTTGTGTTCTTGAAACTGATTGTGCTTGACTTGTTGTGTTGAAGGTTGTGTTGGTTTGTGAGTATCCTAGGCTGGCCATCACCATCTCCTCGACAAACCCTACTGCCGCCGGCCTTTGCTTACACACGCCCTATCGCCCATAAACCCTAATCACCATTGCTGCCGGCTGTGCCCTACTCGGTTGTGCCCTAACCGGTTGTGCCCTAATCGACTGCCATTGGACTTGTTATTCTTCAAACTCCATAACCCACGTTCAAGCACTAGGAGAAGATCTCTTTTGTTTCAATTTTAATTTATTTTGTAATTATTAGCCAGATTTGTTAGTCAAGGAAGTTCCTACATTTTAGGTAACAAAAAGCATATCATTCAAAAAAAAAAGAAAGAAAAAGGAAGCTGATCATTCAAAAAAAAAAAAAAGAAGTTGATCATTCAAAAAAAAAGAGAAGTTTTATTACATTTTATTTGATTTTGTGATCTTTAGTATTGTATGTTATCTTGTGGTGCAAACTGCCTAATCACGTCATTATCTCCCAGCACTCTCGAGGCTTTCAGCAAGAACATATGCTCGGCTAACCATCGGCAACCCATCACCCTCAACGTCCGCACCCTCATCGCCCACACCCTCATCGCCTGCACCCTCATCTCTCACCACGTCTTCCCTCTCACCTTGCTACCTCTAACCTAGCCTCGGATTACTCACACTCCAAGGCAGTCCAGAAGTGCAACAAGTAGAGCTTTAATCGGTGAGTCTTCTTCTTTTCTTCTCTTCAAATATTCTGTTTGGTGATCTTCTTAAGTCCTTGTGATTCAATTCTGTATTGTTGAGTTTGAGCTGATTTCGCATAGAACTGAATTGCATTGAGTCCTAATCAATTTTTGGTTGTTTTGGATACCTAGACACCTTAACTCAAGTGGGGTTTTTGACTCATTCGAAGCGATTCATCAACAAGCCTGACTATCACAAGAGTGTGAGTAGAAAAAGGAGTGAAACACTTGAGAGGTGTTTTGATTTCTAACCTTAACATATTCAGTGTTTGTTTTCTTTGTGATAATGTCTACCCATAGCCGTGTTTCGACAACGAGCCCCGAGCCGACAGATCCGACAACATTCAGCTTGTTGAAGCAAATGAACGACAACATTGCCGCTTTGACCACTCGTATGAGGGCTCTAGAAGCTCGCCAGCCCTTAGCTTCAGCCTTTGAGCAAGGAGACCATGCACAGCAGCCACCGCAGCCCCGAGGTCCTTTGCCCAACCAACGAGCCGCCTTTGAGGCCGCTAACATGGCGCAGCAAGGCAATACACTGTAGGAGCTTTTGCAGCCGCCTCTTCAAGGCCACCTGGGTCACCGATATGGGTATGATCCTTGTCCCAACTCTCCTTTACCTAGAAACGTTGTCCCTCCCATTAATGTGCACAGGTACAATGAGGAAGAGGAACAGTCAATGACGGGAGAGGCTTGGGCTCCACCACCGTAGCAAGGGTATCAAGGATATCAACGTAGGAACCGGGAACCCGAACAAGACGGGATTGGTAAGATAAAGGTGAAAATCCCCGTCTTCGAGGGCAAGTGTGATCCGGATACATACATGTTGTGGGAGACCAAAATAGAGCAAATTTGGTCATGCCACAATTTTTCCGAGCACAAGAAGGTGCAATTGGCGGCCTTGGAATTTCAGGAATTTGTTCTTATTTGGTGGGATAAGCTAGTACGGGAAAGGAGACTTGCTCTTGATCCCCCCGTGGCTACTTGGGAACAAAGAACAAGACGGACTCGGAAAGGTCAAAATCAAAATTCCCGCTTTTGAAGGAAAGTGTGATCCCGACGTCTACACGGAGTGGGAAACTAAAGTTGAGCAGATTTGGTTGTGTCACAACTTCAGCGAGCCTAGGAAGGTTCAACTAGCAGCTCTTGAGTTCCAAGGCTATGCTTTGGTATGGTGGGATCACGTAGTCAAAGAAAGAGTTCGAGCCTTGGATCCTCAAATCAGCACATGGGAGCATATGAAGGCACTAATGAGGGCTAGGTTCGTTCCACCTCACTATACCCGAGAGCTTCGACAACGGCTGGAAAATTTGAGACAAGGCTCACTTAGTGTTGAGGAAGCCTATACGAATATGCAAGTTGCTATGGTGAAGGCCAACGTTCTAGAGGATGAAGAAAACACTATGGCAAGGTACCTTCGTATTCTGAATTCTAATTTGGCTAATGAGGTTGATATGTATCCATACAGCACCATGGAGCAATTACTACACTTGGCCATCAAGGTGGAAAGGAAGACTAAGGTGCGAAACTGGGAATACAAGCCACCTTCCGGGACGCCCAATGCTTGGCAAGCACACAGCAGCCGGCTGCATAGCCACGACAGGGAGCAAGGAGTCCGGAAGGAGGAGAGGAAATCGGCACCTATAGGCCAAGAAGGACAAAGAAAGTCGTCTACAACAGCCACTACACCACGATCCTTGAATGAGCCTTCAAGTGATCATCGAGGGAGTATTTCTATCTCTAACTTTAGAACTAGGGACATTGTGTGTTTTAAATGCCAAGGTAGAGGTCACATGAGTAGAGAATGTCCTCATAGACGCACTTTGATCATAAATCATCTAGGAGAGTATGAGAGTGAGGATGATGTGGAATTAGATGATGAAAATGCCTTAAATGATGACAATGAACAAAATGAGAATGATGATTGCATTGAGTATGAACAAGGTGAATCTTTGATAGCTAGGAGAACTTTGCATGTCCAACTAGCACCTTGTGAGGATAACCAACGTGAAAATCTGTTTCATACTAGATGTAGCATTAAAGGAAAAGTGTGTAATGTGATAATTGATGGAGGAAGTTGTTGCAACATAGCTAGCACTGAAATGGTAAACAAATTACAACTTCTTACATTTTATCACCCTAGGCCATATAAACTACATTGGATGAATGAATGTGGAGAACTTAAGGTTAATAAGCAAACTAAGGTCAATATAACATTAGGATCATATGAGGATGTTATTACATGTGATGTTGTGCCTATGAATGCTTGTCACTTGTTGCTTGGTCGTCCATGGCAATATGATAGGAAAGTTGTCCATGATGGGTTTTCTAACAAATATAGCTTTGAGTATAAGGGTAAAACTTTAACACTTAAACCTATGACACCTTTACAAATAGCCGAGTACTATGAGAACAAGAGGGTAGAGCAAGGAACCCCTCCCAAGCCTAAGATCACACGGCCAAAGAGTAACGAGAATAAAACCCATCAAACATTGTTAGTACAACCAACAAGTAGCTATCTTGAGTCTAGGAATGAATTTGTCACTAACTATGCTTCTATTGATGTGCTAATGATGAGTTTGTGTAAATCTCTAGTGAATGTGCCTCATGACTCTACGAACCCACTTCCTAGATCTATTCAAGGGCTGTTAGATGAATTTAGAGACGTTTTTCCTGATGAGATTCTAGCCGGCTTGCCGCCCATTAGGGGCATTGAACACCAAATAGATTTAATACCCGGAGCCACTCTTCCCAATAGGCCCGCCTATAGGATGAACCCTACGGAAGCCCAGGAAATTCAGAACCAAGTTCAAGCCTTGCTAGATAAGGGGTATGTGCGGGAAAGCCTTAGTCCTTGTGCCGTTCCCGTTCTGCTAGTACCCAAGAAGGATAATACTTGGAGAATGTGTATTGATTGTAGATCAATCAATAACATTACTATCAAGTATAGACACCCGATTCCCCGTTTAGATGATATGCTTGATGAGTTACATGGAGCTACAATTTTCACTAAGATTGACCTTAGGAGTGGCTACCATCAAATTAGAATGAAGGAAGGGGATGAATGGAAAACAGCTTTTAAAACCAAATTTGGACTCTATGAGTGGCTAGTAATGCCTTTTGGTTTAACTAACGCTCCTAGTACTTTCATGAGATTAATGAATCATATTTTGAGACCTTATATTGGTTTATTTGTTGTAGTCTACTTTGATGACATTCTTATCTATAGTAAGACTTTAAAAGAGCATGAAAATCATTTGAGAGATGTGCTTGCTACCTTGCGTATAGAATACTTGTATGCTAATATTCAGAAATGTGATTTCTATACTAACCGAGTGATTTTCCTTGGTTTTGTAGTAAGTGCCAATGGCTTGCAAGTGGATGAGGACAAGGTGAAAGCAATCAATGATTGGCCCACTCCTAGGACTGTTGGTGACGTGAGGAGCTTCCATGGCTTAGCTACCTTCTATAGAAGGTTTGTGAGAGATTTCAGCACCATTGCAGCCCCACTCACGGCTTTGACCAAAAAGAAGGTTCCTTTTGAGTGAAATGAACCGCAGCAAAGAGCCTTTGAAGAGCTCAAAAGACGCCTCACCCACACACCACTACTAGCTCTACCGGACTTCACTAAACCCTTTGAGGTTGAATGCGACGCATCCGGCATTGGTATTGGCGGCGTCCTTATGCAAGAAGGTAAGCCTCTAGCTTTCTTTAGTGAAAAATTGAAAGGTGCATGCTTAAACTATTCTACATATGACAAAGAATTGTATGCCTTGTTTAGAGTACTCAAAACATGGCAACATTACCTTTGGCCTCAAGAGTTTGTTTTGAAAACCGATCATGATTCACTTAGACACTTTAGGAGCCAAGATAAGCTAGATAGACGGCATGGTAGGTGGATGGAGTTCATAGAAACCTTTCCTTACATTATCAAGTATAAGAAAGGAAAGGATAATATCGTAGCAGATGCATTGTCTAGGAGATACACCTTAATCACCACTTTGGATTCTAGGATGTTAGGTTTTACTTACATTAAAGAATTATATGTGGATGATGCTGAATTTGGGAAGATATTTCATAGATGCACTACTCAAGGCCCTTATGATAAGTACTTTGTGTTTGAAGGTTTCTTGTTTAAGGTGGATAAGATTTGCATACCTAGATGTTCCCTTAGGATCTTATTGGTGGAAGAAGCCCATAAAGGAGGTTTAATGGGGCATTTTGGGAGGGACAAAACTTATAACATGTTGCAAACTCACTTTTATTGGCCTCATATGTTAAGGGATGTAGAACACATGCTTAAGAGGTACATTGAATGTCTTAAGGCCAAAGCTAGGGTACAACCCCACGGGCTGTATACGCCCTTACCGACGCCTAATGGCCCTTGGGAGGACATAAGTATGGATTTCATTGTTGGACTACCTAGGACTAAGAAAGGAAGAGATTCCATTTTTGTGGTAGTAGATAGATTCTCTAAAATGGCACATTTTATTCCATGTCATAAAACTGAAGATGCATATAATGTTGCTAATCTTTTCTTTAAGGAAATAGTTAGATTGCATGGAATACCTAAAACTATTGTTAGTGATAGAGATGTCAAGTTTTTGAGTTTCTTTTGGAAGACACTTTGGGGAAAAATGGGCACTAGATTACTATTCTCGACCTCTAGTCATCCCCAAACAGATGGGCAAACGGAAGTCACCAATAGGACCCTAACGACCCTCCTTAGAACCATGTTGAAAGATAACTTAAAAGAATGGGAAGACATGTTACCACATATTGAGTTTGCTTATAATCGCACCATGCATTCTTCCACTTTGTTATCACCTTTCAAATGTGTTTATGGATTTAACCCTTTAACTCCTTTGGACTTATTACCGATTCCTCGAAAGGATCGAGTAGCTTTTGATGCATTGGAACAGGTGGACTACATTAAGGAACTTCATGCTAAGACCAAGGCTGAACTTGACAAGAAGGGCGTTGAAACTGCAGCTCGGAATAACAAGGGACGTCGGAAGATGGTTTTCCAGCACGGTGACTTAGTTTGGCTACATCTAAGGAAAGAGCGGTTTCCGACAAAACGCCATTCCAAGCTAGCACCACGAGGTGATGGACCATTCAAAGTCTTACACCGGATTAATGACAATGCATATGTGTTGGACTTACCGGAAGAGTATGGAGTTAGCACCACTTTTAATGTAGGAGATTTGAGCCCCTATGAAGGAGATTCGGAACAAGATGAAAATTCGGGGTCGAATTCTTTCCAAGAAGGAGTGGATGATGTAGGACCATCACATGGAAGCTATCAAGGTCCCATTACTAGAGCAAGAGCTAAGGAGATCCAAGAGATTATGTCAAGGGAAGTGCTATTGCTTGACACAATGCGTGAACCGTTTAATTTCATACATCATGTGTTAATCTTTTGATGAATGTAGGAGCAAGTGAACCAAGCAAGGATTGTCCGTGATTGAGTCGATCTAGGCACAATGATCTCGAACCAGGCTGAATGAAGCGATTTCAGAATGCGGAATGGATTTAGGTGATGAAATGGCGCAGGAATGGTGAAGAGAAGAACCAAAGAGATGTCAACGAAGGAACCAAGGCTGAAGAGCCAAAACCCCAATCGTGAATGCTCTAGACCCGTCTCCAATACAACTTTACACTAGCTCCGGCTGGACTAGCACAAAGAGGGACTCGTGAAGGCTCGTAGCACCAATCCGAAGGCGGTTGACACAAACAAGCTCAGCCAAGCAACAACAGCAATGCCAACCAAAAACTCTCTTGTTCTTTGATTGATTTTGTGAAATGATTACAAATGTAATTCTAAGCAATTGGGAATAACGTAACTAATCTGCAGCTAAAGAGGCTATCTATATACTCTTTTATCTAGACAAAATAAAGAAAAGAGAATTAAAAACATTAGTGGGAATGTGGTAATAAGAGAGCTTCCTCTAATGTAGTTAACAACCTAACAAACACTAATTTCAACTTAAAAATAGGCTGACTTATTCAATTAACTCTAGGAGTGTGCTGGACGTTTTTTAGGAGCAAAATGGGCTATCCGAATGGGCTGAGTTGTTCAACAGATCCATGAGTGATTTGGATGTGTTTTAAGAGCCCAAATGATGATCCCGAATGGGCTGAATTGTTACTCTCTTGGACCTCTTTAAACGTGATCAGCTGGCTGCCTTCTTGGGCTGTTTTAGATGTGAGCAGCAGCCTACCCTCTTGGACTGCCTTGGATGTGTTTGCTTGCCTCCCCTCTTGGGCTGCCTTGGACGTGAGCAGCAGGCTATCCTCGTGGGCTGCTTTGGACGTGATCAACATCTCCTCTCCTGGGCTGCATTGGACGTGGGCAACAGCCTCCTCTTGGGCTGCATTGGCGTGAGCAACAGCCTCCCCTTGGGCTGCATTGGCGTGAGCAACAACCTCCTCTCCTGGGCTGCATTGTACGTGAGCAACAGCCTGCATGGTCTCCTCGAGCTGCATGGGAAGTGAGTACGTCGGCATGGTCTCCTTGCTTGGTTCGCTTGCTCCTACATTCACCAAAAGATTAACACATGATGTATGAAAATTAAATGGTTCACGCATTGTGTCTAGCAATAGCACTTCCCTTGACATAACTTCTTGGATCTCCTTAGCTCTTGCTCTAGTAATGGGACCTTGATATCTTCCATGTGATGTTCCTACATCATCCACTCCTTCTTGGAAAGAATTCGACCCCGAATTTTCATCTTGTTCCGAAACTCCTTCATAGGGGCTCATATCTCCTACATTAAAAGTGGTAGTAACTACAAAACCAAGAAAAATCACTCGGTTAGTATAGAAATCACATTTTTGAATATTAGCATACAAGTATTCTATACGCAATGTAGCAAGCACATCTCTCAAATGAATTTCATGCTCCTTTAAGGTCTTACTATAGATAAGAATATCATCAAAGTAGACTACAACAAATAAACCAATATAAGGTCTCAAAATATGAAGTGGAATCGTAGAGTCATGAGGTACATTAACTAGAGATTTACACAAACTCATCATTAGCACATCAATAGAAGCATAGTTAGTGACATATTCATTCCTAGACTCAAAATAGCTACTTGTTGGTTGTACTAACAATGTGTGATGGATTTTGTTCTCTTTACTGTTAGGCCGTGTGTTCTTAGGCTTGGGAGGGGTTCCTTGCTCTACCCTCTTGTTCTCATAGTACTCGGCTATTTGTAAAGGTGTCATAGGTTTAAGTGTTAAAGTTTTACCCTTATACTCAAAGCTATATTTGTTAGAAAACCCATCATGGACAACTTTCATATCATATTGCCATGGACGGCCAAGCAGCAAGTGACAAGCATTCATAGGCACAACATCACATGTAATAACATCCTCATATGATCCTAATGTTATATTGACCTTAGTTTGCTTATTGACCTTAAGTTCTCCACACTCATTCATCCAATGTAGTTTATATGGCCTAGGGTGATAAAATGTAAGAAGTTGTAATTTGTTTACCATTTCAGTGCTAGCTATGTTACAACAATTTCCTCCATCAATTATCACATTACACACTTTTATTTTAATGCTACACCTAGTATGAAACAGATTTTCACGTTGGTTATCCTCACAAGGTGCAAGTTGGACATGCAAAGTTCTCCTAGCTATCAAAGATTCACCTTGTTCATACTCAATGCAATCATCATTCTCATTGTCATCATTTAAGGCATTTTCATCATCTAATTCCACATCATCCTCACTCTCATATTCTCCCAGATGATTTATGATCAAAGTGCGTCTATTAGGACATGCTCTACTCATGTGACCTCTACCTTGGCATTTAAAACACACAATGTCCCTAGTTCTAAGTTAGAGATAGGAGTACTCCCTCTATGATCACTTGAAGGTTCATTCAAGGATCGTGGTGTAGTGGACGGTGTAGAAGACCTTCTTTGCCCTTCTTGGCCCATAGGTGTCGATTTCCTCTCCTCCTTCCGGCCTCCTTGCTCCCTGCTGAGGTTATGCAGCCGGCTGTTTTGTGCTTTCCACCTTGATGGCCAAGTGTAGTAATTGCTCCATGGTGCTGTATGGATACATATCAACCTCATTAGCCAAATTAGAATTCAGAATACGAAGGTACCTTGCCATAGTGTTTTCTTCATCCTCTAGAACGTTGGCCTTCACCATAGCAACTTGCATATTCGTATAGGCTTCCTCAGCGCTAAGTGAGCCTTGTCTCAAATTTTCCAGCCGTTGTCGAAGCTCTCGGGTATAGTGAGGTGGAACGAACCTAGCCCTCATTAGTGCCTTCATATGCTCCCATGTGCTGATTTGAGGATCCAAGGTTCGAACTCTTTCTTTGACTACGTGATCCCACCATACCAAAGCATAGCCTTGGAACTCGAGAGCGGCTAGTTGAACCTTCCTAGGCTCGCTGAAGTTGTGACACAACCAAATCTGCTCAACTTTAGTTTCCCACTCCGTGTAGACGTCGGGATCACACTTTCCTTCAAAAACGGGAATTTTAATTTTGACCTTTCCGAGCCCGTCTTGCTCTTGATAGGGCCGAAGGTTATCTCGTCCTTGCCTTGGCTGCTGGAATGGCCGATTGTAGCCCTCCCACGTGTGGTCCTCAGCTTCATTCCGTCGCTGAAAGTCATCAACAAATGGTGGCATGTTAGAAGCATTAGGAAGAACGTTGGACTGTACATTACCTTGATCCGGAGGATCCGGCTCTCTAGTAACACGTGAAGGACCGCCAAACTCATAGTTGGTTCTCAAAGGTGGTGTTTCAATAGACTGATTATCTCAGGCGTGACGGTCTCGCTACTTGACTTGTTGGGACTTAGGGACCTGGACATGCTCAAGTAACAAACAAAGAAACTGGTTAGGTTAGAAAAACAAAGATCTCACTTGTGTATCGCTCACACTCTCGTTGGTATTGCCTAGCTGGTGGCTCGAGTTGTAAGGATCCAGCACCTTAAGATCGCGATTTCCGAACCTTCTTAGCAACCCTTTGGAACTAGAATTGCTGAAACTGAATGTTAGTGTCAAAGATGAATCAAGACACCCCTAATTGGAGTATTGACCGTTGGGTTGGTGTAGGTACGGTGAATTGTGTTTAGAATGACGTTTTGAGCTGATTGAAAGAGTCGACTTGTGCTTGATTAATAAAAGAAAGGGCCAGCCGTTTTTTGTAGTGTTTTTTTTTTTTTTTTTTGAAAGATATCTTAGACTTTGTCAAAGATTTGTAGGAGAGAGAAGTAACCGTAATTGATTGCAGATAGGGTTACCGAAACGTGTATGCAGCGTTTGAGCTTTCTCTTTTGTTTTGTTTTCGTTTTGTGTTTGCCTCTCCTCAAGATGTTGTCTGGCTTTTGAATTGGCACACTTCAAGCACAAGTTAGATCTCAATTGGATAAGCAATAAGGTTAACAAGACGAAGAAGTGATCAATTGTACCAACTGTGCTCTGATACCAACTGATACGGGATTGTCCGTGATTGAGTCGATCTAGGCACAATGATCTCGAACCAGGCTGAATGAAGCGATTTCAGAATGCGGAATGGACGTAGGTGATGAAATGGCGCAGGAATGGTGAAGAGAAGAACCAAAGAGATGTCAACGAAGGAACCAAGGCTGAAGAGCCAAAACCCCAATCGTGAATGCTCTAGACCCGTCTCCAATACAACTTTACACTAGCTCCGGCTGGACTAGCACAAAGAGGGACTTGTGAAGGCTCGAAGCACCAATCCGAAGGCGGTTGACACAAACAAGTTCAGTCAAGCAACAACAGCAATGCCAACCAAAAACTCTCTTGTTCTTTGATTGATTTTGTGAAATGATTACAAATGTAATTCTAAGCAATTGGGAATAACGTAACTAATCTGCAGCTAAAGAGGCTATCTATATAGACTCTTTTATCTAGACAAAATAAAGAAAAGAGAATTAAAAACATTAGTGGGAAGGTGGTAATAAGAGAGCTTCCTCTAATGTAGCTAACAACCTAACAAACACTAATTTCAGCTTAAAAATAGGCTGACTTATTCAATTAACTCTAGGAGTGTGCTGGACGTTTTTTAGGAGCAAAATGGGCTATCCGAATGGGCTGAGTTGTTCAACAGATCCATGAGTGATTTGGATGTGTTTTAAGAGCCCAAATGATGATCCCGAATAGGCTGAATTGTTACTCTCTTGGACCTCTTTAAATGTGATCAACTGGCTGCCTTCTTGGGCTGTTTTAGATGTGAACAATAGCCTACCCTCTTGGACTGCCTTGGATGTGTTTGCTTGCCTCCCCTCTTAGGCTGCCTTGGACGTGAGCAGCAGGCTATCCTCGTGGGCTGCTTTGGACGTGATCAACATCTCCTCTCCTGGGCTGCATTGGACGTGGGCAACAGCCTCCTCTTGGGCTGCATTGGCGTGAGCAACAGCCTCCCCTTGGGCTGCATTGGCGTGAGCAACAGCCTCCTCTCCTGGGCTGCATTGTACGTGAGCAACAGCCTGCATGGTCTCCTCGAGCTGCATGGGAAGTGAGTACGTCGGCATGGTCTCCTTGCTAGGTTCGCTTGCTCCTACTTCCCTTGACATAACTTCTTGGATCTCCTTAGCTCTTGCTCTAGTAATGGGACCTTGATATCTTCCATGTGATGTTCCTACATCACATCCCCAAACGGATGGGCAAACGGAAGTCACCAATAGGACCCTAACGACCCTCCTTAGAACCATCTTCAAAGATAACTTAAAAGAATGGGAGGACATGTTACCACATATCGAGTTTGCTTATAATCGCACCATGCATTCTTCCACTTCGTTATCACCTTTCAAATGTGTTTATGGATTTAACCCTTCAACTCCTTTGGACTTATTACCGATTCTTCGAAAGGATCGAGTAGCTTTTGATGCTTTGGAACAGGCGGACTAGATTAAGGAACTTCATGCTAAGACCAAGGCTGCACTTGATAAGAAGGGCGTTGAAACTGCAGCTCGGAATAACAAAGGACGTCGGAAGATGGTTTTCCAGCCCGGCGACTTAGTTTGGATACATCTAAGGAAAGAGCGGTTTCCGATAAAACGCCATTCCAAGCTAGCCCCACGGGGTGATGGACCATTCAAAGTCTTACACCGGATTAACGACAACGCTTATGTGTTGGACTTACTGGAAGAGTATGGAGTTAGTACCACTTTTAATGTAGGAGATTTGAGCCCCTATGAAGGAGATTCGGAACAAGATGAAAATTCGGGGTCGAATTCTTTCCAAGAAGGAGTGGATGATGTAGAACCATCACATGGAAGATATCAAGGTCCCATTACTAGAGCAAGAGCTAAGAAGATCCAAGAAGCTACGTCAAGGGAAGTGCTATTGCTTGGCACAATGCGTGAACCATTTAATTGCCATACATCATGTGTTAATCTTTTGGTGAATGTAGGAGCAAGCGAACCAAGGGAGGAGACCATGCCGACGTGCTCATTTCCCAGGCAGCTCGAGGAGACCATGCCGACGTGCTCACTTCCCAGGCAGCTCGAGGAGACCATGCAGACGTTATTCACTTCCCATGCAGCCCAAGAGGATAGGCTGTTGCTCACGTCCAAGGCAGCCCAAGAGGGGAGGCTGCTGCTCACGTCCAAAACAGCCCAAGAAGGTAGCCAGCTGATCATGTTCAAGGAGGCCCAAGAGAGTAATCAGCTCCCTCATTCGGATCATCATTAGGGCTCTTAAAAACCATCCAAATCACTCATGGATCTGTTGAATAATTCGGCCCATTCGGATAGTCCATTTGGCTCTTAAAACTGTCCAACTCACTCCAAGGATCTGTTTTGAATAAGTCAACCTATTTCCATGCCGATTAGTTGTTTGTTAAGTTGTTAGCTACATTAGAGGAAGCTCTCTTATTACCACCTTCCCACTAATGTTTTAGTTTTCTTTTCTTTATTTTTGTCTAGATAAAAGAGTCTATATATATAGCCTCTTTTAGCTGCTGAATAGGTATGTTATCTTCATTGCTTAAGAATTACAATTGTAATCATTCACAAAATCAATCAAAGAACAAGAGAGTTTTTGGTTGGCATTGCTGTTGTTTGCTTGGCTGAGCTTGTTTGTGTCAACCGCCTTCGGATTGGTGCTTCGAGCCTTCACGAGTCCCTCTTTGTGCTAGTCCAGCCGGAGCTAGTGTAAAGTTGTATTGGAGACGGGTCTAGGGCATTCACGAAGTGGGGTTTTGGCTCTTCAGCCTTGATTCCTTTCGTTGACTCTCTTTGGTTCTTCTCTACACCTTCCTGCGTCCATTCACCATCCACGTTTCATTCCGCATCTAGATTCGCCTCATTCAGCCGGATTCGGGATCATTGTACCTAGATCGACTCATTCACGGACTAATACCGTATCAGGTGCGGTTCTTCAAACGAGTGATCTTCCCAAGATTTGGAACACCAAGAGTGAATATAAGTGATGGATGAAAGCATTTCACATCTAGAAACTTTGGAACATTGTTGGCCAAGTACGAGGTGACTCACAAGGTTGCAACACCTTATCACCCCCAAACAAGTGGGCAAGTTGAGATCTCCAACCGGGAGATCAAGGGGATTTTGGAAAAGGCGGTTTCAAGGACTAGAAAGGATTGGGCCATGAGGCTTGATGATGCTTGTAGGCAAATAGAACTGCCTTCAAAACACGAATTGGAACAGCCCCCTACAAGTTGTTTTGTGGCAAGTCTTGCCACCTCCCGGTCGAAATGGAGCATAGAGCGTTTTGGGCCATAAAGTGGTTGAACTTTGACATCATGGAGGCCGGTGAGAAGAGGTTTCTAGACATCAATGCACTTTAGGAGCTTAGACTTGATGCTTACGGGAATGCCCGAATCTACGAGATGGCTCATGCCATCTCGTAGCCTACATTTGAACCTTGCTGGGACGAGCAAGCGACAATATGGGGTATTTTGATGACGTGATTTATGACACTAGATTAGGCACTCTTTTAGGTAGTTTTTGCATTCATTCATGCATGGTTTTGCCTATGTTCGGGACGTTTATGCTTAATCAAGTCATTTTGTCGGAATAGACGTCTACATGAGCATTTGTCGGTTTTGTAGTTATTTTGGAGACCTTTCATGCATTATTGATCACATCCGAGGATCAAGCCTCGTGACGGACCGAATTCGAGGTTCCAATGAAGCAGGCCTAGAGAAAAGAAGAAGAAATTTACCTTAGTTGATGCGAGCCATGCACCGGCTTTGTGTTTAGCCATGATCCTAGCCATGCAACCACTCATCTCGGTTCAGCCCCCACCCATCTCGGCTGAGATGCTCTTTGAAGGGACCGAGATCACCTGTTGGACCACCTTGACACTTAGCACACTCCTTCTAGCCCACGGCATTTCGCTCCCATGATGGAGAAGAAGTGTTATATTGCAACTTGCACACATTTTGCAGAGGATTCTCACCTTGGACTAAATTTTGAATCTTTTTGGGCAAGTCATAGTGTGGAGAAGAGAAGAAGAAAGCTCCCATTGAAGAGCAGAAGAAGAACACACCATTTGATAGCTTTAGAGTGAGTTTTTGAGATTCTTGTAGTGAGGAAAGTTGTAGAGATTGTTGTGCTCGTTTTGAATCTACTCTTGGAAAGTTGTAAATTGGTTCTAAACTCATTAATCAACTTGTTCTTGCTTTATATTGCTTCCTTTCTCCTCATCTAGCTAGCATGCATATGTGATGATATGATGATGAATAATTTTAAGATAATTGTTGTTGGCTATGTAGCATGAGATTCTAGGGAGATGGATGAAAGGTTATGGCTAGGATTATGATAGATTGAACTTAGATGTATCTTAGGATAGTTGCTTCCTCAAAATTCCTATCTCAATTTACAATCTCAACCTGTTCTTCAACCGTGTCGGCCGAGATGTGCTTGATCCACCCGAGGTGTGTGAGTTGTTGTTCTTATGGTGTTATATATTCATGGTAGGGAGTTGGAGAGTTGAAATTCTAGTGTTTGTTAAGCCTAATCTAGCTTAAGGTGACTTTTGTTAGTAGACTAAGTGAGGGGAGAGACTTACCCGGTAATTCCAGACCTTAGGTATAGAAGATGAAAAACGTTAATTAGTAGTGAGCCTCACAATCCGCTATTGGATTGAGTGTGTTAGGATTTGCAACACCCCGAATCCGCGGGACTCGGGATGCTACGGGCGGAGACCTCACAATTGTAAGAGTCTTAGTCCTTGGAGCCTAGGAGCCTTGTTGAGCCTTATCTGAGCCCTAGTTGGACCCTTTCAGCCGCCCCAACGAACTAGGACGGTCGCCCCCGCGGCTAGGCGCCCCTGCGCCTCACAAAACCGCCCTTGCGGCTCTGTGTGGGTAAACCCGCTTTCGTTGACTCTTTGACCCGTGCTTTGCGGCTGACTTCCTTTATAAGCCTCCCTTTGCTTCTCTAAGAGGGTTTCTTCTTCCTCTTCAGCTCCCTTTCCATCCTTATGTTCTTCTTCTTCTTCTTCATCTTCTCTTCTTGATCTTCCTTTGATCTTGTGAGAAGGCTTTGAGAGTTTGTTTGAGGTTTTGAGCTTGGATGATCTTGAGCTTGTTGCTAAGAGTTGTTGATGTTGGGTTGAGGTTGTGGAAGTGATGTTTGCTCCTGGTTGCAGCTTAGGGTTTGTTGTGGTAAGCTCTTCACCTCCATCTTCCTTTCTTTCTTTCTTTCTTTCTTTCTTTCTTTCTTTCTTTCTTTCTTCTTCTTTGCTTCTTTCTTTCTTTCCTAGCTTAGGATCACAAGCTGAGCTTGTGTGGATCCTTTCCTAGCTTTTCTGATGTTCCTACATATGTATATGTGTATGTGTGTTGTTGTGGTTTGATGAAGAAGTGAAGAGAGTCGAGAAAGAGATCGAAGAGAAGTCGGGGCTAGCATTCTGCACAGACAGCCACCCCTGCGCCTGACCTTGGCCGCCCTTGTGCGTGCCTGTGAGCCGCCCCTGCGCCTGCCTGTGAACCGCCCCTGCGCCTTGAGTGAGCCGCCCCTGCGCCTCACTAGGTCAACTTGGAGTTCTTACTTCTATTGGTGCTTTCAGGGCATACCTTGTTGGTATGTCTCTTTCCTTCCTTTCCTTTGGCCTTGGCTTAAATGTTGGCTAGGCTAGCTTGGTTAGGATGAGTGGCATGATAGAGATGTGCCTTAGGCACTCGTGTTGATGTTGAGGTTATGCCTTAGGCATTTGAGAGCATGTTATGATCTTGAAGTTTAGACTGAGGTTGTAGCTTGGTTTGGTTATGGAGACGAGTCTCCTAACCGTTGTAGTATTTGATGTTGTGTGCCTTGCTATTGCAGGCGTTGATTACTTCCCTAAGGGGAAGTTATGACGTGGTATTGGATACGAGTATTACAGGTAAGTCCATAGGACTTACTTAGCGTTCAGTTGTGAGTTTGTATGATTGTGATGGTTGTGTATGTTCATATGATTGTGCATTTGTAACCTAAACTGGATTAGGATGACTATTTATGATATTAAATAACCCAAGTGTATTATAACGGGTCGTAACCACTTGCCTCCGCCTGCGGGTAGGAGGAGGTACCCTGAAGATGATTTCGCACGAGGGGACGAGTGATGATCACCCCCATGCAAAACTCCTGTGTTACGTTGGATGGGACGAGGTTCTTGAGGCTCCTCGTGTTACAAAATAAGTTGAATTAGTAATGAAATAACATAATTGAAAGATAATAAATGAATATGTGTGGCATTGCATGTAATAGATGTGGATGTGTGTGTGTGCTATTACCTTCATACTTATTATTTACTGTAGCTAACGGTGTATACCGTGTTGTAGATGATCCGCAGGTTAGGAAGACTACAGAGTGAGCCAGATGTGGTGACCAGCCGAGGACTTCTATACATTAGGACTGCGTGGGACATGGGATCTTTTGTATCAGATGTTTACGGTTGATGTTTTGTACTCGGCTTTGTGTTTGTAAACCTTTTTTATGTATCTTATATAGCTTTTATGTATTTGGTTTTAATCTACCTGTGCCTTGTTGTAAGATCCAGTGAACTTGTTGTTAGGCTAGGGTCAAGATCTATTGTGAGATCCTAGCCCAATGTGACACTCCGAGTCCCGCGGATTCGGGATGTTACAACAATTGGTCCCGACCTTTCCAACAAGGAACAAATAAAGGCAAAATACTTAAAGCGTTTATAATGTATGCGCGGGAAAACCGAAAGGTAAAGGTATAACGTGGAAACTCAGCCGAGTCCTCAAAAAACATAACTCCAAAACAAACATACGTAAGTCTACAACATAACAACATAAATCCATCCCCGTCCTATAATGTACGGAGACCCTGACTGTTCACTCCTCCGCGTCACTCGGCGGCATCCCTAACTTGCATGGGCATCTACAAAATCGGTATAAAACAGTTATCACACATTCTAGGCCTTATCAAGATAGCAAGGGTACAAACACACATAGTACACATAACACACATCATGCTCATATATATACAAACCGATGCTTATCTTCTTTATAAATTATTCCATTACTAGTTCTATTCGTTCCAAAGTGTGACACAAGTAGTCTTATAACTCTCGCCGCTGTCTCCGTGTAACTAACGGGAGTGATGCGAAGCTCTCCTCGTATACCATGTGGAGTGATGAAGAAGCCCGCCTATATACCATGTATGACCTGGTCGTAGAGAGCCTTCCTGTCTCCCTCGGGAGCTGGGCAGTGATGTCACTGCCCGATAATAATAAACAAGTGGGCCAACAATATATATATATATATATATATCCAAGTCATCCTAATCCGGTTTTGATGATCATAAACAAGCTAAAACACACACCACCATCACTCATCAAATAATGCATAAAAGCGGCTAAATAAGTCCGGAGACTTCCCTCACTCAAGGTAACTCGAATAAAACCACTCTCAGCCTTCCACAAGAAAACGCTCAACTCCTGACCTAACGAGGCACACTATCAACAACTATTATACGCTAGAAGCCCTCGAATTTCTAGTCTCCAAAACCTATATGAGGTCATAACTCAACATGCTAGGTCCAACTCGTAATCCCAAAGATCATCCTGAGATCGAAACGAAAACTCTACAAGCTCATAATCCATACACAAGTACCTAAGGTTCAAGGCCACTGCATGACATTCATTGTAAGTTATGCTAGATTCACCTGGCATGATATACTACTAGAATCATAACTAAATAAGAGAGAAGGTACTGACAAAAGATCCAAGGCGGTAGACGATCTACGGATGTCGCGAACGGATACGATAGCCTTTATCGGGGCGGTTCCGGACCTAAAACCAAGGCTAAGCAAATTTAGCCTCAACACTAAATTTGAAAGGAAGATTTAACGCATAAAAATCTACGGAAAAATCCCATTTTCAAAACAAGGGTAACCACTCCCAAAAACATTTTCCGTAATAAGCTTTGGGTCAAAACTATGATTTACACAAGGGCAAAAACTGCACACATTTCAAGAATATAGGGTCAAGACTGCAATAACACAATTCAGCAGGGCATAAACTAAAATCTCCAAAAGAGTGGGTCAAAAATACAAAATATTAAGGAGTGGGTACAGATTGTAATTAAGCTCAAATTCAGGGGGTCAAATTACAATATGCAAAATTCATCTCCTTTAAACTTTAATCACGCACAGAGGGAAGGAGGAGGAGCTCCGGCGGCTAGTGTCGGTGCAAGAGGAGGAAGGAGTGGCGGCACAGAGGCGGTCCAACGCTCTGCAGGGGTGGCCTCCAAGCGACGGGCGAGGACAGAGAAGAAGGGGGAGATGGGCGGCGGCGTGCCCATCCTACTAGCGGCTCCGATCGCTCAAGCGGAGGCGTGGAGGCGGCTCCCCTTTGTTCCGGCGGTTCCAGTTGTGCAGCTCTCTTCTCCGGTGGATCCCATAAGGTACAACTCTCTTGCAGTGTGTCGGTTCCCCAAAAGTGCAGAGAAGAAAAGAAACGGGTAGATGGGAAGACGGGGAGATGAAGAGAGAATGGCAGGAGGGTAGGCTGGGCTAGGCGACAGAAGGGGAAAAAGGAGGGGTCATGTGAGAGGGGTGAGGGGTCGGCCAGAGGGGCGAGGAGTCGGTACTATAACCATCCGCGAGAGAGAGAGAGAGCGAATTGCAACCATAAAAAAAAAGGACAAAGAAAAGGAGGAAGAAAAGGAATAATAAGATAGACTTGATTAAACCATTCGGAACGGGATATCCGAATCGGAAAACTTCCGGACCTCTTCCGAAAAATAAACCAAAAATATAAATATACTTGGGACAACTATTTAACGTCATAAAATACTTTTAAAAATATAAAAAGGAATACTAATAAAAATATCGATAGAAGTAAGAAGAAAGAATATCGAAATACACCCAAATAAACGGGGCGTTTTCATCAGATCCCTAAAAACAAGTTTCGTCTCGAAACTTCCTAAACGCAAAACTCTCGATCAAACGCATCTCGCTAACCATTTGGAACACATAAACGTGGCAATTAAGGCCCTTTAATCCAAAGTATACTCGCATAAACACATCAAGACTCCGCAAGGTACACACACATACTCATACGAAACACACATAACATATCACATCACAAATCACATAAGCACAACCAAGGAAAGATCTCGGGACTAACCCGACGGTCCTATAGATTTCGCTAAATCAGCGTAAAACTCGGGATAGTTCCTCCGGACACTATCCTTTCTCTCCCACGTAGCCTCCTCGGTTCCTCGTTTCGACCACTGCATTCTCACCATCGGTATCTCCTTCGACCGAAGGCGTCTCGTTCTACGCTCCAAAACCGCTATCAGATGCTCTACAATAGTATGGTCCGGCTCAACCACTAGGTTGATACGGTGTTAATCCGTGATTGAGTCGATCTAGGCACAATGATCTCGAATCCGGTTGAATGAGGCGATTTCAGAATGCGGAATGGAATGTAGATGATGAATGGCGCAGGAAAGGTGAGAGAAGAACCAAAGAAAGAGTCAATGAAGGAACCAAGGCTGAAGAGCCAAAACCCCAATCGTGACTGCCCTAGACCCGTCTCCAATACAACTTTACACTAGCTCCGGCTGGACTAGCACAAAGAGGGACTCGTGAAGGCTCGAAGCACCAATCCGAAGGCGGTTTGACACAAACAAGCTCAGCCAAGCAACAACAGCAATGCCAACCAAAAACTCTCTTGTTCTTTGATTGATTTTGTGAATGATTACAAATGCAATTCTAAGCAATGGAAATAACGTAACTAATCTGCAGCTAAAGAGGCTATATAAATAGACTCTTTTATCTAGACAAAAATAAAGAAAAGAAAGCTGAAAACATTAGTGGAAAGGTGGTAATAAGAGAGCTTCCTCTAATGTAGCTAACAACCTAACAAACCACTAATCAGCATGGAAATAGGCTGAATTATTCAAACATATCTTTGGGAGTGAGCTGGCCGATTTCTAAGAGCCAAATGGGCTATCCGAATGGGCTGCATTGTTCAAAAGATCCATGAGTGATTTGGATGTGTTTAAAGAGTCCAAATGATGATCCGAATAAGCTGAATTGTTACTATCTTGGGCCTCTTTGGACTTGATCAGCTGGCTGCCCTCTTGGGCTGTTTTGGACATGAGCATCTCCTCCCTTTGCTCTTGGGCTGCCTTGGACGTCTCCTCCCTTTGCTCTTGGGCAGCCTTGGACGTGAGCAGCAGGCTAACCTCGTGGGCTGCCTTGGACGTGATCAACAGCCTCCTCTTGGGCTGCATTGAGCGTGAGCAACAGCCTCCTCTTGGGCTGCATTGGCGTGAGCAACAACCTCCTCTTGGGCTGCATTGGTGTGAGCAACAGTCTCCTCTCCTGCGCTGCATGGGACGTGAGCAACAGCCTCCTCTTGGGCTGCATTGGCGTGAGCAACAGTCTCCTCTCCTGGGCTGCATGGGACGTGAGCAACAGCCTCCTCTTGGGCTGCATTGGCGTGAGCAACAATCTCCTCTCCTGGGCTGCATGGGACGTGAGCAACAGCCTGCATGGTCTCCTCGAGCTACATGGGAAGTGAGCATGTCGGCATGGTCTCCTTGCTTGGTTCGCTTGCTCCTGCATTCACCAAAAGATTAACACATGATGTATGGAAGTTAAATGGTTCACGCATTGTGTCAAGCAATAGCACTTCCCTTGACATAACTTCTTGGATCTCCTTAGCTCTTGCTCTAGTAATGGGACCTTGATAGCTTCCATGTGATGGTCCTACATCATCCACTCCTTCTTGGAAAGAATTCGACCCCGAATTTTCATCTTGTTCCGAATCTCCTTCATAGGGGCTCAAATCTCCTACATTAAAAGTCGTGCTAACTCCATACGCTTCCGGTAAGTCCAACACATATGCATTGTCATTAATCCGGTGTAAGACTTTGAATGGTCCATCTCCTCGTGGTGCTAGCTTGGAATGGCGTTTTGTTGGAAACCGCTCTTTCCTTAGATGTAGCCAAACTAAGTCGCCGGATTGGAAAACCATTTTCCGACGTCCTTTGTTATTCCGAGCTGCAGTTTCAACGCCTTTCTTGTCAAGTGCAGCCTTGGTCTTAGCATGAAGTTCCTTAATGTAGTCCCCCTGTTCCAAAGCATCAAAAGCTACTCGATCCTTTCGAGGAATCGGTAATAAGTCCAAAGGAGTTAAAGGGTTAAATCCATAAACACATTTGAAAGGTGATAACGAAGTGGAAGAATGCATGGTGCGATTATAAGCAAACTCAATATGTGGTAACATGTCTTCTCATTCTTTTAAGTTATCTTTCAACATGGTTCTAAGGAGGGTCGTTAGCGTCCTATTGGTGACTTCCGTTTGCCCATCTGTTTGGGGATGACTAAAGGTCGAAAATAGTAATCTAGTGCCCATTTTTCCCCAAAGTGTCTTCCAAAAGAAACTCAAAAACTTGACATCCCTATCACTAATAATAGTTTTAGGTATTCCATGCAATCTCACTATTTCCTTAAAGAAAAGATTAGCAACATTATATGCATCTTCAGTTTTATGACATGGAATAAAATGTGCCATTTTAGAGAATCTATCTACTACCACAAAAATGGAATCTCTTCCTTTCTTAGTCCTAGGTAGTCCAACAATGAAATCCATACTTATGTCCTCCCAAGGGCCATTAGGCGTCGGTAAGGGTGTATACAGCCCGTGCGGTTGTACCCTAGCTTTGGCCTTAAGACATTCAATGCACCTTTTCAGCATGTGTTCTACATCCCTTAACATATGAGGCCAATAAAAGTGAGTTTGCAACATGTGATAAGTTTTGTCCCTCCCAAAATGCCCCATTAGACCTCCTTTATGGGCTTCTTCCACCAATAAGATCCTAAGGGAACATCTAGGTATGCAAATCTTATCCACTTTAAACAAGAAACCTTCAAACACAAAGTACTTATCATAAGGGCCTTGAGTAGTGCATCTATGAAATATCTTCCCAAATTCAGCATCATCCACATATAATTCTTTAATGTAAGTAAAACCTAACATCCTAGAATCCAAAGTGGTGATTAAGGTGTATCTCCTAGACAATGCATCCGCTACGACATTATCCTTTCCTTTCTTATAGTTGATAATGTAAGGAAAGGTTTCTATGAACTCCATCCACCTACCATGCCGTCTATCTAGCTTATCTTGGCTCCTAAAGTGTCTAAGTGAATCATGATCGGTTTTCAAAACAAACTCTTGAGGCCAAAGGTAATGTTGCCATGTTTTGAGTACTCTAAACAAGGCATACAATTCTTTGTCATAAGTGGAATAGTTTAAGCATGCACCCTTCAATTTTTCACTAAAGAAAGCTAGAGGCTTACCTTCTTGCATAAGGACGCCGCCAATACCAATGCCGGATGCGTCGCATTCAACCTCAAAGGGTTTGGTGAAATCCGGTAGAGCTAGTAGTGGTGCGTGGGTAAGGCGTCTCTTGAGCTCTTCAAAGACTCTTTGCTGCGGTTCATTCCGCTCAAAAGGAACCTTCTTTTTCGTCAAAGTCGTGAGTGGTGCTGCAATGGTGCTAAAATCTCTTACAAACCTTCTATAGAATGTAGCTAAGCCATGGAAGCTCCTCACGTCACCAACTGACCTAGGAATCGCCCAATCATTGATTGCCTTAACCTTGTCCTCATCCACTTGCAAACCATTGACACTTACTACAAAACCAAGAAAAATCACTCGGTTAGTATACAAATCACATTTTTGAATATTGGCATACAAGTATTCTATAAGCAATGTAGCAAGCACATCTCTCAAATGATTTTCAAGCTCCTCTAAAGTCTTACTATAGATAAGAATGTCATCAAAGTAGACTACAACAAATAAACCAATATCAGGTCTCAAAATATGATTCATTAATCTCATGAAAGTACTAGGAGCGTTAGTTAAGCCAAAAGGCATTACTAGCCACTCATAGCGACCAAATTTTGTTTTAAAAGCTGTTTTCCATTCATCCCCTTCCCTCATCCTAATTTGATGGTAGCCACTCCTAAGGTCAATCTTAGTGAAAATTGTAGCTCCATGTAACTCATCAAGCATATCATCTAAACGGGGAATCGGGTGTCTATACTTGACAGTAATGTTATTGATTGCTCTACAATCAATACACATTCTCCAAGTATTATCCTTCTTGGGTACTAGCAGGACGGGAACGGCACAAGGACTAAGGCTTTCCCGAACATACCCCTTATCTAGCAAGGCTTGAACTTGGTTCTGAATTTCCTGGGCTTCCGTAGGGTTCATCCTATAGGCGGGCCTATTGGGAAGAGTGGCTCCGGGTATTAAATCTATTTGGTGTTCAATGCCCCTAATGGGCGGCAAGCCGGCTAGAATCTCCTCAGGAAAAACGTCTCTAAATTCGTCCAACAGCCCCTTAATAGATCTAGGAAGTGGGTTCGTAGAGTCATGAGGCACATTCACTAGAGATTTACACAAACTCATCATTAGCACATCAATAGAAGCATAGTTAGTGACATATTCATTCCTAGACTCAAGATAGCTACTTGTTGGTTGTACTAACAATGTTTGATGGGTTTTGTTCTCTTTACTCTTAGGCCGTGTGATCTTAGGCCGTGTGATCTTAGGCTTTGGAGGGGTTCCTTGCTCTCCCCTCTTGTTCTCATAGTACTCGGCTATTTGTAAAGGTGACATAGGTTTAAGTGTTAAAGTTTTACCCTTATACTCAAAGCTATACTTGTTAGAAAACCCATCATGGACAACTTTCCTATCATATTACCATGGACGACCAAGCAACAAGTGACAAGCATTCATAGGCACAACATCACATGTAATAACATCCTCATATGATCCTAATGTTATATTGACCTTAGTTTGCTTATTGACCTTAAGTTCTCCACACTCATACATCCAATGTAGTTTATATGGCCTAGGGTGATAAAATGTAAGTTGTAATTTGTTTACCATTTAAGTGCTAGCTATGTTGCAACAACTTCCTCCATCAATTATCA
This sequence comes from Fagopyrum homotropicum, assembly GCA_033239125.1. Classification (NCBI taxonomy): domain Eukaryota; kingdom Viridiplantae; phylum Streptophyta; class Magnoliopsida; order Caryophyllales; family Polygonaceae; genus Fagopyrum; species Fagopyrum homotropicum. The sequence goes on from BSWB01000005.1 coordinate 65,527,080, forward strand.
CATTATACACATTTCCTTTAATGCTACACCTAGTATGAAACAGATTTTCACGTTGGTTATCCTCACAAGGTGCTAGTTGGACATGCAAAGTTCTCCTAGCTATCAAAGATTCACCTTGTTCATACTCAATGCAATCATCATTCTCATTTTGTTCATTGTCATCATTTAAGGCATTTTCATCATCTAATTCCACATCATCCTCACTCTCATACTCTCCTAGATGATTTATGATCAAAGTGCGTCTATTAGGACATTCTCTACTCATGTGACCTCTACCTTGGCATTTAAAACACACAATGTCCCTAGTTCTAGAGTTAGAGATAGGAGTACTCCCTCGATGATCACTTGAAGGCTCATTCAAGGATCGTGGTGTAGTGGACGGTGTAGAAGACCTTCTTTGCCCTTCTTGGCCCATAGGTGCCGATTTCCTCTCCTCCTTCCGGCCGCCTTGCTCCCTGCTGTGGTTAGACAGCCGGCTGTTTTGTGCTTTCCAAGCATTGGGCGTCCCGGGAGGTGGCTTGTATTCCCGGTTTCGCACCTTAGTTTTCCTTTCCACCTTGATGGCCAAGTGTAGTAATTGCTCCATGGTGCTGTATGGATACATATCAACCTCATTAGCCAAATTAGAATTCAGAATACGAAGGTACCTTGCCATAGTGTTTTCTTCATCCTCTAGAACGTTGGCCTTCGCCATAGCAACTTGCATATTCGTATAGGCTTCCTCAGCGCTAAGTGAGCCTTGTCTCAAATTTTCCAGCCGTTGTCGAAGCTCTCGGGTATAGTGAGGTGGAACGAACCTAGCCCTCATTAGTGCCTTCATATGCTCCCATGTGCTGATTTGAGGATCCAAGGTTCGAACTCTTTCTTTGACTACGTGATCCCACCATACCAAAGTATAGCCTTGGAACTCGAGAGCGGCTAGATGAACCTTCCTAGGCTCGCTGAAGTTGTGACACAACCAAATCTGCTCAACTTTAGTTTCCCACTCCGTGTAGACGTCGGGATCACACTTTTCTTCAAAGACGGGAATTTTGATTTTGACCTTTCCGAGTCCGTCTTGCTCTTGATAGGGGCGAAGGTTATCTCGTCCTTGCCTTGGCTGCTGGAATGGCCGATTGTAGCCCTCCCACGTGTGGTCCTCAGCTTCATTCCGTCGCTGAAAGTCATCAATAAATGGTGGCATGTTAGAAGCATTAGGAAGGACGTTGGACTGTACATTACCTTGATCCGGAGGATCCGGCTCTCTAGTAACGCGTGAAGGACCGCCAAACTCATAGTAGGTTCTCAAAGGTGGTGTTCCGGCTGGTGGTGTTCGTGCTTCCATAGTCTCCACTCGCTTGGATAGTTTAGCTACGGAATCGGACAATTGTTTCAATAGACTGATCATCTCAGGCGTGACGGTCTCGCTACTCGACTTGCTGGGACTTAGGGACCTGGACATGCTCGAGTAACAAACAAAGAAACTGGTTAGGTTAGAAAAACAAAGATCTCACTTGTGTATCGCTCACACTCTCGTTGGTATTGCCTAGCTGGTGGCTCGAGTTGTAAGGATCCAACACCTTAAGATCGCGATTTCCGAACCTTCTTAGCAACCCTTTGGAACTAGAACTGCTGAAACTGATGTTAGTGTCGGAGATGAATCAAGACACCCCTAATTGGAGTATTGATTGTGGTGTAGGTATGGTAAATTGTGTTTAGAATGACGTTTTGAGATGATTGAAAGAGCTTGCTTGTGCTTGATTAATTAAAAAGGGCCAGCCGTTTTGTATAGTCTTTTTTTTTTTTTTGAAAGATCTCTTAGACTTTGTCAAAGATTTGTAGGAGAGAGGTAACCGAAATTGATTCAATGAGACGTGTGGGAGAGTAGGTTACCGAATTGTGTATGCAGCATTCGAGCTCTTTTTGCTTTTGTTGTGTTTTGTGTTTACTCTCCTCAAGATGTTGTCCGGCTTTTTGAATTTGCACACTTCAAGCACAAGTTAGATCTCAATTGGATAAGCAATAAGGTTAACAAGAAGAAGAAGTGATCAATTGTACCAACTGATACGGTGTTAATCCGTGATTGAGTCGATCTAGGCACAATGATCTCGAATCCGGTTGAATGAGGCGATTTCAGAATGCGGAATGGAACGTAGATGATGAATGGCGCAGGAAAGGTGAGAGAAGAACCAAAGAGAGAGTCAATGAAGAAACCAAGGCTGAAGAGCCGAAACCCCTATCGTGACTGCCCTAGACCCGTCTCCAATACAACTTTACACTAGCTCCGGCTGGACTAGCACAAAGAGGGACTCGTGAAGGCTCGAAGCACCAATCCAAAGGCGGTTTGACACAAACAAGCTCAGCCAAGCAACAACAACAATGCCAACCAAAAACTCTCTTGTTCTTTGATTGATTTTGTGAATCATTACCAATGCAATTCTAAGCAACGGAAATAACATAACTAATCTGCAGCTAAAGAGGCTATATAAATAGACTCTTTTATCTAGACAAAAATAAAGAAAAGAAAGCTGAAAACATTAGTGGGAAGGTGGTAATAAGAGAGCTTCCTCTAATGTAGCTAAATAACCTAACAAACCACTAATCAGCATGGAAATAGGCTGAATTATTCAAACATGTCTTTGGGAGTGAGCTGGCCGATTTCTAAGAGCCAAATGGGCTATCCGAATGGGCTGCATTGTTCAACAGATCCATGAGTGATTTGGATGTGTTTAAAGAGTCCAAATGATGATCCGAATAAGCTGAATTGTTACTCTCTTGGGCCTCTTTGAACTTGATCAGCTGGCTGCCCTCTTGGGCTGCCTTGGACGTCTCCTCCCTTTGCTCTTGGGCTGCCTTGGACGTGAGCAGCAGGCTAACCTCGTGGGTTTCCTTGGACGTGATCAACAGCCTCCTCATGGGCTGCATTGGGCGTGAGCAACAGCCTCCTCTTGGGTTGCATTGGGCGTGAGCAACAACCTCCTCTTGGGCTGCATTGGCGTGAGCAACAGTCTCCTCTCCTGGGCTGCATGGGACGTGAGTAACAGCCTCCTCTTGGGCTGCATTGGCGTGAGCAACAGTCTCCTCTCCTAGGCTGCATGGGACGTGAGCAACAACCTCCTCTTGGGCTGCATTGGCGTGAGCAACAGTCTCCTCTCCTGAGCTGCATGGGACGTGAGCAACAGCCTGCATGGTCTCCTCGAGCTGCATGGGAAGTGAGCACGTCGGCATGGTCTCCTTGCTTGGTTCGCTTGCTTCTACATTCACCAAAAGATTAACACATGATGTATGGAAGTTAAATGGTTCACGCATTGTGTCAAGCAATAGCACTTCCCTTGACATAACTTCTTGGATCTCCTTAGCTCTTGCTCTAGTAATGGGACCTTGATAGCTTCCATGTGATGGTCCTACATCATAGGTCCTCGTGGCTAATGACGTGCCTTGGGTCATGCATGTACTGATGTAGGACCATCACATGGAAGCTATCAAGGTCCCATTACTAGAGCAAGAGCTAAGGAGATCCAAGAGGTTATGTCAAGGGAAGTGCTATTGCTTGACACAATGCGTGAACCATTGTATTTCCATACATCATGTGTTAATCTTTTGATGAATGTAGGAGCAAGTGAACCAATGCAGCCCGAGACCATGCCAACGTACTCACTTCCCATGCAGCTCGAGGAGACCATGCAGGCTCCTGTTGCTCACGCCAATGCAGCCCATGCTCACGCCCAATGCAGCCCATGCTCACGTCCAATGGAGGCCCAAGAGGAGGTTGTTGATCATGTCAAAGGTAGCCCAAGAGGGAGGCAAGCAAACACATCCAATGCAGCCCAAGGAGGGAGCCAGCCGATCACTTTCAAAGAGGCCCAAGAGAGTAACAATTCAGCTCATTCGGATCATCATTTGGGCTCTTTAAACACATCCAAAACACTCATGGATCTGTTGAACAATGCAGCCCATTCGGACAGCCCATTTGGGTCTTAAAAAACGTCCAGCACACTCAGCTTGCACTCCAAGGATAAGTTTGAATAATTCAGCCTATTTTTGTGCTGAAATAGTTGTTTGTTAGGTTGTTAGCTACATTAGAGGAAGCTCTCTTATTACCACCTTCCCACTAATGTTTTCAGCTTTCTTTTCTTTATTTTTGTCTAGATAAAAGAGTCTATTTATATAGCCTCTTTAGCTGCATAGTTAGGTTATTCCCAATTGCTTAGACTTACATTTGTAATCATTTCACAAAATCAATCAAAGAACAAGAGAGTTTTTGGTTGGCATCGCTGTTGTTGCTTGGCTGAGCTTGTTTGTGTCAACCGCCTTCGGATTGGTGCTTCGAGCCTTCACGAGTCCCTCTTTGTGCTAGTCCAGCCGGAGCTAGTGTAAAGTTGTATTGGAGACGGGTCTAGAGCATTCACGATTGGGGTTTTGGCTCTTCAACCTTGGTTCCTTCGTTGACTCTCTTTGGTTCTTCTCTCACCCTCCTGCGCCATTCACCATCTTCGTTCATTCCGCATTCTGAATTCGTTTCATTCAGCCGGATTCGAGATCATTGTGCCTAGATCGACTCAATCACGGACAATCCCGTATCAGTTGGTATCAAGCACAGTTGGTACAATTGATCACTTCTTCTTCTTGTTAACCTTATTGCTTATCCAATTGAGATCTAACTTGTGCTTGAAGTGTGCCAATTCAAAAGCCGGATAACATCTTGAGGAGAGGCAAACACAAAACAAAAACAAAACAAAAGAGAAAGCTCAAACGCTGCATACACGTTTCGGTAACCCTATCTGCAATCAATTACGGTTACTTCTCTCTCCTACAAATCTTTGACAAAGTCTAAGATATATTTCAAAAAAAAAAAACACTACAAAGAAAAACGGCTGGCCCTTGTTTTTATTAATCAAGCACAAGCAAACTTTTCAATTATCTCAAAACGTCATTCTAAACACAATTCACCGTACCTACACCAACCCAACGGTCAATACTCCAATTAGGGGTGTCTTGATTCATCTCCGACACTAACATTCAGTTTCAGCAGTTCTAGTTCCAAAGGGTTGCTAAGAAGGTTCGGAAATCGCGATCTTAAGGTGTTGGATCCTTACAACTCGAGCCACCAACTAGGCAATACCAACGAGAGTGTGAGCGATACACAAGTGATATCTTTTTTTTCTAACCTAACCAGTTTCTTTGTTTGTTACTTGAGCATGTCCAGGTCCCTAAGTCCCAGCAAGTCGAGTAGCGAGACTGTCACGCCTGAGATGATCAGTCTATTGAAACAATTGTCCGATTCCGTAGCTAAACTATCCAAGCGAGTGGAGACTATGGAAGCACGAACACCACCAGCCGGAACACCACCTTTGAGAACCAACTATGAGTTTGGTGGTCCTTCACGTGTTACTAGAGAGCCAGATCCTCCGGATCAAGGTAATGTACAGTCCAACGTTCTTCCTAATGCTTCTAACATGCCACCATTTGTTGATGACTTTCAGCGACGGAATGAAGCTGAGGACCACACGTACGAGGGCTACAATCGGCCATTCCAGCAGCCAAGGCAAGGACGAGATAACCTTCGGCCCTATCAAGAGCAAGACGGGCTCGGAAAGGTCAAAATCAAAATTCCCATTTTTGAAGGAAAGTGTGATCCCGACGTCTACACGGAGTGGGAAACTCAAGTTGAGCAGATTTGGTTGTGTCACAACTTCAGCGAGCGTAGGAAGGTTCAACTAGCCGCTCTCGAGTTCCAAGGCTATGCTTTGGTATGGTGGGATCACGTAGTCAAAGAAAGAGTTCCAACCTTGGATCCTCAAATCAGCTCATGGGAGCATATGAAGGCACTAATGAGGGCTAGGTTCGTTCCACCTCACTATACCCGAGAGCTTCGACAACGGCTGGAAAATTTGAGACAAGGCTCACTTAGCGCTGAGGAAGCCTATACGAATATGCAAGTTGCTATGGTGAAGGCCAACGTTCTAGAGGATGAAGAAAACACTATGGCAAGGTACCTTCGTATTCTGAATTCTAATTTAGCTAATGAAGTTGATATGTATCCATACAACACCATGGAGCAACTACTACACTTGGCCATCAAGGTGGAAAGGAAGACTAAGGTGCGAAACCGGGAATACAAGCCACCTTCCGGGACGCCCAATGCTTGGAAAACACAAAGCAGCCCACAAGGAAGCCGGCTGCATAGCCACGGCAGGGAGCAAGGGGTCCGGAAGGAGGAGAGGAGATCGGCACCTATGGGCCAAGAAGGGCAAAGAAAGTCGTCTACAACAGCCACTACACCACGATCCTTGAATGAGCCTTCAAGTGATCATCGAGGGAGTACTCCTATCTCTAACTCTAGAACTAGGGACATTGTGTGTTTTAAATGCCAAGGTAGAGGTCACATGACTAGAGAATGTCCTAATAAACGCACTTTGATTATAAATCATCTAGGAGAGTATGAGAGTGAGGATGATGTGGAATTAGATAATGAAAATGCCTTAAATGATGACAATGAACAAAATGAGAATGATGATTGCATTGAGTATGAACAAGGTGAATCTTTGATAGCTAGGAGAACTTTGCATGTCCAACTAGCACCTTGTGAGGATAACCAACGTGAAAATCTGTTTCATACTAGGTGTAGCATTAAAGGAAAAGTGTGTAATGTGATAATTGATGGGGGAAGTTGTTGCAATATAGCTAGCACTGAAATGGTAAACAAATTACAACTTCTTACATTTTATCACCCTAGGCCATATAAACTACATTGGATGAATGAATGTGGAGAACTTAAGGTCAATAAGCAAACTAAGGTCAATATAACATTAGGATCATATGAGGATGTTATTACATGTGATGTTGTGCCTATGAATGCTTGTCACTTGTTGTTGGACTACCTAGGACTAAGAAAGGAAGAGATTCCATTTTTGTGGTAGTAGATAGATTCTCTAAAATGGAACATTTTATTCCATGCCATAAAACTGATGATGCATATAATGTTGCTAATCTTTTCTTTAAGGAAATAGTGAGATTGCATGGAATACCTAAAACTATTGTTAGTGATAGGGATGTCAAGTTTTTGAGTTTCTTGTGGAAAACGCTTTGGGGAAAAATGGGCACTAGATTACTATTCTCGACCTCTAGTCATCCCCAAACAGATGGGCAAACGGAAGTCACCAATAGGACCCTAACGACCCTCCTTAGAACCATGTTGAAAGATAACTTAAAAGAATGGGAAGACATGTTACCACATATTGAGTTTGCTTATAATCGCACCATGCATTCTTCCACTTCGTTATCACCTTTGAAATGTGTTTATGGATTTAACCCTTTAACTCCTTTGGACTTATTACCGATTCCTCGAAAGGATCGAGTAGCTTTTGATGCTTTGGAACAGGCGGACTACATTAAGGAACTTCAAGCTAAGACCAAGGCTGCACTTGATAAGAAGGGCATTGAAACTGCAGCTCGGAATAACAAAGGACGTCGGAAGATGGTTTTCCAGCCCGGCGACTTAGTTTGGCTACATCTAAGGAAAGAGCGGTTTCCGACAAAACGCCATTCCAAGCTAGCACCACGGGGTGATGGACCATTCAAAGTCTTACACCGGATTAACGACAATGCATATGTGTTGGACTTACTGGACGAGTATGGAGTTAGTACCACTTTTAACGTAGGAGATTTGAGCCCTTATGAAGGAGATTCGGAACAAGATGAAAATTCAGGGTCGAATTCTTTCCAAGAAGGAGTGGATGATGTAGGACCATCACATGGAAGATATCAAGGTCCCATTACTAGAGCAAGAACTAAGGAGATCCAAGAAGTTACGTCAAGGGAAGTGCTATTGCTTGACACAATGCGTGAACCATTTAATTTCCATACATCATGTGTTAATCTTTTGGTGAATGTAGGAGCAAGCGAACCAAGCGAGGAGACCATGCCGACGTGCTCACTTCCCATGCAGCTCGAGGAGACCATGCAGACGTTGCTCACGTCCAAGGCAGCCCAAGAGGGGAGGCTGTTGCTCACGTCCCATGCAGCCCAAGAGGGGAGGCTGTTGCTCACGTCCCATGCAGCCCAAGAGGGGAGGCTGTTGCTCATGTCCAATGCAGCCCAAGAGGGGAGGCAGCTGCTCACGTCCAAGGCAGCCCAAGAGGATAGCAAGCTGATCACGTTCAAGGAGGCCCAAGAGAACAATTCAGCTCATTCGGATCATCATTTGGGCTCTTAAAACACATCCAAATCACTCATGGATCTGTTGAACAATTCAGCCCATTCGGATAGCCCATTTGGCTCTTAAAAACGTCCAGCTCACTCCAAGGAGTTGTTTGAATAAGTCAGCCTATTTTCATGCTGAATTAGTTGTTTGTTAGGTTGTTAGCTACATTAGAGGAAGCTCTCTTATTACCACCTTCCCACTAATGTTTTAGTTTTCTTTTCTTTATTTTTGTCTAGATAAAAGAGTCTATATATATAGCCTCTTTAGCTGCTGATTAGTTACGTTAATTTCATTGCTGAGAATTACATTTGTAATCATTCACAAAATCAATCAAAGAACAAGAGAGTCTTTGGTTGGCATTGCTGTTGTTTTCTTGGCTGAGCTTGTTTGTGTCAACCGCCTTCGGATTGGTGCTTCGAGCCTTCACGAGTCCCTCTTTGTGCTAGTCCAGCCGGAGCTAGTGTAAAGTTGTATTGGAGACGGGTCTAGGGCATTCACGAGTGGGGGTTTTGGCTCTTCAGCCTTGGTTCCTTCGTTGACTCTCTTTGGTTCTTCTCTACACCTTCCTGCGCCATTCACCATCCACGTTTCATTCCGCATTCTGGATTCGCCTCATTCAGCCAGATTCGAGATCATTGTACCTAGATCGACTCAATCACGGACTAATTCCGTATCATGGTCGCGCCATCTGGTATAAGGATATATATAAGAATATATAAGGCCACGCTATCACTTAAAGCAGAAATCCAGGATAAGCACATAAAGTCCAACATAACGGAAAACTAACTCCTGAGATTTATCTATTCAACCTTTAAAAGATTTCGAGTGCCATTGTTGCCAACCTAGAGCTTTGATACCATATTGTAACACCCCAAGTTCTGGGAACTCGAAGCTTACGGGCAAGGACCTCAAAATGGGTTCCGACCCTCAAAATAGCAACGACACAACGAATCTTACAACAAGGCACAAATAAATGAAAACCAAAACTTATAACAAACACAAAGGTCTAAACAAAGGGAAGCGTAAGAGTTCAAAAGAAATTGAAAGAACAACAACTGAATATAACCCCGATCCCGTCCTATAATGTACGGGAACCCTGACAGATCACACCGTCCAAATCACTCAGCAACATCCCTATCTTGCGGAAGATCTACAACATCGGTATAAATCATTAGCTAACAATGGTATAGATCGTTAGCGAACAACACAACAAGCCAAACAATCAAACTAATATACGGAATACAGCTAAGTAAGTCCAAGGGACTTACCTCACTAAAAGGTAACTCACAGATCAAACAACAACTCAGTTTCCAACAGGAAAGGAGGAAGGAAAGCCAGTTAACACAAGGCATCACGAATCAGGAACAAAACGGTTGCTAGAAGTCTATAACATCTAGTCTCAATGATCTCTAAGAGATCTCCACAAGCTAAGGATAGATGAAAGGACGTTCTACGGTTAAGAATGTGATAAGAAATCTGGTCCATAAGATAGAAGATCGGATCTTCTATCTATGGAAGGAAATAAAACGAACGAAAATCAAATCGGGCGTGATCTGTAGTCAACTGCAGGGGCGGCTTGCCGCATGGGCGGCACCCTTCACCACATGGTGGTGAAGGCTAAAAATAGGATCTTACACCTTGTCGGCGTAGGAGTTTTGACTCGAGCGATGTCAGAGCGACTCGAGCAATGCTATCTTGTATCTACTAGCATCCACTCCCGGGCCAGTGCGACTCGAGCGATGTCATCTTGTATCTACTCTGGAGCTACTTCATCAACTCTACTAGACTCAGCCCAACACAATGGTGTACGGAATTTCCGCTCGTACAAAGCCTCGTAAAGATCCATCTCGATAGACGTGTTGCAGCTATTATTATACGAAAACTCTATAAGGGGAAGGTAGTCTGGCCATACATGTCCCTAATCCAGCACACATGCTCATAACATGTCCTCTATTGCTTGGATGGTCCTCTTAAATTCACTATGAGTCTGTGGGTGATAAGCAATGGTAAAGTGGAGACTTGTCCCAAAATCCGTATGTAGTTGCTTCTAAAACCTCAAGGTGAAACGTCCGTCTCTATTGGAAACGATAGTCCTCGGCATTTCATGGAGTCTAACAATGTGTATGGTGAACTCCTCAGCTAGACGACTCACGGGCCACGTTTTCTTAATTGGAATGAAACGGGCGATCTTCGTCAGTCGGTTAAACACTACCTAGGTAGCATCAAACTCTCTATTGAGTCTCAATCCCGTGACAAAGTTCATGGAGATGTCCTCCCACTTCCACTGTGGCACTGGCAAAGGATGGAGCTCTCTTCCGGACCTGCGATGCTCAATCTTGACCTGCTAGCAGGGCACACACATATCGAGCCAAGTCGGGCTTCAAACCACCCCACCATAAGGAACATTTCACGTATTTGTACATCTTACTTGCTCTGGGATGTACTGAGTATGGGGTACCGTGAGCCTCACCCAATATCCTCTCTCTCAGCTCACTGTTTGATGGTACACAAATACGATCTTGATGCCTCATCACTCCATCATCACCAATGGTCAAATGAGGTGCCTTATCTTGAGACATCCTGTCTCGGATCCTAATCAAAGTCGGACAAATCTCATGCTTTTGTCGAATCTCTCCCAATAGATCAAGTAGTAACTCCAAAGTAGCCAAGAGAGGGTCTAAGTCCGGGAACTGAATCTCAACCTCTATCCATGCTAAATCTCTCTACAACTGAAGATGTACAATCAACCGGGCTTGATTACATGATTTATGACACTAGTTTAGGAACTCATTTAGGTAGTTTTTCCCTTGTTCATGCATGGTTTGACGTTCATTCGTGACATTTGCGCCTAACTGAGTCATATGGCTACAAATGATGAAGGGTCATCCGAGCTAGCTCCATCTTCAACACCACAAGGGGCCCTAACAAGAGCTCAAGCCAAATGCCAAGCGGAAATGGATGCTATCTTCCTAGCCATGGTTCAAGAAGCTCACCCAAGCTCACCTCCAATGTGTCCAAGGCCCGTCATGATGCTTAGCCACATTGGACCAGCCAAGAAGAAGTTGAATGGAGCATAGGAGAGCCTCACGTGTGCATGTGCATGGATGAAGGTGTGAGCAAGGCGCGACTAGGCTGGCATGAGAAGCTAGTTAGAGAGTGTTAAGTAAAGCCTAGAATTAGTCTATTTTATGGATTTATTTAAAACACTCTAATTTGTAATTATTGTATTTATTTCCTTTCTATTTTTAGGAGAGAAGGCCTAGCTTGTATATAAGCCTTTCTCTCTTCCTTTTTGTGGGTGGAGAAGTTAAACACATTTTGTCTAAGTGCCAAATTGAACCCTTTGAGTTAAGCCTCTTGTCTCGTGAGAATTGTGGTGTTTGCATAGCTTTCTCGTTCTTGTGTGTGTCAATCTCCTTCGGGTTGGTGCTACAAGTCGAATCGAAGCAACCTCTTCGTGCCTTCGATAATTCTAGATCGATTGTGTGAAGTTGTAAGAAGCGGGGTCGAATCGTCATCGGTTTGGTTCTTGGATAATCGAATCCAAGGGTTCTATCGTTTGTTCCTTTCGGTTCTTCTTTCCTATTTCGTTTTCCCTTATTGCTTTGCACTTTTTCCTTGCATATTTGTTTGCTGAATTTCGTTTTCTTTTATTCCCGAAAACAGGTTGCTCGTCTAGATCCGTTCTTCGTGGCTAATCCCCGTATCAATTGGTATTAGAGCTAATTGACGTTCAACCTACAAAAAGAGTCGGTATATCATTCAAAAACCAAGTTTCTTGTTTTTCTTGTTTGAGTCTTGCTTTGTTTTGAGTCTATTGCCATTGCCATTTCTATTCCAAGTTTTTTGATTGAACTAACAAGTTTGTTACTTTTGTTTGTGAATTTTGGACGCCGGCACCACTCCAACACCACGCCTACACCGCGCCTACCACCAGTCCCTTTGTGCCTACCACCACGCCGCCACCAGCTTTGTCCCACGTCCAAACACAACACCAAACAAGCCCTAAACTTTCAAAAAAAAGGGGCTGAGTCGTCCAGCCTATTCTCAAGCTACCAGCCACCTCTTTCCTCCACATTTTCAGCCTATTTTTGAATTTTCACCCTTGGTTAGCTATTTACTTGGTCAACTCTATCCTCTTGCAAATAATTAGGATTTTCTTAGCATTTTTGTTTTAATTTTTCTTTAATTCCAACAGTAAGTTTCGAAATAGCTGGTTGTTTTTATTTGTTTTATTTGCTTTCATTTTAGTAAATAGATAGCTAGCAACTTTCAAGTTGTTATAGGATTTTATTTCTTTCATTTTTATTTCATTTGTCTCTTTTGAATTCAAATTGAGGCCTGATTTTCTAGTTTAAAAAAAAAAAGAAATCCGAGATTCAAAAAATTAAAAAAAGAAAGAAAGAAAGAAAAGAAAAAGAAAAGAAAAGAAAGAAAAAGAAATCAGGCTTAGTTATTCATTTCATTTCATTCTTGCTAGCTTATTCTTGCTTTATTTCATAGTTTGTAATAGTTGAAGTTGTGCTTGCTAAGTGTTATTTTTCAGCAACCAAAGAGGACTACAAAGGAGCTCATCTCACTCAAAGGGACCAAGCCATTCACGCCTAGCCTAGCTTCACCCTAGCCTAGCCACGCCTTGGCCCACGCCTAGCTCACTTCACTCGAGCCACGCCTTATCCTTGACTAGCCCTTCTACACACACCTTCGGTGTCCAAGGTTTGCTTGCTTAGGCTTGACGAGTAAGTTCTTTCAAGGCTTATCTTGAGTTGAAATTTTGAGTCCATACTTAGTTGCATATAACATTCGTGCAACTTGTCCTTTCCGTTTTGAGTATTTTCTTCTCTTTTATTGAGTCAAACACGTTTTTAAGGTGATTGAAATCGAATTTCGCTTCTACTTTAAAGCTTTTGTTTGGCTAAGTATTGAACTCACGTGAGGTATTTAACTAATACAAGACGAGCCATCAACAAGCTTGTTGAGCACCACTAGAGAGTGAGAGTTTGCTTTCGAGTGATACACTTGTGAGGCGTTTTTGTTTTAGCTAACCTAATGTGTTTGAGTGTTTTAGTGTCTTTGAACAATGTCAGGAACTCCCACAGGTACGCCGAGCTCCGAGCCTATTTCCCTGGAGTTGTTTAACCTTATCAAGGGCTTGAAAGATAGCATTGAAGGGTTAACTACAAGGCTGTCCAACTTGGAGGAGTCTAAGGTAGTTCCGGAGCCTCGGCCACTAGGAGGCAACAGGGAGGTAGGAGACCACTCAAGAGCTCAACACCAAGGGCAAGACCGAATAACACTCCAAAGCCAACAAGAGGTGTTTCAAGCAGCCCGGCACTCTAATGCCACGCAACCCTCTCGGAATGTCCAAGGCTTAGACCACGCCGTGTCCCAACCGGGATGGGGCAAACTTGCTTTCGAGGAGCACGTTTCTATCCCTTCTTCTCCTATTATACATGATAATATGCCTAACTATCCTCAACAGTTTCAGAATCAAGCTTATGAGCAGGATGAGGACGGTGATGGAGATGACGAGGAATGGAGGCCAAACGGGCGAAGGGAGCGCCAACAGCCCCGGAGACCTCATGACGCCCGGCGCCAAGACGAGCAGAGGCGTGAGCCCTATGGTGGCCAGCCAAGGAGGGAGCGAGATCCGGAGTATGATGGCCTTGGCAAAGTGAAGGTGAAGATCCCAAGCTTTGAAGGCAAATGTGACCCGGACGTGTACATGGCTTGGGAGGCGAAGATAGAGCAAATATGGTCATGCCATAACTTTCCCGAGCATAAGAAGGTACATTTCGCAGCTCTTGAATTTATTGATTATGCTATGATATGGTGGGATGATTTGGTGAAGGAAAGGAGGAGAACTTTGGATGCACCGGTAGTTACTTGGGCGCACATGAAGGCCTTGATGAGAGCTCGGTTTGTGCCTCAACATTACACTAGAGAATTGAGGCAAAGGTTGGAGAACTTGAGGCAAGGAGCCATGACCGCCGAGGAGACCTATAATGCCATGCAAATGGCCATGGTAAAGGCTAATGTGCGAGAGGATGAAGAGACTACAATGGCTAGGTATCTTCGGATTCTCAATTCAAGTTTTTCTAACGAGATAGATCTTTTTCCGCATAGCTCTATGACAGAATTGCTCCACCTAGAAATCAAAGTAGAAAGGAAAATGAAGGCAAGAAGTCAAGGAGGTAAGGCTGCCTATGGCGCACCTAGCTCATGGAGGAGCCAAGGAGGTCGCCAACAAGAAAATTACAACCGGGAGGTGCCAAGCAAGGAGAAGCTAGCCCCGGAGTAAGGAGGCCCACGCAAGGCTCCTTATGCAGCCCCTATCAAGCCCACGCCTACACTACCTAAAGGCACTCAAGGGAGTACTTCTAACCCTTCATCTAGAGTTAGGGATATTGTATGTTTTAAGTGCCAAGGAAGAGGGCACATGATGAAGGATTGTCCTAACAAAAGAACTTTGCTAGTTAACCATGTAGGGCAATATGAGTCCGAATCTGAGCATGAGCATGATAATGATGATTTTGAGCTTAATATGCCTGATCATGATGATTTGGATGATGATGGGATTGAATATGAGCAAGGATATTGTTTATTAGCTAAGAGAGTGTTATTTGATCATCCTAGCTTATTCCTAGCTAACACTTACATGATTTGTGATAAAAGTCTTGAGCATGATACTTCTTTGATAGCTAGGAGAACTTTAAGTGTACAACCTGCTCCTTGTGAAGATAACTAAAGAGAAAACTTGTTTCACACTAGATGCTCGGTTAAAGGAAAGGTTTGTAATGTTATTATTGATGGAGGAAGTTGTTGCAATATTGCTAGCACCGAAATGATATCTAAGTTGCAAATTCCTACATTTTATCACCCTAGGCCATATAAGTTGCATTGGATGAATGAATGTGGTGAGTTAAAGGTTAATAGGCAAGCTAAGATCACTTTTACTTTAGGCCATTATGAAGACACGGTTTTATGCGATGTTGTGCCTATACAAGTTGTCATGTGTTATTAGGCCGCCCTTGGCAATATGATAGGAGAGTTATGCATGATGGTTTTACTAATAGATATTCTTATGTATTCAATGGTAAAACCGTGACTCTTAAGCCTATGACTCCCTTGCAAATTGCGGAGGCATTTGAGAAGAAGAAGGCAAGTGAGCAAGAACAAGGACAAGCTAAGAAGGGGAGCAAGCCGTCGAGCCAAGGCCCCTCCCTAGCCACGCCTTCTAAGCACCAGCCTAGCACCCTTGTGTCCACGGCCACAAAACAGCCCACAACAGCCTTGTTAGCTTCCAAACTTGAGGTACAAAATGACTACCTACCCTTAGACACCACCTTGATGATGTTGTGTAAGGAGCTCACCTTATTGAGTGATGAAGCCAAGGCTAGCTTACCACCTACTATCTCAGCCATCCTTGAGGAGTTTAAGGATGTGTTTCCGGAAGAAATACAACATGGCCTTCCACCTTTGAGAGGCATTGAGCACCAAATTGACCTTATCCCCGGCGCCACACTCCCAAATAGACCAGCCTACCGAATGAACCCAAAGGAGAGTCAAGAGATCCAAGTGCAAGTTCAAGACCTCCTAGACAAGGGCTACGTGAGGGAGAGCTTAAGTCCGTGCGCCGTGCCCGTGCTCTTGGTGCCTAAGAAGGACAACACATGGAGGATGTGTGTTGATTGTCGAGCTATCAACAACAACCATCAAGTACCGCCACCCTATTCCCCGCCTAGATGACATGCTTGATGAGCTACATGGCGCCACCACCTTTAGCAAGATAGACCTACGGAGTGGCTACCATCAAATCTGAATGAAGGAGGGGGACGAGTGGAAAACAACCTTCAAAACTAAGTTTGGTTTGTATGAGTGGCTTGTTATAGGGAAGTTTGTTGTAGTATAACTAGTGCTCCTTCTAATTTTATGCGCTTAATGAACTATGTTTTGAGACATTTTATAGGGAAGTTTGTTGTAGTATACTTTATTGATATTATAATCTATAGCAGGTCCCAAGAGGAGAATGAAGAACATCTAAGGGAAGTAGTTCATACCCTTAGAGCTGAACACTTGTATGCTAATCTTAAGAAATGTAGATTTTGCACTAATGAGGTTATATTTCTTGGTTTTGTAGTGACTACACAAGGCCTACAAGTGGATGAGAAGAAGATTAGAGCAATCAAAGATTGGCCCACACCAACATCCATCAGCCAAGTAAGGAGTTTCCATGGGCTTACAAGCTTCAATAGGCGCTTTGTGAGAGACTTTAGTACCATTGCCGCGCCCTTGATGGAAATTTGCAAGAAGCATGCGCCATTTGTGTGGGAGAAGGCGCAAGAACGTGCCTTTAGCAAGCTGAAATTGGTCTTAACCGAGGCGCCCTTGCTAGCTCTTCCCGACTTCACTAGGCCCTTTGAAGTGGAGTGTGACGCCTCGGGCATTGACATAGGCGGCGTGCTCATGCAAGAAGGTAAGCCTATTGCCTTCTTTAGTGAAAAGCTCAAAGGAGCATGTCTTAATTACTCTACCTATGATAAAGAGTTTTATGCTTTGTTTAGAGTGCTTAAGACATGGCAACACTACTTGTGGCCTAGAGAGTTTATTTTGCATTCCGATCATGAGTCTTTGAAGCATTTTCGGAGTCAAGATAAACTAGATAGGAGGCAAGGTAGGTGGATGGAGTTTATTCAGACTTTTCCCTATGTTATCAAGTATAAATAGGGAAAAGACAATGTAGTGGCGGATGCCCTCTCTAGGAGGCACACATTGTTGACTACATTGGATGCTAAGGTATTAGGCTTTGTTTACATTAAGGAGCTCTATGAATCTGATCTTGATTTTGGTGATACATATAAGCTATGTGTGCAAAAAGGTTCCTTAGATAAATACTATTTGTTTGAGGGATTTTTGTTTCGAATTGATAAGGTGTGCATGCCTAGGTGATCCCTTCGATTGTTGCTAGTAGAGGAAGCCCATAAAGGAGGTTTAATGGGTCATTTTGGGAGGGATAAAACTTATGCTATGCTGCACTCACACTTTTATTGGCCACACATGCTTAGGGATGTTGAAAATGTGCTTAAAAGATGCTTAGAATGCCTTAGAGCTAAATCTAAAGTGAAGCCTCGTGGATTGTACACACCTTTGCCAATCCCAACAGCCCCTTGGGAAGACATTAGAATGGACTTTATTGTGGGATTGCCTAGGACTAAAAGAGGTAGGGACTCGATTTTTGTGGTTGTAGATCGTTTCTCTAAAATGGCTCACTTTATTGCTTGTCACAAAACTGATGATGCGGTCAATGTAGCTAATATATTCTTTTGGGAAGTAGTTAGGTTACATGGAATTCCAAGGACAATAGTAAGTGATAGGGATGTTAAGTTCTTAAGTTATTTTTGGAAGAATTTTTGGGAAAAGCTAGGCACGAAATTGTTATTTTCTACATCAAGCCACCCCCAAACTGATGGGCAAACAGAAGTAACTAATAAGACTTTAACCACAGTTTTAAGGACTGTCATCAAAAAGAATCTAAAGGAATGGGAGGATGTCTTGCCACATGTTGAATTTGCCTATAATAGAGTTGTGCATTCGTCTACTTCCATCTCTCCATTTGAGTGTGTTTATGGTTTTAATCCACTAACCCCTTTTGATCTTACACCGTTGCCTAAGGAGCGAGTGGATTTATGTGCTAAAACGCAGGTTGAACACATCAAGGAGCTACATAGGAGGACAAGGATTAAGCTTGAGGAGAAAGGCAAATACAACGCAGCCAAGGAAAACCAAGGAAGGAAGAAGGTTACATTTGAGGCCGGTGACCTTGTATGGCTACACTTGAGGAAGGAGAGGCTTCAACAACTTCGGAAGTCCAAGCTCTCTCCAAGAGGAAACAGGCCTTTCAAGGTGCTACACAAGGCTGGTGACAACGCCTATGTGCTAGACTTGCCGGACGACTATGCTTGTGATCCCACGTTTAATGTGAGGGACCTAAGCCCTTTTCCACCCCTTAGTGATGATCAAGAAAATTCAAAGTCGAATTCTTTTAAAGAAGGGGAGAATGATGAAGGGTCATCCGAGTTAGCTCCATCTTCAACACCACAAGGAGCCCTAACAAGAGCTCAAGCCAAACGCCAAGCGGAGATGGATGCTATCTTCCTAGCCATGGTTCAAGAAGCTCACCCAAGCTCACCTCCAATGAGTCCAAGGCCCGTCATGATGCTTAGCCACATTGGACCAGCCAAGAAGAAGTTGAATGGAGCATAGGAGAGCCTCACATGTGCATGTGCATGGATGAAGGCGTGAGCAAGGCGCGACTAGGCTGGCGTGAGAAGCTAGTTAGAGAGTGTTAAGTAAAGCCTAGAATTAGTCTATTTTATGGATTTATTTAAAACACTCTAATTTGTAATTATTGAATTTATTTCCTTTCTATTTTTAGGAGAGAAGGCCTAGGTTGTATATAAGCCTTTCTCTCTTCCTTTTTGTGGGTGGAGAAGTTAAACACATTTTGTCTAAGTGCCAAATTGAACCCTTTGAGTTCAACCTCTTGTCTCGTGAGAATTGTGGTGTTTGCATAGCTTTCTCGTTCTTGTGTGTGTCAATCTCCTTCGGGTTGGTGCTACAAGTCGAATCGAAGCAACCTCTTCATGCCTTCGATAATTCTATATCGATTGTGTGAAGTTGTAAGAAGCGGGGTCGAATCGTCATCGGTTTGGTTCTTGGATAATCGAATCCAAGGGTTCTATCGTTTGTTCATTTCGGTTCTTCTTTCCTATTTCGTTTTCCCTTATTGCTTTGAACATTTTCCTTGCGTATTTGTTTGCTGAATTGCGTTTGCTTTTATTCCCAAAAACAGGTTGCTCGTCTAGATCCGTTCTTTGCGGCTAATCCCCGTATCAACAAATGGTGTCTATACGGGATTTTGTCAGTTTTATATCCTTATTTTTCCCGTTCTAGAGTATTTATATCCTTATTAATCCCCTATCTCGGTTCTTCAGGCGGGTAGGTTAAGCTATCCACAAAGAGAGGTTGTAGGCTAGGGTTAGCATTTAGCTTGGGAGACAAGCTCACACAGGGGAGGAAAAGAGACCAGAAGAGAGGCAAGCAATGGACGGGTTCCCTGGCCCCCGCAAATGAACAAAATGGCAAGGAAAGGGAGAAAAATAAAATAAAAGAAAATTATGGGACAAAGAAAAATGGGATTAAACTCAATAGAAATATTTGGAACGAGATTCCGGATTGGAAAAACATTTCCGACTTTCAGGTAAAATAACTTACGAAAAATATACAATTCAAATATATATGAATATACTCGTAAAAATATAATTTACAATATAGAAATCGTTCTCGTAAAATATTTACTATAATAATTTAATAAATTAAATATGGTTAATATAAATATATAAAGTAGATAAATATATACATATGTACTCGTAAAAGTTAAATTATGACATAAAAATACTCGCAAATATATTTAAGCTCTCTAAAATATTAATAAAAATACGGAAAAGTATATATCGGAAACACACTTTATTTTAGGGCATTTCAAAAGTGAAAAAAAAACTATAAATAATTGATACGGGGATTAGCCGCGAAGAACGGATCTAGACGAACAACCTATTCTGAAGAATGAAGAACGCACAGCATGGACAACAATGAAAACAAGAAAACAAAAAGGGACAAGAAGAACCGAAAGGAACAATGATAGAACCCTTGAATTCGAGATCCAAGAACCAAACCAGTGACGATTCGACCCCGCTTCTTACAACTCCACACAATTGATCTGAGAATCGAGAGCACGAAGAGGGTGCCTTGTTCGACTTGCAACACCAATCCCGAAGGAGATTGACATACACAAGAACGAGAAAGCCAGATTACACACACAAACTCACGAGACAAGAATGATTGAATTCTCTTGGATTCAATTCTGAAATGCTCTCATCAAAACTTGTATAAAACTTGTCTGCCCACAAAAGAAGAGAGAAAAGGCTTTATATACATCCTAGGCCTTTTCTTCTAAAACAGAAAAAAGAAAATAATCACAATAATTACATTGAGAGAGAGTTAAATATAGCCCAGCAAACATAGAACACAATTGAGCCTAATTAAACTCTCCTATTCAGCCTCTCACGTCCACATACTTAAATGAATGTTCCATCCATGCACATGCACACACGTGAAACCCCTTGTATCTGATTTCAAGGCCTTTGTTTGTCCTTTGAAATGTGTCCCAAGGCCTGCCTAGAAACTAGAAATACAATTTAAGCTCCATTAATCATCTTGGCTGGGATGTGTTCGTGGCTGATCCACAAGATGGTCCTTAGACTTGATGAAGATGGACTTGGTTGAGCTTCATGGACCATGTTTAGGAAAAGAGCATTCATCTCAGCTTGACGTTTAGCTTGCGCTCTTGTTAGAGTCCCTTGAGGTGGTGAAGATGGAGTTAGCTCAGATGATCCTTCATCATTCTTCCTTTCTTTAGAAGAATTCGACCTCGAATTGCCTTGATCATCATTCAAGAGTGGAAAAGGACTTAGATCCCTCACATTGAATGTCGGATCAATAGCATAATCATCCGGCAAGTCAAGCACATAGGCGTTGTCACCCGCTTTGTGTAAAACCTTGAAAGGCCCATTTCCTCTTGGGGAGAGCTTGGATTTCCGAAGCTGTTGAAACCTCTCCTTCCTCAAATGTAGCCATACAAGGTCGCCAGGTTCAGATATAATCATCTTGCGTCTTTGATTCGCCTTTTTTGCATTGTATTTTCCTTTCTCCTCGAGCTTGATCCTTGTCCAACTATGTAGCTCCTTGATGTGTTCAACCTGCATTTTAGCACTTAAATCCACTCGCTCCTTCTTAGATAACGGTGTAAGATCAAAAGGGGTTAGTGGATTAAAACCATAAACACACTCAAAGGGAGAGATGGAAGTAGATGAGTGGACGACTCTATTATAGGCAAACTCAACATGTGGTAAGACATCTTCCCATTCTTTCAAATTCTTCTTGATGACAGCCCTTAGAAGTGTTATTAGGGTCCTATTAGTTACTTCCGTTTGCCCATGAGTTTGGGGGTGGCTTGATGTAGAAAATAACAACTTAGTTCCTAGCTTTCCCCAAAGAGTTTTCCAAAAGTAACTCAAGAACTTAACATCCCTATCACTCACTATTGTCCTTGGAATACCATGTAACCTAACTACATCTCGAAAGAACAAATTAGCTACATTGGCTACCTCATCAGTTTTGTGACAAGCAATAAAGTGAGCCATCTTAGAGAATCGATCTACAACTACAAATATCGAATACCTTCCTCTTCTAGTCCTAGGCAATCCCACTATGAAATCCATGCTAATGTCTTCCCAAGGGGTTGTGGGGATTGGCAAAGGTGTATACAATCCACGAGGCTTCACTTTCGATTTAGCTCTAAGGCACTCTAAACACCTTTTAAGTACATTTTCAACATCCCTAAGCATATGTGGCCAATAAAAATGTGAGTGCAGCATATCATGATACGGGGATCAGCCGCGAAGAACGGATCTAGACGAGCAACCTGTTTTCGAGAATAAAAGAAAACGAAATTCAGCAAACAAGATGCAAGGAAAACGTGCAAAACAAAGAGGGAAAACGGAATAGGAAAGAAGAACCGAAAGGAACAAACGATAGAACCCTTGGATTCGATTATCCAAGAACCAAAACGGTGACGATTCGACCCCGCTTCTTACAACTTCACACAATCGATCACGAATTATCGAAGGCACGAAGAGGTTGCTTCAATTCGACTTGTAGCACCAACGCGAAGGAGATTGACACACACAAGAACGAGAAAGCTATGCAAACACCACAATTCTCACAAGACGAGAGGCTGAACTCAAAGGGGTTCAATTTGGCACTTAGGCAATGTGTTTAACGTATTCTCCCTCAAAAAGGAAGAGAGAAAGGCTTATATACAACCTAGCCTTCTCTCCTAAAAATAGAAAGGAAAATAAAAACAATAATTACAAATTAGAGTGTTTTAAATAAATCCATAAAATAGACTAATTCTAGACTTTATTTAACACTCTCTAACTAGCTTCTCACGGCAGCCATGCACATGCACACGTGAAGCTCTCCTATGCTCCATTCAACTTCTTCTTGGCTGGTCCAATGTGGCTAAGCATCATGACGGGCCTTGGACTCATTTGAGGTGAGCTTGGGTGAGCTTCTTGAACCATGGTTAGGAAGATAGCATCATCTCCGCTTGGCGTTTGGCTTGAGCTCTTGTTAGGGCTCCTTGTGGTATTGAAGATGGAGCCGGCTGGGATGACCCTTCATCATTCTCCCCTTCTTTAAAAGAATTCGACCTCGAATTTCCTTGATCATCACTAAGGGGTGGAAAAGGGCTTAAATCCCTCACATTGAACGTGGGATCACAAGCATAGTCGTCCGGCAAGTCTAGCACATAGGCGTTGTCACCAGCCTTGTGTAGCACCTTGAAAGGCCTGTTTCCTCTTGGAGAGAGCTTGGACTTCCGAAGTTGTTGAAACCTCTCCTTCCTCAAGTGTAGCCATACAAGGTCACCGGCCTCAAATGTAACCTTCTTCCTTCCTTGGTTTGCCTTGGCTGCGTTGTATTTGCCTTTCTCCTCAAGCTTAATCCTTGTCCTCCTATGTAGCTCCTTGATGTGTTCAACCCGCGTTTTAGCACATAAATCCACTCGCTCCTTCTTAGGCAACGGTGTAAGCTTAATCCTTGTCCTTCTATGGAGAGATGGAAGTAGACGAATGCACAACTCTATTATAGGCAAATTCAACATGTGGCAAGACATCCTCCCATTCCTTTAGATTCTTTTTGATGACAGCCCTTAAAACTGTGGTTAAAGTCCTATTAGTTACTTCCGTTTGCCCATCAGTTTGGGGGTGGCTTGATGTAGAAAATAACAATTTCGTGCCTAGCTTTTCCCAAAGAGTCTTCCAAAAATAACTTAAGAACTTAACATCCCTATCACTTACTATTGTCCTTGGAATTCCATGTAACCTAACTACTTCCCGAAAGAATAGATTAGCTATATTGGCCGCATCATCAGTTTTGTGACAAGCAATAAAGTGAGCCATTTTTGTGAAACGATCTACAACCACAAAAATTGAGTCCCTACCTCTTTTAGTCCTAGGCAATCCCACAATAAAGTCCATACTAATGTCTTCCCAAGGGGCTGTTGGGATGGGCAAAGGTGTGTACAATCCATGAGACTTAACTTTAGATTTAGCTCTAAGGCATTCTAAGCATCTTTTAAGCACATTTTCAACATCCCTAAACATGTGTGGCCAATAAAAGTGTGAGTGCAGCATAGCATAAGTTTTATCCCTCCCAAAATGACCCGTTAAACCTCCTTTATGGGCTTTCTCTACTACCAACAATCGAAGGGAACACCTAGGTATGCACACCTTATCAATTTGAAACAAAAATCCCTCAAACAAATAGTATTTATCTAAGGATCCTTTTTGCACACATAACTTATATGTATCACCAAAATCAATATCAGATTCATAGAGCTCCTTAATGTAAACAAAGCCTAATACCTTAGCATCCAATGTAGTCAAAAATGTGTGCCTCCTAGAGAGGGAATCCGCCACTACATTGTCTTTTCCCTTTTTATACTTGATAACATAGGGAAAAGTCTCAATAAACTCCATCCACCTACCATGCCTCCTATCTAGTTTATCTTGACTCCGAAAATGCTTCAAAGACTCATGATCAGAATGCAAAATAAACTCTCTAGGCCACAAGTAGTGTTGCCATGTCTTAAGCACTCTAAACAAAGCATATAACTCTTTATCATAGGTAGAGTAATTAAGACATGCTCCTTTGAGCTTTTCACTAAAGAAGGCAATAGGCTTACCTTCTTGCATGAGCACGCCGCCTATGCCAATGCCCGAGGCATCACACTCCACTTCAAAGGGCCTAGTGAAGTCGGGAAGAGCTAGCAAGGGCGCCTCGGTTAAGACCAATTTCAGCTAGCTAAAGGCACGTTCTTGCGCCTCCTCCCACATTAATGGCGCATGCTTCTTGCAAATTTCCGTCAAGGGCGCGGCAATGGTACTAAAGTCTCTCACAAAGCGCCTATAGAAGCTTGCAAGCCCATGGAAACTCCTTACTTGGCTGATGGATGTTGGCATGGGCCAATCTTTGATTGCTCTAATCTTCTCCTCATCCACTTGTAGGCCTTGTGTAGTCACTACAAAACCAAGAAATATAACCTCATTAGTGCAAAAGCTACATTTCTTAAGATTATCATACAAGTGTTCAGCCCTAAGGGTAAGAACTACTTCCCTTAGATGTTCTTCATGCTCCTCTTGGGACCTGCTATAGATTATAATATCATCAAAGTATACTACAACAAACTTCCCTATAAATGTCTCAAAACATAGTTCATTAAGCGCATAAAAGTAGAAGGAGCATTAGTTAACCCAAATGGCATAACAAGCCACTCATACAAACCAAACTTAGTTTTGAAGGCTGTTTTCCACTCGTCCCCCTCCTTCATTCGAATTTGATGGTAGCCACTCCGTAGGTCTATCTTGCTAAAGGTGGTGGCACCATGTAGCTAGCTCATCAAGCATGTCATCTAGGTGGGGAATAGGGTGGCGGTACTTGATGGTGATGTTGTTGATAGCTCGACAATCAACACACATCCTCCATGTGTTGTCCTTCTTAGGCACCAAGAGCACGGGCACGGCGCACAGACTTAAGATCTCCCTCACGTAGCCCTTGTCTAGGAGGTCTAGAACTTGCACTTGGATCTCTTGACTCTCCTTTGGGTTCATTCGGTAGGCTAGTCTATTTGGGAGTGTGGCGCCGGGGATAAGGTCAATTTGGTGCTCAATGCCTCTCAAAGGTGGAAGGCCATGTTGTATTTCTTCCGGAAACACATCCTTAAACTCCTCAAGGATGGCTGAGATAGTAGGTGGTAAGCTAGCCTTGGCTTCATCACTCAATAAGGTGAGCTCCTTATACAACATCATCAAGGTGGTGTCTAAGGGTAGGTAGTCATTTTGTACCTCAAGTTTGGAAGCTAACAAGGCTGTTGTGGGCTGTTTTGTGGCCGTGGACACAAGGGTGCTAGGCTGGTGGTTAGAAGGCGTGGCTAGGGAGGGGCCTTGGCTCGACGGCTTGCTCCCCTTCTTAGCTTGTCCTTGTTCTTGCTCACTTGCCTTCTTCTTCTCAAATGCCTCCGCAATCTGCAAGGGAGTCATAGGCTTAAGAGTCACGGTTTTACCATTGAATACATAAGAATATCTATTAGTAAAACCATCATGCATAACTCTCCTATCATATTGCCAAGGGCGGCCTAATAACACATGACAAGCTTGCATAGACACAACATCACATAAAACCGTGTCTTCATAATGGCCTAAAGTAAAAGTGATCTTAGCTTGCCTATTAACCTTTAACTCACCACATTCATTCATCCAATACAACTTATATGGCCTAGGGTGATAAAATGTAGGAATTTGCAACTTAGATATCATTTCGGTGCTAGTAATATTGCAACAACTTCCTCCATCAATAATAACATTACAAACCTTTCCTTTAACCGAGCATCTAGTGTGAAACAAGTTTTCTCTTTAGTTATCTTCACAAGGAGCAGGTTGTACACTTAAAGTTCTCCTAGCTATCAAAGAATTATCATGCTCAAGACTTTTATCACAAATCATGGAAGTGTTAGCTAGGAATGAGCTAGGATGATCAAATAACACTCTCTTAGCTAATAAACAATCTCCTTGCTCATATTCAATCCCATCATCATCCAAATCATCATGATCATGCATATTAAGCTCAAAATCATTATTATCATGCTCATGCTCAGATTCGGACTCATATTGCCCTAAATGGTTAACTAGCAAAGTTCTTTTGTTAGGACAATCCTTCATCATGTGCCCTCTTCCTTGGCACTTAAAACATACAATATCCCTAGCTCTAGATGAAGGTTTAGAAGTACTCCCTTGAGTGCCTTTAGGTAGTGTAGGTGTGGGCTGGGTAGGGGCTACATAAGGAGCCTTGCGTGGACCTCCTTGCTCCAGGGCTAGCTTCTCCTTGCTTGGCACCTCCCGGTTGTAATTCCCTTGTTGGCGGCCTCCTTGGCTCCTCCATGAGCTAGGCGCGCCATAGGCAGCCTTACCTCCTTGACTTCTTGCCTTCATTTTCCTTTCTACTTTGATTGCTAGGTGGAGCAATTCTGTCATAGAGTTATAGGGAAAAAGATCTATCTCGTTAGAAAAACTTAAATTGAGAATACGAAGATACCTAGCCATTGTAGTCTCTTCATTCTCTCGCACATTAGCCTTTACCATGGCCATTTGCATGGCATTATAGGTCTCCTCGGCAGTCATGGCTCCTTGCCTCAAGTTCTCCAACCTTTGCCTCAATTCTCTAGTGTAATGTTGAGGCACAAACCGAGCTCTCATCAAGGCCTTCATGTGCGCCCAAGTAACTACCGGTGTATCCAAAGTTCTCCTTTCCTTCACCAAATCATCCCACCATATCATAGCATTATCAATAAACTCAAGAGCTGCGAAATGTACCTTCTTATGCTCGGGAAAGTTATGGCATGACCATATTTGCTCTATCTTCGCCTCCCAAGCCATGTATACGTCCGGGTCACATTTGCCTTCAAAGCTTGGGATCTTCACCTTTACTTTGCCAAAACCATCATACTCCGGATCTCGCTCCCTCCTTGGCTGGCCACCATAGGGCTCACACCTCTACTCGTCTTGGCGCCGGGCGTCATGAGGTCTCCGGGGCTGTTGGCGCTCCCTTCGCCCATTTGGCCTCCATTCCTCGTCATCTCCATCACCGTCCTCATCCTGCTCATAAGCTTGATTCTGAAACTGTTGAGGATAGTTAGGCATATTATCATGTATAATAGGAGAAGAATGGATAGAAACGTGCTCCTCGAAAGCAAGATTGCCCCATCCCGGTAGGGACACGGCGTGGACTAAGCCTTGGACATTCCGAGAGGGTTGCGTGGCATTAGAGTGCCGGGCTGCTTGAAACGTCTCTTGTTGGCTTTGGAGTGGTATTCGGTCTTGCCCTTGGTGTTGAGCTCTCGAGTGGTCTCCTACCTCCCTATTGCCTCCTAGTGGCCGAGGCTCCGGAACTACCTTAGACGCCTCTAAGTTGGACAGCCTTGTAGTTAACCCTTTAATGCTATCTTTCAAGCCCTTGATAAGGTTAAACAACTCCGGGGTGATAGGCTCGGGGCTTGGCGTACCTGTGGGAGTTCCTGACATTGTTCAAAGACACTAAAACATTCAAACACGTCAGGTTAGCTAAAACAAAAACGCCTCACAAGTGTATCACTCGAAAACAAACTCTCACTCTCTAGTGGTGCTCAATAAGCTTGTTGATGGCTCGTCTTATATTAGTCAAAAACCTCACGTGAGTTCAATACTTAGCCAAAAAAAGCTTTAAGTAGAAGCGAAATTCGATTTTAATCACCTTAAAAAAACGTGTTTGACTCAATAAAAGAGAAGAAAAGACTCAAAACGGAAAGGACAAGTTGCACGAATGTTATATGCAACTAAGTATTGACTCAAAATTTGAACTCAAGATAAGCCTTGAAAGAACTTACTCGTCAAGCCTAAGTAAGCAAACCTTGGACACCGAAGGTGTGTGTAGAAGGGCTGGCCAAGGCTAAGGCGTGGCTCGAGTGAAGTAAGCTAGGCGAGGGCCAAGGCGTGGCTAGGCTAGGGTGAAGCTAGGCTAGGCGTGAATGGCTTGGTCCCTTTGAGTGAGGTGAGCTCCTTTGTAGTCCTTTTTGGTTGATGAACAATAACACTTAGCAAGCACAACTTTTGAGTGAGATGAGCTCCTTTGTAATCCTCTTTGGTTGCTGAACAATAACACTTAGCAAGCACAACTTCAACTATTACAAACTATGAAATAAAACAAGAATAAGCTAGTAAGAATGAAATGATATGAATAACTAAGGCTGATTTCTTTTCTCTTTCTTTTCTTTTTCTTTTCTTTTCTTTTCTTTCTTTTTTTTTTTTGAAACTCGGATTTTCTTTTTTTTCTTTTTTTTTTTTTAACTTATTGCTGGAATTAAAGAAAAAAAATAAAACAAAAATGCTAAGAAAATCCTAATTAGTTGTAAGAGGATAGAGTTAACCAGGTAAATAGCTAACCAAGGGTGAAAAATCAAAAAAAAAATAGGCTAAAAATATGGAGGAAAGAGGTGGCTGAAAATGTGGAGGAGAGAAGGCTGGAAAATAGGCTGGACGATCAGCCTTCTTCTTTTTTTTTTTTGAAAGTTTAGGGCTTGTTTGGTGTTGTGTTTGGACGTGGGACAAGGCTGGTGGTGGCGTGGTGGTAGGCACAAGGGACTGGTGGTAGGCGCGGTGTAGGCGTGGTGTGGGAGTGGTGCCGGCGTTCAAGATTCACAAACAAAGGCAACAAACTTGTTAGGTCAATCAAAAACTTGGAATAGAAATGGCAATGGCAATAGACTCAAAACAAAACAAGACTCAAACAAGAAGACGAGACACTTTTGGTTTTTGAATGATTTACCGACTCTTTTTGTAGGTTGAACGTCAATTAGCTCTGATACCAATTGATACGGGGATTAGCCGCGAAGAACGGATCTAGACGAGCAACCTGTTTTCGAGAATAAAAGCAAACGAAATTCAGCAAACAAGATGCAAGGAAAACGTGCAAAACAAAGAGGGAAAACGGAATAGGAAAGAAGAACCGAAAGGAACAAACGATAGAACGCTTGGATTCAATTATCCAAGAACCAAACCGGTGACGATTCGACCCCGCTTCTTACAACTTCACACAATCGATCTCGAATTATCGAAGGCACGAAGAGGTTGCTTCAATTCGACTTGTAGCACCAACCCGAAGGAGATTGACACACACAAGAACGAGAAAGCTATGCAAACACCACAATTCTCACAAGACAAGAGGCTGAACTCAAAGGGGTTCAATTTGGCACTTAGGCAATGTGTTTAACGTATTCTCCCTCAAAAAGGAAGAGAGAAAGGCTTATATACAACCTAGACCTTCTCTCCTAAAAATAGAAAAGAAATAAATACAATAATTACAATTTAGAGTGTTTTAAATAAATCCATAAAATAGACTAATTCTAGACTTTATTTAACACTCTCTAACTAGCTTCTCACGCTAGCCATGCACATGCATACGTGAAGCTCTCCTATGCTCCATTCAACTTCTTCTTGGCTGGTCCATTGTGGCTAAGCATCATGACGGGCCTTGGACTCATTGGAGGTGAGCTTGGGTGAGCTTCTTAAACCATGGTTAGGAAGATAGCATCCATCTTCACTTGGCGTTTGGCTTGAGCTCTTGTTAGGGCTCCTTGTGGTGTTGAAGATAGAACCGGCTCGGATGACCCTTCATCATATCATAAGTCTTATCTCTCCCAAAATGACCCATTAAACCTCCTTTGTGGGCTTCTTCCACTTACAACAAACGAAGGGAACACCTAGGTATGCACACCTTATCTACTCGAAACAGAAATCCCTCAAACACATAGAATTTATCTAAGAAACCTTTTTGCACACAAAGCTTATATGTTTCTCCAAAGTCAAGATCAGATTCATAGAGCTCCTTAATGTAAACAAATCCTAACACCCTAGCATCCAAAGTAGTTAGCAATGTATGCCTCCTAGAAAGAGCATCCGCAACTACATTTTCTTTTCCCTTTTTATACTTGATAACATGGGGAAAAGTCTCAATAAATTCCATCCATCTACCATGCCTCCTATCTAATTTATCTTGACTCCGAAAATGTTTCAAAGATTCATGATCAAATGCAAAATAAACTCTCTAGGCCACAAGTAGTGTTGCCATGACTTAAGTACTTTAAATAAAGCATACAACTCTTTATCATATGTAGAGTAGTTAAGACATGCCCCTTTAAGCTTTTCACTAAAAAAGGCAATAGGCTTACCTTCTTGCATTAGCACACCTCCTATGCCAATTCCCAATGCATCACACTCCACTTCAAAAGGCCTAGTGAAGCCCGGGAGAGCTAGTAAGTGTCTCGGTGAGAACCAACTTCAGCTTGTTGAAAGCACGTTCTTGAGCTGCTTCCCACACAAATGGTGGATGTTTCTTGCAAATCTCCGTCAAGGGTGCAACAATGGTAATGAAGTCTCTCACAAAGGGCCTATAGAAACTTGCAAGCCCATGGAAGCTCTTTATATGGCTAATGGATGTAGGTGTTGACCAATCTCGAATAGCTCTAATCTTCTCCTCATCCACTTGTAGACCTTGTGCAGTCACTACAAAACCAAGAAATATAACTTCATTAGTGCAAAAACTACATTTCTTCAGGTTGGCATACAAGTGCTATAGATTAAGATATCATCAAAATACACTACAACAAATCTTCCTATGAATTGTCTTAACACATGGTCCATTAAAAACATAGAAGTAGATGGATCATTGGTTAACCTAAATGGCATAACAAGCCATTCATACAATCCAAATTTAGTCTTGAAGGTTGTCTTCCACTCATCCCCCTCCTTCATTCGGATCTGATGGTAGCCAGTCCGAAGGTCTATCTTGCTGAATGTAGTGGCGCCATGGAGCTCATCAAGCATGTCATCGAGGCGGGGAATAGGGTGGCGGTACGTAATGGTTATGTTGTTGATAGCCCTACAATCAACACACATTCTCCAAGTGTTGTCCTTCTTAGGCACTAATAGGACAGGAACGGCGCAAGGGCTAAGACTTTCTCCAACTCTTTATCATATGTAGAGTAGTTAAGACATGCCCCTTTAAGCTTTTCACTAAAAAAGGCAATAGGTTTACCTTCTTGCATAAGCACACCTCCTATGCCAATTCCCGATGCATCACACTCCACTTCGAAAGGCCTAGTGAAGTCAGGGAGAGCTAGTAAGTGTCTCGGTGAGAACCAACTTCAGCTTGTTGAAAGCACGTTCTTGAACTACTTCCCACACAAATGGTGCATGTTTCTTGCAAATCTCCGTCAA
This sequence comes from Fagopyrum homotropicum, assembly GCA_033239125.1. NCBI lineage: Eukaryota > Viridiplantae > Streptophyta > Magnoliopsida > Caryophyllales > Polygonaceae > Fagopyrum > Fagopyrum homotropicum. Next base: position 65,558,250 of record BSWB01000005.1, read on the forward strand.
GGGTGCAGCAATGGTATTGAAGTCTCTCACAAAGCGCCTATAGAAACTTGCAAGCCCATGGAAGCTCCTTACATGGCTAATGGATGTACGTGTTGGCCAATCTCGAATAGCTCTAATCTTCTCCTCGTCCACTTGTAAACCTTGTGCAGTCACTACAAAACCAAGAAATATAACTTCATTAGTGCAAAAGCTATCTCCAGGTTGGCATACAAGTGTTCAGCCCTAAGGATAGAAAAAACTTCCCTTAGATGTTCTCCATGCTCCTCTAGGGACCTGCTATAGATTAAGGTATCATCAAAATACACTACAACAAATCTCCTTATGAATTGTCTTAAAACATGGTTCATTAAACGCATAAAAGTAGATGGAGCATTGGTTAACCCAAATGGCATAACAAGCCATTCATACAACCCAAATTTAGTCTTGAAGGCTGTCTTCCACTCGTCCCCCTCCTTCATTCGGATCTGATGGTAGGCACTCCGAAGGTCTATCTTGCTGAATGTAGTGGCGCCATGGAGCTCATCTAGCATATCAACGAGGTGGGGAATAGGGTGGCGGTACTTAATGGTTATGTTGTTGATAGCCCTACAATCAACACACATCCTCCAAGTGTTGTCCTTCTTAGGCACTAATAGGACATGAACGGTGCAAGGGCTAAGGCTTTCTCTAACGTATCCCTTATCTAGGAGGTCTTGGACTTGGGTTTGGATCTCTTGACTCTCCTTAGGGTTCATCATATAGGCTGGTCTGTAGGAAGTGTAGCTCCGGGGATAAGGTCAATCTGATGCTCTATGCCTCTCAAAGGTGGAAGGCCATGAGGTATCTCTTCCGGAAACACATCCTTAAACTCCTCTAGGATGGCTGTAATGGTAAGGGGTCAGGCTTTGGCTTGTACACAGGGACCAGCCCAAGGGAAGGTGATACGGTGTAATCCGTGTTTGAGTCGATCTAGGCACAATGATCTCGAAACGGACTGAATGAAGCGAATTCAGTAGGCGGAGTGAAACGAAGATGATGAATAGGCGCAGGAAAGGTGAGAGAAGAACCAAAGAGAGAGCCAATGAAGGAACCAAGGCTGAAGAGCCAAAACCCCAATCGTGACTGCCCTAGACCCGTCTCCAATACAACTTTACACTAGCTCCGGCTGGACTAGCACAAAGAGGGACTCGTGAAGGCTCGAAGCACCAATCCGAAGGCGGTTGACACAAACAAGCTCAGCCAAGCAACAATAGCAATGCCAACCAAAAACTCTCTTGTTCTTTGATTGATTTTCTGAATGATTACAAATGCAATTCTAAGCAATGGATTTTACGTAACTAATCTGCAGCTAAAGAGGCTATATAAATAGACTCTTTTATCTAGACAAAAATAAAGAAAAGAAAGCTGAAAACATTAGTGGGAAGGTGGTAATAAGAGAGCTTCCTCTAATGTAGCTAACAACCTAACAAACACTAATTTCAGCTTAAAAATAGGCTGAATTATTCAACTTATCCTTGGAGTGCACGCTGGACTTTTTTAACGTTTTTAAGGAGCCAAATGGGCTATCCGAATGGGCTGCATTGTTCAACAGATCCATGAGTGATTTGGATGTGTTTAAAGAGCCCAAATGATGATCCGAATGAGCTGAATTGTTACTCTCTTGGGCCTCTTTGAACGTGCTCAGCTGGCTGCCTTCTTGGGCTGTTTTAGATGTGAGCAGCAGCTCCCTTTGCTCTTGGGCTGCCTTGGACGTCTCCTCCCTTTGCTCTTGGGCTGCCTTGGACGTGAGCAGCAGGCTAACCTCGTGGGCTGCTTTGGACGTGATCAACAGCCTCCTCTTGGACTGCATTGGGCGTGAGCATGGGCTGCATTGGACGTGAGCACCAACCTCCTCTTGGGCTGCATTGGCGTGAGCAACAACCTCCTCTCCTGGGCTGCATTGGACGTGAGCAACAGCCTCCTCTCCTGGGCTGCATTGTACGTGAGCAACAGCAGCCTGCATGGTCTCCTCGAGCTGCATGGGAAGTGAGTACGTTGGCATGGTCTCCTTGCTTGGTTCACTTGCTCCTACATTCATCAAAAGATTAACACATGATGTATGGAAATTAAATGTTTCACGCATTGTGTCAAGCAATAGCACTTCCCTTGACATAACCTCTTGGATCTCCTTAGCTCTTGCTCTAGTAATGGGACCTTGATAGCTTGTATGTGATGTTCCTACATCAGAAGGGCCGAGTTAGGGGCCGTGGTGGAGGCACCACTGAGACCAGAGGCACGCTGGCCAAGGTTCTCAAGTTGAGGAGTGTCGTTAATCCAACGGTGTAGGCAGCCACAAGTACTATTCAGATACGCGGTTTTCCGGTCCGGGTATTATTTGATACGGGTGCTACACACTCTTTTATATCCGATGATTGCTAGGTTGTCCTTAGTTACGCTAGTGGGGATACTGATGTAGGACCATCACATGGAAGATATCAAAGGCCCATTACTAGGGCAAGAGCTAAGGAGATCCAAGAAGTTACGTCAAGGGAAGTGCTATTGCTTGGCACCATGCGTGAACCATTTAACTTCCATACATCATGTGTTAATCTCTTGGTGAATGCAGGAGCAAGCAAGCAAAGGGAAGAGACCATGCAGACGTTGGAACAACAAGAGCTGGATCATATAGCCACGCCGGCCAATAAATCAAGCAAACAAGACAAGGACAAGGTGGGGAAGATGGATGAGCAAGCAAGCATAGGAAATGGGACAACAAGCATGATGCCATCAAGTCCGGAGTGGCTAGCAAGCTCGTCGTTGCTCACGTCCCAGGCAGCCCAAAAAGAGTAACCATTTCCCTCAGTCAAATCATCCATTTGGGCTCTTAAAAACCGTCCAAATCACTCATGGATCTGTTTGAACAAGTCAGCCCATTCGGATCATCCATTTGGCTCTTAAAAAAACCGTCCAACTTACTCCAAGGATCTGTTTTGAATAAATCAGCCTATTTTGATGCTGATTAGTTGTTTGTTAAGTTGTTAGCTACATTTGTGGAAGCTCTCTTGTTACCACCTTCCACCAATGTTTTAGTTTTCTTTTCTTTATTTTGTCAAGATAAAAGAGTCTATATATAGTCTCTTTAGCTGCTGAATAGGGTACGTTTTATTTGCTAAGAATTATCGTTTGTAATCATTCACAAAATCAATCAAAGAACAAGAGAATTTTTGGTTGGCAGTGTCGTTGTTTGCTTTGCTGAGCTTGTTCGTGTCAACCGCCTTCGGAATGGTGCTTCGAGCCTTCACGAGTCCCTCTTTGTGCTAGTCCAGCCGGAGCTAGTGTAAAGTTGTATTGGAGACGGGTCTAGGGCATTAACGAAGCAGGGTCTTGGCTCTTCAGCCTTGGTTCTTTTCGTTGACTCTCTTTGGTTCATCTCTACGTCTTCCTGCATCCATTCCATATCCACGTTTCATTCCGCATCTGGATTCGCTACATTCAGCCGGATTCGGATCATTGTACCTAGATCGACTCATTCACGGACTAATACCGTATCAGTTGGTATCAGAGCTCAGTTGGTACAATTGATCACTCCTTTCTTCTTTCTTAACCTTATTGCTTAACCAATTGAGGTTTAACTTGTGCTTGAAGTGTGCAAAATCAAAAAAACCAAGGGTTTCTTAGGGCCGGACAACATCTTGAGGAGAGGTAAACACAAAAAAAGAAGAGATCAACGTTGCAGTCAAATTCGGTAACCTTCTCTCCCACAAATCTCGTTGCAATCAGTTTCGGTTACCTTCTCTCCCCCAAATCTTTGACAAAGTCTAAGAGATCTTTCAAAAAAAAAAAAAAAGACAACACAAAAACGGCTGGCCCTTTTATTAATCGACATCAAGCACAAGAAAACTCCCTCAAACAACTCCTACGTCATTCTAATCACAAATCACCATACCTATACAACCCAACGGTCAATACTCCGATTAGGGGTGTCTTGATCCATCTGCGACACTAACATCAGTTTCGGCAGTTCTAGTTCCAAAGGGTTGCTAAGAAGGTTCGAAAATCGTGATCTTAAGGTGTTGGATCCTTACAACTTGAGCCACCAGCTAGGCAATACCAACGAGATAGTGAGCAATACACAAGTGAGATCTTTATTTTCTAACCTAACCGGTTCTTTGTTTGTTACTTGAGCATGTCTAGGTCCCGAAGCCCCAGCAAGTCTAGCAGCGAGACCGTCACGCTTGAGATGCTCAATCTATTGAAACAATTGTCCGATTCCGTAGCTAACCTATCCAAGCGAGTGGAGTCTATGGAAGCATGAACCCCACCATCGCGGAACCACCTTTGAGAGCCAACTATGAGTTTGGCGGTCCCTCACACGTTACTAGAGAGCCGGATCATCCGGATCAAGGTAATTTACAGTCCAACGTCCTTCCTAATGTTTCTAACATGCCACCATTTGTTGATAACTTTCAGAGACGGAATGAAGCTCCTTTTCAGGATCATACTTGGGAAGATTACAATCGACCATTCCAACAGCCAAGGCAAGGACGAGAACGTGATAATCTACGACCCTATCAAGAGCAAGACGGTCTCGGCAAAGTCAAAATCAAAATTCCCGCATTTGAAGGAAAGTGTGATCCCGACCTCTACACGGAGTGGGAAACTAAAGTCGAGCAGATCTGGTTGTGTCATAACTTCAGCGAGCCTAGGAAGGTTCAGCTAGCCGCTCTCGAATTCCAAGGCTATGCCTTGGTATGGTGGGATCATGTAATCAAAGAAAGAGTGCGAACATTGGATCCTCAAATCACCACATGGGAGCATATGAAGGCACTAATGAGGTCTCGGTTCGTTCCACCTCACTATACCCGAGAGCTTCGACAACGGCTGGAAAATTTGAGACAAGGCTCTCTTAGCGCTGAGGAAGCCTGTACGAATATGCAAGTTGCTATGGTGAAGGCCAACGTTCTAGAGGATGAAGAAAATACTATGGCTAGGTATCTTCGTATTCTTAACTCTAATTTGGCTGATGAAGTTGATACGTATCCCTACAGCACCATGGAGCAATTACTACACTTGGTCATCAAGGTGGAAAGGAAGACTAAGCTGCAAAACCGGGAACAAAAGCCGCCTTATGGGACGTCCAACACTTGGAAATCACAAGGAAGCCGGCTGCCTATCCACAGTAGGGATCAAGGAGGCCAGAAGGAGGAGAGAAAGTCGGCACCTATGAGCCAAGAAGGCCAACGAAGGTCTTCTACACCGTCCACTACACCACGATCCTTGAATGAGCCTTCAAGTGGTCATCGAGGGAGTACTCCTACCTCTAACTCTAGAACTAGGGACATTGTGTGTTTTAAATGCCAAGGTAGAGGACACATGAGTAGGGAATGTCCTAATAGACGCACTTTGATCATAAATCATCTAGTAGAATATGAGAGTGAGGATGATGTGGAATTAGATGATGAAAATGCATTAATTGATGACAATGAACAAAATGAGAACGATGATTGCATTGAGTATGAACAAGGTGAATCTTTGATAGCTAGGAGAACTTTGCATGTCCAACTAGCACCTTGTGAGGATAACCAACGTGAAAATCTGTTTCATACTAGGTGTAGTATTAAAGGAAAAGTGTGTAATGTGATAATTGATAGGGGGAAGTTGTTGCAACATAGCTAGCACTGAAATGGTAAACAAATTACAACTTCTTACATTTTACCACCCTAGGCCATATAAACTACATTGGATGAATGAGTGTGGAGAACTTAAGGTCAATAAGCAAACTAAGGTCAATATAACATTAGGATCATATGAGGATGTTATTACATGTGATGTTGTGCCTATGAATGCTTGTCACTTGTTGCTTGGTCGTCCATGGCAATATGATAGGAAAGTTGTCCATGATGGGTTTTCTAATAAATATAGCTTTGAGTATAAAGGTAAAACTTTAACACTTAAACCTATGACACCTTTACAAATAGCCGAGTACTATGAGAACAAGAGGGTAGAGCAAGGAACCCCTCAAAAGCCTAAAATGACACGGCCTAAGAGTAAGGAGAACAAAACCCATCAAACATTGTTAGTACAACCAACAAGTAGCTATCTTGAGTCTAGGAATGAATATGTCACTAACTATGCTTCTATGGATGTGCTAATGATGAGTTTGTGTAAATCTCTAGTGACGGTGTCTCATGACTCTACGATTCCACTTCCTAGTTCTATCCAGGGGCTGTTAGACGAGTTTGAGGACGTCTTTCCTGAGGAAATTCCAGCTGGCTTGCCGCCCATTAGGGGCATTGATACGGGATTGTCCGTGAATGAGTCGATCTAGGCACAATGATCTCTTAGACTTTGTCAAAGATTTGAGGGAGAGAAGGTAACCTGAAACTGATTGCAACGAGAATTGTAGGAGAGCAGGTTACCGAATTGTGTATGCAGCGTTTGAGCTCTCTTTTTGTTTTGTTTTCGTTTTGTGTTTACCTCTCCTCAAGATGTTGTCCGGCACTAAGAACCCTTGGCTTTTGCCTTTGAACACTTCAAGCACAAGTTAAACCTCAATTGGATAAGCAATAGGTTAACAAAGAAGAAAGGAGTGATCAATTGTACCAACTGAGCTCTGATACCAACTGATACGGGATTGTCCGTGAATGAGTCGATCTAGGCACAATGATCTCGAATCCGGCTGAATGAAACGAATTCAGAATGCGGAATGAAACGAAGATGGTGAATGGCGCAGGAAGGTGAGAGAAGAACCAAAGAGAGTCAACGAATGAACCAAGGCTGAAGAGCCAAAACCCCAATCGTGAATGCTCTAGACCCGTCTCCAATACAACTTTACACTAGCTCTGGCTGGACTAGCACAAAGAGGGACTCATGAAGGCTCGAAGCACCAATCTGAAGGCGATTGACACAAACAAGCTCAGCCAAGCAACAACAGCAATGCCAACAAAAAACTCTCTTGTTCTTTGATTGATTTTGTGAAATGATTCCAAATGTAATTCTAAGCAATGGAAAATAACGTAACTAATCTGCAGCTAAAGAGGCTATCTATATAGACTCTTTTATCTAGACAAAATAAAGAAAAGAAAATTAAAACATTAGTGGGAAGGTGGTAATAAGAGAGCTTCCTCTAATGTAGCTAACAACCTAACAAACAACTAATTCAGCTTAAAAATAGGCTGACTTATTCAAACTAATCCTAGGAGTGTGCTGAGTGTGCTGGACGTTTTTTTAAGAGCAGATTGGGCTATCCGAATGGGCTGAATTGTTCAACAGATCCATGAGTGATTTGGCTGTGTTTTAAGAGCCCAAATGATGATCCGAATTAGCTGACTTGTTACTCTCTTGGGCCTCCTGGAACGTGATCAGCTTGCTATCCTCTTGGGCTGCATTGGACATGAGCAACAGCGTACCCTCTTGGACTGCCTTGGACGTGTTTGCTTGCCTCCCCTCTTGGGCTGCTTTGGACGTGATCAACAGCTCCTTCTCTTGGACTGCTTTGGACGTAATCAACAGCTTCTCCTCTTGGGCTGCATTAGACGTGAACAACAGCCTCCCCTCTTGGCTTCTTTGGACGTGATCAACAGCCTCCTCTTGGACTGCTTTGTACGTGAGCAACATCTCCTCCCTTTGCTTGCTTACTCCTGCATTCATCAAAAGATTTACACATGAGGTATGGCAATTAAATGGTTCACGCATTGTGCCAAGCAATAGCACTTCCCTTGACGTAGCTTCTTGGATCTCCTTAGCTCTTGCTCTAGTAATGGGACCTTGATAGCTTCCATGTGATGGTCCTACATCATCCACTCCTTCTTGGAAAGAATTCGACCCCGAATTTTCATCTTGTTCCAAATCTTCTTCATAGGGGCTCAAATCACCTACATTAAAAGTGCTACTAACTCCATACTCTTCCGGTAAGTCCAACACATAAGCATTGTCGTTAATCCGGTGTAAGACTTTGAATGGTCCATCACCCCGTGGTGCTAGCTTGGAATGGCGTTTTATCGGAAACCGCTCTTTCCTTAGATGTAGCCAAACTAAGTCGCCGGGCTGGAAAACCATCTTCCGACGTCCTTTGTTGTTCCTAGCTGCAGTTTCAACGCCCTTCTTATCAAGTGCAGCTTTGGTCTTAGCATGAAGTTCCTTAATGTAGTCCACTTGTTCCCAAGCATCAAAAGCTACTCGATCCTTTCGAGGAATCGGTAATAAGTCCAAAGGAGTTAAAGGGTTAAATCCATCTACACATTTGCAAGGTGATAACGAAGTGGAAGAATGCATGGTGCGATTATAAGCAAACTCAATATGTGGTAACATGTCTTCCCATTCTTTGAAGTTTTCTTTCAACATGGTTCTAAGGAGGGTCGTTAGGGTCCTATTGGTGACTTCCGTTTGCCCATCTGTTTGGGGATGACTAGAGGTCGAGAATAGTAATCTAGTACCCATTTTTCCCCAAAGTGTCTTCCAAAAGAAACTCAAAAACTTGACATCCCTATCACTAACAATAGTTTTAGGTATTCCATGCAATCTCACTATTTCCTTAAAGAAAAGATTAGCAACATTATATGCATCATCAGTTTTATGACATGGAATAAAATGTGCCATTTTAGAGAATCTATCTACTACCACAAAAATGGAATCTCTTCCTTTCTTAGTCCTAGGTAGTCCAATAATGAATTCCATACTTATGTCCTCCCAAGGGCTATTAGGCGTTGGTAAGGGTGTATACAGCCCATGGGGTTGTACCCTAGCTTTGGCCTTAACACATTCAATGCACCTTTTCAGCATGTGTTCTACATCCCTTAACATATGAGGCTAATAAAAGTGAGTTTGCAACATGTGATAAGTTTTGTCCCTCCCAAAATGCCCCATTAAACCTCCTTTATGGGCTTCTTCCACTAATAGGATCCTAAGGGAACATCTGTATGCAAATCTTATCCACTTTAAACAAGAAACCTTCAAACACAAAGTACTTATCATAAGGGCCTTGAGTAGTGCATCTATGAAATATCTTCCCAAATTCAGCATCATCCATATATAATTCTTTAATGTAAGTAAAACCTAGCATCCTAGAATCCAAGGTGGTGATTAAGGTGTATCTCCTAGACAATGCATCCGCTACGACATTATCCTTTCCTTTCTTATACTTGATAATGTAAGGAAAGGTTTCTATGAATTCCATCCACCTACCATGCAGCCTATCTAGCTTATCTTGGCTCCTAAAGTGTCTAAGTGAATCATGATCAGTTTTCAAAACAAACTCTTGAGGCCAAAGGTAATGTTGCCATGTTTTGAGTACTCTAAACAAGGCATACAATTCTTTTTCATAAGTGGAGTAGTTTAAGCATGCACCCTTCAATTTTTCACTAAAGAAAGCTAGAGGCTTACCTTCTTGCATAAGGACGCCGCCAATACCAATACCGGATGCGTCGCATTCAACCTCAAAGGGTTTAGTGAAGTCCGGTAGAGCGAGCAGGGGTGCATGGGTGAGGCGTCTCTTGAGCTCTTCAAAGGCTCTTTGTTGCGGTTCATTCCACTCAAAAGGAACCTTCTTTTTGGTCAAATCCGTGAGTGGTGCTGCAATGGTGCTTAAATATCTCACAAACCTTCTATAGAATGTAGCTAGGCCATGGAAACTCCTCACGTCACCAACCGACCTAGGAACGGGCCATTCATTGATTGCCTTCACCTTGTCCTCATCCACTTGCAAACCATTGGCACTTACTACAAAAACAAGAAAAATCACTCGGTTAGTATAGAAATCACATTTTTGAATATTAGCATACAAGTATTCTATACGCAATGTAGCAAGCACATCTCTCAAATGATTTTCATGCTCCTTTAAAGTCTTACTATAGATAAGAATGTCATCAAAATAGACTACAACAAATAAACCAATATAAGGTCTCAAAATATGATTCATTAATCTCATGAAAGTACTAGGAGCGTTAGTTAAGCCAAAAGGCATTACTAGCCACTCATAGAGTCCAAATTTGGTTTTAAAAGCTGTTTTTCATTCATCCCCTTCCCTCATTCTAATTTGATGGTAGCCACTCCTAAGATCAATCTTAGTGAAAATTGTAGCTCCATGTAACTCATCAAGCATATCATCTAAACGGGGAATCGGGTGTCTATACTTGATAGTAATGTTATTGATTGCTCTACAATCAATACACATTCTCCAAGTATTATCCTTCTTGGGTACTAGCAGGACGGGAACGGCACAAGGACTAACGCTTTCCCGTACATACCCCTTATCTAGCAAGGCTTGAACTTGGTTCTGAATTTCCTGGGCTTCCGTAGGGTTCATCCTATAGGCGGGCCTATTGGGAAGAGTGGCTCCGGGTATTAAATCTATTTGGTGTTCAATGCTCCTAATGGGCGGCAAGCCGGCTGAAATCTCCTCAAGAAAAACGTCCCTAAACTCGTCTAACATCCCCTGAATAGCACTAGGAAGTAGAATCGTAGAGTCATGAGGCACATTTACTAGAGATTTACACAAACTCATCATTAGCACATCAATAGAAGCATAGTTAGTGACATATTCATTCCTAGACTCAAGATAGCTACTTGTTGGTTGTACTAACAATGTTTGATGGGTTTTGTTCTCTTTACTCTTAGGCCGTGTGATCTTAGGCTGTGGAGGGGTTCCTTGCTCTACCCTCTTGGTCTCATAGTACTCGGCTATTTGTAAAGGTGTCATAGGTTTAAGTGTTAAAGTTTTACCTTTATACTCAAAGCTATATTTGTTAGAAAACCCATCATGAACAACTTTCCTATCATATTGCCATGGACGGCCAAGCAGCAAGTGACAAGCATTCATAGGCACAACATCACATGTAATAACATCCTCATATGATCCTAATGTTATATTGACCTTAGTTTGCTTATTGACCTTAAGTTCTCCACACTCATTCATCCAATGTAGTTTATATGGCCTAGGGTGATAAAATGTAAGAAGTTGTAATTTGTTTACCATTTAGTGCTAGCTACGTTGCAACAACTTCCTCCATCAATTATCACATTACACACTTTGTCTTTAATATTAATACTACACCTAGTATGAAACAGATTTTCACGTTGGTTATCCTCACAAGGTGCTAGTTGGACATGCAAAGTTCTCCTAGCTATCAAAGATTCACCTTGTTCATACTCAATGCAATCATCATGCTCATTTTGTTCATTGTCATCAATTAATGCATTCTCATCATCTAATTCCACATCATCCTCACTCTCATATTCTCCTAGATGGTTTATGATCAAAGTGCGTCTATTAGGACATTCTCTACTCATATGGCCTCTACCTTGGCATTTAAAACACACAATGTCCCTAGTTCTAGAGTTAGAGATAGGAGTACTCCCTCGATGATCACTTGAAGGCTCATTCAAGGATCGTGGTGTAGTGGACAGTGTAGAAGACCTTCTTTGCCCTTCTTGGCCCATAGGTGCCGATTTTCTCTCTTCCTTCCGGCCTCCTTGCTCCTTGCTGTTGTTAGGCAGCAGCCGGCTCCCTTGTGCTTTCCAAGCGTTGGGCGTTCCATGGGGTGGTTTGTATTCCCGGTTTCGCACCTTAGTCTTCCTTTCCACCTTGATGGCCAAGTGTAGTAATTGCTCCATGGTGCTGTATGGATACATATCAACCTCATTAGCCAAATTAGAATTCAGAATACGAAGGTACCTTGCCATAGTGTTTTCTTCATCTTCTAGAACGTTGGCCTTCACCATAGAAACTTGCATATTCGTATAAGCTTCCTCAGCGCTAAGAGAGCCTTGTCTCAAATTTTCCAACCGTTGTCGAAGCTCTCGGGTATAGTGAGGTGGGACGAACCTAGCCTTCATTAGTGCCTTCATATGCTCCCATGTGGTGATTTGAGGATCCAATGTTCGAACTCTTTCTTTGACTACGTGATCCCACCATACCAAAGCATAGCCTTGGAACTCGAGAGCGGCTAGCTGAACCTTCCTAGGCTCGCTAAAGTTGTGACACAACCAGATTTGCTCAACTTTAGTTTCCCACTCCGTGTAGACGTCGGGATCACACTTTCCTTCAAAGACGGGAATTTTGATTTTGACTTTTTCGAGTCCGTCTTGCTCCTGATAGGGCCAAAAGTTATCTCGTCCTTGCCTTGGCGGCTGGAATGGCCGATTGTAACCCTCCCACGTGTGGTCCTCAAAATGAGCTTCATTCCGTCGCTGAAAGTTATCAACAAAGGGTGGCATGTTAGAAGCATTAGGGGGTTCGTTGGAATGTAAATTACCTTGATCCGGATGATCCGGCTCCCTTGTAACACGTGAAGGACCGCCAAACTCATAGTTGGTTCTCAAAGGTGGTGTCCCGGCTGGTGGTGTTCGTGCTTCCATAGACTCCACTCGTTTGGATAGGTTAGCTATGGAATCGGACAATTGTTTCAATAGACTGATCATCTCAGGCGTGACGGTCTCGCTACTCGACTTGTTGGGACTTAGGGACCTGGACATGCTCAAGTAACAATCAAAGAACCTGTTAGGTTAGAAAAGCAAAGATCTCACTTGTGTATCGCTCACACTCTCGTTGGTATTGCCTAGCTGGTGGCTCGAGTTGTAAGGATCCAACACCTTAAGATCGCTATTTCCGAACCTTCTTAGCAACACTTTGGAACTAGAACTGCTGAAACTGAATGTTAGTGTCGGAGATGGATCAAGACACCCCTAATTGGAGTATTGACCGTTGGGTTGGTGTAGGTACAGTGAATGTGTTTAGAATGACATTTTGAGCTGTTTGAAAGAGTTTACTTGTGCTTGATGTAGATTAATAAGGGCCAGCCGTTTTTTGTATGTGTTTATTTTTTTTTTGAAAGATCTCTTAGACTTTGTCAAAGATTTGAGGGAGAGAAGGTAACCTGAAACTGATTGCAACGAGAATTGTAGGAGAGCAGGTTACCGAATTGTGTATGCAGCGTTTGAGCTCTCTTTTTGTTTTGTTTTCGTTTTGTGTTTACCTCTCCTCAAGATGTTGTCGGGCACTAAGAACCCTTGGCTTTTGCCTTTGAACACTTCAAGCACAAGTTAAACCTCAATTGGATAAGCAATAGGTTAACAAAGAAGAAAGGAGTGATCAATTGTACCAACTGAGCTCTGATACCAACGGATACGGAATTGTCCGTGATTGAGTCGATCTAGGCACAATGATCTCGAATCCGGCTGAATGAAACGAATTCAGAATGCGGAATGAAACGAAGATGGTGAATGGCGCAGGAGGGTGAGAGAAGAAACAAAGAGAGTCAACGAAGGAACCAAGGCTGAAGAGCCAAAACCCCAATCGTGAATGCCCTAGACCCGTCTCCAATACGACTTTACACTAGCTCCGGCTGGACTAGCACAAAGAGGGACTCGTGAAGGCTTGAAGCACCAATCCGAAGGCGATTGACACAAACAAGCTCAGCCAAGCAACAACAACAATGCCAACCAAAAACTCTCTTGTTCTTTATTTGATTTTGTGAAATGATTACAAATGTAATTCTAAGCAATGGAAAATAACTTAACTAATCTGCAGCTAAAGAGGCTATCTATATAGACTCTTTTATCTAGACAAAATAAAGAAAAGAAAATTAAAACATTAGTGAGAAGGTGGTAATAAGAGAGCTTCCTCTAATGTAGCTAACAACCTAACAAACAACTAATTCAGCTTAAAAATAGGCTGACTTATTCAAACTAATCCTAGGAGTGTGCTGAGTGTGCTGGACGTTTTTTTAAGAGCAGATTGGGCTATCCGAATGGGCTGAATTGTTCAACAGATCCATGAGTGATTTGGCTGTGTTTTAAGAGCCCAAATGATGATCCGAATGAGCTGACTTGTTACTCTCTTGGGCCTCCTGGAACGTGATCAGCTTGCTATCTTCTTGGGCTGCATTGGACATGAGCAAAAGCCTACCCTCTTGGACTGCCTTGGACGTGTTTGCTTGCCTCCCCTATTGGGCTGCTTTGAACGTGATCAACAGCTCCTTCTCTTGGACTGCTTTGGACGTAATCAACAGCTTCTCCTCTTGGGCTGCATTAGACGTGAACAACAACCTCCCCTCTTGGCTTCTTTGGACTTGATCAACAACCTCCTCTTGGACTGCTTTGTACGTGAGCAACATCTCCTCCCTTTTCTTGCTTACTCCTGCATTCATCAAAAGATTAACACATGAGGTACGGCAATTAAATGGTTCACGCATTGTGCCAAGCAATAGCACTTCCCTTGACGTAGCTTCTTGGATCTCCTTAGCTCTTGCTCTAGTAATGGGACCTTGATAGCTTCCATGTGATGGTCCTACATCACTCTAGCTTTCTTTAGTGAAAAATTGAAGGGTGCATGCTTAAACTATTCCACGTATGATAAGGAATTGTATGCCTTGTTTAGAGTACTCAAAACATGGCAACATTACCTTTGGCCCCAAGAGTTTGTTTTGAAAACCGATCATGATTCACTTAGACACTTTAGGAGCCAAGATAAGCTAGATAGGCGACATGGTAGGTGGATGGAGTTCATTGTAACCTTTCCTTATATTATCAAGTATAAGAAGGGAAAGGATAATGTCGTACCGGATGCTTTGTCTAGGAGATACACCTTAATCACCACCTTGGATTCTAGGATGTTCGGTTTTACTTACATTAAAGAATTATATGTGGATGATGCTGAATTTGGGAAGATATTTCATAGATGCACTACTCAAGGCTCTTATTATAAGTATTTTGTGTTTGAAGGTTTCTTGTTTAAAGTGGATAAAATTTGCATACCTAGATGTTCCCTTAGGATCTTATTAGTGGAAGAAGCCCATAAAGGAGGTTTAATGGGGCATTTTGGGAGGGACAAAACTTATCACATGTTGCAAACTCACTTTTATTGGCCTCATATGTTAAGGGATGTAGAACACATGCTTAAGAGTTGCATTGAATGTCTTAAGGCCAAAGCTAGGGTACAACCCCACGGGCTGTATACACCCTTACCGACGCCTAATGGCCCTTGGGAAGATATAAGTATGGATTTCATTGTTGGACTACCTAGGACTAAGAAAGGAAGAGATTCCACTTTTGTGATGGTAGATAGATTCTCTAAAATGGCACATTTTATTCCATGTCATAAAACTGATGATGCATATAATGTCGCTAACCTTTTCTTTAAGGAAATAGTGAGATTGCATGGAATACCTAAAACCATTGTTAGTGATAGGGATGTCAAGTTTTTGAGTTTCTTTTGGAAAACGCTTTGGGGAAAAATGGCACTAGATTAATATTCTCGACCTCTAGTCATCCCCAAATAGATGGGCAAACGGAAGTCACCAATAGGACCCTAACGAACATCCTTAGAACCATGTTGAAAGATAACTTAAAAGAATGGGAAGACATGTTACCACATATCGAGTTTGCTTATAATCGCACCATGCATTCTTCCACTTCGTTATCCCCTTTCAAATGTGTTTATGGATTTAACCCTTTAACTCCTTTGGACTTATTACCGATTCCTCGAAAGGATCGAGTAGCTTTTGATGCTTTGGAACAGGCGGACTATATTAAGGAACTTCATGCCAAGACCAAGGCTACACTTGATAAGAAGGGCGTTGAAATTGCAGCTAGAAATAACAAGGGACGCCGGAAGATGGTTTTCCAGCCCGGCGACCTAGTTTGGCTACATCTAAGGAAAGAGCGGTTTCCGGCAAAACGCCATTCCAAGCTAGCCCCACGGGGTGATGGACTATTCAAAGTCTTACACCGGATTAACGATAACGCATATGTGTTGGACTTACCGGAAGAGTATGGAGTTAGTACCACTTTTAACGTAGGAGATTTGAGCCCCTATGAAGGAGAGTCGGAACAAGATGAAAATTCGGGGTCGAATTCTTTCCAAGAAGGAGTGGATGATGTTGGACCATCACATGGAAGATATCAAGGGCCCATTACTAGGGCAAGAGCTAAGGAGATCCAAGAAGTTACGTCAAGGGAAGTGCTATTGCTTGGCACCATGCGTGAACCATTTAACTTCCATACATCATGTGTTAATCTCTTGGTGAATGCAGGAGCAAGCAAGCAAAGGGAAGAGACCATGCAGACGTTGGAACAACAAGAGCTGGATCATATAGCCACGCCGGCCAATAAATCAAGCAAACAAGACAAGGACAAGGTGGGGAAGATGGATGAGCAAGCAAGCATAGGAAATGGGACAGCAAGCATGATGCCATCAAGTCCGGAGTGGTTGGCAAGCTCGTCGTTGCTCATGTCCCAGGCAGCCCAAAAAGAGTAACCATTTCCCTCAGTCGGATCATCCATTTGGGCTCTTAAAAACCGTCTAAATCACTCATGGATCTGTTTGAACAAGTCAGCCCATTCGGATCATCCATTTGGCTCTTAAAAAAACCGTCCAACTCACTCCAAGGATCTGTTTTGAATAAATCAGCCTATTTTGATGCTGATTAGTTGTTTGTTAAGTTGTTAGCTACATTTGTGGAAGCTCTCTTGTTACCACCTTCCACCAATGTTTTAGTTTTCTTTTCTTTATTTTGTCTAGATAAAAGAGTCTATATATAGTCTCTTTAGCTGCTGAATAGGGTACGTTTTATTTGCTAAGAATTATCGTTTGTAATCATTCACAAAATCAATCAAAGAACAAGAGAGTTTTTGGTTGGCATTGTCGTTGTTTGCTTGGCTGAGCTTGTTCGTGTCAACCGCCTTCGGATTGGTGCTTCGAGCCTTCATGAGTCCCTCTTTGTGCTAGTCCAGCCAGAGCTAGTGTAAAGTTGTATTGGAGACGGGTCTAGGGCATTCACGAAGCGGGGTCTTGGCTCTTCAGCCTTGGTTCTTTTCGTTGACTCTCTTTGGTTCATCTCTACGTCTTCCTGCATCCATTCCATATCCACGTTTCATTCCGCATCTGGATTTGCTACATTCAGCCGGATTCGGATCATTGTACCTAGATCGACTCATTCACGGACTAATACCGTATCAGATACCCTTCATCATCGGGTTACAAGTTAAGGGTAGGGTTAGTGGTACCCGAGAGGTACACGGTTGTCCCATTCGTTTGGAAAACCGTGATTCGTTAGCCGACTTCTATGTCATGCACTTAGTGCATGAAGAAGTCATCCTAGGGATAGATTGGATGGACCGTCATCGAGCCATTTTGGACATCAGCCGGAGGACTGTGACGGTCACCATAGAGACGAGTCACGAGGTGATTTTCTAAGGTTGGGACCGAGAGGCCGGTACAGTCATTAGCGCGCTCCGAGCCATGAGACTTATCGGGTAGGGATGCGAGGCCTTCTATTGCTATGCCATGAAGGAGGAGGCGGGACGATCGCTGAAGGAGATTCCCATAGCATGCGAGTTTGAGGACATTTTTGGGGAGCCACCTGGACTCCCATCGTAGAGGAGGGTTGATTTTGCTATTGAGTTGGAGCCCGGCACAAGGTCGATCTCCAAGGGTCCGTACCGCATGGCGCCGATCGAGATGCTGGAGCTGAAGAAGCAGCTCGAGTAATTAGCCGAGAAGGGCTTCATACGCCCAAGCGTTTCCTTTTGGGATGCACCGGTCCTCTTCGTCAAGAAGAAGGACGGATCTTTGAGGCATTGATTCCCGGGAATTGAACAAAATCACCATAAAGAACAAGTGCCCGTTACCACGCATTGAAGATCTGTTGGAAAAGTTGCAGGGAGCCTTGGTATTTTCACGTATTGACTTGAGTTCGGGGTATCACCAATTGAGTGGTGAGAGAGGAGGACGTGCCGAAGACGGCGTTCAAGACGAGATACGGCCATTATGAGTTTATCATGATGCCATTCGGGCTCACAAATGCACCCACCGTCTTCACGGAATTGATGAACGATATCTTCATCGACTTCTTGGACCAGTTCGTGGTAGTGTTTATTAAGTATGTCCACGGGTCGAACCCGCCGGGTCGACGGTCCGACCCGCCGGGTCAAGGGTCCGGGAAGGGTGACCCGGACCCGGACCCGTATATATGGCCGACCCGCTAGGTTGGCGACCCGCTGGGTTGGCGACACGCCGGGTCACGGGTCAGACCCGGCGGGTCGACGGGTCTGCCACCTCACCTTTAAAAAAAAAATAATAATAATGGAAATAAACTTAAAAAAAGAAGAAAATAAAGAGAAGAGAAAAATTGGACTTAAACTTAAAAAAGAAGAAAATAAACTAATAAAAAGAGGACTTAAACTTTAAAAAATTGGACTTAAAGTTTAAGTCCAATTTTTTAAGTTTAAGTTCTCTTTTTATTAGTTTATAAATTTAAGTCTTAAACTTAAAAAAAAAGGAAGAATCGGGCTTGAACCGGAATCCCGTTTGCCTACGTATCTTCTCGGGGAGGAGGAATCAAAGCCCACGTAGTTCTCTTACCTTTGTTTATGTCCCCGATTGGCCCTTACCTTAGTCGGACTCTCCCGCCGATACATCCGATGGCGTTTGTTGTCGCTCGTCGTCATCTTCGTCGCCTTCCTCCGCCGAGAGGTTGTTTTTTTGTGTTCGCATTTCCGCTTTCCTCCAATCGGCTAGGAGGACTTGTGCCTCCAATGTCTCGGGCAATATGTTTGATCTCGTCGGATCGAGCACCTTTCCACTCCGGCTAAAGGTTTGGTCAACCGCTACCGTTGAGGCGGGAACGGCGAGAATTTGTGCCGCGATCCTTGAGAGGGTAGGGAACCTCATTCTCTCCGGTCGGCTCCACCATTCTAATATGTTGAATTCCTCTTCTTCTTCATCTTTGGCAAACTCAAAAGAAATGGTTTGATATTCGTCGAGTTTCGGAACTCGACGTGGTTTTTGCCCTTTTCGGGCAACACAAATCTCTAGCAATTGATTTAAATTTAGATGAAGTTAAAGATGAAGGACGAGGAGGGGGTTGAAAAGATTGACCTTGATCGGAAACACGATATTGAAGCAATAATTCATCAAATAATTTTTTAACTTTAGCAATTATGGTAGAAACATGACAATCGGGATGTTGTACTAAACCTAAAAATTCATAATAACTTTCTAAAAATTGTTTTAAACCATCCATTTTACGTCTAGGGTCTAACACAAATGCAACAAGAAAAACATCGGGAATGGTTGTATAATAATCTAACCATTTAGTTCGCATTGAAAAAATAGCTTGTGAAATATTTTCAATTAAAAGACCTTGTTGAATTGCAAATGCAATATTAATTGCTACACAACAAAATATGTTTGAAGTTGGTGTATAAACATAACTAAAAGTGTTAGTAGCATCATAAAAATATTTAAAAACTTCCATTACATCTTTTGCTAAAATCCAAGATTCACCGAAAACAAAATTACCGTCAATATGTTGTGCGGCAAAACCACTTAAAAGTTCTCGATATTCATATGATTCGTAAATCATATTGTAAGTAGAGTTCCATCTTGTACAAACATCTTTTGAAAATTTTTTAGGATAAACGTCATTTTGTTTACAATATGCATACCATTTAGTATGTACACTTTTTTTAAACCAAAGTTCATTAAGAATATTTCGAATAGGTTGTACTAAATTTCCAACGTATGCTAAACCGTCTTGAACTCACAAGTTTAAAATATGAGCGGCACACCTAATGTGAAAAAATTTACCTCCAATCGTCGGCTTACAATAGTTGGTTAAATCTCTAATGGAAGCCGTGTTAGCGGAAGCGTTGTCAAAACCGATTGAAAAAACTCGTGAAACTAATCTATATTCTTCCAAAACATTTGCAATCAAACGGGCAATGTTTTGGGCGGTGTGTTGTTCGTTGAAAACTCGTAATGCTAAAACTCTTTTGTTTAAAATCCAAAATTTATCAACAAAATGACAAGTGATACCCATATATGATTTTTTTTGAAAACCGTCGGTCTAAATATAACTATAAATAGAAACTTGAATATCACCGTTTTCCATAAAATATTTAATCAATTCTTATTTATGAATTTTATATTTATGCATCATTTTTCTTTTAGCGGTTTGGCGAGAAATCGGTTTATATGCGGGTTGAGCATGATTTTGCATCCAATCATTAAAACCAATATTTCGTGCACAACTAAATGCTAAAGAATCTACGGCTAACATTTCCGAAAATGCATCCATAGAAGAAGAATGATCATATGTAAATAAAGAAGGAGGTTGGTTAGAAGTAAATGCGTACCCGGTAAGTTGTGTTTGCCCTCGTGCTAATCCCATTTTTTTGGGATGCTTGTTCCGGATATTCCTATTGTAGTTCCCGTAGCCTTCTCCCTTTTTGTGCTTGTATTGTGCCGCACAAAAATTGCATTTGGCATAGTAAACCCCGTTGGCATCGGGAGCACCTTTTGTGAACCAAAATCGGAAGATCGCCGCCGTTAGTTGAGTGTTGTTCAACGGCGGCTCCTCCGCCTCCTCCGTGAATTGGGTCTCGGATCCTTGGGTGTTGGGGAAAGTAGGTGATTCGATGTTGACATCCTTCTCCTCGAAGATCTCGTGATCTCCACTTAATAAGTCCCGTCTTAAATCCGAACCGGTTGGAGGACCGCTAATGGAATGACGTCCTCGGGTAACACCTTTGCCGGATGAAGGACCGGCACCGCTAACGGAACGTCTTCCTCGGCTAGACATTTTTTTTGCATAATAGAATGTAGTAAGAGTAGTAAAATGAAAAATAAGAGAATGAGAATATGAGATTATGAGAGTAATTGAATATAAGAGTTGGAAATTATAGAGAGATTGAGATAGTGAATAGATGATTGAATGAGATTTGGTGTGAGATGAAATGAATTGGGTTTGGGGTATTTATAGAATTGTTTTTGGGTTAGATTTATTAAAGTATATTGTTTTTTAATTTTTTTTATTAATCTAGCCGTTACAACGCCTACCCAACGGCTATATAGCCGTTGGGATTTTTTTTAAAATTTTGTGACCGTTACGGGTCGACGGGTAAGAATCTAACGACCCTTACCCGTTCCCGCGACCCGGGGGAACCGTATCCACCGGGTCGTTGACCCACCGGATCATGGGTGATCCGTGACCCGTGGACATGCTTAGTGTTTATGGATGATATCTTAGTTTACTCCCGGTGTAGAGAGGAGCACGCGGGACACTTGAGGACGGTGCTTCGAGTCCTTCAGGATAGAGAGCTTTACGCTAAGCTCTCTAAGTGCGAGTTCTGGATGTCCGATGTGGCATTCCTTGGTCATATAGTTTCCGCCGAGGGTGTCATGGTTAACCCGGCGTAGATAGAGTCCGTTTCTTCATGGTCGCCTCCTAGGTCGGTCTAAGAGGTGCGCAGTTTCTTGGGTTTGGCGAAGATAGAGTCCGTTTCTCAGTGATTGCATGGACACTTACTTCCTTGTTGAGGAAGTCTACCAAGTTCGTTTGGTCCAAGCCATGTCATCGAAACTTCGAGGATCTAAAGAGGAGGTTGACCTCTGCTCCCGTTTTAGCCCAGCCTGAGGGCGTAAGGGTTTTGTAGTGTATAGTGACGCCTTCAAGCTAGGCTTGGGGTGCATTTGGATGCAGATGAGTAGGGTTATTGCGTACGCATCTCGGCAGTTGAACACATACGAGGAGAATTACCCTACCCATGATCTTGAGCTAGCGGCAATGATCCATGCCCTGAAGATCTAGCGACATTACTTGTATGGGGCTACGTGTCACATCTTCACAGACCATAAGAGTCTGAAGTATATAGTCACTTAGCGGGAGTTGAATAACCGCCAAAGGAGATGGTTAGAGCTGATTAAGGATTTTGACTTGGAGATTTTGTACCATCCAAGGAAGGCGAATGTAGTCGCCGATGCTTTGAGTAGGAGGACCCTCGAGAGTAGGCTATAACTCGGCTTACGGTTCAGCCACAGTTGCAGAGGGATTTGATGGAGTTAGAGATGGATATCTGGTTCCCGGATACGGACTGTTGTTTGTCAGAGTTAGAGGTATTGAGTGACTTGTCTGGAGAGATCTAGGAGAAGCAGGAGAGATGTCCGATTTTGATGAGGATCTGGGACAAGATGTCCCGAGGGGAGGCACCGTAGTTTACCATAGGAGTAGACCGGTTATTGAGACGCCAAGGGCTTATATATGTGTACCATCGGACCGAGAGTTGAGAGAGAGGATTTTACATGAGGCCCATTCCACATTTTACTCGGTGCATTCAGGCACGAGTAAGATGTACCAAGATATTAGGAGATCTTATTGTCGGGGTGGGCTCAAGCCCGATGTAGCTAGATATGTGGCCCGATGTGCGACCTGCCAGCAGGTCAAGATCGAGCACTAAAGACACGGAGGAGAGCTCCACCCACTGCCCGTGCCGCAGTGGAAGTGGGAGGACATATCCATAGATTTCGTTACCAGTCTAAGACCGAGTAGGAGCTTTGATGCGATATGGGTGGTAGTAGATCGGTTGACGAAAACCACGCGTTTAATCCTTGATAGCATGAATTATTGTCTATATTTATGTAAGAGCCTAGTTGCTGAGTTGCGGAGAGGGTGAGCTGAGGACCTAGTATATGCCTAGACCGCCCCTGCGTGACCCAGTAGGCGCCCTTGCGGTTTGCTTGGGCCCTGCGGCTCACAGAGTCCACTCCTACTGCTCTGTTTGTCTGCATCCGTTTTCTTTGACTCGTTGACTCGTGCTTTACTCTTTTAATCCTTTATAACCTTCATCTCTTTCCTTCTGATGAGGGTTTATCATTTCAACTTCATCTCTCTTTTGCGTACTTCTTCTCCTCTCTTCTCCCTTGGATCATCTTTGATCTTCTTTGAGTTTTGGTTGAGTTTGTGAGAGTCGTGCTTGGCTTTGATGATGTTTATGGTTGCTGAGCCTTGTGAGCCAACTCGAGGACGTTTTGGTGATGTGTTGAGCTTCTGGACCTTCAGCTTGGTAAGCTTTCATGGCTTCCATCCCTTCTTTCATCTTCTTACCTCTTTTCCCATCTTTCTTTAGTTAGCTTAGGTTTCTTAGGCTTGGATCATGCTTCAGCCATGTTTGGCCTGTGTTGATGTATATATATATATATATATATGTTCTGTATGTATGTTGATGTTGGAGTGAAGAAGGAGTAAGAGAATTGAAGGAAGAAGTGAAGAAAGGGGCTAAAGTGGTGCCTCTGCTGTCCAACCGTCCCTACGCCACCTTGCAGCCGCCCCAACGCCGGCCAAGAACCGCTCCTGCGCCACCTGTGATCCGCCCCTGCGCCCACATGCATCAGCTAGGTTCTTCTCTTGGTTTAGCAGGTATGTGTTGCTTCTAGGCTTACCTTAGAATGCCTTTGTTCCCTCCTTTCCTAGTGTGAGTGTATAGGATCATGCTAGATGTGTGAGGTTGTGTTTTGATGAGGTTATGATCGGTTATGCCTTGTACGGCTTTAAGGACTTGGGTTGATGTTGGTTGAGGTTGTGAGGTTAGGTAGAGGATGATCCTATGGATCCTTTTGGATCTAGGTGTGACACCTTTGATGAATAGAGGTTGATATCTTTCTATGCCTTGTTGTTAGGGAGTGCCCCTCTCTCAGGATTGAAGGTTGCTTCTGGTTGATCTTTATACGAGGTTGAGGTAAGTCTATAGGACTTACTTAGCTACCATCCTTATATTAGGTGTTTGCATGAGTGGTGTGTGCTTTATATGTTTGCTATGATAGCATGAGTTGTCGTTTATACCGACCTATGTTTTATTGACTGCCCCACTGCGTATCTGTGATAACCTTTCCCTTTCATCCTGTAGTGGAGTGTGGGAGGTTCTTTGTCGTCAGGCCAGTCTGGTTTACAAGAAGGGCGCAATCCACTCCCATAGGGTACACGGATTGTGTGACCGATACTCGTACATCTGGATATAGCACTCGGAGGCGGGGATGTATCGGTCCTCGTGTCACATACTTTCATTTATATATATATATATATATATATATATATATATATATATATATATATATATATATATATATATATATATATATATATATATATATATATATATATATATATATATATATATATATATATATATATATATATATATATATATATATACACGACTTGAGTGAATGACTATTATATAAAGATAATAAAATGGGTAAATGTGTGATATCATGCTGATGTTTATCCTTACATGATTGTGTTTGTGCTTATGCATTACTCTATATTTGTATGGTTAGCTAATGGTTTATTACCATGTTGTAGATGCCCCACAGGATAGGCCTGCTGCTGAGTGATCTAGCAGAGTGGCAGGTTGAGGACCTCTCGTACATAGGATGCTGGGCTTTTGAGGGTTGTTTACCTTTCCCTCCTGCGTGAGGATGATCTTTTGTTACCTCCTGTGTGAGGACGTTGTTGTTTATACTCTGTTATGTTGTTTTACCTTTTGATTGTACAGTTTATACAACTTTATGTATTAGTTTTATATCTGTCAGCGCCATGTTGTAAGGTCTAGTGAACTTCTTGTCAGGCTAGGGTCAGGATTCATTGTGAGATCCTAGCCCAATGTGGCGCCCCCAGTCGCGGATTCGGGGTGTTACAATTTTGGATATGGTTTTGGCATTTTCTCATCATAATTCTGCATGCATGTACATGTATTCTTAGTTTTTATGTCGTTCTTCGTTTACTTTGCAAGAATCGATGTCTACACCATGTTTGATTGTAATTGTAGGAATATGGCATATTTTGGATCGAAATGGAGCATAGGAAGCTATGGAGCTACATTGTGGAGCATTACAAAGGAGAAGAACAAAAGCATGAACAATACTGAAAGGATGCAAGAAAGATTCAATTGAAGATACGAAGGCATGCACGTAGATCACCACTGATCTTAGATCAACACAGTGATGCATCATCTTAACCGAGATTGCCTACTGAGCTTGGCTCGAGGTCGACGGCTCACAACCCAAGGAAAATAAAATATAATTTGACCTAAAACTCTTCTATAAGAATGGAAGGTGAATGTGAAGATCAAAAGAGGCTGGATCTTAGAGAGATCGAAAGACGGTTAGGAAGACGGCTATTGAAGGGAAGAAGATTGTGAGATTTTTTTGGGAAGTTACTTGTGAGTTTGTTATCATATTTTCTGGAGCACATTGTTGAGACCATTGTTTGGTATGTTCACTTTGATTATTGCGATAGTTTTGTTGATTGTTCTACTCACTTCTCTTGATATTCTTGATATATAGTGGATTACCTTGATGATGATGATTGTTGGATAAACACCCTGCGATTCTAGGGTGATTAGTTGAAGGTTGTGGTGTAGACGATGAAAGAATGAACCTTTATTTGAAGTGGACCCTGAGAGCTCGAGTTAACCCTAAACTGAATCCCGTCTCAGGTTGTTCTTGCAGCATCTCGACCGAGATTGATAAGAATAGCATGAGATTGCCCACTGCTTTGCCCGATCTTGAGTTTAGGTTATAGTTTGTCAAATCCTATCCTTATTGCACCTTTCCTAATTTACATGCAAGCCTAGGATTAAACCTACCATGTGATTCCTTTGCTTGTTTACCTATGATTATGAGTGTTAGGTAATAAAGGGTTATTCTTAATTAGGGTTCGAGTGTGCCTTCATCCTACCTTTGAGAGTTAACCTGAGACTTACCCGGTGATGGTTAGTTTTGTACCCTTCAGGGAGTGTGTTGGTTTGAGTACTCGTATCTTTCCTTAATTCCTTGAGACTTACCCGGTGATAGGAGCTTTGGTTTAGGAAAGCGGATAGTGAGACCTCACCCGTAATCTATCCTATCGTTGAAACACCTTCCCTTTGCAAACCTCAGCTTTGTCCACGTTATCCTTGAGAAATCTTGAGTCGAAACCACAATTGAATACAGATGTAGGACCATCACATGGAAAATATCAAGGGCCCATTACTAGGGCAAGAGCTAAGGAGATCCAAGAAGTTACGTCAAGGGAAGTGCTATTGCTTGGCACCATGCATGAATTATTTAACTTCTATAAATCATGTGTTAATCTCTTGGTGAATGCAGGGCAAACATGCAAAGGGAAGAGACCATGCAGACGTTGGAACAACAAGAGCTTGATCATGTAGCCACGCAAGCCAATAAGCCAAGTGACCAAGACGAGGACAAGGTGGGGAAGATGGACGAGCAAGCGAGCATAGGAAATGGAACAGCAAGCATGATGCCATCGAGTCCGGAGTGGCTGGCAAGCTCGACGTTGCTCACCTCCCAGGCCGTCCAGCTGGGCTCTAAAACCCGTCCAATCACCCATGGGTCCGTTTGAATAAGTCAGCCTATTTTGATGCTGTTAGTTTATTTGTTAAGTTGTTAGCTACATTTGTGGAAGCTCTCTTGTTACCACCTTCCACCAATGTTTTAGTTTTCTTTTCTTTATTTTGTCTAGATATAAAAGAGTCTATATATAGTCTCTTTAGCTGCTGAATAAGGTACATTTTATTTGCTAAGAATTATCGTTTGTAATCATTCACAAAATCAATCAAAGAACAAGAGAGTTTTTGGTTGGCATTGTCGTTGTTTGCTTGGCTGAGCTTGTTCGTGTCAACCGCCTTCGGATTGGTGCTTCGAGCCTTCACGAGTCCCTCTTTGTGCTAGTCCAGCCAGAGCTAGTGTAAAGTTGTATTGGAGACGGGTCTAGGGCATTCACGAAGCAGGGTCTTGGCTCTTCAGCCTTGGTTCTTTTCGTTGACTCTCTTTGGTTCATATCTACGTCTTCCTGCATCCATTCCATATCCACGTTTCATTCCGCATCTGGATTCGCTACATTCAGCCGGATTCGGGATCATTGTACCTAGATCGGCTAGACCACGGATTAATCCCGTATCAGTTGGTATCAGAGCTCTCTTGATACAATTGATCACTCCTTTCTTCTTTGTTAACCTTATTGCTTAACTAATTGAGGTTTAACTTGTGCTTGAAGTGTGCATAATCAAAAGCCAAGGGTTTCTTAGGGCCGGTCAACATCTTGAGGAGAGGTAAACACAAAAAAAAAAGATAGAACGTTGCAAACAATTTCAGTTACCTTCTCTCCCACAAATCTTTGACAAAGTCTAAGAGATCTTTCAATAAAAAAATAAAAAAAAACACAAAAACTGCCGGCCCTTCTATTAATTGACCATCAAGCACAAGGAAAAGTCCCCTCTTTGTGAGAACTTCTTCAAACAACTCCTTCGTCATTCAAATCTCAAACCACCATACCTACACCAACCCAACGGTCAATACTCCGATTAGGGGTGTCTTGATCCATCTACGACACTAACATCAATTTCGGCAGTTCTAGTTCCAAAAGGTTGCTAAGAAGGTTCGAAAATCGTGATCTTGAGGTGTTGGATCGTTACAACTCGAGCCACCAGCTAGGCAATACCAACGAGAGAGTGAGCGATACACAAGTGAGATCTTTGTTTTCTAACCTAACCGGTTCTTTGTTTGTTTACTTGAGCATGTCTAGGTCCCGAAGCCCCAGCAAGACGAGCAGCGAGACCGTCACGCCTGAGATGCTCAACCTATTGAAGCAATTGTCCGATTCCGTAGCTAACCTATCCAAACGGGTGGAGTCTATGGAAGCACGAACCCCACCATCATGGACACCACCTTTGAGAACCAACTATGAGTTTGGCGGTCCCTCACACGTGACTAGAGAGACGGATCATCCGGATCAAGGTAATATGCATTCCAACGTCCTCCCTAATGCTTCTAACATGTCATCATTTGTTGATAATTTTCAGCGTCGGAATGAAGCTCCTTTTGAGGATCATACCTGGGAAGATTACAATCGACCATTCCAACAATCAAGGCAAGGACGAGAACGTGATAATTTACGGCCCTATCAAGAACACGACGGTCTCGGCAAAGTCAAAATCAAAATTCCTGTCTTTGAAGGAAAGTGTGATCCCGACGTCTACACGGAGTGGGAAACTAAAGTCGAGCAAATCTGGTTGTGTCATAACTTCAGCGAACATAGGAAGGTTCAACTAACCGCTCTCGAGTTCCAAGGCTATGCCTTGGTATGGTGGGATCACGTGGTAAAGGAAAGAGTGCGAACATTGGATCCTCAAATCACCACATGGGAGCATATGAAAGCACTAATGAGGTCTCGGTTTGTCCCACCCCACTATACCCGAGAGCTTCGACAACGGCTGGAAAATTTGAGACAATGCTCTCTTAGCGCTGATGAAGCCTATACCAACATGCAAGTTGCTATGGTGAAGGCCAACGTTCTAGAGGATGAGGAAAATACTATGGCTAGGTATCTTCGTATCCTTAACTCTAATTTGGCTAATGAAGTTGATATGTATCCTTACAGCACCATGGAGCAATTAGTACACTTGGCCATCAAGGTGGAAAGGAAGACTAGGGTGCGAAACCGGGAACACAAGCCGCCTTATGGGTCGTCCAACGCTTGGAAATCACAAGGAAGCCGGCTGTCTAGACAAAGTAGGGATCAAGGAGGCCAGAAGGAAGAGAGAAAGTCGGCACCTATGGGCCAAGAAGGCCAACGAAGGTCTTCTACACCGTCCACTACACCACGATCCTTGAATGAGCCTTCAAGTGGTCATCGAGGGAGTACCCCTACCTCTAACTCTAAAACTAGGGACATTGTGTGTTTTAAATGCCAAGGTAGAGGACACATGAGTAGGGAATGTCCTAATAGACGCACTTTGATCATAAATCATCTAGGGGAATATGAGAGTGAGGATGATGTGGAATTGGATGATGAAAATGCATTAATTGATGACCATGAGCAAAATGAGAATGATGATTGCATTGAGTATGAACAAGGTGAATCTTTGATAGCTAGGAGAACTTTGCATGTCCAACTAGCACCTTGTGAGGATAACCAACGTGAAAATCTATTTCATACTAGATGTAGTATTAAAAATCTATTTCATACTAGATGTAGTATTAAAGGAAAAGTGTGTAATGTGATAATTGATGGGGGGGAAGTTGTTGCAACATAGCTAGCATTGAAATGGTAAACAAATTACAACTTCTTACATTTTATCACCCTAGGCCATATAAACTGCATTGGATGAATGAGTGTGGAGAACTTAAGGTCAATAAGCAAACTAAGGTCAATATAACATTAGGGTAATATGAGGACATTATTATATGTGATGTTGTGCCTATGAATGCTTGTCACTTGTTGCTTGGTCGTCCATGGCAATATGATAGGATAGTTGTACATGATGGATTTTCTAATAAGCTTTGAGTATAAAGGTAAAACCTTAACATTTAAACCTATGACACCTTTACAAATAGCCGAGTATTATGAGAACAAGAGGGTAGAGCAAGGAACCCCTCAAAAGCCTAAAATGACACGGCCTAAGAGTAAGGAGAACAAAACCCATCAAACACTATTAGTACAACCAACAGGTAGCTATCTTGAGTCTAGGAATGAATATGTCACTAACTATGTTTCTATGGATGTGCTAATGATGAGTTTGTGTAAATCTCTAGTGACGGTTCCTCATGACTCTAAGATTCCACTTCCTAGTTCTATCCAGGGGCTATTAGACGAGTTTGAGGACGTCTTTCCTGAGGAAGTTCCAACTGGCTTGCCGCCCATTAGGGGCATTGAACACCAAATAGATTTAATATCCAGAGCCACTCTTCCCAATAGACCCGCCTATAGGATGAACCTAAGGAAGCCCAGGAAATTCAGAACCAAGTTCAAGACTTGCTAGATAAAGGGTATGTTCGGGAAAGCCTAAGTCCTTGTGCCGTTCCCGTCCTGCTAGTACCCAAGAAGGATAATACTTGGAGAATGTGTATTGATTGTAGGGCAATCAATAATATTACTATCAAGTATAGACACCCGATTCCCCGTCTAGATGACATGCTTGATGAGCTACATGGAGCTACAATTTTCACTAAGATTGACCTTAGGAGTGACTATCATCAAATTAGAATGAGGGAAGGGGACGAATGCAAAACGGCTTTTAAAACCAAATTTGGTCTCTATGAGTGGCTAGTAATGCCTTTTGGTTTAACTTATGCTCCTAGTACCTTCATGAGATTAATGAATCATATTTTGAGACCTTATATTGGTTTATTTGTTGTAGTATACTTTGATGACATTCTTATCTATAGTAAGACTTTAAAGGAGCATGAAAATCATTTGAGAGATGTGCTTGCTACATTGCGTATAGAATACTTGTATGCTAATATTAAAAAATGTGATTTCTATACTAACCGAGTGATTTTCCTTGGTTTTGTAGTAAGTGCCAATGGTTTGCAAGTGGATGAGAATAAGGTTAAGGCAATCAATGAACGGCCCATTCCTAGGTCGGTTGGTGAAGTAAGGAGTTTCCAGGGCCTAGCTACATTCTATAGAAGATTTGTGAGGGATTTTAGTACCATCGCAGCACCACTCACGGCCTTGACCAAGAAGAAGTTTCCATAGAAGATTTGTGAGGGAGTTTCCATGGCCTAGCTACATTCTATCACATGTTGCAAACTCACTTTTATTGGCCTCATATGTTAAGGGATGTAGAAAACATGCTTAAGACAGCATTGAATGTCTTAAGGCCAAAGCTAGGTGATACGGGGATTAGCCGCGAAGAACGGATCTAGACGAGCAACCTGTTTTCGGGAATACAAGCAAACGAAATTCAGCAAACAAAGATGAAGGAAAACGTGCAAAGCAAAGAGGGAAAATGAAATAAGAAAGAAGAACCGAAAAGAACAAACGATAGAACCCTTAGATTCGATTATCCAAGAACCAAACCGATGACAATTCGACCCCGCTTCTTACAACTTCACACAATCGATCTAGAGTTATCGAAGGCACGAAGAGCTTGCTTCAATTCGACTTGTACCACCAACCCGAAGGAGATTGACACACACAAGAACGAGAAAGCTATGCAAACACCACAATTCTCACAAGACAAGAGGCTGAACTCAAAGGAATTCAATTTGGCACTTAGGCAATGTGTTTTACGTATTCTTATCCACAAAATGAAGAGAGAAAGGTTTATATACAGCCTAGACCTTCTCTCCTAAAAATAGAAAAGAAATAAATACAGTAATTACAAATTAGAGTGTTTTAAATAAAACCATAAAATAGACTAATTCTAGGCTTTATTTAACACTCTCTAACTAGCTTCACGCCAGCCTTTCTCACGCCTCGTTTCTCACGCCTTCATCCATGCACATGCACACGTGAGGCTCTCCTATGCTCCATTCGACTTCTTCTTGGCTGGCCCAATGTGGCTAAGCATCATGACGGGCCTTGGACTCATTGGAGGTGAGCTTGGGTGAGCTTCTTGAACCATGGCAAGGAAGATAGCATCCATCTCCGCTTGGCGTTTGGCTTGAGCTCTTGTTAGGGCTCTTTGTGGTGTTGAAGATGGAGCTAGCTCGGATGACCCTTCATCATTCTCCCCTTCTTTAAAAGAATTCGACCTCGAATTTCCTTGATCATCACTAAGGGGTGGAAAAGGGCTTAGATCCCTCACATTGAATGCGGGATCACAAGCATAGTCGTCCGGTAATTCTAGCACATAGGCATTGTCACCAGCCTTGTGTAGCACCTTGAAAGGCCCGTTTCCTCTTGGAGAGAGCTTGAACTTCCGAAGTTGTTGAAACCTCTCCTTCCTCAATTGTATCCATACAAGGTCACCGGCCTCAAATGTAACCTTCTTCCTTCCTTGGTTTGCCTTGGCTGCATTGTATTTGCCTTTCTCCTCAAGCTTAATCCTTGTCCTCCAATGTAGCTCCTTGATGTGTTCAACCTGCGTTTTAGCAGTTAAATCCACTCGCTCCTTCTTAGGCAACGGTATAAGATCAAAAAGGGTTAGTGGATTAAAACCATAAACACACTCAAATGGAGAGATGGAAGTAGACGAATGCACAACTCTATTATAGGCAAATTCAACATGTGGCAAGACATCCTCCCATTCCTTTAGATTCTTTTTGATGACAGCCCTTAAAAGTGTGGTTAAAGTCCTATTAGTTACTTCCGTTTGCCCATCAGTTTGGGGGTGGCTTGATGTAGAAAATAACAATTTCGTGCCTAGCTTTCCCCAAAGAGTCTTTCAAAAATAACTTAAGAACTTATCATCCCTATCACTTACTATTGTCCTTGGAATTCCATGTAACCTAATTACTTCCCGAAAGAATAGATTAGCTACATTGGCCGCATCATCAGTTTTGTGACAAGCAATAAAGTGAGCCATTTTAGAGAAACGATCTACAACCACAAAAATCGAGTCCCTACCTCTTTTAGTCCTAGGCAATCCCACAATAAAGTCCATACTAATGTCTTCCCAAGGGGCTGTTGGGATGGGCAAAGGTGTGTACAATCCATGAGGTTTCACTTTAGATTTAGCTCTAAGGCATTCTAAGCATCTTTTAAGCACATCTTCAACATCCCTAAGCATGTGTGGCCAATAAAAGTGTGAGTGCAGCATAGCATAAGTTTTATCCCTCCTAAAATGACCCATTAAACCTCCTTTATGGGCTTCCTCTACTAGCAACAATCGAAGGGAACACCTAGGTATGCACACCTTATCAATTCGAAACAAAAATCCCTCAAACAAATAGTATTTATCTAAGGAACCTTTTTGCACACATAGCTTATATGTATCACCAAAATCAATATCAGATTCATAGAGCTTCTTAATTTAAACAAAGCCTAATACCTTAGCATCCAATGTAGTCAACAATGTGTGCCTCCTAGAGAGGGCATCTGCCACTACATTGTCTTTTCCCTTTTTATACTTGATAACATAGGGAAAAGTCTCAATAAACTCCATCCACCTACCATGCCTCCTATCTAGTTTATCTTGACTCCGAAAATGCTTCAAAGACTCATGATTGGAATGCAAAATAAACTCTCTAGGCCACAAGTAGTGTTGCTATGTCTTAAGCACTCTAAACAAAGCATATAACTCTTTATCATAGGTAGAGTAATTAAGACATGCTCCTTTGAGCTTTTCACTAAAGAAGGCAAATAGGCTTACCTTCTTGCATGAGCACGCCGCCTATGCCAATGCCCGAGGCATCACACTCCACTTCAAAGGGCCTAGTGAAGTCGGGAAGAGCTAGCAAGGGCGCCTCGGTTAAGACCAATTTCAGCTTGCTAAAGGCACGTTCTTGTGCCTCCTCCCACACAAATGGCGCATGCTTCTTGCAAATTTCCGTCAAGGGCGCGGCAATGGTACTAAAGTCTCTCACAAAGCGCCTATAGAAGCTTGCAAGCCCATGGAAACTTCTTACTTGGCTGATGGATGTTGGCGTGGGCCAATCTTTGATTGCTCTAATCTTCTCCTCATCCACTTGTAGGCCTTGTGTAGTCACTAAAAAACCAAGAAATATAACCTCATTAGTGCAAAAGCTACATTTCTTAAGATTAGCATACAAGTGTTCAGCCCTAAGGGTAAGAACTACTTCCCTTAGATGTTCTTCATGCTCCTCTAGGGACCTGCTATAGATTAAGATATCATCAAAGTATACTACAACAAACTTCCCTATAAAATGTCTCAAAACATAGTTCATTAAGCGCATAAAAGTAGAAGGAGCATTAGTTAACCCAAATGGCATAACAAGCCACTCATACAAACCAAACTTAGTTTTGAAGGCTGTTTTCCACTCGTCCCCCTCCTTCATTCGAATTTGATGGTAGCCACTCCGGAGGTCTATCTTACTAAAGGTAGTGGCACCATGTAGCTCATCAAGCATGTCATCTAGGTGGGGAATAGGGTGGCGGTACTTGAAGGTGATGTGGTTGATAGCTCGACAATCAATACACATCCTCCAGGTGTTGTCCTTCTTAGGCACCAAGAGCACGGGTACGGCGCACGGACTTAAGCTCTCCCTCATGTAGCCCTTGTCTGGGAGGTCTTGAACTTGCGTTTGGATCTCTTGACTCTCCTTTGGGTTCAATCGGTAGGTTGGTCTATTTGGGAGTGTGGCGCCGGGGATAAGGTCAATTTGGTGCTCAATACCTCTCAAAGGTGGAAGGTCATGTGGTGTTTCTTTCGGAAACACATCCTTAAACTCCTCAAGGATGGCTGAGATAGTAGGTGGTAAGCTAGCCTTGGCTTCATCACTCATCAAGGTGAGCTCCTTACAAAACATCATCAAGGTGGTGTCTAAGGGTAGGTAGTCATTTTGTAGCTCAAGTTTGGAAACTAACAAGGCTGTTGTGGGCTGTTTTGTGGCTGTGGACACAAGGATGCTAGGCTGGTGGTTAGCAGGCGTGGCTAGGGAGGGGTCTTGGCTCGACGGCTTGCTCCCCTTCTTAGCTTGTCCTTGCTCTTGCTCACTTGCCTTCTTCTTCTCAAATGCCTCTCCAATCTGCAAGGGAGTCATAGGCTTAAGAGTCACGGTTTTACCATTGAATACAAAAGAATATCTATTTGTAAAACCGTCATGCATAACTCTCCTATCATATTGCCAAGGGCGACCTAACAACACATGACAAGCTTGCATAGGCACAACATCACATAAAACCGTATCTTCATAATGGCCTAAAGTAAAAAGTGATCTTAGCTTGCCTATTAACCTTTAACTCACCACATTCATTCATCCAATGCAGCTTATATGGCCTAGGGTGATAAAATGTAGGAATTTGCAACTTAGATATCATTTCGGTGCTAGCAATATTGCAACAACTTCCTCCATCAATAATAACATTACAAACCTTTCCTTTAACCGAACATCTAGTGTGAAACAAGTTTTCTTTTTGGTTATCTTCATAAGGAGCAGGTTGTACACTTAAAGTTCTCCTAGCTATCAAAGAATTATCATGCTCAAGACTTTTATCACAAATCATGGAAGTGTTAGCTAGGAATGAGCTAGGATGATCAAATAACACTCTCTTAGCTAATAACAATCTCCTTGCTCATATTTAATCCCATCATCATCCAAATCATCATGATCATGCATATTAAGCTCAAAATCATCATTATCATGCTCATGCTCAGATTCGGACTCATATTGCCCTAAATGGTTAACTAGCAAAGTTCTTTTGTTAGGACAATCCTTCATCATGTGCCCTCTTCCTTGACACTTAAAACATACAATATCCCTAGCTCTAGATGAAGGGTTAGAAGTACTCCCTTGAGTGCCTTTAGGTAGTGTAGGTGTGGACTTGGTAGGGGCTGCATAAGGAGCTTTGCGTGGACCTCCTTGCTCCGGGGCTAGCTTCTCCTTGCTTGGCACCTCCCGGTTGTAATTCCCTTGTTGGCGACTTCGTTGGCTCCTCCATGAGCTAGGCGCGCCATAGGCAGCCTTACCTCCTTGACTTCTTGCCTTCATTTTCCTTTCTACTTTGATTGCTAGGTGGAGCAATTCTGTCATAGAGCTATAGGGAAAAAGATCTATCTCGTTAGAAAAACTTGAATTGAGAATACGAAGATACCTAGCCATTGTAGTCTCTTCATCCTCTCGCACATTAGCCTTTACCATGGCCATTTGCATGGCATTATAGGTCTCCTCGGTGGTCATGGCTCCTTGCCTCAAGTTCTCCAACCTTTGTCTCAATTCTCTAGTGTAATGTTGAGGCACAAACCGATCTCTCATCAAGGCCTTCATGTGCGCCCAAGTAACCACCGGTGCATCCAAAGTTCTCCTCCTTTCCTTCACCAAATCATCCCACCATACCATAGCATAATCAATAAACTCAAGAGCTGCGTAATGTACCTTCTTATGCTCGGGAAAGTTATGGCATGACCATATTTGCTCTATCTTCGCCTCCCAAGACATGTACAAGTCCGGGTCACATTTGCCTTCAAAGCTTGGGATCTTCACCTTCACTTTGCCAAGGCCATCATACTCCGGATCTTGCTCCCTCCTTGGCTGGCCACCATAGGGCTCACGCCTCTGCTCGTCTTGGCGCCGGCCGTCATGAGGTCTCCGGGGCTGTTGGCGCTCCCTTCGTCCGTTTGGCCACCATTCCTCGTCATCTCCATCACCGTCCTCATCCTGCTCATAAGCTTGATTCTAAAACTGTTGAGGATAGCTATGCAAATTATCATGTATAATGGGAGAAGAAGGGATAGAAACGTGCTCCTCGAAAGCAAGATTGCCCCATCCCGGTTGGGACACGGTGTGGCCTAAGCCTTGGACATTCGAGAGGGCTGCGTGGCATTAGAGTGCCGGGCTGCTTGAAACGCCTCTTGTTGGCTTTGGAGTGGTAATCGGTCTTACCCTTGGTGTTGAGCTCTCGAGTGGTCTCCTACCTCCCTGTTGCCTCCTAGTGGCCGAGGCTCCGGAACTACCTTAGACGCCTCCAAGTTGGACAGCCTTGTAGTTAACCCTTCAATGCTATCTTTCAAGCCCATGATAAGGTTAAACAACTTTGGGGAAATAGGCTCGGGGCTCGGCGTACCTGTGGGAGTTCCTGACATTGTTCAAAGACACTAAAACACTCAAACACGTTAGGTTAGCTAAAACAAAAACGCCTCACAAGTGTATCACTCGAAAGCAATCTCTCACTCTCTAGTGGTGCTCAACAAGCTTGTTGATGGCTCGTCTTGTATTAGTCAAAAACCTCACGTGAGTTCAATACTTAGCCAAACAAAAGCTTTAAAGTAGAAGCGAAATTCGATTTCAATCACCTTAAAAACGTGTTTGACTCAATAAAAAAGAAGAAAAGACTCAAAACGGAAAGGACAAGTTGCATGAATGTTATATGCAACTAAGTATGGACTCAAAATTTCAACTCAAGATAAGCCTTGAAAGAACTTACTCGTCAAGCCTAAGCAAGCAAACCTTGGACACCGAAGGTGTGTGTAGAAGGGCTGGTCAAGGCTGAGGCGTGGCTCGAGTGAAGTGAGCTAGGCGAGGGCCAAGGCGTGGCTAGGCTAGGGTGAAGCTAGGCTAGGCGTGAATGGCTTGGTCCCTTTGAGTGAGATGAGCTCCTTTATAGTCCTTTTTGGTTGATGAACAATAACACTTAGCAAGCACAACTTTTGAGTGAGATGCGCTCCTTTGTAGTCCTCTTTGATTGCTAAACAATAACACTTAACAAGTACAACTTCAACTATTACAAACTATGAAATAAAACAAGAATAAGCTAGCAAGAATGAAATGAAATGAAATGAATACTAATGCTGATTTCTTTTCTCTTTCTTTTCTTTTTCTTTTCTTTCTTTCTTTTTTTTTTTGAATTCGGATTTTCCTTTCTTTTTTTTTTAACTTACTGCTGGAATTAAAGAAAAAATAAAACAAAAATGCTAAGAAAATCTAATTAGTTGCAAGAGGATAGAGTTGACCAAGTAAATAGCTAACCAAGGGTGAAATTTAAAAAATAGGCTGAAAATGTGGAGGAGAGAGGGGCTGAAAAATAGGCTGGACGGATCAAGCTTTTTTTGTTTTTTTTTTTTGAAAATTTAGGGTTTGTTTAGTGGGTGTTTGGACGTGGGACAAGGCTGATGGCGGCGTGGTGGTCGGCACAAGGGCTGGTGGTAGGCGCAAAACAAAGCAAGACTCAAACAAAAGCAATGGCAATAGACTCAAAACAAAGCAAGACTCAAACAAAAGCAACAAACTTGTTAGTTCAATCAAAAACTTGGAATAGAAATGGCAATGGCAATAGACTCAAAACAAAGCAAGACTCAAACAAGAAAACGAGACACTTTTGGTATTTGAATGATTTACCGACTCTTTTTGTAGGTTGAACGTCAATTACCTCTGATACCAATTGATACGGGGATTATCTGCGAAAAACGGATCTAGACGAGCAACCTGTTTTCGGGAATAGAAGCATACGAAATTCAGCAAACAAAGATGAAGGAAAACGTGCAAAGCAAAGAGGGAAAACGAAATAAGAAAGAAGAACTGAAAAGAACAAACGATAGAACCCTTGGATTCGATTATCCAAGAACCAAACCGATGACGATTCGACCCCGCTTCTTACAACTTCAGACAATCGATCTAGAGTTATCGAAGGCACGAAGAGCTTGCTTCAATTCGACTTGTAGCACCAACCCGAAGGAGATTGACACACACAAGAATGAGAAAGCTATGCAAACACCACAATTCTCACAAGACAAGAGGCTGAACTCAAAGGAATTCAATTTGGCACTTAGGCAATGTGTTTTACGTATTCTTATCCACAAAATGAAGAGAGAAAGGTTTATATACAACCTAGACCTTCTCTCCTAAAAATAGAAAAGAAATAAATACAGTAATTACAAAGTAGAGTGTTTTAAATAAAACCATAAAATAGACTAATTCTAGGCTTTATTTAACACTCTCTAACTAGCTTTACGCCAGCCTTGCTCACGCCTCCTTGCCCACGCCTTCATCCATGCACATGCACACGTGAGGCTCTCCTATGCTCCATTCGACTTCTTCTTGGCTGGCCCAATGTGGCTAAGCATCATGACGGGCCTTGGACTCACTAGAGGTGAGCTTGGGTGAGCTTCTTGAACCATGGCAAGGAAGATAGCATCCATCTCCGCTTGGCGTTTGGCTTGAGCTCTTGTTAGGGCTCCTTGTGGTGTTGAAGATGGAGCTAGCTCGGATGACCCTTCATCACTAGGGTACAACCCCGCGGGCTGTATACACCATTACCGACACCTAGTGGCCCTTGGGAAGATATAAGTATGAATTTCATTGTCGGACTACCTAGGACTAAGAAAGGAAGAGATTCCATTTTTGTGGTGGTAGATAGATTCTTTAAAATGGCACATTTTA
Source organism: Fagopyrum homotropicum (assembly GCA_033239125.1). Classification (NCBI taxonomy): domain Eukaryota; kingdom Viridiplantae; phylum Streptophyta; class Magnoliopsida; order Caryophyllales; family Polygonaceae; genus Fagopyrum; species Fagopyrum homotropicum. The sequence continues at coordinate 65,596,765 of BSWB01000005.1, forward strand.
TTCCATGTCATAAAACTGATGATGCATATAATGTCGCAAACCTTTTCTTTAAGGAAATAGTGAGATTGCATGGAATACCTAAGACCATTGTTAGTGATAGGGATGTCAAGTTTTTGAGTTTCTTTTGGAAAACGCTTTGGAGAAAAATGGGCACTAGATTACTATTCTCGACCTCTAGTCATCCCCAAACAGATGGGCAAACGGAAGTCACCAATAGGACCCTAACGACCCTCCTTAGAACCATGTTGAAAGATAATTTAAAAGAATGGGAAGACATGTTACCACATATCGAGTTTGCTTATAATCGAACCACGCATTCTTCCACTTCGTTATCACCTTTCAAATGTGTTTATGGATTTAAACCTCTAACTCCTATGGACTTATTACCGATTCCTCGAAAGGATCGAGTAGCTTTTGATGCTTTGGAACAGGCGGACTACATTAAGGAACTTCATGCCAAGACCAAGGCTACACTTGATAAAAAAAGGTGTTGAAATTGCAGCTAGAAATAACAAAGGACGTCAGAATATGGTTTTCCAAACCTAGTTTGGCTACATCTAAGGAAAGAGCGGTTTCTTGCAAAACCCCATTCCAAGCTAGCCCCACGGGGTGATGGACCATTCAAAATCCTACACCGGATTAACGATAACGCATATGTGTTAGACTTACTGGAAGAGTATAGAGTTAGTACCACTTTTAGCGTAGGAGATTTGAACCCATATGAAGGAGAGTCGGAACAAGATGAAAATTTGGGGTCGAATTCTTTCCAAGAAGGAGTGGATGATGTAGGACCATCACATGGAAAATATCAAGGGCCCATTACTAGGGCAAGAGCTAAGGAGATCCAAGAAGTTACGTCAAGGGAAGCGCTATTGCTTGGCACCATGCATGAATTATTTAACTTCCATAAATCATGTGTTAATCTCTTGGTGAATGCAGGGGCAAACATGCAAAGGGAAGAGACCATGCAGACGTTGGAACATCAAGAGCTTGATCATGTAGCCACACAAGTCAATAAGCCAAGTGACCAAGACGAGGACAAGGTGGGGAAGATGGACGAGCAAGCGAGCATAGGAAATGGAACGGCAAGCATGATGCCATCGAGTCCGGAGTGGCTGGCAAGCTCGACGTTGCTCACCTCCCAGACCGTCCAGCTGGGCTCTAAAACCCGTCCAATCACCCATGGGTCCGTTTGAATAAGTCAGCCTATTTTGATGCTGTTAGTTTATGTGTTAAGTTGTTAGCTACATTTGTGGGAGCTCTCTTGTTACCACCTTCCACCAATGTATTTAGTTTTCTTTTCTGTATTTTGTCTAGATAAAAGAGTCTATATATAGTCTCTTTAGCTGCTGAGTAGGGGACGTTTTCTTTTGGCTAAAAATTACATATTGTAATCATTCACAAAATCAATCAAAGAACAAGAGAGTTTTTGGTTGGCATTGTCGTTGTTTGCTTGGCTGAGCTTGTTCGTGTCAACCGCCTTCGGATTGGTGCTTCGAGCCTTCACGAGTCCCTCTTTGTGCTAGTCCTGCCGGAGCTAATGTAAGGTTGTATTGGAGACGGGTCTAGGGCATTCACGAGGCGGGGTCTTGGCTCTTCAGCCTTGATTCCTCTTCATTGGTTCTCTTTGGTTCTTCTCAACATCCTCTTGCATCCATTCCCATACCCACATTTCATTCCGCATCTATATCCGCCTCATTCAGCCGGATTCGGGATCATTGTACCTAGATCGGCTAGACCACAGATTAATCCCGTATCAGATACTATGATCTTTAGAAACTGCATTCCCTCATCTTTCTATAGATCTTATCTTTAATTTATTGCATACTTCTGAAGTTAGATTGTGTTGTTGTGCTTGTTCTCACCAAATCCCTGAGATCGACTCCAGAATATTAGCCCTTACTACGATAGATCCGTACACTGCGGACTCGCTTATCGTTAGGTCTATAATTCAAGATATATATTTAAAGTTTTTTCTGCACACACCTTTTGGAGCGAAAAGTTTTTGGCGCCGTTGTCAGGGATTTGGTCAAGACCAATCCAGTGTATGGTTATCTTAGCATGGAAGCTTCTTGCTTTGCTACTGATCATTCTATCTTAATGTTTTTACAGAATCTTTCCTTAGGTTTATGCAAAGAACAAGAGCTAGTAAAGAAATCGTTCCTTACAATCCTGAACCAGAAAAGACTTACAAGAGAAGGTTGAAAGAAGCTAAGAAGATGGGTGTTGTGAATAATGAAGGAGTAGAAGATCTTCGAGCTAAGTTAGTTGATGCTCAAAATCAAATAAGAATTCGAGATGAAGCTTTCATGAGAGAGAGTTGAAATAATTGCTCAACATGAGCAACTTCGGGCTGACATGGACGAACTGAGAGAGTCCATTCCACAAGCAAATGAAGAAAGAGAGAGAAATACTAGAGTTGTAGTAAACCCACTAGTACACGTCAATGTGCTACCACCGACACCCGCTTATGTGCCGCCACCACCGCCTCCACTGAGGGTTGAGAGAGTTGATCTGATGAAGGATCATTTGAGCTAACTCCATCTTCACCACCTCAAAGTACTCTAACAAGAGCACAAGCTAAACGTCAAGTTGAGATGGATGCTCTTTTCCTAAACATGGTCCATGAAGCTCAACCAAGTCCACCTTCATCAAGTCTAAGGACCATCTTGTGGATCAGCCACGAACACATCCCAGCCAAGATGATTAATGGAGCTTAAATTGTATTTCTAGTTGCTGGGGACGGAGGCCTTAAAATCAGATACAAGGGGCTTCACGTGTGTGCATGTGCATGGCTGAAACATTCATTTAAGTATGTGGACGTGAGAGGCTGAATAGGAGAGTTTAATTAGGCCCAATTGTGTTTCATGTTTGGTGGACTTTATTTAACTCTCTCTCAATGTAATTATTGTAATTAGTTTCTTTATTCTGTTTTAGAAGAAAAGGTGATGAAGGATCATCTGAGCTAACTCTATCTTCACCACCTCAAGGGACTCTAACAAGAGCGCAAGCTAATCGTCAAGTTGAGATGGATGCTCTTTTCCTAAACATAGTCCATGAAGCTCAACCAAGTCCACCTTCATCACGTCTAAGGACCATCTTGTGGATCAGCCACAAACACATCCCAACCAAGATGATTAATGGAGCTTAAATTGTATTTCTAGTTGCTGGGCAGGCCTTGGGACGCATTTCAAAGGACAAACGGAGGCCTTGAAATCATATACAAGGGGTTTCACGTGTGTGCATGTGCATGGCTGGAACAGTCATTTAAGTATGTGGACGTGAGAGGCTGAATAGGAGAGTTTAATTAGGCCCAATTGTGTTCTATGTTTGCTGGGCTTTATTTATCTCTCTCTCAATGTAATTATTGTAATTAGTTTCTTTTTTCTGTTTTAGAAGAAAAGACCTAGGATGTATATAAGCCTTTTCTCTCTTCTTTTTGTAGTGAGACAAGTTTTATACAAGTTTTGCTGAGTGCATTTCAGAATTGAATCCAAGAGAATTCAATCATTCTTGTCTCGTGAGTTTGTGTGTGTGAGTTGGCTTTCTCTTTCTTGTGTATGTCAATCTCCTTCGCGATTGGTGTTGCAAGTCGACCAAGGCATCCTCTTCGTGCTCTCGATTCTTAGATTGATCGTGTGGAGTTGTAAGAAGCGGGGTCGAATCGTCACTGGTTTGGTTCTTGGATCTCGAATCCAAGGGTTCAATCCATTGTTCCTTTCGGTTCTTCTAGTCCCTTTCTGTTTTCTCGTTTTCATTGTTGTCCTTGTTTGTTAATTTCGTGTGTTCTTCTGTATTCAAGACAGGTTGTTCGTCTAGATCCGTTCTTCGCGGCTAATCCCGGTACCAATTGGTATCAGAGCACAGTGGACGTGCAACCACCAAAAAGAGTCGATAAATCAATTATAAAATCACAAAAAGAGTCTGTTTTGATCATTGTAATTGATCATTGTCTTTTGTTTGAGTCTATTTCTATTTCTCTCTTCTACTTTAAGCTTTGTTGGAGTCTAACGAGTTTGTTCCTTTAATTGTGAGTTTTGGACACCGGAAACCACTATAGCACCAACCACCATCACACCACCATCAACCACCATTTTTCCCTCAGCCACATTAGCCTCATTGAACCAGTTGAACAAGAACCAAATGTGGCTGCTTCTTTTCCTGCATCCAGATCACGCATAATAGTAGTTGAAGTAGATTGTTTCCCTACATCCAATACACACCAAAACTGGAGTTGATTCAGCGTGTTTTCTACAAATCCGGCGCAGAGCTTGAAGCAGTTGTTTTCCTCCTACAGGTCTGACACGTTTATTCAGTTGCATCAATCTAGGAGCTGAGATTTGATCTTAACCTGAAGATTTGCAACAGCTTTGCCCACTTATCTACAAACAAGAATTTGTTTTTTTTGTTTCTTTCAATTTTTGTTTATTCTTCTTTTCTGATATCCTGAATCATAAAATAAAAAAAAAGAGATAAAAGAAAAAAAAGAAAGAAATAAAAAAAAAGAAGAAGAAAAGGAATAAGAATCATTTTTTTATTTCATTCTTTCTTATTCTTAGTTTGTAATTGTAACGCCCCAAATCCACAGGACTTGGAGTGTCACATTGGGCTAGGATCTCACAATGGATCCTAACCCTAACCTGACAATAAGTTCACTGGATCTTACAACAAGGCACATGTAGATTAAAACCAAATACATAAAAGTTGAATATGATACATCAAAAGAGTTTACAAACTCAAAGCCGAGTACAAAACATCAAACCACAACATCTGATACAAAAGATCCCATATCCCGTGCATCCTAATGTACATAAGTCCTCGGCTGGCCACACCATCTGTCTCACCCTGCAGTCTTCCTAACCTGCAGATCATCTACAACACGGTATGAAACCGTTAGCTACAGTAATGAAAAGCATGAAAGTAATAGCACAACCACACATCAACATCTCATACATGCAATGCCACACACATTCATTTATTATCTTTCATTACGTTATTCCATTACTAATTCAACTTCTTTTGTAACACGAGGAACCTAAAGAACCTCGTCCCTTTCCCCGTTAACACAGGGGTTTTTGCATTGGGGGTGATCGTCACTCGTCCCCCCTGTGTTATTGGCTTCCAGGCACCTCCTCCTAACCAGCAGGCGGAGACCGGTGGTTACCGCCCGTTATAATACACTTGGGCCAAATAAATGTAATAAATGGTCATCCTAGTCCGGTTTAGGCTATAAATGCATAATCATATGAACACACACAACCATCACAATCATACAATCCACAACTGCACGCTAATTAAGTCCTATGGACTTACCTGATATACTCGTAACCTGTACCACGCCACAACTTCCCCTTGGAGAAGTAATCAACGCCTGCAATAACAAGGCACGCACAATCACATACTGCAAAGGTTAGGAGACTCGTCTCACTAACCACAACCAACCTATATCTCAAATCTAAACCTCAGATCCTCAACACATTCATAAATGCCTAAGGCATATCTCAACATAACATCTCATCATACTCGTACACATACTAAACCTTAAAGCCGTAACCAATATGCATAACATCATCATGATCCTCAACTCATTCTGACACCTAGCATGCATCTAATCAGTATTCCTCAATCTCAAATTTAATCCTAATTTAATTAATTAACCTTTAATTAATTAATTAAATTTCACCAGAATAACATTTTGCCCGCATGCCATTTCTAAAGCCACCTGTCATCAGATTTCATCAAACAAACAACCCATAAACACCAGAATAATATAATGATCATAATGGAATTTCTAATTATCCATTTTGAAAAGCCTAAGGTCAATTTAGGCCAAATCACAGTACAAAAAACGAATAAATTCATAACTTATTCGTTACTAATCCGATTGACGATCTGAAAGAAGATTCAGAATCACAACGACGTAGGCTACATATGTACAACATCAAATTCACCGGAATCTGAGCGACGGAACTGTCCTGGTGACATATATGCTCGACCAGTTCCTTATCTGCTCGGAAATGCAGAAACTTGGTACCGATATGAAGAGAATGAAGAGAGAGGAATCCAAAAACTCAAACAGAACTGAAATCGGATTAGAAACGGAGAGTAGATATGAGTTTTTGAGTTTGAGAGAAATCAGAGCTTTTACGAGGAAACGTGAAATGAAATGAATTAATAAACGATTTTCCGCTATTTATAGTGAAGTCGATAATTATCCGTTAGCGAAGTCGATAATTATCTTTTAACCGATCCAATGGCGGGTTGAACCCCCTTCTCCAAACTTCTCGAAATTGGAACAATAAATCTTGAATATTGTAGGGATAATTATTCCACAATTGCCTCGGAAAACGTGTATTCCTAAGCCGTCTTTCTTAACCGTTATGAAACGAAATAGCGACTCTTTTGGCCGTTTTGCCTTTCCATGTTATTTCATATCTAGGACATGTCCGATGTCCTGATCATTTCTCTCAACTGCATTTTTATTAATTGGAGCTCCCAAATGCTCCAAATAATACCGGAGGGTAAAAATAATTACCCGGGGGAAAAGTGAAAATTTCACCATAAGCCCAAAATTACGCCAAGAACATAACGGTGGGACTTATACTCAACACTTACGCAATCTTCGCGAGTTATATGTCAATTACTATCACTGATTAAGTTAATCAACATTAATTAAAATTCGGAAATCCTAGCTATTACAGTAATTAGCCTAGTGTTATTACATTCGTTTTCGTGTTATTCAGCAACAAGGACTTCAAGAAAGGACTTAAGTCAAGTATCTCGTCTCATTCGGAGGAAGAACCAAGCATCTCGTTGAACCTATCTAGCCACACCTAGTTACCGTCCATTTTCGGCCATCAAACACCATAATTCAGCCTTCCTTAACCTCATCCTACGGTGTCTAGGGTTCACTTCTTGGGTCTTAAGAGTAAGTTCTTTCAAAGCTTATCTTGAGTTCTAAATTTTGAATCATCTAGTTGCATATAACATTCGTGCAATTTGTCCTTTCCATTTGAGTCTTTTCTTCTATTTTTGTTGAGTCAAACACGTTTTTGAAGTGATTGAATTCGATTCTTGTTTCTATCTAAAAGCTTTAGTTTGACTAGGCATCGAACTCACATGAGGTTTTTTATTAATACAAGATGAACCATCAACAAGCTTGTATCGCACCACTAGAGAGTGAGAGAAACTTGTTTTCTGAGTGATACACTTGCGAGGTGATTTTTGTTTTATACAACCTAATGCATTTGCTTGTTGTGTTGAGTGTTTGGAATTATGTATATGTCACCAAGTCTAGCGGGTGCAAAGAGCTTAGAACCGATTCACACCGAGTTGTTCAACCTTTTCAAGAGCTTGCAAGATGGCATTGATGGTCTAAGTACAAAGTTGGCCACACTTGAGGTTGGAAGAAGTTCCAATTCTATGCAGCCTTCAAGGACTAATCCACAAGGCCAAAGAAACCATGCATTCCAAGAGCATAATTATGTCCCTTCTACTCCTAATATGCATTATTATCCTAACCAATATTAGAATTATGTGTATGAGCCATGGGATTTCGGAGGATGAAGGATGGAGACATGAGCCACTTCGAGAATCAGTACAAGGCGCATTGGCAAGATGAAAATGCCCAACTTCGAGGGTCAATGTGATCCTAATGTGAACACGGCATGGGAGGCGAGGATGGAACAAATCTGGTCATGCCATGACCTTCCCAAGCATGATGATTCACACAACTCGCTATCAGCCATTAGCACACCTTCATCATCAATTGGGGTTACCACAACTCCAAAGGGAAGTGATTCAAAACCTTGAACTTTAATGTTTAATCACGTAGACTTGTTAAAACCAAAATATGATATTATGTTGCATGCTATCATCAGTGATGAAACAGTTGAGCATGAATCTGAATTTTTGGATGATATTGAAAGTGATAAGCATGAAATTGATGACTATGAGCTGTTTGCACATAAATTTGTTGTGGAAAATGATGTTATTTTACATGTGCATGAGCCTAAGCATAAGAAATGCCCCAATTGTGTTACCAAGCCTGTTTTGAGTGTTATTGAGTGTAATGACCTTATTTGCAATGAATTGGCTTGCGTTAGTAATGAACCTGAGCACATTGAGCCTTTGATAGCTAAAGAGGTTTTAGATGCACCACATGACCCTTGTGAGGATCTACAAGGGAGCCTTTCCATACCCTCTTGCACTTCATCGCCCATAGGTTGTTTACTTTCTGATTTGTGTGAAAACTCTAGTTTTAGACTTGGTAAAGACATAAATGGACATGAATATGATTTAGGTCTAGACATTGAGCTTCTTGAGGATGAAATAGATGGGTTTGAGTTATATGCGAAAGGTTTTGATTGGGATATTGAATTGGACTTTAAACAGGAAGACACTACTTGGAGAAATGCATCAGATTGTGATTTTAATGACTTAAGTTTGAAATTTAATGTAGCCATATCCTTAAGGAGTCATTTCGATTATCATATTGCTTGGGAGTCTTTTGTGTATTTGGAGGATGGAGAACATCTAAGGGAAGTTGTTTCTACCCTTAGGCCTGAACACTTGTATGCCAACCTGAAGAAATGTAGCTTTTGCACTAATGAAGTTATATTTCTTGGTTTTGGAGTGAGTGCACAAGGTCTACAATTGGATGAGGAGAAGATTAGAGTTATTCGAGATTGGCCAACACCTACATCCATTAGCCATGTAAGGAGCTTCCATGGGCTTGCAAGTTTCTATATGCGCTTTGTGAGAGACTTCAGTACCATTGCTGCACCCTTGACGGAGATTTGCAAAAAAACATGCACCATTTGTGTGGGAAGCAGCTCAAGAACGTGCTTTCAACAAGGCCTTTCGAAGTGGAGTGTGATGCATCGGAAATTGGCATAGGAGGTGTGCTTATGCAAGAAGGTAAGCCTATTTCCTTTTTCAGTGAAAAGCTTAAAGGGGCATGTCTTAACTACTCTACATATGATAAAGAGTTGTATGCGTTATTTAGAGTACTTAAGACATGGCAACACTACTTGTGGCCTAGAGAGTTTATTTTGCATTCTGATCATGAATCTTTGAAACATTTTCGGAGTGAAGATAAACTAGAGAGGAGGCATGGTAGATGGAATTTATTGAGACTTTTTCCTATGTTATCAAGTATAAAAAGGGAAAAGACAATGTAGTTGCGGATGCTCTTTCTAGGAGGCAAACTTAGCTAACTACATTGGATGCTAGGGTGTTAGGATTTGCTTACATTAAGGAGCTCTATGAATCTGATATTGACTTTGGAGAAACATATAAGCTTTGTGTGCAAAACGGTTCCTTAGATGAATTATTTTTGTTTGATGGATTTCTGTTTCGAGTAGATAAGGTGTGCAAACCTAGGTTTTCCCTTCGTTTGCTGCTAGTGGAAGAAGCCCATAAAGGAGGTTTAATGGGTCATTTTGGGAGGGATAAGACTTATGCTATGTTGTACTCACATTTTTATTGGCCACATATGCTTAGGGATGTTGAAAATGTGCTTAAAACGTGTTTAGAGTGCCATAGAGCTAAATCGAAAGTGAAGCCTCATGGATTGTATAGACATTAGCATGGATTTCATAGTAGCTAATTTGTTCTTTCGGGAAGTAGTTAGGTTACATGGTATTTCAAGGACAATAGTGAGTGATAGGGATGTTAAGTTCTTGAGTTACTTTTGGAAAACTCTTTGGGGAAAGCTAATAACTAAGTTGTTATTTTCTACATCAAGCCACCCCCAAACTGATGGGCAAACAGAAGTAACTGATAGGACCCTAACAACACTTCTAAGGGCTATGATCAAGAAGAATTTGAAAGAATGGGAAGATGTCTTGCCACATGTTGAATTTGCCTATAATAGAGTCGTCCACTCATCTACTTCCATCTCTCCCTTTGAGTGTGTTTATGGTTTTAATCCACTAACCCCTTTTGATCTTACACCGTTACCTAAGAAGGAGCGAGTGGATTTAAGTGCTAAAACGAAGGTTGAACACATCGAGGAGCTACATAGTAGGACAAGGATCAAGCTCGAGGAGAAAGGCAAATACAACGCAGAAAAGGCGAATCAAGGATGCAAGAAGATTATATTTGAACCCGGTGACCTTGTATGGCTACATTTGAGGAAGGAGAGGTTTCAACAGCTTCGGAAATACAAGCTCTCCCCAAGAGGAAATGGGCCTTTCAAGGTGTTACACAAGGCGGGTGACAATGCCTATGTGCTTGAATTGCCGGATGATTATGCTTATGATCCCACATTCGAAGTCGAATTCTTCCAAAGAAGGGGAGAATGATGAAGGATCATCTTAGCTAACTCCATCTTCACCACCTCAAGGGACTCTAACAAGAGCGCAAGTTAAACGTCAAGTTGAGATGGATGCTCTTTTCCTAAACATGGTCCATGAAGCTCAACCAAGTCCACCTTCATCAAGTCTAAGGACCATCTTGTGGATCAGCCAATAACACATCCCAACCAAGATGATTAATGGAACTTAAATTGTATTTCTAGTTGTTGGGCAGGCCTTGGGACGCATTTCAATGGACAAACGGAGGCCTTGAAATCAGATACAAGGGGTTTCATTGTAAGAGCCTTAGTCTTTGGATCCTAGTTGAGCTTTTGTGTGCCTTAGCTTGACCCTGCTGACCGCCCCTGTGCAACACCTGGGCCGCCCCAGTGGCTAGGCGCCCCTGCGCCCTGGCTAGCCGCCCCTACGGCTCTAAGCTTGAGCAGCCGCATTCGTTGACTCCTTGACTCATGCTTTGCGGCTGTCTTCTTCTATAAGTTTCCCTATCTTCAGATGAGAGGGTTTTCCACTTTTTTCCAGCTTCTTCACACTCTCTACGTTCTCCATCTTCTCCTCTCTTCTTCTTTGATCTTCTTTGCTCCTCTTGATCTTTTGTGAGTGGGATCTTGTGAGTTTGAGTTTAACCTTGGCCTTGGATGCTCTTGAGGATGTTGCTGAAGGTTGTTGATGTTATGTTGAGGTGATAGACGAGTTGATGCTCCATAGTTGCAGCCTAGGGCTTGTGTGGTAAGCTCTTCCTCTTCATCTCTCTTCCTTCCTTCTTTCTTGCTTCTTTTTTCTTCTTTCTAGCTTAGGACCACAAGCTGAGCTTTTGTGGATCCTTTCCTAGCCTTTTGATGATCATATATGTGTACATATGTGTATATGTTGTTGTGGTATGTTGAAGACGTGAAGAGAGTCGAGAAACGGATCGAAGAGAAGTCGGGACCAACTCTCTGCACAATTGGCCGCCCCTGTGCTTGTTGTGTGAGCCGCCCCTGCACCTTTGGTGAGCCGCCCCTGCGCCTCACTAGATCAGCCGTGTGTTCTTGCTTCTGTTAGTGCATACCTTGTTGGTATGTCTTCCTTCATTCCTTTCCTTTGGCCTTGGCTTAGTTGATAGCTAGGTTAGGGTGGTTAGGATGTGTTGTATGTTAGAGATGTGCCTTAGGCACTTGTGTTGATGTTGAGAGTATGCCATAGGCATATGTGAGCTTGTTATGCTCTTGAGGTTGTAGGTTGGTTCTGGTTATGGAGACGAGTCTCCTAATCCTTTCAGGTTGTGATGTTGTGTGCCCTCTTGCAGGCGTTGGTTCTTCCCCAAGGGGAAGCTGTGACATGGTAGTGGATACGAGTGTGACAAGTAAGTCCATAGGACTTAAGTTATGGATTTGTATGATTGTGATGGTTGTGTGTGTTCATATGATTGTGCATTTACAACCTAAACCGGACTAGGATGACCACTATTACATTTAAATGGCCCAAGTGTATTATAACGGGCGTTAACCACTTGTTAGAAGCTCTCCGAGAGTGGAAGGAGGTGCTCGGAAGCTAGTAGCTTAGGGGGGAGGTAGATCCCCATGCAACACCTAGGTTAAAGGGGGAAGAGACGGGGTTCTTTAGGCTCCTCGTGTGACATTGCATGTATGAGATGTTGATATGTGTTTGTGCTATTGCCTTCATGCTTATCTATTGTTGTAGCTAACGGTGTATACCGTGTTGTAGATGATCTGTAGGTTAAGAAGACTGCAGAGTGAGCCAGATGGTGTCACCAGCCGAGGACTTCTATAGATTAGGATGCGTGGGTTGGGATCTTTTGTATCTGTTGTTGTTGTTGTTTTGTACTCGGCTTTGAGTTTATAAACTCTTTTGATGTATCATATACAACTTTTATGTATTTGGTTTTACTCTACTTGTGCCTTGTTGTAAGATCCAGTGAATTTGTTGTCAGGCTAGGGTCAGGATCCATTGTGAGATCCTAGCCCAATGTAGCATACCGAGTCCCGCGGAATCGGGGTGTTACAAAGTTGGTATCAGAGTCAGGTTGACCACAATGACACTTGTTATCTGCAATAAAGGTAGATTGGATAAATAAACAGAACCCACATGGGGTCTGACTTTTCAAAGGTTTTGGTTTTAAAGCGAGTCCAGATGTTTTGGGATAGTATGTACAAAAGCTGTCACCCATTTGAGGATCTCGACAGTATAAATATATATATATATATATATAGCTATTTCTTATATGTTGATGTGTATGCATGTATTATTAAGTATTATATATATATATATATATATATATATATATATATATATATATATATCTATACATATGGCCTATATAGAGCCTTATACGTTAGGTGTGCATACCCCGCACATGGCTCGGACTTAGAGCTACTGCTGTTGGAGGCAGAGGTAGAGCCATACCACCTCTTCCTCCAGGAGGGATAGGACAGGAACCAGCTCCCGCTGCAGGTCCACCAGTGGTGGAGGAGGCTCCTGAGGAGGTTGCTGAGAGCGTAGTTCCAACTACGAGTAGTGGTGGGTCCAGGAGGCAGCAGACCCATCCAGGCTAGTCTGATGGCTCAGACCGTGTCTATGGGCGGATAAGAGTTTAGAGATTATCTGAGGCATTTTGAGGGGACCATCAGAGCGGGTAGAAGAGCCCTAGATCTACCAGGGCATGAGGGATCGTCTAGGAGATCCCATGGAGCTACTCAGGTGCTAGTTGCACCAGTTCGTGTAGCTGAGCCAGCTCGAGTTGTGGAGGAGACCAGAGGGCCTTGACCAAATACCTGGTTAAAGGCATTCCACCAGTAGGGAGTACCACACTTCTTTGGGGAGATTGGCCTAGAGACTGCGGTGTAGATTGGACATGTAGACTCAGCTTTAGAGTATATTTGCTGCCCTGAGGACAGACGGATAGAGCTAGTACAATCTCTATTCCGTGACCTGGCACACCAATGGTGGAGGACAGTTAGAGCACGAGTCACCACCTATGAGCAAATGAGGACTATGTTGAGGGAGCAGTTCTGCCCTACCTCACTGAGGAGGGAGAAGCTACAGGATTTTGTGGAGGCGGGTTTTGAGGACATACCCATTACAAACGCCTTTCGCCACTTCCAGACTGAGCTAGCATTGCTAGGTCCAACTGCATCATCTGAGGAACAACATGTGTACCTTTTCGCCCGTCGTTTGAGGGAGAGCACACGCTCATACATGGCGGGATTTCACTATGACTCATTGGCAGACTACTAGGATCGGGCCTCTGCTTATGAGAGAGAGAGAGCTAGCCAGAGGAGGACTTCTCAGACATGACGGTCTGAGAAGAGGCAGCGTACCGCACCGACTGGTGCAGGAGCATTTGGATACGGGCGAGGTCAGACTCAGGGTCGCTCGAGTGTTCTAGTGTTTGCACAAACAGCTAAGAGAGGCCGACAGTGTTACAACTGCGGGGCCTATGGGTATGTGAGGACGGATTGTCCTAGAGCACCACTGACTTGCTTCTCGTGTGGGAAGCTTGGACATAGAGCTATGTTTTGCCGTCAGGGCAAGGCGTCATCACAGTAGGGTTCTTCACCTGCAGGTGTAGCAGGAGGTGGGCAGAGACCGCCTCAGTATCAGACACAGGGACAACAAAGAGTCCTAGGCACGCCTGCTACTCAGGGGTCAGCTCTAGGACCGAGTAGAGGTAGAGGTAGAGAGGCTGGTACCAGTGATAGCCGAGGAGCTCGGGGTAGAGTTTTTGAGCTGAGGAGTGTTGAGGAGCCGCCAGCACCAACTGCTATAGGTACCATTCTGTTACATGGTTTACCTATTAGAGTTTTATTTGATACGGGTGCTACGCATTCATTTATTTCTCTGCTTGTGTTGAGCGTTTGAGTTTGTCTACCATAGAGGGGGCACCCTTTACTATAGGGTTACCTGATGGTAGTAGGGTCAGAGGTACCCAATAGATACGTAGTTGTCCCCAACGCTTAGGGACTCGTGTACTACTTGTTGATTTCTTAGTCATGCCTTTGATGCATGAAGAAGTCATATTAGGTATGGATTGGATGCGTAGACACCGTGCGGTGTTAGATGTGGGTAAGAGGACTATTATAGTCTCTACCGACTTAGGTCCGATAGAGGTCTTCTGGGTTTGGGACCTTGGGAAGACAAGATCTGCCATCAGTGTTGTACGAGCAGCTAGATTGATTGCATAGGGATGTGATGCCTTCTGGTGCTACGCCATGAAGGATGGAGAGAGTCCAGCTTTGGAGGATATACCAGTGGTCTGTGATTTTACAAACGTTTTTGCAGAGCCATCTAGCTTGCCACCTCAAAGGAGCGTAGATTTTGGTATTGACTTGGAGCCTGGCACGAGACCCATCTCGAAGGCTCCATATCGTATGGCACCTATCGAGATGTTAGAGCTGAAGAAGCAACTCGAGGAGTTGGCTGAGAAGGGCTTCATACGCCCTAGCATTTCACCATGGGGAGCACCTGTCCTCTTCGTGTGGAAGAAGGACGGATCGTTGAGATTGTGTATAGATTACAGAGAGTTGAACAAGGTGACCATCAAGAACAGGTATCCACTACCTCGTATTGATGATCTACTTGATCAGCTGCAAGGAACGACAGTCTTCTCCAGGATTGACTTGCGTTCTAGATATCATCAGCTGAGGGTGAGAGAGCAGGATGTGCACAGGACGGCATTTCGTACCCGTTATGGACACTACGAGTCTGTTGTTGCATGGAGTTGATGAACAACATTTTCATCGACTTTCTGGATCAGTTTGTGGTGGTCTTTATTGATGAAATTCTGGTGTACTCTGGTAGCAGAGAGGAACATGCTGGGTGATACGGTGTAATCCGTGATTGAGTCGATCTAGGCACAATGATCTCGAAATGGACTGAATGAAGCGAATTCAGTAGGCGGAGTGAAACGAAGATGATGAATAGGCGCAGGAAAGGTGAGAGAAGAACCAAAGAGAGAGCCAATGAAGGAACCAAGGCTGAAGAGCCAAAACCCCAATGGTGACTGCCCTAGACCCGTCTCCAATACAACTTTACACTAGCTCCGGCTGGACTAGCACAAAGAGGGACTCGTGAAGGCTCGAAGCACCAATCCGAAGGCGGTTGACACAAACAAGCTCAGCCAAGCAACAACAACAATGCCAACCAAAAACTCTCTTGTTCTTTGATTGATTTTGTGAAATGTTTACAAATGCAATTCTAAGCAATGGATTTAACGTAACTAATCTGCAGCTAATAAGAGGCTATAAATAGACTCTTTTATCTAGACAAAATAAAGAAAAGAAAGCTGAAAACATTAGTGGGAAGGTGGTAATAAGAGAGCTTCCTCTAATGTAGCTAACAACCTAACAAACCACTAATCAGCATGGAAATAGGCTGAATTATTCAAACTTATCCTTGGAGTGCAAGCTGGACGTTTTTAACGTTTTTAAGGAGCCAAATGGGCTATCCGAATGGGCTGCATTGTTCAACAGATCCATGAGTGATTTGGATGTGTTTAAAGGGCCCAAATGATGATCCGAATGGGCTGAATTGTTACTCTCTTGGACCTCTTTAAACGTGATCAGCTGGCTGCCTTCTTGGGCTGTTTTAGATGTGAGCAGCAGCTCCCTTTGCTCTTGGGCTGCCTTGGACGTTCCTCCCTTTGCTCTTGGGCTGCCTTGGACGTGAGCAGCAGGCTAACCTCGTGGGCTGCTTTGGACGTGATCAGCAGCCTCCTCTTGGACTGCATTGGGCGTGAGCATGGGCTGCATTGGACGTGAGCACCAGCCTCCTCTTGGGCTGCATTGGCGTGAGCAACAGCCTCCTCTCCTGGGCTGCATTGGACGTGAGCAACAGCAGCCTGCATGGTCTCCTCGAGCTGCATGAAAGGTGAGTACGTCGGCATGGTCTCCTTGCTTGGTTCCCTTGCTCCTACATTCACCAAAATATTAATACATGATGTAAGGAAATTAAATGGTTCACGCATTGTGTCAAGCAATAGCACTTCCCTTGACATAACTTCTTGGATCTCCTTAACTCTTGTTCTAGTAATGGGACCTTGATAGCTGTATGTGATGTTCCTACATCACTGGGCATTTGAGGACGGTTTTGCAGATTTTGAGGGATAGAGAGTTGTACGCCAAGCTCTCTAAGTGTGAATTTTGGATGTCAGAGGTTGCATTTCTCGGACACATCGTCTCCGCCGACGGGATTATGGTAGACCTGGCGAAGATCGAGTTTGTTGCTGCATGGACGACACCGACGAATGTCAAGGAAGTGCGTACCTTTCTTGGCTTAGCCGGTTATTATAGACGCTTTGTGGAGGGATTTTTTGTGATTGCCCGTCCACTGACGAGTCTTCTGAGGAAGACTACCAGATTTGTATGGACTGACCAGGGCGCTCAGAGTTTTGAGGAGTTGAAGAGGCGTTTGACTTCTGCTCCTGTTTTGGCACAACTAGAGGGTTCTGATGATTTTGTGGTCTATAGTGATGCATCCAAGCTAGGCTTGGGATGTGTGCTGATGCAGAGGGGTAGAGTGATTGCATATGTGTCTCGACAACTGAAGATGTATGAGGAGAACTACCCGACTCATGATTTGGAGTTTGCAGCGGTAGTTCACGCTTTGAAGATTTGGAGACATCATTACCTATATGGTGCTACATGTCAAATCTTCACAAACCATAAGAGTCTGAAGTATATTTTCACTCAGCGGGAATTGAATAACCGTCAGCGTCAATGGCTTGAGTTGATCAAGGATTTTGACCTTGAGATTTTATATCATCCTGGCAAGGCGAATGTAGTAGCTGACACCTTAAGCAGGAAGACGCCTCGAGAGAAGGCGATTGCTAGACTTACTGTACAACCTCAACTTCATAGAGATCTAGCTTGGCTAGAGATGGACATCTAGTTTCCTGATAAGGATGCCCAGTTGTTTGCTTTAGAGGTTCTACCTAGCCTGTTGGATGAGATCCAATAGAAGTAGGGGACCTACCCAACGTTGACGAGGATCAGAGATAGGATGTCTCGTGGAGAGGCACCCCAGTTCACTATTGGGGCAGATGGAGTTATGAGGCGACATGATCGTATTTGTGTTCCTGCAGATGCAGAGCTGAGACAACGGATATTACAAGAGGCTCACTATACACCTTACTCAGTACATCCTGGTACGAGTAAGATGTATCATGATGTGAGACGCTTATATTGGTGGGAAGGGCTGAAGCCCGACGTAGCCAGATTTGTGGCTCAGTGTGCGACCTGTTAGCAGGTCAAGATAGAGCATTTCAAGCCTGGAGGTGAGCTTCATCCACTGCCAGTGCCGCAGTGGAAGTGGGAGGACGTCTCCATGGATTTTGTGATTGGGTTAAGGACCAGTAGGAGCTTTGATGCTATTTGGGTGATCGTTGACAGACTGACAAAGATGGCACGTTTCATTCCCATCAGAAAAACATGGCCCGTGAGCAGATTGGCTGAGGAGTACACTAGACAGATAGTGAGACTCTATGGGGTACCGAGGACGATTGTTTCTGATCGTGATGGACGAATTTACATTGAGATTCTGGCAGCAGATTCAGACTGCTTTGGGGACGAGTCTACACTTCACGGCTGCGTTTCACCCCAGACAGATGGTCAGTCAAAGAGGACTATCTAGACCTTATAGGACATGTTGCGAGCCTGTGTGTTGGATTGGGGACAAGGATGGTCTGATTACCCCCCACTCGTTGAGTTCTCATACAACAATAGCTGGCATGCATCTATAAGAATGGCTCCTTATGAGGCACTGTATGGACGTAGATGTCGTACACCTTTATGCTGGGATGAGCCTAGCAGTATCTGTGGGATAGCGCCAGAGCAGGTTCAGGATGATATGGCTCGAGTAACGCTGATCAAAGAGAGGATGCTTGCTGCACAGAGTCGCCAGAAGTCGTATACAGACAAGAGGCGTCGACCTCTAGAGTTCAGGGTAGGAGCTCATGTCTGGTTGAGAGTATCTCCGATGCAAGGCGTCAGATGTTTTGGCATAAAGGGGAAGCTGAGTCCCCGATATGTCGGTCCTTTCAAGATACTAGATAGAGTTGGGCGAGCAGCTTACAAATTAGCTTTGCCTTCGAAGTTAGAGGGTGTTCACCCTGTGTTTCATGTGTCTTAGTTGATGGAGTACATACCAGATCCGAGGCACATCGTGAGTTATGATGATCTGGTGGTTGAGCCGGACCACACGTGAGTTTGTGTGTTCACTTGTCCAATTGTGTTCTATGTTTGCTGGGCTTTATTTAACTCTCTCTCAATGTAATTATTGTAATTAGTTTCTTTTTTTTTTTTTGTTTTAGAAGAAAAGGCCTAAGATGTAAATAAGCCTTTTCTCTCTTCTTTTTGTAGTGAGCCAAGTTTTATACAAGTTTTGTTGAGAGCATTTCAGAATTGAATCCAAGAGAATTCAATCATTCTTGTCTCGTGAGTTTGTGTGTGTGATCTTTCTCATTCTTGTGTATGTCAATCTCCTTCAGGATTGGTGTTGCAAGTCGAACAAGGCATCGTCTTCGTGCTCTCGATTCTCATATTGATTGTGTGGAGTTGTAAGAAGCGGGGTCGAATCGTCACTGGTTTGGTCCTTGGATCTCGAATCCAAGGGTTATATCATTGTTCCTTTCGGTTCTTCTTGTCCCTTTCTATTTTCTCGCTTTTATTGTTGTCCATGTTTATTAATTTTGTGTGTTCTTCATTTTTCAGAACAGGTTGTTCATCTAAATCCGTTCTTCGCGGCTAATCCCCGTATCAATTGGTATCAGAGCGCAATTGGCGTCCAACCACCAAAAAAGTCGGTAAATCAATTATAAAATCACAAAAGGAGTCTGTTTTAATCATTGCAATTGATCATTGTCTTTTGTTTGAGTCTATTTCCGTTTCTCTCTTCTACTCTAAGCTTTGTTTGAGTCTAACGAGTTTGTTCCTTGTTTGTGAGTTCTGGACACCAACCACCATCACACCACCATCAACCACTATTTTTCCCTCAGCCACATTAGTCTCACTTGAACCAGTTGAACCAAAACCAAACGTGACTGCTTCTTTTCCTGCATCCAGAACACTCAAAACTGAAGTTGAAGTAGTTGTTTCCCTCCATCCAATACACGCCAAAATTGGAGTTGATTCAGCGTGTTTCCTACAAATCCGGCGCAGAGCTTGAAGAAGTTGTTTTCCTCCTACAGATCTGGCACGTTGAATCAGTTGCAACAATCTAGGAGCTGAGATTTGATCTTATCCTGAAGATTTGCAACAGCTTGCCCAAGTTTATCTACAAACAAGAATTTGTTTTTTTTTATTTCTTTCAATTTTTGTTTATTCTTCTTTTCTGATTTCCTGAATCATAAAATCAAAAGAAAAAAGAGATAAAAGAAAAAGAAAGAAATCAAAAAAAAAGAAGAAGAAGAAGAAAAGGAATCAGAATCATTTTTTTCATTTCATGCTTTCTTATTTCATAGGTTGTAATTAGTCTAGTGTTATTACATTTGTTTTAGTGTTATTCAGCAACAAAGAGGACTTCAAGAAAGGACTTAAGTCAAGTATCTTGTCTCAGCCGGAGGAAGAACCAAGCATCTCGTTGAACCTATTTAGCCACACCTAGCTATTGTCCATTTTCGGCCATCAAACACCATAGCTCAGGCTTCCTTAACCTCACCCTACGGTGTCTAGGGTTCACTTCTTGGGTCTTACGAGTAAGTTCTTTCAAAGCTTATCTCGAGTTCTAAATTTTTGAGTCATTTAGTTGCATATATCATTCGTGCAATTGTCCTTTCCGTTTGAGTCTTTTCTTCTATTTTGTTGAGTCTAACACGTTTTTGAAGTGACTGAAATCGAACCTTGTTTCTATATAAAAGATTTAGTTTGACTAAGCATCGAACTCACGTAAGGTTTTTGATTAATACAAAACGAGCCATCAACAAGCTTGTATCACACCACTAGAGAGTGAGAGAAGCTTGTTTTCTGAGTGATACACTTGCGAAGTGATTTTTGTTTTATATAACCTAACACATTTGTTTGAGTCTACTCTAAGCTTTGTTTGAGTCTAACGAGTTTGTTTCTTGTTTGTGAGTTTAAGACACCAACCACCATCACACCACCATCAACCACTATTTTTCCCTCAGCAACAATCTCACTTGAACCAGTTGAACCAGAACCAAACGTGGCTGCTTCTTTTCCTGCATCCAGAACACGCAGAACTGAAGTTGAAGTAGTTGTTTCCCTCAATCCAATACACGCCAAAATTGGAGTTGATTGAGCGTGTTTCCTACAAATCCGGCGCAGAGCTGAAGCAGTTATTTTCCTCCTACAGATCTGGCACGTTGAATCAGTTGCAATAATCTAGGAGCTGATATTTGATCTTATCGTGAAGATTTGCAACAGCTTGGCCCACGTTTATCTACAAACAAGAATTTGTTTTTTTTATTTCTTTCAATTTTTGTTTATTCTTCTTTTCTGAATTCCTGAATCATAAAGTCAAAAAAAAGAGATAAAAGAAAAATAAAGAAATCAAAATAAGAAGAAGAAGAAAAGGAATCAGAATCATTTTTTTCATTTCATGCTTTCTTATTTCATAGGTTGTAATTAGTCTAATGTTATTACATTTGTTTTAGTGTTATTCAGCAACAAAGAGGACTTCAAGAAAGGACTTAAGTCAAGTATCTTGTCTCAGCCGGAGGAAGAACCAAGCATCTCGTTGAACCTATCTAGTCACACCTAGCTACTGTCCATTTTCGGCCATCAAACACCATAGCTCAGGCTTCCTTAACCTCATCCTACGGTGTCTAGGGTTCACTTCTTGGGTCTTACGAGTAAGTTCTTTCAAAGCTTATCTCGAGTTCTAAATTTTTGAGTCATTTAGTTGCATATATCATTCGTGCAATTGTCCTTTCCGTTTGAGTCTTTTCTTCGATTTTGTTGAGTCTAACACGATTTTGAAATGACTGAAATCGAACCTTGTTTCTATATAAAAGATTTAGTTTGACTAAGCATCGAACTCACGTGAGGTTTTTCATTAATACAAGACGAGCCATCAACAAGCTTGTATCACACCACTAGAGAGTGAGAGAACCTTATTTTCTGAGTGATACACTTGCGAGGTGTTTTTGTTTAAACTAACCTAACGTGTTTGTTGTTGTTGAGTGTTTTGCATCATGTCAGGGACTTTCGTAGGTTCAAAGAGCCCTAAGCCTATCACACCGGAGTTGTTCAATTTCATCAAGACCTTGAAAGATAGCATTGAGGGGCTAACTACAAGGATATCTACCTTGGAGACCTCTAGGGTGACCCCGGATTCTCGACCACTAGGAGGTAACTTGGAGATAGGAGACAACTCGAGGGCGCAAAACCAAGCACAAGATCGAGTTCCCCTTCTGATACGGGGCAGACCCGACATTGGCTCGATCTAGACGACGGAAGGAAGGAAAGACGTAGAACGGCAAGATCAACAGCCGGGTAGGGTTTCGTGTGCTGCGTGACCTGCGAATAAAAGGAACAAGAAGACACTAAACTGAAAACAAATGTACGGAAATTAAAGGAGAGTACGATGTAGATGAACCCGACACAAACGACGTGGAAACCCTTGATCTCGGGATCAAGAACCACCAAGAACGATGCAACGAACTCAGCCCCTTACAACCTCACACAGTCGACTTAGAACTTCGACAACACGAGGAGGATGCTTGTGGAATCTCACGAACACCAAGAACCCGAGAGCAACTGACACACGCGAAACAACTAAGCCAAATCTGATCACAATAACTCTTCAATAAAAACTCGCCTTTGATTGAAGATGAAATCTGAAAACAAGTGTTTTTCACCAAAAATAATCTACCTAAAAAGTAATAGGAAGAGCCTTTAATAGTTTCAGCTCTTTAAACAAAAGACACAATAAAAAATGGAAATTAAGCCTAATGGGCTACTTAAAACATACAATCACTAAGCAGGCCTTAAAAAGCCTCATTCCTCAATGAGAGACATGGAACGGTGTTGGAAACGTGGGGCGGAGCAGCGGCGTCATGTGCGGGGCTGGCTGAGTCCTGTGCTGTGGCGTCGTTGCTCTCTTGCTTACTTAGGAGCCAAGCCTCGTTATGAACACTTTTAGCCAATAACATCAGCAAGCCCTCGGTCTCATGCTCGATCTTCTTAGCTCGGGAACTTGTGATAGCTCCCTCATACTCCGGAGATGCTAGCTCGGATGGTCTCTCATCATTCCCCCTCTCTTGGGAAGGATTCGTCCACGAATCTTCAAGCTCTACATCCATAGGTGGGAACGAACTGAGGTCTCTAACATTGAAGGTCGGACTGACCCTAAATTCCTCCGGAAGATCCAATACATAAGCGTTGTCACCGGCTTTGTGAAGCACCTTGAAAGGACCGGTACCCCTAGGTGATAGCTTGGACTTTCGAAGTCTTGGAAACGCTCATTCCTAAGATGTAACCACACGAGATGTACGGGCTCAAACAACAACTTCCTCCGTCCCTTGTTTGCCTTAGCTGCAGTCCGAGCTGCTTTCTCCTCTAAGCTCAGCCGTGTCTTCTCATGTAATCCCCTAATGTACTCAACCTGTTTACCTGCATTGAAATCTACTCGCTCCTTTGAAGGTAACGGCATAAGATCAAAAGGGGTTAAGGGATTCAAACCATACACACACTTAAAAGGGGTCATGTTAGTGGAAGAATGGATGGTCCTGTTATATGCAAACTCAACATGTGGTAACACATCCTCCCACTCTTTCAAATTCTTCTTAATTACAGCCCTTAAAAGTGTCCCTAAAGTCCTATTAGTTACTTCGGTTTGGCCATCAGTTTGAGGGTGGCTAGCGGTAGAGAACAACAACTTAGTACCTAGCTTACCCCATAAAGTCTTCCAAAAGTAACTAAGAAATTTCACATCCCGATCACTAACAATGGTTCTAGGAACTCCATGTAGCCTCTACTTCTCTAAAGAAGAGGTTTTCAACATTAGTGGCATCATCCGTTTTGTGACAAGGTATGAAGTGTGCCATCTTAGAGAACCTGTCTACCACCACAAAAATAGAGTCTCTTCCTCTCTTAGTCCAAGGTAACCCCAAAATAAAGTCCATACTAATGTCTTTCCAAGGAGCTGCGAGAATGGGTAAAGGGGTATACAAACCATGGGGCATGACTCTAGACTTTGCTTTCAAGCATTCTAAGCATCTTTTCACAAAATTCTCAACATCCCTAAGCATGTGTGGCCAATAAAAATGAGTATGCAGCATATGATATGTCTTATCTCTACCAAAGTGACCCATCAAACCTCCCCTATGGGATTCATCCACAAGTAAAAGCCTAAGAGAACACTTTGGAATGCACACTTTATCAACTCTAAACAAGAAGCCATCAAACAAGTAAAACTTATCTACAACCCCTTTTTCCACACAAGCTTTATAAATCTCCCCAAAATTATCATCCTTTGCATATAAATCCTTAATGTAAACAAAGCCAAGAACTCTAGCATCGAATGTAGTTACCAAAACATGTCTCCTAGAAAGTGCATCAGCTACTACATTATATTTTTCTTTCTTGTACTTAATCACGTAAGGAAATGTTTCAATGAACTCCATCCACCTACCATGCCTTCTATCAAGTTTATCTTGGCTCCTAAAGTGTTTTAATAATTCATGATCAGTATGCAATATAAACTCTCTAGGCCAAAGATAATGTTGCCAAGTCCTAAGCACTCTAAACAATGCATAAAGCTCCTTATCATAAGTAGAATAGTTTAGAGTTGGACCTTTCAATTTCTCACTAAAGAAGGCTGATGTAGGACCATCACATACAAGCTATCAAGGTCCCATTACTAGAGCAAGAGCTAAGGAGATCCAAGAAGTTATGTCAAGGAAAGTGCTATTGCTTGACACAATGCGTGAACTATTTAATTTCCGTACATCATGTGTTAATCTTTTGGTGAATGTAGGAGCAAGCGAACCAAGCAAGGAGACCATGCCGACGTACTTACTTCCCATGCAGCTCGAGGAGGCCATGCAGGCTGTTGATCACGTCCAATGCAGTCCAGGAGAGGAGGTTGTTGCTCACGCCAATGCAGCCCAAGAGGAGGCTGTTGCTCACGTCCAATGCAGCCCAAGGAGGACGGTTGTTGCTCACGTCCAATGCAGCCCAAGGAGGGAAGCAGTTGCTCGTTCCAAAACAGCCCAAGAAGGCAACCAGCTGATCACGTTTAAAGAGGCCCAAGAGAGTAAGAATTCAGCTCATTCGGATCATCATTTGGGCTCTTAAAACACAGCCAAATCACTCATGGATCTGTTGAACAACTCAGCCCATTCGGATAGCCCATTTTGCTCCTAAAAAACGTCCAGCACACTCCTAGAGTTAATTGAATAAGTCAGCCTATTTTTAAGCTGAAATTAGTGTTTGTTAGGTTGTTAGCTACATTAGAGGAAGCTCTCTTATTACCACCTTCCCACTAATGTTTTTAATTTTCTTTTCTTTATTTTGTCTAGATAAAAGAGTCTATTTATATAGCCTCTTTAGCTGCAGAATAGTTACGTTATTCCCAATTGCTTAGAATTACATTTGTAATCATTTCACAAAATCAATCAAAGAACAAGAGAGTTTTTTGTTGGCATTGCTGTTGTTGCTTGGCTGAGCTTGTTTGTGTCAACCGCCTTCGGATTGGTGCTTCGAGACTTCACGAGTCCCTCTTTGTGCTAGTCCAGCCGGAGCTAGTGTAAAGTTGTATTGGAGACGGGTCTAGAGCATTCACGATTGGGGTTTTGGCTCTTCAGTCTTGGTTCCTTCGTTGGCATCTCTTTGGTTCTTCTCTTCACCATTCCTGCGCCATTTCATCACCTACGTCCATTCCGCATTCTGAAATCGCTTCATTCAGCCTGGTTCGAGATCATTGTGCCTAGATCGACTCAATCACGGACAATCCCGTATCAGTTGGTATCAGAGCACAGTTGGTACAATTGATCACTTCTTCTTCTTGTTAACCTTATTGCTTATCCAATTGAGATCTAACTTGTGCTTGAAGTGTGCCAATTCAAAAGCCGGACAACATCTTGAGGAGAGGCAAACACAAAACGAAAACAAAACAAAAGAGAAAGCTCAAACGCTGCATACACGTTTCGGTAACCCTATCTGCAATCAATTACGGTTACTTCTCTCTCCTACAAATCATTGACAAAGTCTAAGATATCTTTCAAAAAAAAAAAACACTACAAAAAAACGGCTGGCCTTGTTTTTATTAATCAAGCACAAGCAAACTCTTTCAATCATCTCAAAACGTCATTCTAAACACAATTCACCGTACATACACCAACCCAACGGTCAATACTCCAATTAGGGGTGTCTTGATTCATCTCCGACACTAACATTCAATTTCAGCAGTTCTAGTTCCAAAGGGTTGCTAAGAAGGTTCGGAAATCGCGATCTTAAGGTGTTGGATCCTTACAACTCGAGCCACCAGCTAGGCAATACCAACGAGAGTGTGAGTGATACACAAGTGAGATCTTTGTTTTTCTAACCTAACCAGTTTCTTTGTTTGTTACTTGAGCATGTCCAGGTCCCTAAGTCCCAGCAAGTCGAGTAGCGAGACCGTCACGCTTGAGATGATCAGTCTATTGAAACAATTGTCCGATTCCGTAGCTAAACTATCCAAGCGAGTGGAGACTATGGAAGCACGAACACCACCAGCCGGAACACCACCTTTGAGAACCAACTATGAGTTTGGCAGTCCTTCACGTGTTACTAGAGAGCCGGATCCTCCGGATCAAGGTAATGTACAGTCTAACGTCCTTCCTAATGCTTCTAACATGCCACCATTTGTTGATGACTTTCAGCGATGGAATGAAGCTGCCACACGTGGGAGGGCTACAATCGGCCATTCCAGCAGCCAAGGCAAGGACGAGATAACCTTCGGCCCTATCAAGAGCAAGACGGGCTCGGAAAGGTCAAAATCAAAATTCCCGTTTTTGAAGGAAAGTGTGATCCCGATGTCTACACGGAGTGGGAAACTAAAGTTGAGCAGATTTGGTTGTGTCACAACTTCAGCGAGCCTATGAAGGTTCAACTAGCCGCTCTCGAGTTCCAAGGCTATGCTTTGGTGTGGTGGGATCACGTAGTCAAAGAAAGAGTTCGAACCTTGGATCCTCAAATCAGCACATGGGAGCATATGAAGGCACTAATGTGGGCTAGGTTCGTTCCACCTCACTGTACCCGAGAGCTTCGACAACGGCTGGAAAATTTGAGACAAGGCTCACTTAGCGCTGAGGAAGCCTATACGAATATGCAAGTTGCTATGGTGAAGGCCAACGTTCTAGAGGATGAAGAAAACACTATGGCAAGGTACCTTCGTATTCTGAATTCTAATTTGGCTAATGAGGTTGATATGTATCCATACAGCACCATGGAGCAATTACTACACTTGGCCATCAAGGTGGAAAGGAAGACTAAGGTGCGAAACCGGGACTACAAGCCACCTCCCGGGACGCCGACTGCGTGGAAAGCACAAAACAGCCGGCTGCATAACCCCAGCAGGGAGCAAGGAGGCCGGAAGGAGGAGAGGAAATCGACACCTATGGGCCAAGAAGGGCAAAGAAGGTCTTCTACACCGTCCACTACACCACGATCCTTGAATGAGCCTTCAAGTGATCATCAAGGGAGTACTCCTATCTCTAACTCTAGAACTAGGGACATTGTGTGTTTTAAATGCCAAGGTAGAGGTCACATGAGTAGAGAATGTCCTAATAAACGCACTTTGATCATAAATCATCTAGGAGAATATCAGAGTGAGGATGATGTGGAATTAGATGATGAAAATGCCTTAAATGATGACAATGAGAATGATGATTGCATTGAGTATGAACAAGGTGAATCTTTGATAGCTAGGAGAACTTTGCATGTCCAACTAGCACCTTGTGAGGATAACCAACGTGAAAATCTGTTTCATACTAGGTGTAGCATTAAAGGAAAAGTGTGTAATGTGATAATTGATGGAGGAAGTTGTTGTAACATAGCTAGCACTGAAATGGTAAACAAATTACAACTTCTTACATTTTATCACCCTAGGCCATATAAACTACATTGGATGAATAAGTGTGGAGAACTTAAGGTCAATAAGCAAACTAAGGTCAATATAACATTAGGATCATATGAGGATGTTATTACATGTTATGTTGTGCCTATGAATGCTTGTCACTTGTTGCTTGGTCGTCCATGGCAATATGATAGGAAAGTTGTCCATGATGGGTTTTCTAACAAGTATAGCTTTGAGTATAAGGGTAAAACTTTAACACTTAAACCTATGACACCTTTACAAATAGCCGAGTACAATGAGAACAAGAGGGTAGAGCAAGGAACCCCTCCAAAGCCTAAGATCACACGGCCTAAGAGTAAAGAGAACAAAACCCATCAAACATTGTTAGTACAACCAACAAGTAGCTATCTTGAGTCTAGGAATGAATATGTCACTAACTATGCTTCTATTGATGTGCTAATGATGAGTTTGTGTAAGTCTCTAGTGAATGTGCCACATGACTCTACGAATCCACTTCCTAGATCTATTCAGGGGCTGTTGGACGAATTTAGAGACGTTTTTCTTGAGGAGATTCCAGCCGGCTTGCCGCCCATTAGGGGCTTTGAACACCAAATAGATTTAATACCCGGAGCCACTCTTCCCAATAGGCCCGCCTATAGGATGAACCCTACGGAAGCCCAGGAAATTCAGAACCAAGTTCAAGCCTTGCTAGATAAGGGGTATGTGCGGGAAAGCCTTAGTCCTTGTGCCGTTCCCGTCCTGCTAGTACCCAAGAAGGATAATACTTGGAGAATGTGTATTGATTGTAGAGCAATCAATAACATTACTATCAAGTATAGACACCCGATTCCCCGTTTAGATGATATGCTTGATGAGTTACATGGAGCTACCATTTTCACTAAGATTGATTAGGAGTGGCTACCATCAAATTAGAATGAGGGAAAGGGATGAATGGAAAACAGCTTTTAAAACAAAATTTGGTCTCTATGAGTGGCTAGTAATGCCTTTTGGCTTAAATAACACTCCTAGTACTTTCATGAGATTAATGAATCATATTTTGAGACCTTATATTGGTTTATTTGTTGTAGTCTACTTTGATGACATTCTTATCTATAGTAAGACTTTAGAGGAGCATGAAAATCATTTGAGAGATGTGCTTGCTACATTGCGTATAGAATACTTGTATGCTAATATTAAAAAATGTGATTTCTATACTAACCGAGTGATTTTTCTTGGTTTTGTAGTAAGTGTCAATGGTTTGCAAGTGGATGAGGACAAGGTTAAGGCAATCAATGATTGGCCGATTCCTAGGTCAGTTGGTGACGTGAGGAGCTTCCATGGCTTAGCTACATTCTATAGAAGGTTTGTGAGAGATTTTAGCACCATTGCAGCCCCACTCACGGCTTTGACCAAAAAGAAGGTTCCTTTTGAGTGAAATGAACCGCAGCAAAGAGCCTTTGAAGAGCTCAAAAGACGCCTCACCCACGCACCACTACTAGCTCTACCGGACTTCACTAAACCCTTGGAGGTTGAATGCGACGCATCCGGCATTGGTATTGGCGGCATCCTTATGCAAGAAGGTAAGCCTCTAGCTTTCTTTCGTGAAAAATTGAAAGGTGCATGCTTAAACTATTCCACTTATGACAAAGAATTGCATGCCTTGTTTAGAGTACTCAAAACATGGCAACATTACCTTTGGCCTCAAGAGTTTGTTTTGAAAACCGATCATGATTCACTTAGGCACTTTAGGAGCCAAGATAAGCTAGATAGACGGGCATGGTAGGTGGATGGAGTTCATCGAAACCTTTCCTTACATTATCAAGTATAAGAAAGGAAAGGATAATGTCGTAGCGGATGCATTGTCTAGGAGATACACCTTAATCACCACCTTGGATTCTAGGATGTTAGGTTTTACTTACATTAAGGAATTATATGTGGATGATGCTGAATTTGGGAAGATATTTCATAGATGCACTACTCAAGGCCCTTATGATAAGTATTTTGTGTTTGAAGGTTTCTTGTTTAAAGTGGATAAGATTTGCATACCTAGATGTTCCCTTAGGATCTTATTAGTGGAAGAAGCCCATAAAGGAGGTTTAATGGGGGCATTTTGGGAGGGACAAAACTTATCACATGTTGCAAACTCACTTTTATTGGCCTCATATGTTAAGGGATGTAGAACACATGCTGAAAAGGTGCATTGAATGTCTTAAGGCCAAAGCTAGGGTACAACCCCATGGGCTGTATACACCCTTACCAACGCCTAATAGCCCCTGGGAGGACATAAGTATGGATTTCATTGTTGGACTACCTAGGACTAAGAAAGGAAGAGATTCCATTTTTGTGGTAGTAGATAGATTCTCTAAAATGGCACATTTTATTCCATGTCATAAAACTGAAGATGCATATAATGTTGCTAATTTTTTCTTTAAGGAAATAGTGAGATTGCATGGAATACCTAAAACTATTGTTAGTGATAGGGATGTCAAGTTTTTGAGTTTCTTTTGGAAGACACTTTGGGGAAAAATGGGCACTAGATTACTATTCTCGACCTCTAGTCATCCCCAAACAGATGGACAAACGGAAGTCGCCAATAGGACCCTAACGACCCTCCTTAGAACCATGTTGAAAGATAACTTAAAAGAATGGGAAGATATGTTACCACATATTGAGTTTGCTTATAATCGCACCATGCATTCTTCCACTTCGTTATCACCTTTCAAATGTGTTTATGGATTTAACCCTTTAACTCCTTTTGACTTATTACCGATTCCTCGAAAGGATCGAGTAGCTTTTGATGCTTTGGAACAGGTGGACTACATTAAGGAACTTCATGCTAAGACCAAGGCTGCACTTCACAAGAAAGGCGTTGAAACTGCAGCTCGGAATAACAAAGGACGTCGGAAAATGGTTTTCCAGCCCGGCGACTTAGTTTGGCTACATCTAAGGAAAGAGCGGTTTCCAACAAAACGCCATTACAAGCTAGCACCACGAGGAGATGGACCATTCAAAGTCTTACACCGGATTAATGACAATGCATATGTGTTGGACTTACCGGAAGAGTATGGAGTTAGCACAACTTTTAATGTAGGAGATTTGAGCCCCTATGAAGGAGATTCGGAACAAGATGAAAATTTGGGGTCGAATTCTTTCCAAGAAGGAGTGGATGATGTAGGACCATCACATACAAGCTATCAAGGTCCCATTAATAGAGCAAGAGCTAAGGAGATCCAAGAAGTTATGTCAAGGGAAGTGCTATTGCTTGACACAATGCGTGAACTATTTAATTTCCGTACATCATGTGTTAATCTTTTGGTGAATGTAGGAGCAAGCGAACCAAGCAAGGAGACCATGCCGACGTGCTTACTTCCCATGCAGCTCGAGGAGGCCATGCAGGCTGTTGATCACGTCCAATGCAGTCCAGGAGAGGAGGTTATTGCTCACGCCAATGCAGCCCAAGAGGAGGTTGTTGCTCACGCCAATGCAGCCCAAGAGGAGGTTGTTGCTCACGTCCAATGCAGCCCAAGGAGGAAGGCTGTTGCTCACGTCCAATGCAGCCCAAGGAGGGAAGCAGCTGCTCGTTCCAAAACAGCCCAAGAAGGCAACCAGCTAATCACGTTTAAAGAGGCCCAAGAGAGTAACAATTCAGCTCATTCGGATCATCATTTGGGCTCTTAAAACACAGCCAAATCACTCATGGATCTGTTGAACAACTCAGCCCATTCGGATAGCTCATTTTGCTCCTAAAAAACGTCCAGCACACTCCTAGAGTTAATTGAATAAGTCAGCCTATTTTTAAGCTGAAATTAGTGTTTGTTAGGTTGTTAGCTACATTAGAGGAAGCTCTCTTATTACCACCTTCCCACTAATGTTTTTAATTTTCTTTTCTTTATTTTGTCTAGATAATAGAGTCTATTTATATAGCCTCTTTAGCTGCAGATTAGTTACGTTATTCCCAATTGCTTAGAATTACATTTGTAATCATTTCACAAAATCAATCAATGAACAAGAGAGTTTTTGGTTGGCATTGCTGTTGTTGCTTGGCTGAGCTTGTTTGTGTCAACCGCCTTCGGATTGGTGCTTCGAGCCTTCACGAGTCCCTCTTTGTGCTAGTCCAGCCGGAGCTAGTGTAAAGTTGTATTGGAGACGGGTCTAGAGCATTCACGATTGGGGTTTTGGCTCTTCAGTCTTGGTTCCTTCGTTGACATCTCTTTGGTTCTTCTCTTCACCATTCCTGCGCCATTTCATCACCGACGTCCATTCCGCATTCTGAAATCACTTCATTCAGCCTGGTTCGAGATCATTGTGCCTAGATCGACTCAATCACGGACAATCCCGTATCAAAGGCGATGGGTTTGCCATCTTGCATAAGTACTACACCAATTCCTATACCCGACGCATCACACTCCACCTCAAATGGCCTAGTGAAGTCCGGGAGAACAAGCAATGGGGTGTTGGTCAACATCCACTTGAGCTTTTCGAAAGCTCTCTCTTGGGCCTCTCCCCACACGAATGGTATATTCTTCTTAGTGATCTCGGTTAGACGGGCGGCTATGGTACTCAAATCTCTCACAAATCGCCTATAAAAGCTAGCCAATCCATGAAAGTTGCGCACATCACCAAGAGACGTCGGGGTTGGCCAATCTCGAATAGCTTTTATTTTCTCCTCATCTACTCTCAGCCTTTGAGCACACACTACAAAGCCAAGAAATATAACTTCATTTGTGTAGAAATCACACTTCTTAATATTAGCATATAAGTGTTCAAGTCTAAGAGTAGAAACCACCTGACAGAGATGATCCGCATTGATGCGGGAGCATTCGAACCATCAAGTACAAGGAGACCTCCGACATGCTTGCCCTCCTATTTATCAAGGCACCAGCCCAAGGGAGGATCCTTGCGTGTGGCCTAATTCCAACGCCAACCGTCGAGCAAACCCAAGAACGGTGCTAGCCAAGGAGCGAACCAAGGAGCGATCTCGCCCATGGCCCAACCCTTTGTGGCCTTCATCTAGACGCCTCATAAAATACAATTATGAAGTTTTTAAGTGTTCATGGACTATTTTTAATGCCCATTTGTTAAAATGTTTAATTGGGCTTTAAGTTTAGAATATTTCAGTTTTCTTTTAATTGTTTTAATTAATGTTTTCTTTATTTTAGGAGAAGGCTTCCTAGGACCTATAAAAGCCTTCTTTTAGCTTAGAAATAAGGGAGTTGAAATTGAAATTGGAAAAACGTGAGTTTTGTTTTGAGAGCACCATTGCCGAAACTCAATTGAATATATAGAGTATTCTTTTGGGAATATTTTATGTGTTGTGTGATCGCTTAGCCAATCTTTTTTATGTCAATTTTCTTCGGATTATTGGTGTTTGCAAGTTGTTCATGAGACTCCTCGTGGTGCAATCGATATTTAATTGATCGATTGTGTCACTTTGTATTGGGATCGGGTCTCGGAGTCATTCAGTTTGGGTTCTTGATCATCGAGATTAAGGGTCTTGGTGTTGTTCTTCGTGGTTCCTTTCTTTATCTATCATTTCCCTTAGTTTTTGCATCATTTGAGTCTTTGTTTGCTGTTTTCATTGTCTAATTCGTGTGTTTTGTTGTTCTTCCGCTAGTACAAGGCTTCTTCGTCTAGATCGTTTCAACGCGGTTAATCCCCGTATCAATTGGTATCAGGGCAGGTTGACGTTGAAGCCATCAAGAGTCTTAAAAAAAAAATCTGAAAAACAGGTTCTATTTGTCTTTCTTTGACCCTTGTTTCTCTTCTTGAGTCTTGTTTAAGTTGATCTTGTTTGTGCTTAGTTTGTGACGTTTTGGACACCAAAAATACCATCTGACCACCACTCGACCACCACTGAACCACCCTCGACCACCAGCCTTCATTATCTACCAAAATTCGTCCGAACCCCTCCCATAACCTGCTGCCCATGTGAGTTTCAAAACAACTACCCACTTCCCTATTTTCTAGCCACAAACAAGCTCCATTCTAATTGAGTGGTTATTTTTTTTTTAAAAAAAATCCAATCTACTTTTTGAGTTATTTTTGCTGAGAGCAAAAAAAAAAAAAAAAAAAAACTGATCAAGTCATTCATCCTCGAACACACTCAACTCACACCACACGTAGCTTCCTTCAATAGCTTGCCTACCTCCACACGTTGTCTAGTTCTCCATTTCTAAGTATGACAAGTTAATCTTAAATTAGGCTCTTCTAGAGTTCAAATTTTATTTTTACTGTCTTTCACGATAGTCATTTGGCATTGCATTACATTCTTGCATTGCAGTCATTTCCACTCAAGTCTTTACTCCTTGTTTTGAGTCATTTTGGCTTCTAGAATTTAGTATGTGGACTGCTTGCGTTACATAGTTGAATCCGTTGTTGCCTAATCTTTATATTTTGTGGTCTAAGCATTGGTCTTACAAAGGTCTTTGATGCATTCAAGGCAATTCATCCCCAACCTAAATCCCAAGCAACAAGAGAGTGAGCCAAACACAGAGGGAAACACTTGTGAGCATTTTCTGAATTTTCTTATCTAACATGTTCACTTGCTTTGTTCCATTTTGAAAATGTCAAGTATACAGAATCACCTCATTTATAGCATGCTAAAGACCATCATTGGTGGCCTTGAACACCTCGTTGACAGACTTGACATGCTCGAAGCTCGACACACTCCACCCCCACCTGTGGAGATGGCCCATATCTACAACCAATTACGAGCCATGGAGGTCCGAATTAACGCTAAGAAGGAGGGGACAAAGAAGAAGGAGGACGTGCCCCAACGCCAAACGCTGCCAACTCCAAAGTCGCACCAAACAGCCCAGATGCCAAATCCATCTACTTCATCAACGACATTGTCAATTGGGATTTCCACAACCCCAAAGATAAGCTCAAGGGAAGTCCGGGAATTGGATGAATCTCCAACCAGGAAAGAGACGTTACAACTAGAAAAGGTCCGGATTCGTGGACGAATCCTTTTAAAGAAGGGGAGAATGATGCGGGAGCATTCGAACCATCAAGTACAAGGAGACCTCCGACATGCTTGCCCTCCTATTTATCAAGGCACCAGTCCAAGGGAGGATCCTTGCGTGTGGCCTAATTCCAATGCCAACCGTCGAGCAAACCCAAGAACGGTGCCAGCCAAGGAGCGAACCAAGGAGCGACCTCGCCCATGGCCCAACCTTTGTGGCCTTCATCTAGACGCCTCATAACATACAATTATGAAGTTCTTAAGTGTTCATGGACTATTTTTAATGCCCATTTGTTAAAATGTTTAATTGGGCTTTAAGTTTAGAATATTTCAGTTTTCTTTTAATTGTTTTAATTAATATTTTTTTTGTTTTAGGAGAAGGCTTCCTAGGACCTATAAAAGCCTTCTTTTAGCTTAGAAATAAGGGAGTTGAAATTGAAATTGGAAAAACGTGAGTTTTGTTTTGAGAGCACCATTGCCGAAACTCAATTGAATATATTGTATGTGTTGTGTGATAGCTTAGCCAATCTTGTTTATGACAAGTTATGTCAATTTTCTTTTGGGAATATTGTATGTGTTGTGTGATAGCTTAGCTAATCTTGTTTATGTCAATTTTCTTCGGATTATTGGTGTTTGCAAGTTGTTCATGAGCCTCCTCGTGGTGCAATCAATATTTAATTGATCGATTGTGTCTCGTTGTATTGGGAACGGGTCTCGGAGTCATTCAGTTTGGGTTCTTGATCATCGAGATTAAGGGTCTTAGTGTTGTTCTTCGTGGTTCCTTCTTTATCTATCATTTCCCGTATCACGCATGCTCCTCTGCGGACCTGCTATAGATGAGTATGTCGTCGAAGTAGACAACGACAAACTTCCCTATGAACCTCCTCAAAACATGGTTCATGAGGCGCATGAATGTGCTGGGCGCATTAGTCAAACCGAATGGCATAACAAGCCACTCATAGAGCCCAAACTTGGTCTTGAATGCCGTCTTCCATTCGTCGCCCTCCTTCATTCGAATCTGATGATAGCCACTTCTAAGGTCGATCTTGGAGAAGGTAGTTGTTCCATGTAGCTCATCGAGCATGTCATCAAGGCGGGGAATGGGATGATGGTACTTGATGGTGATGTTGTTGACAGCTCTACAATCAACACACATCCACCAAGTGTTATCCTTCTTAGGGACTAGTAGAACCGGAACCGCCATAGGACTAAGGCTCTCTCGAATGTAGCCCTTATCAAGGAGCTCTTGTACCTGCATTTGAATCTCCTCACTCTCCTTTGGGTTCATTCTATAGGCGGGTCGGTTTGGGAGAGTAGCTCCGGGAATAAGATCTATTTGGTGCTCAATACCCCGCAATGGTGGCAACCCGGGGGGTATTCCATCCGGAAACACATCTGCAAACTCATCCAAAATAGCTAAAATACTAGGGGGTAAATCAATTAGGGTCGAGTTGCTTACCAAATTAATCCCTTTACACAAACACATGAGTGCAACATCGGGAGGTAGGTAATCTGTGATGTACTCCCTCTTGGTTGCGAGCAATGTCCTCAGTAGGGGCTGGACGGCTGCTGCGATTGCTTTGCCTTTGGCGGCGGTCCTTGCTGCAGCGCGGTTGTCCATGGCGTCGGCCTCCTTGGCGGTTGTAGAAAGCGCTCCTCCCTTGGCCGGCGTCGTCTCGGTGTAACCGCTGCTTGCTTGGACAGCTTCTCTTGATTTCTTCTCAAAAGCCTCCGCAATCTGCATAGAAGTCATAGGCTTGAGAGTAACAAGTTTATCTTTAAAGGTAAAAGAATACTTGTTAGTAAAACCGTTATGCAACACTTTCCTATCATATGGCCAAGGTCGGCCTAACAAAACATGACAAGCTTGCATTGGAACCACATCACATAGAATAGTGTCTTCATAATGTCCTAAGGTAATTGTGAATTTTAGCTTGCTTGTTTACCTTAATCTCACCACAATCATTCATCCAATGTAGCTTGTAAGGCCTAGGGTGGTAGAAAGTTATTAATTGCAATTTAGAAATCAATTTCGTGCTAGCTATGTTGCAACAACTCCCACCATCAATTATAACGTTACAAGCCTTCCCCTTTACTAAGCATCTAGTGTGAAATAGATTTCTCTTTGATTATCTTCATCATTGTCGGATTCCGACTCATATTGACCTAGATGATTGATTATAAGGACTCTTTTGTTTGGACATTCTCTCATCATGTGCCCTTTACCTTGGCACTTAAAGCAAGTTACATCTCTAGCTCTAGAATTAGCGTTAGGCACAAGGGGGTTAGAGTTACTTAGCTTGGATCCCGAAGGAGCAGCCGGGCTGGCCTTGGGAGGATACGAGGAGCCGGAGTGTATGGCACCACGCCTAGCAGTGGCGTCGGCTCCTTGTGCAGCGGCTGTTCCTCCCTTCGCAACGGTGTTCTCCTTTCCGTAGGACGAGTTCTTCCACTTGTTCACTGCGTTTGGTGCATTGTATCCCGCTCCTTGGTACCTACTCTTGGACTTCCTTTCCACTTTTATAGCTAAATGTAGCAATTCTATCATAGAACCATATGGAAACAAATCCACCTCGTTAGCTAAAGAAGGATGCAATACTCTAAGATACCTTACCATCGTAGCCTCTTCATCCTCCGACCCATTGGCTCGGGCCATTGTAACTTGCATGGCGTTGAAAGTTTCCTCGGCGCTCAAATTGCCTTGCCTCAAGTTCTCAAGGCGTTGCCGAAGCTCCCTATGGTAATGGTGAGGTATGAACCGAGCTGATACGGGGATTTAGCCCGTAGAGCCGGATCTAACACCATCAACACGAGAAACTGGAGGACAACTCCATGGGACTCATAGTTGCGGACTCTTGTAGACTCTTTTGTGGAAAGGGAAACTAAAGCTACGAAAGGGAAAGATAGGAGGCAAGCAAGCTATGCTACCCTTGAACCAACCCATTGATACAATCAGCCAAGAACCAATACCACAAACGGTACAACCCATGGACTTGATCGATCAAGAACCGAATCCAAGAACGACACAACCCTCTCGTCTATAAGGCGATGGACCGATTATGAGAAACTCATCCCAAACAATGCAAAGCACCATGGCTAAAGAGCCAAGACACAATTGCAAATGATGTGATAAACCCGCTCATCGAGTAATCTAGGCCCATCTCACAAGAATCATACAACTCGAGCTCCAATCTCCATTGGAGGCGAGAGGGAAAGACGTTCAATCAACTCAACGGATGCTTATCTATTGCATCAAAAACTTGTTCTTACAAAGGAGAAGAAACTCCCTTAAATAGGCATCTTCCAAAAAAACTAAAATAAAGACAACTAAACCAACAATTAATAAACCTAAAATAACTAAGAAAATAAAGCAATGAACCGGCTCTTAAAATGCAAGTGAACCGGCCCCAAATAAACAACTTAATCCTAATCAAAAGACAAACAATTTAGACAACTAATGATTACAAACTTCAGCATCAATCAGCTTCTTCGTTTTCGGTTCCGTATCAGTCTCTCCTTCTTGGAAAAGCTTCGACCCCGAAGCTTGTGGTAAGTCCGATGGAGGCAATACAGGGTAGAGGTACTCCGACGCAATGAAACGACTAACATCACCCTTATCATCCGGCCAGTTAACTATGTTCACATAAGCAAACCCACGGGCAAGGACCCGAAAAGGCCCTAGACCGTTTGGGTTCGCGTCAAGCCGAGGGCGGCCTCGCTGCGGTATCTTGACCCAAACCCATGTCCCGGCCGCATGAGTGGACCTCCTCCGAGCTTGGCGAGCGGTCTCAGCGTCGAGGCGTGATGGTGGCTTGCGGTCTCAGCGTCGAGGCGTGATGGTGGCTTGCGGTTTGCCTTAGAACGTGGGCGTCCTCTGCGGGCTAGAACACGAGCGGTTGAAGACGACTCCATGGGAGGCCGATGTTGATACGGGGATCCTCGTCTTGCAAGGCCGTGGTTGAAGGCCGTAGACTAGGTGAGATGGCTGCGGCGCAGCAGCTCAATGGGAAAGAAGAAGGGCGGCGGTGGCGTTGCAGTTTGACGGAAGTAGAAGAGGGAAAGGCGTAATGGCGCTGCAGTTCGACGAGAGTAGAAGAGGGAGGCGTGAGGGTGCTGCAGCTTGACGGGAGTAGAAGAGGGAGAGGCGTGAGGGCGCTGCAGTTTGACGGGAGTAGAAGAGGGAGAGGCGTGAGGACGCTACAGTTTGACGGAGTAGAAGAGGGAGAGGCGTGAGGGCGCTACAGTTTGACGGAGTAGAAGGAGGCGTGGTGGCTAAAATGTAGGGGGTGGTTATAGGTTAGCTAATTTTGTGGAGGCAAAGTGATAGGATCACAGAGGCTGAAACGTGATGGCTAAAATGTAGGAGGTGGTTACGGGGGTTAGCTAATTTTGTGGAGGCAAAGTGATAGGATCACATAGGCTGAAATGTGATGGCTAAAATGTAGGAGGTGGTTATGGGCATTGCTAATTTCATGGAGGCAAGGCTGAAACGTGTAGGAGGGGGTAGTGGGCGGTTTTTTTTTTGGTCGAAACAGTGGAGAGTGTACGTGGGCGGCAGTTTGGCTGAGGTTAGGGCGGCGGCAACACCAAGGACACCCGATGAAACGAACCGGAACGTTGACGGCGCATATGGCTCTGATACCAATCTGATACGGGGATTTAGCCCGTCGAGCCGGATCTAGCACCATCAACACGAGAAACTGGAGGACGACTCCATGGGACTCATAGTTGCGGACTCTTGTAGACTCTTTTGTTGAAAGGGAAACTAAAGCTACGAAAGGGAAAGATAGGAGGCAAGCAAGCTATGCTACCCTTGAACCAACCCATTGATACAATCAGCCAAGAACCAATACCACAAACGGTACAACCCATGGACTAGATCGATCAAGAACCGAATCCAAGAACGACACAACCCTCTCGTCTATAAGGCGATGGACCGATTATGAGAAACCCATCCCAAACAATGCAAAGCACCATGGCTAAAGAGCCAAGACACAATTGCAAATGATGTGATAAACCCGCTCATCGAGTAATCTAGGCCCATCTCACAAGAACCATACAACTCGAGCTCCAATCTCTATTGGAGGCGAGAGGGAAAGACGTTCAATCAACTCAACGGCTGCTTATCTATTGCATCAAAAACTTGTTCTTACAAAGGAGAAGAAACTCCCTTAAATAGGCATCTTCCAAAAAAACTAAAATAAAGACAACTAAACCAACAATTAATAAACCTAAAATAACTAAGAAAATAAAGCAATGAACCGGCTCTTAAAATGAAAGTGAACCGGCCCCAAATAAACAACTTAATCCTAATCAAAACACAAATAATTTAGGCAACTAATGATTACAAACTTCAGCATCAATCAGCTTCTTCGTTTTCGGTTCCGTATCAGTCTCTCCTTCTTGGAGAAGCTTCGACCCCGAAGCTTGTGGTAAGTCCGATGGAGGCAATACAGGGTAGAGGTACTCCGACGCAATGAAACGACTAAAATCACCCTTATCATCCGGCCAGTTAACTATGTGCACATAACCAAACCCACGGGCAAGGACCCGAAAAGGCCCTAGACCGTTTGGGTTCGCGTCAAGCCGAGGGCGGCCTCGCTGCGGTATCTTGACCCAAACCCATGTCCCGGCCGCATGAGTGGACCTCCTCCGAGCTTGGCGAGCGGTCTCAGCGTCGAGGCGTGATGGTGACTTGCGGTTTGCCTTAGAACGTGGGCGTCCTCTGCGGGCTAGAACACGAGCGGTTGAAGACGACTCCATGGGAGGCCGATGTTGATACGGGGATCCTCGTCTTGCAAGGCCGTGGTTGAAGGCCGTAGACTAGGTGAGATGGCTGCGGCGCAGCAGCTCAACGGGAGAGAAGAAGGGCGGCGGTGGCGCTGCAGTTTAACGGAAGTAGAAGAGGGAAAGGCGTAATGGCACTGCAGTTCGACGAGAGTAGAAGAGGGAGGCGTGAGGGTGCTGCAGCTTGACGGGAGTAGAAGAGGGAGAGGCGTGAGGGCGCTGCAGTTTGACGGGAGTAGAAGAGGGAGAGGCGTGAGGGCGCTACAGTTTGACGGAGTAGAAGAGGGAGAGGCGTGAGGGCGCTACATTTTGACGGAGTAGAAGGAGGCGTGGTGGCTAAAATGTAGGGGGTGGTTATAGGTTAGCTAATTTTGTGGAGGCAAAGTGATAGGATCACATATGCTGAAACGTGATGGCTAAAATGTAGGAGGTGGTTACGGGGGTTAGCTAATTTTGTGGAGGCAAAGTGATAGGATCACATAGGCTGAAATGTGATGGCTAAAATGTAGGAGGTGGTTATGGGCATTGCTAATTTCATGGAGGCAAGGCTGAAACGTGTAGGAGGGGGTAGTGGGCGGTTTTTTTTTTGGTCGAAACAGTGGAGAGTGTACGTGGGCGGCAGTTTGGCTGAGGTTAGGGCGGCGGCAACACCAAGGACACCCGATGAAACGAACCGGAACGTTGACGGAGCATATGGCTCTGATACCAATCTGATACGGGGATTTAGCCCGTCGAGCCGGATCTAGCACCATCAACACGAGAAACTGGAGGACGACTCCATGGGACTCATAGTTGCGGACTCTTGTAGACTCTTTTGTTAAAAGGGAAACTAAAGCTACGAAAGGGAAAGATAGGAGGCAAGCAAGCTATGCTACCCTTGAACCAACCCATTGATACAATCAGCCAAGAACCAATACCACAAACGGTACAACCCATGGACTAGATCGATCAAGAACCGAATCCAAGAACGACACAACCCTCTCGTCTATAAGGCGATGGACCGATTATGAGAAACCCATCCCAAACAATGCAAAGCACCATGGCTAAAGAGCCAAGACACAATTGCAAATGATGTGATAAACCCGCTCATCGAGTAATCTAGGCCCATCTCACAAGAACCATACAACTCGAGCTCCAATCTCCATTGGAGGCGAGAGGGAAAGACGTTCAATCAACTCAACGGCTGCTTATCTATTACATCAAAAACTTGTTCTTACAAAGGAGAAGAAACTCTCTTAAATAGGCATCTTCCAGAAAAACTAAAATAAAGACAACTAAACCAACAATTAATAAACCTAAAATAACTAAGAAAATAAAGCAATGAACCGGCTCTTAAAATGCAAGTGAACCGGCCCCAAATAAACAACTTAATCCTAATCAAAACACAAACAATTTAGGCAACTAATGATTACAAACTTCAGCATCAATCAGCTTCTTCATTTTCGGTTCCGTATCAGTCTCTCCTTCTTGGAGAAGCTTCGACCCCGAAGCTTGTGGTAAGTCCGATGGAGGCAATACAGGGTAGAGGTACTCCGACGCAATGAAACGACTAAAATCACCCTTATCATCCGGCCAGTTAACTATGTGCACATAACCAAACCCACGGGCAAGGACCCGAAAATGTAACACCCCGAATCCGCGGGACTCGGGATGCCACATTGGGCTAGGATCTCACAATGGATCCTGACCCTAGCTTGACAACAAGTTCACTGGACCTTACAATATGGCACTGACAAATATAAAACAAATACATAAAACAGTATAAACTGTACGACCCAAAGTAAACAACAACATAGCCGAGTATATAAAACGACATCCTCACATAGGAGGTACAAAAGATCATCCTCACGCAGGAGGGGAAACACAACAACCCCAAACCAACCACCTAATGTACGAGAGTCCTCGGCCTGTCACCCTGCCAGATCACCCAGTAGCGCCTAACCTGTAAACATCTACAACACGGTATGAAACCGTTAGCTAACCATACACATATATAGAGTAATGCATAAGCACAATCACACATAGGGAAAGATAAACATATCAGCATGCTTTCACTCATTTACCCATTTATTCATCTCAATATAATGGTCATTCACTCAAATCGTATAGATATAGTATATATGAAACTAGGTGACACGAGGACCGATACATCCTCGCCTCTGAGCCTGCTAGCCAGCCGTACTAGTATCGGTCACACAATCCGTGTACCCTATGGGAGTGGATTGGGCCCTTCCTGTAAACCGGTCTGGCCTGACATCAGAGAACCTCCCAGACTCCACGGCGGGATGAAAGGGAAAGGTTATCACAGCCACGCAGTGGGGCAATCAATAAAACATAGGTCGGTAAATACGACATCACATGCTATCATAGCAAACATATAAGGCACACACCACTCATACAAACACCCCATATAAGGATGGTAGCTAAGTAAGTCCTACGGACTTACCTCAACCTCGTATAAAGCTCAACCACAACTGGATCACCTCAACACTGGAGGAACAACACAGCCTATAAACAAGGCATAAAGAGATGTCACATCTCTTATCAAACAAAGGGTCACACCTAGACCCAAAGGGATCCATAAGGATCATATACATCCTATAACCTCGAATAACATGCTAAACCTAAAAGCCACATCAGGGCATAAATTCAACTCATGATATCATCACCAACTAAAATCCCATAATTACCAGAATAATGTAACGAGCATAATGAAAATTCCAATTATCCATTTTAA
Organism: Fagopyrum homotropicum; assembly: GCA_033239125.1. Taxonomy (NCBI): domain Eukaryota; kingdom Viridiplantae; phylum Streptophyta; class Magnoliopsida; order Caryophyllales; family Polygonaceae; genus Fagopyrum; species Fagopyrum homotropicum. Next base: position 65,639,585 of record BSWB01000005.1, read on the forward strand.
CCAACTCAAGGTCAATTTATACTAACCCGCAATACGGAAAACGAATAAATTCATAACTTATTCGTTACTAACCAGATATACGAACCGGAAGAAGATATGGACTCCTGGCGATACGCGGAGTAAGAGCGCGGTATAAAACCTTATGTTTGATGACTTGCGGTGGTCCGTCGGTGTTCCGATAACGATAAACGGAGACTTAACCAAAAAGCTAGCAAACGGGAAATAAATTTGTACCACGTTGAAGAGAACAAGATAAGGGACTTGTTGGTACAAACGGATTTGAATTTGGACCGAAAACGAATGATATGAGATCAAGCATATATAGGTGAGTGCGTGTTCCCTTCTTTTCGGTTCTTCTCTGATCGAAAAAGAGCGAAATGTGAAATGAAGAAGATAGTGATTGTAAATTTGCAAGTGCAAATCACAATTGAGAATGGATGAAGATTATCATCAGCCGTCACTCACCTTTTATATATATATATTGAATTTGCAGAGGGAGCACTTGCAGCCGCCTTCAATTGATCTTAATATATATATATATATATATATATATATATATATATATATATATATATATATATATAATTACTTGAAACGCGGTGATATATTTTCCGATCTCCAAACTTGATGAAAGTGGAATATAAAATGCGGAATATTATCGGGATAATTAATTCATAACTATCTTGTAAAATGGGCATTCCTAACCCACCTTTCTTAGCCGTTAAGAAACGAAATAGCGACTCTTTTTGCCGTTTTGCCTCTCCATGTTATTTCATATCTAGGACATATCCGATGTCCTGATCATTTCTCTCAACTGTATTTTTATTAATTGGAGCTCCCAAATGCTCCAAATAACACCGGAGGGTAAAATTAATTACCCGGGGGAAAAAGTAAAAATTTCCCCAAACGTCCAAAATTACGCGAGGAACATAACGGTGGGACTCATACTCATCGCTTGCGAAATCTTCGCGAGTTATATGTCATTTACTATCAACGATTAAGTTAATCAACATTAATTAGAATTCGAAATCCTAGCTATTACAGAAAAGGCTCTAGACCGTTTGGGTTCGCGTCAAGCCGAGGGCGGCCTCGCTGCGGTATCTTGACCCAAACCCATGTCCCGGCCGCATGAGTGGACCTCCTCCGAGCTTGGCGAGCGGTCTCAGCGTCGAGGCGTGATGGTGATTTGCGGTTTGCCTTAGAACGTGGGCGTCCTCTGCGGGCTAGAACACGAGCGGTTGAAGACGACTCCATGGGAGGCCGATGTTGATACGGGGATCCTCGTCTTGCAAGGCCGTGGTTGAAGGCCGTAGACTAGGTGAGATGGTTGCGGCGCAGCAGCTCAACGGGAGAGAAGAAGGGCGGCGGTGGCGCTGCAGTTTGACGGAAGTAGAAGAGGGAAAGGCGTAATGGCACTGCAGTTCGATGAGAGTAGAAGAGGGAGGCGTGAGGGTGCTGCAGCTTGACGGGAGTAGAAGAGGGAGAGGCGTGAGGGTGCTGCAGTTTGACGGGAGTAGAAGAGGGAGAGGCGTGAGGGCGCTACAGTTTGAAGGAGTAGAAGAGGGAGAGGCGTGAGGGCGCTACAGTTTGACGGAGTAGAAGGAGGCGTGGTGGCTAAAATGTAGGGGGTGTAGGTTAGCTAATTTTGTGGAGGCAAAGTGATAGGATCACATAGGCTGAAACGTGATGGCTAAAATGTAGGAGGTGGTTACGGGGGTTAGCTAATTTTGTGGAGGCAAAGTGATAGGATCACATAGGCTGAAATGTGATGGCTAAAATGTAGGAGGTGGTTATGGGCATTGCTAATTTCATGGAGGCAAGGCTGAAACGTGTAGGAGGGGGTAGTGGGCGGTTTTTTTTTTTGGTCGAAACAGTGGAGAGTGTACTTGGGCGGCAGTTTGGCTGAGGTTAGGGCGGCGGCAACACCAAGGACACCCGATGAAACGAACCGGAACGTTGACGGCGCATATGGCTCTGATACCAATCTGATACGGGGATTTAGCCCGTCGAGCCGGATCTAGCACCATCAACACGAGAAACTGGAGGACGACTCCATGGGACTCATAGTTGCGGACTCTTGTAGACTCTTTTGTGGAAAGGGAAACTAAAGCTACGAAAGGGAAAGTTAGGAGGCAAGCAAGCTATGCTACCCTTGAACCAACCCATTGATACAACCAGCCAAGAACCAATACCACAAACGATACAACCCATGGACTAGATCGATCAAGAACCGAATCCAAGAACAACACAACCCTCTCGTCTATAAGGCGATGGACCGATTATGAGAAACCCATCCCAAACAATGCAAAGCACCATGGCTAAAGAGCCAAGACACAATTGCAAATGATGTGATAAACCCGCTCATCGAGTAATCTAGGCCCATCTCACAAGAACCATACAACTCGAGCTCCAATCTCCATTGGAGGCGAGAGGGAAAGACGTTCAATCAACTCAACGGCTGCTTATCTATTGCATCAAAAACTTGTTCTTACAAAGGAGAAGAAACTCCCTTAAATAGGCATCTTCCAAAAAACTAAAATAAAGACAACTAAACCAACAATTAATAAACCTAAAATAACTAAGAAAATAAAGCAATGAACCGGCTCTTAAAATGCAAGTGAACCGGCCCCAAATAAACAACTTAATCCTAATCAAAACACAAACAATTTAGGCAACTAATGATTACAAACTTCAGCATCAATTAGCTTCTTCGTTTTCGGTTCCGTATCACGAGCTCTCATCATTACTTTCATTTGTTCTCAAGTAGCCACGAGGGGATCAAGAGCAAGCCCCCTTTCTTGTACTAGCTTATCAAACCAAATAAGAGCAAATTCCTGAAATTCCAAGGCCGCCAATTGCACCTTCTTGTGCTCGGGAAAATTGTGGCAGGACCAAATTTGTTCTATCTTGGTCTCCCACAACATATATGTATCCGGATCACACTTGCCCTCGAAGACGGGGATTTTCACCTTTATCTTACCAATCTCGTCTTGTTCGGGTTCCCGGTTCCTACGTTGATATCCTTGATACCCTTGCTGCGGTGGTGGAGCCCAAGCCTCTCCCGTCATTGAATGTTCCTCTTCCTCATTGTACCTGTGCTCATTAATGGGAGGGACAACGTTTTTAGGTAAAGGAGAGTTGGGACGAGGATCATACCCATATCGGTGACCCAGGTGGCCTTGAAGAGGCGGTTGCAAAAGCTCCTGCGGTGTATTGCCTCGCTGCGCCATGGTAGCGGCCTCAAATGCGGTTCGTTGGTTGGGCAAAGGACCTCGTGGTGGTGGCTGCTGCTGTGAATGGTCTACTTGCTCGAAGGCTGAAGCTAATGGCTGGCGAGCCTCTAGAGCCCTCATCCGAGTTGTCAAAGCTGCAATGTTGTCGTTCATTTACTTCAACAAGCTGAACGTTGTCGGATCTGTCGGCTCGGGGCTCGTCGTCGAAACACGGCTATGGGTAGACATTATCACAAAGAAAACAAACACTAAAATATGTTAAGGTTAGAAATCAAAACACCTCTCAAGTGTTTCACTCCTTTTTCCGCTCACACTCTTGTGATAGTCGGGCTTGTTGATGGATCGCTTCGAATGAGTCAAAAACCCCACTTGAGTTAAGGTGTCTAGGTTTCCAAAGCAACCAAAAATCGATTAGGACTCAATGCAATTCAGTTCAATGCGAAATCAGCTCAAACTCAACAAGGATCACGAATGGACAGAATTGAATCACAAAGACTTAAGAAGATCACCAAACAGAATGTATGAAGAGAAGAAAAGAAGAAGACTCACCGATTAAAGCTCTACTTGTTGCACTTCCGGACTGCCTTGGAGTGTGAGTAATCCCGATGCTAGGTTAGAGGTAGCAAGGTAAGAGGGAAGACGTGGTGAGAGATGAGGGTGCAGGCGATGAGGTGTGGGCGATGAGGGTGCGGAGCTGGCTAAGGGCGATGGGGCGCGGATGGTTAGCCGTGCGTATAGTCTTGCTGAAAACCTCGAGAGGGCTGGGAGATAATGACGTGAATAGGCAGTTTGCACCACAAGACAACATACAAGACTAAAGATCACAAAATCAAATAAAATGTAACAAGACTTCTCTTTTTTTTTTTTTGAATGATCAGCTTCTTTTTTTTTCTTTTTTTTTTGAATGATCAACTTCCTTTTTCTTTCTTTTTTTTTTTGTGATGTAGGAACATCACATGGAAGATATCAAGGTCCCATTACTAGAGCAAGAGCTAAGGAGATCCAAGAAGTTATGTCAAGGGAAGTGCTATTGCTAGACACAATGCGTAAACCATTTAATTTCCATACATCATGTGTTAATCTTTTGGTGAATGTAGGAGCAAGCGAACCAAGCAAGGAGACCATGCTGACGTACTCACTTCCCATGCAACTCGAGGAGACCATGTAGGCTGTTGCTCACGTACAATGCAGCCCAGGAGAGGAGGTTGTTGCTCACGCCAATGCAGCCCAAGGGGAGGTTGTTGCTCACGCCAATGCAGCCCAAGAGGAGGTTGTTGCCCACGTCCAATGCAGCCCAGGAGAGGAGATGTTGATCACGTCCAAAGCAGCCCACGAGGATAGCCTGCTGCTCACGTCCAAGGCAGCCCAAGAGGGGAGGCAAGCAAACACATCCATGGCAGTCCAAGAGGGTAGGCTGCTGCTCACATCTAAAACAGCCCAAGAAGGCAGCCAGCTGATCACGTTTAAAGAGGTCCAAGAGAGTAACAATTCAGCCCATTCGGGATCATCATTTGGGCTCTTAAAACACATCCAAATCACTCATGGATCTGTTGAACAACTCAGCCCATTCGGATAGCCCATTTTGCTCCTAAAAAACGTCCAGCACACTCCTAGAGTTAATTGAATAAGTCAGCCTATTTTTAAGCTGAAATTAGTGTTTGTTAGGTTGTTAGCTACATTAGAGGAAGCTCTCTTATTACCACCTTCCCACTAATGTTTTTAATTCTCTTTTCTTTATTTTGTCTAGATAAAAGAGTCCATATAGATAGCCTCTTTAGTTGCAGATTAGTTACGTTATTCCCAATTGCTTAGAATTACATTTGTAATCATTTCACAAAATCAATCAAAGAACAAGAGAGTTTTTGGTTGGCATTGCTGTTGTTGCTTGGCTGAGCTTGTTTGTGTCAACTGCCTTCGGATTGGTGCTTCGAGCCTTCACGAGTCCCTCTTTGTGCTAGTCCAGCCGGAGCTAGTGTAAAGTTGTATTGGAGACGGGTCTAGAGCATTCACGATTGGGGTTTTGGCTCTTCAGCCTTGGTTCCTTCGTTGACATCTCTTTGGTTTTTCTCTTCACCATTCCTGCGCCATTTCATCACCTACGTCCATTCTGCATTCTGAAATCGCTTCATTCAGCCTGGTTCGAGATCATTGTGCCTAGATCGACTCAATCACGGACAATCCCGTATCAGTTGGTATCAGAGCATAGTTGATACAATTGATCACTTCTTCTTCTTGTTAACCTTATTGCTTATCCAATTGAGATCTAACTTGTGCTTGAAGTGTGCCAATTCAAAAGCCGGACAACATCTTGAGGAGAGGCAAACACAAAACGAAAACAAAACAAAAGAGAAAGCTCAAACGCTGCATACACGTTTCGGTAACCCTATCTGCAATCAATTACGGTTACTTCTCACTCCTACAAATCTTTGACAAAGTCTAAGATATCTTTCAAAAAAAAAAAACACTACAAAAAACGGCTGGCCCTTTCTTTTATTAATCAAGCACAAGTCGACTCTTTCAATCAGCTCAAAACGTCATTCTAAACACAATTCACCGTACCTACACCAACCCAACGGTCAATACTCCAATTAGGGGTGTCTTGATTCATCTCCGACACTAACATTCAGTTTTAGCAGTTCTAGTTCCAAAGGGTTGCTAAGAAGGTTCGGAAATCGCGATCTTAAGGTGTTGGATCCTTACAACTCGAGCCACCAGCTAGGCAATAGCAACGAGAGTGTGAGCGATACACAAGTGAGATCTTTGTTTTTCTAACCTAACTAGTTTCTTTGTTTGTTACTTGAGCATGTCCAGGTCTCTAAGTCCCAGCAAGTCGAGTAGCGAGACCGTCACGCCTGAGATGATCAGTCTATTGAAACAATTGTCCGATTCCGTAGTTAAACTATTCAAGCGAGTGGAGACTATGTAAGCACGAACACCACCAGCCAGAACACCACCTTTGAGAACCAACTATGAGTTTGGCGGTCCTTCACGTGTTACTAGAGAGCCGGATCCTCCGGATCAAGGTAATGTACAGTCCAACGTTCTTCCTAGTGCTTCTAACATGCCACCATTTGTTGATGACTTTCAGCGACGGAATGAAGCTGAGGACCACACGTGGGAGGGCTACAATCGGCCATTCCAGCAGCCAAGGCAAGGACGAGATAACCTTCGGCCCTATCAAGAGCAAGACGGGCTCGGAAAGGTCAAAATCAAAATTCCCGTTTTTGAAGGAAAGTGTGATCCCGATGTCTACACGGAGTGGGAAACTAAAGTTGAGCAGATTTGGTTGTGTCACAACTTCAGCGAGCCTAGGAAGGTTCAACTAGCCGCTCTCGAGTTCCAAGGCTATGCTTTGGTATGGTGGGACACGTAGTCAAAGAAAGAGTTCGAACCTTGGATCCTCAAATCAGCACATGGGAGCATATGAAGGCACTAATGAGGGCTAGGTTCGTTCCACCTCACTATACCCGAGAGCTTCGACAACGGCTGGAAAATTTGAGACAAGGCTCACTTAGCGCTGAGGAAGCCTATACGAATATGCAAGTTGCTATGGTGAAGGCCAACATTCTAGAGGATGAAGAAAACACTATGGCAAGGTACCTTCGTATTCTGAATTCTAATTTGGCTAATGAGGTTGATATGTATCCATACAGCACCATGGAGCAATTACTACACTTGGCCATCAAGATGGAAAGGAAGACTAAGGTGCGAAACCGGGACTACAAGCCACCTCCCGGGACGCCCACTGCGTGGAAAGCACAAAACAGCCGGCTGCATAACCCCAGCAGGGAGCAAGGAGGCCGGAAGGAGGAGAGGAAATCGACACCTATGGGCCAAGAAGGGCAAAGAAGGTCTTCTACACCGTCCACTACACCACGATCCTTGAATGAGCCTTCAAGTGATCATCGAGGGAGTACTCCTATCTCTAACTCTAGAACTAGGGACATTGTGTGTTTTAAATGCCAAGGTAGAGGTCACATGAGTAGAGAATGTCCTAATAAACGCACTTTGATCATAAATCATCTAGGAGAATATGAGAGTGAGGATGATGTGGAATTAGATGATGAAAATGCCTTAAATGATGACAATGAGAATGATGATTGCATTGAGTATGAACAAGGTGAATCTTTGATAGCTAGGAGAACTTTGCATGTCCAACTAGCACCTTGTGAGGATAACCAACGTGAAAATTTGTTTCATACTAGGTGTAGCATTAAAGGAAAAGTGTGTAATGTGATAATTGATGGAGGAAGTTGTTGTAACATAGCTAGCACTGAAATGGTAAACAAATTACAACTTCTTACATTTTATCACCCTAGGCCATATAAACTACATTGGATGAATGAGTGTGGAGAACTTAAGGTCAATAAGCAAACTAAGGTCAATATAACATTAGGATCATACGAGGATGTTATTACATGTGATGTTGTGCCTATGAATGCTTGTCACTTGTTGCTTGGTCGTCCATGGCAATATGATATGAAAGTTGTCCATGATGGGTTTTCTAACAAATATAGCTTTGAGTATAAGGGTAAAACTTTAACACTTAAACCTATGACACCTTTACAAATAGCCGAGTACTATGAGAACAAGAGGGTAGAGCAAGGAACCCCTCCCAAGCCTAAGAACACACGGCCTAAGAGTAAAGAGAACAAAATCCATCACACATTGTTAGTACAACCAACAAGTAGCTATCTTGAGTCTAGGAATGAATATGTCACTAACTATGCTTCTATTGATGTGCTAATGATGAGTTTGTGTAAATCTCTAGTGAATGTACCTCATGACTCTACGATTCCACTTCATATTTTGAGACCTTATATTGGTTTATTTGTTGTAGTCTACTTTGATAACATTCTTATATATAGTAAGACCTTAAAGGAGCATGAAATTCATTTGAGAGATGTGCTTGCTACATTGCATATAGAATACTTGTATGCTAATATTCAAAAATGTGATTTCTATACTAACCGAGTGATTTTTCTTGGTTTTGTAGTTAGTACCACTTTTAATGTAGGAGATTTGAGCCCCTATGAAGGAGTTTCGGAACAAGATGAAAATTCGGGGTCGAATTCTTTCCAAGAAGGAGTGGATGATGTAGGAACATCACATGGAAGATATCAAGGTCCCATTACTAGAGCAAGAGCTAAGAAGATCCAAGAAGTTATGTCAAGGGAAGTGCTATTGCTAGACACAATGCGTGAACTATTTAATTTCCATACATCATGTGTTAATCTTTTGGTGAATGTAGGAGCAAGCGAACCAAGCAAGGAGACCATGCCGACGTACTCACTTCCATGCAGCTCGAGGAGACCATGCAGGCTGTTGCTCACGTACAATGCAGCCCAGGAGAGGAGGCTGTTGCTCACGCCAATGCAGCCCAAGGGGAGGTTGTTGCTCACGCCAATGCAGCCCAAGAGGAGGCTGTTGCCCACGTCCAATGCAGCCCAGGAGAGGAGATGTTGATCACGTCCAAAGCAGCCCATGAGGATAGCCTGCTGCTCACGTCCAAGGCAGCCCAAGAGGGGAGGCAAGCAAACACATCCATGGCAGTCCAAGAGGGTAGGCTGCTGCTCACATCTAAAACAGCCCAAGAAGGCAGCCAGCTGATCACGTTTAAAGAGGTCCAAGAGAGTAACAATTCAGCCCATTCGGGATCATCATTTGGGCTCTTAAAACACATCCAAATCACTCATGGATCTGTTGAACAACTCAGCCCATTCGGATAGCCCATTTTGCTCCTAAAAAACGTCCAGCACACTCCTAGAGTTAATTGAATAAGTCAGCCTATTTTTAAGCTGAAATTAGTGTTTGTTAGGTTGTTAGCTACATTAGAGGAAGCTCTCTTATTACCACCTTCCCACTAATGTTTTTAATTCTCTTTTCTTTATTTTGTCTAGATAAAAGAGTTTATATAGATAGCCTCTTTAGCTGCAGATTAGTTACGTTATTCCCAATTGCTTAGAATTACATTTGTAATCATTTCACAAAATCAATCAAAGAACAAGAGAGTTTTTGGTTGGCATTGTTGTTGTTGCTTGGCTGAGCTTGTTTGTGTCAACCGCCTTCGGATTGGTGCTTCGAGCCTTCACGAGTCCCTCTTTGTGCTAGTCCAGCCGGAGCTAGTGTAAAGTTGTATTGGAGACGGGTCTAGAGCATTCACGATTGGGGTTTTGGCTCTTCAGCCTTGGTTCCTTCGTTGACATCTCTTTGGTTCTTCTCTTCACCATTCCTGCGCCATTTCATCACCTACGCCCATTCCGCATTCTGAAATCGCTTCATTCAGCCTGGTTCGAGATCATTGTGCCTAGATCGACTCAATCACGGACAATCCCGTATCATTTTGAATGATATGATTTTTGTTACCTAAAATGTAGGAACTTCCTTGACAAACAAATCTGGCCAATAATTACAAAATAAATTAAAATTGGAACAAAAGCGATCTTCTACTAGTGCTTGAACGTGGGAATGTGGAATTTGAAGAAGAACAAGTCCAATGGCAGCCGATTAGTCACAGTCGATTAGGGCCCAGCCGGTTAGGGCACAACCGAGTAGGGCACAGCCGGCAGCAATGGTGATGGTCCGACGTTGATACGAGGATGGTGATGGTCGGCGGCAGGGCGTGTGTAAGCAAAGGCCGGCGGGAGTAGGGTTTGTCGAGGAGATGGTGATGGCCAGCCTAGGATACTCACAAACTAACACAACCTTCAACACAACAAGTCAAGCACAATCAGTTTCAAGAACACAAGAAGAAAGCTCACAAAATTCAAAACTGACACGATAAGAAGGAAAGACACAAGAGATCCGTCGTCAACCAGAGCTCTAATACCAATTGATACGGGGCAGACCCGACGTTGGCTCGATCTAGACGACGGAAGGAAGGAAAGACGCAAAACGGCAAGATCAACAGCCGGCTAGGGTTTCGTGTGGTGCGTGACCTGCGAATAAAAGGAACAAAAAGACACTAAACTGAAAACGAAGGTACGGAAATTAAAGGAGAGTACGATGTAGATGAACCCGACACAAACGACGTGGAAACCCTTGATCTCGGGATCAAGAACCACCAAGAACGATGCAACGAACTCAACCCCTTACAACCTCACACGGTCGACTTAGAACTTCGACAACACGAGTAGGATGCTTATGGAATCTCACGAATACCAAGAACCCGAGAGCAATTGACACACGCGAAACAACTAAACCAAATCTGATCACAATAACTCTTCAATCAAAACTCGCCTTTGATTGAAGATGAAATCTGAAAATAAGTGTTTTTCACCAAAAATAATCTACCTAAAAAGTAATAGGAAGAGCCTTTAAATAGTTTCAGCTCTTTAAACAAAAGACACAATAAAAAATGGAAATTAAGCCCAATGGGCTACTTAAAATACACAATCACTAAGCAGGCCTTAAAAAGCCTCATTCCTCAATGAGAGACATGGAACGGTGCTGGAAACGTGGGGCGGAGCAGCGGCATCATGTGCGGGGCTGGCCGAGTCCTGTGCTGTGGCGTCGTTGCTCTCTTGCTTACTTAGGAGCCAAGCCTCGTTATGAACACTTGTAGCCAATAACATCAGCAAGCCCTCGGTCTCATACTCGATCTTCTTAGCTCAGGAACGTGTGATAGCTCCCTCATACTCCGGAGATGCTAGCTCGGATGGTCCCTCATCACCTTCAAAGTCAGCAAGCTGCGTTCCAAGCAGCAAGGAATTCAAATGTTCCGCAGCCTTCTAGGCATGCCCATGGTTTAGGCAACATTACTTCCCAACCGTCGGTCAAGTGAGGAGTTTCCACGGCCTATAGACGTTTTGTGCGATATTTCAGCACCATAGTAGCCCCACTCACGTCCTTGACAAAGAAGAAGGTGCCATTTGTGTGGGAAGATGCTCAAGAGAAGGCGTTTAAGGAGTTGAAGTGGCGGCTGTCCCATGCACCTATCCAAGCTCTTCCGGACTACACCAAACCTTTTGAGGTCAAGTGTGATGCTTCGGGTATTGGCATTGGAGGAGTACTCATGCAAGAGGGTAAGCCACTAGCTTTTTTTAGTGAGAAATTAAAGGGAGCATGTTTAAACTACTCGACCTATGATAAAGAACTTTATGCATTGTTTAGAAGTATTAAAAATATGGCAACGTTATTTATGGCCTAGTGAATTTGTCTTACGTACCGATCATGAGTCCTTAAGACATTTTAGGAGTCAAGATAAGTTAGATAGGAGACATGGTAGATGGATGGAGTTTATAGAAACATTTACTTATATCATAAAGTATAAAAAGGGCAAGGATCATGTTGTAGTGGATGCTCTCTCTAGGAGACAATCTTTAATCACAACTATGGATTCTAAGGTCTTAGGTTTCTATTATATCAAGGATCTATATGTTGATGATTCTGATTTTGGAGACATATTTAAGCAATGTACATCTACAGGAGTCTTTGATAAGTATTACTTGTTTGAGGGTTTTGTATTTAGAGTCGATAAAGTGTGCATTCCTAAGTGTTCCCTTAGGCTATTACTTGTTGAGGAAGCCCATATGGGAGGCTTAATGGGACATTTTGGGAGAGATAAGACTTATCATATGCTACATTCACATTTTTATTGGCCTCATATGCTTAGAGATGTAGAGAACTTGCTTAAGAGATGTCTTGTGTGTTTAAAGGCTAAGGCTAGATTGAAACCTCATGGATTGTATACCCCCTGATGTAGGACCATCACATGGAAGATATCAAGGTCCTATTACTAGAGCAAGAGCTAAGGAGATCCAAGAAGTTACGTCAAGGGAAGTGCTATTGCTTGACACAATGCGTGAACCATTTAATTTCCATACATCATGTGTTAATATTTTGGAGAATATAGGAGCAAGCGAACCAAGCGAGGAGACCATGCCGACGTGCTCACTTCCCATGCAGCTCGAGGAGACCATGCAGACGTTGCTCACGTCCAAGGCAGCCCAAGAGGATAGGTTGTTGCTCACGTCCCATGCAGCCCAAGAGGGGAGGCTGTTGCTCACGTCCCATGCAGCCCAAGAGGGGAAGCTGTTGCTCATGTCCAATGCAGCCCAAGAGGGGAGGCAGCTGCTCACGTCCAAGGCAGCCCAAGAGGATAGCAAGCTGATCACGTTCAAGGAGGCCCAAGAGAACAATTCAGCTCATTCGGATCATCATTTGGGCTCTTAAAACACATCCAAATCACTCATGGATCTGTTGAACAATTCAGCCCATTCGGATAGCCCATTTGGCTCTTAAAAACGTCCAGCTCACTCCAAGGAGTTGTTTGAATAAGTCAGCCTATTTTCATGCTGAATTAGTTGTTTGTTAGGTTGTTAGCTACATTAGAGGAAGCTCTCTTATTACCACCTACCCACTAATATTTTTAATTCTCTTTTCTTTATTTTGTCTAGATAAAAGAGTCTATATAGATAGCCTCTTTAGCTGCAAATTAGTTACGTTATTCCCAATTGCTTAGAATTACATTTGTAATCATTTCACAAAATCAATCAAAGAACAAGAGAGTTTTTGGTTGGCATTGTTGTTGTTGCTTGGCTGAGCTTGTTTGTGTCAACCGCCTTCGGATTGGTGCTTCGAGCCTTCACGAGTCCCTCTTTGTGCTAGTCCAGCCGGAGCTAGTGTAAAGTTGTATTGGAGACGGGTCTAGAGCATTCACGATTGGGGTTTTGGCTCTTCAGCGTTGGTTCCTTCGTTGACTCTCTTTGGTTCTTCTCTACACCTTCCTGCGCCATTCACCATCCACGTTTCATTCTGCATTCTGGATTCGCCTCATTCAGCCGGATTCGAGATCATTGTACCTAGATCGACTCAATCACAGACTAATTCCGTATCAGTTGGTATCAGAGCTCAGTTGGTACAATTGATCACTCCTTTCTTCTTTGTTAACCTATTGCTTATCCAATTGAGGTTTAACTTGTGCTTGAAGTGTTCAAAATAAAAAACCAAGGGTTCTTAGTGCCGGACAACATCTTGAGGAGAGGTAAACACCAAAACAAAAACAAGAAGAGCTCAACACCGCATACACAATTCGGTAACCTGCTCTCCTACAATTCTCGCTGCAATCAGTTTCGGTTACCTTCTCTCCCTCAAATCTTTGACAAAGTCTAAGAGATCTTCCAAAAAAAAAAAAAAAAAAAGACTATAGAAAACGGCTGGCCCTTTTTATTAATCAAGCACAAAAAAACTCTCTCAAAACAACTTCTACGTCATTCTAAACACAAATCACCATACCTACACCAACCCAACGGTCAATACTCCAATTAGGGGTGTCTTGATTCATCTCCGACACTAACATCAGTTTCAGCAGTTCTAGTTCCAAAGGGTTGCTAAGAAGGTTCGGAAATCGCGATCTTAAGGTGTTGGATCCTTACAACTCGAGCCACCAGCTAGGCAATACCAACGAGAGAGTGAGCGATACACAAGTGAGATCTTTGCTTTTCTAACCTAACCGGTTCTTTGTTTGTTACTTGAGCATGTCCAGGTCCCTAAGTCCCAGCAAGTCTAGTAGCGAGACCGTCACGCCTGAGAAGATCAGTCTATTGAAACAATTGTCCGATTCCGTAACTAACCTATCCAAACGAGTGGAGTCTATGGAAGCACGAACACCACCAGCAGGGATCAAGGTAATTTATAGTCCAACGTCCACCCTAATGATTCTAACATGCCACCATTTGTTGATAACTTTCAGCGACAGAATGAAGCTCCTTTAGAGGACCACACTTGGGAAGGTTACAATCGTCCATTCAAGCAGCCAAGGCAAGGACGAGAACGTGATAATCTGCGGCCCTATCAAGAGCAAGACGGACTCGGCAAAGTCAAAATCAAAATTCCTGTCTTTGAAGGAAAGTGTGATCCCGACGTCTATACGGAGTGGGAAACTAAAGTTGAGCAGATCTGGTTGTGTCATAACTTCAGCGAGCCTAGGAAGGTTCAGCTAGCCGCTCTTGAGTTCCAAGGCTATACTTTGGTATGGTGGGATCACGTAGTCAAAGAAAGAGTTCGAACATTGGATCCTCAAATCACCACATGGGAGCATATGAAGGCACTAATGAGGTCCCGGTTCGTTCCACCTCACTATACCCGAGAGCTTCGACAACGGCTGGAAAATTTGAGACAAGGCTCACTTAGCGTTGAGGAAGCCTATACGAATATGCAAGTTGCTATGGTGAAGGCCAACGTCCTAGAGGATGAAGAAAACACTATGGCTAGGTACCTTCGTATTCTGAATTCTAATTTGGTTAATGAAGTTGATACGTATCCCTACAGCACCATGGAGCAATTACTACACTTGGCCATTAAGGTGGAAAGGAAGACTAAGGTGCGAAACCGGGAATACAAGCCACCCCATGGGACGCCCAACGCTTGGAAAGCACAAGGGAGCCGGCTGCCTAACCACAACAAGGATCAAGGAGGCCGGAAGAAGGAGAGAAAGTCGGCACCTATGGGCCAAGAAGGGCAAAGAAGGTCTTCTACACCGTCCACTACACCACGATCCTTGAATGAGCCTTCGAGTGATCATCGAGGGAGTACTCCTATCTCTAACTGTAGAACTAGGGACATTGTGTGTTTTAAATGCCAAGGTAGAGGACACATGAGTAGAGAATGTCCCAATAGACGCACTTTGATCATAAATCCTCTAGGAGAATATGAGAGTGAGGATGATGTGGAATTAGATGATGAAAATGCCTTAATTGATGACAATGAACAAAATGAGAATGATGATTGCATTGAGTATGAATAAGGTGAATCTTTGATAGCTAGGAGAACTTTGCATGTCCAACTAGCACCTTGTGAGGATAACCAACGTGAAAATCTGTTTCATACTAGGTGTAGTATTAAAGGAAAAGTGTGTAATGTGATAATTGATGGAGGAAGTTGTTGCAACATAGCTAGCACTGAAATGGTAAACAAATTACAATTTCTTACATTTTATCACCCTAGGCCATATAAACTACATTGGATGAATGAGTGTGGAGAACTTAAGGTCAATAAGCAAACTAAGGTCAATATAACATTAGGATCATATGAGGATGTTATTACATGTGATGTTGTGCCTATGAATGCTTGTCACTTGTTGCTTGGCCGTCCATGGCAATATGATAGGAAAGTTGTTCATGATGGGTTTTTCAATAAATATAGCTTTGAGTATAAAGGTAAAACTTTAACACTTAAACCTATGACACCTTTACAAATAGCCGAGTACTATGAGAACAGGAGGGTAGAGCAAGGAACCCCTCCCAAGCCTAAGATCACACGGCCTAAGAGTAAGGAGAACAAAACCCATCAAACACTATTAGTACAACCAACAAGTAGCTATCTTGAGTCTAGGAATGAATATGTCACTAACTATGCTTCTATGGATGTGCTAATGATGAGTTTGTGTAAATCTCTAGTGAATGTGCCTCATGACTCTACGATTCCACTTCCTAGTTCTATCCAGGGGCTGTTAGACGAGTTTAGGGACGTTTTTCCTGAGGAGATTCCAGCCGGCTTGCCGCCCATTAGGGGCATTGAACACCAAATAGATTTAATACCCGGAGCCACTCTTCCTAATAGGCCCGCCTATAGGATGAACCCTACGGAAGCCCAGGGAATTCATAACCAAGTTCAAGCCTTGCTAGATAAGGGGTATGTTCGGGAAAGCCTTAGTCCTTGTGCCGTTCCTGTCCTGCTAGTACCCAAGAAGGATAATACTTGGAGAATGTGTATTGATTGTAGAGCAATCAATAACATTACTATCAAGTATAGACACCCGATTCCCCGTTTAGATGACATGCTTGATGAGTTACATGGAGCTACAATTTTCACTAAGATTGACCTTAGGAGTGGTTACCATCAAATTAGAATGAGGGAAGGGGATGAATGGAAAACAGCTTTTAAAACCAAATTTGGTCTCTATGAGTGGCTAATAATGCCTTTTGGCTTAACTAACGCTCCAAGTACCTTCATGAGATTAATGAATCTTATTTTGAGACCTTATATTGGGTTATTTGTTGTAGTCTACTTTGATGACATTCTTATCTATAGTAAGACTTTAAAAGAGCATGAAAATCATTTGAGAGATGTGCTTGCTACATTGCGTATAGAATACTTGTATGCTAATATTCAAAAGTGTGATTTCTATACTAATCGAGTGATTTTTCTTGGTTTTGTAGTAAGTGCCAATGGTTTGCAAGTGGATGAGGACAAGGTGAAGGCAATCAATGAATGGCCCACTCCTAGGTCGGTTGGCGACGTGAGGAGTTTCCATGGCCTAACTACATTCTATAGAAGATTTGCGAGAGATTTTAGTACTATTGCAGCACTACTCACGGCTTTGACCAAAAAGAAGGTTCCTTTTGAGTGGAATGAGCCACAACAAAGAGCTTTTGAACAGCTCAAAACGCCATTCCAAGCTAGCACCACGGGGTGATGGACCATTCAAAGTCTTACACCGGATTAACGACAATGCATATGTGTTGGACTTACCGGACGAGTATGGAGTTAGTACCACTTTTAACGTAGGAGATTTGAGCCCCTATGAAGGAGATTCAGAACAAGATGAAAATTCGGGGTCGAATTCTTTGCAAGAAGGAGTGGATGATGTAGGACCATCACATGGAAGATATCAAGGTCCCATTACTAGAGCACGAGCTAAGGAGATCCAAGAAGTTACGTCAAGGGAAGTGCTATTGCTTGACACAATGCGTGAACCATTTAATTTCCATACATCATGTGTTAATCTTTTGGTGAATGTAGGAGCAAGCGAACCAAGCGAGGAGACCATGCCGACGTGCTCACTTCCCATGCAGCTCAAGGAGACCATGCAGACGTTGCTCACGTCCAAGGCAGCCCAAGAGGATAGGCTGTTGCTCACGTCCCATGCAGCCCAAGAGGGGAGGCTGTTGCTCACGTCCCATGCAGCCCAAGAGGGGAGGCTGTTGCTCACGTCCAATGCAGCCCAAGAGGGGAGGCAGCTGCTCACGTCCAAGGCAGCCCAAGAGGATAGCAAGCTGATCACGTTTAAGGAGGCCCAAGAGAACAATTCAGCTCATTCGGATCATCATTTTGGCTCTTAAAACACATCCAAATCACTCATGGATATGTTGAACAATTCAGCCCATTCGGATAGCCCATTTGGCTCTTAAAAACGTCCAGCTCACTCCAAGGAGTTGTTTGAATAAGTCAGCCTATTTTCATGCTGAATTAGTTGTTTGTTAGGTTGTTAGCTACATTAGAGGAAGCTCTCTTATTACCACCTTCCCACTAATGTTTTAGTTTTCTTTTCTTTATTTTTGTCTAGATAAAAGAGTCTATATATATAGCCTCTTTAGCTGCTAATTAGTTACGTTAATTTCATTGTTGAGAATTACATTTGTAATCATTCACAAAATCAATCAAAGAACAAGAGAGTTTTTGGTTGGCATTGCTGTTGTTTGCTTGGCTGAGCTTGTTTGTGTCAACCGCCTTCGGATTGGTGCTTCGAGCCTTCACGAGTCCCTCTTTGTGCTACTCCAGCCGGAGCTAGTGTAAAATTGTATTGGAGACGGGTCTAGGGCATTCAGGAGTGGGGGTTTTGGCTCTTCAGCCTTGGTTCCTTCGTTGACTCTCTTTGGTTCTTCTCTACACCTTCCTGCGCCATTCACCATCCACGTTTCATTCCGCATTCTGGATTCGCCTCATTCAGCCGGATTCGAGATCATTGTACCTAGATCGACTCAATCACGGACTAATTTCGTATCACCCCTTACCCACGCCTAAGTCACCTTGGGAGGATATTAGTATGGACTTCATTGTTAGGTTACCTAGGACTAAGAAAGGGAGAGATTCAATTGTTGTGATGGTAGATCGATTTTCTAAAATGGCCCATTTTATTGCTTGCCATAAGACCGATGATGCTTATAATGTAGCTAACTTGTTCTTTAGGGAAATTGTTAGATTACATGGAATACCTAGGAGTATAGTGAGTGATAGGGATGTTAAGTTTCTTAGTTTCTTTTGGAAGACTCTTTGGGGTAAACTAGGGACGAAGTTGCTGTTTTTGACTTCTAGTCATCCTCAAACGGATGGTCAAACCGAAGTAACTAATAGGACGTTAACAACCATTTTGAGGGCTGTTTCAAAAGATAATTTGAAAGCTTGGGAAGATGTCTTACCTCATGTAGAATTTGCATATAATCGTAAATTACATTCTTCTACTAATCTAACTCCTTTTGAGTGTGTCTATGGGTTGAATCCTTTGACCCCTTTTGATCTTATACCGTTGCCCATAACGGAGCGAGTAGATTTTACTGCAGAAAAACAGGTGGAGATCATCAAGGAAATGCATAAAATGACACGCAAAAGGCTAGAGGAGAAGGGGAGGCAAGTGGCGGCCAAGGCTAATAGGAACCGCAAGTAAGTGATGTTCGAACCGGGAGACCTCGTGTGGATGCATTTGAGGAAGGATAGGTTCCCGGAAAGGCGCAAGTCCAAGCTATCACCTAGGGGAGACGGACAATTCAAAGTACTATGTAAGGTTGGCAACAATTCTTATGTACTAGAACTTCCGGAGGACAATCGAGTGAGCCCTACTTTCAACATAGGAGATCTAAGTCCCTTTGAGTCAAGTGATGCGGATGGTGATGCTTCGAGGACAAATCCTTCCCAAGAAGGGGAGTATGATGAGGGATCATCACCAACAGCCCTTACTAGTCCTACAATGCAAGGACCAATCACTAGATCAAGGGCAAGAGCAATTCAAGAGGAGGTGTCCAACTTGTTGGTGTCCTTAACTCCTAAGGAGACCATTGATGATCCATTGTTGACTGAGGCTTCCTTAGTCACGTTAATGACGATTCCTAACGACTTGGACGTGGAAGGGAGACCATGCACACGTGATTTGGAGCCATGCAAGAGCAAAGAAGAGACACTTGTTCCGGAATTGCAAGTAATGGAAGATTGAGGCTTTTGGAGCTTTTTTGTATTTTATATCATCTTTTGGTATAAAATGCAAGACTTTTTATAACCTTTAGGTTCAAAACATTTTAAGGGTTATTTTTATTTGTTTTAGTTGTTTTAGTTGTTTTATTTGTTTTATTGTCTTTTTGACAAATGTTATTCCTTTTTTTAGATAGGAGGCTTTCTAGGCATATAAAAAGCCTCCCTTAGCTTCTTTCCTGATTGAATAGATTTCAGCCAATTGATAAACCGCCTCTTTGAGAGCTTTTGTTCCTATTCAGAAAATTCAATCAATAAAGTGAGTCATTGATTAAATTGTTGTATATCCCTGCTAGATTGTTCTTGTGTGTGTTAATCTCTTTAGAGGTTGGTGCTACTAGTCAATACTAGTCCCTCCTTGTGCTTGTCTCCATTGAAGGCTTGTGTAAGGTTATAGAAGAAAGGGTTGAAGGCATCATCTTGCTTGGGTTTTGATCAATCTGATCAAGGTTCTTGTAAGGGAGTCTTTTGGTTCTTTTAGATCTACTTCTACCAAACATTCCACGTTCCTTTTCATTCTCTTTCTTCCCTTTTGTCCAACGTCATTTTTGGTTCTAAACAATCTGATTTTGCGTGCCATTTGTCAAGGAAAATGTCCATTGTTGTCTTCAAGGATTCCCAATCTAGATCTAGTCATTTGCGGCCCCAACCCGCATCAGTTTGGTGTGTTGAAATTGAACGAGGAACCCCTTAGGAGGCCTTTAGTAGTGAAAATTTGGGGAAAGGCTTACAGGTTTGTGATTTCGATCAAAGTGCTACCCGTCTCGATTAAACCCCGTCATCTCGGCCGAGATACCCTCAAAAACAGCCCGAGATCTGAACTCTAAGCTGAGAAAATGCGTCGTTAGAATAGACAAATAGCAATCCGTGACCGCCCCGATGACGGAAACCATTCTCCCTCGCCTCCTACACCACCACAGGTGCCGATCTTCCTTGGTCGGTTCCAAAAGGATTATGACCGGATTTGCTCCCGACCAATCATACCCCCCCGCTACGTTGACGTCGAGGATTTCAACTACCTCCACGTCGTCGATGACCTATAGGGGATGATCTCCCTAGTTGGCCTTGAGTAGTTTATGGCCATCCGAACACCGGTTTATGTGGAGCCTCCATTCTAGTTTATCAGTTCCATCACCCATGTGCCGGAACAAAAGGGAGTGAAGTGTAGGCTGATGAACAAGGGGTACGCCTTTATAGTGGAGAACTTTGGGACACTCTTCGGATTTCCACCACCCACCGTCAACGACTTCTCCTCTAGACGAGAGGCGCATGCTTTCAGGAGCAACATTTCTCACATTACTTCGAGTGTAGATCATTGGCAGCCGGGCGACTCTAAGGAGAAAACGTCTACCATGTTGCTTTCCGGATCACTCACAAGATTTTGAGTGAGATGCTGCTCGCTTGGACTGAGACGCCTCAGAAGATTTGACAAGGTGTGTTACATGCTCTTTTCTGTATGACTACAGGTGGTGTTCCGGATTTTGCCACCATGATGGTGGAGGAGCTGCACAAGGTCAGGTACAAAAAGAAGAGAGACATCTGCTTCGGAGGATTAGTGACGTACATTGTTGGCGCTATGGACATCAATCTATCTACATGCACTTTGGCCGCTGAGGCCAAACCCTTGAGGTTGCAGGAGTTTATCACCCGACGGATCATGATCCCTCGAGGCCTTGGTCCACCATACGTGGCCATGCCTTGGGAGACAAAAGCTCATAGGGGGATTCCTTGGTCTCCACGGTTCACCATCACAGACCCGACCAACTAGTAAAGGATTTGGCGGTCATTTGTGCGAGATGCAGAGATTGACACAGAGTTCGGCATAGATAGCAACGAGGAGGATAGAGGAGTACCTATGAATACTACTACCGACACTGCTGGTCCGAGGGCCCTTGTGATTGAGTTGGTGGACGATGACGAGGATACAAAGGACGACCATCCTTCCCCAAACACGCCAGCACCAGAGATGCCACAATACCAACATCTCCACCGCCACCGCCGCGATCTCGAGGCTCATTAGAGGATTGACGACCTCACTCATCACATGGAGCAATCAATCCGTAGTCTACGTGCGGATATAATGGGGCGCCTTGATACGTAGACCAGCGAGATAGGTGTCATGAGGCGTGAGATGCAGGAGAGTCATCACTACCGCCGCATGATACAGCTACAGTTTCAGTAGCAGATGGGATATCCGTTCGATCCATCATTGTACCCATTCCATCCTCCTCCTCCTCCGGATGCATGATCGAGCCTTTCACAGAGCGTTGTTGTTTTAGTTTCTGTTCTTATTTTGCGGATCTGCTTTGACTTGTAAGTGTTTTTCTCTAGACTTCTTATACCCATCGGGACAATGTGTCCTAAGTATGGAGTGCTTTGAGATATTTGGTCTGTAATAACCGACTTATTTTCTTATGACTATTTCTACTGCTTTCATTATATGCTTAGAGGCTATATTGTACATTACATGCATTGCATCAAGATTTTGGATTGAAAAAACGTACAAAAACTAGTTTGAATTTTTTTATGTCTCGACCGAAATGCCTATGGCCGAACAAGGTGACCACAACAGGAGCGTACCTCGGTCTAGTACCTCGTTTGCCCTTAAGCATATCGACCGAGATGGGTTTCGAAAAAACGGAATTTTTTGTAAAATTTTCACTACTACACAAAATACATGTTATCCCATTAGATAATATCTCGGAATTAAAATATCCGTTATATTATAGATCAAAATCACTGAGAATTATATAACCTTTTTTGTTTTAGGTGAAAAAAAAAAGAAAAGATCCCGGATATGAACAAAACGCTCGGGATATTTGGTCCTATTATAATTCCAAACGCATTTGTCAATATCCCGGACGTAAAAAAACCGAGATATTTGGTTGTCTAATATCCCGGACATATAAACTCAAAAAATGCCTGGGATTATTCCGTAATATTAAATCCCGGATTTGTCATATCCGGGATATTTGGATCAACCCAAAATTGAACCCTTGTCGAATCGGAACCAACCACAGCTCCCTTTGAGCTTTTCCCTCCCCCAATTCAACATTTTCATCCCAAAATTGAACCCTAGCTCTTGCGACCAGGCATTCTACCCTTGTTGAATCGGAACCAACCACAACTCCCTTCGAGCGTCTCTTGTCTTCGACGTCTTCCAGTCCACCCATTTCCCCCTCGTCATCGCCGTTCGCCACCAGTTCTCTCTTCGACTCTTCCCATGGTAGGTTCCTCTACAACTCAATTTTCACGAATTTTGCAATTCTTTGTTGTTGTATGTATTTGTTTGTCATAGAATGGTAAAGGTGTTCCTTATCTTGCATTTGTGTTTGTTAACAATGGAGTTTGGTATGCTTTCAGTTGGTGACTCAAATCTCATTTACAAGAATACTTGACTGTGAACTCATTGCTTGTGAATTCGAGTATTGCTTTCATGTTTAATATTAAGCCATAGATCTCTATAACGTGTTTGACCTATATTGCAAATAACTTTGCTTTCATAGATTGTACAAGTGTCAATTTTACCTCATTTCATGTTTAATATTAAGCCGTTAAATGTAGTTTTTAGAGATAGGGTAGCTTGTCAAGCAAAGATGACAGTGATCAAATCAGATAGGGCTAAGAAGTTTAGGATGAGTTTGCATAAAAGCCTCTCTTGGAAATCCCTTTGGTTAAGTAAGATAATCATTTATCAGTGATTTTACGGTTGATGTCTGAATATAGAGCAACTATTGAATGTAACTGAATTGTTTGAATATATGTTTATTCAGTTCGGTTTGCTAAGATGCTACCATTTTTGTTCCTCCTAGACTAATATAGCGATACAATGTTCTTACTTGAATGTCAACTCTACAAGAGATGTTTAACTTGCATATTTCTCTAACTTGCATTTTTTTTTGCTGAAGTTTGGTTTCTATCTGAATTATGTATTTGTGTTATTTTTTATCTATATGTACAAGTGAGAAGCCACTAAGCATACATGTGTGAGATTCGGAAATAATATCTCTTACCCTTCTATGTGAATTATATTTTTGGGGTTTTGCTTTATGAAGCAATTCTGCCGAAAACAAAAGAGGAGTATTTGCCCATTTTTTTTGTGCCGCTTTTGTTGATTCCATCACTTTGTTTACCTCTTCTTATGTACATGCTGTTGCAAAATCATCAAACCCCAAAATTTACACTAAAATCAGCACAAAAATGATAAAGATGAAACCTTGAGACCATTTTAGCATTTTATCATTCACTTCGTATGCAAAGATATAAATTTCAGTTGGAATATAAAGAATGCAGAATTTGTCAAAACTTCAAACTCAAGAGACCTGAAAATGGATTATCAAATCTCAAATCACCATTAAACAGAGGTAAAATAGAAATATTAAACAGAGGTAAATATATGCAATCTGTTTTACTTTAGCTTTTGTTTTGTTATGCAGGGTTTATATTAAACATACTTGAAAATTCTGTAAATCTGTAATTGTTTTTTTTTATTATTTACAGCAGCCAATATCTGTAATTGTTTTTTTTTATTATTTACAGTAGCTAGAATTATTTACAGCAACCATAATTTAACATACTTGACAAATATGTAAATCTCTATGCACCCTTTTTGATTATTTACAGCAGCCAGAATCTGTAATTGTTTTTTTATTATTTACAGCAGCTAGAATTAACTACAGCAACCATAATTAAACATACTTGACAAATCTATAAATCTGTATGCATCCTTTTTTGATTATTTATAGCAATAAGAAATTTTTGACAACTTTTCTTAATTACATCTCTTCTCTTATGATGGATGATTATGCAACTTTTCTTACATCTCTTCTCATTTATTATGATAGTTCTACGTTGTTGGGTGTCAGCGGGCATACTTCGAGCTTTTTATTGCCTTTGACACTCTAGCGAACTAAGTAAGATTTCCTTTATATAGGTATGTAAGAGCTTCATTATCTCTTCCTAGTTTTTAGATGAGTTTGTTGAGTCTCTTCTATTTGTGCTATCATAAAAGAAGGTAAAGTTGCAGGTCTTCTTACTGTTAAACTTCAAAATTTTATTACCATTGAAGTCATGCATATATGAAGGAAGCAAAGTTGCAGGTCCTCTTATTGTTTAGCTTTGTTTTCACTTATTCTACTTATGAATTATGCTGATATGAAGTTATATTGAGCTATTTTTCTTTTTATGGGTTAAAATGTTAAGTTGTCCTTGGAACTAGTAGGAAACTTTGTTTGGCATCAGATATGTTAATATTGAGCTAGTTTTCTTTTTGGAAAGAACTTATGTGTGTTGATAGTGCATGTTGTAGAAAAGAATGGTTAAATGTGAAAAAAAGAATGGTTAAATAAATGTGAAAGAAAAGAATGCGTGTTGATAGTGCTTGCTGCAGAAAATGTTTCAAGTCATAAATGTGGAAATCTGAATGCTAACAGTGCCTGCTACAGAAAAGAATTGTTAAATAAAATCATCCACTGCTTGAATATGTTACTTGATCTATGGAAGGTGAAAAATAGCTCAATATAACTTCTGACCCACAAAAGCTAAACTAATAGAGCTATTTGGAAACTCTGGTTACTTGATCTTGCCATCATTTACTTGATCTTTCCATCATTTACTTGATCCTGGAATTTAGTTGGATGAATCTGTTTGACAGCTTAATTATGTCAATTTGTCCTTGGAATTTACTTGGATGATTATTTGATAGTTGGTAGTTTGCTTTTTGACCGTTGAGGCGCTAATTTTGTAACTTCAATGATGTCTAGGAATTGCTACTTTGGTGATGGAGGCTCGACATTTCGCATGTTGTTGTACTTTGGTGATGGAGGGTCGATTATTGCTGCGGTTGGTGATGGAGGCTCAACATTTTCCCTAGTTCTAGGCTTTGCTGAATGCTAAGTTTGTTAAATGTTACTGATGAATGGTAGTAAGTTAGCTTGGTTAAATGTTGCATATGGTACTATTATCAAACACTTGTAGTACATGTGCATATTGTTGTACTTTTTCATTGTGTTTCACTTAGCTATGTCAAACTTGATCTTGAACTTAATGCAAGTTGATGTTTTGGGATAATATCTATGATGTGGGATTAGGGCCGCGAATGACTAGATCTAGATTGGGAATCCTTGAAACCAACAATGACGTTTTTCCTTGACTAATGGCACAAAATTCAGATTGTTACAATAAGAAAATGAAGATGGAAAGATGAAAGACAAGAGGATGAAAGGAGACGTAGGATGTATGGTAGAAGTAGATCCAAAAGAACCAAAATACTCCCTTACAAGAACCTTGATCAAATTGATCAAAACCCAAGAAAGATGATGCCTTCAACCCTTTCTTCTATAACCTTACACAAGCCTTCAATGGAGACTAGCACAAGGAGGGACTAGTATTGACTAGTAGCACCAATCTCTAAAGAGATTAACACACATAAGAACAATCTAGCAGGGATTCACAACGATTCAATCAATTGGATCACTTTATTGATTGAATTTTCTGAATATGAACAAAAGCTCTCAAAAAGACGTTTATCAAGTTTTGCTAAAATCTATCGAATCAGGAAAGAAGCTAAGGGAGGCTTTTTATATACCTAGAAAGCCTCCTATCTAAAAAAAAGGAATAACATTTGTCAAAAAGACAATAAAACAAATAAAACAACTGAAAACAAATAAAAATAACCCTTAAAATGTTATGAACCTAAAGGTTATAAAAAGTCTTTCATTTTATACCAAAAGATGATATAAAATACAAAAGAAGCTCCAAAAGCCTCAATCTTCCATTTCTTGCAATTCCGGAACAAGTGTCTTCTTTGCTCTTGCATAGCTCCAAATGACGTGTGCATGGTCTCCCTTCCACGTCCAAGTCATCGGAAATCGTCATTAACGTGACTAAGGAAGCCTCAATCAGCAATGGATCATCAATGGTCTCCTTAGGAGCTAAGGACACCAACAAGTTGGACACCTCCTCTTGAATTGCTCTTGCCCTTGATCTAGTGATTGACCCTTGCATTGTAGGACTAGTAGGGGCTGTTGG
The DNA here is from genome assembly GCA_033239125.1 of Fagopyrum homotropicum. NCBI lineage: Eukaryota > Viridiplantae > Streptophyta > Magnoliopsida > Caryophyllales > Polygonaceae > Fagopyrum > Fagopyrum homotropicum. The sequence goes on from BSWB01000005.1 coordinate 65,665,810, forward strand.
TGATGGTTCCTCATCAATCTGTTTGATGAATGTTTCTACAAATTGTACAGCTTGTTGTTAATGTACAGGGAGTTTATTGGAAAATTGTAATATTGGATTAAAAACAATACAAAGCAAATATCCCGGACCTATAACCTGGGATTTAAAATGAGTTGTTTCTTAATTTAATATCCCGGATATGAATCTCTAACATACCGGACATACTTAATCTGGGATATAAAAAAAATCAGATTTGTTTTTGTCGTCCATCTAACATCCCGGATATGATTATCTATATCCCGGATATTTGAAAATCTAATATTCCGGATACAAATATCTAATATTCCGGGCTTGTTTTTAAGAATATCAAGGATATTTGAACCTCTAATATCCCGGGCGTATTGCATATCCGGGATATTTGACTGGTAAAATCTTAACTCCTGACACAACCTAATATCCCGGGCATGTTTTATAGGTCCGGGATATTTGACCTAATATCACACCACTCTGAAGCCCGGAGCTATATCACTACATATCCGGGATAAAATCATAAAACCGCCCGGGATTAAATGTGGTTTTTGTAGTAGTGTTGTGCTTCTAAGATAGATATGATCCCCAAAATGAAAATTGTTTGTTGATTAGTTTTTATGATCTTTATACGTTTCAAATGATTTATGATATATCTAAGGTTGGAATGTTTTGTTTGAAATTTGAGCATGTTTAGTAAGTTGTTTTATCCAAATCACGCTGAATTTGAAGGTTGATATTGCGTTATAAGTTCTCTCACATCCTTATTGGAGAGATTAAGGAAATTCGCTATTCTTTCCTCCTCTTCTTGATCATGCTTTTTAGCCCCTTATTGATATATGTTGCCTTCCTTTACCTATCCGGGAATTTGGAAGCAAGAAAGCGAAAAAGCAAGTGAAAGACGACAGTGAAAGTGGAGAAGTGTTAGACAACAATAGGTTTGGGGATGTTAGCCATGAGGATGACTAACTCGGCACAATTCACATAGCCAGGATATTGTGGCTTGCCAAAGTCCGATTGATTGATAGTCCTAACGGGTCATGGTATGTGCATCAAGGTTTGAGGCATCTCCAGAAATTGAGATTAGCTTATCTCCAAGGCTTCGTTTATTGTGAACCTCTGTCCATATTCTCAAATGGTGAAAAGTAACAAAATATGCTGAAAAGAAGCAAGAAAATCTTGTTGATGAAGTGAAAGTTCAAGTGAAGTATGATTAGCTTTCCTATACATTCCATCCCTAACACGTTTCTTGATCTTTGATTGAAAGTCCTTGAGACCATGTGCATGTTGTTTGACTTTGTGGTTTGAACTAGATTGTTCACGATTGAGTTTGATGATTATGATTTACTATACATTCTATAATCTCAAGTGAAGTATGATTAGCTTTCCTATATCTATGACTTGTTTCGATCATTTATTGATTCTTACTAGCTATGAAGCATTTTCTGAGGGTGATCTATGGGAAGAAGCACACAACCAAAAAGGTTTTGAAAGTTTTTTCGCTGAGTTTTAATTGAGTATAATTCATTCTGTTTTGTGTCTAATATTTGAACCTTGCTTGAAGCCAAGCAAGAGGCAAGTATGAGGTATTTTGATAGCATGAATTATTATCTATATTTTGGATATGGTTTTGGCATTTTCTCATCATAATTTTGCATGCATGTAAATGTATTCTTAGTGTTTATGTCGTTATTCATTTACTCGGGTGGTGCAGACGAACCCAACAAAGGAAACTCCTCCTGAAACTTGTTGACGGTCTCAACAATAAGAAGATCCTTGAATCCAGCCTCGAGGAAATCCTGAAGTCGATCTCTCCTCATAGCTACAGGGTAGTAGCGATCCCTGATCGCAGTCTTCATCTGCTCATAGTTGGTAACCTTACTGTGTATGGTCCTCCACCAATGATGAGCCTGATCCTACTGCAATGTATTTGCTATGTTGACTCGACGTCTATCTGGGCAATAGATAGGCTCCATAGCAGAATCCAACTGTCCTAGCAACAATTCCACCTCTAATCCTTTCTTGCCTCCGAAAGAAGGAACTCTTAGCTGGTTGAAAGCCTTCAACCAACAATCGGGTCTCGGCTCTCTCGCTTCCTCGGGTGCTCTAGCCACCTCAACAACTCTAGTAGGCGCAACAACAACATGCGTCACTCTCTGCGAAACCTCATCCGATCTCGCGGGAACTGGCGGTGCTGGTGCAAGTCTTCTAGTCCTGATAGCCTGCTCGACTCTCTACACCTAGTCGCGGCATGTAGATGCTCCGATGGATACTTGACAAGACTCGGTCGACTGTGCTCGCTGTGCTCCGGACCTAGTAGCGGTCCGTTCCCAGCCTCAGGAACAACGCTCTCAGCAACTTCTTCAACGAATGCCTCAACAATAGGCGGGTTAGAACTAGGGCTTGGCCCCAACCTCTAGCTAGTGGAGGTCTTCCTGCACATCCTCGACCACAGACTGCAGATGGAAGAGGTGGTCGCGCCATCTGGTATAAGGATAGATATATAAGAATATATAAGACCACGCTATCACTTAAAGCAGAAATCCAGGATAAGTACATAAAGGCCAATATAGCGGAAAACTAACTCCTGAGATCTGCAGAGGTAGTAGTGGTCGCTCGTAAATCTATCCTAGACCGACAAGTTTAAAACACAACCCCCTTTTGAAAATGTAGACCTCTTGCGGGTTCTGTTTATTTGTCTATTCAACCTTTAGAAGATTTCGAGTGCCATTGTTGCCAAACTAGAGCTTTGATACCATATTGTAACACCCCAAGTTCTGGGAACTCGAAGCTTACGGGCAAGGACCTCAAAATGGGTCCCGACCCTCAAAATAGCAACGACACAACGAATCTTACAACAAGGCACAAATAAATGAAAACCAAAACTTATAACAAACACAAAGGTTTAAACAAAGGGAAGCATAAGAGTTCAAAAGAAATTGAAAGAACAACAACTGAATATAACCCCGATCCCGTCCTATAATGTACGGTAACCCCGACGGATCACACCGTCCGAATCACTCAGCAACATCCCTAACTTGCGGAAGATCTACAACATCGGTATAAATTGTTAGCTAACAATGGTATAGATCATTAGCGAACAACACAACAAGCCAAAAAAATCAAACTAATATACGGAATGCAGCTAAGTAAGTCCCTTACCTCACTCGAAGGTAACTCACAGATCAAACAACAACTCAGTTTCCAACAGGAAAGGAGGAAGGAAAGCCAGTTAACACAAGGCATCACAAATCAGGAACAAAACGGTTGCTAGAAGTCTATAACATCTAGTCTCAATGATCTCTAAGAGATCTCCACAAGCTAAGGATAGATGAAAGGACGTTCTACGGTTAAGAATGTGATAAGAAAGCCGGTCCATAAGATAGAAGATCAGATCTTCTATCTATGGAAGGAAATAAAACGTACAAAAATCAAATCGGGCGTGATCTGTAGTCAACTGCAGGGGCGGCTTGCCGCAGGGGCGGCACACCCTTCACCTCGGGGCGGTGAAGGCTAAAAATAGGATCTTACACCTTGTCGGCGTAGGAGTTTTGACTCGAGCGATGTCGAGCGACTCGAGCGATGCCATCTTGTATCTACTAGCATCCGCTCCCGGGCCAGAGCAACTCGAGCGATGTCATCTTGTATCTACTTTGGAGCTACTTCATCAACTCTACTAGACTCAGCCCAACACAATGGTGTACGGAATTTCCGCTCATACAAAGCCTCGTAAGGATCCATCCCGATAGACGTGTTGCAACTATTATTATACGAAAACTCTATAAGGGGAAGGTAATCTGGCCATACATGTCCCTAATCCAGCACACATGCTCGCAACATGTCCTCTATTGCTTGGATGGTCCTCTTAAATTCACTATGAGTCTGTGGGTGATAAGCAATGGTAAAGTGGAGACTTGTCCCAAAATCCATATGTAGTTGCTTCTAAAACCTCAAGGTAAAACGTCCGTCTCTATTGGAAACGATAGTCCTCGGCATTTCATGGAGTCTAACAATGTGTATGGTGAACTCCTTAGCTAGACGACTCACGGGCCATGTTTTCTTAATTGGAATGAAACGGGCGGTCTTCGTCAGTCGGTTAAACACTACCTAGGTAGCATCAAACTCTCTATTGAGTCTCAATCCCGTGACAAAGTTCATGGAGATGTCCTCCCACTTCCACTATGGCACGGGCAAAGGATGGAGCTCTCTTCCGGACCTGTGATGCTCAATCTTGACCTGCTAGCAGGGCACACACATATCGAGCCAAGTCGGGCTTCAAACCACCCCACCATAAGGAACATTTCACGTATTTGTACATCTTACTTGCTCCTGGATGTACTGAGTATGGGGTACCGTGAGCCTCACCCAATATCCTCTCTCTTAGCTCACTATCTGATGATACACAAATACGATCTTGACGCCTCATCACTCCATCAACACCAATGGTCAAATGAGGTGCCTCATCTTGAGACATCTTGTCTCGGATCCTAATCAAAGTCGGACAAATCTCATGCTTTTGTCGAATCTCTCCCAACAGATCAGGTAGTAACTCCAAAGTAGCCAAGAGAGGGTCTAAGTCCGGGAACTGAATCTCAACCTCTAACCATGCTACATCTCTCTACAACTGAGGATGTACAATCAACCGGGCTTGATTACATGATTTATGACACTAGTTTAGGAACTCATTTAGGTAGTTTTTCCCTTGTTCATGCATGGTTTGACGTTCATTTGTGACATTTGCGCCTAACTGAGTCATATGGCTACAAATGATATCTATACGGGATTTTGTCAGTTTTATATCCTTAGTTTTCCCGTTCTAGAGTATTTATATCCTTATTACTCTCCTACTCGGTTCTTCAGGCGGGTAGGTTAAGCTATCCACAAAGAGAGGTTGTAGGCTAGGGTTAGCATTTAGCTTGGGAGACAAGCTCGCACAAGGGAGGCCAAGAGACCAGAAGAGAGGCAAGCAATGGACGGGTTCCCTGGCCACCGCAAATGAACAAAAAGGCAAGGAAAGGGAGAAAAATAAAATAAAAGAAAATTAGGGGACAAAGAAAAATGGGAATAAACTCAATAGAAATATTTGGAACAGGATTCTGGATTGGAAAAACATTTCCGACTTTCAGGTAAAATAACTTACGAAAAATATACAATTCAAATATATATGAATATACTCGTAAAAATATAATTTACAATATAGAAATCGTTCTCGTAAAATATTTACTATAATAATTTAATAACTTAAATATGGTTAATATAAATATATAAAGTAGATAAATATATACATATGTACTCGTAAAAGTTAAATTATGACATAAAAATACTCGCAAATATATTTAAGCTCTCTAAAATATTAATAAAAATACGGAAAAGTATATATCGGAAACACACTTTATTTTAGGGCGTTTCAAAAGTGAAAAAAAAAACTATAAATAATTGATACGGGATTAGCCGCGAAGAACAAATCTAGACGAACAACCTGTTCTGAAGAATGAAGAACGCACAGCATGGACAACAATGAAAACAAGAAAACAAAAAGGGACAAGAAGAACCGAAAGGAACAGTGATAGAACCCTTGGATTCGAGATCCAAGAACCAAACCAGTGACAATTTGACCCCGCTTCTTACAACTCCACACAATTGATCTGAGAATCGAGAGCACGAAGAGGGTGCGTTGTTCGACTTGCAACACCAATCCCGAAGGAGATTGACATACACAAGAACGAGAAAGCCAGATCACACACACAAACTCACGAGACAAGAATGATTGAATTCTCTTGGATTCAATTCTGAAATGCTCTCAGCAAAACTTGTATAAAACTTGTCTGCCCACAAAAGAAGAGAGAAAAGGCTTTATATACATCCTAGGCCTTTTCTTCTAAAACAGATTAAAGAAACTAATCACAATAATTACATTAAGAGAGAGTTAAAAATAGCCCAGCAAACATAGAACACAATTGGACCTAATTAAACTCTCCTATTCAGCCTCTCACGTCCACATACTTAAATGAATGTTCCATCCATGCACATGCACACACGTGAAACCCCTTGTATATGATTTCAAGGCCTCTGCTTGTCCTTTGAAATGCGTCCCAAGGCCTGCCCAGAAACTAGAAACACAATTTAAGCTCCATTAATCATCTTGGCTGGGATGTGTTCGTGGTTGATCCACAAGATGGTCCTTAGACTTGATGAAGATGGACTTGGTTGAGCTTCATGGACCATGTTTAGGAAAAGAGCATTCATCTCAGCTTGACATTTAGCTTGCGCTCTTGTTAGAGTCCTTTGAGGTGGTGAAGATGGAGTTAGCTCAGATGATCCTTCATCATTCTCCCTTTCTTTAGAAGAATTCGACCTCGAATTGCCTTGATCATCATCCAAGAGCGGAAAAGGACTTAGATACCTCACATAGAATGTCGGATCACAAGCATAATCATCCGGCAAGTCAAGCACATAGGCGTTGTCACCCGCTTTGTGTAACACCTTGAAAGGCCCATTTCCTCTTGGGGAGAGCTTGGATTTCCGAAGCTGTTGAAACCTCTCCTTCCTCAAATGTAGCCATACAAGGTCACCAGGTTCAAATATAATCTTCTTGCGTCCTTGATTCGCCTTTTTTGCATTGTATTTTCCTTTCTCCTCGAGCTTGATCCTTGTCCAACTATGTAGCTCCTTGATGTGTTCAACCTGCATTTTAGCACTTAAATCCACTTGCTCCTTCTTAGGTAACGGTGTAAGATCAAAAGGGGTTAGTGGATCAAAACCATAAACACACTCAAAGGGAGAGATGGAAGTAGATGAGTGGACGACTCTATTATAGGCAAACTCAACATGTGGCAAGACATCTTCCCATTCTTTCAAATTCTTCTTGATGACAACCCTTAGAAGTGTTGTTAGGGTCCTATTAGTTACTTCCGTTTGTCCATCAGTTTGGGGGTGGCTTGATGTAGAAAATAACAACTTAGTTCCTAACTTTCCCCAAAGAGTTTTCCAAAAGTAACTCAAGAACTTAACATCCCTATCACTCACTATTGTCCTTGGAATACCATGTAACCTAACTACTTCTCGAAAGAACAAATTAGCTACATTGGCTACATCATCAGTTTTGTGACAAGCAATAAAGTGAGTCATCTTAGAGAATCGATCTACAACTACAAATATCGAATACCTTCCTCTTCTAGTCCTAGGCAATCCCACTATGAAATCCATGCTAATGTCTTCCCAAGGGGTTGTGGGGATTGGCAAAGGTGTATACAATCCATGAGGCTTCACTTTCGATTTAGCTCTAAGGCACTCTAAACACCTTTTAAGCACATTTTCAACATCCCTAAGCATATGTGGCCAATAAAAGTGTGAGTGCAGCATATCATAAGTCTTATCTCTCCCAAAACGACCCATTAAACCTCCTTTATGGGCTTCTTCCACTTACAGCAAACGAAGGGAACACCTAGGTATGCACACCTTATCTACTCAAAACCGAAATCCCTCAAACACATAGAATTTATCTAAGAAACCTTTTTGCACACAAAGCTTATATGTTTCTCCAAAGTCAAGATCAGATTCATAGAGCTCCTTAATGTAAACAAATCCTAACACCCTAGCATCCAAAGTAGTTAGCAATGTATGCCTCCTAGAAAGAGCATCCGCAACTACATTGTCTTTTCCCTTTTTATACTTGATAACATGAGGAAAAGTCTCAATAAATTCCATCCATCTACCATGCCTCCTATCTAGTTTATCTTGACTCCGAAAATGTTTCAAAGATTCATGATCAAATGCAAAATAAACTCTCTAGGCCACAAGTAGTGTTGCCATGTCTTAAGTACTCTAAATAATGCATACAACTCTTTATCATATGTAGAGTAGTTAAGACATGCCCCTTTAAGCTTTTCACTAAAAAAGGCAATAGGCTTACCTTCTTGCATTAGCACACCTCCTATGCCAATTCCCAATGCATCACACTCCACTTCAAAAGGCCTAGTGAAGCCCGGGAGAGCTAGTAAGTGTCTCGGTGAGAACCAACTTCAGCTTGTTGAAAGCACGTTCTTGAGCTACTTCCCACACAAATGGTGCATGTTTCTTGCAACACAAATGGTGCATGTTTCTTGCAAATCTCCGTCAAGGGTGCAACAATGGTACTGAAGTCTCTCACAAAGCGCCTATAGAAACTTGCAAGCCCATGGAAGCTCCTTACATGGCTAATGGATGTACGTGTTGGCCAATCTCGAATAGCTCTAATCCTCTAGGGACCTGCTATAGATTAAGGTATCATCAAAATACACTACAACAAATCTCCTTACGAATTGTCTTAAAACATGGTTCATTAAACGCATAAAAGTAGATGGAGCATTGGTTAACCCAAATGGCATAACAAGCCATTCATACAACCCAAATTTAGTCTTGAAGGTTGTCTTCCACTCTTCCCCCTCCTTCATTCGGATCTGATGGTAGGCACTTCGAAGGTCTATCTTGCTGAATGTTGATACGGGATTGTCCATGATTGAGTCGATCTAGGCACAATGATCTCGAACCAGGCTGAATGAAGCGATTTCAGAATGCGGAATGGACGTAGGTGATGAAATGGCGCAGGAATGGTGAAGAGAAGAACCAAAGAGATGTCAACGAAGGAACCAAGGCTGAAGAGCCAAAACCCCAATCGTGAATGCTCTAGACCCGTCTCCAATACAACTTTACACTAGCTCCGGCTGGACTAGCACAAAGAGGGACTCATGAAGGCTTGAAGCACCAATCCGAAGGCGGTTGACACAAACAAGCTCAGCCAAGCAACAACAGCAATGCCAACCAAAAACTCTCTTGTTCTTTGATTGATTTTATGAAATGATTACAAATGTAATTCTAAGCAATTGGGAATAACGTAACTAATCTGCAGCTAAAGAGGCTATCTATATAGACTCTTTTATCTAGAAAAAATAAAGAAAAGAAAATTAAAACATTAGTGGGAAGGTGGTAATAAGAGAGCTTCCTCTAATGTAGCTAACAACCTAACAAACAACTAATTCAGCTTAAAAATAGGCTGACTTATTCAAACTAATCCTAGGAGTGTGCTGGACGTTTTTTAAGAGCAAATTGGGCTATCCGAATGGGCTGAATTGTTCAACAGATCCATGAGTGATTTGGCTGTGTTTTAAGAGCCCAAATGATGATCCGAATGAGCTGACTTGTTACTCTCTTGGGCCTCCTGGAACGTGATCAGCTTGCTATCCTCTTGGGCTGCATTGGACATGAGCAACAACCTACCCTCTTGGACTGCCTTGGACGTGTTTGCTTGCCTCCCCTCTTGGGGTGCTTTGGACGTGATCAACATCTCCTTCTCTTGGACTGCTTTGGACGTAATCAACAGCTTCTCCTCTTGGGCTGCATTAGACGTGAACAACAGCCTCCCCTCTTGGCTTCTTTGGACGTGATCAACAGCCTCCTCTTGGACTGCTTTGTACGTGAGCAACATCTCCTCCCTCTGCTTGCTTGCTCCTGCATTCATCAAAAGATTAACACATGAGGTATGGCAATTAAATGGTTCATGCATTGTGCCAAGCAATAGCACTTCCCTTGACGTAGCTTCTTGGATCTCCTTAGCTCTTGCTCTAGTAATGGGACCTTGATAGCTTCCATGTGATGGTCCTACATCATCCACTCCTTCTTGGAAAGAATTCGACCCCGAATTTTCATCTTGTTCCGAATCTCCTTCATAGGGGCTCAAATCACCTACATTAAAAGTGGTACTAACTCCATACTCTTCCGGTAAGTCCAACACATAAGCATTGTCGTTAATCCGGTGTAAGACTTTGAATGGTCCATCACCCCGTGGTGCTAGCTTGGAATGGCGTTTTGTCGGAAACCGCTCTTTCCTTAGATGTAGCCAAACTAAGTCGCCGGGCTGGAAAACCATCTTCTGACGTCCTTTGTTGTTCCGAGCTGCAGTTTCAACGCCCTTCTTATCAAGTGCAGCTTTGGTCTTAACATGAAGTTCCTTAATGTAGTCCACCTGTTCCAAAGCATCAAAAGCTACTCGATCCTTTCGAGGAATCGGTAATAAGTCCAAAGGAGTTAAAGGGTTAAATCCATAAACACATTTGAAAGGTGATAACGAAGAGGAAGAATACATGGTGCGATTATAAGCAAACTCAATATGTGGTAACATGTCTTCCCATTCTTTTAAGTTATCTTTCAACATGGCTCTAAGGAGGGTCGTTAGGGTCCTATTGGTGACTTCCGTTTGCCCATCTGTTTGGGGATGACTAGAGGTCGAGAATAGTAATCTAGTACCCATTTTCCCCCAAAGTGTCTTCCAAAAGAAACTCAAAAACTTGACATCCCTATCACTAACAATAGTTTTAGGTATTCCATGCAATCTCACTATTTCCTTAAAGAAAAGATTAGCAACATTATATGCATCATCAGTTTTATGACATGGAATAAAATGTGCCATTTTAGAGAATCTATCTACTACCACAAAAATGGAATCTCTTCCTTTCTTAGTCCTAGGTAGTCCAACAATGAAATCCATACTTATGTCCTCCCAAGGGCTATTAGGCGTTGGTAAGGGTGTATACAGCCCATGGGGTTGTACCCTAGCTTTGGCCTTAAGACATTCAATGCACCTTTTCAGCATGTGTTCTACATCCCTTAACATATGAGGCCAATAAAAGTGAGTTTGCAACATGTGATAAGTTTTGTCCCTCCCAAAATGCCCCATTAGACCTCCTTTATGGGCTTCTTCCACTAATAAGATCCTAAGGGAACATCTAGGTATGCAAATCTTATCCACTTTAAACAAGAAACCTTCAAACACAAAATACTTATCATAAGGGCCTTGAGTAGTGCATCTATGAAATATCTTCCCAAATGCAGCATCATCCACATATAATTCCTTAATGTAAGTAAAACCTAACATCCTAGAATCCAAGGTGGTAATTAAGGTGTATCTCCTAGACAATGCATCCGCTACGACATTATCCTTTCCTTTCTTATACTTGATAATGCAAGGAAAGGTTTCGATGAACTCCATCCACCTACCATGCAGCCTATCTAGCTTATCTTGGCTCCTAAAGTGTCTAAGTGAATCATGATCAGTTTTCAAAACAAACTCTTGAGGCCAAAGGTAATCAATTTATCTCTCTCAACTTGGATACCATGAGGCGGGTTGCCATGTTTTGAGTACTCTAAACAAGGCATACAACTCTTTGTCATAAGTGGAATAGTTTAAGCATGCACCCTTCAATTTTTCACTAAAGAAAGCTAGAGGCTTACCTTCTTGCATAAGGACGCCGCCAATACCAATACCGGATGCGTCGCATTCAACCACAAAGGGTTTAGTGAAGTCCGGTAGAGCGAGTAGTGGTGCATGGGTGAGGCGTCTCTTGAGCTCTTCAAAAGCTCTTTGTTGCGGTTCATTCCACTCAAAAGGAACCTTCTTTTTGGTCAAAGCCGTGAGTGGTGCTGCAATGGTGCTAAAATCTCTCACAAACCTTCTATAGAATGTAGCTAGGCCATGGAAACTCCTTACGTCACCAACCGACCTAGGAACGGGCCATTCATTGATTGCCTTCACCTTGTCCTCATCCACTTGCAAACCATTGGCACTTACTACAAAACTAAGAAAAATCACTCGGTTAGTATAGAAATCACACTTTTGAATATTAGCATACAAGTATTCTATACGCAATGTAGCAAGCACATCTCTCAAATGATTTTCATGCTCCTTTAAAGTCTTACTATATAGATAAGAATGTCATCAAAGTAGACTACAACAAATAAACCGATATAAGGTCTCAAAATACGATTCATTAATCTCATGAAAGTACTAGGAGCGTTAGTTAAGCCAAAAGGCATTACTAGCCACTCATAGAGTCCAAATTTGGTTTTAAAAGCTGTTTTCCATTCATCCCCTTCCCTCATTCTAATTTGATGGTAGCCACTCCTAAGGTCAATCTTAGTGAAAATGGTAGCTCCATGTAACTCATCAAGCATATCATCTAAACGGGGAATCGGGTGTCTATACTTGATAGTAATGTTATTGATTGCTCTACAATCAATACACATTCTCCAAGTATTATCCTTCTTGGGTACTAGCAGGACGGGAACGGCACAAGGACTAAGGCTTTCCCACACATACCCCTTATCTAGCAAGGCTTGAACTTGGTTCTGAATTTCCTGGGCTTCCGTAGGGTTCATCCTATAGGCGAGCCTATTGGGAAGAGTGGCTCCGAGTATTAAATCTATTTGGTGTTCAATGCCCCTAATGGGCGGCAAGCCGGCTGGAATCTCCTCAGGAAAAACGTCCCTAAACTCGTCTAACAGCCCCTGAATAGCACTAGGAAGTGGAATCGTAGAGTCATGAGGCACATTTACTAGAGATTTACACAAACTCATCATTAGCACATCAATAGAAGCATAGTTAGTGACATATTCATTCCTAGACTCAAGATAGCTACTTGTTGGTTGTACTAACAATGTTTGATGGGTTTTGTTCTCTTTACTCTTAGGCCGTGTGATCTTAGGCTGTGGAGGGGTTCCTTGCTCTACCCTCTTGTTCTCATAGTACTCGGCTATTTGTAAAGGTGTCATAGGTTTAAGTGTTAAAGTTTTACCTTTATGCTCAAAGCTATATTTGTTAGAAAACCCATCATGAACAACTTTCCTATCATATTGCCATGGACGGCCAAGCAGCAAGTGACAAGCATTCATAGGCACAACATCACATGTAATAACATCCTCATATGATCCTAATGTTATATTGACCTTAGTTTGCTTATTGACCTTAAGTTCTCCACACTCATTCATCCAATGTAGTTTATATGGCCTAGGGTGATAAAATGTAAGAAGTTGTAATTTGTTTACCATTTCAGTGCTAGCTATGTTGCAACAACTTCCTCCATCAATTATCACATTACACACTTTGCCTTTAATACTACACCTAGTATGAAACAGATTTTCACGTTGGTTATCCTCACAAGGTGCTAATTGGACATGCAAAGTTCTCCTAGCTATCAAAGATTCACCTTGTTCATACTCAATGCAATCATGATGCTCATTTTGTTCATTGTCATCAATTAATGCATTTTCATCATCTAATTCCACATCATCCTCACTCTCATATTCTCCTAGATGGTTTATGATCTAAGTGCGTCTATTAGGACATTCTCTACTCATATGACCTCTACCTTGGCATTTAAAACACACAGTGTCCCTAATCTAGAGTTAGAGATAGGAGTACTCCCTCGATGATCACTTGAAGGCTCATTCAAGGATCGTGGTGTAGTGGACGGTGTAGAAGACCTTCTTTGCCCTTCTTGGCCCATAGGTGCCGATTTTCTCTCTTCCTTCCGGCCTCCTTGCTCCTTGCTGTTGTTGTTAGGCAGCAGCCGGCTCCCTTGTGCTTTCCAAGCATTGGGCGTTCCATGGGTGGGTTGTATTCCCGGTTTCGCACCTTAGTCTTCCTTTCCACCTTGATGGCCAAGTGTTTTCTTGCTGTATGGATACATATCAACCTCATTAGCCAAATTAGAATTCAGAATACGAAGGTACCTTGCCATAGTGTTTTCTTCATCTTCTAGAACGTTGGCCTTCACCATAGCAACTTACATATTCGTATAAGCTTCCTCAGCGCTAAGAGAGCCTTGTCTCAAATTTTCCAACCGTTGTCGAAGCTCTCGGGTATAGTGAGGTGGGACGAACCTAGCCCTCATTAGTGCCTTCATATGCTCCCATGTGGTGATTTGAGGATCCAATGTTCGAACTCTTTCTTTGACTACGTGATCCCACCATACCAAAGCATAGCCTTGGAACTCGAGAGCGGCTAGCTGAACCTTCCTAGGCTCGCTAAAGTTGCGACACAACCAGATTTGCTCAACTTTAGTTTCCCACTCCGTGTAGACGTCGGGATCACACTTTCCTTCAAAGACGGGAATTTTGATTTTGACTTTTCCGAGTCCGTCTTGCTCTTGATAGGGCCGAAAGTTATCTCTTCCTTGCCTTGGCTGCTAGAATGGCCGATTGTAACCCTCCCACGTGTGGTCCTCAAAATGAGCTTCATTCCGTCGCTGAAAGTTATCAATAAAGGGTGGCATGTTAGAAGCATTAGGGGGTTCGTTGGAATGTAAATTACCTTGATCCGGATAACCCGGCTCTCTAGTAACACGTGAAGGACCGCCAAACTCATAGTTGGTTCTCAAAGGTGGTGTCCCGGATGGTGGTGTTCGTGCTTCCATAGACTCCACTCGTTTGGATAGGTTAGCTACGGAATCGGACAATTGTTTCAATAGACTGATCATTTCAAGCATGACGGTCTCGCTACTCGACTTGTTGGGACTTAGGGACCTGAACATGCTCAAGTAACAAACAAAGAACCGGTTAGGTTAGAAAAGCAAAGATCTCACTTGTGTATCGCTCACACTCTCGTTGGTATTGCCTAGCTGGTGGCTCGAGTTGTAAGGATCCAACACCTTAAGATCGCGATTTCTGAACCTTCTTAGCAACCCTTTGAAACTAGAACTGCTGAAACTAAATGTTAGTGTCAGAGATGGATCAAGACACCCCTAATTGGAGTATTGACCGTTGGGTTGGTGTAGGTACGGTGAATGTGTTTAGAATGACGTTTTGAGCTGTTTGAAAGAGTTTACTTGTGCTTGATGTAGATTAATAAGGGCCAACCGTTTTTTGTATGTGTTTTTTTTTTTTTTTTTGAAAAATCTCTTAGACTTTGTCAAAGATTTGAGGGAGAGAAGGTAACCTGAAACTGATTGCAACGAGAATTATAGGAGAGTAGGTTACCGAATTGTGTATGCAGCGTTTGAGCTCTCTTTTTGTTTTGTTTTCGTTTTGTGTTTACCTCTCCTCAAGATGTTGTACGGCACTAAGAACCCTTGGCTTTTGCCTTTGAACACTTCAAGCACAAGTTAAACCTCAATTGGATAAGCAATAGGTTAACAAAGAAGAAAGGAGTGATCAATTATACCAACTGAGCTCTGATACCAACTGATACGGGATTGTCCGTGATTGAGTCGATCTAGGCACAATGATCTCGAACCAGGCTGAATGAAGCGATTTCAGAATGCGGAATGGACGTAGGTGATGAAATGGCGCAGGAATGGTGAAGAGAAGAACCAAAGAGATGTCAACGAAGGAACCAAGGCTGAAGAGCCAAAACCCCAATCGTGAATGCTCTAGACCCGTCTCCAATACAACTTTACACTAGCTCCGGCTAGACTAGCACAAAGAGGGACTCGTGAAGGCTCGAAGCACCAATCCGAAGGCGGTTGACACAAACAAGCTCAGCCAAGCAACAACAGCAATGCCAACCAAAAACTCTCTTGTTCTTTGATTGATTTTGTGAAATGATTACAAATGTAATTCTAAGCAATTGGGAATAACGTAACTAATCTGCAACTAAAGAGGCTATCTATATAGACTCTTTTATCTAGACAAAATAAAGAAAAGAAAATTAAAACATTAGTGGGAAGGTGGTAATAGGAGAGCTTCCTCTAATGTAGCTAACAACCTAACAAATAACTAATTCAGCTTAAAAATAGGCTGACTTATTCAAACTAATCCTAGGAGTGTGCTGGACGTTTTTTAAGAGCAGATTGGGCTATCCGAATGGGCTGAATTGTTCAACAGATCCATGAGTGATTTGGCTGTGTTTTAAGAGCCCAAATGATGATCCGAATGAGCTGACTTGTTACTCTCTTGGGCCTCCTGGAACGTGATCAGCTTGCTATCCTCTTGGGCTGCATTGGACATGAGCAACAGCCTACCCTCTTGGACTGCCTTGGACGTGTTTGCTTGCCTCCCCTCTTGGGGTGCTTTGGACGTGATCAACAGCTCCTTCTCTTGGAATGCTTTGGACGTAATCAACAACTTCTCCTCTTGGGCTGCATTAGACGTGAACAACAGCCTCCCCTCTTGGCTTCTTTGGACGTGATCAACATCCTCCTCTTGGACTGCTTTGTACGTGAGCAACATCTCCTTCCTTTGCTTGCTTGCTCCTGCATTCATCAAAAGATTAACACATGAGGTATGGCAATTAAATGGTTCACGCATTGTGCCAAGCAATAGCACTTCCCTTGACGTAGCTTCTTGGATCTCCTTAGCTCTTGCTCTAGTAATGGGACCTTGATGGCTTCCATGTGATGGTCCTACATCAGATGTAGTGGCGCCATGGAGCTCATCTAGCATATCATCGAGGTGGGGAATAGGGTGGCGGTACTTAATGGTTATGTTGTTGATAGCCCTACAATCAACACACATCCTCCAAGTGTTGTCCTTCTTAGGCACTAATAGGACAGGAACGGTGCAAGGGCTAAGGCTTTCTCTAACGTATCCCTTATCTAGGAGGTCTTGGACTTGGGTTTGGATCTCTTGACTCTCCTTAGGGTTCATCTTATAGGCTGGTCTGTTAGGAAGTGTAGCTCCGGGAATAAGGTCAATCTGATACTCTATGCCTCTCAAAGGTGGAAGGCCATGAGGTATCTCTTCCGGAAACACATCCTTAAACTCTATGATGGCTGTAATGGTAGGGGGTAAGATAGCCTGTGTTTTTTCACTCACTAAGGTTAGCTCTTTACACAACCTCATCAAGATGGTATCTAACGGTAGGTACTCACTTTGGAACTCAAGTTTAGAAGCTAACAAGGCCGTAGGAGTCTGATTTGTGGGCTTAACCAAGAGATTACTAGGTTGTTGGCTAGGGGATGTGTCTATGGCAGGTTCTTGGTGTCTCGATGACTTGCTCTTGTTCACTCGCCTTCTTCTTCTCAAATGCCTCCGCAATCTGCATGGGAGTCATAGGTTTTAGAGTAACGGGTTTTTCATTAAAAGTTAATGAATACCTATTAGTAAAACCATCATGCATAACTGTCCTATCATATTGCCAAGAACAGCCTAATAACACATGACAAGCTTGCATAGGCACAAGATCACATAAAACCGTGTCTTCATAATGGCCTAAAGTAAAAGTGATCTTAGCTTGCCTATTAACCTTTAACTCACCACATTCATTCATCCAATGTAGCTTATATGGCCTAGGGTGATAAAATGTAGGAATTTGCAACTTAGATATCATTTCCGTGCTAGCAATATTGCAACAACTTCCTCCATCAATAATAACATTACAAACCTTTCCTTTAACCGAGCATCTAGTGTGAAACAAGTTTTCTCTTTGGTTATCTTCACAAGGAGCATTTTGTGCACTCAAAGTTCTCCTAGATATCAAGGAATTATCATGCTCAAGACTTTTATCACAAATCATGGAAGTGTTAGCTAGGAATGAGCTAGGATGATCAAATAACACTCTCTTAGCTAATAAACAATCTCCTTGCTCATATTCAATCCCATCATTATCCAAATCATCATGATCATGCATATTAAGCTCAAAATCATCATTATCATGCTCATGCTCAGATTCGGACTCATATTGCCCTAAATGGTTAACTAGCAAAGTTCTTTTGTTAGGACAATCCTTCATCATGTGCCCTCTTCCTTGGCACTTAAAACATACAATATCCCTAGCTCTAGATGAAGGGTTAGAAGTACTCCCTTGAGTGCCTTTAGGTAGTGTAGGCGTGGACTTGGTAGGGGCTGCATAAGGAGCCTTGCATGGGCCTCCTTGCTCCGGGGCTAGCTTCTCCTTGCTTGGCACCTCCCGTTTGTAATTCCCTTGTTGGCGGCCTCCTTGGCTCCTCCATGAGCTAGGCGCGCCATAGGCAACCTTACCTCCTTGCTTCTTGCCTTCATTTTCCTTTCTACTTTGATTGCTAGGTGGAGCAATTTTGTCATAGAGCTATAGGGAAAAAGACCTATCTCGTTAGAAAAACTTGAATTGAGAATACGAAGATACCTAGCCATTGTAGTCTCTTCATCCTCTCGCACATTAGCCTTTACCATGGCCATTTGCATGGCATTATAGGTCTCCTCGGCTGTCATGGCTCCTTGCCTCAAGTTCTCCAACCTTTGCCTCAATTCTTGAGTGTAATGTTGAGGCACAAACCGAGCTCTCATCAAGGCCTTCATGTGCGCCCAAGTAACTACCGGTGCATCCAAAGTTCTCCTCCTTTCCTTCACCAAATCATCCCACCATATCATAGCATAATCAATAAACTCAAGAGCTGCGAAATGTACCTTCTTATGCTCGGGAAAGTTATGGCATGACCATATGTGTTCTATCTTCGCCTCCCAAGCCATGTACACGTCCGGGTCACATTTGCCTTCAAAGCTTGGGATCTTCACCTTTACTTTGCCAAAACAAACATACTCCGGATCTCGCTCCCTCCTTGGCTGGCCACCATAGGGCTCACGCCTCTGCTCGTCTTGGCGCCGGCCGTCATGAGGTCTCCGGGGCTGTTGGCGCTCCCTTCGTCCGTTTGGCCTCCATTCCTCGTCATCTCTATCACCGTCCTCATCCTGCTCATAAGCTTGATTCTGAAACTGTTGAGGATAGGTATGCTAATTATCATGTATAATGGGAGAAGAAGGGATAGAAACGTGCTCCTCGAAAGCAAGATTGCCCCATCCCGGTTGGGACACGGTGTGACCTAAGCCTTGGATATTCCGAGAGGGCTGCGTGGCATTAGAGTACCGGGCTGCTTGAAATGCCTCTTGTTGGCTTTGGAGTGGTATTCGATCTTGCCCTTGGTGTTGAGCCCTCGAGTGGTCTCCTACCTGCATGTTGCCTCCTAGTGGTCGAGGCTCCGGAAATACCTTAGACGCCATGATGTAGGGTCATCCGAGCTAGCTCCATCTTCAACACCACATGGAGCCCTAACAAGAGCTCAAGCCAAACGCCAAGCGGAGATGGATGCTATCTTCCTAGCCATGGTTCAAGAAGCTCACCCAAGCTCACCTCCAATGAGTCCAAGGCCCGTCATGATGCTTAGCCACATTGGACCAGCCAAGAAGAAGTTGAATGGAGCATAGGAGAGCTTCACGTGTGCATGTGCATGGCTGGAGTGAGAAGCTAGTTAGAAAGTGTTAAGTAAATCCTAGAATTAGTCTATTTTCTGGATTTATTTAAAACACTCTAATTCGTAAATATTGTATTTATTTTTCTTTTCTATTTTTAGGAGAGAAGGTCTAGGTTGTATATAAAACCTTTCTCTCCTCCTTTTTAGTTGGTAGATTACGTTAAACAGATTGCCTATGTGCCAAAATCGAACCTTTTGAGTTCAGCCTATTATCTCGTGAGAATTGCGGTGTTAGCATAGCTTTCTCGTTCTTGTGTGTGTCAATCTCCTTCGGGTTGGTGCTACAAGTCGAATCGAAGCAACCTCTTTGTGCCTTCGATAACTCTAGATCGATTGTGTGAAGTTGTAAGAAGCGGGGTCGAATCGTCATCGGTTTGGTTCTTGGATAATCGAATCCAAGGGTTCTATCATTTTGTTCCTTTCGGTTCTTCCTTCCTATTTTCGTTCCCCCTCTTTGTTTTGCACGTTTTCATTCATTCTTGTTTGCTGAATTTCGTTTGCTTCTATTCCCGAAAACAGGTTGCTCGTCTAGATCCATTCTTCGTGGCTAATCCACGTATCAATTGGTATTAGAGCTAATTGACGTTCAACCTACAAAAAGAGTCGGTAAATCATTCAAAAACCAAAAGTGTCTCGTTTTCTTGTTTGAGTCTTGCTTTGTTTTGAGTCTATTGCCATTTCTATTCTAAGTTTTTGATTGAACTAACAAGTTCGTTGCTTTTGTTTGTGAATTTTGGACGCCGGCACCCCTCCTACACCACGCCTACCACCAGCCCTTGTGCCTACCACCACGCCTGCCACCAGCCTTGCCCCACGTCCAAACACAAACACCAAACTAGCCCTAAACGTTCAAAAAGAGAGGTTGAATCTCCAGCCTATTTTCAACTAAATAGATTTTCTTAGCATTTTGTTTTATTTTTCTTTAATTCCAGCACTAATATTCGAATAGCTGGTTGTTATTTGTTTTATTTGTTTTCATTTTAGTAACTAGATAGCTAGCAACTCTCAAGTTGTTATAGGATTTTATTTCTTTCATTTTTATTTCATTTGTCTCTTTTGAATTCAAATTGAGGCCTGATTTGAAAAAAAAGGAAAGAAAGAAAAGAAAAGAAAGAAAAAGAAAAGAAAAGAAAAGAAAAGAAAAGAAAGAAAAAAAATGAGCCGTAGTTATTCATTTTCATTTCATTTCATTCTTGCTAGCCTACTCTTGTTTTATTTCATAGTTTATAATAGTTGAAGTTGTGCTTGCTAAGTGTTATTTTCAGCAACCAAAGAGGACTACAAAGGAGCTCATCTCACTCAAAGGACCAAGCCATTCACGCCTAGCCTAGCTTCACCCTAGCCTAGCCAGGCCTTGGCCCTCGCCTAGCTCACTTCACTCGAGCCACGCCCTAGCCTTGACCAGCCCTTCTACACACACCTTCGGTGTCCAAGGTTTGCTTGCTTAGGCTTGACGAGTAAGTTCTTTCAAGGCTTATCCTGAGTTCAAATTTTGAGTCCATACTTAGTTGCATATAACATTCGTGCAACTTGTCCTTTCCGTTTTGAGTCGTTTCTTCTCTTTTATTGAGTCAAACACGTTTTAAGGTGATTGAAATCGAACTTCGCTTCTACTTTAAAGCTTTTGTTTGGCTAAGTATTGAACTCACGTGAGGTTTTTGACTAATACAAGACGAGCCATCAACAAGCTTGTTGAGCACCATAGAGAGTGAGAGTTTGCTTTTGAGTGATACACTTGTAAGGCGTTTTTGTTTTAGCTAACCTAACGTGTTTGAGTGTTTTAGTGTCTTTGAACAATGTCAGGAACTCCCACAGGTACGCCAAGCCCCGAGCCTATTACTCTGGAGTTGTTTAACCTTATCAAGGGCTTGAAAGATAGCATTGAAGGGTTAACTACAAGGTTGTCCAACTTGGAGGCGTCTAAGGTAGTTCCGGAGCCTCGGCCACTAGGAGGCAACAGGGAGGTAGGAGACCACTCGAGAGCTCAACACCAAGGGCAAGACCGAATACCACTCCAAAGCCAACAAGAGGCTTTTCAAGCAGCCCGACACTCTAATGCCACGCAGCCCTCTCGGAATGTCCAAGGCTTAGGCCACGCCGTGTCCCAACCGGGATGGGGCAATCTTGCTTTCGAGGAGCACGTTTCTATCCATTCTTCTCCTATTATACATGATAATATGCCTAACTATCCTCAACAGTTTCAGAATCAAGCTTATGAGCAGGATGAGGACGGTGATGGAGATGACGAGGAATGGAGGCTAAACGGGCGAAGGGAGCGCCAACAGCCCCCGAGACCTCATGACGGCCGGCGCCAAGACGAGCAGAGGCGTGAGCCCTATGGTGGCCAGCCAAGGAGGGAGCGAGATCCGGAGTATGATGGCCTTGGCAAAGTGAAGGTGAAGATCCCAAGCTTTGAAGGCAAATGTGACCCCGACGTGTACATGGCTTGGGAGGCGAAGATAGAGCAAATATGGTCATGCCAGAACTTTCCCGAGCATAAGAAGGTACATTACGCAGCTCTTGAGTTTATTGATTATGCTATGATATGGTGGGATGATTTGGTGAAGGAAAGGAGGAGAACTTTGGATGCACCGGTAGTTACTTGGGCGCACATGAAGGCCTTGATGAGAGCTCGGTTTGTGCCTCAACATTACACTAGGGAATTGAGGCAAAGGTTGGAGAACTTGAGGCAAGGAGCCATGACCGCCGAAGAAACCTATAATGCTATGTAAATGGTCATGGTAAAGGCTAATGTGCGAGAGGACGAAGAGACTACAATGGCTAGGTATCTTCGTATTCTCAATTCAAGTTTTTCTAATGAGATAGATCTTTTTCCCTATAGCTCTATGACAGAATTGCTCCACTTAGCAATCAAAGTAGAAAGGAAAGTGAAGGCAAGAAGTCAAGGAGGTAAGGCTGCCTATGGTGCGCCTAGCTCATGGAGGAGCCAAGGAGGTCGCCAACAAGGAAATTATAACCGGGAGGTGCCAAGCAAGGAGAAGCTAGCCCCGGAGCAAGGAGGTCCACGCAAGGCTCCTTATGCAGCCCCTACCAAGCCCACGCCTACAATACCTAAAGGCACTCAAGGGAGTACTTCTAACCCTTCATCTAGGGCTAGAGATATTGTATGTTTGAATTGCCAAGGAAGAGGGCACATGATGAAGGATTGTCCTAACAAAAGAACTTTGCTAGTTAACCATTTAGGGCAATATGAGTCCGAATCTGAGCATGAGCATGATAATGATGATTTTGAGCTTAATATGCATGATTTGGATGATGATGGGATTGAATATGAGCAAGGAGATTGCTTATTAGCTAAGAGAGTGTTATTTGATCATCCTAGCTCATTTCTAGCTAACACTTACATGATTTGTGATAAAAGTTTTGAGCATGATAATTCTTTGATAGCTAGGAGAACTTTAAGTGTACAACCTGCTCCTTGTGAAGATAACCAAAGAGAAAACTTGTTTCACACTAGATGCTCGGTTAAAGGAAAGGTTTGTAATGTTATTATTGATGGAGGAAGTTGTTGCAATATAGCTAGCACCAAAATGATATCTAAGTTGCAAATTCCTACATTTTATCACCCTAGACCATATAAGTTGCATTGGATGAATGAATGTGGTGAGTTAAAGGTTAATAGGCAAGCTAAGATCACTTTTACTTTAAGCCATTATGAAGACACGTTTTTATGTGATGTTGTGCCTATGCAAGCTTGTCATGTGTTGTTAGGCCGCCCTTGGCAATATGATAGGAGAATTATGCATGATGGTTTTACTAATAGATATTCTTTTGTATTCAATGGTAAAACCGTGACTCTTAAGCCTATGACTCCCTTGCACATTGCGGAGGCATTTGAGAAGAAGAAGGCAAGTGAGCAAGAGCAAGGACAAGCTAAGAAGGGGAGCAAGTTGTCGAGCCAAGACCCCTCCCTAGCCACGCCTTCTGACCACCAACCTAGCACCCTTGTGTCCACGGCCACAAAACAGCCCACAACAGCCTTGTTAGCTTCCAAACTTGATCTACAAAATGACTACCTACCCTTAGACACCACCTTGATGATGTTGTGTAAGGAGCTCACCTTGATGAGTGATGAAGCCAAGGCTAGCTTACCACCTACTATCTCAGCCATCCTTGAGGAGTTTAAGGATGTGTTTCCGGAAGAAATACCACATGGCCTTCCACCTTTGAGAGGCATTGAGCACCAAATTGACCTTATTCCCGGCGCCACACTCCCAAATAGACCAGCCTACCGAATGAACCCAAAGGAGAGTCAAGAGATCCAAGCGCAAGTTCAAGACCTCCTAGACAAGGGCTACGTGAGGGAGAGCTTAAGTCCGTGCGCCGTGCCCGTGCTCTTGGTGCCTAAGAAGGACAACACATGGAGGATGTGTGTTGATTGTCGAGCTATCAACAACATCACCATCAAGTACCGCCACCCTATTCCCCGCATAGATGACATGCTTGATGAGCTACATGGCGCCACCACCTTTAGCAAGATAGACCTACGGAGTGGATAGCATCAAATCTGAATGAAGGAGGGGAACGAGTGGAAAACAGCCTTCAAAACTAAGTTTGGTTTGTATGAGTGGCTAGTTATGCCATTTGGGTTAACTAATGCTCCTTCTACTTTTATGCGTCTAATGAATCATGTTTTGAGACATTTTATAGGAAAGTTTGTTGTAGTATACTTTGATGACATCTTAATCTATAGCAGGTCCCTAGAGGAGCATGAAGAACATCTAAGGGAAGTAGTTCTTACCCTTAGGGTTGAACACTTGTATGCTAATCTTAAGAAATATAGCTTTTTCACTAATGAGGTTATATTTCTTGGTTTTGTAGTGACTACACAAGGCCTACAAGTGAATGAGGAGAAGATTAGAGCAATCAAAGATTGGCCCACGCCAACATCCATCAGCCAAGTAAGGAGTTTCCATGGGCTTGCAAGCTTCTATAGGCACTCTATGAGAGACTTTAGTACCATTGCCGCGCCCTTGACGGAAATCTGCAAGAAGCATGATACGGGGATTAGCCGCGAAGAATGGATCTAGACGAGCAACTTGTTTTCGGGAATAGAAACAAATGAAATTCAGCAAACAAAGATGAAGGAAACGTGCAAAGCAAAGAGGGAAAACGAAATAAGAAAGAAGAACCGAAAGGAACAAACGATAGAACCCTTGGATTCGATTATCCAAGAACCAAACCGATGACGATTCGACCCCGCTTCTTACAACTTCACACAATCGATCAAGAGTTATCGAAGGCACGAAGAGGTTGCTTCAATTCGACTTGTAGCACCAACCCGCGAAGGAGATTGACACACAAGAACGAGAAAGCTATGCAAACACCACAATTCTCACAAGACAAGAGGCTGAACTCAAAGGGGTTCAATTTGGCACTTAGGCAATGAGTTTAACGTATTTTGTCTACAAAAGGAAGAGAGAAAGGTTTATATACAACCTAGACCTTCTCTCCTAGAAAATAGAAAAGAAATAAAAACAATAATTACAAATTAGAGTATTTTAAATAAATCCATAAAATAGACTAATTTTAGGCTTTATTTAACACTCTCTAACTAGCTTCTCACGCCAGCCATGCACATGCACACGTGAAGCTCTCCTATGCTCCATTCAACTTCTTCTTGGCTGGTCCAATGTGGCTAAGCATCATGACGGGCCTTGGACTCATTGGAGGTGAGCTTGGGTGAGATTCTTGAACCATGGTTAGGAAGATAGCATCCATCTCCACTTGGCGTTTGGCTTGAGCTCTTGTTAGGGCTCCTTGTGGTGTTGAAGATGGAACCGGCTCGGATGACCCTTCATCATTCTCCCCTTCTTTAAAAGGATTCGACCTCGAATTTCCTTGATCATCACTAAGGGGTGGAAAAGGGCTTAGATCCCTCACATTGAACGTGGGATCACAAGCATAGTCGTCCGGCAAGTCTAGCACATAGGCATTGTCACCAGCCTTGTGTAGCTCCTTGAAAGGCCCGTTTCCTCTTGGAGAGAGCTTGGACTTCCGAAGTTGTTGAAACCTCTCCTTCCTCAAGTGTAGCCATACAAGGTCACCGGCCTCAAATGTAACCTTCTTCCTTCCTTGGTTTGCCTTGGTTGCGTTGTATTTGCCTTTCTCCTCAAGCTTAATCCTTGTCCTCCTATGTAGCTCCTTGATGTGTTCAACCTGCATTTTAGCACTTAAATCCGCTCGCTCCTTCTTAGGCACTGGTGTAAGATCAAAAGGGGTTAGTGGATTAAAACCATAAACACACTCAAATGAAGAGATGGAAATAGACGAATGCACAACTCTATTATAGGCAAATTCAACATGTGGCAAGACATCCTCCCATTCCTTTAGATTCTTTTTGATGACAGCCCTTAAAAGTGTGGTTAAAGTCCTATTAGTTACTTCCGTTTGCCCATCAGTTTGGGGGTGGCTTGATGTAGAAAATAACAATTTCGTGCCTAGCTTTTCCCAAAGAGTCTTCCAAAAATAACTTAAGAACTTAACATCCCTATCACTTACTATTGTCCTTGGAATTCCATGTAATCTAACTACTTCCCGAAAGAATAGATTAGCTACGTTGGCCGCATCATCAGTTTTGTGACAAGCAATAAAGTGAGCCATTTTTGAGAAACGATCTACAACCACAAAAATCGAGTCCCTACCTCTTTTAGTCCTAGGCAATCCCACAATAAAGTCCATACTAATGTCTTCCCAAGGGGCTGTTGGGATGGGCAAAGGTGTGTACAATCCATGAGGCTTCACTTTAGATTTAGCTCTAAGGCATTCTAAGCATCGTTTAAGTACATTTTTAACATCCCTAAGCATGTGTGGCCAATAAAATTGTGAGTGCAGCATAGCATAAGTTTTATCCCTCCCAAAATGACCCATTAAACCTCCTTTATAGGCTTCCTCTACTAACAACAATCGAAGGGAACACCTAGGTATGCACACCTTATCAATTCGAAACAAAAATCCCTCAAACAAATAGTATTTATCCAAGGAACCTTTTTGCACATAACTTATATGTATCACCAAAATCAATATCAGATTCATAGAGCTCCTTAATATAAACAAAGCCTAATACCTTAGCATCCAATGTAGTCAACAATGTGTACCTCCTAGAGAGGGCATCTACCACTACATTGTCTTTTCCCTTTTTATACTTGATAACATAGGGAAAAGTCTCAATAAATTCCATCCACCTACCATGCCTCCTATCTAGTTTATCTTGACTCCGAAAATGCTTCAAAGACTCATGATCGGAATGCAAAATAAACTCTCTAGGCCACAAGTAGTGTTGCCATGTCTTAAGCACTCTAAACAAAGCATATAACTCTTTATCATAGGTAGAGTAATTAAGACATGCTCCTTTGAGCTTTTCACTAAAGAAGGCAATAGGCTTACCTTCTTGCATGAGCACGTCGCCTATGCCAATGCCCGAAGCGTCACACTCCACTTCAAAGGGCCTAGTGAAGTCGGGAAGAGCTAGCAAGGGCGCCTCGGTTAAGACCAATTTCAGCTTGCTAAAGGCACGTTCTTGCGCCTCCTCCCACACAAATGGCGCATGCTTCTTGCAGATTTCCGTCAAGGGCGCGGCAATGGTACTAAAGTCTCTCACAAAGCGCCTATAGAAGCTTGCAAGCCCATGCAAACTCCTTACTTGGCTGATGGATGTTGGCGTGGGCCAATCTTTGATTGCTCTAATCTTCTCCTCATCCACTTGTAGACCTTGTGTAGTCACTACAAAACCAAGAAATATAACCTCATTAGTGCAAAAGCTACATTTCTTAAGATTAGCATATAAGTGTTCAGCCCTAAGGGTAAGAACTACATCCCTTAGATGTTCTTCATGCTCGTCTAGGGACCTACTATAGATTAAAATATCATCAAAGTATACTACAACAAACTTCCCTATAAAATGTCTCAAAACATAGTTCATTAAGCGCATAAAAGTAGAAAGAGCATTAGTTAACCCAAATGGCATAACAAGCCACTCATACAAACCAAACTTAGTTTTGAAGGCTGTTTTCCACTCGTCCCCCTCCTTCATTCGAATTTGATTGTAGCCACTCCGTAGGTCTATCTTGCTAAAGGTGGTGGCGCCATGTAGCTCATCAAGCATGTCATCTAGGCGGGGAATAGGGTGGCGGTACTTGATGGTGATGTTGTTGATAGCTCGATAATCAACACACATCCTCCACGTGTTGTCCTTCTTAGGCACCAAGAGCACGGGCACGGCGCACGGACTTAAGCTCTCCCTCACGTAGCCCTTGTCTAGGAGGTCTTGAACTTGCGCTTGGATCTCTTGACTGTCCTTTGGGTTCATTCGGTAGGCTGGTCTATTTGGGAGTGTGGCGCCGGGGATAAGGTCAATTTGGTGCTCAATACCTCTCAAAGGTGGAAGGCCATGTGGTATTTCTTCCGGAAACACATCCTTAAACTCCTCAAGAATGGTTGAGATAGTAGGTGGTAAGCTAGCCTTGGTTTCATCACTCATCAAGGTGAGCTCCTTACACAACATCATCAAGGTGGTGTCTAAGGATAGGTTGATGTAGGACCATCACATGGAAGATATCAAGGTCCCATTACTAGAGCAAGAGCTAAGGAGATCCAAGAAGCTACGTCAAGGGAAGTGCTATTGCTTGGCACAATGCGTGAACCATTTAATTGCCATACATCATGTGTTAATCTTTTGGTGAATGTAGGAGCAAGCGAACCAAGGGAGGAGACCATGGCGACGTGCTCATTTCCCAGGCATCTCGAGGAGACCATGCCGACGTGCTCACTTCCCAGGCAGCTCGAGGAGACCATGCAGACGTTATTCACTTCCCATGCAACCCAAGAGGATAGGTTGTTGCTCACGTCCAAGGCAGCCCAAGAGGGGAGGCTGCTGCTCACGTCCAAGGCAGCCCAAGAGGGGAGGCTGCTGCTCACGTCCAAAACAGCCCAAGAAGGTAGCCAGCTGATCATGTTCAAGGAGGCCCAAGAGAGTAATCAGCTCCCTCATTCGGATCATCATTTGGGCTCTTAAAAACCATCCAAATCACTCATGGATCTGTTGAACAAGTCAGCCCATTCGGATAACCCATTTGGCTCTTGAAAACCGTCCAACTCACTCCAAGGATCTGTTTTGAATAAGTCAGCCTATTTTCATGCTGATTAGTTGTTTGTTAAGTTGTTAGCTACATTAGAGGAAGCTCTCTTATTACCACCTTCCCACTAATGTTTTAGTTTTCTTTTCTTTATTTTTGTCTAGATAAAAGAGTCTATATATAGCCTCTTTAGCTGCTGATTAAGTACGTTATTTTCATTGCTTAAGAATTACAATTGTAATCATTCACAAAATCAATCAAAGAACAAGAGAGTTTTTGGTTGGCATTGCTGTTGTTTGCTTGGCTGAGCTTGTTCGTGTCAACCGCCTTCGGATTGGTGCTTCGAGCCTTCACGAGTCCCTCTTTGTGCTATTCCAGCCGGAGCTAGTGTAAAGTTGTATTGGAGACGGGTCTAGGGCATTCACGAAGTGGGGTTTTGGCTCTTCAGCCTTGGTTCCTTTCGTTGACTCTCTTTGGTTCTTCTCTACACCTTCCTGCGTCCATTCACCATCCACGTTTCATTCCGCATCTGGATTCACCTCATTCAGCCGGATTCGGGATCATTGTACCTAGATCGACTCATTCACGGACTAATACCGTATCAGTTGGTATCAGAGCTCAGTTGGTACAATTGATCACTCCTTTCTTCTTTGTTAACCTTATTGCTTATCCAATTGAGGTTTAACTTGTGCTTGAAGTGTGCAAATTCAAAAGCCAAGGGTTCTTAGGGCCGGAGAACATCTTGAGGAGAGGTAAACACAAAACACAACAAAAGCAAAAAGAGCTCAAACGTTAAATACCAATTCGGTAACCTGCTCTCCCACAAATCTCGTTGCAATCAATTTCGGTTACCTTCTCTCCTACAAATCTTTGACAAAGTCTAAGAGATCTTTCAAAAAAAAAAAAAGAACAATACAAACCGGCTTGCCTTTTATTAATCGACATCAAGCACAAGAAAACTCTCTCAAAACGTCATTCTAATCACAAATCACCATACCTACACCAACCCAACGGTCAATAATCCAATTAGGGGTGTCTTGTCTTGATCCATCTCCGACACTAACATCAGTTTCAGCAGTTCTAGTTTCAAAGGGTTGCTAAGAAGGTTCGAAAATCGTGATCTTAAGGTGTTGGATCCTTACAACTCGAGCCACCAGCTAGGCAATACCAACGAGAGAGTGAGCGATACACAAGTGAGATCTTTGTTTTTCTAACCTAACCGGTTCTTTGTTTGTTACTTGAGCATGTCCAGGTCCCGAAGCCCCAGCAAGTCTAGTAGCGAGACCGTCACGCCTGAGATGATCAGTCTATTGAAACAATTGTACGATTTTGTAGCTAACCTATCCAAACGAGTGGAGTCTATGGAAGCACGAACACCACCAGCAGGGACACCACCTTTGAGAACCAACTATGAGTTTGGCGGTCCTTCACGCGTTACTAGAGAGCCGGATCATCCGGATCAAGGTAATTTACAGTCCAACGTCCACCCTAATGATTCTAACATGCCACCATTTGTTGATAACTTTCAGCGACGGAATGAAGCTCCTTTTCAGGGCCATACTTGGGAAGGTTACAACCGACCATTCCAGCAGCCAAGGCAAGGACGAGAACAAGATAACCTTCGGCCCTATCAAGAGCAAGACGGACTCGGCAAAGTCAAAATCAAAATTCCCGTCTTTGAAGGAAAGTGTGATCCCGACGTCTACACGGAGTGGGAAACTAAAGTTGAGCAGATCTGGTTGTGTCACAACTTTAGCGAGCCTAGGAAGGTTCATCTAGCCGCTCTCCAGTTCCAAGGCTATGCTTTGGTATGGTGGGATCACGTAGTCAAAGAAAGAGTTCGAACATTGGATCCTCAAATCACCACATGGGAGCATATGAAGGCACTAATGAGGTCTCGGTTCGTTCCACCTCACTATACCCGAGAGCTTCGACAACAGCTGGAAAATTTGAGACAAGGCTCTCTTAGCGCTGAGGAAGCCTATACGAATATGCAAGTTGCTATGGTGAAGGCCAAGGTTCTAGAGGATGAAGAAAACACTATGGCTGGGTATCTTCGTATTCTGAATTCTAATTTGGCTAATGAAGTTGATATGTATCCATACAGCACCATGGAGCAATTACTACACTTGGCCATCAAGATGGAAAGGAAGACTAAGGTGCGAAACCGGGAATACAAGCCACCTCATGGGACGCCCAACGCTTGGAAAGCACAAGGGAGCCGGCTGCCTAACCACAGCAAGGATCAAGGAGGCCGGAAGGAAGAGAGAAAGTCGGCACCTATGGGCCAAGAAGGACAAACAAAATCTTCTACACCGTCCACTACACCACGATCCTTGAATGAGCCTTCGAGTGATCATCGAGGGAGTACTCCTATCTCTAACTCTAGAACTAGGGACATTGTGTGTTTTAAATGCCAAGGTAGAGGACACATGAGTAGAGAATGTCCAAATAGACGCACTTTGATCATAAATCATCTAGGAGAATATGAGAGTGAGGATGATGTGGAATTAGATGATGAAAATGCCTTAATTGATGACAATGAACAAAATGAGAATTATGATTGCATTGAGTATGAACAAGGTGAATCTTTGATAGCTAGGAGAACTTAGCATGTCCAACTAGCACCTTGTGAGGATAACCAACGTGAAAATCTGTTTCATACTAGGTGTAGTATTAAAGGAAAAGTGTGTAAAGTGATAATTGATGGAGGAAGTTGTTGCAACATAGCTAGCACTGAAATGGTAAACAAATTACAACTTCTTACATTTTATCACCCTAGGCCATATAAACTACATTGGATGAATGAGTGTGGAGAACTTAAGGTCAATAAGCAAACTAAGGTCAATATAACATTAGGATCATATGAGGATGTTATTACATGTGATGTTGTGCCTATGAATGCTTGTCACTTGTTGCTTGGTCGTCCATGGCAATATGATAGGAAAGTTGTCCATGATGGATTTTCTAATAAATATAGCTTTGAGTATAAAGGTAAAACTTTAACACTTAAACCTATGACACCTTTACAAATAGCCGAGTACTATGAGAACAAGAGGGTAGAGCAAGGAACCCCTCAAAAGCCTAAGATAACACGGCCTAAGAGTAAGGAGAACAAAACCCATCAAACACTGTTAGTACAACCAACAAGTAGCTATCTTGAGTCTAGGAATGAATATGTCACTAACTATGCTTCTATGGATGTGCTAATGATGAGTTTGTGTAAATCTCTAGAGAATGTGCCTCATGACTCTACGATTCCACTTCCTAGTTCTATCCAGGGGCTGTTAGACGAGTTTAAGGACGTTTTTCCTAAGGAGATTCTAGCTGGCTTGCCGCCCATTAGGGGCATTGAACACCAAATAGATTTAATACCCGGAGCCACTCTTCCCAATTATCCCTACAATATTCCAGATTTGATGTTCCAATCTCGAGAAGTTTGGAGAAAGAGGTTCGACCCGCCTTTGGATCGATTAAAGGATAATTATCGACTTTACTAAAGGATAATTATCGTCTTCACTATAAATAGCGGAAAATCCTTTATTAATTCATTTTCTTTCACGTTTCCTCGTAAAAGCTCTGATTTCTCTCAACCTTCAAACTCAGATCTACTCTCCGTTTCTAATCCGATTTCATTTCCGTTTGAGTTTCTGGATTCCTCTCTTCATTCTCTTCATAACGGTACCGAGTTTCTGCATTTCCGAGTATATGGAGGGTTGGTCGAGCATATATGTCACCAGGACGGTTCCGTCGCTCAGATTCTGATGAATTTGATGCTGTCCATGCGTAGCCTGCGTCGTTGTGATTCCGAATCTTCTTTCAGATCGTCAATCGGGTTAGTAACGAATAAGTTATGAATTTATTCGTTTTCCGTACTGCGATTTGGCCTAAATTGAGTTTAGGCTTGTCAAATAGGATAATTAGAAATTCCATTATGGTCGTTATATTATTCTGGTGATTATGGGTTGTTTGTTTGATGAAATCTGATGACAGGGATTTTAGAAATTGCCTGCGGGCAAAACGTTATTCTGGCAAAATCTAATTAATTAATTAAAGGTTAATTAATTAAATTAGGATTAGAATTGAGATTGAGGAATGTTGATTAAATACTACCTTGAGATTTGAGAAATTGTGAGTTATGTTAAAATATTGAGGTTTAGTTGGTTGTGAGGCTTATAGATTGATTATGATCCTTATGGATCCCTTGGGTCTAGATGTGACCTTTGTGATTGATAGGAGTATTGATATCTCTTTATGCCTTGTTATTAGGTAGTGTCCCTCTCAAGATTGGAGGTTGATCGTGGTTATGATTGTACGAGGTTGAGGTAAGTCCGTAGGACTTACTTAGCTGCCATCCTTATATTGGGTGTTTGCATGAGTGGTGTATGCTTTATATGTTTGCTATGATAGCATGAGTTGTCGTTTTTATCGACCTATGTTTTATTGACTGCCCCACTGCATGGCTGTGATAACCTTTCCCTTTCATCCCGCCGTGGAGTCTGGGAGGTTCTCTGATGTCGGGCCAGACTGGTTTACAGGAAGGGCACAATCCACTCCCATAGGGTACACGGATTGTGTGACCGATACTCGTACAGCTGGACATTGCACTCAGAGGCGGGGATGTATCGGTCCTCGTGTCACATACTTTCATCTATCTATGTATATACGGTTTTTGAGTGAATGGTTATTATATAAAGATAATAAATGGGTAAATGTGTGATAGCATGCTGAGGTGTTTATCTTTCATGATTGTGTTTGTGCTTATGCATTACCTCATATATGTATGGTTAGCTAACGGTTTCATACCGTGTTGTAGATGTTTACAGGTTAGGCGCTACTGGGTGATCTGGCAGGGTGACAGGCCGAGGACTCTCGTACATTAGGTGGTTGGTTTGGGGTTGTTGTGTTTCCCCTCTGCGTGAGGTTGATCTTTTGTACCTCCTGTGTGAGGATGTCATTTTATATACTCGGCTACGTTGTTGTTTACTTTGGGTCGTACAGTTTATACTATTTTATGTATTTGTTTTATATCTGTCAGTGCCATGTTGTAAGGTTCAGTGAACTTGTTGTCAAGCTAGGTCAGGATCCATTGTGAGATCCTAGCCCAATGTGACATCCCGAGTCCCGCGGATTCGGGGTGTTACAGAGTTGGTATCAGAGCCTTAGGTTGACAACAATGGCACTTGCTACCTGCAATGAGGTTTGATAGGTAAAATAAACAGAGCCCACATGGGATCTGACATTTTCAAAGGTTTTGGTTTTAAGTGTGGTTTTGGGATAGAATGTACGAGAAGTCGTCACCTCTGCCATGGATCTCTGCAGCGTAGATATGTATATATATTTGTGTGTACTATGGATTATGTGGATGTATTATATACATATCGATACCTATGGCATATATATAGCCTTATAAGATTAGGTGCGTATATCCTACAGATGACTCAGACTGGAGTAGTATCTGTAGTGGGATGAGGTAGGGGTACACCCCCTCTTCCTCCAGTAGTGATAGGTCAAGGACCAGTTTCCGCTGTTGTATCGCCTATGGCAGAGAACGAGTTTGAAGAGGCTGATCGTGTCTCAACGAGTAGATCCGAGTTTCAAGAATATATGTAACAAGTATATGAAGCGGTGATAGCGGGTAGATCGACACCGGATTTACCAACAATTGTGAGATCAACTGAAGCTTCTGGATCCGGAAAGAAGCAATAGACTGAATCAGTTACTGGAGAAGCAAAGATGATGAATGGGGAACCAAGTCCGATATCAGGACAATCTAGTGATCCTTTGGCCATGAAGATGACTGGCAAGGAACTATAGTGTTTTAATTGCGTGGAAGTTGGGACACTAGCAAGCTGTGTGCCCCAAAGGCGCCCATCATATGCTTTACGTGTGGTAAAGCAGGGTATAGAGCGAAGTTTTGTCGACAGGGCAAGGCGTTGCCTTTACAAGTTCCCTCTCGGAATAAGATCATTCAAGGTGGACGACGAAGATTGAGTTACCCTTCAGTTGCACAGGTTGCAAGAATGAGACAATTATGTTACAATTGTGGCTATCCAGATCATTTGCGTTCTGAGTGCCCTTTGGCACCGATAGCTTGTTTCATATGTGGTGAACTAGGTCATCTGGCCCCTTTCTGTCAGCAAGGTAGTGTTTCTTCCCAGCAAAACCTTCCTCTTTCCGGTGTTGAAAGAGTGGAAGTGGAGGCTATAGTGAGGACCTCAGTGATACTTGAGGAGCATAGATCCGAGATCAAGTGATGATATGTAGTGGAGCTACGGGAGTTAGTTGTTACAGGTACCATTCTCGTTAATGGTTTACCTAGTGGAGTTTTGTTTGTTATGAGTGTTATGCACTTCTTGTCTTTCGATGCATGCGTTAATGGTTGATCTTTGATATATAGTAGAAGGTGAACTTTCCTTTACAGGATTACTAGTTAGGGGTCTGAGGTACCCGCGAGATATGTGTTTATTTCCTTATTCCAGGACTTGTATATGGCTTGTAGACTTCTTTGTCATGCCGTAGGTGCATGAGGAAGTCATTATGTGTATGGATTGTATGAATATATATCATGCGGTGTTAGATATTAATAGTAAGGCTATTATAGTCTTTACTGAGATGGTAATTAGAGGTCTTCTAAGGTTAAGACCTTTGAAGAGACGGGTTTGTCATCAGGACTGTACGAGCAGCGAGATGATAGCACAGGGATGTGACGCCTTCTAGTGCTATACCATGAAGGAGCGAGATAGTCCAATAATAAAAGGTATTCCAGTTGTTTATGAGTTTATAGACGTGTTATTGAACCGTCTAGTTGCCACCTCAGCGGAGTGTGGACAATGTTATCGAGTTAAAGTATGATACAAGATTGAATGGGAAAGCCACACTATATGGTGCTTGTTGAGATATTGTACTAATAACTTGAAAAGTTAATCAAAACAGGTTTACCCTAGTGGGTTCCATGTTCCGTATTGACGACCTGATGAGTTAGCTTCAAGAAGCAATTGTGTTTTCAGGATTCCTTTGTGCTCAAGATATCCCTAGTCATGGATGAGAGAGCAGCATGTGTATGAGATAGCATCCCATACCCGTTATGGACACTACGAGTTTGTAGTGATGTCATTTGGGTTGACAAATGTTTTAGTAGTTTTTATGGAGTTGATGAATAATATCTTCATCGACTTCCTTGATCAGTTGGTGGTGGACTTCATGGATGACATGTCGGTATACTCTCATAGAAGAGAATAGTAGACCGGTCGTCTGAGGACCGTTCTGCAGATTTCGAGAGATAGAGGGTTGTATGCTACGCTCTCTAAGTGTAAGTTGAGATGCCAGTGGTAGCCTTTTTAGGTCATGTTGTCTCCGCCAGTGGGATCATGGTTGACCTGGCGAGAATTAAGTATGTTGTAACATGGGAGATACTGATGAACATTAAGGAATACGTAGTTTTCTCGGCTCAACCGATTGCTACCAATGTTTTGAAGAGTTGAGGAGGTATTTGACCTCTGCTTCCATTTTGTTGTAGTTAGAAGATTTTTGGGATCCCGTGATTTACGGTGATACATCCCAACTAAGTCTGAGATGTGTATTACCACAGAGGAGTAGGGTTATTGATATGTGTATTTACAGCTGAGAACGTATGATGAGAACTACCCGATTCATGATTTAGAGTTAGTAGTGGTAGTTCAAGCCTTTAAGTTTTGAAGACCGTACCGGTGTGATCTTCATGTCAGATTTCTATAGATCATAGAAATCTGAAGTATATTTTATGCAACAGGGGTTGAATAACCGCTAGTGTTAAGAGCTTAAGTTGATCAAGACTTTGACCTGGAGGTTCCATATCATTCAGAAAAGTTGAATGTTGTCGCCGATAACTTGAATGGAGAGACGCTCCAAGAGAAGATGATTGTGAGACTGATAGTTCAAACTCAACTTCAGAGAGATCTAGCTTGGCTAGAGTTGGACAATCAGTTCCTTGATGAGGATACCCAATTATACCTCAGAGGTTATACCTGGTCTATTGGATGAGGTCCAATAGAAGCAGGAGACCTGCCCGGCCTTGACAAGGTTTAGAGAAAGGATGTCTCGTACTGAGACACCATAGTTCTCCATGGGAGTAGATGGACTGATGAAGAGTCATGACCACTTTTGTGTACCTGCTGATGCAGATGGAGACAGAGAATATTATGGTATACCCATTGTACGCCTTATTCAGTACATTCATGTACGAGTAAGATGTACCACGAGATGAGACGATTATATTGTATGAAGCCGATATAACCAGATTTGTGATACAATGTGTGACCTGTTAGCAGGTCCAGATAGAGTATTTCCGATCTAGAGATAAGCCCCACCCACTACTAGTGCAGTAGTAGAATTTGGGAGGACATCTCTATGGACTTTTTTTTATGGGATTGTGACCCAGTAGAAGATTTATGTTATCTGGATTGTTGGTAACAAATTAATGAAACCGGCACGTTTCATTTCTATCAAAAGGACGTGGCTAGTGAAT
This sequence comes from Fagopyrum homotropicum, assembly GCA_033239125.1. Lineage (NCBI taxonomy): Eukaryota > Viridiplantae > Streptophyta > Magnoliopsida > Caryophyllales > Polygonaceae > Fagopyrum > Fagopyrum homotropicum. The sequence continues at coordinate 65,702,391 of BSWB01000005.1, forward strand.
GAATTGGCTGAGGAGTACACTAGACAGATAGTGAGACTCCATGGTATATCGAGAACGATCATTTCTGATCGAGATGGATGTTTTTACTTTGAGATTTTGGGCAGCAGATTCAGACTGCTTTGGGGACGAGTATGTACCTCATGACTACACTTCACCCCTGACATTAATGAGTTTATTATATAATAATGAAGGACGTGCATCTTTTTGGGATGACCCTATGAGGCAATATATATAGACATAGATGTCGTATATCCTTATGCTAGAAGTGATCTAGCAGTAGTAGTGGAATAACACCTTACCAGATTCAGGATTTTATAGTTCAAGTAACGTTGATTGAAGGAAGAATGCTGGTTGTACAGAGTCGCCATATATTATATGTAGACAAGAGGCATTAACCTCTAAAGTTCAAGCGAGAGTTCATGTCCGGCTGTAAGTATCTCAGCTGTGAGACGTTAGACGTGTTAATATGGAAAGGGAACTGAGTTTCCAATATGATGGTTTATTTGAGATCGACCAGTATGGAGAAGGTAGCATGATGTTTAGCTTTGCCTTTGAGATTAGAAGATATTCACCCAGTATTTCATATGTCTCAACTGAGGAAGTATATACCAGACTCGAGACACCTTGTGAGTTACGATGATTTGATGGTTGAGTCCAACCACACTTTTGTTGAGCATTCGATTACATTCTTGGAATGAGATATGAAACGCTTGCATTCGAAAGACATTCTCATATTGAGGATATAATGGTCAAGATGAAGACTTGAAGAGGCTATGTGAGAGACTGAAGATAGTGTCCTGAGGAACTATCTAGAGTATATGTTGGGACAGACCCATTTGTGGGAGCACGAGTAGATCTTAGTGGTATCTTGATGAATGTTGTTCTTATGTGCTTATATGCCTTGATGTGTTATTCCATGCTAGTTGTTATGTGATTTATGATCTTAGTAGATCTTGATGCGCTAGCGTGATGTATGCTATAGCTAGAGATGATTACTTCCTTCACGCTACCCGAGTATGATTATATTTATAGCTGGAAATGGTTCTTTCCTTCATACTATTTGAGTAGGATTAGGATTCAGCTGGAGATGGTTCTTTCCTCCACGCTACCTTGATGGACATAGTTCAGTGGAGATGTGATTCCTCCATGCGATATATATGTTTATGGGTTGGCTAGAGATGTATTTCCTCTATGCCTATGATATGTTTTGACTAGAGATGTGCTTCCTCTATGCCATGTGATGTGGTATGGCGAGAGACGTGATTCCTCTACGCCTTTAGGTAGCGTTATGGCCCTGTTTCCTGGAGATGATGATTCCTCATGTTTATACTTGAGGTTATAGATTGTTATAGGTTGTGATCTTTTGAACGGAGATGTGATACCTCCGATAGAAAGAGTGAGAGTTATACCTCGGCGTATGGGTCCGAGAGGATTTGGGAATTGTTCAAGTTTCGGGTCGAAACTTTGTTTTAAGGGGTGTGTGATGTAATAGCTAGGATTTCGAATTTTAATTAATGTTGATTAACTTAATCATTGATAGTAATTAATATATAACTCACGAAGACTTCACAAGTGATGAGTAAGAGTCTCACCGTTATGTTCTTGGCGTAATTTTGGACGTTTGGGGAAATTTTTACTTTTCCCCCGGGTAATTATTTTTACCCTCCGGTGTTATTTGGAGCATTTGGGAGCTCCAATTAATAAAAATGCAGTTGAGAGAAATGATCAGGACATCGGATATGTCCTAGATATGAAATAACATGGAGAGGCAAAACGGCCAAAAGAGTCGCTATTTCGTTTCTTAACGGCTAAGAAAGACGGCTTAGGAATACACGTTTTCCGAGGCAGTTGTGGAATAATTATCCCTACAATATTCCAGATTTGATGTTCCAATCTCGAGAAGTCTGGAGAAAGAGATTTGACCCGCCTTTGGATCGATTAAAGGATAATTATCGACTTTACTAAAGGATAATTATCGTCTTCACTATAAATAGCGGAAAATCCTTTATTAATTCATTTTCTTTCACGTTTCCTCGTAAAAGTTCTGATTTCTCTCAACCTTCAAACTCAGATCTACTCTCCGTTTCTAATCCGATTTCAATTCCGTTTGAGTTTCTAGATTCCTCTCTTCATTCTCTTCATAACGGTACCGAGTTTCTGCATTTCCGAGTATATGGAGGGCTGGTCGAGCATATATGTCACCAGGACGGTTCCATCGCTCAGATTCCGATGAATTTGATGCTGTTCATGCGTAGCCTGCGTCGTTGTGATTCCGAATCTTCTTTCAGATCGTCAATCGGGTTAGTAACGAATAAGCTATGAATTTATTCATTTTCCGTACTGCGATTTGGCCTAAATTGAGTTTAGGCTTGTCAAATAGGACAATTAGAAATTCCATTATGGTCGTTATATTATTCTGGTGATTATGGGTTGTTTGTTTGATGAAATCTGATGACAGGGGGTTTAGAAATTGCCTACGGGCAAAACGTTATTCTGGCAAAATCTAATTAATGAATTAAAGGTTAATTAATTAAATTAGGATTAGAATTGAGATTGAGGAATGTTGATTAAATACTACCTTGAGATTTGAGGAATTGTGAGTTATGTTGAAATATTGAGGTTTAGTTGGTTGTGAGGCTTATAGATTGATTATGATCCTTATGTCCCTTGGGTCTAGATGTGACCTTTGTGATTGATAGGAGTATTGATATCTCTTTATGCCTTGTTATTAGGCAGTGTCCCTCTCAGGATTGGAGGTTGATCGTGGTTATGATTGTACGAGGTTGAGGTAAGTCTGTAGGACTTACTTAGCTGTCATCCTTATATTGGGTGTTTGCATGAGTGGTGTATGCTTTATATGTTTGCTATGATAGCATGAGTTGTCGTTTTTATCGACCTATGTTTTATTGACTGCCCCACTGCGTGGCTGTGATAACCTTTCCCTTTCATCCCACCGTGGAGTCTGGGAGGTTCTTTAATGTCGGGCCAGACTGGTTTACAGGAAGGGCACAATCCACTCCCATAGGGTACACGGATTGTGTGACCGATACTCGTACAGCTGGACATTGCACTCAGAGGCGGGGATGTATCGGTCCTCGTGTCACATACTTTCATCTATATATATATATATATATATATATATACGGTTTTTGAGTGAATGGTTATTATATAAAGATAATAAATGGGTAAATGTGTGATAGCATGCTGAAGTGTTTATCTTTCATGATTGTGTTTGTGCTTATGCATTACCTCATATATGTATGGTTAGCTAACGGTTTCATACCGTGTTGTAAATGTTTACAGGTTAGGCACTACTGGGTGATCTGGCAGGATGACAGGCCGAGGACTCTCGTACATTAGGTGGTTGGTTTGGGGTTGTTGTGTTTCCCCTCTGCGTGAGGATGATCTTTTGTACCTCCTGTGTGAGGATGTCGTTTTATATACTCGGCTACGTTGTTGTTTACTTTGGGTCGTACAGTTTATACTATTTTATGTATTTGTTTTATATCTGTCAGTGCCATGTTGTAAAGTCCAGTGAACTTGTTGTCAAGCTAGGGTCAGGATCCATTGTGAGATCCTAACCCAATGTGACATCCCGAGTCCCGCGGATTCGGGGTGTTACATTTAGAGTACTCAAAACATGGCAACATTACCTTTGGCCCCAAGAGTTTGTTTTGAAAACCGATCATGATTCACTTAGACACTTTAGGAGCCAAGATAAGCTAGATAGGCGGCATGGTAGGTGGATCGAGTTCATCGAAACCTTTCCTTACATTATCAAGTATAAGAAAGGAAAGGATAATGTCGTAGCGGATGCATTGTCTAGGAGATACACCTTAATCACCACTTTGTATTCTAGGATGTTAGGTTTTACTTACATTAAAGAATTATATGTGGATGATGCTGTATTTGGGAAGATATTTCATAGATGCACTACTCAAGGCCCTTATGATAAGTATTTTGTGTTTGAAGGTTTCTTGTTTAAATTGGATAAAATTTGCATACCTAGATGTTCCCTTAGGATCTTATTAGTAGAAGAAGCCCATAAAGGAGGTTTAATGGGGCATTTTGGGAGGGCCAAAACTTATCACATGTTGCAAACTCACTTTTATTGGCCTCATATGTTAAGGGATGTAGAACACATGCTGAAAAGGTGCATTGAATGTCTTAAGGCCAAATCTAGGGTACAACTCCACGGGCTGTATACACCTTTACCGACGCCTAATGGCCCTTGGGAAGATATAAGTATGGATTTCATTGTTGGACTACCTAGGACTAAGAAAGGAAGAGATTCCATTTTTGTGGTGGTAGATAGATTCTCTAAAATGGCACATTTTATTCCATGCCATAAAACTGATGATGCATATAATGTCGCTAATCTTTTCTTTAAGGAGATAGTGAGATTGCATGGAATACCTAAAACTATTGTTAGTGATAGGGATGTCAAGTTTTTGAGTTTCTTTTGGAAAACGCTTTGGGGGAAAATGGGCACTAGATTACTATTCTCGACCTCTAGTCATCCCCAAACGGATGGGCAAACGGAAGTCACCAATAGGACCTTAACGACCCTCCTTTGAACCATGTTGAAAGATAACTTTAAAGAATGGGAGGACATGTTACCACATATCGAGTTTGCTTATAATCGCACCATGCATTCTTCCACTTCGTTATCACCTTTCAAATGTGTTTATGGATTTAACCCTTTAACTCCTTTGGACTTATTACCGATTCCTCGAAAGGATCGAGTAGCTTTTGATGCTTTGGGACAGGCGGACTACATTAAGGAACTTCATGCTAAGACCAAGGCTGCACTTGATAAGAAGGGCGTTGAAACTGCAGCTCGGAATAACAAAGGACGTCGGAAGATGGTTTTCCAGCCCGGCGACTTAGTTTGGCTACATCTAAGGAAAGAGCGGTTTCCGACAAAACGCCATTCCAAGCTAGCCCCACGGGGTGATGGACCATTCAAAGTCTTACACCGGATTAACGACCACGCTTATGTGTTGGACTTACCGGAAGAGTATGGAGTTAGTACCACTTTTAATGTAGGAGATTTGAGCCCCTATGAAGGAGATTCGGAACAAGATGAAAATTCGGGGTCGAATTCTTTCCAAGAAGGAGTGGATGATGTAGGACCATCACATGGAAGATATCAAGGTCCCATTACTAGAGCAAGAGCTAAGGAGATCCAAGAAGCTACGTCAAGGGAAGTGCTATTGCTTGACACAATGCGTGAACCATTTAATTGCCATACATCATGTGTTAATCTTTTGGTGAATGTAGGAGCAAGCGAACCAAGGGAGGAGACCATGGCGACGTGCTCATTTCCCAGGCAGCTCGAGGAGACCATGCCGACGTGCTCACTTCCCAGGCAGCTCGAGGAGACCATGCAGACGTTATTCACTTCCCATGCAGCCCAAGAGGATAGGTTGTTGCTCACGTCCAAGGCAGCCCAAGAGGGGAGGCTGCTGCTCACGTCCAAGGCAACCCAAGAGGGGAGGCTGCTGCTCACGTCCAAAACAGCCCAAGAAGGTAGCCAGCTGATCATGTTCAAGGAGGCCCAAGAGAGTAATCAGCTCCCACATTCGGATCATCATTTGGGCTCTTAAAAACCATCCAAATCACTCATGGATCTGTTGAACAAGTCAGCCCATTCGGATAACCCATTTGGCTCTTGAAAACCGTCCAACTCACTCCAAGGATCTGTTTTGAATAAGTCAGCCTATTTTCATGCTGATTAGTCGTTTGTTAAGTTGTTAGCTACATTAGAGGAAACTCTCTTATTACCACCTTCCCACTAATGTTTTATTTTTCTTTTCTTTATTTTTGTCTAGATTAAAGAGTCTATATATAGCCTCTTTAGCTGCTGATTAAGTACGTTATTTTCATTGCTTAAGAATTACAATTGTAATCATTCACAAAATCAATCAAAGAACAAGAGAGTTTTTGGTTGGCATTGCTGTTGTTTGCTTGGCTGAGCTTGTTCGTGTCAACCGCCTTCGGATTGGTGCTTCGAGCCTTCACGAGTCCCTCTTTGTGCTATTCCAGCCGGAGCTAGTGTAAAGTTGTATTGGAGACGGGTCTAGGGCATTCACGAAGTGGGGTTTTGGCTCTTCAGCCTTGGTTCCTTTCGTTGAATCTCTTTGGTTCTTCTCTACACCTTCCTGCGTCCATTCACCATCCACGTTTCATTCTACATCTGGATTCGCCTCATTCAGCCGGATTCGGGATCATTGTACCTAGATCGACTCATTCACGGACTAATACCGTATCATAGGTAGTCATTTTGTAGCTCAAGTTTGGAAGCTAACAAGGCTGTTGTGGGCTGTTTTGTGGCCGTGGACACAAGGGTGCTAGGCTGGTGGTTAGAAGGCGTGGCTAGGGAGGGGTCTTGGCTCGACGGCTTGCTCCCCTTCTTAGCTGGTCCTTGCTCTTGCTCACTTGCCTTCTTCTTCTCAAATGCCTCCGCAATCTGCAAGGGAGTCATAGGCTTAAGAGTCACGGTTTTACCATTGAATACAAAAGAAGATCTATTTGTAAAACCATCATGCATAACTCTCCTATCATATTGTCAAGGGCGGCCTAACAACACATGACAAGCTTGCATAGGCACAACATCACATAAAACCGTATCTTCATAATGGCCTAAAGTAAAAGTGATCTTAGCTTGCCTATTAACCTTTAACTCACCACATTCATTCATCCAATGCAGCTTATATGGCCTAGGGTGATAAAATGTAGGAATTTGCAACTTAGATATCATTTCGGTGCTAGCAATATTGCAACAACTTCCTCCATCAACAATAACATTAGAAACCTTTCCTTTAACCGAGCATCTAGTGTGAAACAAGTTTTCTCTTTGGTTATCGTCACAAGGAGCAGGTTGTACACTTAAAGTTCTCCTAGCTATCAAAGAATTATCATGCTCAAGACTTTTATCACAAATCATGGAAGTGTTAGTTAGGAATGAGCTAGGATGATCAAATAACACTCTCTTAGCTAATAAACAATCTCCTTGCTCATATTCAATCCCATCATCATCCAAATCATCATGATCATGCATATTAAGCTCAAAATCATCATTATCATGCTCATGCTCAGATTCGGACTCATATTGTCCTAAATGGTTAACTAGCAAAGTTCTTTTGTTAGGACAATCCTTCATCATGTGCCCTCTTCCTTGACACTTAAAACATACAATATCCCTAGCTCTAGATGAAGGGTTAGAAGTACTCCCTTGAGTGCCTTTAGGTAGTGGAGGCGTGGACTTGGTAGGGGCTGCATGAGGAGCCTTGCGTGGACCTCCTTGCTCCGGGGCTAGCTTCTCCTTGGCTCCTCCATGAGCTTGACTTCTTGCCTTCACTTTCCTTTCTACTTTGATTGCTAAGTGGAGCAATTCTATCATAGAGCTATAGGGAAAAAGATCTATCTCGTTAGAAAAACTTGAATTGAGAATACGAAGATACCTAGCCATTGTAGTCTCTTCGTCCTCTCGCACATTAGCCTTTACCATGGCCATTTGCATAGCATTACAGGTCTCCTCAGCGGTCATGGCTCCTTGCCTCAAGTTCTCCAACCTTTGCCTCAATTCCCTAGTGTAATGTTGAGGCACAAACCGAGCTCTCATCAAGGCCTTCATGTGCGCCCAAGTAACTACCGGTGCATCCAAAGTTATCCTCCTTTCCTTCACCAAATCATCCCACCATATCATAGCATAATCAATAAACTCAAGAGCTGCGAAATGTACCTTCTTATGCTCGGGAAAGTTATGGCATGACCATATTTGCTCTATCTTCGCCTCCCAAGCCATGTACACGTCCGGGTCACATTTGCCTTCAAAGCTTGGGATCTTTACCTTCACTTTGCCAAGGCCATCATACTCCGGATCTCGCTCCCTCCTTGGCTGGCCACCATAGGGCTCACGCCTCTGCTCGTCTTGGCGCCGGCCGTCATGAGGTCTCCAGGGCTGTTGGCGCTCCCTTCGTCCGTTTGGCCTCCATTCCTCGTCGTCTCCATCACCGTCCTCATCCTTCTTATAAGCTTGATTCTGAAACTGTTGAGGATAGTTATGCAAATTATCATGTATAATGGGAGAAGAAGGGATAGAAACGTGCTCCTCGAAAGCAAGATTGCCCCATCCAGGTTGGGACACGGTGTGGCCAAGAGAAGAGGAGAAGCTTTTAGGAACCCACATCGGTACGGATGTAGAAGTTCTCTAAAACAAAGAATTGGCGGATTTTTCGATACCTGTAAATTCTGGTTCGACTGTTCTTCACTTCGTGAAGTCTTAAATCTCTACTTAATTATGGTTCTTTGCTTCCCTTAAGATGATAGTGACTGCTTATCCCAAGTCTCATACTAGCATGTCAGGAGAGGGCCCGAGCCTAAGCCTTGGACATTCCGAGAGGACTGCGTGGCATTAGAGTGCCGGGCTGCTTGAAACGCCTCTTGTTGGCTTTGAGTGGTGTTCGGTCTTGCCCTTGTTGTTGAGCCCTCGAGTGGTCTCCTACCTGCATGTTGCCTCCTAGTGGCCGAGGCTCCGGAACTACCTTAGACGCCTCCAAGTTGGGCAGCCTTGTAGTTAGCCCTTCAATGCTATCTTTCAAGCCCTTGATAAGGTTAAACAACTCCGGGGTGATAGGCTCGGGGCTTGGCGTACCTGTGGGAGTTCCTGACATTATTCAAAGACACTAAAACACTCAAACACGTTAGGTTAGCTAAAACAAAAATGCCTCACAAGTGTATCACTCGAAAGCAAACTCTCACTCTCTAGTGGTGCTCAACAAGCTTGTTGATGGCTCGTCTTGTATTAGTCAAAAACCTCACGTGAGTTCAATACTTAGCCAAACAAAAGCTTTAAAGTAGAAGCGAAATTCGATTTCAATCACCTTAAAAACGTGTTTGACTCAATAAAAGAGAAGAAAAGACTCAAAACGGAAAGGACAAGTTGCACAAATGTTATATGCAACTAAGTATGGACTCAAAATTTGAACTCAAGATAAGCCTTGAAAGAACTTACTCGTCAAGCCTAAGCAAGCAAACCTTGGACACCGAAGGCGTGTGTAGAAGGGCTGGTCAAGGCTAGGGCGTGGCTCGAGTGAAGTGAACTAGGCGAGGGCCAAGACGTGGCTAGGCTAGGGTGAAGCTAGGCTAGGCGTGAATGGCTTGGTCCCTTTGAGTGAGATGAGCTCCTTTGTAGTCCTTTTTGGTTGATGAACAATAACACTTAGCAAGCACAACTTTTGAGTGAGATGAGCTCCTTTGTAGTCCTCTTTGATTGCTGAACAATAGCACTTAGCAAGCACAACTTCAACTATTACAAACTATGAAATAAAACAAGAATAAGCTAGCAAGAATGAAATAAAATGAAATGAATATAATGCTGATTTCTTTTCTCTTTCTTTTCTTTTCTTTTTCTTTTCTTTCTTTCCTTTTTTTTTTTTGAATTCGGATTTTCCTTTCTTTTCTTTTTTTTTAACTTACTGCTAGAATTAAAGAAAAAAAAATGAAACAAAAATGCTAAGAAAATCTAATTAGTTACAAGAGGATAGAGTTGACCAAGTAAATAGCTAACCAAGGGTGAAAATTCAAAAAAAATAAGCTGAAATTATGGAGGAGAGAGAGAGAAGCTGGAAAATAAGTTGAACGGATCAGCCTCTCCTTTTTTAATGTTTTAGGGCTCGTTTGGTGTTCGTGGTTGGACGTGGGGCAAGACTGGTGTCAGGCGTGGTGGTCGGCACAAGGGCTGGTGGTAGGCGCGGTGTAGGCGTGGTGGTCGGCACAAAGGCTGGTGGTAGGCGTGGTGTAGGCGTGGTGTCGGAGGGGTGCCGGCGTCCAAGATTCACAAACAAGGCAACAAACTCATTAGTTCAATCAAAAACTTGGAATAGCAATGACAATGGCAATAGACTGAAAACATAGCAAGACTCAAACAAGAAAACGAGACACTTTTGGTTTTTGAATGATTTACCGACTCTTTTTGTAGGTTGAACGTCAATTAGCTCTGATACCAATTGATACGGGATTAGCCGCGAAGAATGGATCTAGACGAGCAACCTGTTTTCGGGAATAGAAGCAAACGAAATTCAGCAAACAAAGATGAAGGAAACGTGCAAAGCAAAGAGGGAAAACGAAATAAGAAAGAAGAACCGAAAGGAACAAACGATAGAACCCTTGGATTCGATTATCCAAGAACCAAACCGATGACGATTCGACCCCGCTTCTTACAACTTCACACAATCGATCTAGAGTTATCGAAGGCACGAAGAGGTTGCTTCAATTCGACTTGTAGCACCAACCCGAAGGAGATTGACACACACAAGAACGAGAAAGCTATGCAAACACCACAATTCTCACAAGACAAGAGGCTGAACTCAAGGGGTTCAATTTGGCACTTAGGCAATGTGTTTAACGTATTCTGTCTACAAAAGGAAGAGAGAAAGGTTTATATACAACCTAGAGCTTCTCTCCTAGAAAATAGAAAAGAAATAAAAACAATAATTACAAATTAGAGTGTTTTAAATAAATCCATAAAACAGACTAATTCTAGGCTTTATTTAACACTCTCTAACTAGATTCTCACGCCAGCCATGCACATGCACACGTGAAGCTCTCCTATGCTCCATTCAACTTCTTCTTGGCTGGTCCAATGTGGCTAAGCATCATGACGGGCCTTGGACTCATTGGAGGTGAGCTTGGGTGAGATTCTTGAACCATGGTTAGGAAGATAGCATCCATCTCCGCTTAGCGTTTGGCTTGAGCTCTTGTTAGGGCTCCTTGTGGTGTTGAAGATGGAACCGGCTCGGATGACCCTTCATCAAAGCATGCGCCATTTGTGTGGGAGGAGGCACAAGAACGTGCCTTTAGCAAGCTAAAATTGGTCTTAACCGAGGCTCCCTTGCTAGCTCTTCCCGACTTCACTAGGCCCTTTGAAGTGGAGTGTGACGCCTCGGGCATTGGCATAGGCGGCGTGCTCATGCAAGAAGGTAAACCTATTGCCTTCTTTAGTGAAAAGATCAAAGGAGCATGTCTTAATTACTCTACCTATGATAAAGAGTTATATGCTTTGTTTAGAGTGCTTAAGACATGGCAACACTACTTGTGGCCTAGAGAGTTTATTTTGCATTCCGATCTTGAGTCTTTGAAGCATTTTCGGAGTCAAGATAAACTAGATAGGAGGCATGGTAGGTGGATGGAGTTTATTGAGACTTTTCCCTATATTATCAAGTATAAAAAGGGAAAAGAAAAAATGTAGTGGCGGATGCCCTCTCTAGGAGGCACAATTGTTGACTACATTGGATGCTAACATATTAGGCTTTGTTTACATTAAGGAGCTCTATGAATCTGATCTTGATTTTGGTGATACATATAAGCTATGTGTGCAAAAAGGTTCCTTAGATAAATACTATTTGTTTGAGGGATTTTTGTTTCGAATTGATAAGGTGTGCATACCTAGGTGTTCCCTTCGATTGTTGCTAGTAGAGGAAGCCCATAAAGGAGGTTTAATGGGTCATTTTGGGAGGGATAAAACTTATGCTATGCTGCACTCACACTTTTATTGGCCACACATGCTTAGGGATGTTGAAAATGTGCTTAAAAGATGCTTAGAATGCCTTAGAGCTAAATCTAAAGTGAAGCCTCATGGATTGTACACACCTTTGCCCCTCCCAACAGCCCCTTGGGAAGACATTAGTATGGACTTTATTGTGGGATTGCCTAGGACTAAAAGAGGTAGGGACTCGATTTTTGTGGTTGTAGATCGTTTCTCAAAAATGGCTCACTTTATTGCTTGTCACAAAACTGATGATGTGGCCAATGTAGCTAATCTATTCTTTCAGGAAGTAGTTAGGTTACATGGAATTCCGAGGACAATAGTAAGTGATGGGGATGTTAAGTTCTTAAGTTATTTTTGGAAGACTCTTTGGGGAAAGCTAGGTACGAAATTGTTATTTTCTACATCAAGCCATTGTTCGCCCCTAAAGGTGTGTGCAAATAAGCTTTAAATTTATAAAACTAGAATCAAGCAGCGAACCCGCAGTGTACGGATCGACGTAGCTAAGCAAGAATTTCAGAGTATCGAACACAGGGATTTGGGTGGGAACAAATTCGATTGCAGATTATCAAGCGAGTAAATATGAGAGTTTTGCAAATATTGGGAAAACAACAATCCTAAAGGTCCAAGTATCCAGCTGTGGCAATCGATTCAAGATATACTTAATGATATAAAGACAGAGTTGAGATATGCAAAGGTATACTAATGTAAGGTAATCGTACGGTGAAGTTCCAAAAACCTTATGTAACTCACCTACAAGACACTCTCTATACAGGTTGTTGAGGCTCAATATAGAAAGATTCTAAAGGTGAGATTTAGTGTCAAATACCCAAACTTGTAACCCAAGGATCAAGACTAACTTAACCGATTGAGATTGTGACACTCACAATCGAGGTAGAGGTTGTTGAGGCTTCACTACCACCTAGAAAAGACAAATCTAAACTAAGTTAAAGCAAATCTTTAACTTTGGATTAAAGTAAAAGCAAGCTCGTAGATTTAGGAGAAATTACGGTTAGTTCTTGGTGTTCCACGGTCGTGGACTCAAGAACAGGCCATAATTTATGGTTTGTCGACGATTTTCTCTAACTCTCAGGGTCTAATCTGTTTGCGATCGATCTATCATCATCTAAGCCACAACTATCAACCCTTCACCTTAGAATTGTTAAGGGTTTTTAGCCAATAACAGTCATGTTGATATCAATTCAAGAATTAAAAGATAAAAAGATGAAAACTTTCAAGAACTTTCAATAATCTTCAAACCAATCTCAAAGTCACAATCAAGAACGAGTGTTGTCAAAGGATTCAAAATAAAGTAAACAATCACAACCTTAGGAAAGAAGGGAAAACGGGATGTCAATCCGTTTTCCAAATCAAACCTAAACAAGAAGAGAGATCTTCTTGCAAAATCTTCCAAAAGCTTCGATCTTCCGCCAATCCGGAGATCTCAACAGCAATCTCCACCAAAAGTGCGAGATTAGGGCAATTCCCCGATGCAAAATTCGATCTCCAATGAGATGATCAATGCTTCCAAGCGACGGTGTAAAATGAGGTAGCGGGCGTAAACGATCCTAAGCGTCGATGACGGAATCTCCTTTCGTCCGTCTTTTTATAGGGCAAGATAAAATATCGGCCCGGCCCAATCTTCAAAAGATCGTGGCTTCAAAGTGTGGCAAAAAGATTCGCCAAGATCACGGTCGTGGAAGTTTCCACGACCGTAATTTAGGGCGTGGATTAGGTCACGGTTTGCATCATATATTCCACGACCGTAATAGTTACTGGAATGCATCACGCTTCTCTTGCTAGGTCCACGGCCGTGGAACTGAACGTGGTTTGTAATACGGCCGTATTTTAGAGCGTGGTTTAGGGCAAGAATGTGATTCTTCCCTAGCCTCGTGCATTCCTCAAGCTAAAACTCCAATTTGCTCCTAAGAATTCCCTTAATCCATGGACATATCAAATCAACTCTTCTTTGCTCGATTCCGTTCGGAAATAGCTCCAAATCACCTATAATCAACATAGAACTAGTGTAGACATCCATATCGACAATATAGGTAATACTAGCTCACATATGCACAAAGTTCAATCAAAGACTATCAATATGAATCAAATACGTTTAGAAAACGTGCCTAAAATATCACAATATTTCATGCTAACAAATAACCCCATACTTAACACTTGCTTGTCCCTAAGCAAGGTCTTTCAAAAAGCTTTAAACAAGAGTTAGGATGAAATATGTGTACCTTCTTTTTGGGTGAATGTGACTTCTAAAGAATAGATCATTCTCAAACCTTGCTTCAATCGTTCATCAAACTTTCACACACTCAATTAAAGAGTAAAAAGCAAAGAAAATTCATGAATAAAATTAACTTCTAAACAAGCATCATAACCTTCAAACGTTATCAAAATCAATCATAAGAAACTTCAATTTGGATCACCAAGTCATATAACATTCTTTTGATCTTAAGGACTTTCAAAGAAAAGGTCTAGAATATGGAAGGGAAGGGAGAACTTTAAGGGAAAGTGGACAACTACCTTCTTCTTCTTTTGCGGTTTCCGCAATACTTCACTTAGAGCTTCGCTCTCTTCTTTTCATTTTTCGACTTTACTTTTGGAGTTATGGACAGAGGTGCACAAAAACCGAAGCCTAGGAGATTGGCGTTTCTCAATTTTTATGAGATGCCTCAAACCCTTAGCGCACATACCATAATCCGCTAGGAATATCGCTCAATCCGACTTTGGCAAGACACAAACACCCGGCTATGTGAATGGTGCCGAGTTACTCATCGTCATGATTGACTTCCCCAAACCTACAATTTCTTTCTATTCATTTGATTGCAAATAATTGCTCTCATGGCCCTCCCACATCAAACATGCCTTTTTCATTCACTTCTCCAAATTCCCGGATAGGTAAAGGAGGCTAATATTTCAATGAGGAGCTAGATGATCAAAGAAAGAAGAAAGAAAGTATCGAATTGCCTTAATCATTTCAACAAGAAGTATAGGAACTTATAACGTGATTTCAACTTCAATTTCCTAGCATGATTTAGGTAACATAATCACATTATGAAACTTGCAAAAGAGGTATAATTCATTCATTCAAATTCTTTTCAATTCACAATCCTTTTAAGCATGCAATTGTCATCAAACTCAATTCACAAGTAGTGATTATCATGGAAATCATCTCAATTCATTAGAAGCTCAAAATTTTCAAAATTTTTCAATTTTTATGGGTTTTTCAAGTTATTTTTCATGCAATGCAATAAGGAAACGTGCAACACATAATGAACATGCAACGATAGTCTCAAATGAAAGCGAACATAGTAAGTAGAGTTATTACAAACTTTTAGTACATCCCACCCCATACTTAGGACGAACATTGTCCCTAATGTTCAAAAGAAAGAAGGAAAAGAAAGAAAAGAAAAAGAAACTCACAAAGTGGTGGCGGGAATGTCTAAAACGAACGGTCATGCATCAAATCACTGCGGCGCCGGCGGAGGCGGGAATGGGGAGAAGCTGGAGTCGTAGGGCCGCCCAAACTGCTGGCGGTAGACGTCCCTCATCATGTGGTCGAGGTCGTCGAGGCGTCCGTCTCTAGCGTCGGCCCGGATCTCTAACGCTCCAACTCTCTCTGAAAGTCCGGTAGCCCAATCCGGCATCTGCTCGTACCATCCCGGGGCGTGACTGTACCATGCTGGCGCGTCGGATGGTGCTGGTGCTGGTGGTGGTGCTGCTGGCTGCTCCGTGGACCAAGGAGGGGGAATGCCATACCATGTGGGAGGTGTGGTCATCCACGTAGGCCTCTCACTCACGCTAGCACGGCGAGATGACGAGCTTGAGGCTCTAGCTGGACGTGGAGAGCGTCTAGGTACATCTGGGGCCGCCTCCGGCTGGTCCGGAAACGTGCCAAACTCTTGCTCCGCTCCTCCTCCACTCTCAAACTGATCTCCCATATCCTCCTCCTCGACAACCGGTGGTGGGACGTAAGGGGGAGCTACTATCCTGTTCGCATGCATCGCAGCGAACGTCTCCTTCCAATTATGGCGTCCCGCCATAATGGAATACTCCGGCAGCCACTCTATACCCCTGCCCGTCCTACTCTTCCAAGGCATGCCCACATAAGGCGGACCTCCATGTGTGGGGAAAATGAGACCCCTAACCATGAATGCATGTAGCCCTAAAGGAACGGCCGGTATGCGGGTGCAAGCAGAAAAATCCACACCAAAACTCCTAGCAATGTGGGTAATTATCCCACCATATCCGATGTTTCCCTTCGACTTGTTCTTGAGCTTGCTCATCGTAGCAGCCAAGAGAGTAGCACAATCTGCACGGCGTCCATAAAGCATGCAATAGAGCAAGAATAGCTCATCCGTCTTGATCTTTTGGGGCGTCTCCGTCCTAGGAAAGAGACACTCCGAAAGAACACGGTGAGCTATCTTCAAGGCTAGATGGTAGATCAATCTAGCCTTGGTATCAGCGGGTTGCCAACGGTCCTCGTCGGCGTAAATCATTGCAACTTCCTTCCAAAAATCCTTGGGGTAAACACCACTCGGAAATCGACCATTGAAGGTCTCATGAAACCCAAAAATAGTCCCAAACTCAACGATACTCAAATGGTAGTCTCTTTCCATGAGACGGAAAGAGACGGTCCTATCTACGTGGCTGTGCTCGAAAGACGTCACAACCTCCCGGGTGATCTCCTCATAGGCGTCTTCTCGGATAGCCGAGAAGATAACTAATCCGGCTCTATCCAAGAGCCAAATAAGGTCATCAACGATGTTGAGAGGATATAGATCCTCCAACAACAAATATCTAGGGCCAATCACTGGCCTCTTCGTGATCTTCTCGAAAGCAGCAAGATGGTTCTCATGTATGGTCGGGACTCTAGGGTGAGGAGGTGAGGATGGAGGTGAAGGTGAAGATGGTAGTGAAGGAGATGAGGGTGGTGGTGCCCTAGAGGATGAGGAGGTGGAGGGATTGCCTTTCCTTTTCTTATTCTGCTCACCCTTCTTCTCTTTTATCCTTCCCGACACTCTCCTTACAAAATCCATTCTGCACAAAAATTACGGTCTGTTCGGGGTGTTCCACGGCCGTGGAAGTGTACGGAACCGTGGTTTTGGTGATTTTTCAAAGGCTTTTAGGAATTACGGCCACTGTAGCTATGACGACCGTAATTTAGACCGTGGAACCTTCTGTAAAGATTCAAAGTCCAAATTTCGTCACTCCTCTTCAACATCATCCTCCTCTTTTCCTTTTCCATTGATCCTACAACCAAAAACACGAACATACCGGAAGAAATCGAGGCAAAAACAAAGCAAAAACGTTTATTCTAAGCTAAACTATGAATCGAAAACAAAAACGAAAATGCAATACATTGGGTTGCCTCCCAAGAAGCGCTTTGTTTAAGGTCCGTAGCTAGACCAATCTCGCACTTATTCGAGTGCGGTAGGCGCAAACTCCTCAGTTTGGAGTTCCGGCGTATACTTCTTGAGTCATTGGCCGTTCACCTTAAAACTTCCGCTCGCTTCACCCCATACTTCAACTGCACCATGGGGGAAAATACGCTTAATTAGAAAGGGTCCGGTCCAACGGGATTTAAGCTTACCTGGAAAGAGACGAAGTCTTGAATTGAAGAGGAGAACTTGATCTCCTTCTTTGAAGTCCTTTGGAATGATATGCTTATCATGCCAATGCTTTGCTCTTTCCTTGTAGATCTTGGCGTTTTCATAGGCGTTCAAGCGGAGTTCATCCAGCTTATTAATGTCTAGGAGACGCTTCTCTCCCGCTTCCTTCATGCCGAAATTCAGCCACTTGATAGCCCAAAACGCTTTGTGCTCCAGCTCCACCGGCAAGTGACAAGACTTCCCATACACAAGATTGTATGGTGTGGTTCCTATGGGAGTCTTGTACGCAGTCCGGTACGCTCATAATGCATCATCTAGCTTCAAGGACCAATCCTTCCTAGTCCTTGAAACCGTCTTTTCTAGAATTCCTTTGATCTCCCTATTTGAGATCTCAACTTGTCCACTAGTTTGTGGATGATAAGGGGTAGCGATCTTGTGAGTAACCCCATACTTAGCTAGAAGAGCTTCAAAGCGACGGGCTATGAAGTGAGAACCTCCATCACTAATGATCGTCCTTGGTGTCCCAAATCGCGGAAAGATGGTCTTGTTGAAGAACTTAACCACCACCATGGCATCATTTGTGGGAGAGGCAATTGCTTCCACCCATCTAGAAACGTAATCTACCGCCAATAGTATGTATTGGTTTCCACAAGAAGATGGGAATGGTCCCATGAAATCGACTCCCCAAACGTCGAAAATCTCCACCTCTTGGATGTTGTTGAGGGGCATCTCGTTCCTTCTAGAAATATTGTCTGTTCTTTGACAAGCATCGCAGCAAGAAACAAAGGATTGCACATCTCTAAACAATGTAGGCCAAAAGAATCCAGATTGCAATACCTTTGCGCTAGTCTTGTTCGAACTAGCGTGTCCTCCACAAGGTAGTGAATGACAATGGCGGATACTTTGCATCTCATCTTCCGGCACACATCGCCGAATGATGCCATCCGGACCTCTCTTAAAGAGGAGAGGCTCGTTCTAATAGTATTCCCGGACGTCCTTAAAGAACTTCTTCCTTTGTGCGTAGGATAGTCCGGGCGGTATCTCCTGGCAAACCAAATAGTTAACAAAATCAGCAAACCATGATTCGTTACCTTTGGAGATCACGTTGATGCACTCCTCTATGATGTGTAAGTGTTCGTCCGGAAAGGAGTCATCAATGGGTAGATGGTCGTCCTCTAAATGTGTTAGGCGACTCAAATGATCCGCAACAGAATTTTCTGAACCTTTCTTGTCGCGGATCTCAAGATCGAATTCTTGTAGGAGAAGGATCCATCTGATTAGCCTTGGCTTCGCGTCTTTCTTCGCAAGGAGGTACCGGATCGCAGCATGATCCGTGTAGACAATCACCTTTGCACCTACAAGATAAGAGCGAAACTTGTCAATAGCGTAGACAATGGCTAGAAACTCTTTCTCTGTAGTGGCGTAGTTGAGCTGCGCTTCGTCTAGCGTCTTGCTAGCATAGTATATGGCATGGGTTCGCCCTTCCTTTCGTTGTCCAAGAACAGCTCCAATAGCTACGTCACTAGCATCGCACATAATCTCGAAGGGGAGAGTCCAATCTGGAGGTTGGATAATAGGTGCTGAAATTAGAGCTTGCCGAATGGTGTTAAACGCATCCAAACATTCCTGCGAAAACTCAAAAACCGCATCCTTCATCAATAGATTAGTGAGAGGTTTTGATATCTTAGAAAAGTCCTTAATGAAACGTCTATAAAATTAAGCATGTCCTAGGAAACTTCTTATCCCTTTCACCGAAATTGGGGGAGGAAGTTTCTCTATGGTCTCGATCTTAGCCTTGTCTACCTCTATCCCTCTACTAGAGACTAAGTGACCTAATACGATTCCTTCCTTAACCATGAATTGACACTTCTCCCAATTAAGAACTAGGTTAGTGTCTTCACATCTTTGCAAAACAAGAGAAAGGTTAGAAAGGCAATCGTTAAAAGAGGAACCGTATATGGAGAAGTCGTCCATGAAGACTTCCATGATTTCCTCTACGTATTCGGAGAAGATGGCCATCATGCACCGTTGAAAGGTGGCTGGGGCGTTGCAAAGCCCGAACGGCATTCTCCTATAGGCGAACGTACCCTAAGGGCACGTGAATGTGGTCTTCTCTTGATCATCCGGATGTATCGGAATCTGAAAGAAACCACTATAACCGTCAAGGTAGCAAAAATGTGAATGCTGTGCTAACCTTTCAAGCATTTGATCGATGAATGGCAATGGAAAGTGATCCTTCCGCGTTGCGTTGTTGAGCTTGCGGTAGTCTATGCACATTCGCCATCCAGTCACGGTTCGGGTAGGAATGAGTTCGTTGTTCTTGTTGGTGATGACCGTCATTCCTCCCTTCTTCGGAACTACTTGAACTGGACTCACCCACTTGCTATCGGAGATAGGATAGATGATACCTGCATCAAGAAGTTTAAGAATTTCCTTCTTGACAACCTCCTTCATGGTCGGATTCAACCGCCTTTGAGGTTGTCTTGAAGTTCTAAAGTCCTCCTCCATTAGTATCTTATGCATACATAGGGAGGGTTTAATTCCTACTAAGTCCTCAATAGTATAGCCTATGGCTTTTCTATGTTTCCTAAGGACAATCATGAGCTGCTCATGTTCATCTATGCTCAGTTCGGAACTAACGATAACCGGAAAGGTAGAATTAGATCCTAGAAAAGCGTACCTTAGATGAGTAGGAAGCGGTTTGAGTTCCATCACTTTCGGAGCTTCCAATGATCCTTGAGGAGCATCCGACGTTTCCTTAGAAGTTTCTAAGGGTGTTGAGTGAGTTGGAGAAGAATCAAAAGAAGTTGAAGAAGTATGCCGATCACCCTCTTCCACGGTCAGAATTACGGGCTCTCCATATGTTCCACGGCCGTGTAATCCCCTGGAATGGAGATCAATTTTGGTTGTGAAATCCACGGTCGTGGAATACAGGGTATGACCGTGGATTCTAACATTCTCAGCCTCATCGTGGAGTTTCTCAAACTCCACTTCATGCATCTCTTCTTGTGCTTCTAAGGCTTCAATTTCCTCTTTGCACTCTTCTTCTTCCCCTACATCTGTTAGACTCATGGTAATGACTTTTTGTAAAGGATCGTTAAAGAGAATCGCACTTACCTCTTCCCTAGATAAACCTTCTTCATCTTGGACATCGTAAATATCCTCGTCGAAGATCGGCTCCTTCACTAGAGTGGAAAGAACGAACTCTACTTTCTCTTCTCCAATATCAAAAGCGAGTCTTCCATTCTTGCAATCGACCATGCAGCCGGAAGTTGCAAGAAACGGTCTTCCGAGTATGATCGGGACCGGACTATCTGCAAGAATGTCAAGCACGACAAAATCAATAGGGACAAAGAATTTACCTAGCTTGACCGGGACGTCTTCTACAATACCGACGGGGCGAGTGATGGATCGATCCGCCATGTATAACGTCATCTTCACCGGTTTAGGATCGCCTAAACCGATCTTCCTACACAATGCAAGTGGTATGATGCTCACACTTGCTCCTAAGTCACATAAAGCGTCATATGTGACATCTCCCACTCCAATGGGAATGCAAAATGACCCCGGATCCTTCAACTTTGGGGGCATTTTCTCCTTCATGGTCTTGATGAGATCCGAATCCGAACTCATCTTGACCTCTCCGAAATCTTCTAGCTTCCTCTTGTTGGAGAGGAGCTCCTTCAAGAACTTGCCGTAAGCCGGCATACCTACAATAGCATCAATGAAGGGTATATTAATATGCAGCTTACTCATGAGTTCTATGAACTTACCGAATTGTTTGTCTAGGCGCGCTCGCGCTCTAGATTGAGGGAATGGTAGGGGAGGTTTGTAAGCTGGAGGAGGAACATAGACATCTTCCTTCTCCTTCCCCTTTTCCTTGTCCTTTTCTACGGGGACTTCAACGAACGTAGGCTGCGGATCGGTGGTAGTCACTCCGCTCCTAGTTGTAATCGCCATCACCCTTCCCTTAGGGTTGTCCTCCGTCTTTCCTGGAAGTTTCCCTTGATTCCTAGGAACTTCCTGCGCGTGGTTGAACATTTGGTTCTCTAAAACCTTTTGAGCTTTGTCAACCTTAGAGACTTGATCATCAACCTTGATGAGGCGGTTCTCCAACCCTTGAAGCTTTCCCAGAATCGTTTCCAATATGGGATCGGGCTTCTCCTTCCCCGAAGTGTTTCCTCCATTAGATGATTGCCCCTGGCTTTTCAAAGGAGTAGAGGAAGAGGAAGGTGGAGTTAGTGAATTTGAGTTGGAAGGGTAAGAGTTACCGAAATTTTGTTGATTTGAGCGCCAATTGTTGTTGTTTGAACCCCTATTGTTGTTCCAATCGTTGTTCCGGTTGCTGTTGTTTCCATTCCAGTTATTATTCCGGTTGTTGTTCCGGTTATTGTTGTTGCCCAAATAACCAACATCTTTCCCTTGTTGCTTTGGGAAGTTGGTCTTGATAGCCTCCTTCAACTCTTTGATCTCATTGTTGAGGGAGAAAATCTAATTCTGGGCTTCATGTGTGAGCTTTGCTCCTTGCTCCACACGATTTCCCTCCACTTTCCGATGGGAATACTTCTCTATGACTCTTGCTTGCTTCTCGATGAAGTCCCAAGCGTCATCTTCTCTCATGTCCATGAACGTTCCACATGAGAGGGATTGGAGGTTGAATTGCGTTCCCGCATCCAGCCCCTTGTAGTAAATCTCTAGCAGGGCAAGCTTGGATATGCCATGATGAGGGCAATCCAAGAGCAAATCCTGAAACCTTTCCCAAGATTGAAACAAACTTTCGTTAGGTCTCATGGAAAAAGCATTAATCTTACCTCTAAGTTCCGCCGTTTTGGAAGGCGGAAAGAATTTGGTGAGGAACTCCGCGGAAAGGTCTTCCCACGTATCTAGTTTCCCACTAGGAAGAGCTTGATACCAAGATAACGCTTTCCCCTTCAAGGAGAAGAAGAAAGGTTTGAGCTTGTAGTTGTTGGTGGTAGCATTCTTCGGTCTCATCGTCTCCATCATACACTCAAAGTTTTGCAAGTGTTGGTGTGGAGATTCAGCGCTTGTACCGCCAAATTGGTTTTGGCGAACAAGAGTAATAACTTGAGGGTTAAAGCTAAACCCTTGCACATCTTCAGGATCAAAATTCACGCCCAAGTGGCGTGGTTGTTGTGTTGGATCCATCCGTTGGCCAAGAGTTCTTGGCTCATTATCCACACGTTCGACCCTCACATTCCTAGGTGGAATGCGGCGATTAGCAGCTCCTTGTGGATGGAAAGGATTCATATTGATCGTGGGATCAATCTCCTCTAACGGTGGCATGGAAGAGTCACTATCATCAGCGGACGAGTGGCTTCTTCTTCTAGTTCTTGATCCCCTCCTTGAGGATTTCTTGCTTCCTTTATTCTTAAGGTCGCTTAACTCCATCCTCATTTGGAACATCGCATCCTGCAGTTTGCTAACTTCAGATTGATGACGATCCATTTCATCCCGGCGGAGGTTCTCGTTCCATTGGAGTTGAGCTTCCTTCTCCGCCAACTCCGTTTGAAGATCACGTTCGTGTTCTTCGGCCATCTTCTTTTCCTTGCGCTTTTGCCTCAAGGTTTTCTCTAGCTCTTGATCAAGAGGTAAGAGATCTTCGGTGTTCCTAGACCTGCGCATGCACTCAAAGTAATATCAAATAACGAGAGCAAGCTCCCAAGCTTGACAACCGGCTACCGAATTCGGCCGAAACCAAATTCCCGGCAACGGCGCCAAAAACTTGTTCGCCCCTAAAGGTGTGTGCAAATAAGCTTTAAATTTATAAAACTAGAATCAAGCAGCGAACCCGCAGTGTACGGATCGACGTAGTTAAGCAAGAATTCCAGAGTATCGAACACAGGGATTTGGGTGGGAACAAATTCGATTGCAGATTATCAAGCGAGTAAATATGAGAGTTTTGCAAATATTGGAAAAACAACAATCCTAAAGGTCCAAGTATCCAGCTGTGGCAATCGATTCAAGATATACTTAATGATATAAAGACAGAGTTGAGATATGCAAAGGTATACTAATGTAAGGTAATCGTACGGTGAAGTTCCAAAAACCTTATGTAACTCACCTACAAGACACTCTCTATACAGGTTGTTGAGGCTCAATATAGAAAGATTCTAAAGGTGAGATTTAGTGTCAAATACCCAAACTTGTAACCCAAGGATCAAGACTAACTTAACCGATTGAGATTGTGACACTCACAATCGAGGTAGAGGTTGTTGAGGCTTCACTACCACCTAGAAAAGACAAATCTAAACTAAGTTAAAGCAAATCTTTAACTTTGGATTAAAGTAAAAGCAAGCTCGTAGATTTAGGAGAAATTACGGTTAGTTCTTGGTGTTCCACGGTCGTGGACTCAAGAACAGGCCGTAATTTATGGTTTGTCGACGATTTTCTCTAACTCTCAGAGTCTAATCTGTTTGCGATCGATCTATCATCATCTAAGCCACAACTATCAACCCTTCACCTTAGAATTGTTAAGGGTTTTTAGCCAATAACAGTCATGTTGATATCAATTCAAGAATTAAAAGATAAAAAGATGAAAACTTTCAAGAACTTTCAATAATCTTCAAACCAATCTCAAAGTCACAATCAAGAACGAGTGTTATCAAAGGATTCAAAATAAAGTAAACAATCACAACCTTAGGAAAGAAGGGAAAACGGGATGTCAATCCGTTTTCCAAATCAAACCTAAACAAGAAGAGAGATCTTCTTGCAAAATCTTCCAAAAGCTTCGATCTTCCGCCAATCCGGAGATCTCAACAGCAATCTCCACCAAAAGTGCGAGATTAGGGCAATTCCCCGATGCGAAATTCGATCTCCAATGAGATGATCAATGCTTCCAAGCAACGGTGTAAAATGAGGTAGCGGGTGTAAACGATCCTAAGCGTCGATGACGGAATCTCCTTTCGTTCGTCTTTTTATAGGGCAAGATAAAATATCGGCCCAGCCCAATCTTCAAAAGATCGTGGCTTCAAAGTGTGGCGAAAAGATTCGCCAAGATCACGGTCGTGGAAGTTTCCACGACCGTAATTTAGGGCGTGGATTAGGTCACGGTTTGCATCATATATTCCACGACCGTAATAGTTACTGGAATGCATCACGCTTCTCTTGCTAGGTTCCACGGCCGTGGAACTGAACGTGGTTTGTAATACGGCCGTATTTTAGAGCGTGGTTTAGGGCAAGAATGTGATTCTTCCCTAGCCTCGTGCATTCCTCAAGCTAAAACTCCAATTTGCTCCTAAGAATGCCCTTAATCCATGGACATATCAAATCAACTCTTCTTTGCTCGATTCCGTTCGGAAATAGCTCCAAATCACCTATAATCAAAATAGAACTAGTGTAGACATCCATATCGACAATATAGGTAATACTAGCTCACATATGCACAAAGTTCAATCAAAGACTATCAATATGAATCAAATACGTTTAGAAAACGTGCCTAAAATATCACAATATTTCATGCTAACAGCCACCCCCAAACTGATGGGCAAACGGAAGTAACTAATAGGACTTTAACCACACTTTTAAGGGCTGTCATCAAAAAGAATCTAAAGGAATGGGAGGATGTCTTGCTACATGTTGAATTTGCCTATAATAGAGTTGTGCATTCGTCTACTTCCATCTCTCCATTTGAGTGTGTTTATGGTTTTAATCCACTAACCCCTTTTGATCTTACACCGTTGCCTAAGAAGGAGCGAGTGGATTTAAGTGCTAAAACGTAGGTTGAACACATCAAGGAGCTACATAGGAGGACAAGGATTAAGTTTGAGGAGAAAGGCAAATACAACGCAGCCAAGGCAAACCAAGGAAGGAAGAAGGTTACATTTGAGGCCGGTGACCTTGTATGGCTACACTTGAGGAAGGAGAGGTTTCAACAACTTCGGAAGTCCAAGCTCTCTCCAAGAGGAAACCGACCTTTCAAGGTGCTACACAAGGCTGGTGACAATGCCTATGGGCTAGACTTGCCGGACGACTATGCTTGTGATCACACGTTCAATGTGAGGGACCTAAGCCCTTTTCCACCCCTTAGTGATGATCAAGGAAATTCGAGGTCGAATTCTTTTAAAGAAGGGGAGAATGATGTAGGGTCATCCGAGCTAGCTCCATCTTCAACACCACAAGGAGCCCTAACAAGAGCTCAAGCCAAACGCCAAGCGGAGATGGATGCTATCTTCCTAGCCATGGTTCAAGAAGCTCACCCAAGCTCACCTCCAATGAGTCCAAGGCCCGTCATGATGCTTAGCCACATTGGACCAGCCAAGAAGAAGTTGAATGGAGCATAGGACAGCTTCACGTGTGCATGTGCATGGCTGGAGTGAGAAGCTAGTTAGAAAGTGTTAAGTAAATATTGTATTTATTTTATGGATTTATTTAAAACACTCTAATTTGTCTATTTTTAGGAGAGAAGGTCTAGGTTGTATATAAAACCTTTCTCTCCTCCTTTTTGTTGGTAGATTACGTTAAACAGATTGCCTAAGTGCCAAAATCGAACCCTTTGAGTTCAGCCTATTGTCTTGTGAGAATTGTGGTGTTAGCATAGCTTTCTCGTTCTTCTGTGTGTCAATCTCCTTCGGGTTGGTGCTACAAGTCGAATCGAAGCAACCTCTTCGTGCCTTCGATAACTCTAGATCGATTGTGTGAAGTTGTAAGAAGCGGGGTCGAATCGTCATTGGTTTGGTTCTTGGATAATCGAATCCAAGGGTTCTATCGTTTTGTTCCTTTCGGTTCTTCCTTCATATTTATGTTCCCCCCTCTTTGTTCTGCACGTTTTCATTCATTCTTGTTTGTTGAATTTCGTTTGCTTCTATTCCCGAAAACAGGTTGCTCGTCTAGATCCATTATTCGTGGCTAATCCCCGTATCATCCAAGTTGGACAGCCTTGTAGTTAACCCTTCAATGCTATCTTTCAAGCCCTTGATAAGGTTAAACAACTTTGGGGAAATAGGCTCGGGGCTCGGCGTACCTGTGGGAGTTCCTGACATTGTTCAAAGACACTAAAACACTCAAACACGTTAGGTTAGGTAAAACAAAAACGCCTCACAAGTGTATCACTCGAAAGCAAACTCTCACTCTCTAGTGGTGCTCAACAAGCTTGTTGATGGCTCGTCTTGTATTAGTCAAAAACCTCACGTGAGTTCAATACTTAGCCAAACAAAAGCTTTAAAGTAGAAGCGAAATTCGATTTCAATCACCTTAAAACGTGTTTGACTTAATAAAAGAGAAGAAAAGACTCAAAACGGAAAGGACAAGTTGCACGAATGTTATACGCAACTAGGTATGGACTCAAAATTTGAACTCAAGATAAGCCTTGAAAGAACTTACTCGTCAAGCCTAAGCAAGCAAACCTTGGACACCGAAGGTGTGTGTAGAAGGGCTGGTCAAGGCTAAGGCGTGGCTCTAGTGAAGTGAGCTAAGCGAGGGCCAAGGCGTGGCTAGGCTAGGGTGAAGCTAGGCTAGGCGTGAATGGCTTGGTCCCTTTGAGTGAGATGAGCTCTGATACGGGATTGTCCGTGATTGAGTCGATCTAGGCACAATGATCTCGAACCAGGCTGAATAAAGCGATTTCAGAATGCGGAATGGACGTAGGTGATGAAATGGCGCAGGAATGGTGAAGAGAAGAACCAAAGAGATGTCAACGAAGGAACCAAGACTGAAGAGCCAAAACCCCAATCGTGAATGCTCTAGACCCGTCTCTAATACAACTTTACACTAGCTCCGGCTGGACTAGCACAAAGAGGGACTCGTGAAGGCTCGAAGCACCAATCCGAAGGCGGTTGACACAAACAAGCTCAGCCAAGCAACAACAGCAATGCCAACCAAAAACTCTCTTGTTCTTTGATTGATTTTGTGAAATGATTACAAATGTAATTCTAAGCAATTGGGAATAACGTAACTAATCTGCAGCTAAAGAGGCTATATAAATAGACTCTTTTATCTAGACAAAATAAAGAAAACAAAATTAAAAACATTAGTGGGAAGGTGGTAATAAGAGAGCTTCCTCTAATTTAGCTAACAACCTAACAAACACTAATTTCAGCTTAAAATAGGCTGACTTATTCAATTAACTCTAGGAGTGTGCTGGACGTTTTTTAGGAGCAAAATGGGCTATCCGAATGGGCTGAGTTGTTCAACAGATCCATGAGTGATTTGGCTGTGTTTTAAGAGCCCAACTGATGATCCGAATGAGCTGAATTGTTACTCTCTTGGGCCTCTTTAAACGTGATCAGCTGGTTGCCTTCTTGGGCTGTTTTGGAACGAGCAGCTGCTTCCCTCCTTGGGCTGCATTGGACGTGAGCAACAGCCTTCCTCCTTGGGCTGCATTGGATGTGAGCAACAACCTCCTCTTGGGCTGCATTGGCATGAGCAACAGCCTCCTCTTGGGCTGCATTGGCGTGAGCAACAACCTCCTCTCCTGGACTGCATTGGACATGATCAACAGCGTGCATGGCCTCCTCGAGCTGCATGGGAAGTAAGCACGTCGGCATGGTCTCCTTGCTTGGTTCGCTTGCTCCTACATTCACCAAAAGATTAACACATGATGTACGGAAATTAAATAGTTCACGCATTGTGTCAAGCAATAGCACTTCCCTTGACATAACTTCTTGGATCTCCTTAGCTCTTGCTCTAGTAATGGGACCTTGATAGCTTGTATGTGATGGTCCTACATCATCCACTCCTTCTTGGAAAGAATTCGACCCCGAATTTTCATCTTGTTCCGAATCTCCTTCATAGGGGCTCAAATCTCCTACATTAAAAGTGGTGCTAACTCCATACTCTTCCGGTAAGTCCAACACATATGCATTGTCATTAATCCGGTGTAAGACTTTGAATGGTCCAGCTCCTCGTGGTGCTAGCTTGGAATGGCGTTTTGTTGGAAGCCGCTCTTTCCTTAGATGTAGCCAAACTAAGTCGCCGGGCTGGAAAACCATTTTCCGACGTCCTTTGTTATTCCGAGCTGCAGTTTCAACGCCTTTCTTGTCAAGTGCAGCCTTGGTCTTAGCATGAAGTTCCTTAATGTAGTCCACCTGTTCCAAAGCATCAAAAGCTACTCGATCCTTTCGAGGAATCGGTAATAAGTCCAAAGGAGTTAAAGGGTTAAATCCATAAACACATTTGAAAGGCGATAACGAAGTGGAAGAATGCATGGTGCGATTATAAGCAAACTCAATATGTGGTAACATATCTTCCCATTCTTTTAAGTTATCTTTCAACATGGTTCTAAGGAGGGTCGTTAGGGTCCTATTGGTGACTTCCGTTTGCCCATCTGTTTGGGGATGACTAGAGGTCGAGAATAGTAATCTAGTGCCCATTTTTCCCCAAAGTGTCTTCCACAAGAAACTCAAAAACTTGACATCCCTATCACTAACAATAGTTTTAGGTATTCCAAGCAATCTCACTATTTCCTTAAAGAAAAGATTAGCAACATTATATGCATCTTCAGTTTTATGACATGGAATAAAATGTGCCATTTTAGAGAATCTATCTACTACCACAAAAATGGAATCTCTTCCTTTCTTAGTCCTAGGTAGTCCAACAATGAAATCCATACTTATGTCCTCCCAAGGGCTATTAGGCGTTGGTAAGGGTGTATACAGCCCATGGGGTTGTACCCTAGCTTTGGCCTTAAGACATTCAATGCACCTTTTCAGCATGTGTTCTACATCCCTTAACATATGAGGCCAATAAAAGTGAGTTTGCAACATGTGATAAGTTTTGTCCCTCCCAAAATGCCCCATTAGACCTCCTTTATGGGCTTCTTCCACTAATAAGATCCTAAGGGAACATCTAGGTATGCAAATCTTATCCACTTTAAACAAGAAACCTTCAAACACAAAATACTTATCATAAGGGCCTTGAGTAGTGCATCTATGAAATATCTTCCCAAATTCAGCATCATCCACATATAATTCCTTAATGTAAGTAAAACCTAACATCCTAGAATCCAAGGTGATGATTAAGGTGTATCTCCTAGACAATGCATCCGCTACGACATTATCCTTTCCTTTCTTATACTTGATAATGTAAGGAAAGGTTTCGATGAACTCCATCCACCTACCATGCCGTCTATCTAGCTTATCTTGGCTCCTAAAGTGCCTAAGTGAATCATGATCGGTTTTCAAAACAAACTCTTGAGGCCAAAGGTAATGTTGCATGTTTTGAGTACTCTAAACAAGGCATACAATTCTTTGTCATAAGTGGAATAGTTTAAGCATGCACCTTTCAATTTTTCACTAAAGAAAGCTAGAGGCTTACCTTCTTGCATAAGGACGCCGCCAATACCAATGCCGGATGCGTCACATTCAACCTCAAAGGGTTTAGTGAAGTCCGGTAGAGCTAGTAGTGGTGCGTGGGTGAGGCGTCTTTTGAGCTCTTCAAAGGCTCTTTGCTGCGGTTCATTCCACTCAAAAGGAACCTTCTTTTTGGTCAAAGCCGTGAGTGGGGCTGCAATGGTGCTAAAATCTCTCACAAACCTTCTATAGAATGTAGCTAAGCCATGGAAGCTCCTCACGTCACCAACTGACCTAGGAATCGGCCAATCATTGATTGCCTTAACCTTGTCCTCATCCACTTGCAAACCATTGGCACTTACTACAAAACCAAGAAAAATCACTCGGTTAGTATAGAAATCACATTTTTGAATATTAGCATACAAGTATTTTATACGCAATGTAGCAAGCACATCTCTCAAATGATTTTCATGCTC
The DNA here is from genome assembly GCA_033239125.1 of Fagopyrum homotropicum. NCBI lineage: Eukaryota > Viridiplantae > Streptophyta > Magnoliopsida > Caryophyllales > Polygonaceae > Fagopyrum > Fagopyrum homotropicum. The sequence goes on from BSWB01000005.1 coordinate 65,732,284, forward strand.
CTCTAGAGTCTTACTATAGATAAGAATGTCATCAAAGTAGACTACAACAAATAAACCAGTATAAGGTCTCAAAATATGATTCATTAATCTCATGAAAGTACTAGGAGCGTTAGTTAAGCCAAAAAGCATTACTAGCCACTCATAGAGACCAAATTTTGTTTTAAAAGCTGTTTTTCATTCATCCCCTTCCCTCATTCTAATTTGATGGTAGCCACTCCTAAGGTCAATCTTAGTGAAAATGGTAGCTCCATGTAACTCATCAAGCATATCATCTAAACGGGGAATCGGGTGTCTATACTTGATAGTAATGTTATTGATTGCTCTACAATCAATACACATTCTCCAAGTATTATCCTTCTTGGGTACTAGCAGGACGGGAACGGCACAAGGACTAAGGCTTTCCCGCACATACCCCTTATCTAGCAAGGCTTGAACTTGGTTCTGAATTTCCTGGGCTTCCGTAGGGTTCATCCTATAGGCGGGCCTATTGGGAAGAGTGGCTCCGGGTATTAAATCTATTTGGTGTTCAATGCCCCTAATGGGCGGCAAGCCGGCTGGAATCTCCTCAGGAAAAACGTCTCTAAATTCGTCCAACAGCCCCTGAATAGATCTAGGAAGTGGATTCGTAGAGTCATGTGGCACATTCACTAGAGACTTACACAAACTCATCATTAGCACATCAATAGAAGCATAGTTAGTGACATATTCATTCCTAGACTCAAGATAGCTACTTGTTGGTTGTACTAACAATGTTTGATGGGTTTTGTTCTCTTTACTCTTAGGCCGTGTGATCTTAGGCTTTGGAGGGGTTCCTTGCTCTACCCTCTTGTTCTCATAGTACTCGGCTATTTGTAAAGGTGTCATAGGTTTAAGTGTTAAAGTTTTACCCTTATACTCAAAGCTATACTTGTTAGGAAACCCATCATGGACAACTTTCCTATCATATTGCCATGGACGACCAAGCAACAAGTGACAAGTATTCATAGGCACAACATCACATGTAATAACATCCTCATATGATCCTAATGTTATATTGACCTTAGTTTGCTTATTGACCTTAAGTTCTCCACACTCATTCATCCAATGTAGTTTATATAGCCTAGGGTGATAAAATGTAAGAAGTTGTAATTTGTTTACCACTTCAGTGCTAGCTATGTTACAACAACTTCCTCCATCAATTATCACATTACACACTTTGCCTTTAATACTACAGCTAGTATGAAACAGATTTTCACGTTGGTTATCCTCACAAGGTGCTAGTTGGACATGCAAAGTTCTCCTAGCTATCAAAGATTCACCTTGTTCATACTCAATGCAATCGTCATGCTCATTTTGTTCATTGTCATCATTTAAGGCATTTTCATCATCTAATTCCACATCATCCTCACTCTCATATTCTCCTAAATGATTTATGATCAAAGTGTGTTTATTAGGACATTCTCTACTCATGTGACCTCTACCTTGGCATTTAAAACACACAATGTCCCTAGTTCTAGAGTTAGAAATAGGAGAACTCCCTCGATGATCACTTGAAGGCTCATTCAAGGATCGTGGTGTAGTGGACGGTGTAGAAGACCTTCTTTGCCCTTCTTGGCCCATAGGTGTCGATTTCCTCTCCTCCTTCCGGCCTCCTTGCTCCCTGCTGGGGTTATGCAGCCGGTTGTTTTGTGCTTTCCACGCAGTGGGCGTCCCGGGAGGTGGCTTGTAGTCCCGGTTTCGCACCTTAGTCTTCCTTTCCACCTTGATGGCCAAGTGTAGTAATTGCTCCATGGTGCTGTATGGATACATATCAACCTCATTAGCCAAATTAGAATTCAGAATACGAAGGTACCTTGCCATAGTGTTTTCTTCATCCTCTAGAACATTGGCCTTCACCATAGCAACTTGCATATTCGTATAGGCTTCCTCAGCGCTAAGTGAGCCTTGTCTCAAATTTTCCAGCCGTTGTCGAAGCTCTCAGGTATAGTGAGGTGGAACGAACCTAGCCCTCATTAGTGCCTTCATATGCTCCCATGTGCTGATTTGAGGATCCAAGGTTCGAACTCTTTCTTTGACTACGTGATCCCACCATACCAAAGCATAGCCTTGGAACTCGAGAGCGGCTAGTTGAACCTTTCTAGGCTCGCTGAAGTTGTGACACAACCAAATCTGCTCAACTTTAGTTTCCCACTCAGTGTAGACGTCGGGATCACACTTTCCTTCAAAAACGGGAATTTTGATTTTGACCTTTCCGAGCCCGTCTTGCTCTTGATAGGGCCGAAGGTTATCTCGTCCTTGCCTTGGCTGCTGGAATGGCCGATTGTAGCCCTCCCACGTGTGGTCTTTAGCTTCATTCCGTCGTTGAAAGTCATCAACAAATGGTGGCATGTTAGAAGCATTAGGAAGGACGTTGGACTGTACATTACCTTGATCCGGCTCTCTAGTAACACGTGAAGGACCGCCAAACTCATAGTTGGTTCTCAAAGGTGGTGTTCCGGCTGGTGGTGTTCGTGCTTCCATAGTCACCACTCGCTTGGATAGTTTAGCTACGGAATCGGACAATTGTTTCAATAGACTGATCATCTCAGGCGTGACGGTCTCGCTACTCGACTTGCTGGGACGTAGGGACCTGGACATTCTCAAGTAACAAACAAAGAAACTGGTTAGGTTAGAAAAACAAAGATCTCACTTGTGTATCGCTCACACTCTCGTTGGTATTGCCTAGCTGGTGGCTCGAGTTGTAAGGATCCAACACCTTAAGATCGCGATTTCCGAACCTTCTTAGCAACCCTTTGGAACTAGAACTGCTGAAACTGAATGTTAGTGTCAGAGATGAATCAAGACACCCCTAATTGGAGTATTGACCGTTGGGTTGGTGTAGGTACGGTGAATTGTGTTTAGAATGACGTTTTGAGATGATTGAAAGATATCTTAGACTTTGTCAAAGATTTGTAGGAGAGAGAAGTAACCGTAATTGATTGCAGACAGGGTTACCGAAACGTGTATGCAGCGTTTGAGCTTTCTCTTTTGTTTTGTTTTCGTTTTGTGTTTGCCTCTCCTCAAGATGTTATCCGGCTTTTGAATTGGCACACTTCAAGCACAAGTTAGATCTCAATTGGATAAGCAATAAGGTTAACAAGAAGAAGAAGTGATCAATTGTACCAACTGTGCTCTGATACCAACTGATACGGGATTGTCCGTGATTGAGTCGATCTAGGCACAATGATCTCGAACCAGGCTGAATGAAGCGATTTCAGAATGCGGAATGGACGATTGGGGTTTTGGCTCTTCAGTCTTGGTTCCTTCGTTGACATCTCTTTGGTTCTTCTCTTCACCATTCCTGCGCCATTTCATCACCTACGTCCATTCCGCATTCTGAAATCGCGTCATTCAGCCTGATTCGAGATCATTGTGCCTAGATCGACTCAATCACGGACAATCCCGTATCAAGCTCCTTTGTAGTCCTCTTTGATTGCTGAACAATAACACTTAGCAAGCACAACTTCAACTACAAACTATGAAATAAACAAGAATAAACTAGCAATAATGAAATGAAATGAATAACTAAGGCTGATTTCTTTTTTTTTTCTTTCTTTTCTTTTCTTTTCTTTTTCTTTTCTTTTCTTTCTTTCTTTCTTTTTTTTTTTTTTGAAACTCGGATTTTCTTTTCCTTTTTTTTTAAACTTACTGCTGGAATTAAAGAAAAATAAAACAAAAATGCTAAGAAAATCCTAATTAGTTGCAAGAGGATAGAGTTGACCAAGTAAATAGCTAACCAAGGGTGAAAGATTAAAAAAAAAATAGGCTGAAAATGTGGAGGAAAGAGGTGGCTTGAAAATAGGCTGGACGATCAGCCTTCTTCTTCTTTTTTTTTTTTGAAAGTTTAGAGCTTGTTTAGGGTTGTGTTTGGACGTGGGACAACAACTGGTGGTGGCTTGGTGGTAGGCGCGGTGTAGGAGTGGTGCCGGCGTCCAAGATTCACAAACAAAAGCAACAAACTTGTTAGTTCAATAAAAAACTTGAATAGAAATGGCAATGGCAATGGCAATAGACTCAAAACAAAGCAAGACTCAAACAAAAAAATGAGACACTTTTGGTTTTTGAATGATTTACCGACTCTTTTTGTAGGTTGAACGTCAATTAGCTCTGATACCAATTGATACGGGGATTAGCCGCGAAGAACGGATCTAGACGAGCAACCTGTTTTCGGGAATAAAAGCAAACAAAAATTCAGCAACAAAGATGCAAGGAAAACGTGCAAAGCAAAGAGGGAAAACGAAATAGAAAAGAAGAACCGAAAGGAACAAACGATAGAACCCTTGGATTCGATTATCCAAGAACCAAACCGGTGTTGATTCGACCCCGCTTCTTACAACTTCACACAATCGATCTAGAATTATCGAAGGCACGAAGAGGTTGCTTCAATTCGACTTGTAGCACCAACCCGAAGGAGATTGACACACACAAGAACGAGAAAGCTAAGCAAACACCACAATTCTCACGAGACAAGAGGCTGAACTCAAAGGTTTCAATTTGGCACTTTCACAAATGTGTTTAACATATTCTACCACAAAAAGGAAGAGAGAAAGGCTTATATAAAACCTAGACTTTCTCTCCTAAAAATGGAAAATAAAAAAATACAATAATTACGAATTAGAGTGTTTTAAATAAATCCATAAAATAGACTAATTCTAGGCTTTATTTAACACTCTCTAACTAGCTTCTTACGCCAGCCTCTCACGCCTTCATCCATGCACATGCACACGTGAGGCTCTCCTATGCTCCATTCAACTTCTTCTTGGCTGGTTCAATGTGGCAAAGCATCATGACGGGCCTTGGACTCATTGGAAGTGAGCTTGGGTGAGCTTCTTGTACCATGGCTAGGAAGATAGCATCCATCTCCGCTTGGCTTTTGGCTTGAGCTCTTGTTAGGGCTCCTTATGGTGTTGAAGATGGAGCCGGCTCGGATGACCCTTCATCACTCAACAAAATAGAAGAAAAGAATCAAATGGAAAGGACAATTGCACGAATGTTATATGCAACTAAATGACTCATAATTTAGAACTCAAGATAAGCTTTGAAATAACTTACTCGTAAGACCCAAGAAGTGAACCCTAGACACCGTAGGATGAGATTAAGGAAGGCTGAGCTATGGTGTTTGATGGCCGAAAATGGACAGTAGCTAAGTGTGGCTACATAGGTTCAACGAGATGATTGGTTCTTTCTCCGAATGAGACGAGATACTTGACTTAAGTTCTTCCTTAAAGTCCTCTTTGTTGCTGAATAACACTAAAACAAACGTAATAATACTAGGCTAATTACAACCTATGAAATAAGAAAGAATGAAATAAAAATGATTCTGATTCCTTTTCTTCTTTTTTTTTCTTTTTGATTTTTTTTATTTCTTTCTTTTTTTTCTTTTATCTCTTTTTTTTTACTTTATGATTCAGGAAATCAGAAAAGAAGAATAAACAAAAATTGAAAGAAATAAAAAAAAAAAAAAACAAATTCTTGTTTGTAGATAAACGTGGGCCAAGCTTTTGCAAATTTTCAGGATAAGATCAAATCTCAGCTCCTAGATTGTTGCAACTGATTCAACTTGCATTGCTGTAGGAGGAAAACAACTACTTCAAGCTCTGCGCCGGATTTGTAGGAAACACGCTGAATCAACTCCAATTTTGGCGTGTATTGGATGTAGGGAAACAAACTACTTCAACTTCAATTCTGCGTGTTCTGGATGCAGGAAAAAGAAGTCCACGTTTGGTTTTTGTTCAAATGGTTCAAGTGAGTGTAATATGGCTGAGGGGAAAATGGTGGTTGATGGTGGTGTGATGATGGTTGGTGTGGTGCTATGATGGTTTCCGGTGTCCAGAACTCACAATCAAAGGAACAAAGTCGTTAGACTCAAACAAAGCTTAGAGTAGAAGAGAGAAACGGAAATAGACTCAAACAAAAGACAATGATCAATTGCAATGATTAAAATAGACTCTTTTTGTGATTTTATGATTGATTTACCGACTCTTTTTGTTGGTTGGACGTCAACTGCGCTCTGATACCAATTGATACGGGGATTACCCGCGAAGAACTAATCTAGACGAACAACCTATTCTGAAGAATGAACACACAAAACTAACAAGCATGGACAACAATGAAAACGAGAAAACAAAAAGGGACAAGAACCGAAAGGAACAATGATAGAACCCTTGTATTTGAGATCCAAGAACCAAACCAGTGACGATTCGACCCCGCTTCTTACAACTCCACACAATCGATCTGAGAATCGAGAGCACGAAGAGGGTGCCTTGTTCGACTTGCAACACCAATCCCGAAGGAGATTGACATACACAAGAACGAGAAAGCCATATCACACACACAAACTCACGAGACAAGAATCATTGAATTCTCTTGGATTCAATTCCAAATGCTCTCAGCAAAACTTGTATAAAACTTGTCTCCCCACAAACGAAGAGAGAAAAGTCTTTATATACATCCTAGGCCTTTTCTTCTAAAACAGAAAAAAGAAACTAATCACAATAATTACATTGAGAGAGAGTTAAATATAGCCCAACAAACATAGAACACAATTGGGCCTAATTAAACTCTCCTATTCAGCCTCTCACGTCCACATACTTAAATGAATGTTCCAGCCATGCACATGCACACACGTGAAACCCCTTGTATCTGATTTCAAGGCCCCCGTCTGTCCTTTGAAATGTGTTCCAAGGCCTGCCCAGAAACTAGAAATACAATTTAAGCTCCATTAATCATCTTGGATGGGATGCGTTCATGGCTGATCCACAAGATGGTCCTTAGACTTGATGAAGATGGACTTGGTTGAGCTTCATGGACGATGTTTAGGAAAAAAGCATCTATCTCAGCTTGACGTTTAGCTTGCACTCTTGTCAGAGTCCCTTGAGGTGGTGAAGATGGAGTTAGCTCAAATGATCATTCATCAATAATTAGGGGACAAGGTCCTCTCCTTTAACTTGTTCCATTGACATGAACCCTCCAAAATATTTGTGACATGCTACATTTGAACTTGAAATAACTCGATCTATTATAAATTATAATTTTCTATAGTTGTAAAACCCCGAATCCGCGGGACTGGGGATGCTACGGGCGGAGACCTCACAATGGGTTCCAACCCTTAGCCTGACAACAATTTCACCGGATATTACAACAAGACACAAATAAAGGCAAAATCGAAATTCATTTTTAATGCAATGATATGAACCCCAAAAGAAAACAACGAAAGACTCCAGCCGAGATACAACTCCAAAGGCAAACGTCATACACGCGACATGCATAATACCATAAACATACATAAATACAACCCCCAAAACCCATCCTAAAATGTACGGACCCCAGCTGCCCACTCTTTCGGATCTCTCGGCCGTGGCCCTAACCTGCAAGTCAAATACAACATATCGTTATAAAACTGTTAGCTAGCATTCAAAGCATTAGAATCATGGTATTGGCACACACACACACACACATAGGGCATCATAAACACACAACATGCTCCAAAACACACAAGCCGGTTTATTATCTTTCCATTTACGTCATCCCATTACTACTTCCATTTATGGTATGACATGAGAATCTTAACGATCTCGCCCTTGTCACCTTTCACCATACGAGTTTGTACTTGATGCGGATCAGCATCACCCGTTGGGCTGGTCGCAAGGCACCTCCCAGTCATTCCCATTTTCGGACTGGACAAGCGGTCACCTCCTGCTATCATACATTGGGCCAAATATAAACATATAAAGTCGGTTGTCCTATTACCGGTTTAGATGTTATGACATAAACAATAAACACACACATAAACAATAAACACACACCACCAAACACGCATCGAAAGTAATACAGAGAATACGAGCTAAGTAAGTCCGGAGACTTACATGTCCCAAAGCTAAACCCGCTAAATTCCGTACTTAGTTCCCGCGGGAAGACACTCAACGACTGATCAAGCAAGGCACGCAATCAATAACTCTCCAACAAGCTAGAAACCCTATATCATCCTACAAGATCAAACACTCTCATGACTAGGATAGAACTCCTAGTCCTCACAACTCACAAACTCACAACCATCATAACCTACGCTAGGATACTCGTGTCCTAGTCTCACAATCTCAACAACTCAGATTCTCACAACATCAAGCATCAACTCAAAAACATAAACAAACCTCATAAGATAACATCAACACATCAAGCCTTACATTATTGAACTGTAACATCCCGAATCCGCGGGATATCAGAATGCTACGGGGAGACCACACAATGGGTCCCGACCCTTAGCCTGACAACAATCTCACCGGACCTTTCCAACATGGCACAAATAAAGGCGTAAACTCGAAAATGTTTGTAATGTATACAAGACTGGAAGATAAAGAGTACAACGTGGAAACTCAGCCGAGTCCTCAAAACGACACAAAACTCCACAAGACATAAATCCGAAAGCGTACATCAATCTATAATCCAACATAAGAGTAATAACGACAATAATCCCAAAAACGCCTCGTCCTATAATGTACGGCGACCCTCGGCTGTCCACTCCGGCACCTCTCTCGGCGGCGTCCCTAACCTGCGGGGCATCTACACAAGTGGTTTAGAACCGTTAGCTACATTCGAAGCATTAAAAACATGGTGAAAGCACATACACACTCATACATCATAACATCACATAATCATGCTCGACAATCAAGTCCAGTTTATTATCTTTATTTATTAGGTCATATCCCGATCTAATTCAACTTTTTTTGTGACACGAGAATCTCCCGAAACTCGCCTCGGTCCCCACTTACCGCATGGAACGGTGCGGATGCTTCCGACCGTCTAACAACGCGGGCTGGTTGCCAAGAGCCTCCCAGCTCTCGCAAGAGCTAGGAAGTGATGTCACTGCCCGTTATCATACACTTGGGCCAAATATAACGTAAGGGTCGGTGGTCCTATTACCGGTTTACAAGTTATAACGAAAGCGATAAAACAGACACCACGAAACACACAATGAATCTAATACAACGAATACGGCTAAGTAAGTCCGGAGACTTACCTCGTCTCTCAACTCACACACTCTAGCTTCCTTAGTGAGGAAGCACACAACCTGCTCATACAAGAATACACTCATCAACACAAGCCACACTCATGAAGTCATAGACTTCTATCTAATGATCTAAGCAAGATCACCCAACTCTCAAACTAGGAAAGCATCCTAGGATCCAAGGTACTCGAGACACTCTCAACAAGCAAGGGAAACTCACAACAGCCTTTACATGATCTACAACAACAGCCTAGGAGAGCCAATCTAGTCTAGAAAGATCCATCATGCTTACACAAATCAAGGTCAACACTCACACCAAGCCATAACGGCTCCAATGCTAGCAACCACTAGATGACATTCTCATGAGTCCTAGGTCCAACCTAAGCATGCTTCTAACAAGGTATAACTACAAGGCTAACGGAAGGAACGAAGAGGAAGGAAGGGAGGAACCTACTGGTGAAGAAAACGCAGCCGTTGAAGCAAGCTGGCGCCCCGACGGAAGCTGTCACATCCCCCAGCGGCGTCTTGGATTTGCCCCTGCGCCTGGTGGCCGCCGCTGCGGTGTCCCTGGTCTGCCCCACGCCTTTGAAGATTCACCCCCGCGGTTTGAGCAGCAAAAAGTCGTCCTCTCCACGACCTAATCGAGCCAAGAAAACACACATGCAACAGATCTAAGGAAAAGCTTCCTCAAGAGCTCCATCCATGGCCATGGATGTAGGGGAAAGAAGGAGAGGATATTCAGCAAGGGAAGAGAAGGGGAATGAAGGAAAAGACTTACCAACCACTGAGATCCTTCTTTACTGTAGCTCATCCATAGGCAAATCACCAAGGGAAGAGAGTAAGAGAACAAGGGAGAGTAGAGAGGAAAATGACTAACGTGAGAGAGAAATGAAAGAGGAGAGAGGGAGAATCCAACTGATGAAGGGTCATCCGAGCCGGTTCCATCTTCAACACCACAAGGAGCCCTAACAAGAGCTCAAGCCAAACGCCAAGCGGAGATGGATGCTATCTTCCTAACCATGGTTCAAGAAGCTCACCTCCAATGAGTCCAAGGCCCGTCATGATGCTTAGCCACTTTGGACCAGCCAAGAAGAAGTTGAATGGAGCATAGGAGAGCTTCACGTGTGCATGTGCATGGCTGGCGTAAGAAGCTAGTTAGAGAGTGTTAAATAAAGCCTAGAATTAGTCTATTTTATGGATTTATTTAAAACACTCTAATTCGTAATTATTGTATTTTTTTATTTTCTATTTTTAGGAGAGAAGGTCTAGGTTGTATATAAGCCTTTCTCTCTTCCTTTTTGTGGTAGAATATGTTAAACACATTTGTGAAAGTGCCAAATTGAAACCTTTGAGTTGAGCCTCTTGTCTCGTGAGAATTGTGGTGTTTGCTTAGCTTTCTCGTTCTTGTGTGTGTCAATCTCCTTCGGGTTGGTGCTACAAGTCGAATCGAAGCAACCTCTTCGTGCCTTCGATAATCCTAAATCGATTGTGTGAAGTTGTAAGAAGCGGGGTTGAATCGTCATCGATTTGGTTCTTGGATCATCGAATCCAAGGGTTCTATCGTTTGTTCCTTTCGGTTCCTCTTTTCCATTTCGTTTCCCTCATTGTTTTGCACGTTTTCCTTTCATAATTGTTGCTGAATTTCGTTTGCTTTTATTCCCGAAAACAGGTTGCTCGTCTAGATCCGTTCTTCGCGGCTAATCCCCGTATCAATTGGTATTAGAGCTAATTGACGTTCAACCTACAAAAAGAGTTGGTAAATCATTCAAAAACCAAAAGTGTCTCGTCTTCTTGTTTGAGTCTTGTTTTGTTTTGAGTCTATTGCCATTGCCATTTCTATTCCAAGTTTTTGATTGAACTAACAAGTTTGTTGCCTTTGTTTGTGAATCTTGGACGCCGGCACCACTCCCACACCACGCCTACACCGCGCCTACCACCAGTCCCTTGTGCCTACCACCACGCCGCCACCAGCCTTGTCCCACGTCCAAACACAACACCAAACAAGCCCTAAACTTTCAAAAAAAAAAAAAAAAGAGAAGAAGGCTGATCGTCCAGCCTATTTTCCAGCCTTCTCTCCTCCACATTTTCAGCCACCTCTTTCCTCCACATTTTTAGCCTATTTTTTTGATTTTTCACCCTTGGTTAGCTATTTACTTGGTCAACTCTATCCTCTTGCAACTAATTAGGATTTTCTTAGCATTTTTGTTTTATTTTTCTTTAATTCCAGCAGTAAGTTAAAAAAAAAAAGAAAAAGAAAATCCGAGTTTCAAAAAAAAAAAAGAAAGAAAAGAAAAGAAAAAGAAAAGAAAAGAAAGAGAAAAGAAATCAGCCTTAGTTATTCATTTCATTTCATTCTTGCTAACTTATTCTTGTTTTATTTCATAGTTTGTAATAGTTGAAGTTGTGCTTGCTAAGTGTTATTGTTCAGCAACCAAAGAGGATTACAAAGGAGCTCATCTCACTCAAAAGTTGTGCTTGCTAAGTGTTATTGTTCATCAACCAAAAAGGACTACAAAGGAGCTCATCTCACTCAAAGGGTGGCCATTCACGCCTAGCCTAGCTTCACCCTAGCCTAGCCACGTCTTGGCCCTCGCCTAGTTCACTTCACTCGAGCCACGCCCTAGCCTTGACCAGCCCTTCTACACACGCCTTCGGTGTTCAAGGTTTGCTTGCTTAGGCTTGACGAGTAAGTTCTTTCAAGGCTTATCTTGAGTTCAAACTTTGAGTCCATACTTAGTTGCATATAACATTCGTGTAACTTGTCCTTTCCGTTTTGAGTCTTTTCTTCTCTTTTATTGAGTCAAACACGTTTTTAAGGTGATTGAAATCGAATTTCGCTTCTACTTTAAAGCTTTTATTTGGCTAAGTATTGAACTCACGTGAGGTTTTTGACTAATACAAGACGAGCCATCAACAAGCTTGTTGAGCACCACTAGAGAGTGAGAGTTTGCTTTCGAGTGATACACTTGTGAGGCATTTTTGTTTTAGCTAACCTAACGTGTTTTAGTGTTTTAGTGTCTTTGAACAATATCAGGAACTCCCACAGGTACGCCAAGCCCCGAGCCTATCACCCCGGAGTTGTGTAACCTTATCAAGGGCTTGAAAGATAGCATTGAAGGGTTAACTACAAGGCTGTCCAACTTGGAGGCGTCTAAGGTAGTTCCGGAACCTCGGCCACTACGAGGCAACATGCAGGTAGGAGACCACTCGAGGGCTCAACACCAAGGGCAAGACCGAATACCACTCCAAAGCCAACAAGAGGCGTTTCAAGCAGCCCGACACTCTAATGCCACGCAGCCCTCTCGGAATGTCCAAGGCTTAGGCTGCAATCTTGCTTTCGAGGAGCACGTTTCTATCTCTTTTTCTCCTAATATACATGATAATATGCCTAACTATCCTCAACAGTTTCAGAATCCAGCTTATGATTAGGATGAGGACGGTGATGGAGATGACGAGGAATGGAGGCCAAACGGGCGAAGGGAGCGCCAACAACCCCGGAGACCTCATGACGGCCGGCGCCAAGACGAGCAGAGGCGTGACCCCTATGGTGGCCAGCCAAGGAGGGAGCGAGATCCGGAGTATGATGGCCTTGGCAAAGTGAAGGTGAAGATCCCAAGCTTTGAAGGCAAATGTGACCCGGATGTGTACATGGCTTGGGAGGCCAAGATAGAGCAAATATGGTCATGCCATAACTTTCCCGAGCATAAGAAGGTACATTATGCAGCTCTTGAGTTTATTGATTATGCTGTGATATGGTGGGATGATTTGGTGAAGGAAAGGAGGAGAACTATGGATGCACCGGTAGTTACTTGGGCGCACATGAAGGCCTTGATGAGAGCTCGGTTTGTGCCTCAACATTACACTAGGGAGTTGAGGCAAAGGTTGGAGAACTTGAGGCAAGGAGCCATGACCGCCGAGGAGACCTATAATGCCATGCAAATGGCCATGGTAAAGGCTAATGTGCGAGAGGATGAAGAGACTACAATGGCTAGGTATCTTCGTATTCTCAATTCAAGTTTTTCTAACGAGATAGATCTTTTTCCCTATAGCTCTATGACATAATTGCTCCACCTAGCAATCAAAGTAGAAAGGAAAATAAAGGCAAGAATTCAAGGAGGTAAGGCTGCCTATGGAACACCTAGGTCATGGAGGAGCCAAGGAGGTCGCCAACAAGGGAATTACAGCCGGGAGGTGCCAAGCAAGGAGAAACTAGACCCGGAGCAAGGAGGCCCACGCAAGGCTCCTTATGCAGCCCCTACCAAGCCCACACTTACACTACCTAAAGGCACTCAAGGGAGTACTTCTAACCCTTCATCTAGAGCTAGAGATATTGTATGTTTTAAGTGCCAAGGAAGAGGGCACATGATGAAGGATTGTCCTAACAAAAGAACTTTGCTAGTTAACCATTTAGGGTAATATGAGTCCGAATCTGAGCATGAGCATGATAATGATGATTTTGAGCTTAATATGCATGATCATGATGATTTGGATGATGATGGGATTGAATATGAGCAAGGAGATTGTTTATTAGCTAAGAGAGTGTTATTTCATCATCCTAGCTCATTCCTAGCTAACACTTCCATGATTTGTGATAAAAGTCTTGAGCATGATAATTCTTTGATAGCTAGGAGAACTTTAAGTGTACAACCTGCTCCTTGTGAAGATAACCAAAGAGAAAACTTGTTTCACACTAGATGCTCGGTTAAAGGAAAGGTTTGTAATGTTATTATTGATGGAGGAAGTTGTTGCAATATTGCTAGCACCAAAATAATATCTAAGTTGCAAATTCCTACATTTTGTCACCCTAGGCCATATAAGCTGCATTGGATGAATGAATGTGGTGAGTTAAAGGTTAATAGGCAAGCTAAGATCACTTTTACTTTAGGCCATTATGAAGATACGGTTTTATGTGATGTTGTGCCTATGCAGTTGTTAGGCCGCCCTTGGCAATATGAGAGGAGAGTTATGCATGATGGTTTTACAAATAGAGCAAGGACAAGCTAAGAAGGGGAGCAATCTGTTGAGCCAAGACCCCTCCCTAGCCACGCCTTCTAACCACCAGCCTAGCACCTTTGTGTCCACGGCCGCAAAACAGCCCGCAACAGTCTTGTTAGCTTCCAAACTTGAGCTACAAAACGACTACCTACCCTTAGACACCACCTTGATGATGTTTTGTAAGGAGCTCACCTTGATGAGTGATGAAGCCAAGGCTAGCTTACCACCTACTATCTCAACCATCCTTGAGGAGTTTAAGGATGTGTTTCCGGAAGAAATACCACATGGCCTTCCACCTTTGAGAGGTATTGAGCACCAAATTGACTTTATCCCCGGCGCCACACTCCCAAATAGACCAGCCTACCGAATGAACCCAAAGGAGAGTCAAGAGATCCAAGCGCAAGTTCAAGACCTCCTAGACAAGGGCTACGCGAGGGAGAGCTTAAGTCCGTGCGCCGTACCCGTGCTCTTGGTGCCTAAGAAGGACAACACATGGAGAATGTGTGTTGATTGTCGAGCTATCAACAACATCACCATCAAGTACCGCCACCCTATTCCCCGCCTATATGACATGCTTGATGAGCTACATGGCGCCACCACCTTTAGCAAGATAGACCTACGGAGTGGCTACCATCAAATTCGAATGAAGGAGGGGGACGAGTGGAAAACAGCCTTCAAGACTAAGTTTGGTTTGTATGAGTGGCTTGTTATGCCATTTGGGTTAACTAATGCTCCTTCTACCTTTATGCGCTTAATGAACTATGTTTTGAGACATTTTATAGGGAAGTTTGTTGTAGTATACTTTGATGATATTTTAATCTATAGCAGGTCCCTACAGGAGCATGAAGAACATCTAAGGGAAGTATTTCTTACCCTTAGGGCTGAACACTTGTATGCTAATCTTAAGAAATGTAGCTTTTGCACTAATGAGGTTATATTTCTTGGTTTTGTAGTGACTGCACAAGGCCTACAAGTGGATGAGGAGAAGATTCGAGCAATCAAAGATTGGCCCACACCAACATCCATTAGCCAAGTAAGGAGTTTCCATGGGCTTGCAAGCTTCTATAGGACTTCAGGGACACTTTTAAGGGTTGTAATTAAGAAGAATTTGAAAGAGTTAGAGGATGTGTTACCACATGTTGAGTTTGCATATAAAAGGACCATCCATTCTTCCACTAACATGACCCCTTTTAAGTGTGTGTATGGTTTGAATCCCTTAACCCCTTCTGATCTTATGCCGTTACCTTCAAAGGAGCGAGTAGATTTCAATGCAGGTAAACAGGTTGAGTACATTAGGGGATTACATGAGAAGACATGGCTGAGCTTAGAGGAGAAAGCAGCTCGGACCGCAGCTAAGGCAAACAAGGGACGGAGGAAGTTGTTGTTTGAGCCCGGAGATCTCGTGTGTTTACATCTTAGGAAGGAGCGTTTCCAAGAGCTTCAAAAGTCCAAGTTATCACCTAGGGGTACCGGTCCTTTCAAGGTGCTTCACAAAGCCGGTGACAACGCTTATGTATTGGATCTTCCGGAGGAATTCGGGGTCAGCCCGACCTTCAATGTTAGAGACCTCAGTCTGTTCCCACCTATGGATGTAGAGCTTGAAGATTCGTGGACGAATCCTTCCCAAGAAAGGGGGAATGATGAGGGACCATCCGAGCTAGCATCTCCGGAGTATGAGGGAGCTATCACACGTTCTCGAGCTAAGAAGATTGAGCATGAGACTGAGGGCTTGCTGGTTTTATTGGCTAAAAGTGTTCATAACGAGGCTTGACTCCTAAGTAAGCAAGAGAGCAACGACGCCAAAGCACCGGACTCGGCCAGCCCCGCACATGACGCCGCTGCTCCTGCTCCTCAACACGTTTCCAGCACCGTTCCATGTCTCTCATTGAGGAATGAGGCTTTTTAAGGCCTGCTGAGTGATTGTGTGTTTTAAATAGCCCATTGGGCTTAATTTCCAGATTTTATTGTGTCTTTTGTTTAAGAGCTGAAACTATTTAAAGGCTCTTTCTATTACTTTTTAGGGAGATTATTATTGGTGAAAACAATTGTTTTCAGATTTCATCTTCAATCAAAGGCGAGTTTTGATTGAAGAGTTATTGTGATCAGATTTGACTTAGTTGTTTTGCGTGTGTCAATAACTTGAAGCACATTTTCAAAAAAAATTCTATTGTCCTGAAACCAAGAAAAATAACTTGATTAGTACTAAACTCGCATTTCTTCAAATTAGCATACAAATATTCAATTCTAAGAGTTGCAAGTACTTCCCTCAAATGTTCCGCATTTCTTCAAAGTAAACCACAACAAACCTACCAATGTAGTGTCTCAACACGTGATTCATCAATCTCATAAATGTGCTAGGAGCATTGTCAAACCAAATGGCATCACTAGCCACTCACAAAGACCAAACTGGGTCTTGAATGCCGTTTTCCACTCATCTCCCTCCCTCATTCTGATTTGGTGATAACCACTCCTAAGGTCGATCTTAGAGAACAATGTGGCTCCATTTAACTCATCTAACATGCCATCTAAATGTGGGATACGGTGGCGGTACTTAATGGTGATGTTGTTGATGGCTCTACAATCAATAGACATCCTCCATGTATTGTCCTTCTTAGGCACTAAGAGGACGGGAACTGATGTAGGACCATCAGATGAACCATTGCACAACTCACACGAAGAATATCAAGCTCCCATTACTAGGGCAAGAGCTAAGGAGATCCAAGAAGCTACGTCAAGGGAAGTGCTATTGCATGGCACCATGCATGAATTATTTAACTTCCATAAATCATGTATTAATCTCTTGGTGAATACAGGGGTGAACATGCAAAGGGGAGAGACCATGCAGACGTTGGAACATCATGAGGAGGAGCTTGATCATGTAGCCAAGCAGGTCAAATAAGCCAAGTGATCAAGACGTGGGCAAGGTGGGGAAGGTGGATGAACAAGCAAGCATAGGAAATGGACCAGCGAGCATGACGCCATCGAGCCGAACCCCAGACTCTGTTCGACTTCCTTCGAGCCATTTGGCGTGAACCCTAATTTCCGTCTAGCCTTGCCGATACACTCCGGCCCTAACCCGACGCCATTTTGACAAGGTCTCAATCTCCGCCCGGAGTGGCTGTCAAGCTCGATGTCGCTAACCTCCCGGGCCGTCCAAAAGGGTATCCATTTCCCTCAGTCGGGCCGCCTAGCTGGGCCCTAAGACCCGTCTAGTCATGCATGGGTTCCTTGAAGAAGTCAACTTATTTTTATGCTGTTAGTTTGTTTGTTAGACTATTAGATACATTTGTGGGAGCTCTCTTGTTACCTCCTTCCACCAATGTATTTAGTTTTCTTTTCTTTTATGTTGTCTAGATAAAAGAGTCTATATATAGTTTTCTTTAGTTGCTAAGGTAGGGACGTTTTCTTTTGCTAAGAATTACATATTGTAAACCATTCACAAAATCAATCAAAGAACAAGAGAGTTTTTGGTTGGCATTGTCGTTGTTTGCTTGGCTGAGCTTGCTTGTGTCAACCGCCTTCGGATTGGTGCTTCGAGCCTTCACGAGTCCCTCTTTGTGCTAGTCCCGCCGGAGCTAGTGTAAGGTTGTATTGGAGATGGGTCGAGGGCATTCACGAGGCGGGGTCTTGGCTCTTTAGACTTGGTTCTTCTTTGTTGGTTCTCTTTGGTTCCTCTCAACATCTTCCTGCGCCCATCCCCATCCCCACATCTCATTCCGCATCTGGATTCGCTTCATTCATCCGGATTTGGGATCATTGTACCTAGATCGGCTAATCCACAGTTTAATCCCATATCAGAGCTCAGTTGGTACAAGTGATCAGTTCCTTTCTTCTTTGTTAACCATTTCACTTATTGCTTAACTAATTGTGGTTTGACTTGTGCTTGAAGTGTGCAAAATCCAAAGCCAAAGGTTTTCTTAGGACCGGTCAACATTTTGAGAAGAGGTAAAAACAAAAAAAAAAGAAAAAAAGAAAACCGTCACCACCGAGATCATAGTCTTCTTTCTCTCCCACAAGTCTTTTGACAAAGTCTAAGAGATCATTCAAAAAAAAAAGCTACCGGCCCTTCCATTAATCGATCACCAAGCACAAGGAAAAGTCCCCTTTTAGTGAGAATTTCATAAAACATCTTCTTCTTCAAATATCTCTTTCGTCATTCAAACCTCAAACCATCATACCTATATAACCCAAACGGTCAATACTCCGGTTAGGGGTGTCTTGATCCATCTCCGACACTAGCATCAGTTTCGGCAGTTTTGGATCCAAAGGGGTTGCTAAGAAGGTTCGAAAATCGTGATCTTGAGGTGTTTTGATCCTTACAACTCGAGCCACAAGCGAGGCAATACCAACGAGTGAGTGAGCAATACACAAGTGAGATCTTTGTTTTCTAACCTAATCAATTCTTTGTTTGTTTGCTTGAGCATGTCTAGGTCCCTAAGCCCAAGCAAGACTAGCAGCGAGACCGTCACGCCTGAGATGCTCAACCTATTGAAGCAATTGTCCGACTCCGTAGCTAGCCTATCCAAACGGCGGAGTCTATGGAAGCACGCACCCCACCATCTCGTGCAACACCTTTGAGAACAACTACGAGTTTGGTGGCCCCTCGCACGTGACTAGAGAGACGGGTCATCCCGATCAAGGTAATATACATTCCAACGTCCTCCCTAATGCTTCTAACATGCCACCATTTGTTGACGATTTTTAGCGTCGGAATGAGGCTCCTTTTGAGGACCATACCTGGGAAGATTACCATCGACCATTCCAACAACCGAGGCAAGGACGAGAATGGGAGCATTTACGACTCTATCAAGAACAAGACGGTCTTGGCAAAGTCAAAATCAAAATTCCCGTCTTTGAAGGAAAATGTGATCCCGACATCTACATGGAGTGAGAAACTAAAGTCGAGCAAATCTGGTTGTGTCATAACTTCAGCGACCCTAGGAAGGTTCAACTAGCAGCCCTAGAGTTCCACGGATATGCCTTGTTATGGTGGGACCACGTGGTAAAGGAAAGAGTGCGGACTTTGGATCCCCAAATCACCACATGGGAACACATGAAAGCACTAATGAGGTCTAGGTTCGTTTCCCCCCCCCCATTATACCCGAGAACTTCGACAACGGATGGAAAATTTGAGACAAGGCTCTCTTAGCACTGAGGAAGCCTACACCAACATGCAAGTTGCCATGGTGAAAGCCAACGTCCTAGAAGATGAGGAAAACACTATGGCTAGGTGTCTTCGTATTCTTAACTCTAATTTGGCTAATGAAGTTGATATGTATCCTTACAGCACCATGGAGCAATTACTACACTTGGCCATCAAGGTGAAAAGGAAGACTAAGGTGCGAAACCGAGAACACAAGCCGCCTTATGGGACGTCCAACGCCTGGAAATCACAAGGGAGCCGGCTGCCTAGCCAAAGTAAGGATCAAGGAGGCCATAAGGAGGAGAGAAAACCGGCATCTACGGGCCAAGAAGGCCAAATATGACCTTCTACACCTTCCACTACACCACGACCCTTGAATGAGCCTTCAAGTGGTCCTCGAGGGAGTACTCCTAACTCTAACTCTAGAACTAGGGATATTGTGTGTTTTAAATGCCAAGGTAGAGGACACATGAGTAGGGAATGTCCTAATAGACGCACGTTGATCATAAATCATCTAGGGCAATATGAAAGTGAAGATGACGTGGAACTGGATAATGAAGATGCCTTAATTAATGACCATGAGCAAAATGAGAATGATGATTGCATTGAGTATGAACAGGGTGAATCTTTGATAGCTAGGTGAACCTTGCTGTCCAACTAGCACCTTGTGAGGATAACCAACGTGAAAATCTATTTCATACTAGATGTAGCATTAAAGGAAAAGTGTGTAATGTGATAATTTATGGGGGAAGTTGTTGCAACATAGCTAGCACTGAAATGGTCAACAAGTTACAACTTCTTACATTTTATCACCCTAGGCCATATAAGCTGCATTGGATGAATGAGTGTGGAGAACTTAAGGTCAATAAGCAAACTTGGGTCAATATAACATTAGGGTCATATGAGGACATTATTATATGTGATGTTATGCCTATGAATGCTTGTCACTTGTTGCTTGGTCGTCCATGGCAATATGATAGGAAAGTTGTGCATGATGGGTTTTCTAATAAATATAGCTTCGAGTATAAAGGCAAAACCTTAACACTTAAACCTATGACGCCTTTACAAATAGCCGAGTATTATGAGAACAGAGGGTAGAGCAAGAAACCCCTCAAAAACCTAAAATCTCACGGCCTAAGAGTAAGGAGGACAAAACCCATCAAACACTGTTGGCACAACAAACCAGTAGCTATCTTGAGTCTAGGAATGAATATGTAACTAACTATGTTTCTATGGATGTGCTAATGATGAGTTTGTGTAAGTCATTAGTGACGGTACCTCATGACTTTAAGAGTACACTTCCTAGCTCTATCCAGGGGCTATTAGACGAGTTTAAGGACGTCTTTCCTGAGGAAGTTCCGGCTGGCTTGCCGCCCATTAGGGGCATTGAACACCAAATATATTTAATACCCGGAGCCACCCTTCCCAATAGACCCGCCTATAGGTTGAAGCCTAAGGAAGCTGATGAAGGATCATCCGAGCTAGCTCCATCTTCAACACCACAAGGGTCATCCGAGCTAGCTCCATCTTCAACACCACAAGGAGCCCTAACAAGAGCTCAAGCCAAACGCCAAGCGGAGATGGATGCTATCTTCCTAGCCATGGTTCAAGAAGCTCACCCAAGCTCACCTCCAATGAGTCCAAGGCCCGTCATGATGCTTAGCCACATTGGACCAGCCAAGAAGAAGTTGAATGGAGCATAGGAGAGCTTCACGTGTGCATGTGCATGGCTGGCGTGAGAAGCTAGTTAGAGAGTGTTAAATAAAGCCTAGAATTAGTCTATTTTATGGATTTATTTAAAACACTCTAATTTGTAATTATTGTTTTCTATTTTTCCTTTCTATTTTAGGAGAGAAGGCTAGGTTGTATATAAACCATTCTCTCTTCCTTTGTGAGGGGGACTACGTTAAACACATTTGTGAAAGTGCCAAATTGAAACCTTTGAGTTCAGCCTCTTGTCTTGTGAGAATTGTGGTGTTTGCATAGCTTTCTCGTTCTTGTGTGTGTCAATCTCCTTCGGGTTGGTGCTACAAGTCGAATCGAAGCAACCTCTTCGTGCCTTCGATAATCCTAGATCGATTGTGTGAAGTTGTAAGAAGCGGGGTCGAATCGTCATCGGTTTGGTTCTTGGATAATCAAATCCAAGGGTTCTATCTTTTGTTCCTTTCGGTTCTTCTTTCCTATTTCGCTTTCCCTCTATGTTTTGCACGTTTTCCTTGCATCTTTGTTTGCTGAATTTCGTTTGTTTTTGTTCCCGAAAACAGGTTGCTCGTCTAGATTCGTTCTTTGCGGCTAATCCCCGTATCAATTGGTATCAGAGCTAATTGACGTTCAACCTACAAAAAGAGTCGGTAAATCATTCAAAAACCAAAAGTGTCTCGTTTTCTTGTTTGAGTCTTGCTTTGTTTTGAGTCTATTGTCATTGCCATTTCTATTCCAAGTTTTTTATTGAACTAACAAGTTTGTTGCTTTTGTTTGTGAATCTTGGACGTCGGCACCACTCCTACACTGTGCCTACCACCAGTCCCTTGTGCCTACCACCACGCCACCACCAGCTGTTGTCCCACGTCCAAACACAACCCTAAACAAGCTCTAAACTTTCAAAAAAAAAAGAGGAAGAAGGCTGATCGTCCAGCCTATTTTCAAGCCATCTCTTTCCTCCACATTTTCAGCCTATTTTTTTTTAATCTTTCACCCTTGGTTAGCTATTTACTTGGTCAACTCTATCCTCTTGCAACTAATTAGGAATTTCTTAACATTTTTTGTTTTATTTTTCTTTAATTCCAGCTCATCTCACTCGAAGGGACCAAGCCATTCACGCCTAGCCTAGCTTCACCCTAGCCTAGCCACGCCTTGGCCCTCGCCTAGCTCACTTCACTCGAGCCACGCCTTAGCCTTGACCAGCCCTTCTACACACACCTTCGGTGTCCAAGGTTTGCTTGCTTAGGCTTGACGAGTAAGTTCTTTCAAGGCTTATCTTGAGTTCAAATTTTGAGTCCATACTTAGCTGCATATAACATTCGTGCAACTTGTCCTTTCCGTTCTATGTCTTTTCTTCTCTTTTATTGAGTCAAACACGTTTTTAAGGTGATTGAAATAGAATTTTGCTTCTACTTTAAAGCTTTTGTTTGGCTAAGTACTGAACTCACGTGAGGTTTTTGACTAATACAAGACGAGCCATCAACAACGTGTTTAGCACCACTAGAGAGTGAGAGTTTGCTATCGAGTGATACACTTGTGAGGCGTTTTTTTGTTTTAGCTAACCTAACGTGTTTTAGTGTTTTAGTGTCTTTGAACATGGCCTTCCACCTTTATTTGAGAGGTATTGAGCACCAAATTGACCTTATCCCCGGCGCCACACTCCCAAATAGACCAGCTTACCGAATGAACCCAAAGGAGAGTCAAGAGATCCAAGCGCAAGTTCAAGACCTCCTAGACAAGGGCTACGTGAGGGAGAGCTTAAGTCCGTGCGCCGTGCCCATGCTCTTGGTGCCTAAGAAGGACAACACATGGAGGATGTGTGTTGATTGTCGAGCTATCAACAACATCACCATCAAGTACCGCCACCCTATTCCCCGCCTAGATGACATGCTTGATGAGCTACATGGCGCCACCACCTTTAGCAAGATAGACCTACGGAGTGGCTACCATCAAATCCGAATGAAGGAGGGGGACGAGTGGAAAACAGCCTTCAAAACTAAGTTTGGTTTGTATGAGTGGCTTGTTATGCCATTTGAGTTAACTAATGCTCCTTCTACTTTTATGCGCTTAATGAACTATGTTTTGAGACATTTTATAGGGAAGTTTGTTGTAGTATACTTTGATGATATTTTAATCTATAGCAGGTCTCTAGAGGAGGATGAAGACCATCTAAGGGAAGTAGTTCTTACCCTTAGGGCTGAACACTTGTATGCTAATCTTAAGAAATGTAGCTTTTGCACTAATGAGGTTATATTTCTTTGTTTTGTAGTGACTGCACAAGGCCTACAAGTGGATGAGGAGAAGATTAGAGCAATCAAAGATTGGCCCACACCAACATCCATCATCCAAGTAAGGAGTTTCCATGGGATTGCAAGCTTCTATAGGCGCTTTGTGAGAGACTTTAGTACCATTGCCGCGCCCTTGACGGAAATCTGCAAGAAGCATGCGCCATTTGTGTGGGAGGAGGCGCAAGAACGTGCCTTTAGCAAGCTGAAATTGGTCTTAACCGAGGCGCCCTTGCTAGCTCTTCCCGACTTCACTAGACCCTTTGAAGTGGAGTGTGACGCCTCGCATTGGCATAGGCGGCGTGCTCATGCAAGAAGGTAAGCCTATTGCCTTCTTTAGTGAAAAGCTCAAAGGAGCATGTCTTAATTACTCTACCTATGATAAAGAGTTATATGCTTT
Organism: Fagopyrum homotropicum; assembly: GCA_033239125.1. Classification (NCBI taxonomy): domain Eukaryota; kingdom Viridiplantae; phylum Streptophyta; class Magnoliopsida; order Caryophyllales; family Polygonaceae; genus Fagopyrum; species Fagopyrum homotropicum. The sequence goes on from BSWB01000005.1 coordinate 65,755,830, forward strand.
GTTTAGAGTGCTTAAGACATGGCAACACTACTTGTGGCCTAGAGAGTTTATTTTGCATTCCGATCATGAGTCTTTGAAGCATTTTCGGAGTCAAGATAAACTAGATAGGAGGTATGGTAGGTGGATGGAGTTTATTGAGACTTTTCCCTATGTTATCAAGTATAAAAAGGGAAAAGATAATGTAGTGGCGGATGCCCTCTCTAGGAGGCACACATTGTTGAGTACATTGGATGCTAAGGTATTAGGCTTTGTTTACATTAAGGAGCTCTATGAATATGATATTGATTTTGGTGATACATATAAGTTATGTATGCAAAAAGGTTCCTTAGACAAATACTATTTGTTTGAGGGATTTTTGTTTCGCATTGATAAGGTGTGCATACCTAGGTGTTCCCTTCGATTGTTGCTAGTAGAGGAAGCCCATAAAGGAGGTTTAATGATGTAAAACCATCACATGGATGTTATCAAGGTCCCATTACTAGAGCAAGAGCTAAGGAGATCCAAGAAGTTATGTCAAGGGAAGTGCTATTGCTTGACATAATGCGTGAACCATTTAACTTCCATACATCATGTGTTAATCTTTTGGTGAATGTAGGAGCAAGCGAACCAAGCAAGGAGACCATGCCGACGTGCTCACTTCCCATGCAGCTCGAGGAGACCATGCAGGCTGTTGCTCACGTCCCATGCAGCCCAGGAGAGGAGACTGTTGCTCACGCCAATGCAGCCCAAGAGGAGGCTGTTGCTCACGTCCCATGCAGCCCAGGAGAGGAGACTGTTGCTCAGGCCAATGCAGTCCAAGAGGAGGCTGTTGCTCACGTCCCATGCAGCCCAGGAGAAGAGACTATTGCTCACGCCAATGTAGCCCAAGAGGAGGCTGTTGCTCACGCCAATGCAGCCCAAGAGGAGGCTGTTGCTCACGCCCAATGCAGCCCAAGAGGAGGTTGTTGCTCACGCCCAATGCAACCCAAGAAAAGGCTGTTGATCACGTCCAAGGCAGCCCACGAGGTTAGCCTGCTGCTCACGTCCAAGGCAGCCCAAGAGCAAAGGGAGGAGACGTCCAAGGCAGCCCAAGAGCAAAGGGAGGAGATGCTCACGTCCAAAATAGCCCAAGAGGGCAGCCAGCTGATCAAGTTCAAAGAGGCCCAAGAGAGTAACAGTTCAGCTTATTCGGATCATCATTTGGACTCTTTAAACACATCCAAATCACTCATGGATCTGTTGAACAATGCAGCCCATTCGGATAGCCCATTTGGCTCTTAGAAATCGGCCAGCTCACTCCCAAAGATATGTTTGAATTATTCAGCCTATTTCCATGTTGATTAGTGGTTTGTGAGGTTGTTAGCTACATTAGAGGAAGCTCTCTTATTACCACCTTCCCACTAATGTTTTCAGCTTTCTTTTCTTTATTTTTGTCTAGATAAAAGAGTCTATTTATTTAGCCTCTTTAGCTGCAGATTAGTTACGTTATTTCCATTGCTTAGAATTGCATTTGTAATCATTCACAAAATCAATCAAAGAACAAGAGAGTTTTTGGTTGGCATTGCTGTTGTTGCTTGGCTGAGCTTGTTTGTGTCAAACCGCCTTCGGATTGGTGCTTCGAGCCTTCACGAGTCCCTCTTTGTGCTAGTCCAACCGGAGCTAGTGTAAAGTTGTATTAGAGACGGGTCTAGGGCAGTAACGATTGGGGTTTGGCTCTTCAGCCTTGGTTCCTTCATTGACTCTCTCTTTGGTTCTTCTCTCACCTTTCCTGCGCCATTCATCATCTACGTTCCATTCCGCATTCTGAAATCACCTCATTCAACCGGATTCGAGATCATTGTGCCTAGATTGACTCAATCACGGATTAACACCGTATCAGTTAGTATCAGAGCTCAGTTGGTACAATTGATCACTTCTTCTTCTTGTTAACCTTATTGCTTATCCAATTGAGATCTAACTTGTGCTTGAAGTGTGCAAATTCAAAAAGCCGGACAACATCTTGAGGAGAGTAAACACAAAACACAACAAAAGCAAAAAGAGCTCGAACGCTGCATACACAATTCGGTAACCTGCTCTCCCACACGTCTCATTGAATCAATTTCGGTTACCTCTCTCCTACAAATCTTTGACAAAGTCTAAGAGATCTTTGAAAAAAAAAAGACTATACAAAATGGCTGGCCCTTTTTAATTAATCAAGCACAAGCAAGCTCTTTCAATCATCTCAAAACGTCATTCTAAACACAATTTACCATACCTACACCAACCCAACAGTCAATAATCCAATTAGGGGTGTCTTGATTCATCTCAGACACTAACATCAGTTTCAGCAGTTCTAGTTCCAAAGGGTTGCTAAGAAGGTTCGGAAATCGCGATCTTAAGGTGTTGGATCCTTACAACTCGAGCCACCAGCTAGGCAATACCAACGAGAGTGTGAGCGATACACAAGTGAGATCTTTGTTTTTCTAACCTAACCAGTTTCTTTGTTTGTTACTTGAGCATGTCCAGGTCCCTAAGTCCCAGCAAGTCGAGTAGCGAGACCGTCACGCCTGAGATGATCATTCTATTCAAACAATTGTCCGATTCCGTAGCTAAACTATCCAAGCGAGTGGAGACTATGGAAGCACGAACACCACCAGCCGGAACACCACCTTTGAGAACCAACTATGAGTTTGGCGGTCCTTCACACGTTACTAGAGAGCCGGATCCTCCGGATCAAGGTAATGTACAGTCCAACGTCCTTCCTAATGCTTCTAACATGCCACCATTTGTTGATGACTTTCAGCGACGGAATGAAGCTGAGGACCACACGTGGGAGGGCTACAATCGGCCATTCCAGCAGCCAAGGCAAGGACGAGATAACCTTCAGCCCTATCAAGAGCAAGACGGACTCGGAAAGGTCAAAATCAAAATTCCCGTCTTTGAAGGAAAGTGTGATCCCGACGTCTACACGGAGTGGGAAACTAAAGTTGAGCAGATTTGGTTGTGTCACAACTTCAGCGAGCCTAGGAAGGTTCAACTAGTCGCTCTCGAGTTTCAAGGCTATGCTTTGGTATGGTGGGATCACGTAGTCAAAGAAAGAGTTCGAACCTTGGATCCTCAAATCAGCACATGGGAGCATATGAAGGCACTAATGAGGGCTAGGTTCGTTCCACCTCACTATACCCGAGAGCTTCGACAATGGCTGGAAAATTTGAGACAAGGCTCACTTAGCGCTGAGGAAGCCTATACGAATATGCAAGTTGCTATGGTGAAGGCCAACGTTCTAGAGGATGAAGAAAACACTATGGCAAGGTACCTTCGTATTCTGAATTCTAATTTGGCTAATGAGGTTGATATGTATCCATACAGCACCATGGAGCAATTACTACACTTGGCCATCAAGGTGGAAAGGAAGACTAAGGTGCGAAACCGGGAATACAAGCCACCTCCCGGGACGCCCAATGCTTGGAAAGCACAAAACAGTCGGTTGTCTAACCACAACAGGGAGCAAGGCGGCCGGAAGGAGGAGAGGAAATCGGCACCTATGGGCCAAGAAGGGCAAAGAAGGTCTTCTACACCGTCCACTACACCACGATCCTTGAATGAGCCTTCAAGTGATCATCGAGGGAGTACTCCTATCTCTAACTCTAGAACTAGGGACATTGTGTGTTTTAAATGCCAAGGTAGAGGTCACATGAGTAGAGAATGTCCTAATAGACGCACTTTGATCATAAATCATCTAGGAGAGTATGAGAGTGAGGATGATGTGGAATTAGATGATGAAAATGCCTTAAATGATGACAATGAACAAAATGAGAATGATGATTGCGTTGAGTATGAACAAGGTGAATCTTTGATAGCTAGGAGAACTTTGCATGTCCAACTAGCACCTTGTGAGAATAACCAACGTGAAAATCTGTTTCATACTAGGTGTAGCATTAAAGGAAAAGTGTGTAATGTAATAATTGATGGAGGAAGTTGTTGCAACATAGCTAGCACTGAAATGGTAAACAAATTACAACTTCTTACATTTTATCACCTTAGGCCATATAAACTACATTGGATGAATGAGTGTGGAGAACTTAAGGTCAATAAGCAAACTAAGGTCAATATAACATTAGGATCATATGAGGATGTTATTACATCTGATGTTGTGCCTATGAATGCTTGTCACTTGTTGCTTGGGCGTCCATGGCAATATGATAGGAAAGTTGTCCATGATGGGTTTTCTAACAAGTATAGCTTTGAGTATAAGGGTAAAACTTTAACACTTAAACCTATGACACCTTTACAAATAGCCGAGTACTATGAGAACAAGAGGGTAGAGCAAGGAACCCCTCCAAAGCCTAAGATCACACGGCCTAAGAGTAAAGAGAACAAAACCCATCAAACATTGTTAGTACAACCAACAAGTAGCTATCTTGAGTCTAGGAATGAATATGTCACTAACTATGCTTCTATTGATGTGCTAATGATGAGTTTGTGTAAATCTCTAGTGAATGTGCCTCATGACTTCACGAACCCACTTCCTAGATCTATTCAGGGGCTGTTAGACGAATTTAGAGACGTTTATCCTGATGAGATTCCAGCCGGCTTGCCGCCCATTAGGGGCATTGAACACCAAATAGATTTAATACCTGGAGCCACTCTTCCCGATAGGCCCGCCTATAGGATGAACCCTACGGAAGCCCAGGAAATTCAGAACCAAGCTCAAGCCTTGCTAGATAAGGGGTATGTTCGGGAAAGCCTTAGTCCTTGTGCCGTTCCCGTTCTGCTAGTACCCAAGAAGGATAATACCTGGAGAATGTGTATTGATTGTAGAGCAATCAATAACATTACTATCAAGACTAGACACCCGATTCTCCGTTTAGATGATATGCTTGATGACTTACATGGAGCTACAATTTTCACTAAGATTGACCTTAGGAGTGGCTACCATCAAATTAGAATGAGGGAAGGGGATGAATGGAAAACAGCTTTTAAAATAAAATTTGGTCTCTATGAGTGGCTAGTAATGCCTTTTGGCTTAACTAACGCTCCTAGTACTTTCATGAGATTAATGAATCATATTTTGAGACCTTATATTGGTTTATTTGTTGTAGTCTACTTTGATGATATTCTTATCTATAGTAAGACTTTAGAGGAGCATGAAAATCATTTGAGAGATGTGCTTGCTACATTGCGTATAGAATACTTGTATGCCAATGGTTTGCAAGTGGATGAGGACAAGGTTAAGGCAATCAATGATTGGCCGATTCCTAGGTCAGTTGGTGACGTGAGGAGCTTCCATGGCTTAGCTACATTCTATAGAAGGTTTGTGAGAGATTTTAGCACCATTGCAGCACCACTCACGGCTTTGACCAAAAAGAAGGTTCCTTTTGAGTGGAATGAACCGCAGCAAAGAGCCTTTGAAGAGCTCAAGAGACGCCTCACCCACGCACCACTACTAGCTCTACCGGACTTCACCAAACCCTTTGAGGTTGAATGCGACGCATCCGACATTGGTATTGGCGGCGTCCTTATGCAAGAAGGTAAGCCTCTAGCTTTCTTTAGTGAAAAATTGAAGGGTGCATGCTTAAACTATTCCACTTATGACAAAGAATTGTATGCCTTGTTTAGAGTACTCAAAACATGGCAACATTACCTTTGGCCTCAAGAGTTTGTTTTGAAAACCGATCATGATTCACTTAGACACTTTAGGAGCCAAGATAAGCTAGATAGACGGCATGGTAGGTGGATGGAGTTCATAGAAACCTTTCCTTACATTATCAAGTATAAGAAAGAAAAGGATAATGTCGTAGCGGATGCATTGTCTAGGAGATACACCTTAATCACCACTTTGGATTCTAGGATGTTAGGTTTTACTTACATTAAAGAATTATATGTGGATGATGTTGAATTTGGGAAGATATTTCATAGATGCACTACTCAAGGCCCTTATGATAAGTACTTTGTGTTTGAAGGTTTCTTGTTTAAAGTGGATAAGATTTGCATACCTAGATGTTCCCTTAGGATCTTATTGGTGGAAGAAGCCCATAAAGGAGGTCTAATGGGGCAATTTGGGAGGGACAAAACTTATCACATGTTGCAAACTCACTTTTATTGGCCTCATATGTTAAGGGATGTAGAACACATGCAGAAAAGGTGCATTGAGTGTCTTAAGGCCAAAGCTAGGGTACAACCCCACGGGCTGTATACACCCTTACCGACGCCTAATGGCCCTTGGGAGGACATAAGTATGGATTTCATTGTTGGACTACCTAGGACTAGGAAAGGAAGAGATTCCATTTTTGTGGTAGTAGATAGATTCTCTAAAATGGCACATTTTATTCCATGTCATAAAACTGAAGATGCATATAATGTTGCTAATCTTTTCTTTAAGGAAATAGTGAGATTGCATGGAATACCTAAAACTATTGTTAGTGATAGGGATGTCAAGTTTTTGAGTTTCTTTTGGAAGACACTTTGGGGAAAAATGGGCACTAGATTACTATTTTTGACCTCTAGTCATCCCCAAACAGATGGGCAAACGGAAGTCACCAATATGACCCTAACGACCCTCCTTAGAACCATGTTGAAAGATAACTTAAAAGAATGGGAAGACATGTTACCACATATTGAGTTTGCTTATAATCGCACAATGCATTCTTCCACTTCGTTATCACCTTTCAAATGTGTTTAGGGATTTAACTATTTAACTCCTTTGGACTTATTACCGATTCCTCGAAAGGATCGAGTAGCTTTTGATGCTTTGGAACAGGTGGACTACATTAAGGAACTTCATGCTAAGACCAAGGCTGCACTTGACAAGAAAGGCGTTGAAACTGCAGCTCGGAATAACAAAGGACGTCGAAAAATGGTTTTCTAGCCCGGCGACTTAGTTTGGCTACATCTAAGGAAAGAGCGGTTTCCAACAAAACGCCATTCCAAGCTAGCACCACGAGGAGATGGACCATTCAAAGTCTTACACCGGATTAATGACAATGCATATGTGTTGGACTTACCGGAAGAGTATGGAGTTAGTACCACTTTTAATGTAGGAGATTTGAGCCCCTATGAAGGAGATTCGGAACAAGATGAAAATTCGGGGTCGAATTCTTTCCAAGAAGGAGTGGATGATGTAGGACCATCACATGGAAGCTATCAAGGTCCCATTACTAGAGCAAGAGCTAAGGAGATCCAAGAAGTTATGTCAAGGGAAGTGCTATTGCTTGACACAATGCGTGAACTATTTAACTTCCATACATCATGTGTTAATCTTTTGGTGAATGTAGGAGCAAGTGAACCAAGCAAGGAGACCATGCCGACGTGCTCACTTCCCATGCAGCTCGAGGAGACCATGCAGGCTGTTGCTCATGTCCCATGCAGCCTAGGAGAGGAGATTGTTGCTCACGCCAATGCAGCCCAAGAGAAGGCTGTTGCTCACGTCCCATGCAGCCCAGGAGAGGACACTGTTGCTCAGGCCAATGCAGCACAAGAGGAGGTTGTTGCTCACGTCCCATGCAGCCCAGGGGAGGAGACTGTTGCTCACGCCAATGCAGCCCAAGAGGAGGCTGTAGCTCACGCCCAATGCAGCCCAAGAGGAGGCTGTTGCTCACGCCCAATGCAGCCAAAGAAAAGGCTGTTGATCACGTCCAAGGCAGCCCACGAGGTTAGCCTGCTGCTCACGTCCAAGGCAGCCCAAGAGCAAAGGGAGGAGACGTCCAAGGCAGCCCAAGAGCAAAGGGAGGAGATGCTCACGTCCAAAACAGCCCAAGAGGGCAGCCAGCTGATCAAGTTCAAAGAGGCCCAAGAGAGTAACAATTCAGCTTATTCGGATCATCATTTGGACTCTTTAAACACATCCAAATCACTCATGGATCTGTTGAACAATGCAGCCCATTCGGATAGCCCATTTGGCTCTTAGAAATCGGCCAGCTCACTCCCAAAGATATGTTTGAATAATTCAGCCTATTTCCATGCTGATTAGTGGTTTGTGAGGTTGTTAGCTACATTAGAGGAAGCTCTCTTATTACCACCATCCCACTAATGTTTTCAGCTTTCTTTTCTTTATTTTTGTCTAGATAAAAGAGTCTATTTATATAGCCTCTTTAGCTGCAGATTAGTTACGTTATTTCCATTGCTTAGAATTGCATTTGTAATCATTCACAAAATCAATCAAAGAACAAGAGAGTTTTTGGTTGGCATTGCTGTTGTTGCTTGGCTGAGTTTGTTTGTGTCAAACCGCCTTCGGATTGGTGCTTCGAGCCTTCACGAGTCCCTCTTTGTGCTAGTCCAGCCGGAGCTAGTGTAAAGTTGTATTGGAGACGGGTCTAGGGCAGTCACGATTGGGGTTTTGGCTCTTCAGCCTTGGTTCCTTCATTGACTCTCTCTTTGGTTCTTCTCTCACCTTTCCTGCGCCATTCATCATCTACGTTCCATTCCGCATTCTGAAATCGCCTCATTCAACCGGATTCGAGATCATTGTGCCTAGATCGACTCAATCACGGATTAACACCGTATCATTTAATGGGTCATTTTGGGAGGGATAAAACTAATGCTATGCTGCACTCACACTTTTATTGGCCACACATGCTTAGGGATGTTGAAAATGTGCTTAAAAGATGCTTAGAATGCCTTAGAGCTAAATCTAAAGTGAAGCCTCATGGATTGTACACACCTTTGCCCATCCCAACAGCCCCTTGGGAAGACATTAGTATGGACTTTATTGTGGGATTGCCTAGGACTAAAAGAGGTAGGGACTCGATTTTTGTGGTTGTAGATCGTTTCTCAAAAATGTCTCACTTTATTGCTTGTCACAAAACTGATGATGCGGTCAATGTAGCTAATCTATTCTTTCGGGAAGTAGTTAGGTTACATGGAATTCCGAGGACAATAGTAAGTGATAGGGATGTTAAGTTCTTAAGTTATTTTTGGAAGACTCTTTGGGGAAAGCTAGGTACGAAATTGTTATTTTCTACATCAAGCCACCCCCAAACTGGTGGGCAAACGGAAGTAACTAATAGGACTTTAACCACACTTTTAAGGGCTGTTATCAAAAAGAATCTAAAGGAATGGGAGGATGTCTTGCCACATGTTGAATTTGCCTATAATAGTGTTGTGCATTCGTCTACTTCCATCTCTCCATTTGAGTGTGTTTATGGTTTTAATCCACTAACCCCTTTTGATCTTACACCGTTGCCTAAGAAGGAACGAGTGGATTTAAGTGCTAAAACGCAGGTTGAACACATCAAGGAGCTACATAGGAGGACAAGGATTAAGCTTGAGGAGAAAGGCAAATACAACGCAGCCAAGGCAAACCAAGGAAGGAAGAAGGTTATATTTGAGGCCGGTGACCTTGTATGGCTACACTTGAGGAAGGAGAGGTTTCAACAACTCAAAGTCCAAGCTCTCTCCAAGAGGAAACGGGCCTTTCAAGCTACTACACAAGGCTGGTGACAATGCCTATGTGCTAGACTTTCCGGACGACTATGCTTGTGATCCCACGTTCAATGTGAGGGATTTAAGCCCTTTTCCACCCCTTAGTGATGATCAAGGAAATTCGAGGTCGAATTCTTTTAAAGAAGGGGAGAATGAAGAAGGGTCATCCGAGCTACCTCCATCTTCAACACCACAAGGAGCCTTAACACGAGCTCAAGCCAAACGCCAAGCGGAGAGGGATGCTATCTTCCTAGCCATGGTTCAAGAAGCTCACCCAAGCTCACATCCAATGAGTCCAAGGCCCGTCGTGATGCTTAGCCACATTGGACCAGCCAAGAAGAAGTTGAATGGAGCATAGGATGAAGGCTCAGTGTGCATGTGCATGGATGAAGGCTGGCATAAAGGCTGGCATGAGAAGCTAGTTAGAGAGTGTTAAATAAAGCCTAGAATTAGTCTATTTTATGGATTTATTTAAAACACTCTAAATTGTAATTATTGTTTTTATTTCTTTTCTATTTTTAGGAGAGAAGGTCTAGGTTATATATAAACCTTTCTCTCTTCTTTTTGTAGCAGATTCATTAAACACATTGCCTAAGTGCTAAATCGAACCTTTTGAGTGAATTATTGTCTCGTGAGAATTGTGGTGTTAGCATAGCTTTCTCGTTCTTGTATGTGTCAATCTCCTTCGGGTTGGTGCTACAAGTCGAATCGAAGCAACCTCTTCGTGCCTTTGATAACTCTAGATCGATTGTGTGAAGTTGTAAGAAGCGGGGTCGAATCGTCATCGGTTTGGTTCTTGGATAATCGAATCCAAGGGTTCTATCGTTTTGTTCCTTTCGGTTATTCTTTCCTATTTCGTTCCCCCCTCTTTGTTTTGCACATTTTCATTCATTCTTGTTTGCTGAACGTTTGCTTTTATTCCCGAAAGCAGGTTGCTCGTCTAGATCCGTTCTTCGCGGCTAATCCCCGTATCACACGCCTTGGCCCTCGCCTAGCTCACTTCACTCGAGCCACGCCTTAGCCTTGGCCAGCCCTTCTACACACACCTTCGGTGTCCAAAGTTTGCTTGCTTAGGCTTGACGAGTAAGTTCTTTCAAGGCTTATCTTGAGTTCAAATTTTGAGTCCATACTTAGTTGCATATAACATTCATGCAACTTGTTCTTTCCGTTTTGAGTCTTTTCTTCTCTTTTATTGAGTCAAACACGTTTTTAAGGTGATTGAAATCGAATTTCGCTTCTACTTTAAAGCTTTTGTTTGGCTAAGTATTGAACTCACGTGAGGTCTTTGACTAATACAAGACGAGCCATCAACAAGCTTGTTGAGCACCACTAGAGAGTGAGAGTTTGCTTTCGAGTGATACACTTGTGAGGCGTTTCGGTTTTAGCTAACCTAACGTGTTTGAGTGTTTTAGTGTCTTTGAACAATGTCAGGAACTTCCGCAGGTACGCCCAGCCCCGAGCCTATATTCCCCGGAGTTGTTTAACCTTATCAACGGCTTGAAAGATAGCATTGAAGGGTTAACTACAAGGCTGTCCAGCTTGGAGGCGTCTAAGGTAGTTCCAGAGCCTCGGCCACTAGGAGGCAACAGGGAGGTAGGAGACCACTCGAGGGCTCAACACCAAGGGTAAGACCGAATACCACTCCAAAGTCAACAAGAGGCGTTTCAAGCAGCCCGGCACTCTAATGCCATGCAGCCCTCTCGGAATGTCCAAGGCTTAGGCCACGCCGTGTCCCAACCAGGATGGGGCAATCTTGCTTTCGAGGAGCACGTTTCTATCCATTCTTCTCCTATTATACATGATAATATGCCTAACTATCCTCAACAGTTTCAGAATCAAGCTTATGAGCTGGATGATGATGGTGATGGAGATGACGAGGAATGGAGGCCAAACAGGCGAAGGGAGCGCCAACAACCCCGGAGACCTCATGACGGCCGGCGCCAAGACGAGTAGAGGTGTGAGCCCTATGGTGGCCAGCCAAGGAGGGAGCTAGATCCGGAGTATGATGGTCTTGGCAAAGTGAAGGTGAAGATCCCAAGCTTTGAAGGCAAATGTGACCCGGACGTGTACATGGCTTGGGAGGCAAAGATAGAGCATATATGGTCATGCCATAACTTTCCTGAGCATAAGAAGGTACATTTCACAGCTCTTGAGTTTATTGATTATGCTATGATATGGTGGGATGATTTGGTGAAGGAAAGGAGGAGAACTTTGGATGCACCGGTAGTTACTTGGGCGCACATGAAGGCCTTGATGAGAGCTCGGTTTGTGCCTCAACATTACACTAGGGAAATGAGGCAAAGGTTGGAGAACTTGAGGCAAGGAGCCATGACCGCCGAGGAGACCTATAATGCTATGCAAATGGCCATGGTAAAGGCTAATGTGCGAGAGGACGAAGAGACTACAATGGCTAGGTATCTTCGTATTCTCAATTCAAGTTTTTCTAACGAGATAGATCTTTTTCCCTATAGCTCTATGACAGAATTGCTCCACTTAGCAATCAAAGTAGAAAGGAAAGTGAAGGCAAGAAGTCAAGGAGGTAAGGCTGCGTATGGCGCGCCTAGCTCATGGAGGAGCCAAGGAGGTCGCCAACAAGGAAATTACAACCGGGAGGTGCCAAGCAAGGAGAAGCTAGCCCCGGAGCAAGGAGGTCCACACAAGGCTCCTTATGCAGCCCCTACCAAGTCCACGCCTACACTACCTAAAGGCACTCAAGGGAGTACTTCTAACCCTTCATCTAGAGCTAGGGATATTGTATGTTTTAAGTGCCAAGGAAGAGGGCACATGATGAAGGATTGTCCTATCAAAAGAACTTTGCTAGTTAACCATTTAGGGCAATATGAGTCCGAATCTGAGCATGAGCATGATAATGATGATTTTGAGCTTAATATGTATGATCATGATGATTTGGATGATGATGGGATTGAATATGAGCAAGGAGATTGTTTATTAGCTAAGAGAGTGTTATTTCATCATCCTAGCTCATTCCTAGCTAACACTTCCATAATTTGTGATAAAAGTCTTGAGCATGATAATTCTTTGATAGCTAGGAGAACTTTAAGTGTACAACCTGCTCCTTGTGAAGATAACCAAAGAGAAAACTTGTTTCACACTAGATGCTCGGTTAAAGGAAAGGTTTGTAATGTTATTGTTGATGGAGGAAGTTGTTGCAATATTGCTAGCACCGAAATGATATCTAAGTTGCAAATTCCTACATTTTATCACCCTAGGCCATATAAGCTGCATTGGATGAATGAATGTGGTGAGTTAAAGGTTAATAGGCAAGCTACGATCACTTTTACTTTAGGCCATTATGAAGATATGGTTTTATGTGATGTTGTGCCTATGCAGTTGTTAGGCCGCCCTTGGTAATATGATAGGAGAGTTATGCATGATGGTTTTACAAATAGAGCAAGGACAAGCTAAGAAGGGGAGCAAGCTGTCGAGCCAAGACCCCTCCCTAGCCACGCCTTCTAACCACCAGCCTAGCACCCTTGTGTCCACGGCCGCAAAACAGCCCACAACAGCCTTGTTAGCTTTCAAACTTGAGCTACAAAATGACTACCTACCCTTAGACACCACCTTGATGATGTTGTGTAAGGAGCTCACCTTGATGAGTGATGAAGCCAAGGCTAGCTTACCACCTACTATCTCAGCCATCCTTGAGGAGTTTAAGGACGTGTTTCCAGAAGAAATACCACATGGCCTTCAACCTTTGAGAGGTATTGAGCACCAAATTGACCTTATCCCCAGCGCCACACTCCCAAATAGGCCAGCCTACCGAATGAACCCAAAGGTGAGTCAAGAGATCCAAGCGCAAGTTCAAGACCTCCTAGACAAGGGCTACGTGAGGGAGAGCTTAAGTCCGTACGCCGTGCCCGTGCTCTTGGTGCCTAAGAAGGACAACACACGGAGGATGTGTGTTGATTGTCGAGCTATCAACAAATTCACCATCAAGTACCGCCACTCTATTCCCCACCTAGATGACATGCTTGATGAGCTACATGGCGCCACCACCTTTAGCAAGATAGACCTACGGAGTGGCTACCATCAAATTCGAATGAAGGAGGGGGACGAGTGGAAAACAGCCTTTAAGACTAAGTTTGGTTTGTATGAGTGGCTTGTTATGCCATTTGGGTTAACTAATGCTCCTTCTACCTTTATGCGCTTAATGAACTATGTTTTGAGACATTTTATAGGGAAGTTTGTTGTAGTATACTTTGATGATATTTTAATCTATAGCAGGTCCCTAGAGGAGCATGAAGAACATCTAAGGGAAGTAGTTCTTACCCTTAGGGCTGAACACTTGTATGCTAATCTTAAGAAATGTAGCTTTTGCACTAATGAGGTTATATTTCTTGGTTTTGTAGTGACTACACAAGGCCTACAAGTGGATGAGGAGAAGATTAGAGCAATCAAAGATTGGCCCACGCTAACATCCATCAGCAAAGTAAGGAGTTTCCATGGGCTTGCAAGCTTCTATAGGCGCTTTGTGAGAGACTTTAGTACCATTGCCGCGCCCTTGACGGAAATTTGCAAGAAGCATGCGCCATTTGTGTGGGAGGTGGCGCAAGAACGTGCCTTTAGCAAGCTGAAATTGGTCTTAACCGAGGCGCCCTTGCTAGCTCTTCCCGACTTCACTAGGCCCTTTGAAGTGGAGTGTGACGCCTCGGGCATTGGTATAGGCGGCGTGCTCATGCAAGAAGGTAAGCCTATTGCCTTCTTTTGTGAAAAGCTCAAAGGAGCATGTCTTAATTACTCTACCTATGATAAAGAGTTATATGCTTTGTTTAGAGTGCTTAAGACATGGCAACACTACTTGTGGCCTAGAGAGTTTATTTTGCATTCCGATCATGAGTTTTTGAAGCATTTTCGGAGTCAAGATAAACTAGATAGGAGGCATGGTAGGTGGATGGAGTTTATTGAGACTTTTCCCTATGTTATCAAGTATAAAAAGGGAAAAGACAATGTAGTGGCGGATGCCCTCTCTAGGAGGCACACATTGTTGACTACATTGGATGCTAAGTTATTAGGCTTTGTTTACATTAAGGAGCTCTATGAATCTGATATTGATTTTCGAGATACATATAAGTTATGTGTGCAAAAAGGTTCCTTAGATAAATTCTATCTATTTGAGGGATTTTTGTTCCGAATTGATAAGGTGTGCATACCTAGGTGTTCCCTTCGATTGTTGTTAGTAGAGGAAGCCCATAAAGGAGGTTTAATGGGTCATTTTGGGAGGGATAAAACTTATACTATGCTGCACTCACACTTTTATTGGCCACACATGCTTAGGGATGTTGAAAATGTGCTTAAAAGATGCTTAGAATGCCTTAGAGCTAAATCTAAAGTGAAGCCTCATGGATTGTACACACCTTTGCCCATCCCAACAGCCCCTTGGGAAGACATTAGTATGGACATTATTGTTGGATTGCCTAGGACTAAAAGAGGTAGGGACTCGATTTTTGTGGTTGTAGATCATTTCTCAAAAATGTCTCACTTTATTGCTTGTCACAAAACTGATGATGCGGTCAATGTAGCTAATCTATTCTTTCGGGAAGTAGTTAGGTTACATGGAATTCCGAGGACAATAGTAAGTGATAGGGATGTTAAGTTCTTAAGTTATTTTTGGAAGACTCTTTGGGGAAAGCTAGGTACGAAATTGTTATTTTCTACATCAAGCCACCCCCAAACTGGTAGGCAAACGGAAGTAACTAATAGGACTTTAACCACACTTTTAAGGGCTGTTATCAAAAAGAATCTAAAGGAATGGGAGGATGTCTTGCCACATGTTGAATTTGCCTATAATAGTGTTGTGCATTCGTCTACTTTCATCTCTCCATTTGAGTGTGTTTATGGTTTTAATCCACTAACCTCTTTTGATCTTACACCGTTGCCTAAGAAGGAACGAGTGGATTTAAGTGCTAAAACGCAGGTTGAACACATCAAGGAGCTACATAGGAGGACAAGGATTAAGCTTGAGGAGAAAGGCAAATACAACGCAGCCAAGGCAAACCAAGGAAGGAAGAAGGTTATATTTGAGGCTGGTGACCTTGTATGGCTACACTTGAGGAAGGAGAGGTTTCAACAACTCAAAGTCCAAGCTCTCTCCAAGAGGAAACGGGCCTTTCAAGCTGCTACACAAGGCTGGTGACAATGCCTATGTGCTAGACTTTCCGGACGACTATGCTTGTGATCCCACGTTCAATGTGAGGGATCTAAGCCCTTTTCCACCCCTTAGTGATGATCAAGGAAATTCGAGGTCGAATTCTTTTAAAGAAGGGGAGAATGATGAAGGGTCATGCGAGCCGGTTCTATCTTCAACACCACAAGGAGCCCTAACAAGAGCTCAAGTCAAACGCCAAGCGGAGATGGATGCTATCTTCCTAACCATGGTTCAAGAAGCTCACCCAAGCTCACCTCCAATGAGTCCATGGCCCGCCATGATGCTTAGCCACATTGGACCAGCCAAGAAGAAGTTGAATGGAGCATAGGAGAGCTTCACGTGTGCATGTGCATGGCTGGCGTGAGAAGCTAGTTAGAGAGTGTTAAATAAAGCCTAGAATTGGTCTATTTTATGGATTTATTTAAAACACTCTAATTTGTAATTATTGTTTTTATTTCTTTTCTATTTTTTAGGAGAGAAGGTGTAGGTTGTATATAAACCTTTCTCTCTTCCTTTTGTGGTTAGAATACGTTAAACACATTGCCTAAGTGCCAAATTGAACCCCTTTGAGTTCAGCCTCTTGTCTTGTGAGAATTGTGGTATTAGCATAGCTTTCTCGTTCTTGTGTGTGTCAATCTCCTTCGGGTTGGTGCTACAAGTCGAATCGAAGCAATCTCTTCGTGCCTTCGATAATCCTAGATCGATTGTGTGAAGTTGTAAGAAGCGGGGTCGAATCGTCATCGGTTTGGTTCTTGGATCATCGAATCCAAGGGTTCTATCGTTTGTTCCTTTCGGTTCCTCTTTTCCATTTCGTTTCCCTCATTGCTTTGCACGTTTTCCTTTCATAATTGTTGCTGAATTTCGTTTGCTTTTATTCCCGAAAACAGGTTGCTCGTCTAGATCCGTTCTTCGCGGCTAATCCCCGTATCACCAACAAGGCTGAAAAGGTGGGAGGGAACCAAGGGGTCAGTTGGCCCCTTGTCCCCTCAGCTGGAAACGAAAGGTCCAAAAGCGGAAAAGGGAAAACGAGGGGTCAATGCGGTATTTTGGGAATAAATCCCGGTACTCAGCACACGTGCCTGCGGGAAAACTAGGCCGCTGACGCGAGAAACTCGGAAACGCCTCGACACCCGGAATAGAAATTCCGGATGTTACAACTAACCCCCGTAAAAACAAGTTTCGTTCCGAAACTTGCTAAAGGTACATGCAAACCGTACACTCGAAAAAACGCAAGTAACTCGTAATGCTAACTATCGATCTCAACCAACGTCACACTCATAACCATGAAACACCTCACGAGGTAATCACATATATGCATAAGGAGCACACAAGGCATATCACATCACAAGTACATAGGTAATAATTAAGGAAAAGTTCGGGACTAACCCTACTGTCCTATCGGTGTCTCTAAACCTGCGTAAAACTCGGGATAGTTCCTCCGGATACTATCCTCCGTCTCCCAAGTGGCCTCGTCGGCTCCTCGTCTCGACCACTGCACCCTCAACATCGGTATCTCCTTCGATCGAAGGCGTCTCGTACTCCGCTCTAAAACGGCTATCGGATGCTCTACAAAAGTATGGTCCGGCTCGACCACTTGATCCCCGTGGCTAATGATGTGTCTCGGGTCATAGACGTACTCTCTCAACTAAGACACATGGAATACCGGATGTATACCCTCCAACCGTGGAGGCAATGCTAGGCCGTATGCCACCTCACCAACTTTCTCCACTTCTCGAATGGTCTGACATATCGGGTGCTCAACTTCCCCTTAATGCCAAATCGTTTGATGCCCCGGGTCGGTGATACCCTCAGCCACACTTGAGGCTCCTACCCTAAACTCGAGAGGTCTACATCTCCTATCTACATACGATCTCGAACGACTCTGTGTGGTCAGCATCTTCTCTCGTATCAAAGCAACTCTAGCCATGTCATTTTGTACCTGATCCGGAGCTAAAAAACTAGAACTCCCCGGCTCATCCCAACATAAGGGAGTGCGGCATCTCCGTCCATATAATGCCTCATACGGTGTCATCCCGATCGACGCGTGTCAGCTGTTATTGTATGAAAACTCCACCAATGGGAGGTGGTCTGGCCATACCTGCCCCCAGTCTAGTACACATGCCCTCAACATGTCCTCCAAGGTCTGAATAGTCCGCTCTCACTGACCGTCAGTCTGTGGATGGTATGCGGTGGTGAAATGAAGACTCGAACCTAGGAGGGCGTGTACTTGTTGCCAAAACCTCGAGGTAAAACGCCCGTCCTATCCGAGATGATAGTCCTCGGTACTCCATGTAACCTCATAATTCGACGAGTAAACTCCTCGGCTAGATGACTCACCGGCCACGTCTCCCGAATGGGGATGAAACTTGCGGTCTTCGTCAACCGATCCACTACTACCCATATCGTGTCAAAGCTCCTACTCGGCCTCAAACCGGTAACGAAGTCCATGGATATATCCTCTGATACGGGATTGTCCATGATTGAGTCGATCTAGGCACAATGATCTCGAAACGGACTGAATGAAGCGAATTCAGTAGGCAGAGTGAAACGAAGATGATGAATAGGCGCAGGAAAGGTGAGAGAAGAACCAAAGAGAGATCCAATGAAGGAACCAAGGCTGAAGAGCCAAAACCCCAATCGTGACTGCCCTAGACCCGTCTCCAATACAACTTTACACTAGCTCCGGCTGGACTAGCACAAAGAGGGACTCGTGAAGGCTCGAAGCACCAATCCGAAGGCGGTTGACACAAACAAGCTCAGCCAAGCAACAATAGCAATGCCAACCAAAAACTCTCTTGTTCTTTGATTGATTTTCTGAATGATTACAAATGCAATTCTAAGCAATGGATTTTACGTAACTAATCTGCAGCTAAAGAGGCTATATAAATAGACTCTTTTATCTAGACAAAAATAAAGAAAAGAAAGCTGAAAACATTAGTGGGAAGGTGGTAATAAGAGAGCTTCCTCTAATGTAGCTAACAACCTAACAAACACTAATTTCAGCTTAAAAATAGGCTGAATTATTCAACTTATCCTTGGAGTGCAAGCTGGACGTTTTAAACATTTTTAAGGAGCCAAATGGACTATCCGAATGGGCTGCATTGTTCAACAGATCCATGAGTGATTTGGATGTGTTTAAAGAGCCCAAATGATGATCCGAATGAGCTGAATTGTTACTCTCTTGGGCCTCTTTGAACGTGCTCAGCTGACTGCCTTCTTGGATTGTTTTAGATGTAAGCAGCAGCTCCCTTTGCTCTTGGGCTGCCTTGGACGTCTCCTCCCTTTGCTCTTGGGCTGCCTTGGACGTGAGCAGCAGGCTAACCTCGTGGGCTGCTTTGGACGTGATCAACAACCTCCTCTTGGACTGCATTGGGCGTGAGCATGGGCTGCATTGGACGTGAGCACCAGCCTCCTCTTAGGCTGCATTGGCGTGAGCAACAGCCTCCTCTCCTGGGCTGCATTGGACGTGAGCAACAACCTCCTCTCCTGGGCTGCATTGGACGTGAGCAACAACAGCCTGCATGGTCTCCTCGAGCTGCATGGGAAGTGAGTACGTTGGCATGGTCTCCTTGCTTGGTTCACTTGCTCCTACATTCATCAAAAGATTAACACATGATGTATGGAAATTAAATGGTTCACGCATTGTGTCAAGCAATAGCACTTCCCTTGACATAACCTCTTGGATCTCCTTAGCTCTTGCTCTAGTAATGGGACCTTGATAGCTTCCATGTGATGGTCCTACATCATCCACTCCTTGGAAAGAATTCGACCCCGAATTTCCATCTTGTTCCGAATCTCCTTCATAGGGGCTCAAATCTCCTACATTAAAAGTGGTGCGAACTCCATACTCTTCCGGTAAGTCCAACACATATGCATTGTCATTAATCCGGTGTAAGACTTTGAATGGTCCATCACCTCGTGGTGCTAGCTTGGAATGGCGTTTTGTCGGAAACCGCTCTTTCCTTAGATGTAGCCAAACTAAGTCGTCGGGCTGGAAAACCATCTTCCGACGTCCCTTGTTATTCCGAGCTGCAGTTTCAACGCCCTTCTTGTCAAGTGCAGCCTTGGTCTTAGCATGAAGTTCCTTAATGTAGTCCACCTGTTCCAATGCATCAAAAGCTACTCGATCCTTTCGAGGAATCGGTAATAAGTCCAAAGGAGTTAAAGGGTTAAATCCATAAACACATTTGAAAGGTGATAACGAAGTGGAAGAATGCATGGTGCGATTATAAGCAAACTCAATATGTGGTAACATGTCTTCCCATTCTTTTAAGTTATCTTTCAACATGGTTCTAAGGAGGGTCTTTAGGGTCCTATTGGTGACTTCCGTTTGCCCATCTGTTTGGGGATGACTAGAGGTCGAGAATAGTAATCTAGTGCCCAATTTTCCCCAAAGTGTCTTCCAAAAGAAACTCAAAAACTTGACATCCCTATCACTAACAATAGTATTAGGTGTTCCATGCAATCTAACTATTTCCTTAAAGAAAAGATTAGCAACATTATATGCATCTTCACTTTTATGACATGGAATAAAATGTGCCATTTTAGAGAATCTATCTACTACCACAAAAATGGAATCTCTTCCTTTCTTAGTCCTAGGTAGTCCAACAATGAAATCCATACTTATGTCCTCCCAAGGGCCATTAGGCGTCGGTAAGGGCGTATATAGCCCGTGGGGTTGTACCTTAGCTTTGGCCTTAAGACATTCAATGCACCTCTTAAGCATGTGTTCTACATCCCTTAACATATGAGGCCAATAAAAGTGAGTTTGCAACATGTTAAAGTTTTGTCCCTCCCAAAATGCCCCATTAAACCTCCTTTATGGGCTTCTTTCACCAATAAGATCCTAAGGGAACATCTAGGTATGCAAATCTTATCCACCTTAAACAAGAAACCTTCAAACACAAAGTACTTATCATAAGGGCCTTGAGTAGTGCATCTATGAAATATCTTCCCAAATTCAGCATCATCCACATATAATTCTTTAATGTAAGTAAAACCTAACATCCTAGAATCCAAAGTGGTGATTAAGGTGTATCTCCTAGAAATTGCATCTGCTACGACATTATCCTTTCCTTTCTTATACTTGATAATGTAAGGAAAGGTTTCTATGAACTCCATCCACCTACCATGCCGTCTATCTAGCTTATCTTGGCTCCTAAAGTGTCTAAGTGAATCATGATCGGTTTTCAAAACAAACTCTTGAGGCCAAAGGTAATGTTGCCATGTTTTGAGTACTCTAAACAAGGCATACAATTCTTTGTCATATGTAGAATAGTTTAAGCATGCACCTTTCAATTTTTCACTAAAGAAAGCTAGAGGCTTACCTTCTTGCATAAGGACACCGCCAATACCAATGCCGGATGCGTCGCATTCAACCTCAAAGGGTTTAGTGAAGTCCGGTAGAGCTAGTAGTGGTGCGTGGGTGAGGCGTCTTTTGAGCTCTTCAAAGGCTCTTTGCTGCGGTTCATTCCACTCAAAAGGAACCTTCTTTTTGGTCAAAGCCGTGAGTGGGGCTGCAATGGTGCTGAAATCTCTCACAAACCTTCTATAGAAGGTAGCTAAGCCATGGAAGCTCCTCACGTCACCAACAGTCCTAGGAGTGGGCCAATCATTGATTGCTTTCACCTTGTCCTCATCCACTTGCAAGCCATTGACACTTACTACAAAACCAAGGAAAATCACTCGGTTAGTATAGAAATCACATTTCTGAATATTAGCATACAAGTATTCTATACGCAATGTAGCAAGCACATCTCTCAAATGATTTTCATGCTCTTTTAAAGTCTTACTATAGATAAGAATGTCATCAAAGTAGACTACAACAAATAAACCAATATAAGGTCTCAAAATATGATTAATTAATCTCATGAAAGTACTAGGAGCGTTAGTTAAGCCAAAAGGCATTACTAGCCACTCATAGAGTCCGAATTTGGTTTTAAAAGCTGTTTTCCATTCATCCCCTTCCCTCATTCTAATTTGATGGTAGCCACTCCTAAGGTCAATCTTAGTGAAAATTGTAGCTCCATGTAACTCATCAAGCATATCATCTAAACGGGGAATCAGGTGTCTATACTTGATAGTAATGTTATTGATTGCTCTACAATCAATTCACATTCTCCAAGTATTATCCTTCTTGGGTACTAGCAGAACGGGAACGGCACAAGGACTAAGGCTTTCCCGCACATACCCCTTATCTAGCAAGGCTTGAACTTGGTTCTGAATTTCCTGGGCTTCCGTAGGGTTCATCCTATAGGCGGGCCTATTGGGAAGAGTAGCTCCGGGTATTAAATCTATTTGGTGTTCAATGCCCCTAATGGGCGGCAAGCCGGCTGGAATCTCATCAGAAAAACGTCTCTAAATTCATCTAACAGCTCCTGAATAGATCTAGGAAGTGGGTTCGTAGAGTCATGAGGCACATTCACTAGAGATTTACACAAACTCCTCATTAGCACATCAATAGAAGCATAGTTAGTGACAAATTCATTCCTAGACTCAAGATAGCTACTTGTTGGTTGTACTAACAATGTTTGATGGGTTTTGTTCTCTTTACTCTTAGGCCGTGTGATCTTAGGCTTTGGAGGGGTTCCTTGCTCTACCCTCTTGTTCTCATAGTACTCGGCTATTTGTAAAGGTGTCATAGGTTTAAGTGTTAAAGTTTTACCCTTATACTCAAAACTATATTTGTTAGAAAACCCATCATGGACAACTTTCCTATCATATTGCCATGGACGACCAAGCAACAAGTGACAAACATTCATAGGCAAAACATCACATGTAATAACATCCTCATATGATCCTAATGTTATATTGACCTTAGTTTGCTTATTAACCTTAAGTTCTCCACATTCATTCATCCAATGTAGTTTATATGGCCTAGGGTGATAAAATATAAGAAGTTGTAATTTGTTTACCATTTCAGTGCTCTATGTTGCAACAACTTCCTCCATCAATTATCACATTACACACTTTTCCTTTAATGCTACATCTAGTATGAAACAGATTTTCACGTTGGTTATCCTCACAAGGTGCTAGTTGGACATGCAAAGTTCTCCTAGCTATCAAAGATTCACCTTGTTCATACTCAATGCAATCATCATTCTCATTTTGTTCATTGTCATCATTTAAGGCATTTTCATCATCTAATTCCACATTATCCTCACTCTCATACTCTCCTAGATGATTTATGATCAAAGTGCGTCTATTAGGACATTCTCTACTCATGTGACCTCTACCTTGGCATTTAAAACACGCAATGTCCCTAGTTCTAGAGTTAGAGATAGGAGTACTCCCTCGATGATCACTTGAAGGCTCATTCAAGGATCGTGGTGTAGTGGCTGTTGTAGACGACTTTCTTTGTCCTTCTTGGCCTATAGATGCCGATTTCCTCTCCTCCTTCCGGACTCCTTGCTCCCTGCCGTGGCTATGCAGCCGGCTGCTGTGTGCTTTCCAAGCATCGGGCGTCCCGGACGGTGGCTTGTATTCCCGGTTTCGCACCTTAGTCTTCCTTTCCACCTTGATGGCCAAGTGTAGTAATTGCTCCATGGTGCTGTATGGATACATATCAACCTCATTAGCCAAATTAGAATTCAGAATGCGAAGGTACCTTGCCATAGTGTTTTCTTCATCCTCTAGAACGTTGGCCTTCACCATAGCAACTTGCATATTCGTATAGGCTTCCTCAGCGCTAAGTGAACCTTGTCTCAAATTTTCTAGCCGTTGTCGAAGCTCTCGGGTATAGTGAGGTGGGACGAACCTAGCCCTCATTAGTGCCTTCATATGCTCCCATGTGCTGATTTGAGGATCCAAGGTTCGAACTCTTTCTTTGACTACGTGATCCCACCATACTAAAGCATAGCCTTGGAACTCAAGAGCTGCTAGTTGAACCTTCCTAGGCTCGCTGAAGTTGTGACACAACCAAATCTGCTCAACTTTAGTTTCCCACTCCGTGTAGACGTCGGGATCACACTTTCCTTCAAAGACGGGAATTTTGATTTTGACCTTTCCGAGTCCGTCTTGCTCTTGATAGGGCCGAAGGTTGTCTCGCCCTTGCCTTGGCTGCTGGAATGGCCGATTGTAGCCCTCCCACGTGTGGTCCTCAGCTTCATTCCGTCGCTGAAAGTCATCAACAAATGGTGGCATGTCAGAAGCATTAGGAAGGACGTTGGAATGTACATTACCTTGATCCGGCTGATCCGGCTCTCTAGTAACACGTGAAGGACCGCCAAACTCGTAGTTAGCTCTTAAAGGTGGTGTTCCGGCTGGTGGTGTTCGTGCTTCCATAGACTCCACTCGTTTGATTGGTTAGCTACGGAATCGGACAATTTTTTCAATATACTGATCATCTCAGGCGTGACGGTCTCGCTACTCGACTTGCTGGGACTTATGGACCTGGACATGCTCAAGTAACAAACAAAGAACCGGTTAGGTTAGAAAAGCAAAGATCTCACTTGTGTATCGCTCACACTCTCGTTGGTATTGCCTAGCTGGTGGCTCGAGTTGTAAGGATCCAACACCTTAAGATCACGATTTCCGAACCTTCTTAGAAACCCTTTGGAACTAGAACTGCTGAAACCGATGTTAGTGACGGAGATAAATCAAGACACCCCTAATTGGAGTATTGACTGTTGGGTTGGTGTAGGTATGGTAAATTGTGTTTAGAATGACGTTTTGAGATGATTGAAAGAGTTGACTTGTGCTTGATTAATAAAAACAAGGGCCAGCCGTTTTTGTGTAGTATATATATATATATATATTTTTTAAAGATATCTTAGACTTTGTCAAAGATTTGTAGGAGAGAGAAGTAACCGTAATTGATTGCGGATGGGGTTCGAATTGTCTATGCAGCGTGGAGCTCTTTTTTTTTTGCTTTTGTTGTGTTTCGTGCTTACTCTCCTCAAGATGTTGTCCGACTTTTTGAATTGGCACACTTCAAGCACAAGTTAGATCTCAATTGGATAAGCAATAAGGTTAACAAGAAGAAGAAGTGATCAATTGTACCAACTGTGCTCTAATACCAACTGATACGGGATTGTCCGTGATTG
The DNA here is from genome assembly GCA_033239125.1 of Fagopyrum homotropicum. Taxonomy (NCBI): domain Eukaryota; kingdom Viridiplantae; phylum Streptophyta; class Magnoliopsida; order Caryophyllales; family Polygonaceae; genus Fagopyrum; species Fagopyrum homotropicum. The sequence continues at coordinate 65,780,418 of BSWB01000005.1, forward strand.
AGTCGATCTAGGCACAATGATCTCGAAACGGACTGAATGAAGCGAATTCAGTGGGCGGAGTGAAACGAAGATGATGAATAGGCGCAGGAAAGGTGAGAGAAGAACCAAAGAGAGAGCCAATGAAGGAACCAAGGCTGAAGAGCCAAAACCCCAATCGTGACTTTCCTAGACCCGTCTCCAATACAACTTTACACTAGCTCCGGCTGGACTAGCACAAACAGGGACTCGTGAAGGCTCGAAGCACCAATCCGAAGGCGGTTGACACAAACAAGCTCAACCAAGCAACAATAGCAATGCCAACCAAAAACTCTCTTGTTCTTTGATTGATTTTCTGAATGATTACAAATGCAATTCTAAGCAATGGATTTTACGTAACTAATCTGCAGCTAAAGAGGCTGTATAAATAGACTCTTTTATCTAGACAAAAATAAAGAAAAGAAAGCTGAAAACATTAGTGGGAAGGTGGTAATAAGAGAGCTTCCTCTAATGTAGCTAACAACCTAACAAACACTAATTTCAGCTTAAAAATAGGCTGAATTATTCAACTTATCCTTGGAGTGCAAGCTGGACGTTTTAACGTTTTTAAGGAGCCAAATGGGCTATCCGAATGGGCTGCATTGTTCAACAGATCCATGAGTGATTTGGATGTGTTTAAAGAGCCCAAATGATGATCCGAATGAGCTGAATTGTTACTCTCTTGGGCCTCTTTGAACGTGATCAGCTGGCTGCCATCTTGGGTTGTTTTAGATGTGAGCAGCAGCTCCCTTTGCTCTTGGGCTGCCTTGGACGTCTCCTCCCTTTGCTCTTGGGCTGCCTTGGACGTGAGCAGCAGGCTAACCTCGTGGGCTGCTTTGGACGTGATCAACAGCCTCCTCTTGGACTGCATTGGGCGTGAGCATGGGCTGCATTGGACGTGAGCACCAGCCTCCTCTTGGGCTGCATTGGCGTGAGCAACAACCTCCTCTCCTGGGCTGCATTGGACGTGAGCAACAGCCTCCTCTCCTGGGCTGCATTGGACGTGAGCAACAGCAGCCTGCATGGTCTCCTCGAGCTGCATGGGAAGTGAGTACGTTGGCATGGTCTCCTTGCTTGGTTCACTTGCTCCTACATTCATCAAAAGATTAACACATGATGTATAGAAATTAAATGGTTCACGCATTGTGTCAAGCAATAGCACTTCCCTTGACATAACCTCTTGGATCTCCTTAGCTCTTGTTCTAGTAATGGGACCTTGATAGCTTCCATGTGATGGTCCTACATCATCCTCCCACTTCCACTACGGCACGGGCAGTGGATGAAGCTCTCTTGCGTGTCTCTGGTGCTCGATCTTGACCTGCTGGTAGGTCGCACATCGGGCAACATGTCTAACTACATTGGGCCCCACCAATAAGATCTCCTAAGGTCCTGGTACATCTTACTCGTACCTGGATGCACAGAGTAAGGATTAGAATGTGCCTCATGCAAGATCCGCTCTCTCAACTCTGGGTCGGATGGTACACAAATACGTCCTTGGCGTCTCAGTAACCCGTCTGCTCCCGTGATAAATTGCGGATCCTCTCCTCTGGCCATTCTGTCCCGGATCCTCGTCAACACGGGACATCCCTCTTGCTTCTGCCGGATCTTCCCGGACAGATCAGGTAATACCTCTAACTCAGACAACCGGCCGGCCATATTCGGGAACCGGATATCCACCTCTAACTTCGCCAAATCCCTTTGTAACTGTGGTTGGACCGTAAGTCGAGCTATAGCCTCCTCTCAAGGAGTCCTCCTACTCAAAGCAACGGCGACTACGTTCTCCTTCCCCGGATGGTACAGAATTTCCAAATCGAAGTCCTTAATCAGCTCTAACCATCTCCTCTGGCGGTTATTCAACTCCCGTTGAGTAAATATATACTTCGAACTCTTATGGTCTGTAAAGATCTAGCACGTAACCCTGTACAAATAGTGTCGCTAGATCTTCAGGGCATGAAACACTACTGCTAGCTCAAGATCATGGGTGGGATAATTCTCCTCGTACGCCTTCAGCTGCCAAGAAGCGTACGCAACAACCCTACCCCTCTACATCAAAATGCACCCAAGCCTAGCTTGGAGGCGTCACTATATACAACAAAGTCCTCTACGTCCTCAGGCTGCGCTAACACATGAGCGGAGGTCAACCTCCTCCTTAGCTCCTCAAAGCTGCGCTGACAAGGCTCGGTCTAGACGAACCTGGTAGACTTCCTCAGCAAGGAAGTAAGCGGTCGTGCAATCACGGAGAAACCTTCAACAAATCGGCGGTAGTATCCCGCTAAGCCCAAGAAACTGCGCACCTCCTTGACTGTCCTACGAGGCGGCCATGAAGAAACAAACTTTATCTTCGTCGGGTCAACCTTGACACCCTCGGCGGAAACTATATGACCTAGGAATGCCACCTCGGACATCCAAAACTCGCACTTAAAGAGCTTTGCATAAAGCTCTCTATCTTGAAGGACTCGAAGAACCGTCCTCAGGTGCCCGCATGCTCCTCCCTACTCCGGGAGTATACTAAGATATCATCTATAAACACCACCACAAACTGGTCCAAGAAATCGAAGAAGATGCCGTTCATCAACAACACTCCTCAACTTGAACACCCTAGCCTATGTGCCTCTGGTCTCCTAGGTAGCCCCACCACGGCCTCTACCTCGGCCCTATCTTTGGGTTGATCCCGGTGTACGAGTCTGACCCTGTACGCTCTACTGGGAACCCTGTGGCTGAAATTGTGGCTGTCTTTGACTACCTTTTGCTACTCCAGCAGGCGAAGAACCCTGTTGTGACTGTGACCTGCCCTGACGACAGAAAGCGGCTTTGTGACCCATCTGACCACAAGTGAAACAAGCTATACGTGGCTTCTTGCAAGTACTCCTAATGTGTCCGTATCCTCCACAACCATGGCACTGGGGCCCACAGTCAGATGTATGTGTTGGCTGTTGTGGACCGGGACGCCTCGGGTCTGACTGCGTCCCTGCCCTCCGGCTCCTGAACTAGCTGGCTATGTCCTCTGCCTCTTGTCCGGCCCTCCGGACTGTGCTGCTCTCTTGGACCCTGGGCGGTCTCTCTCATAAGCCGAAGCTCGGTCTTGGTACTCCGCTAGTGAATCACAAAGGAATCCCGCCAAGTAAGCACGGGATGACTCCCTCAGTCTCCTAGAAAAGAGGTAAACATGCTGGTCTGTTGGAGGTGCAGCGGGTCCCAGCAACGCTAACTCAGCCCGGAAGTGTCTGATCGCCTCAATAACCGAAACATCCTCAAAACCTGCCTCAAGAAAATCCTGAAATCTGTCCCTACGCAGTGAATCTGGGCAAAATGTCTCTCTCACAAGACGCAATAGCTGGTCTTTCCTAGTCACACCTCCTCTCACCGACCTCCACCAATATTGAGCTTACTCTATTATGAACAAGGTCTGAACTACCAGGAAAGACCTCCTCTCACCGACCTCCACCAATATTGAGCTTACTCTATTATGAACAAGGTCTGAACTATCTCCACCTACCTCTCCTCCGGGCAACGGATCGCCTCTAATGCTGACTCCACGTGCCCAATCCAATGCTCCACCTCTAACCCCGCCTTCCCGTTGAAGTAGGGTACATGCTGCTGGTTGAAAGCCTTCAACCAAGAATCGTGTCTAGGAGACCTCAACTCGTCTCTATCTCTAGCAATCTCCACTACCGGCTCAAGCACTACTATTGCTGGTGCAACGACATCTGGTGCGGCCCTAATCGGAGTAACCCTCTGCGAGACCTCAATTGATCTCGCAGGTGTTGGTGCAGGTGCAGGTACCGGCATTGGAGGCGTTGGAGGTGGTGCTCCAGTCCTAAACGCCTCCTCAACTCGGCGTACGAATCCTCAAATACCGTAGCCCCAAATGATGCTCCTCCGGTCCTAGCAGATGGGGAATTATGTGCCCGGACCTCACAGTTGTCCTATCCCTAGCCTTGGGAATAATTCTCTCTTCCATGTCCTCAACGGGTTCCTCAGCTGCTGACGGATCCACAACTGGTGGGTTAGCAATGGGGATACGTCCCCGGCCTCTCGTTCTTGGAGGTCTCCCTACTCGTCCCCGTCTCGGGACGGTAGGAGGTAGAGGTGGTCTACCCCTAACGGGTCCCACATGTGTGGTAGCTCTCGTACGTTCCATCTGATATCGTTTCGCCTTTGTTTATATTTATTTAAATCGGTATATATATATATAGTACTCATAATACTTAATATAAAAGGAACTTACAAAAATATAAAAGAAAGGTGCCGAAATCCAAAATACGACCAAGGCATAAAAGTCCAATCATCCTAAGATCACATGCATTGATGCATCTCTAGGTACATACAAGTCCGAAATCACCCTAAGGCCATATACATATATAACTATGCAATTATATATTTAATATATTCATCAAATCCAAAAATCTACATCGCCGAGGTTTGCTTGAGGAGTGGTGGTGCCGTACATTCTAAGCCAATCCCGACTCATGCATATGAATTTTGAAAACGAAAAGTCGGAACCCGTGGGGTTCCGTTTATTTCTCATTCGGCCTTTAGAAGGTTGCGAGTGCCATTGTTGTCAACCTAGGGCTTTGATACCACTTTGTAACATCCCGAATCCGCGGGATATCGAAATGCTACGGGCGAGACCACACAATGGGTCCCGACCCTTAGCCTGACAACAATCTCACCGGACCTTTCCAACGTGGCACAAATAAAGGCGTAAAACTCGAAAACGTTTGTAATGTATGCAAGACTGGAAGATAAAGAGTGCAACGTGGAAACTTAGCCGAGTCCTCAAAACGACACAAAACTCCACAAGACATAAATCCGAAAGCGTACGTCAATCTGTAATCCAACATAAGAGTAACAACGACAATAATCCTAAAAACGCCCCGTCCTATAATGTACGGCGACCCTCGGCTGTCCACTCCTCCACCTCTCTCGGAGGCGTCCCTAACCTGCGGGGCATCAACACAAGCGGTTTAGAACCGTTAGCTACATTCGAAGCATTAAAAACATGGTGAAAGCACATACACACTCATACATCATAACATCACATAATCATGCTCGACAATCAAGTCCAGTTTATTATCTTATTTATTAGGTCATATCCCGATCTAAATCAACTTTTTTTGTGACACGAGAATCTCCCGAAACTCGCCTCGGTCCCCACTTACAGCATGGAACGGTGCGGATGCCTTCAACCGTCTAACCACGCGGGCTGGTCGCCAAGAACCTCCCAGCTCTCGCAAGAGCTAGGCAGTGATGTCACCGCCCGTTATCATACACTTGGGCCAAATTTAACGTAAGGTTCGGTGGTCCTATTATCGGTTTACAAGTTATAACGAAAGCGATAAAACACACACCACCAAACACACAATGAATCTAATACAACGAATACGGTAAGTAAGTCCGGAGGCTTACCTCGTCTCTCAACTCACATACTCTAGCTTCCTTAGTGAGGAAGCACACAACCTGCTCATACAAGAATACACTTATCAAAACAAGCCCACACTCATGAAGTCATAGACTTCTATCTAGTGATTTAAGCAAGATCACCCAACTCTCAAACTAGGAAAGCATCCTAGGATCCAAGGTATTCAAGACACTCTCAACAAGCAAGGGAAACTCACAACAGCGTAAAGCTCACATGATCAACAAGCCCACACTCATGAAGTCATAGACTTCTATCTAGTGATCTAAGCAAGATCACCCAACTCTCAAACTAGGAAAGCATCCTAGGATCCAAGGTATTCAAGACACTCTCAACAAGCAAGGGAAACTCACAACAGCGTAAAGCTCACATGATCAACAAGCCCACACTCATGAAGTCATAGACTTCTATCTAGTGATCTAAGCAAGATCACCCAACTCTCAAACTAGGAAAGCATCCTAGGATCCAAGGTATTCAAGACACTCTCAACAAGCAAGGGAAACTCACAACAGCGTAAAGCTCACATGATCAACAACAACAGCCTAGGAGAGCCAATCTAGTCTAAAAAGATCCATCATGCTTACACAACTCAAGGTCAACACTCACACCAAGCCATAAGGGCTCCAAGGCTTGCAACCACTAGATGACATTCTCATAAGTCCTAGGTCCAACCTAAGCATGCTTCTAACAAGGTATAACAACAAGGCTAACGGAAGGAACGAAGAGGAAGGGAGGGAGGAACCTACTGATGAAGAAAACACATCCGCTGAAGCAAGCTGGCGCCCCGGCGGAAGTTGTCACCACCCCCGGCGGCGTCCTGGATCTGCCCCTGCGTTGCTGAATTCATTATTTTTCTGTCCATGAAGAAATAAAATCCTGCATTGTTGAATTCATTATTTTTTTTGTGTATATGTAGGAAATTGCTCGTATTAATGCTTCCAACCGTCAAAATCACAATGATGTGCACACTATGGGTCCTTGCTCACATGCAATGTTACGTTATTCCTTGGTAATTTACATAATTTCTGATATATATACACATTATGTATATAGAGTTTAAGTTTATTTCTTTAAATCATCTTTATTTACTTATTAGAAACAAAAGGATGCAAACAAGCAAACTCCATCTGAATCATTGGTCTACAAAGAGTCAAGGAAAAGGGATCCTAAACATGTATACAAAACAGATGGAAGCAAGACCAAGGAAAACATTGTATGTGATATATAAAAATCCCTTTAGATTTTAATTTTTTGTCCCATGTTTTTTTGATTAAAATGTTTAATGAAATATCATTTATATTACCTTGTTTTACAGGAGAAAATGAGTGTCATTCAAGTGCAAATTGAGAAAGGAGAAACAAACAATGTTGACCCTTTTAGTAAAGTGATTACTAAGAAGCGTAAAAGGGGGGATGACAAAATCCAAATTGAAGGGGAATGGAGAAAAGGGAGGTTATATTATTGATCAAGGGCTTTTTCAAAATATGAAAGAAGAATGGGCACAAGAAATGGCTCAAAGTTTGGCATGACAAATTGTAAGTCAAATACAAGCAACAAATCCTCAATTGAACTTGGTCGTTCCAGATTTTGCATGTGCATATGGAGATGAAAACGGAGAGCAAAGTGTGGATATCGATGTTGAAGTTGATCATTCACCACAGGTATGTAATAAAATTTGGCTGTTCCAGATTTTGCATTTTGCATGTGCATCTGCTGAGATTTTGTGCAGCCGGAATTGGTTGGTGTGATTGAAATTAAGCTTTGTGGTTATTGCTTAAGTTTTGTGCTGCCGGAATTCGGATGTTGCTTAAGTTTTTGATCTTGGATTATTTGACAATTTGAGTTGTTGTTGTTGTTGTTGTTGTCGTTGTTGTTGTTTTAGGTTTGGAATAGAGTTATATTGTTGAGTTCTTGTTGTTGTTGTTTTAGGTTTGGAATAGAGTTATATTGTTGAGTTCTTGTTGTTGTTATAGCGTGATAGTGTTTGATACGGTATTTTTGAACTATTACAGGACGAAGATAACGAAGTATGAAGTTCAAGCCGGATTGATGGCTAACTTAACTTTTGCAAGGAATTTTTGGGTTGATTATGTGATGAATGATTAGGTGTTTGGGCGAATATGCAAATTTGTGTAATTAGGAGACTAAAATACCTTTGTTGCTACTTTTGACTAGTACTTTGGTATTATTTTGGGAATGATGTACACTTTATGACTTCATATTATTTATCTATGGTTTTACATTAGTATTTTGTACTAAGTTTGTATAATTTATAAATTATCTAATTAATATAATGTACACAACATCTATTGTGGTAACAATTGTGGATCATATGGCAACAGTTCTATATGTAAGGTAATCGACAATTATTGACGTTTTGTAATGGTTGTCCCTTGGTAACGGGTCTATCAATATTGTAATGGTAAGATCTATTGTAATAATAATTTATTTTGTAATGGTTTCACCTATAGTAATAGTTATGTGTCTATTGTAATTGTTTTGGACTTGATTCTTTAAATTCATCTTCGTTGCTACATACCTATTGCAAGGCTGGCTTGTAGTAGAGCATAATTCATTACTAAAGCCTTACTGTAACAATTTTGAAGCCTTAAAGTAACAAATTTTAACGGTTACAACAGGGAAATTATTTAGTATTGTGACAGCCCATGCGGTGGCTTTGTCAGCCCCTGCGGTGGCCCTGGTCCGCCCCCGCACCTCTGAAGATCCGGCCCCGCGGTTTGAGCAGCAGAATGTCGTCTTCTTCGTTTGCAACTATGGATCCTTTGCTCCAATGTCTCCCTCTTCTTGCTGGGCTTCTCCAAATACCAACCTATGCTACATCCATCCAAACTTTGAGCCACGACCTAATCGAGCCAAGAACACACACATGTAACGGATATTCAACAAGGGAAGAGAAGGGGAATGAAGGAGAAGACTTACCAACCACTGAGATCCTTCTTCACTGCAGCTCATCCACAAGCAAATCACCAAGGGAAGAGAGGAAGAGCAAAAGGGAGAGTAGAGAGGAAAATGACTAACGTGAAAGAGAAGTGAAAGAGGAGAGAGGGAGAATCCAACAAGGCTGAAAAGGTGGGAGGGAACCAAGGGGTCAGCTGGCCCCTTGTCCCCTCAGCAAGAAACGAAAGGTCCAAAAGCGAAAACGAGGGGTCAGCGCGGGATTTTGGGAATAAATCTCGGTACTCAGCACACGTGCTTGCCGGAAAACTAGGCCGCTGACGCGGGAAACTCGGAAACGCCTCGACACCCGGAATAGATTTTCCAGATGTTACATCCACAATCCTCAAACGCTCACCTAAGGTTCAAAGCTACTACCTGACATTTCCACTAAGTTATGCTACATCCATCCTAGCATGCTACTAATACTAAACATAACTAGACCAAGAAAAAAGGTACTCACATGACGTCAAAAGACGGAAGACGGTCTATGGATGTCGACTTGGACTCGTCAGGTCTTTATCGTGACGCTTCCAAACCTAACACAAAAACTAGACAAACTTAGCTCGTTAAATCCCGCAAAAAACCCTTCCGGTTAAAATATGAAATTCTAGGAACTTGGTCGTAAAACCGCAATTGATACTTTGAGCCATAAATCGAATATTAATCCACTAAGACGTAAAATAAAGCATTTCAACATAAGAATATCTCGTAATCAAAATCCAAGGTTCCAAACCGCTAATACATTTCCGGGGCAAAATATGCAACATCACAAACATGCATCATAAATCCGCAATCAACTCTTCGGGCCGTAAATACGGAACTCAAGACTTTAAACCATTTACGAAAAAAACTTTTGGCCAAAACCGCAAAATATAATCCTGCATGGGCATAAAATCAAATTCTAAAACTTGGGCCATTTTCTATAATTAATTTTCTGTAGGGGTATAATATACAACTTCTAAAAATTAGGGCCATTATTGCAAATTCAAAGCATTGGGCACAATTTGTAATATACACAAATAAGGGGGGGCCAAAATAATTAGGGCAAATCCCTTCTTCAAACTTTTGAAACAAAACCCAACATAGGAAAGGAGAAAAAGAGCAACCGGCGGCGCTGAATCTGCAGTGGAGGGTGGATCCGGGAGAGGCGAAGGCGGAGCCAAGGCAGCGAGGCTCTCTCGGTTTCAATAAGCCATACCCCCACTTTCACGCTGGGGGCGGTGAAAGTGGGGGTATGGCTGACAGCGAAAAGGGAGGCGGCTTGGAGGTAGTGCAGACAACGCAGGGGGCGGTGGTTCCACTGGCTTACAAGTGCTTTCCCGACGGACTAAGGCGGCGACTGCGAAGCTGGCTTCTCCGGCTCTTCCTTGGTGGCTCGACAAAGGCTCGAGAAACAAAAACAGAGGAAACCCGGGAGAAGAAGGGAGAAGAAGGGCAAAGAACCACAGGATGGAGTGTTGTGTAGGTGGTGGCTGCTCGAGCTTTGTCTCCGGTGAGCTCGATGGCTGGACAAGCGGTGCGCTATGTTGCTCCCAGGCGGCGGCATTGGAAGGAAAGAAGCAGCCCTCCGGTGGGTGAGTTTGGACGTGAAAGAAGAATTAAAACAGAGGAGGAAAATGAAGTGAAGAGAGGGTGAAGGTGTTGGTACCGGGTAGAGGAGGTTGTCACCAGGGTTGAGAGGTTGAGTGCAACGAGGGGTCTGCTAGGCTGCTACTTCTAACACCCTGAATTCACGGGATATCGGAATGCTACGGGCGAGACCTCACAATGGGTCTTGACCCTTAGCCTGACAACAATTTCACCGGACCTTTCCAACAAAGGCACAAATAAAGGCCAAATCCGAAAACAAGTTGAATGCAATGATATGATTCCCGAATACAACGAAAGGAAAGACATCAGCCGTCTATACAAAAACGCCAAGAATACACATATATACAACAATAATTACATAGACTCAAATCCCCAAACTCGATCTATGATGTACGGAACCCCGGCTGCCCACTCCTCTGGATCACTCGGCCACACCTAACCTGCACGTCAACTACAACAACCGGTATAAAACCGTTAGCTCACATTCTAGGCATTATAAAGATATCAAGGGCACAAACACACACGGAAGCAGACATAACACACATCATGCACATAAGTATACACATCCGGTTCTTATTCTCTTTTTAGGTTATTCCATTTCTAATTCCATTCGTTTAAAGTGTGATACGAGAGTCTTATAACTCTCGCCTTTGTCCCCGTGTAACCAACAGGAATGATCCGGCGCTCAACCCGTATACCCTGAGGGAGTGATGAAGAAGCCCGCTTGTATATCATGTATGGCCTGGTCGTAGAGATCCTTCCAGTCTCCCTCGGGAGTTGGGCAGTGATATCACCGCCCGATAATAATAACAATGGACCTACCATATATACAACCAAGTTGCCCTTATCTAATTTCATGAATATAAACAAAGGTAAAGCACACACCACCATCACATATCCAAATAATGCGTAAAAGCGAGCTAAGTAAGTCCGTAGACTTACCTAATCCCAATGATCAACCCAATCACATTTCCCGTAGGAATATAACCAAAGACTGTTCAAGACAAGGCACAATAATCAACAACCACTCACATAAGCTAGAAGTCTAAGTCTTATATGTTCTCACAAGGTCATAACCCATCATACCCATACTAGGATAACATGCATAGTCTCAACAACACTCCAAGGTAACAACTATATGCACATCCTAGCTCACAAACTCACATCCATGTACTAACCATCTAAACCCTCACAAAGCCTCATAATGCAGCCATACCCTCATCCCATGAACCAACTCAGAATCATGCAGCCATCAAGTCATAGATCATTCCGAAAACCTCACAAACTCGCATAAGGTTCACAAGCCAATACATGGCATTCCAACTAAAAAGGTCCAACCTAGCATGTTTCTAATCATCAACACTCTCTAAGGTCATCAAAGAACCTATAGTCGAGGGATGGAACTCACCAAGCAAAGACATGGGTGCGGAAGAAGGAAGAGCAGCTGTGAAAGGAAGAAGAAGACCGCAAGGGAAGGCCGACGAACCAGCAGCTGCCCCTGCGGCCTGGGTTGGCAGCCCCTTGTGGCTCAGGTTGGTGGCCCTGCGGTCGAACATCAGTGGTCGATTCTTCGATGGTTCTTCGATGGACCGTTAATGTGTTGATGCCTCCTAGCTTCCTTGCTCCACCATAGATGTTCTCCACATACCACAACCTCACGCAAGACATCCCAAACTCGATCCCAATCGCATGCAAGTCAAAGGGAAGAAAACAAGGTGAAGCTATGGCTTCAACCATTGAAGCTTGAGGAAGAAGATGAAGGTGAAGGAATGAAGAAGGAGGGAAGGGCTTACCATCACAAATCCAGATCTGTAGCTCAACTCATTGCTGGACATCAAACAAGAAGAAGAGAAGGGAGGTATGCAAGGAAGTTCCCAAGAGCATCCAAGCCAAAGAGAGAGTGTCGAGGAGGAGGAACCATTTCACGTAAGAGTGAAATGAGAGGAGAGAGAGAGAGAGAAGAGGCAATGCTGCCACAAAAAGGGGAAGCTCAAGGGTCAGCTGACCCATATTTCTAATTTACGCAAGGAACCGAGTGATCCAAAACAAGGGTGAAAAACAAGAGATCGGAACTGATGCGGGTTGGGGCCGCAAATGACTAGATCTAGATTGGGAATCCTTGAAGACCAACAATGGACATTTTTCCTTGAAAAATGGCATGCAAAATCAGATTGTTTAGAACCAGAAATGACGTTGGACAAAGGGGAAGAAAGAGAATGAAAAGGAACGTGGAATGTTTGGTAGAAGTAGATCCAAAAGAACCAAAAGACTCACTTACAAGAACCTTGATCAAATTGAACAAAATCCAAGCAAGATGATGCCTTCAACCCTTTCTTCTATAACCTTACACAAGCCTTCAATGGAGACAAGCTCAAGGACTAGTATTGACTAGTAGCACCAATCTCTAAAGAGATTAACACACACAAGAACAATCTAGCAGAGATTCACAACAATTCAATCAATGGCTCACTTTATCGATTGAATTTTCTGAATAGGAACAAAAGCTCTCAAAGAGACGGTTTATCAGTTGGCTGAAATCTATCTAATCTCTAAAGAAGCTAAGGGAGGCTTTTTATATACCTAGAAAGCCTCATATCTAAAAAAAAGAATAACATTTGTCAAAAAGACAATAAAACAAATAAAAATAACCGTTAAAATGTTTTGAACCTAAAGGTTATAAAAAGTCTTGCATTTTATACCAAAAGATGATATAAAATACAAAAGAAGCTCCGAAAGCCTAAATCTTCCATTTCTTGCAATTCCGGAACAAGTGTCTCTTCTTTGCTCTTGCATGGCTCAAAATCATGTGAGCATGGTCTCCCTTCCACGTCCAAGTCGTCGGGAATCGTCATTAACGTGACTAAGGAAGCCTTAGTCAGCAATAGATCATCAATGGTCTCCTTAGGAGCTAAGGACACCAACAAGTTGGACACCTCCTCTTGAATTTCTCTTGCCCTTGATCTAGTAATTGGCGTGATTGGCCCTTGCATTGTAGGACTAGTAGGGGCTGTTGGTGATGGTCCCTCATCATACTCCCCTTCTTGGGAAGGATTCGTCCTCGAATCATCACCATCCGCATCACTTGACTCAAAGGGACTTAGATCTCCTACGTTGAAAGTAGGGCTCACTCCATAGTCCTCCGGAAGCTCTAGTACATAAGCATTGTTGCCAACCTTTAATAGTATTTTGAATGGTCCGTCTCCCCTAGGTGATAGCTTAGACTTGCGCCTTTCCGGGAACCTATCCTTCCTCAAATGCAGCCACACGAGGTCTCCCGGTTCGAACAACACTTGCTTGCGTTCCTATTAGCCTTGGCCGCCACTTGCCTCCCCTTCTCCTCTAGCCTTTTCCGTGTCCTTTCATGCATTTCCTTGATGATCTCCACCTGTTTTTCTGCATTAAAATCTACTCGCTCCGCTATGGGCAACGATATAAGATTAAAAGGGGTCAAACGATTCAACCCATAGACACACTCAAAAGGAGTTAGATTAGTTGAAGAATGTAATGTACGATTATATGCAAATTCTACATGAGGCAAGACATCTTCCCAAGCTTTTAAATTATCTTTTAAAACAGCCCTCAGAATGATTCTTAACGTCCTATTAGTTACTTCGGTTTGACCATCCATTTGAGGATGACTAGAAGTCGAAAACAACAACTTTGTCCCTAGTTTACCCCAAAGAGTCTTCCAAAAGAAACTAAGAAACTTAACATCCTTGTCACTCACTATACTCCTAGTTATGTAATCTAACAATTTCCCTAAAGAACAAGTTAGCTACATTATAAGCATCATCAGTCTTATGGCAAGCAATAAAATGGGCCATTTTAGAAAATCGATCTACAACCACAAAAATCGAATCTCTCCCTTTCTTAGTCCTAGGTAACCCAACAATGAAGTCCATACTAATATCCTCCCAAGGTGACTTAGGCGTGGGTAAGGGGGTATACAATCCATGAGGTTTCAATCTAGTCTTAGCCTTTAAACACACAAGACATCACTTAAGCAAGTTCTCTACATCTCTAAGCATATGAGGCCAATAAAAATGTGAATGTAGCATATGATAAGTCTTATCTCTCCCAAAATGCCTCATTAAGCCTCCCATATGGGCTTCCTCAACAAGTAATAGCCTAAGGGAACACTTAGGAATGCACACTTTATCAACTCTAAATAGAAAACCCTCAAACAAATAATACTTATCAAAGGCTCCTCTAGATGCACATTGCTTAAATATGTCTCCAAAATCAGAATTATCAACATATAGATCCTTAGGGCCCGTTTGGTTTGAACTGCGGAATCGAAGACGGACTGGAAACGAATCTAGTCCATATGTATACCCTTATTCATGAAAGTTGTTGGAGTCATTCCTTGTGATTTAAAGTAATTGAGGTTGAATTTGATTACTTTTGATACCCTATAGGGTAACAAAATATGGGGAGACAAGTGCAATTTGCATGTAAACATAAGGAATGATTCCATAGAATTTCATGAATATGGATATACATATGGACTAAATTCGTTTCCATTCCATTTCCGTTTCCGGAGTTGGAACCAAACGGGCCCTTAATATAATAGAAACCTAAGACCAAAATGCCCCATTAAGCCTCCCATATGGGCTTCCTCAACAAGTAATAGCCTAAGGGAACACTTAGGAATGCACATTGCTTAAATATGTCTCCAAAATCAGAATCATCAACATATAGATCCTTAATATAATAGAAACCTAAGACCTTAGAATCCGTAGTTGTGATTAAAGAGTGTCTCCTAGAGAGAGCATCCGCTACAACATTATCCTTACCCTTTTTATACTTTATGATATAAGGAAATGTTTCTATAAACTCCATCAATCTACCATGTCTCCTATCTAACTTATCTTGACTCCTAAAATGTCTTAAGGACTCATGATCGGTACGTAGGACAAATTCACTAGGTCATAAATAAAGTTGCCATGTTTTTAATACTCTAAACAATGATTAAAGTTCTTTATCATAGGTCGAGTAGTTTAAACATGCTCCCTTTAACTTCTCACTAAAAAAGGCTAGTGGCTTACCCTCTTGCATGAGTACTCCAATGCCAATACCCGAAGCATCACACTCGACCTCAAAAGGTTTGGTGAAGTCCGGAAGAGCTAGGAGAGGTGCATGGGACATCCGCCACTTCAACTTCTTAAACGCCTTCTCTTGAGCATCTCCCCACACAAATGGCACCTTCTTCTTTGTCAAGGACGTGAATAGGGCTGCTATGGTGCTGAAATCTCTTACAAAATGTCTATAGAAGGTTGCTAGGCCGTGGAAACTCCTCACTTGACCGACGGTTGTGGGACTAGGCCATTCCTGGATTGCCTTGATCTTCTCTTCATCCACCTCTAGACCTCTTGTGCTCACTACAAAACCAAGAAAAACAACTTGATTAGTACTAAACTCACATTTCTTCAAATTAGCATACAAATATTCAATTCTAAGAGTTGCAAGTACTTCCCTCAAATGTTCCTCATGCTCTTCAAGTGACTTACTATAGATGAGGATGTCATCAAAGTAAACCACAACAAACCTACCAATGTAGTGTCTCAACACGTAATTGATCAATCTCATAATTGTGCTAGGAGCATTGGTTAAACCAAATTGAATCACTAGCCACTCATAAAGATCAAACTTGGTCTTGAATGCCGTTTTCAACTCATCTCCCTCCCTCATTCTGATTTGGTGATAACCACTTCTAAGGTCAATCTTAGAGAACAATGTGGCTCCATTCAACTCATTTAACATGTCATTTAAACGTGGGATAGCGTGGCGGTACTTAATGGTGATGTCGTTGATGGCTCTACAATCAACACACATCCTCCATGTATTTTCCTTCTTAGGCACTAAGAGGACGGGAACGGCACTAGGACTCAAACTCTCCCTTACATAACCCTTATGTAGGAGGAGTTCTTGCACTTTGTTTTGGATCTCTTGGCTCTCCTTAGGGTTCATCCTATAGGCTGGACGGTTTGGGAGTGTAGCACCGGGAATAAGGTCTATTTGGTGCTCAATAACTCTAAAAGGTGGATGGCCAGTCGGTATCTCGTTGGGAAACACATCATCAAACTCATCTAGGATAGCTAGGATGGGCTTAGGTAGGGTGGCCTTGGCTTCATCACTCAAAGTCACTAAGGTCTTCCACAATCTCACAAGAATGGCATCTAAAGGGGTGTTATCTAGGATGTACTCCTCCTTGGATGCTAGAAGGGCACTAGAAGGTGTGGCTAATAGGGTTGTGCCAGTCTTGGCCATGGGTTCTAATTTAGGCCGTGAGCTATCCCCTCTCTTTTTCCCTTCATTTTGCTTCACACTCAACTCCTTCTTCTTCTCATAAAATTCAGCAATCTGCAATGGTGTCATAGGATTAAGAGTTCAAAGGTATGCCTATTAGTAAAACCATCATGCTTAACTCTCCTATCAAATTGCCATGGACGTCCCAAAAGAAAATGACAAGCTTGCATGGGAACTACATCACAAGTAATGGTGTCCTCATAGCTACCTAAAGTGATAGTAACTCTAGCTTGCCTATTTACTTTTAATTCTCCATAATCATTCATCCAATGCAATTTATAAGGCCTAGGGTGATAAAATGTGGTAATTTGCAACTTATTAATCAAATCAGTGCTAGCTATATTGTAACAACTACCTCCATCTATGATCATATTACATACCTTCCCTTTAATTAGACATCTAGTATGAAAAAGGTTCTCTCTTTGATTATCTTCACACGGAGCTAGCTTAGCATGCAAAGTTCTTCTAGCTATTAGTGATTCTCCATGCTCATATTCAATGCCCTCATCACTATCACTACCAATTTTATGCAATCCATTAAGGTGGGTGTTATCATCATTTTCATGCTCATCCTCACTCTCATATTGTCCAAATTGATTTAAAATCAGAATTTTCTTATCAGGACAATCCCTCATATGACCTCTACCTTGACATTTAAAACACACAATATCTCTAGAACGAAGAGTAGAGTCAGAGGTACTCCCTTTAGGACCACTTGAAGGCTCATTCAAGGGTCTAGAAGATGAATGAGGTGTTGAGCTCCTTCTTTGTGCTCCTTGGTCCATGGTTGATGCTTTTCGGTCCTCCTTGGTGGATGTAGGCTCACAGCTGTAGGACCCTTGAGGCCAGCTGTTTTGTGCTTTCCATGAGCTTGTAGCTCCAAAGCTTGTCTTGGCACCTTGGTTCCTAACCTTCGTCTTCTTCTCTACTTTGATTGCCAAATGCAGCAGCTCCACCATGGTACTATAAGGGTACACATCAATTTCATTAGCCAAAGATGAGTTTAAAATGCGTAGATACCTTCAACCACATTAGCTTTCACCATTGCCATTTGCATAGAGGTGTAGACCTCTTCGGCACTCATGGCTCCTTGTGTAAGGTTCTCCAACCTTTGCCTCAGCTCCCTAGCCTAATGTTGAGGTACAAAACGAGCTCTCATCAAGGCCTACATTTATTCCCATGTAATGATGGCCGGATCCAAAGTTCTTCTCCTTTCCTTGACAAGATGATCCCACCATACTAGTGGATAGCCTTGGAACTCCAATGATGCAAGTTGGACCTTCCTTTGCTCTCCAAAGTGATGGAAAGACCAAATTTGCTCCAATTTAGTCTCCCAATCCATTTAAGAATCCGGGTCACACTTGCCTTCAAAGCTGGGGATCTTGACCTTCACTTTCCCTATTCCATCTAGCTCTTGATAAGGCCTAAATGGCACATATTCTCGTCCTCTCCTTGGCTGTGGGTGACGCCTAGGGAACTCTCTCCACATACCTTCTTCCTCAACATCCTCTTGTGGCTCCTGAAAATCATCAACAAAACCTTGCACATTAGGTGTTCTAGGAAGAGTGTTAGCATGTCTCATACCTTGCCCTTAAGGTGTTCTTTGGGGTGAGTCAGGGGGTGTTTCTCTAGGGGCATCGCTAGATGTGCCTCCTAGCTCGAAAGTGGACCTCGGCTGTGGCGTGGCTATGGGTGCTGGCCGAGGCTCCAACGTGCCAATCCGGTGGGTCAATCTTGCCACTGAATCCATTAGTTGCTTCAACATAACAAATGTCTCCGGGTGCATTGACTCACTGCTTTGGGACTTGCTTGGACTATTAGACCTAGACATGATAAAAAAAAAACACACAAAACAAGCAAGCTAGTTGAATTAGATAAAACAAAAAATTATCGCAAGTGTTTACTCTCACTCTCACACTCAAGTTGTGTTGATCACAAGCTATTTGATGCAATTGACTTGAATGGATTAAAACTCCTTCTAAGATCAATGACTTAGCTCAACTAGCACACTCCTTGACTTGCATAAGAGTAATACACGGCTGCTTGAAAGTTTACAACAGAAAAACGTTATGATAGACACTAAGAGATGGAGATAAGACTCAAGACTCAAAGAAAGATGTAAGAGGCTGGTATGGACTCTCAAAGATGGTAAACTCAAGATATTATAGAATTAGAATGAAACAAGAAAGATAGAGACACAAGAGACTAAGAAGAAAGCTTCACTTACCTTGTCCTTATGCAATGGAGAGAGATATGGCCGGCTGTTAAATGTTGGTTTTAGGTAATGGTAATGGATAAGAAATGAGGTAGGTAACTCTTGTTTGTAGTCTCAATGATCCTTTCACAATCAGATTGCAAAAACACTTGTTTTTCTAGCTTCTACACAACTTAGGTTGGTATAGAATATGATATGATATGTATGATAGATTGGAAGGATGAAATGATATGATAAAATATCCTTCTTCCTTTTTAATTAAATGTAGGACCTTCCTTGGCTGGTGTTCTTTTTGTAATAAAAATAGGAGAGAGGAATGAAAATAAAATTGAAAAGAAAAAGAGATAACTAACTAGAAGTAGTCTCTTGGTTGTTGCTACAATTTAGGAGCTTTTTGTGGCCTCTCTCTTCTATTTTGCAACGTCTGATTTGTCTTTGGAGGAGTGGTCCCCATTTGCTTCTAAAATTGTGTTGGGAAGTTATTTGACAAGAGAAAAAAAGAGCTGGACGTTTTTTATGAAGAACAAGCGAAGAAAGTGATGTAGAATGGCTGGAAAATGGCGGTCTTAGCTTGGCTTTCTCTCTTCTCCAATAAACACAAGAAACAAAGACTCAAATAGACTCTTAAAATGAAGCAATTGACTCAAACAAAGAAAAGACTCATAGAAGATACTCAAACCGTCATTGGTGATGGTTGATTCCGGACTCGCAATCAACTAGCTCTGATACCACTTTGATGCGGGTTGGGGCCGCAAATGACTAGATCTAGATTGAGAATTCTTGAAGACAAACAATGGATGTTTTTCCTTGACAAATGGCACGGAAAATTAGATTGTTTCTACTAGAAATGACGTTGGACAAAAGGGAAGAAAGAGAATGAAAAGGAACGTGGAATGTTTGGTAGAAGTAGATCCAAAAGAACCAAAAGACTCCCTTACAAGAACCTTGATCAGATTGATCAAAACCCAAGCAAGATGATGCCTTCAGCCATTTCTTCTATAACCTTACACAAGCGTTCAATGGAGACAAGCACAAGGAGGGACTAGTATTGACTAGTAGCACCAATCTCTAAAGAGATTAACACACATATGAACAATCTAGCAGTTTTTCACAACAATTCAATCAATGGCTCACTTTATTGATTGAATTTTCTGAATAGGAACAAAAGCTCTCAAAGAGACGGTTTATCATTTGGCTGAAATCTATCTAATCAGGAAATAAGCTAAGGGGGGCTTTTTATATGCCTAGAAAGCCTCCTATATAAGAAAAAGGAATAACATTTGTCAAAAAGACAATAAAACAAATAAAACAAATAAAAATAACCCTTAAAATGTTTTGAACCTAAAGGTTATAAAAAGTCTTGCATTTTATATCAAAAGATGATATAAAATACAAAAGAAGCTCCAAAAGCCTCAATCTTCCATTTCTTGCAATTCCGGAACAAGTGTCTCTTCTTTGTTCTTGCATGGCTCCAAATCACGTGTGCATGGTCTCCCTTCCACGTCCAAGTCGTCGGGAATCGTCATTAACGTGACTAAGGAAGCCTCAATCAACAATGGATCATCAATGGTCTCCTTAGGAGCTAAGGACACCAACAAGTTGGTCACCTCCTCTTGAATTGCTCTTGCCCTTGATCTAGTGATTGGCCCTTGCATTGTAGGACTAGTAGGGGCTATTGGTGATGGTCCCTCTCACAAAGACTCTCCAAGGCTAACAACCGAACATAAGGTTGAACATCGAATATGAAACACTCCAAATCCGCGGGACTCGGGATGTCACATTGGGCTAGGATCTCACAATGGATCCTAACCCTAGCCTGACAACAAGTTCACTGGACCTTACAACATGGCACTGACAAATATAAAACAAATGCATAAAATTATATAAACTGTACAACCAAAAGGTAAAACAACATAGCCGAGTATAGACAACAACGTCCTCACACAAGAGGTAACAAAAGATCATCCTCACGCAGGAGGGAAAAGTGGCCAACCCCAAAAGACCATAACATCCTATGTAAGAGAGGTCCTCGGCCTGCCACTCTAGCAACACGCCTATCTTGTGGGGCATCTACAACATGGTAATAAACCATTAGCCTTCAAGACTAAATTAGGGTTGCATGAATGGCTTGTTATGCCATTTCGGTTAACCAATGCTCCATCTACTTTTATGAGTTTAATGAACCATGTGTTAAGACAATTCATAGGGAGATTTGTTGTAGTGTATTTTGATAATATCTTAATCTATAGCAGGTCTCTAGAGAAGCATGAAGAATATCTAAGGGAAGTTGTTTTTACCCTTAGGGCTGAACACTTGTATGCCAACCTGAAGAAAGGTAGCTTTTGCACTAATGAAGTTATATTTCTTGGTTTTGTAGTGACTGCACAAGGTCTACAAGTGGATAAGGAGAAGACTAGAGCTATTCGAGATTGGCCAACACCTACATCCATTAGCCATGTAAGGAGTTTCCATGGGCTTGCAATTTCTATAGGCGCTTTGTGAGAGACTTCAGTACCATTTCTGCACCCTTGACGGAGATTTGCAAGAAACATGCACCATTTGTGTGGGAAGCAGCTCAAGAACGTGCTTTCAACAAGCTGAAGTTGGTTCTCACCGAGGAACCCTTAGTAGCTCTCCCTGACTTCACTAGGCCTTTCGAAGTGGAGTTTGATGCATCGGGAATTGGCATAGGAGTTGTACTTGTGGCCTAGATGGATGGAATTTATTGAGACTTTTTCCTATGTTATCAAGTATAAAAAGGGAAAAGACAATGTAGTTGCGGACGCTCTTTCTAGGAGGCATACATTGCTAACTACATTGAATGCTAGGGTGTTAGGATTTGTTTACATTAAGGAGCTCTATGAATCTGATCTTGACTTTGGAGAAACATATAAGCTTTGTGTGCAAAA
Source organism: Fagopyrum homotropicum (assembly GCA_033239125.1). Lineage (NCBI taxonomy): Eukaryota > Viridiplantae > Streptophyta > Magnoliopsida > Caryophyllales > Polygonaceae > Fagopyrum > Fagopyrum homotropicum. The sequence continues at coordinate 65,801,833 of BSWB01000005.1, forward strand.
AAGGTTCCTTAGATAAATTCTAGATGTCTGACGGATTTCTATTTCGAGTAGATAAGGTGTGCATACCTAGGTGTTCCCTTCGTTTGCTGTTAGTAGAAGAAGCCCATAAAGGAGGTTTAATGGGTCATTTTGGGAAGGATAAGACTTATGCTATGCTGCACTCAAATTTTTATCGGCCACATATGCTTAGGGATGTTGAAAATGTGCTTAAAAGGTGTTTAGAGTGCCTTAGAGCTAAATCGAAATTGAATCCTCATGGATTGTATACACCTTTGCCAACCCCCACAACCCCTTGGGAAGACATTAGTATGTATTTCATAGTGGGATTGCCTAGGACTAGAAGAGTTAGAGATTCGATATTTGTGGTTGTAGATCGATTCTCTAAGATGGCTCACTTTATTGCTTGTCACAAAACTGATGATGCAACCAATGTAGCTAATTTGTTCTTTCGGGAAGTAGATAGGTTACATGGTATTCCAAGGACAATAGTGAGTGATAGGGATGTTGTTCTTGAGTTACTTTTGGAAAACTCTTTCGGGACAGCTAGGAACTAAGTTGTTATTTTCTACATCAAGCCACCCCAAAACTGATGGGCAAACAGAAGTAACTAATAGGACCCTAACAACACTTCTAAGGGTTATCATCAAGAATGGGAAGATGTCTTGCCACATGTTGAGTTTGCCTATAATAGAGTTGTCCACTCATCTACTTCCATCTCTCCCTTTGAGTGTGTTTATGAATTTAATCCGCTAACCCCTTTTGATCTTACACCGTTACCTAAGAAGGAGCGAGTGGATTTAAGTGCTAAAATGCAGGTTAAACACATTAAGGAGCTACATAGTAGGACAAGGATCAAGCTCGAGGAGAAAGTCAAATACAAAGCAGAAAAGGCGAATCAAGGATGCAAGAAGATTATATTTGAAGCCGGCGACCTTGTATGGCTACTTTTGAGGAAGGAGAGGTTTCAACAACTTCGGAAATCCAAGCTCCCTCCAAGAGGAAATGGGCCTTTCAAGGTGTTACACAAGGCGGGTGACAACTCCTATGTGCTTGACTTGCCGGATGATTATGCTTGTGATCCCACATTCAATGTGAGGGATCTAAGTCCTTTTCCGCTCCTGGATGATGATCAAGACAATTCGAGGTCGAATTCTTCCAAAGAAGGGGAGAATTATGAAGGATCATATGAGCTAACTCCTTCTTCACCACCTCAAGGGACTCTAACAAGAGCACAAGCTAAACGTCAAGCTGAGATGGATGCTCTTTTCCTAAACATGGTCCATGAAGCTCAACCAAGTCCACCTTTATCAAGTCTAAGGAGCATCTTGTGGATCAGCCACAAACACATCCCAGCCAAGATGATTAATGGAGCTTAAATTGTTTTTCTAGTTGCTGGGCAGGCCTTGGGACGCATTTCAAAGGACAGACGGAGGCCTTGAAATCAGATACAAGGGGTTTCACGTGTGTGCATGTGCATGGCTGGAACATTCATTTAAGTATGTGGACGTGAGAGGCTGAATAGGAGAGTTTAATTAGGCCCAATTGTGTTCTATGTTTGTTGGGCTTTATTTAACTCTCTCTCAATGTAATTATTGTCATTAGTTTCTTTTTTCTGTTTCAGAAGAAAAGGCCTAGGATGTATATAAAGCCTTTTCTCTCTTCTTTTGTAGTTAGTCAAGTTTATACAAGTTTTGCTGAGAGCATTTTCAAAATTGAATCCAAGAGAATTCAATCATTCTTGTCTCGTGAGTTTGTGTGTGTGATCTAGCTTTCTCGTTCTTGTGTATGTCAATCTCCTTCGGGATTGGTGTTGCAAGACAAACAAAGCACCCTCTTACTGCTCTCGATTCTCAGATCGATAGTGTGGAATTGTAAGAAGCGGGGTCGAATCGTCACTGGTTTGGTTCTTGGATCTCGAATCCAAGGGTTCTATCATTGTTCCTTTCGGTTCTTCTTGCCCCTTTAGGTTTTCTAATTTTTCATTGCTGTCTATGTTTGTTAATTTCGTGTGTTCTTCATTCTTCAGAACAGGTTGTTCGTCTAGATCCGTTCATCGCGGCTAATCCCCGTATCAGATGGTATCAGAACACAGTTGACGTCCAACCACCAAAAAAATTCGGTAAATCAATCATAAAATCACAAAAAGAGTATGTTTTGATCATTGCAATTGATCATTGTCTTTTGTTTGAGTCTATTTCCGTTTCTCTCTTCTACTCTAAGCTTTGTTTGAGTCTAACAAGTTTGTTCCTTGTTTTGTGAGTTCAGGACACCGGAAACCACCATAGCACCACACCAACCACCATCAGACCACCATTTTTTTCCTCAGCCACATTAGCCTCACTTGAACTAGTGGAACAAAAACCAAACTTGGTTGTTTCTCTTCCTGCATCCAATACACGCAGAATTGGAGTTGATTCAGCGTATTTCCTATAAATCCAGCACAGAGCTTAAAGCAGTTATTTTTCCTCCTACAGAACTGGCACGTTGAATCTGTTGCAACAATATAGGAGTTGAGATTTGATCTTATCCTGAAGATTTGCAACACGCCCACATTTATGTGCAAAGAAGAATTTGTTTTATTTCTTTCAATTTTTGTTTCTTCTTATTTCTGATTTCTTGAGTAAAAAAAAAGAAAAGAAAAAGGAAAAAACAAAGAAGAAGAAAGAAATCCGTAATAAAAAAAAGCAAAAGGAATCAGATCTTTTCATTTCATTCTAGTTTATATTGTTTTTATTTCATTCTTGCTTATTCATAGTTTGTAATTAGCCTAGTGTTATTCAGCAACAAAGAGGACTTCAAGAAAGGACTTCATTCAAGTATCTCGTCTCAGTCGGAGGAAGAACCAAGCATCTCGTTGAACCTATCTAGCCACACCTAGCTACTGTCCATTTTTGGCCATCAAACACCATAGCTCAACCTTCCTTAACCTCATCCTACGGTGTCTAGGGTTCACTTCTTGGGTCTTACGAGTAAGTTCTTTAAAAGCTTATCTTGAGTTCTAAATTTTGAGTCATTTAGTTGCATATAATATTCGTGCAATTGTCCTTTCCGTTTGAGTCTTTTCTTCTATTTTGTTGAGTCAAACACGCTTTTGAAGTGACTGAAATCGAATCTTGTTTCTATCTAAAAGCTTAGTTTGACTAGGCATCGAACTCACGTGAGGTTTTTGATTAATACAAGACGAGCCATCAACAAGCTTGTATCACACCACTAGAGAGTGAGAGACCCTTATTTTCTGAGTGATACACTTGCAAGGTGTTTTTGTTTAAACTAACCTAACGTGCTTGCTGTTGTTGAGTGTTTTGCATCATGTCAAGGACTTCCGCAGGTTCAAAGAGCCCTGAGCCTATCACACTAGAGTTGTTCAGTCTCATCATGAGCTTAAAAGATAGCATTGAGGGGCTAACTACAAGGGTATCTACCTTGGAGACCTCTAAGGTGACCCCGGATTCTCGACCACTAGGAGGTAACTTGAAGATAGGAGACAATTCGAGTACGCAACACCGAGGACAAGATTGAGTTCCCCTTCAAAGTCAGCTAGTTGCGTTCCAAGTAGCAAGGAATTTGACTGTTCCGCAGCCTTCTAGGCATGCCCATGGTTTAGGCAACATTGCTTCCCAACCTGGTTGGAGAAACCTTGTTGTTGAGGAGCATATTTCTATCCCTTCTTCACCAATTATTAATGATTACATGCCTAACTATGCTCACTAATTTCAGAATCCAGTTTATGATAACATGCCTAACTATCCTCACCAATTTCAGAATCCAGTTTATGAACAGGAAGAGGAGGACGATGGGGAGAATGAGGAATGGAGACCGGAATTGATGCCTAATGGATGGAGAAGGTGAGATCAGCCAAGGAGGCATCAGGAAGGGCGACGTAACAATGAATGGAGACGTGAGCCCTATGGTGTCCAGCAAAGGAGAGACCGAGAACAGAACATGACGGTCTTGGCAAAGTGAAGGTGAAAGTCCCTAGTTTCGAGGGCAAATGTGATCCCGATGTGTATATGGATTGGGAGGCAAAGATAGAGCAAATATGGTCATGCCATAACTTCCCCGAACACAAAAACGTACACTACGCAGCCCTTGAATTTATTGACTATGCTATGATATGGTGGGATGATTTGGTGAAGGAAAGGAGAAGAACTTTGGATGCACCAGTAGCTACTTGAGAGTATATGAAGGCCTTGATGAGAGCTCGGTTTGTTCCCCAACACTATACAAGGGAATTGAGGCAACGGTTGGAGAACCTGAGGCAAGGATCAATGACTGCTGAGGAGACCTATAATGCCATGCAAATGGCCATGGTAAAGGCCAATGTGCGAGAAGATGAAGAATCAACAATGACTAGGTATCTTCGTATCCTTAATTCAAGTTTTGCTAACGAAGTAGATCTTTTTCCCTATGGCTCTATGACAGAATTACTCCATCTCGCAATCAAAGTGGAAAGGAAGATGAAAGCGAGAAATCAAGGCGGAAGGCTTCTTATGGTGTCTCCAGCTCTTGGGGGAACCAAGGGAACCGCCAACAAGGTAGTTACAACCGGGAAGTGCCTAATAAGGAAAAAACAGCCCTGGAACAAGGAGGCCAGCGTAAAGCACCTTATACAGCACCTCCTAATCCCACGGCTACTTTTCCTAAAGGAACAAGGGAGTACTTCTAACCCTTCATCTAGAGATAGGGATATAGTGTGTTTTAAGTGTCAAGGTAGAGGACACATGATGAAAGACTATCCTAACAAAAAAACGTTGTTAATCAACCATTTAGGACATATGAGTCCGAATCTGAGCATGAGCATGATAATGATGATTTTGAGCCTAATATGCATGATCATGATGATTTGGATGACGATGGGATTGAATATGAGCAGGGGGATTGTTTACTAGCTAAAAGAGTGTTATTTGACCATCCTAGCTCATTTCTAGCTAATAACTACATGCTTTGTGATCTTGATTCTCATGATGAATCTAATGGGCTTGAAAACGCAGGAAATAATCCTAATAACATAGTTTGTGATGAAAATCGTGAGCATGATAATTCCTTTGATAGCTAGGAGAACTTTGAGTGCACAACCTGACCCTTGTGAGGATAACCAAAGAGAGAACTTGTTTCATACTAGCACTGAATTGATGGAGGTAGTTGTTGCAACATAGCTAGTACTGAATTGATCTCTAAGTTGCAAATTCCTACATGTTGTCACCCTAGACCATATAAGCTGCATTGGATGAATGATTGTGGTGAATTGAAGGTTAATAGGCAAGCTAAGATCACTTTCACTCTAGGACACTATGAGGATACTATTTTATGTGATGTTGTGCCTATGCAAGTTTGTCATGTGTTATTAGGCCGTCCTTGGGAATATGATAGGAGAGTTATGCATCATGGTTTTACTAATAGGTATTCATTAACTTTTAATGAAAAACCCGTTACTCTAAAACCTATGACTCCCATGCAGATTGTGGTGGCATTTGAGAAGAAGAAGGCGAGTGAACAAGAGCAAGGAGAAGCTAAGAAGGGGAGCAAGTCATCGAGGCACCAAGAACCTGCCATAGACACGTCCCCTAGCCAACATCCTAGTGCTCTCTTGGTCATGCCCACAACTCAGCCTCCTACGGCCTTGTTAGCTTCTAAACTTGAGTTCCAAAGTGAGAGTATCTATCCTTAGATGCCATCTTGATGAGGTTGTGTAAGGAGCTAACCTTAGTGAGTGAAGAAACAAAGGCTATCTTACCCCCTAACATTACAGCCATCCTAGAGGAGTTTAAGGATGTGTTTCCGGAAGAGATACCTCATGGCCTTCCACCTTTGAAAGGCATAGAGCATCAGATTGACCTTATCCCCGGAGCTATCCTTCCTAATAGACCAAACTATAGGATGAACCCTAAGGAGAGTCAAGAGATCCAAACCCAACTCCAAGACCTTCTAGATAAGGGATATGTTAGAGAAAGCCTTAGTCCTTGCGCCGTTCCTGTCCTATTAGTGCCTAAGAAGGACAACACTTGGAGGATGTGTGTTGATTGTAGGGCTATCAATAACATAACCATTAAGTACCGCTACCCTATTCCCCGCCTCGATGACATGCTTGATGGGCTCCATGGCGCCACTACATTCAGCAAGATAGACCTTCGGAGTGGCTACCATCATATCCGAATCAAGGAGGGGGACGAGTGGAAAACAGCCTTCAAGACTAAATTTGGGTTGTATGAATGGCTTGTTATGCCATTTGGGTTAACCAATGCTCCATCTACTTTTATGCGTTTAATGAACCATGTGTTAAGACAATTCATAGGGAGATTTGTTGTAGTGTATTTTGATGATATCTTAATCTATAGCAGGTCCCTAGAGGAGCATGAAGAATATCTAAAGGAAGTTGTTTCTACCCTTAGGGCTGAACACTTGTATGCCAACCTGAAGAAAGGTAGCTTTTGCACTAATGAAGTTATATTTCTTGGTTTTGTAGTGACTACACAAGGTCTACAAGTGGATAAGGAGAAGATTAGAGCTATTCGAGATTGGCCAACACCTACATCCATTAGCCATGTAAGGAGTTTCGATGGGCTTGCAATTTCTATAGGCGCTTTGTGAGAGACTTCAGTAGCATTTCTGCACCCTTGACGGAGATTTGCAAGAAACATGCACCATTTGTGTGGGAAGCAGCTCAAGAACGTGCTTTCAACAAGCTGAAGTTGGTTCTCACCGAGGCACCCTTACTTGCTCTCCCTGACTTCACTAGGCCTTTCGAAGTGGAGTTTGATGCATCGGGAATTGGCATAGGAGTTGTAATTGTGGCCTAGATGGATGGAATTTATTGAGACTTTTTCCTATGTTATCAAGTATAAAAAGGGAAAAGACAATGTAGTTGCGGACGCTCTTTCTAGGAGGCATACATTGCTAACTACATTGGATGCTAGGGTGTTAGGATTTCTTTACATTAAGGAGCTCTATGAATCTGATCTTGACTTTGGAGAAACATATAAGCTTTTTGTGCAAAAAAGGTTCGTCAGATAAATTCTATTTGTTTGACGGATTTTTGTTTCGAGTAGATAAGTTGTGCATACCTAGGTGTTCCCTTCATTTGCTGTTACTAGAAGAAGCCCATAAAGGAGGTTTAATGGGTCATTTTTGGAGGGATAAGACTTATGCTATGTTGCACTCAAATTTTTATTGGCCACACATGCTTAGGGATGTTGAAAATGTGCTTAAAAGGTGTTTAGAGTGCCTTAGAGCTAAATCGAAACTGAAGCCTCATGGATTGTATACACCTTTGCCAATCCCCACAGCTCCTTGGGAAGACATTAGCATGTATTTCATAGTGGGATTGCCTAGGACTAGAAGAGGTAGAGATTAGATATTTGTGGTTGTAGATCGATTCTCTAAGATGGCTCACTTTGATACGGAATTGTCCGTGATTAATTCGATCTAGGCACAATGATCTCGAAACAGGCTGAATGAAGAATTTTAGAATGCGGAATGGACGTAGGTGATGAATGGCGCAGGAATGGTGAAGAGAAGAACCAAAGAGATGTCAACGAAGGAACCAAGGCTGAAGAGCCAAAACCCTAATCGTGAATGCCCTAGACCCGTCTCCAATTCAACTTTACACTAGCTCCGGCTGGACTAGCACAAAGAGGGACTCGTGAAGGCTCGAAGCACCAATCCGAAGGCGGTTTGACACAAACAAGCTCAGCCAAGCAACAACAGCAATGCCAACCAAAAACTCTCTTGTTCTTTGATTGATTTTGTGAATGATTACAAATGCAATTCTTAAGCAATGGAAATAACGTAACTAATCTGCAGCTAAAGAGGCTATCTATATAGACTCTTTTATCTAGACAAAATAAAGAAAAGAGATTTAAAAACATTAGTGGGAATGTGGTAATAAGAGAGCTTCCTCTAATGTAGCTAATAACCTAACAAACACTAATTTCAGCTTAAAAATAGGCTGAATTATTCAAACTTATCCTTGGAGTGCAAGCTGGACGTTTTTAACGTTTTTAAGGAGCCAAATGGGTTATCCGAATGGGTTGCATTGTTCAACAGATCCATGAGTGATTTGGATGTGTTTAAAGAGCCCAAATGATGATCCGAATGAGCTGAATTGTTACTCTCTTGGGCCTCTTTGAACGTGCTCAGCTGGCTGCCTTCTTGGGCTGTTTTAGATGTGAGCAGCAGCTCCCTTTGCTCTTGGGCTGCCTTGGACGTCTCCTCCCTTTGCTCTTGGGCTGCCTTGGACGTGAGCAGCAGCCTAACCTCGTGGGCTGCTTTGGACGTGATCAACAACCTCCTCTTGGACTACATTGGGCGTGAGCATGGGCTGCATTGGACGTGAGCACCAGCCTCCTCTTGGGCTGCATTGGCGTGAGCAACAGCCTCCTCTCCTGGGCTGCATTGGACGTGAGCAACAACCTCCTCTCCTGGGCTGCATTGGACGTGAGCAACAGCCTCCTCTCCTGGGCTGCATTGGACGTGAGCAACAGCAGCCTGCATGGTCTCCTCGAGCTGCATGGGAAGTGAGTACGTTGGCATGGTCTCCTTGCTTGGTTCACTTGCTCCTACATTCATCAAAAGATTAACACATGATGTATGAAAATTAAATGGTTCACGCATTGTGTCAAGCATTAGCACTTCCCTTGACATAACCTCTTGGATCTCCTTAGCTCTTGCTCTAGTAATAAGACCTTGATAGCTTCCATGTGATGGTCCTACATCATCCACTCCTTCTTGGAAAGAATTCGACCCCGAATTTTCATCTTGTTCCGAATCTCCTTCATAGGGGCTCAAATCTCCTTCATTAAAAGTGGTACTAACTACAAAACCAAGAAAAATCACTCGGTTAGTATAGAAATCACATTTTTGAATATTAGCATACAAGTATTATATACGCAATGTAGCAAGCACATCTCTCAAATGATTTTCATGCTCCTTTAAAGTTTTACTATAGATAAGAATGTCATCAAAGTAGACTACAACAAATAAACCAATATAAGGTCTAAAAGTATGAAGTGGAATCGTAGAGTCATGAGGCACATTCACTAGAGATTTACACAAACTCATCATTAGCACATCAATAGAAGCATAGTTAGTAACATATTCATTCCTAGACTCAAGATAGCTACTTGTTGGTTGTACTAACAATGTTTGATGGATTTTATTCTCTTTACTCTTAGGCCGTGTGTTCTTAGGCTTGGGAGGGGTTCCTTGCTCTACCCTCTTGTTCTCATAGTACTCGGCTATTTGTAAAGGTGTCATAGGTTTAAGTGTTAAAGTTTTACCCTTATACTCAAAGTTATATTTGTTAGAAAACCCATCATGGACAACTTTCATATCATATTGCCATGGACGGCCAAGCAACAAGTGACAAGCATTCATAGGCACAACATCACATGTAATAACATCCTCATATGATCCTAATGTTATATTGACCTTAGTTTGCTTATTAACCTTAAGTTCTCCACATTCATTCATCCAATGTAGTTTATATGGCCTAGGGTGATAAAATGTAAGAAGTTGTAATTTGATTACCATTTCAGTGCTAGCTATGTTGCAACATCTTCCTCCATCAATTATCACATTACACACTTTTCCTTTAATGCTACAGCTAGTATGAAACAGATTTTCACGTTGGTTATCCTCACAAGGTGCTAGTTGGACATGCAAAGTTCTCCTAGCTATCAAAGATTCACCTTGTTCATACTCAATGCAATCATCATTCTCATTTTGTTCATTGTCATCATTTAAGGCATTTTCATCATCTAATTCCACATCATCCTCACTCTCATATTCTCCTAGATGATTTATGATCAAAGTGCGTCTATTAGGACATTCTCTACTCATGTGACCTCTACCTTGGCATTTAAAACACACAATGTCCCTAGTTCTAGAGTTAGAGATAGGAGTACTCCCTCTATGATCACTTGAAGGCTCATTCAAGGATCGTGGTGTAGTGGACGGTGTAGAAGACCTTCTTTGCCCTTCTTGGCCCATAGGTGCCGATTTCCTCTCCTCCTTCCGGCCTCCTTGCTCCCTGCTGGGGTTATGCAGCCGGCTTCCTTGTGCTTTCCAAGCATTGGGCGTCCCGGGAGGTGGCTTGTATTCCCGGTTTCGCGCCTTAGTCTTCTTTTCCACCTTGATGGCCAAGTGTAGTAATTGCTCCATGGTGCTGTATGGATACATATCAACCTCATTAGCCAAATTAAAATTCAGAATACGAAGGTACCTTGCCATAGTGTTTTCTTCATCCTCTAGAACGTTGGCCTTCATCATAGCAACTTGCATATTCGTATAGGCTTCCTCAGCGCTAAGTGAGCCTTGTCTCAAATTTTCCAGCCGTTGTCGAAGCTCTCGGGTATAGTGAGGTGGAACGAACCTAGCCCTCATTAGTGCCTTCATATGCTCCCATGTGCTGATTTGAGGATCCAAGGTTCGAACTCTTTCTTTGACTACGTGATCCCACCATACCAAAGCATAGCCTTGGAACTCGAGAGCGGCTAGCTGAACCTTCCTAGGCTCGCTAAAGTTGTGACACAACCAGATTTGCTCAACTTAGTTTCCCACTCCGTGTAGACGTCGGGATCACATTTTCCTTCAAAGACGGAAATTTTGATTTTGACCTTTCCGAGTCCGTCTTGCTCTTGATAGGGCCGAAGGTTATCTCGTCCTTGCCTTGGCTGCTGGAATGGCCGATTGTATCCCTCCCACGTGTGGTCCTCAAAATGAGCTTCATTCCGTCGCTGAAAATCATCAACAAATGGTGGCATATTAGAAGCATTAGGAAGGACGTTGGACTGTACATTACCTTGATCCGGAGGGTCCGGCTCTCTAGCAACACGTGAAGGACCACCAAACTCATAGTTGGTTCTCAAAGGTGGTGTTCCGGCTGGTGGTGTTCGTGCTTCCATAGTCTCCACTCGCTTGGATAGTTTAGCTACGGAATCGAACAATTGTTTCAATAGACTGATCATCTCAGGCGTGACGGTTTCGCTACTCGACTTGCTGGGACTTAGGGACCTGGACATGCTCAAGTAACAAACAAAGAAATTGGTTAGGTTAGAAAAACAAAGATCTCACTTGTGTATCGCTCACACTATCGTTGGTATTGCCTAGCTGGTGGCTCGAGTTGTAAGGGTCCAAGTCCTTAAGATCGCGATTTCCGAACCTTCTTAGCAACCCTTTGGAACTAGAACTGCTGAAACTGAATGTTAGTGTCGGAGATGAATCAAGACACCCCTAATTGGAGTATTGACCGTTGGGATGGTGTAGGTACGGTGAATGTGTTTAGAATGATGTTTTGAGCTGTTTGAAAGAGTTTACTTGTGCTTGATTAATAAAAACAAGGCCAGCCGTTTTTTTTGTAGTGTTTTTTTTTTTTGAAAGATCTCTTAGACTTTGTCAAAGATTTGTAGGAGAGAGAAGTAACCGTAATTGATTGCAGATAGGGTTACCGAAACGTGTATGCAGCGTTTGAGCTTTCTCTTTTGTTTTGTTTTCGTTTTGTGTTTGCCTCTCCTCAAGATGTTGTCCGGCTTTTGAATTGGCACACTTCAAGCACAAGTTAGATCTCAATTGGATAAGCAATAAGGTTAACAAGAAGAAGAAGTGATCAAGTGTACCAACTGTGCTCTGATACCAACTGATACGGAATGATTCGTGATTGAGTCGATCTAGGAACAATGATCTCGAAACAGGCTGAATGAAGCAATTTCAAAATGCGGAATGGACGTAGGTGATGAATGGCGCAGGAATGGTGAAGAGAAGAACCAAAGAGATGTCAACGAAGGAACCAAGGCTGAAGAGCCAAAACCCCAATCGTGAATGCCCTAGACCCGTCTCCAATACAACTTTACACTAGCTCCGGCTGGACTAGCACAAAGAGGGACTCGTGAAGGCTCGAAGCACCAATCCGAAGGCGGTTTAACACAAACAAGCTCAGCCAAGCAACAACAACAATGCCAACCAAAAACTCTCTTGTTCTTTGATTGATTTTGTGAATGATTACAAATGCAATTCTTAAGCAATGGAAATAACGTAACTAATCTGCAGCTAAAGAGGCTATCTATATAGACTCTTTTATCTAGACAAAATAAAGAAAAGAGAATTAAAAACATTAGTGGGAAGGTGGTAATAAGAGAGCTTCCTCTAATGTAGCTAACAACCTAACAAACACTAATTTCAGCTTAAAAATAGGCTGAATTATTCAAACTTATCCTTGAAGTGCAAGCTGGACGTTTTTAACGTTTTTAAGGAGCCAAATGGGCTATCCGAATGTGCTGCATTGTTCAACAGATCCATGAGTGATTTGGATGTGTTTAAAGATCCCAAATGATGATCCGAATGAGCTGAATTGTTACTCTCTTGGGCCTCTTTGAACGTGCTCAGCTGGCTGCCTTCTTGGGCTGTTTTAGATGTGAGCAGCAGCTCCCTTTGCTCTTGGGCTGCCTTGGACGTCTCCTCCCTTTGCTCTTGGGCTGCCTTGGACGTGAGCAGCAAGCTAACCTCGTGGGCTGCTTTGGACGTGATCAACAGCCTCCTCTTGGACTACATTGGGCGTGAGCATGGGCTGCATTGGAGGTGAGCACCAGCCTCCTCTTGGGCTGCATTGGCGTGAGCAACAACCTTCTCTCCTGGGTTGCATTGGACGTGAGCAACATCCTCCTTTCTTGGGCTGCATTGGACGTGAGCAACAACAGCCTCTCCTGGGCTGCATTGGACGTGAGCAACAACAGCCTGCATGGTCTCCTCAAGCTGCATGGGAAGTGAGTACGTTGGCATGGTCTCCTTGCTTGGTTCACTTGCTCCTACATTCATCAAAAGATTAACACGTGATGTATGGAAATTAAATGGTTCACGCATTGTGTCAAGCATTAGCACTTCCCTTGACATAACCTCTTGGATCTCCTTAGCTCTTGCTCTAGTAATGGGACCTTGATAGCTTCCATGTGATGGTCCTACATCACACTTTATTGCTTGTCACAAAACTGATGATGTAACCAATGTAGCTAATTTGTTCTTTCGGGAAGTAGTTAGGTTACATGGTATTCCATGGACAATAGTGAGTGATAGGGATGTTAAGTTCTTGAGTTACATTTGGAAAACTCTTTCGGGACAGCTAGGAACTAAGTTGTTATTTTCTACATCAAGCCACCCCCAAACTGATGGGCAAACAGAAGTAACTAATAGGACCCTAACAACACTTCTTAGGGCTGTCATCAAGAAGAATTTGAAAAAATGGGAAGATGTCTTGCCACATGTTGAGTTTGCCTATAAATGAGTCGTCCACTCATCTACTTCCATCTCTCCCTTTGAGTGTGTTTATGGATTTAATCCGCTAACCCCTTTTGATCTTACACCGTTACCTAAGAAGGAGCGAGTGGATTTAAGTTCTAAAACGCAGGTTGAACACATCAAGGAGCTACATAGTAGGACAAGGATCAATCTCGAGGAGAAAGGGAAATACAACACAGAAAAGGCGAATCAAGGACGCAAGAAGATTATATTTGAACCCGGTGACCTTGTATGGCTACATTTGAGGAAGGAGAGGTTTCAACAGCTTCGGAAATCCAAGCTCTCCCCAAGAGGAAATGGGCCTTTCAAGTTGTTACACAAGGCGGGTGACAACGCCTATGTGCTTGACTTGCCGGATGATTATGCTTGTGATCCCACATTCAATGTGAGGGATCTAAGTCCTTTTCCGCTCCTGGATGATGATCAAGGCAATTCAAGGTCGAATTCTTCCAAAGAAGGGGAGAATGATGAAGGATCATCTGAGCTAACTCCATCTTCACCACCTCAACGGACTCTAACAAGAGACAAGCTAAACGTCAAGCTGAGATGGATGCTCTTTTCCTAAACATGGTCCATGAAGCTCAACCAAGTCCACCTTCATCAAGTCTAAGGACGATCTTGTGGATCAGCCACGAACACATCCCAGCCAAGATGCTTAATGGAGTTTAAATTGTATTTCTAGGTGCTGGGCAGGCCTTGGAAAGCATTTCGAAGGACAGACGGAGGCCTTGAAATCACATACAAGGAGTTTCACGTGTGTGCATGTGCATGGCTGGAACTTTCATTAAAGTACGTGGACGTGAGAGGCTAAATAGGAGGGTTTAATTAGGCTCAATTGTGTTATATGTTTGCTGGGCTTTATTTAACTCTGTCTCAATGTAATTATTGTAATGAGTTTCTTTTTTTTCTGTTTTAGAAGAAAAGGCCTAGGATGTATATAAGGCCTTTTCTCTCTTCTTTTGTAGTTAGACAAGTTTTATACAAGTTTTGCTGAGAGCATTTCAGAATTGAATCCAAGAGAATTCAATCATTCTTGTCTCGTAAGTTTGTGTGTGTGATCTGGCTTTCTTGTTCTTGTGTTTGTCAATCTCCTTCGGGATTGGTGTTGCAAGTCGAACAAGGCACCCTCTTCGTGCTCTCGATTCTCAGATCGATTGTGTGAAGTTGTAAGAAGCGGGGTCGAATCGTCACAGGTTTGGTTCTTGGATCTCGAATCCAAGGGTTCTATCATTGTTCCTTTCGGTTCTTCTTGTCCCTTTCTGTTTTCTCGTTTTCATTGTTGTCCATGTTTGTTAATTTTGTGTGTTCTTCATTCTTCAGAATAGGTTGTTCGTCTAGATCCGTTCTTCGCGGCTAATCCCCGTATCACTCAGTCAGCAATAGATCATCAATGGTCTCCTTAGGAGCTAAGGACACCAACAAGTTGGATACTTCCTCTTGAATTGTTCTTGCCCTTGATCTAGTGATTGGCCCTTGCATTGTAGGACTAGTAAGGGTTGTTGGTGATGGTCCCTCATCAGGAACGAGATTTTTGGAATAAACCCGACGCTCAGCACTTCGTGCCTGCGGAAAAACTGAGCCGCGCCTACGGGAAGGTTGATAAACCGCTCAACACCCGGAATAAAAATTCCGGAAGTTACAACTAATCCCCCTAAAAACAAGTTTCGTCCCGAAACTTGCAAAACATAAAACCCTCGATATAACTAATTCGGTAACCACTCGAAGCCGTAAATGTGCCAACTCTCTACTCGATAACCACAACACACTCGTATAACAATGTCAAGACCTCTCAAGGCCGGCATACATACTCACTCGAACCATATAACGCATACCAAGTCACAACCTAACCGAACACACAACACATTCCCACTCGGGGCACAAAACACATAAAACTCGCGCATGCACATAAAATTTATCCCAACGGCCGTATCAAATGTAACTAGCTCGTCATAAAATCAACCCAATATCTTATCTCATGTCCTCCGGTAGTCTCATCGGCTCCGCGTTTACCACTAGATCAACATGACTAGTATCATAACTTCGAGTAACGCATATATACTTCCATGATTGTTATCTAAAGAAACCTCAGAAGATACTTTGATGTGGGGCAGACCCGACGTTGGCTCGATCTAGACAACGGAAGGAGGGAAAGACGCAGAAAATGGATCAAACAGCCGGCTAGGGTTCATGTGGTGCGTGACATGCGAATAAAAGGAACAAGAAGACGCTAAACTGAAAACGAAGGTACGGAAATTATAGGAAAGGTACGATGTAGATGAACCCGACACAAACGACGTGGAAACCCTTGATCTCAGGATCAAGAACCACCAAGAACGATGCAACGAACTTAGCCCCTTACAACCTCACACAGCCGACTTAGAACATCGACAACACGAGGAGGATGCTTATGGAATCTTACGAACACCAAGAACCCAAGAGCAATTGACACACGTGAAACAACTAAGCCAAATCTGATCACAATAACTCTTCATTCAAAACTCGCCTTTAATTGAAGATGAAGTCTGAAAACAAGTGTTTTTCACCAATAATAATCTCCCTAAAAAGTAATAGAAAGAGCCTTTAAATAGTTTCAGCTCTTAAACAAAAGACACAATAAAATCTGGAAATTAAGCCCAATGGGCTATTTAAAACACACAATCACTCAGCAGGCCTTAAAAAGCCTCATTCCTCAATGAGAGACATGGAACGGTGCTGGAAACGTGTTGAGGAGCAGGAGCAGCGGCGTCATGTGCGGGGCTGGCCGAGTCCAGTGCTTTGGCGTCGTTGCTCTCTTGCTTACTTAAGAGTCAAGCCTCGTTATGAACACTTGTAGCCAATAAAATCAGCAAGCCCTCAGTCTCATGCTCAATCTTCTTAGCTCGGGAACGTGTGATAGCTCCCTCATACTCCGGAGATGCTAGCTCGGATGGTCCCTCATCATTCCCCCTTTCTTGGGAAGGATTCGTCTACGAATCTTCAAGCTCTACATCCATAGGTGGGAACGGACTGAGGTCTCTAACATTGAAGGTCGGGCTGACCCCGAATTCCTCCGGAAGATCCAATACATAAGCGTTGTCACCGGCTTTGTGAAGCATCTTGAAAGGACCGGTACCCCTAGGTGATAGCTTGGACTTTCGAAGCTCTTGGAAACGCTCCTTCCTAAGATGTAACCACACGAGATCTCCGGGCTCAAACAACAACTTCCTCCGTCCCTTGTTTGCCTTAGCTGCGGTCCGAGCTGCTTTCTCCTCTAAGCTCAGCCATGTCTTCTCATGTAATCCCCTAATGTACTCAACCTGTTTACCTGATTGAAATCTACTCGCTCCTTTGAAGGTAATGGCATAAGATCAAAAGGGGTTAAATGATTCAAACCATACACACACTTAAAAGGGGTCATGTTGGAAGAATGGATGGTCCTTTTATATGCAAACTCAACATGTGGTAACACATCCTCCAACTCTTTCAAATTCTTCTTAATTACAGCCCTTAAAAGTGTCCCTAAAGTCCTATTAGTTACTTCGGTTTGGCCATCAGTTTGAGGGTGGCTAGCGGTAGAGAACAACAACTTAGTACCTAGCTTACCCCCTAAAGTCTTCCAAAAGTAACTAATAAATTTCACATCCCGATCACTAACAATGGTTCTAGGAACTCCATGTAGCCTAACTACTTCTCTAAAGAAGAGGTTTGCAACATTAGTGGCATCATCCGTTTTGTGACAAGCTATGAAGTGTGCCATCTTAGAGAACCTATCTACCACCACAAAAATAGTGTCTCTTCCTCTCTTAGTCCTAGGTAACCCCAAAATAAAGTCCATACTAATGTCTTCCCAAGAAGCTGCGGGAATGGGTAAAGGGGTATACAAACCATGGGGCATGACTCTAGACTTTGCTTTCAAGCATTCTAAGCATCTTTTCACAAAATTCTCAACATCCCTAAGCATGTGTGGCCACTAAAAATGAGTATGCAGCATATGATATGTCTTATCTCTACCAAAGTGACCCATCAAACCTCCCCTATGGGATTCATCCACAAGTAAAAGCCTAAGAGAACACTTTGGAATGCACACTTTATCAACTCTAAACAAGAAGCCATCAAACAAGTAAAACTTATCTACAGCCCCTTTTTCCACACAAACTTTATAAATCTCTCCAAAATCATCATCCTTTGCATATAAATCCTTAATGTAAACAAAGCCAAGAACTCTAGCATCCAATGTAGTTAGCAAAACATGTCTCCTAGAAAGTGCATCAGCTACTACATTATCTTTTCCTTTCTTGTACTTAATCACATAAGGAAATGTTTCAATGAACTCCATCCACCTACCATGCCTTCTATCAAGTTTATCTTGGCTCCTAAAGTGTTTTAATGATTCATGATTAATATGCAATATAAACTCTCTAGGCCATAGATAATGTTGTTAAGTCCTAAGCACTCTAAACAATGCTTAAAGCTCTTTATCATAAGTAGAATAGTTTAGAGTTGGACCTTTCAATTTCTCACTAAAGAAGGCGATGGGTTTGCCCTCTTGCATAAGTACTCCACCAATTCCTATACCCGACGCATCACACTCCACCTCAAATGGCCTAGTGAAGTCCGGGAGAACAAGCAATGGGGCGTTGGTCAACATCCACTTGAGCTTTTCGAAAGCTCTCTCTTGGGCCTCTCCCCACACGAATGGTATATTATTCTTAGTGATCTCAGTTAGAGGAGCGGCTATGGTACTGAAATCTCTCACAAATCGCCTATAAAAGCTAGCCAATCCATGAAAGCTGCGCACATCACCAATAGACGTCGGGGTTGGCCAATCTCGAATAGCTTTGATCTTCTCCTCATCTACTCACAGCCCTTGAGCACACACTACAAAGCCAAGAAATATAACTTCATTTGTGTAGAAATCACACTTCTTAATATTAGCATATAAGTGTTCAAGTCTAAGAGTAGAAACAACCTGACGGAGATGATCTGCATGCTCCTCTGCGGACCGGCTATAGATGAGTATGTCGTCGAAGTAGACAACGACAAACTTCCCTATGAACTTCCTCAAAACATGGTTCATGAGGCGCATGAAGGTGCTGGGAGCATTAGTCAAGCCGAATGGCATAACAAGCCACTCATAGAGCCCAAACTTGGTCTTGAATGCCGTCTTTCATTCGTCGCCCTCCTTCATTCGAATCTGATGATATCCACTTCTAAGGTCGATCTTGGAGAAGGTAGTTGTTCCATGTAGCTCATCCAACATGTCATCAAGGCGGGAAATGGGATGACGGTACTTGATGGTGATGTTGTTGACAGCTCTACAATCAACACACATCCGCCAAGTGTTGTCCTTCTTAGGGACTAGTAGAACCGGAACCGCCATAGGACTAAGGCTCTCTCGAATGTATCCCTTATCAAGGAGCTCTTGTACCTGCGTTTGAATCTCCTCACTCTCCTTCGGGTTCATTCTATATGCGGGTCGGTTTGGGAGAGTAGCTCCGGGAATAAGATCTATTTGATGCTCAATACCCCGAAATGGTGGCAGCCCCGGGGGTATTTCATCCGGAAACAAATCTGCAAACTCATCCAAGATAGCTAAAATAATAGGGGGTAAATCAACTAGGGTCGAGTTGCTTACCAAATTCAGCCCTTTACACAAACACACGAGTGCAACATCAGGAGGTAGGTAATTTGTGATGTACTCCCTCTTAGTTGCGAGCAATGTCCTCGGTAGGGGCTGGACGGCTGTTGCGATTGCTTTGCCTTTGGCGGCGGTCCTTGCTGCAGCGCGGTTGTCCATGGCGTCAGCTTCCTTGGCGGCTGCAGAAAACGCTCCTCCCTTGGCCGGCGTCATCTCAGTGTGACCGTTGCTTGCTTGGACAGCTTCTCTTGATTTCTTCTCAAAAGTCTCCGCAATCTGCATAGGAGTCATAGGCTTGAGAGTAACAAGTTTATCTTTAAAGGTAAAAGAATACTTGTTAGTAAAATTGTTATGCAACACTTTCCTATCATATTGCCAAGGTCGGCCTAACAAAACATGACAAGCTTGCATTGGAACCACATCACATAGAATAGTGTCTTCATAATGTCCTAAGGTAATGTGAATTTTAGCTTGCTTGTTTACCTTAAGCTCCCCACAATCATTCATCCAATGTAGCTTGTAAGGCCTAGGGTGGTAGAAAGTTGCTATTTGCAATTTAGAAATCAATTCCGTGCTAGCTATGTTGCAACAACTCCCACCATCAATTATATAACGTTACAAGCCTTCCCTTTACTAAGCATCTAGTGTGAAATAGATTTTCTCTTTGATTATCTTCACAAGGAGTAGGTTGTAAGTGTAAAGTCTTCCTAGCTATCAAAGTTTCCCCATGTTCATACCCTATATCCTCATCATCATCATTGTCAAAAACAAGATTGTCAATAACATTGTAAAATTCATTTTCATCATTGTCGGATTCCGACTCATATTGACCTAGATGATTGATTATAAGGATTCTTTTGTTTGGACATTCTCTCATCATGTGCCCCTTACCTTGGCACTTAAAACAAGTCACATCTCTAGCTCTAGAATTAGCATTAGGCACAAGGGGTTTAGAGTTACTTAGTTTGGATCCCGAAGGAGCATCCGGGTTGGCGTTGGGAGGATACGAAGAACCGGAGTGTGTGGAACCACGCCTAGTAGTGGCGTCGGCTCCTTGTGCAGCGGCTGTTCCTCCCTTCGCATCGGTGTTCTCCTTTCCGTAGGACGAGTTCTTCCACTTGTTCACTGCGTTTGGTGCATTGTATCCCGCTCCTTGGTACCTACTCTTGGACTTCCTTTCCACTTTTATCGCTAAATGTAGCAATCTGTCATAGAACCATATGGAAACAAATCCACCTTGTTAGCTAAAGAAGGATGCAATACTCTAAGATACCTTGCCATCGTAGCCTCTTCATCATCCGACACATTGGCTCGGGCCATTGCAACTTGCATGGCATTGAAGGTTTCCTCGGCGCTCAGATTGCCTTGCCTCAAGTTCTCAAGGCGTTGCCAAAGCTCCCTATGGTAATGGTGAGGTATGAACCGAGCTCTCATCATTGCTTTCATTTGTTCCCAAGTAGCAACGGGGGGATCAAGAGCAAGCCTCCTTTCCCGTACTAGCTTATCCCACCAAATAAGAGCAAATTCCTGAAATTCCAAGGCCGCCAATTGCACCTTCTTGTGCTCGGGAAAATTGTGGCAGGACCAAATCTGTTCTATCTTTGTCTCCCATAACATATATGTATCCGGATCACAATTGCCCTCGAAGACGGGGATTTTCACCTTTATCTTACCAATCCCGTCTTGTTCGGGTTCCCGGTTCCTACGTTGATATCTTTGATACCCTTGCTGCGGTGGTGGAGCCCAAGCCTCTCCCGTCATTGATTGTTCCTCTTCCTCATTGTACCTGTGCACATTAATGGGAGGGACAACGTTTCTAGGTAAAGGAGAGTTGGGACGAGGATCATACCCATATCGGTGACCCGGGTGGCCTTGAAGAGGCGGCTGCAAAAGCTCCTGCGGTGTATTGCCTCGCTACGCCATGGTAGCGGCCTCAAATGCGGCTCGTTGGTTGGGCAAAGGACCTCGTGGCGGTGGCTGCTGTTGTGAATGGTCTCCTTGCTCAAAGGCTGAAGCTAAGGGCTGGCGAGCTTCTAGAGCCCTCATCCGAGTGGTCAAAGCGGCAATGTTGTCGTTCATTTGCTTCAACAAGCTGAATGTTGTCAGATCTGTCGGCTCGGGGCTCGTCGTCGAAATACGGCTATGGGTAGACATTATCACAAAGAAAACAAACACTAAATATGTTAAGGTTAGAAATCAAAACACCTCTCAAGTGTTTCACTCCTTTTTCCGCTCACACTCTTGTGATAGTCGGGCTTGTTGATGGATCGCTTCGAATGAGTCAAAAACCCCACTTGAGTTAAGGTGTCTAGGTATCCAAAGAAACCAAAAATCGATTAGGACTCAATGCAATTCAGTTCAATGCGAAATCAGCTCAAACTCAACAAGGATCACGAATGGACAGAATTAAATCACAAAGACTCAAGAAGATCACCAAACAAAAAATGTATGAAGAGAAGAAAAGAAGAAGACTCACCGATTAAAGCTCTACTTGTTGCACTTCCGGACTGCCTTGGAGTGTGAGTAATCCGAGGCTAGGTTAGAGGTAGCAAGGTGAGAGGGAAAACGTGATGAGAGATGAGGGTGCGGAGCTGGCTAAGGGCGATGGGGCGCGGATGGTTAACCGAGCGTATGGTCTTGCTGAAAGCCTCGAGAGGGCTGGGAGATAATGACGTAAATAGGCAGTTTGCACCACAAGATAACATACAAGACTAAAGATCACAAAATCAAATAAAATGTAACAAGACTTCTCTTTTTTTTTTTTGAATGATCAGCTTCTTCTTTTTTTCTTTTTTTTGAATGATCAGCTTCCTTTTTCTTTTTTTTTTGAATTATATGCTTTTTGTTACCTAAAATGTAGGAACTTCCTTGACCAACAAATCTGGCCAATAATTACAAAATAAATTAAAATTGAAACAAAAGAGATCTTCTACTAGTGCTTGAACGTGGGTTGTGGAGTTTGAAGAATAACAAGTCCAATGGCAGCCGTTTTAGTCGCAGTCGATTAGGGCACAGCCGAGTAGGGCACGGCCGAGTAGGGCACAACCGGCAGCAATGGTGGTGGCCGGCGGCAGGGCGTGCGTAAGCAAGGACTGCCGGCTGTAGGTAGTTACGTCGAGGAGATGGTGATGGCCGGCCTAGGATACTCACAAACCAACACAACCTTCAACACAACATGTAATAGCTAGGATTTTCGAATTCTAATTAATGTTGATTAACTTAATCGTTGATAGTAATTGCCATATAACTCGCGAAGATTTCGCAAGTGATGAGTAAGAGTCCCACCGTTATATTCCTGGCGTAATTTTGGACGTTTGGGGAAATTTTTACTTTTTCCCCCGGGTAATTATTTTTACCCTCCGGTGTTATTTGGAGCATCTGGGAGCTCCAATTAATAAAAATGCAGTTGAGAGAAATGATCAGGACATCGGATATGTCCTAGATATGAAATAACATGGAGAGGCAAAACGGCCAAAAGAGTCGCTATTTCGTTTCTTAGCGGCTAAGAAAGACGGCTTAGGAATATACGTTTTCCGAGGCAGTTGTGGAATAATTATCCCTACAATATTCCAGATTTAATATTCCAATCTCGGTAAGTTTGGAGAAGGAGGTTCGACCCGCCTTTGGATCGGTTAAAGGATAATTATCGACTTTGCTAAAGGATAATTATCGTCTTCACTATAAATAGCGGAAAATCCTTTATTAATTCATTTCATTTCACGTTTTCTCGTAAAAACTCTGATTTCTCTCAACCTTCAATCTCAGATCTACTCTCCGTTTCTAATCCGATTTCAATTCCGTTTGAGTTTCTGCATTTTCTCTCAACCTTCATATCGGTACCGAGTTTCTGCATTTCCGAGTATATGGAGGGCTGGTCGAGCATATATGTCACCAGGACGGTTCCGTCGCTCAGATTCCGGTGAATTTGATGTTGTCCATGCGTAGCTTGCGTCGTTGTGTTTCCGAATCTTCTTTCAGATCGTCAATCGGGTTAGTAACGAATAAGTTATGAATTTATTCGTTTTCCGTACTGCGATTTGGCCTAAATTGACTTTAGGCTTGTCAAAATGGATAATTAGAAATTCCATTATGGTTGTTATATTATTCTGGTGATTATGGATAGTTTGTTTGATGAAATCTGATGACATGTGGGTTTAGAAATTGCCTGCGGGCAAAACGTTATTCTGGCGAAATCTAATTAATTAAAAGTTAATTAATTAAATTAGGATTAAAATTAAGATTGAGGAATGTTGATTAGATACTACCTTGAGATTTGAGAAATTGTGAGTTATGCTGAGATATTGAGGTTTAGTTGGTTGTGAGGCTCATAGATTAAGTATGATCCTTATGGATCCCTTTGGGTCTAGGTGTGACCCCTTTGATGAATAGAGGTTGATATATCTCTTTATGCCTTGTTTATAGGCCGTGTTGTCCCTCCAGTGTAGAGGTGATCGTGGTTGAGTTTGTACAAGGTTGAGGTAAGTCCGTAGGACTTACTTAGCTACCATCCCTATATTGGGTGTTTGCATGAGTGGTGTGTGCTTTATATGTTTGCTATGATAGCATGAGTTGTCGTTTTTATCGACCTATCTTCTATTGACTGCCCCACTGCGTGGCTGTGATAACCTTTCCCTTTCATCCCGCCGTGGAGTCTGGGAGGTTTTCTGATGTCGGGCCAGACTGGTTTACAGGAAGGGCGCAATCCACTCCCATAGGGTACACGGATTGTGTGACCGATACTCGTACAGCTGGACATTGTACTCAGAGGCGGGGATGTATCGGTCCTCGTGTCACATACTTTCATCTATCTATATATATATATATACGGTTTTTGAGTGAATGGTTATTATATAAAGATAATAAATGGGTAAATGTGTGATATCATGCTGATGTGTTTATCTTTCATGATTGTGCTTGTGCTTATGCATTACCTCATATATGTATGGTTAGCTAACGGTTTCATACCGTGTTGTAGATGTTTACAGGTTAGGCGCTACTGGGTGATCTGGCAGGGTGACAGGCCGAGGACTCTCGTACATTAGGTGGTTGGTTTGGGGGGGTTGTTGTGTTTCCCCTACTTCGTGAGGATGATCTTTTGTACCTCCTATGTGAGGATGTTGTTTTATATACTCGGCTATGTTGTTGTTTACTTTAGGTCGTACAATTTATATTGTTTTATGAATTTGTTTTATATCTGTCAGTGCCATGTTGTAAGGTCCAGTGAACTTGTTGTCAGGCTAGGGTCAGGATCCATTGTGAGATCCTAGCCCAATGTGGCACTCCGAGTCCCGTGGATTCGGGGTGTTGCACAACAAGTCAAGCACAATCAGTTTCAAAAACACAAGAAGAAAACTTCAAAAATTCAAAACTGACACGATAAGAAAGAAAGACACAAGATCGATCCGTCGTCAACCGGAGCTGTGATACCAATTGATACGGGGCAGACCCGACGTTGGCTCGATCTAGACGACGGAAGGAGGGAAAGACGCAGAAAATGGATCAAACAGCCGGCTAGGGTTCATGTTCTGCGTGACCTGCGAATAAAAGGAACAAGAAGACGCTAAACTGAAAAAGTAGGTACGGAAATTATAGGAAACGTACGATGTAGATGAACCCGACACAAATGACGTGGAAACCCTTGATCTCGGGATCAAGAACCACCAAGAACGATGCAACGAACTCAGCCCCTTACAACCTCACACAGCCGACTTAGAACATCGACAACACGAGGAGAATGCTTATGGAATCTCACGAACACCAAGAACCCGAGAGCAATTGACACACGCGAAACAACTAAGCCAAATCTGATTACAATAACTCTTCAATCAAAACTCGCCTTTGATTGAAGATGAAATCTGAAAACAAGTGTTTTTCACCAATAATAATCTCCCTAAAAAGTAATAGAAAGAGCCTTTAAATAGTTTCAGCTCTTAAACAAAAGACACAATAAAATCTGGAAATTAATCCCAATGGGCTACTTAAAACACACAATCACTCTACATGCCTTAAAAAGCCTCATTCCTCAATGAGAGACATGGAACGGTGTTGGAAACGTGTTGAGAAGCAGGAGAAGCGGCGTCATGTGCGGGGCTGGCCGAGTCTGGTTGATGCGGGAGCATCACCACCACCTTCTAATAGTCCTCACAAGGCCATTGGTGAAGGAGCCATCACAAGGACGAGAGCAAAGGAGTTAGCAGAAGAGGTGAAGTACATGTTGATGACGTGTTCGCGTAAGGAGCAAGACACTTCCATGGACACATCTATGAGGATCTTGGTGACGGTTTCATCAAAGGAGGAAGGGTTGAAAGATGTGAGAATGACAACCAAGGAAGTTTGTGATCTCCATGCACACGTTCCATGCATCGTTTATGTGTGTGATCATGCATATTATCACAATCTAATTTGGGCGTGTATAATGCTTATGTTTAAGCATGTTTGAAGTAGTTTTCTAGTATTTTAAGACATTTTAAGTTATTTTAGGAGTAGATAGCCTTTTAAAGCTATTTGAGCTTTTAAAGACTTTTAGAAGTTATTTTGCTGCTTTTTAGTTTTTTTTATTTAAGAAAAGGTTTAAAGACATATATAAACCTTTTCCTAATCAGTTTCTAGGAGATCAGACTATTTGTGAAATTTGTGTTTACGTATTTTCAATCAAAAGAGAGCTTTTGGTGAGAATCATTGGTTGATGAATTTTCCGGCTTAGTTGTCTTGCGTTGTGTCAATCTTCTTTGAGATTGGTGCTTCGAAGCTCCATAGGCATCCTCCTTGTGCTCTCAACCTCCATTGTTGAGTTGTGTAAGGTTGTATAAGGCAGGGTCGTTGGCTGCGTTGTTTGGGTCTTTGATTCCGAAATCAAAGGTTCTTTCAATCGACATCTCTCCGGTTCTATCTTCCTATCCTTCTACCTTCATCTAATTCGTTCCATTTGTTTCTTCTTCATTCCTGCGTCTTTACCATCATTATCTAACGTTAGTTGTATCCATTTGTGTGATTTGAAGCCCCTTTGTCTAGATCAAAAAGAATACGGAATTTCCCCGTATCAATTGGTATCAGAGCTAGTCGACAAAGGCTTCTTCATTCCGGTTTGTGTCCTGCATTTTTTTTTTCTAAAAATTTGAGTTAGTCCATCCCTTAATCTTGAGTATTTCTTTGAGTTGAGTTTAGTAGTCTTGAATTGAGTCTTTAATTGCTTTGATCTTGTGTTATTTGGAGTTTCCAGCCATAAAAACCCACAAAAAAGCCTACCTTTCATCACCATTGAAGCTGCAGAAAACTGTCGACATAAGGGAAGATAAGAACGTGTTTGCTCCAGCCAAATCTGACGTGAATCTCAACGAAGAGCAGCCCCACTTCTCCTACAATCAAGGCAACCAACAAGATTAGTTCAAATCAGTTTTTGAGGGTTAATTTTCAGCTTTTTTTTACCTTCTTTTAATTATTTACCTTCATTAGTTACCCTCTTCATTTAACTTGTATTTCTCAGCATTGTTATCAAAAAGAAAAAAAGAAAGAAAAACAAAAGAAAACAAAAGAAAACAAAAAAAAAAAGAAAGAAAGAAAATTCAGCAAAAGATTCATTCATATTGTATGTTATTTTATCTTATTGTAAGATCTTAAAGATAGAATTTGCTAGTCAAGATTGAAGGTCAAGATTGAAGACTAAAGGGAAGCTACTACCTATCCTACCTCTCTCTAATTCCAACGTCAAATTCATTCCCTAAATCAAACCATTCGACACTTACTTCTCTACTACCATTCGACATCCCCAACTCCATTGATACAAGGTTGAGGTAAGTGAAGGTCTCTTCTTTAAGGCTTTTTGATTTTACTCTTGTCTTCTCTTATCTTCTTCTATCTATTCTTGAGTCTTTCTCGAAAATATTCTCTACATAGTTGCAAGTTCAAGTCTTGATTGTGTGATTGCTGAAATTCTGAATTTTAGGCTTTCATGCTAGCTTTGAGTCTTGTTGATCATTCTTTGTCTTTCTAGAGTCTTTCCTACTTGTTTCTTGTTGCATTTTGTAATCTTTGCTGTATAGAGTAAAAAAAAATTTTTGCTACAACCCTTACACGTCTCATATAGGGTGTTAATTGGTGTCTTAGATAGTGATCTTTCTTGAAAGCGTTGATCCTCTCAAGGCAACCCATCTAAGAAGCCTACAATTCAGCAGCTAGAGAGTGAGCGTAAGAGGGAAACACTAGTGAGGCGTTTTCTGATTTCACTGACTAACTCTAACGTGTTTACTATTGTTGTTGATTGTGTGATCATGTCTAAGCAAGGTAGTCCAACCAACGCCGATCTCAATAGCCTTCTAAAAAAGATGCAAGATGACCTAGAAAGTATGGCTAAGAGTATGACAGTTATAGAGGCTCGATATGCTCCGGCACCACCTACAAGAATGGAAGAGATGTACAACATGTTGAAAGCATTGGAACCACGAGCTCGACAACCCCAGAAAGAGGAACCACATGTGCAAGGAAGGGAGAAACCGGACCTTGAGCATCATAGTTCACGCAACACACTACCTACCATTAGTTCACCTTCATCGTTATCAAAGATGATACCGCCAATTGGGGTTACCAAATCTCCAAAGGGGAGTGATTTTAAACCTTCTACTTCAATGTTTAATCACTTAGAATATCTAAAATCAAAATATGAGATTGTATCACATGTGAACCGTAATGAAACAATTAAGCATGAATCTGATTTAGTAGATGATATTGAATGTGATGATGAGCATGAAATAGATGGAAATGAATTGTATGCACATGAATCTACATTGGATGACGTTACTAAGTGTGATGTGCACAAGCATGATCTAGGTAGTAAGGGAGTGAAGGTGCATGAATCATCATCAGATGTTGTTGATAATGATCTTAATTATGATGATGAGCATGTAGTAGATATTGTTGTGCTGAATTTGTCAAAGTCGAATGTGGGTATGCTTGATATGGATGATCTAGAGCTAGATGAGCATAAATCTAATTTAGAATGTGCTTATTATCTTGTTTGTGATACTACCTCTAACTTGTTGCATTCATCTTTAGATTATTTCGAAGAATTTTTTCCTAAGGATATACCCCTTGTTTTGCCTTTAGTGTATCCTAGAACTCCTAGGATCAAACCGAAAGAGACTTGTGAGTTGGAGTCTCGTGTTCCGGCATTGGTGGATCCTTATAGAAAAGACATTAAGGATGAACTTGCACATATAGATTTGAGACTTCCTAGTTTATTACCTACCTTGAACTCGAGCATTTTAGAAGATGTGCATATTGATGAGTTTGCTATAGGTAGATATGAATTGGAAGATGCTTATATAACTTGGGAAATGCTTGTTAAGGTTCCTAAGTTAATTGATCATGAATTGAGGATTAGAGCTAGGAAAATAGCCCTTATACTACCTAGTTTACTCATGCCTATGTTGATTTCTGTGTTTAATTGCAACATTTATATTTGTGTTGTTGTTTATCCTAATAAAATTCTTATGAACAACACTTCTTTAGATACACAAAAGAAATACTTAAGGGAAGTTCTTACTAACCATTTTGTTTGGTATTTAAAAGTCCAATTTGTTGTAAATGTGTTCAAATCTAATGTTGCTTATGTCCTTGTGTTTGTAGAAGTTTTCCGATCAGCCCATATGCAGATTACCGAAAGCTTTGAAAAGAAAGAGTTAATGGGCAATGAGCAGGGAAATGACAGGAAGAGCACATGGCTGCGAGAATGGAGCACGGTTGTTGTTGAGCCAAAACAACCCCAAGATGTTTTTTTTAGCCTCTAAGGAAGAGATACAATTTGAGTATCTAGTCTTGGACACCATTCTTAGGTCTGTGAACATTTGGACAACCATGGTTAGAGACAATTTCATGGACACTACACCAATGTTTCACCATGCTAGATTGATGATTAAGACGCCTACCCCGGCTGTTTTAATGATGGGAGGTAAGATTCTTACCTTGTTGTGTGTTAACATGAAAGAAGCATGCCTAAACTTCTCTAGATGTGATAATGATCTCATTACCTTGTTTAGAATGTTTAGAGATTGGCTACATTACATATGTCCTAGTGATAGTGTAGTGTTTGTTGCTCTTTTAAGGAAGTTTGTGTTAGTCACCATCTTAGACTATAATGTTCTAGGCATTGAGCATATTAGGGACATATATATTTCACATGCTAATTTTGGTGATTATCATATGCATTAT
Organism: Fagopyrum homotropicum; assembly: GCA_033239125.1. Taxonomy (NCBI): domain Eukaryota; kingdom Viridiplantae; phylum Streptophyta; class Magnoliopsida; order Caryophyllales; family Polygonaceae; genus Fagopyrum; species Fagopyrum homotropicum. The sequence continues at coordinate 65,830,937 of BSWB01000005.1, forward strand.
GTGCTAGAGAACTCTAGGAACGAGCTTTACTTGTTTAGAGAGTTCATTAGGCTTGATCATGTGTGCATTCTTAGTAGTTACCTTAGGATTCTAATTAAGGACAAGACCTATATGGCTGCTGTAATGGGTCATTTGGAGAGGTACAAGCTTTATGATAAGTTTCACACACACTGTTATTGGCCGCAATTGTTTAAGTATGTAGTTCCCCAGCCTAAGAGATACTTGGAGAGTCTTATGAGCATTTTAGGTGTCTTAACCTACGGTTGCAAGTTTGAGGATTCAAACAGCCCCTTTGGAACCTTATAACACGGGCTTCTCTTTGGATTTAGCTAGAACTAAGGAGAGAGATCTTATCTTTGAGGTTATAGTATTATCACCTATAGAGTTTGCCTATTTTATGACTTTCCACTCATATCTATCTTCGAATTATCTTGACTATGTTGATGACTTGTTTTCCTTAACCTTTGTTGACCTTGCACCGTTGTCAATGAAGGAGCGAGTGAGTTTTATTGTAGGAATTAAGGTTCATATCATCAAGAAGAAAGGGAAGCACGGGGCCTACATTCAAGAGCTACTGGATGGCTATGGACAACTTGAAGAAGATTCGTGGGCGAATCCTTTTCAAGAAGGGGAGATGATGCGGGAGCATCACCACCACCTTCTAATAGTCCTCACAAGGCCATTGGTGAAGGAGCCATCACAAGGACGAGAGCAAAGGAGTTAGCAGAAGAGGTGAAGTACATGTTGATGACGTTTTTGCGTAAGGAGGAAGACACTTCCATGGACACATCTATGATGATCTTGGTGACGGTTTCATCAAAGGAGGAAGGGTTGAAAGATGTGAGAATGACAACCAAGGAAGTTTGTGATCTCCATGCACACGTTACATGCATCGTTTATGTGTGTGATCATGCATATTATCACAATCTAATTTGGGCGTGTATAATGCTTATGTTTAAGCATGTTTGAAGTAATTTTCTAGTATTTTAAGACATTTTAAGTTATTTTAGGAGTAGATAGCCTTTTAAAGCTATTTGAGCTTTTTGATAACGTGATTTATGACGTTAGTATAGGTATACATTTAGATAGTTTTTCCCGTTATTCATGCACGGTTTGACACTAGTTCACGACGTTTACACTCATTTCATGCATATTTCTAGAAAAGACGTCTACACGAGCTTCTGTCGGTTTTGTAGGTATTTTGGGGATCTTTTGGGCATTAATCGATACATTCGAGGGTCAAGCCTCATGGTGGTACATATCCAAGGCCTTTAAGGAGCATAATTGGAGCAATGAAGGACACAAGGACCCTTGTTGGTGCAAGCAATGGAGCAACTCATGGCTAGACGATCATAGCATGTTTCTGTTGAAGAAAATCAACCTACACCCAGGAAAATCGGCCGATTTTTCCTACTGGGTTGATTTTTGGGCCTTTGACAGCTTAAGCCACGTGTCCCACGATCTCTTTGTCCGGCCTTGCTCTTGGTGGAGAATATAAGTGGGCCTGCAAGCTGTTGTTGGGATCCATCTCCCACTCTCCTCCTCTCCCACATCCTCTAGCATCTTTCAAAAGACTCTTCCAATTGGGAGCTCTCTTCAAGACACCCTTGTGGGTGTTCTTGAGGGACATTAGTGTAGATTTCAATTTCATAGTAAGATTTGAGTGATTTTTGTGAAGAAACTTGTTGAAGGTTGTAAGATCTGACTTGGAGCTACATTTGGTGTGTTGAAAGACTTGTTTTGAGCTCAAATCCAGCTAAGTTTCATTGCTTTCATCTCCTTACTTCATCTTCTTGCTATGGATTCCATGTATGCTTGTATGATGATTTTAGATCTTGAAATGCATGTTATTGGCTAGTTTATTGTGATTCTAGAGTGATGGATTGATGGTTATGGCTTGGGTGATGATAGAATGGACTTATATGTTAGTTTAGGATGATTCGTATGCACAAAACCTAACTCATACATAAAAATCGACCTGTTCTTCAAAGTAAATCGGCCGATTTTTACTATGATCAGCCCGATTTTTCCTTCTGTTGCTCTTTAATTGATGAATCTGTATGTTAGGATGTTAGATTGTTGAAATCCTAGTGTTTGTTGAGCATGATATAGCTTAGGGTGACCTAATGCTAGCAAACTAAGTGAGGAAAGAGACCTACCCGGTGATTTCCGATCTTAGATACCGAAGATGATGAATTCTAGGTAGTAGTGAGCCTCACAAGCCGCTATTGGATTGAGTGTGCTAGGGTTATTGCTTGAGACTTACCTTTTCCGAGACTTACCCGGTAAGGAGAGGTTTGCCCCTTAAGTAGTGTCCGGTTTGTGTAGAATTTCCAACTTTACCTCCTTGAGACTTACCCGGTAATAGGAGTTTGGTGCGGGATTAGTGAAGCATGAGACTTACCCTGTAATTGTTTCCATTTGAGAAACACCCTTTCCCAACACCGCAGCCTTGTCGAACCTTTAGAAGCTTGAGTCCAATGACATAACCGGAAGTCTTGACCTCTAGAATCCTTTTTTTTTCTATCTTTGATCTCATATCTTGTGTTTGTGTCAATTGTTTGTTTTGCTAGCTTGAGTTGTTAGTTTGTTTATTACCTTGCTTGATTTGTGATCCTTGCTTGATTACCACAAAAACTCAACCAAAAATATCATCATTTTCATTTCTTTATTTCTTTCTCTTTTCTTAGACTAGATTTGCACTATCTTTGATCATTGAATGACTTGATTTCGCCTCAGTCCTTGTGTTCGACCTCGGAATACTTTCCTTTCTACAAAACGACCCGTACACTGCGGGTTCGCTAGGAGTTAGGATAAATATAACGAGTATAAATTTAAAGCTTATTGCGTACACACATCACACGATCTTAGCGTAACAAGTTTTTGGCGCCGTTGCCGGAGACTAGGTCTAGATTGAGTCATTTGCTTTTGATCGTTTTTAGTGTTTATCTTTCTTGTTACTTTTGATCTTGTGTTGTTTTTGTCTTTGCCTTTTCATGTTTGCCATGGACGGATTGTACTTCCAAGACGACCTTGACAACATGGAGTATGAGGAGTGGATGGAAAGCCAAGATCTAGGACCTCTCCATGATGAGTTTGAGTATCGGGAGGAGTTTAATGCCTATCATGAGTCCCATGATCAAGCTCACATGACTACATTGCCTTATGTGGAACCTCACCATCAACCTCACAATGATCGATTGGAGTCAATGCTAGAAGAAATGTTGAGGAAGATGGATAATCTAGAAAGCAACCTTTCTTCCATTTCGAGTGCACATGTGGTGCTTGAAGCGGAAGTATTTCAACAAGAGGAGGTTCACCATGAGGAGATCCAAGGACTACCCGATTCAACCATAACCAATAGAGACCTTCAAGAAGAGTTGGATAAAGCTTGGGATCAAGTGAGGCTAAGGGATTTGGCCCTGAAGGATGAAAGAAGATTGAATGTCGAGAGAGAAGAACAAATAAGGAGGGAGATTGAGGAGATTAGGCATGCTCTTATGCTAGGAGATCCTACCATCCTTCAAGGCTTACCTCCACCTCCTTCACCTTTGGAGGAGTGCAATGAAGTATTCTCACCCCCGGACATCCTTGCCATCAACCCCGGAACCACACTTGAAGAGCTCATGAGGGAGAGCCCTAAGTTAACTTCAACTCCTTCCAATCCTTTCTTGCTTGCCCGGAGTACACACGAAGATTGGAGTCCATTTCCTAAGGAGTCTCCAATGTTGAATGATGGAGGCAAGCATGATGGATCCATGATGGTTATGGAGCACCTCAATGAAGAATTCTTTCCAAGAATCGGCTTTCTTCGGATTATGGAGGATGAGGGTGACAAGCATCTCACCGGTGTGACCGCGGAGTACCAATTGTCTAAGTATGGGGTGGCACCTATGGTTGCAACTCCACACTATCATCAAGGGAGCGGTGATGAAGGAGTCTACTACTCACCGGTGAAGAGAGAACTTAAAGCTTATTTGGGCATCAAGTGGCCCTTGCTTGTCATCATGGATGCCGGAAAGCAATGGTTGTTTGGACTCCTCAAGCAAACCATGGTATTTGAGGTGGATTGACACATCCTCGGAGTTTGGTCAAGCTAATGACCTTAAAGAAGCGCTTAATGGGAGGCAACCCATTGGTACATGTCTTTCCCTTTTATTTTTCTTGTTTTTGTTTGATTTTGCTTTTGGTGTGTTTTGTTTTTCTTTTGTGTTTTTGGGTGCTAGATCTTGTTGATTGTCATGTGTGATGAGATGTTGGAGGTCATGTGAAAACCTCATGGAACTGCTGAAGGTACAAGATCCGAGCACATGGACGAGGAAGAAAACACCCAGAAAATCGGACTGTTCTTCAACAGAAATCGGCCGATTTTCTGGGCAGTTGGTCTGATTTTTCCTTCTATCAAGGAAAGTGATGATCTCCAATCAAGCATGGGTGGAGCGGACGTGGAACTTGGACAGCTTGCGGTGCCAAGCGCGGGTTCCGACACCTTAATGAACATCGAGAGCTCTCTACCATCCTTGATCGATCATCCACCATCATCATTCGATGTGAACCGAAATACCAAAGCATCACCAATTTTACATTGTGAGAACTCTCTTTCACTTCTTTATTTAGTTTGCACATTGAGGACAATGTGTTTCTAAGTATGGGGTGGGGTTTTCATGATCACTTGCATGATTAGCATCTAGGATAGTTTAATATTATCACATGTTTCATTATGTCTTGCATTGTACATACATATTTCGAAAAATCCAAAAAAATCAGAAAATTTTTAAAATTTTAGTGCTTCTAAAGCTTGGGAATGACCCTTATGATGAAATTGTCTTGTGAATTGGCTATGGATGACCTTATGTGTTCAATATATGAATGCATATGTGGACTTGAAGTACTTATCTTGAATCCCATGTGTGAATTGTGATCATGAATGATTGCCTTGATTGGATTGAGGATTGATAGTCGAAATTACATGCTAGTTCTTGCACATCATTTAGGAGTGATTAAGGCAATTCATTTTTCTCTACTTCTCATCTTAATCATGTTGTTTGAGCACCTCAATTGATGAAAAACTTGACCTCTTTTGACCCATCCGGGAATAGGAGCATGCTAGTGTGTTGATGTGTGTGAAAAGCAAGTGTGAGGTGAAGTTGTTGATGAATGAATGATGTGAATGAAGTGCTGAATTTGTTGTGAAAAGTGTAAAAAAAAAATATAGGTTTGGGGACGTTGGTTTAAATGACAAGTAACTCGGCACACTTCACATAATCGGGTGTTGGTGCCTTGCCAAAGTCAAATAAACCGATAGTCCTAACGAGCTTTGGTATGTGTGCCCGGTGTGGATGCACCTCGAAAAATAAAAAAAGCCCGAGGACGGCTAATCACCAAGGTTTCGGCTTTTGTACACCAATGTCATTGTCTCAAAAATAAGTGAAAAAGAAAAGAAAACAAAGAAGAGATGGAGAAAATTATACACTTGTTGGGAAGTTGAGCAAAAACGAAATTGTGGAGTTAGTTCCTTTCCCGGATTTGCACCACATGGCCTTAGAAAATTCCCACCTTATCATCACGTTTCTTAGCCTTTTCTTTCCTAAGTCCTCATGACCTAATTGCATGTGTGTAAGACTTAGTGATCTAGATTGGACATACTCATGATCATCTTGACTTCTTCATTTTCACCTCTCAATGCATGACTTCTAGTTAAGTATAATTGTCTTTCCATGCCTTCATTTATTTTATGCATGATTGCTTGTCCATTGCTATGAACATGACTATGAAGGTGATCCAATGCTAGAAGCACAATTCCAAAAAGATTTTGTTGTTTTTCTGCATGCACAAATCACGTCATCTCTTAGTCTATAGTTGGGTCTTGCTCGGGGACGAGCAAATCTTAAGTATGGGGTATTTTGATAACGTGATTTATGACGTTAGTATAGGCATACATTTAGATAGTTTTTCCCGTTATTCATGCACAGTTTGACACTAGTTCACGACGTTTACACTCATTTCATGCATATTTCTAGAAAAGACATCTACACGAGCTTTTGTCGGTTTTGTAGGTATTTTGGGGATCTTTTGGGCATTAATCGATACATTCGAGGGTCAAGCCTCATGGTGGTACATATCCAAGGCCTTTAAGGAGCATAATTGGAGCAATGAAGGACACAAGGACCCTTGTTGGTGCAAGCAATGGAGCAACTCATGGCTAGACGATCATAGCATGTTTCTGTTGAAGAAAATCGACCTACACCTAGGAAAATCGGCCGATTTTTCCTACTGGGTCGATTTTTGGGCCTTTGACAGCTTAAGCCACGTGTCCCACGATCTCTTTGTTCGGCCTTGCTCTTGGTGGAGAATATAAGTGGGCCTGCAAGCTGTTGTTGGGATTCATCTCCCACTCTCCTCCTCTCCCACATCCTCTAGCATCTTTCAAAAGACTCTTCCAATTGGGAGCTCTCTTCAAGACACCCTTGTGGGTGTTCTTGAGGGACATTAGTGTAGATTTCAATTTCATAGTAAGATTTGAGTGATTTTTGTGAAGAAACTTGTTGAAGGTTGTAAGATCTGACTTGGAGCTACATTTGGTGTGTTGAAAGACTTGTTTTGAGCTCAAATCCAGCTAAGTTTCATTGCTTTCATCTCCTTACTTCATCTTCTTGCTATGGATTCCATGTATGCTTGTATGATGATTTTAGATCTTGAAATGCATGTTATTGGCTAGTTTATTGTGATTTTGGAGTGATGGATTGATGGTTATGGCTTGGGTGATGATAGAATGGACTTATATGTTAGTTTAGGATGATTCGTATGCACAAAACCTAACTCAGACATAAAAATCGATCTGTTCTTCATAGTAAATCGGCCGATTTTTACTATGATCAGCCCGATTTTTCCTTCTGTTGCTCTTTAATTGATGAATCTGTATGTTAGGATGTTAGATTGTTGAAATCCTAGTGTTTGTTGAGCATGATATACCTTAGGGTGACCTAATGCTAGCAAACTAAGTGAGGAAAGAGACCTACCCGGTGATTTCCGATCTTAGATACCAAAGATGATGAATTCTAGGTAGTAGTGAGCCTCACAAGCCGCTATTGGATTGAGTGTGCTAGGGTTATTGCTTGAGACTTACCTTTTCCGAGACTTACCCGGTAAGGAGAGGTTTGCCCCTTAAGTAGTGTCCGGTTTGTGTAGAATTCCCAGCTTTACCTCCTTGAGACTTACCCGGTAATAGGAGTTTGGTGCGGGATTAGTGAAGCATGAGACTTACCCGGTAATTGTTTCCATTTGAGAAACACCATTTCCCAACACCGCAGCCTTGTCCTTAGAACCTTTAGAAGCTTGAGTCCAATGACATAACCGGAAGTCTTGACCTCTAGAATCCTTTTTTTTCTATCTTTGATCTCATATCTTGTGTTTGTGTCAATTGTTTGTTTTGCTAGCTTGAGTTGTTAGTTTGTTTATTACCTTGCTTGATTTTTGATCCTTGCTTGATTACCACAAAAACTCAACCAAAAATATCATCATTTTCATTTCTTTATTTCTTTCTCTTTTCTTAGACTAGATTTGCACTATCTTTGATCATTGAATGACTTGATTTCGCCTCAGTCCTTGTGTTCGACCTCGGAATACTTTCCTTTCTACAAAACGACCCGTACACTGCGGGTTCGCTAGGAGTTAGGATAAATATAACGAGTATAAATTTAAAGCTTATTGCGTACACACATCACACGATCTTAGCGTAACACTTTTAAAGACTTTTAGAAGTTATTTTGCTGCTTTTTAGTTTTTTTTTATTTAAGAAAAGGTTTAAAGATGTATAAACCTTTTCCTAATCAGTTTCTAGGAGATCAGACTATTTGTGAAATTTGTGTTTACGTATTTTCAATCAAAAGAGAGCTTTTGGTGAGAATCATTGGTTGCTAAATTTTCCGGCTTAGTTGTCTTGCGTTGTGTCAATCTTCTTTGAGATTGGTGCTTCGAAGCTCCATAGGCATCCTCCTTGTGCTCTCAACCTCCATTGTTGAGTTGTGTAAGGTTGTATAAGGCAGTGTCGTTGGCTGCGTTGTTTGGGTCTTTGATTCCGAAATCAAAGGTTCTTTCAATCGACATCTCTCCGGTTCTATCTTCCTATCCTTCTACCTTCATCTAATTCGTTCCATTTGTTTCTTCTTCATTCCTGCGTCTTTACCATCATTATCTAACGTTAGTTCTATCCATTTGTGTGATTTGAAGCCCCTTTGTCTAGATCGAAAAGAATACGGAATTTCCCCGTATCACTGGTGCTTTGGCGTCGTTGCTCTCTTGCTTACTTAAGAGCCAAGCCTCGTTATGAACACTTGTAGCCAATAAAATCAGCAAGCCCTCAGTGTCAAGCTCAATCTTCTTAGCTCGGGAACTTGTGATAGCTTCCTCATACTCCGGAGATGCTAGCTCGGATGGTCCCTCATCATACTCTCCACTCTTGGTGGCAACACAAATTGCGAACCACTTCCCAACTCCCATCAATATCTCAAGGGTCCAATAAATCGGAAACTCAACTTTTCCTTCTCCGTGTCCACCACGTATGACGCTTTGCGTCCATTGTATTATAGGCTAGATCTATTACATATCATAAGGCTATCGCCACATCTACCATCCAAATTCCAATGCCACGGTGTACTAGAATTCCGTTCATATAATGCCTCACAACGGTCATCACCAACACATTTCGACTATCATAAAATGTGCACTGATTCCCCGGAAGTGTCTAGATGACACTTGTTCTCATTTTAGCATGGAGGTTCTTAACACGTCTTTTAAGGCTTGGAAGCCCTCTCTAACTGACCATACATTTGAGGACGAAAGCTGTCCTGAAAAATAATTGGGCCCCTAAGCGGTACTATGCCTCTGCCCCATAAATCTTGAGATGAAACGTCCACCTCAAACCAAAACGATGGTACCCATAACACCAAGTAATCCCACTATTACTTAGTGGATTCCACAATTAGCCGACTCGTCGGTCCTGTTTCCCAAGACTGTGTAAAATGCGTTGTCTCCGTTGGTCGGTACCTACTGACCCAAATACGTCACCACCATTACGTGGTCTCAAACTGGTAATAACCTCTATGGAGGTATCCTCCCACTCCCACGGCATAACTTGTGGTGGATGAAGTCTTCTTCCTCGTCTTAGGGTTCTCAACTTGACCTACGACGAGTCACATAATGGCTATGTAAGTACGTAGACTTACCTCGTCCCAATGATCAACCCAATCACATTTCCCATAGGAATATAACCAAAGTCTGTTCAAGACAAGGCACAATAATCAACAACCACTCACATAAGCTAGAAGTCTAAGTCTTATATGTTCTCACAAGGTCATAACCCATACCCATACTAGGATAACATGCATAGTCTCAACAACACTCCAAGGTAACAACTATATGCACATCCTAGCTCACAAACTCACGTCCATGTAATAACCATCTAAACCCTCACAAAGCCTCACAATGCATCAATACCCTCATCCCATGAACCAACTCAGAATCATGCAACCATCAAGTCATAGATCATTCCGAAAACCTCACAAACTCGCTTAAGGTTCACAAGCCACTACATGACATTCCAACTATCCTAGGTCCAACCTAGCATGCTAATAATCATCAACACTCTCTAAGGTCATCAAAGAACCTATACTCGAGGGAGGGAACTCACCAAGCAAAGACACGGGTGCGGAAGAAGGAAGAGCAGCCGCAAAAGGGAGAAGAAGACCGCAAGGGAAGGCTGACAAAACCAGCAGCCGCCCCTGCGGCCTGGGCTGGCCGCCCCTACGGCTCAGGATGTCCGCCCTCGCGGTCGAACAACAATGGTCGATTCTTCGATGGTTCTTCGGTGGATCCTTGATGTGTCAATGCCTCCTAGCTTCCTTGCTCCACCATAGATGTTCTCCACACACCACAACATCACACAAGACATCCCAAACTTGATCCCAATCACATGCAAGTCAAAGGGAAGAAATATAGGTGAAGCTATGGCTTCCACCATTGAAGCTTGAGGAAGAAGATGAAGGTGAAGGAATGAAGAAGGAGGGAAGGATGGTAAAATCCGGATCTGTAGCTCAACTCATTGCTGGACATCAAACAACAGGACGAGAAGGGAGGTCATCAAGGAAGTTCCCAAGAGCATCCAAGCTAAAGAGAGAGTGTGGAGGAGGAGGAGCCATTTCACGTAAGAGTGAAATGAGAGGAGAGAGAGAAGGGACAAGGCTGCCACAAAAAGGGTAAGCTCAAGGGTCAGCTGACCCATCTTTCTAATTTATGCAATGAACCGAGGTGTCTAAAGCAAGGGTGAAAAACGAGAGGTCGGAACGAGATTTTTAGAATAAACCTGACGCTCAACACTTCGTGCATGCGGAAAAACTGAGCTACGCCTACGGGAAGGTCGATAAACCGCTCACCACCCGGAATAAAAATTCCGGATGTTACACTACTGGGAGCTAGGCGCAAGCTAGGGAGGAGGTCAGCACTCAGTAGGTGGTGAAGGGTCGGCCTCACCAGAGGGGAAGGAAAAGAAATTAAAAATAAATAAATAAAATAACAAAAGAAAAAAAAACATACGATATATACTCGATTTAAAAATATCGGATCCGAAAAACTTTCTGAACTTTTCCGTAAAATAATTTGCGGAAAATATATAAATCAAATATATGTAAATGTACTTGTTATAGTATGATTTCCGATATGTAATTTAAATCTGATTTTATATATGAATATGAAATATACTGATACATACATGTATACTCGATTTAATTTACGACGTAATAATACTCGTAAAAATATTTAGGCTATTAAAATATCATTAAATACACGGAAAGATAAATATCGAAAATACTCCTAAAATTTGGGGCGTTACAATAGTGAAGTGTGAATCAAGCCTACATGACGAGACTAACAAATGTATTTTTAGAAAATTGGTTAAAGTAGATTCACCCATTTGATTGATGACCGTTCTTCCCGCAATAAAAGTTATAATCCCAAAAAGTAGAGAAAATATATATAAAGAGACTCAATACACAATAGTGATTCATTTCCTAATCATAAATTTGAAACATATCTTATGCATTATGTAATAAATCACTTATGTCCATATTTAGTGTAACTTTACACCTAATGTAGTCATTAAATTGTACAAAAAGTAATACTTTTGAATGAAAATACATTTGACCTATTGTAATTATTAGATTTCTTTTTATGACACACAATGGCACCATCAAACATCTAGTTTTATAAATACATACTATTAAAGAACAAAATCTTCAAGAAAATACCAAACAACGTACCTCAAGTAAATTAAAAACGACTATTACATTCAACATATCAATAAGGTCTACAATGCAAGGAAATACACGAGTCATGATGGTTCTAGTTTTCTTGGTTCTCATGTCTATGACCGTGCATTTGGTTACCTCCAACGGTGCATATACAAATTTTAATTTCCTTTTCGGTTTGTTTCACTCTTATTTCATATAATTCATCATTTCATGATATTTTGGTTTGTTGACTAATTTTTAAAAATTATCCAATTTTAAGGTGTCAATCATAACCTCAAACAAAGGGGTGAATTACCATTACTATCCTAACCACCATCATCCTCAAAAAGTTATGTGCATCGGATAAATAAATAAATTCAGGTCATGATCATATGACCATTGGTTACAAACAATCTATTATACATACTAAAACAGAGCACAAGTTGATGACGTGACGCGTTGTGGAAGCAGTGTTTTTGAAATGGAGCTCCCACAATTAAAGCCAATAAATCTTTATTTTTAAATAATTTTTTTAGGCCAAAAATCATTTATTATTAAATTAACAATTTTATAGGAACCAATTCACGATATTGCAATTTTGCTTTCCTTTTTAATTATATTTTCGGTTAGGATTTTTATTCGACGGATTTTTTTTCGAACGTTCCATCAGATTTTTCCATGGTTCGCTTAGAACTTTTACGTTTTACAAATTTGTCGAACAAAATTTAGATTTTTGGAACTACAACTTTACGTTATGTGCGAGTTTTAATTAAATTGATTCCGAATTGAATTTTATTTTCAAAACGTTCCATCAGATTTTAAGCGAACAATAATTTTTTTGATAAAATCCATCAAAATTTACGTTGTTTTTTTTTTGAAAAATACCTATAAATATATAATAAATTTTTACATGATTCCATTCTATTTTTTGATAGATTTTTAAATAAAAAACTTCCATTTTATCAACAAAATTGATTTCTATCTTGACGGTAAATTGATTTTCATTGTTGTTATATCTTTTTATCATGGATTTTAATTAAATTGGTTTCGATTTCATTTCCATTTTAGTTATATTTTCGGTTAGGATTTTTATTCGAACGGATTTTTTTTCCGAACGTTCCATCTGATTTTTTCATGGTTCCTTAGAACTACGTTTTACAAATTTGTTGAACAAAGTTTATATTTTTGGAAATAAAAATTTTACGTTATGTGCGAGTCTATATCTACTACTAGAGCAGTATATATGACAGTTTACGTGGTGCGTTGTGAGAGTAGTATTTCCAAATGGAGATCCCATAATTTTTTTTGAAAACTGTATAATTAACAATCATTTTTTTATTGTTTCATCCCTTGATTTGATTTTTAACCGTAACCCCATGTATCTGATCTATTTTCAAGTTATTAAAAAAAAAATTTGACGTGTACACCTTTTTTTATGTTAATTTTATTTATTTATTAATTTTCTTCCACCCATCAGCAAATAAGTTATTCTTAGATAATAGTTATCGGACTTTTAAAGTTAATTTTGAATTAAATTAAATTTTGTTAATTTTTTTAGCTTGTAGATATAGACCACGTGAATTTAATTGAGTTATATTAATTAAATATTTGTTTAATTACGTTAAGTTTATTAGCTTGTAGATCACGTAAATCTTTTGTAACTTTAATAATTAAAAATAAAATTAACTAATTAGCTAATAGATTTATAGTCCAAAAATATTTAATTAAAATAAAATTTTTAATACACCAATAAGCATTATAATCCCAAAAAAAAACAAAAGAGTTGTTAAATACAAAAAATTGTAAAATCAAATTGTTAGCCATTAACCCAAAAAAAAATCCCTAAACTCATTACATAATCGGAATATATATATATATATATATATATATATATATATATATATATATATATTATTCTATTAAGTATGTCCACAATATAATCTCATTTTGTAAATTTATCCTTAATAAAGTAATAGTGGTAAGTCAATTAGATTAGAGAAGTATACAAAACAAAAGCACATAAAAAAAAACTATTTCACAATATTCTTTCTTATTTTTTTCAAAACCCGCACAAGGTGCGGGTATTATACTAGTTTTGTATATAACCATAGTCAGATTAGAAATCACATTGCGTGTGATATTTAAATATGCCTCATCATTAAGTTTATTTTTTTACCAACGTTTTTAAAATACAATTGTAAGACCCGAGGTGAGACAAAAAAGAGAGTTTGTATCGCAGTGATAGATCACATATATGTTTTTTTTTTTACAGTAATCTTATTGTATACAATAATTAATGATTTAGCTTAACACTAATATACAGGCACGTATGAGGAATGTTTTGTGAAATGCGTTAAACAAAACTGCTCGAAGTATAGTATCTCAAATGAATGTTAGTTAGCATGTAAAGATAAATGCAGCCAAGATTCATCGTCTACCTTGATTTTTTTCGGAGCAGGTATATATATCTCTAGACCCATCAAGCCATGTTTCTTGTGATAAATTATTTTATCACTTTTTGAAATTAATCACTTAAACACGATAATATGAAACCAATTTCTACTTATATATACACAAATTATAATACGTTAATTTTCAAAATCTATTGTCTATCGTAACATATAATGATAAATTAATAATACCAAAATGCACACACACCAATATATCATAAATATATATTATAAAATAAGATATTTTAAGATAAAATGAAACATTTCAAACTCCTAATAATTAAATATAGTCATTGTCATCGACTACGGTTAAGTCTTAATATGTATCAAATAACACCTTTAATTTTACGAAAGTATTACTAAATACTATAAATTATCTCTTATCAAACATAGCATATCCCATGCAAATATGTAAAAATTTGAACAAACTTGAAAATTGAAGGCGAGGAAGGTAGACTAGAACTTATATTCGAGTTATAGATCCAAAAAGTTTACGAAAAATTTACATGTGTTTACCTATATACATTATAGTCGTTTACGTGTGATATGTATTGTCTCTTCTTCCTGTTTTCATAAAGTATTCAATCAAGCGATAAACTAATATTTTACTAACATCGTTAATTTCATTTGTGATTTATTATTATTATTTTGATAATGAATACAGGTACCAACGGCTACAACTTAGGTGGTCCTAGTTGTGAGGGCTGTTAATATTCATCATTAATAGGTATAGTCATAAATATATGTATATGCATATATATATATATATATATATATATATATATATATATATATATATATATATATATATATATATATATAAAATACTGATTTGGTTATGATATATTTTTTTATCGTCTAAATACTTCCATTATTAGTTTATGATGATAATAAGTTAAGTTGTGGTTTCTTTTATTCGATTATTTAGGATTTTTTTCTAAAATAATAACAAAATAAAAACAAATTCTTAGTTTAGGCATGGAATAAAACTTATTCCGAGAATAGGAAGGGATGAGGTTCGGAGTAGACCCGCAGTTTTAAACTGCGGGTTTAAATAAATAACCCGCAGTTTCAAACTGCGGGTTCCATTTTTCAATTTTTTTTTTTAAAAAAAAAGGATGACCCGCAGTTTAAAACTGCGGGTCCTTCACAATTTTTATTAGTGTCAAATTCGTGTCAAATTAAAAAAAAAAAAACCAATGAGACTCGAAACTCTGATCTTCGGATCAAAGTTCTTGCCCAAACCGCTAGGCTGTGGGAACTCTCACTAACAATTAATGATATGTAATAAATATATATTAATTATATTCAAAAACACCGAAAAAAATAAAAAGCAAAAGTGAAAACTGGGGATTCGATCCTCCGACCTATAGATTATGGAGCTTTCCAATTTCCGCTGCACCACTTCGATTTAATTTGTGAGCTTTAATGTTTTGCTTTTTCATATTTTTAACCTAAGTGGTTTATCTTATTTTGTATATATTTTTTAAATAATAATTATAAGTTCATGTTATTTTTTAAAATTATATAAATATTCAATAAAAATTATCACTCTTATTTTTTTTTATTTCTATAATTGTTAAATGATATTCATACATCAATAAAGAAAAGATATAATTCTTTTAAAAATATTGTAATTCTTATTTTTATAGATTAAAATTCGTGAGTTAAATTTTTATTGATTAAAAATATTATTTTAAAATTATATTATAATATGAACTTAAAATCACATTTGTGCAATTTTTTTAATATTTTTAATTAATGAAAATTGTATCTCAAGATTTTTCATCTACAAAAATAAAAATTACAATTTTTTAAAATAAATTATATCTTTTTGTTATTGATATATGAATATCATTTAACGTCTATAGAAATAATAGTTATAATTTCTATTGAATATTTTATATAATTTTAAAAAATAATATAAAACTATAATTATTATTCAAAAAAACATATACAAAATATAGGAGTAAACAACTTAGATTGAAAATATAAAGAAGCGGAACATTGTGATTCTAACTTCGTTGGTTATAACATATTTAATGTTGAAAACATATTAATAAATCAAAGTGGTGTAATGGAAATGGGGAAGCTATGTAATGTGAAGGTTCGAGATCGATCCTCACTCATCTCATTTGCTTATTATTATTTTCGGTGCTTTTAAACAAATTAATATATATTTACTGCATCTCATTCATTGTTATTGAGAGTTACCATAGCCTAGCGGTTAGGACAATGGTCTTCGATCCGTAGACCAGAGTTCGACGCTCATTGGGAACTTTTTATTTTTTTTTGACACGAATTAAAAATATATTTGTGAAGAACTCGCAGTTTCAAGCTGCGGGTTTCTTTCACTAATAAAAATTGTGAAGGACCCGCAGTTTCAAACTGCGGGTTCTCCTTTTTTTAAGAAAAAAAAAAAGAAAAATAAAACCCGCAGTTTGAAACTGCGGGTTATCTACTCCGAACCTAATCCCTTCCTATTCTCGGAATTACTTTTACTCCGTGCCTAATGTCGGAATTTATTTTCCTTTTGTTATTATTTAGGAAAAAAATCCGATTATTTATGCATGTACCAATAAAGATAGACCATAAATGTCAAAAAATAAGCATCACATGCGGGAACCATGAAATTTACACCAAAAGATTTTATTATGAAAATAAAAACGTTGGATTTTTTTAATTATTTTCAATACACAAATATATATATATATATATATATATATATATATATATATAGAAATTTCTTACTCAAAAGTTATCAACATTTGCCTGCACGTGATCCATTTATCTTACTTCTATATGAAGAAATGTGCACCATCAAAAACCTTGATCACCAAATGATTTTATTGGAAAATAAAACATTAGATTTCTTTTTATGACACATTATGATACCATTAGACATCTACTATTAAAGAACAAAATCTTCATGAAAACACCAAACAACGTACCTTAAATCAATTAAAAACAAAAATTACATTCAACTTATCAGTCATGACTACAATACAAGGAAATACACGATGTAACAATCCAAATCCGCGGGACTCGGAGTGCTACGGGTGGAGACCTCACAATGGGTCCCGACCCTTAGCCTAACAACAATTTCATGCAAATATGTAAAAATTTGAACAAAATTGAAAATTGAGGGCGAGGAAGGTAAACTAGAACTTATATTCGAGTTATAGATCCAAAAAGTTTACGAAAAATTTACATGTGTTTACCTATATATATTATAGTCGTGTACGTGTGATATGTATTGTCTCTTCTTAGTGTTTTCATAAAGTATTCAATCAAGTGATAAACTAATATTTTACTAACATTGTTAATTTCATTTGTGATTTATTATTATTTTGATCATAAATACAGGTACCAACAACTACAACTTAGGTGGTCCTGGTTGTGAGGGCTGTTAATATTTATCATTAATAGGGATATATATATATATATATATATATATATATATATATATATATATATATATATATATATATATATATATATATATTAAATATGGGCAATTTTGATAACTAGGCTTTTTTGAAAAACTAGAGTAGTAAGTAGGCTTTTTAATGTTTCAATTAAGTAAATATACCCCAACCTTTTGTATTTATTCTCAAACTCTACACACTCTTCTCTCAAGGGGTACATTTACTAAATACAAAACTAGAAAAAGTCTAGTAAATCAAATTGTTTCATCAAATATTGATTTAGTTATGATATATTTTGTTTCATCTATTTTTTTATCGTCTAAATACTTCCATTATTATTTTATGATGATAAGAAGTTAAGTTGTGGTTTCTTTTATTCGATTATTTATGCAGGTACCAATAAAGATAGACCATAAATGTCAAAAAATAAGCATCACGTGTGGGAACTATGAAATTTACACCAAAAGCTTTTATTAGGAAAATAAAACGTTGGATTGTTTTTTAATTATTTTCCAAATATATATATAAACTTCTAACTCAAAAGTTATCAATATTTGCCTACACGTGATCCATTTATCTTGCTTCTATATGAAATGTGCACCATCAAAAACCATGATCACTAAATGGTTTTATTAGAAAATAAAACATTAGATTTCTTTTATGACACATTATGATACCATCAAACATCTACTATTATAAATATGTACTAGTAAAGAACAAAATCTTCATGAAAACACCAAACAACGTACCTTAAATCAATTAAAAACAAAAATTACATTCAACTTATCAGTCATGACAACAATACAAGGAAATACAAGATGTAACAATCCAAATCCGCGGGACTCAGAGCGCTACGGGTGGAGACCTCACAATGGGTCCCGACCCTTAGTCTGACAACAATTTCACCGGATCTTGAAACAAGGCACAAATAAAAGGCCAAAACCAAAATACATTTCATGCAATCATGATTCCCGAATACTATTGTTCGCTAGGAGTGATGCTACAAATCCAAGGCAAGAGTGCCAATAACTTGTTTGCCCAAAACATGCACACACAAAGTCTTAAAATATATAACTCGATAATATCTCCTAAACTACCTAGCAAAACCCGCAATGTACGGGTCATTGAGTAGAAAGGGAAGCATTCCGAGGTCAAACACAAAGACCAAGGTGAGATTAAATTATGCAATGATCATGGATAGTGCAAGTCTAAGATAAGAAAAGAGAAGGGAATAAAGAAATGAAAATTATATGTTTTTGGATGGGTTTTTGTGGTGATCAAGCAAAGATCACAATCAAGCAACAATGTCAACCAATCAACAATACAAACACAAGATGTAAGATCAATGTATAGAGAGAGGATTCTAGAGATATGGACTTCCGGTTATGGCAAGGACTCAAGCTTCTAATCAACTTAGGACAAGTTGCGGTATGTTGAGATAGAATGTTTCTCTAATGGGATCAATCACTGCGTAGGTCTCATGGTTCACTAATCCCGCACCTAATGATGAGGGACTATCACCAACAACCCCTACTAGTCCTACAATGCAAGGGCCAATCAGTAGATCAAGGGCAAGAGCAATTCAAGAGGAGGTGTCCAACTTGTTTGTGTCCTTAGCTCCTAAGGAGACCATTGATGATCCATTGCTGACTGAGGCTTCCTTAGTCACGTTAATGACGATTCCCGACGACTTGGACGTGGAAGGGAGACCATGCACATGTGATTTGGAGCCATGCAAGAGCAAAGAAGAGACACTTGTTCCGGAATTGCAAGAAATGGAAGATTGAGGCTTTTGGAGCTTCTTTTGTATTTTATATCAGCTTTTGGTATAAAATGAAAGACTTTTTATAACCTTTAGGGTCAAAACATTTTAAGGGTTATTTTTATTTGTTTTATTGTCTTTTTGACAAATGTTATTCCTTTTTTAGATAGGAGGCTTTCTAGGCATATAAAAAGCCTCCCTTAGCTTCTTTCCTGATTAGATAGATTTTAGCAAAACTTGATAAACCGTCTGATACGGTATTAAACCGTGGAAGCCGATCTAGGTACAATGATCCCAAATCCGGATGAATGAAGCGAATCCAGATGCGGAATGAGACGTGGGGATGGGGATGGGCGCAGGAGGACGTTGAGAGGAACCAAAGAGAACCAACGAAGAAGAACCAAGTCTGAAGAGCCAAGACCCCGCCTCGTGAATGCCCTCGACCCGTCTCCAATACAACCTTACACTAGCTCCGGCGGGACTAGCACAAAGAGGGACTCGTGAAGGCTCGAAGCACCAATCCGAAGGCGGTTGACACAAGCAAGCTCAGCCAAGCAAACAACGACAATGCCAACCAAAAACTCTCTTGTTCTTTGATTGATTTTGTGAATGGATTACAATATGTAATTCTTAGCAAAAGAAAACGTCCCTACCTTAGCAACTAAAGAAAACTATATATAGACTCTTTTATCCAAACAACATAAAAGAAAAGAAAACTAAATACATTGGTGGAAGGAGGTAACAAGAGAGCTCCCACAAATGTAGCTAATAGTCTAACATACAAACTAACAGCATAAAAATAGGTTGACTTCTCCAAGGAACCCATGGATGACTGGACGGGTCTTAGGGCCCAACTGGGCGGCCCGACTGAGGGAAATGGATACCATTTTGGACGGCCCGGGAGGTTAGCAACGTCGAGCTTGACAGCCACTCCGGGCGGAGATTGAGACCTTGTCGAAATGGCGTCGGGTTAGGGCCGGAGTGTATCGGCAAGGCTAGACGGAAATTAGGGTTCACGCCAAATGGCTCGAAGGAAGTCGAACAGAGTCTGGGGTTCGGGCTCGATGGCGTCATGCTCGCTGGTCCATTTCCTATGCTTGCTTGTTCATCCACCTTCCCCACCTTGCCCACGTCTTGATCACTTGGCTTATTGACCTGCTTGGCTACATGATCAAGCTCCTCCTCATGATGTTCCAACGTCTGCATGGTCTCTCCCCTTTGCATGTTTACCCCTGCATTCACCAAGAGATTAATACATAATTTATGGAAGTTAAATAATTCATGCATGGTGCCATGCAATAGCACTTCCCTCGATGTAGCTTCTTGGATCTCCTTAGCTCTTGCCCTAGTAATGGGACCTTGATATTCTTCATGTGAGTTGTGCAATGGTTCATCTGATGGTCCTACATCATCCACTCCTTCTTGGAAAGAATTCGACCCCGAATTTTCTTGTTCCGACTCTCCTTCATAGGGGCTCAAATCTCCTACGTTAAAAGTGGCACTAACTCCATACTCTTCCGGTACGTCTAACACATATTCGTTATCGTTAATTCGGTATAGGATTTTGAATGGGCCATCACCCCGTAGAGCTAGCTTTGAATGTCGCTTTGTCGGAAACCGTTCCTTCCTGAGATGTAGCCAAACTAGGTCGCCGGGCTGGAAAACCATCTTCCGACGTCCTTTGTTATTTCTAGCTGCGATCTCAACACCTTTTTTTTCAAGTGTAGCCTTGGTCTTTGCATGGAGTTCCTTAATGGATGCCGCCTGTTCCAAAGCATCAAAAGCTACTCGATCCTTTCGAGGGATCGGTAATAAGTCCATAGGAGTTAAAGGGTTAAATCCATATAAACACATTTGAAAGGTGACAAAGAAGTGGAAGAATGCGTGGTTCGATTATAAGCAAACTCGATATATGGTAAAATGTCTTCCCATTCTTTTAAATTATCTTTCAACATGGTTCTAAGGAGGGTCGTTAGGGTCCTATTGGTGACTTCCGTTTGCCCATCTGTTTGGGGATGGCTAGAGGTCGAGAATAGTAATATAGTGCCCATTTTTCCCCAAAGCGTTTTTCAAAAGAAACTCAAAAACTTGACATCCCTATCACTAACAATGGTCTTAGGTATTCCATGCAACCTCACTATTTCCTTAAAGAAAAGATTTGCGACATTATATGCATCATCGGTTTTATGACATGGAATAAAATGTGCCGTTTTAGAGAATCTATCTACCACCACAAAAATGGAATCTCTTTCTTTCTTACTCCTAGGTAGTCCGACAATGAAATCCATACTTAGGTCTTCCCAAGGGGCACTAGACGTCGGTAAGGGTGTATACAGCCCGTGGGGTTGTACCCTAGCTTTGGCCTTAAGACATTCAATGCACTTCTTAAGCATGTGTTCTACATCCCTTAACATATGAGGCCAATAAAAATGAGTTTGCAACATGTGATAGGTTTTGTCCCTCCCAAAATGCCCATTAAACCTCCCTTATGGGCTTCTTCTACTAATAATATCCTAAGGGAACATCTAGGTAAGCAAATTTTATCCACTTTAAACAAAAAACCTTCAAACACAAAGTACTTATCATAAGGGCCTCGTGTAGTGCATCTATGAAATATCTTCCCAAATTCAACATCATCCACATATAATTCCTTAATGTAAGTAAAACCTAGCATCCTAGAATCCAAGGTGGTGATCAAGGTGTATCTCCTAGACAAGGCATCCGCTACGACATTATCCTTTTCCTTCTTATACTTGATAATGTAAGGAAAGGTTTTAATGAACTCCATCCACCTACCATGCCGCCTATCTAGCTTATCTTGGCTCCTAAAGTGTCTAAGTGATTCATGATCGGTTTTCAAAACAAACTCTTGGGGCCAAAGGTAATGTTGCCATGTTTTGAGTACTCTATACAAGGCATACAATTCTTTGTCATAAGTGGAACATTTTAAGCATGCGCCCTTCAATTTCTCACTAAAGAAAGCTAGAGGCTTACCGCCTTGCATAAGGACGCCGCCAATACCAATGCCGGACGCGTCGCACTCAACCTCAAAGGGTTTAGTGAAGTCCGGTAGAGCGAGTAGTGGTGCTTGGGTGAGATGTTTCTTGAGTTCCTCAAATGCTCTTTCTTGAGGTTCATTCCACTCAAAAGGAACCTTCTTTTTGGTCAAGGCCGTGAGTGGTGCGGCGATGGTGCTAAAATCCCTCACAAATCTCCTATAGAAAGTAGCTAGGCTGATGCGGGTTGGGGCCGCAAATGACTAGATCTAGATTGGGAATCCTTGAAGACCAACAATGGACGTTTTCCTTGGCAAATGGCACGCAAAATCAGATTGTTTAGAACCAGAAATGACGTTGGACAAAAGGGAAGAAAGAGAATGAAATGGAACGTGGAATGTTTGGTAGAAGTAGATCCAAAAGAACCAAACGACTCCCTTACAAGAACCTTGATCAGATTGATCAAAACCCAAGCAAGATGATGCCTTCAACCCTTTCTTCTATAACCTTACACAAGCCTTCAATGGAGACAAGCACAAGGAGGGACTAGTATTGACTAGTAGTACCAATCTCTAAAGAGATTAACACACACAAGAACAATCTAGCAAGGATTCACAACAATTCAATCAATGACTCACTTTATTGAATGAATTTTCTGAATAGGAACAAAAGCTCTAAAAGAGACGGTTTATCAAGTTTTGCTAAAATCTATCTAATCTGGAAAGAAGCTAAGGGAGGCTTTTTATATGCCTAGAAAGCCTCCTATCTAAAAAAGAAAAAACATTTGTCAAAAAGACAATAAAACAAATAAAACAACTAAAACAAATAAAAATAACCCTTAAAATGTTTTGAACCTAAAGGTTATAAGAAGTCTTTCATTTTATACCAAAAGATGATATAAAATACAAAAGAAGCTCCAAAAGCCTCAATCTTCCATTTCTTGCAATTTCGGAACAAGTGTCTTTTCTTTGCTCTTGCATGGCTCCAAATCATGTGTGCATGGTCTCCCCACGTCCAAGTCATCGGGAATCGTCATTAACGTGACTAAGGAAGCCTCAGCCAGCAATGGATCGTCAATGGTCTCCTTAGGAGCTAAGGACACCAACAAGTTGGACACCTCCTCTCGAATCATCACCATCCGCATCACTTGACTCAAAGGGACTTAGATCTCCTACGTTGAAAGTAGGGCTCACTCTATAGTCCTCCGGAAGCTCTAGTACATAAGCATTGTTGTCAACCTTACGTAGTACTTTGAATAGTCCGTCTCCCCTAGGTGATAGCTTGGACTTGCGCCTTTCCGGGAACCTATCCTTCCTTAAATGCAGCCACACGAGGTCTCCCGGTTCGAACAACACTTGCTTGCAGTTCCTATTAGCCTTGGCCGCCACTTGCCTCCCCTTCTCCTCTAGCCTTTTGCGTGTCCTTTCATGTAGTTCCTTGATGATCTCCACCTGTTTTTCTGCATTAAAATCTACTCGCTCCGCTATGGGCAACGGTATTAGATCAAAAGGGGTCAAAAGATTCAACCCATAGACACACTCAAAAGGAGTTAGATTAGTAGAAGAATGTAATGTACAATTATATGCAAATTCAACATGAGGCAAGACATCTTCCCAAGCTTTCAATTTATCTTTTAAAACAGCCCTCAAAATGGTTGTTAACGTCCTATTAGTTACTTCGGTTTGACCATCTGTTTGAGGATGACTAGAAGTCGAAAACAACAACTTCGTCCCTAATTTACCCCAAAGAGTTTTCCAAAAGAAACTAAAAAACTTAACATCCCTATCACTCACTATAGTCCTAGGTACTCCATGTAATCTAACAATTTCCCTAAAGAACAAGTTAGCTACATTATAAGCATCATCAGTCTTATGGCAAGCAATAAAATGGGCCATTTTAGAAAATCGATCTACTACCACAAAAATCGAATCTCTCCCCTTCTTAGTCCTAACTAACCCAACAATGAAGTCCATACTAATATCCTCCCAAGGTGACTTAGGCGTGGGTAAGGGGGTATACAATCCATGAGGTTTCAATCTAGCCTTAGCCTTTAAACACACAAGACATCTCTTAAGCAAGTTCTCTACATCTCTAAGCATATGAGGCCAATAAAAATGTGAATACAACATATGATAAGTCTTATCTCTCCGAAAATGCCCCATTAAGTGATACGGGGATTAGCCGCGAAGAACGGATCTAGACGAGCAACCTGTTTTCGGGAATAAAAGCAAACGAAATTCAGCAAACAAGATGCAAGGAAAACGTGCAAAACAAAGGGGGAAAACGAAATAGGAAAGAAGAACCGAAAGGAACAAATGATAGAACCCTTGGATTCGATTATCCAAGAACCAAACCGGTGACGATTCGACCCCGCTTCTTGCAACTTCACACAATCGATCTAGAATTATCGAAGGCACGAAGAGGTTGCTTCAATTCGACTTGTAGCACCAACCCGAAGGAGATTGACACACACAAGAACGAGAAAGCTATGCTAACACCACAATTCTCACAAGACAAGAGGCTGAAAACTCAAAGGGGTTCAATTTGGCACTTAGGCAATGTGTTTTACGTATTCTATCTACAAAAGGAAGAGAGAAAGGTTTATATACAACCTAGACCTTCTCTCCTAGAAAATAGAAAAGAAATAAAAATAATAATTACAATTTAGAGTGTTTTAAATAAATCCATAAAATAGACTAATTCTAGGCTTTATTTAACACTCTCTAACTAGCTTCTCACGCCAGCCATGCACATGCACACGTGAAGCTCTCCTCTACTCCATTCAACTTCTTCTTGGCTGGTCCAATGTGGCTAAGCATCATGACGGGCCTTGGACTCATTGGAGGTGAGCTTGGGTGAGATTCTTGAACCATGGTTAGGAAGATAGCATCCATCTCCGCTTGGCGTTTGGCTTGAGCTCTTGTTAGGGCTCCTTGTGGTGTTGAAGATGGAACCGGCTCGGATGACCCTTCATCATTCTCCCCTTCTTTATAAGAATTCGACCTCGAATTTCCTTGATCATTAATAAGGGGTGGAAAAGGGCTTAGATCCCTCACATTGAACGTGGGATCACAAGCATAGTCATCTGACAAGTCTAACACATAGGCATTGTCACCAGCCTTGTGTAGCACCTTGAAAGGCCCGTTTCCTCTTGGAGAGAGCTTGGACTTCCGAAGTTGTTGAAACCTCTCCTTCCTCAAGTGTAGCCATACAAGGTCACCGTCCTCGAATATAACCTTCTTCCTTCCTTGGTTTGCCTTGGCTGCGTTGTATTTGCCTTTCTCCTCAAGCTTAATCCTTGTCCTCCTATGTAGCTTCTTGATGTGTTCAACGTGCGTTTTAGCACTTAAATCCACTCGCTCCTTCTTAGGCAACGGTGTAAGATCAAAAGGGGTTAGTGGATTAAAACCATAAACACACTCAAATGGAGAGATGGAAGTAGACGAATGCACAACTCTATTATAGGCAAATTCAACATGTGGCAAGATATCCTCCCATTCCTTTAGATTCTTTTTTATAACAACCCTTAAAAGTGTGGTTAAAGTCCTATATTAGTTACTTCCGTTTGCCCATCAGTTTGGGGGTGGCTTGATGTAGAAAATAACAATTCGAAACAAAAATCCCTCAAACAAAAATCCCTCAAACAATCGAAGGGAACACCTAGGTATGCACACCTTATCAATTCGAAACAAAAATCCCTCAAACAAATAGTATTTATCTAAGGAACCTTTTTGCACACATAGCTTATATGTATCACCAAAATCAAGATCAGATTCATAGAGATCCTTAATGTAAACAAAGCCTAAGGCCCTGTTTAGTAAATTAGAGTTGTAGTTCGTAGTTGTGGTTCGTAGTTGTAGTTTGTAGTTGTGAATTGGATTTTCGTAGATTTCAATTTATAAATAAAACATTGTAGTGAAATACGATACGTGTTTAGTTAAAATAGATTTATAAACGTTAAAAGACACAAATGACCTCCTCCGTCATCATGCCATTGTTTCACATTCCAGAGATGCACAAGCAAGTCCATAGAATAGACAAGAACACAAATCATCAATTTTTTTTTACAGATCAAGCAAGTGCAGAGAATCAGACCTAGGGTTCAATTTTACAGATCTAGATTTTGCACAAGGACTATTTTCTGCTATTTGTTTGTACCAAAGAAAGAGGAAGAAGACACCAGAGAACCATTTTTGCAGATCTAGGGCTCGCTTTTGATATTCGTACAGAACAAAGAGGAAGAAGAAGGGTTAGATTCTGCACGTCGGTGCCACTACCCGTCCTCAGGCTTTTGCACCTGCGTCGATTTTGCTATTCGGGAGGAAGAAGATGCAGGTCCATTTCAGAAGAAGAGAGACAATGGTCTTCTGATTTCAGCAACAATGGAGAGGAAGAGAGGTAGAAGAAGAGTAACCGGATCTGCGCAAATCATTGTTGCAGCCATGGAATCGAGCAGCCATGGGACCGGATCTGGGCAATCCATTTTCAGATGAAGGAAAAAATGTGACCTTTGAATCTAGGCAAATCAAAGAGCGGGTTACCGGATCTAAGCAAATCGAATCAGTCATGAAGGAAGAGCGTCGATCAAGAAGGTCGTGTACGAGCCATTAGGAAGGAAGAGATGAGCCAAAGAAGGAAGACACACCATTGCAGCCATGGAATCTGACGGGACTCTTTGTTTATGGAAGAAGAAAAAAAGGGCATAAATGTCTCAAACTTTATTGTTCAAACCACAAATCTCCTGAAATCTTTAAAAGCAAGATTTCAGGAGATTTGTGTACCTAATTCAAAAATCTCAAACTAAACAGAGCTTCTAAAATATGGGACCCACACAAATCTAAAAAACGCTAATCTAGCAGTTTACTAAACAGGCCCTAATACCTTAGCATCCAATGTAGTCAACAATGTGTACCTCCTAGAGAGGGCATCCGCCACTACATTGTCTTTTCCCTTTTTATACTTGATAACATAGGGAAAAGTCTCAATAAATTCCATCCACCTACCATGCCTCCTATCTAGTTTATCTTGACTCCGAAAATGCTTCAAATTCTCATGATCGGAATGCAAAATAAACTCTCTAGGCCACAAGTAGTGTTGCCATGTCTTAAGCACTCTAAACAAAGCATATAACTTTTTATCATAGGTAGAGTAATTAAGACATGCTCCTTTGAGCTTTTCACTAAAGAAGGCATTAGGCTTACCTTCTTGCATGAGCACGCCGCCTATGCCAATACCCGAGGCGTCACACTCCACTTCAAAGGGCCTAGTTAAGTCGGGAAGAGCTAGCAAGGGCGTCTCGGTTAAGACCAATTTCAGCTTGCTAAAGGCACGTTCTTGCGCCTCCTCCCACACAAATGGCGCATGCTTCTTACAGATTTCCGTCAAGGGCGCGGCAATGGTACTAAAGTCTCTCACAAAGCGCCTATAGAAGCTTGCAAGCCCATGGAAACTCCTTACTTGGCTGATGGATGTTGGCATGGGCCAATCTTTGATTGCTCTAATCTTCTCCTCATCCACTTGTAGGCCTTGTGTAGTTACTACAAAACCAAGAAATACAACCTCATTAGTGCAAAAGCTACATTTCTTAAGATTAGCATACAAGTGTTCAGCCCTAAGGGTAAGAACTACTTCCCTTAGATGTTCTTCATGCTCCTCTAGGGACCTGCTATATATTAAAATATCATCAAAGTATACTACAATAAACTTCCCTATAAAATGCCTCAAAACATAGTTCATTAAGTGCATAAAAGTAGAAGGAGCATTAGTTAATCCAAATGGCATAACAAGCCACTCATACAAACCAAACTTAGTTTTGAAGGCTGTTTTCCACTCGTCCCCCTCCTTCATTCAAATTTGATGGTAGCCACTCCGTAGGTCTATCTTGCTAAAGGTGGTGGCGCCATGTAGCTCATCAAGCATGTCATCTAGGCGGGGAATAGGGTGGCGGTACTTGATGGTGATGTTGTTGATAGCTCGACAATCAACACACATCCTCCATGTGTTGTCCTTCTTAGGCACCAAGAGCACGGGTACGGCGCACGGACTTAAGCTCTCCCTCACGTATCCCTTGTCTAGGAGGTCTTGAACTTGCGCTTGGATCTCTTGACTCTCCTTTGGGTTCATTCGGTAGGCTGGTCTATTTGGGAGTGTGGCGCCGGGGATAAGGTCAATTTGGTGCTCAATACCTCTCAATGGTGGAAGGCCATGTGGTATTTCTTCCGGAAACACATCCTTAAACTCCTCAAGGATGGCTGAGATAGTAGGTGGTAAGCTAGCCTTGGCTTCATCACTCATCAAGGTGAGCTCCTTACACAACATCATCAAGGTGGTGTCTAAGGGTAGGTAGTCATTTTGTAGCTCAAGTTTGGAAGCTAACAAGGCTGTTGTGGGCTGTTTTGTGGCCGTGGACACAAGGGTGCTAGGCTGGTGGTTAGAAGGCATGGCTAGGGAGGGGTCTTGGCTCGACAACTTGCTCCCCTTCTTAGCTTGTCCTTGCTCTTGCTCACTTGCCTTCTTCTTTTCAAATGCCTCCAAAATCTGCAAGGGAGTCATAGATTTAAGAGTCACGGTTTTACCATTGAATGCAAAAGAATATCTATTTGTAAAACCATCATGCATAACTCTCCTATCATATTGCCAAGGGCGGCCTAACAACACATGACAAGCTTGCATAGGCACAACATCACATAAAACCGTATCTTCATAATGGCCTAAAGTAAAAGTGATCTTAGCTTGCCTATTAACCTTTAACTCACCACATTCATTCATCCAATGCAGCTTATATGGCCTAGGGTGATAAAATGTAGGAATTTGCAACTTAGATATCATTTCGGTGCTAGCAATATTGCAACAACTTCCTCCATCAATAATAAGATTACAAACCTTTCCTTTAACCGAGCATCTAGAGTGAAACAAGTTTTCTCTTTGGTTATCTTCACAAGGAGCAGGTTGTACACTTAAAGTTCTCCTAGCTATCAAAGAATTATCATGCTCAAGACTTTTATCACCAATCATGGAAGTGTTAGCTAGGATGATCAAATAACACTCTCTTAGCTAATAAACAATCTCCTTGCTCATATTCAATCCCATCATCATCCAAATCATCATGATCATGCATATTAAGCTCAAAATCATCATTATCATGCTCATACTCAGATTCGGACTCATATTGCCCTAAATGGTTAACTAGCAAAGTTCTTTTGTTAGGACAATCTGATGCGCCCTTGGATGTCCCTTTTACGTTGACCATAGACGAAGAGGACGAGGCTCTTAGAGTTCGTTCAGATGGACCAATCACCCGATCCCGAGCTAAGGCCATTGCTCGAGCCACCGGCTCCATCATCGCCCGCATTACTTCTTCACTTGGTTCCATTACCGGCATGCCATGTCTCTACACCACCATGGCATAGGCTACCGGTTCCGTTGGCGGCATGTCTCGTCTTTCCGACTCAATGGCATGAAGCTAGCTTATTTTCGGACTATATTTTCATGTTTTCCTTTTTATGTAATAAAAGGGATATTCCGTATAAGAATATTCCCTTTTGAACTTATCCTTTTGGGTTTTCCCTTTTGGGCTTTTCTTCATGTATTTTTGTTTGGCCCGTTGGCCCATAGGTAGGCAAGACTCTCTATATAAGAGATATCTTGCCTCACTTATTTTCCATGTTCAATATTACTAAGTTTTGAGAAAAATTTCCTCCTACTTAAGAATCAACCTTCGATCCACACAAAAAGGTGATGTAGGACCATCACATGGAAGCTATCAAGGTCCCATTACTAGAGCAAGAGCTAAGGAGATCCAAGAAGCTACGTCAAGGGAAGTGCTATTGCTTGGCACAATGCGTGAACCATTTAATTGCCATACATCGTGAAGGCTCGAAGCACTAATCCGAAGGTGGTTGACACAAACAAGCTCAGCCAAGCAAACAACAACAATGCCAACCGAAAACTCTCTTGTTCTTTGATTGATTTTGTGAATGATTACAAATGTAATTCTAAGCAATGGAAATAACGTAACTAATCAGTAGCTAATAAGAGGCTATATATAGACTCTTTTATCTAGATAAAATAAAGAAAAGAAAACTAAAACATTAGTGGGAAGGTGGTAATAAGAGAGCTTCCTCTAATGTAGCTAACAACCAAACAAACAACTAATTCAGCATGAGAATAGGCTGACTTATTCAAACAACTACTTGGAGTGTGCTGGCCGATTTTTAGGAGCCAAATGGGCTATCCGAATGGGCTGAATTGTTCAACAGATCCATGAGTGATTTGGATGTGTTTTTAGAGCCCAAATGATGATCCGAATGAGCTGACTTGTTACTCTCTTGGGCCTCTTTGAACGTGATCAGCTGGCTGCCCTCTTGGGCTGTTTTAGATGTGAGCAGCAGCCTACCCTCTTGGACTGCCTTGGACGTGTTTGCTTGCCTCCCCTCTTGGGCTGCCTTGCACGTGAGCAGCAAGCTATCCCTGTGGGCTGCTTTGGACGTGATCAACATCTCCTCCCTTTGCTCTTGGGCTGCCTTGGACGTGAGCAGCAGGCTATCCTCGTGGGCTGCTTTGGACGTGATCAACATCTCCTCCCTTTGCTTGCTTGCTCCTGCATTCATCAAAAGATTAACACATGATGTATGGCAATTAAATGGTTCACGCATTGTGCCAAGCAATAGCACTTCCCTTGACGTAGCTTCTTGGATCTCCTTAGCTCTTGCTCTTGTAATGGAACCTTGATAGCTTCCATGTGATGGTCCTACATCATCCACTCCTTCTTGGAAAGAATTCGACCCCGAATTTTCATGATGTATGGCAATTAAATGGTTCACGCATTGTGTAAAGTTGTATTGGAGACGGGTCTAGGGCATTCACGATTGGGGTTTTGGCTCTTCAGCCTTGGTTCCTTCGTTGACTCTCTTTGGTTCTTCTCTTCACCTTCCTGCGCCATTCACCATCCACGTTTCATTCTGCATTTTGGATTTGCCTCATTCAGCCGGATTCGAGATCCTTGTACTTAGATCGACTCATTCACGAACGATTCCGTATCAAAAGGTTTATTCGATCTCTCTAGATCGAAGTAACCTTTGTTTCATCGCTTCCGCCCCTTTGGATCCGAAACGATACAACGTTGCACAAAGAATCAAGGAGTAGTTGGAGTTTTGCTTGATCTAGATCCGGAGTTATCCTTGGTTACCTCCAAGGACGCATCAAATTGGTATCAGAGCAAGGGATCAAAGCTAAGTTCTCTTTACTCTTGTTTTTGTGCGTTATTATCTTAAACCTATTTAGCCTTTTTGTTCATGATGTTCTTCGTTTGTTCATGATGTTCTTCATTTGTTCTTCATGATCTTCATGTTGTTCATCATGTTCTTCATCATGTTCATCCATTTTCCCTGAATTTTTTTTTCTTTATCGTGTTTAATTCAAAACAAAAGGTACAAAAATAGGAGATATTTGGTTTGCCTTCAAACCATTTATCAAACCCGTCTTTTTCTTAAACCGACCTAATCCGACAATTTTGTTAATTAATTTCACCAAATCTCTTGGGATATTTTTTTAACGAAAAGTTCGGATATCTCGCATTTGATATTCCAAGAAAAGCAAAAAAAAACTCTTCATCAATACGGATTTGTGTTCAAAAAAAAAAACAAAACAAAAGAAAGTGTTGCTCAAAACGTTTCAAAGAAACGAAACACACAAAGTGAAAAGACGTCCGGCAAACCGGCCCATCCGAAAAAATCGGATTTTACAAAACGGTCAAAGACCGAAAGCAAGCAAAGCTTGCCGAGTGAACAATCCGTCCATCTTCTATCTCTCCATTTTCTTACATACGTTTGCAAAATATCACTTGTTTATTTGTGTGTAATTGGTTCAATTTTGTTGGATTTGCCTTCCTTCCCTAACCGCCAAACGGCCTTCCCCAAAGTAGAACCCGATAACGCACTTGAACTTGGGTAAAGTTGGCCTTACTTGTCACCTTGCTCACTTGATTGCTTACAATTGTGTGCTGATTTGGAGCAATGACTAACGTTGAAATGGAAACTTCTCAGGATTCTGGTCTGCTAGAGTTTAGTGAACCTTTGGCTCAAGAATCTGCTTCGTTGTCCCTCGAAAATGACTCCATAAGGCGAGAATTGGAGGCCTTGAAGGCACAATAAAAGTTTGATGCCTTGACCCGAGAAAACATTGCTTTGAAAAAAGAGCTAGAAGCTCTTAAGGCCCTTCAGATTGCTCAACGTCCCACCCCAACATATCCGAATTAGACCGTGGCCAATGCTTCCACATCCGATGCACAACGGAAAGGCAAGGGACTTTTGGGAGCCGGACCATCAAACGTTACCCGGCTTGCGTCTGTCATTGAACGCCCCCATCCTTTACCTCTTGACGGAAATGAGTCCCATGAAGAAGAGGAGGAATTCCCCGACCCGCCTCAAGATGGTTTGCCCATAGTCGATACGGAACATCGGCACCAATATTATGAGCATCAACATTAACGGTATGTCCCTTCTCCACCTCCACCTAGTGTGCCCCGCACCGACCGTCAAACCCGGGAAGAGCCCCGGTACCGTCCCAACTCAACCACCAATCATGGTCGTGAGTATGATCGTTCCGAACACCGTCGCCAACGGTCAACCCGGCAACCGAGGACCCTTGACTTTGATGAATACGATGAGCAACACAACTTCAACGAGTTCTCCGGTGATAAATCCGATTTAGAACGGGTAGCACATAACTGTCCGTGGCACCCACCCGTCATAGACCCTTATGAGAACCAAGACCGAGGTGAAGAATGGTTGCCTCCCCCAAATCCACCTAGGCAGGCCCCACCCGTTCATGGGCGCCAACGTTCTCATGGCGGCCACCAGCGAGCCAGTGCCGATGATGCCTACATTCCACCGCCCCACCCGGACCCCTACCGAGCTCGTAGGGAAGGTAAGGTTAAGTTCCCTACCTTTCATGGTGAATATGATCCGTGTGTTTTTCTTGATTGGGCACAGGATATGGAACGAGCATTAAAACATTGTCATTATGGGCTTGAATACGAGAAAATCGAGGCGGCAACTCTATACTTTGAAGGAGATGCCAAGTCTTGGTGGAACCGGTATGAGTTCACCCGTGAGAGGCGAGGATGGGCACCGATTGAGACATTTGAGCAATTGCTCTATTGCATGACCAAGAAGTACGTGCCCGAGGACTTTTAAGAATGATACGCGGTTGCAAATTGCCGAGTTCAAGCAAGGGAACCTCACTCCGGTGGCTTACTTGGCTAAACTTGAGGACATGCACATTAAGGCCGGCGTCTCGGCCTCCCCCTCCGCCCTCTGCACAAAATTTATGAGTGGGCTTAATGCCTCAATCCGGCGGCCGCTCGAGATTGTTCCATTCAAGGATTTGGGAGCATTATGCCATGCCGCCATGAAGCTATACAAACAACAACTCGAAATACCGCGATCTTCTAGGTATACCTCTTCCTCGAGTCCATATCTTTATCCGTCTAACACACGTTCTCGAGATGCGCCTAGTCCTATAGATACCGACGCTTCCATAGGAGCCCAACGGACGGGTCCCTCCAATAGGCAAGCGGGTACCGAGAAGGCACCAACCCGTGGCCCGACACCGGCGCCTCCCTCTCGAGGTCAACAAGGACCTTCACCGGCGGCTCGTCCAAGGGAGCCCGTGTGCTACAAGTGTAGCGGTTTTGGCCATGTGCAACGTGATTGCCCAAACACCAAACGTGTCTTGTTTGCCGACCCAGCATATTTCAAGGATGAAGAAGGTCAACAAGACGGCGATATCATTATTGAGGATGACCATGCCACCGACCTCCATTTTGGCATGGAACCATGTGACGACGAGCTTGCTTGCGCTCCGGCACAACCCGGTAAATTCGCTCTTGTTTCTTGTCGTATTTTGGCTATTAAAGAGCATATTCCTATTGATCAACGCGAGAATCTCTTCCACTCTCGTTGCTTGGTTAATAATACGAGCCTTTCTCTCATCATTGACGGGGCTCTTGTTGCAATATTGTCAACGAACGAGTGGTAAAACACTTCAACTTGCCTACGCCCCCCACCCAACGCCTTACGGACTTCAATGGATTTCCGATACGGCTTGTAACACCGTCACACAACAAGCTTGGGTGACGTTTTCTATTGGCGCCTATGTTGATAAGGTCCTTTGTGATGTTATCAAGATGGACGCCACACATGTCCTATTAGGACGACCATGGCAGTTCGATCGCCGAACATATCATGATGGTTATCTTAACCGGTACATGTTCTAATATAATGGAAAACGGGTCACACTTTTGCCTATGACTCCGCATGAAATTTTGGTTGACTATGCGGAATGGAAGAGGCAACAAACTATAGATGAGTCCGCTAAGGCACCGGCAAAATCGGACCCCCGGAGTCCCGATGTTGCCAATGCTAGTACTTCCAGATCCCGGAACACCGCCCCTCTTGTCCATGCTACCGAGTCCAAAGATAGTAAAGGTCGCATCGTTCCCCCGAGCGCACCTTTACTATCTTTGGACCCCGTAATTCAAGGACGGTGTGAGCCGAGGATACTCTTAGCTCGCCGGCATGATTTGCAACCGATCATGGAAGACAAGTTCCCATGTTTCTTACTTGTCCCATTCTGTTTATCTACTTCTCATGACCCGAGTAATGTGCCACACGAGGTGTCTTTGTTGTTGTCCGAATTTTAGGATATTATGCCCAAAGACCTTCCACCCGACTTACCACCAATCCGAGGGATTGAACACCAAATTGACTTTGTGCCCGGTGCGTCCTTGCCAAACCGTGCCGCATACCGAGCTAGTCCGGAAGAGACGAAGGAGCTACAACGTCAAGTGCAAGAGCTCCTAGACCGGGGACATGTGCGTGAATCCTTATCACCATGTGCCGTCCCGGTAATCTTAGTACCAAAGAAAGATCGATCATAGCGGATGTGTGTTGATTGTCGTGCCATCAACCAAATCACCGTCAAATACCGCCACCCGATCCCGCGCCTTGATGACATGTTGGATGAGCTTCATGGCGCCACCATCTTCTCCAAAATTGATCTCCGGAGCGGTTACCACCAAATCCAGATGGCCGAAGTTGACGAGTGGAAGACGGCGTTCAAAACGAAGTATGGACTCTATGAATGGCTTGTCATGCCTTTTGGCCTCTCCAACACCCCGTCCACCTTCATGCGTCTCATGAACCATGTCTTGCGCCGATTCTTGGGTACATTTGTTGTTGTTTATTTTGATGATATTTTGGTGTTTAGTACGTCTTTGGAGGATCACATCGGGCACCTTCGCCAAGTGCTCGAGTGCCTTAGACAAGAGCAATTGTATGTCAACTTTGACAAATGCGTTTTTTGCTCGGACACCACTATCTTTCTTGGCTATGTCGTGTCTAAGGATGGACTACGAGTAGACGAATCTAAAGTTCGTGCTATTCGGGAGTGGCCTACTCCTACTACGGTCACCATGGTCCGAGCCTTTCTCGCCTTAGCGGGTTTCTACCGACGCTTTGTCAAGGACTTTAGCACGGTAGCGGCACCGCTCCATGAACTCACTACCAATGGTATCACGTTTGAATGGCGTGATATCCATGCTCGAGCGTTTGATGCGCTCAAAGACCGCCTTTGTAATGCACCATTACTCCAACTCCCAAACTTTTCGAAAACTTTCGAGGTGGAGTGTGATGCATCAAATGTGGGCATTGGAGGAGTTCTCTTACAAGAGACTCGTCCAATTGCCTTCTTTAGTGAAAAATTGTCCGGTCCTTCGCTCAACTACCCTACATATGACAAGGAACTATATGCTCTAGTTCGTTGTCTTAAGACATGG
The DNA here is from genome assembly GCA_033239125.1 of Fagopyrum homotropicum. Classification (NCBI taxonomy): domain Eukaryota; kingdom Viridiplantae; phylum Streptophyta; class Magnoliopsida; order Caryophyllales; family Polygonaceae; genus Fagopyrum; species Fagopyrum homotropicum. The sequence continues at coordinate 65,866,692 of BSWB01000005.1, forward strand.
CAACATTACTTGTGGCCGAAGGAGTTCGTGATTCATTCGGATCATGCGGCTCTTTCATATCTCAAGAGTCAAACAATTCTCATTCGGCGCCATGCTAGTTGGGTAGAGTTTTTAGAGACCTTTCCTTATGTCATTCGGCATAAGAAAGGCAAAGAGAATGTGGTAGCTGATGCCCTTTCTCGCCGCTATGCCCTGGCTTTGCTCTTATCAAAGAGTTATATGTCACGGATCTTGACTTCAAGGACATATGGGCACAATGCCTCGACCTCCGAGAGCACGAGTCTTTCTTTATTAACGATGGCTATCTTTTCCGAGCGGAAAAACTTTGCATTCCGCGCTCATCTATACGCCATTTGTTTGTCAAGGAAGTTCATGAGGATCGTGGTCATTTCGGTGCTACCAAGACACTTTCCGCTCTCCAAGAGCATTTCTTTTGGCCCCGGATGAGTATGAATGTGACACGGTTTTGCAAGGGTTGCATCACATGTCATCATACAAAGTCACGCCAAGGTCCGGATGGAATGTACTCTCCTTTGCCTATACCAATGGGACCTTGGGAGGATCTATCCATGGACTTTGTGGTAGGGTTGCCTATGTCAAAACGAGGCAAAGACTCCATTTTCGCGGTAGTCGATCGCTTCTCCAAAATGACTCATTTTATTGCATGTAAAAGCACCCAAAATGCTAGTGAAGTTGCCCCTTGTTCTTTGACAATGTGGTGCGTTTACATGGGATACCATGTTCCATCGTTAGTGATCGGGACGTGAAATTCGTAAGTCACTTTTGGAGAACGTTATGGGGTAAACTTGGAACCAACTTGTTGTTTTCAAGTAGTTATCACCCCAAACCGATGGTCAAACGGAGGTGACCAATCGGACTCTTGGTGCTTTACTTAGAGCCACCACTAGGACCAACCCACGTAGGTGGGAGGACTTACTTTCTATTGTGGAGTTTTCGTATAACAGGTCTAGGCACACGGCAACTAAATTGTCCCCATTTGAAGTTGTCTACGGCCTTAATCCACACACACTGTTGGACTTCACTCCCCGCCCGCTCAAGGACGGAGAACACATCATCGCCGTGAACCGAGCCGCCCAAATCATTGAGCTTCATGAGCGGACTAGGACACAACTCGAACGTCATGCCGCCCAACTTGCCGGACAACGCAACAAGGGCCGCCGCGATGTCTCTTTTGAGCCCGGTGATCTTGTTTGGCTCCACCTAAGGAAGGAGCGTTTTCCAACTCACCGCATGAGCAAGCTCTCGGACCGTGGTGATGACCAATTCCGCATCTTAGCCCGTCATGGCCCGAATGCATACAAGTTAGAGCTCCCGGATTCCTACGGAGTACACCCGACGTTCAACATCAAGGACCTTTCCCCTTATGTTGAGCCCCTCTTTGACGATGGTGAAACGGGGACGTTTCACAGCCAAGATGGGGGACTGATGCGCCCTTCGATGTCCCTTTTACGTTGACCATAGACGAAGAGGATGAGGCTCTTAGAGTTCGTTAAGATGGACCGATCACCCGATCCCGAGCTAAGGCCATTGCTCGAGCCACCGGCTCCATCATCGCCCGCATTACTTCTTCACTTGGTTCCATTACCGGCATGCCATGTCTCTACACCACCATGGCATAGGCTACCGGTTCCGTTAGCGGCATGTCTCATCTTTCCGACTCAATGACATGAAGCTAGCTTATTTTTGGACTATATTTTCATGTTTTCCTTTTTATGTAATAAAAGGGATATTCCGTATAAGAATATTCCCTTTTGAACTTATCCTTTTAGGGTTTTCCCTTTTGGGCTTTTCTTCATGTATTTTTGTTTGGCCCGTTGGCGCATAGGTAGGCAAGACTCTCTATATAAGAGATATCTTGCCTCACTTATTTTCCATGTTCAATATTACTAAGTTTTGAGAAGAATTTCCTCCTACTTAGCTTGGGCATCAAAACCTCTCTTCTATCTCTCAAATTTCTTCCTTGGATCTCGTCTTTGATCCCAGAAATCCATATTCGAGGATTCTTCTTAAGAATCAACCTTCGATCCACACAAAAAGGTTTATTCGATCTCTCTAGATCGAAGTAACCTTTGTTTCTTCATCGCTTCCGCCCCTTTGGATCCGAAACGATACAACGTTGCACAAAGAATCAAGGAGTAGTTGGAGTTTTGCTTGATCTAGATCCGGAGTTATCCTTGGTTACCTCCAAGGACGCATCACAATCCTTCATCATGTGCCCTCTTCCTTGGCACTTAAAACATACAATATCCCTAGCTCTAGATGAAGGGTTAGAAGTACTCCCTTGAGTGCCTTTAGGTAGTGTAGGCGTGGGCTTGGTAGGGGCTGCATAAGGAGCCTTGCGTGGACCTCCTTGCTCCGGGGCTAGCTTCTCCTTGCTTGGCACCTCCCGGTTGTAATTCCCTTGTTGGCGATCTCCTTGGCTCTTCCATGAGCTAGGCGCACCATAGGCAGCCTTACCTCCTTGACTTCTTGCCTTCATTTTCCTTTCTACTTTGATTGCTAGGTGGAGCAATTCTGTCATAGAGCTATAGGAAAAAAGATCGATCTCGTTAGAAAAACTTGAATTGAGAATACGAAGATACCTAGCCATTGTAGTCTCTTCATCCTCTCGCACATTAGCCTTTACCATGGCCATTTGCATGGCATTATAGGTCTCCTCGGCGGTCATGACTCCTTGCCTCAAGTTCTCCAACTTTGCCTCAATTCCCTAGTGTAATGTTGAGGCACAAACCGAGCTCTCATCAAGGCCTTCATGTGCGCCCAAGTAACTACCGGTGCATCCAAAGTTCTCCTCCTTTCCTTCACCAAATCATCCCACCATATCATAGCATAATCAATAAACTCAAGAGCTGCGAAATGTACCTTCTTATGCTCGGGAAAATTATGGCATGACCATATTTGCTCTATCTTCGCCTCCCAAGCCATGTACACGTCCGGGTCACATTTGCCTTCAAAGCTTGGGATCTTCACCTTCACTTTGCCAAGGCCATCATACTCCGGACTCGCTCCCTCCTTGGCTGGCCGCCATAGGGCTCACGCCTGTGCTCGTCTTGGCGCCGGGCGTCATGAGGTCTCCGGGGCTATTGGCGCTCCCTTCGCCCGTTTGGCCTCCATTCCTCGTCATCTCCATCACCGTCCTCATCCTGCTCATAAGCTTGATTCTGAAACTTTTGAGGATAGTTAGGCATATTATCATGTATAATAGGAGAAGAATGGATAAAAACGTGCTCCTCGAAAGCAAGATTGCCCCATCCTGGTTGGGACACGGTTTGGCCTAAGCCTTGGACATTCCGAGAGGGCTGCGTGGCATTAGAGTGCCGGGATGCTTGAAACGCCTCTTGTTGGCTTTGGAGTGGTATTCGGTCTTTCCCTTGGTGTTGATCCCTCGAGTGGTCTCCTACCTGCATGTTGCCTCCTAGTGGCCGAGGCTCCGGAACTACCTTAGGCGCCTCCAAGTTGGACAGCCTTGTAGTTAACCCTTCAATGCTATCTTTCAGGCCCTTGATAAGGTTAAACAACTCCGGGGAAATAGGCTTGGGGATGGGCGTACCTGTGGAAGTTCCTGACATTGTTCAAAGACACTAAAACACTCAAACACGTTAGGTTAGCTAAAAACAAAAACGCCTCACAAGTGTATCACTCGAAAGCAAAATCTCACTCTCTAGTGGTGCTCAACAAGCTTGTTGATGGCTCGTCTTGTATTAGTCAAAGACCTCACGTGAGTTCAATACTTAGCCAAACAAAAGCTTTAAAGTAGAAGCGAAATTCGATTTCAATCACCTTAAAAACGTGTTTGACTCAATAAAAGAGAAGAAAAGACTCAAAACGGAAAGGACAAGTTGCACGAATGTTATATGCAACTAAGTATGGACTCAAAATTTGAACTCAAGATAAGCCTTGAAAGAACTTACTCGTCAAGCCTAAGCAAGCAAACCTTGGACACCGAAGGTGTGTGTAGAAGGGCTGGTCAAGGCTAAGGCGTGGCTCGAGTGAAGTGAGCTAGGCGTGGGCCAAGGCGTGGCTAGGCGAAGCTAGGCTAGGTGTGAATGGCTTGGTCCTTTGAGTGAGATGAGCTCTTTTGTAGTCCTTTTTGGTTGATGAACAATAACACTTAGCAAGCACAACTTTTGAGTGAGATGAGCTCCTTTGTAATCCTCTTTGGTTGCTGAACATTAACACTTAGCAAGCACAACTTCAACTATTACAAAATATGAAATAAAACAAGAATAAGCTAGCAAGAATGAAATGAAATGAATAACTAAGGGTGATTTCTTTTCTCTTTCTTTTCTTTTTTTTTCTTTTTCTTTTCTTTTCTTTCTTTTTTTTTTTTGAAACTCGGATTTTCTTTTCTTTTTTTTTTTTAACTTACTGCTGGAATTAAATAAAATTAAAACAAAAATGCTAAGAAAATCCTAATTAGTTGCAAGAGGATAGAGTTGACCAAGTAAATAGCTAACCAAGGGTGAAAAATCAAAAAAATAGGCTAAAAATGTGGAGGAAAGAGGTGGCTGAAAATGTGGAGGAGAGAAGGCGGGAAAATAGGCTGGACGATCAGCCTTCTTCTTTTTTTTTTTGAAAGTTTAGGCTTGTTTGGTGTTTGGATGTGGGACAAGGGCTGGTGGCGGCTTAGTGGTAGGCACAAGGAGCTGGTGGTAGGCGCGGTGTTGGAGTGGTGTTGGAGTGGTGCTGGCGTCCAAAATTCACAAACAAAAGCAACAAACTTGTTAGTTCAATCAAAAAACTTGGAATAGAAATGGCAATGGCAATAGACTCAAAACAAAGCAAGACTCAAACAAGAAAAGAGACACTTTTGGTTTTTGAATGATTTACCGACTCTTTTTGTAGGTTGAACGTCAATTAGCTCTGATACCAATTGATACGGGGATTAGCCGCGAAGAACGGATCTAGACGAGCAACCTGTTTTCGGGAATAAAAGCAAACGAAATTCAGCAAACAAGATGCAAGGAAAACGTGCAAAACAAAGGGGGAAAACGAAATAGGAAAGAAGAACCGAAAGGAACAAACGATAGAACCCTTGGATTCGATTATCCAAGAACCAAACCGGTGACGATTCGACCCGCTTCTTACAACTTCACACAATCGATCTAGAATTATCGAAGGCACGAAGAGGTTGCTTCAATTCGACTTGTAGCACCAACCCGAAGGAGATTGACACACACACGAACGAGAAAGCTATGCTAACACCACACTTCTCACAAGACAAGAGGCTGAACTCAAAGGGGTTCAATTTGGCACTTAGGCAATGTGTTTTACGTATTCTATCTACAAAAGGAAGAGAGAAAGGTTTATATACAACCTAGACCTTCTCTCCTAGAAAATAGAAAAGAAATAAAAACAATAATTACAATTTAGAGTGTTTTAAATAAATCCATAAAATAGACTAATTCTAGGCTTTATTTAACACTCTCTAACTAGCTTCTCACGCCAGCCATGCACATGCACACGTGAAGCTCTCCTATGCTCCATTCAACTTCTTCTTGGCTGGTCCAATGTGGCTAAGCATCATGACGGGCCTTGGACTCATTGGAGGTGAGCTTGGGTGAGATTCTTGAACCATGGTTAGGAAGATAGCATCCATCTCCGCTTGGCGTTTGGCTTGAGCTCTTGTTAGGGCTCCTTGTGGTGTTGAAGATGGAACCGGCTCGGATGACCCTTCATCATTAAGCCTCCCATATTGGCTTCCTCAACAAGTAATAGCCTAAGGGAACACTTAGGAATGCATACTTTATCAACTCTAAATAGAAAACCCTCAAACAAGTAATACTTATCAAAGGCTCCTCTAGATGCACATTGCTTAAAAATGTCTCCCAAATCAGAATCATCAACATATAAATCCTTAATATAATAGAAACCTAAGACCTTAGAATCTATAGTTGTGATTAAAGAATGTCTCCTAGAGAGAGCATCAACTACAACATTATCCTTGCCCTTTTTATACTTTATGATATAAGGAAAAGTTTCTATAAACTCCATCCATCTACCATGTCTCCTATCTAACTTATCTCCTATCTAACTTATCTTGACTCCTAAAATGTCTTAAACATGCTCCCTTTAATTTCTCACTAAAGAAGGCTAGTGGCTTACCCTCTTGCATGAGTACTCCTCCAATGCCAATACACGAAGCATCACACTCGACCTCAAAAGGTTTGGTGAAGTCCGGAAGAGCTAGGAGAGGTGCATGGGACAACCACCACTTCAATTCCTTAAACGCCTTCTCTTGAGCATCTCCCCACACAAATGACACCTTCTTCTTTGTCAAGGACGTGAGTGGGGCTGCTATGGTGCTGAAATCTCGCACAAAACGTCTATAGAAGGTTGCTAGGCCGTGGAAACTCCTCACTTGACCGACGGTTGCGGGAGTAGGCCATTCCTGGATTGCCTTGATCTTCTCTCCATCCACCTCTAGACCTCTTGTGCTCACTACAAAACCAAGAAAAACTTGATTAGTAATAAACTCACATTTCTTCAAATTAGCATACAAATATTCAAATCTAAGAGTTGCAAATACTTCCCTCAAATGTTCCTCATGCTCTTTAAGTGACTTACTATAGATGAGGATGTCATCAAAGTAAACCACAACAAACCTACCAATGTAGTGTCTCAACACGTGATTCATCAATCTCATAAATGTGCTAGGAGCATTGGTTAAACCAAATGGCATCACTAGCCACTCATAAAGACCAAACTTGGCCTTGAATGCCGTTTTCCACTCATCTCCCTCCCTCATTCTGATTTGGTGATAACCACTCCTAAGATCTATCTTAGAGAACAATGTGGCTCCATTCAACTCATCTAACATGTCATCTAAACGTGGGATAGGATGGCGGTACTTAATGGTGATGTTGTTAATGGCTCTACAATCAACACACATCCTCCATGTATTGTCCTTCTTAGGCACTAAGAGGATGGGAACGGCACTAGGACTCACACTCTCCTTTACATAACCCTTATCTAGGAGTTCTTGGACTTGGTTTTGGATCTCTTGGCTCTCCTTAGGGTTCATCCTATAGGCTGGACGGTTTGGGAGTGTAGCACCGGGAATAAGATCTATTTGGTGTTCAATACCTCTAAAAGGTGGAAGGCCAACCGGAATCTCGTCAGGAAACACATCACTAAACTCATCTAGGATAGCTAGGATAGGCTTAGGTAGGGTGGCCTTGGCTTCATCAAAGTCACTAAGCTCTTGCACAAGCTCACAAGAATGGCATCTAAAGGGGTGTAATCTAGGATGTACTCCTCCTTGGATGCTAGAAGGACACTAGAAGGTGTGGCTAATAGGGTGGTACTAATCTTGGCCGTGGGTTCTGTTTTAGACCGTGAGCTATCCCCTCTCTTTTTCACCTCATTTTGCTCCACACTTAACTCCTTCTTCTTCTCATAAAATTCAGCAATCTGCAATGGTGTCATAGGCTTAAGAGTTAGTGTTTGACCATTAAATTCAAAGGTATGCCTATTAGTAAAACCATCATGCTTAACTCTCCTATCAAATTGCCATGGACGTCCCAAAAGAATATGACAAGTTTGCATGGGAACTACATCACAAGTAATGGTGTCCTCATAGCTACCTAAAGTGATAGTAACTCTAGCTTGCCTATTTACTTTTAATTCTCCACAATCATTCATCCAATGCAATTTGTAAAGCCTAGGGTGATAAAATGTGGTAATTTGCAACTTATTAATCAAATCAGTGCTAGCTATATTGTAACAACTACCTCCATCTATGATCATATTACATACCTTCCCTTTAATTAGACATCTAGTATGAAAAAGGTTCTCTCTTTGATTATCTTCACACGGAGCTAGCTTAGCATGCAAAGTTCTTCTAGCTATTAGTGATTCTCCATGCTCATATTCAATGCCCTCATCACTATCACTACCAATTTTATGCAATCCATTAAGGTGGGTGTTATCATCATTTTCATGCTCATCCTCACTCTCATATTGTCCAAATTGATTTAAAATCAGAATTTTCTTATTAGGACAATCCCTCATGTAATGACCTCTACCTTGACATTTAAAACACATAATATCTCTAGAACGAAGAGTAGAGTTAGAGGTACTCCCTTGAGGACCACTTGAAGGCTCATTCATGGGTCTAGAAGATGAATGAGGTGTTGAGCTCCTTCTTTGTGCTCCTTGGTCCATGGTTGATGTAACACCCCGAATCCGCGAGACTCGGGATGCTACGGTCGGAGACCTCACAATGGGTCCCGACCCTTAGCCTGACAACAATTTCACTGGATCTTACAACAAGACACAAATAAAGGCAAAACCGATCTTCATTTTAATGGAATGATATGAACCCCAAAAGAAAACAACGAAAGACTTCAGCCAAGATACAACGCTAAAGGCAACCGCCATACACACGACATACATAAAACCCTAAACAATACATAAAAACAACCCCCAAAACTCATCCTAAAATGTACGGACCCCGACTGCCCACTCTTCCGGATCTCTCGGCCGCGCCCCTAACCTGTAAGACAACTACAACAATATCGGTATAAAACCGTTAGCTAGCATTCAAGGCATTAGAATCATGGTATTGGCACACACACACACATAAGGCATCATAAACACACAACATGTTCCAAAACACACAATCCGATTTATTATCTTTTTATTATTAGGTCATATCCCGTTCTAATTCAACTTCTTTTGTGACACGAGAATCTTAAAGATCTCGCCCTTGTCCCCTTTCACCATACGGGTTTGTACTTGATGCGGATCAACATCACCCGATGGGCTGGTCGCAAGGCACCTCCCAGTCATCCCCATTTTGGACTGGACAAGCGGTCACCGCCCGTTATCATACACTTGGGCCAAATATAAACATATAAAGGTCGGTAATCCTATTTCCGGTTTAGTTGTTATAAACCATAAACAATAAACACACACATAAACAATAAACACACACCACCAACACGCATCGAAACTAATACAGAGAATACGAGCTAAGTAAGTCCGGAGACTTACCTGAATCGAGTCAAAATCCTGTTAATGCTATTACTCGATTCCGTAAGGATAAGATCTCAAACACCTGAGTATAATAGGAAGACTCAATCAATATCATATCCATACCCTTAGAAGTTTCCACTTCTAAGTTAATAAGATCATCTAAGGGAAGACACTCAAGGTAGCCTTACTTGGAGAAAAGAACGCCTAAATCTGAAAACCCTAAAAAAAAAATCAAGAAAGACTCCTAAACTTTTTCTAAATCCAATAATCTATGTCCAAAAATAAAAAGAAAAGTTCTACTAAGCTTGAAAGCTTCTTCGACTTTCAAGCTCCTTATCAATATTAACTAAGGTCAACTAAACGCTACTACTAAAATTCTTAAAGTTCCAAGAAATCCCTAAACGTACCAAGCGAGCCTATTATCAAAAGAAGCTAACTTAGTTCATTCATCCAACATATAACTCGTCCTCATCGCTAGTCCAAAAGCATACTTCTATTACCATCATACCATTCCATTTACAACATTAATCTATCATACAAATTCACAACTTATATATACTTCACAACCACTTGATATACACAAGCCTCTCCACTTCTTAAAACGGATATTCCAATCAACTTCGATTACTAACCGTCTACAAATACTCGACATAATATTCAACATCACCAAATGCCACACAAACAGATACATTTATCCTTAAACAAGATTAAAAGAACCATAACCTTAATTCCCATAATTAGGCTTACTGCAGTTGCAAAACCTCACCTAAAAGACTCAACCTATTGCACAACCGGGAGAGGAGGGATGGCGGCCGACGGCCGGCAGGTCTGGCGGAGGCAAGGCGGCCGTCTGCAGTGATGCAAGTCCACGGTGGTTGTTCTGGGGCGAAGCGACTCCGGCGGAGGAAGAAGGAGAGGAACCGCAACAAGCCCGGTGGTTGAGCAGGTCCGGCTGTCGAGTCGAAGAAGAAAGAAAGTGCAGATCCGGTGAGAAGAAGAAAGAGGGAGGTCGTCCAGCCGGTTGGGTCGAAGGCACCTTCTCCCTGTCCAGCGATGTAGAGTAGAAGCTTGGGCTCGGCAGCAACAGAGGAAGATTGAAGCTGTAGTGTCGGAGAAGAACCCTAGAGGTGAAATCGATCTCCTCGCGACACCCTTACGCCGTCTGGATTGGTGGCCGGAACGGTTAGAACCCTAACCTATAACTGGCGGCCGTGTCCTTCGCGAGCAGAAGCAATACGCCCCCATGGCATCAGGCCTAAGACGGAGAAGCAGCCCTAGCGTCGGTACTAGAGGCAGAACCAGAAGGAGGCAGAACCAGAAGGAGGCTGCTTACCTTCTTCGAGCCGTCGGGGCTTCGGTGGTACTATCTGGAGTGACTTCATCGGCCGTGCAACACCGGAGAAGAATGAGAGGAAGGGTGCGACAGTGAGAAGGATAGGGATAGGGCGGTTGGGTTTGGGAGACTCTGGCGAGAGAGAGAAAGAAGGCACCGGCGGCTGCTTTACATTTCCAGGTGAGGAGAGGGAGAGCGTAGGTAGGCGGCCAGCTTGTGAGAGATCTCTTCCGAGAGAGTTAGGGTTAGGGAGCAACGAGGTGGACGGGCCACTCATGAAGGAAGGGTCTCTTGGGCCGGCCCGTCTTGACGGCCCAACTCTTTAATCTTACTGGTTAAACGAAATAAAAAGAACGATAGAAAAAGTCTAAATTAGCCAAATTCCGGTTAGGCCCGGAATTTATCAAAATAAATTTTGGGATAAAATAATGGTGTAAATACGGATAATATATATATATATATATGTGCATATCAAAGCTCATAAAAAAAATTATTGAGGCCATAAAAATAAAACCAAATCTAAAATGCACCCAATAAACGGGTCGTTACAATAGATCCCCCTAAAAACAAGTTTCGTCCCGAAACTTGCCACACGCCGAACTTCTCGGTCCTTTAAGGCGAGGTATGAACTCTCACTCTAAGAAGGGTGAAACTTTCTAATCTATATACACAAACTATTCAAACCATCACCGCGAGATATAACATGACATATAATACATTGTCGCACAAGTCACAAATACAAATAATATCACACATGCACATGACTCCCCTAAGGGAAGACCTAGGTCTAACCCATCGATTCTATCGACGCTACTAACTCAGCATAAAACTCAATCAAAAATATTATCTTCCGTCTTCCTATTAGCCTCATTGGGTCTTCCACTGCCACTAAATCATCAAGACTGGCAATACCTCTCGAGTCATGCATGTATTTCCTAGACTGATACACATGAAACCCCGGGTGAACAACCGCTACTCTCGGTGGCTACGCCAACTGGTAAACTACTTTCTCAACTCACTCTAAGATTCCAAAAAGGTCCGATATATCGAAAACTTAACTTTTGTCTCGGTTCTTTCTCCATACAAAACTTCCATTATGTTTCTCTTTGGTTGTCTCTAACAAAGAAGATCAAACTTCTTAAGTGGTCCTGCTAAACCCAACTTTGTTGTTACATCTTCTCAATATAGTTGTAAGTTCTAAGTAATTAAGGAAATATTTTGCTTTATACTGCTATTACTAACGAGACACGTATGCTATAACTTTTACATCGTTCCTCAATACTCAATCAAGACCTTGTCTTGAAGAATAGCTTGTACATGTCAAACCCATCATACCTCGAGACAGCGTAAAACTAGATGCACCAATGAATCTCCTCATAACTCTCAACAACTCTATTGTCCATTCTTCGTCCCCTATAATACTTCATTGTCATCCGGAGTAGGTTATCCATAAATGGTGTTACTTTGGAAAATCTCCCCACAAATTTCGGAATGACCGGCATTCAAGAAAACTTGTAACTTCTTACACATTCTTCGGGGGGTTGTCATCCCGAAACAACTTGTCTTACAACTTCTCTCTTCTACGAGAGTAGACCAAAATATCTTATCTAGGCATTAGTAAGCCCATATGGAATCACTACAACTCGTAGTTACCATGATTTGTAAGAAATGTCGTATTTGCAATATCTCCGTCTTGAATTCTCAATCGGTGACAATCAGACCTTAAATAATTTTTAGAAGAGATTACCGACCCTTGCAACCAGTCACGTAGATCATCTATCCGTGGTGAGGGATACTCGTTCTTCATTGTTATCTTGTTCGGCTAACGGTAATCAACGTACAAACGGAGATAACCGTCTCTCTCCTTGCAAACCGGTGTCCTCTATAATAACTTCAAATCATGAATTCAAGATTTATCCCAACATGAACTTCAAATCAGGAATTCAAGACACACTTTCCATATGAACTTCAAATCAAGAGTTTAAGATAACATTCGGAGTTCTCCATAACATTTCACTAATTCTAATGAACTCTTTTCAATAAGTTCTTGCAATTGCTCCTTCACTTGCTTCCACAACTCATGTCTTTTCACAAGTGTCATTCCATACGGCGCCTTAGATATCGGAATTGAGTCAAGCTTGACCTTAGTGGAAAAATCCACATTCTGACATATTGGAATCCGTGGTACCTCGGTCTTCGTCTCTTTTTCTTTTTTTTTTTTTTTTTTTTTTTTTTTTTTTTTACCTTGGACTGGCACGACCTTGTCTTAAAACTTGGCAGGTGGTCATGATACAATTAATCTACCTCGATCTACTGAGGTGACGTCTTTAAGACTCGTGTATTGTTCTCTATTCAACTATGACCGCTCTTGTTCTCTTTCACGGGTCCTTCTCTCGAGAGTATTGTTCCCTCTTTTTCACCTTGAAGGTCTGGTCGTAATAACCTTTTAAAAAACTCATACTTATGTGTTGTCATAAACGTCCTAACTATAGGGCATAGCCACATTTTATAACCAATTGATCTTATCTTCATCGCTCTCCCGGACATCCAAACATATTAAGGGAGTTCTTTGTATTCTACCCAAGCTTGCATCATTCTTTCGAGTAGGTGTAAAACTTACTTCATGTCTTTATGTAATTGTCAAATGACTGCAGAGGCTCTAAACTTGATCTTTCATGTACTTTTTGTACGTCCCATATCGACATCTACTTCAAAACTTCAAAAATCTTCTACTGGCCACCTTATGTAACTCTTGGTATCCATGAGCAACTTCACAACCGTACTAGCGTGCCTTTAGGCAAAATTTCTCAACCACAATCACTAAAAGATCCACTCATTATTCCTCCAAGCACTAATCATCATAACTCTGAGCTTGCAACGTTGCTCTAATCTAGGTCCTTCCTTTCACGCCATAGCCACCATGTCTCTTCTATGTGAGTCTGAAACATTTATCTCATCTTTTGCTCGCGAAAACATACGCTCCATTTCATTACCATAACATACCATGCATTCTATTTATGTATTCCCATTTTACATACATCAATTGTAGAAAAGCTTCACTTCCTCTCGCTCCTCTATCCCCTTAACTCTTATCAAACCTAACAATTCTTATCCGTGTCGTTTCCCCCTATGCCGATCTCTGCTTGAACTCGTTCCACATTATTTGATTTAAAACAAATGCGCTCGGTCGATATTACCCCCTTACTATGGACATTGATCCACCGCGAATACTCCCAGCTCTTGTTGTCGATCATCTATGTTCCCATAGTCTGGTTTACTCTTCCCATCTACACATATCAATAGACAACCCGCACTTGTGCGTTCTTAGTTGTCACCGATTAACTTATATCTGATCTTCTCCGAGGTTAAAGACTTACCATTCAACTACACTTTCCATGCTACCACTCTTATGAAGGCTACCCTCCTCGGGGTACTCTACCTTAATCTCCATTAGCTCATTTTACTCTCCTTCAAACGTTAGCTCCTATTATACTCCTCTCTTCTTTCCGCTTCCTTAAGATTACTATACCTCCCCAGTGTTATGCGATCCAACTTCGTAGTCTTAACCGTTCTTCATAATATCTTGTAAGTGCATCTTTCCTACATTTCTATCGTTAGTAACTACTCGCTCTTCTCTCGATCGGTATCCTTCATCTTCCGATAAAACTCCTTATTGCATCTTTCATCTTTTGAAGACCATCACCCACACACACTTTCTCCTTCTTAGCGTTGCTCAGTCTCATTACCATGATGGAAAGCAATTGACTCCACAAGGTAATTCTACTATGTGGGCTTCCACCACGTGGTCTTCCTCGTGATTCTAGTATTTCCGAAAAAGTCTCCTACTTAGGATCTCGTACAACCGTCACTTCACTTTCTAGTTCCTCTGTAAGCTTAAATTACATATTTTTTTAAATCCTCGTAATAATTCGACCACACTTCACTTCCTGACTCCCATGCTTAGGAGCACTTAGGATAACTTCACGTCTTAATGCAATACCACTTTCACCCTTGCAAGAATGTACTCCTCCTCTTCTCGATACACATCTTTGCTTTATCGCACGTCACTTGGAAGAATATTAGGTTCTTTGTCTCGACTTCACTTTATTGTTACTCGTCATCGCTTTCTCGGAACCACTCCCACAACTTCATATCGCTTCTCTATTTATATAGTTTCCATCTCGATTTTGCTTATGTTGACTCGAGGTTCTCTTCTCTTTGTTTGTCCTTGCGGTTAATGTCATCTCTAGTCTTCATATGGCTGTGTAGACGCTCTATAAGGAGTTTGAGAAATCACCGGGGTGCTCACTAAAACGTGATGTTCAACTCGATACTTGAGCATTTTCATCTTCGTGGTGACACTATCCTAAGCCAAAAGGCATTGTTCAAGGTGCGATGATAGCTTTCTATCATCCTAACTATAAGGTCCAAAAACCATATGCTACTATATATCCTAGTACATGTATATGACTATATTAGTCCTATGTCCACATTGCTATAACCAACATATCACATCCAAGCAAAACTATTACAGCAAAACTATTACAACAAAACAAGGTACCAACACTTATATGATATCATCATGCCACATGTACAAATATCAATATAAAAATCATGCCTTCATTTTCACATAACAAGTCCATCATGCATAACTATAATCAACATATAATAATATTCCAACAACATCCTAGGCCCACGATAAATATCTACATAACTACACATATCTCTATATATATATATACTAAAAATCCAATAAACTATGCTGCCGAGATCCACGGAAGGAGTGGTGGTCCGTACATTCTACCCCGACTCATGCATATGATTTTGAAAAAGAAAACTCAGAACCCGCGGGGTTCTGTTTATTCCTTATTCGGCCTTTAGAAGATTGCGAGTGCCATTGTTGTCAACCTAGGGCTCTGATACCACTTTTGTAACACCCCGAATCCGCGGGACTCGGGATGCTACGGGCGGAGACCTCACAATGGGTCCCGACCCTTAGCCTGACAACAATTTCACTGGATCTTACAACAAGACACAAATAAAGGCAAAACCGATCTTCATTTTAATGCAATGATATGAACCCCAAAAGAAAACAACGAAAGACTTCAGCCAAGATACAACGCTAAAGGCAACCGCCATACACGCGACATACATAAAACCCTAAACAATACATAAAAACAACCCCCAAAACTCATCCTAAAATGTACGGACCCCGGCTGCCCACTCTTCCGGATCTCTCGGCCGCGCCCCTAACCTGCAAGACAACTACAACAATATCGGTATAAAACCGTTAGCTAGCATTCAAGGCATTAGAATCATGGTATTGGCACACACACACACATAAGGCATCATAAACACACAACATGTTCCAAAACACACAATCCGATTTATTATCTTTTTATTATTAGGTCATATCCCGTTCTAATTCAACTTCTTTTGTGACACGAGAATCTTAAAGATCTCGCCCTTGTCCCCTTTCACCATACGGGTTTGTACTTGATGCGGATCAGCATCACCCGATGGGCTGGTCGCAAGGCACCTCCCAGTCATCCCCATTTTGGACTGGACAAGCGGTCACCGCCCGTTATCATACACTTGGGCCAAATATAAACATATAAAGGTCGGTAATCCTATTTCCGGTTTAGTTGTTATAAACCATAAACAATAAACACACACATAGACAATAAACACACACCACCAACACGCATCGAAACTAATACAGAGAATACGAGCTAAGTAAGTCCGGAGACTTACCTGAATCGAGTCAAAATCCTGTTAATGCTATTACTCGATTCCGTAAGGATAAGATCTCAAACACCTGAGTATAATAGGAAGACTCAATCAATATCATATCCATACCCTTAGAAGTTTCCACTTCTAAGTTAATAAGATCATCTAAGGGAAGACACTCAAGGTAGCCTTACTTGGAGAAAAGAACGCCTAAATCTGAAAACCCTAAAAAAAAAATCAAGAAAGACTCCTAAACTTTTTCTAAATCCAATAATCTATGTCCAAAAATAAAAAGAAAAGTTCTACTAAGCTTGAAAGCTTCTCCGACTTTCAAGCTCCTTATCAATATTAACTAAGGTCAACTAAACGCTACTACTAAAATTCTTAAAGTTCCAAGAAATCCCTAAACGTACCAAGCGAGCCTATTATCAAAAGAAGCTAACTTAGTTCATTCATCCAACATATAACTCGTCCTCATCGCTAGTCCAAAAGCATACTTCTATTACCATCATACCATTCCATTTACAACATTAATCTATCATACAAATTCACAACTTATATATACTTCACAACCACTTGATATACACAAGCCTCTCCACTTCTTAAAACGGATATTCCAATCAACTTCGATTACTAACCGTCTACAAATACTCGACATAATATTCAACATCACCAAATGCCACACAAACAGATACATTTATCCTTAAACAAGATTAAAAGAACCATAACCTTAATTCCCATAATTAGGCTTACTGCAGTTGCAAAACCTCACCTAAAAGACTCAACCTATTGCACAACCGGGAGAGGAGGGATGGCGGCCGACGGCCGGCAGGTCTAGCGGAGGCAAGGCGGCCGTCTGCAGTGATGCAAGTCCACGGTGGTTGTTCTGGGGCGAAGCGACTCCGGCGGAGGAAGAAGGAGAGGAACCGCAACAAGCCCGGTGGTTGAGCAGGTCCGGCTGTCGAGTCGAAGAAGAAAGAAAGTGCAGATCCGGTGAGAAGAAGAAAGAGGGAGGTCGTCCAACCGGTTGGGTCGAAGGCACCTTCTCCCTGTCCAGCGATGCAGAGTAGAAGCTTGGGCTCGGCAGCAACAGAGGAAGATTGAAGCTGTAGTGTCGGAGAAGAACCCTAGAGGTGAAATCGATCTCCTCGCGACACCCTTACACCGTCTGGATTGGTGGCCGGAACGGTTAGAACCCTAACCTATAACTGGCGGCCGTGTCCTTCGCGAGCAGAAGCAATACGCCCCCATGGCATCAGGCCTGAGACGGAGAAGCAGCCCTAGCGTCGGTACTAGAGGCAGAACCAGAAGGAGGTTGCTTACCTTCTTCGAGCCGTCGGGGCTTCGGTGGTACTATCTGGAGTGACTTCATCGGCCGTGCAACACCGGAGAAGAATGAGAGGAAGGGTGCGACAGTGAGAAGGATAGGGATAGGGCGGTTGGGTTTGGGAGACTCCGGCGAGAGAGAGAAAGAAGGCACCGGCGGCTGCTTTACATTTCCAGGTGAGGAGAGGGAGAGCGTAGGTAGGCGGCCAGCTTGTGAGAGATCTCTTCCGAGAGAGTTAGGGTTAGGGAGCAACGAGGTGGACGGGCCACTCATGAAGGAAGGGTCTCTTGGGCCGGCCCGTCTTGACGGCCCAACTCTTTAATCTTACTGGTTAAACGAAATAAAAAGAACAATAGAAAAAGTCTAAATTAGCCAAATTCCGGTTAGGCCCGGAATTTATCAAAATAAATTTTGGGATAAAATAATGGTGTAAATACGGATAATATATATATATATATATATATATATATATATATATATATATATATATATATGTGCATATCAAAGCTCATAAAAAAAAAATTATTGAGGCCATAAAAAAAAACCAAATCTAAAATGCACCCAATAAACGGGTCGTTACAGTTGATGCTTTTCGGTCCTCCTTGGTTGATGTAGGCTCACAGCTGTAGGATCCTTGGGGCCGGCTGTTTTGTGCTTTCCATGAGCTTGTAGCTCCAAAGCTTGTCTTGGCACCTTGGTTCCTAGCCTTTGTCTTCTTCTCTACTTTGATTGCCAAATGCAGCAGCTCCACCATGGTACTATAAGGATACAAATCAATTTCATTAGCCAAAGATGAGTTTAAAATGCGTAGATACCTAGCCATTGTAGACTCCTCATCTTCAACCACATTAGCTTTCACCATTGCCATTTGCATAGAGGTGTAGACCTCTTCGGCACTCATGGCTCCTTGTCTAAGGTTCTCCAACCTTTGCCTCAGCTCCCTAGCATAATGTTGAGGTACAAAACGAGCTCTCATCAAGGCCTTCATTTGTCACCATGTAGTGATGGCTGGATCCAAGGTTCTTCTCCTTTCCTTGACAGGATGATCCCACCATACTAGTGCATATCCTTGGAACTCCAATGATGCAAGTTGGACCTTCCTTTACTCTCCAAAGTGATGGCATGACCAAATTTGCTCCAATTTAGTCTCCCAATCCATGTAAGCATCCGGGTCACACTTGCCTTCAAAACTAGGAATCTTGAACTTCACTTTCCCTATTCCATCTAGCTCTTGATAAGGCCTAAATGGCTCATATTCTCGTCCTTTCCTTGGCTGCGGGTGACGCCTAGGGAACTCTCTCCACATGTCTTCTTCCTCAACATCCTCTTGTGGCTCCTGAAAATCATCCACAAAACCTTGCACATTAGGTGTTCTAGGAAGAGGGTTAGCATGTCTCATACCCTGCCCTTGAGGGGTTCTTTGAGGTGATTCATGGGCTGTTTCTCTAGGGGGCATCTCTTGACGTGCCTCCTACCTCGAAAGTGGACCTCGGCTGTGGCGTGGCTGTGGGTGTTGGCTGAGACTCCAACGTGCCAATCCGGTCGGTCAATCTTGCCACCGAATCCATTATTTGCTTCAACATAGCAAATGTCTCCGGGTGCATTGGCTCACTGCTTTGGGACTTTCTTGGACTATTAGACCTAGACATGATCAAAAAAACACACAAAACAAGCAAACTAGTTGAATTAGATAAAACAGAAAATTCTCACAAGTGTTTACTCTCACTCTCACACTAAAGTTGTGTTGATCACAAGCTATTTGATGCAATTGACTTGGATGGATTAAAACTCCTTCTAAGATCAATGCCTTAGCTCAACTAGCACACTCCTTAACTTGAAAAAGGGTGATACATGGCTGCTTGAAGGTTCACAATAGAAAACGTCAAGATAGACACTAAGAAGCTGAAATAAGACTCAAGACTCAACTAGTATGGCTTGCAAGTAATGTTAACTAGCTAAATCACACAAAATACTCAAAAAAAGACACAAGACTCAAAGATAGATGCGAAAGGCTGATATGGACTCGAAAAGATGGTAAACTCAAAATATGATAGAATTAGAGTAAAACAAGGAATATAGACACACAAGAGACTAAGAAGAGAGCTTCACTTACCTTGTCCTTATGCAATGGAGAGAGATATGGCCGGCTGTGGTGTTTAACGTTGGCTTTTGGGTAATGGTGATGGATAAGAAATGAGGTAGGTAACTCTTGTTTGTAGTCTCAATGATCCTTTCACAATCAGATTGCAAAAACACTTGTTTTTCTAGCTTCTACACAACTTAGGTTAGTATAGAATATGATATGAAATGTATGATATGTAGGATGATGAAATATATGAGAAAATATTTCTTTTTCTTTGTTTTTCTTTTTTGTTCCTTGGCTGACGTTTTGTGGAAGAAAATAGGAGAGAGGAATGAAATTAAAAATTGAAAAGAAATAAGAGATAACTAACTAGAATTAGTCTCTTGTTGTTGCTACAAATAAGGAGCTTTTGTGGCCTCTCTCTCCTACTTGCAACGACTGATTTGTTTTGGAGAGTGGTCCCCCTTCTTTTTTTTTTTGAACGGTTATTTGCCAAGAGGATGCAGCTGGACGTTTTGGATGAACAATGGCTGATGAAGGTGATGTAGAATGGCTGGAAAATGGCTGTTTTGGCTTGCCTTTCTCTCTTCTCCAATAAACACAAGAAACAAAGCAAATTAGACTCAAATAGACTCTTAAGATGAAGCAAATGACTTAAACAAAGAAAATACTCAAAGAAGATACTCAAACCGTCAATGGTGATGGCTGATTCCGGACTCGCAATCAACTAGCTCTGATACCACTTTGATGAGGGTTGGGGCCGCAAATGACTAGATCTAGATTGGGAATCCTTGAAGACCAACAATGGACGTTTTCCTTGGCAAATGGCATGCAAAATCAGATTGTTTAGAACCAGAAATGACGTTGGACAAAAGGGAAGAAAGAGAATGAAATGGAACGTGGAATGTTTGGTAGAAGTAGATCCAAAAGAACCAAACGACTCCCTTACAACATTGAAGATGGAGCTAGCTCGGATGACCCTTGTGGTGGTGAAGATGGAGCTAGCTCGGATGACCCTTCATCATTCTCCCCTTCTTTAAAAGAATTCGACCTCGAATTTCCTTGATCATCACTAAGGGGTGGAAAAGGGCTTAGGTCCCTCACATTGAACGTGGGATCACAAGCATAGTCGTCCGACAAGTCTAGCACATAGGCATTGTCACCAGCCTTGTGTAGCACCTTGAAAGGTCCGTTTCCTCTTGGAGAGAGCTTGGACTTCCGAAGTTGTTGAAACCTCTCCTTCCTCAAGCGTAGCCATACAAGGTCACCGGCCTCAAATGTAACCTTCTTCCTTCCTTGGTTTGCCTTGGCTGCGTTGTATTTGCCTTTCTCCTCAAGCTTAATCCTTGTCCTCCTATGTAGCTCCTTGATGTGTTCAACCTGCATTTTAGCACTTAAATCCACTCGCTCCTTCTTAGGTAATGGTGTAAGATCAAAAGGGGTTAGTGGATTAAAACCATAAACACACTCAAATGGAGAGATGGAAGTAGACGAATGCACAACTCTATTATAGGCAAATTCAACATGTGGCAAGACATCCTCCCAATTCTTTAGATTCTTTTTGATGACATCCCTTAAAAGTGTGGTTAAAGTCCTATTAGTTACTTCCGTTTGCCCATCAGTTTGGGGGTGGCTTGATGTAGAAAATAACAATTTCGTGCCTAACTTTCCCCAAAGAGTCTTCCAAAAATAACTTAAGAACTTAACATCCCTATCACTTACTATTGTCCTTGGAATTCCATGTAACCTAACTATTTCCCGAAAGAATAGGTTAGCTACATTGGCCGCATCATCAGTTTTGTGACAAGCAATAAAGTGAGCCATTTTTGAGAAACGATCTACAACCACAAAAATCGAGTCCCTACCTCTTTTAGTCCTAGGCAATCCCATAATAAAGTCCATATTAATGTCTTCCTAAGGGGCTCTTGGGATGGGCAAAGGTGTGTACAATCCATGAGGCTTCACTTTAGATTTAGCTCTAAGGCATTCTAAGCATTTTGTAAGCACATTTTCAACATCCCTAAGCATGTGTGGCCAATAAAAGTGTGAGTGCAGCATAGCATAAGTTTTATCCCTCCCAAAATGACCCATTAAACCTCCTTTATGGGCTTCCTCTACTAGGAACAATCGAAGGGAACACCTAGGTATGCACACCTTATCAATTCGAAACAAAAATCCCTCAAACAAATAGTATTTATCTAAGGAACCTTTTTGCACACATAACTTATATGTATCACCAAAATCAATATCAAATTCATAGAGCTCCTTAATGTAAACAAAGCCTAATACCTTATCATCCAATATAGTCAACAATGTGTGCCTCCTAGAGAGGGCATCCGCCACTACATTGTCTTTTCCCTTTTTATACTTGATAACATAGATAGGGAAAAGTCTCAATAAACTCCATCCACCTACCATGCCTCCTACCTAGTTTATCTTAACTCCGAAAATGCTTCAAAGACTCATGATCGGAATGCAAAATAAACTCTCTAGGCCACAAGTAGTGTTGCCATGTCTTAAGCACTCTAAACAAAGCATATAACTCTTTATCATAGGTAGAGTAATTAAGACATGCTCCTTTGAGCTTTTCACTAAAGAAGGCAATAGGCTTACCTTCTTGCATGAGCACGCCGCCTATGCCAATGCGAGGCGTCACACTCCACTTCAAAGGGCCTAGTGAAGTCGGGAAGAGCTAGCAAGGGCGCCTCGGTTAAGACCAATTTCAGCTTGCTAAAGGCACGTTCTTGCTCCTCCTCCCACACAAATGGCGCATGCTTCTTGCAGATTTCCATCAAGGGCGCGGCAATGGTACTAAAGTCTCTCACAAAGCGCCTATAGAAGCTTGCAAGCCCATGGAAAATCCTTACTTGGCTGATGGATGTTGGCGTGGGCCAATCTTTGATTGCTCTAATCTTCTCCTCATCCACTTGTAGGCCTTGTGTAGTCACTACAAAACCAAGAAATATAACCTCATTAGTGCAAAAGCTACATTTCTTAAGATTAGCATACAAGTGTTCAGCCCTAAGGGTAAGAACTACTTCCCTTAGATGTTCTTCATGATCCTCTAGGGACCTACTATAGATTAAAATATCATCAAAGTATACTACAACAAACTTCCCTATAAAATGTCTCAAAACATAGTTCATTAAGCGCATAAAAGTAGAAGGAGCATTAGTTAACCCAAATGGCATAACAAGCCACTCATACAAACCAAACTTAGTTTTGAAGGCTGTTTTCCACTCGTCCCCCTCCTTCATTCAGATTTGATGGTAGCCACTCCGTAGGTCTATCTTGCTAAAGGTGGTGGCGCCATGTAGCTCATCAAGCATGTCATCTAGGCGGGGAATAGGGTGGCGGTACTTGATGGTGATGTTGTTGATAGCTCGACAATCAACACACATCCTCCATGTGTTGTCCTTCTTAGGCACCAAGAGCACGGGCACGGCGCATGGACTTAAGCTCTCCCTCACGTAGCCCTTGTCTAGGAGGTCTTGAACTTGCGCTTGGATCTCTTGACTCTCCTTTGGGTTCATTCGGTAGGCTGGTTTATTTTGGAGCGTGGCATTGGGGATAAGGTCAATTTGGTGCTCAATACATCTCAAACAAAGGTGAAAGGCCATGTGGTATTTCTTCCGGAAACACATCCTTAAACTCCTCAAGGATGGCTGAGATAGTAGGTGGTAAGCTAGCCTTGGCTTCATCACTCATCAAGGTGAGCTCCTTACACAACATCATCAAGGTGGTGTCTAAGGGTAGGTAGTCATTTTGTAGCTCAATTTTGGAAGCTAACAAGGCTGTTGTGGGCTGTTTTGTGGCCGTGGACACAAGGGTGCTAGGCTGGTGGTTAGAAGGCGTGGCTAGGGAGGGGTCTTGGCTCGACGGCTTGCTCCCCTTCTTAGCTTGTCCTTGCTCTTGCTCACTTGCCTTCTTCTTCTCAAATGCCTCCGCAATCTGCAAGGGAGTCATAGGCTTAAGAGTCACGGTTTTACCATTGAATACAAAAGAATATCTATTTGTAAAACCATCATGTATAACTCTCCTATCATATTGCCAAGGGCGGCCTAACAACACATGACAAGCTTGCATAGGCACAACATCACATAAAACCGTATCTTCATAATGGCCTAAAGTAAAAGTGATCTTAGCTTGCCTATTAACCTTTAACTCACCACATTCATTAATCCAATGCAGCTTATATGGCCTAGGGTGATAAAATGTAGGAATTTGCAACTTAGATATCATTTCGGTGCTAGCAATATTGCAACAACTTCCTCCATCAATAATAACATTACAAACCTTTCCTTTAACCGAGCATCTAGTGTGAAACAAGTTTTCTCTTCGGTTATCTTCACAAGGAGCAGGTTGTACACTTCAAGTTCTCCTAGCTATCAAAGAATTACCATGCTTAAGACTTTTATCACAAATCATGGAAGTGTTAGCTAGGAATGAGCTAGGATGGTCAAATAACACTCTCTTAGCTAATAAACAATCTCCTTGCTCATATTCAATCCCATCATCATCCAAATCATCATGATCATGCATATTAAGTTCAAAATCATCATTATCATGCTCATGCTCAGATTCGGACTCATATTGCCCTAAATGGTTAACTAGCAAATTTCTTTTGTTAGGACAATCCTTCATCATGTGCCCTCTTCCTTGATACTTAAAACATACAATATCCCTAGCTCTAGATGAAGGGTTAGAAGTACTCCCTTGAGTGCCTTTAGGTAGTGTAGGCGTGGACTTGGTAGGGATGATTTGGTGCCTTGCGTGGGCCTCCTTGCTCCGGGGCTAGCTTCTCCTTGCTTGGCACCTCCCGGTTGTAATTCCCTTGTTGGCGGCCTCCTTGGCTCCTCCATGAGCTAGGCGCGCCATAGGCAGCCTTACCTCCTTGACTTCTTGCCTACATCTTCCTTTCTACTTTGATTGCTAGGTGGAGCAATTCTGTCATAGAGCTAGAGGGAAAAAGATCTATCTCGTTAGAAAAACTTGAATTGAGAATACGAAGATACCTAACCATTGCTCTTCATCCTCTCGCACATTAGCCTTTACCATGGCCATTTGCATGGCATTATAGGTCTCCTCGGCGGTCATGGCTCCTTGCCTCAAGTTCTCCAACCTTTGCCTCAATTCTCTAGTGTAATGTTGAGGCACAAACCGAGCTCTCATCAAGGCCTTCATGTGCGCCCAAGTAACTACCGGTGCATCCAAAGTTCTCCTCCTTTCCTTCACCAAATCATCCCACCATATCATAGCATAATCAATAAACTCAAGAGCTGCGAAATGTACCTTCTTATGCTCAGGAAAAATTATGGCATGACCATATTTGCTCTATCTTTGCCTCCCAAGCCATGTACACGTCCGGGTTACATTTGCCTTCAAAGCTTGGGATCTTCACCTTCACTTTGCCAAGGCCATCTGATGTAGGACCATCACATACAAGCAATCAAGGTCCCATTACTAGAGCAAGAGCTAAAGAGATCCAAGAAGTTATGTCAAGGGAAGTGCTATTGCTTGACACAATGCGTGAACTATTTAATTTCCGTACATCATGTGTTAATCTTTTGGTGAATGTAGGAGCAAGCGAACCAAGCAAGGAGACGATGCCGACGTGCTCACTTCCCATGCAGCTCGAGGAGGCCATGCAGGCTGTTGATCACGTCCAATGCAGTCCAGGAGAGGAGGCTGTTGCTCACGCCAATGCAGCCCAAGGGGAGGCTGTTGCTCACGCCAATGCAGCCCAAGAGGAGGCTGTTGCCCACGTCCAATGCAGCCCAGGAGAGGAGATGTTGATCACGTCCAAAGCAGCCCACGAGGATAGCCTGCTGCTCACGTCCAAGGCAGCCCAAGAGGGGAGGCAAGCAAACACGTCCAAAGTAGTCCAAGAGGGTAGGCTGCTGCTCACATCTAAAACAACCAAAGAACGCAGCCAGCTGATCACGTTTAAAGAGGTCCAAGAGAGTAACAATTCAGCCCATTCGGATCATCATTTGGGCTCTTTAAACACATCCAAATCACTCATGGATCTGTTGAACAATGCAGCCCATTCGGATAGCCCATTTGGCTCCTTAAAAACGTTAAAAACGTCCAGCTTGCACTCCAAGGATAAGTTTGAATAATTCAGCCTATTTCCATGATGATTAGTGGTTTGTTAGGTTGTTAGCTACATTAGAGGAAGCTCTCTTATTACCACCTTCCCACTAATGTTTTCAGCTTTCTTTTCTTTATTTTTGTCTAGATAAAAGAGTCTATTTATATAGCCTCTTTAGCTGCAGAT
This sequence comes from Fagopyrum homotropicum, assembly GCA_033239125.1. Classification (NCBI taxonomy): domain Eukaryota; kingdom Viridiplantae; phylum Streptophyta; class Magnoliopsida; order Caryophyllales; family Polygonaceae; genus Fagopyrum; species Fagopyrum homotropicum. The sequence continues at coordinate 65,892,445 of BSWB01000005.1, forward strand.
TAGTGACGTTATGCCCAATTGCTTAGAATTACATTTGTAATCATTTCACAAAATCAATCAAAGAACAAGAGAGTTTTTGGTTGGCATTGCTGTTGTTGCTTGGCTAAGCTTGTTTGTGTCAAACCGCCTTCGGATTGGTGCTTCGAGCCTTCACGAGTCCCTCTTTGTGCTAGTCCAGCCGGAGCTAGTGTAAAGTTGTATTGGAGACGGGTCTAGGGCATTCACGATTGGGGTTTTGGCTCTTCAGCCTTGGTTCCTTCGTTGACATCTCTTTGGTTCTTCTCTTCACCATTCCTGCGCCATTCATCACCTACGTCCATTCCGCATTCTGAAATCGCTTCATTCAGCCTGGTTCGAGATCATTGTGCCTAGATCGACTCAATCACGGACAATCCCGTATCAGTTGGTATCAGAGCTCAGTTGGTACAATTGATCACTTCTTTTTCTTGTTAACCTTATTGCTTATCCAATTGAGATCTAACTTGTGCTTGAAGTGTGCCAATTCAAAAGCCGGACAACATCTTGAGGAGAGGCAAACACAATTCGAAAACAAAACAAAAGAGAAAGCTCAAACGCTGCATACACGTTTCGGTAACCCTATCTGCAATCAATTACGGTTACTTCTCTCTCCTACAAATCTTTGACAAAGTCTAAGATATCTTTCAAAAAAAAAAAAACACTACAAAAAATAAACGGCTGGCCCTTGTTTTTATTAATCAAGCACAAGCAAACTCTTCAATCATCTCAAAACGTCATTCTAAACACAATTCACCGTACCTACACCAACCCAACGGTCAATACTCCAATTAGGGGTGTCTTGATTCATCTCCGACACTAACATTCAGTTTCAGCAGTTCTAGTTCCAAAGGGTTGCTAAGAAGGTTCGGAAATCACGATCTTAAGGTGTTGGATCCTTACAACTCGAGCCACCAGCTAGGCAATACCAACGAGAGTGTGAGCGATACACAAGTGAGATCTTTGTTTTTCTAACCTAACCAGTTTCTTTGTTTGTTACTTGATCATGTCCAGGTCCCTAAGTCCCAGCAAGTCGAGTAGCGAGACCGTCACGCCTGAGATGATCAGTCTATTGAAAAAATTGTCCGATTCCGTAGCTAAACTATCCAAGCGAGTGGAGACTATGGAAGCACGAACACCACCAGCCGGAACACCACCTTTGAGAACCAACTATGAGTTTGGCGGTCCTTCACGTGTTACTAGAGAGCCGGATCCTCGGATCAAGGTAATGTACAGTCCAACGTCCTTCCAAATGCTTCTAACATGCCACCATTTGTTGATGACTTTCAACGATGGAATGAAGTTGAGGACCACACGTGGGAGGGCTACAATCGGCCATTCCAGCAGCCAAGGCAAGGACGAGATAACCTTCGGCCCTATCAAGAGCAAGACGGGCTCGGAAAGGTCAAAATCAAAATTCCCATTTTTGAAGGAAAGTGTGATCCCGACGTCTACACGGAGTGGGAAACTAAAGTTGAGCAGATTTGGTTGTGTCACAACTTCAGCGAGCCTAGGAAGGTTCAACTAGCCGCTCTCGAGTTCCAAGGCTATGCTTTGGTATGGTGGGATCACGTAGTCAAAGAAAGAGTTCGAACCTTGGATCCTCAAATCAGCACATGGGAGCATATGAAGGCACTAATGAGGGCTAGGTTCGTTCCACCTCACTATACCCGAGAGCTTCGACAACGGCTGGAAAATTTGAGGCAAGGCTCACTTAGCGCTGAGGAAGCCTATACGAATATGCAAGTTGCTATGGTGAAGGCCAACGTTCTAGAGGATGAAGAAAACACTATGGCAAGGTACCTTCGTATTCTGAATTCTAATTTGGCTAATGAGGTTGATATGTATCCATACAGCACCATGGAGCAATTACTACACTTAGCCATCAAGGTGGAAAGGAAGACTAAGGTGCGAAACCGGGATTACAAGCCACCTCCCGGGACGCCCACTGCGTGGAAAGCACAAAACAGCCGGCTGCATAACCCCAGCAGGGAGCAAGGAGGCCGGAAGGAGGAGAGGAAATCGACACCTATGGGCCAAGAAGGGCAAAGAAGGTCTTCTACACCGTCCACTACACCACGATCCTTGAATGCGCCTTCAAGTGATCATAGAGGGAGTTCTCATATCTCTAACTCTAGAACTAGGGCCATTGTGTGTTTTAAATGCCAAGGTAGAGGTCACATGAGTAGAGAATGTCCTAATAAATGCACTTTGATCATAAATCATCTAGGAGAGTATGAGAGTGAGGCTGATGTGGAACTAGATGATGAAAATGCCTTAAATGATGACAATGAACAAAATGAGAATGATGATTGCATTGAGTATGAACAAGGTGAATCTTTGATAGCTAGGAGAACTTTGCATGTCCAACTAGCACCTTGTGAGGATAACCAACGTGAAAATCTGTTTCATACTAGGTGTAGCATTAAAGGAAAAGTGTGTAATGTGATAATTGATGGAGGAAGTTGTTGCAATATAGCTAGCACTGAAATGGTAAACAAATTACAACTTCTTACATTTTATCACCCTAGGCCATATAAACTACATTGGATGAATGAGTGTGGAGAACTTAAGGTCAATAAGCAAACTAAGGTCAATATAACATTATGATCATATGAGGATGTTATTACATGTGATGTTGTGCCTATGAATGCTTGTCACTTGTTGCTTGGTCGTCCATGGCAATATGATAGGAAAGTTGTCCATGATGGGTTTTCTAACAAGTATAGCTTTGAGTATAAGGGTAAAACTTTAACACTTAAACCTATGACACCTTTACAAATAGCCGAGTACTATGAGAACAAGAGGGTAGAGCAAGGAACCCCTCCAAAGCCTAAGATCACACGGCCTAAGAGTAAAGAGAAAAAAACCCATCAAACATTGTTAGTACAACCAACAAGTAGCTATCTTGAGTCTAGGAATGAATATGTCACTAACTATGCTTCTATTGATGTGTTAATGATGAGTTTGTGTAAATCTCTAGTGAATGCGCCTCATGACTCTACGAACCCACTTCCTAGATCTATTCAGGGGCTGTTGGACGAATTTAGAGACGTTTTTCCTGAGGAGATTCCAGCCGGCTTGCCGCCCATTAGGGGCATTGAACACCAAATAGATTTAATACCCAGCCGCCTATTGGATGAACCCTACGGAAGCCCAGGAAATTCAGAACCAAGTTCAAGCCTTGCTAGATAAGGGGTATGTGCGGGAAAGCCTTAGTCCTTGTGCCGTTCCCGTCCTGCTAGTACCCAAGAAGGATAATACTTGGAGAATGTGTATTGATTGTAGAGCAATCAACAACATTACTATCAAGTATAGACACCCGATTCCCCGTTTAGATGATATGCTTGATGAGTTACATGGAGCTACCATTTTCACTAAGATTGACCTTAGGAGTGGCTACCATCAAATTAGAATGAGGGAAGTGGATGAATGGAAAACAGCTTTTAAAACCAAATTTGGACTCTATGAGTGGCTAGTAATGCCTTTTGGCTTAACTAACGCTCCTAGTACTTTCATGAGATTAATGAATCATATTTTGAGACCTTATATTGGTTTATTTGTTGTAGTCTACTTTGATGACATTCTTATCTATAGTAAGACTTTAAAAGAGCATGAAAATCATTTGAGAGATGTGCTTGCTACATTGCGTATAGAATACTTGTATACTAATATTCAGAAATGTGATTTCTATACTAACCGAGTGATTTTCCTTGGTTTTGTAGTAAGTGCCAATGGCTTGCAAGTGGATGAGGACAAGGTGAAAGCAATCAATGATTGGCCCACTCCTAGGACGGTTGGTGACGTGTGGAGCTTCCATGGCTTAGCTACCTTCTATAGAAGGTTTGTGAGAGATTTTAGCACCATTGCAGCCCCACTCACGGGTTTGACCAAAAAGAAGGTTCCTTTTAAGTGGAATGAACCGCAGCAAAGAGCCTTTGAAGAGCTCAAAAGACGCCTCACCCACGCACCACTACTAGCTCTACCGGACTTCACTAAACCCTTTGAGGTTGAATGCGACGCATCCGGCATTGGTATTGGCGGCGTCCTTATGCAAGAAGGTAAGCCTCTAGCTTTCTTTAGTGAAAAATTGAAAGGTGCATGCTTAAACTATTCCACTTATGACAAAGAATTGTATGCCTTGTTTAGAGTACTCAAAACATGGCAACATTACCTTTGGCCTCAAGAGTTTGTTTTGAAAACCGATCATGATTCACTTAGGCACTTTAGGAGCCAAGATAAGCTAGATAGACGGCATGGTAGGTGGATGGAGTTCATCGAAACCTTTCCTTACATTATCAAGTATAAGAAAGGAAAGGATAATGTCGTAGTGGATGCATTGTCTAGGAGATACACCTTAATCACCACTTTGGATTCTAGGATGTTAGGTTTTACTTACATTAAGGAATTATATGTGGATGATGCTGAATTTGGGAAGATATTTCATAGATGCACTACTCAAGGACCTTATGATAAGTATTTTGTGTTTGAAGGTTTCTTGTTTAAAGTGGATAAGATTTGCATACCTAGATGTTCCCTTAGGATCTTATTAGTGGAAGAAGCCCATAAAGGAGGTTTAATGGGGCATTTTGGGAGGGACAAAACTTATCACATGTTGCACACTCACTTTTATTGGCCTCATATGTTAAGGGATGTAGAACACATGCTGAAAAGGTGCATTGAATGTCTTAAGGCCAAAGCTAGGGTACAACCCCATGGGTTGTATACACCCTAACCAACGCCTAATACCCCTTGGGAGGACATAAGTATAGATTTCATTGTTGGACTACCTAGGACTAAGAAAGGAAGAGATTCCATTTTTGTGGTAGTAGATAGATTCTCTAAAATGGCACATTTTATTCCATGTCATAAAACTGATGATGCATATAATGTTGCTAAGCTTTTCTTTAAGGAAATAGTAAGATTGCATGGAATACCTAAAACTATTGTTAGTGATAGGGATGTCAAGTTTTTGAGTTTCTTTTGGAAGACACTTTGGGGTAAAATGGGCACTAGATTACTATTCTCGACCTCTAGTCATCCCCAAACAGATGGGCAAACGGAAGTCACCAATAGGACCCTAACGACCCTCCTTAGAATCATGTTGAAAGATAACTTGAAAGAATGGGAAGATATGTTACCACATATTGAGTTTGCTTATAATCGCACCATGCATTCTTCCACTTCGTTATCACCTTTCAAATGTGTTTATGGATTTAACCCTTTAACTCCTTTGGACTTATTACCGATTCCTCGAAAGGATAGAGTAGCTTTTGATGCTTTGGAACAGGTGGACTATATTAAGGAACTTCATGCTAAGACCAAGGCTGCACTTGACAAGAAAGGTGTTGAAACTGCAGCTCGGAATAACAAAGGACGTCGGAAAATGGTTTTCCAGCCCGGCGACTTAGTTTGGCTTCATCTAAGGAAAGAGCGGTTTCCGACAAAACGCCATTCCAAGCTAGCACCACGAGGAGATGGACCATTCAAAGTCTTACACCGGATTAATGACAATGCATATGTGTTGGACTTACCGGAAGAGTATGGAATTAGCACCACTTTTAATGTAGGAGATTTGGTTGTGTCACAACTTCAGCGAGCCTAGGAAGGTTCAACTAGCCGCTCTCGAGTTCCAAGGCTATGCTTTGGTATGGTGGGATCACGTAGTCCAAGAAAGAGTTCGAACCTTGGATCCTCAAATCATCACACGGGAGCATATGAAGGCACTAGTGAGGGCTAGGTTCGTTCCACCTCACTATACCCGAGAGCTTCGACAACGGCTGGAAAATTTGAGACAAGGCTCACTTAGCGCTGAGGAAGCCTATACGAAAGCAAGTTGCTATGGTGAAGGCCAACGTTCTAGAGGATGAAGAAAACACTATGGCAAGGTACCTTCGTATTCTGAATTCTAATTTGGCTAATGAGGTTGATATGTATCCATACAACACCATGGAGCAATTACTACACTTGGCCATCAAGGTGGAAAGGAAGACTAAGGTGCGAAACCGGGACTACAAGCCACCTCCCGGGACGCCCACTGTGTGGAAAGCACAAAACAGCCGGCTGCATAACCCCAACAAGGAGCAAGGAGGCCGGAAGGAGGAGAGGAAATCGACACCTATGGGCCAAGAAGGGCAAAGAAGGTCTTCTACACCGTCCACTACACCACGATCCTTGAATGAGCCTTCAAGTGATCATAGAGGGAGTACTCCTATCTCTAACTCTAGAACTAGGGACATTGTGTGTTTTAAATGCCAAGGTAGAGGTCACATGAGTAGAGAATGTCCTAATAGACGCACTTTGATCATAAATCATCTAGGAGAATATGAGAGTGAGGATGATGTGGAATTAGATGATGAAAATGCCTTAAATGTGACAATGAGAATGATGATTGCATTGAGTATGAACAAGGTGAATCTTTGATAGCTAGGAGAACTTTGCATGTCAAACTAGCACCTTGTGAGGATAACCAACGTGAAAATCTGTTTCATACTAGGTGTAGCATTAAAGGAAAAGTGTGTAATGTGATAATTGATGGAGGAAGTTGTTGTAACATAGCTAGCACTGAAATGGTAAACAAATTACAACTTCTTACATTTTATCACCCTAGGCCATATAAACCACATTGGATGAATGAGTGTGGAGAACTTAAGGTCAATAAGCAAACTAAGGTCAATATAACATTAGGATCATATGAGGATGTTATTACATGTGATGTTGTGCCTATGAATACTTGTCACTTGTTGCTTGGTCGTCCATGGCAATATGATATGAAAGTTGTCCATGATGGGTTTTCTAACAAATATAGCTTTGAGTATAAGGGTAAAACTTTAACACTTAAACCTATGACACCTTTACAAATAGCCGAGTACTATGAGAACAAGAGGGTAGAGCAAGGAACCCCTCCCAAGCCTAAGATCACACGGCCTAAGAGTAAAGTGAACAAAATCCATCACACATTGTTAGTACAACCAACAAGTAGCTATCTTGAGTCTAGGAATGAATATGTCACTAACTATGCTTCTATTGATGTGCTAATGATTAGTTTGTGTAAATCTCTAGTGAATGTGCCTCATGACTCTACGATTCCACTTCATATTTTGAGACCTTATATTGGTTTATTTGTTGTAGTCTACTTTGATGACATTCTTATCTATAGTAAGACTTTAAAGGAGCATGAAAATCATTTGAGAGATGTGCTTGCTACATTGCGTATAGAATACTTGTATGCTAATATTCAAAAATGTGATTTCTATACTAACCGAGTGATTTTTCTTGGTTTTGTAGTTAGCACCACTTTTAATGTAGGAGATTTGAGCCCCTATGAAGCAGATTCGGAACAAGATGAAATTCGGGGTCGAATTCTTTCCAAGAAGGAGTGGATGATGTAGGACCATCACATACAAGCTATCAAGGTCCCATTACTAGAGCAAGAGCTAAAGAGATCCAAGAAGTTATGTCAAGGGAAGTGCTATTGCTTGACACAATGCGTGAACTATTTAATTTCCGTACATCATGTGTTAATCTTTTGGTGAATGTAGCAGCAAGCGAACCAAGCAAGGAGACCATGCCGACGTGCTCACTTCCCATGCAGCTCGAGGAGGCTATGCAGGCTGTTGATCACGTCCAATGCAGTCCAGGAGAGGAGGCTGTTGCTCACGCCAATGCAGCCCAAGGGGAGGTTGTTGCCCACGTCCAATGCAGCCCAGGAGAGAAGATGTTGATCACGTCCAAAGCAGCCCACGAGGATAGCCTGCTGCTCACGTCCAAGGCAGCCCAAGAGGGGAGGCAAGCAAACACGTCCAAAGCAGTCCAAGAGGGTAGGCTTCTGCTCACATCTAAAACAACCCAAGAAGGCAGCCAGCTGATCATGTTTAAAGAGGTCCAAGAGAGTAACAATTCAGCCCATTCGGATCATCATTTGGGCTCTTTAAACACATCCAAATCACTCATGGATCTGTTGAACAATGCAGCCCATTCGGATAGCCCATTTGGCTCCTTAAAAACGTTAAAAACGTCCAGCTTGCACTCCAAGGATAAGTTTGAATAATTCAGCCTATTTCCATGCTGATTAGTGGTTTGTTAGGTTGTTGGCTACATTAGAGGAAGCTCTCTTATTACCACCTTCCCACTAATGTTTTCAGCTTTCTTTTCTTTATTTTTGTCTAGATAAAAGAGTCTATTTATATAGCCTCTTTAGCTGCAGATTAGTGACGTTATGCCCAATTGCTTAGAATTACATTTGTAATCATTTCACAAAATGAATCAAAGAACAAGAGAGTTTTTGGTTGGCATTGCTGTTGTTGCTTGGCTGAGCTTGTTTGTGTCAAACCGCCTTCGGATTGGTGCTTCGAGCCTTCACGAGTGCCTCTTTGTGCTAGTCCAGCCGGAGCTAGTGTAAAGTTGTATTGGAGATGGGTCTAGGGCATTCACGATTGGGGTTTTGGCTCTTCAGCCTTGGTTTCTTCGTTGACATCTCTTTGGTTCTTCTCTTCACCATTCCTACGCCATTCATCACCTAGGTCCATTCCGCATTCTGAAATCGCTTCATTCAGTCTGGTTCGAGATCATTGTGCCTAGATCGACTCAATCACGGACAATCCCGTATCACCATCGTACTCCGGATCTCGCTCCTCCTTGGCTGGCCGCCATAGGGCTCACGCCTGTGCTCATCATGGCGCCGGGCGTCATGAGGTCTCCGGGGCTGTTGGCGCTCCCTTCGCCCGTTTGGCCTCTGATACGGGATTGTCCGTGATTGAGTCGATCTAGGCACAATGATCTCGAATCCGGCTGAATGAAACGAATTCAGAATGCGGAATGAAACGAAGATGGTGAATGGCGCAGGAGGGTGAGAGAAGAACCAAAGAGAGTCAACGAAGGAACCAAGGCTGAAGAGCCAAAACCCCAATCGTGAATGCTCTAGACCCGTCTCCAATACAACTTTACACTAGCTCCGGCTGGACTAGCACAAAGAGGGACTCGTGAAGGCTCGAAGCACCAATCCGAAGGCGGTTGACACAAACAAGCTCAGCCAAGCAACAACATAAATGCCAACAAAAAACTCTCTTGTTCTTTGATTGATTTTGTGAAATGATTACAAATGTAATTCTAAGCAATTGGGAATAACGTAACTAATCTGCAGCTAAAGAGGCTCTATATAGACTCTTTTATCTAGACAAAATAAAGAAAAGAAAATTAAAACATTAGTGGGAAGATGGTAATCAGAGAGCTTCCTCTAATGTAGCTAACAACCTAACAAACAACTAATTCAGCTTAAAAATAGGCTGACTTATTCAAACTAATCCTAGGAGTGTGCTGAGTGTGCTGGACGTTTTTTTAAGAGCAGATTGGGCTATCCGAATGGGCTGAATTGTTCAACAGATCCATGAGTGATTTGGCTGTGTTTTAAGAGCCCAAATGATGATCTGAATGAGCTGACTTGTTACTCTCTTGGGCCTCCTGGAACGTGATCAGCTTGCTATCCTCTTGGGCTGCATTGGACATGAGCAACAACCTACCCTCTTGGACTGCCTTGGACGTGTTTGCTTGCCTCCCCTCATGGGCTGCTTTGGACGTGATCAACAGCTCCTTCTCTTGGACTACTTTGGACGTAATCAACAGCTTCTCCTCTTACGCTGCATTAGACGTGAACAACAGCCTCCCCTCTTGGCTTCTTTGGACGTGATCAACAGCCTCCTCTTGGTCTGCTTTGTACGTGAGCAACATCTCCTCCCTTTGCTTGCTTGCTTCTGCATTCATCAAAAGATTAACACATGAGGTATGGCAATTAAATGGTTCACGCATTGTGCCAAGCAATAGCACTTCCCTTGACGTAGCTTCTTGGATCTCCTTAGCTCTTGCTCTAGTAATGGGACCTTGATAGCTTCCATGTGATGGTCCTACATCATCCACTCCTTCTTGGAAAGAATTCGACCCCGAATTTTCATCTTGTTCCGAATCTCCTTCATAGGGGCTCAAATCACCTACCTTAAAAGTGGTACTAACTCCATACTCTTCCGGTAAGTCCAACACATAAGCATTGTCGTTAATCCGGTGTAAGACTTTGAATGGTACATCACCCCGTGGTGCTAGCTTGGAATGGCGTTTTGTCGGAAACCGCTCTTTCCGACAAAACGCCATTCCAAGCTAGCACCACGGGGTGATGGACCATTCAAAGTCTTACACCGGATTAACGACAATGCTTATGTGTTGGACTTACCGGAAGAGTATGGAGTTAGTACCACTTTTAACGTAGGAGATTTGAGCCCCTATGAAGGAGATTCGGAACAAGATGAAAATTCGGGGTCGAATTCTTTCCAAGAAGGAGTGGATGATGTAGGACCATCACATGGAAGCTATCAAGGTCCCATTACTAGAGCAAGAGCTAAGGAGATCCAAGAAGCTATGTCAAGGGAAGTGCTATTGCTTGGCACAATGCGTGAACCATTTAATTGCCATACATCATGTGTTAATCTTTTGATGAATGCAGGAGCAAGCAAGCAAAGGGAGGAGATGTTGATCACGTCCAAAGCAGCCCACGAGGATAGCCTACTGCTTACGTCCAAGGCAGCCCAAGAGCAAAGGGAGGAGATGTTGATCACGTCCAAAGCATCCCACGAGGATAGCCTGTTGCTCACGTCCAATGCAGCCCAAGAGGAGACGCAGCTGCTCACGTCCAAGGCAGCCCAAGGGAGGCTGTTGCTCACGTCCAATGCAGCCCAAGAGGGGAAGCAACTGCTCACGTCCAAGGCAGCCCAAGGGAGGCTGTTGTTCATGTCCAATGCAGCCCAAGAGGATATCAAGCTGATCACGTTCCAGGAGGCCCAAGAGAGTAACAAGTCAGCTCATTCGGATCATCATTTGGGCTCTTAAAACACATCCAAATCACTCATGGATCTGTTGAACAATTCAGCCCATTCGGATAGCCCATTTGGCTCTTAAAAATCGGCCAGCACACTCCAAGTAGTTGTTTGAATAAGTCAGGCTATTCTCATGCTGAATTAGTTGTTTGTTAGGTTGTTAGCTACATTAGAGGAAGCTCTCTTATTACCACCTTCGCACTAATGTTTTAATTTTCTTTTCTTTATTTTGTCTAGATAAAAGAGTCTATATAGATAGCCTCTTTAGCTGCAGATTAGTTACGTTATTCCCAATTGCTTAGAATTACATTTGTATCATTTCACAAAATCAATCAAAGAACAAGAGAGTTTTTGGTTGGCATTGCTGTTGTTGCTTGGCTGAGCTTGTTTGTGTCAACCGCCTTCGGATTGGTGCTTCGAGCCTTCACGAGTCCCTCTTTGTGCTAGTCCAGCCGGAGCTAGTGTAAAGTTGTATTGGAGACGGGTCTAGAGCATTCACGATTGGGGTTTTGGCTCTTCAGCCTTGGTTCCTTCGTTGACTCTCTTTGGTTCTTCTCTCACCCTCCTACGCCATTCACCATCTTCGTTTCATTCCGCATTCTGAATTCGTTTCATTCAGCCGGATTCGAGATCATTGTGCCTAGATCGACTCAATCACGGACAATCCCGTATCAATAGATAAGAATGTCATCAAAGTAGACTACAACAAATAAACCAATATAAGGTCTCAAAATATGATTCATTAATCTCATGAAAGTACTAGGAGCGTTAGTTAAGCCAAAAGACATTACTAGCCACTCATAGAGTCCAAATTTGGTTTTAAAAGCTGTTTTCCATTCATCCCCTTCCCTCATTCTAATTTGATGGAAGCCACTCCTAAGGTCAATCTTAGTGAAAATGGTAGCTCCATGTAACTCATCAAGCATATCATCTAGACGGGGAATCGGGTGTCTATACTTGATAGTAATGTTATTGATTGCTCTACAATCAATACACATTCTCCAAGTATTATCCTTCTTGGGTACTAGCAAGACGGGAACGGCACAAGGACTAAGGCTTTCCCGCACATACCCCTTATCTAGCAAGGCTTGAACTTGGTTCTGAATTTCCTGGGCTTCCGTAGGGTTCATCCTATAGGCGGGCCTATTGGGAAGAGTGGCTCCGGGTATTAAATCTATTTGGTGTTCAATGCCCCTAATGGGCGGCAAGCCGGCTGGAATCTCCTCAGGAAAAACGTCCCTAAACTCGTCTAACAGCCCCTGAATAGAACTAGGAAGTGGAATCGTAGAGTCATGAGGCACATTCACTAGAGATTTACACAAACTCATCATTAGCACATCAATAGAAGCATAGTTAGTGACATATTCATTCCTAGACTCAAGATAGCTACTTGTTGGTTGTACTAACAATGTTTGATGGGTTTTGTTCTCTTTACTCTTAGGCCGTGTGATCTTAGGCTTTGGAGGGGTTCCTTGCTCTACCCTCTTGTTCTCATAGAACTCGGCTATTTGTAAAGGTGTCATAGGTTTAAGTGTTAAAGTTTTACCTTTATACTCAAAGCTATATTTGTTAGAAAACCCATCATGGACAACTTTCCTATCATATTGCCATGGACGACCAAGCAGCAAGTGACAAGCATTCATAGGTCGTGGGTGATAAAATGTAAGAAGTTGTAATTTGTTTACCATTTCAGTGCTAGCTATGTTGCAACAACTTCCTCCATCAATTATCACATTACACACTTTGCCTTTAATACTACACCTAGTATGAAACAGATTTTCACGTTGGTTATCCTCACAAGGTGCTAGTTGGACATGCAAAGTTCTCCTAGCTATCAAAGATTCACCTTGTTCATACTCAATGCAATCATCATGCTCATTTTGTTCATTGTCATCAATTAATGCATTCTCATCATCTAATTCCACATCATCCTCACTCTCATATTCTCCTAGATGATTTATGATCAAAGTGTGTCTATTAGGACATTCTCTACTCATGTGACCTCTACCTTGGCATTTAAAACACACAATGTCCCTAGTTCTAGAGTTAGAGATAGGAGTACTCCCTCGATGATCACTTGAAGGCTCATTCAAGGATCGTGGTATAGTGGCTGGTGTAGACGACTTTCTTGGTCCTTCTTGGCCCATAGGTGCCGATTTTCTTTCTTCCTTCTGGCCTCCTTGATCCTTGCTGTTGTTAGGCAGCAGCAGGCTCCCTTGTGCTTTCCAAGCGTTGGGCGTTCCATGGGGTGGTTTGTATTCCCGGTTTCGCACCTTAGTCTTCCTTTCCATCTTGATGGCCAAGTGTAGTAATTGCTCCATGGTGCTGTATGGATACATATCAACCTTATTAGCCAAATTAGAATTCAGAATACGAAGGTACCTTGCCATAGTGTTTTCTTCATCTTCTAGAACGTTGGCCTTCACCATAGCAACTTGCATATTCGTATAAGCTTCCTCAGCGCTAAGAGAGCCTTGTCTCAAATTTTCCAGCCGTTGTCGAAGCTCTTGGGTGTAGTGAGGTGGGACGAATCTAGCCCTCATTAGTGCCTTCATATGCTCCCATGTGGTGATTTGAGGATCCAATGTTCGAACTCTTTCTTTGACTACGTGATCCCACCATACCAAAGCATAGCCTTGGAACTCGAGAGCGGCTAGCTGAACCTTCCTAGGCTCGCTAAAGTTGTGACACAACCAGATTTGCTCAACTTTAGTTTCCCACTCTGTGTAGACGTCGGGATCACACTTTCCTTCAAAGACGGGAATTTTGATTTTGACTTTTTCGAGTCCGTCTTGCTCCTGATAGGGCCGAAAGTTATCTCGTCCTTGCCTTGGCTGCTGGAATGGCCGAGTGTAACCCTCCCACGTGTGGTCTTCAAAATGAGCTTCATTCCGTCGCTGAAAGTTATCAACAAATGGTGGCATGTTAGAAGCATTAGGAGGTTCGTTGGAATGTAAATTACCTTGATCCGGATGATCCGGCTCTCTAGTAACATGTGAAGGACCGCCAAACTCATAGTTGGTTCTCAAAGGTGGTGTCCCGGCTGGTGGTGTTCGTGCTTCCATAGACTCCACTCGTTTGGATAGGTTAGCTACGGAATCGGACAATTGTTTCAATAGACTGATCATCTCAGGCGTGACGGTCTCGCTACTCGACTTGCTGGGACTTAGGGACCTGGACATGCTCAAGTAACAAACAAAGAACCGGTTAGGTTAGAAAAGCAAAGATCTCACTTGTGTATCGCTCACACTCTCGTTGGTATTGCCTAGCTGGTGGCTCGAGTTGTAAGGATCCAACACCTTAAGATCGCGATTTCCGAACCTTCTTAGCAACCCTTTGAAACTAGAACTGCTGAAACTGAATGTTAGTGTCGGAGATGGATCAAGACACCCCTAATTAGAGTATTGACCGTTGGGTTGGTGTAGGTACGGTGAATGTGTTTAGAATGACGTTTTGAGCTGTTTGAAAGAGTTTACTTGTGCTTGATGTAGATTAATAAGGGCCAGCCGTTTTTGTAGGTGTTTTTTTTTTTTTTTTGAAAGATCTCTTAGACTTTGTCAAAGATTTGAGGGAGAGAAGGTAACCTGAAACTGATTGCAACGAGAATTGTAGGAGAGCAGGTTACCGAATTGTGTATGCAGCATTTGAGCTCTCTTTTTGTTTTGTTTTCGTTTTGTGTTTACCTCTCCTCAAGATGTTGTCCGGCACTAAGAACCCTTGGCTTTTGCCTTTGAACACTTCAAGCACAAGTTAAACCTCAATTGGATAAGCAATAGGTTAACAAAGAAGAAAGGAGTGATCAATTGTACCAACTGAGCTCTGATACCAACTGATACGGGATTGTCCGTGATTGAGTCGATCTAGGCACAATGATCTTGAATCCGGCTGAATGAAACGAATTCAGAATGCGGAATGAAACGAAGATGGTGAATGGCGCAGGAGGGTGAGAGAAGAACCAAAGAGAGTCAACGAAGGAACCAAGGCTGAAGAGCCAAAACCCCAATCGTGAATGCTCTAGACCTGTCTCCAATACAACTTTACACTAGCTCCGGCTGGACTAGCACAAAGAGGGACTCGTGAAGGCTCGAAGCACCAATCCGAAGGCGGTTGACACAAACAAGCTCAACCAAGCAACAACAGCAATGCCGACCAAAAACTCTCTTGTTCTTTGATTGATTTTTTGAAATGATTACAAATGTAATTCTAAGCAATTGGGAATAACGTAACTAATCTGCAGCTAAAGAGGCTATCTATATAGACTCTTTTATCTAGACAAAATAAAGAAAAGAAAATTAAAACATTAGTGGGAAGGTGGTAATAAGAGAGCTTCCTCTAATGTAGCTAACTACCTAACAAACAACTAATTTAGCTTAAAAATAGGTTGACTTATTCAAACTAATCCTAAGAGTGTGCTGAGTGTGCTGGACGTTTTTTAAGAGCAGATTGGGCTATCCGAATGGGCTGAATTGTTCAACAGATCCATGAGTGATTTGGCCGTGTTTTAAGAGCCCAAATGATGATCCGAATGAGCTGACTTGTTACTCTCTTGGGCCTCCTGGAACGTGATCAGCTTGCTATCCTCTTGGGCTGCATTGGACATTAGTAACAGCCTACCCTCTTGGACTGTCTTGGACGTGTTTGCTTGCCTCCCCTCTTGGGCTGCTTTGGACGTGATCAACAGCTCCTTCTCTTGGACTGCTTTGGACGTAATCAACAGCTTCTCCTCTTGGGCTGCATTAGACGTGAACAACAGCCTCCCCTCTTGGCTTCTTTGGACGTGATCAACAGCCTCCTCTTGGACTGCTTTGTACGTGAGCAACATCTCCTCCCTTTGCTTGCTTGCTTCTGCATTCATCAAAAGATTAACACATGAGGTGTGGCAATTAAATGGTTCACGCATTGTGCCAAGCAATAGCACTTCCCTTGACGTAGCTTCTTGGATCTCCTTAGCTCTTGCTCTAGTAATGGGACCTTGATAGCTTCCATGTGATGGTCCTACATCAGCCTCCATTCCTCGTCATCTCCATCACCGTCCTCATCCTGCTCATAAGCTTGATTCTGAAACTGTTGAGGATAGTTAGGCATATTATCATGTATAATAGGAGAAGAATGGATAGAAACGTGCTCCTCGAAAGCAAGATTGCCCCATCTTGGTTGGGACACGGTGTGGCCTAAGCCTTGGACATTCCGAGAGGGCTGCGTGGCATTAGAGTGCCGGGCTGCTTGAAACGCCTCTTGTTGGCTTTGGATTGGTATTCGGTCTTGCCCTTGGTGTTGAGCCCTCGAGTGGTCTCCTACCTGCATGTTGCCTCCTAGTGGCCGAGGCTCCGGGACTACCTTAGGCGCCTCCAAGTTGGACAGCCTTGTAGTTAACCCTTCAATGCTATCTTTCAGGCCCTTGATAAGGCCAAACAACTCCGGGGAAATAGGCTCGGGGCTGGGCGTACCTGCGGAAGTTCCTGACATTGTTCAAAGACACTAAAACACTCAAACACGTTAGGTTAGCTAAAACAAAAACGCCTCACAAGTGTATCACTCGAAAGCAAACTCTCACTCTCTAGTGGTGCTCAACAAGCTTGTTGATGGCTCGTCTTGTATTAGTCAAAAACCTCACGTGAGTTCAATACTTAGCCAAACAAAAACTTTAAAGTAGAAGCGAAATTCGATTTCAATCACCTTAGAACGTGTTTGACTCAATAAAAGAGAAGAAAAGACTCAAAACGGAAAGGACAAGTTGCACGAATGTTATATGCAACTAAGTATGGACTCAAAATTTGAACTCAAGATAAGCCTTGAAAGAACTTACTCGTCAAGCCTAAGCAAGCAAACCTTGGACACCGAAGGTGTGTGTAGAAGGGCTGGTCAAGGCTAAGGCGTGGCTCGGGTGAAGTAAGCTAGGCGAGGGCCAAGGCGTGGCTAGGCTAGGGTGAAGCTAGGCTAGGCGTGAATGGCTTGGTCCCTTTGATTGAGATGAGCTCCTTTGTAGTCCTCTTTGATTGCTGAACAATAACACTTAGCAAGCACAACTTCAACTATTACAAACTATGAAATAAACAAGAATAAACTAGCAAGAATGAAATGAAATGAAATGAATAACTAAGGCTGATTTCTTTTTTTTTCTTTCTTTTCTTTTCTTTTCTTTTTCTTTTCTTTCTTTCTTTCTTTTTTTTTTTTGAAACTCGGATTTTCTTTTCCTTTTTTTTAAACTTACTGCTGGAATTAAAGAAAAATAAAACAAAAATGCTAAGAAAATCCTAATTAGTTGCAAGAGGATAGAGTTGATCAAGTAAATAGCTAACCAAGGGTGAAAGATTAAAAAAAAAGCAGGCTAAAAATGTGGAGGAAAGAGGTGGCTTGAAAATAGGCTGGACGATCAGCCTTCTTCTTTTTTTTGTTTTTGAAAGTGATATGGGGATTAGCCGCGAAGAATGGATCTAGACGAACAACCTGTTGCGGAATAGAAAGCACGAAAGGGAAAGATATGAGGCGAGCAAACTATGTTGCCTTGAACCAACCCATTGATACAACCAGCCAAGAACCAATACCACAAACGGGTACAACCCATGGACTAGATCGATCAAGAACCGAATCCAAGAACGACACAACCCTCTCGTCTATAAGGCGATGGACAGATTATGAGGAACCCAACCCAAACAATGCAAAGCACCATGGCTAAAGAACCAGAACACAATTGCAAATGATGTGAAAAACCCGCTCATCGAGTAATCTAGACCCATCTCACAAGAACCATACAACTCGGGCTCCAATCTCCATTGGAGGGCGAGAGGGAAAGACGTTCAATCAAGGACACCACAAGGGCTGCTTATCCATTGCATCAAACGTCCCTTACAATGAGGGAGAAGTTCCCTTAAATAGGCAAATGCTAAAACTAAAATAAAACTAAACCAATAATTAATAAAACTAAAATAACTAAGGAAATAAAGCATTGAACTGGCTCTTAAAATGCAAGTGAACCGGCCCCAAATAAACACACTTAACCCTAATTAAAACAAATACAATTAGGCAACTAATGATATCTAAAATGAGCATCAATCAGCTTCTTCGTCTTCGGTTCCACATCAGAAAGTTTAGATCTTGTTTAGGGTTGTGTTTGGACGTGGGACAACAGCTGGTGGTGGCGTGGTGGTAGGCACAAGGGACTGGTGGTATGCGCGGTGTAGGAGTGGTGCCGGCGTCCAAGATTCACAAACAAAAGCAACAAACTTGTTAGTTCAATCAAAAACTTGGAATAGAAATGGCAATGGCAATAGACTCAAAACAAAGCAAGACTCAAACAAGAAAACGAGACACTTTTGGTTTTTGAATGATTTACCGACTCTTTTTGTAGGTTGAACGTCAATTAGCTCTGATACTAATTGATACGGGGATTAGCCGCGAAGAACGGATCTAGACGAGCAACCTGTTTTCGGGAACAAAAACAAACGAAATTCAGCAAACAAAGATGCAAGGAAAACGTGCAAAACAAAGAGGGAAAGCGAAATAGGAAAGAAGAACCGAGAGGAACAAAAGATAGAACCCTTGGATTCGATTATCCAAGAACCAAACCGATGACGATTCGACCCCGCTTCTTACAACATTCACACAACCGATCTAGGATTATCGAAGGCACGAAGAGGTTGCTTCGATTCGACTTGTAGCACCAACCCGAAGGAGATTGACACACAAGAACGAGAAAGCTATGCAAACACCACAATTCTCACAAGACAAGAGGCTGAACTCAAAGGTTTCAATTTGGCACTTTCACAAATGTGTTTAACGTAGTCCCCCTTAAAAAGGAAGAGAGAAAGGTTTATATACAACCTAGCCTTCTCTCTTAAAAATAGAAAGGAAAAATAAAAAACAATAATTACAAATTAGAGTGTTTTAAATAAATCCATAAAATAGACTAATTCTAGGCTTTATTTAACACTCTCTAACTAGCTTCTCACACCAGCCATGCACATGCACACGTGAAGCTCTCCTATGCTCCATTCAACTTCTTCTTGGCTGGTCCAATGTGGCTATGCATCATGACGGGCCTTGGACTGATTGGAGGTGAGCTGGGGTGAGCTTCTTGAACCATGGCTAGGAAGATAGCATCCATCTCCGCTTGGCGTTTGGCCTGAGCTCTTGTTAGGGCTCCTTGTGGTGTTGAAGATGGAGCTAGCTCGGATGACCCTTGTGGTGTTGAAGATGGAGCTAGCTCGGATGACCCTTCATCAGCTTCCTTAGGCTTCATCCTATAGGTGGGTCTATTGGGAAGGGTGGATCCGGGTATTAAATCTATTTGGTGTTCAATGCCCCTAATGGGCGGCAAGCCAGCCGGAACTTCCTCAGGAAAGACGTCCTTAAACTCGTCTAATAGCCCCTGGATAAAGCTAGGAAGTGTACTCTTAAAGTCATGAGGTACCGTCACAAATGACTTACACAAACTCATCATTAGCACATCCATAGAAACATAGTTAGTGACATATTCATTCCTAAACTCAAGATAGCTACTGGTTGGTTGTGCCAACAGTGTTTGATGGGTTTTGTCCTCCTTACTCTTAGGCCGTGAGATTTTAGACTTTGAGGGGTTTCTTGCTCTACCCTCTGTTCTCATAATACTCGGCTATTTTTAAAGGCGTCATAGGTTTAAGTGTTAAGGTTTTGCCTTTATACTCGAAGCTATATTTATTAGAAAACCCATCATGCACAACTTTCCTATCATATTGCCATGGATGACCAAGCAACAAGTGACAAGCATTCATAGGCACAACATCACATATAATAATGTCCTCATATTACCCTAATGTTATATTGACCCTAGTTTGCTTATTGACCTTAAGTTCTCCACACTCATTCATCCAATGCAGCTTATATGGCCTAGGGTGATAAAATGTAAGAAGTTGTAACTTGTTGACCATTTCAGTGCTAGCTATGTTACAACAACTTCCCCCATCAATTATCACATTACACACTTTTCCTTTAATGCTACATCTAGTATGAAATAGATTTTCACATTGGTTATCCTCACAAGGTGCTAGTTGGACAACAAGGTTCACCTAGCTATCAAAGATTCACCCTGTTCATACTCAATGCAATCATCATTCTCATTTTGCTCATGGTCATTAATTAAGGCATTTTCATCATCCAGTTCCACGTCATCTTCACTTTCATATTGCCCTAGATGATTTATGATCAACGTGCGTCTATTAGGGCATTTCCTACTCATGTGTCCTCTACCTTGGCATTTAAAATACACAATATCCCTAGTTCTAGAGTTAGAGTTAGGAGTACTCCCTCGAGGACCACTTGAAGGCTCATTCAAGGGTCGTGGTGTAGTGGAAGGTGTAGAAGGTCTTCTTTGGCCTTCTTGGCCCGTAGATGCCGGTTTTCTCTCCTCCTTATGGCCTCCTTGATCCTTACTTTGGCTACGCAGCCGGATCCCTTGTGATTTCCAGGCATTGGACGTCCCATAAGGCGGCTTGTGTTCTCGGTTTCGCACCTTAATCTTCCTTTCCACCTTGATGGCAAAGTGTAGTAATTGCTCCATGGTGCTGTAAGGATACATATCAACTTCATTAGCCAAATTAGAGTTAAGAATACAAAGATACCTAGCCATAGTGTTTTCCTCATCTTCTAGGACGTTGGCTTTCACCATGGCAACTTGCATGTTGGTGTAGGCTTCCTCAGCGCTAAGAGAGCCTTGTCTCAAATTTTCCAGCCGTTGTCGAAGTTCTCGGGTATAATGGGAGGGAACGAACCTAGACCTCATTAGTGCTTTCATGTGTTCCCATGTGGTGATTTGGGGATCCAAAGTCCGCACTAATCTTTTACCACGTGGTCCCACCATAACAAGGCATATCCTTGAAACTCTAGGGCTGCTAGTTGAACCTTCCTAGGGTCACTGAAGTTATGACACAACTAGATTTGCTCGACCTTAGTTTCCAATTCCATGTAGATGTCGGGATCACATTTTCCTTCAAAGATGGGAATTTTGATTTTGACTTTGCCAAGACCGTCTTGTTCTTGATAGAGTCGTAAATGCTCCCATTCTCATCCTTGCCTCGGTTGTTGGAATGGTCGATGGTAATCTTCCCAGGTATGGTCCTCAAAATGAGCCTCATTCCGATGCTGAAAATCGTCAACAAATGGTGGCATGTTAGAAGCATTAGGGAGGATGTTGGAATGTATATTACCTTGATCGGGATGACCCGTCTCTCTAGTCACGTGCGAGGGCCACCAAACTCGTAGTTGGTTCTCAAAGGTGTTGCACGAGATGGTGGGGTGCGTGCTTCCATAGACTCCACCGTTTGGATAGGCTAGCTACGGAGTCGGACAATTGCTTCAATAGGTTGAGCATCTCGCGCGTGACGGTCTCGCTGCTAGTCTTGCTTGGCCTTAGGGACCTAGACATGCTCAAGCAAACAAACAAAGAATTGATTAGGTTAGAAAACAAATATCTCACTTGTGTATCGCTCACTCACTCGTTGGTATTGCCTCGCTTGTGGCTCGAGTTGTAAGGATCAAAACACCTCAAGATCACGATTTTCAAACCTTCTTAGCAACCCCTTTGGATCCAGAACTGCCGAAACTGATGCTAGTGTCGGAGATGGATCAAGACACCCCTAACCGGAGTATTGACCGTTTGGGCTATATAGGTATGATGGTTTGAGGTTTGAATGACGAAAGAGATGTTTGAAGAAGAAGATGTTTTATGAAATTCTCACTAAAAGGGGACTTTTCCTTGTGCTTGGTGATCGATTAATGGAAGGGCCGGTAGTTTTTTTTTTTTGAATGATCTCTTAGACTTTGTCAAAAGACTTGTGGGAGAGAAAGAAGACTATGATCTCGTTGGTGACGGTTTTCTTTTTTTCTTTTTTTTTTTTTGTTTTTACCTCTCCTCAAAATGTTGACCGGCCCTAAGAAAACCTTTGGCTTTGGATTTTGCACACTTCAAGCACAAGTCAAACCACAATTAGTTAAGCAATAAGTGAAATGGTTAACAAAGAAGAAAGGAACTGATCACTTGTACCAATTGAGCTCTGATACCAACTGATACGGGATTAAACTGTGGATTAGCCGATCTAGCTACAATGATCCCAAATCTGGATGAATGAAGTGAATCCAGATACGGAATGAGACGTGGGGATGGGGATGGGCACAGGAGGACGTTGAGAGGAACTAAGAGAACCAACGAAGAAGAACCAAGTCTGAAGAGCCAAGACCCCGCCTCGTGAATGCCCTCGACCCGTCTCCAATACAACCTTACACTAGCTCCGGCTGGACTAGCACAAAGAGGGACTCGTGAAGGCTCGAAGCACCAATCCGAAGGCGGTTGACACAAGCAAGCTCAGCCAAGCAAACAACGACAATGCCAACCAAAAACTCTCTTGTTCTTTGATTGATTTTGTGAATAGATTACAATATGTAATTCTTAGCAAAAGAAAACGTCCCTACCTTAGCAACTAAAGAAAACTATATATAGACTCTTTTATCTAGACAACATAAAAGAAAAGAAAACTAAATACATTGGTGGACGGAGGTAACAAGAGAGCTCCCACAAATGTAGCTAATAGTCTAACAAACAAACTAACAGCATAAAAATAGGTTGACTTCTTCAAGGAACCCATGCATGACTGGACGGGTCTTAGGGCCCAGCTAGGCGGCCCGACTGAGGGAAATGGATACCCTTTTGGACGGCCCGGGAGGTTAGCGACGTCGAGCTTGACAGCCACTCCGGGCGGAGATTGAGACCTTGTCGAAATGGCGTCGGGTTAGGGCCGGAGTGTATCGGCAAGGCTAGACGGAAATTAGGGTTCACGCCAAATGGCTCGAAGGAAGTCGAACAGAGTCTGGGGTTCGGCTCGATGGTGTCATGCTCGCTGGTCCATTTCCTATCTTGCTTGTTCATCCACCTTCCCCACCTTGCCCACGTCTTGATCACTTGGCTTATTGACCTGCTTGGCTACATGATCAAGCTCCTCCTCATGATGTTCCAACATCTGCATGGTCTCTCCCCTTTGCATGTTCACCCCTGCATTCACCAAGAGATTAATACATGATTTATGGAAGTTAAATAATTCATGCATGGTGCCATGCAATAGCACTTCCCTTGACGTAGCTTCTTGGATCTCCTTAGCTCTTGCCCTAGTAATGGGAGCTTGATATTCTTCGTGTGAGTTGTGCAATGGTTCATCTGATGGTCCTACATCGGTTCCCGTCCTCTTAGTGCCTAAGAAGGACAGTACATGGAGGATGTGTGTTGATTGTAGAGCCATCAACAACATCACCATTAAGTACCGCCACCGTATCCCACGTTTAGATGGCATGTTAGTTGAGTTAAATGGAGCCACATTGTTCTCTAAGATCGACCTTAGGAGTGGTTATCACCAAATCAGAATGAGGGAGGGAGATGAGTGGAAAACGGCATTCAAGACCAAGTTTGGTCTTTGTGAGTGGCTAGTGATGCCATTTGATTTGACAATGCTCCTAGCACATTTATGAGATTGATGAATCACGTGTTGAGACACTACATTGCTAGGTTTGTTGTGGTTTACTTTGAAGAAATGCGGAACATTTGAGGGAAGTACTTGCAACTCTTAGAATTGAATATTTGTATGCTAATTTGAAGAAATGCGAGTTTAGTACTAATCAAGTTGTTTTTCTTGGTTTCAGGACAATATAATTTTTTTTTGAAAATGTGCTTCAAGTTATTGACACACGCGAAACAACTAAGCCAAATCTGATCACAATAACTCTTCAATCAAAACTCGCCTTTGATTAAAGATGAAATCTGAAAACAAGTGTTTTCACCAATAATAATCTCCCTAAAAAGTAATAGAAAGAGCCTTTAAATAGTTTCAGCTCTTAAACAAAAGACACAATAAAATCTGGAAATTAAGCCCAATGGGCTATTTAAAACACACAATCACTCAGCAGGCCTTAAAAAGCCCATTCCTCAATGAGAGACATGGAACGGTGCTGGAAACGTGTTGAGGAGCAGGAGCAGCGGCGTCATGTGCGGGGCTGGCCGAGTCCGGTGCTTTGGCGTCGTTGCTCTCTTGCTTACTTAGGAGTCAAGCCTCGTTATGAACACTTGTAGCCAATAAAATCAGCAAGCCCTCAGTCTCATGCTCAATCTTCTTAGCTCGGGAACGTGTGATAGCTCCCTCATACTCCGGAGATGCTAGCTCGGATGGTCCCTCATCATTCCCCCTTTCTAGGGTGATAAAATGTGGTAATTTGCAACTTATTAATCAAATCAGTGTTAGCTATATTGCAACAACTACCTCCATCTATGATCATATTACACACCTTCCCTTTAATTAGACATCTAGTATGAAAAAGGTTCTCTCTTTGATTATCCTCACACGGAGCTAGCTTAGCATGCAAAGTTCTTCTAGCTATTAGTGATTCTCCATGCTCACATTCAATGCCCTCATTACTATCACTACCAATTTCATGCAATCCATTAAGGTGGGTGTTAT
This sequence comes from Fagopyrum homotropicum, assembly GCA_033239125.1. Taxonomy (NCBI): domain Eukaryota; kingdom Viridiplantae; phylum Streptophyta; class Magnoliopsida; order Caryophyllales; family Polygonaceae; genus Fagopyrum; species Fagopyrum homotropicum. Next base: position 65,916,791 of record BSWB01000005.1, read on the forward strand.
CATCATTTTCATGCTCATCCTCACTCTCATATTGTCCAAATTGATTTAAAATCAGAATTTTCTTATTAGGACAATCCCTCATGTAATGACCTCTACCTTGACATTTAAAACACACAATATCTCTAGAACAAAGAGTAGAGTTAGAGGTACTCCCTTGAGGACCACTTGAAGGCTCATTCAAGGGTCTAGAAGATGAATGAGGTGTTGAGCTCCTTCTTTGTGCTCCTTGGTCCATGGTTGATGCTTTTCGGTCCTCCTTGGTGGATGTAGGCTCACGGCTGTAGGATCCTTGGGGCCGGCTGTTTTGTGCTTTCCATGAGCTTGTAGCTCCAAAGCTTGTCTTGGCACCTTGGTTCCTAGCATTTGTCTTCTTCTCTACTTTGATTGCCAAATGCAGCAGCTCCACCATGGTACTATAAGGATACAAATCAATTTCATTAGCCAAAGATGAGTTTAAAATGCGTAGATACCTAGCCATTGTAGACTCCTCATCTTCAACAACATTAGCTTTCACCATTTCCATTTGCATAGAGGTGTAGACCTCTTCGGCACTCATGGCTCCTTGTCTAAGGTTCTCCAATCTTTGCCTCAGCTCCCTAGCATAATGTTGAGGTACAAAACGAGCTGTCATCAAGGCCTTCATTTGTTACCATGTAGTGATGGTTGGATCCAAGGTTCTTCTCCTTTCCTTGACAAGATGATCCCACCATACTAGTGCATATCCTTGGAACTTCAATGATGCAAGCTGGACCTTCCTTTGCTCTCCAAAGTGATGGTGATACGGGATTGTCCGTGATTGAGTCGATCTAGGCACAATGATCTCGAACCAGGCTGAATGAAGCGATTTCAGAATGCGGAATGGACGTAGGTGATGAATGGCGCAGGAATGGTGAAGAGAAGAACCAAAGAGATGTCAACGAAGGAACCAAGGCTGAAGAGCCAAAACCCCAATCGTGAATGCCCTAGACCCGTCTCCAATACAACTTTACACTAGCTCCGGCTGGACTAGCACAAAGAGGGACTCGTGAAGGCTCGAAGCACCAATCCGAAGGCGGTTTGACACAAACAAGCTCAGCCAAGCAACAACAGCAATGCAAACCAAAAACTCTCTTGTTCTTTGATTGATTTTGTGAAATGATTACAAATGTAATTCTATGCAATTGGGAATAATGTAACTAATCTGCAGCTAAAGAGGCTATATAAATAGACTCTTTTATCTAGACAAAAATAAAGAAAAGAAAGCTGAAAACATTAGTGGGAAGGTGGTAATAAGAGAGCTTCCTCTAATGTAGCTAACAACCTAACAAACCACTAATCAGCATGGAAATAGGCTGAATTATTCAAACTTATCCTTGGAGTGCAAGCTGGACGTTTTTAACGTTTTTAAGGAGCCAAATGGGCCAACCGAATGGGCTGAGTTGTTCAACAGATCCATGAGTGATTTGGCTGTGTTTTAAGAGCCCAAATGATGATCCGAATGGGCTGAATTGTTACTCTCTTGGACCTCTTTAAACGTGATCAGCTGGCTGCCTTCTTGGGCTGTTTTAGATGTGAGCAGCAGCCTACCCTCTTGGACTGCCTTGGACGTGTTTGCTTGCCTCCCCTCTTGGGCTTCCTTGGACGTGAGCAGTAGGCTATCCCCGTGGGCTGCTTTGGACGTGATCAACATCTCCTCTCCTGAACTGCATTGGACGTGAGCAACAGCCTCCCCTTGGGCTGCATTGGCGTGAGCAACAGCCTCCTCTCCTGGGCTGTATTGTACGTGAGCAACAGCCTGCATGGTCTCCTCGAGCTGCATGGGAAGTGAGTACGTCGGCATGGTCTCCTTGCTTGGTTCGCTGGCTCCTACATTCACCAAAAGATTAACACATGATGTATGGAAATTAAATGGTTCACGCATTGTGTCAAGCAATAGCATTTCCCTTGACATAACTTCTTGGATCTCCTTAGCTCTTGCTCTAGTAATGGGACCTTGATAGCTTGTATGTGATGGTCCTACATCATCCACTCCTTCTTGGAAAGAATTCGACCCCGAATTTTCATCTTGTTCCGAAACTCCTTCATAGGGGCTCAAATCTCCTACATTAAAAGTGATGCTAACTCCATACTCTTCCGGTAAGTCCAACACATATGCATTGTCATTAATCCGGTGTAAGACTTTGAATGGTCCATCTCCTCGTGGTGCTAGCTTGGAATGGCGTTTTGTCGGAAACCGCTCTTTCCTTAGATGAAGCCAAACTAAGTCGTCGGGCTGGAAAACCATTTTCCGACGTCCTTTGTTATTCCGAGCTGCAGTTTCAACACCTTTCTTGTCAAGTGCAGCCTTGGTCTTAGCATGAAGTTCCTTAATATAGTCCACCTGTTCCAAAGCATCAAAAGCTACTCGATCCTTTCGAGGAATCGGTAATAAGTCCAAAGGAATTAAAGGGTTAAATCCATAAAAACATTTGAAAGGTGATAACGAAGTGGAAGAATGCATGGTGCGATTATAAGCAAACTCAATATGTGGTAACATATCTTCCCATTCTTTCAAGTTATCTTTCAACATGGTTCTAAGGAGGGTCATTAGGGTCCTATTGGTGACTTCCGTTTGCCCATCTGTTTGGGGATGACTAGAGGTCGAGAATAGTAATCTAGTGCCCATTTTACCCCAAAGTGTCTTCCAAAAGAAACTCAAAAACTTGACATCCCTATCACTAACAATAGTTTTAGGTATTCCATGCAATCTTACTATTTCCTTAAAGAAAAGATTAGCAACATTATATGCATCATCAGTTTTATGACATGGAATAAAATGTGCCATTTTAGAGAATCTATCTACTACCACAAAAATGAAATCTCTTCCTTTCTTAGTCCTAGGTAGTCCAACAATGAAATCCATACTTATGTCCTCCCAAGGGGTATTAGGCGTTGGTAAGGGTGTATACAACCCATGGGGTTATACCCTAGCTTTGGCCTTAAGACATTCAATGCACTAGTCCATTCCTAAGGTCTAGATAGGCAGCATGGTAGGTGGATGGAGTGTTACGCTAAAAGATGAGCTAGATAGGCAGCATGGTAGGTGGATGGAGTGTTACGCTAAAAGATGTGTACGCAATAAGCCTTAAATTTATACTCGTTATAATTATCCTACTTCTAGCGCACCCGCAGTGTACGGGACGTATGTAGCAAGATAAGTATTCCGAGGTCGAACTCAAGGACTGAGGTGAAACTAAGTCATTCAATGATCAAAAATAGTGTGAAGCTAGACTAAGATAAGATGAGGAATAAAGAAAATGGAAAACACAATGTTTTTGGAGGGTTTTGTGTGATCAAAAAAGGGATCACAAATATGTGAACACAATCAAGCAACACAAACACAAACTAACACTAAAGATAGGAGAATGGAAATAACAAAGCGGATTCTAGAGTTTGGAAGTCCCGGCTATGGCATAGACTCAAGCTAACTATTCATTCCTCGGATTAACTATGATATGTCGGGATTTAGCGTTTCTAGATTGGGATCAATTACCGGGTAGGTCTCATGGTCCACTAGTCCATTCCTAAGGTCTCATCACCGGGTAAGTCTCTAAGAACCTAAGGATAGGAATTCTACACAAACCGGATTGTTACCTAGGGGTCTAACCTATCCTTACCGGGTAAGTCTCGGAAAGGGAAGTCCTAATCAACTATCCTAGCACACTTAGTCCAATGGCGGCTTGTGAGGCTCACCAATACCTAGGGTTTGTCATCTTAGGTATCTAAGATCGGAAATCATCGGGTAGATCTCTTCCCTCACTTAGGTTGATAGCATTAGATGATCCTAAGCTAAATTAAGCTCAACAAACACTAGGATTTCAACAACACAAGTCATCCAAGGGTAAAAATCTAGGTTCATCCTATCATGCTTCTAGCCATAACCCTTCTTTCCTTACTCTAGAATCGCAATCTATCTAGCCAACAACATTCATTTCAAGATCAATCTCCACAAATAAAGCATGCTTGCAAGTCATGGTCAAATGATGAAGAACAATCCAAAGAAAAGACATTAAAAGCATAGAATAGAAATTACCAAATTCTTACAAGGCTCCAAGAGCAAATCCAACTTGACAACAACGAAAGCTTCACTCGAATCCACTCTAATCTCACTCTAAAACGAGAATCTATACTAATCTACTCCAAGAACACCCCTAATGGGTGCTTGGAAGAGAAGCAACAATGGCCCAATGTTTTGGGGAAGAAAGGTAGGTCAAAAGAGAGGAGAAGGATCCCCAATTACAGCCTGCAAGATCCTTTAAATACCCACTAAGATGCAAGAGCAATGGAAGAGATCGTGGCCAGCTGTCAATGTGGTCCTGGCAAGAATTACGGTCATAATCACGGCCGTGGAAAGGGCTTAGACCGTGGTTTTGTCCAGAAGCCTCTCCTAGGCTCGTTAAGCCATGATTCGGTGCATGGCTTGTGTTGGCAAGGTTCCATGAGTCCTCCTTAGCCCTTATCTTGCATTTCAATGAGTCCGGAAGTGTGTCATCTCGAGGAATGATCCTCGGATGTATCGATTAGGCTCTTAAATCTCCCAAAATACCTACAAAGCAAGCAAAAGTCCGAGTAGACGTCTATCTCGACAAAATACGTGATTTGAGTGCAAACGACGTGAACTAATGCTAAACCATGCATGAATGAGCGGAAAATCTATCTAAATGAGTGCCTAAATCTAGGTCATAAATCGTGTTATCATGGAGTTCATTGAAACCTTTCCTTACATTATCAAGTATAAGAAGGGAAAGGATAATGTCGTAGCGGATGCCTTGTCTAGGAGATACACCTTGATCACCACCTTGGATTCTAGGATGCTAGGTTTTACTTACATTAAGGAATTGTATGTGGATGATGCTGAATTTGGGAAGATATTTCATAGATGCACTACACGAGGCCCTTATGATAAGTACTTTGTGTTTGAAGGTTTTTTGTTTAAAGTGGATAAAATTTGCATACCTAGATGTTCCCTTAGGATATTATTAGTAGAAGAAGCCCATAAGGGAGGTTTAATGGGACATTTTGGGAGGGACAAAACCTATCACATGTTGCAAACTCACTTTTATTGGCCTCATATGTTAAGCGATGTAGAACACATGCTTAAGAAGTGCATTGAATGTCTTAAGGCCAAAGCTAGGGTACAACCCCACGGGCTATATACACCCTTACCGACGCCTAGTGCCCCTTGGGAAGACCTAAGTATGGATTTCATTGTCGGACTACCTAGGACTAAGAAAGGAAGAGATTCCATTTTTGTGGTGGTAGATAGATTCTCTAAAATGGCACATTTTATTCCATGTCATAAAACCGATGATACATATAATGTCGCAAATCTTTTCTTTAAGGAAATAGTGAGGTTGCATGGAATACCTAAGACCATTGTTAGTGATAGGGATGTCAAGTTTTTGATCTTTTGAAAAACGCTTTGGGGAAAATGGGCACTAGATTACTATTCTCGACCTCTAGCCATCCCCAAACAGATAGGCAAACGGAAGTCACCAATAGGACCCTAACGACCCTCCTAAGAACCATGTTGAAAGATAATTTAAAAGAATGGGAAGACATTTTACCATATATCGAGTTTGCTTATAATCGAACCACGCATTCTTCCACTTCTTTGTCACCTTTCAAATGTGTTTATGGATTTAACCCTTTAACTCCTATGGACTTATTACCGATCCCTCGAAAGGATCGAGTAGCTTTTGATGCTTTGGAACAGGCGGCATCCATTAAGGAACTCCATGCAAAGACCAAGGCTACACTTGAAAAGAAAGGTGTTGAGATCGCAGCTAGAAATAACAAAGGACGTCGGAAGATGGTTTTCTAGCCCGGCGACCTAGTTTCGCTACATCTCAGGAAGGAACGGTTTCCGACAAAGCGACATTCAAAGCTAGCTCCACGGGGTGATGGCCCATTCAAAATCCTACACCGAATTAACGATAACGATATGTGTTAGACGTACCGGAAGAGTATGGAGTTAGTGCCACTTTTAACGTAGGAGATTTGAGCCCCTATGAAGGAGAGTCGGAACAAGAATATTCGGGGTCGAATTCTTTCCAAGAAGGAGTGGATGATGTAGGACCATCAGATGAACCATTGCACAACTCACATGAAGAATATCAAGGTCCCATTACTAGGGCAAGAGCTAAGGAGATCCAAGAAGCTACGTCAAGGGAAGTGCTATTGCATGGCACCATGCATGAATTTTTTAACTTTCATAAATCATGTATTAATCTCTTGGTGAATGCAGGGGTGAACATGCAAAGGGGAGAGACCATACAGACATTGGAACATCATGAGGAGGAGCTTGATCATGTAGCCAAGCAAGTCAATAAGCCAAGTGATCTCTTCGTGGGCAAGGTGGGGAAGGTGGATGAACAAGCAAGCATAAGAAATGGACCAGCGAGCATGACGCCATCGAGCCCGAACCCCAGACTCTGTTCGACTTCCTTTGAGCCATTTGGCGTGAACCCTAATTTCCGTCTAGCCTTGCCGAAACACTCCGGCCCTAACCTGATGTAGGACCATCACATGGAAGCTATCAAGGTCCCATTACTAGAGCAAGAGCTAAGGAGATCCAAGAAGTTATGTCAAGGGAAGTGCTATTGCTTGACACAATGCGTGAACCATTTAATTTCCATACATCATGTGTTAACTTTTTGATGAATGTAGGAGCAAGTGAACCAAGCAAGGAGACCATGCCGACGTACTCACTTCCCATGCAGCTCGAGGAGACCATGCAGACTGTTGCTCACGTCCAATGCAGCCCAGGAGAGGAGGCTGTTGTCCACGCCAAAGCTCATGCCAATATAGCCCAAGAGGAGGCCAAAGCTCACGCCCAATGCAGCCCATGCTCACGCCAAAGCTAATGCCAATGCAGCCCACGAGGGAGGCTGTTCCTCACGTCCAATGCAGCCCAAGGAGGGAGGTTGTTGATCACGTCCAAAGCAGCCCACGAGGTTAGCCTGTTGCTCACGTCCAAGGCAGCCCAAGAGCAAAGGGAGGAGACGTCCAAAGCAGCCCAAGAGCAAAGGGAAGCAGCTGCTCGTTCCAAAACAGCCCAAGAGGGCAACCAGCTGATCACTTTTAAAGAGGCCCAAGAGAGTAACAATTAAGCTCATTCGGATCATCATTTGGGCTCTTTAAACACATCCAAATCACTCATGGATCTGTTGAGCAGTGCAGCCCATTCGGACAGCCCATTTGGCTCTTGAAAATCGGCCAGCTTGCACTCCAAGGATAAGTTGAATAATTCAGCCTATTTTTAAGCTGAAATTAGTGTTTGTTAGGTTGTTAGCTACATTAGAGGAAGCTCTCTTATTACCACCTTCCCACTAATGTTTTCAGCTTTTCTTTTCTTTATTTTGTCTAGATAAAAGAGTCTATTTATAGCCTCTTATTAGCTGCAGATTAGTTACATTATTTCCCATTGCTAGAATTGCATTTGTAATCATTTTCACAAAATCAATCAAAGAACAAGAGAGTTTTTGGTTGGCATTGCTGTTGTTGCTTGGCTGAGCTTGTTTGTGTCAAACCGCCTTCGGATTGGTGCTTCGAGCCTTCACGAGTCCCTCTTTGTGCTAGTCCAGCAGGAGCTAGTGTAACGTTGTATTGGAGACGGGTCTAGGGCAGTCACGATTGGGGTTTTGGCTCTTCAGCCTTGGTTCCTTCATTGGCTTTCTCTTTGGTTCTTCTCTCACCCTCCTGCGCCATTCATCATCTTCGTTTCACTCCGCCTACTGAATTCGTCTCATTCAGTCCATTTCGAGATCATTGTGCCAAGATCGAATCAAACACGGATTAACACCGTATCAGTTGGTATCAGAGCACAGTTGGTACAATTGATCACTTCTTCTTCTTCTTGTTAATGTTATTGCTTATCCAATTGAGATCTAACTTGTGCTTGAAGTGTGCCAATTCAAAAGCTGGACAACATCTTGAGGAGAGGCAAACACAAAACGAAAACAAAACAAAAGAGAAAGCTCAAACGCTGCATACACGTTTCGGTAACCCTATCTGCAATCAATTACGGTTACTTCTCTCTCCTACAAATCTTTGACAAAGTCTAAGATATCTTTCAAAAAAAAAAACACTACAAAAAACGGCTGGCCCTTTCTTTTATTAATCAAGCACAAGTAAACTCTTTCAAACAGCTCAAAACGTCATTCTAAACATATTCACCGTACCTACACCAATCCAACGGTCAATACTCCAATTAGGGGTGTCTTGATTCATCTCCGACACTAACATCGGTTTCAACAGTTCTAGTTCCAAAGGGTTGCTAAGAAGGTTCGGAAATCGCGATCTTAAGGTGTTGGATCCTTACAACTCGAGCCACCAGCTAGGCAATACCAACGAGAGTGTGAGCGATACACAAGTGAGATTTTTGCTTTTCTAACCTAACCGGTTCTTTGTTTGTTACTTGAGCATGTCCAGGTCCATAAGTCCTAGCAAGTCGAGTAGCCAGACCGTCACGTTTGAGATGATCAGTCTATTGAAGCAATTGTCCGATTCCGTAGCTAAACTATCCAAACGAGTGGAGACTATGGAAGCACGAACACCACCAGCCGGAACACCACCTTTAAGAACTAACTACGAGTTTGGCGGTCCTTCACGTGTTACTAGAGAGCCGGATCAGCCGGATCAAGGTAATGTACATTCCAACGTCCTTCCTAATGCTTCTAACATGCCACCATTTGTTGATGACTTTCAGCGATGGAATGAAGCCCATTTTGAGGACCACACGTGGGAGGGCTACAATCGGCCATTCCAGCAGCCAAGGCAAGGGCGAGACAACCTTCGGCCCTATCAAGAGCAAGACGGACTCGGAAAGGTCAAAATCAAAATTCCCGTCTTTGAAGGAAAGTGTGATCCCGACGTCTACACGGAGTGTCACAACTTCAGCGAGCCTAGGAAGGTTCAACTAGCAGCTCTTGAGTTCCAAGGCTATACTTTGGTATGGTGGGATCACGTAGTCAAAGAAAGAGTTCGAACCTTGGATCCTCAAATCAGCACATGGGAGCATATGAAGGCACTAATGAGGGCTAGGTTCGTTCCACCTCACTATACCCGAGAGCTTCGACAACGGCTGGAAAATTTGAGACAAGGCTCACTTAGCGCTGAGGAAGCCTATACGAATATGCAAGTTGCTATGGTGAAGGCCAACGTTCTAGAGGATGAAGAAAACACTATGGCAAGGTACCTTCGTATTCTGAATTCTAATTTAGCTAATGAGGTTGATATGTATCCATACAGCACCATGGAGCAACTACTACACTTGGCCATCAAGGTGGAAAGGAAGACTAAGGTGCGAAACCGGGAATACAAGCCACCTTCCGGGACGCCCAATGCTTGGAAAGCACAAAGCAGCCCACAAGGAAGCCGGCTGCATAGCCACGGCAGGGAGCAAGGGGTCCGGAAGGAGGAGAGGAGATCGGCACCTATGGGCCAAGAAGGGCAAAGAAAGTCGTCTACAACAGCCATTACACCACGATCCTTGAATGAGCCTTCAAGTGATCATCGAGGGAGTACTCCTATCTCTAACTCTAGAACTAGGGACATTGTGTGTTTTAAATGCCAAGGTAGAGGTTACATGAGTAGAGAATGTCCTAATAGACGCACTTTGATCATAAATCATCTAGGAGAGTATGAGAGTGAGGATGATGTGGACTTAGATGATAAAAATGCTTTAAATGATGACAATGAACAAAATGAGAATGATGATTGCATTGAGTATGAACAATGTGAATCTTTGATAGCTAGGAGAACTTTGCATGTCCAACTAGCACCTTGTGAGGATAACCAACGTGAAAATCTGTTTCATACTAGGTGTAGCATTAAAGGAAAAGTGTGTAATGTGATAATTGATGGAGGAAGTTGTTGCAAAATAGCTAGCACTGAAATGGTATACAAATTACAACTTCTTATATTCTATCACCCTAGGCCATATAAACTACATTGGATGAATGAGCGTGGAGAACTTAAGGTCAATAAGCAAACTAAGGTCAATATAACATTAGGATCATATGAGGATGTTATTACATGTGATGTTGTGCCTATGAATGCTTGTCACTTGTTGCTTGGTCGTCCATGGCAATATGATATGAAAGTTGTCCATGATGGGTTTTCTAACAAATATAGCTTTGAGTATAAGGGTAAAACTTTAATACTTAAACCTATGACACCTTTACAAATAGCCGAGTACTATGAGAACAAGAGGGTAGCGCAAGGAACCCCTCCCAAGCCTAAGATCACACGGCCTAAGAGTAAAGAGAACAAAATCCATCACACATTGTTAGTACAACCAACAAGTAGCTATCTTGAGTCTAGGAATGAATATGTCACTAACTATGCTTCTATTGATGTGCTAATGATGAGTTTGTGTAAATCTCTAGTGAATGTGTATCATGACTCTACGATTCCACTTCATATTTTGAGACCTTATATTGGTGTACTTGTTGTAGTCTACTTTGATGACATTCTTATCTATAGTAAGACTTTAAAGGAGCATGAAAATCATTTGAGAGATGTGCTTGCTACATTGCGTATAGAATGCTTGTATGCTAATATTCAAAAATGTGATTTCTATACTAACCGAGTGATTTTTCTTGGTTTTGTAGTTAGTGCCAATGGTTATGAAGGATATTCGGAACAAAATGAGAATTCGGGGTCGAATTCTTTCCAAGAAGGAGTGGATGATGTAGGACCATCACATGGAAGCTATCAAGGTCCCATTACTAGAGCAAGAGCTAAGGAGATCCAAGAGGTTATGTCAAGGGAAGTGCTATTGCTTGACACAATGCGTGAACCATTTAATTTCCATACATCATGTGTTAACTTTTTGACGAATGTAGGAGCAAGTGAACCAAGCAAGGAGACCATGCCGACGTACTCACTTCCCATGCAGCTCGAGGAGACCATGCAGGCTGTTGCTCACGTCCAATGCAGCCCAGGAGAGGAGGCTGTTGTCCACGCCAAAGCTCATGCCAATACAACCCAAGAGAAGGCCAAAGCTCACGCCCAATGCAGCCCATGCTCACGCCAAAGCTCATGCCAATGCAGCCCACGAGGGAGGCTGTTCCTCAAGTCCAATGCAGCCCAAGGAGGGAGGCTGTTGATCACGTCCAAAGCAGCCCACGAGGTTAGCCTGCTGCTCACGTCCAAGGCAGCCCAAGAGCAAAGGGAGGAGACGTCCAAAGCAGCCCAAGAGCAAAGGGAAGCAGCTGCTCGTTCCAAAACAGCCCATGAGGGCAACCAACTAATCACTTTTAAAGAGGCCCAAGAGAGTAACAATTCAGCTCATTCGGATCATCATTTGGGCTCTTTAAACACATCCAAATCACTCATGGATCTGTTGAACAATGCAGCCCATTTGGATAGCCCATTTGGCTCCTTAAAAACGTTAAAAACGTCCAGCTTGCACTCCAAGGATAAGTTAAATAATTCAGCCTATTTTTAAGCTGAAATTAGTGTTTGTTAGGTTGTTAGCTGCATTAGAGGAAGCTCTCTTATTACCACCTTCCACTAATGTTTTCAGCTTTTCTTTTCTTTATTTTGTCTAGATAAAAGAGTCTATTTATAGCCTCTTATTAGCTGCAGATTAGTTACGTTATTCCCATTGCTAGAATTGCATTTGTAATCATTTTCACAAAATCAATCAAAGAACAAGAGAGTTTTTGGTTGGCATTGCTGTTGTTGCTTGGCTGAGCTTGTTTGTGTCAAACCGCCTTCGGATTGGTGCTTCGAGCCTTCACGAGTCCCTCTTTGTGCTAGTCCAGCAGGAGCTAGTGTAACGTTGTATTGGAGACGGGTCTAGGGCAGTCACGATTGGGGTTTTGGCTCTTCAGCTTTGGTTCCTTCATTGGCTTTCTCTTTGGTTCTTCTCTCACCCTCCTGCGCCATTCATCATCTTCGTTTCACTCCGCCTACTGAATTCGTCTCATTCAGTCCATTTCGAGATCATTGTGCCTAGATCGAATCAAACACGGATTAACACTGTATCATAACCCGACGTCATTTCGACAAGGTCTCAATCTCCGCCCGGAGTAGCTGTCAAGCTCGACGTCGCTAACCTCCTGGGCTGTCCAAAATGGTATCCATTTCCCTTAGTCGGGCCGCCCAGTTGGGCCCTAAGACCCGTCCAGTCATCCAAGGGTTCCTTGGAGAAGTCAACCTATTTTTATGCTGTTAGTTTGTATGTTAGACTATTAGCTACATTTGTGGGAGCTCTCTTGTTACCTCCTTCCACCAATGTATTTAGTTTTCTTTTCTTTTATGTTGTCTAGATAAAAGAGTCTATATATAGTTTTCTTTAGTAGCTAAGGTAGGGACGTTTTCTTTTGCTAAGAATTACATATTGTAATCCATTCACAAAATCAATCAAAGAAAAAGAGAGTTTTTGGTTGGCATTGTCGTTGTTTGCTTGGTTGAGCTTGCTTGTGTCAACCGCCTTCGGATTGATGCTTCGAGCCTTCATGAGTCCCTCTTTGTGCTAGTCCCGCCGGAGCTAGTGTAAGGTTGTATTGGAGACGGGTCGAGGGCATTCACGAGGCGGGGTCTTGGCTCTTCAGACTTGGTTCTTCTTCGTTGGTTCTCTTTGGTTCCTCTCAACGTCCTCTTGCGCCCATCCCCATTCCCACGTCTCATTCCGCATCTGGATTCCCTTCATTCATCCGGATTTGGGATCATTGTACCTAGATCGGCTTCCACGGTTTAATCCCGTATCAGACGGTTTATCAAGTTTTGCTAAAATCTATCTAATCAGGAAAGAAGCTAAGGGAGGCTTTTTATATGGCTAGAAAGCCTCCTATCTAAAAAAGGAATAACATTTGTCAAAAAGACAATAAAACAAATAAAAATAACCCTTAAAATGTTTTGAACCTAAAGGTTATAAAAAGTCTTTCATTTTATACCAAAAGCTGATATAAAATACAAAAGAAGCTCCAAAAGCCTCAATCTTCCATTTCTTGCAATTCCGGAACAAGTGTCTCTTCTTTGCTCTTGCATGGCTCCAAATCACATGTGCATGGTCTCCCTTCCACGTCCAAGTCGTCGGGCATCGTCATTAACGTGACTAAGGAAGCCTTAGTCAGCAATGGATCATCAATGGTCTCCTTAGGAGCTAAGGACACCAACAAGCTGGACACCTCCTCTTGAATTGCTATTGCCCTTGATCTACTGATTGGCCCTTGCATTGTAGGACTAGTAGGGGTTGTTGGTGATAGTCCCTCATCATTAGGTGCGGGATTAGTGAACCATGAGACCTACGCAGTGATTGATCCCATTAGAGAAACATTCTATCTCAACATACCGCAACTTGTCCTAAGTTGATTAGAAGCTTGAGTCCTTGCCATAATCGGAAGTCCATATCTCTAGAATCCTCTCTCTATATATTGATCTTACATCTTGTGTTTGTATTGTTGATTGGTTGAGATTGTTGCTTGATTGTGATCTTTGCTTGATCACCACAAAAACCCATCCAAAAACATATAATTTTCATTTCTTTATTCCCTTCTCTTTTCTTATCTTAGACTTGTACTATCCATGATCATTGCATAATTTAATCTCACCTTGGTCTTTGTGTTTGACCTCGGAATGCTTCCCTTTCTACTCAATGACCCGTACATTGCGGGTTTTGCTAGGTAGTTTAGGAGATATTATCGAGTTATATATTGTAAGACTTTGTGTGTGCATGTTTTGGGCAAACAAGTTCTTGGCACTCTTGCCTTGGATTTATAGCATCACTCCTAGCGGACAATAGTATTCGGGAATCATGATTGCATGAAATGTATTTTGGTTTTGGCATTTCATTTGTGCCTTTTTCAAGATCCGGTGAAATTGTTGTCAGACTAAGGGTCGGGACCCATTGTGAGGTCTCCACCCGTAGCGCTCTGAGTCCCGCGGATTTGGATTGTTACATCTTGTATTTCCTTGTATTGTTGTCATGACTGATAAGTTGAATGTAATTTTTGTTTTTAATTGATTTAAGGTACGTTGTTTGGTGTTTTCATGAAGATTTTGTTCTTTACTAGTACATATTTATAATAGTAGATGTTTGATGGTATCATAAAGTGTCATAAAAGAAATCTAATGTTTTATTTTCTAATAAAACCATTTGGTGATCATGGTTTTTGATGGTGCACATTTCATATAGAAGCAAGATAAATGGATCATGTGTAGGCAAATATTGATAACTTTTGAGTTAGAAGTTTATATATATATTTGGAAAATAATTAAAAAACAATCCAACGTTTTATTTTTCTAATAAAAGCTTTTGGTGTAAATTTCATAGTTCCCACATGTTATGCTTATTTTTTGACATTTATGGTCTATCTTTATTGGTACCTGCATAAATAATCGAATAAAAGAAACCACAACTTAACTTCTTATCATCATAAAATAATAATGGAAGTATTTAGACGATAAAAAAATAGATGAAACAAAATATATCATAACTAAATCAATATTTTGATGAAACAATTTGGTTTACTAGACTTTTTCTAGTTTTGTGTTTAGTAAATGTACCCCTTGAGAGAAGAGTGTGTAGAGTTTGAGAATAAATACAAAAGGTTGGGGTATATTTACTTAATTGAAACATTAAAAAGCCTACTTACTACTCTAGTTTTTCAAAAAAGCCTAGTTACCAAAATTGCCCACATTTGATATATATATATATATATATATATATATATATATATATATATATATATATATATATATATATATATATATATATATATATATATATATATATATATATATATATATATATATATATATATATATAGGGTGTGGTTCCCATGAGAACACCCCTAACGTGAGAACATGAGAACAATCGTACACCGTTGGATGTGAGTATTAAGGGTTGAAATTTAGAGTAGATATCAAAAATAATAATAACTACGAATAATAATAATTAGGAATCCAACAATAACTACGAATAATCCACTCAACCAACAATAACTACGAATAATACATTAAACGATATGGCACATTCGTAATAAAAATAATAATAATTACGAATCTGTTCTCATGTTCTCACGTTAGAGGGTGTTCTCATAGCCTCTATACTCTATATATATATATATCCCTATTAATGATAAATATTAACAGCCCTCAAAACCAGGACCACCTAATTTGTAGTTGTTGGTACCTGTATTTATGATCAAAATAATAATAAATCGCATATGAAATTAACAATGTTAGTAAAATATTAGTTTATCACTTGATTGAATACTTTATGAAAACACTAAGAAGAGACAATACATATCACACGTACACGACTATAATATATATAGGTAAACACATGTAAATTTTTCGTAAACTTTTTGGATCTATAACTCGAATATAAGTTCTAGTTTACCTTCCTCGCCCTCAATTTTCAATTTTGTTCAAATTTTTACATATTTGCATGAAATTATTGTCAGGCTAAGGGTCGGGACCCATTGTGAGGTCTCCACCCGTAGCGCTCCGAGTCCCGCGGATTTGGGTTGTTACATCGTGTATTTCCTTGTATTGTAGTCATGACTGATAAGTTGAATGTAATTTTTGTTTTTAATTGATTTAAGGTACGTTGTTTGGTGTTTTCATGAAGATTTTGTTCTTTAATAGTAGATGTCTAATGGTATCATAATGTGTCATAAAAAGAAATCTAATGTTTTATTTTCCAATAAAATCATTTGGTGATCAAGGTTTTTGACGGTGCACATTTCATATAGAAGTAAGATAAATGGATCACGTGTAGGCAAATGTTGATAACTTTTGAGTAAGAAATTTATATATATATATATATATATATATATATATATATATATTTGTGTATTGAAAATAATTAAAAAAATCCAACGTTTTATTTTCATAATAAAACCTTTTGGTGTAAATTTCATGGTTCCCGCATGTGATGCTTATTTTTTGACATTTATGGTCTATCTTTATTGGTACATGCATAAATAATCGAATAAAAGAAACCACAACTTAACTTATTATCATCATAAACTAATAATGGAAGTATTTAGACGATAAAAAAAATAGATGAAAAAAAATATATCATAACCAAATCAGTATTTGATATATATATATATATATATATGCATATACATATATTTATGACTATACCTATTAATGATGAATATTAACAGCCCTCACAACTAGGACCACCTAAGTTGTAGCCGTTGGTACCTGTATTCATTATCAAAATAATAATAATAAATCACAAATGAAATTAACGATGTTAGTAAAATATTAGTTTATCACTTGATTGAATACTTTATGAAAACAGGAAGAAGAGACAATACACATCACACGTAAACGACTATAATGTATATAGGTAAACACATGTAAATTTTTCGTAAACTTTTTGGATCTATAACTCGAATATAAGTTCTAGTCTACCTTCCTCGCCTTCAATTTTCAAGTTTGTTCAAATTTTTACATATTTGCATGGGATATGCTATGTTTGATAAGAGATAATTTATAGTATTTAGTAATACTTTCGTAAAATTAAAGGTGTTATTTGAAACATATTAAGACTTAACCGTAGTCGATGACAATGACTATATTTAATTATTAGGAGTTTGAAATGTTTCATTTTATCTTAAAATATCTTATTTTATAATATATATTTATGATATATTGGTGTGTGTGCATTTTGGTATTATTAATTTATCATTATATGTTACGATAGACAATAGATTTTGAAAATTAAAGTATTATAATCTGTGTATATATAAATAGAAATTGGTTTCATATTATCGTGTTTAAATGATTAATTTCAAAAAGTGATAAAATAATTTATCACAAGAAACATGGCTTGATGGGTCTAGAGATATATATACCTACTCCGGAAAAAATCAAGGTAGACGATGAATCTTGGCTGCATTTATCATTGCATGCTAACAACATTCATCTGAGATACTATACTTCGGGTAGTTTTGTTTTACGCATTTCACAAAACATTCCTCATACGTGCCTGTATATTAGTGTTAAGCTAAATCATTAATTATTGTATACAATAAGATTATTGTTAAAAAAAAACATATATGTGATCTATCATTGCGATACAAACTCTCTTTTTTCTCTCACCTCGGGTCTTACAATTGTATTTTAGAAACGTTGGTAAAAAATAAACTTAATGATGAGGCATATTTAAATATCACACGCAATGTGATTTCTAATTTGACTATGGTTATATACAAAACTAGTATAATACCCGCACCTTGTGCGGATTTTGAAAAAAATAAGAAAGAATATTGTGAAATAGTTTTTTTTTATGTGCTTTTGTTTTGTATACTTCTCTAATCTAATTGACTTACCACTATTACTTTATTAAGGATAAATTTACAAAATGAGATTATATTTGTGGACATACTTAATAGAATAATATATATATATATATATATATATATATATATATATATATATATATATATTTGTTTTTTTCCGATTATGTAATGAGTTTAGGGATTTTTTTGGGTTAATGGCTAACAATTTGATTTTACAATTTTTTGTATTTAACAACTCTTTTGTTTTTTTTTGGGATTATAATGCTTATTGGTGTATTAAAAATTTTATTTTAATTAAATATTTTTGGACTATAAATCTATTAGCTAATTAGTTAATTTTATTTTTAATTATTAAAGTTACAAAAGATTTACGTGATCTACAAGCTAATAAACTTAACGTAATTAAACAAATATTTAATTAATATAACTCAATTAAATTCACGTGGTCTATATCTACAAGCTAAAAAAATTAACAAAAATTTAATTTAAATCAAAATTAACTTTAAAAGTCCGATAACTATTATCTAAGAATAACTTATTTGCTGATGGGTGGAAGAAAATTAATAAATAAATAAATAAAACTAACATAAAAAAAGGTGTACACGTCAAAATTTTTTTTAATAACTTGAAAATAGATCAGATACATGGGGTTACGGTTAAAAATCAAATCAAGGGATGAAACAATAAAAAAATGATTGTTAATTATACAATTTTCAAAAAAAATTGTGGGAGCTCCATTTCGAAATACTACTCTCACAATGCACCACGTAAACTGTCATATATACTACTCTAGTAGTAGATATAGACTCGCACATAACGTAAAATTTTTAGTTCCAAAAATATAAATTTTGTTCGACAAATTTGTAAAACGTAGTTCTAAGGGAACCATGAAAAAATTAGATGGAACGTTCAGAAAAAAATCCGTTCGAATAAAAATCCTAACCGAAAATATAACTAAAATGGAAATGAAATCGAAACCAATTTAATTAAAAGTCATGATAAAAAGATATAACAACGATGAAAATCAATTTACCGTCAAGATGGAAATCAATTTTGTTGATAAAATGGAAGTTTTTTATTTAAAAATCTATCAAAAAATCGAATGGAATCATGTAAAAATTTATTATATATTTATAGGTATTTTTCAAAAAAAAACAAAGTAAAATTTTAATGGATTTTATCAAAAAAATTATTGTTCGCTTAAAATCTGATGGAACGTTTTGAAAATAAAATTCAATTCGGAATCAATTTAATTAAAACTCGCACATAACGTAAAGTTGTAGTTCCAAAAATCTAAATTTTGTTCGACAAATTTGTAAAACGTAAAAGTTCTAAGCGAACCATGGAAAAATCTGATGGAACGTTCGAAAAAAAATCCGTCGAATAAAAATCCTAACCGAAAATATAATTAAAAGGGAAAGCAAAATCGCAATATCGTGAATTGGTTCCTATAAAATTTTTAATTTAATAATAAATGATTTTTGGCCTAAAAAAATTATTTAAAAATAAAGATTTATTGGCTTTAATTGTGGGAGCTCCATTTCAAAAACACTGCTTCCACAACGCGCCACGTCATCAACTTGTGCTCTGTTTTAGTATGTATAATAGATTGTTTGTAACCAATGGGCATATGATCATGACCTGAATTTATTTATTTATCCAATGCACATAACTTTTGAGGATGATGGTGGTTAGGATAGTAATGGTAATTCACCCCTTTGTTTGAGGTTATGATTGACACCTTAAAATTGGATAATTTTCAAAAATTAGTCAACAAACCAAAATATCATGAAATGATGAATTAGATGAAATAAGAGTGAAACAAACCGAAAAGGAAATTAAAATTTGTATATGTACCGTTGGAGGTAACCAAATGCACGGTCATAGACATGAGAACCAAGAAAACTAGAACCATCATGACTCGTGTATTTCCTTGCATTGTAGACCTGATTGATATGTTGAATGTAATATTCGTTTTTAATTTACTTGAGGTACGTTGTTTGGTATTTTCTTGAAGATTTTGTTCTTTAATAGTATTTATTTATAAAACTAGATGTTTGATGGTGTCATTGTGTGTCATAAAAAGAAATCTAATAATTACAATAGGTCAAATGTATTTTCATTCAAAAGTATTACTTTTTGTACAATTTAATGACTACATTAGGTGTAAAGTTACACTAAATATGGACATAAGTGATTTATTACATAATGCATAAGATATGTTTCAAATTTATGATTAGGAAATGAATCACTATAGTGTATTGAGTCTCTTTATATATATATTCTCTACTTTTTGGGATTATAATTTTTATTGCGGGAAGAACGGTCGTCGATCAAATGGGTGAACCTAATTTAACCAATTTTCTAAAAAAACATTTGTTAGTCTCGTCATGTAGGCTTGATTCACACTTCACTATTGTAACGCCCCAAATTTTAGTAGTGTTTTCGATATTTATCTTTCCGTGTATTTAATGATATTTTAATAGCCTAAATATTTTTACGAGTATTATTACATCGTAAATTAAATTTTACGAGTATACATGTATGTATCAGTATATTTCATATTCATATATAAAACCAGTTTTAAATTACATATCGGAAATCATACTATAACAAGTATGTTTACACATATTTGATTTATATATTTTCAGCAAATTATTTTACGGAAAAGTTCAGAAAGTTTTTCAGATCCGATATTTTTAAATCGAGTATATATCGTATCTTTTTTTTCTTTTGTTATTTTATTTATTTATTTTTAATTTCTTTTCCTTCCCCTCTGGTGAGGCCGACCCTTCACCGCCTGTTGAGTGCTGACCTCCTCCCTAGCTTGCGCCTAGCTCCCAGTAGTGTAACATCCGGAATTTTTATTCCGGGTGTTGAGCGGTTTATCGACCTTCCCGTAGGCGCAGCTCAGTTTTTCCGCATGCACGAAGTGCTGAGCGTCAGGTTTATTCTAAAAATCTCGTTCCGACCTCTCGTTTTTCACTCTTGCTTTAGACACCTCGGTTCATTGCATAAATTAGAAAGATGGGTCAGCTGACCCTTGAGCTTACCCTTTTTGTGGCAGCCTTGTCCCTTCTCTCTCTCTCCTCTCATTTCACTCTTACGTGAAATGGTTCCTCCTCCTCCACACTCTCTCTTTAGCTTGGATGCTCTTGGGAACTTCCTTGATGACCTCCCTTCTCTTCCTGTTGTTTGATGTCCAGCAATGAGTTGAGCTACAGATCCGGATTTTACCATCCTTCCCTCCTTCTTCATTCATTCACCTTCATCTTCTTCCTCAAGCTTCAATGGTGGAAGCCATAGCTTCACCTATATTTCTTCCCTTTGACTTGCATGTGATTGGGATCGAGTTTGGGATGTCTTGTGTGATGTTGTGGTGTGTGGAGAACATCTATGGTGGAGCAAGGAAGCTAGGAGGCATTGACACATCAAGGATCCACCGAAGAACCATCGAAGAATCGACCACTGTTGTTCGACCGCGAGGGCGGACATCTTGAGCCGTAGGGGCGGCCAGCCCAAGCCGCAGGGGCGGCTGCTGGTTCTGTCAGCCTTCCCTTGCGGTCTTCTTCTCCCTTTTGCGGTTGCTCTTCCTTCTTGCGCACCGTGTCTTTGCTTGGTGAGTTCTCTCCCTTGAGTATAGGTTCTTTGATGACCTTATAGAGTGTTGATGATTAGAAGCATGCTAGGTTGGACCTAGGATAGTTGGAATGTCATGTAGTGGCTTGTGAACCTTAAGCGAGTTTGTGAGGTTTTCGGAATGATCTATGACTTGATGGCTGAATGATTCTAAGTTGGTTCATGGGATGAGGGTATGAATGCATTGTGAGGCTTTGTGAGGGTTTAGATGGTTATTACATGGACGTGAGTTTGTGAGCTAGGATGTGCATATAGTTGTTACCTTGGAGTGTTGTTGAGACTATGCATGTTATCCTAGTATGGGTATGGGCTATGACCTTGTGAGAACATATAAGACTTAGACTTCTAGCGTATGTGAGTGGTTGTTGATTATTGTGCCTTGTCTTGAACAGACTTTGGTTATATTCCTACGGGAAATGTGATTGGGTTGATCATTGGGACGAGGTAAGTCTACGTACTTACATAGCCATTATGTGACTCGTCGTAGGTCAAGTTGAGAACCCTAAGACGAGGAAGAAGACTTCATCCACCGCAAGTTATGCCGTGGGAGTGGGAGGATACCTCCATAGAGGTTATTACCAGTTTGAGACCACGTAATGGTGGTGACGTATTTGGGTCAGTAGGTACCGACCGACGGAGACAACGCATTTTACACATTCTTGGGAAACAGGACCGACGAGTCGGCTAATTGTGGAATCCACTAAGTAATAGTGGGATTACTTGGTGTAATGGGTACCTTCGTTTTGGTTTGAGGTGGACGTTTCATCTCAAGATTTATGGGGCAGCGGGATAGTACCGCTTAGGGGCCCAATTATTTTTCAGGACAGCTTTCGTCCTCGGATGTATGGTCAGTTAGAGAGGGCTTCCAAGCCTTAAAGGACGTGTTAAGAACCTCCATGCTAAAATGAGAACAAGTGTCATCCAGACACTTCCGGGGAATGAGTGCACATTTTATGATAGTCGAAATGTGTTGGTGATGACCGTTGTGAGGCATTTTATGAACGGAATTCTAGTACACCGTGGCGTTGGAATTTGGTTGGTAGATGTGGCGATAGCCTTATGATATGTAATAGATCTAGCCTATAATACAATGGACGCAAAGCGTCATACGTGGTGGACACAGAGAAGGAAAAGTTGAGTTTCCGATTTATTGGACCCTTGAGATATTGATGGGAGTTGGGAAGTGATTCGCAATTTGTGTTGCCACCAAGAGTGGAGAGTATGATGAGGGACCATCCGAGCTAGCATCTCCGGAGTATGAGGGAGCTATCACACGTTCCCGAGCTAAGAAGATTGGGCTTGAGACTGAGGGCTTGCTGATTTTATTGGCTACAAGTGTTCATAACGAGGCTTGGCTCTTAAGTAAGCAAGAGAGCAACGACGCCAAAGCACCGGACTCGGCCAGCCCCGCACATGACGCCGCTTCTCCTGCTTCTCAACACGTTTCCAGCACCGTTTCATGTCTCTCATTGAGGAATGAGGCTTTTTAAGGCCTGCTGAGTGATTGTGTGTTTTAAGTAGCCCATTGGGCTTAATTTCCAGATTTTATTGTGTCTTTTGTTTAAGAGCTGAAACTATTTAAAGGCTCTTTCTATTACTTTTTAGGGAGATTATTATTGGTGAAAAACACTTGTTTTCAGATTTCATCTTCAATCAAAGGCGAGTTTTGATTGAAGAGTTATTGTGATCAGATTTGGCTTAGTTGTTTCGCGTGTGTCAATTGCTCTCGGGTTCTTGGTGTTCGTGAGATTCCATAAGCATCCTCCTCGTGTTGTCGATGTTCTAAGTCGGCTGTGTGAGGTTGTAAGGGGCTGAGTTCGTTGCATCGTTCTTGGTGGTTCTTGATCCCGAGATCAAGGGTTTCCACGTCGTTTGTGTCGGGTTCATCTACATCGTACCTTTCCTATAATTTCCGTACCTTCATTTTCAGTTTAGCGTCTTCTTGTTCCTTTTATTCGCAGGTCACGCAACACATGAACCCTAGCCGGTTGTTTGATCCATTTTCTGCGTCTTTCCCTCCTTCCGTCGTCTAGATCGAGCCAACGTCGGGTCTGCCCCGTATCAATTGGTATCAGAGCTCCGGTTGACGACGGATCGATCTTGTGTCTTTCCTTCTTATCGTGTCAGTTTTGAATTTTTGGAGCTTTCTTCTTGTGTTCTTGAAACTGATTGTGCTTGACTTGTTGCTGTGTTGAAGGTTGTGTTGGTTTGTGAGTATCCTAGGCCGGCCATCACCATCTCCTCGACGTAACTACCTACAGCCGCCCGTCCTTGCTTACGCACGCCCTGCCGCCGGCCACCACCATTGCTGCCCGTTGTGCCCTACTCGGCTGTGCCCTAACCGGTTGTGCCCTAATCGACTGCGACTAAAACGGCTGCCATTGGACTTGTTATTCTTCAAACTCCACAACCCACGTTCAAGCACTAGTAGAAGATCTCTTTTGTTTCAATTTTAATTTATTTTGTAATTATTGGCCATATTTGTTGGTCAAGGAAGTTCCTACATTTTAGGTAACAAAAAGCATATCATTCAAAAAAAAAAAAGAAAAAGGAAGCTGATCATTCAAAAAAAAAAGAAAAAAAAGAAGCTGATCATTCAAACTGCCTATTTACATCATTATCTCACAACCCTCTCGAGGCTTTCAGCAAGACCATACGCTCGGCTAACCATCCGCGCCCCATTGCCCTTAGCCAGCTCCGCACCCTCATCGCCTGCACCCTCATCTCTCACCACGTTTTCCCTCTCACCTTGCTACCTCTAACCTAGCCTCGGATTACTCACACTCCAAGGCAGTCCGGAAGTGCAACAAGTAGAGCTTTAATCGGTGAGTCTTCTTTTTTTCTTCTCTTCATACATTTTGTTTGGTGATCTTCTTGAGTCTTTGTGATTCAATTCTGTCCATTCGTGATCCTTGTTGAGTTTGAGCTGATTTCGCATTGAACTGAATTGCATTGAGTCCTAATCGATTTTTGGTTTCTTTGGATACCTAGACACCTTAACTCAAGTGGGGTTTTTGACTCATTCGAAGCGATCCATCAACAAGCCCGACTATCACAAGAGTGTGAGCGGAAAAAGGAGTGAAACCCTTGAGAGGTGTTTTGATTTCTAACCTTAACATATTCAGTGTTTGTTTTCTTTGTGATAATGCCTACCCATAGCCGTGTTTCGATGACGAGCCCCGAGCCGACAGATCCGACAACATTCAGCTTGTTGAAGCAAATGAACGACAACATTGCCGCTTTGACCACTCAGATGAGGGCCCTAGAAGCTCGCCAGCCCTTAGCTTAAGCCTTTGAGCAAGGAGACCATTCACAACAGCAGCCACCTCCACGAGGTCCTTTGCCCAACCAACGAGCCGCATTTGAGGCAGCTACCATGGCGCAGCGAGGCAATACACTGCAGGAGCTTTTGCAGCCGCCTCTTCAAGGCCACCCGGGTCACCGATATGGGTATGATCCTCGTCCCAACTCTCCTTTACCTAGAAATGTTGTCCCTCCCATTAATGTGCACAGGTACAATGAGGAAGAGGAACAATCAATGACGGGAGAGGCTTGGGCTCCACCACCGCAGCAAGGGTATCAAAGATATCAACGTAGGAACCGGGAACCCGAACAAGACGGGATTGGTAAGATAAAGGTGAAAATCCCCGTCTTCGAGGGCAAGTGTGATTCGGATACATATATGTTTTGGGAGACCAAGATAGAACAGATTTGGTCCTGCCACAATTTTCCCGAGCACAAGAAGGTGCAATTGGCGGCCTTGGAATTTCAGGAATTTGCTCTTATTTGGTGGGATAAGCAATGATGAGAGCAATGATGAGAGCTCGGTTCATACCTCACCATTACCATAGGGAGCTTCGGCAACGCCTTGAGAACTTGAGGCAAGGCAATCTGTGCGCCGAGGAAACCTTCAATGCCATGCAAGTTGCAATGGCCCGAGCCAATGTGTCGGAGGATGAAGAGGCTACGATGGCAAGGTATCTTAAGTATTGCATCCTTCTTTAGCTAACGAGGTGGATTTGTTTCTATATGGTTCTATGGCAGATTGCTACATTTAGCGATAAAAGTGGAAAGGAAGTCCAAGAGTAGGTACCAAGGAGCGGGATACAATGCACCAAACGTAGTGAACAAGTGGAAGAACTCGTCCTACGGAAAGGAGAACACCGTTGCGAAGGGAGGAACAACCGCTGCACAAGGAGCCGACGCTACTGCTAGGCATGGTGCCACACACTCCGGTTCTTCGTATCCTCCCAAGGCCAACCCGGCTGCTCCTTCGGGATCCAAGCTAAGTAACTCTAAACCCCTTGTGCCTAATGCTAATTCTAGAGCTAGAGATGTGACTTGTTTTAAGTGCCAAGGTAAAGGGCACATGATGAGAGAATGTCCAAACAAAAGAATCCTAATAATCAATCATCTAGGTCAATATGAGTCGGAATCCGACAATGATGAAAATGAATTTGACAATGTTATTGACAATTTTGTTTTTGATAATGATGATGATGAGGATATAGGGTATGAACATGGGGAAACTTTGA
Source organism: Fagopyrum homotropicum (assembly GCA_033239125.1). Lineage (NCBI taxonomy): Eukaryota > Viridiplantae > Streptophyta > Magnoliopsida > Caryophyllales > Polygonaceae > Fagopyrum > Fagopyrum homotropicum. Next base: position 65,942,259 of record BSWB01000005.1, read on the forward strand.
TAGCTAGGAGGACTTTACACTTACACAACCTACTCCTTGTGAAGATAATCAAAGAGAAAATCTATTTCACACTAGATGCTTAGTAAAAGGGAAGGCTTGTAACGTTATAATTGATGGTGGGAGTTGTTGCAACATAGCTAGCACGGAATTGATTTCTAAATTGCAAATAGCAACTTTCTACCACCCTAGGCCTTACAAGCTACATTGGATGAATGATTGTGGGGAGCTTAAGGTAAACAAGCAAGCTAAAATTCACATTACCTTAGGACATTATGAAGACACTATTCTATGTGATGTGGTTCCAATGCAAGCTTGTCATGTTTTGTTAGGCCGACCTTGACAATATGATAGGAAAGTGCTGCATAACGGTTTTACTAACAAGTATTCTTTTACCTTTAAAGATAAACTTGTTACTCTCAAGCCTATGACTCCTATGCAGATTGCGGAGGCTTTTGAGAAGAAATCAAGAGAAGCTGTCCAAGCAAGCAGCGGTCACACCGAGACGACGCCGGCCAAGGGAGGAGCATTTTCTGCAGCCGCCAAGGAAGCCGACGCCATGGACAACCGCGCTGCAGCAAGGACCACCGCCAAAGGCAAAGCAATCGCAACAGCGGTCCAGCCCCTACCGAGGACATTGCTCGCAACTAAGAGGGAGTACATCACAGATTACCTACCTCCCGATGTTGCACTCGTGTGTTTGTGTAAAGGGCTGAATTTGATAAGCAACTCGACCCTAGTTGATTTACCCCCTAGTATTTTAGCTATCTTGGATGAGTTTGCAGATTTGTTTCCGGATGAAATACCCCCGGGGCTGCTAACATTTCGGGGTATTGAACATCAAATAGATCTTATTCCCGGAGCTACTCTCCCAAACCGACCCGCCTATAGAATGAACCCGAAGGAGAGTGAGGAGATTCAAACGCAGGTACAAGAGCTCCTTGATAAGGGATACATTCGAGAGAGCCTTAGTCCTATGGCGGTTCCAGTTCTACTAGTCCCTAAGAAGGACAACACTTGGCGGATGTGTGTTGATTGTAGAGTTGTCAACAACATCACCATCAAGTACCGTCATCCCATTCCCTGCCTTGATGACATGTTGGATGAGCTACATGGAACAACTACCTTCTACAAGATCGACCTTAGAAGTGGCTATCATAAGATTCGAATGAAGGAGGGCGACGAATGGAAGACGGCATTCAAGACCAAGTTTGGGCTCTATGAGTGGCTTGTTATGCCATTCGGCTTGACTAATGCTCCCAGCACATTCATGCGCCTCATAAACCATGTTTTGAGGAAGTTCATAGGGAATTTTGTCGTTGTCTACTTCGACGACATACTCATCTATAGCCGGTCCGCAGAGGAGCATGCGGATCATCTCCGTCAGGTTGTTTCTACTCTTAGACTTGAACACTTATATGCTAATATTAAGAAGTGTGATTTCTACACCAATGAAGTTATATTTCTTGGCTTTGTAGTGTGTGCTCAAGGGCTGCGAGTAGATGAGGAAAAGATCAAAGCTATTCGAGATTGGCCAACCCCGACGTCTATTGGTGATGTGCGCAGCTTTCATGGATTGGCTAGCTTTTATAGGCGATTTGTGAGAGATTTCAGTACCATAGCCGCTCCTTTAACCGAGATCACTAAGAAGAATATACCATTCGTGTGGGGAGAGGCCAAAGAGAGAGCTTTCGAAAAGCTCAAGTGGATGTTGACCAACGCCCCATTGCTTGTTCTCCCGGACTTCACTAGGCCATTTGAGGTGGAGTGTGATGCGTCGGGTATAGGAATTTGTGGAGTACCCAAAGTCATCGCCTTCTTTAGTGATAAATTGAAAGGTCCAACTCTAAACTATTCTACTTATGATAAAGAGCTTTATGCATTGTTTATAGTGCTTAGGACTTGACAACATTATCTTTGGCCTAGAGAGTTTATATTGCATATTGATCATGAATCATTAAAACACTTTAGGAGCCAAGATAAACTTGATAGAAGGCATGGTAGGTGGATGGAGTTCATTGAAACATTTCCTTATGTGATTAAGTACAAGAGAGGAAAAGATAATGTAGTAGCTGATGCACTTTCTAGGAGACATGTTTTGCTAACTACATTGGATGCTAGAGTTCTTGGCTTTGTTTACATTAAGGATTTATATGCAAAGGATGATGATTTTGGAGAGATTTATAAAGCTTGTGTGGAAAAAGGGGTTGTAGATAAGTTTTACTTATTTGATGGCTTCTTGTTTAGAGTTGATAAAGTGTGCATTCCAAAGTGTTCTCTTAGGCTTTTACTTGTGGATGAATCCCATAGGGGAGGTTTGATGGGTCACTTTGGTAGAGATAAGACATATCATATGCTGCATACTCATTTTTAGTGGCCACACATGCTTAGGGATGTTGAGAATTTTGTGAAAAGATGCTTAGAATGCTTGAAAGCAAAGTCTAGAGTCATGCCCCATGGTTTGTATACCCCTTTACCCATTCCCGCAGCTCCTTGGAAAGACATTAGTATGGACTTTATTTTGGGGTTACCTAGGACTAAGAGAGGAAGAGACTCTATTTTTGTGGTGGTAGACAGGTTCTCTAAGATGGCACACTTCATAGCTTGTCACGAAACGGATGATGCCACTAATGTTGCAAACCTCTTCTTTAGAGAAGTAGTTAGGCTACATGGAGTTCCTAGAACCATTGTTAGTGATCGGGATGTAAAATTTATTAGTTACTTTTGGAAGACTTTATGGGGTAAGCTAGGTACTAAGTTGTTGTTCTCTACCGCTAGCCACCCTCAAACTGATGGCCAAACCGAAGTAACTAATAGGACTTTAGGGACACTTTTAAGGGCTGTAATTAAGAAGAATTTGAAAGATTTGGAGGATGTGTTACCACATGTTGAGTTTGCATATAAAAGGACCATCCATTCTTCCACTAACATGACTCCTTTTAAGTGTGTGTATGGTTTGAATCCCTTAACCCCTTCTGATCTTATGCCGTTACCTTCAAAGGAGCGAGTAGATTTCAATGCAGGTAAACAGGTTGAGTACATTAGGGGATTACATGAGAAGACATGGCTGAGCTTAGAGGAGAAAGCAGCTCGGACCGCAGCTAAGGCAAACAAGGGATGGAGGAAGTTGTTGTTTAAGCCCGGAGATCTCGTGTGGTTACATCTTAGGAAAGAGCGTTTCCAAGAGCTTCAAAAGTCCAGTCTATCACCTAGGGGTACCGGTCCTTTCAAGGTGCTTCACAAAGCCGGTGACAACGCTTATGTATTGGATCTTCCGGAGGAATTCGGGGTCAGCCCGACCTTCAATGTTAGAGACCTCAGTCTGTTCCTACCTATGGATGTAGAGCTTGAAGATTCGTGGACGAATCCTTCCCAAGAAAGGGGGAATGATGAGGGACCATCCGAGCTAGCATGTCCGGAGTATGAGGGAGCTATCACACGTTCCCGAGCTAAGAAGATTGAGCATGAGACTGAGGGCTTGCTGATTTTATTGGCTAAAAGTGTTCATAACGAGGCTTGACTCCTAAGTAAGCAAGAGAGCAACGACGCCAAAGCACCGGCTCGGCCAGCCCCACACATGACGCCGCTGCTCCTGCTCCTCAACACGTTTCCAGCACCGTTCCATGTCTCTCATTGAGGAATGAGGCTTTTTAAGGCCTGCTGAGTGATTGTGTGTTTTAAATAGCCCATTGGGCTTAATTTCCAGATTTTATTGTGTCTTTTGTTTAAGAGCTGAAACTATTTAAAGGCTCTTTCTATTACTTTTTAGGGAGATTATTATTGTTGAAAACACTTGTTTTCAGATTTCATCTTCAATCAAAGGCGAGTTTTGATTGAAGAGTTATTGTGATCAGATTTGGCTTAGTTGTTTCGCGTGTGTCAATAACTTGAAGCACATTTTCAAAAAAAATTCTATTGTCCTGAAACCAAGAAAAACAACTTGATTAGTACTAAACTCGCATTTCTTCAAATTAGCATACAAATATTCAATTCTAAGAGTTGCAAGTACTTCCCTCAAATGTTCCGCATTTCTTCAAAGTAAACCACAACAAACCTACCAATGTAGTGTCTCAACACGTGATTCATCAATCTCATAAATGTGCTAGGAGCATTGTCAAACCAAATGGCATCACTAGCCACTCACAAAGACCAAACTGGGTCTTGAATGCCGTTTTCCACTCATCTCCCTCCCTCATTCTGATTTGGTAATAACCACTCCTAAGGTCGATCTTAGAGAACAATGTGGCTCCATTTAACTCATCTAACATGCCATCTAAACGTGGGATACGGTGGCAGTACTTAATGGTGATGTTGTTGATGGCTCTACAATCAACACACATCCTCCATGTACTGTCCTTCTTAGGCACTAAGAGGACGGGAACTGATGTAGGACCATCAGATGAACCATTGCACAACTCACACGAAGAATATCAAGCTCCCATTACTAGGGCAAGAGCTAAGGAGATCCAAGAAGCTACGTCAAGGGAAGTGCTATTGCATGGCACCATGCATGAATTATTTAACTTCCATAAATCATGTATTAATCTCTTGGTGAATGCAGGGGTGAACATGCAAAGGGGAGAGACCATGTAGATGTTGGAACATCATGAGGAGGAGCTTGATCATGTAGCCAAGCAGGTCAATAAGCCAAGTGATCAAGACGTGGGCAAGGTGGGGAAGGTGGATGAACAAGCAAACATAGGAAATGGACCAGCGAGCATGACGCCATCGAGCCGAACCCCAGACTCTGTTCGACTTCCTTCGAGCCATTTGGCGTGAACCCTAATTTCCGTCTAGCCTTGCCGATACACTTCGGCCCTAACCCGACGCCATTTCGACAAGGTCTCAATCTCCGCCCGGAGTGGCTGTCAAGCTCGACATCGCTAACCTCCTGGGCCGTCCAAAAGGGTATCCATTTCCCTCAGTCGGGCCGCCTAGCTGGGCCCTAAGACCCGTCCAGTCATGCATGGGTTCCTTGAAGAAGTCAACCTATTTTTATGCTGTTAGTTTGTTTGTTAGACTATTAGATACATTTGTGGGAGCTCTCTTGTTACCTCCTTCCACCAATGTATTTAGTTTTTTTTTTCTTTTATGTTGTCTAGATAAAAGAGTCTATATATAGTTTTCTTTAGTTGCTAAGGTAGGACGTTTTCTTTTGCTAAGAATTACATATTGTAATCCATTCACAAAATCAATCAAAGAACAAGAGAGTTTTTGGTTGGCATTGTCGTTGTTTGCTTGGCTGAGCTTGCTTGTGTCAACCGCCTTCGGATTGGTGCTTCGAGCCTTCACGAGTCCCTCTTTGTGCTAGTCCCGCCGGAGCTAGTGTAAGGTTGTATTGGAGACGGGTCGAGGGCATTCACGAGGCGGGGTCTTGGCTCTTCAGACTTGGTTCTTCTTCGTTGGTTCTCTTTGGTTCCTCTCAACGTCCTCCTGCGCCCATCCCCATCCCCACGTCTCATTCCGCATCTGGATTCGCTTCATTCATCCGGATTTGGGATCATTGTACCTAGATCGGCTAATCCACAGTTTAATCCCGTATCAGTTAGTACAAGTGATCACTTCCTTTATTCTTTGTTAACCATTTCACTTATTGCTTAACTAATTGTGGTTTGACTTGTGCTTGAAGTGTGCAAAATCCAAAGCCAAAGGTTTTCTTAGGGCCGGTCAACATTTTGAGGAGAGGTAAAAACAAAAAAAAAAGAAAAAAAGAAAACCGTCACCACCGAGATCATAGTCTTCTTTCTCTCCCACAAGTCTTTTGACAAAGTCTAAGAGATCATTCAAAAAAAAAAAAACTACCGGCCCTTCCATTAATCGGTCACCAAGCACAAGGAAAAGTCCCCTTTTAGTGAGAATTTCATAAAACATCTTCTTCTTCAAACATCTCTTTCGTCATTCAAACCTCAAACCATCATACCTATATAACCCAAACGGTCAATACTCCGGTTAGGGGTGTCTTGATCCATCTCCGACACTAGCATCAGTTTCGGTAGTTCTGGATCCAAAGGGGTTGTTAAGAAGGTTCGAAAATCGTGATCTTGAGGTGTTTTGATCCTTACAACTCGAGCCACAAGCGAGGCAATACCAACGAGTGAGTGAGCGATACACAAGTGAGATCTTTGTTTTCTAACCTAATCAATTCTTTCTTTGTTTGTTTGCTTGAGCATGTCTAGGTCCCTAAGCCCAAGCAAGACTAGCAGCGAGACCGTCACGCCTGAGATGCTCAACCTATTGAAGCAATTGTCCGACTCCGTAGCTAGCCTATCCAAACGGCGGAGTCTATGGAAGCACGCACCCCACCATCTCGTGCAACACCTTTGAGAACCAACTATGAGTTTGGTGGCCCCTCGCACGTGAATAGAGAGACGGGTCATCTTGATCAAGGTAATATACATTCCAACGTCCTCCCTAATGCTTCTAACATGCCACCATTTGTTGACGATTTTCAGCATCGGAATGAGGCTCCTTTTGAGGACCATACCTGGGAAGATTACCATCGACCATTCCAACAACCGAGGCAAGGACGAGAATGGGAGCATTTACGACTCTATCAAGAATAAGACGGTCTTGGCAAAGTCAAAATCAAAATTCCCGTCTTTGAAGGAAAATGTGATCCCGACATCTACATGGAGTGGGAAACTAAGGTCGAGCAAATCTGGTTGTGTCATAACTTCAGCGACCCTAGGAAGGTTCAACTAGCAGCCCTAGAGTTCCACGGATATGCCTTGTTATGGTGGGACCAAGTGGTAAAGGAAAGAGTGCGGACTTTGGATCCCCAAATCACCACATGGGAACACATGAAAGCACTAATGAGGTCTAGGTTCGTTCCCCCCCCCCCCATTATACCCGAGAACTTCGACAACGGCTGAAAAATTTGAGACAAGGCTCTCTTAGCGTTGAGGAAGCCTACACCAACATGCAAGTTGCCATGGTGAAAGCCAACGTCCTAGAAGATGAGGAAAACACTATGGCTAGGTATCTTCGTATTCTTAACTCTAATTTGGCTAATGAAGTTGATATGTATCCTTACAGCACCATGGAGCAATTACTACACTTGGCCATCAAGGTGGAAAGGAAGACTAAGGTGCGAAACCGAGAACACAAGCCGCCTTATGGGACGTCCAACGCCTGGAAATCACAAGGGAGCCGGCTGCCTAGCCAAAGTAAGGATCAAGGAGGCCATAAGGAGGAGAGAAAACCGGCATCTACGGGCCAAGAAGGCCAAAGAAGACCTTCTACACCTTCCACTACACCACGACCCTTGAATGAGCCTTCAAGTGGTCCTCGAGGGAGTACTCCTAACTCTAACTCTAGAACTAGGGATATTGTGTGTTTTAAATGCCAAGGTAGAGGACACATGAGTAGGGAATGTCCTAATAGACGCACGTTGATCATAAATCATCTAGGGCAATATGAAAGTGAAGATGACGTGGAACTGGATGATTAAAATGCCTTAATTAATGACCATGAGCAAAATGAGAATGATGATTGCATTGAGTATGAACAGGGTGAATCTTTGATAGCTAGGTGAACCTTGTTGTCCAACTAGCACCTTGTGAGGATAACCAACGTGAAAATCTATTTCATACTAGATGTAGCATTAAAGGAAAAGTGTGTAATGTGATAATTGATGGGGGAAGTTGTTGCAACATAGCTAGCACTGAAATGGTCAATAAGTTACAACTTCTTACATTTTATCACCCTAGGCCATATAAGCTGCATTGGATGAATGAGTGTGGAGAGGTTAAGGTCAATAAGCAAACTAGGGTCAATATAACATTAGGGTCATATGAGGACATTATTATATGTGATGTTGTGCCTATGAATGCTTGTCACTTGTTGCTTGGTCGTCCATGGCAATATGATAGGAAAGTTGTGCATGATGGGTTTTCTAATAAATATAGCTTCGAGTATAAAGGCAAAACCTTAACACTTAAACCTATGACGCCTTTACAAATAGCCGAGTATTATGAGAACAGAGGGTAGAGCAAGAAACCCCTCAAAAGTCTAAAATCTCACGGCCTAAGAGTAAGGAGGACAAAACCCATCAAACACTGTTGGCACAACCAACCAGTAGCTATCTTGAGTCTAGGAATGAATATGTAACTAACTATGTTTCTATGGATGTGCTAATGATGAGTTTGTGTAAGTCATTAGTGACGGTACCTCATGACTTTAAGAGTACACTTCCTAGCTCTATCCAGGGGCTATTAGACGAATTTAAGGACGTCTTTCCTGAGGAAGTTCCGGCTGGCTTGCCGCCCATTAGGGGCATTGAACACCAAATAGATTTAATACCCGGAGCCACCCTTCCCAATAGACCCGCCTATAGGATGAAGCCTAAGGAAGCTGGTGAAGGGTCATCCGAGCTAACTCCATCTTCAACACCACAAGGGTCATCCGAGCTAGCTCCATCTTCAACACCACAAGGAGCCCTAACAAGAGCTCAAGCCAAACGCCAAGCGGAGATGGATGCTATCTTCCTAGCCATGGTTCAAGAAGCTCACCCAAGCTCACCTCCAATGAGTCCAAGGCCCGTCATGATGCTTAGCCACATTGGACCAGCCAAGAAGAAGTTGAGTGGAGCATAGGAGAGCTTCACGTGTGCATGTGCATGGCTGGCGTGAGAAGCTAGTTAGAGAGTGTTAAATAAAACCTAGAATTAGTCTATTTTATGGATTTATTTAAAACACTCTAATTTGTAATTATTTTTTTTTATTTTTCCTTTCTATTTTTAGGAGAGAAGGCTAGGTTGTATATAAACCTTTCTCTCTTCCTTTTTGAGGGGGACTACGTTAAACACATTTGTGAAAGTGCCAAATTGAAACCTTTGAGTTTAGCCTCTTGTCTTGTGAGAATTGTGGTGTTTGCATAGCTTTCTCGTTCTTGTGTGTGTCAATCTCCTTCGGGTTGGTGCTACAAGTCGAATCAAAGCAACCTCTTCGTGTCTTCGATAATCCTAGATCGATTGTGTGAAGTTGTAAGAAGCGGGGTCGAATCGTCATCGGTTTGGTTCTTGGATAATCGAATCCAAGGGTTCTATCTTTTGTTCCTTTCGGTTCTTCTTTCCTATTTCACTTTCCCTCTATGTTTTGCACGTTTTCCTTGCATCTTTGTTTGCTGAATTTCGTTTGTTTTTGTTCCCGAAAACAGGTTGCTCGTCTAGATCCGTTCTTCGCGGCTAATCCCCGTATCAATTGGTATCAGAGCTAATTGACGTTCAACCTACAAAAAGAGTCGGTAAATCATTCAAAAACCAAAAGTGTCTCGTTTTCTTGTTTGAGTCTTGCTTTGTTTTGAGTCTATTGCCATTGCCATTTCTATTCCAAGTTTTTGATTGAACTAACAAGTTTGTTGCTTTTGTTTGTGAATCTTGGACGCCGACACCACTCCTACACCGCGCCTACTACCAGTCCCTTGTGCCTACCACCACGCCACCACCAGTTGTTGTCCCACGTCCAAACACAACCCTAAACAAGCTCTAAACTTTCAAAAAAACAAAAGAAGAAGAAGGTTGATCGTCCAGCCTATTTTCAAGCCATCTCTTTCCTCCACATTTTCTGCCTATTTTTTTTAATCTTTCACCCTTGGTTAGCTATTTACTTGATCAACTCTATCCTCTTGCAACTAATTAAGATTTTCTTAGCATTTTTGTTTTATTTTTCTTTAATTCCAGCAGTAAGTTTAAAAAAAAAAGAAAAGAAAATCCGAGTTTCAAAAAAAAAAAAGAAAGAAAGAAAGAAAAGAAAAGAAAAGAAAGAAAAAAAAAAAGAAATCAGCCTTAGTTATTCATTTCATTTCATTTCATTCTTGCTAGTTTATTCTTGTTTATTTCATAGTTTGTAATAGTTGAAGTTGTGCTTGCTAAGTGTAATTGTTCAGCAATCAAAGAGGACTACAAAGGAGCTCATCTCACTCAAAGGGACCAAGCCATTCACGCCTAGCCTAGCTTCACTCTAGCCTAGCCACGCCTTGACCCTCGCCTAGCTCACTTCACTCGAGCCACGCCTTAGCCTTGACCAGCCCTTCTACACACACCTTCGGTGTCCAAGGTTTGCTTGCTTAAGCTTGACGAGTAAGTTCTTTCAAGGCTTATCTTGAGTTCAAATTTTGAGTCCATACTTAGCTGCATATAACATTCATGCAACTTGTCCTTTTCGTTTTGAGTCTTTTCTTCTCTTTTATTGAGTCAAACACGTTTTTAAGGTGATTGAAATCGAATTTCGCTTCTACTTTAAAGCTTTTGTTTGGCTAAGTATTGAACTCACGTAAGGTTTTTGACTAATACAAGACGAGCCATCAACAACGTGTTGAGCACCACTAGAGAGTGAGAGTTTGCTATCGAGTGATACACTTGTGAGGCGTTTTTTTTGTTTTAGCTAACCTAACGTGTTTTAGTGTTTTAGTATCTTTGAACATGGCCTTCCACCTTTGTTTGAGAGGTATTGAGCCCCAAATTGACCTTATCCCCGGCGCCACACTCCCAAATAGACCAGCCTACCGAATGAACCCAAAGGAGAGTCAAGAGATCCAAGCGCAAGTTCAAGACCTCCTAGACAAGGGCTACGTGAGGGAGAGCTTAAGTCCGTGCGCCGTGCCCGTGTTCTTGGTGTCTAAGAAGGACACCACATGGAGGATGTGTGTTGATTGCCGAGCTATCAACAACATCACCATCAAGTACCGCCACCCTATTCCCCGCCTAGATGACATGCTTGATGAGCTACATGGCGCCACCACCTTTAGCAAGATAGACCTACGGAGTGGCTACCATAAAATCCGAATAAAGGAGGGGGACGAGTGGAAAACAACCTTCAAAACTAAGTTTGGTTTGTATGAGTGGCTTGTTATGCCATTTGGGTTAACTAATGCTCCTTCTACTTTTATGCGCTTAATGAACTATGTTTTGAGACATTTTATAGGGAAGTTTGTTCTAGTATTGATGTAGGACCATCACATCGAAGCTATCAAGGTCCCATTACTAGAGCAAGAGCTAAGGAGATCCAAGAAGCTACGTCAAGGGAAGTGCTATTGCTTGGCACAATGCGTGAACCATTTAATTGCCATACCTCATGTGTTAATCTTTTGATGAATGCAGGAGCAAGCAAGCAAAGGGAGGAGATGTTGCTCACGTCCACAGCAGTCCAAGAGGAGGCTGTTGATCACGTCCAAAGAAGCCAAGAGGGGAGGCTGTTGTTCACGTCCAAAGCAGTCCAAGAGGAGGCTGTTGATCACGTCCAAAGAAGCCAAGAGGGGAGGTTGTTGTTCACGTCTAATGCAGCCCAAGAGGAGAAGCTGTTGATTACGTCCAAAGCAGTCCAAGAGAAGGAGCTGTTGATCACGTCCAAAGCAGCCCAAGAGCGGAAGCAGCTGCTCATGCCCAAGGCAGCCCAAGGGAGGCTGTTGCTCATGTCCAATGCAGCCCAAGAGGATAGCAAGCTGATCACGTTCCAGGAGGCCCAAGAGAGTAACAAGTCAGCTCATTCGGATCATCATTTGGGCTCTTAAAACACATCCAAATCACTCATGGATCTGTTGAACAACTCAGCCCAGTCGGATAGCCCATTTTGCTCTTAAAAAACGTCCAGCACACTCAGCACACTCATAGGATTAGTTTGAATAAGTCAGCCTATTCTCATGCTGAATTAGTTGTTTGTTAGGTTGTTAGCTACATTAGATGAAGCTCTCTTATTACCACCTTCCCACTAATGTTTTAATTTTCTTTTCTTTATTTTGTCTAGATAAAAGAGTCTATATAGATAGCCTCTTTAGCTGCAGATTAGTTACGTTATTTCCAATTGCTTAGAATTACATTTGTAATCATTTCACAAAATCAATCAAAGAACAAGAGAGTTTTTGGTTGGCATTGCTGTTGTTGCTTGGCTGAGCTTGTTTGTGTCAACCGCCTTCGGATTGGTGCTTCGAGCCTTCACGAGTCCCTCTTTGTGCTAGTCTAGCCGGAGCTAGTGTAAAGTTGTATTGGAGACGGGTCTAGAGCATTCACGATTGGGGTTTTGGCTCTTCAGCCTTGGTTCCTTCGTTGACTCTCTTTGGTTCTTCTCTCACCCTCCTGCGCCATTCACCATCTTTGTTTCATTCCGCATTCTGAATTCGTTTCATTCAGCCGGATTCGAGATCATTGTGCCTAGATCGACTCATTCACGGACAATTCCGTATCAAGTATACTTTGATGATATTTTAATCTATAGCAGGTCTCTAGAGGAGCATGAAGACCATCTAAGGGAAGTAGTTCTTACCCTTAGGGCTGAACACTTTTATGCTAATCTTAAGAAATGTAGCTTTTGCACTAATGAGGTTATATTTCTTGGTTTTGTAGTGACTACACAAGGCCTACAAGTGGATGAGGAGAAGATTAGAGCAATCAAAGATTGGCCCACGCCAACATCCATCGTCCAAGTAAGGAGTTTGCAGGGGCTTGCAAGCTTCTATAGGCGCTTTGTGAGAGACTTTAGTACCATTGCCGCGCCCTTGACGGAAATCTGCAAGAAGCATACGCCATTTGTGTGGGAGGAGGCGCAAGAACGTGCCTTTAGCAAGCTGAAATTGGTCTTAACCGAGGCGCCCCTGCTAGCTCTTCCCGACTTCACTAGGCCCTTTGAAGTGGAGTGTGATGCCTCGCATTGGCATAGGCGGCGTGCTCATGCAAGAAGGTAAGCCTATTGCCTTCTTTAGTGAAAAGCTCAAAGGAGCATGTCTTAATTACTCTACCTATGATAAAGAGTTATATGTTTTGTTTAGAGTGCTTAAGACATGGCAACACTACTTGTGGCCTAGAGAGTTTATTTTGCATTCCGATCATGAGTCTTCGAAGCATTTTCGGAGTCAAGATAAACTAGATAGGAGGCATGGTAGGTGGATGGAGTTTATTGAGACTTTTCCCTATGTTATCAAGTATAAAAAGGGAAAAGACAATGTAGTGGCGGATGCCCTCTCTAGGAGGCACACATTGTTGAGTACATTGGATGCTAAGGTATTAGGCTTTGTTTACATTAAGGAGCTCTATGAATCTAATATTGATTTTGGTGATACATATAAGTTATGTATGCAAAAAGGTTCCTTAGATAAATACTATTTGTTTGAGGGATTTTTGTTTCGTGTTGATAAGGTGTGCATACCTAGGTGTTCCCTTCGATTGTTGCTAGTAGAGGAAGCCCATAAAGGAGGTTTAATGGGTCATTTTGGGAGGGATAAAACTTATGCTATGCTGCACTCACACTTTTATTGGCCACACATGCTTAGGGATGTTGAAAATGTGCTTAAAAGATGCTTAGAATGCCTTAGAGCTAAATCTAAAGTGAAGCCTCATGGATTGTACACACCTTTGCCCATCCCAACAGCCCCTTGGGAAGACATTAGTATGGACTTTACTGTGGGATTGCCTAGGACTAAAAGAGGTAGGGACTCGATTTTTGTGGTTGTAGATCATTTCTCAGAAATGGCTCACTTTATTGCTTGTCACAAAACTGATGATGCGGCAAATGTAGCTAATCTATTCTTTCGGGAAGTAGTTAGGTTACATGGAATTCCAAGGACAATAGTAAGTTATAGGGATGTTAAGTTCTTAAGTTATTTTTGGAAGACTCTTTGGGGAAAGTTAGGCACGAAATTGTTATTTTCTATATCAAGCCATCCCCAAACTGATGGGCAAACGGAAGTAACTAATAGGACTTTAACCACACTTTTAAGGGCTGTCATCAAAAAGAATCTAAAGGAATGGGAGGATGTCTTGCCACATGTTGAATTTGCCTATAATAGAGTTGTGGGTTCGTCTACTTCCATGTCTCCATTTGAGTGTGTTTATGGTTTTAATCCACTAACCCCTTTTGATCTTACGCCGTTGCCTAAGAAGGAGCGAGTGGATTTAAGTGCTAAAACGCAGGTTGAACACATCAAGGAGCTACATAGGAGGACAAGGATTAAGCTTGAGGAGAAAGGCAAATACAACGCAGCCAAGGCAAACCAAGGAAGGAAGAAGGTTACATTTGAGGCCGGTGACCTTGTATGGCTACACTTGAGGAAGGAGAGGTTTCAACAACTTCGGAAGTCCAAGCTCTCTCCAAGAGGAAACGGACCTTTCAAGGTGCTACACAAGGCTGGTGACAATGCCTATGTGCTAGACTTGCCGGACGACTATGCTTGTGATCCCACGTTCAATATGAGGGACCTAAGCCCTTTTCCACCCCTTAGTGATGATCAAGGAAATTCGAGGTCAAATTCTTTTAAAGAAGGGGAGAATGATGAAGGGTCATCCGAGCTAGCTCCATCTTCAACACCACAAGGGTCATCCGAGCTAGCTCCATCTTCAACACCACAAGGAGCCCTAACAAGAGCTCAAGCCAAACGCCAAGCGGAGATGGATGCTATCTTCCTAGCCATGGTTCAAGAAGCTCACCCAAGCTCACCTCCAATGAGTCCAAGGCCCGTCATGATGCTTAGCCACATTGGACCAGCCAAGAAGAAGTTGAATGGAGCATAGGAGAGCTTCACGTGTGCATGTGCATGGCTGGCGTGAGAAGCTAGTTAGAGAGTGTTAAATAAAGCCTAGAATTAGTCTATTTTATGGATTTATTTAAAACACTCTAATTTGTAATTATTGTTTTTTTATTTTTCCTTTCTATTTTTAGGAGAGAAGGCTAGCTTGTATATAAACCTTTCTCTCTTCCTTTTTGAGGGGGACTACGTTAAACACATTTGTGAAAATGCCAAATTGAAACCTTTGAGTTCAGCCTCTTGTCTCGTGAGAATTGTGGTGTTTGCATAGCTTTCTTGTTCTTGTGTGTGTCAATCTCCTTCGGGTTGGTGCTACAAGTCGAATCAAAGCAACCTCTTCGTGCCTTCAATAATCCTAGATCGATTGTGTGAAGTTGTAAGAAGCGGGGTCGAATCGTCATCGGTTTGGTTCTTGGATAATCGAATCCAAGGGTTCTATCGTTTGTTCCTTTCGGTTCTTCTTTCCTATTTCGTTTTCCCTCTTTTTTTGCACGTTTTCCTTGCATCTTTGTTTGCTGAATTTCATTTGTTTTTGTTCCCGAAAACAGGTTGCTCGTCTAGATCCGTTCTTCGCGGCTAATCCCCATATCAGAAGCACAGGAAATTCAGAACCAAGTTCAAGACTTGCTAGATAAAGGGTATGTCCGGGAAAGCCTAAGTCCTTGTGTCGTTCCCGTCCTTCTAGTAGCCAAGAAGGATAATAGTTGGAGAATGTGTATTGATTGTAGAGCAATCAATAATATCACTATCAAGTATAGACACCCGATTCCCCGTCTAGATGACATGCTTGATGAGTTACATGGGGCCACCATTTTCACTAAGATTGACCTTAGGAGTGGCTACCATCAAATTAGAATGAGGGAAGGGGATGAATGGAAAACGGCCTTTAAAACCAAATTTGGTCTCTATGAGTGGCTAGTAATGCCTTTTGGTTTAACTAATGCCCCTAGTACCTTCATGAGATTGATGAATCATATTTTGAGACCTTATATTGGTTTATTTGTTGTAGTGTACTTTGATGACATTCTTATCTATAGTAAGTCTTTAAAGGAGCATGAAAATCATTTGAGAGATGTGCTTGCTACATTGTGTATAGAATACTTGTATGCTAATATTAAAAAATGTGATTTATATACTAACCGAGTGATCTTCCTTGGTTTTGTAGTAAGTGCCAATGGCTTGCAAGTGGATGAGGATAAGATTAAGGCAATCAATGAATGGCCCATTCCTAGGTCGGTTGGTGAAGTAAGGAGTTTTCATGGCCTATGATGAGGGACCATCACCAACAGCCCCTACTAGTCCTACAATGCAAGGGCCAATCACTAGATCAAGGGCAAGAGCAATTCAAGAGGAGGTGTCCAACTTGTTGGTGTCCTTAGCTCCTAAGGAGACCATTGACGATCCATTGCTGACTGAGGCTTCCTTAGTCACGTTAATGACGATTCCCGATGACTTGGACGTGGAAGGGAGATCATGCACACGTAATTTGGAGCCATGCAAGAGCAAAGAAGAGACACTTGTTCCGGAATTGCAAGAAATGGAAGATTGAGGCTTTTGGAGCTTCTTTTGTATTTTATATCATCTTTGGTATAAAATGAAAGACTTTTTATAACCTTTAGGTTCAAAACATTTTAAGGGTTATTTTTATTTGTTTTAGTTGTTTTATTTGTTTTATTGTCTTTTTGACAAATGTTTTTCCTTTTTTAGATATGAGGCTTTCTAGGCATATAAAAAGCCTCCCTTAGCTTCTTTCTAGATTAGATAGATTTTAGCAAAACTTGATAAACCGTCTCTTTTAGAGCTTTTGTTCCTATTCAGAAAATTCAATCAATAAAGTGAGCCATTGATTGAATTGTTGTGAATCCCTGCTAGATTGTTCTTGTGTGTGTTAATCTCTTTAGAGATTGGTGCTACTAGTCAATACTAGTCCCTCCTTGTGCTTGTCTCCATTGAAGGCTTGTGTAAGGTTATAGAAGAAAGGGTTGAAGGCATCATCTTGCTTGGGTTTTGATCAAGGTTCTTGTAAGGGAGTCGTTTGGTTCTTTTGGATCTACTTCTACCAAACATTCCACGTTCCATTTCATTCTCTTTCTTCCCTTTTGTCCAACATCATTTCTGGTTCTAAACAATCTGATTTTGCGTGCCATTTGCCAAGGAAAACGTCCATTGTTGGTCTTCAAGGATTCCCAATCTAGATCTAGCCATTTACGGCCCCAACCCGCATCAAAGTGGTATCAGAGCTAGTTGATTGCGAGTCCGGAATCAGCCATCACCATTGACGGTTTGAGTATCTTCTTTGAGTCTTTTCTTTGTTTGAGTCATTTGCTTCATCTTAAGAGTCTATTTGAGTCTAATTTGCTTTGTTTCTTGTGTTTATTGGAGAAGAGAGAAAGCCAAGCCAAAACAACCATTTTCTAGCCATTCTACATCACCTTCATCAGCCATTGTTCATCCAAAACGTCCAGTTGCATCCTCTTGGCAAATAACTGTTAAAAAAAAAGAAGGGGGACCACTCTCCAAAACAAATCAGTCGTTGCAAGTAGGAGAGAGAGGCCACAGAAGCTCCTTATTTGTAGCAACAACAAGAGACTACTTCTAGTTAGTTATCTCTTATTTCTTTTCAATTTTTAATTTCATTCCTCTCTCCTATTTTCTTCCACAAAACGTCAACCAAGGAACACAAAAGAAAAACAAAGAAAAAGAAAGATTTTCTCATATATTTCATCATCCTACATATCATACATTTCATATGTTATTCTATACTAACCTAAGTTGTGTAGAAGCTAGAAAAACAAGTGTTTTTGCAATCTGATTGTGAAAGGATCATTGAGACTACAAATAAGAGTTACCTACCTCATTTCTTATCCATCACCATTACCCAAAAGCCAACGTTAAACACCACAGCCGGCCATATCTCTCTCCATTGCATAAGGACAAGGTAAGTGAAGCTCTCTTCTTAGTCTCTTGTGTGTCTATCTTCCTTGTTTTACTCTAATTCTATCATATCTTGAGTTTACCATCTTTTCGAGTCCATATCAGCCTTTCGCATCTATCTTTGAGTCTTGTGTCTTTTTTGAGTATTTTGTGTGATTAGCTAGTTAACATTGCTTGCAAGCCATACTAGTTGAGTCTTGAGTCTTATTTCAGCTTCTTAGTGTCTATCTTGACGTTTTCTGTTGTGAACCTTCAAGCAGCCGTGTATCACCCTTTTTCAAGTTAAGGAGTGTGCTAGTTGAGCTAAGGCATTGATCTTAGAAGGAGTTTTAATCAATCCAAGTCAATTGCATCAAATAGCTTGTGATAAACACAACTTGAGTGTGAGAGTGAGAGTAAACACTTGTGAAAATTTTCTGTTTTATCTAATTCAACTAGTTTGCTTGTTTTGTGCATTTTTTTGATCATGTCTAGGTCTAATAGTCCAAGCAAGTCCCAAAGCAGTGAGCCAATGCACCCGGAGACATTTGCTATGTTGAAGCAAATAATGGATTCGGTGGCAAGATTGACCGACCGGATTGGCACGTTGGAGTCTCGGCCAACACCCACAGCCACGCCACAACCGAGGTCCACTTTCGAGCTAGGAGGCACGTCTAGAGATGCCCCTAGAGAAACAGCCCATGAATCACCTCAAAGAACCCCTCAAGGGCAGGGTATGAGACATGCTAACCCTCTTCCTAGAACACCTAATGTGCAAGGTTTTGTGGATGATTTTCAGGAGCCACAAGAGGATGTTGAGGAAGAAGGCATGTGGAGAGAGTTCCCTAGGCGTCACCCACAACCAAGGAGAGGACGAGAATATGAGCCATTTAGGCCTCATCAAGAGCTAGATGGAATAGGGAAAGTGAAGGTCAAGATTCCTAGTTTTGAAGGCAAGTGTGACCCGGATTCTTACATGGATTGGGAGACTAAATTGGAGCAAATTTGGTCATGCCATCACTTTGGAGAGCAAAGGAAGGTCCAGCTTGCATCATTGGAGTTCCAAGGATATGCACTAGTATGGTGGGATCATCTTGTCAAGGAAAGGAGAAGAACCTTGATCCAGCCATCACTACATGGCAACAAATGAAGGCCTTGATGAGAGCTCGTTTTGTACGTCAACATTATGCTAGGGAGCTGAGGCAAAGGTTGGAGAACCTTAGACAAGGAGCCATGAGTGCCGAAGAGGTCTACACCTCTATGCAAATGGCAATGGTGAAAGCTAATGTGGTTGAAGATGAGGAGTCTACAATGGATAGGTATCTACGCATTTTAAACTCATCTTTGGCTAATGAAATTGATTTGTATCCTTATAGTACCATGGTGGAGCTGCTGCATTTGGCAATCAAAGTAGAGAAGAAGACAAAGGCTAGGAACCAAGGTGCCAAGACAAGCTTTGGAGCTACAAGCTCATGGAAAGCACAAAACAGCCGGCCCCAAGGATCCTACAGCCGTGAGCCTACATCCACCAAGGAGGACCGAAAAGCATCAACCATGGACCAAGGAGCACAAAGAAGGAGCTCAACACCTCATTCATCTTCTAGACCCTTGAATGAGCCTTCAAGTGGTCCTCAAGGGAGTACCTCTAACTCTACTCTTCGTTCTAGAGATATTGTGTGTTTTAAATGTCAAGGTAGAGGTCATTACATGAAGGATTGTCCTAATAAGAAAATTCTGATTTTAAATCAATTTGGACAATATGAGAGTGAGGATGAGCATGAAAATGATGATAACACCCACCTTAATGGATTGCATGAAATTGGTAGTGATAGTGATGAGGGCATTGAATATGAGCATGGAGAATCACTAATAGCTAGAAGAACTTTGCATGCTAAGCTAGCTCCGTGTGAAGATAATCAAAGAGAGAACCTTTTTCATACTAGATGTCTAATTAAAGGGAAGGTATGTAATATGATCATAGATGGAGGTAGTTGTTGCAATATAGCTAGCACTGATTTGATTAATAAGTTGCAAATTACCACATTTTATCACCCTAGACCTTACAAATTGCATTGGATGAATGATTGTGGAGAATTAAAAGTAAATAGGCAAGCTAGAGTTACTATCACTTTAGGTAGCTATGAGGACACCATTACTCGTGATGTAGTTCCCATGCAAGCTTGTCATATTCTTTTGGGACGTCCATGACAATTTGATAGGAGAGTTAAGCATGATGGTTTTACTAATAGGCGTACCTTTGAATTTAATGGTCAAACACTAACTCTTAAGCCTATGACACCATTGCAGATTGCTGAATTTTATGAGAAGAAGAAGGAGTTGAGTGTGGAGCAAAATGAGGTGAAAAAGAGAGGGGATAGCTCACGGTCTAAAACAGAACCCACGGCCAAGATTAGTACCACCCTATTAGCCACACCTTCTAGTGTCCTTCTAGCATCCAAGGAGGAGTACATCCTAGATTACACCCCTTTAGATGCCATTCTTGTGAGCTTGTGCAAGAGCTTACTGACTTTGAGTGATGAAGCCAAGGCCACCCTACCTAAGCCTATCCTAGCTATCCTAGATGAGTTTAGTGATGTGTTTCCTGACGAGATTCCGGCTGGCCTTCCACCTTTTAGAGGTATTGAGCACCAAATAGATCTTATTCCCGGTGCTACACTCCCAAACCGTCCAGCCTATAGGATGAACCCTAAGGAGAGCCAAGAGATCCAAAACCAAGTCCAAGAACTCCTAGATAAGGGTTATGTAAAGGAGAGTGTGAGTCCTAGTGCCGTTCCCATCCTCTTAGTGCCTAAGAAGGACAATACATGGAGGATGTGTGTTGATTGTAGAGCCATCAACAACATCACCATTAAGTACCGCCATCCTATCCCACGTTTAGATGACATGTTAGATGAGTTGAATGGAGCCACATTGTTCTCTAAGATACATCTTAGGAGTGGTTATCACCAAATCAGAATGAGGGAGGGAGATGAGTGGAAAACGGCATTCAAGACCAAGTTTGGTCTTTATGAGTGGCTAGTGATGCCATTTGGTTTAACCAATGCTCCTAGCACATTTATGAGATTGATGAATCACGTGTTGAGACACTACATTGGTAAGTTTGTTGTGGTTTACTTTGATGACATCCTCATCTATAGTAAGTCACTTGAAGAGCATGAGGAACATTTGAGGGAAGTACTTGCAACTCTTAGAATTGAATATTTGTATGCTAATTTGAAGAAATGTGAGTTTATTACTAATCAAGTTGTTTTTCTTGGTTTTGTAGTGAGCACAAGAGGTCTAGAGGTGGATGGAGAGAAGATCAAGGCAATCCAGGAATGGCCTACTCCCGCAACCGTCGGTCAAGTGAGGAGTTTCCACGGCCTAGCAACCTTCTATAGACGTTTTGTGCGAGATTTCAGCACCATAGCAGCCCCACTCACGTCCTTGACAAAGAAGAAGGTGCCATTTGTGTGGGGAGATGCTCAAGAGAAGGCGTTTAAGGAGTTGAAGTGGCGGCTGTCCCATGCACCTCTCCTAGCTCTTCCGGACTTCACCAAACCGTTTGAGGTCGAGTGTGATGCTTCGGGTATTGGCATGGGAGGAGTACTCATGCAAGAGGGTAAGCCACTAGCCTTCTTTAGTGAGAAATTAAAGGGAGCATGTTTAAACTACTCGACCTATGATAAAGAACTTTATGCATTGTTTAGAGTATTAAAAACATGGCAACATTATTTATGGCCTAGTGAGTTTGTCCTACATACCGATCAAGAGTCCTTAAGACATTTTAGGATTCAAGATAAGTTAGATAGGAGACATGGTAGATGGATGGAGTTTATAGAAACTTTTCCTTATATCATAAAGTATAAAAAAGGCAAGGATAATGTTGTAGCGGATGCTCTCTCTAGGAGACATTCTTTAATCACAACTATGGATTCTAAGGTCTTAGGTTTCTATTATATTAAGGATTTATATGTTGATGATTCTGATTTGGGAGACATATTTAAGCAATGTGCATCTAGAGGAGCCTTTGATAAGTATTACTTGTTTGAGGGTTTTCTATTTAGAGTTGATAAAGTGTGCATTCTTAAGTGTTCCCTTAGGCTATTACTTGTTGAGGAAGCCAATATGGGAGGCTTAGTGATGAAGGGTCATCCGAGCCGGTTCCATCTTCAACACCACAAGGAGCCCTAACAAGAGCTCAAGCCAAACGCCAAGCGGAGATGGATGCTATCTTCCTAACCATGGTTCAAGAATCTCACCCAAGCTCACCTCCAATGAGTCCAAGGCCTGTCATGATGCTTAGCCACATTGGACCAGCCTAGAAGAAGTTGAATGGAGCATAGGAGAGCTTCATGTGTGCATGTGCATGGCTGGCGTGAGAAGCTAGTTAGAGAGTGTTAAATAAAGCCTAGAATCAGTCTATTTTATGGATTTATTTAAAACACTCTAAATTGTAATTATTGTTTTTATTTCTTTTCTATTTTCTAGGAGAGAAGGTCTAGGTTGTATATAAACCTTTAGAAGGTCTAGGTTGTATATAAACCTTTCTCTCTTCCTTTTGTAGATAGAATACGTAAAACATATTGCCTAAGTGCCAAATTGAACCCCTTTGAGTTCAGCCTCTTGTCTTGTGAGAATTGTGGTGTTAGCATAGCTTTCTTGTTCTTGTGTGTGTCAATCTCCTTCGGGTTGGTGTTACAAGTCGAATTGAAGCAATCTCTTCGTGCCTTCGATAATTCTAGATCGATTGTGTGAAGTTATAAGAAGCGGGGTCGAATCGTCACCGGTTTGGTTCTTGGATAATCGAATCCAAGGGTTCTATCGTTTGTTCCTTTCGGTTCTTCTTTCCTATTTCGTTTTCCCCCTTTGTTTTGCACGTTTTCCTTGCATCTTGTTCGCTGAATTTCGTTTGCTTTTATTCCCGAAAACAGGTTGCTCGTCTAGATCCGTTCTTCGCGGCTAATCCCCGTATCAATTGGTATCAGAGCTAATTGACGTTCAACCTACAAAAAGAGTCGGTAAATCATTCAAAAACCAAAAGTGTCTCTTTTCTTGTTTGAGTCTTGCTTTGTTTTGAGTCTTTTGCCATTGCCATTTCTATTCCAAGTTTTTTGATTGAACTAACAAGTTTGTTGCTTTTGTTTGTGAATTTTGGACGCCGGCACCACTCCAACACCACTCCAACACCGCGCCTACCACCAGCTCCTTGTGCCTACCACCAAGCCGCCACCAGCCCTTGTCCTACATCCAAACACAACATCAAACAAGCCTAAACTTTCAAAAAAAACAAAAGAAGAAGGCTGATCGTCCAGCCTATTTTCCCGCCTTCTCTCCTCCACATTTGCAGCCACCTCTTTCCTCCACATTTTTAGCCTATTTTTTTGATTTTTCACCCTTGGTTAGCTATTTACTTGGTTGAACTCTATCCTCTTGCAACTAATTAGGATTTTCTTAGCATTTTTGTTTTATTTTTCTTTAATTCCAGCAGTAAGTTAAAAAAAAAAAAAAAAGAAAATCCGAGTTTCAAAAAAAAAAAGAAAGAAAAGAAAAGAAAAAGAAAAGAAAAGAAAAGAAAGAGAAAAGAAATCAGCCTTAGTTATTCATTTCATTTCATTCTTGCTAACTTATTCTTGTTTTATTTCATATTTTGTAATAGTTGAAGTTGTGCTTGTGATGTAGGACCATCACATGGAAGCTATCAAGGTCCCATTACTAGAGCAAGAGCTAAGGAGATCCAAGAAGCTACGTCAAGGGAAGTGCTATTGCTTGGCACAATGCGTGAACCATTTAATTGCCATACATCATGTGTCAATCTTTGGATGAATGCAGGAGCAAGCAAGCAAAGGGAGGAGATGTTGATCACGTCCAAAGCAGCCCACGAGGATAGCCTGCTGCTCACGTCCAAGGCAGCCCAAGAGCAAAGGGAGGAGATGTTGATCACGTCCAAAGCAGCCCACGAGGATAGCCTGCTGCTCACGTCCAAGGCAGCCCAAGAGGGGAGGCAAGCAAACACGTCCAAGGCAATCCAAGAGGGTAGGCTGCTGCTCACATCTAAAACAGACCAAGAGGGCAGCCAGCTGATCACGTTCAAAGAGGCCCAAGAGAGTAACAAGTCAGCTCATTCGGATCATCATTTGGGCTCTTAAAAACCATCCAAATCACTCATGGATCTGTTGAACAATTCAGCCCATTCGAATAGTCCATTTTGGCTCTTAAAAACGTCCAGCACACTCCAAAGATTAGTTTGAATAAGTCAGCCTATTCTCATGCTGAATTAGTTGTTTGTTAGGTTGTTAGCTACATTAGAGGAAGCTCTCTTATTACCACCTTCCCACTAATGTTTTAGTTTTCTTTTCTTTAATTTTGTCTAGATAAAAGAGTCTATATATAGCCTCTTTTAGCTGCTGAATAGGTACGTTAATTTCATTGGTTAGAATTACATTTGTAATCATTCACAAAATCAATCAAAGAACAAGAGAGTTTTTGGTTGGCATTGCTATTGTTTGCTTGGCTGAGCTTGTTTGTGTCAACCGCCTTCGGATTGGCGCTTAGAGCCTTCACGAGTCCCTCTTTGTGCTAGTCCAGCCGGAGCTAGTGTAAAGTTGTATTGGAGACGGGTCTAGGGCATTCACGAGTGGGGGTTTTGGCTCTTCAGCCTTGGTTCCTTCGTTGACTCTCTTTTGTTCTTCTCTACACCTTCCTGCGCCATTCACCATCCACGTTTCATTCTGCATTCTGGATTCGCCTCATTCAGCCGGATTCGAGATCATTGTACCTAGATTGACTCATTTCACGGACACTACCGTATCAGTTGGTATCAGAGCTCAGTTGGTACAATTGATCACTCCTTTCTTCTTGTTAACCTTATTGCTTATCCAATTGAGATTTAACTTGTGCTTGAAGTGTGCAAATTCAAAAGCCGGACAACATCTTGAGGAGAGGTAAACACAAAACAAAAACAAAAGGAGCTTGAATGCTGCATACACAATTCGGTAACCTGCTCTCCTACAATTCTCGTTGCAATCAGTTTCGGTTACCTTCTCTCTCTCAAATCTTTGACAAAGTCTAAGAGATCTTTCAAAAAAAAAAAAAGACTATACAAAACGGCTGACCCTTTTTATTAATCAAGCACAAGTAAACTCTTTCAAACAATTCAAAACGTCATTCTAAACACATTCACCACACCTACACCAACCCAACGGTCAATACTCCAATTAGGGGTGTCTTGATTCATCTCCGACACTAACATCAGTTTCAGCAGTTCTAGTTCCGAAGGGTTGCTAAGAAGGTTCGAAAATCGTGATCTTAAGGTGTTGGATCCTTACAACTCGAGCCACCAGCTAGGCAATACCAACGAGAGAGTGAGCGATACACAAGTGAGATCTTTGCTTTTCTAACGTAACCGGTTCTTTGTTTGTTACTTGAGTATGTCTAGGTCCCTAAGTCCCAGCAAGTCTAGTAGCGAGACCGTCACACTAGAGATGATCAGTCTATTGAAACAATTGTCCGATTCCGTAGCTAACCTATCCAAACGAGTGGAGTCTATGGAAGCACGAACACCACCAGCAGGGACGCCACCTTTGAGTACCAACTACGAGTTTGGCGGTCCTTTACATGTTACTAGAGAGCCGGATCATCCGGATCAAGGTAATTTACAGTCCAACGTCCACCCTAATGATTCTAACATGCCACCATTTGTTGATAACTTTCAGCGACGGAATGAAGCTCCTTTTGAGGACCACACTTGGGAAGGTTACAATCGTCCATTCCAGCAGTCAAGGCAAGGACGAGAACGTGATAATCTGCGGCCCTATCAAGAGCAAGACGGACTCGGCAAAGTCAAAATCAAAATTCCCGTCTTTGAAGGAAAGTGTGATCCCGACGTCTACACGGAGTGGGAAACTAAAGTTGAGCATATCTGGTTGTGTCACAACTTTAGCGAGCCTAGGAAGGTTCAGCTAGCTGCTCTTGAGTTCCAAGGCTATGCTTTGGTATGGTGGGATCACGTAGTCAAAGAAAGAGTTCGAACATTGGATCCTCAAATCACCACATGGGAGCATATGAAGGCACTAATGAGGTCCCGGTTCGTTCCACCTCACTATACCCGAGAGCTTCGACAACGGCTGGAAAATTTGAGACAAGGCTCTCTTAGCGCTGAGGAAGCCTATACGAATATGCAAGTTGCTTTGGTGAAGGCCAACGTTCTAGAGGATGAAGAAAACACTATGGAAAGATACCTTCGTATTCTGAATTCTAATTTGGCTAATGAAGTTGATATGTATCCATACAGCACCATGGAGCAATTACTACACTTGGCCATTAAGGTGGAAAGGAAGACTAAGGTGCGAAACCTGGAATACAAGCCACCTCATGGGACGCCAAACGCTTGGAAAGCACAAGGGAGCCGGCTGCCTAACCACAACAAGGGTCAAGGAGGCCGGAAGGAGGAGAGAAAGTCGGCACCTATGGGCCAAGAAGGGCAAAGAAGGTCTTCTACACCGTCCACTACACCACGATCCTTGAATGAGCCTTCGAGTGATCATCGAGGGAGTACTCCTATCTCTAACGCTAGAACTAGGGACATTGTGTGTTTTAAATGCCAAGTAGAGGCCACATGAGTAGAGAATGTCCTAATAGACGCACTTTGATCATAAACCATCTAGGAGAGTATGAGAGTGAGGATGATGTGGAATTAGATGATGAAAATGCCTTAATTGATGACAATGAACAAAATGAGAATGATGATTGCATTGAGTATGAACAAGGTGAATCTTTGATAGCTAGGAGAACTTTGCATGCCTAACTAGCACCTTGTGAGGATAACCAACGTAAAAATCTGTTTCATACTAGGTGTAGTATTAAAGGAAAAGTGTGTAATGTGATAATTGATGGAGGAAGTTTTTGCAACATAGCTAGCACTGAAATGGTAAACAAATTACAACTTCTTACATTTTATCACCCTAGGCCATATAAACTACATTGGATGAATGAGTGTGGAGAACTTAAGGTCAATAAGCAAACTAAGGTCAATATAACATTAGGATCATATGAGGATGTTATTACATGTGATGTTGTGCCTATGAATGCTTGTCACTTGTTGCTTGGCCGTCCATGGCAATATGATAGGAAAGTTGTTCATAATGGGTTTTCTAATAAATATAGCTTTGAGTATAAAGGTAAAACTTTAACACTTAAACCTATGACACCTTTACAAATAGCCGAGTACTATGAGAACAAGAGGGTAGAGCAAGGAACCCCTCCCAAGCCTAAGATCACACGGCCTAAGAGTAAGGAGAACAAAACCCATCAAACACTGTTAGTACAACCAACAAGTAGCTATCTTGAGTCTAGGAATGAATATGTCACTAACTATGCTTCTATGGATGTGCTAATGATGAGCTTGTGTAAATCTCTAGTGAATGTGCCTCATGACTCTACGATTCCACTTCCTAGTTCTATCCAGGGGTTGTTAGACGAGTTTAGGGACGTTTTTCCTGAGGAGTTTCCAGCCGGCTTGCCGCCCATTAGGGGCATTGAACACCAAATAGATTTAATACTTGGAGCCACTCTTCCCAATAGGCCCGCCTATAGGATGAACCCTACGGAAGCCCAGGAAATTCAAAATCAAGTTCAAGCCTTGCTAGATAAGGGGTATGTTCGGGAAAGCCTTAGTCCTTGTGCCGTTCCCGTCCTGCTAGTACCCAAGAAGGATAATACTTGGAGAATGTGTATTGATTGTAGAGCAATCAATAACATTACTATCAAGTATGGACACCCGATTCCCCGTTTAGATGACATGCTTGATGAGTTACATGGAGCTACAATTTTCACTAAGATTGGCCTTTGGAGTGGCTACCATCAAATTAGAATGAGGGAAGGGGATGAATGGAGAACAGCTTTTAAAACCAAATTTGGTCTCTATGAGTGGCTAGTAATGCCTTTTGGCTTAACTAACGCTCCTAGTACCTTCATGAGATTAATGAATCATATTTTGAGACCTTATATTGGTTTATTTGTTGTAGTCTAATTTGATGACATTCTTATCTATAGTAAGACTTTAAAAGAGCATGAAAATCATTTGAGAGATGTGCTTGCTACATTGCATATAGAATACTTGTATGCTAATATTCAAAAATGTGATTTCTATACTAACCGGGTGATTTTTCTTGGTTTTGTAGTAAGTGCCAATGTTTTGCAAGTGGATGAAGACAAGGTGAAGGCAATCAATGAATGGCCCACTCCTAGGTCGGTTGGCGACGTGAGGAGTTTCCATGACCTAGCTACATTCTATAGAAGGTTTGTGAGAGATTTTAGCATCATTGTAGCAACTCTCACGGCTTTGACCAAAAAGAAGGTTCCTTTTGAGTGGAATGAACCTCAGCAAAGAGCCTTTGAAGAGCTCAAGAGACGCCTCATCCATGCACCCCTACTCGCTCTACCGGACTTCACTAAACCCTTTGAGGTTGAATGCGACGCATCCGGTATTGGTATTGGCGGCGTCCTTATGCAAGAAGGTAAGCCTCTAGCTTTCTTTAGTGAAAAATTGAAGGGTGCATGCTTAAATTATTCCACTTATGACAAAGAATTGTATGCCTTGTTTAGAGTACTCAAAACATGGCAACATTACCTTTGGCCCCAAGAGTTTGTTTTGAAAACCGATCATGATTCACTTAGACACTTTAGGAGCCAAGATAAGCTAGATAGGCAGCATGGTAGGTGGATGGAGTTCATCGAAACCTTTCCTTACATTATCAAGTATAAGAAAGGAAAGGATAATGTCGTAGCGGATGCATTGTCTAGGAGATACACCTTAATCACCACTTTGGATTCTAGGATGTTAGGTTTTACTTACATTAAAGAATTATATGTGGATGATGCTGAATTTGGGAAGATATTTCATAGATGCACTACTCAAGGCCCTTATGATAAGTATTTTGTGTTTGAAGGTTTCTTGTTTAAAGTGGATAAAACGCCATTCCAAGCTAGCACCACGGGGTGATGGACCATTCAAAGTCTTACACCGGATTAACGACAACGCTTATGTGTTGGACTTACCGGAAGAGTATGGAGTTAGTACCACTTTTAATGTAGGAGATTTGAGCCCCTATGAAGGAGATTCGGAACAAGGTGAAAATTCGGGGTCGAATTCTTTCCAAGGAGTGGATGATGTAGGACCATCACATGGAAGCTATCAAGGTCCCATTACTAGAGCAAGAGCTAAGGAGATCCAAGAAGCTACGTCAAGGGAAGTGCTATTGCTTGGCACAATGCGTGAACCATTTAATTGTCATACATCATGTGTTAATCTTTTGATGAATGCAGGAGCAAGCAAGCAAAGGGAGGAGATGTTGATCACGTCCAAAGCAGCCCACGAGGATAGCCTACTGCTCACGTCCAAGGCAGCCCAAGAGCAAAGGGAGGAGATGTTGATCACGTCCAAAGCAGCCCACGAGGATAGCCTGCTGCTCACGTCCAAGGCAGCCCAAGAGGGGAGACAAGCAAACACGTCCAAGGCAGTCCAAGAGGGTAGGCTGCTGCTCACATCTAATACAGCCCAAGAGGGCAGCCAGCTGATCACGTTCAAAGAGGCCCAAGAGAGTAACAAGTCAGCTCATTCGGATCATCATTTGGGCTCTTAAAAACCATCCAAATCAGTCATGGATCTGTTGAACAATTCAGCCCATTCGGATAGTCCATTTTGGCTATTAAAAACGTCCAGCACACTCCAAAGATTAGTTTGAATAAGTCAGCATATTCTCATGCTGAATTAGTTGTTTGTTAGGTTGTTAGCTACATTAGAGGAAGCTCTCTTATTACCACCTTCCCACTAATGTTTTAGTTTTCTTTTCTTTTATTTTGTCTAGATAAAAGAGTCTATTTATAGCCTCTTTTAGCTGCTGAATAGGTACGTTAATTTCATTGCTTAGAATTACATTTGTAATCATTCACAAAATCAATCAAAGAACAAGAGAGTTTTTGGTTGGCATTGCTATTGTTTGCTTGGCTGAGCTTGTTTGTGTCAACCGCCTTCGGATTGGTGCTTCGAGCCTTCACGAGTCCCTCTTTGTGCTAGTCCAGCCGGAGCTAGTGTAAAGTTGTATTGGAGACGGGTCTAGGGCATTCACGAGTGGGGGTTTTGGCTCTTCAGCCTTGGTTCCTTCGTTGACTCTCTTTGGTTCTTCTCTACACCTTCCTGCGCCATTCACCATCCACGTTTCATTCCGCATTTTGGATTCACCTCATTCAGCCGGATTCGAGATCATTGTACCTAGATCGACTCATTTCACGGACACTACCGTATCAGCTTGCTAAGTGTTAATGTTCAGCAACCAAAGAGGATTACAAAGGAGTTCATCTCACTCAAAAGTTGTGCTTGCTAAGTGTTATTGTTTATCAACCAAAAAGGACTACAAAGGAGCTCATCTCACTCAAAAGACCAAGCCATTCACACCTAGCCTAGCTTCACCTAGCCACACCTTGGGCCACGCCTAGCTCACTTCACTCGAGCCACGCCTTAGCCTTGACCAACCCTTCTACACACACGTTCGGTGTCCAAGGTTTGCTAGCTTAGGCTTGACGAGTAAGTTCTTTCAAGGCTTATCTTGAGTTCAAATTTTGAGTCCATACTTAGTTGCATATAACATTCGTGCAACTTGTCCTTTCCATTTTGAGTCTTTTCTTCTCTTTTATTGAGTCAAACACGTTTTTAAGGTGATTGAAATCGAATTTCGCTTCTACTTTAAAGCTTTTGTTTGGCTAAGTATTGAACTCACGTGAGGTCTTTGACTAATACAAGATGAGCCATCAACAAGCTTGTTGAGCACCACTAGAGAGTGAGAGTTTGCTTTCGAGTGATACACTTGTGAGGCGTTTTTGTTTTTAGCTAACCTAACGTGTTTGAGTGTTTTAGTGTCTTTGAACAATGTCAGGAACTTCTGCAGGTATGCCCATTCCCCGAGCCTATTTCCCCGGAGTTGTTTAACCTTATCAAGGGCCTGAAAGATAGCATTGAAGGGTTAACTACAAGGCTGTCCAACTTGGAGGCGCCTAAGGTAGTTCCGGAGCCTCGGCCACTAGGAGGCAACATGCAGGTAGGAGACCACTCGAGGGCTCAACACCAAGGGCAAGACCGAATACCACTCCAAAGCCAACAAGAGGCGTTTCAAGCAACCTGGCACTCTAATGCCACGCAGCCCTCTCGGAATGTCCAAGGCTTAGGCCACACCGTGTCCCAACCAGGATGGGGCAATCTTGCTTTCGAGGAGCACGTTTCTATCCATTCTTCTCCTATTATACATGATAATATGCCTAACTATCCTCAACAGTTTCAGAATCAAGCTTATGAGCAGGATGAGGACGGTGATGGAGATGACGAGGAATGGAGGCCAAACGGGCGAAGGGAGCGCCAACAGCCCCGGAGACCTCATGACGCCCGGATTAATGACAATGCATATGTGTTGGACTTACCGGAAGAGTATGGAGTTAGCACCACTTTTAATGTAGGAGATTTGAGCCCCTATGAAGGAGATTCGGAACAAGATGAAAATTCGGGGTCGAATTCTTTCCAAGAAGGAGTGGATGATGTAGGACCATCACATACAAGCTATCAAGGTCCCATTACTAGAGCAAGAGCTAAGGAGATCCAAGAAGTTATGTCAAGGGAAGTGCTATTGCTTGACACAATGCGTGAACCATTTAATTTCCATACATC
Source organism: Fagopyrum homotropicum (assembly GCA_033239125.1). Lineage (NCBI taxonomy): Eukaryota > Viridiplantae > Streptophyta > Magnoliopsida > Caryophyllales > Polygonaceae > Fagopyrum > Fagopyrum homotropicum. Next base: position 65,973,394 of record BSWB01000005.1, read on the forward strand.
ATGTGTTAATCTTTTGGTGAATGTAGGAGCAAGCGAACCAAGCAAGGAGACCATGCCGACGTGCTCACTTCCCATGCAGCTCGAGGAGGCCATGCAGGTTGTTGATCACGTCCAATGCAGCCCAGGAGAGGAGGCTGTTGCTCACGCCAATGCAGCCCAAGAGGAGGCTGTTGCTCACGTCCAATGCAGCCCAAGGAGGAAGGCTGTTGCTAACGTCCAATGCAGCCCAAGGAGGGAAGCAGCTGCTCGTTCCAAAACAGCCCAAGAAGGCAGCCAGCTGATCACGTTTAAAGAGGTCCAAGAGAGTAACAATTCAGCCCATTCGGATCATCATTTGGGCTCTTAAAACACAGCCAAATCACTCATGGATCTGTTGAACAACTCAGCCCATTCGGATGGCCCATTTTGATCCTAAAAAACGTCCAGCACACTCCTGGAGTTAATTGAATAAGTCAACCTATTTTTAAGCTGAAATTAGTGTTTGTTAGGTTGTTAGCTACATTAGAGGAAGCTCTCTTATTACCACCTTCCCACTAATGTTTTTAATTCACTTTTCTTTATTTTGTCTAGATAAAAGAGTCTATATAGATAGCCTCTTTAGCTGCAGATTAGTTACGTTATTCCCAATTGCTTAGAATTACATTTGTAATCATTTCACAAAATCAATCAAAGAACAAGAGAGTTTTTGGTTGGCATTGCTGTTGTTGCTTGTTTGAGCTTGTTTGTGTCAAACCGCCTTCGGATTGGTGCTTCGAGCCTTCACGAGTCCCTCTTTGTGCTAGTCCAGCCGGAGCTAGTGTAAAGTTGTATTGGAGACGAGTCTAGGGCAGTCACGATTGGGGTTTTGGCTCTTCAGCCTTGGTTCCTTCGTTGTCATCTCTTTGGTTCTTCTCTTCACCATTCCTGCGCCATTCATCACCTACGTCCATTCCGCATTCTGAAATCGCTTCATTCAGCCTGGTTCGAGATCATTGTGCCTAGATCGACTCAATCACGGACAATCCCGTATCAAAAATGAAGGCAAGAAGTCAAGGAGGTAAGGCTGCCTATGGTGCGCCTAGCTCATGGAGGAGCCAAGGAGGTCGCCAACAAGGGAATTACAACCGGGAGGTGCCAAGTAAGGAGAAGCTAGCCCCGGAGCAAGGAGGTCCACGCAAGGCTCCTTATGCAGCCCCTACCAAGCCCACGCCTACACTACCTAAAGGCACTCAAGGGAGTACTTCTAACCCTTCATCTAGAGCTAGGGATATTGTATGTTTTAAGTGCCAAGGAAGAGGGCACATGATGAAGGATTGTCCTAACAAAAGAACTTTGCTAGTTAACCATTTAGGGCAATATGAGTCCGAATCTGAGCATGAGCATGATAATGATGATTTTGAGCTTAATATGCATGATCATGATGATTTGGAAGATGATGGGATTGAATATGAGCAAGGAGATTGTTTATTAGCTAAGAGAGTGTTATTTGATCATCCTAGCTCATTCCTAACTAACACTTCCATGATTTGTGATAAAAGTCTTGAGCATGATAATTCTTTGATAGCTAGGAGAACTTTAAGTGTACAACCTGCTCCTTGTGAAGATAACCAAAGAGAAAACTTGTTTCACACTAGATGCTCGGTTAAAGGAAAGGTTTGTAATGTTATTATTGATGGAGGAAGTTGTTGCAATATTGCTAGCACCGAAATGATATCTAAGTTGCAAATTCTTACATTTTATCACCCTAGGCCATATAAGCTACATTGGATGAATGAATGTGGTGAGTTAAAGGTTAATAGGCAAGCTAAGATCACTTTTACTTTAGGCCATTATGAAGATACGGTTTTATGTGATGTTGTGCCTATGCAAGCTTGTCATGTGTTGTTAGACCGCCCTTGGCAATATGATAGGAGAGTTATGCATGATGGTTTTACAAATAGATATTCTTTTGTATTCAATGGTAAAACCGTGACTCTTAAGCCTATGACTCCCTTGCAGATTGCGGAGGCATTTGAGAAGAAGAAGGCAAGTGAGCAAGAGGAAGGACAAGCTAAGAAGGGGAGCAAGCCGTCGAGCCAAGACCCCTCCTTAGCCACGCCTTCTAACCACCAGCCTAGCACCCGTGTGTCCACGGCCACAAAACAGCCCACAACAGCCTTGTTAGCTTCCAAACTTGTGCTACAAAATGACTACCTACCCTTAGACACCACCTTGATGATGTTGTGTAAGGAGCTCACCTTGATGAGTGATGAAGCCAAGGCTAGCTTACCACCTACTATCTCAGCCATCCTTGAGGAGTTTAAGGATGTGTTTCCGGAAGAAATACCACACAACCTTCCACCTTTGAGAGGTATTGAGCACCAGATTGACCTTATTCCCGGCGCCACACTCCCAAATAGACCAGCCTACCGAATGAACCCAAAGGAGAGTCAAGAGATCCAAGCGCAAGTTCAAGACTCCTAGACAAGGGTCACGTGAGGGAGAGCTTAAGTCCGTGCACCGTGCCCGTGCTCTTGGTGCCTAAGAAGGACACCACATGGAGGATGTGTGTTGATTGCCGAGCTATCAACAACATCACCATCAAGTACCGCCACCCTATTCCCCGCCTAGATGACATGCTTGATGAGCTACATGGCGCCACCACCTTTAGCAAGATAGACCTACGGAGTGGCTACCATCAAATTCGAATGAAGGAGGGGGACGAGTGGAAAACAGCCTTCAAAACTAAGTTTGGTTTGTATGAGTGGCTTGTTATGCCATTTGGGTTAACTAATGCTCCTTCTACTTTTATGCGCTTAATGAACTATATTTTGAGACATTTTATAGGGAAGTTTGTTGTAGTATACTTTGATGATATTTTAATCTATAGCAGGTCCCTAGAGGAGCATGAAGAACATCTAAGGCAAGTAGTTCTTACCCTTGGGGCTGAACACTTGTATGCTAATCTTAAGAAATGTAGCTTTTGCACTAATGAGGTTATATTTCTTGGTTTTGTAGTAACTACACAAGGCCTACAAGTGGATGAGGAGAAGATTAGAGCAATCAAAGATTGGCCCACGCCAACATCCATCAGCCAAGTAAGGAGTTTTCATGGGCTTGCAAGCTTCTATAGGCGCTTTGTGAGAGACTTTAGTACCATTTCCGCGCCCTTGACGGAAATCTACAAGAAGCATGCGCCATTTGTGTGGGAGGAGGCGCAAGAACGTGCCTTTAGCAAGCTGAAATTGGTCTTAACCGAGGCGCCCTTGCTAGCTCTTCCCGACTTCACTAGGCCCTTTGAAGTGGAGTGTGACGCCTCGGTTGGTACAATTGATCACTCCTTTCTTCTTGTTAACCTTATTGCTTATCCAATTGAAATTTAACTTGTGCTTGAAGTGTGCAAATTCAAAAGCCGGACAACATCTTGAGGAGAGGTAAACACAAAACAAAAACAAAAAGAGCTTGAATGCTGCATACACAATTCGGTAACCTGCTCTCCTACAATTCTCGTTGCAATCAGTTTCGGTTACCTTCTCTCTCTCAAATCTTTGACAAAGTCTAAGAGATCTTTCAAAAAAAAAAAAAGACTATACAAAACGGCTGGCCCTTTTTATTAATCAAGCACAAGTAAACTCTTTCAAACAATTCAAAACGTCATTCTAAACACATTCACCATACCTACACCAACCCAACGGTCAATACTCCAATTAGGGGTGTCTTGATTCATCTCCGACACTAACATCAGTTTCAGCAGTTCTAGTTCCAAAGGGTTGCTAAGAAGGTTCGGAAATCGTGATCTTAAGGTGTTGGATCCTTACAACTCGAGCCACCAGCTAGGCAATACCAACGAGAGAGTGAGCGATACACAAGTGAGATCTTTGCTTTTCTAACGTAACCGGTTCTTTGTTTGTTACTTGAGTATATCTAGGTCCCTAAGTCCCAGCAAGTCTAGTAGCGAGACCGTCACACTAGAGATGATCAGTCTATTGAAACAATTGTCCGATTCCGTAGCTAACCTATCCAAACGAGTGGAGTCTATGGAAGCACGAACACCACCAGCAGGGACGCCACCTTTGAGAACCAACTACGAGTTTGGCGGTCCTTTACGTGTTACTAGAGAGCCGGATCAGCCGGATCAAGGTAATTTACAGTCCAACGTCCACCCTAATGATTCTAACATGCCACCATTTGTTGATAACTTTCAGCGACGGAATGAAGTTCCTTTTGAGGACCACACTTGGGAAGGTTACAATCGTCCATTCCAGCAGCCAAGGCAAGGACGAGAACGTGATAATCTGCGGCCCTATCAAGAGCAAGACGGACTCGGCAAAGTCAAAATCAAAATTCCCGTCTTTGAAGGAAAGTGTGATCCCGACGTCTACACGGAGTGGGAAACTAAAGTTGAGCATATCTGGTTGTGTCACAACTTTAGCGAGCCTAGGAAGGTTCAGCTAGCTGCTCTTGAGTTACAAGGCTATGCTTTGGTATGGTGGGATCACGTAGTCAAAGAAAGAGTTCGAACATTGGATCCTCAAATCACCACATGGGAGCATATGAAGGCACTAATGAGGTCCCGGTTCGTTCCACCTCACTATACCCGAGAGCTTCGACAACGGCTGGAAAATTTGAGACAAGGCTCTCTTAGCGCTGAGGAAGCCTATACGAATATGCAAGTTGCTATGGTGAAGGCCAACGTTCTAGAGGATGAAGAAAACACTATGGAAAGGTACCTTCGTATTCTGAATTCTAATTTGGCTAATGAAGTTGATATGTATCCATACAGCACCATGGAGCAATTACTACACTTGGCCATTAAGGTGGAAAGGAAGACTAAGGTGCGAAACCTGGAATACAAGCCACCTCATGGGACGCCAAACGCTTGGAAAGCATAAGGGAGCCGGCTGCCTAACCACAACAAGGATCAAGGAGGCCGGAAGGAGGAGAGAAAGTCGGCACCTATGGGCCAAGAAGGGCAAAGAAGGTCTTCTACACCGTCCACTACACCACGATCCTTGAATGAGCCTTCGAGTGATCATCGAGGGAGTACTCCTATCTCTAACACTAGAACTAGGGACATTGTGTGTTTTAAATGCCAAGGTAGAGGCGACATGAGTAGAGAATGTCCTAATAGACACACTTTGATCATAAACCATCTAGGAGAGTATGAGAGTGAGGATGATGTGGAATTAGATGATGAAAATGCCTTAATTGATGACAATGAACAAAATGAGAATGATGATTGCATTGAGTATGAACAAGATGAATCTTTGATAGCTAGGAGAACTTTGCATGTCTAACTAGCACCTTGTGAGGATAACCAACGTGAAAATCTGTTTCATACTAGGTGTAGTATTAAAGGAAAAGTGTGTAATGTGATAATTGATGGAGGAAGTTGTTGCAACATAGCTAGCACTGAAATGGTAAACAAATTACAACTTCTTACATTTTATCACCCTAGGCCATATAAACTACATTGGATGAATGAGTGTGGAGAACTTAAGGTCAATAAGCAAACTAAGGTCAATATAACATTAGGATCATATGAGGATGTTATTACATGTGATGTTGTGCCTATGAATGCTTGTCACTTGTTGCTTGGCCGTTCATGGCAATATGATAGGAAAGTTGTTCATGATGGGTTTTCTAATAAATATAGCTTTGAGTATAAAGGTAAAACTTTAACACTTAAACCTATGACACCTTTACAAATAGCCGAGTACTATGAGAACAAGAGGGTAGAGCAAGGAACCCCTCCCAAGCCTAAGATCACACGGCCTAAGAGTAAGGAGAACAAAACCCATCAAACACTGTTAGTACAACCAACAAGTAGCTATCTTGAGTCTAGGAATGAATATGTCACTAACTATGCTTCTATGGATGTGCTAATGATGAACTTGTGTAAATCTCTAGTGAATGTGCCTCATGACTCTACGATTCCACTTCCTAGTTCTATCCAGGGGTTGTTAGACGAGTTTAGGGACGTTTTTCCTGAGGAGATTCCAGCCGGCTTGCCGCCCATTAGGGGCATTGAACACCAAATAGATTTAATACTTGGAGCCACTCTTCCCAATAGGCCCGCCTATAGGATGAACCCTACGGAAGCCCAGGAAATTCAGAATCAAGTTCAAGCCTTGCTAGATAAGGGGTATGTTCGGGAAAGCCTTAGTCCTTGTGCCGTTCCCGTCCTGCTAGTACCCAAGAAGGATAATACTTGGAGAATGTGTATTGATTGTAGAGCAATCAATAACATTACTATCAAGTATGGACACCCGATTCCCCGTTTAGATGACATGCTTGATGAGTTACATGGAGCTACAATTTTCACTAAGATTGGCCTTTGGAGTGGCTACCATCAAATTAGAATGAGGGAAGGGGATGAATGGAGAACAGCTTTTAAAACCAAATTTGGTCTCTATGAGTGGCTAGTAATGCCTTTTGGCTTAACTAACGCTCCTAGTACCTTCATGAGATTAATGAATCATATTTTGAGACCTTATATTGGTTTATTTGTTGTAGTCTAATTTGATGACATTCTTATCTATAGTAAGACTTTAAAAGAGCATGAAAATCATTTGAGAGATGTGCTTGCTACATTGCATATAGAATACTTGTATGCTAATATTCAAAAATGTGATTTCTATACTAACCGGGTGATTTTTCTTGGTTTTGTAGTAAGTGCCAATGTTTTGCAAGTGGATGAAGACAAGGTGAAGGCAATCAATGAATGGCCCACTCCTAGGTCGGTTGGCGACGTGAGGAGTTTCCATGACCTAGCTACATTCTATAGAAGGTTTGTGAGAGATTTTAGCATCATTGTAGCAACTCTCACGGCTTTGACCAAAAAGAAGGTTCCTTTTGAGTGGAATGAACCTCAGCAAAGAGCCTTTGAAGAGCTCAAGAGACGCCTCATCCATGCACCCCTACTCGCTCTACCGGACTTCACTAAACCCTTTGAGGTTGAATGCGACGCATCCGGTATTGGTATTGGCGGCGTCCTTATGCAAGAAGGTAAGCCTCTAGCTTTCTTTAGTGAAAAATTGAAGGGTGCATGCTTAAATTATTCCACTTATGACAAAGAATTGTATGCCTTGTTTAGAGTACTCAAAACATGGCAACATTACCTTTGGCCCCAAGAGTTTGTTTTGAAAACCGATCATGATTCACTTAGACACTTTAGGAGCCAAGATAAGCTAGATAGGCAGCATGGTAGGTGGATGGAGTTCATCGAAACCTTTCCTTACATTATCAAGTATAAGAAAGGAAAGGATAATGTCGTAGCGGATGCATTGTCTAGGAGATACACCTTAATCACCACTTTGGATTCTAGGATGTTAGGTTTTACTTACATTAAAGAATTATATGTGGATGATGCTGAATTTGGGAAGATATTTCATAGATGCACTACTCAAGGCCCTTATGATAAGTATTTTGTGTTTGAAGGTTTCTTGTTTAAAGTGGATAAAACGCCATTCCAAGCTAGCACCACGGGGTGATGGACCATTCAAAGTCTTACACCGGATTAACGACAACGCTTATGTGTTGGACTTACCGGAAGAGTATGGAGTTAGTACCACTTTTAATGTAGGAGATTTGAGCCCCTATGAAGGAGATTCGGAACAAGGTGAAAATTCGGGGTCGAATTCTTTCCAAGGAGTGGATGATGTAGGACCATCACATGGAAGCTATCAAGGTCCCATTACTAGAGCAAGAGCTAAGGAGATCCAAGAAGCTACGTCAAGGGAAGTGCTATTGCTTGGCACAATGCGTGAACCATTTAATTGTCATACATCATGTGTTAATCTTTTGATGAATGCAGGAGCAAGCAAGCAAAGGGAGGAGATGTTGATCACGTCCAAAGCAGCCCACGAGGATAGCCTGCTGCTCACGTCCAAGGCAGCCCAAGAGCAAAGGGAGGAGATGTTGATCACGTCCAAAGCAGCCCACGAGGATAGCCTACTGCTCACGTCCAAGGCAGCCCAAGAGGGGAGACAAGCAAACACGTCCAAGGCAGTCCAAGAGGGTAGGCTGCTGCTCACATCTAATACAGCCCAAGAGGGCAGCCAGCTGATCACGTTCAAAGAGGCCCAAGAGAGTAACAAGTCAGCTCATTCGGATCATCATTTGGGCTCTTAAAAACCATCCAAATCAGTCATGGATCTGTTGAACAATTCAGCCCATTCGGATAGTCCATTTTGGCTATTAAAAACGTCCAGCACACTCCAAAGATTAGTTTGAATAAGTCAGCATATTCTCATGCTGAATTATTAGTTTGTTAGGTTGTTAGCTACATTAGAGGAAGCTCTCTTATTACCACCTTCCCACTAATGTTTTAGTTTTCTTTTCTTTTATTTTGTCTAGATAAAAGAGTCTATTTATAGCCTCTTTTAGCTGCTGAATAGGTACGTTAATTTCATTGCTTAGAATTACATTTGTAATCATTCACAAAATCAATCAAAGAACAAGAGAGTTTTTGGTTGGCATTGCTATTGTTTGCTTGGCTGAGCTTGTTTGTGTCAACCGCCTTCGGATTGGTGCTTCGAGCCTTCACGAGTCCCTCTTTGTGCTAGTCCAGCCGGAGCTAGTGTAAAGTTGTATTGGAGACGGGTCTAGGGCATTCACGAGTGGGGGTTTTGGCTCTTCAGCCTTGGTTCCTTCGTTGACTCTCTTTGGTTCTTCTCTACACCTTCCTGCGCCATTCACCATCCATGTTTCATTCCGCATTTTGGATTCACCTCATTCAGCCGGATTCGAGATCATTGTACCTAGATCGACTCATTTCACGGACACTACCGTATCAGCTTGCTAAGTGTTAATGTTCAGCAACCAAAGAGGATTACAAAGGAGTTCATCTCACTCAAAAGTTGTGCTTGCTAAGTGTTATTGTTTATCAACCAAAAAGGACTACAAAGGAGCTCATCTCACTCAAAAGACCAAACCATTCACACCTAGCCTAGCTTCGCCTAGCCACACCTTGGGCCACGCCTAGCTCACTTCACTCGAGCCACGCCTTAGCCTTGACCAACCCTTCTACACACACGTTCGGTGTCCAAGGTTTGCTAGCTTAGGCTTGATGAGTAAGTTCTTTCAAGGCTTATCTTGAGTTCAAATTTTGAGTCCATACTTAGTTGCATATAACATTCGTGCAACTTGTCCTTTCCATTTTGAGTCTTTTCTTCTCTTTTATTGAGTCAAACACGTTTTTAAGGTGATTGAAATCGAATTTCGCTTCTACTTTAAAGCTTTTGTTTGGCTAAGTATTGAACTCACGTGAGGTCTTTGACTAATACAAGATGAGCCATCAACAAGCTTGTTGAGCACCACTAGAGAGTGAGAGTTTGCTTTCGAGTGATACACTTGTGAGGCGTTTTTGTTTTTAGCTAACCTAACGTGTTTGAGTGTTTTAGTGTCTTTGAACAATGTCAGGAACTTCTGCAGGTATGCCCATTCCCCGAGCCTATTTCCCCGGAGTTGTTTAACCTTATCAAGGGCCTGAAAGATAGCATTGAAGGGTTAACTACAAGGCTGTCCAACTTGGAGGCGCCTAAGGTAGTTCCGGAGCCTCGGCCACTAGGAGGCAACATGCAGGTAGGAGACCACTCGAGGGCTCAACACCAAGGGCAAGACCGAATACCACTCCAAAGCCAACAAGAGGCGTTTCAAGCAACCTGGCACTCTAATGCCACGCAGCCCTCTCGGAATGTCCAAGGCTTAGGCCACACCGTGTCCCAACCAGGATGGGGCAATCTTGCTTTCGAGGAGCACGTTTCTATCCATTCTTCTCCTATTATACATGATAATATGCCTAACTATCCTCAACAGTTTCAGAATCAAGCTTATGAGCAGGATGAGGACGGTGATGGAGATGACGAGGAATGGAGGCCAAACGGGCGAAGGGAGCGCCAACAGCCCCGGAGACCTCATGACGCCCGGATTAATGACAATGCATATGTGTTGGACTTACCGGAAGAGTATGGAGTTAGCACCACTTTTAATGTAGGAGATTTGAGCCCCTATGAAGGAGATTCGGAACAAGATGAAAATTCGGGGTCGAATTCTTTCCAAGAAGGAGTGGATGATGTAGGACCATCACATACAAGCTATCAAGGTCCCATTACTAGAGCAAGAGCTAAGGAGATCCAAGAAGTTATGTCAAGGGAAGTGCTATTGCTTGACACAATGCGTGAACCATTTAATTTCCATACATCATATGTTAATCTTTTGGTGAATGTAGGAGCAAGCGAACCAAGCAAGGAGACCATGCCGACGTGCTCACTTCCCATGCAGCTCGAGGAGGCCATGCAGGTTGTTGATCACGTCCAATGCAGCCCAGGAGAGGAGGCTGTTGCTCACGCCAATGCAGCCCAAGAGGAGGCTGTTGCTCACGCCAATGCAGCCCAAGAGGAGGCTGTTGCTCACGTCCAATGCAGCCCAAGGAGGAAGGCTGTTGCTAACGTCCAATGCAGCCCAAGGAGGGAAGCAGCTGCTCGTTCCAAAACAGCCCAAGAAGGCAGCCAGCTGATCACGTTTAAAGAGGTCCAAGAGAGTAACAATTCAGCCCATTCGGATCATCATTTGGGCTCTTAAAACACAGCCAAATCACTCATGGATCTGTTGAACAACTCAGCCCATTCGGATGGCCCATTTTGATCCTAAAAAACGTCCAGCACACTCCTGGAGTTAATTGAATAAGTCAACCTATTTTTAAGCTGAAATTAGTGTTTGTTAGGTTGTTAGCTACATTAGAGGAAGCTCTCTTATTACCACCTTCCCACTAATGTTTTTAATTCACTTTTCTTTATTTTGTCTAGATAAAAGAGTCTATATAGATAGCCTCTTTAGCTGCAGATTAGTTACGTTATTCCCAATTGCTTAGAATTACATTTGTAATCATTTCACAAAATCAATCAAAGAACAAGAGAGTTTTTGGTTGGCATTGCTGTTGTTGCTTGGCTGAGCTTGTTTGTGTCAAACCGCCTTCGGATTGGTGCTTCGAGCCTTCACGAGTCCCTCTTTGTGCTAGTCCAGCCGGAGCTAGTGTAAAGTTGTATTGGAGACGAGTCTAGGGCAGTCACGATTGGGGTTTTGGCTCTTCAGCCTTGGTTCCTTCGTTGTCATCTCTTTGGTTCTTCTCTTCACCATTCCTGCGCCATTCATCACCTACGTCCATTCCGCATTCTGAAATCGCTTCATTCAGCCTGGTTCGAGATCATTGTGCCTAGATCGACTCAATCACGGACAATCCCGTATCAAAAATGAAGGCAAGAAGTCAAGGAGGTAAGGCTGCCTATGGTGCGCCTAGCTCATGGAGGAGCCAAGGAGGTCGCCAACAAGGGAATTACAACCGGGAGGTGCCAAGTAAGGAGAAGCTAGCCCCGGAGCAAGGAGGTCCACGCAAGGCTCCTTATGCAGCCCCTACCAAGCCCACGCCTACACTACCTAAAGGCACTCAAGGGAGTACTTCTAACCCTTCATCTAGAGCTAGGGATATTGTATGTTTTAAGTGCCAAGGAAGAGGGCACATGATGAAGGATTGTCCTAACAAAAGAACTTTGCTAGTTAACCATTTAGGGCAATATGAGTCCGAATCTGAGCATGAGCATGATAATGATGATTTTGAGCTTAATATGCATGATCATGATGATTTGGATGATGATGGGATTGAATATGAGCAAGGAGATTGTTTATTAGCTAAGAGAGTGTTATTTGATCATCCTAGCTCATTCCTAACTAACACTTCCATGATTTGTGATAAAAGTCTTGAGCATGATAATTCTTTGATAGCTAGGAGAACTTTAAGTGTACAACCTGCTCCTTGTGAAGATAACCAAAGAGAACTTGTTTCACACTAGATGCTCGGTCAAAGGAAAGGTTTGTAATGTTATTATTGATGGAGGAAGTTGTTGCAATATTGCTAGCACCGAAATGATATCTAAGTTGCAAATTCTTACATTTTATCACCCTAGGCCATATAAGCTACATTGGATGAATGAATGTGGTGAGTTAAAGGTTAATAGGCAAGCTAAGATCACTTTTACTTTAGGCCATTATGAAGATACGGTTTTATGTGATGTTGTGCCTATGCAAGCTTGTCATGTGTTGTTAGACCGCCCTTGGCAATATGATAGGAGAGTTATGCATGATGGTTTTACAAATAGATATTCTTTTGTATTCAATGGTAAAACCGTGACTCTTAAGCCTATGACTCCCTTGTAGATTGCGGAGGCATTTGAGAAGAAGAAGGCAAGTGAGCAAGAGGAAGGACAAGCTAAGAAGGGGAGCAAGCCGTCGAGCCAAGACCCCTCCTTAGCCACGCCTTCTAACCACCAGCCTAGCACCCTTGTGTCCACGGCCACAAAACAGCCCACAACAGCCTTGTTAGCTTCCAAACTTGTGCTACATAATGACTACCTACCCTTAGACACCACCTTGATGATGTTGTGTAAGGAGCTCACCTTGATGAGTGATGAAGCCAAGGCTAGCTTACCACCTACTATCTCAGCCATCCTTGAGGAGTTTAAGGATGTGTTTCCGGAAGAAATACCACACAACCTTCCACCTTTGAGAGGTATTGAGCACCAGATTGACCTTATTCCCGGCGCCACACTCCCAAATAGACCAGCCTACCGAATGAACCCAAAGGAGAGTCAAGAGATCCAAGCGCAGGTTCAAGACTCCTAGACAAGGGTTACGTGAGGGAGAGCTTAAGTCTGTGCGCCGTGCCCGTGCTCTTGGTGCCTAAGAAGGACACCACATGGAGGATGTGTGTTGATTGCCGAGCTATCAACAACATCACCATCAAGTACCGCCACCCTATTCCCCGCCTAGATGACATGCTTGATGAGCTACATGGCGCCACCACCTTTAGCAAGATAGACCTACGGAGTGGCTACCATCAAATTCGAATGAAGGAGGGGGACGAGTGGAAAACAGCCTTCAAAACTAAGTTTGGTTTGTATGAGTGGCTTGTTATGCCATTTGGGTTAACTAATGCTCCTTCTACTTTTATGCGCTTAATGAACTATATTTTGAGACATTTTATAGGGAAGTTTGTTGTAGTATACTTTGATGATATTTTAATCTATAGCAGGTCCCTAGAGGAGCATGAAGAACATCTAAGGCAAGTAGTTCTTACCCTTGGGGCTGAACACTTGTATGCTAATCTTAAGAAATGTAGCTTTTGCACTAATGAGGTTATATTTCTTGGTTTTATAGTAACTACACAAGGCCTACAAGTGGATGAGGAGAAGATTAGAGCAATCAAAGATTGGCCCACGCCAACATCCATCAGCCAAGTAAGGAGTTTCCATGGGCTTGCAAGCTTCTATAGGCGCTTTGTGAGAGACTTTAGTACCATTTCCGCGCCCTTGACGGAAATCTGCAAGAAGCATGCGCCATTTGTGTGGGAGGAGGCGCAAGAACGTGCCTTTAGCAAGCTGAAATTGGTCTTAACCGAGGCGCCCTTGCTAGCTCTTCCCGACTTCACTAGGCCCTTTGAAGTGGAGTGTGACACCTCGGGCATTGGCATAGGTGGTGTGCTCATGCAAGAAGGTAAGCCTATTGCCTTCTTTAGGGAAAAGCTCAAAGGAGCATGTCTTAATTACTCTACCTATGATAAAAAGTTATATGCTTTGTTTAGAGTGTTTAAGACATGGCAACACTACTTGTGGCCTAGAGAGTTTATTTTGCATTCCGATCATGAGAATTTGAAGCATTTTCGGAGTCAAGATAAACTAGATAGGAGGCATGGTAGGTGGATGGAATTTATTGAGACTTTTCCCTATGTTATCAAGTATAAAAAGGGAAAAGACAATGTAGTGGCGGATGCCCTCTCTAGGAGGTACACATTGTTGACTACATTGGATGCTAAGGTATTAGGCTTTGTTTACATTAAGGAGCTCTATGAATCTGATCTTGATTTTGGTGATACATATAAGCTATGTATGCAAAAAGGTTCCTTAGATAAATACTATTTGTTTGAGGGATTTTTGTTTCGAATTGATAAGGTGTGCATACCTAGGTGTTCCCTTCGATTGTTGCTAGTAGACGAAGCCCATAAAGGAGGTTGAATGGGTCATTTTGGGAGGGATAAAACTTATGCTATGCTGCACTCACACTTTTATTGGCCACACATGCTTAGGGATGTTGAAAATGTGCTTAAAAGATGCTTAGAATGCCTTAGAGCTAAATCTAAAGTGAAGCCTCATGGATTGTACACACCTTTGCCAATCCCAACAGCCCCTTGGGAAGACATTAGTATGGACTTTATTGTGGGATTGCCTAGGACTAAAAGAGGTAGGGACTCGATTTTTGTGGTTGTAGATCGTTTCTCTAAAATGGCTCACTTTATTGCTTGTCACAAAACTGATGATGCGGCCAATGTAGCTAATCTATTCTTTCGGGAAGTAGTTAGGTTACATGGAATTCCGAGGACAATAGTAAGTGATAGGGATGTTAAGTTCTTAAGTTATTTTTGGAAGACTCTTTGGGGAAAGCTAGGTACGAAATTGTTATTTTCTACATCAAGTCACCCCCAAACTGATGGGCAAACGGAAGTAACTAATAGGACTTTAACCACACTTTTAAGGGCTGTTATCAAAAAGAATCTAAAGAAATGGGAGGATGTCTTGCCACATGTTGAATTTGCCTATAATAGAGTTGTGCATTCGTCTACTTCCATCTCTCCATTTGAGTGTGTTTATGGTTTTAATCCACTAACCCCTTTTGATCTTACACCGTTGCCTAAGAAGGAGCGAGTGGATTTAAGTGCTAAAACGCAGGTTGAACACATCAAGGAGCTACATAGGAGGACAATGATTAAGCTTGAGGAGAAAGGCAAATACAACGCAGCCAAGGCAAACCAAGGAAGGAAGAAGGTTATATTTGAGGACGGTGACCTTGTATGGCTATACTTGAGGAAGGAGAGGTTTCAACAACTTCGGAAGTCCAAGCTCTCTCCAAGAGGAAACGGGCCTTTCAAGGTGCTACACAAGGCTGGTGACAATGCCTATGTGCTAGACTTGCCGGACGACTATGCTTGTGATCCCACGTTCAATGTGAGGGATCTAAGCCCTTTTCCACCCCTTAGTAATGATCAAGGAAATTCGAGGTCGAATTCTTTTAAAGAAGGGGAGAATGATGAAGGGTCATCCGAGCCGGCTCCATCTTCAACACCATAAGGAGCCCTAACAAGAGCTCAAGCCAAACGCCAAGCGGAGATGGATGATATCTTCCTAACCATGGTTCAAGAATCTCACCCAAGCTCACCTCCAATGAGTCCAAGGCCCGTCATGATGCTTAGCCACATTGGGCCAGCCAAGAAGAAGTCGAATGGAGCATAGGAGAGCCTCACGTATGCATGTGCATGGATGAAGGCGTGAGCAAGGAGGCGTGAAGCTAGTTAGAGAGTGTTAAATAAAGCCTAGAATTAGTCTATTTTATGGATTTATTTAAAACACTCTAAATTGTAATTATTGTTTTTATTTCTTTTCTATTTTTCTAGGAGAGAAGGTCTAGGTTGTATATAAACCTTTCTCTCTTCCTTTTGTAGATAGAATACGTAAAACACATTGCCTAAGTGCCAAATTGAACCCCTTTGAGTTCAGCCTCTTGTCTTGTGAGAATTGTGGTGTTAGCATAGCTTTCTCGTTCTTGTGTGTGTCAATCTCCTTCGGGTTGGTGCTACAAGTCGAATTGAAGCAACCTCTTCGTGCCTTCGATAATTCTAGATCGATTGTGTGAAGTTGTAAGAAGCGGGGTCGAATCGTCACCGGTTTGGTTCTTGGATAATCGAATCCAAGGGTTCTATCGTTTGTTCCTTTCGGTTCTTCTTTCCTATTTCGTTTTCCCCCTTTGTTTTGCACGTTTTCCTTGCATCTTGTTTGCTGAATTTCGTTTGCTTTTATTCCCGAAAACAGGTTGCTCGTCTAGATCCGTTCTTCGCGGCTAATCCCCGTATCACTTAATGGGGCATTTTGGGAGAGATAAGACTTATCATATGCTGCATTCACATTTTTATTGGCCTCATATGCTTAGAGATTTAGAGAACTTGCTTAAGAGATGTCTTGTGTGTTTAATGGCTAAGGCTAGATTGAAACCTCATGGATTGTATACCCCCTTACCCATGCCTAAGTCACCTTGGGAGGATATTGGTATGGACTTCATTGTTGGGTTACCTAGGACTAAGAAGGAGAGAAATTCGATTTTTGTGGTAGTAGATCGATTTTCTAAAATGGCCCATTTTATTGCTTGCCATAAGATTGATGATGCTTATAATGTAGCTAACTTGTTCTTTAGGGAAATTGTTAGATTACATGGAGTACCTAGGACTATGGTGAGTGATAGGGATGTTAAGTTTCTTAGTTTCTTTTGGAAAACTCTTTGGGGTAAATTAGGGACGAAGTTGCTATTTTTGACTTCTAGTCATCCTCAAACGGATGGTCAAACCGAAGTAACTAATAGGACGTTAACAACCATTTTGAGGGATGTTTTAAAAGATAATTTGAAAGCTTGGGAAGATGTCTTGCCTCATGTTGAATTTGCATATAATCGTACATTACATTCTTCTACTAATCTAACTCCTTTTGAGTGTGTCTATGGGTTGAATCCTTTGACCCCTTTTGATCTAATACCGTTGCCCATAGCGGAGCGAGTAGATTTTAATGCAGAAAAACAGGTGGAGATCATCAAGGAACTACATGACAGGACACGCAAAAGGCTAGAGGAGAAGGGGAGGCAAGTGGCGGCCAAGGCTAATAGGAACTGCAAGCAAGTGTTGTTCGAACCGGGAGACCTCGTGTGGCTGCATTTAAGGAAGGATAGGTTCCCGGAAAGGTGCAAGTCCAAGCTATCACCTAGGGGAGACGGACTATTCAAAGTACTACGTAAGGTTGACAACAATGCTTATGTACTAGAGCTTCCGGAGGACTATGGAGTGAGCCCTACTTTCAACGTAGGAGATCTAAGTCCCTTTGAGTCAAGTGATGCGGATGGTGATGATTCGAGGACGAATCCTTCCCAAGAAGGGGAGTATGATGAGGGACCATCACCAACAGCCCCTACTAGTCCTACAATACAAGGGCCAATCTCTAGATCAAGGGCAAGAGCAATTCAAGAGGAGGTGTCCAACTTGTTGGTGTCCTTAGCTCCTAAGGAGACCATTGATGATCCATTGCTGGCTGAGGCTTCCTTAGTCACGTTAATGATGATTTCCGATGACTTGGACGTGGAAGGGAGACCATGCACACGTGATTTGGAGCCATGCAAGAGCAAAGAAGAGACACTTGTTCCTGAATGGCAAGAAATGGAATATTGAGGCTTTTGGAGCTTCTTTTGTATTTTATATCATCTTTTGGTATAAAATGAAAGACTTCTTATAACCTTTAGGTTCAAAACATTTTAAGGGTTATTTTTATTTGTTTTATTGTCTTTTTGACAAATGTTTTTCCTTTTTTAGATAGGAGGCTTTCTAGGCATATAAAAAGCCTCCCTTAGCTTTTTTCCAGATTAGATAGATTTTAGCAAAACTTGATAAACCGTCTCTTTTAGAGCTTTTGTTCCTATTCAGAAAATTCAATCAATAAAGTGAGCCATTGATTGAATTGTTGTGAATCCCTGCTAGATTGTTCTTGTGTGTGTTAATCTCTTTAGAGATTGGTGCTACTAGTCAATACTAGTCCCTCCTTGTGCTTGTCTCCATTGAAGGCTTGTGTAAGGTTATAGAAGAAAGGGTTGAAGGCATCATCTTGCTTGAGTTTTGATCAATCTGATCTAGGTTCTTGTAAGAGAGTCGTTTGGTTCTTTTGGATCTACTTCTACCAAACATTCCACGTTCCATTTCATTCTCTTTCTTCCCTTTTGTCCAACGTCATTTCTGGTTCTAAACAATCTGATTTTGCGTGCCATTTGCCAAGGAAAACGTCCATTGTTGGTCTTCAAGGATTCCCAATCTAGATCTAGTCATTTGCGGCCCCAACCCGCATCAGCCTAGCTACTTTCTATAGGAGATTTGTGAGGGATTTTAGCACCATCGCCGCACCACTCACGGCCTTGACCAAAAAGAAGGTTCCTTTCGAGTGGAATGAACCTCAAGAAAGAGCATTTGAGGAACTCAAGAAACATCTCACCCAAGCACCACTACTCGCTCTACCGGACTTCACTAAACCCTTTGAGGTTGAGTGCGACGCGTCCGGCATTGGTATTGACGGCGTCCTTATGCAAGGCGGTAAGCCTCTAGCTTTCTTTAGTGAGAAATTGAAGGGCGCATGCTTAAACTGTTCCACTTATGACAAAGAATTGTATGCCTTGTTTAGAGTACTCAAAACATGGCAACATTACCTTTGGCCCCAAGAGTTTGTTTTGAAAACCGATCATGAATCATTTAGACACTTTAGGAGCCAAGATAAGCTAGATAGGCGGCATGGTAGGTGGATGGAGTTCATTGAAACCTTTCCTTACATTATCAAGTATAAGAAGGGAAAGGATAATGTCGTAGCGGATGCCTTGTCTAGGAGATACACCTTGATCACCACCTTGGATTCTAGGATGCTAAGTTTTACTTACATTAAGGAATTATATGTGGATGATGTTGAATTTGGAAAGATATTTCATAGATGCACTACACGAGGCCCTTATGATAAGTACTTTGTGTTTGAAGGTTTTTTGTTTAAAGTGGATAAAATTTGCATACCTAGATGTTCCCTTAGGATATTATTAGTAGAAGAAGCCCATAAGGAAGGTTTAATGGGGCATTTTGGGAGGGACAAAACCTATCACATGTTGCAAACTCACTTTTATTGGCCTCATATGTTAAGGGATGTAGAACACATGCTTAAGAAGTGCATTGAATGTCTTAAGGCCAAAGCTAGGGTACAACCCCACGGGCTGTATACACCCTTACCGACGCCTAGTGCCCCTTGGGAAGACCTAAGTATGGATTTCATTGTCGGACTACCTAGGAGTAAGAAAGGAAGAGATTCCATTTTTGTGGTGGTAGATAGATTCTCTAAAACGGCACATTTTATTCCATGTCATAAAACCGATGATGCATATAATGTCGCAAATCTTTTGTTTATGGAAATAGTGAGGTTGCATGGAATACCTAAGACCATTGTTAGTGATAGGGATGTCAAGTTTTTGAGTTTCTTTTGAAAAACGCTTTGGGGAAAATTGGGCACTAGATTACTATTCTCGACCTCTAGCCATCCCCAAACAGATGGGCAAACGGAAGTCACCAATAGGACCCTAACGACCCTCCTTAGAACCATGTTGAAAGATAATTTAAAAGAATGGGAAGACATTTTACCATATATCGAGTTTGCTTATAATCGAACCACGCATTCTTCCACTTCTTTGTCACCTTTCAAATGTGTTTATGAATTTAACCCTTTAACTCCTATGGACTTATTATCGATCACTCGAAAGGATCGAGTAGCTTTTGATGCTTTGGAACAGGCGGCATCCATTAAGGAACTCCATGCAAAGACCAAGGCTACACTTGAAAAGAAAGGTGTTGAGATCGCAGCTAGAAATAACAAAGGACGTCGAAAGATGGTTTTTCAGCCCGGCGACCTAGTTTGGCTACATCTCAGGAAGGAACGGTTTTCGACAAAGCGACATTCAAAGCTAGCTCCACGGGGTGATGGCCCATTCAAAATCCTACACCGAATTAACGATAACGAATATGTGTTAGACGTACCGGAAGAGTATGGAGTTAGTGCCACTTTTAACGTAGGAGATTTGAGCCCCAATAAAGCAGAGTCGGAACAAGAAAATTCGGGGTCGAATTCTTTCCAAGAAGGAGTGGATGATGTAGGACCATCAGATGAACCATTGCACAACTCACATGAAGAATATCAAGGTCCCATTACTAGGGCAAGAGCTAAGGAGATCCAAGAAGCTACGTCAAGGGAAGTGCTATTGCATGGCACCATGCATGAATTATTTAACTTCTATAAATTATGTATTAATCTCTTGGTGAATGCAGGGGTGAACATGCAAAGAGGAGAGACCATGCAGACGTTGGAACATCATGAGGAGGAGCTTGATCATGTAGCCAAGCAGGTCAATAAGCCAAGTGATCAAGACGTGGGCAAGGTAGGGAAGGTGGATGAACAAGCAAGCATAGGAAATGGACCAGCGAGCATGACACCATCGAGCCCGAAACCCAGACTCTGTTCGACTTCCTTCGAGCCATTTGGCTTGAACCCTAATTTCCGTCTAGCCTTGCCGATACACTCCGGCCCTAACCCGACGCCATTTCGACAAGGTCTCAATCTCCGTCCGGAGTGGCTGTCAAGCTCGACGTCGCTAACCTCCCGGGCCATCCAAAATGGTATCCATTTCCCTCAGTCGGGCCGCCCAGTTGGGCCCTAAGACCCGTCCAGTCATCCATGGGTTCCTTGGAGAAGTCAACCTATTTTTATGCTGTTAGTTTGTATGTTAGACTATTAGCTACATCTGTGGGAGCTCTCTTGTTACCTCCTTCAACCAATGTATTTAGTTTTCTTTTCTTTTATGTTGTCTAGATAAAAGAGTGTATATATAGTTTTCTTTAGTTGTTAAGGTAGGGACGTTTTCTTTTACTAAGAATTACATATTGTAATCCATTCACAAAATCAATCAAAGAACAAGAGAGTTTTTGGTTGGCATTG
The DNA here is from genome assembly GCA_033239125.1 of Fagopyrum homotropicum. Taxonomy (NCBI): domain Eukaryota; kingdom Viridiplantae; phylum Streptophyta; class Magnoliopsida; order Caryophyllales; family Polygonaceae; genus Fagopyrum; species Fagopyrum homotropicum. Next base: position 65,994,000 of record BSWB01000005.1, read on the forward strand.
TCGTTGTTTGCTTGACTGAGCTTGCTTTTGTCAACCGTCTTGGGATTGGTGCTTCGAGCCTTCATGAGTCCCTCTTTGTGCTAGTCCCGCCGGAGCTAGTGTAAGGTTGTATTGGAGACGGGTCGAGGGCATTCACGAGGCGGGGTCTTGGCTCTTCAGACTTGGTTCTTCTTCGTTGGTTCTCTTTGGTTCCTCTCAAGGTCCTCCTGTGCCCATCCCCATCCCCACGTCTCATTCCGCATCTAGATTTGCTTCATTCATCCGGATTTGGGATCATTGTACCTAGATCGGCTTCCACGGTTTAATCCCGTATCAGACGGTTTATCAAGTTTTGCTAAAATCTATCTAATCAGGAAAGAAGCTAAGGGAGGCTTTTCATATGCCTAGAAAGCCTCCTATCTAAAAAAGGAATAACATTTGTCAAAAAGACAATAAAACAAATAAAAATAACCCTTAAAATATTTTGAACCTAAAGGTTATAAAAAGTCTTTCATTTTATACCAAAAGCTGATATAAAATACAAAAGAAGCTCCAAAAGCCTCAATCTTCCATTTCTTTGCATGGCTCCAAATCACATGTGCATGGTCTCCCTTCCACGTCCAAGTCGTCAGGAATCGTCATTAACATGACTAAGGAAGCCTCATTCAGCAATGGATCATCAATGGTCTCCTTAGGAGCTAAGGACACCAACAAGTTGGACACCTCCTCTTGAATTGCTCTTACCCTTGATCTACTGATTGACCCTTGCATTGTAGGACTAGTAGGGGTTGTTGGTAATAGTCCCTCATCATTAGGTGCGGGATTAGTGAACCATGAGACCTACGCAGTGATTGATCCCATTAGAGAAACATTCTATCTCAACATACCGCAACTTGTCCTAAGTTGATTAGAAGCTTGAGTCCTTGCCATAATCGGAAGTCCATATCTCTAGAATCCTCTCTCTATACATTGATCTTACATCTTGTGTTTGTATTGTTGATTGGTTGACATTGTTGCTTGATTGTGATCTTTGCTTGATCACCACAAAAACTGATACGGTATTAGTCCGTGAATGAGTCGATCTAGGTACAATGATCCCGAATCCGGCTGAATGAGGCGAATACAGATGCGGAATGAAACGTGGATGGTGAATGGACGCAGGAAGGTGTAGAGAAGAACCAAAGAGAGTCAACGAAAGGAACCAAGGCTGAAGAGCCAAAACCCCACTTCGTGAATGCCCTAGACCCGTCTCCAATACAACTTTACACTAGCTCCGGCTGGACTAGCACAAAGAGGGACTCGTGAAGGCTCGAAGCACCAATCCGAAAGCGGTTGACACGAACAAGCTCAGCCAAGCAAACAACAACAATGCCAACCAAAAACTCTCTTGTTCTTTGATTGATTTTGTGAATGATTACAATTGTAATTCTTAAGCAATGAAAATAACGTACCTATTCAGCAGCTAAAAGAGGCTATATATAGACTCTTTTATCTAGACAAAAATAAAGAAAAGAAAACTAAAACATTAGTGGGAAGGTGGTAATAAGAGAGCTTCCTCTAATGTAGCTAACAACTTAACAAACAACTAATCAGCATGAAAATAGGTTGACTTATTCAAAACAGATCCTTGGAGTGAGTTGGACGGTTTTAAGAGCCAAATGGACTATCCGAATGGGCTGAATTGTTCAATAGACCCATGAGTGATTTGGATGGTTTTTAAGAGCCCAAATGATGATCCGAATGAGGGAGCTGATTACTCTCTTGGGCCTCCTTGAACATGATCAGCTGGCTACCTTCTTGGGTTGTTTTGGACGTGAGCATCAGCCTCCCCTCTTAGGCTGCCTTGGACGTGAGCAGCAGCCTCCCCTCTTAGGCTGCCTTGGACGTGAGCAACAACCTATCCTCTTGGGCTGCATGGGAAGTGAATAACGTCTGCATGGTCTCCTCGAGCTCCCTGGGAAGTGAGCACGTCGGCATGGTCTCCTCGAGCTGCCTGGGAAATGAGCACGTCGGCATGGTCTCCTCCCTTGGTTCGCTTGCTCCTACATTCACCAAAAGATTAACACATGATGTATGGAAATTAAATGGTTCACGCATTGTGCCAAGCAATAGCACTTCCCTTGACGTAGCTTCTTGGATCTCCTTAGCTCTTGCTCTAGTAATGGGACCTTGATATCTTCCATGTGATGGTCCTACATCATCCACTCCTTGGAAAGAATTCGACCCCGAATTTTCATCTTGTTCCGAATCTCCTTCATAGGGGCTCAAATCTCCTACATTAAAAGTGGTACTAACTCCATACTCTTCCGGTAAGACCAACACATAAGCGTTGTCGTTAATCCGGTGTAAGACTTTGAATGGTCCATCACCCCATGGGGCTAGCTTGGAATGGCGTTTTGTCGGAAACCGCTCTTTCCATAGATGTAGCCAAACTAAGTCGCCGGGCTGGAAAACCATCTTCCGACGTCCTTTGTTATTCCGAGCTGCAGTTTCAACGCCCTTCTTATCAAGTGCAGGCTTGGTCTTAGCATGAAGTTCCTTAATATAGTCTGCCTGTTCCAAAGCATCAAAAGCTACTCGATCCTTTCGAGGAATCGGTAATACTTATATCTTCCCAAGGGCCATTAGGCGTCGGTAAGGGTGTATACAGCCCGTGGGGTTGTACCCTAGCTTTGGCCTTAAGACATTCAATGCACCTTTTCAGCATGTGTTCTACATCCCTTAACATATGAGGCCAATAAAAGTGAGTTTGCAACATGTGATAAGTTTTGTCCCTCCCAAAATGTCCCATTAAACCTCCTTTATGGGCTTCTTCCACTAATAAGATCCTAAGGGAACATCTAGGTATGCAAATTTTATCCACTTTAAACAAGAAACCTTCAAACACAAAATACTTATCATAAGGGCCTTGAGTTAGTGCATCTATGAAATATCTTACCAAATTCAGCATCATCCACATATAATTCTTTAATGTAAGTAAAACCTAACATCCTAGAATCCAAAGTGGTGATTAAGGTGTATCTCCTAGACAATGCATCCGCTACGACATTATCCTTTCCTTTCTTATACTTGATAATGTAAGGAAAGGTTTCGATGAACTCCATCCACCTACCATGCCGCCTATTTAGCTTATCTTGGCTCCTAAAGTGTCTAAGTGAATCATGATCGGTTTTCAAAACAAACTGATGTAGGACCATCACATGGAAGATATCAAGGTCCCATTACTAGAGCAAGAGCTAAGGAGATCCAAGAAGCTACGTCAAGGGAAGTGCTATTGCTTGGCACAATGCGTGAGCCATTTAATTGCCATACATCATGTGTTAATCTTTTGATGAATGCAGGAGCAAGCAAGCAAGCAAAGGGAGGAGACGTTGCTCACGTCCAAGGCAGCCCAAGAGGGGAGGTTGTTGATCAAGTCCAAAGCAGCCCAAGAGGGGAGGCTGTTGCTCACGTCCAAGGCAGCCCAAGAGGGTAGGTTGCTGCTCACGTCCAAAACAGCCCAAGAAGGTAGCCAGCTGATCACGTTCAAGGAGGCCCAAGAGAGCAATCAGCTCCCTCATTCGGATCATCATTTGGGCTCTTAAAAACCATCCAAATCACTGATGGATCTGTTGAACAATTCAGCCCATTCGGATAGTCCATTTGGCTCTTAAAAATGTCCAACTCACTCCAAGGATTAGTTTGAATAAGTCAGCCTATTCTCATGCTGAATTAGTTGTTTGTTAAGTTGTTAGCTACATTAGAGGAAGCTCTCTTATTACCACCTTCCCACTAATGTTTTAGTTTTCTTTTCTTTATTTTTGTCTAGATAAAAAGAGTCCATATATAGCCTCTTTAGCTGCTGATTAGGTACGTTAAAATTCATTGCTTAGAATTACATTGTAATCATTCACAAAATCAATCAAAGAACAAGAGAGTTTTTGGTTGGCATTGCTGTTGTTCGCTTGGCTGAGCTTGTTCGTGTCAACCGCCTTCGGATTGGTGCTTCGAGCCTTCACGAGTCCCTCTTTGTGCTAGTCCAGCCGGAGCTAGTGTAAAGTTGTATTGGAGACGGGTCTAGGGCATTCACGAAGTGGGGTTTTGGCTCTTCAGCCTTGGTTCCTTTCGTTGACTCTCTTTGGTTCTTCTCTACACCTTCCTGCGTCCATTCACCATCCACGTTTCATTCCGCATCTTGATTCGCTTCATTCAGCCGGATTCGGGATCATTATACCTAGATCGACTCATTCACGGACAATTCCGTATCAGTTGGTATCAGAACTCAGTTGGTACAGTTGATCACTCCTTTCTTCTTTGTGAACCTTATTGCTTATCCAATTGAGGTTTAACTTGTGCTTGAAGTGTTCAAAAGCAAAAGCCAAAGGGTTCTTAGTGCCGGACAAAATCTTGAGGAGAGGTAAACACAAAACGAAAACAAAAAAAAAGGAGCTCGAACGCTGCATACACATTTCGGTAACCCTCTCTCCTACAAATCTCGTTGCAATCAATTTCGGTTACCTTCTCTCCTACAAATCTTTGACAAAGTCTAAGAGATCTTTCAAAAAAAAAAAAAAAGACCATACAAAAAAAACGGCTGGCCCTTTTATTAATCGGCATCAAGCACAAGAAAACTCTCTCAAAACAACTTCTACGTCATTCTAAACACAAATCACCATACCTACACCAACCCAACGGTCAATACTCCAATTAGGGGTGTCTTGATCCATCTCCGACACTAACATCAGTTTCAGCAGCTCTAGTTCCAAAGGGTGCTAAGAAGGTTCGAAAATCGTGATCTTAAGGTGTTGGATCCTTACAACTCGAGCCACCAGCTAAGCAATACCAACGAGAGAGTGAGCGATACACAAGTGAGATTTTTGTTTTTCTAACCTAACCGGTTCTTTGTTTGTTACTTGAGCATGTCTAGGTCCCGAAGTCCCAGCAAGTCTAGTAGCGAGACCGTCACGCCTGAGATGATCAGTCTATTGAAACAATTGTCCGATTCCGTAGCTAACCTATCCAAACGAGTGGAGTCAATGGAAGCACGAACACCACCAGTAGGGACACCACCTTTGAGAACCAACTATGAGTTTGGCGGTCCTTCACGAGTTACTAGAGAGCCGGATCACCCGGATCAAGGTAATTTACAATCCAACATCCACCCTAATGATTCTAACATGCCACCATTTGTGGATAACTTTCAGCGACGGAATGAAGCTCCTTGTGAGGACCATACTTGGGAAGGTTACAACCGACCATTCCAGCAGCCAAGGCAAGGGCGAGAATGAGATAACTTCGGCCCAATCAAGAGCAAGACGGACTCGGCAAAGTCAAAATCAAAATTCCCGTCTTTGAAGGAAAGTGTGATCCCGACGTCTACACGGAGTGGGAAACTAAAGCTGAGCAGATCTGGTTGTGTCACAACTTTAGCGAGCCTAGGAAGGTTCAGCTAGCTGCTCTCAAGTTCCAAGGCTATGCTTTGGTATGGTGGGATCACATAGTCAAAGAAAGAGTTCGAACATAGGATCCTCAAATCACCACATGGGAGCATATGAAGGCACTAATAAGGTCTCGGTTCGTTCCACCTCACTATACCCGAGAGCTTCGACAACGGCTGGAAAATTTGAGACAAGGCTCTCTTAGCGCTGAGGAAGCCTATACGAACATGCAAGTTGCTATGGTGAAGGCCAACGTTCTAGAGGATGAAGAAAACACTATGGCTAGGTACCTTCGTATTCTGAATTCTAATTTGGCTAATGAAGTTGATACGTATACATACAGCACCATGGAGCAATTACTACACTTGGCCATCAAGGTGGAAAGGAAGACTAAGGTGCGAAACCGGGAATACAAGCCACCTCATGGGACGCCCAACGCTTGGAAAGCACAAGGGAGCCGGCTGCCTAACCACAACAAGGATCAAGGAGGCCGGAAGGAAGAGAGAAAGTCGGCACCTATGGGCCAAGAAGGACAAAGAAGGTCTTCTATACCGTCCACTACACCACGATCCTTGAATGAGCCTTCGAGGGAGTACTCCTATCTCTAACTCTAGAACTAGGGACATTGTGTGTTTTAAATGCCAAGGTATAGGACACATGAGTAGAGAATGTCCTAATAGACGCACTTTGATCATAAATCATCTAGGAGAATATGAGAGTGAGGATGATGTGGAATTAGATGATGAAAATGCCTTAATTGATGACAATGAACAAAATGAGAATGATGATTGCATTGAGTATGAACAAGGTGAATCTTTGATAGCTAGGAGAACTTTGCATGTCCAACTAGCACCTTGTGAGGATAACCAACGTGAAAATCTGTTTCATACTAGGTGTAGTATTAAAGGAAAAGTGTGTAATGTGATAATTGATGGAGGAAGTTGTTGCAACATAGCTAGCACTGAAATGGTAAACAAATTACAACTTCTTACATTTTATCACCCTAGGCCATATAAACTACATTGGATGAATGAGTGTGGAGAACTTAAGGTCAATAAGCAAACTAAGGTAAATATAACATTAGGATCATATGAGGATGTTATTACATGTGATGTTGTGCCTATGAATGCTTGTCACTTGTTGCTTGGTCGTCCATGGCAATATGATAGGAAAGTTGTCCATGATGGGTTTTCTAATAAATATAGCTTTGAGTATAAAGGTAAAACTTTAACACTTAAACCTATGACACCTTTACAAATAGCCGAGTACTATGAGAACAAGAGGGTAGAGCAAGGAACCCCTCAAAAGCCTAAGATAACACGGCCTAAGAGTAAGGAGAATAAAACCCATCAAACACTGTTAGTACAACCAACAAGTAGCTATCTTGAGTCTAGAAATGAATATGTCACTAACTATGCTTCTATGGATGTGCTAATGATGAGTTTGTGTAAATCTCTATTGAATGTGCCTCATGACTCTACGATTCCACTTCCTAGTTCTATCTAGGGGCTGTTAGACGAGTTTAAGGACATTTTTTCCTGAGGAGATTCCAGCTGGCTTGCCGCCCATTAGGGGCATTGAACACCAAATAGATTTAATACCCGGAGCCACTCTTCCCAATAGGCCCGCCTATAGGATAAACCCTACGGAAGCCCATGAAATTCAGAACCAAGTTCAAGCCTTGCTAGATAAAGGGTATGTTCGGGAAAGCCTTAGTCCTTGTGCCGTTCCCGTCCTGCTAGTACCCAAGAAGGATAATACTTGGAGAATGTGTATTGATTTTAGAGCAATCAATAACATTACTATCAAGTATAGACACCCGATTCCCCGTTTAGATGACATGCTTGATGAGTTACATGGAGCTACAATTTTCACTAAGATTGACCTTAGGAGTGGCTACCATCAAATTAGAATGAGGGAAGGGGACGAATGGAAAACAGCTTTTAAAACCAAAGGTCTCTATGAGTGGCTAGTAATTCCTTTTGGCTTAACTAACGCTCCTAGTACTTTCATGAGATTAATGAATCATATTTTGAGACCTTATATTGGTTTATTTGTTGTAGTCTACTTTGATGACATTCTTATCTATAGTAAGACTTTAAAGGAGCATGAAAATCATTTGAGAGATGTGCTTGCTACATTGCGTATAGAATACTTGTATGCTAATATTCAAAAATGTGATTTCTATACTAACCGAGTGATTTTTCTTGGTTTTGTAGTAAGTGCCAATGGTTTGCAAGTGGATGAGGACAAGGTGAAAGCAATCAATGAATGGCCCATTCCTAGGTCGGTTGGTGACGTGAGGAGTTTCCATGGCCTAGCTACATTCTATAGAAGATTTGTGAGAGATTTTAGTACCATTGCAGCACCACTCACGACTTTGACCAAAAAGAAGGTTCCTTTTGAATGGAATGAACCTCAGCAAAGAGCATTTGAAGAGCTCAAGAAACGCCTCACCCATGCACCACTACTCGCTCTACCGGACTTCACTAAACCCTTTGAGGTTGAATGCGACGCATCCGGCATTGGTATTGGCGGCGTCCTAATAGCTAGAGGCTTACCTTCTTGCATAAGGACGCCACCAATACCAATGCCGGACGCGTCGCATTCAACCTCAAAGGGTTTAGTGAAGTCCGGTAGAGCGAGTAGTGGTGCATGGGTGAGGCGTTTCTTGAGCTCTTCAAATGCTCTTTGCTGAGGTTCATTCCATTCAAAAGGAACCTTCTTTTTGGTCAAAGCCGTGAGTGGTGCTGCAATGGTACTAAAATCTCTCACAAATCTTCTATAGAATGTAGCTAGGCCATGGAAACTCCTCACGTCACCAACCGACCTAGGAATGGGCCATTCATTGATTACCTTCACCTTGTCCTCATCCACTTGCAAACCATTGGTACTTACTACAAAACCAAGAAAAATCACTCGGTTAGTATAGAAATCACATTTTTGAATATTAGCATACAAGTATTCTATACGCAATGTAGCAAGCACATCTCTCAAATGATTTTCATGCTCCTTTAAAGTCTTACTATAGATAAGAATGTCATCAAAGTAGACTACAACAAATAAACCAATATAAGGTCTCAAAATATGATTCATTAATCTCATGAAAGTACTAGGAGCGTTAGTTAAGCCAAAAGGCATTACTAGCCACTCATAGAGACCAAATTTGGTTTTAAAAGCTGTTTTCCATTCGTTCCCTTCCCTCATTCTAATTTTATGGTAGCCACTCCTAAGGTCAATCTTAGTGAAAATTGTAGCTCCATGTAACTCATCAAGCATGTCATCTAAACGGGGAATCGGGTGTCTATACTTGATAGTAATGTTATTGATTGCTCTACAATCAATATCCAAGTATTATCCTTCTTGGGTACTAGCAGGACGGGAACGGCACAAGGACTAAGGCTTTCCCGAACATACCCTTTATCTAGCAAGGCTTGAACTTGGTTCTGAATTTCCTGGGCTTCCGTAGGGTTCATCCTATAGGCGGGCCTATTGGGAAGAGTGGCTCCGGGTATTAAATCTATTTGGTGTTCAATGCCCCTAATGGGCGGCAAGCCAGCTGGAATCTCCTCAGGAAAAACGTCCTTAAACTCGTCTAACAGCCCCTGGATAGAACTAGGAAGTGGAATCGTAGAGTCATGAGGCACATTCACTAGAGATTTACACAAACTCATCATTAGCACATCCATAGAAGCACAGTTAGTGACATATTCATTCCTAGACTCAAGATAGCTACTTGTTGGTTGTACTAACAGTGTTTGATGGGTTTTGTTCTCCTTACTCTTAGGCCGTGTTATCTTAGGCTTTTGAGGGGTTCCTTGCTCTACCCTCTTGTTCTCATAGTACTCGGCTATTTGTAAAGGTGTCATAGGTTTAAGTGTTCAAGTTTTACCTTTATACTCAAAGCTATATTTATTAGAAAACCAATCATGGACAACTTTCCTATCATATTGCCATGGACGACCAAGCAACAAGTGACAAGCATTCATAGGCACAACATCACATGTAATAACATCCTCATATGATCCTAATGTTATATTGACCTTAGTTTTCTTATTGACCTTAAGTTCTCCACACTCATTCATCCAATGTAGTTTATATGGCCTAGGGTGATAAAATGTAAGAAGTTGTATTTGTTTACCATTTCAGTGCTAGCTATGTTGCAACAACTTCCTCCATCAATTATCACATTACACACTTTTCCTTTAATACTACACCTAGTATGAAACAGATTTTCACGTTGGTTATCCTCACAAGGTGCTAGTTGGACATGCAAAGTTCTCCTAGCTATCAAAGATTCACCTTGTTCATACTCAATGCAATCATCATTCTCATTTTATTCATTGTCATCAATTAAGGCATTTTCATCATCTAATTCCACATCATCCTCACTCTCATATTCTCCTAGATGACTTATGATCAAAGTGCGTCTATTAGGACATTCTCTACTCATGTGTCCTCTACCTTGGCTTTTAAAACACACAATGTCCCTAGTTTTGGAGTTAGAGATAGGAGTACTCCCTCGATGATCACTCGAAGGCTCATTCAAGGATCGTGGTGTAGTGGACGGTGTAGAAGATCTTCTTTGTCCTTCTTGTTGTGGTTAGGCAGCCGGCTCCCTTGTGCTTTCCAAGCGTTGGGCGTCCCATGAGGTGGCTTGTATTCCCGGTTTCGCACCTTAGTCTTCCTTTCCACCTTGATGGCCAAGTGTAGTAATTGCTCCATGGTGCTGTATGGATACATATCAACTTCATTAGCCAAATTAGAATTCAGAATACGAAGGTACCTAGCCATAGTGTTTTCTTCATCCTCTAGAACGTTGGCCTTCACCATAGCAACTTGCATATTCGTATAGGCTTCCTCGGCGCTAAGAGAGCCTTGTCTCAAATTTTCCAGCCGTTGTCGAAGCTCTCGGGTATAGTGAGGTGGAACGAACCGAGACCTCATTAGTGCCTTCATATGCTCCCATGTGGTGATTTGAGGATCCAATGTTCGAACTCTTTCTTTGACTACGTGATCCTACCATACCAAAGCATAGCCTTGGAACTCGAGAGCGGCTAGCTGAACCTTCCTAGGCTCGCTAAAGTTGTGACACAACCAGATCTGCTCAACTTTAGTTTCCCACTCCGTGTAGACGTCGGGATCACACTTTCCTTCAAAGACGGGAATTTTGATTTTGACTTTGCCGAGTCCGTCTTGCTCTTGATAGGGCTGAAGGTTATCTCGTTCTCGTCCTTGCCTTGGCTGCTCGAATGGTCGGTTGTAACCTTCCCAAGTATGGTCCTCAAAAGGAGCTTCATTCCGTCGTTGAAAGTTATCAACAAATGGTGGCATGTTAGAATCATTAGGGTGGACGTTGGATTGTAAATTACCTTGATCCGGATGATCCGGCTCTCTAGTAAAGCGTGAAGGACCGCCAAACTCATAGTTGGTTCTCAAAGGTGGTGTCCCTGCTGGTGGTGTTCGTGCTTCCATAGACTCCACTCGTTTGGATAGGTTAGCTACGGAATCGGACAATTGTTTCAATAGACTGATCATCTCAGGCGTGACGGTCTCGCTACTAGATTTGCTGGGGCTTCGGGACCTAGACATGCTCAAGTAACAAACAAAGAACGGTTAGGTTAGAAAAAAACAAAGATCTCACTTGTGTATCGCTCACTCTCTCGTTGGTATTGCCTAGCTGGTGGCTCGAGTTGTAAGGATCCAACACCTTAAGATCACGATTTTCGAACCTTCTTAGCAACCCTTTGAAACTAGAACTGCTGAAACTGATGTTAGTGTCAGAGATGGATCAAGACACCCCTAATTGGAGTATTGACCGTTGGGTTGGTGTAGGTATGGTGATTTGTGATTAGAATGACGTTTTGAGGGAGTTTTCTTCTGCTTGATGTCGATTAATAAAAGGCCAGCCGGTTTGTATTGTTCTTTTTTTTTTTGAAAGATCTCTTAGACTTTGTCAAAGATTTGTAGGAGAGAAGGTAACCGAAATTGATTGCAACGAGATTTGTGGGAGAGCAGGTTACCGAATTGGTATTCAACGTTCGAGCTCTTTTTGCTTTTGTTGTGTTTTGTGTTTACCTCACCTCAAGATGTTGTCCGTCCCTAAGAACCCTTGGCTTTTGAATTTGCGCACTTCAAGCATAAGTTAAACCTCAATTGGATAAGCAATAAGGTTAACAAAGAAGAAAGGAGTGATCAATTGTACCAACTGAGCTCTGATATCAACTGATATGGTATTAGTCCGTGAATGAGTCGATCTAGGTACAATGATCCCGAATCCGGCTGAATGAGACGAATCCAGATGCGGAATGAAACGTGGATGGTGAATGGACGCAGGAAGGTGTAGAGAAGAACCAAAGAGAGTCAACGAAAGGAACCAAGACTAAAGAGCCAAAACCCCACTTCGTGAATGCCCTAGACCCGTCTCCAATACAACTTTACACTAGCTCCGGCTGGACTAGCACAAAGAGGGACTCGTGAAGGCTCGAAGCACCAATCCGAAGGCGGTTGACACGAACAAGCTGAGCCAAGCAAACAACAGCAATGCAAACCAAAAACTCTCTTGTTCTTTGATTGATTTTGTGAATGATTACAATTGTAATTCTTAAGCAATGAAAATAACGTACCTATTCAGCAGCTAAAAGAGGCTATATATAGACTCTTTTATCTAGACAAAAATAAAGAAAAGAAAACTAAAACATTAGTGGGAAGGTGGTAATAAGAGAGCTTCCTCTAATGTAGCTAACAACTTAACAAACAACTAATCAGCATGAAAATAGGTTGACTTATTCAAAACAGATCCTTGGAGTGAGTTGGACGGTTTTAAGAGCCAAATGGACTATCCGAATGGGCTGAATTGTTCAACAGATCCATGAGTGATTTGGATGGCTTTTAAGAGCCCAAATGATGATCCGAATGAGGGAGCTGATTACTCTCTTGGGCCTCCTTGAACATGATCAGCTGGCTACCTTCTTGGGCTGTTTTGGACGTGAGCAGCAGCCTCCCCTCTTGGGTTGCCTTGGACGTGAGCAGCAGCCTCCCCTCTTGGGCTGCCTTGGACGTGAGCAACAGCCTATCCTCTTGGGCTGCATGGGAAGTGAATAACGTCTGCATGGTCTCCTCGAGCTGCCTGGGAAGTGAGCACGTCGGCATGGTCTCCTCGAGCTGCCTGGGAAATGAGCACGTCGGCATGGTCTCTTCCCTTGGTTCGCTTGCTCCTACATTCACCAAAAGATTAACACATGATGTATGGCAATTAAATGGTTCACGCATTGTGCCAAGCAATAGCACTTCCCTTGACGTAGCTTCTTGGATCTCCTTAGCTCTTGCTCTAGTAGTGGGACCTTGATATCTTCCATGTGATGGTCCTACATCAAAAACCCATCTAAAAACATATAATTTTCATTTCTTTATTCCCTTCTCTTTTCTTATCTTAGACTTGCACTATCCATGATCATTGCATAACTTAATCTCACCTTGGTCTTTGTGTTTGACCTCGGAATGCTTCCCTTTCTACTCAATGACCCGTACATTGCGGGTTTTGCTAGGTAGTTTAGGAGATATTATCGAGTTATATATTGTAAGACTTCGTGTGTGCATGTTTTGGGCAAACAAGTTCTTGGCACTCTTGCCTTGGATTTGTAGCATCACTCCTAGCGGACAATAGTATTCGGGAATCATGATTGCAGGAAATGTATTTTGGTTTTGGCCTTTCATTTGTGTCTTGTTTCAAGATCCGGTGAAATTGTTGTCAGACTAAGGGTCGGGACCCATTGTTAGGTCTCCACCCGTAGCGCTCTGAGTCCCGCGGATTTGGATTGTTACATCTTGTATTTCCTTGTATTGTTGTCATGACTGATAATTTGAATGTAATTTTTGTTTTTAATTGATTTAAGGACGTTGTTTGGTGTTTTCATGAAGATTTTGTTCTTTACTAGTACATATTTATAATAGTAGATGTTTGATGGTATCATAATGTGTCATAAAAGAAATCTAATGTTTTATTTTCTAATAAAACTATTTGGTGATCATGGTTTTTGATGGTGCACATTTCATATAGAAGCAAGATAAATGGATCACGTGTAGGTAAATATTGATAACTTTTGAGTTAGAAGTTTATATATATATTTGGAAAATATATAAAAAACAATCCAACGTTTTATTTTCCTAATAAAAGCTTTTGGTGTAAATTTCATAGTTCCCACATGTGATGCTTATTTTTTGACATTTATGGTCTATCTTTATTGGTACCTGCATAAATAATGGAATAAAAGAAACCACAACTTAACTTCTTATCATCATAAAATAATAATGGAAGTATTTAGACGATAAAAAAATAGATGAAACAAAATATATAATAACTAAATCAATATTTGATGAAACAATTTGGTTTACTAGACTTTTTCTAGTTTTGTGTTTAGTAAATGTACCCCTTGAGAGAAGAGTGTGTAGAGTTTGAGAATAAATACAAAAGGTTGGGGTATATTTACTTAATTGAAATATTAAAGAGCCTACTTACTACTCTAGTTTTTCAAAAAAGCCTAGTTACCAAAATTGTCCTATATATATATATATATATATATATATATATATATATATATATATATATATATATATATATATATATATATATATATATATATATATATATATATATCCCTATTAATGATAAATATTAACAGTCCTCACAACCAGGACCACCTAAGTTGTAGCTGTTGGTACCTGTATTTATGATCAAATAATAATAAATCACAAATGAAATTAACAATGTTAGTAAAATATTAGTTTATCACTTGATTGAATACTTTATGAAAACACTAAGAAGAGACAATACATATCACACGTACACGACTATAATATATATAGGTAAACACATGTAAATTTTTCGTAAACTTTTTGGATCTATAACTCGAATATAAGTTCTAGTTTACCTTCCTCGCCCTCAATTTTCAATTTTGTTCAAATTTTTACATATTTGCATGAAATTGTTGTCAGGCTAAGGGTCGGGACCCATTGTGAGGTCTCCACCCGTAGCGTTCCGAGTCCCGCGGATTTGGGTTGTAACATCGTGTATTTCCTTGTATTGTAGTCATGACTGATAAGTTGAATGTAATTTTTGTTTTTAATTGATTTAAGGTACGTTGTTTGGTGTTTTCATGAAGATTTTGTTCTTTAATAGTAGATGTCTAATGGTATCATAATGTGTCATAAAAAGAAACCTAATGTTTTATTTTCCAATAAAATCATTTGGTGATCAAGGTTTTTGACGGTGCACATTTCATATAGAAGTAAGATAAATGAATCACGTGCAGGCAAATGTTGATAACTTTTGAGTAAGAAATATATATATATATATATATATATATATATATATATATATATATATATATATATATATATATATATATATATATATATATATATATATATATATATATATATATATTTGTGTATTGAAAATAATTAAAAAAATCCAACGTTTTATTTTCATAATAAAACTTTTTGGTGTAAATTTCATGGTTCCCGCATGTGATGCTTATTTTTTGACATTTATGGTCTATCTTTATTGGTACATGCATAAATAATCGAATAAAAGAAACCACAAATTAACTTATTATCATCATAAACTAATAATGGAAGTATTTAGACGATAAAAAAAAATAGATGAAAAAAAATATATCATAACCAAATCAGTATTTGATATATATATATATATATATATATTTGTGTATTGAAAATAATTAAACACTTTTCAAATCAAGGGATGAAACAATAAAAAAATGATTGTTAATTATACAGTTTTCAAAAAAAAATTGTGGGAGCTCCATTTCGAAATACTACTCTCACAATGCACCACGTAAACTGTCATATAAACTGCTCTAGTAGTAGATATAGACTCGCACATAACGTAAAATTTTTATTTCCAAAAATATAAATTTTGTTCGACAAATTTGTAAAACGTAGTTCTAAGGGAACCATGAAAAAATCAGATGGAACGTTCGGAAAAAAAATCCGTTTGAATAAAAATCCTAACCGAAAATATAACTAAAATGGAAATGAAATCGAAACCAATTTAATTAAAATCCATGATAAAAAGATATAACAACAATGAAAACCAATTTACCGTCAAGATGGAAATCAATTTTGTTGATAAAATGGAAGTTTTTTATTTAAAAATCTATCAAAAAATCGAATGGAATCATGTAAAAATTTATTATATATTTATAGGTATTTTTCAAAAAAAAAAAACAACGTAAATTTTGATGGATTTTATCAAAAAAATTATTGTTCGCTTAAAATCTGATGGAACGTTTTGAAAATAAAATTCAATTCGGAATCAATTTAATTAAAACTCGCACATAACGTAAAGTTGTAGTTCCAAAAATCTAAATTTTGTTCGACAAATTTGTAAAACGTAAAAGTTCTAAGCGAACCATGGGAAAATCTGATGGAACGTTCGAAAAAAAATCCGTCGAATAAAAATCCTAACCGAAAATATAATTAAAAGGGAAAGCAAAATCGCAATATCGTGAATTGGTTCCTATAAAATTGTTAATTTAATAATAAATGATTTTGGCCTAAAAAAATTATTTAAAAATAAAGATTTATTGGCTTTAATTGTGGGAGCTCCATTTCAAAAACACTGCTTCCACAACGCGTCACGTCATCAACTTGTGCTCTGTTTTAGTATGTATAATAGATTGTTTGTAAACAATGGTCATATGATCATGACTTGAATTTATTTATTTATCCGATGCACATAACTTTTTGAGGATGATGGTGGTTAGGATAGTAATGGTAATTCACCCCTTTATTTGAGGTTATGATTGACACCTTAAAATTGGATAATTTTCAAAAACTAGTCAATAAACCAAAATATCATGAAATGATGAATTATATGAAATAAGAGTGAAACAAACCGAAAAGGAAATTAAAATTTGTATATGTACCGTTGGAGGTAACCAAATGCACGGTCATAGACATGAGAACCAAGAAAACTAGAACCATCATGACTCGTGTATTTCCTTGCATTGTAGACCTGATTGATATGTTGAATGTAATATTCGTTTTTAATTTACTTGAGGTACGTTGTTTGGTATTTTCTTGAAGATTTTGTTCTTTAATAGTATGTAAAACTAGATGTTTGATGGTGCCATTGTGTCATAAAAAGAAATCTAATAATTACAATAGGTCAAATGTATTTTCATTCAAAAGTATTACTTTTTGTACAATTTAATGACTACATTAGGTGTAAAGTTACATTAAATATGGACATAAGTGATTTATTACATAATGCACAAGATATGTTTCAAATTTATGATTAGGAAATGAATCACTATTGTGTATTGAGTCTCTTTATATATATTTTCTCTACTTTTTGGGATTATAACTTTTATTGCGGGAAGAACGGTCATCGATCAAATGGGTGAATCTACTTTAACCAATTTTCTAAAAAAACATTTTTTTGTCTCGTCATGTAGGCTTGATTCACACTTCACTATTGTAACGCCCCAAATTTTAGAAGTGTTTTCGATATTTATCTTTCCGTGTATTTAATGATATTTTAATAGCCTAAATATTTTTACGAGTATTATTACGTCGTAAATTAAATTTTACGAGTATACATGTATGTATCAGTATATTTCATATTCATATATAAAATCAGTTTTTAAATTACATATCGGAAATCATACTATAACAAGTATGTTTACATATATTTGATTTATATATTTTCCGCAAATTATTTTACGGAAAAGTTCAGAAAGTTTTTCGGATCCGATATTTTTAAATCGAGTATATATCGTATGTTTTTTTTTCTTTTGTTATTTTATTTATTTATTTTTAATTTCTTTTCCTTCCCCTCTGGTGAGGCCGACCCTTCACCACCTACTGAGTGCTGACCTCCTCCCTAGCTTGCGCCTAGCTCCTAGTAGTGTAACATCCGGAATTTTTATTCCAGGTGTTGAGCGGTTTATCGACCTTCCCGTAGGCGCAGCTCAGTTTTTCCGCATGCACGAAGTGCGGAGCGTCAGGTTTATTCTAAAAATCTCGTTCCGACCTCTCGTTTTTCACCCTTGCTTTAGACACCTCGGTTCATTGCATAAATTAGAAAGATGGGTCAGCTGACCCTTGAGCTTACCCTTTTTGTGGCAGCCTTGTCCCTTCTCTCTCTCTCCTCTCATTTCACTCTTACGTGAAATGGTTCCTCCTCCTCCACACTCTCTCTTTAGCTTGGATGCTCTTGGGAACTTCCTTGATGACCTCCCTTCTCTTCCTGTTGTTTGATGTCCAGCAATGAGTTGAGCTACAGATCCGGATTTTACCATCCTTCCCTCCTTCTTCATTCCTTCACCTTCATCTTCTTCCTCAAGCTTCAATGGTGGAAGCCATAGCTTCACCTATATTTCTTCCCTTTGACTTGCATGTGATTGGGATCGAGTTTGGGATGTCTTGTGTGATGTTGTGGTGTGTGGAGAACATCTATGGTGGAGCAAGGAAGCTAGGAGGCATTGACACATCAAGGATCCACCGAAGAACCATCGAAGAATCGACCACTGCTGTTCGACCGCGAGGGCGGACATCCTGAGCCGTAGGGGCGGCCAGCCCAGGCCGCAGGGGCGGCTGCTGGTTCTGTCAGCCTTCCCTTGCGGTCTTCTTCTCCCTTTTGATTTCCAGATTTTATTGTGTCTTTTGTTTAAGAGCTGAAACTATTTAAAGGCTCTTTCTATTACTTTTTAGGGAGATTATTATTGGTGAAAAACACTTGTTTTCAGATTTCATCTTCAATCAAAGGCGAGTTTTGATTGAAGAGTTATTGTAATCAGATTTGGCTTAGTTGTTTCGCGTGTGTCAATTGCTCTCGGGTTCTTGGTGTTCGTGAGATTCCATAAGCATCCTCCTCGTGTTGTCGATGTTCTAAGTCGGCTGTGTGAGGTTGTAAGGGGCTGAGTTCGTTGCATCGTTCTTGGTGGTTCTTGATCCCGAGATCAAGGGTTTCCACGTCGTTTGTATCAGGTTCATCTACATCGTACCCCTTTCCTATAATTTCTGTACCTTCTTTTTCAGTTTACCGTCTTCTTGTTCCTTTTATTCGCAGATCATGCAGCACATGAACCCTAGCCGGCTGTTTGATCCATTTTCTGCGTCTTTCCCTCCTTCCGTCGTCTAGATCGAGCCAAAGTCGGGTCTGCCCCGTATCAATTGGTATTAGAGCTCCGGTTGACGACGGATCGATCTTGTGTCTTTCCTTCTTATCGTGTCAGTTTTGAATTTTTGGAGCTTTCTTCTTGTGTTCTTGAAACTGATTGTGCTTGACTTGTTGTGTTGAAAGTTGTGTTGGTTTGTGATATCCTAGGCCGGCCATCACCATCTCCTCGACGTAACTACCTACAACCGCCGGTCCTTGCTTACGCACGCCCTGCCGCCGGCCACCACCATTGTTGCCCGTTGTGCCCTACTCGGCTGTGCCCTAACCGGTTGTGCCCTAATCGACTGCGACTAAAACGGCTGCCATTGGACTTGTTATTCTTCAAACTCCACAACCCACGTTCAAGCACTAGTAGAAGATCTCTTTTGTTTCAATTTTAATTTATTTTGTAATTATTGGCCAGATTTGTTGGTCAAGGAAGTTCCTACATTTTAGGTAACAAAAAGCATATCATTCAAAAAAAAAAAAGAAAAAGGAAGCTGATCATTCAAAAAAAAAGAAAAAAAAGAAGCTGATCATTCAAAAAAAAAAACGAGAAGTCTTGTTACATTTTATTTAATTTTGTGATCTTTAGTCTTGTATGTTATCTTGTGGTGCAAACTGCCTATTTACGTCATTATCTCCCAGCCCTCTCGAGGCTTTCGGCAAGACCATACGCTCGGCTAACCATCCGCGCCCCATCGCCCTTAGCCAGCTCCGCACCCTCATCTCTCACCACGTTTTCCCTCTCACCTTGCTACCTCTAACCTAGCCTCGGATTACTCACACTCCAAGGCAGTCCGGAAGTGCAATAAGTAGAGCTTTAATCGGTGAGTCTTCTTCTTTTCTTCTCTTTATACATTCTGTTTGGTGATCTTCTTGAGTCTTTGTGATTCAATTCTGTCCATTCGTGATCCTTGTTGAGTTTGAGCTGATTTCGCATTGAACTGAATTGCATTGAGTCCTAATCGATTTTTGGTTTCTTTGGATACCTAGACACCTTAACTCAAGTGGGGTTTTTGACTCATTCGAAGCGATCCATCAACAAGCCCGACTATCACAAGAGTGTGAGCGGAAAAAGGAGTGAAACACTTGAGAGGTATTTTGATTTCTAACCTTAACATATTCAGTGTTTGTTTTCTTTGTGATAATGTCTACCCATAGCCGTGTTTCGATGACGAGCCCCGAGCCGACAAATCCGACAACATTCAGCTTGTTGAAGCAAATGAACGACAACATTCCCACTTTGACCACTCGGATGAGGGCTCTAGAAGCTCGCCAGCCCTTAGCTTCAGCCTTTGAGCAAGGAGACCATTCACAACAACAGCCACCGCCAGGAGGTCCTTTGCCCAACCAACGAGCCGCATTTGAGGCCGCTACCATGGCGCAGCGAGGCAATACACCGCAGGAGCTTTTGCAGCCGCCTCTTCAAGGCCCCCCGAGTCACCGATATTGATGTAGGACCATCACATGGAAGATATCAAGGTCCCATTACTAGAGCAAGAGCTAAGGAGATCCAAGAAGCTACGTCAAGGGAAGTGCTATTGCTTGGCACAATGCGTGAACCGTTTAATTGCCATACATCATGTGTTAATCTTTTGGTGAATGTAGGAGCAAGCGAACCAAGGGAGGAGACCATGCCGACGTGCTCATTTCCCAGGCAGCTCGAGGAGACCATGCCGACGTGCTCACTTCCCAAGCAGCTCGAGGAGACCATGCAGACGTTATTCACTTCCCATGCAGCCCAAGAGGATAGGCTGTTGCTCAAGTCCAAGGCAGCCCAAGAGGGGAGGCTACTGCTCACGTCCAAAACAGCCCAAGAAGGTAGCCAGCTGATCATGTTCAAGGAGGCCCAAGAGAGTAATCAGCTCCCTCATTCGGATCATCATTTGGGCTCTTAAAAACCATCCAAATCGCTCATGGATCTGTTGAACAATTCGGCCCATTCGGATAGTCCATTTGGCTCTTAAAACCGTCCAACTCACTCCAAGGATCTGTTTTGAATAAGTCAACCTATTTCCATGCTGATTAGTTGTTTGTTAAGTTGTTAGCTACATTAGAGGAAGCTCTCTTATTACCACCTTCCCACTAATGTTTTAGTTTTCTTTTCTTTATTTTTGTCTAGATAAAAGAGTCTATATATAGCCTCTTTTAGCTGCTGAATAGGTACGTTATTTTCATTGCTTAAGAATTACAATTGTAATCATTCACAAAATCAATCAAAGAACAAGAGAGTTTTTGGTTGGCATTGCTGTTGTTTGCTTGACTGAGCTTGTTCGTGTCAACCGCCTTCGGATTGGTGCTTCGAGCCTTCACGAGTCCCTCTTTGTGCTAGTCCAGCCGGAGCTAGTGTAAAGTTGTATTAGAGACGGGTCTAGGGCATTCACGAAGTGGGGTTTTGGCTCTTCAGCCTTGGTTCCTTTCGTTGACTCTCTTTGGTTCTTCTCTACACCTTCCTGCATCCATTCACCATCCACATTTCATTCCGCATCTGGATTCGCCTCATTCAGCCGGATTCGGGATCATTGTACCTAGATCGACTCATTCACGGACTAATACCGTATCAGTTGGTATTAGAGCTCAGCTGGTACAATTGATCACTCCTTTCTTCTTTGTTAACCTTATTGCTTATCCAATTGAGGTTTAACTTGTGCTTGAAGTGTGCAAATTCAAAAACCAAGGGTTCTTAGGGCCGGACAACATCTTGAGGAGAGGTAAACACAAAACACAACAAAATCAAAAAGAGCTCGAACGTTGAATACCAATTCGGTAACCTGCTCTCCCACAAATCTCGTTGCAATCAATTTCGGTTACCTTCTCTCCTACAAATCTTTGACAAAGTCTAAGAGATCTTTCAAAAAAAAAAAGAACAATACAAACCGGCTGGCCTTTTATTAATCAACATCAAGCACAAGAAAACTCCCTCAAAACGTCATTCTAATCACAAATCACCATACGTACACCAACCCAACGGTCAATACTCCAATTAGGGGTGTCTTGATCCATCTCCGACACTAACATCAGTTTCAGCAGTTCTAGTTTCAAAGGGTTGCTAAGAAGGTTCGAAAATCAGGATCTTAAGGTGTTGGATCCTTACAACTCGAGCCACCAGCTAGGCAATACCAACGAGAGAGTGAGCGATACACAAGTGAGATCTTTGTTTTTTTCTAACCTAACCGGTTCTTTGTTTGTTACTTGAGCATGTCCAGGTCCCGAAGCCCCAGCAAGTCTAGTAGCGAGACCGTCACGCCTGAGATGATCAGTCTATTGAAACAATTGTCCGATTCCATAGATAACCTATCCAAACGAGTGGAGTCTATGGAAGCACGAACACCACCAGCAGGGACACCACCTTTGAGAACCAACTATGAGTGTGGCGGTCCTTCACGCGTTACTAGAGAGCCGGATCATCCGGATCAAGGTAATTTACAGTCCAACGTCCACCCTAATGATTCTAACATGCCACCATTTGTTGATAACTTTCAGCGACGAAATGAAGCTCCTTTTGAGGACCATACTTGGGAAGGTTACAACCGACCATTCGAGCAGCCAAGGCAAGGACGAGAACGAGATAACCTTCGGCCCTATCAAGATCAAGACAGACTCGGCAAAGTCAAAATCAAAATTCCCGTCTTTGAAGGAAAGCGTGATCCCGACGTCTACACGGAGTGGGAAACTAAAGTTGAGCAGATCTGGTTGTGTCACAACTTTAGCGAGCCTAGGAAGGTTCAACTAGCCGCTCTCGAGTTCCAAGGCTATGCTTTGGTATGGTGGGATCATGTAGTCAAAGAAAGAGTTCGAACATTGGATCCTCAAATCACCACATGGGAGCATATGAAGGCACTAATGAGGTCTCGGTTCGTTCCACCTCACTATACCCGAGAGCTTCGACAACGGCTGGAAAATTTGAGACAAGGCTCTCTTAGCGCTGAGGAAGCCTATACGAATATGCAAGTTGCTATGGTGAAGGCCAACGTTCTAGAGGATGAAGAAAACACTATGGCTAGGTACCTTCGTATTCTGAATTCTAATTTGGCTAATGAAGTTGATATGTATCCATACAGCACCATGGAGCAATTACTACACTTGGCCATCAAGGTGGAAAGGAAGACTAAGGTGCGAAACCGGGAATACAAGCCACCTCATGGGACGCCCAACGCTTGGAAAGCACAAGGGAGCCGGCTGGCTAACTACAACAAGGATCAAGGAGGCCGGAAGGAAGAGAGAAAGTCGGCACCTATGGGCCAAGAAGGACAAAGAAGATCTTCTACACCGTCCACTACACCACGATCCTTGAATGAGCCTTCGAGTGATCATCGAGGGAGTACTCCTATCTCTAACTCTAGAACTAGGGACATTGTGTGTTTTAAATGCCAAGGTAGAGGACACATGAGTAGAGAATGTCCTAATAGACGCACTTTGATCATAAATCATCTAGGAGAATATGAGAGTGAGGATGATGTGGAATTAGATGATGAAAATGCCTTAATTGATGACAATGAACAAAATGAGAATGATGATTGCATTGAGTATGAACAAGGTGAATCTTTGATAGCTAGGAGAACTTTGCATGTCCAACTAGCACCTTGTGAGGATAACCAACGTGAAAATTTGTTTCATACTAGCTGTATTATTAAAGGAAAAGAGTGTGTAATGTGATAATTGACGGAGGAAGTTGTTGCAACATAGCTAGCACTGAAATGATAAACAAATTACAACTTCTTACATTTTATCACCCTAGGCCATATAAACTACATTGGATGAATGAGTATGGAGAACTTAAGGTCAATAAGCAAACTAAGGTCAATATAACATTGGATCATATGAGGATGTTATTACATGTGATGTTGTGCCTATGAATGCTTGTCACTTGTTGCTTGGTCGTCCATGGCAATATGATAGGAAAGTTTTCCATGATGGGTTTTCTAATAAATATAGCTTTGAGTATAAAGGTAAAACTTTAACACTTAAACCTATGACACCTTTACAAATAGCCGAGTACTTTGAGAACAAGAGGGTAGAGGAAGGAACCCCTCAAAAGCCTAAGATAACACGGCCTAAGAATAAGGAGAACAAAACCCATCAAACACTGTTAGTACAACCAACAAGTAGCTATCTTGAGTCTAGGAATGAATATGTCACTAACTATGCTTCTATGGATGTGCTAATGATGAGTTTGTGTAAATCTCTAGTGAATGTGCCTCATGACTCTACGATTCCACTTCCTAGTTCTATCCAGGGGCTGTTAGACGAGTTTAAGGACGTTTTTCCTGAGGAGATTCCAGCTGGCTTGCCGCCCATTAGGGGCATTGAACACCAAATAGATTTAATACCCGGAGCCACTCTTCCCAATAGGCCCGCCTAGAGGATGAACCCTACGGAAGCCCAGGAAATTCAGAACCAAGTTCAAGCCTTGCTAGATAAAGGGTATGTTCGGGAAAGCCTTAGTCCTTGTGCCGTTCCCGTCCTGCTAGTACCCAAGAAGGATAATTACTTGGAGAATGTGTATTGATTGTAGAGCAATCAATAACATTACTATCAAGTATAGACACCCGATTCCCCGTTTAGATGACATGCTTGATGAGTTACATGGAGCTACAATTTTCACTAAGATTGACCTTAGGAGTGGCTACCATCAAATTAGAATGAGGGAAGGGGACGAATGGAAAACAGCTTTTAAAACCAAATTTGGTCTCTATGAGTGGCTAGTAATGCCTTTTGGCTTAACTAACGCTCCTAGTACCTTCATGAGATTAATGAATCATATTTTGAGACCTTATATTGGTTTATTTGTTGTAGTCTACTTTGATGACATTCTTATCTATAGTAAGACTTTAAAGGAGCATGAAAATCATTTGAGAGATGTGCTTGCTACATTGCGTATAGAATACTTGTATGCTAATATTCAAAAATGTGATTTCTATACTAACCGAGTGATTTTTCTTGGTTTTGTAGTAAGTGCCAAAGGTTTGCAAGTGGATGAGGACAAGGTGAAGGCAATCAATGAATGGCCCATTCCTAGGTCGGTTGGTGACGTGAGGAGTTTCCATGCCCTAGCTACATTCTATAGAAGATTTGTGAGAGATTTTATTACCATTGCAGCACCACTCACGGCATTGACCAAAAAGAAGGTTCCTTTTGAATGGAATGAACCTCAGCAAAGAGCATTTGAAGAGCTCAAGAAACGCATGACCCATGCACCACTACTCGCTCTACCGGACTTCACTAAACCCTTTGAGGTTGAATGCGACGCGTCCGACATTGGTATTGGCGGCGTCCTTATGCAAGAAGGTAAGCCTCTAGCTTTCTTTAGTGAAAAATTGAAGGGTGCATGCTTAAACTATTCCACTTATGACAAAGAATTGTATGCCTTGTTTAGAGTACTCAAAACATGGCAACATTACCTTTGGCCCCAAGAGTTTGTTTTGAAAACCGATCATGATTCACTTAGACACTTTAGGGGCCAAGATAAGCTAGATAGGCGGCATGGTAGGTGGATGGAGTTCATCGAAACCTTTCCTTACATTATCAAGTATAAGAAAGGAAAGGATAATGTCGTAGCGGATGCATTGTCTAGGAGATACACCTTAATCACCACTTTGGATTCTAGGATGTTAGGTTTTACTTACATTAAAGAATTATATGTGGATGATGCTGAATTTGGGAAGATATTTCATAGATGCACTACTCAAGGCCCTTACGATAAGTATTTTGTGTTTGAAGGTTTCTTGTTTAAAGTGGATAAAATTTGCATACCTAGATGTTCCCTTATGATCTTATTAGTGGAAGAAGCCCATAAAGGAGGTTTAATGGGGCATTTTGGGAGGGACAAAACTTATCACATGTTGCAAACTCACTTTTAATGGCCTCATATGTTAAGGGATGTAGAACACATGCTGAAAAGGTGCATTGAATGTCTTAAGGCCAAAGCTAGGGTACAACCCCACGGGCTGTATACACCCTTACCGACGCCTAATGGCCCTTGGGAAGATATAAGTATGGATTTCATTGTTGGACTACCTAGGACTAAGAAAGGAAGAGATTCCATTTTTGTGGTAGTAGATAGATTCTCTAAAATGGCACATTTTATTCCATGTCATAAAACTGATGATGCATATAATGTCCTTAATCTTTTCTTTAAGGAGATAGTGAGATTGCATGGAATACCTAAAACTATTGTTAGTGATAGGGATGTCAAGTTTTTGAGTTTCTTTTGGAAAACGCTTTGGGGAAAAATGGGCACTAGATTACTATTCTCGACCTCTAGTCATCCCCAAACGGATGGGCAAACGGAAGTCACCAATAGGACCCTAACGACCTTCCTTAGAACCATTAGTATGGACTTTATTAGTATGGACTTTATTTTGGGGTTACCTAGGACTAAGAGAGGAAGAGACTCTATTTTTGTGGTGGTAGATAGGTTCTCTAAGATGGCACACTTCATAGCTTGTCACAAAACGGATGATGCCACTAATGTTGCAAACCTCTTCTTTAGAGAAGTAGTTAGGCTACATGGAGTTCCTAGAACCATTGTTAGTGATCGGGATGTGAAATTTATTAGTTACTTTTGGAAGACTTTAGGGGGTAAGCTAGGTACTAAGTTGTTGTTCTCTACCGCTAGCCACCCTCAAACTGATGGCCAAACCGAAGTAACTAATAGGACTTTAGGGACACTTTTAAGGGCTGTAATTAAGAAGAATTTGAAAGAGTTGGAGGATGTGTTACCACATGTTGAGTTTGCATATAAAAGGACCATCCATTCTTCCACTAACATGACCCCTTTTAAGTGTGTGTATGGTTTGAATCCCTTAACCCCTTTTGATCTTATGCTGTTACCTTCAAAGGAGCGAGTAGATTTCAATGCAGGTAAACAGGTTGAGTACATTAGGGGATTACATGAGAAGACACGGCTGATCTTAGAGGAGAAAGCAGCTCGGACCGCAACTAAGGCAAACAAGGGACGGAGGAAGTTGTTGTTTGAGCCCGGAGATCTCGTGTGGTTACATCTTAGGAAGGAGCGTTTCCAAGAGCTTCGAAAGTCCAAGCTATCACCTAGGGGTACCGTTCCTTTCAAGGTGCTTCACAAAGCCGGTGACAACGCTTATGTATTGGACCTTCCGGAGGAATTCGGGGTCAGCCCGACCTTCAATGTTAGAGACCTCAGTCCGTTCCCACCTATGGATGTAGAGCTTGAAGATTCGTGGACGAATCCTTCCCAAGAAAGAGGGAATGATTAGGGACCATCCGAGCTAGCATCTCCGGAGTATGAGGGAGCTATCACACGTTCCCGAGCTAAGAAGATTGAGCATGAGACTGAGGGCTTGCTGATTTTATTGGCTACAAGTGTTCATAACGAGGCTTGGCTCTTAAGTAAGCAAGAGAGCAACGACGCCAAAGCACTGGACTCGGCCAGCCCCGCACATGACGCCGCTGCTCCTGCTCCTCAACACGTTTCCAGCACCGTTCCATGTCTCTCATTGAGGAATGAGGCTTTTTAAGGCCTATTGAGTGATTGTGTGTTTTAAATAGCCCATTGGGCTTAATTTCCAGATTTTATTGTGTCTTTTGTTTAAGAGCTGAAACTATTTAAAGGCTCTTTCTATAACTTTTTAGGGAGATTATTATTGGTGAAAAACACTTGTTTTTAGACTTCATCTTCAATCAAAGGCGAGTTTTGATTGAAGAGTTATTGTGATCAGATTTGGCTTAGTTGTTTTGCGTGTGTCAATTTCTCTCTGGTTCTTGGTGTTCGTGAGATTCCATAAGCATCCTCCTCGTGTTGTCGATGTTCTAAGTCGGCTGTGTGAGGTTGTTAGGGGCTAAGTTCGTTGCATCGTTCTTGGTGGTTCTTGATCCCGAGATCAAGGGTTTTCACGTTGTTTGTGTTGGGTTCATCTACATCGTACCTTTCCTATAATTTCCGTACCTTCGTTTTCAGTTTAGCGTCTTCTTGTTCCTTTTATTCGCAGGTCACACAGCACATGAATCCTAGCCGGCTGTTTGATCCATTTTCTGCGTCTTTCCCTCCTTCCGTTGTCTAGATCGAGCCAACGTCGGGTCTGCCCCGTATCAGAGTATCTTCTGAGGTTTCGTTTGATAACAATCATGGAAGTATATACGTTACTCGAAGTTATGATACTAGTCATGTTGATCTAGTGGTAAACGCGGAGCCGATGAGACTACCGGAGGACATGGGATAAGATCTTGGGTTGATTTTATGACGAGCTAGTTATATTTGATGCAGCCGTTGAGATAAATTTTATGTGCATGCGCGAGTTTTATGTGTTTTGTGCCCCGAGTGGGAATGTGTTGTGTGTTCGGTTAGGTTGTGACTTGGTATGCGTTATATGGTTCGAGTGAGTATGTATGCCGGCCTTGAGAGGTATTGACATTGTTATACGAGTGTGTTGTGGTTATCGAGTAGAGAGTTGGCACATTTACGGCTTCGAGTGGTTACCGAATTAGTTATGTCGAGGGTTTTACGTTTTGCAAGTTTCGGGACGAAACTTGTTTTTAGGGGGATTAGTTGTAATTTCCGAAATTTTTATTCCGGGTGTTGAGCGGTTTATCAACCTTCCCGTAGGCTCGGCTCAGTTTTTCCGCAAGCACGAAGTGCTGAGCGACGGGTTTATTCCAAAAATCTCGTTCCTGATGAGGGACCATCACCAACAACCCTTACTAGTCCTACAATACAAGGGCCAATCACTAGATCAAGGGCAAGAACAATTCAAGAGGAAGTATCCAACTTGTTGGTGTCCTTAGCTCCTAAGGAGACCATTGATGATCTATTGCTGACTGAGTGATACGGTGATTAGCCGCGAACAACGGATCTAGATGAACAACCTATTATGAAGAATGAAGAACACACAAAATTAACAAACATGGACAACAATGAAAACGAGAAAACAGAAAGGGACAAGAAGAACCGAAAGAAACAATGATAGAACCCTTGGATTCGAGATCCAAGAACCAAACTTGTGACGATTTGACCCCGCTTCTTACAACTTCACACAATCGATCTGAGAATCGAGAGCACGAAGAGGGTGCCTTGTTCGACTTGCAACACCAGTTCTGAAGGAGATTGACATACATAAGAACAAGAAAGCCAGATCACACACACAAACTTACGAGACAAGAATGATTGAATTCTCTTGGATTCAATTCTGAAATGCTCTCAGCAAAACTTGTATAAAACTTGTCTAACTACAAAAGAAGAGAGAAAAGGCCTTATATACATCCTAGGCCTTTTCTTCTAAAACAGGAAAAAAAAGAAACTCATTACAATAATTACATTGAGAGAGAGTTAAATAAAGCCCAACAAACATATAACACAATTGAGCCTAATTAAACCCTCCTATTTAGCCTCTCACGTCCACATACTTTAATGAAAGTTCCAGCCATGCACATGCACACACGTGAAACTCCTTGTATCTGATTTCAAGGCCTCCGTCTGTCCTTCGAAATGCTTTCCAAGGCCTACCCAGCACCTAGAAATACAATTTAAGCTCCATTAAGCATCTTGGCTGGGATGTGTTCGTGGCTGATCCACAAGATCGTCCTTAGACTTGATGAAGGTGGACTTGGTTGAGCTTCATGGACCATGTTTAGGAAAAGAGCATCCATCTCAGCTTGACGTTTAGCTTGCGCTCTTGTTAGAGTCCGTTGAGGTGGTGAAGATGGAGTTAGCTCAGATGATCCTTCATCATTCTCCCCTTCTTTGGAAGAATTCGACCTTGAATTGCCTTGATCATCATCCAGGAGCGGAGAAGGACTTAGATCCCTCACATTGAATGTGGGATCACAAGCATAATTATCCGGAAAGTCAAGCACATAGGCGTTGTCACCCGCCTTGTGTAACACCTTGAAAGGCCCATTTCCTCTTGGGGAGAGCTTGGATTTCCGAAGCTGTTGAAACCTCTCCTTCCTCAAATGTAGCCATACAAGGTCACCGGGTTCAAATATAATCTTCTTGCGTCCTTGATTCGCCTTTTCTGCGTTGTATTTCCCTTTCTCCTCGAGCTTGGTCCTTGTCCTACTATGTAGCTCCTTGATGTGTTCAACCTGCGTTTTAGAACATAAATCCACTTGCTCCTTCTTAGGTAACGGTGTAAGATCAAAAGGGGTTAGCGGATTAAATCCATAAACACACTCAAAGGGAGAGATGGAAGTAGATGAGTGGACGACTCATTTATAGGTAAACTCAACATGTGGCAAGACATCTTCCCATTCTTTCAAATTCTTCTTGATGACAGCCCTAAGAAGTGTTGTTAGGGTCCTATTAGTTACTTCTGTTTGCCCATCAGTTTTGGGGTGGCTTGATGTATAAAATAACAACTTAGTTCCTAGCTGTCCCGAAAGAGTTTTCCAAAAGTAACTCAAGAACTTAACATCCCTATCACTCACTATTGTCCTTGGAATACCATGTAACCTAACTACTTCCCGAAAGAACAAATTAGCTACATTGGCTGCATCATCAGTTTTGTGACAAGCAATAAAGTGAGCCATCTTAGAGAATCGATCTACAACCACAAATATCGAATCCCTACCTCTTCTAGTCCTAGGCAATCCCACTATGAAATACATGCTAATGTCTTCCCAAGGGGCTGTGGGGATTGGCAAAGGTGTATACAATCCATGAGGCTTCAGTTTCGATTTAGCTCTAAGGCACTCTAAACACCTTTTAAGCACATTTTCAACATCCCTAAGCATGTGTGACCAATAAAAATTTGAGTGCAACATAGCATAAGTCTTATCCCTCCCAAAATGACCCATTAAACCTCCTTTATGGGCTTCTTCTAGTAACAGCAAACGAAGGGAACACCTAGGTATGCACACACCTTATCTACTCGAAACAGAAATCCGTCAAACAAATAGAATTTAACTAACGAACCTTTTTTGCACAAAAAGCCTATATGTTTCTCCAAAGTCAATATCAGATTCATATAGCTCCTTAATGTAAACAAATCCTAACACCCTAACATCCAATGTAGTTAGCAATGTATCCCTCCTAGAAAAAGCGTCCGCAACTACATTGTCTTTTCCCTTTTTATACTTGATAACATAGGGAAAAGTCTCAATAAATTCCATCCATCTAGGCCACAAGTACAACTTCTATGCCAATTCCCGATGCATCAAACTCCACTTCGAAAGGCCTAGTGAAGTCAGGGAGAGCTAGTAAGGGTGCCTCAGTGAGAACCAACTTCAGCTTGTTGAAAGCACGTTCTTGAGCTGCTTCCCACACAAATGGTGCATGTTTCTTGCAAATCTCAGTCAAGGGTGCAGAAATGGTACTGAAGTCTCTCACAAAGCGCCTATAGAAATTGCAAGCCCATCGAAACTCCTTACATGGCTAATGGATGTAGGTGTTGACCAATCTCGAATAGCTCTAATCTTCTCCTTATCCACTTGTAGACCTTGTGTAGTCACTACAAAACCAAGAAATATAACTTCATTAGTGCAAAAGCTACCTTTCTTCAGGTTGGCATACAAGTGTTCAGCCCTAAGGGTAGAAACAACTTCCCTTAGATATTCTTCATGCTCCTCTAGGGACCTGCTATAGATTAAGATATCATCAAAATACACTACAACAAATCTCCCTATGAATTGTCTTAACACATGGTTCATTAAACGCATAAAAGTAGATGGAGCATTGGTTAACCCAAATAGCATAACAAGCCATTCATACAACCCAAATTTAGTCTTGAAGGCTGTCTTCCACTCGTCCCCCTCCTTGATTCGGATATGATGGTAGCCACTCTGAAGGTCTATCTTGCTGAATGTAGTGGCGCCATGGAGCCCATCAAGCATGTCATCAAGGCGGGGAATAGGGTAGCGGTACTTAATGGTTATGTTGTTGATAGCCCTACAATCAACACACATCCTCCAAGTGTTGTCCTTCTTAGGCACTAATAGGATAGGAATGGCGCAAGGACTAAGGCTTTCTCTAACATATCCCTTATCTAGGAGGTCTTGGACTTGGGTTTGGATCTCTTGACTCTCCTTAGGGTTCATCCTATAGGTTGGTCTGTTAGGAAGGATAGCTCTGGGGATAAGGTCAATCTAATGCTCTATGCCTCTCACAGGTGGAAGGCCATGAGGTATCTCTTCCGGAAATACATCCTTAAACTCCTCTAGGATGGCTGTAATGGTAGGGGGTAAGATAGCCTTTGTTTCTTCACTTACTAAGGTTAGCTCCTTACACAACCTCATCAAGATGGCATCTAAGGGTAGATACTCTCACTTTGGAACTCAAGTTTAGAAGCTAACAATGCCGTAGGAGGCTGAGTTGTGTGCGTGACCAAGAGAACACTAGGATGTTGGCTAGGGGACGTGTCTATGGCAGGTTCTTGGTGCCTCGATGACTTGCTCCCCTTCTTAGCTTGTCCTTGCTCTTGTTCACTCGCCTTCTTCTTCTCAAATGCCTCCGCAATCTGCATGAGAGTCATAGGTTTTAGAGTAACGGGTTTTTCATTAAAAGTTAATGAATACCTATTATTAAAACCATGATGCATAACTCTCCTATCATATTCCCAAGGACGGCCTAATAACACATGACAAGCTTGCATAGGCACAACATCACATAAAACAGTATCCTCATAGTGTCCTAGAGTGAAAGTGATCTTAGCTTGCCTATTAACCTTCAATTCACCACAATCACTCATCCAATGCAGCTTATATGGTCTAGGGTGACAACATGTAGGAATTTTCAACTTAGAGATCAATTCAGTACTAGCTATGTTGCAACAACTACCTCCATCAATAATAACATTACACACCTTTCTCTTAACCAAACAGCTAGTATGAATCAAGTTCTCTCTTTGTTATCCTCACAAGGGTCAGGTTGTACACTCAAAGTTCTCCTAGCTATCAAAGGAATTATCATGCTCACGATTTTCATCACAAACTATGTTATTAGGATCATTTCCTGCGTTTTCAAGCCCATTAGATTCATCATGAGAATCAAGATCACAAAGCATGTAGTTATTAGCTAGAAATGAGCTAGTAAACAATCCCCCTACTCATATTCAATCCCATCGTCATCCAAATCATCATGATCATGCATATTAGGCTCAAAATCATCATTATCATGCTCATGCTCAGATTCGGACTCATATTGTCCTAAATGGTTGATTAATAACGTTTTTTTTTGTTAGGATAGTCTTTCATCATGTGTCCTCTACCTTGACACTTAAAACACACTATATCCCTATCTTTAGATGAAGGGTTAGAAGTACTCCCTTGTGTTCCTTTAGGAAAACTAGCCATGGGATTAGGAGGTGCTGTATAAGGTGCTTTACGCTGGCCTCCTTGTTCCGGGGCTGTTTTCTCCTTATTAGGCACTTCCCGGTTGTAACTACCTTGTTGGCGGTTCCCTTGGTTCTTCCAAGAGCTGGAGACACCATAAGAAGCTTTTCGCCTTGATTTCTTGCTTTCATCTTCCTTTCTACTTTGATTGCGAGATGGAGTAATTCTGTCATAGAGCCATAGGGAAAAAGATCTACTTCGTTAGCAAAACTTGAATTAAGGATACGAAGATACCTAGTCATTGTTGATTCTTCATCTTCTCGCACATTGGCCTTTACCATGGCCATTTGCATGGCATTATAGGTCTCCTCAGCAGTCATTGATCCTTGCCTCAGGTTCTCCAACCGTTGCCTCAATTCCCTTGTATAGTGTTAGGGAACAAACCGAGCTCTCATCAAGGCCTTCATATGCTCCCAAGTAGCTACTGGTGCATCCAAAGTTCTTCTCCTTTCCTTCACCAAATCATCCCACCATATCATAGCATAGTCAATAAATTCAAGGGCTGCGTAGTGTACCTTTTTGTGTTCGGGAAAGTTATGGCATGACCATATTTGCTCTATCTTTGCCTCCCATGCCATATACACATCGGGATCACATTTGCCCTCGAAACTAGGGACTTTCACCTTCACTTTTCCAAGACCGTCATGTTCTGTTCTCGGTCTCTCTTTTGCTGGACACCATAGGGCTCACGTCTCCATTCATTGTTACGTCGCCCTTCCTGATGCCTCCTTGGCTGATCTCACCTTCTCCGTCCATTAGGCATCCATTCCGGTCTCCATTCCTTATTCTCCCCATCGTCCTCCTCTTCCTGTTCATAAACTGGATTCTGAAATTGGTGAGGATAGTTAGGCATGTCATCATAAACTAGATTCTGAAATTGTTGAGGATAGTTAGGCATGTAATCATTAATAATTGGAGAAGAAGGGATAGAAATATGCTCCTCAACAACAAGGTTTCTCCAACCAGATTGGGAAGCAATGTTGCCTAAACCATGGGCATGCCTAGAAGGCTGCGGAACAGTCAAATTCCTTGCTACTTGGAACGCAACTGGCTGACTTTGAAGGGGAACTCAATCTTGTCCTCGGTGTTGCGCACTCGAATTGTCTCCTATCTTCAAGTTACCTCCTAGTGGTCGAGAATCCGGGGTCACCTTAGAGGTCTCCAAGGTAGATACCCTTGTAGTTAGCCCCTCAATGCTATCTTTCAAGCTCTTGATGAGACTGAACAACTCCGGTGTGATAGGCTCAGGGCTCTTTGAACCTGCGGAAGTCCTTGACATGATGCAAAACACTCAACAACAGCAAGCACGTTAGGTTAGTTTAAACAAAAACACCTCGCAAGTGTATCACTCAGAAAATAAGGGTCTCTCACTCTCTAGTGGTGTGATACAAGCTTGTTGATGGCTCGTCTTGTATTAATCAAAAACCTCACGTGAGTTCGATGCCTAGTCAAACTAAGCTTTTAGATAGAAACAAGATTCGATTTCAGTCACTTCAAAAGCGTGTTTGACTCAACAAAATAGAAGAAAAGACTCAAACGGAAAGGACAATTGCGCGAATGTTATATGCAACTAAATGACTCAAAATTTAGAACTCAAGATAAGCTTTTAAAGAACTTACTCGTAAGACCCAAGAAGTGAACCCTAGACACCGTAGGATGAGGTTAAGGAAGGTTGAGCTATGGTGTTTGATGGCCGAAAAATGGACAGTAGCTAGGTGTGGCTAGATAGGTTCAACGAGATGCTTGGTTCTTCCTCCGACTAAGACGAGATACTTGAATGAAGTCCTTTCTTGAAGTCCTCTTTGTTGCTGAATAACACTAGGCTAATTACAAACTATGAATAAGAAAGAATGAAATAAAAACAATATAAACTAGAATGAAATGAAAAGATCTTATTCCTTTTGTTTTTTTTTGATTACGGATTTCTTTCTTCTTCTTTTTTTTTCCCTTTTCTTTTCTTTTTTTTTACTCAAGAAATCAGAAATAAGAAGAAACAAAAATTGAAAGAAATAAAACAAAATTCTTCTTTGCAAATAAATGTGGGCGTGTTGCAAATCTTCAGGATAAGATCAAATCTCAACTCCTATATTGTTGCAACAGATTCAACGTGCCAGATCTGTAGGAGGAAAAATAACTGCTTCAAGCTCTGTGTTGGATTTGTAGGAAATACGCTGAATCAACTCCAATTCTGCGTGTAGTGGATGCAGGAAGAGAAACAACCAAGTTTGGTTTTTGTTCCACTGGTTCAAGTGAGGCTAATGTGGCTGAGGAAAAAAATGGTGGTCTGATGGTGGTTGGTGTGGTGCTATGATGGTTTCCGGTGTCCAGAACTCACAAAACAAGGAACAAACTCGTTAGACTCAAACAAAGCTTAGAGTAGAAGAGAGAAATGGAAATAGACTCAAACAAAAGACAATGATCAATTGCAATGATCAAAACAGACTCTTTTTGTGATTTTATGATTGATTTACAGAATTTTTTGGTGGTTGGACGTCAACTGTGTTCTGATACCATCTGGTTAGCCGCGATGAACGGATCTAGACAAACAACCTGTTCTGAAGAATGAAGAACACACGAAATTAACAAACATAGACAACAATGAAAAATTAGAAAACCTAAAGGGGCAAGAAGAACCGAAAGGAACAATGATAGAACCCTTGGATTTGAGATCCAAGAACCAAACCAGTGACGATTCGACCACGCTTCTTACAATTCCACACTATCAATTTGAGAATCGAGAGCAGGAAGAGGGTGCCTTGTTTGTCTTGCAACACCAATCCCGAAGGAGATTGACATACACAAGAACGAGAAAGCCAGATCACACACACAAACTTACGAGACAAGAATGATTGAATTCTCTTGGATTCAATTTTTAAAATGCTCTCAGCAAAACTTGTATAAACTTGACTAACTACAAAAGAAGAGAGAAAAGGCTTTATATACATCCTAGGCCTTTTCTTCTGAAACAGAAAAAAGAAACTAATGACAATAATTACATTGAGAGAGAGTTAAATAAAGCCCAGCAAACATAGAACACAATTGGGCCTAATTAAACTCTCTTATTCAGCCTCTCACGTCCACATACTTAAATGAATGTTCCAGCCATGCACATGCACACACGTGAAACCACTTGTATCTGATTTCAAGGCCTCCATCTGTCCTTTGAAATGCGTCCCAAGGCCTGCCCAGCAACTAGAAATACAATTTAAGCTCCATTAATCATCTTGGTTGGGATGTGTTTGTGGCTGATCCACAAGATGCTCCTTAGACTTGATAACGGTGGACTTGGTTGAGCTTCATGGGCCATGTTTAGGAAAAGAGCATCCATCTCAGCTTGACGTTTAGCTTGTGCTCTTGTTAGAGTCCCTTGAGGTGGTGAAGAAGGAGTTAGCTCATATGATCCTTCATAATTCTCCCCTTCTTTGGAAGAATTCGACCTCGAATTGTCTTGATCATCATCCAGGAGCGGAAAAGGACTTAGATCCCTCACATTGAATGTGGGATCACAAGCATAATCATCCGGCAAGTCAAGCACATAGGCGTTGTCACCCGCCTTGTGTAACACCTTGAAAGGCCCATTTCCTCTTGGGGAGAGCTTGGATTTCCGAAGCTGTTGAAACCTCTCCTTCCTCAAAAGTAGCCATACAAGGTCGCCGGCTTCAAATATAATCTTCTTGCGTCCTTGATTCGTCTTTTCTGCTTTGTATTCGCCTTTCTCCTCGAGCTTGATCCTTGTCCTACTATGTAGCTCCTTAATGTGTTCAACCTGCGTTTTAGCACTTAAATCCACTCGCTCCTTCTTAGGTAACGGTGTAAGATCAAACGGGGTTAGCGGATTAAATCCATAAACACACTCAAAGGGAGAGATGGAAGGAGATGAGTGGACGACTCTATTATAGGCAAACTCAACATGTGGCAAGACATCTTCCCATTCTTTCAATTTCTTCTTGATGACAGCCCTTAGAAGTGTTGTTAGGGTCCTATTAGTTACTTCTGTTTGCCCATCAGTTTGGGGGTGGCTTGATGTAGAAAATAACAACTTAGTTCCTAGCTGTCCCGAAAGAGTTTTCCAAAAGTAACTCACGAACAACATCCCTATCACTCACTATTGTCCTTGGAATACCATGCAACCTATCTACTTCCCGAAAGAACAAATTAGCTACATTGGTTGCATCATCAGTTTTCTGACAAGCAATAAAGTGAGCCATCTTAGAGAATCGATCTACAACCACAAATATCGAATCCCTACCTCTTCTAGTCCTAGGCAATCCCACTATGAAATCCATGCTAATGTCTTCCCAAGGGGCTGTGGGGGTTGGCAAAGGTGTATACAATCCATGAGGATTCAATTTCGATTTAGCTCTAAGGCACTCTAAACACCTTTTAAGCACATTTTCAACATCCCTAAGCATATGTGGCCGAAAAAATTTGAGTGCAGCATAGCATAAGTCTTATCCCTCCCAAAATGACCCATTAAACCTCCTTTATGAGCTTCTTCTACTAACAACAAACGAAGGGAACACCTAGGTATGCACACCTTATCTACTCGAAATAGAAATCCGTCAGACAAATAGAATTTATCTAAGGAACCTTTTTTGCACACAAAGCTTATATGTTTCTCCAAAGTCAAGATCAGATTCATAGAGCTCCTTAATGTAAACAAATCCTAACACCCTAGCATCCAATGTAGTTAGCAATGTATGCCTCCTAGAAAGAGCGTCCGCAACTACATTGTCTTTTCCCTTTTTATACTTGATAACATAGGGAAAAGTCTCAATAAATTCCATCCATCTAGGCCACAAGTACAACTCCTATGCCAATTCCCGATGCATCAAACTCCACTTCGAAAGGCCTAGTGAAGTCAGGGAGAGCTAGTAAGGGTGCATGTTTCTTGCAAATCTCCGTCAAGGGTGCAGAAATGGTACTGAAGTCTCTCACAAAGCGCCTATAGAAATTGCAAGCCCATGGAAACTCCTTATCCACTTGTAGACCTTGTGCAATCACTACAAAACCAAGAAATATAACTTCATTAGTGCAAAAGCTACCTTTCTTCAGGTTGGCATACAAGTGTTCAACCCTAAGAGTAAAAACAACTTCCCTTAGATGTTCTTCATGCTCCTCTAGGGACCTGCTATAGATTAAGATATCATCAAAATACACTACAACAAATCTCCCTATGAATTGTCTTAACACATGGTTCATTAAACTCATAAAAGTAGATGGAGCATTGGTTAACCGAAATGGCATAACAAGCCATTCATGCAACCCTAATTTAGTCTTGAAGGCTAATGGTTTATTAACATGTTGTAGATGCCCCACAGGATAGGCGTGTTGCTAGAGTGGCAGGCCGAGGACCTCTCGTACATAGGATGTTATGGTCTTTTGGGGTTGGTTACTTTTCTCTCCTACGTGAGGATGATCTTTTGTTACCTCTTGTGTGAGGACGTTGTTGTCTATACTCAGCTATGTTGTTTTACCTTTTGGTTGTACAGTTTATATAATTTTATGCATTTGTTTTATATCTGTCAGTGCCATGTTGTAATGTCTAGTGAACTTGTTGTCAGGCTAGGGTCATGATCCATTGTGAGATCTTAGCCCAATGTGACATCCCGAGTCCCGCGGATTTGGAGTGTTTCATATTCGATGTTCAACCTTATGTTCGGTTGTTAGCCTTGGAGAGTCTTTGTGAGAGGGACCATCACCAACAGCCCCTACTAGTCCTACAATGCAAGGGCGAATCACTAGATCAAGGGCAAGAGCAATTCAAGAGGAGGTGTCCAACTTGTTGGTGTCCTTAGCTCCTAAGGAGATCATTGATGATCCATTGTTGATTGAGGCTTCCTTAGTCACGTTAATGACGATTCCTGACGACTTGGACGTGGAAGGGAGACCATGCACACGTGATTTGGAGCCATGCAAGAACAAAGAAGAGACACTTGTTCCGGAATTGCAAGAAATGGAAGATTGAGGCTTTTGGAGCTTCTTTTGTATTTTATATCATCTTTTGGTATAAAATGCAAGACTTTTTATAACCTTTAGGTTCAAAACATTTTAAGGGTTAATTTTATTTGTTTTAGTTGTTTTATTTGTTTTATTGTCTTTTTGACAAATGTTATTCCTTTTTTTATATAGGAGGCTTTCTAGGCATATAAAAAGCCTCCCTTAGCTTCTTTCCTGATTAGATAGATTTCAGCCAATTGATAAACCGTCTCTTTGAGAGCTTTTGTTCCTATTTAGAAAATTCAATCAATAAAGTGAGCCATTGATTGAATTGTTGTGAAAAACTGCTAGATTGTTCTTGTGTGTGTTAATCTCTTTAGAGATTGGTGCTACTAGTCAATACTTCACCAAACCTTTTGAGGTCGAGTGTGATGCTTCGGGTATTGGCATTGGAGTATTCATGCAAGAGGGTAAGTCACTAGCCTTTTTTAGTGAGAAGTTAAAGGGAGCATGTTTAAACTACTCGACCTATGATAAAGAACTTTAAGCATTGTTTAGAGTATTAAAAACATGGCAACTTTATTTGACCTAGTGAATTTGTCCTACGTACCGATCATGAGTCTTTAAGACATTTTAGGAGTCAAGATAAGTTAGATAGGAGACATGGTAGATTGATGGAGTTTATAGAAACATTTCCTTATATCATAAAGTATAAAAAGGGCAAGAATAATGTTGTAGCGGATGCTCTCTCTAGGAGACACTCTTTAATCACAACTAAGGATTCTAAGGTCTTAGGTTTCTATTATATTAAGGATCTATATGTTGATGATTCTGATTTTGGAGACATATTTAAGCAATGTGCATCTAGAGGAGCCTTTGATAAGTATTACTTGTTTGAGGGTTTTCTATTTAGAGTTGATAAAGTGTGCATTCCTAAGAGTTCCCTTAGGCTATTACTTGTTGAGGAAGCCCATATGGGAGGCTTAATGGGGCATTTTGGTCTTAGGTTTCTATTATATTAAGGATCTATATGTTGATAATTCTGATTTTGGAGACATATTTAAGCAATGTGCATCTAGAGGAGCCTTTGATAAGTATTACTTGTTTGAGGGTTTTCTATTTAGAGTTGATAAAGTGTGCATTCCTAAGTGTTCCCTTAGGCTATTACTTGTTGAGGAAGCACATATGGGAGGCTTAATGAGGCATTTTGGGAGAGATAAGACTTATCATATGCTACATTCACATTTTTATTGGCCTCATATGCTTTGAGATGTAGAGAACTTGCTTAAGTGATGTCTTGTGTGTTTAAAGGCTAAGACTAGATTGAAACCTCATGGATTGTATACCCCCTTACCCACGCCTAAGTCACCTTGGGAGGATATTAGTATGGACTTCATTGTTGGGTTACCTAGGACTAAGAAAGGGAGAGATTCGATTTTTGTGGTTGTAGATCGATTTTCTAAAATGGTCCATTTTATTGCTTGCCATAAGAATGATGATGCTTATAATGTAGCTAACTTGTTCTTTAGAAAAATTGTTAGATTACATAACTAGGAGTATAGTGAGTGACAGGGATGTTAAGTTTCTTAGTTTCTTTTGGAAGACTCTTTGGGGTAAACTAGGGACGAAGTTGTTGTTTTCGACTTCTAGTCATCCTCAAACGGATGGTCAAACCGAAGTAACTAATAGGACGTTAAGAATCATTCTGAGGGTTGTTTTAAAAGATTATTTAAAAGCTTGGGAAGATGTCTTGCCTCATGTAGAATTTGCATATAATCGTACATTACATTCTTCAACTAATCTAACTCCTTTTGAGTGTGTCTATGGGTTGAATCCTTTGACCCCTTTAGATCTTATACCGTTGCCCATAGCGGAGCGAGTAGATTTTAATGCAGAAAAACAGGTGGAGATCATCAAGAAAATGCATGAAAGGACACGCAAAAGGCTAGAGGAGAAGGGGAGGCAAGTGGCGGGCAAGGCTAATAGGAACGCAAGCAAGTGTTGTTCGAACCGGGAGACCTCGTGTGGCTGCATTTGATGAAGGATAGGTTCCCGGAAAGGCGCAAGTCTAAGCTATCACCTAGGGGAGACGGACCATTCAAAATACTACTTAAGGTTGGCAACAATGCTTATATACTAGAGCTTCCGGAGGACTATGGAGTGAGCCCTACTTTCAACGTAGGAGATCTAAGTCCCTTTGAGTCAAGTGATGCGGATGGTGATGATTCGAGGATGAATCCTTCCCAAGAAGGGGAGTATGATGAGGGACCATCACCAACAGCCCCTACTAGTCCTACAATGCAAGGGCCAATCACGCCAATTACTAGATCAAGGGCAAGAGAAATTTAAGAGGAGGTGTCCAACTTGTTGGTGTCCTTAGCTCCTAAGGAGACCATTGATGATCTATTGCTGACTAAGGCTTCCTTAGTCACGTTAATGACAATTCCAGACGACTTGGACGTGGAAGGGTGACCATGCACACATGATTTTGAGCCATGCAAGAGCAAAGAAGAGACACTTGTTCCGGAATTGCAAGAAATGGAAGATTGAGGCTTTTGGAGCTTCTTTTGTATTTTATATCATCTTTTGGTATAAAATGCAAGACTTTTTATAACCTTTAGGTTCAAAACATTTTAACGGTTATTTTTATTTGTTTTATTGTCTTTTTGACAAATGTTATTCCTTTTTTTAGATATGAGGCTTTCTAGGTATATAAATAGCCTCCCTTAGCTTTTTTAGAGATTAGATAGATTTCAGCCAATTGATAAACCGTCTCTTTGAGAGCTTTTGTTCCTATTCAGAAAATTCAATCGATAAAGTGAGCCATTGATTGAATTGTTGTGAAACCCTGCTAGATTGTTCTTGTGTGTGTTAATCTCTTTAGAGATTGGTGCTACTAGTCAATACTAGTCCTTGAGCTTGTCTCCATTGAAGGCTTGTGTAAGGTTATAGAAGAAAGGGTTGAAGGCATCATCTTGCTTAGATTTTGTTCAATCTGATCAAGGTTCTTGTAAGTGAGTCTTTTGGTTCTTTTGGATCTACTTCTACCAAACATTCCACGTTCCTTTTCATTCTCTTTCTTCCCTTTTGTCCAACGTTATTTCTGGTTCTAAACAATCTGATTTTACGTGCCATTTTTCAAGGAAAAACGTCCATTGTTGGTCTTCAAGGATTCCCAATCTAGATCTAGTCATTTGCGGCCCCAACCCGCATCAGTTCCGACCTCTTGTTTTTCACCCTTGCTTTGGATCACTCGGTTCCTTGCGTAAATTAGAAAGATGGGTCAGCTAACCCTTGAGCTTCCCCCTTTTGTGGCAGCATTGCCCCTTCTCTCTCTCTCTCTCCTCTCATTTCACTCTTGCGTGAAATGGTTCCTCCTACTCGACACTCTCTCTTTGGCTTGGATGCTCTTGGGAACTTCCTTGATGACCTCCCTTCTCTTCCTCTTGTTTGATGTCCAGCAATGAGTTGAGCTACAAATCCGGATTTGTGATGGTAAGCCCTTCCCTCCTTCTTCATTCCTTCACCTTCATCTTCTTCCTCAAGCTTCAATGGTGGAAGCCATAGCTTCACCTTGTTTTCTTCCCTTTGACTTGCATGTGATTGGGATCGAGTTTGGGATATCTTGCATGAGGTTGTGGTATGTGGAGAACATCTATGGTGGAGCAAGGAAGCTAGAGGCATCAACACATTAACGGTCCATCGAAGAACCATCGAAGAATCGACCACTGATGTTCGACCGCAGGGCCGCCAACCTGAGCCGCAAGGGGCTGCCAACCCAGGCCGCAGGGGCAGCTGCTGGTTCTGTCGGCCTTCCCTTGCGGTCTTCTTCTTCCTTTCACGGCTACTCTTCCTTCTTCCGCACCCATGTCTTTGCTTGGTGAGTTCCATCCCTCGAGTATAGGTTCTTTGATGACCTTAGAGAGTGTTGATGATTAGAAACATGCTAGGTTGGACCTTTTTAGTTGGAATGCCATGTATTGGCTTGTGAACCTTATGCGAGTTTGTGAGGTTTTCGGAATGATCTATGACTTGATGACTGCATGATTCTGAGTTGGTTCATGGGATGAGGTATGGCTGAATTGTGAGGCTTTGTGAGGGTTTAGATGGTTAGTACATGGATGTGAGTTTGTGAGCTAGGATGTGCATATAGTTGTTACCTTGGAGTGTTGTTGAGACTATGCATGTTATCCTAGTATGGGTATGATGGGTTATGACCTTGTGAGAACATATAAGACTTAGACTTCTAGCTTATGTGAGTGGTTGTTGATTATTGTGCCTTTTCTTGAACAGTCTTTGGTTATATTCCTACGGGAAATGTGATTGGGTTGATCATTGGGACGAGGTAAGTCTACGGACTTACTTAGCTCGCTTTTACGCATTATTTGGATATGTGATGGTGGTGTGTGCTTTACCTTTGTTTATATTCATGAAACTGGATAAGGGCAACTTGGTTGTATATATGGTTGGCCCATTGTTATTATTATCGGGCGGTGACATCACTGCCCAACTCCCGAGGGAGACTGGGAGGATCTCTACGACCAGGCCATACATGGTATACAAGCGGGCTTCTTCATCACTCCCTCAAGGTATACGGGTTGAGCGTCGGATCATTCATGTTGGTTACACGGGGACAAAGGCGAGAGTTATAAGACTCTCGTATCACACTTTAAACGAATGGAATTAGAAATGGAATAACCTAAAAAGAGAATAAGAACCGGATGTGTATGCTTATGTGCATAATGTGTATTATGTCTGCTTCCGTGTGTGTTTGTGCCCTTCATATTTTTATAATGCCTAGAATGTGAGCTAACAGTTTTATACCGGTTGTTGTAGTTGACGTGCAGGTTAGGTGTGGCCGAGTGATCCGGAGGAGTGGGCAGCCGGGGTTCCGTACATCATAGATCGAGTTTGGGGATTTGAGTCCATGTAATTATTGTTGTATATATGTGTATTCTTGGCGTTTTTGTATAGACGGCTGATGTCTTTCCTTTCGTTATATTCGTGATCATATCATTGCATTCAACTTGTTTTCGGATTTGGCCTTTATTTGT
Organism: Fagopyrum homotropicum; assembly: GCA_033239125.1. NCBI lineage: Eukaryota > Viridiplantae > Streptophyta > Magnoliopsida > Caryophyllales > Polygonaceae > Fagopyrum > Fagopyrum homotropicum. Next base: position 66,037,880 of record BSWB01000005.1, read on the forward strand.
GCCTTTGTTGGAAAGGTCCGGTGAAATTGTTGTCAGGCTAAGGGTCAAGACCCATTGTGAGGTCTCGCCCGTAGCATTCCGATATCCCGTGAATTCGGGATGTTAGAAATAGCAGCCTAGCAGACCCCTCGTTGCACTCAACCTCTCAACCCTGGTGACAACCTCCTCTACCCGGTACCAACACCTTCACCCTCTCTTCACTTCATTTTCCTCCTCTGTTTTAATTCTTCTTTCACGTCCAAACTCACCCACCGGAGGGCTGCTTCTTTCCTTCCAATGCCGCCGCCTGGGAGCAACCTAGCGCACCGCTTGTCCAACCATCGAGCTCACCGGAGACAAAGCTCGAGCAGCCACCACCTACACAACACTCCACCCTGTGGTTCTTTTCCCTTCTTCTCCCTTCTTCTCCCGGGTTTCCTCTGTTTTTGTTTCTCGAGCCTCTGTCGAGCCACCAAGGAAGAGCCGGAGAAGCCAGCTTCACAGTCGCCGCCTTAGTCCGTCGGGAAAGCACTTGCAAGCTAGTGGAACCACCGCCCCTGCGTTGTCTGCACTACCTCCAAGCCGCCTCCCTTTTCGCTGTCAACCATACCCCCACTTTCACCGCCCCCAGCGTGAAAGTGGGGGTATGGCTTGTCGAAACCGAGAGAGCCTCGCTGCCCTGGCTCCGCCTTCGCCTCTCCCGGATCCACCCTCCACTGCAGATTCAGCGCCGCCGGTTGCTCTTTTTCCCCTTTCCTATGTTGGGTTTTGTTTCGAAAGGTTGAAGAAGAGATTTGCCCTAATTATTTTGGCCCCCCTTATTTGTGTATATTACAAATTGTGCCCAATGCTTTGAATTTGCAATAATGGCCCTAATTTTTAGAAGTTGTATATTATACCCCTACAGAAAATTAATTATAGAAAATGGCCCAAGTTTCAAAATTTGATTTTATGCCCATGCAGGATTATATTTTGCGGTTTTGGCCAAAAGTTATTTTCGTAAATGGTTTAAAGTCTTGAGTTCCGTATTTACGGCCCGAAGAGTTGATTGCGGATTTATGATGCATGTTTGTGATGTTGCATATTTTGCCCCGGAAATGTATTAGCGGTTTGGAACCTTGGATTTTGATTACGAGATATTCTTATGTTGAAATGCTTTATTTTACGCCTTAGTGGATTAAAATTCGATTTATGGCTCAAAGTATCAATTGCGGTTTTACGACCAAGTTCCTAGAATTTCATATTTTAACCGGAAGGGTTTTTGCGGGATTTAACGAGCTAAGTTTGTCTAGTTTTTGTGTTAGGTTCGGAAGCGTCACGATAAAGACCTAACGAGTCCAAGTCGACATCCATAGACCGTCTTCCGTCTTTTGACGTCATGTGAGTACCTTTTTCCTTGGTCTAGTTATGTTTAGTATTAGTAGCATGCTAGGATGGATGTAGCATAACTTAGTGGAAATGTCAGGTTGTGGCTTTGAACCTTAGGTGAGCGTTTGAGGATTGTAGATGTAACATCCGGAAAATCTATTCCGGGTGTCGAGGCGTTTCCGAGTTTCCCGCGTCAGCGGTCTAGTTTTCCCGCAGGCACGTGTGCTGAGTACCGAGATTTATTCCCAAAATCCCGCGCTGACCCCTCGTTTTCCCTTTTCCACTTTTGGACCTTTCGTTTCTTGCTGAGGGGACAAGGGGTCAGCTGACCCCTTGGTTCCCTCCCACCTTTTCAGCCTTGTTGGATTCTCCCTCTCTCCTCTTTCACTTCTCTCTCACGTTAGTCATTTTCCTCTCTACTCTCCCTTTTGCTCTTCCTCTCTTCCCTTGGTGATTTGCTTGTGGATGAGCTGTAGTGAAGAAGGATCTCAGTGGTTGGTAAGTCTTCTCCTTCATTCCCCTTCTCTTCCCTTGTTGAATATCCGTTACATGTGTGTGTTCTTGGCTCGATTAGGTTGTGGCTCAAAGTTTGGATGGATGTAGCATAGGTTGGTGTTTGGAGAAGCCCAGCAAGAAGAGGGAGACGTTGGAGCAAAGGATCCATAGTCGCAAACGAAGAAGACGACATTTTGCTGCTCAAACCGCGGGGGCGGATCTTCAGAGGCGCGGGGGCGGACCAGGGCCACCGCAGGGGCTGACAAAGCCACCGCATGGGCTGTCACGCTACTAAATAATTGCCCTGTTGTAACTGTTAAAATTTGTTACTTTAAGGCTTCAAAATTGTTATAGTAAGGCTTTAGTAATGAATTATGCTCTGCTACAATAACCAGCCTTGCAATAGGTATGTAGCAACGAAGATGAATTTAAAGAATCAAGTCCAAAACAATTACAATAGACACATAACTATTATTATAGGTGAAACCATTACAAAAATAAATTATTATTACAATAGATATTACCATTACAATATTGATAGACCCGTTACCAAGGGACAACCATTACAAAACGTCGATAATTGTCGATTACCTTACATATAGAACCGTTGCAATATGATCTACAATTGTTACCACAATACATGTTGTGTACATTATATTAATTAGATAATTTATAAATTATACAAACTTAGTACAAAATACTAATGTAAAACCATAGATAAATAATACGAAGTCATAAAGTGTACATCATTCCCAAAATAATACCAAGTACTAGTCAAAAGTAGCAACAAAGGTATTTTAGTCTCCTAATTACACAAATTTGCATATTCGCCCAAACACCTAATCATTCATCACATAATCAACCCAAAAATTCCTTGCAAAAGTTAAGTTAGCCATCAATCCGGCTTGAACTTCATACTTCGTTATCTTCGTCCTGTAATAGTTCAAAAATACCGTATCAAACACTATCACGCTATAACAACAACAAGAACTCAACAATATAACTCTATTCCAAACCTAAAACAACAACAACAAGAAGAACTCAACAATATAACTCTATTCCAAACCTAAAACAACAACGACAACAACAACAACAACTCAAATTGTCAAATAATCCAAGATCAAAAACTTAAGCAACATCCGAATTCCGGCAGCACAAAATTTAAGCAATAACCACAAAGCTTAATTTCAATCACACCAACCAATTCCGGCTGCACAAAATCTCAACAGATGCACATGCAAAATGCAAAATCTGGAACAGCCAAATTTTATTACATACCTGTGGTGAATGATCAACTTCAACATCGATATCCACACTTTGCTCTTTGTTTTCATCTCCATATGCACATGCAAAATCTGGAACGACCAAGTTCAATTGAGGATTTGCTGCTTGTATTTGACTTACAATTTGTCATGCCAAACTTTGAGCCATTTCTTGTGCCCATTCTTCTTTCATATTTTGAAAAAGCTCTTGATCAATAATATAACCTTCCTTTTCTCCATTCCCCTTCAATTTGGATTTTGTCATCCCTTGTCCATGAAGGAATATCCCCCTTTTACGCTTCTTAGTAATCACTTTACTAAAAGGGTCAACATTGCTTGTTTCTCCTTTCTCAATTTGCACTTGAATGACACTCATTTTCTCCTGTAAAACAAGGTAATATAAATGATATTTCATTAAACATTTTAATCAAAAAAACATGGGACAAAAAATTAAAATCTAAAGGGATTTTTATATATCACATACAATGTTTTTCTTGGTCTTGCTTCCATCTGTTTTGTATACACGTTTAGGATCTCTTTTCCTTGACTCTTTGTAGACCAATGATTCAGATGGAGTTTGCTTGTTTGCATCCTTTGTTTCTAATAAGTAAATAAAGATAATTTAGAGAAATAAACTTAAATTCTATATACATAATGTGTATATATATAAGAAATTATGTAAATTACCAAGGAATAATGTAACATTGCATGTGAGCAAGGACCCATAGTGTGCACATCATTGTGATTTTGACGGTTGGAAGCATTAATACGAGCAATTTCCTACATATACACCAAAAAATGATGAATTCAGCAATGCAGGATTTTATTTCTTCATGGACAGAAAAATAATGAATTCAGCAACGCAGGGGCAGATCCAGGACGCCGCCGGGGGCGGTGACAACTTCCGCCGGGGCGCCAGCTTGCTTCAGCGGATGCGTTTTCTTCATCAGTAGGTTCCTCCCTCCCTTCCTCTTCGTTCCTTCCGTTAGCCTTGTTGTTATTCCTTGTTAGAAGCATGCTTAGGTTGGACCTAGGACTTATGAGAATGCCATCTAGTGGTTGCAAGCCTTGGAGCCCTTATGGCTTGGTGTGAGTGTTGACCTTGAGTTGTGTGAGCATGATGGATCTTTCTAGACTAGATTGGCTCTCCTAGGCTGTTGTTGTTGATCATGTGAGCTTTACGCTGTTGTGAGTTTCCCTTGCTTGTTGAGAGTGTCTTGGATACCTTGGATCCTAGGATGCTTTCCTAGTTTGAGAGTTAGGTGATCTTGCTTAGAACACTATATAGAAGTCTATGACTTCATGAGTGTGGGCTTGTTGATCATGTGAGCTTTACACTGTTGTGAGTTTCCCTTGCTTGTTGAGAGTGTCTTGAATACCTTGGATCCTAGGATGCTTTCCTAGTTTGAGAGTTGGGTGATCTTGCTTAGATCACTAGATAGAAGTCTATGACTTCATGAGTGTGGGCTTGTGTTGATGAGTGTATTCTTGTATGAGCAGGTTGTGTGCTTCCTCACTAAGGAAGCTAGAGTATGTGAGTTGAGAGACGAGGTAAGCCTCCGGACTTACTTACCGTATTCGTTGTATTAGATTCATTGTGTGTTTGGTGGTGTGTGTTTTATCGCTTTCGTTATAACTTGTAAACCGATAATAGGTCCACCGAACCTTACGTTAAATTTTGCCCAAGTGTATGATAACGGGCGGTGACATCACTGCCTAGCTCTTGCGAGAGTTGGGAGGTTCTTAGCGACCAGCCCGCGTGGTTAGACGGTTGAAGGCATCCACACCGTTCCATGCTGTAAGTGGGGACCGAGGCGAGTTTCGGGAGATTCTCGTGTCACAAAAAAAGTTGATTTAGATCGGGATATGACCTAATAAATAAGATAATAAACTGGACTTGATTGTCGAGCATGATTATGTGATGTTATGATGTATGAGTGTGTATGTTCTTTCACCATGTTTTTAATGCTTCGAATGTAGCTAACGGTTCTAAACCGCTTGTGTTGATGTCCCGCAGGTTAGGGACGCCTCCGAGAGAGGTGGAGGAGTGGACAGCCGAGGGTCGCCGTACATTATAGAACGGGGCGTTTTTGGGATTATTGTCGTTATTACTCTTATGTTGGATTACAGATTGATGTACGCTTTCGGATTTATGTCTTGTGGAGTTTTGTGTCGTTTTGAGGACTCAACTAAGTTTCCACGTTGCACTCTTTATCTTCCAGTCTTGCATACATTACAAACATTTTCGAGTTTTACGCCTTTATTTGTGCCATGTTGGAAAGGTCCGGTGAGATTGTTGTCAGGCTAAGGGTCGGGACCCATTGTGTGGTCTCGCCCGTAGCATTTCGATATCCCGCGGATTCGGGATGTTACAAAGTGGTATCAAAGCCCTAGGTTGACAACAATGGCACTCACAACCTTCTAAAGGCCGAATGAGAAATAAACGGAACCCCACGAGTTCCGACTTTTCGTTTTCAAAATTCATATGCATGAGTCGGGATTGGGTTAGAATGTACGGCACCAGCACTCCTCAAGCAAACCTCGGCGATGTAGATTTTTGAATTTGATGAATATATTAAATATATATATGCATAGTTATATATGTATATGGCCTTAGGGTGATTTCGGACTTGTATGTACCTAGATATGCATCAATGCATGTGATCTTAGGATGATTGGACTTTTAGGCCTTGGTCGTATTTTGGATTTCGGCACCTTTCTTTTATATTTTTATAAGTTCCTTTTATATTAAGTATTATGAGTACTATATATACCGATTTAAATAAATATAAACAAAGGCGAAACGATATCAGATGGAACGTACGAGAGCTACCACACATGTGGGACCCGTTAGGGGTAGACCACCTCTACCTCCTACCGTCCCGAGACGGGGACGAGTAGGGAGACCTCCAAGAACGAGAGGTCGGGGACGTATCCCCATTGCTAACCCACCAGTTGTGGATCTGTCAGCAGCCGAGGAACCTGTTGAGGACGTGGAAGAGAGAATTATTCCCAAGGCTAGGGATAGGACAGCTGTGAGGTCCGGGGCACATAGTTCCCCATCTTCTAGGACCGGAGGAGCATCATTTGGGGCTACGGTATTTGAGGATTCGTACGCCGAGTTGAGGAGGCGTTTAGGACTGGAGCACCACCTCCAGCGCCTCCAGTGCCGGTATCTGCACCTGCACCAACACCTGCGAGATCAGTTGAGGTCTCGCAGAGGGTTACTCCGATTAGGGCCGCACCAGATGTCGTTGCACCAACAATAGTAGTGCCTAAGCCGGTAGTGGAGATTGCTAGAGATAGAGACGAGTTGAGGTCTCCTAGACACGATTCTTGGTTGAAGGCTTTCAACCAGCAGCATGTACCCTACTTTGACGGGAAGGCGGGGTTAGAGGTGGAGCATTGGATTGGGCACGTGGAGTCAGCATTAGAGGTGATCCGTTGCCCGGAGGAGAGGTAGGTGGAGATAGTTCAGACCTTGTTCATAGAGTAGGCTCAGTATTGGTGGAGGTCGGTGAGAGGAGGTGTGACCAGGAAAGACCAGCTGTTGCGTCTCGTGAGAGAGACATTTTGCCCAGATTCACTGCGTAGGGACAGATTTCAGGATTTTCTAGAGGCAGGTTTTGAGGATGTTTCGGTTATTGAGGCGATCAGACACTTCCGGCCTGAGTTAGTTTTGCTGGGACCCGCTGCACCTCCAACAGATCAGCATGTCTACCTCTTTTCTAGGAGACTGAGGGAGTCATCCCATGCTTACTTGGCGGGATTCCTTTGTGACTCACTAGCGGAGTACCAGGACCGAGCTTCGGCTTATGAGAGAGACCGCCCAAGGTCCAGGAGAGCAGCACAGTCCGGAGGGCCGGACAAGAGGCAGAGGACATGGTTAGCTAGTTCAGGAGCCGGAGGGCAGGGACGTAGTCAGACCCGAGGCATCCCGGTCCACAATAGCCAACACATACATCTGACCGTGGGCCCCAGTGCCATGGTTGTGGAGGATACGGACACATTAGGAGTACTTGCAAGAAGCCACATATAGCATGTTTCACTTGTGGTCAGATGGGTCACAAAGCCGCTTTCTGCCGTCAAGGCAGGTCACAGTCACAACAAGGTTCTTTGCCTGCTAGAGTAGCAAAAGGTAGTCAGAGACAACCACAGTTTCAGCCACAGGGTTCCCAATAGAGCGTACAAGGTCAGACTCGTACACCGGGATCAACCCAAAGACAAGGCCGAGGTAGAGGCCGTGGTGGGGCTACCTAGGAGACCAGACGCACATAGGCTAGGGTGTTCAAGTTGAGGAGTGTTATTGATCCAACAACACCGGCATCTACAAGTACTATTCAGATTCATAGGCATTCGGTCCGATTTTTGTTTGATACGGGTGCCACGCACTCTTTTATATCCGATGATTGTGTAGCTAGGTTGTCCTTAGTTACGGTAGAGGGGAGACCTTTTGCTGTGGGGTTACCCGTTGGGGGTAGGGTTAGTGGTATCCGAGAGGTACACGGTTGTCCAATACATTTGGGAAACCGTGATTGGTTAGCCGACTTCTATGTCATGCACTTGGTGCATGAAGAAGTCATTCTTGGGATGGATTGGATGGACCGCCATCGAGCCATGTTAGACATCAGTCGGAGGACCGTGATGGTTACCACAAAGACGGGTCATGAGGTGATTTTCCGAGGTTAGGACCTCGGGAAGGCCAGTACAATCATTAGTGCGGTCCGAGCCGCGAGGCTTATTGGGAAGGGATGTGAGGCCTTCTGGTGCTATGCCATGAAGGAAGAGACGGGACATCGCTGGAGGAGATTCCCGTGACATGTGAGTTCGAGGATGTGTTTGGGGAGACACCCGGATTACCACCGCAGAGGAGTGTGGATTTTGCTGTTGAGTTGGAGCCCGGCACAAGGTCGATCTCCAAGGCTCCATACCGCATGGCGCCGATCGAGATGTTGGAGCTGAAGAAGCAGCTCGAGGAGTTAGCCGAGAGAGATTTCATACGCCCTAACGTTTCCCCTTGGGGTGCACCGGTCTTCTTCGTCAGGAAGAAGGACGGATCATTGAGGCTCTACATTGATTGCCGGGAGTTGAACAAAGTCACCATCAAGAACAAGTACCCCCTACCGCGCATTGATGATTTGCTAGACCTGTTGCAGGGAGCCTCCGTGTTTTCGCGTATCGACTTGAGGTCGGTATACCACCAGCTGAGGGAGGGAGAGGAAGACGTGCCGAAGACGGCATTCAGGACGAGATAAGGTCATTATGAGTTCATCGTGATGCCGTTCGGGCTCACGAATGCACCTGCTGTCTTCATGGAGTTGATGAACGGCATCTTCTTCGATTTCTTGGACCAGTTTGTGGTGGTGTTTATAGATGATATCTTAGTATACTCCCGGAGTAGGGAGGAGCATGCGGGCACCTGAGGACGGTTCTTCGAGTCCTTCAAGATAGAGAGCTTTATGCAAAGCTCTTTAAGTGCGAGTTTTGGATGTCCGAGGTGGCATTCCTAGGCCATATAGTTTCCGCTGAGGGTGTCAAGGTTGACCCGACGAAGATAGAGTCTATTTCGTCATGGCCGCCTCGTAGGACAATCAAGGAGGTGCGCAGTTTCTTGGGCTTAGCGGGATACTACCGCCGATTTGTTGAAGGTTTCTCCGTGATTGCACGACTGCTTACTTCCTTTTTGAGGAAGTCTACCAGGTTCGTCTAGACCGAGCCTTGTCAGCGCAGCTTTGAGGAGCTGAAGAGGAGGTTGACCTCTGCTCTTGTGTTAGCGTAGCCTGAGGACGTAGAGGACTTTGTTATATATAGTGACGCCTCCAAGCTAGGCTTGGGGTGCATTTTGATGCAGAGGGATAGGGTTGTTGCGTACGCTTCTTGGCAGCTGAAGGCGTACGAGGAGAATTATCCCACCCATGATCTTGAGCTAGCAGCAGTGTTTCATGCCTTGAAGATCTAGCGACACTATTTGTACGGGGTTACGTGCCAGATCTTTACAGACCATAAGAGTCTGAAGTATATATTTACTCAACGGGAGTTGAATAACCGCCAGAGGAGATGGTTAGAGCTGATTAAGGACTTCGATTTGGAGATTTTGTACCATCCGGGGAAGGAGAACGTAGTCGTCGTTGCTTTGAGTACGAGGACTCCTTGAGAGGAGGCTATAGCTCGACTTACGGTCCAGCCACAATTACAGAGGGATTTGGCGAAGTTAGAGGTGGATATCCGGTTCCCGGATATGGCCGGCCGGTTGTCTGAGTTAGAGGTATTACCTAATCTGTCCGGGGAGGTCCGGCAAAAGCAAGAGGGATGTCCCGTGTTGACGAGGATCCGGGACAGAATGGCCAGAGGAGAGGATCCGTAGTTTATCACGAGAGCAGACGGGTTACTGAGACGCCAAGGACGTATTTGTGTACCATCCGACCCAGAGTTGAGAGAGCGGATCTTGCATGAGGCACATTCTAATCCTTACTCTGTGCATCCAGGCACGAGTAAGATGTACCAGGACCTTAGGAGATCTTATTAGTGGGGCCCAATGTAGTTAGACATGTGGCCCGATGTGCGACCTACCAGCAGGTCAAGATCGAGCACTAGAGACACGCAAGAGAGCTTCATCCACTGCCCGTGCCGTAGTGGAAGTGGGAGGATATATCCATGGACTTCGTTACCGGTTTGAGGCCGAGTAGGAGCTTTGATGCGATATGGGTAGTAGTGGATCGGTTGACGAAGACCGCAAGTTTCATCCCCATTCGGGAGACGTGGCCGGTGAGTCGTCTAGCCGAGGAGTTTACTCGTCGAATTGTGAGGTTACATGGAGTACCGAGGACTATCATCTCGGATAGGACGGACGTTTTACCTCGAGGTTTTGGCAACAAGTACACGCCCTCCTAGGTTCGAGTCTTCATTTCACCACCGCATACCATCCACAGACCGACGACCAGTGAGAGCGGACTATTCAGACCTTGGAGGACATGTTGAGGGCATGTGTACTAGACTGGGGGCAGGTATAGCCAGACCACCTCCCATTGGTGGAGTTTTCATACAATAACAACTGGCACGCGTCGATCGGGATGACACCGTATGAGGCATTATATGGACGGAGATGCCGCACTCCCTTATGTTGGGATGAGCCGGGGAGATCTAGTTTTTTAGCTCCGGATCAGGTACAGAATGACATGGCTAGAGTTGCTTTGATACGAGAGAAAATACTGACCGCGCAGAGTCGTCTGAGATCGTATGTAGATAGGAGATGTAGACCTCTCGAGTTTAGGGTAGGAGCCCCAAGTGTGGTTGAGGGTATCACCGACCCGGGGCGTCAAACGATTTGGCATTAATGGGAAGTTGAGCCCCCGATATGTCGGACCATTCGAGATAGTGGAGAAAGTTGGTGAGGTGGCATACGGCCTAGCATTACCTCCATGATTGGAGGGTATACATCCGGTATTCCATGTGTCTTAGTTGAGAGAGTACGTCTATGACCCGAGACACATCATTAGCCACGGGGATCTAGTGGTCGAGCCGGACCATATTTTTGTAGAGCATCTGATAGCCGTTTTAGAGCGGAGTACGAGACGCCTTCGATCGAAGGAGATACCGATGTTGAGGGTGCGGTGGTTGAGACAAGGAGCCGACGAGGCCACTTGGGAGACGGAGGATAGTATCCGGAGGAACTATCCCGAGTTTTACGCAGGTTTAGAGACACCGATAGGACAGTCGGGTTAGTCCCGAACTTTTCCTTAATTATTACCTATGTACTTGTGATGTGATATGCCTTGTGTGCTCCTTATGCATATATGTGATTACCTCGTGAGGTGTTTCATGGTTATGAGTGTGACGTTGGGTTGAGATCGATAGTTAGCATTACGAGTTACTTGTGTTTTTTCGAGTGTACGGTTTGCATGTACCATTAGCAAGTTTCGGAACGAAACTTGTTTTTACGGGGGTTAGTTGTAACATCCGGGATTTCTATTCCGGGTGTCGAGGCGTTTCCGAGTTTCTCGCGTCAGCGGCCTAGTTTTCCCGAGTGCACGTGTGTTGAGTACCGGGATTTATTTCCAAAATACCGCGTTGACCCCTCATTTTCCCTTTTCCTCTTTTGGACCTTTCGTTTCCAGTTGAGGGGACAAGGGGCCAACTGACCCCTTGGTTCCCTCCCACCTTTTAAGCCTTGTTGGTGATACGGGGATTAGCCGCAAAGAACGTATCTAGACGAGCAACCTGTTTTCGGGAATAAAAGCAAACGAAATTCAGCAACAATTATGAAAGGAAAACGTGCAAAGCAATGAGGGAAACGAAATGGAAAAGAGGAACCGAAAGGAACAAACGATAGAACCCTTGGATTCGATGATCCAAGAACCAAACCGATGACGATTCGACCCCGCTTCTTACAACTTCACACAATCGATCTAGGATTATCGAAGGCACGAAGAGGTTGCTTCGATTCGACTTGTAGCACCAACCCGAAGGAGATTGACACACACAAGAACGAGAAAGCTATGCTAATACCACAATTCTCACAAGACAAGTGGTTGAACTCAAAGGGGTTCAATTTGGCACTTAGGCAATGTGTTTAACGTATTCTAAACACAAAAGGAAGAGAGAAAGGTTTATATACAACTACACCTTCTCTCCTAAAAAATAGAAAAGAAATAAAAACAATAATTACAAATTAGAGTGTTTTAAATAAATCCATAAAATAGATTAATTCTAGGCTTTATTTAACACTCTCTAACTAGCTTCTCACGCCAGCCATGCACATGCACACGTGAAGCTCTCCTATGCTCCATTCAACTTCTTCTTGGCTGGTCCAATGTGGCTAAGCATCATGACGGGCCTTGGACTCATTGGAGGTGAGCTTGGGTGAGCTTCTTGAACCATGGTTAGAGATAGCATCCATCTTCGCTTGACGTTTGGCTTGAGCTCTTGTTAGGGCTCCTTGTGGTGTTGAAGATGGAACCGGCTCGGATGACCCTTCATCATTCTCCCCTTCTTTAAAAGAATTCGACCTCGAATTTCCTTGATCATCACTAAGGTGTGGAAAAGGGCTTAGATCCCTCACATTGAACGTGGGATCACAAGCATAGTCATCCGGCAAGTCTAGCACATAGGCATTGTCACCAGCCTTGTGTAGCACCTTGAAAGGCCCGTTTCCTCTTGGAGAGAGCTTGGACTTCCGAAGTTGTTGAAACCTCTCCTTCCTCAAGTGTAGCCATACAAGGTCACCGGCCTCAAATATAACCTTCTTCCTTCCTTGGTTTGCCTTGGCTGTGTTATATTTGCCTTTCTCCTCAAGCTTAATCCTTGTCCTCCTATGTAGCTCCTTGATGTGTTCAACCTGCGTTTTAGCACTTAAATCCACTCGCTCCTTCTTAGGTAACGGTGTAAGATCAAAAGGGGTTAGTGGATTAAAACCATAAACACACTCAAATGAAGAGATGGAAGTAGATGAATGCACAACTCTATTATAGGCAAATTCAACATGTGGCAAGACATCCTCCCATTCCCTTGGATTCTTTTTGTTAACAGCCCTTAAAAGTGTGGTTAAAGTCCTATTAGTTACTTCCGTTTGCCCACCAGTTTGGGGGTGGCTTGATGTAGAAAATAACAATTTCGTACCTAGCTTTCTCCAAAGAGTCTTCCAAAAATAACTTAAGAACTTAACATCCCTATCACTTACTATTGTCCTCGGAATTCCATGTAACCTAACTACTTCCCGAAAGAATAGATTAGCTACATAGGCCGCATCATCAGTTTTGTGACAAGCAATGAAGTGAGCCATTTTTGAGAAACGATCTACAACCACAAAAATAGAGTCCCTACCTCTTTTAGTCCTAGGCAATCCCATAATAAAGTCCATACTAATGTCTTCCCAAGGGGCTGTTGGGATGGGCAAAGGTGTGTACAATCCATGAGGCTTCACTTTAGATTTAGCTCTAAGGCATTCTAAGCATCTTTTAAGCACATTTTCAACATCCCTAAGCATGTGTGGCCAATAAAAGTGTGAGTGCAGCATTGCATAAGTTTTATCCCTCCCAAAATGACCCATTAAACCTCCTTTATGGGCTTCCTCTACTAACAACAATCGAAGGGAACACCTAGGTATGCACACCTTATCAATTCGAAACAAAAATCCCTCAAACAAATAGTATTTATCTAAGGAACCTTTTTGCACACATAACTTATATGTATCACCAAAATCAATATCAGATTCATAGAGCTCCTTAATGTAAACAAAGCCTAATACCTTAGCATCCAATGTAGTCAACAATGTGTGCCTCCTAGAGAGGGCATCCGCCACTACATTGTCTTTTCCCTTTTTATACTTGATAACATAGGGAAAAGTCTCAATAAACTCCATCCACCTACCATGCCTCCTATCTAGTTTTTCTTGACTCCAAAAATGCTTCAAAGACTCATGATCGGAATGCAAAATAAACTCTCTAGGCCACAAGTAGTGTTGCCATGTCTTAAGCACTCTAAATAAAGCATATAACTCTTTATCATAGGTAGAGTAATTAAGACATGCTCCTTTGAGCTTTTCACTAAAGAAGGCAATAGGCTTACCTTCTTGCATGAGCACGCCGCCTATACCAATGCCCGAGGCGTCACACTCCACTTCAAAGGGCCTAGTGAAGTCGGAAAGAGCTAGCAAGGGCGCCTCGGTTAAGACCAATTTCAGCTTGCCAAAGGCATGTTCTTGCGCCTCCTCCCACACAAATGGCGCATGCTTCTTGCAAATTTCCGTCAAGGGCGCAGCAATGGTACTAAAGTCTCTCACAAATCGCCTATAGAAGCTTGCAAGCCCATGGAAACTCCTTACTTGGTTGATCGATGTTGGCGTGGGCCAATCTTTGATTGCTCTAATCTTCTCCTCATCCACTTGTAGGCCTTTTATAGTCACTACAAAACCAAGAAATATAACCTCATTAGTGCAAAAGCTACATTTCTTAAGATTAGCATACAAGTGTTCAGCCCTAAGGGTAAGAACTACTTCCCTTAGATGTTCTTCATGCTCCTTTAGGGACCTGCTATAGATTAAAATATCATCAAAGTATACTACAACAAACTTCCCTATAAAATGTCTCAAAACATAGTTCATTAAGCGCATAAAAGTAGAAGGAGCATTAGTTAATCCAAATGGCATAACAAGCCACTCATACAAACCAAACTTAGTTTTGAAGGCTGTTTTCCACTCGTCCCCCTCGTTCATTCGAATTTGATGTTAGCCACTCCGTAGGTCTATCTTGCTAAAGGTGGTGGCACCATGTAGCTCATCAAGCATGTCATCTAGGCGGGGAATAGGGTGGCGGTACTTGATGGTGATGTTGTTGATAGCTCGACAATCAACACACATCCTCCATGTGTTGTCCTTCTTAGGCACCAAGAGCACGGGCACGGCGCACAGACTTAAGCTCTCCCTCACGTAGCCCTTGTCTAGGAGGTCTTGAACTTGCGCTTGGATCTCTTGACTCTCCTTTGGGTTCATTCGGTAGGCTGGTCTATTTGGGAGTGTGGCGCCGGGGATAAGGTCAATTTTGTGCTCAATACCTCTCAAAGGTGGAAGGCCATGTGGTATTTCTTCCGGAAACACATCCTTAAACTCCTCAAGAATGGCTGAGATAGTAGGTGGTAAGCTAGCCTTGGCTTCATCACTCATCAAGGTGAGCTCCTTACACAACATCATCAAGGTGGTGTCTAAGGGTAGGTAGTCATTTTGTAGCTCAAGTTTGGAAGCTAACAAGGCTGTTGTGGGCTGTTTTGTGGCCGTGGACACAAGGGTGCTAGGCTGGTGGTTAGAAGGCATGGCTAGGGAGGGGTCTTGGCTCGACGGCTTGCTCCCCTTCTTAGCAGGTCCTTCCTCTTGCTCACTTGTCTTCTTCTTCTCAAATGCCTCCGCAATCTGCAAGGGAATCATAGGCTTAAGAGTCACGGTTTTACTATTGAATACAAAAGAATATCTATTTATAAAACCATCTTGCATAACTCTCCTATCATATTGCCAAGGGTGGCCTAACAACACATGACAAGCTTGCATAGGCACAACATCACATAAAACCGTATCTTCATAATGGCCTAAAGTAAAAGTGATCTTAGCTTGCCTATTAACCTTTAACTCACCACATTCATTCATCCAATGCAGCTTATATGGCCTAGGGTGATAAAATGTAGGAATTTGCAACTTAGATATCATTTCGGTGCTAGCAATATTGCAACAACTTCCTCCATCAACAATAACATTACAAACCTTTCCTTTAACCGAGCATCTAGTGTGAAACAAGTTTTCTCTTTGGTTATCTTCACAAGGAGCAGGTTGTACACTTAAAGTTCTCCTAGCTATCAAAGAATTATCATGCTCAAGACTTTTATCACAAATCACGGAAGTGTTAGCTAGGAATGAGCTAGGATGATGAAATAACACTCTCTTAGCTAATAAACAATCTCCTTGCTCATATTCAATCCCATCATCATCCAAATCATCATGATCATGCATATTAAGCTCAAAATCATCATTATCATGCTCATGCTCAGATTCGGACTCATATTGCCCTAAATGGTTAACTAGCAAAGTTCTTTTGTTAGGACAATCCTTCATCATGTGCCCTCTTCCTTGGCACTTAAAACATACAATATCCCTAGCTCTAGATGAAGGGTTAGAAGTACTCCCTTGAGTGCCTTTAGGTAGTGTAGGCGTGGACTTGGTAGGGGCTGCATAAGGAGCCTTGCGTGGACCTCCTTGCTCCGGGGCTAGCTTCTCCTTGCTTGGCACCTCCCGGTTGTAATTTACTTGTTGGCGACCTCCTTGGCTCCTCCATGAGCTAGGCGCGCCATAGGCAGCCTTACCTCCTTGACTTCTTGCCTTCACTTTCCTTTCTACTTTGATTGCTAAGTGGAGCAATTATGTCATAGAGCTATAGGGAAAAAGATCTATCTCGTTAGAAAAACTTGAATTGAGAATACGAAGATACCTAGCCATTGTAGTCTCTTCGTCCTCTCGCACATTAGCCTTTACCATGGCCATTTGCATAGCATTATAGGTCTCCTCGGCGGTCATGGCTCCTTGCCTCAAGTTCTCCAACCTTTGCCTCATTTCCCTAGTGTAATGTTGAGGCACAAACCGAGCTCTCATCAAGGCCTTCATGTGTGCCCAAGCAACTACCGGTGCATCCAAAGTTCTCCTTTTTTCCTTCACCAAATCATCCCACCATATCATAGCATAATCAATAATTTAAAGAGCTGCGAAATGTACCTTCTTATGCTCGGGAAAGTTATGGCATGACCATATTTGCTCTATCTTTGCCTCCCAAGCCATGTACACGTCCGGGTCACATTTGCCTTCAAAGCTTGGGATCTTCACCTTCACTTTGCCAAGGCCATCATACTCCGGATCTCGCTCCCTCCTTGGCTGGCCACCATAGGGCTCACGCCTCTGCTCGTCTTGGCGCCGGCCATCATGAGGTCTCCGGGGCTATTGGCGCTCCCCTTCGCCCGTTTGGCCTCCATTCCTCGTCATCTCCATCACCATCCTCATCTTGCTCATAAGTTTGATTCTGAAACTGTTGAGGATAGTTAGGCATATTATCATGTATAATAGGAGAAGAATGGATAGAAATGTGCTCCTCGAAAGCAAGATTGCCCCATCCTGGTTGGGACACGGCGTGGCCTAAGCCTTGGACATTCTGAGAGGGCTGCGTGGCATTAGAGTGCCGGGCTGCTTGAAACGCCTCTTGTTGACTTTGGAGTGGTATTCGGTCCTGCCCTTGGTGTTGAGCCCTCGAGTGGTCTCCTACCTCCCTGTTGCCTCCTAGTGGCCGAGGCTCTGGAACTACCTTAGACGCCTCCAAGCTGGACAGCCTTGTAGTTAACCCTTCAATGCTATCTTTCAAGCCGTTGATAAGGTTAAACAACTCCGGGGAAATAGGCTCGGGGCTGGGCGTACCTGCGGAAGTTCCTGACATTGTTCAAAGACACTAAAACACTCAAACACGTTAGGTTAGCTAAAACAAAAACGCCTCACAAGTGTATCACTCGAAAGCAAACTCTCACTCTCTAGTGGTGCTCAACAAGCTTGTTGAGGGCTCGTCTTGTATTAGTCAAAGACCTCACGTGAGTTCAATACTTGGCCAAACAAAAGCTTTAAAGTAGAAGCGAAATTCGATTTCAATCACCTTAAAAACGTGTTTGACTCAATAAAAGAGAAGAAAAGACTCAAAACGGAAAGGACAAGTTGCACGAATGTTATATGCAACTAAGTATGGACTCAAAATTTGAACTCAAGATAAGCCTTGAAAGAACTTACTCGTCAAGCCTAAGCAAGCAAACTTTGGACACCGAAGGTGTGTGTAGATGGGCTGGCCAAGGCTAAGGCGTGGCTCGAGTGAAGTGAGCTAGGAGAGGGGCAAGGCGTGTGATACGGGGATTAGCCGCGAAGAACGGATCCAGACGAGCAACCTGTTTTCGGGAATAGAAGCAAACGAAATTCAGCAAACAAGAATAAATGAAAACGTGCAAAACAAAGAGGGGGGAACGAAATAGGAAAGAAGAACCGAAAGGAACAAAACGATAGAACCCTTGGATTCGATTATCCAAGAACCAAACCGATGACGATTCGACCTCGCTTCTTACAACTTCACACAATCGATCTAGAGTTATCGAAGGCACGAAGAGGTTGCTTCGATTCGACTTGTAGCACCAACCCGAAGGAGATTGACACACACAAGAACGAGAAAGCTATGCTAACACCACAATTCTCACGAGACAATAGGCTGAACTCAAAAGGTTCGATTTAGCACTTAGACCATGTGTTTAACGTAATCTGCTACAAAAAGAAGAGAGAAAGGTTTATATACAACCTAGACCTTCTCTCCTAAAAATAGAAAAGAAATAAAAACAATAATTACAATTTAGAGTGTTTTAAATAAATCCATAAAATAGACTAATTCTAGGCTTTATATAACACTCTCTAACTAGCTTCTCATGCCAGCCTTTATCCATGCACATGCACACGTGAAGCTCTCCTATGCTCCATTCAACTTCTTCTTGGCTGGTCCAATGTGGCTAAGCATCATGACGGGCCTTGGAATCATTGGAGGTGAGCTTGGGTGAGCTTCTTGAACCATGGTTAGGAAGATAGCATCAATCTCCGCTTGGCGGTTGGCTTGAGCTCTTGTTAGGCTCCTTGTGGTGTTGAAGATGGAACCGGCTCGGATGACCCTTCATCATTCTCCCCTTCTTTAAAAGAATTTGACCTCAAATTTTCTTGATCATCACTAAGGGAGGGAAAAGGGCTTAGATCCCTCACACTGAACGTGGGATCACAAGCATAGTCGTCCGGCAAGTCTAGCACATAGGCATTGTCACCAGCCTTGTGTAGCACCTTGAAAGGTTCGTTTCCTCTTGGAGAGAGCTTGGACTTCCGAAGTTGTTGAAACCTCTCCTTCCTCAAGTGTAGCCATACAAGGTCACCGGCCTCAAATGTAACATTCTTCCTTCCTTGGTTTGCCTTGGCTGCGTTGTATTTGCCTTTCTCCTCAAGCTTAATCCTTGTCCTCCTATGTAGCTCCTTGATGTGTTCAACTTGCGTTTTAGCACTTAAATCCACTTGCCCCTTCTTAGGCAACGGTGTAAGATCAAAAGGGGTTAGTGGATTAAAACCATAAACACACTCAAATGGAGAGATGGAAGTAGACGATTGCACAACTCTATTATAGGCAAATTCAACATGTGGCAAAACATCCTCCCATTCCTTTAGATTCTTTTTGATGACAGCCCTTAAAAGTGTGGTTAAAGTCCTATTAGTTACTTCCGTTTGCCCATCAGTTTGGGGGTGGCTTGATGTAGAAAATAACAATTTCGTACCTAGCTTTCCCCAAAGAGTCTTCCAAAAATAACTTAAGAACTTAACATCCCTATCACTTACTATTGTCCTCGGAATTCCATGTAACCTAACTACTTTCCGAAAGAATAGATTACCTACATTGGCCGCATCAGTTTTGTGACAAGCAATAAAGTGAACCATTTTTGAGAAACGATCTACAACCATAAAAATTGAGTCCCTACCTCTTTTAGTCCTAGGCAATCCCACAATAAAGTCCATACTAAGTCTTCCCAAGGGGCTGTTGGGATGGGCAAAGGTGTGTACAATCCATGAGGCATCAATTTAGATTTAGCTCTAAGGCATTCTAAGCATCTTTTAAGCACATTTTCAACATCCCTAAGCATGTGTGGCCAATAAAAGTGTGAGTGCAGCATAGCATAAGTTTTATCCCTCCCAAAATGACCCATTAAACCTCCTTTATGGGCTTCCTCTACTAGCAACAATCGAAGGGAACACCTAGGTATGCACACCTTATCAATTCGAAACGAAAATCCCTCAAACAAATAGTATTTATCTAAGGAACCTTTTTGCACACATAACTTATATGTATCACCAAAATCAATATCAGATTCATAGAGCTCCTTAATGTAAACAAAGCCTAAGACCTTAGCATCCAATGTAGTCAACAATGTGTACCTCCTAGAGAGGGCATCCGTCACTACATTGTCTTTTCCCTTTTTATAATTGATAACATAGGGAAAAGTCTCAATAAACTCCATCCACCTACCATGCCTCCTATCTAGTTTTTCTTGACTCCAAAAATGCTTCAAAGACTCATGATCGGAATGCAAAATAAACTCTCTAGGCCACAAGTAGTGTTGCCATGTCTTAAGCACTCTAAATAAAGCATATAACTCTTTATCATAGGTAGAGTAATTAAGACATGCTCCTTTGAGCTTTTCACTAAAGAAGGCAATAGGCCACAAGTAGTGAGGGCTAGGTTCGTCCCACCTCACTATACCCGAGAGCTTCGACAACGGCTGGAAAATTTGAGACAAGGCTCTCTTAGCGCTGAGGAAGCTTATACGAATATGCAAGTTGCTATGGTGAAGGCCAACGTTCTAGAAGATGAAGAAAACACCATGGCAAGGTACCTTCGTATTCTGAATTCTAATTTGGCTAATGAGGTTGATATGTATCCATATAGCATGATAACACGATTTATGACTAGGTTTTAGCATAACATTTAGATAAATTTCTCACTCATTCATGCATGTCTAACACTAGTTCACGACGTTTTGCACTCAATTCATGTATTTTGCCGAGATGGACTCTACACGGACTTGTGCGTGCTTTATAGGTATTTCGGGAGATTTAGGAGCTAAAACGATGCGTTTGAGGATCGTTCATCTAGATGACACACCCTCGGACTCATTAGGACACAAGCTAAAGGCTAAGGAGGACTCATGGAGCCTTGCCAACACAAGCCATGCACCAAATCACAGCTTAATGATCCAAGACGAAGTTTCTGCACATAATCACGGTTCTCTGACACTCCACGGCCGTGGAATCACCCCTGGATTTTGCCAGATTCTTGTGACAGTTGTGCCACGACTCTCATGGCCAGCTCATGCAAGTTTGTTATAAAAAGTGGTCCTTCATGGGTTGTGAAGGATATCTTGGAGCAACTCTCCATTTTCCATGACTCTCTAAAAAAAATATTCTCTCAACAAGAAGTTTTTCCATTGAAGAGGAGAAGAAGAACACACACACCATTGCCACACCTTGATAGATTTTTGTAGTGAAGAATTCCGGATTCTATTTCTAGAGTTGTATGAGTCATTTGAACCTTCCTTTGGAAGGATTGTGAGTTATTCTAATTCTATTTTTAGCTTGGTTTTGTTTTAAGTTCACTTGTTCATCTCTTTTCCTTCATTATCTTGCAATGGATGTTATGATTTTATGTTTGTTTGTTTCGATTTCTATTATGAACGTTGTAGGCTAAATTGATGTGGTTCTAGGGTAAGGAAAGGATGGTTATGGCTAGGGCTATGATAGGACGGACTTAGACTTACCTTTGGATGACTTGTGTGTATGAACATAGCTGCTGTTAGAAATCACGGGTAGTTCTTGTCTGACCACGGCCGTGGTTTAGGTAGAACAAACCGTGATTTTCCCTGGTTCGATGGATCTTGTCTTAGATCTATAGAATATTGAAATCCTAAGTGTTTGTTGAGTTTAATCTACCCTAGGGTAACCTAGTATAGTAACTAAGTGCTAGAAGAGACTTACCCGGTAATCCTTGCTCTTAGATTCCAAAGATAACAAACCTTAGGTAGTGGTGAGCCTAATAAGCCGCCATTGGATTAGGTGTGCTAGGATAGTTGTTTAGGACTTTCCTTTCCAAGACTTACCCGGTAAGGATAGGTTAGACTCCTAATTAACAATCCGGTTTGTGTAGAATTCCTATCCTTAGGTTCTTAGAGACTTACCCGGTAATGAGACCTTAGGAGTGGACTAGTTGGACATGAGACCTACCCGGTAATTGATCCCAATGTGGCTAAGCATCATGACGGGCCTTGGACTCATTGGAGGTGAGCTTGAGTGAGCTTCTTGAACCATGGCTAGGAAGATAGCATCCATCTCCTCTTGGCGTTTGGCTTGAGCTCTTGTTAGAGCTCCTTGTGGTGTTGAAGATGGAGCTAGCTCGGATGACCCTACATCAGCCTAAGTGCCAAATTGAACCCCTTTGAGTTCAGCCTCTTGTCTTGTGAGAATTGTGGTATTAGCATAGCTTTCTCGTTCTTGTGTGTGTCAATCTCCTTCGGGTTGGTGCTACAAGTCGAATCGAAGAAACCTCTTCGTGCCTTCGATAATCCTAGATCGATTGTGTGAAGTTGTAAGAAGCGGGGTCGAATCGTCATCGGTTTGGTTCTTGGATCATCGAATCTAAGGGTTCTATCATTTGTTCCTTTCGGTTCCTCTTTTCCATTTCGTTTCCCTCATTGCTTTGCACGTTTTCCTTTCATAATTGTTGCTGAATTTCGTTTGCTTTTATTCCCGAAAACAGGTTGCTTGTCTAGATCCGTTATTCGCGGCTAATCCCCGTATCACCAACAAGGCTGAAAAGGTGGGAGGGAACCAAGGGGTTAGTTGGCCCCTTGTCCCCTCAGCTGGAAACGAAAGGTCCATAAGCGGAAAAGGGAAAACGAGGGGTCAACGCGGTATTTTGGGAATAAATCCCGGTACTCAACACACGTGCCTGCGGGAAAACTAGGCCGCTGACGCGAGAAACTCGGAAACGCCTCGACACCCGGAATAGAAATCCCGGATGTTACAACTAACCCCCGTAAAAACAAGTTTCGTTCCGAAACTTGCTAAAGGTACATGCAAACCGTACACTCGAAAAAACACAAGTAACTCGTAATGCTAACTATCGATCTCAACCCAACGTCTCACTCATAACCATGAAACACCTCACGAGGTAATCACATATATGCATAAGGAGCACACAAGGCATATCACATCACAAGTACATAGGTAATAATTAAGGAAAAGTTCGGGACTAACCCAACTGTCCTATCGGTGTCTCTAAACCTGCGTAAAACTCGAGATAGTTCCTCCGGATACTATCCTTCGTCTCCCAAGTGGCCTCGTCGGCTCCTCGTCTCGACCACCGCACCCTCAACATCGGTATCTCCTTCGATCGAAGGCGTCTCGTACTCTGCTCTAAAACGGCTATCGGATGCTCTACAAAAGTATGGTCCGGCTCAACCACTAGATCCCCGTGGCTAATGATGTGTCTCGGGTCATAGACGTACTCTCTCAACTAAGACACATGGAATACCGGATGTATACCCTTCAACCGTGGAGGCAATGCTAGGCCGTATGCTACCTCACCAACTTTCTCCACTATCTCGAATGGTCCGACATATCGGGGGCTCAACTTCCCCTTAAAGCCAAATCGTTTGACGCCCCGGGTCGGTGATACCCTCAGCCACACTTGGGGCTCCTACCCTAAACTCGAGAGGTCTACATCTCCTATCTACAAACGATCTCAAACGACTCTGCGCGGAGCTAAAAAACTAGAACTCCCCGGCTCATCCCAACACAAGGGAGTGCGGCATCTCCGTCCATATAATGCCTCATACGGTGTCATCCCGATCGATGCGTGCTAGCTGTTATTGTATGAAAACTCCACCAATGGGAGGTGGTCTGGCCATACCTGCCCCCAGTCTAGTACACATGCCCTCAACATGTCCTCCAAGGTCTGAATAGTCCGCTCTCACTGGCTGTCGGTCTGTGGATGGTATGCGGTGGTGAAATGAAGACTCGAACCTAGGAGGGCGTGTACTTGTTGCCAAAACCTCGAGGTAAAACGCCCGTCCTATCCGAGATGATAGTCCTCGGTACTCCATGTAACCTCACAATTCGACGAGTAAACTCCTCGGCTAGACGACTCACCGGCCACGTCTCCCGAATGGGGATGAAACTTGCGGTCTTTGTCAACCGATCCACTACTACCCATATCGCGTCAAAGCTCCTACTCGGCCTCAAACCGGTAACAAAGTCCATGGATATATCCTCCCACTTCCACTACGGCACGGGCAGTGGATGAAGCTCTCTTGCGTGTCTCTGGTGCTCGATCTTGACTTGCTGGTAGGTCTCATATCGGGCCACATGTCTAACTACATTGGGCCCCACCAATAAGATCTCCTAAGGTCCTGGTACATCTTACTCGTGCCTGGATGCACATAGTAAGGATTAGAATGTTCCTCATGCAAGATCCGCTCTCTCAACTCTAGGTCGGATGGTACACAAATACGTCATTGGCTTCTCAGTAACCCGTCTACTCCCGTGATAAACTGCGGATCCTCTCCTCTGGCCATTTTGTCCCGGATCCTCGTCAACACGGGACATCCCTCTTGCTTCTGCCGGATCTCCCCGGACAGATCAGGTAATACCTCTAACTCAGACAACCGGCCGGCCATATCCGGGAACCGGATATCCACCTCTAACTTCGCCAAATCCCTCTGTAACTGTGGCTGGACCATAAGTCGAGCTATAGCCTCCTCTCAAGGAGTTCTCCTACTCAAAGCAACGGCGACTACGTTCTCCTTCCCCGGATGGTACAGAATCTCCAAATCGAAGTCCTTAATCAGCTCTAACCATCTCCTCTCGCGGTTATTCAACTCCCGTTGAGTAAATATATACTTCAGACTCTTATGGTCTGTAAAGATCTGGCACGTAACCCCGTACAAATAGTGTCGCTAGATCTTCAAGGCATGAAACACTGCTGCTAGCTCAAGATCATGGGTGGGATAATTCTCCTCGTACGCCTTCAGCTGCCAAGAAGCGTACGCAACAACCCTACCCCTCTGCATCAAAATGCACCCCAAGCCTAGCTTGGAGGCGTCACTATATACAACAAAGTCCTCTACGTCCTCAGGCTGCGCTAACACAGGAGCAGAGGTCAACCTCCTCTTCAGCTCCTCAAAGCTGCTCTGACAAGGCTCGGTCTAGATGAACCTGGTAGACTTCCTCAGCAAGGAAGTAAGCAGTCGTGCAATCACGGAGAAACCTTCAACTAATCGGCGGTAGTATCCCGCTAAGCCCAAGAAACTACGCACCTCCTTGACTGTCCTACGAGGCGGCCATGAAGAAACAGACTCTATCTTTGTCGGGTCAACCTTGACACCCTCGGCGGAAACTATATGACCTAGGAATGCCACCTCGGACATCCAAAACTCGCACTTAAAGAGCTTTGCATAAAGCTCTCTATCTTGAAGGACTCGAAGAACCGTCCTCAGGTGCCCGCATGCTCCTCCCTACTCCGGGAGTATACTAAGATATCATCTATAAACACCACCACAAACTGGTCCAAGAAATCGAAGAAGATGCCGTTCATCAACTCCATGAAGACGGCAGGTGCATTCGTGAGCCCGAACGGCATCACGATGAACTCATAATGACCATATCTCGTCCTGAATGCCGTCTTCGGCATGTCTTCCTGATACGGTGTTAATCCGTGTTTGAGTCGATCTAGGCACAATGATCTCGAACCGGGCTGAATGAAACGATTTCTGAATGCGGAATGGACGTAGGTTGATGAATGGCGTAAGAAAGGTGAGAGAAGAACCAAAGAGAGAGCCAATGAAGGAACCAAGGCTGAAGAGCCAAAACCCCAATCGTGACTGCCCTAGACCCGTCTCCAATACAACGTTACACTAGCTCCTACTGGACTAGCACAAAGAGGGACTCGTGAAGGCTCGAAGCACCAATCCGAAGGCGGTTTGACACAAACAAGCTCAGCCAAGCAACAACAGCAATGCCAACCAAAAACTCTCTTGTTCTTTGATTGATTTTGTGAAATGATTACAAATGCAATTCTAAGCAATTGATTTTGTGAAAGATAGGAGGCAAGCAAGCTATGCTACCCTTGAACCAACTCATTGATACAACCAGCCAAGAACCAATACCACAAACGGGTACAACCCATGGACTAGATCGATCAAGAACCGAATCCAAGAACGACACAACCCTCTCGTCTATAAGGCGATGGACCGATTATGAGAAACCCATCCCAAACAATGCAAAGCACCATGGCTAAAGAGCCAAGACACAATTGCAAATGATGTGATAAACCCGCTCATCGAGTAATCTAGGCCCATCTCACAAGAACCATACAACTCGAGCTCCAATCTCCATTGGATGCGAGAGGGAAAGACGTTCAATCAACTCAACGGTTGCTTATCTATTACATCCAAAAACTTGTTCTTACAAAGGAGAAGAAACTCCCTTAAATAGGCATCTTCCAAAAACTAAAATAAAGACAACTAAACCAACAATTAATAAACCTAAAATAACTAAGAAAATAAAGCGATGAACCGGCTCTTAAAATGCAAGTGAACCGGCCCCAAATAAACAACTTAATCCTAATCAAAACACAAACAATTTAGGCAACTAATGATTACAAACTTCAGCATCAATCAGCTTCTTCGTTTTCGGTTCCGTATCATTCTCTCCTTCTTGGAAAAGCTTCGACCCCGAAGCTTGTGGTAAGTCCGATGGAGGCAATACAGGGTAGAGGTACTCCGACGCAATGAAACGACTAACATCACCCTTATCATCCGGCCAGTTAACTATGTGCACATAACCAAACCCACGGGCAAGGACCCGAAAAGGCCCTAGACCGTTTGGGTTCGCGTCAAGCCGAGGGCGGCCTCGCTGCGGTATCTTGACCCAAACCCATGTCCCGGCCGCATGAGTGGACCTCCTCCGAGCTTGGCGAGCGGTCTCAGCGTCGAGGCGTGATGGTGGCTTGCGGTTTGCCTTAGAACGTGGGCGTCCTCTGCGGGCTGGAACACGAGCGGTTGAAGACGACTCCATGGGAGGCCGATGTTGATACGGGGATCCTCGTCTTGCAAGGCCGTGGTTGAAGGCCGTAGACTAGGTGAGATGGCTGCGGCGCAGCAGCTCAACGGGAGAGAAGAAGGGCGGCGGTGGTGTTGCGGTTTGACGGAAGTAGAAGAGGGAAAGGAGTAATGGCGCTGCAGTTCGACGAGAGTAGAAGAGGTAGGCGTGAGGGTGCTGCAGCTTGACGGGAGTAGAAGAGGGAGAGGCGTGAGGGCGCTGCAGTTTGACGGGAGTAGAAGAGGGAGAGGCGTGAGGGCGCTACAGTTTGACGGAGTAGAAGAAGGAGGCGTGGTGGCTAAAATGTGTAGGAGGTGGTTATGGACGAGAGGTGGGTATGGGTAATGGGGTAGTGGGCAGTTTTGGTCGAAAGAGTGAGAGGTGGGTATGGGTAATGGGGTAGTGGGCGGTTTTGGTCGAAAGAGTGGAGGGTGTACGTGGGGGCAGTTTGGCTGAGGTTAGGGCGGCGGCAACACCAAGAACACCCGATGAACATCACGAACCGGAAAGTTGACGGCGCATATGGCTCTGATACCAATCTGATACGGGGATTTTCCCGTCGAGCCGGATCTAGCACCATCAACACGAGAAAGCTGAAAACGACTCCATGGGACTCATAGTTGCGGAAGCTTGTAGACTCTTTTGTGGAAAGGGAAACTAAAACTACGAAAGGGAAAGATAGGAGGCAAGCAAGCTATGCTACCCTTGAACCAACCCATTGATACAACCAGCCAAGAACCAATACCACAAACGGGTACAACCCATGGACTAGATCGATCAAGAACCGAATCGAAGAACGACACAACCCTCTCGTCTATAAGGCGATGGACCGATTATGAGAAACCCATCCCAAACAATGCAAAGCACCATGGCTAAAAAGCCAAGACACAATTGCAAATGATGTGATAAACCCGCTCATCGAGTAATCTAGGCCCATCTCACAAAAACCATACAACTCGAGCTCCAATCTCCATTGGAGGCGAGAGGGAAAGACGTTCAATCAATTCAACGGCTGCTTATCTATTACATCCAAAAACTTGTTCTTACAAAGGAGAAGAAACTCCCTTAAATAGGCATCTTCCAAAAACTAAAATAAAGACAACTAAACCAATAATTAATAAACCTAAAATCACTAAGAAAATAAAGCAATGAACCGGCCCCAAATAAACAACTTAATCCTAATCACGGAGTCGTCTTAAAATGCAAGTGAACCGGCCCCAAATAAACAACTTAATCCTAATCAAAACACAAACAATTTAGGCAACTAATGATTACAAAGTTCAGCATCAATCACCTTCTTCGTTTTCGGTTCTGTATCACTTCCTCTCTCTCCCTCAGCTGGTGGTATACCGACCTCAAGTCGATACGCGAAAACACGGAGGCTCCCTGCAACAGGTCTAGCAAATCATCAATGCACGGTAGGGGGTACTTGTTCTTGATGGTGACTTTGTTCAACTCCCGGCAATTAATGTAGAGCCTCAAAGATCCGTCCTTCTTCCTGACGAAGAAGACCGGTGTACCCCAAGGGGAAACGCTAGGGCGTATGAAATCCCTCTCGGCTAATTCCTCGAGCTGCTTCTTCAGCTCCAATATCTCGATCGGTGCCATGCGGTATGGAGCCTTGGAGATCGACCTTGTGCCGGGATCCAACTCAATAGCAAAATCCACACTCCTCTGCGATGGTAATCCGGGTGACTCCCCAAACACATCCTCGAACTCACATGTCACGGGAATCTCCTCCAGCGATGTCCCGTCTCCTCCTTCATGGCATATCACCAGAAGGCCTCACATCCCTGCCCGATAAGCCTCGCGACTCGGATCGCACTAATGATTGTACTGGCCTTCCCGAGATCCTAACCTCGGAAAATCACCTCATGACCCGTCTCTGTGGTAACCGTCACGGTCCTCCGGCTGATGTCTAACATGGCTCGATGGCGGTCCATCCAATCCATCCCAAGAATGACTTCTTCATGCACCAAATGCATGACATAGAAGTCGGCTAACCAATCACGGTTTCCCAAATGTATGGGACAACCGTGTACCTCTCGGATACCACTAACCCTACCCCCATCGGGTAACTCCACAACAAAAGGTCTTCCCTCTACTGTAACTAAGGACAACCTAGCTACACAATCATCGGATATAAAAGAGTGCGTGGCACCCGTATCAAACAAAACTCGGACCGAATGCCTATGAATTTGAATAGTACTTGTAGCTGTCGGTGTTGTTGGATCAACAACACTCCTCAACTTGAACACCCTAGCCTATGTGCCTCTGGTCTCCTAGGTAGCCCCACCACGGCCTCTACCTCGGCCCTGTCTTTGGGTTGATCCCGGTGTACGAGTCTGACCTTGTACGCTCTACTGGGAACCCTGTGGCTGAAACTGTGGCTATCATTGACTACCTTTTGCTACTCCAGCAGGCGAAGAACCCTGTTGTGACTGTGACCTGCCCTGACGGCAGAAAGCGGCTTTGTGATCCATCTGACCACAAGTGAAACATGCTAAACGTAGCTTCTTGCAAGTACTCCTAATGTGTCCGTATCCTCCACAACCATGGCACTGGGGCCCACGATCAGATGTATGTGTTGGCTGTTGTGGACCGGCACGCCTCGGGTCTGACTGCGTCCCTGCCCTCCGGCTCCTCAACTAGCTGGCCATGTCCTCTACCTCTTGTCCGGCCCTCTGGACTGTGCTGCTCTCCTGGACCCTGGGCGGTCTCTCTCATAAGCCGAAGCTCGGTCCTGGTACTCCGCTAGTGAGTCACAAAGGAATCCCGCCAAGTAAGCACGGGATGACTCCCTCAGTCTCCTAGAAAAGAGGTAGACATGCTGGTCTGTTGGAGGTGCAGCGGGTCCCAACAACGCTAACTCAGCCCGGAAGTGTCTGATCGCCACAATAACCGAAACATCCTCAAAACCTGCCTCTAGAAAATCCTGAAATATGTCCCTACGCAGTGAATTTGGGCAAAATGTCTCTCTCACGAGACGCAACAGCTGGTTTTTCCTGGTCACACCTCCTCTCACCGACCTCCACCAATACTGAGCCTACTCTATGAACAAGGTCTGAACTATCTCCACCTACCTCTCCTCCGGGCAACGGATCGCCTCTAATGCTGACTCCACGTGCCCAATCCTATGCTCCACCTCTAACCCCGCCTTCCCGTCGAAGTAGGGTACATGCTGTTGGTTGAAAGCCTTCAACCAAGAATCGTGTCTAGGAGACCTCAACTCGTCTCTATCTTTAGCAATCTCCACTACCGGCTCAGGCACTACTATTGTTGGTGCAACGACATCTGGTTGAAAGCCTTCAACCAAGAAGGGGTAGAGGTGGTCTACCCCTAACGGGTCCCACATGTGTGGTAGCTCTTGTACGTTCCATCTGATATCGTTTCGCCTTTGTTTATATTTATTTAAATCGGTATATATATATAGTACTCATAATGCTTAATATAAAAGGAACTTATAAAAACATAAAAGAAAGGTGCCGAAATCCAAAATACGACCAAGGCATAAAAGTCCAATCATCCTAAGATCACATGCATTGATGCATATCTAGTACATACAAGTCCGAAATCACCCTAAGGTATACATATATAACTATGCAATTATATATTTAATATATTCATCAAATCCAAAAATCTACGTCGCCGAGGTTTGCTTGAGGAGTGGTGGTGCCGTACATTCTAACCCAATCCCGACTCATGCATATGAATTTTGAAAACGAAAAGTCGGAACCCGTGGGGTTCCGTATATTTCTCATTCGGCCTTTAGAAGGTTGCGAGTGCCATTGTTGTCAACCTAGGGCTTTGATACCACTTTGTAACATCCCGAATCTGCGATATATCGAAATGCTACGGGCGAGACCACACAATGGGTCCCGACCCTTAGCCTGACAACAATCTCACCGGACCTTTCCAACATGGCACAAATAAAGGCGTAAAACTCGAAAACGTTTGTAATGTATGCAAGACTAGAAGATAAATCCAAAAGCGTACATCAATCTGTAATCCAACATAAGAGTAATAACGACAATAATCCCAAAAACGCCCCGTCCTATAATGTACGGCGACCCTCGGTTGTCCACTCCTCCACCTCTCTCGGAGGCGTCCCTAACCTGCGGGGCATCAACACAAGCGGTTTAGAAACGTTAGCTACATTCGAAGCATTAAAAACATGGTGAAAGCACATACACACTCATACATCATAACATCACATAATCATGCTCGACAATCAAGTCCAGTTTATTATCTTATTTATTAGGTCATATCCCGATCTAAATCAACTTTTTGTGACACGAGAATCTCCGGAAACTCGCCTCGGTCCCACTTACAGCATGGAACGGTGCGGATGCCTTCAACCGTCTAACCACGCGGGCTGGTCGCCAAGAACCTCCCAACTCTCGCAAGAGCTAGGCAGTGATGTCACCGCCCGTTATCATACACTTGGGCCAAATTTAACGTAAGGTTCGGTGGTCCTATTATCGGTTTACAAGTTATAACGAAAGTGATAAAACACACACCACCAAACACACAATGAATCTAATACAACGAATACGGTAAGTAAGTCCGGAGGGTTACCTCGTCTCTCAAATCACATACTCTAGCTTCCTTAGTGAGGAAGCACACAACCTGCTCATACAAGAATACACTCATCAACACAAGCCCACACTCATGAAGTCATAGACTTCTATCTAGTGATCTAAGCAAGGTCACCCAACTCTCAAACTAGGAAAGCATCCTAGGATCCAAGGTATTCAAGACACTCTCAACAGGCAAGGGAAACTCACAACAACGTAAAGCTCACATGATCAACAAGCCCACACTCATGAAGTCATAGACTTCTATCTAGTGATCTAAGCAAGATCACGCAACTCTCAAACTAGGAAAGCATCCTAAGATCCAAGGTATTCAAGACACTCTCAACAAGCAAGGGAAACTCACAACAGCGTAAAGCTCACATGATCAACAACAACAGCCTAGGAGAGCAAATCTAGTCTAGAAAGATCCATCATGCTTACACAACTCAAGGTCAACACTCACACCAAGCCATAAGGGCTCCAAGGCTTGCAACCACTAGATGGCATTCTCATAAGTCCTAGGTCCAACCTAAGCATGCTTCTAACAAGGTATAACAACAAGGCTAACGGAAGGAACAAAGAGGAAGGGAGGGAGGAACCTACTGATGAAGAAAACGCATCCGCTGAAGCAAGCTGGCGCCCCGGCAGAAGTTGTCACCGCCCCCGGCGGCGTCCTGGATCTGCCCCTGCGTTGCTGAATTCATTATTTTTCTGTCCATGAAGAAATAAAATCCTGCATTGCTGAATTCATTATTTTTTGGTGTATATGTAGGAAATTGCTCGTATTAATGCTTCCAACCGTCAAAATCACAATGATGTGCACACTATGGGTCCTTGCTACATGCAATGTTACGTTATTCCTTGGTAATTTACATAATTTCTTATATATATACACATTATGTATATAGAATTTAAGTTTATTTCTCTAAATCATCTTTATTTACTTATTAGAAACAAAAGGATGCAAACAAGCAAACTCCATCTGAACCATTGGTCTACAAAGAGTCAAGGAAAAGGGATCCTAAATGTGTATACAAAACAGATGGAAGCAAGACCAAGGAAAACATTGTATGTGATATATAAAAATCCCTTTAGATTTTAATTTTTTGTCCTATGTTTTTTTGATTAAAATGTTTAATGAAATATCATTTATATTACCTTGTTTTACAGGAGAAAATGAGTGTCATTCAAGTGCAAATTGAGAAAGGAGAAACAAGCAATGTTGACCCTTTTAGTAAAGTGATTACTAAGAAGCGTAAAAGGGGGATATTCCTTCATGGACAAGGGATGACAAAATCCAAATTGAAGGGGAATGGAGAAAAGGGAGGTTATATTATTGATCAAGAGCTTTTTCAAAATATGAAAGAAGAATGGGCACAAGAAATGGCTCAAAGTTTGGCATGACAAATTGTAAGTCAAATACAAGCAGCAAATCCTCAATTGAACTTGGTCGTTCCAGATTTTACATGTGCATATGGAGATGAAAACGGAGAGCAAAGTGTGGATATCGATGTTGAAGTTGATCATTCACCACAGGTATGTAATAAAATTTGGCTGTTCCAGATTTTGCATTTTGTATGTGCATCTGCTGAGATTTTGTGCAGCCGGAATTGGTTGGTGTGATTGAAATTAAGCTTTGTGGTTATTGCTTAAGTTTTGTGCTGCCGGAATTCGGATGTTGCTTAAGTTTTTGATCTTGGATTATTTGACAATTTGAGTTGTTGTTGTTGTTGTCGTTGTTGTTGTTTTAGGTTTGGAATAGAGTTATATTGTTGAGTTCTTGTTGTTGTTGTTGTAGGTTTGGAATAGAGTTATATTGTTGAGTTCTTGTTGTTGTTATAGCGTGATAGTGTTTGATACGGTATTTTTGAACTATTACAGGAAGAAGATAACAAAGTATGAAGTTCAAGCCGGATTGATGGCTAACTTAACTTTTGCAAGGAATTTTTGGGTTGATTATGTGATGAATGATTAGGTGTTTGGGCGAATATGCAAATTTGTGTAATTAGGAGACTAAAATACCTTTGTTGCTACTTTTGACTAGTACTTGGTATTATTTTGGGAATGATGTACACTTTATGACTTCGTATTATTTATCTATGGTTTTACATTAGTATTTTGTACTAAGTTTGTATAATTTATAAATTATCTAATTAAGATAATGTACACAACATGTATTGTGGTAACAATTGTAGATCATATGGCAACGGCTCTATATGTAAGGTAATCGACAATTATCGACGTTTTGTAATGGTTGTCCCTTGGTAACGGGTCTATCAATATTGTAATGGTAAGATCTATTGTAATAATAATTTATTTTTGTAATGGTTTCACCTATAGTAATAGTTATGTGTCTATTGTAATTGTTTTGGACTTGATTCTTTAAATTCATCTTCGTTGCTACATACCTATTGCGAGGCTGGTTATTGTAGCAGAGCATAATTCACTACTAAAGCCTTACTATAACAATTTTGAAGCCTTAAAGTAACAAATTTTAACAGTTACAACAGGGAAATTATTTAGTAGTGTGACAGCCCATGCGGTGGCTTTGTCAGCCCCTGCGGTGGCCCTGGTCCGCCCCCGCGCCTCTGAAGATCCGCCCCGCGGTTTGAGCAGCAAAATGTCGTCTTCTTCGTTTGCGACTATGGATCCTTTGCTCCAATGTCTCCCTCTTCTTGCTGGGCTTCTCCAAACACCAACCTATGCTACATCCATCCAAACTTGAGCCACGACCTAATCGAGCCAAGAACACACACATGTAACGGATATTCAACAAGGGAAAGAGAAGGGGAATGAAGGAGAAGACTTACCAACCACTGAGATCCTTCTTCACTGCAGCTCATCCACAAGCAAATCACCAACGGAAGAGAGGAAGAGCAAAAGGGAGAGTAGAGAGGAAAATGACTAACGTGAGAGAGAAGTGAAAGAGGAGAGAGGGAGAATCCAACAAGGCTGAAAAGGTGGGAGGGAACCAAGGGGTCAGCTGGCCCCTTGTCCCCTCAGCAAGAAACGAAAGGTCCAAAAGCGGAAAAGGGAAAATGAGGGGTCAGCGCGGGATTTTGGGAATAAATCTCAGTACTCAACACACGTGCCTGCGGGAAAACTAGGCCGCTGACGCGGGAAACTCGGAAACGCCTCGACACCCAGAATAGATTTTCCGGATGTTACATCCACAATCCTCAAACGCTCACCTAAGATTCAAAGCCACTACCTGGCATTTCCACTAAGTTATGCTACATCCATCTTAGCATGCTACTAATACTAAACATAACTAGACCGAGGAAATAGGTACTCACATGACGTCAAAAGACGGAAGACGGTCTATGGATGTCGACTTGGACTCGTCAGGTCTTTATCGTGACGCTTCCGAACCTAACACAAAAACTAGACAAACTTAGCTCGTTAAATCCCGCAAAAACCCTTCCGGTTAAAATATGAAATTCTAGGAACTTGGTCGTAAGACCGCAATTGATACTTTGAGCCATAAATCGAATTTTAATCCACTAAGGCGTAAAATAAAGCATTTCAACATAAGAATATCTCGTAATCAAAATCCAAGGTTCCAAACCGCTAATACATTTCCGGGGCAAAATATGCAACATCACAAACATGCATCATAAATCCGCAATCAACTCTTCGGGCCGTAAATACGGAACTCAAGACTTTAAACCATTTACGAAAATAACTTTTGGCCAAAACCGCAAAATATAATCGTATATGGGCATAAAATCAAATTCTGAAACTTGGGCCATTTTCTATAATTAATTTTCTGTAGGGGTATAATATACAACTTCTAAAAATTAGGGTCATTATTGCAAATTCAAAGCATTGGGCACAATTTGTAATATACACAAATAAGGGGGGGCCAAAATAATCAGGGCAAATCCCTTCTTCAACCTTTTGAAACAAAACCCAACATAGGAAAGGGGAAAAAGAGCAGCCGGCGGCGCTGAATCTGCAGTGGAGGGTGGATCCGGGAGAGGCGAAGGCGGAGCCAGGGCAGCGAGGCTCTCTCGGTTTCGACAAGCCATACCCCCACTTTCACACCCCCCACTTTCATACTGGGGGCGGTGAAAGTGGGGGTATGGCTGACAGCGAAAAGGGAGGTGGCTTGGAGGTAGTGCAGACAACGCAGGGGCGGTGGTTCCACTGGCTTGCAAGTGCTTTCCCGACGGACTAAGGCGGCGACTGCGAAGCTGGCTTCTCCAGCTCTTCCTTGGTGGCTCGACAGAGGCTCGAGAAACAAAAACAAAGGAAACCCGGGAGAAGAAGGGAGAAGAAGGGTAAAGAACCACAGGGTGGAGTGTTGTGTAGGTGGTGGGTGCTCGAGCTTTGTCTCAGGTGAGCTCGATGGCTGGACAAGCGGTGTGCTAGGTTGCTCCTAGGCGGCGGCATTGGAAGGAAAGAAGCAGCCCTCCGGTGGGTGAGTTTGGACGTGAAGGAAGAATTAAAACAGAGGAGGAAAATGAAGTGAAGAGAGGGTGAAGGTGTTGGTACCGGGTAGAGGAGGTTGTCACCAGGGTTGAGAGGTTGAGTGCAACGAGGGCTCTGCTAGGCTGCTACTTCTAACACCCCGAATTCACGGGATATCGGAATGCTACGGGCGAGACCTCACAATGGGTCTTGACCCTTAGCCTGACAACAATTTCACCGGACCTTTCCAACAAAGGTACAAATAAAGGCCAAATCCGAAAACAAGTTGAATGCAATGATATGATTCCCGAATACAACGAAAGGAAAGACATCAGCCGTCTATACAAAAACGCCAAGAATACACATATATACAACAATAATTACATGGACTCAAATCCCCAAACTCGATCTATGATGTACGGAACCCCGGCTGCCCACTCCTCCGGATCACTCGGTCACACCTAACCTGCACGTCAACTACAACAACCGGTATAAAACCGTTAGCTCACATTCTAGGCATTATAAAGATATCAAGGGCACAAACACACACGGAAGCAGACATAAAACACATCATGCACATAAGCATACATATCCGGTTCTTATTCTCTTTTTAGGTTATTCCATTTCTAATTCCATTCGTTTAAAGTGTGATACGAGAGTCTTATAACTCTCGTCTGTGTCCCCATGTAACCAACAGGAATGATCCGGTGCTCAACCCGTATACCCTGAGGGAGTGATGAAGAAGCCCGCTTGTATACCATGTATGGCCTGGTCGTAGAGATCCTCCCAGTCTCCCTCGGGAGTTGGGCAGTGATGTCACTGCCCGATAATAATAACAATGGGCCAACCATATATACAACCAAGTTGCCCTTATCCAGTTTCATGAATATAAACAAAGGTAAAGCACACACCACCATCACATATCCAAATAATGCGTAAAAGCGAGATAAGTAAGTCCGTAGACTTACCTCATCCCAATGATCAACCCAATCACATTTCCCGTAGGAATATAACCAAAGACTGTTCAAGACAAGGCACAATAATCAACAACCACTCACATAAGCTAGAAGTCTAAGTCTTATATGTTCTCACAAGGTCATAACCCATCATACCCATACTAGGATAACATGCATAGTCTCAACAACACTCCAAGGTAACAACTATATGCACATCCTAGCTCACAAACTCACATCCATGTACTAACCATCTAAACCCTCACAAAGCCTCACAATGCAGCCATACCCTCATCCCATGAACCAACTCAGAATCATGCAGCCATCAAGTCATAGATCATTCCGAAAACCTCACAAACTCGCATAAGGTTCACAAGCCAATACATGGCATTCCAACTAAAAAGGTCCAACCTAGCATGTTTCTAATCATCAACACTCTCTAAGGTCATCAAAGAACCTATACTCGAGGGATGGAACTCACCAAGCAAAGATTAGGGTGCGGAAGAAGGAAGAGCACCCGTGAAAGGAAGAAGAAGACCGCAAGGGAAGGCCGACCGAACCAGCAGCCGCCCCTGCGGCCTGGGTTGGCAGCCTCTTGCGGCTCAGGTTGGCGGCCCTGCGGTCAAACATCAGTGGTCGATTCTTCGGTGGTTCTTCGATGGACCGTTAATGTGTTGATGCCTCCTAGCTTCCTTGCTCCACCATAGATGTTCTCCACATACCACAACCTCACGCAAGACATCCCAAACTCGATCCCAATCACATGCAAGTCAAAGGGAAGAAAACAAGGTAAAGCTATGGCTTCCACCATTGAAGCTTGAGGAAGAAGATGAAGGTGAAGGAATGAAGAAGGAGGGAAGGGCTTACCATCACAAATCCGGATCTGTAGCTCAACTCATTGCTGGACATCAAACAAGAGGAAGAGAAGGGAGGTCATCAAGGAAGTTCCCAAGAGCATCCAAGCCAAAGAGAGAGTGTCGAGGAGGAGGAACCATTTCACGTAAGAGTGAAATGAGAGGAGAGAGAGATAGAAGGGCCAATGCTGCCACAAAAAGGGGAAGCTCAAGGGTCAGCTGACCCATCTTTCTAATTTACGCAAGGAACCGAGTGATCCAAAGCAAGGGTGAAAAACAAGAGGTCGGAACTGATGCGGGTTGGGGCCGCAAATGACTAGATCTAGATTGGGAATCCTTGAAGACCAACAATGGACGTTTTTCCTTGAAAAATGGCACGCAAAATCAGATTGTTTAGAACCAGAAATGACGTTGGACAAAAGGGAAGAAAGAGAATGAAAAGGAACGTGGAATGTTTGGTAGAAGTAGATCCAAAAGAACCAAAAGACTCACTTACAAGAACCTTGATCAGATTGAACAAAATCCAAGCAAGATGATGCCTTCAACCCTTTCTTCTATAACCTTACACAAGCCTTCAATGGAGACAAGCTCAAGGACTAGTATTGACTAGTAGCACCAATCTCTAGAGAGATTAACACACACAAGAACAATCTAGCAGGGATTCACAACAATTCAATCAATGGCTCACATTATCGATTGAATTTTCTAAATAGGAACAAAAGCTCTCAAAGAGACGGATTATCAATTGGCTGAAATCTATCTAATCTCTAAAGAAGCTAAGGGAGGCTTTTTATATACCTAGAAAGCCTCATATCTAAAAAAAGGAATAACATTTGTCAAAAAGACAATAAAACAAATAAGAATAACCGTTAAAATGTTTTGAACCTAAAGGTTATAAAAAGTCTTGCATTTTATACCAAAAGATGATATAAAATACAAAAGAAGCTCGAAAAGCCTCAATCTTCCATTTCTTGCAATTCCGGAACAAGTGTCTCTTCTTTGCTCTTGCATGGCTCAAAATCATGTGTGCATGGTCTCCCTTCCACGTCCAAGTCGTCGGGAATCGTCATTAACGTGACTAAGGAAGCCTTAGTCAACAATAGATCATCAATGGTCTCCTTAGGAGCTAAGGACACCAACAAGTTGGACACCTCCTCTTGAATTTCTCTTGCCCTTGATCTAGTAATTGGCGTGATTGGCCCTTGCATTGTAGGACTAGTAGGGGTTGTTGGTGATGGTCCCTCATCATACTCCCCTTCTTGGGAAGGATTCGTCGTCGAATCATCACCATCCGCATCACTTGACTCAAAGGGACTTAGATCTCCTACGTTGAAAGTAGGGCTCACTCCATAGTCCTCCGGAAGCTCTAGTACATAAGCATTGTTGTCAACCTTAAGTAGTATTTTGAATGGTCCGTCTCCCCTAGGTGATAGCTTAGACTTGCGCCTTTCCGGGAACCTATCCTTCCTCAAATGCAGCCACTCGAGGTCTCCCGGTTCGAACAACACTTGCTTGCGTTCCTATTAGCCTTGGCCGCCACTTGCCTCCCCTTCTCCTCTAGCCTTTTGCGTGTCCTTTCATGCATTTCCTTGATGATCTCCACCTGTTTTTCTGCATTAAAATCTACTCGCTCCGCCATGGGAAACGGTATAAGATCAAAAGGGGCCAAACGATTCAACCCATAGACACACTCAAAAGGAGTTAGATTAGTTGAAGAATGTAATGTACGATTATATGCAAATTCTACATGAGGCAAGACATCTTTCCAAGCTTTTAAATTATCTTTTAAAACAACCCTCAGAATGATTCTTAACGTCCTATTAGTTATTTCGGTTTGACCATCCGTTTGAGGATGACTAGAAGTCGAAAACAACAACTTCGTCCCTAGTTTACCCCAAAGAGTCTTCCAAAAGAAACTAAGAAACTTAACATCCCTGTCACTCACTATACTCCTAGTTATGTAATCTAACAATTTCCCTAAAGAACAAGTTAGCTACATTAGCATCATCAGTCTTATGGCAAGCAATAAAATGGGCCATTTTAGAAAATCGATCTACTACCACAAAAATCGAATCTCTCCCCTTCTTAGTCCTAGGTAACCCATCAATGAAGTCCATACTAATATCCTCCCAAGGTGATTTAGGCGTGGGTAAGGGGGTATACAATCCATGAGGTTTCAATCTAGCCTTAGCCTTTAAACACACAAGACATCTCTTAAGCAAGTTCTCTACATCTCTAAGCATATGAGGCCAATAAAAATGTGAATGTAGCATATGATAAGTCTTATCTCTCCCAAAATGCCTCATTAAGCCTCACATATGGGCTTCCTCAACAAGTAATAGCCTAAGGGAACACTTAGGAATGCACACTTTATCAACTCTAAATAGAAAACCCTCAAACAAGTAATACTTATCAAAGGCTCCTCTAGATGCACATTGCTTAAATATGTCTCCAAAATCAGAATTATCAACATATAGATCCTTAATATAATAGAAACCTAAGACCAAAATGCCCCATTAAGCCTCCCATATGGGCTTCCTCAACAAGTAATAGCCTAAGGGAACACTTAGGAATGCACACTTTATCAACTCTAAATAGAAAACCCTCAAACAAGTAATACTTATCAAAGGCTCCTCTAGATGCACATTGCTTAAAATGTCTCCAAAATCAGAATCATCAACATATAGATCCTTAATATAATAGAAACCTAAGACCTTAAAATCCGTAGTTGTGATTAAAGAGTGTCTCCTAGAGAGAGCATCCGCTACAACATTATCCTTGCCCTTTTTATACTTTATGATATAAGGAAATGTTTCTATAAACTCCATCAATCTACCATGTCTCCTATCTAACTTATCTTGACTCCTAAAATGTCTTAAGGACTCATGATCGGTACGTAGGACAAATTCACTAGGTCATAAATAAAGTTGCCATGTTTTTAATACTCTAAACAATGCTTAAAGTTCTTTATCATAGGTCGAGTAGTTTAAACATGCTCCCTTTAACTTCTCACTAAAAAAGGCTAGTGGCTTACCCTCTTGCATGAGTACTCTAATGCCAATACCCAAAGCATCACACTCGACCTCAAAAGGTTTGGTGAAGTCCGGAAGAGCTAGGAGAGTTGCATGGGACATCCACCACTTCAACTCCTTAAACGCCTTCTCTTGAGCATCTCCCCACACAAATGGCACCTTCTTCTTTGTCAAGGACGTGAATAGGGCTGCTATGGTGCTGAAATCTCGCACAAAATGTCTATAGAAGGTTGCTAGGCCGTGGAAACTCCTCACTTGACCGACGGTTGTGGGCCTAGGTCATTCCTGGATTGCCTTGATCTTCTCTTCATCCACCTCTAGACCTCTTGTGTTCACTACAAAACCAAGAAAAACAACTTGATTAGTACTAAACTCACATTTCTTCAAATTAGCATACAAATATTCAATTCTAAGAGTTGCAAGTACTTCCCTCAAATGTTCCTCATGCTCTTCAAGTGACTTACTATAGATGAGGATGTCATCAAAGTAAACCACAACAAACCTACCAATGTAGTGTCTCAACACGTGATTGATCAATCTCATAATTATGCTAGGAGCATTGGTTAAACCAAATTGAATCACTAGCCACTCATAAAGATCAAACTTAGTCTTGAATGCCGTTTTCAACTCATCTCCCTCCCTCATTCTGATTTGGTGATAACCACTCCTAAGGTCAATCTTAGAGAACAATGTGGCTCAATTCAACTCATCTAACATGTCATTTAAACGTGGGATAGCGTGGCGGTACTTAATGGTGATGTTGTTGATGGCTCTACAATCAACACACATCCTCCATGTATTGTCCTTCTTA
This sequence comes from Fagopyrum homotropicum, assembly GCA_033239125.1. Taxonomy (NCBI): domain Eukaryota; kingdom Viridiplantae; phylum Streptophyta; class Magnoliopsida; order Caryophyllales; family Polygonaceae; genus Fagopyrum; species Fagopyrum homotropicum. The sequence continues at coordinate 66,078,851 of BSWB01000005.1, forward strand.
GGCACTAAGAGGACAGGAACGGCACTAGGACTCAAACTCTCCCTTACATAACCCTTATGTAGGAGTTCTTGCACTTTGTTTTGGATCTCTTGGCTCTCCTTAGGGTTCATCCTATAGGCTGGACGGTTTGGGAGTGTAGCACCGGGAATAAGGTCTAATTGGTGCTCAATACCTCTAAAAGGTGGAAGGCTAGTCGGTATCTCGTCGGGAAACACATCACTAAACTCATCTAGGATAGCTAGGATGGGCTTAGGTAGGGTGGCCTTGGCTTCATCACTCAAAGTCACTAAGGTTTTGCACAATCTCACAAGAATGGCATCTAAAGGGGTGTAATCTAGGATGTACTCCTCCTTGGATGCTAGAAGGGCACTAGAAGGTGTGGCTAATAGGGTTGTGTCAGTCTTGGCCATGGGTTCTGATTTAGGCCGTGAGCTATCCCCTCTCTTTTTCCCTTCATTTTGCTTCACACTCAACTCCTTCGTCTTCTCATAAAATTCAGCAATCTGCAATAGTGTCATAGGCTTAAGAGTTAGTGTTTGACCATTAAATTCAAAGGTATGCCTATTAGTAAAACCATCATGCTTAACTCTCCTATCAAATTGCCATGGACGTCCCAAAAGAATATGACAAGCTTGCATGGGAACTACATCACAAGTAATTGTGTCCTCATAGCTACCTAAAGTGATAGTAACTCTAGCTTGCCTATTTACTTTTAATTCTCCACAATCATTCATCCAATGCAATTTATAAAGCCTAGGGTGATAAAATGTGGTAATTTGCAACTTATTAATCAAATCAGTGCTAGCTATATTGCAACAACTACCTCCATCTATGATCATATTACATACCTTCCCTTTAATTAGACATCTAGTATGAAATAGGTTCTCTCTTTGATTATCCTCACACGGAGCTTGCTTAGCATGCAAAGTTCTTCTAGCTATTAATGATTCTCCATGCTCATATTCAATGCCCTCATCACTATCACTACCAATTTCATACAGTCCATTAAGGTTGGTGTTATCATCGTTTTCATGTTCATCCTCACTCTCATATTGTCCAAATTGATTTAAAATCAGAATTTTCTTATCAGGACAATCCCTCATATGACCTCTACCTTGACATTTAAAACACACAATATCTCTAGAACGAAGAGTAGAGTCAGAGGTACTCCCTTTAGGACCACTTGAAGGCTCATTCAAGGGTCTAGAAGATGAATGAGGTGTTGAGCTCCTTCTTTGTGCTCCTTGGTCCATGGTTGATGCTTTTCAGTCCTCCTTGGTGGATGTAGACTCACGGCTGTAGGACCCTTGAGGCCGGCTGTTTTGTGCTTTCCATGAACTTGTAGCTCCAAAGCTTGTCTTGGCACCTTGGTTCCTAACCTTCGTCTTCTTCTCTACTTTGATTGCCAAATGCAGCAACTCCACCATGGTACTATAAGGGTACACATCAATTTCATTAGCCAAAGATGAGTTTAAAATGCGTAGATACCTTCAACCATTAGCTTTCACCATTGCCATTTGCATAGAGGTGTAGACCTCTTCGGCAGTCATGGCTTCTTGTCTAAGGTTCTCCAACCTTTGCCTCATCTCCCTAGCATAATGTTGAGGTACAAAACGAGCTCTCGTCAAGGCCTACATTTATTCCCATGTAATGATGGCCGGATCCAACGTTCTTCTCTTTCCTTGACAAGATGATCCCACCATCCCAGTGCATAGCCTTGGAACTCCAATGATGCAAGCTGGACCTTCCTTTGCTCTCCAAAGTGATGGAAAGACCAAATTTGCTCCAATTTAGTCTCCCAATCCATTTAAGAATCCGGGTCACACTTGCCTTCAAAGCTGGGGATCTTGACCTTCACTTTCCCTATTCCATCTAGCTCTTAATAAGGCCTAAATGGCTCATATTCTCGTCCTCTCCTTGGCTGTGGGTGACGCCTAGGGAACTCTCTCCACATATCTTCTTCCTCAACATCCTCTTGTGGCTCCTGAAAATCATCAACAAAACCTTGCACATTAGGTGTTCTAGGAAGAGTGTTAGCATGTCTCATACCTTGCCCTTGAGGTGTTCTTTGGGGTGAGTCAGGGGTTGTTTCTCTAGGGGCATCTCTAGATGTGCCTCCTAGCTCGAAAGTGGACCTCGGCTGTGGCGTGGCCATGGGTGCTGGCCGAGGCTCCAACGTGCCAATCTGGTGGGTCAATCTTGCCACTGAATCCATTAGTTGCTTCAACATAACAAATGTCTCCGGGTGCATTGGCTCACTGTTTTGGGACTTGCTTGGACTATTAGACCTAGACATGATAAAAAAAACACACAAAACAAGCAAGCTAGTTGAATTAGATAAAACAAAAAATTCTCACAAGTGTTTACTCTCACTCTCACACTCAAGTTGTGTTGATCACAAGCTATATGATGCAATTGACTTGGATGGATTAAAACTCCTTCTAATATCAATGACTTAGCTCAACTAGCACACTCCTTGACTTGAATAAGGGTAATACACGGCTGCTTGAAAGTTTACAACAGAAAAACGTTATGATAGACACTAAGAGATAGAGATAAGACTCAAGATTCAAAGAAATATGTAAGAGGTTGTTATGGACTCTCAAAGATGGTAAACTCAAGATATTATAGAATTAGAATGAAACAAGAAAGATAGAGACACAAGAGACTAAGAAGAGAGCTTCACTTACCTTGTCCTTATGCAATGGAGAGAGATATGGCCGACTGTTAAATGTTGGTTTTAGGTAATGGTAATGGATAAGAAATGAGGTAGGTAACTCTTGTTTGTAGTCTCAATGATCCTTTCACAATCAGATTGCAAAAACTCTTGTTTTTCTAGCTTCTACACAACTTAGGTTGGTATAGAATATGATATGATATGTATGATAGATTGGAAGCATGAAATGATATGATAAAATGTCCTTCTTCCTTTTTAATTAAATGTAGGACCTTCCTTGGCTGGTGTTCTTTTTGTAATAAAAATAGGAGAGAGGAATGAAAATAAAATTGAAAAGAAAAAGAGATAACTAACTAGAAGTAGTCTCTTGGTTGTTGCTACAATTTAGGAGCTTTTTGTGGCCTCTCTCTTCTATTTTGCAACGTCTGATTTGTCTTTGGAGGAGTGGTCCCCATTTGCTTCTAAAATTGTGTTGGGAAGTTATTTGACAAGAGAAAAAAAGAGCTGGACGTTTTTGATGAAGAACAGGCGAAGAAAGTGATGTAGAATGGCTGGAAAATGGCGGTTTTAGCTTGGCTTTCTCTCTTCTCCAATAAACACAAGAAACAGAGCAAATTAGACTCAAATAGACTCTTAAAATGAAGCAATTGACTCAAACAAAGAAAAGACTCAAAGAAGATACTCAAACCGTCATTGGTGATGGTTGATTCCGGACTCGCAATCAACTAGCTCTGATACCACTTTGATGCGGGTTGGGGCCGCAAATGACTAGATCTAGATTGAGAATTCTTGAAGACAAACAATAGACGTTTTTCCTTGACAAATGGCACGCAAAATTAGATTGTTTAGAACTAGAAATGACGTTGGACAAATGGGAAGAAAGAGAATGAAAAGGAACGTGGAATGTTTGGTAGAAGTAGATCCAAAAGAACCAAAAGACTCCCTTATAAGAACCTTGATCAGATTGATCAAAACCCAAGCAAGATGATGCCTTCAGCCATTTCTTCTATAACCTTACACAAGCATTCAATGGAGGCAAGCACAAGGAGGGACTAGTATTGACTAGTAGCACCAATCTCTAAAGAGATTAACACACACAAGAACAATCTAGCAGTTTTTCACAACAATTCAATTAATGGCTCACTTTATTGATTGAATTTTCTGAATAAGAACAAAAGCTCTCAAAGAGACGGTTTATCAATTGGCTGAAATCTATCTAATCAGGAAAGAAGCTAAGAGAGGCTTTTTATATGCCTAGAAAGCCTCCTATATAAAAAAAGGAATAACATTTGTCAAAAAGACAATAAAACAAATAAAACAACTAAAACAAATAAAAATAACCCTTAAAATGTTTTGAACCTAAAGGTTATAAAAAGTCTTGCATTTTATACCAAAAGATGATATAAAATACAAAAGAAGCTCCAAAAGCCTCAATCTTCCATTTCTTGCAATTCCGGAACAAGTGTCTCTTCTTTGTTCTCGCATGGCTCCAAATCACGTGTGCATGGTCTCCCTTCCACGTCCAAGTCATCGGGAATCGTCATATACGTGACTAAGGAAGCCTCAATCAACAATGGATCATCAATGGTCTCCTTAGGAGCTAAGGACACCAACAAGTTGGACACCTCCTCTTGAATTGCTCTTGCCCTTGATCTAGTGATTGGACCTTGCATTGTAGGACTAGTAGGGGCTGTTGGTGATGGTACCTCTCACAAAGACTCTCCAAGACTAACAACCGAACATAAGGTTGAACATCGAATATGAAACACTCCAAATCCGCGGGACTCGGGATGTCATATTGGGATAGGATCTCACAATGGATCCTGACCCTAGCCTGAAAACAAGTTCACTGGACCTTACAACATGACACTGACAGATATAAAACAAATGCATAAAATTATATAAACTGTACAACCAAAAGGTAAAACAACATAGCCGAGTATAGACAACAACGTCCTCACACAAGAGGTAACAAAAGATCATCCTCACACAGGAGGGAAAAGTAACCAACCCCAAAAGGCCATAACATCCTATGTACGAGAGGTCCTCGGCCTGCCACTCTAGCAACACACCTATCTTGTGGGGCATCTACAACATGGTAATAAACCATTAGCCTTCAAAACTAAATTAGGGTTGCATGAATGGCTTGTTATGCCATTTCGGTTAACCAATGCTCCATCTACTTTTATGAGTTTAATGAACCATGTGTTAAGACAATTCATAGGGAGATTTGTTGTAGTGTATTTTGATGATATCTTAATCTATAGCATGTCCCTAGAGGAGCATGAAGAACATCTAAGGGAAGTTGTTTTTACCCTTAGGGCTGAACACTTGTATGCCAACCTGAAGAAAGGTAGCTTTTGCACTAATGAAGTTATATTTCTTGGTTTTGTAGTAACTACACAAGGCCTACAAGTGGATGAGGAGAAGATTAGAGCTATTCGAGATTGGCCAACACCTACATCCATTAGCCATGTAAGGAGTTTCGATGGGCTTGCAATTTCTATAGGCGCTTTGTGAGAGACTTCAGTACCATTTCTGCACCCTCGACGGAGATTTGCAAGAAACATGCACCATTTGTGTGGGAAGCAGCTCAAGAACGTGATTTTAACAAGATGAAGTTGGTTCTCACCGAGGCACCCTTACTAGCTCTCCCTGACTTCACTAGGCCTTTCGAAGTGGAGTTTGATTCATCGGGAATTGGCATAGGAGTTGTACTTGTGGCCTAGATGGATGGAATTTATTGAGACTTTTCCCAATGTTATCAAGTATAAAAAGGGAAAAGATAATGTAGTTGCGGACGCTCTTTCAAGGAGGCATACATTGCTAACTACATTGGATGCTAGGGTGTTAGGATTTGTTTACATTAAGGAGCTCTATGAATCTGATCTTGACTTTGGAGAAACATATAAGCTTTGTGTGCAAAAAAGGTTCCTTAGATAAATTCTATTTGTCTGACGGATTTCTATTTCGAGTAGATAAGGTGTGCATACCTAGGTGTTCCCTTCGTTTGCTGTTAGTAGAAGAAGCCCATAAAGGAGGTTTAATGGGTCGTTTTGGGAGGGATAAACTTATGCTATGCTGCACTCAAAATTTTATAGGCCACATATGCTTAGGGATGTTGAAAATGTGCTTAAAAGGTGTTTAGAGTGCCTTAGAGCTAAATTGAAATTGAATCCTCATGGATTGTATACACCTTTGCCAACCCCCACAGCCCCTTGGGAAGACATTAGCATGGATTTCATAGTGGGATTGCCTAGGACTAGAAGAGGTAGGGATTCGATATTTGTGGTTGTAGATCGATTCTCTAAGATGGCTCACTTTATTGCTTGTCACAAAACTGATGATGCAACCAATGTAGCTAATTTGTTCTTTCGGGAAGTAGATAGGTTACATGGTATTCCAATGACAATAGTGAGTGATATGGATGTTGTTCTTGAGTTACTTTTGTAAAACTCTTTCGGGACAGCTAGGAACTAAGTTGTTATTTTCTACATCAAGCCACCCCCAAACTGATGGGCAAACAGAAGTAACTAATAGGACCCTAACAACACTTCTAAGGGCTGTCATCAAGAAGAAATTGAAAGAATGGGAAGATGTGATACAGAATTGTCCGTGAATGAGTCGATCTAGGCACAATGATCTCGAATCCGGCTGAATGAAACGAATCCAGATGCGGAATGAAACGTGGATGGGGAATGGACGTAGGAAGGTGTAGAGAAGAACCAAAGAGAGTCAACGAAAGGAACCAAGGCTGAAGAGCCAAAACCCCACTTCGTGAATGCCCTAGACCCGTCTCCAATACAACTTTACACTAGCTCCGGCTGGACTAGCACAAAGAAGGACTCGTGAAGGCTCGAAGCACCAATCCGAAGGCGGTTGACACGAACAAGCTCAACCAAGCAAACAACAGCAATGCCAACCAAACACTCTCTTGTTCTTTGATTGATTTTGTGAATGATTACAAATGTAATTCTAAGCAATGAATTTAACGTACCTAATCAGCAGCTAAAGAGGCTATATATAGACTCTTTTATCTAGACAAAAATAAAGAAAAGAAAACTAAAACATTAGTGGGAAGGTGGTAATAAGAGAGCTTCCTCTGTAGCTAACAACCTAACAAACAACTAATTCAGCATGAGAATAGGCTGACTTATTCAAACTAATCTTTGGAGTGAGCTGGACGTTTTTTAAGGGCCAAATGGACTATCCGAATGAGCTGAATTGTTCAACAGATCCATGAGTGATTTGGATGGTTTTTAAGAGCCCAAATGATGATCCGAATGAGGGAGCTGATTACTCTTCTTGGGCCTCCTTGAACGTGATCAGCTGGCTACCTTCTTGGGCTGCCTTGGACGTGAGCAGCTGCCTCCCCTCTTGGGCTGCCTTGGACGTGACCAACAGCCTCCCCTCTTGGGCTTCTTTGGACGTGATCAACAACTTCTCCTCTTGGACTGCTTTGGACGTGAGCAACAACTTCTCCTCTTGGACTGCTTTGGATGTGAGCAACAGCCTCCCCTCTAGGACTGCTTTGGACGTGAGCAACATCTCCTCCCTTTGCTTGCTTGCTTGCTCCTGCATTCATCAAAAGATTAACACATGATGTATGGCAATTAAATGGTTCACGCATTGTGCCAAGCAATAGCACTTCCCTTGACGTAGCTTCTTGGATCTCCTTAGTTCTTGCTCTAGTAATGGGACCTTGATATCTTCCATGTGATGGTCCTACATCATCCACTCCTTCTTGGAAAGAATTCGACCCCGAATTTTCATCTTGTTCCGAATCTCCTTCATAGGGGCTCAAATCTCCTACATTAAAAGTGGTACTAACTCCATACTCTTCCGGTAAGTCCAACACATAAGCGTTGTCGTTAATCCGGTGTAAGACTTTGAATGGTCCATCACCCCGTGGGCTAGCTTGGAATGGCGTTTTGTTAGAAACCGCTCTTTCCTTAGATGTAGCCAAACTAAGTCGCCGGGCTTGAAAACCATCTTACGACGTCCTTTGTTATTCCGAGCTGCAGTTTCAACGCCCTTCTTATCAAGTGCAACCTTGGTCTTAGCATGAAGTTCTTTAACGTAGTCCGCCTGTTCCAAAGCATCAAAAGCTACTCAATCCTTTCGAGGAATCGGTAATAAGTCCAAAGGAGTTAAAGGGTTAAATCCATAAACACATTTGAAAGGTGATAACGAAGTGGAAGAATGCATGGTGCGATTATAAGCAAACTCGATATGTGGTAACATGTCTTCCCATTCTTTTAAGTTATCTTTCAACATGGTTCTAAGGAGGGTCGTTAGGGTCCTATTGGTGACTTCCGTTTGCCCATCTGTTTGGGGATGACTAGAGGTCGAGAATAGTAATCTAGTGCCCATTTTTCCCCAAAGCGTTTTCCAAAAGAAACTCAAAAACTTGACATCCCTATCACTAACAATAGTTTTAGGTATTCCATACAATCTCACTATTTCCTTAAAGAAAAGATTAGCAACATTATATGCATCATCAGTTTTATGACATGGAATAAAATGTGCCAATTTAGAGAATCTATCTACTACCACAAAAATGGAATCTCTTCCTTTCTTAGTCCTAGGTAGTCCAACAATGAAATCCATACTTATATCTTCCCAAGGGCCATTAGGCGTCGGTAAGGGTGTATACAGCCCGTGGGGTTTGTACCCTAGCTTTGGTCTTAAGACATTCAATGCACCTTTTCAGCATGTGTTCTACATCCCTTAACATATGAGGCCAATAAAAGTGAGTTTGCAACATGTGATAAGTTTTGTCCCTCCCAAAATGCCCCATTAAACCTCCTTTATGGGCTTCTTCCACTAATAAGATCCTAAGGGAACATCTAGGTATGCAAATTTTATCCACTTTAAACAAGAAACCTTCAAACACAAAATACTTATCATAAGGGCCTTGAGTAGTGCATTTATGAAATATCTTCCCAAATTCAGCATCATCCACATATAATTCTTTAATGTAAGTAAAACCTAACATCCTAGAATCCAAGGTGGTGATCAAGGTGTATCTTGGCTCCTAAAGTGTTTAAGTGAAGTGTCTAAGGCCAAAGCTAAAGTGTCTAAGTGAATCATGATCGGTTTTCAAAACAAACTCTTGAGGCCAAAGGTAATGTTGCCATGTTTTGAGTACTCTAAACAAGGCATACAATTCTTTGTCATAAGTGGAGTAGTTTAAGCATGCACCCTTCAATTTTTCACTAAAGAAAGCTAGAGGCTTACCTTCTTGCATAAGGACGCCGCCAATACCAATACCGGACGCGTCGCATTCAACCTCAAAGGGTTTAGTGAAGTCCGGTAGAGCGAGTAGTGGTGCATGGGTGAGGCGTCTCTTGAGCTCTTCAAAGGCTCTTTGCTGCGGTTCATTCCACTCAAAAGGAACCTTCTTTTTGGTCAAAGTCATGAGTGGTGCTGCAATAGTACTAAAATCTCTCACAAATCTTCTATAGAATGTAGCTAGGCCATGGAAACTCCTCACGTCGCCAACCGACCTAGGAATGGGCCATTCATTGATTGCCTTCACCTTGTCCTCATCCACTTGCAAACCATTGGCACTTACTACAAAACTAAGAAAAATCACTCGGTTAGTATAGAAATCACATTTTTGAATATTAGCATACAAGTATTCTATATGCAATGTAGCAAGCACATCTCTCAAATGATTTTCATGCTCTTTTAAAGTCTTACTATAGATAAGAATGTCATCAAAGTAGACTACAACAAATAAACCAATATAAGGTCTCAAAATATGATTCATTAATCTCATGAAGGTACTAGGAGCGTTAGTTAAGCCAAAAGGCATTACTAGCCACTCATTGAGACCAAATTTGGTTTTAAAAGCTGTTTTCCATTCATCCCCTTCCCTCATTCTAATTTGATGGTAGACACTCCTAAGGTCAATCTTAGTGAAAATTGTAGCTCCATGTAACTCATCAAGCATGTCATCTAAATGGGGAATCGGGTGTCTATTCTTGATAGTAATGTTATTGATTGCTCTACAATCAATACACATTCTCCAAGTATTATCCTTCTTGGGTACTAGCAGGACGGGAACGACACAAGGACTAAGGCTTTCCCGAACATACCCCTTATCTAGCAAGGCTTGAACTTGGTTCTGAATTTCCTGGGCTTCCGTAGGGTTCATCCTATAGGCGGGCCTATTGGGAAGAGTGGCTCCGGGTATTAAATCTATTTGGTGTTCAATGCCCCTAATGGGCGGCAAGCCGGCTGGAATCTCCTCAGGAAAAACGTCCCTAAACTCGTCTAACAGCCCCTGGATAGAACTAGGAAGTGGAATCGTAGAGTCATGAGGCACATTCACTAGAGATTTACACAAACTCATCATTAGCACATCCGTAGAAGCATAGTTAGTGACATATTCATTCCTAGACTCAAGATAGCCACTTGTTGGTTGTACTAACAGTGTTTGATGGGTTTTGTTCTCCTTACTCTTAGGCCGTGTGATCTTAGGCTTGGGAGGGGTTCCTTGCTCTACCCTCTTGTTCTCATAGTACTCGGCTATTTGTAAAGGTGTCATAGGTTTAAGTGTTAAAGTTTTACCTTTATACTCAAAGCTATATTTATTAGAATACCCATCATGAACAACTTTCCTATCATATTGCCATGGACGGCCAAGCAACAAGTGACAAGCATTCATAGGCACAACATCACATGTAATAACATCCTCATATGACCCTAATGTTATATTGACCTTAGTTTGCTTATTGACCTTAAGTTCTCCACACTCATTCATCCAATGTAGTTTATATGGCCTAGGGTGATAAAATGTAAGAAGTTGTAATTTGTTTACCATTTCAGTGCTAGCTATGTTGCAACAACTTCCTCCTCAATTATCACATTACACACTTTTCCTTTAATACTACACCTAGTATGAAATAGATTTTCACGTTGGTTATCCTCACAAGGTGCTAGTTGGACATGCAAAGTTCTCCTAGCTATCAAAGATTCACCTTGTTCATACTCAATGCAATCATCATTCTCATTTTGTTCATTGTCATTAATTAATGCATTTTCATCATCTAATTCCACATCATCCTCACTCTCATATTCTCCTAGATGATTTATGATCAAAGTGCGTCTATTAGGACATTCTCTACTCATGTGTCCTCTACCTTGGCATTTAAAACACACAATGTCCATAGTTCTAGAGTTAGAGATAGGAGTACTCCCTCGATGATCACTCGAAGGCTCATTCAAGGATCGTGGTGTAGTGGACGGTGTAGAAGACCTTCTTTGCCCTTCTTGGCCCATAGGTGCCGACTTTCTCTCTTCCTTCCGGCCTCCTTGATCCTTGCTGTGGTTAGGCAGCCGGCTCCCTTGTACTTTCCAAGCGTTGGGCGCCCCATGAGTTGGCTTGTATTCCTGGTTTTGCACCTTAGTCTTCCTTTCCACCTTAATGGCCAGGTGTAGTAATTGCTCCATGGTGCTGTAGGGATACATATCAACTTCATTAGCCAAATTAGAGTTCAGAATACGAAGGTACCTAGCCATAGTATTTTCTTCATCCTCTAGAACGTTGGCCTTCACCATAGCAACTTGCATATTCGTATAGGCTTCCTCAGCGCTAAGTGAGCCTTGTCTCAAATTTTCCAGCCGTTGTCGAAGCTCTCGGGTATAGTGAGGTGGAACGAACCGGGACCTCATTAGTGCCTTCATATGCTCCCATGTGGTGATTTGAGGATCCAATGTTCGAACTCTTTCTTTGACTACGTGATCCCACCATACCAAACCATAGCCTTGGATCTCAAGAGCGGCTAGCTGAACCTTCCTAGGCTCGCTGAAGTTATGACACAACCAGATCTGCTCAACTTTAGTTTCCCACTCCGTGTAGACGTCGGGATCACACTTTCCTTCAAAGACGGGAATTTTGATTTTGACTTTGCCGAGTCCGTCTTGCTCTTGATAGGGCCGCAGATTATCACGTTCTCGTCCTTGCCTTGGCTGCTGGAATGGTCGATTGTAACCTTCCCAAGTATGGTCCTCAAAAGGATCTTCATTCCGTCGCTGAAAGTTATCAACAAATGGTGGCATGTTAGAAGCATTAGGGAGGTCGTTGGACTGTAAATTACCTTGATCCGGATGATCCGGCTCTCTAGTAACGCGTGAAGGACCGCCAAACTTGTAGTTGGTTCTCAAAGGTGGCGTCCCTGCTGGTGGTGTTCGTGCTTCCATAGACTCCACTCGTTTGGATAGGTTAGCTACGGAATCGAACAATTGTTTCAATAGACTGATCATCTCAGGCGTGACGGTCTCGCTACTAGACTTGCTGGGACTTAAGGACTTGGACATGCTCAAGTAACAAACAAAGAACCGGTTAGGTTAGAAAAGCAAAGATCTCACTTGTGTATCGCTCACTCTCTCGTTGGTATTGCCTAGCTGGTGGCTCGAGTTGTAAGGATCCAACACCTTAAGATCACGATTTCCGAACCTTCTTAGCAACCCTTTGGAACTAGAACTGCTGAAACTGATGTTAGTGTCGGAGATGAATCAAGACACCCCTAATTGGAGTATTGACCGTTGGGTTGGTGTAGGTATGGTGATTTGTGTTTAGAATGACGTAGAAGTTGTTTTGAGAGAGTTTTCTTGTGCTTGATTAAAAAAAGGGCCAGCCGTTTTTTTGTATGGTCTTTTTTTTTTTTTGAAAGATCTCTTAAAGGAATGGGAAGACATGTTAGATAATGATGGTAAAGACGCACGAATGAAGAAGAAACAAATGGAACGAATTAGATGAAGGTAGAAGGATAGGAAGATAGAACCGGAGAGATGTCGATTGAAAGAACCTTTGATTTCGGAATCAAAGACCCAAACAACGCAGCCAACGACCCTGCCTTATACAACCTTACACAAATATGGAGCTTCGAAGCACCAATCTCAAAGAAGATTGACACAACGCAAGACAACTAAGCCGGAAAATTCAGCAACCAATGATTCTCACCAAAAGCTCTCTTTTGATTGAAAATACGTAAACACAAATTTCACAAATAGTCTGATCTCTTAGACTTTGTCAAAGATTTGTAGGAGAGAAGGTAACCGAAATTGATTGGAGAGAGGGTTACCGAAATGTGTATGCAGCGTTGAGCTCTTCTTGTTTTTGTTTTGTGTTTACCTCTCCTCAAGATGTTGTCCGGCACTAAGAACCCTTGGTTTTTGATTTTGAACACTTCAAGCACAAGTTAAACCTCAATTGGATAAGCAATAGGTTAACAAAGAAGAAAGGAGTGATCAATTGTACCAACTGATACAGAATTGTCCGTGAATGAGTCGATCTAGGCACAATGATCTCGAATCCGGCTGAATGAAACGAATCCAGATGCGGAATGAAATGTGGATGGTGAATGGACGCAGGAAGGTGTAGAGAAGAACCAAAGAGAGTCAACGAAAGGAACCAAGGCTGAAGAGCCAAAACCCCACTTCGTGAATGCCCTAGACCCGTCTCCAATACAACTTTACACTAGCTCCGGTTGGACTAGCACAAAGAGGGACTCGTGAAGGCTCGAAGCACCAATCCGAAGGCGGTTGACACGAACAAGCTCAGCCAAGCAAACAACAGCAATGCCAACCAAAAACTCTCTTGTTCTTTGATTGATTTTGTGAATGATTACAAATGTAATTCTAAGCAATGAATTTAACGTACCTAATCAGCAGCTAAAGAGGATATATATAGACTCTTTTATCTAGACAAAAATAAAGAAAAGAAAACTAAAACATTAGTGGGAAGGTGGTTTTAAGAGAGCTTCCTCTAATGTAGCTAACAACCTAACAAACAACTAATTCAGCATGAGAATAGGCTGACTTATTCAAACTAATCTTTGGAGTGAGCTGGACGTTTTTTAAGGGCCAAATGGACTATCCGAATGGGCTGAATTGTTCAACAGATCCATGAGTGATTTGGATGGTTTTTAAGAGCCCAAATGATGATCCGAATGAGGGAGCTGATTACTCTTCTTGGGCCTCCTTGAACGTGATCAGCTGGCTACCTTCTTGGGCTGCCTTGGACGTGAGCAGCTGCCTCCCCTCTTGGGCTGCCTTGGACGTGAGCAACAGCCTCCCCTCTTGGGCTGCTTTGGACGTGATCAACAGCTTCTCCTCTTGGACTGCTTTGGACGTGAGCAACAACTTCTCCTCTTGGACTGCTTTGGATGTGAGCAACAACCTCCCCTCTAGGACTGCTTTGGACGTGAGCAACATCTCCTCCCTTTGCTTGCTTGCTCCTGCATTCATCAAAAGATTAACACATGATGTATGGCAATTAAATGGTTCACGCATTGTGCCAAGCAATAGCACTTCCCTTGACGTAGCTTCTTGGATCTCCTTAGCTCTTGCTCTAGTAATGGGACCTTGATGTCTTCCATGTGATGGTCCTACATCAAGATGTCTTGCCACATGTTGAGTTTGCCTATAATAGAGTCGTCCACTCATCTACTTCCATCTCTCCCTTTGAGTGTGTTTATGGATTTAATCCGCTAACCCCTTTTGATCTTACATCGTTACCTAAGAAGGAGCGAGTGGATTGAAGTGCTAAAACGCAGGTTGAACACATTAAGGAGCTACATAGTAGGACAAGGATCAAGCTCGAGGAGAAAGGCAAATACAAAGCAGAAAAGGCGAATCAAGGACGGAAGAAGATTATATTTGAAGCCAGCGACCTTGTATGGCTACTTTTGAGGAAGGAGAGATTTCAACAGCTTCGGAAATCCAAGCTCTCCCCAAGAGGAAATGGGCCTTTCAAGGTGTTACACAAGGCGGGTGACAACGCCTATGTGCTTGACTTGCCGGATGATTATGCTTGTGATCCCACATTCAATGTGAGGGATCTAAGTCCTTTTCCGCTTCTGGATGATGATCAAGACAATTCGAGGTCGAATTCTTCCAAAGAAGGGGGAGAATTATGAAGGATCATATGAGCTAACTCCTTCTTCACCACCTCAAGGGACTCTAACAAGAGCACAAGCTAAACGTCAAGCTGAGATGGATGCTCTTTTCCTATACATGGTCCATGAAGCTCAATCTAGTCCACCTTTATCAAGTCTAAGGAGCATCTTGTGGATCTGCCACAAACCCATCCCAGCCAAGATGATTAATGGAGCTTAAATTGTATTTCTATTTGCTGGGCAGGCCTTGGGACGCATTTCAAAGGACAGACGGAGGCCTTGAAATCAGATACAAGGGGTTTCACGTGTGTGCATGTACATGGCTGGAACATGCATTTAAGTATGTGGACGTGAGAGGCTGAATATGAGAGTTTAATTAGGCCCAATTGTGTTCTATGTTTGCTGGGTTTTATTTAACTCCTCTCAATGTAATTATTGTCATTAGTTTCTTTATTCTGTTTTAGAAGAAAGGCCTAGGATGTATATAAAGTCATTTCTCTCTTCTTTTGTAGTTAGTCAAGTTTATACAAGTTTTGCTGAGAGCATTTTCAAAATTGAATCCAAGAGAATTCAATCATTCTTGTCTCGTGAGTTTGTGTGTGTGATCTGGCTTTCTCGTTCTTGTGTATGTCAATCTCCTTCGGGATTGGTGTTGCAAGACAAACAAGGCACCCTCTTCCTGCTCTCGATTCTCATATCGATAGTGTGGAATTGTAAGAAGCGGGGTCGAATCGTCACTGGTTTGGTTCTTGGATCTCGAATCCAAGGGTTCTATCATTGTTCCTTTCGGTTCTTCTTGCCCCTTTAGGTTTTCTAATTTTTCATTGCTGTCTATGTTTGTTAGTTTCGTGTGTTCTTCATTCTTCAGAACAGGTTGTTCGTCTAGATCCGTTCATCGCGGCTAATCCCCGTATCAGATGGTATCAGAACACAGTTGACGTCCAACCACCAAAAAAATTCGGTAAATCAATCATAAAATCACAAAAAGAGTCTATTTTGATCATTGCAATTGATCATTGTCTTTTGTTTGAGTCTATTTCCATTTCTCTCTTCTACTCTAAGCTTTGTTTGAGTCTAACGAGTTTGTTCCTTGTTTTGTGAGTTCTGGACACCGGAAACCACCATAGCACCACACCAACCACCATCAGACCACCATTTTTTTCCTCAGCCACATTAGCCTCACTTGAACCAGTGGAACAAAAACCAAACTTGGTTGTTTCTCATCCTGCATCCAATACACGCAGAATTAGAGTTGATTCAGCGTATTTACTACAAATCTAACACAGAGCTTGAAGCAGTTATTTTTCCTCCTACAGATCTGGCACGTTGAATCTGTTGCAACAATATAGGAGTTGAGATTTGATCTTATCCTGAAGATTTGCAACACGCCCACATTTATCTGCAAAGAAGAATTTGTTTTATTTCTTTCAATTTTTGTTTCTTCTTATTTCTGATTTCTTGAGTAAAAAAAAGAAAAGAAAAAGGAAAAAAAAGAAGAAGAAAGAAATCCGTAATCAAAAAAAAAGCAAAAGGAATCAGATCTTTTCATTTCATTCTAGTTTATATTGTTTTTATTTCATTCTTTCTTATTCATAGTTTGTAATTAGCCTACTGTTATTCAGCAACAAAGAGGACTTCAAGAAAGGACTTCATTCAAGTATCTCGTCTCAGCCGGAGGAAGAACCAAGCATCTCGTTGAACCTATCTAGCCACACCTAGCTACCGTCCATTTTCGGCCATCAAACACCATAGCTCAACCTTCCTTAACCTCATCCTACGGTGTCTAGGGTTCACTTCTTGGGTCTTACGAGTAAGTTCTTTAAAAGCTTATCTTGAGTTCTAAATTTTGAGTCATTTAGTTGCATATAACATTCGTGCAATTGTCCTTTCCGTTTGAGTCTTTTCTTTTATTTTGTTGAGTCAAACACGCTTTTGAAGTGACTGAAATCGAATCTTGTTTCTATCTAAAAGCTTAGTTTGACTAGGCATCGAACTCACGTGAGGTTTTTGATTAATACAAGACGAGCCATCAACAAGCTTGCATCATGTCAAGGACTTCCGCAGGTTCAAAGAGCCCTGAGCCTATCACACCGGAGTTGTTCAGTCTCATCAAGAGCTTGAAAGATAGCATTGAGGGGCTAACTACAAGGGTATCTACCTTGGAGACCTCTAAGATGACCCCGGATTCTCGACCACTAGGAGGTAACTTGAAGATAGGAGACAATTCGAGTGCGCAACACCGAGGACAAGATTGAGTTCCCCTTCAAAGTCAGCCAGTTGCGTTCCAAGTAGCAAGGAATTTGACTATTCCGCAGCCTTCTAGGCATGCCCATGGTTTAGGCAACATTGCTTCTCAACCTGGTTGGAGAAACCTTGTTTTCAAGGAGCATATTTCTATCCCTTCTTCTCCAATTATTAATGATTACATGCCTAACTATCCTCACCAATTTCAGAATCCAGTTTATGATAACATGCCTAACTATCCTCACCAATTTCAGAATCCAGTTTATGATAACATGCCTAACTATCCTCACCAATTTCAGAATCCAGTTTATGAACAGGAAGAGGAGGACGATGGGGAGAATGAGGAATGGAGACCGGAATGGATGCCTAATGGACGGAGAAGGTGAGATCAGCCAAGGAGGCATCAGGAAGGGTGACGTAACAATGAATGGAGACGTGAGCCCTATGGTGTCCAGCAAAGGAGAGACCGAGAACAGAACATGACGGTCTTGGCAAAGTGAAGGTGAAAGTCCCTACTTTCGAGGGAAAATGTGATCCCGATGTGTATATGGCATGGGAGGCAAAGATAGAGCAAATATGGTCATGCCATAACTTCCCCGAACACAAAAAGGTACACTACGCAGCCCTTGAATTTATTGACTATGCTATGATATGGTGGGATGATTTGGTGAAGGAAAGGAGAAGAACTTTGGATGCACCAGTAGCTACTTGGGAGCATATGAAGGCCTTGATGAGAGCTCGGTTTGTTCCCCAACACTATACAAGGGAATTGAGGCAACGGTTGGAGAACCTGAGGCAAGGATCAATGACTACTAAGGAGACCTATAATGCCATGCAAATGGCCATGGTAAAGGCCAATGTGCGAGAAGATGAAGAATCAACAATGACTAGGTATCTTCGTATCCTTAATTCAAGTTTTGCTAACGAAGTAGATCTTTTTCCCTATGGCTCTATGACAGAATTACTCCATCTCGCAATCAAAGTGGAAAGGAAGATGAAAGCGAGAAATCAAGGCGGAAGGCTTCTTATGGTGTCTCCAGCTCTTGGAAGAACCAAGGGAACCGCCAACAAGGTAGTTACAACCGGGTGCCTAATAAGGAGAAAACAGCCCCGGAACAAGGAGGCCAGGTAAAGCACCTTATACAACACCTCCTAATCCCACGGCTACTTTTCCTAAAGGAACAAGGGAGTACTTCTAACCCTTCATCTAGAGATAGGGATATAGTGTGTTTTAAGTGTCAAGGTAGAGGACACATGATGAAAGACTATCCTAACAAAAAAACGTTGTTAATCAACCATTTAGGACAATATGAGTCCGAATCTGAGCATGAGCATGATAATGATGATTTTGAGCCTAATATGCATGATCATGATGATTTGGATGACGATGGGATTGAATATGAGCAGGGGGATTATTTACTAGCTAAAAGATTGTTATTTGACCATCCTAGCTCATTTCTAGCTAATAACTACATGCTTTGTGATCTTGATTCTCATGATGAATCTAATGGGCTTGAAAACGCAGGAAATGATCCTAATAACATAGTTTGTGATGAAAATCGTGAGCATGATAATTCCTTTGATAGCTAGGAGAACTTTGAGTGCACAACCTGGCCCTTGTGAGGATAACCAAAGAGAGAACTTGTTCCATACTAGCTGTTTGGTTAAGGGAAAGGTGTGTAATGTTATCATTGATGGAGGTAGTTGTTGCAACATAGCTAGTACTGAATTGATCTCTAAGTTGCAAATTCCTACATGTTGTCACCCTAGACCATATAAGCTGCATTGGATGAATGATTGTGGTGAATTGAAGGTTAATAGGCAAGCTAAGATCACTTTCACTCTAGGACACTATGAGGATACTATTTTATGTGATGTTGTGCCTATGCAAGCTTGTCATGAGTTATTAGGCCGCCCTTGGAAATATGATAGGAGAGTTATGCATCATGGTTTTACTAATAGGTATTCATTAACTTTTAATGAAAAACCCGTTACTCTAAAACCTATGACTCCCATGCAGATTGCGGAGGCATTTGAGAAGAAGAAGGCGAGTGAACAAGAGCAAGGACAAGCTAAGAAGGGGAGCAAGTCATCGAGGCACCAAGAACCTGCCATAGACACGTCCCCTAGCCAACATCCTAGTGCTCTCTTGGTCACGCCCACAACTCAGCCTCCTACGGCCTTGTTAGCTTCTAAACTTGAGTTCCAAAGTGAGAGTATCTACCCTTAGATGCCATCTTGATGAGGTTGTGTAAGGAGCTAACCTTAGTGAGTCAAGAAACAAAGGCTATCTTACCCCCTACCATTACAGCCATCCTAGAGGAGTTTAAGGATGTGTTTCCGGAAGAGATACCTCATGGCCTTCCACCTTTGAGAGGCATAGAGCATCAGATTGACCTTATCCCCGGAGCTATCCTTCCTAACAGACCAACCTATAGGATGAACCCTAAGGAGAGTCAAGAGATCCAAACCCAAGTCCAAGACCTCCTAGATAAGGGATATGTTAGAGAAAGCCTTAGTCCTTGCACCGTTCCTGTCCTATTAGTGCCTAAGAAGGACAACACTTGGAGGATGTGTGTTGATTGTAGGGCTATCAACAACATAACCATTAAGTACCGCTACCCTATTCCTCGCCTCGATGACATGCTTGATGGGTTCCATGGCGCCACTACATTCAGCAAGATAGACCTTCGGAGTGGCTACCATCATATCCGAATCAAGGAGGGGGACGAGTGGAAGACAGCCTTCAAGACTAAATTTGGGTTGTATGAATGGCTTGTTATGCCATTTGGGTTAACCAATGCTCCATCTATTTTTATGCGTTTAATGAACCATGTGTTAAGACAATTCATAGGGAGATTTGTTGTAGTGTATTTTGATGATATCTTAATCTATAGCAGGTCCCTAGAGGAGCATGAAGAATATCTAAGGGAAGTTGTTTCTACCCTTAGGGCTGAACACTTGTATGCCAACCTGAAGAAAGGTAGCTTTTGCACTAATGAAGTTATATTTCTTGGTTTTGTAGTGACTACACAAGGTCTACAAGTGGATAAGGAGAAGATTAGAGCTATTCGAGATTGGCCAACACCTACATCCATTAGCCATGTAAGGAGTTTCGATGGGCTTGCAATTTCTATAGGCGCTTTGTGAGAGACTTCAGTACCATTTCTGCACCCTTGACGGAGATTTGCAAGAAACATGCACCATTTGTGTGGGAAGCAGCTCAAGAACGTGCTTTCAACAAGCTAAAGTTGGTTCTCACCGAGGCACCCTTACTAGCTCTCCCTGACTTCACTAGGCCTTTCGAAGTGGAGTTTGATGCATCGGGAATTGGCATAGGATTTGTACTTGTGGCCTTTCGAAGTGGAGTTTGACGCTCTTTCTAGGAGGCATACATTGCTAACTACATTGGATGCTAGGGTGTTAGGATTTGTTTACATTAAGGAGCTCTATGAATCTGATCTTGACTTTGGAGAAACATATAAGCTTTTTGTGCAAAAAAGGTTCGTTAGATAAATTCTATTTGTTTGACGGATTTCTGTTTCGAGTAGATAAGGTGTGCATACCTAGGTGTTCCCTTCGTTTGCTATTACTAGAAGAAGCCCATAAAGGAGGTTTAATGGGTCATTTTGGGAGGGATAAGACTTATGCTATGTTGCACTCAAATTTTTATTGGCCACACATGCTTAGGGATGTTGAAAATGTGCTTAAAAGGTGTTTAGAGTGCCTTAGAGCTAAATCGAAACTGAAGCCTCGTGGATTGTATACACCTTTGCCAATCCCCACAGCCCCTTGGGAAGACATTAGCATGTATTTCATAGTGGGATTGCCTAGGACTAGAAGAGGTAGGGATTCGATATTTGTGGTTGTAGATCGATTCTCTAAGATGGCTCACTTTATTGCTTGTCACAAAACTGATGCAGCCAATGTAGCTAATTTGTTCTTTCGGGAAGTAGTTAAGTTACATGGTATTCCAAGGACAATAGTGAGTGATAGGGATGTTAAGTTCTTGAGTTACTTTTGGAAAACTCTTTCGGGACAGCTAGGAACTAAGTTGTTATTTTCTACATCAAGCCACCCCCAAACTGATGGGCAAACAGAAGTAACTAATAGGACTTTAGGGACACTTTTAAGGGCTGTAATTAAGAAGAATTTGAAAGAGTTGGAGGATGTGTTACCACATGTTGAGTTTGCATATAAAAGGACCATCCATTCTTCCACTAACATGACCCCTTTTAAGTGTGTGTATGGTTTGAAATCCTTAACCCCTTTTGACCTTATGCCGTTACCTTCAAAGGAGCGAGTAGATTTCAATGCAGGTAAACAGGTTGAGTACATTAGGGGATTACATGAGAAGACACGGTTGAGCTTAGAGGAGAAAGCAGCTTGGACCGCAGCTAAGGCAAACAAGGGACGGAGGCCTTTAAATAGTTTCAGCTCTTAAACAAAAGACACAATAAAATTTGGAAATTAAGCCCAATGGGCTATGTAAAACACACAATCACTCAACAGGCCTTAAAAAGCCTCATTCCTCAATGAGAGACATGGAACGGTGCTGGAAACGTGTTGAGGAGCAGGAGCAGCGGCGTCATGTGCGGGGCTGGCCGAGTCCGGTGCTTTGGCGTCGTTGCTCTCTTGCTTACTTAAGAGCCAAGCCTCGTTATGAACACTTTAACCAATAAAATCAGCAAGCCCTTAGTCTCATGCTCAATCTTCTTAGCTCGGGAACATGTGATAGCTCCCTCATACTCCGGAGATGCTAGCTCGGATGGTCCCTCATCATTCCCCCTTTCTTGGGAAGGATTCGTCCACGAATCTTCAAGCTCTACATCCATAGGTGGGAACGGACTGAGGTCTCTAACATTGAAGGTCGGGCTGACCACGAATTCCTCCGGAAGATCCAATACATAAGCGTTGTCACCGGCTTTGTGAAGCACCTTGAAAGGACCGGTACCCCTAGGTGATAGCTTGGACTTTCGAAGCTCTTGGAAACGCTCCTTCCTAAGATGTAACCACACGAGATCTCCGGGCTCAAACAACAACTTCCTCCGTCCCTTGTTTGCCTTAGCTGCGGTCCAAGCTGCTTTCTCCTCTAAGCTCAACCGTGTCTTCTCATATAATCCCCTAATGTACTCAACCTATTTACCTGCATTGAAATCTACTCGCTCCTTTGAAGGTAACGGCATAAGATCAAAAGGGGTTAAGGGATTCAAACCATACACACACTTAAAAGGGGTCATGTTAGTGGACGAATGGATGGTCCTTTTATATGCAAACTCAACATGTGGTAACACATCCTCCAACTCTTTCAAATTCTTCTTAATTACAGCCCTTAAAAGTGTCCCTAAAGTCCTATTAGTTACTTCGGTTTGGCCATCAGTTTGAGGGTGGCTAGCGGTAGAGAACAACAACTTAGTACCTAGCTTACCCCCTAAAGTCTTCCAAAAGTAACTATTAAATTTCACATACCGATCACTAACAATGGTTCTAGGAACTCCATGTAGCCTAACTACTTCTCTAAAGAAGAGGTTTGCAACATTAGTGGCATCATCCGTTTTGTGACAAGCTATGAAGTGTGCCATCTTAGAGAACCTATCTACCACCACAAAAATAGAGTCTCTTCCTCTCTTAGTCCTAGGTAACCCCAAAATAAAGCCCATACTAATGTCTTCCCAAGAAGCTGCGGGAATGGGTAAAGGGGTATACAAACCATGGGGCATGACTCTAGACTTTGCTTTCAAGCATTCTAAGCATCTTTTCACAAAATTCTCAACATCCCTAAGCATGTGTGGCCACTAAAAATGAGTATGCAACATATGATATGTCTTATCTCTACCAAAGTGACCCATCAAACCTCCCCTATGGGATTCATCCACAAGTAAAAGCCTAAGAGAACACTTTGAAATGCACACTTTATCAACTCTAAACAAGAAGCCATCAAACAAGTAAAACTTATCTACAGCCCCTTTTTCCATACAAGCTTTATAAATCTCTCCAAAATCATCATCCTTTGCATATAAATCCTTAATGTAAACAAAGCCAAGAACTCTAGCATCCAATGTAGTTAGCAAAACATGTCTCCTAGAAAGTGCATCAGCTACTACATTATCTTTTCCTTTCTTGTACTTAATCACATAAGGAAATGTTTCAATGAACTCCATCCACCCATCATGCCTTCTATCAAGTTTATCTTGGCTCCTAAAGTGTTTTAATGATTCATGATCAATATGCAATATAAACTCTCTAGGCCAAAGATAATGTTGTCAAGTCCTAAGCACTCTAAACAATGCATAAAGCTCTTTATCATAAGTAGAATAGTTTAGAGTTGGACCTTTCAATTTCTCACTAAAGAAGGCGATGGGTTTGCCCTCTTGCATAAGTACTCCACCAATTCCTATACCCGACGCATCACACTCCACCTCAAATGGCCTAGTGAAGTCCGGGAGAACAAGCAATGGGGCGTTGGTCAACATCCACTTGAGCTTTTCGAAAGCTCTCTCTTGGGCCTCTCCCCACGCAAATGGTATATTCTTCTTAGTGATCTCGGTTAGAGGAGCGGCTATGGTACTGAAATCTCTCACAAATCGCCTATAAAAGCTAGCCAATCCATGAAAGCTGCGCACATCACCAATAGACGTCGGGGTTGGCCAATCTCGAATAGCTTTGATCTTTTCCTCATCTACTCGCAGCCCTTGAGCACAAACTACAAAGCCAAGAAATATAACTTCATTTGTGTAGAAATCACACTTCTTAATATTAGCATATAAGTGTTCAAGTCTAAGAGTAGAAACAACCTGATGAAGATGATCCGCATGCTCCTCTGCGGACCGGCTATAGATGAGTATGTCGTCGAAGTAGACAACGACAAACTTCCCTATGAACTTCCTCAAAACATGGTTCATGAGGCGCATGAATGTGCTGGGAGCATTAGTCAAGCCGAATGGCATAACAAGCCACTCATAGAGCCCAAACTTGGTCTTGAATACTGTCTTCCAATCGTCGCCCTCCTTCATTCGAATCTGATGATAGCCACTTCTAAGGTCGATCTTGGAGAAGGTAGTTGTTCCATGTAGCTCATCCAACATGTCATCAAGGCGGGGAATGGGATGACGGTACTTGATGGTGATGTTGTTGACAGCTCTACAATCAACACACATCCGCCAAGTGTTGTCCTTCTTAGGGACTAGTAGAACCGGAACCGCCATAGGACTAAGGCTCTCTCGAATGTATCCCTTATCAAGGAGCTCTTGTACCTGCGTTTGAATCTCCTCACTCTCCTTCGGGTTCATTCTATAGGCGGGTCGGTTTGGGAGAGTAGCTCCGGGAATAAGATCTATTTGATGCTCAATACCCCGAAATGGTGGCAGCCCCGGGGGTATTTCATCCGGAAACAAATCTGCAAACTCATCCAAGATAGCTAAAATACTAGGGGGTAAATCAACTAGGGTCGAGTTGCTTACCAAATTCAGCCCTTTACACAAACACACGAGTGCAACATCGGGAGGTAGGTAATCTGTGATGTACTCCCTCTTAGCTGCGAGCAATGTCCTCGGTAGGGGCTGGACGGCTGTTGTGATTGCTTTGCCTTTGGCGGCGGTCCTTGTTGCAGCGCGGTTGTCCATGGCGTCGGCTTCCTTGGCGGCTGCAGAAAATGCTCCTCCCTTGGCCGGCGTCGTCTCGGTGTGACCGCTGCTTGCTTGGACAGCTTCTCTTGATTTCTTCTCAAAAGTCTCCGCAATCTGCATAGGAGTCATAGGCTTGAGAGTAACAAGTTTATCTTTAAAGGTAAAAGAATACTTGTTAGTAAAACTGTTATGCAACACTTTCCTATCATATTGCCAAGGTCGGCCTAACAAAACATGACAAGCTTGCATTGGAACCACATCACATAGAATAGTGTCTTCATAATGTCCTAAGGTAATGTGAATTTTAGCTTGCTTGTTTACCTTAAGCTCCCCACAATCATTCATCCAATGTAGCTTGTAAGGCCTAAGGTGGTACAAAGTTGCTATTTGCAATTTAGAAATCAATTCCGTGCTAGCTATGTTGCAACAACTCCCACCATCAATTATAGCGTTACAAGCCTTCCCTTTTACTAAGCATCTAGTGTGAAATAGATTTTCTCTTTGATTATCTTCACAAGGAGTATGTTGTAAGTGTAAAGTCCTCCTAGCTATCAAAGTTTCCCCATGTTCATACCCTATATCCTCATCATCATCATTATCATAAACAAGATTGTCAATAACATTGTCAAATTCATTTTCATCATTGTCGGATTCCGACTCAAATTGACCTAGATGATTGATTATAAGGATTCTTTTGTTTGGACATTCTCTCATCATGTGCCCCTTACCTTGGCACTTAAAACAAGTCACATCTCTAGCTCTAGAATTAGCATTAGGCACAAGGGGTTTAGAGTTACTTAGTTTGGATCCCGAAGGAGCATCCGGGTTGGCGTTGGGAGGATACGAAGAACCGGAGTGTGTGGAACCACGCCTAGTAGTGGCGTCGGCTCCTTGTGCAGCGGCTGTTCCTCCCTTCGCATCGGTGTTCTCCTTTCCGTAGGACGAGTTCTTCCACTTGTTCACTGTGTTTGGTGCATTGTATCCCGCTCCTTGGTACCTACTCTTGGACTTCCTTTCCACTTTTATCGCTAAATGTAGCAATCTGTCATAGAACCATATGGAAACAAATCCCTATGGTAATGGTGAGGTATGAACCGAGCTCTTCATCCTCCGACACATTGGCTCGGGCCATTGCAACTTGCATGGCATTGAAGGTTTCCTCGGCGCTCAGATTGCCTTGCCTCAAGTTCTCAAGGAATTGCCGAAGCTCCCTATGGTAATGGTGAGGTATGAACCGAGCTCTCATCATTGCTTTCATTTGTTCCCAAGTAGCAACGGGGGGATCAAGAGCAAGCCTCCTTTCCCGTACTAGCTTATCCCACCAAATAAGACCAAATTCCTGAAATTCCAAGGCCGCCAATTGCACCTTCTTGTGCTCGGGAAAATTGTGGCAAGACCAAATTTGTTCTATCTTGGTCTCCCACAACATATATATATTCGGATCACACTTGCCCTTGAAGACGGGGATTTTCACCTTTATCTTACCAATCCCGTCTTGTTCGGGTTCCCGGTTCCTACGTTGATATCTTTGATACCCTTGCTGCGGTGGTGGAGCCCAAGCCTCTCCCGTCATTGATTGTTCCTCTTCCTCATTGTACCTGTGCACATTAATGGGAGGGACAACGTTTCTAGGTAAAGGAGAGTTGGGAGGAGGATCATACCCATATCGGTGACCCGGGTGGCCTTGAAGAGGCGGCTGCAAAAGCTCTTGCGGTGTTATTGCCTCACTGCGCCATGGTAGCGGCCTCAAATGCGGCTCGTTGGTTAGGCAAAGGACCTCGTGGCGGTGGCTGCTGTTGTGAATGGTCTCTTTGCTCAAAGGCTGAAGCTAAGGGCTGGCGAGCTTCTAGAGCCCTCATCCGAGTGGTCAAAGCGGCAATGTTGTCGTTCATTTGCTTCAACAAGCTGAATGTGTCAGATCTGTCGGCTCGGGGCTCGTCGTCGAAACACGGCTATGGGTAGACATTATCACAAAGAAAACAAACACTGAATATGTTAAGGTTAGAAATCAAAACACCTCTCAAGTGTT
The DNA here is from genome assembly GCA_033239125.1 of Fagopyrum homotropicum. NCBI lineage: Eukaryota > Viridiplantae > Streptophyta > Magnoliopsida > Caryophyllales > Polygonaceae > Fagopyrum > Fagopyrum homotropicum. Next base: position 66,105,335 of record BSWB01000005.1, read on the forward strand.
TCACTCCTTTTTCCGCTCACACTCTTGTGATAGTCGGGCTTGTTGATGAATCGCTTCGAATGAGTCAAAAACCCCACTTGAGTTAAGGTGTCTAGGTATCCAAAGAAACCAAAAATCGATTAGGACTCAATGCAATTCAGTTCAATGCGAAATCAGCTCAAACTCAACAAGGATCACGAATGGACAGAATTGAATCACAAAGACTCAAGAAGATCACCAAACAGAATGTATGAAGAGAAGAAAAGAAGAAGACTCACCGATTAAAGCTCTATTTGTTGCACTTCCGGACTGCCTTGGAGTGTGAGTAATCCGAGGCTAGGTTAGAGGTAGCAAGGTGAGAGGGAAAACGTGATGAGAGATGAGGGTGCAAGCGATGAGGGTGCGGAGCTGGCTAAGGGTGATGGGGCGCGGATGGTTAGCCGAGCGTATGGTCTTGCTGAAAGCCTCGAGAGGGCTGGGAGATAATGACGTAAATAGGCAGTTTGCACCACAAGATAACATACAAGACTAAAGATCACAAAATCAAATAAAATGTAACAAGACTTCTCTTTTTTTTTTTGAATGATCAGCTTCTTTTTTTTTCTTTTTTTTTTGAATGATCAGCTTCCTTTTTCTTTTTTTTTTGAATGATATGCTTTTTGTTACCCAAAATGTAGGAACTTCCTTGACCAACAAATCTGGCCAATAATTACAAAATAAATTAAAATTGAAACAAAAGAGATCTTCTACTAGTGCTTGAATGTGGGTTGTGGAGTTTGAAGAATAACAAGTCCAATGGCAGCCGTTTTAGTCGCAGTCGATTAGGGCACAGCCGGTTAGGGCACAGCCGAGTAGGGCACAACCGGCAGCAATGGTGGTGGCGGGCGGCAGGGCGTGCGTAAGCAAGGACGGGCGGCTGTAGGTAGTTACGTCGAGGAGATGGTGATGGCCGGCCTAGGATACTCACAAACCAACACAACCTTCAACATAACAAGTCAAGCATAATCAGTTTCAAGAACACAAGAAGAAAGCTCCAAAAATTCAAAACTGACACGATAAGAAGGAAAGACACAAGATCGATCCGTCGTCAACCGGAGCTCTGATACCAATTGATACGGGGAAGACCCGACGTTGGCTCGATCTAGACGACGGAAGGAGGGAAAGACGCAGAAAATGGATCAAACAGCCGGCTAGGGTTCATGTGCTGCGTGACCTGCGAATAAAAGGAACAAGAAGATGCTAAACTGAAAAAGAAGGTACGGAAATTATAGGAAAGGTACGATGTAGATGAACCTGACACAAACGACGTGGAAACCCTTGATCTCGGGATCAAGAACCACCAAGAACGATGCAACGAACTCAGCCCCTTACAACCTCACACAGCCGACTTAGAACATCGACAACACGAGGAGGATGCTTATGGAATCTCACGAACACCAAGAACCCGAGAGCAATTGACACACGCGAAACAACTAAGCCAAATCTGATTACAATAACTCTTCAATCAAAAATCGCCTTTGATTGAAGATGAAATCTGAAAACAAGTGTTTTTCACCAATAATAATCTCCCTAAAAAGTAATAGAAAGAGCCTTTAAATAGTTTTAGCTCTTAAACAAAATACACAATAAAATGTGGAAATTAATCCCAATGGGCTACTTAAAACACACAATCACTCTACAGGCCTTAAAAGCCTCATTCCTCAATGAGAGACATGGAACAGTGCTGGAAACGTGTTGAGAAGCAGGAGAAGCGGCGTCATGTGCGGGGCTGGCCGAGTCCGGTGCTTTGGCGTCGTTGCTCTCTTGCTTACTTAAGAGCCAAGCCTCGTTATGAACACTTGTAGCCAATAAAATCAGCAAGCCCTCAGTGTCAAGCTCAATCTTCTTAGCTAGGGAACGTGTGATAGCTCCCTCATACTCCGGAGATGCTAGCTCGGATGGTCCCTCATCATACTCTCCACTCTTGGTGGCAACACAAATTGCGAACTAATTCCCAACTCCCATCAATATCTCAAGGGTCCAATAAATCGGAAACTCAACTTTTCCTTCTCCGTGTCCACCACGTATGACGCTTTGCGTCCATGTATTATATAGGCTAGATCTATAACATATCATAAGGCTATCGCCACATCTACCATCCAAATTCCAACGCCACGGTGTACTAGAATTCTGTTCATAAAATGCCTCACAACGGTCATCACCAACACATTTCGACTATCATAAAATGTGCACTCATTCCCCGGAAGTGTCTGGATGACACTTGTTCTCATTTTAGCATGGAGGTTCTTAACACGTTCTTTAAGGCTTGAAAGCCCTCTCTAACTGACCATACATCTGAGGACGAAAGCTGTCCTGAAAAATAATTGGGCCCCTAAGCGGTACTATCCCGCTGCCCCATAAATCTTGAGATGAAACGTCCACCTCAAACCAAAACGATGGTACCCATTACACCAAGTAATCCCACTATTACTTAGTGGATTCCACAATTAGCCGACTCGTCGGTCCTGTTTCCCAAGACTGTGTAAAATGCGTTGTCTCCGTCGGTCGGTACCTACTGACCCAAATACGTCACCACCATTACGTGGTCTCAAACTGGTAATAACCTCTATGGAGGTATCCTCCCACTCCCACGGCATAACTTGCGGTGGATGAAGTCTTCTTCCTCGTCTTAGGGTTCTCAACTTGACCTACGACGAGTCACATAATGGCTATGTAAGTACGTAGACTTACCTCGTCCCAATGATCAACCCAATCACATTTCCCGTAGGAATATAACCAAAGTTTATTCAAGACAAGGCACAATAATCAACAACCACTCACATAAGCTAGAAGTCTAAGTCTTATATGTTCTCACAAGGTCATAACCCATACCCATACTAGGATAACATGCATAGTCTCAACAACACTCCAAGGTAACAACTATATGCACATCCTAGCTCACAAACTCACGTCCATGTAATGACCATCTAAACCCTCACAAAGCCTCACAATGCATCCATACCCTAATCCCATTAACCAACTCAGAATCATGCAGCCATCAAGTCATAGATCATTCCGAAAACCTCACAAACTCGCTTAAGGTTCACAAGCCACTACATGACATTCCAACTATCCTAGGTCCAACCTAGCATGCTTCTAATCATCAACACTCTCTAAGGTCATCAAAGAACCTATACTCTAGGGAGGGAACTCACCAAGCAAAGACACGGGTGCGAAAGAAGGAAGAGCAGCCACAAAAGGGAGAAGAAGACCGCAAGGGAAGGCTGACAGAACCAGCAGCCGCCCCTGCGGCCTAGGCTGGCCGCCCCTACGGCTCAGGATGTCCGCCCTCGCGGTCGAACAACAGTGGTCGATTCTTCGATGGTTCTTCAGTGGATCCTTGATGTGTCAATGCCTCCTAGCTTCCTTGTTCCACCATAAATGTTCTCCACACACCACAACATCACACAAGACATCCCAAACTCGATCCCAATCACATGCAAGTCAAAGGGAAGAAATATAGGTGAAGCTATGGCTTCCACCATTGAAGCTTGAGGAAGAAGATGGAAGGTGAAGGGATGAAGAAGGAGGGAAGGATGGTAAAATTCGGATCCGTAGCTCAACTCATTGCTGGACATCAAACAATAGGAAGAGAAGGGAGGTCATCAAGGAAATCCCATGAGCATCCAAGCTAAAGAGAGAGTGTGGAGGAGGAACCATTTCACGAAAGAGTGAAATGAGAGGAGAGAGAGAGAGAAGGGACAAGGCTGCCACAAAAAGGGTAAGCTCAAGGGTCACCTGACCCATCTTTCTAATTTATGCAATGAACCGAGGTGTCTAAAGCAAGGGTGAAAAACGAGAGGTCGGAACGAGATTTTTAGAATAAACTTGACGCTCAGCAGTTCGTGCATGCGGAAAAACTGTGCTGCGCCTACGGGAAGGTCGATAAACTGCTCAACACCCGGAATAAAAATTCCGGATGTTACACTACTGGGAGCTAGGCGCAAGCTAGGGAGGAGGTCAACACTCAGCAGGTGGTGAAGGGTCGGCCTCACCAGAGGGGAAGGAAAAGAAATTAAAAATAAATAAATAAAATAACAAAAGAAAAGAAAAAAAAACATACGATATATACTCGATTTAAAAATATCGGATCCGAAAAACTTTCTGAACTTTTCCGTAAAATAATTTGTGGAAAATATATAAATTAAATATATGTAAACATACTTGTTATAGTATGATTTCCGATATGTAATTTAAAACTGATTTAATATATGAATATGAAATATACTGATACATACATGTATACTCGTAAAATTTAATTTACGACGTAATAATACTCGTAAAAATATTTAGGCTATTAAAATATCATTAAATACACGGAAAGATAAATATCGAAAACACTTCTAAAATTTGGGGCGTTACAATAGTGAAGTGTGAATCAAGCCTACATGACGAGACTAACAAATGTTTTTTTAGAAAATTGGTTAAAGTAGATTCACCCATTTGATCGATGACCGTTCTTCCCGCAATAAAAGTTATAATCCCAAAATGTAGAGAAAATATATATAAAGAGACTCAATACACAATAGTGATTCATTTCCTAATCATAAATTTGAAACATATCTTATGCATTATGTAATAAATCACTTATGTCCATATTTAGTGTAACTTTACACCTAATGTAGTCATTAAATTGTACAAAAAGTAATACTTTTGAATGAAAATATGTAACACCCAGAATCCACGGGATTCGGAGCGCTACGGGTTAGGACCTCACAATGGGTCCCGACCCTTAGCCTGACAACAATTTCACTGGATCTTACAACAAGACACAAATAAAGGCAAAACCGAAATTTATTTTAATGCATTGATATGAACTCCAAAAGAAAACAACGGAAGACTTCAGCCGAGATACAATGCTAAAGGCAACCGCCATACACGCGACATACATAATACCCTAAACAATACATAAAAACAACCCCCAAAACCCATCCTAAAATGTACGGACCCAGGCTGCCCACTCTTCCGGATCTCTCGGCCGCGCCCCTAACCTGCAAGGCAACTACAACAATCGGTATAAAACCGTTAGCTAGCATTCAAGGCATTAGAATCATGGTATTGGCACACACACACATAAGGCATTATAAACACACAACATGTTCCAAAACACACAATCCTGTTTATTATCTTTTTATTATTAGGTCATATCCCGTTCTAATTCAACTTCTTTTGTGACACGAGAATCTTAAAGATCTCACCCTTGTCCCCTTTCACCATACGGGTTTGTACTTGATGCGGATCAGCATCACCCGATGGGCTGGTCGCAAGGCACCTCCCAGTCATCCCTATTTTGGACTGGACAAGCGGTCACCGCCCGTTATCATACACTTGGGCCAAATATAAACATATACAGTCGGTGGTCCTATTACCGGTTTAGATGTTATAACATAAGCAATAAACACACACATAAACAATAAACACACACCACCAAACACGCATTGAAACTAATACAGAGAATACGAGCTAAGTAAGTCCGGAGACTTACCTGTACTAGGTCAAGTCCAATCAACGATAACTCTTTGCTACAAATGGGTCCAATCTCAATTGCTTGATCATAACATGAGACTTGTATCAATAACATATCCAACAGCTTAGAAGTTTTCACTTCTAAATAAATAACGCTCATCTGAAGAAAACACTAAACTAGCCTTACTTGGCGAAACGGCAATTATATACCTGGATCCAAATACCCTAAAAGTTACTTAGACTAACTAAGGTCAACTAAACATTACTACTAAAACTCAAAAGTTACGAGAAACACCTAAAAATACCAAGCACGTCTACTCCTTGCCAGATAACCAAAAGAAAACCAAAACGAGTATCACTAAGACATGCCGATACATATATATAACAACAATCTATGAGCTAAAATCAAGAATAAAAGGAACTCATTCTAACTACAAGATACCAAACTCCACTTATGACGGAAATTCCACTAACATAACTCTTCAAATAAGTTCTTATATACTTTAAGGAGCTTGCATCCATATATATGCTCAAATGCTATCAATGAAGCTATCTCAGGTCATATATCCGACATTTAACTCATCCTCATTGCTAGCCTACAATCATCCATGTAATACCTTCATACAACATTCATCTCTCATGCCAACTCAACCTTCTTCACAAATCATACTAAACATACAAACACAACATCCGATATATCAACTCTCAACTTCTATAAACGACATTCTTTCTACCCACAAGTACAACATAAACCGAAACTCTCAACAAACCTTCATCATTAATACCAAATAAAACATACACATAATACTAATCAACATTCAAATCCCGTAACTCAAGGTTCTACAACAGCACAAGAACTCACAATGCGGAAAAAGAAGACGGCTACTGGTGTTCCGGTTGGCAGCTCGTCACTGACGGTCGGAGAGGGTGGCGGCACTAGCGGCGGCAGGGAGGGAGACAACATCACGCAGAAACAACGAATTCCCGACCGTCGAGGTACGGTCGAGCCCTCTCTGAGTCCGCTGTCGAAGTTGCCTTGGTGTGGAGCGGACGGCGACTCTCTCTTGTCCTCGCGGGGTGGCCAGCGACTCTCAAAATCCGGCCGTGCGGATAGGAAGACAAATGGGTTCAGATCTACAGTGAAGAACAGATGGAGTGAAGGCACCTGCTACCTGGTTCATCGATGAAGAAGATCGAGACTGGTCCACCATCCTCCTCGATGGCTCGGAGAAGACAATACAGCCCTTGGCAGAAGAAGGTGCGGAGGCCTAAGGCGAAGCAAGAGGAGGCAGACGGTGGCCGGTCGGTTTCGAACTCCCAAGGCACTGGTGGAGGCGTACGAAAGGGAATGAAGGAGGTCCGGCACGGCGAGAGAAGGAGGAGACCGAGGAAGGTCCGGCGCGGCAAGAGAAGGAGGGGACAGAAGGGTTTGGCGGTGAGAGCGAGAGGTGGAGAGGTGGAGAGGAGAAGGAGACAGGGAAGTCTAGGTCCGGCGTGTAGCAGGGCGGCCGACGTATAGCAAGGCGGCCGACGTGCAGCAGCTTGGCCGGCGCAGCAGGACGGTCCCAAAAGTGACGGCTGAAGGAGAGGGCTTGTGGAGGCAGCTTGCCGTAAGAAAAAAAAAAGAACAAAAACCCTTACTCTCATATGCTGATGGGCCAGCGGGCCTTTCTTGATGGGCCTGCTGGTCTGTGATCTTGATGGGTCTGCTGGTATGTCATATTGACGGAATTTACTATACTACTATCAACTAAAAGTCCAAACTTGTTAAATTACTAGTTGACTCGGAATTCATCGAAAAAGAAAAAATAATAAAAAAATAAAAAAAATTTCCGGGCATTACATCACTCCCCCTAAAAAAAAGTTTCGTCCCGAAACTTAAATAATCTAAGGTTGTTTCGGGTGAAAACAATAACGAGGTGTATCGACCGCTTCTCATGAAGGCGTTATCATTACTATAGCTACACAATCAATCCTCAAAAACCCAACCATCCAAAAATTTAACACAATAATATCACATTCAAGCATGGAAGCACAAGCAACCAGTCACATAAAATCACAAAAGAACAAAACCGAGAACTAACTTGTCGGTCTTGTAGTTGCCCAAGATAGTTTCTATTAATACTATCCTTTGTCTCCCAAGTAGCCCCATCGGCTTTTCGTCTAAAGCACTAAAATCTATGACACATGTATGTACTTAGACCGTAGGCGTCTAGTATCGGATACTCCACGAAAGTATTATCAGGATTGACGGTCACATCCTCGTAGCAGATGACATATCTCGGATCCGATATGTATTCTCTCAACCGAGGCACGTGGAACACTGGGTTGACACCTTCTAATATTGGTAGGAGCGCTAGCCAACAAGCAACCTCCCAATCTGCTTTAAGATCTCTAGTGGTTATCTCTTATAACTCATATTTAGGTCCTTTGATAACTTTACCGAGTATAAGTTATAAAAGTCCTATTCCTTTTATTGAATGTACTTACTTCCAACTTCTCAAAAGATCATGACCATCGTATCTGGGACAATGATCTTATACATCTCCGTAACTTTACTAGTTGTTTAAATACGCTTCTTGGAAGATAACTCGCTTGGTCCTGTTTTCTTAATATGACCTAGTCAGACTGTTCATCAACTAATTAAACATCACCTACTTCTCGAGTCTTGATGTAACTCAATAGTCAAAAATTCGGTGGTCAATTTCCCGCATTCCCTTAGCATCGTCATTTTTTTTTATTTTTTTTGTAGATCTCTAATTTATCAATAACTTAGCCTCGAGCTTCTTACTTAGCTTCAAACATCTTAAAGTAATGTGGCAATATATCAGAAATGATGATACTAGACCAAAGGTGAGCTCTCACTATCGTCAATGGATCATAACCACTCACTAAATGTTGATAGACCATCTGCATTGCACTCTTTTATCCACCACGGTTATCAGCCCGATATTTTCACTCTAACTCAAAACGTTACCCAACTCCATTCCGATATAACATTACACGTAAACTCTACTCCGAGATTATGCTTTCTCTATGCGCAGTTACTAGGTTGTAAGTATACTCCCGTCGCTCTTTATGTCTTTCAACTCAGTGTGATAGTTACTCACTTTGAGCTTTCTAGTGCAAACCTTGCACCATACATTGGTTACGTCATCAACTATTCTCTCAATCCATCAGGAAAAAGACTCTAGAGTACTCCGTTAGGTATTAAATTCCAAAAATACTCGTCTGTCGACATGTGACGAAGTCGTCATGCTTCACTCGGATCCATATTAGATTACTACTCTTTCAATAATCTCTTTATGCACCTACTTTCTTGTCTAAAAAGTTCTCATACAAAATTTTTCAGTCACTCCACGTAGCCTAACTCACGTTTGTTCCAAACGAAATGCATTTCTCCAACTATCACCGTCTTTAACTTGACACGTCACCTCTGTGTACCCTTGAGCTTCTGAGCTTCCAACTCTGTGGGTTAGGGCCTATCATGCTTCCGCTGCTCTATATTGAATATTCTGTTGTCACTCCTTAATCATAAGGCATCTTTTTTTGTGAGTCCAAAATGATTGACCCAAAACTCTTGTCAAAATACACCATCAGTCATATCCGGAAGGGGTATCAAGTACCTCCCTTACTTGCCTTTATGAAATGAGATAACGATTGGAAAACAACCTCATCCTCTTACTCTCTTAATTCTTCTAACATAAGTCCATACTCTCTGACTTAACCGGAGTCTATTATTAACCAACCAATAAGCAACCTCTAACACGATTTTCTCTATACCGTTAGTTTATTTAAAAAGATCATTGTTGACTACTTGAGGGAATCCTCCAAGGCATCGGTAAAGTCACTTTATAAATCTTCAGTCACGATTTACCTAGCTGACACATTCACGTTCTCAGTTGTCATCGGTCAGCCTATAGCTGACTTACCTCAAGGTCCCCTCATACCCCTTCTGGCATTGACTTTCCTTGTGAGCACCGCTTATGGTTAATCCCTTTAGGCTTCCTCAGTAAATCTCGGAAGAGCACCATAAGTCCAATTTGTGTGGAATGCTAGGCGCCTTCTGTCTTGATTAACGTAGGACATTATCAAAATTATCTGCTGCTTCTTACTCCTCTAGTTCTTCTTATATAATTCATCCGTGCTAACATTGATTTGTACCCTTTTCTTCGTCAGTAGGTAAGCAAATGCGCACAACAATTATCTTTACTTCATTAACGACATAAGGGGGTCATTTCCAGCCATCAAATCTTCTAAGGTTTCTCACTTAAGTGCTTCCATAAGGGTACAAACTACAGGACTTAACCTTGCTTCAAAACAAATGACCTTATTTTCTTCGCTTTCTCTGACATCCCAACCTTTTGGAGGAGTTCCTCGTATTCTACATAAGCTTTTACCATAGACATCATTTCTTAAAGTAGGTGTAGAAATTTATACTTCACTTTCTTTTGTAACTTCAATCCAATAACAGAGGTTCTCAATTTAAAACTTCCATATACCTCTCATACATCTTAGGTCAACATCAAACTTCCAAACTTTGGTCTTCGCTTACCCTTGTTTGTCACCTTATGTATCTCTTGGTATTCCTTAAACAACTTCACAACTGTACTAGTAAGCCCCGTGGAGAACGCTAGGCAAACTCCCCATCCAAAAACACTAAAATATCAAACTCACTACATCTCCAGGTACTAGCATCATAACTCTAAGCTTGCAGCGTTGCCCTAATCTAGGTCCTCTTTTTCAAGCCATAGCCACCATGTCTCTTCCGTGTGAGTCTAGAAGCTTGACTTATCTCTTGCCCGCGGTAATATATCATACATTTCATACCCTGCATCCTCTATATACTCCCGTTTTTAGGTACCACCTCCATGGCACCTTACCTTCTTCTTGATTCACTACTTCTCCTTTACCGTGATCAAACTTTAAAACCTCTAATTCGTGTATTTCTCCCATATGTCAATTCCATGACCTACAGAGGTCGCATAAGGTCATCTAAATCCCTCTATTTGCCCATAATCTTGTTTACTCATCCCCTTCTACTCTCACCAATAGACAACCCGCACCTGTGCATTCTTAGTTGTCACCGGTTAACTTGCATCTGACCTTCTCCAAAGTCAACGACTTATTCTTCTACTACACTTCTCATGTTTCCATTCTCATGAAGGCTACCCTCCTCGGGGTACTTTATCAACTCCGTTAGTTCTTTCTTCATTTCAAGATGTCTCTTCTTTATAAGGTAACTATATCTTCTTGGCCTTGTTGTTTCAAATGACCCAACTTCATAGGCTTAACCGTCCTTCATAATGTGTTGTAAGTGTAATTTCCCCACATCTCTATCGTTTATAACCATTATCTTCTCTTGGTTGGTAACTTAAGTCTTTCGATCCTCGCCCCTTGTTTCATCTTTCATCTTTTGAAGATCATCACCCACACACACTTTCTCCTTCTTAACATTGCTCAGTCTCATCACCACGACGGAAAACGATTGACTCCGCAAGGTAATTCTACTATGTGAACTTTTGCCATGTAATCCTCCTCATAACTCTCGTATTTCTGAAGAAGTCTCCCGCTTAAGCTCTCACAAAAACCGTCACTTCACTTTCTAGTTCTTCTGTAAGCTTAACTTACGCATCTCATGAATCTTCGTATTAGTTCGACCACACTTCACACTCTGACTCTCATGCTTAGGATCATCTAAGAAAAACTTCACGTCTCAAGGAAATACCACTTCTACCCTTGCTAGTATGCACTCCTTTCCTTCCCGCTCTGCGTCTTTGGTTATCCATGCGTCGTCTTGAAGAATCATAATTTCGTTGTCTCGACTTCACTTCATTGTTACTCGTCATCGCTTTCTCGGAACCACTCCCACAACTTCATATTGCTTCCCTATTTGTATATCTTCCATCTCAGTTTTGCTTATGTTGACTCGAGGTTCTCTTCTCTTTGTGTGTCCTTGTGATTAACATCATCTCTAGTCTTCATATGGCTGCTTAGATGCTCTCTAAGGAGTCTGAGGAATCATCGGGTGCTCACTAAAACGTGATGTTCAACTCGATACTTGAGCATTTTCGTCTTCGTGGTGACACTATCCTAAGCCAAAAGGCATTGTTCAAGGTGCGATGATAGCTTTCTATCATCCTAACTATAAGGTCCAAAAACCATATGCTACTATATATCCTAGTACATGTATATGACTATATAAGTCCTATGTCCACATTGCTATAACCAACATATCACATCCAAGCAAAACTATTACAACAAAACAAGGTCCCAACACTTATATGATATCATCATGCCACATGTACAAATATCAATATAAAAATCATGCCTTCATTTTCACATAACAAGTCCATCATGCATAACTATAATCCACATATAATAATATTCCAACAACATCCTAGGCCCACGATAAATATCTACATAACTACACATATTTATATATATATATACTAAAAATCCAATAAACTATGCTGCCAAGATCCACGGAAGGAGTGGTGGTCCGTACATTCTACCCCAACTCATGCATGTGATTTTGAAAACGAAAACTCAGAACCCGCGGGGTTCTGTTTATTCCTTATTCGGCCTTTAGAAGATTGCGAGTGTCATTGTTGTCAACCTAGGGCTCTGATACCACTTTGTAACACCCCGAATCCACGGGATTCGGAGCGCTACGGGTTAGGACCTCACAATGGGTCCCGACCCTTAGCCTGACAACAATTTCACTGGATCTTATAACAAGACACAAATAAAGGCAAAACCGAAATTTATTTTAATGCAATGATATGAACTCCAAAAGAAAACAACGGAAGACTTCAGCCGAGATACAATGCTAAAGGCAACCGCCATACACGCGACATACATAATACCCTAAACAATACATAAAAACAACCCCCCAAACCCATCCTAAAATGTACGGACCCCGACTGCCCACTCTTCCGGATCTCTCGGCTGCGCCCCTAACCTGCAAGGCAACTACAACAATCGGTATAAAACCGTTAGCTAGCATTCAAGGCATTAGAATCATGATATTGGCACACACACACATAAGGCATTATAAACACACAACATGTTCCAAAACACACAATCCTGTTTATTATCTTTTTATTATTAGGTCATATCCCGTTCTAATTCAACTTCTTTTGTGACACGAGAATCTTAAAGATCTCGCCCTTGTCCCCTTTCACCATACGGGTTTGTACTTGATGCGGATCAGCATCACCCGATGGGCTGGTCGCAAGGCACCTCCCAGTCATCCCCATTTTGGACTGGACAAGCGGTCACCGCCCGTTATCATACACTTGGGCCAAATATAAACATATACAGTCGGTGGTCCTATTACCGGTTTAGATGTTATAACATAAGCAATAAACACACACATAAACAATAAACACACACCACCAAACACGCATTGAAACTAATACAGAGAATACGAGCTAAGTAAGTCCGGAGACTTACCTGTACTAGATCAAGTCCAATCAACGATAACTCTTTGCTACAAATGGGTCCAATCTTAACTGATTGATCATAACATGAGACTTGTATCAATAACATATCCAACAGCTTAGAAGTTTTCACTTCTAAATAAATAACGCTCATCTGAAGAAAACACTAAACTAGCCTTACTTGGCGAAACGGCAATTATATACCTGGATCCAAATACCCTAAAAGTTACTTAGACTAACTAAGGTCAACTAAACATTACTACTAAAACTCAAAAGTTACGAGAAACACCTAAACATACCAAGCACATCTACTCCTTGCTAGATAACCAAAAGAAAACCAAAACGAGTATCACTAAGACATGCCGATACATATATATAACAACAATCTATGAGCTAAAATCAAGAATAAAAGGAACTCATTCTAACTACAAGATACCAAACTCCGCTTATGACGGAAATTCCACTAACATAACTCTTCAAATAAGTTCTTATATACTTTAAGGAGCTTGCATCCATATATATGCTCAAATGCTATCAATGAAGCTATCTCAGGTCATATATCCGACATTTAACTCATCCTTATTGCTACCCTACAATCATCCATGTAATACCTTCATACAACATTCATCTCTCATGCCAACTCAACCTTCTTCACAACTCATACTAAACATACAAACACAACACCCGATATATCAACTCTCAACTTCTATAAACGACATTCTTTCTACCCACAAGTACAACATAAACCGAAACTCTCAACAGACCTTCAACATCATTAATACCATATAAAACATACACATAATACTAATCAACATTCAAATCCCGTAACTCAGGGTTCTACAACAACACAAGAACTCACAATGCGGAAAAAGAAGACGGCTACTGGTGTTCCGGTTGGCAGCTCGTCATTGACGGTCGGAGAGGGTGGCGGCACTAGCGGCGGCAGGGAGGGAGACAACATCACCCAGCAACAACAAATTCTCGACCGTCGAGGTACGGTCGAGCCCTCTCTGAGTCCGCTGTCGAAGTTGCCTTGGTGTGGAGCGGACAGCGACTCTCTCTTGTCCTCGCGGGGTGGCCAGCGACTCTCAAAATCCGGCCGTGCGGATAGGAAGACAGCTGGGTTCAGATCTACAGTGAAGAACAGATGGAGTGAAGGCACCTGCTACCTGGTTCATCGATGAAGAAGATCGAGACTGGTCCACCATCCTCCTCGATGGCTCGGAGAAGACAATACAGCCCTTGGCAGAAGAAGGTGCGGAGGCCTAAGGCGAAGCAAGAGGAGGCAGACGGTGGCCGGTCGGTTTCGAACTCCCAAGGCACTGGTGGAGGCGTACGAAAGGGAATGAAGGAGGTCCGGCACGGCGAGAGAAGGAGGAGACCGAGGAAGGTCCGGCGCGGCAAGAGAAGGAGGGGACAGAAGGGTTTGGCGGTGAGAGCGAGAGGTGGAGAGGTGGAGAGGAGAAGGAGACAGGGAAGTCTAGGTCCGGCGTGTAGCAGGGCGGCCGACGTATAGCAAGGCGGCCGACGTGCAGCAGCTTGGCCGGCGCAGCAGGACGGTCCCAAAAGTGACGGCTGAAGGAGAGGGCTTGTGGAGGCAGCTTGCCGTAAGAAAAAAAAAAGAACAAAAACCCTTACTCTCATATGCTGATGGGCCAGCGGGCCTTTCTTGATGGGCCTGCTGGTCTGTGATCTTGATGGGTCTGCTGGTATGTCATATTGACGGAATTTACTATACTACTATCAACTAAAAGTCCAAACTTGTTAAATTACTAGTTGACTCGGAATTCATCGAAAAAGAAAAAATAATAAAAAAATAAAAAAAATTTCCGGGCATTACATCACTCCCCCTAAAAAAAAGTTTCGTCCCGAAACTTAAATAATCTAAGGTTGTTTCGGGTGAAAACAATAACGAGGTGTATCGACCGCTTCTCATGAAGGCGTTATCATTACTATAGCTACACAATCAATCCTCAAAAACCCAACCATCCAAAAATTTAACACAATAATATCACATTCAAGCATGGAAGCACAAGCAACCAGTCACATAAAATCACAAAAGAACAAAACCGAGAACTAACTTGTCGGTCTTGTAGTTGCCCAAGATAGTTTCTATTAATACTATCCTTTGTCTCCCAAGTAGCCCCATCGGCTTTTCGTCTAAAGCACTAAAATCTATGACACATGTATGTACTTAGACCGTAGGCGTCTAGTATCGGATACTCCACGAAAGTATTATCAGGATTGACGGTCACATCCTCGTAGCAGATGACATATCTCGGATCCGATATGTATTCTCTCAACCGAGGCACGTGGAACACTGGGTTGACACCTTCTAATATTGGTAGGAGCGCTAGCCAACAAGCAACCTCCCAATCTGCTTTAAGATCTCTAGTGGTTATCTCTTATAACTCATATTTAGGTCCTTTGATAACTTTACCGAGTATAAGTTATAAAAGTCCTATTCCTTTTATTGAATGTACTTACTTCCAACTTCTCAAAAGATCATGACCATCGTATCTGGGACAATGATCTTATACATCTCCGTAACTTTACTAGTTGTTTAAATACGCTTCTTGGAAGATAACTCGCTTGGTCCTGTTTTCTTAATATGACCTAGTCAGACTGTTCATCAACTAATTAAACATCACCTACTTCTCGAGTCTTGATGTAACTCAATAGTCAAAAATTCGGTGGTCAATTTCCCGCATTCCCTTAGCATCGTCATTTTTTTTTATTTTTTTTGTAGATCTCTAATTTATCAATAACTTAGCCTCGAGCTTCTTACTTAGCTTCAAACATCTTAAAGTAATGTGGCAATATATCAGAAATGATGATACTAGACCAAAGGTGAGCTCTCACTATCGTCAATGGATCATAACCACTCACTAAATGTTGATAGACCATCTGCATTGCACTCTTTTATCCACCACGGTTATCAGCCCGATATTTTCACTCTAACTCAAAACGTTACCCAACTCCATTCCGATATAACATTACACGTAAACTCTACTCCGAGATTATGCTTTCTCTATGCGCAGTTACTAGGTTGTAAGTATACTCCCGTCGCTCTTTATGTCTTTCAACTCAGTGTGATAGTTACTCACTTTGAGCTTTCTAGTGCAAACCTTGCACCATACATTGGTTACGTCATCAACTATTCTCTCAATCCATCAGGAAAAAGACTCTAGAGTACTCCGTTAGGTATTAAATTCCAAAAATACTCGTCTGTCGACATGTGACGAAGTCGTCATGCTTCACTCGGATCCATATTAGATTACTACTCTTTCAATAATCTCTTTATGCACCTACTTTCTTGTCTAAAAAGTTCTCATACAAAATTTTTCAGTCACTCCACGTAGCCTAACTCACGTTTGTTCCAAACGAAATGCATTTCTCCAACTATCACCGTCTTTAACTTGACACGTCACCTCTATGTACCCTTGAGCTTCTGAGCTTCCAACTCTGTGGGTTAGGGCCTATCATGCTTCCGCTGCTCTATATTGATTATTCTGTTGTCACTCCTTAATCATAAGGCATCTTTTTTTGTGAGTCCAAAATGATTGACCCAAAACTCTTGTCAAAATACACCATCAGTCATATCCGGAAGGGGTATCAAGTACCTCCCTTACTTGCCTTTATGAAATGAGATAACGATTGGAAAACAACCTCATCCTCTTACTCTCTTAATTCTTCTAACATAAGTCCATACTCTCTGACTTAACCGGAGTCTATTATTAACCAACCAATAAGCAACCTCTAACACGATTTTCTCTATACCGTTAGTTTATTTAAAAAGATCATTGTTGACTACTTGAGGGAATCCTCCAAGGCATCGGTAAAGTCACTTTATAAATCTTCAGTCACGATTTACCTAGCTGACACATTCACGTTCTCAGTTGTCATCGGTCAGCCTATAGCTGACTTACCTCAAGGTCCCCTCATACCCCTTCTGGCATTGACTTTCCTTGTGAGCACCGCTTATGGTTAATCCCTTTAGGCTTCCTCAGTAAATCTCGGAAGAGCACCATAAGTCCAATTTGTGTGGAATGCTAGGCGCCTTCTGTCTTGATTAACGTAGGACATTATCAAAATTATCTGCTGCTTCTTACTCCTCTAGTTCTTCTTATATAATTCATCCGTGCTAACATTGATTTGTACCCTTTTCTTCGTCAGTAGGTAAGCAAATGCGCACAACAATTATCTTTACTTCATTAACGACATAAGGGGGTCATTTCCAGCCATCAAATCTTCTAAGGTTTCTCACTTAAGTGCTTCCATAAGGGTACAAACTACAGGACTTAACCTTGCTTCAAAACAAATGACCTTATTTTCTTCGCTTTCTCTGACATCCCAACCTTTTGGAGGAGTTCCTCGTATTCTACATAAGCTTTTACCATAGACATCATTTCTTAAAGTAGGTGTAGAAATTTATACTTCACTTTCTTTTGTAACTTCAATCCAATAACAGAGGTTCTCAATTTAAAACTTCCATATACCTCTCATACATCTTAGGTCAACATCAAACTTCCAAACTTTGGTCTTCGCTTACCCTTGTTTGTCACCTTATGTATCTCTTGGTATTCCTTAAACAACTTCACAACTGTACTAGTAAGCCCCGTGGAGAACGCTAGGCAAACTACCCATCCAAAAACACTAAAATATCAAACTCATTACATCTCCAGGTACTAGCATCATAACTCTAAGCTTGCAGCGTTGCCCTAATCTAGGTCCTCTTTTTCAAGCCATAGCCACCATGTCTCTTCCGTGTGAGTCTAGAAGCTTGACTTATCTCTTGCCCGCGGTAATATATCATACATTTCATACCCTGCATCCTCTATATACTCCCGTTTTTAGGTACCACCTCCATGGCACCTTACCTTCTTCTTGATTCACTACTTCTCCTTTACCGTGATCAAACTTTAAAACCTCTAATTCGTGTATTTCTCCCATATGTCAATTCCATGACCTACAGAGGTCGCATAAGGTCATCTAAATCCCTCTATTTGCCCATAATCTTGTTTACTCATCCCCTTCTACTCTCACCAATAGACAACCCGCACCTGTGCATTCTTAGTTGTCACCGGTTAACTTGCATCTGACCTTCTCCAAAGTCAACGACTTATTCTTCTACTACACTTCTCATGTTTCCATTCTCATGAAGGCTACCCTCCTCGGGGTACTTTATCAACTCCGTTAGTTCTTTCTTCATTTCAAGATGTCTCTTCTTTATAAGGTAACTATATCTTCTTGGCCTTGTTGTTTCAAATGACCCAACTTCATAGGCTTAACCGTCCTTCATAATGTGTTGTAAGTGTAATTTCCCCACATCTCTATCGTTTATAACCATTATCTTCTCTTGGTTGGTAACTTAAGTCTTTCGATCCTCGCCCCTTGTTTCATCTTTCATCTTTTGAAGATCATCACCCACACACACTTTCTCCTTCTTAACATTGCTCAGTCTCATCACCACGACGGAAAACGATTGACTCCGCAAGGTAATTCTACTATGTGAACTTTTGCCATGTAATCCTCCTCATAACTCTCGTATTTCTGAAGAAGTCTCCCGCTTAAGCTCTCACAAAAACCGTCACTTCACTTTCTAGTTCTTCTGTAAGCTTAACTTACGCATCTCATGAATCTTCGTATTAGTTCGACCACACTTCACACTCTGACTCTCATGCTTAGGATCATCTAGGAAAAACTTCACGTCTCAAGGAAATACCACTTCTACCCTTGCTAGTATGCACTCCTTTCCTTCCCGCTCTGCGTCTTTGGTTATCCATGCGTCGTCTTGAAGAATCATAATTTCGTTGTCTCGACTTCACTTCATTGTTACTCGTCATCGCTTTCTCGGAACCACTCCCACAACTTCATATTGCTTCCCTATTTGTATATCTTCCATCTCAGTTTTGCTTATGTTGACTCGAGGTTCTCTTCTCTTTGTGTGTCCTTGTGATTAACATCATCTCTAGTCTTCATATGGCTGCTTAGATGCTCTCTAAGGAGTCTGAGGAATCATCGGGTGCTCACTAAAACGTGATGTTCAACTCGATACTTGAGCATTTTCGTCTTCGTGGTGACACTATCCTAAGCCAAAAGGCATTGTTCAAGGTGCGATGATAGCTTTCTATCATCCTAACTATAAGGTCCAAAAACCATATGCTACTATATATCCTAGTACATGTATATGACTATATAAGTCCTATGTCCACATTGCTATAACCAACATATCACATCCAAGCAAAACTATTACAACAAAACAAGGTCCCAACACTTATATGATATCATCATGCCACATGTACAAATATCAATATAAAAATCATGCCTTCATTTTCACATAACAAGTCCATCATGCATAACTATAATCCACATATAATAATATTCCAACAACATCCTAGGCCCACGATAAATATCTACATAACTACACATATTTATATATATATATACTAAAAATCCAATAAACTATGCTGCCAAGATCCACGGAAGGAGTGGTGGTCCGTACATTCTACCCCAACTCATGCATGTGATTTTGAAAACGAAAACTCAGAACCCGCGGGGTTCTGTTTATTCCTTATTCGGCCTTTAGAAGATTGCGAGTGTCATTGTTGTCAACCTAGGGCTCTGATACCACTTTGTAACACCCCGAATCCACGGGATTCGGAGCGCTACGGGTTAGGACCTCACAATGGGTCCCGACCCTTAGCCTGACAACAATTTCACTGGATCTTATAACAAGACACAAATAAAGGCAAAACCGAAATTTATTTTAATGCAATGATATGAACTCCAAAAGAAAACAACGGAAGACTTCAGCCGAGATACAATGCTAAAGGCAACCGCCATACACGCGACATACATAATACCCTAAACAATACATAAAAACAACCCCCAAAACCCATCCTAAAATGTACGGACCCCGACTGCCCACTCTTCCGGATCTCTCGGCTGCGCCCCTAACCTGCAAGGCAACTACAACAATCGGTATAAAACCGTTAGCTAGCATTCAAGGCATTAGAATCATGATATTGGCACACACACACATAAGGCATTATAAACACACAACATGTTCCAAAACACACAATCCTGTTTATTATCTTTTTATTATTAGGTCATATCCCGTTCTAATTCAACTTCTTTTGTGACACGAGAATCTTAAAGATCTCGCCCTTGTCCCCTTTCACCATACGGGTTTGTACTTGATGCGGATCAGCATCACCCGATGGGCTGGTCGCAAGGCACCTCCCAGTCATCCCCATTTTGGACTGGACAAGCGGTCACCGCCCGTTATCATACACTTGGGCCAAATATAAACATATACAGTCGGTGGTCCTATTACCGGTTTAGATGTTATAACATAAGCAATAAACACACACATAAACAATAAACACACACCACCAAACACGCATTGAAACTAATACAGAGAATACGAGCTAAGTAAGTCCGGAGACTTACCTGTACTAGATCAAGTCCAATCAACGATAACTCTTTGCTACAAATGGGTCCAATCTTAACTGATTGATCATAACATGAGACTTGTATCAATAACATATCCAACAGCTTAGAAGTTTTCACTTCTAAATAAATAACGCTCATCTGAAGAAAACACTAAACTAGCCTTACTTGGCGAAACGGCAATTATATACCTGGATCCAAATACCCTAAAAGTTACTTAGACTAACTAAGGTCAACTAAACATTACTACTAAAACTCAAAAGTTACGAGAAACACCTAAACATACCAAGCACATCTACTCCTTGCTAGATAACCAAAAGAAAACCAAAACGAGTATCACTAAGACATGCCGATACATATATATAACAACAATCTATGAGCTAAAATCAAGAATAAAAGGAACTCATTCTAACTACAAGATACCAAACTCCGCTTATGACGGAAATTCCACTAACATAACTCTTCAAATAAGTTCTTATATACTTTAAGGAGCTTGCATCCATATATATGCTCAAATGCTATCAATGAAGCTATCTCAGGTCATATATCCGACATTTAACTCATCCTTATTGCTACCCTACAATCATCCATGTAATACCTTCATACAACATTCATCTCTCATGCCAACTCAACCTTCTTCACAACTCATACTAAACATACAAACACAACACCCGATATATCAACTCTCAACTTCTATAAACGACATTCTTTCTACCCACAAGTACAACATAAACCGAAACTCTCAACAGACCTTCAACATCATTAATACCATATAAAACATACACATAATACTAATCAACATTCAAATCCCGTAACTCAGGGTTCTACAACAACACAAGAACTCACAATGCGGAAAAAGAAGACGGCTACTGGTGTTCCGGTTGGCAGCTCGTCATTGACGGTCGGAGAGGGTGGCGGCACTAGCGGCGGCAGGGAGGGAGACAACATCACCCAGCAACAACAAATTCTCGACCGTCGAGGTACGGTCGAGCCCTCTCTGAGTCCGCTGTCGAAGTTGCCTTGGTGTGGAGCGGACGGCGACTCTCTCTTGTCCTCGCGGGGTGGCCAGCGACTCTCAAAATCCGGCCGTGCGGATAGGAAGACAGCTGGGTTCAGATCTACAGTGAAGAACAGATGGAGTGAAGGCACCTGCTACCTGGTTCATCGATGAAGAAGATCGAGACTGGTCCACCATCCTCCTCGATGGCTCGGAGAAGACAATACAGCCCTTGGCAGAAGAAGGTGCGGAGGCCTAAGGCGAAGCAAGAGGAGGCAGACGGTGGCCGGTCGGTTTCGAACTCCCAAGGCACTGGTGGAGGCGTACGAAAGGGAATGAAGGAGGTCCGGCACGGCGAGAGAAGGAGGAGACCGAGGAAGGTCCGGCGCGGCAAGAGAAGGAGGGGACAGAAGGGTTTGGCGGTGAGAGCGAGAGGTGGAGAGGTGGAGAGGAGAAGGAGACAGGGAAGTCTAGGTCCGGCTTGTAGCAGGGCGGCCGACGTATAGCAAGGCGGCCGACGTGCAGCAGCTTGACCGACGCAGCAGGACGGTCCCAAAAGTGACGGCTGAAGGAGAGGGCTTGTGGAGGCAGCTTGCCGTAAGAAAAAAAAAAGAACAGAAACCCTTACTCTCATATGCTGATGGGCCAGCGGGCCTTTCTTGATGGGCCTGCTGGTTTGTGATCTTGATGGGCCTACTGGTATGTCATATTGACGGAATTTACTATACTACTATCAACTAAAAGTCCAAACTTGTTAAATTACTAGTTGACTCGGAATTCATCGAAAAAGAAAAAATAATAAAAAAATAAAAAAAATTTCCGGGCATTACAAAATACATTTGACCTATTGTAATTATTAGATTTCTTTTTATGACACACAATGGCACCATCAAACATCTAGTTTTATAAATACATACTATTAAAGAACAAAATCTTCAAGAAAATACCAAACAACGTACCTCAAGTAAATTAAAAACGAATATTACATTCAACATATCAATCAGGTCTACAATGCGAGGAAATACACGAGTCATGATGGTTCTAGTTTTCTTGGTTCTCATGTCTATGACCATGCATTTGGTTACCTCCAACGGTACATATACAAATTTTAATTTCTTTTTCGGTTTGTTTCACTCTTATTTCATATAATTCATCATTTCATGATATTTTGGTTTGTTGACTAATTTTTGAAAATTATCCAATTTTTAGGTGTCAATCATAACCTCAAACAAAGGGGTAAATTACCATTACTATCCTAACCACCATCATCCTCAAAAAGTTATGTGCATCGGATAAATAAATAAATTCAGGTCATGATCATATGACCATTGGTTACAAACAATCTATTATACATACTAAAATAGAGCACAAGTTGATGACGTGACGCGTTGTGGAAGCAGTGTTTTTGAAATGGAGCTCCCACAATTAAAGCCAATAAATCTTTATTTTTAAATAATTTTTTTAGGCCAAAAATGATTTATTATTAAATTAACAATTTTATAGGAACCAATTCAGGATATTGCGATTTTGCTTTCCCTTTTAATTATATTTTCGGTTAGGATTTTTATTCGACGGATTTTTTTCGAACGTTCCATCAAATTTTTCCATGGTTCGCTTAGAACTTTTACGTTTTAGAAATTTGTCGAACAAAATTTAGATTTTTGGAACTACAACTTTACGTTATGTGCGAGTTTTAATTAAAATGATTCCGAATTGAATTTTATTTTCAAAACATTCCATCAGATTTTAAGCGAACAATAATTTTTTTGATAAAAATCCATCAAAATTTACGTTGTTTTTTTTTTGAAAAATACCTATAAATATATAATAAATTTTTACATGATTCCATTCGATTTTTGGATAGATTGTTAAATAAAAAACTTCCGTTTTATCAACAAAATTGATTTTCATTGTTGTTATATCTTTTTATCATGGATTTTAATTAAATTGGTTTTGATTTCATTTCCATTTTAGTTATATTTTCGGTTAGGATTTTTTTTCGAACGGATTTTTTTTCCGAACGTTCCATCTGATTTTTTCATGGTTCCCTTAGAACTACGTTTTACAAATTTGTCGAACAAAATTTATATTTTTGGAAATAAAAATTTTACGTTATGTGCGAGTCTATATCTACTACTAGAGCAGTATATATGACAGTTTACGTGGTGCGTTGTGAGAGTAGTATTTCGAAATGGAGCTCCCACAATTTTTTTTGAAAACTGTATAATTAACAATCATTTTTTTATTGTTGCATCCCTTGATTTGATTTTTAACCGTAACCCCATGTATCTGATCTATTTTCAAGTTATTAAAAAAAAAATTGACGTGTACACCTTTTTTTATGTTAATTTTATTTATTTATTAATTTTCTTCCACCCATCAGCAAATAAGTTATTCTTAGATAATAGTTATCGGACTTTTAAAGTTAATTTTGAATTAAATTAAATTTTGTTAATTTTTTTAGCTTGTAGATATAGACCACGTGAATTTAATTGAGTTATATTAATTAAATATTTGTTTAATTACGTTAAGTTTATTAGCTTGTAGATCACGTAAATCTTTTGTAACTTTAATAATTAAAAATAAAATTAACTAATTAGCTAATAGATTTATAGTCCAAAAATATTTAATTAAAATAAAATTTTTAACACACCAATAAGCATTATAATCCCAAAAAAAACAAAAGAGTTGTTAAATACAAAAAATTGTAAAATCAAATTGTTAGCCATTAACCCAAAACAAAATCCCTAAACTCATTACATAATCGGAAACAAACAAATATATATATATATATATATATATATATATATATATATATATATATATTATTCTATTAAGTATTTCCACAATATAATCTCATTTTGTAAATTTATCCTTAATAAAATAATAGTGGTAAGTCAATTAGATTAGAGAAGTATACAAAACAAAAGCACATAAAAAAAACTATTTCACAATATTCTTTCTTATTTTTTTCAAAACCCGCACAAGGTGCGGGTATTATACTAGTTTTGTATATAACCATAGTCAGATTAGAAATCACATTGCATGTGATATTTAAATATGCCTCATCATTAAGTTTATTTTTTACCAACATTTCTAAAATACAATTGTAAGACCCGAGGTGAGACAAAAAAGAGAGTTTGTATCGCAATGATACATCACATTTATGTTTTTTTTTTACAGTAATCTTATTGTATACAATAATTAATGATTTAGCTTAACACTAATATACAGGCACGTATGAGGAATGTTTTGTGAAATGCGTAAAATAAAATTGCCCGAAGTATAGTATCTCAAACGAATGTTAGTTAGCATGCAAAGATAAATGCATCCAAGATTCATCGTCTACCATGATTTTTTCCGGAGCAGGTATATATATCTCTAGACCCATCAAGCCATGTTTCTTGTGATAAATTATTTTATCACTTTTTGAAATTAATCACTTAAACACGATAATATGAAATCAATTTCTACTTATATATACACAAATTATAATACGTTAATTTTCAAAATCTATTGTCTATTGTAACATATAATGATAAATTAATAATACCAAAATGCACACACACCAATATATCATAAATATATATTATAAAATAAGATATTTTAAGATAAAATGAAACATTTCAAACTCCTAATAATTAAATATAGTGATTGTCATCGACTACGGTTAAGTCTTAATATGTATCAAATAACACCTTTAATTTTACGAAAGTATTACTAAATACTATAAATTATCTCTTATCAAACATAGCATATCCCATGCAAATATGTAAAAATTTGAACAAACTTAAAAATTGAAGGCGAGGAAGGTAGACTAGAACTTATATTCGAGTTATAGATCCAAAAAGTTTACGAAAAATTTACATGTGTTTACCTATATACATTATAGTCGTTTACGTCTGATATGTATTGTCTCTTCTTCCTGTTTTCATAAAGTATTCAATCAAGCGATAAACTAATATTTTACTAACATCGTTAATTTCATTTGTGATTTATTATTATTATTTTGATAATGAATACAGGTACCAACGGCTACAACTTAGGTGGTTCTAGTTGTGAGGGCTGTTAATATTCATCATTAATAGGTATAGTCATAAATATATATATATATATATATATATATATATATATATATATATATATATATATATATATATATATATATATATATATATATATATATATATATATATATATATATATATATATATATATATATATATATATATATATATATATATATGCATATCCCATGCAATAATGGAAGTATTTAGACGATAAAAAAATAGATGAAAAAAAATATATCATAACCAAATCAGTATTTGATATATATATATATATATATATATATATATATATATATATATATATATATATATATATATATATATATATATATATATATATCAAATACTGATTTGGTTATGATATATTTTTTTTCATCTATTTTTTTATTGTCTAAATACTTCCATTATTAGTTTATGATGATAATAAGTTAAGTTGTGGTTTCTTTTATTCGATTATTTATGCATGTACCAATAAAGATAGACCATAAATGTCAAAAAATAAGCATCACATGCGGGAACCATGAAATTTACACCAAAAGGTTTTATTATGAAAATAAAACGTTGGATTTTTTAATTATTTTCAATACACAAATATATATATATATATATATATATATATATATATATATATATATATATATATATATAAATTTCTTACTCAAAAGTTATCAACATTTGCCTGCACGTGATCCATTTATCTTACTTCCATCTGAAATGTGCACCATCAAAAACCTTGATCACCAAATGATTTTATTGGAAAATAAAATATTAGATTTCTTTTTATGACACATTATGATACCATTAGACATCTACTATTAAAGAACAAAATTTTCATAAAAATACCAAACAACGTACCTTAAATCAATTAAAAACAAAAATTACATTCAACTTATCAGTCATGACTACAATACAAGGAAATACACGATGTAACAACCCAAATCCACGGGACTCGGAGCGCTACGGGTGGAGACCTCACAATGGGTCCCGACCCTTAGCCTGACAACAATTTCATGCAAATATGTAAAAATTTGAACAAAATTGAAAATTGAGGGCGAGGAAGGTAAACTAGAACTTATATTCGAGTTATAGATCCAAAAAGTTTACGAAAAATTTACATGTGTTTACCTATATATATTACAGTCGTGTACGTGTGATATGTATTGTCTCTTCTTAGTGTTTTCATAAAGTATTCAATCAAGTGATAAACTAATATTTTACTAATATTGTTAATTTCATTTGTGATTTATTATTATTTTGATCATAAATACAGGTACCAACAACTACAACTTAGGTGGTCCTGGTTCTGAGGGTTGTTAATATTTATCATTAATAGGGATATATATATATATATATATATATATATATATATATATATATATATATATATATATATATATATCAAATATGGGCAATTTTGGTAACTAGGCTTTTTTGAAAAACTAGAGTAGTAAGTAGACTTTTTAATGTTTCAATTAATTAAATATACCCCAACCTTTTGTATTTATTCTCAAACTCTACACACTCTTCTCTCAAGGGGTACATTTACTAAACACAAAAGTAGAAAAAGTCTAGTAAACCAAATTGTTTCATCAAAATATTGATTTAGTTATGATATATTTTGTTTCATCTATTTTTTTATCGTCTAAATACTTCTATTATTATTTTATGATGATAAGAAGTTAAGTTGTGGTTTCTTTTATTCGATTATTTATGCAGGTACCAATAAAGATAGACCATAAATTGTCAAAAATCAAGCATCACATGTGGGAACTATGAAATTTACACCAAAAGCTTTTATTAGGAAAATAAAACGTTGGATTGTTTTTTTTAATTATTTTCCAAATATATATATAAACTTCTAACTCAAAAGTTATCAATATTTGCCTACACGTGATCCATTTATCTTGCTTCTATATGAAATGTGCAAACCATGATCACCAAATGATTTTATTAGAAAATAAAGCATTAGATTTCTTTTATGACACATTATGATACCATCAAACATCTACTATTATAAATATGTACTAGTAAAGAACAAAATCTTCATGAAAACACCAAACAACGTACCTTAAATCAATTAAAAACAAAAATTACATTCAACTTATCAGTCATGACAACAATACAAGGAAATACAAGATGTAACAATCCAAATCCGCGGGACTCAGAGCGCTACGGGTGGAGACCTCACAATGGGTCCCGACCCTTAGTCTGACAACAATTTCACCGGATCTTGAAACAAGGCACAAATAAAAGGCCAAAACCAAAATACATTTCATGCAATCATGATTCCCGAATACTATTGTCCGCTAGGAGTGATACAAATCCAAGGCAAGAGTGCCAAGAACTTGTTTGCCCAAAACATGCACACACAAAGTCTTACAATATATAACTCGATATTATCTCCTAAACTACCTAGCAAAACCCACAATGTACAGGTCATTGAGTAGAAAGGGAAGCATTCCGAGGTCAAACACAAAGACCAAGTGAGATTAAATTATGCAATGATCATGGATAGTGCAAGTCTAAGATAAGAAAAGAGAAGGGAATAAAGAAATGAAAATTATATGTTTTTGGATGGGTTTTTGTGGTGATCATGCAAAGATCACAATCAAGCAACAATGTCAACCAATCAACAATACAAACACAAGATGTAAGATCAATGTATAGAGAGAGGATTCTAGAGATATGGACTTCCGATTATGGCAAGGACTCAAGCTTCTAATCAACTTAGGACAAGTTGCGGTATATTGAGACAGAATGTTTCTCTAATGGGATCAATCACTGCGTAGGTCTCATGGTTCACTAATCCCGCACCTAATGATGAGGGACTATCACCAACAACCCCTACTAGTCCTACAATGCAAGGGCCAATCAGTAGATCAAGGGCAAGAGCAATTCAAGAGGAGGTGTCCAACTTGTTGGTGTCCTTAGCTCCTAAGGAGACCATTGATGATCCATTGCTGACTGAGGCTTCCTTAGTCACGTTAATGACGATTCCCGACGACTTGGACGTGGAAGGGAGACCATGCACATGTGATTTGGAGCCATGCAAGAGCAAAGAAGAGACACTTGTTCCGGAATTGCAAGAAATGGAAGATTGAGGCTTTTGGAGCTTCTTTTGTATTTTATATCAGCTTTTGGTATAAAATGAAAGACTTTATATAACCTTTAGGTTCAAAACATTTTAAGGGTTATTTTTATTTGTTTTATTGTCTTTTTGACAAATGTTATTCCTTTTTTAGATAGGAGGCTTTCTAGGCATATAAAAGCCTCCCTTAGCTTCTTTCATGATTAGATAGATTTTAGCAAAACTTGATAAACCGTCTGATACGGGATTAAACCGTGGAAGCCGATCTAGGTACAATGATCCCAAATCCGGATGAATGAAGCGAATCCAGATGCGGAATGAGACGTGGGGATGGGGATGGGCGCAAGAGGATGTTGAGAGGAACCAAAGAGAACCAACGAAGAAGAACCAAGTCTGAAGAGCCAAGACCCCGCCTCGTGAATGCCCTCGACCCGTCTCCAATACAACCTTACACTAGCTCCGGCGGGACTAGCACAGAGAGGGACTCGTGAAGGCTCGAAGCACCAATCCGAAGGCGGTTGACACAAGCAAGCTCAGCCAAGCAAACAACGACAATGCCAACCAAAAACTCTCTTGTTCTTTGATTGATTTTGTGAATGGATTACAATATGTAATTCTTAGCAAAAGAAAACGTCCCTACCTTAGCAACTAAAGAAAACTATATATAGACTCTTTTATCTAGACAACATAAAAGAAAAGAAAACTAAATACATTGGTGGAAAGAGGTAACAAGAGAGCTCCCACAAATGTAGCTAATAGTCTAACATACAAACTAACTTCATAAAAATAGGTTGACTTCTCCAAGGAACCCATGGATGACTGGACGGGTCTTAGGGCCCAACTGGGCGCCCCGACTAAGGGAAATGGATACCATTTTGGACGGCCCGGGAGGTTAGCGACGTCGAGCTTGACAGCCACTCCGGGCGGAGATTGAGACCTTGTCGAAATGGCGTCGGGTTAGGACCGGAGTGTATCGGCAAGGCTAGACGGAAATTAGGGTTCACGCCAAATGGCTCGAAGGAAGTCGAACAGAGTCTGGGGTTCGGGCTCGATGGCGTCATGCTCGCTGGTCCATTTCCTATGCTTGCTTGTTCATCCACCTTCCCCACCTTGCCCACGTCTTGATCACTTGGCTTATTGACCTGCTTGGCTACATGATCAAGCTCCTCCTCATGATGTTCCAACGTCTGCATGGTCTCTTCCCTTTGCATGTTTACCCCTGCATTCACCAAGAGATTAATACATAATTTATGGAAGTTAAATAATTCATGCATGGTGCCATGCAATAGCACTTCCCTTGACGTAGCTTCTTGGATCTCCTTAGCTCTTGCCCTAGTAATGGGACCTTGATATTCTTCATGTGAGTTGTGCAATGGTTCATCTGATGGTCCTACATCATCCACTCCTTCTTGGAAAGAATTCGACCCCGAATTTTCTTGTTTCGACTCTCCTTCATAGGGGCTCAAATCTCCTACGTTAAAAGTGGCACTAACTCCATACTCTTCTGGTACGTCTAACACATATTCGTTATCGTTAATTCGGTGTAGGATTTTGAATGGGCCATCACCCCGTGGAGCTAGCTTTGAATGTCGCTTTGTCGGAAACCGTTCCTTCTTGAGATGTAGCCAAACTAGGTCGCCGGGCTGGAAAACCATCTTCCGACGTCCTTTTTTATTTCTAGCTGCGATCTCAACACCTTTCTTTTCAAGTGTAGCCTTGGTCTTTGCATGGAGTTCCTTAATAGATGCCGTCTGTTCCAAAGCATCAAAAGCTACTCGATCCTTTCAAGGGATTGGTAATAAGTCCATAGGAATTAAAAGGTTAAATCCATAAACACATTTGAAAGGTGACAAAGAAGTGGAAGATTGCGTGGTTCGATTATAAGCAAACTCGATATATGGTAACATGTCTTCCCATTCTTTTAAATTATCTTTCAACATGGTTCTAAGGAGGGTCGTTAGGGTCCTATTGGTGACTTCCGTTTGCCCATCTGTTTGGGGATGGCTAGAGGTCGAGAATAGTAATCTAGTGCCCAATTTTCCTCAAAGCGTTTTTTAAAAGAAACTCAAAAACTTGACATCCCTATCACTAACAATGGTCTTAGGTATTCCATGCAACCTCACTATTTCCTTAAAGAAAAGATTTGCGACATTATATGCATCATCGGTTTTATGACATGGAATAAAATGTGCCGTTTTAGAGAATCTATCTACCACCACAAAAATGGAATATCTTCCTTTCTTACTCCTAGGTAGTCCGACAATGAAATCCATACTTAGGTCTTCCCAAGGGGCACTAGGCGTCGGTAAGGGTGTATACAGCCCGTGTGGTTGTACCCTAACTTTGGCCTTAAGACATTCAATGCACTTCTTAAGCATGTGTTCTACATCCCTTAACATATGAGGCCAATAAAAGTGAGTTTGCAACATGTGATAGGTTTTGTCCCTCCCAAAATGCCCCATTAAACCTCCCTTATGGGCTTCTTCTACTAATAATATCCTAAGGGAACATCTAGGTATGCAAATTTTATCCACTTTAAACAAAAAACCTTCAAACACAAAGTACTTATCATAAGGGCCTCGTGTAGTGCATCTATGAAATATCTTCCCAAATTCAACATCATCCACATATAATTCTTTAATGTAAGTAAAACCTAGCATCCTAGAATCCAAGGTGGTGATCAAGGTGTATCTCATAGACAAGGCATCCGCTACGACATTATCCTTTCCCTTCTTATACTTGATAATGTAAGGAAAGGTTTCAATGAACTCCATCCACCTACCATGCTGCATATCTAGCTTATCTTGGCTCCTAAATTGTCTAAGTGATTCATGATCGGTTTTCAAAACAAACTCTTGGGGCCAAAGGTAATGTTGCCATGTTTTGAGTACTCTAAACAAGGCATACAATTCTTTGTCATAAGTGGAACAGTTTAAGCATGCGCCCTTCAATTTCTCACTAAAGAAAGCTAGAGGCTTACCGCCTTGCATAAGGACGCCGCCAATACCAATGCCGGACGCGTCGCACTCAACCTCAAAGGGTTTAGTGAAGTCCGGTAGAGCGAGTAGTGGTGCTTGGGTGAGATGTTTCTTGAGTTCCTCAAATGCTCTTTCTTGAGGTTCATTCCACTCAAAAGGAACCTTCTTTTTGGTCAAGGCCGTGAGTGGTGCGGCGATGGTGCTAAAATCCCTCACAAATCTCCTATAGAAAGTAGCTAGGCTGATGCGGGTTGGGGCCGCAAATGACTAGATCTAGATTGGGAATCCTTGAAGACCAACAATGGACGTTTTCCTTGGCAAATGGCACGCAAAATCAGATTGTTTAGAACCAGAAATGACGGTGGACAAAAGGGAAGAAAGAGAATGAAATGGAACGTGGAATGTTTGGTAGAAGTAGATCCAAAAGAACCAAACGACTCCCTTACAAGAACCTTGATCAGATTGATCAAAACCCAAGCAAGATGATGTCTTCAACCCTTTCTTCTATAACCTTACACAAGCCTTCAATGGAGACAAGCACAAGGAGGGACTAGTATTGACTAGTAGCACCAATCTCTAAAGAGATTAACACACACAAGAACAATCTAGCAGGGATTCACAACAATTTAATCAATGGCTCACTTTATTGATTGAATTTTCTGAATAGGAACAAAAGCTCTAAAAGAGACGGTTTATCAAGTTTTGCTAAAATCTATCTAATCTGGAAAGAAGCTAAGAGAGGCTTTTTATATGCCTAGAAAGCCTCCTATCTAATAAAAGGAAAAACATTTGTCAAAAAGACAATAAAACAAATAAAACAACTAAAACAAATAAAAATAACCCTTAAAATGTTTTGAACCTAAAGGTTATAAGAAGTCTTTTATTTTATACCAAAAGATGATATAAAATACAAAAGAAGCTCCAAAAGCCTCAATCTTCCATTTCTTGCAATTCCGGAAAAAGTGTCTCTTCTTTGCTCTTGCATGGCTCCAAATCACGTGTGCATGGTCTCCCTTCCACGTCCAAGTCATCGGGAATCGTCATTAATGTGACTAAGGAAGCCTCAGCCAGCAATGGATCGTCAATAGTCTCCTTAGGAGCTAAGGACACCAACAAGTTGGACACCTCCTCTTGAATTGCTCTTGCCCTTGATCTAGTGATTGACCCTTGCATTGTAGGACTAGTAGGGGATGTTGGTGATGGTCCCTCATCATACTCCCCTTCTTGGGAAGATTCGTCCTCGAATCATCACCATCCGCATCACTTGACTCAAAGGGACTTAGATCTCCTACGTTGAAAGTAGGGCTCACTCCATAGTCCTCCGGAAGCTCTAGTACATAAGCATTGTTGTCAACCTTACGTAGTACTTTGAATAGTCCGTCTCCCCTAGGTGATAGCTTGGACTTGCGCCTTTCCGGGAACCTATCCTTCCTTAAATGCAGCCACACGAGGTCTCCTGGTTCGAACAACACTTGCTTGCGGTTCCTATTAGCCTTGGCCGCCACTTGCCTCCCCTTCTCCTCTAGCCTTTTGCGTGTCCTTTCATGTAGTTCCTTGATGATCTCCACCTATTTTTCTGCATTAAAATCTACTCGCTCCGCTATAGGCAATGGTATTAGATCAAAAGGGGTCAAAGGATTCAACCCATAGACACACTCAAAAGGAGTTAGATTAGTAGAAGAATGTAATGTACGATTATATGCAAATTCAACATGAGGCAAGATATCTTCCCAAGCTTTCAAATTATCTTTTAAAACAGCCCTCAAAATGGTTGTTAACGTCCTATTAGTTACTTCGGTTTGACCATCCGTTTGAGGATGACTAGAAGTCGAAAACATCAACTTCGTCCCTAATTTACCCCAAAGAGTTTTCCAAAAGAAACTAAGAAACTTAACATCCCTATCACTCACTATAGTCCTAGGTACTCCATGTAATCTAACAATTTTCCTAAAGAACAAGTTAGCTACATTATAAGCATCATCAGTCTTATGGCAAGCAATAAAATGGGCCATTTTAGAAAATCGATCTACTACCACAAAAATCGAATCTCTCCCCTTCTTAGTCCTAGGTAACCCATCAATGAAGTCCATACTAATATCCTCCCAAGGTGATTTAGGCGTGGGTAAGGGGGTATACAATCCATGAGGTTTCAATCTAGCCTTAGCCTTTAAACACACAAGACATCTCTTAAGTTCTCTACATCTCTAAGCATATGAGGCCAATAAAAATGTGAATGCGGCATATGATAAGTCTTATCTCTCCCAAAATGCACCATTAAGTGATACGGGGATTAGCCGCGAAGAACGGATCTAGACGAGCGACCTGTTTTCGGGAATAAAAGCAAACGAAATTCAGCAAACAAGATGCAAGGAAAACGTGCAAAACAAAGGGGGAAAACGAAATAGGAAAGAAGAACCGAAAGGAACAAACGATAGAACCCTTGGATTCGATTATCCAAGAACCAAACCAGTGACAATTCGACCCCGCTTCTTACAACTTCACACAATCGATCTAGAATTATCGAAGGCACGAAGAGGTTGCTTCAATTCGACTTGTAGCACCAACCCGAAGGAGATTGACACACACAAGAACGAGAAAGCTATGCTAACACCACAATTCTCACAAGACAAGAGGCTGAACTCAAAGGGGTTCAATTTGGCACTTAGGCAACGTGTTTTACGTATTCTATCTACAAAAGGAAGAGACAAAAGGTTTATATACAACCTAAACCTTCTCTCCTAGAAAATAGAAAAGAAATAAAAATAATAATTACAATTTAGAATGTTTTAAATAAATCCATAAAATAGACTAATTCTAGGCTTTATTTAACACTCTCTAACTAGCTTCTCACGCCAGCCATGCACATGCACACGTGAAGCTCTCCTCTGCTCCATTCAACTTCTTCTTGGCTGGTCCAATGTGGCTAAGCATCATGACGGGCCTTGGACTCATTGGAGGTGAGCTTGGGTGAGATTCTTGAACCATGGTTAGGAAGATAGCATCCATCTCCGCTTGGCATTTGGCTTGAGCTCTTATTAGGGCTCCTTGTGGTGTTGAAGATGGAACCGGCTCGGATGACCCTTCATCATTCTCCCCTTCTTTAAAATAATTCGACCTCGAATTTCCTTGATCACATTGAACGTGGGATCACAAGCATAGTCGTCCAGCAAGTCTAGCACATAGGCATTGTCACCAGCCTTGTGTAGCACCTTGAAAGGCCCGTTTCCTCTTGGAGAGAGCTTGGACTTCCGAAGTTGTTGAAACCTCTCCTTCCTCAAGTGTAGCCATACAAGGTCACCGTCCTCAAATATAACCTTCTTCCTTCCTTGGTTTGCCTTGGCTGCGTTGTATTTGCCTTTCTCCTCAAGCTTAATCCTTGTCCTCCTATGTAGCTCCTTGATGTGTTCAACCTGCGTTTTAGCACTTAAATCCACTTGCTCCTTCTTAGGCAACGGTGTAAGATCAAAAGGGGTTAGTGGATTAAAACCATAACTTAAGAACTTAACATCCCTATCACTTATTATTGTCCTCGGAATTCCATGTAACCTAACTACTTCCCGAAAGAATAGATTAGCTACATTGGCCGCATCATCAGTTTTGTGACAAGCAATAAAGTGAGCCATTTTAGAGAAACGATCTACAACCATAAAAATCGAGTCCCTACCTCTTTTAGTCCTAGGCAATCCCACAATAAAGTCCATACTAATGTCTTCCCAAGGGGTTGTTGGGATTGGCAAAGGTGTGTACAATCCATGAGGCTTCACTTTAGATTTAGCTCTAAGGCATTCTAAGCATCTTTTAAGCACATTTTCAACATCCCTAAGCATGTGTGGCCAATAAAAGTGTGAGTGTAGTATAGCATAAGTTTTATCCCTCCCAAAATGACCCATTAAACCTCCTTTATGGGCTTCCTCTACTAGCAACAATCGAAGGGAACACCTAGGTATGCACACCTTATCAATTCGAAACAAAAATCCCTCATACAAATAGTATTTATCTAAGGAACCTTTTTGCACACATAGCTTATATGTATCACCAAAATCAAGATCAGATTCATAGAGCTCCTTAATGTAAACAAAGCCTAATACCTTAGCATCCAATGTAGTCAACAATGTGTACCTCCTAGAGAGGGCATCCGCCACTACATTGTCTTTTCCCTTTTTATACTTGATAACATAGGGAAAAGTCTCAATAAATTCCATCCACCTACCATGCCTCCTATCTAGTTTATCTTGACTCCGAAAATGCTTCAAATTCTCATGATCGGAATGCAAAATAAACTCTCTAGGCCACAAGTAGTGTTGCCATGTCTTAAGCACTCTAAACAAAGCATATAACTTTTTATCATAGGTAGAGTAATTAGGACATGCTCCTTTGAGCTTTTCACTAAAAAGAAGGCAATAGGCTTACCTTCTAGCATGAGCACACTGCCTATGCCAATGCCCGAAGCGTCACACTCCACTTCAAAGGGCCTAGTGAAGTCGGGAAGAGCTAGCAAGGGCGCCTCGGTTAAGACCAATTTCAGCTTGCTAAAGGCACGTTCTTGCGCCTCCTCCCACACAAATGGCGCATGCTTCTTGCAGATTTCCGTCAAGGGCGCGGCAATGGTACTAAAGTCTCTCACAAAGCGCCTATAGAAGCTTGCAAGCCCACGGAAACTCCTTACTTGGCTGATGGATGTTGGCGTGGGCCAATCTTTGATTGCTCTAATCTTCTCCTCATCCACTTGTAGGCCTTGTGTAGTTACTACAAAACCAAGAAATATAACCTCATTAGTGCAAAGGCTACATTTCTTAAGATTAGCATACAAGTGTTCAGCCCTAAGGGTAAGAACTACTTCCCTTAGATGTTCTTCATGCTCCTCTAGGGACCTGCTATAGATTAAAATATCATCAAAGTATACTACAACAAACTTCCCTATAAAATGTCTCAAAACATAGTTCATTAAGCGCATAAAATTAGAAGGAGCATTAGTTAACCCAAATGGCATAACAAGCCACTCATACAAACCAAACTTAGTTTTGAAGGTTGTTTTCCACTCGTCCCCCTCCTTCATTCGAATTTGATGGTAGCCATTCCGTAGGTCTATCTTGCTAAAGGTGGTGGCGCCATGTAGCTCATCAAGCATGTCATCTAGGCGCGGAATAGGGTGGCGGTACTTGATGGTGATGTTGTTGATAGCTCGACAATCAACACACATCCTCCATGTGTTGTCCTTCTTAGGCACCAAGAGCACGGGTACGGCGCACGGACTTAAGCTCTCCCTCACGTAGCCCTTGTCTAGGAGGTCTTGAACTTGCGCTTGGATCTCTTGACTCTCCTTTGGGTTCATTCGGTAGGCTGGTCTATTTGGGAGTGTGGCGCCGGGGATAAGGTCAATTTGGTGCTCAATACCTCTCAAAGGTGGAAGGCCATGTGGTATTTCTTCTGGAAACACATCCTTAAACTCCTCAAGGATGGCTGAGATAGTAGGTGGTAAGCTAGCCTTGGCTTCATCACTCATCAAGGTGAGCTCCTTACACAACATCATCAAGGTGGTGTCTAAGGGTAGGTAGTCATTTTGTAGCTCAAGTTTGGAAGCTAACAAGGCTGTTATGGGCTGTTTTGTGGCCGTGGACACAAGGGTGCTAGGCTGGTGGTTAGAAGGCATGGCTAAGGAGGGGTCTTGGCTCGACAACTTGCTCCCCTTCTTAGCTTGTCCTTGCTCTTGCTCACTTGCCTTCTTCTTCTCAAATGCCTCCGCAATCTGCAAGGGAGTCATAGGCTTAAGAGTCACGGTTTTACCATTGAATGCAAAAGAATATCTATTTGTAAAACCATCATGCATAACTCTCCTATCATATTGCCAAGGGCGGCCTAACAACACATTACAAACTTGCATAGGCACAACATCACATAAAACCGTATCTTCATAATGGCCTAAAGTAAAAGTGATCTTAGCTTGCCTATTAACCTTTAACTCACCACATTCATTCATCCAATGCTACTTATATGGCCTAGGGTGATAAAATGTAGGAATTTGCAACTTAGATATCATTTCGGTGCTAGCAATATTGCAACAACTTCTTCCATCAACAATAACATTACAAACCTTTCCTTTAACCGAGCATCTAGTGTGAAACAAGTTTTCTCTTTGGTTATCTTCACAAGGAGCAGGTTGTACACTTAAAGTTCTCCTAGCTATCAAAGAATTATTATGCTCAAGACTTTTATCACAAATCATGGAAGTGTTAGCTAGGAATGAGCTAGGATGATCAAATAACACTCTCTTAGCTAATAAACAATCTCCTTGCTCATATTCAATCCAATCATCATCCAAATCATCATGATCATGCATATTAAGCTCAAAATCATCATTATCATGCTCATGCTCAGATTCGGACTCATATTGCCCTAAATGGTTAACTAGCAAAGTTCTTTTGTTAGGACAATCCTTCATCATGTGCCCTCTTCCTTGGCACTTAAAACATACAATATCCCTAGCTCTAGATGAAGGGTTAGAAGTACTCCCTTGAGTGCCTTTAGGTAATGTAGGCGTGGGCTTGTTAGGGGCTGCATAAGGAGCCTTGCGTGGACCTCCTTGCTCCGGGGCTAGCTCCTCCTTGCTTGGCACCTCCCGGTTGTAATTCCCTTGTTGGCGACCTCCTTGGCTCCTCCATGAGCTAGGCGCACCATAGGCAGCCTCACCTCCTTGACTTCTTGCCTTCATTTTCCTTTCTACTTTGATTGCTAGGTAGAGCAATTCTGTCATAGAGCTATAGGGAAAAAGATTGATCTCGTTAGAAAAACTTGAATTGAGAATACGAAGATACCTAGCCATTGTAGTCTCTTCATCCTCTCGCACATTAGCCTTTACCATGGCCATTTGTATGGCATTATAGGTCTCCTCGGCGGTCATGGCTCCTTGCCTCAAGTTCTCCAACCTTTGCCTCAATTCCCTAGTGTAATGTTGAGGTACAAACCGAGCTCTCATCAAGGCCATCATGTGCGCCCAAGTAACTACCAGTGCATCCAAAGTTCTCCTCCTTTCCTTCACCAAATCATCCCACCATATCATAGCATAATCAATAAACTCAAGAGCTGCGAAATGTACCTTCTTATGCTCGGGAAAATTATGGCATGACCATATTTGCTCTATCTTCGCCTCCCAAGCCATCTACACGTCCGGGTCACATTTGCCTTCAAAGCTTGGGATCTTCACCTTCACTTTGCCAAGGCCATCATACTCCGGACTCGCTCCCTCCTTGGCTGGCCGCCATAGGGCTCACGCCTGTGCTCGTCTTGGCGTCGGGCGTCATGAGGTCTCCGGGGCTGTTGGCGCTCCCTTCGCCCGTTTGGCCTCCATTCCTCGTCATCTCCATCACCGTCCTCATCCTGCTCATAAGCTTGATTCTGAAACTGTTGAGGATAGTTAGGCATATTATCATGTATAATAGGAGAAGAATGGATAGAAACGTGCTCCTCAAAAGCAAGATTGCCCCATCCTAGTTGGGACACGGTGTGGCCTAAGCCTTGGACATTCCGAGAGAGCTACGTGGCATTAGAGTGCCGGGCTGCTTGAAATGCCTCTTGTTGGCTTTGGAGTGGTATTCGGTCTTGCCCTTGGTGTTGAGCCCTCGAGTGGTCTCCTACCTGCATGTTGCCTCCTAGTGGCCGAGGCTCCGGAACTACCTTAGGCGCCTCCAAGTTGGACAGCCTTGTATTTAACCCTTCAATGCTATCTTTCAAGCCCTTGATAAGGTTAAACAACTCCGGGGAAATAGGCTCGGGGATGGGCGTACTTGCGGAAGTTCCTGACATTGTTCAAAGACACTAAAACACTCAAACACGTTAGGTTAGCTAAAAACAAAAACGCCTCACAAGTGTATCACTCGAAAGCAAACTCTCACTCTCTAGTGGTGCTCAACAAGCTTGTTGATGGCTCGTCTTGTATTAGTCAAAGACCTCACGTGAGTTCAATACTTAGCCAAACAAAAGCTTTAAAGTAGAA
Organism: Fagopyrum homotropicum; assembly: GCA_033239125.1. NCBI lineage: Eukaryota > Viridiplantae > Streptophyta > Magnoliopsida > Caryophyllales > Polygonaceae > Fagopyrum > Fagopyrum homotropicum. The sequence continues at coordinate 66,144,842 of BSWB01000005.1, forward strand.
GCGAAATTCGATTTCAATCACCTTAAAACGTGTTTGACTCAATAAAAGAGAAGAAAAGACTCAAAACGGAAAGGACAAGTTGCACGAATGTTATATGCAACTAAGTATGGACTCAAAATTTGAACTCAAGATAAGCCTTGAAAGAACTTACTCGTCAACCCTAAGCAAGCAAACCTTGGACACCGAAGGTGTGTGTAGAAGGGCTAGTCAAGGCTAAGGCGTGGCTCGAGTGAAGTGAGCTAGGCGTGGGCCAAGGCGTGGCTAGGCGAAGCTAGGCTAGGTGTGAATGGTTTGGTCCTTTGAGTGAGATGAGCTCCTTTGTAGTCCTTTTTGGTTGATGAACAATAACACTTAGCAAGCACAACTTTTGAGTGAAATGAGCTCCTTTGTAATCCTCTTTGGTTGCTGAACATTAACACTTAGCAAGCACAACTTCAACTATTACAAAATATGATATAAAATAAGAATAAGCTAGCAAGAATGAACTGAATAACTAAGGCTGATTTCTTTTCTCTTTCTTTTCTTTTTCTTTTCTTTTCTTTCTTTTTTTTTTTTTTTTTGAAACTCGGATTTTCTTTTCTTTTTTTTTTTTTTAACTTACTGTTGGAATTAAAGAAAAATAAAACAAAAATGCTAAGAAAATCCTAATTAGTTGCAAGAGGATAGAGTTGACCAAGTAAATAGCTAACCAAGGGTGAAAAATCAAAAAAATAGGCTAAAAATGTGGAGGAAAGAGGTGGCTGAAAATGTGGAGGAGAGAAGGCGGGAAAATAGGCTGGACGATCAGCCTTCTTCTTCTTTTTTTTCTTTTTTTTTGAAAGTTTAGGCTTGTTTGGTGTTGTGTTTGGATGTGGGACAAGGGCTGGTGGCGGCTTGGTGGTAGGCAAAAGGAGCTGGTGGTAGGCGCGGTGTTGGAGTGGTGTTGGAGTGGTGCCGGCGTCCAAAATTCACAAACAAAAGCAACAAACTTGTTAGTTCAATCAAAAAACTTGGAATAGAAATGGCAATGGCAATAGACTCAAAACAAAGCAAGACTCAAACAAGAAAAGAGACACTTTTGGTTTTTGAATGATTTACCGACTCTTTTTGTAGGTTGAACGTCAATTAGCTCTGATACCAATTGATACGGGGATTAGCCGCGAAGAATGGATCTAGACGAGCAACCTGTTTTCGGGAATAAAAGCAAACAAAATTCAGCGAACAAGATGCAAGGAAAACGTGCAAAACAAAGGGGGAAAACGAAATAGGAAAGAAGAACCGAAAGGAACAAACGATAGAACCCTTGGATTCGATTATCCAAGAACCAAACCGGTGACGATTCGACCCCGCTTCTTATAACTTCACACAATCGATCTAGAATTATCGAAGGCACGAAGAGATTGCTTCAATTCGACTTGTAACACCAACCGAAGGAGATTGACACACACAAGAACGAGAAAGCTATGCTAACACCACAATTCTCACAAGACAAGAGGCTGAACTCAAAGGGGTTCAATTTGGCACTTAGGCAATATGTTTTACGTATTCTATCTACAAAAGGAAGAGAGAAAGGTTTATATACAACCTAGACCTTCTCTCCTAGAAAATAGAAAAGAAATAAAAACAATAATTACAATTTAGAGTGTTTTAAATAAATCCATAAAATAGACTAATTCTAGGCTTTATAACACTCTCTAACTAGCTTCTCACGCCAGACATGCACATGCACACGTGAAGCTCTCCTATGCTCCATTCAACTTCTTCTTGGCTGGTCCAATGTGGCTAAGCATCATGACGGACCTTGGACTCATTGGAGGTGAGCTTGGGTGAGATTCTTGAACCATGGTTAGGAAGATAGCATCGATCTCCGCTTGGCGTTTGGCTTGAGCTCTTGTTAGGGCTCCTTGTGGTGTTGAAGATGGAACCGGCTCGGATGACCCTTCATCATTAAACCTCCCATATTGGCTTCCTAAACAAGTAATAGCCTAAGGGAACACTTAGGAATGCACACTTTATCAACTCTAAATAGAAAACCCTCAAACAAGTAATACTTATCAAAGGCTCCTCTAGATGCACATTGCTTAAATATGTCTCCCAAATCAGAATCATCAACATATAAATCCTTAATATAATAGAAACCTAAGACCTTAGAATCCATAGTTGTGATTAAAGAATGTCTCCTAGAGAGAGCATCTGCTACAACATTATCCTTGCCCTTTTTATACTTTATGATATAAGAAAAAGTTTCTATAAACTCCATCCATCTACCATGTCTCCTATCTAACTTATCTTGACTCCTAAAATGTCTTAAGGACTCATGATCGGTATGTAGGACAAACTCACTAGGCCATAAATAATGTTGCCATGTTTTTAATACTCTAAACAATGCATAAAGTTCTTTATCATAGGTCGAGTAGTTTAAACATGCTCCCTTTAATTTCTCACTAAAGAAGGCTAGTGGCTTACCCTCTTGCATGAGTACTCCTCCAATGCCAATACCCGAAGCATCACACTCGACCTCAAAAGGTTTGGTGAAGTCCGGAAGAGCTAGGAGAGGTGCATGGGACAGCCGCCACTTCAACTCCTTAAACGCCTTCTCTTGAGCATCTCCCCACACAAATGGCACCTTCTTCTTTGTCAAGGACGTGAGTGGGGCTGATATGGTGCTGAAATCTCGCACAAAACGTCTATATAAGGTTTCTAGGCCGTGGAAACTCCTCACTTGACCGACGGTTGCGGGAGTAGGCCATTCCTGGATTGCCTTGATCTTCTCTCCATCCACGTCTAGACCTCTTGTGCTCACTACAAAACCATAAAAAACAACTTGATTAGTAATAAACTCACATTTCTTCAAATTAGCATACAAATATTCAATTCTAAGAGTTGCAAGTACTTCCCTCAAATGTTCCTCATGCTCTTCAAGTGACTTACTATAGATGAAGATGTCATCAAAGTAAACCATAACAAACCTACCAATGTAGTGTCTCAACAGGTGATTCATCAATCTCATAAATGTGCTAGGAGCATTGGTTAAACCAAATGGCATCACTAGCCACTCATAAAGACCAAACTTGATCTTGAATGTCGTTTTCCACTCATCTCCCTCCCTCATTCTGATTTGGTGATAACCACTCCTAAGATCTATCTTAGAGAACAATGTGGCTCCATTCAACTCATCTAACATGTCATCTAAACGTGGGATAGGATGGCGGTACTTAATGGTGATGTTGTTGATGGCTCTACAATCAACACACATCCTCCATGTATTGTCCTTCTTAGGCACTAAGAGGACGGGAACGGCACTAGGACTCACACTCTCCTTTACATAACCCTTATCTAAGAGTTCTTGGACTTGGTTTTGGATCTCTTGGCTCTCCTTAGGGTTCATCCTATAGGCTGGGCGGTTTGGGAGTGTAGCACCGGGAATAAGATCTATTTGGTGCTCAATACCTCTAAAAGGTGGAAGGCCAGCCGGAATCTCGTCAGGAAACACATCACTAAACTCATCTAGGATAGCTAGGATAGGCTTAGGTAGGGTGGCCTTGGCTTCATCACTCAAAGTCACTAAGCACTTGCACAAGCTCACAAGAATGGCATCTAAAGGGGTGTAATCTAGGATGTGCTCCTCCTTGGATGCTAGAAGGACACTAGAAGGTGTGGCTAATAGGGTGGTACTAATCTTGGCCGTGGGTTCTGTTTTAGACCGTGAGCTATCCCCTCTCTTTTTCACCTCATTTTGCTCCACACTCAACTCCTTCTTCTTCTCATAAAATTCAGCAATCTGCAATGGTGTCATAGGCTTAAGAGTTAGTGTTTGACCATTAAATTCAAAGGTATGCGTATTAGTAAAACCATCATGCTTAACTCTCCTATCAAATTGCCATGGACGTCCCAAAAGAATATGACAAGCTTGCATGGGAACTACATCACAAGTAATGGTGTCCTCATAGCTACCTAAAGTGATAGTAACTTTAGCTTGCCTATTTACTTTTAATTCTCTACAATCATTCATCCAATGCAATTTGTAAGGCCTAGGGTGATAAAATGTGGTAATTTGCAACTTATTAATCAAATCAATGCTAGCTATATTGCAACAACTACCTCCATCTATGATCATTTACATACCTTCCCTTTAATTAGACATCTAGTATGAAAAAGGTTCTCTCTTTGATTATCTTCACACGGAGCTAGCTTAGCATGCAAAGTTCTTCTAGCTATTAGTGATTCTCCATGCTCATATTCAATGCCCTCATCACTATCACTACCAATTTCATGCAATCCATTAAGGTGGGTGTTATCATCATTTTCATGCTCATCCTCACTCTCATATTTGTCCAAATTGATTTAAAATCAGAATTTTCTTATTAGGACAATCCCTCATGTAATGACCTCTACCTTGACATTTAAAACACACAATATCTCTAGAACGAAGAGTAGAGTTAGAGGTACTCCCTTGAGGACCACTTGAAGGCTCATTCAAGGGTCTAGAAGATGAATGAGGTGTTGAGCTCCTTCTTTGTGCTCCTTGGTCCATGGTTGATGCTTTTCGGTCCTCCTTGGTGGATGTAGGCTCACGGCTGTAGGATCCTTGGGGCCGGCTGTTTTGTGCTTTCCATGAGCTTGTAGCTCCAAAGCTTGTCTTGGCACCTTGGTTCCTAGCCTTTGTCTTCTTCTCTACTTTGATTGCCAAATGCAGCAGCTCCACCATGGTACTATAAGGATACAAATCAATTTCATTAGCCAAAGATGAGTTGAAAATGCGTAGATACCTAGCTATTGTAGACTCCTCATCTTCAACCACATTAGCTTTCACCATTGCCATTTGCATAGAGGTGTAGACCTCTTCGGCACTCATGGCTCCTTGTCTAAGGTTCTCCAACCTTTGCCTCAGCTCCCTAGCATAATGTTGAGGTACAAAACGAGCTCTCATCAAGGCCTTCATTTGTTACCATGTAGTGATGGCTGGATCCAAGGTTCTTCTCCTTTCCTTGACAAGATGATCCCACCATACTAGTGCATATCCTTGGAACTCCAATGATGCAAGCTGGACCTTCCTTTGCTCTCCAAAGTGATGGCATGACCAAATTTGCTCCAATTTAGTCTCCCAATTCATGTAAGCATCCGGGTCACACTTGTCTTCAAAACTAGGAATCTTGACCTTCACTTTCCCTATTCCATCTAGCTCTTGATAAGGCCTATATGGCTCATATTCTCGTCCTCTCCTTGGCTGTGGGTGACGCCTAGGGAACTCTCTCCACATGCCTTCTTCCTCAACATCCTCTTGTGGCTCCTGAAAATCATCGACAAAACCTTGCACATTAGGTGTTCTAGGAAGAGGGTTAGCATGTCTTATACCCTGCCCTTGAGGGGTTCTTTGAGGTGATTCATGGGCTGTTTCTCTAGGGGCATCTCTAGACGTGCCTCCTAGCTCGAAAGTGGACCTCGCCTGTGGCGTGGCTGTGGGTGTTGCCGAGCCAACGTGCCAATCCGGTCGGTCAATCTTGCCACCGAATCCATTATTTGCTTCAACATAGCAAATGTCTCCGGGTGCATTGGCTCACTGCTTTGGGACAAGCAAACTAGTTGAATTAGATAAAACAGAAAATTCTCACAAGTGTTTACTCTCACTCTCACACTCAAGTTGTGTTGATCACAAGCTATTTGATGCAATTGACTTGGATGGATTAAAACTCCTTCTAAGATCAATGCCTTAGCTCAACTAGCACACTCCTTAACTTGAAAAAGGGTGATACACGGCTGCTTGATGGTTCACAACAGAAAACGTCAAGATAGACACTAAGAAGCTGAAATAAGACTCAAGACTCAACTAGTATGGCTTGCAAGCAATGTTAACTAGCTAAATTACACAAAATACTCAAAAAAGACACAAGACTCAAAGATAGATGCGAAAGGCTGATATGGACTCGAAAAGATGGTAAACTCAAGATATGATAGAATTAGAGTAAATCAAGGAAGATAGACACACAAGAGACTAAGAAGAGAGCTTCACTTACCTTGTCCTTATGCAATGGAGAGAGATATGGCCGGCTGTTGTGTTTAACGTTGGCTTTTGGGTAATGGTGATGGATAAGAAATGAGGTAGGTAACTCTTGTTTGTAGTCTCAATGATCCTTTCACAATCAGATTGCAAAAACACTTGTTTTTCTAGCTTCTACACAACTTAGGTTAGTATAGAATATGATATGAAATGTATGATATGTAGGATGATGAAATATATGAGAAAATATTTCTTTTTCTTTGTTTTTCTTTTGTGTTCCTTGGCTGACGTTTTGTGGAAGAAAATAGGAGAGAGGAATGAAATTAAAAATTGAAAAAAAATAAGAGATAACTAACTAGAAGTAGTCTCTTGTTGTTGCTACAAATAAAGAGCTTTTGTGGCCTCTCTCCTACTTGCAACGACTGATTTGTTTTGGAGAGTTGGCCCCCTTCTTTTTTTTTTGAACGGTTATTTGCCAAGAGGATGCAACTGGACGTTTTGGATGAACAATGGATGATGAAGGTGATGTAGAATGGCTGGAAAATGGCTGTTTTGGCTTGGCTTTCTCTCTTCTCCAATAAACACAAGAAACAAAGTAAATTAGACTCAAATAGACTCTTAAGATGAAGCAAATGACTCAAATAAAGAAAAGACTCAAAGAAGATACTCAAATCGTCAATGGTGATGGCTGATTCCGAACTCGCAATCAACTAGCTCTGATACCACTTTGATGCGGGTTGGGGCCGCAAATGACTAGATCTAGATTGGGAATCCTTGAAGACCAACAATGGACGTTTTCCTTGGCAAATGGCATGCAAAATCAGATTGTTTAGAGCCAGAAATGACATTGGACAAAAGGGAAGAAAGAGAATGAAATGGAACATGGAATGTTTGGTATAAGTAGATCCAAAAGAACCAAACGAATCCCTTACAAGAACCTTGATCAAAACCCAATCAAGATGATGCCTTCAACCCTTTCTTCTATAACCTTACACAAGCCTTCAATGGAGACAAGCACAAGGAGGGACTAGTATTGACTAGTAGCACCAATCTCTAAAGAGATTAACTCACACAAGAACAATCTAGCAGGGATTCACAACAATTCAATCAATGGCTCACTTTATTGATTGAATTTTCTGAATAGGAACAAAAGCTCTAAAAAAGACGGTTTATCAAGTTTTGCTAAAATCTATCTAATCTAGAAAGAAGCTAAGGGAGGCTTTTTATATGCCTAGAAAGCCTCCTATCTAAAAAAGGAAAAACATTTTTCAAAAAGACAATAAAACAAATAAAACAACTAAAACAAATAAAAATAACCCTTAAAATGTTTTGAACCTAAAGGTTATAAAAAGTCTTTCATTTTATACCAAAAGATGATATAAAATACAAAAGAAGCTCCAAAAGCCTCAATCTTCCATTTCTTGCAATTCTGGAACAAGTGTCTCTTCTTTGCTCTTGCATGGCTCCAAATCACGTGTGCATGGTCTCCCTTCCACGTCCAAGTCATCGGGAATCGTTATTAACGTGACTAAGGAAGCCTCAGTCAGCAATGGATCGTCAATGGTCTCCTTAGGAGCTAAGGACACCAACAAGTTGGACACCTCCTCTTGAATTGCTCTTGCCCTTGATCTAGTGATTGGCCCTTGCATTGTAGGATTAGTAGGGGCTGTTGGTGATGGTCCCTCATCATAGGCCATGGAAACTCCTTACTTCACCAACGGACCTAGGAATGGGCCATTCATTGATTGCCTTAATCTTATCCTCATCCACTTGCAAGCCATTGGCACTTACTACAAAACCAAGGAAGATCACTCGGTTAGTATAGAAATCACATTTTTTAATATTAGCATACAAGTATTCTATACACAATGTAGCAAGCACATCTCTCAAATGATTTTCATGCTCCTTTAAAGACTTACTATAGATAAGAATGTCATCAAAGTACACTACAACAAATAAACCAATATAAGGTCTCAAAATATGATTCATCAATCTCATGAAGGTACTAGTGGCATTAGTTAAACCAAAAGGCATTACTAGCCACTCATAGAGACCAAATTTGGTTTTAAAGGCCATTTTCCATTCATCCGCTTCCCTCATTCTAATTTGATGGCTGCCACTCCTAAGGTTAATCTTAGTGAAAATGGTGGCCCCATGTAACTCATCAAGCATGTCATCTAGACGGGGAATCGGGTGTCTATACTTGATAGTGATATTATAGATTGCTCTACAATCAATACACATTCTCCAAGTATTATCCTTCTTGGGTACTAGAAGGACGGGAACGGCACAAGGACGTAGGCTTTCCTGAACATACCCTTTATCTAGCAAGTCTTGAACTTGGTTATGAATTTCCTGTGCTTCTGATACGGGGATTAGCCGCGAAGAACGGATCTAGACGAGCAACCTGTTTTCGGGAACAAAAACAAACGAAATTCAGCAAACAAAGATGCAAGGAAAACGTGCAAAACAAAGAGGGAAAACGAAATAGGAAAGAAGAACCGAAAGGAACAAACAATAGAACCCTTGGATTCGATTATCCAAGAACCAAACCGATGACGATTCGACCCCGCTTCTTACAACTTCACACAATCGATCTAGGATTATCGAAGGCACGAGAGGTTGCTTCGATTCGACTTGTAGCACCAACCCGAAGGAGATTGACACACACAAGAACAAGAAAGCTATGCAAACACTACAATTCTCACGAGACAAGAGGCTGAACTCAAAGGTTTCAATTTGGCACTTTCACAAATGTGTTTAACGTAGTCCCCCTCATAAAGGAAGAGAGAAAGGTTTATATACAACCTAGCCTTCTCTCCTAAAAATAGAAAGGAAAAATAAAAAACAATAATTACAAATTAGAGTGTTTTAAATAAATCCATAAAATAGACTAATTCTAGGCTTTATTTAACACTCTCTAACTAGCTTCTCACGCCAGCCATGCACATGCACACATGAAGCTCTCCTATGCTCCATTCAACTTCTTCTTGGCTGGTCCAATGTGGCTAAGCATCATGACGGGCCTTGGACTCATTGGAGGTGAGCTTGGGTGAGCTTCTTGAACCATGGCTAGGAAGATAGCATCCATCTCCGCTTGGTGTTTGGCTTGAGCTCTTGTTAGGGCTCCTTGTGGTGTTGAAGATGGAGCTAGCTCGGATGACCCTTGTGGTGTTGAAGATGGAGCTAGCTCGGATGACCCTTCATCATTCTCCCATTCTTTAAAAGAATTCGACCTCGAATTTCCTTGATCATCACTAAGGGGTGAAAAAGGGCTTAGGTCCCTCACATTGAACGTGGGATCACAAGCATAGTCGTCCGGCAAGTCTAGCACATAGGCATTGTCACCAGCCTTGTGTAGCACCTTGAAAGGTCCGTTTCCTCTTGGAGAGAGCTTGGACTTCCGAAGTTGTTGAAACCTCTCCTTCCTCAAGTGTAGCCATACAAGGTCACCGGCCTCAAATGTAACCTTCTTCCTTCCTTGGTTTGCCTTGGCTGCGTTGTATTTGCCTTTCTCCTCAAGCTTAATCCTTGTTCTCCTATGTAGCTCCTTGATGTGTTCAACCTGCGTTTTAGCACTTAAATCCACTCGCTCCTTCTTAGGCAACGGTGTAAGATCAAAAGGGGTTAGTGGATTAAAACCATAAACACACTCAAATGGAGAGATGGAAGTAGACGAATGTACAACTCTATTATAGGCAAATTCAACATGTGGCAAGACATCCTCCCATTCCTTTATATTCTTTTTGATGACAGCCCTTAAAAGTTGGTTAAAGTCCTATTAGTTACTTCCGTTTGCCCATCAGTTTGGGGGTGGCTTGATGTAGAAAATAACAATTTCGTGCCTAGCTTTCCCCAAAGAGTCTTCCAAAAATAACTTAAGAACTTAACATCCCTATCACTTACTATTGTCCTTGGAATTCCATGTAACCTAACTACTTCCCGAAAGAATAGATTAGCTACATTGGCCGCATCATCAGTTTTGTGACAAGCAATAAAGTGAGCCATTTTTGAGAAACGATCTACAACCACAAAAATCGAGTCCCTACCTCTTTTAGTCCTAGGCAATCCCACAATACAGTCCATACTAATGTCTTCCCAAGGGGCTGTTGAGATGGGCAAAGGTGTGTACAATCCATGAGGCTTCACTTTAGATTTAGCTCTAAGGCATTCTAAGCATCTTTTAAGCACATTTTCAACATCCCTAAGCATGTGTGGCCAATAAAAGTGTGAGTGCAGCATAGCATAAGTTTTATCCCTCCCAAAATGACCCATTAAACCTCCTTTATGGGCTTCCTCTACTAGCAACAATCGAAGGGAACACCTAGGTATGCACACCTTATCAATTCGAAACAAAAATCCCTCAAATAAATAGTATTTATCTAAGGAACCTTTTTGCACACCTTATCAATTCGAAACAAAAATCCCCCTCCTTCATTCGGATTTGATGGTATCCACTCCGTAGGTCTATCTTGCTAAAGGTGGTGGCGCCATGTAGCTCATCAAGCATGTCATCTAGGCGGGGAATAGGGTGGCGGTACTTGATGGTGATGTTGTTGATAGCTCGACAATCAACACACATCCTCCATGTGTTGTCCTTCTTAGGCACCAAGAGCACGGGCACGGCGCACGGACTTAAGCTCTCCCTCACGTAGCCCTTGTCTAGGAGGTCTTGAACTTGCGCTTGGATCTCTCGACTCTCCTTTGGGTTCATTCGGTAGGCTGGTCTATTTGGGAGAGTGGCGCCGGGGATAAGGTCAATTTGGTGCTCAATGCCTCTCAAACAAAGGTGGAAGGCCATGTGGTATTTCTTCCGGAAACACATCCTTAAACTCCTCAAGGATGGCTGAGATAGTAGGTGGTAAGCTAGCCTTGGCTTCATCACTCATCAAGGGGAGCTCCTTACACAACATCATCAAGGTGGTGTCTAAGGGTAGGTAGTCATATTGTAGCTCAATTTTGGAAGCTAACAAGGCTGTTGTGGGCTGTTTTGTGGCCGTGGACACAAGGGTGCTAGGCTGGTGGTTAGAAGGCGTGGCTAGGGAGGGGTCTTGGCTCGACGGCTTGCTCCCCTTCTTAGCTTGTCCTTGCTCTTGCTCACTTGCCTTCTTCTTCTCAAATGCCTCCGCAATCTGCAAGGGAGTCATAGGATTTACTTTATACTTTATAACTAGCTTCTCACTCCAGCCATGCACATGCACACGTGAAACGCTCCTATGCTCCATTCAACTTCTTCTTGGCTGGTCTAATGTGGCTAAGCATCATGACGGGCCTTGGACTCATTGGAGGTGAGCTTGGGTGAGCTTCTTGAACCATGGCTAGGAAGATAGCGTCCATCTCCGCTTGGCGTTTGGCTTGAGCTCTTGTCAGGGCTCCTTGTGGTGTTGAAGATGGAGCTAGCTCGGATGACCCTACATCAAAAGGACCTCGTGGCGGTGGCTGCTGTTGTGAATGGTCTCCTTGCTCAAAGGCTGAAGCTAAGGCCTAGCGAGCTTCTAGGGCCCTCATCCGAGTGGTCAAAGCGGCAATGTTGTCGTTCATTTGCTTCAACAAGATGAATGTTGTCGGATCTGTCGGCTCGGGGCTCGTCGTCGAAACACGGCTATGGGTAGACATTATCACAAAGAAAACAAACACTGAATATGTTAAGGTTAGAAATCAAAACACCTCTCAAGTGTTTCACTCCTTTTTCCGCTCACACTCTTGTGATAGTCGGGCTTGTTGATGGATCGCTTCGAATAAGTCAAAAACCCCATAGGCGCGCCATAGGCAGCCTTACCTCCTTGACTTCTTGCCCTCATTTACCTTTCTACTTTGATTGCTAGGTGGAGCAATTCTGTCATAGAGCTATAGGGAAAAAGATCTATCTCGTTAGAAAAACTTGAATTGAGAATACGAAGATACCTAGCCATTGTAGTCTCTTCATCCTCTCGTACATTAGCCTTTACCATGGCCATTTGCATGGCATTATAGGTCTCCTCGGCGGTCATGGCTCCTTACCTCAAGTTCTCCAACTTTTGCCTCAATTCCCTAGTGTAATGTTGAGGCAGAAACCGAGCTCTCATCAAGGCCTTCATGTGCGCCCAAGTAACTACCGGTGCATCCAAAGTTCTCCTCCTTTCCTTCACCAAATCATCCCACCATATCATAGCATAATCAATAAACTCAAGAGCGGCGAAATGTACCTTCTTATACTCGGGAAAGTTATGGCATGACCATATTTGCTCTATGTTCGCCTCCCAAGCCATGTACACGTCCGGGTCACATTTGCCTTCAAAGCTTGGGATCTTCACCTTCAATTTGCCAAGGCCATCATACTCCGGATCTCGCTCCCTCCTTGTCTGGCCACCATAGGGCTCACGCCTCTGCTCGTCTTGGTGCCAAGCGTCATGAGGTCTCCGGGGCTGTTGGCGCTCCCTTCGCCCGTTTGGCCTCCATTCCTCGTCATCTCCATCACCGTCCTCATCCTGATCATAAGCTGGATTCTGAAACTGTTGAGGATAGTTAGACATATTATTATGTATAATAGGAGAAGAAGGGATAGAAGCGTGCTCCTCGAAAGCAAGATTGCCCCATCCCAGTTGGGACACAGCGTGGCCAAAGCCTTGGACATTCCGAGAAGGCTGCGTGGCCTTATAGTGCCGGGCTGCTTGAAACGCCTCTTGTTGGCTTTGGAGTGGTGTTCGGTCTTGCCCTTGGTGTTGAGCTCTCGAGTGGTCTGCTACCTCCTTGTTGCCTCCTAGTGGCCGAGACTCCGGAACTACCTTAGACGCCTCCAAGTTGGACAACCTTGTAGTTAACCCTTCAATGCTATCTTTCAAGCCCTTGATAAGGTTAAACAACTCCGGAGAAATAGGCTCGGGGCTCGGCGTACCTGCGGGAGTTCCTGACATTGTTCAAAGACACTCAAACACTCAAACACGTTAGGTTAGCTAAAACAAAAACGCCTCAGAAGTGTATCACTCGAAAGCAAACTCTCACTCTCTAGTGGTGCTCAACAAGCTTGTTGATGGCTCGTCTTGTATTAGTCAAAAACCTCACGTGAGTTCAATACTTAGCCAAACAAAAGCTTTAAAGTAGAAGCGAAATTCGATTTCAATCACCTTAAAAACGTGTTTGACTCAATAAAAGAGAAGAAAAGACTCAAAACGGAAAGGACAAGTTGCACGAATGTTATATGCAACTAAGTATGGACTCAAAATTTGAACTCAAGATAAGCCTTGAAAGAACTTACTCGTCAAGCCTAAGCAAGCAAACCTTGGACGCCGAAGGTGTGTGTAGAAGGGCTGGTCAAGGTTAAGGCGTGGTTCGAGTGAAGTGAGCTAGGCATGGGCCAAGGCGTGGCTAGGCTAGGGCGAAGCTAGTCTAGGCGTGAATGGCTTGGTCCTTTGAGTGAGATGAGCTCCTTTGTAGTCCTCTTTGGTTGCTGAAAATAACACTTAGCAAGCACAACTTCAACTATTACAAACTATGAAATAAAACAAAAATAGGCTAACAAGAATGAAATGAAAATGAATAACTATGGCTAATTTCTTTTTCTTTCTTTTCTTTTCTTTTCTTTTTTCTCTTTTCTTTCTGTCTTTTTTTTTTTTGAAATTCGGATTTCTTTTCTTTCTTTTTTTTTTTAAAATCAGGCCTCAATTTGAATTCAAAAGAGACAAATGAAATAAAAATGAAAGAAATAAAATCCTATAACAACTTGAGAGTTGCTAGCTATCTAGTTACTAAAATGAAAACAAATAAAACAAATAACAACCAGCTATTCGAATTTTGTGCTGGAATTAAAGAAAAATAAAACTAAATGCTAAGAAAATCCTAATTAGTTGCAAGAGGATAGAGTTGACCAAGTAAATAGCTAACCAAGGGTGAAAGATTAAAAAACAAATAGGCTGAAAATGTGGAGGAAAGAGATGGTTGAAAATGTGGACGACTCAGCCTTCTTCTTCTTTTTTTTTTATGAAAGTTTAGGACTTGTTTAGTGTTGTGTTTGGACGTGGGACAAAGCTGGTGGCGACGTGGTGGTAGGCACAAGGGACTAGTGGTAGGCGCGGTGTAGGCGTGGTGTTGGAGTGGTGCCGGCGTCCAAGATTCACAAACAAAGGCAACAAACTTGTTAGTTCAATCAAAAACTTGGAATAGAAATGGCAATGGCAATAGACTCAAAACAAAGCAAGACTCAAACAAGAAAACGAGACACTTTTGGTTTTTGAATGATTTACCGACTCTTTTTGTAGGTTGAACGTTAATTAGCTTTGATACCAATTGATACGGGGATTAGCCGCGAAGAACGGATCTAGACAAGCAACCTGTTTTCGGGAATAAAAGCAATCGAATTTCAGCAACAAATATGCAAGGAAAACGTGCAAAGCAGTAAGGGAAACGAAATGGGAAAGAAGAACCGAAAGGAACAAACGATAGAACCCTTGGATTCGATGATCCAAGAACCAAACCGATGACGATTCGACCCCGCTTCTTACAACTTCACACAATCGATCTAGAATTATCGAAGGCACGAAGAGGTTGCTTCGTTTCGACTTGTAGCACCAACCCGAAGGAGATTGACACACACAAGAACGAGAAAGCTATGCGAACACCAAAATTCTCACAAGACAAGAGACTGAACTCAAAAGGGTTCAATTTGACACTTAGGAATGTGTTTTACGTTTTCTACCAACAAAAAGGAGGAGAGAAATGTTTATATACAACCTAGGCCTTCTCTCCTAAAAATAGAAAAGAAAAATAAATATAATATTTACAAATTAGAGTGTTTTAAATAAATCCATAAAATAGACTAATTCTAGGATTTACTTAATACTTTCTAACTAGCTTCTCACTCCAGTCATGCACATGCACACGTGAAACTCTCCTATGCTCCATTCAACTTCTTCTTGGCTGGTCCAATGTGGCTAAGCATCATGACGGGCCTTGGACTCATTGGAGGTGAGCTTGGGTGAGCTTCTTGAACCATGGCTAGGAAGATAGCATCCATCTCCGCTTGGTGTTTGGCTTGAGCTCTTGTTAGGGCTCCTTGTGGTGTTGAAGATGGAGCTAGCTCGGATGACCCTACATCAAAAGGACCTCGTGGGGGTGGCTGCTGTTGTGAATGGTCTCCTTGCTCAAAGGCTGAAGCAAAGGCCTAGCGAGCTTCTAGGGCCCTCATCCGAGTGGTCAAAGCGGCAATGTTGTCGTTCATTTGCTTCAACAAGATGAATGTTGTCGGATCTGTCGGCTCGGGGCTCGTCGTCGAAACACGGCTATGGGTAGACATTATCACAAAGAAAACAAACACTGAATATGTTAAGGTTAGAAATCAAAACACCTCTCAAGTGTTTCACTCCTTTTTCCGCTCACACTCTTGTGATAGTCGGGCTTGTTGATGGATCGCTTCGAATGAGTCAAAAACCCCACTTGAGTTAAGGTGTCTAGGTATCCAAAGAAACCAAAAATCGATTAGGACTCAATGCAATTCAGTTCAATGCGAAATCAGCTCAAACTCAACAAGGATCACGAATGGACAGAATTGAATCACAAAGACTCAAGAAGATCACCAAACAGAATGTATGAAGAGAAGAAAAGAAGAAGACTCACCGATTAAAGCTCTACTTGTTGCACTTCCGGACTGCCTTAGAGTGTGAGTAATCCGAGGCTAGGTTAGAGGTAGCAAGGTGAGAGGGAAAACGTGGTGAGAGATGAGGGTGTAGGCGATGAGGGTGCGGAGCTGGCTAAGGGCGATGGGGCGCGGATGGTTAGCCGAGCGTATGGTCTTGCTGAAAGCCTCGAGAGGGCTGGGAGATAATGACGTAAATAGGCAGTTTGCACCACAAGATAACATACAAGACTAAAGATCACAAAATTAAATAAAATGTAACAAGACTTCTCTTTTTTTTTTTTGAATGATGAGCTTCTTTTTTTTCTTTTTTTGGAATGATCAGCTTCCTTTTTCTTTTTTTTTTGAATGATATGCTTTTTGTTACCTAAAATGTAGGAACTTCCTTGACCAACAAATCTGGCCAATAATTACAAAATAAATTAAAATTGAAACAAAAGAGATCTTCTACTAGTGCTTGAACGTGGGTTGTGGAGTTTGAAGAATAACAAGTCCAATGGCAGTCGTTTTAGTCGCAGTCGATTAGGGCACAGCCGAGTAGGGCACAACGGGCAGCAATGGTGGTGGCCGGCGGCAGGGCGTGCGTAAGTAAGGACGGGCGGCTGTAGGTAGCTACGTCGAGGAGATGGTGATGGCCGGCCTAGGATACTCACAAACCAACACAACCTTCAACACAACAAGTCAAGCACAATCAGTTTCAAGAACACAAGAAGAAAGCTCAAAAAATTCAAAACTAACACGATAAGAAGGAAAGACACAAGATCGATCCGTCGTCAACCGGAGCTCTGATACCAATTGATATGGGGCAGACCCGACGTTGGCTCGATCTAGACGACGGAAGGAGGGAAAGACGCAGAAAATGGATCAAACAGCCGGCTAGGGTTCATGTGCTGCGTGACCTGCGAATAAAAGGAACAAGAAGACGCTAAACTGAAAACGAAGGTACGGAAATTATAGGAAAGGTACGATGTAGATGAACCCGACACAAACGACGTGGAAACCCTTGATCTCGGGATCAAGAACCACCAAGAACGAGCCAACGAACTCAGCCCCTTACAACCTCACACAACCGACTTAGAACATCGACAACACGAGGAGGATGCTTATGGAATCTCACGAACACCAAGAACCCGAGAGCAATTGACACACGCGAAACAACTAAGCCAAATCTGATCACAATAACTCTTCAATCAAAACTCGCCTTTGATTGAAGATGAAATCTGAAAACAAGTGTTTTTCACCAATAATAATCTCCCTAAAAAGTAATAGAAAGAGCATTTAAATAGTTTCAGCTCTTAAACAAAAGACACAATAAAATCTGAAAATTAAGCCCAATGGGCTACTTAAAACACACAATCACTCAGCAGGCCTTAAAAAGCCTCATTCCTCAATAAGAGACATGGAACGGTGCTGGAAACGTGTTGAGAAGCAGGAGCAACGGCGTCATGTGCGGGGCTGGCCGAGTCCGGTGCTTTGGCGTCGTTGCTCTCTTGTTTACTTAAGAGCCAAGCCTCGTTATGAACACTTGTAGCCAATAAAATCAGCAAGCCCTCAGTCTCAAGCTCAATCTTCTTAGCTCGGGAACGTGTGATAGCTCCCTCATACTCCGGAGATGCTAGCTCGGATGGTCCCTCATCATACTCTCCACTCTTGGTGGCAACACAAATTGCGAACCACTTCCCAACTCCCATCAATATCTCAAGGGTCCAATAAATCGGAAACTCAACTTTTCCTTCTCCGTGTCCACCACGTATGACGCTTTGTGTCCATTGTATTATAGGCTAGATCTATTACATATCATAAGGCTATCGCCACATCTACCATCCAAATTCCAACGCCACGGTGTACTAGAATTCCGCTCATAAAATGCCTCACAACGGTCATCACCAACACATTTCGACTATCATAAAATGTGCACTCATTCCCCGAAAGTTTCTGGATGACACTTGTTCTCATTTTAGCATGGAGGTTCTTAACACATCCTTTAAGGCTTAGAAGCCCTCTCTAACTGACCATACATCCGAGGACGAAAGTTGTCCTGAAAAATAATTGGGCTCCTAAGCGGTACTATCCCGCTGCCCCATAAATCTTGAGATGAAACGTCCACCTCAAACCAAAACGATGGTACCCATTACACCAAGTAATCCCACTATTACTTAGTGGATTCCACAATTAGCCGACTCATCGGTCTTGTTTCCCAAGATTGTAAAATGCGTTGTCTCCGTCGGTCGGTACCTATTGACCCAAATACGTCACCACCATTATGTGGTCTCAAACTGGTAATAACCTCTATGGAGGTATCCTCCCACTCCCACGGCATAACTTGCGGTGGATGAAGTCTTCTTCCTCGTCTTAGGGTTCTCAACTTGACCTACGACGAGTCACATAATGGCTATGTAAGTACGTAGACTTACCTCGTCCCAATGATCAACCCAATCACATTTCCCATAGGAATATAATCAAAGTCTGTTCAAGACAAGGCACAATAATCAACAACCACTCACATAAGCTAGAAGTCTAAGTCTTATATGTTCTCACAAGGTCATAACCCATACCCATACTAGGATAACATGCATAGTCTCAACAACACTCCAAGGTAACAACTATATGCCCATCCTAGCTCACAAACTCACGTCCATGTAATAACCATCTAAGCCCTCACAAAGCCTCACAATGCATCCATACCCTCATCCCATGAACCAACTCTAAATCATTCAGCCATCAAGTCATAGATCATTCTGAAAACCTCACAAACTCGCTTAAGGTTCACAAGCCACTACATGACATTCCAACTATCCTAGGTCCAACCTAGCATGCTTCTAATCATCAACACTCTCTAAGGTCATCAAAGAACCTATACTCGAGAGAGGGAACTCACCAAGCAAAGACACGGGTGCGGAAGAAGGAAGAGCAGCCGCAAAAGGGAGAAGAAGACCGCAAGGGAAGGCTGACAGAACCAGCAGCCGCCCCTGCGGCTTGGGCTGGCCGCCCCTACGGCTCAGGATGTCCGCCCTCGCGGTCGAACAGCAGTGGTCGATTCTTCGATGGTTCTTCGGTGGATCCTTGATGTGTCAATGCCTCCTAGCTTCCTTGCTCCACCATAGATGTTCTCCACACACCACAACATCACACAAGACATCCCAAACTCGATCCCAATCACATGCAAGTGAAAGGGAAGAAATATAGGTGAAGATATGGCTTCCACCATTGAAGCTTGAGAAAGAAGATGAAGGTGAAGGAATGAAGGAGGGAAGGATGGTAAAATCCGGATATGTAGCTCAACTCATTGTTGGACATCAAACAACAGGAAGAGAAGGGAGGTCATCAAGGAAGTTCCCAAGAGCATCCAAGCTAAAGAGAGAGTGTGGAGGAGGAGGAACCATTTCACGTAAGAGTGAAATGAGAGGAGAGAGAGAGAGAGAGAAGGGACAAGGCTGCCACAAAAAGGGTAAGCTCAAGGGTCAGCTGACCCATCTTTCTAATTTATGCAATGAACCGAGGTGTCTAAAGCAAGAGTGAAAAACGAGAGGTCGGAACGAGATTTTTAGAATAAACCTGACGCTCAGCACTTCGTGCATGCGGAAAAACTGAGCTGCGCCTACGGGAAGGTCGATAAACCGCTCAACACCCGGAATAAAAATTCCGGATGTTACACTACTGGGAGCTAGGCGCAAGCTAGGGAGGAGGTCAACACTCAGCAGGTGGTGAAGGGTCGGCCTCACTAGAGGGAAAGGAAAAGAAATTAAAAATAAATAAATAAAATAACAAAAGAAAAAAAAAGATACGATATATACTCGATTTAAAAATATCGGATCCGAAAAACTTTCTGAACTTTTCCGTAAAATAATTTGCGGAAAATATATAAATCAAATATATGTAAACATACTTGTTATAGTATGATTTCCGATATGTAATTTAAAACTGATTTTATATATGAATATGAAATATATTGATACATACATGTATACTCGTAAAATTTAATTTACGACGTAATAATACTCGTAAAAATATTTAGGCTTTTAAAATATCATTAAATACACGGAAAGATAAATATCGAAAACACTACTAAAATTTGGGGCGTTACAATAGTGAAGTGTGAATCAAGCCTACATGACGAGACTAACAAATGTTTTTTTAGAAAATTGGTTAAAGTAGATTCACCCATTTGATCGATGACCGTTCTTCCCACAATAAAAGTTATAATCCCAAAAAGTAGAGAAAATATATATAAAGAGACTCAATACACTATAGTGATTCATTTCCTAATCATAAATTTGAAACATATCTTATAATAAATCACTTATGTCCATATTTAGTGTAACTTTACACCTAATGTAGTCATTAAATTGTACAAAAAGTAATACTTTTGAATGAAAATACATTTGACCTATTGTAATTATTAGATTTCTTTTTATGACACACAATGACACCATCAAACATCTAGTTTTATAAATACATACTATTAAAGAACAAAATCTTCAAGAAAATACCAAACAACGTACCTCAAGTAAATTAAAAACGAATATTACATTCAACATATCAATCAGGTCTACAATGCAAGGAAATACACGAGTCATGATGGTTCTAGTTTTCTTGGTTCTCATGTCTATGACCGTGCATTTGGTTACCTCCAACGGTACATATACAAATTTTAATTTCCTTTTCGGTTTGTTTCACTCTTATTTCATCTAATTCATCATTTCATGATATTTTGGTTTGTTGACTAATTTTTGAAAATTATCCAATTTTAAGGTATAAATCATAACCTCAAACAAAGGGGTGAATTACCATTACTATCCTAACCACCATCATCCTCAAAAGTTATGTGCATCGGATAAATAAATAAATTCAAGTCATGATCATATGACCATTGGTTACAAACAATCTATTATACATACTAAAACAGAGCACAAGTTGATGACGTGGCGTGTTGTGGAAGCAATGTTTTTGAAATGGAGCTCCCACAATTAAAGCCAATAAATCTTTATTTTTAAATAATTTTTTTAGGCCAAAAATCATTTATTCTTAAATTAACAATTTTATAGGAACCAATTCACGATATTGCGATTTTACTTTCCCTTTTAATTATATTTTCGGTTAGGATTTTTATTCGACGGATTTTTTTTCGAACGTTCCATCAGATTTTTCCATGGTTCGCTTAGAACTTTTACGTTTTACAAACTTGTCGAACAAAATTTAGATTTTTGGAACTACAACTTTACGTTATGTGCGAGTTTTAATTAAATTGATTCCGAATTGAATTTTATTTTCAAAATGTTCCATCAGATTTTAAGTGAACAATAATTTTTTTGATAAAATCCATCAAAATTTACGTTTTTTTTGAAAAATACCTATAAATATATAATAAATTTTTACATGATTCCATTCGATTTTTTGATAGATTTTTAAATAAAAAACTTCCATTTTATCAACAAAATTGATTTCCATCTTGACGGTAAATTAATTTTCATTGTTGTTATATCTTTTTATAATGGCTTTTAATTAAATTGGTTTCGATTTCATTTCCATTTTAGTTATATTTTCGGTTAGGATTTTTATTCGAACGGATTTTTTTTCCGAACGTTCCATCTGATTTTTTCATGGTTCCCTTAGAACTACGTTTTACAAATTTGTCGAACAAAATTTATATTTTTGGAACTAAAAATTTTACGTTAGCTGTGAGTCTATATCTACTACTAGAGTTGTATATATAACAGTTTACGTGGTGCGTTGTGAGAGTAGTATTTCGAAATGGAGCTCCCACAATTTTTTTTGAAAACTGTATAATTAACAATCATTTTTTTATTGTTTCATCCCTTGATTTGATTTTTAACCGTAACCCCATGTATCTAATCTATTTTCAAGTTATTAAAAAAATTTTTGACGTGTACACCTTTTTTTATGTTAATTTTATTTATTTATTAATTTTCTTTCACCCATCAGCAAATAAGTTATTCTTAGATAATAGTTATCGGACTTTTAAAGTTAATTTTGAATTAAATTAAATTTTTGTTAATTTTTTTAGCTTGTAGATATAGACCACGTGAATTTAATTGAGTTATATTAATTAAATATTTGTTTAATTACGTTAAGTTTATTAGCTTGTAGATCACGTAAATCTTTTGTAACTTTAATAATTAAAAATAAAATTAACTAATTAGCTAATAGATTTATAGTCCAAAAATATTTAATTAAAATAAAATTTTTAATACACCAATAAGCATTATAATCCCAAAAAAAACAAAAGAGTTGTTAAATGCAAAAAATTATAAAATCAAATTGTTAGCCATTAACCCAAAAAAAATCCCTAAACTCATTACATAATCGGAAAAAAAACAAATATATATATATATATATATATATATATATATATATATATTATTCTATTAAGTATGTCCACAATATAATCTCATTTTGTAAATTTATCCTTAATAAAGTAATAGTGGTAAGTCAATTAGATTAGAGAAGTATACAAAACAAAAGCACATAAAAAAAACTATTTCACAATATTCTTTCTTATATTTTTCAAAACCCGCACAAAGTGCGGGTATTATACTAGTTTTGTATATAACCATAGTCAGATTAGAAACCACATTGCGTGTGATATTTAAATATGCCTCATCATTAAGTTTATTTTTTACCAACGTTTCTAAAATACAATTGTAAGACCCGAGGTGAGACAAAAAAGAGAGTTTGTATCGCAATGATAGATCACATATATGTTTTTTTTTTACAGTAATCTTATTATATACAATAATTAATGATTTAGCTTAACACTAATATACAGGCACGTATGAGGAATGTTTTGTGAAATGCGTAAAACAAAACTGCCCGAAGTATAGTATCTCAGATGAATGTTAGTTAGCATGCAAAGATAAATGCAGCCAAGATTCATCGTCTACCTTGATTTTTTCCGGAGCAGGTATATATATCTCTAGACTCATCAAGTCATGTTTCTTGTGATAAATTATTTTATCACTTTTTGAAATTAATCACTTAAACACGATAATATGAAACCAATTTCTACTTATATATACACAGATTATAATACGTTAATTTTCAAAATCTATTGTCTATCGTAACATATAATGATAAATTAATAATACCAAAATGCACACACACCAATATATCATAAATATATATTATAAAATAAGATATTTTAAGATAAAATGAAACATTTCAAACTCCTAATAATTAAATATAGTCATTGTCATCGACTACGGTTAATTAAGTCTTAATATGTTTCAAATAACACCTTTAATTTTACGAAAGTTGTAACACCCCGAATCCGCGGGATTCGGGATGTCACATTGGGCTAGGATCTCACAATGGATCCTGACCCTAGCCTGACAACAAGTTCACTGGACCTTACAACATGGCACTGACAGATATAAAACAAATACATAAAACAGTATAAATTGTACGACCCAAAGTAAACAACAACATAGCCGAGTATATAAAATGACATCCTCACATAGGAGGTACAAAAGATCATCCTCACGCAGGAGGGGAGACACAACAACCCCAAACCAACCACCTAATGTACGAGAGTCCTCGGCCTGTTACCCTGCCAGATCACCCAGTAGCACCGAACCTGTAAACATCTACAACACGGTATGAAACCGTTAGCTAACCATACATATATGAGGTAATGCATAAGCACAATCACACATAGGGAAAGATAAACATATCAGCATGCTTTCACTCATTTACCCATTTATTCATCTCAATATAATGGTCATTCACTCAAATCGTATAGATATAATATATATGAAACTAGGTGACACGAGGACCGATACATCCTCGTCTCTGAGCCTGCTAGCCAGCCGTACTAGTATCGGTCACACAATCCGTGTACCCTATGGGAGTGGATTGCGCCCTTCCTGTAAACCGGTCTGGCCTGACATCAGAGAACCTCCCAGACTCCACGGCGGGATGAAAGGAAAAGGTTATCACAGCCACGCAGTGGGGCACTTAATAAAATATAGGTCGGTAAATACGACATCACATGCTATCATAGCAAACATATAAGGCACACACCACTCATACAAACACCCCATATAAAGATGGTAGCTAAGTAAGTCCTACGGACTTACCTCAACCTCGTACAAACTCAACCACGATCACCTCAACACTGGAGGAACAACACAGCCTATAGACAAGGCATAAAGAGATGTCACATCTCTTATCAAACAAAGGGTCACACCTAGACCCAAAGGGATCCATAGGGATCATATACATCCTATAACCTCGAATAACATGCTAAACCTAAAAGCCACATCAGGGCATAAATCCAACTCATGATATCATCACCAACTAAAATTCCATAATTACCAGAATAATGTAACGAGCATAATGGAAATTCCAATTATCCATTTTAACAAACTTAAGGTTAATTTATACTAACCCGCAATACGGAAAACGAATAAATTCATAACTTATTCGTTACTAACCCGATATACGATCCGGAAGAAGGTACGGACTCCGTGCGATACGGGGAGTAAGAGCACGGTATGAAACTTTACGTTTGACGACTTGCGGTGGTCCGTCGGCATTCCGGAAGCGGTAAACGGAAGCTTTACCAAAAAGCTAACAAACGGGAAATAAATTTGTACCACGTTGAAGAGAACAAGATAAGGGACTCGTTGATACAAACGGATCTGAAAATGGGCTAAAGATGGACAAGTGATGGAATATTGAAGATAGAATATGTTTGCTCGGTTTCTCTCGAACTCCTTCGTCTGTAAGCTTTCAATTTACAATTGAAAAGCAATGTAAATTGTGAAGACTTACTGCAACTTCTGCTTTATATATAATATATATATAATGTATATAATATAAGAAGAAAGGGTAAGAAGACGCTGGTAGCCGCCTTTGCCTCCATTTATATATATATATATATATATATATATATATATATATATATATATATATATATATATATATATCCAACCTATTTAATTGAAACGCGGATATAATTTTTTCGGTATCCAAACTTTACTAAATTGGAATATCA
Source organism: Fagopyrum homotropicum (assembly GCA_033239125.1). Taxonomy (NCBI): domain Eukaryota; kingdom Viridiplantae; phylum Streptophyta; class Magnoliopsida; order Caryophyllales; family Polygonaceae; genus Fagopyrum; species Fagopyrum homotropicum. The sequence continues at coordinate 66,169,442 of BSWB01000005.1, forward strand.
ACTCCGGAATATCATCGGGATAATATATCCATAACTATCTCGTAGAATGGGCATTCCTAAGTCACATTTCTTAACCGCTAAGAATCGGAATAGCGACTCTTCTATCCGTTTCGTCTTTTTATATTATTTCACATCTAAGACAAAGCCGATGTCCCGATCATTTCTCTCAACTGCAATTTTATTAATTGGAGCTCCCAAATGCTCCAAATAACACCGGAGGGTAAAAATAATTACCCGGGGGAAAAACTAAAAATTTCCCCAAACGTCCAAAATTACGCGAGGAACATAACGGTGGGACTCATACTCATCACTTGCGAAATCTTCGCGAGTTATATATCAATTACTATCAATGATTAAGTTAATCAACATTAATTAGAATTCGGAAATCCTAGCTATTACAAAAGTATTACTAAATACTATAAATTATCTCTTATCAAACATAGCATATCCCATGCAAATATGTAAAAATTTGAACAAACTTGAAAATTGAAGGCGAGGAAGGTAGACTAGAACTTATATTCGAGTTATAGATCCAAAAAGTTTACGAAAAATTTACATGTGTTTACCTATATACATTATAGTCGTTTACGTGTGATATGTATTGTCTCTTCTTCCTGTTTTCATAAAGTATTCAATCAAGTGATAAACGAATATTTTACTAACATCGTTAATTTCATTTGTGATTTATTATTATTATTTTGATAATGAATACAGGTACCAACGGCTACAACTTAGGTGGTCCTAGTTGTGAGGGCTGTTAATATTCATCATTAATAGGTATAGTCATAAATATATGTATATGCATAAATATATATATATATATATATATATATATATATATATATATATATATATATATATATATATATATATATATATATATATATATATCAAATACTGATTTGGTTATGATATATTTTTTTCATCTATTTTTTTATCGTCTAAATACTTCCATTATTAGTTTATGATGATAATAAGTTAAGTTGTGGTTTCTTTTATTCGATTATTTATGCATGTACCAATAAAGATAGACCATAAATGTCAAAAAATAAGCATCACATGCGGGAACCATGAAATTTACACCAAAAGGTTTTATTATGAAAATAAAACGTTGGATTTTTTTAATTATTTTCAATACACAAATATATATATATATATATATATATATATATATATATATATATATATATATATATATATATATATATAAATTTCTTACTCAAAAGTTATCAACATTTGCCTACACGTGATCCATTTATCTTACTTCTATATGAAATGTGCACCATCAAAAACCTTGATCACCAAATGATTTTATTGGAAAATAAAATATTAGATTTCTTTTTATGACACATTATGATACCATTAGACATCTACTATTAAAGAACAAAATCTTCATGAAAACACCAAACAACGTACCTTAAATCAATTAAAAACAAAAATTACATTCAACTTATCAGTCATACACGATGTAACAACCCAAATCTGCGGGACTCGGAGCGCTACGGGTGGAGACCTCACAATGGGTCCCGAACCTTAGCCTAACACCAATTTCATGCAAATATGTAAAAATTTGAACAAAATTGAAAATTGAGGGCGAGGAAGGTAACTAGAACTTATATTCGAGTTATAGATCCAAAAAGTTTACGAAAAATTTACATGTGTTTACCTATATATATTATAGTCGTGTACGTGTGATATGTATTGTCTCTTCTTAGTGTTTTCATAAAGTATTCAATCAAGTGATAAACTAATATTTTACTAACATTTATATATATATATATATATATATATATATATATCAAATGTGGGCAAGTTTGGTAACTAGACTTTTTTGAAAAACACCAAACAACGTACCTTAAATCAATTAAAAATAAAAATTACATTCAACTTATCAGTCATGACAACAATACAAGGAAATACAAGATGTAACAATCCAAATCCGCGGAACTCAGAGCGCTACGGGTGGAGACCTCACAATGGGTCCCGACCCTTAGTCTGACAACAATTTCACCGGATCTTGAAACAAGGCACAAATGAAAGGCCAAAACCAAAATACATTTCATGCAATCATGATTCCCGAATACTATTGTCCGCTAGGAGTGATGCTACAAATCCAAGGCAAGAGTGCCAAGAACTTGTTTGCCCAAAACATGCACACACAAAGTCTTACAATATATAACTCGATAATATCTCCTAAACTACCTAGCAAAACCCGCAATGTACGGGTCATTGAGTAGAAAGGGAAGCATTCCGAGGTCAAACACAAAGACCATGGTGAGATTAAATTATGCAATGATCATGGATAGTGCAAGTCTAAGATAAGAAAAGAGTGGGAATAAAGAAAAGAAAATTAAATGTTTTTGGATGGGTTTTTGTGGTGATCAAGCAAAGATCACAATCAAGCAACAATGTCAACCAATCAACAATACAAACACAAGATGTAAGATCAATGTATAGAGAGAGGATTCTAGAGATATGGACTTCCGATTATGGCAAGGACTCAAGCTTCTAATCAACTTAGGACAAGTTGCGGTATGTTGAGATAGAATGTTTCTCTAATGGGATCAATCACTGCGTAGGTCTCATGGTTCACTAATCCCGCACCTAATGATGAGGGACTATCACCAACAACCCCTACTAGTCCTACAATGCAAGGGCCAATCAGTAGATCAAGGGTAATAGCAATTCAAGAGGAGGTGTCCAACTTGTTGGTGTCCTTAGCTCCTAAGGAGACCATTGATGATCCATTGTTGACTGAGGCTTCCTTAGTCACGTTAATGACGGTGCCCGACGACTTGGACGTGGAAGGGAGACCATGCACATGTGATTTGGAGCCATGCAAGAGCAAAGAAGAGACACTTGTTCCGGAATTGCAAGAAATGGAAGATTGAGGCTTTTTGTATATCAGCTTTTGGTATAAAATGAAAGACTTTTTATAACCTTTAGGTTCAAAACATTTTAAGGGTTATTTTTATTTGTTTTATTTGTTTTATTGTCTTTTTGACAAATATTATTCCTTTTTTAGATAGGAGGCTTTCTAGGCATATAAAAAGCCTCCCTTAGCTTCTTTCCTGATTAGATAGATTTTAGCAAAACTTGATAAACCGTCTGATACGGGATTAAACTGTGGATTAGCCGATCTAGGTACAATGATCCCAAATCCGGATGAATGAATCGAATCCAGATGCGGAATGAGACATGGGGATGGGGATGGGCGCAGGAGGACGTTGAGAGGAACCAAAGAGAACCAACGAAGAAGAACCAAGTCTGAAGAGCCAAGACCCCGCCTCGTGAATGCCCTCGACCCGTCTCCAATACAACCTTACACTAGCTCCGGCGGGACTAGCACAAAGAGGGACTCGTGAAGGCTCGAAGCACCAATCCGAAGGCGGTTGACACACGCAAGCTCAGCCAAGCAAACAACGACAATGCCAACCAAAAAACTCTCTTGTTCTTTGATTGATTTTGTGAATGGATTACAATATGTAATTCTTAGCAAAAGAAAACGTCCCTACCATTTTGGACGGCCCGGGAGGTTAGCGACGTCGAGCTTGACAGCCACTCCGGGCGGAGATTGAGACCTTGTCGAAATGATGTCGGGTTAGGGCCGGAGTGTATCGGCAAGGCTAGACGGAAATTAGGGTTCACGCCAAATGGCTCGAAGGAAGTCGAACAGAGTCTGGGGTTCGGGCTTGATGGTGTCATGCTCGTTGGTCCATTTCCTATGCTTGCTTGTTCATCCACCTTGCCCACGTCTTGATCACTTGGCTTATTGACCTGCTTGGCTACATGATCAAGCTCCTCCTCATGATGTTCCAACGTCTGCATGGTCTCTCCCCTTTGCATGTTCACCCTTGCATTCACCAAGAGATTAATACATGATTTATGGAAGTTAAATAATTCATGCATGGTGCCATGCAATAGCACTTCTATTGACGTAGCTTCTTGGATCTCCTTAGCTCTTGCCCTAGTAATGGGAGCTTGATATTCTTCGTGTGAGTTGTGCAATGGTTCATCTGATGGTCCTACATCAGTTTCCGTCCTCTTAGTGCCTAAGAAGGACAGTACATGGAGGATGTGTGTTGATTGTAGAGCCATCAACAACATCACCATTAAGTACTGCCACCGTATCCCACGTTTAGATGGCATGTTAGATGAGTTAAATGGAGCCACATTGTTCTCTAAGATCGACCTTAGGAGTGGTTATCACCAAATCAGAATGAGGGATGGAGATGAGTGGAAAATGGCATTCAAGACCAAGTTTGGTCTTTGTGAGTGGCTAGTGATGCCATTTGGTTTGACAATGCTCCTAGCACATTTATGAGATTGATGGATCACGTGTTGAGACACTACATTTGTAGGTTTGTTGTGGTTTACTTTGAAGAATATTTGAGGGAAGTACTTGCAACTCTTAGAATTGAATATTTGTATGCTAATTTGAAGAAATGCGAGTTTAGTACTAATCAAGTTGTTTTTCTTGGTTTTGTAGTGAGCACAAAAGGTCCAAAGGTGGATGAAGAGAAGATCAAGGCAATCCAGGAATGGCCTACTCCCACAACCGTCGGTCAAGTTAGGAGTTTCCACGGCCTAGCAACCTTTTATAGACGTTTTGTGCGAGATTTTAGCACCATAGCAGCCCCACTCACGTCCTTGACAAAGAAGAAGGTTCCATTTGTGTGGGGAGATACTCAAGAGAAGGCGTTTAAGGAGTTGAAGTGGCGGCTGTCCCATGCACCTCTCCTAGCTCTTTCGGACTTCACCAAACCTTTTGAGGTCAAGTGTGATGCTTCGGGTATTGGCATTGGAGGAGTACTCATGCAAGAGGGTAAGCCACTAGCATTTTTTAGTGAGAAATTAAAGGGAGCATGTTTAAACTACTCGACGTATGATAAATAACTTTATGCATTGTTTAGAGTATTAAAAACATGGCAACATTATTTATGGCCTAGTGAATTTATCCTACGTACCGATCATGAGTCCTTAAGACATTTTAGGAGTCAAGATAAGTTAGATAGGAGACATGGTAGATGGATGGAGTTCATAGAAACTTTTCCTTATATCATAAAGTATAAAAAGGGCAGGGATAATGTTGTAGCGGATGCTCTCTCTAGGAGACTGATACGGGGATTAGCCGCGAAGAACGGATCTAGACGAGCAACCTGTTTTCGGGAATAGAAGCAAACGAAATTCAGCAAACAAGAATGAATGAAAACGTGCAAAACAAAGAGGGGGAACAAAAATAGGAAAGAAGAACCGAAAGGAACAAAACGATAGAACCCTTGGATTCGATTATCCAAGAACCAAACCGATGACGATTCGACCCCGCTTCTTACAACTTCACACAATCGATCTAGAGTTATCGAAGGCACGAAGAGGTTACTTCAATTCGAGTTGTAGCACCAACCCGAAGGAGATTGACACACACAAGAACGAGAAGGCTGTGCTAACACCACAATTCTCACAAGACAATAGGCTGAACTCAAAAGGGTTCGATTTTGCCACTTAGGCAATGTGTTTAACGTAATCTGATCCACAAAAATGAAGAGAGAAAGGTTTATATACAACCTAGACCTTCTCTCCTAATAATAGAAAAGAAATAAATACAATAATTACAAATTAGAGTGTTTTAAATAAAACCATAAAATAGACTAATTCTAGGATTTATTTAACACTCTCTAACTAGCTTCACGCCAGCCTTGCTCACGCTTCCTTGCTCACGCCTTCATCCATGCACATGCACACGTGAGGCTCTCCTATGCTCCATTTGACTTCTTCTTGGTTGGCCCAATGTGGCTAAGCATCATGACGGGCCTTGGACTCATTGGAGGTGAGATTGGGTGAGCTTCTTGAACCATGGCAAGGAAGATAGCATCCATCTCCGCTTGGCGTTTGGCTTGAGCTCTTGTTAGGGCTCCTTGTGGTGTTGAAGATGGAGCTAGCTCGGATGACCCTCCAGCCTTGTGTAGCACCTTGAAAGGTCCGTTTCCTCTTGGAGAGAGCTTGGACTTCCGAAGTTGTTGAAACCTCTCCTTCCTCAAGTGTAGCCATACAAGGTCACCGGCCTAAAATCTAACCTTCTTCCTTCCTTGGTTTGCCTTGGCTGCGTTGCATTTGCCTTTCTCCTCAAGCTTAATCATTGTCCTCCTATGTAGCTCCTTGATGTGTTCAACCTGCGTTTTAGCACTTAAATCCACTCGCTCCTTCTTAGGCAACGGTGTAAGATCAAAAGGGGTTAGTGGATTAAAACCATAAACACACTCAAATGGAGAGATGGAAGTAGACGAATGCACAACTCTATTATAGGCAAATTCAACATGTGGCAAGACATCCTCCCATTCCTTTAGATTCTTTTTGATGACAGCCCTTAAAAGTGTGGTTAAAGTCCTATTAGTTACTTCCGTTTGCCCATCAGTTTGGGGATGGCTTGATGTAGAAAATAACAATTTCGTGCCTAGTTTTCCCCAAAGAGTCTTCCAAAAATAACTTAAGAACTTAACATCCCTATCACTCACTATTGTCCTTGGAATTCCATGTAACCTAACTACTTCCCGAAAGAATAGATTAGCTATATTGGCCGCATCATCAGTTTTGTGACAAGCAATAAAGTGAGCCATTTTTGAGAAACGATCTACAACCACAAAAATCGAGTCCCTACCTCTTTTAGTCCTAGGCAATCCCACAATAAAGTCCATACTAATGTCTTCCCAAGGGGCTGTTGGGATTGGCAAAGGTGTGTACAATCCATGAGGCTTCACTTTAGATTTAGCTCTAAGGCATTCTAAGCATCTTTTAAGCACATTTTCAACATTCCTAAGCATCTGTGGCCATTAAAAGTGTGAGTGCAGCATAACATAAGTTTTATCCCTCCCAAAATGACCCATTAAACCTCCTTTATGGGCTTCCTCTACTAGCAACAATCGAAGGGAACACCTAGGTATGCACACCTTATCAATTCGAAACAAAAATCCCTCAAACAAATAGTATTTATCTAAGGAACCTTTTTGCACACATAACTTATATGTATCACCAAAATCAATATCAGATTCATAGAGCTCCTTAATGTAAACAAAGCCCAATACCTTAGCATCCAATGTAGTCAACAAGGTGTACCTCCTACAGAGGGCATCCGCCAGTACATTGTCTTTTCCCTTTTTATACTTGATAACATAGGGAAAGTCTCAATAAATTCCATCCACCTACCATGCCTCCTATCTAGTTTATCTTGACTCCGAAAATGCTTCAAAGACTCATGATCGGAATGCAAAATAAACTCTCTAGGCCACAAGTAGTGTTGTCATGTCTTAAGCACTCTAAACAAAGCATATAACTCTTTATCATAGGTAGAGTAATTAAGACATGCTCATTTGAGCTTTTCACTAAAGAAGGCAATAGGCTTACCTTCTTGCATGAGCACACCGCCTATGCCAATGCCCGAGGTGTCACACTCCACTTCAAAGGGCCTAGTGAAGTCGGGAAGAGCTAGCAAAGGCGCCTCGGTTAAGACCAATTTCAGCTTGCTAAAGGCACGTTCTTGCGCCTCCTCCCACACAAATGGCGCATGCTTCTTGCAAATTTCCGTCAAGGGTGCAACAATGGTACTAAAGTCTCTCACAAAGCGTCTATAGAAGCTTGCAAGTCCATGGAAACTCCTTACTTGGTTGATGGAGGTTGGCGTGGACCAATCCTTGATTGCTCTAATCTTCTCCTCATCCACTTGTAGGCCTTGTGTAGTCACTACATACAATACACAGAAATATAACCTCATTAGTGCAAAAGCTACATTTCTTAAGATTAGCATACAAGTGTTCAGCCCTAAGGGTAAGAACTACTTCCCTTAAATGTTCTTCATGCTCCTCTAGGGACCTGCTATAGATTAAAATATCATCAAAGTATACTATAACAAACTTCCCTATAAAATGTCTCAAAACATAGTTCATTAAGCGCATAAAATTAGAAGGAGCATTAGTTAACCCAAATGGCATAACAAGCCATTCATACAAACCAAACTTAGTTTTGAAGGCTGTTTTCCACTCGTCCCCCTCCTTCATTCGGATTTGATGGTAGCCACTCCGTAGGTCTATCTTGCTAAATGTGGTGGCGCCATGTAGCTCATCAAGCATGCCATCTATGCGGGGAATAGGGTGGCGGTACTTGATGGTGATGTTGTTGATAGCTCGGCAATCAACACACATCCTCCATGTGTTGTCCTTCTTAGGCACCAAGAGCACGGGCACGGCGCACGGACTTAAGCTCTCCCTCACATAACCCTTGTCTAGGAGGTCTTGAACCTGCGCTTGGATCTCATGACTCTCCTTTGGGTTCATTCGGTAGGCTGGTCTATTTGGGAGTGTGGCGCCGGGAATAAGGTCAATCTGGTGCTCAATACCTCTCAAAGGTGGAAGGCCGTGTGGTATTTCTTCCGGAAACACATCCTTAAACTCCTCAAGGATGGCTGAGATAGTAGGTGGTAAGCTAGCCTTGGCTTCATCACTCATCAAGGTGAGCTCCTTACACAACATCATCAAGGTGGTGTCTAGGGGTAGGTAGTCATTTTGTAGCACAAGTTTGGAAGCTAACAAGGCTGTTGTGGGCTGTTTTGTGGCCGTGGACACAAGGGTGCTAGGCTGGTGGTTAGAAGGCGTGGCTAGGGAGGGGTCTTGGCTCGACGGCTTACTCCCCTTCTTAGCTTGTCCTTCCTCTTGCTCACTTGCCTTCTTCTTCTCAAATGCCTCCGCAATCTGCAAGGGAGTCATAGGCTTCAGAGTCACGGTTTTACCATTGAATACAAAAGAATATCTATTTATAAAACCATCATGCATAACTCTCCTATCATATTGCCAAGGGCGGCCTAACAACACATGGCAAGTTTGCATAGGCACAACATCACATAAAACCGTATCTTCATAATGGCCTAAAGTAAAAGTGATCTTAGCTTGCCTATTAACCTTTAACTCACCACATTCATTCATCCAATGCAGCTTATATGGCCTAGGGTGATAAAATGTAAGAATTTGCAACTTAGATATCATTTCGGTGCTAGCAATATTGCAACAACTTCCTCCATCAATAATAATATTACAAACCTTTCCTTTAACCGAGCATCTAGTGTGAAACAAGTTTTCTCTTTGGTTATCTTCACAAGGAGCAGGTTGTACACTTAAAGTTCTCCTAGCTATCAAAGATTTATCATGCTCAAGACTTTTATCACAAATCATGGAAAGTTAGCTAGGAATGAGCTAGGATGATCAAATAACACTCTCTTAGCTAATAAACAATCTCCTTGCTCATATTTAATCCCATCATCATCCAAATCATCATGATCATGCATATTAAGCTCAAAATCATCATTATCTTGCTCATGCTCAGATTCGGACTCATATTGCCCTAAATGGTTAACTAGCAAAGTTCTTTTGTTAGGACAATCCTTCATCATGTGCCCTCTTCCTTGGCACTTAAAACATACAATATCCCTAGCTCTAGATGAAGGGTTAGAAGTACTCTCTTGAGTGCCTTTAGATAGTGTAGGCGTGGGCTTGGTAGGGGCTGCATAAGGAGCCTTGCGTGGGCCTCCTTGCTCCGGGGCTAGCTTCTCCTTGCTTGGCACCTCCCGGCTGTAACTCCCTTGTTGGCGACCTCCTTGGCTCCTCCATGAGCTAGGCGTGCCATAGGCAGCCTTACCTCCTTGACTTCTTGCCTTTATTTTCCTTTCTACTTTGATTGCTAGGTGGAGCAATTTTGTCATAGAGCTATAGGGAAAAAGATCTATCTCGTTAGAAAAACTTGAATTGAGAATACGAAGATACCTAGCCATTGTAGTCTCTTCTTCATCCTCTCGCACATTAGCCTTTACCATGGCCATTTGCATGGCATTATAGGTCTCCTCGGCGGTCATGGCTCCTTGCCTCAAGTTCTTCAACCTTTGCCTCAATTCCCTAGTGTAATGTTGAGGCACAAACCGAGCTCTCATCAAGGCCTTCATGTGCGCCCAAGTAACTACCGGTGCATCCATAGTTCTCCTCCTTTCCTTCACCAAATCATCCCACCATATCATAGCATAATCAATAAACTCAAGAGCTGCGTAATGTACCTTCTTATGCTCGGGAAAGTTATGGCATGACCATATTTGCTCTATCTTCGCCTCCCAAGCCATGTACACGTCCGGGTCACATTTGCCTTCAAAGCTTGGGATCTTCACCTTTACTTTGCCAAAACCATCATACTCCGGATCTCGCTCCCTCCTTGGCTGGCCACCATAGGGCTCACGCCTCTGCTCGTCTTGGCGCCGGCCGTCATGAGGTCTCCGTGGCTGTTGGCGCTCCCTTCGCCCGTTTGGCCTCCATTCCTCGTCATCTCCATCACCGTCCTCATCCTGCTCATAAGCTTGATTCTGAAACTGTTGAGGATAGTTATGCAAATTATCATGTATAATAGGAGAAGAAGGGATAGAAACGTGCTCCTCGAAAGCAAGATTGCCCCATCCTGGTTGGGACACGGCGTGGCCTAAGCCTTGGACATTCCGAGAGGGTTGCGTGGCATTAGAGTGTCGGGCTGCTTGAAACGCCTCTTGTTGGCTTTGGAGTGGTATTCGGTCTTGCCCTTGGTGTTGATCCCTCGAGTGGTCTCCTACCTCCCTGTTGCCTCCTAGTGGCCGAGGCTCCGGAACTACATTAGACGCCTCCAAGTTGGACAGCCTTGTAGTTAACCCTTCAATGCTATCTTTCAAGCCCTTGATAAGGTTAAACAACTCCGGGGTAATAGGCTCGGGGCTTGGCGTGCCTGCGGGAGTTCCTGACATTGTTCAAAGACACTAAAACACTCAAACACGTTAGGTTAGCTAAAACAAAAAACGCCTCACAAGTGTATCACTCGAAAGCAAACTCTCACTCTCTAGTGGTGCTCAACAAGCTTGTTGATGGCTCGTCTTGTATTAGTCAAAAACCTCACGTGAGTTCAATACTTAGCCAAACAAAAGCTTTAAAGTAGAAGCGAAATTCGATTTCAATCACCTTAAAAACGTGTTTGACTCAATAAAAGAGAAGAAAAGACTCAAAACGGAAAGGACAAGTTGCACGAATGTTATATGCAACTAAGTATGGACTCAAAGTTTGAACTCAAGATAAGCCTTGAAAGAACTTACTCGTCAAGCCTAAGCAAGCAAACCTTGGACACCGAAGGCGTGTGTAGAAGGGCTGGTCAAGGCTAGGGCGTGGCTCGAGTGAAGTGAACTAGGCGAGGGCCAAGACGTGGCTAGGCTAGGGTGAAGCTAGGCTAGGCGTGAATGAATGGCTTGGTCTCTTTGAGTGAGATGAGCTCCTTTGTAGTCCTTTTTGGTTGATGAACAATAACACTTAGCAAGCACAACTTTTGAGTGAGATGAGCTCCTTTGTAGTCCTCTTTGATTGCTGAACAATAGCACTTAGCAAGCACAACTTCAACTATTACAAACTATGAAATAAAATAAGAATAAGCTAGCAAGAATGAAATGAAATGAAATGAATATAACGCTGATTTCTTTTCTCTTTCTTTTCTTTTCTTTTCGTTTTCTTTTCTTTCTTTCCTTTTTTTTTTGAATTTGGATTTTCCTTTCTTTTTTTTTAACTTACTGTTGGAATTAAAGAAAAAAAATGAAACAAAAATGTTAAGAAAATCTAATTAGTTACAAGAGGATAGAGTTGACCAAGTAAATAGCTAACAAAGGATGAAAATTCAAAAAAATAAGCTGAAATTGTGGAGGAGAGAGAGAGAAGCTGGAAAATAGGCTGAACGGATCAGCCTTTCCTTGTTGAACGTTTTAGGGCTCGTTTGGTGTTTGTGGTTGGACGTGGGGCAAGACTGGTGGCAGGCGTGGTGGTCGGCACAAGGACTAGTGCTAGGCGCGGTGTAGGTGTGGTGGTCGGCACAAAGGCTGGTGGTAGGCGCGGTGTAGGCGTGGTGTCGGAGTGGTGCCGGCGTCCAAGATTCACAAACAAAGCAACAACACGTTAGTTCAATAAAAAACTTGGAATAGAAATGGCAATGGCAGTAAACTCAAAACAAAGCAAGACTCAAACAAGAAAACGAGACACTTTTGGTTTTTTTTGAATGATTTACCGACTCTTTTTGTAGGTTGAACGTCAATTAGCTCTGATACCAATTGATACGGGGATTAGCCGCGAAGAACGGATCTAGACGAGCAACCTGTTTTCGGGAATAGAAGCAAACGAAATTCAGCAAACAAGAATGAATGAAAACGTGCAAAACAAAGAGGGGGAACAAAAATAGGAAGGAAGAACCGAAAGGAACAAAAAGATAGAACCCTTGGATTCGATTATCCAAGAACCAAACCGATGACGATTCGACCCCGCTTCTTACAACTTCACACAATCGATCTAGAGTTATCGAAGGCACGAAGAGGTTGCTTCGATTCGACTTGTAGCACCAACCCGAAGGAGATTGACACACACAAGAACGAGAAAGCTATGCTAACACCACAATTCTCACAAGACAATAGGCTGAACTCAAAAGGGTTCGATTTTGGCACTTAGGCAATGTGTTTAACGTAATCTGATCCACAAAAATGAAGAGAGAAAGGTTTATATACAACCTAGACCTTCTCTCCTAAAAATAGAAAAGAAATCAATACAATAATTACAAATTAGAGTGTTTTAAATAAAACCATAAAATAGACTAATTCTAGGCTTTATATAACACTCTCTAACTAGCTTCACGCTAGCCTTGCTCACGCCTCCTTGCTCACGCCTTCATCCATGCACATGCACACGTGAGGCTCTCCTATGCTCCATTTGACTTCTTCTTGGCTGGCCCAATGGGGCTAAGCATCATGACGGGCCTTGGACTCATTGGAGGTGAGCTTGGGTGAGCTTCTTGAACCATGGCAAGGAAGATAGCATCCATCTCCGCTTGGCGTTTGGCTTGAGCTCTTGTTAGGACTCCTTGTGGTGTTGAAGATGGAGCTAGCTCGGATGACCTTTCATCAGAGACACTCTTTAATCACAACTATAGATTCTAAGGTCTTAGGTTTCTATTATATTAAGGATCTATATGTTGATGATTCTGATTTTGGAGACATATTTAAGCAATGTGCGTCTAGAGGAGCCTTTGATAAGTATTACTTGTTTGAGGGTTTTCTATTTAGAGTCGATAAAGTGTGCATTCCTAAGTGTTCCTTTAGGCTATTACTTGTTGAGGAAGCCCATATGGGAGGCTTAATGGGGCATTTTGGGAGAGATAACACTTATCATATGCTATATTCACATTTTTATTGGCCCCATATGCTTAGAGATGTAGAGAACTTGCTTAAGAGATGTCTTGTGCGTTTAAAGGCTAAGGCTAGATTGAAACCTCATGGATTGTATACCCCCTTACCCATGCCTAAGTCACCTTGGGAGGATATTAGTATGGACTTCATTGTTGGGTTACCTAGGACTAAGAAAGGGAGAGATTCAATTTTTGTGGTGGTAGATCGATTTTCTAAAATGGCCCATTTTATTGCCTGCCATAAGACTAATGATGCTTATAATGTAGCTAACTTGTTCTTTAGGGAAATTGTTAGATTACATGGAGTACCTAGGAGTATAGTGAGTGATAGGGATGTTAAGTTTCTTAGTTTCTTTTGGAAGACTCTTTGGGGTAAACTAGGGACGAAGTTGCTGTTTTCGACTTCTAGTCATCCTCAAGCGGATGGTCAAACCGAAGTAACTAATAGGACATTAACAACCATTCTGAGGGCTGTTTTAAAAGATAATTTAAAATCTTGGGAAGATGTCTTGCCTCATGTAAAATTTGCATATAATCGTACATTACATTCTTCTACTAATCTAACTCCTTTTGAGTGTCTATGGGTTGAACCCTTTGACCCCTTTTGATATTATACCGTTGCCCATAGCAGAGCGAGTAGATTTTAATGCAGAAAAACAGGTGGAGATCATCAAGGAATTGAATGAAAGGACACGAAAAAGGCTAGAGGAGAAGGGGAGGCAAGTGGCGGCCAAGGCTAATCGGAACCGCAAGCAAGTGTTGTTCGAACTAGGAGACCTCGTGTGGTTGCATTTAAGGAAGGATAGGTTCCCGGAAAGGCGCAAGTCCAAGCTATCACCTAGGGGAGACGGACCATTCAAAGTACTACGTAAGGTTGGCAACAATGCTTATGTACTAGAGCTTCCGGAGGACTATGGAGTGGGCCCTACTTTCAACGTAGGAGATCTAAGTCCCTTTGAGTCAAGTGATGCGGATGGTGATGATTTGAGGACGAATTCTTCCCAAGAAGGGGAGTATGATGAGGGACTATCACCAACATCCCCTACTAGTCCTACAATGCAAGGGCCAATCAGTAGATCGAGGGCAAGAGCAATTCAAGAGGAGGTGTCCAACTTGTTGGTGTCCTTAGCTCCTAAGGAGACCATTGATGATCCATTGCTGACCGAGGCTTCCTTAGTCACGTTAATGGAGATTCCTGATGACTTGGACGTGGAAGGGAGACCATGCACACGTGATTTGGAGTCATGCAAGAGCAAAGAAGAGACACTTGTTCCGGAATTGCAAGAAATGGAAGATTGAGGCTTTTGGAGCTTCTTTTGTATTTTATATCAGCTTTTGGTATAAAATGAAAGACTTTTTATAACCTTTAGGTTCAAAACATTTTAAGGGTTATTTTTATTTGTTTTATTGTCTTTTTGACAAATGTTATTCGTTTTTTTAGATAGGAGGCTTTCTAGGCATATAAAAAGCCTCCCTTAAGCTTCTTTCCTGATTAGATAGATTTTAGCAAAACTTGATAAACCGTCTCTTTGAGAGCTTTTGTTCATATTCAGAAAATTCAATCAATAAAGTGAGCCAATTGATTGAATCGTTGTGAATCCCTGCTAGATTATTCTTGTGTGTGTTAATCTCTTTAGAGATTGGTGCTACTAGTCAATACTAGTCCCTCCTTGTGCTTGTCTCCATTGAAGGCAAGTAAGGTTATAGAAGAAAGGGTTGAAGGCATCTACTTCTACCATACATGCTACGTCCCCTTTCATCCTCTTTTCTTCCATCTTTCCATCGTCATTTTCTTGTTCTAACAATCTGAATTTTGTGCCATTGGTGAAGGAAAAACGTCATTGTTGGTTTCAAGGATTCCCAATCTAGATCTAGTCATTCGCGGCCCTAATCCCGCATCACCTAAGGTCCTATTACCGGGTAAATCTCTAGGAACCTAAGTTTGAGAATTCTACATAAACCGGGACACTACTTAGGGGTCAAACCTCTCCTTACCGGCTAATTCTCGGGAAGGCAAGTCCTAAGCAACAATCCTTTCACACTCAATCCAATAGTGGTTTGTGAGGCTCACTACTACCTAACGTTTTTCATCTTCTATACCTAAGGTCGGGAATTACCGGGTAAGTCTCTCCTCTCATTTAGTCTACTAACAAAGGTCACCCTAAGCTAGATTACGCTCAACAAACACTAGGATTTCAGCTCTCAAACTCCCTAACATAAAGATATAAGAACAACAACTCACACACCTCGGGTGGATCAAGCACATCTCGGCCGAAACGGTTGAAGAATAGGCCGAGATTGTAAACTGAGCTAGAGATTTTGAGCAAGCGACTAGCCTAAGATACATCAAGTTCAACCTATCATAATCCTAGCCATACATCCATCTCCTTAGAATCACATGCTACTTAGCCAACAACAATCATCTTAAAATCATTCATCATCATATCATCACACATGCATGCCATAGCTAGATGAAGAGAATTGAAGCAATATAAAGCAAGAACAAGTTGAATAATGAGTTTAGAACAAGCTTACAACTATCCAAGAGTAGATTTAAAACGAGCTCAACAATCTCTACAACTTTCCTCACTACACGACTCTCAAACACTCACTCTAAAGTTATCAAATGGTGTGTTCTTCTTCTCTCTTCAATGGGAGCTTCTTCTTCTCTTCTCCACACTATGGCTTGCCCAACAAGATTCAAAATTCAGTCCAAGGTGAGAATCCTCTACAAAATGTGTGCAAACTGCAATATAACGCTTCTCCTCCAGCAGGCGATCTTGGTCCCTTCACAGGGCATCTCAGCCGAGATGGGCGGGGGCTGGACCGAGATGAGTGGCTGCATGGTTAAGATCATGGCTAAACACAAAGCCGGTGCATGGCTCGCACCAACTAAGGTAAATTTCTTCTTCTTTTCTCTAGGCATTCTTCATTGGAACCTTGAATTCGGGCCGTCACGAGGCTTGATCCTCGGATGTGATCAATAATGCATGAAAGCTCTCCAAAATACCTACAAAATAGACAAATGCTCGAGTAGACGTCTATTCCGACGAAATGACTCGATTAAGCACAAACGTCCCAAACATAGGCAAAACCATGAATGAATGTAAAAACTACCTAAAAGAGTGTCTAATCTAGTGTAATAAATCACGTCATCAAATAGGTCTTAAGGGCGTGAGTTATGAATGCGGAAAAGTAGAAATTTTTTTTGAAAATGTGCTTCAAGTTATAGATCACCTTCATAGTGATGTTTCAGGACAATGGAAAAGCAATCATGCATCAAATGAATAAATGCATGGAAAGACGATCACACTTAACTCGAAACTTGCATGAAGAGCAAATCGAAAGTGTCAAGGTGATCATGAGAAAATCCAATCTAGATTGCTAAGTCATATACACATGCAAATAGGTCTTAAGGGCTTAGGAAAGAAGAGGCAAAGGAACGTGTCGAAAGGCGGGAATCTCTTAGATCTAGTGGTGCTAATCCGGGAAAGGAACTAAACCACTACTTCATTTTTGTTCTTCATCCACCAAAATGTATTTTCTCCTTTTTCTTTTTATTTTTATTCACTTGAGACAATGACATTGGTGTAAAAAAAGCCAAAACCTTGGTGATTAGCGGTCCTCCGGATTTTTCCGAGGTGCCTCACATCGGGCACACATACCAAGGCTTGTTAGGACAACTGGTTTATCCGACTTTGGCAAGACACAAACACCCGATTATGTAAATGGTGCTGAGTTACTCGTTATCAAAACAAAGTACCCAAACCTATATTTTTCTACACATTTCACAACACATTCTACTTCTTCATTCACCACATTCATTCACCATCTTTAACACCCCACACTTGTTTTTCACATACTCAACAACACACTAGCATGTTCCTAATTCCCAAATAGGTCAAAAGAGGTCAAAATTTTCATTCAAGTGAGGTGATTCAAACAACATGATCAAGATGAGAAGAAGAGAAAAATGAATTGCCTCTCATCCCTAGATGATGTGTAAGAACTAGCATGTAATTTCGACCTTCAATTCTCAATCCAACCTAGACAACAATCTTCATCACAATTCATACATGAGATTCAAGAGAAGTATTCAAGTCCACCTATGCATAAATTAATTCAAGACACAATGCCATCCATAGCAAATCCTCAAAACAACAATCATCATAAAGATCACATCCAAACTTATAAGCACAAATTTTTTTAAATTTTTCGATTTTTTGGAATTTTGATATGAGTATATACAATGCAAGACATAAAAAGAAACTATCTTAGATGCGATCATGCATGGAATCGTGAAAACCCCACCCCATACTTAAAACCACAGATTTAAACAAACAGTGAAAGAAGTCCTCACAATGTAAAAAGCCGGGATGTCGGTATTCCGGTTCACTCAAGTGGAGTAGTGGCAGATGGAGATGAAAGTGCAAGTTGCATCTTGAAGAACGGGCTCACACCAAGGAAACCTATGGACCAGCAAAGGGATCTCGGACCATCACCCCATCTAAACCGAGGTCCAAACCGAGGTGACTCCTTGAAGAGGTCAATTTCGTTTGGCCACATGCACCAATTCGGCCGAGATAACATCCAGCTTCTCCCATGCCTAAGTGCTCGGATCTTACACTTCACTCCAACGAATTCATAAGGTCCATAATGGCCTCCAACAACCTCAACACTCAACACAACAATTATATCCTATCATCAAAGACAAAAGAAAACATACACACAAGCAAAAATGAAAACAAAAGCAAAACGAAAAGGGAAAAACATGTACCCTTGGGTTACCTCCCAAGAAGCGCGCTTCTATAAGGTCTTTAGCTAGACCAAATTCCGGAGCTTGTAATCAATGTGGAGGGGGCAATCACGTCAACGGGGGCTTCTCGGATGCACTTCTTCAAACGGTGCCCATTCACCTTAAAGTTACCATAACGCTCTCCTCCAATCTCTACCGCTCCATGAGGAAAGAACTTCCTCACCACATACGGGCCAGTCCATCTTGACTTGAGCTATCTGGGAAAGAGCCATAGCCTTGCTTTGAAGTGAAGTGCCAAGTCTCCTTCATTCAACTCCTTCGTTATGAGGCGCTTGTCATGCCACCGCTTGGTTCTCTCTTTGTAGATTCGGGCATTCTCGTAAGCATCAAGTCTAAGCTCCTCAACTGCATTGATGTCTAGCAACCTTTTCTCACCGGCCTCCTTGATGTCAAAGTTCAATCACTTTATGGCGCAAAACATTCTATGCTCCATTTCGACTAGAGGTGGCAAGACTTGCCATAAACCAACTTGTAGGGGGTTGTTCCGATTGGTGTTTTATAGGCGGTTCTGTATTCCTACAAGGGATCATCATGTCTCATCGCCCAATTCTTTCTAATCCTTGAAACCGTCTTTTCCAAAATCCCCTTGATCTCGTGGCTTGTTTGGGGGTGATAAAGTATTGCAACCTTGTGAGTCACCCCATACTTGACCAACAATGCTCCAAACTTTCTAGTAGTGAAATGCTTCCCTCCATCACTTATAATCACTGTTGGTCTTCCAAATCTCGGAAAGTTCACTCGTTTGAAGAACCGCACCACTACCTTGGCGTCACTTGTGGGAGAAGCGATTGCTTCCACCCACCTTGATACGTAGTCGACTGCAAAGAGGATGTAGAGGTTGCCACATGAAGAGGGGAATGGACTCATGAAGTCCACACCCCAAACGTCAAATATCTCCACTTCTTGAATGTTGTTCAATGGCATCTCGTTTCTCCTTGAAATGTTGCCCGTCCTTTGACAAGCGTCACATGCCACAACAAAATTCTGCACATCACGAAACAAGTTAAGCCAATAAAATCTGGATTGTAATACCTTGGCACACATCTTGTGTGAGCTAGCGTGTCTTCCACATGGTAGAGAGTGGCAATACCGGATCACGCTCTCCATCTCATTCTTTGGAATACATCTTCAGAATACTCCATCGGGTCTTGTCTTGAACAAGAGAGGTTCACTCCAAAAATAGTGCCTTACGTCCTTGAAAAACTTCTTTCTTTGGGCAAAGGACATTCCGGGAGGCACTTCTTCACATACTAAGTAGTTCACGATCTCCGCAAACCATGGCTCCTTTCCTCTAGATACATGGAATAGAAACTCCTCCACCACTTGCAATTGCTCATCTCGGAATGATTCATCAATCGGGATCTCGTCTCTCTCAATCTCCAAGGGAGGAAATCTACTAAGGTGGTCCTCTATGTAGTTTTCGGACCCCTTTATCGTAGCACGGCCCCAATGGCCATGTCACTCCCATCACACATCACCTCAAACGGTAAGCTCCAATCCGGAAAGTGCATAATCGGGGCGGTGATCAAAGCATTCTTCAACCTATAAAAAGCTTCAAGGAAATCCTTCGAGAAAACAAACTCAACATCTTTCATTAATAGGTTAGTGAGAGGCTTAGAAATTTTAGAAAAATCTTTAATGAACCTTCGGTAAAAACCGGCATGCCCTAACAAACTCCTTAACCCCTTCCCCAAGGTAGGTGGTGACTTCTTATACATTGTCTCAATTTTAGCTCTATCAACTTCAATGCCTCGATGGGAGACCAAATGTCCCAAGACTATACCTTCACTCACCATGAAGTCGCATTTCTCCCAATTTAAAACAAGGTTAGTTTCCTCACACCTCTTCAACACCAAAGATAGATTGATGCATTGCTTTGATGATGATCATGGTCCACCAAGGAACAAGCTGCACGCCTAAGGGTTCTACATAAGGCTGAAATGTTCCAAATTGGCTGAATAAGCTTATTTGGCTGTTTTAAGTGTTTTTAAGTCTTTTTAGAATAAAAGCCCAAACTTATGTGTTAATGGACCTTTAGTTAATTATTTCAGTTCATTAACATTATAAACACTATATATATGTTATTAGGCGTGCTAGGTGAAGGGGAATGCAGAAAATACACATTAAACACAGTTTTTGTGCTGCTATTGCAGATTGGCGATTTCCAGCCTGTTGGAGAGCTTTGTGATTGTGATTTTGGCTTAACTCTTCTTGTCTGAGTTAATCTCCTTAGGGATTAGTGTTGCAAGTTGTTTATAAGCATCCTCTTGGTGCTTTCAATCTCCATATTGATTGTGTCAAGTTGTAGAAGCAGGGTTGATTAGTCTTTTGGATTGGTTCTTGAATGCATTGTTCAAGGGTTCTTCCATAGTTCTATTCGGTTCTTCTTAACCATCTATCTTTATATTTTCGTGCTTATCATTCCTCCATATCTAAGTTTCATTCCATTCTTTCCAGGTTGTTCGTCTAGATCGTTAAATGGGCTATTCCCCGTATCAATTGGTATCAGAGCTTTGGGGACATTCAACCATCATCAAAAGAGTCATAAAATCACAAAAAGAGTTTGTTTTGATCATTGCAATTGATCATTGTCTTTTGTAGTCTTTTCTTTTCTTCAGTTTTTCTCTCTTCTATTCTAAGTTGATTGAATTCTAACTTGTTTGTTGTTCTTGATCAGCGAATTGAGCACCGAAGTCATCAAAAACACCAACACCACCACGTCAGCCCCACCACCACTTTCATGCCGCCAAAACCTACCCTAACCTACTGTTTTTCGTAAACCCTAATCCTGCAACAGCCATATATTTCCATATTTTTCCTTAATCCTACAATAACCATATCTTTTCATATTTTTTTCCATAATCCTGCTTCAGCCATATCTTATCTCTAACCATATCTTATCTTTTTAGTTGTTTCCCTATTTACCCTCTTGTTATTTAATTTCCGCTTTTATTTTTGCTGAGATAAAAAAAAAGGAAAGCTGTTGTCCAGAATATTAAAAAAAAAAAAAAGAGAAGCACGAACCAAAAAAATAAAAGAAAAGAAAAGAGGAATTCAGCTTTGTGTTTGCATTGTGTTTAGCTCTAAGTTATTGAACTAACAACATTGTTCTTGCAAGAGTTGACTAAGAGGAAGAAGATTTCAAGGGGACTCCAAGAAACCTACATTCCAAGCCTTTTTCATTCGGCCACCCTACCCTAAACCGACCTTAGTTGTTGATTTTGGTGTTTGAGGTTGCAAGTTGAGGCACTTACGAGTAAGGTTCTTTTAGCTTATCTTGAGTCTATATTTCGGGTCATTTTGGTTGTACATCTCATTCATACAACTAGTCCATTCCTTGAGTCATTATTTTTTTTTTCTTTCTTTTGTTGAGTCAGACTAGGACATACCTTGATTAATTCAATTGTTGTTTCGTGTTAGCTTATATTTGACTAGACACTACCCACACAAGGTTGTTAATTTTTACAAGGTGAGCCATCAGCAAAGTCTTATCACATCACTTGAGAGTGAGGGATAAACACTTGAGAGACACACTAGAGAGGATTTTGTTTTATCTAATCTAACGTGTTTGTTTGTTCTGTTGTGTTTAAAAAGATGTCTAGTGATCATCATACGGAGAAGCAACCAGAGTCTAGTCCGGCAAATTTGATTAGCATGATGAAGGCTATGATGCAAGCAGAATTTAAAGCCGCAGAAGATAGGCTTACGGGTTTACAAGGGCAAATAACGGAGCTTAAGACTAATAAGGCTAAAGAAGACACCTCATTTCCCCTAACTAAGGCACTAGGCCATCACTTTGAGAAAGGAGCAGGTTCTAAACCCTTAACTATAAGCCATCGACGAGTACCTCTTGACAGCCAACAAGAAGCTTTCAACGAAGCCAAGAAGATTCCCATTAATGCTTCACAGGGGCATCGTTCTAACTCTAAACTTCCTATTCATGATAATAGTCATTATGCTAATTTCTCTCTTAGCACCACACAGGATGGAGATAATGAGGAGTCTGAAGATGATGGCTATGATTATGCACAAGAAAGAAGGCAAGAGGAAGCCTGGAGGCAAGACGAGGAATGGATGAGAAATGAGGAAAGAAGGATGGAACAAAATAGGAGGCGTGAAGATAGGAGACGAGAAGATTAGAGGGATCAAGATGGGAGGCGTGAGTATAGATGGAGGCAAGACGAAGACTATGAAGGGAGGAGAGACAATAGACACCAAAGGAGAGGGCGAGATCATGAGCAAACCTTTCCTTACCGGGTAAGTCTCGGGAAGGAATTCCTAAGCAACAATCCTAGCACACTCAATCCAATAGCGGCTTGTGAAGCTCACTACTACCTAACGTTTGTCATCTTCTATATCTAAGGTCGGGAATTACCAACTAAGCCTCTCCCCTCACTTAGTCTACTAATAAAGGTCAAAAAACACTAGGATTTCAACTCTCAAACTCTCTAACATGAAGATATAACACCATATGAACAACAGCTCACACACCTCGTGTGGATCAAGCACATCTCGTCTGAAATGGTTGAAGTACAGGCCGAGATTGTAAACTGAGCTAGAGATATTGAGCAAGCAACTATCCTAAGATACATCTAAGTTCAACCTATCATAATCCTAGACACAACCATTCATCTATCTCCCTAGAATCACTTCCCACTTAGCCAACAATTATCATCTTAAAATTATTCATCATCATATCATCACACATACATGCCATAGCTAGATGAAGAGAAAGGAGGCAATATATAGTAAGAACAAGTTTAATAAGTTTAGAACAAGCTTACAACCATCCAAGAGTAGATTCAAAACGAGCTCAACAATCTCTACAACTTTCCTTACTACAAGACTCTCAAAAACTCACTCTAAAGCTCTCAAAAGGTGTGTTCTTCTTCTTCTCTTCAATGGGAGCTTTCTTCTTCTCTTCTCCACACTATGGCTTGCCCAACAAGATTCAAAATTCATTCCAATGTGAGAATCCTCTGCAAAATGTGTGCAAGCTGCAAAATAACACTTCACCTCCATCATGGGAGAGAAATGTCGTGGGCTAGAAGGACTGTGTAAAGTGTCAAGGTGGTCTAGCAGGCAATTTCGGTCCCTTCAGAGGGCATCTCGGCTGAGATGGGTGGGGGCTATACCGAGATGAGTGGCTGCATGGCTAGGATCATGGCTAAACACAAAGCCATTGCATGGCTCGCACCAACTAAGGTAAATTTGTTCTTCTTTTCTCTAGGCATGCTTCATTGGAACCTTGAATTCGGGCCGTCACGAGGCATGATCCTCGAATGTGATCAATAATGCATAAAAGCTCCCCAAAATACCTACAAAACCGTCAAATGCTCGTGTAGACATCTATTCTGACAAAATGACTTGATTAAGCATAAACGTCCCAAACTTAGGCAAAACCATGCATGGATGAATGCAAAAACTACCTAAAAGAGTGCTTAATCTAGCGTCATAAATCACGTCATCAAATACTAATGAAAGAAAGACTCCAGCCGAGTTCTTACAACAACATCAACAATATACAAAACATTACAATAAAACGAAGACTCAAATCCCCAGCTCACCTTATGATGTATGGAACCCCGGCTGCCCACTCCTACGGATCACTCGACAACATCCTTAACCTGCAAGCCATCTACAACATCGTTATAAAACCGTTAGCTAACATTATATGTATTAGAAAGACGGTAAAGGCAAACACACACATAAGTAATCATAAACACATAACATTCTCACACACACAAGCCGGTTTATTATCATTTCTTTACGTCATTCCATTACTAATTCCAATTATTAAGATTGTGACACGAAAAAGTCTTAAGACTCTCGCCCCTGTCCCCGTATAACCAACATGAGTGGTTCGGCGCACCTCCCGCATACCATATGGAGTGCTTCAGTGCCCTCCCCTTTATACCGTGTATGGCTTGGTCGCATAGAACCACGCAGTCTCCCTCGTGAGCTGGGCAGTGATGTCACCGCCCGATAAACATACACTTGGGCCAACAATACATAAAAGCTATCTAAGTAAGTCCAGAGACTTACCTCGTCTCCAAGATAAACCGAGAACAACCGATCTCACTTTCCGTAGGAATGTACTCAAAGCCTGTTCAAAACAAGGAACATAATCAACATCGCTCCCATAAGCTAGAAGTTTTTAGACTTCTAATCCTATTGGTTAAGCTAGAAAGATAGCACCAAAAGCTTTACATATATAAACTCGAACTAAAATCCTATTCTACCTAGCGAAAACCGCAGTGTACGGATCGTTTTGTAGAAAGGAAAGTATTTCGCGGTCGAACACAGGACTGAGGTGAAATCAAGCCAATCAATGATCAAAGATAGTGTAAATTCAAACTAAGACAAGACAAGGAATAAAGAAATGCAAAACACAATATTTTTGGTTGGTTTTGGGTGATCAAACAAGGATCACAAAATATATGCACACAAATAAGCAAACGACACACAAACACAAAGATAGGAGATAAGGTGCAAATTCTAGAGATTCGAAATTCCGGTTATGCAATGGACTCATGCAATCAAAACATCAAAGGAAAGGTTACGGTTGTTCGGAGTTGGGTGTTTCTCTAATGGGAGCAATTACCAAGTCTCATGCTCAACAAGTCTCGAACCTAAGTACCTATTACCGGGTAAGTCTCAAGGAACCTAAGGACGGGAATTCTACACAAACTGGCCACTACCAAAGGGTCAAACCCCTCCTTACCGGGTAAGTTTCGAAAAAAGTAAGTCTTAGGCAACGAGCCTAGGACATCAATCCAATAGTGGTTGTTAAGGCTCACTACTACCTAGAGTTCATCATCTTATGTATCTAAGAGGCCATTATTGAGTAAGTCTCAAACCTCAAATAGGTTGCTACCAAAGGTTACCCTAAGCTAGATTAGGATCAGCAAATACTAGGATTTCAACACATCTACATCCTAACATGAAGATGCATCAACAATAGAACAACAACACATGCATCTCGGGTGGATCATAGTTATCTCGGCCGAAATGGTATGAAGAACAGGCCAAGATCATGAACTGAGTTAAGGTTTCGAACACAAATCCATCCTAAGCTAACATGCAAGTTCATACAATCATAGTCAAAAGCATAAACATCATTCCTTCACTCTAGAATCACATCTACTTAGCCAACAACATACATTTCTAGATCAAACTTCATAAATAAAGCATGCTTGCAAGTCATAGCTAGATAATGAAGAATGAACCAAATAAAAGACATTACAAAGGTGGAATAGAAGTTATCAAATCTTACAAAGGGCCCAAGATGCAGCTTCAAGGTACAAATAATGGAAACCTCACTCAAAACCACTCAAATCTCACTCTAAAACTAAAAACTACAATAATTTCTTCTAAGAACACCCACAAGGATGCTTGGAAGAGAGCTACAATCCAAAGTGTGTTGGAGAAGAGCTAGAGGAAAATGGAAAAAGGGAGGAAGAAGCCTCGAAAAACTGCCTGCAATATCACATAAGTACTCCACCAAAAGCAAGGATGACATAGGAAGTGTGTGCCAAGTGTCGTGGGCTGTCCAAAGAGGAATCCCGGTTGCTTCAAGGAGCATCTCGGCCAAGATGGGTAAGCCTTGTGCTTCACTAATCCCGCATCAAACTCCTATTACCGGGTAGGTCTCAAGGGGTTAAAGTAGGGAATTCTACACAAACCGGACTCTACTTAAGGGGCAACCCTCTCCTTACCGGGTAAGTCTTGGAAAAGGGAAGTCTCAAGCAATAATCCTAGCACACTCAATCCAATGGCGGCTTATGAAGCTCACTACTACCTAGAGTTCATCATCTTAGGTATCTAAGATCGGAAATCACAAGGTAGGTCTCTTCCCTCACTTAGTTTGCTAGCATTAGGTGACCCTAAGCTATATTATGCTTAAAAAACACAAGGATTCCAACAACCTAACATCCTAACATATAGATTCATCAATTAAAGAGCAACAGAGAGAAAAATCGGGTGGATCATAAGGAAAATCGGGCGATCTAACCTATGAACAAGTCGATTTTCTTGTCTGGGTTAGGTTTTGTGCATACGAATCATCCTAAACTAACATACAAGTCCATTCTATCATCACCCAAGCCATAACCATCAATCCATCACTCCAGAATCACAATAAACTAGCCAATAACATGCATTTCAAGATCCAAAATCATCACACAAGCAGACATGGTTCTCATAAGTAGATGATGAAGGATAAGCAAGTAAAACAAGAAATCTAAGCTGAATATAAATTTAAGCAAGACTTACAATCCTTCAAAAGAAGTTTCAAAACGTTCCTAACAATCCTTTCAAAAGTCCTTCAACCAAAGACTCTAAAAATCACTCGAAATCACTCAAAAACTCACTATCACTCTAAGTTTTGATGTTCTTCTCTTCTCTTAAAATGAGAGAGTTTTTCTTCTTCCCCAAGTCTATCCTCCAATGGAATGAGGTGTGTGTGAGAGAATGTGGGAGAGATCCCTTAGCCACAGCCTGCAGGACCACTTATATTCTCCATCAAGAGCAAGGGCCGGACAAAGAGATCGTGGGACACGTGGCTCAAGCTATCAAAGGCCAGAAAATCGACCCAGACAGAAAAATCGTCCGATTTTCCCGAGTGTTGGGTCGATTTTCTTCAATAGAGGCTTGTTATGATCGTTTAGCCATGAGTTGCTCCATTGCTTGCACCAATAAGGGTCCTTGTGTCCTTCATTGCTCCAATTATGTTCCTTCAAAGCCTTGGATGTGTACCACCATGAGGCTTGACCCTCGAATGTATCGATTAATGTCCAAAAGATCCCCGAAATACCTACAAAACCGACAAAAGCTCGTGTAGACGTCTTTTTTAGAAATATGCATGAATTAAGCGTAAATATCATGAACTAATGCCGAACCGTGCATGAATAATGGGAAAAACTATCTAATTGAATGCCTAAACTAACGTCATAAATCACGTTATCAAAATACCCCATACTTAAGATTTGTTCGTCCCCGAGCAAGACCCAACTATAGACTAAGAGATGACATGATTTATGCATGCAGAGAAACAACAAAATCTTTTTGGAATTGTGCTTCTAACGTTGGATCACCTTCATAGTCATGTTTCATGGCAATGGACAATCAATCATGCATCAAATGAATGAAGGCATGAAAAGACAATTATACTTAACTAGAAAGCATGCATGAAAGGTGAAAATGAAGAAGTCAAGATGATCATGAGTATATCCAATCTAGATCACTAAGTCTTACACACATGCAATTAGGTCACAAGGACTTAGGAAAGAAGAGGCTAAGAAACGTTGTGATTAGGTGGGAATTTTTAGGTCATGTGATGCTAATCCGGGAAAGGAACTAACTCCACAACTTCGTTTTTGATCAACTTCCCAACAAGTGTATAATTTTCTCCATCTTTTCTTTGTTTTCTTTTCTTTTTCACTTATTTTTGAGACAATGGCATTGGTGTACAAAAGCCGAAACCTTGGTGATTAGCCGTCCTCGGGTTTTTATTTTTATTTTTCGAGGAGCATCCACACCGGGCACACATACCAAAGCTCGTTAGGACTATCGGTTTATTTGACTTTGGCAAGGCACAAACACCCGATTATGTGAATGGTGCTGAGTTACTCGTCATTTAAACCAGCGTCCCCAAACCTATATTTTTTCTACACTTTTCACAACAAATTCAACACTTCATTCACATCATTCATTCATCAACAACTTCACCCCACACTTGCTTTTCACACACATCAACACACTAGCATGCTCCTATTCTCGGATGGGTCAAAAGAGGTCAAATTTTTCATCAATTGAGGTGCTCAAACAACATGATCAAGATGAGAAGTAGAGGAAAATGAATTGCCTTAATCACTCCTAAATGATGTGCAAGAACTGGCATGCAATTTTGACCTTCAATCCTCAATCCAATCAAGGCAAACATTTATGATCACAATTCACACACGGGATTCAAGATAAGTACTTCAAGTCCACATATGCATTCATCTATTCAACACATAAGGTCATCCATAGCCAATTCACAAGACAATCTCATCATAAGGGTCATTCCCAAGCTTAGAAGCACTAAATTTTCTGATTTTTTTGGATTTTTCGAAATATGTATGTACAATGCAAGACGTAATGAAACATGTGACTAAAAGAAACTATTCTAGATGCTAATCATGCAAGTGATCATGAAAACCCCACCCCATACTTAGAAACACATTGTCCCCAATGTGCAAACTAAATAAAGAAGTGAAAGAGTATCCTCACAATGTAAAATTGGTGATGCTTTGGTATTTCGGTTCACATCGAATGATGATGGTGGATGATCGATCAAGGATGGTAGAGAGCTCATGATGTTCATTATGATGTCAGAACCCGCGCTTGGCGCCACAAGCCGTCCAAGTTCCACGTCCGCTCCACCCATGCTTGATTGGAGATCATCACTTTCCTTGACAGAAGGAAAAATCGGACCATCTACCCAGGAAAATCGGCCGATTTCTGTGCAAGAACAGTCCGATTTTCCTCGGTGCTTTCTTCCTCGTCCATGTGCTCGGATCTTGTACCTTCAACAGAGTTCCATGAGGTTTTCACATGACCTCCAACATCTCATCACACATGGCAATCAACAAGATCTAGCACCCAAAAACACAAAAGAAAAACAAAGCACACCAAGAGCAAAATCAAACAAAAACAAGAAAAATAAAAGGGAAAAATATGTACCAATGGGTTGCCTCCCATTAAGCGCTTCTTTAAGGTCATTAGCTTGACCAAATTCAGGAGCGTTTCACTCAAGGTGAAGTGGGGCAATCACTTCCACCGGGGCTTCCGGGATGTACTTCTTCAAACGGTGTCCATTCACCTTAAAGTTACCACAATGGTCTCCTCCTATCTCCACCGCTCCATGAGGAAAGATCTTCTTAACAACATAAGGACCCATCCATCTTGACTTGAGATTTCCGGGGAAGAGCTGCAACCTTGAGTTGAAGAGAAGCACTAAGTCGTCCTCACTCAACTCCTTTGGGATGAGACGCTTGTCATGCCAACGATTGATCCTTTCCTTGTAAATCCGGGCATTTTCATAAGCATCCAACCGGTTCTCCTCAAGGGCGTTCATATCTAGCAACCTCTTTTCACCGGCCTCCTTGAGGTCAAAATTCAGCCACCTTATGGCCCAATATGCTCTATGCTCCATCTCCACCGGAAGGTGGCAAGACTTGCCATAAACTAGCTTGTAGGGAGTGGTGACAATCGGTGTCTTGAAAACAGTTCTATAAGCCCACAAAGCATCATCGAGCTTCATAGCCCAATCCTTTCTTGTTCTAGAACCGTCTTCTCAAGGATCCCTTTTATCTCCCGGTTGGAGATCTCCACTTGGCCACTAGTTTGGGGATGGTAAGGTGTTGCTAC
Source organism: Fagopyrum homotropicum (assembly GCA_033239125.1). Lineage (NCBI taxonomy): Eukaryota > Viridiplantae > Streptophyta > Magnoliopsida > Caryophyllales > Polygonaceae > Fagopyrum > Fagopyrum homotropicum. The sequence goes on from BSWB01000005.1 coordinate 66,198,927, forward strand.
ATTATGAGTCATCCCATACTTAGCCAAAAGTGTCCCAAAGTTCCTATTAGTGAAGTGCTTTCCTCCATCACTTATGATCACCCTTGGTGTCCCAAATCTAGGAAAGATCACTCGGTTGAAGAACCATACCACAACCTTAGCATCATTTGTGGGGAAAGCGATTGCTTCCACCCATCTCGACACATAGTCCACCACCAATAGGATGTAGAGGTTGTCACATGAAGAAGGGAATGGTCCCATGAAGTCCACACCCCACACATCAAATATCTCCACCTCTTGTATGTTGTTCAAGGGCATCTCGTTCCTTCTTGAGATGTTGCCCGTCCTTTGGCAAGCATCACATGCCACTACAAAATTCTGCACATCCCTAAACAAGTTAGGCCAATAAAAACCGGATTGCAATACCTTTGCACACGTCTTGTGTGAGCTAGCATGACCTCCACATGGCAAGGAGTGACAATGGCGGATCACACTCTCCATCTCGTCCTCCGGAATGCACCTCCTAAAGACTCCATCCGGCCCTCTCTTGAATAAGAGTGGCTCACTCCAATAATAATGCCTCACATCCTTGAAGAATTTCTTCTTTTGGGCTAGGATAACCCGGGTGGCACCTCCTCACACACAAGGTAGTTCACAATATCTACATACCATGGCTCATTACCCCTTGACACTTGAAACAAGCACTCCTCTACCATTTGCAATTGCTCATCCTGGAATGAGTCATCAATCGGGATGTCATCTCTCTCAAGCTCCAATGGTGGGAGTCTACTAAGGTGATCCGCCACAGAATTTTCGGACCCTTTCTTATCCCGGATTTCCAAGTCAAACTCTTGAAGAAGAAGAATCCACCAAATGAGGCGAGGATTGACATCTTTCTTTGTGAGGAGGTAACGGATCGCAGCATGATCCGTGTACACAATGACCTTTGCTCCAACAAGATATGAACGGAACTTCTCAAAGGCATACACCACCGCTAGCAACTCCTTCTCGGTTCTGGCATAGTTAAGTTGGGCATCATCTAGCGTCTTGCTAGCATAATAGATGGCATGTGTACGCCCATCTTTCTTTTGTCCTAAAACAGCCCCAACGGCCACATCACTTGCATCACACATCACTTCAAATGGTAAGCTCCAATCCGGAGGTTGCATGATGGGGCGGTGATCAAAGCATCCTTCAACCTACAAAAAGCCTTTAAGCCAATCCTTGGAGAAAACAAACTCAACATCTTTCATTAGTAGGTTAGTAAGAGGCTTAGAAATCTTAGAGAAATCTTTAATGAATCTCCGGTAAAAACCGGCATGCCCTAGAAAACTCCTTACCCCTTTCACCGAGATAGGTGGTGGCAACTTCTCTATCGTCTCTATCTTAGCCCTATCAACCTCAATGCCACGGTTGGACACCAAGTGTCCCAACACAATGCCTTCACTTACCATGAAGTGGCATTTCTCCCAATTCAAGACAAGATTTGTCTCCTCACATCTCTTAAGCACCAAAGACAAGTTAGCTAAACAATCATCAAATGAAGATCCATAAACAGAGAAATCATCCATAAACACTTCCATGATGTTTTCAATATATTCAGAAAAGATAGCCATCATACAACTTTGGAAGGTGGCGGGTGCATTACACAACCCAAATGGCATTCTCCTATATGCAAATGTACCCCAAGGGCATGTAAATGTTGTTTTCTCTTGGTCATCCGGGTGAATAGGAATTTGGAAAAACCCACTATAACCATCTAAATAACAAAAGTGTGAATGTTGAGCTAATCTCTCTAGCATTTGGTCAATGAAAGGAAGAGGGAAGTGATCTTTCCTAGAGGCCACATTTAGTTTCCTATAGTCTATACACATCCTCCATCCCGTAACCGTTCTAGTAGGGATTAGTTCATTATTCTCATTTGTCACTACGGTCATACCACCCTTCTTAGGAACCACATGAACGGGACTAACCCATTTACTATCCGAAATCGGGTAGATAATTCCCGCATCTAGCAACTTAATGATCTCTTTCTTGACTACCTCTTTCATTATAGGATTCAATCTTCTTTGATGTTCAATAGAGGGTTTATTGTCATCTTCCATCAATATCTTATGCATGCACAAAGAGGGCTTAATGCCAACAAGGTCATCAATGGTGTATCCTATTGCCTTTCTATGCAGTTTCAATTCAGTCAACAATCTATTAAGCTCATCATCATTCAAAGATGCATTCACAATCACCGGATAAGTAGAATTTAAACCAAGGAAAACATACTTTAAATGAGAAGGAAGAGGTTTTAGATCAAGTTTAGGAGGACCTTTATCGGTTGGAGATGATCCATACAATGTAGGTTGAGATGATTCCAAAGCCATGGAAGCCTCACCTAAGTCCCTTGATGATTGCTCACAAACACTTGGATGATGCTCAAAAGACTCAGGAAAATCGACCCTCTGTGAAGAAAATCGGACGATCTGGGGGTCGATTTCAGCTACGGCATTTGTAAAATCGGGTGAAAATTCAGGATTTATGCAAAAATCGGCCGATTTTTGCCCCTCTGGTCCGACACTTTGTAGCTCATCCAATGCATTCAAGGCCTTGATCCAATGCATTCAAGGCCTTGATCACTTCATTTCTACTCTCCTCTACTCCTTCCTCCATCAAACTCGAGCTAAGAACATTCTCAAGTAGATCCTTGAGCAAGATTGAGCTCACAACCTCTCTAGACTCCTCTTCCTTAACAATGTTGAAGACATCTTCACCTAGGACTGGCCCCTTCACCATTGTGGACAAATTAAACTTGATGTTCTCTTCTCCAATGTTGAAAGAGAGAATTCCATTTTTTCAATCCACCAAACATCCGGAAGTAGCTAGGAAAGGTCTCCCCAAGATGATACGAACCGGATAGTGCGCCGGAATGTCCAAAACAACGAAGTCTATGGGCAAATAGAACTTCCCTAGTTGCACCGTTATGTCTTCTAAGATTTCAACCGGATGAGTGATTGAACGGTCCGCCATGTAAAGGGTCATCTTGACCGGCTTTGGCTCTCCTAGCCCAACCTTGTTGCAAAGTGCAAGCGGGATGATGCTTACACTTGCCCCAAGATCACATAGGGTGTCATACTTCACTTCTCCCACTCCAATTGGCACACAAAAGGATCCCGGATCTCTTAGCTTAGGAGGCATCTCCTCCTTCATAGTTTGAATAAACTCCGAGGACCTCTTTGTCATCCTCACTTCTCCATACTCCTCCAACTTCCTCTTGTTGGAGAGTATTTCCTTCAAGAATTTGCCATATGCCGGCATACCTAGAATAGCATCCATGAACGGAATGTTAATATGCAATTTAGACATAAGTTCAAGGAATTTACCAAAGTGTTTGTCCACACGAGCTCTTGCTCGTGATTGTGGGAATGGTAGTGGTGGCTTGTATGGAGGTGGTGCCACATATGATGGCTCATCATCCTTGCTCTTTCCTCCATCTTCTTGCAATGGCTCTTCTTGTATCATCACTTGCTTCCCCTTGTCATTTCCCTTAGGTAAGGGATCCTTCATGCTCAGCCCACTCCTAGTTGTGATGGCCAACACTTGGCCTCTTGGGTTATCTTCGGTTCTTCCGGGAAGCTTTCCCGGATCTCTATGAGCTTCACCCGCCTTATGGAACACTTGTGCTTCCAACACCTTTTGAACTTTAGAAATGGAAGTCACCGTGCTCTCAAGACCACTCAACCTTCCAAGCAATTGCTCAAACATCATCTCGGTTCTATCCTTTGGAGGTTGAGTAAATCCGGGTGGAGGTTCTTGTGAAGCCTTTGGTGGTGGAGCTGCGCTTGTGGAAGCGGGAGGGTTCAAGGCTCCATCCGGGTTAGAATAGGAAAACCCGGGATGGTTGTGGTTAGGCCGGTAATTGTTGAATTGCCGGTTGTTGTTGAAGTTCCTTGGACCTTGATAGTTGTTGTAATTGCCCCTTCCCATGTAGTTCACATCTTCCTCCTTGGAAGACAAGTTTGCTTGCACTTGCACTTGAGGGTTTGCTTGACTCTTCAAAGTTGTAGCACACAACTCCCTCAAAGACTTAAGCTCATTTTTGATTGCATCAAGCTTGAAATTACTCATGGTGACTTCACTCACCTCATATGCTCCCGCTTTCCTCCCATCACTCTTCCTATGGGAGTACTTCTCAATCACCAAAGCTTGTTTCTCTACAAACTCCCAAGTTTCATCCACATTCTTTTCCATGAAAGTCCCACCGGAAAGAGATTGAAGCTTGAATTGACTATCTTCATCAAGTCCCTTGAAGTAGATATCCAAAAGCTCTATTTTCGGTATACCATGGTGCGGACAATCTAGGAGAAAGTCTTTGAACCTCCCCAAGACTTGAATAAGCTTTCTCTATCCTTCATCACGAAGACATTGATCTTCCCTCTTAGCTCGGTAGTCTTGAAAGGTGGGAAGAACTTTGTCAAAAACTCGGTTGTCATCTCCTCCCAAGTACTCACTCGCCCTTGTGGAATAGATTGATACCAAGCCAAGGCTTTATCCTTAAGTGAGAAAGAGAAAGCCCTAAGCTTATGGTTATTGCTCTCCAATCTAGGCGGTCTAAGAGTCTCCATCAAGATCTCATAGTTCATCAAGTGTTGATGGGGAGACTCTCCTTCCATCCCTCCAAATTGATTATGCCGGATCATTTGTAGAACTTGAGGGCGGAGCTCGTAATCATGGGCTGCGGGATCTCCTAAGTTCACACCCGGACGGTGTGCTCTTTGTGCCGGATCCATACGTTGCCCTAACGTTTGTAGATCTTCAATAGCAATGGGCACAACCCGAATATTAACCGCCGCCGGCTGCGGTTGTGGTGGAGGTGGAGGTTGTTGACGATTAAGCTCTCTTTGCACAAGAGCTTGCCTAATCTCTTCAATCTCCCTCCTAGTTGCTTCTTGCCTCTCATTGGCAAGTCTCCTTTCATTCTCCAAGAGCTCATCTCTTAATCTAATTTGCTCTAAAGCCTCATCCCACTCAGCTTGGAGATCTCTTCCGGCCATCTCTTTTCCCTTTCTAATGCTCTTGGATCTAGATCTAAGGGTTTTCTCCGGTTTGGGATCGAATGGAGCTAATCCTTGCCACGAGATCTTCGCATACACCTAAAGAGTGAGAGATGTCCTGAAAAGCAAAGACACAAACCAAACGAGATCAAAAGTAACAAGAAAGATCTACACTATAAACAATCACAAAAATGACTATATCTAGACCTAGTCCCCGGCAACGGCGCCAAAAACTTGTTACGCTAAGATTGTGTAGCACAAAAGTCTTACAATTTATAAACTCGATATAATTTCCTAACTCCTAACGAACCCACAGTGTATGGGTCGTTTTGTAGCAAGGATAGTATTCCGAGGTCGAACACAAAGACTGAGGTGAGATTGAATTGATTAGTGACTAAGGATAGTGCGAATCTAGTCTAATAAAAGAGAAAGAAATAAAGAAATGAAAATCATGATATTTTTGGTTGGGTTTTTTGTGGTGATCAAGCAAAGATCACAAATCAAGCAAGATAATAAATCAAACTAACAACTCAAACTAGCAAAACAAACAAGCAACACAAACACAAGATATGTGATCAAAGAGAGAAAAGTGGATTCTAGAGGTCAAGATTTCCGGTTATGGCATTGGGCTGAAGCTTCTAAAGATTCGAAGGACAAAGCTGCGGTGTTGGGAAAGGGTGTTTCTCTAATGGAAGCAATTACCGGGTAAGTCTCTTGCTTCACTAATCTCGCATCAAACTCCTATTACCGGGTAGGTCTCAAGGGGTTAAAGTAGGGAATTCTACACAATCCGGACTCTACTTAAGGGGCAACCCTCTCCTTACCGGGTAAGTCTTGGAAAAGGGAAGTCTCAAGCAATAATCCTAGCACACTCAATCCAGTGGCGGCTTATGAGGCTCACTACTACCTAGAGTTCATCATCTTAGGTATCTAAGATCGGAAATCACCGGGTAGGTCTCTTCCCTCACTTAGTTTGCTAGCATTAGGTGACCCTAAGCTATATTATGCTTAATAAACACTAGGATTCCAACAACCTAGCATCCGAACATATAGATTCATCAATTAAAGAGCAACAGAGAGAAAAATCGGGTGGATCATAAGGAAAATCGGACGATCTAACCTATGAACAGGTCGATTTTCTTGTTTGGGTTAGGTTTTGTGCATACGAATCATCCTAAACTAACATACAAGTCCATTCTATCATCACCCAATCCATAACCATCAATCCATCACTCCAGAATCACAATAAACTAGCCAATAACATGCATTTCAAGATCCAAAATCATTACACAAGCATACATGGTTCTAATAAGTAGATGATGAAGGATAAGCAAGTAAAACAACAAATCTAAGCTGAATATAAGTTTAAGCAAGACTTACAATCCTTCAAAAGAAGTTCCAAAACGTTCCTAACAATCCTTTCAAAAGTCCTTCAACCAAAGACTCTAAAAATCACTCGAAATTACTCAAAAACTCACTATCACTCTAAGTTTTGATGTTCTTCTCTTCTCTCAAAATGAGAGAGTTTTTCTTCTTCCCCAAGTCTATCCTCCAATGGAATGAGGTGTGTGTGAGAGAATGTGGGAGAGATCCCTTAGCCACAGCCTGCAGGACCACTTATATTCTACATCAAGAGTAAGGGCCGGACAAAGAGATCGTGGGACACGTGGCTCAAGCTGTCAAAGGCCAGAAAATCGACCCAAACAGAAAAATCGTCCGATTTTCCTGAGTGTTGGGTCGATTTTCTTCAACAGAGGCTTGTTATGATCGTCTAGCCATGAGTTGCTCCATTGCTTGCACTAATAAGGGTCCTTGTGTCTTTCATTGCTCCAATTATGTTCCTTCAAAGCCTTGGATGTGTACCACCATGAGGCTTGACCCTCGAATGTATCGATTAATGTCCAAAAGATCCCCGAAATACCTACAAAACCGACAAAAGATCGTGTAGACGTCTTTTCTAAAAATATGCATGAATTAAGCGTAAACGTCATGAACTAATGCCGAACCGTGCATGAATAACGGGAAAAACTATCTAATTGAATGCCTAAACTAACGTCATAAATCACATTATCACCTTGGACCGAGATGACACTAAAATAGCCCAAAACACCACTTAAACATGAGTTAGACCATTCCTTGCATCCAACTAGGGTCCTTGCCTTCTTCTTTCCTCCAAGCATGGGTCATTTGGAACCATAAATCCGGACCATCATGAGGCTCAAACCTTGGATATGATCAATAACGCCTCAAATGTCCCCAAAACACCTACAAAACCGACACATGCTCGTGTAGACGTCTATTCCTACGATATGCATGAATGAAGCGTAAACGTCACGAACTAATGCGGAACACATGCATGAAAGGAATGGAAAACTATCTAATGAGTGCCTAAACTAGTGTCATAAATCATGTCATCACTATTGACCTTACAAGATCATAGACTCTCATAATCTAGGATAACACTCATAGTCCTCACGAACTAACAAAAACACAACCATCATAACACAAGCTAGGATACTCACGTCCTAGTCTTCACAATCTCAGCAATCATAATAAGACCACAACCTCACAACCTCAACAAGCCTCACAGGATAACATCTACAATTCAAGCCTTAGAGCGTTCAATCAATCCTCAAACACTCACCTAAGGTTCAAAGCCACTACTTGGCATTTCACATGGTTATGTTAGATTCAATCTAGCATGATTCTAAGATATAACCTCACTAGGATAAGAGACGGACACAAGATCGAAGAAGGGGTACTCACTGGGGTAGGTAAGTTGTCGCGGAACAAGGAAGCGCGGCCGCGGAGAAGAGCAGAAGGTTGCACCGGCAGCCAGGGTTCTGCCAAAGCCGCCCCTACGGCCTAGGGAGCTGCTCCAGCGACCCAGAGGAGCTGCCCCCGCGGCTCAGGCCAGCCACCCCTGCGGCTCTAGTGCTGAGGGCACCCCCGCGGCGTTGTCCAACCACGGGTGCGGTCGAACTCCAGAAGAGCAATCCCGATAAGTCTTCGGTTGGTTCCTTGATGTGTAGAGGTGCCTCATAGATGGCTTTCTCCCTCATGGATGTCCATCACATGGATCCACACACCACACCACTGCCTAGATCGGATCCAATCACATGCAACACAAAAGAGGACCAAGCTTGAGAATCCATGGCTTCCACTATTAAGACTCAAAGGCGAAGAAGATGAAGAAGAGGAAGAGATTACCTACAATACCTCGGGTCCTCTGTTTCTATTCCATATCCAGAATGATCAACTCACACGGGAGGAAGAGGAAGCCCCATGGGAGAAGATGCCAAGAGTTCCATAGAAAGACATAGAGAGAAGAGAGGGTGGGAGGAGAGTAATGCGAAAAGGGGAGAGAAAGAGAGAGAGAGAGAGAGAGAAAGAGAGAGAGAGAGAGAGGGCTACTCATTTAGAAAAAGAACAAAAGGTCAAGCAGCCAAGGCTCACTTACAGAACGAGGGGTCGAAAAACTCAACCAAAGATACCATCCTCCGTTTCCAGTTAGCCTCATTGGCTCCATGTCTACGCAACTAGATCATCATGATTGACAACATACCTCAAGTCATACATGTACTCCCTCGATTGACACACATGAAACATGGTAAACATCATCGATTCTTGGTGGCAACGTCAACTTGTAAGCCACTTCCCAAACTCATTCCAAGATCTCAAAAGTCCAAAAAAAATGTCGGGGACTCAACTTCCCTATAATGCCAAACATTTGACGGCTCGCGCCTGTGAAACTCTTGACTCAACTTGATCTACTCCATACCTGAACTCCAGAGGTTTGCGCCTCTCATCTATATACGCCTTTTGGCGACTCAACTCGACTAGCATCCGCTCTTGGACCATCGCTAATCGAGCGAGGTCATCTTGTATCTACTCAGGCTATCCACACATGTACTACTCTAATTCCAACACAAAGGTGTACGACACTTCAACACATTTAATGCCTACCAAGGGTCATCCCGAACGGCGTATGTCAATTATAATAATACGGAATCTTGAACAAAGGGAAGTGTTAGGATCACACTTGTCACTAGAGCTGTCATGAAATGCAAATGGTACCCAAAGCGGCATGATCATGCTGCCAAAAATCCCGAGGTGAATCGCCCACCTTGATGCGAGACGATGGTACTCAGTATCCTAGGTAATCTCACTATGAACTTAGTAGCTTCCACAACTAGCCAACACATCGGCTCTATTTCCCGATAGGGTATAAAACGCGTTGTCTTTGTCGGTTGGTCTACTACAACCCAAATTGCGTCACAACTCTTACTCGGTCTAAAGCTGGTAATAATATTTATGGAGGTATCCTCCCATTCCCATTATGTAACTTGCGGTGAACGAAGTCCTCGTCCCGTCTTATGGTGCTCAAGTTTTACCTGATGATGGGTCGCATATTGGCTATGTACTTAGCCACATCGGGCTTAATCCCGCCTCACCAATGTGAACATCACCAATCCGGATAACTCTTACGAGCACCAGGGTGAACTAGTAAGGGTAGTGTGAGCCTCCCAAAGGCTCTATCTCGGCTCGTTGTTATATCTACACATTGACGCTCATGGCGTCTCAACAAACTGTCAACCCATAAAGGTAACAATGGTGTCTCTCCTCGAGACCTTCTATCCCGGATCTTCATCAAGGCCATACAAATCCCGCCCTTATGTCGGACCTCTTTAAATATCATCTAAGTTAATAAACTTAAGTTGAATCGTCAGTTAAGTTTTTGCTTCCTCTCGAAGTGTCCACTTACTAAGGGTGTTGGTGACCACATTCAGCTACCGCGGATGATACAAAATCACCTGAATGAAGTCCTTAAACAATTTTAGCCATCACGTCTGGTGGGTATTCAGCTCTTGTTGAGTTAAAATATATATATCATACTCTTATCTTCCATACAAGACTAGCATGTCCCTTCATAACAAAAATACCGACATCATTTTAAGTGCATACATTAAATCGGCTAAATCTCAGCCCTTTATCTGTAATTCTTCTCATATGCCCAAAGTTGTCTAACACATACGCGAAACCTTTCTTGTTACTTCATTTGCATCCCAAGCCGCGCTTGGATGCATCACTATTTGTCACCAAGTCCACAAGACTCTTTGTTTGTGCAAAAGATATCGGAGTAGAGATCACTCACCTCTGCCGCTTTTCAAAGCTCCACGGACACTGCTCGGACCATACCATTGTCGTATACTTCCTCTGAAAGGAAGGGTGTTGAAACCATTCTGCAACTCGGTAGTTATAGCCCACCAACCTAAAAGTTGCATACCTCCTCCACATTCCTTGGAGGTAGCACCGAAAATACCACCTTGGTCTTCGTTGGATCAACTCGATCTCTCCCGTTGTCACTACATGTCCTAGGAAGTCACTTTAGACGTCCTAACTCCCACTTAGATAACTCTGCTCATAAATATCATCCCGCATAACTTGTATTATTGTCATCCCGTGTCAACCTTGTTCCTCTCAACTCTGAGACTACAACAAACCCTTATCAAGAGTCAAAACTTACAAAATCATTCGTACATCTCACACATCAGTAATGTCATGAATAACATTAGGTTATGGTCCACCTTGGAATCTCCTGAAAAACCACACGTTGTACACCACCATTGTAATCCGATTCTGAAAATCGATTGATAGTCATTTATAAAATCTCAAAGCTCGTCGATCGTACTCGTGAGCTCAAACAGCTTCATCACAACTAGTAGTGAGCTTACCGGTCCAAAAATGCTGTCTTACGTAGGTCCTTTCTTTTCTTACCCTTAGTTAGTGACATCCCGACTTCAAGTCGGTCATATAAAACATTGGAATCACATGCAACTAGTCTAACGAGCCGTCCACTACAACGATGATACCTCTACATGTCGTACACCATACGGATATCTCGATAATCATAGTACAGCTTCACCGTCCCGTTCTTTTCCTCATCACTGTACCAATATGCCCTGTGGGAAATGCTAGAAGAAATTCCCCATTCAAAACCACTGAAATTTCCAACTCATTACTTCTCATGTACTAACATCCTAAGCTCAAAGCTTGTAGCGTCACTATAATCTCGGTCATCCGATTCACACCATGGCCACCATGGCTCCTTCGGGCGAGTCTAGAAACTTTGACTCATATCTTGTTCGGGACAACAACATATAATCTGTTTCATTAGCACGAAAATACCATGCATCCTCTTTATATATTTTCCCATTTGCGTAAGGCAACTAGGAAAGCTTCACCTTCCTCTTGATCCACTAGTTCCCTTTATCATGATCAAACCTTAAAGGTTCTAATCAATGCCATTTCAAAATATGCCAATCCCATGACCTACGAAGGTCGCAAAAAAGGGCCGTTACAATCCCTCCCTGGGAGGTCTATTACAGTTACTTGCCTTGAGCCCATTCAATATTACTTGATTAAGACAATTGTGCTTCAGTTGACATACTTCCTCACTACCTACATCGAACCACCGGAAATACTCCAAGATCTTGTTACCGATCCTCTATATTCTCATAGTCTTGTCTACCCTTCTTATCTACACTCATCAATATACAACCGGCACATGTGCGTTCGTGGTTGTCACCAGCCAGCTTATTTATACCTGACCTTCTCCAAGGTCAACAACTTACCTTTCTTCTTACTTTTCATGTTGCCATTCCCACGAAGGCTACCCTCCTCGGGGTACTCTTACCTTGAACTCCGTTAGTTCATTCTACACTTTATGCTTCCTTCTTCTTTCATAGGATAACTATACCCTCCTCGGTCTTGTTTTGTCGTATAACTCTCTTTCACAGGCTTAACCATTCTTCTATGATGTCCTTCAAGTACATCTTCTCAAATATTCTAGCCCCATATAGCGTCCATTCACTTCGTAACCTTTACTTTATCACTGGACGGCTTTACCTTTGCTTTCAATCTGTCTTCTATCACGTAAGCAAAACTCACTTGTTGGCTAACACAACTAGGTGTTAGGAGTGTGGAAGCGAGAGTTCAACGGCTTGTGGTTGTTAGGGATTCACCCAGTGGGGCTAGAGCGGTGCGAATAGACTAGTTACTAAGCTGTATCTCCGGGTCAACTAGCTCTTCTGTTAGGCTTCCTCATGCATGTGAAAAAGTACTACAATATATACTTAAGTCTTTCCATAAATAAAAGCTTCTTGTTGCGTCTCTCATACTCTTGGGACCAACATCTACTCATACTTCTTTCTTCTTGGCATTTCTTAGCCTTAACATCATAACGGAAACCGGTTAACTCCACTAAGGAAATTATACCATGTGAATCTTCACGATGCGATTCTTCTTGTAACTCTCGTATGTCTGAATAAGTCAACCTGCCAATATTCTCGTAAAATTGACACTTCATCTTCTGGTACCTCCGTAAGCTTAACTTATGGGTCTCTTAAATCTTTCACAATTTGTTCGACCATACTTCTCATCTCGACTCTCGTGCTTAGGAGCGCCTATGCAACACTTGCCTTAATTGAATGCTACTTTTCTCCTCGAGCGAGACTGTATTCCTCGCCACTTCATTCGCGTCTTCAGTTTGTCGACACGACACTTGGAAGAATCATAAGTTTGTTGTCTCTAGTTGCTTTATTAATGCTCCATTATTGCTTCCTCAGAACCACCCTCATGTCTTCATGTCGCCTTCGTACTTGTATAGGTTCCACCTCGGTTTTGCTTAAGTTGTCTCGAGGTTTCCTTCTACTATTTTTTCATTGCGGTTAATGTCTTCATTAGCCTTCACATGGTTACTTTGATATCCTCAAAAGGAGTCCGATGAAACGCCAAGGTGTTCGTCAGAACGTGATGCTCAACTCGGTACTTGAGCATACTCATCCTCGTATGCACACAACCCTAAGCCAAACGACGTCGTCCAAGGGCGATGATATCTTTCTATCATCTTAACTATAAGGTCCCATATTTCTATATGCTACTACATATCATAAGCACGTATATATGCCTATATAAGTCCCATATTAACAAAACTACCAACATAACAAATCCAGGAAATCCACAACAATAATACAAGGTCAGGAAATCCACAACTAAGCTATCGAGATCTGCGGAAGGAGTGGGTGTCCCGTACATTCTATCCCAAACCCGACTATGCTCGTGATTTGAAAATGAAATTCAAATTTAAAACTCAGAACCCTTATTTCTATTCGGCCTTTAGAAGATTGCGAGTGCCATTGTTGTCAACCTAGGGCTTTGATACCATATTGTAACACCCCAAATCCGCGGGACTCGGAATGTTGTTGGTGGAGACCTCATAATGGGTTCCGACCCTTATATTGACAACAATTTCACCGGATCTTGCAACAAGGCACAAGTAAAAGGCCAAAACCGAAATACATTTCATGCAAAAGTTATGATTCCCGAATACTATTAAAAGAAAGACTCCAGCTGAGTTCGTAAAACAACATCAACAATATAAAAAACATTACAATAAAACGAGGACTCAAATCCCCAACTCGCCCTATGATGTACGGAACCTCGGCTGCCCACTCCTCCGGATCACTCGGCAACATCCTTGACCTGCAAGCCATCTAAAACATCAGTTTAAACCGTTAGCTAACATTCTAAGTATTAGAAAGACGGTAAAGGCATACACACATACGTAATCATAAACACGTAACATGCTCACACACAAGCCGGATTATGATCATTTATTTACGACATTCCATTAATAGTTCCAATTATTAAGATTGTGACAAGAGAAGTCTTAAGACTCCCGCCCCTGTTCCCGTATAACAACAAGAGTGGTTTGGCGCACCTCCCGTCTACCGTATGGAGTGGTGTAGTGCCCTTCCCGTATACCGTGTATGGTCTGGTCGTAGAGAACCTCCCAGTCTCCCTCGGGAACTTGGTAGTGATGTCACCGCCCGATATACATGCACTTGGGCCAACAATATATATATAAGTCGTCCTAGTCCGGTTTCATAGTTATAACAAAGCTTAACACACACCACCATCACACATCAAATTAATACATATAAGTTATCTAAGTAATTCCGGAGACTTACCTCGTCTCCAAGCTAAACCGAGAACAACCGATCTCACTTCCCGTAGGAATATACTCAAAGCCTGATCAAAACAAGGCACATAATCAACATCGCTCCCATAAGCTAGAAGTCTGTAGATTTCTAGTCATATTGACCTTACAAGATTATACACTCTCATAATCTAGGATAGCACTCCAAGTCCTCACGAACTTACAAAAACACAACCATCATAACACATGCTAGGATATTCACATCCTAGTCTCCACAATCTCCACAATCATAAGACCACAATCTCACACCCTCGACAAGCCTCACATGATAACATCCACACTTCTAGCCTTAGAACGTGCAATCAATCCTCAAACACTCACCTAAGGTTCAAAGCCACTACATGTGATTCCACAAGGTTTATCTAGATCTAACCTAGCATGATTCTAACACATAACCTCACTAGGATAAGAGATGGACACAAGATCGAAGAAGGGGTACTCACTGGGGTAGGGACGTGGTCGCGAAACAAAGAAGTGTGGCCACGGAGAAGAGCAGAAGGTTGCACCGGCAGCCTGAGTTGTGCTCGAGCCGCCCCCATGGCTCAGGCCAGCCGCCCCTGCGGCTCTGGTGCTGAGGACGCCCCCACGGCGCTGTCCAGCAGCGGGTTCGGTCGAACTCCAGAAGATCCTAACGAGTCTTCGGTTGGTTTCTTGATGTTCAGAGCGGCCTCCAGGTGGCTTGCTCCCACGTGGACGTCCATCACATGGATTCACACACCACACCATTGCCTAGATCGGATCCCCTCACATGCAACACAAAAGAGGACCAAGCTTGAGAATCCATGGCTTCCACCATTAGGGCTCACAAAGAAAAAGATGGAGGGGAAGAGATTACTTACGCATCTCGGATTCGCTGATTCTATTCCATATCCAGAATGAGCAGCTCACACAAGAGGAGAGGAATCCCCATAAGAGAAGATACCAAGAGTTCCAAAGAAAGAGATAGAGGAAGAGAAGAGAGGGTAGGAGAAGAAGAGTAACGTGAAATGAAAGCGGCGAGAGAGAGGATTGCTCATTTAGGGAAAGAACAAAAGGTCAAGCAGCCAAGGATGACTTAGAGAACGAGGGGTCGAAAAGAAGAAAACGAGAGGTCGGAAAGAAGATGGAATAAAAATCCCTTTCACTTAGATCACCGCACCTGCAGTACGACTAAGCCGCAAGGGCGGTGGCCACCACTAAAGACTATCAAACCGCTCTCCTACGGGAACTAAAATTCCGGGCATTACACACGAGTCATGTTGGTTCCAATTTTCTTGGTTCTCATGTCTATGACCATGCATTTGGTTACCTCTGACGGTACATACACAAATTTTAATTATGTTTTCGGTTTGTTTCACTCTTATTTCATCTAATTCATCATTTCATGATATTTAGGTTTGTTGACTAATTTTTAAAAATTATCCAATTTTAAGGTGTAAATCATAACCTTTAAACAAGGGGTTGTATTACAATCACTATCATAACCACCATCATGCTCAAAATATATTGTATATCAGATAAATAAATAAATGAGTCTCATCTTCAAAGGCCATCATCATGACTATTGCTTACCAAAAATTTTATATTTAACCACAATGAGACTAGAAATCACATTGTGTGTGATAAATAAATATGCCTTATTATTATGTTAATTGTCTTTACCAAGGTTTCAAAAACACAATTGTAAGACCCTATTGAAACCAAAAAGAGAGTTTGTACCGCAAAAATAGATCATATATATCTTTTCTCACAATAATCTTATTTCATATAATAAGTAATAATTTAACTTGACAGTAATATGCAGGTACGTATGACGAATGTTTTGTGAAATGCGTAAGAAAAAATGTAACACGCCGAATCCACGGGACTCGGAGCGCTACGGGCTAGGATCTCACAATTGATCCTGACCCTAGCCTAACAACAAGTTCATTAGATCTTACAACAATGCACAAATAAATATAAAATCAAATACATAAAACTATAGAATCATATTTCAAAAGTACATACAAAACCACAACCGAGTACAAAACGGCAATATTAAACATATGTATACATCCACATCCAAAAAAACTATACACGTCCTAATGTATGGAAGCCTCGGCTGATCACCCACCAGATCACTCGGTAGCCTTCTTAACCTGCAAAACATCTACAACTCGGTACGAAACCGTTAGCTAACAGTTCATGAATAAGAATAAAGGTAATACGCATACAATCATATTATCACATCATCATATGAAATGCTCACATACATCAACCTTGTTCTTCCTTTCTGAATCAGATAGATTCATATCTGAAAGAGGTTGACAATAAGTTCTTTCCAAATTGACCATTTCTTCCTCTGTTAGAGGTGTTCCAGAAATGTTTGCGATCGAGTAAATAGTTCTACGAACGAATAGATCGGATCGAATTGGAAAATGGAAAGATTTGTACAAGTTATACCGTTTGTTACCCCTTTGTGGAAAATAGTTAGGTATGAATATGTTTGATACCTGTGACTCGATTGGTGACTAATTCAACTTATTTTGTGACACGAGGAGTACCCAGAACCTCGTCTTTGTCCCCTTTAACCACACAGGTTTGGAATAGGTGATCAAGCCTCACCTCCTGGTGGACTGGTCGCAGTGAACCCCCTTCGCTCTCGACGAGCTTAGAGAAGTTGTCACGATCCAATTATAATGCACTTGGACCAATTAAATGTATATATATGGTCATCCTAGTCCGATTAGGTTATCAATGTAACATTCATATGCGCAAACATCACTAATCACAATCACTCCAATCAATAAACGTCAGCTAAGTAAGCCCAAAGGACTTACCTGTCACAAGGTAGTCCTAAACAGTGGGCACGGTTTCCCTTCGAGGAAACAATCACTGCTTGTATAAACAAGGCACACAAATATCAATCATTATCCACAGGCTAGGAGATTGCACCTCCTAAACTTCAAGATCTTGCAAGAACATAACCATGACACAATCCACATTATCAATATCCTCAAAGATCATAACTATCAATCCATAAACTCAACATCTCACAATTCCTCAAACCTCTCAAGGTATGATCTAATCAACATTCCTCAATCTCAATTCTAATCCTAATTTAATTAATTAATATTTAATTAATTAAATTAACTTTCACCAGAAAATGTTTTGCCCGCAGACAATTTTTGAACCCACCTATCATCAGATTACATCAAACAAATGACCCATAAACACCATAATAATATAACGAGCATAATAGAATTTCCAATGATTTATTTTGACAAGCCTAAGGTCAATTTATGCCAAATCGCAATACGGAAAATGAATAAAATCATAACTTAATCGTTACTAACCCAACTGACGATCCCAAAGAAGATTCGGAATCACAACGATGCAGGCTACGCTCGGATACTATCAAGTTCAACGGAATCTGAGCGACGGAAATGGCCAGTAGCATATATACTCGACCAGATCATCACATGCTCAGAAACGCAGAAACTCGGTACCAAAATGAAGAGAATGAAGAGGAATCCGAAAAGTCAAACAGATTTGAAATTGGATTAGATACGGAGTGTAGATCTGAGTTTGAAGGTTGAGAGAAATCCGAACTTTTACGAGGAAACGTGAAAGGAAATGAATTAATAAATGATTTTCCGCTATTTATAGCGAAGACGATAATCATCCTTTAGCGAAGTCGATAATTATCCTGTAACTGATCCAAAGGCGGGTTGAACCCCCTCCTCCAAACTTCTCGAAATTGGAATAATAAATCTGAAATATTATAGGGATTATTATTCCGCAACTGTCATGGAAAACGCATAATCCTAAGCTGTCTTTCTTAGCCGCTAAGTAACATCATAACGACTTTTTTGCCGTTTTGCCTTTCCATGATATTTCATATCTAGGATATGTCCGATGTCCTGATCATTTCTCTCAACTGTATTTTTATTAATTGAGGCGCCCAAATGCTCCAAATAACACCGGTGGGTAAAAATAATTACCCGGAGAAAAAAGTGAAAAACTCCCCATAAGTCCAAAATTAGGCCAGGAACATAATGGTGGGACTCATACTCATCACTTACGCACTCTTCGTGATGACGGATCATCTGAGCTAACTCCATCTTCACCACCTCAAGGGACTCTAACAAGAGCGCAAGCTAAACGTCAAGCTGAGATGGATGCTCTTTTCCTAAACATGGTCCATGAAGCTCAACCAAGTCCACCTTCATCAAGTCTAAGGACCATCTTGTGGATCAGTCACGAACACATCCCAGCCAAGATGATTAATGTAGCTTAAATTGTATTTCTAGTTGCTGGACAGGCCTTGGGACGCATTTCAAAGGACAGACGGAGGCCTTGAAATCTTATACAAGGGGTTTCACGTGTGTGCATGTGCATGGATGGAACATTCATTTAAGAATGTGGACGTGAGAGGCTGAATAGGAGAGTTTAATTAGGCCTAATTGTGTTCTATGTTTGCTGGGTTTTATTTAACTCTCTCGCAATTTAATTATTGTAATTAGTTTTTTTTTCTAGAAGAAAAGGCCTAGGATGTATATAAAGCCTTTTCTCTCTTCTTTTGTAGGAAGAAAAGTTTTATTCAAGTTTTGCTGAGAGCATTTCAGAATAGAATCCAAGATAATTCAATCATTCTTGTCTCGTGAGTTTGTGTGTGTGATCTTGCTTTCTCGTTCTTGTGTATGTCAATCTCCTTCGGGATTGGTGTTGCAAGTCGAACAAGGCACCCTCTTCGTGCTCTCGATTCTCAGATCGATTGTGTGGAGTTGTAAGACGCGCGGTCGAATCTTCACTAGTTTGGTTCTTGGATCTCGAATCCAAGGGTTCTATCATTGTTCCTTTCGGTTCTTCTTGTCCCTTTCTGTTTTCTCGTTTTCATTGATGTCCATGTTTGTTAATTTTGTGTATTCTTCATTCTTCAGAACAGGTTGTTCGTCTAGATCCATTCTTCGCGGCTAATCCCCGTATCAATTGGTATCAGAGCACAGTTGACGTCCAACTACCAAAAAGAGTCGGTAAATCAATCATAAAATTACAAAAAGAGTTTGTTTTGATCATGGCAATTGATCATTGTCTTTTGTTTGAGTCTATTTCCGTTTCTCTCTTCTACTCTAAGCTTTGTTTGAGTCTAACGAGTTTGTTCCTTGTTTGTGAGTTCTTGACACCGGAAACCGCCATAGCACTAGCACCAACCACCACCACACCACCATCAACCACCATTTTTCCTCAGCCACATTAGCCACACTTGAACCAGTTAAACAAAAACCAAACGTGGCTGTTTCTCTTCCTGCATCCAGTAAACGCAGAATTAGAGTTTATTCAGCGTGTTTCCTACAAATCCGGCGCAGAGCTTGAAGCAGTTGTTTTCCTCCTACAGATCTGGCACGTTGATTCAGTTGCAACAAATCTAGGAGCTAAGATTTGATCTTATCCTGAAGATTTGTAACAGCTTGGCCTAAGTTTATCTATAAACAAAATTTTTATTTATTTCTTTCAATTTTTTTTGTTTATTCTTCTTTTCTGATTTCCTGAATCATAAAGTTCAAAAAAAAAGAGAAGAAAGAAATCTGAAATTAAAAAAAAAGAAAGAAAAGAAAAGGAATCAGATTTTATTCTTTTCATTCTAGTTTATTGTTTTTTTTTCATTCTTTTTTATTCATAGTTTGTAACTAGCCTAGTGTTATAACATTTTGCTTTAGTGTTATTCAACAACAAAGAGGACTTCAAGAAAGGACTTAAGTCAAGTATCTCGTCTCATTCGAAGGAAGAACCAAGCATCTCGTTGAACCTATCTAGCCACACCTAGCTACTGTCCATTTTCGGCCATCAAACACCATAGCTCAGCCTTCCTTAACCTCATCCTATGGTGTCTAGGGTTCATGTTATATTTTTTGATTCTTGTTATACTATGTAACATAGGACTTGGAGTATAAAACTAGCACTTAGTAATATGGTCTATGTAGAGTTATGTAAATGAGTTCATATGATAGGTTGCTATGTGTTTGATCTAGATGCCTACTATGATCCAATGTTGCCACTTAGTTAAACTAATTAAGGTAGCTTGGTGATTAAGTACGGTGACTAGTTCATCCACATTGGTATTCTATCATATGGGTTAGTTGATGCTTAGATGTAATGTGTGTTTATGTATGTTGTGTACTTCTCCGGCTAGAAGTTGAAGGTTGTGCTTGGTGGCCCAAAACTGAAGCCCATCTCCTTGATCTAGTTTGAAGGCCTGCTTGTCTGGTTTGTTGGTAACTCGCTTACTTAAACATCTGAACCGGGTTTAATGGGATTTAAGTGAATGCGTTGTAAAACGCTATGTTTGGACTTGGATGAGCCTATATATATATATACTCACTGAAGCAGCTCTTAAACCCTAGATCGAGAGCTTGAGTGCTTCGTCCACAGAGAAAAAGAGTGAGAGAACAGAGAGATAGAGAAGAAGGCGGATCTTCCAAATCTTGCTTTGAGCAAGAAGGATCCGTATGAGAAAAGAAGGAGAAGAGAGATCTGTTATCTCTTGGTCATCTTCTCACCATTGCTTCGTTGGTTTGCAACAAGGACGAAGATCAATCTCAGATCTTCGTCAAGGTGCCTTGAGGGGACTGTAACGACCGGATTTTTTGTTACGCTTGGATAGGGTTAGAGGAGGGTAGAAGCTGGGCACAAGGGCTCATGCCCTTGCAGCTTTGGCGACGCGGTCGAGTAGGCCGCATATGCGGCTAGGATTCCCACAGGGGCGGTGACACGCATGGCCGGGGTAGCAGCGTTTTGGGAAACCGTTCACCTTCCGATCCTTTTAACTCCTCTTTTTAATGCCATGGGAAGTTGTTGGTTGAAGACCCTTTGATATCCTTCCTCTTTTATGCAGCCAACCTTCTCCTCCTCTCATTTTTCCACTCACGTTACTTTCCTTCCTGCTACCCACTTCATCCTCTTGCACCTTCCTCTTACACCCTTCTCCTCCATTCTTCTCTTAGAGTGCTCCAGCTTGGATCCACCATTCGTGAGGCCGGGACTGCAGTGACGGGACATGGGTAAGGCTCCTTCCTTTCTTCTTCTTTCTTCTTCTTCTTCTCCTTTCTTCCTTCCCCTTCCATGGCTTGAATGGAAGACACTCTTGAATCCTTGCTCAATGATCTATCGTTGTTTTGTTGGTTCGATGATGAAGCTAGACCTTAGAAGGAGGCTAAGACCAAGTGAGAGAAGTGGAAGACATTCATAGCACCAAAGGAGACCCTAAAGGACCGGCTGCACAATCGAAGAACTCAGTAGACGGACTTTCTACACAGACAGGCGCAGGGGTGGATTCACAAAGGCGCAGGGGCGGCTTCTGTCAAGCGCAGGGGCGGACCTAGATCGGCGTAGGGGCGGACCCAGATAGGCGCAGGGGCGGCTCAGGTAGGCGCGGGGGCAGTTTTACTCTAGTGAGTCCCGAATGTCGTTCTTTCCTTTTCTTCTTTCATTCCTTAGATTCGTTATACCTTAGAAGCATGTTAGGCTGGCTTAGGGTAGTTGAACTAGAATGCTTTAGAGTGGTTGGACCTTAGAGGTCTAGTGTGAGTACATGAGTCTTGTGGTGGTATGTTGTTGAGGGTTCGTTTTGAGCTTTGTGGAAGCAACCTTTGTGCATATCGTTATGTTGAGAGTTGGATAGGTCGCGGACTGGGAGGATAGTTTTCTTGGACTAGGTGGTTGAGAAAGTTGGGCCTAGAAGTCAGTGGACTAGAGTGTGGTTTGATTGTGTGCCTTGTCTTGAACAGGCGTTGTACGTTTTCCCGAGGGAACTTACGAGTGAGGTGTTCGTGTGCGCTTCGGAGACTGGTAAGTCTACGGACTTACTTAGATGGCTTCTTGTATGAGTGTAATGTGTATGAGTGGTGTTTGATAGTAATGATAAACAACGAAACTGGATTAGGCCGACTTATTTATTTACGTAATTGACCCAAGTGTATGATAAAGGGTCGTGACATCATCTGCCTAGCTCTTGCGAGAGTCTAGGAGGTTCCCTATACCAGCCCAGGCAGGTAGACGGTCAGATGAATTAGCCCCATTCCTCGTTGGTAAACGGGATCAGGGGCGAGATTTGGGAATCCCTCGTGTCACAAAATAAGTGTCATTAGTAATGACATATCACCTAATTAAAGATAACAAAAGGATTGAGTGTTGCACGTTGATTGTGTATGTTGTGTGTTTGTTCTTTTACCTTTATACTTATGCATCGATGGCTAGCTAACGGTTTTATACCGCTTGTAGATGCTTTGCAGGTTAGAGAGGCGATCGAGTGATCCGGCGGTAGTGGGCAGCCGGGGTTCCGTGCATTATAGGATGGGACTGTTTCTTTTTATTTCACGACTGTTGAGACTTATGTTATTACTTTGGTTTTGAGACTTGGCTGGATTGTATTCATATTTGTACCTTTTTCTTCCGCTCATGTTATAAAACTATGGGTTTTGCCTTTTCATTTGTGCCGTGTTGTAAGGTCCGATGAAGTTGTTCCCAGGCTAAGGGTCGGGACCCATTATGAGGTCCCAGCTCGTAGCAATTCGAGTCCTCTAGGATTTGGGGTGTTACAATATGGTAACAACGGCACTCGCTATCTTCAAAAAACCCTAGTCGGTTGTTGATCTTGTCGTTCCGCGTCATTTCCTCCTTCCATCGTCTAGATCGAGCCAACGTCGGGTCATCCCCGTCTCAAGAGCTCTAGGTTGGCAACAACGGCACTCGCTATCTTTAAAAAAGGCGAATAAATAAACGGAAACCGCAAGGGTTCCAAACTTTTTAAATGAATTTTGGTTTTCAAAACCATGAGCATAAATGGGTTGGGATAGAATGCACGGGCCGCCACTACCTCCGTTGAACTCGATGGCATAGTTTATTGGACTTTTGTTATAACTTGTGTTTAGTAGTTACATTGTGACCTTTAGAAGTGACCTTGAGTAATAGGATAGTTATGTCCTTACTAGCAATTAAAGTAGTCTTACATCGATCACATCTCTACCAGATGACACGTACGAGAGCGACAGCTTACGTTGGACGAGGAGGGGGCCGATCTCCCCTTCCTCCAGGAACTTCGAGATCGGGGTGTGTGGATAGGCCTCAGAGGGGCCGAGGTCGGGGACGTGCTCCCGTTGTAGATCCGCCAGCTACGGACGTTCTTGTTGAGAAGGTAGTTGAGAGCATTGTTCCCGAGGTTAGGGATGGGACCGCTGCTAGGTCCGGAGTACGGAGTGTGGGGCCTGCTGATTCTGGCCGTGTGTCGATTGGAGCATCGGAGTATCGATCATATGTCCAGTAGGTGCAAGATGCATACAGGGTTGGGGCACCACCTCCAGCACCGCCGGTGCCAGCTAGGTCGGCTGAGGTCTCTCAGAGGGTGACTCAAGTGGTAGTTCAACCGGTGGTAGCTGCACTAGTGAGGGTTGTTGAGGATGACCGAGTGAGAGATGAGATGAGGGTACCGAGGCCGGACGAATGGTTGAAGACTTTCAACCATCAGCGAGTTCCCACATTCGACGGGAATGTTGGACTTGAGGTAGAGCATTGGATTAGCCATGTGGAGTCCGCACTGGAGGCGATCCGCTGTCCGGAGAGTCGTAAGGTGGAGCTGGTTCAGACCTTGTTTGGAGACCAGGCACAGTTCTCATGGAGAACCGTGCGGGGCGGAGTGTCCCGATTTGAGCAGTTGCTGAGTCTTGTGCGGGAGACTTTTTGTACTACCTCGCTGAGGAGAGACCGAGTACAGGACTTCTTGGAGGCAGGATTTGAGGATGTTCCGATAGCTGAGACGATCAGGAGGGTCTGGGAGGAGCTGTCACTGCTTGGTCCTGCTGCACCACCTGTGGACCAGCACGTGTACCTGTTCTCTCGGAGACTTAGGGAGACTACACGCTCCTATCTGGCAGGGTTTTGTTGTGACTCCTTAGCCGATTACCAAGATCTGGCTTCAGCGTATAAGAGGGACGGAATGGGTCCTAAGAGAGCTAGGTAGTCTAGAGGGTCAGACAAGAGATAGAGGACTGGACCAGCTAGCACATGAGTAGGAGGTTCAGGTCATGGGCGTGGTCAGTCTCAGGGCCGCTCTAGTTACCAGGTTGTACCGCCGACTGTTTCTAGGGGTCGTTAGTGCTAAAACTGCAGGGAGTATGGACACATTAAGCCGGAGTGTAGGAGGCCACCAGTTACATGTTTCACTTGCGGCCAGCTGAGCCATAGAGCTACCTTCTGCCAACAGGGCAAGGTAACATCACAACAGGGGTCCTCGCCTGCTAGTACCTCAGGAGGGGAACAAAGGCAGTCTCAGTATCAGGCTCGGGGTCAGCAGCAGCGAGCCCCTGGTCAGGCATATTCACAGGGTTCTGCTCAGATTCCAGGTAGAGGTAGAGGACGTGGTGGAGGCACTTCAGAGACTAGGGGTACTCAGGCTCGAGTCTTTGAGTTGAGGAGCGTCGTAGAGCCAGCAGCGCCCGCAGCCACAAGTACTATTACGATTCATGGCTTTCCAGTCCGAGTACTTTTTGATACGGGTGCGATGCACTCTTTCATATCTGATGATTGCATAGATAGATTAACCTTAGATACAGTAGAGGGGGAACCTTTCCTTATAAGGTTACCCGATGGGAGTAAGGTTCGCGGTACTCAAGAGATTCACGGTTGTCCTATCCGCTTGGGAGGTCGTGACTGGTTAGCCGACTTCCATGTCATGTGCTTAGTGCATGAAGAAGTCATACTCGAGATGGACTGGATGGACCACCATAAAGCTGTTTTGGACGTCACTAAGAGGACAGTGACGGTCACCACGGAGTCTGGGCAGGAGGAGGTCTTTCGAGGGTGGGACCTCGGAAAGATCGAGACAATAATTAGTGCGGTCCGAGCCGCAAAGCTCATAGGTCAAGGGTGCGAGGCCTTCTGGTGTTACGCCATGAAGGAGGAGACGAGATCATCTTTAGCAAAGACCCCGGTAGCTTGTGAGTTCGAGGACGTCTTTGGCGAGCCGCCTGGATTACCACCGCAGAGGAGCGTAGATTTTGGGATTGAATTGGAGCCCGGCATGAGGCCAATCTCCAAGGCTCCATACCGCATGGCACCAGTCGATATGCTTGAGCTCAAGAAGCAACTCGAGGATTTGGCAGAGAGGGGATTCATCCGACCTAGTGTATCTCCCTGGGGTGCACCAATCCTCTTCGTCAGGAAGAAGGACGGCCTATGAGGCTTTGTATCGACTATCGGTAGTTGAACAAAGTCACCGTCAAGAACAAGTACCCGTTGCTGCATATTGATGATTTGCTGGATCAGTTATAGGGAGCTACGGTGTTTTCATGTATTGACTTGAGGTCAGGATACCATCAGCTGAGAGTACGAGAGGAGGACGTACCGAAGACGGCATTTCGGACCAGATACGGTCATTATGAGTTCGTGGTGATGCCTTTCGGGCTCACCAATGCTCCTGCTATCTTCATGGGTGATGAATGACATCTTCATTGACTTCTTAGACCATAACTCACACTTAGAGAGCTTAGCATAAAGCTCCATATCTTGTAAAACCCGCAACACCGTCCTCAGGTGTCCGGCGTGCTCACTTCCTTGTTAAGGAAGTCCATTAGATTTACATGGTTCGAGTCCTGTCAGCGGAGTTTTGAGGAGCTGAAGGAGAGATTGACTTCCGCTCCCGTGTTAGCACAACCAGAGGGCGTTGAGGACTTCGTCGTTTATAGTGATGCATCCAAGCTAGGCTTGGGATGCGTCCTGATGTAGAAGGGTAGGGTCATTGCTTACGCGTCTCGATAGCTAAAGACGTATGAGGAGAATTACCCTACTCACGACCTAGAGCTAGCTGCAGTCATTCATGCATTGAAGATCTGGCGTCATTACCTCTGTGGGGCCACCTGTCAAATCTTCACAGACCACAAGAGTCTAAAGTACATATTCACTCAGCAAGAGTTGAATAACCGCCAGAGGAGATGGTTAGAGCTGATTAAGGATTTTGACTTAGAGATCCTTTATCACCCGGGGAAAGCGAATGTGGTCTCCGATGCCCTTAGTAGGAGGACACCCCGCGAGGCTGCGATAGCTTGATTGAACATTCAGACCCAGTTGCAGAGAGATTGGATTTGGTTGGAGGTAGACATCCGGTTTCCGAATACTAACGGTCATTTGTCAGTGTTGGAGGTTTCACTGGATCTGACGGAAGAGATCCGGCAGAAATGGGAGGGTTGTCCCGCACTGGCAAGGATCAGGGATAGGATGTCCAGAGGGGAGGCACCACAGTTTATGGTGGGTGCAGACAGGATTTTGAGGCACCAAGAGCGCATATGTGTACCCTCTGACATAGAGTTGAGGCAGTGTATACTGCAGGAGGCCCATTCTACACCTTATTCCATCCACCCAGGCGCGAGTAAGATGTATCAGGATATACGGCGAACTTATTGGTGGGGCGGGCTCAAGCCCGACGTGGCTAGATATGTAGCCCATTGTGCGACTTGTCAGCAGGTCAAGATCGAGCACCACAGGCCCGGAGGAGAGCTCCAACCACTTCCGATTCCACAGTGGAAGTGGGAGGACATTTCTGTGGACTTCGTTACTGGCTTGAGGTTGAGTAGAGGCTTTGATGCGATATGGGTTGTAGTGGATCGGTTGACGAAGACGGCACGATTTATTCTTATTAAGGAAACGTGGCCGGTGTCTCTTTTAGTCGAGGAGTTTACCTGACAGATTGTGAGGTTCCATGGAGTGCCGAGGACAATCATTTCAGATAGGGATGGGCGTTTCACCTCGAGGTTCTGGCAGCAGGTACACGCCGCCTTAGGCACGAGCTTATAGTTCACCACGGCATACCAACCTCAGACGGACGGGTAGTCTGAGAGGACTATTCAGACCCTCGAGGACATGTTGAGGGCATGTGTACTTGATTGGGGCTAGGTATGGCCCAACCACCTCCCTTTGGTGGAGTTCTCTTATAACAATAGTTGGCATGTGACTATTGGTATCGCTCCTTACGAGGCACTATATGGACGGAAGTACCGTACACTTTTGTGTTGGGATGAGCCTGGGAGGATGAGTGGTGTGGCACCCGAGCAGGTGCAGGATGATATGGCTCGGGTAGCATTGATCCGAGAGCGGATGTTGTCCGCACAGAGCCGTCAGAGATCTTATGCTGATAAGAGGCGTAGGCCTCTGGAGTTCAGCGTTGGAGCCCAGGTATGGTTGAGAGTGTCGCCCACGAGGGGTGTTAGACGTTTCGGCATTAAGGGGAAGTTGAGTCCCCGATATGTCGGGCCCTTTGAGATCATTGAGCGGATAGGAGAGGTTGCGTACAGATTGGCATTGCCGCCCCGATTGGAGGGAGTTCATCCAGTATTTCACGTGTCACAACTGAGAGAGTACGTGCATGACCCGAGACACATATTGAGTCATGACGACCTGGTGGTCGAGCTAGATCATACATTTCCAGAGCACCCGATAGCAGTTTTGGAGAGAGGTGTGAGACGCCTTCGATCGAAGGTAATAACCATGATGAGAGTACAATGGTCGAGACGGGGGATCGATGAGGCCACTTGGGAGACGGAGGACAGTATCCGGCGGAACTATCCTGAGTTTTATGCGGGTCTAGAGACGTTTATAAGACTGTCAGGTAGTCTACTTTCTTGTTTTGGTTGCTTTCAGTGTTGTATGTGTGATATATCTGATGTCCTTGTGTGTGACCCTTAGGTGGTCTTGATATGGTAATTTGTTAGTCATAGGGCTTGCTTATATCCTATGACCGCGTTTAGTACCCCCTAAGTTTCGGGACGAAACATATTTTGAGGGGGATCTAATGTAACGACCGGATTTTTCGTTACGCTTGGATAGGGTTAGAGGAGGGTAGAAGCCGGGCGTAAGGGTTCATGCCCTTGCGGCTTTGGCGACGCAGTCGAGTAGGCCGCATGTGCGGCTAGGATTCCCGCAGGAGCGGTGACACGCGTGGGCGGGGGTAGCAGCGTTTTGGGAAACCGTTCACCTTTCGATCCTTTTAACTCCTCTATTTAATGCCATGGGAAGTTGTTGGCTAAAGACCCTTTGGTATTCTTCCTCTTTTATGTAGCCAACCATTCTCCTCCTCTCATTTTTCCACTCATGTTACTTTCCTTCCTCCTACCCACTTCATCCTCTTGCACCTTCCTCTTACACCCTTCTCCTCCATTCTTCTCTTGGAGTGCTCCAGCTTGGATCCACCATTCGTGAGGCTGGGAATGCAGTGACGGGACATGGGTAAGGCTCCTTCCTTTCTTCTTCTTTCTTTCTTCTTCTTCTCCTTTCTTCCTTCCCCTTCCATGGCTTGAATGGAAGACACTCTTGAATCCTTGCTCAACGATCTATCGTTGTTTTGTTGGTTCAATGACGAAGCTAGACCCTAGAAGGAGGCTAAAACCAAATGAGAGAAGTGGAAGCCATTCATAGCACCAAAGGAGACCCTAAAGGACCGGCTGCACAATCGAAGAACTCAGCAGACGGACTTTCTGTATAGACAGGCGCAGGGCGGATTCACAAAGGCGTAGGGGCGGCTTCTGTCAAGCGCAGGGGCGGACCAAGATCGGCGCAATGGCGGACCCAGATAGGCGCAAGGGTGGCTCAGGCAGGCGCGGGGACGGTTTTGCTCCAGTGAGTCCCGAATCTCGTTCTTTCCTTTCCTTCTTTCATTCCTTAGATTCGTTATACCTTAGAAGCATGTTAGGCTGGCTTAGGGTAGTTGAACTAGAATGCTTTAGAGTGGTTGGACCTTAGAGGTCTAGTGTGAGTACATGAGTCTTGTGGTGGTATGTTGTTGAGGGTTTGTTTTGAGCTTTGTGGAAGCAACCTTTGTGTATATCGTTATGTTGAGAGTTGGATAGGTCATGGACTGGGAGGATAGTCTTCTTGGACTGGGTGGTTGAGGAAGTTGGGCCTAGAAGTCAGTGGACTAGAGTGTGGTTTGATTGTGTGCCTTGTCTTGAACAGACGTTGTACGTTTTCCCGAGGGAACTTACGAGTGAGGTGTTCGTGTGCGCTTCGGAGACTGGTAAGTCTACGGACTTACTTAGCTGGCTTCTTGTATGAGTGTAATTTGTATGAGTGGTGTTTGATAGTCATGATAAGCAACGAAACTGGATTAGGCCGACTTATTTATTTACGTAATTGACCCAAGTGTATGATAACGTGTCGTGACATCATCTGCCTAGCTCTTGCGAGAGTCTAGGAGGTTCCTTGTACCAGCCCAGGCAGGTAGACGGTCAGATGCATTAGCACCATTCCTCGTTGGTAAACGGGATCAGGGGCGAGGTTTGAGAATCCCTCGTGTCACAAAATAAGTATCATTAGTAATGACATATCACGTAACTAAAGGATTAAGTGTTGCATGTTGATTATTTATGTTGTGTGTTTGTGCTTTTACCTTTATACTTATGCATAGATGGCTAGCTAACGATTTTATACCGCTTGTAGATGCTTTGCAGGTTAGAGAGGCGATCGAGTGATCCGGCGGTAGTGGGCAGCCGGGGTTCCGTGCATTATAGGACGGGACTGTTATCTTTTTATTTCACGACTGTTCAGACTTATGTTATTACTTTGGTTTTGAGACTTGGCTGGATTGTTTTCAGATTTGTACCTTTTTCTTCCGCTCATGTTATAAAATTATGGGTTTTGCCTTTTTATTTGTGCCGTATTGTAAGGTCCGATGAAGTTGTTGCCAGACTAAGGGCCATGACCCATTGTGAGGTCCCAACTCGTAGCATTCCGAGTCCTCTAGGATTTGGGGTGTTACAGGGGCTTTTCTTCACCTTTGCTTCTTTGTATCTCCTGAGTTCTTTGTGTTTGATTTCTTTTCTAGATCATAGGAAACGTGCTAGTATCTCTTGTCCTGTGTCTGTAATCTGTGTTCTTGAAAACCCAGTGATACCCGGAACCAGATCTCCCTTCTTGAGGTCTCGCAGAGTAGGGGTATTTTTATAACACCGAATTGCATCAACAAATTGCTTGTGTGCTCATTTATTTGTGTCTTTAGTCGGATCTACAACTAAGGAGTTTAGAATTACTAGAAATAACATTCACAAATTGGTATCAGAGCTTTCTATGAGTCTTTTCTATCAAGTTTGTCAAACCCTAAAAATTTGGGGTTTTTTATGTATTGCTTGGTATCTATGTATATCTTGCCTTCTTATCTTGCTTCCGCTTGTTGATTTGCCTTATGTGGTTAAATCTCCTCTGATTGATACTAGTGCTCATCTTGATTGGTTTTTTGTTGTTGTGTCTATCTTTGCTTGTCTTACCTACCTCTCCCCCTTACATGTATTCTCTTTGGCTTGTCTGATCTGATTTTTTTCTTTTCTTGTTTGCAGGAAAATAAAATATGACAAAAGCTAGCATCAAACTGAAGCCATATGATGGAGTCTTTGACTTCATCATGTGGCAGGTCAAAATGAAGGCCATACTGACCAAGGAAAAGTGTTGGATGGCCATAACTGGTGACTATTGGCAGAAACTTCTACAGTCAGGAAAATGGAAATGGAGGAACAAGCACATGCTGAGATCATGATAAGGTTGACTGACGACGTGGCTCATCAGTTTGTAAGTATCTCATTTGCTAAGCCTTTGTGGGATACTTTAGATAAACAATATAACAAAAAATCTTTGCCCTCAAGGATATCTACTTTACATAGGTTATTTACATTTAAGATGGATGTAAACTTGACCTTGAATGATAACCTAGATAGATTTCTAAAAATGGAAATGGATTTAGAAAGATGTGATGACACTATTAAAGATACTCATCTTGTTGTTATCCTGCTTGGTTCTTTACCTTCCCAATTTGACACCTTTAGGGATGTTATTGAATACAGTACTGAAACTTTGACTAAGGCTAAGATCATTGAATCTATTGTTGATAAAAATGAATCCATGAAAATCTTTAAGACTAAACCTAATGCTAAGAAATCTGAATTTAAGTCTGAAGTCTTAATGACTAAAGGGAAGTTTAAAAAGAACAACAAACCAAGTAAAAAGGATAAGAAAGATGAATTCTATGACAAAAACCCTAATAGTGAAAATGACAAGAAAAATAAAAAAAAGTTTTTTACTGTCAGAAAATTAGTCATTTTATAAATGATTATAGAAAGAAAAAGAAAGATGAATCTAGTAAAGAAACTGTTGAAAATAATGTTTCCTTGTTTGAAAATATTCATGCTCAATATTCCTGTGAATTGTTGATGTGCGCTATTCCTTTCAAATGCAAATCTGATGATTGGATATTAGATTCTGGATGTACCATGCATGCTTGTCTTGATAGATTTCTTTTCTGTTCTTTAGATATTTTTTATGGTGGTGATGTCATGTTAGGAGACAATACTGCCTTAAAAATTAATGGAATAAGAAATATACCTATGCGCATGTTTGATGGAAAAATTAGGTAATACAAAATGTTAGATGGGTTCCTGGCCTTAGGAGAAACCTGCTATCTGAATCTATGTTTGATGACCTAGGTTGTAATATAAATATTAGTAATGGTATAAGAGAAGTTGTCAAAAATGGTCTTACTCTTATTAGGAGCTCTAAAAAGGGTGGTTTGTACTTTGTAGAACAATCACCTAAATTAAATATCTCCACTACTGATATTAATAAAACAACCTAGAAAACAAACTACCTTGTGGCATAGCAGATTAGGGCATATAGGAAACAATGGCTTGCTTCAATTACATAAACAAGGCATCTTAACTAATCAGCTGACTAATCTTAGCTTTTGTGAAAACTGTGTGTTTTGTAAAGCTAATAAAAAACAGTTTTAATAAATCTTCATATAAGGCAAATAAACCTCTAGAATATATACACTCAGACCTATGGGGCCCTGCTCCTATATAAACTGTAGGTGGAAAGAAATATTTTATTTCTTTTATTGACCACTATTCTAGAAAAGTTTGGATATACCTGTTAAGAACAAAAGATGAAGCCTTTGAAAGCTTTAAAAATTGGAAAATTGCACTTGAAAATGAAACTGACTTAAAGATTAAATGCCTTAGAACTTGTAATGGCCTAGAGCTTTGTAATGCTAGTTTTAATGAATACTGTAAAACAAATGGCATTAAAAGACATCTAACTGTCCCTTACACTCCTCAACAAAATGGTACAGCCGAAAGGATGAATATAACTCTTTTAGAAAAGGCTAGATATATGCTTATAGGTGCTGGTATGAAACATAGCCTATGGGGTGAAGCTGTAACTACAACAGCTTACCTCATTAATAGGTCTCCCTCTTTTGTAATAGACTTTAGGACACCCCAAGAATTATGGACTAGAAGGAAGCCTAGTATTACCCACCTAAGGCCCTTTGGGTGCACTGCATATTCCCATATAATGCAAGGGAAGTTGCACCCAAGAGCACAAAAGTGTGTAATGCTAGGCTATCCTGAAGGTGTTAAGGGCTATAAACTTTTACTCATACAACCACATGGATACAAAGTGATAACATCTAGAAATGTGACCTTTAATGAAAGAGAATTCTATTTTAAAACTAGAAACACTAACACTATTGAGAATTCTAGTAGCACTGAAAATGAGACTGAATATGCTAGAAACTATCACTTCTACACAAATGACCATAATAGGGAAAATCAAATCATAGATGAAGAGTTTGACATAGGATATTATCAAACACCTAATACTAGTGAAGAGAACTATGATGTTGATAATCTTCCTAACAATGATGAAAACACTACCATAAGCAGTGAGAACCATAGTTCAGAATCAAGGGGGTAGAAAATATTGGTGATGTCTCTGCTGCTCCTTCATCTCACTCTGATAATGCTTTACATAATAATGATGACAATTCCTTGCATGATAATGATGATTACTTGCATGATAATGATGATCATAACTATCAGTTGACAAGAGATATAAATCCTAGGGTTAGAATGCCTAATAGAAGATATAATGATTCTGAATATGTTCTGTTCACAAATGATTTCAATTTTGTTGAGTATGCTTTCCTGACTGGTGATGTTGTTGATAATCCATATACTCCTGACACATATAAGCAAGTTATGAATTGTTCTCAATCAAAAAATTGGAAATTAGTCATGCAAGATGAAATAGATTCCATGATTGTTAACAAAACTTGGGTGTTAATAGCTAAACCTGAAAATGCTAAACTTGTGCCTTGTAAATGGATTTATAAACTAAAGGAAGCTACCAAACTGAATGAACCACCTAGATACAAAGCTAGGCTAGATGCTAAAGGTTTTACTCAAAGAGAGGGAATTAATTACCTTGATATATTTGCTCC
Source organism: Fagopyrum homotropicum (assembly GCA_033239125.1). Lineage (NCBI taxonomy): Eukaryota > Viridiplantae > Streptophyta > Magnoliopsida > Caryophyllales > Polygonaceae > Fagopyrum > Fagopyrum homotropicum. The sequence continues at coordinate 66,232,276 of BSWB01000005.1, forward strand.
TGCTATCAAATATAAAACCATGAGATTGTTGCTTGCTTTTGCTACTGTGCATGATTGGGATATAGAACAAATGGATGTAAAAACTGCCTTTTTACATGGTAATCTGGATGAAACTATCTATATGAAACAACTTGAGGGTTTTGTAGATAAATCTAAATCTGATCATGTTTGCTTGCTTAAAAATTCATCTATGGCTTAAAACAGTCACCTAGACAATGAAATCTTAAGTTTGATGAATGCATGAAAAACTTAAGATTTTTAAGAAGCAATCATGATTACTGTTTGTACTTTAAAGGCATATCTTCCATGAATCCCTTGCTTGTGCTGTTATATGTTGATGATATATTGCTCATTAGTAAATCTGTTGTGTTGATTCTGGTGCTAAAAGGGATTTAAAATCTAATTTTAACATGAAAGATATGGGTCCTGCACAGAAAATATTAGGTGTTAAAATCATAAGGGATAGAAAGCATAAAAAGATGTGGTTATCTCAAGTTAATTATATTGAAAAAGTTTTAGAAAAGTTCAATATGAAGCATGCTAAACCCACTTCTATACCCTTAGGAGGGCACCTTGATTTAACTAAGCAACACTGTCCCAGTAATCAAGCTGAAATTGATAAAATGGCAAATATTCCCTATGATGTGGTTGTTGGTTCTATCATGTATGCTATGTTATGCACTAGACCTGATCTTGCTTTTGGTATAAGTGTGTTGAGTAGATACATGTCTAATGTTGGTGAATTACATTGGACTGCTATGAAATATATTCTTAGATATATCAATGGAACTAAAGACTTGTGTTTGATGTTTTCTGAGCATGATAATATTGGTAAAGTGTTTGGTTATGTAGATTCTGATTATGCTAGCAATAAGGATAATAGAAAATCTACCACTGCTTCTTTTTACACTTGGACTGGTAATTGTGTTTCATAGAAATCTCAACAACAATCTACGGTTGCTTTATCCTCTACTGAAGCTGAATATATTGCTGTTGTTGAAGCTTCTAAGGAAGCTGTTTGGCTTAAGGGTATTGTTAGTGAAATATCTCATAAACCTTGTGTTCCTGTAACTCATATGGACAGTCAAAGTGCATTGTATTTGTGTAAAGATCCTGTTTATCATGAAAGATCTAAACATATTGATGTTAGAAATCATTTCATTCGAGATAAGGTTAAAAAGAAGCACTTCTTAGTTAAGAAAATTAAGGGCGACTTGAATCCTGCTGACTTTGGAACTAAAATTGTAACTACTGATAAATTTGCTTTTTTGTAGAAATTTTCTACAGATTTTTTACGTTCCTTGAGTGTTGAATGCAGGTTATGGACTGATGACGGACAAAAATGATGGTCTTAGGCACACTATTGGGGAACAGAATCAGAGATTACATTGATACAAGAATCAGGAGGGCATTTGTTATGTTTTTTTATTCTTGTTATACTATGTAACATAGGACTTGGAGTATAAAACTAGCACTTAGTAATATGGTCTATGTAGAGTTATGTAAATGAGTTCATATGATAGGTTGCTATGTGTTTGATCTAGATGCCTACTATGATCCAATGTTGCCACTTAGTTAGACTAAGTAAGGTAGCTTGGTGATTAAGTATGGTGACTAGTTAATCAACATTGGTATTCTATCATATGGGTTAGGAGATGCTTAGATGTAATGTGTGTTTATGTATGTTGTGTACTTCTCCTGCTGGAAGTTGAAGGTTGTGCTTGGCGGCCCAAAACTGAAGCCCATCTCCTTGATCCAGTTTGAAGGCCTGCTTGTCTAGTTTGTTGGTAACTCGCTCACTTAAATATCTGAACCGGGTTTAATGGGATTTAAGTGAATGCGTTATAAAACGCTGTGTTTGGACTTGGATGAGCCTAGATATATATACTCACTGATGCAGCTCTTAAACCCTAGATCGAGAGCTTGAGTGCTTCGTCCACAGAGAAAAGGAGAGAGAGAACATAGAGATAGAGAAGAAGGCGGATCTTCTAAATATTGCTTTGAGCAAGAAGGATCCGTATGAGAAAAGAAGAAGAAGAGAGATTTGTTATCTCTTGGTTATCTTCTCACCATTGCTTCATTGGTTTGCAACAAAGACGAAGATCAATCTCAGATCTTCGACAAGGTGCCTTGAGAGGGCTTTTCTTCACCTTTACTTCTTTGTATCTCCTGAGTTCTCTGTGTTTGCTTTCTTTGCTAGACCATAGGAAACGTGCTAGTATCTCTTGTCCAGTGTTTGTAATCTGTGTTCTTGGAAACCTAGTGAAACCCGGGACCGGATCTCCCCTCTTGAGATCTCGCAGAGTAGGGGTATTTTCATACCACCGAACTGCGTCAACAAATTGCTTGTGTGCTCATTTGTTTGTGTCTTTAGTTGGATCTACCACTAAGCAGTTTAGAATTGCTAGAAATAACATTCACATTTCACTTCTTGGGTCTTACGAGTAAGCTCTTTCAAGGCTTATCTTGAGTTCTAAATTTGAGTCAATCTAGTTGCATATAACATTCGTGCAATTTGTCCTTTCCGTTTGAGTCTTTTCTTCTATTTTGTTGAGTCAAACACGTTTTTGAAGTGACTGAAATTGAATTTCGTTTCTATCTAAAGCTTTTGTTTGACTAGGCATCGAACTCACGTGAGGTTTTTGATTAATAGAAGACAAGCCATCAACAAGCTTGTATCACACCACTAGAGAGTAAGAGAACCTTATTTTTGAGTGATACACTTGCGAGGTGATTTTTGTTTTATCTAACCTAACGCGGTTGTTTGTTTTGATGAGTGTTTGGAATTATGTCTAAGTCACCAAATCCAGCAGGTACAAACAGCCTAGAATCGATTCACATCGAATTGTTCAACCTTTTCAAGGGCTTGCAAGATAGCATTGATGGTCTAAGTACAAAGTTGGCCACACTTGAGGCTGAAAGAAATTCCAATGCTACGCAGCCTTTAAGGCCTAATCCACAAGGCCAAAGAAACCATGCTTTCCAGGAGCATAATTTTGTCCCTTTTACTTCTAATATGCATGATTATCCTAATCAATATCTGAATTTTGCTTATGAGGCAGAGGATTATTCGGAGGATGAAGGATGGAGACATGAGTCACCTCCGTACCAGCCAATTGAGGTTTCCGCAGCCCCAAAGGGACCATGTTTAATCAATTAGAGTTTCTAATTCAGAATCTGAGGTTGTTTTGCATGATATCTCTAGAGATAGCATCATTGAGCATAAATCTGATTTAGTAGATGAAATTGGTAGTTGACGTCCAACCACCAAAAAAGTCAGTAAATCAATTATAAAATCACAAAAGGAGTCTGTTTTGATCATTGCAATTGATCATTGTCTTTTGTTTGAGTCTATTTCCGTTTCTCTCTTCTAGTCTAAGCTTTGTTTGAGTCTAACGAGTTTGTTCCTTGTTTGTGAGTTCTGGACACCAACCACCAACACACCACCATCAACCACTATTTTTCCCTCAGCCACATTAGTCTCACTTGAACCAGTTGAACCAGAACAAAACGTGGCTGCTTCTTTTCCAGCATCCAGAACACGCAGAACTGAAGTTGAAGTAGTTGTTTCCTTCCATCCAATACACGCCAAAATTGGAGTTGATTTAGCGTGTTTCCTACAAATCCGGCGCAGAGCTTGAAGTAGTTGTTTTCCTCCTACAGATCTAGCACGTTGAATAAGTTACAACAATCTAGGAGCTGAGATTTGATCTTATCCTGAAGATTTGAAGTAGCTTCGCCCACGTTTATCTACAAACAAGAATTTTTTTTTTTTTTATTTCTTTCAATTTTTGTTTATTCTTCTTTTCTGATTTCCTGAATCATGAAGTCAAAAAAAAAGAGATAAAAGAAAAAGAAAGAAATCAAAAAAAAATAAAAAAAAAGAAGAAGAAAAGGAATCAGAATCATTTTTTTCATTTCATGCTTTCTTATTTCATAGGTTGTACTTAGTCTAGTGTTATTACATTTGTTTTAGTGTTATTCAGCAACAAAGAGGACTTCAAGAAAGGACTTAAGTCAAGTATCTTGTCTCAACGGGAGGAAGAACCAAGCATCTCGTTGAACCTATCTAGCCACACCTAGCTACTGTCCATTTTCCGCCATCAAACACCATAGCCCAGGCTTCCTTAACCTCATCCTACGATGTCTAGGGTTCACTTCTTGGGTCTTACGAGTAAGTTCTTTCAAAGCTTATCTCGAGTTCTAAATTTTTGAGTCATTTAGTAGCATATATCATTCGTGCAATTATCCTTTCCGTTTGAGTCTTTTCTTCTATTTTGTTGAGTCAAACACGTTTTTGAAGTGACTGAAATCGAACCTTGTTTCTTTATAAAAGCTTTAGTTTGACTAAGCATCGAACTCACGTGAGGTTTTTGATTAATACAAGACGAGCCATCAAAAAGCTTTTATCACACCACTAGAGAGTGAGAGAACCTTTTTTTCTGAGTGATACACTTGTGAGGTGTTTTTGTTTAAACTAACCTAACGTGTTTGCTGTTGTTGAGTGCTTTGCATCATGTCAAGGACTTCCGTAGGTTCAAAAAGCCCTAAGCCTATCACACCGGAGTTGTTCAATCTCATCAAGAGCTTGAAAGATAGCATTCAGGGGCTAACTACAAGGATATCTACCTTGGAGACCTCTAGGGTGACCCCGGATTCTCGACCACTAGGAGGTAACTTGGAGATATGAGACAACTCGAGGGCGCAAAATCAAGCACACGATCGAGTTCCCCTTCAAAGTCAGCAAGTTGCGTTCCAAGTAGCAATGAATTCAAATGTTCCGCGGCCTTCTAGGCATGCCCATGGTTTTAGGCAACATTGCTTCCCAACCTGGTTGGTGAGACCTTGCTTTTGAGGAGCATATTTCTATCCTTTCTTCTCCAATTATTAATGATAATATGCCTAACTATCCTCACCAATTTCAAAATCCAGTTTATGATAATATGCCTAACTATCCTCACCAATTTCAGAATCCAGTTTATGACCAGGAAGAGGAGGACGATGGGGAGAATGAGGAATGGAGACCAGAATGGATGCCTAATGGACGGAGGAGGCGAGATCAGCCAAGGAGGCATCAGAAAGGGCGGCGTAATGATGAATGGAGACGTGAGCCCTATGGAGTCCAGCAAAGGAGAAACCGAGAACCGGAACATGACAGTCTTGGCAAAGGTGAAAGTCCCTAGTTTCGAGGGCAAATGTGATCCTGATGTGTATATGGCATGGGAGGAAAACATAGAGCAAATATGATCATGCCATAACTTTCCCGAACACAAAAAGGTACACTACGCAACCCTTGAATTTATTGACTATGCTATGATATGGTGGGACGATTTGGTGAAGGAAAGGAGAAGAACTTTGGATGCACCAGTAGCTACTTGAGAGCATATGAAGGCATTGATGAGAGCTCAGTTTGTTCCCCAACACTATACAAGGGAATAAAGGCAAAGGTTGGAGAACTTGAGGCAAGGATCAATGACTGTTGAGGAGACCTATAATGCCATGCAAATGGCCATGGTAAAGGCCAATGTGCGAGAAGATGAAGAATCAACAATGGCTAGGTATCTTCGTATCCTTAATTCAAGTTTTGCTAACGAAGTAGATCTTTTTCCCTATGGCTCTATGACAGAACTACTCCATCTCGCAATCAAAGTGGAAAGGAAGATGAAAGCAAAAAATCAAGGAGGAAAGGCTTCTTATGGTGTCTCCAGCTCTTGGAAGAACCAAGGGAACCGCCAACAAGGAAGTTACAACAGGGAAGTGTCAAATAAGGAGAAAACATCCCCGGAACAAGGAGGACAACGTAAAGCACCTTCTACAGCCCCTCCTAAGCCCACGGCTACCTTCCCTAAGGGAACACAAGGGAGTACTTCTAACCCTTCATCTAGAGCTAGGGATATAGTGTGTTGTAAGTGTCAAGGTAGAGGACACATGATGAAAGACTGTCCTAACAAGAAAACATTGTTAATCAACCATTTAGGACAATATGAGTCCGAATCTGAGCATGAGCATGATAATGATGATTTTGAGCCTAATATGCTTGATCATGATGATTGGATGATGATGGGATTGAATATGAGCAGGGGGATTGTTTACTAGTTAAAAGAGTGTTATCTGACCATCCTAGCTCATTTCTAGCTAATAACTACATGCTTTGTGATCTTAATTTTCATGATGAACCTAATGGGCTTGAAAACGCAGGAAATGATCCTACTAACATGGTTTGTGATGAAAATCGTGAGCATGATAATTCCTTGATAGCTAGGAGAACTTTGAGTGCACAACCTAGCCCTTGTGAGGATAAACAAAGAGAGAACTTGTGTCATACTGGGTGTTTGGTTAAAGGAAAGGTGTGTAATGTTATCATTGATGGAGGTAGTTGTTGCAACATTTCTAGTACTGAATTGATTTCTAAGTTGCAAACTCCTACATTTTGTCACCCTAGACCATATAAGCTGCATTGGATGAATGATTGTGGTGAACTGAAGGTTAATAGGCAAGCTGATGCGGGAACATCCAAGCCAATTAATGGATGCAAGATTCCAAGTCCATCATGATGTTGATGAAGGGTCAAGTTCTAAGATGATTGCATTGCTCAACTTACTCTTGTCCAAGGACCATCATGGTCATCTCAACCTGGAGTCCAGATTCATTGAGCTAACTCCATCTTTACCACCTCAAGGGACTCTAACAAGAGCGCAAGCTAAACGTCAAGATGAGATGGATGCTTTTTTCCTAAACATGGTCCATGAAGCTCCACCAAGTCCACCTTCATCAAGTCTAAGGACCATCTTGTGGATCAACGACGAACACATCCCAACCAAGATGATTAATGGAGTTTAAATTGTATTTCTAGTTGCTGGGCAGGCCTTGGGACGCATTTCAAAGGACAGACGGATGCCTTGAAATCAGATACAAGGGGTTTCACGTGTGTGCATGTGCATGGCTGGAACATTCATTTAAGTATGTGGAGGTGAGAGGATTTATAGGAAAGTTTAATTAGGCCCAATTGTGTTTTATGTTTGTTGGGTTTTATTTAACTCTCTTTAAATGTAGTTATTGTAATTAGTTTCTTTTTTTCTATTTTAGAAGAAAAGGCTTAGGATGTATATAAAGCCTTTTTTCTCTTCTTTTGTAGTTAGACGAGTTTTATACAAGTTTTGCTGAGAGCATTTCAGAATTGAATCCAAGAGAATTCAATCGTTCTTGTCTCGTGAGTGTGTGCTTGATCTGGCTTTCTCGTTCTTGTTTATGTCAATCTCTTTCGGGATTGGTGTTGGAAGTCGAACAAGGCACCCTCTTTGTGCTCTCGATTCTCAGATCGATTGTATGGAGTTGTAAGAAGCAGGGTCGAATCGTCACTGGTTTGATTCTTGGATCTTGAATCCAAGAGTTCTATCATTGTTCCTTTCGGTTCTTCTTGTCCCTTTCTGTTTTCTCGTTTTCATTGCTGTCCATGTTTGTTAATTTTGTGTGTTCTTCATTCTTCAGAACAGGTTGTTCGTCTAGATCCGTTCTTCGCGGCTAATCCCCACATCAATTGGGTCTTACGAGTAAGTTCTTTCAAAGCTTATCTCGAGTTCTAAATTTTTGAGTCATTTAGTTGCATATATCATTCGTGCAATTATCCTTTCCGTTTGAGTCTTTTCTTCTATTTTGTTGAGTCAAACACGTTTTTGAAGTTACTGAAATCGAACCTTGTTTCTTTATAAAAGCTTTAGTTTGACTAAGCATCGAACTCACGTGAGGTTTTTGATTAATACAAGACGAGCCATCAAAAAGCTTGTATCAGACCACTAGAGAGTGAGAGAACCTTATTTTCTGAGTGATACACTTGTGAAGTGTTTTTGTTTAAACTAACCTAACGTGTTTGCTGTTGTTGAGTGCTTTGCATCATGTCAAGGACTTCCGTAGGTTCAAAAAGCCCTAACCCTATCACACCGGAGTTGTTCAATCTCATCAAGAGCTTGAAAGATAGCATTGAGGGGCTAACTACAAGGATATCTACCTTGGAGACCTCTAGGGTGACCCCGGATTCTCGACCACTAGGAGGTAACTTGGAGATAGGAGACAACTCGAGGGCGCAAAATCAAGCACACGATCGAGTTCCCCTTCAAAGTCAGCAAGCTGCGTTCCAAGTAGCAATGAATTCAAATATTCCGCAGCCTTCTAGCCATGCCCATGGTTTTAGGCAACATTGCTTCCCAACCTGGTTGGTGAGACCTTGCTTTTGAGGAGCATATTTCTATCCTTTCTTCTCCAATTATTAATGATAATATGCCTAATTATCCTCACCAATTCCAAAATCCAGTTTATGATAATATGCCTAACTATCCTCACCAATTTCAGAATCCAATTTATGACCAGGAAGAGGAGGACGATGGGGAGAATGAGGAATGGAGACCAGAATGGATGCCTAATGGACAGAGGAGGCGAGATCAGCCAAGGAGGCATCAGAAAGGGCGACATAATGATGAATGGAGACGTGAGCCCTATGGAGTCCAGCAAAGGAGAAACCGAGAACCGGAACATGACGGTCTTGGCAAAGGTGAAAGTCCCTAGTTTCGAGGGCAAATGTGATCCTGATGTGTATATGGCATGGGAGGCAAAGATAGAGCAAATATGATCATGCCATAACTTTCCCGAACACAAAAAGGTACACTACGCAACCCTTGAATTTATTGACAATGCTATGATATGGTGGGACGATTTGGTGAAGGAAAGGAGAAGAACTTTGGATGCACCAGTAGCTACTGGGGAGCATATGAAGGCATTGATGAGAGCTCAGTTTGTTCCCCAACACTATACAAGGGAATAACGGCAAAGGTTGGAGAACTTGAGGCAAGGATCAATGACTGTTGAGGAGACCTATTATGCCATGAAAATGGCCATGGTAAAGGCCAATGTGCGAAAAGATGAAGAATCAACAATGGCTAGGTATCTTCGTATCCTTAATTCAAGTTTTGCTAACGAAGTAGATCTTTTTCCCTATGGCTCTATGACAGAACTACTCCATCTCGCAATCAAAGTGGAAAGAAAGATGAAAGCAAGAAATTAAGGAGAAAAGGCTTCTTATGGTGTCTCCAGCTCTTGGAAGAACCAAGGGAACCGCCAACAAGGAAGTTAAAACAGGGAAGTGTCAAATAAGGAGAAAACATCCCCGAAACAAGGAGGACAACGTAAAGCACCTTCTGCAGCCCTTCCTAAGCCCACGGCTACCTTCCCTAAGGGAACACAAGGGAGTACTTCTAACCCTTCATCTAGAGCTAGGGATATAATGTGTTGTAAGTGTCAAGGTAGAGGACGCATGATGAAAGACTGTCCTAACAAGAAAACATTGTTAATCAACCATTTAGGACAATATGAGTCTGAATCTGAGCATGAGCATGATAATGATGATTTTGAGACTAATATGCATGATCATGATGATTGGATGATGATGGGATTGAATATGAGCAGGGGGATTGTTTACTAGTTAAAAGAGTGTTATCTGACCATCCTAGCTCATTTCTAGCTAATAACTACATGCTTTGTGATCTTGATTTTCATGATGAACCTAATGGGCTTGAAAACGATCCTAATAACATGGTTTGTGATGAAAATCGTGAGCATGATAATTCCTTGATAGCTAGGAGAACTTTGAGTGCACAACCTAGCCCTTGTGAGGATAACCAAAGAGAGAACTTGTGTCATACTGGGTGTTTGGTAAAAGAAAAGGTGTGTAATGTTATCATTGATGGAGGTAGTTGTTGCAACATTGCTAGTACTGAATTGATTGCTAAGTTGCAAATTCCTACATTTTGTCACTCTAGACCATATAAGCTGCATTGGATGAATGATTGTGGTGAACTGAATGTTAATAGGCAAGCTGATGCGTGAACATCCAAGCCAATTAATGGATGCAAGATTCCAAGTCCATCATGATGCTGATGAAGGGTCAAGCTGTAAGATGATTGCATTGCTCAACTTACTCTTGTCCAAGGACCATCATGGTCATCTCAACCTGGAGTCCAAATTCATTGAGCTAACTCCATCTTTACCACCTCAAGGGACTCTAACAAGAGTGCAAGCTAAACGTCAAGCTGAGATGGATGCTCTTTTCCTAAAATGGTCCATGAAGCTCCACCAAGTCCACCTTCATCAAGTCTAAGGACCATCTTGTGGATCAACGACGAACACATCCCAACCAAGATGATTAATGGAGCTTAAATTGTATTTCTAGTTGCTGGGCAGGCCTTGGGATGTATTTCAAAGGACAGACAGAGGCCTTGAAATCAGATACAAGGGGTTTCACGTGTGTGCATGTGCATGGCTGGAACATTCATTTAAGTATGTGGAGGTGAGAGGATTTATAGGAGAGTTTAATTAGGCCCAATTGTGTTCTATGTTTGTTGGGCTTTATTTAACTCTCTTTAAATGTAGTTATTGTAATTAGTTTCTTTTTTTCTATTTTAGAAGAAAAGGCCTAGGATGTATATAAAGCCTTTTCTCTCTTCTTTTGTAGTTAGACAAGTTTTATACAAGTTTTGCTAAGAGCATTTCAGAATTGAATCCAAGAGAATTCAATTGTTCTTGTCTCGTGAGTGTGTGTGTGTGATCTGGCTTTCTCGTTCTTGTTTATGTCAATCTCTTTCGGGATTGGTGTTGGAAGTCGAACAAGGCACCCTCTTCGTGCTCTCGATTCTCAGATCGATTGTGTGGAGTTGTAAGAAGCAGGGTCGAATCGTCACTGGTTTGGTTCTTGGATCTTGAATCCAAGGGTTCTATCATTGTTCCTTTCGGTTCTTCTTGTCCCTTTATGTTTTCTCGTTTTCATTGATGTCCATGTTTGTTAATTTTGTGTGTTCTTCATTCTTCAGAACAGGTTGTTCGTCTAGATCCGTTCTTCGCGGCTAATCCTCGCATCAATTGGTATCAGAGCATTGTTGACGTCCAACCACCAAAAAGAGTCAATAAATCAATCATAAAATCACAAAAAGAGTTTGTTTTGATCATTGCAGTTGATCATTGTCTTTTGTTTGAGTCTATTTTCGTTTCCTATTCTATTCTAAGCTTTGTTTGAGTCTAACGACTTTGTTCCTTTGTTTGTGTATTTTGGACATCGGAAACCACCCCATCACCACCACCTACTACCACGCCAGCCACCAGCCACCATTACCATCCATTTTGAACCATAAACTGACCAAAACAAAAAAAAAATTAGCCCAAAAAAAAATGTGGCTAGCTGTTTCCCTTTCAGATCCCAAAAAATTACCCTCTCTCCTCCACAATATCTGCTCAATTTGAATTCCCTCTCACTTGAGTAGCTATTTACTTAGTCAACCATATCTTCTTCCAACAAATTGAGGATTTACTTGGCTTTTCTTTAATTTCTTAGTCCACTTCTGTTATTTCGATTTTAGTTGGTGATTATCTTCCATTTTAGTGTCTTTATTTCATAAATCGATAGCCAGCCCTCTTAGTTGTTATAGGATTTTATTTCTTTCTTTTTTTTTTCTTTTCTTTTGTTTCATTTGAATTCAAATCAAGTCTGATTTCTTAAGCTAAAAAAACGAAAGAAAGAAAAGAAAAAGAATCCGAAATTCAAAAAAAAAAAAAAGAACCAGATTTTGTTTCTCATTTTATTTGCTATTTCCATTTCATTCTAGTCTTGTTATTTCATTTCAAGTTTTTATTTCATAGGTTGTAATTAGCCTAAGTTTGTTACTTGTATTTAGTGCTACTTCAGCAAGTAAAGTGGACTTCAAGAAGGACTTAAACTCAAGCATATCACCTCATTAAAAGGAAGAACCAAGTTGCCTCGTTGAGCCTATCTAACCATGCCAAGACCCTCACTAATTCCTAACCATTTCGGCCTTCTAAACCATAGCTCAGCCTTGACCAGCCTTACCCTTCGGTGTCTAAGGTTCACTTTCTTGGGTCTTACGAGTAAGCTCTTTCAAGGCTTATCTTGAGTTCTAAATTTGAGTCAATCTAGTTGCATATAATATTCGTGCAATTTGTCCTTTCCGTTTGAGTCTTTTCTTCTATTTTGTTGAGTCAAACACGTTTTTGAAGTGACTGAAATTAAATTTCGTTTCTACCTAAAGCTTTTTGTTTGACTAGGCATCGAACCCACGTGAGGTTTTTGATTAATACAAGACGAGCTGTATCACACCACTAGAGAGTGAGAGAACCTTATTTTTCTGAGTGATACACTTGCGAGGTGATTTTTGTTTTATCTAACCTAACGCGTTTGTTTGTTTTGATGAGTGTTTGGAATTATGTCTAGGTCACCAAATCCAGCAGGTACAAACAGCCTAGAATCGATTCACATCGAATTGTTCAACCTTTTTAAGGGCTTGCAAGATAGCATTGATGGTCTAAGTATAAAGTTGGCCATACTTGAGGCTGAAAGAAATTCCAATGCTACGCAGCCTTTAAGGCCTAATCCACAAGGCCAAAGAAACCATGCTTTCCAGGAGCATAATTCTGTCCCTTTTACTTCTAATATGCATGATTATCCTAATCAATATCTGAATTTTGCTTATGAGGCAGAGGATTATTCGGATGATGAAGGATGGAGACATGAGTCACCTCTGTACCAGCCAATTGAGGTTTCCGCAGCCCCAAAGGGATGTAATTCTATACCTTCTACTACCATGTTTAATCAATTAGAGTTGCCAAATTCAGAATATGAGGTTGTTTTGCATGATATCTCTAGAGATAGCATTATTGAGCATAAATGTGATTTAGTAGATGAAATTGGTAGTTGACGTCCAACCACCAAAAAGTCAGTAAATCAATTATAAAATCACAAAAGGAGTCTGTTTTGATCATTGCAATTGATCATTGTCTTTTGTTTGAGTCTATTTCCGTTTCTCTCTTCTACTCAAAGCTTTGTTTGAGTCTAACGAGTTTGTTCCTTGTTTGTGAGTTCTGGACACCAACCACCATCACACCACCATCAACCACTATTTTTCCCTCAGCCACATTAGTCTCACTTGAACCAGTTGAACCAGAACCAAACGTGGCTGCTTCTTTTCCTACATCCAGAACACGCAGAACTGAAGTTGAAGTAGTTGTTTCCCTCCATCCAATACACGCCAAAATTGGAGTTGATTCAGCGTGTTTCCTACAAATCCGGCGCAGAGCTTGAAGTAGTTGTTTTCCTCCTACAGATCTAGCACGTTGAATAAGTTGCAACAATCTAGGAGCTGAGATTTGATCTTATCAAGAAGATTTGCAGTAGCTTGGCCCACGTTTATCTAAAACAAGAATTTGTTTTTTTTATTTCTTTCAATTTTTGTTTATTCTTCTTTTCTGATTTCCTGAATCATGAAGTCAAAAAAAAGAGATAAAAGAAAAAGAAAGAAATAAAAAAAAAAAAGAAGAAGAAGAAAAGGAATCAGAATCATTTTTTTCATTTCATGCTTTCTTATTTCATAGGTTATAATTAGTCTAATGTTATTACATTTGTTTTAGAGTTATTCAGCAACAAAGAGGACTTCAAGAAAGGACTTAAGTCAAGTATCTTGTCTCAGCGGAAGGAAGAACCAAGCATCTCGTTGAACCTATCTAGCCACACCTAGCTACTGTCCATTTTCCGCCATCAAACACCATAGCCCAGGCTTCCTTAACCTCATCCTACGGTTTCTAGGGTTCACTTCTTGGGTCTTACGAGTAAGTTCTTTCAAAGCTTATCTCGAGTTCTAAATTTTTGAGTCATTTAGTTGCATATATCATTCGTGCAATTATCCTTTCCGTTTGAGTCTTTTCTTCTATTTTGTTGAGTCAAACACGTTTTTGAAGTGACTAAAATCGAAACTTGTTTCTTTATAAAAGCTTTAGTTTGACTAAGCATCGAACTCACGTGAGGTTTTTGATTAATACAAGACGAGCCATCAAAAAGCTTGTATCACACCACTAGAGAGTGAGAGAACCTTATTTTCTGAGTATACACTTGTGAGGTGTTTTTGTTTAAACTAACCTTACGTGTTTGTTGTTGTTGAGTGCTTTGCTACATGTCAGGGACTTCCGTAGGTTCAAAGAGCCCTAAGCCTATCACACCGGAGTTGTTCAATCTCATCAAGAGCTTGAAAGATAGCATTGAGGGGCTAACTACAAGGATATCTACCTTGGAGACCTCTAGGGTGACCCCGGATTCTCGACCACTAGGAGGTAACTTGGAGATAGGAGACAACTCAAGGGCGCAAAATCAAGCACACGATCGAGTTCCCCTTCAAAGTCATCAAGCTGCGTTCCAAGCAGCAATGAATTCAAATGTTCCGCAACCTTCTAGGCATGTCCATGGTTTAGGCAACATTGCTTCCCAACCTGGTTGGAGAGACCTTGCTTTTGAGGAGCATATTTGTATCCCTTTTTCTCCAACTATTAATGATAATATGCCTAACTATCCTCACCAATTTCAAAATCCAGTTTATGATAATATGCCTAACTATACTCACCAATTTCAAAATCCAGTTTATGACCAGGAAGAGGAGGACGATGGGGAGAATGAGGAATGGAGACCATAATGGATGCCTAATGGACGGAGTAGGCGAGATCAGCCAAGGAGGCATCAAAAAGGGCGACGTAATAATGAATGGAGACGTGAGCCCTATGGAGTCCAGCAAAGGAGAAACCGAGAACCGGAACATGACGGCCTTGGCAAAGTAAAGGTGAAAGTCCCTAGGTTCGAGGACAAATGTGATCCTGATGTGTATATGGCATGGGAGGCAAAGATAAAGCAAATATGATCATGCCATAACTTTCCCGAACACAAAAAGGTACACTACGCAACCCTTGAATTTATTGACTATGCTATGATATGGTGGGACGATATGGTGAAGGAAAAGAGAAGAACTTTGGATGCACCAGTAGCTACTTGGGAGCATATGAAGGCATTGATGAGAGCTCAGTTTGTTCCCCAACACTATACAAGGGAATAAAGGCAAAGGTGGAGAACTTGAGGCAAGGATCAATGATTGTTGAGGAGGCCTATAATGCCATGCAAATGGCCATGGTAAAGGCCAATGTGCGAGAAGATGAAGAATTAACAATGGCTAGGTATCTTCGTATCCTTAATTCAAGTTTTGCTAACGAAGTAGATCTTTTTCCCTATGGCTCTATGACAAAACTACTCCATCTCGCAATCAAAGTGGAAAGGAAGATGAAAGCAAGAAATCAAGGAGGAAAGGCTTCTTATGGTGTCTCTAGCTCTTGGAAGAACCAAGGGAACCGCCAACAAGGAAGTTACAACAGGGAAGTGTCAAATAAGGAGAAAACATCCCGGGAACAAGGAGGACAGCGTAAATCACCTTCTACAGCCCCTCCTAAGCCCACGGCTACCTTCCCTAAGGGAACACAAGGGAGTACTTCTAACCCTTCATCTAGAGCTAGGGATATAGTGTGTTGTAAGTGTCAAGGTAGAGGACACATGATGAAAGACTGTCCTAACAAGAAAACATTGTTAATCAACCATTTAGGACAGTATGAGTCCGAATCTGAGCATGAGCATGATAATTATGATTTTGAGCCTAATATGCATGATCATGATGATTGGATGATGATGGGATTGAATATGAGCAGGGGCAATTGTTTACTAGTATAAAGAGTGTTATCTGACCATCCTAGCTCATTTCTAGCTAATAACTACATGCTTTGTGATCTTGATTCTCATGATGAACCTAATGGGCTTGAAAACGCAGGAAATGATCCTACTAACATGGTTTGTGATGAAAATCGTGAGCATGATAATTCCTTGATAGCTAGGAGAACTTTGAGTGCACAACCTAGCCATTGTGAGGATATCCAAAGAGAGAACTTGTGTCATACTGGGTGTTTGGTTAAAGAAAAGGGTTAGAAGTACTCCCTTGATTCACATCGAATTGTTCAACCTTTTTAAGGGCTTGCAAGATAGCATTGATGGTCTAAGTACAAAGTTGGCCACACTTGAGGCTGAAAGAAATTCCAATGCTACGCAGCCTTTAAGGCCTAATCCACAAGGCCAAAGAAACCATGCTTTCCAGGAGCATAATTCTGTCCCTTTTACTTCTAATATGCATGATTATCCTAATCAATATCTAAATTTTGCTTATGAGACAGAGGATTATTCGGAGGATGAAGGATGGAGACATGAGTCACCTCCATACCAGCCAATTGAGGTTTCTGCAGCCCCAAAGGGATGTAATTCTATACCTTCTACTACCATGTTTAATCAATTAGAGTTGCCAAATTCAGAATCTGAGGTTGTTTTGCATGATATCTCTAGAGATAGCATCATTGAGCATAAATCTGATTTAGTAGATGAAATTGGTTGTGATGAGCATGAGAAATGCACCAAATGTATTGTTAAGCCTAATTCTGAGCATGATGAATCTATTGCATGTATTGAGGTTGTTTTAGAGTTTAACGAGTCTAGTGCATCTTTTAAGGTTGATTTGGAGCTTAATGAGTCTCTTGAATGTATTAAATCTGATTTTGAGCATGTTAAGTCCTTTAAATGTGTTAAATCTGATTTTGAGCATGTTGAGTCTCTTGCTAATGTTAAATCTGATTCTGAGCAAGTTGAGCCTAGTAGTCTTGATTTACCACATGAGCCTAGTAGTCTTGTTTTGAATCTGATTTGGAGCTTAAGGAGTCTCTTGAATGTATTAAATCTGATTTTGAGCATGTTAAGTCCTTTAAATGTGTTAAATCTGATTTTGAGCATGTTGAGTCTCTTGCTGATGTTAAATCTGATTCTGAGCAAGTTGAGCCTAGTAGTCTTGATTTACCACATGAGCTTGTTGAGTTTAGTGATATGGATGTATTCGTTTGTGTTGATGAAGAGTGTAGAAAGGGTGCACACGAGAGTCTTCCGACAGGTTCGGATAGCTTTTTGTCTATAGATTGTTCTTTCTTGGAGTTATGTGAAGTCTCAGTTTGCAAGCTAGTGATGTTATCGTATTTGAGGATGATTTGGACCTAGGAAGTGAGTCTGAAATTGAAGGATTTGAGCTATATACTAACGACTTTGGATATGATGATGAATTGGACTCTAAACTTGAGGATATTGCTTGCAAGAGTGGAAATGCACCAGAATCTTATTTGGAGGACTTTAGTTTGAAAAGTGATGGTTTGTTGTGCTTGAGGAGTTTTTTTTTGTTATCATGTTGCTTGGAAGTCTTTAGTATGCTTGGATGAACACTTAGAGTTGATTAGACCCTATAGGTTAGTTCTTTGGAGGAACATAAAAGACAAGTTCCCTGTTGTGATAATGTTTAATAACTTTAGGGTTAAATCGGCCTATGTGTTACCTTCTACTCGTTTGGAGTCTTTAGGACAGATTTGTATGCTCTTCAAAGTTTCTACGGAGTGGAATCATGAGCCGAGCATGAGAGTTAGGAAAACAATCTATGTACCACCTAGCCTATCCATGTCATTGAGTGTGTATGTGCTTGATCGTTATGTTTATACATGTGTTGTTTATAGTGATGACATATTGATGTTCGACCCGTCCTTGAGAGCACATAAGGAGTATCTCAGGGAAGTTTTCTTTACCACTCGGCTAGAATACTTGAAGTATCTTTTTGATGCTTGTGCGTCTTGTCCTTATTGTGTGTTTACTCTTATGATTGTAGGGAGCAACCAAGGATTCCGGAAAGAGGATGGCGTTCAAGCTTGGAAGGAGATATTGCAAGGGATCAAGCAACCATTGTCTTTGCAAGAAAAGAGGACCTGGATTCGAGGACGAATCCTCGAATCCACGAAGAACGGATCTAGACGAACAACCTGTTCTGAAGAATGAAGAACACACAAAATTAACAAACATTGACAGCAATGAAAACGAGAAAACAGAAAGGGACAAGAAGAACCGAAAGGAACAATGATGGAACCCTTGGATTCAAGATCAAAGATCCAAACCAGTGACGATTCGACCTCGCTTCTTACAACTCCACGCAATCGATCTGAGAATTGAGACCACGAAGAGGGCGCCTTGTTCGACTTGTAACACCAATCCCGAAGAAGATTGACATACACAAGAACGAGAAAGCCAGATCACACACACACTCTCACGAGACAAGAATGATTGAATTCTCTTAGATTCAATTCTGAAATGCTCTCAGCAAAACTTGTATAAAACTTGTCTAACTACAAAAGAAGAGAGAAAAGGCTTTATATACATCCTAGGCCTTTTCTTCTAAAACAGAAAAAAAAGAAACTAATTACAATAACTACATAGAGAGAGAGTTAAATAAAGCCCATCAAACATAGAACACAATTGGGCCTAATTAAACTCTCCTATTCAGCCTCTCACGTCCACATACTTAAATGAATGTTCTAGCCATACACATGCACACACGTGAAACCCCTTGTATCTGATTTCAAGGCCTCCGTTTGTCCTTTGAAATGCGTCCCAAGGCCTACCTAGCAACTAGAAATACAATTTAAGCTCCATTAATCATCTTGGCTGGGATGTGTTCGTGGCTGATCCACAAGATGGTCCTTAGACTTGATGAAGGTGGACTTGATTGTACTTCATGGACCATGTTTAGGAAAAGAGCATCCATCTCAGCTTGACGTTTAGCTTGCGCTCTTGTTAGAGTCCCTTGAGGTGGTGAAGATGGAGTTAGCTCAGATAATCCTTCATCAAGCTATGTTACAACAACTACCCCCATCAATTGTAACATTACAAACCTTTCCTTTAACCAAACATCTAGTGTGAAACAAGTTTTCCCTTTGGTTATCCTCACAAGGGGCAGGTTGTAGCTAAGGGCTCTCCTAGCTATCAAAGCATTATCATGTGACAAGCAAACATCCAAAGCAGGATCATCATGCTCAAAATCATATTCAGAACGTTCAAGAGACTCATCATGCTCAAAATCAGTATCTAGACATTCAAGAGACTCATCATGCTTAAAATCATATTCAACACAAGCAATAGACTCGTTTGGAACATCCAAATCACATAGCACATAGTTATTAGCTAGGAATGAACTAGGGTGATCATATAACACACGTTGAGCAAGCAAGCAATCCCCTTGTTCATATACTATTCCATCATCCGAATCAACATGTTCACTAGGCTCGATTTCATTAGATTCAAGTTCATGCTCAGATTCTGACTCATATTGGCCTAAATGATTTATTAGCAAAGTTCACCTATTCGGACAATCTTTCATCATGTGTCCTCTACCTTGACACTTAAAACACACAAAATTTCTAGTCCTAGAAGAAGAAGAGTTATAAGTACTCCCTTGAGGTGGTTTAGGGGCTGCAGTAGACGTCTTAGGGTAGGTTGGGCATGTGGGAGCTTGCTCGGGGACTATTTTGGGGGCTTCGCGGTTGTATCCTCCGTGTCGGTGCCCTCCTTGTTGTTTCCATACGTTTGAGGTCCCAAATGAGCTCTTTACGCCTTGACTCCTCCCTTTTATCTTCTCGACTTTGATGGCGAGATGTAGTAATTCTGTCATAGTAGAGTAGGGAAACAAATCCACCTCGTTAGCAAAACTAGAATTAAGGATATGGAGATACCTAACCATAGTTGCCTCTTCATCCTCACTAACATTGGCTTTCACCATAGCCATTTGCATGGCATTCTAGGTCTCCTCGGCACTCATTGAACCTTGCCACAAGTTTTCCAACTTTTGCCTCAAGTCCCTCCTATAGTGTTGGGGAACAAATCGAGCTCACATGATTGCCCTCATTTGTGCCCATGTTGCAACTTGTGGATCCATGTTTCGCCTCCTTTCCTTCACAAGCTCATTCCACCATATCAAAGCATAATCAGTGAACTCAAGGGCTGCGTAATATACCTTTTTATTCTCGGGAAAGTTGTGGCACGCCCATATCTGCTCAATCTTCGTCTCCCAAGCCATGTACACATCCGGATCACACTTGCCTTCAAAGGATGGAATCTTGATCTTCACCTTGCCTAGATCATCTTGCTCATGATCTCGCCCTCTCCTTTGGTGTCTATTGTCTCTCCTCCCTTCATAGTCTTCCTCTTGCCTCCATCTATACTCACGCCTTCCAGCTTGATCCCTCTCATCTTCTCGTCTCCTATCTTCACGCCTCCTATTTTGTTCCATCCTTCTTTCCTCATTTCTCATCCATTCCTCGTCTTGCCTCCAGGCTTCCTCTTGCCTTCTTTCTTGTGCATAATCATAGCCATCATCTTCGGACTCCTCATTATCTCCATCCTGTGTGGTGCTAAGAGAGAAATTAGCATAATGACTGTTATCATGAATAGGAGGTTTAGAGTTAGAATGATGCCCCTGTGAAGCATTAATGGGAGTCTTCTTGGCTTCGTTGAAAGCTTCTTGTTGGCTGCCAAGAGGTACTCGTCGATGGCTTATAGTTAAGGGTTTTCAACCTGCTCCTTTCTCAAAGGGATGGCCTAGTGCCTTAGTTAGGGGAAATGATGATGAAGGGTCATCTGAGCTAGCTCCATCTTCAACACCACAAGGAGCCCTAACAAGAGCTCAAGCCAAACACCAAGCGGAGATGGATGCTATCTTTCTTGCCATGGTTCAAGAAGCTCACCCAAGCTCACCTCCAATGAGTCCAAGGCCAGTCATGATGCTTAGCCACATTGGGCCAGCCAAGAAGAAGTCGAATGGAGCATAGGAGAGCCTCACGTGTGCATGTGCATGGATGAAGGCGTGAGCAAGGCTGGCGTGAAGCTAGTTAGAGAGTGTTAAATAAAACCTAGAATTAGTCTATTTTATGGTTTTATTTAAAACACTGTAATTTGTAATTATTGTATTTATTTCTTTTCTATTTTTAGGAGAGAAGGTCTAGGCTGTATATAAACCTTTCTCTCTTCATTTTGTGGGGATATACGTTAAACACATTGCCTAAGTGCCAAATTGAACCCCTTTGAGTTCAACCTCTTGTCTTGTGAGAATTGTGGTGTTAGCATAGCTTTCTCGTTCTTGTGTGTGTCAATCTCCTTCGGGTTGGTGCTACAAGTCGAATTGAAGCAACCTCTTCGTGCCTTCGATAATTCTAGATCCATTGTGTGAAGTTGTAAGAAGCGGGGTCGAATCGTCACCGGTTTGATTCTTGGATAATCGAATCCAAGGGTTCTATCGTTTGTTCCTTTCGGTTCTTCTTTCCTATTTCGTTTTCCCCCTTTGTTTTGCACGTTTTCCTTGCATCTTGTTTGCTGAATTTCGTTTGCTTTTATTCCCGAAAACAGGTTGCTCGTCTAGATACGTTCTTCGCGGTTAATCCCCGTATCAAATGAGGTGTCTTCTTTAGCCTTATTAGTCTTAAGCTCGGTTATTTGCCCTTGTAAACCCGTAAGTCTATCTTCCATGGCTTTAAATTCTACTTGCATCATAGCCTTCATCATGCTAACCAAATCTGTTGGACTAGACTCCGGTTGCTTCTCGGTATGATGATCACTAGACATCTTGTTAAACACAACAAAACAAGCAAACGCGTTAGATTAGATCAT
This sequence comes from Fagopyrum homotropicum, assembly GCA_033239125.1. Taxonomy (NCBI): domain Eukaryota; kingdom Viridiplantae; phylum Streptophyta; class Magnoliopsida; order Caryophyllales; family Polygonaceae; genus Fagopyrum; species Fagopyrum homotropicum. The sequence goes on from BSWB01000005.1 coordinate 66,253,700, forward strand.
AAAAAAATCCTCTCTAGTGTGTCTCTCAAGTGTTTATCCCTCACTCTCAAGTGATGCAATAAGACTTTGCTGATGGCTCACCTTGTAAGAATTAACAACCTTGTGTGGGTAGTGTCTAGTCAAATATAAGCTAACACGAAACAAAAATTGAATTAATCAAGGTATGTCCTTGGTTGACTCAACAAAAGAAAGAAAAAAATAATGACTCAAGGAATGGACTAGTTGTATGAATGAGATGTACAACCAAAATGACCCGAAATATAGACTCAAGATAAGCTAAAAGAACCTTACTCGTAAGTGCCTCAACTTGCAACCTCAAACACCAAAATCAACAACTAAGGTTGGTTTAGGATAGGGTGGCCGAATGAAAAAGGCTTGGAATGTAGGTTTCTTGGAGTCCCCTTGAAATCTTTCTTCATCTTGGTCAACTCTTGCAAGAACAATGTTGTTAGTCAATAACTTAGAGCTAAACACAATGCAAACACAAAGCTGAATTCTTCTTTTCTTTTCTTTTATTTTTGGTTCGTCCTTCTCTCTCTCTCTTTTTTAATATTCTGGACAACAACTTTCCTTTTTTTCTTTTTTTTATCTCAACAAAAATAAAACGAAAATTAAATAACAAGAGGGTAAATAGGGAAACAACTAAAAAGATAAGATATGGTTAGAGACAAGATATGGAAAGATATGGCTGTTGCAGGATTAGGGTTTACGAAAACAATAGGTTAGGGTAGGTTTTGGCGGCATGAAAGTGGTGGGGGGGGGGGGGGGCTGGCGTGGTGGTGTTGGTGTTTGTTGATGACTTCGGTGCTCAATTCGCTAATCAAGAACAACAAACAAGTTAGAATTCAATCAACTTAGAAATTTGGGAGGGATAAGACTTATGCTATGCTGCACTCACGTTTTTATCGGCCACATATGCTTAGGGATGTTGAAAATGTGCTTAAAAGGTGTTTAGAGTGCCTTAGAGCTAAATCGAAAGTCAAGCCTCATGGATTGTATACGCCCTTGCCAATCCCCACAGCCCCTTGGGAAGACATTAGCATGGATTTCATAGTGGGATTGCCTAGGACTAGAAGAGGTAGGGATTTGATATTTGTGGTTGTAGATCGATTCTCTAAGATGGCTCACTTTATTGCTTGTCACAAAACTGATGATGCAGCCAATGTAGCTAATTTGTTCTTTCGGGAAGTAGTTAGGTTACATGGTATTCTAATGATAATAGTGAGTGATAGGTATGTTAAGTTCTTGAGTTACTTTTGGAAAACTCTTTGGGAAAAGCTAGGAACTAAGTTGTTATTTTCTACATCAAGCCACCCCCAAACTGATGGGCAAACGGAAGTAACTAATAGGACCCTAATAACACTTCTAAGGGCTGTCATCAAGAAGAATTTGAGAGAATGGGAAGATGTCTTGCCACATGTTGAATTTGCCTATAATAGAGTCGTCCACTCATCTACTTCCATCTCTCCCTTTGAGTGTGTTTATGGATTTAATTCGCTAACCCCTTTTGATCTTACACCGTTACCTAAGAAGGAGCGAGTGGATTTAAGTGCTAAAACGCAGGTTGAACACATCAAGGAGCTACATAGTAGGACAAGGATCAAGCTCGAGGAGAAAGGCAAATACAACGCAGAAAAGGCGAATCAAGGACGCAAGAAGATTATATTTGAACCCGGCGACCTTGTATGGCTACATTTGAGGAAGGAGAGGTTTCAATAGCTTCAGAAATCCAAGCTCTCCCCAAGAGGAAATGGGTCTTTCAAGGTTTTACGCAAGGCGGGTGACAATGCAAATGTGCTTGACTTGCCGGATGATTATGCTTGTGATCCCACATTCAATGTGAGGGATCTAAGTCCTTTTTCGCTCCTGGATGATGATCAAGGCAATTCGAGTTCGAATTCTTTCAAAGAAGGGGAGTATGATGAAGGATCATCTGAGCTAACTCCATCTTCACCACCTCAAGGGACTCTAACAAGAGCGCAAGCTAAACGTCAAGCTGAGATGGATGCTCTTTTCCTAAACATGGTCCATGAAGCTCAACCAAGTCCACCTTCATCAAGTCTAAGGACCATCTTGTGGATCAGCCACGAACACATCCCAGCCAAGATGATTAATGGAGCTTAAATTGTATTTCTAGTTGCTGAGCAGGCCTTGGGACGCATTTCAAAGGACAGACGGAGGCCTTAAAATCAGATACAAGGGGTTTCACGTGTGTGCATGTGCATGGCTGGAACATTCATTTAAGTATGTGGAGGTAAGAGGCTGAATAGGAGAGTTTAATTAGGCCCAATTGTGTTCTATGTTTGCTGGGTTGTATTTAACTCTCTCTCTCAAAGTAGTTATTGTAATTAGTTTCTTTTTTTCTATTTTAGAAGAAAAGGCGTAGGATGTATATAAAGCCTTTTCTCTCTTCTTTTGGAGTTAGACAAGTTTTATACAAGTTTTGTTGAGAGCATTTCAGAATTGAATCCAAGAGAATTCAATCATTCTTGTCTCGTGAGTTTGTGTGTGTGATCTGGCTTTCTCGTTCTTGTGTATGTCAATCTCCTTCGGGATTGGTGTTGCAAGTCTAGCAAGGCACCCTCTTCGTGCTCTCGATTCTCAGATCGATTGTGTGGAGTTGTAAGAAGCGGGGTCGAATCGTCACTGGTTTGGTTCTTGGATCTTTATCCAAGGGTTCTATCATTGTTCGTTTCGGTTGTTCTTGTCCCTTTCTATTTTCTCGTTTTCATTGCTGTCCATGTTTGTTAATTTTGTGTGTTCTTCATTCTTTAGAACAGGTTGTTCGTTTAGATCCGTTCTTTGCGGTTAATCCCCGCATCATAGCTATCACCGAATTGGTTAATAAGCTGTAATTAACAACTTTCTATCACCCTAGGCCTTATAAGCTTCATTAGATGAATGAATGTGGAGAATTGAAGGTAAATAAGCAAGTTAAGGTCACATTCACTTTAGGCCATTATGAGGATAATGTTTTGTGTGATGTTTTTCCTATGCAAGCTTGTCATATCTTATTAGGTCGTCCTTGGCAATTTGATAGGAGAGTCTTACATGATGGTTACACTAATAGGTATACTTTCACTTTTAATGGAAAACCTGTAACCTTAAAGCCTATGACTCTCTTACAAATAGCTGAGGCATTTGAGAAGAAAAAGGAAAGTGAACAAGGGGTAGACCAAGCTAAGAAGGGGAGTAAGCCAAATAATTCCAAAACCGAGCCTATAGATCCTTCTAATACCCTTTTAGCTTCAACTAACACACAAATGTCCTCTACTTTGCTAGTAGCCAAATCTGAGTTTCAAAGTGCTTATCTTCCTCTAGAAATCACTTTGATGACCTTATGTAAGCAGTTAGCCCTAGTGAGTGATGAAACTAAGGCAAATCTTCCGCCTAGCATTGTAGCCATACTTGAGGAGTTTAAGGATGTGTTTCCTAATGAGATACCCCATGGCCTACCACCCTTGAGAGGCATAGAGCATCAAATAGATCTCATTCCGGGAGCAACCTTACCGAATAGGCCAGCCTATAGAATGAACCCTAATGAGAGCCAAGAGGTTAGAAACCAAGTGCAAGAGCTCTTAAATAAGGGTTATGTGAGGGAAAGCCTTAGTCCATGAATTGTCCCCGTGCTTTTAGTGCCTAAGAAAGATAATACTTGCAGGATGTGTGTTGATTGTAGGGCCATCAATAACATAACCATTAAGTATCGCCACCCTATCCCACGCCTTGATGATATATTAGATGAGCTTCATGGTTCCACTATGTTTAGTAAAATTGATCTTAGGAGTGGATACCATCAGATTAGGATGAAGGAAGGAGATGAGTGGAAAACTGCTTTTAAAACCAAGTTTGGTTTATATGAGTGGCTTGTTATGCCATTTGGACTTAGTAATGCTCCTTCTACTTTCATGAGATTAATGAACCGTGTTTTGAGAAAGTTTATAGGTAAATTTGTTGTTGTTTACTTTGATGACATTCTCGTTACAACAAATCACTAGAGGAGCATGAAAGACATCTAAGGGAAGTTGTTTCTACTCTTAGAGATGAACGCTTGTATGCCAATCTTAAGAAATGTGACTTTTGCACTAATGAAGTTATTTTTCTTAGGTTTGTAGTGAGCATAGACGGTTTACAAGTGGATGAAGAGAAGATCAAGGCCATTCAAGATTGGCCTATTCCGAGCTCTATTGGCAATTTTAGGAGTTTTCATGGTCTTGCTAGCTTCTATAGGCGTTTTGTGCGTGATTTTAGCACCATTGCAGCCCCATTGACGGAAATATGTAAGAAGAACACGCCATTTGTGTGGGGTAGTGCGCAGGACCATGCATTCAACAAGCTTAAGGAGGTTCTCACTAATGCATCTTTGCTTGCTCTTCCAGATTTCAACAAGCCATTTGAAGTGGAGTGTGATGCATCCGGAATCGGAATTGGAGGTGTTCTTATGCAAGAAGGTAAACCTATTGCTTTCTTTAGTGAGAAACTCAAAGGAGCATGTCTTAACTATTCTACTTATGATAAGGAGTTATATGCTTTGTTTAGAGTACTTAAGACATGACAACACTACTTGTGGCCTAGAGAGTTTATCTTGCATTCTGATCATGAATCCTTAAAACACTTTAGGAGTCAAGATAAACTAGATAGGCGACATGGTAGTTGGATGGAGTTCATTGAGACTTTTCCTTATGTTATCAAGTATAAAAAGGGAAAGGACAATGTAATTGCTGATGCATTATCTAGGAGACACTCTTTGTTGACCACCCTTGATTCCAAAGTGCTAGGTTTCGTGTATATTAAGGAATTATATGTTGATGATGCTGATTTTGGTGAAACCTACAAGATATGTGTGGGGGTGTTCTAGATAAGTTCTACTTGTTTGATGGTTTCTTGTTTAAGGCTGATAAGGTTTGTATCCCTAGGTGTTCTCTTCGGATGTTATTAGTTGATGAAGCCTCTAAAGGAGGATTAACGGGGCATTTTGGGAGAGATAAGACTTATGCTATGCTTACTTCACACTTCTTTTGGCCTCATATGCTTAGGGATGTAGAACATGTTGTTAAGAGATGTTTAGAATGCCTTAGAGGCAAATCCAAAGTGAAACACCATGGTTTGTACACGCCTTTGCCAATCCCTACAGCCCCTTGGGAGGATATTAGTATGGACTTTATTGTGGGATTGACTAGGAATAAGAGGGGCATAGACTCGATATTTGTGGTTGTAGATCGATTCTCTAAGATGGCTCACTTTATAGCTTGCCATAAGACTGATGATGCCACCAATGTAGCCAACTTGTTCTTTAGGGAAGTAGTTAGGTTGCATGGAGTTCCGAGGACTACAATTAGTGATAGGGATGTTAAATTTCTAAGTTACTTTTGGAAAACTCTTTGGAAAAAGCTAGGAACTAAGTTATTGTTTTCTACTTCTAGTCACCCTCAAACTGATGGCCAAACTGAGGTAACTAATATGACACTAACTACTTTGTTTAGGGCTGTTATTAAGAAGAGTCTTAAGGAATGGGAAGATGCCTTACCTCATGTCGAATTTGCTTATAATAGGGTTGTGCATTCTTCAACTTACATTTCTCCTTTTGAGTGTGTGTATGGGTTTAATCCACTAAACCCGTTTGATCTTACACCGTTACCTAAGAAGGAGCGAGTAGATTTCAGTGCTAAAACGCAGGTTGAACACATTCGGGAGTTGCATGAGAGGACACACCATGATGAAGGATCATCTGAGCTAACTCCATCTTCACCACCTCAAGGGATTCTAGCAAGAGCGCAAGATAAACGTTAAGCTGAGATGGATGCTCTTTTCCTAAACATGGTCCATGAAGCTCAACCAAGTCCACCTTCATCAAGTCTAAGGACCATCTTGTGGATCAGCCACGAACACATCCCAGCCAAGATGATTAATGGAGCTTAAACTGTATTTCTAGTTGCTGGACAAGCCTTGGGATGCATTTCAAAGGACAGACGGAGGCCTTGAAATCAGATACAAGGGGTTTCACGTATGTGCATGTGCATGGCTGGATGATCATTTAAGTATGTGGACGTGAGAGACTGAATAGGAGAGTTTAATTAGGCCCAATTGTGTTATATGTTTGTTGGGCTTTATTTAACTCTCTCTCAATGTAATTATTGTAATTAGTTTCTTTTTATGTTTTAGAAGAAATGGCCTAGGATGTATATAAAGCCTTTTCTCTCTTCTTTTGGAGTTAGACAAGTTTTATACAAGTTTTGCTGAGAGCATTTCAGAATTGAATCCAAGAGAATTCAATCATTCTTGTCTCGTGAGTTTGTGTGTGTGATCTGACTTTTTCGTTCTTGTGTATGTCAATCTCCTTCGGGATTGGTGTTGCAAGTCTAGCAAGGCACCTTCTTCGTGCTCTTGATTCTCAGATCGATTGTGTGGAGTTGTAAGAAGTGGGGTCGAATCGTCACTGGTTTGGTTCTTGAAACTCGAATCCAAGGGTTCTATCATTGTTCCTTTCGGTTCTTCTTGTCCCTTTCTGTTTTTTTCTCGTTTTCATTTGCTGCCCATATTTGTTAATCTCGTGTGTTCTTCTATTTTGTTCCTTTCGGTTCTTCTTGTCCCTTTCTGTTTTTTTTTCTCGTTTTCATTGTTGTCCATATTTGTTAACCTCATTGTTTCTTTCGGTGCTTGACTTGCCAGATGATTATGCTTGTGATCCCACATTCAATGTGAGGGATCTAAGTCCGTTTCCGCTACTGGATGATGATCAAGGCAATTCGAGGTCGAATTCTTCCAAAGAAGGGGAGAATGATGAAGGATCATTTGAGCTAACTCCATCTTCACCACCTCAAGGGATTCTAGCAAGAGCGCAAGATAAACGTCAAGCTGAGATGGATACTCTTTTCCTAAACATGGACCATGAAGCTCAACCAAGTCCACCTTCATCAAGTCTAAGGACCATCTTGTGGATCAGCCACGAACACATCCCAGCCAAGATGATTAATGGAGCTTAAATTGTATTTCTAGTTGCTGGACAAGCCTTGGGATGCATTTCAAAGGACAGACAGAGGCTTTGAAATCAGATACAAGGGGTTTCACGTATGTGCATGTGCTTGGCTGGATGATCATTTAAGTATGCGGACGTGAGAGACTGAATAGGAGAGTTTAATTAGGCCCAATTGTGTTATATGTTTGTTGGGCTTTATTTAACTCTCTCACAATGTAATTATTGTAATTAGTTTCTTTTTATGTTTTAGAAGAAAAGGCCTAGGATGTATATAAAGCCTTTTCTCTCTTCTTTTGGAGTTAGACAAATTTTATACAAGTTTTGTTGAGAGCATTTCAGAATTGAATCCAAGAGAATTCAATTATTCTTGTCTCGTGAGTTTGTGTGTGTGATCTGGCTTTCTCGTTCTTGTGTATGTCAATCTCCTTCGGGATTGGTGTTGCAAGTCGAACAAGACACCCTCTTTGTGCTCTCGATTCTTAGATCGATGGTGTGTAGTTGTAAGAACCGGGGTCGAATCGTCACTGGTTTGGTTCTTGGAACTCGAATCCAAGGGTTCTATCGTTGTTCCTTTCGGTTCTTCTTGTCCCTTTCTGTTTTTTTTATCGTTTTCATTGCTGTCCATATTTGTTAATCTCGTGTGTTCTTCATTCTTCAGAACAGGTTGTTCGTCTAGATCCGTTCTTTGCGGCTAATCCCCGTATCACGCCAGAAGCTTGAGGAGAAGGGAAAGTACAATGCTGCGAATGCTAACCACGGACGCAAGAAGATCACATTTGAGCCTGGTGATCTCGTGTGGTTGCACTTAAGGAAGGAGATGTTACAACAATTGAGGAAATCCAAGCTCTCTCCAAGAGGAAATGGACCTTTCAAGGTCTTACACAAGGCGGGGGATAATGCTTATGTTTTGGAGTTGCCAGATGATTACGCATGCGATCCTACATTCAATGTGCATGACTTGAGTCCATTCTCACCATCGAGCTATGATCATGGTGATTCAGGGTCGAATCCATTTCAAGAAGGGGAGAATGATGAAGGATCATCCAAGCTAAGTCAAGGTCCCTTAACAAGGGCTCAAGCTAAACTACAAGTTGAGATGGATGCATTGCTTCTAACCATGAACCATGAACCACCTAACTCACCTTCCATGAGCCAACGAGCCTTGATGATGATCATGGTCCATCAAGGAACAAGCTGCACGCCTAAGGGTTCTACATAAGGATGAAATGTTCCAAATTGGCTGAATAAGCTTATTTGTCCGTTTTAAGTGTTTTTAAGTTTTTTTAGAATAAAAGCCCAAACTTATGTCTTGATGGGCCTTTAGTTAATTATTTCAGTTCATTAACATATTAAACACTATATATATGTTATTAGGCGTGCTAGGTCAGGGGGATATCCAGAAGATACACGTTAAACACAGTTTTTGTGCTGTTGTTGCAGATTGGCGATTTCCAACCTGTTGGAGAGCTTTGTGATTGTGATTTCGGCTTAACTCTTCTTGTCTGAGTTAATCTCCATAGGGATTAGTGTTGCAAATTGTTTATAAGCATCCTCTTGGTGCTTTCAATCTCCATATTGATCGTGTCAAGTTGTAGAAGCAAGGTTGATTAGTCTTTTGGATTGGTTCTTGAATTCATTGTTCAAGGGTTCTTCAATAGTTCTATTCGGTTCTTCTTAACCATCTATCTTTATATTTTCGTGCTTATCATTCCTCCATATCTAAGTTTCATTCCATTGTTTCCAGGTTGTTCGTCTAGATCGTTAAACGGGCTAATCCCCGCATCATCTTCATTGATGATATTTTGGTATATTTGCGTAGCAGAGAGGAGCATGCCGGTCATCTAAGGACAGCTTTGCAGATTTTGAGGGATAGAGAGATGTATGTCAAGATCTCTAAGTGTGAGTTCTGGATGTATGAGGTTGCTTTACTTGGGCACATCGTCTCCGCCGATGGGATTATGGTTGATCCGGCGAAGATCATGTCTGTTGCAGCTTGGATGACACCAACGAACGTGAAGGAAGTGCGTAGCTTTCTTGGCCTAGCCGGCTATTACAAACGCTTTGTGGAGGGATTTTCTGTGATTTCCCGTCCACTTATGAGTCTTCTGAAGAAGACTACCAGATTTGCATGGACCGACTAGTGTGCCCAGAGTTTTGAGGAGTTGAAGAGGCGTTTGACTTCTACTCTTGTCTTGGAACAACCAGAGGGTTCTGATGATTTTGTGGTTTATAGTGATGCATCCAAGTTAGGCTTGGGATGTGTGTTGATGCAGCGTCTAGACAACTGAAGACGTATGAGGAGAACTACCCGACTCATGATCTGGATTTGGCAGCGGTAGTTCATGCTTTGAAGATCTGGAGACATTACTTGTATGGTGCTACATGTCAGAGATCTTCACAAACCATAAGAGTCTGAAGTACATTTTCACACAGCGGGAGTTGAATAACCGCCAGCGTCGATGGCTTGAGTTGATCAACGACTTTGACCTTGAAATTTTGTATCATCTTAGAAAGGCAAATGTTATAGCTGACACCTTGAGCAGGAAGACGCCTCGAGAGAAGGCGATTGTCAAATTGACAATACAGCCTCAGCTTCAGAGGGATCTAGCTTGGCTAGAGTTGGACATCTAGTTTCCTGATGAGGATGCCCAGTTATATGCTTTAGAGGTTTTACCTGGTCTGTTGGGTGAGATATAGTAGAAGTAGGGGACCTGCCCGACCTTGATGAGGATCAGAGAGAGGATGTCTCGTGGAGAGGCACCACAGTTCTCCATCGGAACAGATGGAGTGATGAGGCGACGTGAACGCATCTGTGTACCTGCTGATGCAGAGTTGAGACAAAGGATCTTACAGGAGGCTCACTGTACACCTTACTTAGTACATCCAAGTACGAGTAAGATGTACCATGTGCGAGACGTTACTATTGGTGGGGAGGGATGAAGCCCGATGTAGCCATATTTATGGCATAGTGTGTGACTTGTCAACAGGTCAAGATTGAGCATTTCAGACCTAGAGGCGAGCTTCATCCACTGACAGTACCGCAGTGGAAGTGGGAGGACGTCTTCATGGACTTTGTGACTGGGTTGAGGCCCAGTAGGAGTTTTGATGCTATCTGGGTTGTAGTTGACAGACTGACGCAGACGGAACGCTTCATTCCTATCACAGAGACGTGGCCAATGAGCAGATTAGTTGAGGAGTACACTAGACAGATAGTGAGACTCTATGGTATACCGAGGATGATCGTCTATGATTGAGATGGATGGTTTACCTCAAGGTTTTGGCAGCAGATTTAGAATGCTTTGGGGACGAGTCTACACTTCACGACTGTGTTTCACCCCTAGACAGATGGTTAGTCTGAGAGGACCATCCAGACTTTGGAGGATATGCTGCGAGCTTGTGTGTTGGATTGGGGACAAGGATGGTCTGATTACCTCCCACTAGTTGAGTTCTCATACAACAACAACTGACATGCATCTATTAGGATGACTCCTTATGAGGCACTGTATGGACGTAGGTGCCATACACCTTTATGTTGGGATGAGCCTAGCAGTATTAGTGGGATAGCGCTAGAGCAAATTCAGGATGACATGGCTCGAGTAGCGCTGATCAGAGAGAGGATGCTGGCTCCACAGAGTCGCCAGAAATCATATGCAGACAAGAGGCGTCAACCTCTAGAGTTCAGGGTAGGAGCTCATGTCTAGTTGAGAGTATCTCCGACGTGTGACATCAGACGTTTTGGCATAAAGGGGAAGTTGAGTCCCCGATATGTCGGTCCTTTTGAGATACTGGACAGAGTTAGGAGGGCAGCCTACAGATTAGAATTGCCTCCGAGTTTAGAGGGTGTTCACCCTGTGTTCCATGGGTCTCAGCTGAGGGAGTACATACCATATCCGAGGCACATTGTGAGTTATGATGATTTGGTGGTTGAGCCGAACCACGCCTTTGTTGAGCATCCTATTGTAGTCATAGAGCGAGGTGTGAGACACCTGCATTTGAAGGATATTCCCATGATGAGGATACAATGGTCTAGCCGGACCCCACCTTGGTGAGTATATGATTATGTGCTTATGTGCTTATGTGCTTATATGCCTTGATGTGTTATTTCATGCTAGCTATGATGTGATTTATGATCTTATTAGATCTTGATGTGTTAGCATGATGTATGTTTATAGCTGGAGATGATTCTTTCCTCCATGCTATCTGAGTGTGATTAGGATTCAGCTGGAGATGGTTCTTTCCTCCATGCTAACTTGATGGATATAGTTCAGTGGAGATTTTATTGCTCCATGCGATGTATATGATTATGGTTTGGCCAGAGATGTGCTTCCTCTATGCCTTATGATGTGTTATGGCGAGAGATGTGATTCCCCTACGCCTATGGGTAGCGTTATGGCTTTGTTTTCTGGAGTTGATGATTCCTCCATGCTTATGTTTGAGGTTATAGATTGATATAGATTAGGGTCTTTTGAGCGGAGATGTTATACCTCCGATAGAGAGAGAGAGAGAGAGTTATACCTCGGCTTATGGGTCCGAGAGGATTTGGGATTTTGCAAGTTTCGGGACGAAACTTGTTTTTAGGGGGGTGAGATGCAAGAGCTTAGTTGTTGAGTTGCTAAGTGTGTGTGCTGAGGACCTAGATTCAGCCTGGACCGCCTTTGCGTGACCCAGTGGCCGCCCCTACGGGTTGCTTGGGCCGCACCTGTGGCTCACAGAGTCCGCCCCTATGGCTCTGTGTGGCTGCAACCGTCTTCTTTGACCCTTTGACCCGTGCTTTACCTTTTTCACCCCTTTATAAGCTTCTTCTTCTTCCTTCTGATGAGGGTTATCTCTCACCACAACTTCATCTCTCTCCCTACGTTCATCTTCTCCTCTCGTCTTCCTTTGAATCTTTTCTTGAGCTTTCGTGAGCTTTGTGTGAGTTTGGAAGCTTTGATGCTTGGCTTGTTGTTGATTGTTGATGATGATGTTGTTGCACCTTGTTGACTCAGCTTGGAGATCTTGGTGACGGTTTTTGCTTCTGCATAGGTTCAGCTGGTGAGCTCTCTTCCATCTCCACCTATCTTTCTTCTTTCCTTCATCTTTTCTTCTCTTCTTTAGTCTAGCTTAGATTCCTTATGTTTGGATCTTGCTCCAGCCATGATTGGCTCATGTTGATGTATATATATGTATGTTTATGTATGTATGGTGTTGGAGTGAAGAATGAGTGAAGGGATCGAAGGAAGAAGTGAAGAAAGGGCTGAAGTGGCGTCCTCTGATGTCCAGCCGCCCCTGCGCCACCTTGCATCCGCCCCAGCACCGGCCAAAGCCGCCCCTGCGCCACCTGGGATCCGCCCCTACGGCCACCTGCATCAGCTAGGTTCTACACTTGCAACTGCAGGTGTGTGTTGCTTCTAGGCTTGCTTTAGGATATCTTTGTTCCCTCCTTTCCAAGTTTGAGTGTATAGGATCATGCTAGATGTGTGAGGATTGTGTTGGTTGAGGTTATGATCGATATACGTCTTGTACGGCTTTAAAGACTTAGGTTGATGTTGGCTAAGGTTTTGAGGTTGCGTATGATCCTTATAGATCCCTTTGGGTCTAGGTGTGACACTTGTGTTTATAGGAGTTTGATGTATCTCTTATGCCTTGTCTATAGGTTGTGTTGTTCCTCCAGTGTTGAGGTGATCGAGTTATTGTTGAGCTTTGTACGAGGTTGAGGTAAGTCCGTAGGACTTACTTAGCTACAATCCTTATATTGAGTGTTTGCATGAGTGGTGTGCGCTTTATATGTTTGCTATGATAGCATGAGATGTCGTTTATACCGACCTATGTTTTATTGACTACCCCATTGGGTGGCTGTGATAACCTTTCCCTTTCATCCCGCCGTGGAGTTTGGGAGGATCTCTAATGTCAGGCCAAACTAGTTTACATGAAGGGCGCAATCCACTTCCATAGGGTACACGGATTGTATGACCGATACTCGTACAACTGGCTATCAAGCTCATAGGCTGATGTGTCTATCTTTATATGATTGTGTATGTGCTTATGCATTACTCTATATATGTATGGTTAACTAATGGTTTATATTACCATGTTGTAGATGCCCCACAGGATAGGCGTGTTGTTGGGTGATTTATCGGAGTGCCAGGCCGAGGACCTCTCGTACATAGGCTGGTTGTGGTCTTTCGGGGTTGTTTACTTTTCCCTCCTGCGTGAGGATGATCTTTTGTTACCTCTTGGGTGAGGATGTTGTGATTTATACTCGGCTATGATGTTATTACCTTTTGGTTGTACAGTTTATACAGTTTTATGTATTTGTTTTATATCTCTCAATGCCATGTTGTAAGGTCTAGTGAACTTGTTGTCAGGCTAGGTTCATGATCCATTGTAAGATTTGGGATGTTACACTATTTATGCTAAAATTGACAGTAAATGGGAGTAAATAGCCGTCTTAAACAACTACCTTTAAATGCCATAAAGGTGGTGCAAACAGCCGGAGTAAAGTCCTCTGATGCTAAACCGTGGGAGCGGCCTTGCAAAGCCGCAAGGGCGGTTTAGGTCAAAACGCTTGATCTTCTTTGTGGCCGTAGGAGCTGCTTGGCACTCCCATAGGGGCGGGTCTTTAATGCTTTCAAACGTCTTACTCTTCATCTTTTAGTCGCTTTTGATGTCGAGCCGCAGGGGCGGCCCAATGTCACCGCAGGGGCGGTGACACTGGCTTTTCGGCTTCACAGCTCCGCAGGTTGGTCCGCAGGTAGAGGCGCAAGGGCGCCTGCTTCGCTTCTTCAGGGTAAGTCACCGCAGGGGCATCCAAGGGTGGCCACAGGGGCGGTGACTTGCTTGTTCCGAGCACTGGCGAAGGTGCAGGTTGCGTTCTGGAGTGCAGTGCCACCCACAGGGGCGATGACACTTCTCCACGGGGGCGGTGTGGCAACAGAAGCTTGTCTTCGTGAATGATCTTCAACTCCCAAGTGCTTCTAACATCTCTTTTGATTCTTTTAGACTTCTTCTCCTAGATTAAGATGTTAGCAACACAAACCGACTCTAAGACAATAAAAAGACGCTAAAAACTTCCTAATTGATAGTGGTTCCATCACCTATCAAACACCCCCATACTTAGACCTTTTACTCGTCCCGAGTAACATATATGACAATAGTTCAACAACTAAAAGCCTCAGGAAGCATGGTGCAGAAGATAAGATAAGCGAATCAAGAGAAAAAAACCAAGGAAGAAAGAGAGAAAAGAGAGAAAATGAGAAGAAAGTGAGAACTACCATCCTTATTGCTCAAAGAGTGACCTACCCGGACAACCTCCTTATGACTCCCCTTCTTATGCCGCCAACGTCAGAAGGAGAACCTACACTCGGTGTCGCTCATTTTGCCAAGGTGCCCTTCCGGGTTTTCACCTTGCCACTCTTCTTCTTTTCTTAATGATCTCACAAATTCCTCACATCCCTCAAGTCCATTTTGGCACCAACCTAGAGTTGGTCGGACTACCTTCTTTTTACCTAAACCGACCTTTCGGTTTATCCAAGGATTTCTTGCCTTTTTCTCAATTTCTTTGGCTTTTTTTTCTTTTTTTTATAACTGAATCTCAACATGAAAATACAACTAGAATTCTCAAAGCAACACACAATTAAAAACTGTACATGCAAGATAGTGTTCCCATCTTCCCGGTTTTCACCTTTCCACTCTTCTTCTTTTTTTCTTTTTTTTTTCTCGCCTCCGTTCCTTATCCAACTAATGATGGTTTGGCACACCTCCGCCGGTGGCGTCCCCGCAAACCAAGTATGGAGTAGTCCCAAAAGAAACCCCCAACACCCTCGGGCTAACTGAGCAGAATGCCACTGCCCGTTACTCTTAGGCCCGATATGTAGGTCGGTCGATGATTACTATTAAATACACTAATACACACATCATTCAAACACCACTATCATTATTCACAATCATATCTAAAAGCTAGCTAAGTAAGCCCAAAGGACTTACCTGAATCAAGTCTCGACTTTCTCAATCACAACTCGATCTGTAACTGTAGAAACTCAGTTGCCTGTCAAAGGAGGCAAGTGGATCAACACATTTCCTAAGTACTTAGAAGTCTAAGACTTCTAAGATGTAAGATCCTATCAGAAGAGAAACTACTACAATACACATTAAAGGTAAAATGACTATTTTACCCTTGGTTCCAAAATTTTCAAAAATCTCATAATTTATGCTTAAACTCTTATTTGAGACTAAAAAGTCATATTCTAACTCTTAAGGATGAGTTTGGGTAAAAACTAGAAAACTACTGATTTTTCCTACTTTCTAGAAAGTCACTAGGATCCAACTTTGGCTCCAAATATGAAGCTCAAATGAATTTATAAAAATTCTGGTAAAAATATGTAGGTCCTATGATATGCATTCTACTCATAGAACCAAGAATTTCTTAAAACTGTCCAACCATCACTTCTAAAAAATTCTCTAAAGTTGGTTACAACACCCAAAATTTCTATACTTAGCCAATATTTTCTCTGCTGGAAAAATAACCCAACTACTCTACTTAAGGAACTTATAATTTCTAATCCGACCGTTCAATCATTCTCAAATTTTAACACGGTAAACTACATATATCTATCTACGACCTATCAAATTTTCAACGGTGGATCTTCAATCTAACGCCTTAAAATTTTTCTCCAAGATTGACGGTTTCCAATCTTCAAAACTGGAAAAAAAGAGAGTTTATTTACAGCAGGTCCTTGGTTCTACCATTCCCAACAGCACAACTCAGAAACTAACTCTACCGACACTCTCTTGACTCAACACTCATAGACAACAACTAATGCTACGCATCCTAACCCATCATGTATACAATCCAAGGGCCTAAACCAACTACTTCCCCCTCTTCTACATAACATAACAGGAAGTGAAAAAATGGGCAACTTACTCAGCATTGATGCAAGAAGACTCCTAGGTATGCTATCAAAAGGGTTGCTAGTGTGTTGCTACGCCTGGGAGGGTCTGAGGTTCAGACGAGGTTGTACAAGGCCATAGGACATCACAACATCCGTACGTAAGAAACATTGTCAAATTGAAGAGGAATGAGGCAAAGGAGGGACGAGAACTCACCTAGGGCGGACGTTGCTGCGTGCAGAACTCAGATTCCCGTCGTAGATCAGTAGTGGAGGGAGAGGAAGGGAACGACACTGGCCTGCGTGGGTTGCTGCTGAGTTGAAGCAATTGATCGAGGGAACACATTGGCTGCAGAAGGAGAGGATTGTGATGAATCTAGCATAACAGTAGGTGAATATGAAGGTTGTATACGGTACACACGGATCTGACGCTGCTATAGAAGGAAAGATGTGCTCTTCTGCGTGAAATCTGGCGGTCACGGAGGGATCTCCCAGCCGTTACGTGGGATGGAGAGAAGGCTGGCTACTGCTATTCCTTCTTCATGGGTTGAGACGTGTAGTTGGGCCAACACACAAGCACGGGAGAGGAGTGGGTTGAAGGAAGAGAATGCTGGGCTGAAGTGAAGAAAATGTTGGGCAAGAAGGCTTTGTCAAAAGTGTGTCATGGTCTTGTCAAAACTCGTCTGTGACGTTGCCATGGTCTCGTCATGTTCTTGTCAAAACTCGTCGGTGACATTGCTATGGTCTCGTCATGCTCTCTTCAAATGACATGAGCTAGAAGTAGAATAAAACTAGGATTTGCATGTGACATTCTATCATTTTATGTGAAGTGAAGTTACATAAAATGATAGAAATTTGAGATAGTGTGTACGACTAGGTAAAATGAGAACAGATCAACAGATCGAAATCCGGTTTGCTACGGAATTAAACGGAATAAAAATTCCGGATATTACATGGATGACCCAACTGAAAGGCAAGTAGCGGGCTAACTAGAAGCAAATGGCATGCAACGTGGGTTGTGAGGGAGGCGGTTAAAAGGCTGAAGAAAGGAGGAAAGGAAGATGGGTTGAAAGGTATTGTTAAAGGCTTTGTCATGGACTGGTCAAAAACATGCCATGACTTTGTCAAAAATACAAACATATATATATATATATATATATACTAGGGTTTGGTAATCATTTCATCATTTTATGTGAGTTAAGGCTCACATACAATGATAGGGCTTGTGATGATACATAACATGAGGAAAAGGTCAACGAATCGAAATCCGGTCTGACTCAGAAATAAACGAAAGAAAATTTTCCGGTTATTATAGTGATTAATTCCAAAAAGTGATAAAATAATCTATCACAAGAAACATGGATAGATGGGTCTAGAGATAGATATACCTGTTGCGGAAAAAATCAAGGCACACGATGAATCTTAGTTGCATTTATCTTTTCATGTTAACTGAAATAGTATTTGACACATAACTCGCGAAGTGATGCGGGGATTAGCCGCGAAGAATGGATCTAGACGAACAACCTGTTCTGAAGAATGAAGAACACACGAAAATAACAAACAAGGACATCAATGAAAACGAGAAAACAGAAAGGGACAAGAAGAACCGAAAAGAACAATGATACAACCCTTGGATTCGAGATCCAAGAACCAAACGAGTGACGATTCGACCCTGCTTCTTACAACTCCACACAATCGATTTGAGAATCGAGAGCACGAAGAGGGTGCCTTGTTCGACTTGCAACACCAATCCCGAAGGAGATTGACATACACAAGAACGAGAAAGTCAGATCACCCACACAAACTCACGAGACAAGAATGATTGAATTCTCTTGGATTCAATTATGAAATGCTCTCAGCAAAACTTGTATAAAACTTGTCTACCTACAAAAGAAGAGAGAAAAGACTTTATATACATCCTAGGCCTTTTCTTCTAAAACAGAAAAAAAAAAACTAATTACAATAATTACATTGGGAGAGAGTTAAATAAAGCCCAGCAAACATAGAACACAATTGGGCCTAATTAAACTCTCCTATTCAGCCTCTCATATCCACATGCTTAAATGAATGTTCCAGCCATGTATCTGATTTCAAGGCCTCTGTTTGTCTTTTGAAATGTTGCCCAAGGCCTGTCCAACAACTATAAATACAATTTAAGCTCCATCAATCATCTTGGCTGGGATATGTTCATGGCTGATCCACAAGATGGTCCTTAGACTTGATGAAGGTGGACTTGGTTGAGCTTCATGGACTATGTTTACAAAAAGAGCATCCATCTCAGCTTGGCGTTTAGCTTGCGCTCTTGTTAGAGTCCCTTGAGGTGGTAAAGATGGAGTTAGCTCAGATGATCCTTCATCAATTTGTGCCTTGTTGGAAAGGTCCGGTGAAATTGTTGCCAGACTAAGGGTCGGGACCCATTGAGAGGTCTCGCCCATAGCGTCCCCTTCTTTGGAAGAATTCATCCTCGAATTGCCTTGATCATCATCCAGGGACGGAAAAGGACTTAGATCCCTCACATTGAATGTGGGATCACAAGCATAATCATCCGGCAAGTCAAGCACATAGGCGTTATCACCCGCCTTGTGTAACACCTTAAAAGGCCCATTTCCTCTTGGGGAGAGCTTGAATTTTCGAAGCTGTTGAAACCTCTCCTTCCTCAAATCTAGGCGTACAAGGTCGCCGGGTTGAAATATAATCTTCTTGCGTCCTTGATTCGCCTTTTCTATGTTGTATTTGCCTTTCTCCTCGAGCTTGATCCTTGTCCTACTATGTAGCTCCTTGATGTGTTCAACCTACATTTTAGCACTTAAATCCACTCGCTCCTTCTTAGGTATCGGTGTAAGATCAAAAGGGGTTAGTAGATTAAAACCATATAAACACACTCAAAGGGAGAGATGGAAGTAGATGAGTGGACGACTCTATTATAGGCAAATTCAACATGTGGCAAGACATCTTTCCATTCTTTCAAATTCTTCTTAATGACAGCCCTTAGAAGTGTTGTTAGGGTCCTATTAGATACTTCTGTTTACCCATCAGTTTGGGGGTGGCTTGATGTAGAAAATAACAACTTAGTTCCTAGCTTTCCCCAAAGAGTTTTCCAAAAGTAACTCAAGAACTTAACATCCCTATCACCCACTATTTTCCTTGGAATACCATGTAACCTAACTACTTCCCGAAAGAACAAATTAGCTCCATTGGCTGCATGATCAGTTTTGTGACAAGCAATAAAGTGAGCCATCTTAGAAAAAAAAATCTACAACCACAAATATCGGATCCCTACCTCTTCTAGTCCTAGGAAATCCCACTATGAAATCCATGCTAATGTCTTCCCAAGGGGCTGTGGGGATTGGCAAAGGTGTATACAATCCATGAGGCTTCACTTTCAATTTACCTCTAAGGCACTCTAAACACCTTTTAAGCACATTTTCAACATCCCTAAGCATATGTGGCCGATAAAAATGTGAGTGCAGCATAGCGTAAGTCTTATCCCTCCCAAAATGACCCATTAAACCTCCTTTATGGGCTTCTTCCACTAACAACAAACGAAGGGAACACCTAGGTATGCACACCTTATCTACTCAAAACAGAAATCCCTCAAACAAATAGAATTTATCTAAGGAACCTTTTTGCACACAAAGCTTATATGTTTCTCCAAAGTCAAGATCAGATTCATAGAGCTCCTTAATGTAAACAAATCCTAACACCCTAGCATCCAATGTAGTTAGCAATGTATGCCGCCTAGAAAGAGCATCCGCAACTACATTGTCTTTTCCTTTTTTATACTTGATAACAAAGGGAAAAGTCTCAATAAATTACATCCATCTACCATGCCTCATATCTAGTTTATCTTGACTCCGAAAATGTTTCAAAGATTCATGATCAGAATGCAAAATAAACTCTATAGGCCACAAGTAGTGTTGCCATGTCTTAAGTACTCTAAATAATGCATACAACTCTTTATCATATGTAGAGTAGTTAAGACATGCCCCTTTAAGCTTTTCACTGAAAAAGGCAATAGGCTTACCTTCTTGCATAAGTACACCTCCTATGCCAATTCCCGATGCATTACACTCCACTTCGAAAGGCCTAGTGAAGTCAGGGAGAGCTAGTAAGGGTGCCTCGGTGAGAACCAACTTCAGCTTGTTGAAAGCACGTTCTTGAGCTGCTTCCCACACAAAAATTGCATGTTTCTTGCAAATCTCCGTCAAGGGTGCAACAATGGTACTGAAGTCTCTCCCACCTATATAAACTTGCAAGCCCATGGAAGCTCCTTACATGGCTAATGGATGTAGGTGTTGGCCAATCTCGAATAGCTCTAATCTTCTCTTCATCCACATGTAGACCTTGTGCAGTCACTACAAAACCAAGAAATATAACTTCGTTAGTGCAAAAGCTACATTTCTTTAGGTTGGCATACAAGTGTTCAGCCCTAAGGGTAGAAACAACTTCCGTTAGATGTTCTCCATGCTCCTCTAGGGACTTGCTATAGATTAAGATATCATCAAAATACACTATAACAAATCTCCCAATGAATTCTCAAAACATGGTTCATTAAACGCATAAAAGTAGAGGGAGCATTGGTTAACCCAAAAAGGCATAACAAGCCATTAATACAACTCAAATTTAGTCTTGAAGGTTGTCTTTCACTCGTCCCCCTCCTTCATTCGGATCTGATGGTAGCCACTCCGAAGGTCTATCTTGCTGAATGTAGTGGCGCCATGGAGCTCATCAAGCATATCATCGAGGCGGGGAATAGGGTTACGGCACTTAACGGTTATGTTGTTGATAGCCCTACAATCAACACACATCCTCCAAGTGTTGTCCTTCTTAGGCACTAATAGGACAGGAATGGCGCAAGGGCTAAGGCTTTCTCTAACATATCCCTTATCTAGGAGGTGATGTAGGACCATCACATACAAGCTATCAAGGTCCCATTACTAGAGCAAGAGCGAAGGAGATCCAAAAAGTTATGTCAAGGGAAGTGCTATTGCTTGACACAATGCGTGAACCATTTAATTTCCATACATCATGTGTTAATCTTTTGGTGAATGTAGGAGCAAGCGAACCAAGCAAGGAGACCATGCCGACGTGCTCACTTCCCATGCAGCTGAGGAGGCCATGCAGGCTGTTGATCACGTCCAATGCAGCCCAGGAGAGGAAGTTGTTGCTCACGCCAATGCAGCCCAAGAGGAGGCTGTTGCTCACGCCAATGCAGCCCAAGAGGAGGCTGTTGCTCACGTCCAATGCAGCCAAGGAGGAAGGATGTTTCTCACATCCAATGCAGCCCAAGGAGGGAAGCAGCTGCTCGTTCCAAAATAGCCCAAGAAGGCAGCCAGCTGATCACGTTTAAAGAGGCCCAAGAGAGTAACAATTCAGCTCATTCGGATCATCATTTGGGCTCTTAAAACACATCCAAACCACTCATGGATCTGTTGAATAATTCAGCCCATTCGGATAGCCCATTTGCTCTTAAAAATCGGCCAGCACACTCCAAGGATAAGTTTGAATAATTCAACCTATTTCCATGCTGATTAGTGGTTTGTTAGGTTGTTAGCTACATTAGAGGAAGCTCTCTTATTACCACCTTCCCACTAATGTTTTCAGCTTTCTTTTCTTTATTTTTGTCTAGATAAAAGAGTCTATTTATATAGCCTCTTTAGCTGCAGATTAGTTACGTTATTTCCATTGCTTAGAATTGCATTTGTAATCATTCACAAAATCAATCAAAGAACAAGAGAGTTTTTTGGTTGGCATTGTTGTTGTTGCTTGGCTGAGCTTGTTTGTGTCAAACCGCCTTCGGATTGGTGCTTCGAGCCTTCACGAGTCCCTCTTTGTGCTAGTCCAGCCGGAGCTAGTGTAAAGTTGTATTGGAGACGGGTCTAGGGCAGTCACGATTGGGGTTTTGGCTTTTCAGCCTTGGTTCCTTCATTGACTCTCTCTTTGGTTCTTCTCTCACCTTTCCTGCGCCATTCATCATCTACGTTCCATTCCGCATTCTGAAATCGCCTCATTCAACCGGATTCGAGATCATTGTGCCTAGATTGACTCAATCACGGATTAACACCGTATCAGTTGGTATCAGAGCTCAGTTGGTACAATTGATCACTTCTTCTTCTTGTTAACCTTATTGCTTATCCAATTGAGATCTAACTTGTGCTTGAAGTGTGCAATTTCAAAAGCCGGACAACATCTTGAGGAGAGTAAACACAAAACACAACAAACGCAAAAAAAAAAAGAGCTCAACGTTGCAAACTCATTTCGGTGACCCTATCTGCAATCAATTACGGTTACTTCTCTCTCTCCTACAAATCTTTGACAAAGTCTAAGATATCTTTCAAAAAAAAAAAACACACTACAAATCGGCTGCCTTTTATTAATCTACAACAAGCACAAGTGAACTCTTTCAATCATCTCAAAACGTCATTCTAAACACAATTTACCATACCTACACCAACCCAAGGTCAATACTCCAATTAGGGGTGTCTTGATTCATCTCCGACACTAACATCGGTTTCAGCAGTTCTAGTTCCGAAGGGTTGCTAAGAAGGTTCAGAAATCGCGATCTTAAGGTGTTGGATCCTTACAACTTGAGCCACCAGCTAGGCAATACCAACGAGAGTGTGAGCGATACACAAGTGAGATCTTTGCTTTTCTAACCTAACCAGTTTCTTTGTTTGTTACTTGACCATGTCCAGGTCCCTAAGTCCCAACAAGTCGAGTAGCGAGACCGTCACGCCTGAGATGATCAGTCTATTGAAACAATTGTCCGATTCCGTAGCTAAACTATCCAAGCGAGTGGAGACTATGGAAGCACGAACACCACCAGCCGGAACACCACCTTTGAGAACCAACTATGAGTTTGGCGGTCCTTCACGTGTTACTAGAGAGCCGGACCCTCCGGATCAAGGTAATGTACAGTCCAACGTCCTTCCTAATGCTTCTAACATGCCACCATTTGTTGATGATTTTCAGCGACGGAATGAAGCTCATTTTGAGGACCACACGTGGGAGGGCTACAATCGGACATTCCAGCAGCCAAGGCAAGGACGAGATAACCTTCGGCCCTATCAAGAGCAAGACGGACTCGGAAAGGTCAAAATCAAAATTCCCGTCTTTGAAGGAAAGTGTGATCCCGACGTCTACACGGAGTGGGAAACTAAAGTTGAGCAAATCTGGTTGTGTCACAACTTTAGCGAGCCTAGGAAGGTTCAACTAGCTGCTCTCGAGTTCCAAGCCTATGCTTTGGTATGGTGGGATCACGTAGTCAAAGAAAGAGTTCGAACATTGGATCCTCAAATCACCACATGGGAGCATATGAAGGCACTAATGAGGGCTAGGTTCGTTCCACCTCATTATATCCGAGAGCTTAGACAACGGCTGGAAAATTTGAGACAAGGCTCGCTTAGCGCTGAGGAAGCCTATACGAATATGCAAGTTGCTATGGTGAAGGCCAACGTTCTAGAGGATGAAGAAAACACTATGGCAAGGTACCTTCGTATTCTGAATTCTAATTTGGCTAATGAGGTTGATATGTATCCATACAGCACCATGGAGCAATTACTACACTTGGCCATCAAGGTGGAAAGGAAGACTAAGGTGCGAAACCGGGAATACAAGCCACCTCATGGGTCGCCCAACACTTGGAAAGCACAAGGGAGCCGGCTGCTGCCTAACCACATCAAGGATCAAGGAGGCCGGAAGGAAGAGAGAAAATCGGCACCTATGGGCCAAGAAGGACAAAGAAAGTCGTCTACACCAGCCACTACACCACGATCCTTGAATGAGCCTTCGAGTGATCATCGAGGGAGTACTCCTATCTCTAACTCTAGAACTAGGGACATTGTGTGTTTTAAATGCCAAGGTAGAGGTCACATGAATAGAGAATGTCCTAATAGACGCACTTTGATCATAAATCATCTAGGAGAATATGAGAGTGAGGATGATGTGGAATTAGATGATGAAAATGCCTTAAATGATGACAATGAACAAAATGAGAATGATGATTGCATTGAGTATGAACAAGGTGAATCTTTGATAGCTAGGAGAACTTTGCATGTCCAACTAGCACCTTGTGAGGATAACCAACGTGAAAATCTGTTTCATACTAGGTGTAGTATTAAAGGAAAAGTGTGCAATGTGATAATTGATGGAGGAAGTTGTTGCAACATAGCTAGCACTGAAATGGTAAACAAATTACAACTTCTTATATTTTATCACCCTAGGCCATATAAACTACATTGGATGAATGAGTGTGGAGAACTTAAGGTCAATAAGCAAACTAAGGTCAATATAACATTAGGATCATATGAGGATGTTATTACATGTGATGTTGTGCCTATGAATGCTTGTCACTTGTTGCTTGGTCGTCCATGGCAATATGATAGGAAAGTTGTCCATGATGGGGTTTCTAACAAATATAGCTTTGAGTATAAAGGTAAAACTTTAACACTTAAACCTATGACACCTTTACAAATAGCCGAGTACTATGAGAACAAGAGGGTAGAGCAAGGAACCCCTCCAAAGCCTAAGATCACACGGCCTAAGAGTAAAGAGAACAAAACCCATCAAACATTGTTAGTACAACTAACAAGTAGCTATCTTGAGTCTAGGAATGAATATGTCACTAACTATGCTTCTATTGATGTGCTAATGATGAGTTTGTGTAAATCTCTAGTGACTGTGCCTCATGACTCTACGAACCCACTTCCTAGATCTATTCAGGGGCTGTTGGAAGAATTTAGAGACGTTTTTCCTGAGGAGATTCCAGCCGGCCTGCCGCCCATTAGGGGCATTGAACACCAAATAGATTTAATACCCGGAGCCACTCTTCCCAATAGGCCCGCCTAAAGGATGAACCCTACGGAAGCCCGGGAAATTCAGAACCAAGTTCAAGCCTTGCTAGATAAGGGGTATGTGCGGGAAAGCCTTAGTCCTTGTGCCGTTCCCGTCCTGCTAGTACCCAAGAAGGATAATACTTGGAGAATGTGTATTGATTGTAGAGCAATCAATAACATTACTATCAAGTATAGACACCCGATTCCCCGTTTAGATGATATGCTTGATGAGTTACATGGAGCTACCATTTTCACTAAGATTGACCTTAGGAGTGGCTACCATCAAATTAGAATGAGGGAAGGGGATGAATGAAAAACAACTTTTAAAACAAAATTTGATCTCTATGAGTGGCTAGTAATGCCTTTTGGCTTAACTAACGCTCCTAGTACTTTCATGAGATTAATGAATCATATTTTGAGACCTTATATTGGTTTATTTGTTCTAGTCTACTTTGATGACATTCTTATCGATAGTAAGACTTTAGAGGAGCATGAAAATCATTTGAGAGATGTGCTTGCTACATTACGTATAGAATACTTGTATGCTAATATTCAAAAATGTGATTTCTATACTAGCCGAGTGATTTTTCTTCGTTTTGTAGTAAGTGTCAATGGTTTGCAAGTGGATGAGGACAAGGTTAAGGCAATCAATGATTGGCCAATTCCTAGGTCAGTTGGTGACGTGAGGAGTTTCCATGGCTTAGCTACATTCTATAGAAGGTTTGTGAGAGATTTTAGCACCATTGCAGCACCACTCACGGCTTTGACCAAAAAGAAGGTTCCTTTTGAGTGGAATGAACCGCAGCAAAGAGCCTTTGAAGAGCTCAAAAGACGCCTCACCCACGCACCACTACTAGCTCTACCGGACTTCACTAAACCCTTTGAGGTTGAATGTGACGCATCCGGCATTGGTATTGGCGGCGTCCTCATGCAAGAAGGTAAGCCTCTAGCTTTCTTTAGTGAAAAATTGAAAGGTGCATGCTTAAACTATTCCACTTATGACAAAGAATTGTATGCCTTGTTTAGAGTACTCAAAACATGGCAACATTACCTTTGGCCTCAAGAGTTTGTTTTGAAAACCGATCATGATTCACTTAGGCACTTTAGGAGCCAAGATAAGCTAGATAGACGGCATGGTAGGTGGATGGAGTTCATCGAAACCTTTCCTTACATTATCAAGTATAAGAAAGGAAAGGATAATGTCGTAGCGGATGCATTGTCTAGGAGATACACCTTAATCACCACTTTGGATTCTAGGATGTTAGGTTTTACTTACATTAAAGAATTATATGTGGATGATGTTGAATTTGGGAAGATATTTCATAGATGCACTACTCAAGGCCCTTATGATAAGTACTTTGTGTTTGAAGGTTTCTTGTTTAAAGTGGATAAGATTTGCATACCTAGATGTTCCCTTATGATCTTATTGGTGGAAGAAGCCCATAAAGGAGGTCTAATGGGGCATTTTGGGAGGGACAAAACTTATCACATGTTGCAAACTCGCTTTTATTGGCCTCATATGTTAAGGGATGTAGAATACATGCTTAAGAGGTGCATTGAATGTCTTAAGGCCAAAGCTAGGGTACAACCCCACGGGCTGTATACCCCATGGGCTGTATACGCCCTTACCGACGCCTAATGGCCCTTTGGAGGACATAAGTATGGATTTCATTGTTGGACTACCTAGGACTAAGAAAGGAAGATATTCCATTTTTGTGGTAGTAGATAGATTCTCTAAAATGGCACATTTTATTCCATGTCATAAAACTGAAGATGCATATAATGTTGCTAATCTTTTCTTTAAAGAAGTAGTGAGATTGCATGGAATACCTAAAACTATTGTTAGTGATAGGGATGTCAAGTTTTTGAGTTTCTTTTGGAAGACACTTTGGGGAAAATGGGCACTAGATTACTATTCTCGACCTCTAGTCATCCCCAAACAGATGGGCAAACGGAAGTCACCAATAGGACCCTAACGACCCTCCTTAGAACCATGTTGAAAGATAACTTAAAAGAATGGGAAAACATGTTACCACATATTGAGTTTGCTTATAATCGCACCATGCATTCTTCCACTTCGTTATCACCTTTCAAATGTGTTTATGGATTTAACCCTTTAACTCCTTTGGACTTATTACCGATTACTCGAAAGGATCGAGTAGATTTTGATGCTTTGGAACAGGTGGACTACATTAAGGAACTTCATGCTAAGACCAAGGCTGCACTTGACAAGAAAGGTGTTGAAACTGCAGCTCGGAATAACAAAGGACGTCGGAAAATGGTATTCTAGCCCGGCGACTTAGTTTGGCTTCATCTAAGGAAAGAGCGGTTTGCGACAAAACGCCATTCCAAGCTAGCACCACGAGGTGATGGACCATTCAAAGTCTTACACCGGATTAATGACAATGCATATGTGTTGGACTTACCGGAAGAGTATGGAGTTAGCACCACTTTTAATGTAGGAGATTTGAGCCCCTATGAAGGAGATTCGGAACAAGATGAAAATTCGTGGTCGAATTCTTTCCAAGAAGGAGTGGATGATGTAGGACCATCACATACAACCTATCAAGGTCCCATTACTAGAGCAAGAGCTAAGGAGATCCAAGAAGTTATGTCAAGGGAAGTGCTATTGCTTGACACAATGCGTGAACCATTTAATTTCCATACATCATGTGTTAATCTTTTGGTGAATGTAGGAGCAAGCGAACCAAGCAAGGAGACCATGCCGACGTGCTCACTTCCCATGCAGCTCGAGGAGGCCATGCAGGCTGTTGATCACGTCCAATGCAGCCCAGGAGAGGAAGCTGTTGATCACGCCAATGCAGCCCAAGAGGAGGCTGTTGCTCACGCCAATGCAGCCCAAGAGGAGGCTGTTGCTCACGTCCATTGCAGCCCAAGGAGGAAGGCTGTTGCTCACGTCCAATGCAGCCCAAGGAGGGAAGCAACTGCTCGTTCCAAAATAGCCCAAGAAGGCAGCCAACTGATCACGTTTAAAGAGGCCCAAGAGAATAACAATTCAGCTCATTCAGATCATCATTTGGGCTCTTAAAACACATCCAAACCACTCATGGATCTGTTGAATAATTCAGCCCATTCGGATAGCCCATTTGCTCTTAAAAATCGGCCAGCACACTCCAAGGATAAGTTTGAATAATTCAGCCTATTTCCATGCTGATTAGTGGTTTGTTAGGTTGTTAGCTACATTAGAGGAAGCTCTCTTATTACCACCTTCCCACTAATGTTTTCAGCTTTCTTTTCTTTATTTTTGTCTAGATAAAAGAGTCTATTTATATAGCCTCTTTAGCTGCAGATTAGTTACGTTATTTCCATTGCTTAGAATTGCATTTGTAATCATTCACAAAATCAATCAAAGAACAAGAGAGTTTTTGGTTGGCATTGCTGTTGTTGCTTGGCTGAGCTTGTTTGTGTCAAACCGCCTTCGGATTGGTGCTTCGAGCCTTCACGAGTCCCTCTTTGTGCTAGTCCAGCCGGAGCTAGTGTAAAGTTGTATTGGAGACGGGTCTAGGGCAGTCACGATTGGGGTTTTGGCTTTTCAGCCTTGGTTCCTTCATTGTCTCTCTCTTTGGTTCTTCTGTCACCTTTCCTGCGCCATTCATCATCTACGTTCCATTCCGCATTCTGAAACGACTCATTCAACCGGATTCGAGATCATTGTGCCTAGATCGACTCAATCACGGATTAACACCGTATCAGGAGGTCTTGGACTTGGTTTTGGATCTCTTGACTCTCATTAGGGTTCATCCTATAGGCTGGTCTGTTAGGAAGTGTAGCTCCGAGGATAAGGTCAATCTGATGCTCTATGCCTCTCAAAGGTGGAAGGCCTTGAGGTATCTCTTCCGGACACACATCCTTAAACTCCTCTAGGATGGCTGTAATGGTAGGTAGGGGTGTAATACGAGCCGAACGAGCCGAGCATCGGCATGCTCAAGCTCAGCTCGTTTATAAACGAGTCGAGCCCGAGCCGAGCCTAAAATTTATACGAGCTTTTGATGTAGGGTCATCCGAGCTAGCTCCATCTTCAACACCACAAGGAGCCCTAATAAGAGCTCAAGCCAAATGCCAAGCGGAGATGGATGCTATCTTCCTAGCCATGGTTCAAGAAGCTCATCCAAGCTCACCTCCAATGAGTCCAAGGCCCGTCATGATGCTTAGCCACATTGGACCAGCCAAGAATAAGTTGAATGGAGCATAGGAGAGCTTCACGTGTGCATGTGCATGGCTGGAGTGAGAAGCTAGTTAGAAAGTATTAAGTAAATCCTAGAATTAGTCTATTTTATAGATTTATTTAAAACACTCTAATTTGTAAATATTGTATTTATTTTTCTTTTCTATTTTTAGGAGAGAAGGTCTAGGTTGTATATAAACCTTTCTCTCCTCCTTTTTGTTGGCAGATTACGTTAAACACGTTGCCTAAGTGCTAAATCGAACCCTTTGAGTTCAGCCTATTGTCTCGTGAGAATTGTGGTGTTTCCATAGCTTTCTCGTTCTTGTGTGTGTCAATCTCCTTCGGGTTGGTGCTACAAGTCGAATTGAAGCAACCTCTTCGTGCCTTCGATAATTCTATATCGATTGTGTGAAGTTGTAAGAAGCGGGGTCGAATCGTCATCGGTTTGGTTCTTGGATAATCGAATCCCAGGGTTCTATCGTTTGTTCCTTTCGGTTCTTCTTTCCTACTTCGTTTTCCCTCATTGCTTTGCACGTTTCCTTGCATCTTCGTTTGCTGAATTTCGTTTGTTCTTATTCCCGAAAACAGGTTGCTCGTCTAGATCCGTTCTTCGCGGCTAATCCCCGTATCAATTGGTATCAGAGCTAGTTGACGTTCAACCTACAAAAAGAGTCGGTAAATCATTCAAAGACCAAAAGTGTCGTTTTCTTGTTTGAGTCTTGCTTTGTTTTGAGTCTATTGCCATTGCCATTTCTATTCCAAGTTTTTGATTGAACTAACAAGTTTGTTGCTTTTGTTTGTGAATTTTGGACGCTGGCACCACTCCTACACCATGCCTGCCACCAGCCCTTGTGCCTACCACCACGCCTGCCACCAGCCTTGCCCCACGTCCAAACAGAAACACCAAACTAGCCCTAAACGTTCAAAAAGAGAGGCTGAATCTCCAGCCTATTTTCAAGCTACCCACCACCTCTTTCCTCCACATTTTCGGCTTATTTTTGAATTTTCACCCTTGGTTAGCTATTTACTTGGTCAACTCTATCCTCTTGCAACTAAATAGATTTTCTTAGCATTTTGTTTTATTTTTCTTTATTTCCAACACCTAAATTCGAATAGCTGGTTGTTATTTGTTTTATTTGTTTTCATTTTAGTAACTAGATAGCTAGCAACTCTCAAGTTGTTATAGGATTTTATTTCTTTCATTTTTATTTCATTTGTCTCTTTTGATTCAAATTGAGGCCTGTTTTAAAAAAAAAAAAACAAAGAAAGAAAAGAAATCCGAATTTCAAAAAAAAACAAAAAAAGAAAGAAGGAAAGAAAAAGAAAAGAAAAGAAAAGAAAGAAAAAAAAATCAGCCATAGTTATTCATCTTCATTTCATTTCATTCTTGCTAGCCTACTCTTATTTTATTTCATAGTTTGTAATAGTTGAAGTTGTGCTTGCTAAGTGTTATTTTCAGCAACCAAAGAGGACTACAAAGGAGCTCATCTCACTCAAAGGACCAAGCCATTCACGCCTAGCCTAGCTTCACCCTAGTCTAGCCACGCCTTGGCCCACGCCTAGCTCACTTCACTCGAGCCACGCCTTAGCCTTGACCAGCCCTTCTATACACACCTTCGGTGTCCAAGGTTTGCTTGCTTAGGCTTGACGAGTAAGTTCTTTCAAGGCTTATCTTGAGTTCAAATTTTGAGTCCATACTTAGTTGCATATAACATTCGTGCAACTTGTCCTTTCAGTTTTGAGTCTTTTCTTCTCTTTTATTGAGTCAAACACGTTTTTTTGAGGTTTTTGACTAATACAAGACGAGCCATCAACAAGCTTGTTGAACACCACTAGAGAGTGATACGGTGTTAATCCGTGTTTGAGTCGATCTAGGCACAATGATCTCGAACCAGGCTGAATGAAGCGATTTCAGAATACGGAATGGACGTAGGTGATGAATGGCGCAGGAATGGTGAAAGAAGAACCAAAGAGAAAGCCAATGAAGGAACGAAGGCTGAAGAGCCAAAACCCCAATCGTGACTGCCCTAGACCCGTCTCCAATACAACGTTACACTAGCTCCTACTGGACTAGCAGAAAGAGGGACTCGTGAAGGCTCGAAGCACCAATCCGAAGGCGGTTTGACACAAACAAGCTCAGCCAAGCAACAACAGCAATGCCAACCAAAAACTCTCTTGTTCTTTGATTGATTTTGTGAAATGATTACAAATGCAATTCTAAGCAATGGATTTAACGTAACTAATCTGCCGCTAATAAGAGGCTATAAATAGACTCTTTTATCTAGACAAAATAAAGAAAAGAAAAGCTGAAAACATTAGTGGGAAGGTGGTAATAAGAGAGCTTCCTCTAATGTAGCTAACAATCTAACAGACACTAATTTCAGCTTAAAAATAGACTGAATTATTCAACTTATCCTTGGAGTGCAAGCTGGACGTTTTTAAGAGCAAATGGGCTATCCGAATGGGCTGCATTGTTCAACAGATCCATGAGTGATTTGGATGTGTTTTAAGAGCCCAAATGATGATCCGAATGAGCTGAATTGTTACTCTCTTGGGCCTCTTTAAAAGTGATCAGTTGGCTGCCTTCTTGGGCTGTTTTAGATGTGAGCAGCAACTCCCTTTGCTCTTGGGCTGCCTTGGACGTCTCCTCCCTTTGCTCTTGGGCTTCCTTGGACGTGAGCAGCAGGCTAACCTCGTGGGCTGCTTTGGACGTGATCAACAGCCTCCTCTTGGACTGTATTGGGCGTGAGCATGGGCTGCATTGGACGTGAGCACCAGCCTCCTCTTGGGCTGCATTGGCGCGAGCAACAACCTCCTCTCCTGGACTGCATTGGACGGGAGCAACAGCAGCCTGCGTGGTCTCCTCGAGCTGCATCGGAAGTGAGTACGTTGGCATGGTCTCCTTGCTTGGTTCACTTGCTCCTACATTCATCAAAAGATTAACACATGATGTATGGAAATTAAATGGTTCACGCATTGTGTCAAGCAATAGCACTTCCCTTGACATAACCTCTTGGATCTCCTTAGCTCTCGCTCTAGTAATGGGACCTTGATAGCTTCCATGTGATGGTCCTACATCATCCACTCCTTCTTGGAAAGAATTCGACCCCGAATTTTCATCTTGTTCCGAATCTCCCTCATAGGGGCTCAAATCTCCTACATTAAAAGTGGTGCTAACTCCATACTCTTCCGGTAAGTCCAACACATATGCATTGTCATTAATCCGGTGTAAGACTTTGAATGGTCCATCACCTCGTGGTGCTAGCTTGGAATGGCGTTTTGTCGGAAACCGCTCTTTCCTTAGATGTAGCCTAACTAAGTCGCCGGGCTGGAAAACCATCTTCCGACGTCCCTTGTTATTCCGAGCTGCAGTTTCAACACCCTTCTTGTCAAGTGCGGCCTTGGTCTTAGCATGAAGTTCCTTAATGTAGTCCACCTATTCCAAAGCATCAAAAGCTACTCGATCCTTTCGAGGAATCGGTAATAAGTCCAAAGGAGTTAAAGGGTTAAATCCATAAACACATTTGAAAGGTGATAACGAAGTGGAAGAATGCATGGTGCGATTATAAGCAAACTTAATATGTGGTAACATGTCTTCCCATTCTTTTAAGTTATCTTTCAACATGGTTCTAAGGAGGGTCGTTAGGGTCCTATTGGTGACTTCCGTTTGCCCATCTGTTTGGGGATGACTAGAGGTCGAGAATAGTAATCTAATGCCCATTTTTCCCCAAAGTGTTTTCCAAAAGAAACTCAAAAACTTGACATCCCTATCACTAAAAATAGTTTTAGGTATTCCATGCAATCTAACTATTTCCTTAAAGAAAAGATTAGCAACATTATATGCATCTTCAGTTTTATGACATGGAATAAAATGTGCCATTTTAGAGAATCTATCTACTACCACAAAAATGGAATCTCTTCCTTTCTTAGTCCTAGGTAGTCCAACAATGAAATCCATACTTATGTCCTTCCAAGGGCCATTAGTCGCCGGTAAAGGCGTATATAGCCCGTGGGGTTGTACCCTAGCTTTGGCCTTAAGACATTCAATGCACCTCTTAAGCATGTGTTCTACATCCCTTAACATATGAGGCCAATAAAAGTGAGTTTGCAACATGTTATAAGTTTTGTCCCTCCCGAAATGCCCCATTAAACCTCCTTTATGGGCTTCTTCCACCAATAAGATCCTAAGGGAACATCTAGGTATGCAAATCTTATCCACCTTAAACAAGAAACCATCAAGCACAAAGTACTTATCATAAGGGCCTTGAGTAGTGCATCTATGAAATATCTTCCCAAATTCAGCATCATCCACATATATTTCTTTAATGTAAGTAAAACCTAACATCCTAGAATCCAAAGTGGTGATTAAGGTGTATCTCCTAGACAATACATCTGCTACGACATTATCCTTTCCTTTCTTATACTTGATAATGTAAGGAAAGGTTTCTATGAACTCCATCCACCTACCATGCCGTCTATCTAGCTTATCTTGGCTCCTAAAGTGTCTAAGTGAATCATGATCGGTTTTCAAAACAAACTCTTGAGGCCAAAGGTAATGTTGCCATGTTTTGAGTACTCTAAACAAGGCATACAATTCTTTGTCATATGTAGAATAGTTTAAGCATGCACCTTTCAATTTTTCACTAAAGAAAGCTAGAGGCTTACCTTCTTGCATAAGGACGCCGCCAATACCAATGCCGGATGCGTCGCATTCAACCTCAAAGGGTTTAGTTAAGTCCGGTAGAACTAGTAGTGGTGTGTGGGTGAGGCGTCTTTTGAGCTCTTCAAAAGCTCTTTGCCGCGGTTCATTCCACTCAAAAGGAACCTTCTTTTTGGTCAACGCCGTGAGTGGGGCTGCAATGGTGCTGAAATCTCTCACAAACCTTCTATAGAAGGTAGCTAAGCCATGGAAGCTCCTCACGTCACCAACAGTCCTAGGAGTGGGCCAATCATTAATTGCTTTCACCTTGTCCTCATCCACTTGCAAGCCATTGGCACTTACTACAAAACCAAGGAAAATCACTTGGTTAGTATAGAAATCACATTTCTGAATATTAGCATACAAGTATTCTATACGCAATGTAGCAAGCACATCTCTCAAATGATTTTCATGCTCTTTTAAAGTCTTACTATAGATAAGAATGTCATCAAAGTAGACTACAACAAATAAACCAATATAAGGTCTCAAAATATGATTCATTAATCTCATGAAAGTACTAGGAGCGTTAGTTAAGCCAAAAGGCATTACTAGCCACTCATAGAGTCCGAATTTGGTTTTAAAAGCTGTTTTCCATTCATCCCCTTCCCTCATTCTAATTTGATGGTAGCCACTCCTAAGGTCAATCTTAGTGAAAATTGTAGCTCCATGTAACTCATCAAGCATATCATCTAAACGGGAAATCGGGTGTCTATACTTGATAGTAATGTTATTGATTGCTCTACAATCAATACACATTCCCCAAATATTATCCTTCTTGGGTACTAGCAGAACGGGAACGGCACAATGACTAAGGCTTTCCCGCACATACCCCTTATCTAGCAAGGCTTGAACTTGGTTCTGAATTTCCTGGGCTTCCATAGGGTTCATCCTATAGGCGGGCCTATTGGGAAGAGTAGCTCCGGGTATTAAATCTATTTGGTGTTCAATGCCCCTAATGGGCGGCAAGCCGGCTGGAATCTCATCAGGAAAAACGTCTCTAAATTCATCTAACAGCTCCTGAATAGATCTAGGAAGTGGGTTCGTAGAGTCATGAGGCACATTCACTAGAGATTTACACAAACTCATCATTAGCACATCAATAGAAGCATAGTTAGTGACAAATTCATTCCTAGACTCAAGATAGCTACTTGTTGGTTGTACTAACAATGTTTGATGGGTTTTGTTCTCTTTACTCTTAGGCCGTGTGATCTTAGGCTTTGGGGGGGCTCCTTGCTCTACCCTCTTGTTCTCATAGTACTCGGCTATTTGTAAAGGTGTCATAGGTTTAAGTGTTAAAGTTTTACCCTTATACTCAAAACTATATTTGTTAGAAAACCCATCATTGACAACTTTCCTATCGTATTGCCATGGGCGACCAAGCAACAAGTGACAAGCATTTATAGGCACAACATCACATGTAATAACATCCTCATATGATCCTAATGTTATATTGACCTTAGTTTGCTTATTAACCTTAAGTTCTCCACATTCATTCATCCAATGTAGTTTATATGGCCTAGGGTGATAAAATGTAAGAAGTTGTAATTTGTTTACCATTTCAGTGCTAGCTATGTTGCAACAACTTCCTCCATCAATTATCACATTACACACTTTTCCTTTAATGCTACATCTAGTATGAAACAGATTTTCACGTTGGTTATCCTCACAAGGTGCTAGTTGGACATGCAAAGTTCTCCTAGCTATCAAAGATTCACCTTGTTCATACTCAATGCAATCATCATTTTCATTTTGTTCATTGTCATCATTTAAGGCATTTTCATCATCTAATTCCATATCATCCTCACTCTCATACTCTCCTAGATGATTTATGATCAAAGTGCGTCTATTAGGACATTCTCTACTCATGTGACCTCTACCTTGGCATTTAAAACATACAATGTCCCTAGTTCTAGAGTTAGAGATAGGAGTACTCCCTCGATGATCACTTGAAGGCTCATTCAAGGATCGTGGTGTAGTGGCTGTTGTAGACGACTTTCTTTGTCCTTCTTGGCCTATAGGTGCCGATTTCCTCTCCTCCTTCCGGACTCCTTGCTCCCTTCCGTGGCTATGCATCCGGATGCTATGTGTTTTCCAAGCATTGGGCGTCCCGGACGGTGGCTTGTATTCCCGGTTTCGCACCTTAGTCTTCCTTTCCACCTTGATGGCCAAGTGTAGTAATTGCTCCATGGTGCTGTATGGATACATATCAACCTCATTAGCCAAATTAGAATTCAAAATACGAAGGTACCTTGCCATAGTGTTTTCTTCATCCTCTAGAACGTTGGCCTTCACCATAGCAACTTGCATATTCGTATAGGCTTCCTCAGCGCTAAGTGAGCCTTGTCTCAAATTTTCCAGCCGTTGTCGAAGCTCTCGGGTATAGTGAGGTGGAATGAACCTAGCCCTCATTAGTGCCTTCATATGCTCCCATGTGCTGATTTGAGGATCCAAGGTTCGAACTCTTTCTTTGACTACGTGATCCCACCATACCAAAGCATAGCCTTGGAACTCAAGAGCTTCTAGTTGAACCTTCCTAGGCTCGCTGAAGTTGTGACACAACCAAATCTGCTCAACTTTAGTTTCCCACTCCGTGTAGACGTCGGGATCACACTTTCCTTCAAAGACGGGAATTTTGATTTTGACCTTTCCGAGCCCGTCTTGCTCTTGATAGGGCCGAAAGTTGTCTCTTCCTTGCCTTGGCTGCTGGAATGGCCAATTGTAGCCCTCCCACGTGTGGTCCTCAGCCTCATTCCGTCGCTGAAGGTCATCAACAAATGGTGGCATGTTAGAAGCATTAGGAAAGACGTTGGAATGTACATTACCTTGATCCGGCTGATCCGGCTCTCTAGTAACACGTGAAGGACTGCCAAACTCGTAGTTAGCTCTTAAAGGTGGTGTTCCGGCTGGTGGTGTTCGTGCTTCCATAGACTCCACTCGTTTGGATAGGTTAGCTACGGAATCGGACAATTTTTTCAATATACTGATCATCTCAGGCATGACGGTCTCGCTACTCGACTTGCTAGGACTTATGGACCTGGACATGCTCAAGTAACAAACAAAGAAACTGGTTAGGTTAGAAAACAAAGATCTCACTTGTGTTTCGCTCACACTCTCGTTGGTATTGCCTAGCTGGTGGCTCGAGTTGTAAGGATCCAACACCTTAAGATCGCGATTTCCGAACCTTCTTAGCAACCCTTTGGAACTAGAACTGTTGAAACTGAATGTTAGTGTCAGAAATGGATCAAGACACCCCTAATTGGAGTATTGACCGTTGGGATGGTGTAGGTATGGTGAATGTGTTTAGAATGACGTTTGAGCTGTTTTGAAAGAGTTTACTTGTGCTTGATTAATAAAAGAGAGGGCCAGCCGTTTTTTTGTAGTGTTTTTTTTTTTTGAAAGATATCTTAGACTTTGTCAAAGATTTGTAGGAGAGAGAAGTAACCGTAATTGATTGCAGATAGGGTTACCGAAACGTGTATGCAGCGTTTGAGCTTCCTCTTTTGTTTTGTTTTTGTTTTGTGTTTGCCTCTCCTCAAGATGTTGACCGGCTTTTGAATTGGCACACTTCAAGCACAAGTTAGATCTCAATTGGATAAGCAATAAGGTTAACAAGAAGAAGAAGTGATCAATTGTACCAATTGTGCTCTGATACCAACTGATACGGTGTTAATCCATGTTCGAGTCGATCTAGGCACAATGATCTCGAACCAGGCTGAATGAAGCGATTTCAGAATGCGGAATGGACGTAGGTGATGAATGGCGCAGGAATGGTGAAAGAAGAACCAAAGAGAAAGCCAATGAAGGAACCTAGGCTGAAGAGCCAAAACCCCAATCGTGACTGCCCTAGACCCGTCTCCATTACAACGTTACACTAGCTCCTGATGGCCTAGCTCAAAGAGGGACTCGTGAAGGCTCGAAGCACCAATCCGAAGGCGGTTTGACACAAACAAGCTCAGCCAAGCAACAACAGCAATGCCAACCAAAAACTCTCTTGTTCTTTGATTGATTTTGTGAAATGATTAAAAATGCAATTCTAAGCAATGGATTTAACGTAACTAATCTGCCGCTAATAAGAGGCTATAAATAGACTCTTTTATCTAGACAAAATAAAGAAAAGAAAAGCTGAAAACATTAGTGGGAAGGTGGTAATAAGAGAGCTTCCTCTAATGTAGCTAACAACCTAACAAACACTAATTTCAGCTTAAAAATAGGCTGAATTATTCAACTTATCCATGGAGTGCAAGCTGGACGTTTTTAAGAGCAAATGGGCTATCCGAATGGGCTGCATTGTTCAACAGATCCATGAGTGATTTGGATGTGTTTTAAGAGCCCAAATGATGATCCGAATGAGCTGAATTGTTACTCTCTTGGGCCTCTTTAAAAGTGATCAGCTGGCTGCCTTCTTGGGCTGTTTTAGATGTGAGCAGCAGCTCCCTTTGCTCTTGGGCTGCCTTGGACGTCTCCTCCCTTTGCTCTTGGGCTGCCTTGGACGTGAGCAGCAGGCTAACCTCGTGGGCTGCTTTGGACGTGATCAACAGCCTCCTCTTGGACTGCATTGGGCGTGAGCATGGGCTGCATTGGACGTGAGCACCAGCCTCCTCTTGGGCTGCATTGGCGTGAGCAACAGGCTCCTCTCCTGGGCTGCATTGGACGTGAGCAACAGTAGCCTGCATGGTCTCCTCGAGCTGCATGGGAAGTGAGTACGTTGGCATGGTCTCCTTGCTTGGTTCACTTGCTCCTACATTCATCAAAAGATTAACACATGATGTATGGAAATTAAATGGTTCACGCATTGTGTCAAGCAATAGCACTTCCCTTGACATAACCTCTTGGATCTCCTTAGCTCTTGCTCTAGTAATGGAACCTTGATAGCTTCCATGTGATGGTCCTACATCAGAGAGTGAGAGTTTGTTTTCGAGTGATACACTTGTGAGGCGTTTTTGTTTTAGCTAACCTAACGTGTTAGAGTGTTTTAGTGTCTTTGAACAATGTCAGGAACTCCCGCAGGTGCGCCGAGCCCCGAGCCTATTACCCCGGAGTTGTTTAACCTTATCAAGGGCTTGAAAGATAGCATTGAAGGGTTAACTACAAGGCTTTCCAACTTGGAGGCGTCTAAGGTAGTTCCGGAGCCTCGGCCACTAGGAGGCAACAGGGAGGTAGAAGATCACTCGAGATCCCAACACCAAGGGCAAGACCGAATACCACTCCAAAGCCAACAATAGGCATTTCAAGCAGCCCGGCACTCTAATGCCACGCAGCCTTCTCGGAATGTCCAAGGCTTAGGCCACACCGTGTCCTAACCAGGATGGGGCAATCTTGCTTTCGAGGAGCACGTTTCTATCCATTCTTCTCCTATTATACATGATAATATGCCTAACTATCCTCAATAGTTTCAGAATCAAGCTTATGAGCAGGATGAGGACGGTGATGGAGATGACGAGGAATGGAGGCCAAACGGGCGAAGGGAGCGCCAAAAGCCCCGGAGACCTCATGACGGCCGACGCCAAGACGAGCAGAGGCGTGAGCCCTATCGTGGCCAGCCAAGGAGGGAGCGAGATCCGGAGTATGATGGCCATGGTAAAGTGAAGGTGAAGATCTCAAGCTTTGAAGGCAAATGTGACCCGGACGTGTACATGGCTTGGGAGGCGAAGATAGAGCAAATATGGTCATGCCATAATTTTCCCGAGCATAAGAAGGTACATTTCGCAGCTCTTGAGTTTATTGATTATGCTATGATATGGTGGGATGATTTGGTGAAGGAAAGGAGGAGAACTTTGGATGCACCGGTAGTTACTTGGGCGCACATGAAGGCCTTGATGAGAGCTCGGTTTGTGCCTCAACATTACACTAGGGAATTGAGGCAAAGGTTGGAGAACTTGAGGCAAGGAGCCATGACCGCCGAGGAGACCTATAATGCCATGCAAATGGCCATGGTAAAGGCTAACGTGCGAGAGGATGAAGAGACTACAATGGCTAGGTATCTTCGTATTCTCAATTCAAGTTTTTCTAACGAGATCGATATTTTTCCCTATAGCTCTATGACATAATTGCTCCACCTAGCAATCAAAGTAGAAAGGAAAATGAAGGCAAGAAGTCAAGGAGGTAAGGCTGCCTATGGTGCGCCTAGCTCATGGAGGAGCCAAGGAGGTCGCCAACAAGGGAATTACAACCGGGAGGTGCCAAGCAAGGAGAAGCTAGCCCCGGAGCAAGGAGGTTCACGCAAGGCTCCTTATGCAGCCCCTACCAAGCCCACGCCTACACTACCTAAAGGCACTCAAGGGAGTACTTCTAACCCTTCATCTAGAGCTATGGATATTGTATGTTTTAAGTTCCAAGGAAGAGGGCACATGATGAAGGATTGTTCTAACAAAAGAACTTTGCTAGTTAACCATTTAGGGCAATATGAGTCCGAATCTGAGCATGAGCGTGATAATGATGATTTTGAGCTTAATATGCATGATCATGATGATTTGGATGATGATGGGATTGAATATGAGCAAGGAGATTGTTTATTAGCTAAGAGAGTGTTATTTGATCATCCTAGCTCATTCCTAGCTAACACTTCCATGATTTGTGATAAAAGTCTTGAGCATGATAATTCTTTGATAGCTAGGAGAACTTTAAGTGTAAAACCTGCTCCTTGTGAAGATAACCAAAGAGAAAACTTGTTTCACACTAGATGCTCGGTTAAAGGAAAGGTTTGTAATGTTATTATTGATGGAGGAAGTTGTTGCAATATTGCTAGCACCGAAATGATATCTAAGTTGCAAATTCCTACATTTTATCACCCTAGGCCATATAAGCTGCATTGGATGAATGAATGTGGTGAGTTAAAGGTTAATAGGCAAGCTAAGATCACTTTTACTTTAGGCCATTATGAAGATACGGTTTTATGTGATGTTGTGCCAATGCAAGCTTGTCAAGTGTTGTTAGGCCGCCCTTGGCAATATGATAGGAGAGTTATGCATGATGGTTTTACAAATAGATATTCTTTTGCATTCAATGGTAAAACCGTGACTCTTAAGCCTATGACTCCCTTGCAGATTGCGGAGGCATTTGAGAAGAAGAAGGCAAGTGAGCAAGAGCAAGGACAAGCTAAGAAGGTGAGCAAGCCGCCGAGCCAAGACCCCTCCCTAGCCACGCCTTCTAACCACCAGCCTAGCACCCTTGTGTCCACGGCCACAAAACAGCCCACAACAGCCTTGTTAGCTTCCAAACTTGAACTACAAAATGACTACCTACCCTTAGACACCACCTTGATGATGTTGTGTAAGGAGCTCACCTTGATGAGTGATGAAGCCAAGGCTAGCTTACCACCTACTATCTCAGCCATCCTTGAGGAGTTTAAGGATGTGTTTCTGGAAGAAATACCACATGGCCTTCCACCTTTGAGAGGTATTGAGCACCAAATTGACCTTATCCCCGGCGCCACAGTCCCAAATAGACTAGCCTACCGAATGAACCCAAAGGAGAGTCAAGAGATCGAAGCGCAAGTTCAAGACCTCCTAGACAAGGGCTACGTGAGGGAGAGCTTAAGTCCGTGCGCCGTGCCCGTGCTCTTGGTGCCTAAGAAGGAATACACATGGAGGATGTGTGTTGATTGTCGAGTTATCAACAACATCACCATCAAGTACCGTCACCCTATTCCCCGCCTAGATGACATGCTTGATGAGCTACATGGCGCCACCACCTTTAGCAAGATAGACCTACGGAGTGGCTACCATCAAATCCGAATGAAGGAGGGGGACGAGTGGAAAACAGCCTTCAAAACTAAGTTTGGTTTGTATGAGTGGCTAGTTATGCCATTTGGGTTAACTAATGCTCCTTCTACTTTTATGCGTCTAATGATCATGTTTTGAGACATTTAATAGGGAAGTTTGTGGTAGTGTACTTTGATGATATTTTAACTAATGCTCCTTCTACTCTTACCCTTAGGGCTGAACACTTGTATGCTAATCTTAAGAAATGTAGCTTTTGCACTAATGAGGTTATATTTCTTGGTTTTGTAGTGACTACACAAGGCCTACAAGTGGATGAGGAGAAGATTAGACCAATCAAAGATTGGCCCACGCCAACATCCATCAGCCAAGTAAGGAGTTTCCATGGGCTTGCAAGCTTCTATAGGCGCTTTGTGAGAGACTTTAGTACCATTGCCGCGCCCTTGACGGAAATTTGCAAGAAGCATGCCCCATTTGTGTGGGAGGAGGCGCAAGAACGTGCCTTTAGCAAGCTGAAATTGGTCTTAACCGAGGCGCCCTTGCTAGCTCTTCCCGACTTCACTAGGCCCTTTGAAGTGGAGTGTGACGCCTCGGGCATTGCCATAGGCGGCGTGCTCATGCAAGAAGGTAAGCCTGTTGCCTTCTTTGTGACAAGCTCAAAGGAGCATGTCATAATTACTCTACCTATGATAAAGAGTTATATGCTTTGTTTAGAGTGCTTAAGACATGGCAACACTACTTGTGGCCTAGAGAGTTTATTTTGCATTCCGATCATGAGTCTTTGAAGCATTTTCGGAGTCAAGATAAACTAGATAGGAGTTATGGTAGGTGGATGGAGTTTATTGAGACTTTTCCCTATGTTATCAAGTATAAAAAGGGAAAAGACAATGTAGTGGCGGATGCCCTCTCTAGGAGGCACACATTGTTGACTACATTGGATGCTAAGGTATTAGGCTTTGTTTACATTAAGGAGCTCTATGAATCTGATCTTGATTTTGGTGATACATATAAGCTATGTGTGCAAAAAGGTTCCTTAGATAAATACTATTTGTTTGAGGATTTTTTTTTCGAATTGATAAGGTGTGCATACCTAGGTGTTCCCTTCAATTGTTGCTAGTAGAGGAAGCCCATAAAGGAGGTTTAATGGGTCATTTTGGGAGGGATAAAATTTATGCTATGTTGCACTCATATTTTTATTGGTCACATATGCTTAGGGATGTTGAAAATGTGCTTAAAAGGTGTTTAGAGTGCCTTAGAGCTAAATCTAAAGTGAAGCCTCATGGATTGTACACACCTTTGCCAATCCCAACAGCCCCTTGGGAAGACATTAGGATGGACTTTATT
This sequence comes from Fagopyrum homotropicum, assembly GCA_033239125.1. Classification (NCBI taxonomy): domain Eukaryota; kingdom Viridiplantae; phylum Streptophyta; class Magnoliopsida; order Caryophyllales; family Polygonaceae; genus Fagopyrum; species Fagopyrum homotropicum. The sequence goes on from BSWB01000005.1 coordinate 66,296,324, forward strand.
GTGGGATTGCCTAGGACTAAAAGAGGTAGGGACTCGATTTTTGTGGTTGTAGATCGTTTCTCTAAAATGGTTCACTTTATTGCTTGTCACAAAACTGATGATGCGGCCAATGTAGCTAATCTATTCTTTCGGGAAGTAGTTAGGTTACATGGAATTCCGAGGACAATAGTAAGTGATAGGGATGTTAATTTCTTAAGTTATTTTTGGAAGACTCTTTGGGGAAAGCTAGGTACGAAATTGTTATTTTCTACATCAAGCCACCCCCAAACTGATGGACAAACGGAAGTAACTAATAGGACTTTAACGACACTTTTAAGGGCTGTCATCAAAAAGAATCTAAAGGAATGGGAGGATGTCTTGCCACATGTTGAATTTGCCTATAATAGAGTTGTGCATTCGTCTACTTCCATCTCTCCATTTGAGTGTGTTTATGGTTTTAATCCACTAACCCCTTTTGATCTTACACCGTTGCCTAAGAAGGAGCGAGTGGATTTAAGTGCTAAAACACAGGTTGAACACATCAAGGAGCTACATAGGAGGACAAGGATTAAGCTTGAGGAGAAAGGCAAATACAACGCAGCCAAGACAAACCAAGGAAGGAAGAAGGTTACATTTGAGGCCGGTGACCTTGTATGGCTACACTTGAGGAAGGAGAGGTTTCAACAACTTCGGAAGTCCAAGCTCTCTCCAAGAGGAAACGGACCTTTCAAGGTGCTACACAAGGCTGGTGACAATGTCTATGTGCTAGACTTTCCACGTTCAATGTGAGGCACCTGAGCCCTTTTCCACCCCTTAGTGATGATAAATTCGAGGTCGAATTCTTTTAAAGAAGGGGAGAATGATGCAGGGTCATCCGAGCTAGCTCCATCTTTAACACCACAAAGAGCCCTAACAAGAGCTCAAGCCAAACGCCAAGCGGAGATGGATGCTATCTTCCTAGCCATGGTTCAAGAAGCTCACCCAAGCTCACCTCCAATGAGTCCAAGGCCCGTCATGATGCTTAGCCACATTGGACCAGCCAAGAAGAAGTTGAATGGAGCGTAGGAGAGCTTCACGTGTGGATGTGCATGGCTGGAGTGAGAAGCTAGTTAGAAAGTATTAAGTAAATCCTAGGATTAGTCTATTTTATGGATTTATTTAAAACACTCTAATTTGTAAATATTCTATTTATTTTTCTTTTCTATTTTTAGGAGAGAAGGTCTAGGTTGTCTATAAACCTTTCTCTCCTCCTTTTTGTTGGCAGATTACGTTAAACACATTGCCTAAGTGCTAAATCGAACCCTTTGAGTTCAGCCTATTGTCTCGTGAGAATTGTGGTGTTTGCATAGCTTTCTCGTTCTTGTGTGTGTCAATCTCCTTCGGGTTGGTGCTACAAGTCGAATTGAAGCAACCTCTTCGTGCCTTCGATAATTCTAGATCGATTGTGTGAAGTTGTAAGAAGCGGGGTCGAATCGTCATCGGTTTGGTTCTTGGATAATCGAATCCAAGGGTTCTATCGTTTGTTCCTTTCGGTTCTTCTTTCCTACTTCGTTTTCCCTCATTGCTTTGCACGTTTCCTTGCATCTTCGTTTGCTGAATTTCGTTTGTTCTTATTCCCGAAAACAGGTTGCTCGTCTAGATCCGTTCTTCGCGGCTAATCCCCGTATCAGCTTTAGAACGTGCTCAAGCTTGGCTCGTTTAGAAAGTGAACGAACTCGAGCCGAGCTTTTGACGAGCCGAGCCCGAGTAGCTCGGCTAAAATAATGCTCTTATAGTGTTATTTTAGCCGAACGAGCCGAGCTTTACCCGAACGAGCCGACCTTTGACATGCTCAAGCTCGGCTTGTTTATAAACGAGCCGAGCCCGAGCCGAGCCTAAAAATTATACGAGCTTTAAAATGTGTTCAAGCTTGACTCGTTCAGAAAATGAACGAGCACGAGCTGAGCTTTTGACGAGCCGAGCCCGAGCCCGAGCCGAGCCCGAGTAGCTTGTCTCATATTACAGCCCTAATGTAGGGGTAAGATAGCCTTTGTGTCTTCACTCACTAAGGTTAGCTCCTTACACAACCTCATCAAGATGACATCTAAGGGTAGATACTCACTTTGAAACTCAAGTTTAGAAGCTAACAAGGCCGTAGGAGGCTGAGTTGTGGGCGTGACCAAGAGAGCACTAGGTTGTTGGCTAGGGGACATGTCTATGGTAGGTTCTTGGTGCCTCGATGACTTGCTCCCCTTCTTAGCTAGTCCTTTCTCTTGTTCACTCGCCTTCTTCTTCTCAAATGCCTCCGCAATCTGCAAGGGAGTCATAGGTTTTAGAGTAACGGGTTTTTCATTAAAAGTAAATGAATACCTATTAGTAAAACCATCATGCATAACTCTCCTATCATATTTCCAAGGATGGCCTAATAACACATGACAAGCTTCCATAGGCACAATACCACATAAAACAGTATCCTCATAGTGTCATAGAGTGAAAGTGATCCTAGCTTGTGATGCGGGGATTAGCCGCGAAGAATGAATCTAGACGAACAACCTGTTCTAAAGAATGAAGAACACACAAAATTAACAAACATGGACAGCAATGAAAACGAGAAAATAGAAAGGGACAAGAAGAACCGAAAGGAACAATGATAGAACCCTTGGATTCAAGATCCAAGAACCAAACCAGTGACGATTCGACCCCGCTTCTTACAACTCCACACAATCGATCTGAGATTCGAGAGCACGAAGAGGGTGCCTTGTTCGACTTGCAACCCAATCCCGAAGGAGATTGACATACACAAGAACGAGAAAGTCAGATCACACACGCAGACTCACGAGACAAGAATGATTGAATTCTCTTGGATTCAATTTTGAAATGCTCTCAGCAAAACTTGTATAAAACTTGTCTAACTACAAAAGAAGAGAGAAAAGGCTTTATATACATCCTAGGCCTTTTATTCTAAAATAGAAAAAAAGAAACTAATTACAATAATTACATTTAAAGAGAGTTAAATAAAGTCCAGCAAACATAGAACACAATTGGGCCTAATTAAACTCTCCTATTCAGCCTCTCACGTCCACATACTTAAATGAATGTTCCAGCCATGCACATGCACACACGTGAAACCCCTTGTATCTAATTTCAAGGCCTCCGTCTATCCTTTGAAATGCGTCCCAAGGCCTGCCCAGCAACTAGAAATACAATTTAAGCTCCATTAATCATCTTGGTTGGGATGTGTTCGTGGCTGATCCACAAGATGGTCCTTAGACTTGATGAAGGTGGAATTGGTTGAGCTTCATGGACCATGTTTAGGAAAAGAGCATCCATCTCAGATTGACGTTTAGCTTGCGATCTTGTTAGAGTCCCTTGAGGTGGTAAAGATGGAGTTAGCTCAATGAATCTGGACTCCAGGTTGAGATGACCATGATGGACCTTGGACAAGAGTAATTTGAGCAATGCAATCATCTTAGAGCTTGACCCTTCATCAACATCATGATGGACTAGGAATGTTGCATCCATTAATTGGCTTGGATGTTCCCGCATCAACTTGCCTATTAACCTTCAATTCACCACAATCATTCATCCAATGCAGCTTATATGGTCTAGGGTGACAAAATGTAGGAATTTGCAACTTAGAAATCAATTCAGTACTAGCAATGTTGCAACAACTACCTCCACCAATGATAACATTACACACCTTTCCCTTAATCAAACACCTAGTATGAAACAAGTTCTCTCTTTGGTTATCCTCACAAGGGCCAGGTTATGCACTCAAAGTTCTCCTAGCTATCAAGGAATTATCATGCTCACGATTTTCATAACAAACCATGTTAATAGGATCATTTCATGCGTTTTGAAGCCCATTAGGTTTATCATGAGAATCAAGATCACAAAGCATGTAGTTATTAGCTAGAAATGAGCTAGGATGGTCAGATAACACTCTTTTAACTAGTAAACAATCCCCCTGCTCATATTCAATCCCATCATCATCCAATCATCATGATCATGCATATTAGGCTCAAAATCATCATTATCATGCTCATGCTCAGATTCGGACTCATATTGTCCTAAATGGTTGATTAACAATATTTTCTTGTTAGGACAGTCTTTCATCATGTGTCCTCTACCTTGACACTTAAAACACACTATATCCCTAGCTCTAGATGAAGGGTTAGAAATACTCCCTTGGGTTCCCTTAGGGAAGGTAGCCGTGGCCTTAGGAGGGGATGCAGAAGGTGCTTTACGCGGTCCTTGTTCCGGGGCTGTTTTCTCCTTATTTGACACTTCCCTGTTGTAACTTCCTTGTTGGCGGTTCCCTTGGTTCTTCCAAGAGCTGGAGACACCATAAGAAGCCTTTCCTCCTTGATTACTTGCTTTCATCTTCCTTTCCACTTTGATTGCTAGATGGAGTAGTTTGGTCATAGAGCCATAGGGAAAAAGATCTACTTCGTTAACAAAACTTGAATTAAGGATACAAAGATACCTAGCTATTGTTGATTCTTCATCTTCTCGCACATTGGCCTTTACCATGGCCATTTGCATGGCATTATAGGACTCCTCAGCAGTCATTGATCCTTGCCTCAGGTTCTCTAACCTTTGCCTTTATTCCCTTGTATAGTGTTGGGGAACAAACCGAGCTCTCATCAATGCCTTCATATGCTCCCAAGTAGCTACTGGTGCATCCAAATTTCTTCTCCTTTCCTTCACCAAATTATCCCACCATATCATAGCATAGTCAATAAATTCAAGGGTTGCGTAGCACCTTTTTGTGTTCGGGAAAGTTATGGCATGACCATATTTGCTCTATCTTTGCCTCCCATGCCATATACACATCAGGATCACATTTTCCCTCGAAACTAGGGACTTTCACCTTCACTTTTCCAAGACCTTCATGTTCCAGTTCTCGGTCTCTCCTTTGCTGGACTCCATAGGGCTCACGTCTCCATTCATCATTACGTCGCCCTTTCTGATGCCTCCTTGGCTGATCTCGCCTCCTCCGTCCATTAGGCATACCATTCTGGTCTCCATTCCTCATTCTCCGCATCGTCCTCCTCTTCCTGGTCATAAACTGGATTTTGAAATTGGTGAGCATAGTTAGGCATATTATCATAAACTGGATTTTGAAATTGGTGACGATAGTTAGGCATATTATCATTAATAATTGGAGAAGAAGGGATAGAAATATGCTCCTCAAAAGCAAGGTCTCTCCAACCAGGTTGGGAAGCAATGTTGCCTAAACCATGGGCATGCCTAGAAGGCTGCGGTACATTTGAATTCCTTGTTGCTTGGAACGCAGCTTGCTGGCTTTGAAGGGGAACTCGATCTTTTGCTTGATTTTGCGCCCTCGAGTTGTCTCCTATCTCCAAGTGACCTATTAGTGGTCGAGAATCCAAGGTCACCCTAGAGGTCTCCAAGGTAGATATCCTTGTAGTTAGCCCCTCAATGCTATCTTTCAAGCTCTTGATGAGATTGAACAACTCCGGTGTGATAGGCTTAGGGCTCTTTGAACCTACGGAAGTCCCTGACATGAAGCAAAGCACTCAACAACAACAAACACGTTAGGTTAGTTTAAACAAAAACGCCTCACAAGTGTATACTCAGAAAATAAGGTTCTCTCACTCTCTAGTGGTGTGATACAAGCTTGTTGATGACTCGTCTTGTATTAATCAAAAACCTCACGTGAGTTCGATGCTTAGTCAAACTAAAGCTTTTAGATAGAAACAAGGTTTGATTTCAATCACTTCAAAAACGTGTTTGACTCAACAAAATAAAAGGAAAAGACTCGAACGGAAAGGACAATTGCACGAATGTTATATGCAACTAAATGACTCAAAAATTTAGAACTCAAGATAAGCTTTGAAAATACCCCTACTCTGCGAGACCTCAAGAGGGGAGATCCGGTCCCGGGTTTCACTAGGTTTCCACGAACACAGATTACAAACACAGGACAAGAGATACTAGCACGTTTCCTATGGTCTAGCAAAGAAAGCAAACACAAAGAACTCATGATATACAAAGAAGCAAAGGTGAAGAAAAGCCCCCTCAAGGCACCTTGATGAAAATCTGAGATTGATCTTCGTCCTTGTTGCGAACCAACGAAGCAATGGTGAGAAGATAACCAAGAGATAACAGACCCTCTCTTCTCCTTCTTTTCTCATACGGATCCTTCTTGCTCAAAGCAAGATTTGGAAGATCCGCCTTCTTCTCTATCTCTCTGTTCTCTCTCTCTTTTTCTCTGTGGACGAAGCACTCAAGCTCTCGATCTAGGGATTAAGAGCTGCTTTAGTGAGTATATATATATATTCAGGCTCATCCAAGTCCAAACACAGCGTCTTACAACCCATTCACTTAAATCTCATTAAACCCGGTTCAGATGTTTAAGTGAGCGAGTTACCAACAAACCAGACAAGCAGGCCTTCAAACTGGATCAAGGAGATGGGCTTCAGTTTTGGGCCGCCAAGAACAACCTTCAACTTCCAGCCGGAGAAGTACACAACATACATAAACACACATTATATCTAAGCATCTCCTAACCCATATGATAGAATACCAATGTGGACGAACTAGTCACCATACTTAATTACCAAGCTACCTTACTTAGTCTAACTAAGTGGCAACATTGGATCATAGTAGGCATCTAGATCAAACACATAGCAACCTATCATATGAACTCATTTACATAACTCTACATAGACCATAGTACTTAGTGCTAGTTTTATACTCCAAGTCCTATGTTACATAGTATAACAAGAATAACAAAACATAACAAATGCCCTCCTGATTCTTGTATCAATGTAATTTGGTTCTGTTCCCCAATAGTGTGCCTAAGACTATCATTCCTGTCCGTCATCAGTCCATAACCTGCATTTAACACTCAAGGAACATCAAAAATCTGTAGAAAATTTCTACTGAAAGAAAATTTATCAGCAGTTACCATTTTAGTTCCAAAGTCAACAAGATTCAAGTCACCCTTAATTTTCTTAACTAAGAAGTGCTTCTTTTTAACCCTATCTCGAACGAAATGATTTCTAACATCATTATGTTTAGATCTTTCATGATAAACAGGATCTTTACATAGATTCAATGCACTTTGACTGTCCATATGAATTACAGGAACTCAAGGTTTATGAGATATTTCACTAACAAGACCCTTAAGCCAAATAGCTTCCTTAGAAGCTTCAACAACAGCAATATATTCAGCTTCAGTAGAGGATAAAGCAACAACAGATTGTTGTTGAGATTTCCATGAAACACAATTACCAGTCCAAGTGTAAAAATAAGCAATGGTAGATTTTCTATTATCCTTATTGCTAGCATAATCAGAATCTACATAACCAAACACTTCACCAATATTATCATGCTCAGAAAACATCAAACACAAGTCTTTAGTTCCACTGATATATCTAAGAATATATTTCATAGCATTCCAATGTAATTCACCAAGATTAGACATGTATCTACTCAACACACTTATACCAAAAGCAAGATCAAGTCTAGTGCATAACATAACATACATGATAGAACCAACAGCCACATCATAGGGAGTATTTGCCATTTTATCAATTTCAGCTTGATTACTGGGACAGTGTTGCTTAGTTAAATCAAGGTGCCCTCCTAAGGGTATAGAAGTGGGTTTAGCATGCTTCATATTGAACTTTTCTAAAACTTTTTCAATATAATCAACTTGAGATAACCACATCTTTTTATGCTTTCTATCCCTTATAATTTTAACACCTAATATTTTCTGTGCAGGAGCCATATCTTTCATGTCAAAATTAGATTTTAAATCCCTTTTAGCACCAGCAATCAACACAACAGATTTACTAATGAGCAATATATCATCAACATATAACAACACAAACAAGGGATTCATGGAAGATAGGCCTTTAAAGTACATAAAATAATCATAATTGCTTCTTAAAAATCCTAAGTTTTTCATGCATTCATCAAACTTAATATTCCATTGTCTAGGTGATTGTTTTAAGCCATAGATGGATTTTTTAAGCAAGCAAACATGATCAGATTTAGATTTATCTACAAAACCCTAAAGTTGTTTCATATAGATAGTTTCATCCAGATTACCATGTAAAAAGACAGTTTTTATATCCATTTGTTCTATATCTCAATCATGCACAGTAGCAAAAGCAAGCAACAATCTCATGGTTTTATATTTGACAACAGGAGCAAATATGTCAATGTAATCAATTCCCTCTCTTTGAGTAAAACCTTTAGCAAATAGCCTAGCTTTGTATCTAGGTGGTTCATTCAGTTTGATAGCTTCCTTTAGTTTATAAATCCATTTACAAGGCACAAGTTTAGAATTTTTAGGTTTAGCTATTAACACCCAAGTTTTATTAACAATCATGGAATCTATTTCATCTTGCATGGCTAATTTCCAATTTTTCGTTTGAGAACAATTCATAGCTTGCTTATATGTGTCAGGAGTATATGGATTATCAACAACATCACCAGTCAGGAAAGCATACTCAACAAAAATTAAATAATTTGTGAACAGAACATATTCAGAATCATTATATCTCCTATTAGGTATTCTAACCCTAGGATTTATATCTCTTGTCAACTGATAGTATGATCATCATTATCATGCAAGTAATCATCATTATCATGCAAGGAATTGTCATTATTATTATGCAAAGCATTATCAGAGTGAGATGAAGGAGCAGCAGAGATATCACCAATATTTTCTACCCCCCTTGATTCTGAACTATGGTTCTCACTACTTATGGCAATGTTTTCATCAATATTTTCATCATTGTTAGGAATATTATCAATATCATAATTCTCTTCACTAGTACTAGGTGTTTGATAATATCCTATGTCAAACTCTTCATCTATGATTTGATTTTCCCTATTATGGTCATTTGTGTAGAAGTGATAGTTTCTAGCAGATTTAGTCTCATTTTCAGTGCTACTAGAATTCTCAACAGTGTTAGTGTTTCTAGTTTTAAAATAGAATTCTCTTTCATTAAAGATCACATTTCTAGATGTTATCACTTTGTATCCATGTGGTTGTATGAGTAAAAGTTTATAGCCCTTAACACCTTCAGGATAGCCTAGCATTACACACTTTTGTGCTCTTGAGTGCAACTTCCCTTATATTATATGGATATGCAGTGCACCCAAAGGGCTTAGGTGGGTAATACTAGGCTTCCTTCTAGTCCATAATTCTTGGGGTGTCCTAAAGTCTATTACAAAGGAGGGAGACCTATTAATGAGGTAAGTTGTTGTAGTTATACTTGAGAAGGTTCTTACCAGGCATACTACTCATCGATTATTTTGCCCTTTGGGATCGAAACAACCTATTAAGGGTACAGCTTCACCCCATAGGCTATGTTTCATACCAGCACCTATAAGCATACATCTAGCCTTTTCTAAAAGAGTTCTATTCATCCTTTCAACTATATCATTTTGTTGAGGAGTGTAAGGGACAGTTAGATGTCTTTTAATGCCATTTGTTTTACAGTATTCATTAAAACTAGCATTACAAAACTCTAGGCCATTACAAGTTCTAAGGCATTTAATCTTTAAGTCAGTTTCATTTTCAACTACAATTTTCCAGTTTTTAAAGCTTTTAAAGGCTTCATCTTTTGTTCTTAACAGGTATATCCAAACTTTTCTAGCATAGTGGTCAATAAAAGAAATAAAATATTTCTTTCCACCTACAGTTTCTATATGAGTAGGGCCCCATAGGTCTGAGTGTATATATTCTAGAGGTTTATTAGCCTTATATGAAGATTTTTTAAAACTGTTTTTATTAGCTTTACAAAACACACAGTTTTCACAAAAGCTAAGATTAGTCAGTTGATTAGTTAAGATGTCTTGTTTATGTAACTGAAGCAAGCCATTGTTCCCTATATGCCCTAATTTGCTATGCCACAAGGTAGTTTGTTCTAGGTTATTTTTATTAATATCAGTAGTGGAGATATTTAATCCAGGTGATTGTTCTACAAAGTACAAACCACCCTTTTTAGAGCTCCTAATAAGAGTAAGACCATTTTTGACAACTTCTCTTATACCATTACTAATATTTATATTACAACCTAGGTCATCAAATATAGATTCAGATAGCAGGTTTCTCCTAAGGCCAGGAATCCATCTAACATTTTGTATTACCCTAATTTTTCCATCAAACATGCATATAGGTATATTTCCTATTCCTTTAATTTTTTAAGGCAGTATTGTCTCCTAACATGACATCACAACCATAAAAAATATCTAAAGAACAGAAAATAAATCTATCAGGACAAGCATGCATGGTACATCCAGAATCTAATATCCAATCATCAGATTTGCATTTGAAAGGAATAGCGCACATCAACAGTTCATAGGAATATTGAGCATGAATATTTTCAAACAAGGAAACATTATTTTCAACAGTTTCTTTACTAGATTCTTCTTTCTTTTTCTTTCAACAATCATTTGTAAAATGACCAATTTTCTGACAGTAAAAACATTTTTTATTTTTCTTGTCATTTTCACTATTAGGGTTTTTGTCATAGAATTCATCTTTCTTATCCTTTTTACTTGGTTTGTTGTTCTTTTTAAACTTCCCTTTAGTCACTAAGACTTCAGACTTAACTTCAGATTTCTTATCATTAGGTTTAGTCTTAAAGATTTTCATGGATTCATTTTTATCAACAATAGATTCAATGATCTTAGCCTTAGTCAAAGTTTCAGTACTGTATTGAATAACATCCCTAAAGGTATCAAATTGGGAAGGTAAAGAATCAAGCAGGATAACAGCAAGATGAGTATCTTTAATAGTGTCATCACATCTTTCTAAGTCCATTTTCATTTTTAGAAATCTATCTAGGTTATCATTCAAGGTCAAGTTTACATCCATCTTAAATGTAAATAACCTATGCAAAGTAGATATCCATGAGGGCAAAGAATTTTTGTTATATTGTTTATCTAAAGTATCCCACAAAGGCTTAGCAGATGAGATACTTACAAACTGACGAGCCACGTCGTCAGTCAACCTTATCATGATCTCAGCATGTGCTTGTTCCTCCATTTCCATTTTCCTAGCTGCAGAAGTTTCTGCCAATAGTCACTAGTTATGGCCCTCCAACACTTTTCCTTGGTCAATATGGCATTCATCTTGACCTGCCACATGATGAAGTCAAAGACTCCATATATGGCTTCAATTTGATGTTAGCTTTTGTCATATTTTATTTTCCTGCAAACAAGAAAAGAAAAATTCAGATATAATCAGACAAGACAAAGAGAATACATGTAAGGGGGAGAGGTAGGTAAGGCAAGCAAAGATAGACACAACAACAAAAAACCAATCAAGATGAGAACCACAAGTATCAATCAGAGGAGATTTAACCACACAAGGCAAACCAACAAGCGGAAGCAAGATAAGAAGGCAAGATATACATAGATACCAAGCAATACATAAAAAACCCAAATTTTTAGGGTTTGACAAACTTGATAGAAAAGACTCACAGAAAGCTCTGATACCAATTTGTGAATGTTATCTCTAGCAATTCTAAACTCCTTGTCGTAGATCCGACTAAAGACACAAACAAATAAGCACACAAGCAATTTGTTGACGCAGTTCGGTGGTATGAAAATGCCCCTACTTTGCGAGACCTCAAGAGGGAAGATCCGGTCCCGGGTTTCACTAGGTTTCTAAGAACACATATTACAAACACTGGACAAGAGATACTAGCACGTTTCCTATGGTCTAGAAAAGAAAGCAAACACAGAGAACTTAGGAGATACAAAGAAGCAAAGGTGAAGAAAATCCCCCTCAAGGCACCTTGACGAAGATCTGAGATTGATCTTCGTCCCTGTTGCAAACCAACGAAGCAATGGTAAGAAGATAACCAAGAGATAACAGATCTCTCTTCTCCTTCTTTTCTCATACGGATCCTTCTTGCTCAAAGCAAGATTTGGAAGATTCGCCTTCTTCTCTATCTCTCTGTTCTCTCTCTCTTTTTCTCTGTGGACGAAGCACTCAAGCTCTCGATCTAGGGATTAAGAGCTGCTTTAGTGAGTATATATATATATATTCAGGCTCATCCAAGTCCAAACACAGCGTCTTACAACCCATTCACTTAAATCTCATTAAACCCGGTTCAGATGTTTAAGTGAGCGAGTTACCAACAAACCAGACAAGCAGGCCTTCAAACTGGATCAAGGAGATGGGCTTCAGTTTTGGGCCGCCAAGCACAACCTTCAGCTTCTAGCCGGAGAAGTACACAACATACATAAACACACATTACATCTAAGCATCTCCTAACCCATATGATAGAATACCAATGTGGATGAACTAGTCACCATACTTAATCACCAAGCTACCTTACTTAGTCTAACTAAGTGGCAACATTGGATAATAGTAGGCATCTAGATCAAACACATAGCAACCTATCATATGAACTCATTTACATAACTCTACATAGACCATAGTACTAAGTGCTAGTTTTATACTCCAAGTCCTATGTTACATAGTATAACAAGAATCAAAAAACATAACATGAACCCTAGACACCGTAGGATGAGGTTTTAAGGAAGGCTGAGCTATGGTGTTTGATGGCCGAAAATGGACAGTAGCTAGGTATAGGTTCAACGAGATGCTTGGTTCTTCCTTCGAATGAGACGAGATACTTGACTTAAGTCCTTTCTTGAAGTCCTCTTTGTTGTTGAATAAAACTAAAGCAAAATGTAATAACACTAGGCTAATTAGAAACTATGAATAAGAAAGAATGAAAAAAAAACAATAAACTAGAATGAAAAGAATAAAATCTTATTCCTTTTCTTTTCTTTTCTTTTTTTTAAAATTTCGGATTTCTTTCTTCTCTTTTTTTTTTTTGAACTTTATGATTCAGGAAATCAGAAAAGAAGAATAATAAAAAAAAATTGAAAGAAATAAATCAAAATTTTGTTTGTAGATAAACGTGGGCCAAGCTGTTGCAAATCTTCAGGATAAGATCAAATCTCAGCTCCTAGATTTGTTGCAACTGAATCAACGTGCCAGATCTGTAGGAGGAAAACAACTGCTTCAAGCTTTGTCCCGGATTTGTAGGAAACACGCTGAATAAACTTCAGTTTTGCGTTTACTGGATGCAGGAAGAGAAACAACCACGTTTGGTTTTTGTTTAACTGGTTCAAGTGTGGCTAATGTGGCTAAGGAAAAATGGTGGTTGATGGTGGTGAGGTGGTGGTTGGTGCTATAGTTGTTCCCGGTGTCCAGAACTCACAATCAAAGGAACAAACTCGTTAGACTCAAACAAAACTTAAAGTATAAGAGAGAAACGGAAATAGACTCAAACAAAAGACAATGATCAATTGAAATGATCAAAACAGACTCTTTTTGTGATTTTATGATTGATTTACCGACTCTTTTTGGTGGTTGGACGTCAACTGTGCTCTGATACCAATTGATGCGGGGATTAACCGCGAAGAATGTGTCTAGACGAACAACCTAATCTGAAGAATGAAGAACACACGAAAGTAACAAACAAGGACATCAATGAAAACGAGAAAACAGAAAGGGACAAGAAGAACCGAAAAGAACAATGATAGAACCCTTGAATTCGAGATCCAAGAACCAAAAGAGTAAAGATTCGACCCCGCTTCTTACAACTCTACACAATCGATCTGAGAATCGAGAGCACGAAGAGGGTGCCTTGTTCGACTTGCAACACCAATCCCGAAGGAGATTGACATACAGAAGAACGAGAAAGCAAGATCACACACACAAAAACTCACGAGACAAGAATGATTGAATTCTCTTGGATTCAATTCTGAAATGCTCTCAGCAAAACTTGTATAAAACTTGTTTGCCTACAAAAGAGGAGAGAAAAGACTTTATATACATCCTAGGCCTTTTCTTTTAGAAAAAAAAACTAATTACAATAATTACATTGGGAGAAAGTTAAATAAAGTCCAGCAAACATAGAACACAATTGGACCTAATTAAACTCTCCTATTCAGCCTCTCACGTCCACATGCTTAAATGAATGTTCCAGCCATGCACATGCACACACGTGAAACCCCTTGTATCTGATTTCAAGGCCTCCGTCTGTCCTTTGAAATGCGTCCCAAGGCCTGTCCAACAACTAGAAATACAATTTAAGCTACATTAATCATCTTAGCTGGGATGTGTTTGTGGTTGATCCACAAGATGGTCCTTAGACTTGATGAAGGTGGACTTGGTTGAGCTTCATGGACCATGTTTAGGAAAAGAGCATCCATCTCAGATTGACGTTTTGCTTGCGCTCTTGTTAGAGTCCCTTGAGGTGGTGAAGATGGAGTTAGCTCAGATGATCCTTCATCACGAAGAGTGCGTAACTGATGAGTATGAGTCCCACCATTATGCTCCTGACCTAATTTTGGACTTATGGGGAGTTTTTCACTTTTTCCCCCGGGTAATTATTTTTATCCACCGGTGTTATTTGGAGCATTTGGGAGCCTCAATTAATAAAAATGCAGTTGAGAGAAATGATCAAGACATCGGACATATCCTAGATATAAAATAACATGAAAAGGCAAAACGGCAAAAAAAAAAAGTCGTTATTATGTTACTTAGCGGCTAAGAAAGACAGCTTAGGATTACGCGTTTTCCGTGGCAGTTGCGGAATAATATTCCCTATAATATTCTAGATTTATTATTCCAATTTTGAGAAGTTTGGAGGAGGGGGTTCAACCCGCCTTTGGATCGGTTAAAGGATAATTATCGACTTCGCTATAAATAGCGGAAAATCATTTATTAATTCATTTCCTTTCACGTTTCCTCGTAAAAGTTTGGATTTCTCTTAACCTTCAAACTCAGATCTACACTCCGTATCTAATCCGATTTCAATCCGTTTGACTTTTTGGATTCCTCTCTTCCTTCTCTTCATTTTGGTACCAAGTTTCTGCGTTTATGAGCATGTGATGATCTGATCGAGTATATATGCTACTGGGCCATTTCCGTCGCTTAGATTCCGTTGAATTTGATAGTTTCCTAGCGTAGCCTGCATCGTTGTGATTCCGAATCTTCTTTGGGATCGTTAGTTGAGTTAGTAACGATTAAGTTATGATTTTATTCATTTTCCGTATTGCGATTTGGCATAAATTGACCTTAGGCTTGTCAAAATGGATCATTGGAAATTCTATTATGCTCGTTATATTATTATGGTGTTTATGGGTTATTTGTTTGATGAAATCTGATGACAGGTGGGTTCAAAAATTGTCTGCGGGCAAAACATTATTCTGGTGAAAGTTAATTTAATTAATTAAATGTTAAATAATTAAATTAGGATTAGAATTGAGATTGAGGAATGTTGATTAGATCATACCTTGAGAGGTTTGAGGAATTGTGAGATGTTGAGTTTATGGATTGATAGTTATGATCTTTGAGGATATTGATCCTGTGGATTGTGTCATGGTTATGTTCTTGTGAGATCTTGAAGTTTACGAGGTGGAATCTCCTAGCCTGTGGATAATGATTGATATTTGTGTTCCTTGTTTATACAGGCAATGATTGTTTCCTCGAAGGGAAACCGTGACCACTGTTTAGGACTACCTTGTGACAGGTAAGTCCTTTGGGCTTACTTAGCTGACGTTTATTGATTGGAGTGATTGTGATTAGTGGTGTTTGCGTATATGAATGTTACATTGATAACCTAACTGGACTAGGATGACCATATATACATTTAATTGGTCCAAGTGCATTAATACTGGATCGTGACAACTTCTCTAAGCTCGTCAAGAGCGAAGGGGGTTCACTGCGACCAGTCCACCAGGAGGTGAGGCTTGATCACCTATTCCAAACCTGTGTGGTTAAAGGGGACAAAGACGAGGTTCTGGGTACTCCTCGTGTCACAAAATAAGTTGAATTAGTAATGGTATAACGTAATGAAGTTAATAAAAAGTTGATGTATGTGAGCATTTCATATGATGATGTGATAATATGATTGTATGTGTTATTACCTTTATTCTTATTCATGAACTGTTAACTAACGGTTTCGTACCGAGTTGTAGATGTTTTGCAGGTTAGGAAGGCTGCCGAGTGATCTGGTGGGGTGATCAGCCGAGGGCTTCCATACATTAGGACGTGTATAGATTTTTTGGATGTGGATGTATACATATGTTTGATATTGCCGTTTTGTACTCGGTTGTGGTTTTGTATGTACTTTTGAGATATGATTCTATAGTTTTATGTATTTGATTTTATATTTATTTGTGCTTTGTTGATACGGTATTAGTCCGTGAATAAGTCGATCTAGGTACAATGATCCCGAATCCGTCTGAATGAGGCGAATCCAGATGCAGAATGAAACGTGGAGATGGAATGGATGCAGGAAGACTTAGAGATGAACCAAAGAGAGTCAACGAAAGGAACCAAGGCTGAAGAGCCAAGACCCCGCTTCGTGAATGTCCTAGACCCGTCTCCAATACAACTTTACACTAGCTCCAGCTGGACTAGCACAAAGAGGGACTCGTGAAGGCTCGAAGCAGCAATCCGAAGGCGGTTGACACGAACAAGCTCAGCCAAGCAAACACCGACAATGTCAACCAAAAACTCTCTTGTTCTTTGATTGATTTTGTGAATGATTACAACTGTAATTCTAAGCAATGAAAAACGTATCCTATTCAGCAACTAAAGAGACTATATATAGACTCTTTTATCTAGACAAAATAAAGAAAAGAAAACTAAAACATTTGTGGAAGGTGGTAACAAGAGAGCTTCCACAAATGTAGCTAACAACTTAACAAACAACTAGTCAGCATCAAAATAGGCTGACTTATTCAAAACATATCCTTGGGAGTGAGTTGGACGGTTTTTAAGAGGGAAATGGGCTGATTTGTTCACAACAGATCCATGAGTGATTTGGACGGTTTTTAAGAGCCCAATAGATGATCCGACTGATGGAGCTGGTTACTCTCTTGGGCCTCCTTGGACGTGAGCAACTGGTTACTTTCTTGGGCTGCCTTGGACGTGAGCAGCTGGTTACTCTCTTGGACCTCCTTAGAAGTGAGCAACGTCTCTTCCCTTTGCTTGCTTGCTCCTGCATTCACCAAGAGCTTAACACATGATGTATGGAAGTTAAATGGTTTACGCATGGTGCCAAGCAAGAGCTTAACTTCTTGGATCTCCTTAGCTCTTGCCCTAGTAATGGGCCCTTGATCTCTTCCATGTGATGGTCCTACATCATCCACTCCTTCTTGGAAATAATTCGACCCTAAATTTTCATCTTGTTCCGACTCTCCTTCATACGGCTCAAATCTACTACGTTAAAAGTGGTACTAACTCCATACTCTTCCGGTAAGTCCAACACATATGCGTTATCGTTAATCCGGTGTAAGACTTTGAATGGTCCATCACCCCGTGGGGCTAGCTTGGAATGGCGTTTTGCCGGAAACCGCTCTTTCCTTAGATGTAGCCAAACTAAGTCGCCGGGCTGGAAAACCATCTTCCGACGTCCTTTGTTATTCCGAGCTGCAGTTTCAACGCCCTTCTTATCAAGTGCAGCCTTGGTCTTGGCATGAAGTTCCTTAATGTAGTCCGCCTCTTCCAAAGCATCAAAAGCTACTCGATCCTTTCGAGGAATCGGTAATAAATCCAAAGGAGTTAAAGGGTTCAATCTATAAACACATTTGAAAGGTGATAACGAAGTGGAAGAATGCATGGTGCGATTATAGCAAACTCGATATGTGGTAACATGTCTTCCCATTCTTTTAAGTTATCTTTCAACATGGTTCTAAGGAGGGTCGTTAGGGTCCTATTGGTGACTTCCGTTTGCCCATCTGTTTGGGGATGACTAGAGGTCGAGAATAGTAATCTAGTGCCCATTTTTCCCCAAAGCGTTTTCCAAAAGAAACTCAAAAACTTGACATCCCTATCACTAACAATAGTTTTAGGTATTCCATGCAATCTCACTATTTCCTTAAAGAAAAGATTAGCGACATTATATGCATCATCAGTTTTATGACATGGAATAAAATGTGCCATTTTAGAGAATCTATCTACCACCACAAAAATGGAATCTCTTCCTTTCTTAGTCCTAGGTAGTCCAACAATGAAATCCATACTTATATCTTCCCAAGGGCCATTAGGCGTCGGTAAGGGTGTATACAACCCGTGGGGTTGTACCCTAGCTTTGGCCTTAAGACATTCAATGCACCTTTTCAGCATGTGTTCTACATCCCATAACATATGAGGCCAATAAAAGTGAGTTTGCAACATGTGATAAGTTTTGTCCCTTCCAAAATGCCCCATTAAACCTCCTTTATGGGCTTCTTCCACTAATAAGATCCTAAGGGAACATCTAGGTATGCAAATTTTATCCATTTTAAACAAGAAACCTTCAAACACAAAATACTTATCGTAAGGGCCTTGAGTAGTTCATCTATGAAATATCTTCCCAAATTCAGCATCATCCACATATAATTCTTTAATGTAAGTAAAACCTAACATCCTAGAATCCAAGGTGGTGATTAAGGTGTATCTCCTAGACAATGCATCCCCTACAACATTATCCTTTCCTTTCTTATACTTGATAATGTAAGGAAAGGTTTCGATGAACTCCATCCACCTACCATGCCGCCTATCTAGCTTATCTTGGCTCCTAAAGTGTCTAAGTGAATCATGATCGGTTTTCAAAACAAACTCTTGGGGCCAAAGGTAATGTTGCCATGTTTTGAGTACTCTAAACAAGGCATACAATTCTTTGTCATACGTGGAATAGGTTAAGCATGCACCCTTCAATTTTTCACTAAAGAAAGCTAGAGGCTTACCTTCTTGCATAAGGACGCCGCCAATACCAATGCCGGACGCATCGTATTCAACCTCAAAGGGTTTAGTGAAGTCCGGTAAAGCGAGTAGTGGTGCGTGGGTAAGGCGTTTCTTGAGCTCTTCAAATGCTCTTTGTTGAGGTTCTTTCCACTCAAAAGGAACCTTCTTTTTGGTCAAGGCAGTGAGTGGTGCTGCAATGGTACTAAAATCCCTCAAAAATCTTCTATAGAATGTAGCTAGGCCAAGGAAACTCCTTACTTTGCCAACCAACCTAGGAATGGGCCATTCATTGATTGCCTTAACCTTATCCTCATCCACTTGCAAACCATTGGCACTTACTACAAAACCAAGGAAAATCACTCGGTTAGTATAGAAATCACATTTTTTAATATTAGCATACAAGTATTCTATACGCAATGTAGCAAGCACATCTCTCAAATGATTTCCATGCTCCTTTAAAGTCTTACTATAGATAAGAATGTCATCAAAGTAGACTACAACAAATAAACCAATATAAGGTCTCAAAATATGATTCATTAATCGCATGAAAGTACTAGGAGCATTAGTTAAACCAAAAGGCATTACTAGCCACTCATAGAGACCAAATTTGGTTTTAAAAGTTGTTTTCCATTCGTCCCCTTCCCTCATTCTAATTTGATGGTAGCCAAAGGTCAATCTTAGTGAAAATTGTAGCTCCATGTAACTCATCAAGCATGTCATCTAGACGGGGAATCGGGTGTCTATACTTAATAGTAATGTTATTGATTGCTCTACAATCAACACACATTCTCCAAGTATTATCCTTCTTGGGTACTAGCAGGACGGGAACGGCACAAAGACTAAGGCTTTCCTGAACATACCCTTTATCTAGCAAGGCTTGAACTTGGTTCTGAATTTCCTGGGCTTCCGTAGGGTTCATCCTATAGGCGGGCCTATTGGGAAGAGTGGCTCCGGGTATTAAATCTATTTGGTGTTCAATGCCCCTAATGGGCGGCAAGCCAGCTGGAACCTCCTCAGGGAAAACGTCCTTAAACTCGTCTAACAGCCCCTGGATAGAACTAGGAAGTGGAATCGTAGAGTCATGAGGCACCGTCACTAGAGATTTACACAAACTCATCATTAGCACATCCATAGAAGCATAGTTAGTGACATATTCATTCCTAGAGTCAAGATAGCTACTTGTTGGTTGTACTAACAGTGTTTGATGGGTTTTGTTCTCCTTACTCTTAGGCCGTGTCATTTTAGGCTTTTGATGGGTTCCTTGCTCTACCCTCTTGTTCTCATAATACTCGGCTATTTGTAAAGGTGTCATAGGTTTAAGTGTTAAAGTTTTACCTTTATACTCAAAGCTATATTTATTAGAAAACCCATCATGTACGACTTTCCTATCATATTGCCATGGACGACCAAGCAACAAGTGACAAGCATTCATAGGCACAACATCACATGTAATAATATCCTCATATGATCCTAATGTTATATTGACCTTAGTTTGCTTATTGACCTTAAGTTCTCCACACTCATTCATCCAATGTAGTTTATATGGCGTAGGGTGATAAAATGTAAGAAGTTGTAATTTGTTTACCATTTCAGTGCTAGCTATGTTGCAACAACTTCCCCCATCAATTATCACATTACACACTTTTCCTTTAATACTACACCTAGTATGAAATAGATTTTCACGTTAGTTATCCTCACAAGGTGCTAGTTGGGCATGCAACGTTCTCCTAGCTATCAAAGATTCACCTTGTTCGTACTCAATGCAATCATCATTCTCATTTTGCTCATGGTCATCAAGTAATGCATTTTCATCATCCAATTCCACGTCATCCTCACTTTCATATTCTCCTAGATGATTTATGATCAAAGTGCGTCTATTAGGACATTCCCTACTCATGTGTCCTCTACCTTGGCATTTAAAACACACAATGTCCCTAGTTCTAGAGTTAGAGGTAGGAGTTCTCCCTCGATGACCACTTGAAGGCTCATTCAAGGATCGTGGTGTAGTGGACGATGTAGAAGACTTTCGTTGGCATTCTTGGCTCGTAGGACTTTCTCTCCTCCTTCTTGCCTCCTTGATCCCTGCTGTGGGTAGGCAGCCGGTTTCCTTGTGATTTCCAAGTGTTGGACGTCCCATAAGGCGACTTGTGTTCCCGGTTTCGCAGCTTAGTCTTCCTTTCCACCTTGATGGCCAAGTGTAGTAATTGCTCCATGGTGTTGTAGAGATACATATCAACTTCATTTGCCAAATTAGAGTTAAGAATACGAAGATACCTAGCCATAGTATTTTCTTCATACTCTAGAACGTTGGCCCTCACCATAGCAACTTGCATATTCGTATAGGCTTCCTCAGCGCTAAGAGAGCCTTGTCTCAAATTTCCAGCCGTTGTCGAAGCTCTCGGGTATAGTGTGGTGGAACGAACCGAGACCTCATTAGTGCCTTCATATGCTCCCATGTGGTGATTTGAGGATCCAATGTTCGCACTCTTTCTTTGACTACGTGATCCCACCATACCAAGGCATAGCCTTGGAACTCGAGAGCGGCTAGTTGAACCTTCCTAGGCTCGCTGAAGTTATGACACAACCAGATCTGCTCGACTTTAGTTTCCCACTCCGTGTAGACGTCGGGATCACACTTTCCTTCAAAGGCGGGAATTTTGATTTTGACTTTGCCGAGACCGTCTTGCTCTTGATAGGGTCGTAGATTATCACGTTCTCGTCCTTGCCTTGGCTGTTGGAATGGTCGATTGTAATCTTCCCAAGTATGATCCTCAAAAGGAGCTTCATTCCGTCGCTGAAAGTTATCAACAAATGGTGGCATGTTAGAAACATTAGGAAGGACATTGGACTGTAAATTACCTTGATCAGGATGATCCGGCTCTCTAGTAGCGTGTGAGGGACCGCCAAACTCATAGTTGGCTCTCAAAGGTGGTGTCCGCGATGGTGGGGTTCGTGCTTCCATAGACTCCACTCGCTTGGATAGGTTAGCTATGGAATCGGACAATTGTTTTAATAGATTGAGCATCTCAGGCGTGACGGTCTCGCTGCTAGACTTGTTGGGGCTTCGGGACCTAGACATGCTCAAGTAACAAACAAAGAACCGGTTAGGTTAGAAAACAAAGATCTCACTTGTGTATCGCTCACTCTCTCGTTGTTATTGCCTAGCTGGTGGCTCGAGTTGTAAGGATCCAACACCTTAAGATCACGATTTTCAAACCTTCTTAGCAACCCTTTGGAACTAGAACTGCCGAAACTGATGTTAGTGTCGGAGATGGATCAAGACACCCCTAATCGGAGTATTGACCGTTGGGTTGGTGTAGGTATGGTGATTTGTGATTAGAATGACGTAGGAGTTGTTTGAGGGAGTTTTCTTGTGCTTGATGTCGATTAGTAAAAGGGGCAGCCGTTTTTGTGTTGTCTTTCTTTTTTTTTTTTGAAAGATCTCTTAGACTTTGTCAAAGATTTGGGGGAGAGAAGGTAACCGAAACTAATTGCAACGAGATTTGTGGGAGAGAAGGTTACCGAATTTGACTGCAACGTTGATCTGTTTTTTTTTTTGTGTTTACCTCTCCTCAAGATGTTGTCCGGCCCTAAGAAACCCTTGGCTTTTGATTTTGCACACTTCAAGCACAAGTTAAACCTCAATTGGTTAAGCAATAAGGTTAAGAAAGAAGAAAGGAGTGATCAATTGTACCAACTGAGCTCTGATACCAACTGATACGGTATTAGTCCGTGAATGAGTCGATCTAGGTACAATGATCCCAAATCCGGTTGAATGAGGCGAATCCAGATGCGGAATGAAACGTGGAGATGGAATGGATGCAGGAAGACGTAGAGATGAACCAAAGAGAGTCAACGAAAGGAACCAAGGCTGAAGAGCCAAGACCCCGCTCCGTGAATGTCCTAAACCCGTCTCCAATACAACTTTACACTAGCTCCGGCTGGACTAGCACAAAGAGGGACTCGTGAAGGCTCGAAGCACCAATGCGAAGGCGGTTGACACGAACAAGCTCAGCCAAGAAAACAACGACAATGCCAACCAAAAACTCTCTTGTGCTTTGATTGATTTTGTGAATGATTACAACTGTAATTCTAAGCAATGAAAAACGTATCCTATTCAGCAGCTAAAGAGACTATATATAGACTCTTTTATCTAGACAAAATAAAGAAAAGAAAACTAAAACATTTGTGGAAGGTTTTAACAAGAGAGCTTCCACAAATGTAGCTAACAACTTAACAAACAACTAATCAGCATCAAAATAGGCTGACTTATTCAAAACAGATCCTTGGGAGTGAGTTGGACGGTTTTTAAGAGGGAAATGGGCTGATTTGTTCACAACAGATCCATGAGTGATTTGGACGGTTTTTAAGAGCCCAAATGATGATCCGACTGATGGAGCTGGTTACTCTCTTGGGCCTCCTTGGACGTGAGCAACTGGTTACTCTCTTGGGCTGCCTTGGACGTGAGCAGCTGGTTACTCTCTTGGGCTGCCTTGGACGTGAGCAGCTGGTTACTCTCTTGGACCTCCTTGGACGTGAGCAACGTCTCTTCCCTTTGCTTGCTTGCTCCTGCATTCACCAAGAGATTAACACATGATGTATGGAAGTTAAATGGTTCACGCATGGTGCCAAGCAATAGCACTTCCCTTGACGTAACTTCTTGGATCTCCTTAGCTCTTGCCCTAGTAATGGGCCCTTGATCTCTTCCATGTGATGGTCCTACATCACTTGTTGTAAGATCTAATGAACTTGTTGTCAGGCTAGGGTCAGGATCAATTGTGAGATCCTAGCCCGTAGCGCTCCGAGTCCCGTGGATTCGGCGTGTTATATTTTTTCTTACGCATTTCACAAAACATTCGTCATGCGTACCTGCATATTACTGTCAAGATAAATTATTACTTATTATATGAAATAAGATTATTGTGAGAAAAGATATATATGATCTATTTTTGCGGTACAAACTCTCTTTTTGGTTTCAATAGGGTCTTACAATTGTGTTTTTGAAACCTTGGTAAAAACAATTAACATAATAATAAGGCATATTTATTTATCACACACAATGTGATTTCTAGTCTCATTGTGGTTACATACAAAATGTTTGGTAAGCAATGGTCATGATGATGACCTTTGAAGATGAGACTCATTTATTTATTTATCTATCTGATATACAAAATATTTTGAGCATGATGGTGGTTATGATAGTGATTGTAATACAACCCCTTGTTTAAAGGTTATGATTTACACCTTAAAATTGGATAATTTTTAAAAATTAGTCAACAAACCTAAATATCATGAAATGATGAATTGGATGAAATAAGAGTGAAACAAACCGAAAACAGAATTAGAATTTGTGTATATACCGCCGGAGGTAACCAATGCACGGTCATAGACATGAGAACCAAGAAAACGAGAACCAACATGACTCATGTGTAATGCCTGGAATTTTAGTTCCCGTAGGAGAGCGGTTTGATAGTCTTTAGTGGTGGCCACCGCCCTTGCGGCTTAGTCGTACCGTAGGTGCGGTGATCTAAGTGAAAGGGATTTTTATTCCATCTTCTTTCCGAACTTTCGTTTCCTTCTTTTCGACCCCTCGTTCTCTAAGTTATCCTTGGCTGCTTGACCTTTTGTTCTTTCCCTAAATGAGCAACCCTCTCTCTCGCCGCTTTCATTTCACGTTACTCTTCTTCTCCTACCCTCTCTTCTCTTCCTCTATCTCTTTCTTTGGAACTCTTGGTATCTTCTCCTATGGGGCTTCCTCTCCTCTTGTGTGAGCTGCTCATTCTGGATATGGAATAGAATCAGCAGATCCGAGATGCGTGAGTAATCTCTTCCCCTCCATCTTCTTCTTTTTGATCCCTGATGGTGGAAGCCATGGATTCTCAAGCTTGGTCCTCTTTTGTGTTGCATGTGAGGGGATCCGATCTAGGCAATGGAGTGGTGTGTGAATCCATGTGATGGAAGTCCACGTGGTAGCAAGCCAGCTGGAGGCAGCTCTGAACATCAAGAAACCAACCGAAGACTTGTTAGGATCTTTTGGAGTTCGATCGCACCCGCTGCTGGACAGCGCCGCGGGGGCGCCCTCAGCACCAGAGCCGCAGAGGCGGCTGGCCTGAGCCTTGGGGGTGGCCCCCTAGGCCGTAGGGGCGGCTCGAGCACAACTCAGGCTTCCGGTGCAGCCTTCTGCTCTTCTCCGTGGCCACGTTTCTTTGTTTCGCGACTAAGTCCCTACCCCAGTGAGTACCCCGTCTTCGATCTTGTGTCCATCTCTTATCCTAGTGAGGTTATGTGTTAGAATCATGCTATGTTGGATCTAGATAAACCTTGTGGAATCACATGTAGTCGCTTTGAACCTTAGGTGAGTGTTTGAGGATTGATTGAACGTTCTAAGGCTAGAAGTGTGGATGTTATCATGTGAGGCTTGTCGAGAGTGTGAGATTGAGGTCTTATGATTGTTAAGATTGTGGAGAATAGGATGTGAATATCCTAGCATGTGTTATGATGGTTGTGTTTTTGTAAGTTCGTGAGGACTTGGAGTGCTATCCTAGATTATGAGAGTGTATAATCTTGTAAGGTCAATAGGACTAGAAATCTAAAGACTTCTATCTTATGGGAGCGATGTTGATTATGTGCCTTGTTTTGATCAGGCTTTGAGTATATTCCTACGGGAAGTGAGATCGGTTGTTCTCGGTTTAGCTTGGAGACGAGGTAAGTCTCCGGACTTACTTAGATAGCTTATATGTATTAATTTTATGTGTGATGGTGGTGTGTGTTAAGCTTTGTTATAACTATGAAACCGGACTAGGACGACTTATATATATATTTTTGGCACAAGTGTATGTATATCGGGCGGCGACATCACTACCAAGCTCCCGAGGGAGACTGGGAGGTTCTCTACGACCAGGCCATACACGGTATACGGGGAGGGCACTACACCACTCCATATAGTATACGGGAGGTGCACCGAACCACTCTTGTTGTTATACGGGGACAGGGGCGAGAGTCTTAAGACTTCTCTTGTCACAATCTTAATAATTGGAACTAGTAATGGAATGTCGTAAATAAATGATCATAATTCGGCTTGTGTGTGTGAGCATGTTACGTGTTTATGATTACTTATGTGTGTATGCCATTACCGTCTTTCTAATACTTAGAATGTTAGCTAACGGTTTATACCGATGTTGTAGATGGCTTGCAGGTCAAGGATGCTGCCGAGTGGTCCGGAGGAGTGGGCAGCCGAGGTTCCGTACATCATAGGGCGAGCTGGGGATTTGAGTCTTCTTTTTGTTGTAATATTTTTTATATTGTTGATGTTGTTGTAAGAACTCGGCTGGAGTCTTTCTTTCATTAGTATTCGGGAATCATAACTATTGCATAAAATGTATTTCGGTTTGGCCTTTTATTTGTGCCTTGTTGCAAGATCCCGTGAAATTGTTGTTAAGATAAGGGTCGGAACCCATGTGAGGTATCCACCAACAACACTTTGAGTCCCGCGGATTTGGGGTGTTAAAATATGGTATCAAAGCCCTAGGTTGACAACAATGACACTCGCAATCTTCTAAATGCCGAATAGAAATAAACAGAACCCGCTAGGGTTCTGAGTTCTAAAAATGAATTTCGTTTTCAAATCACGAGCATAGTCGGGTTTGGGATAGAATGTACGGGACACCCACTCCTTCCACAGATCTTGACAGCTTAGTTGTGGATTTCCTGGACCTTGTATTAGTGTTGTGGATTTCCTGGATTTGTTATGTTGGTATTTTTGTTAATATGGGACATATATAGACATATATACGTGCTTATGATATATAGTAGCATATAGAAATATAGGACCTTATAGTTAAGATGATAGAAAGATATCATCGCCCTTGGACGATGTCGTTTGGCTTAGGATAGTGTGCGTACGAGGATGAGGACGCTCAAGTACCGAGTTGAGCATCACGTTCTGACGAACACCTTGGCGTTTCATCGGACTCCTTTTGAGGATGTCAAAGTAACCATGTGAAGGCTAATGAAGACATTAACCGCAATGACAAAATAGTAGAAGGAAACCTCGAGACAACTTAAGCAAACCCGAGATGGAACCTATACAAGTACGAAGGCGACAGGAAGAGATGAGGGTGGTTATGAGGAAGCAATAATGGAGCATTAATAAAGCAACTAGAGACAACAAACTTATGATTCTTCCAAGTGCCGTGTCTACAAACTGAAGACGCGAATGAAGTGGCGATGAATACAGTCTCGCTCGAGCAGAAAAGTAGCATTCAATTAAGGCAAGTGTTGCATAGGCACTCCTAAGCACGAGAGTCAAGATGACAAGTATGGTCGAACAAATTGTGAAAGATTTAAAAGACCCGTAAGTTAAGCTTACGGAAGTACCAGAAGATGAAGTGTCAATTTTACGAGAATATAGGCGGGTTGACTTATTCAAACATACGAGAGTTACGAGAAGAATCGCATCGTGAAGATTCACATGGTAGAATTTCCTTAGTGGAGTTAACCGGCTTCCGTTATGATGATAAAGCTAAGAAATGCCAAGAAGAAAGAAGTTGAGTAGATGTTGGCCCCAAGAGGATGAGAGACGCAACAAAAAGCTTTTATTTATGGAAAGACCTAAGTATATATTGTAGTACTTTTTCACATACATGAGGAAGCCTAACAGAAGAGCTAGTTGACCCGGAGATACAACTTAGTAACTAGTCTATTCGCACCGCTCTAGCCCCACTGGGTGAATCCCTAACAACCACAAGCCGTTGAACTCTCGCTTCTACACTCCTAACGCCTAGTTGTGTAAGTCAACAAGTGAGTTTTGCTTACGTGACAAAAGACAGATTGAAAGCAAAGGTAAAGCCGTCCAGTGATCAAGTAAAGGTTACAAAGTGAATGGACGCTATATGGGGATAGAATATTTGAGAAGGTGTACTTGAAGGACATCATAGAAGAATGGTTAAGCCTGTGAAAGAGAGTTATACGACAAAACAAGGCCAAGGAGGGTATAGTTATCCTATGAAAGAAGAAGGAAGCATAAAGTGTAGAATGAACTAACGGAGTTCAAGGTAAGAGTACCCCGAGGAGGGTAGCCTTCGTGGGAATGGAAACATGAAAAGTAAGAAGTAAGGTAAGTTGTTGACCTTGGAGAAGGTCAGGTATAAATAAGTTGGCTGGTGACAACCAAGAACGCACATGTGCCGGTTGTATATTGATGAGTGTAAATAGGAAGGGTAGACAAGACTATGGGAATATAGAGGATCGGTAACAAGATCTTGGAGTATTTCCGGTGGTTCGATGTAGGTAGTGAGGAAGTATGTCAACTGAAGCAAAATTGTCTTAATCAAGTAATATTGCATGGGCTCAAGGCAAGTAACTGTAATACACCTCCCAGGGAGGGATTGTAACGGCCCTTTTTGACGACCTTCTTAGGTCATGGGATTGGCATATTTTGAAACGGCACGGTTTAGAACCTTTAAGGTTTGATCATGATAAAAGGAACTAGTGGATCAAGAGGAAGGTGAAGCTTTCCTAGTTGCCTTACGCAAATGGGAAAATATATAAAGATTATGCATGGTATTTTCGTGATAATGAAACAGATTATATGTTGTTGTCCCGAACAAGATATGAGTTAAAGTTTCTAGACTCGCCCGAAGGAGCCATGGTGGCCATGGTGTGAATCGGATGACCGAGTTATAGTGATGCTACAAGCTTTGAGCTTAGGATGTTAGTACTGAGAAGTAATGAGTTGGAAATTTCAGTGGTTTTGAATGGGGAATTTCTTCTAGCATTTCCCACAGGGCATACTGGTACGGTGATGAGGAAAAGGACGGGACGGTGAAGCTGTATTATGATTATCGAGATATCCGTATGGTGTACGACAAGTAGAGGTATCATCGCCGTAGTGGACGGCTCGTTAGACTAGTTGCATGTGATTCCAGTGTTTTATATGACCGACTTGAAGTCGGGATGTCACTAACTAAGGGTAAGAAAAGAAAGGACCTACGTAAGACGGCATTTTTGGACCGGTATGGTCACTACTAGTTGTGATGAAGTTGTTTGAGCTCACCAGTACGATCGACGAGCTTAGAGATTTTATAAATGACTATCAATCGATTTTCAGAATCGGATTACAGTGGTGGTGTACAACGTGTGGTTTTTCAGGAGGTTCCAAGGTGGACCATAACCTAATGTTATCCATGACACTACTGATGTGCGAGATGTACGAATGATTCTTTAAGTTTTGACTCTTGATAAGAGTTTGTTGTACTCTCAGAGTTGAAAGGAACAAGGTTAACACGGGATGACAATAATACAGGTTATGCGGGATAATATTTATGAGCAGAGTTATCTAAGTGGGAGTTAGGACGTCTAAAGTGACTTCCTAGGACATGTAGTGACAACGGGAGAGATCAAGTTGATCCAACGAAGACCAAGGTGGTATTTTCGCTGCTACCTCCAAGGAATGTGGAGGAGGTATGCAACTTTTAGGTTGGTGGGCTATAACTACCGAGTTGCGGAATGGTTTCAATGCCCTTCCTTTTTGAGGAAGTATACGAGAATGGTATGGCCCCAGCCGTGTCCTTGGAGCTTTGAAAAGCAGCAGAGGTGAGTGATCTCTACTCCGATATCTTTTGCATAAACAAAGAGTCTTGTGGACTTGGTGACAAATAGTGATGCATCCAAGCGCGGCTTGGGATGCAAATGAAGTAACAAGAGAGGTTTCGTGTATGTGTTAGACAACTTGGGTATATGAGAGTCAAAGAAAGCTTCATCAAGAGCTTCATCCATGGAAATGGATGAAGGAGAGGTGAAGGAGTTAAGTAGCAAGGAAGAAGAAGGGAGGGAGGAAGAGTAGCTTACCAAACTGGATCTAAGTCTCCTCCACTGCAGCAAAGAGCTTCGAAGACAAGGATGGTGAAGAAGGATCACAAGAGAGGAAGAGTGGGAAAATGAACGTGAATGAGAAAGAGTGAAGAGAGAGGGAAAGGTGAGCTACAAAAGGGTGGGATAACAAAGGGTCAACTGTCCCACTTGTCTCCTTACTCAAGGAACCGAGGGGTTGGAAAGCAAAAGGTTGAATAACAAAGTGTCGGTCCGGGATTTTGGAATAAATCCCGACACTCAGCACCCCGTGCCTGCGGGAAGATTGAGCCGCGCACATGGGAATATCGAAAAACCGCTCAATAGCCGGAATAAAAATTCCGGATGTTACAATGGTTATAGTGGGTTTTTCCAAGTCCCAATTCAGCCGGATGACCAATAAAAAAACTACATTAACTTGTCCAATGGGAACATTTGCATATAGGAGAATGCCATTTGGGCTATGTAATGCACCCGCCACCTTTCAAAGGTGTATGATGGCTATTTTTTCCGAATATATTGAGAATATTATGGAAGTGTTCATGGATGATTTCTCGGTGTATGGTTCTTCCTTTGATCATTTTCTTGCTAATCTATCTTTGGTGTTGAATAGGTGTGAGGAAACTAACCTTGTTTTAAATTGGGAGATATGAGACTTCATGGTGAGTGAAGGTATAGTCTTGGGACATTTGGTCTCCCATCGAGACATTGAAGTTGATAGAGCTAAAATTAACACTATAGAGAAGTTGTCACCACCTAGCTCGATGAAGGGGGTAAGGAGTTTCTTGGGGCATGCCGTTATTTACGGGAGGTTTACTAAAGATTTCTCCAAATTTCTAAGTCTCTCGCTAACCTATTAATGAAAGATGTTGAGTTTGTTTTGTTGAAGGATTGCCTTGAAGCTTTTTATAGGTTGAAGAATGCTTTGATCATCGCCCCAATTATGCAACCTCCGGATTGGAGCTTACTGTTGGAGTTGATGTGTGATGCGAGTGACGTGGTGATGAGGGACCATCCGAGCTAGCATCTCCGGAGTATGAGGGAGCTATCACACGTTCCCGAGCTAAGCAGATTGAGCATGAGACCGAGGGCTTGCTGATGTTATTAGCTACAAATTTTCATAACGAGGCTTGGCTCCTAAGTAAGCAAGAGAGCAACGACGCCAAGGCACAGGACTCAGCCAGCCCCGCATATGACGCCGTTGCTCCTCCTCACATTTCCAGCACCGGTCCATGTCTCTCATTGAGGAATGAGGTTTTTTAAGGCCTGCTTAGTGATTGTGTGTTTTAAGTAGCCCATTGGGCTTAATTTCCAAATTTTATTATGTCTTTTGTTTAAAGAGCTGAAACTATTTAAAGGCTCTTTTCATTACTTTTTAGGTAGATTATTATTGGTGAAAAACACTTGTTTTCAGATTTCATCTTCAATCAAAGGCGAGTTTTGATTGAAGAGTTATTGTGATCAGATTTGGCTTAGTTGTTTCGCGTGTGTCAATTGCTCTCGGGTTCTTGGTGATCGTGAGATTCCATAAGCATCCTCCTCGTGTTATCGATGTTCTAAGTCGGCTGTGTGAGGTTGTAAGGGGCTGAGTTCGTTGCATCGTTCTTGGTGGTTCTTGATCCCGAGATCAAGGGTTTCCACGTCGTTTGTGTCGGGTTCATCTACATCGTACCTTTTCTTTAATTTCCGTACCTTCATATTCATTTTAGCGTCTTCTTTTGTTCCCTTTGTTCGCATTCCACGCAGCACACGAACAACCCTAGTCGGCTGCCTTAATCTTCCTGTTCTGCGTCCTTTCCTTCCTTCCTACCGTCGTCTAGATTGAGCCAACGTCGGGTCTGCCCCGTATCAATTGGTATCAGAGCTCGAGGGTTGACGACGGATCGATCTTGTGTCTTTCCTTCTTATCGTGTCAGTTTTGAAT
This sequence comes from Fagopyrum homotropicum, assembly GCA_033239125.1. NCBI lineage: Eukaryota > Viridiplantae > Streptophyta > Magnoliopsida > Caryophyllales > Polygonaceae > Fagopyrum > Fagopyrum homotropicum. The sequence goes on from BSWB01000005.1 coordinate 66,327,808, forward strand.
TTTGCGAGCTTTCTTCTTGTGTTCTTGAAACTGATTGTGCTTGACTTGTTGTGTTGAAGGTTGTGTTGGTTTGTGAGTATCCTAGGCTGACCATCACCATCTCCTCGACAAACCCTACTGCCGCCGGCCTTTGCTTACACACGCCCTGCCGCCCATAAACCTTAATCGCCATTGCTGCCGACTGTGCCCTACTTGGTTGTGCCATAACCGGCTGTGCCCTAATCGACTGCCATTGGACTTGTTATTCTTCAAACTCCATAACCCACGTTCAAGCACTAGGAGAAGATCTCTTTTGTTTCAATTTTAATTTATTTTGTAATTATTAGCCAGATTTGTTGGTCAAGGAAGTTCCTACATTTTAGGTAACAAAAAGCATATCATTCAAAAAAAGAAAGAAAAAGGAAGCTGATCATTCAAAAAAAAAAAAAAGAAGCTGATCATTCAAAAAAAAAAGAGAAGTTTTATTACATTTTATTTGATTTTGTGATCTTTAGTCTTGTATGTTATCTTGTGGTGCAAACTGCCTAATCACGTCATTATCTCCCAGCACTCTCGAGGCTTTCAGCAAGAACATACGCTCGGCTAACCATCGGCAACCCATCACCTTCATCGTCCGCAGCCTCATCGCCCACACCCTCATCGCCTGCACCCTCATCTCTCACCACGTCTTCCCTCTCACCTTGCTACCTCTAACCTAGCCTCGGATTACTCACACTCCAAGGCAGTCCGGAAGTGCAACAAGTAGAGCTTTAATTGGTGAGTCTTCTTCTTTTCTTCTCTTCAAAGATTCTGTTTGGTGATCTTCTTAAGTCCTTGTGATTCAGTTCTGTCCATTCGTGAGTATTGTTGAGTTTGAGCTGATTTCGCATAGAACTGAATTGCATTGAGTCCTAATCAATTTTTGGTTGTTTTGGATACCTAGACACCTTAACTCAAGTGGGGTTTTTGACTCATTCGAAGCGATCCATCAACAAGCCTGACTATCACAAGAGTGTGAGCAGAAAAAGGAGTGAAACACTTGAGAGGTGTTTTGATTTCTAACCTTAACATATTCAGTGTTTGTTTTCTTTGTGATAATGTCTACCCATAGCCGTGTTTCGACGACAAGCCCCGAGCCGACAGATCCAACAACATTCAGCTTGTTGAAGCAAATGAACGACAACATTGCCGCTTTGACCACTCGTATGAGGGCTCTAGAAGCTCGCCAGCCCTTAGCTTAAGCCTTTGAGCAAGGAGACCATTCACAACAGCCACCGTAGCCCCGAGGTCCTTTGCCCAACCAACGAGCCGCCTTTGAGGCCACTAACATGGCGCAGCAAGGCAATACACCGCAGGAGCTTTTGCAGCCGCCTTTTCAAGGCCACCCTGGTCACTGATATGGGTATGATCCTTGTCCCAACTCTCCTTTACCTAGAAACGTTGTCCCTCCCATTAATGAGCACAGGTACAATGAGGAAGAGGAACGGTCAATGACGGGAGAGGCTTGGGCTCCACCACCGTATCAAGGGTATCAAGGATATCAACGTAGGAACTGGGAACCCGAACAAGACGGGATTGGTAAGATAAAGGTGAAAATCCCCGTCTTCGAGGGCAAGTGTGATCCGGATACATACATGTTGTGGGAGACCAAGATAGAGCAAATTTGGTCATGCCACAATTTTCCCGAGCACAAGAAGGTGCAATTGGCGGCCTTGGAATTTCAGGAACTTGCTCTTATTTGGTGGGATAAGCTAGTACGGGAAAGGAGACTTGCTCTTGATCCCCCCGTGGCTACTTGGGAACAAATGAAAGTAATGAAGAGAGCTCGGTTCATACCTCACCATTACCATAGGGAGCTTCGGCAATGCCTTGAGAACTTGAGGCAAGGCAATCTGAGCGCCGAGGAAACCTTCAATGCCATGTAAGTTGCAATGGCCCGAGCCAATGTGTCGGAGGATGAAGAGGCTACAATGGAAAGGTATCTTAGAGTATTGCATCCTTCTTTAGCTAACGAGGTAGACTTGTTTCCATATGGTTCTATGACAGAATTGCTACATTTAGCGATAAAAGTGGAAAGGAAGTCCAAGAGTAGGTACCAAGGAGCGGGATACAATGCACCTAACGCAGTGAACAAGTGGAAGAACTCGTCCTACGGAAAGGAGAGCGCCGCTGCGAAGGGAGGAACAACCGCTACACAAGGAGCCGACACCAGTGCTAGGCGTGGTGCCACACACTCCGGCTCCTCGTATCCTCCCAAGGCCAACCCGGCTGCTCCTTCGGGATCTAAGCTAAGTAATTCTAATCCTCTTGTGCCTAATGCTAATTCTAGAGCTAGAGATGTGACTTGTTTTAAGTGCCAAGGTAAAGGGCACATGATGAGAGAATGTCCAAACAAAAGAGTCCTTATGATCAATTATCTAGGTCAATATGAGTCGGAATCCGACAATGATGAAAATGTATTTGACAATGTTATTGACAATCCTGTTTTTGATAATGATGATGATGAGGATATAGGGTATGAACATGGGGAAGCCTTGATAGCTAGGAGGACTTTACACTTACAACCTACTCCTTGTGAAGATAATCAAAGAGAAAATCTATTTCACATTTGATGCTTAGTAAAGGGGAAGGCTTGTAACGTTATAATTGATGGTGGGAGTTGTTGCAACATAGCTAGCACGGAATTGATTTCTAAATTGCAAATAGCAACTTTCTACCACCCTAGGCCTTACAAGCTACATTGGATGAATGATTGTGGGGAGCTTAAGGTAAACAAGCAAGCTAAAATTCACATTACCTTAGGACATTATGAAGACACTATTCTATATGATGTGGTTCCAATGCAAGCTTGTCATGTTTTGTTAGGCCGACCTTGGCAATATGATAGGAAAGTATTGCATAACGGTTTTACTAACAAGTATTCTTTTACCTTTAAAGATAAACTTGTTACTCTCAAGCCTATGACTCCTATGCAGATTTCGGAGGCTTTTGAGAAGAAATCAAGAGAAGCTGTCCAAGCAAGCAACGATCACACCGAGACGACGCCGGCCAAGGGAGGAGCGTTTTCTGCAGCCGCCAAGGAAGCCGACGCCATGGACAACCGCGCTGCAGCAAGGACCGCCGCCAAAGGCAAAGCAAACGCAGCAGCCGTCCATCCCCCACCGAGGACATTGCTCGCAGCCAAGAGGGAGTACATCACAGATTACCTACCTTCCGATGTTGCGCTCGTGTGTTGTGTAAAGGGCTGAATTTGGTAAGCAACTCGACCCTAGTTGATTTACCCCATAGTATTTTAGCTATCTTGGATGAGTTTGCAGATGTGTTTCTGGATGAAATACCCCCCGGGTTGCCACCATTGCGGGGTATTGAGCATCAAATAGATCTTATTCCCAGAGCTACTCTCCCAAACCGACCCGCCTATAGAATGAACCCAAAGGAGAGTGAGGAGATTCAAATGCAGGTACAAGAGCTCCTTGATAAGGGCAACATTCGAGAGAGCCCTAGTCCTATGGCGGTTCCGGTTCTACTAGTCCCTAAGAAGGACAACACTTGGCGGATGTGTGTTGATTGTAAAGCTGTCAACAACATCACCATCAAGTACCGTCATCCCATTCCCCGCCTTGATGACATGCTGGATGAGCTACATGGAACTACTACCTTCTCCAAGATCGACCTTAGAAGTGGCTATCATCAGATTCGAATGAAGGAGGGCGACGAATGGAAGACGGCATTCAAGACCAAGTTTGGGCTCTATGAGTGGCTTGTTATGCCATTCGGCTTGACTAATGCTCCCACCACATTCATGCGCCTTATGAACTATGTTTTGAGGAAGTTCATAGGGAAGTTTTTCGTTGTCTACTTCGACGACATACTCGTCTATAGCCGGTCCGCAGAGGAGGATGCGGATCATCTACGTCAGGTTGTTTCTACTCTTAGACTTGAACACTTATATGCTAATATTAAGAAGTGTGATTTCTACACAAATGAAGTTATATTTCTTGGCTTTGTAGTGTGTGCTCAAGGGCTGCGAGTAGATGAGGAAAAGATCAAAGCTATTCGAGATTGGCCAACCCCGAGATCTATTGGTGATGTGCGCAGCTTTCATGGATTGGCTAGTTTTTATAGGCGATTTGTGAGAGATTTCAGTACCATAGCCGCTCCTCTAACCGAGATCACTAAGAAGAATATACCATTCGTGTGGGGAGAGGTCCAAGAGAGAGCTTTCGAAAAGCTCAAGTGGATGTTGACCAACGCCCCATTGCTTGTTCTCCCGGACTTCACTAGGCCATTTGAGGTGGAGTGTGATGCGTCGGGTATAGGAATTGGTGGAGTACTTATGCAAGAGGGAAAACCCATCGCCTTCTTTAGTGAGAAATTGAAAGGTCCAACTCTAAACTACTCTACTTATGATAAGGAGCTCTATGCATTGTTTAGAGTGCTTAGGACTTGACAACATTATCTTTGGCCTAGAGAGTTTATATTGCATACTGATCATGAATCATTAAAGCACTTCCTTATGTGATTAGGAGCCAAGATAAACTTGATAGAAGGCATGGTAGGTGGATGGAGTTCATTGAAACATTTCCTTATGTGATTAAGTTCAAGAAAGGAAAATATAATGTAGTAGCTAATGCACTTTCTAGGAGACATGTTTTGTTCACTACATTCGATGCTAGAGTTCTTGGCTTTGTTTACATTAAGGATTTATATGCAAAGGATGATGATTTTGGAGAGATTTATAAAGCTTGTGTGGAAAAAGGGGTTGTAGATAAGTTTTACTTGTTTGATGGCTTCTTGTTTAGAGTTGATAAAGTGTGCATTCCAAAGTGTTCTCTTAGGCTCTTACTTGTGGATGAATCCCACAGGGGAGGTTTGATGGGTCACTTTGGTAGAGATAAGACATATCATATGCTACATACTCATTTTTATTGGTCACACATGCTTAGGGATGTTGAGAATTTTGTGAAAAGATGCTTAGAATGCTTGAAAGCAAAGTCTAGAGTAATGCCACATGGTTTGTATACCCCTTTACCCATTCTTGCAGCTCCTTGGGAAGATATTAGTATGGACTTTATTTTGGGGTTACCTAGGACTAAGAGGGGAAGAGACTCTATTTTTGTGGTGGTAGACAGGTTCTCTAAGATGGCACACTTCATAGCTTGTCATAAAACGGATGATGCCACTAATGTTGCAAACCTCTTCTTTAGAGAAGTAGTTAGGCTACATGGAGTTCCTAGAACCATTGTTAGTGATCAGGATGTGAAATTTCTTAGTTACTTTTGAAGACTTTATGGGGTAAGCTAGGTACTAAGTTGTTGTTCTCTACCACTAGCCACCCTCAAACTGATGGCCAAACCGAAGTAACTAATAGGACTTTAGGGACACTTTTAAGGGCTGTAATTAAGAAGAATTTGAAAGAGTGGGAGGATGTGTTACCACATGTTGAGTTTGCATATAACAGGACCATCCATTCTTCCACTAACATGACTCCTTTTAAGTGTGTGTATGGTTTGAATCCCTTAACCCCTTTTGATCTTATGCCGTTACCTTCAAAGGAGCGAGTAGATTTCAATGCAGGTAAACAGGTTGAGTACATTAGAGGATTACATGAGAAGACACGGCTGAGCTTAGAGGAGAAAGCAGCTCGGACCGCAGCTAAGGCAAACAAGGGACGGAGGAAGCTGTTGTTTGAGCCCGGAGATCTCGTGTGGTTACATCTTAGGAAGGAGCGTTTCCAAGAGCTTTGAAAGTCCAAGCTATCACCTAGGGGTACCGGTCCTTTCAAGGTGCTTCACAAAGCCGGTGACAACGCTTATGTATTGGATCTTCCGGAGGAATTCGGGGTCAGCCCGACCTTCAATGTTAGAGACCTCAGTCCGTTCCCACCTATGGATGTAGAGCTTGAAGATTCGTGGACGAATCCTTCCCAAGAGAGGGGGAATGATGAGGGACCATCTGAGCTTGCATCTCCGGAGTATGAGGGAGCTATCACACGTTCCCGAGCTAAGAAGATTGAGCATGAGACCGAGGGCTTGCTGATGTTATTAGCTACAAGTGTTCATAACGAGGCTTGGCTCCTAAGTAAGCAAGAGAGCAACGACGCCAAGGCATAGGACTCGGCCAGCCCCGCACATGACGCCGCTGCTCCTCCCCACATTTCCAGCACCGGTCCATGTCTCTCATTGAGGAATGAGGCTTTTTAAGGCCTGCTTAGTGATTGCGTGTTTTAAGTGGCCCATTGGGCTTAATTTCCAGATTTTATTATGTCTTTTGTTTAAAGAGTTGAAACTATTTAAAGGCTCGTTTCATTACTTTTTAGGTAGATTATTATTGGTGAAAAACACTTGTTTTCAAATTTCATCTTCAATCAAAGGCGAGTTTTGATTGAAGAGTTATTGTGATCAGATTAGGCTTAGTTGTTTCGCGTGTGTCAATTGCTCTCGGGTTCTTGGTGTTCGTGAATTCCATAAGCATTCTCCTCGTGTTGTCGATGTTCTAAGTCGGCTGTGTGAGGTTGTAAGGGGCTGAGTTCGTTGCATCGTTCTTAGTGGTTCTTGATCTCGAGATCAAGGGTTTCCACGTCGTTTGTGTCGGGTTCATCTACATCGTACCTTTCCTTTAATTTCCGTACCTTCGTATTCAGTTTAGCGTCTTCTTTTGTTCCCTTTGTTCGCAGGCCACGCAGCAGACGAACAGCCCTAGTCGGTTGTCTTAATCTTGTTGTTCTGCGTCCTTTCCTTCCTTCCGTCGTCTAGATCGAGCCAACGTCGGGTCTGCCCCGTATCACGTGGCCGTTGGGGCCATGCTAGGACAAAGGAAAGATGGGCTTACACATGCCATCTACTACGCTAGCAAAACACTAGATGAGGCCTAACTCAATTATGCCACCACTGAAAAGGAGTTCCTAGCGGTTGTGTATGCTTTTGAACAGTTCCGGTCATATCTAGTGGGAGTCAAGGTGATTGTGTACACGAATCATGTTGCTATCCGTTATTTACTTGCAAAGAGGGACACCAAACCTCGCCTAATTCGGTGGATCCTTCTTCTCCAAGAATTTTATTTGGGGATTCGAGAGAACAAGGGGACCAAAAACTGCGTAGCGGACCACCTTAGGAGACTTCCTCCCTTGGAGATTGAGAGAGACGAGATCCCGATTGATGACTCATTCTGAGATGTGCAATTGCAAGTGGTGGAGGAGTGTCTATTCCTTGTATCTAGAGGAAAGGAGCCATGGTTTGCGGATATCGTGAACTACTTGGTATGTGAAGAAGTGCCTCCCGGAATGTCCTTTGCCCAAAGAAAGAAGTTTTTCAAGGACGTGAGGCACTATTTTGGGAGTGAACCTCTCTTATTCAAGAGATGACCGGATAGAGTATTCCGAAGATGTATTCTAGAGGATGAGATGGAGAGCATGATCCGGCATTGCCACTCTCTACCATATGGAGGACATGCTAGCTCACACAAGACATGTGCCAAGGTATTAAAATCCGGATTTTACTGGCCTAACTTGTTTCGTGATGTGCAGAGTTTTGTTGTGGTATGTGACGCTTGTCAAAGCACGGGAAACATTTCAAGGGGAAACGATATGCTATTGAACAACATTCAAGAGGTGGAGATATTTGATGTTTGGGGTGTGAACTTCATGGGTCCATTCCCCTCTTCATGTGGCAAACCTCTACATCCTCTTTGCGGTGAACTACGTATCATGGTGGGTGGAAGCAATCGCTTCTCCAACAAATGACGTCAAGGTAGTGGTGCGGTTCTTCAAATGAGTGATCTTCCCAAGATTTGGAACACCAAGAGTGAATATAAGTGGGCAAGTTGAGATCTCCTACCGGGAGATCAAGGGGATTTTGGAAAAGGCGGTTTTAAGGACTAGAAAGGATTGGGCCATGAGGCTTGATGATGCTTGTAGGCAAATAGAACTGCCTTCAAAACACCAATTGGAACAACCCCCTACAAGTTGTTTTGTGGCAAGTCTTGCCACCTCCCGGTCAAAATGGAGCATAGAGCATTTTGGGCCATAAAGTGATTGAACTTTGACATCATGGAGGCCGGTGAGAAGAGGTTTCTAGACATCAATGCACTTTAGGAGCTTAGATTTGATGCTTACGGGAATGCCCGAATCTACGAGATGGCTCACGCCATCTCGTAGCCTACATTTGAACCTTGCTCGGGGACGAGCAAGCGACAAGTATGGGGTATTTTGATGACGTGATTTATGACACTAGATTAGGCACTCTTTTAGGTAGTTTTTGCATTCATTCATGCATGGTTTGCCTATGTTCGGGACGTTTATGCTTAATCAAGTCATTTTGTCGGAATAGACGTCTACACGAGCATTTGTCGGTTTTGTAGTTATTTTGGAGAGCTTTCATACATTATTGATCACATCCGAGGATCAAGCCTCGTGACGGACCGAATTCGAGGTTCCAATGAAGCAGACCTAGAGAAAAGAAGAAGAAATTGACCTTAGTTGATGCGAGCCATGCACCGGCTTTGTGTTTAGCCATGATCCTAGCCATGCAACCACTCATCTCGGTTCAGCTCCCACCCATCTCGGCTGAGATGCTCTTTGAAGGGACCGAGATCACCTGTTGGACCACCTTGACACTTGGCACACTCCTTCCAGCCCACGACATTTCGCTCCCATGATGGAGAAGAAGTGTTATATTGCAACTTGCACACATTTTGCAGAGGATTCTCACCTTGGACTAAATTTTGAATCTTTTTGGGCAAGCCATAGTGTGGAGAAGAGAAGAAGAAAGCTCCCATTGAAGAGCAGAAGAAGAACACACCATTTAATAGCTTTAGAGTGAGTTTTTGAGATTCTTGTAGTGAGGAAAGTTGTAGAGATTGTTGTGCTCGTTTTGAATCTACTCTTGGAAGGTTGTAAATTGGTTCTAAACTCATTAATCAACTTGTTCTTGCTTTATATTGCTTCCTTTCTCCTCATCTAGCTAGCATGCATATTTGATGATATGATGATGAATGATTTTAAGATAATTGTTGTTGGCTATGTAGCATGGGATTCTAGGGAGATGGATGAAAGGTTATGGCTAGGATTATGATAGATTGAACTTAGATGTATCTTAGGATAGTTGCTTCCTCAAAATTCCTATCTCAATTTACAATCTCAACCTGTTCTTCAACCGTGTCGGCCGAGATGTGCTTGATCCACCCGAGGTGTGTGAGTTGTTGTTCTTATGGTGTTATATATTCATGGTAGGAAGTTGGAGAGTTGAAATTCTAGTGTTTGTTAAGCCTAATCTAGCTTAAGGTGACCTTTGTTAGTAGACTAAGTGAGGGGAGAGACTTACCCGGTAATTCCAGACCTTAGGTATAAAAGATGAAAAACGTTAGGTAGTAGTGAGCCTCACAATCCGCTATTGGATTGAGTGTGTTAGGATTTGTAACACCCCGAATCCGCGGGACTCGGGATGCTACGGGCGGAGACCTCACAATTGTAAGAGCCTTAGTCCTTGGAGCCTAGGAGCCTTGTTGAGCCTTATCTGAGCCCTAGTTGAACCCTTTCAGCCGCCCCAACGAACCACGACGGTCGCCCCCGCGGGTAGGCGCCCCTGCGCCTCGCAGAACCGCCCTTGCGGCTCTGTGTGGGTACACCCGCTTTCGTTGACTCTTTGACCCGTGCTTTGCGGCTGACTTCCTTTATAAGCCTCCCTTTGCTTCTCTGAGAGGGTTTCTTCTTCCTCTTCAGCTCCCTTTCCATCCTTACGTTCTTCTTCTTCTTCTTCTTCTTCTTCTTCTTCTTCTTCTTCTTCTTCTTCTTCTTCTTCTTCTTCATCTCTTCTTGATCTTCCTTTGATCTTGTGAGAAGGCTTTGAGAGTTTGTTTGAGGTTTTGAGCTTGGATGATCTTGATCTTGTTGCTGAGAGTTGTTGATGTTGTGTTGAGGTTGGGGAAGTGATGTTTGCTCCTGGTTGCAGCTTAGGGTTTGCTAAGCTCTTCACCTCCATCTTCCTTTCTTTCTTTCTTTCTTTCTTCTTCTTTGTTTCTTTCTTTCTTTCCTAGCTTAGGATCACAAGGTGAGCTTGTATGGATCCTTTTCTAGCTTTTCTGATGTTCCTACATATGTATATGTGTATGTGTGTTGTTGTGGTTTGATGAAGAAGTGAAGAGAGTCGAGAAAGAGATCGAAGAAAAGTCGGGGCCAGCATTCTGCACAGACAGCCGCCCTTGCGCCTGACCTTGGCCGCCCCTGTGTGTGCCTGTGAGCCGCCCCTGCGCCTGCCTGTGAACCGCCCCTGCGCCTTGAGTGAGCCGCCCCTGCGCCTCATTAGGTCAGCTTGGAGTTCTTACTTCTATTGGTGCTTTCAGGGCATACCTTGTTGGTATGTCTCTTTCCTTCCTTTCCTTTGGCCTTGGCTTAGATGTTGGCTAGGCTAGCTTGGTTAGGATGAGTGGCATGGTAGAGATGTGCCTTAGGCACTCGTGTTGATGTTGAGGTTATGCCTTAGGCATTTGAGAGCATGTTATGATCTTGAAGTTTAGACTGAGGTTGTAGGTTGGTTTGGTTATGGAGACGAGTCTCCTAACCCTTGTAGTATTTGATGTTGTGTGCCTTGCTATTGCAGGCGTTGATTACTTCCCTAAGGAGAAGTTGTGACGTGGTATTGGATACGAGTATTACAGGTAAGTCCATAGGACTTACTTAGCGTTCAGTTGTGAGTTTGTATGATTGTGATGGTTGTGTATGTTCATATGATTGTGCATTTATAACCTAAACTTGATTAGGATGACTATTTATGATATTAAATGACCCAAGTGTATTATAACAGGTCGTAACCACTTGCCTCTGCATGCGGGTAGGAGGAGGTACCCTAAAGATGATTTCGCAGGAGGGGACGAGTGATGATCACCCCCATGCAAAACTCCTGTGTTACGTTGGATGGGACGAGGTTCTTGAGGCTCCTCGTGTTATAAAATAAGTTGAATTAGTAATGAAATAACATAATTGAATGATAATAAATGAATATGTGTGGCATTGCATGTATGAGATGTGGATGTGTGTGTGTGCTATTACCTTCATACTTATTCTTTACTGTAGCTAACGGTGTATACCGTGTTGTAGATGATCTGCAGGTTAGGAAGACTGCAGAGTGAGCCAGATGTGGTGACTAGCCGAGGACTTCTGTACATTAGGACTGCGTTGGACATGAGATCTTTTGTATCAAATGTTTACGGTTGACGTTTTGTACTCGGCTTTGTGTTTGTAAACCTTTTTGATGTATCTTATACAGCTTTTATGTATTTGGTTTTAATCTACCTGTGCCTTGTTGTAAGATCCAGTGAACTTGTTGTCAGGCTAAGGTCAAGATCTATTGTGAGATTCTAGCCCAATGTGACACTCCGAGTCCCGCGGATTCGGGATGTTACAACAATGGGTCCCGACCCTTAGCCTTGCAACAATTTTACCGGACCTTTCCAACAAGAAACAAATAAAGGCAAAATACTTAAAGCGTTTATAATGTATGCGCGGGAAAACCGAAAGGTAAAGGTATAACATGGAAACTCAGCCGAGTCCTCAAAAAACATAACTCCAAAACAAACATACGTAAGTCTACAACATAACAACATAAATCCATCCCCGTCCTATAATGTACGGAGACCCTGACTGTTCACTCCTCCGCGTCACTCGGCGGCATCCCTAACTTGCATGGGCATCTACAACAATCGGTATAAAATAGTTATCACACATTCTAGGCCTTATCAAGATAGCAACGGCACAAACACACATAGTACACATTACAAACATCACGCTCATATATATACAAACCGATGCTTATCTTCTTTATAAATTATTCCATTACTAGTTCCATTCATTCCAAAGTGTGACACAAGTAGTCTTATAACTCTCGCCGCTGTCCCCGTGTAACTAACGGGAGTGATGCGAAGCTCTCCTCGTATACCATGTGGAGTGATGAAGAAGCCCGCCTATATACCATTTATGACTTGGTCGCAGAGAGCCTTCTTGTCTCCCTCGGGAGCTGGGCAGTGATGTCACCGCCCGATAATAATAAACAAGTGGGCCAACAATATATATATATATATATCCAAGTCATCCTAATCCGGTTTTGATGATCATAAACAAGCTAAAACACACACCACCATCACTCATCAAATAATGCATAAAAACGGCTAAGTAAGTCCGGAGACTTCCCTCACTCAAGGTAACTCGAATAAAACCACTCTCAGCCTTCCGCAAGAAAACGCTCAACTCCTGACCTAATGAGACACACTATCAACAACTATTATACGCTAGAAGCCCTCAAATTTCTAGTCCCCAAAACCTATATGAGGTCATAACTCAACATGCTAGGTCCAACTCGTAATCCCAAAGATCATCCTAAGATCGAAACGAAAACTCTACAAGCTCATAATCCATACACAAGTACCTAAGGTTCAAGGCCACTGCATGGCATTCACTGTAAGTTATGCTAGATTCACCTGGCATGATATACTACTAGAATCATAACTAAATAAGGGAGAAGGTACTGACAAAAGATCCAAGGCGGTAGACGATCTACGGATGTCGCGAACGGATACGATAGCCTTTATCGGGGCGGTTCCGGACCTAAAACCAAGGCTAAGCAAATTTAGCCTCAACGCTAAATTTGAAAGGAAGATTTAACGCATAAAAATCTACGGAAAAATCCCATTTTCAAAACAAGGGTAACCACTCCCAAAAATATTTTCCGTAATAAGCTTTGGGTCAAAACTATGATTTACACAAGGGCAAAAACTGCACACATTTCAAGAATATAGGGTCAAGACTGCAATAACACAATTCAGCAGGGCATAAACTAAAATCTCCAAAAGAGTGGGTCAAAAATACAAAATATTAAGGAGTGGGTACAGATTGTAATTAAGCTCAAATTCAGGGGGTCAAATTACAATATGCAAGATTCATCTCCTTTAACCTTTAATCACGCACAGAGGGAAGGAGGAAGAGCTCCGGCGGCTAGTGTCGGTGCAAGAGGAGGAAGGAGTGGCGGCACAGAGGCGGTCCAACGCTCTGCAGGGGTGGCCTCCAAGCGACGGGCGAGGACAGAGAAGAAGGGGGAGATGGGCGGCGGCGAGCCCATCCTACTAGCGGCTCCAATCGCTCAATCGGAGGCGTGGAGGCGGCTCCCCTTTGTTCCGGCGGTTCCAGTTGTGCAGCTCTCTTCTCCGGTAGATCCCATAAGGTACAACTCTCTTGCAGTGTGTCGGTTCCCCAAAAGTGCAGAGAAGAAAAGAAACAGGTAGATGGGAAGACGGGGAGATGAAGAGAGAATGGCAGGAGGGTAGGCTGGGCTAGGAGACAAAAGGGGAAAAAGGAGGGGTCATGTGAGAGGGGTGAGGGGTCGGCCAGAGGGGCGAGGAGTCGGTACTATAACCATCCGCGAGAGAGAGAGAGAGCGAATTGCAACCATAAAAAAAAGGACAAAGAAAAGGAGGAAGAAAAGGAATAATAAGATAGGCTTGATTAAACCATTCGGAACGGGATATCCGAATTGGAAAACTTCCGGACCTCTTCCGAAAAATAAACCAAAAATATAAATATACTTGGGACAACTATTTTACGTCATAAAATAATTTTAAAAATATAAAAAGGAATACTAATAAAAATATCGATAGAAGTAAGAAGAAAGAATATCGAAATACACCCAAAATAAACGGGGCGTTTTCATCAGATCCCCCTAAAAACAAGTTTCGTCTCGAAACTTCCTAAACGCAAAACTCTCGATCAAACGCATCTCGCTAACAATTCGGAACACGTAAACGTGGCAATTAAGGCCCTTTAATCCAAAATATACTCGCATAAACACATCAAGACTCCGCAAGGTACACACACATACTCATACGAAACACACATAACATATCACATCACAAATCACATAAGCACAACCAAGGAAAGATCTCGGGACTAACCCGACGGTCCTATAGATTTCGCTAAATTAGCGTAAAATTCGGGATAGTTCCTCCGGACACTATCCTCGCTCTCCCACGTAGCCTCCTCTGTTCCTCGTTTCGACCACTGCACTCTCACCATCGGTATCTCCTTCGACCGAAGGCGTCTCGTTCTACGCTCCAAAACCGCTATCAGATGCTCTACAAAAGTATGGTCCGGCTCAAACACTAGGTCCTCGTGGCTAATGACGTGCCTTGGGTCATGTATGCACTCTCTCAACTAAGATACAAGAAACACCGGGTGAATACCCTCCAACCTCGGTGGAAACACTAACTTGTATGCCACCTCACCGACTCTCTCCAAAATCTCGAATGGGCCGACATATGAGGGACTTAGCTTCCCCTTAATGCCGAATCACCTGACGCCCCGCGTCGGTGATACCCTCAACCAAACCTGAGCTCCTACCCTGAACTCTAGGGGCCTACGCCTCCTATCCGCATACGACCTCTAACGACTCTGCGCAACCAACATCCTATCTCGGATCAACACAACTCTAGCCATGTCGTCATGTACCTGCTCTAGAGCTACAACGCTAGAACTCTCCGGCTTGTCCCAACACATAGGGGTACGGCATCTTCGTCCATACAATGCCTCGTATGGTGCCATACCAATCGACGTGTGCCAGTTATTATTATATGAAAACTCCACCAACACAAGATGGTATGGCCATACCTGCCCCCAATCTAATACACATGCTCGCAACATGTCCTCCAATGTCTGGATAATCCGTGTAACGTCCGGAATTTTAATCCCGGTTAGTGAGTGGTTTAGCGGCCTCCTCGTAGGCGCGCCTCAGTTTTTCTGCAGGCACGATGTGTTGAGTGACGAGATTTTATCCGGTATTCCGTTCGAACTTTTGTTTGTGGGGGTGACCCTTCGTTTTGGGGAAAACGACCCCTCGTTGTCCTCTCCCTTGCTTACCCTTCAACTGAGTTTCGTCTCTCCTCCCATCTCACTCTCACGTGAAAGTGTTTCTCATCTCCTCTCTCTTTTGGCTTGAGAACTCTTGGTGACTTCTCCATGGGAATCTCACTTCCTCATCCTCTTGTGTTTGATTTCCAGCAAGTTTGAGAGCTGCAGATCTAAGGTAGGGTGAGCTCTTACCTTTCCTTCTTTTGCCCAGCTGCTATCTTCTCCTTCTTCTCTCCTTCTCCATTTCCATGGTTGGAGCTTTGGAAGAGGGTTCATCTTGATTCTTTTGCATGCATGTGTAAGATAGTTGAGGTCGTGGAGAAGAGCTTGGATATTGTGGATGATGTTTGGAAATGACCCAGCCAGAGAAGGAAGCCATAGAAGCTCAATTGCACAATCGAAGATCAAAGAAAATGTTGTTTCTGGAATTCAGCCGCGGGGGCAGACTTTGTGAGCCGCGAGGAAGATTTAGTAAACCGCGGGGGCGGTACCAGGTTTGCCAGGAGCCACGAGGGCGGTGAACAGTGCCGCGGGTGCCTTGACACTCAGCACGCAGTCGCTCCTTTTGTTTCCGCGGCTGCGTTTCTTTAACAATAGGCTCTTTTTCTCCCTTATTCTTTGTTCCTTCCTTCGTTATAAGGTTGATCCATGTTAGTAGCATGCCTAGGGTGGAGCTAGGATAGTTGTGAATGCCATCTAGTGGTTGTGGACCGACCTTAGAGTCTCGGTTGTTGCTTAGGATGACTCGAGTGTGATGATCTTGCTATATCTCCTAGGCTAGATGTGTTCTAGCTTGGTGATGAGTTATCCTTATAGGAGAATTGGTTGTTGTAGTGCCTTTACATATGCCGATGAGTTATGGTTCCTTGGAGCCTAGGAACGTTTCCTAGCTTGTGAGTCGTAGGACCTTGTGTTCGTTTGTTAGATTACGAAGTCTAAGCACTTATAGTCTGTAAGAGTG
Organism: Fagopyrum homotropicum; assembly: GCA_033239125.1. NCBI lineage: Eukaryota > Viridiplantae > Streptophyta > Magnoliopsida > Caryophyllales > Polygonaceae > Fagopyrum > Fagopyrum homotropicum. Next base: position 66,343,635 of record BSWB01000005.1, read on the forward strand.
TTGTTGATTTTTGTCTCGTTTTGATCAGGCTTTGGTTGTATTCCTACGGGAAGTTGAGATCGTTTATACTTGTTTAGCTTTGAGACGAGGTAACTTTCTGGACTTACTTAGCTCGCTTTTATGCATTATTTGGATATGTGATGGTGGTGTGTGCTTTGGTTTTGTTTATAATCATTAAACCGGATTAGGATAAACTTGGTTATATATATATATATATATATATATATATATATATATATATATATATATATATATATATATATATATATATATATATATATATATATATATATATATATATATATATATATATATATATATATATATATATATATATATATATATATATATATATTGTTGGCCTATTTTTTATTATTATCGGGTGGTGAAATCACTGCCCAACTCCCGAGGGAGACTAGGAGGTTCTCTACGACCAAGCCATATATGGTATACGGGCGGACTTCTTCACCAGCCCACATGGTATACGACAAGAGTTTAATACCACTCCTATTGGTTACACGGGGACAGAGGTGAGAGTTATAAGACTTCTCGTGTCACACTATGGATAAATGGAACTATTAATGGAATGACATAAAAAGAGATGATAAGAATTGGATTGTATGTGAGCATGATGAGTGTTATGTGTACTAATGTTTGTGTTTGTTCCCTTGCTATCTTTATAATGCGTAGAATGTGAGCTAACGGTTTTATACCGATTGTTGTTGTTGATGTGCAGGCTAGGAATTGGCTGAGTGATCCGGAGGAGTGGGCAGCCGGGGTTCCCGTACATCATAGATCGTGTATGGAGGATTTAAGTCCTTGTGTTGTGGCTATATATTTGTGTATTGTTGGTGTCGTTGTAGAGGAGGTTGATGTGTTTTCTTTCTTTACGTATTCAAGAATCATATTATTGCATCAAATATATTTTTGGTTTTGGCCTTTATTTGTGTCTAGTTGCAAGATCCGGTGAAATTGTTGCCAGGCTAAGGGTTAGGACCCATTGTGAGGTCTCTGCCCTGTAGCATCCCGAGTCCCGCAGATTCGGGGTGTTACAATATGGTATTAGAGCCCTAGGTTGACAACAATGACACTCACAATCTTCTAAAAGGCCGAACAGTCCAATAAACAAAACCCGCAAGGGTTTGACTTGCAAAATGAATTTCGTTTTCAAATCACGAGCATAATCAGTTGGGGTAGAATGTACGGGACCACCACTCCTTCCGCGGACCTCGGCGACGTAGTTTCTTGGATTATTGATATGTATGCACACACATATATATATATATATATATATATATATATATATATGTATATGTGGACTTGTTGTATCTTATGTAACAGGTTTGGACTATAGTTGTTTTGTGGATTGTAGTTATGCATGATGGACTTGGTATGTTATAGTGGTGGCACGATAGTGGATTTCCTGGATGTGATATGTTGGTAGTGATGTGGACATAGGACATATATAGTCATATATACGTGTACTTATTATATATAGCAGCATATGGAGTTATGGGACCTATGATAGTACGATATCATCACCTTTAAGACGACGTTGTTGGCTTGGGATAGCGTTCATACGTGGATAAGTACACTCAAGTATCGAGAGGAGTATTTTGTGCCGACGAGCACCATGGCGTTTCTCAGATTCCGTTATAATGATGTGATACGGGGCAGACCCGACATTGGCTCGATCTAGATGACGGAAGGAAGGAAAAGACGCAGAACGGCAAGATCAAGGCAGCCGACTAGGGTTGTTCGTGTGCTGCGTGGTCTGCGAACAAAGGAAACAAAGAAGACGCTAAACTGAATACGAAGGTACGGAAATTAAAGGAAAGGTACGATGTAGATGAACCCGACACAAACGACGTGAAAACCCTTGATCTCGGGATCAAGAACCACCAAGAACGATGCAACGAACTCAGCCCCTTACAACCTCACACAGCCGACTTAGAACATCGACAACACGAGGAGGATGCTTATGGAATCTCACGAACACCAAGAACCCAAGAGCAATTGATACACGCGAAACAACTAAGCCAAATCTGATCACAATAACTCTTCAATCAAAACTCGCCTTTGATTGAAGATGAAATCTGAAAACAAGTGTTTTTCACCAAAAATAATCTACCTAAAAAGTAATAGGAAGAGCCTTTAAATAGTTTCAGCTCTTTAAACAAAAGACACAATAAAATATGGAAATTAAGCTCAATGGGCTACTTAAAACACACAATCACTAAGAAGGCCTTAAAAAGCCTCATTCCTCAATGAGAGACATGGAACGGTGCTAGAAACGTGGGGAGGAGCAGCAGCGTCATGTGCGGGGCTGGCCGAGTCCTGTGTTGTGGCGTCGTTGCTCTCTTGCTTACTTAGGAGCCAAGCCTCGTTATGGACACTTGTAGCCAATAACATCAGCAAGCCCTCGGTCTTATGCTCGATCTTCTTAGCTCGGGAACATGTGATAGCTCCCTCATACTCCGGAGATGCTAGCTCGGATGGTCCCTCATCATTCCCCCTCTCTTGGGAAGGATTCGTCCACGAATCTTCAAGCTCTACATCCATAGGTGGGAACGGACTGAGGTCTCTAACATTGAAGGTCGGACTGACCCCGAATTCCTCCGGAAGATCCAATACATAAGCGTTGTCACCGGCTTTGTGAAGCACCTTGAAAGGATCGGTACCCCTAGGTGATAGCTTGGACTTTCGCAGCTCTTGGAAGCGCTCCTTCCTAAGATGTAACCACATGAGATCTCCGGGCTCAAACAACAACTTCCTCTGTCCCTTGTTTGCCTTAGCTGCGGTCCGAGCTGCTTTCTCCTCCAAGCACAGCCGTGTCTTTTCATGTAATCCCCTAATGTACTCAACCTGTTTACCTGCATTGAAATCTACTCGCTCCTTTGAAGGTAACAGCATAAGATCAAAAGGGGTTAAGGGATTCAAGCCATACACACACTTAAAAGGGGTCATGTTAGTGGAAGAATGGATGGTCCTGTTATATGCAAACTCAACATGTGGTAACACATCCTCCCACTCTTTCAAATTCTTCTTAATTACAGCCCTTAAAAGTGTCCCTAAAGTCCTATTAGTTACTTCGGTTTGGCCATCAGTTTGAGGGTGGCTAGTGGTAGAGAACAATAACTTAGTACCTAGCTTACTCCATATAGTCTTCCAAAAGTAACTAAGAAATTTCACATCCTGATCACTAACAATGGTTCTAAGAACTCCATATAGCCTAACTACTTCTCTAAAGAAGAGGTTTGCAACATTAGTGGCATCATCCGTTTTGTGACAAGCTATGAAGTGTGCCATCTTAGAGAACCTGTCTACCACCACAAAAATAGAGTCTCTTCCCCTCTTAGTCCTAGGTAACCCCAAAATAAAGTCCATACTAATGTCTTCCCAAGGAGCTGCGGGAATGGGTAAAGGGGTATACAAACGATGGGGCATGACTCTAGACTTTGCTTTCAAGCATTTTAAGCATATTTTCACAAAATTCTCAACATCCCTAAGCATGTGTGGCCAATAAAAATGAGTATGCAGCATATGATATGTCTTATCTCTACCACAGTGACCCATCAAACCTCCCCTATGGGATTCATCCACAAGTAATAGCCTAAGAGAACACTTTGGAATGCATACTTTATCAACTCTAAAGAAAAAGCCATCAAACAAGTAAAACTTATCTACAGCTCCTTTTTCCACACAAGCTTTATAAATCTCTCCAAAATCATCATCCTTTGCATATAAATCCTTAATGTAAACAAAGGCAAGAATTCTAGCATCCAATGTAGTTAGCAAAACATGTCTCCTAGAAAGTGCATCAGCTACTACATTATCTTTTCCTTTCTTGTACTTAATCACATAAGGAAATGTTTCAATGAACTCCATCCACCTACCATGCCTTCTATCAAGCTTATCTTGGCTCCTAAAGTGTTTTAATGATTCATGATCATTATGCAATATAAACTTTCTAGGCCAAAGATAATGTTGCCAAGTCCTAAGCACTCTAAACAATGCATAAAGCTGCTTATCATAAGTAGAATAGTTTAGAGTTGGACCTTTCAATTTCTCACTAAAGAAGGCGATGGGTTTGCCCTCTTTCATAAGTACTCCACCAATTCCTATACCCGACGCATCACACTCCACCTCAAATGGCCTAGTGAAGTCCGGGAGAACAAGCAATGGGGCGTTGGTCAACATCCACTTGAGCTTTTCGAAAGCTCTCTCTTGGGCCTCTCCCCACACGAATGGTATATTCTTCTTACTGATCTCGGTTAGAGGGGCGGCTATGGTACTGAAATCTCTCACAAATCGCCTATAAAAGCTAGCCAATCCATGAAAGCCGCGCACATCACCAAGAGACGTCGGGGTTGGCCAATCTCGAATAGCTTTTATTTTCTCCTCATCTACTCGCAGCCCTTGAGCACACACTACAAAGCCAAGAAATATAACTTCATTTGTGTAGAAATCACACTTCTTAATATTAGCATATAAGTGTTCAAGTCTAAGAGTAGAAACAACCTGACGAAGATGATCCGCATGCTCCTCTACGGACCTGCTATAGATGACTATGTCGTCGAAGTAGACAACGACAAACTTCCCTATGAACCTCCTCAAAACATGGTTCATGAGGCGCATGAATGTGCAGGGCGCATTAGTCAAACCGAATGGCATAACAAGCCACTCATAGAGCCCAAACTTGGTCTTGAATACCGTCTTCCATTCGTCGCCCTCCTTCATTCGAATCTGATGATAGCCACTTCTAAGGTCAATCTTGGAGAAGGTATTTGTTCCATGTAGCTCATCCAGCATGTCATCAAGGCGGGGAATGGAATGACGGTACTTGATGGTGATGTTATTGACAACTCTACAATCAACACACATCCGCCAAGTGTTGTCCTTCTTAGGGACTAGTAGAACCGGAACCGCCATAGGACTAAGGCTCTCTCGAATGTAGCCCTTATCAAGGAGCTCTTGTACCTACATTTGAATCTCCTCACTCTCCTTTGGGTTCATTCTATAGGCGGGTCGGTTTGGGAGAGTAGCTTCGGGAATAAGATCTATTTGGTGCTCAATACCCCTTAATGGTGGCAACCCGGGGGGTATTTCATCCGGAAAGACATCTGCAAACTCATCCAAGATAGCTAAAATACTATGGGGTAAATCAACTAGGGTTGAGTTGCTTACCAAATTCAGCCCTTTACACAAACACACGAGCGCTGTAGGTAATCTGTGATGTACTCCCTCTTGGCTGCGAGTAATATCCTCGGTGGGGGCTGGACGGCTGCTGCGATTGCTTTGCCTTTGGCGGCGGTCCTTGCTGCAGCGAGGTTGTCCATGGCGTCGGCCTCCTTGGTGGCTGCAGAAAGCGCTCCTCCCTTGGCCGGCGTCGTCTCGGTGTAACCGCTGCTTGCTTGGACAGCTTCTCTTGATTTCTTCTCAAAAGCCTCCGCAATCTGCATAGGAGTCATAGGCTTGAGAGTAACAAGTTTATCCTTAAAGGTAAAAGAATACTTGTTAGTAAAACCGTTATGCAACACTTTCCTATCATATTGCCAAGGTCGGCCTAACAAAGCATGACAAGCTTGCATTGGAACCACATCACATAGAATAGTGTCTTCATAATGTCCTAAGGTAATGTGAATTTTTGCTTGCTTGTTTACCATAAGCTCACCACAATCATTCATCCAATGTAGCTTGTAAGGCCTAGGGTGGTAGAAAGTTGTTATTTGCAATTTAGAAATCAATTCCATGCTAGCTATGTTGCAACAACTCCCACCATCAATTATAACGTTACAAGCCTTCCCCTTTACTAAGCATCTAGTGTGAAATAGATTTTCTCTTTGATTATCTTCACAAGGAGTAGGTTGTAAGTGTAAAGTCCTACTAGCTATCAACGTTTCCCCATGTTCATACCCTATATCCTCATCATCATCATTATCAAAACAGGATTGTCAATAACATTGTCAAATTCATTTTCATCATTGTCGGATTCCGACTCATATTGACCTAGATGATTGATTATAAGGACTCTTTTGTTTATACATTCTCTCATCATGTGCCCTTTACCTTGGCACTTAAAGCAAGTCACATCTCTAGCTCTAGAATTAGCATTAGGCACAAGGAGGTTTGAGTTACTTAGCTTGGATCCCGAAGGAGCAGCCGGGCTGGCCTTGGGAGGATACGAAGAGCCGGAGTGTATGGCACCACGCCTAGTAGTGGCGTCGGCTCCTTGTGCAGCGGCTGTTCCTCCCTTCGCAGCGGTGTTCTCCTTTCCGTAGGACGAGTTCTTCCACTTGTTCACTGCATTTGGTGCATTGTATCCCGCTCCTTGGTACCTACTCTTGGACTTCCTTTCCACTTTTATCGCTAAATGTAGCAATTCTGTCATAGAACCATATGGAAACAAATCCACCTCGTTAGCTAAAGAAGGGTGCAATACTCTAAGATACCTTGTCATCGTAGCCTCTTCATCCTCCGACACATTGGCTCGGGCCATTGCAACTTGCATGGCATTGAAAGTTTCCTCGGCGCTCAGATTGCCTTGCCTCAACTTCTCAAGGCGTTGCCGAAGCTCCCTATGGTAATGGTGAGGTATGAACCGAGCTCTCATCATTGCTTTCATTTGTTCCCAAGTAGCCACGGGGGGATCAAGAGCAAGCCTACTTTCCCGTACTAGCTTATCCCACCAAATAAGAGCAAATTCCTGAAATTCCAAGGCCGCCAATTGCACCTTCTTGTGCTCGGGAAAATTGTGGCAGGACCAAATTTGTTCTATCTTGGTCTCCCACAACATATATGTATCCGGATCATACTTTCCCTCGGAGACGGGGATTTTCACCTTTATCTTACCAATCCCGTCTTGTTCGGGTTCCCGGTTCCTACGTTGATACCCTTGCTGCGGTGGTGGAGCTCAAGCCTCTCCCATCATTGATTGTTCCTCTTCTCATTGTACCTGTGCACATTAATGGGAGGGATAACATTTCTAGGTAAAGGAGAGTTGGGACGAGGACCATACCCATATCGGTGACCCGGATTGCCTTGAAGAGGCGGCTGCAAAAGCTCCTGCGGTGTATTGCCTCGCTGTGCCATGGTAGCGGCCTCAAATGCGGTTCGTTGGTTGGGCAAAGGACCTCGTGGTGGTGGGTGCTGTTGTGAAGGGTCTCCTTGCTCGAAGGCTGAAGCTAATGGCTGGCGAGTTTCTAGAGCCCTCATCCGAGTTGTCAAAGCTGCAATGTTGTCGTTCATTTGCTTCAACAAGCTGAATGTTGTCGGATCTGTCGGCTCGGGGCTCGTCGTCGAAACACGGCTATGGGTAGACATTATCACAAAGAAAACAAACACCGAAATATGTTAAGGTTAGAAATCAAAACACCTCTCAAGTGTTTCACTCCTTTTTCCGCTCACACTCTTGTGATAGTCGGGCTTGTTGATGGATCGCTTCGAATGAGTCAAAAACCCCACTTGAGTTAAGGTGTCTAGGTATCCAAAGCAACCAAAAATCGATTAGGACTCAATGCAATTCAGTTCAATGCGAAATCAGATCAAACTCAACAAGGATCACGAATGGGCAGAATTGAATCACATAGACTCAAGAAGATCACCAAACATAATGTATGAAGAGAAGAAAAGAAGAAGACTCGCCGATTAAAGCTCTACTTGTTGCACTTCCGGACTGCCTTGGAGTGTGAGTAATCCCGAGGCTAGGTTAGAGGTAGCAAGGTGAGAGGGAAGACGTGGTGAGGGAGAGGTAGAGTGGCGATGAGGGGTGCGAGCGATGAGGGTGCAGAGCTGGGCTAAGGGCGATGGAGCGTTGATGGTTAGCCGAGCGTATGGTCTCGATGAAGGCCTCAAGAGGGCTGGGAGATAAAGACGTGAATAGGTAGCTTGCACCACAAAATAACATACAAGACTAAAGATCACAAAATCAAATAAAATGTAACAAGACTTCTCTTTTTTTTTTTTGAATGATCAACTTCTTTTTTTTTTTGAATGATCAATTTCCTTTTTCTTTTTTTGTTTTTTTTTGAATGATATGCTTTTTGTTACCTAAAATGTAGGAACTTCCTTGACCAACAAATCTGGCCAATAATTACAAAATAAATTAAAATGGAACAAAAGAGATCTTCTACTAGTGTCTTGAATGTGGGAATGTAGGATTTGAAGAAGAAAAATTCCAATGGCAGCCGTTTTAGTCGCAGTCGATTAGGGCACAGCCGGTTAGGGCACATCCGAGTAGGGCACAACCGGCAGCAATGGTGGTGGCCGGCGGCAGGGCGTGCGTAAGCAAGGACGGCGGCTGTAGGTATGTTACGTCGAGGAGATGGTGATGGCCGCCTAGGATACTCACAAACCAACACAACCTTCAACACAACAAGTCAAGCACAATCAGTTTCAAGAACACAAGAAGAAAACTCCAAAAATTCAAAACTGACACGATAAGAAGGAAAGACACAAGATCGATCCGTCGTTAACCGGAGCTCTGATACCAATTGATACGGGCAGACCCGACGTTGGCTCGATCTAGACGATGGAAGGAAGGAAAAGACGCAGAACGGCAAGATCAAGGCAGCCGACTAGGGTTGTTCGTGTGCTGCGTGGTCTGCGAACAAAGGAAACAAAGAAGACGCTAAACTGAATACGAAGGTACGGAAATTAAAGGAAAGTTACGATGTAGATGAACCCGACACAAACGACGTGGAAACCCTTGATCTCGGGATCAAGAACCACCAAGAACGATGCAACGAACTCAACCCCTTACAACCTCACACATCCGACTTAGAACATCGACAACACGAGGAGGATGCTTATGGAATCTCATGAACACCAAGAACCCGAGAGCAATTGACACACGCGAAATAACTAAGCCAAATCTGATCACAATAACTCTTCAATCAAAACTCGCCTGTGATTGAAGATGAAATCTAAAAACAAGTGTTTTTACCAAAAATAATCTACCAAAAAAGTAATAGGAAGAGCCTTTAAATAGTTTCAGCTCTTTAAACAAAAGACACAATAAAATATGGAAATTAAGCCCAATGGGCTACTTAAAACACACAATCACTAAGCAGGCCTTAAAAAGCCTCATTCCTCAATGAGAGACATGGAACGGTGCTGGAAACGTGGGGAGGAGCAGCGGCGTCATGTGCGGGGCTGGCCGAGTCCTGTGCTGTGGCGTCGTTGCTCTCTTGCTTACTTAGGAGCCAAGCCTCGTTATGGACACTTGTAGCCAATAACATCAGCAAGCCCTCGGTCTCATGCTCGATCTTCTTAGCTCGGGAACGTGTGATAGCTCCCTCATACTCCGGAGATGCTAGCTCGGATGGTCCCTCATCATGATGTCGACGAAGAGGAGGATTTGAGATGACATAAATGAAGAAGGAAAAAGTGGAAGGAAAACTCGAGACAACTTAAGAAGAATTGAGATGGAAGCAATACAAGCAAGAAAGTAACATGGAGATGTGGAGCGGTTTTAATGAAACAATGATTGAGCGGAAATGAAAGCAACTAGAGACAACCAACTTATGGAGAACTCCAAGTGTCATGGCGATATATAAGATTGCAAAATTGGTGATCCAAAAAAGGCAAGTTTTCCCTAGACACTCCTAAGCACGGGAGTCGAGATGAGAAGTATGATCAACAAATGATGAAAGGATTAAGAGACCCGTAAGTTAAGCTTAGGGAGTACTAGAAGAGGAGGTGTCAAGTTTTCTAGGATACAAGCGGGTTGACTTCTCCGGTCTTGTGAGACATATGAGAAGAATGACGAGGTGAGGATTCACTTGGTAAAATCCCGTTAGTGGAGTGGACCGATGTCTTTCATGATGATAAGGCTAAGAAATGTCAAGAGGAAAGAAGGTGCACTTGAAGTGTAATAGCTAGGATTTCTGAATTCTAATTAATGTTGATTAACTTAATCAGTGATAGCAATTGACATATAACTTGCGAAGATTGCGTAAGTGTTGAGTATAAGTCCCACCGTTATGTTCATGGCGTAATTTTGGGCTTATGGTGAAATTTTCACTTTTCCCTCCGGGTAATTATTTTTACCCTCCGGTATTATTTGGAACATTTGGGAGCTTCAATTAATAAAAATGCAGTTGTGAGAAATGATCAGGATATCGGACATGTCCTAGATATGAAATAACATGGAAAGGCAAATGATGAAGGGTCATCCGAGCTAGCTCCATCTTCAACACCACAAGAGCCCTAACAAGAGATCAAGCCAAACGCCAAGCGGAGATGGATGCTATCTTCCTAGCCATGGTTCAAGAAGCTCACCCAAGCTCACCTCCAATGAGTCCAAGGCCCGTCATGATGCTTAGCCACATTGGACCAGCCAAGAAGAAGTTGAATGGAGCATAGGAGAGTTTTACGTGTGCATGTGCATGGCTGGCATGAGAAGCTAGTTAGAGTGTGTTAAATAAAGCCTAGAATTAGTCTATTTTATGGATTTATTTAAAACACTCTAATTTGTAATTATTGTTTTTATTTCTTTTCTATTTTTAGGAGAGAAGGTCTAGGTTGTATATAAACCTTTCTCTCTTCCTTTTTGTGGCAGAATACGTTAAACACATTGCCTAAGTGCCAAATTGAACCCCTTTGAGTTCAGCCTCTTGTCTTGTGAGAATTGTGGTGTTAGCATAGCTTTCTCGTTCTTGTGTGTGTCAATCTCCTTCGGGTTGGTGCTACAAGTCGAATTGAAGCAACCTCTTCATGCCTTCGATAATTCTAGATCGATTGTGTGAAGTTGTAAGAAGCGGGGTCGAATCGTCACCGGTTTGGTTCTTGGATAATCGAATCCAAGGGTTCTATAGTTTGTTTCTTTCGGTTCTTCTGTCCTATTTCATTTTCCCCCTTTGTTTAGCATGTTTTCCTTGCATCTTGTTGCTGAGTTTCGTTTGCTTTTATTCCCGAAAATAGGTTGCTCGTCTAGATCCGTTCTTCGCGGCTAATCCCCGTATCAATTGGTATCAGAGCCAGGTTGACGTTCAACCTACAAAAAGAGTCGGTAAATTATTCAAAAACCAAAAGTGTCTCTTTTCTTGTTTGAGTCTTGCTTTGTTTTGAGTTTATTGCCATTGCCATTTCTATTCCAAGTTTTTGATTGAACTAACAAGTTGGTTGCTTTTGTTTGTGAATTTTGGACGCCGGCACCACTCCAGCACCACTCCAACACCGCTGTAACACCCCGAATCCGTGGGATTCGGAGTGCCACATTGGGTTAGGATCTCACAATGGATCCTGATCCTTGACTGACAACAAGTTCACTGGACCTTACAACATGGCACTGACAGATATAAAAGGGAAAGGTTATCACTGCCACACAGTGGGGCAATCAGTAAAACATAGGTCGGTAAATACGACATCACATGCTATCATAGCAAACATATAAGGCACACACCACTCATACAAACACCCCATATAAGGATGGTAGCTAAGTAAGTCCTACGGACTTATCTCAACCTTGTATAAAGCTCAACCACAACTGGATCACCTTAACACTAGAGGAACAACACAGCCTATAGACAAGGCATAAAGTGATGTCACATCACTTATCAAACAAAGGGTCACACCTAGACCCAAAGGGATCCATAGGGATCATATACATCCTATAACCTCGAATAACATGCTAAATCTAAAAGCCACATCAAGGCATAAATCCAACTCATGATATCATCCCAACTAAAATCCCATAATTACCAGAATAATGTAACGAGCATAATGGAAATTCCAATTATCCATTTTAACCAACTCAAGGTCAATTTATACTAACCCGCAATACTGAAAACGAATAAATTCATAACTTATTTTACTAACCCGATATACGAACCGGAAGAAGATCCAGACTCCTAGCGATACGGGGAGTAATAGCGCGGTATGAAACCTTACATTTGATGACTTGTGGTGGTCGTCGGTGTTCCGATAGCAGTAAACGGAAGCTTTACCAAAAAACTAACAAACGGGAAATAAGTTGGTACCACGTTGAAGAGAACAAGATAAGGGACTCGTTGGTACAAACGGATTTGAAAATGGATGGAAGATGGAGGATTTATGGCTAGATGAAGTTAAGATCGTGTTTCACTCGGTTGCTTCTCATGTGGCTTCCGAATTAAGGATGAAGATGATCAGCTTTAGTGTAAATCTTTAACTTTTATATATATAAAGGAAGTAAAGCTACACCCTTCTAATCTCTTGTTTATCCATCCATTTCATTTATATATAATATATATATATATATATCATGTATATGTGGAATTAGAAGAGCCGACCTCTTCTTTCTTATCTAAGTGCATGTGTTTAATATATATATATATATATATATATATATATATATATATATATATATATATATATATATATATTAATGTTTATCAAAAGCTTTTAAATAAACTCGGTTATATTTTTCGGTCTCCAAACTTTACCAAATTGGAATAGAAATTACGGAATATTATCGGGATAAATATTCCATAACTATCTCGTAAAATGGGCATTCCTAAGCCACATTTCTTAACCGCTAAGAATCGGAATAGCGACTCTTTTATCCGTTTCGTCTTTTTATATTATCTCACATCTAAGACATATCCGATGTCCCGATTATTTCTCTCAACTGCAACTTTATTTATTGGAGCTCTCAAGTACTTCAAATAACAACGGTTGTTACATCATCTCCCCCTAAAAACAAGTTTCGTCCCGAAACTTGAACAACCCAAATCCTCTCGGACCCATATGCCGAGGTATAACACTCATTCTATCGGAGGTATCACATCTCCGTTCAAAATGGTCACAACCTATAATAAATCTATAACCTCAAACATCAATATGGAGGAATCATCAACTCCAAAAAGTAGGGCCATAACGCTACCCAAGGCAGAGAGGAATCACATCTCTCGCTATATCACATCACAGGGCATAGAGGAAGCACATCTCTAGCCAACCATAAAATATATACATCGTATGGAGGAATCACATCTCCACTGAACTATTTCCCTCAAAGTAGCATGGAGGAAAGAACCATCTCCAGCTGAATCCTAATCACACTCAAATAGTATGGAGGAAAGAACCATCTCCAGCTATAAACATACATCATAATAGCACAACAAGATCTAACAAGATCATAAAGCATAACATAGCTAGCATGGAATAAGCACATCAAGGCATGTAAGCACATAAACACATAATCACATACTCACCAAGATAGTACTAAGATCTACTCATCGACCCTAGGTGCATCTATCTCAGCATAAAACTCTGGATAGTTCCTCTGGATACTATCCTCAGTCTCCCATGTAGCCTCCTCAGGTCCACGTCTCGACCACTGTATCCTTCGAACGCAGGCGTCTCACACCTCGCTCTAGGACTACAATAGGATACTCAGCAAAGGTGTGGTCTGGCTCCACCACCAAATCATCATAACTCACAATGTGCCGCGGATCTGGTATGTACTCTCTCAACTGAGACACATGGAAAACAGGGTGAACACCCTCTAATCTCGGAGGCAAAGCTAATCTGTAGGCTGCTCTTCCAATTCTGTCCAGAATCTCAAAAGGACCGACATATCGGGGACTCAACTTCCCCTTTATGCCAAAATGTCTGACGCCACGCGTTGGGGATACTCTCAACAAGACATGAGCTCCTACTCTGAACTCTAGAGGCCGACGCCTCTTGTCTGCATATGACTTCTGGCAACTCTGTGCAGCCAGCATCCTCTCTCTAATCAGTGCTACCCGAGCCATATCATCATGAATCTGCTCTGGAGCCATCCCGCTGACACTGCTAGGCTCATCCTAGCATACAGGTGTACGGCACCTACGTCCATACAATGCCTCATAGGGAGCCATCCCAATAGATGCATGCCAGCTGTTGTTGTATGAGAACTTAACAAGTGGAAGGTAATCAGACCATCCCTATCCCTAATCCAACACACAAGCTCGCAACATATCCTCCAAAGTCTGAATGGTCCTCTTTGACTGTCCGTCAGTCTGGGGGTCAAACACAGTCGTGAAATGTAGACTCGTCCCCAAAGCAGTCTGAATCTGCTGCCAAAACCTCGAGGTGAATCGTCCATCTTGATTAGAGACGATCGTCCTCGGTACACCATGGAGTCTCACTATCTGTCTAGTGTACTCCTCAGCCAATCTACTCACCGGCCACGTCTCTCTAATAGGGATGAAACGTGCCGTCTTCGTCAGCCTATCAACAATAACCCAAATGGCATCAAAACTCCTACTGGGTCTCAAACCAGTCACGAAATCCATGGACACGTCCTCCCACTTCCACTGCGGAACTAGCAGTGGATGGAGCTCACCTCCAGGTCTGCAATGCTCTATCTTGACTTGCTGACAGGTCGCACACTGAGCCACAAATCTGGCTACATCGGGCTTCAGCCCTCCCCACCAATATGAACGTCTCACATCATGGTACATCTTACTCGTACCTGGATGTACAGAGTAAGGTGTAATGTGAGCCTCCTGTAAGATCCTCTGTCTCAACTCTACATCAGCAAGAACACAAATGCGATCATGTCGCCTCATCACTCCATCAGCTTCAATGGAAAACTGTGGTGCCTCTCCACAAGACATCCTCTCTCTAATCCTCATCAAGGTGGGGTAGGTCCCCTGCTTCTGTTGGATCTCATCCAACAGACCAGGTAAAACCTCTAAGGCATACAACTGGGCATCCTCATTAGGAAACTGGATGTCCATCTCTAGCCAAGCTAGATCCCTTTGAAGCTGAGGCTGTACAGTCAATCTCACAATCGCCTTCTCTCAAGGCGTCTTCCTGCTCAAGGTGTCAGCAACCACGGTCGCCTTTCCAGGATGATACAAAATCTCAAGGTCAAAGTCCTCGATCAACTCAAGCCATCGACGCTGGCGGTTGTTCAACTCTCGCTGAGTGAAAATATACGTCAGACTCTTATGGTATGTGAAGATCTGACATGTAGCACCATACAAGTAATGTCTCCAGATCTTCAAAGCATACACTACCGCTGCTAACTCCAAATCATGAGTCGGGTAGTTCTCCTCATATGTCTTCAACTGTCGAGACGCATATGCAATCACTCTACCTCTCTGCATCAACGCACATCCCAAGTCTAGCTTGGATGCATCACTATAGACCACAAAATCATCAGATCCCTCTGGCTGTGCCAGGACAGGAGCAGAAGTCAAACGCCTCTTCAACTCCTCAAAGCTCTAAGCACACTGGTTGGTCCACGCAAACCTGGTAGTCTTCCTCAGAAGACTCGTCAGTGGACGGGCAATCACAGAAAAACCCTCCACAAAGCGTCTATAGTAACCGGCTAGGCCAAGAAAGCTACGCACTTCCTTGACGTTCGTCGGTGTCGTCCATGCAGCAACAGACTCGATCTTCGCCGAGTCAACCATAACCCCATCGGCGGAGACGATGTGTCCAAGGAAAGCAACCTCAAACATCCAGAACTCACACTTAGAGAGCTTATCGTACAACTCTCTATCCCTTAAAACCTGCAAAACCGTCCTCGGATGACCGGTATGCTCCTCTCTATTACGAGAGTACACTAAAATATCATCAATAAAGACCACCGCAAACTGATCAAAGAAGTCGATGAATATATTGTTCATCAACTCCATAAAGACTGATGGGACATTCGTCAGCCCAAATGGCATCACTACAAACTCGTAGTGTCCATAACGGGTATGAAATACCGTCCTGTGTACGTCCTGCTCTCTCACCCTCAACTGGTGATATCTTGAGCGCAAATCAATCCGGGAGAAAACTGTAGCTCCCTGAAGCTGATCAAGTAGATCGTCAATACGAGGCAATGGATACCTGTTCTTGACGGTCACCTTGTTCAACTCTTTGTAATCTATGCATAACCTCAGAGATCCGTTCTTCTTCCGCACGAAGAGGACAGGTGCACCCCATGGTGAAACATTAGGGCGTATGAAACCCTTCTCAGCCAACTCCTCGAGTTGCTTCTTCAGCTCCAACATCTCGACAGGTGCCATACGGTATGGGGCCTTCGAGATGGGTCGCGTGCCAGGCTCTAACTCTATGCTAAAGTCCACACTCCGCTGAGGCGGCAAACTCGACGGCTTAGCAAACACATCTGTAAACTCGTAGACTACTGGAATATCCTCCAGAGCTGGACTCTCTCCATCCTTCATGGCGTAACACCAGAAGGCATCACAACCCTGTGCAATCAACCTAGCTGCTCGGACGGCACTAATAACCGAACTTGTCTTCCCAAGGTCCCAACCCCGGAAGACCTCAATCTGTCCAACCTCGGTAGAGACTGTAATAGTCCGCCTACCAACATCCAAAACTTCATGGTGTCTACGCATCCAGTCCATACCTAATATGACTTCTTCATGCATCAATGGCATGACTAAGAAGTCAACAAGTAAAACACGAGTCCCTAATCGAAGGGGACAACTATGTATCTTACGGGTACCTCTGACCCGACTACCATCAGGTAACCCTATAGTAAAGGGTATCCCCTCTATGGTAGCTAAACTCAGACGCTCAACACAAGTATCAGAAATAAAGGAATGCGTAGCACCAGTATCAAACAAAACTCTAACAGGTAAACCATGAAGTAAAATGGTACCTGTAGCAGCCGGTGCAGGTGGATCCTCTGCACTCCTCAACTCAAAAGCTCGCCCTCGGGCTCCTTAGCATCACTGGTGCCAACGTCTCCACCTCTACCTCTACTCGGTCCTGGAGTAGAACCCTGAGTAGATAGACGCTCTAGGACCCTCTGCTGTCCCTGTATCTACTGTTGAGGTGTCCTCTGACCACCTCCTGCTACACTGGCACGGGAAGAACCCGACTGGGATGCTACTCCTCCCTGCCTACAAAAGGCAGCTCGATGTCCCTGTCGGCCATAGGTAAAACAAGTCAAAACTGGTCTGGGACAAGCTGGCTTCAGATGACCAGGGTCTCCACAGTTGTAACACTATCGTCCCTTGTCTATAGTCAGTGCCGACGTGGGGTAACTCTGACGTCTCTGGTCTCGTCTAGAACCAGAAGCTCCTCCAACTCCACTAGTCTGCCTAGTGCGCTGCCTCTTCTCAGACCGTCCAGTCTGAGAAGCCCTCCTCTGACTAGCTCGCTCCCTCTCATAAGTAGAAGCCCGGTCCTGGTAGTCAGCAAGGGACTCGCAATATAATCCCGCCATATATGAACGTGTGCTCTCCCTCAGACGACGGGAGAACAAGTACACATGCTGGTCCTCAGATGGTGCAGCTGGACCCAACAAAGCTAACTCGGTCTTGAAACGGCGGATGGCGTCAGTAATAGGCACATCCTCAAAGCTGGCCTCCACAAAATCCTGCAGCTTCTTCCTCCTCAGTGAGGCAGGGTAGAACTGCTCTCTAATCATGCGTCTCATGTGGTCATAACTGGTAGCTCTGGTCCGGACAGTCCTCCACCACTAGTGTGCGAGGTCACGGAAGAGAGACTGAACTAGCTCTATCCGTCTGTCCTCAGGACATCTAATAGACTCCAAGTCTGAGTCTACATGCCCAATCCACACCTCAGTCTCTAACCCTATCTCTCCTGAGAAGTGTGGCACTCCCTATTGGTGAAATGCTTTCAACCAAGCATCTGGTTGAGGCCCTCTGGTCTCCACTGGAGCTTGAACTGGATCCACCACACGTGCAGGTGCAGTTGGCACCCGGGTCGCTCCCTAGGATCTCTCAGAAGACCCCTCAGGTACTGGTAAATCTGGGGCTCGCCTGCCAGCCCTAATATCCTCCTCAAAATGTCGGAGGTACTCTCTGAACTCCGGTCCTCCCATGGAGACACGGTCAACGTCATCAGACTGAGCTCGATGTGAATGATGTCTCATAGATACACTGCTCCTCGTCTCTGGGACGACGCTCTCTGCAACCTCCTCATGTATCTCCCCTACCACTGGTGGGTTAGCAGCGGGAATTGGTCCCTCACCTACCACACCCGGAGGACGGGGTGGTCTACCTCTACCTCTGCCCAAAGCGGTAGTAGCTCTAGTCCGAGCCATCTGCGGGTATGCACACCTAACTTATAAGGCTCTATGTAGGCCATAAGTATAGATATATATACTTAACACAACACATACATAATCCATCATACATATATACATATCATATCTATACTGCAGAGATCCATAGCAGGAGTGGCGACTTCTCGTACACCTAACCCAATACCACATTTAAAACCAAAACCTTTTGAAAAAGTCAGACCCCCGTCGGGTTCTGTTTATTTTACCTATCAGACCTCATTGCAGGTAGCAAGTGCCATTGTTGTCAACCTAGGCTCTGATACCAACTCTGTAACACCCCGAATTCGCGGGATTCGGAGTGCCACATTGGGTTAGGATCTCACAATGGATCCTGACCCTAGACTGACAACAAGTTCATTGGACCTTACAACATGGCACTGACAGATATGAAAACAAATACATAAAACTGTATAAAATTGTACATCCTAAAAGGTAAGACCACATAGCCGAGTACAAACATCACACCTCACGCAGGAGGTAACAAAAGACCAACCTCACACAGGAGGGAAAAGATAAACAAACCCAAAAACCCACAACAACCTATGTACGAGACGTCCTCGGCCTGCCACCCTGCTAGATCACCCAGCAGCATGCCTATCCTATAGGGCATCTGCAACATGGTAATAACCATTAGCTATCCATACACATATATAGAGTAATGCATAAGCACAATCACACATAGGGAAAGATAAACATATCAACATGCTTTCACTCATTTACCCATTTATTCATCTCAATATAATGGTCATTCACTCAAATCGTATAGATTTAGTATATATGAAACTAGGTGACACGAGGACCGATACATCCTCGCCTTTGAGCCTACTAGCCAGCCGTACTAGTATCGGTCACACAATCTATGTACCCCATGGGAGTGGATTGCGCCCTTCCTGTAAACCGGTCTGGCCTGACATCAGAGAACCTCCCAGACTCCACGGCGGGATGAAAGGGAAAGGTTATCACAGCCACGCAGTGGGGCAATCAGTAAAACATAGGTCGGTAAATACGACATCACATGCTATCATAGCAAACATATAAGGCACACACCACTCATACAAACACCCCATATAAGGATGGTAGCTAAGTAAGTCCTACGGACTTACCTCAACCCCTTATAAAGCTCAACCACAACTGGATCACCTTAACACTGGAGGAACAACACAGCCTATAGACAAGGTATAAAGAGATGTCACATCTCTTATCAAACAAAGGGTCACACTTAGACCCAAAGGGATCCATAGGGATCATATACATCCTATAACCTCGAATAACATGCTAAACCTAAAAGCCACATCAAGGCATAAATCCAACTCATGATATCATCCCAACTAAAGTCCCATAATTACCAGAATAATGTAACGAGCATAATGGAAATTCCAATTATCCATTTTAACCAACTCAAAGTCAATTTATACTAACCCGCAATACTGAAAATGAATAAATTCATAACTTATTCGTTACCAACCCGATATACGAACCGGAAGAAGATCCAGACTCCTAGCGATACGGGGAGTAAGAGCCCAGTATGAAACCTTACATTTGATGACTTGCGGTGGTCGTCGGTGTTCCGATAGCAGTAAACGGAAGCTTTACCAAAAAAACTAACAAACGGGAAATAAGTTGGTACCACGTTGAAGAGAACAAGATAAGGGACTCGTTGGTACAAACGGATTTGAAAATGGATGGAAGATGGAGGATTTATGGCTAGATGAAGTTAAGATCGTGTTTCACTCGGTTGCTTCTCATGTGGCTTCCGAATTAAGGATGAAGATGATCAGCTTTAGTATAAATCTTTAACTTTTATATATATAAAGGAAGTAAAGCTACACCTTCTAATCTCTTGTTTATCCATCCATTTCATTTATATATAATATATATATATATATCATGTATATGTGGAATTAGAAGAGCCGACCTCTTCTTTCTTATCTAAGTGCATGTGTTTAATATATATATATATATATATATATATATATATATATATATATATATATATATATATATATATTATATATTAATGTTTATCGAAAGCTTTTAAATAAACTCGGTTATATTTTTTGGTCTCCAAACTTTACCAAATTGGAATAGAAATTACGGAATATTATTGGGATAAATATTCCATAACTATCTCGTAAAATGGGCATTCCTAAGCCACATTTTTTAACCGCTAAGAATCGGAATAGCGACTCTTTTATCCGTTTTGTCTTTTTATATTATCTCACATCTAAGACATATCCGATGTCCCGATTATTTCTCTCAACTGCAACTTTATTTATTGGAGCTCTCGAATACTCCAAATAACAACGGTTGTTACAACCGCGCCTACCACCAGTCCCTTGCGCCTACCACCAAGCCACCACCAGCCTTTGTCCCACGCCCAAACACAACCAAACAAGCCCTAAACGTTCGAAAAGAAAAAAAATTTTTAGGCTGGACAATTCAGCCTATTTTCAAGATACCAACCATCTCTTTCCTCCACATTTTCAGCCTATTTTTTGAATTCTCACCCTTGGTTAGCTATTTACTTGATCAACTCTATCCTCTTGCAACTTATTAGATTTTCTTAGCATTTTTTGTTTTATTTTTCTTTAATTCCAGCAGTAAGTTAAAAAAAATGAAAGAAAGAAAAGAAAAAGAAAAGAAAAGAAAAGAAAGAGAAAAGAAATCAGCCTTAGTATTCATTTCATTTCATTTCATTCTTGCTAGCTTATTCTTGTTTTATTTCATAGTTTGTAATAGTTGAAGTTGTGCTTGCTAAGTGTTATTGTTCAGCAACCAAAGAGGATTACAAAGGAGCTTATCTCACTCAAAAGTTGTGCTTGCTAAGTGTTATTGTTCATCCACCAAAAAGGACTACAAAGGAGCTCATCTCACTCAAAGGGACCAAGCCATTCACGCCTAGCCTAGCTTCACCCTAGCCTAGCCACGCCTTGGCCCACGCCTAGCTCACTTCACTCGAGCCACGCCTTAGCCTTGACCAGCCCCTCTACACACACCTTTGGTGTCCAAGGTTAGCTTGCTTAGGCTTGACGAGTAAGTTCTTTCAAGGCTTATCTTGAGTTCAAATTTTGAGTCCATACTTTGTTGCATATAACATTCGTGCAACTTGTCCTTTCCGTTTTGAGTCTTTTCTTCTCTTTTATTGAGTCAAACACGTTTTTAAGGTGATTGAAATCGATTTTCGCTTCTACTTTAAAGCTTTTGCTTGGCTAAGTATTGAACTCACGTGAGGTTTCTGACTAATACAAGACGAGCCATCAACAAGCTTGTTGAGCACCACTAGAGAGTGAGAGTTTGCTTTCGAGTGATACACTTGTGAGGCGTTTTTTGTTTTAGCTAACCTAACGTGTTTGAGTGTTTTAGTGTCTTTGAACAATGTTAGGAACTCCCACAGGTACGCCAAGCCCCGAGCCTATCACCCCGGAGTTGTTTTACCTTATCAAAGGCTTGAAAGATAGCATTGAAGGTTTAACTACAAGGCTGTCCAACTTGGAGGCGTCTAAGGTAGTTCCGGAGCCTCGGCCACTAGGAGGCAACATGCAAGTAGGAGACCACTCGAGGGCTCAACAACAAGGGCAAGACCGAATACCACTCCAAAGCCAACAAGAGGCGTTTCAAGCAGCCCGGCACTCTAATGCCACGCAGCCCACTCGGAATGTCCAAGGCTTAGGCCACACCGTGTCCCAACCTGGATGGGTCAATCTTGCTTTCGAGGAGCACGTTTCTATCCCTTCTTCTCCCATTATACATGATAATTTGCATAACTATCCTCAACAGTTCCAGAATCAAGCTTATGAGCAAGATGAGGACAGTGATGGAGATGTCGAGGAATGGAGGCCAAACGGACGAAGGGAGCGCCAACAACACCGGAGACCTCATGACGGCCGGCGCCAAGACGAGCAGAGGCGTGAGCCCTATGGTGGCCAGCCAAGGAGGGAGCGAGATCCGGAGTATGATGGTTTTGGCAAAGTGAAGGTGAAGATCCCAAGCTTTGAAGGCAAATGTGACCTGGACGTGTACATGGCTTGGGAGGCGAAGATAGAGCAAATACGGTCATGCTATAATTTTCCCGAGCATAAGAAGGTACATTTCGTAGCTCTTGAGTTTATTGATTATGCTATGATATGGTGGGATGATTTGGTGAAGGAAAGGAAGAGAACTTTGGATGCACCGGTAGTTACTTGGGCGCACATGAAGGCCTTCATGAGAGCTCGGTTTGTGCCTCAATATTACACTAGAGAATTGAGGCAAAGGTTGGAGAACTTAAGGCAAGGAGCCATGACAGCCGAGGAGACCTATAATGCCATACAAATGGCCATGGTAAAGGCTAATGTGCGAGAGGATGAAGAGACTACAATGGCTAGGTATCTTCGTATTCTCAATTCAAGTTTTTCTAACGAGATAGATCTTTTTCCCTATAGCTCTATGACAGAATTGCTCCACCTAGCAATCAAAGTAGAAAGGAAAATGAAGGCAAGAAGTTAAGGAGGTAAGGCTGCCTATGGTGCGCCTAGCTCATGGAGGAGCCAAGGAGGTCACCAACAAGGGAATTACAACCGGGAGGTGCCAAGTAAGAAGAAGCTATCCCCGGAGCAAAGAGGCTCACGCAAGGCTCCTTATGCAGCCCCTACCAAGCCCACGTTTACACTACCTAAAGGCACTCAAGGGAGTACTTCTAACCCTTCATCTAGAGCTAGGGATATTGTATGTTTTAAGTGCCAAGGAAGAGGGCACATGATGAAGGATTGTCCTAACAAAAGAACTTTGCTAGTTAACCATTTACGGCAATATGAGTCCGAATCTGAGCATGAGCATGATAATGATGATTTTGAGCTTAATATGCATGATCATGATGATTTGGATGATGATGGGATTGAATATGAGCAAGGAGATTGTTTATTAGCTAAGAGAGTGTTATTTGATCATCCTAGCTCATTCCTAGCTAACACTTCCATGATTTGTGATAAAAGTCTTGAGCATGATAATTCTTTCATAGCTAGGAGAACTTTAAGTGTACAACCTGCTCCTTGTGAAGATAACCAAAGAGAAAACTTGTTTCACACTAGATGCTCGGTTAAAGGAAAGGTTTGTAATATTATTATTGATGGAGGAAGTTGTTGCAATATTGCTAGCACCGAAATGATATCTAAGTTGCAAATTCCTACATTTTATCACCCTAGGCCATATAAGCTACATTGGATGAATGAATGTGGTGAGTTAAAGGTTAATAGGCAAGCTAAGATCACTTTTACTTTAGGCCATTATGAAGATACGGTTTTATGTGATGTTGTGCCTATGCAAGCTTGTCATGTGTTGTTAGGCCGCCCTTGGCAATATGATAGGAGAGTTATGCATGATGGTTTTACAAATAGATATTCTTTTGTATTCAATGGTAAAACCGTAACTCTTAAGACTATGACTATCTTGCAGATTGCGGAGGCATTTGAGAAGAAGAAGGCAAGTGAGCAAGAGCAAGGACAAGCTAAGAAGAGGAGCAAGCCGTCAAGCCAAGACCCCTCCCTAGCCACGCCTTCTAACCACCAGCCTAGCACCCTTGTTTCCACGGCCACAAAACAGCCCACAACAGCCTTGTTAGCTTCCAAACTTGAGCTACAAAATGACTACCTACCCTTAGACACCACCTTGATGATGTTGTGTAAGGAGCTCACCTTGATGAGTGATGAAGCCAAGGCTAGCTTACCACCTACTATCTCAGCCATCCTTGAGGAGTTTAAGGATGTGTTTCCGGAAGAAATACCACATGGCCTCCCACCTTTGAGAGGTATTGAGCACCAAATTGACCTTATCCCCGGCGCAACACTCCCAAATAGACCAGCCTACCGAATGAACCCAAAGGAGAGTCAAGAGATCCAAGCGCAAGTTCAAGACCTCCTAGACAAGGGCCACGTGAGGGAGAGCCTAAGTCCGTGCGCCGTGCCTAGAGGAGCATGAAGAACATCTAAGGGAAGTAGTTCTTAGCCTTAGGGCTGAACACTTGTATGCTAATCTTAAGAAATGTAGCTTTTACACTAATGAGGTTATATTTCTTGGTTTTGTAGTGACTACACAAGGCCTACAAGTGGATGAGGAGAAGATTAGAGCAATCAAAGATTGGCCCACACCAACATCCATCAGCCAAGTAAGGAGTTTCCATGGGCTTGCAAGCTTCTATAGGCGCTTTGTGAGAGACTTTAGTACCATTGTCGCGCCCTTGACGGAAATCTGCAAGAAACATGCGCCATTTGTGTGGGAGAAGGCGCAATAACGGGCCTTTAGCAAGCTGAAATTGGTCTTAACCGAGGCGCCCTTGCTAGCTCTTCCCAACTTGACTAGGCCCTTTGAAGTGGAGTGTGACACCTCGGGCATTGGCTTAGGCGGCGTGCGCATGTAAGAAGGTAAGCCTATTGCCTTATTTAGTGAAAAGCTCAAAGGAGCATGTCTTAATTACACTACCTATGATAAAGAGTTATGCTTTGTTTAGAGTGCTTAAGACATGACAACACTACTTGTGGCCTAGAGAGTTTATTTTGCATTCCGATCATGAGTCTTTGAAGCATTTTTGGAATCAAGATAAACTAGATAGGAGGCATGGTAGGTGGATGGAATTTATTGAGACTTTTCCCCATGTTATCAAGTATAAAAAGGGAAAAGATAATGTAGTGGCGGATGCCCTCTCTAGGAGGCACACATTGTTGACTACATTGGATGCTAAGGTATTAGGCTTTGTTTACATTAAGGAGCTCTATGAGTATGATCTTGATTTTGGTGATACATATAAGCTATGTGTGCAAAAAGGTTCCCTAGATAAATACTATTTGTTTGAGGTATTTTTGTTTCGAATTGATAAGGTGTGCAAACCTAGGTGTTCCCTTCGATTGTTGCTAGTAGAGGAAGCCCATAAAGGAGGTTTAATGGGTCATTTTGGGAGGGATAAAACTTATGCTATGCTGCACTCACACTTTTATTGGCCACACATGCTTAGGGATGTTGAAAATGTGCTTAAAAGATGCTTAGAATGCCTTAGAGCTAAATCTAAAGTGAAGCCTCATGGATTGTACACACCTTTGCCCATCCCAACAGCCCCTTGGGAAGACATTAGTATGGACTTTATTGTGGGATTGCCTAGGACTAAAAGTGGTAGGGACTCGATTTTTGTGGTTGTAGATCGTTTCTCAAAAATGGCTCACTTTATTGCTTGTCACAAAACTGATGATGCAGCCAATGTAGCTAATCTATTCTTTCGGGAAGTAGTTAGGTTACATGGAATTCCAAAAATCGAGTGAGCCATTTTTGACAAGCAATAAAGTGAGCCATTTTTTGAGAAACGATCTACAACCACAAAAATCGAGTCCCTACCTCTTTTAGTCCTAGGCAATCCCACAATAAAGTCCATACTAATGTCTTCCCAAGGGGCTGTTGAGATGGGCAAAGGTGTGTACAATCCATGAGGCTTCACTTTAGATTTAGCTCTAAGGCATTCTAAGCATCTTTTAAGCACATTTTCAACATCCCTAAGCATGTGTGGCCAATAAAAGAGTGAGTGCAGTATAGCATAAGTTTTATCCCTCCTAAAATGACCCATTAAACCTCCTTTATGGGCTTCCTCTACTAGCAACAATCGAAGGGAACACCTAGGTATGCACACCTTATCAATTCGAAACAAAAATCCCTCAAACAAATAGTATTTATCTAAGGAACCATTTTGCACACATAACTTATATGTATCACCAAAATCAATATCAGATTCATAGAGCTCCTTAATTGTAAACAAAGCCTAATACCTTAGCATCCAATGTAGTCAACAATGTGTGCCTCCTAGAGAGGGCATCCGCCACTACATTGTCTTTTCCCTTTTTATACTTGATAACATAGGGAAAAGTCTCAATAAACTCCATCCACCTACCATGCCTCCTATCTAGTTTATCTTGACTCCGAAAATGCTTCAAAGACTCATGATCGGAATGCAAAATAAACTCTCTAGGCCACAAGTAGTGTTGCCATGTCTTAAGCACTCTAAACAAAGCATATAACTCTTTATCATAGGTAGAGTAATTAAGACATGCTCCTTTGAGCTTTTCACTAAAGAAGGCAATAGGTTTACCTTCTTGCATGAGCACGCCGCCTATGCCAGTGCCCGAGGCGTCACACTCCACTTCAAAGGGCCTAGTGAAGTCAAGAAGAGCTAGCAAGGGCACCTCGGTTAAGACCAATTTCAGCTTTCTAAAGGCACGTTCTTGCGCCTCCTCCCACACAAATGGAGCATGCTTCTTGCAGATTTCCGTCAAGGGCGCGGCAATGGTACTAAAGTCTCTCACAAAGCGCCTATAGAAGCTTGCAAGCCCATGGAAACTCCTTACTTGGCTGATGGATGTTGGCGTGGGCCAATCTTTGATTGCTCTAATCTTCTCCTCATCCACTTGTAGGCCTTGTGTAGTCACTAAAAAAGCAAGAAATATAACCTCATTAGTGCAAAAGCTACATTTCTTAAGATTAGCATACAAGTGTTAGCCCTAAGGCTAAGAACTACTTCCCTTAGATGTTCTTCATGCTCCTCTAGGGACCTGCTATAGATTAAAATATCATCAAAGTATACTACAACAAACTTCCCTATAAAATGTCTCAAAACATAGTTCATTAAGCGCATAAAAGTAGAAGGAGCATTAGTTAACCCAAATGGCATAACAAGTCACTCATACAAACCAAACTTAGTTTTGAAGGCTGTTTTCCACTCATCCCCCTCCTTCATTCGGATTTGATGGTAGCCACTCCGTAGGTCTATCTTGCTAAAGGTGGTGGCGCCATGTAGCTCATCAAGCATGTCATCTAGGCAGGGAATAGGGTGGCGGTACTTGATGGTGATGTTGTTGATAGCTCGACAATCAACACACATCCTCCGTGTGTTGTCCTTCTTAGGCACCAAGAGCACGGGCACGGCGCACGGACTTAAGCTCTCCCTCACGTAGCCCTTGGAGGTCTTGAACTTGCGCTTGGATCTCTTGACTCTCCTTTGGGTTCATTCGGTAGGCTGGTCTATTTGGGAGTGTGGTGCGGGGGATAAGGTCAATTTGGTGCTCAATACCTCTCAAAGGTGGAAGGCCATGTGGTATTTCTTCCGGAAACACATCCTTAAACTCCTCAAGGATGGCTGAGATAGTAGGTGGTAAGCTAGCCTTGGCTCCATCACTCGTCAAGGTGAGCTCCTTACACAACATCATCAAGGTGGTGTCTAAGGGTAGGTAGTCATTTTGTAGCTCAAGTTTGGAAGCTAACAAGGCTGTTGTCGGCTGTTTTGTGGCCGTGGACACAAGGGTGCTAGGCTGGTGCTTAGAAGGCGTGGCTAGGGAGGGGTCTTGGCTCGACGGCTTGCTCCCCTTCTTAGCTTGTCCTTGATCTTGCTCACTTGCCTTCTTCTTCTCAAATGCCTCCGGAATCTGTAAGGGAGTCATAGGCTTAAGAGTCACGGTTTTACCATTGAATACAAAAGAATATCTATTTGTAAAACCATCATGCATAACTCTCCTATCATATTGCCAAGAGCGGCCTAACAACACATGACAAGCTTGCATAGGCACAACATCACAAAAACCGTATCTTCATAATGACCTAAAGTAAAAGTGATCTTAGCTTGCCTATTAACCTTTAAATCACCACATTTATTCATCCAATCCAGCTTATATGGCCTAGGGTGATAAAATGTAGGAATTTGCAACTTAGATATCATTTCGGTGCTAGCAATATTGCAACAACTTCCTCCATCAATAATAACATTACAAACCTTTCCTTTAACCGAGCATCTAGTGTGAAACAAGTTTTCTCTTTGGTTATCTTCACAAGGAGCAGGTTGTACACTTAAAGTTCTCCTAGCTATCAAAGAATTATCATGCTCAAGACTTTTATCACAAATCATGGAAGTGTTAGCTAGGAATGAGCTAGGATGATCAAATAACACTCTCTTAGCTAATAAACAATCTCCTTGCTCATATTCAATCCCATCATCATCCAAATCATCATGATCATGCATATTAAGCTCAAAATCATCATTATCATGCTCATGCTCAGATTCGGACTCATATTGCCCTAAATGGTTAACTAGCAAAGTTCTTTTGTTAGGACAATCCTTCATCATGTGCCCTCTTCCTTGGCACTTAAAACATACAATATCCCTAGCTCTAGATGAAGGGTTAGAAGTACTCCCTTGAGTGCCTTTAGGTAGTGTAGGCGTGGACTTGGTAGGGGCTGCATAAGGAGCCTTGCGTGGGCCTCCTTGCTCCAGGGCTAGCTTCTCCTTGCTTGGCACCTCCCGGTTGTAATTCCCTTGTTGGCGGCCTCCTTGGCTCCTCCATGAGCTAGGCGTGTGATGAAGGGTCATCCGAGCCGGTTCCATCTTCAACACCACAAGGAGTCCTAACAAGAGCTCAACCCAAACGCCAAGCGGAGATGGATGCTATCTTCCTAACCATGGTTCAAGAAGCTCACCCAAGCTCACCTCCAATGAGTCCAAGGCCCGTCATGATCCTTAGCCACATTGGACCAGCCAAGAAGAAGTTGAATGGAGCATAGGAGAGCTTCACGTGTGCATGTGCATGGCTGGCGTGAGAAGCTAGTTAGACAGTGTTAAATAAAGCCTAGAATTAGTCTATTTTATGGATTTATTTAAAACACTCTAATTTGTAATTATTGTTTTTATTTCTTTTCTATTTTTAGGAGAGAAGGTCTAGGTTGTATATAAACCTTTCTCTCTTCCTTTTTGTGGGTAGAATACGTTAAAACACATTTCCTAAGTGCCAAATTGAATTCCTTTGAGTTCAGCCTATTGTCTTGTGAGAATTGTGGTGTTTGCATAGCTTTCTCGTTCTTGTGTGTGTCAATCTCCTTCGGGTTGGTGCTACAAGTCGAATTGAAGCAACCTCTTCGTGTCTTCGATAACTCTAGATCGATTGTGTGAAGTTGTAAGAAGCGGGGTCGAATCGTCATCGGTTTGGTTCTTGGATAATCGAATCCAAGGGTTCTATCGTTTGTTCCTTTCGGTTCTTCTTTCTTATTTCGTTTTCCCTCTTTGCTTTGCACGTTTTCCTTCATCTTTGTTTGCTGAATTTTGTTTGCTTCTATTCCCGAAAATAGGTTGCTCGTCTAGATCCATTCTTCGCGGCTAATCCCCGTATCAATTGGTATCAGTGACAGGTTGACGTTCAACCTACAAAAAGAGTCGGTAAATCATTCAAAAACCAAAAGTGTCTCGTTTTCTTGTTTGAGTCTTGCTTTGTTTTGAGTCTATTGCCATTGCCATTTCTATTCCAAGTTTTTGATTGAACTAACAAGTTTGTTGCTTTTGTTTGTGAATCTTGGACGCCGGCACCACTCCCACACCACGCCTACACCGCGCCTACCACCAGCCCTTGTGCCGACCACCACGCCGCCATCAGCCTTGTCCCACGTCCAAACACCACACTAAACAAACCCTAAATTTTCAAAAAAAAAAAAGAAGAAGAAGGCTAATCCGTCCAGCCTATTTTCCAGCCCCTCTCTCTCCTCCACATTTTCAGCTTATTTTTTTAAATTTTCACCCTTGGTTAGCTATTTACTTGGTCAACTCTATCCTCTTGCAACGAATTAGATTTTCTTAGCATTTTTTGTTTTATTTTTCTTTAATTCCAGCAGTAAGTTAAAAAAAAAAAGAAAGCAAAATCCGAATTCAAAAAAAAAAAGAAAGAAAGAAAAGAAAAAGAAAAGAAAAGAAAGAGAAAAGAAATCAGCATTAGTATTCATTTCATTTCATTTCATTCTTGCTAGCTTATTCTTGTTTTATTTCATAGTTTGTAATAGTTGAAGTTGTGCTTGCTAAGTGTTATTGTTCAGCAACCAAAGAGGATTACAAAGGAGCTCATCTCACACAAAAGTTGTGCTTGCTAAGTGTTATTGTTGATCAACCAAAAGGGACTACAAAGGAGCTCATCTCACTCAAAGGGACCAAACACATTTTGAGTCTTTTCTTCTCTTTTATTGAGTCAAACACATTTTTAAGGTGATTGAAATCGAATTTCGCTTCTACTTTAACGCTTTTGTTTGGCTAAGTATTGAACTCACGTGAGGTTTTTGACTAATACAAGACGAGCCATCAACAAGCTTGTTGAGCACCACTAGAGAGTGAGAGTTTGCTTTCGAGTGATACACTTGTGAGGCGTTTTTGTTTTAGCTCTCCTAACGTGTTTGAGTGTTTTAGTGTCTTTGAAAAATGTCAGGAACTCCCACAGGTACGCCAAGCCCCGAGCCTATCACCCCGGAGTTGTTTAACCTTATCAAGGGCTTGACAGATAGCATTGAAGGGTTAACTACAAGGCTGTCCAACTTGGAGGCGTCTAAGGTAGTTCCGGAGCCTCGGCCACTAGGAGGCAACATGCAGGTCGGAGACCACTCGAGGGCTCAACAACAAGGGCAAGACCGAATACCACTCCAAAGCCAACAAGAGGCGTTTCAAGCAGCCTGACACTCTAATGCCACACAGCCCTCTCGGAATGTCCAAGGCTTAGGCCACACCGTGTCCCAAACTGGATGGGGCAATCTTGCTTTCGAGGAGCACGTTTCTATCCCTTCTTCTCCCATTATACATAATAATTTACAGAATCAAGCTTATGAGCAGGATGAGGACAATGATGGAGATGACGAGGAATGGAGGCCAAACGGACGAAGGGAGCGCCAACAGCACCGGAGACCTCATGACGGCCGGTGCCAAGATGAGCAGAGGCATGAGCCCTATGGTGGCCAGCCAAGGAGGGAGCGAGATCCGGAGTATGATGGCCTTGGCAAAGTGAAGGTGAAGATCCCAAGCTTTGAAGGCAAATGTGACCCGGACGTGTACATGGCTTGGGAGGCGAAGATAGAGCAAATATGGTCATGCCATAACTTTCCCAAGCATAAGAAGGTACATTACGCAACTCTTGAGTTTATTGATTATGCTATGATATGGTGGGATGATTTGGTGAAGGAAAGGAGGAGAACTTTGGATGCACCGGTAGTTACTTGGGCGCACATGAAGGCCTTGATGAGAGCTCGGTTTGTGCCTCAACATTACACTAGAGAATTGAGGCAAAGGTTGGAGAACTTGAGGCAAGGAGCCATGACCGCCGAGGAGACATATAATGCCATGCAAATGGCCATGGTAAAGGCTAATGTGTGAGAGGATGAAGAGACTACAATGGCTAGGTATCTTCTTATTCTCAATTCAAGTTTTTCTAACGAGATAGATCTTTTTCCCTATAGCTCTATGACAGAATTGCTCCACCTAGCAATCAAAGTAGAAAGGAAAATAAAGGCAAGAAGTCAAGGAGGTAAGGTTGCCTATGGCACGCCTAGCTCATGGAGGAGCCAAGGAGGTCGCCAACAAGGGAATTACAGCCGGGAGGTGCGAAGCAAGGAGAAGCTAGCCCCGGAGCAAGGAGGCCCACGCAAGGCTCCTTATGCAGCCCCTACCAAGCCCACGCCTACACTACCTAAAGGCACTCAAGGGAGTACTTCTAACCCTTCATCTAGAGCTAGGGATATTGTATGTTTTAAGTGCCAAGGAAGAGGGCACATGATGAAGGATTGTCCTAACAAAAGAACTTTGCTAGTTAACCATTTACGGCAATATGAGTCCGAATCTGAGCATGAGCATGATAATGATGATTTTGA
This sequence comes from Fagopyrum homotropicum, assembly GCA_033239125.1. Taxonomy (NCBI): domain Eukaryota; kingdom Viridiplantae; phylum Streptophyta; class Magnoliopsida; order Caryophyllales; family Polygonaceae; genus Fagopyrum; species Fagopyrum homotropicum. The sequence continues at coordinate 66,375,328 of BSWB01000005.1, forward strand.
GCTTAATATGCATGATCATGATGATTTGGATGATGATGGGATTGAATATGAGCAAGGAGATTGTTTATTAGCTAAGAGAGTGTTATTTGATCATCCTAGCTCATTCCTAGCTAACACTTCCATGATTTGTGATAAAAGTCTTGAGCATGATAATTCTTTCATAGCTAGGAGAACTTTAAGTGTACAACCTGCTCCTTGTGAAGATAACCAAAGAGAAAACTTGTTTCACACTAGATGCTCGGTTAAAGGAAAGGTTTGTAATATTATTATTGATGGAGGAAGTTGTTGCAATATTGCTAGCACCGAAATGATATCTAAGTTGCAAATTCCTACATTTTATCACCCTAGGCCATATAAGCTACATTGGATGAATGAATGTGGTGAGTTAAAGGTTAATAGGCAAGCTAAGATCACTTTTACTTTAGGCCATTATGAAGATACGGTTTTATGTGATGTTGTGCCTATGCAAGCTTGTCATGTGTTGTTAGGCCGCCCTTGGCAATATGATAGGAGAGTTATGCATGATGGTTTTACAAATAGATATTCTTTTGTATTCAATGGTAAAACCGTAACTCTTAAGACTATGACTATCTTGCAGATTGCGGAGGCATTTGAGAAGAAGAAGGCAAGTGAGCAAGAGCAAGGACAAGCTAAGAAGAGGAGCAAGCCGTCAAGCCAAGACCCCTCCCTAGCCACGCCTTCTAACCACCAGCCTAGCACCCTTGTTTCCACGGCCACAAAACAGCCCACAACAGCCTTGTTAGCTTCCAAACTTGAGCTACAAAATGACTACCTACCCTTAGACACCACCTTGATGATGTTGTGTAAGGAGCTCACCTTGATGAGTGATGAAGCCAAGGCTAGCTTACCACCTACTATCTCAGCCATCCTTGAGGAGTTTAAGGATGTGTTTCCGGAAGAAATATCACATGGCCTCCCGCCTTTGAGAGGTATTGAGCACCAAATTGACCTTATCCCCGGCGCAACACTCCCAAATAGACCAGCCTACCGAATGAACCCAAAGGAGAGTTAAGAGATCCAAGCGCAAGTTCAAGACCTCCTAGACAAGGGCTACGTGAGGGAGACATTTTTATAGGGAAGTTTGTTATGCCATTTGGGTTAACTAATGCTCCTTCTACTTTTATGCGCTTAATGAACTATGTTTTGAGACATTTTTATAGGGAAGTTTGTTGTAGTATACTTTGATGATATTTTACTCTATAGCAGGTCCCTAGAGGAGCATGAAGAACATCTAAGGGAAGTAGTTCTTAGCCTTAGGGCTGAACACTTGTATGCTAATCTTAAGAAATGTAGCTTTTGCACTAATGAGGTTATATTTCTTGGTTTTGTAGTGACTACACAAGGCCTACAAGTGGATGAGGAGAAGATTAGAGCAATCAAAGATTGGCCCACGCCAACATCCATCAGCCAAGTAAGGAGTTTCCATGGGCTTGCAAGCATTTATAGGTGCTTTGTGAGAGACTTTAGTACCATTGCCGTTCCCTTGACGGAAATCTGCAAGAAGCATGCACCATATGTGTGGGAGGAGGCGCAATAACGTGCCTTTAGCAAGCTGAAATTGGTCTTAACCGAGGCGCCCTTGCTAGCTCTTCCCGACTTGACTAGGCCCTTTGAAGTGGAGTGTGACACCGCGGGCATTGGCATAGGTGGCGTGCTCATGCAAGAAGGAAAGCCTATTTCCTTCTTTAGTGAAAAGCTCAAAGGAGCTTGTCTTAATTACACTACCTATGATAAAGAGTTATATGCTTTGTTTAGAGTGCTTTAGACATGGCAACACTACTTGTGGCCTAGAGAGTTTATTTTGCATTCCGATCATGAGTCTTTGAAGCATTTTCGGAGTCAAGATAAACTAGATAGAAGGCATGGTAGGTGGATGGAATTTATTGAGACTTTTCCCATGTTATCAACTATAAAAAGGGAAAAGACAATGTAGTGGCGGATGCCCTCTCTAGGAGGCACACATTGTTGACTACATTGGATGCTAAGATATTAGGCTTTGTTTACATTAAGGAGCTCTATGAATATGATCTTGATTTTGGTGATACATATAAGCTATGTGTGCAAAAAGGTTCCCTAGATAAATACTATTTGTTTGAGGTATTTTTGTTTCGAATTGATAAGGTGTGCATACCTAGGTGTTCCCTTCGATTGTTGCTAGTAGAGGAAGCCCATTAAGGAGGTTTAATGGGTCAGTTTGGGAGGGATAAAACTTATGCTATGCTGCACTCACACTTTTATTGGCCACACATGCTTAGGGATGTTGAAAATGTGCTTAAAAGATGCTTAGAATGCCTTAGAGCTAAATCTAAAGTGAAGCCTCATGGATTGTACACACCTTTGCCCATCCCAACAGCCCCTTGGGAAGACATTAGTATGGACTTTATTGTGGGATTGCCTAGGACTAAAAGTGGTAGGGACTCGATTTTTGTGGTTGTAGATCGTTTCTCAAAAATGGCTCACTTTATTGCTTGTCACAAAACTGATGATGCAGCCAATGTAGCTAATCTATTCTTTCGGGAAGTAGTTAGATTACATGGAATTCCAAGGACAATAGTTAGTGATAGGGATGTTAAGTTCTTAAGTTATTTTTGGAAGACTCTTTGGGGAAAGCTAGGCACGAAATTGTTATTTTCTACATCAATTCACCCCCAAACTGATGGGCAAACGGAAGTAACTAATAGGACTTTAACCACACTTTTAAGGGTTGTTATCAAAAAGAATCTAAAGGAATGGGAGGATGTCTTGCCACATGTTGAATTTGCCTATAATAGCGTTGTGCATTCGTCTACGTCCATCTCTCCATTTGAGTGTGTTTATGGTTTTAATCCACTAACCCCTTTTGATCTTACGCCGTTGCCTAAGAAGGAGCGAGTGGATTTAAGTGCTAAAACGCAGGTTGAACACATCAAGGAGCTACATAGGAGGACAAGGATTAAGCTTGAGGAGAAAGGCAAATACAACGCAGCCAAGGCAAACCAAGGAAGGAAGAAGGTTATATTTGAGGCCGGTGACCTTGTATGGCTACACTTGAGGAAGGAGAGGCTTCAACAACTTCGGAAGTCCAAGCTCTCTCCAAGAGGAAACGGGCCTTTCAATGTGCTACACAAGGCTGGTGACAATGCCTATGTGCTAGACTTGCCGGACGACTATGCTTGTGATCCCACGTTCAATGTGAGAGATCTAAGCCCTTTTCCACCCCTTAGTGATGATCAAGGAAATTCGAGGTCGAATTCTTTTAAAGAAGGGGAGAATGATGAAGGGTCATCCGAGCCGGTTCCATCTTCAACACCACAAGGAGCCCTAACAAGAGCTCAAGCCAAACGCCAAGCGGAGATGGAAGCTATCTTCCTAACCATGGTTCATGAAGCTCACCCAAGCTCACCTCCAATGAGTCCAAGGCCCGTCATGATGCTTAGCCACATTGGACCAGCCAAGAAGAAGTTGAACGGAGCATAGGAGAGCTTCACGTGTGCATGTGCATGGCTGGCGTGAGAAGCTAGTTAGACAGTGTTAAATAAAGCCTAGAATTATTCTATTTTATGGATTTATTTAAAACACTCTAATTTTTAATTATTGTTTTTATTTCTTTTCTATTTTTAGGAGAGAAGGTCTAGGCTGTATATAAACCTTTCTCTCTTCCTTTTTGTGGGTAGAATACGTTAAAACACATTGCCTAAGTGCCAAATTGAATTCCTTTGAGTTCAGCCTTTTGTCTTGTGAGAATTGTGGTGTTTGCATAGCTTTCTCGTTCTTGTGTGATTCAATCTCCTTCGGGTTGGTGCTACAAGTCGAATTGAAGCAACCTCTTCGTGCCTTCGATAACTCTAGATCGATTGTGTGTGAAGTTGTAAGAAGCGGGGTCGAATCGTCATCGGTTTGGTTCTTGGATAATCGAATCCAAGGGTTCTATCATTTGTTCCATTCGGTTCTTCTTTCTTATTTCGTTTACCCTCTTTGCTTTGCACGTTTTCCTTCATCTTTGTTTGCTGAATTTCGTTTGCTTCTATTCCCGAAAACAGGTTGCTCGTCTAGATCCATTCTTCGCGGCTAATCCCCGTATCAGCGCGCCATAGGCAGCCTTACCTCCTTGACTTCTTGCCTTCATTTTCCTTTCTACTTTGATTGCTAGGTGGAGAAATTCTATCATAGAGCTATAGGGAAAAAGATATATCTCGTTAGAAAAACTTGAATTGAGAATACGAAGATACCTAGCCATTGTAGTCTCTTCATCCTCTCCCACATTAGCCTTTACCATGGCCATTTGCATGGCATTATAGGTCTCCTCGGCGGTCATGGCTCCTTGCCTCAAGTTCTCCAACCTTTGCCTCAATTCTCTAGTGTAATGTTGAGGCACAAACCGAGCTCTCATCAAGGCCTTCATGTGCGCCCAAGTAACTACCGGTGCATCCAAAGTTCTCTTCCTTTCCTTCACCAAATCATCCCACCATATCATAGCATAATCAATAAACTCAAGAGCTGCGAAATGTACCTTCTTATGCTCGGGAAAATTATGGCATGACCATATTTGCTCTATCTTCGCCTCCCAAGCCATGTACACGTCCGGGTCACATTTGCCTTCAAAGCTTGGGATCTTCACCTTCACTTTGCCAAGGCCATCATACTCCGGATCTCACTCCCTCCTTGGCTGGCCGCCATAGGGTTCACGCCTCTGCTCGTCTTGGCGCCGGGCGTCATGAGGTCTCCGGGGCCGTTGGCGCTCCCTTCGCCCGTTTGGCCTCCATTCCTCGTCATCTCCATCACCGTCCTCATCCTGCTCATAAGATTGATTTTGAAACTGTTGAGGATAGTTCGGCATATTATCATGTATAATAGGAGAAGAATGGATAGAAACGTGCTCCTCGAAAGCAAGATTGCCCCATCCTGGTTGGGACACGGTGTGGCCTAAGACTTGGACATTCCTAGAGGGCTGCGTGGATTAGAGTGTCGGGCTACTTGAAACGCCTCTTGTTGGCTTTGGAGTGGTATTTGGTCTTGCCCTTGGTGTTGAGCCCTCGAGTGGTCTCCTACCTGCATGTTGCCTCCTAGTGGCCGAGGCTCCGGGACTACCTTAGGCACCTCCAAGTTGGACAGCCTTGTAGTTAACCCTTCAATGCTATCTTTCAGGCCCTTGATAAGGTTAAACAACTCCGGGGAATTAGGCTCGGGGTTGGGCGTACCTGCGGAAGTTCCTGACATTGTTCAAAGACACTAAAACACTCAAACACGTTAGGTTAGCTAAAACAAAAACGCCTCACAAGTGTATCACTCGAAAGCAAACTCTCACTCTCTAGTGGTGCTCAACAAGCTTGTTGATGGCTCATCTTGTATTAGTCAAAAACCTCACGTTAGTTCAATACTTAGCCAAACAAAAGCTTTAAAGTAGAAGCGAAATTCGATTTCAATCACCTTAAAACGTGTTTGACTCAATAAAAGAGAAGAAAATACTCAAAACGGAAAGGACAAGTTGCACGAATGTTATATGCAACTAAGTATGGACTCAAAATTTGAACTCAAGATAAGCCTTGAAAGAATTTACTCGTCAAGCCTAAGCAAGCAAACCTTGGACACCGAAGGTGTGTGTAGAAGGGCTGGTCAAGGCTAAGGCGTGGCTCGAGTGAAGTGAGCTAGGCGAGGGCCAAGGCGTGGCTAGGCTAGGGTGAAGCTAGGCTAGGCGTGAATGGCTTGGTCCCTTTGAGTGAGATGAGCTCCTTTGTAGTCCTCTTTGATTGTTGAACAATAACACTTAGCAAGCACAACTTCAACTATTACAAACTATGAAATAAACAAGAATAAACTAGCAAGAATGAAATGAAATGAAAGGAATAACTAAGGCTGATTTCTTTTTCTTCTTTCTTTCTTTTCTTTTCTTTTCTTTTTCTTTTCTTTCTTTCTTTCTTTTTTTTTTTTTGAAACTCGGATTTTCTTTTCCTTTTTTTTTTAAACTTAGTGTTGGAATTAAAGAAAAATAAAACAAAAATGCTAAGAAAATCCTAATTAGTTGCAAGAGGATAGAGTTGACCAAGTAAATAGCTAACCAAGGGTGAAAGATTCAAAAAAAAATAGGCTGAAAATATAGAGGAAAGAGGTGGCTTGAAAATAGGCTGGACGATCAGCCTTCTTCTTCTTTTTTTTTTTGAAAGTTTAGAGCTTGTTTAGGGTTGTGTTTGGACGTGGGATAACAGCTGGTGGTAGCGTGGTGGTAGGCACAAGGGACTGGTGGTAGGCGCGGTGTAGTAGTGGTGCCGGCATCCAAGATTCACAAACAAAAGCAACAAACTTGTTAGTTCAATCAAAAACTTGGAATAGAAATGGCAATGGCAATAGACTCAAAACAAAGCAAGACTCAAACAAGAAAATGAGACACTTTTGATTTTTGAATGATTTACCGACTCTTTTTGTAGGTTGAACGTCAATTAGCTTTGATACCAATTGATACGGGGATTAGCCGCGAAGAACGGATCTAAACGAGCAACCTGTTTTCGGGAACAAAAGCAAACAAAATTTAGCAAACAAAGATGCAAGGAAAACGTGCAAAACAAAGAGGGAAAACGAAATAGGAAAGAAGAACCGAAAGGAACAAACGATAGAACCCTTGGATTCGATTATCCAAGAACCAAACCGATGACGATTCGACTCCGCTTCTTACAACTTCACACAATCGATCTAGGATTATCGAAGGCACGAAGAGGTTGCTTCGATTCGACTTGTAGCACCAACCCGAAGGAGATTGACACACACAAGAACGAGAAAGCTATGCAAACACCACAATTCTCACAAGACAAGAGGCTGAACTCAAAGGTTTCAATTTGGCACTTTCACAAATGTGTTTAACATAGTCTCCCTCAAAAAGGAAGAGAGAAAGGTTTATATACAACCTAGCCTTCTCTCCTAAAAATAGAAAGGAAAAATAAAAAACAATAATTACAAATTAGAGTGTTTTAAATAAATCCATAAAATAGACTAATTCTAGGCTTTATTTAACACTCTTTAACTAGCTTCTCACTCCAGCCATGCACATGCACACGTGAAGCTCTCCTATGCTCCATTCAACTTCTTCTTGGCTGGTCCAATGTGGCTAAGCATCATGACGGGCCTTGGACTCATTGGAGGTGAGCTTGGGTGAGCTTCTTGAACCATGGCTAGGAAGATCGCATCCATCTCCGCTTGGCATTTGGCTTGAGCTCTTGTTAGGGCTCCTTGTGGTGTTGAAGATGGAGCTAGCTCGAATGACCCTTGTGGTGTTGAAGATGGAGCTAGCTCGGATGACCCTTCATCACCAACCAAGATGATTAATGGAGCTTAAATTGAATTTCTAGGTTTTTGGTTTGGTTGGTGTTTTGTCTAAATATGGGCAGGCCCTGGAAAGCATTTCAAGGAAAAACGGAGGCTTGAAATCAGATACAAGGGGCTTCACGTGTGTGCATGTGCATGGCTGGAACATTAATTTAAGTCTGTGGACTTGAGAGGCTGATTAGGAGAGTTAATTAGGGCCATTGTTTGTTCTAATTTGTTGGGCTTTTATTTAAAACTCTCTAAATGTATTTTTAGAATTAGTTCTATTTTTCTTTTTAGCAAGAAAAGGCCTAGGATGTATAAAAGCCTTTTCTCTCTTCTTTTTGTAGTTAGACAAGTTTTATATAAATTTTGCTGAGAGCATTTTAGAATTGAATCCAAGAGAATTCAATCATTCTTGTCTCGTGAGTTTGTGTGTGTGATCTGGCTTTCTCGTTCTTGTGTATGTCAATCTCCTTCGGGATTGGTGTTGCAAGTCGAACAAGGCACCCTCTTCGTGCTCTCGATTCTCAGATCGATTGTGTGGAGTTGTAAGAAGCGGGGTCGAATCGTCACTGGTTTGGTTCTTGGATATCAAATCCAAGGGTTCTATCATTGTTCCTTTCGGTTCTTCTTGTCCCTTTCCGTTTTCTCATTTTCATTGTTGTCCATGTTTGTTAATTTTGGGTGTTCTTCATTCTTCAGAACAGGTTGTTCGACTTGATCCGTTCTTCGCAGCTAATCCCCGTACCAAAGATGCAGTATACTTTCTTCTTCCGGAACGGATTATACGTTTTCGCGAATAAGAGATGAGTCAAAGTTTCTTGACTCACCCGAAGGAGCCATGTGATTATGGTCTGGAATTGAGGACCGCGATTTATAGTAACGTATTAAGCTTTAAGCTTAAGGTGGTGTTACTTGAGAATTTACGAGTCGAAGGTTTCAATGGTTTTGAATGGGGAATTTCTTTTGATTTTTCCCCCACAGGGTGTTCTGGTACGGGTTTTGAGGAAAGGTACGAGTCGGAAAACTTGTAACTTTGAGTATCAAGAGATGTGTACGGTGAACGACAAGTCAGGGTATCTTCTCCATAGTGGAAGGCACGTTAAGTAGTGTGGCATATGATTGCCATGTTTGCATGATCGACTTGAAGTCGAAATGTCACCAAGTTGGGTGGAGAGTAAGAAATGACCTTTGTAAGGCGGCCGATATGGTCACTATAACTGTAGTGAAGCCATTTGTGATCACGGGTGCGATTGATGAGTTGGAGGTTATATAGATGAGTGTCCATCGATTTTCTGAATCGAGTTGCGATGAAGTCACACAATTATGGTGTTTCAGGTGGTCCCCTAGTGGACTCTAACCTCAGAATTTTAATGACAACTATTGATGCATGAGTGGTACGAAGGAATCTTTATGTTCTTACGTTTGACAATGTCTTGTTGTACTCTCGAAATTGAGAGGAGCAAGTTTGGCATGGGACAACGATGATACAGATTATGCAAAACGAGAGGATAAGCAGAGTTGTCTTTGAGATCGGTTATACTTGGTTAGCTTTGAGACGAGGTAAGTCTCCGGACTTACTTAGCTCGCTTTTATGCATTATTCGGATATGTGATTGTGGTGTGTTCTTTGGTTTTGTTTATAATCATGAAACCGGATTAGGATGACTTGGTTATATATATATATTGTTGGCCCATTGTTTATTATTACGGGCGGGCTTCTTCACCATTCCACATGATATACGGGAAGAGCTACGTACCACTCTTGTTGGTTACATAGGGACAAAGGTGAAAGTTATTAGACTTCTCGTGTCACATTATGGATAAATGGAATTAGTAATGGAATGACTTAAACAGAGAAGATAAGAATCGGATTGTATGTATATCAACATGATGGGTGTTATGTGTGCTGATGTGTGTGTTTGTGCCCTTGTCATCTTTATAATGCCTAGAATGGGATCTAAGGTTTTATACCGATTGTTGTAGTTGATGTGCAGGTTAGGATGTGGTCGAGTGGTCCGGATGAGTGGGCAGCCGGGGTTCCCGTACATCATAGGTCGTGTATGGGGGATTTGAGTCCTTGTGTTGTGGCTATATATCTGTGTATTGTTAGTGTCATTGTATAGACGGCTGATGTCTTTTCTTTCTCTATGTATTTTAGGAATCATATCATTACATCAAATGTATTTTCGGATTTGACCTTTATTTGTGTCTTGTTGCAAGATCCGGTGAAATTGTTGTCATGCTAAGGGTCGGGACCCATTGTGAGGTCTCCGCCCCGTAGCATCCCGAGTCCCACGGATTCGGGGTGTTACAGTCCACTCAGACTGACCGTCTGTCTATGTAAGTGGTCGTAAAAAGAAGACTCGAACCTAGGGCGGCATGTACCTGCTTCCAAAACATCGAGGTAAAATGTCCGTTCCTATCCAAGATGATGGTCCTTGGCACTCCATGAAATCTAACAATCTGTCGGGTGAACTCCTCGGCCAAACGACTCACCGGCCATGTTTCCCTAATAGGAGTGAAACATGCGGTCTTTGTTAGCCGATCCACTATCACTGATATCGCACCAAAGCTCCTACTCGGTCTTAGACCTTTAACGAACTCCATGGATATGTCATCCCACTTTCACTGCGGCAGAGGCAGTGGGTGAAGCTTTCCTCCAGGCCTCTAGTACTCGATCTTGACCTACTGGTAGGTCGCACATCGGGCCACATATCTAACTATATCGGGCTTGAGCCCGCCCTACCAAGTAAGGTGTCAAATGAGCCTTATGCATAATCCGCTCTCTGAACTCTCGGTCCAACGGTACACATATATGCCCCTAGCGTCTCAATAATCCGTTTGCCCCTACGGTAAACTCCGGTGTGTCATCTCCGGTCTTCCTCTCTCTCTGATCCTTAAATAACTTGGGCAGCCCTCTTGCTTCTGTCGGATCTATCCGGACATATCAAGTAACTTCTCTAACGCGGATAAACGATAGTTTGTATCCGGGAACTGGGTATCCTTCTCTAACTCCATCAATTCGCTCTGTAACTGAGGCTGAACCGTAAGCCAAGCTATCGCCTCCTATCAGGGCGTCCTCCTACTCAATGCATTAGCGACTACGTTCGCCTTCCTTGGATGGTCCAAAATCTCTAAGTCAAAATTCTTAATCAACTCTAACCATCTTCCTTGGCGGTTATTCAACTCCCGCTAAGTGAATATATACTTCAAACTCTTATGGTCTGTGAAGATCTGACACTTAGCCCCGTATAAGTAATGTCGCCAGATCTTCAGGGCATGAATCACTGCCGCTAGCTCAAGATCGTGGGTAGGGTAATTCTCCTCGTATGTCTTCAACTGTCGAGACACGTATGCAATAACCCTACCCCTCTACATCAAAACGCACCCTCAACGCCCTCAGGCTGTGCTAGAATGGGAGCAGAGGTCAACCTCCTCTTCAGCTCCTCAAAGTTGCGCTGGCATGGCTTGGACCAGACGAACCTAGAAGACTTCCTTAGCAAGGAAGTGAGTAGCCGTGCAATCACGGAGAAACCCTCAACAAACCAGCGGTAGTAACCCGCCAAACCCAAGAAACTACGCACCTCCTTGACCACCCTAGTAGGCGGTCATGAAGAAACGGACTCTATTTTCACCGGGTCAACCATAACACCCTCGGCGGAAACTATGTGATCAAGGAACGTCACCTCGGGCATCCAAAACTTGCACTTAGAGCTTAGCGTAAAGCTCTCTATCCTGAAGGACCGAAGCACCGTCCTCAGGTGTCCCTCATGCTCCCATCTACTCCGAGAGTATACTAAGATGTCATCAATAAACACTACAACGAACTGGTCCAAGAAGTCGATGAAGATGCCGTTCATCAACTCCATGAAGACAGCGGGTGCATTCGAGATACCCGAATAGCTTCACGACAAACTCATAATGGATGTATCTCGTTTTGAGTGCCGTCTTTGGCACGTCCTCCTCTCTCACCCTCAGCTGGTGATATCCCAATCTCAAGTCAATACGCGAAAACACGGAAGCTCCCTGCAACTGGTCCAACAAATCATCAATGCGCGGTAAGGGGTACTTGTTCCTCATGGTGACTTTGTTCAGCTACCGGTAATCTATACATAGCCTCAAAGATAAGGTTGTGCAAAATCGGACCGGAGCGACCGGAATTTACGGTCCTGTCTACGGTCCAAATTTTTTTGAAAACCCGGGTTACGATCCGGTCCGGTTTTGGACCGTATAAAAACCATAACCCGGGTTGGATCGTAAACTATGATTATCCGGTCTGGTCCGGTCCACTTCGGTCCAATCCAGGTCCGATTTTGGACCGAAAAACCTCACCAAAATTGCGCAATTTAGGCACACACCGGTCCGGTCCAGTTCAAAATATTCAAAATTGCACAATTTAGGTACAAACCGGTCCAACCAGGAACCGGTCCGGTCCCGGTCCGGTGTACGGTCTTGGATGTCATCAATTTACTATCCACCGGTCTGGTCCGTATGCGCAGCCCTACTTAAAGATCCGTCCTTCTTCCTCACGAAGAGGACCGGTGCACCCCAAGGGGAAACACTCGGGCGTATGAAACCCCTCTCGGCTAACTCATCGAGTTGCTTCTACAGCTCCACCATCTCGATCGGCGCCATGCGGTATGGAGCCTTGGAGATCGGCCCCGTGCCGGGCACCAACTCAATGGCAAAATCAACACTCCTCTGCGGTGGTAGTCCGGGTGGCTCCACGAAAACGTCCTCAAACTCGCATGCCACGGTAATTTCCTCTAGTGACGGATCTGCCTCCTCCTTCATGGTATAACACCAAAAGGCCTTGCATCCTTAACCGATAAGTCATGCAGCTCGGACCGCGGTAATGACTGTACCGACCTTTCCAAGGTCCTAACCTCGGAATATCAACTCGTATCTTGTCTCTGTAGTGAACATCACGTTCCTCCGGCTGATGTCCAATACGGATATATGGCGGTCCATCCAATCTATGCCTAAGATGACTTCTTCATGCACTAAGTGCATGACATAGAAGTCGCTAACCAATCACTGTTTCCCAAACGAATGGGACAATCGTGTACCCCTCGGGCACCACTAACTTTACCCCCGTCGGGTAGCCCTATCATAAAGGGTCTCCCCTCTACCGTAACTAAGGACAACCTAGCTACACAATCATCGGATATAAAGGAGTGTGTAGCACCCGCATCAAATAAAACCGTGACGGGAAAACCGTGAATCTGATTGTACTTGTGGCTGTTGGCGCAGCCAGATCAACAATACTCCTCAACTCGAAAACCCTGGCCTGAGGGCCTCTAGTCTCGTGGTGACTCCACCACGGCCTCTACCTCGGCCTTGCCCCTGGGCTAATCCCTGTGAACGAACCTCACACTGGCCTCTCTGATGGGAACCCTGTGTCTGAAAGTGAGGCGGCCTCTACCCACCTCTTGCAACACTAGCAGGTGAAGACCCCTTCTATAAAGGTGCCCCACCCCTTCTGCAATAAGCTGCCCTATGACCCGACTAGCCACAAGAAAAAAAAGTCACAGGAGGCTTCCTACAATTGGGTCTAAGATGTCCATGACCAACGTAGTTATAACACTGTCTCCTTCTCTCTGATGCATGAGAAATACGCAGATAACTAGCACGCCCCTGCACCGGGCTACGCCCCTCTCTTGAGGCTCCTACTCCCACACTAGAAGGTCCGGTCCTTTGCCGCTTGTCCAAACTTCCAGACTGAGTAGTTCTCCTAGGACCTGGTCGGTCCCTCTCATATGTTGAGGCTCGATCCTGGTACTCCGTCAAGGAGTCACAACGGAACCCCACAATAAAGCCAACTCAGACTCCTCCCGGAGGTGCGGCGGGACCCAATAAAACCAACTCCTCCAGGAAACTTCTAATCACCTCGATCAACGGGACATCCTCAAATCCCGCCTCCAAAAAGTCCTAAACTCTATCCCTCCTCAGGGAAGCTGGGCAGAAACTCTCTATCACAAGGTGATGCGATATTAGGGCCGCGAATGACTAGATCCAGATTGGGAATCCTTGAAACCAACAATGACGTTATTCCTTGACCAATGGCACAAAATTCAGATTGTTAAAATAAGAAAATGACGATGGAAAGATGGAAGAAAAGAGGATGAAAGGGGATGTAGGATGTATGGTAGAAGTAGATCCAAAAGAACGAAAAGACTCCATTACAAGAACCTTGATCAGATTGATCAAAACCCAAGCAAGATGATTCCTTCAACCCTTTCTTCTATAACCTTACACAAGCCTTCAATGGAGATAAGCACAAGGAGGGACTAGTATTGACTAGTAGCACCAATCTCTAAAGAGATTAACACACACAAGAACAATCTATCAGGGATTCACAACGATTCAATCAATTGGCTCACTTTATTGATTGAATTTTCTGAATATGAACAAAAGTTCTCAAAGAGACGGCTTATCAAGTTTTGCTAAAATCTATCTTATCAGGAAAGATGCTAAGGGAGGCTTTTTATATGTCTAGAAAGCCTCCTATCTAAAAAAAGGAATAACATTTGTCAAAAAGACAATAAAACAAATAAAACAACTAAAACAAATAAAAATAACCCTTAAAATGTTTTGAACCTAAAGGTTATAAAAAGTCTTTCATTTTATACCAAAAGATGATATAAAATACAAAAGAAGCTCCAAAAGCCTCAATCTTCCATTTCTTACAATTCCGGAACAAGTGTCTCTTCTTTGCTCTTGCATGGATCCAAATCACGTGTGCATGGTCTCCCTTCCACGTCCAAGTTGTCGGGAATCGTCATTAACGTGACTAAGGAAGCCTCAGTCAACAATGGATCATCAATGGTCTCCTTAGGAGCTAAGTACACCAACAAGTTGGACACCTCCTCTTGAATTGCCCTTGCCCTTGATCTAGTGATTGGCCCTTGCATTGTAAGACTAGTAGGGGCTTTTGGTGATGGTCCCTCATCATACTCCCCTTCTTGGGAAGGATTCGTCCTCGAATCATCACCATCCGCATCACTTGACTCAAAGGGACTTAGATCTCCTACGTTGAAAGTAGGGCTCACTCCATAGTCCTCCGGAAGCTCTAGTACATAAGCATTATTGCCAACCTTACGTAGTACTTTGAATGGTCCGTCTCCCCTAGGTGATAGCTTGGACTTGCGCCTTTCCGGGAACCTATCCTTCCTTAAATGCAACCACACGTGGTCTCCTGGTTCGAACAACACTTGCTTGCGGTTCCTATTAGCCTTGGCCGCCACTTGCCTCCCCTTCTCCTCTAGCCTTTTGCTTGTCCTTTCATGCAGTTCCTTGATGATCTCCACCTGTTTTTCTGCATTTAAATCTACTCGCTCCGCTATGGGCAACGGTATAAGATCAAAAGGGGTCAAAGGATTCAACCCATAGACACACTCAAAAGGAGTTAGATTAGTAGAAGAATGTAATGTACGATTATATGCAAATTCTACATGAGGCAAGATATCTTCCCAAACTTTCAAATTATCTTTTAAAACAGCCCTCAAAATGGTTGTTAATGTCCTATTAATTACTTTGGTTTGACCATCCGTTTGAGGATGACTAGAAGTCGAAAACAGCAACTTCGTCCCTAGTTTACCCCAAAGAGTCTTCCAAAAGAAACTAAGAAACTTAACATCCATATCACTCACTATACTCCTAGGTACTCCATGTAATCTAACAATTTCCCTAAAGAACAAGTTAGCTACATTATAAGCATCATCAGTCTTATGGCAAGCAATAAAATGGGCCATTTTAGAAAATCGATCTACTACCACAAAAATCGAATCTCTCCCCTTCTTAGTCCTAGGTAACCCAACAATGAAGCCCATACTAATATCCTCCCAAGGTGACTTAGGCTTGGGTAAGGGGGTATACAATCCATGAGGTTTCAATCTAGCCTTAGCCTTTAAACACACAAGACATCTCTTAAGCAAGGTCTCTACATCTCTAAGCATATGGGGCCAATAAAAATATGAATGTAGCATATGATAAGTCTTATGTCTCCCAAAATGCCGCATTAAGCCTCCCATATGGGCTTCCTCAACAAGTAATAGCCTAAGGGAACACTTAAGAATGCACACTTTATCGACTCTAAAGAGAAAACCGTCAAACAAATAACACTTATCAAAGGCTCCTCTAGATGCACATTGCTTAAATATGTCTCCAAAATCAGAATCATCAACATATAGATCCTTAATATAATAGAAACCTACGACCTTAGTGATGAAGGGTCATCCGAGCCGGCTCCATTTTCAACACCACAAGGAACCCTAACAAGAGCTCAAGCCTAACGCCAAGCGGAGATGGATGCTATCTTCCTAGCCATGGTTCAAGAAGCTCACCCAAGCTCACCTCCAATGAGTCCAAGGCCCGTCACGATGCTTAGCCACATTGGACCAGCCAAGAAGAAGTTGAATGGAGCATAGGAGAGCCTCACGTGTGCATGTGCATGGATGAAGGCGTGAGAGGCTGGCGTAAGAAGCTAGT
Organism: Fagopyrum homotropicum; assembly: GCA_033239125.1. Taxonomy (NCBI): domain Eukaryota; kingdom Viridiplantae; phylum Streptophyta; class Magnoliopsida; order Caryophyllales; family Polygonaceae; genus Fagopyrum; species Fagopyrum homotropicum. Next base: position 66,391,116 of record BSWB01000005.1, read on the forward strand.
TAGAGAGTGTTAAATAAAGCCTAGAATTAGTCTATTTTATGGATTTATTTAAAACACTCTAATTTGTAATTATTGTATTTATTTCTTTCCTATTTTTAGGAGAGAAGGTCTAGGTTGTATATAAGCCTTTCTCTCTTCCTTTTTGTGGGCAGAATACGTTAAAACACATTTTTGAAAGTGCCAAATTGAAACCTTTGAGTTCAGCCTCTTGTCTCATGAGAATTGTGGTGTTTGCATAGCTTTCTCGTTCCTGTGTGTGTCAATCTCCTTTGGGTTGGTGCTACAAGTCGAATTGAAGCAACCTCTTCGTGCCTTCGATAATTCTAGATCGATTGTGTGAAGTTGTAAGAAGCGGGGTCGAATCGTCACCGGTTTGGTTCTTGGATAATCGAATCCAAGGGTTCTATCGTTTGTTCCTTTCGGTTCTTCTTTCCTATTTCGTTTTCCCTCTTTGCTTTGCACGTTTTCCTTGCATCTTTGTTTGCTGAATTTCGTTTGCTTTTATTCCCGAAAACAGGTTGCTCGTCTAGATCCGTTCTTCGCGGCTAATCCCCGTATCAATTGGTATCAAAGCGAGGTTGACGTTCAACCTACAAAAAGAGTCGGTAAATCATTCAAAAACCAAAAGTGTCTCGTTTTTCTTGTTTGAGTCTTGCTTTGTTTTGAGTCTATTGCCATTGCCATTTCTATTCCAAGTTTTTGATTGAACTAACAAGTTTGTTGCTTTTGTTTGTGAATTTTGGACGCCGGCACCACTCCAACACCACGCCTACACCGCACCTACCACCACGCCGCGACCAGCTTTGTCCCACGTCCAAACACAACACCAAACAAGCCCTAAAACTTTCAAAAAAAAAATATTTTAGGCTGAATCGTCCAGCCTATTTTCAAGCCACCAACCACCTCTTTCCTCCACATTTTCAGCTTATTTTTTTGAACTTTCACCCTTGGTTAGCTATTTACTTGGTCAACTCTATCCTCTTGCAACTAATTAGGATTATCTTAGCATTTTTATTTTATTTTTCTTTAATTCCAACAGTAAGTTTAAAAAAAAAAGAAAAGAAAATCAGAGATTCAAAAAAAAAAAAAAAGAAAGAAAGAAAAGAAAAAGAAAAGAAAAGAAAAGAAAGAAAAAAAAAAAGAAATCAGCCTTAGTTATTCATTTCATCCTTTGTAGTAACAAAGGAGCTCATCTCACTCAAAGGGACCAAGCCATTCACGCCTAGCCTAGCTTCACCCTAGCCTAGCCACGCCTTGGCCCTCACCTAGCTCACTTCACTCGAGCCACGCCTTAGCCTTGACTAGCCCTTCTACACACACCTTCAGTGTCCAAAGTTTGCTTGCTTAGGCTTGACAAGTAAGTTCTTTCAAGGTATATCTTGAGTTCAAATTTTGAGTCCATACTTAGTTGCATATAACATTCGTGCAACTTGTCCTTTTCGTTTTGAGTCTTTTCTTCTCTTTTATTGAGTCAAACACGTTTTTAATTTGATTGAAATCGAATTTCGCTTCTACTTTAAAGCTTTTGTTTGGCTAAGTATTGAACTCACGTGTGGTTTTTGACTAATACAAGACGAGCCATCAACAAGCTTGTTGAGCACCACTAGAGAGTGAGAGTTTGCTTTCAAGTGATACACTTGTGAGGCGTTTTTGTTTTAGCTAACCTAACGTGTTTGAGTGTTTTAGTGTCTTTGAACAATGTCAGGAACTCCCACAGGTACGCCGAGCCCCGAGCCTATTTCCCCGGAGTTGTTTAAACTTATCAAGGGCTTGAAAGATAGCATTGAAGGGTTAACTACAAGGTTGTCCAACTTGGAGGCGTCTAAGGTAGTTCCGGAGCCTCGGCCACTAGGAGGCAACAGGGAGGTAGGAGACCACTCGAGGGCTCAACACGAAGGGCAAGACCGAATACCACTCCAAAGCCAACAAGAGGCGTTTCAAGCAGCCCGGCACTATAATGCCACGCAGCCCTCTCGGAATGTCCAAGGCTTAGGCCACGCCGTGTCCCAACCAAGATGGGGCAATCTTGCTTTCGAGGAGCACGTTTCTATCCATTCTTCTCCTATTATACATGATAATATGCCTAACTATCCTCAACAGATTCAGAAGCAAGCTTATGAGCAGGATGAGGACGGTGATGGAGATGACGAGGAATGGAGGCCAAACGGGCGAAGGGAGCGCCAACAGCCCCGGAGACCTCATGACGCCCGGCGCCAAGACGAGCAGAGGCGTGAGCCCTATGGTGGCCGGCCAAGGAGGGAGCGAGATCCGGAGTATGATAGCCTTGGCAAAGTGAAGGTGAAGATCCCAAGCTTTGAAGGCAAATGTTACCCGGACGTGTACATGGCTTGGGAGGCAAAGACAGAGCAAATATGGTCATGCCATAACTTTCCCGAGCATAAGAAGGTACATTTCGCAGCTCTTGAGTTTATTGATTATGCTATGATAGGGTGGGATGATTTGGTGAAGGAAAGGAGGAGAACTTTGGATGCACCGGTAGTTACTTGGGCGCACATGAAGGCCTTGATGAGAGCTCGGTTTGTGCCTCAACATTACACTAGAGAATTGAGGCAAAGGTTGGAGAACTTGAGGCAAGGAGCCATGACCGCCGAGGAGACCTATAATGCCATGCAAATGGCCATGGTAAAGGCTAATGTGCGAGAGGATGAAGAGACTACAATGGCTAGGTATCTTCGTATTCTCAATTCAAGTTTTTCTAACGAGATAGATCTTTTTCCCTATAATTCTATGACAGAATTGCTCCAGCTAGCAATCAAAGTAGAAAGGAAAATAAAGGCAAGAAGTCAAGGAGATAAGGCTGCCTATGGCGCGCCTAGCTCATGGAGGAGCCAAGGAGGCTGCCAACAAGGGAATTACAACCGGGAGGTGCCAAGCAAGGAGAAGCTAGCCCTGGAGCAAGGAGGCCCATGCAAGGCTCCTTATGCTGCCCCTACCAAGCCCACGCCTACACTACCTAAAGGCATTCAAGGGAGTACTTCTAACCCTTCATCTAGAGCTAGGGATATTGTATGTTTTAAGTGCCAAGGAAGAGGGCACATGATGAAGGATTGTCCTAATAAAAGAACTTTGCTAGTTAACCATTTAGGGCAATATGAGTCCGAATCTGAGCATGAGCATGATAATGATGATTTTGAGCTTAATATGCATGATCATGATGATTTGGATGATGATGGGATTGAATATGAGCAAGGAGATTGTTTATTAGCTAAGAGAGTGTTATTTGATCATCCTAACTCATTCCTAGCTAACACTTCCATGATTTGTGATAAAAGTCTTGAGCATGATAATTCTTTGATAGCTAGGAGAACTTTAAGTGTACAACCTGCTCCTTGTGAAGATAACCAAAGAGAAAACTTGTTTCACACTAGATGCTCGGTTAAAGGAAAGGTTTGTAATGTTATTATTGATGGAGGAAGTTGTTGCAATATTGCTAGCATCGAAATGATATCTAAGTTGCAAATTCCTACATTTTATCACCCTAGGCCATATAAGCTGCATTAGATGAATGCATATGGTGAGTTAAAGGTTAATAGGCAAGCTAAGATCACTTTTACTTTAGGCCATTATGAAGATACGGTTTTATGTGATGTTGTGCCTATGCAAGCTTGTCATATGTTGTTAGTCCGCCCTTGGCAATATGATAGGAGAGTTATGCATGATGGTTTACAAATAGATATTCTTTTATATTCAATGGTAAAACCGTGACTCCCTTGTAGATTGCGGAGGCATTTGAGAAGAAGAAGGCAAGTGAGCAAGAGCAAGGACAAGCTAAGAAGGGGAGCAAGCCGTCGAGCCAAGACCCCTCCCTAGCCACGCCTTCTAACCACCAGCCTAGAACCCTTGTGTCCACGGCCACAAAACAGCCCACAACAGCCTTGTTAGCTTCCAAACTTGAGCTACAAAATGACTACCTACCCTTAGACACCACCTTGATGATGTTGTGTAAGGAGCTCACCTTGATGAGTGATGAAGCCAAGGCTAGCTTACCACCTACTATCTTAGCCATCCTTGAGGAGTTTAAGGATGTGTTTCCGGAAGAAATACCACATGGCCTTCCACCTTTGAGAGGTATTGAGCACCAAATTGACCTTATCCCCGGCGCCACACTCCCAAATAGACCAGCCTACCGAATGAACCCAAAGGAGAGTCAAGAGATCCAAGCGCAAGTTCAAGACCTCCTAGACAAGGGCTACGTGAGGGAGAGCTTAAGTCCGTGCGCCGTGCCCGTGCTCTTGGTGCCTAAGAAGGACAACACATGGAGGATGTGTGTTGATTGTCGAGCTATCAACAACATCACCATCAAGTACCGCCACCCTATTCCCCGCCTAGATGACATGCTTGATGAGCTACATGGTGCCTCCACCTTTAGCAAGATAGACCTACGGAGTGGCTACCATCAAATTCGAATGAAGGAAGGGGACGAGTGGAAAACAACCTTCAAAACTAAGTTTGGTTTGTATGAGTGGCTTGTTATGCCATTTGGGTTAACTAATGCTCCTTCTACTTTTATGCGCTTAATGAACTATGTTTTGAGATATTTTATAGGGAAGTTTGTTGTAGTATACTTTGATGATATCTTAATCTATAGCAGGTCCCTAGAGGAGCATGAAGAACATCTAAGGGAAGTAGTTCTTACCCTTAGGGTTGAACACTTGTATGCTAATCTTAAGAAATGTAGCGTTTGCACTAATGAGGTTATATTTCTTGGTTTTGTAGTGACTACACAAGGCCTACAAGTGGATGAGGAGAAGATTAGAGCAATCAAAGATTGGCCCACGCCAACATCCATCAGCCAAGTAAGGAGTTTCCATGGGCTTGCAAGCTTCTATAGGCGCTTTGTGAGAGACTTTAGTACCATTGCCACGCCCTTGACGGAAATTTGCAAGAAGCATGCGCCATTTGTGTGGGAGGAGGCGCAAGAACGTGCCTTTAGCAAGCTGAAATTGGTCTTAACCGAGGCGCCCTTGCTAGCTCTTCCCGACTTCACTAGGCCCTTTGAAGTGGAGTGTGATGCCTCGGGCATTGGCATAGGCGGCGTGCTCATGCAAGAAGGTAAGCCTATTGCCTTCTTTAGTGAAAAGCTCAAAGGAGCATGTCTTAATTACTCTACCTATGATAAAGAGTTATATGCTTTGTTTAGAGTGCTTAAGACATGGCAACACTACTTGTGGCCTAGAGAGTTTATTTTGCATTCCGATCATGAGTCTTTGATGCATTTTCGGAGTCAAGATAAACTAGATAGGAGACATGGTAGGTGGATGGAGTTTATTGAGACTTTTCCCTATGTTATCAAGTATAAAAAGGGAAAAGACTATGTAGTGGTGGATGCCCTCTCTAGGAGGCACACATTGTTGACTACATTGGATGCTAAGGTATTAGGTTTTGTTTACATTAAGGAGCTCTATGAATCTGATATTGATTTTGGTGATACATATAAGTTATGTGTGCAAAAAGGTTCCTTAGATAAATACTATTTGTTTGAGGGATTTTTGTTTCGAATTGATAAGGTGTGCATACCTAGGTGTTCCCTTCGATTGTTGCTAGTAGAGGAAGCCCACAAAGGAGGTTTAATGGGTCATTTTGGGAGGGATAAAACTTATGCTATGCTGCACTCACACTTTTATTGGCCACACATGCTTAGGGATGTTGAAAATGTGCTTAAAAGATGCTTAGAATGCCTTAGAGCTAAATCTAAAGTGAAGCCGCATGGACTGTACACACCTTTGCCAATCCCAATAGCCCCTTGGGATGACATTAGTATGGACTTTATTGTGGGATTGCCTAGGACGAAAAGAGGTGGGGACTCAATTTTTGTGGTTGTAGATCGTTTCTCAAAAAATGGCTCACTTTATTGCTTGTCACAAAACTGATGATGCGGCCAATGTAGCTAATCTATTCTTTCGGGAAGTAGTTAGGTTACATGGAATTCCAAGGACAATAGTAAGTGATAGGGATGTTAAGTTCTTAAGTTATTTTTGGAAGACTCTTTGGGGAAAGCTAGGCACGAAATTGTTATTTTCTACATCAAGCCACCCCCAAATTGATGGGCAAACGGAAGTAACTAACAGGACTTTAACCACGCTTTTAAGGGTTGTCATCAAAAAGAATCTAAAGGAATGGAAGGAAGTCTTGTCACATGTTGAATTCGCCTATAATAGAGTTTTGCATTCGTCTACTTCCATCTCTCCATTTGAGTGTGTTTATGGTTTTAATCCACTAACCCCTTTTGATCTTACACTGTTGCCTAAGAAGGAGCGAGTGGATTTAAGTGCTAAAACGCAGGTTGAACACATCAAGGAGCTACATAGGAGGACAAGGATTAAGCTTGAGGAGAAAGGCAAATACAACGCAGCCAAGGAAAACCAAGGAAGGAAGAAGGTTACATTTGAGGCCGGTGACCTTGTATGGCTACACTTGAGGAAGGAGAGGTTTCAACAACTTCGGAAGTCCAAGCTCTCTCCAAGAGGAAACGGGCCTTTCAAGGTACTACACAAGGCTGGTGACAATGCCTATGTGCTAGACTTGCTGGACGACTATGCTTGTGATCCCACGTTCAATGTGAGGGATCTAAGCCCTTTTCCACCCCTTAGTGATGATCAAGGAAATTCGAGGTCGAATTCTTTTAAAGAAGGGGAGAATGATGAAGGGTCATCCGAGCCGGCTCCATTTTCAACACCACAAGGAGCCCTAACAAGAGCTCAAGCCAAACGCCAAGCGGAGATGGATGCTATCTTCCTAGCCATGGTTCAAGAAGCTCACCCAAGCTCACCTCCAATGAGTCCAAGGCCCGCCGTGATGCTTAGCCACATTGGACCAGCCAAGAAGAAGTTGAATAGAGCATAGGAGAGCCTCACGTGTGCATGTGCATGGATGAAGGCGTGAGAGGCTGGCGTAAGAAGCTAGTTAGAGAGTGTTAAATAAAGCCTAGAATTAGTCTATTTTATGGATTTATTTAAAACACTCTAATTTGTAATTATTGTATTTATTTCTTTTCTATTTTTAGGAGAGAAGGTCTAGGTTGTATATAAGCCTTTCTCTCTTCCTTTTTGTGGGAAGAATACGTTAAAACACATTTGTGAAAGTGCCAAATTGAAACCTTTGAGTTCAGCCTCTTGTCTCGTTAGAATTGTGTTGTTTGCATAGCTTTCTCGTTCTTGTGTGTGTCAATCTCCTTCGGGTTGGTGCTACAAGTCGAATTGAAGCAACCTCTTCATGCCTTCGATAATTCTAGATCGATTGTGTGAAGTTTTAAGAAGCGGGGTCGAATCGTCACCGGTTTGGTTCTTTGATAATCGAATCAAAGGATTCTATCGTTTGTTCCTTTCGGTTCTATTTTCCTATTTCATTTTCCCTCTTTGCTTTGAACGTTTTCCTTGCATCTTTGTTTGCTGAATTTCGTTTGCTTTTATTCCCGAAAATAGGTTGCTCGTCTAGATCCGTTCTTCGCGGCTAATCCCCGTATCACTTAGAATCCATAGTTGTGATTAAAGAGTGTCTCCTAGAGACAGCATCCGCTACAACATTATCCTTGCCCTTTTTATACTTTTTGATATAAGGAAAAGTTTCTATAAACTCCATTCATCTACCATGTCTCCTATCTAACTTATCTTGACTCCTAAAATGTCTTAAGGACTCATGGTCGGTACGTAGGACAAATTCACTAGGCCATAAATAATGTTGCCATGTTTTTAATACTCTAAACAATGCATAAAGTTCTTTATCATACGTCGAGTAGTTTAAACATGCTCCCTTTAAATTCTCACTAAAAAATGCTAGTGGCTTACCCTCTTGCATGAGTATTCCTCCAATGCCAATACCCGAAGCATCACACTCGACCTTAAAAGGTTTGGTGAAGTCCGGAAGAGCTAGGAGAGGTGCATGGGATAGCCGCCACTTCAACTCCTTAAACGCCTTCTCTTGAGCATCTCCCCACACAAATGATACCTTCTTCTTTGTCAATGACGTGAGTGGGGCTGCTATGGTGCCGAAATCTCGCACAAAACGTCTATAGAAGGTTGCTAGGCCGTGGAAACTCCTCACTTGACCGACGGTTGCGGGAGTAGGCCATTCCTAGATTGCCTTGATCTTCTCTAAATCCACCTCTAGACCTCTTGTGCTCACTACAAAACCAAGAAAAACAACTTGATTAAGGAGTTGAAAGTACTTCCCTCAAATGTTCCTCATGCTCTTCAAGTGACTTACTATAGATGAGGATGTCATCAAAGTAAACCACAACAAACCTACCATTGTAGTGTCTCAACACGTGATTCATCAATCTCATAAATGTGCTAGGAGCATTGGTTAAACCAAATGGCATCATTCGCGGGTTGGGGCCGCGAATGACTAGATCTAGATTGGGAATCCTTGAAACCAACAATGACGTTTTTCCTTGACCAATGGCACAAAATTCAGATTGTTAGAACAAGAAAATGACGATGGAAAGATGGAAGAAAAGAGGATGAAAGGGGACGTAGGATGTATGATAGAAGTAGATCCAAAAGAACAAAAAGACTCCCTTACAAGAACCTTGATCAGATTGATCAAAACCCAAGCAAGATGATGCCTTCAACCCTTTCTTCTATAACCTTACACAAGCCTTCAATGGAGACAAGCACAAGGTGGGACTAGTATTGACTAGTAGCATCAATCAATTGGCTCACTTTATTGATTGAATTTTCTGAATATGAACAAAAGCTCTCAAAGAGACGGTTTATCAAGTTTTGTTAAAATCTATCTAATCAGGAAAGAAGCTAAGAGAGGCTTTTTATATGCCTAGAAAGCCTCCTTTCTAAAAAGGAATAACATTTGTCAATAAAAGGAAATAAAACAAATAAAATAACCCTTAAATTGTGTTTGAGCCTAAAGGTTATATAAAGTCTTGTATTTTATACCAAAGGATGATATAAAATACAAAATAAGCTCCAAAAGCCTCAACCTTCCATTTCTTGCAATTCCAGAACAAGTGTCTCTTCTTTGCTCTTGCATGGCTCCAAATCACGTGTGCATGGTCTTCCTTCCACATCCAAGTCGTTGGGAATCGTCATTAGCGTGACTAAGGAAGCCTCAGTCAGCAATGGATCATAAATTGTCTCCTTAGGAGCTAAGGACACCAACAAGTTGGACACCTCCTCTTGAATTGCCCTTGCCCTTGACCTAGTGATTGGCCCTTGCATTGTAGGACTAGTAGGGGTTGTTGGTGATGGTCCCTCATCATAATCCCCTTCTTGGGAAGGGTTCGTCCTCGAATCATCTCCATCCGCATCACTTGACTCAAAGGGACTTAGATCTCCTACATTGAAAGTAGGACTCACTCCATAGTCCTCCGGAAGCTCTAGTACATAAGCATTGTTGCCAACCTTACGTAGTACTTTGAATGGTCCGTCTCCCCTAGGTGATAGCTTGGACTTGCGCCTTTCCGGGAACCAATCCTTCTTCAAATGCAGCTACACGAGGTCTCCCGGTTCGAAAAACACTTCCTTGCGGTTCCTATTAGCCTTGGCCGCCACTTGCCTCCCCTTCTCCTCTAGCCTTTTGCGTGTCCTTTCATGCATTTCCTTGATGATCTCCACCTGTTTTCCTGCATTAAAATCTACTCGCTCCTCAATGGGCAACGGTATAAGATCAAAAGGGGTCAAAGGATTCAACCCATAGACACACTCAAAAGGAGTTAGGTTAGTAGAAGAATGTAATGTACGATTATATGCAAATTCTACATGAGGCAGGACATCTTCCCAAGCTTTCAAATTATCTTTTAAAACAGCCCTCAAAATGGTTGTTAACGTCCTATTAGTTGCTTCGGTTTGACCATCCGTTTGAGGATGACTAGAAGTCGAAAATAGCAACTTTGTTTACCCCAAAGAGTTTTCCAAAAGAAACTAAGAAACTTAACATCCCTATCACTCACTATAGTCCTAGGTAATCCATGTAATCTAACAATTTCCCTAAAGAACAAGTTAGCTATATTATAAGCATCATCAGTCTTATGACAAGCAATAAAATGGGCCATTTTAGAAAATCGATCTACTACCACAAAAATCGAATCTCTCCCCTTCTTAGTCCTAGGTAACCCAACAATGAAGTCCATACTAATATCCTCCCAAGGTGACTTAGGCGTGGGTAAGGGGGTATACAATCCATGAGGTTTCAATCTAGCCTTAGCCTTTAAACACACATGACATCTCTTAAGCAAGTTCTCTACATCTCTAAGCATATGAGGCCAATAAAAATGTGAATGCAGCATATGATAAGTCTTATCTCTCCCAAAATACCCCATTAAGCCTCCCATATGGGCTTCCTCAACAAGTAATAGCCTAAGGGAACACTTAGGAATGCACACATTTTATCAACTCTAAATAGAAAACCCTCAAACAAGTAATACTTATCAAAGGCTCCTCTAGATGCACATTGCTTAAATATGTCTCCAAAATCAGAATCATCAACATAGAAATCCTTAATATAATAGAAACCTAAGACCTTAGAATCCATAGTTGTGATTAAAGTATGTCTCCTAGAGAGAGCATCCGCTACAACATTATCCTTGCCCTTTTTATACTTTATGATATAAGGAAAAGTTTCTATAAACTCCATCCATCTACCATGTCTCCTATCTAACTTATCTTGACTCCTAAAATGTCTTAAGGACTCATGATCGGTACGTAGGACAAACTCACTAGGCCATAAATAATGTTGCCATGTTTTTAATACTCTAAACATTGCATAAAGTTCTTTATCATAGGTCGAGTAGTTTAAACATGCTCCCTTTAATTTTTCACTAAAGAAGGCTAGTGGCTTACCCACTTGCATGAGTACTCCTCCAATGCCAATACCCGAAGCATCACACTCGACCTCAAAAGGTTTGATGAAGTTCGGAAGAGCTAGGAGAGGTGCATGGGACAGCCGCCACTTCAACTCCTTAAACGCCTTCTCTTGAGCATCTCCCCACACAAATGACACCTTCTTCTTTGTCAAGGACGTGAGTGGGGATGCTATGGTGTGGAAACTCCTCACTTGACCGACGGTTGTGGGAGTAGGCCATTCCTGGATTGCCTTGATCTTCTCTCCATCCACCTCTAGACCTCTTGTGCTCACTACAAAACCAAGAAAAACAACTTGATTAGTACTAAACTCACATTTCTTCAAATTAGCATACAAATATTCAATTCTAAGAGTTGCAAGTACTTTCCTCAAATGTTCCTCATGCTCTTCAAGTGACTTACTGTAGATGAGGATGTCATCAAAGTAAACCACAACAAACCTACCAATGAAGTGTCTCAACACGTGATTCATCAATCTCATAAATGTGCTAGGAGCATTGGTTAAACCAAATGGCATCTCTAGCCACTCATAAAGACCAAACTTGTTCTTGAATGCTGTTTTCCACTCATCTCCCTCCCTCATTCTGATTTGGTGATAACCACTCCTAAGATCTATCTTAGAGAACAATGTGGCTCCATTCAACGCATCTAACATGTCATCTAAACATGGGATAGGATGGCGGTACTTAATGGTGATGTTGTTGATGGCTTTACAATCAACACACATCCTCCATGTATTGTCCTTCTTAGGCACTAAGAGGACGGGAACGGCACTAGGACTCAAACTCTCCCTTACATAACCCTTATCTAGGAGTTCTTGGACTTGGTTTTGGATCTCTTGGCTCTCCTTAGGGTTCATCCTATAGGCTGGACAGTTTAGGAGGGTAGCATCGGGAATAAGATCTATTTGGTGCTCAATACCTCTAAAAGGTGGAAGGCCAGCCGGAATCTCGTCAGGAAACACATCACTAAACTCATCTAGGATAGCTAGGATGGGCTTAGGTAGGGTTGCCTTGGCTTCATCACTCAAAGTCACTAAGCTCTTGCACAAGCTCACAAGAATGGCATCTAAAGGGGTGTAATCTAGGATGTACTCCTCCTTGGATGCTAGAAGGACACTAGAAGGTGTGGCTAATAGGGTGGTACTAATCTTGGCCGTGGGTTCTGTTTTAGACCGTGAGCTATCCCTTCTCTTTTTCACCTCATTTTGCTCCACACTCAACTCCTTCTTCTTCTCATAAAATTCAACAATCTGCAATGGTGTCATAGGCTTAAGAGTTATTGTTTGACCATTAAATTCAAAGGTATGCCTATTAGCAAAACCATCATACTAGACTCTCCTATCAAATTGCCATGGACGTCCCAAAAGAATATGACAAGCTTGCATGGGAACTACATAACAAGTAATGGTGTCCTCATAGCTACCTAAAGTGATAGTAACTCTAGCTTTCCTATTTACTATTAATTCTCCACAATCATTCATCCAATGCAATTTGTAAGGCCTAGGATGATAAAATATGGTAATTTGCAATTTATTAATCAAATCAGTGCTAGCTATATTGCAACAACTACCTCCATCTATGATCATATTACACACCTTCCCTTTAATTAGACATCTAGTATGAAAAAGGTTCTCTCTTTGATTATCCTCACACGGAGCTAGCTTAGCATGCAAAGTTCTTCTAGCTATTAATGATTCTTCATGCTCATAGTCAATGCCCTCATCAGTATCACTACCAATTTCATGCAATCCATTAAGGTGGGTGTTATCAACATTTTCATGCTCATCCTCACTCTCATATTGTTCAAATTGGTTTGAAATCAGAATTTTTTTATTAGGACAATCCCTTATTTAATGACCTCTATCTTGACATTTAAAACACACAATATCTCTAGAACGAAGAGTAGAGTTAGAGGTACTCCCTTTAGGACCACTTGAAGGCTCATTCAAGGGTCTAGAAGATGAATGAGGTGTTGAGCTCCTTCTTTGTGCTCCTTGGTCCATGGTTGATGCTTTTCGGTCCTCCTTGGTGGATGTAGGCTCACGGATGTAGGATCCTTGGGGCCGGCTGTTTTGTGCTTTCCATGAGCTTGTAGCTCCAAAGCTTGTCTTGGCACCTTGGTTCCTAGCCTTTGTCTTCTTCTCTACTTTGATTGCCAAATGCAGCAGCTCCACCATGGTACTATAAGGATACAAATCAATTTCATTAGCCAAAGATGAGCTTAAAATACGTAGATACCTAGCCATTGTAGACTCCTCATCTTCAACCACATTAGCTTTCACCATTGCCATTTGCATAGAGGTGTAGACCTCTTCGGCACTCGTGGCTCCTTGTCTAAGGTTCTCCAACCTTTGCCTCAGCTCCCTAGCATAATGTTGAGGTACAAAACAAGCTCTCATCAAGGCCTTCATTTGTTCCCATGTAGTGATGGCCGGATCCAAGGTTCTTCTTCTTTCCTTGACAAGATGATCCCACCATACTAGTGCATAGCCTTGGAACTCCAATGATGCAAGTTGGACCTTCCTTTGCTCTCCAAAGTGATGTCAAGACCAAATTTGCTCCAATTTAGTCTCCCAATCCATGTAAGCATACGGGTCACACTTGCCGTCAAAACTAGGAATCTTTGACCTTCACTTTCCCTATTCCATCTAGCTCTTGATAAGGCCTAAATGGCTCATATTCTCGTCCTCTCTTTGGCTGTGGATGACGCCTAGCGAACCCTCTCCACATACCTTCTTCCTCAACATCCTCTTGTGGCTCCTGAAAATCATCCACAAAACCTTGCACATTAGGTGTTCTAGGAAGAGTGTTAGTATGTCTCATACCTTGCCCTTGAGGGGTTCTTTGGGGTGATTCAGGGGCTGTTTCTCTAGAGGCATCTCTAGATGTGCCTCCTAGCTCGAAAGTGGACATCGGTTGTGGCGTGGCTGTGGGTGCTGGTCGAGGCTCCAACGTGTCAATCCGGTGTGTCAATCTTGCCACCGAATCCATTAGTTGCTTCAACATAGCAAATGTCTCCGGGTGCATTGACTCACTACTGTGGGACTTGCTTGGACTATTAGACCTAGACATGATCAAAAAAACACACAAAACAAGCAAACTAGTTGAATTAGATAAACCAGAAAATTCTCACAAGTGTTTACTCTCACTCTCACACTCAAGTTGTGTTGATCACAAGCTATTTGATGCAATTGACTTGGATGGAGTAAAACTCCTTCGAAGATCAATGCCTTAGCTCAACTAGCACACTCCTTGACTTGAAGAAGGGTGATACACGGCTGCTTGAAGATTCACAACAGAAAACGTCAAGATAGACACTAAGAAGCTAAAATAAGACTCAAGACTCAACTAGTATGGCTTGCTAGCAATGTTAACTAGCTAAATCACACAAAATACTCAAAAAAGACACAAGACTCAAAGATAGATGCAAAAGGCTGATATGGACTCGAAAAGATGGTAAACACAAGACTCAAAGAGAGCTTCACTTACCTTGTCCTTATGCAATAGAAAGAGATATGGCTGGTTGTGGTGTTTAACGTTGGCTTTTGGGTAATGGTGATGGATAAGAAATGAGGTAGGTAACTCTTGTTTGTAGTCTCAATGATCCTTTCACAATCAGATTGCAAAAACACTTGTTTTTCTAGCTTCTACACAACTAGGTTAGTATAGAATATGATATGAAATGTATGATATGTAGGATGATGAAAATATATGAGAAAATATTTCTTTTTCTTTGTTTTTTTTTGTATCCTTGGCTGACGTTTTTGTGGAAGAAAATAGGAGAGAGGAATGAAATTAAAAATTAAAAAGAAATAAGTGATAACTAACTAGAAGTAGTCTCTTGTTGTTGCTACAAATAAGGAGCTTTTGTGGCCCTCTCCTCTCTCTTGCAATGGCTGATTTGTTTTAGAAGAGTGGTTCCCCCTTTGCTTTTCTTTTGATTGTTTTTTTTATTGGACGGTTATTGCCAAGAGAAAAGAGCTGGACGTTTTTTGATGAACAATGGCTGATGAAGGTGATGTAGAATGGCTGGACAATGGCGGTTTTGGCTTGGCTTTCTCTCTTCTCCAATAAACACAAGAAACAAAGCAAATTAGACTCAAATAGACTCTTAAGATGAAGCAAATGACTCAAACAAAGAAAAGATTCAAAGAAGATACACAAACCGTCAATGGTGATGGCTGATTCCGGACTCGCAATCAACTAGCTCTGTACCACTTTGATGCGGGTTGGGCCCGCGAATGACTAGATCTAGATTGGGAATCCTTGAAACCAACAATGACGTTTTTCCTTGACCAATGGCACAAAATTCAGATTGTTAGAACAAGAAAATGACGATGGAAAGATGGAAGAAAAGAGGATGAAAGGGTACGTAGGATATACGGTAGAAGTAGATCCAAAAGAACCAAAAGACTCCCTTACAAGAACCTTGATCAGATTGATCAAAACCCAAGCTAGATGATGCCTTCAACCCTTTCTTCTATAACCTTACACAAGCCTTCAATGGAGACAAGCACAAGGAGGGACTAGTATTGACTAGTAGCACCAATCTCTAAAGAGATTAACACACACAAGAACAATCTAGCAGGGATTCACAACGATTCAATCAATTGGCTCACTTTATTGATTGAATTTTCTGAATATGAACAAAAGCTCTCAAAGAGTTGGTTTATCAAGTTTTGCTAAAATCTATCTAATTAGGAAAGAAGCTAAGGGAGGCTTTTTATATGCCTAGAAAGCCTCCTTTCTAAAAAGGAATAACATTTGTCAATAAAAGATAATAAAACAAATAAAATTACCCTTAAATTGTTTTGAGCCTAAAGGTGATATAAAGTCTTGTATTTTATACAAAAAGATGATATAAAATACAAAAGAAGCTCCAAAGGCCTCAATCTTCCATTTCTTGCAATTCCGGAACAAATGTTTCTCCTTTGCTCTTGCATGGCTCCAAATCACGTGTGCATGGTCTCCCTTCGACATCCAAGTCGTCGGGAATCGTCATTAGCGTGACTAAGGAAGCCTCAGTCAGCAATGGATCATAAATGATCTCCTTAGGAGCTAAGGACACCAACAAGTTGGACACCTCCTCTTGAATTGCCCTTGCCCTTGATCTAGTGATTGACCCTTGCATTGTAGGACTAGTAGGGGTTGTTGGTGATGGTCCCTCATCATCACCAAAAAAGTGGTAACATAGCTAGTTGATTGCGAGTCCGGAATCAGCCATCACCATTGACGGTTTGAGTATCTTCTTTGAGTCTTTTCTTTGTTTGAGTTATTTGCTTCATCTTAAGAGTCTATTTGAGTCTAATTTGCTTTGTTTCTTGTGTTTATTGGAGAAAAGAGAAAGCCAAGCCAAAACCGTCATTGTCCAGCCATTCTACATCACCTTCATCAGCCATTGTTCATCCACATACGTCCAGCTCTTTTCTCTTGACAATAACCGTCCAAAAAAACAATCAAAAGAAAAGCAAAAGGGGGACCACTCTTCCAAAACAAATCAGCCATTGCAAGAGAGAGGAGAGGGCCACAAAAGATCCTTATTTGTAGCAACAACAAGAGACTACTTCTAGTTAGTTATCTCTTATCTCTTTTCAAAATTTAATTTCATTCCTCTCTCCTATTTTCTTCCACAAAAACGTCAGCCAAGGACCACCCAAAAAAAAACAAAAAAACAAAGAAAAAGAAAAATTTTCTCATATATTTTCATCATCCTACATATCATACATTTCATATCATATTCTATACTAACCTAAGTTGTGTAGAAGCTAGAAAAACAAGTGTTTTTGCAATCTGATTGTGAAAGGATCATTGAGACTACAAACAAGAGTTACCTACCTCATTTCTTATCCATTACCATTACCCAAAAGCCAACCCGCATCACAAGGCGCAACAACTGATCCATCCTGATAACTCCACTTCGAAATGTCCTCCAAAAAAATTGAGCCTGGTCTCGGAATAGCATTTGAACCAGCTCAACCTGTCGATCCTCCGGGCATCGGATCGCCTCTAACGTAGACTCTACGTGTCCAATCCAGTGCTCGACCTCCAACCCTACCTTTCCGTCGAAGTAGGGTACATGTTGCTGGTTGAAAAGCCTTCAACCACGAATCCGGTCTAGGTGACCTCGACTCATTTCTAGCCCCGGCACCCTGAATAGTTATCTCTGGTGCAACTCTCTCTAGTGCAGCCCCGATCTATGTCGCCCTCTGCTAGACCTCAACTGATCTCTCCTATACGGGAGGTGCGGGAGGTGGTGCTCTCATCCAAAATGCCTCCTCAACTCGCTAGACATACTCTCTAAACATGGAATCTCTCCTATGGACGCTCCACCGGTCTCAGCCGATGGAGAACTCTGCGCTCCTGACCTCACAGCGGTCCTATCCCTATCCTCAGGAATGATACTCTCTACAACATCCTCCACATGAACCTTTACTGCTGGTGGATATGCAATTGGCGGGTCCGCAATGGGGATACATCCCCGTCCTTTCGCTCTTGGAGGTCTCCCTACTCGTCCCCGTCTCGGGATAGTAGGAGGTAGAGGGGGTCTACCCCTTGCTGGTCCTATGTACGTGGTAGCTCTCGTGCATACCATTTGATATCGTATGACGTATATTTATATAAATATATATGACTTATGATCTCTGTACGTTATAAACGGTAGAAGCATAATAATAAGCATGATCCATTTACATAACTAAGGCATATAAGGTCCAACATCCTAAGGTCACATATATATAACTATGTATATACAAATCCAAAAATGCCTAAGTCCACATATATAATTATACATATACATATATCAAATCCAATAACTATGTCGTCGAGGTCTACGGAAGGAGTGGTGGTCCCGTACATTCTATCTCAATCCCAACTCATGCACATGATTTTAAAAACAAAAAGTTAGAACCCTCGAGGGTTCTATTTAGTCCTCATTCGGCCCTTAGAAGTTGCGAGTGTCATTGTTGTCAACCTAGGGCGCTGATACCATATTGTAATACCCCAAATCTGCGGGACTCGGGATGCTACGGGTGGAGACCTCACAATGGGTCCCGACCTATAACACCTCGAATCCACGGGACTCGGGACACTATGGGCGAGATCTCACAATGGGTCCCGACCCTTAGTTTGACAACAATTTCACCGGACCTTTCCAACAAGGCACAAATAATGGCAAAACTCAAAACGTTTATAATGTATGCGCGAGAATGAAAAGTACAATACAAGGTGGAAACTCAGCCGAGTTCTCAAAACGACACAACTCCAAATATTTAAATCCATACATGTAACGTAACAATATAATCCAACAACATAAAAGCATAAACCATCCCTGTCCTATAATGTACGGGACCCCCGACTGTCCACTCCTCCACCTCACTCAGCGGCGTCCCTAACCTGAAGGGCATCTACAACAACCGGTTTAAAACCGTTAGCTAGCAATTCGAATATAAGATGGACGATAAGGCACAAACACATATAATAAAAAAGTAAACAGACAAAATACTCGCATAGAAGTCCGGTTATTATTATATTTTAGGGGTTATTCCCTTACTATTTCCCATTTTGTTGTGACACGGAAATCACAAGGTTCCCGCCCTTGTCCCCTTTCACCTAATAGGTTTGCACCGGATGCAAATCAGCATAACCTGTTGGATTGTTCGCAAGGCACCTCCCAAAAACCCCATTTTGGGCCGAACAAGCGATCACTGCCGTTATCATACACTTGGGTCAATTATACAATAAACAAGTCCACATCCTAATCTAGTTAATAGCTACATCATGATAGTCAAAAACAATAACACACGCCACCCGCACGTCACAACTCATATGCGAAAACTAGCTAAGTGAGTCAGTAGACTTACCTCGTCTCCAAGCTAACAATAATAAACGATCACAACTCCCCGAAGGAAACAACCACACCCAGATCCATAAGAGGCACACATCATCATACTTTTGAATATACAACGCACGGACATCCCAAAACCACAACCGAACACAAGACCTAGCAATAT
This sequence comes from Fagopyrum homotropicum, assembly GCA_033239125.1. Lineage (NCBI taxonomy): Eukaryota > Viridiplantae > Streptophyta > Magnoliopsida > Caryophyllales > Polygonaceae > Fagopyrum > Fagopyrum homotropicum. Next base: position 66,409,962 of record BSWB01000005.1, read on the forward strand.
ACAAGCTACGAACGCTCCTAAACCTTAGGAAGCCGAGAACTCGGTGAACATGGAAAAGCAAGCAACAACAACCCCCAATCTAAACAAAGATAAACACCACCCACAAACTGGAGTAAGATCACAAGCTAGAATAGAGATCATAAGGTCTTCACACACACAAGATTAACAACGATTCCAATGAGTTCTAAGGACACCTAGTCCACAACCACTAGATGGCATTCTCATCTATCCTAGGTCCACCCTAAGCATGCTACTCTCATGTATCAACCTCTAAACAAAGGAAGGCACCGAGAAGGAAGGAGGTGAGGAGCCTACTATTGAAGAAACACAGCCGCAGAGTCAATCTGGCGCCCTTGTGAAGCCCTATCGCCGCCCCTGCGGCCTCTTGGCGCTGCCCCTGCGTCTTGGCGCCGCCCCTGCGGTGGCTTGAGCCGCTCCTGTGGTGGCTTGGATATGCCCCCGCGCCTTTGATGACCGGCCCCCGCGGTCGAGCAGCAGAGGGGTCGTCTTCTTCGTTTCTTCGACTGTGCTTTTGCTCCAAATGCTTCCTTCTCTGGCTAGGCCTTCTCCAAACTCCAACCGGAGTATGTACGACCTCCCTCACAACCTAAAGGGGCTAAGAACACATGCATGCAAGGATTTACAGAAAATCTTCCTCAAGAGCTTTATCCATGGCAACGGATGAAGGAGAGGAGAAGAAAGAGTAAACAACAAAGGAGGGAAGGGAGGAAGAGGAAGAAGCTTACCAAACTGGATCTTGAATATGTTCTACTACAGCTCACACACAAGCAGTCCAAGAGAAGAGAAGAAAGAAAGCACAAGGGAGAAGTGGGAGAGAAATGAGAACCGTGAAAGGAAAAGTGAGGAGAGGGGAGAGTTTGGTTGAAGAAGGTGGGAGGGAAACAAGGGGTCAGCTGACCTCTTGTCACCTCAAGCTAGGAACGAGGGGTTGGAAAGCGGGAAAACGAAGAGTCGGGGTGAGGGCTTTTAGAATAAATCCCGACACTCAACACCCCGTGCCTACGGAAAAACTGAGCCGCGCACGCGGGAAGATCGATAAACCTCTCGACAACCGGAATAAAAATTTCGGATGTTACAACTAATCCCCCTAAAAACAAGTTTTGTCCCGAAACTTGCTAAACGCGAAACTCACAAACAACACATCTCGAAAACCGTAGGTAGGGATGGCAATTTCATCCGAACCCGACGGACACCCGATAACCCGATCCATATTAAAAGGGTGAAAACCCGACATAAAGCGGATGAAAGCGGATGGCGGATGAAGCGGATAACGGATCGGGTCGGATTCGGATGGACCTTTCATCCACCCATCACCCGATCCATCTTCCATCCACCCATCCGACCCGTTTCACCCGCTTACACCCGTTATAAATTTATTGATTGTTTACTTGTTTAGTGATCTTTAATTACATTTTGATTTATAAATTGGTGATTTACGTGATTGTTTAGCAAAATTTATACATTTGTTCAGTTCCTAGTATGATCTTATTGTATGTTATGTATTGCTAAATTTCTCTATTTTTCAGAACTAAAACTTATAACACTATGATTTGTGTTGACTTTAAATTTATCATGTTTTTTTATGAATAAGACTTTTTCGGATTGAATTTATTTTATTATTATTATAATTCCGCATTCGAATCCGAGTTTAATATCGATTCAAAGAACATGCGTAGAACACCCGAATATCACCCGATCCACCCGCTTCATCCGTTGGATGCGGGTGGATCGGATGCGGGTGATGGGTTTGGCGGGTGACGGGTCGGGTGGGGTGGATGAGATTTCCTCGCGGGTCGGGTGGCGGATTGGGTCATCCACCCACCACCCGATCCATTGCCATCCCTAACCGTAGGGAACATGTAACGTCAACATCAACCCTCAAATCCAAAGGTCACTCACATAACCACATCATTACCTCGCAAGGTAGCCACACACACATGTATATAAGTAGAACACAATACATATCACATCACAAATTACATAGGCATAACCAAGGAAAGAGCTCAGGACAGGCCCGACTATCCAATCGATGTCACTAAACCTGCGTAAAACTCGGGATAGTTCCTCCAGATACTATCCTCGGTCTCCCATGTAGCCTCATCGGCTCCTCGCCTCGACCACTGCACTCTCCCCATCGGTATCTCCTTCAATTGAAGGCGTCTCGTACTACGCTCCAAAACTGCTATCCGGTGCTTTGTAAAAGTGATGAAGGGTCATCCGAGCTAGCTCCATCTTCAACACCACAAGGGTCATCCGAGCTAGCTCCATCTTCAACACCACAAGGAGCCCTAACAAGAGCTCAAGCCAAACGCCAAGCGGAGATGGATGCTATCTTCCTAGCCATGGTTCAAGAAGCTCACCCAAGTTCACCTCCAATGAGTCCAAGGCCCATCATGATGCTTAACCACATTGGACCAGCCAAGAAGAAGTTATATGGAGCATAGGAGAGCTTCACGTGTGCATGTGCATGGCTGGCGTGAGAAGCTAGTTAGAGAGTGTAAAATACAGCCTAGAATTAGTCTATTTTATGGATTTATTTAAAACACTCTAATTTGTAATTATTGTTTTTTATTTTTCCTTTCTATTTTTAGGAGAGAAGGCTAGGTTGTATATAAACCTTTCTCTCTTCCTTTTTGAGGGAGAGTACGTTAAACACATTTGTGAAAGTGCCAAATTGAAACCTTTGAGTTCAGCCTCCTGTCTTGTGAGAATTGTGGTGTTTGCATAGCTTTCTCGTTCTTGTGTGTGTCAATCTCCTTCGGGTTGGTGCTACAAAACGAATCGAAGCAACCTCTTCGTGCCTTCGATAATCCTAGATCGATTGTGTGAAGTTGTAAGAAGCGGGGTCGAATCGTCATCGGTTTGGTTCTTGGATAATCGAATCCAAGGGTTCTATCGTTTGTTCCTTTCAGTTCTTCTTTCCTATTTCGTTTTCCCTCTTTGTTTTGCACGTTTTCCTTACATCTTTGTTTGCTGAATTTCGTTTGCTTTTGTTCCCGAAAACAGGTTGCTCGTCTAGATCCGTTCTTCGCGGCTAATCCCCGTATCAATTGGTATCAGAGCTAATTGACGTTCAACCTACAAAAAGAGTCGGTAAATCATTCAAAAACCAAAAGTGTCTCGTTTTCTTGTTTGAGTCTTGCTTTGTTTTGAGTCTATTGCCATTGCCATTTCTATTCCAAGTTTTTGATTGAACTAACAAGTTTGTTGCTTTTGTTTGTGAATCTTGGACGCCGGCACCACTCCTACACCGCGCCTACCACCAGTCCCTTGTGCCTACCACCACGCCACCACCAGCTGTTGTCCCACGTCCAAACACAACCCTAAACAAGTTCTAAACTTTCAAAAAAAAAAAAAGAAGGCTGATTGTCCAGCCTATTTTCAAGCCACCTCTTTCCTCCACATTTTCAGCCTATTTTTTTTTAATCTTTCACCCTTGGTTAGCTATTTACTTGGTTAACTCCTCTTACAACTAATTAGGATTTTCTTAGCATTTTTGTTTTATTTTTCTTTAATTCCAGTAGTAAATTTAAAAAAAAAAGGAAAAGAAAATCCGAGTTTCAAAAAAAAAAAAGAATGAATGAAAGAAAAGAAAAAGAAAAGAAAAGAAAAGAATGAAAAAAAAAAGAAATCAGCCTTAGTTATTCATTTCATTTCATTTCATTCTTGCTAGTTTATTCTTATTTATTTCATAGTTTGTAATAGTTGAAGTTGTGCCTGCTAAGTGTTATTGTTCAGCAATCAAAGAGGACTACAAAGGAGCTCATCTCACTCAAAGGGACCAAGCCATTCACGCCTAGCCTAGCTTCACCCTAGCCTAGCCACGCCTTGGCCCTCGCCTAGCTCACTTCACTCGAGCCACGCCTTAGCCTTGACCAGCCCTTCTACACACACCTTCGGTGTCCAAGGTTTGCTTGCTTAGGCTTGACGAGTGATCCGGGATTTGCCGCGAATAACGGATCTAGACGAGCAACCTATTTTTGGGAATAAAAGCAAACGAAATTCAGCAACAATTATGAAAGGAAAAACGTGCAAGCAATAAGGAAAACGAAATGGGAAAGAGGAATCGAAAGGAACAAGCGATAGAACCCTTGGATTCGATGATCCAAGAACCAACCGATGACGATTCGACCCCGCTTCTTACAACTTCACACAATCGATCTAGAATTATCGAAGGCACAAAGAGGTTGCTTCGATTCAACTTGTAGCACCAACCTGAAGGAGATTGACACACACAAGAACGAGAAAGCTATGCAAACACCACAATTCTCACAAGACAAGAGGCTGAACTCAAAAGAATTCAATTGGGCACTTAGGCAATGTGTTTAACGTATTCTGATCCACAAAAATGAAGAGAGAAAGGTTTATATACAACCTAGACCTTCTCTCCTAAAAATAAAAAAGAAATAAATACAATAATTATAAATTAGAGTGTTTTAAATAAAACCATAAAATAGACTAATTCTAGGCTTTATTTAACACTCTCTAACTAGCTTCACGCCAGCCTTGCTCACGCCTCCTTGCTCACGCCTTCATCCATGCACATGCACACGTGACGCTCTTCTATGCTCCATTCGACTTCTTCTTGGCTGGCCCAATGTGGCTAAGCATCATGACGGACCTTGGACTCATTGGAGGTGAGCTTGGGTGAGCTTCTTGAACTATGGCAAGGAAGATAGCATCCATCTCCGTTTGGTGTTTGGCTTGAGCTCTTGTTAGGGCTCCTTGTGGTGTTGAAGATGGGGCTCGGATGACCCTTCATCATTCTCCCCTTCTTTAAAAGAATTCGACCTCAAATTTCCTTGATCATCACTAAGGGGTGGAAAAGGGCTTAGATCCCTCACATTGAATGTGGGATCACAAGCATAGTCGTCCGGCAAGTCTAGCACATAGGCATTGTCACTAGCCTTGTGTAGCACCTTGAAAGGCCCGTTTCCTCTTGGAGAGAGCTTGGACTTCCGAAGTTGTTGAAACCTCTCCTTCCTCAAGTGTAGCCATACAAGGTCACCGGCCTCAAATTTAACTGATACGGTGTTAATCCGTGATTGAGTCGATCTAGGCACAATGATCTCGAATCCGGTTGAATGAGGCGATTTCAGAATGCGGAATGGAACGTAGGTGATGAATGGCGCAGGAAAGGTGAGAGAAGAACCAAAGAGAGAGTCAATGAAGGAACCAAGGCTGAAGAGCCAAAACCCCAATCATGACTGCCCTAGACCCGTCTCCAATACAACTTTACACTAGCTCCGGCTGGACTAGCACAAAGAGGGACTCGTGAAGGCTCGAAGCACCAATCCGAAGGCGGTTTGACACAAACAAGCTCAGCCAAGCAACAACAGCAATGCCAACCAAAAACTCTCTTGTTCTTTGATTGATTTTGTGAATGATTACAAATGCAATTCTAAGCAATGGAAATAACGTAACTAATCTGCAGCTAAAGAGGCTATATAAATAGACTCTTTTATCTAGACAAAAATAAAGAAAAGAAAGCTGAAAACATTAGTGGGAAGGTGGTAATAAGAGAGCTTCCTCTAATGTAGCTAACAACCTAACAAACCACTAATCAGCATGGAAATAGGCTGAATTATTCAAACATATCTTTGGGAGTGAGCTGGCCGAATTCTAAGAGCCAAATGGGCTATCCGAATGGGCTGCATTGTTCAACAAATCCATGAGTGATTTGCATGTGTTTAAAGAGCCCAAATGATGATCCGAATAAGCTGAATTGTTACTCTCTTGGGCCTCTTTGAACTTGATCAGCTGGCTGCCCTCTTGGACTGTTTTAGACGTGAGCATCTCCTCCCTTTGCTCTTGGGCTGCCTTGGACGTCTTCTCCCTTTCCTCTTGGGCTGCCTTGGACGTGAGCAGCAGGCTAACCTCGTGGGCTGCTTTGGACGTGATCAACAACCTCCTCTTGGGCTGCATTGGGCGTGAGCAACATCCTCCTCTTGGGCTGCATTGGGCGTGAGCAACAGCCTCCTCTTGGGCTGCATTGGCGTGAGCAACAGCCTCCTCTTGGGCTGCATTGGCGTGAGCAACAGTCTCCTCTCCTGGGCTGCATGGGACGTGAGCAACAGCTTGCATGGTCTCCTCGAGCTGCATGGGAAGTGAGCACGTCGGCATGGTCTCCTTGCTTGGTTCGCTTGCTCCTGCATTCACAAAAGATTAACAAATGATGTATGGAAGTTAAATGGTTCACGCATTGTGTCAAGCAATAGCACTTTCCTTGACATAACGTCTTGGATCTCCTTAGCTCTTGCTCTAGTAATGGGACCTTGATAGCTTCCATGTGATGGTCCTACATCAGTAACCTTCTTCCTTCCTTGGTTTGCCTTGGCTGCATTGTATTTGCCTTTCTCCTCAAGCTTAATCCTTCTCCTCCTATGTAGCTCCTTGATGTGTTCAACCTGCGTTTTAGCACTTAAATCCACTCGCTCCTTCTTAGGCAACGGTGTGAGATCAAAAGGGGTTAGTGGATTAAAACCATAAACACACTCAAATGGAGAGATGGAAGTAGACGAATGCACAACTCTATTATAGGCAAATTCAACATGTGGCAAGACATCCTCCCATTCCTTATGTGTCACCAAAATCAATATCAGATTCATAGAGCTCCTTAATGTAAACAAAGCCTAATACCTTAGCATCCAATGTCTTAATGTAAACAAATAGTATTTAGACTAACAATGTGTACCTCCTAGAGAGGGCATCCGCCACTACATTGTCTTTTCCCTTTTTATACTTGATAACATAGGGAAAAGTCTCAATAAATTCCATCCACCTACCATGCCTCCTATCTAGTTTATCTTGACTTCGAAAATGCTTCAAAGACTCATGATCGGAATGCAAAATAAACTCTCTAGGCCACAAGTAGTGTTGCCATGTCTTAAGCACTCTAAACAAAGCATATAACTCTTTATCATAGGTAGAGTAATTAAGACATGGTCCTTTGAGCTTTTCACTAAAGAAGGCAATAGGCTTACCTTCTTGTATGAGTACGCTGCTTACCTTCTTGCATGAGTACGCTGCCTATGTCGATGCCCGAGGCGTCACACTCCACTTCAAAGGGCCTAGTGAAGTCGGGAAGAGCTAGCAAAGGCGCCTCAGTTAAGACCAATTTCAGTTTGCTAAAGGCACGTTCTTGCGCCTCCTCCCACACAAATGGCGCATGCTTTTTGCAAATTTCCGTCAAGGGCGAAACAATGGTACTAAAGTCTCTCACAAAGCGCCTATAGAAGCTTGCAAGCCCATGGAAACTCCTTACTTGGCTGATGGATGTTGGTGTGGGCCAATCTTTGATTGCTCTAATCTTCTCCTCATCCACTTTTAGGCCTTGTGTAGTCACTACAAAACCAAGAAATATAACCTCATTAGTGCAAAAGCTACATTTCTTAAGATTAGCATACAAGTGTTCAGCCCTAAGGGTAAGAACTACTTCCCTTAGATGTTCTTCATGCTCCTCTAGGGACCTGCTATAGATTAAAATACCATCAAAGTATACAACAAACTTTCCTATAAAATGTCTCAAAACATAGTTCAATAAGTGCATAAAGGTAGAAGGAGCATTAGTTAACCCAAATGGCATAACAAGCCACTCATACAAACCAAACTTAGTTTTGAAGGCTGTTTTCCACTCGTCCCCCTCCTTCATTCAAATTTGATGGTGGCGCCATGTAGCTCATCAAGCATGTCATCTAGGTGGGGAATAGGGTGGCGGTACTTGATGGTGATGTTGTTGATAGCTCGACAATCAACACACATCCTCCATGTGTTGTCCTTCTTAGGCACCAAGAGCACGGGCACGGCGCACGGAATTAAACTCTCCCTCATGTAACCCTTGTCTAGGAGGTCTTGAATCTGCGCTTGGATCTCTTGACTCTCCTTTGGGTTCATTCGGTAGGCTGGTCTATTTGGGAGTGTGGCGCCGGGGATAAGGTCAATCAAGTGCTCAATACCTCTCAAAGGTGGAAGGCCATGTGGTATTTCTTCTGGAAACACATCCTTAATCTCCTCAAGGATGGCTGAGATAGTAGGTGGTAAGCTAGCCTTGGCTTCATCACTCATCAAGGTGAGCTCCTTACACAACATCATCAAGGTGGTGTCTAAGGGTAGGTAGTCATTTTGTAGCTCAAGTTTGGAAGCTAACAAGGCTGTTGTGGGCTGTTTTGTGGCCGTGGACACAAGGGTGCTAGGCTGGTGGTTAGAAGGCGTGGCTAGGGGGGGGGGTCTTGCCACATGTTGAATTTGCCTATAATAGAGTTGTGCATTCGTCTACTTCCATCTCTCCATTTGAGTGTGTTTATGGTTTAATCCACTAACCCCTTTTGATCTTACACCGTTGCCTAAGAAGGAGCGAGTTGATTTAAGTGCTAAAACGCAGGTTGAACACATCAAGGAGCTACATAGGAGGACAAGGGTTAAGCTTGAGGAGAAAGGCAAATACAACGTAGCCAAGGCAAACCAAGGAAGGAAGAAGGTTACATTTGAGGCCGGTGACCTTGTATGGCTACACTTGAGGAAGGAGAGGTTTCAACAACTTCGGAAGTCCAAGCTCTCTCCAAGAGGAAACGGACCTTTCAAGGTGCTACACAAGGCTGGTGACAATGCCTATGTGCTAGACTTACCGGACGACTATGCTTGTGATCCCACGTTCAATGTGAGGGACCTAAGCCCTTTTCCACCCCTTAGTGATGATCAAGGAAATTCGAGGTCGAATTCTATTAAAGAAGGGGAGAATGATGAAGGGTCGTCCGAGCTAGCTCCATCTTCAATACCACAAGGGTCATCCGAGCTAGCTCCATCTTCAACACCACAAGGAGCCCTAACAAGAGCTCAATCCAAACGCCAAGCGGAGATGGATGTTATCTTCCTAGCCATGGTTCAAGAAGCTCACCCAAGCTCACCTCCAATGAGTCCAAGGCCCGTCATGATGCTTAGCCACATTAGACTAGCCAAGAAGAAGTTGAATGGAGCATAGGAGAGCTTCACGTGTGCATGTGCATGGCTGGCGTGAGAAGCTAGTTAGAGAGTGTTAAATAAAGCCTAGAATTAGTCTATTTTATGGATTTATTTAAAACACTCTAATTTGTAATTATTTTTTATTTATTTTTCCTTTATATTTTTAGGAGAGAAGGGTAGATTGTATATAAACCTTTCTCTCTTCCTTTTTGAGGGAGACTATGTTAAACACATTTGTGAAAGTGCCAAATTGAAACCTTTGAGTTCAGCCTCTTGTCTTGTGAGAATTGTGGTGTTTGCATAGCTTTCTCGTTCTTGTGTGTGTCAATCTCCTTCGGGTTGGTGCTACAAGTCGAATCGAAGCAACCTCTTCGTGCCTTCGATAATCCTAGATCGATTGTGTGAAGTTGTAAGAAGCGGGGTCGAATCGTCATCGGTTTGGTTCTTGGATAATCGAATCCAAGGGTTCTATCGTTTGTTCCTTTCGGTTCTTCTTTCCTATTTCGTTTTCCCTCTTCATTTTGCACGTTTTCCTTGCATCTTTGTTTGCTGAATTTCGTTTGCTTTTGTTACCGAAAACAGGTTGCTCGTCTAGATCTGTTCTTCGCGGCTAATCCCCGTATCAAAAAGTATGGTCCGGCTCGACCACTAGGTCCTCGTGACTAATGATGTGCCTCGGGTCATGGATGTATTTTCTCAGCTAAGATACATGAAATACCGGGTGAATACCCTCCAACCTCGGTGGCAGTGCTAGCTTGTATGCCACCTCACCAACCCTCTCCAAGATCTCAAATGGACCGACATATCGGGGGCTTAACTTCCTCTTAAAGTTGAATCGCCTGATGCCCCGCGTCGGTGATACCCTAAACCACACCTGATCTCCTACTGTGAACTCTAGGGGACGCCTCCTATCCGCATATGACCTCTGATGGCTCTGCGCAACCAACATCCTCTCTCGGACGAGAGCGAGTCTAGCTGATGAAGGATCATCTAAGTTAACTCCATCTTCACCACCTCAAGGGACTCTAACAAGAGCGCAAGCTAAACGTCAAGATGAGATGAATGCTCTTTTCCTAAAGATTGTCCATGAAGCTCAACCAAGTCCACCTTCATCAAGTCTAAGGACCATCTTGTGGATCAGCCACGAACACATCCCAGCCAAGATGATTAATGGAGCTTAAATTGTATTTCTAGTTGTTGGGCAGGCCTTGGGACGCATTTCAAAGGACAGACGGAGGCCTTGAAATCAGATACAAGGGATTTCACGTGTGTGCATGTGCATGGCTTGAACATTCATTTAAGTATGTGGATGTGAGAGGCTGAATAGGAGAGTTTAATTAGGCTCAATTCTGTTCTATTTTTGTTGGGCTTTATTTAACTCTCTCTCAATGTAATTATTGTAATTAGTTTCTTTTTTCTGTCTTAGAAGAAAAGGCGTAGGATGTATATAAAGCCTTTTCTCTCTTCTTTTGTAGTTAGACAAGTTTTATACAAGTTTTGCTGAGAGCATTTCAGAATTGAATCCAAGAGAATTCAATCATTCTTGTCTCATGAGTTTATGTGTGTGATCTGGCTTTCTCGTTCTTGTGTATGTCAATCTCCTTCGGGATTGGTGTTGCAAGTCGAACAAGGCACCCTCTTCGTGCTCTCGATTCTCAGATCGATTGTGTGCAGTTGTAAGAAGCGGGGTCGAATCGTCACTGGTTTGGTTCTTGGATCTCGAATCCAAGGGTTCTATCATTGTTCCTTCGGTTCTTCTTGTCATTTTCTGTTTTCTCGTTTTTATTGTTGTCCATGCTTGTAAATTTTGTGTGTTCTTCATTCTTCGGAACAGGTTGTTCGTCTAGATCTGTTCCTCGTGGCTAATCCCCGTATCAATTGGTATCAGAGCATAGTTGACGTCCAACCACCAAAAAGAGTCGGTAAATCAATCTTAAAAATTACAAAAAGAGTCTGTTTTGATCATTGCAATTGATCATTGTCTTTTGTGTGAGTCTATTTCCATTTCTCTCTTCTACTCTAAGCTTTGTTTGAGTCTAACGAATTTTTCACTTGTTTGTGAGTTTTGGACACCGGAAACCACCATATCACCACACCAACCACCATCACACCACCATTTTTCCCTCAGCCACATTTTAGCCACACTTGAACTAGTTGAACAAAAACAAAACCTGGCTGCTTCTTTTCCTGCATCCAAAACACGCAGAATTGAAGTTGAAGTAGATTGTTTCCCTGCATCCAGTACACGCAGAATTGGAGTTGATTCAGCGTATTTCCTACAAATCCGGCGCAGAGCTTGAAGCAGTTGTTTTCCTCCTACAGAACTTCTTATGGTGTCTCCAGCTCTTGGAAGAACCAAGGGAACCGTCAACAAGGAAGTTACAACACATAAGTGTCAAATAAGGAGAAAACAGCCTCGGAACAAGGAGGACAGCGTAAAGCACCTTCTGCAGCCCCTCCTAAGCCCACGGCTACCTTTCCTAAGGGAACACAAGGGATTACTTCTAACCCTTCATCTAGAGCTAGGGATATAGTGTGTTTTAAGTGTCAAGGTAGAGGACACATGATGAAAGACTGTCCTAACAAGAAAACGTTGTTAATCAACCATTTAGGACAATATGAGTCCGAATCTGAGCATGAGCATGATAATGATGATTTTGAGCTTAATATGCATGATCATGATGATTTGGATGATGATGGGGTTGAATATGAGCAGGGGGGTTGTTTACTAGCTAAAATAGTGTTAATTGACCATCCTAGCTCATTTCTAGCTAATAACTACGTGCTTTGTGATCTTGATTCTCAAAATGAACCTAATGATCTTGAGAATGCAGGAAATGATCCTAATAACGTGGTTTGTGATGAAAATCTTGAGCATGATAATCCTTGATAGGTAGGAGAACTTTGAGTGCACAACCTGCCCTTTGTGAGGATAACCAAAGAGAGAACTTGCTTCATACTAGGTGTTTGGTTAAGGGAAAGGTGTGTAATGTTATCATTGATGGAGGTAGTTGTTGCAACATTGCTAGTACTGAATTGATCTCTAAGTTGCAAATTCCTACATTTTGTCACCTTAGACTATATAAGCTGCATTGGATGAATGATTGTGGTGAATTGAAGGTTAATAGGCAAGCTAAGATCACTTTCACTCTAGGACACTATGAGGATACTGTTTTATGTGATGTTGTGCCTATGCAAGCTTGTCACGTGTTATTAGGCAGTCCTTGGCAATATGATAGGAGAGTTATGCATGATGGTTTTACTAATAGGAATTCATTTACTTTTAATGAAAAACCCGTTACTCTAAAACCTATGACTCCCATGCAGATTGCGGAGGCATTTGAGAAGAAGAAGGCGAGTGAACCGGAGCAAGGACAAGCTAAGAAGGGGAGCAAGTCATCGAGGCACCAAGAACCTGCCATAGACACGTCCTCTAGCCAACAACTTGGTACTCTCTTGGTTACGCCCACAAATAAGACTCCTACGGCCTTGTTAGCTTCTAAACTTGAGTTCCAAAGTGAGTACCTACCCTTAGATACCATCTTGATGAGGTTTTGTAATGAGCTAACCTTAGTGAGTGAAGAAACAAAGGCTATCTTACCCCCTACCATTACAGCCATCCGAGAGGAGTTTAAGGTTGTATTTCCGGAAGAGATACCTCATGGCCTTCCACCTTTGAGAGGCATAGAGCATCAGATTCACCTTATCCCCGGAGCTACACTTCCTAACAAATCAGCCTATAAGATGAACCCTAAGGAGAGTCAAGAGATCCAAACCCAAGTCCAAGACCTCCTAGATAAGGGATATGTTAGAGAAAGCCTTAGCCCTCGCGCAGTTGATGTCCTATTAGTGCCTAAGAAGGACAACACTTGGAGGATGTGTGTTGATTGTAGGGCTATCAACAACATAACCATTAAGTATCGGCACCCTATTCCCCGCCTCAATGGCATGCTTGATGAGCTCCATGGTGGTCACTACATTCAGCAAGATAGACCTTCGGAGTGGCTACCATCAGATCCGAATGAAGGAGGGGGACGAGTGGAAGACAGCCTTCAAGACTAAATTTGGGTTGTATGAATGGCTTGTTATGCCATTTGGGTTAACCAATGCTCCATCTACTTTTATTCGTTTAATGAACCATGTTTTGAGACAATTCATTGGGAGATTTGTTGTAGTGTATTTTGATGATATCTTAATCTATAGTAGGTCCCTAGAGGAGCATGGAGAGCATCTAAGGGAAGTTGTTTCTACCCTTAGGGCTGAACACTTGTATGCCAACCTAAAGAAATGTAGCTTTTGCACTAATGAAGTTATATTTTTTGGTTTTGTAGTGACTACACAAGGTCTACAAGTGGATGAGGAGAAGATTAGAGCTATTCAAGATTGGCCAACACCTACATCCATTAGCCATGTAAGGAGTTTCCATGGGCTTGCAAGTTTCTATATGCGCTTTGTGAGAGACTTCAGTACCATTGATGCACCCTTGACGGAGATTTGCAAGAAACATGCACCATTTGTGTGGGAAGAAGCTCAAGAACGTGCTTTCAACAAGCTAAAGTTGGTTCTCACCGAGGCACCCTTACTAGCTCTCCCTGACTTCATTAGGCCTTTTGAAGTGGAGTGTGATGCATCGGGAATTGGCATAGGAGGTGTGCTTATGCAAGAAGGTAAGCCTATTGCCTTTTTGAGTGAATAGCTTAAAGGGGCATGTCTTAACTACTCTACATATGATAAAGAGTTGTATGAATTATTTACAGTACTTAAGACATGACAACACTACTTGTGGCCTAGAGAGTTTATTTTGCATTCTGATCGTGAATCTTTGAAACATTTTCGGAGTCAAGATAAACTAGATAGGAGGCATGGTAGATGGATGGAATTTATTGAGACTTTTCCCTATGTTATCAAGTATAAAAAGGGAAAAGACAATGTAGTTGTGGATGCTCTTTCTAGGAGGCATACATTGCTAACTACATTGGATGCTAGGGTGTTAGGATTTGTTTACATTAAGGAGCTCTATGAATCTGATCTTGACTTTGGAGAAACATATAAGCTTTGTGTGCAAAAAGGTTCCTTAGATAAATTCTATTTGTTTGAGGGATTTTTGTTTCGAGTAGATAAGGTGTGCATACCTAGGTGTCCCTTCGTTTGGTGTTAGTGGAAGAAGCCCATAAAGGAGGTTTAATGGGTCATTTTGGGAGGGATAAGACTTATGCTATGCTGCACTAACATTTTTATTGGCCACATATGCTAAGGGATGTTGAAAATGTGCTTAAAAGGTGTTTAGAGTGCCTTAGAGCTAAATCGAAAGTGAAGCCTCATGGATTGTATACACCTTTGCCAATCCCCACAGCCCCTTGGGAGGACATTAGCATGGATTTCATAGTGGGATTGCCTAGGACTAGAAGAGGTAGGGATTCGATATTTGTGGTTGTAGATCGATTCTCTAAGATGGCTCACTTTATTGCTTGTCACAAGACTGATGATGCAGCCAATGTAGCTAATTTGTTCTTTCGGGAAGTAGTTAGGTTACATGGTATTCCAAGGACAATAGTGAGTGATAGGGATGTTAAGTTCTTGAGTTATTTTTGGAAAACTCTTTGGGGAAAGCTAGGAACTAAGTTGTTATTTTCTACATCAAGTCACCCCCAAACCGATGGGCAAACAGAAGTAACTAATAGGACCCTAACAACACTTCTAAGGGCTGTCATCAAGAAGATTTTGAAAGAATGGGAAGATGTCTTGCCACATGTTGAATTTGCCTATAATAGAGTCGTCCACTCATCTACTTCCATCTCTCCCTTTGAGTGTGATCCACTAACCCCTTTTGATCTTACACCGTTACCTAAGAAGGAGCGAGTGGATTTAAGTGCTAAAACGCAGGTTGAACACATCAAGGAGCTACATAGTAGGACAAGGATCAAGCTCGAGGAGAAAGACAAATACGACGCAGAAAAGGCGAATCAAGGACGCAAGAAGATTATATTTGAACCTGGTGACGTTGTATGGCTACATTTGAGGAAGAAGAGGTTTCAACAGCTTGTGATCCCACCTTCATCAAGTCTAAGGACCATCTTGTGGATCAGCCACGAACACATTCCAGCCAAGATGATTAATGGAGCTTAAATTGTATTTCTAGTTGTTGGGCAGGCCTTGGGACGCATTTCAAAGGACAGACGGAGGCCTTGAAATCATATACAAGGGGATTCACGTGTGTGCATGTGCATGGCTGGAACATTCATTTAAGTATGTGGACGTGAGAGGCTGAATAGGAGAGTTTTATTAGGCCCAATTGTGTTCTATGTTTGCTGGGCTTCATTTAACTCTCTTTAAATGTAATTATTGTAAGTAGTTTCTTTTTTCTTAACACAAGAAATCATAAATAAGAAGAAACAAAAAAGAAAGAAATAAAACTAATTCTTGTTTGCAGATAAACGTGGGCCAAGTTGTTGCAAATCTTCATGATAAGATCAAATCTGTAGGAGAAAAACAGCACCTAGATTTGTTGCAACTAATTCAACATGCCAAATCTGTAGGAGAAAAACAACTACTTCAATTTCTGCACCAGATTAGTAGGAAATATGCTGAATCAACTCCAATTATGCGTTTACTGGATGCAGGAAGAGAAACAACCACGTTTGGTTTTTGTTCAACTGGTTCAAGTGTGGCTAATGTGGCTGAGAGGAAAATGATGGTTGATGGTAGTGTGGTGGTGGTTGGTGCTGGTGCTATGGTGGTTTCCGGTGTACAGAACTCACAAACAAGGAACAAACTCGTTAGACTCAAACAAAGCTTAGAGTAGAAGAGAGAAACGGAAATAGACTCAAACAAAAGATAATGATCAATTGCAATGATCAAAACAGACTCTTTTTGTGATTTTATGATTGATTTAATGACTCTTTTTGGTGGTTGGACGTCAACTATGCTCTAATACCCATTGATACGGGGATTAGCCGCGAAGAACTGATCTAGACGAACAACCTGTTCTGAAGAATGAAGAACACACGAAATTAACAAATATAGACAGCAATGAAAACGAGAAAAGAGAAAGGGACAAGAAGAACCGAAAGGAACAATGATAGAACCCTTGGATTCGAGATCCAAGAACCAAACCAGTGACAATTCGACCCCGCTTCTTACAACTCCACACAATCGATCTGAGAATCGAGAGCACGAAGAGGGTGCCTTGTTCGACTTGCAACACCAATCCCGAAGGAGATTGACATACACAAGAACGAGAAAGCCATATCACACACACAAACTCACGAGACAAGAATGATTGAATTCTCTTGGATTCAATTCCAAATGCTCTCAGCAAAACTTGTATAAAACTTGTCTCCCCACAAAAGAAGAGAGAAAAGTCTTTATATACATCCTAGGCCTTTTCTTCTAAAATAGAAAAAAAAATAAACTAATTACAATAATTACATTTAAAGGGAGTTAAATAAAGCCCAATAAACATAGAACACAATTGAGCCTAATTAAACTCTCCTATTCAGCCTCTCACGTCCACATACTTAAATGAATGTTCCAGCCATGCAGATGCACACGTGAATCCCCTTGTATCTGATTTCAAGGCCTCCGTATGTCCTTTGAAATGCGTCCCAAGGCCTGCCCAGCAACTAGAAATACAATTTAAGCTCCATTAATCATCTTGGCTGGAATGTGTTTGTGGCTGATCCACAAGATGGTCCTTAGAATTGATGTAGGTGGACTTGGTTGAGCTTCATGGACCATGTTTAGGAAAAGAGCATCCATCTCAGCTTGACGTTTAGCTTGCGCTCTTGTTAGAGTCCCTTGAGGTGGTGAAGATGGAGTTAGCTCAAATGATCCTTCATCACATGGTCCATGAAGCTCAACCAAGTCCACCTTCATCAAGTCTAAGGACCATCTTGTGGATCAGCCACGAACAAATCCCAGCCAAGATAATTAATGGAGCTTAAATTGTATTTCTAGTTGCTGGGTAAGCCTTGGGACGCATTTCAAAGGACAGACGGAGGCCTTGAAATCATATACAAGGGGTTTCACGTGTGTGCATGTGCATGGCTGGAACATTCATTTAAGTATGTGGACGTGAGAGGCTGAATAGGAGAGTTTAATTAGGTCCAATTGTGTTCTATGTTTGTTGGGCTTTATTTAACTCTCTCTCAATGTAATTATTGTAATTAGTTTCTTTTTTCTGTTTTAAAAGAAAAGGCCTAGGATGTATATAAAGCCTTTTCTCTCTTCTTTTGTAGTTAGACAAGTTTTATACAAGTTTTACCAGAGAGCATTTCAAAATTGAATCCAAGAGAATTCAATCATTCTTGTCTCGTGAGTCTGTGTGTGATCTAGTTTTCTCGTTCTTGTGTATGTCAATCTCCTTCGGGATTGGTGTTGCAAGTCGAACAAGGCACCTCTTCGTGCTCTCAATTCTCAGATCAATTGTGAGGAGTTGTAAGAAGCGGGGTCGAATCATCACTGGTTTGATTCTTGAATCTCGAATCCAAGAGTTCTATCATTGTTCCTTTCGGTTCTTCTTGTCCCTTTCTGTTTTCTCGTTTTCATTGTTGTCCATGTTTGTTAATTTTGTGTGTTCTTCATTCTTCAGAACAGGTTGTTCGTCTAGATCCGTTCTTCGCGGCTAATCCCCGCATCACTAGCCATGTCATCTTGTACCAGATCTGGAGCTACAACGCTAGAACTCCCTGGCTTGTCTCAACCTAACGGAGTACAGCATCTCCGTCCATAAAATGCCTCATACGGTGTCATCCCAAGCTAGCCATACCTGCCCCCAATCTAGCACACATGCTCGCAACATGTCCTCTAAGGTCTGAATAGTCCGCTCGGACTGGCCGTCGGTCTGTGGATGATATGCGGTGGTGAAATGAAGACTCGAACCTAGGGCGGCGTGTACCTGCTGCCAGAACCTCGAGGCAAAACACCCATCCCTATCCGAGATGATAGTCCTCGGCACTCCATGCAATCTCACAATCTGGCGGGTAAACTCCTCAACTTAACGACTCACCGGCCACGTTTCCCGAATCGGGATGAAACGCACGGTCTTCGTCAACCGATCTACTACCCATATCGCATCAAAGCACCTACTCGGTCTCAGATCGGTAACGAAATCTATGGATATATTTCTCCCACTTCTAATGCGGCACAAGAAGTGGGTGGAGCTCTCATCCGTGTCTCTGGTGCTCGATCTTGACCTGTTGGCAGGTCGCGCATCGGGTCACTTACCTAGCTACATCGTGCTTGAGCACGCCCCACCAATAAGATCTCCTAATATCTTGGTATATCTTGACCTGTTGGCAGCTCCTGGTCCTCTAGTGTCTCAATAAGCCACCTTCTCCTACGGTAAACTGGGGTGCCTCGCCTTTGGACATCCTATCTATTATCCTTAACAAAATGGGACATTCCTCCTACTTCTACCGGATTTCTCCGGACAGGTCAGGTATTACCTCTAACTCGGACAAACGACAGCCCTTATCCGGGAACCGGATATCCATCTCTAACTCTATCAAATGCCTCTGCAACTGTGGCTGAACCGTAAGCCATCCTATAGCCTCCTCTCAAGGTGTCCTCCTACTCAAAGCGTCGCCGACCACGTTCGCCTTCCCCGGATGTTACAAAATCTCCAAATCAAAATCCTTAATCAGCGGTAACCATCTCCTCTAGCGGTTATTAAATTCCCGCTGAGTGAATATATACTTCAGACTCTTATGATTTGTGAAGATCTGGCACGTGGCCCCGTACAAGTAATGCCGCTAGATCTTCATGGCATGAATCGCTGCTGCTAGCTCAAGATCATGGGTAGGGTAACTCTCCTCGTATAGCTACAGCTGCAAAGAAGCGTACGCAATAACCCTACCCATCTGCATAAAAAACGCACCCCAAGCCTAGCTTGGAGGCGTCTTTATACACTACAAAATCCTCTACGCCCTCAGGCTGGGCTAGCACTGGAGCGGAGGCCAACCTTCTCTTCAGCTTCTTGAAGTTGTGCTGACATGGCTCGGACTAGACGAACTTGGTAGACTTCCTCAACAAGGAAGTGAGTGGCCGTGCAATCACGGAGAAACCCTCCACAAATCGGCGGTAGCAACCTGCTAAGGTTAAGAAACTACGCACCTCCTTGACCGTCCTAGGAGGCGGCCATGAATAAATGGACTCTATCTTCGCCGGGTCAACCATTACACCCTCGGTGGAAACTATATGACCAAGAAATGCCATCTTGGACATCCAGAACTTGCACTTAGAGAGTTTATCGTAAAGCTCTCTATCCTTAAGGACTCGAAGCACCGTCCTCAGGTGTCATACATGCTCCTCCTACTCCGGGAGTAAACCAAGATATCGTCTATAAACACTACCACGAACTGGTCCAAGAATTCGATGAAGATGCCGTTCATCAACTCCATGAAGATGGCGGGTGGATTTGTGAGCCGAATGACATCACGACAAACTCATAATGGCCGTATCTCATCCTGAATGCTGTCTTCGGCATGTCCTCCTCTCTCACCC
The DNA here is from genome assembly GCA_033239125.1 of Fagopyrum homotropicum. Taxonomy (NCBI): domain Eukaryota; kingdom Viridiplantae; phylum Streptophyta; class Magnoliopsida; order Caryophyllales; family Polygonaceae; genus Fagopyrum; species Fagopyrum homotropicum. The sequence goes on from BSWB01000005.1 coordinate 66,429,444, forward strand.
TCAGCTGATGATATCCCGACCTTAAATTAATACACGAAAATACGGAGGCTCCTTGCAACTGGTCCAGCAAATCATCAATGGGCGGTAACGAATACTTGTTCTTGATGGTGACTTTGTTCAACTCTTGGTAATCAATGCATAGTCTCAAAGACCCGTCCTTCTTCCTGACGAAGGGGACCAGTGCACCTCAAGGGGAAACGCTCGGGCGTATGAAGCCCCTCTCTGCCAACTCCTCGAGCTTCTTCTTTAACTCCAACATCTCGATCGGCACGATGCGGTATGGAGCATTGGAGATCGGCCTCGTGTCGGGCTCTAACTCAATGATAAAATCAACACTCCTCTATGGTGGTATCCTGAGTGGCTACCGAAAACGTCCTCGAACACACAAGCCACGGGAATCTCCTCGAATGACGGACCTGTCTCCTCCTTCATGGCATAACACCAGAAGGACTCACTTCCCTGCCCGTTAAGTCTCGCGGCTCGGACCGCATTAATGAATGAACCGGCCTTTCGGAGGTCCTAACCTCGGAAAATCACCTCGTGTCCCGTCTTTGTGGTAACCATCACTGTCCTCCGGCTGATTTCCAAAACGGCTCGGTGGCGGTCCATCCAATCCATCCCTAGGATGATTTCTTCATGCACCAAGTGTATGACATAGAAGTCGGCTAACCAATCATGATTTCCCAAACGAATGGGACAACTATGTACCCCGGGTACCACTAACCTTACGCCCGTCAGGTAACCCTATAATGAAGGGTATACCCTCTACCATAACTAAGGATAACCTAGCTACACAATCATCAAACAAACTTGGACCGGAAAGCCGTGAATCTGAATAGTGTCTGTGGCTGCCGGCGCTGCTGGATCAACTATGTTCCTCAACACGAATACCCTCGCGTGAGTGCCTTTGGCCTTCGTGGTCCCTCCACCACGTCACCTACCTCTACCTTGCCCTTGGGCAGAACTCTGTGCCTATAAATATCTTAGGGCTCTCTGCTGGTGCTGACTCTATGTCTGACGCTGGGGTGGCCTCTGTCCACCACTAGGAATGCTAGCAGGTGTAGAACCCTGTTGAGACAATGTCGGGCCCTGACGGAAAAAAGTCGCTCGGTGACAAAGTCGGCCACAAACATAACAAGTCACTGTCGTCCTCGTGATACGGAGATACGGGGATTAGCCTCGAAGAACGGATCTAGACGAGCAACCTGTTTTCGGGAATGAAAGCAAACGAAATTCAGCAAACAAAGATGCAAGGAAAACGTGAAAAGCAAAGAGGGAAAACGAAATAGGAAAGAAAAACCGAAAGGAACAAACGATAGAACCCTTGGATTCGATTATCCAATAACCAAACCGGTGACGATTTGACCCCGCTTCTTATAAGTTCACACAATCGATCTAGAATTATCGAAGGCATGAAGAGGTTGCTTCAATTCGACTTGTAGCACCAACCCGAAGGAGATTGACACACACAAGAACGAGAAAGCTATGCAAACACCACAATTTTCACGAGACAAGAGGCTGAACTCAAAGGTTTCAATTTGGCACTTTCACAAATGTGTTTTAACGTATTCTGCCAACAAAAAGGAAGAGAGAAAGGCTTATATACAACCTAGACCTTCTCTCCTAAAAATAGAAAAGAAATAAATACAATAATTACAAATTAGAGTGTTTTAAATAAATCCATAAAATAGACTAATTCTAGGCTTTATTTAAAACTCTCTAACTAGCTTCTTACGCCAGCCTCTCACGCCTTCATCCATGCACATGAACACGTGAGGCTCTCCTATGCTCCATTCAACTTCTTCTTGGCAGGTCCAATGTGGCTAAGCATCATGACGGGCCTTGGACTCATTGGAGGTGAGCTTGGGTGAGCTTCTTGAACCATGGCTAGGAAGATAGCATCCATCTCCGCTTGGCGTTTGGCTTGAGCTCTTGTTAGGGCTCCTTGTGGTGTTGAAAATGGAGCCGGCTCGGATGACCCTTCATCATTCTCCCCTTCTTTAAAAGAATTTGACCTCAAATTTCCTTGATCATCACTAAGGGGTGGAAAAGGGCTTAGATCCCTCACATTGAACGTGGGATCACAAGCATAGTCGTCCGGCAAGTCTAGCACATAGGCATTGTCACCAGCCTTGTGTAGCACCTTGAAAGGCCTGTTTCCTCTTGGATAGAGCTTGGACTTCCGAAATTGTTGAAACCTCTCCTTCATCAAGTGTAGCCATACAAGGTAACCGGCCTCAAATGTAACCTTCTTCCTTCCTTGGTTTGTCTTGGCTGCGTTGTATTTGCCTTTCTCCTCAAGCTTAATCCTTGTCCTCCTATGTAGCTCCTTGATGTGTTCAACCTGCGTTTTAGCACTTAAATCCACTCGCTCCTTCTTAGGCAACGGTGTAAGATCAAAAGAGGTTAGTGGATTAAAACCATAAACACACTCAAATGGAGAGATGGAAGTAGACGAATGCACAACTCTATTATAGGCAAATTCAACATGTGGCAAGACATCCTCCCATTCCTTTAAATTCTTTTTGATGACAACCCTTAAAAGTGTGGTTAAAGTCCTATTAGTTACTTCCGTTTGCCCATTAGTTTGGGGGTGGCTTGATGTAGAAAATAACAATTTCGTGCCTAGCTTTCCCCAAAGAGTCTTCCAAAAATAACTTAAGAACTTAACATCCCTATCACTTACTATTGTCCTTGGAATTCCATGTAACCTAACTACTTCCCGAAAGAATAGATTAGCTACATTGGCCGCATCATAAGTTTTGTGACAAGCAATAAAGTGAGCCATTTTTGAGAAACGATCTACAACCACAAAAATCGAGTCCCTACCTCTTTTAGTCCTAGGCAATCCCACAATAAAGTCCATACTAATGTATTCCCAACGGGCTGTTGGGATTGGCAAAGGTGTGTACAATCCATGAGGCTTCACTTTAGATTTAGCTCTAAGGCATTCTAAGCATCTTTTAAGCACATTTTCAACATCCCTAAGCATGTGTGGCCAATAAAAGTGTGAGTGCAGCATAGCATAAGTTTTATCCCTCCCAAAATGACCCATTAAACCTCCTTTGTGGGCTTCCTCTACTAGCAACAATCGAAGGGAACACCTAGGTATGCACACCTTATCAATTCGAAACAAAAATCCCTCAAACAAATAGTATTTATCTAAGAAACCTTTTTGCACACATAACTTATATGTATCACCAAAATCAATATCAGATTCATAGAGCTCCTTAATGTAAACAAAACCTAATACCTTAGCATCCAATGTAGTCAACAATGTGTGCCTCCTAGAGAGGGCATCCACCACTACATTGTCTTTTCCCTTTTTATACTTGATAACATAGGGGAAAGTCTCAATAAACTCCATCCACCTACCATGCCTCCTATCTAGTTTATCTTGACTCCGAAAATACTTCAAAGACTCATGATCGGAATACAAAATAAACTCTCTAGGCCACAAGTAGTGTTGCCATGTCTTAAGCACTCTAAACAAAGCATATAACTCTTTATCATAGGTAGAGTAATTAAGACATGCTCCTTTGAGCTTTTCACTAAAGAAGGCAATAGGCTTACCTTCTTGCATGAGCACGCCGCCTATGCCAATGCCCGAGGCGTCACACTCCACTTCAAAGGGCCTAGTGAAGTCGGGAAGAGCTAGCAAGGGCGCCTCGGTTAAGACCAATTTCAGCTTGCTAAAGGCACGTTCTTGCGCCTCCTCCCACACAAATGGCGCATGCTTCTTGCAAATTTCCGTCAAGGGCGCGGCAATGGTACTAAAGTCTCTCACAAAGCGCCTATAGAAGCTTGCAAGCCCATGGAAACTCCTTACTTGGCTGATGGATGTTGGCGTGGGCCAATCTTTGATTGCTCTTATCTTCTCCTCATCCACTTGTAGGCCTTGTGTAGTCACTACAAAACCAAGAAATATAACCTCATTAGTGCAAAACCTACATTTCTTAAGATTAGCATACAACCTTGAAAACTAAGGGACCTGCTATAGATTAAGATATCATCAAAGTATACTACAACAAACTTCCCTATAAAATGTCTCAAAACATAGTTCATTAAGCGCATAAAAGTAGAAGGAGCATTAGTTAACCCAAATGGCATAACAAGCCACTCATACAAACCAAACTTAGTTTTGAAGGCTGTTTTCCACTCGTCCCCCTCCTTCATTCGGATTTGATGGTAGCCACTCCGTAGGTCTATCTTGCTAAAGGAGGTGGCGCCATGTAGCTCATCAAGCATGTCATCTAGGCGGGGAATAGGGTGGCGGTACTTGATGGTGATGTTGTTGATAGCTTGACAATCAACACACATCCTCCGTGTGTTGTCCTTCTTAGGCACCAAGAGCACGGGCACGGCGCACGGACTTAAGTTCTCCCTCACGTAGCCCTTGGAGGTTTTGAACTTGCGCTTGGATCTCTTGACTCTCCTTTGGGTTCATTCGGTAGGCTTGTCTATTTGGGAGTGTGGCGCCGGGGATAAGGTCAATTTGGTGCTCAATACCTCTCAAAGGTGGAAGGCCATGTGGTATTTCTTCCGGAAACACATCCTTAAACTCCTCAAGGATGGCTGAGATAGTAGGTGGTAAGCTAGCCTTGGCTCCATCACTCGTCAAGGTGAGCTCCTTACACAACATCATCAAGGTGGTGTCTAAGGGTAGGTAGTCATTTTGTAGCTCAAGTTTGGAAGCTAACAAGGCTGTTGTGGGCTGTTTTGTGGCCGTGGACACAAGGGTGCTAGGCTGGTGGTTAGAAGGCGTGGCTAGGGAGGGGTCTTGGCTCGACGGCTTGCTCCCCTTCTTAGCTTGTCCTTGATCTTGCTCACTTGCCTTCTTCTTCTCAAATGCCTCCGCAATCTGCAAGGGAGTCATAGGCTTAAGAGTCACGGTTTTACCATTGAATACAAAAGAATATCTATTTGTAAAACCATCATGCATAACTCTCCTATCATATTGCCAAGGGCGGCCTAACAACACATGACAAGCTTGCATAGGCACAACATCACATAAAACCGTATTTTCATAATGGCCTAAAGTAAAAGTAATCTTAGCTTGCCTATTAACCTTTAACTCACCACATTCATTCATCCAATGCAACTTATATGGCCTAGGGTGATAAAATGTAGGAATTTGCAACTTAGATATCATTTCGGTGCTAGCAATAGTGCAACAACTTCCTCCATCATAATAACATTACAAACCTTTCCTTTAACCGAGCATCTAGTGTGAAACAAGTTTTCTCTTTGGTTATCTTCACAAGGAGCAGGTTGTACACTTAAAGTTCTCCTAGCTATCAAAGAATTATCATGCTCAAGACTTTTATCACAAATCATGGAAGTGTTAGCTAGGAATGAGCTAGGATGATCAAATAACACTCTCTTAGCTAATAAACAATCTTCTTGCTCATATTCAATCCCATCATCATCCAAATCATCATGATCATGCATATTAAGCTCAAAATCATCATTATCATGCTCATGCTCAGATTCGGACTCATATTGCCCTAAATGGTTAACTAGCAAAGTTCTTTTGTTAGGACAATCCTTCATCATGTGCCCTCTTCCTGGTACTTAAAACATACAATATCCCTAGCTCTAGATGAAGGGTTAGAAGTACTCCCTTGAGTGCCTTTAGCTAGTGTAGACGTGGGCTTGGTAGGGACTGCATAAGGAGCCTTGCGTGGGCCTCCTTGCTCCGGGGCTAGCTTCTCCTTGCTTGGCACCTCCCGGTTGTAATTCCCTTGTTGGTGGCCTCCTTGGCTCCTCCATGAGCTAGGCACGCCATAGGCAGCCTTACCTCCTTGACTTCTTGCCTTCATTTTCCTTTCTACTTTGATTGCTAGGTGGAGCAATTCTGTCATAGAGCTATAGGGAAAAAGATCTATCTCGTTAGAAAAACTTGAATTGAGAATACGAAGATACCTAGCCATTGTAGTCTCTTCATCCTCTCGCACATTAGCCTTTACCATGGCCATTTGCATGGCATTATAGGTCTCCTCGGCGGTCATGGCTCCTTGCCTCAAGTTCTCCAACCTTTGCCTCAATTCTCTAGTGTAATATTGAGGCACAAACCGAGCTCTCATCAAGGCCTTCATGTGCGCCCAAGTAACTACCGGTGCATCCAAAGTTCTCCTCCTTTCCTTCACCAAATCATCCCACCATATCATAGCATAATCAATAAACGCAAGAGCTGTGAAATGTACCTTCTTATGCTCGGGAAAGTTATGGCAAGACAATATTTGCTCTATCTTCGCCTCCCAAGCCATGTACACGTCCGGGTCACATTTGCCTTTAAAGCTTGGGATCTTCACATTCACTTTGCCAAGGCCGTCATACTCCGGATCTCGCTCCCTTCTTGGCTAGCCACCATAGGGCTCACGCCTCTGCTCGTCTTGGCGCCGGGCGTCATGAGGTCTCCGGGGCTGTTGGCGCCGGGCGTCATAAACTTGATTCTGAAACTGTTGAGGATAGTTAGGCATATTATCATGTATAATAGGAGAAGAATGGATAGAAACGTGCTCCTCGAAAGCAAGATTGCCCCATCCTGGTTGGGACACGGCATGGCCTAAGCCTTGGACATTCCGAGAGGGCTGCGTGGCATTAGAGTACCGGGCTGCTTGAAACGCCTCTTGTTGGCTTTGGAGTGGTATTCGGTCTTGCCCTTGGTGTTGAGCCCTCGAGTGGTCTCCTACCTCCTTGTTGCCTCCTAGTAGCCGAGGCTCCGGAACTACCTTAGACGCCTCCAAGTTGGACAACCTTGTAGTTAACCCTTCAATGCTATCTTTCAAGCCCTTGATAAGGTTAAACAACTCCGGGGAAATAGGCTCGGGGCTCGGCGTACCTGTGGGAGTTCCTGACATTGTTCAAAGACACTAAAACACTCAAACACGTTAGGTTAGCTAAAACAAAAACGCCTCACAAGTGTATCACTCGAAAGCAAACTCTCACTCTCTAGTGGTGCTCAACATGCTTGTTGATGGCTCGTCTTGTATTAGTCAAAAACCTCACGTGAGTTCAATACTTAGCCAAACAAAAGCTTTAAAGTAGAAGCGAAATTCGATTTCAATCACCTTAAAAATGTGTTTGACTCAATAAAAGAGAAGAAAAGACTCATAAAGGAAAGGACAAGTTGCACGAATGTTATATGCAACTAAGTATGGACTCAAAATTTGAACTCAAGATAAGCGTTGAAAGAACTTACTCGTCAAGCCTAAGCAAGCAAACTTTGGACACCAAAGGTGTGTGTAGAAGGGCTAGTCAAGGCTAAGGCGTGGCTCGAGTGAAGTGAGCTAGGCGAGGGCCAAGGTATGGCTAGGCTAGGGTGAAGCTAGGCTAGGCGTGAATGGCTTGGTCCCTTTGAGTGAGATGAGCTCCTTTGTAGTCCTCTTTGGTTGCTGAGCAATAACACTTAGCAAGACAACTTTTGAGTGAGATGAGCTCCTTTGTAGTCCTCTTTGTTTGCTGAACAATAACACTTGGCAAGCACAACTTCAACTATTACAAACTATGAAATAAGCAAGAATAAGCTAACAAGAATGAAATGAATAAGGCTGATTTCTTTTTTTTTTCTTTCTTTCTTTTCTTTTCTTTTCCTTTTCTTTTCTTTCTTTCTTTCTTTTTTTTTTTGAAACTCGGATTTTCTTTTCTTTTTTTTTTTTAAACTTACTGCTGGAATTAAAGAAAAATAAAAAAAAAATGCTAAGAAAATCCTAATTAGTTGCAAGAGGATAGAGTTGACCAAGTAAATAGCTAACCAAGGGTGAAAATTCAAAAAAAATAGGCTGAAAATGTGGAGGAAAGAGGTGGTTGGTAGCTTGAAAATAGGCTGGATGATTCAGCCTAAAATATTTTTTTTTTTTGAAAGTTTAGGGCTTGTTTGGTGTTGTGTTTGGACGTGGGACAAAGCTGGTGGCGGCGTGGTGGTAGGCACAAGGGACTGGTGGTAGGCGCGGTGTAGGCATGGTGTTGGAGTGGTGCCGGCGTCCAAAATTCACAAACAAAGCAACAAACTTGTTAGTTCAATCAAAAACTTGGAATAGAAATGGCAATGTCAATAGACTCAAAACAAAGCAAGACTCAAACAAGAAAAACGAGACACTTTGGTTTTTGAATGATTTACCGACTCTTTTTTTTAGGTTGAACGTCAATTAGCTCTGATACCAATTGATACGGGGATTAGCCGCGAAGAACGGATCTAGACGAGCAACCTGTTTTCGGGAATAAAAGCAAACGAAATTCAGCAAACAAAGATGCAAGGAAAACGTGCAAAGCAAAGAGGGAAAACGAAATAGGAAAGAAGAACCGAAAGGAACAAACGATAGAACCCTTGGATTCGATTATCCAAGAACCAAACCGGTGACGATTCGACCCCGCTTCTTACAACTTCACACAATCGATCTAGAATTATCAAAGGCACGAAGAGGTTGCTTCAATTCGACTTGAAGCACCAACCCGAAGGAGATTGACACACATAAGAACGAGAAAGCTATGTAAACACCACAATTCTCACGAGACAAGAGGCTGAACTCAAAGGTTTCAATTTGGCACTTTCACAAATGTGTTTTAACGTATTCTGCCAACAAAAAGGAAGAGAGAAAGGCTTATATACAACCTAGACCTTCTCTCCTAAAAATAGAAAAGAAATAAATACTATAATTACAAATTAGAGTGTTTTAAATAAATCCATAAAATAGACTAATTCTAGGCTTTATTTAACACTCTCTAACTAGCGTCTTACGCCAGCCTCTCACGCCTTCATCCATGCACATGCACACGTGAGGCTCTCCTATGCTCCATTCAACATCTTCTTGGCTGGTCCAATGTGGCTAAGCATCATGACGGGCCTTGGATTCATTGGAGGTGAGCTTGGGTGAGCTTCTTGAACCATGGCTAGGAAGATAGCACCCATCTCCGCTTGGTGTTTGGCTTGAGCTCTTGTTAGGGCTCCTTGTGGTGTTGAAAATGGAGCCGGCTCGGATGACCCTTCATCATACGGGGATTATCCCGTTTAACAATCTAGACGAACCTGGAAACAATGGAATGAAACTTAGATATAGAGGAATGATAAGCACGAAAATATAAAGATAGATGGTTAAGAAGAACCGAATAGAACTATGGAAGAACCCTTGAACAATGAATTCAAGAATCAATCCAAAAGACTAATCAACCCTGCTTCTACAACTTGACACAATCAATATGGAGATTGAAAGCACCAAGAGGATGCTTATAAACAACTTGCAACACTAATCCCTAAGGAGATTAACTCAGACAAGAAGAGTTAAGCCAAAATCACAATCACAAAGCTCTCCAACAGGCTGGAAATCGCCAATCTGCAACAACAGCATAAAAACTGTGTTTAACGTGTATATTCTGGATATCCCCCTGACCTAGCATGCCTAATAACATATATATAGTGTTTAATATATTAATGAACTAAAATAATTAACTAAAGGCCCATCAAGACATAAGTTTGGGCTTTTATTCTAAAAAGACTTAAAAACACTTAAAACAGCCAAATAAGCTTATTCAGCCAATTTGGAACATTTTAGCCTTATGTAGAACAATTAGGAGTGCAGCTTGTTCCTTGGTGGACCGTGATCATCATCAAGGCTCGTTGGCTCATAGAAGGTGAGTTAGGTGGTTCATGGTTCATGGTTAGAAGCAATGCATCCATCTCAGCATGTAGTTTAGCTTGAGCCCTTGTTAAGGGACCTTGACTTAGCTTGGATGATCCTTCATCATTCTCCCCTTCTTGAAATGGATTCGACCCCGAATCGCCATGATCATAACTCGACGGTGGGAATGGACTCAAGTCACGCACATTGAATGTAGGATCGCATGCGTAATCATCCGGCAACTCCAAAACATAAGCATTGTCCCCCGCCTTGTGTAAGACCTTGAAAGGTCCATTTCCTCTTGGAGAGAGCTTGTATTTCCTCAACTGTTGAAACCTCTCCTTCCTTAAGTGCAATTACACGAGATCACCAGGTTCGAATGTTATCTTCTTGCGTCCGTGGTTAGCTTTCGCAGCATTGTACTTGCCCTTCTCCTCAAGCTTCTGGCGTGTCCTCTCATGCAACTCCCGAATGTGTTCAACCTGCGTTTTAGCACTGAAATGTACTCGCTCCTTCTTAGGCAACGGTGTAAGATCAAACGGGGTTAGTGGATTAAACCCATACACACACTCAAAAGGAGAAATGGAAATTGAAGAATGCACAACCCTATTATAAGCAAATTCGACATGAGGTAAGGAATCTTCCCGTTCCTTAAGACTCTTCTTAATAAAAGCCCTTAACAAAGTAGTTAGTGTCCTATTAGTTACCTCAGTTTGGCCATCAGTTTGAGGGTGACTAGAAGTAGAAAACAATAGCTTAGTTCCTAGCTTTCCCCAAAGAGTTTTCCAAAAGTAACTTAGAAATTTGACATCCCTATCACTAACTATAGTCCTCGGAACTCCATGCAACCTAACTACATCCCTAAAGAACAAGTTGGCTACATTGGTGGGATCATCAGTCTTATGGCAAGCTATAAAGTGAGCCATCTTAGAGAATCGATCTACAACCACAAATATCGAATCTCTGCCCCTCTTAGTCCTAGGCAATCCCACAATAAAGTCCATGCTAATATCCTCCCAAGGGGCTGTAGGGATTGGCAAAGGCGTGTACAAACCATGGGGTTTCACTTTGGATTTGGCTCTAAGGCATTCTAAACATCTCTTAACAACATGTTCTACATCCCTAAGCATATGAGGCCAAAAGAAGTGTGAAGTAAGCATAGCATAAGTCTTATCTCTCCCAAAATGTCCCATTAATCCTCCTTTATGGGCTTCATCAACTTATAACATCCGAAGAGAACACCTAGGGATACAAACCTTATCAACCTTAAACAAGAAACCATCAAACAAGTAGAACTTATCTAGAGCACCCTTAGCCACACATATATTGTAGGTTTCACCACAATCAGCATCATCAACATATAATTCCTTAATATACACGAAACCTAGCACTTTAGAATCAAGGGTGGTCAACAAAGAGTGTCTCCTAGATAATGCATCAGCAACTACATTGTCCTTTCCCTTTTTATACTTGATAACATAAGGAAAAGTCTCAATGAACTCCATCCAACTACTATGTCGCCTATCTAGTTTATCTTGACTCCTAAAGTGTTTTAAAGATTCATGATCAGAATGCAAGATAAACTCTCTAGGCCACAAGTAGTGTTGCCATATCTTAAGTACTCTAAACAAAACATATAACTCCTTATCATAAGTAGAATAGTTAAGACATGCTCCTTTGAGTTTCTCACTAAAGAAAGCAATAGGTTTACCTTCTTGCATAAGAACACCTCCAATTCCAATTCTGGATGCATCACACTCCACTTCAAATGGCTTGTTGAAATCTGGAAGAGCAAGCAAAGGTGTATGAGTGTCGAGTGAGAACCTCCTTAAGCTTGTTGAATGCATGGTCCTGCGCACTACCCCACACAAATGGCGTGTTCTTCTTGCATATTTCCGTCAATGGGGCTGCAATGGTGCTAAAATCACGCACAAAATGCCTATAGAAGCTAGCAAGACCATGAAAACTCCTAACATTGCCAACAGAGCTCGGAATAGGCCAATCTCGAATGGCCTTGTGATACGGTAGTGTCCGTGAAATGAGTCGATCTAGGTACAATGATCTCGAATCCGGTTGAATGAGGCGAATCCAGAATGCGGAATGAAACGTGGATGGTGAATGGCGCAGGAAGGTGTAGAGAAGAACCAAAGAGAGTCAACGAAGGAACCAAGGCTGAAGAGCCAAAACCCCCACTCGTGAATGCCCTAGACCCGTCTCCAATACAACTTTACACTAGCTCCGGCTGGACTAGCACAAAGAGGGACTCTTGAAGGCTCGAAGCACCAATCCGAAGGCGGTTGACACAAACAAGCTCAGCCAAGCAAACAATAGCAATGCCAACCAAAAACTCTCTTGTTCTTTGATTGATTTTGTGAATGATTACAAATGTAATTCTAAGCAATGAAATTAACGTACCTATTCAGCAGCTAAAAGAGGCTATATATAGACTCTTTTATCTAGATAAAATTAAAGAAAAGAAAACTAAAACATTAGTGGGAATGTGGTAATAAGAGAGCTTCCTCTAATGTAGCTAACAACCTAACAAACAACTAATTCAGCATGAGAATATGCTGACTTATTCAAACTAATCTTTGGAGTGTGCTGGACGTTTTTAAGAGCCAAAATGGACTATCCGAATGGGCTGAATTGTTCAACAGATCCATGAGTGATTTAGATGGTTTTTAAGAGCCCAAATGATGATCCGAATGAGCTGACTTGTTACTCTCTTGGGCCTCTTTGAACGTGATCAGCTGGCTGCCCTCTTGGGCTGTTTTAGATGTGAGCAGCAGCCTACCCTCTTGGACTGCCTTGGACGTGTTTGCTTGCCTCCCCTCTTGGGCTGCCTTGGATGTGAGCAGCAGGCTATCCTCGTGGGCTGCTTTGGACGTGATCAACATCTCCTCCCTTTGCTCTTGGGCTGCCTTGGACGTGAGCAGCAGGCTATCCTCGTGGGCTGCTTTGGACGTGATCAACATCTCCTCTCTTTGCTTGCTTGCTCCTGCATTCATCAAAAGATTAACACATGATGTATGGCAATTAAATGGTTCACGCATTGTGCCAAGCAATAGCACTTCCCTTGACGTAGCTTCTTGGATCTCCTTAGCTCTTGCTCTAGTAATGGGACCTTGATAGCTTCCATGTGATGGTCCTACATCATCCACTCCTTCTTGGAAAGAATTCGACCCCGAATTTTCATCTTGTTCCGAATCTCCTTCATAGGGGCTCAAATCTCCTACATTAAAAGTGGTACTAACTCCATACTCTTCCGGTAAGTCCAACACATAAGCGTTGTCGTTAATCCGGTGTAAGACTTTGAATGGTCCATCACCCCGTGGTGCTAGCTTGGAATGACGTTTTGTCGGAAACCGCTCTTTCCTTAGATGTAGCCAAACTAAGTCGCCGGGTTGGAAAACCATCTTCCGACGTCCTTTGTTATTCCGAGCTGCAGTTTCAACGCCCTTCTTATCAAGTGAAGCCTTGGTCTTAGCATGAAGTTCCTTAATGTAGTCCGCCTGTTCCAAAGCATCAAAAGCTACTCGATCCTTTCGAGAAATCGGTAATAAGTCCAAAGGAGTTAAAGGGTTAAATCCATAAACACATTTGAAAGGTGATAACGAAGTGGAAGAATGCATGGTGCGATTATAAGCAAACTCAATATGTGGTAACATGTCTTCCCATTCTTTTAAGTTATCTTTCAACATGGTTCTAAGGAGGGTCGTTAGGGTCCTATTGGTGACTTCCGTTTGTCCATCTGTTTGGGGATGACTAGAGGTCGAGAATAGTAATCTAGTGCCCATTTTTCCCCAAAGCGTTTTCCAAAAGAAACTCAAAAACTTGACATCCCTATCACTAACAATAGTTTTAGGTATTCCATGCAATCTCACTATTTCCTTAAAGAAAAGATTAGCAACATTATATGCATCATCAGTTTTATGACATGGAATAAAATGTACCATTTTAGAGAATCTATCTACTACCACAAAAATGGAATCTCTTCCTTTCTTAGTCCTAGGTAGTCCAACAATGAAATCCATACTTATATCTTCCCAAGGGCCATTAAGTGTTGGTAAGGGTGTATACAGCCCGTGGGGTTGTACCCTAGCTTTGGCCTTAAGACATTCAATGCACCTTTTTAGCATGTGTTCTACATCCCTTAACATATGAGGCCAATAAAAGTGAGTTTGCAACATGTGATAAGCTCTGTCCCTCCCAAAATGCCCCATTAAACCTCCTTTATGGGCTTCTTCCACTAATAAGATCCTAAGGGAACATCTAGGTATGCAAATTTTATCCACTTTAAACAAGAAACCTTCAAACACAAAATATTTATCATAAGGGCCTTGAGTAGTGCATCTATGAAATATCTTCCCAAATTCAGCATCATCCACATATAATTCTTTAATGTAAGTAAAACCTAACATCCTAGAATCCAAAGTGGTGATTAAGGTGTATCTCCTAGACAATGCATCCGCTACGACATTATCCTTTCCTTTCTTATACTTGATAATGTAAGGAAAGGTTTCGATGAACTCCATCCACCTACCATGCCGCCTATCTAGCTTATCTTGGCTCCTAAAGTGTCTAAGTGAATCATGATCGGTTTTCAAAACAAACTCTTGGGGCCAAAGGTAATGTTGCCATGTTTTGAGTACTCTAAACAAGGCATACAATTCTTTGTCATAAGTGGAATAATTTAAGCATGCACCCTTCAATTTTTCACTAAAGAAAGCTAGAGGCTTACCTTCTTGCATAAGGACGCCGCCAATACCAATACCGGATGCGCCGCATTCAACCTCAAAGGGTTTAGTGAAGTCCGGTAGAGCGAGTAGGGGTGCATGGGTGAGGCGTCTCTTGAGCTCTTCAAAGGCTCTTTGTTGAGGTTCATTCCACACAAAAGGAACCTTCTTTTTGGTCAAAGCTGTGAGAGGTGCTGCAATGGTGCTAAAATCTCTCACAAATCTTCTATAGAATGTAGCTAGGCCATGCAAACTCCTCACGTCGCCAACCGACCTAGGAGTGGGCCATTCATTGATTGCCTTCACCTTGTTTTCATCCACTTGCAAACCATTGGCACTTACTACAAAACCAAGAAAAATCACCCGGTTAGTATAGAAATCACATTTTTGAATATTAGCATACAAGTATTCTATACGCAATGTAGCAAGCACATCTCTCAAATGAATTTCATGCTCTTTTAAAGTCTTACTATAGATAAGAATGTCATCAAAGTAGACTACAACAAATAAACCAATATAAGGTCTCAAAATATGATTCATTAATCTCATGAAGGTACTAGGAGCGTTAGTTAAGCCAAAAGGCATTACTAGCCACTCATAGAGACCAAATTTGGTTTTAAAAGCTGTTTTCCATTCATCCTCTTCCCTCAATCTTAGTGAAAATTGTAGCTCCATGTAACTCATCAAGCATGTCATCTAAACGGGGAATCGGGTGTCTATACTTGATAGTAATGTTATTGATTGCTCTACAATCAATACACATTCTCCAAGTATTATCCTTCTTGGGTACTAGCAGGACGGGAACGGCACAAGGACTAAGGCTTTCCCGAACATACCCCTTATCTAGCAAGGCTTGAACTTGATTCTGAATTTCCTGGGCTTCCGTAGGGTTCATCCTATAGGCGGGCCTATTGGGAAGAGTGGCTCCGGGTATTAAATCTATTTGGTGTTCAATGCCCCTAATGGGCGGCAAGCCGGCTGGAATCTCCTCAGGAAAAACGTCCCTAAACTCGTCTAACAGCCCCTGGATAGAACTAGGAAGTGGAATCGTAGAGTCATGAGGCACATTCACTAGAGATTTACACAAGCTCATCATTAGCACATCCATAGAAGCATAGTTAGTGACATATTCATTCCTAGACTCAAGATAGCTACTTGTTGGTTGTACTAACAGTGTTTGATGGGTTTTGTTCTCCTTACTCTTAGGCCGTGTGATCTTAGGCTTGGGAGGGGTTCCTTGCTCTACCCTCTTGTTCTCATAGTACTCGGCTATTTGTAAAGGTGTCATAGGTTTAAGTGTTAAAGTTTTACCTTTATACTCAAAACTATATTTATTAGAAAACCCATCATGAACAACTTTCCTATCATATTGCCATGGACGGCCAAGCAACAAGTGACAAGCATTCATAGGCACAACATCACATGTAATAACATCCTCATATGATCCTAATGTTATATTGACCTTAGTTTGCTTATTGACCTTAAGTTCTCCACATTCATTCATCCAATGTAGTTTATATGGCCTAGGGTGATAAAATGTAAGAAGTTGTAATTTGTTTACCATTTCAGTGCTAGCTATGTTGCAACAACTTCCTCCATAAATTATCACATTACACACTTTTCCTTTAATACTACACCTAGTATGAAACAGATTTTCACGTTGGTTATCCTCACAAGGTGCTAGTTGGACATGCAAAGTTCTCCTAGCTATCAAAGATTCACCTTGTTCATACTCAATGCAATCATCATTCTCATTTTGTTCATTGTCATCAATTAAGGCATTTTCATCATCTAATTCCACATCATCCTCACTCTCATACTCTCCTAGATGGTTTATGATCAAAGTGCGTCTATTAGGACATTCTCTACTCATGTGGCCTCTACCTTGGCATTTAAAACACACAATGTCCCTAGTTCTAGCGTTAGAGATAGGAGTACTCCCTCGATGATCACTCGAAGGCTCATTCAAAGATCGTGGTGTAGTGGACGGTGTAGAAGACCTTCTTTGCCCTTCTTGGCCCATAGGTGCCGACTTTCTCTCCTCCTTCCGGCCTCCTTGATCCTTGCTGTGGTTAGGTAGCCGGCTCCCTTGTGCTTTCCAAGCGTTTGGCGTCCCATGAGGTGGCTTGTATTCCCGGTTTTGCACCTTAGTCTTCCTTTCCACCTTAATGGCCAAGTGTAGTAATTGCTCCATGGTGTTGTATGGATACATATCAACTTCATTAGCCAAATTAGAATTCAGAATACGAAGGTACCTTGCCATAGTGTTTTCTTCATCCTCTAGAACGTTGGCCTTCACCATAGCAACTTGCATATTCGTATAGGCTTCCTCAGCGCTAAGAGAGCCTTGTCTCAAATTTTCTAGCCGTTGTCGAAGCTCTCGGGTATAGTGAGGTGGAACGAACCGGGACCTCATTAGTGCCTTCATATGCTCCCATGTGGTGATTTGAGGATCCAATGTTCGAACTCTTTCTTTGACTACGTGATCCCACCATACCAAAGCATAGCCTTGGAACTCAAGAGCAGCTAGCTGAACCTTCCTAGGCTCGCTAAAGATGTGACACAACCAGATCTGCTCAACTTTAGTTTCCCACTCCGTGTAGACGTCGGGATCACACTTTCCTTCAAAGACGGGAATTTTGATTTTGACTTTGCCGAGTCCGTCTTGCTCTTGATAGGGCCGCAGATTATCACGTTCTCGTCCTTGCCTTGGCTGTTGGAATGGACGATCGTAACCTTCCCAAGTGTGGTCCTCAAAAGGAGCTGCATTCCGTCGCTGAAAGTTATCAACAAATGGTGGCATGTTAGAATCATTAGGGTGGACGTTGGACTATAAATTACCTTGATCCGGATGATCCGGCTCTCTAGTAACACGTGAAGGACCGCCAAACTCGTAGTTGGTTCTCAAAGGTGGCGTCCCTGCTGGTGGTGTGCGTGCTTCCATAGACTCCACTCGTTTGGATAGGTTAGCTACGGAATCGGACAATTGTTTCAATAGACTGATCATCTCTGGTGTGACGGTCTCGCTACTAGACTTGCTGGGACTTAGGGACCTGGACATACTCAAGTAACAAACAAAGAACCGGTTAGGTTAGAAAAGCAAAGATCTCACTTGTGTATCGCTCACTCTCTCGTTGGTATTGCCTAGCTGGTGGCTCGAGTTGTAAGGATCCAACACCTTAAGATCACGATTTCCGAACCTTCTTAGCAACCCTTTGGAACTAGAACTGCTGAAACTGATGTTAGTGTCAGAGATGAATCAAGACACCCCTAATTGGAGTATTGACCGTTGGGTTGGTGTAGGTATGGTGAATGTGTTTAGAATGACGTTTTGAATTGTTTGAAAGAGTTTACTTGTGCTTGATTAATAAAAAGGACCAGCCGTTTTGTATAGTCTTTTTTTTTTTTTGAAAGATCTCTTAGACTTTGTCAAAGATTTGAGGGAGAGAAGGTAACCGAAACTGATTGCAACGAGACTTGTAGGAGAGCAGGTTACCGAATTGTGTATGTAGCGTTCAAGCTCTTTTTGTTTTTGTTTTGTGTTTACCTCTCCTGAAGATGTTGTCCGGCTTTTGAATTTGCACACTTCCAACACAAGTAAAATCTCAATTGGATAAGCAATAAGGTTAACAAGAAGAAAGGAGTGATCAATTGTACCAACTGAGCTCTGATACCAACTGATACGGTAGTGTCCGTGAAATGAGTCGATCTAGGTACAATGATCTCGAATCCGGCTGAATGAGGCGAATCCAGAATGCGGAATGAAACGTGGATGGTGAATGGCGTAGGAAGGTGTAGAGAAGAACCAAAGAGAGTCAACGAAGGAACCAAGGCTGAAGAGCCAAAAACCCCACTCGTGAATGCCCTAGACCCGTCTCCAATACAACTTTACACTAGCTCCGACTGGACTAGCACAAAGAGGGACTCGTGAAGGCTCGAAGCACCAATCCGAAGGCGGTTGACACAAACAAGCTCGGCCAAGCAAAAAATAGCAATGCCAACCAAAAACTCTCTTGCTCTTTGATTGATTTTGTGAATGATTACAAATGTAATTCTAAGCAATGAAATTAACGTACCTATTCAGCAGCTAAAAGAGGCTATATATAGACTCTTTCATCTAGACAAAATTAAAGAAAAGAAAACTAAAACATTAGTGGGAAGGTGGTAATAAGAGAGCTTCCTCTAATGTAGCTAACAACCTAACAAACAACTAATTCAGCATGAGAATAGGCTGACTTATTCAAACTAATCTTTGGAGTGTGCTGGACATTTTTAAGAGCCAAAATGGACTATCCGAATGGGCTGAATTGTTCAACAGATCCATGAGTGATTTGGATGGTTTTTAAGAGCCCAAATGATGATCCGAATGAGCCGACTTGTTACTCTCTTGGGCCTCTTTGAACGTGATCAGTTGGCTGCCCTCTTGGGCTGTTTTAGATGTGAGCAGCAGCCTACCCTCTTGGACTGCCTTGGACGTGTTTGCTTGCCTCCCCTCTTGGGCTGCCTTGGACGTGAGCAGCAGGCTATCCTCGTGGGCTGCTTTGGACGTGATCAACATCTCCTCCCTTTGCTCTTGGGCTGCCTTGGACATGAGCAGCAGGCTATCCTCGTGGGCTGCTTTGGACGTGATCAACATCTCCTCCCTTTGCTTGCTTGCTCCTGCATTCATCAAAAGATTAACACATGATGTATGGCAATTAAATGGTTCACGCATTGTGCCAAGCAATAGCACTTCCCTTGACGTAGCTTCTTGGATCTCCTTAGCTCTTGCTCTAGTAATGGGACCTTGATAGCTTCAATGTGATGGTCCTACATCACCTTGATCTTCTCTTCATCCACTTGTAAACCGTCTATGTTCACTATAAACCCAAGAAAAATAACTTCATTAGTGCAAAAGTCACATTTCTTAAGATTGGCATAGAAGTGTTCATCTCTAAAAGTAGAAATAACTTCCCTTAGATGTCTTTCATGCTCCTCTAGTGATTTGCTGTAAATGAGAATGTCATCAAAGTAAACAACAACAAATTTACCTATAAACTTTTTCAAAACATGGTTCATTAATCTCATGAAAGTAGAAGGAGCTATAAGTCCAAATGGCATAACAAGCCACTTATATAAACCTTAAAAGCAGTTTTCCACTCATCCCCTTCCTTCATCCTAATCTGATGGTATCCACTCCTAAGATCAATTTTACTAAACATAGTGGAACCATGAAGCTCATCTAACATATCATCAAGGCGTGGGTTAGGGTGGCAATACTTAATGGTTATGTTATTGATGGCCCTACAATCAATACACATCCTTCAAGTATTATATTTCTTAGGCACTAAAAGCACGGGGACAGCACATGGACTAAGTAAGGCTTTCCCTCACATAACCCTTATTTAAGAGCTCTTGCACTTGGTTTCTAACCTCTTGGCTCTCATTAGGGTTCATTCTATAGGATGTCCTATTCGGTAAGGTTGCTTCTGGAATGAGATCTATTTGATGCTCTATGCCTCTCAAGGGTGGTAGGCCATGGGGTATCTCATTAGGAAACACATCCTTAAACTCCTCAAGTATGTCTACAATGCTAGGTGGAAGATTTGCCTTAGTTTCATCACTCACTAGGGCTAACTTCTTACATAAGGTCATCAAAGTGATTTCTAGAGGAAGATAAACACTTTGAAACTCAGATTTGGCTACTAGCAAAGTAGAGGGCATTTGTGTGTTAGTTGAGGCTAAAAAGGTATTCGAAGGCTCTATAGGCTCGGTTTTGGAATTATTTGGCTTACTCCCCTTTTTCGCTTGGTCTACCCCTTGTTCACTTGTCTTTTTCTTTTCAAATGCCTCAGTTATTTGTAAGGGAGTCATAGGCTTTAAGGTTACAGGTTTTCCATTAAAAGTGAAAGTATGCCTATTAGTATAACCATCATATAAGACTCTCCTATCAAATTGCCAAAGACGACCTAATAAGATATGACAAGCTTGCATAGGCACAACATCACACAAAACATTATCCTCATAATGGCCTAAAGTGAATGTGACCTTAACTTGCTTATTTACCTTTAATTCTCCACATTCATTCATCCAATGAAGTTTATAAGGCCTAGGGTGATAGAAAGTTGTTAAATGCAGCTTATTAACCAATTCGGTGCTAGCTATGTTACAACAACTACCCCCATCAATTATAACATTACAAACTTTCCCATTGACCAAACATCTAGTGTGAAACAAGTTTTCCCTTTGGTTATCCTCACAAGGGGCAGGTTGTATACTAAGGGTTCTCCTAGCTATTAAAGCATTATCATGTGACAAGCAAACATCCAAAACAGGCTCATCATGCTCAAAATCAGATTCAATACGTTTAAGAGACTCATCATGCTCAAAATCAGTATCTAGATATTCAAGAGACTCATCATGCTCAAAATTAGATTCAACACAAGCAATAGACTCGTTTGGAACATCCAAATCACATAGCACATAGTTATTAGCTAGGAATGAACTAGGGTGATCATACAACACACATTGAGCAAGCAAGCAATCCCCTTGTTCATATACTATTCCATCATCCGAATCAACATCTTCACTAGGCTCGAATTCATTAGATTCAAGTTCATGCTCGGATTCTGATTCATATTGGCCTAAATGATTTATTAGCAAAGTTCTCCTATTCGGACAATCTTTCACATGTGTCCTCTACCTTGACACTTAAAACACACAACATCTCTAGCCCTAGAAGAAGAAGAGTTATAAGTACTCCCTTGAGGTGGTTTAGGGGCTACAATAGGCGTCTTAGGGTAGGTTGGGCGTGTGGGAGCTTGTTCGGGGGCTGTTTTTGATGAGGGACCATCCGAGTTAGCATCTCCAGAGTATGAGGGAGCTATCACACGTTCCCGAGCTAAGAAGATTGAGCATGAGACTGAGGACTTGCTGATTTTATTGGCTACAAGTGTTCATCACGAGGCTTGGCTCTTAAGTAAGCAAGAGAGCAACGACGCCAAAGCACCGGATTCGGCCAACCCCGCACATGACGCCGCTGCTCCTGCTCCTCAACACGTTTCCAGCACCGTTCCATGTCTCTCATTGAGGCATGAGATTTTTTAAGGCCTGTTGAGTGATTGAGTTTTTTAAGTAGCCCATTGGGCTTAATTTCCAAATTTTATTGTGTCTTTTGTTTAAGAGCTGAAAACTATTTAAAGGCTCTTTCTATTTCTTTTTAGGTGGATTATTTTTGGTGAAAAACACTTGTTTTCAGATTTCATCTTCAATCAAAGGCGAGTTTTGATTGAAGAGTTATTGTGATCAGATTTGGCTTAGTTGTTTCGCGTGTGTCAATTGCTGTCGGATTCTTGGTGTTCGTGAGATTCCATAAGCATCCTCCTCGTGTTGTCGATGTTCTAAATCGGCTGTGTGAGGTTGTAAGGGCCTGAGTTCGTTGCATCGTTCTTGGTGGTTCTTGATCCCGAGATCAAGGGTTTCCACGTCATTTGTGCCGGGTTCATCTACATCGTACCTTTCCTTTAATTTCCGTACCTTCGTATTCAGTTTAGCGTCTTCTTGTTCCTTTTATTCGCAGGTCACGCAGCACATGAATCCTAGCCGGCTGTTTGATCCGTTTTCTGCGTCTTTTCCTCCTTCTGTCGTCTAGATTGAGCCAACATCGGTCTTCCCCGTATCAGTTTTGGGGGCTTCGCGGTTGTATCCTCCGTGTCGGTGCCCTCCTTGTTGTTTCCATACATTTGAGGTCCCAAATGAGCTCTTTACGCCTTGACTCCTCCCTTTTATCTTCTTCTCGACTTTGATGGCGAGATGTAGTAATTTTGTCATAGTAGAGTAGGGAAACAAATCCACCTCGTTAGCAAAACTTGAATTAAGGATACGGAGATACCTAGCCATAGTTGCCTCTTCATCCTCACTAACATTGGCCTTCACCATTGCCATTTGCATGGCATTGTAGGTCTCCTCGGCACTCATTGAACCTTGCCTCAAGTCCCTCCTATAGTGTTGGGGAACAAATCGAGCTCGCATGATTGCCCTCATTTGTGCCCATGTTGCAACTTGTGGATCCATGTTTCGCCTCCTTTCCTTCACAAGCTCATTCCACCATATCAAAGCATAATCAGAGAACTCAAGGGTTGCGTAATGTACCTTTTTATTCTCAGGAAAGTTGTGGCACGCCCATATCACCTCAATCTTCGTCTCCCAAGCCATGTACACATCCGGATCACACTTGCCTTCAAAGGATGGAATCTTGATCTTCACCTTGCCTAGATCATCTTGCTCATGATCTCGCCCTCTCCTTTGGTGTCTATTGTCTCTCCTCCCTTCATAGTCTTTCTCTTGCCTCCATCTATACTCACGCCTCCCATCTTGATCCCTCTCATCTTCTCATCTCCTATCTTCACGCCTCCTATTTTGTTCCATCCTTCTTTCCTCATTTCTCATCCATTCCTCGTCTTGCCTCTAGGCTTCCTCTTGCCTTCTTTCTTGTGCATAATCATAGCCATCATCTTCGGACTCCTCATTATCTCCATCGTGTGTGGTGCTAAGAGAGAAATTAGCATATTGACTGTTATCATGAATAGGAGGTTTAGAGTTAGAATGATGCCCCTGTGAAGCATTAATGGGAGTCTTCTTGGCTTCGTTGAAAGCTTCTTGTTGGCTGCCAAGAGGTACTCATCGATGGCTTATAGTTAAGGGTTTAGAACCTACTCCTTTCTCAAAGTGATGGCCTAGTGCCTTAGTTAGGGGAAATGAGGTGTCTTCTTTAGCCTTATTAGTCTTAAGCTCGGTTATTTGCCCTTGTAAACCCGTAAGCCTATCTTCCATGGCTTTAAATTCTGCTTGCATCATAGCCTTCATCATGCTAACCAAATCTGCCGGACTAGACTACGGTTGCTTCTCGGTATGATGATCACTAGACATCTCGTTAAACACAACAAAACAAGCAAACACGTTAGATTAGATCAAAACAAAATCATCTCTAGTGTGTCTCTCAAGTGTTTATCCCTCATTCTCAAGTGATGTGATAAGACTTTGCTGATGGCTCACCTTGTAAGAATTAACAACCTTGTGTGGGTAGTGTCTAGTCAAATATAAGCAAACACGAAACAACAATTGAATTAATCAAGGTATGTCCTAGGCTGACTCAACAAAATAAAGAAAAAAATAATGACTCAAGGAATGGACTAGTTGTATGAATGAGATGTACAACCAAAATGACCCGAAATATAGACTCAAGATAAGCTAAAAGAACCTTACTCGTTAGTGCCTCAACTTGCAACCTCAAACACCAAAATCAACAACTAAGGTCGGTTTAGGGTAGGGTGGCCGAATGAAAAAGGCTTGGAATGTAGGTTTTTTTGGAGTCCCCTTGAAATCTTCTTCCTCTTGGTCGACTCTTGCAAGAACAATGTTGTTAGTTCAATAACTTAGAGCTAAACACAATGCATACACAAAGCTGGATTCTTCTTTTCTTTTCTTTTCTTTTTGGTTCGTCCTTCTCTCTTTCTTTCTTTTTTTAAAAAATATTATGGACAACAGCTTTCCTTTTTTTTTCTCAGCAAAAATAAAACGAAAATTAAATAACAAGAGGGTAAGCAGGGAAACAACTAAAAAGATAAGATATGGTTAGAGATGAGATATAGAAAGATATGGCTGAAGCTGGATTATGGAAAAAAATATGAAAAGATATGGTTGTTGTAGGATTAAGGAAAGATATGAAAAAATATGGCTGTTGCAGGATTACGGTTTACGAAAACAGTAGGTTAGGGTAGGTTTTGGCGGCATGAAAGTGGTGGTGGGGCTGGCGTGGTGGTGTTGGTTTTTGTTGATGACTTCGGTGCTCAATTCGTTGATCAAGAACAACAAACAAATTAGAATTCAATCAACTTAGAATAGAAGAGAGAAAAACTGAAGAAAAGAAAAGACTAACAAAAGACGATGATCAATTGCAATGATCAAAACAAACTCTTTTTGTGATTTTATGACTCTTTTGATGATGGTTGAACGTTCCCAAAGCTCTGATACCAATTGATACGGGGATTAGCCCGTTTAACGATCTAGACGAACAACTTGGAAACAATGGATTGAAACTTAGATATGGAGGAATGATAAGCACGAAAATATAAAGATAGATGGTTAAGAAGACCCGAATAAAACTTGGAAGAACCCTTGAACAATGAATTCAAGAACCAATCGAAAAGACTAATCAACCCTGCTTCTACAACTTTACACAATCAATATGGAAATTGAAAGCACCAAGAGGATGCTTATAAACAACTTGCAACACTAATCCCTAAGGAGATTAACTCAGACAAGAAGAGTTAAGCCAAAATCACAATCACAAAGCTCTCCAACAAGCTAGAAATCGCCAATCTACAATAGCATAAAAACTGTGTTTAACGTGTATCTTCTGGATATCCCCCTGACCTAGCACGCCTAATAACATATATATAGTGTTTAATATGTTAATGAACTGAAATAATTAACTAAAGGCCCATCAAGACATAAGTTTGGGCTTTTATTCTAAAAAGACTTAAAAACACTTAAAACAGCCAAATAAGCTTATTCAACCAATTTGTAACATTTCAGCCTTATGTAGAACCCTTAGGAGTGCAGCTTGTTCCTTGGTGGACCATGATCATCATCAAGGCTCGTTGGCTCATGGAAGGTGAGTTAGGTGGTTCATGGTTCATTGTTAGAAGCAATGCATCCATCTCAGCTTGTAGTTTAGCTTGAGCCCTTGTTAAGGGATCTTGACTTAGCTTGGATGATCCTTCATCACCTCGGGCACGCAGCTCGCATATGCCCGTACCCGCCGCAATTGTAACACTGCCGACCTCTATCTGATACCGGCACAGAATGTTGGGGTCCAAAATGCCCCTATGTCTGACTACGCCTCTGTCTTAGGGATCTAGCTCCAGAGATGGTATTGTCCTCTGCCTCTTGCGCGGCCCTCCGGATTGTGCCACTCTCCTAGACCTTGGTCGGTCTCTCTCGTATGCCGAAGCTTGGTCCTAGTACTCCACCAAGGAGTCACAGTGGAATCCCGTAAGGTATGCAAGGGTGGACTTCCTCAATGACTTGGAAAACAAATAGACATGCTGGTCTGCCGGAGGTGCGGCGGGACCCAACAAGGTCAACTCCTCACGGAACCGCCATAGCCTCGATAATCGGGACATCCTCAAATTTAGCCTCCAAGAAGTCCTGTACTCGATCTCTCCTCAGTGAAGCCGGACAAAAACTCTCTCTAACCAGACTCAAGAACTGGTCCATCCTAGTAACACCGCCTCGAACAATCATTCACCAGTATTAGGCCTACTCCCGGAATAGCGTTTGCACTATCTCTACCTGTCTGTCCTCCGGGCAGCGGATTGCCTCCTACACCACTCCATGTGCCCAATCCAGTGCTCAACCTCCAGCCCTACCTTCCCGTCGAAGTAGGGCACATGCTGCTGGTTGAAAGCCTTCAACCATGAATCAGGTCTCGGAGACCTCAACTCGTCTCTCACCCTAACAATATCAACAACTAGCTTGGGCGCATCTACCGCTAGGGCAACTATCTCCGGTACTGCTATCTCTGGTGCAACTTTGACTTGAGTCACCATCTACGAGACCTCAGCTGATCTCGCTGGTGCAGGTGCACGTACCGGTGGTGCGGGAGGTGGTGCTCCCGTCCTAAACGCCTCCTTGACCCGCATAACATAGTCTCTAAACACTAAAACTCAAATCGATGTTCCCCTAGTCTCGGCGGATGGAGAACTCTACGCCCCGGACCGTACAACAATCCTATCCCTAGCCTCGGGAATGATGCTCTCTACGACGTCCTAAACGGGGACCTTTGTTGCTGGTGGGTCCACAATTGGCGGGCCCGCAATGGGGATACGCCCCCAACCTCTCGCTCTTGGAGGTCTCCCTAGTCGTCCCAGTCTCGGGACGGTAGGAGGAAGAGGGGGTCTACCCCTATCCGGTCCTACATACGTGGTAGCTCTCGTGCATGCCATCTAATATTGTATTGTGTATATTCATATAAGTACATGTGCTTATGTTCTCGGTACGGCGTAAACCGTCGAAGCGTAATATAAACGTGTTCTAGGTACATAACTAAAGCGTACAAGTCCAAAACATCCTAAGGTCATATGTACATAACTACGTATATATATACAAATCAAGAAACATCCTAAGTTCACATACATAGATAACTATACATATACATATATCAGATCCAATAAACTACGTCGCCGAGGTCCGCGGAAGGAGTGGTATTCCCGTACATTTTGTCCCAATCCGACTTATGCATATGAGTTGAAAACGAAAAGTTAGAACCCGTGCGGGTTCTGGTTAGTCCTTATTCGACCTTTACAAGATTGCGAGTGTCATTATTGTCAACCTAGGGCTTGATACCACTTTGTACCACCTCGAATCCGCGGAACTCGGGATGCTATGGGCGAGACCTCACAATGGGTTCCGACCCTTAGCCTGACAATAATTTCACCGGACCATTCCAACAAAGCACAAATAAAGGCAAAACTCAAAAGTTTATAATGTATGCGCGAGAATGAAAAGTAAAATACAAGGTGCAACCTCAGCCGAGTCCTCAAAACGACACAACTCCAAATACGTAAATCCATACATGTAACGTAACAACATAATCCAACAACATAAATGCATAAACCATCCCCGTCTTTTAATGTACGGGGGCCCCGGCTGTCCACTCCTCCACCTCACTCGGCGGCGTCCCTAACCTGTAGGGCATCTACAACAACCGGTTTAAAACCGTTAACTAGCAATTCGAATATAAGATGGACGATAAGGCACAAACACATATAATAAATAATTAAACACGCAAATATGATCGCATAGAAATCCGGTTATTATCTTTTTGTTATGTTATCCCCTTCCTATTTCCCATTTTGTTATGACACGGAAATCACAAGGATCCCGCCCTTGTCCCCTTTCACCAAACACGTATGGACCGGATGCGAATCAGCATCACCTATTGGACTAGTCGCAAGGCACCTCCCAGCCGCCCCATTTTGGGCCGAACAAGCGATCATTGCCCGTTATCATACACTAGGGCCATATATACAATAAACAAGTCATCATCCTAATCCAGTTAATAGTTACATCATGATAATCAAACACAATAATACACATCACCCGCACGTCACAACTCATATGTGAAAACTAGCTAAGTAAGTCCGTAGACTTACCTCGTCTCTAAGCTAACAAGAATAAATGATCACAACTCCCTGAAGGAAACAACCACAACCTGATCCATAAGAGGCACACATCATCATACTTTCGAATATACAACGCAAGGACATCCCAAAACCACAACCGAACACAAGACCTAGCAATATACATCCCGCCCTTGGGCTGCCTTGGACGTGAGCAGTAGGCTAACCTCGTGGGCTGCTTTGGACGTGATCAACAGCCTCCTCTTGGACTGCATTGGGCGTGAGCATGGGCTGCATTGGACGTGAGCACCAGCCTCCTCTTGGGCTGCATTGGCGTGAGCAACAGCCTCCTCTCTTGGGCTGCATTGGACGTGAGCAACAGCCTTCTCTCCTGGGCTGCATTGGACGTGAGCAACAACAGCCTGCATGGTCTCCTCGAGCTGCATGGGAAGTGAGTGCGTTGGCATGGTCTCCTTGCTTGGTTCACTTGCTCCTACATTCATCAAAAGATTAACACATGATGTATGGAAATTAAATGGTTCACGCATTGTGTCAAGCAATAGCACTTCCCTTGACATAACCTCTTGGATCTCCTTAGCTCTTGCTCTAGTAATGGGACCTTGATAGCTTGTATGTGATGCTCCTACATCATCCACTCCTTCTTGGAAAGAATTCGACCCCGAATTTTCATTTTGTTCCGAAACTCCTTCATAGGGGCTCAAATCTCCTACATCAAAAGTGCTACTAACTACAAAACCAAGAAAAATCACTTGGTTAGTATAGAAATCACATTTTTGAATATTAGCATACAAGTATTCTATACGCAATGTAGCAAGCACATCTCTCAAATGATTTTCATGCTCCTTTAAAGTATTACTATAGATAAGAATGTCATCAAAGTAGACTACAACAAATAAACCAATATAAGGTCTCAAAATATGAAGTGGAATCGTAGAGTCTTGAGGCACATTCACTAGAGATTTACACAAACTCATCATTAGCACATCAATAGAAGCATAGTTAGTGACATTCATTCCTAGACTCAAGATAGCTACTTGTTGGTTGTACTAACAATGTGTGATGGATTTTGTTCTCTTTACTCTTAGGCCGTGTGATCTTAGGCTTGGGAGGGGTTCCTTGCTCTACCTTCTTGTTCTCATAGTACTCGGCTATTTGTAAAGGTGTCATAGGTTTAAGTATTAAAGTTTTACCCTTATACTCAAAGCTATATTTATTAGAAAACCCATCATGGACAACTTTCATATCATATTGCCATGGACGACCAAACAACAAGTGACAAGCATTCATAGGCACAACATCACATGTAATAACATCCTCATATGATCCTAATGTTATATTGACCTTAGTTTGCTTATTGACCTTAAGTTCTCCACATTCATTCATCCAATGTAGTTTATATGGCCTAGGGTGATAAAATGTAAGAAGTTGTAATTTGTTTACCATTTCAGTGCTAGCTATGTTACAACAACTTCCTCCATCAATTATCACATTACACACTTTTCCTTGAATGCTACACCTAGTATGAAACAGATTTTCACGTTGGTTATCCTCACAAGGTGCTAGTTGGACATGCAAAGTTCTCCTAGCTATCAAAGATTCACCTTGTTCATACTCAATGCAATCATCATTCTCATTTTGTTCATTGTTATCATTTAAGGCATTTTCATCATCTAATTCCACATCATCCTCACTCTCATATTCTCCTAGATGATTTATGATCAAAGTGCGTCTATTAGGACATTCTCTACTCATGTGACCTCTACCTTGGCATTTAAAACACACAATGTCCCTAGTTCTAGAGTTAGAGATAGGAGTACTCCCTCTATGATCACTTGAAGGCTCATTCAAGGATCGTGGTGTAGTGGCTGTTGTAGACGACTTTCTTTGCCCTTCTTGGCCCATAGGTGCCGATTTCCTCTCCTCCTTCCGGCCTCCTTGCTCCCTGCCGTGGCTATGCAGCCGGCTTCCTTGTGCGTTCCAAGCATTGGGCGTCCCGGAAGGTGGCTTGTATTCCCGGTTTCGCACCTTAGTCTTCCTTTCCACCTTGATGGCCAAGTGTAGTAATTGCTCCATGGTGCTGTATGGATACATATCAACCTCATTAGCCAAATTAGAATTCAGAATACGAAGGTACCTTGCCATAGTGTTTTCTTCATCCTCTAGAACGTTGGCCTTCACCATAACAACTTGCATATTCGTATAGGCTTCCTCAGTGCTAAGTGATCCTTGTCTCAAATTTTCCAGCCGTTGTCGAACCTCTCGGGTATAATGAGGTGGAACGAACCTAGCCCTCATTAGTGCCTTCATATGCTCCCATGTGCTGATTTGAGGATCCAAGGTTCGAACTCTTTCTTTGACTACGTGATCCCACCATACCAAAGCATAGCCTTGGAACTCGAGAGCGGCTAGTTGAACCTTCCTAGGCTCGCTGAAGTTGTGACACAACCAAATCTGCTCAACTTTAGTTTCCCACTCCGTATAGACGTCGGGTTCACACTTTCCTTCAAAGACGGGAATTTTGATTTTGACCTTTCCGAGTCCGTCTTGCTCTTGATAGGGACGAAGGTTGTCTCGTCCTTGCCTTGGCTGCTAGAATGGCCGATTGTAGCCCTCCCACGTGTGGTCCTCAAAATGAGCTCCATTCCGTCGCTGAAAATCATCAACAAATGGTGGCATGTTAGAAGCATTAGGAAGGACGTTGGAGTGTACATTACCTTGATCCGGCTGATCCGGCTCTCTAGTAACACGTGAAGGACCGCCAAACTCGTAGTTAGCTCTTAAAGGTGGTGTTCCGGCTGGTGGTGTTCGTGCTTCCATAGACTCCACTCGTTTGGATAGATTAGCTACGGAATCGGACAATTTTTTCAATATACTGATCATCTCAGGCGTGACGGTCTCGCTACTCGACTTGTTGGGACTTATGGACCTGGACATGCTCAAGTAACAAACAAAGAAACCGGTTAGATTAGAAAAGAAAGATCTCACTTGTGTATCGCTCACACTCTCGTTGGTATTACCTAGCTGGTGGCTCGAGTTGTAAGGATCCAACACCTTAAGATCGCGATTTCCGAACCTTCTTAGCAACCCTTTGAACCAGAACTGCTGAAACCGATGTTAGTGACGGAGATGAATCAAGACACCCCTAATTGGAGTATTGACCGTTGGATTGGTGTAGGTACGGTGAATGTGTTTAGAATGACGTTTGAGATGATTGAAAAAGTTTGTACTTGATTAATAAAACAAGGCCAGCCGTTTTTTTTGTAGTGTTTTTTTTTTTGAAAGATATCTTAGACTTTGTCAAAGATTTGTAGGAGAGAGAAGTAACCGTAATTGATTGCAGATAGGGTTACCGAAACATGTATGCAGCGTTTGAGCTTTCTCTTTTGTTTTGTTTTCGTTTGGTGTTTGTCTCTCCTCAAGATGTTGCCCGGCTTTTGAATTGGCACACTTCAAGCACAAGTTAGATCTCAATTGGATAATCAATAAGGTTAAGAAGAAGAAGAAGTGATCAATTGTACCAACTGTGCTCTAATACCAACTGATACGGTGTAATCCATGTTTGAGTCGATCTAGGCACAATGATCTCGAAACGGACTGAATGAAGCGAATTCAGTAGGCGGAGTGAAACGAAGATGATGAATAGGCGCAGGAAAGGTGAGAGAAGAACCAAAGAGAGAGCCAATGAAGGAACCAAGGCTGAAGAGCCAAAACCCCAATCGTGACTGCCCTAGACCCGTCTCCAATACAACTTTACACTAGCTCCGGCTGGACTAGCACAAAGAGGGACTCGTGAAGGCTCGAAGCACCAATCCGATGGCGGTTGACACAAACAAGCTCAGCCAAGCAACAATAGCAATTCTAAGCAATGGATTTTACGTAACTAATCTGCAGCTAAAGAGGCTATATAAATAGACTCTTTTATCTAGACAAAAATAAAGAAAAGAAAGCTGAAAACATTAGTGGGAAGGTGGTAATAAGAGAGCTTCCTCTAATGTAGCTAACAACCTAACAAACACTAATTTCAGCTTAAAAATAGGCTGAATTATTCAACTTATCCTTGGAGTGCAAGCTGGACGTTTTTAACGTTTTTAAGGAGCCAAATGGGCTATCCGAATGGGCTGCATTGTTCAACAGATCCATGAGTGATTTGGATGTGTTTAAAGAGCCCAAATGATGATCCGAATGAGCTGAATTGTTACTCTCTTGGGCCTCTTTGAACGTGCTCAGCTGGCTGCCTTCTTGGGCTATTTTAGATGTGAGCAGCAGCTCCCTTTGCTCTTGGGCTGCCTTGGACGTCTCCTCCCTTTGCTCTTGGGCTGCCTTGGACGTGAGCAGCAGGCTAACCTCGTGGGCTGCTTTGGACGTGATCAACAGCCTCCTCTTGGACTGCATTGGGCGTGAGCATGGGCTGCATTGGACGTGAGCACCAGCCTCCTCTTGGGCCGCATTGGCGTGACCAACAACCTCCTCTCCTGGGCTGCATTGGACGTGAGCAACAACCTCATCTCCTGGGCTGCATTGGACGTGAGCAACAACAGCCTGCATGGTCTCCTCGAGCTGCATGGGAAGTGAGTACGTTGGCATGGTCTCCTTCCTTGGTTCACTTGCTCCTACATTCATCAAAAGATTTACACAAACTCATCATTAGCACATCAATAGAAGCATAGTTAGTGACATATTCATTCCTAGACTCAAGATAGCTACTTGTTGGTTGTACTAACAATGTTTGATGGGTTTTGTTCTCTTTACTCTTAGGCCGTGTGATCTTAGGCTTTGGAGGGGTTCCTTGCTCTACCCTCTTGTTCTCATAGTACTCGGCTATTTGTAAAGGTGTCATAGGTATAAGTGTTAAAGTTTTACCTTTATACTCAAAGCTATATTTGTTAGAAAACCCATCATGGACAACTTTCCTATCATATTGCCATGGACGACCAAGCAGCAAGTGACAAGCATTCATAGGCACAACATCACATGTAATAACATCCTCATATGATCCTAATGTTATATTGACCTTAGTTTGCTTATTGACCTTAAGTTCTCCACACTCATTCATCCAATGTAGTTTTAATGCCTAGGGTGATAAAATGTAAGAAGTTGTAATTTGTTTACCATTTCAGTGCTAGCAATGTTGAACAACTTCCTCCATCAATTATCACATTACACATTTGCCTTTAATACTACACCTAGTATGAAACAGATTTTCACGTTGGTTATCCTCACAAGGTGCTAGTTGGACATGCAAAGTTCTCCTAGCTATCAAAGATTCACCTTGTTCATACTCAATGCAATCATCATGCTCATTTTGTTCATTGTCATCAATTAATGCATTCTCATTATCTAATTCCACATCATCCTCACTCTCATATTCTCCTAGATGATTTATGATCAAAGTGCGTCTATTAGGACATTCTCTACTCATGTGACCTCTACCTTGGCATTTAAAACACACATTGTCCCTAGTTCTAGAGTTAGAGATAGGAGTACTCCCTCGATGATCACTTGAAGGCTCATTCAAGGATCGTGGTGTAGTGGCTGGTGTAGACGACTTTCTTGGTCCTTCTTGGCCCATAGGTGCCGATTTTCTTTCTTCCTTCCGGCCTACTTGATCCTTGTTGTTGTTAGGCAGCAGCCGGCTCCCTTGTGCTTTCCAAGCGTTGGGCGTTCCATGGGGTGGTTTGTATTCCCGGTTTCGCACCTTAGTCTTCCTTTCCACCTTGATGGCCAAGTGTAGTAATTGCTCCATGGTGCTGTATGGATACATATCAACCTCATTAGCCAAATTAGAATTCAGAATACGAAGGTACCTTGCCATAGTGTTTTCTTCATCTTCTAGAACGTTGGCCTTCACCATAGCAACTTGCATATTCGTATAAGCTTCCTCAGCGCTAAGAGAGCCTTGTCTCAAATTTTCCACCCGTTGTCGAAGCTCTCGGGTATAGTGAGGTGGGACAAATTTAGCCCTCATTAGTGCCTTCATATGCTCCCATGTGGTGATTTGAGGATCCAATGTTCGAACTCTTTCTTTGACTACGTGATCCCACCATACCAAAGCATAGCCTTGGAACTCGAGAGCGGCTAGCTGAACCTTCCTTGGCTCGCTAAAGTTGTGACACAACCAGATTTGCTCAACTTTAGTTTCCCACTCCGTGTAGACGTCGGGATCACACTTTCCTTCAAAGACGGGAATTTTGATTTTGACATTTCCGAGTCCGTCTTGCTCCTGATAGGGCCGAAAGTTATCTCGTCCTTGCCTTGGCTGCTGGAATGGCCGAGTGTAACCCTCCCACGTGTGGTCTTCAAAATGAGCTTCATTCCGTCGCTGAAAGTTATCAACAAAGGGTGGCATGTTAGAAGCATTAGGAGGTTCGTTGGAATGTAAATTACCTTGATCCGGATGATCCGCTCTCTAGTAACACGTGAAGGACCGCCAAACTCATAGTTGGTTCTCAAAGGTGGTGTCCCGGCTGGTGGTGTTCGTGCTTCCATAGACTCCACTCGTTTGGATAGGTTAGCTACGGAATCGGACAATTGTTTCAATAGACTGATCATCTCAGGCGTGACGGTCTCACTACTCGACTTGCTGGGACTTAGGGACCTGGACATGCTCAAGTAACAAACAAAGAACCGGTTAGGTTAGAAAAGCAAGGATCTCACTTGTGTATCGCTCACACTCTCGTTGGTATTGCCTAGCTGGTGGCTCGAGTTGTAAGGATCCAACACCTTAAGATCGCGATTTCCGAACCTTCTTAGCAACCCTTTGAAACTAGAACTGCTGAAACTGAATGTTAGTGTCGGGTTGGTGTAGGTACGGTGAAAGTGTTTAGAATGACGTTTTGAGCTGTTTGAAAGAGTTTACTTGTGCTTGATGTAGATTAATAAGGGCCAGCCGTTTTTGTATGTGTTTTTTTTTTTGAAAGATCTCTTACACTTTGTCAAAGATTTGAGGGAGAGAAGGTAACCTGAAACTGATTGCAACGAGAATTGTAGGAGAGCAGGTTACCGAATTGTGTATGCAGCGTTTGAGCTCTCTTTTTGTTTTGTTTTCGTTTTGTGTTTACCTCTCCTCAAGATGTTGTCCGGCACTAAGAACCCTTGGCTTTTGCCTTTGAACACTTCAAGCACAAGTTAAACCTCAATTGGATAAGCAATAGGTTAACAAAGAAGAAAGGAGTGATCAATTGTACCAACTGAGCTTTGATACCAACTGATACGGGATTGTCCGTGATTGATTCGATCTAGGCACAATGATCTCGAATCCGGCTGAATGAAACGAATTCAGAATGTGGAATGAAACGAAGATGGTGAATGGCGCAGGAGGGTGAGAGAAGAACCAAAGAGAGTCAACGAAGGAACCAAGGCTGAAGAGCCAAAACCCCAATCGTGAATGCTCTAGACCTGTCTCCAATACAACTTTACACTAGCTCCGGCTGGACTAGCACAAAGAGGGACTCGTGAAGGCTCAAAGCACCAATCCGAAGGCGGTTGACACAAACAAGCTCAGCCAAGCAACAACAACAATGCCAACCAAAAACTCTCTTGTTCTTTGATTGATTTTGTGAAATGATTACAAATGTAATTCTAAGCAATTGGGAATAACGTAACTAATCTGCAGCTAAAGAGGCTATCTATATAGACTCTTTTATCTAGACAAAATAAAGAAAAGAAAATTAAAACATTAGTGGGAAGGTGGTAATAAGAGAGCTTCCTCTAATGTAGCTAACAACCTAACAAACAACTAATTCAGCTTAAAAATAGGCTGACTTATTCAAACTAATCCTAGGAGTGTGCTGAGCGTGCTGGACGTTTTTTTAAGAGCAGATTGGGCTATCCGAATGGGCTGAATTGTTCAACAGATCCATGAGTGATTTGGCTGTGTTTTAAGAGCCCAAATGATGATCCGAATTAGCTGACTTGTTACTCTCTTGGGCCTCCTGGAACGTGATCAGCTTGCTATCCTCTTGGGCTGCATTGGACATGAGCAACAGCCTACCCTCTTGGACTGCCTTGGATGTGTTTGCTTGCCTCCCCTCTTGGGCAGCTTTGGACGTGATCAACAGCTCCTTCTCTTGGACTGCTTTGGACGTAATCAACAGCTTCTCCTCTTGGGCTGTATTAGACGTGAACAAAAACCTCCCCTCTTGGCTTCTTTGGACGTGATCAACAACCTCCTCTTGGACTGCTTTGTACGTGAGCAACATCTCATCCCTTTGCTTGCTTGCTTCTGCATTCATCAAAAGATTAACACATGAGATATGGCAATTAAATGGTTCACGCATTGTGCCAAGCAATGGCACTTCCCTTGACGTAGCTTCTTGGATCTCCTTAGCTCTTGCTTTAGTAATGGGACCTTGATAGCTTCCATGTGATGGTCCTACATCAAGCTAACAACTTAACAAACAACTAATCAGCATCAAAATAGGCTGATTTATTCAAAACAGATCCTTGGAGTGAGTTGGACGGTTTTTTTAAGAGCCAAATGGATGATCCGAATGGGCTGACTTGTTCAAACAGATTCATGAGTGATTTAGACGGTTTTTAAGAGCCCAAATGGATGATCCGACTGAGGGAAATGGTTACTCTTTTTGGGCTGCCTGGGACGTGAGCAACGACGAGCTTGCCAGCCACTCCGGACTTGATGGCATCATGCTTGTTGTCCCATTTCCTATGCTTGCTTGCTCATCCATCTTCCCCACCTTGTCCTTGTCTTGTTTGCTTGATTTATTGGCCGGCGTGGCTATATGATCCAGCTCTTGTTGTTCCAATGTCTGCATGGTCTCTTCCCTTTGCTTGCTTGCTCCTGCATTCACCAAGAGATTAACACATGATGTATGGAAGTTAAATGGTTCACGCATGGTGCCAAGCAATAGCACTTCCCTTGACGTAACTTCTTGGATCTCCTTAGCTCTTGCCCTAGTAATGGGCCCTTGATATCTTCCATGTGATTGTCCTACATCAGTATCCCCACTACCGTAACTAAAGACAACCTAGCAATCATCGGATATAAAAGAGTGTGTAGCACCCGTATCAAATAATACCCGGACCGGAAAACCGCGTATCTAAATAGTACTTGTTGCTGCCTGCACCGTTGGATTAACGACACTCCTCAACTTGAAAACCCTAGCCAGTGTGCCTCTGGTCTCAGTGGTGCCTCCACCACGGCCCCTACCTCGGCCCTTCCCTTGGGCTGGTCCCTATGTACAAGCCAAACCCTGACCCCCTACCATTACAGCCATCCTAGAGGAGTTTAAGGATGTGTTTCCGGAAGAGATACCTCATGGCCTTCCACCTTTGAAAGGCATAGAGCATCAGATTGACCTTATCCCCGGAGCTACACTTCCTAACAGACCAGCCTATAAGATGAACCCTAAGGAGAGTCAAGAGATCCAAACCCAAGTCCAAGACCTACTAGATAAGGGATACGTTAGAGAAAGCCTTAGCCCTTGCACCGTTCATGTCCTATTAGTGCCTAAGAAGGACAACACTTGGAGGATGTGTGTTGATTGTAGGGCTATCAACAACATAACCATTAAGTACCGCCACCCTATTCCCCACCTCGTTGATATGCTAGATGAGCTCCATGGCGCCACTACATTCAGCAAGATAGACCTTTAGAGTGCCTACCATCAGATCCGAATGAAGGAGGGGGACGAGTGGAAGACAACCTTCAAGACTAAATTTGGGTTGTATGAATGGCTTGTTATGCCATTTGGGTTAACCAATGCTCCATCTACTTTTATGCGTTTAATGAACCATGTTTTAAGACAATTCATAAGGAGATTTATTGTAGTGTATTTTGATGATACCTTAATCTATAGCAGGTCCCTAGAGGAGCATGGAGAACATCTAAGGGAAGTTTTTTCTATCCTTAGGGCTGTACACTTGTATGCCAACCTGGAGATAGCTTTTGCACTAACGAAGTTATATTTCTTGGTTTTGTTGACTGCACAAGGTTTACAAGTGGACGAGGAGAAGATTAGAGCTATTCGAGATTGGCCAACACGTACATCCATTCGCCATGTAAGGAGCTTCCATGGGCTTACAAGTTTCTATAGGCGCTTTGTGAGAGACTTCAGTACCATTGCTGCACCCTTGACGGAGATTTGCAAGAAACATGCACCATTTGTGTGGGAAGTAGTTCAAGAACGTGCTTTCAACAAGCTGAAGTTGGTTCTCACCGAGACACTTACTAGCTCTCCCTGACTTCACTAGGCCTTTCGAAGTGGAGTGTGATTGATACGGGATTGTCCGTGATTGAGTCGATCTAGGCACAATGATCTCGAAACAGGCTGAATGAAGCGATTCAGAATGCGGAATGGACGTAGGTGATGAATGGCGCAGGAATGGTGAAGAGAAGAACCAAAGAGATGTCAACGAAGGAACCAAGGCTGAAGAGCCAAAACCCCAATCGTGAATGCCCTAGACCCGTCTCCAATACAACTTTACACTAGCTCCGGCTGGACTAGCACAAAGAGGGACTCGTGAAGGCTCGAAGCACCAATCCGAAGGCGGTTTGACACAAACAAGCTCAGCCAAGCAACAACAGCAATGCCAACCAAAAACTCTCTTGTTCTTTGATTGATTTTGTGAAATGATTACAAATGTAATTCTAACCAATTGGGAATAACGTAACTAATCTGCAGCTAAAGAGGCTATATAAATAGACTCTTTTATCTAGACAAAAATAAGGAAAAGAAAGCTGAAAACATTAGTGGGAAGGTGGTAATAAGAGAGCTTCCTCTAATGTAGCTAACAACCTAACAAACACTAATTTCAGCTTAAAAATAGGCTGAATTATTCAACTTATCCTTGGAGTGCAAGCTGGCCGATTTTCAAGAGCCAAATGGGCTGTCCGAATGGGCTGCATTGTTCAACAGATCCATGAGTGATTTGGATGTGTTTAAAGAGCCCAAATGATGATCCGAATGAGCTGAATTGTTACTCTCTTGGGCCTCTTTGAAAGTGATCAGCTGGCTGCCTTCTTGGGCTGTTTTAGATGTGAGCAGAAGCTCCCTTTGCTCTTGGGCTGATTTGGACGTCTCCTCCCTTTGCTCTTGGGCTGCCTTGGACGTGAGCAGCAGGCTAACCTCGTGGGCTGATTTGGACGTGATCAACAGCCTCCTCTTGGACTGCATTGGGCGTGAGCATGGGCTGCATTGGACGTGAGCACCAGCCTCCTCTTGGGCTGCATTGGCGTGAGCAACAGCCTCCTCTCCTGGGCTGCATTGGACGTGAGCAACAGCAGCCTGCATGGCCTCCTCGAGCTGCATGGGAAGTAAGTACGTTGGCATGGTCTCCTTGCTTGGTTCACTTGCTCCTACATTCATCAAAAGATTAACACATGATGTATGGAAATTAAATGGTTCACGCATTGTGTCAAGCAATAGCACTTCCCTTGACATAACCTATTGGATCTCCTTAGCTCTTGCTCTAGTAATGGGACCTTGATAGCTTCCATGTGATGGTCCTACATCATCCACTCCTTCTTGGAAAGAATTCGACCCCGAATTTTCATCTTGTTCCGAATCTCCTTCATAGGGGCTCAAATCTCCTACATTAAAAGTGGTGCTAACTCCATACTCTTCCGGTAAGTCCAACACATATGCATTGTCATTAATCCGGTGAAAGACTTTGAATGGTCCATCACCTCGTGGTGCTAGCTTGGAATGGCGTTTTGTCGGAAACCGCTCTTTCCTTAGATGTAGCCAAACTAACTCGCCGGGCTGGAAAACCATCTTCCGACGTCCCTTGTTATTCCGAG
This sequence comes from Fagopyrum homotropicum, assembly GCA_033239125.1. NCBI lineage: Eukaryota > Viridiplantae > Streptophyta > Magnoliopsida > Caryophyllales > Polygonaceae > Fagopyrum > Fagopyrum homotropicum. Next base: position 66,468,739 of record BSWB01000005.1, read on the forward strand.
CTGTAGTTTCAACGCCCTTCTTGTCAAGTGCAGCCTTGGTCTTAGCATGAAGTTTCTTAATGTAGTCCACCTATTCCAATGCATCAAAAGCTACTCGATCCTTTCGAGGAATCGGTAGTAAGTCCAAAGGAGTTAAAGGGTTAAATCCATAAACACATTTGAAAGGTGATAACGAAGTGGAAGAATGCATGGTGCGATTATAAGCAAACTCAATATGTGGTAACATGTCTTCCCATTCTTTTAAGTTATCTTTCAACATGGTTCTAAGGAGGGTCGTTAGGGTCCTATTGGTGACTTCTGTTTGCCCATCTGTTTGGGGATGACTAGAGGTCGAGAATAGTAATCTAGTGCCCATTTTTCCCCTAAGTGTCTTCCAAAAGAAACTCAAAAACTTGACATCCCTATCACTAACAATAGTTTTAGGTATTCCATGCAATCTAACTATTTCCTTAAAGAAAAGATTAGCAACATTATATGCATCTTCAGTTTTATGACATGGAATAAAATGTGCCATTTTAGAGAATCTATCTACTACCACAAAAATGGAATCTCTTCCTTTCTTAGTCCTAGGTAGTCCAACAATGAAATCTATACTTATGTCCTCCCAAGGGCCATTAGGCGTCGGTAAGGGCGTATACAGCCCGTGGGGTTGTACCCTAGCTTTGGCCTTAAGACATTCAATGCACCTCTTAAGCATGTGTTCTACATCCCTTAACATATGAGGCCAATAAAAGTGAGTTTGCAACATGTTATAAGTTTTGTCCCTCCCAAAATGCCCCATTAAACCTCCTTTATGGGCTTCTTCTACCAATAAGATCCTAAGGGAACATCTAGGTATGCAAATCTTATCCACCTTAAACAAGAAACCTTCAAATACAAAGTACTTATCATAAGGGCCTTGAGTAGTGCATCTATGAAATATCTTCCCAAATTCAGCATCATCCACATATAATTCTTTAATGTAAGTAAAACCTAACATCCTAGAATCCAAAGTGGTGATTAAGGTGTATCTCCTAGACAATGCATCTCCTACGACATTATCCTTTCCTTTCTTATACTTGAAGTAAGGAAAGGTTTCTATGAACTCCATCCACCTACCATGCCGTCTATCTAGCTTATCTTGGCTCCTAAAGTGTCTAAGTGAATCATGATCGGTTTTCAAAACAAACTCTTGAGGCCAAAGGTAATGTTGCCATGTTTTGAGTACTCTAAACAAGGCATACAATTCTTTGTCATATGTAGAATAGTTTAAGCATGCACCTTTCAATTTTTCACTAAAGAAAGCTAAAGGCTTACCTTCTTGCATAAGGACGCCGCCAATACCAATGCCGGATACGTCGCGTTCAACCTCAAAGGGCTTAGTGAAGTCCGGTAGAGCTAGTAGTGGTGCGTGGGTGAGGCGTCTTTTGAGCTCTTCAAAGGCTCTTTGCTGCGGTTCATTCCACTCAAAAGGAACCTTCTTTTTGGTCAAAGCCGTGAGTGGGGCTGCAATGGTGCTGAAATCTCTCACAAACCTTCTATAGAAGGTAGCTAAGCCATGGAAGCTCCTCACGTCACCAACAGTCCTAGGAGTAGGCCAATCATTGATTGCTTTTACCTTGTCCTCATCCACTTGCAAGCCATTGGCACTTACTACAAAACCAAGGAAAATCACTCGGTTAGTATAGAAATCACATTTCTGAATATTAGCATACAAGTATTCTATACGCAATGTAGCAAGCACATCTCTCAAATGATTTTCATGTTCTTTTAAAGTCTTACTATAGATAAGAATGTCATCAAAGTAGACTACAACAAATAAACCAATATAAGGTCTCAAAATATAATTCATTAATCTCATGAAAGTACTAGGAGCGTTAGTTAAGCCAAAAGGCATTACTAGCCAGTCATAGAGTCCGAATTTGGTTTTAAAAGCTGTTTTCCATTCATCCCCTTCCCTCATTCTAATTTGATGGTAGCCACTCCTAAGGTCAATTTTAGTGAAAATTGTAGCTCCATGTAACTCATCAAGCATATTGATACGGGGATTTGCCCGTCGAGCCGGATCTAGCACCATCAACACGAGAAACTGGAGGACGACACCTTGAACTCATAGTTGCGGACTCTTGTAGACTCTTTTGTGGAAAGGGAAACTAAACTACGAAAGGGAAAGATAGGAGGCAAGCAAGCTAGGCTACCCTTGAACCAACCCATTGATACAATCAGCCAAGAACCGATACCACAAACGGTACAACCCATGGACTAGATCGATCATGAACCGAATCCAAGAACGACACAACCCTCTCGTCTATAAAGCGATGGACCGATTTTGAGGAACCCATCCCAAACAATGCAAATCACCATGGCTAAAGAGCCAAGACACAATTGCAAATGATGTGATAACCCACTCATCGAGTAATCTAGGTCCATCTCACAAGAAATCATACAACTCAGGCTCCAATCTCCATTGGAGGGCGAGAGGGGAAAGACGTTCGTTCACAACAAGAACTGCTTATCTATTGCATCCAAAAAACTTGTTCTTACAAAGGAGAAGAAACTCCCTTAAATAGGCATCTTCCAAAAACTAAAATAAAGACAACTAAACCAACAATTAATAAACCTAAAATAACTAAGAAAATAAAGCAATGAACCGGCTCTTAACATGCAAGTGAACCGGCCCCAAATAAACAACTTAATCCTAATCAAAACACAAACAATTTAGGCAACTAATGATTACAAACTTCAGCATCAATCAGCTTCTTCGTTTTCGGTTCCGTATCATTCTCTCCTTCTTGGAAAAGCTTCGACCCCGAAGCTTGTGGTAAGTCCGATGGAGGCAATACAGGGTAGAGGTACTCCGACGCAATGAAACGACTAACATCACCCTTATCATCCGGCCAGTTAACTATGTGCACATAACCAAACCCACGGGCAAGGACCCGAAAAGGCCCTAGACCGTTTGGGTTCGCGTCAAGCCGAGGGCGGCCTCGCTGCGGTATCTTGACCCAAACCCATGTCCCGGAGGCATGAGTGGACCTCCTCCGAGCTTGGCGAGCGGTCTCAGCGTCGAGGCGTGATGGTGGCTTGCGGTTTGCCTTAGAACGTGGGCGTCCTCTGCGGGCTGGAACACGAACGGTTGAAGACGACTCCATGGGAGGCCGATGTTGATACGGGGATCCTCGTCTTGCAAGGCCGTGGTTGAAGGCCGTAGACTAGGTGAGATGGCTGCGGCGCAGCAGCTCAACGGGAGAGTAGAAGGGCGGCGGTGGCGCTGCAGCTCGACGGGAGTAGAAGAGGGAGGCGTGAGGGTGCTGCAGCTTGACGGGAGTAGAAGAGGGAGAGGCGTGAGGGCGCTGCAGTGTGACGGGAGTAGAAGAAGGATGTGTGATGGCGCTGCAGTTCGACGAGAGTAGAAGAGGGAGAGACGTGTGGGCTGCAGTTCGATGGAAGTAGAAGAGGGAAAGGCGTGTGGGCTGCAGGTCGACGGGAGTTGAAGAGGGAGATGGTTATGGGTTAGCAAATCTTGTGGAGGCAAAGTGATAGGATCACACGAAGCATTAGCTAGAATTAAGGAGGTGGTTATGGGTTAAGATAATGTTGTGGAGGCAAAGTGATAAGATCACACGAAGCATTAGCTAGAATTAAGGAGGTGGTTATGGGTTAAGATAATGTTGTGGAGGTAAAGTGATAAGATCACACGAAGCATTAGCTAAAATTAAGGAGGTGGTTAGGGATTTAGCTAATATTGTGGAGGTTGAAACGTGTAGAAGGGGGGGGGGTAGTGGGCGGGTTTTTTTTTGGTCGAAAGAGTGAAGAGTGAACGTGGGCGAGTGGAGAGTGAACGTGGGCGAGTGGAGAGTGAACGTGGGCGGCAGTTTGGCTGAGGTTAGGGCGGCGGCAACACCAAGGACACCCGATGAACATCACGAACCGGAACGTTGACGGCGCATATGGCTCTGATACCAATCTGATACGGGGTTTTGCCCGTCGAGCCGGATCTAGCACCATCAACACGAGAAACTAGAGGACGACACCTTGAACTCATAGTTGCGGACTCTTGTAGACTCTTTTGTGGAAAGGGAAACTAAACTACGAAAGGGAAAGATAGGAGGCAAGCAAGCTATGCTACCCTTGAACCAACCCATTGATACAATCAGCCAGGAACCGATACCACAAACGGTACAACCCATGGACTAGATCGATCAAGAACCGAATCCAAGAACGACACAACCCTCTCGTCTATAAAGCGATGGACCGATTTTGAGGAACCCATCCCAAACAATGCAAAGCACCATGGCTAAAGAGCCAAGACACAATTGCAAATGATGTGATAACCCACTCATCGAGTAATCTAGGTCCATCTCACAAGAAAACATACAACTCAGGCTCCAATCTCCATTGGAGGGCGAGAGGGGAAAGACGTTCGTTCACAACAAGAACTGCTTATCTATTGCATCCAAAAAACTTGTTCTTACAAAGGAGAAGAAACTCCCTTAAATAGGCATCTTCCAAAAACTAAAATAAAGACAACTAAACCAACAATTAATAAACCTAAAATAACTAAGAAAATAAAGCAATGAACCGGCTCTTAAAATGCAAGTGAACCAGCCCCAAATAAACAACTTAATCCTAATCAAAACACAAACAATTTAGGCAACTAATGATTACAAACTTCAGCATCAATCAGCTTCTTCGTTTTCGGTTCCGTATCACATATCATCTAAACGGGGAATCGGGTGTCTATACTTGATAGTAATGTTATTGATTGCTCTACAATCAATACACATTCTCCAAGTATTATCCTTCTTGGGTACTAGCAGAACGGGAATGGAACAAGGACTAAGGCTTTCCCGCACATACCCCTTATCTAGCAAGGCTTGAACTTGGTTTTGAATTTCCTGGGCTTCCGTAGGGTTCATCCTATAGGCGGGCCTATTGGGAAGAGTAGCTCCGGATATTAAATCTATTTGGTGTTCAATGCCCCTAATGGGCGGCAAGCCGGCTGGAATCTCATCAGGAAAAACGTCTCTAAATTCATCTAACAGCTCCTGAATAGATCTAGGAAGTGGGTTCGTAGAGTCATGAGGCACATTCACTAGAGATTTACACAAACTCATCATTAGCACATCAATAGAAGCATAGTTAGTGACAAATTCATTCCTATACTCAAGATAGCTACTTGTTGGTTGTACTAACAATGTTTGATGGGTTTTGTTCTCTTTACTCTTAGGCCGTGTGATCTTAGGCTTTGGAGGGGTTCCTTGCTCTACCCTCTTGTTCTCATAGTACTCGGCTATTTGTAAAGGTGTCATAGGTTTAAGTGTTAAAGTTTTACCCTTATACTCAAAACTATATTTGTTAGAAAACCCATCATGGACAACTTTCCTATCATATTGCCATGGACGACCAAGCAACAAGTGACAAGCATTCATAGGCACAACATCACATGTAATAACATCCTCATATGATCCTAATGTTATATTGACCTTAGTTTGCTTATTAACCTTAAGTTCTCCACATTCATTCATCCAATGTAGTTTATATGGCCTAGGGTGATAAAATGTAAGAAGTCGTAATTTGTTTACCATTTCAGTGCTAGCTATGTTGCAACAACTTCCTCCATCAATTATCACATTACACACTTTTCCTTTAATGCTACATCTAGTATGAAACAAATTTTCACGTTGGTTATCCTCACAAGGTGCTAGTTGGACATGCAAAGTTCTCCTAGCTATCAAAGATTCACCTTGTTCATACTCAATGCAATCATCATTCTCATTTTGTTCATTGTTATCATTTAAGGCATTTTCATCATCTAATTCCACATCATCCTCACTCTCATACTCTCCTAGATGATTTATGATCAAAGTGCATCTATTAGGACATTCTCTACTTATGTGACCTCTACCTTGGCATTTAAAACACACAATGTCCCTAGTTCTAGAGTTAGAGATAGGAGTACTCCCTCGATGATCACTTGAAGGCTCATTCAAGGATCGTGGTGTAGTGGCTGTTGTAGACGACTTTCTTTGTCCTTCTTGGCCTATAGGTGCCGATTTCCTCTCCTCCTTCTGGACTCCTTGCTCCCTGCCGTGGCTATGCAGCCGGCTGCTGTGTGCTTTCCAAGCATTGGGCGTCCCGGACGGTGGCTTGTATTCCCGGTTTTGCACCTTAGTCTTCCTTTCCACCTTGATGGCCAAGTGTAGTAATTGCTCCATGGTGTTGTATGGATACATATCAACCTCATTAGCCAAATTAGAATTTAGAATCCGAAGATACCTTGCCATAGTGTTTTCTTCATCCTCTAGAACGTTGGCCTTCACCATAGCAACTTGCATATTCGTATAGGCTTCCTCAGCGCTAAGTGAGCCTTGTCCCAAGTTTTCCAACCATTGTCGAAGCTCTCGGGTATAGTGAGGTGGAATGAACCTAGCCCTCATTAGTGCCTTCATATGCTCCCATGTGCTGATTTGAGGATCCAAGGTTCGAACTCTTTCTTTGACTACGTGATCCCACCATACCAAAGCATAGCCTTGGAACTCAAGAGCTGCTAGTTGAACCTTCCTAGGCTTGCTGAAGTTGTGACACAACCAAATCTACTCAACTTTAGTTTCCCACTCCGTGTAGACGTCGGGATCACATTTTCCTTCAAAGACGGAAATTTTGATTTTGACCTTTCCGAGCCCGTCTTGCTCTTGATAGGGCCGAAAGTTGTCTCGTCCTTGCCTTGGCTGCTGGAATGGCCGATTGTAGCCCTCCCACGTGTGGTCCTCAGCTTCATTCCGTCGCTGAAAGTCATCAACAAATGGTGGCATGTTAGAAGCATTAGGAAGGACGTTGGAATGTACATTACCTTGATCCGGCTCTCTAGTAACACGTGAAGACCGCCAAACTCGTAGTTAGCTCTTAAAGGTGGTGTTCCGGCTGGTGGTGTTTGTGCTTCCATAGACTCCACTCGTTTGGATAGGTTAGCTACGGAATCGGACAATTTTTTCAATAGACTGATCATCTCAGGTGTGACGGTCTCGCTACTCGATTTGCTGGGACTTATGGACCTGGACATGCTCAAGTAACAAACAAAGAAACTGGTTAGGTTAGAAAAACAAAGATCTCACTTGTGTATCGCTCAAACTCTCGTTGGTATTGCCTAGCTGGTGGCTCGAGTTGTAAGGATCCAACAACTTAAGATCGCGATTTCCGAACCTTCTTAGCAACCCTTTGGAACTTGAACTGCTGAAACTGAATGTTAGTGTCGGAGATGAATCAAGACACCCCTAATTGGAGTATTGACCGTTGGGATGGTGTAGGTACGGTGAATGTGTTTAGAATGATGTTTTGAGCTGTTTGAAAGAGTTTACTTGTGCTTGATTAATAAAAACAAGGCCAGCCGTTTTTTTTTGTAGTCTATTTTTTTTTTTTGAAAGATCTCTTAGACTTTGTCAAAGATTTGTAGGAGAGAGAAGTAACCGTAATTGATTGCAGATAGGGTTACCGAAACGTGTATGCAGCGTTTGAGATTTCTCTTTTGTTTTGTTTTCGTTTTGTGTTTGCCTCTCCTCAAGATGTTGTCCGGCTTTTGAATTGGCACACTTCAAGCACAAGTTAGATCTCAATTGGATAAGCAATAAGGTTAACAAGAAGAAGAAATGATCAATTGTACCAACTGAGCCCTGATACCAACTGATACGGGATTGTCCGTGATTGAGTCGATCTAGGCACAATGATCTCGAAACAGGCTGAATGAAGCGATTCAGAATGCGGAATGGACGTAGGTGATGAATGGCGCAGGAATGGTGAAGAGAAGAACCAAAGAGATGTTAACGAAGGAACCAAGGCTGAAGAGCCAAAACCCCAATCTTGAATGCCCTAGACCCGTCTCCAATACAACTTTACACTAGCTCCGGCTGGACTACCACAAAGAGGGACTCGTGAAGGCTTGAAGCACCAATCCGAAGGCGGTTTAACACAAACAAGCTCAGCCAAGCAACAACAGCAATGCCAACCAAAAACTCTCTTGTTCTTTGATTGATTTTGTGAAATGATTACAAATGTAATTCTAAGCAATTGGGAATAACGTAACTAATCTGCAGTTAAAGAGGTTATATAAATAGACTCTTTTATCTAGACAAAAATAAAGAAAAGAAAGCTGAAAACATTAGTGGGAAGGTGGTAATAAGAGAGCTTCCTCTAATGTAGCTAACAACCTAACAAACACTAATTTCAGCTTAAAAATAGGCTGAATTATTCAACTTATCCTTGGAGTGCAAGCTGGCCGATTTTCAAGAGCCAAATGGGCTGTCCGAATGGGCTGCATTGTTCAACAGATCCATGAGTGATTTGGATGTGTTTAAAGAGCCCAAATGATGATCCGAATGAGCTGAATTGTTACTCTCTTGGGCCTCTTTGAAAGTGATCAGTTGGCTGCCTTCTTGGGCTGTTTTAGATGTGAGCAGCAGCTCCCTTTGCTCTTGGGCTGATTTGGACGTCTCCTCCCTTTGCTCTTGGGCTGCCTTGGACGTGAGCAGCAGGCTAACCTCGTGGGCTGCTTTGGACGTGATCAACAGCCTCCTCTTGGACTGCATTGGGCGTGAGCATGGGCTGCATTGGACGTGAGCAACAGCAGCCTGCATGGCTTCCTCGAGCTGCATGGGAAGTGAGTACGTTGGCATGGTCTCCTTGCTTGGTTCACTTGCTCCTACATTCATCAAAAGATTAACACATGATGTATGGAAATTAAATGGTTCACACATTGTGTCAAGCAATAGCACTTCCCTTGACATAACCTCTTGGATCTCCTTAGCTCTTGCTCTAGTAATGGGACCTTGATAGCTTCCATGTGATGGTCCTACATCAGTGATGCATCGGGAATTGGCATAGGAGGTGTGCTTATGCAAGAAGGTAAGCCTATTGCCTTTTTTAGTGAAAAGCTTAAAGGGGCATGTCTTAACTACTCTACATATGATAAAGAGTTGGAGAAAGTCTTAGCCCTTGCGCCGTTCCTGTCCTATTAGTGCCTAAGAAGGACAACACTTGGAGAATGTGTGTTGATTGTAGGGCTATCAACAACATAACCATTACGTACCGCCACCCTATTCTCCGCCTCGATGACATGCTTGATGAGCTCCATGGCGCCACTACATTCAGCAAGATAGACCTTCGGACTGGCTACCATCAGATCCGAATGAAAGAGGGGGACGAGTGGAAGACAACCTTCAAGACTAAATTTGGGTTGTATGAATGGCTTGTTATGCCATTTAGGTTAACTAATGCTCCATCTACTTTTATGTTTTTAATGAACCATGTGTTAAGACAATTCATAGGAAGATTTGTTGTAGTGTATTTTGATGATATCTTAATCTATAGCAGGTCCCTAGAGGAGCATGAAGAACATCTAAGAGATGTTGTTTCTACCCTTAGGGCAGAACACTTGTATGCCAACCTGAAGAAATGTAGTTTTTGCACTAATGAAGTTATATTTCTTGGTTTTGTAGTGACTGCACAAGATCTACAAGTGGATGAAGAGAAGATTAGAGCTATTCGAGATTGGCCAACACCTACATCCATTAGCCATGTAAAGAGCTTCCATGGGCTTGCAAGTTTCTATAGGCCCTTTGTGAGAGACTTCAGTACCATTGTTGCACCCTTGACGGAGATTTGCAAGAAACATCCACCATTTGTGTGGGAAGCAGCTCAAGAACGTGCTTTCAACAAGCTGAAGTTGGTTCTCACCGAGACACTTACTAGCTCTCCCGGGCTTCACTAGGCCTTTCGAAGTAGAGTGTGATGCATTGGGAATTGGCATAGGAGGTGTGCATTAGCAAGAAGGTAAGCCTATTGCCTTTTTTAGTGAAAAGCTTAAAAAGGGTCATGTCTTAACTACTCTACATATGATAAAGAGTTGTATGCATTATTTAGAGTACTTAAGACATGGCAACACTACTTGTGGCCTAGAGAGTTTATTTTGCATTTGATCATGAATCTTTGAAACATTTTCGGAGTCAAGATAAACTAGATAGGAGGCATGGTAGATGGATGGAATTTATTGAGACTTTTCCCCATGTTATCAAGTATAAAAAGGGAAAAGAAAATGTAGTTGCGGATGCTCTTTCTAGGAGGCATATATTGCTAACTACTTTGGATGCTAGGGTGTTAGGATTTGTTTACATTAAGGAGCTCTATGAATCTGATCTTGACTTTGGAGAAACATATAAGCTTTGTGTGCAAAAAGGTTTCTTAGATAAATTCTGTGTTTGAGGGATTTTTGTTTCGAGTAGATAAGGTGTGCATACCTAGGTGTTCCCTTCGTTTGCTGTAAGTCGAAGAAGCCCATAAAGGAGGTTTAATGGGTCATTTTGGGAGAGATAAGACTTATGATATGATGAAGGGTCATCCGAGCCGGTTCCATCTTCAACACCACAAGGAGCCCTAACAAGAGCTCAAGTCAAACGCCAAGCGGAGATGGATGCTATCTTCCTAACCATGGTTTAAGAAGCTCACCCAAGCTCACCTCCAATGAGTCCAAGGCCCGTCATGATGCTTAGCCACATTGGACCAGCCAAGAAGAAGTTGAATGGAGCATAGGAGAGCTTCACGTGTGCATGTGCATGGCTAGCGTGAGAAGCTAGTTAGAGAGTGTTAAATAAAGCCAAGAATTAGTCTATTTTATGGATTTATTTAAAACACTCTAAATTATAATTATTGTATTTATTTCTTTTCTATTTTTAGGAGAGAAGGTCTGGGTTGTATATAAGCCTTTCTCTCTTCCTTTTTGAGGGAGAATACGTTAAACACATTGCCTAAGTGCCAAATTAAACCCCTTTGAGTTCAGCCTCTTGTCTTGTGAGAATTGTGGTGTTTACATAGCTTTCTCGTTCTTGTGTGTGTCAATCTCCTTCGGGTTGGTGTTACAAGTCGAATTGAAGCAACCTCTTCGTGCCTTCGATAATTCGAGATCGATTGTGTGAAGTTGTAAGAAGCGGGGTCGAATCGTCACCGGTTTGGTTCTTGGATAATCGAATCCAAGGGTTCTATCGTTTGTTCCTTTCGGTTCTTCTTTCCTATTCCGTTTTCCCTCTTTGTTTTGCACGTTTTCCTTGCATCTTGTTTGCTGAATTTCGTTTGCTTTTATTCTCGAAAACAAGTTGCTCGTCTAGATCCGTTCTTCGCGGCTAATCCCCGTATCAATTGGTATCAGAGCTAATTGACGTTCAACCTACAAAAAGAGTCGGTAAATCATTCAAAAACCAAAAGTGTCTCGTCTTCTTGTTTGAGTCTTGTTTTGTTTTGAGTCTATTGCCATTGCCATTTCTATTCCAAGTTTTTGATTGAACTAACAAGTTTGTTGCCTTTGTTTGTGAATCTTGGACGCCGGCACCACTCCCATACCACGCCTACACCGCGCCTACCACCAGTCCCTTGTGCCTACCACCACGCCACCACCAGCCTTGTCCCACATCCAAACACAACACCAAACAAGCCCTAAACTTTCAAAAAAAAAAAAAAGAAGAAGGCTGATCGTCCAGCCTATTTTCCAGCCTTCTCTCCTCCACATTTTTAGCCACCTCTTTCCTCCACATTTTTAGCCTTTTTTTATTTTTATTTTTCACCCTTGGTTAGCTATTTACTTGGTCAACTCTATCCTCTTGCAACTAATTAGGATTTTCTTAGCATTTTTGTTTTATTTTTTTTCTTTAATTCCAGCAGTAAGTTAAAAAAAAAGAAAAAAAGAAAATCCGAGTTTCAAAAAAAAAAAAGAAAGAAAAGAAAAGAAAAAGAAAAGAAAAGAAAGAGAAAATAAATCAGCCTTAGTTATTCATTTCATTTCATTCTTGCTAGCTTATTCTTATTTTATTTCATAGTTTGTAATAGTTGAAGTTGTGCTTGCTAAGTGTTATTGTTCAGCAACCAAAAAGGATTACAAAGGAGCTCATCTCACTCAAAAGTTGTGCTTGCTAAGTGTTATTGTTCATCAACCAAAAAGGACTACAAAGGAGCTCACCTCACTCAAAGGGACCAAGCCATTCACGCCTAGCCTAGCTTCACCCTAGCCTAGCCACGCCTTGGCCCTCGCCTAGCTCACTTCACTCGAGCCACGCCATAGCCTTGGCCAGCCCTTCTACACACCTTCGGTGTCCAAGGTTTGCTTGCTTAGGCTTGACGAGTAAGTTCTTTCAAGGCTTATCTTGAGTTCAAATTTTGAGTCCATACTTAGTTGCATATAATATTCGTGCAACTTGTCCTTTCCATTTTGAGTCTTTTCTTCTCTTTTATTGAGTCAAACACGTTTTTTTAAGGTGATTGAAATCGAACTTCGCTTCTACTTTAAAGCTTTTTTTTGGCTAAGTATTGAACTCACGTGAGGTTTTTGACTAATACAAGACGAGCCATCAACAAGCTTGTTGAGCACCACTAGAGAGTGAGAGTTTGCTTTCGAGTGATACACTTGTGAGGCGTTTTTGTTTTAGCTAACCTAACGTGTTTGAGTGTTTTAGTATCTTTGAACAATGTCAGGAACTCCCACAGGTACGCCAAGCCCCGAGCCTATCACCCCGGAGTTGTTTAACCTTATCAAGGGCTTGAAAGATAGCATTGAAGAGTTAACTACAAGGCTGTCCAACTTGGAGGCGTCTAAGGTAGTTCCGGAGCCTCGGCCACTAGGAGGCAACAGGGAGGTAGGAGACCACTCGAGAGCTCAACACCAAGGGCAAGGCTGAATACCACTCCAAAGCCAACAAGAGGCGTTTCAAGCAGCCCGGCACTCTAATGCCACGCAGCCCTCTCGGAATGTCCAAGGCTTAGGCCACGCCGTCTCCCTACCAGGATGGGGCAATCTTGCTTTCGAGAAGCACGTTTATATCCATTCTTCTCCTATTATACATGATAATATGCCTAACTATCCTCAACAGTTTCAGAATCAAGCTTATGAGCAGGATGAGGACGGTGATGGAGATGACGAGGAATGGAGGCCAAATGGGCGAAGGGAGCGCCAACAGCCCCGGAGACCTCATGACGCCCGGCGCCAAGACGAGTAGAGGCGTGAGCCCTATGGTGGCCAGCCAAGGAGGGAGCGATATCCAGAGTATGATGATTTTGGCAAAGTAAAGGTGAAGATCCCAAGCTTTGAAGGCAAATGTGACCCGGACGTATACATGGCTTGGGAGGCGAAGATAGAGCAAATATGGTCATGCCATAACTTTCCCGAGCATAAGAAGGTACATTTTGCAGCTCTTGAGTTTATTGACTATGCTATGATATGGTGGGATGATTTGATGAAGGAAAGGAGGAGAACTTTGGATGCACCGGTAGTTACTTGGGCGCACATGAAGGCCTTGATGAGAGCTCGGTTTGTGCCTCAACATTACACTAGAGAATTGAGGCAAAGGTTGGAGAACTTGAGGCAAGGAGCCATGACCGCCGAGGAGACCTATAATGCCATGCAAATGGCCATGGTAAAGGCTAATGTGCGAGAGATTGAAGAGACTACAATGGCTAGGTATCTTCGTATTCTCAATTCATGTTTTTCTAACGAGATAGATCTTTTTCCCTATAGCTCTATGACAGAATTGCTCCACCTAGCAATCAAAGTAGAAAGGAAAATGAAGGCAAGAAGTCAAGGAGGTAAGGCTGCCTATGGCGCGCCTAGCTCATGGAGGAGCCAAGGAGGCCGCCAACAAGGGAATTACAACCGGGAGGTGCCAAGCAAGGAGAAGCTAGCCCCGGAGCAAGGAGGTCCACGCAAGGCTCCTTATGCAGCCCCTACCCAGCCCACGCCTACACTACCTAAAGGCACTCAAGGGAGTACTTCTAAACCTTCATCTAGAGCTAGGGATATTGTATGTTTTAAGTGCCAAGGAAGAGGGCTCATGATGAAGGATTGTCCTAACAAAAGAACTTTGCTAGTTAACCATTTAGGGCAATATGATTCCAAATCTGAGCATGAGCATGATAATAATGATTTTGAGCTTAATATGCATGATCATGATGATTTGGATGATGATGGGATTGAATATGAGCAAGGAGATTGTTTATTAGCTAAGAGAGTGTTATTTGATCATCCTAGCTCATTACTAGCTAACACTTCCATGATTTGTGATAAAAGTCTTGAGCATGATAATTCTTTGATAGCTAGGAGAACTTTAAGTGTAAAACCTGCTCCTTGTGAAGATAACCAAAGAGAAAACTTGTTTCACACTAGATGCTCGGTTAAAGGAAAGGTTTGTAATGTTATTATTGATGGAGGAAGTTGTTGCAATATTGCTAGCACCGAAATGAGACCTAAGTTGCAAATTCCTACATTTTATCACCCTAGGCCATATAAGCTGCATTGGATGAATGAATGTGGTGAGTTAAAGGTTAATAGGCAAGCTAAGATCACTTTTACTTTAGGCCATTATGAAGATACGGTTTTATGTGATGTTGTGCCTATGCAAGCTTGTCATGTGTTGTTAGGCCGTCCTTGGCAATAGGATAGGAGAGTTATGCATGATGGTTTTACAAATAGATATTCTTTTGTATTCAATGCTAAAACCGTGACTCTTAAGCCTATGACTCCCTTGCAGATTGCGGAGGCATTTGAGAAAAAGAACGCAAGTGAGCAAGAGCAAGGACCAGCTAAGTAGGGGAGCAAGCCGTCGAGCCAAGACCCCTCCCTAGCCACGCCTTCTAACCACCAGCCTAGCACCCTTGTGTCCACGGCCACAAAACAGCCCACAACAGCCTTATTAGCTTCCAAACTTGAGCTACAAAATGACTACCTACCCTTAGACACCACCTTGATGATGTTGTGTAAGGAGCTCACCTTGATGAGTGATGAAGCCAAGACTAGCTTACCACCTACTATCTCAGCCATTCTTGAGGAGTTTAAGGATGTGTTTCCGGAAGAAATAGCACATGGCCTTCCACCTTTGAGAGGTATTGAGCACCAAATTGACCTTATCCCCGGCGCCACACTCCCAAATAGACCAGCCTACCGAATGAACCCAAAGGAGAGTCAAGAGATCCAAGCGCAAGTTCAAGACCTCCTAGACAAGGGCTACGTGAGGGAGAGCTTAAGTCCGTGCGCCGTGCCCGTGCTCTTGGTGCCTAAGAAGGACAACACATGGAGGATGTGTGTTGATTGTCGAGCTATCAACAACATCACCATCAAGTACCGCCACCCTATTCCCCGCCTAGATGACATGCTTG
Source organism: Fagopyrum homotropicum (assembly GCA_033239125.1). Taxonomy (NCBI): domain Eukaryota; kingdom Viridiplantae; phylum Streptophyta; class Magnoliopsida; order Caryophyllales; family Polygonaceae; genus Fagopyrum; species Fagopyrum homotropicum. Next base: position 66,483,901 of record BSWB01000005.1, read on the forward strand.
ATGAGCTACATGGTGCCACCACCTTTAGAAAGATAGACCTACGGAGTGGCTACCATCAAATTCGAATGAAGGAGGGGGACGAGTGGAAAACAGCCTTCAACACTAAGTTTGGTTTGTATGAGTGGCTTGTTATGCCATTTGGGTTAACTAATGCTCCTTCTACTTTTATGCGCTTAATGAACTATGTTTTGAGACATTTTATAGGAAAGTTTGTTGTAGTATACTTTGATGATATTTTAATCTATAGCAGGTCCCAAGAGGAGCATGAAGAACATCTAAGGGAAGTAGGTCGTACCCTTAGGGCTGAACACTTGTATGCTAATCTTAAGAAATGTAGCTTTTGCATTAATGAGGTTATATTTCTCGGTTTTGTAGTGACTACACAAGGCCTACAAGTGGATGAGGAGAAGTTTAGAGCAATCAAAGATTGGCCCACGCCAACATCCATCAGCCAAGTAAGGAGTTTCCATGGGCTTGCAAGCTTCTATAGGCGCTTTGTGAGAGACTTTAGTACCATTGCCGCACCCTTGACGGAAATTTGCAAGAAGCATGCGCCATTTGTGTGGGAGGAGGCGCAAGAACGTGCCTTTAGCAAGCTGAAATTGGTCTTAACCGAGGCGCCCTTGCTAGCTCTTCCCGACTTCACTAGGCCCTTTGAAGTGGAGTGTGACGCCTCGGGCATTGGCATAGGCGGCGTGCTCATGCAAGAAGGTAAGCCTATTGCCTTCTTTAGTGAAAAGCTCAAAGGAGCATGTCTTAATTACTCTACCTATGATAAAGAGTTATATGCTTTGTTTAGAGTGCTTAAGACATGGCAACACTACTTGTGGTCTAGAGAGTTTATTTTGCATTCTGATCATGAGTCTTTGAAGCATTTTCGGAGTCAAGATAAACTAGATAAGAGGCATGGTAGGTGGATGGAGTTTATTGAGACTTTTCCCTATGTTATCAAGTATAAAAAGGGAAAAGACAATGTAGTGGCGGATGCCCTCTCTAGGAGGCACACATTTTTTACTACATTGGATGCTAAGGTATTAGGCTTTGTTTACATTAAGGAGCTCTATGAATCTGATATTGATTTTGGTGATACATATAAGTTATGTGTGCAAAAAGGTTCCTTAGATAAATACTATTTGTTTGAGGGATTTTTGTTTCGAATTAATAAGGTGTGCATACCTAGGTGTTCCCTTCGATTGTTGGTAGTAGAGGAAGCCCATGAAGGAGGTTTAATGGGTCATTTTGGGAGGGATAAAACTTATGTTATGCTGTACTCACACTTTTATTGGCCACACATGCTTAGGGATGTTGAAATAGAGCATAGGAGAGCTTTTCACTAAAGAAGGCAATAAATAGGCTTACCTTCTTGCATGAGCACGCCGCCTATGTCAATGCCCGAGGCGTCACACTCCACTTCAAAGGGCCTAGTGAAGTCGGGAAGAGCTAGCAAGGGCGCCTTGGTTAAGACCAATTTCAGCTTGCTAAAGGCACGTTCTTGCGCCTCCTCCCACACAAATGGCGCATGCTTCTTGCGAATTTCCGTCAAGGGCGCGGCAATGGTACTAAAGTCTCTCACAAAGCGCCTATAGAAGCTTGCAAGCCCATGGAAACTCCTTACTTGGCTGATGGATGTTGGCGTGGGCCAATCTTTGATTGCTCTAATCTTCTCCTCATCCACTTGTAGGCCTTGTGTAGTCACTACAAAACCAAGAAATATAACCTCATTAGTGCAAAAACTACATTTCTTAAGATTAGCATACAAGTGTTCAGCCCTAAGGGTAAGAACTACTTCCCTTAGATGTTCTTCATGCTCCTCTAGGGACCTGCTATAGATTAAGATATCATCAAAGTATACTACAACGAACTTCCCTATAAAAAGTCTCAAAACATGGTTCTTTAGGGGCATAAAAGTAGAAGGAGCATTAGTTAACCCAAATGGCATAACAAGCCACTCATACAAACCAAACTTAGTTTTAAAGGCTGTTTTCCACTCGTCCCCCTCCTTCATTCGGATTTGATGGTAGCCATTCCGTAGGTCTATCTTGCTAAAGGTGGTGGCGCCATGTAGCTCATCAAGCATGTCATCTAGGCGGGGAATAGGGTGGCGGTACTTGATGGTGATGTCGTTGATAGCTTGACAATCAACACACATCCTCCATGTGTTGTCCTTCTTAGGCACCAAGAGCACGGGCACGGCGCACGAACTTAAGCTCTCCCTCACGTAGGCCTTGTCTAGGAGGTCTTGAACTTGCACTTGGATCTCTTGACTCTCCTTTGGGTTCATTCGGTAGGCTGGTCTATTGTGGCGCCGGGGATAAGGTCAATTTGGTGCTCAATGCCTCTCAAAGGTGGAAGGCCATGTTGTATTTCATCCGGAAACACATCCTTAAACTCCTCAAGGATGGCTGAGATAGTAGGTGGTAAGCTAGCCTTGGCTTCATCACTCATTAAGGTGAGCTCCTTACACAACATCATCAAGGTTGATGTCTAAGGGTAGGTAGTCATTTTGTACCTCAAGTTTGGAAGCTAATAAGGCTGTTGTGGGCTATTTTGTGGCCGTGGACACAAGGGTGCTAGGCTGGTGGTTAGAAGGCGTGGCTAGGGAGGGGTCTTGGCTCGACGGCTTGCTCCCCTTCTTAGCTTGTCCTTGCTCTTGCTCACTTGCCTTCTTCTTCTCAAATGCCTCCGTAATCTGCAAGGGAGTCATAGGCTTAAGAGTCACGGTTTTACCATTGAATACAAAAGAATATTTATTAGTAAAACCATCATGCATAACTCTCCTATCATATTGCCAAGGGCGGCCTAACAACACATGACAAGCTTGCATAGGCACAACATCACATAAAACCGTGTCTTCATAAGGGCCTAAAGTAAAAGTGATCTTAGCTTGCCTATTAACCTTTAACTCACCACATTCATTCATCCAATGCAACTTATATGGCCTAGGGTGATAAAATGTAGGAATTTGCAACTTAGATATCATTTCGGTGCTAGCAATATTGCAACAACTTCCTCCATCAATAATAACATTACAAACCTTTCCTTTAACCGAGCATCTAGTGTGAAACAAGTTTTCTCTTTCGTTATCTTCACAAGGAGCAGGTTGTACACTTAAATTTCTCCTAGCTATCAAAGAAGTATCATGCTCAAGACTTTTATCACAAATCATGTAAGTGTTAGCTAGGAATGAGCTAGGATGATCAAATAACACTCTCTTAGCTAATACACAATCTCCTTGCTCATATTCAATCCCATCATCATCCAAATCATCATGATCAGGCATATTAAGCTCAAAATCATCATTATCATGCTCATGCTCAGATTCGGACTCATATTGCCCTAAATGGTTAACTAGCAAAGTTCTTTTGTTAGGAAAATCCTTCATCATGTGCCCTCTTCCTTGACACTTAAAACATACAATATCCCTAGCTCTAGATGAAGGGTTAGAAGTACTCCCTTGAGTGCCTTTAGGTAGTGTAGGTGTGGGCTTGGTAGGGGCTGCTGCATAAGGAGCCTTGCTTGGGCCTCCTTGCTCCGGGGCTAGCTTCTCCTTGCTTGGCACCTCCCGGTTGTAATTCCCTTGTTGGCGACCTCCTTGGCTCCTCCATGAGCTAGGCGCGCCATAGGCAGCCTTACCTCCTTGACTTCTTGCCTTCATTTTCCTTTCTACTTTGATTGCTAGGTGGAGCGATTCTGTCATAGAGCTATAGGGAAAAAGATCTATCTCGTTAGAAAAACTTGAATTGAGAATTCGAAGATACCTAGCCATTGTAGTCTCTTCATCCTCTCGCACATTAGCCTTTACCATGGCCATTTGCATGGCATTATAGGTCTCCTCGGCGGTCATGGCTCCTTGCCTCAAGTTCTCCAACCTTTGCCTCAATTCTCTAGTGTAATGTTGAGGCACAAACCGAGCTCTCATCAAGGCCTTCATGTGCGCCCAAGTAACTACCGGTGCATCCAAAGTTCTCCTCCTATCCTTCACCAAATCATCCCACCATATCATAGCATAATCAATAAACTCAAGAGCTGCGAAATGTACCTTCTTATGCTCGGGAAAGTTATGGCATGACCATATTTGCTCTATCTTCGCCTCCCAAGCCATGTACACGTCGGGGTCACATTTGCCTTCAAAGCTTGGAATCTTCACCTTCACTTTGCCAAGGCCATCATACTCCGGATCTCGCTCCCTCCTTGGCTGGCCACCATAGGGCTCACGCCTCTGCTCGTCTTGGCGCCGGGCTTCATGAGGTCTCCGGGGCTGTTGGCTCTCCCTTCACCCGTTTGGCCTCCATTCCTCGTCATCTCCATCACCGTCCTCATCCTGCTCATAAGCTTGATTCTGAAACTGTTGAGGATAGTTAGGCATATTATCATGTATAATAGGAGAAGAAGGGATAGAAACGTGCTCCTCGAAAGCAAGTTTGCCCCATCCCGGTTGGGACACGGCGTGGTCTAAGCCTTGGACATTCCGAGAGGGCTGCGTGACATTAGAGTGCCGGGCTGCTTGAAACGCCTCTTGTTGGCTTTGGAGTGGTATTCGGTCTTGCCCTTGGTGTTGAGCCCTCGAGTGGTCTCCTACCTCCCTGCTGCCTCCTAGTGGTTGAGGCTCCGGAACTACCTTAGACGCCTCCAAGTTGGACAGCCTTGTAGTTAACCCTTCAATGCTATCTTTCAAGCCCTTGATAAGGTTAAACAACTCCGGGGAAATAGGCTCGGGGCTCGGCGTACCTGTGGGAGTTCCTGACATTGTTCAAAGACACTAAAACACTCAAACACGCTAGATTAGCTAAAATTAAAACGCCTCACAAGTGTATCACTCGAAAGCAAACTCTCACTCTCTAGTGGTGCTCAACAAGCTTGTTGATGGCTCGTCTTGTATTAGTCAAAAACCTCACGTGAGTTCAATACTTAGCCAAACAAAAGCTTTAAAATAGAAGCGAAATTCGATTTCAATCACCTTAAAAACGTGTTTAACTCAATAAAAGAGAAGAAAAGACTCAAAACGGAAAGGACAAGTTGCACGAATGTTATATGCAACTAAGTATGGACTCAAAATTTGAACTCAAGATAAGCCTTGAAAGAACTTACTCGTCAAGCCTAAGCAAGCAAACCTTGGACACCGAAGGTGTGTGAAGAAGGGCTGGTCAAGGCTAAGGCGTGGCTCGAGTGAAGTGAGCTAGGTGTGGGCCAAGGCGTGGCTAGTCTAGGGTGAAGCTAGGCTAGGCGTGAATGACTTGGTCCCTTTGAGTGAGATGAGCTCCTTTGTAGTCCTCTTTGGTTGCTGAAAAATAACACTTAGCAAGCACAACTTCAACTATTACAAACTATGAAATAAAACAAGAATAAGCTAGCAAGAATGAAATGAAATGAATAACTAAGGCTGATTTCTTTTTCTTTCTTTTCTTTTCTTTTCTTTTCTTTTTCTTTTCTTTCTTTCTTTCTTCTTTTTTTTTTTTGAATCTCGGATTTCTTTTTCTTTTTTAAACTAGAAAATCAGGCCTCAATTTGAATTTAAAAGAAACAAATGAAATAAAAATGAAAGAAATAAAATCCTATAACAACTTGAAAGTTGCTAGCTATCTATTTACTAAAATGAAAGCAAATAAAACAAATAAAAACAACCAGCTATTTCGAAACTTACTGCTGGAATTAAAGAAAAATTAAAACAAAAATGCTAAGAAAATCCTAATTATTTGCAAGAGGATAGAGTTGACCAAGTAAATAGCTAACCAAGGGTGAAAATTCAAAAATAGGCTGAAAATATGGAGTAAAGAGGTGACTGGTAGCTTGAGAATAGGCTAGACGACTCCGCCCCTTTTTTTTGAAAGTTTAGGGCTTGTTTGGTGTTGTGATTGGACGTGGGAGAAAGCTGGTGGCGGCGTGGTGGTAGGCACAAAGGGACTGGTGGTAGGCGCGGTGTAGGCGTGGTGTTGGAGTGGTGCCGGCGTCCAAAATTCACAAACAAAAGCAACAAACTTGTTAGTTCAATCAAAAAAACTTGGAATAGAAATGGCAATGGCAATAGACTCAAAACAAAGCAAGAATCAAACAAGAAAAACGAGACACTTTTGGTTTTTGAATGATTTACCGACTCTTTTTGTAGGTTGAACGTCAATTAGCTCTGATACCAATTGATATGGGGATTAGCCGCGAAGAACGGATCTAGACGAGCAACCTGTTTTCGGGAATAAAAGCAAACGAAATTCAACAAACAAATATGCAAGGAAAATGTGCAAAGCAATAAGGGAAAACGAAATAGGAAAGAAGAACCGAAAGGAACAAACGATAGAACCCTTGGATTCGATTATCCAAGAACCAAACCGATGACGATTCGACCCCGCTTCTTACAACTTCACACAATCGATCTAGAATTATCGAAGGCACGAAAAGGTTGCTTCGATTCGACTTGTAGCACCAACCCGAAGGAGATTGACACACACAAGAACGAGAAAGCTATGCAAACACCACAATTCTCACGAGACAAGAGGCTGAACTCAAAGGGTTCAATTTGGCACTTAGACAAAATGTGTTTAACTTCTACACCCACAAAAAGGAAGAGAGAAAGGCTTATATACAACCTAGGCCTTCTCTCCTCAAAATAGAAAGGAAATAAATACAATAATTACAAATTAGAGTGTTATAAATAAATCCATAAAATAGACTAATTCTAGGCTTTACTTAACACTCTCTAACTAGCTTCTCACGCCAGCCTAGTCGCGCCTTGCTTCGCGCCTTGCTCACGCCTTCATCCATGCACATGCACACGTGAGGCTCTCCTATGCTCCATTCAACTTCTTCTTTGCTGGTCCAATGTGGCTAAGCATCATGACGGGCCTTGGACTCATTGGAGGTGAGCTTGAGTGAGCTTCTTGAACCATGGCTAGGAAGATAGCATCCATTTCCGCTTGGCGTTTTGATGTAGGACCATCACATGGAAGATATCAAGGTCCCATTACTAGAGCAAGGGCTAAGGAGATCCAAGAAGTTACGTCAAGGGAAGTGCTATTGCTTGGCACAATGCGTGAACCATTTAATTGACATACATCATGTGTTAATCTTTTGGTGAATGTAAGAGCAAGTGAACCAAGGGAGGAGACCATGCAGACGTTATTCACTTCCCATGCAGTCCAAGAGGATAGGTTGTTGCGCACATCCAAAGCAGCCCAAGAGGAGAAGTTGTTGCTCACGTCCAAAGCAGTCCAAGAGGAGAAGCTGTTGATCACGTCCAAGGCAGCCCAAGAGGGGAGGCAAGCAAACACGTCCAAGGCAGTCCAAGAGGGTAGGCTGCTGCTCACGTCCAAAACAGCCCAAGAGGGCAGCCAACTGATCACGTTCAAGGAGGCCCAAGAGAGTAACAAGTCAGCTCATTCGGATCATCATTTGGGCTCTTAAAATCATCCAAATCACTCATGGATCTGTTGAACAATTCAGCCCATTCAGATAGTCCATTTTGGCTCTTAAAAACGTCCAGCTCACCCCAAAGATTAGTTTGAATAAGTCAGCCTATTCTCATGCTGAATTAGTTGTTTGTTAGGTTGTTAGCTACATTAGAGGAAGCTCTCTTATTACCACCTTCCCACTAATGTTTTAGTTTTCTTTTCTTTATTTTTGTCTAGATAAAAGAGTCTATATATAGCCTCTTTAGCTGCTGATTAGTTACGTTAATTTCATTGCTTAGAATTACATTTGTAATCATTCACAAAATCAATCAAAGAACAAGAGAGTTTTTGGTTGGCATTGCTGTTGTTTGCTTGGCTGAGCTTGTTTGTGTCAACCGCCTTCGGATTGGTGCTTCGAGCCTTCACGAGTCCCTCTTTGTGCTAGTCCAGCCGGAGCTAGTGTAAAGTTGTATTGGAGACGGGTCTAGGGCATTCACGAAGTGGGGTTTTGGCTCTTCAGCCTTGGTTCCTTTCGTTGACTCTCTTTGGTTCTTCTCTACACCTTCCTGCGTCCATTCACCATCCACGTTTCATTCCGCATCTAGATTCGTTTCATTCAGCCGGATTTGAGATCATTGTGCCTAGATCGACTCATTCACGGACAATTCCGTATCAGTTGGTATCAGAGCTCAGTTGGTACAATTGATCACTCCTTTCTTCTTTGTTAACCTATTGCTTATCCAATTGAGGTTTAACTTGTGCTTGAAGTGTTCAAAAGTAAAAGCCAAGGGTTCTTAGTGCCGGACAACATCTTGAGGAGAGGTAAACACAAAACGAAAACAAAACAAAAAAAGAGCTCGAACGCTGCATACACATTCGGTAACCTTCTCTCCTACAATTCTCGTTGCAATCAGTTTCGGTTACCTTCTCTCCCTCAAATCTTTGACAAAGTCTAAGAGATCTTTCAAAAAAAAAAAAAAAAAAGACTATACAAAAACGGCTGGCCCTTTTTATTAATCAAGTACAAGAAAACTCTCTCAAAACAACTTCTACGTCATTCTAAACACAAATCACCATACCTACACCAACCCAACGGTCAATACTCCAATTAGGGGTGTCTTGATTCATCTCCGACACTAACATCAGTTTCAGCAGTTCTAGTTCCAAAGGGTTGCTAAGAAGGTTCGGAAATCGCGATCTTAAGGTGTTGGATCCTTACAACTCGAGCCACCAGCAAGGCAATACCAATGAGAGAGTGAGCAATACACAAGTGAGATCTTTGCTTTTCTAACCTAACCGGTTCTTTGTTTGTTACTTGAGCATGTCCAGGTCCCTAAGTCCCAACAAGTCTAGTAGCGAGACCGTCACGCCTGAGATGATCAGTCTATTGAAACAATTGTCCGATTCCGTAGCTAACCTATCCAAACGAGTGGAGTCTATGGAAGCACGAACACCACCAGCAGGGACGCCACCTTTGAGAACCAACTACGAGTTTGGCGGTCCTTCACGTGTTACTAGAGAGCCGGATCATCCGGATCAAGGTAATTTACAGTCCAACGTCCACCCTAATGATTCTAACATACCACCATTTGTTGATAACTTTCAGCGACAGAATGAAGTTCCTTTTGAGGACCACACTTGGGAAGGTTACAATCATCCATTCCAGCAGCCAAGGCAAGGACGAGAACGTGATAATCTGCGGCCCTATCAAGAGCAAGACGGACTCGGAAAAGTCAAAATCAAAATTCCCGTCTTTGAAGGAAAGTGTGATCCCGACGTCTATACGGAGTGGGAAACTAAAGTTGAGCAGATCTGGTTGTGTCACAACTTCAGCGAGCCTAGGAAGGTTCAGCTAGCCGCTCTTGAGTTCCAAGGCTATGCTTTGGTATGGCGGGATCACGTAGTCAAAGAAAGAGTTCGAACATTAGATCCTCAAATCACCACGTGGGAGCATATGAAGGCACTAATGAGGTCCCGGTTCATTCCACCTCACTATACCCGAGAGCTTCGACAACGGCTGGAAACTTTGAGACAAGGCTCACTTAGCGCTGAGGAAGCCTATACGAATATGCAAGTTGCTATGGTGAAGGCCAACGTCCTAGAGGATGAAGAAAACACTATGGCTTGGTACCTTCGTATTCTGAATTCTAATTTGGCTAATGAAGTTGATATGTATCCCTACAGCACCATGGAGCAATTACTACACTTGGCCATTAAGGTGGAAAGGAAGACTAAGGTGCAAAACCGGGAATACAAGTCACCTCATGGGGCGCCCAACGCTTGGAAAGCACAAGGGAGCCGGCTGCCTAACCACAGCAAGGATCAAGGAGGCCGGAAGAAGGAGAGAAAGTCGGCACCTATGGGCCAAGAAGGGCAAAGAAGGTCTTCTACACCGTCCACTATACCACGATCCTTGAATGAGCCTTCGAGTGATCATCGAGAGAGTACTCCTATCTCTAACTCTAGAACTAGGGACATTGTGTGTTTTAAATGCCAAGGTAGAGGACACATGAGTAAAGAATGTATTAATAGACGCACTTTGATCATAATGAGAATGATGATTGCATTGAGTATGAACAAGGTGAATCTTTGATAGCTAGGAGAACTTTGCATGTCCAACTAGCACCTTGTGAGGATAACCAACGTGAAAATCTATTTCGTACTAGGTGTAGTATTAAAGGCAAAGTGTGTAATGTGATAATTGATGGAGGAGGTTGTTGCAACATAGCTAGCACTGAAATGGTAAACAAATTACAACTTCTTACATTTTATCACCCTAGGCCATATAAACTACATTGGATGAATGAGTGTGGAGAACTTAAGGTCAATAAACAAACTAAGGTCAATATAACATTAGGATCATATGAGGATGTTATTACATGTGATGTTGTGCCTATGAATGCTTGTCACTTGTTGCTTGGTCGTCCATGGCAATATGATAGGAAAGTTGTCCATGATGGGTTTTCTAATAAATATAGCTTTGAGTATAAAGGTAAAACTTTAACACTTAAACCTATGACACCTTTACAAATAGCCGAGTACTATGAGAACAAGAGGGTAGAGCAAGGAACCCCTCCAAAGCCTAAGATCACACGGCCTAAGAGTAAGGAGAACAAAACCCATCAAACACTATTAGTATAACCAACAAGTAGCTATCTTGTGTCTAGGAATGAATATGTCACTAACTATGCTTCTGTGGATGTGCTAATGATGAGTTTGTGTAAATCTCTAGTGAATGTGTCTCATGACTCTACGATTCCACTTCCTAGTTCTATCCAGGGGCTGTTAGACGAGTTTAGGGACGTTTTTCCTGAGGAGATTCCAGCCGGCTTGCCGCCCATTAGGGGCATTGAACACCAAATAGATTTAATACCCGGAGCCACTCTTCCCAATAGGCCCGCCTATAGGATGAACCCTACGGAAGCCCAAAAGGATAATACTTGGAGAATGTGTATTGATTGTAGAGCAATCAATAACATTACTATGAGTGGCTAGTACCCAAGAAGGATAATACTTGGAGAATGTGTATTGATTGTAGAGCAATCAATAACATTACTATCAAGTATAGACACCTGATTCCCCGTTTAGATGACATGCTTGATGAGTTACATGGAGCTACAATTTTCACTAAGGTTGACCTTAGGAGTGGCTACCATCAAATTAGAATGAGGGAAGGGGATGAATGGAAAACAGCTTTTAAAACCAAATTTGGTCTCTATGAGTGGCTAGTAATGCCTTTTGGCTTAACTAACGCTCCTAGTACCTTCATGAGATTAATAAATCATATTTTGAGACCTTATATTGGTTTATTTGTTGTAGTATACTTTGATGACATTCTTATCTGTAGTAAGACTTTAAAAGAGCATGAAAATCATTTGAGAGATGTGCTTGCTACATTGCGTATAGAATACTTGTATGCTAATATTCAAAAATGTGATTTCTATACTAACCGAATGATTTTTCTTGGTTTTGTAGTAAGTGTCAATGGTTTGCAAGTGGATGAGGACAAGGTGAAGGCAATCAATGAATGGCCCATTCCTAGGTCGGTTGGCGACGTGAGGAGTTTCCATGGCCTAGCTACATTCTATAGAAGATTTGTTAGAGATTTTAGTACTATTGCAGCACCACTCACGGCTTTGACCAAAAAGAAGGTTCCTTTTGAGTGGAATGAACCGCAGCAAAGAGCCTTTGAAGAGCTCAAGAGACGCCTCACCCATGAACCACTACTCGCTCTACCGGACTTCACTAAACCCTTTGAGGTTGAATGCGACCCGTCCGGTATTGGTATTGGCGGCGTCCTTATGCAAGAAAGTAAGCCTCTATGATGTAGGAACATCACATACAAGCTATCAAGGTCCCATTACTAGAGCAAGAGCTAAGGAGATCCAAGAGGTTATGTCAAGGGAAGTGCTATTGCTTGACACAATGCGTGAACCATTTAATTTCCATACATCATGTGTTAATCTTTTGATGAATGTAGGAGCAAGTGAACCAAGCAAGGAGACCATGCCAACGTACTCACTTCCCATGCAGCTCGAGGAGACCATGCAGGCTGCTTTTGCTCACGTCCAATGCAGCCCAGGAGAGGAGGCTGTTGCTCACGCCAATGCAGCCCAAGAGGAGGCTGGTGCTCACGTCCAATGCAGCCCATGCTCACTCCCAATGCAGTCCAAGAGAAGGCTGTTGATCACGTCCAAAGCAGCCCACGAGGTTAGCCTGCTGCTCACGTCCAAGGCAGCCCAAGAGCAAAGGGAGGAGACGTCCAAGGCAGCCCAAGAGCAAAGGGAGCTGCTGCTCACATCTAAAACAGCCCAAGAAGACAGCTAGCTGATCATGTTTAAAGAGGCCTAAGAGAGTAACAATTCAGCTCATTCGGATCATCATTTAGGCTCTTTAAACACATCCAAATCACTCATGGATCTGTTGAACAATGCAGCCAATTCGGATAGCCCATTTGGCTCCTTAAAAACGTTAAAAAAACATCCAGCTTGCACTCCAAGGATAAGTTGAATAATTCAGCCTATTTTTAAGCTGAAATTAGTGTTTGTTAGGTTGTTAGCTACATTAGAGGAAGCTCTCTTATTACCACCTTCCCACTAATGTTTTCACCTTTCTTTTCTTTATTTTTGTCTAGATAAAAGAGTCTATTTATATAGCCTCTTTAGCTGCAGATTAGTTACGTTAAATCCATTGCTTAGAATTGCATTTGTAAACATTTCACAAAATCAATCAAAGAACAAGAGAGTTTTTGGTTGGCATTGTTGTTGTTGCTTGGCTGAGCTTGTTTGTGTCAACCGCCTTCGGATTGGTGCTTCGAGCCTTCATGAGTCCCTCTTTGTGCTAGTCCAGCCGGAGCTAGTGTAAAGTTGTATTGGAGACGGGTCTAGGGCAGTCACGATTGGGGTTTTGGCTCTTCAGCCTTGGTTCCTTCATTGGCTCTCTCTTTGGTTCTTCTCTCACCTTTCCTGCGCCTATTCATCATCTTCGTTTCACTCCGCCTACTTAATTCGCTTCATTCAGTCCGTTTCGAGATCATTGTGCCTAGATCGACTCAATCACGGATTACACCATATCAGTTGGTATCAGAGCTCAGTTGGTACAATTGATCACTTCTTCTTGTTAACCTTATTGCTTATCCAATTGAGATCTAACTTGTGCTTGAAGTGTGCCAATTCAAAAGGCCAGACAACATCTTGAGGAGAGGTAAACACAAAACAAAAACAAAAGAGCTTGAACGCAGCATACATCAATCGGTAACCTGCTCTCCCACACGTTCTCATTGAATCAATTTCGGTTACTTCTCTCTCCTACAAATCTTTGACAAAGTCTAAGAGATCTTTCAAAAAAAAAAATATATACTACACAAAACGGCTGGCCCTTATTATTGATCAAGCACAAGTAAACTCTGTCAAACAATTCAAAAAGACATTCTAAACACATTCACCCATACCTACACCAACCCAACGGTCAATACTCCAATTAAGGGTGTCTTGATTCATCTCCGTCACTAACATCGGTTTCAGCAGTTCTAGTTCCAAAGGGTTGCTAAGAAGGTTCGGAAATCACGATCTTAAGGTGTTGGATCCTTACAACTCGAGCCACCAGCTAGGCAATACCAACGAGAGTGTGAGAGATACACAAGTGAGATCTTTGTTTTCTAACCTAACCTGTTTCTTTGTTTGTTACTTGAGCATGTCCAGGTCCATAAGTCCCAGCAAGTCGAGTAGCGAGACCGTCACGCCTGAGATGATCAGTATATTGAAAAAATTGTCCGATTCCGTAACTAATCTATCCAAACTAGTGGAGTCTATGGAAGCACGAACACCACCAGCCGGAACACCACCTTTAAGAGCTAACTACGAGTTTGGCGGTCCTTCACGTGTTACTAGAGTGCCGGATCAGCCGGATCAAGGTAATGCATAGTCCAACGTCCTTCCTAATGCTTCTAACATGCCACCATTTGTTGATGATTTTCAGCGACGGAATGGAGCTCATTTTGAGGACCAAACGTGGGAGGGCTACAATCGACCATTCCAGCAGCCAAGGAAAGGACGAGACAACCTTCGTCCCTATCAAGAGCAAGACGGACTCGGAAAGGTCAAAATCAAAATTCCCGTCTTTGAAGGAAAGTGTGATCCCGACGTCTACACGGAGTGGGAAACTAAAGTTGAGCAGATTTGGTTGTGTCACAACTTCAGCGAGCCTAGGAAGGTTCAACTAGCAGCTCTTGAGTTCCAAGGCTATGCTTTGGTATGGTGGGATCACGTAGTCAAAGAAAGAGTTCGAACCTTGGATCCTCAAATCAGCACATGGGAGCATATGAAGGCACTAATGAGGGCTAGGTTCGTTCCACCTCACTATACCCGAGAGCTTCGATAAAGGCTGGAAAATTTGAGACAAGGATCACTTAGCGCTGAGGAAGCCTATACGAATATGCAAGTTGCTATGGTGAAGGCCAACGTTCTAGAGGATGAAGAAAACACTATGGCAAGGTACCTTCATATTCTGAATTCTAATTTGGCTAATGAGGTTGATATGTATCCATACAACACCATGGAGCAATTACTACACTTGGTCATCAAGGTGGAAAGGAAGACTAAGGTGCGAAACCGGGAATACAAGCCACCTCCCGGAACGCCCACTGCTTGGAAAGCACAAAACAGCCGGCTGTCTAACCACAGCAGGGAGCAAGGCGGCCGGAAGGAGGAGAGGAAATCGGCACCTATGTGCCAAGAAGGGCAAAGAAGGTCTTCTACACCGTCCACTACACCACGATCCTTGAATGAGCCTTCAAGTGATCATAGAGGGAGTACTCCTATCTCTAACTCTAGAACTAGGGACATTGTGTGTTTTAAATGCCAAGGTAGAGGTCACATGAGTAGAGAATGTCCTAATAGACGCACTTTGATCATAAATCATCTAGGAGAGTATGAGAGTGAGGATGATGTGGACTTAGATGATAAAAATGCTTTAAATGATGACAATGAACAAAATGAGAATGATGATTGCATTGAGTATGAACAAGGTGAATCTTTGATAGCTAGGAGAACTTTGCATGTCCAACTAGCACCTTGTGAGGATAACCAACGTGAAAATCTGTTTCATACTAGGTGTAGTATTAAAGGAAAAGTGTGTAATGTGATAATTGATGGAGGAAGTTGTTGCAACATAGCTAGCACTGAAATGGTAAACAAATTACAACTTCTTACATTTTATCACCCTAGACCATATAAACTACATTGGATGAATGAGTGTGGAGAACTTAAGGTTAATAAGCAAACTAAGGTCAATATAACATTAAGATCATATGAGGATGTTATTACATGTGATGTTGTGCCTATGAATGCTTGTCACTTGTTGCTTGGTCGTCCATGGCAATATGATATGAAAGTTGTCCATGATGGGTTTTCTAACAAATATAGCTTTGAGTATAAGGGTAAAACTTTAATACTTAAACCTATGACACCTTTACAAATAGCCGAGTACTATGAGAACAAGAGGGTAGAGCAAGGAACCCCTCCCAAGCCTAAGATCACACGGCCTAAGAGTAAAGAGAACAAAATCCATCACACATTGTTAGTACAACCAACAAGTAGCTATCTTGAGTCTAGGAATGAATATTTCACTAACTATGCTTCTATTGATGTACTAATGATGAGTTTGTGTAAATCTCTAGTGAATGTGCCTCATGACTCTACGATTCCAATTCATATTTTGAGACCTTATATTGGTTTATTTGTTGTAGTCTACTTTGATGACATTCTTATCTATAGTAAGACTTTAAAGGAGCATGAAAATCATTTGAGAGATGTGCTTGCTACATTGCGTATAGAATACTTGTATGCTAATATTCAAAAATGTGATTTCTATACTAACCGAGTGATTTTTCTTGGTTTTGTAGTTAGTACCACTTTTAATGTAGGAGATTTGAGCCCCTATGAAGGAGATTCGGAACAAGATGAAAATTCGGGGTCGAATTCTTTCCAAGAAGGAGTGGATGATGTAGGACCATCACATGGAAGCTATCAAGGTCCCATTACTAGAGCAAGAGCTAAGGAGATCCAAGAGGTTATGTCAAGGGAAGTGCTATTGCTTGACACAATGCGTGAACCATTTAATTGCCATACCTCATGTGTTAATCTTTTGATGAATGTAGGAGCAAGTGAGCCAAGCAAGGAGACCATGCCAACGTACTCACTTCCCATGCAGCTCGAGGAGACCATGCAGGCTGCTATTGCTCACGTCCAATGCAGCCCAGGAGAGGAGGCTGTTGCTTACGCCAATGCAGCCCAAGAGGAGGCTGGTGCTTACGTCCAATGCAGCCCATGCTCACGCCCAATGCAGTCCAAGAGGAGGTTGTTGATCACGTCCAAAGCAGCCCACGAGGTTAGCCTGCTGCTCACGTCCAAGGCAGCCCAAGAGCAAAGGGAGGAGACGTCCAAGGCAGCCCAAGAGCAAAGGGAGCTGCTGCTCACATCTAAAACAGCCCAAGAAGGCAGCCAGCTGATCATGTTTAAAGAGGCCCAAGAGAGTAACAATTCATCTCATTCGGATCATCATTCGGGCTCTTTAAACACATCCAAATCATTTATGGATATGTTGAACAATGCAGCCCATTCGGATAGCCCATTTGGCTCCTTAAAAACGTTAAAAAACGTCCATCTTGCACTCCAAGGATAAGTTGAATAATTCAGCCTATTTTTAAGCTGAAATTAGTGTTTGTTAGGTTGTTAGCTACATTAGAGGAAGCTCTCTTATTACCACCTTCCCACTAATGTTTTCAGCTTTCTTTTCTTTATTTTTGTCTAGATAAAAGAGTCTATTTATATAGCCTCTTTAGCTGCAGATTAGTTACGTTAAATCCTGATGTAAGACCATCACATGGAAGCTATCAAGGTCCCATTACTAGAGCAAGAGCTAAGGAGATCCAAGAGGTTATGTCAAGGGAAGTGCTATTGCTTGACACAATGCGTGAACCATTTAATTTCCATACCTCATGTGTTAATCTTTTGATGAATGTAGGAGCAAGTGAACCAAGCAAGGAGACCATGCCAACGTACTCACTTCCCATGCAGCTCGAGGAGACCATGCAGGCTGCTGTTGCTCATGTCCAATGCAGCCCAGGAGAGGAGGCTGTTGCTCACGCCAATGCAGCCCAAGAGGAGGCTGGTGCTCACGTCCAATGCAGCCCAGGAGAGGAGGCTGTTGCTCACGCCCAATGCAGCCCATGCTCACGTCCAATGCAGTCCAAGAGGAGGCTGTTGATCACGTCCAAAGAAGCCCACGAGGTTAGCCTGCTGCTCACGTCCAAGGCAGCCCAAGAGCAAAGGGAGGAGACGTCCAAATCAGCCCAAGAGCAAAGGGAGCTGCTACTCACATCTAAAACAGCCCAAGAAGGCAGCCAGCTGGTCACTTTCAAAGAGGCCCAAGAGAGTAACAATTCAGCTCATTCGGATCATCATTTAGGCTCTTTAAACACATCCAAATCACTCATGGATCTGTTGAACAATGCAGCCCATTCGGACAGCCCATTTGGCTCTTGAAAATCGGCCAGCTTGCACTCCAAGGATAAGTTGAATAATTCAGCCTATTTTTAAGCTGAAATTAGTGTTTGTTAGGTTGTTAGCTACATTAGAGGAAGCTCTCTTATTACCACCTTCCCACTAATGTGTTCAGCTTTTTTTTCTTTATTTTTGTCTAGATAAAAGAGTCTATTTATATAGCCTCTTTAGCTGCAGATTAGTTACGTAAATTCCATTGCTTAGAATTGCATTTGTAATCATTCAGAAAATCAATCAAAGAACAAGAGAGTTTTTGGTTGGCATTGCTATTGTTGCTTGGCTGAGCTTGTTTGTGTCAACCGCCTTCGGATTGGTGCTTCGAGCCTTCACGAGTCCCTCTTTGTGCTAGTCCAGCCGGAACTAGTGTAAAGTTGTATTGGAGACGGGTCTAGGGCAGTCACGATTGGGGTTTTGGCTCTTCAGCCTTGGTTCCTTCATTGGCTCTCTCTTTGGTTCTTCTCTCACCTTTCCTGCGCCTATTCATCATCTTCGTTTCACTCCGCCTACTGAATTCGCTTCATTCAGTCCGTTTCGAGATCATTGTGCCTAGATCGACTCAAACACGGATCACACCGTATCAGTTGGTATCAGAGCACAGTTGGTACAATTGATCACTTCTTCTTCTTGTTAACCTTATTGCTTATCCAATTGAGATCTAACTTGTGCTTGAAGTGTGCCAATTCAAAAGCCGGACAACATCTTGAGGAGAGGCAAACACAAAACGAAAACAAAACAAAAGAGAAAGCTCAAACGCTGCATACACGTTTCGGTAACCCTATCTACAATCAATTACGGTTACTTCTCTCTCCTACAAATCTTTGACAAAGTCTAAGAGATCTTTCAAAAAAAAAAAAAACACTACAAAAAAAACGGCTGGCCTTGTTTTTATTGATCAAGCAGAAGTAAACTCTGTCAAACAATTCAAAAAGACATTCTAAACACATTCACCCATACCTACACCAACCCAACGGTCAATACTCCAGTTAAGGGTGTCTTGATTCATCTCCGTCACTAACATCGGTTTCAGCAGTTCTAGTTCCAAAGGGTTGCTAAGAAGGTTCGGAAATCGCGATCTTAAGGTGTTGGATCCTTACAACTCGAGCCACCAGCTAGGCAATACCAACGAGAGTGTGAGCGATACACAAGTGAGATCTTTGTTTTCTAACCTAACTTGTTTCTTTGTTTGTTACTTGAGCATGTCCAGGTCCATAAGTCCCAACAAGTCGAGTAGCGAGACCGTCACGCCTGAGATGATCAGTATATTGAAAAAATTGTCCGATTCCGTAACTAATCTATCCAAATGAGTGGAGTATATGGAAGCACGAACACCACCAGCCAGAACACCACCTTTAAGAGCTAACTACGAGTTTGGCGGTCCTTCACGTGTTACTAGAGAGCCGGATCAGCCGGATCAAGGTAATGTACAGTCCAACGTCCTTCCTAATGCTTCTAACATGCCACCATTTGTTGATGATTTTTAGCGACGGAATGGAGCTCATTTTGAGGACCAAACGTGGGAGGGATACAGTCGGCCATTCCAGCAGCCAAGGCAAGCATGAGACAACCTTCGTCCCTATCAAGAGCAAGACGGACTCGGAAAGGTCAAAATCAAAATTTCCGTCTTTGAAGGAAAGTGTGATCCCGACGTCTACACGGAGTGGGAAACTAAAGTTGAGCAGATTTGGTTGTGTCACAACTTCAGCGAGCCTAGGAAGGTTCAACTAGCAGCTCTTGAGTTCCAAGGCTATGCTTTGGTATGGTAGGATCACGTAGTCAAAGAAAGAGTTCGAACCTTGGATCCTCAAATCAGCACATGGGAGCATATGAAGGCACTAATGAGGGCTAGGTTCGTTCCACCTCACTATACCCAAGAGCTTCGACAAAGGCTGGAAAATTTGAGACAAGGATCACTTAGCGCTGAGGAAGCCTATACGAATATGCAAGTTGCTATGGTGAAGGCCAACGTTCTAGAGGATGAAGAAAACACTATGGCAAGGTACCTTCGTATTCTGAATTCTAATTTGGCTAATGAGGTTGATATGTATCCATACAGCACCATGGAGCAATTACTACACTTGGCCATCAAGGTGGAAAGGAAGACTAAGGTGCGAAACCGGGAATACAAGCCACCTCCCGGAACGCCCACTGCTTGGAAAGCACAAAACAGCCGGCTGTCTAACCACAGCAGGGAGCAGGGCGGCCGGAAGGAGGAGAGGAAATCGGCACCTATGTGCCAAGAAGGGCAAAGAAGGTCTTCTACACCGTCCACTACACCACGATCCTTGAATGAGCCTTCAAGTGATCATAGAGGGAGTACTCCTATCTCTAACTCTAGAACTAGGGACATTGTGTGTTTTAAATGCCAAGTTAGAGGTCACATGAGTAGAGAATGTCCTAATAGACGCACTTTGATCATAAATCATATAGGAGAGTATGAGAGTGAGGATGATGTGGACTTAGATGATAAAAATGCTTTAAATGATGACAATGAACAAAATGAGAATGATGATTGCATTGAGTATGAACAAGGTGAATCTTTGATAGCTAGGAGAACTTTGCATGTCCAACTAGCACCTTGTGAGGATAGCCAACGTGAAAATTTGTTTCATACTAGGTGTAGTATTAAAGGAAAAGTGTGTAATGTGATAATTGATGGATGAAGTTGTTGCAACATAGCTAGCACTGAAATGGTAAATAAATTACAACTTCTTACATTTTATCACCCTAGACCATATAAACTACATTGGATGAATGAGTGTGGAGAACTTAAGGTCAATAAGCAAACTAAGGTCAATATAACATTAAGATCATATGAGGATGTTATTACATGTGATATTGTGCCTATGAATGCTTGTCACTTGTTGCTTGGTCGTCCATGGCAATATGATATGAAAGTTGTCCATGATGGGTTTTCTAACAAATATAGCTTTGAGTATAAGGGTAAAACTTTAATACTTAAACCTATGACACCTTTACAAATAGCCGAGTACTATGAGAACAAGAGGGTAGAGCAAGGAACCCCTCCCAAGCCTAAGATCACACGGCCTAAGAGTAAAGAGAACAAAATCCATCACACATTGTTAGTACGACCAACAAGTAGCTATCTTGAGTCTAGGAATGAATATGTCACTAACTATGCTTCTATTGATGTACTAATGATGAGTTTGTGTAAATCTCTAGTGAATGTGCCTCATGACTCTACGATTCCACTTCATATTTTGAGACCTTATATTGGTTTATTTGTTGTAGTCTACTTTGATGACATTCTTATCTATAGTAAGACTTTAAAGGAGCATGAAAATCATTTGAGAGATGTGCTTGCTACATTGCGTATAGAATACTTGTATGCTAATATTCAAAAATGTGATTTCTATACTAACCGAGTGATTTTTCTTGGTTTTGTAGTTAGTACCACTTTTAATGTAGGATATTTGAGCCCCTATGAAGGAGATTCGGAACAAGATGAAAATTTGGGGTCGAATTCTTTCCAAGAAGGAGTGGATGATGTAGGACCATCACATGGAAGCTATCAAGGTCCCATCACTAGAGCAAGAGCTAAGGAGATCCAAGAGGTTATGTCAAGGGAAGTGCTATTGCTTGACACAATGCGTGAACCATTTAATTTCCATACCTCATGTGTTAATCTTTTGATGAATGTAGGAGCAAGTGAGCC
The DNA here is from genome assembly GCA_033239125.1 of Fagopyrum homotropicum. Classification (NCBI taxonomy): domain Eukaryota; kingdom Viridiplantae; phylum Streptophyta; class Magnoliopsida; order Caryophyllales; family Polygonaceae; genus Fagopyrum; species Fagopyrum homotropicum. The sequence goes on from BSWB01000005.1 coordinate 66,505,014, forward strand.
AAGAGAGTTTTTCCATACCTCATGTGTTATTACCACCTTCCCACTAATGTTTTCAGCTTTCTTTTCTTTATTTTTGTCTAGATAAAAGAGTCTATTTATATAGCCTCTTTATCTGCAGATTAGTTACGTAAAATCCATTGCTTAGAATTGCATTTGTAATCATTCAGAAAATCAATCAAAGAACAAGAGAGTTTTTGGTTGGCATTGCTATTGTTGCTTGGCTGAGCTTGTTTGTGTCAACCGCCTTCGGATTGGTGCTTCGAGCCTTCACGAGTCCCTCTTTGTGCTAGTCCAGCCGGAACTAGTGTAAAGTTGTATTGGAGACGGGTCTAGGGCAGTCACGATTGGGGTTTTGGCTCTTCAGCCTTGGTTCCTTCATTGGCTATCTCTTTGGTTCTTCTCTCACCTTTCCTACGCCTATTCATCATCTTCGTTTCACTCCGCCTACTGAATTCGCTTCATTCAGTCCGTTTCGAGATCATTGTGCCTAGATCGACTCAAACACGGATCACACCGTATCAAATCCATTGCTTAGAATTGCATTTGTAAACATTTCACAAAATCAATCAAAGAACAAGAGAGTTTTTGGTTGGCATTGTTGTTGTTGCTTGGCTGAGCTTGTTTGTGTCAACCGCCTTCAGATTGGTGCTTCGAGCCTTCACGAGTCCCTCTTTGTGCTAGTCCAGCCGGAGCTAGTGTAAAGTTGTATTGGAGACGGGTCTAGGGCAGTCACGATTGGGGTTTTGGCTCTTCAGCCTTGGTTGCTTCATTGGCTCTCTCTTTGGTTCTTCTCTCACCTTTCCTGCGTCTATTCATCATCTTCGTTTCACTCCGCCTACTGAATTCGCTTCATTCAGTCCGTTTCGAGATCATTGGGCCTAGATCGACTCAATCACGGATTACACCGTATCACTTTAGCTTTCTTTAGTGAAAAATTGAAGGGTGCATGCTTAAACTACTCCACTTATGACAAAGAATTGTATGCCTTGTTTAGAGTACTCAAAACATGGCAACATTACCTTTGGCCTCAAGAGTTTGTTTTGAAAACCGATCATGATTTACTTAGACACTTTAGGAGCCAAGATAAGCTAGATAGGCGGCATGGTAGGTGGATAGAGTTCATCGAAACCTTTCCTTACATTATCAACTATAAGAAAGGAAAGGATAATGTCGTAGCGGATGCATTGTCTAGGAGATACACCTTAATCACCACCTTGGATTCTAGGATGTTAGGTTTTACTTACATTAAAAAATTATATGTGGATGATGCTGAATTTGAGAAGATATTTCATAAATGCACTATTCAAGGCCCTTATGATAAGTATTTTGTGTTTGAAGGTTTCTTGTTTAAAGTGGATAAGATTTGCATACCTAGATGTTCCCTTAGGATCTTATTGGTAGAAGAAGCCCATAAAGGAGGTTTAATGGGACATTTTGGGAGGGACAAAACTTATCACATGTTGCAAACTCACTTTTATTGGCCTCATATGTTAAGAGATGTAGAATACATGCTGAAAAGGTGCATTGAATGTCTTAAGGCCAAAGCTAGGGTACAACCCCACGGGCTGTATACACCCTTACCAACGCCTAATGGCCCTTGGGACGATATAAGTATGGATTTCATTGTTGGACTACCTAGGACTAAGAAAGGAAGAGATTCCTTTTTTGTGGTAGTAGATAGATTCTCTAAAATGGCACATTTTATTCCATGTCATAAAACTGATGATGCATATAATGTTGCTAATCTTTTCTTTAAGGAAATAGTGAGATTGCATGGAATACCTAAAATTATTGTTAGTGATAGGGATGTCAAGTTTTTGAGTTTCTTTTGGAAAACGCTTTGGGGAAAAATGGGCACTAGATTACTATTCTCGACCCCTAGTCATCCCCAAACAGATGGGCAAACGGAAGTCACCAATAGGACCCTAATGACCCTCCTTAGAACCATGTTGAAAGATAACTTAAAAGAATGGGAAGACATGTTACCACATATTGAGTTTGCTTATAATCGCACCATGCACTCTTCCACTTCGTTATCGCCTTTCAAATGTGTATATGGATTTAACCCTTTAATTCCTTTGGACTTATTACCGATTCCTCGAAAGGATCGAGTAGCTTTTGATGCTTTGGAACAGGCGGACTACATTAAGGAACTTCATGCTAAGACCAAGGCTGCACTTGATAAGAAGGGCGTTGAAACCGCAGCTCGGAATAACAAAGGACGTCGGAAGATGGTTTTCCAGCCCGGCGACTTAGTTTGGCTACATCTAAGGAAAGAGCGGTTTCCGACAAAACGCCATTCCAAGCTAGCACCACGGGGTGATGGACCATTCAAAGTCTTACACCGGATTAACAACAATGCATATGTGTTGGACTTACCGGACGAGTATGGAGTTAGTACCACTTTTAACGTAGGAGATTTGAGCCCCTATGAAGGAGTTTCCGAACAAGATGAAAATTCGGGGTCGAATTCTTTCCAAGAAGGAGTGGATGATGTAGGACAATCACATGGAAGATATCAAGGTCCCATTACTAGAGCAAGGGCTAAGGAGATCCAAGAAGTTACGTCAAGGGAAGTGCTATTGTTTGGCACAATGCGTGAACCATTTAATTTCCATACATCATGTGTTAATCTTTTGGTGAATGTAGGAGCAAGTGAACCAAGGGAGGAGACCATGCAGACGTTATTCACTTCCCATGCAGTCCAAGAGGATAGGCTGTTGCTCACATCCAAAGCAGCCCAAGAGGAGAAGCTGTTGCTCAAGTTGATACGGAGATTTTCCCGTCGAGCCGGATCAAGCACTATCAACACGAGAAAGCTGAAAACGACTCCATGGGACTCATAGTTGCAGAAGCTTGTAGACTCTTTTGTGGAAAGGGAAACTAAAACTACGAAAGGGAAAGATAGGAGGCAAGCAAGCTATGCTACCCTACCAACCCATTGATACAACCAGCCAAGAACCAATACCACAAACGGGTACAACCCATGGACTAGATCGATCAAGAACCGAATCCAAGAATGACACAACCCTCTCGTCTATAAGGCGATGGACCGATTATGAGAAACCCATCCCAAACAATGCAAAGCACCATGGCTAAAGAGCCAAGACACAATTGCAAATGATGTGATAAACCCGCTCATCGAGTAATCTAGGCCCATCTCACAAGAACGATACAACTCGAGCTCCAATCTCCATTGGAGGCGAGAGCGAAAGACGTTCAATCAACTCAACGGCTGCTTATCTATTACATGCAAAAACTGTTCTTACAAAGGGTTGGAAGTTCCCTTAAATAGGCATCTTCCAAAAAACTAAAATAAAGACAACTAAACCAACAATTAATAAACCTAAAATAACTAAGGAAATAAAGCATTGAACCGGCTCTTAAAATGCAAGTGAACCGGCCCCAAATAAACAACTTAATCCTAATTAAAACAAAAACAATTAGGCACTAATGATTACAAGCTTCAGCATCAATCAGCTTCTTCGTCTTCGGTTCCGTATCATTCTCTCCTTCTTGGAGAAGATTCGTCCCCGAAGCTTGTGGTAAGTCCGATGGAGGCAATACGGGGTAGAGGTACTCCGACGCAATGAAACGACTAACATCACCCTTATCATCCGGCCAGTTAACTATGTGCACATAACCAAACCCACGGGCAAGGACCCGAAAAGGCCCTAGACCGTTTGGGTTCGCGTCAAGCCGAGGGCGGCCTCGCTGCGGTATCTTGACCCAAACCCATGTTCCGGCCGCATGAGTGGACCTCCTCCGAGCTTGGCGAGCGGTCTCAGCGTCGAGGCGTGATGGTGGCTTGCGGTTTGCCTTAGAACGTGGGCGTCCTCTGCGGGCTGGAACACGAGCGGTTGAAGACGACTCCATGGGAGGCCGATGTCCTCGTCTTGCAAGGGCCGTGGTTGAGGACCGTAGAAAAGGTGAGACGCCGAGGCTAGGGAGATGGTTGTGGCGCTGCAGCTCGACGGGAGTAGAAGAGGGGCGGCGTGTGGCGCTGCAGTTCGACGGGAGTAGAAGAGGGAGACACGGGAGTAGAAGAGGGAGGCGTGATGGCGCTGTAGTTCGACGGAAGTAGAAGAGGGAGGAGTGATGGCGCTGCAGTTTGACGGAAATAGAAGAGGGAGATGGTTATGGGTTTAGCAAATTTTGTGGAGGCAAAGTGATAGGATCACAAAGGCTGAAACGTGATGGCTAAAATGTAGGAGGTGGTTATGGGTTTAGCTAATGTTGTGGAGGCAAAGTGATAGGATCACACGAAGCATTAGCTAAAATGTAGGAGGTGGTTATGGGTTTAGCTAATGTTATGGAGGCAAAGTGATAGGATCACACGAAGTATTAGCTAAAATGTAGGAGGTGGTTATGGGTTTAGCTAATGTTGTGGAGGCTGAAAACGTGTAGATAGTTTTTTTTTTTGTGTTTTTTTGAATATGGACGAGAGGTGGGTATGGGTAATGGGGTAGTGGGCGGTTTTGGTCGAAAGAGTGGAGGGTGTACGTGGGGGCAGTTTGGAGGGTTGTGTCGTTCTTGGATTCGATTCTTGATCGATCTAGTCCATGGGTTGTACCGTTTGTGGTATTGGTTCTTGGCTGATTGTATCAATGGGTTGGTTCAAGGGTAGCATAGCTTGCTTGCCTCCTATCTTTCCCTTTCGTAGCTTTAGTTTCCGTTTCCACAAAAGAGTAAGAGGAGAAGCTGTTGATCACGTCCAAGGCAGCCCAAGAGGGGAGGCAAGCAAACACGTCCAAGGCAGTCCAAGAGGGTAGGCTGCTGCTCACGACCAAAACAGCCCAAGAGGGCAGCCAGCTGATCACGTTCAAGGAGGCCCAAGAGAGTAACAAGTCAGCTCATTCGGATCATCATTTGGGCTCTTAAAATCATCCAAATCACTCATGGATCTGTTGAACAATTCAGCCCATTTGGATAGTCCATTTTGGCTCTTAAAAACGTCCAGCTCACTCCAAAGATTAGTTTGAATAAGTCAGCCTATTCTCATGCTGAATTAGTTGTTTGTTAGGTTGTTAGCTACATTAGAGAAAGCTCTCTTATTACCACCTTCCCACTAATGTTTTAGTTTTCTTTTCTTTATTTTTGTCTAGATAAAAGAGTCTATATGTAGTCTCTTTAGCTGCTGATTAGTTACGTTAATTTCATTGCTTAGAATTACATTTGTAATCATTCACAAAATCAATCAAAGAACAAGAGAGTTTTTGGTTGGCATTACTGTTGTTTGCTTGGCTGAGCTTGTTTGTGTCAACCGCCTTCGGATTGGTGCTTCGAGCCTTCACGAGTCCCTCTTTGTGCTAGTCCAGCCGGAGCTAGTGTAAAGTTGTATTGGAGACGGGTCTAGGGCATTCACGAAGTGGGGTTTTGGCTCTTCAGCCTTGGTTCCTTCCGTTGACTCTCTTTGGTTCTTCTCTACACCTTCCTGCGCCCATTCACCATCCACGTTTCATTCCGCATCTGGATTCGTTTCATTCAGCCGGATTCGAGATCATTGTGCCTAGATCGACTCATTCACGGACAATTCCGTATCACGTTTGGCTTGAGCTCTTGTTAGGGCCCCTTGTGGTGTTGAAGATGGAGCTAGCTTGGATGACCCTTCATCATTTGTAGCCATATGACTCAGTTAGGCGCAAATGTCACGAATGAACGTCAAACCATGCATGAACAAGGGAAAAACTACCTAAATGAGTTCCTAAACTAGTGTCATAAATCATGTAATCAAGCCCGGTTGATTGTACATCTTCGGTTGTAGAGAGATTTAGCATGGATAGAGGTTGAGATTCAGTTCCCGGACTTAGACCCTCTCCTGGCTACTTTGGAGTTACTACCTGATCTGTTGGGAGAGATTCGACAAAAGCATGAGAATTGTCCGACTTTGATTAGAATCCGAGACAGGATGTCTCAAGATAAGGCACCTCATTTGACCATTGGTGCTGATGGAGTGATGAGGCGTCAAGATCGTATTTGTGTACCATCAGACAGTGAGCTGAGAGAGAGGATATTGGGTGAGGCTCACGGTACCCCATACTCAGTACATCCCGGAGCAAGTAAGATGTACAAATACGTGAAATGTTCCTTATGGTGGGGTGATTTGAAGCCCGACTTGGCTCGATATGTGTGTGCCCTGCTAGCAGGTCAAGATTGAGCATCGCAGGTCCGGAAGAGAGCTCCATCCTTTGCTAGTGCCACAGTGGAAGTGGGAGGACATCTCCATGAACTTTGTCACTGGATTGAGACTCAATAGAGAGTTTGATGCTACCTAGGTAGTGTTTAACCGACTGACGAAGACCGCCCGTTTCATTCCAATTAAGGAAACGTGGCCCGTGAGTCGTCTAGCTGAGAAGTTCACCATACACATTGTTAGACTCCATGAAATGCCGAGGACTATCGTTTCCAATAGAGACGGACGTTTCACCTTGAGGTTTTAGAAGCAACTACATACGGATTTTGGGACAAGTCTCCACTTTACCATTGCTTATCACCCACAGACTCACAGTGAATTTAAGAGGACCATCCAAGCAATGAGGACATGTTGCGAGTATGTGTGCTGGATTAGGGACATGTATGGCCAGATTACCTTCCCCTTATAGAGTTTTCGTATAATAATAGCTGCAACACGTCTATCGGGATGGATCCTTACGAGGCTTTGTACGAGCGGAAATTCCGTACACCATTATGTTGGGCTGAGTCTAGTAGAGTTGATGAAGTAGCTCCAGAGTAGATACAAGATGACATCGCTCGAGTCGCTCTGGCCTGGGAGCGGATGCTAGTAGATACAAGATGGCATCGCTCGAGTCGCTCTGACATCGCTCGAGTCAAAACTCCACGACGACAAGGGGTAAGATCCTATTTTTAGCCTTCACCGCCCTGTGGTGAAGGGTGCCGCCCATGCGGCAAGCCGCCCCTGCAGTTGACTACAGATCACGTCCGATTTGATTTTCGTTCGTTTTATTTCCTTCCATAGATAGAAGATCCGATCTTCTATCTTATGGACCAGATTTCTTATCACATTCTTAACCGTAGAACGTCCTTTTATCTATCCTTATCTTGTAGAGATCTCTTAGAGATCATTGAGACTAGATGTTATAGACATCTAGCAACCGTTTTGTTCCTGATTCGTGATGCCTTGTGTTAACTGTGATACGGAACCGAAAACGAAGAAGCTGATTGATGCTGAAGTTTGTAATCATTAGTTGCCTAAATTGTTTGTGTTTTGATTAGGATTAAGTTGTTTATTTGGGGCCGGTTCACTTGCATTTTAAGAGCCGGCTCATTGTTTTATTTTCTTAGTTATTTTAGGTTTATTAATTGTTGGTTTAGTTGTCTTTATTTTAGTTTTTGGAAGATGCCTATTTAAGGGAGTTTCTTCTCCTTTGTAAGAACAAGTTTTTAATGCAATAGATAAGCAGTTCTTGTTTTGAACGAACGTCTTTCCCCTCTCGCCCTCCAATGGAGCTTGGAGCCTGAGTTGTATGTTTTCTTGTGAGATGGACCTAGATTACTCGATGAGTGGGTTATCACATCATTTGCAATTGTGTCTTGACTCTTTATCCATGGTGCTTTGCATTGTTTGGGATGAGTTCCTCAAAATTGGTCCATCGCTTTATAGACGAGAGGGTTGTGTCGTTCTTGGATTCGGTTCTTGATCGATCTAGTCCATGGGTTGTACCGTTTGTGGTATTGGTTCTTGGCTGATTGTATCAATGGGTTGGTTCAAGGGTAGCATAGCTTGCTTGCCTCCTATCTTTCCCTTTCGTAGCTTTAGTTTCCCTTTCCACAAAAGAGTCTACAAGAGTCCGCAACTATGAGTCCATGGAGTCGTCCTCCAGTTTCTCGTGTTGATGGTGCTAGATCCGGCTCGACGGGCAAATCCCCGTATCAGATTGGTATCAGAGCCATATGCGCCGTCAACGTTCCGGTTCGTGATGTTCATCGGGTGTCCTTGGTGTTGCCGCCGCCCTAACCTCAGCCAAACTGCCGCCCACGTTCACTCTCCACTCGCCCACATTCACTCTCCACTCTTTCGACCAAAAAAACCGTCCACTACCCCCCTTCAACGTTCCGGCCTTTGCCTCCATGAAATTAGCAATGCCCATAACCACCTCCTACATTTTAGCCATCACGGTTCAGCCTTTGTGATCCTATCACTTGCCTCCACAAAATTAGCTAACCCATAACCACCTCCTACATTTTAGCCATCACGTTTCAGCCTTTGTGATCCTATCACTTGCCTCCACAAAATTAGCTAACCCATAACCACCTCCTACATTTTAGCCATCACGTTTCAGCCCATGTGATCTTATCACTTTGCCTCCACAAATTTTGCTAAACCCATAACCACCTCCTACATTTTAGCCATCACATCTCCCTCTTCTACTCCCGTTGACCTGCAGCCCACACGCCTTTCCCTCTTCTACTCCCATCGAACTGCAGCCCACACGCCTCTCCCTTTTCTACTCCCGTCGAACTGCAGCGCCATCACACATCCTTCTTCTACTCCCGTCACACTGCAGCGCCCTCATGCCTCTCCCTCTTCTACTCCCGTCAAGCTGCAGCGCCCTCACGCCTCCCTCTTCTACTCCCGTCGAACTGCAGCGCCACCGCCGCCCTTCTTCTCTCCCGTTGAGCTGCTGCGCCGCAGCCATCTCACCTAGTCTACGGCCTTCAACCACGGCCTTGCAAGACGAGGATCCCCGTATCAACATCGGCCTCCCATGGAGTCGTCTTCAACCGCTCGTGTTCCAGCCCGCAGAGGACGCCCACGTTCTAAGGCAAACCGCAAGCCACCATCACGCCTCGACGCTGAGACCGCTCGCCAAGCTCGAAGGAGGTCCACTCATGCGGCCGGGACATGGGTTTGGGTCAAGATACCGCAGCGAGGCCGCCCTCGGCTTGACGCGAACCCAAACGGTCTAGGGCCTTTTCGGGTCCTTGCCCGTGGGTTTGGTTATGTGCACATAGTTAACTGGCCGGATGATAAGGGTGATGTTAGTCGTTTCATTGCGTCGGAGTACCTCTACCCTGTATTGCCTCCATCGGACTTACCACAAGCTTCGGGGTCGAAGCTTTTCCAAGAAGGAGAGAATGATACGGAACCGAAAACGAAGAAGCTGATTGATGCTGAAGTTTGTAATCATTAGTTGCCTAAATTGTTTGTGTTTTGATTAGGATTAAGTTGTTTATTTGGGGCCGGTTCACTTGCATTTTAAGAGCCGGTTCATTGTTTTATTTTCTTAGTTATTTTAGGTTTATTAATTGTTGGTTTAGTTGTCTTTATTTTAGTTTTTGGAAGATGCCTATTTAAGGGAGTTTCTTCTCCTTTGTAAGAACAAGTTTTTGATGCAATAGATAAGCAATTCTTGTTTTAAACGAACGTCTTTCCCCTCTCGCACTCCAATGGAGATTGGAGCCTGAGTTGTATGTTTTCTTGTGAGATGGACCTAGATTACTCGATGAGTGGGTTATCACATCATTTGCAATTGTGTCTTGGCTCTTTAGCCATGGTGCTTTGCATTGTTTGGGATGGGTTCCTCAAAATTGGTCCATCGCTTTATAGACGAGAGGGTTGTGTCGTTCTTGGATTCGGTTCTTGATCGATCTAGTCCATGGGTTGTACCGTTTGTGGTATTGGTTCTTGGCTGATTGTATCAATGGGTTGGTTCAAGGGTAGCATAGCTTGCTTGCCTCCTATCTTTCCCTTTCGTAGCTTTAGTTTCCCTTTCCACAAAAGAGTCTACAAGAGTCCGCAACTATGAGTCCATGGAGTCGTCCTCTAGTTTCTCGTGTTGATGGTGCTAGATCCGGCTCGACGGGCAAATCCCCGTATCAAACTGGCTTTCCTTCCTCCTTTCCTATTGGAAACTGAGTTGTTGTTTGATCTGTGAGTTACCTTTTAGTGAGGTAAGTCCCTTGGACTTACTTAGCTGCATTCCGTATATTAGTTTGATTGTTTGGCTTGTTGTATTGTTCGCTAACGATCTATACCATTGTTAGCTAACGATTTATACCGATGTTGTAGATCTTCCGCAAGTTAGGGATGTTGCTGAGTGATTCGGACGGTGTGATCCGTCGGGGTTCCCGTACATTATAGGACGAGATCGGGGTTATATTCAGTTGTTGTTCTTTCAATTTCTTTTGACTTCTTACACTTCCCTTTGTTTAAACCTTTGTGTTTGTTATAAGTTTTGGTTTTCATTTATTTGTGCTTTGTTGTAAGATTCGTTGTGTCGTTGCTATTTTGAGGGTCGGAACCCATTTTGAGATCCTTGCCCGTAAGCTTCGAGTTCCCAGAACTTGGGGTGTTACAATATGGTATCAAAGCTCTAGGTTGGCAACAATGGTACTCGGAATCTTCTAAAGGTTGAATAGATAAATAAACAAAACCCGCAAGAGGTCTACATTTTCAACAAGGGGTTGTGTTTTAAACTTGTCGGTCTGGGATACATTTACGAGCGACCACCACTACCTCCGCAGATCTCAGGAGTTAGTTTTCCGTTATGTTGGCCTTTATGTGCTTATCCTGGATTTCTGCCTTTAAGTGATAGCGTGGCCTTATATATTCTTATATATCTATCCTTATACTAGATGGCGCGACCACCTCTTCCATCTACAGTCTGTGGACGAGGACGTGCAGGAAGACCTCCACTAGCTAGAGGTTGGGGCCAAGCCCTAGTTCTAACCCGCCTATTGTTGAGGCATTCGTTGAAGAAGTTGCTGAGAGCGTTGTTCCTGAGGCTGGTAACGGACCGCTACTAGGTCCGGAGCACAGCGAGCACAGTCGACCGAGTCTTGTCAAGTATCCATCGGAGCATCTACATGCCGTGACTAGGTGTAGAGAGTCGAGCAGGCTATCAGGACTAGGCGACTTGCACCAGCACAACCAGTTCCCGCGAGATCGGATGAGGTTTCACAGAGAGTGACGCATGTTGTTGCTGCACCTACTAGAGTTGTTGAGGTGGCTAGAGCACCCGAGGAAGCGAGAGAGCCGAGACCCGATTGTTGGTTGAAGGCTTTCAACCAGCTAAGAGTTCCTTCTTTCGGAGGCAAGAAAGGATTAGAGGTGGAGTTGTTGCTAGGATAGTTGGATTCTGCTATGGAGGCTATCTATTGCCCAGATAGACGTCGAGTCAACATAGCAAATACATTGCAGTAGGATCAGGCTCATCATTGGTGGAGGACCATACATAGTAAGGTTACTAGCTATGAGCAGATGAAGACTGCGATCAGGGATCGCTACTGCCCTATAGCTATGAGGAGAGATCGACTTCAGGATTTCCTCGAGGCTGGATTCAAGGATCTTCTTATTGTTGAGACCGTCAACAAGTTTCAGGAGGAGTTGCCTCTGTTGGGTTTGTCTGCACCACCCGAGTAAATGAATAACGACATAAACACTAAGAATACATTTACATGCATGCAAAATTATGATGAGAAAACGCCAAAACCATATCCAAAATATAGATAATCATTCATGCTATCAAAATACCTCATACTTGCCTCTTGCTTGGCTTCAAGCAAGGTTCAAATATTAGACACAAAACAGAATGAACTATACTCAATTAAAACTCAGCGAAAAAACTTTCGAAACCTTTTTGGTTGTGTGCTTCTTCCCATAGATCACCCTTAGAAAATGCTTCATAGCTAGTAAGAATCAATAAATGATCGAAACAAGTCATAGATATAGGAAAGCTATCATACTTCACTTGAGATTATAGAATGTGTAGTAAATCATAATCATCAAACTCAATCGTGAACAATCTAGTTCAAACCACAAAGTCAAACAACATGCTCATGGTCTCAAGGACTTTCAATCAAAGATCAAGAAACGTGTTAGGGATGGAATGTATAGGAAAGCTAATCATACTTCACTTGAACTTTCACTTCATCAACAAGATTTTCTTGCTTCTTTTCAGCATATTTCGTTACTTTTCACAATAACCGAAGCCTTGGAGATAAGCTAATCTCAATTTCTCGAGATGCCTCAAACCTTGATGCACATACCATGACCCGTTAAGACTATCAATCAATTGGACTTTGGCAAGCCACAATATCCTGGCTATGTGAATTGTGCCGAGTTACTCATCCTCATGACTAACATCCCCAAACCTATTGTTTTCTAACACTTCTCCACTTTCACTTGCTTTTTCGCTTTCTTGCTTCTAAATTCCCGGATAGGTAAAGGAAGGCAACATATATCAATAAGGGGCTAAAAAGCATGATCAAGAAGAGGAGGAAAGAATAGCGAATTTCCTTCATCTCTCCAATAAGGATGTGAGAGAACTTATAACGCAATATCAACCTTCAAATTCAGCGTGATTTGGATAAAACAACTTACTAAACATGCTCAAATTTCAAACAAAACATTCCAACCTTAGATATATCATAAATCATTTGAAACGTATAAAGATCATAAAAACTAATCAACAAACAATTTTCATTTTGTGGATCATATCCAGCTTAGAAGCACAACACTACTACAAAAACCACATTTAATCCCGGGCGGTTTTATGATTTTAACCCGGATATGTAGTGATATAGCTCCGGGCTTCAAAGTGGTGTGATATTAGGTCAAATATTCCGGACCTATAAAACACGCCCGGGATATTAGGTTGTGTCAGGAGTTAGGATTTTACTAGTCAAATATCCCGGATATGCAATACGCCCGGGATATTAGAGGTTCAAATATCCTTGATATTCTTAAAAACAAGCCCGGAATATTAGATATTTGTATCCGGAATATTAGATTTTCAAATATCCGGGATATTAGATAATCATATCCGGGATGTTAGATGGACGACGGAAACAAATCTGATTTTTTTATATCCCAGATTAAGTATGTCCGGTATGTTAGAGATTCATATCCGGGATATTAAATTAAGAAAAAACTCATTTTAAATCCCAGGTTATAGGTCCGTGGTATTTGCTTTGTATTGTTTTTAATCTAATATTACAATTTTCCAATAAACTCCCTGTACATTAACAACAAGCTGTACAATTTGTAGAAACATTCATCAAACAGATTGATGACGGACCATCACCAACAGCCCCTACTAGTCCTACAATGCAAGGGTCAATCACTAGATCAAGGGCAAGACCAATTCAAGAGGAGGTGTCCAACTTGTTGGTGTCCTTAGCTCCTAAGGAGACCATTGATGATCCATTGCTGATTGAGGCTTCCTTAGTCACATTAATGACGATTTCCGATGACTTGGACGTGGAAGGGAGACCTTGCACACGTGATTTGGAGCCATGCAAGAGCAAAGAAGAGACACTTGTTCCGGAATTGCAAGAAATGGAAGATTGAGGCTTTTGGAGCTTCTTTTGTATTTTATATCATCTTTTGGTATAAAATGAAAGACTTTTTATAACCTTTAGGTTCAAAACATTTTAAGGGTTATTTTTATTTGTTTTTAGTTGTTTTATTTGTTTTATTGTCTTTTTGACAAATGTTATTCCTGTTTTTTAGATAGGAGGCTTTCTAGGCATATAAAAAGCCTCCCTTAGCTTCTTTCCTGATTAGATAGATTTTAGCAAAACTTGATAAACGTCTCTTTGAGAGCTTTTGTTCATATTCAGAAAATTCAATCAATAAAGTGAGCCAATTGATTGAATCGTTGTGAATCCCTGCTAGATTGTTCTTGTGTGTGTTAATCTCTTTAGAGATTGGTGCTACTAGTCCCTCCTTGTGCTAGTCTCCATTGAAGGCTTGTGTAAGGTTATAGAAGAAAGGGTTGAAGGCATCATCTTGCTTGGGTTTTGATCAATCTGATCAAGGTTCTTGTAAGGGAGTCTTTTGGTTCTTTTGGATCTACTTCTACCATACATCCTACGTCTCCTTTCGTCCTCTTGTCTTTCATCTTTCCATCTTCATTTTCTTGTTCTAACAATCTGAATTTTGTTCCATTGGTCAAGGAAAAACGTCATTGTTGGTTTCAAGGATTCCCAATCTAGATCTAGTCATTAGCGGCCCTAATCCCGCATCAAAGTGGTATCAGAGCTAGTTGATTGCGAGTTTGGAATCAGCCATCACCATTGACGGTTTGAGTATCTTCTTTGAGTCTTTTCTTTGTTTGAGTCATTTGCTTCATCTTAAGAGTCTATTTGAGTCTAATTTGCTTTGTTTCTTGTGTTTATTGGAGAAGAGAGAAGCCAAGCCAAAACCACCATTTTTTCAGCCACTCTACATCACCTTCATCGGCATTTCTTGATCCAAAACGTCCAGCTGCATCCTCTTGGCAAATAACCGTTCAAAAAAAAAGAAGAAGGGGGACCACGCTCTAAAACAAATCAGTCGTTGCAAGTAGGAGAGAGAGGCCACAAAAGCTCCTTATTTGTAGCAACAACAAGAGAGTACTTCTAGTTAGTTATCTCTTATTTCTTTTCAATTTTTAATTTCATTCCTCTCTCCTATTTTCTTCCACAAAACGTCAGCCAAGAAACACAAAAGAAAAAACAAAGAAAAAGAAATATTTTCTCATATATTTTCATCATCCTCCATATCATACAATTCATATCATATTCTATACTAACCTAAGTTGTGTAGAAGCTAGAAAAACAAGTGTTTTTGCAATCTGATTGTGAAAGGATCATTGAGACTACAAACAAGAGTTATCTACCTCATTTCTTATCCATCACCATTACCCAAAATCCAACTTTAAACACCACAGCCGGCCATATCTCTCTCCATTGCATAAGGACAAGGTAAGTGAAGCTCTCTTCTTAGTCTCTTGTGTGTCTATCTTCCTTGTTTTATTCTAATTCTATCATATCTTGAGTTTACCATCTTTTCGAGTCCATATCAGCCTTTTGCATCTATCTTTGAGTCTTGTGTCTTTTTTTGAGTATTTTGTGTGATTTAGCTAGTTAACATTGCTTGCAAGCCATACTAGTTGAGTCTTGAGTCTTATTTCAGCTTCTTAGTGTCTATCTTGACGTTTCTGTTGTGAACCTTCAAGCAGCCGTGCATCACCTTTTTTTTCAAGTCAAGGAATGTGCTAGTTGAGCTAAGGCTTTGATCTTAGAAGGAGTTTTAATCCATCCAAGTCAATTGCGTCAAATAGCTTGTAATCAACACAACTTGAGTGTGAGAGTGAGAGTAAACACTTGTGAGAATTTTCTATTTTATCTAATTCAACTAGTTTGCTTGTTTTGTGTGTTTTTGATCATGTCTAGGTCTAATAGTCCAAGCAAGTCCCAAAGTAGTGAGCCAATGCACCCGGAGACATTTGCTATGTTGAAGCAAATAATGGATTCGGTGGCAAGATTGACCGACCGGATTGGCACGTTGGAGTCTCGGCCAACACCCACAGCCACACCACAACCAAGGTCCACTTTCGAGCTAGGAGGCACGTCTAGAGATGCCCCTAGAGAAACAGCCCCTGAATCACCCCAAAGAACCCCTCAAGGGCAAGGTATGAGACATACTAACACTCTTCCTAGAACACCTAATGTGCAAGGTTTTGTGGATGATTTTCAGGAGCCACAAGAGGATGTTGAGGAAGAAGGTATGTGGAGAGAGTTTCCTAGGCGTCACCCACAGCCAAGCAGAGGACGAGAATATGAGCCATTTAGGCCTTATCAAGAGCTAGATGGAATAGGGAAAGTAAAGGTCAAGATTCCTAGTTTTGAAGGCAAGTGTGACCCGGATGCTTACATGGATTGGGAGACTAAATTGGAGCAAATTTGGTCTTGCCATCACTTTGGAGAGCAAAGGAAGGTCCAGCTTGCATCATTGGAGTTCCAAGGCTATGCACTAGTATGGTGGGATCATCTTGTCAAGGAAAGAAGAAGAACCTTGGATCCGGCCATCACTACATGGGAACAAATGAAGGCCTTGATGAGAGCTCGTTTTGTACCTCAACATTATGCTAGGGAGCTGAGGCAAAGGTTGGAGAACCTTAGACAAGGAGCCATGAGTGCCGAAGAGGTCTACACCTCTATGCAAATGGCAATGGTGAAAGCTAATGTGGTTGAAGATGAGGAGTCTACAATGGCTAGGTATCTACGCATTTTAAACTCATCTTTGGCTAATGAGATTGATTTGTATCCTTATAGTACCATGGTGGAGCTGCTGCATTTGGCAATCAAAGTAAAGAAGAAGACAAAGGCTAGAAACCAAGGTGCCAAGACAAGCTTTGGAGCTACAAGCTCATGGAAAGCACAAAACAGCCGGTCCCAAGGATCCTACAGCCGTGAGCCTACATCCACCAAGGAGGACCGACAAGCATCAACCGTGGACCAAGGAGCACAAAGAAGGAGCTCAACACCTCATTCATCTTCTAGACCCTTGAATGAGCCTTCAAGTGGTCCTAAAGTGAGTACCTCTAAACTCTACTCTTCGTTCTAGAGATATTGTGTGTTTTAAATGTCAAGGTAGAGGTCATTACATGAGGGATTGTCCTAATAAGAAAATTCTGATTTTAAATCAATTTGGACAATATGAGAGGGAGGATGAGCATGAAAATGATGATAACACCCACCTTAATGGATTGCATGAAATTGGTAGTGATAGTGATGATAACACCCACCTTAATGGAGAATCATTAATAGCTAGAAGAACTTTGCATGCTAAGCTAGCTCCGTGTGAGGATAATCAAAGAGAGAACCTTTTTCATACTAGATGTCTAATTAAAGGGAAGGTATGTAATATGATCATAGATGGAGGTAGTTGTTGCAATATAGCTAGCACTAATTTGATTAATAAGTTGCAAATTACCACATTTTATCACCCTAGGCCTTACAAATTGCATTGGATGAATGATTGTGGAGAATTAAAAGTAAATAGGCAAGCTAGAGTTACTATCACTTTAGGTAGCTATGAGGACACCATTACTTGTGATGTAGTTCCCATGCAAGCTTGTCATATTCTTTTGGGACGTCCATGACAATTTGATAGGAGAGTTAAGCATGATGGTTTTACTAATAGGCATACCTTTGAATTTAATGGTCAAACACTAACTCTTAAGCCTATGACACCATTGCAGATTGCTGAATTTTATGAGAAGAAGAAGGAGTTGAGTGTGGAGCAAAATGAGGTGAAAAAGAGAGGGGATAGCTCACGGTCTAAAATAGAACCCACGGCCAAGATTAGTACCACCCTATTATCCCCACCTTCTAGTGTCCTTCTAGCATCCAAGGAGGAGTACGTCCTAGATTACACCCCTTTAGATGCCATTCTTGTGAGCTTGTGCAAGAGCTTAGTGACTTTGAGTGATGAAGCCAAGGCCACCCTAAGCCCATCCTAGCTATCCTAGATGAGTTTAGTGATGTGTTTCCTGACGAGATTCCGGTTGGCCTTCTGATGTAGGACCATCACATGGAAGCTATCAAGGTCCCATTACTAGAGCAAGAGCTAAGGAGATCCAAGAAGCTACGTCAAGGGAAGTGCTATTGCTTGGCACAATGCGTGAACCATTTAATTGCCATACCTCATGTGTTAATCTTTTGATGAATGCAGGAGCAAGCAAGCAAAGGGAGGAGATGTTGCTCACGTACAAAGCAGTCCAAGAGGAGGCTGTTGATCACGTCCAAAGAAGCCAAGAGGGGAGGCTGTTGTTCACGTCTAATGCAGCCCAAGAGGAGAAGCTATTGATTATGTCCAAAGCAGTCCAAGAGAAGGAGTTGTTGATCACGTCCAAAGCAGCCCAAGAGGGGAGGCAAGCAAACACGTCCAAGGCAGTCCAAGAGGGTAGGCTGTTGCTCATGTCCAATGCAGCCCAAGAGGATAGCAAGCTGATCACGTTCCAGGAGGCCCAAGAGAGTAACAAGTCAGCTCATTCGGATCATCATTTGGGCTCTTAAAACACAGCCAAATCACTCATGGATCTGTTGAACAATTCAGCCCATTCGGATAGCCCAATTTGCTCTTAAAAAACGTCCAGCACACTCCTAGGATTAGTTTGAATAAGTCAGCCTATTTTTAAGCTGAATTAGTTGTTTGTTAGGTTGTTAGCTACATTAGAGGAAGCTCTCTTATTACCACCTTCCCACTAATGTTTTAATTTTCTTTTCTTTATTTTGTCTAGATAAAAGAGTCTATATAGATAGCCTCTTTAGCTGCAGATTAGTTACGTTATTCCCAATTGCTTAGAATTACATTTGTAATCATTTCACAAAATCAATCAAAGAACAAGAGAGTTTTTGGTTGGCATTGCTGTTGTTGCTTGGCTGAGCTTGTTTGTGTCAACCGCCTTCGGATTGGTGCTTCGAGCCTTCACGAGTCCCTCTTTGTGCTAGTCCAGCCGGAGCTAGTGTAAAGTTGTATTGGAGACGGGTCTAGAGCATTCACGATTGGGGTTTTGGCTCTTCAGCCTTGGTTCTTTCGTTGACTCTTTTTGGTTCTTCTCTCACCTTCCTGTGCCATTCACCATATTCGTTTCATTCCGCATTCTGAATTCGTTTCATTCAGCCGGATTCGAGATCATTGTGCCTAGATCGACTCATTCACGGACAATCCCGTATCACCTTCCACCTTTTAGAGGTATTGAGCACCAAATAGATCTTATTCCCGGTGCTACACTCCCAAACCGTCCAACCTATAGGATGAACCCTAAGGAGAGCCAAGAGATCCAAAACCAAGTCCAAGAACTCCTAGATAAGGGTTATGTAAGGGAGAGTTTGAGTCCTAGTGCCGTTCCCGTCCTCTTAGTGCCTAAGAAGGACAATACATGGAGGATGTGTGTTGATTGTAGAGCCATCAACAACATCACCATTAAGTACCGCCATACTATCCCACGTTTAGATGACATGTTAGATGAGTTGAATAGAGCCACATTGTTCTCTAAGATAGATCTTAGGAGTGGTTATCACCAAATTAGAATGAGGGAGGGAGATGAGTGGAAAACGGCATTCAAGACCAAGTTTGGTCTTTATGAGTGGCTAGTGATGCCATTTGGTTTAACCAATGCTCCTAGCACATTTATGAGATTGATGAATCACGTGTTGAGACACTACATTGGTAGGTTTGTTGTGGTTTACTTTGATGACATTCTCATCTATAGTAAGTCACTTGAGGAGCATGAGGAACATTTGAGGGAAGTACTTGCAACTCTTAGAATTAAATATTTGTATGCTAATTTGAAGAAATGTGAGTTTAGTACTAATCAAGTTGTTTTTCTTGGTTTTGTAGTGAGCACAAGAGGTCTAGAGGTGGATGGAGAGAAGATCAAGGCAATCCAGGAATGGCCTACTCCCGCAACCGTCGGTCAAGTGAGGAGTTTCCACGGCCTAGCAACCTTCTATAGACGTTTTGTGCGAGATTTCAGCACCATAGCAGCCCCACTCACGTCCTTGACAAAGAAGAAGGTGCCATTTGTGTGGGGAGATGCTCAAGAGAAGGCGTTTAAGGAGTTGAAGTGGCGGCTGTCCCATGCACCTCTCCTAGCTCTTCCGGACTTCACCAAACCTTTTGAGGTCGAGTGTGATGCTTCGGGTATTGGTATTGGAGGAGTACTCATGCAAGAGGGTAAGCCACTAGCCTTCTTTAGTGAGAAATTAAAGGGAGCATGTTTAAATTACTCGACCTATGATAAAGAACTTTATGCATTGTTTAGAGTATTAAAAACATGGCAACATTATTTATGGCCTAGTGAGTTTGTCCTACGTACCGATCATGAGTCCTTAAGACATTTTAGAAGTCAAGATAAGTTAGATAGGAGACATGGTAGATGGATGGAGTTTATAGAAACTTTTCCTTATATCATAAAGTATAAAAAGGGCAAGGATAATGATGAAGGATCATCCGAGCCGGTTCCATCTTCAACACCACAAGGAGCCCTAACAAGAGCTCAAACCAAGCGCCAAGCGGAGATGGATGCTATCTTCCTAGCCATGGTTCAAGAAGCTCACCCAAGCTCACCTCCAATGAGTCCAAGGCCCGTCATGATGCTTAGCCACATTGGACCAGCCAAGAAGAAGTTGAATGGAGCATAGGAGAGCCTCACGTGTGCATGTGCATGGATGAAGGCGTGAGAGGCTGGCGCAAGAAGCTAGTTAGAGAGTATTAAATAAAGCCTAGAATTAGTCTATTTTATGGGTTTATTTAAAACACTCTAATTTGTAAATATTGTATTTGTCTTTTCTATTTTTAGGAGAGAAGGTCTAGGTTGTATATAAACCTTTCTCTCTTCCTTTTTGAGGGAGAATACGTTAAACACATTGCCTAAGTGCCAAATTGAACCCCTTTGAGTTCAGACTCGTGTCTTGTGAGAATTGTGGTGTTAGCATAGCTTTCTCGTTCTTGTGTGTGTCAATCTCCTTCGGGTTGGTGCTACAAGTCGAATCGAAGCAACCTCATCGTGCCTTCGATAAGTCTAGATCGATTGTGTGAAGTTGTAAGAAGCGGGGTCGAATCGTCATCGGTTTGGTTCTTGGATCATCGAATCCAAGGTTTCTATCATTTGTTCCTTTCGGTTCCTCTTTTCCATTTCGTTTCCCTTATTGCTTTGCACGTTTTCCCTTCATAATTGTTGCTGAGTTTCGTTTGCTTTTATCCCCGAAAACAGGTTGCTCGTCTAGATCCGTTCTTTGCGGCCCTCCTGTGGCACAGGAGCGGCTAACAGGATCCGTAGGGGCGGCTACCAGAGTCTAGCAAAGGCTCACAAGGGCTCAAGGCTCCTAAAGACTAAGGCTCTTACCCCGGAGTCACAACCAAACGGGGGGTATATTTGAACCCGGCGACCTTGTATGGCTACATTTGAGGAAGGAGAGGTTTCAACAGCTTCGGAAATCCAAGCTCTCCCCAAGAGGAAATGGGCCTTTCAAGGTGTTACACAAGGCGGGTGACAACGCCTATGTGCTTGACTTGCCGGATGCTTATGCTTATGATCCCACATTCAGTGTGAGGGATCTAAGTCCTTTTCCGCCCCTGGATGATGATCAAGGCAATTCGAGGTCGAATTCTTCCAAAGAAGGAGAGAATGATGAAGAATCATTTGAGCTAACTCCATCTTCACCACCTCAAGGGATTCTAACAAGAGCGCAAGCTAAACGTCAAGCTGAGATAGATGCTCTTTTTCTAAACATGGTCCATGAAGCTCAACCAAGTCCACCTTCATTAAGCCTAAGGACCATCTTGTGGATCAGCCACGAACCCATACCAGCCAAGATGATTAATGGAGCTTAAATTGTATTTCTAGTTGTTGGGGCAGGCATTGGAAATGATTTCAAAGAACATACGGAGGCCTTGAAATCTGATACAAGGGGTTTCACGTGTGTGCATGTGCATAGTTGGAAAACTCATTTAAGTATGTGGACGTGAGAGGCTGAATAGGAGAGTTTAATTAGGCCCAATTTATTTCTATTTTTGTTGGGCTTTATTTAAATCTCTCTCAATGAAATTATTGCAATTATTTCTATTTTTGTTTTAGGAAGAAAAGGCCTAGGATGTAAAAAAAACCTTTTCTCTCTTCTTTTGTAGTTAGACAAGTTTTATACAAGTTTTGTTGAGAGCATTTCAGAATTGAATCCAAGAGAATTCAATCATTCTTGTCCATGAGATTAGGTGTGTGTCATCTAGCTTTCTCGTTCTTGTGTATGTCAATCTCCTTCGGGATTGGAGTTGCAAGTCGAACAAGGCATCCTCTTCGTGCTCTCGATTCTCAGATCGATTGTGTGGAGTTGTAAGAAGCAGGGTCGAATCGTCACTGATTTGGTTCTTGGATATCGAATCCAAGGGTTCTATCATTGTTCCTTTCGTTGTTGTCCATGTTTGTTAATTTTTGTGTGTTCTTCATTCTTCAGAACAGGTTGTTCGTCTAGATCCGTTCTTCGCGGCTAATCCTCGTGTCACAACCTAGCATGCTATTATCATCAACACTCACAAGGATCATCAACGAACACATACTCAAGGTTTATGAACTCACCAAGCAAAGACACAGGCTCGGAAGGTAGAAGAACAACCACGAAAGGGAGAAAAAGAACGCAAGGGAGGGCTGGATGAGCCAGTGGCCGCCCCTGCGGCTCAGTGGGCCGCCCCTACGGCTCAGGCTGGCCGCCCCTGTGGTTCAGTGTAATGGCCGCCCCCGCGGCGCTGTCTAGCCGCGGGTGTGGTCGAGCTCCATAGGGCGATCCTGCGATCTCTTCTTTAGTGGATCCTTGATGTGTTGAGGCCTCCTAGCTTCCTTGCTCCACCATAGATATTCCACACACACCACAACATCATACAACATAGCCCAAACTCGATCCCAAACACATGCAATCCAAAGGGGAAAAACAAGATGAAGCCATGGCTTCCACCATTTAAGCTCAAGGAAGAAGGTGAAGGTGAAGAAATGAAGAAGGAGAGAAAGACTTACCCTTACCAATCCGGATATGTAGTACATCTCACTGTTGGACATCAAAACAAGAAGAAGAGTGGGAAGATCATCAAAGAAAGCTACCAAGCTGATGAAGGATCATTTGAGCTAACTCCATCTTCACCACCTCAAGGGACTCTAACAAGAGCGCAAGATAAACGTCAAGCTGAGATGGATGCTCTTTTCCTAAATATGGTCCATGAAGCTCAACCAAGTCCACCTTCATCAAGTCTAAGGACCATCATGTGGATCAGTCACGAACACATCCCAACGAAGATGATTAATGGAGCTTAAATTGTATTTCTAGTTGTTGGGAAGGCCTTGGGACGCATTTCAAAGGACAGACGGAGGCCTTGAAATCAGATACAAGGGGTTTCACGTGTGTGCATGTGCATGACTGGAACATTCATTTAAGTATGTGGACGTGAGAGGCTGAATAAGAGAGCTTAGTTAGACCCAATTGTGTTCTATGTTTGCTGGACTTTAATTAACTTTCTCTCTCTCTCAATGTAATTATTATAATTAGTTTCTTTTTTCTGTTTTAGAAGATAAGGCCTAGGATGTAAATAAAGCCTTTTCTCTGTTCTTTTGTAGTTAGGCAAGTTATATACAAGTTTTGCTGAGAGCATTTCAGAATTGAATCCAAGAGAATTCAATCATTCTTGTCTCGTGAGATTAGGTGTGTGTGATCTAGCTTTCTCGTTCTTGTGTATGTCAATCTCCTTCGGGATTAGTGTTGTAAATCGAACAAGGCACCCTCTTCGTGCTCTTGATCCTCAGATCGATTGTGTGGAGTTGTAAGAAGCAGGGTCGAATCGTCACTGATTTGGTTCTTGGATCTCGAATCCAAGGGTTCTATCATTGTTCCACTTGGTTCTTCTTATCCCTTTCTGTTTTTTCGTTTTCATTGTTGTTCATGTTTGATAGTTTTGTGTGTTCTTCATTCTTCAGAACAGGTTATTCGTCTAGATCCGTTCTTCACGGCTAATCCCCGCATCAATTGGTATCAGAGCGCAGTTGAGTTCCAACCACCAAAAATAGTCGGTAAATCAATCATAAAATCACAAAAAGAGTGTATTTTGATCATTGCAATTGATCATTGTCTTTTGTTTGAGTCTATTTTTGTTTCTCTCTTCTACTCTAAGCTTTGTTTGAGTCTGACGAGTTTGTTCCTTTGATTGTGAGTTCTGGACACCAGGAACCACTATAGCACCAACCACCACCACACCACCATCAACCACCATTTTTCCCTCAATCACATTAGCCTCACTTGAACCAGTTGAATAAAAACCAAACGTGGTTGTTTCTCTTCCTGCATCCAGTACACGCATAATTGAAGTTGAAGTAGATTGTTTCCCTACATCCAATACACGCTAAAATTTGAGTTGAATCAGCTTGTTTCCTACAAATCCGGCGCAAAGCTTGAAGCAGTTGTTTTCCTCCTACAGATTTGGCATGTTGTATCAGTTGCAACAATCTAGGAGCTGAGATTTGATCTTATCCTACAGATTTGCAACTGCTTGGCCCACGTTTATCTACAAACAAGAATTTGTATTTTTTTTCTTTCAATTTTTTTTTATTCTTCTTTTCTGATTTTCTGAATCATAAAGTCAAAAAAAAAGAGATAAAAGAAAAATAAAGAAATAAAAAAAATAAAAAAAAAAAGAAAAAGAAGAAGAAAAGGAATCATAATCTTTTTTATTTCACTCTTTCTTATTTCATAGGTTGTAATTAGCCTAGTATTATTACATTTGTTTTAGTGTTATTCAGCAACAAAGAGGACTTCAAGAAAGAACTTAAGTCAAGTATTTGGTCTCATTCGGAGGAAAAACCAAGCATCTCGTTGAGCCTATCTAGCCACACCTAGCTACTGTCCATTTTTGGCCATCAAACACCATAGCTCAGCCTTCCTTAACCTCATCCTACGGTGTCTAGGGTTCACTTCTTGGGTCTTACGAGTAAGTTCTTTCAAAGCTTATCTTGAGTTCTAAATTTTGAGTCATCTAGTTGCATATAACATTCGTGCAATTTGTCCCTTCCGTTTGAGTCTTTTCTTCTATTTTTGTTGAGTCAAACACGTTGTTGAAGTGACTGAAATCGAATCTTGTTTCTAACTAAAGGCTTTAGTTTGACTAGGCATCGAACTCACGTGAGGTTTTTGATTAATACAAGACGAGCCATCAACAAGCTTTGTATCACACCACTAGAGAGTGAGAGAACATTATTTTCTAAGTGATACACTTGCGAGGTGTTTTTATTAAACTAACCTTACGTGTATGCTGTTATTGAGTGTTTTGCATCATGTCAAGGACTTCCCCAGGTTCAAAGAGCCCTGATCCTATCACACCGGAGTTGTTCGGTCTCATCAAAAGCTTGAAAGATAGCATTGAGGGGATAACTACAAGGACATCTACATTGGAGACCTCTAAGGTGACCCCGGATTCTCGACCATTAGGAGGTAACTTGGAGATAGGAGACAACTCGAGAGCGCAACACCAAGGACAAGACCGAGTTCCCCTTCAAAGTCAGCAAGTTGCGTTCCGAGCAGCAAGGAATTCGAATGTTCCGCAACCTTCTAGGCATGCCCATGGTTTAGACAACATTGCTTTTGAGGATCATATTTCTATCCCTTCTTCTCCAATTATTAATGATAATATGCCTAACTATCCTCACCAATTTCAGAATCCAGTTTATGATAATATGCCTAACTATCCTCACCAATTTCAGAATCCAATTTATGACCAGGAAGAGGGGGATGATGGGGAGAATGAGGAATAGAGACCAGAATGAATGCCTAATGGACGGAGGAGGCGAGATCAGCCTAGGAGGCATCATGAAGGGCGACGTAACAATGAATGGAGACGTGAGCCCTATGGAGTCCAGCAAAGGAGAGACCGAGAACCGGAACATGACGGTCTTGGCAAACTGAAGGTGAAAGTCCCTAGTTCCGAGGGAAAATGTGATCCTGATGTGTATATGGCATGGGAGGCAAAGATAGAGCAAATATGATCATGCCATAACTTTTCCGAACACAAAAAGGTACACTACGCAACCCTTGAATTTATTGACTATGTTAAGATATGGTGGGATGATTTGGTGAAGGAAAGGAGAAGAACTTTGGATGCACCAGTAGCTACTTGGGAGCATATGAAGACATTGATGAGAGCTCGATTTGTTCCAACACTATACAAGGGAATTGAGGCAACGGTTGGAGAACCTGAGGCAAGGATCAATGACTGTTGAGGAGACCTATAATGCCATGCAAATGGCCATGGTAAAGGCCAATGTGCGAGAAGATGAAGAATCAACAATGGCTAGGTATCTTCGTATCCTTAATTCAAGTTTTGCTAACGAAGTAGATCTTTTTCCCTATGGCTTTATGACAGAACTACTCCATCTCGCAATCAAATTGGAAAGGAAGATGAAAGCGAGAAATCAAGGAGGAAAGGCTTCTTATGGTGTCTCCAGCTCTTGGAAGAACGAAGGGAACCGCCAACAAGGAAGTTACAACAGGGAAGTGTCAAATAAGGAGAAAACAACCCCGGAACAAGGAGGACAGTGTAAAGCACCTTCTGCAGCCCCTCCTAAGCCCACGACTACCTTTCCTAAGGGAACACAATGGAGTACATCTAACGCTTCATCTAGAGCTAGGGATATAGTGTGTTTTAAGTGTCAAGGTAGAGGACACAAGGGAGTACTTCTAACGCTTCTCCAGCACCTCCTAATATGCATGATCATGATGATTTGGATGATGAGGGGATTGAATATGAGCAAAGGGATTGTTTACTAGCTAAAATAGTGTTATTTGACCTGATACGGGGATTAGCCGCGAAGAACGGATCTAGACGAGCAACCTGTTTTCGGGAATAAAAGCAAACGAAATTCAGCAACAATTATGAAAGGAAAATGTGCAAGCAATAAAGGAGACGAAATGGAAAAAAGGAACCGAAAGGAACAAACGATAGAACCCTTGGATTCGATGATCCAAGAACCCAAAAAGATGACGATTCAACCCTGCTTCTTACAACTTCACACAATCGATCTAGGATTATCGAAGGCACGAAGAGGTTGCTTCGATTCGACTTGTAGCACCAACCCGAAGTATTTTGCCTTTATTTGTTCCTTGTTGGAAAGGTCCGGTAAAATTGTTGCAAGGCTAAGGGTCGGGAACCATTGTTGTAACATCCCGAATCTGCGGGACTCGGAGTGTCACATTGGGCTAGGATCTCACAATGGATCTTGACCCTAGCCTGACAACAAGTTCACTGGATCTTACAACAAGGCACAGGTAGATTAAAACCAAATACATAAAAGCTGTATAAGATACATCAAAAAGGTTTACAAACACAAAGCCGAGTACAAAACATCAACCGTAAACATCTGATACAAAAGATCCCATGTCCCACGCAGTCCTAATGTACAGAAGTCCTCGGCTGGTCACCACATCTGGCTCACTCTGCAGTCTTCCTAACCTGCAGATCATCTACAACACGGTATACACCGTTAGCTACAGTAAAGAATAAGTATAAAGGTAATAGCACACACACACATCCACATCTCATACATGCAATGCCACACATATTCATTTATTATCTTTCAATTATGTTATTTCATTACTAATTCAACCTATTTTGTAACACGAAGAGCCTCAAGAACCTCGTCCCATCCAACGTAACACAAGAGTTTTTCATGGGGGTGATCATCACTCGTCCCCTCCTGCGAAATCATCTTCAGGGTACCTCCTCCTACCCGCAGGCGGAGGCAAGTGGTTACGACCCGTTATAATACATTTGGGTCATTTAATATCATAAATAGTCATCCTAATCCAGTTTAGGTTATAAATGCACAATCATATGAACATACACAACCATCACAATCATACAAACTCACAACTGAACGCTAAGTAAGTCCTATGGACTTACCTGTAATACTCGTATCCAATACCACGTCATAACTTCCCCTTAGGAAAGTAATCAACGCCTGCAATAGCAAGGCACACAACATCAAATACTACAAGGGTTAGACCAAACCAACCTACAACCTCAGTCTAAACCTCAAGATCATAACATGCTCTCAAATGCCTAAGGCATAACCTCAACATCAACACGAGTGCCTAAGGTACATCTCTATTATGCCACTCATCCTAACCAAGCTAGCCTAGCCAACATCTAAGCCAAGGCCAAAGGAAAGGAAGGAAAGAGACATACCAACAAGGTATGCCCTGAAAGCAACAATAGAAGTAAGAACTCCAAACTGACCTAGTGAGGCGCAGGGGCGGCTCACTCAAGGCGCAGGGGCGGTTCACAGGCAGGCGCAGGGGCGGCTCACAGGCACGCACAAGGGCGGCCAAGGTCAGGCGCAGGGGCGGCTGTCTGTGCAGAATGCTGGCCCCGACTTCTCTTCGATCTCTTTCTCGAATCTCTTCACTTCTTCATCAAACCACAACAACACACATACACATATACATATGTAGGAACATCAGAAAAGCTAGGAAAGGATCCACACAAGCTCAACTTGTGATCCTAAGCTAGGAAAGAAAGAAAGAAGCAAAGAAGAAGAAAGAAAGAAAGAAAGAAAGGAAGATGGAGGTGAAGAGCTTACCACAACAAACCCTAAGCTGCAACCAGGAGCAAACATCACTTCCACAACCTCAACACAACATCAACAACTCTCAGCAACAAGCTCAAGATCATCCAAGTTCAAAACCTCAAACAAACTCTCAAAGCCTTCTCACAAGATCAAAGGAAGATCAAGAAGAGAAGATGAAGAAGAAGAAGAACGTAAGGATGGAAAGGGAGCTGAAGAGGAAGAAGAAACCCTCTCAGAGAAGCAAAGGGAGGCTTATAAAGGAAGTCAGCTACAAAGCACGGGTCAAAGAGTCAACGAAAGCGGGTGTACCCACACAGAGCCGCAAGGGCGGTTCTGTAAGGCGCAGGGGCGCCTAGTCGCGGGGGCGACCGTCCTGGTTCGTTGGGACGGTTGAAAGGGTCCAACTAGGGCTCAGATAAGGCTCAACAAGGCTCCTAGGCTCCAAGGACTAAGGCTCTTACAATTGTGAGGTCTCCGCCCGTAGCATCCCGAGTCCCGCGGATTCGGGGTGTTACAAATCCTAACACACTCAATCCAATAGCGGATTGTGAGGCTCACTACTACCTAACGTTTTTCATCTTCTATACCTAAGGTCTGGAATTACCGGGTAAGTCTCTCCCCTCACTTAGTCTACTAACAAAGGTAACCTTAAGCTAGATTAAGTTAACAAACACTAGAATTTCAACTCTCCAACTCCCTACCATGAATATATAACACCATAAGAACAACAACTCACACACCTCGGGTGGATCAAGCACATCTCGGCCGACACGGTTGAAGAACAAGTTGAGATTGTAAATTGAGATAGGAATTTTGAGGAAGCAACTATCCTAAGATACATCTAAGTTCAATCCATCATAATCCTAGCCATAACCTTTCATCCATCTCCCTAGAATCCCATGCTACATAGCCAACAACAATTATCTTAAAATCATTCATCATCATATCATCACATATGCATGCTAGCTAGATGAGGAGAAAGGAAGCAATATAAAGCAAGAACAAGTTGATTAATGAGTTTAGAACCAATTTACAACCTTCCAAGAGTAGATTCAAAACGAGCACAACAATCTCTACAACTTTCCTCACTACAAGAATCTCAAAAACTCACTCTAAAGCTATCAAATGGTGTGTTCTTCTTATGCTCTTCAATGGGAGCTTTCTTCTTCTCTTCTCCACACTATGGCTTGCCCAAAAAGATTCAAAATTTAGTCCAAGGTGAGAATCCTCTGCAAAATGTGTGCAAAGTTGCAATATAACACTTCTTCTCCATCATGGGAGCGAAATGTCGTGGGCTAGAAGGAGTGTGCCAAGTGTCAAGGTGGTCCAACAGGTGATCTCGGTCCCTTCAAAGAGCATCTCAGCCGAGATGGGTGGGGGCTGAACCGAGATGAGTGGTTGCATGGCTAGGATCATGGCTAAACACAAAGCCGGTGCATGGCTCGCATCAACTAAGGTAAATTTCTTCTTCTTTTCTCTAGGCCGCTTCATTGGAACCTCGAAATCGGTCCGTCACGAGGCTTGATCCTCGGATGTGATCAATAATGCATGAAAGCTCTCCAAAATAACTACAAAACCGACAAATGCTCGTGTAGACGTCTATTTCGACAAAATGACTTGATTAAGCATAAACGTCCCGAACATAGGCAAAACCATGCATGAATGAATGCAAAAACTACCTAAAAGAGTGCATAATCTAGTGTCATAAATCACGTCATCAAAATACCCCATACTTGTCGCTTGCTCGTCCCCGAGCAAGGTTCAAATGTAGGCTACGAGATGGCGTGAGCCATCTCGTAGATTCGGGCATTCTTGTAAGCATCAAGTCTAAGCTCCTAAAGTGCATTGATGTCAAGAAACCTCTTCTCACCGGCCTCCATGATGTAAAAGTTCAACCACTTTATGGCCCAAAATGCTCTATGCTCCATTTCGACCGGTAGGTGGCAAGACTTGCCACAAAACAACTTGTAGGGGGTTGTTCCAATTGGTGTTTTGAAGGCAGTTCTATTTGCCTACAAGCATCATCAAGCCTCATGGCCCAATCCTTTCTAGTCCTTGAAACCGCCTTTTCCAAAATCCCCTTGATCTCCCGGTTGGAGATCTCAACTTGCCCACTTGTTTGGGGGTGATAAGGTGTTGCAACCTTGTGAGTCACCTCGTACTTGGCCAACAATGCTCCAAAGTTTGTAGATGTGAAATGCTTCAATCCATCACTTATATTCACTCTTGGTGTTCCAAATCTTGGGAAGATCACTCGTTTGAAGAATCGCACCACTACCTTGACGTCATTTGTTGGAGAAGCGATTGCTTCCACCCACCATGATACGTAGCATCTCATTTCCCCTTGAATTGTTTCCCGTCCTTTGACAAGCGTCACATGCCACAACAAAACTCTGCACATCACGAAAAAATTAGGCCAGTAAAATCCGGATTTTAATACCTTGGCACACATCTTGTGTGAGCTAGCGTGTCCTCCATATGGTAGAGAGTGGCAATGCTGGATCATGCTCTCCATCTCATCCTCTGGAATACATCTTCGGAATACTCTATCCGGTCATCTCTTGAATAAGAGAGGTTCACTCCCAAAATAATGCCTCACGTCCTTGAAAAACTTCTTTCTTTGGGCAAAGGACATTCCGGGAGGCACTTCTTCATACCAAGTAGTTCACGATATCCGCAAACCATGGCTCCTTTCCTCTAGATACAAGGAATAGACACTCCTCCACCACTTGCAATTGCTCATCCCAAAATGAGTCATCAATCGGAATCTCGTCTCTCTCAATTTCCAAGGGAGGAAGTCTCCTAAGGTGGTCCGCTACGCAGTTTTTGGTCCCCTTGTTCTCTCGAATACCCAAATAAAATTCTTGGAGAAGAAGGATCCACCGGATTAGGCGAGGTTTGGCGTCCCTCTTTGCGAGTAAATAACGGATCGCAACATGATTCGTGTACACAATCACCTTGACTCCCACTAGATATGACCGGAACATTTCAAAAGCATACACAACCGCTAGGAACTCCTTTTCGGTGGTGGCATAATTGAGTTAGGCCTCATCTAGTGTTTTGCTAGCGTAGTAGATGACATGTGTAAGCCCATCTTTCCTTTGTCCTAGCATGGCCCCAACGGCCACGTGATACGGGGCAGACCCGACGTTGGTTCGATCTAGACGACGGAAGGAAGGAAAGGACGCAGAACAGCAAGATTAAGGCAGCCGACTAGGGATGTTCGTGTGCTGCGTGGCCTGCGAACAAAGGGAACAAAAGAAGATGCTAAACTGAATACGAAGGTACGGAAATTAAAGGAAAGGTACGATGTAGATGAACCCGACACAAACGACGTGGAAACCCTTGATCTCGGGATCAAGAACTACCAAGAACGATGCAACGAACTCAGCCCCTTAAAACCTCACACAGCCGACTTAGAACATCGACAACACGAGGAGAATGCTTATGGAATCTCACGAACACCAAGAACCCGAGAGCAATTGACACACGTGAAACAACTAAGCCAAATCTGATCACAGTAACTCTTCAATCATAACTCGCCTTTGATTGAAGATGAAATCTAAAAACAAGTGTTTTTCACCAATAATAATCTACCTAAAAAGTAATGAAAAGAGCCTTTAAATAGTTTTAGCTCTTTAAACAAAAGACATAATAAAATCTGGAAATTAAGCCCAATGGGCTACTTAAAACACACAATCACTAAGTAGGCCTTAAAAAGCCTCATTCCTCAATGAGAGACATGGACCGGTGCTGGAAACGTGGGGAGGAGCAGCGGCGTCATGTGCGGGGCTGGCCGAATCCTATGCCTTGGCGTCGTTGCTCTCTTGCTTACATAGGAGCCAAGCCTCGTTATGAACACTTGTAGCTAATAACATCAGCAAGCCCTCGGTCTCATGCTCAATCTTCTTAACTCGGGAACGTGTGATAGCTCCCTCATACTCCGGAGATGCTAGCTCGGATGGTCCCTCATCATTCCCCCTCTCTTGGGAAGGATTCGTCCACGAATCTTCAAGCTCTACATCCATAGGTGGGAACGGACTGAGGTCTCTAACATTGAAGGTCGGGCTGACCCCGAATTCCTCCGGAAGATCCAATACATAAGCGTTGTCACCGCCTTTGTGAAGCACCTTGAAAGGACCGGTACCCCTAGGTGATAGCTTGGACTTTCGAAGCTCTTGGAAACGCTCCTTCCTAAGATGTAACCACACGAGATCTACGGGCTCAAACAACAGCTTCCTCTGTCCCTTGTTTGCCTTAGCTGCGGTCCGAGCTGCTTTCTCCTCTAAGCTCAGCCGTGTCTTCTCATGTAATCCCCTAATGTACTCAACCTGTTTACCCGCATTGAAATCTACTCGCTCCTTTGAAGGTAACGGCATAAGATCAAAAGGGGTTAAGGGATTCAAACCATACACACACTTAAAAGGAGTCATGTTAGTGGAAGAATGGATGGTCCTGTTATATGCAAACTCAACATGTGGTAACACATCCTCCCACTTTCAAATTCTTCTTAATTACAGCCCTTAAAAGTGTCCCTAAAGTCCTATTAGTTACTTCGGTTTGGCCATCAGTTTGAGGGTGGCTAGCGGTAGAGAACAACAACTTAGTACCTAGCTTACCCCATAAAGTCTTCCAAAAGTAACTAAGAAATTTCACATCCTGATCACTAACAATGGTTCTAGGAACTCCATGTAGCCTAACTACTTCTCTAAAGAAGAGGTTTGCAACATTAGTGGCATCATCCGTTTTGTGACAAGCTATGAAGTGTGCCATCTTAGAGAACCTGTCTACCACCACAAAAATAGAGTCTCTTCCCCTCTTAGTCCTAGGTAACCCCAAAATAAAGTCCATACTAATATCTTCCCAAGGAGCTGCAGGAATGGGTAAAGGGGTATACAAACCATGGGGCATTACTCTAGACTTTGCTTTCAAGCATTCTAAGCATCTTTTAACAAAATTCTCAACATCCCTAAGCATGTGTGACCAATAAAAATGAGCCTAAGAGAACACTTTGGAATGCACACTTTATCAACTCTAAACAAGAAGCCATCAAACAAGTAAAACTTATCTACAGCCCCTTTTTCCACACAAGCTTTATAAATCTCTCCAAAATCATCATCCTTTGCATATAAATCCTTAATGTAAACAAAGCCAAGAACTCTAGCATCCAATGTAGTGAACAAAACATGTCTCCTAGAAAGTGCATCAGCTACTACATTATATTTTTCCTTTCTTGTACTTAATCACATAAGGAAATGTTTCAATGAACTCCATCCACCTACCATGCCTTCTGTCAAGTTTATCTTGGCTCCTAATCACATAAGGAAGTGTTCTAATGATTCATGATCAGTATGCAATATAAACTCTCTAGGCCAAAGATAATGTTGCCAAGTCCTAAGCACTCTAAACAATGCATAGAGCTCCTTATCATAAGTAGAGTAGTTTAGAGTTGGACCTTTCAATTTCTCACTAAAGAAGGCGATGGGTTTACCCTCTTACATAAGTACTCCACCAATTCCTATACCCGACGCATCACACTCCACCTCAAATGGCCTAGTGAAGTCCGGGAGAACAAGCAATGGGGCGTTGGTCAACATCCACTTGAGCTTTTCGAAAGCTCTCTCTTGGACCTCTCCCCACGCGAATGGTATATTCTTCTTAGTGATCTCGGTTAGAGGAGCGGCTATGGTACTGAAATCTCTCACAAATCGCCTATAAAAACTATCCAATCCATGAAAGCTGCGCACATCACCAATAGATGTCGGGGTTGGCCAATCTCGAATAGCTTTGATCTTTTCCTCATCTACTCGCAGCCCTTGAGCACACACTACAAAGCCAAGAAATATAACTTCATTTGTGTAGAAATCACACTTCTTAATATTAGCATATAAGTGTTCAAGTCTAAGAGTAGAAACAACCTGACGTAGATGATCCGCATCCTCCTCTGCGGACCGGCTATAGACGAGTATGTCGTCGAAGTAGACAACGACAAACTTCCCTATGAACTTCCTCAAAACATAGTTCATGAGGCGTATGAATGTGCTGGGAGCATTAGTCAAGCCGAATGGCATAACAAGCCACTCATAGAGCCCAAACTTGGTCTTGAATGCCGTCTTCCATTCGTCGCCCTCCTTCATTCGAATCTGATGATAGCAACTTCTAAGGTCGATCTTGGAGAAGGTAGTAGTTCCATGTAGCTCATCCAGCATGTCATCAAGGCGGGGAATAGGATGACGGTACTTGATGGTGATGTTGTTGATAGTTCTACAATCAACACACATCCGCCAAGTGTTGTCCTTCTTAGGGACTAGTAGAACCGGAACCGCCATAGGACTAAGGCTCTCTCGAATGTAGCCCTTATCAAGGAGCTCTTGTACCTGCATTTGAATCTCCTCACTCTCCTTTGGGTTCATTCTATAGGCGGGTCGGTTTGGGAGAGTAGCTTCGGGAATAAGATCTATTTGATGCTCAATACCCCGCAATGGTGGCAACCCGGGGGGTATTTCATCCGGAAACACATCTGCAAACTCATCCAAGATAGCTAAAATACTATGGGGTAAATCAACTAGGGTCGAGTTGCTTACCAAATTCAGCCCTTTACACAAACACACGAGCGCAACATCGGGAGGTAGGTAATCTGTGATGTACTCCCTCTTGGCTGCGAGCAATGTCCTCGGTGGGGGCTGGAGCTGCGTTTGATTTGCCTTTGGCGGCGGTCCTTGCTGCAGCGCGGTTGTCCATGGCGTCGGCTTCCTAGGCGGCTGCAGAAAACGCTCCTCCCTTGGTCGGCGTCGTCTCGGTGTGACCGCTGCTTGCTTGGACAGCTTCTCTTGATTTCTTCTCAAAAGCCTCCGCAATCTGCATAGGAGTCATCAAGTTTACCTTAAGCTCCCCACAATCATTCATCTATTGTAGCTTGTAAGTAGAAAGTTGCTATTTGCAATTTAGAAATCAATTCCGTGCTAGCTATGTTGCAACAACTCCCACCATCAATTATAACGTTACAAGCCTTCCCCTTTACTAAGCATCTAGTGTGAAATAGATTTTCTCTTTGATTATCTTCACAAGGAGTAGGTTGTAAGTGTAAAGTCCTCCTAGCTATCAAGGCTTCCCCATGTTCATACCCTATATCCTCATCATCATCATCATTATCAAAAACAGGATTGTCAATAACATTGTCAAATACATTTTCATCATTGTCGGATTCCGACTCATATTGACCTAGATGATTGATCATAAGGACTCTTTTGTTTGGACATTCTCTCATCATGTGCCCTTTACCTTGGCACTTAAAACAAGTCACATCTCTAGCTCTAGAATTAGCATTAGGCACAAGGGGATTAGAGTTACTTAGCTTAGATCCCGAAGGAGCAGCCGGGTTGGCCTTGGGAGGATACGAGGAGCCGGAGTGTGTGGCACCACGCCTAGCAGTGGCGTCGGCTCCTTGTAGAGCGGATGTTCCTCCCTTCGCAGCGGCGCTCTCCTTTCCGTAGGACGAGTTCTTCCACTTGTTCACTGCGTTTGGTGCATTGTATCCCGCTCCTTGGTACCTACTCTTGGACTTCCTTTCCACTTTTATCGCTAAATGTAGCAATTCTATCATAGAACCATATGGAAACAAGTCCACCTCGTTAGCTAAAGAAGGATGCAATACTCTAAGATACCTTGCCATTGTAGCCTCTTCATCCTCCGACACATTGGCTCGGGCCATTGCAACTTGCATGGCATTGAAGGTTTCCTCGGCGCTCAGATTACCTTGCCTCAAGTTCTCAAGGCGTTGCCGAAGCTCCCTATGGTAATGGTGAGGTATGAACCGAGCTCTCATCATTGCTTTCATTTGTTCCCAAGTAGCCACGGGGGGATCAAGAGCAAGTCTCCTTTCCCGTACTAGCTTATCCCACCAAATAAGAGCAAATTCCTGAAATTCCAAGGCTGCCAATTGCACCTTCTTGTGCTCGGGAAAATTGTGGCATGACCAAATTTGCTCTATCTTGGTCTCCCACAACATGTATGTATCCGGATCACACTTGCCCTCGAAGACGGGGATTTTCACCTTTATCTTACCAATCCCGTCTTGTACGGGTTCCCGGTTTCTACGTTAATATCCTTGATACCCTTGCTACGGTGGTGGAGCCCAAGCCTCTCCCGTCATTGATTGTTCCTCTTCCTCATTGTACTTGTGCACATTAATGGGAGGGACAACGTTTCTAGGTAAAGGAGAGTTGGGACAAGGATCATACCCATATCGGTGACCCGGGTGGCCTTGAAGAGGCGGCTGCAAAAGCTCCTGCGGTGTATTGCCTTGCTGCGCCATGTTAGCGGCCTCAAAGGCGGCTCGTTGGTTGGGCAAAGGACCTCGGGGCTGCGGTGGCTGTTGTGAATGGTCTCCTTGCTCAAAGGCTGAAGCTAAGGGCTGGCGAGCTTCTAGAGCCCTCATACGAGTGGTTAAAGCGGCAATGTTGTCGTTCATTTACTTCAACAAGCTGAATGTTGTCGGATCTGTCGGCTCGGGGCTCGTCGTCGAAACACGGCTATGGGTAGACATTATCACAAAGAAAACAAACACTGAATATGTTAAGGTTAGAAATCAAAACACCTCTCAAGTGTTTCACTCCTTTTTCTGCTCACACTCTTGTGATAGTCGGGCTTGTTGATGGATCGCTTCGAATGAGTCAAAAACCCCACTTGAGTTAAGGTGTCTAGGTATCCAAAACAACCAAAAATTGATTAGGACTCAATGCAATTCGGTTCTATGCGAAATCAGCTCAAACTCAACAATACAGAATTGAATCACAAGGACTTAAGAAGATCACCAAACAGAATGTGTGAAGAGAAGAAAAGAAGAAGAGTCACCGATTAAAGCTCTACTTGTTGCACTTCCGGACTGCCTTGGAGTGTGATTAATCCGAGGCTAGGTTAGAGGTAGCAAGGTGAGAGGGAAGACGTGGTGAGAGATGAGGGTGCAGGCGATGAGGGTGCGGACGATGAGGGTGATGGGTTGCCGATGGTTAGCCGAGCGTATGTTCTTGCTGAAAGCCTCGAGAGTGCTGGGAGATAATGGCGTGATTAGGCAGTTTGCACCACAAGATAACATACAAGACTAAAGATCACAAAATCAAATAAAATGTAATAAAACTTCTCTTTTTTTTTTGAATGATCAACTTCCTTTTTCTTTCTTTTTTTTTAAATGATATGCTTTTTGTTACCTAAACTGTAGGAACTTCCTTGACCAACAAATCTGGCTAATAATTACAAAATTAATTAAAATTGAAACAAAAGAGATCTTCTCCTAGTCCTTGACCGTGGGTTATGGAGTTTGAAGAATAACAAGTCCAATGGCAGTCGATTAGGGCACAGCCGGTTAGGGCACAACCGAGTAGGGCACAACCGGCAGCAATGGCGATTAGGGTTTATGGGTGGCAAGGCGTGTGTAAGCAAAGGCCGGCGGCAGTAGGGTTTGTCGAGGAGATGGTGATGGCCAGCCTAGGATACTCACATACCAACACAACAAGTCAAGCACAATCAATTTCAAGAACACAAGAAGAAAGCTCGCAGAATTCAAAACTGACACGATAAGAAGGAAAGACACAAGATCGATCCGTCGTCAACCCTTGAGCTCTGATACCAATTGATACGGGGCAGACCCGACGTTGGCTCGATCTAGACGACGGAAGGAAGGAAAGGACGCAGAACAACAAGATTAAGGCAGCCGACTAGGGCTGTTCGTGTGCTGCGTGGACTGCGAACAAAGGGAACAAAAGAAGACGCTAAACTGAATACGAAGGTACGGAAATTAAAGGAAAGGTACGATGTAGATGAACCCGACACAAACGACGTGGAAACCCTTGATCTCGGGATCAAGAACCACCAAGAACGATGCAACGAACTCAGCCCCTTACAACCTCACACAACCGACTTAGAACATCGACAACACGAGGAGGATGCTTATGGAATCTCACGATCACCAAGAACCCGAGAGCAATTGACACACGCGAAACAACTAAGCCAAATCTGATCACAATAACTCTTCAATCAAAACTCGCCTTTGATTGAAGATGAAATCTGAAAACAAGTGTTTTTCACCAATAATAATCTACCTAAAAAGTAATGAAAAGAGCCTTTAAATAGTTTCAGCTCTTTAAACAAAAGACATAATAAAATCTGGAAATTAAGCCCAATGGGCTACTTAAAACACACAATCACTAAGCAGGCCTTAAAAAACCTCATTCCTCAATGAGAGACATGGACCGGTGCTGGAAATGTGGGGAGGAGCAGCGGCGTCATGTGCGGGGCTGGCTGAGTCCTGTGCCTTGACGTCGTTGCTCTCTTGCTTACTTAGGAGTCAAGCCTCGTTATGAACATTTGTAGCTAATAACATCATCAAGCCCTCGGTCTCATGCTCAATCTGCTTAGCTCGGGAACGTGTGATAGCTCCCTCATACTCCGGAGATGCTAGCTCGGATGGTCCCTCATCACCACGTCACTCGCATCACACATCACCACAAACGGTAAGCTCCAATCCGGAGCTTGCATAATTGGGGCGATGATCAAAGCATTCTTCAACCTATAAAAAGCTTCAAGGCAATCCTTCAAGAAAACAAACTCAACATCTTTCATTAATAGGTTAGCGAGAGACTTAGAAATTTAGAGAAATCTTTAGTAAACCTCCGGTAAATACCGGCATGCCCCAAGAAACTCCTTACCCCCTTCACCGAGCTAGGTGGTGACAACTTCTCTATAGTGTCAATTTTAGCTCTATCAACTTCAATGCCTCGATGGGAGACCAAATGTCCCAAGACTATACCTTCACTCACCATGAAGTCTCATATCTCCCAATTTAAAACAAGGTTAGTTTCCTCATACCTGTTCAACACCAAAGATAGATTAGCAAGAAAATGATCAAAGGAAGAACCATACACCGAGAAATCATCCACGAACACTTCCATAATATTCTCAATATATTCGGAAAAAATAGCCATCATACACCTTTGAAAGGTAGCGGGTGCATTACATAGCCCAAATGACATTCTCCTATATGCAAATGTTCCCATTGGACAAGTTAATGTAGTTTTTTTATTGGTCATCCGGCTGAATTGGGACTTGAAAAAACCCACTATAACCATTGTAACATCCGGAATTTTTATTCCGGCTATTGAGCGGTTTTTCGATATTCCCATGTGCGCGGCTCAATCTTCCCGCAAGCACGGGGTGCTGAGTGTCGGGATTTATTCCAAAATCCCGGACCGACACTTTGTTATTCCACCTTTTGCTTTCCAACCCCTCGGTTCCTTGAGTAAGGAGACAAGTGGGACAGTTGACCCTTTGTTATCCCCACCCTTTTGTAGCTCGCATTTCCCTCTCTCTTCACTCTTTCTCATTCACGTTCATTTTCCCACTCTTCCTCTCTTGTGATCCTTCTTCACCATCCTTGCCTTCGAAGCTCTTTGCTGCAGTGGAGGAGACTTAGATCTAGTTTGGTAATCTACTCTTCTTCCCTCCCTTCTTCTTCCTTGCTACTTAACTCCTTCTCCTCTCCTTCATCCATTTACATGGGTGAAGCTCTTGATGAAGCTTTCTTTGACTCATATATACCCAAAGTTGTCTAACACATACGCGAAACCTCTCTTGTTACTTCATTTGCATCCCAAGCCGCGCTTGGATGCATCACTATTTGTCACCAAGTCCACAAGACTCTTTGTTTGTGCAAAAGATATCGGAGTAGAGATCACTCACCTCTGCTGCTTTTCAAAGCTCCACGGACACGGCTGGGACCATACCATTCTCGTATACTTCCTCAAAAAGGAAGGGCGTTGAAACCATTCCGCAACTCGGTAGTTATAGCCCACCAACCTAAAAGTTGCATACCTCCTCCACATTCCTTGGAGGTAGCAGCGAAAATACCACCTTGGTCTTCGTTGGATCAACTTGATCTCTCC
Source organism: Fagopyrum homotropicum (assembly GCA_033239125.1). Taxonomy (NCBI): domain Eukaryota; kingdom Viridiplantae; phylum Streptophyta; class Magnoliopsida; order Caryophyllales; family Polygonaceae; genus Fagopyrum; species Fagopyrum homotropicum. The sequence goes on from BSWB01000005.1 coordinate 66,544,840, forward strand.
CGTTGTCACTACATGTCCTAGGAAGTCACTTTAGACGTCCTAACTCCCACTTAGATAACTCTGCTCATAAATATTATCCCGCATAACTTGTATTATTGTCATCCCGTGTTAACCTTGTTCCTCTCAACTCGGAGAGTACAACAAACCCTTATCAAGAGTCAAAACTTAAAGAATCATTCGTACATCTTGCACATCAGTAGTGTCATGAATAACATTAGGTTATGGTCCACCTTGGAACCTCCTGAAAAGCCACACGTTGTACACCACCATTGTAATCCGATTCTGAAAATCGATTGATAGTCATTTATAAAATCTCTAAGCTCGTCGATCGTACTCGTGAGCTCAAACAACTTCATCACAACTAGTAGTGACCATACCGGTCCAAAAATGCCGTCTTACGTAGGTCCTTTCTTTTCTTACCCTTAGTTAGTGACATCCCGACTTCAAGTTGGTCATATAAAACACTGGAATCACATGCAACTAGTCTAACGAGCCGTCCACTACGGCGATGATACCTCTACTTGTCGTACACCATACGGATATCTTGATAATCATAATACAGCTTCACCGTCCCGTCCTTTTCCTCATCACCGTACCAGTATGCCCTGTGGGAAATGCTAGATGAAATTCCCCATTCAAAACCACTGAAATTTCCAACTCATTACTTCTCAGTACTAACTTCCTAAGCTCAAAGCTTGTAGCGTCACTATAACTCGGTCATCCGATTCACACCATGGCCACCATGGTTCTTTCGGCAAGTCTAGAAACTTTGACTCATATCTTGTTCGGGACAACAACATATAATCTGTTTCATTATCACGAAAATACCATGCATCCTCTTTATATATTTTCCCATTTGCGTAAGGCAACTAGGAAAGCTTCACCTTCCTCTTGATCCACTAGTTCCCTTTATCATGATCAAACCTTAAAGGTTCTAATCCGTTCCGTTTCAAAATATGCCAATCCCATGACCTAAGAAGGTCATCAAAAAGGGCCATTACAATCCCTTCCTGGGAGGGAGGTGTATTACAGTTACTTGCCTTGAGCCCATGCAATATTACTTGATTAAGACAATTGTGCTTCAGTTGACATATTTCCTCACTACCTACATCGAACCACCGGAAATACTCCAAGATCTTGTTACCGATCCTCTATATTCCCATAGTCTTGTCTACCCTTCATATCTACACTCATCAATATACAACATGTGCGTTCTTGGTTGTCACCAGCCAGCTTATTTATACCTGACATTCTCCAAGGTCAACAACTTACCTTACTTCTTACTTTTCATGTTTCCATTCCCACGAAGGCTACCCTCCTCGGGGTACTCTTACCTTGAACTCCGTTAGTTCATTCTACACTTTATGCTTCCTTCTTCTTTCATAGGAACTATACCCTCCTCGGCCTTGTTTTGTCGTATAACTCTCTTTCACATGCTTAACCATTCTTCTATGATGTCCTTCAAGTACACCTTCTCAAATATTATATCCCCATATAGCGTCCATTCACTTCGTAACCTTTACTTGATCACTGGACGGCTTTACCTTTGCTTTCAATCTGTCTTCTGTCACGTAAGCAAAACTCACTTGTTGACTTACACAACTAGGCGTTAGGAGTGTAGAAGCGAGAGTTCAACGGCTTGTGGTTGTTAGGGATTCACCCAGTGGGGCTAGAGCGGTGCGAATAGACTAGCTACTAAGTTGTATCAACGGTTCAACTAGCTCTTTTGTTAGGCTTCCTCATGTATGTGAAAAAGTACTACAATATATACTTAAGTCTTTCGATAAATAAAAGCTTCTTGTTGCGTCTCTCATCCTCTTGGGGCCAACATCTACTCATACTTCTTTCTTCTTGGCATTTCTTAGCTTTATCATCATAACGGAAACCGGTTAACTCCACTAAGGAAATTCTACCATGTGAATCTTCACGATACGATTCTTCTCGTAACTCTCGTATGTCTGAATAAGTCAACCCGCCTATATTCTCGTAAAATTGACACTTCATCTTTTGGTACTTCCGTAAGCTTAACTTACGGGTCTCTTAAATCTTTCACAATTTGTTCGACCATACTTGTCATCTTGACTCTCGTGCTTAGGAGTGCCTATGCAACACTTGCCTTAATTGAATGCTACTTTTCTGCTCGAGCGAGACTGTATTCCTCGCCACTTCATTCGCGTCTTCAGTTTGTAGACACGGCACTTGGAAGAATCATAAGTTTGTTGTCTCTAGTTGCTTTATTAATGCTCCATTATTGCTTCCTCAAAACCGCCCTCATCTCTTCATGTCGCCTTCGTACTTGTATAGGTTCCATCTCGGTTTTGCTTAAGTTGTCTCGAGGTTTCCTTCTACTATTTTGTCATTGCGGTTAATGTCTTCATTAGCCTTCACATGGTTACTTTGACATCCTCAAAAGGAGTCCGATGAAACGCCAAGGTGTTCGTCAGAACGTGATGCTCAACTCGGTACTTGAGCGTACTCATCCTCGTATGCACACTATCCTAAGCCAAACGACATCGTCCAAGGGCGATGATATCTTTCTATCATCTTAACTATAAGGTCCTATATTTCTATATACTACTATATATCATAAGCACGTATATATGTCTATATATGTCCCATATTAACAAAAATACCAACATAACAAATCTAGGAAATCCACAACAATAATACAAGGTCCAGGAAATCCACAACTAAGCTGTCGAGATCTATGGAAGGAGTGGGTGTCCCGTACATTCTATCCCAAACCCGACTATGCTCGTGATTTGAAAACAAAATTCATTTTTAGAACTCAGAACCCTAGCGGGTTCTGTTTATTTCTATTCGGCATTTAGAAGATTGCGAGTGTCATTGTTGTCAACCTAGGGCTTTGATACCATATTGTAACACCCCAAATCCGCGGGACTCAGAGTGTTGTTGGTGGATACCTCACATGGGTTCCGACCCTTATCTTAACAACAATTTCACGGGATCTTGCAACAAGGCACAAATAAAAGGCCAAAACCGAAATACATTTCATGCAATAGTTATGATTCCCGAATACTAATGAAAGAAAGACTCCAGCCGAGTTCTTACAACAACATCAACAATATAAAAAATATTACAATAAAACGAAGACTCAAATCCCCAGCTCGCCCTATGATGTACGGAACCTCGGCTGCCCACTCCTCCGGATCACTCGGCAGCATCCTTGACCTGCAAGCCATCTACAACATCGGTATAAACCGTTAGCTAACATTCTAAGTATTAGAAAGACGGTAATGGCATACACACATAAGTAATCATAAACACGTAACATGCTCACCCACACAAGCCGGATTATGATCATTTATTTACGACATTCCATTACTAGTTCCAATTATTAAGATTGTGACAAGAGAAGTCTTAAGACTCTCGCCCCTGTCCCCGTATAACAACAAGAGTGGTTCGGCGCACCTCCCGTATACTGTATGGAGTGGTGTAGTGCCCTCCCCGTATACCGTGTATGGCCTGGTCGTAGAGAACCTCCCAGTCTCCCTCGGGAGCTTGGTAGTGATGTCACCGCCCGATATACATACACTTGGGCCAACAATATATATAAGTCGTCCTAGTCCGGTTTCATAGTTATAACAAAGCTTAACACACACCACTATCACACATCAAATTAATACATATAAGCTATCTAAGTAAGTCCGGAGACTTACCTCGTCTCCAAGCTAAACCGAGAACAACCGATCTCACTTCCCGTAGGAATATACTCAAAGCCTGATCAAAACAAGGCACATAATCAACATCGCTCCCATAAAATAGAAGTCTTTAGATTTCTAGTCCTATTGACCTTACAAGATTATACACTCTCATAATCTAGGATAGCACTCCAAGTCCTCACGAACTTACAAAAACACAACCATCATAACACATGCTAGGATATTCACATCCTATTCTCCACAATCTTAACAATCATAAGACCACAATCTCACACCCTCGACAAGCCTCACATGATAGCATCCACACTTCTAGCCTTAGAACGTTCAATCAATCCTCAAACACTCACCTAAGGTTCAAAGCGACTACATGTGATTCCACAAGGTTTATCTAGATCCAACCTAGCATGATTCTAACACATAACCTCACTAGGATAAGAGATGGACACAAGATCGAAGAAGGGGTACTCACTGGGGTAGGGACTTGGTCGCGAAACAAAGAAACGTGGCCATGGAGAAGAGCAGAAGGCTGCACCGGAAGCCTGAGTTGTGCTCGAGCCGCCCCTACGGCCTAGGGGGCCACCCCCAAGGCTCAGGCCAGCCGCCTCTGCGGCTCTGGTGCTGAGGGCGCCCCCGCGGCGCTGTCCAGCAGCGGGTGCGGTCGAACTCTAGAAGATCCTAACAAGTCTTCGGTTGGTTTCTTGATGTTCAGAGCTGCCTCCAGCTGGCTTGCTCCCACGTGGACTTCCATCACATGGATTCACACACCACTCCATTGCCTAGATCGGATCCCCTCACATGCAATACAAAAGAGGACCAAGCTTGAGAATCCATGGCTTCCACCATTAAGGATCAAAAAGAAGAAGATGGAGGGGAAGAGATTACTCACGCATCTCGGATCCGCTGATTCTATTCCATATCCAGAATGAGCAGCTCACACAAGAGGAGAGGGAGCCCCACAGGAGAAGATACCAAGAGTTCCAAAGAAAAAGATAGAGGAAGAGAAGAGAGGGTAGGAGAAGAAGAGTAACGTGAAATGAAAGCGGCGAGAGAGAGGGTTGCTCATTTAGGGAAAGAACAAAAGGTCAAGCAGCCAAGGATGACTTAGAGAATGAGGGGTCGAAAAGAAGGAAACGAGAGGTCGGAAAGAAGATGGAATAAAAATCCCTTTCACTTAGATCACCGCACCTACGGTACGACTAAGCCGCAAGGGCGGTGGCCACCACTAAAGACTATCAAACCGCTCTCCTACGGGAACTAAAATTCCAGGCATTACACATGAGTCATGTTGGTTCTAGTTTTCTTGGTTCTCATGTCTATGACCGTGCATTTGGTTACCTCCGACGGTATATACACAAATTTTAATTCTGTTTTCGGTTTGTTTCACTCTTATTTCATCTAATTCATCATTTCATGATATTTAGGTTTGTTGACTAATTTTTAAAAATTATTCAATTTTAAGGTGTAAATCATAACCTTTAAACAAGGGGTTGTATTACAATCACTATCATAACCACCATCATGCTCAAAATATTTTGTATACCAGATAAATAAATTGTTTTTACCAAGGTTTCAAAAACACAATTTTAAGACCATATTGAAACCAAAAAGAGAGTTTGTACCGCAAAAATAGATCATATATATCTTTTCTCACAATAATCTTATTTCATATAATAAGTAATAATTTATCTTGATAGTAATATGCAGGTACGTATGACGAATGTTTTGTGAAATGCATAAGAAAAAATATAACACGCCGAATCCACGGGACTCGGAGCGCTACGGGCTAGGATCTCACAATTGATCCTGACCCTAGCCTGACAACAAGTTCATTAGATCTTACAACAAGTGATGTAGGACCATCACATGGAAGAGATCAAGGGCCCATTACTAGAGCAAGAGCTAAGGAGATCCAAGAAGTTACGTCAAGGGAAGTGCTATTGCTTGGCACCATGCGTGAACCATTTAACTTCCATACATCATGTGTTAATCTCTTGGTGAATGCAGGAGCAAGCAAGCAAAGGGAAGAGACGTTGCTCACGTCCAAGGAGGTCCAAGAGAGTAACCTGCTCACGTCCAAGGAGGCCCAAGAGACTAACCAGCTCCATCAGTCGGATCATCATTTGGGCTCTTAAAAACCGTCCAAATCACTCATGGATCTGTTGTGAACAAATCAGCCCATTTCCCTCTTAAAAACCGTCCAACTCACTCCCAAGGATCTGTTTTGAATAAGTCAGCCTATTTTGATGCTGATTAGTTGTTTGTTAAGTTGTTAGCTACATATGTGGAAGCTCTCTTGTTACCACCTTCCACAAATGTTTTAGTTTTCTTTTCTTTATTTTGTCTAGATAAAAGAGTCTATATATAGTCTCTTTAGCTGCTGAATAGGATACGTTTGCATTGCTTAGAATTACAGTTGTAATCATTCAGAAAATCAATAAAAGAACAAGAGAGTTTTTGGTTGGCATTGTCGTTGTTTCTGAGCTTGTTCGTGTCAACCGCCTTCGGATTGGTGCTTCGAGCCTTCATGAGTCCCTCTTTGTGCTAGTCCAGCCGGAGCTAGTGTAAAGTTGTATCGGAGACGGGTCTAGGACATTCACGAAGCGGGGTCTTGGCTCTTCAGCCTTGGTTCCTTTCGTTGACCCTCTTTGGTTCATCTCTACGTCTTCCTGCATCCATTCCATCTCCACGTTTCATTCCGCATCTGGATTCGCCTCATTCAGCCGGATTCGGGATCATTGTACCTAGATCGACTCATTCACGGACTAATACCGTATCAGTTGGTACCAGAGCTCAGTTGGTACAATTGATCACTCCTTTCTTCTTTCTTAACCTTATTGCTTAACCAATTGAGGTATAAGTTGTGCTTGAAGTGAGCAAAATCAAAAGCCAAGGGTTTTTTAGGGCCGGACAACATCTTGGGAGAGGTAAACACAAAACAAAAAAAAAAAGAAGAAGAGATCAACGTTGCAGTCAAATTCGGTAACCTTCTCTCCCACAAATCTCATTGCAATCAGTTTCGGTTACCTTCTCTCCCCCAAATCTTTGACAAAGTCTAAGAGATATTTCAAAAAAAAAAAAAAAGACAACACAAAAACGGCTGCCCCTTTTATTAATCGACATCAAGCGCAAGAAAACTCCCTCAAACAACTCCTACGTCATTCTAGTCACAAATCACCATACCTACACCAACCCAACGGTCAATACTCCGATTAGGGGTGTCTTGATCCATCTCCGACACTAACATTAGTTTCGGCAGTTCTAGTTCCAAAGGGTTGCTAAGAAGGTTCGAAAATCGTGATCTTAAGGTGTTGGATCCTTACAACTCGAGCCACCAGCTAGGCAATACGAACGAAAGAGTGAGCGATACACAAGTGAGATCTTTGTTTTCTAACCTAACCGGTTCTTTGTTTGTTACTTGAGCATGTCTAGGTCCCGAAGCCCCAGCAAGTCTAGCAGCGAGACCGTCACGCCTGAGATGCTCAATCTATTGAAACAATTGTCCGATTCCATAGCTAACCTATCCAAGCGAGTGGAGTCTAGGAAGCACGAACCCCACCATCGCGGACACCACCTTTGAGAGCCAACTATGAGTTTGGCGGTCCCTCACACGTTACTAGAGAGCCGGATCATCCGGATCAAGGTAATTTACAGTCCAACGTCCTTCCTAATGTTTCTAACATGCCACCATTTGTTGATAACTTTCAGCGACGGAATGAAGCTCCTTTTGAGGATCATACTTGGGAAGATTACAATCGACCATTCCAACAGCCAAGGCAAGGACGAGAACGTGATAATCTACGACCCTATCAAGAGCAAGACGGTCTCGGCAAAGTCAAAATCAAAATTTCCGCCTTTGAAGGAAAGTGTGATCCCGACGTCTACACGGAGTGGGAAACTAAAGTCGAGCAGATCTGGTTGTGTCATAACCTCAGCGAGCCTAGGAAGGTTCAGCTAGCCGCTATCGAGTTCCAAGGCTATGCCTTGGTATGGTGTGATCACATAGTCAAAGAAAGAGTGCGAACATTGGATCATCAAATCACCACATGGGAGCATATAAAGGCACTAATGAGGTCTCGGTTCGTTCCACCTCACTATACCCGAGAGCTTCGACAATGGCTGGAAATTTGAGACAAGGCTCTCTTAGCGCTGAGGAAGCCTATACGAATATGCAAGTTGCTATGGTGAAGGCCAACGTTCTAGAGGATAAAGAAAATACTATGGTTCGTATTCTTAACTCTAATTTGGCTAATGAAGTTGATATGTATCCCTACAGCACCATGGAGCAATTACTACACTTGGCTATCAAGGTGGAAAGGAAGACTAAGCTGCGAAACCGGGAACACAAGCCGCCTTATGGGACGTCCAACACTTGGAAATCACAAGGAAGCCGGCTGCCTACCCACAACGAGGATCAAGGAGGCCAGAAGGAAGAGAGAAAGTTGGCACCTACGAGCCAAGAAGGCCAACGAAAGTCTTCTACATCGTCCACTACACCACGATCCTTGAATGAGCCTTCAAGTGGTCATCGAGGGAGTACTCCTACCTCTAACTCTAGAACTAGGGACATTGTGTGTTTTAAATGCCAAGGTAGAGGACACATGAGTAGGGAATGTCCTAATAGATGCACTTTGATCATAAATCATCTAGGAGAATATGAAAGTGAGGATGACGTGGAATTGGATGATGAAAATGCATTAATTGATGACCATGAGCAAAATGAGAATGATGATTGCATTGAGTATGAACAAGGTGAATCTTTGATAGCTAGGAGAACTTTGCATGCCCAACTAGCACCTTGTGAGGATAACCAACGTGAAAATATATTTCATACTAGGTGTAGTATTAAAGGAAAAGTGTGTAATGTGATAATTAATGGGGGGAAGTTGTTGCAACATAGCTAGCACTGAAATGGTAAACAAATTACAACTTCTTACATTTTATCACCCTAGGCCATATAAACTACATTGGATGAATGAGTGTGGAGAACTTAAGGTCAATAAGCAAACTAAGGTCAATATAACATTAGGATCATATGAGGATATTATTACATGTGATGTTGTGCCTATGAATGCTTGTCACTTGTTCCTTGGTTGTCCATGGAAATATCATAGGAAAGTTGTACATGATGGGTTTTCTAATAAATATAGCTTTGAGTATAAAGGTAAAACTTTAACACTTAAACCTATGACACCTTTACAAATAGCCGAGTATTATGAGAACAAGAGGGTAGAGCAAGGAACCCCTCAAAAGCCTAAAATGACACGGCCTAAGAGTTAGGAGAACAAAACCCATCAAACACTGTTAGTACAACCAACAAGTAGCTATCTTGAGTCTAGGAATGAATATGTCACTAACTATGCTTCTATGGATGTGCTAATGATGAGTTTGTGTAAATCTCTAGTGACGGTGCCTCACGACTCTACGATTCCACTTCCTAGTTCTATCTAGGGGCTGTTAGACGAGTTTAAAGACGTTTTTCCTGAGGAGGTTCCAGCTGGTTTGCCGCCCATTAGGGGCATTGAACACCAAATAGATTTAATACCCGGAGCCACTCTTCCCAATAGGCCCGCCTATAGGATGAACCCTACGGAAGCCCGGGAAATTCAGAACCAAGTTCAAGCCTTGCTAGATAAAGGGTATTGATACGGGATTGTCCGTGATTGAGTCGATCTAGGCACAATGATCTCGAACTAGGCTGAATGAAGCGATTTCAGAATGCGGAATGGACGTAGGTGATGAATGGCGCAGGAATGGTGAAGAGAAGAACCAAAGAGATGTCAACGAAGGAACCAAGGCTGAAGAGCTAAAACCCCAATCGTGAATGCCCTAGACCCGTCTCCAATACAACTTTACACTAGCTCCGGCTGGACTAGCACAAAGAGGGACTCGTGAAGGCTCGAAGCACCAATCCGAAGGCGGTTTGACACAAACAAGCTCAGCCAAGCAACAACAGCAATGCCAACCAAAAACTCTCTTGTTCTTTGATTGATTTTGTGAAATGATTACAAATGTAATTCTAAGCAATTGGGCATAACGTAACTAATCTGCAGCTAAAGAGGCTATCTATATAGACTCTTTTATCTAGACAAAATAAAGAAAAGAGAATTAAAAACATTAGTGGGAAGGTGGTAATAAGAGAGCTTCCTCTAATGTAGCTAACAACCTAACAAACACTAATTTCAGCTTAAAAATAGGCTGACTTATTCAATTAACTCTAGGAGTGTGCTGGACGTTTTTAAGGAGCAAAATGGGCTATCCGAATGGGCTGAGTTGTTCAACAGATCCATGAGTGATTTGGATGTGTTTTAAGAGCCCAAATGATGATCCGAATGAGCTGAATTGTTACTCTCTTGGGCCTCTTTAAATGTGATCAGCTGGCTGCCTTCTTGGGCTGTTTTGGAACGAGCAGCTGCTTCCCTCCTTGGGCTGCATTGGACGTGAGCAACAGCCTTCCTCCTTGGGCTGCATTGGACGTGAGCAACAGCCTCCTCTTAGGCTGCATTGGCGTGAGCAACATCCTCCTCTTGGGCTGCATTGGCGTGAGCAACAGCCTCCTCTCCTGGGCTGCATTGGACGTGATCAACAGCCTGCATGGACTCCTCGAGCTGCATAGGAAGTGAGCACGTCGGCATGGTCTCCTTGCTTGGTTCACTTGCTCCTACATTCACCAAAAGATTAACACATGATGTACGGAAATTAAATAGTTCACGCATTGTGTCAAGCAATAACACTTCCCTTGACATAACTTCTTGGATCTCCTTAGCTCTTGCTCTAGTAATGGGACCTTGATAGCTTGTATGTGATGGTCCTACATCATCCACTCCTTCTTGGAAAGAATTCGACCCCGAATTTTCATCTTGTTCCGAATCTCCTTCATAGGGGCTCAAATCTCCTACATTAAAAGTGGTGCTAACTCCATACTCTTCCGGTAAGTCCAACACATATGCATTGTCATTAATCCGGTGTAAGACTTTGAATGGTCCATCTCCTCGTGGTGCCTGCTTGGAATGGCGTTTTGTTGGAAACCGCTCTTTCCTTAGATGTAGCCAAACTAAGTCGCCGGGCTGGAAAACCATTTTCCGACGTCCTTTGTTATTCCGAGCTGCAGTTTCAACGCCTTTCTTGTCAAGTGCAGCCTTGGTCTTAGCATGAAGTTCCTTAATGTAGTCCACCTGTTCCAAAGCATCAAAAGCTACTCGATCCTTTCGAGGAATCGGTAATAAGTCCAAAGGAGTTAAAGGGTTAAATCCATAAACACATTTGAAAGGTGATAACGAAGTGGAAGAATGCATGGTGCGATTATAAGCAAACTCCATATGTGGTAACATGTCTTCCCATTCTTTTAAGTTATCTTTCAACATGGTTCTAAGGAGGGTCGTTAGGGTCCTATTGGTGACTTCCGTTTGCCCATCTGTTTGGGGATGACTAGAGGTCGAGAATAGTAATCTAGTGCCCATTTTACCCCAAAGTGTCTTCCAAAAGAAACTCAAAAATTTGACATCCCTATCACTAACAATAGTTTTAGGTATTCCATGCAATCTTACTATTTCCTTACAGAAAAGTTTAGCAACATTATATGCATCATCAGTTTTATGACATGGAATAAAATGTGCCATTTTAGAGAATCTATCTACTACCACAAAAATGGAATCTCTTCCTTTCTTAGTCCTAGGTAGTCCAACAATGAAATCCATACTTATGTCCTCCCAAGGGCCATTAGGCGTCGGTAAGGGCGTATACAGCCCGTGGGGTTGTACCCTAGCTTTGGCCTTAAGACATTCAATGCACCTCTTAAGCATGTGTTCTACATCCCTTAACATATGGGGCCAATAAAAGTGAGTTTGCAACATGTGATAAGTTTTGTCCCTCCCAAATGCCCCATTAGACCTCCTTTATGGGCTTCTTCCACCAATAAGATCCTAAGGGAACATCTAGGTATGCAAATCTTATCCACTTTAAACAAGAAACCTTCAAACACAAAGTACTTATCATAAGGGCCTTGAGTAGTGCATCTATGAAATATCTTCCCAAATTCAGCATCATCCACATATAATTCTTTAATGTAAGTAAAACCTAACATCCTAGAATCCAAAGCGGTGATTAAGGTGTATCTCCTAGACAATGCATCCGCTACGACATTATCCTTTCCTTTCTTATGCTTGATAATGTAAGGAAAGGTTTCGATGAACTCCATCCACCTACCATGCCGTCTATCTAGCTTATCTTGGCTCCTAAAGTGCCTAAGTGAATCATGATCGGTTTTCAAAACAAACTCTTGAGGCCAAAGGTAATGTTGCCATGTTGTGAGTACTCTAAACAAGGCATACAATTCTTTGTCATAAGTGGAATAGTTTAAGCATGCACCTTTCAATTTTTCACTAAAGAAAGCTAGAGGCTTACCTTCTTGCATAAGGACGCCGCCAATACCAATGCCGGATGCGTCGCATTCAACCTCAAAGGGTTTAGTGAAGTCCGGTAGAGCTAGTAGTGGTGCGTGGGTGAGGCGTCTTTTGAGCTCTTCAAAGGCTCTTTGCTGCCGTTCATTCCACTCAAAAGGAACCTTCTTTTTGGTCAAAGCCGTGAGTGGGGCTGCAATGGTGCTAAAATCTCTCACAAACCTTCTATAGAAGGTAGCTAAGCCATGGAAGCTCCTCACGTCACCAACCGTCCTAGGAGTGGGCCAATCATTGATTGCTTTCACCTTGTCCTCATCCACTTGCAAGCCATTGGCACTTACTACAAAACCAAGGAAAATTACTCGGTTAGTATAGAAATCACATTTCTGAATATTAGCATACAAGTATTCTATACGCAATGTAGCAAGCACATCTCTCAAATGATGTTCATGCTCTTTTAAAGTCTTACTATAGATAAGAATGTCATCAAAGTAGACTACAACAAATAAACCAATATAAGGTCTCAAAATATGATTCATTAATCTCATGAAAGTACTAGGAGCGTTAGTTAAGCCAAAGGGCATTACTAGCCACTCATAGAGTCCAAATTTGGTTTTAAAAGCTGTTTTCCATTCATCCCTTTCCCTCATTCTAATTTGATGGTAGCCACTTCTAAGGTCAATCTTAGTGAAAATGGTAGCTCCATGTAACTCATCAAGCATATCATCTAAACGGGGAATCGGGTGTCTATACTTGATAGTAATGTTATTGATTGCTCTACAATCAATACACATTCTCCAAGTATTATCCTTCTTGGGTACTAGTAGGACGGGAACGGCACAAGGACTAAGGCTTTCCCGCACATACCCCTTTTCTAGCAAGGCTTGAACTTGGTTCTGAATTTCCTGGGCTTCCGTAGGGTTCATCCTATAGGCGGGCCTATTGGGAAGGGTGGCTCCGGGTATTAAATCTATTTGGTGTTCAATGCCCCTATTGGGCGGCAAGCCGGCTGGAATCTCCTCAGGAAAAACGTCTCTAAATTCGTCCAAAAGCCCCTGAATAGATCTAGGAAGTGGGTTCGTAGAGTCATTAGGCACATTCACTAGAGATTTACACAAACTCATCATTAGCACATCAATAGAAGCATAGTTAGTGACATATTCATTCCTAGACTCAAGATAGCTACTTGTTGGTTGTACTAACAATGTTTGATGGGTTTTGTTCTCTTTACTCTTAGGCCGTGTGATCTTAGGCTTTGGAGGGGTTCCTTGCTCTACCCTCTTGTTCTCATAGTACTCGGCTATTTGTAAAGGTGTCATAGGTTTAAGTGTTAAAGTTTTACCCTTATACTCAAAGCTATACTTGTTAGAAAACCCATCATGGACAACTTTCCTATCATAATGCCATGGACGACCAAGCAACAAGTGACAAGCATTCATAGGCACAACATCACATGTAATAACATCCTCATATGATCCTAATGTTATATTGACCTTAGTTTGCTTATTGACCTTAAGTTCTCCACACTCATTCATCCAATGTAGTTTATATGGCCTAGGGTGATAAAATGTAAGAAGTTGTAATTTGTTTACCATTTCAGTGCTAGCTATGTTGCAACAACTTCCTCCATCAATTATCACATTACACACTTTTCCTTTAATGCTACACCTAGTATGAAAAAGATTTTCACGTTGGTTATCCTCACAAGGTGCTAGTTGGACATGCAAAGTTCTCCTAGCTATCAAAGATTCACCTTGTTCATACTCAATGCAATCATCATTCTCATTTTGTTCATTGTCATCATTTAAGGCATTTTCATCATCTAATTCCACATCATCCTCACTCTCATATTCTCCTAGATGATTTATGATCAAAGTGCGTTTATTAGGACATTCTCTACTCATATGACCTCTACCTTGGCATTTAAAACACACAATGTCCCTAGTTCTAGAGTTAGAGATAGGAGTACTCCCTCGATGATCACTTGAAGGCTCATTCAAGGATCGTGGTGTAGTGGACGGTGTAGAAGACCTTCTTTGCCCTTCTTGGCCCATAGGTGCCGATTTTCTCTCTTCCTTCCGGCCTCCTTGCTCCTTGCTGTTGTTAGGCAGCAGCCGGCTCCCTTGTGCTTTCCAAGCGTTGGGCGTTCCATGGGGTGGTTTGTATTCCCGGTTTCGCACCTTAGTCTTCCTTTCCACCTTGATGGCCAAGTGTAGTAATTGTTCCATGGTGTTGTATGGATACATATCAACCTCATTAGCCAAATTAGAATTCAAAATACGAAGGTACAAACCACCCCATGGAACGCCCAAATGATGAGTTGTTCAACTCATCCCGACGCTGAGTTGTTGAACAACTCATGGATATGTTGAACAACATATCCATGAGTTGTTCAACATATCCATGAGTGATCACCTACGTGATCCCACCATACCAAATCAAGAGCAAGACGGGCTCGGAAAGGTCAAAATCACTTTCCTTCAAACACAGGAATTTTGATTTGTTGATGATTTTCAGCGACGGAATGAAGCTGAGGACCACACGTGGGAGGGCTACAATCGGCCATTCCAGCAGCCAAGGCAAGGACGAGATAACCTTCGGCCCTATCAAGAGCAAGACGGCCTCGGAAAGGTCAAAATCAAAATTCCCGTTTTTGAAGGAAAGTGTGATCCCGACGTCTACACGGAGTGGGAAACTAAAGTTGAGCAGATTTGGTTGTGTCACAACTTCAGCGAGCCTAGGAAGGTTCAACTAGCCGCTCTCGAGTTCCAAGGCTATGCTTTGGTATGGTGGGATCACGTAGTCAAAGAAAGAGTTCGAACCTTGGATCCTCAAATCAGCACATGGGAGCATATGAAGGCACTAATGAGGGCTAAGTTCGTTCCACCTCACTATACCCGAGAGCTTCGACAACGGCTTGAAAATTTGAGACAAGGCTCACTTAGCGCTGAGGAAGCCTATACGAATATGCAAGTTACTATGGTGAAGGCCAACGTTCTAGAGATGAAGAAAACACTATTGCCAGGTACCTTCGTATTTTGAATTCTAATTTGGCTAATGAGGTTGATATGTATCCATACAACACCATGGAGCAATTACTACACTTGGCCATCAAGGAGGAAAGGAAGACTAAGGTGCGAAACCGGGAATACAAGCCACCGTCCGGGACGCCCAATGCTTGGAAAGCACACATCAGCCGGCTGCATAGCCACGGCAGGGAGCAAGGAGTCCGGAAGGAGGAGAGGAAATCGGCACCTATAGGCCAAGAAGGACAAAGAAAGTCGTCTACAACAGCCACTACACCACGATCCTTGAATGAGCCTTCAAGTGATCATCGAGGGAGTACTCCTATCTCTAACTCTAGAACTAGGGACATTGTGTGTTTTAAATGCCAAGGTAGAGGTCACATGAGTAGAGAATGTCCTAATAGACACACTTTGATCATAAATCATCTAGGAGAGTATGAGAGTGAGGATGATGTGGAATTAGATGATGAAAATGCCTTAAATGATGACAATGAACAAAATGAGAATGATGATTGCATTGAGTATGAACAAGGTGAATCTTTGATAGCTAGGAGAACTTTACATGTCCAACTAGCACCTTGTGAGGATAACCAACGTGAAAATCTGTTTTATACTAGATGTAGCATTAAAGGAAAAGTGTGTAATGTGATAATTGATGGAGGAAATTGTTGCAACATAGCTAGCACTGAAATGGTAAACAAATTACAACTTCTTACATTTTATCACCCTAGGCCATATAAACTACATTGGATGAATGAATGTGGAGAACTTAAGGTTAATAAGCAAACTAAGGTCAATATAACATTAGGATCATATGAGGATGTTATTACATGTGATGTTGTGCCTATGAATGCTTGTCACTTGTTGCTTGGTCGTCCATGGCAATGTGATAGGAAAGTTGTCCATGATGGGTTTTCTAACAAATATAGTTTTGAGTATAAGGGTAAAACTTTAACACTTAAACCTATGACACCTTTACAAATAGCCGAGTACTATGAGAACAAGAGGGTAGAGCAAGGAACCCCTCCAAAGCCTAAGATCGCACGGCCTAAGAGTAAAAGAACAAAACCCATCAAACATTGTTAGTACAACCAACAAGTAGCTATCTTGAGTCTAGGAATGAATTTGTCACTAACTATGCTTCTATTGATGTGCTAATGATGAGTTTGTGTAGATCTCTCGTGAATGTGCCTCATGACTCTACGAACCCACTTCCTAGATCTATTCAGGAGCTGTTAGATGAATTTAGAGACGTTTTTCCTGATGAGATTCCAGCCGGCTTGCCGCCCATTAGGGGCATTGAACACCAAATAGATTTAATACCCGGAGCTACTCTTCCCAATAGGCCCGCCTATAGGATGAACCCTACGGAAGCCCAGGAAATTCAGAACCAAGTTCAAGCCTTGCTAGATAAGGGGTATGTGCGGGAAAACCTTAGTCCTTGTGCCGTTCCCGTTCTGCTAGTACCCAAGAAGGATAATACTTGGAGAATGTGCATTGATTGTAGAGCAATCAATAACATTACTATCAAGTATAGACACCCGATTCCCCGTTTAGATGATATGCTTGATGAGTTACATGGAGCTACAATTTTCACTAAGATTGACCTTAGGAGTGGCTACCATCAAATTAGAATGAGGGAAGGGGATGAATGGAAAATAGCTTTTAAAACCAAATTCGTACTCTATGAGTGGCTAGTAATGCCTTTTGGCTTAACTAACGCTCCTAGTACTTTCATGAGATTAATGAATCATATTTTGAGACCTTATATTGGTTTATTTGTTGTAGTCCATTCTTATCTATAGTAAGACTTTAAAAGAGCATGCAAATCATTTGAGAGATGTGCTTGCTACATTGCGTATAGAATACTTGTATGCTAATATTCAGAAATGTGATTTCTATACTAACCGAGTGATTTTCCTTGGTTTTGTAGTAAGTGACAATGGCTTGCAAGTGGATGAGGGCAAGGTGAAAGCAATCAATGATTGGCCCACTCCTAGGACTGTTGGTGACGTGAGGAGCTTCCATGGCTTAGCTACCTTCTATAGAAGGTTTGTGAGAGATTTCAGCACCATTGCAGCCCCACTCACGGCTTTGACCAAAAAGAAGGTTCCTTTTGAGTGGAATGAACGGCAGCAAAGAGCCTTTGAAGAGCTCAAAAGACGCCTCACCCACGCACCACTACTAGCTCTACCGGACTTCACTAAGCCCTTTGAGGTTGAATGCGAGCATCCGGCATTGGTATTGGCGGCGTCCTTATACAAGAAGGTAAGCCTCTAGCTTTCTTTAGTGAAAAATTGAAAGGTGCATGCTTAAACTATTCTACATATGACAAAGAATTGTATGCCTTGTTTAGAGTACTCAAAACATGGCAACATTACCTTTGGCCTCAAGAGTTTGTTTTGAAAACCGATCATGATTCACTTAGACACTTTAGGAGCCAAGATAAGCTAGATAGACGGCATGGTAGGTGGATGGAGTTCATAGAAATCTTTCCTAACATTATCAAGTATAAGAAAGGAAAGGATAATGTCATAGCAGATGCATTGTCTAGGAGATACACCTTAATCACCACTTTGGATTCTAGGATGTTAGCTTTTACTTACATTAAAGAATTATATGTGGATGATGCTGAATTTGGGAAGATATTTCATAGATGCACTACTCAAGGCCCTTATGATAAGTACTTTGTGTTTAAAGGTTTCTTGTTTAAGGTGGATAAGATTTGCATACCTAGATGTTCCGTTAGGATCTTATTGGTGGAAGAAGCCCATAAAGGAGGTTTAATGGGGCATTTTGGGAGGGACAAAACTTATAACAAGTTGCAAACTAACTTTTATTGGCCTCATATGTTAAGGGATGTAGAACACATGCTTAAGAGGTGCATTGAATGTCTTAAGGCCAAAGCTAGGGTACAACCCCACGGGCTGTATACGCCCATACCGACGCCTAATGGCCCTTGGGAGGACATAAGTATGGATTTCATTGTTGGACTACCTAGGACTAAGAAAGGAAGAGATCCCATATTTGTGGTAGTAGATAGATTCTCTAAAATGGCATATTTTATTCCATGTCATAAAACTGAAGATGCATATAATGTTGCTAATCTTTTCTTTAAGGAAATAGTTAGATTGAATGGAATACCTAAAACTATTGTTAGTGATAGGGATGTCAAGTTTTTGAGTTTCTTTTGGAAGACACTTTGGGGAAAAATGGGCACTAGATTACTATTCTCGACCTCTAGTCATCCCCAAACAGATGGGCAAACGGAAGTCACCAATAGGACCCTAACGACCCTCCTTAGAACCATGTTGAAAGATAACTTAAAAAAATGG
Source organism: Fagopyrum homotropicum (assembly GCA_033239125.1). NCBI lineage: Eukaryota > Viridiplantae > Streptophyta > Magnoliopsida > Caryophyllales > Polygonaceae > Fagopyrum > Fagopyrum homotropicum. Next base: position 66,563,280 of record BSWB01000005.1, read on the forward strand.
GAAGACATGTTACCACATATTGAGTTTGCTTATAATCGCACCATGCATTCTTCCACTTCGTTATCACCTTTCAAATGTGTTTATGGATTTAACCCTTTAACTCCTTTGGACTTATTACCGATTCCTCGAAAGGATCGAGTAGCTTTTGATGCATTGGAACAGGTGGACTACATTAAGAAACTTCATGCTAAGACCAAGGCTGCACTTGACAAGAAGGGCGTTGAAACTGCAACTCGGAATAACAAGGGACGTCGGAAGATGGTTTTCCAGCCCGGCGACTTAGTTTTGCTACATCTAAGGAAAGATAGGTTTCCGACAAAACGCCATTCCAAGCTAGCACCACGAGATGATGGACCATTCAAAGTCTTACACTTTTAATGTAGGAGATTTGAGCCCCTATGAAGGAGATTCGGAACAAGATGAAAATTCGGGGTCGAATTCTTTCCAAGAAGGAGTGGATGATGTAGGACCATCACATGGAAGCTATCAAGGTCCCATTACTAGAGCAAGAGCTAAGGAGATCCAAGAGGTTTTGTCAAGGGAAGTGCTATTGCTTGACACAATGCGTGAACCATTTAATTTCCATACATCATGTGTTAATCTTTTGATGAATGTAGGAGCAAGTGAACCAAGAAAGGAGACCATGCCAACGTACTCACTTCCCATGCAGCTCGAGGAGGCCATGCAGGCTGCTGTTGCTCACATCCAATGCAGCCCAGGAGAGGAGGTTGTTGCTCACGCCAATGCAGCCCAAGAGGAGGCTGGTGCTCACGTCCAATGCAGCCCATGCTCACGCCCAATGCAGTCCAAGAGGAGGCTGTTGATCACGTCCAAAGCAGCCCACGAGGTTAGCCTGCTGCTCACGTCCAAGGCAGCCCAAGAGCAAAGGGATGAGACGTCCAAATCAGCCCAAGAGCAAAGGGAGCTGCTGCTCACATCTAAAACAGCCCAAGAAGGCAGCCAACTGATCACTTTCAAAGAGGCCCAAGAGAGTAACAATTCAGCTCATCCGGATCATCATTTGGGCTCTTTAAACACATCCAAATCATTCATGGATCTGTTGAACAATGCAGCCCATTCGGACAGCCCATTTGGCTCTTGAAAATCGGCCAGCTTGCACTCCAAGGATAAGTTGAATAATTCATCCTATTTTTAAGCTGAAATTAGTGTTTGTTAGGTTGTTAGCTACATTAGAGGAAGCTCTCTTATTACCACCTTCCCACTAATGTTTTCAGCTTTCTTTTCTTTATTTTTGCCTAGATAAAAGAGTCTATTTATATAGTCTCTTTAGCTGCAGATTAGTTACGTTATTCTCAATTGCTCAGAATTACATTTGTAATCATTTCACAAAATCAATCAAAGAACAAGAGAGTTTTTGGTTGGCATTGCTGTTGTTGCTTGGCTGAGCTTGTTTGTGTCAAACCGCCTTCGGATTGGTGCTTCGAGCCTTCACGAGTCCCTCTTTGTGCTAGTCCAGCCGGAGCTAGTGTAAAGTTGTATTGGAGACGGGTCTAGGGCATTCACGATTGGGGTTTTGGCTCTTCAGCCTTGGTTCCTTCGTTGACATCTCTTTGATTCTTCTCTTCACCATTCCTGCGCCATTCATCACCTACGTCCATTCCACATTATGAATCGCTTCATTCAGCCTGTTTCGAGATCATTGTGCCTAGATCGACTCAATCACGGACAATCCAGTATCATGAAGGCAATCAATGAATGGCCCATTCCTAGGTCGGTTGGCGAACTAAGGAGTTTCCTTGGCCTAGCTACATTCTATAGAAGATTTGTGAGGGATTTTAGTACCATTGCAGCACCACTCACGGCCTTGACCAAAAAGAAGGTTCCTTTTGAGTGGAAAGAACCTCAACAAAGAGCATTTGAAGAGCTCAAGAAACGCCTCACCCACGCACCACTACTCGCTCTACCGGACTTCACTAAACCCTTTGAGGTTGAATGCGACGCGTCCGGCATTGGTATTGGCGGCGTCCTTATGCAAGAAGGTAAGCCTCTAGCTTTCTTTAGTGAAAAATTGAAGGGTGCATGCTTAAACTATTCCACGTATGACAAAGAATTGTATGCCTTGTTTAGAGTACTCAAAACATGGCAACATTACCTTTGGCCCCAAGAGTTTGTTTTGAAAACCGATCATGATTCACTCAGACACTTTAGGAGCCAAGATAAGCTAGATAGGCGGCATGGTAGGTGGATGGAGTTCATCGAAACCTTTCCTTACATTATCAAGTATAAGAAAGGAAAGGATAATGTCGTAGGGGATGCATTGTTTAGGAGATACACCTTAATCACCACCTTGGATTCTAGGATGTGAGGTTTTACTTACATTAAAGAATTATATGTGGATGATGCTGAATTTGGGAAGATATTTCATAGATGCACTACTCAAGGCCCTTACGATAAGTATTTTGTGTTTGAAGGTTTCTTGTTTAAAGTGGATAAAATTTGCATACCTAGATGTTCCCTTAGGATCTTATTAGTGGAAGAAACCCATAATGGAGGTTTAATGGGGCATTTTGGGAGGGATAAAACTTATCACATGTTGCAAACTCACTTTTATTGGCCTCATATGTTAAGGGATGTAGAACACATGCTGAAAAGGTGCATTGAATGTCTTAAGACCAAAGCTAGGGTACAACCCCACGGGTTGTATACACCCTTACCGACGCCTAATGGCCCTTGGGAAGATATAAGTATGGATTTCATTGTTGGACTACCTGGGACTAAGAAAGAAAGAGATTCTATTTTTGTGGTGGTAGATAGATTCTCTAAAATGGCACATTTTATTCCATGTCATAAAACTGATGATGCATATAATGTCGCTAATCTTTTCTTTAAGGAAATAGTGAGATTGCATGAAATACCTAAAACTATTGTTAGTGATAGGGATGTCAAGTTTTTGAGTTTTTTTTGGAAAACGCTTTGGGGAAAAATGGGCACTAGATTACTATTCTCGAGCTCTAGTCATCCCCAAACAGATGGGCAAACGGAAGTCACCAATAGGAACCTAACGACCCTCCTTAGAACCATGTTGAAAGATAACTTAAAAGAATGGGAAGACATGTTACCACATATCGAGTTTGCTATAATCGCACCATGCAGTCTTCCACTTCGTTATCACCTTTCAAATGTGTTTATGGATTTAACCCTTTAACTCCTTTGGATTTATTACCGATTCCTCGAAAGGATCGAGTAGCTTTTGATGCTTTGGAACAGGCGGACTACATTAAGGAACTTCATGCCAAGACCAAGGCTGCACTTGATAAGAAGGGCGTTGAAACTGCAGCTCGGAATAACAAAGGACGTCGGAAGATGGTTTTCCAGCCCGGCGACTTAGTTTGGCTACATCTAAGGAAAGAGCGGTTTCCGGAAAAACGCCATTCCAAGCTAGTTCCACGGGGTGATGGACCATTCAAAGTCTTATACCGGATTAACGATAACGCATATGTGTTGGACTTACCGTCTTGTATTAGTCAAAAACCTTAAAAACGTGTTTGACTCAATAAAAGAGAAGAAAAGACTCAAAACGGAAAGGACAAGTTGCACGAATGTTATATGCAACTAAGTATGGACTCAAAATTTGAACTCAAGATAAGCCTTGAAAGAACTTACTCGTCAAGCCTAAGCAAGCAAACCTTGGACACCGAAGGTGTGTATAGAAGGGCTGGTCAAGGCTAAGGCGTGGCTCGAGTGAAGTGAGCTAGGCGTGGGCCAAGGCGTAGCTAGGCTAGGGTGAAGCTAGGCTAGCCGTGAATGGCTTGGTCCTTTGAGTGAGATGAGCTCCTTTGTAGTCCTCTTTGGTTGCTGAAAATAACACTTAGCAAGCACAACTTCAACTATTACAAACTATGAAATAAAACAAGAGTAGGCTAGCAAGAATGAAATGAAATGAAGATGAATAACTATGGCTGATTTTTTTTTTCTTTCTTTTCTTTTCTTTTCTTTTTCTTTCTTTTCTTTTCTTTTCTTTTTCTTTTCTTTCTTTCTTTTCTTTTTTTTTTTTGAAATTCGGATTTCTTTTCTTTCTTTTTTTTTTGTTAAAAAAATAGGCCTCAATTTGAATCAAAAGAGACAAATGAAATAAAAATGAAAGAAATAAAATCCTATAACAACTTGAGTTGCTGGCTATCTAGTTACTAAAATGAAAACAAATAACAACCAGCTATTCGAATTTAGGTGCTGGAAATAAAGAAATATAAAACAAAATACTAAGAAAATCTTTTTAGTTGCAAGAAGATAGAGTTGACCAAGTAAATAGCTAACCAAGGGTGAAAATTCAAAAATAGGCTGAAAATGTGGAGGAAAGAGGTGGTGGGCAGCTTGAAAATAGGCTGGAGATTCAGCCTCTCTTTTTGAACGTTTAGGGCTAGTTTGGTGTTTGTGTTTGGACGTGGGGCAAGTCTGGTGGCAGGCGTGGTGGTAGGCACAAGGGCTGGTGGCAGGCGTGGTGTAGGAGTGGTGCCGGCGTCCAAAATTCACAAACAAAAGCAACAAACTTGTTAGTTCAATCAAAAACTTGGAATAGAAATGGCAATGGCAATAGACTCAAAACAAAGCAAGACTCAAACAAGAAAACGAGACACTTTTGGTTTTTGAATGATTTACCGACTCTTTTTGTAGGTTGAACGTCAACTAGCTTTGATACCAATTGATACGGGATTAGCCGCGAAGAACGGATCTAGACGAGCAACCTGTTTTCGGGAATAAGAACAAACGAAATTCAGCAAACGAAGATGCAAGGAAACATGCAAAGCAATGAGGGAAAACGAAGTAGGAAAGAAGAACCGAAAGGAACAAACGATAGAACCCTTGGACTCGATTATCCAAGAACCAAACCGATGACGATTCGACCCCGCTTCTTACAACTTCACACAATCGATCTAGAATTATCGAAGGCACGAAGAGGTTGCTTCAATTCGACTTGTAGCACCAACCCGAAGGAGATTGACACACACAAGAACGAGAAAGCTATGCAAACACCACAATTCTCACGAGACAATAGGCTGAACTCAAAGGGTTCGATTTAGCACTTAGGCAACGTGTTTAACGTAATCTGCCAACAAAAAGGAGGAGAGAAAGGTTTATATACAACCTAGACCTTCTCTCCTAAAAATAGAAAAGAAAAATAAATACAATATTTACAAATTAGAGTGTTTTAAATAAATCCATAAAATAGACTAATTCTAGGATTTACTTAACACTTTCTAACTAGCTTCTCACTCCAGCCATGCACATGCACACGTGAAGCTCTCCTATGCTCCATTCAACTTCTTCTTGGCTGGTCCAATGTGGCTAAGCATCATGACGGGCCTTGGACTCTCATTGGAGGTGAGCTTGGGTGAGCTTCTTGAACCATGGCTAGGAAGATAGCATCCATCTCCGCTTGGCGTTTGGCTTGAGCTCTTGTTAGGGCTCCTTGTGGTGTTGAAGATGGAGCTAGCTCGGATGACCCTGCATCATTCTCCCCTTCTTTAAAAGAATTCGACCTCAAATTTCCTTGATCATCACTAAGGGGTGGAAAAGGGCTTAGGTGCCTCACATTGAACGTGGGATCACAAGCATAGTCGACCGGCAAGTCTAGCACATAGGCATTGTCACCAGCCTTGTGTAGCACCTTGAAAGGTCCGTTTCCTCTTGGAGAGAGCTTGGACTTCCGAAGTTGTTGAAACTTCTCCTTCCTCAAGTGTAGCCATACAAGGTCACCGGCCTCAAATGTAACCTTCTTCCTTCCTTGGTTTGCCTTGGCTGCGTTGTATTTGCCTTTCTCCTCAAGCTTAATCCTTGTCCTCCTATGTAGCTCCTTGATGTGTTCAACCTGCGTTTTAGCACTTAAATCCACTCGCTCCTTCTTAGGCAACGGTGTAAGATCAAAAGGGGTTAGTGGATTAAAACCATAAACACACTCAAATGGAGAGATGGAAGTAGACGAATGCACAACTCTATTATAGGCAAATTCAACATGTGGCAAGACATCCTCCCATTGCTTTAGATTCTTTTTGATGACAACCCTTAAAAGTATGGTTAAAGTCCTATTAGTTACTTCCGTTTGTCCATCAGTTTGGGGTGGCTTGCTGTAGAAAATAACAATTTCGTACCTAGCTTTTCCCAAAGAGTCTTCCAAAAATAACTTAAGAACTTAACATCCCTATCACTTTCTATTGTCCTCGGAATTCCATGTAACCTAACTACTTCCCGAAAGAATAGATTAGCTACATTGGCCGCATCATCAGTTTTGTGACAAGCAATAAAGTGAGCCATTTTAGAGAAACGATCTACAACCACAAAAATCGAGTCCCTACCTCTTTTAGTCCTAGGCAATCCCATAATAAAGTTCATACTAATGTCTTCCCAAGGGGCTGTTGGGATTGGCAAAGGTGTGTACAATCCATGAGGCTTCACTTTAGATTTAGCTCTAAGGCACTCTAAACACCTTTTAAGAACATTTTCAACATCCCTAAGCATATGTGACCAATAAAAATATGAGTGTAACATAGTATAAGTTTTCTCCCCCCCAAAATGACCCATTAAACCTCCTTTATGGGCTTCCTCTACTAGCAACAATCGAAGGGAACACCTAGGTATGCACACCTTATCAATTCGAAACAAAAATCCCTCAAACAAATAGTATTTATCTAAGGAACCTTTTTGCACACATAGCTTATATGTATCACCAAAATCAAGATCAGATTCATAGAGCTCCTTAATGTAAACAAAGCCTAATACCTTAGCATCCAATGTAGTCAACAATGTGTGCGTCCTAGAGAGGGCATCCGCCACTACATTGTCTTTTACCTTTTTATACTTGATAACATAGGGAAAAGTCTCAATAAACTCCATCCACCTACCACGCCTCCTATCTAGTTTATCTTGACTCCGAAAATGCTTCAAAGTCTCATGATCGGAATGCAAAATAAACTCTCTAGGCCACAAGTAGTGTTGTCATGTCTTAAGCACTCTAAATAAAGCATATAACTCTTTATCATAGGTAGAGTAATTAAGACATGCTCCTTTGAGCTTGTCACTAAAGAAGGCAAAAGGCTTACCTTCTTGCATGAGCACGCCGCCTATGCCAATGCCCGAGGCATCGCACTCCACTTCAAAGGGCCTAGTGAAGTCGGGAAGAGCTAGCAAGGGCGCCTCGGTTAAGACCAATTTCAGCTTGCTAAAGGCACGTTCTTGCGCCTCCTCCCACACAAATGGTGCATGCTTCTTGCAAATTTCCGTCAAGGGCGCGGCAATGATACTAAAGTCTCTCACAAAGCGCCTATAGAAGCTTGCAAGCCCATGGAAACTCCTTACTTGGCTTATGGATGTTGGCGTGGGCCAATCTTTGATTGCTCTAATCTTCTCCTCGTCCACTTGTAGGCCTTGTGTAGTCACTACAAAACCAAGAAATATAACCTCATTAGTGCAAAAGCTACATTTTTTAAGATTAGCATACAAGTGTTCAGCCCTAAGGGTAAGAACTACTTCCCTTAGATGTTCTTCATGCTCCTCTAGGGACCTGCTATAGATTAAAATATCATCAAAGTACACTACCACAAACTTCCCTATAAAATGTCTCAAAACATGATTCATTAGACGCATAAAAGTAGAAGGAGCATTAGTTAACCCAAATGGCATAACTAGCCACTCATACAAACCAAACTTAGTTTTGAAGGCTGTTTTCCACTCGTCCCATTTCTTCATTCGGATTTGATGGTAGCCACTCCGTAGGTCTATCTTGCTAAAGGTGGTGGCGCCATGTAGCTCATCAAGCATGTCATCTAGGCGGGGAATAGGGTGACGGTACTTGATGGTGATGTTGTTGATAACTCGACAATCAACACACATCCTCCATGTGTTGTCCTTCTTAGGCACCAAGAGCACGGGTACGGCGCACGGACTTAAGCTCTCCCTCACGTAGCCCTTGTCTAGGAGGTCTTGAACTTGCGCTACGATCTCTTGACTGTCCTTTGGGTTCATTCGGTAGGCTGGTCTATTTGGGAGTGTGGCGCCGGGGATAAGGTCAATTTGGTGCTCAATACCTCTCTCAAAGGTGGAAGGCCATGTGGTATTTCTTCCGGAAACACATCCTTAAACTCCTCAAGGATGGCTGAGATAGTAGGTGGTAAGCTAGCCTTGGCTTCATCACTCATCAAGGTGAGCTCCTTACACAACATCATCAAGGTGGTGTCTAAGGGTAGGTAGTCATTTTGTAGCTCAAGTTTGGAAGCTAACAAGGCTGTTGTGGGCTGTTTTGTGGCCGTGGACACAAGGGTGCTAGGCTGGTGGTTAGAAGGCGTGGCTAGGGAGGGGTCTTGGCTCGACGGCTTGCTCCCCTTCTTAGCTTGTCCTTGCTCTTGCTCACTTGCCTTCTTCTTCTCAAATGCCTCCGCAATCTGCAAGGGAGTCATAGGCTTAAGAGTCACGGTTTTACCATTGAATGCAAAAGAATATCTATTTGTAAAACCATCATGCATAACTCTCCTATCATATTGCCAAGGGCGGCCTAACAACACATGACAAGCTTGCATTGGCACAACATCACATAAAACCGTATCTTCATAATGGCCTAAAGTAAAAGTGATCTTAGCTTGCCTATTAACCTTTAACTCACCACATTCATTCATCCAATGCAGCTTATATGGCCTAGGGTGATAAAATGTAGGAATTTGCAACTTAGATATCATTTCGGTGCTAGCAATATTGCAACAACTTCCTCCATCAATAATAACATTACAAACCTTTCCTTTAACCGAGCATCTAGTGTGAAACAAGTTTTCTCTTTGGTTATCTTCACAAGGAACAGGTTGTACACTTAAAGTTCTCCTAGCTATCAAAGAATTATCATGCTCAAGACTTTTATCACAAATCATGAAAGTGTTAGCTAGGAATGAGCTAGGATGATCAAATAACTCTCTCTTAGCTAATAAACAATCTCCTTGCTCATATTCAATCCCATCATCATCCAAATCATCATGATCATGCATATTAAGTTCAAAATCATCAATATCATGCTCATGCTTAGATTCGGACTCATATTGCCCTAAATGGTTAACTAGCAAAGTTCTTTTGTTAGGACAATCCTTCATCATGTGCCCTCTTCCTTGGCACTTAAAACATACAATATCCCTAGCTCTAGATGAAGGGTTAGAAGTACTCCCTTGAGTGCCTTTAGGTAGTCTAGGCGTGGGCTTGGTAGGGGCTGCATAAGGAGCCTTGCGAGGACCTCCTTGCTCCGAGGCTAGCTTCTCCTTGCTTGGCACCTCCCGGTTGTAATTCCCTTGTTGGCGACCTCCTTGGCTCCTCCATGAGCTAGGCGCACCATAGGCAGCCTTACCTCCTTGACTTCTTGCCTTCATTTTCCTTTCTACTTTGATTGCTAGGTGGATCAATTCTGTCATAGAGCTATAGGTGGATCAATTCTGTCATAGAGCTTGGTCCTTTGAGTGAGATGAGCTCCTTTGTAGTCCTCTTTGGTTGCTGAAAATAACACTTAGCAAGCACAACTTCAACTATTACAAACTATGAAATAAAACAAGAGTAGGCTAGCAAGAATGAAATGAAATGAAGATGAATAACTATGGCTGATTTTTTTTTTCTTTCTTTTCTTTTCTTTTCTTTTTCTTTCTTTTCTTTTCTTTTCTTTTTCTTTTCTTTCTTTCTTTTCTTTTTTTTTTTTGAAATTCGGATTTCTTTTCTTTCTTTTTTTTTTGTTAAAAAAAACAGGCCTCAATTTGAATCAAAAGAGACAAATGAAATAAAAATGAAAGAAATAAAATCCTATAACAACTTGAGTTGCTGGCTATCTAGTTACTAAAATGAAAACAAATAAAACAAATAACAACCAGCTATTCGAATTTAGGTGCTGGAAATAAAGAAATATAAAACAAAATACTAAGAAAATCTTTTTAGTTGCAAGAAGATAGAGTTGACCAAGTAAATAGCTAACCAAGGGTGAAAATTCAAAAATAGGCTGAAAATGTGGAGGAAAGAGGTGGTGGGCAGCTTGAAAATAGGCTGGAGATTCAGCCTCTCTTTTTGAACGTTTAGGGCTAGTTTGGTGTTTGTGTTTGGACGTGGGGCAAGTCTGGTGGCAGGCGTGGTGGTAGGGACAAGGGCTGGTGGCAGGCGTGGTGTAGGAGTGGTGCCGGCGTCCAAAATTCACAAACAAAAGCAACAAACTTGTTAGTTCAATCAAAAACTTGGAATAGAAATGGCAATGGCAATAGACTCAAAACAAAGCAAGACTCAAACAAGAAAACGAGACACTTTTGGTTTTTGAATGATTTACCGACTCTTTTTGTAAGTTGAACGTCAACTAGCTCTGATACCAATTGATACGGGGATTAGCCGCGAAGAACGGATCTAGACGAGCAACCTGTTTTCGGGAATAAGAACAAACGAAATTCAACAAACGAAGATGCAAGGAAACGTGCAAAGCAATGAGGGAAAACGAAGTAGGAAAGAAGAACCGAAAGGAACAAACGATATGTAATAGCTAGGATTTCGAATTCTAATTAATGTTGATTAACTTAATCGTTGATAGTAATTAACATATAACTCGCGAAGACTTCGCAAGTGATGAGTAAGAGTCCCACCGTTATGTTCCTGGCGTAATTTTGGACGTTTGGGGAAATTTTTACTTTTTCCCCCGGGTAATTATTTTTACCCTCCGGTGTTATTTGGAGCATTTGGGAGCTCAATTAATAAAAATGCAGTTGAGAGAAATGATCAGGATATCGGATATGTCCTAGATATGAAATAACATGGAGAGGCAAAACGGCCAAAAGAGTCGCTATTTCGTTTCTTAACGGCTAAGAAAGACGGCTTAGGAATACACGTTTTCCGAGGCAGTTGTGTAATAATTAGCCCTACAATATTCCAGATTTAATGTTCCTATCTCGAGAAGTTTAGAGAAAGAGGTTCGACCCGCCTTTGGATCGGTTAAAGGATAATTATCGACTTTACTAAAGGATAATTATCGTCTTCACTATAAATAGCGGAAAATCCTTTATTAATTCATTTCCTTTCACGTTTCCTCGTAAAAGCTCTGATTTCTCTCAACCTTTAAACTCAGATCTACTCTCCGTTTCTAATCCGATTTCAATTCCGTTTGAGTTTCTGGATTCCTCTCTTCATTCTCTTCATAACGGTACCGAGTTTCTGCATTTCCGAGTATATGGAGGGCTGGTCGAGCATATATGTCACCAGGACGGTTCCGTTGCTCAGATTCCGATGAATTTGATGCTGTCCATGCGTAGCGTGCGTCGTTGTGATTCCGAATCTTCTTTCAGATCGTCAATCGGGTTAGTAACGAATAAGTTATGAATTTATTCGTTTTCCGTACTGCGATTTGGCCTAAATTGACTTTAGGCTTGTCAAATAGGACAATTAGAAATTCCATTATGGTCGTTATATTATTCTGGTGATTATGGGTTCTTGTTTGATGAAATCTGATGACATGGGGTTTAGAAATTGCCTGCGGGCAAAACGTTATTCTGGCGAAATCTAATTAATTAATTAGATTAGGATTAAAATTGAGATTGAGGAATGTTGATTAGATACTACCTTGAGATTTGAGGAATTGTGAGTTATGCTGAGATATTGAGGTTTAGTTGGTTGTGAGGCTCATAGATTGAGTATGATCTTTATGGATCTCTTTGGGTCTAGGTGTGACCCCTTTGATGAATAGAGGTTGATATATCTCTTTATGCCTTGTTTATAGGCCGTGTTGTCCCTCCAGTGTAGAGGTGATCGTGGTTGAGTTTGTACGAGGTTGAGGTAAGTCCGTAGGACTTACTTAGCTACCATCCCTATATTGGGTGTTTGCATGAGTGGTGTGTGCTTTATATGTTTGATATGATAGCATGAGTTGTCGTTTTTATCGACCTATGTTCTATTGACTGTCCCACTGCGTGGCTGTGATAACCTTTCCCTTTCATCCCGCCGTGGAGTCTGGGAGGTTCTCTGATGTCAGGCCAGACTGGTTTACAGGAAGGGCGCAATCCACTCCCATAGGGTACACGGATTGTGTGACCGATACTCGTACAACTGGACATTGTACTCAGAGGCGGGGATGTATCGGTCCTCGTGTCACATACTTTCATCAATCTATATATATATATACGGTTTTCGAGTGAATGGTTATTATATAAAGATAATAAATGGGTAAATGTGTGATAGCATGCTGATGTGTTTATCTTTCATGATTGCGCTTGTGCTTATGCATTACCTCATATATGTATGGTTAGCTAACGGTTTCATACCGTGTTGTAGATGTTTACAGGTTAGGCGCTACTGGGTGATCTGGCAGGGTGACAGGCCGAGAACTCTCGTACATTAGGTGGTTGGTTTGGGGTTGTTGTGTTTCCCCTCCTGCGTGAGGATGATCTTTTGTACCTCCTATGTGAGGATGTCGTTTTATATACTCGGCTATGTTGTTGTTTACTTTGGGTCGTACAGTTTATACAGTTTTATGTATTTGTTTTATATCTGTCAGTGTCATGTTATAAGGTCCAGTGAACTTGTTGTCAGGCTAGGGTCAGGATCCATTGTGAGATCCTAGCCCAATGTGACATCCCGAGTCCCGCGGATTCGGGGTGTTACAGAGTTGGTATCAGAGCCCAAGTTGACAACAATGGCACTTGCTACCTGCAATGAGGTTTGATAGGTAAAATAAACAGAGCCCACATGGGATCTGACGTTTTTAAAGGTTTTGGTTTTAAGTGTGGTTTTGGGATAGAATGTACGAGAAGTCGTCACCTCTGCCATGGATCTCTGCAGCGTAGATATGTATATATATCTGTGTGTACTATGGATTATGTGGATTTATTATATACATATCGATACCTATGGCATATATATAGCCTTATAAGATTAGGTGCGTATATCCTACAGATGACTCAGACTAGAGTAGTATCTGTAGTGTGATGAGGTAGGGGCACACCCCTCTTCCTCCAGTGGTGATAAGTCAGGGACCAGTTTTCGCTGTTGTTTCGCCTATGGCAGAGAACGAGTTTGAAGAGGCTGATTGTGTCTCCATGAGTAGATCCGAGTTTGAAGAATATATGTAACAAGTATATGAAGCGGTGATAGCGGGTAGATCCACACCGGATTTACCAACAATTGTGAGATCAACTGAAGCTTCTGGATCCGGAAAGAAGCAATGGACTGAATCAGTTACTGAAGAAGCAAAGATGATGAATGGGGAACCAAGTCCGATATCAGGACAATCTAGTGATCCTTTGGCCATGAAGATGACTGGCAAGGAACTACAATGTTTTAATTGCGTGGAAGTTGGGACACTAGCGAGTTGTGTGCCCAAAGGCTCCCATCATATGCTTTACGTGTGGTAAAGCAGGGCATAGAGCGAAGTTTTGTCGACAGGGCAAGGCATTGCCTTTACAGGTTCCCTTCAAGAGTGAGATCATTCCAGGTGGACGACGAAGGTCGAGTTACCCTTTAGTTGCACAGGTTGCAAGGATGGGATGATTATGTTTCAGTTGTGGCTATCTAGATTATTTGCGTTCTGTGTGCCCTTTGGCACTGATAGCTTGTTTCACTTGTGGTGAGCTAGGCCATCTGGCCCTTTCTATCAGCATGGTGGTGTTTCTTCCCAGCAAGACCTTCCTCTTTCCGGTGCAAAAAGAGTGGAAGTGGAGGCTATAGTAATGACCTCAGTGATACTTGAGGAGCATGGATCTGACATTGAGTGATGATATGTAGTGGAGCTACGAGTGTTAGCTGTTATAGGTACCATTCTCGTTAATGGTTTACCTGGTGGAGTTTTGCTTTTTGTGAGTGCTATGCACGTCATGTCTTTCGATGCATGCGTTAATGGTTGAATTTTGGTATATATTAGAAGGTGGATTTTCCTTTACAGGATTGTCTTTTTGGGTTTGAGATACCCGTGAGATGCGTGTTTGTTCCCTTATTTCAGGGACCCGTGTATAGTTGCAAACTTCTTTGTCATGTCGTAGGTGCATGAGGAAGTCATTATGTGTATGGTTTGGATGAATAGATATCATGTGGTGTTAGCTTTTAATAGTAAGACTATTATAGTCTTTACTAAGTTGAGTTAAATAGAGGTCTTCTGAGGTTAAGACCTTTGAAGAGACGAGTTTGTCATCAGGACGGTACGAGCAGCGAGCTGGTAGCACGGGGATGTGACGTCTTCTAGTGTTATACCATGAAGGAGCGAGATAGTCCAACATTGGAAGGTATTCTAGTTGTTTATGAGTTTATAGACGTGTTACTGAACCGTCTAGTTGCCACCTCAACGAGTGTGAACATTGTTATCGAGTTGAAGTATAATACAAGATTGAATGGGAAAGCCACACTATATGGTGCTTGTTGAGATATTGTATTGATAACTTGAAAAGTTGATCGAAACGGGTTTACCCTAGTGGGTTCCATGTTCTGTATTGATGACCTGATGAGTTAGCTTCAAGAAGCAATTGTGTTCTCAGGATTCCTTTGTGCTCAAGATATCCCAGTCATGGATGAGAGAGCAGCATGGGTATGAGATAACATCCCATACCCGTTATGGACACTACGAGTTTGTAGTGATGTCATTTGGGTTGACAAATGTTTTAGTAGTTTTTATGGAGTTGATGAATAGTATCTTCATCGACTTCCTTGATTAGTTGGTGGTGGACTTCATGGATGACATGTCGGTATACTCTCATAGCAGAGAAAAGTAGACCGATCGTCTGAGGACCGTTCTGCAGATTTCGAGAGATAGAGGGTTGTATGCTACGCTCTCTAAGTGTAAGTTGAGATGCCAGTGGTAGCCTTTTTAGGCCATGTTGTCTCCGCCAGTGGGATCATGGTTGACCTGGCGATAATTAAGTATGTTGTAACATGGGAGATATTAATGAACATTAAGGAATACGTAGTTTTCTCGGCTCAGCCGATTGCTACCAATGCTTTGAGGAAGGATTTTATATGATTACGTATTCATTTGCGAGTCTTTTGAGAAGAGCACTATAACTACGTGATGAAAGCAATGTGTCTATGTTCTGAAGAGTTGAGGAGACATTTGACCTCTGCTTCCATTCTGTTGTAGTTAGAAGATTTTTGGGATCCCGTGATTTACGGAGATACATCCCAGCTAAGTCTGATATGTGTATTACTACAGAGGAGTAGGGTTATTGATATGTGTGGTTATAGCTGAGAACGTATGATGAGAATTACCCGACTCACGATTTAGAGTTAGTAGTGGTAGTTCAAGCCTTTAAGTTTTGAAGACCGTACCGGTGTAATCTTCATGTCAGATTTCTATAGATCATAGAAATCTGAAGTATATTATATGCAACAGGGGTTGAATAACCGCAAGTGTTAAGAGCTTAAACTGATCAAGACTTTCACTTGAAGATTCCATATCATTTAGAGAAGTTGAATGTTGTCGCCGATAACTTGAATGGAAAGACGCTCCAAGAGAAGATGATTGTGAGACTGATAGTTCAGCCTCAACTTCAGAGAGATCTAGCTTGGTTAGAGTTGGACAATTAGTTCCTTGATGAGGATACCCAGTTACTTCAGAGGTTCTACTTGGTCTGTTGGATGAGGTCCAACAAAAGCAGGAGACCTGCCCGGCCTTGACAAGGTTTAGAGAAAGGATGTCTCGTACTGAGGCACCATAGTTCTCCATGGGAGCAGATGGACTGATGAAGAGCCATGACCACTTTTGTGTACTTGCTGATGCATATGGAGACATAGAATATTATGGTATACCCATTGTACGCCTTATTCAGTACATTCAGGTACGAGTAAGATGTACCACGAGATGAGACGATTATATTGTATGAAGCCGATATAACCAGATTTATGATATAGTGTGTTACCTGTTAGCAGGTCTAGATAGAGTATTTCCGATCTAGAGATAAGCCCCACCCACTACCAGTGCAGTAGTAGAATTTGGGAGGACATCTCTATGGACTTTTTTATGGGATTGTGACCCAGTAGAAGATTTATGTTATCTGGATTGTTGGTAACAAATTAATGAAACCGGCACGTTTCATTTCTATTAGAAGGACGTGGCTAGTGAATGAATTGGCTGAGGAGTACACTAGACAGATAGTGAGACTCCATGGTATACCGAGAACGATCATTTCTGATTGAGATGGATGTTTTTACTTTGAGATTTTGGGCAGCAGATTCAGACTGCTTTGGGGACGAGTTTGTACCTCATGACTACACTTCACCCCCTGACAGATGGTCAGTTAGAGAGGATCATCTAGATTTAAAAGATCTATTATAAGTTGTAAGTTGAATGGGAAACGTGGATGGTTATATTACCTTCCATTAATGAGTTTATTATATAACAATGAAGGACGTGCATCTTTCTGGGATGGCCCTATGAGGCAATATATACAGACATTGATGTTGTATATCCTTATGCTAGAAGTGATCTAGCAGTAGTAGTGGAATAACACCTGACCCTATTCAGGATTTTATAGTTCAAGTAACGTTGATTAAAGGAAGAATGCTGGTTGTACAGAGTCTCCATATATTATATGTAGACAAGAGGCGTTAACCTCTAAAGTTCAAGCGAGAGTTCATGTCCGGCTGTAAGTATCTCAGCTGCAAGACGTTAGACGTGTTAATATAGAAAGGGAACTGAGTTTCCAATATGATGGTTATTTGAGATCGACCAGTACGGAGAAGGTAGCATGATGTTTAGCTTTGTCTATGAGATTAGAGGATATCCACCCAGTGTTTCATATGTCTCAACTGAGGAAGTATATACCAGACTCGAGACACCTTGTGAGTTACGATGATTTGATGGTTGAGTCCAACCACACTTTTGTTGAGCATTCGATTACATTCTTGGAATGAGATATGAAACGCTTGCATTTGAAAGACATTCCCATATTGAGGATATGATGGTCGAGATGAAGACCTAAAGAGGCTATGTGAGAGACTGAGGATAGTGTCCTGAGGAACTATCCAGAGTATATGTTAGGACATACCCATTTGTGGGAGCATGAGTAGATCTTAGTGCTATCTTGATAAATGTTGTGCTTATGTGCTTATATGCCTTGATGTGTTATTCCATGCTAGTTGTGATGTGATTTATGATCTTAGTAGATCTTGATGTGCTAGCGTGATGTATGTTATAGCTGGAGATGATTACTTCCTCCATGCTACCCGAGTATGATTATATTTATAGCTGGAGATGGTTCTTTCCTTCATGCTATTTGAGTGTGATTAGGATTCAGCTGGAGATGGTTCTTTCCTCCATGCTACCTTGATGGACATAGTTTTAGTGGAGATGTGATTCCTCCATACGATATACATGATTATGGTTTGCTAGAGACGTATTTCCTCTATGCTTGTGATATGTTTGGGCTAGAGATGTGCTTCCTCTATGCCTTGTGATGTGGTATGGCGAGAGACGTGAATCCTCTACGCCTTTGGGTAGCGTTATGGCCCTGTTTTCTGGAGATGATGATTCCTCCATGTTTATACTTGAGGTTATAGATTGTTATAGGTTGTGATCTTTTGAACGGAGATGTGATACCTCCGATATAAAGAGTGAGAGTTATACCTCGGCGTATGGGTCCGAGAGGATTTGGGAATTGTTCAAGTTTCGGGACGAAACTTTTTTTTTAAGGGGTGTGTGATGTAATAGCTAGGATTTCGAATTCTAATTAATGTTGATTAACTTAATCGTTGATAGTAATTAACATATAACTCGCGAAGACTTCGCAAGTGATGAGTAAGAGTCCCACCGTTATGTTCCTGGCGTAATTTTGGACGTTTGGGGAAATTTTTACTTTTTCCCCGGGTAATTATTTTTACCCTCCGGTGTTATTTGGAGCATTTGGGAGCTCCAATTAATAAAATTGCAGTTGAGAGAAATGATCAGGATATCGGATATGTCCTAGATATGAAATAACATGGAGAGGCAAAACGGCCAAAAGAGTCGCTATTTCGTTTCTTAACGGCTAAGAAAGACGGCTTAGGAATACACGTTTTCCGAGGCAGTTGTGTAATAATTATCCTTACAATATTCCAGATTTAATGTTCCAATCTCGAGAAGTTTGGAGAAAGAGGTTCGACCCGCCTTTGGATCGGTTAAAGGATAATTATCGACTTTACTAAAGGATATATATCGTCTTCACTATAAATAGCGGAAAATCCTTTATTAATTCATTTCCTTTCACGTTTCCTCATAAAAGCTCTGATTCTCTCAACCTTTAAACCCAGATCTACTCTCCGTTTCTAATCCGATTTCAATTCCGTTTGAGTTTCTGGATTCCTCTCTTCATTCTCTTCATAACGGTACCGAGTTTCTGCATTTCCGAGTATATGGAGGGCTGGTCGAGCATATATGTCACCAGGACGGTTCCGTCGCTCAGATTACGATGAATTTGATGTTGTCCATGCGTAGCGTGCGTCGTTGTGATTCCGAATCTTCTTTCAGATCGTCAATCGGGTTAGTAACGAATAAGTTATGAATTTATTCGTTTTCCGTACTGCGATTTGGCCTAAATTGACTTTAGGCTTGTCAAATAGGACAATTAGAAATTCCATTATGGTCGTTATATTATTCTGGTGATTATGGGTTCTTGTTTGATGAAATCTGATGACATGGGGTTTAGAAATTGCCTGCGGGCAAAACGTTATTCTGGCGAAATCTAATTAATTAATTAAAGGTTAATTAATTAGATTAGGATTAAAATTGAGATTGAGGAATGTTGATTAGATACTACCTTGAGATTTGAGGAATTGTGAGTTATGCTGAGATATGGAGGTTTAGTTGGTTGTGAGGCTCATAGATTGAGTATGATCCTTATGGATCCCTTTGGGTCTAGGTGTGACCCCTTTGATGAATAGAGGTTGATATATCTCTTTATGCCTTGTTTATAGGCCGTGTTGTCCCTCCAGTGTAGAGGTGATCGTGGTTGAGTTTGTACGAGGTTGAGGTAAGTCCGTAGGACTTACTTAGCTACCATCCCTATATTGGGTGTTTGCATGAGTGGTGTGTGCTTTATATGTTTGCTATGATAGCATGAGTTGTCGTTTTTATCGACCTATGTTCTATTGACTGCCCCACTGCGTGGCTGTGATAACCTTTCCCTTTCATCCCGCCGTGGAGTCTGGGAGGTTCTCTGATGTCAGGCCAAACTGGTTTACAGGAAGGGCGCAATCCACTCCCATAGGGTACACGGATTGTGTGACCGATACTCGTACAGCTGGACATTGTACTCAGAGGCGGGGATGTATCGGTCCTCGTGTCACATACTTTCATCTATCTATATATATATATATATACGGTTTTTGAGTGAATGGTTATTATATAAAGATAATAAATGGGTAAATGTGTGATAGCATGCTGATGTGTTTATCTTTCATGATTGCGCTTGTGCTTATGCATTACCTCATATATGTATGGTTAGCTAACGGTTTCATACCGTGTTGTAGATGTTTACAGGTTAGGCGCTACTGGGTGATCTGGCAGGGTGACAGGTCGAGGACTCTCGTACATTAGGTGGTTGGTTTGGGGTTGTTGTGTTTCCCCTCCTACGTGAGGATGATCTTTTGTACCTCCTATGTGAGGATGTCGTTTTATATACTCGGCTATGTTGTTGTTTACTTTGGGTCGTACAGTTTATACTGTTTTATGTATTTGTTTTATATCTGTCAGTGCCATGTTGTAAGGTCCAGTGAACTTGTTGTCAGGCTAGGGTCAGGATCCATTGTGAGATCCTAGCCCAATGTGACATCCCGAGTCCCGCGGATTCGGGGTGTTACACGATAGAACCCTTGGATTCGATTATCCAAGAACCAAACCGATGACGATTCGACCCCGCTTCTTACAACTTCACACAATCGATCTAGAATTATCGAAGGCACGAAGAGGTTGCTTCAATTCGAATTGTAGCACCAACCCGAAGGAGATTGACACACACAAGAACGAGAAAGCTATGCAAACACCACAATTCTCACGAGACAATAGGCTGAACTCAAAGGGTTCGATTTAGCACTTAGGCAACGTGTTTAACGTAATCTGCCAACAAAAAGGAGGAGAGAAAGGTTTATATACAACCTAGACCTTCTCTCCTAAAAATAGAAAAGAAAATTAAATACAATATTTACAAATTAGAGTGTTTTAAATAAATCCATAAAATAGACTAATTCTAGGATTTACTTAACACTTTCTAACTAGCTTCTCACTCCAGCCATGCACATGCACACGTGAAGCTCTCCTATGCTCCATTCAACTTCTTCTTGGCTGGTCCAATGTGGCTAAGCATCATGACGGGCCTTGGACTCTCATTGGAGGTGAGCTTGGGTGAGCTTCTTGAACCATGGCTAGGAAGATAGCATCCATCTCCGCTTGGCGTTTGGCTTGAGCTCTTGTTAGGGCTCCTTGTGGTGTTGAAGATGGAGCTAGCTCGGATGACCCTGCATCATTCTCCCCTTCTTTAAAAGAATTCGACCTCAAATTTCCTTGATCATCACTAAGGGGTGGAAAAGGGCTTAGGTGCCTCACATTGAACGTGGGATCACAAGCATAGTCGTCCGGCAAGTCTAGCACATAGGCATTGTCACCAGCCTTGTGTAGCACCTTGAAAGGTCCGTTTCCTCTTGGAGAGAGCTTGGACTTCCGAAGTTGTTGAAACTTCTCCTTCCTCAAGTGTAGCCATACAAGGTCACCGGCCTCAAATGTAACCTTCTTCCTTCCTTGGTTTGTCTTGGCTGCGTTGTATTTGCCTTTCTCCTCAAGCTTAATCCTTGTCCTCCTATGTAGCTCCTTGATGTGTTCAACCTGCGTTTTAGCACTTAAATCCACTCGCTCCTTCTTAGGCAACGGTGTAAGATCAAAAGGGGTTAGTGGATTAAAACCATAAACACACTCAAATGGAGAGATGGAAGTAGACGAATGCACAACTCTATTATAGGCAAATTCAACATGTGGCAAGACATCCTCCCATTACTTTAGATTCTTTTTTATGACAACCCTTAAAAGTGTGGTTAAAGTCCTATTAGTTACTTCCGTTTGTCCATCAGTTTGGGGTGGCTTGCTGTAGAAAATAACAATTTCGTACCTAGCTTTCCCCAAAGAGTCTTCCAAAAATAACTTAAGAACTTAACATCCCTATCACTTTCTATTGTCCTCGGAATTCCATGTAACCTAACTACTTCCCGAAAGAATAGATTAGCTACATTGGCCGCATCATCAGTTTTGTGACAAGCAATAAAGTGAGCCATTTTAGAGAAACGATCTACAACCACAAAAATCGAGTCCCTACCTATTTTAGTCCTAGGCAATCCCACAATAAAGTCCATACTAATGTCTTCCCAAGGGGCTGTTGGGATTGGCAAAGGTATGTACAATCCATGAGGCTTCACTTTAGATTTAGCTCTAAGGCACTCTAAACACCTTTTAAGCACATTTTCAACATCCCTAAGCATATGTGACCAATAAAAATATGAGTGTAACATAGCATAAGTTTTATCCCCCCAAAATGACCCATTAAACCTCCTTTATGGGCTTCCTCTACTAGCAACAATCGAAGGGAACACCTAGGTATGCACACCTTATCAATTCGAAACAAAAATCCCTCAAACAAATAGTATTTATCTAAGGAACCTTTTTGCACACATAGCTTATATGTATCACCAAAATCAAGATCAGATTCATAGAGCTCCTTAATGTAAACAAAGCCTAATACCTTAGCATCCAGTGTAGTCAACAATGTGTGCCTCCTAGAGAGGGCATCCGCCACTACATTGTCTTTTACCTTTTTATACTTGATAACATAGGGAAAAGTATCAATAAACTCCATCCACCTACCATGCCTCCTATCTAGTTTATCTTGACTCCGAAAATGCTTCAAAGACTCATGATCGGAATGTAAAATAAACTCTCTAGGCCACAAGTAGTGTTGCCATGTCTTAAGCACTCTAAACAAAGCATATAACTCTTTATCATAGGTAGAGTAATTAAGACATGCTCCTTTGAGCTTGTCACTAAAGAAGGCAACAGGCTTACCTTCTTGCATGAGCACGCCGCCTATGCCAATGCCCGAGGCGTCACACTCCACTTCAAAGGGCCTAGTGAAGTCGGGAAGAGCTAGCAAGGGCGCCTCGGTTAAGACTGATAACACGATTTATGACTTAGGTTTAGGTAATCATTTAGATAGATTTCCCGCTCATTCATGCATGGTTTAGCACTAGTTCACGACGTTTGCGCTCAATTCACGTATTATGTCAAGATAGACGTCTACACGGACTTGTGCATTGTTTTGTAGGTATTTTGGGAGATTTAGGAGCTAAAACGATACGTTTGTGGATCGTTCATCAAGATGACACACCCTCGGACTCATTAGGATGCAAGCTAAAGGCTAGGAAGGACTCATGGAACCTTGCCAACACAAGCCATGCACCAAATCGAAGCTTAATGGTCAAAGGCAAAGCTGAAGCACAAAATCACGGTTCACTGGTAAACCGCGGCCGTGGTTTCAACCATGGATTTTGCCAGGTTTTCGTGACAGCTGTGCCACGATCTCTTGGCCAGCTCTTGCAAAGTTGTAGTATAAAAGTGGTCGTGCATTGGCTGAGAGAATCATCTTGGAGCAGCTCTCCATTATCCACTATCATCCAATCAAAATATTCTCTCAACAAGAAGATTCTTTGGAAGAAGGAGGTAGAAGGAGGCTACCATTGGAGAAGAGCTTGGGGGGAGAAGAAGAAGACATACCATTGATAGACCTAGAGAGTTTTTGTAGTGAAGAATTTCGGATTCAATCTCTAGAGTTGTATGAACCATTTGAACCTTCTTTAAGAAGGATTGTGAGTTATTCTAATTCCATTTTCAGCTTGGTTTTGTTTTAGTTCACTTGTTCATCTCTTTCTCTTCATTATCTTGCAAATGGATGCCATGATTTTATGTTTGATTGTTTCGTTTTCTATTATGAATGTTTTAGGCTAAATAGATGTGGTTCTAGGGTAAGGAAAGGATGGTTATGGCTAGGGCTATGATAGGATGGACTTAGATTTACCTTTGGATGACTTGTGTGCATGAACGTAGTTTCTGTTAGGAATCACGGCCAGTTCTTGCCAAACCACGGCCGTGGAAAGGTAGAACAAACCGTGATCTTACCTGGTTCGATGGATCTAGTCTTAGATTATTAGAATGTTGAAATCCTAAGTGTTTGTTGAGTCAATCTATCCTAGGGTGACCTAGTGTTAGCAACTAAGTGCTAGGAGAGACTTATCCGGTAATCCTTGCTCTTGGATCTCAAAGATGACAAACCCTAGGTAGTGGTGAGCCTCATAAGCCGCCATTGGATTAAGTGCGCTAGGATGGTTGTTTAGGACTAACCCTTCCGAGACTTACCCGGTAAGGATAGGTTAGATCTCTAGGTAACAATCCGGTTTGTGTAGAATTCCTTCCCTTAGGTTCTTAGAGACTTACCCGGTGATGAGACTTTAGGGATGGCCTAGTGGACCATGAGACCTACCCGGTGATTGATCCCAATCTAGAAACACTTAACCCCAACATAATATAGTTAATCCAAGAAAAGAATAGATAGCTTGAGTCCTATGCCATAACCGGAACTTCCAACCCCTAGAATCCGCTTTTCTATCTTTGATCTATATCTCGTATTTTTGCTTGTTTGTTTGCGTTGATTTGTTAGCTTAGTTGATTATTACATTTCGCATGATTTGTGATCTTTGATTGGACACCGAAAAACCAACCAAAAACAATTGAGATTATCATTTCTTTATTTCTTTCTCTTTTCTTAACCTAGATCTTCACTAGATTTAATCATAAATAGAATCAATCTCACCTTAGTCTTTGTGTTCGACCTCGGAATACTATCCCTACTACAAACGTCCCGTACACTGCGGGTTCGCTAGGAGTTAGGATAAATATAACGAGAATATAAATTTAAAACCCATTGCGTATCACATCCTGAGCGTAACAAAGACCAATTTCAGCTTGCTAAAGGCACGTTCTTGCGCCTCCTCCCACACAAATGGCGCATGCTTCTTGCAAATTTCCGTCAAGGGCGCGGCAATGATACTAAAGTCACTCACAAAGCGCCTATAGAAGCTTGCAAGCCCATGGAAACTCCTTACTTAGCTTATGGATGTTGGCGTGGGCCAATCTTTGATTGCTCTAATCTTCTCCTCGTCCACTTGTAGGCCTTGTGTAGTCACTACAAAACCAAGAAATATAACCTCATTAGTGCAAAAGCAACATTTCTTAAGATTAGCATACAAGTGTTCAGCCCTAAGGGTAAACTACTTCCCTTAGATGTTCTTCATGCTCCTCTAGGGACCTGCTATAGATTAAAATATCATCAAAGTACACTACCACAAACTTCCCTATAAAATGTCTCAAAACATGATTCATTAGACGCATAAAAGTAGAAGGAGCATTAGTTAACCCAAATGGCATAACTAGCCACTCATACAAACCAAACTTAGTTTTGAAGGCTGTTTTCCACTCGTCCCCCTCCTTCATTCGGATTTGATGGTAGCCACTCCGTAGGTCTATCTTGCTAAAGGTGGTGGCGCCATGTAGCTCATCAAGCATGTCATCTAGGCGGGAAATAGGGTGACGGTACTTGATGGTGATGTTGTTGATAACTCGACAATCAACACACATCCTCCATGTGTTATTCTTAGGCACCAAGAGCACGGGTACGGCGCACGGACTTAAGCTCTCCCTCACGTAGCCCTTGTCTAGGAGGTCTTGAACTTGCGCTTCGATCTCTTGACTCTCCTTTGGGTTCATTTGGTAGGTTGGTCTATTTGGGAGTGTGGCGCCGGGGATAAGGTCAATTTGGTGCTCAATACCTCTCAAAGGTGGAAGGCCATGTGGTATTTCTTCCGGAAACACATCCTTAAACTCCTCAAGGATGGCTGAGATAGTAGGTGGTAAGCTAGCCTTGGCTTCATCACTCATCAAGGTGAGCTCCTTACACAACATCATCAAGGTGGTGTCTAAGGGTAGGTAGTCATTTTGTAGCTCAAGTTTGGAAGCTAACAAGGTTGTTGTGGGCTGTTTTGTGGCCGTGGACACAAGGATGCTAGGCTGGTGGTTAGAAGGCGTGGCTAGGGAGGGGTCTTGGCTCGACGGCTTGCTCCCCTTCTTAGCTTGTCCTTGCTCTTGCTCACTTGCCTTCTTCTTCTCAAATTCCTCCGCAATCTATAGGCTTAAGAGTCACGGTTTTACCATTGAATGCAAAAGAATATCTATTTGTAAAACCATCATGCATAACTCTCCTATCATATTGCCAAGGGCGGCCTAACAACACATGACAAGCTTGCATTAGCACAACATCACATAAAACCGTATCTTCATAATGGCCTAAAGTAAAAGTGATCTTAGCTTGCCTATTAACCTTTAACTCACAACATTCATTCATCCAATGCAGCTTATATGGCCTAGGGTGATAAAATGTAGGAATTTGCAACTTAGATATCATTTCGGTGCTAGCAATATTGCAACAACTTCCTCCATCAATAATAACATTACAAACCTTTTCTTTAACCGAGCATCTAGTGTGAAACAAGTTTTCTCTTTGGTTATCTTCACAAGGAGCAGGTTGTACACTTAAAGTTCTCCTAGCTATCAAAGAATTATCATGCTCAAGACTTTTATCACAAATCATGGAAGTGTTAGCTAGGAATGAGCTAGGATGATCAAATAACACTCTCTTAGCTAATAAACAATCTCCTTGCTCATATTCAATCCCATCATCATCCAAATCATCATGATCATGCATATTAAGCTCAAAATCATCATTATCATGCTCA
The DNA here is from genome assembly GCA_033239125.1 of Fagopyrum homotropicum. Lineage (NCBI taxonomy): Eukaryota > Viridiplantae > Streptophyta > Magnoliopsida > Caryophyllales > Polygonaceae > Fagopyrum > Fagopyrum homotropicum. The sequence continues at coordinate 66,589,062 of BSWB01000005.1, forward strand.
TTCTCAGATTCGGACTCATATTGCCCTAGTTGGTTAACTAGCAAAGTTCTTTTGTTAGGACAATCCTTCATCATGTGCCCTCTTCCTTGGCACTTAAAACATACAATATCCCTAACTCTAGATGAAGGGTTAGAAGTACTCCCTTGAGTGCCTTTAGGTAGTGTAGGCGTGGGCTTGGTAGGGGCTGCATAAGGAGCCTTGCGTGGACCACCTTGCTCCGGGGCTAGCTTCTACTTGCTTGGCACCTCCCGGTTGTAATTCCCTTGTTGGCGACCTCCTTGGCTCCTCCGTGAGCTAGGCGCACCATAGGCAGCCTTACCTCCTTGACTTCTTGCCTTCATTTTCCTTTCTACTTTGATTGCTAGGTGGAGCAATTCTGTCATAGAGCTATAGGGAAAAAGATCGATCTCGTTAGAAAAACTTGAATTGAGAATACGAAGATACCTAGCCATTGTAGTCTCTTCATCCTCTCGCACATTAGCCTTTACCATGGCCATTTGCATGGCATTATAGGTCTACTCGGCGGTCATGGCTCCTTGCCTCAAGTTCTCCAACCTTTGCCTCAATTCCCTAGTGTAATGTTGAGGCACAAACCGAGTCTCATCAAGGCCTTCATGTGCGCCCAAGTAACTACCGGTGAATCCAAAGTTCTCATCCTTTCCTTCACCAAATCATCCCACGATATCATAGCATAATCAATAAACTCAAGAGCTGCGAAATGTACCTTCTTATGCTCGGGAAAATTATGGCATGACCATATTTGCTCTATCTTCGCCTCCCAAGCCATGTACACGTCCGGGTCACATTTCCCTTCAAAGCTTGGGATCTTCACCTTCACTTTACCAAGGCCATCATACTCCGGATCTCGCTATCTCCTTGGCTGGCCACCATAGGGCTCACGCCTCTGCTCGTCTTGGCACCGGCCGTCATGAGGTCTCCGGGGCTGTTGGCGCTCCCTTCGCCCGTTTGGCCTCCATTCCTCGTCATCTCCATCACCGTCCTCATCCTGCTCATAAGCTTAATTCTGAAACTGTTGAGGATAGTTAGGCATATTATCATGTATAATAGAAGAAGAATGGACAGAAACGTGCTCCTCGAAAGTAAGATTGCCCCATCCTGGATGGGACACGGTGTGGCCTAAGCCTTGGACATTCCGAGAAGGCTGCGTGGCATTAGAGTGCCGGGCTGCTTGAAATGCCTCTTGTTGGCTTTGGAGTGGTATTCGGTCTTGTCCTTGGTGTTGAGCTCTCGAGTGGTCTCCTACCTCCCTATTGCCTCCTAGTGGCCGAGGCTCCGGAACTACCTTAGACGCCTCCAAGTTGGACATCCTTGTAGTTAACCCTTCAATGCTATCTTTCAAGCCCTTGATAAGGTTAAACCACTCCGGGGTAATGGGCTCGGGGCTCGGCGTACCTGCGGGAGTTCCTGACATTGTTCAAAGACACTAAGACACTCAAACACGTTAGGTTAGCTAAAACAAAAACGCCTCACAAGTGTATCACTCGAAAACAAACTCTCACTCTCTAGTGGTGCTCAACAAGCTTGTTGATGGCTCATCTTGTATTAGTCAAAAACCTCACGTGAGTTCAATACTTAGCCAAACAAAAGCTTTAAAGTCGAAGCGGAATTCGATTTCAATCACCTTAAAAACGTGTTTGACTCAATAAAAGAGAAGAAAAGTCTCAAAACGGAAAGGACAAGTTGCACGAATGTTATATGCAACTAAGTATGGACTTAAAATTTGAACTCAAGATAAGCTTTGAAAGAACTTCCTCGTCAAGCCTAAGCAAGCAAACCTTGGACACCGAAGGTGTGTATAGAAGGGCTGGTCAAGGCTAAGGCGTGGCTCGAGTGAAGTGAGCTAGGCGTGGGCCAAGGCTGGCTAGGCTAGGGTGAAGCTAGGCTAGGCGTGAATGGCTTGGTCCTTTGAGTGAGATGAGCTCCTTTGTAGTCCTCTTTGGTTGCTGAAAATAACACTTAGCAAGCACAACTTCAACTATTACAAACTATGAAATAAAACAAGAGTAGGCTAGCAAGAATGAAATGAAATGAAGATGAATAACTATGGCTGATTTTTTTTTTCTTTCTTTTCTTTTCTTTTCTTTTTCTTTTCTTTCTTTCTTTTTTTTTTTTGAAATTCGGATTTCTTTTCTTATTTTTTTTCTTTCTTTTTTTTTTTTTAAAAAAAAACAGGCCTCAATTTGAATCAAAAGAGACAAATGAAATAAAAATGAAAGAAATAAAATCCTATAACAACTTGAGTTGCTAGCTATCTAGTTATTAAAATTAAAACAAATAAAACAAATAACAACCAGCTATTCGAATTTAGGTGCTGGAAATAAAGAAAAATAAAACAAAATGCTAAGAAAATCTATTTAGTTGCAAGAGGATAGACTTGACCAAGTAAATAGCTAACCAAGGGTGAAAATTCAAAAATAGGCTGAAAATGTGGAGGAAAGAGGTGGTGGGCAGCTTGAAAATAGGCTGGAGATTCAGCCTCTCTTTTTGAACGTTTAGGGCTAGTTTGGTGTTTGTGTTTAGACGTGGGGCAAGGCTGGTGGCAGGCGAGGTGGTAGGCACAAGGGCTGGTGGCAGGCGTGGTGTAGGAGTGGTGCCGGCGTCCAAAATTCACAAACAAAAGCAACAAACTTGTTAGTTCAATCAAAAACTTGGAATAGAAAGGGAAATGGCAATAGACTCAAAACAAAGCAAGACTCAAACAAAAAAACGAGACACTTTTGGTTTTTGAATGATTTACCGACTCTTTTTGTAGGTTGAACGTCAACTAGCTCTGATACCAATTGATACGGGGATTAGCCGCGAAGAACGGATCTAGACGAGCAACCTGTTTTCGGGAATAAGAACAAACGAAATTCAGCAAACGAAGATGCAAGGAAACGTGCAAAGCAATGAGGGAAAACGAAGTAGGAAAGAAGAACCGAAAGGAACAAACGATAGAACCCTTGGATTCGATTATCCAAGAACCAAACCGATGACGATTCGACCCCTCTTCTTACAACTTCACACAATCGATCTAGAATTATCGAAGGCACGAAGAGGTTGCTTCAATTCGACTTGTAGCACCAACCCGAAGGAGATTGACACACACAAGAACGAGAAAGCTATGCAAACACCACAATTCTCACGAGACAATAGGCTGAACTCAAAGGGTTCGATTTAGCACTTAGGCAACGTGTTTAACGTAATCTGCCAACAAAAAGGAGGAGAGAAAGGTTTATATACAACCTAGACCTTCTCTCCTAAAAATAGAAAAGAAAAATAAATACAATATTTACAAATTAGAGTGTTTTAAATAAATCCATAAAATAGACTAATTCTAGGATTTACTTAACACTTTCTAACTAGCTTCTCACTCCAGCCATGCACATGCACACGTGAAGCTCTCCTATGCTCCATTCAACTTCTTCTTGGCTGGTCCAATGTGGCTAAGCATCATGACGGGCCTTGGACTCTCATTGGAGGTGAGCTTGGGTGAGCTTCTTGAACCATGGCTAGGAAGATAGCATCCATCTCCGCTTGGCGTTTGGCTTGAGCTCTTGTTAGGGCTCCTTGTGGTGTTGAAGATGGAGCTAGCTCGGATGACCCTGCATCATTCTCCCCTTCTTTAAAAGAATTCGACCTCAAATTTCCTTGATCATCACTAAGGGGTGGAAAAGGGCTTAGGTGCCTCACATTGAACGTGGGATCACAAGCATAGTCGACCGGCAAGTCTAGCACATAGGCATTGTCACCAGCCTTGTGTAGCACCTTGAAAGGTCCGTTTCCTCTTGGAGAGAGCTTGGACTTCCAAAGTTGTTGAAACTTCTCCTTCCTCAAGTGTAGCCATACAAGGTCTCCGGCCTCAAATGTAACCTTCTTCCTTCCTTGGTTTGCCTTGGCTGCGTTGTATTTGCCTTTCTCCTCAAGCTTAATCCTTGTCCTCCTATGTAGCTCCTTGATGTGTTAAACCTGCGTTTTAGCACTTAAATCCACTCGCTCCTTCTTAGGCAACGGTGTAAGATCAAAAGGGGTTAGTGGATTAAAACCATAAACACACTCAAATGGAGAGATGGAAGTAGACGAATGCACAACTCTATTATAGGCAAATTCAACATGTGGCAAGACATCCTCCCATTGCTTTAGATTCTTTTTGATGACAACCCTTAAAACTGTGGTTAAAGTCCTATTAGTTACTTCCGTTTGTCCATCAGTTTGGGGTGGCTTGCTGTAGAAAATAACAATTTCGTACCTAGCTTTCCCCAAAGAGTCTTCCAAAAATAACTTAAGAACTTAACATCCCTATCACTTTCTATTGTCCTCGGAATTCCATGTAACCTAACTACTTCCCGAAAGAATAGATTAGCTACATTGGCCGCATCATCAGTTTTGTGACAAGCAATAAAGTGAGCCATTTTAGAGAAACGATCTACAACCACAAAAATCGAGTCCCTGCCTCTTTTAGTCCTAGGCAATCCCACAATAAAGTCCATACTAATGTCTTCCCAAGGGGCTGTTGGGATTGGCAAAGGTGTGTACAATCCATGAGGCTTCACTTTAGATTTAGCTCTAAGGCACTCTAAACACCTTTTAAGCACATTTTCAACATCCCTAACCATATGTGACCAATAAAAATATGAGTGTAACATAGCATAAGTTTTATCCCTCCCAAAATGACCCATTAAACCTCCTTTATGGGTTTCCTCTACTAGCAACAATCGAAGGGAACACCTAGGTATGCACACCTTATCAATTCGAAACAAAATTCCCTCAAACAAATAGTATTTATCTAAGGAACCTTTTTGCACACATAGCTTATATGTATCACCAAAATCAAGATCAGATTCATAGAGCTCCTTAATGTAAAGAAAGCCTAATACCTTAGCATCCAATGTAGTCAACATTGTGTGCCTCCTAGAGAGGGCATCCGCCACTACATTGTCTTTTACCTTTTTATACTTGATAACATAGGGAAAAGTCTCAATAAACTCCATCCACCTACCATGCCTCCTATCTAGTTTATCTTGACTCCGAAAATGCTTCAAAGACTCATGATCGGAATGCAAAATAAACTCTCTAGGCCACAAGTAGTGTTGCCATGTCTTAAGCACTCTAAACAAAGCATATAACTCTTTATCATAGGTAGAGTAATTAAGACATGCTCCTTTGAGCTTGTCACTAAAGAAGGCAACAGGCTTACCTTCTTGCATGAGCACGCCGCCTATGCCAATGCCCGAGGCGTCACACTCCACTTCAAAGGGCCTAGTGAAGTCGGGAAGAGCTAGCAAGGGTGCCTCGGTTAAGACCAATTTCAGCTTGCTAAAGGCACGTTCTTGCGCCTCCTCCCACACAAATGGCGCATGCTTCTTGCAAATTTCCGTCAAGGGCGCGGCAATGATACTAAAGTCTCTCACAAAGCGCCTATAGAAGCTTGCAAGCCCATGGAAACTCCTTACTTGGCTTATGGATGTTGGCGTGGGCCAATCTTTGATTGCTCTAATCTTCTCCTCGTCCACTTGTAGGCCTTGTGTAGTCACTACAAAACCAAGAAATATAACCTCATTAGTGCAAAAGCTACATTTCTTAAGATTAGCATACAAGTGTTCAGCCCTAAGGGTAAGAACTACTTCCCTTAGATGTTCTTCATGCTCCTCTAGGGACCTGCTATAGATTAAAATATCATCAAAGTACACTACCACAAACTTCCCTATAAAATGTCTCAAAACATGATTCATTAGACGCATAAAAGTAGAAGGAGCATTAGTTAACCTAAATGGCATAACTAGCCACTCATACAAACCAACTTAGTTTTGAAGGTTGTTTTCCACTCGTCCCCTTTCTTCATTCGGATTTGATGGTAGCCACTCCGTAGGTCTATCTTGCTAAAGGTGGTGGCGCCATGTAGCTCATCAAGCATGTCATCTAGGCGGGGAATAGGGTGACGGTACTTGATGGTGATGTTGTTGATAACTCGACAATCAACACACATCCTCCATGTGTTGTCCTTCTTAGGCACCAAGAGCACGGGTACGGCGCACGGACTTAAGCTCTCCCTCACGTAGCCCTTGTCTAGGAGGTCTTGAACTTGCGCTACGATCTCTTGACTGTCCTTTGGGTTCATTCGGTAGGCTGGTCTATTTGGGAGTGTGGCGCCGGGGATAAGGTCAATTTGGTGCTCAATACCTCTCAAAGGTGGAAGGCCATGTGGTATTTCTTCCGGAAACACATCCTTAAACTCCTCAAGGATGGCTGAGATAGTAGGTGGTAAGCTAGCCTTGGCTTCATCACTCATCAAGGTGAGCTCCTTACACAACATCATCAAGGTGGTGTCTAAGGGTAGGTAGTCATTTTGTAGCTCAAGTTTGGAAGCTAACAAGGCTGTTGTGGGCTGTTTTGTGGCCGTGGACACAAGGGTGCTAGGCTGGTGGTTAGAAGGCGTGGCTAGGGAGGGGTCTTGGCTCGACGGCTTGCTCCCCTTCTTAGCTTGTCCTTGCTCTTGCTCACTTGCCTTCTTCTTCTCAAATGCCTCCGCAATCTATAGGCTTAAGAGTCACGGTTTTACCATTGAATGCAAAAGAATATCTATTTGTAAAACCATCATGCATAACTCTCCTATCATACTGCCAAGGGCGGCCTAACAACACATGACAAGCTTGCATTGGCACAACATCACATAAAACTGTATCTTCATAATGGCCTAAAGTAAAAGTGATCTTAGCTTGCCTATTAACCTTTAACTCACCACATTCATTCATCCAATGCAGCTTATATGGCCTTGGGTGATAAAATGTAGGAATTTGCAACTTTGATATCATTTCGGTGCTAGTAATATTACAACAACTTCCTCCATCAATAATAACATTACAAACCTTTCCTTTAACCGAGCATCTAGTGTGAAACAAGTTTTCTCTTTGGTTATCTTCACAAGGAGCAGGTTGTACACTTAAAGTTCTCCTAGCTATCAAAGAATTATCATGCTCAAGACTTTTATCACAAATCATGGAAGTGTTAGCTAGGAATGAGCTAGGATGATCAAATAACGCTCTCTTAGCTAATAAACAATCTCCTTGCTCATATTCAATCCCATCATCATCCAAATCATCATGATCATGCATATTAAGCTCAAAATCATCATTATCATGCTCATGCTCAGATTCGGACTCATATTGCCCTAAATGGTTAATTAGCAAAGTTCTTTTGTTAGGACAATCCTTCATCATGTGCCCTCTTCCTTGGCACTTAAAACATACAATATCCCTAGCTCTAGATGAAGGGTTAGAAGTACTCCCTTGAGTGCCTTTAGGTAGTGTAGGCGTGGGCTTGGTAGGGGCTGCATAAGGAGCCTTGCGTGGACCTCCTTGCTCCGGGGCTAGCTTCTCCTTGCTTGGCACCTCCCGGTTGTAATTCCCTTGTTGGCGGCCTCCTTGGCTCCTCCATGAGCTAGGCGCGCCATAGGCAACCTTACCTCCTTGACTTCTTGCTTTCATTTTCCTTTCTACTTTGATTGCTAGGTAGAGCAATTCTGTCATAGAGCTATAGGGAAAAAGATCGATCTCGTTAGAAAAACTTGAATTGAGAATACGAAGATACCTAGCCATTGTAGTCTCTTCATCCTCTCGCACATTAGCCTTTACCATGGCCATTTGCATGGCATTATAGGTCTCCTCGGCGGTCATGGCTCCTTGCCTCAAGTTCTCCAACCTTTGCCTCAATTCCCTAGTGTAATGTTGAGGCACAAACCGAGTCTCATCAAGGCCTTCATGTGCGCCCAAGTAACTACCGGTGCATCCAAAGTTCTCCTCCTTTCCTTCACCAAATCATCCCACCATATCATAGCATAATCAATAAACTCAAGAGCTGCGAAATGTACCTTCATATGCTCGGGAAAATTATGGCATGACCATATTTGCTCTATCTTCGTCTCCCAAGCCATGTACACGTCCGGGTCACATTTCCCTTCAAAGCTTGGGATCTTCACCTTCACTTTACCAAGGCCATCATACTCCGGATCTCGCTCCCTCCTTGGCTGGCCACCATAGGGCTCACGCCTCTGCTCGTCTTGGCGCCGGCCGTCATGAGGTCTCCGGGGCTGTTGGCGCTCCCTTCGCCCGTTTGGCCTCCATTCCTCGTCATCTCCATCACCGTCCTCATCCTGCTCATAAGCTTGATTCTGAAACTGTTGAGGATAGTTAGGCATATTATCATGTATAATAGGAGAAGAATGGATAGAAACGTGCTCCTCGAAAGCAAGATTGCCCCATCCTGGTTGGGACACGGTGTGGCCTAAGCCTTGGACATTCCGAGAAGGCTGCGTGGCATTAGAGTGCCGGGCTGCTTGAAATGCCTCTTGTTGGCTTTGGAGTGGTATTCGGTCTTGTCCTTGGTGTTGAGCTCTCGAGTTGTCTCCTACCTCCCTGTTGCCTCCTAGTGGCCGAGGCTCCGGAACTACCTTAGACGCCTCCAAATTGGACAGCCTTGTAGTTAACCCTTCAATGTTATCTTTCAAGCCCTTGATAAGGTTAAACAACTCCGGGGTAATGGGCTCGGGGCTCGGCGTACCTGCGGGAGTTCCTGACATTGTTCAAAGACACTAAAACACTCAAACACGTTAGGTTAGCTAAAACAAAAACGCCTCACAAGTGTATCACTCAAAAACAAACTCTCACTCTCTAGTGGTGCTCAACAAGCTTGTTGATGGCTCGTCTTGTATTAGTCAAAAACCTCACGTGAGTTCAATACTTAGCCAAACAAAAGCTTTAAAGTCGAAGCGGAATTCGATTTCAATCACCTTAAAAACGTGTTTGACTCAATAAAAGAGAAGAAAAGACTCAAAACGGAAAGGACAAGTTGCACGATTGTTATTGCAACTAAGTATGGACTCAAAATTTGAACTCAAGATAAGCCTTGAAAGAACTTACTCGTCAAGCCTAAGCAAGAAAACCTTGGACACCTAAGGTGTGTATAGAAGAGCTGGTCAAGGCTAAGGCGTGGCTCGAGTGAAGTGAGCTAGGCGTGGGCCAAGGCGTGGCTAGGCTAGGGTGAAGCTAGGCTAGGCGTGAATGGCTTGGTCCTTTGAGTGAGATGAGCTCCTTTGTAGTCCTCTTTGGTTGCTGAAAATAACACTTAGCAAGCACAACTTCAACTATTACAAACTATGAAATAAAACAAGAGTAGGCTAGCAAGAATGAAATGAAATGAAGATGAATAACTATGGCTGATTTTTTTTTTTCTTTCTTTTCTTTTCTTTTCTTTTTCTTTTCTTTCTTTCTTTTTTTTTTGAAATTCGGATTTCTTTTTTTTTTTTTTAAAACAGGCCTCAATTTGAATCAAAAGAGACAAATGAAATAAAAATGAAAGAAATAAAATCCTATAACAACTTGAGTTGCTAGCTATCTAGTTACTAAAATGAAAACAAATAACAACCAGCTATTCGAATTTAGGTGCTGGAAATAAAGAAAAATAAAACAAAATGCTAAGAAAATCTATTTAGTTGCAAGAGGATAGAGTTGACCAAGTAAATAGCTAACCAAGGGTGAAAATTCAAAAAAAGGCTGAAAATGTGGAGGAAAGAGGTGGTAGGCAGCTTGAAAATAGGTTGGAGATTCAGCCTCTCTTTTTGAACGTTTAGGGCTAGTTTGGTGTTTGTGTTTGGACGTGGGGCAAGGCTGGTGGCAGGCGTGGTGGTAGGCACAAGGGCTGGTGGCAGGCGTGGTGTAGGAGTGGTGCCGGCGTCCAAAATTCACAAACAAAAGCAACAAACTTGTTAGTTCAATCAAAAACTTGGAATAGAAATGGCAATGGCAATAGACTCAAAACAAAGCAAGACTCAAACAAGAAAACGAGACACTTTTGGTTTTTGAATGATTTACCGACTCTTTTTGTAGGTTGAACGTCAACTAGCTCTGATACCAATTAATACGGGGATTAACCGCGAAGAACGGATCTAGACGAGCAACCTGTTTTGGGGAATAAGAACAAACGAAATTCAGCAAACGAAGATGCAAGGAAACGTGCAAAGCAATGAGGGAAAACGAAGTAGGAAAGAAGAACCGAAAGGAACAAACGATAGAACCCTTGGATTCGATTATCCAAGAACCAAACCTATGACGATTCGACCCCGCTTCTTACAACTTCACACAATCGATCTAGAATTATCGAATGCACAACTCTATTATAGGCAAATTCAACATGTGGCAAGACATCCTCCCATTACTTTAGATTCTTTTTGATGACAACCCTTAAAAGTGTGGTTAAAGTCCTATTAGTTACTTCCGTTTGTCTATCAGTTTGGGGTGGCTTGCTTTAGAAAATAACAATTTCGTACCTAGCTTTCCCCAAAGAGTCTTCCAAAAATAACTTAAGAACTTAACATCCCTATCACTTTCTATTGTCCTCGGAATTCCATGTAACCTAACTACTTCCCGAAAGAATAGATTAGCTACATTGGCCGCATCATCAGTTTTGTGACAAGCAATAAAGTGAGCCATTTTAGAGAAACGATCTACAACCACAAAAATCGAGTCCCTACCTCTTTTAGTCCTAGGCAATCCCCCAATAAAGTCCATACTAATGTCTTCCCAAGGGGCTGTTGGGATTGGCAAAGGTGTGTACAATCCATGAGGCTTCACTTTAGATTTAGCTCTAAGACACTCTAAACACCTTTTAAGCACATTTTCAACATCCCTAAGCATATGTGACCAATAAAAATATGAGTGTAACATAGCATAAGTTTTATCCCTCCCAAAATGACCCATTAAACCTCCTTTATGGGCTTCCTCTACTAGCAACAATCGAAGGGAACACCTAGGTATGCACACCTTATCAATTCGAAACAAAAATCCCTCAAACAAATAGTATTTATCTAAGGAACCTTTTTGCACACATAGCTTATATGTATCACCAAAATCAAGATCAGATTCATAGAGCTCCTTAATGTAAACAAAGCCTAATACCTTAGCATCCAATGTAGTCAACAATGTGTGCCTCCTAAAGAGGGCATCCGCCACTACATTGTCTTTTACCTTTTTATACTTGATAACATAGGGAAAAGTCTCAATAAACTCCATCCACCTACCATGCCTCCTATCTAGTTTATCTTGACTCCGAAAATGCTTCAAAGACTCATGATCGGAATGCAAAATAAACTCTCTAGGCCACAAGTAGTGTTGTCATGTCTTAAGCACTCTAAACAAAGCATATAACTCTTTATCATAGGTAGAGTAATTAAGACATGCTCCTTTGAGCTTGTCATTAAAGAAGGCAACATGCTTACCTTCTTGCATGAGCACGACGCCTATGCCAATGCCCGAGGCGTCACACTCCACTTCAAAGGGCCTAGTGAAGTCGGGAAGAGCTAGCAAGGGCGCCTCGGTTAAGACCAATTTCAGCTTGCTAAAGGCACGTAATTGCGCCTCCTCCCACACAAATGGCACATGCTTCTTGCAAATTTCCGTCAAGGGCGCGGCAATGGTACTAAAGTCTCTCACAAAGCGCCTATAGAAGCTTGCAAGCCCATGGAAACTCCTTACTTGGCTGATGGATGTTGGCGTGGGCCAATCTTTGATTGCTCTAATCTTCTCCTCGTCCACTTGTAGGCCTTGTGTAGTCACTACAAAACCAAGAAATATAACCTCATTAGTGCAAAAGCTACATTTCTTAAGATTAGCATACAAGTGTTCAGCCCTAAGGGTAAGAACTACTTCCCTTAGATGTTCTTCATGCTCCTCTAGGGCCTGCTATAGATTAAAATATCATCAAAGTACACTACCACAAACTTCCCTATAAAATGTCTCAAAACATGATTCATTAGACGCATAAAAGTAGAAGGAGCATTAGTTAACCCAATGGCATAACTAGCTTTGATAATGTGGAGGAAAGAGGTGGTGGGCAGCTTGAAAATAGGCTGGAGATTCAACCTCTCTTTTTGAACGTTTAGGGCTAGTTTGGTGTTTGTGTTTGGACGTGGGGCAAGGCTGGTAGTAGGCGTGGTGGTAGGCACAAGGGCTGGTGGCTGGCGTGGTGTAGGAGTGGTGCCGGCGTCCAAAACTCACAAACAAAAGCAACAAACTTGTTAGTTCAATCAAAAACTTGGAATAGAAATGGCAATGGCAATAGATTCAAAACAAAGCAAGACTCAAACAAGAAAACGAGACACTTTTGATTTTTGAATGATTTACCGACTCTTTTTGTAGGTTGAACGTCAACTAGCTCTGATACCAATTGATACGGGGATTAGCCGCGAAGAACGGATCTAGACGAGCAACCTGTTTTCGGGAATAAGAACAAACGAAATTCAGCAAACGAAGATGTAAGGAAACGTGCAAAGTAATGAGGGAAAACGAAGTAGGAAAGAAGAACCGAAAGGAACAAACGATAGAACCCTTGGATTCGATTATCCAAGAACCAAACCGATGACGATTCGACCCCGCTTCTTACAACTTCACACAATCGATCTAGAATTATCGAAGGCAATGGCAATAGACTCAAAACAAAGCAAGACTCAAACAAGAAAGCGAGACACTTTTGGTTTTTGAATGATTTACCGACTCTTTTTGTAGGTTGAACGTCAACTAGCTCTGATACCAATTGATACGGGAATTAGCCACGAAGAACGGATCTAGACGAGCAACCTGTTTTCGGGAATAAGAACAAACGAAATTCAGCAAACAAAGATGCAAGGAAACGTGCAAAGTAATGAGGGAAAACGAAGTAGGAAAGAAGAACCGAAAGGAACAAACGATAGAACCCTTGGATTCGATTATCCAAGAACCAAACCGATGACGATTCGACCCCGCTTCTTACAACTTCACACAATCGATCTAGAATTATCGAAGGCACGAAGAGGTTGGTTCAATTCGACTTGTAGCACCAACCCGAAGGAGATTAACACACACAAGAACGAGAAAGCTATGCAAACACCACAGTTCTCACGAGACAATAGGCTGAACTCAAAGGGTTCGATTTAGCACTTAGGCAACGTGTTTAACGTAATCTGCCAACAAAAAGGAGGAGAGAAAGATTTATATACAACCTAGACCTTCTCTCCTAAAAATAGAAAAGAAAAATAAATACAATATTTACAAATTAGAGTGTTTTAAATAAATCCATAAAATAGACTAATTCTAGGATTTACTTAACACTTTCTAACTAGCTTCTCACTCCAGCCATGCACATGCACACGTGAAGCTCTCCTATGCTCCATTCAACTTCTTCTTGGCTGGTCCAATGTGGCTAAGCATCATGACGGGCCTTGGACTCTCATTGGAGGTGAGCTTGGGTGAGCTTCTTGAACCATGGCTAGGAAGATAGCATCCATCTCCGCTTGGCGTTTGGCTTGAGCTCTTGTTAGGGCTCCTTGTGGTGTTGAAGATGGAGCTAGCTCGGATGACCCTACATCAAAAGCTCGTATAAATTTTAGGCTCGGCTCGTTTATAAACGAGCCGAGCTTGAGCATGCCGATGCTCGGCTCGTTCGGCTCGTTTTACACCCCTACCTACCATTACAGCCATCCTAGAGGAGTTTAAGGATGTGTTTCCGGAAGAGATACTGATGTAGGACCATCACATGGAAGATATCAAGGTCCCATTACTAGAGCAAGAGCTAAGGAGGTCCAAGAAGCTACGTCAAGGGAAGTGTTATTGCTGGGCACAATGCGTGAACCATTTAATTGCCATACATCATGTGTTAATTTTTTGGTGAATGTAGGAGCAAGCGAACCAAGGGAGGAGACCATGCCGACGTGCTCATTTCCCAGGCAGCTCGAGGAGACCATGCCGACGTGCTCACTTCCCAAGCAGCTCGAGGAGACCACGCAGACGTTATTCGCTTCCCATGCAGCCCAAGAGGATAGGCTGTTACTCACGTCCAAGGCAGCCCAAGAGGGGAGGCTGCTGCTCACGTCCAAGGCAGCCCAAGAGGGGAGGCTGCTGTTCACGTCCAAAACAGTCCAAGAAGGTAGCCAGCTGATCATGTTCAAGGAGGCCCAAGAGAGTAATCAGCTCCCTCATTCGGATCATCATTTGGGCTCTTAAAAACCATCCAAATCACTCATGGATCTGTTGAACAATTCAGCCCATTCGGATAGTCCATTTGGCTCTTAAAACCGTCCAACTCACTCCAAGGATCTGTTTTGAATAAGTCAACCTATTTTCATGCTGATTAGTTGTTTGTTAAGTTGTTAGCTACATTAGAGGAAGCTCTCTTATTACCACCTTCCCACTAATGTTTTAGTTTTCTTTTCTTTATTTTTGTCTAGATAAAAGAGTCTATATATAGCCTCTTTTAGCTGTTGAATAGGTACGTTATTTTTCATTGCTTAAGAATTACAATTGTAATCATTCACAAAATCAGTCAAAGAACAAGAGAGTTTTTGGTTGGCATTGTTGTTGTTTGCTTGGCTGAGCTTGTTCGTGTCAACCGCTTTCGGATTGGTGCTTCGAGCCTTCACGAGTCCCTCTTTGTGCTAGTCCAGCCGGAACTAGTGTAAAGTTGTATTGGAGACGGGTCTAGGGAATTCACGAAGTGGGGTTTTGGCTCTTCAGCCTTGGTTCCTTTCGTTGACTCTCTTTGGTTCTTCTCTACACCTTCCTGCGTCCATTCACCATCCACGTTTCATTCCGCATCTGGATTCGCCTCATTCAGCCGGATTCGGGATCATCGTACCTAGATCGACTCATTCACGGACTAATACCGTATCAGTTGGTATCAGAGCTCAATTGGTACAATTGATCACTCCTTTCTTCTTTGTTAACCTTATTACTTATCCAATTGAGGTTTAACTTGTGCTTGAAGTGTGCAAATTCAAAAGCCAAGGGTTCTTAGGGCCGGACAACATCTTGAGGAGAGGTAAACACAAAACACAACAAAAGCAAAAAGAGCTCGAACGTTGAATACCAATTCGGTAACCTGCTCTACCACAAATCTCGTTGCAATCAATTTCGGTTACCTTCTCTCCAACAAATCTTTGACAAAGTCTAAGAGATCTTTCAAAAAAAAAAAAAAAAAAAAGAACAATACAAACCGGCTGGCCTTTTATTAATCGACATCAAGCACAAGAAAACTCCCTCAAAACGTCATTCTAAACACATTCATCGTACCTACACCAACCCAACGGTCAATACTCCAATTAGGGGTGTCTTGATCCATCTCCGGCACTAACATTCAGTTCCAGCAGTTCTAGTTCCAAAGGGTTGCTAAGAAGGTTCGGAAATCGCGATCTTAAGGTGTTGGATCCTTACAACTCGAGCCACCAGCTAGGCAATACCAACGAGAGTGTGAGCGATACACAAGTGAGATCTTTGCTTTTCTAACCTAACCGGTTCTTTGTTTGTTACTTGAGCATGTCCAGGTCCCTAAGTCCCAGCAAGTCGAGTAGCGAGACCGTCACGCCTGAGATGATCAGTCTATTGAAACAATTGTCCGATTCCGTAACTAACCTATCCAGACGAGTGGAGTCTATGGAAGCACGAACACCACCAGCCGGGACACCACGTTTGAGAACCAACTATGAGTTTGGCGGTCCTTCACGTGTTACTAGAGAGCCGGATCATCCGGATCATCCGGATCAAGGTAATTTACATTCCAACGAACCCCCTAATGCTTCTAACATGCCACCCTTTGTTGATAACTTTCAGCGACGGAATGAAGCTCATTTTGAGGACCACACGTGGGAGGGTTACAATCGGCCATTCCAGCAGCCAAGGCAAGGACGAGATAACTTTCGGCCCTATCAGGAGCAAGACGGACTCGGAAAAGTCAAAATCAAAATTCCCGTCTTTGAAGGAAAGTGTGATCCCGACGTCTACACGGAGTGGGAAACTAAAGTTGAGCAAATATGGTTGTGTCACAACTTTAGCGAGCCTAGGAAGGTTCAGCTAGCCGCTCTCGAGTTCCAAGGCTATGCTTTGGTATGGTGGGATCACGTAGTCAAAGAAAGAGTTCGAACATTGGATCCTCAAATCACCACATGGGAGCATATGAAGGCACTAATGAGGGCTAGGTTCGTCCCACCTCACTATACCCGAGAGCTTCGACAACGGCTGGAAAATTTGAGACAAGGCTCTCTTAGCGCTGAGGAAGCTTGTACGAATATGCAAGTTGCTATGGTGAAGGCCAACGTTCTAGAAGATGAAGAAAACACCATGGCAAGGTACCTTCGTATTCTGAATTCTAATTTGGCTAATGAGGTTGATATGTATCCATACAGCACCATGGAGCAATTACTACACTTGGCCATCAAGGTGGAAAGGAAGACTAAGGTGCGAAACCGGGAATACAAGCCACCTCATGGGTTGCCCAACACTTGGAAAGCACAAGGGAGCCGGCTGCTGCCTAACCACAGCAAGGATCAAGGAGGCCGGAAGGAAGAGAGAAAATCGGCACCTATGGGCCAAGAAGGACAAAGAGAGTCGTCTACACCAGCCACTACACCACGATCCTCGAATGAGCCTTCGAGTGATCATCGAGGGAGTACTCCTATCTCTAACTCTAGAACTAGGGACATTGTGTGTTTTAAATGCCAAGGTAGAGGTCACATGAGTAGAGAATGTCCTAATAGACGCACTTTGATCATAAATCATCTAGGAGAATATGAGAGTGAGGATGATGTGGAATTAGATGATGAAAATGCATTAATTGATGACAATGAACAAAATGAGCATGATGATTGCATTGAGTATGAACAAGGTGAATCTTTGATAGCTAGGAGAACTTTGCATGTCCAAGTAGCACCTTGTGAGGATAACCAAAGTGAAAATCTGTTTCATACTAGGTGTAGTATTAAAGGCAAAGTGTGTAATGTGATAATTTATGGAGGAAGTTGTTGCAACATAGCTAGCACTGAAATGGTAAACAAATTACAACTTCTTACATTTTATCACCCTAGGCCATATAAACTACATTGGATGAATGAGTGTGGAGAACTTAAGGTCAATAAGCAAACTAAGGTCAATATAACATTAGGATCATATGAGGATGTTATTACATGTGATGTTGTGCCTATGAATGCTTCTCACTTGTTGCTTGGTCGTCCATGGCAATATGATAGGAAAGTTGTCCATGATGGGTTTTCTAACAAATATAGCTTTGAGTATAAAGGTAAAACTTTAACACTTAAACCTATGACACCTTTACAAATAGCCGAGTACTATGAGAACAAGAGAGTAGAGCAAGGAACCCCTCCAAAGCCTAAGATCACACTGCCTAAGAGTAAAGAGAACAAAACCCATCAAACATTGTTAGTACAACCAACAAGTAGCTATCTTGAGTCTAGGAATGAATATGTCACTAACTATGCTTCTATTGATGTGCTAATGATGAGTTTGTGTAAATCTCTAGTGAATGTCCCTCATGACTCTACGATTCCACTTCCTAGTTCTATTCAGGGGCTGTTAGACGAGTTTAGGGACGTTTTTCCTTAGGAGATTCCAGCCAGGTTGCCGCCCATTAGGGGCATTGAACACCAAATAGATTTAATACCCGGAGCCACTCTTCCCAATAGACCCGCCTATAGGATGAACCCTACGGAAGCCCAGGAAATTCAGAATCAAGTTCAAGCCTTGCTAGATAAGGGGTATGTGCGGGAAAGCCTTAGTCCTTGTGCCGTTCCCGTCCTGCTAATACCCAAGAAGGATAATACTTGGAGAATGTGTATTGATTGTAGAGCAATCAATAACATTACTATCAAGTATAGACACCCGATTCCCCGTTTAGATGATATGCTTGATGAGTTACATGAAGCTACAATTTTCACTAAGATTGACCTTAGGAGTGGCTACCATCAAATTAGAATGAGGGAAGGGGATGAATGGAAAACACCTTTTAAAACCAAATTTGGTCTTTATGAGTGGCTAGTAATGCCTTTTGGCTTAACTAACGCTCCTAGTACCTTCATGAGATTAATGAATCATATTTTGAGACCTTATATTGGTTTATTTGTTGTAGTCTACTTTGATGACATTCTTATCTATAGTAAGACTTTAAAAGAGCATGAAAATAATTTGAGAGATGTGCTTGCTACATTGCATATAGAATACTTGTATGCTAATATTCAAAAGTGTGATTTCTGTACTAACCGAGTGATTTTTCTTGGTTTTGTAGTAAGTGCTAATGGTTTGCAAGTGGATGAGGACAAGGTGAAGGCAATCAATGAATGGCCCACTCCTAGGTCGGTTGGCGACGTGAGGAGTTTCCATGGCCTAGCTACATTCTATAGAAGGTTTGTGAGAGATTTTAGCACCATTGCAGCACCTCTCACGGCTTTGACCAAAAAGAAGGTTCCTTTTGAGTGGAATGAACCGCAGCAAAGAGCTTTTGAAGAGCTCAAGAGACGCCTCACCCATGCACCCCTACTCGCTCTACCGGACTTCACTAAACCCTTTGAGGTTGAATGCGACGCATCCGGTATTGGTATTGGCGGCGTCCTTATGCAAGAAGGTAAGCCTCTAGCTTTCTTTAGTGAAGAATTGAAGGGTGCATGCTTAAATTACTCCACTTATGACAAAGAATTGTATGCCTTGTTTAGAGTACTCAAAACATGGCAACATTACCTTTGGCCTCAAGAGTTTGTTTTGAAAACTGATCATGATTCACTTAGACACTTTAGGAGCCAAGATAAGCTAGATAGGCGGCATGGTAGGTGGATGGAGTTCATCGAAACCTTTCCTTACATTATCAAGTATAAGAAAGGAAAGGATAATGTCGTAGCGGATGCATTGTCTAGGAGATACACCTTAATCACCACCTTGGATTCTAGGATGTTAGGTTTTACTTACATTAAGGAATTATATGTGGATGATGCTGAATTTGGGAAGATATTTCATAGATGCACTACTCAAGGCCCTTATGATAAGTATTTTGTGTTTGAAGGTTTCTTGTTTAAAGTGGATAAGATTTGCATACCTAGATGTTCCCTTAGGATCTTATTAGTGGAAGAAGCCCATAAAGGAGGTTTAATGGGGCATTTTGGGAGGGACAAAACTTATCACATGATGCAAACTCACTTTTATTGGCCTCATATGTTAAGGGATGCAGAACACATGCTGAAAAGGTGCATTGAAAGTCTTAAGGCCAAATCTAGGGTACAACCCCACGGGCTGTATACACCCTTACCGACGCCTAATGGCCCTTGGGAGGACATAAGTATGGATTTCATTGTTGGACTACCTAGGACTAAGAAAGGAAGAGATTCCATTTTTGTGGTAGTAGATAGATTCTCTAAAATGGCACATTTTATTCCATGTCATAAAACTGATGATGCATATAATGTTGCTAATATTTATTTAAGGAAATAGTGAGATTGCATGGAATACCTAAAACTATTGTTAGTGATAGGGATGTCAAGTTTTTGAGTTTCTTTTGGAAGACACTTTGGGGAAAAATGGGTACTAGATTACTATTCTCGACCTCTAGTCATCCCCAAACAGATGGGCAAACGGAAGTCACCAACAGGACCCTAACGACCCTCCTTAGAACCATGTTGAAAGATAACTTAAAAGAATGGGAAGACATGCTACCACATATTGAGTTTGCTTATAATCGCACCATGCATTCTTCCACTTCGTTATCACCTTTCAAATGTGTTTATGGATTTAACCCTTTAACTCCTTTGGACTTATTACCGATTCCTCAAAAGGATCGAGTAGCTTTTGATGCTTTGGAACAGGTGGACTACATTAAGGAACTTCATGCTAAGACCAAGGCTGCACTTGATAAGAAGGGCGTTGAAACTGCAGCCCAGAATAACAAAGGACGTCGGAAGATGGTTTTCCAGCCCGGCGACTTAGTTTGGCTACATCTAAGGAAAGAGCGGTTTCCGACAAAATGCCATTCCAAGCTAGCACCATGGGGTGATGGACCATTCAAAGTCTTACACCGGATTAACGACAACACTTATGTGTTGGACTTACCGGAAGAGTATGGAGTTAGTACCACTTTTAATGTAGGAGATTTGAGCCCCTATGAAGGAGATTCGGAACAAGATGAAAATTCGGGGTCGAATTCTCTCCAAGAAGGAGTGGATGATGTAGGACCATCACATGGAAGCTATCAAGGTCCCATTACTAGAGCAAGAGCTAAGGAGATCCAAGAAGTTATGTCAAGGGAAGTGCTATTGCTTGACACAATGCGTGAAACATTTAATTTTCATACATCATGTGTTAATCTATTGGGGAATGTAGGATCAAGCGAACCAAGCGAGGAGACCATGCCGACGTGCTCACTTCCCATGCAGCTCGAGGAGACCATGCAGGCTGTTGCTCACTTCCAATGCAGCTCAGGAGAGGAGGCTATTGCTCACGCCAATGCAGCCCAAGAGGAGGCTGTTACTCACGCCAATGCAGCCCAAGAGGAGGCTGTTGCTCACGTCAAATGCAGCCCAGGAGAGGAGGCTGTTGCTCACGCCCAATGCAGCCCAAGAGGAGGTTGTTGCTCACGCCCAATGCAGCCCAAGAGGAGGCTGTTAATCACGTCCAAAACAGCCCAAGAGGGCAGCCAGCTGATCTCGTTCAAAGAGGCCCAAGAGAGTAACAATTCAGCTCATTCGGATCATCATTTGGGCTCTTAAAACACAGCCAAATCACTCATGGATCTGTTGAACAATTCAGCCCATTCGGATATCCCAATTTGCTCTTAAAAATCGGCCAGCACACTCCTAGGATTAATTGAATAAGTCAGCTTATTCTCATGCTGAATTAGTTGTTTGTTAGGTTGTTAGCAACATTAGAGGAAGCTCTCTTATTACCACCTTCCCACTAATGTTTTAATTTCCTTTTATTTATTTTGTCTAGATAAAAGAGTATATAGATAGCCTCTTTAGCGGCAGATTAGTTACGTTATTTTCCAATTGCTTAGAATAACATTTGTAATCATTCACAAAATCAATCAAAGAACAAGAGAGTTTTTGGTTGGCATTGTTGTTGTTGCTTGGCTGAGCTTGTTTGTGTCAACCGCCTTCGGATTGGTGCTTCGAGCCTTCACGAGTCCCTCTTTGTGCTAGTCCAGCCGGAGCTAGTGTAAAGTTGTATTGGAGACGGGTCTAGAGCATTCACGATTGGGGTTTTGGCTCTTCAGCCTTGGTTCCTTCATTGGCTCTCTCTTTGGTTCTTCTCTCACCTTTCCTGCGCCATTCATCAACCTACGTCCATTCCGCATTCAAAAACCGTTTCATTCAGCCCGGTTCGAAATCATTGTGCCTAGATCGACTCAATCACGGATCATCCCGTATCAGTTTGTATCAGAGCTCAGTTGGTACAATTGATCACTCCCTTCTTCTTGTTAACCTTATTGCTTATTCAATTGAGATTTAATTTGTGCTTGAAGTGTGCCAATTCAAAAGCCGGACTACATCTCGAGGAGAGGTAAACACAAAACGAAAACAAAACAAAAAGAGAGCTCAAACGCTGCATACACAATTCGGTAACCTGCTCTCCTACAATTCTCGCTGCAATCAGTTTCGGTTACCTTCTCTCCCTCAAATCTTTGACAAAGTCTAAGAGATCTTTCAAAAAAAAAAAAAAAAAAACACACTACAAAAAACGGCAGGCTTTTATTAATCAACATCAAGCACAAGTAAACTCTTTCAATCATCTCAAAACGTCATTCTAAACACATTCATCGTACCTACACCAACCCAACGGTCAATACTCCAATTAGGGGTGTCTTGATCCATCTCCGGCACTAACATTCAGTTTCAGCAGTTCTAGTTCCAAAGGGTTGCTAAGAAGGTTCGAAAATCGCGATCTTAAGATGTTGGATCCTTACAACTCGAGCCACCAGCTAGGCAATACCAATGAGAGTGTGAGCGATACACAAGTGAGATCTTTGCTTTTCTAACCTAACCGGTTCTTTGTTTGTTACTTGAGCATGTCCAGGTCCCTAAGTCCCAGCAAGTCGAGTAGCGAGACCGTCACGCCTGAGATGATCAGTCTATTGAAACAATTGTCCGATTCCGTAGCTAACCTATCCAGACGAGTGGAGTCTATGGAAGCACGAACACCACCAGCCGGGACACCACGTTTGAGAACCAACTATGAGTTTGGCGGTCCTTCACGTGTTACTAGAGAGCCGGATCATCCGGATCAAGGTAATTTACATTCCAACGAACCCCCTAATGCTTCTAACATGCCACCCTTTGTTGATAACTTTCAACGACGGAATGAAGCTCATTTTGAGGACCACACGTGGGAGGGTTACAATCGGCCATTCCAGCAGCCAAGGCAAGGACGAGATAACTTTCGGTCCTATCAGGAGCAAGACGGATCGGAAAAGTCAAAATCAAAATTCCCGTCTTTGAAGGAAAGTGTGATCCCGACGTCTACACGGAGTGGGAAACTAAAGTTGAGCAAATCTGGTTGTGTCACAACTTTAGCGATCCTAGGAAGGTTCAGCTAGCCGCTCTCGAGTTCCAAGGCTATGCTTTGGTATGGTGGGATCACGTAGTCAAAGAAAGAGTTCGAACATTGGATCCTCAAATCACCACATGGGAGTATATGAAGGCACTAATATGAGGGCTAGGTTCGTCCCACCTCACTATACCCGAGAGCTTCGACAACGGCTGGAAAATTTGAGACAAGGCTCTCTTAGCGCTGAGGAAGCTTATACGAATATGCAAGTTGCTATGGTGAAGGCCAACGTTCTAGAAGATGAAGAAAACACCATGGCAAGGTACCTTCGTATCTGAATTCTAATTTGGCTAATGAGGTTGATATGTATCCATACAGCACCATGGAGCAATTACTACACTTGGCCATCAAGGTGGAAAGGAAGACTAAGGTGCGAAACCGGGAATACAAGCCACCTCATGGGTTGCCCAACACTTGGAAAGCACAAGGGAGCCGGCTGTTGCCTAACCACAGCAAGGATCAAGGAGGCCGGAAGGAAGAGAGAAAATCGGCACCTATGGGCCAAGAAGGACAAAGAAAGTCGTCTACACCAGCCACTACACCACGATCCTCGAATGAGCCTTCGAGTGATCATCGAGGGAGTACTCCTATCTCTAACTCAAGAACTAGGGACATTGTGTGTTTTAAATGCCAAGGTAGAGGTCACATGAGTAGAGAATGTCCTAATAGACGCACTTTGATCATAAACCATCTAGGAGAATATGAGAGTGAGAGGATGATGTGGAATTAGATGATGAAAATGCATTAATTGATGACAATGAACAAAATGAGCATGATGATTGCATTGAGTATGAACAAGGTGAATCTTTGATAGCTAGGAGAACTTTGCATGTCCAACTAGCACCTTGTGAGAATAACCAACGTGTTTTCGGGAATAAGAACAAACAAAATTCAGCAAACGAAGATGCAAGGAAACGTGCAAAGCAATGAGGGAAAACGAAGTAGGAAAGAAGAACCGAAAGGAACAAACGATAGAACCCTTGGATTCGATTATCCAAGAACCAAACCGATGACGATTCGACCCCGCTTCTTACAACTTCACACAATCGATCTAGAATTATCAAAGGCAC
Source organism: Fagopyrum homotropicum (assembly GCA_033239125.1). Taxonomy (NCBI): domain Eukaryota; kingdom Viridiplantae; phylum Streptophyta; class Magnoliopsida; order Caryophyllales; family Polygonaceae; genus Fagopyrum; species Fagopyrum homotropicum. The sequence goes on from BSWB01000005.1 coordinate 66,612,526, forward strand.
GAAGAGGTTGCTTCAATTCGACTTGTAGCACCAACCCGAAGGAGATTGACACACACAAGAACGAGAAAGCTATGAAAACACCACAGTTCTCACGAGACAATAGGTTGAACTCAAAGGGTTCGATTTAGCACTTAGGCAACGTGTTTAACGTAATCTGCCAACAAAAAGGAGGAGAGAAAGGTTTATATACAACCTAGACCTTCTCTCCTAAAAATAGAAAAGAAAAATAAATACAATATTTACAAATTAGAGTGTTTTAAATAAATCCATAAAATAGACTAATTCTAGGATTTACTTAACACTTTCTAACTAGCTTCTCACTCCAGCCATGCACATGCACACGTGAAGCTCTCCTATGCTCCATTCAACTTCTTCTTGGCTGGTCCAATGTGGCTAAGCATCATGATGGGCCTTGGACTCTCATTGGAGGTGAGCTTGGGTGAGCTTCTTGAACCATGGCTAGGAAGATAGCATCCATCTCCGCTTGGCGTTTGGCTTGAGCTCTTGTTAGGGCTCCTTGTGGTGTTGAAGATGGAGCTAGCTCGGATGACCCTACATCAAAAGCTCGTATAAATTTTAGGCTCGGCTCGTTTATAAACGAGCCGAGCTTGAGCATGCCGATGCTCGGCTCGTTCGGCTCGTTCGGCTCGTTTTACACCCCTACCTACCATTACAGCCATCCTAGAGGAGTTTAAGGATGTGTTTCCGGAAGAGATACTGATGTAGGACCATCACATGGAAGATATCAAGGTCCCATTACTAGAGCAAGAGCTAAGGAGATCCAAGAAGCTACGTCAAGGGAAGTGTTATTGCTTGGCACAATGCGTGAACCATTTAATTGCCATACATCATGTGTTAATCTTTTGGTGAATGTAGGAGCAAGCGAACCAAGGGAGGAGACCATGCCGACGTGCTCATTTCCCAGGCAGCTCGAGGAGACCATGCCGACGTGCTCACTTCCCAAGCAGCTCGAGGAGACCACGCAAACGTTATTCACTTCCCATGCAGCCCAAGAGGATAGGTTGTTGCTCACGTCCAAGGCAGCCCAAGAGGGGAGGCTGCTGCTCACGTCCAAGGTAGCCCAAGAGGGGAGGCTGCTACTCACGTTCAAAACAACCCAAGAAGGTAGCCAGCTGATCATGTTCAAGGAGGCCCAAGAGAGTAATCAGCTCCCTCATTCGGATCATCATTTGGGCTCTTAAAAACCATCCAAATCACTCATGGATCTGTTGAACAATTCAGCCCATTCGGATAGTCCATTTGGCTCTTAAAACCGTCCAACTCACTCCAAGGATCTGTTTTGAATAAGTCAACCTATTTTCATGCTGATTAGTTATTTGTTAAGTTGTTAGCTACATTAGAGGAAGCTCTCTTATTACCACCTTCCCACTAATGTTTTAGTTTTCTTTTCTTTATTTTTGTCTAGATAAAAGAGTCTATATATAGCCTCTTTTAGCTGCTGAATAGGTACGTTATTTTTCATTGCTTAAGAATTACAATTGTAATCATTCACAAAATCAGTCAAAGAACAAGAGAGTTTTTGGTTGGCATTGTTGTTGTTTGCTTGGCTGAGCTTGTTCGTGTCAACCGCTTTTGGATTGGTGCTTCGAGCCTTCACGAGTCCCTCTTTGTGCTAGTCCAGCCGGAGCTAGTGTAAAGTTGTATTGGAGACGGGTCTAGGGAATTCACGAAGTGGGGTTTTGGCTCTTCAGCCTTGGTTCCTTTCGTTGACTCTCTTTGGTTCTTCTCTACACCTTCCTGCGTCCATTCACCATCCACGTTTCATTCCGCATCTGGATTCGCCTCATTCAGCCGGATTCGGGATCATTGTACCTAGATCGACTCATTCACGGACTAATACCGTATCAGTTGGTATCAGAGCTTAGTTGGTACAATTGATCACTCCTTTCTTCTTTGTTAACCTTATTGCTTATCCAATTGAGGTTTAACTTGTGCTTGAAGTGTGCAAATTCAAAAGCCAAGGGTTCTTAGGGCCGGACAACATCTTGAGGAGAGGTAAACACAAAACACAACAAAAGCAAAAAGAGCTCGAACGTTGAATACCAATTCGGTAACCTGCTCTACCACAAATCTCGTTGTAATCAATTTCGGTTACCTTCTCTCCTACAAATCTTTGACAAAGTCTAAGAGATCTTTCAAAAAAAAAAAAAAAAAAAAAAGAACAATACAAACCGGCTGGCCTTTTATTAATCGACATCAAGCACAAGAAAACTCCCTCAAAACGTCATTCTAAACACATTCATCGTACCTACACCAACCCAACGGTCAATACTCCAATTAGGGGTGTCTTGATCCATCTCCGGCACTAACATTCAGTTTCAGCAGTTCTAGTTCCAAAGGGTTGCTAAGAAGGTTCGGAAATCGCGATCTTAAGGTGTTGGATCCTTACAACTCGAGCCACCAGCTAGGCAATACCAACGAGAGTGTGAGCGATACACAAGTGAGATCTTTGCTTTTCTAACCTAACCGGTTCTTTGTTTGTTACTTGAGCATGTCCAGGTCCCTAAGTCCCAGCAAGTCAAGTAGCGAGACCGTCACGCCTGAGATGATCAGTCTATTGAAACAATTGTCCGATTCCGTAGCTAACCTATCCAGACGAGTGGAGTCTATGGAAGCACGAACACCACCAGCCGGGACACCACGTTTGAGAACCAACTATGAGTTTGGCGGTCCTTCACGTGTTACTAGAGAGCCGGATCATCCGGATCAAGGTAATTTACATTCCAACGAACCCCCTAATGCTTCTAACATGCCACCCTTTGTTGATAACTTTCAGCGACGGAATGAAGCTCATTTTGAGGACCACACGTGGGAGGGTTACAATCGGCCATTCCAGCAGCCAAGGCAAGGACGAGATAACTTTCGGCCCTATCAGGAGCAAGACGGACTCGGAAAAGTCAAAATCAAAATTCCCGTCTTTGAAGGAAAGTGTGATCCCGACGTCTACACGGAGTGGGAAACTAAAGTTGAGCAAATCTGGTTGTGTCACAACTTTAGCGAGCCTAGGAAGGTTCAGCTAGCTACTCTCGAGTTCCAAGGCTATGCTTTGGTATGGTGGGATCACGTAGTCAAAGAAAGAGTTCGAACATTGGATCCTCAAATCACCACATGGGAGCATATGAAGGCACTAATGAGGGCTAGGTTCGTCCCACCTCACTATACCCGAGAGCTTCGACAACGGCTGGAAAATTTGAGACAAGGCTCTCTTAGCGCTGAGGAAGCTTATACGAATATGCAAGTTGCTATGGTGAAGGCCAACGTTCTAGAAGATGAAGAAAACACCATTCGTATTCTGAATTCTAATTTGGCTAATAAGGTTGATATGTATGCATACAGCACCATGGAGCAATTACTACACTTGGCCATCAAGGTGGAAAGGAAGACTAAGGTGCGAAACCGGGAATACAAGCCACCTCATGGGTTGCCCAACACTTGGAAAGCACAAGGGAGCCGGCTGCTGCCTAGATCCGTTCTTCATTCTTCAGAACAAGTTGTTCGTCTAGATCCGTTCTTCGTGGATTCGAGGATTCGTCCTCGAATCCAGGTCCTCTTTTCTTGCAAAGACAATGGTTGCTTGATCCCTTGCAATATCTCCTTCCAAGCTTGAACGCCATCCTCTTTCCGGAATCCTTGGTTGCTCCCTACAATCATAAGAGTAAACACACAATAAGGACAAGACGCACAAGCATCAAAAAGATACTTCAAGTATTTTAGCCGATTGGTAAAGAAAACTTCCCTGAGATACTCCTTATGTGCTCTCAAGGACGGGTCGAACATCAATATGTCATCACTATAAACAACACATGTATAAACATAACGATCAAGCACATACACATCCAATGACATGGATAGGCTAGGTGGTATATAGATTGTTTTCCTAACTCTCATGCTCGGCTCATGATTCCACTCCGTAGAAACTTTGAAGAGCATACAAATCTGTCCTAAAGACTCCAAACGAGTAGAAGGTAACACATAGGCCGATTTAACCCTAAAGTTATCAAACATTATCACAATAGGGAACTTGTCTTTTATGTTCCTCCAAAGAACTAACCTATAGGGTCCAATCAACTCTAAGTGTTCATCCAAGCATACTAAAAGACTTCCAAGCAACATGATAACCAAAAAAAACTCCTCAAGCACAACAAACCATCACTTTTCAAACTAAAGTCCTCCAAATAAGATTCTGGTGCATTTGCACTCTTGCAAGCAATATCCTCAAGTTTAGAGTCCAATTCATCATCATATCCAAAGTCCTTAGTATATAGCTCAAATCCTTCAATTTCAGACTCACTTCCTAGGTCCAAATCATCCTCAAATACGATAACATCACTAGCTTGCAAACTGAGACTTCACATAACTCCAAGAAAGAACAATCTATAGACAAAAAGCTATCCGAACCTGTCGGAAGACTCTCGTGTGCACCCTTTCTACACTCATCATCAACACAAACGAAGACATCCATATAACTAAACTCATCAAGCTCATGTGGTAAATCAAGACTACTAGGCTCAACTTGCTCAGAATCAGATTTAACATCAGCAAGAGACTCAACATGCTCAAAATCAGATTTAACACATTTAAAGGACTTAACATGCTCAAAATCAGATTTAATACATTCAAATCAGATTCAAAACAAGCAATAGACTCATTAAGCTCCAAATCAACCTTAAAAGATGCACTAGACTCGTTAAACTCTAAAACAACCTCAATACATGCAATAGATTCATCATGCTCAGAATTAGGCTTAACAATACATTTGGTGCATTTCTCATGCTCATCACAACCAATTTCATCTACTAAATCAGATTTATGCTCAATGATGCTATCTCTAGAGATATCATGCAAAACAACCTCAGATTCTGAATTTAGCAACTCTAATTGATTAAACATGGTAGTAGAAGGTATAGAATTACATCCCTTTGGGGCTGCGGAAACCTCAATTGGCTGGTACGGAGGTGACTCATGTCTCCATCCTTCATCCTCCGAATAATCCTCTGTCTCATAAGCAAAATTCAGATATTGATTAGGATAATCATGCATATTAGAAGTAAAAGGGACAGAATTATGCTCCTGGAAAGCATGGTTTCTTTGGCCTTGTGGATTAGGCCTTAAAGGCTGCGTAGCATTGGAATTTCTTTCAGCCTCAAGTGTGGCCAACTTTGTACTTAGACCATCAATGCTATCTTGCAAGCCCTTAAAAAGGTTGAACAATTCGATGTGAATCGATTCTAGGCTGTTTGTACCTGCTGGATTTGGTGACCTAGACATAATTCCAAACACTCATCAAAACAAACAAACGCGTTAGGTTAGATAAAACAAAAATCACCTCCCAAGTGTATCACTCAGAAAATAAGGTTCTCTCACTCTCTAGTGGTGTGATACAGCTCGTCTTGTATTAATCAAAAACCTCACGTGAGTTTGATGCCTAGTCAAACAAAAAGCTTTATGTAGAAACGAAATTCAATTTCAGTCACTTCAAAAACGTGTTTGACTCAACAACATAGAAGAAAAGACTCAAACGGAAAGGACATATTGCACAAATGTTATATGCAACTAGATTGACTCAAATTTAGAACTCAAGATAAGCCTTGAAAGAGCTTACTCGTAAGACCCAAGAAAGTGAACCTTAGACACCGAAGGGTAAGGTTGGTCAAGGCTGAGCTATGGTTTAGATGGCCGAAATGGCTAGGAATTATTGAGGGTCTTGGCGTGGTTAGATAGGCTCAACGAGGCAACATGGTTCTTCCTTTTAATGAGGTGATATGCTTGAGTTTAAGTCCTTCTTGAAGTCCACTTTACTTGCTGAAGTAGCACTAAATACAAGTAACAAACTTAGGCTAATTACAACCTATGAAATAAAGAAATGAAATAACAAGACTAGAATGAAATGAAAATAGCAAATGCTCTGATACCAATTGATGCGGGGATTAGCCGCGAAGAACGGATCTAGACGAACAACCTATTCTGAAGAATGAAGAACACACAAATTAACAAACATGGACAGCAACGAAAACGAGAAAACAGAAAGGGACAAGAAGAATCGAAAGGAACAATGATAGAACCCTTGGATTCAAGATCCAAGAACCAAACCAGTGACGATTCGACCCCGCTTCTTACAACTCCACACAATCGATCTGAGAATCGAGAGCACGAAGAGGGTGCCTTGTTCGACTTCCAACACGAATCCCGAAAGAGATTAACATAAACAAGAACGAGAAAGCCAGATCACACACACACTCACGAGACAAGAACGATTGAATTCTCTTGGATTCAATTCTGAAATGCTCTCAGCAAAACTTGTATAAAACTTGTCTAACTACAAAAGAAGAGAGAAAAGACTTTATATACATCCTAGGCCTTTTCTTCTAAAATAGAAAAAAAGAAACTAATTACAATAACTACATTTAAAGAGAGTTAAATAAAGCCCAACAAACACAGAACACAATTGGGCCAAATTAAACTCTCCTATTCAGCCTCTCACCTCCACATACTTAAATGAATGTTCCAGCCATGCACATGCACACACGTGAAACCCCTTGTATATGATTTTAAGGCCTCCGTATGTCCTTTGAAATGCGTCCCAAGGCCTGCCCAACAACTAGAAATACAGTTTAAGCTCCATTAATCATCTTGGTTGGGATGTGTTCGTCACTGATCCACAAGATGGTCCTTAGACTTGATGAAGGTGGACTTGGTGGAGCTTCATGGACCATGTTTAGGAAAAGAGTATCCATCTCAGCTTGACGTTTAGCTTGCGCTCTTGTTAGAGTCCCTTGAGGTGGTAAAGATGGAGTTAGCTCAATGAATCTGGACTCCAGGTTGAGATGACCATGATGGTCCTTGGACAAGAGTAAGTTGAGCAATGCAATCATCTTAGAGCTTGATCCTTCATCAGCATCATGATGGACTTGGAATGTTGCATCCATTAATTGGCTTGGATGTTCCCGCATCAGCTTGCCTATTAACCTTCAGTTCACCACAATCATTCATCCAATGCAGCTTATATGGTCTAGGGTGACAAAATGTAGGAATTTGCAACTTAGAAATCAATTCAGTACTAGCAATGTTGCAACAACTACCTCCATCAATGATAACATTACACACCTTTCCCTTAACCAAACACCCAGTATGACACAAGTTCTCTCTTTGGTTATCCTCACAAGGGCTAGGTTGTGCACTCAAAGTTCTCCTAGCTATCAAGGAATTATCATGCTCACGATTTTCATCACAAACCATGTTAGTAGGATCATTTCCTGCGTTTTCAAGCCCATTAGGTTCATCATGAGAATCAAGATCACAAAGCATGTAGTTATTAGCTAGAAATGAGCTAGGATGGTCAGATAACACTCTTTTAACTAGTAAACAATCCCCCTGCTCATATTCAATCCCATCATCATCCAATCATCATGATCATGCATATTAGGCTCAAAATCATCATTATCATGCTCATGCTCAGATTTGGACTCATATTGTCCTAAATGGTTGATTAACAATGTTTTCTTGTTAGGACAGTCTTTCATCATGTGTCCTCTACCTTGACACTTACAACACACTATATCCCTAGCTCTTGATGAAGGGTTAGAAGTACTCCCTTGTGTTCCCTTAGGGAAGGTAGCCGTGGGCTTAGGGGGGGCTGCAGAAGGTGCTTTACGTTGTCCTCCTTGTTCCGGGGATGTTTTCTCCTTATTTGACACTTCCCTGTTGTACCTTCCTTGTTGGCGGTTCCCTTGGTTCTTCCAAGAGCTGGAGACACCATAAGAAGCCTTTCCTCCTTGATTTCTTGCTTTCATCTTCCTTTTCACTTTGATTGCGAGATGGAGTAGTTCTGTCATAGAGCCATAGGGAAAAAGATCTACTTCGTTAGCAAAACTTGAATTAAGGATACGAAGATACCTAGCCATTGTTGATTCTTCATCTTCTCGCACATTGGCCATTACCATGGCCATTTGCATGGCATTATAGGTCTCCTCAACAGTCATTGATCCTTGCCTCAAGTTCTCCAACCTTTGCCTTTATTCCCTTGTATAGTGTTGGGGAACAAACTGAGCTCTCATCAATGCCTTCATATGCTCCCAAGTAGCTACTGGTGCATCCAAAGTTCTTCTCCTTTCCTTCACCAAATCGTCCCACCATATCATAGCATAGTCAATAAATTCAAGGGTTGCGTAGTGTACCTTTTTGTGTTCGGGAAAGTTATGGCATGATCATATTTGCTCTATCTTTGCCTCCCATGCCATATACATATCAGGATCACATTTGCCCTCGAAACTAGGGACTTTCACCTTTACTTTGCCAAGACCGTCATGTTCCGGTTCTCGGTTTCTCCTTTGTTGGACTCCATAGGGCTCACGTCTCCATTCATCATTACGTCGCCCTTTCTGATGCCTCCTTGGCTGATCTCGCCTCCTCCATCCATTAGGCATCCATTATGGTCTCCATTCCTCATTCTCCCCATCGTCCTCCTCTTCCTGGTCATAAACTAGATTCTGAAATTGGTGAGGATAGTTAGGCATATTATCATAAACTGGATTTTGAAATTGGTGAGGATAGTTAGGCATATTATCATTAATAATTGGAGAAGAAAGGATAGAAATATGCTCCTCAAAAGCAAGGTCTCACCAACCAGGTTGGGAAGCAATGTTGCCTAAAACCATGGGCATGCCTAGAAGGCTGCGGAACATTTGAATTCATTGCTACTTGGAACGCAACTTGCTGACTTTGAAGGGGAACTCGATCGTGTGCTTGATTTTGCGCCCTCGAGTTGTCTCCTATCTCCAAGTTACCTCCTAGTGGTCGAGAATCCGGGGTCACCCTAGAGGTCTCCAAGGTAGATATCCTTGTAGTTAGCCCCTCAATGCTATCTTTCAAGCTCTTGATGAGATTGAACAACTCCGGTGTGATAGGCTTAGGGCTCTTTGAACCTACGGAAGTCCCTGACATGAAGCAAAGCACTCAACAACAACAAACACGTTAGGTTAGTTTAAACAAAAACACCTCACAAGTGTATCACTCAGAAAATAAGGTTCTCTCACTCTCTAGTGGTGTGATACAAGCTTTTTGATGGCTCGTCTTGTATTAATCAAAAACCTCACGTGAGTTCGATGCTTAGTCAAACTAAAGCTTTTATAAAGAAACAAGGTTCGATTTCAGTCACTTCAAAAACGTGTTTGACACAACAAAATAGAAGAAAAGACTCAAATGGAAAGGACAATTGCACGAATGATATATGCAACTAAATGACTCAAAAATTTAGAACTCGAGATAAGCTTTGAAAGAACTTATTCGTAAGACCCAAGAAGTGAACCCTAGACACCGTAGGATGAGGTTAAGGAAGCCTGAGCTATGGTGTTTGATGGCCGAAAATGGACAGTAGCTAGGTGTGGCTGGATAAGTTCAACGAGATGATTGGTTCTTCCTCCCGCTGAGACAAGATACTTGACTTAAGTCCTTTCTTGAAGTCCTCTTTGTTGCTGAATAACACTAAAACAAATGTAATAACTCTAGACTAATTACAACCTATAAATAAGAAAGCATGAACTTCTGATTCCTTTTCTTCTTCTTTTTTATTATTTTTTTTTTTGATTTCTTTCTTTTTCTTTTATCTCTTTTTTTTTTACTTTATGATTCAGGAAATCAGAAAAGAAGAATAAACAAAAATTGAAAGAAATAAAAAAAACAAATTCTTGTTTGTAGATAAACGTGGGCCAAGCTGTTGCAAATCTTCAGGATAAGATCAAATCTCAGCTCCTAGATTGTTGCAACTGATTCAACGTGCCAGATCTGTAGGAGGAAAACAACTACTTCAAGCTCTGCCCCGGATTTGTAGGAAACACGCTGAATCAACTCCAATTTTGGCATGTATTGGATGAAGGGAAACAACTACTTCAACTTCAGTTCTGCGTGTTCTGAATGCAGGAAAAGAAGCAGGCACGTTTGGTTCTGGTTCAACTGGTTCAAGTGAGACTAATGTGGCTGAGGGAAAAATAGTGGTTGATGGTGGTGTGATGGTGGTTGGTGTCCAGAACTCACAAACAAGGAACAAACTCGTTAGACTCAAACAAAGCTTAGAGTAGAAGAGAGAAACGGAAATAGACTCAAACAAAAGACAATAATCAATTGCAATGATCAAAACAGACTCCTTTTGTGATTTTATAATTGATTTACCGACTTTTTTGGTGGTTGGACGTCAACTACCAATTTCATCTACTAAATCAGATTTATGCTCAATGATGCTATCTCTGGAGATATCATGCAAAACAACCTTAGATTCTGAATTAGCAACTCTAATTGATTAAATATGGTCCCTTTGGGCTGTGGAAACCTCAATTGGCTGGTACGGAGGTGACTCATGTCTCCATCCTTCATCCTCCGAATAATCCTCTGCCTCATAAGCAAAATTCAGATATTGATTAGGATAATCATGCATATTAGAAGTAAAAGGGACAGAATTATGCTCCTGGAATGCATGGTTTCTTTGGCCTTGTGGATTAGGCCTTAAAGGCTGTGTAGCATTGGAATTTCTTTCAGGCTCAAGTGTGGCCAACTTTGTACTTAGACAATCAAATCTATCTTGCAAGCTCTTGAAAAGGTTGAACAATTCAATGTGAATCGATTCTAGGCTGTTTGTACCTGCTGGATTTGGTGACCTAGACATAATTCCAAACACTCATCAAAACAAACAAACGCGTTAGGTTAGATAAAACAAAAATCACCTCGCAAGTGTATCACTCAGAAAATAAGGTTCTCTCACTCTCTAGTGGTGTGATACAAGCTTGTTGATGGCTCGTCTTGTATTAATCAAAAACCTCACGTCAGTTCGATGCCTAGTCAAACAAAAGCTTTAGGTAGAAACGAAATTCAATTTCAGTCACTTCAAAAACGTGTTTGACTCAACAAAATAGAAGAAAAGACTCAAACGGAAAGGACAAATTGCACGAATGTTATATGCAACTAGATTGACTCAAATTTAGAACTCAAGATAAGCCTTGAAAGAGCTTACTCGTAAGACCCAAGAAGTGAAATGTGAATGTTATTTCTAGCAATTCTAAACTGCTTAGTCGTAGATCCGACTAAAGACACAAACAAATGAGCACACAAGCAATTTGTTGACGCAGTTCGGTGGTATGAAAATACCCTACTCTGCGAGACCTCAAGAGGGGAGATCCGGTCCCGGGTTTCACTAGGTTTCCAAGAACACAGATTACAAACACTGGACAAGAGATACTAGCACGTTTCCTATGGTCTAGCAAAGAAAGCAAACACAGAGAACTCATGAGATACAAAGAGGCAAAGGTGAAGAAAAGCCCTCTCAAGGCACCTTGTCAAAGATCTGAGATTGATCTTCGTCTTTGTTGCAAACCAACGAAGCAATGGTGAGAAGATAACCAAGAGATAACAGATCTCTCTTCTCCTTCTTTTCTCATACGGATCCTTCTTGCTCAAAGCAATATTTGGAAGATCCGCCTTCTTCTCTATCTCTATGTTCTCTCTCTCCTTTTCTCTGTGGACGAAGCACTCAAGCTCTCGATCTAGGGTTTAAGAGCTGCATCAGTGAGTATATATATCCAGGCTCATCCAAGTCCAAACGCAGCGTTTTACAATGCATTCACTTAAGTGAGCGAGTTACCAACAAACCAGACAAGCAGGCCTTCAAACTGGATCAAGGAGATGGGCTTCAGTTTTGGGCCGCCAAGCACAACCTTCAATTTCCAGCAGGAGAAGTACACAACATACATAAACACACATTACATCTAAGCATCTCCTAACCCATATGATAGAATACCAATGTGCATGAACTAGTCACCATACTTAATCACCAAGCTACCTTACTTAGTCTAACTAAGTGGCAACATTGGATCATAGTAGGCATCTAGATCAAACACATAGCAACCTATCATATGAACTCATTTACATAACTCTACATAGACCATATTACTAAGTGTTAGTTTTATACTCCAAGTCCTATGTTACATAGTATAACAAGAATAAAAAAACATAACAAATGCCCTCCTGATTCTTGTATCAATGTAATCTCTGATTCTGTTCCCCAATAGTGTGCCTAAGACCATCATTTTTGTCCGTCATCAGTCCATAACCTGCATTCAACACTCAAGGAACATAAAAAATCTGTAGAAAATTTCTACAAAAAAGCAAATTTATCAGCAATTACAATTTTAGTTTCAAAGTCAGCAGGATTCAAGTCACCCTTAATTTTCTTAACTAAGAAGTGCTTCTTTTTAACCTTATCTCGAATGAAATGATTTTCTAACATCAATATGTTTAGATCTTTCATGATAAACAAGATCTTTACACAAATACAATGCACTTTGACTGTCCATATGAGTTACAGGAACACAAGGTTTATGAGATATTTCACTAACAAGACCCTTAAGCCAAATAGCTTCCTTAGAAGCTTCAACAACAACAATATATTCAGCTTCAGTAGAGGATAAAGCAACCACAGATTGTTGTTGAGATTTCTATGAAACACAATTACTAGTCTAAGTGTAAAAATAAGCAGTGGTAGATTTTCTATTATCCTTATTGCTAGCATAATCAGAATCTACATAACCAAACACTTCACCAATATTATCATGCTTAGAAAACATCAAACACAAGTCTTTAGTTCCACTGATATATCTAAGAATATATTTCATAGTAGTCCAATGTAATTCACCAACATTAGACATGTATCTACTCAACACACTTATACCAAAAGCAAGATCAGGTCTAGTGCATAACATAACATACATAATAGAACCAACAACCACATCATAGGGAATATTTGCCATTTTATCAATTTCAGCTTGATTACTGGGACAGTGTTGCTTAGTTAAATCAAGGTGCCCTCCTAAGGGTATAGAAGTGGGTTTAGCATGCTTCATATTGAACTTTTCTAAAACTTTTCAATATAATTAACTTGATATAACCACATCATTTTATGCTTTCTATTCCTTATGATTTTAACACCTAATATTTTCTGTGCAGGACCCATATCTTTCATGTTAAAATTTGATTTTAAATCCCTTTTAGCACCAGAATCAACACAGCAGATTTACTAATGAGCAATATATCATCAACATATAACAGCACAAGCAAGGGATTCATGGAAGATATGCCTTTAAAGGACAAACAGTAATCATAATTGCTTCTTAAAAATCTTAAGTTTTTCATGCATTCATCAAACTTAAGATTCCATTGTCTAGGTGATTGTTCTAAGCCATAGATGGATTTTTAAGCAAGCAAACATGATCAGATTTAGATTTATCTACAAAACCCTCAAGTTGTTTCATATAGATAGTTTCATCCAGATTACCATGTAAAAAGGCAGTTTTTACATCCATTTGTTCTATATCTGATACGGGATTGTCCGTGAATGAGTCGATATAGGCACAATGATCTCGAATCCGGCTGAATGAAACGAATTCAGAATGCGGAATGAAACGAAGATGGTGAATGGCGCAGGAAGGTGAGAGAAGAACCAAAGAGAGTCAACAAAGGAACCAAGGCTGAAGAGCCAAAACCCCAATCGTGAATGCTCTAGACCCGTCTCCAATACAACTTTACACTAGCTCCGGCTGGACTAGCACAAAGAGGGACTCGTGAAGGCTCGAAGCACCAATCCGAAAGCGGTTGACACAAACAAGCTCAGCCAAGCAACAACAGCAATGCCAACCAAAAACTCTCTTGTTCTTTGATTGATTTTGTGAAATGATTACAAATGTAATTCTAAGCAATTGGGAATAACGTAACTAATCTGCAGCTAAAGAGGCTATCTATATAGACTCTTTTATCTAGACAAAATAAAGAAAAGAAAATTAAAACATTAGTGGGAAGGTGGTAATAAGAGAGCTTCCTCTAATGTAGCTAACAACCTAACAAACAACTAATTCAGCTTAAAAATAGGCTGACTTATTCAAACTAATCCTAGGAGGCTGCTGAGTGTGCTGGACGTTTTTTAAGAGCAGATTGGGCTATCCGAATGGGCTGAATTGTTCAACAGATTCATGAGTGATTTGGCTGTGTTTTAAGAGCCCAAATGATGATCCGAATGAGCTGACTTGTTACTCTCTTGGGCCTCCTGGAACGTGATCAACTTCCTATCCTCTTGGGCTGCATTGGACATGAGCAACAGCCTACCCTCTTGGATTGCCTTGGACGTGTTTGCTTGCCTCCCCTCTTGTGCTGCTTTGGACGTGATCAACAGCTCCTTCTCTTGGACTGCTTTGGACGTAATCAACAACTTCTCCTCTTGGGTTGCATTAGACGTGAACAACAGCCTCCCCTCTTGGCTTCTTTGGATGTGATCAACAGCCTCCTCTTGGACTGCTTTGTACGTGAGCAACATCTCCTCCCTTTTCTTGCTTGCTCCTGCATTCATCAAAAGATTAATACATGAGGTATGGCAATTAAATGGTTCACGCATTGTGCCAAGCAATAGCACTTCCCTTGACGTAGCTTCTTGGATCTCCTTAGCTCTTGCTCTAGTAATGGGACCTTGATAGCTTCCATGTGATGGTCCTACATCATCCACTCCTTCTTGGAAATAATTCGACCCCGAATTTTCATCTTGTTCCGAATCTTCTTCATAGGGGCTCAAATCACCTACATTAAAAGTGGTACTAACTCCATACTCTTCCGGTAAGTCCAACACATAAGCATTGTCGTTAATCCGGTGTAAGACTTTGAATGGTCCATCACCCCGTGGTGCTAGCTTGGAATGACGTTTTGTCGGAAACCTCTCTTTCCTTAGATGTAGCCAAACTAAGTCGCCGGGCTGGAAAACCATCTTCCGACGTCCTTTGTTGTTCCGAGCTGCAATTTCAACGCCCTTCTTATCAAGTGCAGCTTTGGTCTTAACATGAAGTTCCTTAATGTAGTCCACCTGTTCCAAAGCATCAAAAGCTACTCGATCCTTTCGAGGAATCGGTAATAAATCCAAAGGAGTTAAAGGGTTAAATCCATAAACACATTTGAAAGGTGATAACGAAGTGGAAGAATGCATGGTGCGATTATAAGCAAACTCAATATGTGGTAACATGTCTTCCCATTCTTTTAAGTTATCTTTCAACATGGTTCTAAGGAGGGTCGTTAGGGTCCTATTGGTGACTTCCGTTTGCCCATCTGTTTGGGGATGACTAGAGGTTGAGAATAGTAATCTAGTGCCCATTTTTCCCCAAAGTGTCTTCCAAAAGAAACTCAAAAACTTGACATCCCTATCACTAACAATAGTTTTAGGTATTCCATGCAATCTCACTATTTCCTTAAAGAAAAGATTAGCAACATTATATGCATCATCAGTTTTATAACATGGAATAAAATATGCCATTTTAGACAATCTATCTACTACCACAAAAATGGAATCTCTTCCTTTCTTAGTCCTAGGTAGTCCAACAATGAAATCCATACTTATGTCTTCCCAAGGGCCATTAGGCGTTGGTAAGGGTGTATACAGCCCGTGGGGTTGTACCCTAGCTTTGGCCTTAAGACATTCAATGCACCTTTTCAGCATGTGTTCTACATCCCTTAACATATGAGGCCAATAAAAGTGAGTTTGCAACATGTGATAAGTTTTGTCCCTCCCAAAATGCCCCATTAAACCTCCTTTATGGGCTTCTTCCACTAATAAGATCCCAAGGGAACATCTAGGTATGCAAATCTTATCCACTTTAAACAAGAAACCTTCAAACACAAAATACTTATCATAAGGGCCTTGAGTAGTGCATCTATGAAATATCTTCCCAAATTCAGCATCATCCACATATAATTCCTTAATGTAAGTAAAATCTAACATCCTAGAATCCAAGGTGGTGATTAAGGTGTATCTCCTAGATAATGCATCCGCTACGACATTATCCTTTCCTTTCTTATACTTGATAATGTAAGGAAAGGTTTCGATGAACTCCATCCACCTACCATGCCGTCTATCTAGCTTATCTTGGCTCCTAAAGTGTCTAAGTGAATCATGATCGGTTTTCAAAACAAACTGATACGGTGTTAATCCGTGATTGAGTCGATCTAGGCACAATGATCTCGAATCCAGTTGAATGAGGCGATTTCAGAATGCGGAATGGAACGTAGATGATGAATGGCGCAGGAAAGGTGAGAGAAGAACCAAAGAGAGAGTCAATGAAGGAACCAAGGCTGAAAAGCCAAAACCCCAATCGTGACTTCCCTAGACCCGTCTCCAATACAACTTTACACTAGCTCCGGCTGGACTAGCACAAAGAGGGACTCGTGAAGGCTCGAAGCACCAATCCGAAGGCGGTTTGACACAAACAAGCTCAGCCAAGCAACAACAGCAATGCCAACCAAAAACTCTCTTGTTCTTTGATTGATTTTGTGAATGATTACAAATGCAATTCTAAGCAATGGAAATAACGTAACTAATCTGCAGCTAAAGAGGCTATATAAATAGTCTCTTTTATCTAGACAAAAATAAAGAAAAGAAAGTTGAAAACATTAGTGGGAAGGTGGTAATAAGAGAGTTTCCTCTAATGTAGCTAACAACCTAACAAACCACTAATCAGCATGGAAATAGGCTGAATTATTCAAACTTATCCTTGGAGTGTGCTGGCCGATTTTTAAGAGCAAATGGGCTATCCGAATGGGCTGAATTATTCAACAGATCCATGAGTGATTTGGATGTGTTTTAAGAGCCCAAAATGATGATCCGAATGAGCTGAATTGTTACTCTCTTGGGCCTCTTTAAACGTGATCAGCTGGCTGCCTTCTTGGGCTGTTTTGGAACGAGCAGCTGCTTCCCTCCTTGGGCTGCATTGGACGTGAGCAACAGCCTTCCTCCTTGGGCTGCATTGGACGTGAGCAACAGCCTCCTCTTGGGCTGCATTGGCGTGAGCAACAGCCTCCTCTTGGGCTGCATTGGCGTGAGCAACAGCTTCCTCTCCTGGGCTGCATTGGACGTGATCAACAGCCTGCATGGCCTCCTCGAGCTGCATGGGAAGTGAGCACGTCGGCATGGTCTCCTTGCTTGGTTCGCTTGTTCCTACATTCACCAAAAGATTAACACATGATGTATGGAAATTAAATGGTTCACGCATTGTGTCAAGCAATAGCACTTCCCTTGACATAACTTCTTGGATCTCCTTAGCTCTTGCTCTAGTAATGGGACCTTGATAGCTTCCATGTGATGGTCCTACATCATCCACTCCTTCTTGGAAATAATTCGACCCCGAATTTTTATCTTGTTCCGAATCTCCTTCATAGGGGCTCAAATCACCTACATTAAAAGTGGTACTAACTCCATACTCTTCCGGTAAGTCCAACACATAAGCATTGTCGTTAATCCGGTGTAAGACTTTGAATGGTCCATCACCCCGTGGTGCTAGCTTGGAATGACGTTTTGTCGGAAACCTCTCTTTCCTTAGATGTAGCCAAACTAAGTCGCCGGGCTGAAAAACCATCTTCCGACGTCCTTTGTTGTTCCGAGCTGCAATTTCAACGCCCTTCTTATCAAGTGCAGTTTTGGTCTTAACATGAAGTTCCTTAATGTAGTCCACCTGTTCCAAAGCATCAAAAGCTACTCGATCCTTTCGAGGAATCGGTAATAAATCCAAAGGAGTTAAAGGGTTAAATCCATAAACACATTTGAAAGGTGATAACGAAGTGGAAGAATGCATGGTGCGATTATAAGCAAACTCAATATGTGGTAACATGTCTTCCCATTCTTTTAAGTTATCTTTCAACATGGTTCTAAGGAGGGTCGTTAGGGTCCTATTGGTGACTTCCGTTTGCCCATCTGTTTGGGGATGACTAGAGGTCGAGAATAGTAATCTAGTGCCCATTTTCCCCAAAGTGTCTTCCAAAAGAAACTCAAAAACTTGACATCCCTATCACTAACAATAGTTTTAGGTATTCCATGCAATCTCACTAATTTCTTAAAGAAAAGATTATCAACATTATATGTATCTTCAGTTTTATGACATGGAATAAAATGTGCCATTTTAGAGAATCTATCTACTACCACATGTTGAAAGCATTGGAACCACGAGCTCGACAGCCCCAGAAAGAGGAACCACATGTGCAAGGAAGGGAGAAACCGGACCTTGAGCATCATAGTTCACGCAACACACTACCTACCATTAGTTCACCTTCATCGTTATTAAAGATGATACCGCCAATTGGGGTTACCAAATCTCCAAAGGGGAGTGATTTTAAACCTTCTACTTCAATGTTTAATCACTTAGAATATCTAAAATCAGAATATGAGATTGTATCACATGTGAACCGTAATGAAACAATTAAGCATGAATCTGATTTAGTAGATGATATTGAATGTGATGAGCATGAAATAGATGGAAATGAATTGTATGCACATGAATCTACATTGGATGATGTTACTAAGTGTGATGTGCACAAGCATGATCTAGGTAGTAAGGGAGTGAAGGTGCATGAATCATCATCAGATGTTGTTGATAATGATCTTAATTATGATGATGAGCATGTAGTAGATATTGTTGTGCTGAATTTGTCAAAGTCGAATGTGGGTATGCTTGATATGGATGATCTAGAGCTAGATGAGCATAAATCTGATTTAGAATGTGCTTATTATCTTGTTTGTGATACTACCTCTAACTTGTTGCATTGATCTTTAGATTGTTCCGAAGAACTTTTTCCTAAGGATATACCCCTTGTTTTGCCTTCAGTGTATCCTAGAACTCCTAGGATCAAACCGAAAGAGACTTGTGAGTTGGAGTCTCGTGTTCCGGCATTGGTGGATCCTTATAGAAAAGACATTAAGGATGAAGTTGCACATATAGATTTGAGACTTCCTAGTTTATTACCTACCTTGAACTCGAGCATTTTAGAAGATGTGCATATTGATGAGTTTGCTATAGGTAGATATGATTTGGAAGATGCTTATATAACTTGGGAAATGCTTGTTAAGGTTCCTAAGTTAATTGATCATGAGTTGAGGATTAGAGCTAGGAAAATAGCCCTTATACCAACTAGTTTATGAGCCTATGTTGATTTCTGTGTTTGATTGCAACATGTATATTTGTGTTGTTGTTTATCCTAATAAAATTCTTATGAACAACACTTATACAATATACAAAAGAAATACTTAAGGGAAGTTCTTACTAACCATTTTGTTTGGTATTTAAAAGTCCAATTTGTTGTAAATGTGTTCAAATCTAATGTTGCTTATGCCCTTGTGTTTGTAGAAGTTTTCCGATCAGCCCATATGCAGATTACCGAAAGCTTTGAAAAGAAAGAGTTAATGGGCAATGAGCAGGGAAATGACAAGAAGAGCACATGGTTGCGAGAATGGAGCACGATTGTTTTTGAGCCAAAACAACCCCAAGATGTGTTTTTAGCCTCTAAGGAAGAGATACAATTTGAGTATCTAGTCTTGGACACCATTCTTAGGTCTGTGAACATTTGGACAACCATGGTTAGAGACAATTTCATGGACACTACACCAATGTTTCACCATGCTAGAATGATGATTAAGATGCCTACCCCGGCTGTTTTAATGATGGGAGGTAAGAATCTTACCTTGTTGTGTGTTAACATGAAAGAAGCATATGCCTAAACTTCTCTAGATGTGATAATGATCTCATTACCTTGTTTAAAATGTTTAGAGATTGGCTACATTACATATGCCCTAGTGATAGTGTAGTGTTTGTTGCTCTTTTAAGGAAGTTTGTGTTAGTCACCATCTTAGACTATAATGTTCTAGGCATTGAGCATATTAGGGACATATATATTTCACATGCTAATTTTGGTGATTATCATATGCATTATGTGCTAGAGAACTCTAGGAACGAGCTTTACTTGTTTAGAGAGTTCATTAGGCTTGATCATGTGTGCATTCTTAGTAGTTACCTTAGGATTCTAATTAAGGACAAGACCTATATGGCTGCTGTAATGGGTCATTTGGAGAGGTACAAGCTTTATGATAAGTTTCACACACACTGTTATTGGCCGCAATTGTTTAAGTATGTAGTTCCCCAGCCTAAGAGATACTTGGAGAGTCTTATGAGCATTTTAGGTGTCTTAACCTACGGTTGCAGTTTTGTAAGGATTCAAACAGCCCCTTGGGAACCTTATAACACGGGCTTCTCTTTGGATTTACCTAGAACTAAGGAGAGAGATCTTATCTTTGTGGTTATAGTATTATCACCTATAGAGTTTGCCTATTTTATGACTTTCCACTCATATCTATCTTCGAATTATCTTGACTATGTTGATGACTTGTTTTCCTTAACCTTTGTTGACCTTGCACCGTTGCCAATGAAGGAGCGAGTGAGTTTTATTGTAGGAATTAAGGTTCATATCATCAAGAAGAAAGGGAAGCACGGGGCCTACATTCAAGAGCTACTGAATGGCTATGGACAACTTGAAGAAGATTCGTGGGCGAATCCTTTTCAAGAAGGGGAGAATGATGCGGGAGCATCACCACCACCTTCTAATAGTCCTCACAAGGCCATTGGTGAAGGAGCCATCACAAGGACGAGAGCAAAGGAGTTAGCACAAGAGGTGAAGTACATGTTGATGACGTTTTCGCGTAAGGAGCAAGACACTTCCATGGACACATCTATGAGGATCTTTAAGCATGTTTGAAGACTTTTATTGCCTTTCATTAATTTTCTAGTATTTTAAGACATTTTAAGTTATTTTAGGAGTAGATAGCCTTTTAAAGCTATTTGAGCTTTTAAAGACTTTTAGAAGTTATTTTGCTGCTTTTTAGTTTTTTTTATTTAAGAAAAGGTTTAAAGACATATATAAACCTTTTCCTAATCAGTTTCTAGGGAGATCAGACTATTTTGTGAAATTTGTGTTTACGTATTTTCAATCAAAAGAGAGCTTTTGGTGAGAATCATTGGTTGTTGAATTTTCCGGCTTAGTTGTCTTGCGTTGTGTCAATCTTCTTTGAGATTGGTGCTTCGAAGCTCCATAGGCATCCTCCTTGTGCTCTCAACCTCCATTGTTGAGTTGTGTAAGGTCGTATAAGGCAGGGTCGTTGGCTGCGTTGTTTGGGTCTTTGATTCCGAAATCAAAGGTTCTTTCAATCGACATCTCTCCGGTTCTATCTTCCTATCCTTCTACCTTCATCTAATTCGTTCCATTTGTTTCTTCTTCATTCCTGCGTCTTTACCATCATTATCTAACGTTAGTTGTATCCATTTGTGTGATTTGAAGCCCCTTTGTCTAGATCGAGAAGAATACGGAATTTCCCCGTATCAATTGTAAATGGAATCTCTTCCTTTCTTAGTCCTAGGTAGTCCAACAATGAAATCCATACTTATGTCCTCCCAAAGGCCATTAGGCGTCGGTAAGGGCGTATACAGCCCGTGGGGTTGTACCCTAGCTTTGGCCTTAAGACATTCAATGCACCTCTTAAGCATGTGTTCTACATCCCTTAACATATGAGGTCAATAAAAGTGAGTTTGCAACATGTGATAAGTTTTGTCCCTCCCAAAATGCCCCATTAGACCTCCTTTATGGGCTTCTTCCACCAATAAGATCCTAAGGGAACATCTAGGTATGCAAATCTTATCCACTTTAAACAAGAAACCTTCAAACACAAAGTACTTATCATAAGGGCCTTGAGTAGTGCATCTATGAAATATCTTCCCAAATTCAGCATCATCCACATATAATTCTTTAATGTAAGTAAAACCTAACATCCTAGAATCCAAAGTGGTGATTAAGGTGTATCTCCTAGACAATGCATCCGCTACGACATTATCCTTTCCTTTCTTATACTTGATAATGTAAGGAAAGGTTTCGATGAACTCCATCCACCTACCATGTCGTCTATCTAGCTTATCTTGGCTCTTAAAGTGCCTAAGTGAATCATGATCGGTTTTCAAAACAAACTCTTGAGGCCAAAGGTAATGTTGCCATGTTTTGAGTACTCTAAACAAGGCATACAATTCTTTGTCATAAGTGGAATAGTTTAAGCATGCACCTTTCAATTTTTCACTAAAGAAAGCTAGAGGCTTACCTTCTTGCATGAGGACGCCGCCAATACCAATGCCGGATGCGTCGCATTCAACCTCAAAGGATTTAGTGAAGTCCGGTAGAGCTAGTAGTGGTGCGTGGGTGAGGCGTCTTTTGAGCTCTTCAAAGGCTCTTTGCTGCGGTTCATTCCACTCAAAAGGAACCTTCTTTTTGGTCAAAGCCGTGAGTGGTGCTGCAATGGTGCTAAAATCTCTCACAAACCTTCTATAGAATGTAGCTAAGCCATGGAAACTCCTCACGTCACCAACTGACCTAGGAATCGGCCAATCATTGATTGCCTTAACCTTGTCCTCATCCACTTGCAAACCATTGGCACTTACTACAAAACCAAGAAAAATCACTCGGTTAGTATAGAAATCACATTTTTGAATATTAGCATACAAGTATTCTATACGCAATGTAGCAAGCACATCTCTCAAATGATTTTCATGCTCCTCTAAAGTCTTACTATAGATAAGAATGTCATCAAAGTAGACTACAACAAATAAACCAATATAAGGTCTCAAAATATGATTAATTAATCTCATGAAAGTACTAGGAGCGTTAGTTAAGCCAAAAGGCATTACTAGCCACTCATAGAGACCAAATTTTGTTTTAAAAGCTGTTTTCCATTCATCCCCTTCCCTCATTCTAATTTGATGGTAGCCACTCCTAAGGTCAATCTTAGTGAAAATGGTAGCTCCATGTAACTCATCAAGCATATCATCTAAACGGGGAATCGGGTATCTATACATGATAGTAATGTTATTGATTGCTCTACAATCAATACACATTCTCCAAGTATTATCCTTCTTGGGTACTAGCAGGACAGGAACGGCACAAGGACTAAGGCTTTCCCGCACATACCCCTTATCTAGCAAGGCTTGAACTTGGTTCTAAATTTCTTGGGCTTCCGTAGGGTTCATCCTATAGGCGGGCCTATTGGGAAGAGTGGCTCCGGGTATTAAATCTATTTGGTGTTCAATGCCCCTAATGGGCGGCAAGCCGGCTGGAATCTCCTCAGGAAAAACGTCTCTAAATTCGTCCAACAGCCCCTGAATAGATCTAGGAAGTGGGTCCGTAGAGTCATGAGGCACATTCACTAGAGATTTACACAAACTCATCATTAGCACATCAATAGAAGCATAGTTAGTGACATATTCATTCCTAGACTCAAGATAGCTATTTGTTGGTTGTACTAACAATGTTTGATGGGTTTTGTTCTCTTTACTCTTAGGCCGTGTGATCTTAGGCTTTGGAGGGGTTTCTTGCTCTACCCTCTTGTTCTCATAGTACTCGGCTATTTGTAAAGGTGTCATAGGTTTAAGTGTTAAAGTTTTACCCTTATACTCAAAGCTATACTTGTTAGAAAACCCATCATGGACAACTTTCCTATCATATTGCCATGCACGACCAAGCAATAAGTGACAAGCATTCATAGGCACAACATCACATGTAATAACATCCTCATATGATCCTAATGTTATATTGACCTTAGTTTGCTTATTGACCTTAAGTTCTCCACACTCATTCATCCAATGTAGTTTATATGGCCTAGGGTGATAAAATGTAAGAAGTTGTAATTTGTTTACCATTTCAGTGCTAGCTATGTTGCAACAACTTCCTCCATCAATTATCACATTACACACTTTTCCTTTAATGCTACACCTAGTATGAAACAGATTTTCACGTTGGTTATCCTCACAAGGTGCTAGTTGGACATGCACAGTTCTCCTAGCTATCAAAGATTCACCTTGTTCATACTCAATGCAATCATCATTCTCATTTTGTTCATTGTCATCATTTAAGGCATTTTCATCATCTAATTCCACATCATCCCCACTCTCATTTCTCCTAGATGATTTATGACCAAAGTGCGTTTATTAGGACATTCTCTACTCTTGTGACCTCTACCTTGACATTTAAAACACACAATGTCCCTAGTTCTAGAGTTAGAGATAGGAGTACTCCCTCGATGATCACTTGAAGGCTCATTCAAGGATCGTGGTGTAGTGGACGGTGTAGAAGACTTCTTTGCCCTTCTTGGCCCATAGGTGCCGTTTTCCTCTCCTCCTTCCGGTCGCCTTGCTCCCTGCTGTGGTTAGACAGCCGGCTGTTTTGTGCTTTCCACGCATTGGGCGTTCCGGGAGGTGGCTTGTATTCCCGGTTTCGCACCTTAGTCTTCCTTTCCACCTTGATGGCCAAGTGTAGTAATTGCTCCATGGTGCTGTATGGATACATATCAACCTCATTAGCCAAATTAGAATTCAGAATACGAAGGTACCTTGCCATAGTATTTTCTTCATCCTCTAGAAAGTTGGCCTTCACCATAACAACTTGCATATTCGTATAGGCTTCCTCAGCGCTAAGTGAGCCTTGTCTCAAATTTTCCAGCCGTTGTCGAAGCTCTCGGGTATAGTGAGGTGGAACGAACCTAGCCCTCATTAGTGCCTTCATATGCTCCTATGTGCTGATTTAAGGATCCAAGGTTCGAACTCTTTCTTTGACTACGTGATCCCATCATACCAAAGCATAGCCTTGGAACTCGAGAGCGGCTAGCTGAACCTTCCTAGGCTCGCTAAGTTGTGACACAACCAGATTTGCTCAACTTTAGTTTCCCACTCCGTGTAGACGTCGGGATCACACTTTCCTTCAAAGACGGGAATTTTGATTTTGACCTTTCCGAGTCCGTCTTGCTCTTGATAGGGCCGAATGTTATCTCGTCCTTGCCTTGGCTGCTGGAATGGCCGATTGTAGCCCTCCCACGTGTGGTCCTCAAAATGAGCTTCATTCCGTCGCTGAAAATCATCAACAAATGGTTGCATTTTAGAAGCATTAGGAAGGACGTTGGACTGTACATTACCTTGATCCGGAGGGTCCGGCTCTCTAGTAACACGTGAAGGACCGCCAAACTCATAGTTGGTTCTCAAAGGTGGTGTTCCGGCTGGTGGTGTTCGTGCTTCCATAGTCTCCACTCGCTTGGATAGTTTAGCTACGGAATCGGACAATTGTTTCAATAGACTGATCATCTCAGGCGTGACGGTCTCGCTACTCGACTTGCTGGGACTTAGGGACCTGGACATGCTCAAGTAACAAACAAAGAAACTGGTTAGGTTAGAAAAGCAAAGATCTCACTTGTGTATCGCTCACACTCTCGTTGGTATTGCCTAGCTAGTGGCTGGAGTTGTAAGGATCCAACACCTTAAGATCGCGATTTCCGAACCTTCTTAGCAACCCTTCGGAACTAGAACTGCTGAAACCAATGTTAGTGTCGGAGATGAATCAAGACACCCCTAATTGGAGTATTGACCTTGGGTTGGTGTAGGTATGGTAAATTGTGTTTAGAATGACGTTTTGAGATGATTGAAAGAGTTCACTTGTGCTTGCTGTAGATTAATAAAAGGCAGCCGATTTGTAGTGTGTTTTTTTTTTTTTTGAAAGATATCTTAGACTTTGTCAAAGATTTGTAGGAGAGAGAGAAGTAACCGTAATTGATTGCAGATAGGGTCACCGAAATGAGTTTGCAGCGTTGAGCTCTTTTTTTTTTGCGTTTGTTGCATTTTGTGTTTACTCTCCTCAAGATGTTGTCCGGCTTTTGAAATTGCACACTTCAAGCACAAGTTAGATCTCAATTGGATAAGCAATAAGGTTAACAAGAAGAAGAAGTGATCAATTGTACCAACTGAGCTCTGATACCAACTGATACGGTGTTAATCCGTGATTGAGTCGATCTAGGCACAATGATCTCGAATCCGGTTGAATGAGGCGATTTCAGAATGCGGAATGGAACGTAGATGATGAATGGCGCAGGAAAGGTGAGAGAAGAACCAAAGAGAGAGTCAATGAAGGAACCAAGGCTGAAAAGCCAAAACCCCAATTGTGACTGCCCTAGACCCGTCTCCAATACAACTTTACACTAGCTCCGGCTGGACTAGCACAAAGAGGGACTCGTGAAGGCTCGAAGCACCAATCCGAAGGCGGTTTGACACAAACAAGCTCAGCCAAGCAACAACAGCAATGCCAACCAAAAACTCTCTTGTTCTTTGATTGATTTTGTGAATGATTACAAATGCAATTCTAAGCAATGGAAATGACGTAACTAATCTGCAGCTAAAGAGGCTATATAAATAGACTCTTTTATCTAGACAAAAATAAAGAAAAGAAAGTTGAAAACATTAGTGGGAAGGTGGTCATAAGAGAGCTTCCTCTAAGTAGCTAACAACCTAACAAACCACTAATCAGCATGGAAATAGGCTGAATTATTCAAACTTATCCTTGGAGTGTGCTGTCCGATTTTTAAGAGCAAATGGGCTATCCGAATGGGCTGAATTATTCAACAGATCCATGAGTGATTTGGATGTGTTTTAAGAGCCCAAATGATGATCCGAATGAGCTGAATTTTTACTCTCTTGGGCCTCTTTAAACGTGATCAGTTGGCTGCCTTCTTGGGCTGTTTTGGAACGAGCAGCTGCTTCCCTCCTTTGGCTGCATTGGACGTGAGCAACAGCCTTCCTCCTTGGGCTGCATTGGATGTGAGCAACAACCTCCTCTTGGGCTGCATTGGCGTGAGCAACAGCCTCCTCTTGGGCTGCATTGGCGTGAGCAACAACTTCCTCTCCTGGGTTGCATTGGACGTGATCAACAGCCTGCATGGCCTCCTCGAGCTGCATGGGAAGTGAGCACGTCGGCATGGTCTCCTTGCTTGGTTCGCTTGCTCCTACATTCACCTAAAGATTAACACATGATGTATGGAAATTAAATGGTTCTCGCATTGTGTCAAGCAATAGCACTTCCCTTGACATAACTTCTTGGATCTCCTTAGCTCTTGCTCTAGTAATGGGACCTTGATAGCTTGTATGTGATGGTCCTACATCACAAACTCTTGAGGCCAAAGGTAATGCTGCCATGTTTTGAGTACTCTAAACAAGGCAAACAATTCTTTGTCATAAGTGGAGTAGTTTAAGCATGCACCCTTCAATTTTTCACTAAATAAAGCTAGAGGCTTACCTTCTTGCATAAGGACGCCGCCAATACCAATACCGGATGCTTCACATTCAACCTCAAAGGGTTTAGTGAAGTCCGGTAGAGCGAGTAGGGGTGCATGGGTGAGGCGTCTCTTGAGCTCTTCAAAGGCTCTTTGCTGCGGTTCATTCCACTCAAAAGGAACCTTCTTTTTGGTCAAAGCCGTGAGAGGTGCTGCAATGGTGCTAAAATCTCTCACAAACCTTCTATAGAATGTAGCTAGGCCATGGAAACTCCTCACGTCGCCAACCGACCTAGGAGTGGGCCATTCATTGATTGCCTTCACCTTGTCCTCATCCACTTGCAAACCATTGGCACTTACTACAAAACCATGAAAAATCACTCGGTTAGTATAGAAATCACACTTTTGAATATTAGCATACAAGTATTCTATACGCAATGTAGCAAGCACATCTCTCAAATGATTTTCATGCTCTTTTAAAGTCTTACTATAGATAAGAATGTCATCAAATTAGACTACAACAAATAAACCAATATAAGGTCTCAAAATATGATTCATTAATCTCATGAAGGTACTAGGAGCGTTAGTTAAGCCAAAGGCATTACTAGCCACTCATAGAGACCAAATTTGGTTTTAAAAGCTGTTTTCCATTCATCCCCTTCCCTCATTCTAATTTGATGGTAGCCACTCCTAAGGTCAATCTTAGTGAAAATTGTAGCTCCATGTAACTCATCAAGCATATCATCTAAACGGGGAATAGGGTGTCTATACTTGATAGTAATGTTATTGATTGCTCTACAATCAATACACATTCTCCAAGTATTATCCTTCTTGGGTACTAGCAGGACGGGAACGGCACAAGGACTAAGGCTTTCCGCACATACCCCTTATCTAGCAAGGCTTGAACTTGGTTCTGAATTTTCTGGGCTTCCGTAGGGTTCATCCTATAGGCGGGCCTATTGGGAAGAGTGGCTCCGGGTATTAAATCTATTTGGTGTTCAATGCCCCTAATGGGCGGCAAGCCGGCTGGAATCTCCTCAGGAAAAACTTCCCTAAACTCGTCTAACAGCTCCTGAAAAGAACTAGGAAGTGGAATCGTAGAGTCATGAGGAACATTCACTAGAGATTTACACAAACTCATCATTAGCACATCAATAGAAGTATAGTTAGTGACATATTCATTCCTAGACTCAAGATAGCTACTTGTTGGTTATACTAACAATGTTTGATGGGTTTTATTCTCCTTACTCTTAGGCCGTGTGATCTTAGGCTTGGGAGGGGTTCCTTGCTCTACCCTCTTGTTCTCATAGTACTCGGCTATTTGTAAAGGTGTCATAGGTTTAAGTGTTAAAGTTTTACCTTTATACTCAAAGCTATACTTATTAGAAAACCCATAGTGAACAACTTTCCTATCATATTGCCATGGACGGCCAAGCAACAAGTGACAAGCATTCATAGGCACAACATCACATGTAATAACATCCTCATATGATCCTAATGTTATATTGACCTTAGTTTGCTTATTGACCTTAAGTTCTCCACACTCATTCATCCAATGTAGTTTATATGGCCTAGGGTGATAAAATGTAAGGAGTTGTAATTTGTTTACCATTTCAGTGCTAGCTATGTTGCAACAACTTTCTCTATCAATTATCACATTACACACTTTGCCTTTAATACTACAGCTAGTATGAAACAGATTTTCACGTTGGTTATCCTCACAAGGTGCTAATTGCACATGCAAAGTTCTCCTAGCTATCAAAGATTCACCTTGTTCATACTCAATGCAATCATCATGCTCATTTTGTTCATTGTCATCAATTAATGCATTTTCATCATCTAATTCCACATCATCCTCACTCTCATATTCTCCTAGATGGTTTATGATCAAAGTGCGTCTATTAGGACATTCTCTACTCATATGACCTCTACCTTGGCATTTAAAACACACAATGTCCCTAGTTCTAGAGTTAGAGATAGGAGTACTCCCTCGATGATCACTCGAAGGCTCATTCAAGGATCGTGGTGTAGTGGCTGGTGTAGACGACTTTCTTTGTCCTTCTTGACCCATAGGTGCCGATTTTCTCTCTTCCTTCCGGCCTCCTTGATCCTTGCTGTTGTTAGGCAGCAGCCGGCTCCCTTGTGCTTTCCAAGTGTTGGGCGACCCATGAGGTGGCTTGTATTCCCGGTTTCGCACCTTAGTCTTCCTTTCCACCTTGATGGCCAAGTGTAGTAATTGCTCCATGGTGCTGTATGGATACATATCAACCTCATTAGCCAAATTAGAATTCAGAATACGAAGGTACCTTGCCATAGTGTTTTCTTCATCCTCTAGAACGTTGGCCTTCACCATAGCAACTTGCATATTCGTATAGGCTTCCTCAGCGCTAAGCGAGCCTTGTCTCAAATTTTCCAGCCGTTGTCTAAGCTCTCGGGTATAATGAGGTGGAACGAACCGAGCCCTCATTAGTGCCTTCGTATGCTCCCACGTGGTGATTTGAGGATCTAATGTTCGAACTCTTTCTTTGACTACGTGATCCCACCATACC
This sequence comes from Fagopyrum homotropicum, assembly GCA_033239125.1. Taxonomy (NCBI): domain Eukaryota; kingdom Viridiplantae; phylum Streptophyta; class Magnoliopsida; order Caryophyllales; family Polygonaceae; genus Fagopyrum; species Fagopyrum homotropicum. The sequence continues at coordinate 66,642,049 of BSWB01000005.1, forward strand.
AAAGCATAGCCTTGGAACTCAAGAGCGGCTAGTTGAACCTTCCTAGGCTCGCTAAAGTTGTGACACAACCAGATTTGCTCAACTTTAGTTTCCCACTCCGTGTAGACGTCGGGATCACACTTTCCTTCAAAGACGGGAATTTTGATTTTGACTTTTCCGAGTCCGTCTTGCTCCTGATAGGGCCGAAAGTTATCTCGTCCTTGCCTTGGCTGCTGGAATGGCCGATTGTAACCCTCCCACGTGTGGTCCTCAAAATGAGCTTCATTCCGTCGCTGAAAGTTATCAACAAAGGGTGGCATATTAGAAGCATTAGGGGGTTTGTTGGAATGTAAATTACCTTGATCCGGATGACCCGGCTCTCTAGTAACACGTGAAGGACCGCCAAACTTATAGTTGGTTCTCAAAGGTGGTGTCCCGGCTGGTGGTGTTCGTGCTTCCATAGACTCCACTCGTTTGGATAGGTTAGCTACGGAATCGGACAATTGTTTCAATAGACTGATCATCTCAGGCGTGACGGTCTCGCTACTCGACTTGCTGGGACATAGGGACCTGGACATGCTCAAGTAACAAACAAAGAACCGGTTAGGTTAGAAAAGCAAAGATCTCACTTGTGTATCGCTCACACTCTCGTTGGTATTGCTTAGCTGGTGGCTCGAGTTGTAAGGATCCAACACCTTAAGATCGCAATTTCCGAACCTTCTTAGCAACCCTTTGAAACTAGAACTACTGAAACTGAATGTTAGTGTCGGAGATGGATCAAGACACCCCTAATTGGAGTATTGACCGTTGGGTTGGTGTAGGTACGGTGAATGTGTTTAGAATGACGTTTTTGAGCTGTTTGAAAGAGTTTACTTGTGCTTGATGTAGATTAATAAGGGTCAGCCGTTTTTTGTATGTGTGTTTTTTTTTTTTTTGAAAGATCTCTTAGACTTTGTCAAAGATTTGAGGGAGAGAAGGTAACATGAAACTGATTGCAACGAGAATTGTAGGAGAGCAGGTTACCGAATTGTGTATGCAGCGTTTGAGCTCTGTTTTTATTTTGTTTTCGTTTTGTGTTTACCTCTCCTCAAGATGTTGTCCGGCACTAAGAACCCTTGGCTTTTGCCTTTGAACACTTCAAGCACAAGTTAAACCTCAATTGGATAAGCAATAGGTTAACAAAGAAGAAAGGAGTGATCAATTGTACCAACTGAGTTCTGATACCAACTGATACGGGATTGTCCGTGAATGAGTCGATCTAGGCACAATGATCTCGACTCATTTCACAAAATCAATCGTGAATGCTCTAGACCCGTCTCCAATACAACTTTACACTAGCTCCGGCTGGACTAGCACAAAGAGGGGCTCGTGAAGGCTCGAAGCACCAATCCGAAGGCGGTTGACACAAACAAGCTCAGCCAAGCAACAACAGCAATGCCAACCAAAAACTCTCTTGTTCTTTGATTGATTTTGTGAAATGATTACAAATGTAATTCTAAGCAATTGGGAATAACGTAACTAATCTGCAGCTAAAGAGGCTATCTATATAGACTCTTTTATCTAGACAAAATAAAGAAAAGAAAATTAAAAAATTAGTGGGAAGGTGGTAATAAGAGAGCTTCCTCTAATGTAGCTAACAACCTAACAAACAACTAATTCAGCTTAAAAATAGGCTGACTTATTCAAACTAATCCTAGGAGGGTGTTGAGTGTGTTGGACGTTTTTTAAGAGCAGATTGGGCTATCCGAATGGGCTGAATTGTTCAACAGATCCATGAGTGATTTGGCTGTGTTTTAAGAGCCCAAATGATGATCCGAATGAGCTGACTTGTTACTCTCTTGGGCCTCCTGGAACGTGATCAGCTTGCTATCCTCTTGGGCTGCATTGGACATGAGCAACAGCCTACCCTCTTGGACTGCCTTGGACGTGTTTGCTTGCCTCCCCTCTTGGGCTGCTTTGGACGTGATCAACAACTCCTTCTCTTGGACTGCTTTGGACGTAATCAACAGCTTCTCCTCTTGGGCTGCATTAGACGTGAACAACAGCCTCCCCTCTTGGCTTCTTTGGACGTGATCAACAGCCTCCTCTTGGACTGCTTTGTACGTGAGCAACATCTCCTCCCTTTGCTTGCTTGCTCCTGCATTCATCAAAAGATTAACACATGAGGTATGGCAATTAAATGGTTCACGCATTATGCCAAGCAATAGCACTTCTCTTGACGTAGCTTCTTGGATCTCCTTAGCTCTTGCTCTAGTAATGGGACCTTGATAGCTTCCATGTGATGGTCCTACATCAATATCCCAATCATGCATAGTAGCAAAAGCAAGCAACAATCTCATGGTTTTATATTTGATAGCAGGAGCAAATATATCAGTGTAATTAATTCCCTCTCTTTGAGTAATACCTTTAGTAACTAGCCTAGCTTTGTATCTAGGTGGTTCATTCAGTTTGGTAGCTTCCTTTAGTTTATAAATCCATTTACAAGGCACAAGTTTAGCATTTTCAGGTTTAGCTATTAACACCCAAGTTTTGTTAACAATCATGGAATCTATTTCATCTTGCATGACTAATTTCCAATTTTTCGATTGAGAACAATTCATAACTTGCTTATATGTGTCAGGAGTATATGGATTATCAACAACATCACCAGTCAGGAAAGCATACTCAACAAAATTGAAATCATTTGTGAACAGAATATATTCAGAATCATTATATCTCCTATTAGGCATTCTAACCCTAGGATTTATATCTCTTGTCAACTGATAGTTATGATCATCATTATCATGCAAGTAATCATCATTATCATGCAAGGAATTGTCATCATTATTATGCAAAGCATTATCAGAGTGAGATGAAGGAGCAGCAAAGACATCACCAATATTTTCTACCTCCCTTGATTCTGAACTATGGTTCTCACTGCTTATGGCAGTGTTTTCATCAATATTTTCATCATTGTTAGGAAGATTATCAACATCATAGTTCTCTTCACTAGTATTAGGTGTTTGATAATATCCTATGTCAAACTCTTCATCTATGACTTGATTTTCCCTATTATGGTCATTTGTGTAGAAGTGATAGTTTCTAGCATATTCAGTCTCATTTTCAGTGCTACTAGAATTCTCAACAGTGTTAGTGTTTCTAGTTTTAAAATAGAATTCTCTTTCATTAAAGGTCACATTTCTAGATGTTATCACTTTGTATCCATGTGGTTGTATGAGTAAAAGTTTATAGCCCTTAACACCTTCAGGATAGCCTAACATTACACACTTTTGTGCTCTTGGGTACAACTTCCCTTGTATTATATGGGAATATGCAGTGCACCCAAATGGCCTTAGGTGGGTAATACTAGGCTTCCTTCCAGTCCATAATTCTTGGGGTGTCCTAAAGTCTATTACAAAGGAGGGAGACCTATTAATGAGGTAAGCTGTTGTAGTTACAGCTTCACCCCATAGGCTATGTTTCATACCAGCACCTATAAACATACATCTAGCCTTTTCTAAAAGAGTTCTATTCATCCTTTCGGCTGTACCATTTTGTTGAGGAGTGTAAGGGATAGTTAGATGTCTTTTAATGCCATTTGTTTTACAGTATTCATTAAAACTAGCATTACAAAGCTCTAGGCCATTACAAGTTCTAAGGCATTTAATCTTTAAGTCAGTTTCATTTTCAACTGCAACTTTCCAGTTTTTAAAGCTTTCAAAGGCTTCATCTTTTATTCTTAACAGGTATATCCAAACTTTTCTAGAATAGTGGTCAATAAAAGAAATAAAATATTTCTTTCCACCTATAGTTTATATATGAGCAGGGCCCCATAGGTCTGAGTGTATATATTCTAGAGGTTTATTAGCCTTATATGAAGATTTATTAAAACTGTTTTTATTAGCTTTACAAAACACACAGTTTTCACAAAAACTAAGATTAGTTAGCTGATTAGTTAAGATGCCTTGTTTATGTAACTGAAGCAAGCCATTGTTTCCTATATGCCCTAATCCGCTATGCCACAAGGTAGTTTGTTTTCTAGGTTGTTTTATTAATATCAATAGTGGAGATATTTAATTCAGGTGATTGTTCTACAAAGTACAAACCACCCTTTTTAGAGCTCCTAATAAGAGTAAGACCATTTTTGACAACTTCTCTTATACCATTACTAATATTTATATTACAACCTAGGTCATCAAACATAGATTCAGATAGCAGGTTTTTCCTAAGGCCAGGAACCCATCTAACATTTTGTATTACCTACTTTTTCCATCAAACATGCACATAGGTATATTTCTTATTCCTTTAATTTTTAAGGCAGTATTGTCTCCTAACATGACATCACCACCGTAAAAAATATCTAAAGAACAGAAAAGAAATCTATCAAGACAAGCATGCATGGTACATCCAGAATCTAATATCCAATCATCAGATTTGCATTTGAAAGGAATAGCGCACACCAACAGTTCACAAGAATATTGAGCATGAATATTTTCAAACAAGGAAACATTATTTTCAACAGTTTCTTTACTAGATTCATCTTTCTTTTTCTTTCTACAATCATTTATAAAATGACCAATTTTCTGACAGTAAAAAATATTTTTTATTTTTCTTGTCATTTTCACTATTAGGGTTTTTGTCATAGAATTCATCTTTCTTATCCTTTTTACTTGGTTTGTTGTTCTTTTTAAACTTCCCTTTAGTCATTAAGACTTCAGACTTAACTTCAGATTTTTTATCATTAGGTTTAGTCTTAAAGATTTTCATGGATTCATTTTTATCAACAATAGATTCAATGATCTTAGCCTTAGTCAAAGTTTCAGTACTGTATTGAATAATATCCCTAAAGGTGTCAAATTGGAAAGGTAAAGAACCAAGCACGATAACAGCCAGATGAGTATCTTTAATAGTGTCATCACATCTTTCTAAGTCCATTTCCATTTTTAGAAATCTATCTAGGTTATCATTCAAAGGTCAAGTTTACATCCATCTTAAATGTAAATAACCTATGTAAAGTAGATATCCTTGAGGGCAAAGATTTTTTGTTATATTGTTTATCTAAAGTATCCCACAAAGGCTTAGCAGATGAGATACTTACAAACTGACGAGCCACGTCGTCAGTCAACCTTATCATGATCTCAGCATGTGCTTGTTCCTCCATTTCCATTTTCCTGGCTGTAGAAGTTTCTGCCAATAGTCACCAGTTATGACCATCCAACACTTTTCCTTGGTCAGTATGGCCTTCATTTTGACCTGCCACATGATGAAGTCAAAGACTCCATCATATGGCTTTAGTTTGATGCTAGCTTTTGTCATATTTTATTTTCCTGCAAACAAGAAAAGAAAAAATCAGATATAATCAGACAAGCCAAAGAGAATACATGTAAGGGGGAGAGGTAGGTAAGGCAAGCAAAGATGGACACAACAACAAAAAACCAATCAAGATGAGCACTACAAGTATCAATCAGAGAAGATTTAACCACATAAGGCAAACCAACAAGTGGAAGCAAGATAAGAAGGCAAGATATACATAGATACCAAGCAATACATAAAAAACCCCAAATTTTTAGGGTTTGACAAACTTGATAGAAAAGACTCACAAAAAGCTCTGATACCAATTTGTGAATGTTATTTCTAGTAATTCTAAACTCCTTAGTTGTAGATCCAACTAAAGACACAAATAAATGAGCACACAAGCAATTTGTTGATGTAGTTCGGTGTTATGAAAATACTCCTACTCTACGAGACCTCAAGAAGGGAGATCCGGTCCCGGGTATCACTAGGTTTCCAAGAACACATATTACAGACACAGGACAAGAGATACTACCACGTTACCTATGATCTAGAAAAGAAATCAAACACAAAGAACTCAGGAGATACAAAGAAACAAAGGTGAAGAAAAGCCCCTGTAACACCCCAAATCCTAGAGGACTCGGAATGCTACGAGTTGGGACCTTACAATAGGTCCTGACCCTTAGTCTGGCAACAACTTCATCGGACCTTACAACACGGCACAAATAAAAAGGCAAAACCCATAATTTTATAACATGAGCGGAAGAAAAAGGTACAAATCTGAAAACAATCCAGCCAAGTCTCAAAACCAAAGTAATAACATAAGTCTGAACAGTAGTGAAATAAAAAGATAACAGTCTCGTCCTATAATGCACGGAACCCCGGCTACCCACTACCGCCGGATCACTCGATCGCCTCTCTAACCTGCAAAGCATCTACAAGCGGTATAAAATCGTTAGCTAGCCATCTATGCATAAGTATAAAGGTAAAAGCACAAACACACAACATACACAATCAACATGCAACACCCAATCCTTTTGTTATCTTTAATTAGGTGATATGTCATTACTAATGATACTTATTTTGTGACACGAGGGATTTCCAAACCTCGCCCCTGATCCCGTTTACCAACGAGGAATGGTGCTAATGCATCTGACCGTCTACCTGCCTGGGCTGGTACAAGGAACCTCCTAGACTCTCGCAAGAGCTAGGCAGATGATGTCACGACCCGTTATCATACACTTGGGTCAATTACGTAAATAAATAAGTCGGCCTAATCCAGTTTCGTTGCTTATCATGACTATTAAACACCACTTATACAAATTACACTCATACAAGAAGCCAGCTAAGTAAGTCCGTAGACTTACCAGTCTCCGAAGCGCACACGAACACCTCATCGTAAGTTCCCTCGGGAAACCGTACAACGTCTGTTCAAGACAAGGCACACAATCAAACCACACTCTAGTCCACTGACTTCTAGGCCCAACTTCCTCAACCACCCAGTCCAAGAAGACTATCCTCCCAGTCCGTGACCTATCCAACTCTCAACATAACGATATACACAAAGGTTGCTTCCACAAAGCTCAAAACGAACCCTCAACAACATACCACCACAAGACTCATGTACTCACACTAGACCTCTAAGGTCCAACCACTCTAAAGCATTCTAGTTCAACTACCCTAAGCCAACCTAACATGCTTCTAAGGTATAACGAATCTAAGGAATGAAAGAAGGAAAGGAAAGAACGAGATTCGAGACTCACTGGAGCAAAACCGCCCCCGCGCCTGCCTGAGCCGCCCTTGCGCCTATCTGGGTCCGCCATTGCGCCAATCTAGGTCCGCCCCTGCGCTTGATAGAAGCCGCCCCTACGCCTTTGTGAATCTGCCCCTGCGCCTGTCTATGCAGAAAGTCCGTCTGCTGAGTTCTTCGATTGTGCAGTCGGTCCGTTAGGGTCTCCTTTGGTGCTATGAATGTCTTCCACTTCTCTCATTTGGTTTTAGCCTCCTTCTAGGGTCTAGCTTCGTCATCGAACTAACAAAGCAATGATAGATCGTTGAGCAAGGATTCAAGAGTGTCTTCCATTCAAGCCATGGAAAGGGAAGGAAGAAAGGAGAATAAGAAGAAAGAAAGAAGAAGAAAGGAAGGAGCCTTACCCACGTCCCATCACTGCAGTCCCGTCCTCACGAATGGTGGATCCAAGCTGGAGCACTCCAAGAAAAGAATGGAGGAGAAGGGTGTAAGAGGAAGGCGCAAGAGGATGAAGTGGGTAGGAGGAAGGAAAGTAACGTGAGTGGAAAAATGAGAGGAGGAGAAGGGTTGGCTACATAAAAGAGGAAGGATACCAAAGGGTCTTCAGCCAACAACTTCCCATGGTATTAAAGAGAGGAGTTAAAAGGATCGAAAGGTGAACGGTTTCCCAAAACGCTGCTACCCCGCCCACGCGTGTCACCGCCCCTGCGGGAATCCTAGCCGCACATGCGGCCTACTCGACTGCGTCACCAAAGCCGCAAGGGCATGAGCCCTTACGCCTGGCTTCTACCCTCCTCTAACCCTAACCAAGCATAATGAAAAATCCGGTCGTTACATTAGATCCCCCTCAAAATATGTTTCGTCCCGAAACTTAGGGGGTACTAAATGCGGTCATAGGATATAAGCAAGCCCTATGACTAACAAATAACCACCTAAGGGTCACACACAAGCACATCAGATATATCACACATACAACACTGAAAGCAACCAAAACAAGAAAGTAGACTACCTGACAGTCCTATAAACGTCTCTAGACCCGCATAAAACTCAGGATAGTTCCGCCGGATACTGTCCTCCGTCTCCCAAGTGGCCTCATCGATCCCCCGCCTCGACCACTGTACTCTCATCATGGTTATTACCTTCGATCAAAGGCGTCTCACACCTCTCTCCAAAACTACTATCGGGTGCTCTGGAAATGTATGATCCGGCTCGACCACCAGGTTGTCATGACTCAGTATGTGTCTCGGGTCATGCACGTACTCTCTCAGTTGTGACACGTGAAATACTTGATAAACTCCCTCCAATCGGGGCGGCAATGCCAATCTGTACGCAACCTCTCCTATCCGCTCAAGGATCTCAAAGGGCCCGACATATCGGGGACTCAACTTCCCCTTAATGCCGAAACGTCTAACACCCCTCGTGGGCGACACTCTCAACCAAACCTGGAATCCAACGCTGAACTCCAGAGGCCTACGCCTCTTATCAGCATAAGATCTCTGACGGCTCTGTGCGGACAGCATCCGCTCTCGGATCAATGCTACCCGAGCCATATCATCCTGCACCTGCTCGGGTGCCACACCACTCATCCTCCCAGGCTCATCCCAACACAAAAGTGTACGGTACTTCCGTCCATATAGTGCCTCGTAAGGAGTCATACCAATAGTCGCATGCCAACTATTGTTATAAGAGAACTCCACCAAAGGGAGGTGGTCGGGCCATACCTAGCCCCAATCAAGTACACATGCCCTCAACATGTCCTCAAGGGTCTGAATAGTCCTCTCACACTACCCGTCCATCTGAGGTTGGTATGCCGTGGTGAACTGTAAGCTCGTGCCTAAGGCGGCGTGTACCTGCTGCCAGAACCTCGAGGTAAAATGCCCATCCCTATCTGAAATGATCGTCCTTGGCACTCCATGGAACCTCACAATCTGTCAGGTAAACTCCTCGGCTAAACGAGACACCTGCCACGTTTCCTTAATAAGAATAAATCGTGCCGTCTTCGTCAACCGATCCACTACAACCCATATCGCATCAAAGCCTCTACTCAACCTCAAGCCAGTAACGAAGTCCATGGAAATGTCCTCCCACTTCCACTGTGGAATCGGAAGTGGTTGGAGCTCTCCTCCGGGCCTGTGGTGCTCGATCTTGACCTGCTGACAAGTCGCACAATGGGCTACATATCTAGCCACGTCGGGCTTGAGCCCGCCCCACCAATAAGATTGCCGTATATCCTGATACATCTTACTCGCGCCTGGGTGGACGGAATAAGGTGTAGAATGGGCCTCCTGTAGTATACACTGCCTTAACTCTATGTCAGAGGGTACACATATGTGCTCTTGGCGCCTCAAAATCCCGTCTGCACCCACCATAAATTGTGGTGCCTCCCCTTTGGACATCCTATCCCTGATCCTCGCCAGTGTGGGACAACCCTCCTATTTCTTCCGGATCTCTTCCGTCAGATCCAGTGAAACCTCTAACGCTGACAAATGACCGTTAGTATCCGGAAATCGGATGTCTACCTCCAACCAAATCCAATCTCTCTGCAACTGGGTTTGAACGGTCAATCAAGCTATCGCAGCCTCGCGGGGTGTCCTCCTACTAAGGGCATCGGAGACCACATTCGCTTTCCCCGGATGATAAAGGATCTCTAAGTCAAAATCCTTAATCAGCTCTAACCATCTTCTCTGGCGGTTATTCAACTCCTGCTGAGTGAATATGTACTTTAGACTCTTGTGGTCTGTGAAGATTTGACAGGTGGTCCCATAGAGGTAATGACACCAGATCTTCAATGCATGAATGACTGCAGCTAGCTCCAGGTCGTGAGTAGGGTAATTCTCCTCATACGTCTTCAGTTGTCGAGACGCGTAAGCAATGACCCTACCCCTCTACATCAGGACGCATCCCAAGCCTAGCTTGGATGTATCACTGTAAACGACGAAGTCCTTAACGCCCTCTGGCTGTGCTAATACGGGAGCGGAAGTCAATCTCTCCTTCAGCTCCTCAAAACTCCACTGACAGGATTCGAACCATGTAAATCTAATGGACTTCCTTAACAAGGAAGTGAGCACGCAGGACACCTGAGGACGGTGTTGCGGGTTTTACATGATAGGGAGCCTTATGCTAAGCTGTCTAAGTGTGAGTTATGGTCTAAGAAGTCGATGAAGATGTCATTCATCACCCATGAAGATAACAGGAGCATTGGTGAGCCCGAAAGGCATCACCACGAACTCATAATGACCGTATCTGGTCCGAAATGCCGTCTTCGGTACGTCCTCTTCTCGTACTCTCAGCTGATGGTATCCTGACCTCAAGTCAATACGTGAAAACACCGTAGCTCCCTCTAACTGATCCAGCAAATCATCAATATGCGGCAACGGGTACTTGTTCTTGAAGGTGACTTTGTTCAACTCCCGATAGTCGATGCAAAGCCTCATAGGCCGTCCTTCTTCCTGACGAAGAGGATTGGTGCACCCTAGGGAGATACACTAGGTCGGATGAATCCCCTCTCTTCCAAATCCTCGAGTTGCTTCTTGAGCTCAAGCATATCGACTGGTGTCATGCGGTATGGAGCCTTGGAGATCGGCCTCGTGCCGGGCTCCAACTCAATCCCAAAATCTACGCTCCTCTACGGTGGTAATTTAGGCGGCTCGCCAAAGACGTCATCAAACTCACAAGCTACCGGGGTCTCTGCTAAAGATGATCTCGTCTCCTCCTTCATGGCGTAACACCAGAAGGCCTCGCACCCTTGACCTATGAGCTTTGCGGCTCGGACCGCACTAATTATTGTCTCGATCTTTCTGAGGTCCCACCCTCGAAAGACCTCCTCCTGCCCAGACTCTGTGGTGACCGTCACTGTCCTCTTACTGACGTCCAAAACAACTTTATGGCGGTCCATCCAGTCCATCTCGAGTATGACTTCTTCATGCACTAAGCACATGACTTGGAAGTCGGCTAACCAATCACGACCTCCCAAGCGGATGGGATAACGAATCTCTCGAGTACCGCGAACCTTACTCCCATCGGGTAACCTTATAAGGAAAGGTTCCCCCTCTACTGTATCTAAGGTCAATCTATCTATGCAATCATCAGATATGAAAGAGTGCATCGCACCCGTATCAAAAAGTACTCAGACTGGAAAGCCATGAATCGTAATAGTACCTGTGGCTGTTGGCGCTGCTGGCTCTATGGCACTCCTCAACTCAAAGACTCGAGTCTGAGTACCCCTAGTCTCTGAAGTGCCTACACCACGTTCTCTACCTCTACATGGAATCTGAGCAGAACCCTGTGAATATGCCTGACCAGGGGCTCGCTGCTGCTGACCCCGAGCCTGATACTGAGACTGCCTTTGTTCCCCTCCTGAGGTACTAGCAGGCGAGGACCCCTGCTGTGATGTTACCTTGCCCTGTCGGTAGAAGGTAGCTTTATGGCCCAGCTGGCCGCAAGTGAAACATGTAAGTGGTGGCCTCCTACACTCCGGCTTAATGTGTCCATACTCCCCGCAGTTGTAGCACTAACGTCCCCTAGAAACAGTCGGCGGTACAACCTGGTAACTGGAGCGGCCTTGAGACTGACCACGACCATGACCTGAACCTCCTACTCATGTGCTGGCTGATCCAGTCCTTTGTCTCTTGTCTAACCCTCTAGCCTGCATAGCTCTCTTAGGACCCAGTCCGTCCCTCTCATACGTTGAAGCCAGATCTTGGTAATCGGCTAAGGAGTCACAACAAAACCCTGCCAGATAGGAGCGTGTAGTCTCCCTAAGTCTCCGAGAGAACAGGTACACGTGCTGGTCCATAGGTGGTGTAGCAGGACCCAGCAGTGACAGCTCCTCCCAGAACCTCCTGATCGTCTCAGCTATCGGAACATCCTCAAATCCTGCCTCCAATAAGTCTTGCACTCGGTCTCTCCTCAACGAGGTAGGACAAAAAGTCTCCCGCACAAGACTCAGCAACTGCTCAAATCGGGATACTCCGCCCCGCACGGTCCTCCATGAGAACTGTGTCTGGTCTCCAAACAAGGTCTGAACCAGCTCCACCTTACGACTCTCCGGACAGCGGATCGCCTCCAGTGCGGACTCCACATGGCTAATCCAATGCTCTACCTCAAGTCCAACATTCCCGTCGAATGTGGGAACTCGCTGATGGTTGAAAGTCTTCAACCATTCGTCCGGCCTCGGTACCCTCAGCTCATCTCTCACTCGGTCATCCTCAACAACCCTCATTGGTGCAGCTACCACCGGTGGAACTACCACTTGAGTCACCCTCTGAGAGACCTCAGCCGACCTAGCTGGCACCGGCGGTGCTGGAGGTGGTGCCCCAGCCCAGTATGCATCTTGCACCTGCTGGACATATGCTCGATACTCCGATGCTCCAATCGACACACGGCCAGAATCAACAGGCCCCGCACTCCGTACTCCGGACCTAGCAGCGGTCCCATCCCTAACATCGGGAAGAATGCTCTCAGCTACCTTCTCAGCAAGAACGTCCGCAGCTGGCGGATCTACAACGGGAGCACATCCCCGACCTCGGCCCCTCTGAGGCCTATCCACACATCCCGATCTCGGAGTTCCTGGAGGAAGGGGAGGTCGGCCCCCTCCTCATCCAACGTAAGTTGTCGCTCTCGTATGTGCCATCTGGTAGAGATGTGATCGATGTAAGACTACTTTAATTGCTAGTAAGGACATAACTATCCTATTACTCTAGGTCACTTCTAAAGGTCACAATGTAACTACTAAACACAAGTTATAACAAAAGTCCAATAAACTATGCCTTCGAGTTCAGCGGAGGTAGTGGCGGCCCGTGCATTCTATCCCAACCCATTTATGCTCATGGTTTTGAAAACCAAAATTCATTTAAAAAGTTCGGAACCCTTGCGGTTTCCGTTTATTTATTCGCCTTTTTTGAAGATAGCGAGTGCCGTTGTTGCCAACCTAGGGCTCTTGATACGGGGATGACCCGACGTTGGCTCGATCTAGACGACGGAAGGAGGAAATGACGCGGAACGACAAGATCAACAGCCGACTAGGGTTTTTTGAAGATAGCGAGTGCCGTTGTTACCATATTGTAACACCTCAAATCCTAGAGGACTCGAATTGCTACGAGCTGGGACCTCACAATGGGTCCCGACCCTTAGCCTGGGAACAACTTCACCGGACCTTACAACACGGCACAAATAAAAAGGCAAAACCCATAGTTTTATAACATGAGCGGAAGAAAATGGTACAAATATGAATACAATCCAGCCAAGTCTCAAAACCAAAGTAATAACATAAGTCTCAACAGTCGTGAAATAAAAAGAAACAGTCCCGTCCTATAATGCACGGAACCCCGGCTGTCCACTACCGTCGGATCACTCGATCGCCTCTCTAACCTGCAAAGCATCTACAAGCGGTATAAAACCGTTAGCTAGCCATCTATGCATAAGTATAAAGGTAAAAGAACAAACACACAACATACACAATCAACATGCAATACTCAATCCTTTTGTTATCTTTAATTAGGTGATATGTCATTACTAATGACACTTATTTTGTGACACGAGGGATTCCCAAACCTCGCCCTTGATCCCGTTTACCAACGAGGAATGGTGCTAATGCATCTGACCGTCTACCTACCTGGGCTGGTATAGGGAACCTCCTAGACTCTCGCAAGAGCTAGGCAGATGATGTCATGACCCGCTATCATACACTTGGGTCAATTACGTAAATAAATAAGTCGGCCTAATCCAGTTTCGTTGTTTATCATGACTATCAAACACCACTCATATACATTACACTCATACAAGAAGCCATCTAAGTAAGTCCGTAGACTTACCAGTCTCCGAAGCGCACACGAACACCTCACTCGTAAGTTCCCTCGGGAAAACATACAACGCCTGTTCAAGACAAGGCACATAATCAAACCACACTCTAGTCCACTGACTTCTAGGCCCAAATTCCTCAACCACCCAGTCCAAGAAGACTATCCTCCCAGTCCGTGACCTATCCAACTCTCAACATAACGATATACACAAAAGTTGCTTCCACAAAGCTCAAAACGAACCCTCAACAACATACCACCACAAGACTCATGTACTCACACTAGACCTCTAAGGTCCAACCACTCTAAAGCATTCTAGTTCAATTACCCTAAGCCAGCCTAACATGCTTCTAAGGTATAACGAATCTAAGGAATGAAAGAAGAAAAGGAAAGAACGTTATTCGGGAGTCACTGGAGCAAAACTGCCCCCGCCCCTGCTTGAGCCGCCCCTGCGCCTATCTGGGTCCGCCCCTGCGCCGATCTAGGTCCGCCCCTGCGCTTGACAGAAGCCGCCCCTGCGCCTTTGTGAATCAACCCCGCCCACGCGTGTCACCGCCCCTGCGGGAATCCTAGCCGCACATGCGGCCTACTCGACTGCATCGCCAAAGCTGCAAGGGCATGAGCCCTTGTGCCCGGCTTCTACCCTCCTCTAACCCTATCCAAGCGTAACGAAAAATCCGGTCGTTACAGCCCCCTCAAGGCACCTTGACGAAGATCTGAGATTGATCTTCGTCCTTGTTGCAAACCAACGAAGCAATGGTGAGAAGATAACCAAGAGATAACAGATTTCTCTTCTCCTTCTTTTCTCATACGGATCCTTCTTGCTCAAAGCAAAATTTGGAAGATCCGCCTTCTTCTCTATCTCTCTGTTCTCTCTCTCGTTTTCTTTGTGGACGAAGCACTCAAGCTCTCGATCTAGGGTTTAAGAGCTGCTTCAGTGAGTATATATATATATAGGCTCATCCAAGTCCAAACATAGCGTTTTACAACGCATTCACTTAAATCCCATTAAACCCGGTTCAGATGTTTAAGTGAGCGAGTTACTAACAAACCAGACAAGCAAGCCTTCAAACTGGATCAAGGAGATGGGCTTCAGTTTTGGGCCGCCAAGCACAACCTTCAACTTCCAGCCGGAGAAGTACACAACATACATAAACACACATTACATCTAAGCATCAACTAACCCATATGATAGAATACCAATGTGGATGAACTAGTCACCATACTTAATCACCAAGCTACCTTAATTAGTTTAACTAAGTGGCAACATTGGATCATAGTAGGTATCTAGATCAAACACATAGCAACCTATCATATGAACTCATTTACATAACTCTACATAGACCATATTACTAAGTGCTAGTTTTATACTCCAAGTCCTATGTTACATAGTATAACAAGAATCAAAAAATATAACATGAACCCTAGACACCGTAGGATGAGGTTAAGGAAGGCTGAGCTATGGTGTTTGATGGCCGAAAATGGACAGTAGCTAAGTGTGGCTAGATAGGTTCAACGAGATGCTTGGTTCTTCCTTCGAATGAGACGAGATACTTGACTTAAGTCCTTTCTTGAATTCCTCTTTGTTGTTGAATAACACTAAAGCAAAATGTTACAACACTAGGCTAATTACAAACTATGAATAAGAAAAAATGAAAAAAAACAATAAACTAGAATGAAAAGAATAAAATCTGATTCCTTTTCTTTTCTTTTTTTTTTTTAATTTCGGATTTCTTTCTTCTCTTTTTTTTTGAACTTTATGATTCAGAAAATCAGAAAAGAAGAATAAACAAAAAAAATTGGAAGAAATAAATCAAAATTTTGTTTATAGATAAACGTAGGCCAAGCTGTTGCAAATCTTCAGGATAAGATCAAATCTCAGCTCCTAGATTTGTTGCAACTGAATCAACGTGCCAGATCTGTAGGAGGAAAACAACTGCTTCAAGCTCTGCGCCGGATTTGTAGGAAACACGTTGAATAAACTCCAATTCTGCATTTACTAGATGCAGGAAGAGAAACAACCACGTTTGGTTTTTGTTTAACTTGTTCAAGTGTGGCTAATGTGGCTGAGGAAAAATGGTGGTTGATGGTGGTGTGGTGGTGGTTGGTGCTAGTGCTATGGTGGTTTCCGGTGTCAAGAACTCACAAACAAGGAACAAACTCGTTAGACTCAAACAAAGCTTAGAGTAGAAGAGAGAAACGGAAATAGACTCAAACAAAAGACAATGATCAATTGCAATGATCAAAACAGACTCTTTTTATGATTTTATGATTGATTTACTGACTCTTTTTGGTGGTTGGACGTCAACTGTGCTCTGATACCAATTGATACGGGGATTAGCCGCGAAGAATGGATCTAGACGAACAACCTGTTCTGAAGAATGAAGAACACACAAAATTAACAAACATGGACATCAATGAAAACGAGAAAACAGAAAGGGACAAGAAGAACCGAAAGGAACAATGATAGAACCCTTGGATTCGAGATCCAAGAACCAAACCAGTGAAGATTCGACCGCACGTCTTACAACTCCACACAATCGATCTGAGAATCGAGAGCACGAAGAGGGTGCCTTGTTCGACTTGCAACACCAATCCCGAAGGAGATTGACATACACAAGAACGAGAAAGCAAGATCACACACACGAGACAAGAATGATTGAATTATCTTGGATTCTATTCTGAAATGCTCTCAGCAAAACATGTATAAAACTTGTCTGCCTACAAAAGAAGAGAGAAAAGGCTTTATATACATCCTAGGCCTTTTGTTCTAGAAAAAAAAACTAATTACAATAATTACATTGCGAGAGAGTTAAATAAAACCCAGCAAACATAGAACACAATTAGGCCTAATTAAACTCTCCTATTCAGCCTCTCACGTCCACATGCTTAAATGAATGTTCCAGCCATGCACATGCACACACGTGAAACCCCTTGTATAAGATTTCAAGGCCTCCGTCTGTCCTTTGAAATGCGTCCCAAAGCCTGTCCAACAACTAGAAATACAATTTAAGCTACATTAACCACCTTGGCTGGGATGTGTTCGTGACTGATCCACAAGATGGTCCTTAGACTTGATGAAGGTGGACTTGGTTGAGCTTCATGGACCATGTTTAGGAAAAGAGCATCCATCTCAGCTTTGACGTTTAGCTTGCGATCTTGTTAGAGTCCCTTGAGGTGGTGAAGATGGAGTTAGCTCAGATGATCTGTCATCACGAAGAGTGCGTAAGTGATGAGTATGAGTCCCACCATTATGTTCCTGGCCTAATTTTGGACTTATGGAGAGTTTTTCACTTTTTCCCCCGGATAATTATTTTTACCCACCAGTGTTATTTGGAGTATTTGGGCGCCTCAATTAATAAAAATGCAGTTGAGAGAAATGATCAGGACATCGGACATATCCTAGATATGAAATATCATGGAAAGGCAAAACGGCAAAAAAAATCGTTATTATGTTACTTAGCGGCTAAGAAAGACAGCTTAGGATTATGCATTTTCCGTGGCAGTTGCGGAATAATAATCCCTATAATATTTCAGATTTATTATTCCAATTTCGAGAAGTTTGGAGGAGGGGGTTCAACCCGCCTTTGGATCAGTTACAGGATAATTATCGACTTCGCTAAAGGATGATTATCGTCTTCGCTATAAATAGCGGAAAATCATTTATTAATTCATTTCCTTTCACGTTTCCTCGTAAAAGTTCAGATTTCTCTCAACCTTCAAACTCAGATCTACACTCCGTATCTAATCCAATTTCAAATCTGTTTGACTTTTTGGATTCCTCTCTTCATTCTCTTCATTTTGGTACCGAGTTTCTGCTTTTCTGAGCATGTGATGATCTGGTCGAGTATATATGCTACTGGGCCATTTCCGTCGCTCAGATTCCGTTGAATTTGATAGTATCCGAGCGTAGCCTGCATCGTTGTGAATCCGAATCTTCTTTGTAATCGTCAGTTGGGTTAGTAACGATTAAGTTATGATTTTATTCATTTTCCATATTGCGATTTGGCATAAATTGACCTTAGGCTTGTCAAAATGAATCATTGTAAATTCTATTATACTCGTTATATTATTATGGTGTTTATGGGTCATTTGTTTGATGAAATCTAATGATAGGTGGGTTCAAAAATTGTTTGCGGGCAAAACATTTTCTGGTGAAAGTTAATTTAATTAATTAAATGTTAATTAATTAAATTAGGATTAGAATTGAGATTGAGGAATGTTGATTAGATCATACCTTGAGAGGTTTGAGGAATTGTGAGATGTTGAGTTTATGGATTGATAGTTATGATCTTTGAGGATATTGATACTGTGGATTGTGTCATGGTTATGTTCTTGCAAGATCTTGAAGTTTAGGAGGTGCAATCTCCTAGCCTGTGGATAATGATTGATATTTGTGTGTCTTGTTTATACAGGCAGTGATTGTTTCCTCGAAGGGAAACCGTGACCACTGTTTAGGACTACCTTGTGACAGGTAAGTCCTTTGGGCTTACTTAGCTGACGTTTATTGATTGGAGTGATTGTGATTAGTGATGTTTGCGCATATGAATGTTACATTGATAACCTAACCGGACTAGGATGGCCATATATATACATTTAATTGGTCCAAGTGCATTATAACTGGATCGTGACAACTTCTCTAAGCTCGTCGAGAGCAAAGGGGGTTCACTGCGACCAGTCCACTAGGAGGTGAGGCTTGATCACCTATTCCAAACCTGTGTGGTTAAAGGGGACAAAGACGAGGTTTTGGGTACTCCTCGTGTCACAAAATAAGTTGAATTAGTCACCAATCGAGTCACAGGTATCAAACATATTCATACCTAACTATTTTCCACAAAGGGGTAACAAACGGTATAACTTGTACAAATCTTTCCATTTTCCAATTCGATCCGATCTATTCGTTCGTAGAACTATTTACTCGATCGCAAACATTTCTGGAACACCTCTAACAGAGGAAGAAATGGTCAATATGGAAAGAACTTATTGTCAACCTCTTTCAGATATGAATCTATCTGATTCAGAAAGGAAGAACAAGGTTGATGTATGTGAGCATTTCATATGATGATGTGATAATATGATTGTATGCGTATTACCTTTATTCTTATTCATGAACTGTTAGCTAACGGTTTCGTACCGAGTTGTAGATGTTTTGCAGGTTAGGAAGGCTACTGAGTGATCTGGTGGGTGATCAGCCGAGGCTTCCATACATTAGGATGTGTATAGTTTTTTTGGATGTGAATGTATACATATGTTTAATATTGCCGTTTTGTACTCGGTTGTGGTTTTTTTTGTATGTACTTTTGAAATATGATTCTATAGTTTTATGTATTTGATTTTATATTTATTTGTGCCTTGTTGTAAGATCTAATAAACTTGTTGTTAGGCTAGGGTCAGGATCAATTGTGAGATCCTAGCCCGTAGCGCTCTGAGTCCCGTGGATTCGGCGTGTTAAATTTTTTCTTACGCATTTCACAAAACATTCGTCATACGTACCTGCATATTACTGTCAAGTTAAATTATTACTTATTATATGAAATAAGATTATTGTGAGAAAAGATATATATGATCTATTTTTGCGGTACAAACTCTCTTTTTGGTTTCAATAGGGTCTTACAATTGTGTTTTTGAAACCTTGGTAAAAACAATTAACATAATAATAAGGCATATTTATTTATCACACACAATGTGATTTCTAGTCTCATTGTGGTTAAATATAAAATGTTTGGTAAGCAATGGTCATGATGATGGCCTTTGAAGATGAGACTCGTTTATTTATTTATCTGATATACAATATATTTTGAGCATGATGGTGGTTATGATAGTGATTGTAATACAACCCCTTGTTTAAAGGTTATGATTTACACCTTAAAATTGGATAATTTTTAAAAATTAGTCAACAAACCTAAATATCATGAAATGATGAATTAGATGAAATAAGAGTGAAACAAACCGAAAACAAAATTAAAATTTGTGTATCTACCGTCGGAGGTAACCAAATGCATGGTCATAGACATGAGAACCAAGAAAACTAGAACCAACATGACTCGTGTGTAATGCCCGGAATTTTAGTTCCCGTAGGAGAGTGGTTTGATAGTCTTTAGTGGTGGCCACCGCCCTTGCGGCTTAGTCGTACCGCAGGTGCGGTGATCTAAGTGAAAGGGATTTTTATTCCATCTTCTTTCCGACCTCTCGTTTTCTTCTTTTCGACCCCTCGTTCTCTAAGTCATCCTTGGCTGTTTGACCTTTTGTTCTTTCCCTAAATGAGCAATCCTCTCTCTCGCCGCTTTCATTTCACGTTACTCTTCTTCTCCTACCCTCTCTTCTCTTCCTCTATCTCTTTCTTTGGAACTCTTGGTATCTTCTCTTATGGGGATTCCTCTCCTCATGTGTGAGCTGCTCATTCTGGATATGGAATAGAATCAGCGAATCCGAGATGCGTAAGTAATCTCTTCCCCTCCATCTTCTTCTTTGTGAGCCCTAATGGTGGAAGCCATGGATTCTCAAGCTTGGTCCTCTTTTGTGTTGCATGTGAGGGGATCCGATCTAAGCAATGGTGTGGTGTGTGAATCCATGTGATGGACGTCCACGTGGGAGCAAGCCACCTGGAGGCAGCTCTGAACATCAAGAAACCAACCGAAGACTCGTTAGGATCTTTTGGAGTTCGACCGCACCCGTTGCTGGACAGCGCCGTGGGGGCATCCTTAGCACCAGAGCCGCAGGGGCGGCTGGCCTGAGCCATGGGGGCAGCCCAGGGGGCCGCAGGGGCGGCTCGAGCACAACTTAGGCTGCCGGTGCAGCCTTCTGCTCTTCTCCGTGGCCACGCTTCTTTGTTTCGCGACCACGTCCCTACCCCAGTGAGTACCCCTTCTTCGATCTTGTGTTCATCTCTTATCCTAGTGAGGTTATGTGTTAGAATCATGCTAGGTTGGATCTAGATAAACCTTGTGGAATCACATGTAGTGGCTTTGAACCTTAGGTGAGTGTTTGAGGATTGATTGCACGTTCTAAGGCTAGAAGTGTGGATGTTATCATGTGAGGCTTGTCGAGGGTGTGAGATTGTGGTCTTATGATTGTGGAGATTGTGGAGACTAGGATGTGAATATCCTAGCATGTGTTATGATGGTTGTGTTTTTGTAAGTTCGTGAGGACTTGGAGTGCTATCCTAGATTATGAGAGTGTATAATCTTGTAAGGTCAATAGGACTAGAAATCTACAGACTTCTAGCTTATGGGAGCGATGTTGATTATGTTCCTTGTTTTGATCAGACTTTGAGTATATTCCTACGGGAAGTGAGATCGGTTGTTCTCGGTTTAGCTTGGAGACGAGGTAAGTATCCGGACTTACTTAGATAGCTTATATGTATTAATTTGATGTGTGATGGTGGTGTGTGTTAAGCTTTGTTATAACTATGAAACCGGACTAGGATGACTTATATATATATTGTTGGCCCAAGTGCATGTATATCGGGTGGTGACATCACTAGCAAGCTTCCGAGGGAGACTAGGAGGTTCTCTACGACCAAGCCATACATGGTATACGGGAAGGGCACTACACCACTCCATACGGTAAACGGGAGGTGCGCCAAACCACTCTTGTTGTTATACGGGGACAGAGGCGAGAGTCTTAAGTCTTCTCTTGTCACAATCTTAATAATTTGAACTATTAATGGAATGTCGTAAATAAATGATCATAATCCGGCTTGTGTGTGAGCATGTTACGTGTTTATGATTACGTATTTGTGTATGCCTTTACCGTCTTTCTAATACTTAGAATGTTAGCTAACGGTTTATACCGATGTTTTAGATGGCTTGCACGTCAAGGATGTTGCCGAGTGATCCGGAGGAGTGGGCAGCCGAGGTTCCGTACATCATAGGGCGAGCTGGGGATTTGAGTCTTCATTTTATTGTAATGTTTTTTATATTGTTGATGTTGTTTTACGAACTCGGCTGGAGTCTTTCTTTTATTAGTATTCGGGAATCATAACTTTTGCATAAAATGTATTTCGGTTTTGGCCTTTTACTTGTGCCTTGTTGCAAGATCCGGTGAAATTGTTGACATTATAAGGGTCGGAACCCATTATGAGGTCTCCACCAACAACACTCCGAGTCCCGCGGATTTGGGGTGTTACAATATGGTATCAAAGCCCTAGGTTGACAACAATGGCACTCGCAATCTTCTAAAGGCCGAATAGAAATAAGGGTTCTGAGTTTTAAATTTGAATTTCGTTTTCAAATCACGAGCATAGTCGGGTTTGGGATAGAATGTACGGGACACCCACTCCTTCCGCAGATCTCGACAGCTTAGTTGTGGATTTCCTGACCTATTATTGTTGTGGATTTGCTGGATTTGTTATGTTGGTAGTTTTGTTAATATGGGACTTATATAGACATATATACGTGCTTATGATATGTAGTAGCATATAGAAATATGGGACCTTATAGTTAAGATGATAGAAAGATATCATCGCCCTTGGACGACGTCGTTTGGCTTAGGGTAGTGTGCATACGAGGATGAGTATGCTCAAGTACCGAGTTGAGCATCACGTTCTGACGAACACCTTGGCGTTTCATCGGACTCCTTTTGAGGATGTCAAAGTAACCATGTGAAGGCTAATGAAGACATTAACCGCAATGAAAAAATAGTAGAAGGAAACCTCGAGACAACTTAAGCAAAACCGAGATGGAACCTATACAAGTACGAAGGCAACATGAAGACGAGGGTGGTTCTGAGGAAACAATAATGGAGCATTAATAAAGCAACTAGAGACAACAAACTTATGATTCTTCCAAGTGTCGTGTCGACAAACTGAAGACGCGAATGAAGTGGCGAGGAATACAGTCTCGCTCGAGGAGAAAAGTAGCATTCAATTAAGGCAAGTGTTGCATAGGCGCTCCTAAGCACGAGAGTCAAGATGAGAAGTATGGTCGAACAAATTGTGAAAGATTTAAGAGACCCGTAAGTTAAGCTTACGGAGGTACCATAAGATGAAGTGTCAATTTTACGAGAATATTGGCGGGTTGACTTATTCAGACATACGAGAGTTACGAGAAGAATCGCATCGTGAAGATTCACATGGTATAATTTTCTTAGTGGAGTTAACCGATTTCCGTTATGATGTTTGGCTAAGAAATGCCAAGAAGAAAGAAGTATGAGTAGATGTTGGTCCCAAGAGGATGAGAGACGCAACAAGAAGCTTTTATTTATGGAAAGACTTAAGTATATATTGTAGTACTTTTTCACATACATGAGGAAGCCTAACAGAAGAGCTAGTTGACCCGGAGATACAACTTAGTAACTAGTCTATTCGCACCGCTCTAGCCCCACTGGGTGAATCCCTAACAACCACAAGCCGTTGAACTCTCGCTTCTACACTCCTAACACCTAGTTATGTAAGCCAACAAGTGAGTTTTGCTTACGTGATAGAAGACAGATTGAAAGCAAAGGTAAAGCTGTCCAGTGATCAAGTAAAGGTTACGAAGTGAATGGACGATATATGGGGCTAGAATATTTGAGAAGGTGTACTTGAAGGACATCATAGAAGAATGGTTAAGCCTGTGAAAGAGAGTTATACGACAAAACAAGGCCGAGGAGGGTATAGTTATCCTATGAAAGAAGAAGGAAGCATAAAGTGTAGAATGAACTAACGGAGTTCAAGGTAAGAGTACCCCGAGGAGGGTAGCCTTCGTGGGAATGGCAACATGAAAAGTAAGAAGAAAGGTAGTTGTTGACCTTGGAGAAGGTCAGGTATAAATAAGTTGGCTGGTGACAACCACGAACGCACATGTGCCGGTTGTATATTGACGGGTGTAGATAAGAAGGGTAGACAAGACTATGGGAATATAGAGGATCGGTAACAAGATCTTGGAGTATTTCCGGTGGTTCGATGTAGGTAGTGAGGAAGTATGTCAACTGAAGCACAATTGTCTTAATCAAGTAATATTGAATGGGCTCAAGGCAAGTAACTGTAATAGACCTCCCAGGGAGGGATTGTAACGGCCCTTTTTGGCGACCTTCTTAGGTCATGGGATTGGCATATTTTGAAATGGCATGGATTAGAACCTTTAAGGTTTGATCATAATAAAGGGAACTAGTGGATCAAGAGGAAGGTGAAGCTTTCCTAGTTGCCTTACGCAAATGGGAAAATATATAAAGAGGATGCATGGTACTTTCGTGCTAATGAAACAGATTATATGTTGTTGTCCCGAACAAGATATGAGTCAAAGTTTCTAGACTCGCCCGAAGGAGCCATGGTGGCCATGGTGTGAATCGGATGACCGAGATTATAGTGACGCTACAAGCTTTGAGCTTAGTATGTTAGTACATGAGAAGTAATGAGTTGGAAATTTCAGTGGTTTTGAATGGGGAATTTCTTCTAGCATTTCCCACAGGGCATACTGGTACGGTGATGAGGAAAAGAACGGGACGGTGAAGCTGTACTATGATTATTGAGATATCCGTATGGTGTACGACAAGTAAGAGTATCATCGTTGTAGTGGACGGCTCGTTAGACTAGTTGCATGTGATTCCAATGTTTTATATGACCGACTTGAAGTCAACTAAGGGTAAGAAAACAAAGGACCTACGTAAGACGGTATTTTTGGAACGGTATGCTCACTACTAGTTGTGATGAAGCTGTTTGAGCTCACGAGTACGATCGACAAGCTTTGAGATTTTATAAATGACTATCAATCGATTTTCAGAATCGGATTACAATGGTGGTGTACAACGTGTGGTTTTTCAGGAGATTCCAAGGTGGACCATAACCTAATGTTATTCATGACATTACTGATGTGCGAGATGTACGAATGATTCTGTAAGTTTTGACTCTTGATAAGGGTTTGTTGTACTCTCAGAGTTGAGAGGAATAAGGTTGACACGGGATGACAATAATACAAGTTATGCGGGATGATATTTATGAGCAGAGTTATCTAAGTGGGAGTTAGGACGTCTAAAGTGACTTCCTAGGACATGTAGTGACAATGGGAGAGATCGAGTTGATCCAACGAAGACCAATGATGTAGGACCATCACATGGAAGATATCAAGGTCCCATTACTAGAGTAAGAGCTAAGGAGATCCAAGAAGTTACGTCAAGGGAAGTGCTATTGCTTGACACAATGCGTGAACCATTTAATTTCCATACATCATGTGTTAATCTTTTGGTGAATGTAGGAGCAAGCAAACCAAGCGAGGAGACCATGCCGACGTGCTCACTTCCCATGCAGCTCGAGGAGACCATGCAGACGTTGCTCACGTCCAAGGCAGCCCAAGAGGGGAGGCTGTTGCTCACGTCCAATGCAGCCCAAGAGGGGAGGCTGTTGCTCACGTCCAAGGCAGCCCAAGAGGATAGCAAGCTGCTAACGTTCAAGGAGGCCCAAGAGAGTAACCAGCTCCCTCATTTGGATCATCATTTGGGCTCTTAAAACCATCCAAATCACTCATGGATCTGTTGAACAATTCAGCCCATTCGGATAGTCCATTTTGGCTCTTAAAAAACGTCCAGCTCACTCCAAGGATATGCTTGAATAAGTCAACCTATTTTTATGCTGAAATAGTTGTTTGTTAAGTTGTTAGCTACATTAGAGGAAGCTCTCTTATTACCACCTTCCCACTAATGTTTTAGTTTTCTTTTCTTTATTTTTGTCTAGATAAAAGAGTCTATATATAGCCTCTTTTAGCTGCTGAATAGGTACGTTATTTTCATTGCTTAGAATTACAATTGTAATCATTCACAAAATCAATCAAAGAACAAGAGAGTTTTTGGTTGGCATTGCTGTTGTTTGCTTGGCTGAGCTTGTTCGTGTCAACCGCCTTCGGATTGGTGCTTCAAGCCTTCACGAGTCCCTCTTTGTGCTAGTCCAGCCGGAGCTAGTGTAAAGTTGTATTGGAGACGGGTCTAGGACATTCACGAAGTGGGGTTTTGGCTCTTCAGCCTTGGTTCCTTTTGTTGACTCTCTTTGGTTCTTCTCTACACCTTCCTGCGTTCATTTACCATCTACATTTCATTCCGCATCTGGATTCGCCTCATTCAGCCGGATTCGGGATCATTGTACCTAGATCGACTCATTCACGGACTAATACCGTATTAGTTGGTATCAGAGCTCAGTTGGTACAATTGATCACTCCTTTCTTCTTTGTTAACCTATTGCTTATCCAATTGAGGTTTAACTTGTGCTTGAAGTGTTCAAAATCAAAAACCAAGGGTTCTTAGTGCCGGACAACATCTTGAGGAGAGGTAAACACAAAACAAAAACAAGAAGAGCTCAACGCTTCATACACATTTCGGTAACCCTCTCTCCAATCAATTTTAGTTACCTTCTCTCCTTCAAATCTTTGACAAAGAACCCTTGGTTTTTTATTTTGAGCGACGGAATGAAGCTCCTTTTGAGGACCATACTTGGGAAGGTTACAATCGACCATTCCAGCAGCCAAGGCAAGGACGAGAACGTGATAATCTGCGACCCTATCAAGAGCAAGACGGACTCGGCAAAGTCAAAATCAAAATTCCCGTCTTTGAAGGAAAGTGTGATCCCGACGTCGACACCGAGTGGGAAACTAAAGTTGAGCAGATCTGGTTGTGTCACAACATCAGCGAGCCTAGGAAGGTTCAGCTAGCCGCTCTTGAGTTCCAAGGCTATGCTTTGGTATGGTGGGATCACGTAGTCAAAGAAAGAGTTCGAACATTGGATCCTCAAATCACCACATGGGAGCATATGAAGGCACTAATGAGGTCCCGGTTCGTGCCACCTCACTATACCCGAGAGCTTCGACAACGGCTGGAAAATTTGAGACAAGGCTCACTTAGCGCTGAGGAAGCCTATATGATACGGAATTGTCTGTGAATGAGTCGATCTAAGTACAATGATCTCGAATCTGGCTGAATGAGGCGAATCCAGAATGCGGAATGAAACGTGGATGGTGAATGGCGCAGGAAGGTGTAGAGAAGAACCAAAGAGAGTCAACGAAGGAACCAAGGCTGACGAGCCAAAACCCCACTCGTGAATGCCCTAGACCCGTCTCCAATACAACTTTACACTAGCTCCGGCTGGACTAGCACAAAGAGGGACTCGTGAAGGCTCGAAGCACCAATCCGAAGGCGGTTGACACACACAAGCTCAGCCAAGCAACAACAGCAATGCCAACCAAAAACTCTCTTGTTCTTTGATTGATTTTGTGAATGATTACAAATGTAATTCTAAGCAATGGAAATAACGTAACTAATCAGCAGCTAATAAGAGGCTATATATAGACTCTTTTATCTAGACAAAATAAAGAAAAGAAAACTAAAACATTAGTGGGAAGGTGGTAATAAGAGAGCTTTTTCTAATGTAGCTAACAACCTAACAAACAACTAATTCAGCATGAGAATAGGCTGACTTATTCAATTAACTCCTTGGAGTGAGTTGGCCGATTTTAAGAGCCAAATGGGCTATCCGAATGGGCTGAATTGTTCAACAGATCCATGAGTGATTTGGATGTGTTTTAAGAGCGCAAATGATGATCCGAATGAGCTGACTTGTTACTCTCTTGGGCCTCCTTGAACGTGATCAGCTGGCTGCCCTCTTGGGCTGTTTTGGACGTAAGCAGCAGCCTACCCTCTTGGACTGCCTTGGACGTGTTTGCTTGCCTCCCCTCTTGGGCTGCCTTGGACGTGATCAGCAGCTTCTCCTCTTGGGCTGCTTTGGATGTGAGCAACAGCCTCCCCTCTTGGGCTGCATGGGACGTGAGCAACAGCCTCCTCTCTTGGCTTCTTTGGACGTGATCAACAGCCTCCTCTTGGACTGCTTTGGACGTGAGCAACATCTCCTCCCTTTGCTTGCTTGCTCCTGCATTCATCAAAAGATTAACACATGAGGTATGACAATTAAATGGTTCACGCATTGTGCCAAGCAATAGCACTTCCCTTGACGTAGCTTCTTGGATCTCCTTAGCTCTTGCTCTAGTAATGGGACCTTGATAGCTTCCATGTGATGGTCCTACATCATCCACTCCTTCTTGGAAAGAATTCGACCCCGAATTTTCATCTTGTTCCGAATCTCCTTCATAGGGGCTCAAATCTCCTACATTAAAAGTGGTACTAACTCCATACTCTTTCGGTAAGTCCAACACATAAGCGTTGTCGTTAATCCGGTGTAAGACTTTGAATGGTCCATCACCCCGTGGTGCTATCTTGGAATGGCGTTTTGTCGGAAACCGCTCTTTCCTTAGATGTAGCCAAACTAAGTCGCCGGGCTGGAAAACCATCTTCCGACGTCCTTTGTTATTCCGGGCTGCAGTTTCAACGCCCTTCTTATCAAGTGCAGCGTTGGTCTTAGCATGAAGTTCCTTAATGTAGTCCGCCTGTTCCAAAGCATCAAAAGCTACTCGATCCTTTCGAGGAATCGGTAATAAGCCCAAAGGAGTTAAAGGGTTAAATCCATAAACACATTTGAAAGGTGATAACGAAGTGGAAGAATGCATGGTGCGATTATAAGCAAACTCGATATGTGGTAACATGTCTTCCCATTCTTTTAAGTTATCTTTCAACATGGTTCTAAGGAGGGTCGTTAGGGTCCTATTGGTGACTTCCGTTTGCCCATCTGTTTGGGTATGACTAGAGGTCGAGAATAGTAATCTAGTGCCCATTTTTCCCCAAAGCGTTTTCCAAAAGAAACTCAAAAACTTGACATCCCTATCACTAACAATAGTTTTAGGTATTCCATGCAATCTCACTATTTCCTTAAAGAAAAGATTAGCAACATTATATGCATCATCAGTTTTATGACATGGAATAAAATGTGCCATTTTAGAGAATCTATCTACTACCACAAAAATGGAATCTCTTCCTTTCTTAGTCCTAGGTAGTCCAACAATGAAATCCATACTTATATCTTCCCAAGGGCCATTGGGCGTTGGTAAGGGTGTATACAGCCCGTGGGGTTGTACCTTAGCTTTGGCCTTAAGACATTCAATGCACCTTTTCAGCATGTGTTCTACATCCCTTAACATATGAGGCCAATAAAAGTGAGTTTGCAACATGTGATAAGTTTTGTCCCTCCCAAAATGCCCCATTAAACCTCCTTTATGGGCTTTTTCCACCAATAAGATCCTAAGGGAACATCAAGGTATGCAAATCTTATCCACTTTAAACAAGAAACCTTCAAACACAAAATACTTATCATAGGGGCCTTGAGTAGTGCATCTATGAAATATCTTCCCAAATTCAGCATCATCCACATATAATTCTTTAATGTAAGTAAAACCTAACATCCTAGAATCCAAGGTGGTGATTAAGGTGTATCTCCTAGACAATGCATCCGCGACGACATTATCTGATACGGGATTGTCCGTGATTGAGTCGATCTAGGCACAATGATCTCGAACTGGGCTGAATGAAACGATTTCTGAATGCGGAATGGACGTAGGTTGATGAATGGCGCAGGAAAGGTGAGAGAAGAACCAAAGAGAGAGCCAATGAAGGAACCAAGGCTGAAGAGCCAAAACCCCAATCGTGACTGCCCTAGACCCGTCTCCAATACAACGTTACACTAGCTCCTGCTGGACTAGCACAAAGAGGGACTCGTGAAGGCTCGAAGCACCAATCCGAAGGCGGTTTGACACAAACTAGCTCAGCCAAGCAACAACAGCAATACCAACCAAAAACTCTCTTGTTCTTTGATTGATTTTGTGAAATGTTTACAAATG
Source organism: Fagopyrum homotropicum (assembly GCA_033239125.1). Taxonomy (NCBI): domain Eukaryota; kingdom Viridiplantae; phylum Streptophyta; class Magnoliopsida; order Caryophyllales; family Polygonaceae; genus Fagopyrum; species Fagopyrum homotropicum. Next base: position 66,671,529 of record BSWB01000005.1, read on the forward strand.
CAATTCTAAGCAATGGATTTAACGTAACTAATCTGCAGCTAAAGAGGCTATATAAATAGACTCTTTTTTCTAGACAAAAATAAAGAAAAGAAAGCTGAAAACATTAGTGGGAAGGTTGTAATAAAAGAGCTTCCTCTAATGTAGCTAACAACCTAACAAACCACTAATCAGCATGGAAATAGGCTGAATTATTCAAACTTATCCTTGGAGTGCAAGCTGGACGTTTTTAACGTTTTTAAGGAGCCAAATGGGCTATCCGAATGGGCTGCATTGTTCAACAGATCCATGAGTGATTTGGATGTATTTAAAGGGCCCAAATGATGATCCGAATGGGCTGAATTGTTACTCTCTTGGACCTCTTTAAACGTGATCAGCTGGCTGCCTTCTTGGGCTGTTTTAGATGTGAGCAGCAGCTCCCTTTGCTCTTGGGCTGCCTTGGACGTCTCCTCCCTTTGCTCTTGGGCTGCCTTGGACGTGAGCAGCAGGCTAACCTCGTGGGCTGCTTTGGACGTGATCGGCAGCCTCCTCTTGGACTGCATTGGGCGTGAGCATGGGCTGCATTGGACGTGAGCACCAGCCTCCTCTTGGGCTGCATTGGCGTGAGCAACAGCCTCCTCCCCTAGGCTGCATTGGACGTGAGCAACAGCAGCCTGCATGGTCTTCTCGAGCTGGATGGAAGGTGAGTATGTCGGCATGGTCTCCTTGCTTGGTTCCCTTGCTCCTACATTCACCAAAATATTAACACATGATGTAAGGAAATTAAATAGTTCACGCATTGTGTCAAGCAATAGCACTTCCCTTGACATAACTTCTTGGATCTCCTTAGCTCTTGTTCTAGTAATGGGGCCTTGATAGCTTGTATGTGATGTTCCTACATCATCCACTCCTTCTTGGAAAGAATTCGACCCCGAATTTTCATCTTGTTCCGAAACTCCTTCATAGGGGCTCAAATCTCCTACATCGAAAGTGGTACTAACTACAAAACCAAGAAAAATCACTCGGTTAGTATAGAAATCACATTTTTGAATATTAGCATACAAGTATTCTATACGCAATGTAGCAAGTACATCTCTCAAATGATTTTCATGCTCCTTTAAAGTCTTACTATAGATAAGAATGTCATCAAAGTAGACTACAACAAATAAACCAATATAAGGTCTCAAAATATGAAGTGGAATAGTAGAGTCATGAGGCACATTCACTAGAGATTTACACAAACTCATCATTAGCACATCAATAGAAGCATAGTTAGTGACATATTCATTCCTAGACTCAAGATAGCTACTTGTTGGTTGTACTAACAATGTGTGATGGATTTTGTTCTCTTTACTCTTAGGCCGTGTGATCTTAGGCTTGGGAGGGGTTCCTTGCTCTACCTTCTTGTTCTCATAGTACTCGGCTATTTGTAAAGGTGTCATAGGTTTAAGTATTAATGTTTTACCCTTATACTCAAAGCTATATTTGTTAGAAAACCCATCATGGACAACTTTCATATCATATTGCCATGGACGACCAAGCAACAAGTGACAAGCATTCATAGGCACAACATCACATGTAATAACATCCTCATATGATCCTAATGTTATATTGACCTTAGTTTGCTTTTGACCTTAAGTTCTCCACATTCATTCATCCAATGTAGTTTATATGGCCTAGGGTGATAAAATGTAAGAAGTTGTAATTTGTTTACCATTTCAGTGCTAGCTATGTTACAACAACTTCCTCCATCAATTATCACATTACACACTTTTCCTTTAATGCTACACCTAGTATGAAACAGATTTTCACGTTGGTTATCCTCACAAGGTGCTAGTTGGACATCCAAAGTTCTCCTAGCTATCAAAGATTCACCTTGTTCATACTCAATGCAATCATCATCCTCATTTTGTTCATTGTCATCATTTAAGGCATTTTTATCATCTAATTCCACATCATCCTCACTCTCATATTCTCCTAGATGGTTTATGATCAAAGTGCGTCTATTAGGACATTCTCTACTCATGTGACCTCTACCTTGACATTTAAAACACACGATGTCCCTAGTTCTAGAGTTAGAGATAGGAGTACTCCCTCTATGATCACTAAGGCTCATTCAAGGATCGTGGTGTAGTGGCTGTTGTAGACGACTTTATTTGCCCTTCTTGGCCTATAGGTGCCGATTTCCTCTCCTCCTTCCGGCCTCCTTGCTCCCTGCCGTGGCTATGCAGCCGGCTTCCTTGTGCGTTCCAAGCATTGGGCGTCCCGGAAGGTGGCTTGTATTCCCGGTTTCGCACCTTAGTCTTCCTTTCCACCTTGATGGCCAAGTGTAGTAATTGCTCCATGGTGCTGTATGGATACATATCAACCTCATCAGCCAAATTAGAATTCAGAATACGAAGGTACCTTGCCATAGCGTTTTCTTCATCCTCTAGAACGTTGGCCTTCACCATAGCAACTTGCATATTCATATATGCTTCCTCAGCGCTAAGTGATCCTTGTCTCAAATTTTCCAGCCGTTGTCGAAGCTCTCGGGTATAGTGAGGTGGGACGAACCTAGCCCTCATTAGTGCGTTCATATGCTCCCATGTGCTGATTTGAGGATCCAAGGTTCGAACTCTTTCTTTGACTACGTGATCCCACCATACCAAAGCATAGCCTTGGAACTCAAGAGCTGCTAGTTGAACCTTCCTAGGCTCGCTGAAGTTGTGACACAACCAAATCTGCTCAACTTTACTTTCCCACTCCGTGTAGACGTCGGGATCACACTTTCCTTCAAAGACAGGAATTTTGATTTTGACCTTTCCGAGTCCGTCTTGCTCTTGATAGGGATGAAGGTTGTCTCGTCCTTGCCTTGGCTGCTGGAATGGCCGAGTGTAGCCCTCCCACGTGTGGTCCTCAAAATGAGCTCCATTCCGTCGCTGAAAATCATCAACAAATGGTGGCATGTTAGAAGCATTAGGAAGGACGTTGGACTTTACATTACCTTGATCCGGCTGATCCGGCTCTCTAGTAACACGTGAAGGACCGCCAAACTCGTAGTTAGCTCTTAAAGGTGGTGTTCCGGCTGGTGGTGTTCGTGCTTCCATAGACTCCACTCGTTTGGATAGATTAGCTACGGAATCGGACAATTTTTTCAATATACTGATCATCTCAGGCGTGACGGTCTCGCTACTCGACTTGCTGGGACTTATGGACCTGGACATGCTCAAGTAACAAACAAAGAAACCGGTTAGGTTAGAAAACAAAGATCTCACTTGTGTATCGCTCACAACTCTCGTGGGTATTGCCTAGCTGGTGGCTCGAGTTGTAAGGATCCAACACCTTAAGATCGCGATTTCCGAACCTTCTTAGCAACCCTTTGGAACTAGAACTGCTGAAACCGATGTTAGTGACGGAGATGAATCAAGACACCCCTAATTGGAGTATTGACTGTTGGGTTGGTGTAGGTATGGTAAATTGTGTTTAGAATGATGTTTTGAGATGATTGAAAGAGTCGACTTGTGCTTGATTAATAAAAGAAAGGGGCCAACCGTTTTTTGTAGTGTTTTTTTTTTTTTAAAGATATCTTAGACTTTGTCAAAGATTTGTAGGAGAGAGAAGTAACCGTAATTGATTGCAGATAGGGTTACCGAAACGTGTATGCAGCGTTTGAGCTTTCTCTTTTGTTTTGTTTTCGTTTTGTGTTTGCCTCTCCTCAAGATGTTGTCCGGCTTTTGAATTGGCACACTTCAAGCACAAGTTAGATCTCAATTGGATAAGCAATAAGGTTAACAAGCAGAAGAAGTGATCAATTGTACCAACTGAGCTCTGATACCAACTGATACGGGATTGTCCGTGATTGAGTCGATCTAGGCACAATGATCTCGAACCGGGCTGAATGAAACGACGTCTGAATGCGGAATGGACGTAGGTTGATGAATGGCGCGGGAAAGGTGAGAGAAGAACCAAAGAGAGAGCCAATGAAGGAACCAAGGCTGAAGAGCCAAAACCCCAATCGTGACTGCCCTAGACCCGTCTCCAATACAACGTTACACTAGCTCCTGTTGGACTAGCACAAAGAGGGACTCGTGAAGGCTCGAAGCACCAATCCGAAGGCGGTTTGACACAAACAAGCTCAGCCAAGCAACAACAGCAATGCCAACCAAAAACTCTCTTGTTCTTTGATTGCTTTTGTGAAATGTTTACAAATGCAATTCTAAGCAATGGATTTAACGTAACTAATCTACAGCTAAAGAGGCTATATAAATAGACTCTTTTATCTAGACAAAAATAAAGAAAAGAAAGCTGAAAACATTAGTGGGAAGGTGGTAATAAGAGAGCTTCCTCTAATGTAGCTAACAACCTAACAATCCACTAATCAGCATGGAAATAGGCTGAATTATTCAAACTTATCCTTGGAGTGCAAGCTGGACGTTTTTAACGTTTTTAAGGAGCCAAATGGGCTATCCGAATGGGCTGCATTGTTCAACAGATCCATGAGTGATTTGGATGTGTTTAAAGGGCCCAAATGATGATCCGAATGGGCTGAATTGTTACTCTCTTGGACCTCTTTAAACGTGATCAGCTGGCTGCCTTCTTGGGCTGTTTTAGATGTGAGCAGCAGCTCCCTTTGCTCTTGGGCTGCCTTGGACGTCTCCTCCCTTTGCTCTTGGGCTGCCTTGGACGTGAGCAGCAGGCTAACCTCGTGGGCTGCTTTGGACATGATCGGCAGCCTCCTCTTGGACTGCATTGGGCGTGAGCATGGGCTGCATTGGACGTGAGCACCAGCCTCCTCTTGGGCTGCATTGGCGTGAGCAACAACCTCCTCTCCTGGGCTGCATTGGACGTCAGCAACAGCAGCCTGCATGGTCTTCTCGAGCTGCATGGAAGGTGAGTATGTCGGCATGGTCTCCTTGCTTGGTTCCCTTGCTCCTACATTCACCAAAATATTAACACATGATGTAAGGAAATTAAATGGTTCACGCATTGTGTCAAGCAATAGCACTTCCCTTGACATAACTTCTTGGATCTCCTTAGCTCTTGTTCTAGTAATTGGGCCTTGATAGCTTGTGTGTGATGTTCCTACATCATTATCCTTTCCTTTCTTATACTTGATAATGTACGGAAAGGTTTCGATGAACTCCATCCACCTACCATGCCGCCTATCTAGCTTATCTTGGCTCCTAAAGTGTCTAAGTGAATCATGATCAGTTTTCAAAACAAACTCTTGAGGCCAAAGGTAATATTGCCATGTTTTGAGTACTCTAAACAAGGCATACAATTCTTTGTCATAAGTGGAGTAGTTTAAGCATGCACCCTTCAATTTTTCACTAAAGAAAGCTAGAGGCTTACCTTCTTGCATAAGGACTCCGCCAATACCAATACCGGACGCGTCGCATTCAACCTCAAAGGGTTTAGTGAAGTCCGGTAGAGCGAGTAGTGGTGCATGGGTGAGGCGTCTCTTGAGCTCTTCAAAGGCTCTTTGCTGCGGTTCATTCCACTCAAAAGGAACCTTCTTTTTGGTCAAAGCCGTGAGAGGTGCTGCAATGGTGCTAAAATCTCTCACAAACCTTCTATAGAATGTAGCTAGGCCATGGAAACTCCTCACGTCGCCAACCGACCTAGGAGTGGGCCATTCATTGATTGCCTTCACCTTGTCCTCATCCACTTGCAAACCATTGGCACTTACTACAAAACCAAGAAAATCACTCGGTTAGTATAGAAATCACACTTTTGAATATTAGCATACAAGTATTCTATACGCAATGTAGCAAGCACATCTCTCAAATGATTTCATGCTCTTTTAAAGTCTTACTATAGATAAGAATGTCATCAAAGTAGACTACAACAAATAAACCAATATAAGGTCTCAAAATATGATTCATTAATCTCATGAAGGTACTAGGAGCGTTAGTTAAGCCAAAAGGCATTACTAGCCACTCATAGAGACCAAATTTGGTTTTAAAAGCTGTTTTCCATTCATCCCCTTCCCTCATTCATATTGATGGTAGCCACTCCTAAGGTCAATCTTTGTGAAAATTGTAGCTCCATGTAACTCATCAAGCATATCATCTAAACGGGGGATCGGGTATCTATACTTGATAGTAATGTTATTGATTGCTCTACAATCAATACACATTCTCCAAGTATTATCCTTCTTGGGTACTAGCAGGACGGGAACGGCACAAGGACTAAGGCTTTCCCGAACATACCCCTTATCTAGCAAGGCTTGAACTTGGTTATGAATTTCCTGGGCTTCCGTAAGGTTCATCCTATAGGCGGGCCTATTGGGAAGAGTGGCTCCGGGTATTAAATCTATTTGGTGTTCAATGCCCCTAATGGGCGGCAAGCCGGCTGGAATCTCCTCAGGAAAAACGTCCCTAAACTCGTCTAACAGCCCCTGGATAGAACTAGGAAGTGGAATCATAGAGTCATGAGGCACATTCACTAGAGATTTACACAAACTCATCATTAGCACATCCATAGAAGCATAGTTAGTGACATATTCATTCCTAGACTCAAGATAGCTACTTGTTGGTTGTACTAACAATGTATGATGGGTTTTGTTCTCCTTACTCTTAGTCCATGTGATCTTAGGCTTGGGAGGGGTTCCTTGCTCTACCCTCTTGTTCTCATAGTACTCCGCTATTTGTAAAGGTGTCATAGGTTAAAGTGTTAAAGTTTTACTTTTATACTCAAAGCTATATTTATTAAAAAACCCATCATGAACAACTTTCCTATCATATTGCCATGGACGGCCAAGCAACAAGTGACAAGCATTCATAGGCACAACATCACATGTAATAACATCCTCATATGATCCTAATGTTATATTGACCTTAGTTTGCTTATTGACCTTAAGTTCTCCACACTCATTCATCCAATGTAGTTTATATGGCCTAGGGTGATAAAATGTAAGAAGTTGTAATTTGTTTACCATTTCAGTGCTAGCTATGTTGCAACAACTTCCTCCATCAATTATCACATTACACACTTTGCCTTTAATACTACACCTAGTATGAAACAGATTTTCACGTTGGTTATCCTCACAAGGTGCTAGTTGGACATGCAAAGTTCTCCTAGCTATCAAAGATTCACCTTGTTCATACTCAATGCAATCATCATGCTCATTTTGTTCATTGTCATCAATTAATGCATTTTCATCATCTAATTCCACATCATCCTCACTCTCATATTCTCCTAGATGGTTTATGATCAAAGTGCGTCTATTAGGACATTCTCTACTCATGTGGCCTCTACCTTGGCATTTAAAACACACAATGTCCCTAGTTCTAGAGTTAGAGATAGGAGTACTCCCTCGATGATCACTCGAAGGCTCATTCGAGGATCGTGGTGTAGTGGACGGTGTAGAAGACCTTCTTTGCCCTTCTTGGCCTATAGGTGCCGACTTTCTCTCTTCCTTCCGGCCTCCTTGATCCTTGTTGTGGTTAGGCAGCCGGCTCCCTTGTGCTTTCCAAGCGTTGGGCGTTCCATGGGGTGGCTTGTATTCCCGGTTTCGCACCTTAGTCTTCCTATCCACCTTGATGGCCAAGTGTAGTAATTGCTCCATGGTGCTGTAAGGATACATATCAACTTCATTAGCCAAATTAGAATTCAGAATTCGAAGATTCCTAGCCATAGTGTTTTCTTCATCCTCTAGAACGTTGGCCTTGACCATAGCAACTTGCATATTCGTATAGGCTTCCTCAGCGCTAAGTGAACCTTGTCTCAAATTTTCCAGCCGTTGTCGAAGCTCCCGGGTATAGTGAGGTGGAACGAACCAAGCCCTCATTAGTGCCTTCAAATGCTCCCATGTGGTAATTTGAGGATCCAATGTTCGAACTCTTTCTTTGACTACGTGATCCCACCATACCAAAGCATAGCCTTGGAACTCAAGAGCGGCTAGCTGAACCTTCCTAGGCTCGCTGAAGTTGTGACACAACCAGATCTGCTCAACTTTAGTTTCCCACTCCGTGTAGACGTCGGGATCACACTTTCCTTCAAAGACGGGAATTTTGATTTTGACTTTGCCGAGTCCGTCTTGCTCTTGATAGGGCCGCAGATTATCACGTTCTCGTCCTTGCCTTGGCTGCTGGAATGGCCGATTGTAACCTTCCCAAGTGTGGTCCTCGAAAGCAGCTTCATTCCGTCGCTGAAAATCATCAACAAATGGTGGCATGTTAGAAGCATTAGGGAGAACATTGGACTGTAAATTACCTTGATCCGGATGATCCGGCTCTCTAGTAACACGTGAAGGACCGCCAAACTCATAGTTGGTTCTCAAAGGCGGTGTCCCGGCTGGTGGTGTTCGTGCTTCCATAGACTCCACTCGTTTGGATAGGTTAGCTACGGAATCGGACAATTGCTTCAATAGACTGATCATCTCAGGCGTGACGGTCTCGCTACTCGACTTGCTGGGACTTAGGGACCTGGACATGCTCAAGTAACAAACAAAGAACCGGTTAGGTTAGAAAAGCAAAGATCTCACTTGTGTATCGCTCACTCTCTCGTTGGTATTGCCTAGCTGGTGGCTCGAGTTGTAAGGATCCAACACCTTAAGATCACGATTTCCGAACCTTCTGAGCAACCCTTTGGAACTAGAACTGCTGAAATCGATGTTAGTGTCGGAGATGAATCAAGACACCCCTAATTGGAGTATTGACCGTTGGATTGGTGTAGGTATGGTGAATGTGTTTAGAATGACGTTTTGAAGTTGATTTGAGAGAGTTTTCATGTGCTTGATTAATAAAAAAGGGCCAGCCGTTTTGTATAGTCTTTTTTTGTTTTTTTTTTTGAAAGATCTCTTAGACTTTGTCAAAGATTTGAGGGAGAGAAGGTAACCGAAACTGATTGCAGCGAGAATTGTAGGAGAGCAGGTTACCGAATTGTGTATGCAGCATTTGAGCTCTCGTTTTGTTTTGTTTTCGTTTTGTGTTTACCTCTCCTCAAGATGTTGTCCGGAACTAAGAACCCTTGGCTTTTACTTTTGAACACTTCAAGCACAAGTTAAATCTCAATTGGATAAGCAATAAGGTTAACAAAGAAGAAAGGAGTGATCAATTGTACCAACCGAGCTCTGATACCAACTGATACGGAATTGTCCGTGAATGAGTCGATCTAGGTACAATGATCTCGAATCCGGCTGAATGAGGCGAATCCAGAATGCGGAATGAAACGTGGATGGTGAATGGCGCAGGAATGTGTAGAGAAGAACCAAAGAGAGTGAACGAAAGAACCAAGGCTGAAGAGCCAAAACCCCACTCGTGAATGCCTTGGACCCGTCTCCAATACAACTTTACACTAGCTCCGGCTGGACTAGCACAAAGAGGGACTCGTGAAGGCTCGAAGCACCAGTCCGAAGGCGGTTGACACAAACAAGCTCAGCCAAGCAACAACAGCAATGCCAACCAAAAACTCTCTTGTTCTTTGATTGATTTTGTGAATGATTACAAATGTAATTCTAAGCAATGGAAATAACGTAACTAATCAGCAGCTAATAAGAGGCTATATATAGACTCATTTATCTAGACAAAATAAAGAAAAGAAAACTAAAACATTAGTGGGAAGGTGGTAATAAGAGAGCTTCCTCTAATGTAGCTAACAACCTAACAAACAACTAATTCAGCATGAGAATAGGCTGACTTATTCAATTAACTCCTTGGAGTGAGTTGGCCGATTTTAAGAGCCAAATGGGCTATCCGAATGGGCTGAATTGTTCAACAGATTCATGAGTGATTTGGATGTGTTTTAAGAGCCCAAATGATGATCCGAATGAGCTGACTTGTTACTCTCTTGGGCCTCCTTGAACGTGATTAGTTGGCTGCCCTCTTGGGCTGTTTTGGACGTAAGCAGCAGCCTACCCTCTTGGACTGCCTTGGACGTGTTTTCTTGCCTCCCCTCTTGGGCTGCCTTGGACGTGATCAGCAGCTTCTCCTCTTGGGCTGCTTTGGATGTGAGCAACAACCTCCCCTCTTGGGCTGCATGGGACGTGAGCAACAACCTCCTCTCTTGGCTGCTTCGGACGTGATCAACAGCCTCCTCTTGGACTGCTTTGGACGTGAGCAACATCTACTCCCTTTGCTTGCTTGCTCCTGCATTCATCAAAAGATTAACACATGAGGTATGGCAATTAAATGGTTCACGCATTGTGCCAAGCAATAGCACTTCCCTTGACGTAGCTTCTTGGATCTCCTTAGCTCTTGCTCTAGTAATGGGACCTTGATAGCTTCCATGTGATGGTTCTACATCACTATACGAATATGCAAGTTGCTATGGTGAAGGCCAACGTTCTAGAGGATGAAGAAAACACTATGGCTAGGTAACTTCGTATTCTGAATTCTAATTTGGCTAATGAAGTTGATATGTATCCCTACAGCACCATGGAGCAATTACTACACTTGGCCATTAAGGTGGAAAGGAAGACTAAGGTGCGAAATCGGGAATACAAGCCACATCATGGGGCGCCCAACGCTTGGAAAGCACAAGGGAGCCGGCTACCTAACCACAGCAAGGATCAAGGAGGCCGGAAGGAAGAGAAAAATTCGGCACCTATGGGCCAAGAAGGGCAAAGAAGGTCTTCTACACCGTCCACTACACCACGATCCTTGAATGAGCCTTCGAGTGATCATCGAGGGAGTACTCCTATCTCTAACTCTAGAACTAGGGACATTGTGTGTTTTAAATGTCAAGGTAGAGGACACATGAGTAGAGAATGTCCTAATAGACGCACTTTGATCATAAATCATCTAGGAGAATATGAGAGTGAGGATGATGTGGAATTAGATGATGAAAATGCATCAATTGATGACAATGAACAAAATGAGAATGATGATTGCATTGAGTATGAACAAGGTGAATCTTTGATAGCTAGGAGAACTTTGCATGTCCAACTAGCACCTTGTGAGGATAACCAACGTGAAAATCTGTTTCATACTAGGTGTAGTATTAAAGGAAAAGTGTGTAATGTGATAATTGATGGAGGAAGTTGTTGCAATATAGCTAGTACTGAAATGGTAAACAAATTACAACTTCTTACATTTTATCACCCTAGGCCATATAAACTACATTGGATGAATGAGTGTGGAGAACTTAAGGTCAATAAGCAAACTAAGGTCAATATAACATTAGGATCATATGAGGATGTTATTACATGTGATGTTGTGCCTATGAATGCTTGTCACTTGTTGCTTGGCCGTCCATGGCAATATGATAGGAAAGTTGTTCATGATGGGTTTTCTAATAAATATAGCTTTGAGTATAAAGGTAAAACTTTAACACTTAAACCTATGACACCTTTACAAATAGCCGAGTACTATGAGAACAAGAGGGTAGAGCAAGGAACCCCTCCCAAACCTAAGATCACATGGCCTAAGAGTAAGGAGAACAAAACCCATCAAACACTGTTAGTGCAACCAACAAGTAGCTATCTTGAGTCTAGGAATGAATATGTCACTAACTATGCTTCTACGGATGTGCTAATGATGAGTTTGTGTAAATCTCTAGTGAATGTGCCTCATGACTCTACGATTCCACTTCCTAGTTCTATCCAGGGGCTGTTAGACGAGTTTAGGGACGTTTTTCCTGAGGAGATTCCAGCCGGCTTGCCGCCCATTAGGGGCATTGAACACCAAATAGATTTAATACCCGGAGCCACTCTTCCCAATAGGCCCGCCTATAGGATGAACCCTACGGAAGCCCAGGAATTTCAGAACCAAGTTCAAGCCTTGCTATATAAGGGGTATGTTCGGGAAAGCCTTAGTCCTTGTGCCGTTCCCGTCCTGCTAGTACCCAAGAAGGATAATACTTGGAGAATGTGTATTGATTGTAGAGCAATCAATAACATTACTATCAAGTATAGACACCCGATTCCCCGTTTAGATGACATGCTTGATGAGTTACATGGAGCTACAATTTTCACTAAGATTGACCTTAGGAGTGGCTACCATCAAATTAGAATGAGGGAAGGGGATGAATGGAAAACAGCTTTTAAAACCAAATTTGGTCTCTATGAGTGGCTAGTAATGCCTTTTGGCTTAACTAACGCTCCTAGTACCTTCATGAGATTAATGAATCATATTTTGAGACCTTATATTGGTTTATTTGTTATAGTCTACTTTGATGACATTCTTATCTATAGTAAGACTTTAAAAGAGCATGAAAATCATTTGATTGATGTGCTTGCTACATTGTGTATAGAATTCTTGTATGCTAATATTCAGAAAATGTGATTTCTATACTAACCGAGTGATTTTTCTTGGTTTTGTAGTAAGTGCCAATGGTTTGCAAGTGGATGAGGACAAGGTGAAGGCAATCAATGAAAGGCCCATTCCTAGGTCGGTTGGCGACGTGAGGAGTTTCCATGGCCTAGCTACATTCTATAGAAGATTTGTGAGAGATTTTAGTACTATTGTAGCACCACTCACGGCTTTGACCAAAAAGAAGGTTCCTTTTGAGTGGAATGAACCGCAGCAAAGAGCCTTTGAAGAGCTCAAGAGACGCCTCACCCATGCACCACTACTCGCTCTACCGGACTTCACTAAACCCTTTGAGGTTGAATGCGACGCGTCCGGTATTGGTATTGGCGGCCTTATGCAAGAAGGTAAGCCTCTAGCTTTCTTTAGTGAAAAATTGAAGAGTGCATGCTTAAACTACTCCACTTATGACAAAGAATTGTATGCCTTGTTTAGAGTACTCAAAACATGGCAACATTACCTTTGGCCTCAAGAGTTTGTTTTGAAAACCGATCATGATTCACTTAGACACTTTAGGAGCCAAGATAAGCTAGATAGGCGGCATGGTAGGTCGATGGAGTTCATCGAAACCTTCCCTTACATTATCAAGTATAAGAAAGGAAAGGATAATGTCGTAGCGGATGTATTGTCTAGGAGATACACCTTAATCACCACCTTGGATTCTAGGATGTTAGGTTTTACTTACATTAAAGAATTATATGTGGATGATGCTGAATTTGGGAAGATATTTCATAGATGCACTACTCAAGGCCCTTATGATAAGTATTTTGTGTTTGAAGGTTTCTTGTTTAAAGTGGATAAGATTTGCATACCTAGATGTTCCCTTAGGATCTTATCGGTGGAAGAAACCCATAAAGGAGGTTTAATGGGGCATTTTGGGAGGGACAAAACTTATCACATGTTGCAAACTCACTTTTATTGGCCTCATATGTTAAGGGATGTAGAACACATGCTGAAAAGGTGCATTGAATGTCTTAAGGCCAAAGCTAGGGTACAACCCCACGGGCTGTATACACCCTTACCAACGCCTAATGGCCCTTGGGAAGATATAAGTATGTATTTCATTGTTGGACTACCTAGGACTAAGAAAGGAAGAGATTCCATTTTTGTGGTAGTAGATAGATTATCTAAAATGACACATTTTATTCCATGTCATAAAACTGATGATGCATATAATATTGCTAATCTTTTCTTTAAGGAAATAGTGAGATTGCATGGAATACCTAAAACTATTGTTAGTGATAGGGATGTCAAGTTTTTGAGTTTCTTTTGGAAAACGCTTTGGGGAAAAACGGGCACTAGATTACTATTCTCGACCTCTAGTCATCCCCAAACAGATGGGCAAACGGAAGTCATCAATAGGACCCTAACGACCCTCCTTAGAACCATGTTGAAAGATAACTTAAAAGAATGGGAAGACATGTTACCACATATTGAGTTTGCTTATAATCGCACCATGCACTCTTCCACTTCGTTATCACCTTTCAAATGTGTTTATTGATTTAACCCTTTAACTCCTTTGGACTTATTACCGATTCCTCGAAAGGATCGAGTAGCTTTTGATGCTTTGGAACAGGCGGGCTACATTAAGGAACTTCATGCTAAGACTAAGGTTGCACTTGATAAGAAGGGCGTTGAAACTGTAGCTCGGAATAACAAAGGACGTCGGAAGATGGTTTTCCAGCCCGGCGACTTAGTTTGGCTACATCTAAGGAAAGAGCGGTTTTTCGACAAAACGCCATTCCAAGCTAGCACCACGGGGTGATGGACCATTCAAAGTCTTACACCGGATTAACGACAATGCATATGTGTTGGACTTACCGGACGAGTATGGAGTAAGTACCACTTTTAACGTAGGAGATTTGAGCCCCTATGAAGGAGATTCGGAACAAGATGAAAATTCGGGGTCGAATTCTTTCCAAGAAGGAGTGGATGATGTAGGACCATCACATGGAAGATATCAAGGTCCCATTACTAGAGCAAGAGCTAAGGAGATCCAAGAAGTTACGTCAAGGGAAGTGCTATTGCTTGACACAATGCGTGAACCATTTAATTTCCATACATCATGTGTTAATCTTTTGGTGAATGTAGGAGAAAGCGAACCAAGCGAGGAGACCATGCCGACGTGCTCACTTCCCATGCAGCTCGAGGAGACCATGCAGACGTTGCTCACGTCCAAGGCAGCCCAAGAGGGAAGGTTGTTGCTCACGTCCAATGCAGCCCAAGAGGGGAGGCTGTTGCTCACGTCCAATGCAGCCCAAGAGGGGAGGTTGTTGCTCGCGTCCAATGCAACCCAGGAGGGGAGGCACCTGCTCACGTTTAAGGCAACCCAAGAGGATAGCAAGCTGCTCACGTTCAAGGAGGCCCAAGAGAGTAACCAGCTCCCTCATTTGGATCATCATTTGGGCTCTTAAAACCATCCAAATCACTCATGGATCTGTTGAACAATTCAGCCCATTCGGATAGTCCATTTCGGCTCTTAAAAAACGTCCAGCTCACTCCAAGGATATGCTTGAATAAGTCAGCCTATTTTTATGCTGAAATAGTTGTTTGTTAAGTTGTTAGCTACATTAGAGGAAGCTCTCTTATTACCACCTCCCCACTAATGTTTTAGTTTTCTTTTCTTTATTTTTGTCTAGATAAAAGAGTCTATATATAGCCTCTTTTAGCTGCTGAATAGGTACGTTATTTTCATTGCTTAGAATTACAATTGTAATCATTCACAAAATCAATCAAAGAACAAGAGAGTTTTTGGTTGGCATTGCTGTTGTTTGCTTGGCTGAGCTTGTTCGTGTCAACCGCCTTCGGATTGGTGCTTCGAGCCTTCACGAGTCCCACTTTGTGCTAGTCCAGCCGGAGCTAGTGTAAAGTTGTATTGGAGACGGGTCTAGGGCATTCACGAAGTGGGGTTTTGGCTCTTCAGCCTTGGTTCCTTTCGTTGACTCTCTTTGGTTCTTCTCTACACCTTTTTGCGTTCATTTACCCTCTACATTTCATTCCGCATCTGGATTCGCCTCATTCAGCCGGATTCGGATCATTGTACCTAGATCGACTCATTCACGGACTAATACCGTATCAACCAAGGTGGTATTTTCGGTCCTACCTCCAAGGAATGTGGAGGAGGTATGCAACTTTTAGGTTGGTGGGCTATAACTACCGAGTTGCAGAATGGTTTCAATGCCCTTCCTTTCAGAGGAAGTATACGAGAATGGTATGGTCTAAGCCGTGTCCGTGGAGCTTTGAAAAGCAGCAGAGGTGAGTGATTTCTACTCCGATATCTTTTGCACAAACAAAGAGTCTTGTGGACTTGGTGACAAATAGTGATGCATCCAAGCGCGGCTTGGGATGCAAATGAAGTGACAAGAAAGGTTTCGCGTATGTGTTAGACAACTTTGGGCATATGAGAAGAATTACATATAAAGGGCTGAGATTTAGCCGATTTAATGTATGCACTTAAAATGATGTCGGTATTTTTGTTATGAAGGGACATGCTAGTCTTGTATGGAAGATAAGAGTATGATATATATATTTTAACTCAACAAGAGCTGAATACCCACCTGACGTGATGGCTAAAATTGTTTAAGGACTTCATTCAGGTGATTTTGTATCATCCGCGGTAGCTGAATGTGGTCACCAACACCCTTAGTAAGTGGACACTTCGAGAGGAAGCAAAAACTATACTGACGATTCAACTTAAGTTTATTAACTTAGATGATATTTAAAGAGGTCCGACATAAGGGCGGGATTTGTATGGCCTTGATGAAGATCCAGGATAGAAGGTCTCGAGGAGAGACACCATCAACCTTTATGGGTTGACAGTTTGTTGAGACGCCATGAGCGTCTATGTGTAGATATAACGACGAGCCGAGATAGAGCCTTTGGGAGGCTCACACTACCCTTACTAGTTCACCCTGGTGCTGGTAAGAGTTATCCGGATTGGTGATGTTCACATTGGTGAGGCGGGCTTAAGCCCGATGTGGCTAAGTACATAGCCAATATGCGACCCATCATCAGGTAAAACTTGAGCACCATAAGACGGGACGAGGACTTCATTCACCGCAAGTTACATAATGGGAATGGGATGATACCTCCATAAATGTTATTACTAGTTTTAGACCGAGTAAGAGTTGTGACGCAATTTGGGTTGTAGTAGACCAACCGACAAAGACAACGCGCTTTATACCCTATCGGGAAACAAAGCCGATGTGTTGGCTAGTTGTGGAAGCTACTAAGTTCATAGTGAGATTACTTGGGATACTGAGTACCATCGTCTCGGATCAAGGTGGGCGATTCACCTCGGGATTTTTGGCAGCATGATCATGCCGCTTTGGGTACCATTTGCATTTCATGACAGCTCTGGTGACAAGTGTGATCCTAACACTTCCCTTTGTTCAAGATTATGTATTATTATAATTGACATACGCCGTTCGGGATGACCCTTGGTAGGCATTAAATGTGTTGAAGTGTCGTACACCTTTGTGTTGGAATTAGAGTAGTACATGTGTGGATAGCCTGAGTAGATACAAGATGACCTCGCTCGATTAGCGATGGTCCAAGAGCGGATGCTAGTCGAGTTGAGTCGCCAGAAGGCGTATATAGATGAGAGGCGCAAACCTCTGGAGTTCAGATATGGAGTAGATCAAGTTGAGTCAAGAGTTTCACAAGCGCGAGCCGTCAAATGTTTGGCATTATAGGGAAGTTGAGTCCCCGACATTTTTTTTTGGACTTTTGAGATCTTGGAATGAGTTTGGGAAGTGGCTTACAAGTTGACGTTGCCACCAAGAATCGATGATGTTTACCATGTTTCATGTGTGTCAATCGAGGGAGTACATGTATGACTTGAGGTATGTTGTCAATCATGATGATCTAGTTGCGTAGACATGGAGCCAATGAGGCTAACTGGAAACGGAGGATGGTATCTTTGGTTGAGTTTTTCGACCCCTCGTTCTGTAAGTGAGCCTTGGCTGCTTGACCTTTTGTTCTTTTTCTAAATGAGCAGCCCTCTCTCTCTCTCTCTCTCTCTCCCCTTTTCGCATTACTCTCCTCCCACCATCTCTTCTCTCTATCTCTTTCTATGGAACTCTTGGCATCTTCTCCCATGGGGCTTCCTCTTCCTCCCGTGTGAGCTGATCATTCTGGATATGGAATAGAAACAGAGGACCCGAGGTATTGTAGGTAATCTCTTCCTCTTCTTCATCTTCTTCGCCTTTGAGTCTTAATGGTGGAAGCCATGGATTCTCAAGCTTGGTCCTCTTTTGTGTTGCATGTGATTGGATCCGATCTAGGCAGTGGTGTGGTGTGTGGATCCATGTGATGGACATCCATGAGGGAGAAAGCCATCTAGGAGGCACCTCTGCACATCAAGGAACCAACCGAAGACTTATCGGGATTGCTCTTCTGGAGTTCGACCGCACCCGTGGTTGGACAGCGCCGCGGGGTGCCCTCAGCACTAGAGCCGCAGGGGTGACTGGCCTGAGCCGCGGGGGCGGCTCCTCTGGGTCGCTGGAGCAGCTCCCTAGGCCGTAGGGGCGGCTTTGCCAGAACCCTGGCTGCCGGTGCAACCTTCTGCTCTTCTCCGTGGCCGCGCTTCCTTGTTCTGCGACAACGTACCTACCCCAATGAGTACCCCTTCTTCGATCTTGTGTCCGTCTCTTATCCTAGTGAGGTTATATCTTAGAATCATGCTAGATTGAATCTAACATAACCATGTGAAATGCCAAGTAGTGGCTTTGAACCTTAGGTGAGTGTTTAAGGATTGATTGAACGCTCTAAGGCTTGAATTGTGGATGTTATCCTGTGAGGCTTGTTGAGGTTGTGAGGTTGTGGTCTTATTATGATTGCTGAGATTGTGAAGACTAGGACGTGAGTATCCTAGCATGTGTTATGATGGTTGTGTTTTTGTTAGTTCGTGAGGACTATGAGTGTTATCCTAGATTATGAGAGTCTATGATCTTGTAAGATCAATATTGATGACATGATTTATGACACTAGTTTAGGCACTCATTTAGATAGTTTTCCATTCCTTTCATGCATGTGTTCCGCATTAGTTCGTGACGTTTACGCTTAATTCATGCATATCGTAGGAATAGACGTCTACACGAGCATGTGTCGGTTTTGTAGGTGTTTTGGGGACATTTGAGGCGTTATTGATCATATCCAAGGTTTGAGCCTCATGATGGTCCGGATTTATGGTTCCAAATGACCCATGCTTGGAGGAAAGAAGGCAAGGACCCTAGTTGGATGCAAGGAATGGTCTAACTCATGTTTAAGTGGTGTTTTGGGCTATTTTAGTGTCATCTCGGTCCAAGGCTTACCCATCTTGGCCGAGATGCTCCTTGGAGCAACCGGGATTCCTCTTTGGACAGCCCACGACACTTGGCACACACTTCCTATGTCATCCTTGCTTTTGGTGGAGTACTTATGTGATATTGCGGGCTGTTTTTCGAGGCTTCTTCCTCCCTTTTTCCATTTTCCTCTAGCTCTTCTCCAACACACTTTGGATTGTAGCTCTCTTCCAAGCATCCTTGTGGGTGTTCTTAGAAGAGATTATTGTAGTTTTTAGTTTTAGAGTGAGATTTGAGTGGTTTTGAGTGAGGTTTCCATTGTTTGTACCTTGAAGCTGCATCTTGGGCCCTTTGTAAGATTTGATAACTTCTATTCCAGCTTTGTAATGTCTTTTATTTGGTTCATTCTTCATTATCTAGCTATGACTTGCAAGCATGCTTTATTTATGAAGTTTGATCTAGAAATGTATGTTGTTGGCTAAGTAGATGCGATTCTAGAGTGAAGGAATGATGTTTATGCTTTTGACTATGATTGTATGAACTTGCATGTTAGCTTAGGATGGATTTGTGTTCAAAACATTAACTCAGTCCATGATCTTGGCCTGTTCTTCATACCATTTCGGCCGAGATGACTATGATCCACCCGAGATGCATGTGTTATTGTTCTATTGTTGATGCATCTTCATGTTAGGATGTAGATGTGTTGAAATACTAGTATTTGCTGATCCTAATCTAGCTTAGGGTTGTAACACCCCGATTCCGCGGGACTCGGGATGTCACATTGGGCTAGGATCTCACAATGGATCCTGACCCTAGCCTGACAACAAGTTCACTGGACCTTACAACATGGCACTGACAGATATAAAACAAATACATAAAACAGTATAAAATGTACGACCCAAAGTAAACAACAACATAGCCGAGTATATAAAACGACAACCTCACACAGGAGGTACAAAAGAACATCCTCACGCAGGAAGGGAACACAACAAACCCAAACCAACCGCCTAATGTACGAGAGTCCTCGGCCTGTCACCCTGCCAGATCACCCAATAGCGCCTAACCTGTAAACATCTACAACACGGTATGAAACCGTTAGCTAACCATACATATATGAGGTAATGCATAAGCACAAGCACAATCATGAAAGATAAACACATCAGCATGCTATCACACATTTACCCATTTATTATCTTTATATAATAACCATTCACTCAAAAACCGTATATATATAGATAGATGAAAGTATGTGACACGAGGACCGATACATCCCCGCCTGTGAGTACAATGTCCAGCTGTACGAGTATCGGTCACACAATCCGTGTACCCTATGGGAGTGGATTGCGCCCTTCCTGTAAACCAGTCTGGCCCGACATCAGAGAACCTCCCAGACTCCATGGCGGGATGAAAGGGAAAGGTTATCACAGCCACGCGTTGGGGTAGTCAATAGAACATAGGTCGATAAAAACGACAACTCATGCTATCATAGCAAACATATAAAGCACACACCACTCATGCAAATACCCAATATAGGGATGGTAGCTAAGTAAGTCCTACGGACTTACCTCAACCTCGTACAAACTCAACCACGATCACTTCTACACTAGAGGGACAACACGGCCTATAAACAAGGCATAAAGAGATATATCAACCTCTATTCATCAAAGGGGTTACACCTAGACCCAAAGGGATCCATGAGGATCATACTCAATCTATAAGCCTCACAACCAACTAAACCTCAATATCTCAGTCTAACTCACAATTCCTCAAATCTCAAGGTAATATCTAATCAACATTCCTCAATCTGAATTCTAATCCTAATTTAATTAATTAACCTTTAATTAATTAATTAGATTTCGCCAGAATAACGTTTTGCCCGCAGGCAATTTCTAAACCCCCTGTCATCAGATTTCATCAAACAAACAACCCATAATCACCAGAATAAAATAACGACCATAATGGAATTCATAATTGTCCTATTTGACAAGCCTAAAGTCAATTTAGGCCAAATCGCAGTGCGAAAAACGAATAAATTCATAACTTATTCGTTACTAACCCGATTGACGATCTAAAAGAAGATTCGGAATCACAACGACGCTGGCTACGCATGGACATCATCAAATTCACCGGAATTTGAGCGACGGAACCGTCATGGTAACATATATGCTCGACCAGCCCTCCATATACTCGGAAATGCAGAAACTCGGTACCGTTATGAAGAGAATGAAGAGAGGAATCCAGAAACTCAAACGGAATTGAAATTGGATTAGAAACGGAGAGTAGATCTGAGTTTGAAGGTTGAGAGAAATCAGAGTTTTTACGAGGAAACGTGAAATGAAATGAATTAATAAAGGATTTTCCGCTATTTATAGTGAAGACGATAATTATCCTTTAGTAAAGTCGATAATTATCCTTTAACCGATCCAAATGCGGGTCGAACCTCTTTCTCCAAACTTCTCGAGATTGGAACATTAAATCTGGAATATTGTAGGGATAATTATTACACAACTGCCTCGGAAAACGTGGTATTCCTAAGCCGTCTTTCTTAGCCGTTAAGAAACGAAATAGCGACTGTTTTGGCCGTTTTGCCTCTCCATGTTATTTCATATCTAGACATATCTGATGTCCTGATCATTTCTCTCAACTGCATTTTTATTAATTGGAGCTCCCAAATGCTCCAAATAACACCGGAGGGTAAAAATAATTACCCGGGGGAAAAAGTAAAAATTTCCCCAAACGTCCAAAATTACGCCGGGAACATAACGGTGGGACTCTTACTCATCACTTGCGAAGTCTTCACGAGTTATATGTTAATTACTATCAACGATTAAGTTAATCAACATTAATTAGAATTCGAAATCCTAGTTATTACATCACACACCCCTTAAAAAAAGGTTTCGTCCCGAAACTTGCAAAATCCCAAAGTCATCTCGGACCCATAAGCCGAGGTATAACTCTCACTCTCTCTCTCGGAGGTATCACATCTCCGTTCAAAAGGTCATCACCTATAACAATCTATAACCTCAATGTCACCATGGAGGAATCATCAACTCCAGAAAACAAGGTCATAACGCTACCCAAAGGCGTAGAGGAATCACGTCTCTCGCCATACCACATCACAAGGCATAGAGGAAGCACATCTCTAGCCCAAACATATCACAAGCATAGAGGAAATACGTCTCTAGCAAACCATAATCATATATATCGTATGGAGGAATCACATCTCCACTAAAACTATGTCCATCAAGGTAGCATGGAGGAAAGAACCATCTCCAGCTGAATCCTAATCACACTCAAATAGCATGAAGGAAAGAACCATCTCCAGCTATAAATATAATCATACTCGGGTAGCATGGAGGAAGTAATCATCTCCAGCTATAACATACATCACGCTAGCACATCAAGATCTACTAAGATCATAAATCACATCACAACTAGCATGGAATAACACATCAAGGCATATAAGCACATAAGCACAACATTCATCAAGATAGCACTAAGATCTACTCGTGCTCCCACAAATGGGTCTGTCCCAACATATACTCTAGATAGTTCCTCAGGACACTATCCTCAGTCTCTCACATAGCCTCTTCAAGTCTTCATCTTTACCATCATATCCTCAATATGGGAATGTCTTTCGAATGCAAGCATTTCATATCTCATTCCAAGAATGTAATCGAATGCTCAACAAAAGTGTGGTTGGACTCAACCATCAAATCATCGTAACTCACAAGGTGTCTCGAGTCTGGTATATACTTCCTCAGTTGAGACATATGAAACATTGGGTGGATATCCTCTAATCTCAGAGGCAAAGCTAAACATCATGCTACCTTCTCTGTACTGATCGATCTCAAATAAACCATAGTGGAAACTCAGTTCCCTTTCCATATTAACACGTCTAACGTCTTGCAGCTGAGATACTTACAGCCAGACATGAACTCTCGCTTGAACTTTAGAGGTTAATGCCTCTTGTCTACATATAATATATGGCGACTCTGTACAGCCAGCATTCTTCCTTCAATCAACGTTACTTGACCTATAAAATCTTGAATCTGGTCAGGTGTTATTCCACTACTACTGCTAGATCACTTCTAGCATAAGGATCTACGACATCTATGTCTATATATAATGCCTCATAGGGCCATCCCAGAAAGATGCACGTCCTTCATTGTTATATAATAAACTCATTAATGGAAGGTAACATAACCATCCACGTTTCCCATTCAACATACAACTTATAATAGATCTTTAAGATCTAGATGATCCTCTCTAACTGACCATCAGTTAGGGGGTGAAGTGTAGTCATGAGGTACATACTCGTTCCCAAAGCAGTCTGAATCTGCTGCCTAAAATCTCAAAGTAAAAACATTCATCTCGATCAGAAATAATCGTTCTCGGTATACCATGGAGTCTCACTATCTGTCTAGTGTACTCCTCAGCCAATTCATTCACTAGCCACGTCCTTCTGATAGAAATGAAACGTGCCGGTTTCATTAATTTGTTACCAACAATCCAGATAACATAAATCTTCTACTGGGTCACAATCCCATAAAAAAAGTCCATAGAGTCCTCCCAAATTCTACTACTGCACTGGTAGTGAGTGGGGCTTATCTCTAGATCGGAAATACTCTATCTGGACCTGCTAACAGGTCACACACTGTATCACAAATCTGGTTATATCGGCTTCATACAATATAATCGTCTCATCTCGTGGTCCATCTTACTCGTACCTGAATGTACTGAATAAGGCGTGCAGTGGGCATACCGTAATATTCTCTGTCTCCATCTGCATCAGCAGGTACACAAAAGTGGTCATGACTTTTCATCAGTCCATCTACTCCCATGGAGAACAATGGTGCCTCAGTACGAGACATCCTTTCTCTAAACCTTGTCAAGGCCGGGCAGGTCTCTTGCTTCTGTTGGACTTCATCCAACAGACCAGGTAGAACCTCTGGGGTATAACAGGGTATCCTCATCAAGGAACTGATTGTTCAACTCTAGCCAAGCTAGATCTCTCTGAAGTTGAGGCTGAACTATCAGTCTCACAATCATCTTCTCTTGGAGCGTCTTTTCATTCAAGTTATCGGCGACAACATTCAACTTCTCTGAATGATATGGAATCGTCAAGTCAAAGTCTTGATCAACTTAAGCTCTTAATATTGGCGGTTATTCAACCCTTATTGCATAAAATATACTTCAGATTTCTATGATCTACAGAAATCTGACATGAAGATCACACTGGTACGGTCTTCAAAACTTAAAGGCTTGAACTACCACTACTAACTCTAAATCATGAGTCGGGTAGTTCTCATCATACGTTCTCAGCTATAAACACACATATCAATAACCCTACTCCTCTGTAGTAATACACATCTCAGACTTAGCTGGGATGTATTACCGTAAATCACGGGATCCCAAAAATTTCCTCACTAAAACAGAATGGAAGGAGAGGTCAAATGCCTCCTCAACTCTTCAGAACTTAGACACACTGCTCTCATCACGTAGTTATGGTGGTCTTCTCAAAAGACTCGCAAATGAATACGTAATCATATAAAATCCTTCCTCAAAGCATTGATAGCAATCGGATGAGCCGAGAAAACTACGTATTCCTTAATGTTCATCAGTATCTCCCATGGTACAACATACTAAATTATCGCTTGGTCAACCATGATCCCACTGGCGGAGACATTATGGCCTAAAAAGGCTACCACTGGTTCTCAACTTACACTTAGAGAGCGTAGCATACAACTCTCTATCTCTCGAAATCTGCAAAGGTCCTCAGACGATCGGTCTACTATTCTCTGCTATGAGAGATACCGACATGTCATCAATGAAGTCCACCACCAACTAATCAAGGAAGTCGATGAAGATACTGTTCATCAACTCCATAAAAACTACTAAAACATTCGTCAACCCAAATGACATCACTACAAACTCGTAGTGTCCATAACGGGTATGGAATGTTATCTCATACACATGTTGCTCTCTCATCCATGACTAGGGATATATTGAGCACAAAGGAATCTTGAAAACACAATTGCTTCTTGAAGCTAACTCATCAGGTCGTTAATACGGAACATGGAACCCACTAGGGTAAAAGAAGCCCGTTTCAGTCAACTTTTCAAGTTATCTGTACAATATCTCAACAAGCACCATATAGTGTGGCTTTCCCATTCAATCTTGTATCATACTTCAACTCGATAACAATATCCACACTCCGCTGAGGTGGCAACTAGACGGTTCAATAACACGTCTATAAACTCATAAACAACTGGAATACCTTCTATTGTTGGACTATCTCGCTCCTTCATGGTATAACACTAGAAGGCGTCATGTCCCTCTTCTATCAGTTCGCTGCTCGTACAGTCCTGATGACAAACCCGTCTCTTCAAAGGTCTTAACCTTAGAAGACCTCTATTATTTTACCATCTCAGTAAAGACTATAATAGCCTTACTATTAATATCTAATACCGCATGATATCTATTCATCCAATCCATACACATAATGACTTCCTCATGCACCTACGGCATGACAAAGAAGTCTACAAGCCATACACAAGTCCCGGAATAAGGGAACAACCACATATCTCGCGGGTACCTCAGACCCCTAGCTGGTAATCCTGTAAAGGAAAGTTCACCTTCTACTATATATCAAAGATCAACCATTAACGCATGCATCGAAAGACAAGAAGTGCATAGCACTCATAACAAACAAAACTCCACTAGGTAAACCATTAACGAGAATGGTACCTGTAACAGCTAACTCCCGTAGCTCCACTA
Source organism: Fagopyrum homotropicum (assembly GCA_033239125.1). Taxonomy (NCBI): domain Eukaryota; kingdom Viridiplantae; phylum Streptophyta; class Magnoliopsida; order Caryophyllales; family Polygonaceae; genus Fagopyrum; species Fagopyrum homotropicum. Next base: position 66,696,802 of record BSWB01000005.1, read on the forward strand.
CATATCATTACTCGATCTCGGATCTATGCTCCTCAAGTATCACTGAGGTCCTCACTATAGCCTCCACTTCCACTCTTTCAACACCGGAAAGAGGAAGGTCTTGCTGGGAAGAAACACTACCTTGCTGACAGAAAGGGGCCAGATGGCCTAGTTCACCACAGATGAAACAAGCTATCGGTGCCAAAGGGCACTCAGAACGCAAATGGTCTGGATAGCCACAATTGTAACATAATTGTCTCATTCTTGCAACCTATGCAATTGAAGGGTAACTCGACCTTCATCGTCCACCTGGAATGATCTCACTCTTGAAGGGAACTTGTAAAGGCAATGCCTTGCCCTGTCGACAAAACTTCGCTCTATGCCCTGCTTTACCACACGTAAAGCATATGATGGCCGCCTTTGGGCACACAGCTCGCTAGTGTCCCAACTTCTACGCAATTAAAACACTGTAGTTCCTTGCTAGTCATCTTCATGGCCAAAGGATAACTAGATTGTCCTGATATTGGACTTGGTTCCCCATTCATCATCTTTGCTTCTCCAGTAATTGATTTAGTCCATTGCTTCTTTCCGGATCCAGAAGCTTCAGTTGATCTCACAATTGTTGGTAAATCCGGTGTGGATCTACCCGCTATCACCGCTTCATATACTTGTTACATATATTCTTGAAACTTGGATCTACTCAAGGAGACACGATCAGCCTCTTCAAACTCGTTCTCTGCCATAGGCGAAACTGGTCCTTGACTTATCACCACTGGAGGAAGAGGGGGTGTACCCCTACCTCATCCCATTACAGATACTGCTCTAGTCTGAGTCATCTGTAGGATATACGCACCTAATCTTATAAGGCTATATATATGCCATAGGTATCGATATGTATATAATACATCCACATAATCCATAGTACACACAGATATATATACATATCTACGCTGCAGAGATCCATGGCAGAGGTGACGACTTCTCGTACATTCTATCCCAAAACCACACTTAAAACCAAAACCTTTGAAAACGTCAGATCCCATGTGGGCTCTGTTTATTTTACCTATCAAACCTCATTGCAGGTAGCAAGTGCCATTGTTATCAACCTGGGCTCTGATACCAACTCTGTAACACCCCGATTCCGCGGGACTCGGGATGTCACATTAGGCTAGGATCTCACAATGGATCCTGACCCTAGCCTGACAACAAGTTCACTGGACCTTACAACATGGCACTGACAGATATAAAACAAATACACAAAACAGTATAAAATGTACGACCCAAAGTAAACAACAACATAGCCGAGTATATAAAACGACAACCTCACACAGGAGGTACAAAAGAACATCCTCACGCAGGAAGGGAACACAACAAACCCAAACCAACCGCCTAATGTACGAGAGTCCTCGGCCTGTCACCCTGCTAGATCACCCAATAGCGCCTAACCTGTAAACATCTACAACACGGTATGAAACCGTTAACTAACCATACATATATGAGGTAATGCATAAGCACAAGCACAATCATGAAAGATAAACACATCAACATGCTATCACACATTTACCCATTTATTATCTTTATATAATAACCATTCACTCAAAAACCGTATATATATAGATAGATGAAAGTATGTGACACGAGGACCGATACATCCCCGCCTGTGAGTACAATGTCCAGCTGTACGAGTATCGGTCACACAATCCGTGTACCCTATGGGAGTGGATTGCGTCCTTCCTGTAAACCAGTCTGGCCCGACATCAGAGAACCTCCCAAACTCCACGGCGGGATGAAAGGGAAAGGTTATCACAGCCACGCAGTGGGGTAGTCAATATAACATAGGTCGATAAAAACGACAACTCATGCTATCATAGCAAACATATAAAGCACACACCACTCATGCAAACACCCAATATAGGGATGGTAGCTAAGTACGTCCTACGGACTTACCTCAACCTCGTACAAACTCAACCACGATCACCTCTACACTGGAGGGACAACACGGCCTATAAACAAGGCATAAAGAGATATATCAACCTCTATTCATCAAAGGGGTCACACCTAGACCCAAAGGGATCCATGAGGATCATACTCAATCTATAAGCCTCACAACCAACTAAACCTCAATATCTCAGCCTAACTCACAATTCCTCAAATCTCAAGGTAGTATCTAATCAACATTCCTCAATCTGAATTCTAATCCTAATTTAATTAATTAACCTTTAATTAATTAATTAGATTTCGCTAGAATAACGTTTTGCCCGCAGGCAATTTCTAAACCCCCTGTCATCAGATTTCATCAAACAAACAACCCATAATCACCAAAATAAAATAACGACCATAATGGAATTCATAATTGTCCTATTTGACAAGCCTAAAGTCAATTTAGACCAAATCACAGTGCGGAAAACGAATAAATTCATAACTTATTCGTTACTATCCTGATTGACGATCTGAAAGAAGATTCGGAATCACAACGACGCTGGCTACGCATGGACATCATCAAATTCACCGGAATTTGAGCGACGGAACCGTCATGGTGACATATATGCTCGACCAGCCCTCCATATACTCAGAAATGCAGAAACTCGGTACTGTTATGAAGAGAATGAAGAGAGGAATCCAGAAACTCAAACGGAATTGAAATCGTATTAGAAACGGAGAGTAGATCTGAGTTTGAAGGTTGAGAGAAATCAGAGTTTTTACGAGGAAACGTGAAATGAAATGAATTAATAAAGGATTTTCCGCTATTTATAGTGAAGACGATAATTATCCTTTAGTAAAGTCGATAATTATCCTTTAACCGATCCAAATGCGGGTCGAACCTCTTTCTCCAAACTTCTCGAGATTGGAACATTAAATCTGGAATATTGTAGGGATAATTATTACACAACTGCCTCGGAAAACGTGGTATTCCTAAGCCGTCTTTCTTAGCCGTTAAGAAACGAAATAGCGACTATTTTGGCCGTTTTGCCTCTCCATGTTATTTCATATCTAGGACATATCTGATGTCTTGATCATTTCTCTCAACTGCATTTTTATTAATTGGAGCTCCCAAATGCTCCAAATAACACCGGAGGGTAAAAATAATTACTCGGGGGAAAAAGTAAAAATTTCCCTAAACGTCCAAAATTACGCCGGGAACATAAGGTGGGACTCTTACTCATCACTTGCGAAGTCTTCACGAGTTATATGTTAATTACTATCAACGATTAAGTTAATCAACATTAATTAGAATTCGAAATCCTAGTTATTACAAGGGTAACCTTTGGTAGCAACCTATTTGAGGTTTGAGACTTACTCAGTAATGGCCTTTTAGATACATAAGATGATGAACTCTAGGTAGTAGTGAGCCTTAACGGCCACTATTGGATTGATGTCCTAGGATCGTTGCCTAAGACTTACTTTTTTCGAGACTTACCCGGTAAGGAGGGGTTTGACCCTTTGGTAGTGGCCAGTTTGTGTAGAATTCCCGTCCTTAGGTTCCTTGAGACTTACCCGGTAATAGGTACTTAGGTTCGAGACTTGTGGAGCATGAGACTTGGTAATTGCTCCGATTAGAGAAACACCCAACTCCGAACAACCGTAACCTTTCCTTTGATGTTTTGATTGCATGAGTCCATTGCATAACCGGAATTTCGAATCTCTAGAATTTGCACCTTATCTCCTATCTTTGTGTTTGTGTGTCGTTTGCTTATTTGTGTGCATATATTTTGTGATCCTTGTTTGATCACCCAAAACCAACCAAAAATATTGTGTTTTGCATTTCTTTATTCCTTGTCTTGTCTTAGTTTGAATTTACACTATCTTTGATCATTGATTGGCTTGATTTCACCCCAGTCCTTGTGTTCGACCGCGAAATACTTTCCTTTCTACAAAACGATCCGTACACTGCAGTTTTCGCTAGGTAGTTTAGGATTTTAGTTCGAGTTTATATATGTAAAGCTTTTGGTGCTATCTTTCTAGCGTAACCAATAGGATTAGAAGTCTAAAAACTTCTAGCTTATGGGAGCGATGTTGATTACGTTCGTTGTTTTGAACAGGCTTTGAGTACTTTCCTACGGGAAGTGAGATCGGTTGTTCTCGGTTTAGCTTGGAGACGAGGTAAGTCTCTGGACTTACTTAGATAGCTTTTATGTATTGTTGGCCCAAGTGTATGTTTATCGGGCGGTGACATCACTGCCCAGCTCACGAGGGAGACTGCGAGGTTCTATGCGACCAAGCCATACACGGTATAAAGGGGAGGGCACTGAAGCACTCCATATGGTATGCGGGAGGTGCGCCGAACCACTCATGTTGGTTATACGGGGACAGGGGCGAGAGTCTTAAGACTTTTTTGTGTCACAATCTTAATAATTGGAATTAGTAATGGAATGACGTAAAGAAATGATAATAAACCGGCTTGTGTGTGTGAGAATGTTATGTGTTTATGATTACTTATGTGTGTGTTTGCCTTTACCGTCTTTCTAATACATATAATGTTAGCTAACGGTTTTATAACGATGTTGTAGATGGCTTGAAGGTTAAGGATGTTGTCGAGTGATCCGTAGGAGTGGGCAGCCGGGGTTCCATACATCATAAGGTGAGCTGGGGATTTGAGTCTTCGTATTATTGTAATGTTTTGTATATTGTTGATGTTGTTGTAAGAACTCGGCTGGAGTCTTTCTTTCATTAGTATTTGATGACGTGATTTATGACGCTAGATTAAGCACTCTTTTAGGTAGTTTTTGCATTCATCCATGCATGGTTTTGCCTAAGTTTGGGACGTTTATGCTTAATCAAGTCATTTTGTCAGAATAGATGTCTACACGAGCATTTGACGGTTTTGTAGGTATTTTGGGGAGCTTTTATGCATTATTGATCACATTCGAGGATCATGCCTCGTGACGGCCCGAATTCAAGGTTCCAATGAAGCATGCCTAGAGAAAAGAAGAACAAATTTACCTTAGTTGGTGCGAGCCATGCAATGACTTTGTGTTTAGCCATGATCCTAGCCATGCAGCCACTCATCTCGGTATAGCCCCCACCCATCTCAGCCGAGATGCCCTCTGAAGGGACCGAAATCGCCTGCTAGACCACCTTGACACTTTACAAAGTCCTTCTAGCCCACGACATTTCTCTCCCATGACGGAGGTGAAGTGTTATATTGCAGCTTGCACACATTTTGCAAAAGATTCTCACATTGGAATGAATTTTGAATCTTGTTGGGCAAGCCATAGTGTGGAGAAGAGAAGAAGAAAGCTCCCATTGAAGAGAAGAAGAAGAACACACCTTTTGAGAGCTTTAGAGTGAGTTTTTGAGAGTCTTGTAGTGAGGAAACCTAGCACTTTAGAATCAAGGGTGGTCAACAAAGAGTGTCTCCTAGATAATGCATCAGCAACTACATTGTCCTTTCCCTTTTTATACTTGATAACATAAGGAAAAGTCTCAATGAACTCCATCCAACTACCATGGCGCCTATCTAGTTTATCTTGACTCCTGAAGTGTTTTAAAGATTCATGATCAAAATGCAAGATAAACTCTCTAGGCCACAAGTAGTGTTGCCATGTCTTAAGTACTCTAAACAAAGCATATAACTCCTTATCATAAGTAGAATAGTTAAGACATGCTCCTTTGAGTTTCTCACTAAAGAAAGCAATAGATTTATCTTCTTGCATAAGAACACCTCCAATTCCAATTCCGGATGCATCACACTCCACTTCAAATGGCTTGTTAAAATCTGGAAGAGCAAGCAAAGGTGCATGAGTGAGAACCTCCTTAATCTTGTTGAATGCATGGTCCTGCGCACTACCCCACACAAATGGCGTGTTCTTCTTGCATATTTCCATCAATGGGGTTGCAATGGTGCTAAAATCACGCACAAAATGCCTATAGAAGCTAGCAAGACCATGAAAACTCCTAACATTGCCAATAGAGCTCGGAATAGGCCAATCTCGAATGGCCTTGATCTTCTCCTCATCCACTTGTAAACCGTCTATGCTCACTACAAACCCAAGAAAAATAACTTTATTAGTGAAAAAGTCACATTTCTTAAGATTGGCATACAAGTGTTCATCTCTAAGAGTAGAAACAACTTCCCTTAGATGTCTTTCATGCTCCTCTAATGATTTGCTGTAAATGAGAATGTCATCAAAGTAAACAAGAACAAATTTACCTATAAACTTTCTCAAAACATGGTTCATTAATCTCATGAAAGTAGAAGGAGCATTAGTAAGTCCAAATGGCATAACAAGCCACTCATATAAACCAAACTTGGCTTTAAAAGTAGTTTTCCACTCATCCCCTTCCTTCATCCTAATCTGATGGTATCCACTCCTAAGATCAATTTTACTAAACATAGTGGAACCATGAAGCTCATCTAACATATCATCAAGGCGTGGGATAGGGTGGCGATACTTAATGGTTATGTTATTGATAGCCCTACAATCAACACACATCCTCCAAGTATTATCTTTCTTAGGCACTAAAAGCACGGGGACAACACATGGACTAAGGCTTTCCCTCACATAACCCTTATTTAAGAGCTCTTGCACTTGGTTTCTAACTTCTTGGCTCTCATTAGGGTTCATTCTATAGGTTGGCCTATTCGGTAAGGTTGCTCCCGGAATGAGATCTATTTGATGCTCTATACCTCTCAAGGGTGGTAGGCCATGGGGTATCTCATTAGGAAACACATCTTTAAACTCCTCAAGTATGGCTACAATGCTAGGTGGAAGATTTGCCTTAGTTTCATCACTCACTAGGGCTAACTTCTTACATAAGGTCATCAAAGTGATTTCTAGAGGAAGATAAGCACTTTGAAACTCAGATTTGGCTACTAGCAAAGTAGAGGCCATTTGTGTGTTAGTTGAAATTAAAAGGGTATTAGAAGGCTCTATAGGCTCGGTTTTGGAATTATTTGGCTTACTCCCCTTCTTAGCTTGGTCTACCCCTTGTTCACTTGCCTTTTTCTTCTCAAATGCCTCAGCTATTTGTAAGGGATTCATAGGCTTTAAGGTTAGGTTTTCCATTGAAAGTGAAAGTATACCTATTAGTGTAACCATCATGTAAGACTCTCCTATCAAATGGTTAAGGACGACCTAATAAGATATGACAAGTTTGCATAGGCACAACATCACACAAACATTATTTACCTTTAATTCTCCACATTCATTCATCCAATGAAGCTTATAAGGCCTAGGGTGATAGAAAATTGTTAATTGCAGCTTATTAACCAATTCGGTGCTAGCTATGTTACAACAACTACCCCCATCAATTATAACATTACAAACCTTCCCTTTAACCAAACATCTAGTGTGAAACAAGTTTTCCCTTTGGTTATCCTCACAAGGGGCATGTTGTATACTAAGGGCTCTCCTAGCTATCAAAGCATTATCATGTGACAAGCAAACATCCAAAACAGGCTCATCATGCTCAAAATCAGATTCAACACAAGCAATAGACTCGTTTGGAACATCCAAATCACATAGCACATAGTTATTAGCTAGGAATGAACTAGGGTGATCAAACAACACACGTTGAGCAAGCAAGCAATCCCCTTGTTCATATACTATTCCATCATCCGAATCAACATCATCACTAGGCTCAATTTCATTAGATTCAAGTTCATGCTCAGATCCTGATTCATATTGGCCTAAATGATTTATCAGCAAAGTTCTCCTATTCGGACAATCTTTCATCATGTGTCCTCTACCTTGACACTTAAAACACACAACATCTCTAGCCCTAGAAGAAGAAGAGTTATAAGTACTCCCTTGAGGTGGTTTAGGGGCTGCAGTAGGCGTCTTAGGGTGGGTTGGGCGTGTGGGAGCTTGCTCGGGGGCTGTTTTGGGGGCTTCGCGGTTGTATCCTCCGTGTCGGTTCCCTCCTTGTTTTCCATACATTTGAGGTCCCAAATGAGCTCTTTATGCCTTGACTCCTCCCTTTTATCTTCTTCTCGACTTTGATGGCGAGATGTAGTAATTCTGTCATAGTAGAGTAGGGAAACAAATCCACCTCGTTAGCAAAACATGAATTAAGGATACGGAGATACCTGGCCATAGTTGCTTCTTCATCCTCACTAACATTGGCCTTCACCATAGCCATTTGCATGGCATTGTAGGTCTTCTTTGAACTCATTGAACCTTGCCTCAAGTTTTCCAACTTTTGCCTCAAGTCCCTCCTATAATGTTGGGGAACAAATCGAGCTCGCATGATTGCCCTCATTTGTGCCCATGTTGCAACTTGTGGATCCATGTTTCGCCTCCTTTCCTTTACAAGCTCATTCCACCATACCAAAGCATAATTAGTGAACTCAAGGGTTGCGTAATGTACCTTTTTATTCTCGGGAAAGTTGTGGCACGCCCATATCTGCTCAATCTTCGTATCCCAAGCCATGTACACATCCGGATCACACTTGCCTTCAAAGGATGGGATCTTGATCTTCACCTTGCCTAGATCATCTTGCTCATGATCTCGCCCTCTCCTTTGGTGTCTATTGTCTCTCCTCCCTTCATAGTCTTCGTCTTGCGTCCATCTATACTCACGCCTTCCATCTTGATCCCTCTCATCTTCTCGTCTCCTATCTTCACGCTTCCTATTTTGTTCCATCCTTCTTTCCTCATTTTTCATCCATTCCTCGTCTTACCTCCAGGCTTCCTCTTGCCTTCTTTCTTGTGCATAATCATAGCCATCATCTTCGGACTCCTCATTATCACCATCTTGTGTGGTGCTAAGAGAGAAATTAGCATAATGATTGTTATCATGAATAGGAGGTTTAGAGTTAGAATGATGCCCCTGTGAAGCATTAATGGGAATCTTCTTGGCTTCGTTGAAAGCTTCTTGTTGGCTGTCAAGAGGTACTCGTCGATGGCTTATAGTTAAGGGTTTAGAACCTGCTCCTTTCTCAAAGTGATGGCCTAGTGCCTTACTTAGGGGAAATGAGGTGTCTTCTTTAGCCTTATTAGTCTTAAGCTCCGTTATTTGCCCTTGTAAACCCGTAAGCCTATCTTCCATGGCTTTAAATTCTGCTTGCATCATAGCCTTCATCATGCTAATCAAATCCATACTTATATCTTCCCAAGGGCCATTAGGCGTTGGTAAGGGTGTATACAGCCCGTGGGGTTGTACCTTAGCTTTGGCCTTAAGACATTCAATGCACCTTTTCAGCATGTGTTCTACATCCCTTAACATACGAGGCCAATAAAAGTGAGTTTGCAACATGTGATAAGTTTTGTCCCTCCCAAAATGCCCCATTAAACCTCCTTTATGGGCCTTTTCCACCAATAAGATCCTAAGGGAACATCAAGGTATGCAAATCTTATCCACTTTAAACAAGAAACCTTCAAACACAAAATACTTATCATAGGGGCCTTGAGTAGTGCATCTATGAAATATCTTCCCAAATTCAGCATCATCCACATATAATTCTTTAATGTAAGTAAAACCTAACATCCTAGAATCCAAGGTGGTGATTAAGGTGTATCTCCTAGACAATGCATCCACGACGACATTATCTGATACGGGATTGTCCGTGATTGAGTCGATCTAGGCACAATGATCTCGAACCGGGCTGAATGAAACGATTTCTGAATGCGGAATGGACGTAGGTTGATGAATGGCGCAGGAAAGGTGAGAGAAGAACCAAAGAGAGAGCCAATGAAGGAACCAAGGCTGAAGAGCCAAAACCCCAATCGTGACTGCCCTAGACCCGTCTCCAATACAACGTTACACTAGCTCCTGCTGGACTAGCACAAAGAGGGACTCGTGAAGGCTCGAAGCACCAATCCGAAGGCGGTTTGACACAAACTAGCTCAGCCAAGCAACAACAGCAATACCAACAAAAAACTCTCTTGTTCTTTGATTGATTTTGTGAAATGTTTACAAATGCAATTCTAAGCAATGGATTTAACGTAACTAATCTGCAGCTAAAGAGGCTATATAAATAGACTCTTTTATCTAGACAAAAATAAAGAAAAGAAAGCTAAAAACATTAGTGGGAAGGTGGTAATAAGAGAGCTTCCTCTAATGTAGCTAACAACCTAACAAACCACTAATCAGCATGGAAATAGGCTGAATTATTCAAACTTATCCTTGGAGTGCAAGCTGGACGTTTTTAACGTTTTTAAGGAGCCAAATGGGCTATCCGAATGGGCTGCATTGTTCAACAGATCCATGAGTGATTTGGATGTGTTTAAAGGGCCCAAATGATGATCCGAATGGGCTGAATTGTTACTCTCTTGGACCTCTTTAAACGTGATCAGCTGGCTGCCTTCTTGGGCTGTTTTAGATGTGAGCAGCAGCTCCCTTTGCTCTTGGGCTGCCTTGGACGTCTCCTCCCTTTGCTCTTGGGCTGCCTTGGACGTGAGCAGCAGGCTAACCTCGTGGGCTGCTTTGGACGTGATCGGCAGCCTCCTCTTGGACTGCATTGGGCGTGAACATGGGCTGCATTGGACGTGAGCACCAGCCTCCTCTTGGGCTGCATTGGCGTGAGCAACAGCCTCCTCTCCTGGGCTGCATTGGACGTGAGCAACAGCAGCCTGCATGGTCTTCTCGAGCTGCATGGAAGGTGAGTACGTCGGCATGGTCTCCTAGACCCGTCTCCAATACAACTTTACACTAGCTCCGGATGGACTAGCACAAAGAGGGACTCGGGAAGGCTCGAAGCACCAATCCGAAGGCGGTTGACACAAACAAGCTCAGCCAAGCAACAACAGCAATGCCAACCAAAAACTCTCTTGTTCTTTGATTGATTTTGTGAATGATTACAAATGTAATTCTAAGCAATGGAAATAACGTAACTAATCTGCAGCTAAAGAGGCTATCTATATAGACTCTTTTATCTAGACAAAATAAAGAATAGGAAATTAAAACATTAGTGGGAAGGTGGTAATAAGAGAGCTTCCTCTAATGTAGCTAACAACCTAACAAACAACTAATTCAGCATGAGAATAGGCTGACTTATTCAATTAATCCTAGGAGTGTGCTGGCCGATTTTTAAGAGCAAATTGGGCTATCCGAATGGATTGAATTGTTAAACAGATCCATGAGTGATTTGGCTGTGTTTTAAGAGCCCAAATGATGATCCGAATGAGCTGAATTGTTACTCTCTTGGGCCTCTTTGAACGAGATCAGCTGGCTGCCCTCTTGGGCTGTTTTGGACGTGATTAACAGCCTCCTCTTGGGCTGCATTGGGCGTGAGCAACAGCCTCCTCTTGGGCTGCATTGGGCGTGAGCAACAGCCTCCTCTCCTGGGCTGCATTTGACGTGAGCAACAGCCTCCTCTTGGGCTGCATTGGCGTAAGTAACAGCCTCCTCTTGGGCTGCATTGGCGTGAGCAATAGCCTCCTCTCCTGAGCTGCATTGGAAGTGAGCAACAGCCTGCATGGTCTCCTCGAGCTGCATGGGAAGTGAGCACGTCGGCATGGTCTCCTCGCTTGTTTCGCTTGCTCCTACATTCACCAAAAGATTAACATATGATGTATGAAAATTAAATGGTTCACGCATTGTGTCAAGCAATAGCACTTCCCTTGACATAACTTCTTGGATCTCCTTAGCTCTTGTTCTAGTAATGGGGCCTTGATAGCTTGTATGTGATGTTCCTACATCATCCACTCCTTCTTGGAAAGAATTCGTCCCCGAATTTTCATCTTGTTCCGAAACTCCTTCATAGGGGCTCAAATCTCCTACATCAAAAGTGGTACTAACTACAAAACCAAGAAAAATCACTCGGTTAGTATAGAAATCACATTTTTGAATATTAGCATACAAGTATTCTATACGCAATATAGCAAGCACATCTCTCAAATGATTTTCATGCTCCTTTAAAGTCTTACTATAGATAAGAATGTCATCAAAGTAGACTACAACAAATAAACCAATATAAGGTCTCAAAATATGAAGTGGAATCGTAGAGTCATGAGGCACATTCACTAGAGATTTACACAAACTCATCATTAGCACATCAATAGAAGCATAGTTAGTGACATATTCATTCCTAGACTCAAGATAGCTACATGTTGGTTGTACTAACAATGTGTGATGGATTTTGTTCTCTTTACTCTTAGGCCGTGTGATCTTAGGCTTGGGAGGGGTTCCTTGCTCTACCTTCTTGTTCTCATAGTACTCGGCTATTTGTAAAGGTGTCATAGGTTTAAGTATTAAAGTTTTACCCTTATACTCAAAGCTATATTTGTTAGAAAACCCATCATGGACAACTTTCATATCATATTGCCATGGACGACCAAGCAACAAGTGACAAGCATTCATAGGCACAACATCACATGTAATAACATCCTCATATGATCCTAATGTTATATTGACCTTAGTTTGCTTATTGACCTTAAGTTCTCCACATTCATTCATCCAATGTAGTTTATATGGCCTAGGGTGATAAAATGTAAGAAGTTGTAATTTGTTTACCATTTCAGTGCTAGCTATGTTACAACAACTTCCTCCATCAATTATCACATTACACACTTTTCCTTTAATGCTACACCTAGTATGAAACAGATTTTCACGTTGGTTATCCTCACAAGGTGCTAGTTGGACATCCAAAGTTCTCCTAGCTATCAAAGATTCACCTTGTTCATACTCAATGCAATCATCATCCTCATTTTGTTCATTGTCATCATTTAAGGCATTTTTATCATCTAATTCCACATCATCCTCACTCTCATATTCTCCTAGATGGTTTATGATCAAAGTGCGTCTATTAGGACATTCTCTACTCATGTCACCTCTACCTTGACATTTAAAACACACGATGTCCCTAGTTCTAGAGTTAGAGATAGGAGTACTCCCTCTATGATCACTTGAAGGCTCATTCAAGGATCCTGGTGTAGTGGCTGTTGTAGACGACTTTATTTGCCCTTCTTGGCCTATAGGTGCCGATTTCCTCTCCTCCTTCCGGCCTCCTTGCTCCCTGCCGTGGCTATGCAGCCGGCTTCCTTGTGCGTTCCAAGCATTGGGCGTCCCGGAAGGTGGCTTGTATTCCCGGTTTCGCACCTTAGTCTTCCTTTCCACCTTGATGGCCAAGTGTAGTAATTGCTCCATGGTGCTGTATGGATACATATCAACCTCATTAGCCAAATTAGAATTCAGAATACGAAGGTACCTTGCCATAGCGTTTTCTTCATCCTCTAGAACGTTGGCCTTCACCATAGCAACTTGCATATTCGTATAGGCTTCCTCAGCGCTAAGTGATCCTTGTCTCAAATTTTCCAGCCGTTGTCGAAGCTCTCGGGTATAGTGAGGTGGGACGAACCTAGCCCTCATTAGTGCCTTCATATGCTCCCATGTGCTGATTTGAGGATCCAAGGTTCGAACTCTTTCTTTTACTACGTGATCCCACCATACCAAAGCATAGCCTTGGAACTCAAGAGCTGCTAGTTGAACCTTCCTAGGCTCGCTGAAGTTGTGACACAACCAAATCTGCTCAACTTTAGTTTCCCACTCTGTGTAGACGTCGGGATCACACTTTCCTTCAAAGACGGGAATTTTGATTTTGACCTTTCCGAGTCCGTCTTGCTCTTGATAGGGATGAAGGTTGTCTCGTCCTTGCCTTGGCTGCTGGAATGGCCGATTGTAGCCCTCCCACGTGTGGTCCTCAAAATGAGCTCCATTCCGTCGCTGAAAATCATCAACAAATGGTGGCATGTTAGAAGCATTAGGAAGGACGTTGGACTTTACATTACCTTGATCCGGCTGATCCGGCTCTCTAGTAACACGTGAAGGACCGCCAAACTCGTAGTTAGCTCTTAAAGGTGGTGTTCCGGCTGGTGGTGTTCGTGCTTCCATAGACTCCACTCGTTTGGATAGATTAGCTACGGAATCGGACAATTTTTTCAATATACTGATCATCTCAAGCGTGACGGTCTCGCTACTCGACTTGCTGGGACTTATGGACCTGGACATGCTCAAGTAACAAACAAAGAAACCGGTTAGGTTAGAAAACAAAGATCTCACTTGTGTATCGCTCACAACTCTCGTGGGTATTGCTTAGCTGGTGGCTCGAGTTGTAAGGATCCAACACCTTAAGATCGCGATTTCCGAACCTTCTTAGCAACCCTTTGGAACTAGAACTGCTGAAACCGATGTTAGTGACGGAGATGAATCAAGACACCCCTAATTGGAGTATTGACTGTTGGGTTGGTGTAGGTATGGTAAATTGTGTTTAGAATGATGTTTTGAGATGATTGAAAGAGTCGACTTGTGCTTGATTAATAAAAGAAAGGGGCCAACCGTTTTTTGTAGTGTTTTTTTTTTTTTTTGAAAGATAACTTAGACTTTGTCAAAGATTTGTAGGAGAGAGAAGTAACCGTAATTGATTGCAGATAGGGTTACCGAAACGTGTATGCAGCGTTTGAGCTTTCTCTTTTGTTTTGTTTTCGTTTTGTGTTTGCCTCTCCTCAAGATGTTGTCCGGCTATTGAATTGGCACACTTCAAGCACAAGTTAGATCTCAATTGGATAAGCAATAAGGTTAACAAGCAGAAGAAGTGATCAATTGTACCAACTGAGCTCTGATACCAACTGATACGGGATTGTCCGTGATTGAGTCGATCTAGGCACAATGATCTCAAACCGGGCTGAATGAAACGATTTCTGAATGCGGAATGGACGTAGGTTGATGAATGGCGCGGGAAAGGTGAGAGAAGAACCAAAGAGAGAGCCAATGAAGGAACCAAGGCTGAAGAGCCAAAACCCCAATCGTGACTGCCCTAGACCCGTCTCCAATACAACGTTACACTAGCTCCTGCTGGACTAGCACAAAGAGGGACTCGTGAAGGCTCGAAGCACCAATCCGAAGGCGGTTTGACACAAACAAGCTCAGCCAAGCAACAACAGCAATGCCAACCAAAAACTCTCTTGTTCTTTGATTGATTTTGTGAAATGTTTACAAATGCAATTCTAAGCAATGGATTTAACGTAACTAATCTACAGCTAAAGAGGCTATATAAATAGACTCTTTTATCTAGACAAAAATAAAGAAAAGAAAGCTGAAAACATTAGTGGGAAGGTGGTAATAAGAGAGTTTCCTCTAATGTAGCTAACAACCTAACAATCCACTAATCAGCATGGAAATAGGCTGAATTATTCAAACTTATCCTTGGAGTGCAAGCTGGACGTTTTTAACGTTTTTAAGGAGCCAAATGGGCTATCCGAATGGGCTGCATTGTTCAACAGATCCATGAGTGATTTGGATGTGTTTAAAGGGCCCAAATGATGATCCGAATGGGCTGAATTGTTACTCTCTTGGACCTCTTTAAACGTGATCAGCTGGCTGCCTTCTTGGGCTGTTTTAGATGTGAGCAGCAGCTCCCTTTGCTCTTGGGCTGCCTTGGACGTCTCCTCCCTTTGCTCTTGGGCTGCCTTGGACGTGAGCAGCAGGCTAACCTCGTGGGCTGCTTTGGACGTGATCAGCAGCCTCCTCTTGGACTGCATTGGACGGGAGCATGGGCTGCATTGGACGTGAGCACCAGCCTCCTCTTGGGTTGCATTGGCGTGAGCAACAACCTCCTCTCCTGGGCTGCATTGGACGTGAGCAACAGCAGCCTGCATGGTCTCCTCGAGCTGCATGGAAGGTGAGTACGTCGGCATGGTCTCCTTGCTTGGTTCCCTTGCTCCTACATTCACCAAAATATTAACACATGATGTAAGGAAATTAAATGGTTCACGCATTGTGTCAAGCAATAGCACTTCCCTTGACATAACTTCTTGCATCTCCTTAGCTCTTGTTCTAGTAATTGGGCCTTGATAGCTTGTGTGTGATGTTCCTACATCATTATCCTTTCCTTTCTTATACTTGATAATGTACGGAAAGGTTTCGATGAACTCCATCCACCTACCATGCCGCCTATCTAGCTTATCTTGGCTCCTAAAGTGTCTAAGTGAATCATGATCAGTTTTCAAAACAAACTCTTGAGGCCAAAGGTAATGTTGCCATGTTTTAAGTACTCTAAACAAGGCATACAATTCTTTGTCATAAGTGGAGTAGTTTAAGCATGCACCCTTCAATTTTTCACTAAAGAAAGCTAGAGGCTTACCTTCTTGCATAAGGACGCCGCCAATACCAATACCTGATGCGTCGCATTCAACCTCAAAGGGTTTAGTGAAGTCCGGTAGAGCGAGTAGGGGTGCATGGGTGAGGCGTCTCTTGAGCTCTTCAAAGGCTCTTTGCTGCGGTTCATTCCACTCAAAAGGAACCTTCTTTTTGGTCAAAGCCGTGAGAGGTGCTGCAATGGTGCTAAAATCTCTCACAAACCTTCTATAGAATGTAGCTAGGCCATGGAAACTCCTCACGTCGCCAACCGACCTAGGAGTGGGCCATTCATTGATTGCCTTCACCTTGTCCTCATCCACTTGCAAACCATTGGCACTTACTACAAAACCAAGAAAAATCACTCGGTTAGTATAGAAATCACACTTTTGAATATTAGCATACAAGTATTCTATACGCAATGTAGCAAGCACATCTCTCAAATGATTTCATGCTCTTTTAAAGTCTTACTATAGATAAGAATGTCATCAAAGTAGACTACAACAAATAAACCAATATAAGGTCTCAAAATATGATTCATTAATCTCATGAAGGTACTAGGAGCGTTAGTTAAGCCAAAAGGCATTACTAGCCACTCATAGAGACCAAATTTGGTTTTAAAAGCTGTTTTCCATTCATCCCCTTCTCTCATTCATATTGATGGTAGCCACTCCTAAGGTCAATCTTTGTGAAAATTGTAGCTCCATGTAACTCATCAAGCATATCATCTAAACGGGGGATCGGGTATCTATACTTGATAGTAATGTTATTGATTGCTCTACAATCAATACACATTCTCCAAGTATTATCCTTCTTGGGTACTAGCAGGACGGGAACGGCACAAGGACTAAGGCTTTCCCGAACATACCCCTTATCTAGCAAGGCTTGAACTTGGTTATGAATTTCCTGGGCTTCCGTAGGGTTCATCCTATAGGCGGGCCTATTGGGAAGAGTGGCTCCGGGTATTAAATCTATTTGGTGTTCAATGCCCCTAATGGGCGGCAAGCCGGCTGGAATCTCCTCAGGAAAAACGTCCCTAAACTCGTCTAACAGCCCCTGGATAGAACTAGGAAGTGGAATCGTTGAGTCATGAGGCACATTCAATAGAGATTTACACAAACTCATCATTAGCACATCCATAGAAGCATAGTTAGTGACATATTCATTCCTAGACTCAAGATAGCTACTTGTTGGTTGTACTAACAATGTATGATGGGTTTTGTTCTCCTTACTCTTAGGCCATGTGATCTTAGGCTTGGGAGGGGTTCCTTGCTCTACCCTCTTGTTCTCATAGTACTCCGCTATTTGTAAAGGTGTCATAGGTTAAAGTGTTAAAGTTTTACTTTTATACTCAAAGCTATATTTATTAAAAAACCCATCATGAACAACTTTCCTATCATATTGCCATGGACGGCCAAGCAACAAGTGACAAGCATTCATAGGCACAACATCACATGTAATAACATCCTCATATGATCCTAATGTTATATTGACCTTAGTTTGCTTATTGACCTTAAGTTCTCCACACTTATTCATCCAATGTAGTTCATATGGCCTAGGGTGATAAAATGTAAGAAGTTGTAATTTGTTTACCATTTCAGTGCTAGCTATGTTGCAACAACTTCCTCCATCAATTATCACATTACACACTTTGCCTTTAATACTACACCTAGTATGAAACAGATTTTCACGTTGGTTATCCTCACAAGGTGCTAGTTGGACATGCAAAGTTCTCCTAGCTATCAAAGATTCACCTTGTTCATACTCAATGCAATCATCATGCTCATTTTGTTCATTGTCATCAATTAATGCATTTTCATCATCTAATTCCACATCATCCTCACTCTCATATTCTCCTAGATGGTTTATGATCAAAGTGCGTCTATTAGGACATTCTCTACTCATGTGGCCTCTACCTTGGCATTTAAAACACACAATGTCCCTAGTTCTAGAGTTAGAGATAGGAGTACTCCCTCGATGATCACTCGAAGGCTCATTCGAGGATCGTGGTGTAGTGGACGGTGTAGAAGACCTTCTTTGCCCTTCTTGGCCTATAGGTGCCGACTTTCTCTCTTCCTTCCGGCCTCCTTGATCCTTGATGTGGTTAGGCAGCCGGCTCCCTTGTGCTTTCCAAGCGTTGGGCGTTCCATGGGGTGGCTTGTATTCCCGGTTTCGCACCTTAGTCTTCCTTTCCACCTTGATGGCCAAGTGTAGTAATTGCTCCATGGTGCTATAAGGATACATATCAACTTCATTAGCCAAATTAGAATTCAGAATTCGAAGATTCCTAGCCATAGTGTTTTCTTCATCCTCTAGAACGTTGGCCTTGACCATAGCAACTTGCATATTCGTATAGGCTTCCTCAGCGCTAAGTGAACCTTGTCTCAAATTTTCCAGCCGTTGTCGAAGCTCCCGGGTATAGTGAGGTGGAACGAACCAAGCCCTCATTAGTGCCTTCATATGCTCCCATGTGGTGATTTGAGGATCCAATGTTCAAACTCTTTCTTTGACTACGTGATCCCACCATACCAAAGCATAGCCTTGGAACTCAAGAGCGGCTAGCTGAACCTTCCTAGGCTCGCTGAAGTTGTGACACAACCAGATCTGCTCAAATTTAGTTTCCCACTCCGTGTAGACGTCGGGATCACACTTTCCTTCAAAGACGGGAATTTTGATTTTGACTTTGCCGAGTCCGTCTTGCTCTTGATAGGGCCGCAGATTATCACGTTCTCGTCCTTGCCTTGGCTGCTGGAATGGCCGATTGTAACCTTCCCAAGTGTGGTCCTCGAAAGCAGCTTCATTCCGTCGCTGAAAATCATCAACAAATGGTGGCATGTTAGAAGCATTAGGGAGAACATTGGACTGTAAATTACCTTGATCCGGATGATCCTGCTCTCTAGTAACACGTGAAGGACCGCCAAACTCATAGTTGGTTCTCAAAGGCGGTGTCCCGGCTGGTGGTGTTCGTGCTTCCATAGACTCCACTCGTTTGGATAGGTTAGCTACGGAATCGGACAATTGCTTCAATAGACTGATCATCTCAGGCGTGACGGTCTCGCTACTCGACTTGCTGGGACTTAGGGACCTGGACATGCTCAAGTAACAAACAAAGAAGGTTAGGTTAGAAAAGCAAAGATCTCACTTGTGTATCGCTCACTCTCTCGTTGGTATTGCCTAGCTGGTGGCTCGAGTTGTAAGGATCCAACACCTTAAGATCACGATTTCCGAACCTTCTTAGCAACCCTTTGGAACTAGAACTGCTGAAATCGATGTTAGTGTCGGAGATGAATCAAGACACCCCTAATTGGAGTATTGACCGTTGGATTGGTGTAGGTATGGTGAATGTGTTTAGAATGACGTTTTGAAGTTGATTTGAGAGAGTTTTCTTGTGCTTGATTAATAAAAAAGGGCCAGCCGTTTTGTATAGTCTTTTTTTGTTTTTTTTTTTGAAAGATCTCTTAGACTTTGTCAAAGATTTGAGGGAGAGAAGGTAACCAAAACTGATTGCAGCGAGAATTGTAGGAGAGCAGGTTACCGAATTGTGTATGCAGCGTTTGAGCTCTCTTTTTGTTTTGTTTTCGTTTTGTGTTTACCTCTCCTCAAGATGTTGTCCGGAACTAAGAACCCTTGGCTTTTGCTTTTGAACACTTCAAGCACAAGTTAAATCTCAATTGGATAAGCAATAAGGTTAACAAAGAAGAAAGGAGTGATCAATTGTACCAACTGAGCTCTGATACCAACTGATACGGAATTGTCCATGAATGAGTCGATCTAGGTACAATGATCTCGAATCCGGCTGAATGAGGCGAATCCAGAATGCGGAATGAAACGTGGATGGTGAATGGCGCAGGAAGGTGTAGAGAAGAACCAAAGAGAGTGAACGAAGGAACCAAGGCTGAAGAGCCAAAACCCCACTCGTGAATGCCCTAGACCCGTCTCCAATACAACTTTACACTAGCTCCGGCTGGACTAGCACAAAGAGGGACTCGTGAAGGCTCGAAGCACCAGTCCGAAGGCGGTTGACACAAACAAGCTCAGCCAAGCAACAACAACAATGCCAACCAAAAACTCTCTTGTTCTTTGATTGATTTTGTGAATGATTACAAATGTAATTCTAAGCAATGGAAATAACGTAACTAATCAGCAGCTAATAAGAGGCTATATATAGCTCTTTTATCTAGACAAAATAAAGAAAAGAAAACTAAAACATTAGTGGGAAGGTGGTAATAAGAGAGCTTCCTCTAATGTAGCTAACAACCTAACAAACAACTAATTCAGCATGAGATTAGGCTGACTTATTCAATTAACTCCTTGGAGTGAGTTGGCCGATTTTAAGAGCCAAATGGGCTATCCGAATGGGCTGAATTGTTCAACAGATTCATGAGTGATTTGGATGTGTTTTAAGAGCCCAAATGATGATCCGAATGAGCTGACTTGTTACTCTCTTGGGCCTCCTTGAATGTGATTAGTTGGCTGCCCTCTTGGGCTGTTTTGGACGTAAGCAGCAGCCTACCCTCTTGGACTGCCTTGGACGTGTTTGCTTGCCTTCCCTCTTGGGCTGCCTTGGACGTGATCAGCAGCTTCTCCTCTTGGGCTGCTTTGGATGTGAGCAACAACCTCCCCTCTTGGGCTGCATGGGACGTGAGCAACAACCTCCTCTCTTGGCTGCTTCGGACGTGATCAACAGCCTCCTCTTGGACTGCTTTGGACGTGAGCAACATCTACTCCCATTGCTTGCTTGCTCCTGCATTCATCAAAAGATTAACACATGAGGTATGGCAATTAAATAGTTCACGCATTGTGCCAAGCAATAGCACTTCCCTTGACGTAGCTTCTTGGATCTCCTTAGCTCTTGCTCTAGTAATGAGACCTTGATAGCTTCCATGTGATGGTCCTACATCACTATACGAATATGCAAGTTGCTATGGTGAAGGCCAACGTTCTAGAGGATGAAGAAAACACTATGGCTAGGTAACTTCGTATTCTGAATTCTAATTTGGCTAATGAAGTTTATATGTATCCCTACAGCACCATGGAGCAATTACTACCCTTGGCCATTAAGGTGGAAAGGAAGACTAAGGTGCGAAATCGGGAATACAAGCCACCTCATGGGGCGCCCAACGCTTGGAAAGCACAAGGGAGCCGGCTGCCTAACCACAGCAAGGATCAAGGAGGCTGGAAGGAAGAGAAAAATTCGGCACCTATGGGCCAAGAAGGGCAAAGAAGGTCTTCTACACCGTCCACTACACCACGATCCTTGAATGAGCCTTCGAGTGATCATCGAGGGAGTACTCCTATCTCTAACTCTAGAACTAGGGACATTGTGTGTTTTAAATGCCAAGGTAGAGGACACATGAGTAGAGAATGTCCTAATAGACGTACTTTGATCATAAATCATCTAGGAGAATTTGAGAGTAAGGATGATGTGGAATTAGATGATGAAAATGCATCAATTGATGACAATGAACAAAATGAGAATGATGATTGCATTGAGTATGAACAAGGTGAATCTTTGATAGCTAGGAGAACTTTACATGTCCAACTAGCACCTTGTGAGGATAACCAACGTGAAAATCTGTTTCATACTAGGTGTAGTATTAAAGGAAAAGTGTGTAATGTGATAATTGATGGAGGAAGTTGTTGCAACATAGCTAGCACTGAAATGGTAAACAAATTACAACTTCTTACATTTTATCACCCTAGGCCATATAAACTACATTGGATGAATGAGTGTGGAGAACTTAAGGTCAATAAGCAAACTAAGGTCAATATAACATTAGGATCATATGAGGATGTTATTACATGTGATGTTGTGCCTATGAATGCTTGTCACTTGTTGCTTGGCCGTCCATGGCAATATGATAGGAAAGTTGTTCATGATGGGTTTTCTAATAAATATAGCTTTGAGTATAAAGGTAAAACTTTAACACTTAAACCTATGACACCTTTACAAATAGCCGAGTACTATGAGAACAAGAGGGTAGAGCAAGGAACCCCTCCCAAACCTAAGATCACACGGCCTAAGAGTAAGGAGAACAAAACCCATCAAACACTGTTAGTGCAACCAACAAGTAGCTATCTTGAGTCTAGGAATGAATATGTCACTAACTATGCTTCTACGGATGTGCTAATGATGAGTTTGTGTAAATCTCTAGTGAATGTGCCTCATGACTCTACGATTCCACTTCCTAGTTCTATCCAGGGGCTGTTAGACGAGTTTAGGGACGTTTTTCCTGAGGAGATTCCAGCCGGCTTGCCGCCCATTAGGGGCATTGAACACCAAATAGATTTAATACCCGGAGCCACTCTTCCCAATAGGCCCGCCTATAGGATGAACCCTACGGAAGCCCAGGAAATTCAGAACCAAGTTCAAGCCTTGCTATATAAGGGGTATGTTCGGGAAAGCCTTAGTCCTTGTGCCGTTCCCGTCCTGCTAGTACCCAAGAAGGATAATACTTGGAGAATGTGTATTGATTGTAGAGCAATCAATAACATTACTATCAAGTATAGACACCCGATTCCCCGTTTAGATGACATGCTTGATGAGTTACATGGAGCTACAATTTTCACTAAGATTGACCTTAGGAGTGGCTACCATCAAATTAGAATGAGGGAAGGGGATGAATGGAAAACAGCTTTTAAAACCAAATTTGGTCTCTATGAGTGGCTAGTAATGCCTTTTGGCTTAACTAATGCTCCTAGTACCTTCATGAGATTAATGAATCATATTTTGAGACCTTATATTGGTTTATTTGTTGTAGTCTACTTTGATGACATTCTTATCTATAGTAAGACTTTAAAAGAGCATGAAAATCATTTGAGAGATGTGCTTGCTACATTGCGTATAGAATTCTTGTATGCTAATATTCAAAAATGTGATTTCTATACTAACTGAGTGATTTTTCTTGGTTTTGTAGTAAGTGCCAATGGTTTGCAAGTGGATGAGGACAAGGTGAAGGCAATCAATGAAAGGCCCATTCCTAGGTCGGTTGGCGACGTGAGGAGTTTCCATGGCCTAGCTACATTCTATAGAAGATTTGTGAGAGATTTTAGTACTATTGCAGCACCACTCACGGCTTTGACCAAAAAGAAGGTTCCTTTTGAGTGGAATGAACCGCAGCAAAGAGCCTTTGAAGAGCTCAAGAGACGCCTCACCCATGCACCACTACTCGCTCTACCGGACTTCACTAAACCCTTTGAGGTTGAATGCGACTCGTCCGGTATTGGTATTGGCGGCCTTATGCAAGAAGGTAAGCCTCTAGCTTTCTTTAGTGAAAAATTGAAGAGTGCATGCTTAAACTACTCCACTTATGACAAAGAATTGTATGCCTTGTTTAGAGTACTCAAAACATGGCAACATTACCTTTGGCCTCAAGAGTTTGTTTTGAAAACCGATCATGATTCACTTAGACACTTTAGGAGCCAAGATAAGCTAGATAGGCGGCATGGTAGGTCGATGGAGTTCATCGAAACCTTCCCTTACATTATCAAGTATAAGAAAGGAAAGGATAATGTCGTAGCGGATGTATTGTCTAGGAGATACACCTTAATCACCACCTTGGATTCTAGGATGTTAGGTTTTACTTACATTAAAGAATTATATGTGGATGATGCTGAATTTGGGAAGATATTTCATAGATGACTACTCAAGGCCCTTATGATAAGTATTTTGTGTTTGAAGGTTTCTTGTTTAAAGTGGATAAGATTTGCATACCTAGATGTTCCCTTAGGATCTTATTGGTGGAAGAAACCCATAAAGGAGGTTTAATGGGGCATTTTGGGAGGGACAAAACTTATCACATGTTGCAAACTCACTTTTATTGGCCTCATATGTTAAGGGATGTAGAACACATGCTGAAAAGGTGCATTGAATGTCTTAAGGCCAAAGCTAGGGTACAACCCCACGGGCTGTATACACCCTTACCAACGCCTAATGGCCCTTGGGAAGATATAAGTATGGATTTCATTGTTGGACTACCTAGGACTAAGAAAGGAAGAGATTCCATTTTTGTGGTAGTAGATAGATTATCTAAAATGACACATTTTATTCCATGTCATAAAACTGATGATGCATATAATGTTGCTAATCTTTTCTTTAAGGAAATAGTGAGATTGCATGGAATACCTAAAACTATTGTTAGTGATAGGGATGTCAAGTTTTTGAGTTTCTTTTGGAAAACGCTTTGGGGAAAAACGGGCACTAGATTACTATTTTCGACCTCTAGTCATCCCCAAACAGATGGGCAAACGGAAGTCACCAATAGGACCCTAACGACCCTCCTTAGAACCATGTTGAAAGATAACTTAAAAGAATGGGAAGACATGTTACCACATATTGAGTTTGCTTATAATCGCACCATGCATTCTTCCACTTCGTTATCACCTTTCAAATGTGTTTATGGATTTAACCCTTTAACTCCTTTGGACTTATTACCGATTCCTCGAAAGGATCGAGTAGCTTTTGATGCTTTGGAACAGGCGGACTACATTAAGGAACTTCATGCTAAGACCAAGGCTGCACTTGATAAGAAGGGCGTTGAAACTGCAGCTCGGAATAACAAAGGACGTCGGAAGATGGTTTTCCAGCCCGGCGACTTAGTTTGGCTACATCTAAGGAAAGAGCGGTTTTTCGACAAAACGCCATTCCAAGCTAGCACCACGGGGTGATGGACCATTCAAAGTCTTACACCGGATTAACGACAATGCATATGTGTTGGACTTACCGGACGAGTATGGAGTAAGTACCACTTTTAACGTAGGAGATTTGAGCCCCTATGAAGGAGATTCGGAACAAGATGAAAATTCGGGGTCGAATTCTTTCCAAGAAGGAGTGGATGATGTAGGACCATCACATGGAAGATATCAAGGTCCCATTACTAGAGCAAGAGCTAAGGAGATCCAAGAAGTTACGTCAAGGGAAGTGCCATTTCTTGACACAATGCGTGAACCATTTAATTTCCATACATCATGTGTTAATCTTTTGGTGAATGTAGGAGAAAGCGAACCAAGCGAGGAGACCATGCCGACGTGCTCACTTCCCATGCAGCTCGAGGAGACCATGCAGACGTTGCTCACGTCCAAGGCAGCCCAAGAGGGGAGGTTGTTGCTCACGTCCAATGCAGCCCAAGAGGGGAGGTTGTTGCTCAGGTCCAATGCAGCCCAAGAGGGGAGGCTGTTGCTCGCGTCCAATGCAGCCCAAGAGGGGAGGCACCTGCTCACGTTTAAGGCAGCCCAAGAGGATAGCAAGCTGCTCACGTTCAAGGAGGCCCAAGAGAGTAACCAGCTCCCTCATTTGGATCATCATTTGGGCTCTTAAAACCATCCAAATCACTCATGGATCTGTTGAACAATTCAGCCCATTCGGATAGTCCATTTGGGCTCTTAAAAAACGTCCAGCTTACTCCAAGGATATGCTTGAATAAGTCAGCCTATTTTTATGCTGAAATAGTTGTTTGTTAAGTTGTTAGCTACATTAGAGGAAGCTCTCTTATTACCACCTCCCCACTAATGTTTTAGTTTTCTTTTCTTTATTTTTGTCTAGATAAAAGAGTCTATATATAGCCTCTTTTAGCTGCTGAATAGGTACGTTATTTTCATTGCTTAGAATTACAATTGTAATCATTCACAAAATCAATCAAAGAACAAGAGAGTTTTTGGTTGGCATTGCTGTTGTTTGCTTGGCTGAGCTTGTTCGTGTCAACCGCCTTCGGATTGGTGCTTCGAGCCTTCACGAGTCCCCCTTTGTGCTAGTCCAGCCGGAGCTAGTGTAAAGTTGTATTGGAGACGGGTCTAGGGCATTCACGAAGTAGGGTTTTGGCTCTTCAGCCTTGGTTCCTTTCGTTGACTCTCTTTGGTTCTTCTCTACACCTTTATGCGTTCATTTACCCTCTACATTTCATTCCGCATCTAGATTCGCCTCATTCAGCCGGATTCGGATCATTGTACCTAGATCGACTCATTCACGGACTAATACCGTATCAACCAAGGTGGTATTTTCGGTCCTACCTCCAAGGAATGTGGAGGAGGTATGCAACTTTTAGGTTGGTGGGCTATAACTACCGAGTTGCGGAATGATTTCAACGCCCTTCCTTTCAGAGGAAGTATACGAGAATGGTATGGTCTGAGCCGTGTCCGTGGAGCTTTGAAAAGCAACAGAGGTGAGTGATCTCTACTCCGATATCTTTTGCACAAACAAAGAGTCTTGTGGACTTGGTGACAAATAGTGATGCATCCAAGCGCGGCTTGGGATGCAAATGAAGTGACAAGAAAGGTTTCGCGTATGTGTTAGACAACTTTGGGCATATGAGAAGAATTACATATAAAGGGCTGAGATTTAGCCGATTTAATGTATGCACTTAAAATGATGTCGGTATTTTTGTTATGAAGGGACATGCTAGTCTTGTATGGAAGATAAGAGTATGATATATATATTTTAACTCAACAAGAGCTGAATACCCACCAGACGTGATGGCTAAAATTGTTTAAGGACTTCATTCAGGTGATTTTGTATCATCTGCGGTAGCTGAATGTGGTCACCAACACCCTTAGTAAGTGGACACTTCGAGAGGAAGCAAAAACTTAACTGACGATTCAACTTAAGTTTATTAACTTAGATGATATTTAAAGAGGTCCGACATAAGGGCGGGATTTGTATGGCCTTGATGAAGATCCAGGATAGAAGGTCTCGAGGAGAGACACCATCAACCTTTATGGGTTGGCAGTTTGTTGAGACGCCATGAGCGTCTATGTGTAGATATAACGACGAGCCGAGATAGAGCCTTTGGGAGGCTCACACTACCCTTACTAGTTCACCCTGGTGCTGGTAAGAGTTATCCGGATTGGTGATGTTCACATTGGTGAGGCGGGCTTAAGCCCGATGTGGCTAAGTACATAGCCAATATGCGACCCATCATTAGGTAAAACTTGAGCACCATAAGACGGGACAAGGACTTCATTCACCGCAAGTTACATAATGGGAATGGGATGATACCTCCATAAATGTTATTACCAGTTTTAGACCGAGTAAGAGTTGTGACGCAATTTGGGTTGTAGTAGACCAACCGACAAAGACAACGCGCTTTATACCCTATCGGGAAACAAAGCCGATGTGTTGGCTAGTTGTGGAAGCTACTAAGTTCATAGTGAGATTACCTGGGATACTGAGTACCATCGTCTCGGATCAAGGTGGGCGATTCACCTCGGGATTTTTGGTAGCATGATCATGCCGCTTTGGGTACCATTTGCATTTCATGACAGCTCTGGTGACAAGTGTGATCCTAACACTTCCCTTTGTTCAAGATTATGTATTATTATAATTGACATACGCCGTTCGGGATGACCCTTGGTAGGCATTAAATGTGTTGAAGTGTCGTACACCTTTGTGTTGGAATTAGAGTAGTACATGTGTGGATAGCCTGAGTAGATACAAGATGACCTCGCTCGATTAGAGATGGTCCAAGAGCGGATGCTAGTCGAGTTGAGTCGCCAGAAGGCGTATATAGATGAGAGGCGCAAACCTCTGGAGTTCAGATATAGAGTAGATCAAGTTGAGTCAAGAGTTTCACAAGCGCGAGCCGTCAAATGTTTGGCATTATAGGGAAGTTGAGTCCCCAACATTTTTTTTTGGACTTTTGAGATCTTGGAATGAGTTTGGGAAGTGGCTTACAAGTTGACGTTGCCACCAAGAATCGATGATGTTTACCATGTTTCATGTGTGTCAATCGAGGGAGTACATGTATGACTTGAGGTATGTTGTCAATCATGATGATCTAGTTGCGTAGATATGGAGCCAATGAGGCTAACTGGAAACGGAGGATGGTATCTTTGGTTGAGTTTTTCGACCCCTCGTTCTGTAAGTGAGCCTTGGCTGCTTGACCTTTTGTTCTTTTTCTAAATGAGCAGCCCTCTCTCTCTCTCTCTCTCTCTCTCTCTCTCCCCTTTTCGCACTACTCTCCTCCCACCATCTCTTCTCTCTATCTCTTTCTATGGAACTCTTGGCATCTTCTCCCATGGGGCTTCCTCTTCCTCCCGTGTGAGCTGATCATTCTGGATATGGAATAGAAACAGAGGACCCGAGGTATTGTAGGTAATCTCTTCCTCTTCTTCATCTTCTTCGCCTTTGAGTCTTAATGGTGGAAGCCATGGATTCTCAAGCTTGGTCCTCTTTTGTGTTGCATGTGATTGGATCCGATCTAGGCAGTGGTGTGGTGTGTGGATCCATGTGATGGACATTCATGATGGAGAAAGCCATCTAGGAGGCACCTCTGCACATCAAGGAACCAACCGAAGACTTATCGGGATTGCTCTTCTGGAGTTCGACCGCACCCGTGGTTGGACAGCGCCGCGGGGGTGCCCTCAGCACTAGAGTCGCAGGGGTGACTGGCCTGAGCCGCGGAGGCGGCTCCTCTGGGTCGCTGGAGCAGCTCCCTAGGCCGTAGGGGTGGCTTTGCCAGAACCCTGGCTGCCGGTGCAACCTTCTACTCTTCTCCGTGGCCGCGCTTCCTTGTTCTGCGACAACGTACCTACCCCAGTGAGTACCCCTTCTTCGATCTTGTGTCCGTCTCTTATCCTAGTGAGGTTATATCTTAGAATCATGCTAGATTAAATCTAACATAACCATGTGAAATGCCAAGTAGTGGCTTTGAACCTTAGGTGAGTGTTTAAGGATTGATTGAACGCTCTAAGGCTTGAATTGTGGATGTTATCCTGTGAGGCTTGTTGAGGTTGTGAGGTTGTGGTCTTATTATGATTGCTGAGATTGTGAAGACTAGGACGTGAGTATCCTAGCATGTGTTATGATGGTTGTGTTTTTGTTAGTTCGTGAGGACGATGAGTGTTATCCTAGATTATGAGAGTCTATGATCTTGTAAGATCAATATTGATGACATGATTTATGACACTAGTTTAGGCACTCATTTAGATAGTTTTCCATTCCTTTCATGCATGTGTTCCGCATTAGTTCGTGACGTTTACGCTTAATTCATGCATATCGTAGGAATAGACGTCTACACGAGCATGTGTCGGTTTTGTAGGTGTTTTGGGGACATTTGAGGCGTTATTGATCATATCCAAGGTTTGAGCCTCATGATGGTCCGGATTTATGGTTCCAAATGACCCATGCTTGGAGGAAAGAAGGCAAGGACCCTAGTTGGATGCAAGGAATGGTCTAACTCATGTTTAAGTGGTGTTTTGGGCTATTTTAGTGTCATCTCGGTCCAAGGCTTACCCATCTTGGCCGAGATGCTCCTTGGAGCAACCGGGATTCCTCTTTGGACAGCCCACGACACTTGGCACACACTTCCTATGTCATCCTTGCTTTTGGTGGAGTACTTATGTGATATTGCGGGCTGTTTTTCGAGGCTTCTTCCTCCCTTTTTCCATTTTCCTCTAGCTCTTCTCCAACACACTTTGGATTGTAGCTCTCTTCCAAGCATCCTTGTGGGTGTTCTTAGAAGAGATTATTGTAGTTTTTAGTTTTAGAGTGAGATTTGAGTGGTTTTGAGTGAGGTTTCCATTGTTTGTACCTTGAAGCTGCATCTTGGGCCCTTTGTAAGATTTGATAACTTCTATTCCAGCTTTGTAATGTCTTTTATTTGGTTCATTCTTCATTATCTAGCTATGACTTGCAAGCATGCTTTATTTATGAAGTTTGATCTAGAAATGTATGTTGTTGGCTAAGTAGATGCGATTCTAGAGTGAAGGAATGATGTTTATACTTTTGACTATGATTGTATGAACTTGCATGTTAGCTTAGGATGGATTTGTGTTCGAAACCTTAACTCAGTCCATGATCTTGGCCTGTTCTTCATACCATTTCGGCCGAGATGACTATGATCCACCCGAGATGCATGTGTTATTGTTCTATTGTTGATGCATCTTCATGTTAGGATGTAGATGTGTTGAAATACTAGTATTTGCTGATCCTAATCTAGCTTAGGGTTGTAACACCCCGATTCCGCGGGACTCGGGATGTCACATTGGGCTAGGATCTCACAATGGATCCTGACCCTAGCCTGACAACAAGTTCACTGGACCTTACAACATGACACTGACAGATATAAAACAAATACATAAAACAGTATAAAATGTACGACCCAAAGTAAACAACAACATAGCCGAGTATATAAAACGACAACCTCACACAGGAGGTACAAAAGAACATCCTCACGCAGGAAGGGAACACAACAAACTCAAACCAACCGCCTAATGTACGAGAGTCCTCGGCCTGTCACCCTGCCAGATCACCCAATAGCGCCTAACTTGTAAACATCTACAACACGGTATGAAACCGTTAGCTAACCATACATATATGAGGTAATGCATAAGCACAAGCACAATCATGAAAGATAAACACATCAGCATGTTATCACACATTTACCCATTTATTATCTTTATATAATAACCATTCACTCAAAAACCGTATATATATAGATAGATGAAAGTATGTGACACGAGGACCGATACATCCCCGCCTGTGAGTACAATGTCCAACTGTACGAGTATCGGTCACACAATCCGTGTACCCTATGGGAGTGGATTGCGTCCTTCTTGTAAACCAGTCTGGCCCGACATCAGAGACCCTCCCAGACTCCACGGCGGGATGAAAGGGAAAGGTTATCACAGCCACGCGGTGGGGCAGTCAATAGAACATAGGTCGATAAAAACGACAACTCATGCTATCATAGCAAACATATAAAGCACACACCACTCATGCAAACACCCAATATAGGGATGGTAGCTAAGTAAGTCCTACGGACTTACCTCAACCTCGTACAAACTCAACCACGATCACCTCTACACTGGAGGGACAACACGGCCTATAAACAAGGCATAAAGAGATATATCAACCTCTATTCATCAAAGGGGTCACACCTAGACCCAAAGGGATCCATGAGGATCATACTCAATCTATAAGCCTCACAACCAACTAAACCTCAATATCTCAGCCTAACTCACAATTCCTCAAATCTCAAGGTAGTATCTAATCAACATTCCTCAATCTGAATTCTAATCCTAATTTAATTAATTAACCTTTAATTAATTAATTAGATTTCGCCAGAATAACGTTTTGCCCGCAGGCAATTTCTAAACCCCCTGTCATCAGATTTCATCAAACAAACAACCCATAATCACCAGAATAAAATAACGACCATAATGGAATTCATAATTGTCCTATTTGACAAGCCTAAAGTCAATTTAGGCCAATTCGCAGTGCGGAAAACGAATAAATTCATAACTTATTCGTTACTATCCCGATTGACGATCTGAAAGAAGATTCGGAATCACAACGACGTTGGCTACGCATGGACATCATCAAATTCACCGGAATTTGAGCGACGGAACCGTCATGGTGACATATGCTCGACCAGCCCTCCATATACTCGGAAATGCAGAAACTCGGTACCGTTATGAAGAGAATGAAGAGAGGAATCCAGAAACTCAAACGGAATTGAAATCAGATTAGAAATGGAGAGTAGATCTGAGTTTGAAGGTTGAGAGAAATCAGAGTTTTTACGAGGAAACATGAAATGAAATGAATTAATAAAGGATTTTCCGCTATTTATAGTGAAGACGATAATTATCCTTTAGTAAAGTCGATAATTATCCTTTAACCGATCCAAATGCGGGTCGAACCTCTTTCTCCAAACTTCTCGAGATTGGAACATTAAATCTGGAATATTGTAGGGATAATTATTACACAACTGCCTCGGAAAACGTGGTATTCCTAAGCCGTCTTTCTTAGCCGTTAAGAAACGAAATAGCGACTGTTTTGGCCGTTTTGCCTCTCCATGTTATTTCATATCTAGGACATATCTGATGTCCTGATCATTTCTCTCAACTGCATTTTTATTAATTGGAGCTCCCAAATGCTTCAAATAACACCGGAGGGTAAAAATAATTACCCGGGGGAAAAAGTAAAAATTTCCCCAAACGTCCAAAATTACGCCGGAAACATAACGGTGGGACTCTTACTCATCACTTGCGAAGTCTTCACGAGTTATATGTTAATTACTATCAACGATTAAGTTAATCAACATTAATTAGAATTCGAAATCCTAGTTATTACAAGGGTAACCTTTGGTAGCAACCTATTTGAGGTTTGAGACTTACTCAGTAATGGCCTTTTAGATACATAAGATGATGAACTCTAGGTAGTAGTGAGCCTTAACGGTCACTATTGGATTGATGTCCTAGGATCGTTGCCTAAGACTTACTTTTTTCGAGACTTACCCGGTAAGGAGGGGTTTGACCCTTTGATAGTGGCCAGTTTGTGTAGAATTCCCGTCCTTAGGTTCCTTGAGACTTACCCGGTAATAGGTACTTAGGTTCGAGACTTGTGGAGCATGAGACTTGGTAATTGCTCCCATTAGAGAAACACCCAACTCCGAACAACCGTAACCTTTCCTTTGATGTTTTGATTGCATGAGTCCATTGCATAACCGGAATTTCGAATCTCTAGAATTTGCACCTTATCTCCTATCTTTGTGTTTGTGTGTCGTTTGCTTATTTGTGTGCATATATTTTGTGATCCTTGTTTGATCACCCAAAACCAACCAAAAATATTGTGTTTTGCATTTCTTTATTCCTTGTCTTGTCTTAGTTTGAATTTACACTATCTTTGATCATTGATTGGCTTGATTTCACCCCAGTCCTTGTGTTCGACCGCGAAATACTTTCCTTTCTACAAAACGATCCGTACACTGCAGTTTTCGCTAGGTAGTTTAGGATTTTAGTTCGAGTTTATATATGTAAAGCTTTTGGTGCTATCTTTCTAGCGTAACCAATAGGATTAGAAGTCTAAAAACTTCTAGCTTATGGGAGCGATGTTGATTACGTTCGTTGTTTTGAACAGGCTTTGAGTACTTTCCTACGGGAAGTGAGATCGGTTGTTCTCGGTTTAGCTTGGAGACGAGGTAAGTCTCTGGACTTACTTAGATAGCTTTTATGTATTGTTGGCCCAAGTGTATGTTTATCGGGCGGTGACATCACTGCCCAGCTCACGAGGGAGACTGCGAGGTTCTATGCGACCAAGCCATACACGGTATAAAGGGGAGGGCACTGAAGCACTCCATATGGTATGCGGGAGGTGCGCCGAACCACTCATGTTGGTTATACGGGGACAGGGGCGAGAGTCTTAAGACTTTTTTGTGTCACAATCTTAATAATTGGAATTAGTAATGGAATGACGTAAAGAAATGATAATAAACCGGCTTGTGTGTGTGAGAATGTTATGTGTTTATGATTACTTATGTGTGTGTTTGCCTTTACCGTCTTTCTAATACATATAATGTTAGCTAACGGTTTTATAACGATGTTGTAGATGGCTTGAAGGTTAAGGATGTTGTCGAGTGATCCGTAGGAGTGGGCAGCCGGGGTTCCATACATCATAAGGTGAGCTGGGGATTTGAGTCTTCGTATTATTGTAATGTTTTGTATATTGTTGATGTTGTTGTAAGAACTCGGCTGGAGTCTTTCTTTCATTAGTATTTGATGACGTGATTTATGACGCTAGATTAAGCACTCTTTTAGGTAGTTTTTGCATTCATCCATGCATGGTTTTGCCTAAGTTTGGGACGTTTATGCTTAATCAAGTCATTTTGTCAGAATAGATGTCTACACGAGCATTTGACGGTTTTGTAGGTATTTTGGGGAGCTTTTATGCATTATTGATCACATTCGAGGATCATGCCTCATGACGGCCCGAATTCAAGGTTCCAATGAAGCATGCCTAGAGAAAAGAAGAACAAATTTACCTTAGTTGGTGCGAGCCATGCAATGACTTTGTGTTTAGCCATGATCCTAGCCATGCAGCCACTCATCTCGGTATAGCCCCCACCCATCTCAGCCGAGATGCCCTCTGAAGGGACCGAAATCGCCTGCTAGACCACCTTGACACTTTACAAAGTCCTTCTAGCCCACGACATTTCTCTCCCATGACGGAGGTGAAGTGTTATATTGCAGCTTGCACACATTTTGCAAAGGATTCTCACCTTGGAATGAATTTTGAATCTTGTTGGGCAAGCCATAGTGTGGAGAAGAGAAGAAGAAAGCTCCCATTGAAGAGAAGAAGAAGAACACACCTTTTGAGAGCTTTAGAGTGAGTTTTTGAGAGTCTTGTAGTGAGGAAACCTAGCACTTTAGAATCAAGGGTGGTCAACAAAGAGTGTCTCCTAGATAATGCATCAGCAACTACATTGTCCTTTCCCTTTTTATACTTGATAACATAAGGAAAAGTCTCAATGAACTCCATCCAACTACCATGGCGCCTATCTAGTTTATCTTGACTCCTGAAGTGTTTTAAAGATTCGTGATCAAAATGCAAGATAAACTCTCTAGGCCACAAGTAGTGTTGCCATGTCTTAAGTACTCTAAACAAAGCATATAACTCCTTATCATAAGTAGAATAGTTAAGACATGCTCCTTTGAGTTTCTCACTAAAGAAAGCAATAGATTTATCTTCTTGCATAAGAACACCTCCAATTCCAATTCCGGATGCATCACACTCCACTTCAAATGGCTTGTTGAAATCTGGAAGAGCAAGCAAAGGTGCATGAGTGAGAACCTCCTTAATCTTGTTGAATGCATGGTCCTGCGCACTACCCCACACAAATGGCGTGTTCTTCTTGCATATTTCCGTCAATGGGGTTGCAATGGTGCTAAAATCACGCACAAAATGCCTATAGAAGCTAGCAAGACCATGAAAACTCCTAACATTGCCAATAGAGCTCGGAATAGGCCAATCTCGAATGGCCTTGATCTTCTCCTCATCCACTTGTAAACCGTCTATGCTCACTACAAACCCAAGAAAAATAACTTTATTAGTGAAAAAGTCACATTTCGTAAGATTGGCATACAAGTGTTCATCTCTAAGAGTAGAAACAACTTCCCTTAGATGTCTTTCATGCTCCTCTAATGATTTGCTGTAAATGAGAATGTCATCAAAGTAAACAACAACAAATTTACCTATAAACTTTCTCAAAACATGGTTCATTAATCTCATGAAAGTAGAAGGAGCATTAGTAAGTCCAAATGGCATAACAAGCCACTCATATAAACCAAACTTGGCTTTAAAAGCAGTTTTCCACTCATCCCCTTCATCCTAATCTGATGGTATCCACTCCTAAGATCAATTTTACTAAACATAGTGGAACCATAAAGCTCATCTAACATATCATCAAGGCGTGGGATAGGGTGGCGATACTTAATGGTTATGTTATTGATAGCCCTACAATCAACAAACATCCTCCAAGTATTATCTTTCTTAGGCACTAAAAGCACGGGGACAACACATGGACTAAGGCTTTCCCTCACATAACCCTTATTTAAGAGCTCTTGCACTTGGTTTCTAACCTCTTGGCTCTCATTAGGGTTCATTCTATAGGTTGGCCTATTCGGTAAGGTTGCTCCCGGAATGAGATCTATTTGATGCTCTATACCTCTCAAGGGTGGTAGGCCATGGGGTATCTCATTAGGAAACACATCTTTAAACTCCTCAAGTATGGCTACAATGCTAGGTGGAAGATTTGCCTTAGTTTCATCACTCACTAGGGCTAACTTCTTACATAAGGTCATCAAAGTGATTTCTAGAGGAAGATAAGCACTTTGAAACTCAGATTTGGCTACTAGCAAAGTAGAGGCCATTTGTGTGTTAGTTGAAATTAAAAGGGTATTAGAAGGCTGTATAGGCTCGGTTTTGGAATTATTTGGCTTACTCCCCTTCTTAGCTTGGTCTACCCCTTGTTCACTTGCCTTTTTCTTCTCAAATGCCTCAGCTATTTGTAAGGGATTCATAGGCTTTAAGGTTAGGTTTTCCATTGAAAGTGAAAGTATACCTATTAGTGTAACCATCATGTAAGACTCTCCTATCAAATGGTCAAGGACGACCTAATAAGATATGGCAAGTTTGCATAGGCACAACATCACACAAAACATTATTTACCTTTAATTCTCCACATTCATTCATCCAATGAAGCTTATAAGGCCTAGGGTGATAGAAAATTGTTAATTGCAGCTTATTAACCAATTCGGTGCTAGCTATGTTACAACAACTACCCCCATCAATTATAAAATTACAAACCTTCCCTTTAACCAAACATCTAGTGTGAAACAAGTTTTCCCTTTGGTTATCCTCACAAGGGGCATGTTGTATACTAAGGGCTCTCCTAGCTATCAAAGCATTATCATGTGACAAGCAAACATCCAAAACAGGCTCATCATGCTCAAAATCAGATTCAACACAAGCAATAGACTCGTTTGGAACATCCAAATCACATAGCACATAGTTATTAGCTAGGAATGAACTAGGGTGATCAAACAACACACGTTGAGCAAGCAAGCAATCCCCTTGTTCATATACTATTCCATCATCCGAATCAACATCATCACTAGGCTCAATTTCATTAGATTCAAGTTCATGCTCAGATCCTGATTCATATTGGCCTAAATGATTTATCAGCAAAGTTCTCCTATTTGGACAATCTTTCATCATGTGTCCTCTACCTTGACACTTAAAACACACAACATCTCTAGCCCTAGAAGAAGAAGAGTTATAAGTACTCCCTTGAGGTGGTTTAGGGGCTGCAGTAGGCGTCTTAGGGTAGGTTGGGCGTGTGGGAGCTTGCTCGGGGGCTGTTTTGGGGGCTTCGCGGTTGTATCCTCCGTGTCGGTTCCCTCCTTGTTTTCCATACATTTGAGGTCCCAAATGAGCTCTTTATGCCTTGACTCCTCCCTTTTATCTTCTTCTCGACTTTGATGGCGAGATGTAGTAATTCTGTCATAGTAGAGTAGGGAAACAAATCCACCTCGTTAGCAAAACATGAATTAAGGATACGGAGATACCTGGCCATAGTTGCTTCTTCATCCTCACTAACATTGGCCTTCACCATAGCCATTTGCATGGCATTGTAGGTCTTCTCTGAACTCATTGAACCTTGCCTCAAGTTTTCCAACTTTTGCCTCAAGTCCCTCCTATAATGTTGGGGAACAAATCGAGCTCGCATGATTGCCCTCATTTGTGCCCATGTTGCAACTTGTGGATCCATGTTTCGCCTCCTTTCCTTTACAAGCTCATTCCACCATACCAAAGCATAATCAGTGAACTCAAGGGTTGCGTAATGTACCTTTTTATTCTCGGGAAAGTTGTGGCACGCCCATATCTGCTGAATCTTCGTCTCCCAAGCCATGTACACATCCGGATCACACTTGCCTTCAAAGGATGGGATCTTGATCTTCACCTTGCCTAGATCATCTTGCTCATGATCTCGCCCTCTCCTTTGGTGTCTATTGTCTCTCCTCCCTTCATAGTCTTCGTCTTGCGTCCATCTATACTCACGCCTTCCATCTTGATCCCTCTCATCTTCTCGTCTCCTATCTTCACGCCTCCTATTTTGTTCCATCCTTCTTTCCTCATTTTTCATCCATTCCTCGTCTTGCCTCCAGGCTTCCTCTTGCCTTCTTTCTTGTGCATAATCATAGCCATCATCTTCGGACTCCTCATTATCATCATCATGTGTGGTGCTAAGAGAGAAATTAGCATAATGACTGTTTCATGAATAGGAGGTTTAGAGTTAGAATGATGCCCCTGTGAAGCATTAATGGGAATCTTCTTGGCTTCGTTGAAAGCTTCTTGTTGGCTGTCAAGAGGTACTCGTCGATGGCTTATAGTTAAGGGTTTAGAACTTGCTCCTTTCTCAAAGTGATGGCCTAGTGCCACTTAGGGGAAATGAGGTGTCTTCTTTAGCCTTATTAGTCTTAAGCTCCGTTATTTGCCCTTGTAAACCCGTAAGCCTATCTTCCATGGCTTTAAATTCTGCTTGCATCATAGCCTTCATCATGCTAATCAAATCTGCCGGACTAGACTCCGGTTGCTTCTCGGTATGATGATCACTAGACATCTTGTTAAACCCAATAGAACAAACAAACACGTTAGATTAGATCAAAACAAAATCCTCTCTAGTGTTTCTCTCAAGTGTTTATCCCTCACTCTCAAGTGATGTGATAAGACTTTGCTGATGGCTCACCTTGTAAAAATTAACAACCTTGTGTGGGTAGTGTCTAGTCAAATATAAGCTAACACGAAACAACAATTGAATTAATCAAGGTATGTCCTAGTCTGAATCAACAAAAGAAAGAAAAAAAAATAATGACTCAAGGAATGGACTAGTTGTATGAATGAGATATAGAACTAAAATGACCCGAAATATAGACTCAAGATAAGCTAAAAGAACCTTACTCGTAAGTGCCTCAACTTGCAACCTCAAACACCAAAATCAACAACTAAGGTCGGTTTAGGGTAGGGTGGCCGAATGAAAAAGGCTTGGAATGTAGGTTTCTTGGAGTCCCCTTGAAATCTTCTTCCTCTTAGTCAACTCTTGTAGGAACAATGTTGTTAGTTCAATAACTTAGAGCTAAACACAATGCAAACACAAAGTTGAATTCTTCTTTTCTTTTCTTTTATTTTTTTGCTTTGTCTTTCTCTCTTTTTTTTTTTTTTTAATATTCTGGACAACAACTTTCCTTTTTTTTTTTATCTCAGCAAAAATAAAAGCGAAAATTAAATAACAAGAGGGTAAATAGGGAAACAACTAAAAAGATAAGATATGGTTAGAGATAAGATATGGCTGAAGCAGGATTATGGAAAAAAATATGAAAAGATATGGTTATTGTAGGATTAAGGAAAAATATGGAAAGATATGGCTGTTGCAGGATTAGGGTTTACGAAAAACAGTAGGTTAGGGTAGGTTTTGGCGGCATGAAAGTGGTGGTGGGGCTGGCGTGGTGGTGTTGTTGTTTGTTGATGACTTCGGTGCTCAATTCGCTGATCAAGAACAACAAACAAGTTAGAATTCAATCAACTTAGAATAGAAGAGAGAAAAACTGAAGAAAAGAAAAGACTATAAAAGACAATGATCAATTGCAATGATCAAAACAAACTCTTTTTGTGATTTTATGACTCTTTTGATGATGGTTGAATGTCCCCAAAGCTCTGATACCAATTGATACGGGGAATAGCCCGTTTAACGATCTAGACGAACAACCTGGAAAGAATGGAATGAAACTTAGATATGGAGGAATGATAAGCACGAAAATATAAAGATAGATGGTTAAGAAGAACCGAATAGAACTATGGAAGAACCCTTGAACAATGAATTCAAGAACCAATCCAAAAGACTAACTCAGACAACTTGCAACACTAATCCCTAAGGAGATTAACTCAGACAAGAAGAGTTAAGCCAAAATCACAATCACAAAGCTCTCCAACAGGCTGGAAATCGCCAATCTGCAACAGCAGCACAAAAACTGTGTTTAATGTGTATTTTCTGCATTCCCCTTCACTTAGCACGCCTAATAACATATATATAGTGTTTATAATGTTAATAAACTGAAATAATTAACTAAAGGCCCATTAAGACATAAGTTTGATTACGCTCAACAAACACTAGGATTTCAGCTCTCAAACTCCCTAACATAAAGATATAAGAATAACAACTCACACACCTCGGGTGGATCAAGCACATCTCGGCCGAAACGGTTGAAGAATAGGCCGAGACTGTAAACTTAGCTAGAGATTTTGAGCAAGTGACTATCCTAAGATACATCAAGTTCAACCTATCATAATCCTAGCCATAACCTTTCATCCATCTCCTTAGAATCACATGCTACTTAGCCAACAACAATCATCTTTAAATCATTCATCATCATATCATCACACATGCATGCCATAGCTAGATGAAGAGAATTGAAGCAATATAAAGCAAGAACAAGTTGAATAATGAGTTTAGAACAAGCTTAGAACTATCCAAGAGTAGATTTAAAACGAGCTCAACAATCTCTATAACTTTCCTCACTACACAACTCTTAAAAACTCACTCTAAAGTTATCAAATGGTGTGTTCTTCTTCTCTCTTCAATGGGAGCTTCTTCTTCTCTTCTCCACACTATGACTTGCCCAACAAGATTCAAAATTCAGTCCAAGGTGAGAATCCTCTACAAAATGTGTTCAAGCTGCAAGCTATAAAATGTGTGCAAACAGCAATATAACGCTTCTCCTCCAGTAGGCGATCTTGGTCCCTTCACAGGGAATCTCGGCCGAGATGGGCGGGGGCTGGACCGAGATGAGTGGCTGCATGGTTAAGATCATGGCTAAACACAAAGCCGGTGCATGGCTCGCACCAACTAAGGTAAATTTCTTCTTCTTTTCTCTAGGCATTCTTCATTGGAACCTTGAATTCGGGCCGTCACGAGGCTTGATCCTCGGATGTGATCAATAATGCATGAAAGCTCTCCAAAATAGCTACATAATAGGCGAAACAACAGCGGAAACTGGTCCCTAACTTATCACCACTGGAGGAAGAGGGGGTGTACCCCTACCTCATCCCACTACAGATACTACTCTAGTTTGAGTCATTTGTAGGATATACGCACCTAATATTATAAGGCTATATATATGCCATAGGTATCGATATGTATATAATACATCCACATAATCCATAGTACACACAGATATATACATATCTACGCTGTAGAGATCCATGGCAGAGGTGACGACTTCTCGTACATTCTATCCCAAAACCACACTTAAAACCAAAACCTTTGAAAACGTCAGATTCCATGTGGGCTCTGTTTATTTTACCTATCAAACCTCATTGCAGGTTGCAAGTGTCATTGTTGTCAACCTGGGCTCTGATACCAACTCTGTAACACCCCGAATCCGCGGGACTCGGGATGTCACATTGGGTTAGGATCTCACAATGGATCCTGACCCTAGCCTGACAACAAGTTCACTGGACCTTACAACATGACACTGACAAATATAAAACAAATACATAAAACAGTATAAACTGTACGACCCAAAGTAAACAACAACATAGCCGAGTATATAAAACGACATCCTCACACAGGAGGTACAAAAGATCCTCCTCACGCAGGAGGGGAAACACAACAACCCCAAACCAACCACCTAATGTACGAGAGTCCTCGGCCTGTCACCCTGCCACATCACCCAACAGCGCCTATCCTGCAATCATCTACAACACGGTATGAAACCGTTAGCTAACCATACATATATAGGGTAATGCATAAGCACAAGCACAATCATGAAAGATAAACACATCAATATGTTATCACACATTTACCCATTTATTATCTTTATATAATAACCATTCACTCAAAAACCGTATATATATATATATATATATATATAGATGAAAGTATGTGACACGAGGACCGATACATCCTCGCCTCTGAGTGCAATGTCCAGCTGTACGAGTATCGGTCACACAATCCGTATACCCTATGGGAGTGGATTGCGCCCTTCTTGTAAACCAGTCTGGCCCGACATCAAAGAACCTCCTAGACTCCACGGCGGGATGAAAGGGAAAGGTTATCACAACCACGCAGTGGGGCAGTCAATAGAACATAGGTCGATAAAAACGACAACTCATGCTATCATAGCAAACATATAAAGCACACACCACTCATGCAAACACCCAATATAGGGATGGTAGCTAAGTAAGTCCTACAGACTTACCTCAACCTCGTACAATCACAACCACGATCAACCTCCAATCCTGAGAGGGACACTGCCTAATAACAAGGCATAAAGAGATATCAATACTCCTATCAATCAAAAAGGTCACATCTAGACCCAAGAGATCCATAAGGATCATAATCAATCTATAAGCCTCACAACCAACTAAACCTCAATATCTCAACATAACTCACAATTCCTCAAATCTCAAGGTAGTATCTAATCAACATTCCTCAATCTCAATTCTAATCCTAATTTAATTATTTAACCTTTAATTAATTAATTAGATTTCGCCAGAATAACGTTTTGCCCGCAGGCAATTTCTAAACCCCCTGTCATCAGATTTCATCAAACAAACAACCCATAATCACCAAAATAATATAACGACCATAATGGAATTTCTAATTGTCCTATTTGACAAGCCTAAAGTCAATTTAGGCCAAATCGCAGTACGGAAAACGAATAAATTCATAACTTATTCATTACTAACCCGATTGACGATCTGAAAGAAGATTCGGAATCACAACGACGCAGGCTACGCATGGACAACATCAAATTCATCGGAATCTGAGCGACGGAACCGTTCTGGTGACATATATGCTCGACCAGCCCTCCATATACTCGGAAATGCAGAAACTCGGTACCAATATGAAGAGAATGAAGAGAGGAATCTAGAAACTCAAACGGAATTGAAATCGGATTAGAAACGGAGAGTAGATCTGAGTTTGAAGGTTGAGAGAAATCAGAGCTTTTACGAAGAAACGTGAAATGAAATGAATTAATAAAGGATTTTCCGCTATTTATAGTGAAAACGATAATTATCCTTTAGTAAAGTCGATAATTATCCTTTAACCGATCCAAAGGCGGGTCGAACCTCTTTCTCCAAACTTCTCGAGATTGGAACACTAAATCTGGAATATTATAGGGATAATTATTCCACAACTGCCTCGGAAAACCTGTATTCCTAAGCCGTCTTTTTTAGCCGTTAAGAAACGAAATAGCGACTCTTTTGACCGTTTTGCCTCTCCATGTTATTTCATATCTAGGACATATCCGATGTCCTGATCATTTCTCTCAACTGTATTTTTATTAATTGGAGCTCCCAAATGCTCCAAATAACACCGGAGGGTAAAAATAATTACCCGGGGAAAAAGTAAAAATTTCCCCAAACGTCCAAAATTACGCGAGGAACATAACGGTGGGACTCATACTCATCACTTGCGAAATATTCGCGAGTTATATGTCAATTACTATCAACGATTAAGTTAATCAACATTAATTAAAATTCGGAAATCCTAGCTATTACACAACACACAAACACAAAGATAGGAGATAAGTTGCAAATTCTAGAGATTCGAAATTCCGGTATGCAATGGACTCATGCAATCAAAACATCAAAGGAAAGGTTACGGTTGTTCGGAGTTGGGTGTTTCTCTAATGGGAGCAATTACCAAGTCTCATGCTCCACAAGTCTCGAACCTAAGTACCTATTACCGGGTAAGTCTCAAGGAACCTAAGGACGGGAATTCTACACAAAGTGGCCACTACCAAAGGGTCAAACCCCTCCTTACCGGGTAAGTCTCGAAAAAAGTAAGTCTTAGGCAACGATCCTAGGACATCAATCCAATAGCGGCTGTTAAGGCTCACTACTACCTAGAGTTCATCATCTTATGTATTTAAGAGGCCATTACTGAGTAAGTCTCAAACCTCAAATAGGTTGCTACCAAAGGTTACCCTAAGCTAGATTAGGATCAGCAAATACTAGGATTTCAACACATCTACATCCTAACATGAAGATGCATCAAAAATAGAACAACAACACATGCATCTCGGGTGGATCATAGTCATCTCGGCCGAAATGGTATGAAGAACAGGCCAAGATCATGGACTGAGTTAAGGTTTCGAACACAAATCCATCCTAAGCTAACATGCAAGTTCATACAATCATAGTCAAAAGCATAAACATCATTCCTTCACTCTAGAATCACATCTACTTAGCCAACAATATACATTTCTATATCAAACTTCATAAATAAAGCATGCTTGCAAGTTATAGCTAGATAATGAAGAATGAACCAAATAAAAGACATTACAAAGCTGGAATAGAAGTTATCAAGTCTTACAAAGGGCCCAAGATGCAGCTTCAAGGTACAAACAATGGAAACCTCACTCAAAACCACTCAAATCTCACTCTAAAACTAAAAACTACAATAATCTCTTCTAAGAACACCCACAAGGATGCTTGGAAGAGAGCTACAATCCAAAGTGTGTTGGAGAAGAGCTAGAGGAAAATGGAAAAAGTCAGGATGAAGCCTCGAAAAACAGCCTGCAATATCACATAAGTACTCCACCAAAAGCAAGGATGACATAGGAAGTGTGTGCCAAGTGTCGTGGGCTGTCCAAAGAGGAATCCCGGTTGCTCCAAGGAGCATCTCGGCCAAGATGGGTAAGCCTTGGACCGAGATGACACTAAAATAGCCCAAAACACCACTTAAACATGAGTTAGATCATTCCTTGCATCCAACTAGGGTCCTTGCCTTCTTCTTTCCTCCAAGTATGGGTCATTTGAAACCATAAATCCGGACCATCATGAGGCTCAAACCTTGGATATGATCAATAACGCCTCAAATGTCCCCAAAACACCTACAAAACTGACACATGCTCGTGTAGACGTCTATTCCTACGATATGCATGAATTAAGCGTAAACGTCACGATTTAATGCGGAACACAAGCATGAAAGGAATGGAAAACTATCTAAATGAGTGCCTAAACTAGTGTCATAAATCATGTCATCACTATTGACCTTACAAGATCATAGACTCTCATAATCTAGGATAACACTCATAGTCCTCACGAACTAACAAAAACACAACCATCATAACACATGCTAGGATACTCACGTCCTAGTCTTCACAATCTCAACAATCATAATAAGACCACAACCTCACAACCTCAACAAGCCTCACAGGATAACATCCACAATTCAAGCCTTAGAGCGTTCAATCAATCCTTAAACACTCACCTAAGGTTCAAAGCCACTACTTGGCATTTCACATGGTTATGTTAGATTCAATTTAGCATGATTCTAAGATATAACCTCACTAGGATAAGAGACAGACACAAGATCGAAGAAGGGGTACTCACTGGGGTAGGTACGTTGTCGCGGAACAAGGAAGTGTGGCCGCGGAGAAGAGCAGAAGGGTGCACCGGCAGCCAGGGTTCTGCCAAAGCTGCCCCTACGGCCTAGGGAGCTGCTCCAGCGACCCAGAGGAGCCGCCCCTGCGGCTCAGGCCAGCCACCCCTGCGGCTCTAGTGTTGAGGGCACCCCCGCGACGCTGTCCAACCACGGGTGCGGTCGAACTCCAGAAGAGCAATCCCGATAAGTCTTCGGTTGGTTCCTTGATGT
Organism: Fagopyrum homotropicum; assembly: GCA_033239125.1. Taxonomy (NCBI): domain Eukaryota; kingdom Viridiplantae; phylum Streptophyta; class Magnoliopsida; order Caryophyllales; family Polygonaceae; genus Fagopyrum; species Fagopyrum homotropicum. Next base: position 66,741,729 of record BSWB01000005.1, read on the forward strand.
GCAGAGGTGCCTCCTAGATGGCTTTCTCCCTCATGGATGTCCATCACATGGATCCAAACACCACACCACTGCCTAGATCGTATCCAATCACATGCAACACAAAAGAGGACCAAGCTTGAGAATTCATGGCTTCCACCATTAAGACTCAAAGGCAAAGAAGATGAAGAAGAGGAAGAGATTACCTACAATACCTCGGGTCCTCTATTTCTATTCCATATCCAGAATGATCAGCTCACACGGGAGGAAGAGGAAGCCCCATGGGAGAAGATGCCAAGAGTTCCATAGAAAGAGATAGAGAGAAGAGAGGGTGAGAGGAGAGTAATGCGAAAAGGGGAGAGAGAGAGAGAGAGAGAGAGAGAGAGAGAGGGCTGCTCATTTAGAAAAAGAACAAAAGGTCAAGCAGCCAAGGCTCACTTACAGAACGAGGGGTCGAAAAACTCAACTAAAGATACCATCCTCCGTTTCCAGTTAGCCTCATTGGCTCCATGTCTATGCAACTAGATCATCATGATTGACAACATACCTCAAGTCATACATGTGCTCCCTCGATTGACACACATGAAACATGGTAAATATCATCGATTCTTGGGTGGAAACGTCAACTTGTAAGCCACTTCCCAAACTCATTCCAAGATCTCAAAAGTCCAAAAAAAATGTCAGGGACTCAACTTCCCTATAATGCCAAACATTTGACGGCTCGCGCCTTTGAAACTCTTGACTCAACTTGATCTACTCCATATCTGAACTCCAGAGGTTTGCACCTCTCATCTATATACGCCTTCTGGCGACTCAACTCGACTAGCATCCGCTCTTGGACCATCACTAATCGAGCGAGGTCATCTTGTATCTACTCAGGCTATCCACACATGTACTACTCTAATTCCAACACAAAGGTGTACGACACTTCAACACATTTAATGCCTACCAAGGGTCATCCCGAACGGCGTATGTCAATTATAATAATACGGTATCTTGAACAAAGAGAAGTGTTAGGATCACACTTGTCACCAGAGCTGTCATGAAATGCAAATGGTACCAAAAGCGGCATGATCATGCTGCCAAAAATCCCGAGGTGAATCGCCCACCTTGATCCGAGATGATGGTACTCAGTACCCTAGGTAATCTCACTATGAACTTAGTAGCTTCCACAACTAGCCAACACATCGGCTCTATTTCCCGATAGGGTATAAAACGCGTTGTCTTTGTCGGTTGGTCTACTACAACCCAAATTGTGTCACAACTCTTACTCGGTCTAAAACTGGTAATAACATTTATGGAGGTATCCTCCCATTCCCATTATGTAACTTGCGGTGAATGAAGTCCTCGTCCCGTCTTATGGTGCTCAAGTTTTACCTGATGATGGGTCGCATATTGGCTATGTACTTAGCCACATCGGGCTTAAGCCCGCCTCACCAATGTGAACCTCACCAATCCGGATAACTCTTACCAGCACCAGGGTGAACTAGTAAGGGTAGTGTGAGCCTCCCAAAGGCTCTATCTCGGCTCGTCGTTATATCTACACATAGACGCTCATGGCTTCTCAACAAATTGTCAACCCATAAAGGTAACAATGGTGTCTCTCCTCCAGACCTTCTATCCCTGATCTTCATCAAGGCCATACAAATCCCGCCCTTATGTCGGACCTCTTTAAATATCATCTAAGTTAATTAACTTAAGTTGAATCATCAGTTAAGTTTTTGCTTCCTCTCGAAGTGTCCACTTACTAAGGGTGTTGGTGACCACATTCAGCTACCGCGGATGATACAAAATCACCTGAATGAAGTCCTTAAACAATTTTAGCCATCACGTCTGGTGGGTATTCAACTCTTGTTGAGTTAAAATATATATATCATACTCTTATCTTCCATACAAGACTAGCATGTCCCTTCATAACAAAAATACCGACATCATTTTAAGTGCATACATTAAATCGGCTAAATCTCAGCCCTTTATCTGTAATTCTTCTCATATGCCCAAAGTTGTCTAACACACGCGAAACCTTTCTTGTTACTTCATTTTCATCCCAAGCCGCGCTTGGATGCATCACTATTTGTCACCAAGTCCACAAGACTCTTTGTTTGTGCAAAAGATATCGGAGTAGAGATCACTCACCTCTGCTGCTTTTCAAAGCTCCACGGACACGGCTCGGACCATACCATTCTCGTATACTTCCTCTGAAAGGAAGGGCGTTGAAACCATTCCGCAACTCGGTAGTTATAGCCCACCAACCTAAAAGTTGCATACCTCCTCCACATTCCTTGGAGGTAGCACCGAAAATACCACCTTGGTCTTCGTTGGATCAACTCGATCTCTCCCGTTGTCACTACATGTCCTAGGAAGTCACTTTAGACGTCCTAACTCCCACTTAGATAACTCTGCTCATAAATATCATCCCGCATAACTTATATTATTGTCATCCCGTGTCAACCTTGTTCCTCTCAACTCTGAGAGTACAACAAACCCTTATCAAGAGTCAAAACTTACAGAATCATTCGTACATCTCGCACATCAGTAATGTCATGAATAACATTAGGTTATGGTCCACCTTGGAATCTCGTGAAAAACCACACGTTGTACACCACCATTGTAATCCGATTCTGAAAATCGATTGATAGTCATTTATAAAATCTCAAAGCTCGTCGATCGTACTCGTGAGCTCAAACAGCTTCATCACAACTAGTAGTAAGCATACCGGTCCAAAAATGCCGTCTTACATAGGTCCTTTCTTTTCTTACCCTTAGTTAGTGACATCCCGACTTCAAGTCGGTCATATAAAACATTGGAATCACATGCAACTAGTCTAACGAGCCGTCCACTACAACGATGATACCTCTACATGTCGTACACCATACGGATATCTCGATAATCATAGTACAGCTTCACCGTCCCGTCTTTTCCTCATCACTGTACCAATATGCCCTGTGGGAAATGCTAGAAGAAATTCCCCATTCAAAACCACTGAAATTTCCAACTCATTACTTCTCATGTACTAACATCCTAAGCTCAAAGCTTGTAGCGTCACTATAATCTCGGTCATCCGATTCACACCATGGCCACCATGGCTCCTTCGGGTGAGTCTAGAAACTTTGACTCATATCTTGTTCGGGACAACATATAATCTGTTTCATTAGCACGAAAATATCATGCATCCTCTTTATATATTTTCCCATTTGCGTAAGGCAACTAGGAAAGCTTCACCTTCCTCTTGATCCACTAGTTCCCTTTATCATGATCAAACCTTAAAGGTTCTAATCAATGCCATTTCAAAATATGCCAATCCCATGACCTAAGAAGGTCGCCAAAAAGGGCCGTTACAATCCCTCCCTGGGAGGTCTATTACAGTTACTTGCCTTGAGCCCATTCAATATTACTTGATTAAGACAATTGTGCTTCAGTTGACATACTTCCTCACTACCTACATCGAACCACCGGAAATACTCCAAGATCTTGTTACCGATCCTCTATATTCCCATAGTCTTGTCTACCCTTCTTATCTACACTCATCAATATACAACCGGCACATGTGCGTTCGTGGTTGTCACCAGCCAGCTTATTTATACCTGACCTTCTCCAAGGTCAACAACTTACCTTTCTTCTTACTTTTCATGTTGTCATTCCCACGAAGGCTACCCTCCTCGGGGTACTCTTACCTTGAACTCCGTTAGTTCATTCTACACTTTATGCTTCCTTCTTCTTTCATAGGATAACTATACCCTCCTCGGCCTTGTTTTATCGTATAACTCTTTTTCACAGGCTTAACCATTCTTCTATGATGTCCGTCAAGTACACCTTCTCAAATATTCTAGCCCCATATAGCGTCCATTCACTTCGTAACCTTTACTTGATCACTGGATGGCTTTACCTTTGCTTTCAATCTGTCTTCTATCACGTAAGCAAAACTCACTTGTTGGCTTACACAACTAGGTGTTAGGAGTGTTAGAAGCGAGAGTTCAACGGCTTGTGGTTGTTAGGGATTCACCCAGTGGGGCTAGAGCGGTGCGAATAGACTAGTTACTAAGTTGTATCTCCGGGTCAACTAGCTCTTCTGTTAGGCTTCCTCATGTATGTGAAAAAGTACTACAATATATACTTAAGTCTTTCCATAAATAAAAACTTCTTGTTGCGTCTCTCATCCTCTTGGGACCAACATCTACTCATACTTCTTTCTTCTTGGCATTTCTTAGCCTTAACACCATAACGGAAACCGGTTAACTCCACTAAGGAAATTATACCATGTGAATCTTCACGATGCGATTCTTCTCGTAACTCTCGTATGTCTGAATAAGTCAACCCGCCAATATTCTCGTAAAATTGACACTTCATCTTGATATGGTAGTGTCTGTGAAATGAGTCGATCTAGGTACAATGATCTCGAATCCGGCTGAATGAGGCGAATCCAGAATGCGGAATGAAACGTGGATGGTGAATGGCGCAGGAAGGTGTAGAGAAGAACCAAAGAGAGTCAACGAAGGAACCAAGGCTGAAGAGCCAAAACCCCCACTCGTGAATGCCCTAGACCCGTCTCCAATACAACTTTACACTAGCTCCGGCTGGACTAGCACAAAAAGGGACTCGTGAAGGCTCGAAGCACCAATCCGAAGGCGGTTGACACAAACAAGCTCAGCCAAGCAAACAACAGCAATGCCAACCAAAATCTCTCTTGTTCTTTGATTGATTTTGTGAATGATTACAAATGTAATTCTAAGCAAATGAAAATAACGTACCTATTCAGCAGCTAAAAGAGTCTATATATAGACTCTTTTATCTAGACAAAATTAAAGAAAAGAAAACTAAAACATTAGTGGGAAGGTGGTAATAAGAGAGCTTCCTCTAATGTAGCTAACAACCTAACAAACAACTAATTCAGCATGAGAATAGGCTGACTTATTCAAACTAATCTTTGGAGTGTGCTGGACGTTTTTAAGAGCCAAAATGGACTATCCGAATGGGCTGAATTGTTCAACAAATCCATGAGTGATTTGGATGGTTTTTAAGAGCCCAAATGATGATCCGAATGAGCTGACTTGTTATTCTCTTGGGCCTCTTTGAACGTGATCAGTTGGCTGCCCTCTTGGGCTGTTTTAGATGTGAGCAGCAGCCTACCCTGTTGGACTGCCTTGGACGTGTTTGCTTGCCTCCCCTCTTGGGCTGCCTTGGACGTGAGCAGCAGGCTATCCTCGTGGGCTGCTTTGGACGTGATCAACATCTCCTCCCTTTGCTCTTGGGCTGCCTTGGACGTGAGCAGCAGGCTATCCTCGTGGGCTGCTTTGGACGTGATCAACATCTCCTCCCTTTGCTGGCTTGCTCCTGCATTCATCAAAAGATTAACACATGATGTATGGCAATTAAATGGTTCACGCATTGTGCCAAGCAATAGCACTTCCCTTGACGTAGCTTCTTGGATCTCCTTAGCTCTTGCTCTAGTAATGGGACCTTGATAGCTTTCATGTGATGGTCCTACATCACATCACATGTAATAACATCCTCATATGATCCTAATGTTATATTGACCTTAGTTTGCTTATTGACCTTAAGTTCTCCACACTCATTCATCCAATGTACTTTATATGGCCTAGGGTGATAAAATGTAAGACGTTGTAATTTGTTTACCATTTCAGTGCTAGCTATGTTGCAACAACTTCCTCCATCAATTATCACATTACACACTTTTCCTTTAATACTACACCTAGTATGAAACAGATTTTCACGTTGGTTATCCTCACAAGGTGCTAGTTGGACATGCAAAGTTCTCCTAGCTATCAAAGATTCTCCTTGTTGATACTCAATGCAATCATCATTCTTATTTTGTTCATTGTCATCAATTAAGGCATTTTCATCATCTAATTCCACATCATCCTCACTCTCATACTCTCCTAGATGGTTTATGATCAAAGTGCGTCTATTAGGACATTCTCTACTCATGTGGCCTCTACCTTGGCATTTAAAACACACAATGTCCCTAGTTCTAGCGTTAGAGATAAGAGTACTCCCTCGATGATCACTCGAAGGCTCATTCAAGGATCGTGGTGTAGTGGACAGTGTAGAAGACCTTCTTTGCCCTTCTTGGCCCATAGGTGCCGACTTTTTCTCCTCCTTCCGGCCTCCTTGATCCTTGCTGTGGTTAGGCAGCCGGCTCCCTTGTGCTTTCCAAGCATTTGGCGTCCCATGAGGTGGCTTGTATTCCCGGTTTCGCACCTTAGTCTTCCTTTCCACCTTAATGGCCAAGTGTAGTAATTGCTCCATGGTGCTGTATGGATACATATCAACTTCATTAGCCAAATTAGAATTCAGAATACGAAGGTACCTTGCCATAGTGTTTTCTTCATCCTCTAGAACGTTGGCCTTCACCATAGCAACTTGCATATTCGTATAGGCTTCCTCAGCGCTAAGAGAGCTTTGTCTCAAATTTTCCAGCCGTTGTCGAAACTCTCGGGTATAGTGAGGTGGAACGAACCGGGACCTCATTAGTGCCTTCATATGCTCCCATGTGGTGATTTGATGATCCAATGTTCGAACTCTTTCTTTGACTACGTGATCCCACCATACCAAAGTATAGCCTTGGAACTCAAGAGCAGCTAGCAGAACCTTCCTTGGCTCGCTAAAGTTGTGACACAACCAGCTCTGCTCAACTTTAGTTTCCCACTCCGTGTAGACGTCGGGATCACACTTTCCTTCAAAGACGGGAATATTTATTTTGACTTTGCCGAGTCCGTCTTGCTCTTGATAGGGCCGCAGATTATCACGTTCTCGTCCTTGCCTTGGCTGCTGGAATGGACGATTGTAACCTTCCCAAGTGTGGTCCTCAAAAGGAGCTTCATTCCGTCGCTGAAAGTTATCAACAAATGGTGGCATGTTAGAATCATTAGGGTGGACGTTGGACTGTAAATTACCTTGATCCAGATGATCCGGCTCTCTAGTAACACGTGAAGGACCGCCAAACTCGTAGTTGGTTCTCAAAGGTGGCGTCCCTGCTGGTGGTGTTCGTGCTTCCATAGACTCCACTCGTTTGGATAGGTTAGCTACGGAATCGGACAATTGTTTCAGTAGACTGATCATCTCTGGTGTGACGGTCTCGCTACTAGACTTGCTGGGACTTAGGGACCTGGACATACTCAAGTAACAAACAAAGAACCGGTTAGGTTAGAAAAGCAAAGATCTCACTTGTGTATCGCTCACTCTCTCGTTGGTATTGCCTAGCTGGTGGCTCGAGTTGTAAGGATCCAACACCTTAAGATCACGATTTCCGAACCTTCTTAGCAACCCTTTGGAACTAGAACTGCTGAAACTGATGTTAGTGTCGGAGATGAATCAAGACACCCCTAATTGGAGTATTGACCGTTGGGTTGGTGTAGGTATGGTGAATGTGTTTAGAATGACGTTTTGAATTGTTTGAAAGAGTTTACTTGTGCTTGATTAATAAAAAGGGTCAGCCATTTTGTATAGTCTTTTTTTTTTTTTGAAAGATCTCTTAGACTTTGTCAAAGATTTGAGGGAGAGAAGGTAACCGAAACTGATTGCAACGAGAATTGTAGGAGAGCAGGTTACCGAATTGTGTATGCAGCGTTCAAGCTCTTTTTGTTTTTGTTTTGTGTTTACCTCTCCTCAAGATGTTGTCCGGTTTTTGAATTTGCACACTTCAAGCACAAGTTAAATCTCAATTGGATAAGCAATAAGGTTAACAAGAAGAAAGGAGTGATCAATTGTACCAACTGAGCTCTGATACCAACTGATACGGTAGTGTCTGTGAAATGAGTCGATCTAGGTACAATGATCTCGAATCCGGCTGAATGAGGCGAATCCAGAATGCGGAATGAAACGTGGATGGTGAATGGCGCAGGAAGGTGCAGAGAAGAACCAAAGAGAGTCAACGAAGGAACCAAGGCTGAAGAGCCAAAACCCCCACTCGTGAATGCCCTAGACCCGTCTCCAATACAACTTTACACTAGCTCCGGCTGGACTAGCACAAAGAGGGACTCGTGAAGGCTCGAAGCACCAATCCGAAGGCGGTTGACACAAACAAGCTCAGCCAAGCAAACAATAGCAATGCCAACAAAAAACTCTCTTGTTCTTTGATTGATTTTGTGAATGATTACAAATGTAATTCTAAGCAATGAAATTGATGTACCTATTCAGCAGCTAAAAGAGGCTATATATAGACTCTTTTATCTAGACAAAATTAAAAAAAGAAAACTAAAACATTAGTGGGAAGGTGGTAATAAGAGAGCTTCCTCTAATGTAGCTAATAACCTAACAAACAACTAATTCAGCATGAGAATAGGCTGACTTATTCAAACTAATCTTTGGAGTGTGTTGGACATTTTTAAGAGCCAAAATGGACTATCCGAATGGGCTGAATTGTTCAACAGATCCATGAGTGATTTGGATGGTTTTTAAGAGCCCAAATGATGATCCGAATGAGCTGACTTGTTACTCTCTTGGGCCTCTTTGAACGTGATCAGCTGGCTGCCCTCTTGGGCTGTTTTAGATGTGAGCAGCAGCCTACCCTCTTGGACTGCCTTGGACGTGTTTGCTTGCCTCCCCTCTTGGGCTGCCTTGGACGTGAGCAGCAGGCTATCCTCGTGGGCTGCTTTGGACGTGATCAACATCTCCTCCCTTTGCTCTTGGGCTGCCTTGGACGTGAGCAGCAGGCTATCCTCGTGGGCTGCTTTGGACGTGATCAACATCTCCTCCCTTTGCTTGCTTGCTCCTGCATTCATCAAAAGATTAACACATGATGTATGGCAATTAAATGGTTCACGCATTGTGCCAAGCAACAGCACTTCCCTTGACGTAGCTTCTTGGATCACCTTAGCTCTTGCTCTAGTAATGGGACCTTGATAGCTACCATGTGATGGTCCTACATCACATCTTCTGGTACCTCCTTAAGCTTAACTTACGTATCTCTTAAATCATTCACAATTTGTTCGACCATACTTCTCATCTTGACTCTCGTGCTTAGGAGCGCCTATGCAACACTTGCCTTAATTGAATGCTACTTTTCTCCTCGAGCGAGACTGTATTCCTCGCCACTTCATTCGCGTCTTCAGTTTGTCGACACGACACTTGGAAGAATCATAAGTTTGTTGTCTCTAGTTGCTTTATTAATGCTCCATTATTGCTTCCTCAGAACCACCCTCATGTCTTCATGTCGCCTTCGTACTTGTATAGGTTCCATCTCGGTTTTGCTTAAGTTGTCTCGAGGTTTCCTTCTACTATTTTTTCATTGCGGTTAATGTCTTCATTAGCCTTCACATGGTTACTTTGACATCCTCAAAAGGAGTCCGATGAAACGCCAAGGTGTTCGTCAGAACGTGATGCTCAACTCGGTACTTGAGCATACTCATCCTCGTATGCACACTACCCTAAGCCAAACGACGTCGTCCAAGGGTGATGATATCTTTCTATCATCTTAACTATAAGGTCCCATATTTCTATATGCTACTACATATCATAAGCACGTATATATGTCTATATAAGTCCCATATTAACAAAACTACCAACATAACAAATCCAGGAAATCCACAACAATAATACAAGGTCAGGAAATCCACAACTAAGCTGTCGAGATCTGCGGAAGGAGTGGGTGTCCCGTACATTCTATCCCAAACCCGACTATGCTCGTGATTTGAAAACGAAATTCAAATTTAAAACTCAGAACCCTTATTTCTATTCGGCCTTTAGAAGATTGCGAGTGCCATTGTTGTCAACCTAGGGCTTTGATACCATATTGTAACACCCCAAATCCGCGGGACTCGGAGTGTTGTTGGTGGAGACCTCATAATGGGTTCCGATCCTTATATTGACAACAATTTCACCGGATCTTGCAACAAGGCACAAGTAAAAGGCCAAAACCGAAATACATTTCATGCAAAAGTTATGATTCCCGAATACTAATAAAAGAAAGACTCCAGCCGAGTTCATAAAACAACATCAACAATATAAAAAACATTACAATAAAACGAAGACTCAAATCCCCAGCTCGCCCTATGATGTACGGATCCTCGGCTGCCCACTCCTCCGGATCACTCGGCAACATCCTTGACCTGCAAGCCATCTAAAACATCGGTATAAACCGTTAGCTAACATTCTAAGTATTAGAAAGACGGTAAAGGCATACACACATATGTAATCATAAACACGTAACATGCTCACACACAAGCCGGATTATGATCATTTATTTACGACATTCCATTAATAGTTCCAATTATTAAGATTGTGACAAGAGAAGTCTTAAGACTCTCGCCCCTGTCCCCGTATAACAACAAGAGTGGTTTGGCGCACCTCCCGTCTACCGTATGGAGTGGTGTAGTGCCCTTCCCGTATACCGTGTATGGCTTGGTCGTAGAGAACCTCCCAGTCTCCCTCGGGAGCTTGGTAGTGATGTCACCGCCCGATATACATGCACTTGGGCCAACAATATATATATAAGTCGTCCTAGTCCGGTTTCATAGTTATAACAAAGCTTAACACACACCACCATCACACATCAAATTAATACATATAAGCTATCTAAGTAAGTCCGGAGACTTACCTCGTCTCCAAGCTAAACCGAGAACAACCGATCTCACTTCCCGTAGGAATATACTCAAAGCCTGATCAAAACAAGGCACATAATCAACATCGCTCCCATAAGCTAGAAGTCTGTAGATTTCTAGTCCTATTGACCATACAAGATTATACACTCTCATAATCTAGGATAGCACTCCAAGTCCTCACAAACTTACAAAAACACAACTGTCATAACACATGCTAGGATATTCACATCCTAGTCTCCACAATCTCCACAGTCATAAGACCACAATCTCACACCCTCGACAAGCCTCACATGATAACATCCACACTTCTAGCCTTAGAACGTGCAATCAATCCTCAAACACTCACCTAAGGTTCAAAGCCACTACATGTGATTCCACAAGGTTTATCTAGATCCAACCTAGCATGATTCTAACACATAACCTCACTAGGATAAGAGATGGACACAAGATCGAAGAAGGGGCACTCACTGGGGTAGGGACGTGGTCGCGAAACAAAGAAGCGTGGCCACGGAGAAGAGCAGAAGGCTACACCGGCAGCCTGAGTTGTGCTCGAGCCGCCCCTGCGGCCTAGGGGGCGGCCCCCATGGCTCAGGCCAGCCGCCCCTGCGGCTCTGGTGCTGAGGACGCCTCCACGGCGCTGTCCAGCAGCGGGTGCGGTCGAACTCCAAAAGATCCTAACGAGTCTTCGGTTGGTTTCTTGATGTTCAGAGCTGCCTCTAGGTGGCTTGCTCCCACGTGGACGTCCATCACATGGATTCACACACCACACCATTGCCTAGATCGGATCCCCTCACATGCAACACAAAAGAGGACCAAGCTTGAGAATCCATGGCTTCCACCATTAGGGCTCACAAAGAAGAAGATGGACGGGAAGAGATTACTTACGCATCTCGGATTCGCTGATTCTATTCCATATCCAGAATGAGCAGCTCACACAAGAGGAGAGGAATCCCCATAAGAGAAGATACCAAGAGTTCCAAAGAAAGAGATAGAGGAAGAGAAGAGAGGGTAGGAGAAGAAGAGTAACGTGAAATGAAAGCGGCGAGAGAGAGGATTGCTCATTTAGGGAAAGAACAAAAGGTCAAGCAGCCAAGGATGACTTAGAGAACGAGGGGTCGAAAAGAAGAAAACGAGAGGTCGGAAAGAAGATGGAATAAAAATCCCTTTCACTTAGATCACCGCACCTGCGGTACGACTAAGCCGCAAGGGCGGTGGCCACCACTAAAGACTATCAAACCGCTCTCCTACGGGAACTAAAATTCCGGGCATTACACACGAGTCATGTTGGTTCTAGTTTTCTTGGTTCTCATGTCTAGGACCATGCATTTGGTTACCTCCGACGGTACATACACAAATTTTAATTCTGTTTTCGGTTTGTTTCACTCTTATTTCATCTAATTCATCATTTCATGATATTTAGCTTTGTTGACTAATTTTTAAAAATTATCCAATTTTAAGGTGTAAATCATAACCTTTAAACAAGGGGTTGTATTACAATCACTATCATAACCACCATCATGCTCAAAATATATTGTATATCAAATAAATAAATAAATGAGTCTCATCTTCAAAGACCATCATCATGACCATTGGTTACCAAACATTTTATATTTAACCACAATGAGACTAGAAATCACATTGTGTGTGATAAATAAATATGCCTTATTATTATGTTAATTGTTTTTACCAAGGTTTCAAAAACACAATTGTAAGACCCTATTGAAACCCAAAAGAGAGTTTGTACCGCAAAAATAGATCATATATATCTTTTCTCACAATAATCTTATTTCATATAATAAGTAATAATTTAACTTGACAGTAATATGCAGGTAAGTATGACGAATGTTTTGTGAAATGCGTAAGAAAAAATGTAACACGCCGAATCCACGGGACTCGGAGCGCTACAGGCTAGGATCTCACAATTGATCCTGACCCTAGCCTAACAACAAGTTCATTAGATCTTACAACAAGGCACAAATAAATATAAAATCAAATACATAAAACTATAGAATCATATTTCAAAGTACATACAAAACCACAACCGAGTACAAAACGGCAATATTAAACATATGTATACATCGACATCCAAAAAAACTATACACGTCCTAATGTATGGAAGCCTCGGCTGATCACCCACCAGATCACTCAGTAGCCTTCCTAACCTGTAAAACATCTACAACTCGGTACGAAACCGTTAGCTAACAGTTCATGAATAAGAATAAAGGTAATACGCATACAATCATATTATCACATCATCATATGAAATGCTCACATACATCAACCTTGTTCTTCCTTTCTGAATCAGATAGATTCATATATGAAAGAGGCTGACAATAAGTTCTTTCCAAATTGACCATTTCTTCCTCTGTTAGAGGTGTTCCAGAAATGTTTGCGATCGAGTAAATAGTTCTACGAACGAATAGATCGGATCGAATTGGAAAATGGAAAGATTTGTACAAGTTATACCGTTTGTTACCCCTTTGTGGAAAATAGTTAAGTATGAATATGTTTGATACCTGTGACTCGATTGGTGACTAATTCAACTTATTTTGTGACACGAGGAGTACCCAGAACCTCGTCTTTGTCCCCTTTAACCACACAGGTTTGGAATAGGTGATCAAGCCTCACCTTCTGGTGGACTGGTCGCAGTGAACCCCCTTCGCTCTCGACGAGCTTAGAGAAGTTGTCACGATCCAGTTATAATGCACTTGGACCAATTAAATGTATATATATGGTCATCCTAGTCCGGTTAGGTTATCAATGTAACATTCATATGCGCAAACATCACTAATCACAATCACTCTAATCAATAAACGTCAGCTAAGTAAGCCCAAAGGACTTACCTGTCACAAGGTAGTCCTAGACAGTGGTCACGGTTTCCCTTCGAGGAAACAATCACTGCCTGTATAAACAAGGCACACAAATATCAATCATTATCCACAGGCTAGGAGATTGCACCTCCTAAACTTCAAGATCTTGCAAGAACATAACCATGACACAATCCACAATATCAATATCCTCAAAGATCATAACTATCAATCCATAAACTCAACATCTCACAATTCCTCAAACCTCTCAAGGTATGATCTAATCAACATTCCTCAATCTCAATTCTAATCCTAATTTAATTAATTAACATATAATTGATTAAATTAACTTTTACCAGAAAATGTTTTGCCCGCAGACAATTTTGAACCCACCTATCATCAGATTTCATCAAACAAATGACCCATAAACACCATAATAATATAACGAGCATAATAGAATTTCCAATGATTCATTTTGACAAGCCTAAGGTCAATTTATGCCAAATCGCAATACGGAAAATGAATAAAATCATAACTTAATCGTTACTAACCCAATTGACGATCCCAAAGAAGATTCGGAATCACAATGATGCAGGCTACGCTCGGATACTATCAAATTCAACGGAATTTGAGCGACGGAAATGGCCCAGTAGCATATATACTTGACCAGATCATCACATGCTCAGAAACGCAGAAACTCGGTACCAAAATGAAGAGAATGAAGAGAGGAATCCGAAAAGTCAAACAGATTTGAAATGGATTAGATACGGAGTGTAGATATGAGTTTGAAGGTTGAGAGAAATCCGAACTTTTACGAGGAAACGTGAAAGGAAATGAATTAATAAATGATTTTCCGCTATTTATAGCGAAGACGATAATCATCCTTTAGTGAAGTCGGTAATTATCCTGTAACTGATCCAAAGCGGGTTGAACCCCCTTCTCCAAACTTCTCGAAATTGGAATAATAAATCTAAAATATTATAGGGATTATTATTCCGCAACTGCCACGGAAAACGCATAATCCTAAGCTGTCTTTCTTAGCCGCTAAGTAACATAATAACGACTTTTTTGCCGTTTTGCCTTTCCATGATATTTCATATCTAGGATATGTCCGATGTCCTGATCATTTCTCTCAACTGCATTTTTATTAATTGAGGCGCCCAAATGCTCCAAATAACACCGGTGGGTAAAAATAATTACCTGGGGGAATAAGTGAAAAACTCCCCATAAGTCCAAAATTAGGCTAGGAACATAATGGTGGGACTCATACTCATCACTTACGCACTCTTCGTGATGACGGATCGTCTGAGCTAACTCCATCTTCACCACCTCAAGGGACTCTAACAAGAGCGCAAGCTAAACGTCAAGCTGAGATGGATGCTCTTTTCCTAAACATGGTCCATGAAGCTCAACCAAGTCCACCTTCATCAAGTCTAAGGACCATCTTGTGGATCAGTCACGAACACATCCCAGCCAAGAGGATTTATGTAGCTTAAATTGTATTTCTAGTTGTTGGACAGGCCTTGGGACGCATTTCAAAGGACAGACGGAGGCCTTGAAATCTTATACAAGGGGTTTCACGTGTGTGCATGTGCATGCTGGAACATTCATATAAGCATGTGGACGTGAGAGGCTGAATAGGAGAGTTTAATTAGGCCTAATTGTGTTCTATGTTTGTTGGGTTTTATTTAACTCTCTCGCAATGTAATTATTGTAATTAGTTTTTTTTTCTAGAAGAAAAGGCCTAGGATGTATATAAAGCCTTTTCTCTCTTCTTTTGTAGGCAGACAAGTTTTATACAAGTTTTGTTGAGAGCATTTCAGAATAGAATCCAAGATAATTCAATCATTCTTGTCTCGTGAGTTTGTGTGTGTGATCTTGCTTTCTCGTTCTTGTGTATGTCAATCTCCTCCGGGATTGGTGTTGCAAGTCGAACAAGGCACCCTCTTCATGCTCTCGTTTCTCAGATCGATTGTGATGAGTTGTAAGACGCGCGGTCGAATCTTCACTGGTTTGGTTCTTGGATCTCGAATCCAAGGGTTCTATCATTGTTCCTTTCGGTTCTTCTTGTCCCTTTCTGTTTTCTCGTTTTCATTGATGTCCATGTTTGTTAATTTTGTGTGTTCTTCATTCTTCAGAACAGGTTGTTCATCTAGATCCATTCTTCGCGGCTAATCCCCGTATCAATTGGTATCAAAGCACAGTTGACGTCCAACCACCAAAAAGAGTCGGTAAATTAATCATAAAATCACAAAAAGAGTCTGTTTTGATCATTGCAATTGATCATTGTCTTTTGTTTGAGTCTATTTCCGTTTCTCTCTTCTACTCTAAGCTTTGTTTGAGTCTAACGAGTTTGTTCCTTGTTTGTGAGTTCTTGACACCGGAAACCACCATAGCACTAGCACCAACCACCACCACACCACCATCAACCACCATTTTTCCTCAGCCATATTAGCCACACTTGAACCAGTTAAACAAAAACCAAACGTGGCTGTTTCTCTTCCTGCATCTAGTAAATGCAGAATTGGAGTTTATTCAACGTGTTTCCTACAAATCCGGCGCAGAGCTTGAAGCAGTTGTTTTCCTCCTACAGAACTGGCACGTTGATTCAGTTGCAACAAATCTAGGAGCTGAGATTTGATCTTATCTTGAAGATTTGCAACAGCTTGGCCTACGTTTATCTATAAACAAAATTTTGATTTATTTCTTTCAATTTTTTTTGTTTATTCTTCTTTTCTGATTTCTTGAATCATAAAGTTCAAAAAAAAAAGAGAAGAAAGAAATCCGAAATTAAAAAAAAAAGAAAAGAAAAGGAATCAGATTTTATTCTTTTCATTCTCGTTTATTATTTTTTTTTCATTCTTTCTTATTCATAGTTTGTAATTAGCCTAGTGTTATAACATTTTGCTTTAGTGTTATTCAACAACAAAGAGGACTAGAAAGGACTTAAGTCAAGTATCTCGTCTCATTCGAAGGAAGAACCAAACATCTCGTTGAACCTATCTAGCCACACCTAGCTACTGTCCATTTTCGGCCATCAAACACCATAGCTCAGCCTTCCTTAACCTCATCCTACGGTGTCTAGGGTTCATGTTATATCTTTTGATTCTTGTTATACTATGTAACATAGGACTTGGAGTATAAAACTAGCACTTAGTAATATGGTCTATGTAGAGTTATGTAAATGAGTTCATATGATAGGTTGCTATGTGTTTGATCTAGATGCCTACTATGATCCAATGTTGCCACTTAGTTAAACTAATTAAGGTAGCTTGGTGATTAAGTATGGTGACTAGTTCATCCACATTGGTGTTCTATCATATGGGTTAGTTGATGCTTAGATGTAATGTGTGTTTATGTATGTTGTGTACTTCTCCGGCTGGAAGTTGAAGGTTGTGCTTGGCGGCCCAAAACTGAAGCCCATCTCCTTGATCCAGTTTGAAGGCCTGCTTGTCTGGTTTGTTGGTAACACGCTCACTTAAACATCTGCCCCCGGTTTAATGGGATTTAAGTGAATGCGTTGTAAAACGCTATGTTTGGACTTGGATGAGCCTATATATATATATATATATATATATATATATATATATAGAGTATAGATCCTATGAGAACACCCCCTAACGTGAGAACATGAGAACAGATTCGTAATTATTATCAGTTTTGTTACGAATGTGTCATATCGTTTAATGTATTATTCGTAGTTATTGTTGGTTGAGTGGATTATTCGTAATTATTGTTGGATTCCTAATTATTATTATTCGTAGTTATTATTATTTTTGATATCTACTCTAAATCTCAACCCTTAATACTCACATCCAACGGTGTACGATTGTTCTCATGTTCTCACGTTAGAGGTTGTTCTCATGGGAACCACACCCTATATATATATATATATATATATATATATATATATATATATACTCACTGAAGCAGCTCTTAAACCCTAGATCGAGAGCTTGAGTGTTTCGTCCACAGAGAAAAAGAGAGAGTGAACAGAGAGATAGAGAAGAAGGCGGATCTTCCAAATCTTGCTTTGAGCAAGAAGGATCTGTATGAGAAAAGAAGGAGAAGAGAGATTTGTTATCTCTTGGTTATCTTCTCACCATTGCTTCGTTGGTTTGCAACAAGGACGAAGATCAATCTCAGATCTTCGTCAAGGTGCCTTGAGGGGGCTGTAACGACCGGATTTTTCGTTACGCTTGGATAGGGTTAGAGGAGGGTAGAAGCCGGGCACAAGGGCTCATGCCCTTGCAGCTTTGCGACGCAGTCGAGTAGGCCGCATGTGCGGCTAGGTGACACGCGTGGGCGGGGTAGCAGCGTTTTGGGAAACCGTTCACCTTCCGATCCTTTTAACTCCTCTTTTTAATGCCATGGGAAGTTGTTGGTTGAAAACCCTTTGGTATCCTTCCTCTTTTATGCAGCCAACCCTTCTCCTCCTCTCATTTTCCACTCACGTTACTTTCCTTCCTCCTACCCACTTCATCCTCTTGCACCTTCCTCTTACACCCTTCTCCTCCATTCTTCTCTTGGAGTGCTCCAGCTTGGATCCACCATTTGTGAGGCCGGGACTGCAGTGACGGGACATGGGTAAGGCTCCTTCCTTTCTTCTTCTTTCTTTCTTCTTCTTCTCCTTTCTTCCTTCCCCTTCCATGGCTTGAATGGAAGACACTCTTGAATCCTTGCTCAACGATCTATCGTTGTTTTGTTGGTTAGATGATGAAGCTAGGCCCTAGAAGGAGGGTAAGACCAAGTGAGAGAAGTGGAAGACATTCATAACACCAAAGGAGACCCTAAAGGACCGGCTGCACAATCGAAGAACTCAGCAGACGGACTTTCTGCACAGACAACCGCAGGGGTGGATTCACAAACGCGCAGGGGCGGCTTCTGTCAAGCGCAGGGGCGGACCTAGATCGGCGCAGGGGCGGACCCAAATAGGCGCAGGGGCGGCTCAGGCAGGCGCGGGGCAGTTTTGCTCCAGTGAGTCCCGAATGTCGTTCTTTCCTTTTCTTCTTTCATTCCTTAGATTCGTTATACCTTAAAAGCATGTTAGGCTGGCTTAGGGTAGTTGAACTAGAATGCTTTAGAGTGGTTGGACCTTAGAGGTCTAGTGTGAGTACATGAGTCTTGTGGTGGTATGTTGTTGAGGGTTCGTTTTGAGCTTTGTGGAAGCAACCTTTGTGTATATCGTTATGTTGAGAGTTGGATAGGTCACGGACTGGGAGGATAGTCTTCTTGGACTGGGTTGTTGAGGAAGTTGGGCCTAGAAGTCAGTGGACTAGAGTGTGGTTTGATTGTGTGCCTTGTCTTGAACAGGCGTTGTACGTTTTCCCGAGGGAACTTACGAGTGAGGTGTTCGTGTGCGCTTCGGAGACTGGTAAGTCTACGGACTTACTTAGATGGCTTCTTGTATGAGTGTAATGTGTATGAGTGGTGTTTGATAGTCATGATAAACAACGAAACTGTATTAGGCCGACTTATTTATTTACGTAATTGACTCAAGTGTATGATAACGGGTCGTGACATCATCTGCCTAGCTCTTGCGAGAGTCTAGGAGGTTCCCTATACCAGCCTAGGCAGGTAGACGGTCAGATGCATTAGCACCATTCCTCGTTGGTAAACGAGATCAGGGGCGAGGTTTGGGAATCCCTCGTGTCACAAAATAAGTGTCATTAGTAATGACATATCACCTAATTAAAGATAACAAAAGGATTGAGTGTTGCATGTTGATTGTGTATGTTGTGAGTTTGTTCTTTTACCTTTATACTTATGCATAGATGGCTAGCTAACGGTTTTATACAGCTTGTAGATGATTTGCAGGTTAGAGAGCCGATCGAGTGATCCGGCGGTAGTGGACAGCCGGGGTTCCGTGCATTATAGGACGGGACTGTTTCTTTTTATTTCACGACTGTTGAGACTTATGTATTACTTTGGTTTTGAGACTTGGCTGGATTGTATTCATATTTGTACCTTTTTCTTCCGCTCATGTTATAAAACTATGGGTTTTGCCTTTTTATTTGTGCCGTGTTGTAAGGTCCGATGAAGTTGTTCCCAGGCTAAGGGTCGGGACCCATTGTGAGGTCCCAACTCGTAGCAATTCGAGTCCTCTAGGATTTGGGGTGTTACAATATGGTAACAACGGCACTCGCTATCTTCAAAAAACCCTAGTCGGCTGTTGATCTTGTCGTTCCGCGTCATTTCCTCCTTCCGTCGTCTAGATCGAGCCAACGTCGGGTCATCCCCGTATCAAGAGCCCTAGGTTGGCAACAACGGCACTCGCTATCTTCAAAAAAGGCGAATAAATAAACGGAAACCGCAAGGGTTCCGAACTTTTTAAATGAATTTTGGTTTTCAAAACCATGAGCATAAATGGGTTGGGATAGAATGCACGGGCCGCCACTACCTCCGCTGAACTCGATGACATAGTTTATTGGACTTTTGTTATAACTTGTGTTTAGTAGTTACATTGTGACCTTTAGAAGTGACCTAGAGTAATAGGATAGTTATATCTTTACTAGCAATTAAAGTAGTCTTACATCGATCACATCTCTACCAGATGGCACGTACGAGAGCGACAACTTACGTTGGACGAGGAGGGGGCCGACCTCCCCTTCCTCCAGGAACTCCGAGATCGGGATGTGTGGATAGGCCTCAGAGGGGCCGAGGTCGGGGACGTGCTCCCGTTGTAGATCCGCCAGCTGCGGACGTTCTTGCTGAGAAGGTAGCTGAGAGCATTGTTCCCGAGGTTAGGGATGAGACCGCTGCTAGGTCCGGAGTACGGAGTGCGGGGCCTGCTGATTCCGTCCGTGTGTCGATTGGAGCATCGGAGTATCGAGCATATGTCCAGCAGGTACAAGATGCATACAGGGCTGGGGCACCACCTCCAGCACCGCCGGTGCCAGCTAGGTCGGCTGAGGCCTCTCAGAGGGTGACTCAAGTGGTAGTTCCACCGGTGGTAGCTGCACCAGTGAGGGTTATTGAGGATGACCGAGTGAGAGATGAGCTGAGGGTACCGAGGCCGGACAAATGGTTGAAGACTTTCAACCATCAGCGAGTTCCCACATTCGACGGGAATGTTAGACTTGAGGTAGAGCATTGGATTAGCCATGTGGAGTCCGCACTGGAGGTGATCTACTGTCCGGAGAGTCGTAAGGTGGAGCTGGTTCAGACCTTGTTTGGAGACCAGGCACAGTTTTCATGGAGGACCGTGCGGGGCGGAGTGTCCCGATTTGAGCAGTTGCTGAGTCTTGTGCGGGAGACTTTTTGTCCTACCTCGTTGAGGAGAGACCGAGTGCAGGACTTCTTGGAGGAAGGATTTGAGGATGTTCCGATAGCTGAGACGATTAGGAGGTTCCGGGAGGAGCTGTCACTGCTGGGTCCTGCTGCACCACATGTGGACCAACACGTGTACTTGTTCTCTCGGAGACTTAGGGAGACTACACGCTCCTATCTGGCAGGGTTTTGTTGTGACTCCTTAGCCGATTACCAAGATCTGGCTTCAGCGTATGAGAGGGACGGACTGGGTCCTAAGAGAGCTATGCAGTCTAGAGGGTCAGACAAGAGACAGAGGACTGGACCAGCCAGCACATGAGTAGGAGGTTCAGGTCATGGGCGTGGTCAGTCTCAAGGCCGCTCTAGTTACCAGGTTGTACCGCCGATTGTTTCTAGGGGACGTTAGTGCTACAACTGCGGGGAGTATGGACACATTAAGCCGGAGTGTAGGAGGCCACCAGTTACATGTTTCACTTGCGGCCAGCTGGGCCATAGAGCTACCTTCTGCCGACAGGGCAAGGTAACATCACAGCAGGGGTCCTCGCCTGCTAGTACCTCAGGAGGGGAACAGAGGCAGTCTCAGTATCAAGCTCGGGGTCAGCAGCAGCGAGCCCCTGGTCAGGCATATTCACAAGGTTCTGCTCAGATTCCAGGTAGAGGTAGAGGATGTGGTGGAGGCACTTAAGAGACTAGGGGTACTCAGGCTCAAGTCTTTGAGTTGAGGAGCGCCGTAGAGCCAGCAGCGCCCGCAGCCACAGGTACTATTATGATTCATGGTTTTCCAGTCCGAGTACTTTTTGATACGGGTGCGATGCACTCTTTCATATCTGATGATTGCATAGATAGATTGACCTTAGATATAGTAGAGGGGGAACCTTTCCTTATAAGGTTACTCGATGGGAGTAAGGTTCGCGGTACTCGAGAGATTCACGGTTGTCCCATCCGCTTGGGAGGTCGTGACTGGTTAGCCGACTTCCATGTCATGTGCTTAGTGCATGAAGAAGTCATACTCGAGATGGACTGGATAGACCGCCATAAAGCTGTTTTGGACGTTAGTAAGAGGACAGTGACGGTTACCACGGAGTCTGGGCAGGAGGAGGTCTTTCGAGGGTGGGACCTTGGAAAGATCGAGACAATAATTAGTGCGGTCCGAGCCGCAAAGCTCATAGGTCAAGGGTGCGAGGCCTTTTGGTGTTACGCCATGAAGGAGGAGACGAGATCATCTTTAGCAGAGACCCCGGTAGCTTGTGAGTTCGAGGACGTCTTTGGCGAGCCGCCTGGATTACCACCGCAGAGGAGCGTAGATTTTGGGATTGAGTTGGAGCCCGGCACGAGGCCGATCTCCAAGGCTCCATACCGCATGGCACCAGTCGATATGCTTGAGCTCAAGAAGCAACTCGAGGATTTGGCAGAGAGGGGATTCATCCGACCTAGTGTATCTCCCTGGGGTGCACCAATCCTCTTCGTCAGGAAGAAGGACGGCCTATGAGGCTTTGTATCGACTATCGGGAGTTGAACAAAGTCACCGTCAAGAACAAGTACCCGTTGCCGCATATTGATGATTTGCTGGATCAGTTAGAGGGAGCTACGGTGTTTTCACGTATTGACTTGAGGTCAGGATACCATCAGCTGAGAGTACGAGAGGAGGACGTACCGAAGACGGCATTTCGGACCAGATACGGTCATTATGAGTTTGTGGTGATGCCTTTCGGGCTCACCAATGCTCCTGCTATCTTCATGGGTGATGAATGGCATCTTCATCGACTTCTTAGACCATAACTCACACTTAGAGAGCTTAGCATAAAGCTCCTTATCCTGTAAAACCCGCAACACCGCCCTCAGGTGTCCGGCGTGCTCACTTCCTTGTTAAGGAAGTCCATTAGATTTACATGGTTCGAGTCCTGTCATCGGAGTTTTGAGGAGCTGAAGGAGAGATTGACTTCCGCTCCCGTGTTAACACAGCCAGAGGGCGTTGAGGACTTCGTCGTTTATAGTGATGCATCCAAGCTAGGCTTGAAATGTGTCCTGATGTAGAGAGGTAGGGTCATTGCTTACGCGTCTCGACAGCTGAAGACGTATGAGGAGAATTACCCTACTCACGACCTGGAGCTAGCTGCAGTCATTCATGCATTGAAGATCTGACGTCATTACCTCTATGGGGCCAACTGTCAAATCTTCACAAATCATAAGAGTCTAAAAGTACATATTCACTTAGCAGGAGTTGAATAACCGCCAGAGGAGATGGTTAGAACTGATTAAGGATTTTGACTTAGAGATCCTTTATCATCCAGGGAAAGCAAATGTGGTCTCCGATGCCCTTAGTAAGAGGACACCCCGCGAGGCTGCGATAGCTTGATTGACCGTTCAGACCCAGTTGTAGAGAGATTGGATTTGGTTGGAGGTAGACATCCGGTTTCCGGATACTAACGGTCATTTGTCAGCGTTAGAGGTTTCACTGGATCTAACGGAAGAGATCCGGCAGAAATAGGAGGGTTGTCCCACACTAGCGAGGATCAGGGATAGGATGTCCAGAGGGGAGACACCACAGTTTATGGTGGGTGCAGACGGGATTTTGAGGCGCCAAGAGTGCATATGTGTACCCTCTAACATAGAGTTGAGGCAGTGTATACTGCAGGAGGCCCATTCTACACCTTATTTCGTCCACCCAGGCGCGAGTAAGATGTATCAGGATATACGGCGATCTTATTGGTGGGGCGGGCTCAAACCCGACGTGGCTAGATATGTAGCCCATTGTGCGACTTGTCAGCAGGTCAAGATCGAGCACCACAGGCCCGGAGGAGAGCTCCAACCACTTCCGATTCCACAGTGGAAGTGGGAGGACATTTCTGCGGACTTCGTTACTGGCTTGAGGTTGAGTAGAGGCTTTGATGCGATATGGGTTGTAGTGGATCGGTTGACGAAGACGGCACGATTTATTCTTATTAAGGAAACGTGGCCGGTGTCTCGTTTAGCCGAGGAGTTTACCTGACAGATTGTGAGGTTCCATGGAGTGCCGAGGACGATCATTTCAGATAGGGATGGGCGTTTTACCTTGAGGTTCTGGCAGCAAGTACACGCCGCCTTAGGCACGAACTTACAGTTCACCACGGCATACCAACCTCAGACGGACGGGTAGTCTGAGAGGACTATTCAGACCCTCGAGGACATGTTGAGGGCATGTGTACTTGATTGGGGCTAGGTATGGCCCGACCACCTCCCTTTGGTGGAGTTCTCTTATAACAATAGTTGGCATGCGACTATTGGTATGGCTCCTTACGAGGCACTATATGGACGGAAGTACCGTACACTTTTGTGTTGGGATGAGCCTGGGAGGATGAGTGGTGTGGCACCCGAGCAGGTGCAGGATGATATGGCTCGGGTAACATTGATCCGAGAGCGGATGCTGTCCGCCCAGAGCCGTCATAGATCTTATGCTGATAAGAGGCGTAGGCCTCTGGAGTTCAGCGTTGGAGCCCATGTATGGTTGAGAGTGTCGCCCACGAGGGGTGTTAGACGTTTCGGCATTAAGGGGAAGTTGAGTCCCCGATATGTCGGGCCCTTTGAGATCCTTGAGCGGATAGGAGAGGTTGCGTACAGATTGGCATTGCCGCCCCGATTGGAGAGAGTTCATCCAGTATTTCACGTGTCACAACTAAGAGAGTACGTGCATGACCCGAGACACATATTGAGTCATGACGACCTGGTGGTCGAGCCAGAGCATACATTTCCAGAGCACCCGATAGCAGTTTTGGAGAGAGGTGTGGGACGCCTTCGATCGAAGGTAATAACCATGATGAGAGTACAGTGGTCGAGACGGGGGATCGATGAGGCCACTTGGGAGACGGAGGACAGTATCCGGCGGAACTATATCTGATGTGCTTGTGTGTGACCCTTAGGTGGTCTTGATATGGTAATTTGTTAGTCATAGGGCTTGCTTATATCCTATGACCGCGTTTAGTACCCCCTAAGTTTCAGGACGAAACATATTTTGAGGGGGATCTAATGTAACGACCGGATTTTTCGTTACGCTCGGATAGGGTTAGAGGAGGATAGAAGCGGGGCGTAAGGGCTCATGCCATTGCGGCTTTGGCGACGCAATCGAGTAGGCCGCATGTGCGGCTAGGATTCCCGTAGGGGAGGTGACACGCGTGGGCGGGGTAGCAGCGTTTTGGGAAACCGTTCACCTTTCGATCCTTTTAACTCCTCTCTTTAAGGCCATGGGAAGTTGTTGGCTGAAGACCCTTTGGTATCCTTCCTCTTTTATGTAGCCAATCTTTCTCCTCCTCTCATTTTTCCACTCACGTTACTTTCCTTCCTCCTACCCACTTCATCCTCTTGCACCTTCCTCTTATACCCTTCTCCTCCATTCTTCTCTTGGAGTGCTCCAGCTTGGATCCACCATTCGTGAGGCCGGACTGCAGTGACAAGACGTGGGTAAGGCTCCTTCCTTTCTTCTTCTTTCTTTCTTCTTCTTCTCCTTTCTTCCTTCCCCTTCCATGGCTTGAATGGAAGACACTCTTGAATCCTTGCTAAACGATCTATCGTTGTTTTGTTGGTTCAATGACGAAGCTAGACCCTAGAAGGAGGCTAAAACCAAATGAGAGAAGTGGAAGACATTCATAGAACCAAAGGAGACCCTAAAGGACCGGCTGCACAATCGAAGAACTCAATAGACGGACTTTCTGCATAGACAGGCGCAGGGGCGGCTTCTGTCAAGCGCAGGGGCGGACCTAGATCGGCGCAATGGCGGACCCAGATAGGCGCAAGGGCGGCTCGGGCAGGCGCGGGGGCGGTTTGCTCCAGTGAGTCCCGAATCTCGTTCTTTCCTTTCCTTCTTTCATTCCATAGATTTGTTATACCTTAGAAGCATGTTAGGCTGGCTTAGGGTAGGTGAACTAGAATGCTTTAGAGTGGTTGGACCTTAGAGGTCTAGTGTGAGTACATGAGTCTTGTGGTGGTATGTTGTTGAGGGTTCGTTTTGAGCTTTGTGGAAGCAACCTTTGTGTATATCGTTATGTTGAGAGTTGGATAGGTCACGGACTGGGAGAATAGTCTTCTTGGACTGGGTGGTTGAGGAAGTTGGGCCTAGAAGTTAGTGGACTAGAGTGTGGTTTGATTGTGTGCCTTGTCTTGAACAGACGTTGTACGTTTTCTCGAGGGAACTTACGAGTGAGGTGTTCATGTGCGCTTCGGAGACTGGTAAGTCTACGGACTTACTTAGCTGGCTTCTTGTATGAGTGTAATTTGTATGAGTGGTGTTTGGTAGTCATGATAAGCAACGAAACTGGATTAGGCCGACTTATTTATTTATGTAATTGACCCAAGTGTATGATAACGGGTCGTGACATCATCTGCCTAGCTCTTGCGAGAGTCTAGGAGGTTCCTTGTACCAGCCCAAGCAGGTAGACGGCCAGATGTATTAGCACCATTCCTCATTGGTAAACGGGATCAAGGGCGAGGTTTGAGAATCCCTCGTGTCACAAAATAAGTATCATTAGTAATGACATATCACCTAATTAAAGATAACAAAAGGATTGAGTGTTGCATGTTGATTGTGTATGTTGTGTGTTTGTGGTATTACCTTTATACTTATGCATAGATGGCTAGCTAACGATTTTATACCGCTTGTAGATGCTTTGCAGGTTAGAGAGGCGATCGAGTGATCCGGCGGTAGTGGGCAGCCGGGGTTCCGTGCATTATAGGACGGGACTGTTATATTTTTATTTCAGGACTATTCAGACTTATGTTATTACTTTGGTTTTGAGACTTGGTTGGATTGTTTTCAGATTTGTACCTTTTTCTTCCGCTCATGTTATAAAATTATGGGTTTTGCCTTTTTATTTGTGCCGTATTGTAAGGTCCGATGAAGTTGTTGCCAGACTAAGGGCCAAGACCCATTGTGAGGTCCCAACTCGTAGCATTCCGAGTCCTCTAGGATTTGGGGTGTTACAGGGGCTTTTCTTCACCTTTGCTTCTTTGTATCTCCTGAGTTCTTTGTGTTTGATTTCTTTTCTAGATCATAGGAAACGTGCTAGTATCTCTTGTCCTGTGTCTGTAATTTGTGTTCTTGGAAACCTAGTGATACTCGGGACCGGATCTCCCTTCTTGAGGTCTCGCAGAGTAGGGGTATTTTCATAACACCGAACTGCATCAACAAATTGCTTGTGTGCTCATTTATTTGTGTCTTTAGTCAGATCTACGACTAAGGAGTTTAGAATTACTAGAAACAACAT
Organism: Fagopyrum homotropicum; assembly: GCA_033239125.1. Lineage (NCBI taxonomy): Eukaryota > Viridiplantae > Streptophyta > Magnoliopsida > Caryophyllales > Polygonaceae > Fagopyrum > Fagopyrum homotropicum. The sequence continues at coordinate 66,768,573 of BSWB01000005.1, forward strand.
TCACAAATTGGTATCAGAGCTTTCTGTGAGTCTTTTCTATCAAGTTTTCAAACCCTAAAAATTTGGGGTTTTTTATGTATTGCTTGGTATCTATGTATATCTTGCCTTCTTATCTTGCTTCCGCTTGTTGGTTTGCCTTATGTGGTTAAATCTCCTCTGATTGATACTTGTAGTGCTCATCTTGATTGGTTTTTTGTTGTTGTGACTATCTTTGCTTGCCTTACCTACCTCTCACCCTTACATGTATTCTCTTTGGCTTGTCTGATTATATCTGATTTTTTCTTTTCTTGTTTGCAGGAAAATAAAATATGACAAAAGTTAGCATCAAACTGAAGCCATATGATGGAGTCTTTGACTTCATCATGTGGCAGGTCAAAATGAAGGCCATACTGACCAAGGAAAAGTGTTAGATGGCCATAACTGGTGACTATTGGCAGAAACTTCTGCAGCCAGGAAAATGGAAATGGAGGAACAAGCACATGTTGAGATCATGATAAGGTTGACTGATGACGTGGCTCGTCAGTTTATAAGTATCTCATCTGCTAAGCCTTTGTGGGATACTTTAGATAAACAATATAAAAAAAATCTTTGCCCTCAAGGATATCTACTTTACATAGGTTATTTACATTTAAAATGGATGTAAACTTGACCTTGAATGATAACCTAGATAGATTTTTAAAAATGGAAATGGACTTAGAAAAATGTGATGACAGTATTAAAGATACTCATCTTGCTGTTATCCTGCTTGGTTCTTTACCTTCCCAATTTGACACCTTTAGGGATGTTATTCAATACAGTACTGAAACTTTGACTAAGGCTAAGATCATTAAATCTATTGTTGATAAAAATGAATCCATGAAAATCTTTAAGACTAAACCTAATGATAAGAAATCTGAAATTAAGTCTGAAGTCTTAATGACTAAAGGGAAGTTTAAAAAGAACAACAAACCAAGTAAAAAGGATAAGAAAGATGAATTCTATGACAAAAACCCTAATAGTGAAAATGACAAGAAAAATAAAAAAATGTTTTTTACTGTCACAAAATTGGTCATTTTATAAATGATTGTAGAAAGAAAAAGAAAGACGAATCTAGTAAAGAAACTGTTGAAAATAATGTTTCCTTGTTTGAAAATATTCATGCTCAATATTCCTGTGAACTGTTGATGTGCGCTATTCCTTTCAAATGCAAATCTGATGATTGGATATTAGATTCTGGATGTACCATGCATGCTTGTCTTGATAGATTTCTTTTTTATTCTTTAGATATTTTTTATGGTGGTGATGTCATGTTAGGAGACAATACTGCCTTAAAAATTAAAGGAATAAGAAATATACCTATGTGCATGTTTGATGGAAAAATTAGGTAATACAAAATGTTAGATGGGTTCCTGGCCTTAGGAGAAACCTGCTATCTGAATCTATGTTTGATGACCTAGGTTGTAATATAAATATTAGTAATGGTATAAGAGAAGTTGTCAAAAATGGTCCTACTCTTATTAGGAGCTCTAAAAAGGGTGGTTTGTACTTTGTAGAACAATCACCTGAATTAAATATCTCCACTACCGATATTAATAAAACAACCTAGAAAACAAACTACCTTGTGGCATAGCAGATTAGGGCATATAGGAAACAATGGCTTGCTTCAGTTACATAAACAAGGCATCTTAACTAATCAGCTGACTAATCCTTAGCTTTTGTGAAAACTGTGTGTTTTGTAAAGCTAATAAAAACAGTTTTAATAAATCTTCATATAAGGCTAATAAACCTCTAGAATATATACACTCAGACCTATGGGGCCCTGCTCATATATAAACTGTAGGTGGAAAGAAATATTTTATTTCTTTTATTGACTACTATTCTAGAAAAGTTTAGATATACTTGTTAAGAATAAAAGATGAAGCCTCTGAAAGCTTTAAAAACTGGAAAATTGCAGTTGAAAATGAAACTGACTTAAAGATTAAATGCCTTAGAACTTGTAATGGCCTAGAGCTTTGTAATGCTAGTTTTAATGAATACTGTAAAACAAATGGCATTAAAAGACATCTAACTGTCCCTTACACTCCTCAACAAAACGGTACAGCCGAAAGGATGAATAGAACTCTTTTAGAAAAGGATAGATGTATGCTTATAGGTGCTGGTATGAAACATAGCCTATGGGGTGAAGCTGTAACTACAACAGCTTACCTCATTAATAGGTCTCCCTCCTTTGTAATAGACTTTAGGATACCCCAAGAATTATGGACTGGAAGGAAGCCTAGTATTACCCACCTAAGGCCCTTTGGGTGCACTGCATATTCCCATATAATACAAGGGAAGTTGCACCCAAGAGCACAAAAGTGTGTAATGCTAGGCTATCCTGAAGGTGTTAAGGGCTATAAACTTTTACTCATACAACCACATGGATACAAAGTGATAACATCTAGAAATGTGACCTTTAATGAAAGAGAATTCTATTTTAAAACTAGAAACACTAACACTGTTGAGAATTCTAGTAGCACTGAAAATGAGACTGAATATGCTAGAAACTATCACTTCTACACAAATGACCATAATAGGGAAAATCAAATCATAGATGAAGAGTTTGACATAGGATATTATCAAACACCTAGTACTAGTGAAGAGAACTATGATGTTGATAATCTTCCTAACAATGATGAAAATATTGATGAAAACACTGACATAAGCAGTGAGAACCATAGTTCAGAATCAAGGGGGGTAGAAAATATTTGTGATGTCTCTGCTGCTCCTTCATCTCACTCTGATAATGCTTTGCATAATAATGATGACAATTCCTTGCATGATAATGATGATTACTTGCATGATAATGATGATCATAACTATCAGTTGACAAGAGATATAAATCCTAGGGTTAGAATGCCTAATAGGAGATATAATGATTCTGAATATGTTCTGTTCACAAATGATTTCAATTTTGTTGAGTATGCTTTCCTGACTGGTGATGTTGTTGATAATCCATATACTCCTGACACATATAAGCAAGTTATGAATTATTCTCAATCGAAAAATTGGAAATTAGTCATGCAAGATGAAATAGATTTCATGATTGTTAACAAAACTTGGGTGTTAATAACTAAACCTGAAAATGCTAAACTTGTGCCTTGTAAATGGATTTATAAACTAAAGGAAGCTACCAAACTGAATGAACCACCTAGATACAAAGCTAGGCTAGTTGCTAAAGGTTTTACTCAAAGAGAGGGAATTAATTACACTGATATATTTGCTCCTGCTATCAAATATAAAACCATGAGATTGTTGCTTGCTTTTGCTACTGTGCATGATTGGGATATAGAATAAATGGATGTAAAAACTGCCTTTTTACATGGTAATCTGGATGAAACTATCTATATGAAACAACTTGAGGGTTTTGTAGATAAATCTAAATCTGATCATGTTTGCTTGCTTAAAAATCCATCTATGGCTTAAAACAGTCACCTAGACAATGGAATCTTAAGTTTGATGAATGCATGAAAAACTTAAGATTTTTAAGAAGCAATTATGATTATTGTTTGTACTTTAAAGGCATATCTTCCATGAATCCCTTGCTTGTGCTGTTATATGTTGATGATATATTGCTCATTAGTAAATCTGCTGTGTTGATTCTGGTGCTAAAAAGGGATTTAAAATCTAATTTTAACATGAAAGATATGGGTCATGCACAGAAAATATTAGGTGTTAAAATCATAAGGGATAGAAAGCATAAAAAGATGTGGTTATCTCAAGTTAATTATATTGAAAAAGTTTTAGAAAAGTTCAATATGAAGCATGCTAAACCCACTTCTATACCCTTAGGAGGGCACCTTGATTTAACTAAGCAACGCTGTCCCAGTAATCAAGCTGAAATTGATAAAATGGCAAATATTCCCTATGATGTGGTTGTTGGTTCTATCATGTATGTTATGTTATGCACTAGACCTGATCTTGCTTTTGGTATAAGTGTGTTGAGTAGATACATGTCTAATGTTGGTGAATTACATTGGACTGCTATGAAATATATTCTTAGATATATCAGTGGAACTAAAGACTTGTGTTTGATGTTTTCTGAGCATGATAATATTGGTGAAGTGTTTGGTTATATAGATTCTGATTATGCTAGCAATAAGGATAATAGAAAATCTACCACTACTTATTTTTACACTTGGACTGGTAATTGTGTTTCATAGAAATCTCAACAATAATCTGTGGTTGCTTTATCCTCTACTGAGGCTGAATATATTGCTGTTGTTGAAGCTTCTAAGGAAGCTATTTGGCTTAAGGGTCTTGTTAGTGAAATATCTCATAAACCTTGTGTTCCTGTAACTCATATGGACAGTCAAAGTGCATTGTATTTGTGTAAAGATCCTGTTTATCATGAAAGATCTAAACATATTGATGTTAGAAATCATTTCATTCGAGATAAGGTTAAAAAGAAGCACTTCTTAGTTAAGAAAATTAAGGGTGACCTGAATCCTGCTGACTTTGGAACTAAATTGTAAATGCTGATAAATTTGCTTTTTTGTAGAAATTTTCTACAGATTTTTTATGTTCCTTGAGTGTTGAATGCAGGTTATGGACTGATGACGGACAGAAATGATGGTCTTAGGCACACTATTGGGGAACAGAATCAGAGATTGCATTGATACAAGAATCAGGAGGGCATTTGTTATGTTTTTTGATTCTTGTTATACTATGTAACATAGGACTTGGAGTATAAAACTAGCACTTAGTAATATGGTCTATGTAGAGTTATGTAAATGAGTTCATATGATAGGTTGCTATGTGTTTGATCTAGATGCCTACTATGATCCAATGTTGCCACTTAGTTAGACTAAGTAAGGTAGCTTGGTGATTAAGTATGGTGACTAGTTCATCCACATTGGTATTCTATCATATGGGTTAGGAGATGCTTAGATGTAATGTGTGTTTATGTATATTGTGTACTTCTCCTGCTGGAAGTTGAAAGTTGTGCTTGGCGGCCCAAAACTGAAGCCCATCTCCTTGATCCAGTTTGAAGGCTTGCTTGTCTGGTTTGTTGGTAACTCGCTCACTTAAACATCTGAACCGGGTTTAATGGGATTTAAGTGAATGCGTTATAAAACGCTGTGTTTGGACTTGGATGATCCTGGATATATATACTCACTGATGCAGCTCTTAAACCCTAGATCGAGAGCTTGAGTGCTTCGTCCACAGAAAAAAGGAGAGAGAGAAGAACATAGAGATAGAGAAGAAGGCGGATCTTCCAAATATTGCTTTGAGCAAGAAGGATCCGTATGAGAAAAGAAGGAGAAGAGAGATCTGTTATCTCTTGGTTATCTTCTCACCATTGCTTCGTTGGTTTGCAACAATGACGAAGATCAATCTCAGATCTTCGATAAGGTGCCTTGAGAGGGCTTTTCTTCACCTTTGCTTCTTTGTATCTCCTGAGTTCTCTGTGTTTGCTTTCTTTGCTAGACCATAGGAAACGTGCTAGTATCTCTTGTCCAGTGTTTGTAATCTATGTTCTTGGAAAACTAGTGAAACCCGGGACCGGATCTCCCCTCTTGAGGTCTCGCAGAGTAGGGGTATTTTCATACCACCGAACTGCGTCAACAAATTGCTTGTGTGCTCATTTGTTTGTGTCTTTAGTCGGATCTACGACTAAGCAGTTTAGAATTGCTAGAAATAACATTCACATTTCACTTCTTGGGTCTTACGAGTAAGCTCTTTCAAGGCTTATCTTGAGTTCTAAATTTGAGTCAATCTAGTTGCATATAACATTCGTGCAATTTGTCCTTTCCATTTGAGTCTTTTCTTCTATTTTGTTGAGTCAACCACGTTTTTGAAGTGACTGAAATTGAATTTCGTTTCTACCTAAAGCTTTTGTTTGACTAGGCATCGAACTCACGTGAGGTTTTTGATTAATACAAGACGAGCCATCAACAAGCTTGTATCACACCACTAGAGAGTGAAAGAACCTTATTTTCTGAGTGATACACTTGCGAGGTGATTTTTGTTTTATCTAACCTAACGCATTTGTTTGTTTTGATGAGTGTTTGGAATTATGTCTAGGTCACCAAATCCATCAGGTACAAACAGCCTAGAATCGATTCACATCGAATTGTTCAACCTTTTCAAGGGCTTGCAAGATAGCATTGATGGTCTAAGTACAAAGTTGGCTACACTTGAGGCTGAAAGAAATTCCAATGCTACGCAGCCTTTAAGGCCTAATCCACAAGGCCAAAGAAACCATGCTTTCCAGGAGCATAATTCTGTCCCTTTTACTTCTAATATGCATGATTATCCTAATCAATATCTGAATTTTGCTTATAAGGCAGAGGATTATTCGGAGGATGAAGGATGGAGACATGAGTCACCTCCGTACCAGCTAATTGAGGTTTCCGCAGCCCCAAAGGGACCATGTTTAATCAATTAGAGTTGCTAATTCAGAATCTGAGGTTGTTTTGCATGATATCTCTAGAGATAGCATCATTGAGCATAAATCTGATTTAGTAGATGAAATTGGTAGTTGACGTCCAACCACCAAAAAAGTCGGTAAATCAATTATAAAATCACAAAAGGAGTCTGTTTTGATCATTGCAATTGATCATTGTCTTTTGTTTGAGTCTATTTCCGTTTCTCTCTTCTACTCTAAGCTTTGTTTGAGTCTAATGAGTTTGTTCCTTGTTTGTGAGTTCTGGACACCAACCACCATCACACCACCATCAACCACTATTTTTCCCTCAGCCACATTAGTCTCACTTGAACCAGTTGAACCAGAACCAAACGTGGCTGCTTCTTTTCCTGCATCCAGAACATGCAGAACTGAAGTTGAAGTAGTTGTTTCCCTCCATCCAATACACGCCAAAATTGGAGTTGATTTAGCGTGTTTCCTACAAATCCGGGGCAGACCTTGAAGCAGTTGTTTTCCTCCTACAGATCTGGCACGTTGAATCAGTTGCAACAATCTAGGAGCTGAGATTTGATCTTATCCTGAAGATTTGCAACAGCTTGGCCCACGTTTATCTACAAACAAGAATTTGTTTTTTTTTTATTTCTTTCAATTTTTGTTTATTCTTCTTATCTGATTTCCTGAATCATAAAGTAAAAAAAAAAGAGATAAAAGAAAAAGAAAGAAATCAAAAAAATATAAAAAAAAAGAAGAAGAAAAGGAATCAGAATCATTTTTTTCATTTCATGCTTTCTTATTTCATAGGTTGTAATTAGTCTAGTGTTATTACATTTGTTTTAGTGTTATTCAGCAACAAAGAGGACTTCAAGAAAGGACTTAAAGTCAAGTATCTTGTCTCAGCAGGAGGAAGAACCAAGCATCTCGTTGAACCTATCTAGCCACACCTAGCTACTGTCCATTTTCGGCCATCAAACACCATAGCTCAGGCTTCCTTAACCTCATTCTACGGTATCTAGGGTTCACTTCTTGGGTCTTACGAGTAAGTTCTTTCAAAGCTTATCTCGAGTTCTAACTTTTTGAGTCATTTAGTTGCATATATCATTCGTGCAATTGTCCTTTCCGTTTGAGTCTTTTCTTCTATTTTGTTGTGTCAAACACATTTTTGAAGTGACTGAAATCGAACCTTGTTTCTTTATAAAAGCTTTAGTTTGACTAAGCATCGAACTCACGTGAGGTTTTTGATTAATACAAGACGAGCCATCAAAAAGCTTGTATCACACCACTAGAGAGTGAGAGAACCTTATTTTCTGAGTGATACACTTGTGAGGTGTTTTTGTTTAAACTAACCTAACGTGTTTGCTGTTGTTGAGTGCTTTGCATCATGTCAGGGACTTCCGTAGGTTCAAAGAGCCCTAAGCCTATCACACCGGAGTTGTTCAATCTCATCAAGAGCTTGAAAGATAGCATTGAAGGGCTAACTACAAGGATATCTACCTTGGAGACCTCTAGGGTGACCCCGGATTCTCGACCACTAGGAGGTAACTTGGAGATAGGAGACAACTCGAGGGCGCAAAATCAAGCACACGATCGAGTTCCCCTTCAAAGTCATCAAGCTGCGTTCCAAGCAGCAATGAATTCAAATGTTCCGCAACCTTCTAGGCATGCCCATGGTTTAGGCAACATTGCTTCCCAACCTGGTTGGAGAGACCTTGCTTTTGAGGAGCATATTTGTATCCCTTCTTCTCCAACTATTAATGATAATATGCCTAACTATCCTCACCAATTTCAAAATCCAGTTTATGATAATATGCCTAACTATCCTCACCAATTTCAGAATCCAGTTTATGACCAGGAAGAGGAGGACGATGGGGAGAATGAGGAATGGAGACCAGAATGGATGCCTAATGGACGGAGTAGGCGAGATCATCCAAGGAGGCATCAGAAAGGGCGACGTGATGATGAATGGAGACGTGAGCCCTATGGAGTCCAGCAAAGGAGAAACCGAGAACCGGAACATGACGGTCTTGGCAAAGTAAAGGTGAAAGTCCCTAGTTTCGAGGGCAACTGTGATCCTGATGTGTATATGGCATGGGAGGCAAAGATAGAGCAAATATGATCATGCCATAACTTTCCCGAACACAAAAAGGTACACTACGCAACCCTTGAATTTATTGACTATGCTATGATATGGTGGGACGATTTGGTGAAGGAAAGGAGAAGAACTTTGGATGCACCAGTAGCTACTTGGGAGCATATGAAGGCATTGATGAGAGCTCAGTTTGTTCCCAAACACTATACAAGGGAATAAAGGCAAAGGTTGGAGAACTTGAGGCAAGGATCAATGACTGTTGAGGAGACCTATAATGCCATGCAAATGGCCATAGTAAAGGCCAATGTGCGAGAAGATGAAGAATCAACAATGGCTAGGCATCTTCATATCCTTAATTCAAGTTTTGCTAACGAAGTAGATCTTTTTCCCTATGGCTCTATGACAAAACTACTCCATCTCACAATCAAAGTGGAAAGGAAGATGAAAGCAAGAAATCAAGGAGGAAAGGCTTCTTATGGTGTCTCCAGCTCTTGGAAGAACCAAGGGAACCGCCAACAAGGAAGTTACTACAGGGAAGTGTCAAATAAGGAGAAAACATCCCCGGAACAAGGAGGATAGCGTAAAGCACCTTCTACAGCCCCTCCTAAGCCCACGGCTACCTTCCCTAAGGGAACAGAAGGGAGTACTTCTAACCCTTCATCTAGAGCTAGAGATATAGTGTGTTGTAAGTGTCAAGGTAGGGGACACATGATGAAAGACTGTCCTAACAAGAAAACATTGTTAATCAACCATTTAGGACAATATGAGTCCGAATCTGACCATGAGCATGATAATGATGATTTTGATCCTAATATGCATGATCATGATGATTGGATGATGATGGGATTGAATATGAGCAAGGGGATTGTTTACTAGTTAAAAGAGTGTTATCTGACCATCCTAGCTAATTTCTAGCTAATAACTACATGCTTTGTGATCTTGATTCTCATGATGAACCTAATGGGCTTGAAAACGCAGGAAATGATCCTACTAACATGGTTTGTGATGAAAATCGTGAGCATGATAATTCCTTGATAGCTAGAAGAACTTTGAGTGCACAACCTAGCCCTTGTGAGGACAACCAAAGAGAGAACTTGTGTCATACTGGGTGTTTGGTTAAGGGAAAGGTGTGTAATGTTATCATTGATGGAGGTAGTTGTTGCAACATTGCTAGTACTGAATTGATTTCTAAGTTGCAAATTCCTACATTTTGTCACCCTAGACCATATAAGCTGCATTGGATGAATGATTGTGGTGAACTGAAGGTTAATAGGCAAGCTGATGCGGGAACATCCAAGCCAATTAATGGATGCAACATTCCAAGTCCATCATGATGCTGATGAAGGGTCAAGCTCTAAGATGATTGCATTGCTCAACTTACTCTTGTCCAAGGACCATCATGGTCATCTCAACCTGGAGTCCAGATTCATTGAGCTAACTACATCTTTACCACCTCAAGGGACTCTAACAAGAGCGCAAGCTAAACGTCAAGCTGAGATGGATGCTCTTTTCCTAAACATGGTCCATGAAGCTCCACCAAGTCTTCATCAAGTCTAAGGACCATCTTGTGGATCAGCGACGAACACATCCCAACCAAGATGATTAATGGAGCTTAAATTGTATTTCTAGTTGCTGGGCAGGCCTTGGGACGCATTTCAAAGGACAGACAGAGGCCTTGAAATCAGATACAAGGGGTTTCACGTGTGTGCATGTGCATGGCTGGAACATTCATTTAAGTATGTGGAGGTGAGAGGCTGTATAGGAGATTTTAATTAGGCCTAATTGTGTTCTATGTTTGTTGGGCTTTATTTAACTCTCTTTAAATGTAGTTATTGTAATTAGTTTCTTTTTTTCTATTTTAGAAGAAAAGACCTAGGATGTATATAAAGCCTTTTCTCTCTTCTTTTGTAGTTAGACAAGTTTTATTCAAGTTTTGCTGAGAGCATTTTAGAATTGAATCCAAGAGAATTCAATCGTTCTTGTCTCGTGAGTGTGTGTGATCTGGCTTTCTCGTTCTTGTTTATGTCAATCTCTTTCGGGATTGGTGTTAGAAGTCGAACAAGGCACCCTCTTCGTGCTCTCGATTCTCAGATCGATTGTGTGGACTTGTAAGAAGCGGGGTCGAATCGTCAGTGGTTTGGTTCTTGGATCTTGAATCCAAGGGTTCTATCATTGTTCCTTTCGGTTCTTCTTGTCCCTTTCTGTTTTCTCGTTTTCATTGCTGTCCATGTTTGTTAATTTTGTGTGTTCTTCATTCTTCAGAACAGGTTGTTCGTCTAGATCCGTTCTTCGCGGCTAATCCTCGCATCAATTGGTATCAGAGCATTGTTGACGTCCAACCACCAAAATGAGTCGGTAAATCAATCATAAAATCACAAAAAGAGTTTGTTTTGATCATTGCAGTTGATCATTGTCTTTTGTTTGAGTCTATTTCCGTTTCCTATTCTATTCTAAGCTTTGTTTGAGTCTAACGAGTTTGTTCCTTTGTTTGTGTGTTTTGGACATCGGAAACCACCCCATCACCACCACCTACTACCACGCCAGCCACCAGCCACCATTACCATCCATTTCGAACCATAAACTGACCAAAACAAAAAAAAATTAGCCCAAAAAAAAAAAACGTGGCTAGCTATTTCCCTTTCAGATCCCACAAAATTACCATCTCTCCTCCACAATATCTGCTCAATTTGAATTGCCTCTCACTTGAGTAGCTATTTACTTGGTCAACCATATCAGCTTCCAACAAATTGAGGATTTACTTGGCTTTTCTTTAATTTCTTAGTCCACTTCTGTTATTTCGATTTTAGTTGCTGATTATCTTCCATTTTAGTGTCTTTATTTCATAAATCGATAGCCAACCCTCTTAGTTGTTATAGGATTTTATTTCTTTTTTTTTCTTTTCTTTTGTTTCATTTGAATTCAAATCAAGTCTGATTTCTTAAGCTAAAAAAACGAAAGAAAGAAAAGAAAAAGAATCCGAAATTCAAAAAAAAAAAAAGAATCAGATTTTGTTTCTCATTTTAATTGCTATTTCCATTTCATTCTAGTCTTGTTATTTCATTGCAAGTTTTTATTTCATAGGTTGTAATTAGCCTAAGTTTGTTACTTGTATTTAGTGCTACTTCAGCAAGTAAAGTGCACTTCAAGAAGGACTTAAACTCAAGCATATCACCTCATTAAAAGGAAGAACCAAGTTGCCTCGTTGAGCCTATCTAACGATGCCAAGACCCTCACTAATTCCTAATCATTTCGGCCATCTAAACCATAGCTCAGCCTTACCCTTCGGTGTCTAAGGTTCACTTTCTTGGGTCTTACGAGTAAGCTCTTTCAAGGCTTATCTTGAGTTCTAAATTTGAGTCAATCTAGTTGCATATAACATTCGTGCAATTTGTACTTTCCGTTTGAGTCTTTTCTTCTATTTTGTTGAGTCAAACACGTTTTTGAAGTGACTGAAATTAAATTTCGTTTCTACCTAAAGCTTTTTGTTTGACTAGGCATCGAACTCACGTGAGGTTTTTGATTAATACAAGACGAGCTGTATCACACCACTAGAGAGTGAGAGAACCTTATTTTCTGAGTGATACACTTGCGAGGTGATTTTTGTTTTATCTAACCTAACGCGTTTGTTTGTTTTGATGAGTGTTTGGAAATATGTCTAGGTCACCAAATCCAGCAGGTACAAACAGCCTAGAATCGATTCACATCGAATTGTTCAACCTTTTCAAGGGCTTGCAAGATAGCATTGATGGTCTAAGTACAAAGTTGGCCACACTTGAGGTTGAAAGAAATTCCAATGCTACGCAGCCTTTAAGGCCTAATCCACAAGGCCAAAGAAACCATGCTTTCCAGGAGCATGATTCTGTCCATTTTACTTCTAATATGCATGATTATCCTAATCAATATCTGAATTTTGCTTATGAGGCAGAGGATTATTCGGAGGATGAAGGATGGAGACATGAGTCACCTCCGTACCAGCCAATTGAGGTTTCCGCAGCCCCAAAGGGATGTAATTCTATACCTTCTTATACCATGTTTAATCAATTAGAGTTGCTAAATTCAGAATCTGAGGTTGTTTTGCATGATATCTCTAGAGATAGCATTATTGAGCATAAATCTGATTTAGTAGATGAAATTGGTAGTTGACGTCCAACCACCAAAAAAGTCGGTAAATCAATTATAAAATCACAAAAGGAGTATGTTTTGATCATTGCAATTGATCATTGTCTTTTGTTTGAGTCTATTTCCGTTTCTCTCTTCTACTCTAAGCTTTGTTTGAGTCTAACGAGTTTGTACCTTGTTTGTGAGTTCTGGACACCAACCACCATCAACCACTATTTTTCCCTCTGCCACATTACTCTCACTTGAACCAGTTGAACCAGAACTAAACGTGGCTGCTTCTTTTCCTGCATCCAGAACACGCAGAACTGAAGTTGAAGTAGTTGTTTCCCTCCATCCAATACACGCCAAAATTGGAGTTGATTCAGCGTGTTTCCTACAAATCTGGCGCAAAGCTTGAAGTAGTTGTTTTCCTCCTACAGATCTGGCACGTTGAATAAGTTGCAACAATCTAGGAGCTGAGATTTGATCTTATCCTGAAGATTTGTAGTAGCTTGGCCCACGTTTATCTACAAACAAGAATTTGTTTTTTTTTTTTATTTCTTTCAATTTTTGTTTATTCTTCTTTTCTGATATCCTGAATCATAAAGTAAAAAAAAAAGATAAAAGAAAAAGAAAGAAATAAAAAAAAATAAAAAAAAAGAAGAAGAAAAGGAATCAGAATCATTTTTTTCATTTCATGCTTTCTTATTTCATAGGTTGTAATTAGTCTAGTGTTATTACATTTGTTTTAGTGTTATTCAGCAACAAAGAGGACTTCAAGAAAGGACTTAAGTCAAGTATCTTGTCTCAGCGGGAGGAAGAACCAAGCATCTCGTTGAACCTATCTAGCCACACCAAGCTATTGTCCATTTTCCGCCATCAAACACCATAGCCCAGGCTTCCTTAACCTCATCCTACGGTGTCTAGGGTTCACTTCTTGGGTCTTACGAGTAAGTTCTTTCAAAGCTTATCTCGAGTTCTAAATTTTTGAGTCATTTAGTTGCATATATCATTCGTGCAATTATCCTTTCCGTTTGAGTCTTTTCTTCTATTTTGTTGAGTCAAACACGTTTCTGAAGTGACTGAAATCGAACCTTGTTTCTTTATAAAAGCTTTAGTTTGACTAAGCATCGAACTCACGTGAGGTTTTTGATTAATACAAGACGAGCCATCAAAAAGCTTGTATCAAACCACTAGAGAGTGAGAGAACCTTATTTTCTGAGTATACACTTGTGAGGTGTTTTTGTTTAAACTAACCTAACGTGTTTGTTGTTGTTGAGTGCTTTGCTTCATGTCAGGGACTTCCGTAGGTTCAAAGAGCCCTAAGCCTATCACACCGGAGTTGTTCAATCTCATCAAGAGCTTGAAAGATAGCATTGAGGGGCTAACTACAAGGAAATCTACCTTGGAGACCTCTAGGGTGACCCCGGATTCTCGACCAAGAGGAGGTAACTTGGAGATAGGAGACAACTCAAGGGCGCAAAATCAAGCACACGATCGAGTTCCCCTTCAAAGTCATCAAGTTGCGTTCCAAGCAGCAATGAATTCAAATGTTCCGCAGCCTTCTAGGCATGCCCATGGTTTAGGCAACATTGCTTCCCAACCTGGTTGGAGAGTCCTTGCTTTTGAGGAGCATATTTGTATCCCTTCTTCTCCAACTATTAATGATAATATGCCTAACTATCCTCACCGATTTCAAAATCCAGTTTATGATAATATGCCTAACTATCCTCACCAATTTCAGAATCCAGTATATGACCAAGAAAAGGAGGACGATGGGGAGAATGAGGAATGGAGACCAGAATGGATGCCTAATGGACGGAGTAGGCGAGATCAGCCAAGGAGGCATCAGAAAGGGCGATGTAATGATGAATGGAGACGTGAGCCCTATGGAGTCTAGCAAAGGAGAAACCGAGAACTGGAACATGACGATCTTGGCAAAGTAAAGGTGAAAGTCCCTAGTTTCGAGGGCAACTGTGATCCTGATGTGTATATGACATGGGAGGCAAAGATAGAGCAAATATGATCATGCCATAACTTTCCCGAACACAAAAAGGTACACTACGCAACCCTTGAATTTATTGACTATGCTATGATATGGTGGGACGATTTGGTGAAGGAAAGGAGAAGAACTTTGGATGCACCAGTAGCTACTTGGGAGCATATGAAGGCATTGATGAGAGCTCAGTTTGTTCCCCAACACTATACAAGGGAATAAAGGCAAAGGTTGGAGAACTTGAGGCAAGGATCAATGACTGTTGAGGAGACCTATAATGCCATGCAAATGGCCATGGTAAAGGCCAATGTGCGAGAAGATGAAGAATCAATAATGGCTAGGTATCTTCATATCCTTAATTCAAATTTTGCTAACGAAGTAGATCTTTTTCCCTATAGCTCTATGACAGAACTACTCCATCTCGCAATCAAAGTGGAAAGGAAGATGAAAGCAAGAAATCAAGGAGGAAAGGCTTCTTATGGTGTCTCCAGCTCTTGGAAGAACCAAGGGAACCGCCAACAAGGAAGTTACAACAGGGAAGTGTCAAATAAGGAGAAAACATCCCCGGAACAAGGAGGACAGCGTAAAGCACCTTCTGCAGCCCCTCCTAAGCCCACGGCTACCTTCCCTAAGGGAACACAAGGGAGTACTTCTAACCCTTCATCTAGAGCTAGGGATATAGTGTGTTGTAAGTGTCAAGGTAGAGGACACATGATGAAAGACTGTCCTAACAAGAAAACATTGTTAATCAACCATTTAGGACAATATGAGTCCGAATCTGACCATGAGCATGATAATGATGATTTTGAGCCTAATATGCATGATCATGATGATTGGATGATGATGGGATTGAATATGAGTAGGGGGATTGTTTACTAGTTAAAAGAGTGTTATCTGACCATCCTAGCTAATTTCTAGCTAATAACTACATGCTTTGTGATCTTGATTCTCATGATGAACCTAATGGGCTTGAAAACGCAGGAAATGATCCTACTAACATGGTTTGTGATGAAAATCGTGAGCATGATAATTCCTTGATAGCTAGGAAAACTTTGAGTGCACAACCTAGCCCTTGTGAGGATAACCAAAGAGAGAACTTGTGTCATACTGGGTGTTTGGTTAAGGGAAAGGTGTGTAATGTTATCATTGATGGAGGTAGTTGTTGCAACATTGCTAGTACTGAATTGATTTCTAAGTTGCAAATTCCTACATTTTGTCACCCTAGACCATATAAGCTGCATTGGATGAATGATTGTGGTGAACTGAAGGTTAATAGGCAAGCTGATGGAGGAACATCCAAGCCAATAAATGGATGCAACATTCCAAGTCCATCATGATGCTGATGAAGTGTCAAGCTCTAAGATGATTGCATTGCTCAACTTACTCTTGTCCAAGGACCATCATGGTCATCTCAACCTGGAGTCCAGATTCATTGAGCTAACTCCATCTTTACCACCTCAAGGGACTCTAACAAGAGCACAAGCTAAACGTCAAGCTGAGATGGATGCTCTTTTCCTAAACATGGTCCATGAAGCTCCACCAAGTCCACCTTCATCAAGTCTAAGGACCATCTTGTGGATCAGCGACGAACACATCCCAACCAAGATGATTAATGGAGCTTAAACTGTATTTCTAGTTGCTGGGCATTCCTTGGGACGCATTTATTTCAAAGGACAGACGGAGGCCTTAAAATCAGATACAAGGGGTTTCACGTGTGTGAATGTGCATGGCTGAATCATTCATTTAAGTATGTGGAGGTGAGAGGCTGAATAGGAGAGTTTAATTAGGCCCAATTGTGTTCTATGTTTGTTGGGGCTTTATTTAACTCTCTTTAAATGTAGTTATTGTAATTAGTTTCTTTTTTTCTATTTTAGAAGAAAAGGCCTAGGATGTATATAAAGTCTTTTCTCTCTTCTTTTGTAGTTAGACAAGTTTTATACAAGTTTTGCTGAGAGCATTTCAGAATTGAATCCAAGAGAATTCAATCGTTCTTGTCTCGTGAGTGTGTGTGTGATCTGGCTTTCTCGTTCTTGTGTATGTCAATCTCTTTCGGGATTGGTGTTGGAAGTCGAACAAGGCACCCTCTTCGTGCTCTCGATTCTCAGATCGATTGTGTGGAGTTGTAAGAAGCAGGGTCGAATCGTCACTGGTTTGGTTCTTGGATCTTGAATCCAAGGGTTCTATCATTGTTCCTTTCGGTTCTTCTTGTCCCTTTCTATTTTCTCGTTTTCATTACTGTCCATGTTTGTTAATTTTGTGTGTTCTTCATTCTTCAGAACAGGTTATTCGTCTAGATCCGTTCTTCGCGGCTAATCCTCGCATCAATTGGTATCAGAGCATTTGCTATTTTCATTTCATTCTAGTCTTGTTATTTCATTTCAAGTTTTTATTTCATAGGTTGTAATTAGCCTAAGTTTGTTACTTGTATTTAGTGCTACTTCAGCAAGTAAAGTGGACTTCAAGGACTTAAACTCAAGCATATCACCTCATTAAAAGGAAGAACCAAGTTGCCTCCTTGAGCCTATCTAACCACGCCAAGACCCTCAATAATTCCTAACCATTTCGGCCATCTAAACCATAGCTCAGCCTTGACCAACCTTACCCTTCGGTGTCTAAGGTTCACTTTCTTGGGTCTTACGAGTAAGCTCTTTCAAGGCTTATCTTGAGTTCTAAATTTGAGTCAATCTAGTTGCATATAACATTCGTGCAATTTGTCCTTTCCGTTTGAGTCTTTTCTTCTATTTTGTTGAGTCAAATACGTTTTTGAAGTGACTGAAATTGAATTTCGTTTCTACCTAAAGCTTTTTGTTTGACTAGGCATCGAACTCACGTGAGGTTTTTGATTAATACAAGACGAGCTGTATCACACCACTAGAGAGTGAGAGAATTTTATTTTCTGAGTGATACACTTGCGAGGTGATTTTTGTTTTATCTAACCTAACGCGTTTGTTTGTTTTGATGAGTGTTTGGAATTATGTCTAGGTCACCAAATCCAGCAGGTACAAACAGCCTAGAATCGATTCACATCGAATTGTTCAACCTATTTAAGGGCTTGCAAGATAGCATTGATGGTCTAAGTACAAAGTTGGCCACACTTGAGGCTGAAAGAAATTCCAATGCTACGCAGCCTTTAAGGCCTAATCCACAAGGCCAAAGAAACCATGCTTTGCAGGAGCATAATTCTGTCCCTTTTACTTCTAATATGCATGATTATCCTAATCATTATCTGAATTTTGCTTATGAGACAGAGGATTATTCGGGGGATGAAGGATGGAGACATGAGTCACCTCTGTACCAGCCAATTGAGGTTTCCGCAGCCCCAAAGGGATGTAATTCTATACCTTCTACAACCATATTTAATCAATTAGAGTTGCTAAATTCAGAATCTGAGGTTGTTTTGCATGATATCTCTAGAGATAGCATCATTGAGCATAAATCTGATTTAGTAGATGAAATTGGTTGTGATGAGCATGAGAAATGCACCAAATGTATTGTTAAGCCTAATTCTGAGCATGATGAATCTATTGCATGTATTGAGGTTGTTTTAGAGTTTAACGAGTCTAGTGCATCTTTTAAGGTTGATTTGGAGCTTAATGAGTCTATTGCTTGTTTTGAATCTGATTTGGAGCTTAAGGAGTCTCTTGAATGTATTAAATCTGATTTTGACAATGTTAAGTCCTTTAAATGTGTTAAATCTGATTTTGAGCATGTTGAGTCTCTTGCTGATGTTAAATCTGATTCTGAGCAAGTTGAGCCTAGTAGTCTTGATTTACCACATGAGCTTGATGAGTTTAGTGATATGGATGTCTTCGTTTGTGTTGATGATGAGTGTAGAAAGGGTGCACACGAGAGTCTTCCGACAGGTTCGGATAGCTTTTTGTCTATAGATTGTTCTTTCTTGGAGTTATGTGAAGTCTCAGTTTGCAAGCTAGTGATGTTATCCTATTTGAGGATGATTTGGACCTAGGAGTGAGTCTGAAATTGAAGGATTTGAGCTATATATACCAAGGACTTTGGATATGATGATGAATTGGACTCTAAACTTGAGGATATTGCTTGCAAGAGTGCAAATGCACCAGAATCTTATTTGGAGGACTTTAGTTTGAAAAGTGATGGTTTGTTGTGCTTGAGGAGTTTTTTTTTGGTTATCATGTTGCTTGGAAGTCCTTAGTATGCTTGGATGAACACTTAGAGTTGATTGGACCCTATAGGTTAGTTCTTTGGAGGAACATAAAAGATAAGTTCCCTGTTGTGATAATGTTTGATAACTTTAGGGTTAAATCGGCCTATGTGTTACCTTCTACTCGTTTGGAGTCTTTAGGACAGATTTGTATGCTCTTTAAAGTTTCTACGGAGTGGAATCATGAGCCGAGCATGAGAGTTAGGAAAACAATCTATGTACCACCTAGCCTATCCATGTCATTGAGTGTGTATGTGCTTGATCGTTATGTTTATACATGTGTTGTTTATAGTGATGACATATTGATGTTCGACCCGTCCTTGAGAGCACATAAGGAGTATCTCAGGGAAGTTTTCTTTACCACTCGGCTAGAATACTTGAAGTATCTTTTTGATGCTTGTGCGTCTTGTCCTTATTGTGTGTTTACTCTTATAATTGTAGGGAGCAACCAAGGATTCCGGAAAGAGGATGGCGTTCAAGCTTGGAAGGAGATATTGCAAGGGATCAAGCAACCATTGTCTTTGCAAGAAAAGAGGACCTGGATTCGAGGACGAATCCTCGAATCCACGAAGAACGGATCTAGACGAACAACCTGTTCTGAAGAATGAAGAACACACAAAATTAACAAACATTGACAGCAATGAAAACGAGAAAACAGAAAGGGACAAGAAGAACCGAAAGGAACAATGATGGAACTCTTTGATTCAAGATCAAAGATCCAAACCAGTGACGATTCGACCTCGCTTCTTACAACTCCACACAATCGATCTGAGAATCGAGACCACGAAGAGGGCGCCTTGTTCGACTTGCAACACCAATCCTGAAGGAGATTGACATACACAAGAACGAGAAAGCCAGATCACACACACACTCACGAGACAAGAATAATTGAATTCTCTTGGATTCAATTCTGAAATGCTTTTAGCAAAACTTGTATAAAACTTGTCTAACTACAAAAGAAGAGAGAAAAGGCTTTATATACATCCTAGGCCTTTTCTTCTAAAACAGAAAAAAAAAGAAACTAATTACAATAAATACATAGAGAGAGAGAGTTAAATAAAGCCCATCAAACATAGAACACAATTGGGCCTAATTAAACTCTCCTATTCAGCCTCTCACGTCCACATACTTAAATGAATGTTCCAGTCATGCACATGCACACACGTGAAACCCCTTGTATCTGATTTCAAGGCCTCCGTCTGTCCTTTGAAATGCGTCCCAAGGCCTACCCAGCAACTAGAAATACAATTTAAGCTCCATTAATCATCTTGACTGGGATGTGTTCGTGGCTGATCCACAAGATGATCCTTAGACTTGAGGAAGGTGGACTTGATTGTACTTCATGGACCATGTTTAGGAAAAGAGCATCCATCTCAGCTTGACGTTTAGCTTGCGCTCTTGTTAGAGTCCCTTGAGGTGGTAAAGATGAAGTTAGCTCAGATAATCCTTCATCAAGCTATGTTACAACAACTACCCCCATCAATTGTAACATTACAAACCTTTCCTTTAACCAAACATCTAGTGTGAAACAAGTTTTCCCTTTGGTTATCCTCACAAGGGGCAGGTTGTAAACTAAGGGCTCTCCTAGCTATCAAAGCATTATCATGTGACAAGCAAACATCCAAAGCAGGATCATCATGCTCAAAATCAGATTCAGTACGTTCAAGAGACTCATCATGCTCAAAATCAGTATCTAGACATTCAAGAGACTCATCATGCTTAAAATCAGATTCAACACAAGCAATAGACTCGTTTGGAACATCCAAATCACATAGCACATAGTTATTAGCTATGAATGAACTAGGGTGATCATACAACACACGTTGAGCAAGCAAGCAATCCCCTTGTTCATATACTATTCCATCATCCGAATCAACATCATCACTAGGCTCGATTTCATTAGATTCAAGTTCATGCTCAGATTCTGACTCATATTGGCCTAAATGATTTATTAGCAAAGTTCACCTATTCGGACAATCTTTCATCATGTGTCCTCTACCTTGACACTTAAAACACACAACATCTCTAGCCCTAGAAGAAGAAGAGTTATAAGTACTCCCTTGAGGTGGTTTAGGGGCTGCAGTAGGCGTCTTAGGGTAGGTTGGGCGTGTGGGAGCTTGCTCGGGGGCTGTTTTGGGGGCTTCGCGGTTGTATCCTCCGTGTCGGTGCCCTCCTTGTTGTTTCCATACATTTGAGGTCCCAAATGAGCTCTTTACGCCTTGACTCCTCCCTTTTATCTTCTCGACTTTGATGGCGAGATGTAGTAATTCTGTCATAGTAGAGTAGGGAAACAAATCCACCTCGTTAGCAAAACTTGAATTAAGGATATGGAGATACCTGGCCATAGTTGTCTCTTCATCCTCACTAACATTGGCTTTCACCATAGCCATTTGCATGGCATTCTAGGTCTCCTCGGCACTCATTAAACTTGCCACAAGTTTTCCAACTTTTGCCTCAAGTCCCTCCTATAGTGTTGGGGAACAAATCGAGCTCGCATGATTGCCCTCATTTGTGCCCATGTTGCAACTTGTGGATCCATGTTTCGCCTCCTTTCCTTCACAAGCTCATTCCACCATATCAAAGCATAATCAGTGAACTCAAGGGCTGCATAATATACCTTTTTATTCTCGGGAAAGTTGTGGCACGCCCATATCTGCTCAATCTTCGTCTCCCAAGCCATGTACACATCCGGATCACACTTGCCTTCAAAGGATGGAATCTTGATCTTCACCTTGCCTAGATCATCTTGCTCATGATCTCGCCCTCTCCTTTGGTGTCTATTGTCTCTCCTCCCTTCACAGTCTTCCTCTTGCCTCCATCTATACTCACGTCTTCCATCTTGATCCCTCTCATCCTCTCGTCTCCTATCTTCACGCCTCCTATTTTGTTCCATCCTTCTTTCCTCATTTCTCATCCATTCACCGTCTTGCCTCCAGGCTTCCTCTTGCCTTTTTTTTGTGCATAATCATAGCCATCATCTTCGGACTCCTCATTATCTCCATCCTGTGTGGTGCTAAGAGAGAAATTAGCATAATGACTGTTATCATGAATAGGAGGTTTAGAGTTAGAATGATGCCCCTGTGAAGCATTAATGGGAGTCTTCTTGGCTTCGTTGAAAGCTTCTTGTTGGCTGCCAAGAGGTACTCGTCGATGGCTTATAGTTAAGGGTTTTGAACCTGCTCCTTTCTCAAAGTGATGGCCTAGTGCCTTAGTTAGGGGAAATGATGATGAAGGGTCATCCGATCTAGCTCCATCTTCAACACCACAAGGAGCCCTAACAAGAGCTCAAGCCAAACGCAAGCGGAGATGGATGCTATCTTTCTTGTCATGGTTCAAGAAGCTCACCCAAGCTCACCTCCAATGAGTCCAAGGCCCGTCATGATGCTTAGTGATAACGTGATGAAGTTAGTATAGGCATTCATTTAGATAGTTTTTCCCGTTATTCATGCACGGTTTGGCATTAGTTCACGACGTTTACACTCATTTCGTGCATATTTCTAGAAAAAACGTCTACACGAGCTTTTGTCGGTTTTGTAGGTATTTCGGGGATGTTTTGGACATTAATCGTTACATTCGAGGGTCAAGCCTCATGGTGGTACACATCCAAGGCCTTGAAGGAACATAATTGGAGCAATGAAGGACACAAGGACCCTTGTTGGTGCAAGCAATGGAGCAACTCTTGGCTAGATGATCATAACAAGTTTCCGTTGAAGAAAATCGACCTACACTCAGGAAAATCGGCCGATTTTTCTGTCTGGGTCGATTTTCTGGCTTTTGACAACTTGAGCCACGTGTCCCACGATCTCTTTGTCCGGCCCTTGCTTCTTTGTGGATCCTTCTCCTTCCTTTTGGACCCTTCTCCTCTAGCATCTTCCCAAAGACTCTTCCATTGTAGCCTCTCTTCAAGGCACCCTTGTGGGTGTTCTTGAGAGAGATTAGTGTAGGCTTTACTTTTGTAGTGAGATTTGAGTGATTTTTGTGAAGAAACTTGTTGAAGGTTGTAAGATCTGACTTGGAGCTACATTTGGTGTGTTAAAAGACTTGTTTTGAACTCAAATCCAGCTAAGTTTCATTGCTTTCATTTCCTTACTTCATCTTCTTGCTATGGATTCCATGTATGCTTGTATGATGATTTTAGATCTTGAAATGCATGTTGTTGGCTAATTTATTGTAATTCTAGAGTGATGGATTGATGGTTATGGCATGGGTGATGATAGAAATGACTTACATGTTAGTTTAGGATGATTTTTGTGGCCGAAACCTAAACCAGAGGAGAAAAATCGACCTGTTCTTCAGAGTAAATCGGCCGATTTTTGCTATGATCCACCCAATTTTTCCTTCTGTTGCTCTTTAATTGATGAATCTGTATGTTAGGATGTTAGATTGTTGAAATCCTAGTGTTTGTTGAGCATAATATAGCTTAGGGTGATCTAATGCTAGCAAACTAAGTGAGGAAAGAGACCTACCCGGTAATTTCCGATCTTAGATACCAAAGATGATGAACTCTAGGTAGTAGTGAGCCTCATAAGCCGCTATTGGACTGAGTGTGCTAGGATTGTTGGTTGAGACTTACCTTTTCCGAGACTTACCCGGTAAGGAGAGGTTTGCCCCTTAAGTAGTGTCCGGTTTGTGTAGAATTCCCAACTTTACCTCCTTGAGACTTACCCGGTAATAGGAGTTTGGTGCGGGATTAGTGAAGCATGAGACTTACCTGGTAATTGCTTCCATTAGAGAAACACCCTTTCCCAACACTGCAACCTTGTCCTTAGAATCTTTAGAAGCTTGAGTCCAATGCCATAACCGGAAATCTTGATCTCTAGAATCCACTTATCTTACCTCTTATCTCCTATCTTGCATTCATGTGTTTGTTTGCTTGTTTGATTTGCATATTTTGTGATCCTTGTTTGATCACCCCAAAACCAACCAAAAATATTGTGTTTTGCACCTTCTTTGTTCCTCATCTCATCTTATTTAGATCTGCACTATCTTTGATCATTGAATGACTTGATTTCGCCTCAATCCTTGTGTTCGACCTCGGAATACTTTCCTTCCTACATAACGATCCGTACACTGCGGGTTTCGCTAGGTAGTTTAGGAGATTAGATCGAGTTTATAAATGTAAAGCTTTTTGCGTGTCACAATCTTAGCGTAACACTTAGCCACATTGGGCCAGCCAAGAAGAAGTCGAATGGAGCATAGGAGAGCCTCACGTGAGCGTGTGCATGTGCATGGATGAAGGCGTGAGCAAGGAGGCGTGAGCAAGGCTGGCGTGAAGCTAGTTAGAGAGTGTTAAATAAAACCTAGAATTAGTCTATTTTATGGTTTTATTTAAAACACTCTAATTTGTAATTATTGTATTTATTTCTTTTCTATTTTTAGGAGAGAAGGTCTAGTTTGTATATAAACCTTTCTCTCTTCATTTTGTGGGGATATACGTTAAACAAATTGCCTAAGTGCCAAATTGAACCCCTTTGAGTTCAGCCTCTTGTCTTGTGAGAATTGTGGTGTTAACATAGCTTTCTCGTTCTTGTGTGTGTCAATCTCCTTCGGGTTGGTGCTACAAGTCGAATTGAAGCAACCTCTTCGTGCCTTCGATAATTCTAGATCGATTATGTGAAGTTGTAAGAAGCGGGGTCGAATCGTCACCGGTTTGATTCTTGGATAATCGAATCCAAGGGTTCTATCGTTTGTTCCTTTCGGTTCTTCTTTCCTATTTCGTTTTCCCCCTTTGTTTTGCACGTTTTCCTTGCATCTTGTTTGCTGAATTTCGTTTGCTTTTATTCCCGAAAACAGGTTGCTCGTCTAGATACGTTATTCGCAGCTAATCCCCGTATCAAATGAGGTGTCTTCTTTAGCCTTATTAGTCTTAATCTCGGTTATTTGCCCTTGTAAACCCGTAAGTCTATCTTCCATGGCTTTAAATTCTACTTGCATCATAGCCTTCATCATGCTAACCAAATCTGCCGGACTAGACTCCGGTTGCTTCTCGGTATGATGATCACTAGACATCTTGTTAAACACAACAAAACAAGCAAACATGTTAGATTAGATCATAACAAAATCCTCTCTAGTGTGTCTCTCAAGTGTTTATCCCTCACTCTCAAGTGATGCGATAAGACTTTGCTGATGGCTCACCTTGTAAGAATTAACAACCTTGTGTGGGTAGTGTCTAGTCAAATATAAGCTAACACGAAACAACAATTTAATTAATCAAGGTATGTCCTTGGCTGACTCAACAAAAGAAAGAAAAAAATAATGACTCAAGGAATGGACTAGTTGTATGAATGAGATGTACAACCAAAATGACCCGAAATATAGACTCAAGATAAGCTAAAAGAACCTTACTCGTAAGTGCCTCAACTTGCAACCTCAAACACCAAAATCAACAACTAAGGTCGGTTTAGGATAGGGTATCCGAATGAAAAAGGCTTGGAATGTAGGTTTCTTGGAGTCCCCTTGAAATCTTCTTCATCTTGGTCAACTCTTGCAAGAACAATGTTGTTAGTTCAATAACTTAGAGCTAAACACAATGCAAACACAAAGCTGAATTCTTCTTTTCTTTTCTTTTATTTTTGGTTTGTCCTTCTCTCTCTCTCTCTTTTTTTAATATTTTGGACAACAGCTTTCCTTTTTTTCTTTTTTTTATCTCAACAAAAATAAAACAAAAATTAAATAACAAGAGGGTAAATAGGGAAACAACTAAAAAGATAAGATATGGTTAGAGATAAGATATGGAAAGATATGGCTGAAGCAGGATTATGGAAAAAAAATATGAAAAGATATGGTTGTTGTAGATTAAGGAAAGATATGGTTGTTGCAGGATTAGGGTTTACGAAAATAATTGGTTAGGGTAGGTTTTGGCGGCATGAAAGTGGTGGGGGGGGGGGGGGGCTGGCGTGGTGGTGTTGGTGTTTGTTGATGACTTCGGTGCTCAATTCGCTGATCAAGAACAACAAACAAGTTAGAATTCAATCAACTTAGAAATTTGGGAGGGATAAGACTTATGTTATGCTGCACTCACATTTTGATGTAGGAACATCACATACAAGCTATCAAGGTCCCATTACTAGAACAAGAGCTAAGGAGATCCAAGAAGCTATGTCAAGGGAAGTGCTATTGCTTGACACAATGCGTGAACCATTTAATTTCCTTACATCATGTGTTAATATTTTGGTGAATGTAGGAGCAAGGGAACCAAGCAAGGAGACCATGCCGACGTACTCACCTTCCATGCAGCACGAGGAGACCATGCAGGTTGTTGCTCACATCCAATGCAGCCCAGGAGAGGAGGTTGTTGTTCACGCCAATGCAACCCAAGAGGAGGTTGTTGCTCACGCCAATGCAGCCCATGCTCACGCCCAATGCAGCCCATGCTTACGCCCTGTTGCTCACGCCAATGCAGCCCATGCTCACGCCCAATGCAGCCCATGCTCACGCCCTGTTGCTCACGCCAATGCAGCCCATGCTCACGTCCAATGCAGCCCATGCTCACGCCCATTGCAGTCCAAGAGGAGGCTGTTGATCACGTCCAAAGCAGCCCACGAGGTTAGCCTGCTGCTCACGTCCAAGGCAGCCCAAGAGCAAAGGGAGGAGACGTCCAAGACAGCCCAAGAGAAAAGGGAGCTGCTGCTCACATCTAAAACAGCCCAAGAAGGCAGCCAACTGATCACTTTTAAAGAGGCCCAAGAGAGTAACAATTCAGCTCATTCGGATCATCATTTGGGCTCTTTAAACACATCCAAATCACTCATGGATCTGTTGAACAATGCAGCCCATTCGGATAGCCCATTTGGCTCCTTAAAAACGTTAAAAACGTCCAGCTTGCACTCCAAGGATAAGTTGAATAATTCAGCCTATTTTTAAGCTGAAATTAGTGTTTGTTAGGTTGTTAGCTACATTAGAGGAAGCTCTCTTATTACCACCTTCCCACTAATGTTTTCAGCTTTCTTTTCTTTATTTTGTCTAGATAAAACAGTCTATTTATAGCCTCTTATTAGCTGCAGATTAGTTACGTAAAAATCTATTGCTTAGAATTGCATTTGTAAACATTTCACAAAATCAATCAAAGAACAAGAGAGTTTTTGGTTGGCATTGCTGTTGTTGCTTGGCTGAGCTTGTTTGTGTCAACCGCCTTCGGATTTGTGCTTCGAGCCTTCACGAGTCCCTCTTTGTGCTAGTCCAGCCGGAGCTAGTGTAAAGTTGATTTGGAGACGGGTCTAGGGCATTCACGATTGGGGTTTTGGCTCTTCAGCCTTGGTTCCTTCGTTGACATCTCTTTGGTTCTTCTCTTCACCATTCATGCGCCATTCATCACCTACATCCATTCTGCATTCTGAAATCGCTTCATTCAGCCTAGTTCGAGATCATTGTACCTAGATCGACTCAAACACGGATTAACACCGTATCAGTTGATGTAGGAACATCACATACAAGCTATCAAGGTCCCATTACTAGAACAAGAGCTAAGGAGATCCAAGAAGCTATGTCAAGGGAAGTGCTATTGCTTGACACAATGCGTGAACCATTGTGTAGGAGCAAGGGAACCAAGCAAGGAGACCATGCCGACGTACTCACCTTCCATGCAGCACGAGGAGACCATGCAGGCTGTTGCTCACATCCAATGCAGCCCAGGAAAGGAGGCTGTTGTTCACGCCAATGCAGCCCAAGAGGAGGCTGTTGCTCACGCCAATGCAGCCCATGCTCATGCCCAATGTAGCCCATGCTTACGCCCTGTTGCTCACGCCAATGCAGCCCATGCTCACGCCCAATGCAGCCCATGCTCACGCCCAATGCAGCCCATGCTCACGCCCTGTTGCTCACGCCAATGCAGCCCATGCTCACGTCCAATGCAGCCCATGCTCACGCCCAATGTAGTCCAAGAGGAGGCTGTTGATCACGTCCAAAGCAGCCCACGAGGTTAGCCTGCTGCTCACGTCCAAGGCAGCCCAAGAGCAAAGGGAGGAGACGTCCAAGACAGCCCAAGAGAAAAGGGAGCTGCTGCTCACATCTAAAGCAGCCCAAGAAGGCAGCCAGCTGATCACTTTCAAAGAGGCCCAAGAGAGTAACAATTCAGCTCATTCGGATCATCATTTGGGCTCTTTAAACACATCCAAATCACTCATGGATCTGTTGAACAATGCAGCCCATTCGGATAGCCCATTTGGCTCCTTAAAAACGTTAAAAACGTCCAGCTTGCACTCCAAGGATAAGTTGAATAATTCAGCCTATTTTTAAGGTGAAATTAGTGTTTGTTAGGTTGTTAGCTACATTAGAGGAAGCTCTCTTATTACCACCTTCCCACTAATGTTTTCAGCTTTCTTTTCTTTATTTTTGGCTAGATAAAAGAGTCTATTTATATAGCCTCTTTAGCTGCAGATTAGTTACGTTAAATCCATTGCTTAGAATTGCATTTGTAAACATTTCACAAAATCAATCAAAGAACAAGAGAGTTTTTGGTTGGCATTGCTGTTGTTGCTTGGCTGAGCTTGTTTGTGTCAAACCGCCTTCGGATTGGTGCTTTGAGCCTTCACGAGTCCCTCTTTGTGCTAGTCCAGCAGGAGCTAGTGTAACGTTGTATTGGAGACGGGTCTAGGGCAGTCACGATTGGGGTTTTGGCTCTTCAGCTTTGGTTCCTTCATTGGCTCTCTCTTTGGTTCTTCTCTCACCTTTCCTGCGCCATTCATCAACCTACGTCCATTCCGCATTCAGAAACCGTTTCATTCAGCCCGGTTCGAGATCATTGTGCCTAGATCGACTCATTCACGGATCATCCCGTATCAACCTTGGTGAGTATATGATTATGTGCTTATGTGCTTATGTGCTTATATGACTTGATGTGTTATTTCATGCTAGCTATGATGTGATTTATGATCTTATTAGATCTTGATGTGTTAGCATGATGTATGTTATAGTTGGAGATGATTCTTTCCTCCATGCTATCTGAGTGTGATTAGGATTCAGCTGGAGATGGTTCTTTCCTCCATGCTAACTTGATGGATATAGTTCAGTGGAGATTTTATTGCTCCATACGATGTATATGATTTTGGTTTGGCTAGAGATGTGCTTCCTCTATGCCTTATGATGTGGTATGGCGAGAGATGTGATTCCCCTACGCCTATGGGTAACGTTATGACTCTGTTTTCTGGAGTTGATGATTCCTCCATGCTTATGTTTGAGGTTATAGATTGATATAGATTAGGATCTTCTAAGCGGAGATGTTATACTTCCGATAGAGAGAGAGAGTTATTCCTCGGCTTATGGGTCTGAGAGGATTTGGGATTTTGCAAGTTTCGGGACAAAACTTGTGTTTTAGGGGGGTGAGATGCAAGAGCTTAGTTGTTGAGTTGCTATGTGTGTGTGCTGAGGACCTAGATTCAGCCTGGACCGCCCCTGCGTGACCTAGTAGCCGGACCTGTGGCTCACAGAGTCCGCCCCTACGGCTCTGTGTGGCTGCAACCGTCTTCTTTGACCCTTTGACCCGTGCTTTACCCTTTTCACCCCTTTATAAGCTTCTTCTTCTTCCTTCTGATGAGGGTTATCTCTCACCACAACTTCATCTCTCTCCCTACGTTCATCTTCTCCTCTCTTCTTCCTTTGAATCTTTTCTTGAGCTTGGGTGAGTTTTGTGTGAGTTTGGAAGCTTTGATGCTTGGCTTGTTGTTGATTGTTGATGATGATTTTGTTGCGCCTTGTTGACCCAGCTTGGAGATCTTGGTGAGGGTTTTTGCTTCTGCATAGGTTCAGCTGGTGAGCTCTCTTCCATCTCCACCTATCTTTCTTCTTTCCTTCATCTTTTCTTCTCTTCCTTAGTCTAGCTTAGATTCCTTATGTTTGGATCTTGCTCCAGCCATGATTGGCTCATGTTGATGTATATATATGTATATTTATGTATGTATGGTGTTGGAGTGAAGAAGGAGTGAAGGGATCGAAGGAAGAAGTGAAGAAAGGGCTGAAGTGGCGTCCTCTGATGTCCAGCCGCCCCTGCGCCACCTTGCAGCCGCCCCAGCACCGGCCAGAGCCGCCCCTGCGCCACCTGGGATCCGCCCCTACGGCCACCTGCATCAACTAGGTTCTACACTTGGTTCTGCAGGTGTGTGTTGCTTCTAGGCTTGCTTTAGGATGTCTTTGTTCCCTCCTTTCCAAGTGTGAGTGTATAGGATCATGCTAGATGTGTGAGGATTGTGTTGGTTGAGGTTATGATCGATATATGTCTTGTACGGCTTTAAAGACTTAGGTTGATGTTGGTTAAGGTTTTGAGGTTGCGTATGATCCTTATAGATCCCTTTGGGTCTAGGTGTGACACTTGTGTTTATAGGAGTTTGATGTATCTCTTATGCCTTGTCTATAGGTTGTGTTGTTCCTCCAGTGTTGAGGTGATCGAGTTGTTGTTGAGCTTTCTACGAGGTTGAGGTAAGTCCGTAGAACTTACTTAGCTACAATCCTTATATTGGGTGTTTGCATGAGTGGTGTGCGCTTTATATGTTTGCTATGATAACATGAGATGTTGTTTATACCGACCTATGTTTTATTGACTGCCCCATTGGGTGGCTGTGAAAACCTTTCCCTTTCATCCCGCCGTGGAGTTTGGGAGGATCTCTGATGTCAAGCCAAACTAGTTTACATGAAGGGCGCAATCCACTTCCATAGGATACACGGATTGTGTGACCGATACTCGTACAGCTGGCTATCAAGCTCATAGGCGAGAATGTATCGATCCTCGTGTCACATACTTTCATTTAACTATATATATACGATTTGAGTGAATGGCTATTATATAAAGATGATAAATGGATAAATGTGTGATATCATGTTGGTGTGTCTATCTTTCTATGATTGCGTATGTGCTTATGCATTACTCTATATATGTATGGTTAACTAATGGTTTATATTACCATGTTGTAGATGCCCCACAGGATAGGCGTGTTGTTGGGTGATCTCTATCAAAGTGCCAGGTCGAGGACCTCTCGTACATAGGCTGGTTGTGGTCTTTCGGGGTTGTTTACTTTTCCCTCCTGCGTGAGGATGATCTTTTGTTACCTCTTGTGTGAGGATGTTGTGGTTTATACTCGGCTATGATGTTATTACCTTTTGGTTGTACAGTTTATACAGTGTTATGTATTTGTTTTATATCTCTCAGTGCCATGTTGTAAGGTCCAGTGAACTTGTTGTCAGACTAGGGTCAGGATCCATTGTAAGATTTGGGATGTTACACTATTTATGCTAAAATTGACAGTAAATGGGAGTAAATGGCCGTCCTAAACAACTACCTTTAAATGCCATAAAAGTGGTGCAAACAGCCGGAGTAAAGTCCTCTGATGCTAAACCGCGGGAGGGGCCTTGCAAAGCCGCAGGGGCGGTTTAGGCCAAAACGCTTGATCTTCTTCTTGGCCGCAGGGGCTGCTTGGCACTCCCGCAGGGGCGGGTCTTTAATGCTTTCAAACGTCTTACTCTTCATCTTTTTGTCGCTTTTGATGTCGAGCCGCAGGGGCGGCCCAATGTCACGGCAGGGGCGGTGACACTGGCTCTTCGGCTTCACAGCTCCGCAGGTTGGTCCGCAGCTAGAGGCGCAAGGGCGCCCGCTTCGCTTCTTCAGGGTAAGTCACCGCAGGGGCGTCCAAGGGTGGCCGCAGGGGCGGTGACATGCTTGTTCCGAGCACTGGCGAAGGTGCAGGTTGCGTTCTGGAGTGCAGTGCCACCCGCAGGGGCGGTGACACTTCTCCACGGGGGCGGTGTGGCAACAGAAGAAAGTGAGAACTACCATCCTCAAGAAGCATGGTGCAGAAGATAAGATAAGCGAATCAAGAGAAAAAAACCAAGGAAGAAAGAGAGAAAAGAGAGAAAATGAGAAGAAAGTGAGAACTACCATCCTTATTGCTCAAAGAGTGACCTACCCGGACAACCTCCTTATGACTCCCCTTCTTATGCCGCCAATGTCAAAAGGAGAACCTACACTCGGTGTCGCTCATTTTGCCAAGGTGCCCTTCCGGGTTTTCACCTTGCCACTCTTCTTCTTTTCTTAATGATCTCACAAATTCCTCACATCCCTCAAGTCCATTTTGGCACCAACCTAGAGTTGGTCGGACTACCTTCTTTTTACCTAAACCGACCTTTCGGTTTTTCGGTTTATCCAAGGATATCTTGCCTTTTTCTCAATTTCTTTGGCTTTTTTTTTTTTTGTATAACTGAATCTCAACATGAAAATACAACTAGAATTCTCAAAGCAACACACAATTAAAAACTGTACATGCAAGATAGTGTTCCCATCTTCCTGGTTTTCACCTTGCCACTCTTCTTCTTTTTTTCTTTTTTTTTTCTCGCCTCCGTTCCTTATCCAACTGGTGATGGTTTGACACACCTCCGCCGGTGGCATCCCCGCAAACCAAGTATGGAGTAGTCCCAAAAGAAACCCCCAACACTCTCGGGCTAACTGAGCAGAATGCCACTACCCGTTACTCTTAGGCCCGATATGTAGGTCAGTCGATGATTACTATTAAATACACTAATACACACATCATTCAAACACCACTATCATTATTCACACTCATATCTGAAAGCTAGCAAAGTAAGCCCAAAGGACATACCTAAATCAAGTCTCGACTTTCTCAATCACAACTCGATCTGTAACTGTAAAAACTCAGTTGTCTGTCAAAGGAGGCAAGTGGATCAACACATTTCCTAGGTACTTAGAAGTCTAAGACTTCTAAGATGTAAGATCCTATCAGAAGAGAAACTACTACAATACACATTAAAGGTAAAATGATTATTTTACCCTTGGTCCCAAAATTTCCAAAAATCTCATAATTTATGCTTAAACTCTTATTTGGGACTAAAAAGTCATATTCTAACTCTTAAGGATGAGTTTGGGTAAAAACTAGAAAACTACTAATTTTTTCTACTTTCTAGAAAGTCACTAGGATCCAACTTTGGCTCCAAATATGAAGCTCAAATGAATTTATAAAAATTCTGATAAAAATCTGTAGGTCCTATGATATGCATTCTACTCATACAAACAAGAATTTCTTAAAACTGTCCAACCATCACTTCTAAAAAATTCTCTAAAGTTGGTTACAACACCCAGAATTTCTATACTTAGCCAATATTTTCTCTGCTGGAAAAACAACCCAACTACTCTACTTAAGGAACTTATAATTTCTAATCCGACCGTTCAATCATTCTCAAAATTTAACACGGTAAACTACTATATCTATCTACGACCTATCAAATTTTCAACGGTGGATCTTCAATCTAACGCCTTAAAATTTTTCTCCAAGATTGACGGTTTCCAATCTTCAAAACTGGAAAAAAAGAGAGTTTATTTACAGGTCCTTGGTTCTACCATTCCCAACAGCACAACTCAGAAACTAACTCTACCGACACTCTCTTGACTCAACACTCATAGACAACAACTAATGCTACGCATCCTAACCCATCATCTATACAATCCAAGGGCCTAAACCAACTACTTCCCTCTCTTCTACATAACATAACAGGAAGTGAAAAAAATGGGCAACTTACTCAGCATTGATGCAAGAAGACTCCTAGGTATGCTATCAAAAGGGTTGCTAGTGCGTTGCTACGCCTGGGAGGGTCTGAGGTTCAAACGAGGTTGTACAAGGCCATAGGACATCACAACATCCGTACGTAAGAAACATTGTCAGATTGAAGAGGAATGAGGCAAAGGAGGGACGAGAACTCACCTAGGGCGGACGCTGTTACGTGCAGAACTCAGATTCATGTCGTAGATCAGTAGTGGAGGGAGAGGAAGGGAACGACACTAGCCTGCGTGGGTTGCTGCTGAGTTGAAGCAATTGATCGAGGGAACAAATTGGCTGCAGAAGGAGAGGATTGTGATGAATCTGGCGTAACAGTAGGTGAATGTGAAGGTTGTATACGGTACACACGGATCTGACGCTGCTATAGAAGGAAAGATGTGCTCTTCTGCGTGAAATCTGGCGGTCACGGAGGGATCTCCCAGCCGTTACGTGGGATGGAGAGAAGGCTGGCTGCTGCTATTCCTTCTTCATGGGCTGAGACGTGTAGTTGGGCCAGCACACAAGCACGAGAAAGGAGTGGGCTGAAGTGAATAAAATGTTGGGCAAGAAGGCTTTGTCAAAAGTGTGTCATGGTCTTGTCAAAACTCGTCGGTGACGTTGCCATGGTCTCGTCATGTTCTTGTCAAAACTCGTCGGTGACATTGCTATGGTCTCGTAATGCTATCTTCAAATGACATGAGCTAGAAGTAGAATAAAACTAGGATTTGCATGTGAAATTCTATCATTTTATGTGAAGTGAAGTTACATAAAATGATAGAAATTTGAGATAGTGTGTACGACTAGGTAAAATGAGAACAGATCAATAGATCGAAATCCGGTTTGCTACGGAATTAAACGGAATAAAAATTCCGGATATTACATGGATGACCCAACTGCAAGGCAAGTAGCGGGCTGACTAGAAGCAAATGGCACGCAACGTGGGTTGTGAGGGAGGTGGTTAAAAGGCTGAAGAAAGGAGGAAAGGAAGATGGGCTGAAAGGTCTTGTTAAAGGCTTGTCATGGACTGGTCAAAAACATGCCATGACTTTGTCAAAAATACAAACATATATATATATATATATATATATATATATATATATATATATATATATATATATATATATATATATATATATACACTAGGGTTTGGTAATCATTTCATCATTTTATGTGAGTTAAGGCTCACATACAATGATAGGGCTTGTGATGATACATAACATGAGGAAAAGGTCAACAAATCGAAATCCGGTCTAACTCAGAAATAAACGAAAGAAAATTTTCCGGTTATAATAGTGGTTAATTTCAAAAAGTGATAAAATAATCTATCACAAGAAACATGGATAGATGGGTCTAGAGATAGATATACCTGTTGCGGAAAAAATCAAGGCACACGATGAATCTTAGTTGCATTTATCTTTTCATGTTAACTGACATTCATCGGATGTACTATACTTCAAGTAGTTTTTTGTAAGAGCTAGGATTCTCGAATCCTAACTAATGATGAGTAATATTGATTAACTTAATTATTAATAGTATTTGACACATAACTCGCGAAGTGATGCGGGGATTAGCCGCGAAGAATGGATCTAGACGAACAACCTGTTCTGAAGAATGAAGAACACACGAAAATAACAAACAAGAACATCAATGAAAATGAGAAAACAGAAAGGGACAAGAAGAACCGAAAAGAACAATGATAGAACCCTTGGATTCGAGATCCAAGAACCAAACGAGTGACGATTCGACCCTGCTTCTTACAACTCCACACAATCGATTTGAGAATCGAGAGCACGAAGAGGGTACCTTGTTCGACTTACAACACCAATCCCGAAGGAGATTGACATACACAAGAACGAGAAAGTCAGATCACCCACACAAACTCACGAGACAAGAATGATTGAATTCTCTTGGATTCAATTATGAAATGCTCTCAACAAAACTTGTATAAAACTTGTCTGCCTACAAAAGAAGAGAGAAAAGACTTTATATACATCCTAGGCCTTTTCTTCTAAAACAGAAAAAAAAAAAAAAAAATTAATTACAATAATTACATTGGGAGAGAGTTAAATAAAACCCAACAAACATAGAACACAATTGGGCCTAATTAAACTCTCCTATTCAGCCTCTCACGTCCACATGCTTAAATGAATGTTCCAGCCATGTATCTGATTTCAAGGCCTCTGTCTGTCCTTTGAAATGCTGCCCAAAGCCTGTCCAACAACTAGAAATACAATTTAAGCTCCATCAATCATCTTGGCTGGGATATGTTCATAGCTGATCCACAAGATGGTCCTTAGACTTGATGAAGGTGGACTTGATTGAGTTCATGGACCATGTTTAGGAAAAGAGCATCCATCTCAGCTTGACGTTTAGCTTGCGCTCTTGTTAGAGTCCCTTGAGGTGGTGAAGATGGAGTTATCTCAGATGATCCTTCATCAATTTGTGCCTTGTTGGAAAGGTCCGGTGAAATTGTTGCCAGACTAAGGGTCGGGACTCATTGTGAGGTCTCGCCCATAGCGTCCCCTTCTTTGGAAGAATTCATCCTCGAATTGCCTTGATCATCATCCCTAAGCATATGTGGCCGATAAAAATGTGAGTGCAGCATAGCGTAAGTCTTATCCCTCCCAAAATGACCCATTAAACCTCCTTTATGGGCTTCCTCCACTAACAACAAACGAAGGGAACACCTAGGTATGCACACCTATCTACTCGAAACAGAAATTCCTCAAACAAATAGAATTTATCTAAGGAACCTTTTTGCACACAAAGCTTATATGTTTCTCGAAAGTCATATTCAGGTTCATAGAGCTCCTTAATGTAAACAAATCCTAACACCCAAGCATCCAATGTAGTTAGCAATGTATGCCGCCTAGAAAGAGCATCCGCAACTACATTGTCTTTTCCTTTTTTATACTTGATAACATAGGGAAAAGTCTCAATAAATTACATCCATCTACCATCCCTCATATCTAGTTTATCTTGACTCCGAAAATGTTTCAAAGATTCATGATCAGAATGCAAAATAAACTCTATAGGCCACAAGTAGTGTTGCCATGTCTTAAGTACTCTAAATAATGCATGCAACTCTTTATCATATGTAGAGTAGTTAAGACATGCCCCTTTAAGCTTTTCACTGAAAAAGGCAACAGGCTTACCTTCTTGCATAAGTACACCTCCTATGCCAATTCTCGATGCATTACACTCCACTTCGAAAGGCCTAGTGAAGTCAGGGAGAGCTAGTAAGGGTGCCTCGGTGAGAACCAACTTCAGCTTGTTAAAAGCACGTTCTTGAGCTGCTTCCCACACAAAAATTGCACGTTTCTTGCAAATCTCCGTCAAGGGTGGTGCAATGGTACTGAAGTCTCTCCCAAAGCGCCTATATAAACTTGCAAGCCCATGGAAGCTCCTTACATGGCTAATGGATGTAGGTGTTGGCCAATCTCAAATAGCTCTAATCTTCTCTTCATCCACTTGTAGACCTTGTGCAGTCACTACAAAACCAAGAAATATAACTTCGTTAGTGCAAAAGCTACATTTCTTTAGGTTGGCATACAAGTGTTCAACCCTAAGGGTAGAAACAACTTCCGTTAGATGTTCTCCATGCTCCTCTAGGGACCTGCTATAGATTAAGATATCATCAAAATACACTACAACAAATCTCCCAATGAATTCTCAAAACATGGTTCATTAAACGCATAAAAGTAGAGGGAGCATTGGTTAACCCAAAAGGCATAACAAGCCATTCATACAACTCAAATTTAGTCTTGAAGGCTGTCTTTCACTCGTCCTCCTCCTTCATTCGGATTTAATGGTAGCCACTCCGAAGGTCTATCTTGCTGAATATAGTGGCGCCATGGAGCTCATCAAGCATATCATCGAGGCGGGGAATAGGGTGACGGAACTTAACGGTTATGTTGTTGATAGCCCTACAATCAACACACATCCTCCAAGTGTTGTCCTTCTTAGGCACTAATTGGACAGGAATGGCGCAAGGGCTAAGGCTTTCTCTAACATATCCCTTATCTAGGAGGTCTTGAACTTGGGTTTGAATCTCTTGACTCTCCTTAGGGTTCATCCTATAGGCTGGTCTGTTAGGAAGTGTAGCTCCGGGGATAAGGTCAATCTGATGCTCTATGCCTCTCAAAGGTGGAAGGCCTTGAGGTATCTCTTCCAGAAACACATCCTTAAACTCCTCTAGGATGGCTGTAATGGTAGGTAGGGGTGTAATACGAGCCGAACGAGCCGAGCATCGGCATGCTCAAGCTCGGCTCGTTTATAAACGAGCCGAGCCCAAGCCGAGCCTAAAATTTATACGAGCTTTTGATGTAGGGTCATCCGAGCTAGCTCCATCTTCAACACCACAAGGAGCCCTAACAAGAGCTCAAGCCAAACGCCAAGCGGAGATGGATGCTATCTTTCTAGCCATGGTTCAAGAAGCTCACCCAAGCTCACCTCCAATGAGTCCAAGGCCCGTCATGATGCTTAGCCACATTGGACCAGCCAAGAAGAAGTTGAATGGAGCATAGGAGAGCTTCACGTGTGCATGTGCATGGCTGGAGTGAGAAGCTAGTTAGAAAGTATTAAGTAAATCCTAGAATTAGTCTATTTTATGGATTTATTTAAAACACTCTAATTTGTAAATATTGTATTTATTTTTCTTTTCTATTTTTAGGAGAGAAGGTCTAGGTTGTATATAAACCTTTCTCTCCTCCTTTTTGTTGGCAGATTACGTTAAACACGTTGCCTAAGTGCTAAATCGAACCCTTTGAGTTCAGCCTATTGTCTCGTGAGAATTGTGGTGTTTGCATAGCTTTCTCGTTCTTGTGTGTGCCAATGTCCTTCGGGTAGGTGCTACAAGTCGAATTGAAGCAACCTCTTCGTGCCTTCGATAATTCTAGATCGATTGTGTGAAGTTGTAAGAAGCGGGGTCGAATCATCATCGGTTTGGTTCTTGGATAATCGAATCCAAGGGTTCTATCGTTTGTTCCTTTCGGTTCTTCTTTCCTACTTCGTTTTCCCTCATTGCTTTGCACGTTTCCTTGCATCTTCGTTTGCTGAATTTCGTTTGTTCTTATTCCGGAAAACAGGTTGCTCGTCTAGATCCGTTCTTCGCGGCTAATCCCCGTATCAATTGGTATCAGAGCTAGTTGACGTTCAACCTACAAAAAGAGTCGTTAAATCATTCAAAAACCAAAAGTGTCTCGTTTTCTTGTTTGAGTCTTGCTTTGTTTTGAGTCTATTGCCATTGCCATTTCTATTCCAAGTTTTTGATTGAACTAACAAGTTTGTTGCTTTTGTTTGTGAATTTTGGACACTGGCACCACTCCTACACCACGCCTGCCACCAGCCCTTGTGCCTACCACCACGCCTGCCACCAGCCTTGCCCCACGTCCAAACACAAACACCAAACTAGCCCTAAACGTTCAAAAAGAGAGGCTGAATCTCCAGCCTATTTTCAAGCTACCCACCACCTCTTTCCTCCACATTTTCAGCCTATTTTTAAATTTTCACCCTTGGTTAGCTATTTACTTGGTCAACTCTATCCTCTTGCAACTAAATAGATTTTCTTAGCATTTTGTTTTATTTTTCTTTATTTCCAGCACCTAAATTCGAATAGCTGGTTGTTATTTGTTTTATTTGTTTTCATTTTAGTAACTAGATAGCTAGCAACTCTCAAGTTGTAATAGGATTTTATTTCTTTCATTTTTATTTCATTTGTCTATTTTGAATTCAAATTGAGGCCTGTTTTTTTTTTAAAAAAAAAAGAAAGAAAATAAATCCGAATTTCAAAAAAAAAAAACAAGAAAGAAAGAAAAGAAAAAGAAAAGAAAAGAAAGAAAAAAAAATCAGCCATAGTTATTCATCTTCATTTCATTTCATTCTTGCTAGCCTACTCTTGTTTTATTTCATAGTTTGTAATAGTTGAAGTTGTGCTTGCTAAGTGTTATTTTCAGCAACCAAAGAGGACTACAAAGGAGCTCATCTCACTCAAAGGACCAAGCCATTCACGCCTAGCCTAGCCACGCCTTGGCCCACGCCTAGCTCACTTCACTCGAGCCACGCCTTAGCCTTGACCAGCCCTTCTATACACACCTTCGGTGTCCAAGGTTTGCTTGCTTAGGCTTGACGAGTAAGTTCTTTCAAGGCTTATCTTGAGTTCAAATTTTGAGTCCATACTTAGTTGCATATAACATTTGTGCAACTTGTCCTTTCCGTTTTGAGTCTTTTCTTCTCTTTTATTTAGTCAAACACGTTTTTAAGGTGATTGAAATCGAATTCTGCTTCTACTTTAAAGCTTTTGTTTGGCTAAGTATTGAACTCACGTGAGGTTTTTGACTAATACAAGACGAGCCATCAACAAGCTTGTTGAGCACCACTAGAGAGTGAGAGTTTGTTTTCGATTGATACACTTGTGAGGCGTTTTTGTTTTAGCTAACCTGACGTGTTTGAATGTTTTAGTGTCTTTGAACAATGTCAGGAACTCCCGCAGGTACGCCGAGCCCCGAGCCTATTACCCCGGAGTTGTTTAACATTATCAAGGGCTTGAAAGATAGCATTGAAGGGTTAACTACAAGGCTGTCCAACTTGGAGGCGTCTAAGGTAGTTCCGGAGCCTCGGCCACTACGAGGCAACAGGGAGGTAGGAGACCACTCGAGAGCTCAACACCAAGGGCAAGACCGAATACCACTCCAAAGCCAACAAGAGGCATTTCAAGCAGCCCGGCACTCTAATGCCACGCAGCCTTCTCGGAATGTCCAAGGCTTAGGCCACACCGTGTCCCAACCAGGATGGGGCAATCTTGCTTTCGAGGAGCACATTTCTATCCATTTTTCTCCTATTATACATGATAATATGCCTAACTGTCCTCAACAGTTTCAGAATCAAGCTTATGAGCAGGATGAGGACGGTGATGGAGATGACGAGGAATGGAGGCCAAACGGGCGAAGGGAGCGCCAACAGCCCCGGAGACCTCATGACGGCCGGCGCCAAGACGAGCAGAGGCGTGAGCCTTATGGTGGCCAGCCAAGGAGGGAGCGAGATTCGGAGTATGATGGCCTTGGTAAAGTGAAGGTGAAGATTCCAAGCTTTGAAGGCAAATGTGACCCGGACGTGTACATGGCTTGGGAGGCGAAGATAGAGCAAATATGGTCATGCCATAATTTTCTTGAGCAAAAGAAGGTACATTTCGCAGCTCTTGAGTTTATTGATTATGCTATGATATGGTGGGATGATTTGGTGAAGGAAAGGAGGAGAACTTTGGATGCACCGGTAGTTACTTGGGCGCACATGAAGGCCTTGATGAGAGCTCGGTTTGTGCCTCAACATTACACTAGGGAATTGAGGCAAAGGTTGGAGAACTTGAGGCAAGGAGCCATGACCGCCGAGGAGACCTATAATGCCATGCAAATGGCCATGGTAAAGGCAAATGTGCGAGAGGATGAAGAGACTACAATGGCTAGGTATCTTCGTATTCTCAATTCAAGTTTTTCTAACGAGATCGATCTTTTTCCCTATAGCTCTATGACAGAATTGCTCCACCTAGCAGTCAAAGAAGAAAGGAAAATGAAGGCAAGAAGTCAAGGAGGTAAGGCTGCCTATGGTGCGCCTAGCTCATGGAGGAGCCAAGGAGGTCGCCAACAAGGGAATTACAACCGGGAGGTGCCAAGCAAGGAGAAGCTAGTCCCGGAGCAAGGAGGTCCACGCAAGGCTTCTTATGCAGCCCCTACCAAGCCCACGCCTACACTACCTAAAGGCACTCAAGGGAGTACTTCTAACCCTTCATCTAGAGCTAGGGATATTGTATGTTTTAAGTGCCAAGGAAGAGGGCACATGATGAAGGATTGTCCTAACAAAAGAACTTTGCTAGTTAACCATTTAGGGCAATATGAGTCCGAATCTGAGCATGAGCATGATAATGATGATTTTGAGCTTAATATTCATGATCATGATGATTTGGATGATGATGGGATTGAATATGAGCAAGGAGATTGTTTATTAGCTAAGAGAGTGTTATTTGATCATCCTAGCTCATTCCTAGCTAACACTTCCATGATTTGTGATAAAAGTCTTGAGCATGATAATTCTTTGATAGCTAGGAGAACTTTAAGTGTACAACCTGCTCCTTGTGAAGATAACCAAAGAGAAAACTTGTTTCACACTAGATGCTCGGTTAAAGGAAAGGTTTGTAATGTTATTATTGATGGAGGAAGTTGTTGCAATATTGCTAGCACCGAAATGATATCTAAGTTGCAAATTCCTACATTTTATCACCCTAGGCCATATAAGCTGCATTGGATGAATGAATGTTGTGAGTTAAAGGTTAATAGGCAAGCTAAGATCACTTTTACTTTAGGCCATTATGAAGATACGGTTTTATGTGATGTTGTGCCAATGCAAGCTTGTCATGTGTTGTTAGGCCGCCCTTGGCAATATAATAGGAGAGTTATGCATGATGGTTTTACAAATAGATATTCTTTTGCATTCAATGGTAAAACCGTGACTCTTAAGCCTATGTCTCCCTTGCAGATTGCGGAGGCATTTGAGAAGAAGAAGGCAAGTGAGCAAGAGAAAGGACAAGCTAAGA
This sequence comes from Fagopyrum homotropicum, assembly GCA_033239125.1. Lineage (NCBI taxonomy): Eukaryota > Viridiplantae > Streptophyta > Magnoliopsida > Caryophyllales > Polygonaceae > Fagopyrum > Fagopyrum homotropicum. The sequence goes on from BSWB01000005.1 coordinate 66,810,436, forward strand.
AGGGGAGCAAGCCGTCGAGCCAAGACCCCTCCCTAGCCACGCCTTCTAACCACCAGCCTAGCACCCTTGTGTCCACGGCCACAAAACAGCCCACAACAGCCTTGTTAGCTTCCAAACTTGAGCTACAAAATGACTACCTACCCTTAGACACCACCTTGATGATGTTGTGTAAGGAGCTCACCTTGATGAGTGATGAAGCCAAGGCTAGCTTACCACCTACTATCCCAGCCATCCTTGAGGAGTTTAAGGATGTGTTTCCGGAAGAAATACCACATGGCCTTCCACCTTTGAGAGGTATTGAGCACCAAATTGACCTTATCCCCGGCGCCACACTCCTAAATAGACCAGCCTACCGAATGAACCCAAAGGAGAGTCAAGAGATCGAAGCGCAAGTTCAAGACCTCCTAGACAAGGGCTACGTGAGGGAGAGCTTAAGTCCGTGTGCCGTGCCCGTGCTCTTGTTGCCTAAGAAGGACAACACATGGAGGATGTGTGTTGATTGTCGAGCTATCAACAACATCACCATCAAGTACCGTCACCCTATTCCCCGCCTAGATGACATGCTTGATGAGCTACATGGTGCCACCACCTTTAGCAAGATAGACCTACGGAGTGGCTACCATCAAATCCGAATGAAGGAGGGGGACGAGTGGAAAACAGCCTTCAAAACTAAGTTTGGTTCGTATGAGTGGCTAGTTATGCCATTTGGGTTAACTAATGCTCCTTCTACTTTTATGCGTCTAATGAATCATGTTTTGATACATTTTATAGGGAAGTTTGTGGTAGTGTACTTTGATATATTTTAATCTATAGCAGGTCCCTTGAGGAGCATGAAGAACATCTAAGGGAAGTAGTTCTTACCCTTAGGGTTGAACACTTGTATGCTAATCTTAAGAAATATAGCTTTTTCACTAATGAGGTTATATTTCTTGGTTTTGTAGTGACTACACAAGGCCTACAAGTGGATGAGGAGAAGATTAGAGCAATCAAAGATTGGCCCACGCCAACATCCATCAGCCAAGTAAGGAGTTTCCATGGGCTTACAAGCTTCTATAGACGCTTTGTGAGAGACTTTAGTACCATTGCCGCGCCCTTGACGGAAATTTGCAAGAAGCATGCGCCATTTGTGTGGGAGGAGGCGCAAGAACGTGCCTTTAGCAAGCTGAAATTGGTCTTAACCGAGGCGCCCTTGCTAGCTCTTCCCGACTTCACTAGGCCCTTTGAAGTGGAGTGTGACGCCTCGGGCATTGGCATATGCGGCGTGCTCATGCAAGAAGGTAAGCCTGTTGCCTTCGTTAGTGACAAGCTCAAAGGAGCATGTCTTAATTACTCTACCTATGATAAAAAGTTATATGCTTTGTTTAGAGTGCTTAAGACATGGCCATACTACTTGTGGCTTAGAGAGTTTATTTTGTATTCCGATCATGAGTCTTTGAAGCATTTTCGGAGTCAAGATAAACTAGATAGGAGGCATGGTAGGTGGATGGAGTTTATTGAGACTTTTCTCTATGTTATCAAGTACAAAAAGGGAAAAGACAATGTAGTGGCGGATGCCCTCTCTAGGAGGCACACATTGTTGACTACATTGGATGCTAAGGTATTAGGCTTTGTTTACATTAAGGAGCTCTATGAATCTGATCTTGATTTTGGTGATACATATAAGCTATGTGTGCAAAAAGGTTCCTTAGATAAATACTATTTGTTTGAGGGATTTTTGTTTCGAATTGATAAGGTGTGCATACCTAGGTGTTCCCTTCGATTGTTGCTAGTAGAGGAAGCCCATAAAGGAGGTTTAATGGGTCATTTTGGGAGGGATAAAACTTATGCTATGTTGCACTCATATTTGTATTGGTCACATATGCTTAGGGATGTTGAAAATGTGCTTAAAAGGTGTTTAGAGTGCCTTAGAGCTAAATCTAAAGTGAAGCCTCATGGATTATACACACGTTTGCCAATCCCAACAGCCCCTTGGGAAGACATTAGTATGGACTTTATTGTGGGATTGCCTAGGACTAAAAGAGGTAGGGACTCGATTTTTGTGGTTGTAGATCGTTTCTCTAAAATGGCTCACTTTATTGCTTGTCACAAAACTGATGATGCGGCCAATGTAGCTAATCTATTCTTTCGGGAAGTAGTTAGGTTACATGGAATTTCAGTAAGTGATAGGGATGTTATGTTCTTAAGTTATTTTTGGAAGACTCTTTGGGGAAAGCTAGGTACGAAATTGTTATTTTCTACATCAAGCCACCCCAAAACTGATGGACAAACGGAAGTAACTAATAGGACTTTAACCACACTTTTAAGGGCTATTATAAAAAAGAATCTAAAGGAATGGGAGGATGTCTTGCCACATGTTGAATTTGCCTATAATAGAGTTGTGCATTCGTCTACTTCCATCTCTCCATTTGAGTGTGTTTATGGTTTTAATCCACTAACCCTTTTGATCTTACACCGTTGCCTAAGAAAAAGCGAGTGGATTTAAGTGCTAAAATGCAGGTTGAACACATCAAGGAGCTACATAGGAGGACAAGGATTAAGCTTGAGGAGAAAGGCAAATACAACGCAGCCAAGGCAAACCAAGGAAGGAAGAAGGTTACATTTGAGGCCGGTGACCTTGTATGGCTACACTTGAGGAAGGAGAGGTTTCAACAACTTCGAAAGTCCAAGCTCTCTCCAAGAGGAAACGGACCTTTCAAGGTGCTACACAAGGCTGGTGACAATGCCTATGTGCTAGACTTGCCGGACAACTATGCTTGTGATCCCACGTTCAATGTGAGGCACCTAAGCCCTTTTCCACCCCTTAGTGATGATCAAGGAAATTCGAGGTCGGATTCTTTTAAAGAAGGGGAGAATGATGCAGGGTCATCCGAGCTAGCTCCATCTTCAACACCAAAAGGAGCCCTGACAAGAGCTCAAGCCAAACGCCAAGCGGAGATGGATGCTATCTTCCTAGCCATGGTTCAAGAAGCTCACCCAAGCTCACCTCCAATGAGTCCAAGGCCCGTCATGATGCTTAGCCACATTGGACCAGCCAAGAAGAAGTTGAATGGAGCATAGGAGAGCTTCACGTGTGGATGTGCATGGCTGGAGTGAGAAGCTAGTTAGAAAGTATTAAGGAAATCCTAGAATTAGTCTATTTTATGGATTTATTTAAAACACTCTAATTTGTAAATATTGTATTTATTTTTCTTTTCTATTTTTAGGAGAGAAGGTCTAGGTTGTATATAAACCTTTCTCTCCTCCTTTTTGTTGGCAGATTACGTTAAACACATTGCCTAAGTGCTAAATCGAACCCTTTGAGTTCATCCTATTGTCTCGTGAGAATTGTGGTGTTTGCATAGCTTTCTCGTTCTTGTGTGTGTCAATCTCCTTCGGGTTAGTGCTACAAGTTGAATTGAAGCAACCTCTTCATGCCTTCGATAATTCTAGATCGATTGTGTGAAGTTGTAAGAAGCGGGGTCGAATCGTCATCGGTTTGGTTCTTGGATAATCAAATCCAAGGGTTCTATCGTTTGTTCCTTTCGGTTCTTCTTTCCTACTTCATTTTCCCTCATTGCTTTGCACGTTTCCTTGCATCTTCGTTTGCTGAATTTCGTTTGTTCTTATTCCCGAAAACAGGTTGCTCGTCTAGCTCCGTTTTTCGCGGCTAATCCCCGTATCATCTTTAGAACGTGCTCAAGCTTGGCTCGTTTAGAAAGTGAACGAGCTCGAGCCGAGCTTTTGACGAGCCGAGCCCGAGTAGCTCGGCTAAAATAATGCTCTTATAGAGTTATTTTAGCCGAACGAGCCGAGCTTTACCCGAACGAGCCGAGCTTTGACATGCTGCTCGGCTTGTTTATAAACGAGCCGAGCCCGAGCCGAGCCTAAAAATTATACGAGCTTTAAAATGTGTTCAAGCTTGGCTCATTTAGAAAATGAACGAGCTCGAGCCGAGCCCGAGTAGCTTGTCTCATATTACAGCCCTAATGGTAGGGGTAAGATAGCCTTTGTGTCTTCACTCACTAAGGTTAGCTCCTTACACAACCTCATCAAGATGACATCTAAGGGTAGATACTCACTTTGGAACTCAAGTTTAGAAGCTAACAAGGCCGTAGGAGGCTGAGTTGTGGGCGTGACCAAGAGAACACTAGGTTGTTTGCTAGGGGACGTGTCTATGGCAGGTTCTTGGTGCCTCGATGACTTGCTCCCCTTCTTAGCTAGTCCTTTCTCTTGTTCACTCGCCTTCTTCTTCTCAAATGCCTCCGCAATCTGCAAGGGAGTCATATGTTTTAGAGTAACGGGTTTTTCATTAAAAGTAAATGAATACTATTAGTAAAACCATCATGCATAACTCTCCTATCATATTGCCAAGGACGGCCTAATAACACATGACAAGCTTGCATAGGCATAACACCACATAAAACAGTATCCTCATAGTGTCCTAGAGTGAAAGTGATCCTAGCTTGTGATGCGGGGATTAGCCGCGAAGAATGAATCTAGACGAACAACCTGTTCTGAAGAATGAAGAACACACAAAATTAACAAACATGGACAACAATGAAAGCGAGAAAATAGAAAGGGACAAGAAGAACCGAAAGGAACAATGATAGAACCCTTGGATTCAAGATCCAAGAACCAAACCAATGACGATTCGACGCCGCTTCTTACAACTCCACACAATCGATCTGAGAATCGAGAGCACGAAGAGGGTGCCTTGTTCGACTTGCAACACCAATCCCGAAGGAGATTGACATACACAAGAACGAGAAAGCCAAATCACACACGCAGACTCACGAGACAAGAATGATTGAATTCTCTTGGATTCAATTCTGAAATGCTCTCAGCAAAACTTATATAAAACTTGTCTAACTACAAAAGAAGAGAGAAAAGGCTTTATATACATCCTAGGCCTTTTCTTCTAAAATAGAATAAAGAAACTAATTACAATAATTACATTTAAAGAGAGTTAAATAAAGCCCAGCAAACATAAAACACAACTGGGCCTAATTAAACTCTCCTATTCAGCCTCTCACGTCCACATACTTAAATGAATGTTCCAGCCATGCACATGCACACACGTGAAACCCCTTGTATCTAATTTCAAGGCCTCCGTCTGTCCTTTGAAATGCGTCCCAAGGCCTGCCCAACAACTAGAAATACAATTTAAGCTCCATTAATCATCTTGGTTGGGATGTGTTCGTGGCTGATCCACAAGATGGTCCTTAGACTTGATGAAGGTGGACTTGGTTGAGCTTCATGGACCATGTTTAGGAAAAGAGCATCCATCTCAGATTGACGTTTAGCTTGCGCTCTTGTTAGAGTCCCTTGAGGTGGTAAAGATGGAGTTAGCTCAATGAATCTGGACTCCAGGTTGAGATGACCATGATGGTCCTTGGACAAGAGTAATTTTAGCAATGCAATCATCTTAGAGCTTGACCCTTCATCAACATCATGATGGACTAGGAATGTTGCATCCATTAATTGGCTTGGATGTTCCCGCATCAACTTGCCTATTAACCTTCAATTCACCACAATCATTCATCCAATACAACTTATATGGTCTAGGGTGACAAAATGTAGGAATTTGCAACTTAGAAATCAATTCAGTACTAGCAATGTTGCAACAACTACCTCCACCAATGATAACATTACACACCTTTCCCTTAATCAAACACCTAGTATGAAACAAGTTCTCTCTTTGGTTATCCTCACAAGGGCCAGGTTGTGCACTCAAAGTTCTCCTAGCTATCAAGGAATTATCATGCTCACGATTTTCATAACAAACCATGTTAGTAGGATCATTTCCTGCGTTTTGAACCCATTAGGTTCATCATGAGAATCAAGATCACAAAGCATGTAGTTATTAGCTAGAAATGAGCTAGGATGGTCAGATAACACTCTTTTAACTAGTAAACAATCCCCCTGCTCATATTCAATCCCATCATCATCCAATCATCATGATCATGCATATTAGGCTCAAAATCATCATTATCATGCTCAGATTCAGACTCATATTGTCCTAAATGGTTGATTAACAATGTTTTCTTGTTAGGACAGTGTTTCATCATGTGTCCTCTACCTTGACACTTAAAACACACTATATCCCTAGCTCTAGATGAAGGGTTAGAAATACTCCCTTGTGTTCCCTTAGGGAAGGTAGCCGTGGGCTTAGGAGGGGCTGCAGAAGGTGCTTTACGCGGTCCTTGTTCCGGGGCTGTTTTCTCCTTATTTGACACTTCCCTGTTGTAACTTCCTTGTTGGCGGTTCCCTTGGTTCTTCCAAGAGTTGGAGACACCATAAGAAGCCTTTCCTCCTTGATTACTTGCTTTCATCTTCCTTTCCACTTTGATTGCGAGATGGAGTAGTTTTGTCATAGAGCCATAGGGAAAAAGATCTACTTCGTTAACAAAACTTGAATTAAGGATACGAAGATACCTAGCCATTGCTGATTCTTCATCTTCTCGCACATTGGCCTTTACCATGGCCATTTGCATGGCATTATAGGTCTCCTCAGCAGTCATTGATCCTTGCCTCAAGTTCTCTAACCTTTGCCTTTATTCCCTTGTATAGTCTTGGGGAACAAACCGAGCTCTCATCAATGCCTTCATATGCTCCCAAGTAGCTACTGGTGCATCCAAATTTCTTCTCCTTTCCTTCACCAAATCATCCCACCATATCATAGCATAGTCAATAAATTCAAGGGTTGTGTAGTGTACCTTTTTGTGTTCGGGAAAGTTATGGCATGACCATATTTGCTCTATCTTTGCCTCCATGCCATATACACATCAGGATCATATTTTCCCTCGAAACTAGGGACTTTCACCTTTACTTTGCCAAGACCGTCATGTTCCGGTTCTCGGTCTCTCCTTTGCTGGACTCCATAGGGCTCACGTCTCCATTCATCATTACGTCGCCCTTTCTGATGCCTCCTTGGCTGATCTCGCCTCCTCCGTCCATTAGGCATCCATTCTGGTCTCCATTCCTCATTCTCCCCATCGTCCTCCTCTTCCTGGTCATAAACTGGATTCTGAAATTGGTGAGCATAGTTAGGCATATTATCATAAACTGGATTTTGAAATTGGTGACGATAGTTAGGCATATTATCATTAATAATTGGAGAAGAAGGGATAGAAATATGCTCCTCAAAAGCAAGGTCTCTCCAACCAGGTTGGGAAGCAATGTTGCCTAAACAATGGGCATGCCTAGAAGGCTGCGAAACATTTGAATTCCTTGTTGCTTGGAACGCAGCTTGCTGGCTTTGAAAGGGAACTCGATCTTGTGCTTGATTTTGTGCCCTCGAGTTGTCTCCTATCTCCAAGTTACCTATTAGTGGTCGAGAATCCGGGGTCACCCTAAAGGTCTCCAAGGTAGATATCCTTGTAGTTAGCCCCTCAATGCTATCTTTTAAGCTCTTGATGAGACTGAACACCTCCGGTGTGATAGGCTCAGGGCTCTTTGAACTTGTAGGAGTTCCTGACATGATGCAAAATACTCAACAACAACAAACACGTTAGGTTAGTTTAAGCAAAAACACCTCGCAAGTGTATCACTCAGAAAATAAGGTTCTCTTACTCTCTAGTGGTGTGATACAAGCTTGTTGATGACTCGTCTTGTATTAATCAAAAACCTCACGTGAGTTCGATGCTTAGTCAAACTAAAGCTTTTAGACAGAAACAAGGTTTGATTTCAATCACTTCAAAAACGTGTTTGACTCAACAAAATAGAAGAAAAGACTCGAACGGAAAGGACAATTGCACGAATGTTATATGCAACTAAATGATTCAAAAATTTAGATTTCAAGATAAGCTTTGAAAATACCCCTACTCTGCGAGACCTCAAGAGGGGAGATCCGGTCCTGGGTTTCACTAGGTTTCCAAGAACACAGATTACAGACACATGACAAGAGATACTAGCACGTTTCCTATGGTCTAGCAAAGAAAGCAAACACAAAGAACTCATGATATACAAAGAAGCAAAGGTGAAGAAAATCCCCCTCAAGGCACCTTGACGAAAATCTGAGATTGATCTTCGTCCCTGTTGCGAACCAACGAAGCAATGGTGAGAAGATAACCAAGAGATAACAAATCTCTCTTCTCCTTCTTTTCTCATACGGATCCTTCTTGCTCAAAGCAAGATTTGGAAGATCCGCCTTCTTCTCTATCTCTATGTTCTCTCTCTCTTTTTCTTTGTGGACGAAGCACTCAAGCTCTCGATCTAGGGTTTAAGAGCTGCTTCAGTGAGTATATATATATCCAGGCTCATCCAAGTCCAAACACAGCGTTTTACAACGCATTCACTTAAATCCCATTAAACCCGGTTCAGATGTTTAAGTGAGCGAGTTACCAACAAACTAGACAAGCAGGCCTTCAAACTGGATCAAGGAGATGGGCTTCAGTTTTGGGCCGCCTAGCACAACCTTCAACTTTCAGCCGGAGAAGTACACAACATACATAAACACACATTATATCTAAGCATCTCCTAACCCATATGATAGAATACCAATGTGGATGAACTAGTCATCATAATTAATCACCAAGCTATCTTACTTAGTCTAACTAAGTGGCAACATTGGATCATAGTAGGCATCTAGATCAAACACATAGCAACCTATCATATGAACTCATTTACATAACTCTACATAGACCATAGTACTTAGTGCTAGTTTTATACTCTAAGTCCTATGTTACATAGTATAACAAGAATAAAAAAACATAACAAATGCCCTCCTGATTCTTGTATCAATGTAATTTGGTTCTGTTCCCCAATAGTGTGCCTAAGACTATCATTCTTGTCCGTCATCAGTCCATAACCTGCATTTAACACTCAAGGAACATAAAAAATTTGTAGAAAATTTCTACAGAAAGAAAATTTATCAACAATTACAATTTTAGTTCCAAAGTCAACAAGATTCAAGTCACCCTTAATTTTCTTAACTAAGAAGTGCTTCTTTTTAACCCTATCTCGAACAAAATGATTTCTAACATCATTATGTTTAGATCTTTCATGATAAACAAGATCTTTACACAGATTCAATGCACTTTGACTGTCCATATGAATTACAGGAACACAAGGTTTATGAGATATTTCACTAACAAGACCCTTAAGCCAAATAGCTTCCTTAGAAGCTTCAACAGCAGCAATATATTCAGCTTCAGTAGAGGATAAAGCAACCACAGATTGTTGTTGAGATTTCCATGAAACATAATTACCAGTCCAAGTGTAAAAATAAGCAGTGGTAGATTTTCTATTATCCTTATTGCTAGCATAATCAGAATCTACATAACCAAATACTTCACCAATATTATCATGCTCAGAAAACATTAAACACAAGTCTTTAGTTCCACTGATATATCTAAGAATATATTTCATAGCATTCCAATGTAATTCACCAAGATTAGACATGTATCTACTCAACACACTTATACCAAAAGCAAGATCAAGTCTAGTGCATAACTTAACATACATGATAGAACCAATAGCCACATCATAGGGAGTATTTGCCATTTTATCAATTTTAGCTTGATTACTGGGACAGTGTTGCTTAGTTAAATCAAGGTGCCCTCCTAAGGGTATAGAAGTGGGTTTAGCATGCTTCATATTGAACTTTTCTAAAACTTTTTCAATATAATCAACTTGAGATAACCACATCTTTTTATGCTTTCTATCCCTTATGATTTTAACACCTAATATTTTCTGTGTAGGAGCCATATCTTTCATGTCAAAATTAGATTTTAAATCCCTTTTAGCACCAGCAATCAACACAGCAGATTTACTAATGAGCAATATATCATCAACATATAACAACACAAACAAGGGATTCATGGAAGATATGCCTTTAAAGTACAAACAATAATCATAATTGCTTCTTAAAAATCCTAAGTTTTTCATGCATTCATCAAACTTAAGATTCCATTGTCTAGGTGACTGTTTTAAGCCATAGATGGATTTTTTAAGCAAGCAAACATGATCAGATTTAAATTTATCTACAAAACCCTAAAGTTGTTTCATATAGATAGTTTCATCCAGATTACCATGTAAAAAGGCAGTTTTTACATCCATTTGTTCTATATCCCAATCATGCACAGTAGCAAAAGCAAGCAACAATCTCATGGTTTTATATTTGACAACAGGAACAAATATGTCAGTGTAATCAATTCCCTCTCTTTGAGTAAAACCTTTAGCAACTAGCCTAGCTTTGTATCTAGGTGGTTCATTCAGTTTGGTAGCTTCCTTTAGTTTATAAATCCATTTACAAGGCACAAGTTTAGAATTTTTAGGTTTAGCTATTAACACCCAAGTTTTGTTAATAATCATGGAATGTATTTCATCTTGCATGGCTAATTTCCAATTTTTTGTTTGAGAACAATTCATAGCTTGCTTATATGTGTCAGGAGTATATGGATTATCAACAACATCACCAGTCAGGAAAGCATACTCAACAAAAATTAAATCATTTGTGAACAGAACATATTCAGAATTATTATATCTCCTATTAGGTATTCTAACCCTAGGATTTATATCTCTTGTCAACTGATAGTTATGATCATCATTATCATGCAAGTAATCATCATTATCATGCAAGGAATTGTCATCATTATTATGCAAAGCATTATCAGAGTAAGATGAAGGAGCAGCAGAGATATCACCAATATTTTCTACCCCCCTTGATTCTGAATTATGGTTCTCACTACTTATGGCAATGTTTTCATCAATATTTTCATCATTGTTAGGAATATTATCAACATCATAGTTCTCTTCACTAGTACTAGGTGTTTGATAATATTCTATGTCAAACTCTTCATCTACGATTTGATTTTCCCTATTATGGTCATTTGTGTAGAAGTGATAGTTTCTAGCAGATTCAGTCTCATTTTCAGTGCTACTAGAATTCTCAACAGTGTTAGTGTTTCTAGTTTTAAAATAGAATTCTCTTTCAATAAAAATCACATTTCTAGATGTTATCACTTTGTATCCATGTGGTTGTATGAGTAAAAGTTTATAGCCCTTAACACCTTAAGGATAGCCTAGCATTACACACTTTTGTGCTCTTGGGTGCAACTTCCCTTGTATTATATGGATATGAAGTGCACCCAAAGGGCCTTAGGTGGGTAATACTAGGCTTCCTTCCAGTCCATAATTCTTGGGGTATCCTAAAGTCTATTACAAAGGAGGGAGACCTATTAATGAGGTAAGTTGTTGTAGTTACAGCTTCACCCTATAGGCTATGTTTCATACCAGCACCTATAAGCATCCATCTAGCCTTTTCTAAAAGAGTTCTATTCATCCTTTCAGCTGTACCATTTTGTTGAGGAGTGTAAGGGACATTTAGATGTCTTTTAATGCCATTTGTTTTACAGTATTCATTAAAACTATCATTACAAAACTCTAGGCCATTACAAGTTCAATCTTTAAGTCAATTTCATTTTCAACTGCAATTTTCCAGTTTTTAAAGCTTCCAAAGGCTTCATCTTTTGTTCTTAACAGGTATATCCAAACTTTTCTAGCATAGTGGTCAATAAAAGAAATAAAATATTTCTTTCCACCTACAGTTTCTATATGAGTAGGGCCCCATAGGTCTGAGTGTATATATTCTAGAGGTTTATTAGCCTTATATGAAGATTTTTTAAAATTGTTTTTATTAACTGATACGGGATTGTCCGTGATTGAGTCGATCTAGGCACAATGATCTCGAACCAGGCTGATTGAAGCGATTTCAGAATGCGGAATGGACGTAGGTGATGAAATGGCGCAGGAATGGTGAAGAGAAGAACCAAAGAGATGTCAACGAAGGAACCAAGACTGAAGAGCCAAAACCCCAATCATGAATGCTCTAGACCCGTCTCCAATACAACTTTACACTAGCTCCGGCTGGACTAGCACAAAGAGGGACTCGTGAAGGCTCGAAGCACCAATCCGAAGGCGGTTGACACAAACAAGCTCAGCCAAGCAACAACAGCAATGCCAACCAAAAACTCTCTTGTTCTTTGATTGATTTTGTGAAATGATTATAAATGTAATTCTAAGCAATTGGGAATAACGTAACTAATCTGCAGCTAAAGAGGCTATACAAATAGACTCTTTTATCTAGACAAAATAAAGAAAAGAAAATTAAAAACATTAGTGGGAAGGTGGTAATAAGAGAGCTTCCTCTAATGTAGCTAACAACCTAACAAACACTAATTTCAGCTTAAAAATAGGCTGACTTATTCAATTAACTCTAGGAGTGTGCTGGACGTTTTTTAGGAGCAAAATGGGCTATCCGAATGGGCTGAGTTGTTCAACAGATCCATGAGTGATTTGGCTGTGTTTTAAGAGCCCAAATGATGATCCGAATGAGCTGAATTGTTACTCTCTTGGGCCTCTTTAAACGTGATCAGCTGGTTGCCTTCTTGGGCTGTTTTGGAACGAGCAGCTGCTTCCCTCCTTGGGCTGCATTGGACGTGAGCAACAACCTTCCTCCTTGGGCTGCATTGGACGTGAGCAACAACCTTCCTCCTTGGGCTGCATTGGACGTGAGCAACAGCCTCCTCTTGGGCTGCATTGGCGTGAGCAACAGCCTCCTCTCCTGGACTGCATTGGACGTGATCAACAGCCTGCATGGCCTCCTCGAGCTGCATGGGAAGTAAGAACGTCGGCATGGTCTCCTTGCTTGGTTCGCTTGCTCCTACATTCACCAAAAGATTAACACATGATGTACGGAAATTAAATAGTTCACGCATTGTGTCAAGCAATAGCACTTCCCTTGACATAACTTCTTGGATCTCCTTAGCTCTTGCTCTAGTAATGGGACCTTGATAGCTTGTATGTGATGGTCCTACATCATTAACTTTACAAAACACACAGTTTTCACAAAAGCTAAGATTAGTGAGTTGATTAATTAAGATGTCTTGTTTATGTAACTGAAGCAAGCCATTGTTCCCTATATGCCCTAATCTGCTATGCCACAAGGTAGTTTGTTCTAGGTTGTTTTTATTAATATCAGTAGTGGAGATATTTAATTCAGGTGATTGTTCTACAAAGTACAAACCACCTTTTTTAGAGCTCCTAATAAGAGTAAGACCTTTTTTGACAACTTCTCTTATACCATTACTAATATTTATATTACAACCTAGGTCATCAAACATAGATTCAGATAGCAAGTTTCTCCTAAGGCCAGGAATCCATCTAACATTTTGTATTACCCTAATTTTTCCATCAAACATGCACATAGGTATATTTCCTATTCCTTTAATTTTTAAGGCAGTATTGTCTCCTAACATGACATCACCACCATAAAAAATATCTAAAGAACAGAAAAGAAATCTATCAGGACAAGCATGCATGGTACATCCAGAATCTAATATTCAATCATCAGATTTGCATTTGAAAGGAATAGCGCACATCAACAATTCATAGGAATATTGAGCATGAATATTTTCATACAAGGAAACATTATTTTCAACAGTTTCTTTACTAGATTCATCTTTCTTTTTCTTTCTACAATCATTTGTAAAATGACCAATTTTCTGACAGTAAAAACATTTTTTATTTTTCTTGTCATTTTCACTATTAGGGTTTTTGTCATAGAATTCATCTTTTTTATCCTTTTTACTTGGTTTGTTGTTCTTTTTAAACTTCCCTTTAGTCACTAAGACTTCAGACTTAACTTCAGATTTCTTATCATTAGGTTTAGTCTTAAAGATTTTCATGGATTCATTTTTATCAACAATAAATTCAATGATCTTAGCCTTAGTCAAAGTTTCAGTACTGTATTGAATAACATCCCTAAAGGTGTCAAATTGGGAAGGTAAAGAATCAAGCAGGATAACAACAAGATGAGTATCTTTAATAATGTCATCACATCTTTCTAAGTCCATTTCCATTTTTAGAAATCTATCTAGGTTATCATTCAAGGTCAAGTTTACATCCATCTTAAATGTAAATAACCTATGTAAAGTAGATATCCTTGAGGGCAAAGAATTTTTGTTATATTGTTTATCTAAAGTATCCCACAAAGACTTAGCAGATGAGATACTTACAAACTGACAAGCCACGTCGTCAGTCAACCTTATCATGATCTCAGCATGTGCTTTTTCCTCCATTTCCATTTTCCTGGCTGCAGAAGTTTCTGCCAATAGTCACCAGTTATGGCCCTCCAACACTTTTCCTTGGTCAGTATGGCCTTCATCTTGACCTGCCACATGATGAAGTCAGAGACTCCATCATATGGCTTCAATTTGATGCTAGCTTTTGTCATATTTTATTTTCCTGCAAACAAGAAAAGAAAATTTTAGATATAATCAGACAAGACAAAGAGAATACATGTAAGGGGGAGAGGTAGGTAAGGCAAGCAAAGATAGACACAACAACAAAAAACCAATCAAGATGAGCACTAAAAGTATCAATCAGAGGAGATTTAACCACACAAGGCAAACCAACAAGCGGAAGCAAGATAAGAAGGCAAGATATATATAGATACCAAGCAATACATAAAAAACCCCAAATTTTTCGGGTTTGACAAACTTGATAGAAAAGACTCACAGAAAGCTCTGATACCAATTTGTGAATGTTATCTCTAGCAATTCTAAACTCCTTGTCGTAGATCCGACTGAAGACACAAACAAATGAGCACACAAGCAATTTGTTGACGCAGTTCGGTGGTATGAAAATGCCCCTACTCTGCGAGACCTCAAGAGGGAAGATCCGGTCCCGGGTTTCACTAGGTTTCCAAGAACACATACTACAAACACTAGACAAAAGATACTAGCACGTTTCCTATGGTCTAGAAAAGAAAGCAAACACAGAGAACTTAGGAGATACAAAGAAGCAAAGGTGAAGAAAATCCCCCTCAAGGCACCTTGACGAAGATCTGAGATTGATCTTCGTCCTTGTTGCAAACCAACGAAGCAATGGTAAGAAGATAACCAAGAGATAACAGATCTCTCTTCTCCTTCTTTTCTCATACGGATCCTTCTTGCTCAAAGCAAGATTTGGAAGATCCGCCTTCTTCTCTATCTCTCTGTTCTCTCTCTCTTTTTCTCTGTGGACGAAGCACTCAAGCTCTCGATCTAGGGATTAAGAGCTGCTTTAGTAAGTATATATATATCCAGCCTCATCCAAGTCCAAACACAGCGTTTTACAACCCATTCACTTAAATCCCATTAAACCCGGTTCAGATGTTTAAGTGAGCGAGTTACCAACAAACCAGACAAGCAGGCCTTCAAACTGGATCAAGGAGATGGGCTTCAGTTTTGGGCCGCCAAGCACAACCTTCAACTTCCAGCCGGAGAAGTACACAACATACATAAACACACATTACATCTAAGCATCTCCCAACCCATATTAATCACCAAGCTACCTTACTTAGTCTAACTAAGTGGCAACATTGGATAATAGTAGGCATCTAGATCAAACACATAGCAACCTATCATATGAACTCATTACATAACTCTACATAGACCATAGTACTAAGTGCTAGTTTTATACTCCAAGTCCTATGTTACATAGTATAACAAGAATCAAAAACCATAACATGAACCCTAGACACCGTAGGATGAGGTTTTAAGAAAGGCTGAGCTATGGTGTTTGATGGCCGAAAATGGACAGTAGCTAGGTATAGGTTCAACGAGATGCTTGGTTCTTCCTTCGAATGAGACGAGATACTTGACTTAAGTCCTTTCTTGAAGTCCTCTTTGTTGTTGAATAACACAAAGCAAAATGTAATAACACTAGGCTAATTACAAACTATGAATAAGAAAGAATGAAAAAAAAACAATAAACTAGAATGAAAAGAATAAAATCTTATTCCTTTTCTTTTCTTTTTTTTTTTAATTTCGGATTTCTTTCTTCTCTTTTTTTTTGAACTTTATGATTCAGGAAATCAGAAAAGAAGAATAAACAAAAAAAATTGAAAGAAATAAATCAAAATTTTGTTTGTAGATAAACTTGGGCCAAGGTGTTGCAAATCTTCAGGATAAGATCAAATCTCAGCTCCTAGATTTGTTGCAACTGAATCAACGTGCCAGATCTGTAGGAGGAAAACAACTGCTTCAAGCTTTGTCCCGGATTTGTAGGAAACACGCTGAATAAACTCCAATTCTGCGTTTACTGGATGTAGGAAGAGAAACAACCACGTTTAGTTTTTGTTTAACTGGTTCAAGTGTGGCTAATGTGGCTGAGGAAAAATGGTGGTTGATGGTGGTGTGGTGGTGGTTGGTGTTGGTGCTGTGGTGGTTTCCGGTGTCCAGAACTCACAAACAAGGAACAAACTCGTTAGACTAAAACAAAGCTTAGAGTAGAAGAGAGAAACGGAAATAGACTCAAACAAAAGACAATGATCAATTGCAATGATCAAAACAGACTCTTTTTGTGATTTTATGATTGATTTACCGACTCTTTTTGGTGGTTGGACGTCAACTGTGCTCTGATACCAATTGATGCGGGGATTAGCCGCGAAGAATGGATCTAGACGAACAACCTGTTCTGAAGAATGAAGAACACACGAAAGTAACAAACAAGGACATCAATGAAAACGAGAAAACAGAAAGGGACAAGAAGAACCGAAAAGAACAATGATAGAACCCTTGAATTCGAGATCCAAGAACCAAACGAGTAAAGATTCGACCCTGCTTCTTACAAGTCCACACAATCGATCTGAGAATCGAGAGCACAAAGAGGGTGCCTTGTTCGACTTGCAACACCAATCCCGAAGAAGATTGACATACACAACAACGAGAAAGCAAGATCACACACACACAAACTCACGAGACAAGAATGATTGAATTCTCTTGGATTCAATTCTGAAATGCTCTCAACAAAACTTGTATAAAACTTGTTTGCCTACAAAAGAGGAGAGAAAAGACTTTATATACATCATAGGCCTTTTCTTTTAGAAAAAAAAATAATTACAATAATTACATTGGGAGAAAGTTAAATAAAGTCCAGCAAACATAGAACACAATTGAGCCTAATTAAACTCTCCTATTCAGCCTCTCACGTCCACATGCTTAAATGAATGTTCCAGCCATGCACATGCACACACGTGAAACCCCCTGTATCTGATTTCAAGGCCTCCGTCTGTCCTTTGAAATGCGTCCCAAGGCCTATCCAGCAACTAGAAATACAATTTAAGCTACATTAATCATCTTAGCTGGGATGTGTTTGTGGTTGATCCACAAGATGGTCCTTAGACTTGATGAAGGTGGACTTGGTTGAGCTTCATGGACCATGTTTAGGAAAACAACATCCATCTCAGATTGACGTTTTGCTTGCGCTCTTGTTAGAGTCCCTTGAGGTGGTGAAGATGGAGTTAGCTCAGATGATCCTTCATCATGAAGAGTGCATAAGTGATGAGTATGAGTCCCACTATTATGCTCCTGGCCTAATTTTGGACTTATGGGGAGTTTTTCACTTTTTCCCCCGAGTAATTATTTTTATCCACCAGTGTTATTTGAAGCATTTGGGAGCCTCAATTAATAAAAATGCAGTTGAGAGAAATGATCAGGACATCGGACATATCCTAGATATAAAATAACATGAAAAGGCAAAACGGCAAAAAAAGTCGTTATTATGTTACTTAGCGGCTAAGAAAGACAGCTTAGGATTACGCGTTTTCCGTGGCAGTTGCAGAATAATATTCCCTATAATATTCTAGATTTATTATTCCAATTTCGAGAAGTTTGGAGGAGGGGGTTCAACCCGCCTTTGGATCGGTTAAAGGATAATTATCGACTTCGCTAAAGGATGATTATCGTTTTCGCTATAAATAGCGGAAAATTATTTGTTAATTCATTTCCTTTCACGTTTCCTCGTAAATTTTGGATTTCTCTTAACCTTCAAACTCAGATCTACACTCCGTATCTAATCCGATTTCAAATCCGTTTGACTTTTTGGATTCCTCTCTTCCTTCTCTTCATTTTGGTACCAAGTTTCTACGTTTCTGAGCATGTGATGATCTGATCGAGTATATATGCTACTGGGCCATTTCCGTCGCTCAGATTCCGTTGAATTTGATAGTTTCCGAGCGTAGCTTGCATCGTTGTGATTCCGAATCTTCTTTGGGATCGTTAGTTGAGTTAGTAACGATTAAGTTATGATTTTATTCATTTTCCGTATTGTGATTTGGCATAAATTGACCTTAGGCTTGTCAAAATTGATCATTGGAAATTCTATTATGCTCGTTATATTATTATGGTGTTTATGGGTTATTTGTTTGATGAAATCTGTTGACAGGTGGGTTCAAAAATTGCCTGCGGGCAAAACATTATTCTGGTGAAAGTTAATTTAATTAATTAAATGTTAAATAATTAAATTAGGATTAGAATTGAGATTGAGGAATGTTGATTAGATCATACCTTGAGAGGTTTGAGGAATTGTGAGATGTTGAGTTTATGGATTGATAGTTATGATCTTTGAGGATATTGATACTGTGGATTGTGTCATTGTTATGTTCTTGCGAGATCTTAAAGTTTAGGAGGTGGAATCTCCTAGCCTGTGGATAATGATTGATATTTGTGTTCCTTGTTTATACAGGCAATGATTGTTTCCTCGAAGGGAAACCGTGACCACTGTTTAGGACTACCTTGTGATAGGTAAGTCCTTTGGGCTTACTTAGCTGGCGTTTATTGATTGGAGTGATTGTGATTGTGTTTGTGTATATGAATGTTACATTGATAACCTAACTGGACTAGGATGACCATATATACATTTAATTGGTCCAAGTGCATTAATACTGGATCGTGACAACTTCTCTAAGCTCGTCGAGAGCGAAGGGGGTTCACTGCGACCAGTCCACCAGGAGGTGAGGCTTGATCACCTATTCCAAACCTGTGTGGTTAAAGGGGACAAAGACGAGGTTCTGGGTACTCCTCGTGTCACAAAATAAGTTGAATTAGTAATGATATAACGTAATGAAGTTAATAAAAAGTTGATGTATGTGAGCATTTCATATGATGATGTGATAATATGATTGTATGTGTTATTACCTTTATTCTTATTCATGAACTGTTAACTAACGGTTTCGTACCGAGTTGTAGATGTTTTGCTGGTTAGGAAGGCTGCCGTGTGATCTGGTGGGGTGATCAGCCGAGGGCTTCCATACATTAGGACGTGTATAGATTTTTTGGATGTGGATGTATACATATGTTTGATATTGCCGTTTTGTACTCGGTTGTGGTTTTGTATGTACTTTTGAGATATGATCCTATAGTTTTATGTATTTGATTTTATATTTATTTGTGCCTTTTTGATACGGTATTAGTCCGTGAATGAGTCGATCTAGGTACAATGATCCCGAATCTGTCTGAATGAGGCGAATCCAGATGCGGAATGAAACGTGGAGATGGAATGGATGCAGGAAGACGTAGAGATGAACCAAAGAGAGTCAACGAAAGGAACCAAGGCTGAAGAGCCAAGACCCCGCTTCGTGAATGTCCTAGACCCGTCTCCAATACAACTTTACACTAGCTCCGACTGGACTAGCACAAAGAGGGATTCGTGAAGGCTCGAAGCACCAATCCGAAGGCGGTTGACACGAACAAGCTCAGCCAAGCAAACAACGACAATGCCAACCAAAAACTCTCTTGTTCTTTGATTGATTTTGTGAATGATTACAACTGTAATTCTAAGCAATGAAAAACGTATCCTATTCAGCAGCTAAAGAGACTATATATAGACTCTTTTATCTAGACAAAATAAAGAATAGAAAACTAAAACATTTGTGGAAGGTGGTAACAAGAGAGCTTCCACAAATGTAGCTAACAACTTAACAAACACAACTAATCAGCATCAAAATAGGCTGACTTATTCAAAACAGATCCTTGGGAGTGAGTTGGACGGTTTTTAAGAGGGAAATGGGCTGATTTGTTCACAACAAATCCATGAGTGATTTGGACGGTTTTTAAGAGCCCAAATGATGATCCGACTGATGGAGCTGGTTACTCTCTTGGGCCTCCTTGTACGTGAGCAGCTGGTTACTCTCTTGGGCTGCCTTGGACGTAGCAGTTGGTTACTCTCTTGGGCTGCCTTGGACGTGAGCAGCTGGTTACTCTCTTGGACCTCCTTGGACGTGAGCAACATCTCTTCCCTTTGCTTGCTTGCTCCTGCATTCACCAAGAGATTAACACATGATGTATGGAAGTTAAATGGTTCACGCATGGTGCCAAGCAATAGCACTTCCCTTGACGTAACTTCTTGGATCTCCTTAGCTCTTGCCCTAGTAATGGGCCCTTGATCTCTTCCATGTGATGGTCCTACATCATCCACTCCTTCTTGGAAAGAATTCGACCCCGAATTTTCATCTTGTTCCGACTCTCCTTCATAGGGGCTCAAATCTCCTACGTTAAAAGTGGTACTAACTCCATACTCTTCCGGTAAGTCCAACACATATGCGTTATCGTTAATCCGGTGTAAGACTTTGAATGGTCCATCACCCCGTGGGGCTAGCTTGGAATGGCGTTTTGCCGGAAACCGCTCTTTCCTTAGCTGTAGCCAAACTAAGTCGCCGGGCTGGAAAACCATCTTCCGACGTCCTTTGTTATTCCGAGCTGCAGTTTCAACGCCCTTCTTATTAAGTGCAGCCTTGGTCTTGGCATGAAGTTCCTTAACGTAGTCCGCCTGTTCCAAAGCATCAAAAGCTACTCGATCCTTTCGAGGAATCGGTAAGAAATCCAAAGGAGTGAAAGGGTTAAATCCATAAACACATTTGAAAGGTGATAACGAAGTGGAAGAATGCATGGCGCCATTATAGCAAACTCGATATGTGGTAACATGTCTTCCCATTCTT
Source organism: Fagopyrum homotropicum (assembly GCA_033239125.1). Taxonomy (NCBI): domain Eukaryota; kingdom Viridiplantae; phylum Streptophyta; class Magnoliopsida; order Caryophyllales; family Polygonaceae; genus Fagopyrum; species Fagopyrum homotropicum. Next base: position 66,831,176 of record BSWB01000005.1, read on the forward strand.
TTAAGTTACCTTTCAACATGGTTCTAAGGAGGGTCGTTAGGGTCCTATTGGTGACTTCCGTTTGCCCATCTGTTTGGGGATGACTAGAGGTCGAGAATAGTAATCTAGTGCCCATTTTTCCCCAAAGCGTTTTCCAAAAGAAACTCAAAAACTTGACATCCCTATCACTAACAATAGTTTTAGGTATTCCATGCAATCTCACTATTTCCTTAAAGAAAAGATTAGCGACATTATATGCATCATCAGTTTTATGACATGGAATAAAATGTGCCATTTTAGAGAATCTATCTACCACCACAAAAATGGAATCTCTTCCTTTCTTAGTCCTAGGTAGTCCAACAATGAAATCCATACTTATATCTTCCCAAGGGCCATTAGGCGTCGGTAAGGGTGTATACAACCCGTGGGGTTGTACCCTAGCTTTGGCCTTAAGACATTCAATGCACCTTTTCAGCATGTGTTCTACATCCCTTAACATATGAGGCCAATAAAAGTGAGTTTGCAACATGTGATAAGTTTTGTCCCTCCCAAAATGCCCCATTAAACCTCCTTTATGGACTTCTTCCACTAATAAGATCCTAAGGGAACATCTAGGTATGCAAATTTTATCCACTTTAAACAAGAAACCTTCAAACACAAAATACTTATCGTAAGGGTCTTGAGTAGTGCATCTATGAAATATCTTCCCAAATTCAGCATCATCCACATATAATTCTTTAATGTAAGTAAAACCTAACATCCTAGAATCCAAGGTGGTGATTAAGGTGTATCTCCTAGACAATGCATCCCCTACGACATTATCCTTTCCTTTCTTATACTTGATAATGTAAGGAAAGGTTTCGATGAACTCCATCCACCTACCATGCCGCCTATCTAGCTTATCTTGGCTCCTAAAGTGTCTAAGTGAATCATGATCGGTTTTCAAAACAAACTCTTGGGGTCAAAGGTAATGTTGCCATGTTTTGAGTACTCTAAACAAGGCATACAATTCTTTGTCATACGTGGAATAGTTTAAGCATGCACCCTTCAATTTTTAACTAAAGAAAGCTAGAGGCTTACCTTCTTGCATAAGGACGCCGCCAATACCAATGCCGGACACGTCGCATTGAACCTCAAAGGGTTTATTGAAGTCTGGTAGAGCGAGTAGTGGTGCGTGGGTGAGGCGTTTCTTGAGCTCTTCAAATGCTCTTTGTTGAGGTTCTTTCCACTCAAAAGGAACCTTCTTTTTGGTCAAGGCCGTGAGTGGTGCTGCAATGGTACTAAAATCCCTCACAAATCTTCTATAGAATGTAGCTAGGCCAAGGAAACTCCTTACTTCGCCAACCGACCTAGGAATGGGCCATTCATTGATTGCCTTAACCTTATCCTCATCCACTTGCAAACCATTGGCACTTACTACAAAACCAAGGAAAATCACTCGGTTAGTATAGAAATCACATTTTTTAATATTAGCATACAAGTATTCTATACGCAATGTAGCAAGCACATCTCTCAAATGATTTCCATGCTCCTTTAAAGTCTTACCATAGATAAGAATGTCATCAAAGTAGACTACAACAAATAAACCAATATAAGGTCTCAAAATATGATTCATTAATCCCATGAAAGTACTAGGAGCATTAGTTAAACCAAAAGGCATTACTAGCCACTCATAGAGACCAAATTTGGTTTTAAAAGCTGTTTTCCATTCGTCCCCTTCCCTCATTCTAATTTGATGGTAGCCAAAGGTCAATCTTAGTGAAAATTGTAGCTCCATGTAACTCATCAAGCATGTCATCTAGACGGGGAATCGGGTGTCTATACTTGATAGTAATGTTATTGATTGCTCTACAATCAATGCACATTCTCCAAGTATTATCCTTCTTGGGTACTAGCAGGACGGGAACGACACAAGGACTAAGGCTTTCCCGAACATACGCTTTATCTAGCAAGGCTTGAACTTGGTTCTGAATTTCCTGGGCTTCCGTAGTATTCATCCTATAGGCGGGCCTATTGGGAAGAGTGGCTCCGGGTATTAAATCTATTTGGTGTTCAATGCCCCTAATGGGCGGCAAACCAGCTGGAACCTCCTCAGGAAAAACGTCCTTAAACTCGTCTAACAGCCCCTGGATAGAACTAGGAAGTGGAATCGTAGAGTCGTGAGGCACCGTCACAAGAGAGTTACACAAACTCATCATTAGCACATCCATAGAAGCATAGTTAGTGACATATTCATTCCTAGACTCAAGATAGCTACTTGTTGGTTGTACTAACAGTGTTTGATGGGTTTTGTTCTCCTTACTCTTAGGCCGTGTGATAACATCCTCATATGATCCTAATGTTATATTGACCTTAGTTTGCTTATTGACCTTAAGTTCTCCACACTCATTCATCCAATGTAGTTTATATGGCCTAGGGTGATAAAATGTAAGAAATTGTAATTTGTTTACCATTTCAGTGCTAGCTATGTTGCAACAACTTCCCCCATCAATTATCACATTACACACTTTTCCTTTAATATGAAAAGGATTTTCACGTTGGTTATCCTCACAAGGTGCTAGTTGGGCATGCAAAGTTCTCATTTTGCTCATGGTCATCAATTAATGCATTTTCATCATCCAATTCCACGTCATCCTCACTTTCATATTCTCCTAGATGATTTATGATCAAAGTGCGTCTATTAGGACATTCCCTACTCATGTGTCCTCTACCTTGGCATTTAAAACACACAATGTCCCTAGTTCTAGAGTTAGAGGTAGGAGTACTCCCTCGATGACCACTTGAAGGCTCATTCAAGGATCGTGGTGTAGTGGACGATGTAGAAGACTTTCGTTGGCCTTCTTGGCTCATAGGTGCCGACTTTCTCTCCTCCTTCTGGCCTCCTTGATCCCTGTTGTGGGTAGGCAGCCGGCTTCCTTGTGATTTCCAAGTGTTGGACGTCCCATAAGGCAGCTTGTGTTCCCGGTTTCGCAGCTGATGCGGGAGCATTCGAACCATCAAGTACAAGGAGACCTCCGACATGCTTGCCCTCCTATTTATCAAGGCACCAGCCCAAGGGAGGATCCTTGCGTGTGGCCTAATTCCAACGCCAACCGTCGAGCAAACCCAAGAACGGTGCCAGCCAAGGAGCGAACCAAGGAGCGACCTCGCCCATGGCCCAACCCTTTGTGACCTTCATCTAGACGCCTCATAACATACAATTATGAAGTTCTTAAGTGTTCATGGACTATTTTTTAATGCCCATTTGTTAAAATGTTTAATTGGGCTTTAAGTTTAGAATATTTCAGTTTTCTTTTAATTGTTTTAATTAATATCTTCTTTATTTTAGGAGAAGGCTTCCTAGGACCTATAAAAGCCTTCTTTTAACTTAGAAATAAGGGAGTTGAAATTGAAATTGGAAAAACGTGAGTTTTGTTTTGAGAGCACCATTGCCGAAACTCAATTGAATATATAGAGTATTCTTTTGGGAATATTGTATGTGTTGTGTGATAGCTTAGCCAATCTTTTTTATGTCAATTTTCTTCGGATTATTGGTGTTTGCAAGTTGTTCATGAGCCTCCTCGTGGTGCAATCGATATTTAAATGATCGATTGTGTCTCGTTGTATTGGGATCGGGTCTCGGAGTCATTCAGTTTGGGTTCTTGATCATCGAGATTAAGGGTCTTAGTGTTGTTCTTTGTGGTTCCTTCTTTATCTATCATTTCCCTTAGTTTTTGCATCATTTGAGTCTTTGTTTGCTGTTTTCATTGTCTAATTCGTGTGTTTTGTTGTTCTTCCGCTAGTACAAGGCTTCTTCGTTTAGATCGTTTCAACGCGGTTAATCCCCGTATCAATTGGTATCAAAGAGCAGGTTGACGTTGAAGCCATCAAGAGTCTTAAAAAAAAATCTGAAAAACAGGTTCTATTTGTCTTTCTTTGACCCTTGTTTCTCTTCTTGAGTCTTGTTTAAGTTGATCTTGTTTGTGCTTAGTTTGTGACGTTTTGGACACCAAAAATACCACCCGACCACCACTCGACCACCACTGAACCACCCTCGACCACCAGCCTTCATTATCTACCAAAATTCGTCCAAACCTCTCCCATAACCTGCTGCACACGTGAGTTTCAAAACAACTACCCACTTCCCTATTTTCTAGCCACAAACAAGCTCCATTCAAATTGAGTGGTTATTTTTTTTAAAAAAAAATCCAATCTGCTTTTTGAGTTATTTTTGCTTAGAGCAAAAAAAAAAAAAAAAAACTAATCAAGCCATTCATCCTCGAACACACTCAACTCACACCACACGTAGCTTCCTTCAATTGCTTGCCTACCTCCACACGTTGTCTAGTTCTCCATTTCTAAGTATGGCAAGTTAATCTTAAATTAGGCTCTTCTAGAGTTCAAATTTTATTTTTATTGTCTTTCACGATAGTCATTTGGCATTGCATTACATTCTTGCATTGCAGTCATTTCCACTCAAGTCTTTACTCCTTGTTTTGAGTCATTTTGGCTTCTAGAATTTAGTATGTGGACTGCTTGCGTTACATAGTTGAATCCGTTGTTGCCTAATCTTTATATTTTGTGGTCTAAGCATTGGTCTTACAAAGGTCTTTGATGCATTCAACGCAATTCATCCCCAACCTAAATCCCAAGAAGAGAGTGAGCCAAACCCAAAGAGGGAAACACTTGTGAGCGTTTTCTGAATTTTCTTATCTAACATGTTCACTTGCTTTGTTCCATTTTGAAAATGTCAAGTATACAGAATCAGCTCATTTATAGCATGCTAAAGACCATCATTGGTGGCCTTGAACACCTCGTTGACAGACTTGACATGCTCGAAGCTCGACACACTCCACCCCCACCTGTGGAGATGGCCCATATCTACAACCAATTACGAGCCATGGAGGTCCGAATTAACGCTAAGAAGGAGGGGACAAAGAAGGAGGACGTGCCCCAACGCTAAACGCTGCCAACTCCAAAGTCGCACCAAACAGCCCAGATGCCAAATCCATCTACTTCATCAACGACATTGTCAATTGGGATTTCCACAACCCCAAAGATAAGCTCAAGGGAAGTCCGGGAATTGGATGAATCTCCAGCCAGGAAAGAGACGTTACAACTAGAAAAGGTCCGGATTCGTGGACGAAACCTTTTAAAGAAGGGGAGAATGATGCGGGAGCATTCGAACCATCAAGTACAAGGAGACCTCCGACATGCTTGCCCTCCTATTTATCAAGGCACCAGCCCAAGGGAGGATCCTTGCGTGTGGCCTAATTCCAACGCCAACCGTCGAGCAAACCCAAGAACGGTGCCAGCCAAGGAGCGAACCAAGGAGCGACCTCGCCCATGGCCCAACCCTTTGTGACCTTCATCTAGACGCCTCATAACATACAATTATGAAGTTCTTAAGTGTTCATGGACTATTTTTTAATGCCCATTTGTTAAAATGTTTAATTGGGCTTTAAGTTTAGAATATTTCAGTTTTCTTTTAATTGTTTTAATTAATATCTTCTTTATTTTAGGAGAAGGCTTCCTAGGACCTATAAAAGCCTTCTTTTAACTTAGAAATAAGGGAGTTGAAATTGAAATTGGAAAAACGTGAGTTTTGTTTTGAGAGCATCATTGCCGAAACTCAATTGAATATATAGAGTATTCTTTTGGGAATATTGTATGTGTTGTGTGATAGCTTAGCCAATCTTTTTTATGTCAATTTTCTTCGGATTATTGGTGTTTGCAAGTTGTTCATGAGCCTCCTCGTGGTGCAATCGATATTTAAATGATCGATTGTGTCTCGTTGTATTGGGATCGGGTCTCGGAGTCATTCAGTTTGGGTTCTTGATCATCGAGATTAAGGGTCTTAGTGTTGTTCTTCGTGGTTCCTTCTTTATCTATCATTTCCCTTAGTTTTTGCATCATTTGAGTCTTTGTTTGCTGTTTTCATTGTCTAATTCGTGTGTTTTGTTGTTCTTCCGCTAGTACAAGGCTTCTGCGTCTAGATCGTTTCAACGCGGTTAATCCCCGTATCAGCAGCTTAGTCTTCCTTTCCACCTTGATAGCCAAGTGTAGTAATTGTTCCATGGTGTTGTAGGGATACATATCAACTTCATTAGCCAAATTAGAGTTAAGAATACGAAGATACCTAGCCATAGTATTTTCTTCATCCTCTAGAACGTTGGCCTTCACCATAGCAACTTGCATATTCGAATAGGCTTCCTCAGCGCTAAGAGAGCCTTGTCTCAAATTTCCAGCCGTTGTCGAAGCTCTCGGGTATAGTGAGGTGGAACGAACCGAGACCTCATTAGTGCCTTCATATGCTCCCATGTGGTGATTTGAGGATCCAATGTTCGCACACTTTCTTTGACTACGTGATCCCACCATACCAAGGCATAGCCTTGGAACTCGAGAGCGGCTAGCTGAACCTTCCTAGGCTCGCTGAAGTTAAGACACAACCAGATCTGCTCGACTTTAGTTTCCCACTCCGTGTAGACGTCGGGATCACACTTTCCTTCAAAGGCGGGAATTTTGATTTTGACTTTGCCGAGACCGTCTTGCTCTTGATAGGGTCGTAGATTATCACGTTCTCGTCCTTGCCTTGGCTGTTGGAATGGTCATTGCAATCTTCCCAAGTATGATCCTCAAAAGGAGCTTCATTCCGTCGCTGAAAGTTATCAACAAATGGTGGCATGTTAGAAACATTAGGAAGGACGTTGGACTGTAAATTACCTTGATCCGGATGATCCGGCTCTCTAGTAACGTGTGAGGGACCGCCAAACTCATAGTTGGCTCTCAAAGGTGGTGTCCGCGATGGTGGGGTTCGTGCTTCCATAGACTCCACTCGCTTGGATAGGTTAGCTATGGAATCGGACAATTGTTTCAATAGATTGAGCATCTCAGGCGTGACGGTCTCGCTGCTAGACTTGCTGGGGCTTCGGGACCTAGACATGCTCAAGTAACAAACAAAGAACCGGTTAGGTTAGAAAACAGAGATCTCACTTGTGTATCGCTCACTCTCTCGTTGGTATTGCCTAGCTGGTGGCTCGAGTTGTAAGGATCCAACACCTTAAGATCACGATTTTCGAACCTTCTTAGCAACCCTTTGGAACTAGAACTGCCGAAACTGATGTTAGTGTCGAAGATTGATCAAGACACCCCTAATCGGAGTATTGACCGTTGGGTTGGTGTAGGTATGGTGATTTGTGATTAGAATGACGTAGGAGTTGTTTGAGGGAGTTTTCTTGTGCTTGATGTCGATTAATAAAAGGGGCAGCCGTTTTTGTGTTGTCTTTTTTTTTTTTGAAAGATCTCTTAGACTTTGTCAAAGATTTGGGGGAGAGAAGGTAACCGAAACTGATTGCAATGAGATTTGTGGGAGAGAAGGTTACCGAATTTGACTGCAACGTTGATCTCTTTTTTTTTTGTGTTTACCTCTCCTCAAGATGTTGTCCGGCCCTAAGAAACCCTTGGCTTTTGATTTTGCACACTTCAAGCACAAGTTAAACCTCAATTGGTTAAGCAATAAGGTTAAGAAAGAAGAAAGGAGTGATCAATTGTACCAACTGAGCTCTGATACCAACTGATACGGTATTAGTCCGTGAATGAGTCGATCTAGGTACAATGATCCCGAATCCGGCTGAATGAGGCGAATCCAGATGCGGAATGAAACGTGGAGATGGAATGGATGCAGGAAGACGTAGAGATGAACCAAAGAGAGTCAACGAAAGAAACCAAGGCGGAAGAGCCAAGACCCCGCTTCGTGAATGTCCTAGACCCGTCTCCAATACAACTTTACACTAGCTCCGGCTGGACTAGCACAAAGAGGGACTCGTGAAGGCTCGAAGCACCAATTCGAAGGCGGTTGACACGAACAAGCTCAGCCAAGCAAACAACGACAATGCCAACCAAAAACTCTCTTGTTCTTTGATTGATTTTGTGAATGATTACAACTGTAATTCTAAGCAGTGAAAAACGTATCCTTTCAGCAGCTAAAGAGACTATATATAGACTCTTTTATCTAGACAAAATAAAGAAAAGAAAACTAAAATATTTGTGGAAGGTGGTAACAAGAGAGCTTCCACAAATGTAGCTAACAACTTAACAAACAACTAATCAGCATCAAAATAGGCTGACTTATTCAAAACAGATCCTTGAGACTGAGTTGGACGGTTTTTAAGAGGGAAATGGGCTGATTTGTTCACAACAGATCCATGAGTGATTTGGACGGTTTTTAAGAGCCCAAATGATGATCCGACTGATGGAGTTGGTTACTCTCTTGGGCCTCCTTGGACGTGAGCAGCTGGTTACTCTCTTGGGCTGCCTTGGACGTGAGCAGCTGGTTACTCTCTTGGGCTGCCTTGGACGTGAGTAGCTGGTTACTCTCTTGGACCTCCTTGGACGTGAGCAACGTCTCTTCCCTTTGCTTGCTTGCTCCTGCATTCACCAAGAGATTAACACATGATGTATGGAAGTTAAATGGTTCACGCATGGTGCCAAGCAATAGCACTTCCCTTGACGTAACTTCTTGGATCTCCTTAGCTCTTGCCCTAGTAATGGGCCCTTGATCTGTTCCATGTGATGGTCCTACATCACTTGTTGTAAGATCTAATGAACTTGTTGTCAGGCTAGGGTCAGGATCAATTGTGAGATCCTAGCCCGTAGCGCTCCGAGTCCCGTGGATTCGGCGTGTTATATTTTTTCTTACACATTTCACAAAACATTCGTCATACGTACCTGCATATTACTGTCAAGATAAATTATTACTTATTATATGAAATATGATTATTGTGAGAAAAGATATATATGATCTATTTTTGCGGTACAAACTCTCTTTTTGGTTTCAATAGGGTCTTACAATTGTGTTTTTAAAACCTTGGTAAAAAAATTAACATAATAATAAGGCATATTTATTTATCACACACAATGTGATTTCTAGTCTCATTGTGGTTACATACAAAATGTTTGGTAAGCAATGGTCATGATGATGACCTTTGAAGATGAGACTTATTTATTTATTTATCTGATATACAAAATATTTTGAGCATGATGGTGGTTATGATAGTGATTGTAATGCAACTCCTTGTTTAAAGGTTATGATTTACACCTTAAAATTGGATAATTTTTAAAAATTAGTCAACAAACCTAAATATCATGAAATGATGAATTAGATGAAATAAGAGTGAAACAAACCGAAAACAGAATTAGAATTTGTGTATATACCGTCGGAGGTAACCAAATGCACGGTCATAGACATGAGAACCAAGAAAACTAGAACCAACATGACTCATGTGTAATGCCTGGAATTTTAGTTCCCGTAGGAGAGCGGTTTGATAGTCTTTAGTGGTGGCCACCGCCCTTGCGGCTTAGTCCTACCGTAGGTGCGGTGATCTAAGTGAAAGGGATTTTTATTCCATCTTCTTTCCGACCTCTCGTTTCCTTCTTTTCGACCCCTCGTTCTCTAAGTCATCCTTGGCTGCTTGACCTTTTGTTCTTTCCCTAAATGAGCAACCCTCTCTCTCGCCGCTTTCATTTCACGTTACTCTTCTTCTCCTACCCTCTCTTCTCTTCCTCTATCTCTTTCTTTGGAACTCTTGGTATCTTCTCCTATGGGGCTTCCTCTCCTCTTGTGTGAGCTGCTCATTCTGGATATGGAATAGAATCAGCGGATCCGAGATGCGTGAGTAATCTCTTCCCCTCCATCTTCTTCTTTTTGATCCCTAATGGTGGAAGCCATGGATTCTCAAGCTTGGTCCTCTTTTGTGTTGCATGTGAGGGGATCCGATCTAGGCAATGGAGTGGTGTGTGAATCCATGTGATGGAAGTCCACGTGGGAGCAAGCCAACTGGAGGCAGCTTTGAACATCAAGAAACCAACCGAAGACTTGTTAGGATCTTCTGGAGTTCGACCGCACCCGCTGCTGGACAGCGCCGCGGGGGCGCCCTCAACACCAGAGCCGCAGAGGCGGTTGGCCTGAGCCTTGGGGGTGGCCCCCTAGGCCGTAGGGGCGGCTCGAGCACAACTCAGGCTTCCGGTGCAGCCTTCTGCTCTTCTCCGTGGCCACGTTTCTTTGTTTCGCGACCAAGTCCCTACCCCAGTGAGTACCCCTTCTTCGATCTTGTGTCCATCTCTTATCCTAGTGAGGTTATGTGTTAGAATCATGCTAGGTTGGATCTAGATAAACCTTGTGGAATCACATGTAGTCGCTTTGAACCTTAGGTGAGTGTTTGAGGATTGATTGAACGTTCTAAGGCTAGAAGTGTGGATGTTATCATGCGAGGCTTGTCGAGGGTGTGAGATTGTGGTCTTATGATTGTTAAGATTGTGGAGAATAGGATGTGAATATCCTAGCATGTGTTATGATGGTTGTGTTTTTGTAAGTTCGTGAGGACTTGGAGTGCTATCCTAGATTATGAGAGTGTATAATCTTGTAAGGTCAATAGGACTAGAAATCTAAAGACTTCTATCTTATGGGAGCAATGTTAATTATGTGCCTTGTTTTGATCAGGCTTTGAGTATATTCCTACGGGAAGTGAGATCGGTTGTTCTCGGTTTAGCTTGGAGATGAGGTAAGTCTCCGGACTTACTTAGATAGCTTATATGTATTAATTTGATGTGTGATGGTGGTGTGTGTTAAGCTTTGTTATAACTATGAAACCGGACTAGGACGACTTATTTATATATTGTTGGCCCAAGTGTATGTATATCGGGCGGTGACATCACTATCAAGCTCCCGAGGGAGACTGGGAGGTTCTCTACGACCAGGCCATACACGGTATACGGGGAGGGCACTACACCACTCCATATAGTATACGGGAGGTGCGACGAACCACTCTTGTTGTTATACGGGGACAAGGGCGAGAGTCTTAAGACTTCTCTTGTCACAATCTTAATTATTGGAACTAGTAATGGAATGTCGTAAATAAATGATCATAATCCGGCTTGTGTGTGTGAGCATGTTACGTGTTTATGATTACTTATGTGTGTATGCCATTACCGTCTTTCTAATACTTAGAATGTTAGCTAACGGTTTATACCGATGTTGTAGATGGCTTGCAGGTCAAGGATGTTGCCGAGTGATCCGGAGGAGTGGGCAGCCGAGGTTCTGTACATCATAGGGCGAGCTGGGGATTTGAGTCTTCGATTTATTGTAATATTTTTTATATTGTTGATGTTGTTGTAAGAACTCGGCTGGAGTCTTTCTTTCATTACTATTCGGGAATCATAACTATTGCATGAAATGTATTTCGGTTTTGGCCTTTTATTTGTACCTTGTTGCAAGATCCCGTGAAATTGTTGTTAAGATAAGGGTCGGAACCCATGTGAGGTATCCACCAACAACACTCTGAGTCCCGCGGATTTGGGGTGTTACAATATGGTATCAAAGCCCTAGGTTGACAACAATGACACTCGTAATCTTCTAAATGCCGAATAGAAATAAACAGAACCCGCTAGGGTTCTGAGTTCTAAAAATGAATTTCGTTTTCAAATCACGAGCATAGTCGGGTTTGGGATAGAATGTACGGGACACCCACTCCTTCCACAGATCTCGACAGCTTAGTTGTGGATTTCTTGGACCTTGTATTATTGTTGTGGATTTCTTGGATTTGTTATGTTGGTATTTTTGTTAATATGGGACATATATAGACATATATACGTGCTTATGATATATAGTAGCATATAGAAATATAGGATCTTATAGTTAAGATGATAGAAAGATATCATCGCCCTTGTACGATGTCGTTTGGCTTAGGATAGTGTGCATACGAGGATGAGTACGCTCAAGTACCGAGTTGAGCATCACGTTCTGACGAACACCTTGGCGTTTCATCAGACTCCTTTTGAGGATGTCAAAGTAACCATGTGAAGGCTAATGAAGACATTAACCGCAATGACAAAATAGTAGAAGGAAACCTCGAGAAAACTTAAGCAAAACCGAGATGGAGCCTATACAAGTACGAAGGTGACATGACGAGATGAGGGTGGTTTTGAGGAAGCAATAATGGAGCATTAATAAAGCAATTAGAGACAATAAACTTATGATTCTTCCAAGTGCCGTGTCTACAAACTGAAGACGCGAATGAAGTGGCGAGGAATACAGTCTCGCTCGAGCAGAAAAGTAGCATTCAATTAAGGCAAGTGTTGCATAGACACTCCTAAGCACGAGAGTCAAGATGACAAGTATGGTCGAACAAATTGTGAAAGATTTAAGAGACCCGTAAGTTAAGCTTACGGAAGTACCAGAAGATGAAGTGTCAATTTTACGAGAATATAGGCGGGTTGACTTATTCAGACATACGAGAGTTACGAGAAGAATCGCATCGTGAAGATTCACATGGTAGAATTTCCTTAGTGGAGTTAACCGGTTTCCGTTATGATGATAAAGCTAAGAAATGCCAAGAAGAAAGAAGTATGAGTAGATGTTGGCCCCAAGAGGATGAGAGACGCAACAAGAAGCTTTTATTTATGGAAAGACTTAAGTATATATTGTAGTACTTTTTCACATACATGAGGAAGCCTAACAGAAGAGCTAGTTGACCCGGAGATACAACTTAGTAACTAGTCTATTCGCACCGCTCTAGCCCCACTAGGTGAATCCCTAACAACCACAAGCCGTTGAACTCTCGCTTCAACACTCCTAACGCCTAGTTGTGTAAGTCAACAAGTGAGTTTTGCTTACGTGACAGAAGACAGATTGAAAGCAAAGGTAAAGCCGTCCAGTGATCAAGTTAAGGTTACGAAGTGAATGGACGCTATATGGGGATAGAATATTTGAGAAGGTGTACTTGAAGGACATCATAGAAGAATGGTTAAGCCTGTGAAAGAAAGTTATACGACAAAACAAGGCCGAGGAGGGTATAGTTATCCTATGAAAGAAGAAGGAAGCATAAAGTGTAGAATGAACTAACGGAGTTCAAGGTAAGAGTACCCCGAGGAGGGTAGCCTTCGTGGGAATGGAAACATGAAAAGTAAGAAGTAAGGTAAGTTGTTGACCTTGGAGAAGGTCAGGTATAAATAAGCTGGCTGGTGACAACCAAGAACGCACATGTGCCGGTTGTATATTGATGAGTGTAGATAGGAAGGGTAGATAAGACTATGGGAATATAGAGGATCGGTAACAAGATCTTGGAGTATTTCCGGTGGTTCGATGTAGGTAGTGAGGAAGTATGTCAACTGAAGCACAATTGTCTTAATCAAGTAATATTGCATGGGCTCAAGGCAATTAACTGTAATACACCTCCCAGGGAGGGATTGTAACGGCCCTTTTTGACGACCTTCTTAGGTAATGGGATTGGCATATTTTGAAACACAGATTAGAACCTTTAAGTTTTGATCATGATAAAGGGAACTAGTGGATCAAGAGGAAGGTGAAACTTTCCTAGTTGCCTTACGCAAATGGGAAAATATATAAAGAGGATGCATGATATTTTCGTGATAATGAAACAGATTATATGTTGTTGTCCTGAACAAGATATAAGTCAAAGTTTCTAGACTCGCCCGAAGGAGCCATGGTGGCCATGGTGTGAATCGGATGACCGAGTTATAGTGACGCTACAAGCTTTGAGCTTAGGATGTTAGTACTGAGAAGTAATGAGTTGGAAATTTCAGTGGTTTTGAATGGGGAATTTCTTCTAGCATTTCCCACAGGGCATACTGGTACGGTGATGAGGAAAAGGACGGGACGGTAAAGCTGTATTATGATTATCGAGATATCCGTATGGTGTACGACAAGTAGAGGTATCATCGCCGTAGTGGACGGCTCGTTAGACTAGTTTCATGTGATTCCAGTGTTTTATATGACCGACTTGAAGTCGGGATGTCACTAACTAAGGGTAAGAAAAGAAAGGACCTACGTAAGACGGCATTTTTGGACCGGTATGGTCACTACTAGTTGTGATGAAGTTGTTTGAGCTCACGAGTACGATCGACGAGCTTAGAGATTTTATAAATGACTATCAATCGATTTTTAGAATCGGATTACAGTGGTGGTGTACAATGTGTGGTTTTTCAGGAGGTTCCAAGGTGGACCATAACCTAATGTTATTCATGACACTACTGATGTGCGAGATGTATGAATGATTCTTTAAGTTTTGACTCTTGATAAGGGTTTGTTGTACCCTTAGAGTTGAGAGGAACAAGGTTAACACGGGATGACAATAATACAAGTTATGCGGGATAATATTTATGAGCAGAGTTATCTAAGTGGGAGTTAGGACGTCTAAAGTGACTTCCTAGGACATGAAGTGACAACGGGAGAGATCAAGTTAATCCAACGAAGACCAAGGTGGTATTTTCGCTGCTACCTCCAAGGAATGTGGAGGAGGTATGCAACTTTTAGGTTGGTGGGCTATAACTACCGAGTTGCGGAATGGTTTCAACGCCCTTCCTTTTTGAGGAAGTATACGAGAATGGTATGGTCCCAGCCGTGTCCGTGGAGCTTTGAAAAGCAGCAGAGGTGAGTGATCTCTACTCCGATATCTTTTACACAAACAAAGAGTCTTGTGGACTTGGTGACAAATAGTGATGCATCCAAGCGCGGCTTGGGATGCAAATGAAGTAACAAGAGAGGTTTCGTGTATGTGTTATACAACTTTGGGTATATGAGAGTCAAAGAAAGCTTCATCAAGAGCTTCATCCATGGAAATGGATGAAGGAGAGGAGAAGGAGTTAAGAAGCAAGGAAGAAGAAGGGAGGGAGGAAGAGTAGCTTACCAAACTGGATCTAAGTCTCCTCCACTGCAGCAAAGAGCTTCGAAGGCAAGGATGGTGAAGAAGGATCACAAGAGAGGAAGAGTGGGAAAATGAACGTGAATGAGAAAGAGTGAAGAGAGAGGGAAAGGTGAGCTACAAAAGGGTGGGGATAACAAAGGGTCAACTGTCCCACTTGTCTCCTTACTCAAGGAACTGAGGGGTTGGAAAGCAAAAGGTGGAATAACAAAGTGTCAGTCCGGGATTTTGGAATAAATCCCGACACTCAGCACCCCGTGCCTGTGGGAAGATTGAGCCGCGCACATGGGAATATCGAAAAACCGCTCAATAGCCGGAATAAAAATTCCGGATGTTACAATGGTTATAGTGGGTTTTTCCAAGTCCCAATTCAGCCGGATGACCAATAAAAAACTACATTAACTTGTCCAATGGGAACATTTGCATATAGGAGAATGCCATTTGGGCTATGTAATGCACCCGCCACCTTTCAAAGGTGTATGATGGCTATTTTTTCCGAATATATTGAGAATATTATGGAAGTGTTCATGGATGATTTCTCGGTGTATGGCTCTTCCTTTGATCATATTCTTGCTAATCTATCTTTGGTGTTGAACAGGTGTGAGGAAACTAACCTTGTTTTAAATTGGGAGATATGAGACTTCATGGTAAGTGAAGGTATAGTCTTGGGACATTTGGTCTCCCATCGAGGCATTGAAGTTGATAGAGCTAAAATTGACACTATAGAGAAATTGTCACCACCTAGCTCGGTGAAGGGGGTAAGGAGTTTCTTGGGGCATGCCGGTATTTACCGGAGGTTTACTAAAGATTTCTCTAAATTAAGTCTCTCGCTAACCTATTAATGAAAGATGTTGAGTTTGTTTTCTTGAAGGATTGCATTGAAGCTTTTTATAGGTTGAAGAATGCTTTGATCATCGCCCCAATTATGCAACCTCCAGATTGGAGCTTACCGTTTGAGGTGATGTGTGATGCGAGTGACGTGGTGATGAGGGACCATCCGAGCTAGCATCTCCGGAGTATGAGGGAGCTATCACACGTTCCCGAGCTAAGCAAATTGAGCATGAGACCGAGGGCTTGCTGATGTTATTAGCTACAAATGTTCATAACAAGGCTTGGCTCCTAAGTAAGCAAGAGAGCAACGACGCCAAGGCACAGGACTCAGCCAGCCCCGCACATGACGCAGCTGCTCCTCCCCACATTTCCAGCACCGGTCCATGTCTCTCATTGAGGAATGAGGTTTTTTAAGGCCTGCTTAGTGATTGTGTGTTTTAAGTAGCCCATTGGGCTTAATTTCCAGATTTTATTATGTCTTTTGTTTAAAGAGCTGAAACTATTTAAAGGCTCTTTTCATTACTTTTTAGGTAGATTATTATTGGTGAAAAACACTTGTTTTCAGATTTCATCTTCAATCAAAGGCGAGTTTTGATTGAAGAGTTATTGTGATCAGATTTGGCTTAGTTGTTTCGCGTGTGTCAATTGCTCTCGGGTTCTTGGTGATCGTGAGATTCCATAAGCATCCTCCTCGTGTTGTCGATGTTCTAAGTCGGCTGTGTGAGGTTGTAAGGGGCTGAGTTCGTTGCATCGTTCTTGGTGGTTCTTGATCCCGAGATCAAGGGTTTCCACGTCGTTTGTGTCGGGTTCATCTACATCGTACCTTTCCTTTAATTTCCGTACCTTCGTATTCAGTTTAGCGTCTTCTTTTGTTCCCTTTGTTCGCAGTCCACGCAGCACACGAACAGCCCTAGTCGGCTGCCTTAATCTTGCTGTTCTGCGTCCTTTCCTTCCTTCCGTCGTCTAGATCGAGCCAACGTCGGGTCTGCCCCGTATCAATTGGTATCAGAGCTCAAGGGTTGACGACGGATCGATCTTGTGTCTTTCCTTCTTATCGTGTCAGTTTTGAATTCTGCGAGCTTTCTTCTTGTGTTCTTGAAACTGATTGTGCTTGACTTGTTGTGTTGAAGGTTGTGTTGGTTTGTGAGTATCCTAGGCTGGCCATCACCATCTCCTCGACAAACCCTACTGCCGCCGGCCTTTGCTTACACACGCCCTGTCGCCCATAAACCCTAATTGCCATTGCTGCCGGCTGTGCCCTACTCGGTTGTGCCCTAACCGGCTGTGCCCTAATCGACTGCCATTGGACTTGTTATTCTTCAAACTCCATAACCCACGTTCAAGCACTAGGAGAAGATCTCTTTTGTTTCAATTTTAATTTATTTTGTAATTATTAGCCAGATTTGTTGGTCAAGGAAGTTCCTACATTTTAGGTAACAAAAAGCATATCATTCAAAAAAAAAAAAAAAGAAGTTGATCATTCAAAAAAAAAGAGAAGTTTTATTACATTTTATTTGATTTTGTGATCTTTAGTATTGTATGTTATCTTGTGGTGCAAACTGCCTAATCACGTCATTATCTCCCAGCACTCTCGAGGCTTTCAGCAAGAACATACGCTCGGCTAACCATCGGCAACCCATCACCCTCATCGTCCGCACCCTCATCGCCCACACCCTCATCGCCTGCACCCTCATCTCTCACCACGTCTTCCCTCTCACCTTGCTACCTCTAACCTAGCCTCGGATTACTCACACTCCAAGGCAGTCCGGAAGTGCAACAAGTAGAGCTTTAATCGGTGAGTCTTCTTCTTTTCTTCTCTTCAAACATTCTGTTAGGTGATCTTCTTAAGTCCTTGTGATTCAATTCTGTATTGTTGAGTTTGAGCTGATTTCGCATAGAACTGAATTGCATTGAGTCCTAATCAATTTTTGGTTGTTTTGGATACCTAGACACCTTAACTCAAGTGGGGTTTTTGACTCATTCGAAGCGATTCATCAACAAGCCTGACTATCACAAGAGTGTGAGTAGAAAAAGGAGTGAAACACTTGAGAGGTGTTTTGATTTCTAACCTTAACATATTCAGTGTTTGTTTTCTTTGTGATAATGTCTACCCATAGCCGTGTTTCGACGACGAGCCCCGAGCCGACAGATCCGACAACATTCAGCTTGTTGAAGCAAATGAACGACAACATTGCCGCTTTGACCACTCGTATGAGGGCTCCAGAAGCTCGCCAGCCCTTAGCTTCAGCCTTTGAGCAAGGAGACCATTCACAGCAGCCACCGCAGCCCCGAGGTCCTTTGCCCAACCAACGAGCCGCCTTTGAGGCCGCTAACATGGCGCAGCAAGGCAATACACCGTAGGAGCTTTTGCAGCCGCCTCTTCAAGGCCACCCGGGTCACCGATATGGGTATGATCCTTGTCCCAACTCTCCTTTACCTAGAAACGTTGTCCCTCCCATTAATATGCACAGGTACAATGAGGAAGAGGAACAGTCAATGACGGGAGAGGCTTGGGCTCCACCACCATAGCAAGGGTATCAAGGATATCAACGTAGGAACCGGGAACCCGAACAAGACGGGATTGATAAGATAAAGGTGAAAATCCCCGTCTTCAAGGGCAAGTGTGATCCGGATACATACATGTTGTGGGAGACCAAGATAGAGAAAATTTGGTCATGCCACAATTTTTCCGAGCACAAGAAGGTGCAATTGGCGGCCTTGGAATTTCAGGAATTTGTTCTTATTTGGTGGGATAAGCTAGTACGGGAAAGGAGACTTGCTCTTGATCCCCCCGTGGCTAATTGGGAACAAAGAGCAAGACGGACTCGGAAAGGTCAAAATCAAAATTCCCGCTTTTGAAGGAAAGTGTGATCCCGACGTCTACACGGAGTGGGAAACTAAAGTTGAGCAGATTTGGTTGTGTCACAACTTCAGCGAGCCTAGGAAGGTTCAACTAGCAGCTCTTGAGTTCCAAGGCTATGCTTTGGTATGGTGGGATCACGTAGTCAAAGAAAGAGTTCGAGCCTTGGATCCTCAAATCAGCACATGGGAGCATATGAAGGCACTAATGAGGGCTAGGTTCGTTCCACCTCACTATACCCGAGAGCTTCGACAACGGCTGGAAAATTTGAGACAAGGCTCACTTAGCGCCGAGGAAGCCTATACGAATATGCAAGTTGCTATGGTGAAGGCCAACGTTCTAGAGGATGAAGAAAACACTATGGCAAGGTACCTTCGTATTCTGAATTCTAATTTGGCTAATGAGGTTGATATGTATCCATACAGCACCATGGAGCAATTACTACACTTGGCCATCAAGGTGGAAAGGAAGACTAAGGTGCGAAACTAGGAATACAAGCCACCTTCCGGGACGCCCAATGCTTGGCAAGCACACAGCAGCCGGCTGCATAGCCACGGCAGGGAGCAAGGAGTCTGGAAGGAGGAGAGGAAATCGGCACCTATAGGCCAAGAAGGACAAAGAAAGTCGTCTACAACAGCCACTACACCACGATCCTTGAATGAGCCTTCAAGTGATCATCGAGGGAGTATTTCTATCTCTAACTCTAGAACTAGGGACATTGTGTGTTTTAAATGCCAAGGTAGAGGTCACATGAGTAGAGAATGTCCTCATAGACGCACTTTGATGATAAATCATCTAGGAGAGTATGAGAGTGAGGATGATGTGGAATTAGATGATGAAAATGCCTTAAATGATGACAATGAACAAAATGAGAATGATGATTGCATTGAGTATGAACAAGGTGAATCTTTGATAGCTAGGAGAACTTTGCATGTCCAACTAGCACCTTGTGAGGATAACCAACGTGAAAATCTGTTTCATACTAGATGTAGCATTAAAGGAAAAGTGTGTAATGTGATAATTGATGGTGGAAGTTATTGCAACATAGCTAGCACTGAAATGGTAAACAAATTACAACTTCTTACATTTTATCACCCTAGGCCATATAAACTACATTGGATGAATGAATGTGGAGAACTTAAGGTTAATAAGCAAACTAAGGTCAATATAACATTAGGATCATATGAGGATGTTATTACATGTGATGTTGTGCCTATGAATGCTTGTCACTTGTTGCTTGGTCGTCCATGGCAATATGATAGGAAAGTTGTCCATGATGGGTTTTCTAACAAATATAGCTTTGAGTATAAGGGTAAAACTTTAACACTTAAACCTATGACACCTTTACAAATAGCCGAGTACTATGAGAACAAGAGGGTAGAGCAAGGAACCCCTCCCAAGCCTAAGATCACACGGCCAAAGAGTAAAGAGAATAAAACCCATCAAACATTGTTAGTACAACCAACAAGTAGCTATCTTGAGTCTAGGAATGAATTTGTCACTAACTATGCTTCTATTGATGTGCTAATGATGAATTTGTGTAAATCTCTAGTGAATGTGCCTCATGACTCTACGAACCCACTTCCTAGATCTATTCAGGGGCTATTAGATGAATTTAGAGACGTTTTTCCTGATGATATTCCAGCCGGCTTGCCGCCCATTAGGGGCATTGAACACCAAATAGATTTAATACCCGGAGCCACTCTTCCCAATAGGCCCGCCTATAGGATGAACCCTACGGAAGCCCAGGAAATTCAGAACCAAGTTCAAGCCTTGCTAGATAAGGGGTATGTGCGGGAAAGCCTTAGTCCTTGTGCCGTTCCCGTTCTGCTAGTACCCAAGAAGGATAATACTTGGAGAATGTGTATTGATTGTAGATCAATCAATAACATTACTATCAAGTATAGACACCCGATTCCCCGTTTAGATGATATGCTTGATGAGTTACATGGAGCTACAATTTTCACTAAGATTGACCTTAGGAGTGGCTACCATCAAATTAGAATGAAGGAAGGGGATGAATGGAAAACAGCTTTTAAAACCAAATTTGGACTCTATGAGTGGCTAGTAATGCCTTTTGGTTTAACTAACGCTCCTAGTACTTTCATGAGATTAATGAATCATATTTTGAGACCTTATATTGGTTTATTTGTTGTAGTCTACTTTGATGACATTCTTATCTATAGTAAGACTTTAAAAGAGCATGAAAATCATTTGAGAGATGTGCTTGCTACCTTGCGTATAGAATACTTGTATGCTAATATTCAGAAATGTGATTTCTATACTAACCGAGTGATTTTCCTTGGTTTTGTAGTAAGTGCCAATGGCTTGCAAGTGGATGAGGACAAGGTGAAAGCAATCAATGATTGGCCCACTCCTAGGACTGTTGGTGACGTGAGGAGCTTCCATGGCTTAGCTACCTTCTATAGAAGGTTTGTGAGAGATTTCAGCACCATTGCAGCCCCACTCACGGCTTTGACCAAAAAGAAGGTTCCTTTTGAGTGGAATGAACCGCAGCAAAGAGCCTTTGAAGAGCTCAAAAGACGCCTCACCTACACACCACTACTAGCTCTACCGGACTTCACTAAACCCTTTGAGGTTGAATGCGACGCATCCGGCATTGGTATTGGCGGCGTCCTTATGCAAGAAGGTAAGCCTCTAGCTTTCTTTAGTGAAAAATTGAAAGGTGCATGCTTAAACTATTCTACATATGACAAAGAATTGTATGCCTTGTTTAGAGTACTCAAAACATGGCAACATTACCTTTGGCCTCAAGAGTTTGTTTTGAAAACCGATCATGATTCACTTAGACACTTTAGGAGCCAAGATAAGCTAGATAGACGGCATGGTAGGTGGATGGAGTTCATAGAAACCTTTCCTTACATTATCAAGTATAAGAAAGGAAAGGATAATATCGTAGCAGATGCATTGTCTAGGAGATACACCTTAATCACCACTTTGGATTCTAGGATGTTAGGTTTTACTTACATTAAAGAATTATATGTGGATGATGCTGAATTTGGGAAGATATTTCATAGATGCACTACTCAAGGCCCTTATGATAAGTACTTTGTGTTTGAAGGTTTCTTGTTTAAGGTGGATAAGATTTACATACCTAGATGTTCCCTTAGGATCTTATTGGTGGAAGAAGCCCATAAAGGAGGTTTAATGGGGCATTTTGGGAGGGACAAAACTTATAACATGTTGCAATCTCACTTTTATTGGCCTCATATGTTAAGGGATGTAGAACACATGCTTAAGAGGTACATTGAATGTCTTAAGGCCAAAGCTAGGGTACAACCCCACGGGCTGTATACGCCCTTACCGACGCCTAATGGCCCTTGGGAGGACATAAGTATGGATTTCATTGTTGGACTACCTAGGACTAAGAAAGGAAGAGATTCCATTTTTGTGGTAGTAGATAGATTCTCTAAAATGGCACATTTTATTCCATGTCATAAAACTGAAGATGCATATAATGTTGCTAATCTTTTCTTTAAGGAAATAGTTAGATTGCATGGAATACCTAAACTATTGTTAGTGATAGAGATGTCAAGTTTTTGAGTTTCTTTTGGAAGACACTTTGGGGAAAAATGGGCACTAGATTACTATTCTCGACCTCTAGTCATCCCCAAACAGATGGGCAAACGGAAGTCACCAATAGGACCCTAACGACCCTCCTTAGAACCATGTTGAAAGATAACTTAAAAGAATGAAAAGACATGTTACCACATATTGAGTTTGCTTATAATCGCACCATGCATTCTTCCACTTCGTTATCACCTTTCAAATGTGTTTATGGATTTAACACTTTAACTCCTTTGGACTTATTACCGATTCCTCGAAAGGATCGAGTAGCTTTTGATGCATTGGAACAGGTGGACTACATTAAGGAACTTCATGCTAAGACCAAGGCTGCACTTGACAAGAAGGGCGTTGAAACTACAGCTCGGAATAACAAGGGACGTCGGAAGATGGTTTTCCAGCCCGGCGACTTAGTTTGGCTACATCTAAGGAAAGAGCGGTTTCCGACAAAACGCCATTCCAAGCTAGCACCACGAGGTGATGGACCATTCAAAGTCTTACACCGGATTAATGACAATGCATATGTGTTGGACTTACCGGAAGAGTATGGAGTTAGCACCACTTTAATGTAGGAGATTTGAGCCCCTATGAAGGAGATTCGGAACAAGATGAAAATTCGGGGTCGAATTCTTTCCAAGAAGGAGTGGATGATGTAGGACCATCACATGGAAGCTATCAAGGTCCCATTAATAGAGCAAGAGCTAAGGAGATCCAAGAGATTATGTCAAGGGAAGTGCTATTGCTTGACACAATGCGTGAACCATTTAAGTTCATACATCATGTGTTAATCTTTTGATGAATGTAGGAGCAAGTGAACCAAGCAAGGATTGTCCGTGATTGAGTCGATCTAGGCACAATGATCTCGAACCAGGCTGAATGAAGCGATTTCGGAATGCGGAATGGATTTAGGTGATGAAATGGCACAGGAATGGTGAAGAGAAGAACCAAAGAGATGTCAACGAAGGAACCAAGGCTGAAGAGCCAAAACCCCAATCGTGAATGCTCTAGACCCGTCTCCAATACAACTTTACACTAGCTCCGGCTGGACTAGCACAAAGAGGGACTCGTGAAGGCTCGTAGCACCAATCCGAAGGCGGTTGACACAAACAAGCTCAGCCAAGCAACAACAGCAATGCCAACCAAAAACTCTCTTGTTCTTTGATTGATTTTGTGAAATGATTACAAATGTAATTCTAAGCAATTGGGAATAA
This sequence comes from Fagopyrum homotropicum, assembly GCA_033239125.1. NCBI lineage: Eukaryota > Viridiplantae > Streptophyta > Magnoliopsida > Caryophyllales > Polygonaceae > Fagopyrum > Fagopyrum homotropicum. The sequence goes on from BSWB01000005.1 coordinate 66,854,338, forward strand.
CGTAACTAATCTGCAGCTAAAGAGGCTATCTATATAGACTCTTTTATCTAGACAAAATAAAGAAAAGAGAATTAAAAACATTAGTGGGAATGTGGTAATAAGAGAGCTTCCTCTAATGTAGTTAACAACCTAACAAACACTAATTTCAGCTTAAAAATAGGCTGACTTATTCAATTAACTCTAGGAGTGTGCTGGACGTTTTTTAGGAGCAAAATGGGCTATCCGAATGGGCTGAGTTGTTCAACAGATCCATGAGTGATTTGGATGTGTTTTAAGAGCCCAAATGATGATCCCGAATGGGCTGAATTGTTACTCTCTTGGACCTCTTTAAACGTGATCAGCTGGCTGCCTTCTTGGGCTGTTTTAGATGTGAGCAGCAGCCTACCCTCTTGGACTGCCTTGGATGTGTTTGCTTGCCTCCCCTCTTGGGCTGCCTTGGACGTGAGCAGCAGGCTATCCTCGTGGGCTGCTTTGGACGTGATCAACATCTCCTCTCCTGGGCTGCATTGGACGTGGGCAACAGCCTCCTCTTGGGCTGCATTGGCGTGAGCAACAGCCTCCCCTTGGGCTGCATTGGCGTGAGCAACAACCTCCTCTCCTGGGCTGCATTGTACGTGAGCAACAGCCTGCATGGTCTCCTCGAGCTGCATGGGAAGTGAGTACGTCGGCATGGTCTCCTTGGTTGGTTCGCTTGCTCCTACATTCACCAAAAGATTAACACATGATGTATGAAAATTAAATGGTTCACGCATTGTGTCTAGCAATAGCACTTCCCTTGACATAACTTCTTGGATCTCCTTAGCTCTTGCTCTAGTAATGGGACCTTGATATCTTCCATGTGATGTTCCTACATCATCCACTCCTTCTTGGAAAGAATTCGACCCCGAATTTTCATCTTGTTCCGAAACTCCTTCATAGGGGCTCAAATCTCCTACATTAAAAGTGGTAGTAACTACAAAACCAAGAAAAATCACTCGGTTAGTATAGAAATCACATTTTTGAATATTAGCATACAAGTATTCTATACGCAATGTAGCAAGCACATCTCTCAAATGATTTTCATGCTCCTTTAAGGTCTTACTATAGATAAGAATGTCATCAAAGTAGACTACAACAAATAAACCAATATAAGGTCTCAAAATATGAAGTGGAATCGTAGAGTCATGAGGTACATTCACTAGAGATTTACACAAACTCATCATTAGCACATCAATAGAAGCATAGTTAGTGACATATTCATTCCTAGACTCAAAATAGCTACTTGTTGGTTGTACTAACAATGTGTGATGGATTTTGTTCTCTTTACTCTTAGGCCGTGTGTTCTTAGGCTTGGGAGGGGTTCCTTGCTCTACTCTCTTGTTCTCATAGTACTCGGCTATTTGTAAAGGTGTCATAGGTTTAAGTGTTAAAGTTTTACCCTTATACTCAAAGCTATATTTGTTAGAAAACCCATCATGGACAACTTTCATATCATATTGCCATGGACGGCCAAGCAACAAGTGACAAGCATTCATAGGCACAACATCACATGCAATAACATCCTCATATGATCCTAATGTTATATTGACCTTAGTTTGCTTATTGACCTTAAGTTCTCCCCACTCATTCATCCAATGTAGTTTATATGGCCTAGGGTGATAAAATGTAAGAAGTTGTAATTTGTTTACCATTTCAGTGCTAGCTATGTTACAACAATTTCCTCCATCAATTATCACATTACACACTTTTATTTTAATGCTACACCTAGTATGAAACAGATTTTCACGTTGGTTATTCTCACAAGGTGCTAGTTGGACATGCAAAGTTCTCCTAGCTATCAAAGATTCACCTTGTTCATACTCAATGCAATCATCATTCTCATTGTCATCATTTAAGGCATTTTCATCATCTAATTCCACATCATCCTCACTCTCATATTCTCCCAGATGATTTATGATCAAAGTGCATCTATTAGGACATGCTCTACTCATGTGACCCCTACCTTGGCATTTAAAACACACAATGTCCCTAATTCTAAGTTAGAGATAGGAGTACTCCCTCTATGATCACTTGAAGGCTCATTCAAGGATCGTGGTGTAGTGGATGGTGTAGAAGACCTTCTTTGCCCTTCTTGGCCTATAGGTGTCGATTTCCTCTCCTCCTTCCGGCCTCCTTGCTCCCTGCTGAGGTTATGCAGCCGGCTGTTTTGTGCTTTCCACGCAGTGGGCGTCCCGGGAGGTGGCTTGTAGTCCCGGTTTCGCACCTTAGTCTTCCTTTCCACCTTGATGGCCAAGTGTAGTAATTGCTCCATGGTGCTGTATGGATACATATCAACCTCATTAGCCAAATTAGAATTCAGAATACGAAGGTACCTTGCCATAGTGTTTTCTTCATCCTCTAGAACGTTGGCCTTCACCATAGCAACTTGCATATTCGTATAGGCTTCCTCAGCGCTAAGTGAGCCTTGTCTCAAATTTTCCAGCCGTTGTCGAAGCTCTCGGGTATATTGAGGTGGAACGAACCTAGCCCTCATTAGTGCCTTCATATGCTCCCATGTGCTGATTTGAGGATCCAAGGTTCGAACTCTTTCTTTGACTACGTGATCCCACCATACCAAAGCATAGCCTTGGAACTCGAGAGCGGCTAGTTGAACCTTCCTAGGCTCGCTGAAGTTGTGACACAACCAAATCTGCTCAACTTTAGTTTCCCACTCCGTGTAGACGTCGGGATCACACTTTCCTTCAAAAACGGGAATTTTAATTTTGACCTTTCCGAGCCCGTCTTGCTCTTGATAGGGCCGAAGGTTATCTCGTCCTTGCCTTGGCTGCTGGAATGGCCGATTGTAGCCCTCCCACGTGTGGTCCTCAGCTTCATTCCGTCGCTGAAAGTCATCAACAAATGGTGGCATGTTAGAAGCATTAGGAAGAACGTTGGACTGTACATTACCTTGATCCGGAGGATCCGGCTCTCTAGTAACACGTGAAGGACCGCCAAACTCATAGTTGGTTCTAAAAAGGTGGTGTTTCAATAGACTGATCATCTCAGGCGTGACGGTCTCGCTACTTGACTTGTTGGGACTTAGGGACCTGGACATGCTCAAGTAACAAACAAAGAAACTGGTTAGGTTAGAAAAACAAAGATCTCACTTGTGTATCGCTCACACTCTCGTTGGTATTGCCTAGCTGGTGACTCGAGTTGTAAGGATCCAACACCTTAAGATCGCGATTTCCGAACCTTCTTAGCAACCCTTTGGAACTAGAACTGCTGAAACTGAATGTTAGTGTCAAAGATGAATTAAGACACCTCTAATTGGAGTATTGACCGTTGGGTTGGTGTAGGTACGGTGAATTGTGTTTAGAATGACGTTTTGAGCTGATTGAAAGAGTCGACTTGTGCTTGATTAATAAAAGAAAGGGCCAGCCGTTTTTTGTAGTGTTTTTTTTTTTTTTGAAAGATATCTTAGACTTTGTCAAAGATTTGTAGGAGAGAGAAGTAACCGTAATTGATTGCAGATAGGGTTACCGAAACGTGTATGCAGCGTTTGAGCTTTCTCTTTTGTTTTGTTTTCGTTTTGTGTTTGCCTCTCCTCAAGATGTTGTCTGGCTTTTGAATTGGCACACTTCAAGCACAAGTTAGATCTCAATTGGATAAGCAATAAGGTTAACAAGAAGAAGAAGTGATCAATTGTACCAACTGTGCTCTGATACTAACTGATACGGGATTGTCCGTGATTGAGTCGATCTAGGCACAATGATCTCGAACCAGGCTGAATGAAGCGATTTCAGAATGCGGAATGGACGTAGGTGATGAAATGGCGCAGGAATGGTGAAGAGAAGAACCAAAGAGATGTCAACGAAGGAACCAAGGCTGAAGAGCCAAAACCCCAATCGTGAATGCTCTAGACCCGTCTCCAATACAACTTTACACTAGCTCCGGCTGGACTAGCACAAAGAGGGACTTGTGAAGGCTCGAAGCACCAATCCGAAGGCGGTTGACACAAACAAGCTCAGTCAAGCAACAACAGCAATGCCAACCAAAAACTCTCTTGTTCTTTGATTGATTTTGTGAAATGATTACAAATGTAATTCTAAGCAATTGGGAATAACGTAACTAATCTGCAGCTAAAGAGGCTATCTATATAGACTCTTTTATCTAGACAAAATAAAGAAAAGAGAATTAAAAACATTAGTGGGAAGGTGGTAATAAGAGAGCTTCCTCTAATGTAGCTAACAACCTAACAAACACTAATTTCAGCTTAAAAATAGGCTGACTTATTCAATTAACTCTAGGAGTGTGCTGGACGTTTTTTAGGAGCAAAATGGGCTATCCGAATGGGCTGAGTTGTTCAACAGATCCATGAGTGATTTGGATGTGTTTTAAGAGCCCAAATGATGATCCCGAATAGGCTGAATTGTTACTCTCTTGGACCTCTTTAAATGTGATCAGCTGGCTGCCTTCTTGGGCTGTTTTAGATGTGAGCAGCAGCCTACCCTCTTGGACTGCCTTGGATGTGTTTGCTTGCCTCCCCTCTTAGGCTGCCTTGGACGTGAGCAGCAGGCTATCCTCGTGGGCTGCTTTGGACGTGATCAACATCTCCTCTCCTGGGCTGCATTGGACGTGGGCAACAGCCTCCTCTTGGGCTGCATTGGCGTGAGCAACAGCCTCCCCTTGGGCTGCATTGACGTGAGCAACAACCTCCTCTCCTGGGCTGCATTGTACGTGAGCAACAGCCTGCATGGTCTCCTCGAGCTGCATGGGAAGTGAGTACGTCGGCATGGTCTCCTTGCTAGGTTCGCTTGCTCCTACTTCCCTTGACATAACTTCTTGGATCTCCTTAGCTCTTGCTCTAGTAATGGGACCTTGATATCTTCCATGTGATGTTCCTACATCACATCCCAAAACGGATGGGCAAACGGAAGTCACCAATAGGACCCTAACGACCGTCCTTAGAACCATCTTCAAAGATAACTTAAAAGAATGGGAGGACATGTTACCACATATCGAGTTTGCTTATAATCGCACCATGCATTCTTCCACTTCGTTATCACCTTTCAAATGTGTTTATGGATTTAACCCTTTAACTCCTTTGGACTTATTACCGATTCTTCGAAAGGATCGAGTAGCTTTTGATGCTTTGGAACAGGCGGACTAGATTAAGGAACTTCATGCTAAGACCAAGGCTGCACTTGATAAGAAGGGCGTTGAAACTGCAGCTCAGAATAACAAAGGATGTCGGAAGATGGTTTTCCAGCCCGGCGACTTAGTTTGGATACATCAAAGGAAAGAGCGGTTTCCGACAAAACGCCATTCCAAGCTAGCCCCACGGGGTGATGGACCATTCAAAGTCTTACACCGGATTAACGACAACGCTTATGTGTTGGACTTACTGGAAGAGTATGGAGTTAGTACCACTTTTAATGTAGGAGATTTGAGCCCCTATGAAGGAGATTCGGAACAAGATGAAAATTCGGGGTCGAATTCTTTCCAAGAAGGAGTGGATGATGTAGAACCATCACATGGAAGATATCAAGGTCCCATTACTAGAGCAAGAGCTAAGGAGATCCAAGAAGCTACGTCAAGGGAAGTGCTATTGCTTGGCACAATGCGTGAACCATTTAATTGCCATACATCATGTGTTAATCTTTTGGTGAATGTAGGAGCAAGCGAACCAAGGGAGGAGACCATGCCGACGTGCTCATTTCCCAGGCAGCTCGAGGAGACCATGCCGACGTGCTCACTTCCCAGGCAGCTCGAGGAGACCATGCAGACGTTATTCACTTCCCATGCAGCCCAAGAGGATAGGCTGTTGCTCACGTCCAAGGTAGCCCAAGAGGGGAGGCTGTTGGTCACGTCCAAAACAGCCCAAGAAGGTAGCCAGCTGATCATGTTCAAGGAGGCCCAAGAGAGTAATCAGCTCCCTCATTCGGATCATCACTAGGGCTCTTAAAAACCATCCAAATCACTCATGGATCTGTTGAATAATTCGGCCCATTCGGATAGTCCATTTGGCTCTTAAAACCGTCCAACTCACTCCAAGGATCTATTTTGAATAAGTCAACCTATTTCCATGCTGATTAGTTGTTTGTTAAGTTGTTAGCTACATTAGAGGACGCTCTCTTATTACCACCTTCCCACTAATGTTTTAGTTTTCTTTTCTTTATTTTTGTCTAGATAAAAGAGTCTATATATAACCTCTTTTAGCTGCTGAATAGGTACGTTATCTTCATTGCTTAAGAATTACAATTGTAATCATTCACAAAATCAATCAAAGAACAAGAGAGTTTTTGGTTGGCATTGCTGTTGTTTGCTTGGCTGAGCTTGTTCGTGTCAACCGCCTTCGGATTGGTGCTTCGAGCCTTCACGAGTCCCTCTTTGTGCTAGTCCAGCCGGAGCTAGTGTAAAGTTGTATTGGAGACGGGTCTAGGGCATTCACGAAGTGGGGTTTTGGCTCTTCAGCCTTGGTTCCTTTCGTTGACTCTCTTTGGTTCTTCTCTACACCTTCTTGCGTCCATTCACCATCCACGTTCCATTCCGCATCTAGATTCACCTCATTCAGCCGGATTCGGGATCATTGTACCTAGATCGACTCATTCACGGACTAATACCGTATCAGGTGCGGTTCTTCAAACGAGTGATCTTCCCAAGATTTGGAACACCAAGAGTGAATATAAGTGATGGATGAAAGCATTTCACATCTAGAAACTTTGGAGCATTGTTGGCCAAGTACGAGGTGACTCACAAGGTTGTAACACCTTATTACCCCCAAACAAGTGGGCAAGTTGAGATCTCCAACCGGGAGATCAAGGGGATTTTGGAAAAGGCGGTTTCAAGGACTAGAAAGGATTGGGCCATGAGGCTTGATGATGCTTGTAGGCAAATAGAACTGCCTTCAAAACACGAATTGGAACAACCCCCTACAAGTTGTTTTGTGGCAAGTCTTGCCACCTCCCGGTCGAAATGCAGCATAGAGCGTTTTGGGCCATAAAGTGGTTGAACTTTGACATCATGGAGGCCGGTGAGAAGAGGTTTCTAGACATCAATGCACTTTAGGAGCTTAGACTTGATGCTTACGGGAATGCCCGAATCTACGAGATGGCTCATGCCATCTCGTAGCCTACATTTGAACCTTGCTGGGACGAGCAAGCGACAATATGGGGTATTTTGATGACGTGATTTATGACACTAGATTAGGCACTCTTTTAGGTAGTTTTTGCATTCATTCATGCATGGTTTTGCCTATGTTCGGGACGTTTATGCTTAATCAAGTCATTTTGTCGGAATAGACGTCTACATGAGCATTTGTCGGTTTTGTAGTTATTTTGGAGACCTTTCATGCATTATTGATCACATCCGAGGATCAAGCCTCGTGACGGACCGAATTCGAGGTTCCAATGAAGCAGGCCTAGAGAAAAGAAGAAGAAATTTACCTTAGTTGATGCGAGCCATGCACCGGCTTTGTGTTTAGCCATGATCCTAGCCATGCAACCACTCATCTCGGTTCAGCCCCCACCCATCTCGGCTGAGATGCTCTTTGAAGGGACCGAGATCACCTGTTGGACCACCTTGACACTTAGCACACTCCTTCTAGCCCACGACATTTCGCTCCCATGATGGAGAAGAAGTGTTATATTGCAACTTGCACACATTTTGCAGAGGATTCTCACCTTGGACTAAATTTTGAATCTTTTTTGGCAAGTCATCGTGTGGAGAAGAGAAAAAGAAAGCTCCCATTGAAGAGCAGAAGAAGAACACACCATTTGATAGCTTTAGAGTGAGTTTTTGAGATTCTTGTAGTGAGGAAAGTTGTAGAGATTGTTGTGCTCGTTTTGAATCTACTCTTGGAAAGTTGTAAATTGGTTCTAAACTCATTAATCAACTTGTCTTGCTTTATATTGCTTCCTTTCTCCTCATCTAGCTAGCATGCATATGTGATGATATGATGATGAATGATTTTAAGATAATTGTTGTTGGCTATGTAGCATGAGATTCTAGGGAGATGGATGAAAGGTTATGGCTAGGATTATGATAGATTGAACTTAGATGTATCTTAGGATAGTTGCTTCCTCAAAATTCCTATCTCAATTTACAATCTCAACCTGTTCTTCAACCGTGTCGGCCGAGATGTGCTTGATCCACCCGAGGTGTGTGAGTTGTTGTTCTTATGGTGTTATATATTCATGGTAGGGAGTTGGAGAGTTGAAATTCTAGTGTTTGTTAAGCCTAATCTAGCTTAAGGTGACTTTTGTTAGTAGACTAAGTGAGGGGAGAGACTTACCCGGTAATTCCAGACCTTAGGTATAGAAGATGAAAAACGTTAATTAGTAGTGAGCCTCACAATCCGCTATTGGATTGAGTGTGTTAGGATTTGTAACACCCCGAATCCACGGGACTCGGGATGCTACGGGCGGAGACCTCACAATTGTAAGAGCATTAGTCCTTGGAGCCTAGGAGCCTTGTTGAGCCTTATCTGAGCCCTAGTTGGACTCTTTCAGCCGCCCCAACGAACTAGGACGGTCGCCCCCGCGGCTAGGCGCCCCTGCGCCTCACAAAACCGCCCTTGCGGCTCTGTGTGGGTACACCCGCTTTCGTTGACTCTTTGACCCGTGCTTTGCGGCTGACTTCCTTTATAAGCCTCCCTTTGCTTCTCTAAGAGGGTTTCTTCTTCCTCTTCAGCTCCCTTTCCATCCTTATGTTCTTCTTCTTCTTCATCTTCTCTTCTTGATCTTCCTTTGATCTTGTGAGAAGGCTTTGAGAGTTTGTTTGAGGTTTTGAGCTTGGATGATCTTGAGCTTGTTGCTAAGAGTTGTTGATGTTGGGTTGAGGTTGTGGAAGTGATGTTTGCTCCTGGTTGCAGCTTAGGGTTTGTTGTGGTAAGCTCTTCACCTCCATCTTCCTTTCTTTCTTTCTTTCTTTCTTTCTTTCTTCTTCTTTGCTTCTTTCTTTCTTTCCTAGCTTAGGATCACAAGCTGAGCTTGTGTGGATCCTTTCCTAGCTTTTCTGATGTTCCTACATATGTATATGTGTATGTGTGTTGTTGTGGTTTGATGAAGAAGTGAAGAGAGTCGAGAAAGATATCGAAGAGAAGTCGGGGCTAGCATTCTGCACAGACAGCCACCCCTGCGCCTGACCTTGGCCGCCCTTGCGCGTGCTTGTGAGCCGCCCCTGCGCCTTGAGTGAGCCGCCCCTGCGCCTCACTAGGTCAACTTGGAGTTCTTACTTCTATTGGTGCTTTCAGGGCATACCTTGTTGGTATGTCTCTTTCCTTCCTTTCCTTTGGCCTTGGCTTAGATGTTGGCTAGGCTAGCTTGGTTAGGATGAGTGGCATGATAGAGATGTGCCTTAGGCACTCGTGTTGATGTTGAGGTTATGCCTTAGGCATTTGAGAGCATGTTATGATCTTGAGGTTTAGACTGAGGTTGTAGCTTGGTTTGGTTATGGAGACGAGTCTCCTAACCCTTGTAGTATTTGATGTTGTGTGCCTTGCTATTGCAGGCGTTGATTACTTCCCTAAGGGGAAGTTGTGACGTGGTATTGGATACGAGTATTACAGGTAAGTCCATAGGACTTACTTAGCGTTCAGTTGTGAGTTTGTATGATTGTGATGGTTGTGTATGTTCATATGATTGTGCATTTGTAACCTAAACTGGATTAGGATGACTATTTATGATATTAAATGACCCAAGTGTATTATAACGGGTCGTAACCACTTGCCTCCGCCTGCGGGTAGGAGGAGGTACCCTGAAGATGATTTCGCACGAGGGGACGAGTGATGATCACCCCCATGCAAAACTCCTGTGTTACGTTGGATGGGACGAGGTTCTTGAGGCTCCTCGTGTTACAAAATAAGTTGAATTAGTAATGAAATAACATAATTGAAAGATAATAAATGAATATGTGTGGCATTGCATGTAATAGATGTGGATGTGTGTGTGTGCTATTACCTTCATACTTATTCTTTACTGTAGCTAACGGTGTATACCGTGTTGTAGATGATCCGCAGGTTAGGAAGACTACAGAGTGAGCCAGATGTGGTGACCAGCCGAGGACTTCTGTACATTAGGACTGCGTGGGACATGGGATCTTTTGTATCAGATGTTTACGGTTGATGTTTTGTACTCGGCTTTGTGTTTGTAAACCTTTTTGATGTATCTTATATAGCTTTTATGTATTTGGTTTTAATCTACCTGTGCCTTGTTGTAAGATCCAGTGAACTTGTTGTCAGGCTAGGGTCAAGATCTATTGTGAGATCCTAGCCCAATGTGACACTCCGAGTCCCGCGGATTCGGGATGTTACAACAATGGGTCCCGACCCTTAGCCTTGCAACAATTTTACCGGACCTTTCCAACAAGGAACAAATAAAGGCAAAATACTTGAAGCGTTTATAATGTATGCGCGGGAAAACCGAAAGGTAAAGGTATAACGTGGAAACTCAGCCGAGTCCTCAAAAAACATAACTCCAAAACAAACATACGTAAGTCTACAACATAACAACATAAATCCATCCCCGTCCTATAATGTACGGAGACCCTGACTGTTCACTCCTCCGCGTCACTCGGCGGCATCCCTAACTTGCATGGGCATCTACAAAATCAGTATAAAACAGTTATCACACATTCTAGGCCTTATCAAGATAGCAAGGGTACAAACACACATAGTACACATAACACACATCATGCTCATATATATACAAACCGATGCTTATCTTCTTTATAAATTATTCCATTACTAGTTCCATTCGTTCCAAAGTGTGACACAAGTAGTCTTATAACTCTCGCCGCTGTCCCCGTGTAACTAACGGGAGTAATGCGAAGCTCTCCTCGTATACCATGTGGAGTGATGAAGAAGCCCGCCTATATACCATGTATGACCTGGTCGCAGAGAGCCTTCCTGTCTCCCTCGGGAGCTCGGCAGTGATGTCACTGCCCGATAATAATAAACAAGTGGGCCAACAATATATATATATATATATATATATATATATATATATATATATATATATATATATATATATATATCCAAGTCATCCTAATCCGGTTTTGATGATCATAAACAAGCTAAAACACACACCACCATCACTCATCAAATAATGCATAAAAGCGGCTAAGTAAGTCCGGAGACTTCCCTCACTCAAGGTAACTCGAATAAAACCACTCTCAGCCTTCCGCAAGAAAACGCTCAACTCCTGACCTAACGAGGCACACTATCAACAACTATTATACGCTAGAAGCCCTCGAATTTCTAGTCCCCAAAACCTATATGAGGTCATAACTCAACATGCTAGGTCCAACTCGTAATCCCAAAGATCATCCTGAGATCGAAACGAAAACTCTACAAGCTCATAATCCATACACAAGTACCTAAGGTTCAAGGCCACTGCATGACATTCACTGTAAGTTATGCTAGATTCACCTGGCATGATATACTACTAGAATCATAACTAAATAAGAGAGAAGGTACTGACAAAAGATCCAAGGCGGTAGACGATCTACGGATGTCGCGAACGGATACGATAGCCTTTATCGGGGCGGTTCCGGACCTAAAACCAAGGCTAAGCAAATTTAGCCTCAACACTAAATTTGAAAGGAAGATTTAACGCATAAAAATCTACGGAAAAATCCCATTTTCAAAACAAGGGTAACCACTCCCAAAAACATTTTCCGTAATAAGCTTTGGGTCAAAACTATGATTTACACAAGGGCAAAAACTGCACACATTTCAAGAACATAGGGTCAAGACTGCAATAACACAATTCAGCAGGGCATAAACTAAAATCTCCAAAAAGAGTGGGTCAAAAATACAAAATATTAAGGAGTGGGTACAGATTGTAATTAAGCTCAAATTCAGGGGGTCAAATTACAATATGCAAAATTCATCTCCTTTAAACTTTAATCACGCATAGAGGGAAGGAGGAGGAGCTCCGGCGGCTAGTGTCGGTGCAAGAGGAGGAAGGAGTGGCGGCACAGAGGCGGTCCAACGCTCTGCAGGGGTGGCCTCCAAGCGACGGGCGAGGACAGAGAAGAAGGGGGAGATGGGCGGCGGCGTGCCCATCCTACTAGCGGCTCCGATCGCTCAAGCGGAGGCGTGGAGGCGGCTCCCCTTTGTTCCGGCGGTTCCAGTTGTGCAGCTCTCTTCTCCGGTGGATCCCATAAGGTACAACTCTCTTGCAGTGTGTCGGTTCCCCAAAAGTGCAGAGAAGAAAAGAAACGGGTAGATGGGAAGACGGGGAGATGAAGAGAGAATGGCAGGAGGGTAGGCTGGGCTAGGAGACAGAAGGGGAAAAAGGAGGGGTCATGTGAGAGGGGTGAGGGGTCGGCCAGAGGGGCAAGGAGTCGGTACTATAACCATCCGCGAGAGAGAGAGAGCGAATTGCAACCATAAAAAAAAAGGACAAAGAAAAGGAGGAAGAAAAGGAATAATAAGATAGACTTGATTAAACCATTCGGAACGGGATATCCGAATCGGAATACTTCCGGACCTCTTCCGAAAAATAAACCAAAAATATAAATATACTTGGGACAACTATTTAACGTCATAAAATACTTTTAAAAATATAAAAAGGAATACTAATAAAAATATCGATAGAAGTAAGAAGAAAGAATATCGAAATACACCCAAATAAACGGGGCGTTTTCATCAGATCCCTAAAAATAAGTTTCGTCTCGAAACTTCCTAAACGCAAAACTCTCGATCAAACGCATCTCGCTAACCATTTGGAACACGTAAACGTGGCAATTAAGGCCCTTTAATCCAAAGTATACTCGCATAAACACATCAAGACTCCGCAAGGTACACACACATACTCATACGAAACACACATAACATATCACATCACAAATCACATAAGCACAACCAAGGAAAGATCTCGGGACTAACCCGACGGTCCTATAGATTTCGCTAAATCAGCGTAAAACTTGGGATAGTTCCTCCGGACACTATCCTTGCTCTCCCACGTAGCCTCCTCGGTTCCTCGTTTCGACCACTGCATTCTCATCATCGGTATCTCCTTCGACCGAAGGCGTCTCGTTCTACGCTCCAAAACCGCAATCAGATGCTCTACAACAGTATGGTCCGGCTCAACCACTAGGTTGATACGGTGTTAATCCGTGATTGAGTCGATCTAGGCACAATGATCTCGAATCCGGTTGAATGAGGCGATTTCAGAATGCGGAATGGAATGTAGATGATGAATGGCGCAGGAAAGGTGAGAGAAGAACCAAAGAAAGAGTCAATGAAGGAACCAAGGCTGAAGAGCCAAAACCCCAATCGTGACTGCCCTAGACCCGTCTCCAATACAACTTTACACTAGCTCCGGCTGGACTAGCACAAAGAGGGACTCGTGAAGGCTCGAAGTACCAATCCGAAGGCGGTTTGACACAAACAAGCTCAGCCAAGCAACAACAGCAATGCCAACCAAAAACTCTCTTGTTCTTTGATTGATTTTGTGAATGATTACAAATGCAATTCTAAGCAATGGAAATAACGTAACTAATCTGCAGCTAAAGAGGCTATATAAATAGACTCTTTTATCTAGACAAAAATAAAAGAAAAGAAAGCTGAAAACATTAGTGGGAAGGTGGTAATAAGAGAGCTTCCTCTAATGTAGCTAACAACCTAACAAACCACTAATCAGCATGGAAATAGGCTGAATTATTCAAACATATCTTTGGGAGTGAGCTGGCCGATTTCTAAGAGCCAAATGGGCTATCCGAATGGGCTGCATTGTTCAACAGATCCATGAGTGATTTGGATGTGTTTAAAGAGTCCAAATGATGATCCGAATAAGCTGAATTGTTACTCTCTTGGGCCTCTTTGAACTTGATCAGCTGGCTGCCCTCTTGGGCTGTTTTGGACGTGAGCATCTCCTCCCTTTGCTCTTGGGCTGCCTTGGACGTCTCCTCCCTTTGCTCTTGGGCAGCCTTGGACGTGAGCAGCAGGCTAACCTCGTGGGCTGCCTTGGACGTGATCAACAACCTCCTCTTGGGTTGCATTGAGCGTGAGCAACAACCTCCTCTTGGGCTGCATTGGCGTGAGCAACAACCTCCTCTTGGGCTGCATTGGTGTGAGCAACAGTCTCCTCTCCTGGGCTGCATGGGACGTGAGCAACAGCCTCCTCTTGGGCTGCATTGGCGTGAGCAACAGTCTCCTCTCCTGGGCTGCATGGGACGTGAGCAACAACCTCCTCTTGGGCTGCATTGGCGTGAGCAACAGTCTCCTCTCCTGGGCTGCATGGGACGTGAGCAACAGCCTGCATGGTCTCCTTGAGCTGCATGGGAAGTGAGCACGTCGGCATGGTCTCCTTGCTTGGTTCGCTTGCTCCTACATTCACCAAAAGATTAACACATGATGTATGGAAGTTAAATGGTTCACGCATTGTGTCAAGCAATAGCACTTCCCTTGACATAACTTCTTGGATCTCCTTAGCTCTTGCTCTAGTAATGGGACCTTGATAGCTTCCATGTGATGGTCCTACATCATCCACTCCTTCTTGGAAAGAATTCGACCCCGAATTTTCATTTTGTTCCGAATCTCCTTCATAGGGGCTCAAATCTCCTACATTAAAAGTCGTGCTAACTCCATACGCTTCCGGTAAGTCCAACACATATGCATTGTCATTAATCCGGTGTAAGACTTTGAATGGTCCATCTCCTCGTGGTGCTAGCTTGGAATGGCGTTTTGTTGGAAACCGTTCTTTCCTTAGATGTAGCCAAACTAAGTCGCCGGGCTGGAAAACCATTTTCCGACGTCCTTTGTTATTCCGAGCTGCAGTTTCAACGCCTTTCTTGTCAAGTGCAGCCTTGGTCTTAGCATGAAGTTCCTTAATGTAGTCCACCTGTTCCAAAGCATCAAAAGCTACTCGATCCTTTCGAGGAATCGGTAATAAGTCCAAAGGAGTTAAAGGGTTAAATCCATAAACACATTTGAAAGGTGATAACGAAGTGGAAGAATGCATGGTGCGATTATAAGCAAACTCAATATGTGGTAACATGTCTTCTCATTCTTTTAAGTTATCTTTCAACATGGTTCTAAGGAGGGTCGTTAGGGTCCTATTGGTGACTTCCGTTTGCCCATCTGTTTGGGGATGACTAGAGGTCGAAAATAGTAATCTAGTGCCCATTTTTCCCCAAAGTGTCTTCCAAAAGAAACTCAAAAACTTGACATCCCTATCACTAACAATAGTTTTAGGTATTCCATGCAATCTCACTATTTCCTTAAAGAAAAGATTAGCAACATTATATGCATCTTCAGTTTTATGACATGGAATAAAATGTGCCATTTTAGAGAATCTATCTACTACCACAAAAATGGAATCTCTTCCTTTCTTAGTCCTAGGTAGTCCAACAATGAAATCCATACTTATGTCCTCCCAAGGGCCATTAGGCGTCGGTAAGGGTGTATACAGCCCGTGGGGTTGTACCCTAGCTTTGGCCTTAAGACATTCAATGCACCTTTTCAGCATGTGTTCTACATCCCTTAACATATGAGGCCAATAAAAGTGAGTTTGCAACATGTGATAAGTTTTGTCCCTCCCAAAATGCCCCATTAGACCTCCTTTATGGGCTTCTTCCACCAATAAGATCCTAAGGGAACATCTAGGTATGCAAATCTTATCCACTTTAAACAAGAAACCTTCAAACACAAAGTACTTATCATAAGGGCCTTGAGTAGTGCATCTATGAAATATCTTCCCAAATTCAGCATCATCCACATATAATTCTTTAATGTAAGTAAAACCTAACATCCTAGAATCCAAAGTGGTGATTAAGGTGTATCTCCTAGACAATGCATCCGCTACGACATTATCCTTTCCTTTCTTATAGTTGATAATGTAAGGAAAGGTTTCTATGAACTCCATCCACCTACCATGCCGTCTATCTAGCTTATCTTGGCTCCTAAAGTGTCTAAGTGAATGATGATCGGTTTTCAAAACAAACTCTTGAGGCCAAAGGTAATGTTGCCATGTTTTGAGTACTCTAAACAAGGCATACAATTCTTTGTCATAAGTGGAATAGTTTAAGCATGCACCCTTCAATTTTTCACTAAAGAAAGCTAGAGGCTTACCTTCTTGCATAAGGACGCCGCCAATACCAATGCCGGATGCGTCGCATTCAACCTCAAAGGGTTTGGTGAAATCCGGTAGAGCTAGTAGTGGTGCGTGGGTGAGGCGTCTCTTGAGCTCTTCAAAGACTCTTTGCTGCGGTTCATTCCACTCAAAAGGAACCTTCTTTTTCGTCAAAGTCGTGAGTGGTGCTGCAATGGTGCTAAAATCTCTTACAAACCTTCTATAGAATGTAGCTAAGCCATGGAAGCTCCTCACGTCACCAACTGACCTAGGAATCGCCCAATCATTGATTGCCTTAACCTTGTCCTCATCCACTTGCAAACCATTGGCACTTACTACAAAACCAAGAAAAATCACTCGGTTAGTATACAAATCACATTTTTGAATATTGGCATACAAGTATTCTATACGCAATGTAGCAAGCACATCTCTCAAATGATTTTTAAGCTCCTCTAAAGTCTTACTATAGATAAGAATGTCATCAAAGTAGACTACAACAAATAAACCAATATAAGGTCTCAAAATATGATTCATTAATCTCATGAAAGTACTAGGAGCGTTAGTTAAGCCAAAAGGCATTACTAGCCACTCATAGAGACCAAATTTTGTTTTAAAAGCTGTTTTCCATTCATCCCCTTCCCTCATCCTAATTTGATGGTAGCCACTCCTAAGGTCAATCTTAGTGAAAATTGTAGCTCCATGTAACTCATCAAGCATATCATCTAAACGGGGAATCGGGTGTCTATACTTGACAGTAATGTTATTGATTGCTCTACAATCAATACACATTCTCCAAGTATTATCCTTCTTGGGTACTAGCAGGACGGGAACGGCACAAGGACTAAGGCTTTCCCGAACATACCCCTTATCTAGCAAGGCTTGAACTTGGTTCTGAATTTCCTGGGCTTCCGTAGGGTTCATCCTATAGGCGGGCCTATTGGGAAGAGTGGCTCCGGGTAATTAATCTATTTGGTGTTCAATGCCCCTAATGGGCGGCAAGCCGGCTGGAATCTCCTCAGGAAAAACGTCTCTAAATTCGTCCAACAGCCCCTAAATAGATCTAGGAAGTGGGTTCGTAAAGTCATGAGGCACATTCACTAGAGATTTACACAAACTCATCATTAGCACATCAATAGAAGCATAGTTAGTGACATATTCATTCCTAGACTCAAGATAGCTACTTGTTGGTTGTACTAACAATGTTTGATGGGTTTTGTTCTCTTTACTCTTAGGCCGTGTGATCTTAGGCTTTGGAGGGGTTCCTTGCTCTCCCCTCTTGTTCTCATAGTACTCGGCTATTTGTAAAGGTGACATAGGTTTAAGTGTTAAAGTTTTACCCTTATACTCAAAGCTATACTTGTTAGAAAACCCATCATGGACAACTTTCCTATCATATTGCCATGGACGACCAAGCAACAAGTGACAAGCATTCATAGGCACAACATCACATGTAATAACATCCTCATATGATCCTAATGTTATATTGACCTTAGTTTGCTTATTGACCTTAAGTTCTCCACACTCATTCATCCAATGTAGTTTATATGGCCTAGGATGATAAAATGTAAGAAGTTGTAATTTGTTTACCATTTCAGTGCTAGCTATGTTGCAACAACTTCCTCCATCAATTATCACATTATACACATTTCCTTTAATGCTACACCTAGTATGAAACATATTTTCACGTTGGTTATCCTCACAAGGTGCTAGTTGGACATGCAAAGTTCTCCTAGCTATCAAAGATTCACCTTGTTCATACTCAATGCAATCATCATCCTCATTTTGTTCATTGTCATCATTTAAGGCATTTTCATCATCTAATTCCACATCATCCTCACTCTCATACTCTCCTAGATGATTTATGATCAAAGTGCGTCTATTAGGACATTCTCTACTCATGTGACCTCTACCTTGGCATTTAAAACACACAATGTCCCTAGTTATAGAGTTAGAGATAGGAGTACTCCCTCGATGATCACTTGAAGGCTCATTCAAGGATCGTGGTGTAGTGGACGGTATAGAAGACCTTCTTTGCCCTTCTTGGCCCATAGGTGCCGATTTCCTCTCCTCCTTCCGGCCGCCTTGCTCCCTGCTGTGGTTAGACAGCCGGTTGTTTTGTGCTTTCCAAGCATTGGGCGTCCCGGGAGGTGGCTTGTATTCCCGGTTTCGCACCTTAGTTTTCCTTTCCACCTTGATGGCCAAGTGTAGTAATTGCTCCATGGTGCTGTATGGATACATATCAACCTCATTAGCCAAATTAGAATTCAGAATACGAAGGTACCTTGCCATAGTGTTTTTTTCATCCTCTAGAACGTTGGCCTTCGCCATAGCAACTTGCATATTCGTATAGGCTTCCTCAGCGCTAAGTGAGCCTTGTCTCAAATTTTCCAGCCGTTGTCGAAGCTCTCGGGTATATTGAGGTGGAACGAACCTAGCCCTCATTAGTGCCTTCATATGCTCCCATGTGCTGATTTGAGGATCCAAGGTTCGAACTCTTTCTTTGACTACGTGATCCCACCATACCAAAGCATAGCCTTGGAACTCGAGAGCGGCTAGATGAACCTTCCTAGGCTCGCTGAAGTTGTGACACAACCAAATCTGCTCAACTTTAGTTTCCCACTCCGTGTAGACGTCGGGATCACACTTTTCTTCAAAGACGGGAATTTTGATTTTGACCTTTCCGAGTCCGTCTTGCTCTTGATAGGGGCGAAGGTTATCTCGTCCTTGCCTTGGCTGCTGGAATGGCCGATTGTAGCCCTCCCACGTGTGGTCCTCAGCTTCATTCCGTCGCTGAAAGTCATCAACAAATGGTGGCATGTTAGAAGCATTAGGAAGGACGTTGGACTGTACATTACCTTGATCCGGAGGATCCGGCTCTCTAGTAACGCGTGAAGGACCGCCAAACTCATAGTTGGTTCTCAAAGGTGGTGTTCCGGCTGGTGGTGTTCGTGCTTCCATAGTCTCCACTCGCTTGGATAGTTTAGCTACGGAATCGGACAATTGTTTCAATAGACTGATCATCTCAGGCGTGACGGTCTCGCTACTCGACTTGCTGGGACTTAGGGACTTGGACATGCTCGAGTAACAAACAAAGAAACTGGTTAGGTTAGAAAAACAAAGATCTCACTTGTGTATCGCTCACACTCTCGTTGGTATTGCCTAGCTGGTGGCTCGAGTTGTAAGGATCCAACACCTTAAGATCGCGATTTCCGAACCTTCTTAGCAACCCTTTGGAACTAGAACTGCTGAAACTGATGTTAGTGTCGGAGATGAATCAAGACACCCCTAATTGGAGTATTGATTGTCGTGTAGGTATGGTAAATTGTGTTTAGAATGACGTTTTGAGATGATTGAAAGAGCTTGCTTGTGCTTGATTAATTAAAAAGGGCCAGCCGTTTTGTATAGTCTTTTTTTTTTTGAAAGATCTCTTAGACTTTGTCAAAGATTTGTAGGAGAGAGGTAACCGAAATTGATTCAATGAGACGTGTGGGAGAGCAGGTTACCGAATTGTGTATGCAGCGTTCGAGCTCTTTTTGCTTTTGTTGTGATTTTTGTTTACTCTCCTCAAGATGTTGTCCGGCTTTTTGAATTTGCACACTTCAAGCACAAGTTAGATCTCAATTGGATAAGCAATAAGGTTAACAAGAAGAAGAAGTGATCAATTGTACCAACTGATACGGTGTTAATCCGTGATTGAGTCGATCTAGGCACAATGATCTCGAATCCGGTTGAATGAGGCGATTTCAAAATGCGGAATGGAACGTAGATGATGAATGGCGTAGGAAAGGTGAGAGAAGAACCAAAGAGAGAGTCAATGAAGGAACCAAGGCTGAAGAGCCGAAACCCCAATCGTGACTGCCCTAGACCCGTCTCCAATACAACTTTACACTAGCTCCGGCTGGACTAGCACAAAGAGGGACTCGTGAAGGCTCGAAGCACCAATCCGAAGGCGGTTTGACACAAACAAGCTCAGCCAAGCAACAACAGCAATGCCAACCAAAAACTCTCTTGTTCTTTGATTGATTTTGTGAATCATTACCAATGCAATTCTAAGCAACGGAAATAACGTAACTAATCTACAGCTAAAGAGGCTATATAAATAGACTCTTTTATCTAGACAAAAATAAAGAAAAGAAAGCTGAAAACATTAGTGGGAAGGTGGTAATAAGAGAGCTTCCTCTAATGTAGCTAAATAACCTAACAAACCACTAATCAGCATGGAAATAGGCTGAATTATTCAAACATATCTTTGGGAGTGAGCTGGCCGATTTCTAAGAGCCAAATGGGCTATCCGAATGGGCTGCATTGTCCAACAGATCCATGAGTGATTTGGATGTGTTTAAAGAGTCCAAATGATGATCCGAATCAGCTGAATTGTTACTCTCTTGGGCCTCTTTGAACTTGATCAGCTGGCTGCCCTCTTGGGCTGCCTTGGACGTCTCCTCCCTTTGCTCTTGGGCTGCCTTGGACGTGAGCAGCAGGCTAACCTCGTGGGTTTCCTTGGACGTGATCAACAGCCTCCTCATGGGCTGCATTGGGCGTGAGCAAAAGCCTCCTCTTGGGTTGCATTGGGCGTGAGCAACAACCTCCTCTTGGGCTGCATTGGCGCGAGCAACAGTCTCCTCTCCTGGGCTGCATGGGATGTGAGTAACAGCCTCCTCTTGGGCTGCATTGGCGTGAGCAACAGTCTCCTCTCCTAGGCTGCATGGGACGTGAGCAACAACCTCCTCTTGGGCTGCATTGGCGTGATCAACAGTCTCCTCTCCTGGGCTGCATGGGACGTGAGCAACAACCTGCATGGTCTCCTCGAGCTGCATGGGAAGTGAGCACGTCGGCATGGTCTCCTTGCTTGGTTCGCTTGCTTCTACATTCACCAAAAGATTAACACATGATGTATGGAAGTTAAATGGTTCACGCATTGTGTCAAGCAATAGCACTTCCCTTGACATAACTTCTTGGATCTCCTTAGCTCTTGCTCTAGTAATGGGACCTTGATAGCTTCCATGTGATGGTCCTACATCATAGGTCCTCGTGGCTAATGACGTGCCTTGGGTCATGCATGTACTGATGTAGGACCATCACATGGAAGCTATCAAGGTCCCATTACTAGAGCAAGAGCTAAGGAGATCCAAGAGGTTATGTCAAGGGAAGTGCTATTGCTTGACATAATGCGTGAACCATTGTATTTCCATACATCATGTGTTAATCTTTTGATGAATGTAGGAGAAAGTGAAACAATGCAGCCCGAGACCATGCCAACGTACTCACTTCCCATGCAGCTCGAGGAGACCATGCAGGCTCCTGTTGCTCACGCCAATGCAGCCCATGCTCATGCCCAATGCAGCCCATGCTCACGTCCAATGCAGGCCCAAGAGGAGGCTGTTGATCATGTCAAAGGTAGCCCAAGAGGGAGGCAAGCAAACACGTCCAATGCAGCCCAAGGAGGGAGCCAGCCGATCACTTTCAAAGAGGCCCAAGAGAGTAACAATTCAGCTCATTCGGATCATCATTTGGGCTCTTTAAACACATCCAAAACACTCATGGATCTGTTGAACAATGCAGCCCATTCGGACAGCCCATTTGGCTCTTAAAAAACGTCCAGCACACTCAGCTTGCACTCCAAGGATAAGTTTGAATAATTCAGCCTATTTTTGTGCTGAAATAGTTGTTTGTTAGGTTGTTAGCTACATTAGAGGAAGCTCTCTTATTACCACCTTCCCACTAATGTTTTCAACTTTCTTTTCTTTATTTTTGTCTAGATAAAAGAGTCTATTTATATAGCCTCTTTAGCTGCATATTAGTTAGGTTATTCCCAATTGCTTAGACTTACATTTGTAATCATTTCACAAAATCAATCAAAGAACAAGAGAGTTTTTGGTTGGCATCGCTGTTGTTGCTTGGCTGAGCTTGTTTGTGTCAACCGACTTCGGATTGGTGCTTCGAGCCTTCACGAGTCCCTCTTTGTGCTAGTCCAGCCGGAGCTAGTGTAAAGTTGTATTGGAGACGGGTCTAGAGCATTCACGATTGGGGTTTTGGCTCTTCAGCCTTGGTTCCTTCGTTGACTCTCTTTGGTTCTTCTCTCACCCTCCTGCGCCATTCACCATCTTCGTTCATTCCGCATTCTGAATTCGTTTCATTCAGCCGGATTCGAGATCATTGTGCCTAGATCGACTCAATCACGGACAATCCCGTATCAGTTGGTATCAAGCACAGTTGGTACAATTGATCACTTCTTCTTCTTGTTAACCTTATTGCTTATCCAATTGAGATCTAACTTGTGCTTGAAGTGTGCCAATTCAAAAGCCGGACAACATCTTGAGGAGAGGCAAACACAAAACGAAAACAAAACAAAAGAGAAAGCTCAAACGCTGCATACACGTTTCGGTAACCCTATCTGCAATCAATTACGGTTACTTCTCTCTCCTACAAATCTTTGACAAAGTCTAAGATATATTTAAAAAAAAAACACTACAAAGAAAAACGGCTGGCCCTTGTTTTTATTAATCAAGCACAAGCAAACTTTTCAATTATCTCAAAACGTCATTCTAAACACAATTCACCGTACCTACACCAACCCAACAGTCAATACTCCAATTAGGGGTGTCTTGATTCATCTCCGACACTAACATTCAGTTTCAGCAGTTCTAGTTCCAAAGGGTTGCTAAGAAGGTTCGGAAATCGCGATCTTAAGGTGTTGGATCCTTACAACTCGAGCCACCAACTAGGCAATACCAACGAGAGTGTGAGCGATACACAAGTGATATCTTTTTTTTCTAACCTAACCAGTTTCTTTGTTTGTTACTTGAGCATGTCCAGGTCCCTAAGTCCCAGCAAGTCGAGTAGCGAGACCGTCACGCCTGAGATGATCAGTCTATTTAAACAATTGTCCGATTCCGTAGCTAAACTATCCAAGCGAGTGGAGACTATGGAAGCACGAACACCACCAGCCGGAACACCACCTTTGAGAACCAACTATGAGTTTGGTGGTCCTTCACGTGTTACTAGAGAGCCAGATCCTCCGGATCAAGGTAATGTACAGTCCAACGTTCTTCCTAATGCTTCTAACATGCCACCATTTGTTGATGACTTTCAGCGACGGAATGAAGCTGAGGACCACACGTAGGAGGGCTACAATCGGCCATTCCAGCAGCCAAGGCAAGGACGAGATAACCTTCGGCCCTATCAAGAGCAAGACGGGCTCGGAAAGGTCAAAATCAAAATTCCCATTTTTGAAGGAAAGTGTGATCCCGACGTCTACACGGAGTGGGAAACTAAAGTTGAGCAGATTTGGTTGTGTCACAACTTCAGCGAGCGTAGGAAGGTTCAACTAGCCGCTCTCGAGTTCCAAGGCTATGCTTTGGTATGGTGGGATCACGTAGTCAAAGAAACAGTTCCAACCTTGGATCCTCAAATCAGCTCATGGGAGCATATGAAGGCACTAATGAGGGCTAGGTTCGTTCCACCTCACTATACCCGAGAGCTTCGACAACGGCTGGAAAATTTGAGACAAGGCTCACTTAGCGCTGAGGAAGCCTATACGAATATGCAAGTTGCTATGGTGAAGGCCAACGTTCTAGAGGATGAAGAAAACACTATGGCAAGGTACCTTCGTATTCTGAATTCTAATTTAGCTAATGAGGTTGATATGTATCCATACAACACCATGGAGCAACTACTACACTTGGCCATCAAGGTGGAAAGGAAGACTAAGGTGCGAAACCGGGAATACAAGCCACCTTCCGGGACGCCCAATGCTTGGAAAGCACAAAGCAGCCCACAAGGAAGCCGGCTGCATAGCCACGGCAGGGAGCAAAGGGTCCGGAAGGAGGAGAGGAGATCGGCACCTATGGGCCAAGAAGGGCAAAGAAAGTCGTCTACAACAGCCACTACACCACGATCCTTGAATGAGCCTTCAAGTGATCATCGAGGGAGTACTCCTATCTCTAACTCTAGAACTAGGGACATTGTGTGTTTTAAATGCCAAGGTAGAGGTCACATGACTAGAGAATGTCCTAATAAACGCACTTTGATCATAAATCATCTAGGAGAGTATGAGAGTGAGGATGATGTGGAATTAGATAATGAAAATGCCTTAAATGATGACAATGAACAAAATGAGAATGATGATTGCATTGAGTATGAAGAAGGTGAATCTTTGATAGCTAGGAGAACTTTGCATGTCCAACTAGCACCTTGTGAGGATAACCAACGTGAAAATCTGTTTCATACTAGGTGTAGCATTAAAGGAAAAGTGTGTAATGTGATAATTGATGGGGGAAGTTGTTGCAATATAGCTAGCACTGAAATGGTAAACAAATTACAACTTCTTACATTTTATCACCCTAGGCCATATAAACTACATTGGATGAATGAATGTGGAGAACTTAAGGTCAATAAGCAAACTAAGGTCAATATAACATTAGGATCATATGAGGATGTTATTACATGTGATGTTGTGCCTATGAATGCTTGTCACTTGTTGCTTGGTCGTCCATGGCAATATGATAGGAAAGTTGTCCATGATGGGTTTTCTAACAAATATAGCTTTGAGTATAAGGGTAAAACTTTATCACTTAAACATATGACACCTTTACAAATAGCCGAGTACTATGAGAACAAGAGGGTAGAGCAAGGAACCCCTCCCAAGCCTAAGATCACACGGCCTAAGAGTAAAGAGAATAAAACCCATCAAACATTGTTAGTACAACCAACAAGTAGCTATCTTGAGTCTAGGAATGAATTTGTCACTAACTATGCTTCTATTGATGTGCTAATGATGAGTTTGTGTAAATCTCTAGTGAATGTGCCTAATGACTCTACGAACCCACTTCCTAGATCTATTCAGGGGCTGTTGGATGAATTTAGAGACGTTTTTCCTGATGAGATTCCAGCCGGCTTGCCGCCCATTAGGGGCATTGAACACCAAATAGATTTAATACCCGGAGCTACTCTTCCCAATAGGCCCGCCTATAGGATGAATCCTACGGAAGCCCGGGAAATTAAGAACCAAGTGCAAGCCTTGCTAGATAAGGGGTATGTGCGGGAAAGCCTTAGTCCTTGTGTCGTTCCCGTTCTGCTAGTACCCAAGAAGGATAATACTTGGAGAATGTGTATTGATTGTAGAACAATCAATAACATTACTATCAAGTATAGACACCCTATTCCCCGTTTTGATGATATGCTTGATGAGTTACATGGAGCTACAATTTTCACTAAGATTGACCTTAGGAGTGGCTACCATCAAATTAGAATGAGGGAAGGGGATGAATGGAAAACAGCTTTTAAAACAAAATTTGGTCTCTATGAGTGGCTAGTAATGCCTTTTGGCTTAACTAACGCTCCTAGTACTTTCATGAGGTTAATGAATCATATTTTGAGACCTTATATTGGTTTATTTGTTGTAGTCTACTTTGATGACATTCTTATCTATAGTAAGACTTTAAAAGAGCATGAAAATCATTTGAGAGATGTGCTTGCTACATTGCGTATAGAATACTTGTATGCTAATATTCAAAAATGTGATTTCTATACTAACCGAGTGATTTTTCTTGGTTTTGTAGTAAGTGGAAATGGCTTGCAAGTAGATGAGGACAAGGTGAAAGCAATCAATGATTGGCCCACTCCTAGGACTGTTGGTGACGTGAGGAGCTTCCATGGCTTAGCTACCTTCTATAGAAGGTTTGTGAGAGATTTTAGCACCATTGCAGCCCCACTCACGGCTTTGACCAAAAAGAAGGTTCCTTTTGAGTGGAATGAACCGCAGCAAAGAGCTTTTGATGAGCTCAAAAGACGCCTCACCCACGCACCACTACTAGCTCTACCGGACTTCACTAAACCCTTTGAGGTTGAATGCGATGCATCCGGCATTGGAATTGGTGGCGTCCTTATGCAAGAAGGTAAGCCTCTAGCTTTCTTTAGTGAAAAATTGAAAGGTGCATGCTTAAACTATTCCACTTATGACAAAGAATTGTATGCCTTGTTTAGAGTACTCAAAACATGGCAACATTACCTTTGGCCTCAAGAGTTTGTTTTGAAAACCGATCATGATTTACTTAGACACTTTAGGAGCCAAGATAAGCTAGATAGACGTCATGGTAGGTGGATGGAGTTCATAGATACACCTTAATCACCACTTTGGATTCTAGGATGCTAGGTTTTACTTACATTAAAGAATTATATGTGGATGATGCTGAATTTGGGAAGATATTTCATAGATGCACTACTCAAGGCCCTTATGATAAGTACTTTGTGTTTGAAGGTTTCTTGTTTAAGGTGGATAAGATTTGCATACCTAGATGTTCCCTTAGGATCTTATTGGTGGAAGAAGCCCATAAAGGAGGTTTAATGGGGCATTTTGGGAGGGACAAAACATATCACATGTTGCAAACTCACTTTTATTGGCCTCATATGTTAAGGGATGTAGAACACATGCTTAAGAGGTACATTGAATGTCTTAAAGCCAAAGCTAGGGTACAACCCCACGGGCTGTATACGCCCTTACCGACGCCTAATGGCCCTTGGGAGGACATAAGTATGGATTTCATTGTTGGACTACCTAGGACTAAGAAAGGAAGAGATTCCATTTTTGTGGTAGTAGATAGATTCTCTAAAATGGCACATTTTATTCCATGTCATAAAACTGAAGATGCATATAATGTTGCTAATCTTATCTTTAAGGAAATCGTTAGATTGCATGGAATACCTAAAACTATTGTTAGTGATAGGGATGTCAAGTTTTTGAGTTTCTTTTGGAAGACACTTTGGGGAAAAATGGGCACTAGATTACTATTCTCGACCTCTAGTCATCCCCAAACAGATGGGCAAACGGAAGTCACCAATAGGACCCTAACGACCGTCCTTCGAACCATGTTGAAAGATAACTTAAAAGAATGGGAAGACATGTTACCACATATTGAGTTTTCTTATAATCGCACCATGCATTCTTCCACTTTGTTATCACCTTTCAAACGTGTTTATGGATTTAACTCTTTAACTCCTTTGGACTTATTACCGATTCCTCGAAAGGATCGAGTAACTTTTGATGCTTTGGAACAAGTGGACTACATTAAGGAACTTCATGCTAAGACCAAGGCTGCACTTGACAAGAAAGGCATTGAAACTGCAGCTCGGAATAACAAGGGACGTCGAAAAATGGTTTTCCAGCCCGGCGACTTAGTTTGGCTACATCTAAGGAAAGAGCGGTTTCCGACAAAACGCCATTCCAAGCTAGCACCACGAGGTGATGGACCATTCAAAGTCTTACACCGGATTAATGACAATGCATATGTGTTGGACTTACCGGAAGAGTATGGAGTTAGCACCACTTTTAATGTAGGAGATTTGAGCCCATATGAAGGAGATTCGGAACAAGATGAAAATTCGGGGTCGAATTCTTTCCAAGAAGGAGTGGATGATGTAGGACCATCACATGGAAGCTATCAAGGTCCCATTACTAGAGCAAGAGCTAAGGAGATCCAAGAGGTTACGTCAAGGGAAGTGCTATTGCTTGACACAATGCGTGAACCATTGTATTTCCATACATCATGTGTTAATCTTTTGATGAATGTAGGAGCAAGTGAACCAATGCAGCCCGAGACCATGCCAACGTACTCACTTCCCATGCAGCTCGAGGAGACCATGCAGGCTCCTGTTGCTCACGCCAATGCAGCCCATGCTCACGCCCAATGCAGCCCATGCTCACGTCCAATGCAGGCCCAAGAGGAGGCTGTTGATCATGTCAAAGGTAGCCCAAGAGGGAGGCAAGCAAACACGTCCAATGCAGCCCAAGGAGGGAGCTAGCCGATCACTTTCAAAGAGGCCCAAGAGAGTAACAATTCAGCTCATTCGGATCATCATTTGGGCTCTTTAAACACATCCAAAACACTCATGGATCTGTTGAACAATGCAGCCCATTCGGACAGCCCATTTGGCTCTTAAAAAACGTCCAGCACACTCAGCTTGCACTCCAAGGATAAGTTTGAATAATTCAGCCTATTTTTGTGCTGAAATAGTTGTTTGTTAGGTTGTTAGCTACATTAGAGGAAGCTCTCTTATTACCACCTTCCCACTAATGTTTTCAGCTTTCTTTTCTTTATTTTTGTCTAGATAAAAGAGTCTATTTATATAGCCTCTTTAGCTGCAGATTAGTTACGTTATTCCCAATTGCTTAGAATTACATTTGTAATCATTTCACAAAATCAATCAAAGAACAAGAGAGTTTTTGGTTGGCATCGCTGTTGTTGCTTGGCTGAGCTTGTTTGGGTCAATCGCCTTCGGATTGGTGCTTCGAGCCTTCACTAGTCCCTCTTTGTGCTAGTCCAGCCGGAGCTAGTGTAAAGTTGTATTGGAGACGGGTCTAGAGCATTCACGATTGGGGTTTTGACTCTTCAGCTTTGGTTCCTTCGTTGACTCTCTTTGGCTCTTCTCTCACCCTCCTGAGCCATTCACCATCTTCGTTCATTCCGCATTCTGAATTCGTTTCATTCAGCCGGATTCGAGATCATTGTGCCTAGATCGACTCAATCACGGACAATCCCGTATCATGTACTCTCTCAACAGAGATACAAGAAACACCGGGTGAATACCCTCCAACCTCGGTGGAAACACTAACTTGTATGCCACCTCACCGACTCTCTCCAAAATCTCGAATGGGTACATGGCTTGGGAGGCGAAGATAGAGCAAATATGGTCATGCCACAACTTTCCCAAGCATAAGAAGGTACATTTTGCAGCTCTTGAGTTTATTGATTATGCTATGATATGGTGGGATGGTTTGGTGAAGGAAAGGAGGAGAATTTTGGATGCACCGGTAGTTACTTGGGCGCACATGAAGGCCTTGCTGAGAGCTCGGTTTGTGCCTCAACATTACACTAGGGAATTGAGGCAAAGGTTAAAGAACTTGAGGCAAGGAGCCATGACCGCCGAGGAGACCTATAATGCCATGCAAATGGCCATGGTAAAGGCTAATGTGCGAGAGGATGAAGAGACTACAATGGCTAGGTATCTTCGTATTCTCAATTCAAGTTTTTCTAACGAGATAGATCTTTTTCCCTATAGCTCTATGACAGAATTGCTCCACCTAGCAATCAAAGTAGAAAGGAAAATGAAGGCAAGAAGTCAAGGAGGTAAGGCTGTCTATGGCGCGCCTAGCTCATGGAGGAGCCAAGGAGGTCGCCAACAAGGGAATTACAACCGGGAGGTGCCAAGCAAGGAGAAGCTAGCCCCGGAGTAAGGAGGTCCAATCAAGGCTCCTTATGCAGCCCCTACCAAGTCCACGCCTACACTACCTAAAGGCACTCAAGGGAGTACTTCTAACCCTTCATCTAGAGCTAGGGATATGGTATGTTTTAAGTGCCAAGGAAGAGGGCACATGATGAAGGATTGTCCTAACAAAAGAACTTTGCTAGTTAACCATTTAGGGCAATATGAGTCCGAATCTGAGCATGAGCATGATAATGATGATTTTGAGCTTAATATGCATGATCATGATGATTTGGATGATGATGGGATTGAATATGAGCAAGGAGATTGTTTATTAGCTAAGAGAGTGTTATTTGATCATCCTAGCTAACACTTCCATGATTTGTGATAAAAGTTTGAGCATGATAATTCTTTGATAGCTAGGAGAACTTTAAGTGTACAACCTGCTCCTTGTGAAGATAACCAAAGAGAAAACTTGTTTCATACTAGATGCTCGGTTAAAGGAAAGGTTTGTAATGTTATTATTGATGGAGGAAGTTGTTGCAATATTGGTAGCACCGAAATGATATCTAAGTTGCAAATTCCTACATTTTATCACCCTAGGCCATATAACTGCATTGGATGAATGAATGTGGTGAGTTAAAGGTTAATAGGCAAGCTAAGATCACTTTTACTTTAGGCCATTATGAAGATACGGTTTTATGTGATGTTGTGCCTATGCAAGCTTGTCATGTGTTGTTAGGCCGCCCTTGGCAATATGATAGGAGAGTTATGCATGATGGTTTTACATATATATATATATATATATATTTTATTCAATGGTAAAACCGTGACTCTTAAGCTTATGACTCCCTTGCAGATTGCGGAGGCATTTGAGAAGAAGAAGGCAAGTGAGCAAGAGCAAGGACAAGCTAAGAAGGGGAGCAAGCCGTCGAGCCAAGACCCCTCCCTAGCGGCGCCTTCTAACCACCAGCCTAGCACCCTTGTGTCCACGGCCACAAAACAGCCCACAACAGCCTTGTTAGCTTCCAAACTTGAGCTACAAAATGACTACCTACCCTTAGACACCACCTTGATGATATTGTGTAAGGAGCTCACCTTGATGAGTGATGAAGCCAAGGCTAGCTTACCACCTACTATCTCAGCCATCCTTGAGGAGTTTAAGGATGTGTTTCCGGAAGAAATACCACATGACCTTCCACCTTTGAGAGGCATTGAGCACCAAATTGACCTTATCCCCGGCGCCACACTCCCAAATAGACCAGCCTACCGAATGAAGGATGTGTGTTGATTGTCGAGCTATCAACAACATCACCATCAAGTACCGCCACCCTATTCCCCGCCTAGATGACATGCTTGATGAGCTACATGGTGCCACTACCTTTAGCAAGATAGACCTACGGAGTGGCTACCATCAAATTCGAATGAAGGAGGGGGACGAGTGGAAAACAGCCTTCAAAACTAAGTTTGGTTTGTATGAGTGGCTTGTTATGCATTTGGGTTAACTAATGCTCCTTCTACTTTTATGCGCTTAATGAACTATGTTTTGAGACATTTTATAGGGAAGTTTGTTGTAGTATACTTTGATGATATCTTAATCTATAGCAGGTCCCTAGAGGAGCATGAAGAACATCTAAGGGAAGTAGTTCTTACCCTTAGGGCTGAACACTTGTATGCTAATCTTAAGAAATGTAGCTTTTGCACAATGAGGTTATATTTCTTGGTTTTGTAGTGACTACACAAGGCCTACAAGTGGATGAGAAGAAGATTGGAGCAATCAAAAATTGGCCCACGCCAACATCCATCAGCCAAGTAAGGAGTTTCCATGGGCTTGCAAGCTTCTATAGGCGCTTTGTGAGAGACTTTAGTACCATTGCCGCACCCTTTGACGGAAATTTGCAAGAAGCATGCACCATTTGTGTGGGAGGAGGCGCAAGAACGTGCCTTTAGCAAGCTGAAATTGGTCTTAACCGAGGCGCCCTTGCTAGCTCTTCCCGACTTCACTAGGCCCTTTGAAGTGGAGTGTGACGCCTCGGGCATTGGCATAGGCGGCATGCTCATGCAAGAAGGTAAGCCTATTGCCTTCTTTAGTGAAAAGCTCAAAGGAGCATGTCTTAATTACTCTACCATGATAAAGAGTTATATGCTTTGTTTAGAGTGCTTAAGACATGGCAACACTACTTGTGGCCTAGAGAGTTTATTTTGCATTCCGATCATGAGTCTTTGAAGCATTTTCGGAGTCAAGATAAACTAGATAGGAGGCATGGTAGGTGGATGGAGTTTATTGAGACTTTTCCCTATGTTATCAAGTATAAAAAGGGAAAAGACAATGTAGTGGCGGATGCCCTCTCTAGGAGGCACACATTGTTGACTACATTGGATGCTAAGGTATTAGGTTTTGTTTACATTAAGGAGCTCTATGAATCTGATATTGATTTTCGTGATACATATAAGTTATGTGTGCAAAAAGGTTCCTTAGATAAATACTATTTGTTTGAGGGATTTTTATTTCGAATTGATAAGGTGTGCATACCTAGGTGTTCCCTTCGATTGTTGCTAGCAGAGGAAGCCCACAAAGGAGGTTTAATGGGTCATTTTGGGAGGGATAAAACTTATGCTATGCTGCACTCACACTTTTATTGGCCACACATGCTTAGGGATGTTGAAAATGTGCTTAAAAGATGCTTAGAATGCCTTAGAGCTAATTCTAAAGTAAAGCCTCATGGATTGTACACACCTTTGCCAATCCCAGCAGCCCCTTGGGAAGACATTAATATGGACTTTATTGTGGGATTGCCTAGGACTAAAAGAGGTAGGGACTCGATTTTTGTGGTTGTAGATCGTTTCTCAAAAATGGCTCACTTTATTGCTTGTCACAAAACTGATGATGCGGCCAATGTAGCTAATCTATTCTTCCGGGAAGTAGTTAGGTTACATGGAATTCCAAGGACAATAGTAAGTGATAGGGATGTTAAGTTCATAAGTTATTTTTGGAAGACTCTTTGGGAAAGCTAGGCACGAAATTGTTATTTTCTACATCAAGCTACCCCAAACTGATGGGCAAACGAAAGTAACTAACAGGACTTTAACCACACTTTTAAGGGTTGTCATCAAAAAGAATCTAAAGGAATGGGAGGATGTCTTGCCACATGTTGAATTTGCCTATAATAGAGTTGTGCATTCGTCTACTTCCATCTCTCCATTTGAGTGTGTTTATGGTTTTAATCCACTAACCCCTTTTGATCTTACACCGTTGCCTAAGAAGGAGCGAGTGGATTTAAGTGCTAAAACGCTGGTTGAACACATCAAGGAGCTACATAGGAGGACAAGGATTAAGCTTGAGGAGAAAGGCAAATACAACGCACCCAAGGCAAACCAAGGAAGGAAGAAGGTTACATTTGAGGCCGGTGACCTTGTATGGCTACACTTGAGGAAGGAGAGGTTTCAACAACTTCGGAAGTCCAAGCTCTCTCCAAGAGGAAACGGGCCTTTCAAGGTGCTACACAACGCTGGTAACAATGCCTATGTGCTAGACTTGCCGGACGACTATGCTTGTGATCCCACGTTCAATGTGAGGGATCAAAGCCCTTTTCCACCCCTTAGTGATGATCAAGGAAATTCGAGGGATCAAAGCCCTTTTCCACCCCGTAGTGTTGCCATGTCTTAAGCACTCTAAACAAAGCATATAACTCTTTATCATGGTAGAGTAATTAAGACATGCTCCTTTGAGCTTTTCACTAAAGAAGGCAATAGGCTTACCTTCTTGCATGAGCATGCCGCCTATGCCAATGCCCGAGGCTTCACACTCCACTTCAAAAGGCCTAGTGAAGTCGGGAAGAGCTAGCATGGGCGCCTCGGTTAAGATCAATTTCAGCTTGCTAAAGGCACATTCTTGCGCCTCCTCCCACACAAATGGCGCATGCTTCTTGCAGATTTCCGTCAAGGGCGCGGCAATGGTACTAAAGTCTCTCACAAAGCGCCTATAGAAGCTTGCAAGCCCATGGAAACTCCTTACTTGGCTGATGGATGTTGGCGTGGGCCAATCTTTGATTGCTCTAATCTTCTCCTCATCCACTTGTAGTCCTTGTGTAGTCATGATACGGTGTTAATCCGTGATTGAGTCGATCTAGGCACAATGTCTCGAATCCGGTTGAATGAGGCGATTTCAGAACGCGGAATGGAACGTAGGTGATGAATGCCGCTGGAAAGGTGAGAGAAGAACCAAAGAGAGAGTCAATGAAGGAACCAAGGCTGAAGAGCCAAAACCCCAATCGTGACTGCCCTAGACCCGTCTCCAATACAACTTTACACTAGCTCCGGCTGGACTAGCACAAAGAGGGACTCGTGAAGGCTCGAAGCACCAATCCGAAGGCGGTTTGACACAAACAAGCTCAGCCAAGCAACAACAGCAATGCCAACCAAAAACTCTCTTGTTCTTTGATTGATTTTGTGAATGATTACAAATGCAATTCTAAGCAATGGAAATAACGTAACTAATCTGTAGCTAAAGAGGCTATATAAATAGACTCTTTTATCTAGACAAAAATAAAGAAAAGAAAGCTGAAAACATTAGTGGGAAGGTGGTAATAAGAGAGCTTCCTCTAATGTAGCTAACAACCTAACAAACCACTAATCAGCATGAAAATAGGCTGAGTTATTCAAACATATCTTTGGGAGTGAGCTGGCCGATTTCTAAGAGCCAAATGGGCTATCCGAATGGGCTGCATTGTTCAACAGATCCATGAGTGATTTGGATGTGTTTAAAGAGCCCAAATGATGATCCGAATAAGCTGAATTGTTACTCTCTTGGGCCTCTTTGAACTTGATCAGCTGTCTGCCCTCTTGGACTGTTTTGGACGTGAGCATCTCCTCCCTTTGCTCTTGGGCTGCCTTGGACATCTCCTCCCTTTGCTATTGGGCTGCCTTGGACGTGAGCAGCAGGCTAACCTCGTGGGCTGCTTTGGACGTGATCAACAGCCTCCTCTTGGGCTGCATTGGGCGTGAGCAACATCCTCCTCTTGGGCTGCATTGGGCGTGAGCAACAACCTCCTCTTGGGCTGCATTGGCGTGAGCAACAGTCTCCTCTCCTGGGCTGCATGGGACGTGAGCAACAGCCTGCATGGTCTCCTCGAGCTGCATGGGAAGTGAGCACGTCGGCATGGTCTCCTTGCTTGGTTCGCTTGCTCCTGCATTCACCAAAAGATTAACACATGATGTATGGAAGTTAAATGGTTCACGCATTGTGTTAAGCAATAGCACTTCCCTTGACATAATGTCTTGGATCTCCTTAGCTCTTGCTCTAGTAATGGGACCTTGATAGCTTCCATGTGATGGTCCTACATCAAGTCACTACAAAACTAAGAAATATAACCTCATTAGTACAAAAGCTACATTTCTTAAGATTAGCATACAAGTGTTCAGCCCTAAGGGTAAGAACTACTTTCCTTAGATGTTCTTCATGCTCCTTTAGGGACCTGTTATAGATTAAAATATCATCAAAGTTTACTACAACAAACTTCCCTATAAAATGTCTCAAAACATAGTTCATTAAGCGCATAAAAGTAGAAGGAGCATTAGTTAACCCAAATGGCATAACAAGCCACTCATACAAACCAAACTTAGTTTTGAAGGCTGTTTTCCACTCGTCCCCCTCCTTCATTCGGATTTGATGGTAGCCACTCCGTATGTCTATCTTGCTAAAGGTGGTGGCGCCATGTAGCTCATCAAGCATGTCATCTAGGCGGGGAATAGGGTGGCGGTACTTGATGGTGATGTTGTTGATAGCTCGACAATCAACACACATCCTCCATGTGTTGTCCTTCTTAGGCACCAAGAGCAAGGGCACGGCGCACGGACTTAAGCTCTCCCTCACGTAGCCCTTGTCTAGGAGGTCTTGAACTTGCGCTTGGATCTCTTGACTCTCCTTTGGTTTCATTCGGTAGGCTGGTCTATTTGGGAGTGTGGCGCCGGGGATAAGGTCAATTTGGTGCTCAATGCCTCTCAAAGGTGGAAGGTCATGTGGTATTTCTTCCGGAAACACATCCTTAAACTCCTCAAGGATGGCTGAGATAGTAGGTGGTAAGCTAGCCTTGGCTTCATCACTCATCAAGGTGAGCTCCTTACACAACGTCATCAAGGTGTTGTCTAAGGGTAGGTAGTCATTTTGTAGCTCAAGTTTGGAAGCTAAAAGGCTGTTGTGGGCTGTTTTGTGGCCGTGGACACAAGGGTGCTAGGCTGGTGGTTAGAAGGCGTGGCTAGGGAGGGGTCTTGGCTCGACGGCTTGCTCCCCTTCTTAGCTTGTCCTTGCTCTTGCTCACTTGCCTTCTTCTTCTCAAATGCCTCCGCAATCTGCAAGGGAGTCATAGGCTTAAGAGTCACGGTTTTACCATTGAATACAAAAGAATATCTATTTGTAAAACCATCATGCAGAACTCTCCTATCATATTGCGAAGGGCGGCCTAACAACACATGACAAGCTTGCATAGACACAACATCACATAAAACCTATCTTCATAATGGCCTAAAGTAAAAGTAATCTTAGCTTGCCTATTAACCTTTAACTCACCACATTCATTCATCCAATGCAGCTTATATGGCCTAGGGTGATAAAATGTAGGAATTTGCAACTTAGATATCATTTCGGTGCTAGCAATATTGTAACAACTTCCTCCATCAATAATAACATTACAAACCTTTCCTTTAACCGAGCATCTAGTGTGAAACAAGTTTTCTCTTTGGTAATCTTCACAAGGAGCAAGTTGTACACTTAAAGTTCTCCTAGCTATCAAAGAATTATCATGCTCAAGACTTTTATCACAAATCATGGAAGTGTTAGCTAGGAATGAGCTAGGACGATCAAATAACACTCTCTTAGCTAATAAACAATCTCCTTGCTCGTATTCAATCCCATCATCATCCAAATCATCATGATCATGCATATTAAGCTCAAAATCATCATTATCACACATCCTCCATGTATTGTCCTTCTTAGGCACTAAGAGGACGGGAACGGCACTAGGACTCAAACTCTCCCTTACATAACCCTTATCTAGGAGTTCTTGGACTTGGTTTTGGATCTCTTGGCTCTCCTTAGGGTTCATCCTATAGGCTGGACGGTTTGGGAGTGTAGCACCGGGAATAAGATCTATTTGGTGCTCAATACCTCTAAAAGGTGGAAGGCCAACCGGAATCTCGTCAGGAAACACATCACTAAACTCATCTAGGATAGCTAGGATGGGCTTAGGTAGGGTGGCCTTGGCTTCATCACTCAAAGTCACTAAGCTCTTGCACAAGCTCACAAGAATGGCATCTAAAGGGGTGTAAT
Organism: Fagopyrum homotropicum; assembly: GCA_033239125.1. NCBI lineage: Eukaryota > Viridiplantae > Streptophyta > Magnoliopsida > Caryophyllales > Polygonaceae > Fagopyrum > Fagopyrum homotropicum. The sequence goes on from BSWB01000005.1 coordinate 66,890,902, forward strand.
CTAGGATGTACTCCTCCTTGGATGCTAGAAGGACACTAGAAGGTGTGGATAATAGGGTGGTACTAATCCTTGCCGTGGGTTCTGTTTTAGACCATGAGCTATCCCCTCTCTTTTTCACCTCATTTTGCTCCACACTCAACTCTTTCTTCTCATAAAATTCAGCAATCTGCAATGGTGTCATAGGCTTAAGAGTTAGTGTTTGACCATTAAATTCAAAGGTATGCATATTAGTAAAACCATCATGCTTAACTCTCCTATCAAATTGCCATGGACGTCCCAAAAGAATATGACAAGCTTGCATGGGAACTACATCACAAGTAATGGTGTCCTCATAGCTACCTAAAGTGATAGTAACTCTAGCTTGCCTATTTACTTTTAATGGTGTCCTCACACCTTCCCTTTAATTAGACATCTAGTATGAAAAAGGTTCTCTCTTTGATTATCCTCACACGGAGCTAGCTTAGCATGTAAAGTTCTTCTAGCTATTAATGATTCTCCATGCTTATATTCAATGCCCTCATCACTATCACTACCAATTTCATGCAATCCATTAAGGTGGGTGCTATCATCATTTTCATGCTCATCCTCACTCTCATATTGTCCAAATTGATTTAAAATCAGAATTTTCTTATTAGGACAATCCCTCATGTAACGACCTCTACCTTGACATTTAAAACACACAATATCTCTAGAACGAAGAGTAGAGTTAGAGGTACTCCCTTTAGGACCACTTGAAGGCTCATTCAAGGGTCTAGAAGATGAATGAGGTGTTGAGCTCCTTCTTTGTGCTCCTTGGTCCACGGTTGATGCTTTTCGGTCCTCCTTGGTGGATGTAGGCTCACGGCTGTAGGATCCTTGGGACCGGCTGTTTTGTGCTTTCCATGAGCTTGTAGCTCCAAAGCTTGTCTTGGCACCTTGGTTCCTAGCCTTTGTCTTCTTCTCTACTTTGATTGCCAAATGCAGCAGCTCCACCATGGTTCTATAAGGATACAAATCAATCTCATTAGCCAAAGATGAGTTTAAAATGGGTAGATACCTAGCCATTGTAGACTCCTCATCTTCAACCACATTAGCTTTCACCATTGCCATTTGCATAGAGGTGTAGACCTCTTCGGCACTCATGGCTCCTTGTCTAAGGTTCTCCAACCTTTGCTTCAGCTCCCTAGCATAATGTTGAGGTACAAAACGAGCTCTCATCAAGGCCTTTATTTGTTCCCATGTAGTGATGGCCGGATCCAAAGTTCTTCTTCTTTCCTTGACAAGATGATCCCACCATACTAGTGCATAGCCTTGGAACTCCAATGATGCAAGCTGGACCTTCCTTTGCTCTCCAAAGTGATGGCAAGACCAAATTTGCTCCAATTTAGTCTCCCAATCCATGTAAACATCCGGGTCACACTTGCCTTCAAAACTAGGAATCTTGATCTTCACTTTCCCTATTCCATCTAGCTCTTGATAAGGCCTAAATGGCTCATATTCTCGTCCTCTCCTTGGCTGTGGGTGACGCCTAGGGAACTCTCTCCACATACCTTCTTCCTCAACATCCTCTTGTGGCTCCTGAAAATCATCCACAAAACCTTGCACATTAGGTGTTCTAGGAAGAGTGTTAGTATGTCTCATACCTTGCCCTTGAGGGGTTCTTCAGGGGCTGTTTCTCTAGGAGCATCTCTAGACGTGCCTCCTAGCTTGAAAGTGGACCTCGGTTGTGGCGTGGCTGTGGGTGTTGGCCGAGACTCCAACGTGCCAATCCGGTCGGTCAATCTTGCCACCGAATCCATTATTTGCTTCAACATAGCAAATGTCTCCGGGTGCATTGGCTCACTGCTTTGGGACTTGCTTGGACTATTAGACCTAGACATGATCAAAAACACACAAAACAAGCAAACTAGTTGAATTAGATAAAATAGAAAATTCTCACAAGTGTTTACTCTCACTCTCACACTCAAGTTGTGTTGATCACAAGCTATTTGATGCAATTGACTTGGATGGATTAAAACTCCTTTTAAGATCAAAGCCTTAGCTCAACTAGCACACTCCTTGACTTGAAAAAAAAGGTGATGCATGGCTGCTTGAAGGTTCACAACAGAAACGTCAAGATAGACACTAAGAAGCTGAAATAAGACTCAAGACTCAACTAGTATGGCTTGCAAGCAATGTTAACTAGCTAAATCACACAAAATACTCAAAAAAAGACACAAGACTCAAAGATAGATGCAAAAGGCTGATATGGACTCGAAAAGATGGTAAACTCAAGAATGATAGAACTAGAATAAAACAAGGAAGATAGACACACAAGAGACTAAGAAGAGAGCTTCACTTACCTTGTCCTTATGCAATGGAGAGAGATATGGCCGACTGTGGTGTTTAAAGTTGGCTTTTGGGTAATGGTGATGGATAAGAAATGAGGTAGGTAACTCTTGTTTGTAGTCTCAATGATCCTTTCACAATCAGATTGCAAAAATACTTGTTTCTCTTGCTTCTACACAACTTAGGTTAGTATAGAATATGATATGAAATGTATGATATGTAGGATGATGAAAATATATGAGAAAATGTTTCTTTTTCTTTGTTTTTTCTTTTGTGTTCCTTGGCTGACGTTTTGTGGAAGAAAATAGGAGAGATGAATGAAATTAAAAATTGAAAAGAAATAAGAGATAACTAACTAGAAGTAGTCTCTTGTTGTTGCTACAAATAAGAAGCTTTTGTGGCCTCTCTCTCCTACTTTCAACGACTGATTTGTTTTGGAGAGTGGTCCCCCTTCTTTTTTTTTGAACGGTTATTTGCCAAGAGGATGTAGCTGGACGTTTTGGATCAAGAAATGCCGATGAAGGTGATGTAGAGTGGTTGAAAAAATGGTGGTTTTGGCTTGGCTTCTCTCTTCTCCAATAAACACAAGAAACAAAGCAAATTAGACTCAAATAGACTCTTAAGATGAAGCAAATGACTCAAACAAAGAAAAGACTCAAAGAAGATACTCAAACCGTCAATGGTGATGGCTGATTCCAAACTCGCAATCAACTAGCTCTGATACCACTTTGATGCGGGATTAGGGCCGCGAATGACTAGATCTAGATTGGGAATCCTTGAAACCAATAATGACGTTTTTCCTTGACCAATGGCACAAAATTCAGATTGTTAGAACAAGAAAATGAAGATGGAAAGATGAAAGACAAGAGGATGAAAGGAGACGTAGGATGTATGGTAGAAGTATATTCAAAAGAACCAAAAGACTCCCTTACAAGAACCTTGATCAGATTGATCAAAACCCAAGATGATGCCTTCAACCCTTTCTTCTATAACCTTAGACTCAATGGAGACTAGCACAAGGAGGGACTAGTATTGACTAGTAGCACCAATCTCTAAAGAGATTAACACACACAAATACAATCTAGAAGGGATTCACAACGATTCAATCAATTGGCTCACTTTATTGATTGAATTTTCTGAATATGAACAAAAGCTCTCAAATAGACGTTTATCAAGTTTTGCTAAAATCTATCTAATCAGGAAAGAAGCTAAGGGAGGCTTTTTATATGCCTAGAAAGCCTCCTATCTAAAAAAAAGGAATAACATTTGTCAAAAAGACAATAAAACAAATAAAACAACTAAAAACAAATAAAAATAACCCTTAAAATGTTTTGAACCTAAAGGTTATAAAAAGTCTTTCATTTATACCAAAAGATGATATAAAATACAAAAGAAGCTCCAAAAGCCTCAATCTTCCATTTCTTGCAATTCCGGAATAAGTGTCTCTTCTTTGCTCTTGTATGGCTCCAAATCACGTGTGCATGGTCTCCCTTCCACGTCCAAGTCATCGGAAATCGTCATTAACGTGACTAAGGAAGCCTCAATCAGCAATGGTCTCCTTAGGAGCTAAGGACACCAATAAGTTGGACACCTCCTCTTGAATTGCTCTTGCCCTTGATCTAGTGATTGACCCTTGCATTGTAGGACTAGTAGGGGCTGTTGGTGATGGTCCCTCATCAATCTGTTTGATGAATGTTTCTACAAATTGTACAGCTTGTTGTTAATGTACAGGGAGTTTATTGGAAAATTGTAATATTGGATTAAAAATAATACAAAGCAAATACCACGGACCTATAACCTGGGATTTAAAATGATTTGTTTCTTAATTTAATATCCCGGATATGAATCTCTAACATACCGGACATACTTAATTTGGGATATAAAAAAATCAGATTTGTTTTCGTCGTCCATCTAACATCCCGGATATGATTATCTAATATCCCGGATATTTGAAAATCTAATATTCCGGATACAAATATCTAATATTCCGGATACAAATATCTAATATTCCGGGCTTGTTTTTAAGAATATCAAGGATATTTGAACCTCTAATATCCCGGGCGTATTGCATATCCGGGATATTTGACTGGTAAAATCTTAACTCCTGACACAACCTAATATCCCGGGCGTGTTTTATAGGTCCGGGATATTTGACCTAATATCACACCACTCTGAAGCCCGGAGCTATATCACTACATATCCGGGATAAAATCATAAAACCGCCCGGGATTAAATGTGGTTTTTGTAGTAGTGTTGTGCTTCTAAGCTGGATATGTTCCACAAAATGAAAATTGTTTGTTGATTAGTTTTTATGTTCTTTATACGTTTCAAATGATTTATGATATATCTAAGGTTGGAATGTTTTGTTTGAAATTTGAGCATGTTTGGTAAGTTGTTTTATCCAAATCACGCTGAATTTGAAGGTTGATATTGTGTTATAAGTTCTCTCACATCCTTATTGGAGAGATTAAGGAAATTCGCTATTCTTTCCTCCTCTTCTTGATCATGCTTTTTAGCCCCTTATTGATATATGTTGTCTTCCTTTACCTATCCGGGAATTTGGAAGCAAGAAAGCGAAAAAGCAAGTAAAAGAAGACAGTGAAAGTGGAGAAGTGTTAGAAAACAATAGGTTTGGGGATGTTAGTCATGAGGATGAGTAACTCGGCACAATTCACATAGCCAGGATATTGTGGCTTGCCAAAGTCCGATTGATTGATAGTCTTAACGGGTCATGGTATGTGCATCAAGGTTTGAGGCATCTCGAGAAATTGAGATTAGCTTATCTCCCAGGCTTCGGTTATTGTGAACCTCTGTCCATATTCTCAAATGATGAAAAGTAACGAAATATGCTGAAAAGAAGCAAGAAAATCTTGTTGATGAAGTGAAAGTTCAAGTGAAGTATGATTAGCTTTCCTATACATTCCATCCCTAACACGTTTCTTGATCTTTGATAGAAAGTCCTTGAGACCATGAGCATGTTGTTTGACTTTGTGGATTGAACTAGATTGTTCAGGAATGAGTTTGATGATTATGATTTACTACACATTCTATAATCTCAAGTGAAGTATGATTAGCTTTCCTATATCTATGACTTGTTTCGATCATTTATTGATTCTTACTAGCTATGAAGCATTTTCTAAGGGTGATCTATGGGAAGAAGCACACAACCAAAAAGGTTTCGAAAGTTTTTTCGCTGAGTTTTAATTGAGTATAGTTCATTCTGTTTTGTGTCTAATATTTGAACCTTGCTTGAAGCCAAGCAAGAGGCAAGTATGAGGTATTTTGATAGCATGAATGATTATCTATATTTTGGATATGGTTTTGGCGTTTTCTCATCATAATTTTGCATGCATGTAAATGTATTTTTAGTGTTTATGTCGTTATTCATTTACTCGGGTGGTGCAGACGAACCCAACAAAAGCAACTCCTCCTGAAACTTGTTGACGGTCTCAACAATAAGAAGATCCTTGAATCCAGCCTCGAGGAAATCTTGAAGTCGATCTCTCCTCATAGCTACAGGGCAGTAGCGATCCTTGATCGCAGTCTTCATCTGCTCATAGCTGGTAACCTTACTGTGTATGGTCCTCCACCAATGATGAGCCTGATCCTACTGCAATGTATTTGCTATGTTGACTCGACGTCTATCTGGGCAATAGATAGCCTCCATAGCAGAATTCAACTGTCCTAGCAACAACTCAACCTCTAATCCTTTCTTGCCTCCGAAAGAAGGAACTCTTAGCTGGTTGAAAGCCTTCAACCAACAATCGGGTCTCGGCTCTCTCGCTTCCTCGGGTGCTCTAGCCACCTCAACAACTCTAGTAGGTGCAGCAACAACATGCGTCACTCTCTGCGAAACCTCATCCGATCTCGCGGGAACTGGCGGTGCTGGTGCAAGTCCCTTAGTCCTGATAGCCTGCTCGACTCTCTACACCTAGTCGCGGCATGTAGATGCTCCGATGGATACTTGACAAGACTCGGTCGACTGTGCTCGCCGTGCTCCGGACCTAGTAGCGGTCCGTTCCCAGCCTCAGAAACAACGCTCTCAACAACTTCTTCAATGAATGCCTCAACAATAGGCGGGTTAGAACTAGAGCTTGGCACCAACCTCTAGCTAGTGGAGGTCTTCCTGCACGTCCTCGTCCACAGACTGCAGATGAAAGAGGTGGTCTGATGTAGGACCATCACATGGAAGATATCAAGGTCCCATTACTAGAGCAAGAGCTAAGGAGATCCAAGAAGTTACGTCAAGGGAAGTGCTATTGCTTGACACAATGCGTGAACCATTTAATTTCCATACATCATGTGTTAATCTTTTGGTGAATGTAGGAGCAAGCGAACCAAGCGAGGAGACCATGCCGACGTGCTCATTTCCCATGCAGCTCGAGGAGACCATGCAGACGTTGCTCACGTCCAAGGCAGCCCATGAGGATAGGCTGTTGCTCACGTCCCATGCAGCCCAAGAGGGGAGGCTGTTGCTCACGTCCCATGCAGCCCAAGAGGGGAGGTTGTTGCTCACGTCCAATGCAGCCCAAGAGGGGAGGCAGCTGCTCACGTCCAAGGCAGCCCAAGAGGATAGCAAGCTGATCACGTTCAAGGAGGCCCAAGAGAACAATTCAGCTCATTCGGATCATCATTTGGGCTCTTAAAACACATCCAAATCACTCATGGATCTGTTGAACAATTCAGCCCATTCGGATAGCCCATTTGGCTCTTAAAAACGTCCAGCTCACTCCAAGGAGTTGTTTGAATAAGTCAGCCTATTTTCATGCTGAATTAGTTGTTTGTTAGGTTGTTAGCTACATTAGAGGAAGCTCTCTTATTACCACCTTCCCACTAATGTTGTAGTTTTTTTTTCTTTATTTTTGTCTAGATAAAAGAGTCTATATATATAGCCTCTTTAGCTGCTGATTAGTTACGTTAATTTCATTGCTGAGAATTACATTTGTAATCATTCACAAAATCAATCAAAGAACAAGAGAGTTTTTGGTTGGCATTGCTGTTGTTTGCTTGGCTGAGCTTGTTTGTGTCAACCGCCTTCGAATTGGTGCTTCGAGCCTTCACGAGTCCCTCTTTGTGCTAGTCCAGCCGGAGCTAGTGTAAAGTTGTATTGGAGACGGGTCTAGGGCATTCACGAGTGGGGGGTTTTGGCTCTTCAGCCTTGGTTCCTTTGATGCTCTCTTTGGTTCTTCTCTACACCTTCCTGCGCCATTCACCATCCACGTTTCATTCCGCATTCTGGATTCGCCTCATTCAGCCGGATTCGAGATCATTGTACCTAGATCGACTCAATCACGGACTAATTCCGTATCAGTTGGTATCAGAGCTCAGTTGGTACAATTGATCACTCCTTTCTTCTTTGTTAACCTATTGCTTATCCAATTGAGGTTTAACTTGTGCGCGAAGTGTTCAAAATCAAAAAACCAAGGGTTCTTAGTGCCGGACAACATCTTGAGGAGAGGTAAACACCAAAACAAAAACAAGAAGAGCTCAACGCTGCATACACAATTCGGTAACCTGCTCTCCTACAATTCTCACTACAATCAGTTTCGGTTAACTTCTCTCCCTCAAATCTTTGACAAAGTCTAAGAGATCTTTCAAAAAAAAAAAAAGACTATACAAAACGGCTGGCCCTTTTTATTAATCAAGCACAAGAAAACTCTCTCAAAACAACTTCTACGTCATTCTAAACACAAATCACCATACCTACACCAACCCAACGGTCAATACTCCAATTAGGGGTGTCTTGATTCATCTCCGACACTAACATCAGTTTCAGCAGTTCTAGTTCCAAAGGGTTGCTAAGAAGGTTCGGAAATCGCGATCTTAAGGTGTTGGATCCTTACAACTCGAGCCACTAGCTAGGCAATACCAACGAGAGAGTGAGCGATACATAAGTGAGATCTTTGCTTTTCTAACCTAACCGGTTCTTTGTTTGTTACTTGAGCATGTCCAAGTCCCTAAGTCCCAGCAAGTCTAGTAGCGAGATCGTCACGCCTGAGATGATCAGTCTATTGAAACAATTGTCCGATTCCGTAGCTAACCTATCCAAACGAGTGGAGTCTATGGAAGCACGATCACCACCAGCAGGGACGCCACCTTTGAGAACCAACTACGAGTTTGGCGGTCCTTCACGTGTTACTAGAGAGCCGGATCATCCGAATCAAGGTAATTTACAGTCCAACATCCACCCTAATGATTCTAACATGCCACCATTTGTTGATAACTTTCAACGACGGAATGAAGCTCCTTTTGAAGACCACACTTGGGAAGGTTACAATCGTCCATTCCAGCAGCCAAGGCAAGGACGAGAACGTGATAATCTGCGGCCCTATCAAGAGCAAGACGGACACGGCAAAGTCAAAATCAAAATTCCCGTCTTTGAAGGAAAGTGTGATCCCGACGTCTATACGGAGTGGGAAACTAAAGTTGAGCAGATCTGGTTGTGTCACAACTTCAGCGAGCCTAGGAAGGTTCAGCTAGCTGCTCTTGAGTTCCAAGGCTATGCTTTGGTATGGTGGGATCACGTAGTCAAAGAAAGAGTTCGAACATTGGATCCTCAAATCACCACATGGGAGCATATGAAGGCACTAATGAGGTCCCGGTTCGTTCCACCTCACTATACCTGAGAGCTTCGACAACGGCTGGAAAATTTAAGACAAGGCTCACTTAGCGCTGAGGAAGCCTATACGAATATGCAAGTTGCTATGGTGAAGGCCAACGTCCTAGAGGATGAAGAAAACACTATGGCTAGGTACCTTCGTATTCTGAATTCTAATTTGGCTAATGAAGTTGATATGTATCCCTACAGCACCATGGAGCAATTACTACACTTGGCCATTAAGGTGGAAAGGAAGACTAAGGTGCGAAACCGGGAATACAAGCCACCCCATGGGACGCCCAACGCTTGGAAAGCACAAGGGAGCCGGCTGCCTAACCACAACAATGATCAAGGAGGCCGGAAGGGGGAGAGAAAGTCGGCACCTATGGGCCAAGAAGGGCAAAGAAGGTCTTCTACACCGTCCACTACACCACGATCCTTGAATGAGCCTTCGAGTGATCATCGAGGGAGTACTCCTATCTCTAACTCTAGAACTAGGGACATTGTGTGTTTTAAATGCCAAGGTAGAGGACACATGAGTAGAGAATCTCCTAATAGACGCACTTTGATCATAAATCATCTAGGAGAATATGAGAGTGAGGATGATGTGGAATTAGATGATGAAAATGCCTTAATTGATGACAATGAACAAAATGAGAATGATGATTGCATTGAGTATGAACAAGGTGAATCTTTGATAGCTAGGAGAACTTTGCATGTCCAACTAGCACCTTGTGAGGATAACCAACGTGAAAATCTGTTTCATACTAGGTGTAGTATTAAAGGAAAAGTGTGTAATGTGATAATTGATGGAGGAAGTTGTTGCAACATAGCTAGCACTGAAATGGTAAATAAATTACAACTTCTTACATTTTATCACCCTAGGCCATATAAACTACATTGGATGAATGAGTGTGGAGAACTTAAGGTCAATAAGCAAACTAAGGTCAATATAACATTAGGTTCATATGAGGATGTTATTACATGTGATGTTGTTCCTATGAATGCTTGTCACTTGTTGCTTGGTCATCCATGGCAATATGATAGGAAAGTTGTTCATGATGGGTTTTCTAATAAATATAGCTTTGATTATAAAGGTAAAACTTTAACACTTAAACCTATGACACCTTTACAAACAGCCGAGTACTATGAGAACAAGAGGGTAGAGCAAGGAACCCCTCCCAAGCCTAAGATCACACGGCCTAAGAGTAAGGAGAACAAAACTCATCAAACACTATTAGTACAACCAACAAGTAGCTATCTTTAGTCTAGGAATGAATATGTCACTAACTATGCTTCTATGGATGTGCTAATGATGAGTTTGTGTAAATCTCTAGTGAATGTGCCTCATGACTCTACGATTCCACTTCCTAGTTCTATCCAGGGGCTGTTAGACGAGTTTAGGGACGTTTTTCCTGAGGAGATTCCAGCCGGCTTGCCGCCCATTAGGGGCATTGAACACCAAATAGATTTAATACCCGGAGCCACTCTTCCTAATAGGCCCGCCTATAGGATGAACCCTACGGAAGCCCAGGAAATTCAGAACCAAGTTCAAGCCTTGCTAGATAAGGGGTATGTTCGGGAAAGCCTTAGTCCTTGTGTCGTTCCCGTCCTGCTAGTACCCAAGAAGGATAATACTTGGAGAATGTGTATTGATTGTAGAGCAATCAATAACATTACTATCAAGTATAGACACCCGATTCCCCGTTTAGATGACATGCTTAATGAGTTACATGGAGCTACAATTTTCACTAAGATTGATCTTAGGAGTGGCTACCATCAAATTAGAATGAGGGAAGGGGATGATGAATGGAAAACAGCTTTTAAAACCAAATTTGGTCTCTATGAGTGGCTAGTAATGCCTTTTGGCTTAACTAACGCTCCTAGTACCTTCATGAGATTAATGAATCATATTTTGAGACCTTATATTGGGTTATTTGTTGTAGTCTACTTTGATGACATTCTTATCTATAGTAAGACTTTAAAAGAGCATGAAAATCATTTGAGAGATGTGCTTGCTACATTGCGTATAGAATACTTGTATGCTAATATTCAAAAGTGTGATTTCTATACTAACCGAGTGATTTTTCTAGGTTTTGTAGTAAGTGCCAATGGTTTGCAAGTGGATGAGGACAAGGTGAAGGCAATCAATGAATGGCCCACTCCTAGGTCGGTTGGCGACGTGAGGAGTTTCCATGGCCTAGCTACATTCTATAGAAGATTTGTGAGAGATTTTAGTACTATTGCAGCACCACTCACGGCTTTGACCAAAAAGAAGGTTCCTTTTGAGTGGAATGAGCCACAACAAAGAGCTTTTGAAGAGCTCAAGAGACGCCTCACCCATGCACCACTACTCGCTCTACCGGACTTCACTAAACCCTTTGAGGTTGAATGCGACGCGTCCGGTATTGGTATTGGCGGAGTCCTTATGCAAGAAGGTAAGCCTCTAGCTTTCTTTAGTGAAAAATTGAAGGGTGCATGCTTAAACTACTCCACTTATGACAAAGAATTGTATGCCTTGTTTAGAGTACTCAAAACATGGCAACATTACCTTTGGCCTCAAGAGTTTGTTTTGAAAACCGATCATGATTCACTTAGACACTTTAGGAGCCAAGCTAAGCTAGATAGGCGGCATGGTAGGTGGATGGAGTTCATCGAAACCTTTCCTTACATTATCAAGTATAAGAAAGGAAAGGATAATGTCGTAGCGGATGCATTGTCTAGGAGATACACCTTAATCACCACTTTGGATTCTAGGATGTTAGGTTTTACTTACATTAAAGAATTATATATGGATGATGCTGAATTTGGGAAGATATTTCATAGATGCACTACTCAAGGCCCTTATGGTAAGTACTTTGTGTTTCATGGTTTCTTGTTTAAAGTGGATAAGATTTGCATACCTAGATGTTCCCTTAGGATCCTATTAGTGGAAGAAGCCCATAAAGGAGGTTTAATGGGGCATTTTGGGAGGGACAAAACTTATCACATGTTGCAAACTCACTTTTATTGGCCTCATATGTTAAGGGATGTAGAACACATGCTGAAAAGGTGCATTGAATGTCTTAAGGCCAAAGCTAGAGTACAACCCCACGGGCTGTATACACCCTTACCAACGCCTAATGACCCTTGGGAAGATATAAGTATGGATTTCATTGTTGGACTACCTAGGACTAAGAAAGGAAGAGATTCCATTTTTGTGGTAGTAGATAGATTCTCTAAAATGGAACATTTTATTCCATGCCATAAAACTGATGATGCATATAATGTTGCTAATCTTTTCTTTAAGGAAATAGTGAGATTGCATGGAATACCTAAAACTATTGTTAGTGATAGGGATGTCAAGTTTTTGAGTTTCTTTTGGAAAACGCTTTGGGGAAAAATGGGCACTAGATTACTATTCTCGACCTCTAGTCATCCCCAAACAGATGGGCAAACGGAAGTCACCAATAGGACCCTAACGACCCTCCTTAGAACCATGTTGAAAGATAACTTAAAAGAATGTGAAGACATGTTACCACATATTGAGTTTGCTTATAATCGCACCATGCATTCTTCCACTTCGTTATCACCTTTGAAATGTGTTTATGGATTTAACCCTTTAACTCCTTTGGACTTATTACCGATTCCTCGAAAGGAACGAGTAGCTTTTGATGCTTTGGAACAGGCGGACTACATTAAGGAACTTCAAGCTAAGACCAAGGCTGCACTTGATAAGAAGGGCGTTGAAACTGCAGCTCGGAATAACAAAGGGCGTCGGAAGATGGTTTTCCAGCCCGGCGACTTAGTTTGGCTACATCTAAGGAAAGAGCGGTTTCCGACAAAACGCCATTCCAAGCTACCACCACGGGGTGATGGACCATTCAAAGTCTTACACCGGATTAACGACAATGCATATGTGTTGGACTTACTGGACGAGTATGGAGTTAGTACAACTTTTAACGTGGGAGATTTGAGCCCTTATGAAGGAGATTCGGAACAAGATGAAAATTCGGGGTCAAATTCTTTCCAAGAAGGAGTGGATGATGTAGGACCATCACATGGAAGATATCAAGGTCCCATTACTAGAGCAAGAGCTAAGGAGATCCAAGAAGTTACGTCAAGGGAAGTGCTATTGCTTGACACAATGCGTGAACCATTTAATTTCCATACATCATGTGTTAATCTTTTGGTGAATGTAGGAGCAAGCGAACCAAGCGAGGAGACCATGCCGACGTGCTCACTTCCCATGCAGCTCGAGGAGACCATGTAGACGTTGCTCACGTCCAAGGCAGCCCAAGAGGGGAGGCTGTTGCTCACGTCCCATGCAACCCAAGAGGGGAGGCTGTTGCTCACGTCCCATGCAGCCCAAGAGGGGAGGCTGTTGCTCACGTCCAATGCAGCCCAAGAGGGGAGGCAGCTGCTCACGTCCAAGGCAGCCCAAGAGGATAGCAAGCTGATCACGTTCAAGGAGGCCCAAGAGAACAATTCAGCTCATTCGGATCATCATTTGGGCTCTTAAAACACATCCAAATCACTCATGGATCTGTTGAACAATTCAGCCCATTCGGATAGCCCATTTGGCTCTTAAAAACGTCCAGCTCACTCCAAGGAGTTGTTTGAATAAGTCAGCCTATTTTCATGCTGAATTAGTTGTTTGTTAGGTTGTTAGCTACATTAGAGGAAGCTCTCTTATTACCACCTTCCCACTAATGTTTTAGTTTTCTTTTCTTTATTTTTGTCTAGATAAAAGAGTCTATATATATAGCCTCTTTAGCTGCTGATTAGTTACGTTAATTTCATTGCTGAGAATTACATTTGTAATCATTCGCAAAATCAATCAAAGAACAAGAGAGTCTTTGGTTGGCATTGTTGTTGTTTGCTTGGCTGAGCTTGTTTGTGTCAACCGCCTTCGGATTGGTGCTTCGTGCCTTCACGAGTCCCTCTTTGTGCTAGTCCAGCCGGAGCTAGTGTAAAGTTGTATTGGAGACGGGTCTAGGGCATTCACGAGTGGGGGTTTTGGCTCTTCAGCCTTGGTTCCTTCGTTGACTCTCTTTGGTTCTTCTCTACACCTTCCTGCGCCATTCACCATCCACGTTTCATTCCGCATTCTGGATTCGCCTCATTCAGCCAGATTCGAGATCATTGTACCTAGATCGACTCAATCACGGACTAATTCCGTATCATGGTCGCGCCATCTGGTATAAGAATATATATAAGAATATATAAGGCCACATGCTATCACTTAAAGCATAAATCCAGGATAAGCACATAAAGTCCAACATAACGGAAAACTAACTCTTGAGATTTATCTATTCAACCTTTAAAAGATTTCGAGTGCCATTGTTGCCAACCTAGAGCTTTGATACCATATTGTAACACCCTAAGTTCTGGGAACTCGAAGCTTACGGGCAAGGACCTCAAAATGGGTTCCGACCCTCAAAATAGCAACGACACAACGAATCTTACAACAAGGCACAAATAAATGAAAACCAAAACTTATAACAAACACAAAGGTCTAAACAAAGGGAAGCGTAAGAGTTCAAAAGAAATTGAAAGAACAACAACTGAATATAACCCCGATCCCGTCCTATAATGTACGGGAACCCTGACAGATCACACCGTCCGAATCACTCAGCAACATCCCTATCTTGCGGAAGATCTACAACATCGGTATAAATCATTAGCTAACAATGGTATAGATCGTTAGCGATCAACACAACAAGCCAAACAATCAAACTAATATACGGAATGCAGCTAAGTAAGTCCAAGGGACTTACCTCACTAAAAGGTAACTCACAGATCAAACAACAACTCAGTTTCCAACAGGAAAGGAGGAAGGAAAGCCAGTTAACACAAGGCATCACGAATCAGGAACAAAACGGTTGCTAGAAGTCTATAACATCTAGTCTCAATGATCTCTAAGAGATCTCCACAAGCTAAGGATAGATGAAAGGACGTTCTACGGTTAAGAATGTGATAAGAAATCTGGTCCATAAGATAGAAGATCGGATCTTCTATCTATGGAAAGAAATAAAACGAACGAAAATCAAATCGGACGTGATCTGTAGTCAACTGCAGGGGCGGCTTGCCGCATGGGCGGCACCCTTCACCACAGGGTGGTGAAGGCTAAAAATAGGATCTTACACCTTGTCGGCGTAGGAGTTTTGACTCGAGCGATGTCAGAGCGACTCGAGCAATGCCATCTTGTATCTACTAGCATCCACTCCCGGGCCAGAGCGACTCGAGCGATGTCATCTTGTATCTACTCTGGAGCTACTTCATCAACTCTACTAGACTCAGCCCAACACAATGGTGTACGGAATTTCCGCTCGTACAAAGCCTCGTAAGGATCCATCTCGATAGACGTGTTGCAGCTATTATTATACGAAAACTCTATAAGGGGAAGGTAGTCTGGCCATACATGTCCCTAATCCAGCACACATGCTCGTAACATGTCCTCTATTGCTTGGATGGTCCTCTTAAATTCACTATGAGTCTGTGGGTGATAAGCAATGGTAAAGTGGAGACTTGTCCCAAAATCCGTATGTAGTTGCTTCTAAAACCTCAAGGTGAAACGTCCGTCTCTATTGGAAACGATAGTCCTCGGCATTTCATGGAGTCTAACAATGTGTATGGTGAACTCCTCAGCTAGACGACTCACGGGCCAAGTTTTCTTAATTGGAATGAAACGGGCGGTCTTCGTCAGTCGGTTAAACACTACCTAGGTAGCATCAAACTCTCTATTGAGTCTCAATCCCGTGACAAAGTTCATGGAGATGTCCTCCCACTTCCACTGTGGCACTGGCAAAGGATGGAGCTCTCTTCCGGACCTGCGATGCTCAATCTTGACCTGCTAGCAGGGCACACACATATCGAGCCAAGTCGGGCTTCAAACCACCCCACCATAAGGAACATTTCACGTATTTGTACATCTTACTTGCTCTGGGATGTACTGAGTATGGGGTACCGTGAGCCTCACCCAATATCCTCTCTCTCAGCTCACTGTTTGATGGTACACAAATACGATCTTGATGCCTCATCACTCCATCATCACCAATGGTCAAATGAGGTGCCTTATCTTGAGACATCCTGTCTCGGATCCTAATCAAAGTCGGACAAATCTCATGCTTTTGTCGAATCTCTCCCAATAGATCAGGTAGTAACTCCAAAGTAGCCAAGAGAGGGTCTAAGTCCGGGAACTGAATCTCAACCTCTATCCATGCTAAATCTCTCTACAACTGAAGATGTACAATCAACTGGGCTTGATTACATGATTTATGACACTAGTTTAGGAACTCATTTAGGTAGTTTTTCCCTTGTTCATGCATGGTTTGACGTTCATTCGTGACATTTGCGCCTAACTGAGTCATATGGCTACAAATGATGAAGGGTCATCCGAGCTAGCTCCATCTTCAACACCACAAGAGGCCCTAACAAGAGCTCAAGCCAAATGCCAAGCGGAAATGGATGCTATCTTCCTAGCCATGGTTCAAGAAGCTCACCCAAGCTCACCTCCAATGTGTCCAAGGCCCGTCATGATGCTTAACCACATTGGACCAGCCAAGAAGAAGTTGAATGGAGCATAGGAGAGCCTCACGTGTGCATGTGCATGGATGAAGGCGTGAGCAAGCCGCGACTAGGCTAGCATGAGAAGCTAGTTAGAGAGTGTTAAGTAAAGCCTAGAATTAGTCTATTTTATGGATTTATTTAAAACACTCTAATTTGTAATTATTGTATTTATTTCCTTTCTATTTTTAGGAGAGAAGGCCTAGGTTGTATATAAGCCTTTCTCTCTTCCTTTTTGTGGGTGGAGAAGTTAAACACATTTTGTCTAAGTGCCAAATTGAACCCTTTGAGTTCAGCCTCTTGTCTCGTGAGAATTGTGGTGTTTGCATAGCTTTCTCGTTCTTGTGTGTGTCAATCTCCTTCGGGTTGGTGCTACAAGTCGAATCGAAGCAACCTCTTCGTGCCTTCGATAATTCTAGATCGATTGTGTGAAGTTGTAAGAAGCGGGGTCGAATCGTCATCGGTTTGGTTCTTGGATAATCGAATCCAAGGGTTCTATCGTTTGTTCCTTTCGGTTCTTCTTTCCTATTTCGTTTTCCCTTATTGCTTTGCACGTTTTCCTTGCATATTTGTTTGCTGAATTTCGTTTTCTTTTATTCCCGAAAACAGGTTGCTCGTCTAGATCCGTTCTTCGTGGCTAATCCCCGTATCAATTGGTATTAGAGCTAATTGACGTTGAACCTACAAAAAGAGTCGGTAAATCATTCAAAAACCAAAAGTGTCTCGTTTTTCTTGTTTGAGTCTTGCTTTGTTTTGAGTCTATTGCCATTGCCATTTCTATTCCAAGATTTTTTGATTGAACTAACAAGTTTGTTACTTTTGTTTGTGAATTTTGGACGCCGGCACCACTCCAACACCACGCCTACATCGCGCCTACCACCAGTCCCTTTGTGCCTACCACCACGCCGCCACCAGCTTTGTCCCACGTCCAAACACAACACCAAACAAGCCCTAAACTTTCAAAAAAAAGGGGCTGAGTCGTCCAGCCTATTCTCAAGCTACCAGCCACCTCTTTCCTCCACATTTTCAGCCTATTTTTGAATTTTCACCCTTGGTTAGCTATTTACTTGGTCAACTCTATCCTCTTGCAAATAATTAGGATTTTCTTAGCATTTTTGTTTTAATTTTTCTTTAATTCCAGCAGTAAGTTTCGAAATAGCTGGTTGTTTTTATTTGTTTTATTTGCTTTCATTTTAGTAAATAGATAGCTAGCAACTTTCAAGTTGTTATAGGATTTTATTTCTTTCATTTTTATTTCATTTGTCTCTTTTGAATTCAAATTGAGGCCTGATTTTCTAGTTTAAAAAAAAAAAAGAAATCCGAGATTCAAAAAAAAAAAAAGAAAGAAAGAAAGAAAAGAAAAAGAAAAGAAAAGAAAGAAAAAGAAATCAGGCTTAGTTATTCATTTCATTTCATTCTTGCTAGCTTATTCTTGCTTTATTTCATAGTTTGTAATAGTTGAAGTTGTGCTTGCTAAGTGTTATTTTTCAGCAACCAAAGAGGACTACAAAGGAGCTCATCTCACTCAAAGGGACCAAGCCATTCACGCCTAGCCTAGCTTCACCCTAGCCTAGCCACGCCTTGGCCCACGCCTAGCTCACTTCACTCGAGCCACGCCTTATCCTTGACCAGCCCTTCTACACACACCTTCGGTGTCCAAGGTTTGCTTGCTTAGGCTTGACGAGTAAGTTCTTTCAAGGCTTATCTTGAGTTGAAATTTTGAGTCCATACTTAGTTGCATATAACATTCGTGCAACTTGTCCTTTCCGTTTTGAGTATTTTCTTCTCTTTTATTGAGTCAAACACGTTTTTAAGGTGATTGAAATCGAATTTCGCTTCTACTTTAAAGCTTTTGTTTGGCTAAGTATTGAACTCACGTGAGGTTTTTAACTAATACAAGACGAGCCATCAACAAGCTTGTTGAGCACCACTAGAGAGTGAGAGTTTGCTTTCGAGTGATACACTTGTGAGGCGTTTTTGTTTTAGCTAACCTAATGTGTTTGAGTGTTTTAGTGTCTTTGAACAATGTCAGGAACTCCAACAGGTACGCCGAGCCCCGAGCCTATTTCCCTGGAGTTGTTTAACCTTATCAAGGGCTTGAAAGATAGCATTGAAGGGTTAACTACAAGGCTGTCCAACTTGGAGGAGTCTAAGGTAGTTCCGGAGCCTCGTCCACTAGGAGGCAACAGGGAGGTAGGAGACCACTCAAGAGCTCAACACCAAGGGCAAGACCGAATACCACTCCAAAGCCAACAAGAGGTGTTTCAAGCAGCCCGGCACTCTAATGCCACGCAACCCTCTCGGAATGTCCAAGGCTTAGACCACGCCGTGTCCCAACCGGGATGGGGCAAACTTGCTTTCGAGGAGCACGTTTCTATCCCTTCTTCTCCTATTATACATGATAATATGCCTAACTATCCTCAACAGTTTCAGAATCAAGTTTATGAGCAGGATGAGGACGGTGATGGAGATGACGAGGAATGGAGGCCAAACGGGCGAAGGGAGCGCCAACAGCCCCGGAGACCTCATGACGCCCGGCGCCAAGACGAGCAGAGGCGTGAGCCCTATGGTGGCCAGCCAAGGAGGGAGCGAGATCCGGAGTATGATGGCCTTGGCAAAGTGAAGGTGAAGATCCCAAGCTTTGAAGGCAAATGTGACCCGGACGTGTACATGGCTTGGGAGGCAAAGATAGAGCAAATATGGTCATGCCATAACTTTCCCAAGCATAAGAAGGTACATTTCCCAGCTCTTGAATTTATTGATTATGCTATGATATGGTGGGATGATTTGGTGAAGGAAAGGAGGAGAACTTTGGATGCACCGGTAGTTACTTGGGCGCACATGAAGGCCTTGATGAGAGCTCGGTTTGTGCCTCAACATTACACTAGAGAATTTAGGCAAAGGTTGGAGAACTTGAGGCAAGGAGCCATGACCGCCGAGGAGACCTATAATGCCATGCAAATGGCCATGGTAAAGGCTAATGTGCGAGAGGATGAAGAGACTACAATGGCTAGGTATCTTCGGATTCTCAATTCAAGTTTTTCTAACGAGATAGATCTTTTTCCGCATAGCTCTATGACAGAATTGCTCCACCTAGCAATCAAAGTAGAAAGGAAAATGAAGGCAAGAAGTCAAGGAGGTAAGGCTGCCTATGGCGCACCTAGCTCATGGAGGAGCCAAGGAGGTTGCCAACAAGAAAATTACAACCGGGAGGTGCCAAGCAAGGAGAAGCTAGCCCCGGAGCAAGGAGGCCCACGCAAGGCTCCTTATGCAGCCCCTATCAAGCCCACGCCTACACTACCTAAAGGCACTCAAGGGAGTACTTCTAACCCTTCATCTAGAGCTAGGGATATTGTATGTTTTAAGTGCCAAGGAAGAGGGCACATGATGAAGGATTGTCCTAACAAAAGAACTTTGCTAGTTAACCATGTAGGGCAATATGAGTCCGAATCTGAGCATGAGCATGATAATGATGATTTTGAGCTTAATATGCCTGATCATGATGATTTGGATGATGATGGAATTGAATATGAGCAAGGAGATTGTTTATTAGCTAAGAGAGTGTTATTTGATCATCCTAGCTCATTCCTAGCTAACACTTACATGATTTGTGATAAAAGTCTTGAGCATGATACTTCTTTGATAGCTAGGAGAACTTTAAGTGTACAACCTGCTCCTTGTGAAGATAACTAAAGAGAAAACTTGTTTCACACTAGATGCTCGGTTAAAGGAAAGGTTTGTAATGTTATTATTGATGGAGGAAGTTGTTGCAATATTGCTAGCACCGAAATGATATCTAAGTTGCAAATTCCTACATTTTATCACCCTAGGCCATATAAGTTGCATTGGATGAATGAATGTGGTGAGTTAAAGGTTAATAGGCAAGCTAAGATCACTTTTACTTTAGGCCATTATGAAGACACGGTTTTATGTGATGTTGTGCCTATACAAGCTTGTCATGTGTTATTAGGCTGCCCTTGGCAATATGATAGGAGAGTTATGCATGATGGTTTTACTAATAGATATTCTTATGTATTCAATGGTAAAACCGTGACTCTTAAGCCTATGACTCCCTTGCAAATTGCGGAGGCATTTGAGAAGAAGAAGGCAAGTGAGCAAGAACAAGGACAAGCTAAGAAGGGGAGCAAGCCGTCGAGCCAAGGCCCCTCCCTAGCCACGCCTTCTAACCACCAGCCTAGCACCCTTGTGTCCACGGCCACAAAACAGCCCACAACAGCCTTGTTAGCTTCCAAACTTGAGGTACAAAATGACTACCTACCCTTAGACACCACCTTGATGATGTTGTGTAAGGAGCTCACCTTATTGAGTGATGAAGCCAAGGCTAGCTTACCACCTACTATCTCAGCCATCCTTGAGGAGTTTAAGGATGTGTTTCCGGAAAAAATACAACATGGCCTTCCACCTTTGAGAGGCATTGAGCACCAAATTGACCTTATCCCCGGTGCCACACTCCCAAATAGACCAGCCTACCGAATGAACCCAAAGGAGAGTCAAGAGATCCAAGTGCAAGTTCAAGACCTCCTAGACAAGGGCTACGTGAGGGAGAGCTTAAGTCTGTGCGCCGTGCCCGTGCTCTTGGTTCCTAAGAAGGACAACACATGGAGGATGTGTGTTGATTGTCGAGCTATCAACAACAACCATCAAGTACCGCCACCCTATTCCCCGCCTAGATGACATGCTTGATGAGCTACATGGCGCCACCACCTTTAGCAAGATAGACCTACGGAGTGGCTACCATCAAATCTGAATGAAGGAGGGGGACGAGTGGAAAACAACCTTCAAAACTAAGTTTGGTTTGTATGAGTGGCTTGTTATAGGGAAGTTTGTTGTAGTATAACTAGTGCTCCTTCTACTTTTATGCGCTTAATGAACTATGTTTTGAGACATTTTATAGGGAAGTTTGTTGTAGTATACTTTGATGATATTATAATCTATAGCAGGTCCCAAGAGGAGCATGAAGAACATCTAAGGGAAGTAGTAGTTCATACCCTTAGAGCTGAACACTTGTATGCTAATCTTAAGAAATGTAGATTTTGCACTAATGAGGTTATATTTCTTGGTTTTGTAGTGACTACACAAGGCCTACAAGTGGATGAGAAGAAGATTAGAGCAATCAAAGATTGGCCCACACCAACATCCATCAGCCAAGTAAGGAGTTTCCATGGGCTTACAAGCTTCAATAGGCGCTTTGTGAGAGACTTTAGTACCATTGTCGCGCCCTTGATGGAAATTTGCAAGAAGCATGCGCCATTTGTGTGGGAGAAGGCGCAAGAACGTGCCTTTAGCAAGCTGAAATTGGTCTTAACCGAGGCGCCCTTGCTAGCTCTTCCCGACTTCACTAGGCCCTTTGAAGTGGAGTGTGACGCCTCGGGCATTGACATAGGCGGCGTGCTCATGCAAGAAGGTAAGCCTATTGCCTTCTTTAGTGAAAAGCTCAAAGCAGCATGTCTTAATTACTCTACCTATGATAAAGAGTTATATGCTTTGTTTAGAGTGCTTAAGACATGGCAACACTACTTGTGGCCTAGAGAGTTTATTTTGCATTCCGATCATGAGTCTTTGAAGCATTTTCGGAGTCAAGATAAACTAGATAGGAGGCATGGTAGGTGGATGGAGTTTATTGAGACTTTTCCCTATGTTATCAAGTATAAATAGGGAAAAGACAATGTAGTGGCGGATGCCCTCTCTAGGAGGCACACATTGTTGACTACATTGGATGCTAAGGTATTAGGCTTTGTTTACATTAAGGAGCTCTATGAATCTGATCTTGATTTTGGTGATACATATAAGCTATGTGTCCAAAAAGGTTCCTTAGATAAATACTATTTGTTTGAGGGATTTTTGTTTCGAATTGATAAGGTGTGCATGCCTAGGTGATCCCTTCGATTGTTGCTAGTAGAGGAAGCCCATAAAGGAGGTTTAATGGGTCATTTTGGGAGGGATAAAACTTATGCTATGCTGCACTCACACTTTTATTGGCCACACATGCTTAGGGATGTTGAAAATGTGCTTAAAAGATGCTTAGAATGCCTTAGAGCTAAATCTAAAGTGAAGCCTCGTGGATTGTACACACCTTTGCCAATCCCAACAGCCCCTTGGGAAAACATTAGTATGGACTTTATTGTGGGATTGCCTAGGACTAAAAGAGGTAGGGACTCGATTTTTGTGGTTGTAGATCGTTTCTCTAAAATGCCTCACTTTATTGCTTGTCACAAAACTGATGATGCGGTCAATGTAGCTAATATATTCTTTTGGGAAGTAGTTAGGTTACATGGAATTCCAAGGACAATAGTAAGTGATAGGGATGTTAAGTTCTTAAGTTATTTTTGGAAGAATCTTTGGGAAAAGCTAGGCACGAAATTGTTATTTTCTACATCAAGCCACCTCCAAACTGATGGGCAAACAGAAGTAACTAATAAGACTTTAACCACAGTTTTAAGGGCTGTCATCAAAAAGAATCTAAAGGAATGGGAGGATGTCTTGCCACATGTTGAATTTGCCTATAATAGAGTTGTGCATTCGTCTACTTCCATCTCTCCATTTGAGTGTGTTTATGGTTTTAATCCACTAACCCCTTTTGATCTTACACCGTTGCCTAAGGAGCGAGTGGATTTATGTGCTAAAACGCAGGTTGAACACATCAAGGAGCTACATAGGAGGACAAGGATTAAGCTTGAGGAGAAAGGCAAATACAACGCAGCCAAGGCAAACCAAGGAAGGAAGAAGGTTACATTTGAGGCCGGTGACCTTGTATGGCTACACTTGAGGAAGGAGAGGCTTCAACAACTTCGGAAGTCCAAGCTCTCTCCAAGAGGAAACAGGCCTTTCAAGGTGCTACACAAGGCTGGTGACAACGCCTATGTGCTAGACTTGCCGGACGACTATGCTTGTGATCCCACGTTCAATGTGAGGGACCTAAGCCCTTTTCCACCCCTTAGTGATGATCAAGGAAATTCGAAGTCGAATTCTTTTCAAGAAGGGGAGAATGATGAAGGGTCATCCGAGTTAGCTCCATCTTCAACACCACAAGGAGCCCTAACAAGAGCTCAAGCCAAACGCCAAGAGGAGATGGATGCTATCTTCCTAGCCATGGTTCAAGAAGCTCACCCAAGCTCACCTCCAATGAGTCCAAGGCCCGTCATGATGCTTAGCCACATTGGACCAGCCAAGAAGAAGTTGAATGGAGCATAGGAGAGCCTCACATGTGCATGTGCATGGATGAAGGCGTGAGCAAGGCGCGACTAGGCTGGCGTGAGAAGCTAGTTAGAGAGTGTTAAGTAAAGCCTAGAATTAGTCTATTTTATGTATTTATTTAAAACACTCTAATTTATAATTATTGTATTTATTTCCTTTCTATTTTTAGGAGAGAAGGCCTAGGTTGTATATAAGCCTTTCTCTCTTCCTTTTTGTGGGTGGAGAAGTTAAACACATTTTGTCTAAGTGCCAAATTGAACCCTTTGAGTTCAACCTCTTGTCTCGTGAGAATTGTGGTGTTTGCATAGCTTTCTCGTTCTTGTGTGTGTCAATCTCCTTCGGGTTGGTGCTACAAGTCGAATCGAAGCAACCTCTTCATGCCTTCGATAATTCTAGATCGATTGTGTGAAGTTGTAAGAAGCGGGGTCGAATCGTCATCGGTTTGATTCTTGGATAATCGAATCCAAGGGTTCTATCGTTTGTTCCTTTCGGTTCTTCTTTCCTATTTCGTTTTCCCTTATTGCTTTGCACGTTTTCCTTGCGTATTTGTTTGCTGAATTGCGTTTGCTTTTATTCCCAAAAACAGGTTGCTCGTCTAGATCCGTTCTTTGCGGCTAATCCCCGTATCAACAAATGGTGTCTATACGGGATTTTGTCAGTTTTATATCCTTATTTTTCCCGTTCTAGAGTATTTATATCCTTATTAATCCCCTACCTCGGTTCTTCAGGCGGGTAGGTTAAGCTATCCACAAAGA
The DNA here is from genome assembly GCA_033239125.1 of Fagopyrum homotropicum. Taxonomy (NCBI): domain Eukaryota; kingdom Viridiplantae; phylum Streptophyta; class Magnoliopsida; order Caryophyllales; family Polygonaceae; genus Fagopyrum; species Fagopyrum homotropicum. Next base: position 66,915,325 of record BSWB01000005.1, read on the forward strand.
GAGGTTGTAGGCTAGGGTTAGCATTTAGCTTGGGAGACAAGCTCGCACAGGGGAGGCCAAGAGACCAAAAGAGAGGCAAGCAATGGACGGGTTCCCTGGCCCCCGCAAATGAACAAAAAGGCAAGGAAAGGGAGAAAAATAAAATAAAAGAAAATTATGGGACAAAGAAAAATGGGAATAAACTCAATAGAAATATTTGGAACGGGATTCTGGACTGGAAAAACATTTCCGACTTTCAGGTAAAATAACTTACGAAAAATATACAATTCAAATATATATGAATATACTCGTAAAAATATAATTTACAATATAGAAATCGTTCTCGTAAAATATTTACTATAATAATTTAATAACTTAAATATGGTTAATATAAATATATAAAGTAGATAAATATATACATATGTACTCGTAAAAGTTAAATTATGACATAAAAATACTCGCAAATATATTTAAGCTCTCTAAAATATTAATAAAATACGGAAAAGTATATATCGGAAACACACTTTATTTTAGGGCATTTCAAAAGTAAAAAAAAAACTATAAATAATTGATACGGGGATTAGCCGCGAAGAACGGATCTAGACGAACAACCTATTCTGAAGAATGAAGAACGCACAGCATGGACAACAATGAAAACAAGAAAACAAAAAGGGACAAGAAGAACCGAAAGGAACAATGATAGAACCCTTGAATTCGAGATCCAAGAACCAAACTAGTGACGATTCGACCCCGCTTCTTACAACTCCACACAATTGATCTGAGAATCGAGAGCACGAAGAGGGTGCCTTGTTCGACTTGCAACACCAATCCCGAAGGAGATTGACATACACAAGAACGAGAAAGCCAGATTACACACACAAACTCACGAGACAAGAATGATTGAATTCTCTTGGATTCAATTCTGAAATGCTCTCATCAAAACTTGTATAAAACTTGTCTGCCCACAAAAGAAGAGAGAAAAGGCTTTATATACATCCTAGGCCTTTTCTTCTAAAACAGAAAAAAGAAAATAATCACAATAATTACATTGAGAGAGAGTTAAATATAACCCAGCAAACATAGAACACAATTGAGCCTAATTAAACTCTCCTATTCAGCCTCTCACGTCCACATACTTAAATGAATGTTCCATCCATGCACATGCACACACGTGAAACCCCTTGTATCTGATTTCAAGGCCTCTGTTTGTCCTTTGAAATGTGTCCCAAGGCCTGCCTAGAAACTAGAAATACAATTTAAGCTCCATTAATCATCTTGGCTGGGATGTGTTCGTGGCTGATCCACAAGATGGTCCTTAGACTTGATGAAGATGGACTTGGTTGAGCTTCATGGACCATGTTTAGGAAAAGAGCATTCATCTCAGCTTGACGTTTAGCTTGCGCTCTTGTTAGAGTCCCTTGAGGTGGTGAAGATGGAGTTAGCTCAGATGATCCTTCATCATTCTTCCTTTCTTTAGAAGAATTCGACCTCGAATTGCCTTGATCATCATTCAAGAGTGGAAAAGGACTTAGATCCCTCACATTGAATGTCGGATCAATAGCATAATCATCCGGCAAGTCAAGCACATAGGCGTTGTCACCCGCTTTGTGTAAAACCTTGAAAGGCCCATTTCCTCTTGGGGAGAGCTTGGATTTCCGAAGCTGTTGAAACCTCTCCTTCCTCAAATGTAGCCATACAAGGTCGCCAGGTTCAGATATAATCTTCTTGCGTCCTTGATTCGCCTTTTTTGCATTGTATTTTCCTTTCTCCTCGAGCTTGATCCTTGTCCAACTATGTAGCTCCTTGATGTGTTCAACCTGCATTTTAGCACTTAAATCCACTCGCTCCTTCTTAGATAACGGTGTAAGATCAAAAGGGGTTAGTGGATTAAAACCATAAACACACTCAAAGGGAGAGATGGAAGTAGATGAGTGGACGACTCTATTATAGGCAAACTCAACATGTGGTAAGACATCTTCCCATTCTTTCAAATTCTTCTTGATGACAGCCCTTAGAAGTGTTATTAGGGTCCTATTAGTTACTTCCGTTTGCCCATGAGTTTGGGGGTGGCTTGATGTAGAAAATAACAACTTAGTTCCTAGCTTTCCCCAAAGAGTTTTCCAAAAGTAACTCAAGAACTTAACATCCCTATCACTCACTATTGTCCTTGTATTACCATGTAACCTAACTACATCTCGAAAGAACAAATTAGCTATATTGGCTACCTCATCAGTTTTGTGACAAGCAATAAAGTGAGCCATCTTAGAGAATCGATCTACAACTACAAATATCGAATACCTTCCTCTTCTAGTCCTAGGCAATCCCACTATGAAATCCATGCTAATGTCTTCCCAAGGGGTTGTGGGGATTGGCAAAGGTGTATACAATCCACGAGGCTTCACTTTCGATTTAGCTCTAAGGCACTCTAAACACCTTTTAAGCACATTTTCAACATCCCTAAGCATATGTGGCCAATAAAAATGTGAGTGCAGCATATGATGATACGGGGATCAGCCGCGAAGAACGGATCTAGACGAGCAACCTATTTTCGAGAATAAAAGAAAACGAAATTCAGCAAACAAGATGCAAGGAAAACGTGCAAAACAAAGAGGGAAAACGGAATAGGAAAGAAGAACCGAAAGGAACAAACGATAGAACCCTTGGATTCGATTATCCAAGAACCAAAACGGTGACGATTCGACCCCGCTTCTTACAACTTCACACAATCGATCACGAATTATCGAAGGCACGAAGAGGTTGCTTCAATTCGACTTGTAGCACCAACGCGAAGGAGATTGACACACACAAGAACAAGAAAGCTATGCAAACACCACAATTCTCACAAGACGAGAGGCTGAACTCAAAGGGGTTCAATTTGGCACTTAGGCAATGTGTTTAACGTATTCTCCCTCAAAAAGGAAGAGAGAAAGGCTTATATACAACCTAGCCTTCTCTCCTAAAAATAGAAAGGAAAATAAAAACAATAATTACAAATTAGAGTGTTTTAAATAAATCCATAAAATAGACTAATTCTAGACTTTATTTAACACTCTCTAACTAGCTTCTCACGCCAGCCATGCACATGCACACGTGAAGCTCTCCTATGCTCCATTCAACTTCTTCTTGGCTGGTCCAATGTGGCTAAGCATCATGACGGGCCTTGGACTCATTTGAGGTGAGCTTGGGTGAGCTTCTTGAACCATGGTTAGGAAGATAGCATCATCTCCGCTTGGCGTTTGGCTTGAGCTCTTGTTAGGGCTCCTTGTGGTATTGAAGATGGAGCCGGCTCGGATGACCCTTCATCATTCTCCCCTTCTTTAAAAGAATTCGACCTCGAATTTCCTTGATCATCACTAAGGGGTGGAAAAGGGCTTAAATCCCTCACATTGAACGTGGGATCACAAGCATAGTCGTCCGGCAAGTCTAGCACATAGGCGTTGTCACCAGCCTTGTGTAGCACCTTGAAAGGCCTGTTTCCTCTTGGAGAGAGCTTGGACTTCCGAAGTTGTTGAAACCTCTCCTTCCTCAAGTGTAGCCATACAAGGTCACCGGCCTCAAATGTAACCTTCTTCCTTCCTTGGTTTGCCTTGGCTGCATTGTATTTGCCTTTCTCCTCAAGCTTAATCCTTGTCCTCCTATGTAGCTCATTGATGTGTTCAACCTGCATTTTAGCACATAAATCCACTCGCTCCTTCTTAGGCAACGGTGTAAGATCAAAAGGGGTTAGTGGATTAAAACCATAAAAACACTCAAATGGAGAGATGGAAGTAGACGAATGCACAACTCTATTATAGGCAAATTCAACATGTGGCAAGACATCCTCCCATTCCTTTAGATTCTTTTTGATGACAGCCCTTAAAACTGTGGTTAAAGTCCTATTAGTTACTTCCGTTTGCCCATCAGTTTGGGGGTGGCTTGATGTAGAAAATAACAATTTCGTGCCTAGCTTTTCCCAAAGAGTCTTCCAAAAATAACTTAAGAACTTAACATCCCTATCACTTACTATTGTCCTTGGAATTCCATGTAACCTAACTACTTCCCGAAAGAATAGATTAGCTATATTGGCCGCATCATCAGTTTTGTGACAAGCAATAAAGTGAGCCATTTTTGAGAAACGATCTACAACCACAAAAATTGAGTCCCTACCTCTTTTAGTCCTAGGCAATCCAACAATAAAGTCCATACTAATGTCTTCCCAAGGGGCTGTTGGGATGGGCAAAGGTGTGTATAATCCATGAGACTTAACTTTAGATTTAGCTCTAAGGCATTCTAAGCATCTTTTAAGCACATTTTCAACATCTCTAAACATGTGTGGCCAATAAAAGTGTGAGTGCAGCATAGCATAAGTTTTATCCCTCCCAAAATGACCCGTTAAACCTCCTTTATGGGCTTCCTCTACTACCAACAATCGAAGGGAACACCTAGGTATGCACACCTTATCAATTCGAAACAAAAATTCCTCAAACAAATAGTATTTATCTAAGGATCCTTTTTGCACACATAACTTATATGTATCACCAAAATCAATATCAGATTCATAGAGCTCCTTAATGTAAACAAAGCCTAATACCTTAGCATCCAATGTAGTCAAAAATGTGTGCCTCCTAGAGAGGGCATCCGGCACTACATTGTCTTTTCCCTTTTTATACTTGATAACATAGGGAAAAGTCTCAATAAACTCCATCCACCTACCATGCCTCATATCTAGTTTATCTTGACTCCGAAAATGCTTCAAAGACTCATGATCAGAATGCAAAATAAACTCTCTAGGCCACAAGTAGTGTTGCCATGTCTTAAGCACTCTAAACAAAGCATATAACTCTTTATCATAGGTAGAGTAATTAAGACATGCTCCTTTGAGCTTTTCACTAAAGAAGGCAATAGGCTTACCTTCTTGCATGAGCACGCCGCCTATGCCAATGCCCGAGGCATCACACTCCACTTCAAAGGGCCTAGTGAAGTCGGGAAGAGCTAGCAAGGGCGCCTCGGTTAAGACCAATTTCAGCTTGCTAAAGGCACGTTCTTGCGCCTCCTCCCACACAAATGGCGCATGCTTCTTGCAAATTTCCGTCAAGGGCGCGGCAATGGTACTAAAGTCTCTCACAAAGCGCCTATAGAAGCTTGCAAGCCCATGGAAACTCCTTACTTGGCTGATGGATGTTGGCATGGGCCAATCTTTGATTGCTCTAATCTTCTCCTCATCCACTTGTAGGCCTTGTGTAGTCACTACAAAACCAAGAAATATAACCTCATTAGTGCAAAAGCTATATTTCTTAAGATTAGCATACAAGTGTTCAGCCCTAAGGGTAAGAACTACTTCCCTTAGATGTTCTTCATGCTCCTCTTGGGACCTGCTATAGATTATAATATCATCAAAGTATACTACAATAAACTTCCCTATAAATGTCTCAAAACATAGTTCATTAAGCGCATAAAAGTAGAAGGAGCATTAGTTAACCCAAATGGCATAACAAGCCACTCATACAAACCAAACTTAGTTTTGAAGGCTGTTTTCCACTCGTCCCCCTCCTTCATTCGAATTTGATGGTAGCCACTCCGTAGGTCTATCTTGCTAAAGGTGGTGGCACCATGTAGCTAGCTCATCAAGCATGTCATCTAGGTGGGGAATAGGGTGGCGGTACTTGATGGTGATGTTGTTGATAGCTCGACAATCAACACACATCCTCCATGTGTTGTCCTTCTTAGGCACCAAGAGCACGGGCACGGCGCACAGACTTAAGCTCTCCCTCACGTAGCCCTTGTCTAGGAGGTCTAGAACTTGCACTTGGATCTCCTGACTCTCCTTTGGGTTCATTCGGTAGGCTAGTCTATTTGGGAGTGTGGCTCCGGGGATAAGGTCAATTTGGTGCTCAATGCCTCTCAAAGGTGGAAGGCCATGTTGTATTTCTTCCGGAAACACATCCTTAAACTCCTCAAGGATGGCTGAGATAGTAGGTGGTAAGCTAGCCTTGGCTTCATCACTCAATAAGGTGAGCTCCTTACACAACATCATCAAGGTGGTGTCTAAGGGTAGGTAGTCATTTTGTACCTCAAGTTTGGAAGCTAACAAGGCTGTTGTGGGCTGTTTTGTGGCCGTGGACACAAGGGTGCTAGGCTGGTGGTTAGAAGGCGTGGCTAGGGAGGGGCCTTGGCTCGACGGCTTGCTCCCCTTCTTAGCTTGTCCTTGTTCTTGCTCACTTGCCTTCTTCTTCTCAAATGCCTCCGCAATCTGCAAGGGAGTCATAGGCTTAAGAGTCACGGTTTTACCATTGAATACATAAGAATATCTATTAGTAAAACCATCATGCATAACTCTCCTATCATATTGCCAAGGGCGGCCTAATAACACATGACAAGCTTGCATAGGCACAACATCACATAAAACCGTGTCTTCATAATGGCCTAAAGTAAAAGTGATCTTAGCTTGCCTATTAACCTTTAACTCACCACATTCATTCATCCAATGCAACTTATATGGCCTAGGGTGATAAAATGTAGGAATTTGCAACTTAGATATCATTTCGGTGCTAGCAATATTGCAACAACTTCCTCCATCAATAATAACATTACAAACCTTTCCTTTAACCGAGCATCTAGTGTGAAACAAGTTTTCTCTTTAGTTATCTTCACAAGGAGCAGGTTGTACACTTAAAGTTCTCCTAGCTATCAAAGAATTATCATACTCAAGACTTTTATCACAAATCATGGAAGTGTTAGCTAGGAATGAGCTAGGATGATCAAATAACACTCTCTTAGCTAATAAACAATCTCCTTGCTCATATTCAATCCCATCATCATCCAAATCATCATGATCATGCATATTAAGCTCAAAATCATTATTATCATGCTCATGCTCAGATTCGGACTCATATTGCCCTAAATGGTTAACTAGCAAAGTTCTTTTGTTAGGACAATCCTTCATCATGTGCCCTCTTCCTTGGCACTTAAAACATACAATATCCCTAGCTCTAGATGAAGGTTTAGAAGTACTCCCTTGAGTGCCTTTAGGTAGTGTAGGTGTGGGCTGGGTAGGTGCTGCATAAGGAGCCTTGCGTGGACCTCCTTGCTCCGGGGCTAGCTTCTCCTTGCTTGGCACCTCCCGGTTGTAATTCCCTTGTTGGCGGCCTCCTTGGCTCCTCCATGAGCTAGGCGCGCCATAGGCAGCCTTACCTCCTTGACTTCTTGCCTTCATTTTCCTTTCTACTTTGATTGCTAGGTGGAGCAATTCTGTCATAGAGTTATAGGGAAAAAGATCTATCTCGTTAGAAAAACTTGAATTGAGAATACGAAGATACCTAGCCATTGTAGTCTCTTCATTCTCTCGCACATTAGCCTTTACCATGGCCATTTGCATGGCATTATAGGTCTCCTCGGCAGTCATGGCTCCTTGCCTCAAGTTCTCCAACCTTTGCCTCAATTCTCTAGTGTAATGTTGAGGCACAAACCGAGCTCTCATCAAGGCCTTCATGTGCGCCCAAGTAACTACCGGTGCATCCAAAGTTCTCCTTTCCTTCACCAAATCATCCCACCATATCATAACATTATCAATAAACTCAAGAGTTGCGAAATGTACCTTCTTATGCTCGGGAAAGTTATGGCATGACCATATTTGCTCTATCTTCGCCTCCCAAGCCATGTATACGTCCGGGTCACATTTTCCTTCAAAGCTTGGGATCTTCACCTTTACTTTGCCAAAACCATCATACTCCGGATCTCGCTCCCTCCTTGGCTGGCCACCATAGGGCTCACACCTCTACTCGTCTTGGCGCCGGGCGTCATGAGGTCTCTGGGGCTGTTGGCGCTCCCTTCGCCCATTTGGCCTCCATTCCTCGTCATCTCCATCACCGTCCTCATCGTGCTCATAAGCTTGATTCTGAAACTGTTGAGGATAGTTAGGCATATTATCATGTATAATAGGAGAAGAATGGATAGAAACGTGCTCCTCGAAAGCAAGATTGCCCCATCCCGGTAGGGACACGGCGTGGACTAAGCCTTGGACATTCCGAGAGGGCTGCGTGGCATTAGAGTGCCGGGCTGCTTGAAACGCCTCTTGTTGGCATTGGAGTGGTATTCGGTCTTGCCCTTGGTGTTGAGCTCTCGAGTGGTCTCCTACCTCCCTATTGCCTCCTAGTGGCCGAGGCTCCGGAACTACCTTAGACGCCTCTAAGTTGGACAGCCTTGTAGTTAACCCTTTAATGCTATCTTTCAAGCCCTTGATAAGGTTAAACAACTCCGGGGTGATAGGCTCGGGGCTTGGCATACCTGTGGGAATTCCTGACATTGTTCAAAGACACTAAAACATTCAAACACGTCAGGTTAGCTAAAACAAAAACGCCTCACAAGTGTATCACTCGAAAACAAACTCTCACTCTCTAGTGGTGCTCAATAAGCTTGTTGATGGCTCGTCTTATATTAGTCAAAAACCTCACGTGAGTTCAATACTTAGCCAAAAAAAGCTTTAAGTAGAAGCGAAATTCGATTTTAATCACCTTAAAAAAACGTGTTTGACTCAATAAAAGAGAAGAAAAGACTCAAAACGGAAAGGACAAGTTGCACGAATGTTATATGCAACTAAGTATTGACTCAAAATTTGAACTCAAGATAAGCCTTGAAAGAACTTACTCGTCAAGCCTAAGTAAGCAAACCTTGGACACCGAAGGTGTGTGTAGAAGGGCTGGCCAAGGCTAAGGCGTGGCTCGAGTGAAGTGAGCTAGGCGAGGGCCAAGGCGTGGCTAGGCTAGGGTGAAGCTAGGCTAGGCGTGAATGGCTTGGTCCCTTTGAGTGAGGTGAGCTCCTTTGTAGTCCTTTTTGGTTGATGAACAATAACACTTAGCAAGCACAACTTTTGAGCGAGATGAGCTCCTTTGTAATCCTCTTTGGTTGCTGAACAATAACACTTAGCAAGCACAACTTCAACTATTACAAACTATGAAATAAAACAAGAATAAGCTAGCAAGAATGAAATGATATGAATAACTAAGGCTGATTTCTTTTCTCTTTCTTTTCTTTTTCTTTTCTTTTCTTTTCTTTCTTTTTTTTTTTTGAAACTCGGATTTTCTTTTTTTTCTTTTTTTTTTAACTTATTGCTGGAATTAAAGAAAAAAAATAAAACAAAAATGCTAAGAAAATCCTAATTAGTTGTAAGAGGATAGAGTTAACCAGGTAAATAGCTAACCAAGGGTGAAAAATCAAAAAAAAAATAGGCTAAAAATATGGAGGAAAGAGGTGGCTGAAAATGTGGAGGAGAGAAGGCTGGAAAATAGGCTGGACGATCAGCCTTCTTCTTTTTTTTTTTTGAAAGTTTAGGGCTTGTTTGGTGTTGTGTTTGGACGTGGGACAAGGCTGGTGGTGGCGTGGTGGTAGGCACAAGGGACTGGTGGTAGGCGCGGTGTAGGCGTGGTGTGGGAGTGGTGCCGGTGTTCAAGATTCACAAACAAAGGCAACAAACTTGTTAGTTCAATCAAAAACTTGGAATAGAAATGGCAATGGCAATAGATTCAAAACAAAACAAGACTCAAACAAGAAGACGAGACACTTTTGGTTTTTGAATGATTTACCGACTCTTTTTGTAGGTTGAACGTCAATTAGCTCTGATACCAATTGATACGGGGATTAGCCGCGAAGAACGGATCTAGACGAGCAACCTGTTTTCGAGAATAAAAGCAAACGAAATTCAGCAAACAAGATGCAAGGAAAACGTGCAAAACAAAGAGGGAAAACGGAATAGGAAAGAAGAACCGAAAGGAACAAACGATAGAACGCGTGGATTCGATTATCCAAGAACCAAACCGGTGACGATTCGACCCCGCTTCTTACAACTTCACACAATCGATCTCGAATTATCGAAGGCACGAAGAGGTTGCTTCAATTCGACTTGTAGCACCAACCCGAAGGAGATTGACACACACAAGAACGAGAAAGCTATGCAAACACCACAATTCTCACAAGACAAGAGGCTGAACTCAAAGGGGTTCAATTTGGCACTTAGGCAATGTGTTTAACGTATTCTCCCTCAAAAAGGAAGAGAGAAAGGCTTATATACAACCTAGACCTTCTCTCCTAAAAATAGAAAAGAAATAAATACAATAATTACAATTTAGAGTGTTTTAAATAAATCCATAAAATAGACTAATTCTAGGCTTTATTTAACACTCTCTAACTAGCTTCTCACGCTAGCCATGCACATGCATACGTGAAGCTCTCCTATGCTCCATTCAACTTCTTCTTGGCTGGTCCATTGTGGCTAAGCATCATGACGGGCCTTGGACTCATTGGAGGTGAGCTTGGGTGAGCTTCTTAAACCATGGTTAGGAAGATAGCATCCATCTTCACTTGGCGTTTGGCTTGAGCTCTTGTTAGGGCTCCTTGTGGTTTGAAGATGGAACCGGCTCGGATGACCCTTCATCATATCATAAGTCTTATCTCTCCCAAAATGACCCATTAAACCTCCTTTATGGGCTTCTTCCACTTACAACAAACGAAGGGAACACCTAGGTATGCACACCTTATCTACTCGAAACAGAAATCCCTCAAACACATAGAATTTATCTAAGAAACCTTTTTGCACACAAAGCTTATATGTTTCTCCAAAGTCAAGATCAGATTCATAGAGCTCCTTAATGTAAACAAATCCTAACACCCTAGCATCCAAAGTAGTTAGCAATGTATGCCTCCTAGAAAGAGCATCCGCAACTACATTTTCTTTTCCCTTTTTATACTTGATAACATGGGGAAAAGTCTCAATAAATTCCATCCATCTAACATGCCTCCTATCTAGTTTATCTTGACTCCGAAAATGTTTCAAAGATTCATGATCAAATGCAAAATAAACTCTCTAGGCCACAAGTAGTGTTGCCATGACTTAAGTACTTTAAATAATGCATACAACTTTTTATCATATGTAGAGTAGTTAAGACATGCCCCTTTAAGCTTTTCACTAAAAAAGGCAATAGGCTTACCTTCTTGCATTAGCACACCTCCTATGCCAATTCCCAATGCATCACACTCCACTTCAAAAGGCCTAGTGAAGCCCGGGAGAGCTAGTAAGTGTCTCGGTGAGAACCAACTTCAGCTTGTTGAAAGCACGTTCTTGAGCTGCTTCCCACACAAATGGTGGATGTTTCTTGCAAATCTCCGTCAAGGGTGCAACAATGGTAATGAAGTCTCTCACAAAGGGCCTATAGAAACTTGCAAGCCCATGGAAGCTCTTTACATGGCTAATGGATGTAGGTGTTGGCCAATCTCGAATAGCTCTAATCTTCTCCTCATCCACTTGTAGACCTTGTGCAGTCACTACAAAACCAAGAAATATAACTTCATTAGTGCAAAAACTACATTTCTTCAGGTTGGCATACAAGTGCTATAGATTAAGATATCATCAAAATACACTACAACAAATCTTCCTATGAATTGTCTTAACACATGGTCCATTAAAAACATAAAAGTAGATGGATCATTGGTTAACCTAAATGGCATAACAAGCCATTCATACAATCCAAATTTAGTCTTGAAGGTTGTCTTCCACTCATCCCCCTCCTTCATTCGAATCTGATGGTAGCCAGTCCGAAGAGGTCTATCTTGCTGAATGTAGTGGCGCCATGGAGCTCATCAAGCATGTCATCGAGGCGGGGAATAGGGTGGCGGTACGTAATGGTTATGTTGTTGATAGCCCTACAATCAACACACATTCTCCAAGTGTTGTCCTTCTTAGGCACTAATAGCAAGGGCTAAGACTTTCTCCAACTCTTTATCATATGTAGAGTAGTTAAGACATGCCCCTTTAAGCTTTTCACTAAAAAAGGCAATAGGTTTACCTTCTTGCATAAGCACACCTCCTATGCCAATTCCCGATGCATCACACTCCACTTCGAAAGGCCTAGTGAAGTCAGGGAGAGCTAGTAAGTGTCTCGGTGAGAACCAACTTCAGCTTGTTGAAAGCACGTTCTTGAACTACTTCCCACACAAATGGTGCATGTTTCTTGCAAATCTCCGTCAAGGGTGCAGCAATGGTATTGAAGTCTCTCACAAAGCGCCTATAGAAACTTTATAGAAACTTGCAAGCCCATGGAAGCTCCTTACATGGCTAATGGATGTACGTGTTGGCCAATCTCGAATAGCTCTAATCTTCTCCTCGTCCACTTGTAAACCTTGTGCAGTCACTACAAAACCAAGAAATATAACTTCATTAGTGCAAAAGCTATCTCCAGGTTGGCATACAAGTGTTCAGCCCTAAGGATAGAAAAAACTTCCCTTAGATGTTCTCCATGCTCCTCTAGGGACCTGCTATAGATTAAGGTATCATCAAAATACACTACAACAAATCTCCTTATGAATTGTCTTAAAACATGGTTCATTAAACGCATAAAAGTAGATGGAGCATTGGTTAACCCAAATGGCATAACAAGCCATTCATACAACCCAAATTTAGTCTTGAAGGCTGTCTTCCACTCGTCCCCCTCCTTCATTCGGATCTGATGGTAGGCACTCCGAAGGTCTATCTTGCTGAATGTAGTGGCGCCATGGAGCTCATCTAGCATATCAACGAGGTGGGGAATAGGGTGACGGTACTTAATGGTTATGTTGTTGATAGCCCTACAATCAACACACATCCTCCAAGTGTTGTCCTTCTTAGGCACTAATAGGACATGAACGGTGCAAGGGCTAAGGCTTTCTCTAACGTATCCCTTATCTAGGAGGTCTTGGACTTGGGTTTGGATCTCTTGACTCTCCTTAGGGTTCATCATATAGGCTGGTCTATAGGAAGTGTAGCTCCGGGGATAAGGTCAATCTGATGCTCTATGCCTCTCAAAGGTGGAAGGCCATGAGGTATCTCTTCCGGAAACACATCCTTAAACTCCTCTAGGATGGCTGTAATGGTAAGGGGTCAGGCTTTGGCTTGTACACAGGGACCAGCCCAAGGGAAGGTGATACGGTGTAATCCGTGTTTGAGTCGATCTAGGAACAATGATCTCGAAACGGACTGAATGAAGCGAATTCAGTAGGCGGAGTGAAACGAAGATGATGAATAGGCGCAGAAAAGGTGAGAGAAGAACCAAAGAGAGAGCCAATGAAGGAACCAAGGCTGAAGAGCCAAAACCCCAATCGTGACTGCCCTAGACCCGTCTCCAATACAACTTTACACTAGCTCCGGCTGGACTAGCACAAAGAGGGACTCGTGAAGGCTCGAAGCACCAATCCGAAGGCGGTTGACACAAACAAGCTCAGCCAAGCAACAATAGCAATGCCAACCAAAAACTCTCTTGTTCTTTGATTGATTTTCTGAATGATTACAAATTCAATTCTAAGCAATGGATTTTACGTAACTAATCTGCAGCTAAAGAGGCTATATAAATAGACTCTTTTATCTAGACAAAAATAAAGAAAAGAAAGCTGAAAACATTAGTGGGAAGGTGGTAATAAGAGAGCTTCCTCTAATGTAGCTAACAACCTAACAAACACTAATTTCAGCTTAAAAATAGGCTGAATTATTCAACTTATCCTTGGAGTGCAAGCTGGACGTTTTTAACGTTTTTAAGGAGCCAAATGGGCTATCCGAATGGGCTGCATTGTTCAACAGATCCATGAGTGATTTGGATGTGTTTAAAGAGCCCAAATGATGATCCGAATGAGCTGAATTGTTACTCTCTTGGGCCTCTTTGAACGTGCTCAGCTGGCTGCCTTCTTGGGTTGTTTTAGATGTGAGCAGCAGCTCCCTTTGCTCTTGGGCTGCCTTGGACGTCTCCTCCCTTTGCTCTTGGGCTGCCTTGGACGTGAGCAGCAGGCTAACCTCGTGGGCTGTTTTGGACGTGATCAACAGCCTCCTCTTGGACTGCATTGGGCGTGAGCATGGGCTGCATTGGACGTGAGCACCAGCCTCCTCTTGGGCTGCATTGGCGTGAGCAACAACCTCCTCTCCTGGGCTGCATTGGACGTGAGCAACAGCCTCCTCTCCTGGGCTGCATTGGACGTGAGCAACAGCAGCCTGCATGGTCTCCTCGAGCTGCATGGGAAGTGAGTACGTTGGCATGGTCTCCTTGCTTGGTTCACTTGCTCCTACATTCATCAAAAGATTAACACATGATGTATGGAAATTAAATGTTTCACGCATTGTGTCAAGCAATAGCACTTCCCTTGACATAACCTCTTGGATCTCCTTAGCTCTTGCTCTAGTAATGGGACCTTGATAGCTTGTATGTGATGTTCCTACATCAGAAGGGCCGAGTTAGGGGCCGTGGTGGAGGCACCACTGAGACCAGAGGCACGCTGGCCAAGGTTCTCAAGTTGAGGAGTGTCGTTAATCCAACGGTGTAGGCAGCCACAAGTACTATTCAGATACGCGGTTTTCCGGTCCGGGTATTATTTGATACGGGTGCTACACACTCGTTTATATCCGATGATTGCTAGGTTGTCCTTAGTTACGCTAGTGGGGATACTGATGTAGGACCATCACATGGAAGATATCAAGGGCCCATTACTAGGGCAAGAGCTAAGGAGATCCAAGAAGTTACGTCAAGGGAAGTACTATTGCTTGGCACCATGCGTGAACCATTTAACTTCCATACATCATGTGTTAATCTCTTGGTGAATGCAGGAGCAAGCAAGCAAAGGGAAGAGACCATGCAGACGTTGGAACAACAAGAGCTGGATCATATAGCCACGCCGGCCAATAAATCAAGCAAACAAGACAAGGACAAGGTGGGGAAGATGGATGAGCAAGCAAGCATAGGAAATGGGACAACAAGCATGATGCCATCAAGTCCGGAGTGGCTGGCAAGCTCGTCGTTGCTCACGTCCCAGGCAGCCCAAAAAGAGTAACCATTTCCCTCAGTCAAATCGTCCATTTGGGCTCTTAAAAACCGTCCAAATCACTCATGGATCTGTTTGAACAAGTCAGCCCATTCGGATCATCCATTTGGCTCTTAAAAAAACCGTCCAACTTACTCCAAGGATCTGTTTTGAATAAATCAGCCTATTTTGATGCTAATTAGTTGTTTGTTAAGTTGTTAGCTACATTTGTGGAAGCTCTCTTGTTACCACCTTCCACCAATGTTTTAGTTTTCTTTTCTTTATTTTGTCAAGATAAAAGAGTCTATATATAGTCTCTTTAGCTGCTGAATAGGGTACGTTTTATTTGCTAAGAATTATCGTTTGTAATCATTCACAAAATCAATCAAAGAACAAGAGAATTTTTGGTTGGCATTGTCGTTGTTTGCTTTGCTGAGCTTGTTCGTGTCAACCGCCTTCGGATTGGTGCTTCGAGCCTTCACGAGTCCCTCTTTGTGCTAGTCCAGCCGGAGCTAGTGTAAAGTTGTATTGGAGACGGGTCTAGGGCATTAACGAAGCGGGGTCTTGGCTCTTCAGCCTTGGTTCTTTTCGTTGACTCTCTTTGGTTCATCTCTACGTCTTCCTGCATCCATTCCATATCCACGTTTCATTCTGCATCTGGATTCGCTACATTCAGCCGGATTCGGATCATTGTACCTAGATCGACTCATTCACGGACTAATACCGTATCAGTTGGTATCAGAGCTCAGTTGGTACAATTGATCACTCCTTTCTTCTTTCTTAACCTTATTGCTTAACCAATTGAGGTTTAACTTGTGCTTGAAGTGTGCAAAATCAAAAAAACCAAGGGTTTCTTAGGGCCGGACAACATCTTGAGGAGAGGTAAACACAAAAAAAGAAGAGATCAACGTTGCAGTCAAATTCGGTAACCTTCTCTCCCACAAATCTCGTTGCAATCAGTTTCGGTTACCTTCTCTCCCCCAAATCTTTGACAAAGTCTAAGAGATCTTTCAAAAAAAAAAAAAAGACAACACAAAAACGGCTGGCCCTTTTATTAATCGACATCAAGCACAAGAAAACTCCCTCAAACAACTCCTACGTCATTCTAATCACAAATCACCATACCTATACCAACCCAACGGTCAATACTCCGATTAGGGGTGTCTTGATCCATCTGCGACACTAACATCAGTTTCGGCAGTTCTAGTTCCAAAGGGTTGCTAAGAAGGTTCGAAAATCGTGATCTTAAGCTGTTGGATCCTTACAACTTGAGCCACCAGCTAGGCAATACCAACGAGAGAGTGAGCAATACACAAGTGAGATCTTTGTTTTCTAACCTAACCGGTTCTTTGTTTGTTACTTGAGCATGTCTAGGTCCCGAAGCCCCAGCAAGTCTAGCAGCGAGACCGTCACGCTTGAGATGCTCAATCTATTGAAACAATTGTCCGATTCCGTAGCTAACCTATCCAAGCGAGTGGAGTCTATGGAAGCATGAACCCCACCATCGCGGACACCACCTTTGAGAGCCAACTATCAGTTTGGCGGTCCCTCACACGTTACTAGAGAGCCGGATCATCCGGATCAAGGTAATTTACAGTCCAACGTCCTTCCTAATGTTTCTAACATGCCACCATTTGTTGATAACTTTCAGCGACGGAATGAAGCTCCTTTTGAGGATCATACTTGGGAAGATTACAATCGACCATTCCAACAGCCAAGGCAAGGACGAGAACGTGATAATCTACGACCCTATCAAGAGCAAGACGGTCTCGGCAAAGTCAAAATCAAAATTCCCGCATTTGAAGGAAAGTGTGATCCCGACCTCTACACGGAGTGGGAAACTAAAGTCGAGCAGATCTGGTTGTGTCATAACTTCAGCGAGCCTAGGAAGGTTCAGCTAGCCGCTCTCGAATTCCAAGGCTATGCCTTGGTATGGTGGGATCATGTAATCAAAGAAAGAGTGCGAACATTGGATCCTCAAATCACCACATGGGAGCATATGAAGGCACTAATGAGGTCTCGGTTCGTTCCACCTCACTATACCCGAGAGCTTCGACAACGGCTGGAAAATTTGAGACAAGGCTCTCTTAGCGCTGAGGAAGCCTGTACGAATATGCAAGTTGCTATGGTGAAGGCCAACGTTCTAGAGGATGAAGAAAATACTATGGCTAGGTATCTTCGTATTCTTAAATCTAATTTGGCTAATGAAGTTGATACGTATCCCTACAGCACCATGGAGCAATTACTACACTTGGCCATCAAGGTGGAAAGGAAGACTAAGCTGCAAAACCGGGAACAAAAGCCGCCTTATGGGACGTCCAACACTTGGAATTCACAAGGAAGCCGGCTGCCTATCCACAGCAGGGATCAAGGAGGCCAGAAGGAGGAGAGAAAGTCGGCACCTATGAGCCAAGAAGGCCAACGAAGGTCTTCTACACCGTCCACTACACCACGATCCTTGAATGAGCCTTCAAGTGGTCATCGAGGGAGTACTCCTACCTCTAACTCTAGAACTAGGGACATTGTGTGTTTTAAATGCCAAGGTAGAGGACACATGAGTAGGGAATGTCCTAATAGACGCACTTTGATCATAAATCATCTAGTAGAATATGAGAGTGAGGATGATTTGGAATTAGATGATGAAAATGCATTAATTGATGACAATGAACAAAATGAGAACGATGATTGCATTGAGTATGAACAAGGTGAATCTTTGATAGCTAGGAGAACTTTGCATGTCCAACTAGCACCTTGTGAGGATAACCAACGTGAAAATCTGTTTCATACTAGGTGTAGTATTAAAGGAAAAGTGTGTAATGTGATAATTGATAGGGGGAAGTTGTTGCAACATAGCTAGCACTGAAATGGTAAACAAATTACAACTTCTTACATTTTACCACCCTAGGCCATATAAACTACATTGGATGAATGAGTGTGGAGAACTTAAGGTCAATAAGCAAACTAAGGTCAATATAACATTAGGATCATATGAGGATGTTATTACATGTGATGTTGTGCCGATGAATGCTTGTCACTTGTTGCTTGGTCGTCCATGGCAATATGATAGGAAAGTTGTCCATGATGGGTTTTCTAATAAATATAGCTTTGAGTATAAAGGTAAAACTTTAACACTTAAACCTATGACACCTTTACAAATAGCCGAGTACTATGAGAACAAGAGGGTAGAGCAAGGAACCCCTCAAAAGCCTAAAATGACACGGCCTAAGAGTAAGGAGAACAAAACCCATCAAACACTGTTAGTACAACCAACAAGTAGCTATCTTGAGTCTAGGAATGAATATGTCACTAACTATGCTTCTATGGATGTGCTAATGATGAGTTTGTGTAAATCTCTAGTGACGGTGTCTCATGACTCTACGATTCCACTTCCTAGTTCTATCCAGGGGCTGTTAGACGAGTTTGAGGACGTCTTTCCTGAGGAAATTCCAGCTGGCTTGCCGCCCATTAGGGGCATTGATACGGGATTGTCCGTGAATGAGTCGATCTAGGCACAATGATCTCTTAGACTTTGTCAAAGATTTGAGGGAGAGAAGGTAACCTGAAACTGATTGCAACGAGAATTGTAGGAGAGCAGGTTACCGAATTGTGTATGCAGCGCTTGAGCTCTCTTTTTGTTTTGTTTTCGCTTTGTGTTTACCTCTCCTCAAGATGTTGTCCGGCACTAAGAACCCTTGGCTTTTGCCTTTGAACACTTCAAGCACAAGTTAAACCTCAATTGGATAAGCAATAGGTTAACAAAGAAGAAAGGAGTGATCAATTGTACCAACTGAGCTCTGATACCAACTGATACGGGATTGTCCGTGAATGAGTCGATCTAGGCACAATGATCTCGAATCCGGCTGAATGAAACGAATTCAGAATGCGGAATGAAACGAAGATGGTGAATGGCGCAGGAAGGTGAGAGAAGAACCAAAGAGAGTCAACGAAGGAACCAAGGCTGAAGAGCCAAAACCCCAATCGTGAATGCTCTAGACCCGTCTCCAATACAACTTTACACTAGCTCTGGCTGGACTAGCACAAAGAGGGACTCATGAAGGCTCGAAGCACCAATCTGAAGGCGATTGACACAAACAAGCTCAGCCAAGCAACAACAGCAATGCCAACCAAAAACTCTCTTGTTCTTTGATTGATTTTGTGAAATGATTCCAAATGTAATTCTAAGCAATGGAAAATAACGTAACTAATCTGCAGCTAAAGAGGCTATCTATATAGACTCTTTTATCTAGACAAAATAAAGAAAAGAAAATTAAAACATTAGTGGGAAGGTGGTAATAAGAGAGCTTCCTCTAATGTAGCTAACAACCTAACAAACAACTAATTCAACTTAAAAATAGGCTGACTTATTCAAACTAATCCTAGGAGTGTGCTGAGTGTGCTGGACGTTTTTTTAAGAGCAGATTGGGCTATCCGAATGGGCTGAATTGTTCAACAGATCCATGAGTGATTTGGCTGTGTTTTAAGAGCCCAAATGATGATCCGAATTAGCTGACTTGTTACTCTCTTGGGCCTCCTGGAACGTGATCAGCTTGCTATCCTCTTGGGCTGCATTGGACATGAGCAACAACCTACCCTCTTGTACTGCCTTGGACGTGTTTGCTTGCCTCCCCTCTTGGGCTGCTTTGGACGTGATCAACAGCTCCTTCTCTTGGACTACTTTGGACGTAATCAACAGCTTCTCCTCTTGGGCTGCATTAGACGTGAACAACAGCCTCCCCTCTTGGCTTCTTTGGACGTGATCAACAGCCTCCTCTTGGACTGCTTTGTACGTGAGCAACATCTCCTCCCTTTGCTTGCTTACTCCTGCATTCATCAAAAGATTAACACATGAGGTATGGTAATTAAATGGTTCACGCATTGTGCCAAGCAATAGCACTTCCCTTGACGTAGTTTCTTGGATCTCCTTAGCTCTTGCTCTAGTAATGGGACCTTGATAGCTTCCATGTGATGGTCCTACATCATCCACTCCTTCTTGGAAAGAATTCGACCCCGAATTTTCATCTTGTTCCAAATCTTCTTCATAGGGGCTCAAATCACCTACATTAAAAGTGCTACTAACTCCATACTCTTCCGGTAAGTCCAACACATAAGCATTGTCGTTAATCCGGTGTAAGACTTTGAATGGTCCATCACCCCGTGGTGCTAGCTTGGAATGGCGTTTTATCGGAAACCGCTCTTTCCTTAGATGTAGCCAAACTAAGTCGCCGGGCTGGAAAACCATCTTCCGACGTCCTTTGTTGTTCCTAGCTGCAGTTTCAACGCCCTTCTTATCAAGTGCAGCTTTGGTCTTAGCATGAAGTTCCTTAATATAGTCCACCTGTTCCAAAGCATCAAAAGCTACTCGATCCTTTCGAGGAATCGGTAATAAGTCCAAAGGAGTTAAAGGGTTAAATCGATCTACACATTTGCAAGGTGATAACGAAGTGGAAGAATGCATGGTGCGATTATAAGCAAACTCAATATGTGGTAACATGTCTTCCCATTTTTTTAAGTTATCTTTCAACATGGTTCTAAGGAGGGTCGTTAGGGTCCTATTGGTGACTTCCGTTTGCCCATCTGTTTGGGGATGACTAGAGGTCGAGAATAGTAATCTAGTACCCATTTTTCCCCAAAGTGTCTTCCAAAAGAAACTCAAAAACTTGACATCCCTATCACTAACAATAGTTTTAGGTATTCCATGCAATCTCACTATTTCCTTAAAGAAAAGATTAGCAACATTATATGCATCATCAGTTTTATGAGATGGAATAAAATGTGTCATTTTAGAGAATCTATCTACTACCACAAAAATGGAATCTCTTCCTTTCTTAGTCCTAGGTAGTCCAATAATGAATTCCATACTTATGTCCTCCCAAGGGCTATTAGGCGTTGGTAAGGGTGTATACAGCCCATGGGGTTGTACCCTAGCTTTGGCCTTAACACATTCAATGCACCTTTTCAGCATGTGTTCTACATCCCTTAACATATGTGGCCAATAAAAGTGAGTTTGCAACATGTAATAAGTTTTGTCCCTCCCAAAATGCCCCACTAAACCTCCTTTATGGGCTTCTTCCACTAATAGGATCCTAAGGGAACATCTGTATGCAAATCTTATCCACTTTAAACAAGAAACCTTCAAACACAAAGTACTTATCATAAGGGCCTTGAGTAGTGCATCTATGAAATATCTTCCCAAATTCAGCATCATCCATATATAATTCTTTAATGTAAGTAAAACCTAGCATCCTAGAATCCAAGGTGGTGATTAAGGTGTATCTCCTAGACAATGCATCCGCTACGACATTATCCTTTCCTTTCTTATACTTGATAATGTAAGGAAAGGTTTCTATGAATTCCATCCACCTATCATGCAGCCTATCTAGCTTATCTTGGCTCCTAAAGTGTCTAAGTGAATCATGATCAGTTTTCAAAACAAACTCTTGAGGCCAAAGGTAATGTTGCCATGTTTTGAGTACTCTAAACAAGGCATACAATTCTTTGTCATAAGTGGAGTAGTTTAAGCATGCACCCTTCAATTTTTCACTAAAGAAAGCTAGAGGTAAGCCTTCTTGCATAAGGACGCCGCCAATACCAATACCGGATGCGTCGCATTCAACCTCAAAGGGTTTAGTGAAGTCCGGTAGAGCGAGCAGGGGTGCATGGGTGAGGCGTCTCTTGAGCTCTTCAAAGGCTCTTTGCTGCGGTTCATTCCACTCAAAAGGAACTTTCTTTTTGGTCAAATCCGTGAGTGGTGCTGCAATGGTGCTAAAATATCTCACAAACCTTCTATAGAATGTAGCTAGGCCATGGAAACTCCTCACGTCACCAACCGACCTAGGAACGGGCCATTCATTGATTGCCTTCACCTTGTCCTCATCCACTTGCAAACCATTGGCACTTACTACAAAAACAAGAAAAATCACTCGGTTAGTATAGAAATCACATTTTTGAATATTAGCATACAAGTATTCTATACGCAATGTAGCAAGCACATCTCTCAAATGATTTTCATGCTCCTTTAAAATCTTACTATAGATAAGAATGTCATCAAAATAGACTACAACAAATAAACCAATATAAGGTCTCAAAATATCATTCATTAATCTCATGAAAGTACTAGGAGCGTTAGTTAAGCCAAAAGGCATTACTAGCCACTCATAGAGTCCAAATTTGGTTTCAAAAAAAAAGTTTTCCATTCATCCCCTTCCCTCATTCTAATTTGATGGTAGCCACTCCTAAGATCAATCTTAGTGAAAATTGTAGCTCCATGTAACTCATCAAGCATATCATCTAAACGGGGAATCGGGTGTCTATACTTGATAGTAATATTATTGATTGCTCTACAATCAATACACATTCTCCAAGTATTATCCTTCTTGGGTACTAGCAGGACGGGAACGGCACAAGGACTAACGCTTTCCCGCACATACCCCTTATCTAGCAAGGCTTGAACTTGGTTCTGAATTTCCTGGGCTTCCGTAGGGTTCATCCTATAGGCGGGCCTATTGGGAAGAGTGGCTCCGGGTATTAAATCTATTTGGTGTTCAATGCTCCTAATGGGCGGCAAGCCGGCTGGAATCTCCTCAAGAAAAACGTCCCTAAACTCGTCTAACATCCCCTTAATAGCACTAGGAAGTGGAATCGTAGAGTCATGAGGCACATTTACTAGAGATTTACACAAACTCATCATTAGCACATCAATAGAAGCATAGTTAGTGACATATTCATTCCTAGACTCAAGATAGCTACTTGTTGGTTGTACTAACAATGTTTGATGGGTTTTGTTCTCTTTACTCTTAGGCCGTGTGATCTTAGGCTGTGGAGGGGTTCCTTGCTCTACCCTCTTGGTCTCATAGTACTCGGCTATTTGTAAAGGTGTCATAGGTTTAAGTGTTAAAGTTTTACCTTTATACTCAAAGCTATATTTGTTAGAAAACCCATCATGAACAACTTTCCTATCATATTGCCATGGACGGCCAAGCAGCAAGTGACAAGCATTCATAGGCACAACATCACATGTAATAACATCCTCATATGATCCTAATGTTATATTGACCTTAGTTTGCTTATTGACCTTAAGTTCTCCACACTCATTCATCCAATGTAGTTTATATGGCCTAGGGTGATAAAATGTAAGAAGTTGTAATTTGTTTACCATTTTAGTGCTAGCTACGTTGCAACAACTTCCTCCATCAATTATCACATTACACACTTTGTCTTTAATACTACACCTAGTATGAAACAGATTTTCACGTTGGTTATCCTCACAAGGTGCTAGTTGGACATGCAAAGTTCTCCTAGCTATCAAAGATTCACCTTGTTCATACTCAATGCAATCATCATGCTCATTTTGTTCATTGTCATCAATTAATGCATTCTCATCATCTAATTCCACATCATCCTCACTCTCATATTCTCCTAGATGGTTTATGATCAAAGTGCGTCTATTAGGACATTCTCTACTCATATGGCCTCTACCTTGGCATTTAAAACACACAATGTCCCTAGTTCTAGAGTTAGAGATAGGAGTACTCCCTCGATGATCACTTGAAGGCTCATTCAAGGATCGTGGTGTAGTGGACAGTGTAGAAGACCTTCTTTGCCCTTCTTGGCCCATAGGTGCCGATTTTCTCTCTTCCTTCCGGCCTCCTTGCTCCTTGCTGTTGTTAGGCAGCAGCCGGCTCCCTTGTGCTTTCCAAGCGTTGGGCGTTCCATGGGGTGGTTTGTATTCCCGGTTTCGCACCTTAGTCTTCCTTTCCACCTTGATGGCCAAGTGTAGTAATTGCTCCATGGTGCTGTATGGATACATATCAACCTCATTAGCCAAATTAGAATTCAGAATACGAAGGTACCTTGCCATAGTGTTTTCTTCATCTTCTAGAACGTTGGCCTTCACCATAGAAACTTGCATATTCGTATAAGCTTCCTCAGCGCTAAGAGAGCCTTGTCTCAAATTTTCCAACCGTTGTCGAAGCTCTCGGGTATAGTGAGGTGGGACGAACCTAGCCCTCATTAGTGCCTTCATATGCTCCCATGTGGTGATTTGAGGATCCAATGTTCGAACTCTTTCTTTGACTACGTGATCCCACCATACCAAAGCATAGCCTTGGAACTCGAGAGCGGCTAGCTGAACCTTCCTAGGCTCGCTAAAGTTGTGACACAACCAGATTTGCTCAACTTTAGTTTCCCACTCCGTGTAGACGTCGGGATCACACTGTCCTTCAAAGACGGGAATTTTGATTTTGACTTTTCCGAGTCCGTCTTGCTCCTGATAGGGCCAAAAGTTATCTCGTCCTTGCCTTGGCTGCTGGAATGGCCGATTGTAACCCTCCCACGTGTGGTCCTCAAAATGAGCTTCATTCCGTCGCTGAAAGTTATCAACAAAGGGTGGCATGTTAGAAGCATTAGGGGGTTCGTTGGAATGTAAATTACCTTGATCCGGCTCCCTTGTAACACGTGAAGGACCGCCAAACTCATAGTTGGTTCTCAAAGGTGGTGTCCCAGCTGGTGGTGTTCGTGCTTCCATAGACTCCACTCGTTTGGATAGGTTAGCTACGGAATCGGACAATTGTTTCAATAGACTGATCATCTCAGGCGTGACGGTCTCGCTACTCGACTTGTTGGGACTTAGGGACCTGGACATGCTCAAGTAACAAACAAAGAACCTGTTAGGTTAGAAAAGCAAAGATCTCACTTGTGTATCGCTCACACTCTCGTTGGTATTGCCTAGCTGGTGGCTCGAGATGTAAGGATCCAACACCTTAAGATCGCGATTTCCGAACCTTCTTAGGAACCCTTAGGAACTAGAACTGCTGAAACTGAATGTTAGTGTCGGAGATGGATCAAGACACCCCTAATTGGAGTATTGACCGTTGGGTTGGTGTAGGTACAGTGAATGTGTTTAGAATGACATTTTGAGCTGTTTGAAAGAGTTTACTTGTGCTTGATGTAGATTAATAAGGGCCAGCCGTTTTTTGTATGTGTTTTTTTTTTTTTTTGAAAGATCTCTTAGACTTTGTCAAAGATTTGAGGGAGAGAAGGTAACCTGAAACTGATTGCAACGAGAATTGTAGGAGAGCAGGTTACCGAATTGTGTATGCAGCGTTTGAGCTCTCTTTTTGTTTTGTTTTCGTTTTGTGTTTACCTCTCCTCAAGATGTTGTCGGGCACTAAGAACCCTTGGCTTTTGCCTTTGAACACTTCAAGCACAAGTTAAACCTCAATTGGATAAGCAATAGGTTAACAAAGAAGAAAGGAGTGATCAATTGTACCAACTGAGCTCTAATACCAACGGATACGGAATTGTCCGTGATTGAGTCGATCTAGGCACAATGATCTCGAATCCGGCTGAATGAAACGAATTCAGAATGCGGAATGAAACGAAGATGGTGAATGGCGCAGGAGGGTGAGAGAAGAAACAAAGAGAGTCAACGAAGGAACCAAGGCTGAAGAGCCAAAACCCCAATCGTGAATGCCCTAGACCCGTCTCCAATACGACTTTACACTAGCTCCGGCTGGACTAGCATAAAGAGGGACTCGTGAAGGCTCGAAGCACCAATCCGAAGGCGATTGACACAAACAAGCTCAGCCAAGCAACAACAACAATGCCAACCAAAAACTCTCTTGTTCTTTGTTTGATTTTGTGAAATGATTACAAATGTAATTCTAAGCAATGGAAAATAACGTAACTAATCTGCAGCTAAAGAGGCTATCTATATAGACTCTTTTATCTAGACAAAATAAAGAAAAGAAAATTAAAACATTAGTGAGAAGGTGGTAATAAGAGAGCTTCCTCTAATGTAGCTAACAACCTAACAAACAACTAATTCAGCTTAAAAATAGGCTGACTTATTCAAACTAATCCTAGGAGTGTGCTGAGTGTGCTGGACGTTTTTTTAAGAGCAGATTGGGCTATCCGAATGGGCTGAATTGTTCAACAGATCCATGAGTGATTTGGCTGTGTTTTAAGAACCCAAATGATGATCCGAATGAGCTGACTTGTTACTCTCTTGGGCCTCCTGGAACGTGATCAGCTTGCTATCCTCTTGGGCTGCATTGGACATGAGCAAAAGCCTACCCTCTTGGACTGCCTTGGACGTGTTTGCTTGCCTCCCCTATTGGGCTGCTTTGGACGTGATCAACAACTCCTTCTCTTGGACTGCTTTGGACGTAATCAACAGCTTCTCCTCTTGGGCTGCATTAGACGTGAACAACAACCTCCCCTCTTGGCTTCTTTGGACGTGATCAACAACCTCCTCTTGGACTGCTTTGTACGTGAGCAACATCTCCTCCCTTTTCTTGCTTACTCCTGCATTCATCAAAAGATTAACACATGAGGTATGTCAATTAAATGGTTCACGCATTGTGCCAAGCAATAGCACTTCCCTTGACGTAGCTTCTTGGATCTCCTTAGCTCTTGCTCTAGTAATGGGACCTTGATAGCTTCCATGTGATGGTCCTACATCACTCTAGCTTTCTTTAGTGAAAAATTGAAGGGTGCATGCTTAAACTATTCCACGTATGATAAGGAATTGTATGCCTTATTTAGAGTACTCAAAACATGGCAACATTACCTTTGGCCCCAAGAGTTTGTTTTGAAAACCGATCATGATTCACTTAGACACTTTAGGAGCCAAGATAAGCTAGATAAGCGACATGGTAGGTGGATGGAGTTCATTGTAACCTTTCCTTATATTATCAAGTATAAGAAGGGAAAGGATAATGTCGTAGCGGATGCTTTGTCTAGGAGATACACCTTAATCACCACCTTGGATTCTAGGATGTTCGGTTTTACTTACATTAAAGAATTATATGTGGATGATGCTGAATTTGGGAAGATATTTCATAGATGCACTACTCAAGGCTCTTATTATAAGTATTTTGTGTTTGAAGGTTTCTTGTTTAAAGTGGATAAAATTTGCATACCTAGATGTTCCCTTAGGATCTTATTAGTGGAAGAAGCCCATAAAGGAGGTTTAATGGGGCATTTTGGGAGGGACAAAACTTATCACATGTTGCAAACTCACTTTTATTGGCCTCATATGTTAAGGGATGTAGAACACATGCTTAAGAGGTGCATTGAATGTCTTAAGGCCAAAGCTAGGGTACAACCCCACGGGCTGTATACACCCTTACCGACGCCTAATGGCCCTTGGGAAGATATAAGTATGGATTTCATTGTTCGACTACCTAGGACTAAGAAAGGAAGAGATTCCACTTTTGTGATGGTAGATAGATTCTCTAAAATGGCACATTTTATTCCATGTCATAAAACTGATGATGCATATAATGTCGCTAACCTTTTCTTTAAGGAAATAGTGAGATTGCATGGAATACCTAAAACCATTGTTAGTGATAGGGATGTCAAGTTTTTGAGTTTCTTTTGGAAAACACTTTGGGGAAAAATGGCACTAGATTAATATTCTCGACCTCTAGTCATCCCCAAATAGATGGGAAAACGGAAGTCACCAATAGGACCCTAACGAACCTCCTTAGAACCATGTTGAAAGATAACTTAAAAGAATGGGAAGACATGTTACCACATATCGAGTTTGCTTATAATCGCACCATGCATTCTTCCACTTCGTTATCCCCTTTCAAATGTGTTTATGGATTTAACCCTTTAACTCCTTTGGACTTATTATCGATTCCTCGAAAGGATCGAGTAGCTTTTGATGCTTTGGAACAAGCGGACTATATTAAGGAACTTCATTCCAAGACCAAGGCTACACTTGATAAGAAGGGCGTTGAAATTGCAGCTAGAAATAACAAGGGACGCCGGAAGATGGTTTTCCAGCCCGGCGACCTAGTTTGGCTACATCTAAGGAAAGAGCGGTTTCCGGCAAAACGCCATTCCAAGCTAGCCCCACGGGGTGATGGACCATTCAAAGTCTTACACCGGATTAACGATAACGCATATGTGTTGGACTTACCGGAAGAGTATGGAGTTAGTACCACTTTTAACGTAGGAGATTTGAGCCCCTATGAAGGAGAGTCGGAACAAGATGAAAATTCGGGGTCGAATTCTTTCCAAGAAGGAGTGGATGATGTTGGACCATCACATGGAAGATATCAAGGGCCCATTACCAGGGCAAGAGCTAAGGAGATCCAAGAAGTTACATCAAGGGAAGTGTTATTGCTTGGCACCATGCGTGAACCATTTAACTTCCATACATTATGTGTTAATCTCTTGGTGAATGCAGGAGCAAGCAAGCAAAGGGAAGAGACCATGCAGATGTTGGAACAACAAGAGCTGGATCATATAGCCACGCCGGCCAATAAATCAAGCAAACAAGACAAGGACAAGGTGGGGAAGATAGATGAGCAAGCAAGCATAGGAAATGGGACAACAAGCATGATGCCATCAAGTCCGGAGTGGCTGGCAAGCTCGTCGTTGCTCATGTCCCAGGCAGCCCAAAAAGAGTAACCATTTCCCTCAGTCGGATCATCCATTTGGGCTCTTAAAAACCGTCTAAATCACTCATGGATCTGTTTGAACAAGTCAGCCCATTCGGATCATCCATTTGGCTCTTAAAAAAACCGTCCAACTCACTCCAAGGATCTGTTTTGAATAAATCAGCCTATTTTGATGCTGATAGTTGTTTGTTAAGTTGTTAGCTACATTTGTGGAAGCTCTCTTGTTACCACCTTCCACCAATGTTTTAGTTTTCTTTTCTTTATTTTGTCTAGATAAAAGAGTCTATATATAGTCTCTTTAGCTGCTGAATAGGGTACGTTTTATTTGCTAAGAATTATCGTTTGTAATCATTCACAAAATCAATCAAAGAACAAGAGAGTTTTTGGTTGGCATTGTCGTTGTTTGCTTGGCTGAGCTTGTTCGTGTCAACCGCCTTCGGATTGGTGCTTCGAGCCTTCATGAGTCCCTCTTTGTGCTAGTCCAGCCAGAGCTAGTGTAAAGTTGTATTGGAGACGGGTCTAGGGCATTCACGAAGCGGGATCTTGGCTCTTCAGCCTTGGTTCTTTTCGTTGACTCTCTTTGGTTCATCTCTACATCTTCCTGCATCCATTCCATATCCACGTTTCATTCCGCATCTGGATTCGCTACATTCAGCCGGATTCGGATCATTGTACCTAGATCGACTCATTCACGGACTAATACCGTATCAGATACCCTTCATCATCGGGTTACAAGTTAAGGGTAGGGTTAGTGGTACCCGAGAGGTACACGGTTGTCCCATTGGTTTGGAAAACCGTGATTCGTTAGCCGACTTCTATGTCATGCACTTAGTGCATGAAGAAGTCATCCTAGGGATGGATTAGATGGACCGTCATCGAGCCATTTTGGACATCAGCCGGAGGACTGTGACGGTCACCATAGAGACGAGTCACGAGGTGATTTTCTAAGGTTGGGACCGAGAGGCCGGTACAGTCATTAGCGCGCTCCGAGCCACGAGACTTATCGGGTAGGGATGCGAGGCCTTCTATTGCTATGCCATGAAGGAGGAGGCGGGACGATCGCTAAAGGAGATTCCCATAGCATGCGAGTTTGAGGACATTTTTGGGGAGCCACCTGGACTCCCATCGTAGAGGAGGGTTGATTTTGCTATTGAGTTGGAGCCCGGCACGAGGCCGATCTCCAAGGGTCCGTACCGCATGGCGCCGATCGAGATGCTGGAGCTGAAGAAGCAGCTCGAGTAGTTGGCCGAGAAGGGCTTCATACGCCCAAGCGTTTCCTCTTGGGATGCACCGGTCCTCTTCGTCAAGAAGAAGGACGGATCTTTGAGGCATTGATTCCCGGGAATTGAACAAAATCACCATCAAGAACAAGTGCCCGTTACCACGCATTGAAGATCTGTTGGAAAAGTTGCAGGGAGCCTTGGTATTTTCACGTATTGACTTGAGGTCGGGGTATCATCAATTGAGTGGTGAGAGAGGAGGACGTGCCGAAGACGGCGTTCAAGACGAGATACGACCATTATGAGTTTATCATGATGCCATTCGGGCTCACAAATGCACCCGTCTTCACGGAATTGATGAACGATATCTTCATCGACTTCTTGGACCAGTTCGTGGTAGTGTTTATTAAGCATGTCCACGGGTCGGACCCGCCGGGTCGACGGTCCGACCCGCCGGGTCAAGGGTCCGGGAAGGGTGACCCGGACCCGGACCCGTATATATGGCCGACCCGCTGGGTTGGCGACCCGCCCGGTCACGGGTCAGACCCGGCGGGTCGACGGGTCTGCCACCTCACCTTTAAAAAAAAAATAATAATAATGGAAATAAACTTAAAAAAAGAAGAAAATAAAGAGAAGAGAAAAATTGGACTTAAACTTAAAAAAGAAGAAAATAAACTAATAAAAAGAGGACTTAAACTTTAAAAAATTGGACTTAAAGTTTAAGTCCAATTTTTTAAGTTTAAGTTCTCTTTTTATTAGTTTATAAATTTAAGTCTTAAACTTAAAAAAAATAAAAAAAAGGAAGAATCGGGCTTGAACCGGAATCCTGTTTGCCTACGTATCTTCTCGGGGAGGAGGAATCACAGCCCACGTAGTTCTCTTACCTTTGTTTATATCCCCGATTGGCCCTTACCTTAGTCGGACTCTCCCGCCGATACATCCGATGGCATTTGTTGTCGCTCGTCGTCATCTTCGTCGCCTTCCTCCGCCGAGAGGTTGTTTTTTTGTGTTCGCATTTCCGCTTTCCTCCAATCGGCTAGGAGGACTTGTGCCTCCAATGTCTCGGGCAATATGTTTGATCTCGTCGGATCGAGCACCTTTCCACTCCGGCTAAAGGTTTGGTCAACCGCTACCGTTTAGGCGGGAACGGCGAGAATTTGTGTCGCGATCCTTGAGAGGGTAGGGAACCTCATTCTCTCCGGTCGGCTCCACCATTCTAATATGTTGAATTCCTCTTCTTCTTCATCTTTGGCAAACTCAAAAGAAATGGTTTGATATTCGTCGAGTTTCGGAACTCGACGTGGTTTTTGCCCTTTTCGGGCAACACAAATCTCTAGCAATTGATTTAAATTTAGATGAAGTTGAAGATGAAGGACGAGGAGGGGGTTGAAAAGATTGACCTTGATCGGAAACACGATATTGAAGCAATAATTCATCAAATAATTTTTTAACTTTAGCAATTATGGTAGAAACATGACAATCGGGATGTTGTACTAAACCTAAAAATTCATAATAACTTTCTAAAAATTGTTTTAAACCATCCATTTTACGTCTAGGGTCTAACACAAATGCAACAAGAAAAACATCGGGAATGGTTGTATAATAATCTAACCATTTAGTTCGCATTGAAAAAATAGCTTGTGAAATATTTTCAATTAAAAGACCTTGTTGAATTGCAAATACAATATTAATTGCTACACAACAAAATATGTTTGAAGTTGGTGTATAAACATAACTAAAAGTGTTAGTAGCATCATAAAAATATTTAAAAACTTCCATTACATCTTTTGCTAAAATCCAAGATTCACCGAAAACAAAATTACCGTCAATATGTTGTGCGGCAAAACCACTTAAAAGTTCTCGATATTCATATGATTCGTAAATCATTTTGTAAGTAGAGTTCCATCTTGTACAAACATCTTTTGAAAAGTTTTTAGGATAAACGTCATTTTGTTTACAATATGCATACCATTTAGTACGTACACTTTTTTTAAACCAAAGTTCATTAAGAATATTTCGAATAGGTTGTACTAAATTTCCAACGTATGCTAAACCGTCTTGAACTCACAAGTTTAAAATATGAGTGGCACACCTAATGTGAAAAAATTTACCTCCAATCGTCGGCTTACAATAGTTGGTTAAATCTCTAATGGAAGCCGTGTTAGCGGAGGCGTTGTCAAAACCGATTGAAAAAACTCGTGAAACTAATCTATATTCTTCCAAAACATTTGCAATCAAACGGGCAATGTTTTGGGCGGTGTGTTGTTCGTTGAAAACTCATAATGCTAAAACTCTTTTGTTTAAAATCCAAAATTTATCAACAAAATGACAAGTGATACCCATATATGATTTTTTTGAAAACCGTCGGTCTAAATATCACTATAAATAGAAACTTGAATATCACCGTTTTCCATAAAATATTTAATCAATTCTTATTTATGAATTTTATATTTATGCATCATTTTTCTTTTAGCGGTTTGGCGAGAAATCGGTTTATATGCGGGTTGAGCATGATTTTGCATCCAATCATTAAAACCAATATTTCGTGCACAACTAAATGCTAAAGAATCTACGGCTAACATTTCCGAAAATGCATCCATAGAAGAAGAATGATCATATGTAAATAAAGAAGGAGGTTGGTTAGAAGTAAATGCGTACCCGGTAAGTTGTGTTTGCCCTCGTGCTAATCCCATTTTTTGGGATGCTTGTTCCGGATATTCCTATTGTAGTTTCCGTAGCCTTCTCCCTTTTTGTGCTTGTATTGTGCCGCACAAAAATTGCATTTGGCATAGTAAACCCCGTTGGCATCGGGAGCACCTTTTGTGAACCAAAATCGGAAGATCGCCGCCGTTAGTTGAGTGTTGTTCAACGGCGGCTCCTCCGCCTCCTCCGTTAATTGGGTCTCGGATCCTTGGGTGTTGGGGAAAGTAGGTGATTCGATGTTGACATCCTTCTCCTCGAAGATCTCGCGATCTCCACTTAATAAGTCCCGCCTTAAATCCGAACCGGTTGGAGGACCGCTAATGGAATGACGTCCTCGGGTAACACCTTCGCCGGATGAAGGACCGGCACCGCTAACGGAACGTCTTCCTCGGCTAGACATTTTTTTTGCATAATAGAATGTAGTAAGAGTAGTAAAATGAAAAATAAGAGAATGAGAATATGAGATTATGAGAGTAATTGAATGTAAGAGTTGGAAATTATAGAGAGATTGAGATAGTGAATAGATGATTGAATGAGATTTGGTGTGAGATGAAATGAATTGGATTTGGGGTATTTATAGAATTATTTTTAGGTTAGATTTATTAAAGTATATTGTTTTTTAATTTTTTTTATTAATCTAGCCGTTACAACGCCTACCCAACGGCTATATAGCCGTTGGGATTTTTTTTTAAATTTTGTGACCGTTACGGGTCGACGGGTAAGAATCTAACGACCCTTACCCGTTCCCGCGACCCGGGAGAACCGTATCCACCGGGTCGTTGACCCACCGGATCATGGGTGATCCGTGACCCGTGGACATGCTTAGTGTTTATGGATGATATCTTAGT
This sequence comes from Fagopyrum homotropicum, assembly GCA_033239125.1. Taxonomy (NCBI): domain Eukaryota; kingdom Viridiplantae; phylum Streptophyta; class Magnoliopsida; order Caryophyllales; family Polygonaceae; genus Fagopyrum; species Fagopyrum homotropicum. The sequence continues at coordinate 66,948,271 of BSWB01000005.1, forward strand.
TTACTCCCGGTGTAGAGAGGAGCACGCGGGACACCTGAGGACGGTGCTTCGAGTCCTTCAGGATAGAGAGCTTTACGCTAAGCTCTCTAAGTGCGAGTTCTGGATGTCCGATGTGGCATTCCTTGGTCATATAGTTTCCGCCGAGGGTGTCATGGTTAACCCGGCGTAGATAGAGTCCGTTTCTTCATGGTCACCTCCTAGGTCGGTCTAAGAGGTGCGCAGTTTCTTGGGTTTGGCGAAGATAGAGTCCGTTTCTCAGTGATTGCATGGACACTTACTTCCTTGTTGAGGAAGTCTACCAGGTTCGTTTGGTCCAAGCCATGTCACCGAAACTTCGAGGATCTAAAGAGGAGGTTGACCTCTGCTCCCGTTTTAGCCCAACCTGAGGGCGTAAGGGTTTTGTAGTGTATAGTGACGCCTTCAAGCTAGGCTTGGGGTGCATTTGGATGCAGATGAGTAGGGTTATTGTGTACGCATCTCGGCAGTTGAACACGTACGAGGAGAATTACCCTACCCATGATCTTGAGCTAGCGGCAGTGATCCATGCCCTGAAGATCTAGCGACATTACTTGTATGGGGCTACGTGTCACATCTTCACAGACCATAAGAGTCTGAAGTATATAGTCACTTAGCGGGAGTTGAATAACCGCCAAAGGAGATGGTTAGAGCTGATTAAGGATTTTGACTTGGAGATTTTGTACCATCCAAGAAAGGCGAATGTAGTCGCCGATGCTTTGAGTAGGAGGACCCTCGAGAGTAGGCTATAACTCGGCTTACGGTTCAGCCACAGTTGCAGAGGGATTTGATGGAGTTAGAGATGGATATCTGGTTCCCGGATACGGACTGTTGTTTGTCAGAGTTAGAGGTATTGAGTGACTTGTCTGGAGAGATCTAGGAGAAGCAGGAGAGATGTCCGATTTTGATGAGGATCTGGGACAAGATGTCCCGAGGGGAGGCACCGTAGTTTACCATAGGAGTAGACCGGTTATTGAGACGCCAAGGGCTTATATATGTGTACCATCGGACCGAGAGTTGAGAGAGAGGATTTTACATGAGGCCCATTCCACATTTTACTCGGTGCATTCAGGCACGAGTAAGATGTACCAAGATATTAGGAGATCTTATTGTCGGGGTGGGCTCAAGCCCGATGTAGCTAGATATGTGGCCCGATGTGTGACCTGCCAGCAGGTCAAGATCGAGCACTAAAGACACGGAGGAGAGCTCCACCCACTGCCCGTGCCGTAGTGGAAGTGGGAGGACATATCCATAGATTTCGTTACCAGTCTAAGACCGGGTAGGAGCTTTGATGCGATATGAGTGGTAGTAGATCGGTTGACGAAGACCACGCGTTTAATCCTTGATAGCATGAATTATTGTCTATATTTATGTAAGAGCCTAGTTGCTGATTTGCGGAGAGGGTGAGCTGAGGACCTAGTATATGCCTAGACCGCCCCTGCGTGACCCAGTAGGCGCCCTTGCGGTTTGCTTGGGCCCTGCGGCTCACAGAGTCCACTCCTACTGCTCTGTTTGTCTGCATCCGTTTTCTTTGACTCGTTGACTCGTGCTTTACTCTTTTAATCCTTTATAACCTTCATCTCTTTCCTTCTGATGAGGGTTTATCATTTCAACTTCATCTCTCTTTTGCGTACTTCTTCTTCTCCTCTCTTCTCCCTTGGATCATCTTTGATCTTCTTTGAGTTTTGGTTGAGTTTGTGAGAGTCGTGCTTGGCTTTGATGATGTTTATGGTTGCTGAGCCTTGTGAGCCAACTCGAGGACGTTTTGGTGATGTGTTGAGCTTCTGGACCTTCAGCTTGGTAAGCTTTCATGGCTTCCATCCCTTCTTTCATCTTCTTACCTCTTTTCCCATCTTTCTTTAGTTAGCTTAGGTTTCTTAGGCTTGGATCATGCTTCAGCCATGTTTGGCCTGTGTTGATGTATATATATATATATATATATATATATATATATATATATATATATATATATATATATATATATATATATATATATATATATATAGGGTGTGGTTCCCATGAGAACAACCTCTAACGTGAGAACATGAGAACAATCATAGACCGTAGGATTGTTTATTATTAAGGGTCGAGATTTAGGGTTAGTATCGTAATTATTAATAAAATTTCAACACACACGCGCTTCCAATATAGCACAAATTAGAATCCCTAATTTCACTCCATACAAGCTGCACATTCGGAAAGAAGGTTTTACGGTCGAGGCGGTCGAATAGGATTTTTGAAGAAGAATCATCGAACCTCCCGGTGTTGGTGGCGCAACAAAGGCGGCGACTCGGTTGCGATTGTGCGTCGTGGATCTAGATCTCCCGGCGTTCTAGGTTGCGAATCAGCGAATAGGGTTTTAGGGTTGTGGCGTTACAGGTTCGTCGCGGCGTTACAGGTTGTGGCTTTACAGGTTCGTAGTGGATCTAGATCTCCCGGCGACTCGGTTGCGTTTGTCCTGTACACCGTCCGGCGACTCGGCGGCTCGTTGTAATTCGCCCGGTGCCCTTAATCAAATCTCTCTCTTCCAATCGATCTAGTTTTTTTTGTCGCCGCTGAAAGGTATCATCTCCCCTCTTCTTGTTATTAGATCCATTTCGTTTGTATACTTCTCTGAACTTTTATGATTTGCAAGAATGACAACGACTCAATTTAGACAGTGTTTTAGAATGCTTAATTTTTTTTTTGACAAAATTGATGAAACTGATCGTTGATTAGCACTTGTATTGCTTGATAATTACATTCTCTTATGAATCCGATTGATTGTTAACAAGTGTTCCGGGTAATCTCATAATCAATTTGGTCAATTGGTCCTTGCTAACGCCTCTCATTGGCTCACAAATTGCTCAAATCATCTGTTTGGTGATATATTTTCATATAAGGGAGCTTCGAGTTGTATACAATTGCTAACGCCTCTCACTTGTATTGCTTGATATTAACTATGAATAAACTCAGCTAATCTATCTGGATTGTGTGTGGTCGTATAAATTATTCGTAATTACTGTGTATTCATAATTTCAATAATTATGAATAATGTTTTAAAGTTTTTGTTATTTTTTTTATTAAAATGTAGGATTACAAACGCGATCTGTTGAGTGGAGTCTTGGAGATGATTGCTGGTATAAAGGGTTTCATTGAAAAATCTAACAAAATCCCAAGGAATATGATGAGTGAATCTGGAATAAGGGCTTGTTATGATTTGGGGAAGATGGCTTTGAGTGGTTGTGGGTACAGTGGAGAAGGAAGTAGTGGGAACGTGGGTACTCAATTTGAGGATGTTATGACTCAAAGTACTCAATCCGTATGAAATGATCCCGTATGTTATGCCTCCCTTTCTCACGGTCAGTTTATTCGTAATTAACGTCTTTTCTTCATTGAATATATTATTGGATATAAATATATATTCGTAATTAGCTAACTTTTTTTAAAAACATGTGTCTACCTTTTGTTATAGTATGTACCTGTTGTGAAAGAAGTTGGTGTAGGGTTTGACCGTAGATATGAAAAATTTACTAGCGATTTCGATGTTGCCCTTCGCTTTTGTGGAGATAGTGTTGATTTGACTGATTTTGACATGGTTAGTGCTCATATTGTAAGTTGATTTATTGTATTTTTTTAAGCTTATACTGAGTTTTTTTTATTTCTTCTATTTGTTTCAAGATAATGTTCCCACTGAGTTGTAAGATGCATCACTTTGTGGTGTGTTTCCATATGAAGACTATTGTGGCTGAGATACTTGATAATCGTAGAGATTCCGACATTGATTACAACTACTATGTCACTCGACTGATAAGGTTTAGTTTGAAAGATGCATCACTTTAATCGTTGGATTCGTAATTATACATTGTTTGTTACATTAATTTCAGGCGTTGCTATTTGGTCTACACCTTATTAATGTTGTATTAGACTCAATGGGTGGAAGGATACGTGCGATAGAGGAAGCCAAGGTTTTGAAGATGGCGTGGAAAGATAACAGGGTATCTGATGATAGTGGAATATATGTTATGAGACATATGGAAACATACAAAGGGGATGCTAAGTGGGAATGTGGCTTCAAGTATCAGAGGGTACAGAGTCTAAAGACATTAAGGGTTCAATATCTGCACCGATTCCTTATCAGTGAGATTAATGAGGTAGAGAATCTTTTGAATGCCTTGGAGATGGGTGCTAAACAGATTGACGAGTGGACATCAAGAATGGATGATAATGATGAGCGTTTAGATAGACTTCCTTGACTTAATGTAATCTACTAGTAGCAACTTGATATCTTCAAACTTAGCTGTGTCTATTGGGTTTTTAGGACAATTATTGGATTTATTTTGTTTATGTCTACTTTGATTTGATTGGTTCTTACTCGTTGTGTCGTGAGTGTTTGATGAATGCTTATTCGTAGTTAATATTATTTTTGTTATATAGTTGTCATATCGAGTAATATAACAATCGTATTTATTATAAGTGATTGTAATTTGGTCAATGAAACTTATAACGTTTGTATAATATTTACTATTAATTTTAAAAACAACATTACCAATACTATATTATGTACTTGTGTTTGACATAATAGCGATTATTCGTAATTACCACTGTTTTTTACTTGATAAATGACAATGTATACACGAAATTATTCGTAATTACAAATATTTTTTAAGTGAGCTATAACAAAGTATAAAAGCATGAAGTTCGTAATTACAAGCGTTTTGTTAGTTATACAGAACAATGTATATAAGCATTAATTTCGTATCCTCACGAGAAGCTCCCCTTCTAACATCAAACCCGATTGTAGATGCATAACTCTTATAAAAAGCTTCTCCATCCTGAATTGTTTTGAACCTCTTTCCAATTGTCGGTATCAACATTTTATCGCATGTTGGTATCCAGTACACTGATCCATCTGGTGTTTTTGTAGTGACAAAATCAACCGGAATATCCTCATCACATTCTAAATTTTGAAAAATGTAATCCATATATTCGCCTTCTTGAACTGCATTAGACTTATGAACCTCCCATTGTTTGGTTGTGCCTGAAAAAACAAATACTCTATTAGACGTCAATTTATTTCATTCGTAATTATAATGATATTTTCAATTGAAACTAAAATGGTACAAATGTGTTATTCGTAGTTACTCTGTTTATTATATTTATTATCAACTTGAAATTTGTTTATTCGTACTTATAATGATCTTTTCAACTGAAACTAAATATAATACAAGTGTGTTATTCGTAGTTAATCTATTTATTATCAACAACGAATTCTTTTTGTCTATCGGTTCTTCTTACGAGTTTCAACAATGCAACTCTACAATTCATGCGGTTATTCACACGATTTATGTCAAAGCGATTCAATTACAACGATTAAATTTGAATACATACACTTACTCAGATTTGCATATGGAGAAACAAACTGCTTTCTTGACGGGATATGATTTTCTTGACAAGATATGACAGCTTGTTGAATTCTGTTGTTATGATTGACTTGAACAGATGTTGTAGAGAGACCGAATTGAATAAATTTGCAAATGCACACTCAGTCTGAGTTTTCCATTGTTTCGTTTTTTAATTTGGCGGAATTGGGGAGAACTGTTAATGGAGTTTACGTATAATAGAGAGGAGGAAGGAGATATCTGGTGAATCTTTTTTAACTAACGGTTTCCTATAATACAATATATATTTTTAAAAAACAATTAAGAGAGAGTGGGTTCACTCTCTTTTAATGAGAGTGAGTAATTATTATACATTATTTGGTTTCCTATTTATTATTTTCTACCATTAATCTAGACCATTGAATTTTAAAAATTGGATGGTCATGATTTATTCTCATGTTCTCATGTTAGAGGTTGTTCTCATATGATCTATCCTCTATATATATATATATATGTTCTGTGTGTATGTTGATGTTGGAGTGAAGGAGTAAGAGAAATCGAAGGAAGAAGTGAAGAAAGGGGCTAAAGTGGTGCCTCTGCTGTCCAACCGTCCCTACGCCACCTTGCAGCCGCCCCAGCGCCGGCCAAGAACCGCTCCTGCGCCACCTGTGATCCGCCCCTGCGCCCACGTGCATCAGCTAGGTTCTTCTCTTGGTTTAGCAGGTATGTGTTGCTTCTAGGCTTACCTTAGAATGCCTTTGTTCCCTCCTTTCCTAGTGTGAGTGTATAGGATCATGCTAGATGTATGAGGTTGTGTTTTGATGAGGTTATGATCGGTTATGCCTTGTACGGCTTTAAGGACTTGGGTTGATGTTGGTTGAGGTTGTGAGGTTAGGTAGAGGATGATCCTATGGATCCTTTTGGATCTAGGTGTGACACCTTTGATGAATAGAGGTTGATATCTTTCTATGCCTTGTTGTTAGGGAGTGCCCCTCTCTCAGGATTGAAGGTTGCTTCTGGTTGATCTTTATACGAGGTTGAGGTAAGTCTGTAGGACTTACTTAGCTACCATCCTTATATTAGGTGTTTGCATGAATGGTGTGTGCTTTATATGTTTGCTATGATAGCATGAGTTGTCGTTTATACCGACCTATGTTTTATTGACTGCCCCACTGCGTATCTGTGATAACCTTTCCCTTTCATCCTGTAGTGGAGTGTGGGAGGTTCTCTGTCGTCAGGCCAGTCTGGTTTACAGGAAGGGCGCAATCCACTCCCATAGGGTACACGGATTGTGTGACCGATACTCGTACATCTGGATATAGCACTCGGAGGCGGGGATGTATCTGTCCTCGTGTCACATACTTTCATTTATATATATATATATATACACGACTTGAGTGAATGACTATTATATAAAGATAATAAAATGGGTAAATGTGTGCTATCATGCTGATGTTTATCCTTACATGATTGTGTTTGTGCTTATGCATTACTCTATATTTGTATGGTTAGCTAATGGTTTATTACCATGTTGTAGATGCCCCACAGGATAGGCCTGCTGCTGAGTGATCTAGCAGAGTGGCAGGTTGAGGACCTCTCGTACATAGGATGCTGGGCTTTTGAGGGTTGTTTACCTTTCCCTCCTGCGTGAGGATGATCTTTTGTTACCTCCTGTGTGAGGACGTTATTGTTTATACTCTGCTATGTTGTTTTACCTTTTGATTGTACAGTTTATACAACTTTATGTATTAGTTTTATATCTGCCAGCGCCATGTTGTAAGGTCCAGTGAACTTGTTGTCAGGCTAGGGTCAGGATTCATTGTGAGATCCTAGCCCAATGTGGCGCCCCCAGTCTCGCGGATTCGGGGTGTTACAATTTTGGATATGGTTTTGGCGTTTTCTCATCATAATTCTGCATGCATGTACATGTATTCTTAGTGTTTATGTCGTTCTTCGTTTACTTTGCAAGAATCGATGTCTACACCATGTTTGATTGTAATTGTAGGAATATGGCATATTTTGGATCGAAATGGAGCATAGGAAGCTATGGAGCTACATTGTGGAGCATTACAAAGGAGAAGAACAAAAGCATGAACAATACTGAAAGGATGCAAGAAAGATTCAATAAAAGATACGAAGGCATGCACGTAGATCACCACTGATCTTAGATCAACACAATGATGCATCATCTTAACTAATTGAGGTTTAACTTGTGCTTGAAGTGTGCATAATCAAAAGCCAAGGGTTTCTTAGGGCCGGTCAACATCTTGAGGAGAGGTAAACACAAAAAAAAAAAGATAGAACGTTGCAAACAATTTCAGTTACCTTCTCTCCCACAAATCTTTGACAAAGTCTAAGAGATCTTTCAATAAAAAAATAAAAAAATAAAAAAAACACAAAAACTGCCGGCCCTTCTATTAATTGACCATCAAGCACAAGGAAAAGTCCCCTCTTTGTGAGAACTTCTTAAAACAACTCCTTCGTCATTCAAATCTCAAACCACCATACCTACACCAACCCAACGGTCAATACTCCGATTAGGGGTGTCTTGATCCATCTACGACACTAACATCAATTTCGGCAGTTCTAGTTCCAAAAGGTTGCTAAGAAGGTTCGAAAATCGTGATCTTGAGGTGTTGGATCCTTACAACTCGAGCCACCAGCTAGGCAATACCAACGAGAGAGTGAGCGATACACAAGTGAGATCTTTGTTTTCTAACCTAACCAGTTCTTTGTTTGTTTACTTGAGCATGTCTAGGTCCCGAAGCCCCAGCAAGACGAGCAGCGAGACCGTCACGCCTGAGATGCTTAACCTATTGAAGCAATTGTCCGATTCCGTAGCTAACCTATCCAAACGGGTGGAGTCTATGGAAGCACGAACCCCACCATCACGGACACCACCTTTGAGAACCAACTATGAGTTTGGCGGTCCCTCACACGTGACTAGAGAGACGGATCATCCGGATCAAGGTAATATGCATTCCAACGTCCTCCCTAATGCTTCTAATATGCCACCATTTGTTGATAATTTTCAGCGTCGGAATGAAGCTCCTTTTGAGGATCATACCTGGGAAGATTACAATCGACCATTCCAACAATCAAGGCAAGGACGAGAACGTGATAATTTACGGCCCTATCAAGAACACGACGGTCTCGGCAAAGTCAAAATCAAAATTCCTGTCTTTGAAGGAAAGTGTGATCCCGACGTCTACACGGAGTGGGAAACTAAAGTCGAGCAAATCTGGTTGTGTCATAACTTCAGCGAACATAGGAAGGTTCAACTAACCGCTCTCGAGTTCCAAGGCTATGCCTTGGTATGGTGGGATCACATGATAAAGGAAAGAGTGCGAACATTGGATCCTCAAATCACCACATGGGAGCATATGAAAGCACTAATAAGGTCTCGGTTTGTCCCACCCCACTATACCCGAGAGCTTCGACAACGGCTGGAAAATTTGAGACAATGCTCTCTTAGCGCTGAGGAAGCCTATACCAACAAGCAAGTTGCTATGGTGAAGGCCAACGTTCTAGAGGATGAGGAAAATACTATGGCTAGGTATCTTCGTATCCTTAACTCTAATTTGGCTAATGAAGTTGATATGTATCCTTACAGCACCATGGAGCAATTAGTACACTTGGCCATCAAGGTGGAAAGGAAGACTAGGGTGCGAAACCGGGAACACAAGCCGCCTTATGGGTCGTCCAACGCTTGGAAATCACAAGGAAGCCGGCTGTCTAGACAAAGTAGGGATCAAGGAGGCCAGAAGGAAGAGAGAAAGTCGGCACCTATGGGCCAAGAAGGCCAACGAAGGTCTTCTACACCGTCCACTACACCACGATCCTTGAATGAGCCTTCAAGTGGTCATCGAGGAAGTACCCCTACCTCTAACTCTAAAACTAGGGACATTGTGTGTTTTAAATGCCAAGGTAGAGGACACATAAGTAGGGAATGTCCTAATAGACGCACTTTGATCATAAATCATCTAGGGGAATATGAGAGTGAGGATGATGTGGAATTGGATGATGAAAATGCATTAATTGATGACCATGAGCAAAATGAGAATGATGATTGCATTGAGTATGAACAAGGTGAATCTTTGATAGCTAGGAGAACTTTGCATGTCCAACTAGCACCTTGTGAGGATAACCAACGTGAAAATCTATTTCATACTAGATGTAGTATTAAAAATCTATTTCATACTAGATGTAGTATTAAAGGAAAAGTGTGTAATGTGATAATTGATGGGGGGGGGGGGGGGGAAGTTGTTGCAACATAGCTAGCATTGAAATGGTAAACAAATTACAACTTCTTACATTTTATCACCCTAGGCCATATAAACTGCATTGGATGAATGAGTGTGGAGAACTTAAGGTCAATAAGCAAACTAAGGTCAATATAACATTAGGGTAATATGAGGACATTATTATATGTGATGTTGTGCCTATGAATGCTTGTCACTTGTTGCTTGGTCGTCCATGGCAATATGATAGGATAGTTGTACATGATGGGTTTTCTAATAAGCTTTGAGTATAAAGGTAAAACCTTAACATTTAAACCTATGACACCTTTACAAATAGCCGAGTATTATGAGAACAAGAGGGTAGAGCAAGGAACCCCTCAAAAGCCTAAAATGACACGGCCTAAGAGTAAGGAGAACAAAATCCATCAAACACTATTAGTACAACCAACAGGTAGCTATCTTGAGTCTAGGAATGAATATGTCACTAACTATGTTTCTATGGATGTGCTAATGATGAGTTTGTGTAAATCTCTAGTGACGGTTCCTCATGACTCTAAGATTCCACTTCCTAGTTCTATCCAGGGGCTATTAGACGAGTTTGAGGACGTCTTTCCTGAGGAAGTTCCAGCTGGCTTTCCGCCCATTAGGGGCATTGAACACCAAATAGATTTAATATCCAGAGCCACTCTTCCCAATAGACCCGCCTATAGGATGAACCTAAGGAAGCCCAGGAAATTCAGAACCAAGTTCAAGACTTGCTAGATAAAGGGTATGTTCGGGAAAGCCTAAGTCCTTGTGCCGTTCCCGTCCTGCTAGTACCCAAGAAGGATAATACTTGGAGAATGTGTATTGATTGTAGGGCAATCAATAATATTACTATCAAGTATAGACACCCGATTCCCCGTCTAGATGACATGCTTGATGAGCTACATGGAGCTACAATTTTCACTAAGATTGACCTTAGGAGTGACTATCATCAAATTAGAATGAGGGAAGGGGACGAATGCAAAACGGCTTTTAAAACCAAATTTGGTCTCTATGAGTGGCTAGTAATGCCTTTTGGTTTAACTTATGCTCCTAGTACCTTCATGAGATTAATGAATCATATTTTGAGACCTTATATTGGTTTATTTGTTGTAGTATACTTTGATGACATTCTTATCTATAGTAAGACTTTAAAGGAGCATGAAAATCATTTGAGAGATGTGCTTGCTACATTGCGTATAGAATACTTGTATGCTAATATTAAAAAAATGTGATTTCTATACTAACCGAGTGATTTTCCTTGGTTTTGTAGTAAGTGCCAATGGTTTGCAAGTGGATGAGAATAAGGTTAAGGCAATCAATGAACGGCCCATTCCTAGGTCGGTTGGTGAAGTAAGGAGTTTCCAGGGCCTAGCTACATTCTATAGAAGATTTGTGAGGGATTTTAGTACCATCGCAGCACCACTCACGGCCTTGACCAAGAAGAAGTTTCCATAGAAGATTTGTGAGGGAGTTTCCATGGCCTAGCTACATTCTATCACATGTTGCAAACTCACTTTTATTGGCCTCATATGTTAAGGGATGTAGAAGACATGCTTAAGAGGTGCATTGAATGTCTTAAGGCCAAAGCTAGGTGATACGGGGATTACCCGCGAAGAACGGATCTAGACGAGCAACCTGTTTTCGGGAATACAAGCAAACGAAATTCAGCAAACAAAGATGAAGGAAAACGTGCAAAGCAAAGAGGGAAAATGAAATAAGAAAGAAGAACCGAAAAGAACAAACGATAGAACCCTTAGATTCGATTATCCAAGAACCAAACCGATGACAATTTGACCCCGCTTCTTACAACTTCACACAATCGATCTAGAGTTATCGAAGGCACGAAGAGCTTGCTTCAATTCGACTTGTAGCACCAACCCGAAGGAGATTGACACACACAAGAACGAGAAAGCTATGCAAACACCACAATTCTCACAAGACAAGAGGCTGAACTCAAAGGAATTCAATTTGGCACTTAGGCAATGTGTTTTACGTATTCTTATCCACAAAATGAAGAGAGAAAGGTTTATATACAGCCTAGACCTTCTCTCCTAAAAATAGAAAAGAAATAAATACAGTAATTACAAATTAGAGTGTTTTAAATAAAACCATAAAATAGACTAATTCTAGGCTTTATTTAACACTCTCTAACTAGCTTCACGCCAGCCTTGCTCACGCCTCCTTTCTCACGCCTTCATCCATGCACATGCACACGTGAGGCTCTCCTATGCTCCATTCGACTTCTTCTTGGCTGGCCCAATGTGGCTAAGCATCATGACGGGCCTTGGACTCATTGGAGGTGAGCTTGGGTGAGCTTCTTGAACCATGGCAAGGAAGATAGCATCCATCTCCGCTTGGCGTTTGGCTTGAGCTCTTGTTAGGGCTCTTTGTGGTGTTGAAGATGGAGCTAGCTCGGATGACCCTTCATCATTCTCCCCTTCTTTAAAAGAATTCGACCTCGAATTTCCTTGATCATCACTAAGGGGTGGAAAAGGGCTTAGATCCCTCACATTGAATGTGGGATCACAAGCATAGTCGTCCGGCAATTCTAGCACATAGGCATTGTCACCAGCCTTGTGTAGCACCTTGAAAGGCCCGTTTCCTCTTGGAGAGAGCTTGAACTTCCGAAGTTGTTGAAACCTCTCCTTCCTCAATTGTAGCCATACAAGGTCACCGGCCTCAAATGTAACCTTCTTCCTTCCTTGGTTTGCCTTGGCTGCATTGTATTTGCCTTTCTCCTCAAGCTTAATCCTTGTCCTCCAATGTAGCTCCTTGATGTGTTCAACCTGCGTTTTAGCAGTTAAATCCACTCGCTCCTTCTTAGGCAACGGTATAAGATCAAAAAGGGTTAGTGGATTAAAACCATAAACACACTCAAATGGAGAGATGGAAGTAGACGAATGCACAACTCTATTATAGGCAAATTCAACATGTGGCAAGACATCCTCCCATTTCTTTAGATTCTTTTTGATGACAGCCCTTAAAAGTGTGGTTAAAGTCCTATTAGTTACTTCCGTTTGCCCATCAGTTTGGGGGTGGCTTGATGTAGAAAATAACAATTTCGTGCCTAGCTTTCCCCAAAGAGTCTTTCAAAATAACTTAAGAACTTATCATCCCTATCACTTACTATTGTCCTTGGAATTCCATGTAACCTAATTACTTCCCGAAAGAATAGATTAGCTACATTGGCCGCATCATCAGTTTTGTGACAAGCAATAAAGTGAGCCATTTTAGAGAAACGATCTACAACCACAAAAATCGAGTCCCTACCTCTTTTAGTCCTAGGCAATCCCACAATAAAGTCCATACTAATGTCTTCCCAAGGGGTTGTTGGGATGGGCAAAGGTGTGTACAATCCATGAGGTTTCACTTTAGATTTAGCTCTAAGGCATTCTAAGCATCTTTTAAGCACATTTTCAACATCCCTAAGCATGTGTGGCCAATAAAAGTGTGAGTGCAGCATAGCATAAGTTTTATCCCTCCTAAAATGACCCATTAAACCTCCTTTATGGGCTTCCTCTACTAGCAACAATCGAAGGGAACACCTAGGTATGCACACCTTATCAATTCGAAACAAAAATCCCTCAAACAAATAGTATTTATCTAAGGAACCTTTTTGCACACATAGCTTATATGTATCACCAAAATAAATATCAGATTCATAGAGCTCCTTAATTTAAACAAAGCCTAATACCTTAGCATCCAATGTAGTCAACAATGTGTGCCTCCTAGAGAGGGCATCCGCCACTACATTGTCTTTTCCCTTTTTATACTTGATAACATAGGGAAAAGTCTCAATAAACTCCATCCACCTACCATGCCTCCTATCTAGTTTATCTTGACTCCGAAAATGCTTCAAAGACTAATGATTGGAATGCAAAATAAACTCTCTAGGCCACAAGTAGTGTTGCCATGTCTTAAGCACTCTAAACAAAGCATATAACTCTTTATCATAGGTAGAGTAATTAAGACATGCTCCTTTGAGCTTTTCACTAAAGAAGGCAAATAGGCTTACCTTCTTGCATGAGCACGCCGCCTATACCAATGCCCGAGGCATCACACTCCACTTCAAAGGGCCTAGTGAAGTCGGGAAGAGCTAGCAAGGGCGCATCGGTTAAGACCAATTTCAGCTTGCTAAAGGCACGTTCTTGCGCCTCCTCCCACACAAATGGCGCATGCTTCTTGCAAATTTCCGTCAAGGGCGCGGCAATGGTACTAAAGTCTCTCACAAAGCGCCTATAGAAGCTTGCAAGCCCATGGAAACTTCTTACTTGGCTGATGGATGTTGGCGTGGGCCAATCTTTGATTGCTCTAATCTTGTCCTCATCCACTTGTAGGCCTTGTGTAGTCACTAAAAAACCAAGAAATATAACCTCATTAGTGCAAAAGCTACATTTCTTAAGATTAGCATACAAGTGTTCAGCCCTAAGGGTAAGAACTACTTCCCTTAGATGTTCTTCATGCTCCTCTAGGGACCTGCTATAGATTAAGATATCATCAAAGTATACTACAACAAACTTCCCTATAAAATGTCTCAAAACATAGTTCATTAAGCGCATAAAAGTAGAAGGAGCATTAGTTAACCCAAATGGCATAACAAGCCACTCATACAAACCAAACTTAGTTTTGAAGGCTGTTTTCCACTCGTCCCCCTCCTTCATTCGAATTTGATGGTAGCCACTCCGTAGGTCTATCTTACTAAAGGTAGTGGCACCATGTAGCTCATCAAGCATGTCATCTAGGTGGGGAATAGGGTGGCGGTACTTGAAGGTGATGTGGTTGATAGCTCGACAATCAATACACATCCTCCAGGTGTTGTCCTTCTTAGGCACCAAGAGCACGGGTACGGTGCACGGACTTAAGCTCTCCCTCACGTAGCCCTTGTCTGGGAGGTCTTGAACTTGCGTTTGGATCTCTTGACTCTCCTTTGGGTTCAATCGGTAGGCTGGTCTATTTGGGAGTGTGGCGCCGGGGATAAGGTCAATTTGGTGCTCAATACCTCTCAAAGGTGGAAGGCCATGTGGTATTTCTTTCGGAAACACATCCTTAAACTCCTCAAGGATGGCTGAGATAGTAGGTGGTAAGCTAGCCTTGGCTTCATCACTCATCAAGGTGAGCTCCTTACAAAACATCATCAAGGTGGTGTCTAAGGGTAGGTAGTCATTTTGTAGCTCAAGTTTGGAAACTAACAAGGCTGTTGTGGGCTGTTTTGTGGCTGTGGACACAAGGATGCTAGGCTGGTGGTTAGCAGGCGTGGCTAGGGAGGGGTCTTGGCTCGACGGCTTGCTCCCCTTCTTAGCTTGTCCTTGCTCTTGCTCACTTGCCTTCTTCTTCTCAAATGCCTCTCCAATCTGCAAGGGAGTCATAGGCTTAAGAGTCACGGTTTTACCATTGAATACAAAAGAATATCTATTTGTAAAACCGTCATGCATAACTCTCCTATCATATTGCCAAGGGCGGCCTAACAACACATGACAAGCTTGCATAGGCACAACATCACATAAAACCGTATCTTCATAATGGCCTAAAGTAAAAAGTGATCTTAGCTTGCCTATTAACCTTTAACTCACCACATTCATTCATCCAATGCAGCTTATATGGCCTAGGGTGATAAAATGTATGAATTTGCAACTTAGATATCATTTCGGTGCTAGCAATATTGCAACAACTTCCTCCATCAATAATAACATTACAAACCTTTCCTTTAACCGAGCATCTAGTGTGAAACAAGTTTTCTCTTTGGTTATCTTCACAAGGAGCAGGTTGTACACTTAAAGTTCTCCTAGCTATCAAAGAATTATCATGCTCAAGACTTTTATCACAAATCATGGAAGTGTTAGCTAGGAATGAGCTAGGATGATCAAATAACCTTCTCTTAGCTAATAACAATCTCCTTGCTCATATTCAATCCCATCATCATCCAAATCATCATGATCATGCATATTAAGCTCAAAATCATCATTATCATGCTCATGCTCAGATTCGGACTCATATTGCCCTAAATGGTTAACTAGCAAAGTTCTTTTGTTAGGACAATCCTTCATCATGTGCCCTCTTCCTTGGCACTTAAAACATACAATATCCCTAGCTCTAGATGAAGGGTTAGAAGTACTCCCTTGAGTGCCTTTAGGTAGTGTAGGCGTGGACTTGGTAGGGGCTGCATAAGGAGCTTTGCGTGGACCTCCTTGCTCCGGGGCTAGCTTCTCCTTGCTTGGCACCTCCCGGTTGTAATTCCCTTGTTGGCGACTTCGTTGGCTCCTCCATGAGCTAGGCGCGCCATAGGCAGCCTTACCTCCTTGACTTCTTGCCTTCATTTTCCTTTCTACTTTGATTGCTAGGTGGAGCAATTCTGTCATAGAGCTATAGGGAAAAAGATCTATCTCGTTAGAAAAACTTGAATTGAGAATACGAAGATACCTAGCCATTGTAGTCTCTTCATCCTCTCGCACATTAGCCTTTACCATGGCCATTTGCATGGCATTATAGGTCTCCTCGGTGGTCATGGCTCCTTGCCTCAAGTTCTCCAACCTTTGTCTCAATTCTCTAGTGTAATGTTGAGGCACAAACCGATCTCTCATCAAGGCCTTCATGTGCGCCCAAGTAACCACCGGTGCATCCAAAGTTCTCCTTTCCTTCACCAAATCATCCCACCATACCATAGCATAATCAATAAACTCAAGAGCTGCGTAATGTACCTTCTTATGCTCGGGAAAGTTATGGCATGACCATATTTGCTCTATCTTCGCCTCCCAAGACATGTACAAGTCCGGGTCACATTTGCCTTCAAAGCTTGGGATCTTCACCTTCACTTTGCCAAGGCCATTATACTCCGGATCTTGCTCCCTCCTTGGCTGGCCACCATAGGGCTCACGCCTCTGCTCGTCTTGGCGCCGGCCGTCATGAGGTCTCCGGGGCTGTTGGCGCTCCCTTCGCCGTTTGGCCTCCATTCCTCGTCATCTCCATCACCGTCCTCATCCTGCTCATAAGCTTGATTCTGAAACTGTTGAGGATAGCTATGCAAATTATCATGTATAATGGGAGAAGAAGGGATAGAAACGTGCTCCTCGAAAGCAAGATTGCCCCATCCCGGTTGGGACACGGTGTGGCCTAAGCCTTGGACATTCGAGAGGGCTGCGTGGCATTAGAGTGCCGGGCTGCTTGAAACGCCTCTTGTTGGCTTTGGAGTGGTAATCGGTCTTACCCTTGGTGTTGAGCTCTCGAGTGGTCTCCTACCTCCCTGTTGCCTCCTAGTGGCCGAGGCTCCGGAACTACCTTAGACGCCTCCAAGTTGGACAGCCTTGTAGTTAACCCTTCAATGCTATCTTTCAAGCCCATGATAAGGTTAAACAACTTTGGGGAAATAGGCTCGGGGCTCGGCGTACCTGTGGGAGTTCCTGACATTGTTCAAAGACACTAAAACACTCAAACACGTTAGGTTAGCTAAAACAAAAACGCCTCACAAGTGTATCACTCGAAAGCAAACTCTCACTCTCTAGTGGTGCTCAACAAGCTTGTTGATGGCTCGTCTTGTATTAGTCAAAAACCTCACGTGAGTTCAATACTTAGCCAAACAAAAGCTTTAAAGTAGAAGCAAAATTCGATTTCAATCACCTTAAAAACGTGTTTGACTCAATAAAAAAGAAGAAAAGACTCAAAACGGAAAGGACAAGTTGCATGAATGTTATATGCAACTAAGTATGGACTCAAAATTTCAACTCAAGATAAGCCTTGAAAGAACTTACTCGTCAAGCCTAAGCAAGCAAACCTTGGACACCGAAGGTGTGTGTAGAAGGGCTGGTCAAGGCTGAGGCGTGGCTCGAGTGAAGTGAGCTAGGCGAGGGCCAAGGCGTGGCTAGGCTAGGGTGAAGCTAGGCTAGGCGTGAATGGCTTGGTCCCTTTGAGTGAGATGAGCTCCTTTATAGTCCTTTTTGGTTGATGAACAATAACACTTAGCAAGCACAACTTTTGAGTGAGATGCGCTCCTTTGTAGTCCTCTTTGATTGCTAAACAATAACACTTAACAAGTACAACTTCAACTATTACAAACTATGAAATAAAACAAGAATAAGCTAGCAAGAATGAAATGAAATGAAATGAATACTAATGCTGATTTCTTTTCTCTTTCTTTTCTTTTTCTTTTCTTTCTTTCTTTTTTTTTTGAATTCGGATTTTCCTTTCTTTTTTTTTTAACTTACTGCTGGAATTAAAGAAAAAATAAAACAAAAATGCTAAGAAAATCTAATTAGTTGCAAGAGGATAGAGTTGACCAAGTAAATAGCTAACCAAGGGTGAAATTTAAAAAAAATAGGCTGAAAATGTGGAGGAGAGAGAGGGGCTGAAAAATAGGCTGGACGGATCAAGCTTTTTTTGTTTTTTTTTTTTGAAATTTTAGGGTTTGTTTAGTGGGTGTTTGGACGTGGGACAAGGCTGATGGCGGCGTGGTGGTCAGCACAAGGGCTGGTGGTAGGCGCAGTGTAGGCGTGGTGTGGGAGTGGTGCCGGCGTCCAAAATTCACAAACAAAAGCAACAAACTTGTTAGTTCAATCAAAAACTTGGAATAGAAACGGCAATGGCAATAGACTCAAAACAAAGCAAGACTCAAACAAGAAAACGAGACACTTTTGGTATTTGAATGATTTACCGACTCTTTTTGTAGGTTGAACGTCAATTACCTCTGATACCAATTGATACGGGGATTATCTGCGAAGAACGGATCTAGACGAGCAACCTGTTTTCGGGAATAGAAGCATACGAAATTCAGCAAACAAAGATGAAGGAAAACGTGCAAAGCAAAGAGGGAAAACGAAATAAGAAAGAAGAACTGAAAAGAACAAACGATAGAACCCTTGGATTCGATTATCCAAGAACCAAACCGATGACGATTCGACCCCGCTTCTTACAACTTCAGACAATCGATCTAGAGTTATCGAAGGCACGAAGAGCTTGCTTCAATTCGACTTGTAGCACCAACCCGAAGGAGATTGACACACACAAGAATGAGAAAGCTATGCAAACACCACAATTCTCACAAGACAAGAGGCTGAACTCAAAGGAATTCAATTTGGCACTTAGGCAATGTGTTTTACGTATTCTTATCCACAAAATGAAGAGAGAAAGGTTTATATACAACCTAGACCTTCTCTCCTAAAAATAGAAAAGAAATAAATACAGTAATTACAAAGTAGAGTGTTTTAAATAAAACCATAAAATAGACTAATTCTAGGCTTTATTTAACACTCTCTAACTAGCTTCACGCCAGCCTTGCTCACGCCTCCTTGCCCACGCCTTCATCCATGCACATGCACACGTGAGGCTCTCCTATGCTCCATTCGACTTCTTCTTGGCTGGCCCAATGTGGCTAAGCATCATGACGGGCCTTGGACTCACTAGAGGTGAGCTTGGGTGAGCTTCTTGAACCATGGCAAGGAAGATAGCATCCATCTCCGCTTGGCGTTTGGCTTGAGCTCTTGTTAGGGCTCCTTGTGGTGTTGAAGATGGAGCTAGCTCGGATGACCCTTCATCACTAGGGTACAACCCCGCGGGCTGTATACACCATTACCGACACCTAGTGGCCCTTGGGAAGATATAAGTATGAATTTCATTGTCGGACTACCTAGGACTAAGAAAGGAAGAGATTCCATTTTTGTGGTGGTAGATAGATTCTTTAAAATGGCACATTTTATTCCATGTCATAAAACTGATGATGCATATAATGTCGCAAACCTTTTCTTTAAGGAAATAGTGAGATTGCATGGAATACCTAAGACCATTGTTAGTGATAGGGATGTCAAGTTTTTGAGTTTCTTTTGGAAAACGCTTTGGGGAAAAATGGGCACTAGATTACTATTCTCGACCTCTAGTCATCCCCAAACAGATGGGCAAACGGAAGTCACCAATAGGACCCTAACGACCCTCCTTAGAACCATGTTGAAAGATAATTTAAAAGAATGGGAAGACATGTTACCACATATCGAGTTTGCTTATAATCGAACCACGCATTCTTCCACTTCGTTATCACCTTTCAAATGTGTTTATGGATTTAAACCTCTAACTCCTATGGACTTATTACCGATTCCTCGAAAGGATCGAGTAGCTTTTGATGCTTTGGAACAGGCGGACTACATTAAGGAACTTCATGCCAAGACCAAGGCTACACTTGATAAAAAAAAGGTGTTGAAATTGCAGCTAGAAATAACAAAGGACGTCAGAATATGGTTTTCCAAACCTAGTTTGGCTACATCTAAGGAAAGAGCGGTTTCTTGCAAAACCCCATTCCAAGCTAGCCCCACGGGGTGATGGACCATTCAAAATCCTACACCGGATTAACGATAACGCATATGTGTTAGACTTACTGGAAGAGTATGGAGTTAGTAACACTTTTAGCGTAGGAGATTTGAACCCATATGAAGGAGAGTCGGAACAAGATGAAAATTTGGGGTCGAATTCTTTCCAAGAAGGAGTGGATGGTGTAGGACCATCACATGGAAAATATCAAGGGCCCATTACTAGGGCAAGAGCTAAGGAGATCCAAGAAGTTACGTCAAGGGAAGCGCTATTGCTTGGCACCATGCATGAATTATTTAACTTCCATAAATCATGTGTTAATCTCTTGGTGAATGCAGGGGCAAACATGCAAAGGGAAGAGACCATGCAGACGTTGGAACATCAAGAGCTTGATCATGTAGCCACACAAGTCAATAAGCCAAGTGACCAAGACGAGGACAAGGTGGGGAAGATGGACGAGCAAGCGAGCATAGGAAACGGAACGGCAAGCATGATGCCATCGAGTCCGGAGTGGCTGGCAAGCTCGACGTTGCTCACCTCCCAGGCCGTCCAGCTGGGCTCTAAAACCCGTCCAATCACCCATGGGTCCGTTTGAATAAGTCAGCCTATTTTGATGCTGTTAGTTTATGTGTTAAGTTGTTAGCTACATTTGTGGGAGCTCTCTTGTTACCACCTTCCACCAATGTATTTAGTTTTCTTTTCTGTATTTTGTCTAGATAAAAGAGTCTATATATAGTCTCTTTAGCTGCTGAGTAGGGGACGTTTTCTTTTGGCTAAAAATTACATATTGTAATCATTCACAAAATCAATCAAAGAACAAGAGAGTTTTTGGTTGGCATTGTCGTTGTTTGCTTGGCTGAGCTTGTCGTGTCAACCGCCTTCGGATTGGTGCTTCGAGCCTTCACGAGTCCCTCTTTGTGCTAGTCCTGCCAGAGCTAATGTAAGGTTGTATTGGAGACGGGTCTAGGGCATTCACGAGGCGGGGTCTTGGCTCTTCAGCCTTGATTCCTCTTCATTGGTTCTCTTTGGTTCTTCTCAACATCCTCTTGCATCCATTCCCATACCCACGTTTCATTCCGCATCTATATCCGCCTCATTCAGCCGGATTCGGGATCATTGTACCTAGATCGGCTAGACCACAGATTAATCCCGTATCAGATACTATGATCTTTAGAAACTGCATTCCCTCATCTTTCTATAGATCTTATCTTTAATCTATTGCATACTTCTGAAGTTAGATTGCGTTGTTGTGCTTGTTCTCACCAAATCCCTGAGATCGACTCCAGAATATTAGCCCTTACTACGATAGATCCGTACACTGCGGACTCGCTTATCGTTAGGTCTATAATTCAAGATATATATTTAAAGTTTTTTCTGCACACACCTTTTGGAGCGAAAAGTTTTTGGCGCCGTTGTCGGGGATTTGGTCAAGACCAATCCAGTGTATGGTTATCTTAACATGGAAGCTTCTTGCTTTGCTACTGATCATTCTATCTTAATGTTCTTGCAGAATCTTTCCTTAGGTTTATGCAAAGAACAAGAGCTGGTAAAGAAATCGTTCCTTACAATCCTGAACCAGAAAAGACTTACAAGAGAAGGTTGAAAGAAGCTAAGAAGATGGGTGTTGTGAATAATGAAGGAGTAGAAGATCTTCGAGCTAAGTTAGTTGATGCTCAAAATTAAATAAGAATTCGAGATGAAGCTTTCATGAGAGAGAGTTGAAATAATTGCTCAACATGAGCAACTTCGGGCTGACATGGACGAACTGAGAGAGTCCATTCCACAAGCAAATGAAGAAAGAGAGAGAAATACTAGAGTTGTAGTAAACCCACTAGTACACGTCAATGTGCTACCACCGACACCCGCTTATGTGCCGCCACCACCGCCTCCACTGAGGGTTGAGAGAGTTGATCTGATGAAGGATCATTTGAGCTAACTCCATCTTCACCACCTCAAAGTACTCTAACAAGAACACAAGCTAAACGTCAAGTTGAGATGGATGCTCTTTTTCTAAACATGGTCCATGAAGCTCAACCAAGTCCACCTTCATCAAGTCTAAGGACCATCTTGTGGATCAGCCACGAACACATCCCAGCCAAGATGATTAATGGAGCTTAAATTGTATTTCTAGTTGCTGGGGACGGAGGCCTTAAAATCAGATACAAGGGGCTTCACGTGTGTGCATGTGCATGACTAAAACATTCATTTAAGTATGTGGACGTGAGAGGCTGAATAGGAGAGTTTAATTAGGCCCAATTGTGTTTCATGTTTGGTGGACTTTATTTAACTCTCTCTCAATGTAATTATTGTAATTAGTTTCTTTATTCTGTTTTAGAAGAAAAGGTGATGAAGGATCATCTGAGCTAACTCTATCTTCACCACCTCAAGGGACTCTAACAAGAGCGCAAGCTAATCGTCAAGTTGAGATGGATGCTCTTTTCCTAAACATAGTCCATGAAGCTCAACCAAGTCCACCTTCATCACGTCTAAGGACCATCTTGTGGATCAGCCACAAACACATCCCAACCAAGATGATTAATGGAGCTTAAATTGTATTTCTAGTTGTTGGGCAAGCCTTGGGACGCATTTCAAAGGACAAACGGAGGCCTTGAAATCATATACAAGGGGTTTCACGTGTGTGCATGTGCATGGCTGGAACAGTCATTTAAGTATGTGGACGTGAGAGGCTGAATAGGAGAGTTTAATTAGGCCCAATTGTGTTCTATGTTTGCTGGGCTTTATTTATCTCTCTCTCAATGTAATTATTGTAATTAGTTTCTTTTTTCTGTTTTAGAAGAAAAGGCCTAGGATGTATATAAGCCTTTTCTCTCTTCTTTTTGTAGTGAGACAAGTTTTATACAAGTTTTGCTGAGTGCATTTCAGAATTGAATCCAAGAGAATTCAATCATTCTTGTCTCGTGAGTTTGTGTGTGTGAGTTGGCTTTCTCTTTCTTGTGTATGTCAATCTCCTTCGCGATTGGTGTTGCAAGTCGACCAAGGCATCCTCTTCGTGCTCTCGATTCTTAGATTGATCGTGTGGAGTTGTAAGAAGCGGGGTCGAATCGTCACTGGTTTGGTTCTTGGATTTCGAATCCAAGGGTTCAATCCATTGTTCCTTTCGGTTCTTCTAGTCCCTTTTTGTTTTCTCGTTTTCATTGCTGTCCTTGTTTGTTAATTTCGTGTGTTCTTCTGTCTTCAAGACAGGTTGTTCGTCTAGATCCGTTCTTCGCGGCTAATCCCGGTACCAATTGGTATCAGAACACAGTGGACGTGCAACCACCAAAAAGAGTCGATAAATCAATTATAAAATCACAAAAAGAGTCTGTTTTGATCATTGTAATTGATCATTGTCTTTTGTTTGAGTCTATTTCTATTTCTCTCTTCTACTTTAAGCTTTGTTGGAGTCTAACGAGTTTGTTCCTTTAATTGTGAGTTTTGGACACCGGAAACCACTATAGCACCAACCACCATCACACCACCATCAACCACCATTTTTCCCTCAGCCACATTAGCCTCATTGAACCAGTTGAACAAGAACCAAATGTGGCTGCTTCTTTTCCTGCATCCAGATCACGCATAATAGTAGTTGAAGTAGATTGTTTCCCTACATCCAATACACACCAAAACTGGAGTTGATTCAGCGTGTTTTCTACAAATCCGGCGCAGAGCTTGAAGCAGTTGTTTTCCTCCTACAGGTCTGACACGTTTATTCAGTTGCATCAATCTAGGAGCTGAGATTTGATCTTAACCTGAAGATTTGCAACAGCTTGGCCCACTTATCTACAAACAAGAATTTGTTTTTTTTTGTTTCTTTCAATTTTTGTTTATTCTTCTTTTCTGATATCCTGAATCATAAAATAAAAAAAAAAGAGATAAAAGAAAAAAAAGAAAGAAATAAAAAAAAAGAAGAAGAAAAGGAATAAGAATCATTTTTTTATTTCATTCTTTCTTATTCTTAGTTTGTAATTGTAACGCCCCAAATCCACAGGACTTGGAGTGTCACATTGGGATAGAATCTCACAATGGATCCTAACCCTAGCCTGACAACAAGTTCACTGGATCTTACAACAAGGCACATGTAGATTAAAACCAAATACATAAAAGTTGAATATGATACATCAAAAGAGTTTACAAACTCAAAGCCGAGTACAAAACATCAAACCACAACATCTGATACAAAAGATCCCATATCCTGTGCATCCTAATGTACATAAGTCCTCGGCTGGCCACACCATCTGTCTCACCCTGCAGTCTTCCTAACCTGCAGATCATCTACAACACGGTATGAAACCGTTAGCTACAGTAATGAAAAGCATGAAAGTAATAGCACAACCACACATCAACATCTCATACATGCAATGCCACACATGCATTTATTATCTTTCATTACGTTATTCCATTACTAATTCAACTTCTTTTGTAACACGAGGAACCTAAAGAACCTCGTCCCTTTCCCCGTTAACACAGGGGTTTTGCATTGGGGGTGATCGTCACTCGTCCCCCCTGTGTTACTGGCTTCCAGGCACCTCCTCCTAACCAGCAGGCGGAGACCGGTGGTTACCGCCCGTTATAATACACTTGGGCCAAATAAATGTAATCAATGGTCATCCTAGTCCGGTTTAGGCTATAAATGCACAATCATATGAACACACACAACCATCACAATCATACAATCCACAACTGCACGCTAAGTAAGTCCTATGGACTTACCTAATATACTCGTAACATGTACCACGTCACAGCTTCCCCTTGGAGAAGTAATCAACGCCTGCAATAACAAGGCACGCACAATCACATACTGCAAAGGTTAGGAGACTCGTCTCACTAACCACAACCAACCTATATCTCAAATCTAAACCTCAGATCCTCAACACATTCATAAATGCCTAAGGCATATCTCAACATAACATCTCATCATACTCGTACACATACTAAACCTTAAAGCCGTAACCAATATGCATAACATCATCATGATCCTCAACTCATTCTGACACCTAGCATGCATCTAATCAGTATTCCTCAATCTCAAATTTAATCCTAATTTAATTAATTAACCTTTAATTAATTAATTAAATTTCACCAGAATAACATTTTGCCCGCATGCCATTTCTAAACCCACCTGTCATCAGATTTCATCAAACAAACAACCCATAAACACCAGAATAATATAATGATCATAATGGAATTTCTAATTATCCATTTTGAAAAGCCTAAGGTCAATTTAGGCCAAATCACAGTACGAAAAACGAATAAATTCATAACTTATTCGTTACTAATCCGATTGACGATCTGAAAGAAGATTCAGAATCACAACGACGTAGGCTACATATGTACAACATCAAATTCACAGGAATCTGAGCGACGGAACTGTCCTGGTGACATATATGCTCGACCAGTTCCTTATCTGCTCGGAAATGCAGAAACTTGGTACCGATATGAAGAGAATGAAGAGAGAGGAATCCAGAAACTCAAACGGAACTGAAATCGGATTAGAAACGGAGAGTAGATATGAGTTTTTGAGTTTGAGAGAAATCAGAGCTTTTACGAGGAAACGTGAAATGAAATGAATTAATAAACGATTTTCCGCTATTTATAGTGAAGTCGATAATTATCCGTTAGCGAAGTCGATAATTATCTTTTAACCGATCCAATGGCGGGTTGAACCCCCTTCTCCAAACTTCTCGAAATTGGAACAATAAATCTTGAATATTGTAGGGATAATTATTCCACAATTGCCTCGGAAAACGTGTATTCCTAAGCCGTCTTTCTTAACCGTTATGAAACGAAATAGCGACTCTTTTGGCCGTTTTGCCTTTCCATGTTATTTCATATCTAGGACATGTCCGATGTCCTGATCATTTCTCTCAACTGCATTTTTATTAATTGGAGCTCCCAAATGCTCCAAATAATACCGGAGGGTAAAAATAATTACCCGGGGGAAAAGTGAAAATTTCACCATAAGCCCAAAATTACGCCAAGAACATAACGGTGGGACTTATACTCAACACTTACGCAATCTTCGCGAGTTATATGTCAATTACTATCACTGATTAAGTTAATCAACATTAATTAGAATTCGGAAATCCTAGCTATTACAGTAATTAGCCTAGTGTTATTACATTCGTTTTCGTGTTATTCAGCAACAAGGACTTCAAGAAAGGACTTAAGTCAAGTATCTCGTCTCATTCGGAGGAAGAACCAAGCATCTCGTTGAACTTATCTAGCCACACCTAGCTACTGTCCATTTTCGGCCATCAAACACCATAATTCAGCCTTCCTTAACCTCATCCTACGGTGTCTAGGGTTCACTTCTTGGGTCTTAAGAGTAAGTTCTTTCAAAGCTTATCTTGAGTTCTAAATTTTGAATCATCTAGTTGCATATAACATTCGTGCAATTTGTCCTTTCCATTTGAGTCTTTTCTTCTATTTTTGTTGAGTCAAACACGTTTTTGAAGTGATTGAATTCGATTCTTGTTTCTATCTAAAAGCTTTAGTTTGAGTAGGCATCGAACTCACGTGAGGTTTTTTATTAATACAAGACGAACCATCAACAAGCTTGTATCGCACCACTAGAGAGTGAGAGAAACTTGTTTTCTGAGTGATACACTTGCGAGGTGATTTTTGTTATATACAACGTAATGCATTTGCTTGTTGTGTTGAGTGTTTGGAATTATGTATATGTCACCAAGTCTAGCGGGTGCAAAGAGCTTAGAACCGATTCACACCGAGTTGTTCAACCTTTTCAAGAGCTTGCAAGATGGCATTGATGGTCTAAGTACAAAGTTGGCCACACTTGAGGTTGGAAGAAGTTCCAATTCTATGCAGCCTTCAAGGCCTAATCCACAAGGCCAAAGAAACCATGCATTCCAAGAGCGTAATTATGTCCCTTCTACTCCTAATATGCATTATTATCCTAACCAATATTAGAATTATGTGTATGAGCCATGGGATTTCGGAGGATGAAGGATGGAGACATGAGCCACTTCGAGAATCAGTACAAGGCGGCATTGGCAAGATGAAAATGCCCAACTTCGAGGGTCAATGTGATCCTAATGTGAACACGGCATGGGAGGCGAGGATGGAACAAATCTGGTCATGCCATGACCTTCCCAAGCATGATGATTCACACAACTCGCTATCAGCCATTAGCACACCTTCATCATCAATTGGGGTTACCACAACTCCAAAGGGAAGTGATTCAAAACCTTGAACTTTAATGTTTAATCACGTAGACTTGTTAAAACCAAAATATGATATTATGTTGCATGCTATCATCAGTGATGAAACAGTTGAGCATGAATCTGAATTTTTGGATGATATTGAAAGTGATAAGCATGAAATTGATGACTATGAGCTGTTTGCACATAAATTTGTTGTGGAAAATGATGTTATTTTACATGTGCATGAGCCTAAGCATAAGAAATGCCCCAATTGTGTTACCAAGCCTGTTTTGAGTGTTATTGAGTGTAATGACCTTATTTGCAATGAATTGGCTTGCGTTAGTAATGAACCTGAGCACATTGAGCCTTTGATAGCTAAAGAGGTTTTAGATGCACCACATGACCCTTGTGAGGATCTACAAGGGAGCCTTTCCATACCCTCTTGCACTTCATCGCCCATAGGTTGTTTACTTTCTGATTTGTGTGAAAACTCTAGTTTTAGACTTGGTAAAGACATAAATGGACATGAATCTGATTTAGGTCTAGACATTGAGCTTCTTGAGGATGAAATAGATGGGTTTGAGTTATATGCGAAAGGTTTTGATTGGGATATTGAATTGGACTTTAAACAGGAAGACACTACTTGGAGAAATGCATCAGATTGTGATTTTAATGACTTAAGTTTGAAATCTAACGTAGCCATATCCTTAAGGAGTCATTTCGATTATCATATTGCTTGGGAGTCTTTTGTGAATTTGGAGGATGGAGAACATCTAAGGGAAGTTGTTTCTACCCTTAGGCCTGAACACTTGTATGCCAACCTGAAGAAATGTAGCTTTTGCACTAATGAAGTTATATTTCTTGGTTTTGGAGTGAGTGCACAAGGTCTACAATTGGATGAGGAGAAGATTAGAGTTATTCGAGATTGGCCAACACCTACATCCATTAGCCATGTAAGGAGCTTCCATGGGCTTGCAAGTTTCTATAGGCGCTTTGTGAGAGACTTCATTACCATTGTTGCACCCTTGACGGAGATTTGCAAGAAACATCCACCATTTGTGTGGGAAGCAGCTCAAGAACGTGCTTTCAACAAGGCCTTTCGAAGTGGAGTGTGATGCATCAGAAATTGGCATAGGAGGTGTGCTTATGCAAGAAGGTAAGCCTATTTCCTTTTTCAGTGAAAAGCTTAAAGGGGCATGTCTTAACTACTCTACATATGATAAAGAGTTGTATGCGTTATTTAGAGTACTTAAGACATGGCAACACTACTTGTGGCCTAGAGAGTTTATTTTGCATTCTGATCATGAATCTTTGAAACATTTTTGGAGTGAAGATAAACTAGATAGGAGGCATGGTAGATGGAATTTATTGAGACTTTTTCCTATGTTATCAAGTATAAAAAGGGAAAAGACAATGTAGTTGCGGATGCTCTTTCTAGGAGGCAAACTTAGCTAACTACATTGGATGCTAGGGTGTTAGGATTTGCTTACATTAAGGAGCTCTATGCATCTGATATTGACTTTGGAGAAACATATAAGCTTTGTGTGCAAAACGGTTCCTTAGATGAATTATTTTTGTTTGACGGATTTCTGTTTCGAGTAGATAAGGTGTGCAAACCTAGGTTTTCCCTTCGTTTGCTGCTAGTGGAAGAAGCCCATAAAGGAGGTTTAATGGGTCATTTTGGGAGGGATAAGACTTATGCCATGTTGCACTCACATTTTTATTGGCCACATATGCTTAGGGATGTTGAAAATGTGCTTAAAACGTGTTTAGAGTGCCATAGAGCTAAATCGAAAGTGAAGCCTCATGGATTGTATAGACATTAGCATGGATTTCATAGTAGCTAATTTGTTCTTTCGGGAAGTAGTTAGGTTACATGGTATTCCAAGGACAATAGTGAGTGATAGGGATGTTAAGTTCTTGAGTTACTTTTGGAAAACTCTTTGGGAAAAGCTAATAACTAAGTTGTTATTTTCTACATCAAGCCACCCCCAAACTGATGGGCAAACAGAAGTAACTGATAGGACCCTAACAACACTTCTAAGGGCTATGATCAAGAAGAATTTGAAAGAATGGGAAGATGTCTTGCCACATGTTGAATTTGCCTATAATAGAGTCGTCCACTCATCTACTTCCATCTCTCCTTTTGAGTGTGTTTATGGTTTTAATCCACTAACCCCTTTTGATCTTACACCGTTACCTAAGAAGGAGCGAGTGGATTTAAGTGCTAAAACGAAGGTTGAACACATCGAGGAGCTACATAGTAGGACAAGGATCAAGCTCGAGGAGAAAGGCAAATACAACGCAGAAAAGGCGAATCAAGGATGGAAGAAGATTATATTTGAACCCGGTGACCTTGTATGGCTACATTTGAGGAAGGAGAGGTTTCAACAGCTTCGGAAATACAAGCTCTCCCCAAGAGGAAATGGGCCTTTCAAGGTGTTACACAAGGCGGGTGACAATGCCTATGTGCTTGAATTGCCGGATGATTATGCTTATGATCCCACATTCGAAGTCGAATTCTTCCAAAGAAGGGGAGAATGATGAAGGATCATCTTAGCTAACTCCATCTTCACCACCTCAAGGGACTCTAACAAGAGCACAAGTTAAACGTCAAGTTGAGATGGATGCTCTTTTCCTAAACATGGTCCATGAAGCTCAACCAAGTCCACCTTCATCAAGTCTAAGGACCATCTTGTGGATCAGCCACGAACACATCCCAACCAAGATGATTAATGGAACTTAAATTGTATTTCTAGTTGCTGGGCAGGCCTTGGGACGCATTTCAATGGACAAACGGAGGCCTTGAAATCAGATACAAGGGGTTTCATTGTAAGAGCCTTAGTCTTTAGATCCTAGTTGAGCTTTTGTGTGCCTTAGCTTGACCCTGCTGACCGCCCCTGTGCAACACCTGGGGCGCCCCAGTGGCTAGGCGCCCCTGCGCCCTGGCTAGCCGCCCCTACGGCTCTAAGCTTGAGCAGCCGCATTCGTTGACTCCTTGACTCGTGCTTTGCGGCTGTCTTCTTCTATAAGTTTCCCTATCTTCAGATGAGAGGGTTTTCCACTTTTTTCCAGCTTCTTCACACTCTCTATGTTCTCCATCTTCTCCTCTCTTCTTCTTTGATCTTCTTTGCTCCTCTTGATCTTTTGTGAGTGGGATCTTGTGAGTTTGAGTTTAACCTTGGCCTTGGATGCTCTTGAGGATGTTGCTGAAGGTTGTTGATGTTATGTTGAGGTGATAGACGAGCTGATGCTCCATAGTTGCAGCCTAGGGCTTGTGTGGTAAGCTCTTCCTCTTCATCTCTCTTCCTTCCTTCTTTCTTGCTTCTTTTTTCTTCTTTCTAGCTTAGGACCACAAGCTGAGCTTTTGTGGATCCTTTCCTAGCCTTTTGATGATCATATATGTGTACATATGTGTATATGTTGTTGTGGTATGTTGAAGACGTGAAGAGAGTCGAGAAACGGATCGAAGAGAAGTCGGGACCAACTCTCTGCACAATTGGCCGCCCCTGTGCTTGTTGTGTGAGCCGCCCCTGCACCTTTGGTGAGCCGCCCCTGCGCCTCACTAGATCAGCCGTGTGTTCTTGTTCTGTTAGTGCATACCTTGTTGGTATGTCTTCCTTCATTCCTTTCCTTTGGCCTTGGCTTAGTTGATAGCTAGGTTAGGGTGGTTAGGATGTGTTGTATGTTAGAGATGTGCCTTAGGCACTTGTGTTGATGTTGAGAGTATGCCATAGGCATATGTGAGCTTGTTATGCTCTTGAGGTTGTAGGTTGGTTCTGGTTATGGAGACGAGTCTCCTAATCCTTTCAGGTTGTGATGTTGTGTGCCCTCTTGCAGGCGTTGGTTCTTCCCCAAGGGGAAGCTGTGACATGGTAGTGGATACGAGTGTGACAAGTAAGTCCATAGGACTTAAGTTATGGATTTGTATGATTGTGATAGTTGTGTGTGTTCATATGATTGTGCATTTACAACCTAAACCAGACTAGGATGACCACTATTACATTTAAATGGCCCAAGTGTATTATAACGGGCGTTAACCACTTGTTAGAAGCTCTCCGAGAGTGGAAGGAGGTGCTCGGAAGCTAGTAGCTCAGGGGGGAGGTAGATCCCCATGCAACACCTAGGTTAAAGGGGGAAGAGACGGAGTTCTTTAGGCTCCTCGTGTGACATTGCATGTATGAGATGTTGATATGTGTTTGTGCTATTGCCTTCATGCTTATCTATTGTTGTAGCTAACGGTGTATACCGTGTTGTAGATGATCTGTAGGTTAGGAAGACTGCAGAGTGAGCCAGATGGTGTGACCAGCCAAGGACTTCTATAGATTAGGATGCGTGGGTTGGGATCTTTTGTATCTGTTGTTGTTGTTGTTTTGTACTCGGCTTTGAGTTTGTAAACTCTTTTGATGTATCATATACAACTTTTATGTATTTGGTTTTACTCTACTTGTGCCTTGTTGTAAGATCCAGTGAATTTGTTGTCAGGCTAGGGTCAGGATCCATTGTGAGATCCTAGCCCAATGTAGCATACCGAGTCCCGCGGAATCGGGGTGTTACAAAGTTGGTATCAGAGTCAGGTTGACCACAATGACACTTGTTATCTGCAATAAAGGTAGATTGGATAAATAAACAGAACCCACATGGGGTCTGACTTTTCAAAGGTTTTGGTTTTAAAGCGAGTCCAGATGTTTTGGGATAGTATGTACAAAAGTTGTCACCCATTTGAGGATCTCGACAGTATAAATATATATATATATAGCTATTTCTTATATGTTGATGTGTATGCATGTATTATTAAGTATTATATATATATATATATATATATATATATATATATATATATATATATATATATATATCTATACATATGGCCTATATAGAGCCTTATACGTTAGGTGTGCATACCCCGCACATGGCTCGGACTTAGAGCTACTGCTGTTGGAGGCAGAGGTAGAGCCAGACCACCTCTTCCTCCAGGAGGGATAGGACAGGAACCAGCTCCCGCTGCAGGTCCACCAGTGGTGGAGGAGGCTCCTGAGGAGGTTGTTGAGAGCGTAGTTCCAACTACGAGTAGTGGTGGGTCCAGGAGGCAGCAGACCCATCCAGGCTAGTCTGATGGCTCAGACCGTGTCTATGGGCGGATAAGAGTTTAGAGATTATCTGAGGCATTTTGAGGAGACCATCAGAGCGGGTAGAAGAGCCCTAGATCTACCAGGGCATGAGGGATCGTCTAGGAGATCCCATGGAGCTACTCAGGTGCTAGTTGCACCAGTTCGTGTAGCTGAGCCAGCTCGAGTTGTGGAGGAGACCAGAGGGCCTTGACCAGATACCTGGTTAAAGGCATTCCACCAGTAGGGAGTACCACACTTCTTTGGGGAGATTGGCCTAGAGACTGCGGTGTAGATTGGGCATGTAGACTCAGCTTTAGAGTCTATTTGCTGCCCTGAGGACATACGGATAGAGCTAGTACAATCTCTATTCCGTGACCTGGCACACCAATGGTGGAGGACAGTTAGAGCACGAGTCACCACCTATGAGCAAATGAGGACTATGTTGAGGGAGCAGTTCTGCCCTACCTCACTAAGGAGGGAGAAGCTACAAGATTTTGTGGAGGCGGGTTTTGAGGACATACCCATTACAAACACCATTCGCCACTTCCAAACTGAGCTAGCATTGCTAGGTCCAGCTGCATCATTTGAGGAACAACATGTGTACCTTTTCGCCCGTCGTTTGAGGGAGAGCACACGCTCATACATGGCGGGATTTCACTATGACTCATTGGCAGACTACTAGGATCGGGCCTCTGCTTATGAGAGAGAGAGAGAGAGCTAGCCAGAGGAGGACTTCTCAGACAGGACGGTCTGAGAAGAGGCAGCGTACCGCACCGACTAGTGTAGGAGCATTTGGATACGGGCGAGGTCAGACTCAGGGTCGCTCGAGTGTTCCAGTGTTTGCACAAACAGCTAAGAGAGGCCGATAGTGTTACAACTGCGGGGCCTATGGGTATGTGAGGACGGATTGTCCTAGAGCACCACTGACTTGCTTCTCGTGTGGGAAGCTTGGACATAGAGCTATGTTTTGCCGTCAGGGCAAGGCATCATCACAGTAGGGTTCTTCACCTGCAGGTGCAGCAGGAGGTGGGCAGAGACCGCCTCAGTATCAGACACAGGGATAACAAAGAGTCCCAGGCACGCCTGCTACTCAGGGGTCAGCTCCAGGACCGAGTAGAGGTAGAGGTAGAGAGGCTGGTACCAGTGATAGCCGAGGAGCTCGGGGTAGAGTTTTTGAGCTGAGGAGTGTTGAGGAGCCACCAGCACCAACTGCTATAGGTACCATTCTGTTACATGGTTTACCTATTAGAGTTTTATTTGATACGGGTGCTACGCATTCATTTATTTCTCTGCTTGTGTTGAGCGTTTGAGTTTGTCTACCATAGAGGGGGCACCCTTTACTATAGGGTTACCTGATGGTAGTAGGGTCAAAGGTACCCAATAGATACGTAGTTGTCCCCAACGCTTAGGGACTCGTGTACTACTTGTTGATTTCTTAGTCATGCCTTTGATGCATGAAGAAGTCATATTAGGTATGGATTGGATGCGTAGACACCGTGCGGTGTTAGATGTGGGTAACAGGACTGTTATAGTCTCTACCGACTTAGGTCCGATAGAGGTCTTCTGGGTTTGGGACCTTGGGAAGACAAGATCTGCCATCAGTGTTGTACGAGCAGCTAGATTGATTGCATAGGGATGTGATGCCTTCTGGTGCTACGCCATGAAGGATGGAGAGAGTCCAGCTTTGGAGGATATACCAGTGGTCTGTGATTTTACAAACGTTTTTGCAGAGCCATCTAGCTTGCCACCTCAGAGGAGCGTAGATTTTGGTATTGACTTGGAGCCTGGCACGAGACCCATCTCGAAGGCTCCATATCGTATGGCACCTATCGAGATGTTAGAGCTGAAGAAGCAACTCGAGGAGTTGGCTGAGAAGGGCTTCATACGCCCTAGCATTTCACCATGGGGAGCACCTGTCCTCTTCGTGTGGAAGAAGGACGGATCGTTGAGATTGTGTATAGATTACATAGAGTTGAACAAGGTGACCATCAAGAACAGGTATCCACTACCTCGTATTGATGATCTACTTGATCAGCTGCAAGGAACGACAGTCTTCTCCAGGATTGACTTGCGTTCTAGATATCATCAGCTGAGGATGAGAGAGCAGGATGTGCACAGGACGGCATTTCGTACCCGTTATGGACACTACGAGTTTATTGTTGCATGGAGTTGATGAACAACATTTTCATCGACTTTCTGGATCAGTTTGTGGTGGTCTTTATTGATGACATTCTGGTGTACTCTGGTAGCAGAGAGGAACATGCTGGGTGATACGGTGTAATCCGTGATTGAGTCGATCTAGGCACAATGATCTCGAAACGGACTGAATGAAGCGAATTCAGTAGGCGGAGTGAAACGAAGATGATGAATAGGCGCAGGAAAGGTGAGAGAAGAACCAAAGAGAGAGCCAATGAAGGAACCAAGGCTGAAGAGCCAAAACCCCAATGGTGACTGCCCTAGACCCGTCTCCAATACAACTTTACACTAGCTCTGGCTGGACTAGCACAAAGAGGGACTCGTGAAGGCTCGAAGCACCAATCCGAAGGCGGTTGACACAAACAAGCTCAGCCAAGCAACAACAACAATGCCAACCAAAAACTCTCTTGTTCTTTGATTGATTTTGTGAAATGTTTACAAATGCAATTCTAAGCAATGGATTTAACGTAACTAATCTGCAGCTAATAAGAGGCTATAAATAGACTCTTTTATCTAGACAAAATAAAGAAAAGAAAGCTGAAAACATTAGTGGGAAGGTGGTAATAAGAGAGCTTCCTCTAATGTAGCTAACAACCTAACAAACCACTAACCAGCATGGAAATAGGCTGAATTATTCAAACTTATCCTTGGAGTGCAAGCTGGACGTTTTTAACGTTTTTAAGGAGCCAAATGGGCTATCCGAATGGGCTGCATTGTTCAACAGATCCATGAGTGATTTGGATGTGTTTAAAGGGCCCAAATGATGATCCGAATGGGCTGAATTGTTACTCTCTTGGACCTCTTTAAACGTGATCAGCTGGCTGCCTTCTTGGGCTGTTTTAGATGTGAGCATCAGCTCCCTTTGCTCTTGGGCTGCCTTGGACGTCTCCTCCCTTTGCTCTTGGGCTGCCTTGGACGTGAGCAGCAGGCTAACCTCGTGGGCTGCTTTGGACGTGATCAGCAGCCTCCTCTTGGACTGCATTGGGCGTGAGCATGGGATGCATTGGACGTGAGCACCAGCCTCCTCTTGGGCTGCATTGGCGTGAGCAACAGCCTCCTCTCCTGGGCTGCATTGGACGTGAGCAACAGCAGCCTGCATGGTCTCCTCGAGCTGCATGAAAGGTGAGTACGTCGGCATGGTCTCCTTGCTTAGTTCCCTTGCTCCTACATTCACCAAAATATTAACACATGATGTAAGGAAATTAAATGGTTCACGCATTGTGTCAAGAAATAGCACTTCCCTTGACATAACTTCTTGGATCTCCTTAACTCTTGTTCTAGTAATGGGACCTTGATAGCTGTATGTGATGTTCCTACATCACTGGGCATTTGAGGACGGTTTTGCAGATTTTGAGGGATAGAGAGTTGTACGCCAAGCTCTCTAAGTGTGAATTCTGGATGTCAGAGGTTGCATTTCTCGGACACATCGTCTCCGCCGACGGGATTATGGTAGACCTGGCGAAGATCGAGTTTGTTGCTGCATGGACGACACCGACGAATGTCAAGGAAGTGCGTACCTTTCTTGGCTTAGCCGGTTATTATAGACGCTTTGTGGAGGGATTTTCTGTGATTGCCCTTCCACTGACGATTCTTCTGAGGAAGACTACCAAATTTGTATGGACTGACCAGGGCGCTCAGAGTTTTGAGGAGTTGAAGAGGCGTTTGACTTCTGCTCCTGTTTTGGCACAACTAGAGGGTTCTGATGATTTTGTGGTCTACAGTGATGCATCCAAGCTAGGCTTGGGATGTGTGCTGATGCAGAGGGGTAGAGTGATTGCATATGTGTCTCGACAACTGAAGATGTATGAGGAGAACTACCCGACTCATGATTTGGAGTTTGCAGCGGTAGTTCACGCTTTGAAGATTTGGAGACATCATTACCTGTATGGTGCTACATGTCAAATCTTCACAAACCATAAGAGTCTGAAGTATATTTTCACTCAGCGGGAATTGAATAACCGTCAGCGTCAATGGCTTGAGTTGATCAAAGATTTTGACCTTGAGATTTTATATCATCCTGGCAAGGCGAATGTAGTAGCTTACACCTTAAGCAGGAAGACGCCTCGAGAGAAGGCGATTGCTAGACTTACTGTACAACCTCAACTTCATAGAGATCTAGCTTGGCTAGAGATGGACATCTAGTTTCCTGATGAGGATGCCCAGTTGTTTGCTTTAGAGGTTCTACCTAGCCTGTTGGATGAGATCCAATAGAAGTAGGGGACCTGCCCAACGTTGACGAGGATCAGATATAGGATGTCTCGTGGAGAGGCACCCCAGTTCACTATTGGGGCAGATGGAGTTATGAGGCGACATCATCGTATTTGTGTTCCTGCAGATGCAGAGCTGAGACAACGGATATTACAAGAGGCTCACTATACACCTTACTCAGTACATCCTGGTACGAGTAAGATGTATCATGATGTGAGACGCTTATATTGGTGGGAAGGGCTGAAGCCCGACGTAGCCAGATTTGTGGCTCAGTGTGCGACCTGTTAGCAGGTCAAGATAGACAGATAGTGAGACTGACAAAGACGGCACGTTTCATTCCCATCAGAAAAACATGGCCGTGAGCAGATTGGCTGAGGAGTACACTAGACAGATAGTGAGACTCTATGGGGTACCGAGGACGATTATTTCTGATCGTGATGGACGAATTTACATCGAGATTCTGGCAGCAGATTCAGACTACTTTGGGGACGAGTCTACACTTCACGGCTGCGTTTCACCCCAAACAGATGGTCAGTCAAAGAGGACTATCCAGACCTTAGAGGACATGTTGCGAGCCTGTGTGTTGGATTGGGGACAAGGATGGTCTGATTACCACCCACTCGTTGAGTTCTCATACAACAATAGCTGGCATGCATCTATAAGAATGGCTTTTTATGAGACACTGTATGGACGTAGATGTCGTACACCTTTATGCTAGGATGAGCCTAGCAGTATCAGTGGGATAGCGCCAGAGCAGGTTCAGGATGATATGGCTCGAGTAACGCTGATCAAAGAGAGGATGCTTGCTGCACAGAGTCGCCAGAAGTCGTATACAGACAAGAGGCGTCGACCTCTAGAGTTCAGGGTAGGAGCTCATGTCTGGTTGAGAGTATCTCCGATGCAAGGCGTCAGATGTTTTGGCATAAAGGGGAAGCTGAGTCCCCGATATGTCGGTCCTTTCAAGATACTAGATAGAGTTGGGCGAGCAGCTTACAAATTAGCTTTGCCTTCGAAGTTAGAGGGTGTTCACCCTGTGTTTCATGTGTCTTAGTTGATGGAGTACATACCAGATCCGAGGCACATCGTGAGTTATGATGATCTGGTGGTTGAGCCGGACCACACGTGAGTTTGTGTGTTCACCTGTCCAATTGTGTTCTATGTTTGCTGGGCTTTATTTAACTCTCTCTCAATGTAATTATTGTAATTAGTTTCTTTTTTTTTCTGTTTTAGAAGAAAAGGCCTAAGATGTAAATAAGCCTTTTCTCTCTTCTTTTTGTAGTGAGCCAAGTTTTATACAAGTTTTGTTGAGAGCATTTCAGAATTGAATCCAAGAGAATTCAATCATTCTTGTCTCGTGAGTTTGTGTGTGTGATCTTTCTCATTCTTGTGTATGTCAATCTCCTTCAGGATTGGTGTTGCAAGTCGAACAAGGCATCGTCTTCGTGCTCTCGATTCTCATATTGATTGTGTGGAGTTGTAAGAAGCGGGGTCGAATCGTCACTGGTTTGGTCCTTGGATCTCGAATCCAAGGGTTATATCATTGTTCCTTTCGGTTCTTCTTGTCCCTTTCTATTTTCTCGCTTTCATTGTTGTCCATGTTTATTAATTTTGTGCGTTCTTCATTTTTCAGAACAGGTTGTTCATCTAAATCCGTTCTTCACGGCTAATCCCCGTATCAATTGGTATCAGAGCGCAATTGGCGTCCAACCACCAAAAAAGTCGGTAAATCAATTATAAAATCACAAAAGGAGTCTGTTTTAATCATTGCAATTGATCATTGTCTTTTGTTTGAGTCTATTTCCGTTTCTCTCTTCTACTCTAAGCTTTGTTTGAGTCTAACGAGTTTGTTCCTTGTTTGTGAGTTCTGGACACCAACCACCATCACACCACCATCAACCACTATTTTTCCCTCAGCCACATTAGTCTCACTTGAACCAGTTGAACCAAAACCAAACGTGACTGCTTCTTTTCCTGCATCCAGAACACGCAAAACTGAAGTTGAAGTAGTTGTTTCCCTCTATCCAATACACGCCAAAATTGGAGTTGATTCAGCGTGTTTCCTACAAATCCGGCGCAGAGCTTGAAGAAGTTGTTTTCCTCCTACAGATCTGGCACGTTGAATCAGTTGCAACAATCTAGGAGCTGAGATTTGATCTTATCCAGAAGATTTGCAACAGCTTGCCCAAGTTTATCTACAAACAAGAATTTGTTTTTTTTATTTCTTTCAATTTTTGTTTATTCTTCTTTTCTGATTTCCTGAATCATAAAATCAAAAGAAAAAAGAGATAAAAGAAAAAGAAAGAAATCAAAAAAAAAAGAAGAAGAAGAAAAGGAATCAGAATCATTTTTTTCATTTCATGCTTTCTTATTTCATAGGTTGTAATTAGTCTAGTGTTATTACATTTGTTTTAGTGTTATTCAGCAACAAAGAGGACTTCAAGAAAGGACTTAAGTCAAGTATCTTGTCTCAGCCGGAGGAAGAACCAAGCATCTCGTTGAACCTATTTAGCCACACCTAGCTACTGTCCATTTTCGGCCATCAAACACCATAGCTCAGGCTTCCTTAACCTCACCCTACGGTGTCTAGGGTTCACTTCTTGGGTCTTACGAGTAAGTTCTTTCAAAGCTTATCTCGAGTTCTAAATTTTTGAGTCATTTAGTTGCATATATCATTCGTGCAATTGTCCTTTCCGTTTGAGTCTTTTCTTCTATTTTGTTGAGTCTAACACGTTTTTGAAGTGACTGAAATCGAACCTTGTTTCTATATAAAAGATTTAGTTTGACTAAGCATCGAACTCACGTAAGGTTTTTGATTAATACAAAACGAGCCATCAACAAGCTTGTATCACACCACTAGAGAGTGAGAGAAGCTTGTTTTCTGAGTGATACACTTGCGAAGTGATTTTTGTTTTATATAACCTAACGCATTTGTTTGAGTCTACTCTAAGCTTTGTTTGAGTCTAACGAGTTTGTTTCTTGTTTGTGAGTTTAAGACACCAACCACCATCACACCACCATCAACCACTATTTTTCCCTCAGCAACAATCTCACTTGAACCAGTTGAACCAGAACCAAACGTGGCTGCTTCTTTTCCTGCATCCAGAACACG
Source organism: Fagopyrum homotropicum (assembly GCA_033239125.1). Classification (NCBI taxonomy): domain Eukaryota; kingdom Viridiplantae; phylum Streptophyta; class Magnoliopsida; order Caryophyllales; family Polygonaceae; genus Fagopyrum; species Fagopyrum homotropicum. The sequence goes on from BSWB01000005.1 coordinate 66,987,982, forward strand.
CAGAACTGAAGTTGAAGTAGTTGTTTCCCTTAATCCAATACACGCCAAAATTAGAGTTGATTGAGCGTGTTTCCTACAAATCCGGCACAGAGCTGAAGCAGTTGTTTTCCTCCTACAGATCTGGCACGTTGAATCAGTTGTAATAATCTAGGAGCTGATATTTGATCTTATCGTGAAGATTTGCAACAGCTTGGCCCACGTTTATCTACAAACAAGAATTTGTTTTTTTTATTTCTTTCAATTTTTGTTTATTCTTCTTTTCTGAATTCCTGAATCATAAAGTCAAAAAAAAGAGATAAAAGAAAAAGAAAGAAATCAAAATAAGAAGAAGAAGAAAAGGAATCAGAATCATTTTTTTCATTTCATGCTTTCTTATTTCATAGGTTGTAATTAGTCTAATGTTATTACATTTGTTTTAGTGTTATTCAGCAACAAAGAGGACTTCAAGAAAGGACTTAAGTCAAGTATCTTGTCTCAGCCGGAGGAAGAACCAAGCATCTCGTTGAACCTATGTAGTCACACCTAGCTACTGTCCATTTTCGGCCATCAAACACCATAGCTCAGGCTTCCTTAACCTCATCCTACGGTGTCTAGGGTTCACTTCTTGGGTCTTACGAGTAAGTTATTTCAAAGCTTATCTCGAGTTCTAAATTTTTGAGTCATTTAGTTGCATATATCATTCGTGCAATTGTCCTTTCCGTTTGAGTCTTTTCTTTGATTTTGTTGAGTCTAACACGATTTTGAAATGACTGAAATCGAACCTTGTTTCTATATAAAAGATTTAGTTTGACTAAGCATCGAACTCACGTGAGGTTTTTCATTAATACAAGACGAGCCATCAACAAGCTTGTATCACACACTAGAGAGTGAGAGAACCTTATTTTCTGAGTGATACACTTGCGAGGTGTTTTTGTTTAAACTAACCTAACGTGTTTGTTGTTGTTGAGTGTTTTGCATCATGTCAGGGACTTCCGTAGGTTCAAAGAGCCCTAAGCCTATCACACCGGAGTTGTTCAATTTCATCAAGAGCTTGAAAGATAGCATTGAGGGGCTAACTACAAGGATATCTACCTTGGAGACCTCTAGGATGACCCCGGATTCTCGACCACTAGGAGGTAACTTGGAGATAGGAGACAACTCGAGGGCGCAAAACCAAGCACAAGATCGAGTTCCCCTTCTGATACGGGGCAGACCCGACATTGGCTCGATCTAGACGATGGAAGGAAGGAAAGACGTAGAACGGCAAGATCAACAGCCGGCTAGGGTTTCGTGTGCTGCGTGACCTGCGAATGAAAGGAACAAGAAGACACTAAACTGAAAACAAATGTACGGAAATTAAAGGAGAGTACGATGTAGATGAACCCGACACAAACGACGTGGAAACCCTTGATCTCGGGATCAAGAACCACCAAGAACGATGCAACGAACTCAGCCCCTTACAACCTCACACAGTCGACTTAGAACTTCGACAACACGAGGAGGATGCTTGTGGAATCTCACGAACACCAAGAACCCGAGAGCAACTGACACACGCGAAACAACTAAGCCAAATCTGATCACAATAACTCTTCAATAAAAACTCGCCTTTGATTGAAGATGAAATCTGAAAACAAGTGTTTTTCACCAAAAATAATCTACCTAAAAAGTAATAGGAAGAGCCTTTAAATAGTTTCAGCTCTTTAAACAAAAGACACAATAAAAAATGGAAATTAAGCCTAATGGGCTACTTAAAACATACAATCACTAAGCAGGCCTTAAAAAGCCTCATTCCTCAATGAGAGACATGGAACGGTGTTGGAAACGTGGGGCGGAGCAGCGGCGTCATGTGCGGGGCTGGCTGAGTCCTGTGCTGTGGCGTCGTTGCTCTCTTGCTTACTTAGGAGCCAAGCCTCGTTATGAACACTTTTAGCCAATAACATCAGCAAGCCCTCGGTCTCATGCTCGATCTTCTTAGCTCGGGAACTTGTGATAGCTCCCTCATACTCCGGAGATGCTAGCTCGGATGGTCCCTCATCATTCCCCCTCTCTTGGGAAGGTTTCGTCCACGAATCTTCAAGCTCTACATCCATAGGTGGGAACGAACTGAGGTCTCTAACATTGAAGGTCGGACTGACCCTGAATTCCTCCGGAAGATCCAATACATAAGCGTTGTCACCGGCTTTGTGAAGCACCTTGAAAGGACCGGTACCCCTAGGTGATAGCTTGGACTTTCGAAGCTCTTGGAAACGCTCATTCCTAAGATGTAACCACACGAGATGTACGGGCTCAAACAACAACTTCCTCCGTCCCTTGTTTGCCTTAGCTGCAGTCCGAGCTGCTTTCTCCTCTAAGCTCAGCCGTGTCTTCTCATGTAATCCCCTAATGTACTCAACCTATTTACCTGCATTGAAATCTACTCGCTCCTTTGAAGGTAACGGCATAAGATCAAAAGGGGTTAAGGGATTCAAACCATACACACACTTAAAAGGGGTCATGTTAGTGGAAGAATGGATGGTCCTGTTATATGCAAACTCAACATGTGGTAACACATCCTCCCACTCTTTCAAATTCTTCTTAATTACAGCCCTTAAAAGTGTCCCTAAAGTCCTATTAGTTACTTCGGTTTGGCCATCAGTTTGAGGGTGGCTAGCGGTAGAGAACAACAACTTAGTACCTAGCTTACCCCATAAAGTCTTCCAAAAGTAACTAAGAAATTTCACATCCCGATCACTAACAATGGTTCTAGGAACTCCATGTAGCCTCTACTTCTCTAAAGAAGAGGTTTTCAACATTAGTGGCATCATCCGTTTTGTGACAAGCTATGAAGTGTGCCATCTTAGAGAACCTGTCTACCACCACAAAAATAGAGTCTCTTCCTCTCTTAGTCCAAGATAACCCCAAAATAAAGTCCATACTAATGTCTTTCCAAGGAGCTGCGGGAATGGGTAAAGGGGTATACAAACCATGGGGCATGACTCTAGAGTTTGCTTTCAAGCATTCTAAGCATCTTTTCACAAAATTCTCAACATCCCTAAGCATGTGTGGCCAATAAAAATGAGTATGCAACATATGATATGTCTTATCTCTACCAAAGTGACCCATCAAACCTCCCCTATGGGATTCATCCACAAGTAAAAGCCTAAGAGAACACTTTGGAATGCACACTTTATCAACTCTAAACAAGAAGCCATCAAACAAGTAAAACTTATCTACAACCCCTTTTTCCACACAAGCTTTATAAATCTCCCCAAAATTATCATCCTTTGCATATAAATCCTTAATGTAAACAAAGCCAAGAACTCTAGCATCGAATGTAGTTACCAAAACATGTCTCCTAGAAAGTGCATCAGCTACTACATTATCTTTTTCTTTCTTGTACTTAATCACGTAAGGAAATGTTTCAATGAACTCCATCCACCTACCATGCCTTCTATCAAGTTTATCTTGGCTCCTAAAGTGTTTTAATAATTCATGATCAGTATGCAATATAAACTCTCTAGGCCAAAGATAATGTTGCCAAGTCCTAAGCACTCTAAACAATGCATAAAGCTCCTTATCATAAGTAGAATAGTTTAGAGTTGGACCTTTCAATTTCTCACTAAAGAAGGCTGATGTAGGACCATCACATACAAGCTATCAAGGTCCCATTACTAGAGCAAGAGCTAAGGAGATCCAAGAAGTTATGTCAAGGGAAGTGCTATTGCTTGACACAATGCGTGAACTATTTAATTTCCGTACATCATGTGTTAATCTTTTGGTGAATGTAGGAGCAAGCGAACCAAGCAAGGAGACCATGCCGACGTACTTACTTCCCATGCAGCTCGAGGAGGCCATGCAGGCTATTGATCACGTCCAATGCAGTCCAGGAGAGGAGGCTGTTGCTCACGCCAATGCAGCCCAAGAGGAGGCTGTTGCTCACGCCAATGCAGCCCAAGAGGAGGCTGTTGCTCACGTCCAATGCAGCCCAAGGAGGAAGGTTGTTGCTCACGTCCAATGCAGCCCAAGGAGGGAAGCAGTTGCTCGTTCCAAAACAGCCAAAGAAGGCAACCAGCTGATCACGTTTAAAGAGGCCCAAGAGAGTAACAATTCAGCTCATTCGGATCATCATTTGGGCTCTTAAAACACAGCCAAATCACTCATGGATCTGTTGAACAACTCAGCCCATTCGGATAGCCCATTTTGCTCCTAAAAAACGTCCAGCACACTCCTAGAGTTAATTGAATAAGTCAGCCTATTTTTAAGCTGAAATTAGTGTTTGTTAGGTTGTTAGCTACATTAGAGGAAGCTCTCTTATTACCACCTTCCCACTAATGTTTTTAATTTTCTTTTCTTTATTTTGTCTAGATAAAAGAGTCTATTTATATAGCCTCTTTAGCTGCAGAATAGTTACGTTATTCCCAATTGCTTAGAATTACATTTGTAATCATTTCACAAAATCAATCAAAGAACAAGAGAGTTTTTTGTTGGCATTGCTGTTGTTGCTTGGCTGAGCTTGTTTGTGTCAACCGCCTTCGGATTGGTGCTTCGAGCCTTCACGAGTCCCTCTTTGTGCTAGTCCAGCCGAAGCTAGTGTAAAGTTGTATTGGAGACGGGTCTAGAGCATTCACGATTGGGGTTTTGGCTCTTCAGTCTTGGTTCCTTCGTTGGCATCTCTTTGGTTCTTCTCTTCACCATTCCTGCGTCATTTCATCACCTACGTCCATTCCGCATTCTGAAATTGCTTCATTCCGCTTGGTTCGAGATCATTGTGCCTAGATCGACTCAATCACGGACAATCCCGTATCAGTTGGTATCAGAGCACAGTTGGTACAATTGATCACTTCTTCTTCTTGTTAACCTTATTGCTTATCCAATTGAGATCTAACTTGTGCTTGAAGTGTGCCAATTCAAAAGCCGGACAACATCTTGAGGAGAGGCAAACACAAAACGAAAACAAAACAAAAGAGAAAGCTCAAACGCTGCATACACGTTTCGGTAACCCTATCTACAATCAATTACGGTTACTTCTCTCTCCTACAAATCATTGACAAAGTCTAAGATATCTTTCAAAAAAAAAAACACTACAAAAAAACGGTTGGCCTTGTTTTTATTAATCAAGCACAAGCAAACTCTTTCAATCATCTCAAAACGTCATTCTAAACACAATTCACCGTACCTACACCAACCCAATGGTCAATACTCCAATTAGGGGTGTCTTGATTCATCTCCGACACTAACATTCAATTTCAGCAGTTCTAGTTCCAAAGGGTTGCTAAGAAGGTTTGGAAATCGCGATCTTAAGGTGTTGGATCCTTACAACTCGAGCCACCAGCTAGGCAATACCAACGAGAGTGTGAGTGATACACAAGTGAGATCTTTGTTTTTCTAACCTAACCAGTTTCTTTGTTTGTTACTTGAGCATGTCTAGGTCCCTAAGTCCCAGCAAGTCGAGTAGCGAGACCGTCACGCCTGAGATGATCAGTCTATTGAAACAATTGTCCGATTCCGTAGCTAAACTATCCAAGCGAGTGGAGACTATGGAAGCACGAACACCACCAGCCGGAACACCACCTTTGAGAACCAACTATGAGTTTGGCAGTCCTTCACGTGTTACTAGAGAGCCGGATCCTCCGGATCAAGGTAATGTACAGTCCAACGTCCTTCCTAATGCTTCTAACATGCCACCATTTGTTGATGACTTTCAGCGATGGAATGAAGCTGCCACACGTGGGAGGGCTACAATCGGCCATTCCAGCAGCCAAGGCAAGGACGAGATAACCTTCGGCCCTATCAGGAGCAAGACGGGCTCGGAAAGGTCAAAATCAAAATTCCCGTTTTTGAAGGAAAGTGTGATCCCGACGTCTACACGGAGTGGGAAACTAAAGTTGAGCAGATTTGGTTGTGTCACAACTTCAGCGAGCCTATGAAGGTTCAACTAGCCGCTCTCGAGTTCCAAGGCTATGCTTTGGTGTGGTGGGATCACGTAGTCAAAGAAAGAGTTCGAACCTTGGATCCTCAAATCAGCACATGGGAGCATATGAAGGCACTAATGTGGGCTAGGTTCGTTCCACCTCACTGTACCTGAGAGCTTCGACAACGGCTGGAAAATTTGAGACAAGGCTCACTTAGCGCTGAGGAAGCCTATACGAATATGCAAGTTGCTATGGTGAAGGCCAACGTTCTAGAGGATGAAGAAAACAATATGGCAAGGTACCTTCGTATTCTGAATTCTAATTTGGCTAATGAGGTTGATATGTATCCATACAGCACCATGGAGCAATTACTACACTTGGCCATCAAGGTGGAAAGGAAGACTAAGGTGCGAAACCGGGACTACAAGCCACCTTCCGGGACGCCCACTGCGTGGAAAGCACAAAACAGCCGGCTGCATAACCCCAGCAGGGAGCAAGGAGGCCGGAAGGAGGAGAGGAAATCGACACCTATGGCCAAGAAGGGCAAAGAGGGTCTTCTACACTGTCAACTACACCACGATCCTTCAATGAGCCTTCAAGTGATCATCAAGGGAGTACTCCTATCTCTAACTCTAGAACTAGGGACATTGTGTGTTTTAAATGCCAAGGTAGAGGTCACATGAGTAGAGAATGTCCTAATAAACGCACTTTGATCATAAATCATCTAGGAGAATATGAGAGTGAGGATGATGTGGAATTAGATGATGAAAATGCCTTAAATGATGACAATGAGAATGATGATTGCATTGAGTATGAACAAGGTGAATCTTTGATAGCTAGGAGAACTTTGCATGTCCAACTAGCACCTTGTGAGGATAACCAACGTGAAAATCTGTTTCATACTAGGTGTAGCATTAAAGGAAAAGTGTGTAATGTGATAATTGATGGAGGAAGTTGTTGTAACATAGCTAGCACTGAAATGGTAAACAAATTACAACTTCTTACATTTTATCACCCTAGGCCATATAAACTACATTGGATGAATAAGTGTGGAGAACTTAAGGTCAATAAGCAAACTAAGGTCAATATAACATTAGGATCATATGAGGATGTTATTACATGTTATGTTGTGCCTATGAATGCTTGTCACTTGTTGCTTGGTCGTCCATGGCAATATGATAGGAAAGTTGTCCATGATGGGTTTTCTAACAAGTATAGCTTTGAGTATAAGGGTAAAACTTTAACACTTAAACCTATGACACCTTTACCAATAGCCGAGTACTATGAGAACAAGAGGGTAGAGCAAGGAACCCCTCCAAAGCCTAAGATCACACGGCCTAAGAGTAAAGAGAACAAAACCCATCAAACATTGTTAGTGCAACCAACAAGTAGCTATCTTGAGTCTAGGAATGAATATGTCACTAACTATGCTTCTATTGATGTGCTAATGATGAGTTTGTGTAAGTCTCTAGTGAATGTGCCACATGACTCTACGAATCCACTTCCTAGATCTATTCAGGGGCTGTTGGACGAATTTAGAGACGTTTTTCTTGAGGAGATTCCAGCCGGCTTGCCGCCCATTAGGGGCATTGAACACCAAATAGATTTAATACCCGGAGCCACTCTTCCCAATAGGCCCACCTATAGGATAAACCCTACGGAAGCCCAGGAAATTCAGAACCAAGTTCAAGCCTTGCTAGATAAGGGGTATGTGCGGGAAAGCCTTAGTCCTTGTGCCGTTCCCGTCCTGCTAGTACCCAAGAAGGATAATACTTGGAGAATGTGTATTGATTGTAGAACAATCAATAACATTACTATCAAGTATAGACACCCGATTCCCCGTTTAGATGATATGCTTGATGAGTTACATGGAGCTACCATTTTCACTAAGATTGATTAGGAGTGGCTACCATCAAATTAGAATGAGGGAAAGGGATGAATGGAAAACAGCTTTTAAAACAAAATTTGGTCTCTATGAGTGGCTAGTAATGCCTTTTGGCTTAACTAACGCTCCTAGTACTTTCATGAGATTAATGAATCATATTTTGAGACCTTATATTGGTTTATTTGTTGTAGTCTACTTTGATGACATTCTTATCTATAGTAAGACTTTAGAGGAGCATGAAAATCATTTGAGAGATGTGCTTGCTACATTGCGTATAGAATACTTGTATGCTAATATTCAAAAATGTGATTTCTATACTAACCGAGTGATTTTTCTTGGTTTTGTAGTAAGTGTCAATGGTTTGCAAGTGAATGAGGACAAGGTTAAGGCAATCAATGATTGGCCGATTCCTAGGTCAGTTGGTGACGTGAGGAGCTTCCATGGCTTAGCTACATTCTATAGAAGGTTTGTGAGAGATTTTAGCACCATTGCAGCCCCACTCACGGCTTTGACCAAAAAGAAGGTTCCTTTTGAGTGAAATGAACCGCAGCAAAGAGCCTTTGAAGAGCTCAAAAGACGCCTCACCCACGCACCACTACTAGCTCTACCGGACTTCACTAAACCCTTGGAGGTTGAATGCGACGCATCCGGCATTGGTATTGGCGGCGTCCTTATGCAAGAAGGTAAGCCTCTAGCTTTCTTTCGTGAAAAATTGAAAGGTGCATGCTTAAACTATTCCACTTATGACAAAGAATTGCATGCCTTGTTTAGAGTACTCAAAACATGGCAACATTACCTTTGGCCTCAAGAGTTTGTTTTGAAAACCGATCATGATTCACTTAGGCACTTTAGGAGCCAAGATAAGCTAGATAGACGGGCATGGTAGGTGGATGGAGTTCATCGAAACCTTTCCTTACAATATCAAGTATAAGAAAGGAAAGGATAATGTCGTAGCGGATGCATTGTCTAGGAGATACACCTTAATCACCACCTTGGAATCTAGGATGTTAGGTTTTACTTACATTAAGGAATTATATGTGGATGATGCTGAATTTGGGAAGATATTTCATAGATACACTACTCAAGGCCCTTATGATAAGTATTTTGTGTTTGAAGGTTTCTTGTTTAAAGTGGATAAGATTTGCATACCTAGATGTTCCCTTAGGATCTTATTAGTGGAAGAAGCCCATAAAGGAGGTTTAATGGGGGCATTTTGGGAGGGACAAAACTTATCACATGTTGCAAACTCACTTTTATTGGCCTCATATGTTAAGGGATGTAGAACACATGCTGAAAAGGTGCATTGAATGTCTTAAGGCCAAAGCTAGGGTACAACCCCATGGGCTGTATACACCCTTACCAACGCCTAATAGCCCCTGGGAGGACATAAGTATGGATTTCATTGTTGGACTACCTAGGACTAAGAAAGGAAGAGATTCCATTTTTGTGGTAGTAGATAGATTCTCTAAAATGGCACATTTTATTCCATGTCATAAAACTGAAGATGCATATAATGTTGCTAATCTTTTCTTTAAGGAAATAGTGAGATTGCATGGAATACCTAAAAATATTGTTAGTGATAGGGATGTCAAGTTTTTGAGTTTCTTTTGGAAGACACTTTGGGGAAAAATGAGCACTAGATTACTATTCTCGACCTCTAGTCATCCCCAAACAGATGGACAAACGGAAGTCACCAATAGGACCCTAACGACCCTCCTTAGAACCATGTTGAAAGATAACTTAAAAGAATGGGAAGATATGTTACCACATATTGAGTTTGCTTATAATCGCACCATGCATTCTTCCACTTCGTTATCACCTTTCAAATGTGTTTATGGATTTAACCCTTTAACTCCTTTTGACTTATTACCGATTCCTCGAAAGGATCGAGTAGCTTTTGATGCTTTGGAACAGGTGGACTACATTAAGGAACTTCATGCTAAGACCAAGGCTGCACTTCACAAGAAAGGCGTTGAAACTGCAGCTCGGAATAACAAAGGACGCCGGAAAATGGTTTTCCAGCCCGGCGACTTAGTTTGGCTACATCTAAGGAAAGAGCGGTTTCCAACAAAACGCCATTCCAAGCTAGCACCACGAGGAGCTGGACCATTCAAAGTCTTACACCGGATTAATGACAATGCATATGTGTTGGACTTACCGGAAGAGTATGGAGTTAGCACAACTTTTAATGTAGGAGATTTGAGCCCCTATGAAGGAGATTCGGAACAAGATGAAAATTCGGGGTCGAATTCTTTCCAAGAAGGAGTGGATGATGTAGGACCATCACATACAAGCTATCAAGGTCCCATTAATAGAGCAAGAGCTAAGGAGATCCAAGAAGTTATGTCAAGGGAAGTGCTATTGCTTGACACAATGCGTGAACTATTTAATTTCTGTACATCATGTGTTAATCTTTTGGTGAATGTAGGAGCAAGCGAACCAAGCAAGGAGACCATGCCGACGTGCTTACTTCCCATGCAGCTCGAGGAGGCCATGCAGGCTGTTGATCACGTCCAATGCAGTCCAGGAGAGGAGGTTGTTGCTCACGCCAATGCAGCCCAAGAGGAGGTTGTTGCTCACGCCAATGCAGCCCAAGAGGAGGCTGTTGCTCACGTCCAATGCAGCCCAAGGAGGAAGGTTGTTGCTCACGTCCAATGCAGCCCAAGGAGGGAAGCAGCTGCTCGTTCCAAAACAGCCCAAGAAGGCAACCAGTTGATCACGTTTAAAGAGGCCCAAGAGAGTAACAATTCAGCTCATTCGGATCATCATTTGGGCTCTTAAAACACAGCCAAATCACTCATGGATCTGTTGAACAACTCAGCCCATTCGGATAGCCCATTTTGCTCCTAAAAAACGTCCAGCACACTCCTAGAGTTAATTGAATAAGTCAGCCTATTTTTAAGCTGAAATTAGTGTTTGTTAGGTTGTTAGCTACATTAGAGGAAGCTCTCTTATTACCACCTTCCCACTAATGTTTTTAATTTTCTTTTCTTTATTTTGTCTAGATAAAAGAGTCTATTTATATAGCCTCTTTAGCTGCAGATTAGTTACGTTATTCCCAATTGCTTAGAATTACATTTGTAATCATTTCACAAAATGAATCAAAGAACAAGAGAGTTTTTGGTTGGCATTGTTGTTGTTGCTTGGCTGAGCTTGTTTGTGTCAACCGCCTTCGGATTGGTGCTTCGAGCCTTCACGAGTCCCTCTTTGTGCTAGTCCAGCCGGAGCTAGTGTAAAGTTGTATTGGAGACGGGTCTAGAGCATTCACGATTGGGGTTTTGGCTCTTCAGTCTTGGTTCCTTCGTTGACATCTCTTTGGTTCTTCTCTTCACCATTCCTGCGCCATTTCATCACCTACGTCCATTCCGCATTCTGAAATCACTTCATTCAGCCTGGTTCGAGATCATTGTGCCTAGATTGACTCAATCACGGACAATCCCGTATCAAAGGCGATGGGTTTGCCATCTTGCATAAGTACTACACCAATTCCTATGCCCGACGCATCACACTCCACCTCAAATGGCCTAGTGAAGTCCGGGAGAACAAGTAATGGGGTGTTGGTCAACATCCACTTGAGCTTTTCGAAAGCTCTCTCTTGGGCCTCTCCCCACACGAATGGTATATTCTTCTTAGTGATCTCGGTTAGAGGGGCGGCTATGGTACTCAAATCTCTCACAAATCGCCTATAAAAGCTAGCCAATCCATGAAAGTTGCGCACATCACCAAGAGACGTCGGGGTTGGCCAATCTCGAATAGCTTTTATTTTCTCCTCATCTACTCTCAGCCTTTGAGCACACACTACAAAGCCAAGAAATATAACTTCATTTGTGTAGAAATCAAACTTCTTAATATTAGCATATAAGTGTTCAAGTCTAAGAGTAGAAACAACCTGACAGAGATGATCCGCATTGATGCGGGAGCATTCGAACCATCAAGTACAAGGAGACCTCCGACATGCTTGCTCTCCTATTTATCAAGGCACCAGCCCAAGGGAGGATCCTTGCGTGTGGCGTAATTCCAACGCCAACCGTCGAGCAAACCCAAGAACGGTGCTAGCCAAGGAGCGAACCAAGGAGCGATCTCGCCCATGGCCCAACCCTTTGTGGCCTTCATCTAGACGCCTTATAAAATACAATTATGAAGTTTTTAAGTGTTCATGGACTATTTTTAATGCCCATTTGTTAAAATGTTTAATTGGGCTTTAAGTTTAGAATATTTCAGTTTTCTTTTAATTGTTTTAATTAATGTTTTCTTTATTTTAGGAGAAGGCTTCCTAGGACCTATAAAAGCCTTCTTTTAGCTTAGAAATAAGGGAGTTGAAATTGAAATTGGAAAAATGTGAGTTTTGTTTTGAGAGCACCATTGCCGAAACTCAATTGAATATATAGAGTATTCTTTTGGGAATATTGTATGTGTTGTGTGATCGCTTAGCCAATCTTTTTTATGTCAATTTTCTTCGGATTATTGGTGTTTGCAAGTTGTTCATGAGACTCCTCGTGGTGCAATCGATATTTAATTGATCGATTGTGTCACTTTGTATTGGGATCGGGTCTCGGAGTCATTCAGTTTGGGTTCTTGATCATCGAGATTTAGGGTCTTGGTGTTGTTCTTCGTGGTTCCTTCTTTATCTATCATTTCCCTTAGTTTTTGCATCATTTGAGTCTTTGTTTGCTGTTTTCATTGTCTAATTCGTGTGTTTTGTTGTTCTTCCGCTAGTACAAGGCTTCTTCATCTAGATCGTTTCAACGCGGTTAATCCCCGTATCAATTGGTATCAGAGCAGGTTGACGTTGAAGCCATCAAGAGTCTTAAAAAAAATCTGAAAAACAGGTTCTATTTGTCTTTCTTTGACCCTTGTTTCTCTTCTTGAGTCTTGTTTAAGTTGATCTTGTTTGTGCTTAGTTTGTGACGTTTTGGACACCAAAAATACCATCTGACCACCACTCGACCACCACTGAACCACCCTCGACCACCAGCCTTCATTATCTACCAAAATTCGTCCGAACCCCTCCCATAACCTGCTGCACATGTGAGTTTCAAAACAACTACCCACTTCCCTATTTTCTAGCCACAAACAAGCTCCATTCTAATTGAGTGGTTATTTTTTTTTAAAAAAAAATCCAATCTACTTTTTGAGTTATTTTTGCTGAGAGCAAAAAAAAAAAAAAAAAAAACTGATCAAGCCATTCATCCTCGAACACACTCAACTCACACCACACGTAGCTTCCTTCAATAGCTTGCCTACCTCCACACGTTGTCTAGTTCTCCATTTCTAAGTATGACAAGTTAATCTTAAATTAGGCTCTTCTAGAGTTCAAATTTTATTTTTACTGTCTTTCACGATAGTCATTTGGCATTGCATTACATTCTTGCATTGCAGTCATTTCCACTCAAGTCTTTACTCCTTGTTTTGAGTCATTTTGGCTTCTAGAATTTAGTATGTGGACTGCTTGCCTTACATAGTTGAATCCGTTGTTGCCTAATCTTTATATTTTATGGTCTAAGCATTGGTCTTACAAAGGTCTTTGATGCATTCAAGGCAATTCATCCCCAACCTAAATCCCAAGCAACAAGAGAGTGAGCCAAACACAGAGGGAAACACTTGTGAGCATTTTCTGAATTTTCTTATCTAACATGTTCACTTGCTTTGTTCCATTTTGAAAATGTCAAGTATACAGAATCACCTCATTTATAGCATGCTAAAGACCATCATTGGTGGCCTTGAACACCTCGTTGACAGACTTGACATGCTCGAAGCTCGACACACTCCACCCCCACCTGTGGAGATGGCCCATATCTACAACCAATTACGAGCCATGGAGGTCCGAATTAACGCTAAGAAGGAGGGGACAAAGAAGAAGGAGGACGTGCCCCAACGCCAAACGCTGCCAACTCCAAAGTCGCACCAAACAGCCCAGATGCCGAATCCATCTACTTCATCAACGACATTGTCAATTGGGATTTCCACAACCCCAAAGATAAGCTCAAGGGAAGTCCGGGAATTGGATGAATCTCCAACCAGGAAAGAGACGTTACAACTAGAAAAGGTCCGGATTCGTGGACGAATCCTTTTAAAGAAGGGGAGAATGATGCGGGAGCATTCGAACCATCAAGTACAAGGAGACCTCCGACATGCTTGCCCTCCTATTTATCAAGGCACCAGTCCAAGGGAGGATCCTTGCGTGTGGCCTAATTCCAATGCCAACCGTCGAGCAAACCCAAGAACGGTGCCAGCCAAGGAGCGAACCAAGGAGCGACCTCGACCATGGCCCAACCTTTGTGGCCTTCATCTAGACGCCTCATAACATACAATTATGAAGTTCTTAAGTGTTCATGGACTATTTTTAATGCCCATTTGTTAAAATGTTTAATTGGGCTTTAAGTTTAGAATATTTCAGTTTTCTTTTAATTGTTTTAATTAATATTTTTTTTGTTTTAGGAGAAGGCTTCCTAGGACCTATAAAAGCCTTCTTTTAGCTTAGAAATAAGGGAGTTGAAATTGAAATTGGAAAAACGTGAGTTTTGTTTTGAGAGCACCATTGCCAAAACTCAATTGAATATATTGTATGTGTTGTGTGATAGCTTAGCCAATCTTGTTTATGACAAGTTATGTCAATTTTCTTTTGGGAATATTGTATGTGTTGTGTGATAGCTTAGCTAATCTTGTTTATGTCAATTTTCTTCGGATTATTGGTGTTTGCAAGTTGTTCATGAGCCTCCTCGTGGTGCAATCGATATTTAATTGATCGATTGTGTCTCGTTTTATTGGGAACGGGTCTCGGAGTCATTCAGTTTGGGTTCTTGATCATCGAGATTAAGGGTCTTAGTGTTGTTCTTCGTGGTTCCTTCTTTATCTATCATTTCCCTTAGTTTTTGCATCATTTGAGTCTTTGTTTGCTGTTTTCATTGTCTAATTCGTGTGTTTTGTTGTTCTTCCGCTAGTACAAGGCTTCTTCGTCTAGATCGTTTCAACGCGGTTAATCCCCGTATCACGCATGCTCCTCTGCGGACCTGCTATAGATGAGTATGTCGTCGAAGTAGACAACGACAAACTTCCCTATGAACCTCCTCAAAACATGGTTCATGAGGCGCATGAATGTGCTGGGCGCATTAGTCAAACCGAATGGCATAACAAGCCACTCATAGAGCCCAAACTTGGTCTTGAATGCCGTCTTCCATTCGTTGCCCTCCTTCATTCAAATCTGATGATAGCCACTTCTAAGGTCGATCTTGGAGAAGGTAGTTGTTCCATGTAGCTCATCGAGCATGTCATCAAGGCGGGGAATGGGATGATGGTACTTGATGGTGATGTTGTTGACAGCTCTACAATCAACAAACATCCGCCAAGTGTTATCCTTCTTAGGGACTAGTAGAACCGGAACCGCCATAGGACTAAGGCTCTCTCGAATGTAGCCCTTATCAAGGACCTCTTGTACCTGCATTTGAATCTCCTCACTCTCCTTTGGGTTCATTCTATAGGCGGGTCGGTTTGGGAGAGTAGCTCCGGGGATAAGATCTATTTGGTGCTCAATACCCCGCAATGGTGGCAACCCGGGGGGTATTCCATCCGGAAACACATCTGCAAACTCATCCAAAATAGCTAAAATACTAGGGGGTAAATCAATTAGGGTCGAGTTGCTTACCAAATTAAGCCCTTTACACAAACACATGAGTGCAACATCGGGAGGTAGGTAATCTGTGATGTACTCCCTCTTGGTTGCGAGCAATGTCCTCAGTAGGGGCTGGACGGCTGCTGCGATTGCTTTGCCTTTGGCGGCGGTCCTTGCTGCAGCGCGGTTGTCCATGGCGTCGGCCTCCTTGGCGGTTGTAGAAAGCGCTCCTCCCTTGGCCGGCGTCGTCTCGGTGTAACCGCTGCTTGCTTGGACAGCTTCTCTTGATTTCTTCTCAAAAGCCTCCGCAATCTGCATAGAAGTCATAGGCTTGAGAGTAACAAGTTTATCTTTAAAGGTAAAAGAATACTTGTTAGTAAAACCGTTATGCAACACTTTCCTATCATATGGCCAAGGTCGGCCTAACAAAACATGACAAGCTTGCATTGGAACCACATCACATAGAATAGTGTCTTCATAATGTCCTAAGGTAATTGTGAATTTTAGCTTGCTTGTTTACCTTAATCTCACCACAATCATTCATCCAATGTAGCTTGTAAGGCCTAGGGTGGTAGAAAGTTATTAATTGCAATTTAGAAATCAATTTCGTGCTAGCTATGTTGCAACAACTCCCACCATCAATTATAACGTTACAAGCCTTCCCCTTTACTAAGCATCTAGTGTGAAATAGATTTCTCTTTGATTATCTTCATCATTGTCGGATTCCGACTCATATTGACCTAGATGATTGATTATAAGGACTCTTTTGTTTGGACATTCTCTCATCATGTGCCCTTTACCTTGGCACTTAAAGCAAGTTACATCTCTAGCTCTAGAATTAGCATTAGGCACAAGGGGGTTAGAGTTACTTAGCTTGGATCCCGAAGGAGCAGCCGGGCTGGCCTTGGGAGGATACGAGGAGCCGGAGTGTATGGCACCACGCCTAGCAGTGGTGTCGGCTCCTTGTGCAGCGGCTGTTCCTCCCTTCGCAACGGTGTTCTCCTTTCCGTAGGACGAGTTCTTCCACTTGTTCACTGCGTTTGGTGCATTGTATCCCGCTCCTTGGTACCTACTCTTGGACTTCTTTTCCACTTTTATCGCTAAATGTAGCAATTCTATCATAGAACCATATGGAAACAAATCCACCTCGTTAGCTAAAGAAGGATGCAATACTCTAAGATACCTTACCATCGTAGCCTCTTCATCCTCCGACCCATTGGCTCGGGCCATTGTAACTTGCATGGCGTTGAAAGTTTCCTCGGCGCTCAAATTGCCTTGCCTCAAGTTCTCAAGGCGTTGCCGAAGCTCCCTATGGTAATGGTGAGGTATGAACCGAGCTGATACGGGGATTTAGCCCGTAGAGCCGGATCTAGCACCATCAACACGAGAAACTGGAGGACGACTCCATGGGACTCATAGTTGCGGACTCTTGTAGACTCTTTTGTGGAAAGGGAAACTAAAGCTACGAAAGGGAAAGATAGGAGGCAAGCAAGCTATGCTACCCTTGAACCAACCCATTGATACAATCAGCCAAGAACCAATACCACAAATGGTACAACCCATGGACTTGATCGATCAAGAACCGAATCCAAGAACGACACAACCCTCTCGTCTATAAGGCGATGGACCGATTATGAGAAACTCATCCCAAACAATGCAAAGCACCATGGCTAAAGAGCCAAGACACAATTGCAAATGATGTGATAAACCCGCTCATCGAGTAATCTAGGCCCATCTCACAAGAATCATACAACTCGAGCTCTAATCTCCATTGGAGGCGAGAGGGAAAGACGTTCAATCAACTCAACGGCTGCTTATCTATTGCATCAAAAACTTGTTCTTACAAAGGAGAAGAAACTCCCTTAAATAGGCATCTTCCAAAAAAACTAAAATAAAGACAACTAAACCAACAATTAATAAACCTAAAATAACTAAGAAAATAAAGCAATGAACCGGCTCTTAAAATGCAAGTGAACCGGCCCCAAATAAACAACTTAATCCTAATCAAAAGACAAACAATTTAGGCAACTAATGATTACAAACTTCAGCATCAATCAGCTTCTTCGTTTTCGGTTCCGTATCAGTCTCTCCTTCTTGGAAAAGCTTCGACCCCGAAGCTTGTGGTAAGTCCGATGGAGGCAATACAGGGTAGAGGTACTCCGACGCAATGAAACGACTAACATCACCCTTATCATCCGGCCAGTTAACTATGTTCACATAACCAAACCCACGGGCAAGGACCCGAAAAGGCCCTAGACCGTTTGGGTTCGCGTCAAGCCGAGGGCGGCCTCGCTGCGGTATCTTGACCCAAACCCATGTCCCGGCCGCATGAGTGGACCTCCTCCGAGCTTGGCGAGCGGTCTCAGCGTCGAGGCGTGATGGTGGCTTGCGGTCTCAACGTCGAGGCGTGATGGTGGCTTGCGGTTTGCCTTAGAACGTGGGCGTCCTCTACGGGCTAGAACACGAGCGGTTGAAGACGACTCCATGGGAGGCCGATGTTGATACGGGGATCCTCGTCTTGCAAGGCCGTGGTTGAAGGCCGTAGACTAGGTGAGATGGCTGCGGCGCAGCAGCTCAACGGGAAAGAAGAAGGGCGGAGGTGGCGTTGCAGTTTGACGGAAGTAGAAGAGGGAAAGGCGTAATGGCGCTGCAGTTCGACGAGAGTAGAAGAGGGAGGCGTGAGGGTGCTGCAGCTTGACGGGAGTAGAAGAGGGAGAGGCGTGAGGGCGCTGCAGTTTGACGGGAGTAGAAGAGGGAGTGGCGTGAGGACGCTACAGTTTGACGGAGTAGAAGAGGGAGAGGCGTGAGGGCGCTACAGTTTGACGGATTAGAAGGAGGCGTGGTGGCTAAAATGTAGGGGGTGGTTATAGGTTAGCTAATTTTGTGGAGGCAAAGTGATAGGATCACATAGGCTGAAACGTGATGGCTAAAATGTAGGAGGTGGTTACGGGGGTTAGCTAATTTTGTGGAGGCAAAGTGATAGGATCACATAGGCTGAAATGTGATGGCTAAAATGTAGGAGGTGGTTATGGGCATTGCTAATTTCATGGAGGCAAGGCTGAAACGTGTAGGAGGGGGTAGTGGGCGGTTTTTTTTTTGGTCGAAACAGTGGAGAGTGTACGTGGGCGGCAGTTTGGCTGAGGTTAGGGCGGCGGCAACACCAAGGACACCCGATGAAACGAACTGGAACGTTGACGGCGCATATGGCTCTGATACCAATATGATACGTGGATTTAGCCCGTCGAGCCGGATCTAGCACCATCAACACGAGAAACTGGAGGACGACTCCATGGGACTCATAGTTGCGGACTCTTGTAGACTCTTTTGTGGAAAGGGAAACTAAAGCTATGAAAGGGAAAGATTGGAGGCAAGCAAGCTATGCTACCCTTGAACCAACCCATTGATACAATCAGCCAAGAACCAATACCACAAACGGTACAACCCATGGACTAGATCGATCAAGAACCGAATCCAAGAACGACACAACCCTCTCGTCTATAAGGCGATGGACCGATTATGAGAAACCCATCCCAAACAATGCAAAGCACCACGGCTAAAGAGCCAAGACACAATTGCAAATGATGTGATAAACCCGCTCATCGAGTAATCTAGGCCCATCTCACAAGAACCATACAACTCGAGCTCCAATCTCCATTGGAGGCGAGAGGGAAAGACGTTCAATCAACTCAATGGCTGCTTATCTATTGCATCAAAAACTTGTTCTTACAAAGGAGAAGAAACTCCCTTAAATAGGCATCTTCCAAAAAAACTAAAATAAAGACAACTAAACCAACAATTAATAAACCTAAAATAACTAAGAAAATAAAGCAATGAACCGGCTCTTAAAATGCAAGTGAACCGGCCCCAAATAAACAACTTAATCCTAATCAAAAGACAAACAATTTAGGCAACTAATGATTACAAACTTCAGCATCAATCAGCTTCTTCGTTTTCGGTTCCGTATCAGTCTCTCCTTCTTGGAAAAGCTTCGACCCCGAAGCTTGTGGTAAGTCCGATGGAGGCAATACAGGGTAGAGGTACTCCGACGCAATGAAACGACTAACATCACCCTTATCATCCGGCGAGTTAACTATGTGCACATAACCAAACCCACGGGCAAGAACCCGAAAAGGCCCTAGAACGTTTGGGTTCGCGTCAAGCCGAGGGCGGCCTCGCTGCGGTATCTTGACCCAAACCCATGTCCCGGCCGCATGAGTGGACCTCCTCCGAGCTTGGCGAGCGGTCTCAGCGTCGAGGCGTGATGGTGACTTGCGGTTTGCCTTAGAACGTGGGCGTCCTCTGCGGGCTAGAACACGATCGGTTGAAGACGACTCCATGGGAGGCCGATGTTGATACGGGGATCCTCGTCTTGCAAGGCCGTGGTTGAAGGCCGTAGACTAGGTGAGATGGCTGCGGCGCAGCAGCTCAACGGGAGAGAAGAAGGGCGGCGGTGGCGCTGCAGTTTGACGGAAGTAGAAGAGGGAAAGGCGTAATGGCACTGCAGTTCGACGAGAGTAGAAGAGGGAGGCGTGAGGGTGCTGCAGCTTGACGGGAGTAGAAGAGGGAGAGGCGTGAGGGCGCTGCAGTTTGACGGGAGTAGAGGAGGGAGAGGCGTGAGGGCGCTACAGTTTGACGGAGTAGAAGAGGGAGAGGCGTGAGGGCGCTACAGTTTGACGGAGTAGAAGGAGGCGTGGTGGCTAAAATGTAGGGGGTGGTTATAGGTTAGCTAATTTTGTGGAGGCAAAGTGATAGGATCACATAGGCTGAAACGTGATGGCTAAAATGTAGGAGGTGGTTACGGGGGTTAGCTAATTTTGTGGAGGCAAAGTGATAGGATCACATAGGCTGAAATGTGATGGCTAAAATGTAGGAGGTGGTTATGGGCATTGCTAATTTCATGGAGGCAAGGCTGAAACGTGTAGGAGGGGGTAGTGGGCGGTTTTTTTTTTTGGTCGAAATAGTGGAGAGTGTACGTGGGCGGCAGTTTGGCTGAGGTTAGGGAGGCGGAAACACCAAGGACACCCGATGAACATCACGAACCGTAACGTTGACGGCGCATATGGCTCTGATACCAATCTGATACGGGGATTTAGTCCGTCGAGCCGGATCTAGCACCATCAACACGAGAAACTGGAGGACGACTCCATTGGACTCATAGTTGCGGACTCTTGTAGACTCTTTTGTGGAAAGGGAAACTAAAGTTACGAAAGGGAAAGTTAGGAGGCAAGCAAGCTATGCTACCCTTGAACCAACCCATTGATACAACCAGCCAAGAACCAATACCACAAACGGTACAACCCATGGACTAGATCGATCAAGAACCGAATCCAAGAACGACACAACCCTCTCGTCTATAAGGCGATGGACCGATTATGAGAAACCCATCCCAAACAATGCAAAGCACCATGGCTAAAGAGCCAAGACACAATTGCAAATGATGTGATAAACCCACTCATCGAGTAATCTAGGCCCATCTCACAAGAACCATACAACTCGAGCTCCAATCTCCATTGGAGGCGAGAGGGAAAGACGTTCAATCAACTCAACGGCTGCTTATCTATTGCATCAAAAACTTGTTCTTACAAAGGAGAAGAAACTCCCTTAAATAGGCATCTTCCAAAAAACTAAAATAAAAGACAACTAAACCAACAATTAATAAACCTAAAATAACTAAGAAAATAAAGCAATGAACCGGCTCTTAAAATGCAAGTGAACTGGCCCCAAATAAACAACTTAATCCTAATCAAAACACAAACAATTTAGGCAACTAATGATTACAAACTTCAGCATCAATCAACTTCTTCGTTTTCGGTTCCGTATCACGAGCTCTCATCATTACTTTCATTTGTTCTCAAGTAGCCACGGGGGGATCAAGAGCAAGCCCCCTTTCTTGTACTAGCTTATCCCACCAAATAAGAGCAAATTCCTGAAATTCCAAGGCCGCCAATTGCACCTTCTTGTGCTCGGGAAAATTGTGGCAGGACCAAATTTGTTCTATCTTGGTCTCCCACAACAAATATGTATCCGGATCACACTTGCCCTCGAAGACGGGGATTTTCACCTTTATCTTACCAATCCCGTCTTGTTCGGGTTCCCGGTTCCTACGTTGATATCCTTGATACCCTTGCTGCGGTGGTGGAGCCCAAGCCTCTCCCGTCATTGAATGTTCCTCTTCCTCATTGTACCTGTGCTCATTAATGGGAGGGACAATGTTTCTAGGTAAAGGAGAGTTGGGACGAGGATCATACCCATATCGGTGACCCAGGTGGCCTTGAAGAGGCGGTTGCAAAAGCTCCTGCGGTGTATTGCCTCGCTGCGCCATGGTAGCGGCCTCAAATGCGGTTCGTTGGTTGGGCAAAGGACCTCGTGGTGGTGGCTGCTGCTGTGAATGGTCTACTTGCTCGAAGGCTGAAGCTAATGGCTGGCGAGCCTCTAGAGCCCTCATCCGAGTTGTCAAAGCTGCAATGTTGTCGTTCATTTGCTTCAACAAGCTGAACGTTGTCGGATCTGTCGGCTCGGGGCTCATCGTCGAAACACGGCTATGGGTAGACATTATCACAAAGAAAACAAACACTAAAATATGTTAAGGTTAGAAATCAAAACACCTCTCAAGTGTTTCACTCCTTTTTCCGCTCACACTCTTGTGATAGTCGGGCTTGTTGATGGATCGCTTCGAATGAGTCAAAAACCCCACTTGAGTTAAGGTGTCTAGGTTTCCAAAGCAACCAAAAATCGATTAGGACTCAATGCAATTCAGTTCAATATGAAATCAGCTCAAACTCAACAAGGATCACGAATGGACAGAATTGAATCACAAAGACTTAAGAAGATCACCAAACAGAATGTATGAAGAGAAGAAAAGAAGAAGACTCACCGATTAAAGCTCTACTTGTTGCACTTCCGGACTGCCTTGGAGTGTGAGTAATCCCGATGCTAGGTTAGAGGTAGCAAGGTAAGAGGGAAGACGTGGTGAGAGATGAGGGTGCAGGCGATGAGGTGTGGGTGATGAGGGTGCAGAGCTGGCTAAGGGCGATGGGGCGCGGATGGTTAGCCGAGCGTATAGTCTTGCTGAAAACCTCGAGAGGGCTGGGAGATAATGACGTGAATAGGCAGTTTGCACCACAAGATAACATACAAGACTAAAGATCACAAAATCAAATAAAATGTAACAAGACTTCTCTTTTTTTTTTTTGAATGATCAGCTTCTTTTTTTTTCTTTTTTTTTGAATGATCAACTTCCTTTTTCTTTCTTTTTTTTTTGTGATGTAGGAACATCACATGGAAGATATCAAGGTCCCATTACTAGAGCAAGAGCTAAAGAGATCCAAGAAGTTATGTCAAGGGAAGTGCTATTGCTAGACACAATGCGTGAACCATTTAATTTCCATACATCATGTGTTAATCTTTTGGTGAATGTAGGAGCAAGCGAACCAAGCAAGGAGACCATGCCGACGTACTCACTTCCCATGCAACTCGAGGAGACCATGTAGGCTGTTGCTCACGTACAATGCAGCCCAGGAGAGGAGGTTGTTGCTCACGCCAATGCAGCCCAAGGGGAGGTTGTTGCTCACGCCAATGCAGCCCAAGAGGAGGCTGTTGCCCACGTCCAATGCAGCCCAGGAGAGGAGATGTTGATCACGTCCAAAGCAGCCCACGAGGATAACCTGCTGCTCACGTCCAAGGCAGCCCAAGAGGGGAGGCAAGCAAACACATCCAAGGCAGTCCAAGAGGGTAGGCTGCTGCTCACATCTAAAACAGCCCAAGAAGGCAGCCAGCTGATCACGTTTAAAGAGGTCCAAGAGAGTAACAATTCAGCCCATTCGGGATCATCATTTGGGCTCTTAAAACACATCCAAATCACTCATGGATCTGTTGAACAACTCAGCGCATTCGGATAGCCCATTTTGCTCCTAAAAAACGTCCAGCACACTCCTAGAGTTAATTGAATAAGTCAGCCTATTTTTAAGCTGAAATTAGTGTTTGTTAGGTTGTTAGCTACATTAGAGGAAGCTCTCTTATTACCATCTTCCCACTAATGTTTTTAATTCTCTTTTCTTTGTTTTGTCTAGATAAAAGAGTCCATATAGATAGCCTCTTTAGCTGCAGATTAGTTACGTTATTCCCAATTGCTTAGAATTACATTTGTAATCATTTCACAAAATCAATCAAAGAACAAGAGAGTTTTTGGTTGGCATTGTTGTTGTTGCTTGGCTGAGCTTGTTTGTGTCAACCGCCTTCGGATTGGTGCTTCGAGCCTTCACGAGTCCCTCTTTGTGCTAGTCCAGCCGGAGCTAGTGTAAAGTTGTATTGGAGACGGGTCCTGAGCATTCACGATTGGGGTTTTGGCTCTTCAGCCTTGGTTCCTTCGTTGACATCTCTTTGGTTTTTCTCTTCACCATTCCTGCGCCATTTCATCACCTACGTCCATTCTGCATTCTGAAATCGCTTCATTCAGCCTGGTTCGAGATCATTGTGCCTAGATCGACTCAGTCACGGACAATCCCGTATCAGTTGGTATCAGAGCATAGTTGATACAATTGATCACTTCTTCTTCTTGTTAACCTTATTGCTTATCCAATTGAGATCTAACTTGTGCTTGAATTGTGCCAATTCAAAAGCCGGACAACATCTTGAGGAGAGGCAAACACAAAACGAAAACAAAACAAAAGAGAAAGCTCAAACGCTGCATACACGTTTCGGTAACCCTATCTGCAATCAATTACGGTTACTTCTCTCTCCTACAAATCTTTGACAAAGTCTAAGATATCTTTCAAAAAAAAAAAAAAAAACTACAAAAAACGGCTGGCCCTTTCTTTTATTAATCAAGCACAAGTCGACTCTTTCAATCAGCTCAAAACGTCATTCTAAACACAATTCACCGTACCTACACCAACCCAACGGTCAATACTCCAATTAGGGGTGTCTTGATTCATCTCCGACACTAACATTCAGTTTTAGCAGTTCTAGTTCCAAAGGGTTGCTAAGAAGGTTCGGAAATCGCGATCTTAAGGTGTTGGATCCTTACAACTCGAGCCACCAGCTAGGCAATAGCAACGAGAGTGTGAGCGATACACAAGTGAGATCTTTGTTTTTCTAACCTAACCAGTTTCTTTGTTTGTTACTTGAGCATGTCCAGTTCTCTAAGTCCCAGCAAGTCGAGTAGCGAGACCGTCACGCCTGAGATGATCAGTCTATTGAAACAATTGTCCGATTCCGTAGTTAAACTATTCAAGCGAGTGGAGACTATGGAAGCACGAACACCACCAGCCGGAACACCACCTTTGAGAACCAACTATGAGTTTGGCGGTCCTTCACGTGTTACTAGAGAGCCGGATCCTCCGGATCAAGGTAATGTACAGTCCAACGTTCTTCCTAATGCTTCTAACATGCCACCATTTGTTGATGACTTTCAGCGACGGAATGAAGCTGAGGACCACACGTGGGAGGGCTACAATCGGCCATTCCAGCAGCCAAGGCAAGGACGAGAAAACCTTCGGCCCTATCAAGAGCAAGACGGGCTCGGAAAGGTCAAAATCAAAATTCCCGTTTTTGAAGGAAAGTGTGATCCCGATGTCTACACGGAGTGGGAAACTAAAGTTGAGCAGATTTGGTTGTGTCACAACTTCAGCGAGCCTAGGAAGGTTCAACTAGCCGCTCTCGAGTTCCAAGGCTATGCTTTGGTATGGTGGGATCACGTAGTCAAAGAAAGAGTTCGAACCTTGGATCCTCAAATCAGCACATGGGAGCATATGAAGGCACTAATGAGGGCTAGGTTCGTTCCACCTCACTATACCCGAGAGCTTCGACAACGGCTGGAAAATTTGAGACAAGGCTCACTTAGCGCTGAGGAAGCCTATACGAATATGCAAGTTGCTATGGTGAAGGCCAACGTTCTAGAGGATGAAGAAAACACTATGGCAAGGTACCTTCGTATTCTGAATTCTAATTTGGCTAATGAGGTTGATATGTATCCATACAGCACCATGGAGCAATTACTACACTTGGCCATCAAGATGGAAAGGAAGACTAAGGTGCGAAACCGGGACTACAAGCCACCTCCCGGGACGCCCACTGCGTGGAAAGCACAAAACAGCCGGCTGCATAACCCCAGCAGGGAGCAAGGAGGCCGGAAGGAGGAGAGGAAATCGACACCTATGGGCCAAGAAGGGCAAAGAAGGTCTTCTACACCGTCCACTACACCACGATCCTTGAATGAGCCTTCAAGTGATCATCGAGGGAGTACTCTTATCTCTAACTCTAGAACTAGGGACATTGTGTGTTTTAAATGCCAAGGTAGAGGTCACATGAGTAGAGAATGTCCTAGTAAACGCACTTTGATCATAAATCATCTAGGAGAATATGAGAGTGAGGATGATGTGGAATTAGATGATGAAAATGCCTTAAATGATGACAATGAGAATGATGATTGCATTGAGTATGAACAAGGTGAATCTTTGATAGCTAGGAGAACTTTGCATGTCCAACTAGCACCTTGTGAGGATAACCAACGTGAAAATTTGTTTCATACTAGGTGTAGCATTAAAGGAAAAGTGTGTAATGTGATAATTGATGGAGGAAGTTGTTGTAACATAGCTAGCACTGAAATGGTAAACAAATTACAACTTCTTACATTTTATCACCCTAGGCCATATAAACTACATTGGATGAATGAGTGTGGAGAACTTAAGGTCAATAAGCAAACTAAGGTCAATATAACATTAGGATCATACGAGGATGTTATTACATGTGATGTTGTGCCTATGAATGCTTGTCACTTGTTGCTTGGTCGTCCATGGCAATATGATATGAAAGTTGTCCATGATGGGTTTTCTAACAAATATAGCTTTGAGTATAAGGGTAAAACTTTAACACTTAAACCTATGACACCTTTACAAATAGCCGAGTACTATGAGAACAAGAGGGTAGAGCAAGGAACCCCTCCCAAGCCTAAGATCACACGGCCTAAGAGTAAAGAGAACAAAATCCATCACACATTGTTAGTACAACCAACAAGTAGCTATCTTGAGTCTAGGAATGAATATGTCACTAACTATGCTTCTAGTGATGTGCTAATGATGAGTTTGTGTAAATCTCTAGTGAATGTACCTCATGACTCTACGATTCCACTTCATATTTTGAGACCTTATATTGGTTTATTTGTTGTAGTCTACTTTGATGACATTCTTATATATAGTAAGACCTTAAAGGAGCATGAAATTCATTTGAGAGATGTGCTTGCTACATTGCATATAGAATACTTGTATGCTAATATTCAAAAATGTGATTTCTATACTAACCGAGTGATTTTTCTTGGTTTTGTAGTTAGTACCACTTTTAATGTAGGAGATTTGAGCCCCTATGAAGGAGTTTCAGAACAAGATGAAAATTCGGGGTCGAATTCTTTCCAAGAAGGAGTGGATGATGTAGGAACATCACATGGAAGATATCAAGGTCCCATTACTAGAGCAAGAGCTAAGAAGATCCAAGAAGTTATGTCAAGGGAAGTGTTATTGCTAGACACAATGCGTGAACTATTTAATTTCCATACATCATGTGTTAATCTTTTGGTGAATGTAGGAGCAAGCGAACCAAGCAAGGAGACCATGCCGACGTACTCACTTCCATGCAGCTCGAGGAGACCATGCAGGTTGTTGCTCACGTACAATGCAGCCCAGGAGAGGAGGTTGTTGCTCACGCCAATGCAACCCAAGGGGAGGTTGTTGCTCATGCCAATGCAGCCCAAGAGGAGGCTGTTGCCCACGTCCAATGCAGCCCAGGAGAGGAGATGTTGATCACGTCCAAAGCAGCCCACGAGGATAGCCTGCTGCTCACGTCCAAGGCAGCCCAAGAGGGGAGGCAAGCAAACACATCCATGGCAGTCCAAGAGGGTAGGCTGCTGCTCACATCTAAAACAACCCAAGAAGGCAGCCAGCTGATCACGTTTAAAGAGGTCCAAGAGAGTAACAATTCAGCCCATTCGGGATCATCATTTGGGCTCTTAAAACACATCCAAATCACTCATGGATCTGTTGAACAACTCAGCCCATTCGGATAGCCCATTTTGCTCCTAAAAAACCTCCAGCACACTCCTAGAGTTAATTGAATAAGTCAGCCTATTTTTAAGCTAAAATTAGTGTTTGTTAGGTTGTTAGCTACATTAGAGGAAGCTTTCTTATTACCACCTTCCCACTAATGTTTTTAATTCTCTTTTCTTTATTTTGTCTAGATAAAAGAGTTTATATAGATAGCCTCTTTAGCTGCAGATTAGTTACGTTATTTCCAATTGCTTAGAATTACATTTGTAATCATTTCACAAAATCAATCAAAGAACAAGAGAGTTTTTGGTTGGCATTGTTGTTGTTGCTTGGCTGAGCTTGTTTGTGTCAACCGCCTTCGGATTGGTGCTTCGAGCCTTCACGAGTCCCTCTTTGTGCTAGTCCAGCCGGAGCTAGTGTAAAGTTGTATTGGAGACGGGTCTAGAGCATTCACGATTGGGGTTTTGGCTCTTCAGCCTTGGTTCCTTCGTTGACATCTCTTTGGTTCTTCTCTTCACCATTCCTGCGCCATTTCATCACCTACGCCCATTCCGCATTCTGAAATCGCTCCATTCAGCCTGGTTCGAGATCATTGTGCCTAGATCGACTCAATCACGGACAATCCCGTATCATTTTGAATGATATGATTTTTGTTACCTAAAATGTAGGAACTTCCTTGACAAACAAATCTGGCCAATAATTACAAAATAAATTAAAATTGGAACAAAAGCGATCTTCTACTAGTGCTTGAACGTGGGAATGTGGAATTTGAAGAAGAACAAGTCCAATGGCAGCCGATTAGTCACAGTCGATTAGGGCCCAGCCGGTTAGGGCACAACCGAGTAGGGCACAGCCGGCAGCAATGGTGATGGTCCGACGTTGATACGAGGATGGTGATGGTCGGCGGCAGGGCGTGTGTAAGCAAAGGCCGGCGGGAGTAGGGTTTGTCGAGGAGATGGTGATGGCCAGCCTAGGATACTCACAAACCAACACAACCTTCAACACAACAAGTCAAGCACAATCAGTTTCAAGAACACAAGAAGAAAGCTCACAAAATTCAAAACTGACACGATAAGAAGGAAAGACACAAGAGATCCGTCGTCAACCAGAGCTCTGATACCAATTGATACGGGGCAGACCCGACGTTGGCTCGATCTAGACGACGGAAGGAAGGAAAGACGCAAAACGGCAAGATCAACAGCCAGCTAGGGTTTCGTGTGGTGCGTGACCTGCGAATAAAAGGAACAAAAAGACACTAAACTGAAAACGAAGGTACGGAAATTAAAGGAGAGTACGATGAAGATGAACCCGACACAAACGACGTGGAAACCCTTGATCTCGGGATCAAGAACCACCAAGAACGATGCAACGAACTCAACCCCTTACAACCTCACACGGTCGACTTAGAACTTCGACAACACGAGTAGGATGCTTATGGAATCTCACGAATACCAAGAACCCGAGAGAATGTGACACACGCGAAACAACTAAACCAAATCTGATCACAATAACTCTTCAATCAAAACTCGCCTTTGATTGAAGATGAAATCTGAAAACAAGTGTTTTTCACCAAAAATAATCTACCTAAAAAGTAATAGGAAGAGCCTTTAAATAGTTTCAGCTCTTTAAACAAAAGACACAATAAAAAATGGAAATTAAGCCCAATGGGCTACTTAAAATACACAATCACTAAGCAGGCCTTAAAAAGCCTCATTCCTCAATGAGAGACATGGAACGGTGCTGGAAACGTGGGGTGGAGCAGCGGCATCATGTGCGGGGCTGGCCGAGTCCTGTGCTGTGGCGTCGTTGCTCTCTTGCTTACTTAGGAGCCAAGCCTCGTTATGAACACTTGTAGCCAATAACATCAGCAAGCCCTCGGTCTCATACTCGATCTTCTTAGCTCAGGAACGTGTGATAGCTCCCTCATACTCCGGAGATGCTAGCTCGGATGGTCCATCATCACCTTCAAAGTCAGCAAGCTGCGTTCCAAGCAGCAGGGAATTCAAATGTTCTGCAGCCTTCTAGGCATGCCCATGGTTTAGGCAACATTACTTCCCAACCGTCGGTCAAGTGAGGAGTTTCCACGGCCTATAGACGTTTTGTGCGATATTTCAGCACCATAGTAGCCCCACTCACGTCCTTGACAAAGAAGAAGGTGCCATTTGTGTGGGAAGATGCTCAAGAGAAGGCGTTTAAGGAGTTGAAGTGGCGGCTGTCCCATGCACCTATCCAAGCTCTTCCGGACTACACCAAACCTTTTGAGGTCAAGTGTGATACTTCGGGTATTGGCATTGGAGGAGTACTCATGCAAGAGGGTAAGCCACTAGCTTTTTTTAGTGAGAAATTAAAGGGAGCATGTTTAAACTACTCGACCTATGATAAAGAACTTTATG
The DNA here is from genome assembly GCA_033239125.1 of Fagopyrum homotropicum. Taxonomy (NCBI): domain Eukaryota; kingdom Viridiplantae; phylum Streptophyta; class Magnoliopsida; order Caryophyllales; family Polygonaceae; genus Fagopyrum; species Fagopyrum homotropicum. The sequence goes on from BSWB01000005.1 coordinate 67,017,774, forward strand.
CATTGTTTAGAAGTATTAAAAATATGGCAACGTTATTTATGGCCTAGTGAATTTGTCTTACGTACCGATCATGAGTCCTTAAGACATTTTAGGAGTCAAGATAAGTTAGATAGGAGACATGGTAGATGGATGGAGTTTATAGAAAGATTTCCTTATATCATAAAGTATAAAAAGGGCAAGGATCATGTTGTAGTGGATGCTCTCTCTAGGAGACAATCTTTAATCACAACTATGGATTCTAAGGTCTTAGGTTTCTATTATATCAAGGATCTATATGTTGATGATTCTGATTTTGGAGACATATTTAAGCAATGTACATCTACAGGAGTCTTTGATAAGTATTACTTGTTTGAGGGTTTTCTATTTAGAGTCGATAAAGTGTGTATTCCTAAGTGTTCCCTTAGGCTATTACTTGTTGAGGAAGCCCATATGGGAGGCTTAATGGGACATTTTGGGAGAGATAAGACTTATCATATGCTACATTCACATTTTTATTGGCCTCATATGCTTAGAGATGTAGAGAACTTGCTTAAGAGATGTCTTGTGTGTTTAAAGGCTAAGGCTAGATTGAAACCTCATGGATTGTATACCCCCTGATGTAGGACCATCACATGGAAGATATCAAGGTCCTATTACTAGAGCAAGAGCTAAGGAGATCCAAGAAGTTACGTCAAGGGAAGTGCTATTGCTTGACACAATGCGTGAACCATTTAATTTCCATACATCATGTGTTAATCTTTTGGAGAATGTAGAAGCAAGCGAACCAAGCGAGGAGACCATGCCGACGTGCTCACTTCCCATGCAGCTCGAGGAGACCATGCAGACGTTGCTCACGTCCAAGGCAGCCCAAGAGGATAGGTTGTTGCTCACGTCCCATGCAGCCCAAGAGGGGAGGCTGTTGCTCACGTCCCATGCAGCCCAAGAGGGGAAGTTGTTGCTCATGTCCAATGCAGCCCAAGAGGGGAGGCAGCTGCTCACGTCCAAGGCAGCCCAAGAGGATAGCAAGCTGATCACGTTCAAGGAGGCCCAAGAGAACAATTCAGCTCATTCGGATCATCATTTGGGCTCTTAAAACACATCCAAATCACTCAATGATCTGTTGAACAATTCAGCCCATTCGGATAGCCCATTTGGCTCTTAAAAACGTCCAGCTCACTCCAAGGAGTTGTTTGAATAACTCAGCCTATTTTCATGCTGAATTAGTTGTTTGTTAGGTTGTTAGCTACATTAGAGGAAGCTCTCTTATTACCACCTTCCCACTAATGTTTTTAATTCTCTTTTCTTTATTTTGTCTAGATAAAAGAGTCTATATAGATAGCCTCTTTAGCTGCAGATTAGTTACGTTATTCCCAATTGCTTAGAATTACATTTGTAATCATTTCACAAAATCAATCAAAGAACAAGAGAGTTTTTGGTTGGCATTGCTGTTGTTGCTTGGCTGAGCTTGTTTGTGTCAACCGCCTTCGGATTGGTGCTTCGAGCCTTCACGAGTCCCTCTTTGTGCTAGTCCAGCCGGAGCTAGTGTAAAGTTGTATTGGAGACGGGTCTAGAGCATTCACGATTGGGGGTTTTGGCTCTTCAGTGTTGGTTCCTTCGTTGACTCTCTTTGGTTCTTCTCTACACCTTCCTGCGCCATTCACCATCCACGTTTCATTCTGCATTCTGGATTCGCCTCATTCAGCCGGATTCGAGATCATTGTACCTAGATCGACTCAATCACAGACTAATTCCGTATCAGTTGGTATCAGAGCTCAGTTGGTACAATTGATCACTCCTTTCTTCTTTGTTAACCTATTGCTTATCCAATTGAGGTTTAACTTGTGCTTGAAGTGTTCAAAATAAAAAACCAAGGGTTCTTAGTGCCGGACAACATCTTGAGGAGAGGTAAACACCAAAACAAAAACAAGAAGAGCTCAACGGCGCATACACAATTCGGTAACCTGCTCTCCTACAATTCTCGCTGCAATCAGTTTCGGTTACCTTCTCTCCCTCAAATCTTTGACAAAGTCTAAGAGATCTTCCAAAAAAAAAAAAAAAAGACTATAGAAAACGGCTGGCCCTTTTTATTAATCAAGCACAAAAAAACTCTCTCAAAACAACTTCTACGTCATTCTAAACACAAATCACCATACCTACACCAACCCAACGGTCAATACTCCAATTAGGGGTGTCTTGATTCATCTCCGACACTAACATCAGTTTCAGCAGTTCTAGTTCCAAAGGGTTGCATATGAAGGCACATGGGAGCATATGAAGGCACTAATGAGGGCTAGGTTCGTTCCACCTCACTATACCCGAGAGCTTCGACAACGGCTGGAAAATTTGAGACAAGTCTCACTTAGCGCTGAGGAAGCCTATACGAATATGCAAGTTGCTATGGTGAAGGCCAACGTCCTAGAGGATGAAGAAAACACTATGGCTAGGTACCTTCGTATTCTGAATTCTAATTTGGCTAATGAAGTTGATACGTATCCCTACAGCACCATGGAGCAATTATTACACTTGGCCATTAAGGTGGAAAGGAAGACTAAGGTGCGAAACCGGGAATACAAGCCACCCCATGGGACGCCCAACGCTTGGAAAGCACAAGGGAGCCGGCTGCCTAACCACAACAAGGATCAAGGAGGCCGGAAGAAGGAGAGAAAGTCGGCACCTATGGGCCAAGAAGGGCAAAGAAGGTCTTCTACACCGTCCACTACACCACGATCCTTGAATGAGCCTTCGAGTGATCATCGAGGGAGTACTCCTATCTCTAACTCTAGAACTAGGGACATTGTGTGTTTTAAATGCCAAGGTAGAGGACACATGAGTAGAGAATGTCCTAATAGACGCACTTTGATCATAAATCATCTAGGAGAATATGAGAGTGAGGATGATGTGGAATTAGATGATGAAAATGCCTTAATTGATGACAATGAACAAAATGAGAATGATGATTGCATTGAGTATGAATAAGGTGAATCTTTGATAGCTAGGAGAACTTTGCATGTCCAACTAGCACCTTGTGAGGATAACCAACGTGAAAATCTGTTTCATACTAGGTGTAGTATTAAAGGAAAAGTGTGTAATGTGATAATTGATGGAGGAAGTTGTTGCAACATAGCTAGCACTGAAATGGTAAATAAATTACAATTTCTTACATTTTATCACCCTAGGCCATATAAACTACATTGGATGAATGAGTGTGGAGAACTTAAGGTCAATAAGCAAACTAAGGTCAATATAACATTAGGATCATATGAGGATGTTATTACATGTGATGTTGTGCCTATGAATGCTTGTCACTTGTTACTTGGCCGTCCATGGCAATATGATAGGAAAGTTGTTCATGATGGGTTTTTCAATAAATATAGCTTTGAGTATAAAGGTAAAACTTTAACACTTAAACCTATGACACCTTTACAAATAGCCGAGTACTATGAGAACAGGAGGGTAGAGCAAGGAACCCCTCCCAAGCCTAAGATCACACGGCCTAAGAGTAAGGAGAACAAAACCCATCAAACACTATTTGTACAACCAACAAGTAGCTATCTTGAGTCTAGGAATGAATATGTCACTAACTATGCTTCTATGGATGTGCTAATGATGAGTTTGTATAAATCTCTAGTGAATGTGCCTCATGACTCTACGATTCCACTTCCTAGTTCTATCCAGGGACTGTTAGACGAGTTTAGGGACGTTTTTCCTGAGGAGATTCCAGCCGGCTTGCCGCCCATTAGGGGCATTGAACACCAAATAGATTTAATACCCGGAGCCACTCTTCCTAATAGGCCCGCCTATAGGATGAACCCTACGGAAGCCCAGGGAATCCAGAACCAAGTTCAAGCCTTGCTAGATAAGGGGTATGTTCGGGAAAGCCTTAGTCCTTGTGCCGTTCCTGTCCTGCTAGTACCCAAGAAGGATAATACTTGGAGAATGTGTATTGATTGTAGAGCAATCAATAACATTACTATCAAGTATAGACACCCGATTCCCCGTTTAGATGACATGCTTGATGAGTTACATGGAGCTACAATTTTCACTAAGATTGACCTTAGGAGTGGCTACCATCAAATTAGAATGAGGGAAGGGGATGAATGGAAAACAGCTTTTAAAACCAAATTTGGTCTCTATGAGTGGCTAGTAATGCCTTTTGGCTTAACTAACGCTCCAAGTACCTTCATGAGATTAATGAATCATATTTTGAGACCTTATATTGGGTTATTTGTTGTAGTCTACTTTGATGACATTCTTATCTATAGTAAGACTTTAAAAGAGCATGAAAATCATTTGAGAGATGTGCTTGCTACATTGCGTATAGAATACTTGTATGCTAATATTCAAAAGTGTGATTTCTATACTAATCGAGTGATTTTTCTTGGTTTTGTAGTAAGTGCCAATGGTTTGCAAGTGGATGAGGACAAGGTGAAGGCAATCAATGAATGGCCCACTCCTAGGTCGGTTGGCGACGTGAGGAGTTTCCATGGCCTAGCTACATTCTATAGAAGATTTGCGAGAGATTTTAGTACTATTGCAGCACTACTCACGGCTTTGACCAAAAAGAAGGTTCCTTTTGAGTGGAATGAGCCACAACAAAGAGCTTTTGAACAGCTCAAAACGCCATTCCAAGCTAGCACCACGGGGTGATGGACCATTCAAAGTCTTACACCGGATTAACGACAATGCATATGTGTTGGACTTACCGGACGAGTATGGAGTTAGTACCACTTTTAACGTAGGAGATTTGAGCCCCTATGAAGGAGATTCAGAACAAGATGAAAATTCGGGGTCGAATTCTTTGCAAGAAGGAGTGGATGATGTAGGACCATCACATGGAAAATATCAAGGTCCCATTACTAGAGCAAGAGCTAAGGAGATCCAATAAGTTACGTCAAGGGAAGTGCTATTGCTTGACACAATGCGTGAACCATTTAATTTTCATACATCATGTGTTAATCTTTTGGTGAATGTAGGAGCAAGCGAACCAAGCGAGGAGACCATGCCGACGTGCTCACTTCCCATGCAGCTCAAGGAGACCATGCAGACGTTGCTCACGTCCAAGGCAGCCCAAGAGGATAGGCTGTTGCTCACGTCCCATGCAGCCCAAGAGGGGAGGCTGTTGCTCACGTCCCATGCAGCCCAAGAGGGGAGGCTGTTGCTCACGTCCAATGCAGCCCAAGAGGGGAGGCAGCTGCTCACGTCCAAGGCAGCCCAAGAGGATAGCAAGCTGATCACGTTTAAGGAGGCCCAAGAGAACAATTCAGCTCATTCGGATCATCATTTTGGCTCTTAAAACACATCCAAATCACTCATGGATCTGTTGAACAATTCAGCCCATTCGGATAGCCCATTTGGCTCTTAAAAACGTCCAGCTCACTCCAAGGAGTTGTTTGAATAAGTCAGCCTATTTTCATGCTGAATTAGTTGTTTGTTAGGTTGTTAGCTACATTAGAGGAAGCTCTCTTATTGCCACCTTCCCAGTAATGTTTTAGTTTTCTTTTCTTTATTTTTGTCTAGATAAAAGAGTCTATATATATAGCCTCTTTAGCTGCTGATTAGTTACGTTAATTTCATTGTTGAGAATTACATTTGTAATCATTCACAAAATCAATCAAAGAACAAGAGAGTTTTTGGTTGGCATTGCTGTTGTTTGCTTGGCTGAGCTTGTTTGTGTCAACCGCCTTCGGATTGGTGCTTCGAGCCTTCACGAGTCCCTCTTTGTGCTACTCCAGCCGGAGCTAGTGTAAAGTTGTATTGGAGACGGGTCTAGGGCATTCAAGAGTGGGGGTTTTGGCTCTTCAGCCTTGGTTCCTTCGTTGACTCTCTTTGGTTCTTCTCTACACCTTCCTGCGCCATTCACCATCCACGTTTCATTCCGCATTCTGGATTCGCCTCATTCAGCCGGATTCGAGATCATTGTACCTAGATCGACTCAATCACGGACTAATTTCGTATCACCCCCTTACCCACGCCTAAGTCACCTTGGGAGGATATTAGTATGGACTTCATTGTTAGGTTACCTAGGACTAAGAAAGGGAGAGATTCAATTTTTGTGATGGTAGATCGATTTTCTAAAATGGCCCATTTTATTGCTTGCCATAAGACCGATGATGCTTATAATGTAGCTAACTTGTTCTTTAGGGAAATTGTTAGATTACATGGAATACCTAGGAGTATAGTGAGTGATAGGAATGTTAAGTTTCTTAGTTTCTTTTGGAAGACTCTTTGGGGTAAACTAGGGACGAAGTTGCTGTTTTTGACTTCTAGTCATCCTCAAACGGATGGTCAAACCGAAGTAACTAATAGGACGTTAACAACCATTCTGAGGGCTGTTTCAAAAGATAATTTGAAAGCTTGGGAAGATGTCTTACCTCATGTAGAATTTGCATATAATCGTAAATTACATTCTTCTACTAATCTAACTCCTTTTGAGTGTGTCTATGGGTTGAATCCTTTGACCCCTTTTGATCTTATATCGTTGCCCATAACGGAGCGAGTAGATTTTACTGCAGAAAAACAGGTGGAGATCATCAAGGAAATGCATGAAATGACACGCAAAAGGCTAGAGGAGAAGGGGAGGCAAGTGGCGGCCAAGGCTAATAGGAACCGCAAGCAAGTGATGTTCGAACCGGGAGACCTCGTGTGGATGCATTTGAGGAAGGATAGGTTCCCGGAAAGGCGCAAGTCCAAGCTATCACCTAGGGGAGACGGACAATTCAAAGTACTATGTAAGGTTGGCAACAATTCTTATGTACTAGAACTTCCGGAGGACAATCGAGTGAGCCCTACTTTCAACATAGGAGATCTAAGTCCCTTTGAGTCAAGTGATGCGGATGGTGATGCTTCGAGGACAAATCCTTCCCAGGAAGGGGAGTATGATGAGGGATCATCACCAACAGCCCTTACTAGTCCTACAATGCAAGGACCAATCACTAGATCAAGGGCAAGAGCAATTCAAGAGGAGGTGTCCAACTTGTTGGTGTCCTTAGCTCCTAAGGAGACCATTGATGATCCATTGTTGACTGAGGCTTCCTTAGTCACGTTAATGACGATTCCTAACGACTTGGACGTGGAAGGGAGACCATGCACACGTGATTTGGAGCCATGCAAGAGCAAAGAAGAGACACTTGTTCCGGAATTGCAAGTAATGGAAGATTGAGGCTTTTGGAGCTTTTTTGTATTTTATATCATCTTTTGGTATAAAATGCAAGACTTTTTATCACCTTTAGGTTCAAAACATTTTAAGGGTTATTTTTATTTGTTTTAGTTGTTTTAGTTGTTTTATTTGTTTTATTGTCTTTTTGACAAATGTTATTCCTTTTTTTAGATAGGAGGCTTTCTAGGCATATAAAAAGCCTCCCTTAGCTTCTTTCCCGATTGAATAGATTTCAGCCAATTGATAAACCGCCTCTTTGAGAGCTTTTGTTCCTATTCAGAAAATTCAATCAATAAAGTGAGTCATTGATTAAATTGTTGTATATCCCTGCTAGATTGTTCTTGTGTGTGTTAATCTCTTTAGAGGTTGGTGCTACTAGTCAATACTAGTCCCTCCTTGTGCTTGTCTCCATTGAAGGCTTGTGTAAGGTTATAGAAGAAAGGGTTGAAGGCATCATCTTGCTTGGGTTTTGATCAATCTGATCAAGGTTCTTGTAAGGGAGTCTTTTGGTTCTTTTAGATCTACTTCTACCAAACATTCCACGTTCCTTTTCATTCTCTTTCTTCCCTTTTGTCCAACGTCATTTTTGGTTCTAAACAATCTGATTTTGCGTGCCATTTGTCAAGGAAAATGTCCATTGTTGTCTTCAAGGATTCCCAATCTAGATCTAGTCATTTGCGGCCCCAACCCGCATCAGTTTGGTGTGTTGAAATTGAACGAGGAACCCCTTAGGAGGCCTTTAGTAGTGAAAATTTGGGGAAAGGCTTACAGGTTTATGATTTCAATCAAAGTGCTACCCGTCTCGATTAAACCCCGTCATCTCGGCCGAGATACCCTCAAAAACAGCCCGAGATCTGAACTCTAAGCTGAGAAAATGCGTCGTTAGAATAGACAAATAGCAATCCGTGACCGCCCCGATGACGGAAACCATTCTCCCTCGCCTCCTACACCACCACAGGTGCCGATCTTCCTTGGTCGGTTCCAAAAGGATTATGACCGGATTTGCTCCCGACCAATCATACCCCCCCGCTACGTTGACGTCGAGGATTTCAACTACCTCCACGTCGTCGATGACCTATAGGGGATGATCTCCCTAGTTGGCCTTGAGTAGTTTATGGCCATCCGAACACCGGTTTATGTGGAGCCTCCATTCTAGTTTATCAGTTCCATCACCCATGTGCCGGAACAAAAGGGAGTGAAGTGTAGGCTGATGAACAAGGGGTACGCCTTTATAGTGGAGAACTTTGGGACACTCTTCGGATTTCCACCACCCACCGTCAACGACTTCTCCTCTAGACGAGAGGCGCATGCTTTCAGGAGCAACATTTCTCACATTACTTCGAGTGCAGATCATTGGCAGCCGGGCGACTCTAAGGAGAAAACGTCTACCATGTTGCTTTCCGGATCACTCACAAGATTTTGAGTGAGATGCTGCTCGCTTGGACTGAGATGCCTCAGAAGATTTGACAAGGTGTGTTACATGCTCTTTTCTGTATGACTACAGGTGGTGTTCCGGATTTTGCCACCATGATGGTGGAGGAGCTGCACAAGGTCAGGTACAAAAAGAAGAGAGACATCTGCTTCGGAGGATTAGTGACGTACATTGTTGGCGCTATGGACATCAATCTATCTACATGCACTTTGGCCGCTGAGGCCAAACCCTTGGGGTTGCAGGAGTTTATCACCCGACGGATCATGATCCCTCGAGGCCTTGGTCCACCATACGTGGCCATGCCTTGGGAGACAAAAGCTCATAGGGGGATTCCTTGGTCTCCACGGTTCACCATTACAGACCCGACCAACTAGTAAAGGATTTGGCGGTCATTTGTGCGAGATGCAGAGATTGACACAGAGTTCGGCATAGATAGCAACGAGGAGGATAGAGGAGTACCTATGAATACTACTACCGACACTGCTGGTCCGAGGGCCCCTGTGATTGAGTTGGTGGATGATGACGAGGATACAAAGGACGACCATCCTTCCCCAAACACGCCAGCACCAGAGATGCCACAATACCAACATCTCCACCGCCACCGCCGCGATCTCGAGGCTCATTAGAGGATTGACGACCTCACTCATCACATGGAGCAATCAATCCGTAGTCTACGTGCGGATATAATGGGGCGCCTTGATACGTAGACCAGCGAGATAGGTGTCATGAGGCATGAGATGCAGGAGAGTCATCACTACCGCCGCATGATACAGCTACAATTTCAGTAGCAGATGGGATATCCGTTCGATCCATCATTGTACCCATTCCATCCTCCTCCTCCTCCGGATGCATGATCGAGCCTTTCACGGAGCGTTGTTGTTTTAGTTTCTGTTCTTATTTTGCGGATCTGCTTTGACTTGTAAGTGTTTTTCTCTAGACTTCTTATACCCATCGGGACAATGTGTCCTAAGTATGGAGTGCTTTGAGATATTTGGTCTGTAATAACCGACTTATTTTCTTATGACTATTTCTACTGCTTTCATTATATGCTTAGAGGCTATATTGTACATTACATGCATTGCATCAAGATTTTGGATTGAAAAAACGTACAAAAACTAGTTTGAATTTTTTTATGTCTCGACCGAAATGCCTATGGCCGAACAAGGTGACCACAACAGGAGCGTACCTCGGTCTAGTACCTCGTTTGCCCTTAAGCATATCGACCGAGATGGGTTTCGAAAAAATGGAATTTTTTGTAAAATTTTCACTACTACACAAAATACATGTTATCCCATTAGATAATATCTCGGAATTAAAATATCCGTTATATTATAGATCAAAATCACTGAGAATTATATAACCTTTTTTGTTTTAGGTGAAAAAAAAGAAAAGATCCCGGATATGAACAAAACGCTCGGGATATTTGGTCCTATTATAATTCCAAACGCATTTGTCAATATCCCGGACGTAAAAAAACCGAGATATTTGGTTGTCTAATATCCCGGACATATAAACTCAAAAAATGCCTGGGATTATTCCGTAATATTAAATCCCGGATTTGTCATATCCGGGATATTTGGATCAACCCAAAATTGAACCCTTGTCGAATCGGAACCAACCACAGCTCCCTTTGAGCTTTTCCCTCCCCCAATTCAACATTTTCATCCCAAAATTGAACCCTAGCTCTTGCGACCAGGCATTCTACCCTTGTTGAATCGGAACCAACCACAACTCCCTTCGAGCGTCTCTTGTCTTCGACGTCTTCCAGTCCACCCATTTCCCCCTCGTCATCGCCGTTCGCCACCAGTTCTCTCTTCGACTCTTCCCATGGTAGGTTCCTCTACAACTCAATTTTCACGAATTTTGCAATTCTTTGTTGTTGTATGTATTTGTTTGTCATAGATTGGTAAAGGTGTTCCTTATCTTGCATTTGTGTTTGTTAACAATGGAGTTTGGTATGCTTTCAGTTGGTGACTCAAATCTCATTTACTAGAATACTTGACTGTGAACTCATTGCTTGTGAATTCGAGTATTGCTTTCATGTTTAATATTAAGCCATAGATCTGTATAACGTGTTTGACCTATATTGCAAATAACTTTGCTTTCATAGATTGTACAAGTGTCAATTTTACCTCATTTCATGTTTAATATTAAGCCGTTAAATGTAGTTTTTAGAGATAGGGTAGCTTGTCAAGCAAAGATGACAGTGATCAAATCAGATAGGGCTAAGAAGTTTAGGATGAGTTTGCATAAAAGCCTCTCTTGGAAATCCCTTTGGTTAAGTAAGATCATCATTTATCAGTGATTTTACGGTTGATGTCTGAATATAGAGCAACTATTGAATGTAACTGAATTGTTTGAATATATGTTTATTCAGTTCGGTTTGCTAAGATGCTACCATTTTTGTTCCTCCTAGACTAATATAGCGATACAATGTTCTTACTTGAATGTCAACTCTACAAGAGATGTTTAACTTGCATATTTCTCTAACTTGCATTTTTTTTTGCTGAAGTTTGGTTTCTATCTGAATTATGTATTTGTGTTATTTTTTATCTATATGTACAAGTGAGAAGCCACTAAGCATACATGTGTGAGATTCGGAAATAATATCTCTTACCCTTCTATGTGAATTATGTTTTTGGGGTTTTGCTTTATGAAGCAATTCTGCCGAAAACAAAAGAGGAGTATTTGCCCATTGTTTTTGTGCCGCTTTTGCTGATTCCATCACTTTGTTTACCTCTTCTTATGTACATGCTGTTGCAAAATCATCAAACCCCAAAATTTACACTAAAATCAGCACAAAAATGATAAAGATGAAACCTTGAGACCATTTTAGCATTTTATCATTCACTTCGTATGCAGAGATATAAATTTCAGTTGGAATATAAAGAATGCAGAATTTGTCAAAACTTCAAACTCAAGAGACTTGAAAATGGATTATCAAATCTCAAATCACCATTAAACAGAGGTAAAATAGAAATATTAAACAGAGGTAAATATATGCAATCTGTTTTACTTTAGCTTTTGTTTTGTTATGCAGGGTTTATATTAAACATACTTGAAAATTCTGTAAATCTGTAATTGTTTTTTTTTATTATTTACAGCAGCCAATATCTGTAATTGTTTTTTTTTATTATTTACAGTAGCTAGAATTATTTACAGCAACCATAATTTAACATACTTGACAAATATGTAAATCTCTATGCACCCTTTTTGATTATTTACAGCAGCCAGAATCTGTAATTGTTTTTTTATTATTTACAGCAGCTAGAATTAACTACAGCAACCATAATTAAACATACTTGACAAATCTATAAATCTGTATGCATCCTTTTTTGATTATTTATAGCAATAAGAAATTTTTGACAACTTTTCTTAATTACATCTCTTCTCTTATGATGGATGATTATGCAACTTTTCTTACATCTCTTCTCATTTATTATGATAGTTCTACGTTGTTGGGTGTCAGCGGGCATACTTCGAGCTTTTTATTGCCTTTGACACTCTAGCGAACTAAGTAAGATTTCCTTTATATAGGTATGTAAGAGCTTCATTATCTCTTCCTAGTTTTTAGATGAGTTTGTTGAGTCTCTTCTATTTGCAGGTCTTCTTACTGTTAAACTTCAAAATTTTATTACCATTGAAGTTATGCATATATGAAGGAAGCAAAGTTGCAGGTCCTCTTATTGTTTAGCTTTGTTTTCACTTATTCTACTTATGAATTATGCTGATATGAAGTTATATTGAGCTATTTTTCTTTTTATGGGTTAAAATGTTAAGTTGTCCTTGGAACTAGTAGGAAACTTTGTTTGGCATCAGATATGTTAATATTGAGCTAGTTTTCTTTTTGGAAAGAACTTATGTGTGTTGATAGTGCATGTTGTAGAAAAGAATGGTTAAATGTGAAAAAAAGAATGGTTAAATAAATGTGAAAGAAAAGAATGCGTGTTGATAGTGCTTGCTGCAGAAAATGTTTCAAGTCATAAATGTGGAAATCTGAATGCTAACAGTGCCTGCTACAGAAAAGAATTGTTAAATAAAATCATCCACTGCTTGAATATGTTACTTGATCTATGGAAGGTGAAAAATAGCTCAATATAACTTCTGACCCACAAAAGCTAAACTAATAGAGCTATTTGGAAACTCTGGTTACTTGATCTTGCCATCATTTACTTGATCTTTCCATCATTTACTTGATCCTGGAATTTAGTTGGATGAATCTGTTTGACAGCTTAATTATGTCAATTTGTCCTTGGAATTTACTTGGATGATTATTTGATAGTTGGTAGTTTGCTTTTTGACCGTTGAGGCGCTAATTTTGTAACTTCAATGATGTCTAGGAATTGCTACTTTGGTGATGGAGGCTCGACATTTCGCATGTTGTTGTACTTTGGTGATGGAGGGTCGATTATTGCTACGGTTGGTGATGGAGGCTCAACATTTTCCCTAGTTCTAGGCTTTGCTGAATGCTAAGTTTGTTAAATGTTACTGATGAATGGTAGTAAGTTAGCTTGGTTAAATGTTGCATATGGTACTATTATCAAACACTTGTAGTACATGTGCATATTGTTGTACTTTTTCATTGTGTTTCACTTAGCTATGTCAAACTTGATCTTGAACTTAATGCAAGTTGATGTTTTGGGATAATATCTATGATGCGGGATTAGGGCCGCGAATGACTAGATCTAGATTGGGAATCCTTGAAACCAACAATGACGTTTTTCCTTGACCAATGGCACAAAATTCAGATTGTTACAACAAGAAAATGAAGATGGAAAGATGAAAGACAAGAGGATGAAAGGAGACGTAGGATGTATGGTAGAAGTAGATCCAAAAGAACCAAAATACTCCCTTACAAGAACCTTGATCAAATTGATCAAAACCCAAGAAAGATGATGCCTTCAACCCTTTCTTCTATAACCTTACACAAGCCTTCAATGGAGACTAGCACAAGGAGGGACTAGTATTGACTAGTAGCACCAATCTCTAAAGAGATTAACACACATAAGAACAATCTAGCAGGGATTCACAACGATTCAATCAATTGGATCACTTTATTGATTGAATTTTCTGAATATGAACAAAAGCTCTCAAAAAGACGTTTATCAAGTTTTGCTAAAATCTATCGAATCAGGAAAGAAGCTAAGGGAGGCTTTTTATATGCCTAGAATGCCTCCTATCTAAAAAAAAGGAATAACATTTGTCAAAAAGACAATAAAACAAATAAAACAAATAAAACAACTGAAAACAAATAAAAATAACCCTTAAAATGTTATGAACCTAAAGGTTATAAAAAGTCTTTCATTTTATACCAAAAGATGATATAAAATACAAAAGAAGCTCCAAAAGCCTCAATCTTCCTTTTCTTGCAATTCCGGAACAAGTGTCTTCTTTGCTCTTGCATAGCTCCAAATGACGTGTGCATGGTCTCCCTTCCACGTCCAAGTCATCGGAAATCGTCATTAACGTGACTAAGGAAGCCTCAATCAGCAATGGATCATCAATGGTCTCCTTAGGAGCTAAGGACACCAACAAGTTGGACACCTCCTCTTGAATTGCTCTTGCCCTTGATCTAGTGATTGACCCTTGCATTGTAGGACTAGTAGGGGCTGTTGGTGATGGTTCCTCATCAATCTGTTTGATGAATGTTTCTACAAATTGTACAACTTGTTGTTAATGTACAGGGAGTTTATTGGAAAATTGTAATATTGGATTAAAAACAATACAAAGCAAATATCCCGGACCTATAACCTGGGATTTAAAATGAGCTGTTTCTTAATTTAATATCCCGGATATGAATCTCTAACATACCGGACATACTTAATCTGGGATATAAAAAAAATCAGATTTGTTTTTGTCGTCCATCTAACATCCCGGATATGATTATCTAATATCCCGGATATTTGAAAATCTAATATTCCGGATACAAATATCTAATATTCCGGGCTTGTTTTTAAGAATATCAAGGATATTTGAACCTCTAATATCCCGGGCGTATTGCATATCCGGGATATTTGACTGGTAAAATCTTAACTCCTGACACAACCTAATATCCCGGGCATGTTTTATAGGTCCGGGATATTTGACCTAATATCACACCACTCTGAAGCCCGGAGCTATATCACTACATATCCGGGATAAAATCATAAAACCGCCCGGGATTAAATGTGGTTTTTGTAGTAGTGTTGTGCTTCTAAGCTGGATATGATCCCCAAAATGAAAATTGTTTGTTGATTAGTTTTTATGATCTTTATACGTTTCAAATGATTTATGATATATCTAAGGTTGGAATGTTTTGTTTGAAATTTGAGCATGTTTAGTAAGTTGTTTTATCCAAATCACGCTGAATTTGAAGGTTGATATTGCGTTATAAGTTCTCTCACATCCTTATTGGAGAGATTAAGGAAATTCGCTATTCTTTCCTCCTCTTCTTGATCATGCTTTTTAGCCCCTTATTGATATATGTTGCCTTCCTTTACCTATCCGGGAATTTGGAAGCAAGAAAGCGAAAAAGCAAGTGAAAGACGACAGTGAAAGTGGAGAAGTGTTAGACAACAATAGGTTTGGGGATGTTAGCCATGAGGATGAGTAACTCGGCACAATTCACATAGCCAAGATATTGTGGCTTGCCAAAGTCCGATTGATTGATAGTCCTAACGGGTCATGGTATGTGCATCAAGGTTTGAGGCATCTCGAGAAATTGAGATTAGCTTATCTCCAAGGCTTCGTTTATTGTGAACCTCTATCCATATTCTCAAATGGTGAAAAGTAACGAAATATGCTGAAAAGAAGCAAGAAAATCTTGTTGATGAAGTGAAAGTTCAAGTGAAGTATGATTAGCTTTCCTATACATTCCATCCCTAACACGTTTCTTGATCTTTGATTGAAAGTCCTTGAGACCATGTGCATGTTGTTTGACTTTGTGGTTTGAACTAGATTGTTCACGATTGAGTTTGATGATTATGATTTACTATACATTCTATAATCTCAAGTGAAGTATGATTAGCTTTCCTATATCTATGACTTGTTTCGATCATTTATTGATTCTTACTAGCTATGAAGCATTTTCTGAGGGTGATCTATGGGAAGAAGCACACAACCAAAAAGGTTTTGAAAGTTTTTTCGCTGAGTTTTAATTGAGTATAATTCATTCTGTTTTGTGTCTAATATTTGAACCTTGCTTGAAGCCAAGCAAGAGGCAAGTATGAGGTATTTTGATAGTATGAATTATTATCTATATTTTGGATATGGTTTTGGCATTTTCTCATCATAATTTTTCATGCATGTAAATGTATTCTTAGTGTTTATGTCGTTATTCATTTACTCGGGTGGTGCAGACGAACCCAACAAAGGCAACTCCTCCTGAAACTTGTTGACGGTCTCAACAATAAGAAGATCCTTGAATCCAGCCTCGAGGAAATCCTGAAGTCAATCTCTCCTCATAGCTACAGGGTAGTAGCGATCCCTGATCGCAGTCTTCATCTGCTCATAGCTGGTAACCTTACTGTGTATGGTCCTCCACCAATGATGAGCCTGATCCTACTGCAATGTATTTGCTATGTTGACTCGACGTCTATCTGGGCAATAGATAGGCTCCATAGCAGAATCCAACTGTCCTAGCAACAACTCCACCTCTAATCCTTTCTTGCCTCCGAAAGAAGGAACTCTTAGCTGGTTGAAAGCCTTCAACCAACAATCGGGTCTCGGCTCTCTCGCTTCCTCGGGTGCTCTAGCCACCTCAACAACTCTAGTAGGCGCAACAACAACATGCGTCACTCTCTGCGAAACCTCATCCGATCTCGCGGGAACTGGCGGTGCTGGTGCAAGTCTTCTAGTCCTGATAGCCTGCTCGACTCTCTACACCTAGTCGCGGCATGTAGATGCTCCGATGGATACTTGACAAGACTCGGTCGACTGTGCTCGCTGTGCTCCGGACCTAGTAGCGGTCCGTTCCCAGCCTCAGGAACAACGCTCTCAGCAACTTCTTCAACGAATGCCTCAACAATAGGCGGGTTAGAACTAGGGCTTGGCCCCAACCTCTAGCTAGTGGAGGTCTTCCTGCACATCCTCGACCACAAACTGCAGATGGAAGAGGTGGTCGCGCCATCTGGTATAAGGATAGATATATAAGAATATATAAGACCACGCTATCACTTAAAGCAGAAATCCATGATAAGTACATAAAGGCCAATATAGCGGAAAACTAACTCCTGAGATCTGCGGAGGTAGTAGTGTCGCTCGTAAATCTATCCCAGACCGACAAGTTTAAAACACAACCCCCTTTTGAAAATGTAGACCTCTTGCGGGTTCTGTTTATTTGTCTATTCAACCTTTAGAAGATTTCGAGTGCCATTGTTGCCAAACTAGAGCTTTGATACCATATTGTAACACCCCAAGTTCTGGGAACTCGAAGCTTACGGGCAAGGACCTCAAAATGGGTCCCGACCCTCAAAATAGCAACGACACAACGAATCTTACAGCAAGGCACACATAAATGAAAACCAAAACTTATAACAAACACAAAGGTTTAAACAAAGGGAAGCATAAGAGTTCAAAAGAAATTGAAAGAACAACAACTGAATATAACCCCGATCCCGTCCTATAATGTACGGTAACCCCGACGGATCACACCGTCCGAATCACTCAGCAACATCCCTAACTTGCGGAAGATCTACAATATCGGTATAAATTGTTAGCTAACAATGGTATAGATCATTAGCGAACAACACAACAAGCCAAAACAATCAAACTAATATACGGAATGCAACTAAGTAAGTCCCTTACCTCACTCGAAGGTAACTCACAGATCAAACAACAACTCAGTTTCCAACAGGAAAGGAGGAAGGAAAGCCAGTTAACACAAGGCATCACAAATCAGGAACAAAATGGTTGCTAGAAGTCTATAACATCTAGTCTCAATGATCTCTAAGAGATCTCCACAAGCTAAGGATAGATGAAAGGACGTTCTACGGTTAAGAATGTGATAAGAAAGCCGGTCCATAAGATAGAAGATCGGATCTTCTATCTATGGAAGGAAATAAAACGAATGAAAATCAGATCGGGCGTGATCTGTAGTCAACTGCACGGGCGGCTTGCCGCAGGGGCGGCACACCCTTCACCTCGGGGCGGTGAAGGCTAAAAATAGGATCTTACACCTTGTCGGCGTAGGAGTTTTGACTCGAGCGATGTCGAGCGACTCGAGCGATGCCATCTTGTATCTACTAGCATCCGCTCCCGGGCCAGAGCAACTCGAGCGATGTCATCTTGTATCTACTTTGGAGCTACTTCATCAACTCTACTAGACTCAGCCCAACACAATGGTGTACGGAATTTCCGCTCATACAAAGCCTCGTAAGGATCCATCCCGATAGACGTGTTGCAACTATTATTATACGAAAACTCTATAAGGGGAAGGTAATCTGGCCATACATGTCCCTAATCCAGCACACATGCTCGCAACATGTCCTCTATTGCTTGGATGGTCCTCTTAAATTCACTATGAGTCTGTGGGTGATAAGCAATGGTAAAGTGGAGACTTGTCCCAAAATCCATATGTAGTTGCTTCTAAAACCTCAAGGTAAAACGTCCTTCTCTATTGGAAACGATAGTCCTCGACATTTCATGGAGTCTAACAATGTGTATGGTGAACTCCTTAGCTAGACGACTCACGGGCCACGTTTCCTTAATTGGAATGAAACGGGCGGTCTTCGTCAGTCGGTTAAACACTACCTAGGTAGCATCAAACTCTCTATTGAGTCTCAATCCCGTGACAAAGTTCATGGAGATGTCCTCTCACTTCCACTGTGGCACGGGCAAAGGATGGAGCTCTCTTCCGGACCTGCGATGCTCAATCTTGACCTGCTAGTAGGGCACACACATATCGAGCCAAGTCGGGCTTCAAACCACCCCACCATAAGGAACATTTCACGTATTTGTACATCTTACTTGCTCCTGGATGTACTGAGTATGGGGTACCGTGAGCCTCACCCAATATCCTCTCTCTCAGCTCACTATCTGATGATACACAAATACGATCTTGACGTCTCATCACTCCATCAACACCAATGGTCAAATGAGGTGCCTCATCTTGAGACATCTTGTCTCGGATCCTAATCAAAGTCGGACAAATCTCATGCTTTTGTCGAATCTCTCCCAACAGATCAGGTAGTAACTCCAAAGTAGCCAAGAGAGGGTCTAAGTCCGGGAACTGAATCTCAACCTCTAACCATGCTACATCTCTCTACAACTGAGGATGTACAATCAACCGGGCTTGATTACATGATTTATGACACTAGTTTAGGAACTCATTTAGGTAGTTTTTCCCTTGTTCATGCATGGTTTGACGTTCATTTGTGACATTTGCGCCTAACTGAGTCATATGGCTACAAATGATATCTATACGGGATTTTGTCAGTTTTATATCCTTAGTTTTCCCGTTCTAGAGTATTTATATCCTTATTACTCTCCTACTCGGTTCTTCAGGCGGGTAGGTTAAGCTATCCACAAAGAGAGGTTGTAGGCTAGGGTTAGCATTTAGCTTGGGAGACAAGCTCGCACAAGGGAGGCCAAGAGACCAGAAGAGAGGCAAGCAATGGACGGGTTCCCTGGCCCCCGCAAATGAACAAAAAGGCAAGGAAAGGGAGAAAAATAAAATAAAAGAAAATTAGGGGACAAAGAAAAATGGGAATAAACTCAATAGAAATATTTGGAACAGGATTCTGGATTGGAATAACATTTCCGACTTTCAGGTAAAATAACTTACGAAAAATATACAATTCAAATATATATGAATATACTCGTAAAAATATAATTTACAATATAGAAATCGTTCTCGTAAAATATTTACTATAATAATTTAATAACTTAAATATGGTTAATATAAATATATAAAGTAGATAAATATATACATATGTACTCGTAAAAGTTAAATTATGACATAAAAATACTCGCAAATATATTTAAGCTCTCTAAAATATTAATAAAAATACGGAAAAGTATATATCGGAAACACACTTTATTTTAGGGCGTTTCAAAAGTGAAAAAAAAACTATAAATAATTGATACGGGATTAGCCGCGAAGAACAAATCTAGACGAACAACCTGTTCTGAAGAATGAAGAACGCACAGCATGGACAACAATGAAAACAAGAAAACAAAAAGGGACAAGAAGAACCGAAAGGAACAATGATAGAACCCTTGGATTCGAGATCCAAGAACCAAACCAGTGACGATTCGACCCCGCTTCTTACAACTCCACACAATTGATCTGAGAATCGAGAGCACAAAGAGGGTGCGTTGTTAGACTTGCAACACCAATCCCGAAGGAGATTGACATACACAAGAACGAGAAAGCCAGATCACACACACAAACTCACGAGACAAGAATGATTGAATTCTCTTGGATTCAATTCTGAAATGCTCTCAGCAAAACTTGTATAAAACTTGTCTGCCTACAAAAGAAGAGAGAAAAGGCTTTATATACATCCTAGGCCTTTTCTTCTAAAACAAATTAAAGAAACTAATCACAATAATTACATTAAGAGAGAGTTAAATATAGCCCATCAAACATAGAACACAATTGAACCTAATTAAACTCTCCTATTCAGCCTCTCACGTCCACATACTTAAATGAATGTTCCATCCATGCACATGCACACACGTGAAACCCCTTGTATCTGATTTCAAGGCCTCTGCTTGTCCTTTGAAATGCGTCCCAAGGCCTGCCTAGAAACTAGAAACACAATTTAAGCTCCATTAATCATCTTGGCTGGGATGTGTTCGTGGTTGATCCACAAGATGGTCCTTAGACTTGATGAAGATGGACTTGGTTGAGCTTCATGGACCATGTTTAGGAAAAGAGCATTCATCTCAGCTTGACGTTTAGCTTGCGCTCTTGTTAGAGTCCCTTGAGGTGGTGAAGATGGAGTTAGCTCAGATGATCCTTCATCATTCTCCCTTTCTTTAGAAGAATTCGACCTCGAATTGCCTTGATCATCATCCAAGAGCGGAAAAGGACTTAGATCCCTCACATAGAATGTCGGATCACAAGCATAATCATCCGGCAAGTCAAGCACATAGGCGTTGTCACCCGCTTTGTGTAACACCTTGAAAGGCCCATTTCCTCTTGGGGAGAGCTTGGATTTCCGAAGCTGTTGAAACCTCTCCTTCCTCAAATGTAGCCATACAAGGTCGCCAGGTTCAAATATAATCTTCTTGCGTCCTTGATTCGCCTTTTTTGCATTGTATTTTCCTTTCTCCTCGAGCTTGATCCTTGTCCAACTATGTAGCTCCTTGATGTGTTCAACCTGCATTTTAGCACTTAAATCCACTCGCTCCTTCTTAGGTAACGGTGTAAGATCAAAAGGGGTTAGTGGATCAAAACCATAAACACACTCAAAGGGAGAGATGGAAGTAGATGAGTGGACGACTCTATTATAGGCAAACTCAACATGTGGCAAGACATCTTCCCATTCTTTCAAATTCTTCTTGATGACAACCCTTAGAAGTGTTGTTAGGGTCCTATTAGTTACTTCCGTTTGTCCATCAGTTTGGGGGTGGCTTGATGTAGAAAATAACAACTTAGTTCCTAGCTTTCCCCAAAGAGTTTTCCAAAAGTAACTCAAGAACTTAACATCCCTATCACTCACTATTGTCCTTGGAATACCATGTAACCTAACTACTTCTCGAAAGAACAAATTAGCTACATTGGCTACATCATCAGTTTTGTGACAAGCAATAAAGTGAGTCATCTTAGAGAATCGATCTACAACTACAAATATCGAATACCTTCCTCTTCTAGTCCTAGGCAATCCCACTATGAAATCCATGCTAATGTCTTCCCAAGGGGTTGTGGGGATTGGCAAAGGTGTATACAATCCATGAGGCTTCACTTTCGATTTAGCTCTAAGGCACTCTAAACACCTTTTAAGCACATTTTCAACATCCCTAAGCATATGTGGCCAATAAAAGTATGAGTGCAGCATATCATAAGTCTTATCTCTCCCAAAACGACCCATTAAACCTCCTTTATGGGCTTCTTCCACTTACAGCAAACGAAGGGAACACCTAGGTATGCACACCTTATCTACTCAAAACCGAAATCCCTCAAACACATAGAATTTATCTAAGAAACCTTTTTGCACACAAAGCTTATATGTTTCTCCAAAGTCAAGATCAGATTCATAGAGCTCCTTAATGTAAACAAATCCTAACACCCTAGCATCCAAAGTAGTTAGCAATGTATGCCTCCTAGAAAGAGCATCCGCAACTACATTGTCTTTTCCCTTTTTATACTTGATAACATGAGGAAAAGTCTCAATAAATTCCATCCATCTACCATGCCTCCTATCTAGTTTATCTTGACTCCGAAAATGTTTCAAAGATTCATGATCAAATGCAAAATAAACTCTCTAGGCCACAAGTAGTGTTGCCATGTCTTAAGTACTCTAAATAATGCATACAACTCTTTATCATATGTAGAGTAGTTAAGACATGCCCCTTTAAGCTTTTCACTAAAAAAGGCAATAGGCTTACCTTCTTGCATTAGCACACCTCCTATGCCAATTCCCAATGCATCACACTCCACTTCAAAAGGCCTAGTGAAGCCCGGGAGAGCTAGTAAGTGTCTCGGTGAGAACCAACTTCAGCTTGTTGAAAGCACGTTCTTGAGCTACTTCCCACACAAATGGTGCATGTTTCTTGCAACACAAATGGTGCATGTTTCTTGCAAATCTCCGTCAAGGGTGCAACAATGGTACTGAAGTCTCTCACAAAGCACCTATAGAAACTTGCAAGCCCATGGAAGCTCCTTACATGGCTAATGGATGTACGTGTTGGCCAATCTCGAATAGCTCTAATCTTCTCCTCGTCCACTTGTAAACCTTGTGCAGTCACTACAAAACCAAGAAATAAAACTTCATTATTGCAAAAGCTATCTTCATGTTGGCATACAAGTGTTCAGCCCTAAGGATAGAAAAAACTTCCCTTAGATGTTCTCCATGCTCCTCTAGGGACCTGCTATAGATTAAGGTATCATCAAAATATACTACAAAAAATCTCCTTACGAATTGTCTTAAAACATGGTTCATTAAACGCATAAAAGTAGATGGAGCATTGGTTAACCCAAATGGCATAACAAGCCATTCATACAACCCAAATTTAGTCTTGAAGGTTGTCTTCCACTCGTCCCCCTCCTTCATTCGGATCTGATGGTAGGCACTTCGAAGGTCTATCTTGCTGAATGTTGATACGGGATTGTCCGTGATTGAGTCGATCTAGGCACAATGATCTCGAACCAGGCTGAATGAAGCGATTTCAGAATACGGAATGGACGTAGGTGATGAAATGGCGCAGGAATGGTGAAGAGAAGAACCAAAGAGATGTCAACGAAGGAACCAAGGCTGAAGAGCCAAAACCCCAATCGTGAATGCTCTAGACCCGTCTCCAATACAACTTTACACTAGCTCCGGCTGGACTAGCACAAAGAGGGACTCGTGAAGGCTTGAAGCACCAATCCGAAGGCGGTTGACACAAACAAGCTCAGCCAAGCAACAACAGCAATGCCAACCAAAAACTCTCTTGTTCTTTGATTGATTTTGTGAAATCATTACAAATGTAATTCTAAGCAATTGGGAATAACGTAACTAATCTGCAGCCAAAGAGGCTATCTATATAGACTCTTTTATCTAGACAAAATAAAGAAAAGAAAATTAAAACATTAGTGGGAAGGTGGTAATAAGAGAGCTTCCTCTAATGTAGCTAACAACCTAACAAACAACTAATTCAGCTTAAAAATAGGCTGACTTATTCAAACTAATCCTAGGAGTGTGCTGGACGTTTTTTAAGAGCAAATTGGGCTATCCGAATGGGCTGAATTGTTCAACAGATCCATGAGTGATTTGGCTGTGTTTTAAGAGCCCAAATGATGATCCGAATGAGCTGACTTGTTACTCTCTTGGGCCTCCTGGAACGTGATCAGCTTGCTATCCTCTTGGGCTGCATTGGACATGAGCAACAACCTACCCTCTTGGACTGCCTTGGACGTGTTTGCTTGCCTCCCCTCTTGGGGTGCTTTGGACGTGATCAACAGCTCCTTCTCTTGGACTGCTTTGGACGTAATCAACAGCTTCTCCTCTTGGGCTGCATTAGACGTGAACAACAACCTCCCCTCTTGGCTTCTTTGGACGTGATCAACAGCCTCCTCTTGGACTGCTTTGTACGTGAGCAACATCTCCTCCCTCTGCTTGCTTGCTCCTGCATTCATCAAAAGATTAACACATGAGGTATGGCAATTAAATGGTTCATGCAATGTGCCAAGCAATAGCACTTCCCTTGACGTAGCTTCTTGGATCTCCTTAGCTCTTGCTCTAGTAATGGGACCTTGATAGCTTCCATGTGATGGTCCTACATCATCCACTCCTTCTTGGAAATAATTCGACCCCGAACTTTCATCTTGTTCCGAATCTCCTTCATAGGGGCTCAAATCACCTACATTAAAAGTGGTACTAACTCCATACTCTTCCGGTAAGTCCAACACATAAGCATTGTCGTTAATCCGGTGTAAGACTTTGAATGGTCCATCACCCCGTGGTGCTAGCTTGGAATGGCGTTTTGTCGGAAACCGCTCTTTCCTTAGATGTAGTCAAACTAAGTCGCCGGGCTGGAAAACCATCTTCTGACGTCCTTTGTTGTTCCGAGCTGCAGTTTCAACGCCCTTCTTATCAAGTGCAGCTTTGGTCTTAACATGAAGTTCCTTAATGTAGTCCACCTGTTCCAAAGCATCAAAAGCTACTCGATCCTTTCGAGGAATCGGTAATAAGTCCAAAGGAGTTAAAGGGTTAAATCCATAAACACATTTAAAAGGTGATAACGAAGAGGAAGAATGCATGGTGCGATTATAAGCAAACTCAATATGTGGTAACATGTCTTCCCATTCTTTTAAGTTATCTTTCAACATGGCTCTAAGGAGGGTCATTAGGGTCCTATTGGTGACTTCCGTTTGCCCATCTGTTTGGGGATGACTAGAGGTCGAGAATAGTAATCTAGTACCCATTTTTCCCCAAAGTGTCTTCCAAAAGAAACTCAAAAACTTGACATCCCTATCACTAACAATAGTTTTAGATATTCCATGCAATCTCACTATTTCCTTAAAGAAAAGATTAGCAACATTATATGCATCATCAGTTTTATGACATGGAATAAAATGTGCCATTTTAGAGAATCTATCTACTACCACAAAAATGGAATCTCTTCCTTTCTTAGTCCTAGGTAGTCCAACAATGAAATCCATACTTATGTCCTCCCAAGGGCTATTAGGCGTTGGTAAGGGTGTATACAGCCCATGGGGTTGTACCCTAGCTTTGGCCTTAAGACATTCAATGCACCTTTTCAGCATGTGTTCTACATCCCTTAACATATGAGGCCAATAAAAGTGAGTTTGCAACATGTGATAAGTTTTGTCCCTCCCAAAATGCCCCATTAGACCTCCTTTATGGGGTTCTTCCACTAATAAGATCCTAAGGGAACATCTAGGTATGCAAATCTTATCCACTTTAAACAAGAAACCTTCAAACACAAAATACTTATCATAAGGGCCTTGAGTAGTGCATCTATGAAATATCTTCCCAAATTCAGCATCATCCACATATAATTCCTTAATGTAAGTAAAACCTAACATCCTAGAATCCAAGGTGGTGATTAAGGTGTATCTCCTAGACAATGCATCCGCTACGACATTATCCTTTCCTTTCTTATACTTGATAATGTAAGGAAAGGTTTCGATGAACTCCATCCACCTACCATGCCGCCTATCTAGCTTATCTTGGCTCCTAAAGTGTCTAAGTGAATCATGATCAGTTTTCAAAACAAACTCTTGAGGCCAAAGGTAATCAATTTATCTCTCTCAACTTGGATACCATGAGGCGGGTTGCCATGTTTTGAGTACTCTAAACAAGGCATACAATTCTTTGTCATAAGTGGAATAGTTTAAGCATGCACCCTTCAATTTTTCACTAAAGAAAGCTAGAGGCTTACCTTCTTGCATAAGGACGCCGCCAATACCAATACCGGATGCGTCGCATTCAACCACAAAGGGTTTAGTGAAGTCCGGTAGAGCGAGTAGTGGTGCATGGGTGAGGCGTCTCTTGAGCTCTTCAAAAGCTCTTTGCTGCGGTTCATTCCACTCAAAAGGAACCTTCTTTTTGGTCAAAGCCGTGAGTGGTGCTGCAATGGTGCTAAAATCTCTCACAAACCTTCTATAGAATGTAGCTAGACCATGGAAACTCCTTACGTCACCAACCGACCTAGGAACGGGCCATTCATTGATTGCCTTCACCTTGTCCTCATCCACTTGCAAACCATTGGCACTTACTACAAAACTAAGAAAAATCACTCGGTTAGTATAGAAATCACACTTTTGAATATTAGCATACAAGTATTCTATACGCAATGTAGCAAGCACATCTCTCAAATGATTTTCATGCTCCTTTAAAGTCTTACTATATAGATAAGAATGTCATCAAAGTAGACTACAACAAATAAACCGATATAAGGTCTCAAAATACAATTCATTAATCTCATGAAAGTACTAGGAGCGTTAGTTAAGCCAAAAGGCATTACTAGCCACTCATAGAGTCCAAATTTGGTTTTAAAAGCTGTTTTCCATTCATCCCCTTCCCTCATTCTAATTTGATGGTAGCCACTCCTAAGGTCAATCTTAGTGAAAATGGTAGCTCCATGTAACTCATCAAGCATATCATCTAAACGGGGAATCGGGTGTCTATACTTGATAGTAATGTTATTGATTGCTCTACAATCAATACACATTCTCCAAGTATTATCCTTCTTGGGTACTAGCAGGACGGGAACGGCACAAGGACTAAGGCTTTCCCGCACATACCCCTTATCTAGCAAGGCTTGAACTTGGTTCTGAATTTCCTGGGCTTCCGTAGGGTTCATCCTATAGGCGGGCCTATTGGGAAGAGTGGCTCCGGGTATTAAATCTATTTGGTGTTCAATGCCCCTAATGGGCGGCAAGCCGGCTGGAATCTCCTCAGGAAAAACGTCCCTAAACTCGTCTAACAGCCCCTGAATAGCACTAGGAAGTGGAATCGTAGAGTCATGAGGCACATTTACTAGAGATTTACACAAACTCATCATTAGCACATCAATAGAAGCATAGTTAGTGACATATTCATTCCTAGACTCAAGATAGCTACTTGTTGGTTGTACTAACAATGTTTGATGGGTTTTGTTCTCTTTACTCTTAGGCCGTGTGATCTTAGGCTGTGGAGGGGTTCCTTGCTCTACCCTCTTGTTCTCATAGTACTCGGCTATTTGTAAAGGTGTCATAGGTTTAAGTGTTAAAGTTTTACCTTTATGCTCAAAGCTATATTTGTTAGAAAACCCATCATGAACAACTTTCCTATCATATTGCGATGGACGGCCAAGCAGCAAGTGACAAGCATTCATAGGCACAACATCACATGTAATAACATCCTCATATGATCCTAATGTTATATTGACCTTAGTTTGCTTATTGACCTTAAGTTCTCCACACTCATTCATCCAATGTAGTTTATATGACCTAGGGTGATAAAATATAAGAAGTTGTAATTTGTTTACCATTTCAGTGCTAGCTATGTTGCAACAACTTCCTCCATCAATTATCACATTACACACTTTGCCTTTAATACTACACCTAGTATGAAACAGATTTTCACGTTGGTTATCCTCACAAGGTGCTAATTGGACATGCAAAGTTCTCCTAGCTATCAAAGATTCACCTTGTTCATACTCAATGCAATCATGATGCTCATTTTGTTCATTGTCATCAATTAATGCATTTTCATCATCTAATTCCACATCATCCTCACTCTCATATTCTCCTAGATGGTTTGTGATCAAAGTGCGTCTATTAGGACATTCTCTACTCATATGACCTCTACCTTGGCATTTAAAACACAGTGTCCCTAGTTCTAGAGTTAGAGATAGGAGTACTCCCTCGATGATCAGTTGAAGGCTCATTCAAGGATCGTGGTGTAGTGGACGGTGTAGAAGACCTTCTTTGCCCTTCTTGGCCCATAGGTGCCAATTTTCTCTCTTCCTTCCGGCCTCCTTGCTCCTTGCTGTTGTTGTTAGGCAGCAGCCGGCTCCCTTGTGCTTTCCAAGCGTTGGGCGTTCCATGGGTGGTTTGTATTCCCGGTTTCGCACCTTAGTCTTCCTTTCCACCTTGATGGCCAAGTGTTTTCTTGCTGTATGGATACATATCAACCTCATTAGCCAAATTAGAATTCAGAATACGAAGGTACCTTGCCATAGTGTTTTCTTCATCTTCTAGAACGTTGGCCTTCACCATAGCAACTTACATATTCGTATAAGCTTCCTCAGCGCTAAGAGAGCCTTGTCTCAAATTTTCCAGCCGTTGTCGAAGCTCTCGGGTATAGTGAGGTGGGACGAACCTAGCCCTCATTAGTGCCTTCATATGCTCCCATGTGGTGATTTGAGGATCCAATGTTCGAACTCTTTCTTTGACTACGTGATCCCACCATACCAAAGCATAGCCTTGGAACTCGAGAGCGGCTAGCTGAACCTTCCTAGGCTCGCTAAAGTTGTGACACAACCATATTTGCTCAACTTTAGTTTCCCACTCCGTGTAGACGTCGGGATCACACTTTCCTTCAAAGACGGGAATTTTGATTTTGACTTTTCCGAGTCCGTCTTGCTCTTGATAGGGCCGAAAGTTATCTCGTCCTTGCCTTGGCTGCTGGAATGGCCGATTGTAACCCTCCCACGTGTGGTCCTCAAAATGAGCTTCATTCCGTCGCTGAAAGTTATCAATAAAGGGTGGCATGTTAGAAGCATTAGGGGGTTCGTTGGAATGTAAATTACCTTGATCCGGATGACCCGGCTCTCTAGTAACACGTGAAGGACCGCCAAACTCATAGTTGGTTCTCAAAGGTGGTGTCCCGGCTGGTGGTGTTCGTGCTTCCATAGACTCCACTCGTTTGGATAGGTTAGCTACGGAATCGGACAATTGTTTCAATAGACTGATCATCTCAGGCGTGACGGTCTCGCTACTCGACTTGTTGGGACTTAGGGACCTGAACATGCTCAAGTAACAAACAAAGAACCGGTTAGGTTAGAAAAGCAAAGATCTCACTTGTGTATCGCTCACACTCTCGTTGGTATTGCCTAGCTGGTGGCTCGAGTTGGAAGGATCCAACACCTTAAGATCGCGATTTCCGAACCTTCTTAGCAACCCTTTGAAACTAGAACTGCTGAAACTAAATGTTAGTGTCGGAGATGGATCAAGACACCCCTAATTGGAGTGTTGACCGTTGGGTTGGTGTAGGTACGGTGAATGTGTTTAGAATGACGTTTTGAGCTGTTTGAAAGAGTTTACTTGTGCTTGATGTAGATTAATAAGGGCCAGCCGTTTTTTGTATGTGTTTTTTTTTTTTTGAAAAATCTCTTAGACTTTGTCAAAGATTTGAGGGAGAGAAGGTAACCTGAAACTGATTGCAGCGAGAATTATAGGAGAGCAGGTTACCGAATTGTGTATGCAGCGTTTGAGCTCTCTTTTTGTTTTGTTTTCGTTTTGTGTTTACCTCTCCTCAAGATGTTGTCCAGCACTAAGAACCCTTGGCTTTTACCTTTGAACACTTCAAGCACAAGTTAAACCTCAATTGGATAAGCAATATGTTAACAAAGAAGAAAGGAGTGATCAATTATACCAACTGAGCTCTGATACCAACTGATACGGGATTGTCCGTGATTGAGTCGATCTAGGCACAATGATCTTGAACCAGGCTGAATGAAGCGATTTCAGAATGCGGAATGGACGTAGGTGATGAAATGGCGCAGGAATGGTGAAGAGAAGAACCAAAGAGATGTCAATGAAGGAACCAAGGCTGAAGAGCCAAAACCCCAATCGTGAATGCTCTAGACCCGTCTCCAATACAACTTTACACTAGCTCCGGCTGGACTAGCACAAAGAGGGACTCGTGAAGGCTCGAAGCACCAATCCGAAGGCGGTTGAAACAAACAATCCGAAGGCGGTTGAAACAATCCGAAGGCGGTTAAAACATTAGTGGGAAGGTGGTAATAGGAGAGCTTCCTCTAATGTAGCTAACAACCTAACAAATAACTAATTCAGCTTAAAAATAGGCTGACTTATTCAAACTAATCCTAGGAGTGTGCTGGACGTTTTTTAAGAGCAGATTGGGCTATCCGAATGGGCTGAATTGTTCAACAGATCCATGAGTGATTTGGCTGTGTTTTAAGAGCCCAAATGATGATCCGAATGAGCTGACTTGTTACTCTCTTGGGCCTCCTGGAACGTGATCAGCTTGCTATCTTCTTGGGCTGCATTGGACATGAGCAACAGCCTACCCTCTTGGACTGCCTTGGATGTGTTTGCTTGCCTCCCCTCTTGGGCTGCTTTGGACGTGATCAACAGCTCCTTCTCTTGGAATGCTTTGGACGTAATCAACAGCTTCTCCTCTTGGGCTGCATTAGACGTGAACAACAGCCTCCCCTCTTGGCTTCTTTGGACGTGATCAACATCCTCCTCTTGGACTGCTTTGTACGTGAGCAACATCTCCTCCCTTTGCTTGCTTGCTCCTGCATTCATCAAAAGATTAACACATGAGGTATGGCAATTAAATGGTTCACGCATTGTGCCAAGCAATAGCACTTCCCTTGACGTAGCTTCTTGGATCTCCTTAGCTCTTGCTCTAGTAATGGGACCTTGATGGCTTCCATGTGATGGTCCTACATCAGATGTAGTGGCGCCATGGAGCTCATCTAGCATATCATCGAGGTGGGGAATAGGGTGGCGGTACTTAATGGTTATGTTGTTGATAGCCCTACAATCAACACACATCCTCCAAGTGTTGTCCTTCTTAGGCACTAATAGGATAGGAACGGTGCAAGGGCTAAGGCTTTCTCTAACGTATCCCTTATCTAGGAGGTCTTGGACTTGGGTTTGGATTTCTTGACTCTCCTTAGGGTTCATCTTATAGGCTGGTCTGTTAGGAAGTGTAGCTCCGGGAATAAGGTCAATCTGATACTCTATGCCTCTCAAAGGTGGAAGGCCATGAGGTATCTCTTCCGGAAACACATCCTTAAACTCTATGATGGCTGTAATGGTAGGGGGTAAGATAGCCTGTGTTTTTTCACTCACTAAGGTTAGCTCTTTACACAACCTCATCAAGATGGTATCTAACGGTAGGTACTCACTTTGGAACTCAAGTTTAGAAGCTAACAAGGCCGTAGGAGTCTGATTTGTGGGCTTAACCAAGAGATTACTAGGTTGTTGGCTAGGGGATGTGTCTATGGCAGGTTCTTGGTGTCTCGATGACTTGCTCTTGTTCACTCGCCTTCTTCTTCTCAAATGCCTCCGCAATCTGCATGGGAGTCATAGGTTTTAGAGTAACGGGTTTTTCATTAAAAGTTAATGAATACCTATTAGTAAAACCATCATGCATAACTGTCCTATCATATTGCCAAGAACAGCCTAATAACACATGACAAGCTTGCATAGGCACAACATCACATAAAACCGTGTCTTCATAATGGCCTAAAGTAAAAGTGATCTTAGCTTGCCTATTAACCTTTAACTCACCACATTCATTCATCCAATGTAGCTTATATGGCCTAGGGTGATAAAATGTAGGAATTTGCAACTTAGATATCATTTCCGTGCTAGCAATATTGCAACAACTTCCTCCATCAATAATAACATTACAAACCTTTCCTTTAACCGAGCATCTAGTGTGAAACAAGTTTTCTCTTTGGTTATCTTCACAAGGAGCATTTTGTGCACTCAAAGTTCTCCTAGATATCAAGGAATTATCATGCTCAAGACTTTTATCACAAATCATGGAAGTGTTAGCTAGGAATGAGCTAGGATGATCAAATAACACTCTCTTAGCTAATAAACAATCTCCTTGCTCATATTCAATCCCATCATTATCCAAATCATCATGATCATGCATATTAAGCTCAAAATCATCATTATCATGCTCATGCTCAGATTCGGACTCATATTGCCCTAAATGGTTAACTAGCAAAGTTCTTTTGTTAGGACAATCCTTCATCATGTGCCCTCTTCCTTGGCACTTAAAACATACAATATCCCTAGCTCTAGATGAAGGGTTAGAAGTCCCTTGAGTGCCTTTAGGTAGTGTAGGCGTGGACTTGGTAGGGGCTGCATAAGGAGCCTTGCATGGGCCTCCTTGCTCCGGGGCTAGCTTCTCCTTGCTTGGCACCTCCCGTTTGTAATTCCCTTGTTGGCGGCCTCCTTGGCTCCTCCATGAGCTAGGCGCGCCATAGGCAACCTTACCTCCTTGACTTCTTGCCTTCATTTTCCTTTCTACTTTGATTGCTAGGTGGAGCAATTTTGTCATAGAGCTATAGGGAAAAAGATCTATCTCGTTAGAAAAACTTGAATTGAGAATACGAAGATACCTAGCCATTGTAGTCTCTTCATCCTCTCGCACATTAGCCTTTACCATGGCCATTTGCATGGCATTATAGGTCTCCTCGGCGGTCATGGCTCCTTGCCTCAAGTTCTCCAACCTTTGCCTCAATTCTCGAGTGTAATGTTGAGGCACAAACCGAGATCTCATCAAGGCCTTCATGTGCGCCCAAGTAACTACCGGTGCATCCAAAGTTCTCCTCCTTTCCTTCACCAAATCATCCCACCATATCATAGCATAATCAATAAACTCAAGAGCTGCGAAATGTACCTTCTTATGCTCGGGAAAGTTATGGCATGACCATATGTGTTCTATCTTCGCCTCCCAAGCCATGTACACGTCCGGGTCACATTTGCCTTCAAAGCTTGGGATCTTCACCTTTACTTTGCCAAAACAAACATACTCCGGATCTCGCTCCCTCCTTGGCTGGCCACCATAGGGCTCACGCCTCTGCTCGTCTTGGCGCCGGCCGTCATGAGGTCTCCGGGGCTGTTGGCGCTCCCTTCGTCCGTTTGGCCTCCATTCCTCGTCATCTCTATCACCGTCCTCATCCTGCTCATAAGCTTGATTCTGAAACTGTTGAGGATAGGTATGCTAATTATCATGTATAATGGGAGAAGAAGGGATAGAAACGTGCTCCTCGAAAGCAAGATTGCCCCATCCCGGTTGGGACACGGTGTGGCCTAAGCCTTGGATATTCCGAGAGGGCTGCGTGGCATTAGAGTGCCGGGCTGCTTGAAATGCCTCTTGTTGGCTTTGGAGTGGTATTCGATCTTGCCCTTGGTGTTGAGCCCTCGAGTGGTCTCCTACCTGCATGTTGCCTCCTAGTGGTCGAGGCTCCGGAACTACCTTAGACGCCATGATGTAGGGTCATCCGAGCTAGATCCATCTTCAACACCACATGGAGCCCTGACAAGAGCTCAAGCCAAACGCCAAGCGGAGATGGATGCTATCTTCCTAGCCATGGTTCAAGAAGCTCACCCAAGCTCACCTCCAATGAGTCCAAGGCCCGTCATGATGCTTAGCCACATTGGACCAGCCAAGAAGAAGTTGAATGGAGCATAGGAGAGCTTCACGTGTGCATGTGCATGGCTGGAGTGAGAAGCTAGTTAGAAAGTGTTAAGTAAATCCTAGAATAGTCTATTTTCTGGATTTATTTAAAACACTCTAATTCGTAAATATTGTATTTATTTTTCTTTTCTATTTTTAGGAGAGAAGGTCTAGGTTGTATATAAAACCTTTCTCTCCTCCTTTTTAGTTGGTAGATTACGTTAAACAGATTGCCTATGTGCCAAAATTGAACCTTTTGAGTTCAGCCTATTATCTCGTGAGAATTGTGGTGTTAGCATAGCTTTCTCGTTCTTGTGTGTGTCAATCTCCTTCGGGTTGGTGCTACAAGTCGAATCGAAGCAACCTCTTTGTGCCTTCGATAACTCTAGATCGATTGTGTGAAGTTGTAAGAAGCGGGGTCGAATCGTCATCGGTTTGGTTCTTGGATAATCGAATCCAAGGGTTCTATCATTTTGTTCCTTTCGGTTCTTCCTTCCTATTTTCGTTCCCCCTCTTTGTTTTGCACGTTTTCATTCATTTTTGTTTGCTGAATTTCGTTTGCTTCTATTCCCGAAAACAGGTTGCTCGTCTAGATCCATTCTTCGCGGCTAATCCACGTATCAATTAGTATTAGAGCTAATTGACGTTCAACCTACAAAAAGAGTCGGTAAATCATTCAAAAACCAAAAGTGTCTCGTTTTCTTGTTTGAGTCTTGCTTTGTTTTGAGTCTATTGCCATTGCCATTTCTATTCCAAGTTTTTGATTGAACTAACAAGTTTGTTGCTTTTGTTTGTGAATTTTGGACGCCGGCACCCCTCCTACACCACGCCTACCACCAGCCCTTGTGCCTACCACCACGCCTGCCACCAGCCTTGCCCCACGTCCAAACACAAACACCAAACTAGCCCTAAACGTTCAAAAAGAGAGGTTGAATCTCCAGCCTATTTTCAAGCTACCCACCACCTCTTTCCTCCACATTTTCAGCCTATTTTTGAATTTTCACCCTTGGTTAGCTATTTACTTGGTCAACTCCTATCCTCTTGCAACTAAATAGATTTTCTTAGCATTTTGTTTTATTTTTCTTTAATTCCAGCACCAATATTCGAATAGCTGGTTGTTATTTGTTTTATTTGTTTTTATTTTAGTAACTAGATAGCTAGCAACTCTCAAGTTGTTATAGGATTTTATTTCTTTCATTTTTATTTCATTTGTCTCTTTTGAATTCAAATTGAGGCCTGATTTAAAAAAAAAAAGAAAGAAAGAAAAGAAAAGAAAGAAAAAGAAAAGAAAAGAAAAGAAAAGAAAGAAAAAAAATGAGCCGTAGTTATTCATTTTCATTTCATTTCATTCTTGCTAGCCTACTCTTGTTTTATTTCATAGTTTGTAATAGTTGAAGTTGTGCTTGCTAAGTGTTATTTTCAGCAACCAAAGAGGACTACAAAGGAGCTCATCTCACTCAAAGGACCAAGCCATTCACGCCTAGCCTAGCTTCACCCTAGCCTAGCCAGGCCTTGGCCCTCGCCTAGCTCACTTCACTCGAGCCACGCCCTAGCCTTGACCAGCCCTTCTACACACACCTTCGGTGTCCAAGGTTTGCTTGCTTAGGCTTGACGAGTAAGTTCTTTCAAGGCTTATCCTGAGTTCAAATTTTGAGTCCATACTTAGTTGCATATAACATTCGTGCAACTTGTCCTTTCCGTTTTGAGTCGTTTCTTCTCTTTTATTGAGTCAAACACGTTTTAAGGTGATTGAAATCGAACTTCGCTTCTACTTTAAAGCTTTTGTTTGGCTAAGTATTGAACTCACGTGAGGTTTTTGACTAATACAAGACGAGCCATCAACAAGCTTGTTGAGCACCATAGAGAGTGAGAGTTTGCTTTCGAGTGATACACTTGTGAGGCGTTTATGTTTTAGCTAACCTAACGTGTTTGAGTGTTTTAGTGTCTTTGAACAATGTCAGGAACTCCCACAGGTACGCCAAGCCCCGAGCCTATTACTCTGGAGTTGTTTAACCTTATCAAGGGCTTCAAAGATAGCATTGAAGGGTTAACTACAAGGTTGTCCAACTTGGAGGCGTCTAAGGTAGTTCCGGAGCCTCGGCCACTAGGAGGCAACAGGGAGGTAGGAGACCACTCGAGAGCTCAACACCAAGGGCAAGACCGAATACCACTCCAAAGCCAACAAGAGGCGTTTCAAGCAGCTCAACACTCTAATGTCACGCAACCCTCTCGGAATGTCCAAGGCTTAGGCCACGCCGTGTCCCAACCGGGATGGGGCAATCTTGCTTTCGAGGAGCACGTTTCTATCCATTCTTCTCCTATTATACATGATAATATGCCTAACTATCCTCAACAGTTTCAGAATCAAGCTTATGAGCAGGATGAGGACGGTGATGGAGATGACGAGGAATGGAGGCCAAACGGGCGAAGGGAGCGCCAACAGCCCCCGAGACCTCATGACGGCCGGCGCCAAGACGAGCAGAGGCGTGAGCCCTATGGTGGCCAGCCAAGGAGGGAGCGAGATCCGGAGTATGATGGCCTTGGCAAAGTGAAGGTGAAGATCCCAAGCTTTGAAGGCAAATGTGACCCCGACGTGTACATGGCTTGGGAGGCGAAGATAGAGCAAATATGGTCATGCCATAACTTTCCCGAGCATAAGAAGGTACATTACGCAGCTCTTGAGTTTATTGATTATGCTATGATATGGTGGGATGATTTGGTGAAGGAAAGGAGGAGAACTTTGGATGCACCGGTAGTTACTTGGGCGCACATGAAGGCCTTGATGAGAGCTCGGTTTGTGCCTCAACATTACACTAGGGAATTGAGGCAAAGGTTGGAGAACTTGAGGCAAGGAGCCATGACCGCCGAAGAAACCTATAATGCTATGTAAATGGTCATGCTAAAGGCTAATGTGCGAGAGGACGAAGAGACTACAATGGCTAGGTATCTTCGTATTCTCAATTCAAGTTTTTCTAATGAGATAGATCTTTTTCCCTATAGCTCTATGACAGAATTGCTCCACTTAGCAATCAAAGTAGAAAGGAAAGTGAAGGCAAGAAGTCAAGGAGGTAAGGCTGCCTATGGTGCGCCTAGCTCATGGAGGAGCCAAGGAGGTCGCCAACAAGGAAATTATAACCGGGAGGTGCCAAGCAAGGAGAAGCTAGCCCCGGAGCAAGGAGGTTCACGCAAGGCTCCTTATGCAGCCCCTACCAAGCCCACGCCTACAATACCTAAAGGCACTCAAGGGAGTACTTCTAACCCTTCATATAGGGCTAGAGATATTGTATGTTTTAAGTGCCAAGGAAGAGGGCACATGATGAAGGATTGTCCTAACAAAAGAACTTTGCTAGTTAACCATTTAGGGCAATATGAGTCCGAATCTGAGCATGAGCATGATAATGATGATTTTGAGCTTAATATGCATGATCATGATGATTTGGATGATGATGGGATTGAATATGAGCAAGGAGATTGCTTATTAGCTAAGAGAGTGTTATTTGATCATCCTAGCTCATTTCTAGCTAACACTTACATGATTTGTGATAAAAGTTTTGAGCATGATAATTCTTTGATAGCTAGGAGAACTTTAAGTGTACAACCTGCTCCTTGTGAAGATAACCAAAGAGAAAACTTGTTTCACACTAGATGCTCGGTTAAAGGAAAGGTTTGTAATGTTATTATTGATGGAGGAAGTTGTTGCAATATAGCTAGCACCGAAATGATATCTAAGTTGCAAATTCCTACATTTTATCACCCTAGACCATATAAGTTGCATTGGATGAATGAATGTGGTGAGTTAAAGGTTAATAGGCAAGCTAAGATCACTTTTACTTTAAGCCATTATGAAGACACGTTTTTATGTGATGTTGTGCCTATGCAAGCTTGTCATGTGTTGTTAGGCCGCCCTTGGCAATATGATAGGAGAATTATGCATGATGGTTTTACTAATAGATATTATTTTGTATTCAATGGTAAAACCGTGACTCTTAAGCCTATGACTCCCTTGCACATTGCGGAGGCATTTGAGAAGAAGAAGGCAAGTGAGCAAGAGCAAGGACAAGCTAAGAAGGGGAGCAAGTTGTCGAGCCAAGACCCCTCCCTAGCCACGCCTTCTGACCACCAACCTAGCACCCTTGTGTCCACGGCCACAAAACAGCCCACAACAGCCTTGTTAGCTTCCAAACTTGATCTACAAAATGACTACCTACCCTTAGACACCACCTTGATGATGTTGTGTAAGGAGCTCACCTTGATGAGTGATGAAGCCAAGGCTAGCTTACCACCTACTATCTCAGCCATCCTTGAGGAGTTTAAGGATGTGTTTCCGGAAGAAATACCACATGGCCTTCCACCTTTGAGAGGCATTGAGCACCAAATTGACCTTATTCCCGGCGCCACACTCCCAAATAGACCAGCCTACCGAATGAACCTAAAGGAGAGTCAAGAGATCCAAGCGCAAGTTCAAGACCTCCTAGACAAGGGCTACGTGAGGGAGAGCTTAAGTCCGTGCGCCGTGCCCGTGCTCTTGGTGCCTAAGAAGGACAACACATGGAGGATGTGTGTTGATTGTCGAGCTATCAACAACATCACCATCAAGTACCGCCACCCTATTCCCCGCATAGATGACATGCTTGATGAGCTACATGGCACCACCACCTTTAGCAAGATAGACCTACGGAGTGGATACCATCAAATCTGAATGAAGGAGGGGGGCGAGTGGAAAACAGCCTTCAAAACTAAGTTTGGTTTGTATGAGTGGCTAGTTATGCCATTTGGGTTAACTAATGCTCCTTCTACTTTTATGCATCTAATGAATCATGTTTTGAGACATTTTATAGGAAAGTTTGTTGTAGTATACTTTGATGACATCTTAATCTATAGCAGGTCCCTAGAGGAGCATGAAGAACATCTAAGGGAAGTAGTTCTTACCCTTAGGGCTGAACACTTGTATGCTAATCTTAAGAAATATAGCTTTTGCACTAATGAGGTTATATTTCTTGGTTTTGTAGTGACTACACAAGGCCTACAAGTGAATGAGGAGAAGATTAGAGCAATCAAAGATTGGCCCACGCCAACATCCATCAGCCAAGTAAGGAGTTTCCATGGGCTTGCAAGCTTCTATAGGCGCTTTGTGAGAGACTTTAGTACCATTGTCGCGCCCTTGACGGAAATCTGCAAGAAGCATGATACGGGGATTAGCTGCGAAGAATGGATCTAGACGAGCAACCTGTTTTCGGGAATAGAAACAAACGAAATTCAGCAAACAAAGATGAAGGAAACGTGCAAAGCAAAGAGGGAAAACGAAATAAGAAAGAAGAACCGAAAGGAACAAACGATAGAACCCTTGGATTCGATTATCCAAGAACCAAACCGATGACGATTCGACCCCACTTCTTACAACTTCACACAATCGATCTAGAGTTATCGAAGGCACGAAGAGGTTGCTTCAATTCGACTTGTAGCACCAACCCGAAGGAGATTGACACACACAAGAACGAGAAAGCTATGCAAACACCACAATTCTCACAAGACAAGAGGCTGAACTCAAAGGGGTTCAATTTGGCACTTAGGCAATGAGTTTAACGTATTCTGTCTACAAAAGGAAGAGAGAAAGGTTTATATACAACCTAGACCTTCTCTCCTAGAAAATAGAAAAGAAATAAAAACAATAATTACAAATTAGAGTGTTTTAAATAAATCCATAAAATAGACTAATTTTAGGCTTTATTTAACACTCTCTAACTAGCTTCTCACGCCAGCCATGCACATGCACACGTGAAGCTCTCCTATGCTCCATTCAACTTCTTCTTGGCTGGTCCAATGTGGCTAAGCATCATGACGGGCCTTGGACTCATTGGAGGTGAGCTTGGGTGAGATTCTTGAACCATGGTTAGGAAGATAGCATCCATCTCCGCTTGGCGTTTGGCTTGAGCTCTTGTTAGGGCTCCTTGTGGTGTTGAAGATGGAACCGGCTCGGATGACCCTTCATCATTCTCCCCTTCTTTAAAAGGATTCGACCTCGAATTTCCTTGATCATCACTAAGGGGTGGAAAAGGGCTTAGATCCCTCACATTGAACGTGGGATCACAAGCATAGTCGTCCGGCAAGTCTAGCACATAGGCATTGTCACCAGCCTTGTGTAGCTCCTTGAAAGGCCCGTTTCCTCTTGGAGAGAGCTTGGACTTCCGAAGTTGTTGATACCTCTCCTTCCTCAAGTGTAGCCATACAAGGTCACCGGTCTCAAATGTAACCTTCTTCCTTCCTTGGTTTGCCTTGGTTGCGTTGTATTTGCCTTTCTCCTCAAGCTTAATCCTTGTCCTCCTATGTAGCTCCTTGATGTGTTCAACCTGCATTTTAGCACTTAAATCCGCTCGCTCCTTCTTAGGCACTAGTGTAAGATCAAAAGGGGTTAGTGGATTAAAACCATAAACACACTCAAATGGAGAGATGGAAGTAGACGAATGCACAACTCTATTATAGGCAAATTCAACATGTGGCAAGACATCCTCCCATTCCTTTAGATTCTTTTTTATGAAAACCCTTAAAAGTGTGGTTAAAGTCCTATTAGTTACTTCCGTTTGCCCATCAGTTTGGGGGTGGCTTGATGTAGAAAATAACAATTTCGTGCCTAGCTTTTCCCAAAGAGTCTTCCAAAAATAACTTAAGAACTTAACATCCCTATCACTTACTATTGTCCTTGGAATTCCATGTAACCTAACTACTTCCCGAAAGAATAGATTAGCTACGTTGGCCGCATCATCAGTTTTGTGACAAGCAATAAAGTGAGCCATTTTTGAGAAACGATCTACAACCACAAAAATCGAGTCCCTACCTCTTTTAGTCCTAGGCAATCCCACAATAAAGTCCATACTAATGTCTTCCCAAGGGGCTGTTGGGATGGGCAAAGGTGTGTACAATCCATGAGGCTTCACTTTAGATTTAGCTCTAAGGCATTCTAAGCATCGTTTAAGCACATTTTTAACATCCCTAAGCATGTGTGGCCAATAAAAGTGTGAGTGCAGCATAGCATAAGTTTTATCCCTCCCAAAATGACCCATTAAACCTCCTTTATAGGCTTCCTCTACTAACAACAATCGAAGGGAACACCTAGGTATGCACACCTTATCAATTCGAAACAAAAATCCCTCAAACAAATAGTATTTATCCAAGGAACCTTTTTGCACATAACTTATATGTATCACCAAAATCAATATCAGATTCATAGAGCTCCTTAATGTAAACAAAGTCTAATACCTTAGCATCCAATGTAGTCAACAATGTGTACCTCCTAGAGAGGGCATCTGCCACTACATTGTCTTTTCCCTTTTTATACTTGATAACATAGGGAAAAGTCTCAATAAATTCCATCCACCTACCATGCCTCCTATCTAGTTTATCTTGACTCCGAAAATGCTTCAAAGACTCATGATCGGAATGCAAAATAAACTCTCTAGGCCACAAGTAGTGTTGCCATGTCTTAAGCACTCTAAACAAAGCATATAACTCTTTATCATAGGTAGAGTAATTAAGACATGCTCCTTTGAGCTTTTCACTAAAGAAAGCAATAGGCTTACCTTCTTGCATGAGCATGCCGCCTATGCCAATG
Source organism: Fagopyrum homotropicum (assembly GCA_033239125.1). Taxonomy (NCBI): domain Eukaryota; kingdom Viridiplantae; phylum Streptophyta; class Magnoliopsida; order Caryophyllales; family Polygonaceae; genus Fagopyrum; species Fagopyrum homotropicum. The sequence continues at coordinate 67,058,477 of BSWB01000005.1, forward strand.
CCCGAAGCGTCACACTCCACTTCAAAGGGCCTAGTGAAGTCGGGAAGAGCTAGCAAGGGCGCCTCGGTTAAGACCAATTTCAGCTTACTAAAGGCACGTTCTTGCGCCTCCTCCCACACAAATGGCGCATGCTTCTTGCAGATTTCCGTCAAGGGCGCGGCAATGGTACTAAAGTCTCTCACAAAGCGCCTATAGAAGCTTGCAAGCCCATGCAAACTCCTTACTTGGCTGATGGATGTTGGCGTGGGCCAATCTTTGATTGCTCTAATCTTCTCCTCATCCACTTGTAGACCTTGTGTAGTCACTACAAAACCAAGAAATATAACCTCATTAGTGCAAAAGCTACATTTCTTAAGATTAGCATATAAGTGTTCAGCCCTAAGGGTAAGAACTACTTTCCTTAGATGTTCTTCATGCTCGTCTAGGGACCTGCTATAGATTAAAATATCATCAAAGTATACTACAACAAACTTCCCTATAAAATGTCTCAAAACATAGTTCATTAAGCGCATAAAAGTAGAAAGAGCATTAGTTAACCCAAATGGCATAACAAGCCACTCATACAAACCAAACTTAGTTTTGAAGGCTGTTTTCCACTCGTCCCCCTCCTTCATTCGAATTTGATTGTAGCCACTCCGTAGGTCTATCTTGCTAAAGGTGGTGGCGCCATGTAGCTCATCAAGCATGTCATCTAGGCGGGGAATAGGGTGGCGGTACTTGATGGTGATGTTGTTGATAGCTCGATAATCAACACACATCCTCCATGTGTTGTCCTTCTTAGGCACCAAGAGGACGGGCACGGCGCACGGACTTAAGCTCTCCCTCACGTAGCCCTTGTCTAGGAGGTCTTGAACTTGCGCTTGGATCTCTTGACTGTCCTTTGGGTTTATTCGGTAGGCTGGTCTATTTGGGAGTGTGGCGCCGGGGATAAGGTCAATTTGGTGCTCAATACCTCTCAAAGGTGGAAGGCCATGTGGTATTTCTTCCGGAAACACATCCTTAAACTCCTCAAGAATGGTTGAGATAGTAGGTGGTAAGCTAGCCTTGGTTTCATCACTCATCAAGGTGAGCTCCTTACACAACATCATCAAGGTGGTGTCTAAGGGTAGGTTGATGTAGGACCATCACATGGAAGATATCAAGGTCCCATTACTAGAGCAAGAGCTAAGGAGATCCAAGAAGCTACGTCAAGGGAAGTGCTATTGCTTGGCACAATGCGTGAACCATTTAATTGCCATACATCATGTGTTAATCTTTTGGTGAATGTAGGAGAAAGCGAACCAAGGGAGGAGACCATGGCGACGTGCTCATTTCCCAGGCATCTCGAGGAGACCATGCCGACGTGCTCACTTCCCAGGCAGCTCGAGGAGACCATGCAGACGTTATTCACTTCCCATGCAGACCAAGAGGATAGGTTGTTGCTCACGTCCAAGGCAGCCCAAGAGGGGAGGCTGCTGCTCACATCCAAGGCAGCCCAAGAGGGGAGGCTGCTGCTCACGTCCAAAACAGCCCAAGAAGGTAGCCAGTTGATCATGTTCAAGGAGGCCCAAGAGAGTAATCAGCTCCCTCATTCGGATCATCATTTGGGCTCTTAAAAACCATCCAAATCACTCATGTATCTGTTGAACAAGTCAGCCCATTCGGATAACCCATTTGGCTCTTGAAAACCGTCCAACTCACTCCAAGGATCTGTTTTGAATAAGTCAGCCTATTTTCATGCTGATTAGTTGTTTGTTAAGTTGTTAGCTACATTAGAGGAAGCTCTCTTATTACCACCTTCCCACTAATGTTTTAGTTTTCTTTTCTTTATTTTTGTCTAGATAAAAGAGTCTATATATAGCCTCTTTAGCTGCTGATTAAGTACGTTATTTTCATTGCTTAAGAATTACAATTGTAATCATTCACAAAATCAATCAAAGAACAAGAGAGTTTTTGGTTGGCATTGTTGTTGTTTGCTTGGCTGAGCTTGTTCGTGTCAACCGCCTTCGGATTGGTGCTTCGAGCCTTCACGAGTCCCTCTTTGTGCTAGTCCAGCCGGAGCTAGTGTAAAGTTGTATTGGAGACGGGTCTAGGGCATTCACGAAGTGGGGTTTTGGCTCTTCAGCCTTGGTTCCTTTCGTTGACTCTCTTTGGTTCTTCTCTACACCTTCCTGCGTCCATTCACCATCCACGTTTCATTCCGCATCTGGATTCGCCTCATTCAGCCGGATTCGGGATCATTGTACCTAGATCGACTCATTCACGGACTAATACCGTATCAGTTGGTATCAGAGCTCAGTTGGTACAATTGATCACTCCTTTCTTCTTTGTTAACCTTATTGCTTATCCAATTGAGGTTTAACTTGTGCTTGAAGTGTGCAAATTCAAAAGCCAAGGGTTCTTAGGGCCGGAGAACATCTTGAGGAGAGGTAAACACAAAACACAACAAAAGCATAAAGAGCTCAAACGTTAAATACCAATTCGGTAACCTGCTCTCCCACAAATCTCGTTGCAATCAATTTCGGTTACCTTCTCTCCTACAAATCTTTGACAAAGTGTAAGAGATCTTTCAAAAAAAAAAAAAGAACAATAGAAACCGGCTTGCCTTTTATTAATCGACATCAAGCACAAGAAAACTCCCTCAAAACGTCATTCTAATCACAAATCACCATACCTACACCAACCCAACGGTCAATACTCCAATTAGGGGTGTCTTGATCCATCTCCGACACTAACATCAGTTTCAGCAGTTCTAGTTTCAAAGGGTTGCTAAGAAGGTTCGAAAATCGTGATCTTAAGGTGTTGGATCCTTACAACTCGAGCCACCAGCTAGGCAATACCAACGAGAGAGTGAGCGATACACAAGTGAGATCTTTGTTTTTCTAACCTAACCGGTTCTTTGTTTGTTACTTGAGCATGTCCAGGTCCCGAAGCCCCAGCAAGTCTAGTAGCGAGACCGTCACGCCTGAGATGATCAGTCTATTGAAACAATTGTACGATTCCGTAGCTAACCTATCCAAACGAGTGGAGTCTATGGAAGCACGAACACCACCAGCAGGGACACCACCTTTGAGAACCAACTATGAGTTTGGCGGTCCTTCACGCGTTACTAGAGAGCCGGATCATCCGGATCAAGGTAATTTACAGTCCAACGTCCACCCTAATGATTCTAACATGCCACCATTTGTTGATAACTTTCAGCGACGGAATGAAGCTCCTTTTCAGGACCATACTTGGGAAGGTTACAACCGACCATTCCAGCAGCCAAGGCAAGGACGAGAACGAGATAACCTTCGGCCCTATCAAGAGCAAGACGGACTCGGCAAAGTCAAAATCAAAATTCCGGTCTTTGAAGGAAAGTGTGATCCCGACGTCTACACGGAGTGGGAAACTAAAGTTGAGCAGATCTGGTTGTGTCACAACTTTAGCGAGCCTAGGAAGGTTCATCTGCCGCTCTCGAGTTCCAAGGCTATGCTTTGGTATGGTGGGATCACGTAGTCAAAGAAAGAGTTCGAACATTGGATCCTCAAATCACCACATGGGAGCATATGAAGGCACTAATGAGGTCTCGGTTCGTTCCACCTCACTATACCCGAGAGCTTCGACAACAGCTGGAAAATTTGAGACAAGGCTCTCTTAGCGCTGAGGAAGCCTATACGAATATGCAAGTTGCTATGGTGAAGGCCAAGGTTCTAGAGGATGAAGAAAACACTATGGCTGGGTATCTTCGTATTCTGAATTCTAATTTGGCTAATGAAGTTGATATGTATCCATACAGCACCATGGAGCAATTACTACACTTGGCCATCAAGATGGAAAGGAAGACTAAGGTGCGAAACCGGGAATACAAGCCACCTCATGGGACACCCAACGCTTGGAAAGCACAAGGGAGCCGGCTGCCTAACCACAACAAGGATCAAGGAGGCCGGAAGGAAGAGAGAAAGTCGGCACCTATGGGCCAAGAAGGACAAAGAAGATCTTCTACACCGTCCACTACACCACGATCCTTGAATGAGCCTTCGAGTGATCATCGAGGGAGTACTCCTATCTCTAACTCTAGAACTAGGGACATTGTGTGTTTTAAATGTCAAGGTAGAGGACACATGAGTAGAGAATGTCCAAATAGACGCACTTTGATCATAAGTCATCTAGGAGAATATGAGAGTGAGGATGATGTGGAATTAGATGATGAAAATGCCTTAATTGATGACAATGAACAAAATGAGAATGATGATTGCATTGAGTATGAACAAGGTGAATCTTTGATAGCTAGGAGAACTTAGCATGTCCAACTAGCACCTTGTGAGGATAACCAACGTGAAAATCTGTTTCATACTAGGTGTAGTATTAAAGGAAAAGTGTGTAAAGTGATAATTGATGGAGGAAGTTGTTGCAACATAGCTAGCACTGAAATGGTAAACAAATTTTCAACTTCTTACATTTTATCACCCTAGGCCATATAAACTACATTGGATGAATGAGTGTGGAGAACTTAAGGTCAATAAGCAAACTAAGGTCAATATAACATTAGGATCATATGAGGATGTTATTACATGTGATGTTGTGCCTATGAATGCTTGTCACTTGTTGCTTGGTCGTCCATGGCAATATGATAGGAAAGTTGTCCATGATGGATTTTCTAATAAATATAGCTTTGAGTATAAAGGTAAAACTTTAACACTTAAACCTATGACACCTTTACAAATAGCCGAGTACTATGAGAACAAGAGGGTAGAGCAAGGAACCCCTCAAAAGCCTAAGATAACACGGCCTAAGAGTAAGGAGAACAAAACCCATCAAACACTGTTAGTACAACCAACAAGTAGCTATCTTGAGTCTAGGAATGAATATGTCACTAACTATGCTTCTATGGATGTGCTAATGATGAGTTTGTGTAAATCTCTAGTGAATGTGCCTCATGACTCTACGATTCCACTTCCTAGTTCTATCCAGGGGCTGTTAGACGAGTTTAAGGACGTTTTTCCTGAGGAGATTCTAGCTAGCTTGCCGCCCATTAGGGGCATTGAACACCAAATAGATTTAATACCCGGAGCCACTCTTCCCAATTATCTCTACAATATTCTAGATTTGATGTTCCAATCTCGAGAAGTTTGGAGAAAGAGGTTCGACCCGCCTTTGGATCGATTAAAGGATAATTATCGACTTTACTAAAGGATAATTATCGTCTTCACTATAAATAGCGGAAAATCCTTTATTAATTCATTTTCTTTCACGTTTCCTCGTAAAAGCTCTGATTTCTCTCAACCTTCAAAGTCATATCTACTCTCCGTTTCTAATCCGATTTCATTTCCGTTTGAGTTTCTGGATTCCTCTCTTCATTCTCTTCATAACGGTACCGAGTTTCTACATTTCCGAGTATATGGAGGGTTGGTCGAGCATATATGTCACCAGGACGGTTCCGTCGCTCAGATTCTGATGAATTTGATGTTATCCATGCGTAGCCTGCGTCGTTGTGATTCCGAATCTTCTTTCAGATCGTCAATCGGGTTAGTAACGAATAAGTTATGAATTTATTCGTTTTCCGTACTACGATTTGGCCTAAATTGAGTTTAGGCTTGTCAAATAGGATAATTAGAAATTCCATTATGGTCATTATATTATTCAGGTGATTATGGGTTGTTTGTTTGATGAAATCTGATAACAGGGATTTTAGAAATTGCCTGCGGGCAAAACGTTATTCTGGCAAAATCTAATTAATTAATTAAAGGTTAATTAATTAAATTAGGATTAGAATTGAGATTGAGGAATGTTGATTAAATACTACCTTGAGATTTGAGGAATTGTGAGTTATGTTAAAATATTGAGGTTTAGTTGGTTGTGAGGCTTATAGATTGATTATGATCCTTATGGATCCCTTGGGTCTAGATGTGACCTTTGTGATTGATAGGAGTATTGATATCTCTTTATGCCTTGTTATTAGGCAATGTCCCTCTCAGGATTGGAGGTTGATCGTGGTTATGATTGTACGAGGTTGAGGTAAGTCCGTAGGACTTACTTAGCTGCCATCCTTATATTGGGTGTTTGCATGAGTGGTGTATGCTTTATATGTTTGCTATGATAGCATGAGTTGTCGTTTTTATCGACCTATGTTTTATTGACTGCCCCACTGCGTGGCTGTGATAACCTTTCCCTTTCATCCCGCCGTGGAGTCTGGGAGGTTCTCTGATGTCGGGCCAGACTGGTTTACAGGAAGGGCACAATCCACTCCCATAGGGTACACGGATTGTGTGACCGATACTCGTACAGCTGGACATTGCACTCAGAGGCGGGGATGTATCGGTCCTCGTGTCACATACTTTCATCTATCTATATATATACGGTTTTTGAGTGAATGGTTATTATATAAAGATAATAAATGGGTAAATGTGTGATAGCATGCTGAGGTGTTTATCTTTCATGATTGTGTTTGTGCTTATGCATTACCTCATATATGTATGGTTAGCTAACGGTTTCATACCGTGTTGTAGATGTTTACAGGTTAGGCACTACTGGGTGATCTGGCAGGGTGACAGGCCGAGGACTCTCGTACATTAGGTGGTTGGTTTGGGGTTGTTGTGTTTCCCCTCTGCGTGAGGATGATCTTTTGTACCTCCTGTGTGAGGATGTCGTTTTATATACTCGGCTACGTTGTTGTTTACTTTGGGTCGTACAGTTTATACTATTTTATGTATTTGTTTCTTATCTGTCAGTGCCATGTTGTAAGGTTCAGTGAACTTGTTGTCAAGCTAGGTCAGGATCCATTGTGAGATCCTAGCCCAATGTGACATCCCGAGTCCCGCGGATTCGGGGTGTTACAGAGTTGGTATCAGAGCCTTAGGTTGACAACAATGGCACTTGCTACCTGCAATGAGGTTTGATAGGTAAAATAAACAAAGCCCACATGGGATCTGACATTTTCAAAGGTTTTGGTTTTAAGTGTGGTTTTGGGATAGAATGTACGAGAAGTCGTTACCTCTGCCATGGATCTCTGCAGCGTAGATATGTATATATATTTGTGTGTACTATGGATTATGTGGATGTATTATATACATATCGATACCTATGGCATATATATAGCCTTATAAGATTAGGTGCGTATATCCTACAGATGACTCAGATTGGAGTAGTATCTGTAGTGGGATGAGGTAGGGGTACACCCCCTCTTCTTCCAGTAGTGATAGGTCAGGGACCAGTTTCCGCTGTTGTATCGCCTATGGCAAAGAACGAGTTTGAAGAGGTTGATCGTGTCTCAACGAGTAGATCCGAGTTTCAAGAATATATGTAACAAGTATATGAAGCGGTGATAGCGGGTAGATCGACACCGGATTTACCAACAATTGTGAGATCAACTGAAGCTTCTGGATCCGGAAAGAAGCAATGGACTGAATCAGTTACTGGAGAAGCAAAGATGATGAATGGGGAACCAAGTCCGATATCAGGACAATCTAGTAATCCTTTGGCCATGAAGATGACTGGCAAGAAACTATAGTGTTTTAATTGCGTGGAAGTTGGGACACTGGCAAGCTGTGTGCCCCAAAGGCGCCCATCATATGCTTTACGTGTGGTAAAGCAGGGTATAGAGCGAAGTTTTATCGACAGGGCAAGGCGTTGCCTTTACAAGTTCCCTCTCGGAATAAGATCATTCAAGGTGGACGACGAAGATTGAGTTACCCTTCAGTTGCACAGGTTGCAAGAATGAGACAATTATGTTACAATTGTGGCTATCCAGATCATTTGCATTCTGAGTGCCCTTTGGCACCGATAGCTTGTTTCATATGTGGTGAACTAGGTCATCTAGCCCCTTTCTGTCAGCAAGGTAGTGTTTCTTCCCAGCAAAACCTTCCTCTTTCCGGTGTTGAAAGAGTGGAAGTGGAGGCTATAGTGAGGACCTCAGTGATACTTGAGGAGCATAGATCCGAGATCAAGTGATGATATGTAGTGGAGCTACGGGAGTTAGCTGTTACAGGTACCATTCTCGTTAATGGTTTACCTAGTGGAGTTTTGTTTGTTATGAGTGTTATGCACTTCTTGTCTTTCGATGCATGCGTTAATGGTTGATCTTTGATATATAGTAGAAGGTGAACCTTCCTTTACAGGATTACCAGTTAGGGGTCTGAGGTACCCGCGAGATATGTGTTTATTTCCTTATTCCAGGACTTGTGTATGGCTTGTAGACTTCTTTGTCATGCCGTAGGTGCATGAGGAAGTCATTATGTGTATGGATTGTATGAATATATATCATGCGGTGTTAGATATTAATAGTAAGGCTATTATAGTCTTTACTGAGATGGTAATTAGAGGTCTTCTAAGGTTAAGACCTTTGAAGAGACGGGTTTGTCATCAGGACTGTACGAGCAGCGAGCTGATAGCACAGGGATGTGACGCCTTCTAGTGCTATACCATGAAGGAGCGAGATAGTCTAATAATAAAAGGTATTCCAGTTGTTTATGAGTTTATAGACGTGTTATTGAACCGTCTAGTTGCCACCTCAGCGGAGTGTGGACAATGTTATCGAGTTGAGTATGATACAAGATTGAATGGGAAAGCCACACTATATGGTGCTTGTTGAGATATTGTACTAATAACTTGAAAAGTTAATCAAAACAGGTTTACCCTAGTGGGTTCCATGTTCCATATTGATGACCTGATGAGTTAGCTTCAAGAAGCAATTGTGTTTTCAGGATTCCTTTGTGTTCAAGATATCCCTAGTCATGGATGAGAGAGCAGCATGTGTATGAGATAGCATCCCATACCCGTTATGGACACTACGAGTTTGTAGTGATGTCATTTGGGTTGACAAATGTTTTAGTAGTTTTTATGGAGTTGATGAATAATATCTTCATCGACTTCCTTGATCAGTTGGTGGTGGACTTCATGGATGACATGTCGGTATACTCTCATAGCAGAGAATAGTAGACCGGTCGTCTGAGGACCGTTCTGCAGATTTCGAGAGATAGAGGGTTGTATGCTACGCTCTCTAAGTGTAAGTTGAGATGCCAGTGGTAGCCTTTTTAGGTCATGTTGTCTCCGCCAGTGGGATCATGGTTGACCTGGCGAGAATTAAGTATGTTGTAACATGGGAGATACTGATGAACATTAAGGAATACGTAGTTTTCTCGGCTTAACCGATTGCTACCAATGCTTTGACGAAGGATTTTATATGATTACGTATTCATTTGCGAGTCTTTTGAGAAGACCACCATAACTACGTGATGAAAGCAGTGTGTCTATGTTTTGAAGAGTTGAGGAGGTATTTGACCTCTGCTTCCATTTTGTTGTAGTTAGAAGATTTTTGGGATCCCGTGATTTACGGTGATACATCCCAACTAAGTCTGAGATGTGTATTACCACAGAGGAGTAGGGTTATTGATATGTGTATTTACAGCTGAGAACGTATGATGAGAACTACCCGATTCATGATTTAGAGTTAGTAGTGGTAGTTCAAGCCTTTAAGTTTTGAAGACCGTACCGGTGTGATCTTCATGTCAGATTTCTATAGATCATAGAAATCTGAAGTATATTTTATGCAACAGGGGTTGAATAACCGTTAGTGTTAAGAGCTTAAGTTGATCAAGACTTTGACCTGGAGGTTCCATATCATTCAGAAAAGTTGAATGTTGTTGCCGATAACTTGAATGGAGAGACGCTCCAAGAGAAGATGATTGTGAGACTGATAGTTCAAACTCAACTTCAGAGAGATCTAGCTTGGCTAGAGTTGGACAATCAGTTCCTTGATGAGGATACCCAATTATACCTCAGAGGTTATACCTGGTCTGTTGGATGAGGTCCAATAGAAGCAGGAGACCTGCCCGGCCTTGACAAGGTTTAGAGAAAGGATGTCTCGTACTGAGACACCATAGTTCTCCATGGGAGTAGATGGACTGATGAAGAGTCATGACCACTTTTGTGTACCTGCTGATGCAGATGGAGACAGAGAATATTATGGTATACCCATTGTACGCCTTATTCAGTACATTCATGTACGAGTAAGATGTACCACGAGATGAGACGATTATATTGTATGAAGCCGATATAACCAGATTTGTGATACAATGTGTGACCTGTTAGCAGGTCCAGATAGAGTATTTCCGATCTAGAGATAAGCCTCACCCACTACTAGTGCAATAGTAGAATTTGGGAGGACATCTCTATGGACTTTTTTTTATGGGATTGTGACCCAGTAGAAGATTTATGTTATCTGGATTGTTGGTAACAAATTAATGAAACCGGCACGTTTCATTTCTATCAAAAGGACGTGGCTAGTGAATGAATTGGCTGAGGAGTACACTAGACAGATAGTGAGACTCCATGGTATATCGAGAACGATCATTTCTGATCGAGATTGATGTTTTTACTTTGAGATTTTGGGCAGCAGATTCAGACTGCTTTGGGGACGAGTATGTACCTCATGACTACACTTCACCCCTGACATTAATGAGTTTATTATATAACAATGAAGGACGTGCATCTTTTTGGGATGACCCTATGAGGCAATATATATAGACATAGATGTCGTATATCCTTATGCTAGAAGTGATCTAGCAGTAGTAGTGGAATAACACCTTACCAGATTCAGGATTTTATAGTTCAAGTAACGTTGATTGAAGGAAGAATGCTGGTTGTACAGAGTCGCCATATATTATATGTAGACAAGAGGCATTAACCTCTAAAGTTCAAGCGAGAGTTCATGTCCGGCTGTAAGTATCTCAGCTGCGAGACGTTAGACGTGTTAATATGGAAAGGGAACTGAGTTTCCAATATGATGGTTTATTTGAGATCGACCAGTACGGAGAAGGTAGCATGATGTTTAGCTTTGCCTTTGAGATTAGAAGATATTCACCCAGTATTTCATATGTCTCAACTGAGGAAGTATATACCAGACTCGAGACACCTTGTGAGTTACGATGATTTGATGGTTGAGTCCAACCACACTTTTGTTGAGCATTCGATTACATTCTTGGAATGAGATATGAAACGCTTGCATTCGAAAGACATTCTCATATTGAGGATATAATGGTCAAGATGAAGACTTGAAGAGGCTATGTGAGAGACTGAAGATAGTGTCCTGAGGAACTATCTAGAGTATATGTTGGGACAGACCCATTTGTGGGAGCACGAGTAGATCTTAGTGCTATCTTGATGAATGTTGTTCTTATGTGCTTATATGCCTTGATGTGTTATTCCATGCTAGTTGTTATGTGATTTATGATCTTAGTAGATCTTGATGCGCTAGCGTGATGTATGCTATAGCTAGAGATGATTACTTCCTTCACGCTACCCGAGTATGATTATATTTATAGCTGGAAATGGTTCTTTCCTTCATACTATTTGAGTAGGATTAGGATTCAGCTGCAGATGGTTCTTTCCTCCATGCTACCTTGATGGACATAGTTCAGTGGAGATGTGATTCCTCCATGCGATATATATGTTTATGGGTTGGCTAGAGATGTATTTCCTCTATGCCTATGATATGTTTTGACTAGAGATGTGCTTCCTCTATGCCATGTGATGTGGTATGGCGAGAGACGTGATTCCTCTACGCCTTTGGGTAGCGTTATGGCCCTGTTTCTTGGAGATGATGATTCCTCATGTTTATACTTGAGGTTATAGATTGTTATAGGTTGTGATCTTTTGAACGGAGATGTGATACCTCCGATAGAAAGAGTGAGAGTTATACCTCGGCGTATGGGTCCGAGAGGATTTGGGAATTGTTCAAGTTTCGGGTCGAAACTTTGTTTTAAGGGATGTGTGATGAAATAGCTAGGATTTCGAATTCTAATTAATATTGATTAACTTAATCATTGATAGTAATTAATATATAACTCGCGAAGACTTCGCAAGTGATGAGTAAGAGTCTCACCGTTATGTTCCTGGCGTAACTTTGGACGTTTAGGGAAATTTTTACTTTTTCCCCCGGGTAATTATTTTTACCCTCCGGTGTTATTTGGAGCATTTGGGAGCTCCAATTAATAAAAATGCAATTGAGAGAAATGATCAGGACATCGGATATGTCCTAGATATGAAATAACATGGAGAGGCAAAACGGCCAAAAGAGTCGCTATTTCGTTTCTTAACGGCTAAGAAAGACGGCTTAGGAATACACGTTTTCCGAGGCAGTTGTGGAATAATTATCCCTACAATATTCCAGATTTGATGTTCCAATCTCGAGAAGTTTGGAGAAAGAGATTCGACCCGCCTTTGGATCGATTAAAGGATAATTATCGACTTTACTAAAGGATAATTATCGTCTTCACTATAAATAGCGGAAAATCCTTTATTAATTCATTTTCTTTCACGTTTCCTCGTAAAAGTTCTGATTTCTCTCAACCTTCAAACTCAGATCTACTCTCCGTTTCCAATCCGATTTCAATTTCGTTTGAGTTTCTGGATTCCTCTCTTCATTCTCTTCATAACGGTACCGAGTTTCTGCATTTCCGAGTATATGGAGGGCTGGTCGAGCATATATGTCACCAGGACGGTTCCGTCGCTCAGATTCCGATGAATTTGATGCTGTTCATGCGTAGCCTGCGTCGTTGTGATTCCGAATCTTCTTTCAGATCGTCAATCGGGTTAGTAACGAATAAGTTATGAATTTATTCGTTTTCCGTACTGCGATTTGGCCTAAATTGAGTTTAGGCTTGTCAAATAGGACAATTAGAAATTCCATTATGGTCGTTATATTATTCTGGTGATTATGGGTTGTTTGTTTGATGAAATCTGATGACAGGGGGTTTAGAATTTGCTTGCGGGCAAAACGTTATTCTGGCAAAATCTAATTAATGAATTAAAGGTTAATTAATTAAATTAGGATTAGAATTGAGATTGAGGAATGTTGATTAAATACTACCTTGAGATTTGAGGAATTGTGAGTTATGTTGAAATATTGAGGTTTAGTTGGTTGTGAGGCTTATAGATTGATTATGATCCTTATGTCCCTTGGGTCTAGATGTGACCTTTGTGATTGATAGGAGTATTGATATCTCTTTATGCCTTGTTATTAGGCAGTGTCCCTCTCAAGATTGGAGGTTGATCGTGGTTATGATTGTACGAGGTTGAGGTAAGTCTGTAGGACTTACTTAGCTGTCATCCTTATATTGGGTGTTTGCATGAGTGGTGTATGCTTTATATGTTTGCTATGATAGCATGAGTTGTCATTTTTATCGACCTATGTTTTATTGATTGCCCCACTGCGTGGCTGTGATAACCTTTCCCTTTCATCCCACCGTGGAGTTTGGGAGGTTCTCTGATGTCGGGCCAGACTGGTTTACAGGAAGGGCACAATCCACTCCCATAGGGTACACGGATTGTGTGACCGATACTCGTACAGCTGGACGTTGCACTCAGAGGCGGGGATGTATCGGTCCTCGTGTCACATACTTTCATCTATCTATATATATACGGTTTTTGAGTGAATGGTTATTATATAAAGATAATAAATGGGTAAATGTGTGATAGCATGCTGAAGTGTTTATCTTTCATGATTGTGTTTGTGCTTATGCATTACCTCATATATGTATGGTTAGCTAACGGTTTCATACCGTGTTGTAAATGTTTACAGGTTAGGCGCTACTGGGTGATCTGGCAGGATGACAGGCCGAGGACTCTCGTACATTAGGTGGTTGGTTTGGGGTTGTTGTATTTCCCCTCTGTGTGAGGATGATCTTTTGTACCTCCTGTGTGAGGATGTCGTTTTATATACTCGGCTACGTTCTTGTTTACTTTGGGTCGTACAGTTTATACTATTTTATGTATTTGTTTTATATCTGTCAGTGCCATGTTGTAAAGTCCAGTGAACTTGTTGTCAAGCTAGGGTCAGGATCCATTGTGAGATCCTAGCCCAATGTGACATCCCGAGTCCCGCGGATTCGGGGTGTTACATTTAGAGTACTCAAAACATGGCAACATTACCTTTGGCCCCAAGAGTTTGTTTTGAAAACCGATCATGATTCACTTAGACACTTTAGGAGCCAAGATAAGCTAGATAGGCGGCATGGTAGGTGGATCGAGTTCATCGAAACCTTTCCTTACATTATCAAGTATAAGAAAGGAAAGGATAATGTCGTAGCGGATGCATTGTCTAGGAGATACACCTTAATCACCACTTTGGATTCTAGGATGTTAGGTTTTACTTACATTAAAGAATTATATGTGGATGATGCTGTATTTGGGAAGATATTTCATATATGCACTACTCAAGGCCCTTATGGTAAGTATTTTGTGTTTGAAGGTTTCTTGTTTAAATTGGATAAAATTTGCATACCTAGATGTTCCCTTAGGATCTTATTAGTAGAAGAAGCCCATAAAGGAGGTTTAATGGGGCATTTTGGGAGGGCCAAAACTTATCACATGTTGCAAACTCACTTTTATTGGCCTCATATGTTAAGGGATGTAGAACACATGCTGAAAAGGTGCATTGAATGTCTTAAGGCCAAATCTAGGGTACAACTCCACGGGCTGTATACACCTTTACCGACGCCTAATGGCCCTTGGGAAGATATAAGTATGGATTTCATTGTTGGACTACCTAGGACTAAGAAAGGAAGAGATTCCATTTTTGTGGTGGTAGATAGATTCTCTAAAATGGCACATTTTATTCCATGCCATAAAACTGATGATGCATATAATGTCGCTAATCTTTTCTTTAAGGAGATAGTGAGATTGCATGGAATACCTAAAACTATTGTTAGTGATAGGGATGTCAAGTTTTTGAGTTTCTTTTGGAAAACGCTTTGGGGGAAAATGGGCACTAGATTACTATTCTCGACCTCTAGTCATCCCCAAACGGATGGGCAAACGGAAGTCACCAATAGGACCCTAACGACCCTCCTTAGAACCATGTTGAAAGATAACTTAAAAGAATGGGAGGACATGTTACCACATATCGAGTTTGCTTATAATCGCACCATGCATTCTTCCACTTCGTTATCACCTTTCAAATGTGTTTATGGATTTAACCCTTTAACTCCTTTGGACTTATTACCGATTCCTCGAAAGGATCGAGTAGCTTTTGATGCTTTGGAACAGGCGGACTACATTAAGGAACTTCATGCTAAGACCAAGGCTGCACTTGATAAGAAGGGCGTTGAAACTGCAGCTCGGAATAACAAAGGACGTCGGAAGATGGTTTTCCATCCCGGCGACTTAGTTTGGCTACATCTAAGGAAAGAGCGGTTTCCGACAAAACGCCATTCCAAGCTAGCCCCACGGGGTGATGGACCATTCAAAGTCTTACACCGGATTAACGACAACGCTTATGTGTTGGACTTACCGGAAGAGTATGGAGTTAGTACCACTTTTAATGTAGGAGATTTGAGCCCCTATGAAGGAGATTCGGAACAAGATGAAAATTCGGGGTCGAATTCTTTCCAAGAAGGAGTGGATGATGTAGGACCATCACATGGAAGATATCAAGGTCCCATTACTAGAGCAAGAGCTAAGGAGATCCAAGAAGCTACGTCAAGGGAAGTGCTATTGCTTGACACAATGCGTGAACCATTTAATTGCCATACATCATGTGTTAATATTTTGGTGAATGTAGGAGCAAGCGAACCAAGGGAGGAGACCATGGCGACGTGCTCATTTCCCAGGCAGCTCGAGGAGACCATGCCGACGTGCTCACTTCCCAGGCAGCTCGAGGAGACCATGTAGACGTTATTCACTTCCCATGCAGCCCAAGAGGATAGGTTGTTGCTCACGTCCAAGGCAGCCCAAGAGGGGAGGCTGCTGCTCACGTCCAAGGTAGCCCAAGAGGGGAGGCTGCTGCTCACGTCCAAAACAGCCCAAGAAGGTAGCCAGCTGATCATGTTCAAGGAGGCCCAAGAGAGTAGTCAGCTCCCACATTCGGATCATCATTTGGGCTCTTAAAAACCATCCAAATCACTCATGGATCTGTTGAACAATTCAGCCCATTCGGATAACCCATTTGGCTCTTGAAAACCGTCCAACTCACTCCAAGGATCTGTTTTGAATAAGTCAGCCTATTTTCATGCTGATTAGTCGTTTGTTAAGTTGTTAGCTACATTAGAGGAAACTCTCTTATTACCACCTTCCCACTAATGTTTTATTTTTCTTTTCTTTATTTTTGTCTAGATTAAAGAGTCTATATATAGCCTCTTTAGCTGCTGATTAAGTACGTTATTTTCATTGCTTAAGAATTACAATTGTAATCATTCACAAAATCAATCAAAGAACAAGAGAGTTTTTGGTTGGCATTGCTGTTGTTTGCTTGGCTGAGCTTGTTCGTGTCAACCGCCTTCGGATTGGTGCTTCGAGCCTTCACGAGTCCCTCTTTGTGCTATTCCAGCCGGAGCTAGTGTAAAGTTGTATTGGAGACGGGTCTAGGGCATTCACGAAGTGGGGTTTTGGCTCTTCAGCCTTGGTTCCTTTCGTTGACTCTCTTTGGTTCTTCTCTACACCTTCCTGCGTCCATTCACCATCCACGTTTCATTCTGCATCTGGATTCGCCTCATTCAGCCGGATTCGGGATCATTGTACCTAGATCGACTCATTCACGGACTAATACCGTATCATAGGTAGTCATTTTGTAGCTCAAGTTTGGAAGCTAACAAGGCTGTTGTGGGCTGTTTTGTGGCCGTGGACACAAGGGTGCTAGGCTGGTGGTTAGAAGGCGTGGCTAGGGAGGGGTCTTGGCTCGACGGCTTGCTCCCCTTCTTAGCTGGTCCTTGCTCTTGCTCACTTGCCTTCTTCTTCTCAAATGCCTCCGCAATCTGCAAGGGAGTCATAGGCTTAAGAGTCACGGTTTTACCATTGAATACAAAAGAAGATCTATTTGTAAAACCATCATGCATAACTCTCCTATCATATTGTCAAGGGCGGCCTAACAACACATGACAAGCTTGCATAGGCACAACATCACATAAAACCGTATCTTCATAATGGCCTAAAGTAAAAGTGATCTTAGCTTGCCTATTAACCTTTAACTCACCACATTCATTCATCCAATGCAGCTTATATGGCCTAGGGTGATAAAATGTAGGAATTTGCAACTTAGATATCATTTCGGTGCTAGCAATATTGCAACAACTTCCTCCATCAACAATAACATTACAAACCTTTCCTTTAACCGAGCATCTAGTGTGAAACAAGTTTTCTCTTTGGTTATCGTCACAAGGAGCAGGTTGTACACTTAAAGTTCTCCTAGCTATCAAAGAATTATCATGCTCAAGACTTTTATCACAAATCATGGAAGTGTTAGCTAGGAATGAGCTAGGATGATCAAATAACACTCTCTTAGCTAATAAACAATCTCCTTGCTCATATTCAATCCCATCATCATCCAAATCATCATGATCATGCATATTAAGCTCAAAATCATCATTATCATGCTCATGCTCAGATTCGGACTCATATTGCCCTAAATGGTTAACTAGCAAAGTTCTTTTGTTAGGACAATCCTTCATCATGTGCCCTCTTCCTTGACACTTAAAATATACAATATCCCTAGCTCTAGATGAAGGGTTAGAAGTACTCCCTTGAGTGAGTGCCTTTAGGTAGTGGAGGTGTGGACTTGGTAGGGGCTGCATGAGGAGCCTTGCGTGGACCTCCTTGCTCCGGGGCTAGCTTCTCCTTGGCTCCTCCATGAGCTAGGCGCGCCATAGGCAGCCTACCTCCTTGACTTCTTGCCTTCACTTTCCTTTCTACTTTGATTGCTAAGTGGAGCAATTCTGTCATAGAGCTATAGGGAAAAAGATCTATCTCGTTAGAAAAACTTGAATTGAGAATACGAAGATACCTAGCCATTGTAGTCTCTTCGTCCTCTCGCACATTAGCCTTTACCATGGCCATTTGCATAGCATTACAGGTCTCCTCAGCGGTCATGGCTCCTTGCCTCAAGTTCTCCAACCTTTGCCTCAATTCCCTAGTGTAATGTTGAGGCACAAACCGAGCTCTCATCAAGGCCTTCATGTGCGCCCAAGTAACTACCGGTGCATCCAAAGTTATCCTCCTTTCCTTCACCAAATCATCCCACCATATCATAGCATAATCAATAACCTCAAGAGCTGCGAAATGTACCTTCTTATGCTCAGGAAAGTTATGGCATGACCATATTTGCTCTATCTTCGCCTCCCAAGCCATGTACACGTCCGGGTCACATTTGCCTTCAAAGCTTGGGATCTTTACCTTCACTTTGCCAAGGCCATCATACTCCGGATCTCGCTCCCTCCTTGGCTGGCCACCATAGAGCTCACGCCTCTGCTCGTCTTGGCGCCGGCCGTCATGAGGTCTCCAGGGCTGTTGGCACTCCCTTCGTCCGTTTGGCCTCCATTCCTCGTCGTCTCCATCACCGTCCTCATCCTGCTTATAAGCTTGATTCTGAAACTATTGAGGATAGTTATGCAAATTATCATGTATAATGGGAGAAGAAGGGATAGAAATGTGCTCCTCGAAAGCAAGATTGCCCCATCCAGGTTGGGACACGGTGTGGCCAAGAGAAGAGGAGAAGCTTTTAGGAACCCACATCGGTACGGATGTAGAAGTTCTCTAAAATAGAGAATTGGCGGATTTTTCGATACCTGTAAATTCTGGTTCGACTGTTCTTCACTTCGTGAAGTCTTAAATCTCTACTCAATTATGGTTCTTTGCTTCCCTTAAGATGATAGTGACTGCTTATCCCAAGTCTCATACTAGCATGTCAGGAGAGGGCCCGAGCCTAAGCCTTGGACATTCTGAGAGGACTGCGTGGCATTAGAGTGTCGGGCTGCTTGAAACGCCTCTTGTTGGCTTTGAGTGGTGTTCGGTCTTGCCCTTGTTGTTGAGCCCTCGAGTGGTCTCCTACCTGCATGTTGCCTCCTAGTGGCCGAGGCTCCGGAACTACCTTAGACGCCTCCAAGTTGGGCAGCCTTGTAGTTAGCCCTTCAATGCTATCTTTCAAGCCCTTGATAAGGTTAAACAACTCCGGGGTGATAGGCTCGGGGCTTGGCGTACCTGTGGGAGTTCCTGACATTGTTCAAAGACACTAAAACACTCAAACACGTTAGGTTAGCTAAAACAAAAATGCCTCACAAGTGTATCACTCGAAAGCAAACTCTCACTCTCTAGTGGTGCTCAACAAGCTTGTTGATGGCTCGTCTTGTATTAGTCAAAAACCTCACGTGAGTTCAATACTTAGCCAAACAAAAGCTTTAAAGTAGAAGCGAAATTCGATTTCAATCACCTTAAAAACGTGTTTGACTCAATAAATGAGAAGAAAAGACTCAAAACGGAAAGGACAAGTTGCACAAATGTTATATGCAACTAAGTATGGACTCAAAATTTGAACTCAAGATAAGCCTTGAAAGAACTTACTCGTCAAGCCTAAGCAAGCAAACCTTGGACACCGAAGGCGTGTGTAGAAGGGCTGGTCAAGGCTAGGGCGTGGCTCGAGTGAAGTGAACTAGGTGAGGGCCAAGACGTGGCTAGGCTAGGGTGAAGCTAGGCTAGGCGTGAATGGCTTGGTCCCTTTGAGTGAGATGAGCTCCTTTGTAGTCCTTTTTGGTTGATGAACAATAACACTTAGCAAGCACAACTTTTGAGTGAGATGAGCTCCTTTGTAGTCCTCTTTGATTGCTGAACAATAGCACTTAGCAAGCACAACTTCAACTATTACAAACTATGAAATAAAACAAGAATAAGCTAGCAAGAATGAAATAAAATGAAATGAATATAATGCTGATTTCTTTTCTCTTTCTTTTCTTTTCTTTTCTTTTCTTTTTCTTTTCTTTCTTTCCTTTTTTTTTTTTGAATTCGGATTTTCCTTTCTTTTCTTTTTTTTTAACTTACTGCTAGAATTAAAGAAAAAAAAATGAAACAAAAATGCTAAGAAAATCTAATTAGTTACAAGAGGATAGAGTTGACCAAGTAAATAGCTAACCAATGGTGAAAATTCAAAAAAAATAAGCTGAAATTATGGAGGAGAGAGAGAGAAGCTGGAAAATAGGCTGAACGGATCAGCCTCTCCTTTTTTAATGTTTTAGGGCTCGTTTGGTGTTCGTGGTTGGACGTGGGGCAAGACTGGTGGCAGGCGTGGTGGTCGGCACAAGGGCTGGTGGTAGGCGCGGTGTAGGCGTGGTGGTCGGCACAAAGGCTGGTGGTAGGCGTGGTGTAGGCGTGGTGTCGGAGGGGTGCCGGCGTCCAAGATTCACAAACAAGGCAACAAAATCATTAGTTCAATTAAAAACTTGGAATAGCAATGACAATGGCAATAGACTGAAAACATAGCAAGACTCAAACAAGAAAACGAGACACTTTTGGTTTTTGAATGATTTACCGCCTCTTTTTGTAGGTTGAACGTCAATTAGCTCTGATACCAATTAATACGGGATTAGCCGCGAAGAATGGATCTAGACGAGCAACCTGTTTTCGGGAATAGAAGCAAACGAAATTCAGCAAACAAAGATGAAGGAAACGTGCAAAGCAAAGAGGGAAAACGAAATAAGAAAGAAGAACCGAAAGGAACAAACGATAGAACTCTTGGATTCGATTATCCAAGAACCAAACCGATGACGATTCGACCCCGCTTCTTACAACTTCACACAATCGATCTAGAGTTATCGAAGGCACGAAGAGGTTGCTTCAATTCGACTTGTAGCACCAACCCGAAGGAGATTGACACACACAAGAACGAGAAAGCTATGCAAACACCACAATTCTCACAAGACAAGAGGCTGAACTCAAGGGGTTCAATTTGGCACTTAGGCAATGTGTTTAACGTATTCTGTCTACAAAAGGAAGAGAGAAAGGTTTATATACAACCTAGACCTTCTCTCCTAGAAAATAGAACAGAAATAAAAACAATAATTACAAATTAGAGTGTTTTAAATAAATCCATAAAATAGACTAATTCTAGGCTTTATTTAACACTCTCTAACTAGATTCTCACGCCAGCCATGCACATGCACACGTGAAGCTCTCCTATGCTCCATTCAACTTCTTCTTGGCTGGTCCAATGTGGCTAAGCATCATGACGGGCCTTGGACTCATTGGAGGTGAGCTTGGGTGAGATTCTTGAACCATAGTTAGGAAGATAGCATCCATCTCCGCTTAGCGTTTGGATTGAGCTCTTGTTAGGGCTCCTTGTGGTGTTGAAGATGGAACCGGCTCGGATGACCCTTCATCAAAGCATGCGCCATTTGTGTGGGAGGAGGCACAAGAACGTGCCTTTAGCAAGCTAAAATTGGTCTTAACCGAGGCTCCCTTCCCGACTTCACTAGGCCCTTTGAAGTGGAGTGTGACGCCTCGGGCATTGGCATAGGCGGCGTGCTCATGCAAGAAGGTAAACCTATTGCCTTCTTTAGTGAAAAGATCAAAGGAGCATGTCTTAATTACTCTACCTATGATAAAGAGTTATATGCTTTGTTTAGAGTGCTTAAGACATGGCAACACTACTCGTGGCCTAGAGAGTTTATTTTGCATTCCGATCTTGAGTCTTTGAAGCATTTTCGGAGTCAAGATAAACTAGATAGGAGGCATGGTAGGTGGATGGAGTTTATTGAGACTTTTCCCTATATTATCAAGTATAAAAAGGGAAAAGACAATGTAGTGGCGGATGCCCTCTCTAGGAGGCACACATTGTTGACTACATTGGATGCTAACATATTAGGCTTTGTTTACATTAAGGAGCTCTATGAATCTGATCTTGATTTTGGTGATACATATAAGCTATGTGTGCAAAAAGGTTCCTTAGATAAATACTATTTGTTTGAGGGATTTTTGTTTCGAATTGATAAGTTGTGCATACCTAGGTGTTCCCTTCGATTGTTGCTAGTAGAGGAAGCCCATAAAGGAGGTTTAATGGGTCATTTTGGGAGGGATAAAACTTATGCTATGCTGCACTCACACTTTTATTGGCCACACATGCTTAGGGATGTTGAAAATGTGCTTAAAAGATGCTTAGAATGCCTTAGAGCTAAATCTAAAGTGAAGCCTCATGGATTGTACACACCTTTTCCCCTCCCAACAGCCCCTTGGGAAGACATTAGTATGGACTTTATTGTGGGATTGCCTAGGACTAAAAGAGGTAGGGACTCGATTTTTGTGGTTGTAGATCGTTTCTCAAAAATGGCTCACTTTATTGCTTGTCACAAAACTGATGATGCGGCCAATGTAGCTAATCTATTCTTTCGGGAAGTAGTTAGGTTACGTGGAATTCCGAGGACAATAGTAAGTGATAGGGATGTTAAGTTTTTAAGTTATTTTTGGAAGACTCTTTGGGGAAAGCTAGGTACGAAATTGTTATTTTCTACATCAAGCCACCCCCAAACTGATGGGAAAACGGAAGTAACTAATAGGACTTTAACCACACTTTTAAGGGCTGTCATCAAAAAGAATCTAAAGGAATGGGAGGATGTCTTGCTACATGTTGAATTTGCCTATAATAGAGTTGTGCATTCGTCTATTTCCATCTCTCCATTTGAGTGTGTTTATGGTTTTAATCCACTAACCCCTTTTGATCTTACACCGTTGCCTAAGAAGGAGCGAGTGGATTTAAGTGCTAAAACGTAGGTTGAACACATCAAGGAGCTACATAGGAGGACAAGGATTAAGTTTGAGGAGAAAGGCAAATACAACGCAGCCAAGGCAAACCAAGGAAGGAAGAAGGTTACATTTGAGGCCGGTGACCTTGTATGGCTACACTTGAGGAAGGAGAGGTTTCAACAACTTCGGAAGTCCAAGCTCTCTCCAAGAGGAAACCGACCTTTCAAGGTGCTACACAAGGCTGGTGACAATGCCTATGGGCTAGACTTGCCGGACGACTATGCTTGTGATCCCACGTTCAATGTGAGGGACCTAAGCCCTTTTCCACCCCTTAGTGATGATCAAGGAAATTTGAGGTCGAATTCTTTTAAAGAAGGGGAGAATGATGTAGGGTCATCCGAGCTAGCTCCATCTTCAACACCACAAGGAGCCCTAACAAGAGCTCAAGCCAAACGCCAAGCGGAGATGGATGCTATCTTCCTAGCCATGGTTCAAGAAGCTCACCCAAGCTCACCTCCAATGAGTCCAAGGCCCGTCATGATGCTTAGCCACATTGGACCAGCCAAGAAGAAGTTGAATGGAGCATAGGACAGCTTCACGTGTGCATGTGCATGGCTGGAGTGAGAAGCTAGTTAGAAAGTGTTAAGTAAATATTGTATTTATTTTATGGATTTATTTAAAACACTCTAATTTGTCTATTTTTAGGAGAGAAGGTCTAGGTTGTATATAAAACCTTTCTCTCCTCCTTTTTGTTGGTAGATTACGTTAAACAGATTGCCTAAGTGCCAAAATCGAACCCTTTGAGTTTAGCCTATTGTCTTGTGAGAATTTTGGTGTTAGCATAGCTTTCTCGTTCTTTAGTGTGTCAATCTCCTTCGGGTTGGTGCTACAAGTCGAATCGAAGCAACCTCTTCGTGCCTTCGATAACTCTAGATCGATTGTGTGAAGTTGTAAGAAGCGGGGTCGAATCGTCATTGGTTTGGTTCTTGGATAATCGAATCCAAGGCTTCTATCGTTTTGTTCCTTTCGGTTCTTCCTTCATATTTATGTTCCCCCCTCTTTGTTTTGCACGTTTTCATTCATTCTTGTTTGTTGAATTTCGTTTGCTTCTATTCGCGAAAACAGGTTGCTCGTCTAGATCCATTATTCGCGGCTAATCCCCGTATCATCCAAGTTGGACAGCCTTGTAGTTAACCCTTCAATGCTATCTTTCAAGCCCTTGATAAGGTTAAACAACTCCGGGGAAATAGGCTCGGGGCTCGGCGTACCTGTGGGAGTTCCTGACATTGTTCAAAGACACTAAAACACTCAAACACGTTAGGTTAGGTAAAACAAACACGCCTCATAAGTGTATCACTCGAAAGCAAACTCTCACTCTCTAGTGGTGCTCAACAAGCTTGTTGATGGCTCGTCTTGTATTAGTCAAAAACCTCACGTGAGTTCAATACTTAGCCAAACAAAAGCTTTAAAGTAGAAGCGAAATTCAATTTCAATCACCTTAAAACGTGTTTGACTTAATAAAAGAGAAGAAAAGACTCAAAACGGAAAGGACAAGTTGCACGAATGTTATACGCAACTAAGTATGGACTCAAAATTTGAACTCAAGATAAGCCTTGAAAGAACTTACTCGTCAAGCCTAAGCAAGCAAACCTTGGACACCGAAGGTGTGTGTAGAAGGGCTGGTCAAGGCTAAGGCGTGGCTCTAGTGAAGTGAGCTAGGCGAGGGCCAAGGCGTGGCTAGGCTAGGGTGAAGCTAGGCTAGGCGTGAATGGCTTGGTCCCTTTGAGTGAGATGAGCTCTGATACGGGATTGTCCGTGATTGAGTCGATCTAGGCACAATGATCTCGAACCAGGCTGAATGAAGCGATTTCAGAATGCGGAATGGACGTAGGTGATGAAATGGCGCAGGAATGGTGAAGAGAAGAACCAAAGAGATGTCAACGAAGGAACCAAGACTGAAGAGCCAAAACCCCAATCGTGAATGCTCTAGACCCGTCTCCAATACAACTTTACACTAGCTCCGGCTGGACTAGCACAAAGAGGGACTCGTGAAGGCTCGAAGCACCAATCCGAAGGCGGTTGACACAAACAAGCTCAGCCAAGCAACAACAACAATGCCAACCAAAAACTCTCTTGTTCTTTGATTGATTTTGTGAAATGATTACAAATGTAATTCTAAGCAATTGGGAATAACGTAACTAATCTGCAGCTAAAGAGGCTATATAAATAGACTCTTTTATCTAGACAAAATAAAGAAAAGAAAATTAAAAACATTAGTGGGAAGGTGGTAATAAGAGAGCTTCCTCTAATGTAGCTAACAACCTAACAAACACTAATTTCAGCTTAAAATAGGCTGACTTATTCAATTAACTCTAGGAGTGTGCTGGACGTTTTTTAGGAGCAAAATGGGCTATCCGAATGGGCTGAGTTGTTCCACAGATCCATGAGTGATTTGGCTGTGTTTTAAGAGCCCAAATGATGATCCGAATGAGCTGAATTGTTACTCTCTTGGGCCTCTTTAAACGTGATCAGCTGGTTGCCTTCTTGGGCTGTTTTGGAACGAGCAGCTGCTTCCCTCCTTGGGCTGCATTGGACGTGAGCAACAGCCTTCCTCCTTGGGCTGCATTGGACGTGAGCAACAGCCTCCTCTTGGGCTGCATTGGCATGAGCAACAGCCTCCTCTTGGGCTGCATTGGCGTGAGCAACAACCTCCTCTCCTGGACTGCATTGGACGTGATCAACAGCCTGCATGGCCTCCTCGAGCTGCATGGGAAGTAAGCACGTCGGCATGGTCTCCTTGCATGGTTCGCTTGCTCCTACATTCACCAAAAGATTAACACATGATGTACGGAAATTAAATAGTTCACGCATTGTGTCAAGCAATAGCACTTCCCTTGACATAACTTCTTGGATCTCCTTAGCTCTTGCTCTAGTAATGGGACCTTGATAGCATGTATGTGATGGTCCTACATCATCCACTCCTTCTTGGAAAGAATTCGACCCCGAATTTTCATCTTGTTCCGAATCTCCTTCATAGGGGCTCAAATCTCCTACATTAAAAGTGGTGCTAACTCCATACTCTTCCGGTAAGTCCAACACATATGCATTGTCATTAATCCGGTGTAAGACTTTGAATGGTCCAGCTCTTCGTGGTGCTAGCTTGGAATGGCGTTTTGTTGGAAGCCGCTCTTTCCTTAGATGTAGCCAAACTAAGTCGCCGGGCTGGAAAACCATTTTCCGACGTCCTTTGTTATTCCGAGCTGCAGTTTCAACGCCTTTCTTGTCAAGTGCAGCCTTGGTCTTAGCATGAAGTTCCTTAATGTAGTCCACCTGTTCCAAAGCATCAAAAGCTACTCGATCCTTTTGAGGAATCGGTAATAAGTCCAAAGGAGTTAAAGGGTTAAATCCATAAACACATTTGAAAGGCGATAACGAAGTGCAAGAATGCATGGTGCGATTATAAGCAAACTCAATATGTGGTAACATATCTTCCCATTCTTTTAAGTTATCTTTCAACATGGTTCTAAGGAGGGTCGTTAGGGTCCTATTGGTGACTTCTGTTTGCCCATCTGTTTGGGGATGACTAGAGGTCGAGAATAGTAATCTAGTGCCCATTTTTCCCCAAAGTGTCTTCCACAAGAAACTCAAAAACTTCACATCCCTATCACTAACAATAGTTTTAGGTATTCCAAGCAATCTCACTATTTCCTTAAAGAAAAGATTAGCAACATTATATGCATCTTCAGTTTTATGACATGGAATAAAATGTGCCATTTTAGAGAATCTATCTACTACCACAAAAATGGAATCTCTTCCTTTCTTAGTCCTAGGTAGTCCAACAATGAAATCCATACTTATGTCCTCCCAAGGGCTATTAGGCGTTGGTAAGGATGTATACAGCCCATGGGGTTGTACCCTAGCTTTGGCCTTAAGACATTCAATGCACCTTTTCAGCATGTGTTCTACATCCCTTAACATATGAGGCCAATAAAAGTGAGTTTGCAACATGTGATAAGTTTTGTCCCTCCCAAAATGCCCCATTAGACCTCCTTTATGGGCTTCTTCCACTAATAAGATCCTAAGGGAACATCTAGGTATGCAAATCTTATCCACTTTAAACAAGAAACCTTCAAACACAAAATACTTATCATAAGGGCCTTGAGTAGTGCATCTATGAAATATCTTCCCAAATTCAGCATCATCCACATATAATTCCTTAATGTAAGTAAAACCTAACATCCTAGAATCCAAGGTGGTGATTAAGGTGTATCTCCTAGACAATGCATCCGCTACGACATTATCCTTTCCTTTCTTATACTTGATAATGTAAGGAAAGGTTTCGATGAACTCCATCCACCTACCATGCCGTCTATCTAGCTTATCTTGGATCCTAAAGTGCCTAAGTGAATCATGATCGGTTTTCAAAACAAACTCTTGAGGCCAAAGGTAATGTTGCCATGTTTTGAGTACTCTAAACAAGGCATACAATTCTTTGTCATAAGTGGAATAGTTTAAGCATGCACCTTTCAATTTTTCACTAAAGAAAGCTAGAGGCTTACCTTCTTGCATAAGGACGCCGCCAATACCAATGCCGGATGCGTCGCATTCAACCTCAAAGGGTTTAGTGAAGTCCGGTAGAGCTAGTAGTGGTGCGTGGGTGAGGCGTCTTTTGAGCTCTTCAAAGGCTCTTTGCTGCAGTTCATTCCACTCAAAAGGAACCTTCTTTTTGGTCAAAGCCGTGAGTGGGGCTGCAATGGTGCTAAAATCTCTCACAAACCTTCTATAGAATGTAGCTAAGCCATGGAAGCTCCTCACGTCACCAACTGACCTAGGAATCGGCCAATCATTGATTGCCTTAACCTTGTCCTCATCCACTTGCAAACCATTGGCACTTACTACAAAACCAAGAAAAATCACTCGGTTAGTATAGAAATCACATTTTTGAATATTAGCATACAAGTATTCTATACGCAATGTAGCAAGCACATCTCTCAAATGATTTTCATGCTCCTCTAAAGTATTACTATAGATAAGAATGTCATCAAAGTAGACTACAACAAATAAACCAATATAAGGTCTCAAAATATAATTCATTAATCTCATGAAAGTACTAGGAGCGTTAGTTAAGCCAAAAGGCATTACTAGCCACTCATAGAGACCAAATTTTGTTTTAAAAGCTGTTTTTCATTCATCCCCTTCCCTCATTCTAATTTGATGGTAGCCACTCCTAAGGTCAATCTTAGTAAAAATGGTAGCTCCATGTAACTCATCAAGCATATCATCTAAACGGGGAATCGGGTGTCTATACTTGATAGTAATGTTATTGATTGCTCTACAATCAATACACATTCTCCAAGTATTATCCTTCTTGGGTACTAGCAGGACGGGAACGGCACAAGGAATAAGGCTTTCCCGCACATACCCCTTATCTAGCAAGGCTTGAACTTGGTTCTGAATTTCCTGGGCTTCCGTAGGGTTCATCCTATAAGCGGGCCTATTGGGAAGAGTGGCTCCGGGTATTAAATCTATTTGGTGTTCAATGCCCCTAATGGGCGGCAAGCCGGCTGGAATCTCCTCAGGAAAAACGTCTCTAAATTCGTCCAACAGCCCCTGAATAGATCTAGGAAGTGGATTCGTAGAGTCATGTGGCACATTCACTAGAGACTTAAACAAACTCATCATTAGCACATCAATAGAAGCATAGTTAGTAACATATTCATTCCTAGACTCAAGATAGCTACTTGTTGGTTGTACTAACAATGTTTGATGGGTTTTGTTCTCTTTACTCTTAGGCCGTGTGATCTTAGGCTTTGGAGGGGTTCCTTGCTCTACCCTCTTGTTCTCATAGTACTCGGCTATTTGTAAAGGTGTCATAGGTTTAAGTGTTAAAGTTTTACCCTTATACTCAAAGCTATACTTGTTAGAAAACCCATCATGGACAACTTTCCTATCATATTGCCATGGACGACCAAGCAACAAGTGACAAGCATTCATAGGCACAACATCACATGTAATAACATCCTCATATGATCCTAATGTTATATTGACCTTAGTTTGCTTATTGACCTTAAGTTCTCCACACTCATTCATCCAATGTAGTTTATATGGCCTAGGGTGATAAAATGTAAGAAGTTGTAATTTGTTTACCACTTCAGTGCTAGCTATGTTACAACAACTTCCTCCATCAATTATCACATTACACACTTTTCCTTTAATGCTACACCTAGTATGAAACAGATTTTCACGTTGGTTATCCTCACAAGGTGCTAGTTGGACATGCAAAGTTCTCCTAGCTATCAAAGATTCACCTTGTTCATACTCAATGCAATCATCATTCTCATTGTCATCATTTAAGGCATTTTCATCATCTAATTCCACATCATCCTCACTCTCATGTTCTCCTAAATGATTTATGATCAAAGTGTGTTTATTAGGACATTCTCTACTCATGTGACCTCTACCTTGGCATTTAAAACACACAATGTCCCTAGTTCTAGAGTTAGAAATAGGAGAACTCCCTCGATGATCACTTGAAGGCTCATTCAAGGATCGTGGTGTAGTGGACGGTGTAGAAGACCTTCTTTGCCCTTCTTGGCCCATAGGTGTCGATTTCCTCTCCTCCTTCCGGCCTCCTTGCTCCCTGCTGGGGTTATGCAGCCGGCTGTTTTGTGCTTTCCACGCAGTGGGCGTCCCGGGAGGTGGCTTGTAGTCTCGGTTTCGCACCTTAGTCTTCCTTTCCACCTTGATGGCCAAGTGTAGTAATTGCTCCATGGTTCTGTATGGATACATATCAACCTCATTAGCCAAATTAGAATTCAGAATACGAAGGTACCTTGCCATAGTGTTTTCTTCATCCTCTAGAACGTTGGCCTTCACCATAGCAACTTGCATATTCGTATAGGCTTCCTCAGCGCTAAGTGAGCCTTGTCTCAAATTTTCCAGCCGTTGTCGAAGCTCTCGGGTATAGTGAGGTGGAACGAACCTAGCCCTCATTAGTGCCTTCATATGCTCCCATGTGCTGATTTGAGGATCCAAGGTTCGAACTCTTTCTTTGACTACGTGATCCCACCATACCAAAGCATAGCCTTGGAACTCGAGAGCGGCTAGTTGAACCTTTCTAGGCTCGCTGAAGTTGTGACACAACCAAATCTGCTCAACTTTAGTTTCCCACTCCGTGTAGACGTCGGGATCACACTTTCCTTCAAAAAGGGGAATTTTGATTTTGACCTTTCCGAGCCCGTCTTGCTCTTGATAGGGCCGAAGGTTATCTCGTCCTTGCCTTGGCTGCTGGAATGGCCGATTGTAGCCCTCCCACGTGTGGTCTTTAGCTTCATTCCGTCATTGAAAGTCATCAACAAATGGTGGCATGTTAGAAGCATTAGGAAGGACGTTGGACTGTACATTACCTTGATCCGGAGGATCCGGCTCTCTAGTAACACGTGAAGGACCGCCAAACTCATAGTTGGTTCTCAAAGGTGGTGTTCCGGCTGGTGGTGTTCGTGCTTCCATAGTCACCACTCGCTTGGATAGTTTAGCTACGGAATCGGACAATTGTTTCAATAGACTGATCATCTCAGGCGTGACGGTCTCGCTACTCGACTTGCTGGGACTTAGGGACCTGGACATTCTCAAGTAACAAACAAAGAAACTGGTTAGGTTAGAAAAACAAAGATCTCACTTGTGTATCGCTCACACTCTCGTTCGTATTGCCTAGCTGGTGGCTCGAGTTGTAAGGATCCAACACCTTAAGATCGCGATTTCCGAACCTTCTTAGCAACCCTTTGGAACTAGAACTGCTGAAACTGAATGTTAGTGTCGGAGATGAATCAAGACACCCCTAATTGGAGTATTGACCGTTGGGTTGGTGTAGGTACGGTGAATTGTGTTTAGAATGACGTTTTGAGATGATTGAAAGAGTTTGCTTGTGCTTGATTAATAAAAACAAGGCCAGCCGTTTTTTTGTAGTGTTTTTTTTTTTTGAAAGATATCTTAGACTTTGTCAAAGATTTGTAGGAGAGAGAAGTAACCGTAATTGATTGCAGATAGGGTTACCGAAACGTGTATGCAGCGTTTGAGCTTTCTCTTTTGTTTTGTTTTCGTTTTGTGTTTGCCTCTCCTCAAGATGTTGTCGGCTTTTGAATTGGCACACTTCAAGCACAAGTTAGATCTCAATTGGATAAGCAATAAGGTTAACAAGAAGAAGAAGTGATCAATTGTACCAACTGTGCTCTGATACCAACTGATACGGGATTGTCCGTGATTGAGTCGATCTAGGCACAATGATCTCGAACCAGGCTGAATGAAGCGATTTCAAAATGCGGAATGGACGATTGGGGTTTTGGCTCTTCAGTCTTGGTTCCTTCGTTGACATCTCTTTGGTTCTTCTCTTCACCATTCCTGCGCCATTTCATCACCTACGTCCATTCCGCATTCTGAAATCGCGTCATTCAGCCTGATTCGAGATCATTGTGCCTAGATCGACTCAATCACGGACAATCCCGTATCAAGCTCCTTTGTAGTCCTCTTTGATTGCTGAACAATAACACTTAGCAAGCACAACTTCAACTACAAACTATGAAATAAACAAGAATAAACTAGCAATAATGAAATGAAATGAATAACTAAGGCTGATTTCTTTTTTTTTTCTTTCTTTTCTTTTCTTTTCTTTTTCTTTTCTTTCTTTCTTTCTTTTTTTTTTTTTGAAACTCGGATTTTCTTTTCCTTTTTTTTTAAACTTACTGCTGGAATTAAAGAAAAATAAAACAAAAATGCTAAGAAAATCCTAATTAGTTGCAAGAGGATAGAGTTGACCAAGTAAATAGCTAACCAAGGGTGAAAGATTAAAAAAAAAATAGGCTGAAAATGTGGAGGAAAGAGGTGGCTTGAAAATAGGCTGGACGATCAGCCTTCTTCTTCTTTTTTTTTTTTGAAAGTTTAGAGCTTGTTTAGGGTTGTGTTTGGACGTGGGACAACAACTGGTGGTGGCGTGGTGGTAGGCGCGGTGTAGGAGTGGTGCCGGCGTCCAAGATTCACAAACAAAAGCAACAAACTTGTTAGTTCAATAAAAAAACTTGGAATAGAAATGGCAATGGCAATGGCAATAGACTCAAAACAAAGCAAGACTCAAACAAAAAAACGAGACACTTTTGGTTTTTGAATGATTTACCGACTCTTTTTGTAGGTTGAACGTCAATTAGCTCTGATACCAATTGATACGGGGATTAGCCGCGAAGAACAGATCTAGACGAGCAACCTGTTTTCGGGAATAAAAGCAAACGAAAATTCAGCAACAAAGATGCAAGGAAAACGTGCAAAGCAAAGAGGGAAAACGAAATAGAAAAGAAGAACCGAAAGGAACAAACGATAGAACCCTTGGATTCCATTATCCAAGAACCAAACCGGTGATGATTCGACCCCGCTTCTTACAACTTCACACAATCGATCTAGAATTATCGAAGGCACGAAGAGGTTGCTTCAATTCGACTTGTAGCACCAACCCGAAGGAGATTGACACACACAAGAACGAGAAAGCTAAGCAAACACCACAATTCTCACGAGACAAGAGGCTGAACTCAAAGGTTTCAATTTGGCACTTTCACAAATGTGTTTAACATATTCTACCACAAAAAGGAAGAGAGAAAGGCTTATATACAACCTAGACCTTCTCTCCTAAAAATAGAAAATAAAAAAATACAATAATTACGAATTAGAGTGTTTTAAATAAATCCATAAAATAGACTAATTCTAGGCTTTATTTAACACTCTCTAACTAGCTTCTTACGCCAGCCTCTCACGCCTTCATCCATGCACATGCACACGTGAGGCTCTCCTATGCTCCATTCAACTTCTTATTGGCTGGTTCAATGTGGCTAAGCATCATGACGGGCCTTGGACTCATTGGAAGTGAGCTTGGGTGAGCTTCTTGTACCATGGCTAGGAAGATAGCATCCATCTCCGCTTGGCTTTTGGCTTGAGCTCTTGTTAGGGCTCCTTATGGTGTTGAAGATGGAGCCGGCTCGGATGACCCTTCATCACTCAATAAAATAGAAGAAAAGACTCAAACGGAAAGGACAATTGCACGAATGTTATATGCAACTAAATGACTCATAATTTAGAACTCAAGATAAGCTTTGAAATAACTTACTCGTAAGACCCAAGAAGTGAACCCTAGACACCGTAGGATGAGATTAAGGAAGGCTGAGCTATGGTGTTTGATGGCCGAAAATGGACAGTAGCTAAGTGTGGCTACATAGGTTCAACGAGATGATTGGTTCTTTCTCCGAATGAGACGAGATACTTGACTTAAGTTCTTCCTTAAAGTCCTCTTTGTTGCTGAATAACACTAAAACAAACGTAATAATACTAGGCTAATTACAACCTATGAAATAAGAAAGAATGAAATAAAAATGATTCTGATTCCTTTTCTTCTTTTTTTTTCTTTTTGATTTTTTTTATTTCTTTCTTTTTTTTCTTTTATCTCTTTTTTTTTACTTTATGATTCAGGAAATCAGAAAAGAAGAATAAACAAAAATTGAAAGAAATAAAAAAAAACAAATTCTTGTTTGTAGATAAACGTGGGCCAAGCTTTTACAAATTTTCAGGATAAGATCAAATCTCAGCTCTTAGATTGTTGTAACTGATTCAACTTGCATTGCTGTAGGAGGAAAACAACTACTTCAAGCTCTGCACCGGATTTGTAGGAAACACGCTGAATCAACTCCAATTTTGGCGTGTATTGGATGTAGGGAAACAAACTACTTCAACTTCAATTCTGCGTGTTCTGGATGCAGGAAAAAGAAGTCCACGTTTGGTTTTTGTTCAAATGGTTCAAGTGAGTGTAATATGGCTGAGGGGAAAATGGTGGTTGATGGTGGTGTGATGATGGTTGGTGTGGTGCTATGATGGTTTCCGGTGTCCAGAACTCACAATCAAAGGAACAAAGTCGTTAGACTCAAACAAAGCTTAGAGTAGAAGAGAGAAACGGAAATAGACTCAAACAAAAGACAATGATCAATTGCAATGATTAAATAGACTCTTTTTGTGATTTTATGATTGATTTACCGACTCTTTTTGTTGGTTGGACGTCAACTGCGCTCTGATACCAATTGATACGGGGATTACCCGCGAAGAACTAATCTAGATGAACAACCTATTCTGAAGAATGAACACACAAAACTAACAAGCATGGACAACAATGAAAACGAGAAAACAAAAAGGGACAAGAACCGAAAGGAACAATGATAGAACCCTTGTATTTGAGATCCAAGAACCAAACCAGTGACGATTCGACCCCGCTTCTTACAACTCCACACAATCGATCTGAGAATCGAGAGCACGAAGAGGGTGCCTTGTTCGACTTGCAACACCAATCCCGAAGGAGATTGACATACACAAGAACGAGAAAGCCATATCACACACACAAACTCACGAGACAAGAATCATTGAATTCTCTTGGATTCAATTCCAAATGCTCTCAACAAAACTTGTATAAAACTTGTCTCCCCACAAAAGAAGAGAGAAAAGTCTTTATATACATCCTAGGCCTTTTCTTCTAAAACAGAAAAAAGAAACTAATCACAATAATTACATTGAGAGAGAGTTAAATATAGCCCAACAAACATAGAACACAATTGGGCCTAATTAAACTCTCCTATTCAGCCTCTCACGTCCACATACTTAAATGAATGTTCCAGCCATGCACATGCACACACGTGAAACCCCTTGTATCTGATTTCAAGGCCCCCGTCTGTCCTTTGAAATGCGTTCCAAGGCCTGCCCAGAAACTAGAAATACAATTTAAGCTCCATTAATCATCTTGGATGGGATGCGTTCATGGCTGATCCACAAGATGGTCCTTAGACTTGATGAAGATGGACTTGGTTGAGCTTCATGGACGATGTTTAGGAAAAAAGCATCCATCTCAGCTTGACGTTTAGCTTGCACTCTTGTCAGAGTCCCTTGAGGTGGTGAAGATGGAGTTAGCTCAAATGATCATTCATCAATAATTAGGGGACAAGGTCCTCTCCTTTAACTTGTTCCATTGACATGAACCCTCCAAAATATTTGTGACATGCTACATTTGAACTTGAAATAACTCGATCTATTATAAATTATAATTTTCTATAGTTGTAAAACCCCGAATCCGCGGGACTGGGGATGCTACGGGCGGAGACCTCACAATGGGTTCCGACCCTTAGCCTGACAACAATTTCACCGGATATTACAACAAGACACAAATAAAGGCAAAATCGAAATTCATTTTTAATGCAATGATATGAACCCCAAAAGAAAACAACGAAAGACTCCAGCCGAGATACAACTCCAAAGGCAAACGTCATACACGCGACATGCATAATACCATAAACATACATAAATACAACCCCCAAAACCCATCCTAAAATGTACGGACCCCAACTGCCCACTCTTTCGGATCTCTCGGCCGTGGCCCTAACCTGCAAGTCAAATACAACATATCGTTATAAAACTGTTAGCTAGCATTCAAAGCATTAGAATCATGGTATTGGCACACACACACACACACATAGGGCATCATAAACACACAACATGCTCCAAAACACACAAGCCGGTTTATTATCTTTCCATTTACGTCATCCCATTACTACTTCCATTTATGGTATGACATGAGAATCTTAACGATCTCGCCCTTGTCACCTTTCACCATACGAGTTTGTACTTGATGCGGATCAGCATCACCCGTTGGGCTGGTCGCAAGGCACCTCCCAGTCATTCCCATT
This sequence comes from Fagopyrum homotropicum, assembly GCA_033239125.1. Classification (NCBI taxonomy): domain Eukaryota; kingdom Viridiplantae; phylum Streptophyta; class Magnoliopsida; order Caryophyllales; family Polygonaceae; genus Fagopyrum; species Fagopyrum homotropicum. The sequence continues at coordinate 67,093,684 of BSWB01000005.1, forward strand.
TTCGGACTGGACAAGCGGTCACCGCCTGCTATCATACATTGGGCCAAATATAAACATATAAAGTCGGTTGTCCTATTACCGGTTTAGATGTTATGACATAAACAATAAACACACACATAAACAATAAACACACACCACCAAACACGCATCGAAAGTAATACAGAGAATACGAGCTAAGTAAGTCCGGAGACTTACATGTCCCAAAGCTAAACCCGCTAAATTCCGTACTTAGTTCCCGCGGGAAGACACTCAACGACTGATCAAGCAAGGCACACAATCAATAACTCTCCAACAAGCTAGAAGCCCTATATCATCCTACAAGATCAAACACTCTCATGACTAGGATAGAACTCCTAGTCCTCACAACTCACAAACTCACAACCATCATAACCTACGCTAGGATACTCGTGTCCTAGTCTCACAATCTCAACAACTCAGATTCTCACAACATCAAGCATCAACTCAAAAACATAAACAAACCTCATAAGATAACATCAACACATCAAGCCTTACATTATTCAACTGTAACATCCCGAATCCGCGGGATATCAGAATGCTACGGGGAGACCACACAATGGGTCCCGACCCTTAGCCTGACAATAATCTCACCGGACCTTTCCAACATGGCACAAATAAAGGCGTAAACTCGAAAATGTTTGTAATGTATACAAGACTGGAAGATAAAGAGTACAACGTGGAAACTCAGCCGAGTCCTCAAAACGACACAAAAATCCACAAGACATAAATCCGAAAGCGTACATCAATCTATAATCCAACATAAGAGTAATAACGACAATAATCCCAAAAACGCCCCGTCCTATAATGTACGGCGACCCTCGGCTGTCCACTCCGGCACCTCTCTCGGCGGCGTCCCTAACCTGCGGGGCATCTACACAAGTGGTTTAGAACCGTTAGCTACATTCGAAGTATTAAAAACATGGTGAAAGCACATACACACTCATACATCATAACATCACATAATCATGCTCGACAATCAAGTCCAGTTTATTATCTTTATTTATTAGGTCATATCCCGATCTAATTTAACTTTTTTTGTGACACGAGAATCTCCCGAAACTCGCCTCGGTCCCCACTTACCGCATGGAACGGTGCGGATGCCTCCGACCGTCTAACGACGCGGGCTGGTTGCCAAGAGCCTCCCAGCTCTCGCAAGAGCTAGGAAGTGATGTCACTGCCCGTTATCATACACTTGGGCCAAATATAACGTAAGGGTCGGTGGTCCTATTACCGGTTTACAAGTTATAACGAAACCGATAAAACAGACACCACGAAACACACAATGAATCTAATACAACGAATACGGCTAAGTAAGTCCAGAGACTTACCTCGTCTCTCAACTCACACACTCTAGCTTCCTTAGTGAGGAAGCACACAACCTGCTCATACAAGAATACACTCATCAACACAAGCCACACTCATGAAGTCATAGACTTCTATCTAGTGATCTAAGCAAGATCACCCAACTCTCAAACTAGGAAAGCATCCTAGGATCCAAGGTACTCGAGACACTCTCAACAAGCAAGGGAAACTCACAACAGCCTTTACATGATCTACAACAACAGCCTAGGAGAGCCAATCTAGTCTAGAAAGATCCATCATGCTTACACAAATCAAGGTCAACACTCACACCAAGCCATAACGGCTCCAATGCTAGCAACCACTAGATGACATTCTCATGAGTCCTAGGTCCAACCTAAGCATGCTTCTAACAAGGTATAACTACAAGGCTAACGGAAGGAACGAAGAGGAAGGAAGGGAGGAACCTACTGGTGAAGAAAACGCAGCCGTTGAAGCAAGCTGGCGCCCCGGCGGAAGCTGTCACAGCCCCCAGCGGCGTCTTGGATTTGCCCCTGCGCCTGGTGGCCGCCCCTGCGGTGTCCCTGGTCTGCCCCACGCCTTTGAAGATCCACCCCCGCGGTTTGAGCAGCAAAAAGTCGTCCTCTCCACGACCTAATCGAGCCAAGAAAACACACATGCAACAGATCTAAGGAAAAGCTTCCTCAAGAGCTCCATCCATGGCCATGGATGTAGGGGAAAGAAGGAGAGGATATTCAGCAAGGGAAGAGAAGGGGAATGAAGGAAAAGACTTACCAACCACCGAGATCCTTCTTTACTGCAGCTCATCCATAGGCAAATCACCAAGGGAAGAGAGTAAGAGAACAAGGGAGAGTAGAGAGGAAAATGACTAACGTGAGAGAGAAATGAAAGAGGAGAGAGGGAGAATCCAACTAATGAAGGGTCATCCGAGCCGGTTCCATCTTCAACACCACAAGGAGCCCTAACAAGAGCTGAAGCCAAACGCCAAGCGGAGATGGATGCTATCTTCCTAACCATGGTTCAAGAAGCTCACCTCCAATGAGTCCAAGGCCCGTCATGATGCTTAGCCACTTTGGACCAGCCAAGAAGAAGTTGAATGGAGCATAGGAGAGCTTCACGTGTGCATGTGCATGGCTGGCGTGAGAAGCTAGTTAGAGAGTGTTAAATAAAGCCTAGAATTAGTCTATTTTATGGATTTATTTAAAACACTCTAATTTGTAATTATTGTTTTTATTTCTTTTCTATTTTTTAGGAGAGAAGGTCTAGGTGCCAAATTGAACCCCTTTGAGTTCAGCCTCTTGTCTTATGAGAATTGTGGTGTTAGCATAGCTTTCTCGTTCTTGTGTGTGTCAATCTCCTTCGGGTTGGTGCTACAAGTCGAATCGAAGCAACCTCTTCGTGCCTTCGATAATCCTAAATCGATTGTGTGAAGTTGTAAGAAGCGGGGTTGAATCGTCATCGATTTGGTTCTTGGATCATCGAATCCAAGGGTTCTATCGTTTGTTCCTTTCGGTTCCTCTTTTCCATTTCGTTTCCCTCATTGTTTTGCACGTTTTCCTTTCATAATTGTTGCTGAATTTCGTTTGCTTTTATTCCCGAAAACAGGTTGCTCGTCTAGATCCGTTCTTCGCGGCTAATCCCCGTATCAATTGGTATTAGAGCTAATTGACGTTCAACCTACAAAAAGAGTTGGTAATCATTCAAAAACCAAAAGTGTCTCGTCTTCTTGTTTGAGTCTTGTTTTGTTTTGTTTTGAGTATTGCCATTGCCATTTCTATTCCAAGTTTTTGATTGAACTAACAAGTTTGTTGCCTTTGTTTGTGAATCTTGGACGCCGGCACCACTCCCACACCACGCCTACACCGCGCCTACCACCAGTCCCTTGTGCCTACCACCACGCCGCCACCAGCCTCGTCCCACGTCCAAACACAACACCAAACAAGCCCTAAACTTTCAAAAAAAAAAAAAAAGAGAAGAAGGCTGATCGTCCAGCCTATTTTCCAGCCTTCTCTCCTCCACATTTTCAGCCACCTCTTTCCTCCACATTTTTAGCCTATTTTTTTGATTTTTCACCCTTGGTTAGCTATTTACTTGGTCAACACATCCTCTTGCAACTAATTAGGATTTTCTTAGCATTTTTGTTTTATTTTTCTTTAATTCCAGCAGTAAGTTAAAAAAAAAGAAAAAGAAAATCCGAGTTTCAAAAAAAAAAAAGAAAGAAAAGAAAAGAAAAAGAAAAGAAAAGAAAGAGAAAAGAAATCAGCCTTAGTTATTCATTTCATTTCATTCTTGCTAACTTATTCTTGTTTTATTTCATAGTTTGTAATAGTTGAAGTTGTGCTTGCTAAGTGTTATTGTTCAGCAACCAAAGAGGATTACAAAGGAGCTCATCTCACTCAAAAGTTGTGCTTGCTAAGTGTTATTGCTCATCAACCAAAAAGGACTACAAAGGAGCTCATCTCACTCAAAGGGTGGCCATTCACGCCTAGCCTAGCTTCACCCTAGCCTAGCCACGTCTTGGCCCTCGCCTAGTTCACTTCACTCGAGCCACGCCCTAGCCTTGACCAGCCCTTCTACACACGCCTTCGGTGTCCAAGGTTTGCTTGCTTAGGCTTGACGAGTAAGTTCTTTCAAGGCTTATCTTGAGTTCAAACTTTGAGTCCATACTTAGTTGCATATAACATTCGTGCAACTTGTCCTTTCCGTTTTGAGTCTTTTCTTCTCTTTTATTGAGTCAAACACGTTTTTAAGGTGATTGAAATCGAATTTCGCTTCTACTTTAAAGCTTTTATTTGGCTAAGTATTGAACTCACGTGAGGTTTTTGACTAATACAAGACGAGCCATCAACAAGCTTGTTGAGCACCACTAGAGAGTGAGAGTTTGCTTTCGAGTGATACACTTGTGAGGCATTTTTGTTTTAGCTAACCTAACGTGTTTGAGTGTTTTAGTGTCTTTGAACAATATCAGGAACTCCCACAGGTACGCCAAGCCCCGAGCCTATCACCCCGGAGTTGTTTAACCTTATCAAGGGCTTGAAAGATAGCATTGAAGGGTTAACTACAAGGCTGTCCAACTTGGAGGCGTCTAAGGTAGTTCCGGAACCTCGGCCACTACGAGGCAACATGCAGGTAGGAGACCACTCGAGGGCTCAACACCAAGGGCAAGACCGAATACCACTCCAAAGCCAACAAGAGGCGTTTCAAGCAGCCCGACACTCTAATGCCACGTAGCCCTCTCGGAATGTCCAAGGCTTAGGCCGCAATCTTGCTTTCGAGGAGCACGTTTCTATCTCTTTTTCTCCTAATATACATGATAATATGCCTAACTATCCTCAACAGTTTCAGAATCCAGCTTATGATCAGGATGAGGACGGTGATGGAGATGATGAGGAATGGAGGCCAAACTGGCAAAGGGAGCGCCAACAGCCCCGGAGACCTCATGACGGCTGGCGCCAAGACGAGCAGAGGCGTGACCCCTATGGTGGCCAGCCAAGGAGGGAGCGAGATCCGGAGTATGATGGCCTTGGCAAAGTGAAGGTGAAGATCCCAAGCTTTGAAGGCAAATGTGACCCGGATGTGTACATGGCTTGGGAGGCCAAGATAGAGCAAATATGGTCATGCCATAACTTTCCCGAGCATAAGAAGGTACATTATGCAGCTCTTGAGTTTATTGATTATGCTGTGATATGGTGGGATGATTTGGTGAAGGAAAGGAGGAGAACTATGGATGCACCGGTAGTTACTTGGGCGCACATGAAGGCCTTGATGAGAGCTCGGTTTGTGCCTCAACATTACACTAGGGAGTTGAGGCAAAGGTTGGAGAACTTGAGGCAAGGAGCCATGACCGCCGAGGAGACCTATAATGCCATGCAAATGGCCATGGTAAAGGCTAATGTGCGAGAGGATGAAGAGACTACAATGGCTAGGTATCTTCGTATTCTCAATTCAAGTTTTTCTAACGAGATAGATCTTTTTCCCTATAGCTCTATGACATAATTGCTCCACCTAGCAATCAAAGTAGAAAGGAAAATAAAGGCAAGAATTCAAGGAGGTAAGGCTGCCTATGGAACACCTAGGTCATGGAGGAGCCAAGGAGGTTGCCAACAAGGGAATTACAACCGGGAGGTGCCAAGCAAGGAGAAACTAGACCCGGAGCAAGGAGGCCCACGCAAGGCTCCTTATGCAGCCCCTACCAAGCCCACGGTTACACTACCTAAAGGCACTCAAGGGAGTACTTCTAACCCTTCATCTAGAGCTAGAGATATTGTATGTTTTAAGTGCCAAGGAAGAGGGCACATGATGAAGGATTGTCCTAACAAAAGAACTTTACTAGTTAACCATTTAGGGCAATATGAGTCCGAATCTGAGCATGAGCATGATAATGATGATTTTGAGCTTAATATGCATGATCATGATGATTTGGATGATGTTGGGATTGAATATGAGCAAGGAAATTGTTTATTAGCTAAGAGAGTGTTATTTGATCATCCTAGCTCATTCCTAGCTAACACTTCCATGATTTGTGATAAAAGTCTTGAGCATGATAATTCTTTGATAGCTAGGAGAACTTTAAGTGTACAACCTGCTCCTTGTGAAGATAACCAAAGAGAAAACTTGTTTCACACTAGATGCTCGGTTAAAGGAAAGGTTTGTAATGTTATTATTGATGGAGGAAGTTGTTGCAATATTGCTAGCACCAAAATAATATCTAAGTTGCAAATTCCTACATTTTGTCACCCTAGGCCATATAAGCTACATTGGATGAATGAATGTGGTGAGTTAAAGGTTAATAGGCAAGCTAAGATCACTTTTACTTTAGGCCATTATGAAGATACGGTTTTATGTGATGTTGTGCCTATGCAGTTGTTAGGCCGCCCTTGGCAATATGAGAGGAGAGTTATGCATGATGGTTTTACAAATAGAGCAAGGACAAGCTAAGAAGGGGAGCAATCTGTTGAGCCAAGACCCCTCCCTAGCCACGCCTTCTAACCACCAGCCTAGCACCTTTGTGTCCACGGCCGCAAAACAGCCCGCAACAGTTTTGTTAGCTTCTAAACTTGAGCTACAAAACGACTACCTACCCTTAGACACCACCTTGATGATGTTGTGTAAGGGGCTCACCTTGATGAGTGATGAAGCCAAGGCTAGCTTACCACCTACTATCTCAACCATCCTTGAGGAGTTTAAGGATGTGTTTCCGGAAGAAATACCACATGGCCTTCCACCTTTGAGAGGTATTGAGCACCAAATTGACTTTATCCCCGGCGCCACACTCCCAAATAGACCAGCCTACCGAATGAACCCAAAGGAGAGTCAAGAGATCCAAGCGCAAGTTCAAGACCTCCTAGGCAAGGGCTACGTGAGGGAGAGCTTAAGTCCGTGCGCCGTACCCGTGCTCTTGGTGCCTAAGAAGGACAACACATGGAGGATGTGTGTTGATTGTCGAGCTATCAACAACATCACCATCAAGTACCGCCACCCTATTCCCCGCCTAGATGACATGCTTGATGAGCTACATGGCGCCACCACCTTTAGCAAGATAGACCTACGGAGTGGCTACCATCAAATTCGAATGAAGGAGGGGGACGAGTGGAAAACGGCCTTCAAGACTAAGTTTGGTTTGTATGAGTGGCTTGTTATGCCATTTGGGTTAACTAATGCTCATTCTACCTTTATGCGCTTAATGAACTATGTTTATGACATTTTATAGGGAAGTTTGTTGTAGTATACTTTGATGATATTTTAATCTATAGCAGGTCCCTACAGGAGCATGAAGAACATCTAAGGGAAGTATTTCTTACCCTTAGGGCTGAACACTTGTATGCTAATCTTAAGAAATGTAGCTTTTGCACTAATGAGGTTATATTTCTTGGTTTTGTAGTGACTGCACAAGGCCTACAAGTGGATGAGGAGAAGATTCGAGCAATCAAAGATTGGCCCACACCAACATCCATTAGCCAAGTAAGGAGTTTCCATGGGCTTGCAAGCTTCTATAGGACTTCAGGGACACTTTTAAGGGTTGTAATTAAGAAGAATTTGAAAGATTTGGAGGATGTGTTACCACATGTTGAGTTTGCATATAAAAGGACCATCCATTCTTCCACTAACATGACCCCTTTTAAGTGTGTGTATGGTTTGAATCCCTTAACCCCTTCAGATCTTATGCCGTTACCTTCAAAGGAGCGAGTAGATTTCAATGCAGGTAAACAGGTTGAGTACATTAGGGGATTACATGAGAAGACATGGCTGAACTTAGAGGAGAAAGCAGCTCGGACCGCAGCTAAGGCAAGCAAGGGACGGAGGAAGTTATTGTTTGAGCCCGGAGATCTCGTGTGTTTACATCTTAGGAAGGAGCGTTTCCAAGAGCTTCAAAAGTCCAAGTTATCACCTAGGGGTACCGGTCCTTTCAAGGTGCTTCACAAAGCCGGTGACAACGCTTATGTATTGGATCTTCCGGAGGAATTCGGGGTCAGCCCAACCTTCAATGTTAGAGACCTCAGTCTGTTCCCACCTATGGATGTAGAGCTTGAAGATTCGTGGACGAATCCTTCCCAAGAAAGGGGGAATGATGAGGGACCATCCGAGCTAGCATCTCCGGAGTATGAGGGAGCTATCACACGTTCTCGAGCTAAGAAGATTGAGCATGAGACTGAGGGCTTGCTGGTTTTATTGGCTAAAAGTGTTCATAACGAGGCTTGACTCCTAAGTAAGCAAGAGAGCAACGACGCCAAAGCACCGGACTCGGCCAGCCCCGCACATGACGCCGCTGCTTCTGCTCCTCAACACGTTTCCAGTACCGTTCCATGTCTCTCATTGAGGAATGAGGCTTTTTAAGGCCTGCTAAGTGATTGTGTGTTTTAAATAGCCCATTGGGCTTAATTTCCAGATTTTATTGTGTCTTTTGTTTAAGAGCTGAAACTATTTAAAGGCTCTTTCTATTACTTTTTAGGGAGATTATTATTGGTGAAAACAATTGTTTTCAGATTTCATCTTCAATCAAAGGCGAGTTTTGATTGAAGAGTTATTGTGATCAGATTTGGCTTAGTTGTTTCGCGTGTGTCAATAACTTGAAGCACATTTTCAAAAAAAATTCTATTGTCCTGAAACCAAGAAAAACAACTTGATTAGTACTAAACTCGCATTTCTTCAAATTAGCATACAAATATTCAATTCTAAGAGTTGCAAGTACTTCCCTCAAATGTTCCGCATTTCTTCAAAGTAAACCACAACAAACCTACCAATGTAGTGTCTCAACACGTGATTCATCAATCTCATAAATGTGCTAGGAGCATTGTCAAACCAAATGGCATCACTAGCCACTCACAAAGACCAAACTGGGTCTTGAATGTCGTTTTCCACTCATCTCCCTCCCTCATTCTGATTTGGTGATAACCACTCCTAAGTTCGATCTTAGAGAACAATGTGGCTCCATTTAACTCATCTAACATGCCATCTAAATGTGGGATACGGTGGCGGTACTTAATGGTGATGTTGTTGATGGCTCTACAATCAACAGACATCCTCCATGTACTGTCCTTCTTAGGCACTAAGAGGACGGGAACTGATGTAGGACCATCAGATGAACCATTGCACAACTCACACGAAGAATATCAAGCTCCCATTACTAGGGCAAGAGCGAAGGAGATCCAAGAAGCTACGTCAAGGGAAGTGCTATTGCATGGCACCATGCATGAATTATTTAACTTCCATAAATCATGTATTAATCTCTTGGTGAATGCAGGGGTGAACATGCAAAAGGGAGAGACCATGCAGACGTTGGAACATCATGAGGAGGAGCTTGATCATGTAGCCAAGCAGGTCAATAAGCCAAGTGATCAAGACGTGGGCAAGGTGGGGAAGGTGGATGAACAAGCAAGCATAGGAAATGGACCAGCGAGCATGACGCCATCGAGCCGAACCCCAGACTCTGTTCGACTTCCTTCGAGCCATTTGGCGTGAACCCTAATTTCCGTCTAGCCTTGCCGATACACTCCGGCCCTAACCCGACGCCATTTCGACAAGGTCTCAATCTCCGCCCGGAGTGGCTGTCAAGCTCGATGTCGCTAACCTCCCGGGCCGTCCAAAAGGGTATCCATTTCCCTCAGTCGGGCCGCCTAGCTGGGCCCTAAGACCCGTCCAGTCATGCATGGGTTCCTTGAAGAAGTCAACTTATTTTTATGCTGTTAGTTTGTTTGTTAGACTATTAGATACATTTGTGGGAGCTCTCTTGTTACCTCCTTCCACCAATGTATTTAGTTTTCTTTTCTTTTATGTTGTCTAGATAAAAGAGTCTATATATAGTTTTCTTTAGTTGCTAAGGTAGGGACGTTTTCTTTTGCTAAGAATTACATATTGTAAACCATTCACAAAATCAATCAAAGAACAAGAGAGTTTTTGGTTGGCATTGTCGTTGTTTGCTTGGCTGAGCTTGCTTGTGTCAACCGCCTTCGGATTGGTGCTTCGAACCTTCACGAGTCCCTCTTTGTGCTAGTCCCGCCGGAGCTAGTGTAAGGTTGTATTGGAGATGGGTCGAGGGCATTCACGAGGCGGGGTCTTGGCTCTTTAGACTTGGTTCTTCTTTGTTGGTTCTCTTTGGTTCCTCTCAACATCTTCCTGCGCCCATCCCCATCCCCACATCTCATTCCGCATCTGGATTCGCTTCATTCATCCGGATTTGGGATCATTGTACCTAGATCGGCTAATCCACAGTTTAATCCCGTATCAGAGCTCAGTTGGTACAAGTGATCAGTTCCTTTCTTCTTTGTTAACCATTTCACTTATTGCTTAACTAATTGTGGTTTGACTTGTGCTTGAAGTGTGCAAAATCCAAAGCCAAAGGTTTTCTTAGGACCGGTCAACATTTTGAGAAGAGGTAAAAACAAAAAAAAAAAAGAAAAAAAGAAAACCGTCACCACCGAGATCATAGTCTTCTTTCTCTCCCACAAGTCTTTTGACAAAGTCTAAGAGATCATTCAAAAAAAAAAACTACCGGCCCTTCCATTAATCGATCACCAAGCACAAGGAAAAGTCCCCTTTTAGTGAGAATTTCATAAAACATCTTCTTCTTCAAACATCTCTTTCGTCATTCAAACCTCAAACCATCATACCTATATAACCCAAACGGTCAATACTCCGGTTAGGGGTGTCTTGATCCATCTCCGACACTAGCATCAGTTTCGGCAGTTCTGGATCCAAAGGGGTTGCTAAGAAGGTTCGAAAATCGTGATCTTGAGGTGTTTTGATCCTTACAACTCGAGCCACAAGCGAGGCAATACCAACAAGTGAGTGAGCAATACACAAGTGAGATCTTTGTTTTCTAACCTAATCAATTCTTTGTTTGTTTGCTTGAGCATGTCTAGGTCCCTAAGCCCAAGCAAGACTAGCAGCGAGACCGTCACGCCTGAGATGCTCAACCTATTGAAGCAATTGTCCGACTCCGTAGCTAGCCTATCCAAACGGCGGAGTCTATGGAAGCACGCACCCCACCATCTCGTGCAACACCTTTGAGAACCAACTACGAGTTTGGTGGCCCCTCGCACGTGACTAGAGAGACGGGTCATCCCGATCAAGGTAATATACATTCCAACGTCCTCCCTAATGCTTCTAACATGCCACCATTTGTTGACGATTTTTAGCGTCGGAATGAGGCTCCTTTTGAGGACCATACCTGGGAAGATTACCATCGACCATTCCAACAACCGAGGCAAGGACGAGAATGGGAGCATTTACGACTCTATCAAGAACAAGACGGTCTTGGCAAAGTCAAAATCAAAATTCCCGTCTTTGAAGGAAAATGTGATCCCGACATCTACATGGAGTGAGAAACTAAAGTCGAGTAAATCTGGTTGTGTCATAACTTCAGCGACCCTAGGAAGGTTCAACTAGCAGCCCTAGAGTTCCACGGATATGCCTTGTTATGGTGGGACCACGTGGTAAAGGAAAGAGTGCGGACTTTGGATCCCCAAATCACCACATGGGAACACATGAAAGTTGAGACAAGGCTCTCTTAGCGCTGAGGAAGCCTACACCAACATGCAAGTTGCCATGGTGAAAGCCAACGTCCTAGAAGATGAGGAAAACACTATGGCTAGGTATCTTCGTATTCTTAACTCTAATTTGGCTAATGAAGTTGATATGTATCCTTACAGCACCATGGAGCAATTACTACACTTGGCCATCAAGGTGAAAAGGAAGACTAAGGTGCGAAACCGAGAACACAAACCGCCTTATGGGACGTCCAACGCCTGGAAATCACAAGGGAGCCGGCTGCCTAGCCAAAGTAAGGATCAAGGAGGCCATAAGGAGGAGAGAAAACCGGCATCTACGGGCCAAGAAGGCCAAAGAAGACCTTCTACACCTTCCACTACACCACGACCCTTGAATGAGCCTTCAAGTGGTCCTCGAGGGAGTAATCCTAACTCTAACTCTAGAACTAGGGATATTGTGTGTTTTAAATGCCAAGGTAGAGGACACATGAGTAGGGAATGTCCTAATAGACGCACGTTGATCATAAATCATCTAGGGCAATATGAAAGTGAAGATGACGTGGAACTGGATGATGAAAATGCCTTAATTAATGACCATGAGCAAAATGAGAATGATGATTGCATTGAGTATGAACAGGGTGAATCTTTGATAGCTAGGTGAACCTTGCTGTCCAACTAGCACCTTGTGAGGATAACCAACGTGAAAATCTATTTCATACTAGATGTAGCATTAAAGGAAAAGTGTGTAATGTGATAATTGATGGGGGAAGTTGTTGCAACATAGCTAGCACTGAAATGGTCAACAAGTTACAACTTCTTACATTTTATCACCCTAGGCCATATAGCTGCATTGGATGAATGAGTGTGGAGAACTTAAGGTCAATAAGCAAACTTGGGTCAATATAACATTAGGGTCATATGAGGACATTATTATATGTGATGTTATGCCTATGAATGCTTGTCACTTGTTGCTTGGTCGTCCATGGCAATATGATAGGAAAGTTGTGCATTATGGGTTTTCTAATAAATATAGCTTCGAGTATAAAGGCAAAACCTTAACACTTAAACCTATGACGCCTTTACAAATAGCCGAGTATTATGAGAACAGAGGGTAGAGCAAGAAACCCCTCAAAAGTCTAAAATCTCACGGCCTAAGAGTAAGGAGGACAAAACCCATCAAACACTGTTGGCACAACAAACCAGTAGCTATCTTGAGTCTAGGAATGAATATGTAACTAACTATGTTTCTATGGATGTGCTAATGATGAGTTTGTGTAAGTCATTAGTGACGGTACCTCATGACTTTAAGAGTACACTTCCTAGCTCTATCTAGGGGCTATTAGACGAGTTTAAGGACGTCTTTCCTGAGGAAGTTCCGGCTGGCTTGCCGCCCATTAGGGGCATTGAACACCAAATATATTTAATACCCGGAGCCACCCTTCCCAATAGACCCGCCTATAGGTTGAAGCCTAAGGAAGCTGATGAAGGGTCATCCGAGCTAGCTCCATCTTCAACACCACAAGGGTCATCCGAGCTAGCTCCATCTTCAACACCACAAGGAGCCCTAACAAGAGCTCAAGCCAAACGCCAAGCGGAGATGGATGCTATCTTCCTAGCCATGGTTCAAGAAGCTCACCCAAGCTCACCTCCAATGAGTCCAAGGCCCGTCATGATGCTTAGCCACATTGGACCAGCCAAGAAGAAGTTGAATGGAGCATAGGAGAGCTTCACGTGTGCATGTGCATGGTTGGCGTGAGAAGCTAGTTAGAGAGTGTTAAATAAAGCCTAGAATTAGTCTATTTTATGGATTTATTTAAAACACTCTAATTTGTAATTATTGTTTTCTATTTTTCCTTTCTATTTTTAGGAGAGAAGGCTAGGTTGTATATAAACCATTCTCTCTTCCTTTTTGAGGGGGACTACGTTAAACACATTTGTGAAAGTGCCAAATTGAAACCTTTGAGTTCAGCCTCTTGTCTTGTGAGAATTGTGGTGTTTGCATAGCTTTCTCGTTCTTGTGTGTGTCAATCTCCTTCGGGTTGGTGCTACAAGTCGAATCGAAGCAACCTCTTCGTGCCTTCGATAATCCTAGATCGATTGTGTGAAGTTGTAAGAAGCGGGGTCGAATCGTCATCGGTTTGGTTCTTGGATAATCAAATCCAAGGGTTCTATCTTTTGTTCCTTTCGGTTCTTCTTTCCTATTTCGCTTTCCCTCTATGTTTTGCACGTTTTCCTTACATCTTTGTTTGCTGAATTTCGTGTGTTTTTGTTCCCGAAAACAGGTTGCTCGTCTAGATTCGTTCTTCGCGGCTAATCCCCGTATCAATTGGTATCAGAGCTAATTGACGTTCAACCTACAAAAAGAGTCGGTAAATCATTCAAAAACCAAAAGTGTCTCGTTTTCTTGTTTGAGTCTTGCTTTGTTTTGAGTCTATTGTCATTGCCATTTCTATTCCAAGTTTTTTATTGAACTAACAAGTTTGTTGCTTTTGTTTGTGAATCTTGGACGCCGACACCACTCCTACACCGTGCCTACCACCAGTCCCTTGTGCCTACCACCACGCCACCACCAGCTGTTGTCCCACGTCCAAACACAACCCTAAACAAGCTCTAAACTTTCAAAAAAAAAAAAGAGGAAGAAGGCTGATCGTCCAGCCTATTTTCAAGCCATCTCTTTCCTCCACATTTTCAGCCTATTTTTTTTTAATCTTTCACCCTTGGTTAGCTATTTACTTGGTCAACTCTATCCTCTTGCAACTAATTAGGAATTTCTTAACATTTTTTGTTTTATTTTTCTTTAATTCCAGCTCATCTCACTCGAAGGGACCAAGCCATTCACGCCTAGCCTAGCTTCACCCTAGCCTAGCCACGCCTTGGCCCTCGCCTAGCTCACTTCACTCGAGCCACGCCTTAGCCTTGACCAACCCTTCTACACACACCTTCGGTGTCCAAGGTTTGCTTGCTTAGGCTTGACGAGTAAGTTCTTTCAAGGCTTATCTTGAGTTCAAATTTTGAGTCCATACTTAGCTGCATATAACATTCGTGCAACTTGTCCTTTCCGTTCTATGTCTTTTCTTCTCTTTTATTGAGTCAAACACGTTTTTAAGGTGATTGAAATAGAATTTTGCTTCTACTTTAAAGCTTTTGTTTGGCTAAGTACTGAACTCACGTGAGGTTTTTGACTAATACAAGACGAGCCATCAACAACGTGTTTAGCACCACTAGAGAGTGAGAGTTTGCTATCGAGTGATACACTTGTGAGGCGTTTTTTTGTTTTAGCTAACCTAACGTGTTTTAGTGTTTTAGTGTCTTTGAACATGGCCTTCCACCTTTGTTTGAGAGGTATTGAGCACCAAATTGACCTTATCCCCGGCGCCACACTCCCAAATAGACCAGCTTACCGAATGAACCCAAAGGAGAGTCAAGAGATCCAAGCGCAAGTTCAAGACCTCCTAGACAAGGGCTACGTGAGGGAGAGCTTAAGTCCGTGCGCCGTGCCCATGCTCTTGGTGCCTAAGAAGGACAACACATGGAGGATGTGTGTTGATTGTCGAGCTATCAACAACATCACCATCAAGTACCGCCACCCTATTCCCCGCCTAGATGACATGCTTGATGAGCTACATGGCGCCACCACCTTTAGCAAGATAGACCTACGGAGTGGCTACCATCAAATCCGAATGAAGGAGGGGGACGAGTGGAAAACAGCCTTCAAAACTAAGTTTGGTTTGTATGAGTGGCTTGTTATGCCATTTGAGTTAACTAATGCTCCTTCTACTTTTATGCGCTTAATGAACTATGTTTTGAGACATTTTATAGGGAAGTTTGTTGTAGTATACTTTGATGATATTTTAATCTATAGCAGGTCTCTAGAGGAGCATGAAGACCATCTAAGGGAAGTAGTTCTTACCCTTAGGGCTGAACACTTGTATGCTAATCTTAAGAAATGTAGCTTTTGCACTAATGAGGTTATATTTCTTTGTTTTGTAGTGACTGCACAAGGCCTACAAGTGGATGAGGAGAAGATTAGAGCAATCAAAGATTGGCCCACACCAACATCCATCATCCAAGTAAGGAGTTTCCATGGGATTGCAAGCTTCTATAGGCGCTTTGTGAGAGACTTTAGTACCATTGCCGCGCCCTTGACGGAAATCTGCAAGAAGCATGCGCCATTTGTGTGGGAGGAGGCGCAAGAACGTGCCTTTAGCAAGCTGAAATTGGTCTTAACCGAGGCGCCCTTGCTAGCTCTTCCCGACTTCACTAGACCCTTTGAAGTGGAGTGTGACGCCTCACATTGGCATAGGCGGCGTGCTCATGCAAGAAGGTAAGCCTATTGCCTTCTTTAGTGAAAAGCTCAAAGGAGCATGTCTTAATTACTCTACCTATGATAAAGAGTTATATGCTTTGTTTAGAGTGCTTAAGACATGGCAACACTACTTGTGGCCTAGAGAGTTTATTTTGCATTCCGATCATGAGTCTTTGAAGCATTTTCGGAGTCAAGATAAACTAGATAGGAGGTATGGTAGGTGGATGGAGTTTATTGAGACTTTTCCCTATGTTATCAAGTATAAAAAGGGAAAAGATAATGTAGTGGCGGATGCCCTCTCTAGGAGGCACACATTGTTGACTACATTGGATGCTAACATATTAGGCTTTGTTTACATTAAGGAGATCTATGAATATGATATTGATTTTGGTGATACATATAAGTTATGTATGCAAAAAGGTTCCTTAGACAAATACTATTTGTTTGAGGGATTTTTGTTTCGCATTGATAAGGTGTGCATACCTAGGTGTTCCCTTCGATTGTTGCTAGTAGAGGAAGCCCATAAAGGAGGTTTAATGATGTAAAACCATCACATGGATGCTATCAAGGTCCCATTACTAGAGCAAGAGTTAAGGAGATCCAAGAAGTTATGTCAAGGGAAGTGCTATTGCTTGACACAATGCGTGAACCATTTAACTTCCATACATCATGTGTTAATCTTTTGGTGAATGTAGGAGCAAGCGAACCAAGCAAGGAGACCATGCCGACGTGCTCACTTCCCATGCAGCTCGAGGAGACCATGCAGGCTGTTGCTCACGTCCCATGCAGCCCAGGAGAGGAGACTGTTGCTCACGCCAATGCAGCCCAAGAGGAGGCTGTTGCTCACGTCCCATGCAGCCCAGGAGAGGAGATTGTTGCTCAGGCCAATGCAGTCCAAGAGGAGGCTGTTGCTCACGTCCCATGCAGCCCAGGAGAAGAGACTGTTGCTCACGCCAATGTAGCCCAAGAGGAGGCTGTTGCTCACGCCAATGCAGCCCAAGAGGAGGCTGTTGCTCACGCCCAATGCAGCCCAAGAGGAGGCTGTTGCTCACGCCCAATGCAGCCCAAGAAAAGGCTGTTGATCACGTCCAAGGCAGCCCACGAGGTTAGCCTGCTGCTCACGTCCAAGGCAGCCCAAGAGCAAAGGGAGGAGACGTCCAAGGCAGCCCAAGAGCAAAGGGAGGAGATGCTCACGTCCAAAACAGCCCAAGAGGGCAGCCAGCTGATCAAGTTCAAAGAGGCCCAAGAAAGTAACAGTTCAGCTTATTCGGATCATCATTTGGACTCTTTAAACACATCCAAATCACTCCCAAAGATATGTTTGAATAATTCAGCCTATTTCCATGCTGATTAGTGGTTTGTGAGGTTGTTAGCTACATTAGAGGAAGCTCTCTTATTACCACCTTCCCACTAATGTTTTCAACTTTCTTTTCTTTATTTCTGTCTAGATAAAAGAGTCTATTTATTTAGCCTCTTTAGCTGCAGATTAGTTACGTTATTTCCATTGCTTAGAATTGCATTTGTAATCATTCACAAAATCAATCAAAGAACAAGAGAGTTTTTGGTTGGCATTGCTGTTGTTGCTTGGCTGAGCTTGTTTGTGTCAAACCGCCTTCGGATTGGTGCTTCGAGCCTTCACGAGTCCCTCTTTGTGCTAGTCCAACCGGAGCTAGTGTAAAGTTGTATTAGAGACGGGTCTAGGGCAGTCACGATTGGGGTTTTGGCTCTTCAGCCTTGGTTCCTTCATTGACTCTCTCTTTGGTTCTTCTCTCACCTTTCCTGCGCCATTCATCATCTACGTTCCATTCCGCATTCTGAAATCACCTCATTCAACCGGATTCGAGATCATTGTGCCTAGATCGACTCAATCACGGATTAACACCGTATCAGTTGGTATCAGAGCTCAGTTGGTACAATTGATCACTTCTTCTTCTTGTTAACCTTATTGCTTATCCAATTGAGATCTAACTTGTGTTTGAAGTGTGCAAATTCAAAAAGCCGGACATCATCTTGAGGAGAGTAAACACAAAACACAACAAAAGAAAAAAGAGCTCGAACGCTGCATACACAATTCGGTAACCTGCTCTCCCACACGTCTCATTGAATCAATTTCGGTTACCTCTCTCCTACAAATCTTTGACAAAGTCTAAGAGATCTTTGAAAAAAAAAAGACTATACAAAATGGCTGGCCCTTTTTAATTAATCAAGCACAAGCAAGCTCTTTCAATCATCTCAAAACGTCATTCTAAACACAATTTACCATACCTACACCAACCCAACAGTCAATACTCCAATTAGGGGTGTCTTGATTCATCTCAGACACTAACATCAGTTTCAGCAGTTCTAGTTCCAAAGGGTTGCTAAGAAGGTTCGGAAATCGCGATCTTAAGGTGTTGGATCCTTACAACTCGAGCCACCAGCTAGGCAATACCAACGAGAGTGTGAGCGATACACAAGTGAGATCATTGTTTTTCTAACCTAACCAGTTTCTTTGTTTGTTACTTGAGCATGTCCAGGTCCCTAAGTCCCAGCAAGTCGAGTAGCGAGACCGTCACGCCTGAGATGATCATTCTATTCAAACAATTGTCCGATTCCGTAGCTAAACTATCCAAGCGAGTGGAGACTATGGAAGCACGAACACCACCAGCCGGAACACCACCTTTGAGAACCAACTATGAGTTTGGCGGTCCTTCACGCGTTACTAGAGAGCCGGATCCTCCGGATCAAGGTAATGTACAGTCCAACGTCCTTCCTAATGCTTCTAACATGCCACCATTTGTTGATGACTTTCAGCGACGGAATGAAGCTGAGGACCACACGTGGGAGGGCTACAATCGGCCATTCCAGCAGCCAAGGCAAGGACGAGATAACCTTCAGCCCTATCAAGAGCAAGACGGACTCGGAAAGGTCAAAATCAAAATTGCCGTCTTTGAAGGAAAGTGTGATCCCGACGTCTACACGGAGTGGGAAACTAAAGTTGAGCAGATTTGGTTGTGTCACAACTTTAGCGAGCCTAGGAAGGTTCAACTAGCCGCTCTCGAGTTTCAAGGCTATGCTTTGGTATGGTGGGATCACGTAGTCAAAGAAAGAGTTCGAACCTTGGATCCTCAAATCAGCACATGGGAGCATATGAAGGCACTAATGAGGGCTAGGTTCGTTCCACCTCACTATACCCGAGAGCTTCGACAATGGCTGGAAAATTTGAGACAAGGCTCACTTAGCGCTGAGGAAGCCTATACGAATATGCAAGTTGCTATGGTGAAGGCCAACGTTCTAGAGGATGAAGAAAACACTATGGCAAGGTACCTTCGTATTCTGAATTCTAATTTGGCTAATGAGGTTGATATGTATCCATACAGCACCATGGAGCAATTACTACACTTGGCCATCAAGGTGGAAAGGAAGACTAAGGTGCGAAACCGGGAATACAAGCCACCTCCCGGGACGCCCAATGCTTGGAAAGCACAAAACAGTCGGCTGTCTAACCACAGCAGGGAGCAAGGCGGCCGGAAGGAGGAGAGGAAATCGGCACTTATGGGCCAAGAAGGGCAAAGAAGGTCTTCTACACCGTCCACTACACCACGATCCTTGAATGAGCCTTCAAGTGATCATCGAGGGAGTACTCCTATCTCTAACTCTAGAACTAGGGACATTGTGTGTTTTAAATGCCAAGGTAGAGGTCACATGAGTAGAGAATGTCCTAATAGACGCACTTTGATCATAAATCATCTAGGAGAGTATGAGAGTGAGGATGATGTGGAATTAGATGATGAAAATGCCTTAAATGATGACAATGAACAAAATGAGAATGATGATTGCGTTGAGTATGAACAAGGTGAATCTTTGATAGCTAGGAGAACTTTGCATGTCCAACTAGCACCTTGTGAGGATAACCAACGTGAAAATCTGTTTCATACTAGGTGTAGCATTAAAGGAAAAGTGTGTAATGTAATAATTGATGGAGGAAGTTGTTGCAACATAGCTAGCACTGAAATGGTAAACAAATTACAACTTCTTACATTTTATCACCTTAGGCCATATAAACTACATTGGATGAATGAGTGTGGAGAACTTAAGGTCAATAAGCAAACTAAGGTCAATATAACATTAGGATCATATGAGGATGTTATTACATGTGATGTTGTGCCTATGAATGCTTGTCACTTGTTGCTTGGGCGTCCATGGCAATATGATAGGAAAGTTGTCCATGATGGGTTTTCTAACAAGTATAGCTTTGAGTATAAGGATAAAACTTTAACACTTAAACCTATGACACCTTTAAAAATAGCCGAGTACTATGAGAACAAGAGGGTAGAGCAAGGAACCCCTCCAAAGCCTAAGATCACACGGCCTAAGAGTAAAGAGAACAAAACCCATCAAACATTGTTAGTACAACCAACAAGTAGCTATCTTGAGTCTAGGAATGAATATGTCACTAACTATGCTTCTATTGATGTGCTAATGATGAGTTTGTGTAAATCTCTAGTGAATGTGCCTCATGACTTCACGAACCCACTTCCTAGATCTATTCAGGGGCTGTTAGACGAATTTAGAGACGTTTATCCTGATGAGATTCCAGCCGACTTGCCGCCCATTAGGGGCATTGAACACCAAATAGATTTAATACCCGGAGCCACTCTTCCCAATAGGCCCGCCTATAGGATGAACCCTACGGAAGCCCAGGAAATTCAGAACCAAGCTCAAGCCTTGCTAGATAAGGGGTATGTTCGGGAAAGCCTTAGTCCTTGTGCCGTTCCCGTTCTGCTAGTACCCAAGAAGGATAATACCTGGAGAATGTGTATTGATTGTAGAGCAATCAATAACATTACTATCAAGACTAGACACCCGATTCCCCGTTTAGATGATATGCTTGATGAGTTACATGGAGCTACAATTTTCACTAAGATTGACCTTAGGAGTGGCTACCATCAAATTAGAATGAGGGAAGGGGATGAATGGAAAACAGCTTTTAAAATAAAATTTGGTCTCTATGAGTGGCTAGTAATGTCTTTTGGCTTAACTAACGCTCCTAGTACTTTCATGAGATTAATGAATCATATTTTGAGACCTTATATTGGTTTATTTGTTGTAGTCTACTTTGATGATATTCTTATCTATAGTAAGACTTTAGAGGAGCATGAAAATCATTTGAGAGATGTGCTTGCTACATTGCGTATAGAATACTTGTATGCTAATATTCAAAAATGTGATTTCTATACTAACCGAGTGATTTTTCTTGGTTTTGTAGTAAGTGCCAATGGTTTACAAGTGGATGAGGACAAGGTTAAGGCAATCAATGATTGGCCGATTCCTAGGTCAGTTGGTGACGTGAGGAGCTTCCATGGCTTAGCTACATTCTATAGAAGGTTTGTGAGAGATTTTAGCACCATTGCATCACCACTCACGGCTTTGACCAAAAAGAAGGTTCCTTTTGAGTGGAATGAACCGCAACAAAGAGCCTTTGAAGAGCTCAAGAGACGCCTCACCCACGCACCACTACTAGCTCTACCGGACTTCACCAAACCCTTTGAGGTTGAATGCGACGCATCCGACATTGGTATTGGCGGCGTCCTTATGCAAGAAGGTAAGCCTCTAGCTTTCTTTAGTGAAAAATTGAAGGGTGCATGCTTAAACTATTCCACTTATGACAAAGAATTGTATGCCTTGTTTAGAGTACTCAAAACATGGCAACATTACCTTTGGCCTCAAGAGTTTGTTTTGAAAACCGATCATGATTCACTTAGACACTTTAGGAGCCAAGATAAGCTAGATAGACGGCATGGTAGGTGGATGGAGTTCATAGAAACCTTTCCTTACATTATCAAGTATAAGAAAGAAAAGGATAATGTCGTAGCGGATGCATTGTCTAGGAGATACACCTTAATCACCACTTTGGATTCTTAGATGTTAGATTTTACTTACATTAAAGAATTATATGTGGATGATGTTGAATTTGGGAAGATATTTCATAGATGCACTACTCAAGGCCCTTATGATAAGTACTTTGTGTTTGAAGGTTTCTTGTTTAAAGTGGATAAGATTTGCATACCTAGATGTTCCCTTAGGATCTTATTGGTGGATGAAGCCCATAAAGGAAGTCTAATGGGGCAATTTGGGAGGGACAAAACTTATCACATGTTGCAAACTCACTTTTATTGGCCTCATATGTTAAGGGATGTAGAACACATGCAGAAAAGGTGCATTGAGTGTCTTAAGGCCAAAGCTAGGGTACAACCCCACGGGCTGTATACACCCTTACCGACGCCTAATGGCCCTTGGGAGGACATAAGTATGGATTTCATTGTTGGACTACCTAGGACTAGGAAAGGAAGAGATTCCATTTTTGTGGTAGTAGATAGATTCTCTAAAATGGCACATTTTATTTCATGTCATAAAACTGAAGATGCATATAATGTTGCTAATCTTTTCTTTAAGGAAATAGTGAGATTGCATGGAATACCTAAAACTATTGTTAGTGATAGGGATGTCAAGTTTTTGAGTTTCTTTTGGAAGACACTTTGGGGAAAAATGGGCACTAGATTACTATTTTTGACCTCTAGTCATCCCCAAACAGATGGGCAAACGGAAGTCACCAATAGGACCCTAACGACCCTCCTTAGAACCATGTTGAAAGATAACTTAAAAGAATGGGAAGACATGTTACCACATATTGAGTTTGCTTATAATCGCACCATGCATTCTTCCACTTTGTTATCACCTTTCAAATGTGTTTATGGATTTAACTATTTAACTCCTTTGGACTTATTACCGATTCCTCGAAAGGATCGAGTAGCTTTTGATGCTTTGGAACAGGTGGACTACATTAAGGAACTTCATGCTAAGACCAAGGCTGCACTTGACAAGAAAGGCATTGAAACTGCAGCTCGGAATAAAAAGGACGTCGGAAAATGGTTTTCCAGCCCGGCGACTTAGTTTGGCTACATCTAAGGAAAGAGCGGTTTCTAACAAAACGCCATTCCAAGCTAGCACCACGAGGAGATGGACCATTCAAAGTCTTACACCGGATTAATGACAATGCATATGTGTTGGACTTACCGGAAGAGTATGGAGTTAGCACCACTTTTAATGTAGGAGATTTGAGCCCCTATGAAGGAGATTTAGAACAAGATGAAAATTCGGGGTCGAATTCTTTCCAAGAAGGAGTGGATGATGTAGGACCATCACATGGAAGCTATCAAGGTCCCATTACTAGAGCAAGAGCTAAGGAGATCCAAGAAGTTATGTCAAGGGGAGTGCTATTGCTTGACACAATGCGTGAACTATTTAACTTCCATACATCATGTGTTAATCTTTTGGTGAATGTAGGAGCAAGTGAACCAAGCAAGGAGACCATGCCGACGTGCTCACTTCCCATGCAGGTTGTTGCTCATGTCCCATGCAGCCTAGGAGAGGAGACTGTTGCTCACGCCAATGCAGTCCAAGAGAAGGCTGTTGCTCACGTCCCATGCAGCCCAGGAGAGGAGACTGTTGCTCAGGCCAATGCAGCCCAAGAGGAGGTTGTTGCTCACGTCCCATGCAGCCCAGGAGAGGAGACTGTTGCTCACGCCAATGCAGCCCAAGAGGAGGCTGTTGCTCACGCCAATGCAGCCCAAGAGGAGGCTGTAGCTCACGCCCAATGCAGCCCAAGAGGAGGCTGTTGCTCACGCCCAATGCAACCAAAGAAAAGGCTGTTGATCACGTCCAAGGCAGCCCACGAGGTTAGCCTGCTGCTCACGTCCAAGGCAGCCCAAGAGCAAAGGGAGGAGACGTCCAAGGCAGCCCAAGAGCAAAGGGAGGAGATGCTCACGTCCAAAACAGCCCAAGAGGGCAGCCAGCTGATCAAGTTCAAAGAGGCCCAAGAGAGTAACAATTCAGCTTATTCGGATCATCATTTGGACTCTTTAAACACATCCAAATCACTCATGGATCTGTTGAACAATGCAGCCCATTCGGATAGCCCATTTGGCTCTTAGAAATCGGCCAGCTCACTCCCAAAGATATGTTTGAATAATTCAGCCTATTTCCATGCTGATTAGTGGTTTGTGAGGTTGTTAGCTACATTAGAGGAAGCTCTCTTATTACCACCTTCCCACTAATGTTTTCAGCTTTCTTTTCTTTATTTTTGTCTAGATAAAAGAGTCTATTTATATAGCCTCTTTAGCTGCAGATTAGTTACGTTATTTCCATTGCTTAGAATTGCATTTGTAATCATTCACAAAATCAATCAAAGAACAAGAGAGTTTTTGGTTGGCATTGCTGTTGTTGCTTGGCTGAGTTTGTTTGTGTCAAACCGCCTTCGGATTGGTGCTTCGAGCCTTCACGAGTCCCTCTTTGTGCTAGTCCAGCCGGAGCTAGTGTAAAGTTGTATTGGAGACGGGTCTAGGGCAGTCACGATTGGGGTTTTGGCTCTTCAGCCTTGGTTCCTTCATTGACTCTCTCTTTGGTTCTTCTCTCACCTTTCCTGCGCCATTATTCATCTACGTTCCATTCCGCATTCTGAAATCGCCTCATTCAACCGGATTCGAGATCATTGTGCCTAGATCGACTCAATCACGGATTAACACCGTATCATTTAATGGGTCATTTTGGGAGGGATAAAACTTATGCTATGCTGCACTCACACTTTTATTGGCCACACATGCTTAGGGATGTTGAAAATGTGCTTAAAAGATGCTTAGAATGCCTTAGAGCTAAATCTAAAGTGAAGCCTCATGGATTGTACACACCTTTGCCCATCCCAACAGCCCCTTGGGAAGACATTAGTATGGACATTATTGTGGGATTGCCTAGGACTAAAAGAGGTAGGGACTCGATTTTTGTGGTTGTAGATCGTTTCTCAAAAATGTCTCACTTTATTGCTTGTCACAAAACTGATGATGCGGTCAATGTAGCTAATCTATTCTTTCGGGAAGTAGTTAGGTTACATGGAATTCCGAGGACAATAGTAAGTGATAGGGATGTTAAGTTCTTAAGTTATTTTTGGAAGACTCTTTGGGAAAAGCTAGGTACGAAATTGTTATTTTCTACATCAAGCCACCCCCAAACTGGTGGGCAAACGGAAGTAACTAATAGGACTTTAACCACACTTTTAAGGGCTGTTATCAAAAAGAATCTAAAGGAATGGGAGGATGTCTTGCCACATGTTGAATTTGCCTATAATAGTGTTGTGCATTCGTCTACTTCCATCTCTCCATTTGAGTGTGTTTATGGTTTTAATCCACTAACCCCTTTTGATCTTACACCGTTGCCTAAGAAGGAACGAGTGGATTTAAGTGCTAAAACGCAGGTTGAACACATCAAGGAGCTACATAGGAGGACAAGGATTAAGCTTGAGGAGAAAGGCAAATACAACGCAGCCAAGGCAAACCAAGGAAGGAAGAAGGTTATATTTGAGGCCGGTGACCTTGTATGGCTACACTTGAGGAAGGAGAGGTTTCAACAACTCAAAGTCCAAGCTCTCTCCAAGAGGAAACGGGCCTTTCAAGTTGCTACACAAGGCTGGTGACAATGCCTATGTGCTAGACTTTCCGGACGACTATGCTTGTGATCCCACGTTCAATGTGAGGGATTTAAGCCCTTTTCCACCCCTTAGTGATGATCAAGGAAATTCGAGGTCGAATTCTTTTAAAGAAGGGGAGAATGATGAAGGGTCATCTGAGCTACCTCCATCTTCAACACCACAAGGAGCCCTAACACGAGCTCAAGCCAAACGCCAAGTGGAGAGGGATGCTATCTTCCTAGCCATGGTTCAAGAAGCTCACCCAATCTCACATCCAATGAGTCCAAGGCCCGTCATGATGCTTAGCCACATTGGACCAGCCAAGAAGAAGTTGAATGGAGCATAGGATGAAGGCTCAGTGTGCATGTGCATGGATGAAGGCTGGCATAAAGGCTGGCATGAGAAGCTAGTTAGAGAGTGTTAAATAAAGCCTAGAATTAGTCTATTTTATGGATTTATTTAAAACACTCTAAATTGTAATTATTGTTTTTATTTCTTTTCTATTTTTAGGAGAGAAGGTCTAGGTTATATATAAACCTTTCTCTCTTCTTTTTGTAGCAGATTCATTAAACACATTGCCTAAGTGCTAAATCGAACCTTTTGAATGAATTATTGCCTTGTGAGAATTGTGGTGTTAGCATAGCTTTCTCGTTCTTGTGTGTGTCAATCTCCTTCGGGTTGGTGCTACAAGTCGAATCGAAGCAACCTCTTCGTGCCTTCGATAACTCTAGATCGATTGTGTGAAGTTGTAAGAAGCGGGGTCGAATCGTCATCGGTTTGGTTCTTGTATAATCGAATCCAAGGGTTCTATCGTTTTGTTCCTTTCGGTTCTTCTTTCCTATTTCGTTCCCCCCTCTTTGTTTTGCACATTTTCATTCATTCTTGTTTGCTGAACGTTTGCTTTTATTCCCGAAAGCAGGTTGCTCGTCTAGATCCGTTCTTCGCGGCTAATCCCCGTATCACACGCCTTGGCCCTCGCCTAGCTCACTTCACTCGAGCCACGCCTTAGCCTTGGCCTGCCCTTCTACACACACCTTCGGTGTCCAAAGTTTGCTTGCTTAGGCTTGACGAGTAAGTTCTTTCAAGGCTTATCTTGAGTTCAAATTTTGAGTCCATACTTAGTTGCATATAACATTCATGCAACTTGTTCTTTCCGTTTTGAGTCTTTTCTTCTCTTTTATTGAGTCAAACACGTTTTTAAGGTGATTGAAATCGAATTTCACTTCTACTTTAAAGCTTTTGTTTGGCTAAGTATTGAACTCACGTGAGGTCTTTGACTAATACAAGACGAGCCATCAACAAGCTTGTTGAGCACCACTAGAGAGTGGGAGTTTGCTTTCGAGTGATACACTTGTGAGGCGTTTCGGTTTTAGCTAACCTAACGTGTTTGAGTGTTTTAGTGTCTTTGAACAATGTCAGGAACTTCCGCAGGTACACCCAGCCCCGAGCCTATATTCCCCGGAGTTGTTTAACCTTATCAACGGCTTGAAAGATAGCATTGAAGGGTTAACTACAAGGCTGTCCAGCTTGGAGGCGTCTAAGGTAGTTCCAGAGCCTCAGCCACTAGGAGGCAAAAGGGAGGTAGGAGACCACTCGAGGGCTCAACACCAAGGGAAAGACCGAATACCACTCCAAAGTCAACAAGAGGCGTTTCAAGCAGCCCGGCACTCTAATGCCATGCAGCCCTCTCGGAATGTGCAAGGCTTAGGCCACGCAGTGTCCCAACCAGGATGGGGCAATCTTGCTTTCGAGGAGCACGTTTCTATCCATTCTTCTCCTATTATACATGATAATATGCCTAACTATCCTCAACAGTTTCAGAATCAAGCTTATGAGCAGGATGATGATGGTGATGGAGATGACGAGGAATGGAGGCCAAACAGGCGAAGGGAGCGCCAACAGCCCCGGAGACCTCATGACGGCCGGCTCCAAGACGAGCAGAGGTGTGAGCCCTATGGTGGCCAGCCAAGGAGGGAGCTAGATCCGGAGTATGATGGCCTTGGCAAAGTGAAGGCGAAGATCCCAAGCTTTGAAGGCAAATGTGACCCGGACGTGTACATGGCTTGGGAGGCGAAGATAGAGCATATATGGTCATGCCATAACTTTCCTGAGCATAAGAAGGTACATTTCGCAGCTCTTGAGTTTATTGATTATGCTATGATATGGTGGGATGATTTGGTGAAGGAAAGGAGGAGAACTTTGGATGCACCGGTAGTTACTTGGGCGCACATGAAGGCCTTGATGAGAGCTCGGTTTGTGCCTCAACATTACACTAGGGAAATAAGGCAAAGGTTGGAGAACTTGAGGCAAGGAGCCATGACCGCCGAGGAGACCAATAATGCCATGCAAATGGCCATGGTAAAGGCTAATGTGCGAGAGGACGAAGATACTACAATGGCTAGGTATCTTCGTATTCTCAATTCAAGTTTTTCTAACGAGATAGATCTTTTTCCCTATAGCTCTATGACAGAATTGCTCCACTTAGCAATCAAAGTAGAAAGGAAAGTGAAGGCAAGAAGTCAAGGAGGTAAGGCTGCGTATGGCGCGCCTAGCTCAAGGAGGAGCCAAGGAGGTCGCCAACAAGGAAATTACAACCGGGAGGTGCCAAGCAAGGAGAAGCTAGCCCCGGAGCAAGGAGGTCCACGCAAGGCTCCTTATGCAACCCCTACCAAGTCCACGCCTACACTACCTAAAGGCACTCAAGGGAGTACTTCTAACCCTTCATCTAGAGCTAGGGATATTGTATGTTTTAAGTGCCAAGGAAGAGGGCACATGATGAAGGATTGTCCTATCAAAAGAACTTTGCTAGTTAACCATTTAGGGCAATATGAGTCCAAATCTGAGCATGAGCATGATAATGATGATTTTGAGCTTAATATGCATGATCATGATGATTTGGATGATGATGGGATTGAATATGAGCAAGGAGATTGTTTATTAGCTAAGAGAGTGTTATTTCATCATCATAGCTCATTCCTAGCTAACACTTCCATGATTTGTGATAAAAGTCTTGAGCATGATAATTCTTTGATAGCTAGGAGAACTTTAAGTGTACAACCTGCTCCTTGTGAAGATAACCAAAGAGAAAACTTGTTTCACACTAGATGCTCGGTTAAAGGAAAGGTTTGTAATGTTATTGTTGATGGAGGAAGTTGTTGCAATATTGCTAGCACCGAAATGATATCTAAGTTGCAAATTCCTACATTTTATCACCCTAGGCCATATAAGCTGCATTGGATGAATGAATGTGGTGAGTTAAAGGTTAATAGGCAAGCTACGATCACTTTTACTTTAGGCCATTATGAAGATATGGTTTTATGTGATGTTGTGCCTATGCAGTTGTTAGGCCGCCCTTGGCAATATGATAGGAGAGTTATGCATGATGGTTTTACAAATAGAGCAAGGACAAGCTAAGAAGGGGAGCAAGCTGTCGAGCCAAGACCCCTCCCTAGCCACGCCTTCTAACCACCAGCCTAGCACCTTTGTGTCCACGGCCGCAAAACAGCCCGCAACAGTTTTGTTAGCTTCCAAACTTGAGCTACAAAACGACTACCTACCCTTAGACACCACCTTGATGATGTTGTGTAAGGGGCTCACCTTGATGAGTGATGAAGCCAAGGCTAGCTTACCACCTACTATCTCAACCATCCTTGAGGAGTTTAAGGATGTGTTTCCAGAAGAAATACCACATGGCCTTCAACCTTTGAGAGGTATTGAGCACCAAATTGACCTTATCCCCAGCGCCACACTCCCAAATAGGCCAGCCTACCGAATGAACCCAAAGGTGAGTCAAGAGATCCAAGCGCAAGTTCAAGACCTCCTAGACAAGGGCTACGTGAGGGAGAGCTTAAGTCCGTACGCCGTGCCCGTGCTCTTGGTGCCTAAGAAGGACAATACACGGAGGATGTGTGTTGATTGTCGAGCTATCAACAACATCACCATCAAGCACCGCCACTCTATTCCCCACCTAGATGACATGCTTGATGAGCTACATGGCGCCACCACCTTTAGCAAGATAGACCTACGGAGTGGCTACCATCAAATTCGAATGAAGGAGGGGGACGAGTGGAAAACAGCCTTCAAGACTAAGTTTGGTTTGTATGAGTGGCTTGTTATGCCATTTGGGTTAACTAATGCTCCTTCTACCTTTATGCGCTTAATGAACTATGTTTTGAGACATTTTATATGGAAGTTTGTTGTAGTATACTTTGATGATATTTTAATCTATAGCAGGTCCCTAGAGGAGCATGAAGAACATCTAAGGGAAGTAGTTCTTACCCTTAGGGCTGAACACTTGTATGCTAATCTTAAGAAATGTAGCTTTTGCACTAATGAGGTTATATTTCTTGGTTTTGTAGTGACTACACAAGGCCTACAAGTGGATGAGGAGAAGATTAGAGCAATCAAAGATTGGCCCACGCCAACATCCATCAGCAAAGTAAGGAGTTTTCATGGGCTTGCAAGCTTCTATAGGCGCTTTGTGAGAGACTTTAGTACCATTGCCGCGCCCTTGACGGAAATTTGCAAGAAGCATGCACCATTTGTGTGGGAGGAGGCGCAAGAACATGCCTTTAGCAAGCTGAGATTGGTCTTAACCGAGGCGCCCTTGCTAGCTCTTCCCGACTTCACTAGGCCCTTTGAAGTGGAGTGTGACGCCTCGGGCATTGGTATAGGCGGCGTGCTCATGCAAGAAGGTAAGTCTATTGCCTTCTTTTGTGAAAAGCTCAAAGGAGCATGTCTTAATTACTCTACCTATGATAAAGAGTTATATGCTTTGTTTAGAGTGCTTAAGACATGGCAACACTACTTGTGGCCTAGAGAGTTTATTTTGCATTCCGATCATGAGTTTTTGAAGCATTTTCGGAGTCAAGATAAACTAGATAGGATGCATGATAGGTGGATGGAGTTTATTGAGACTTTTCCCTATGTTATCAAGTATAAAAAGGGAAAAGACAATGTAGTGGCGGATGCCCTCTCTAGGAGGCACAAATTGTTGACTACATTGGATGCTAAGTTATTAGGCTTTGTTTACATTAAGGAGCTCTATGAATCTGATATTGATTTTGGAGATACATATAAGTTATGTGTGCAAAAAGGTTCCTTAGATAAATTCTATCTATTTGAGGGATTTTTGTTCCGAATTGATAAGGTGTGCATACCTAGGTGTTCCCTTCGATTGTTGTTAGTAGAGGAAGCCCATAAAGGAGGTTTAATGGGTCATTTTGGGAGGGATAAAACTTATGTTATGCTGCACTCACACTTTTATTGGCCACACATGCTTAGGGATGTTGAAAATGTGCTTAAAAGATGCTTAGAATGCCTTAGAGCTAAATCTAAAGTGAAGCCTCATGGATTGTACACACCTTTGCCCATCCCAACAGCCCCTTGGGAAGACATTAGTATGGACATTATTGTGGGATTGCCTAGGACTAAAAGAGGTAGGGACTCGATTTTTGTGGTTGTAGATCATTTCTCAAAAATGTCTCACTTTATTGCTTGTCACAAAACTGATGATGCGGTCAATGTAGCTAATCTATTCTTTCGGGAAGTAGTTAGGTTACATGGAATTCCGAGGACAATAGTAAGTGATAGGGATGTTAAGTTCTTAAGTTATTTTTGGAAGACTCTTTGGGGAAAGCTAGGTACGAAATTGTTATTTTCTACATCAAGCCACCCCCAAACTGGTAGGCAAACGGAAGTAACTAATAGGACTTTAACCACACTTTTAAGGGCTGTTATCAAAAAGAATCTAAAGGAATGGGAGGATGTCTTGCCACATGTTGAATTTGCCTATAATAGTGTTGTGCATTCGTCTACTTCCATCTCTCCATTTGAGTGTGTTTATGGTTTTAATCCACTAACCCCTTTTGATCTTACACCGTTGCCTAAGAAGGAACGAGTGGATTTAAGTGCTAAAACGCAGGTTGAACACATCAAGGAGCTACATAGGAGGACAAGGATTAAGCTTGAGGAGAAAGGCAAATACAACGCAGCCAAGGCAAACCAAGGAAGGAAGAAGGTTATATTTGAGGCCGGTGACCTTGTATGGCTACACTTGAGGAAGGAGAGGTTTCAACAACTCAAAGTCCAAGCTCTCTCCAAGAGGAAACGGGCCTTTCAAGCTGCTACACAAGGCTGGTGACAATGCCTATGTGCTAGACTTTCCGGATGACTATGCTTGTGATCCCACGTTCAATGTGAGGGATCTAAGCCCTTTTCCACCCCTTAGTGATGATCAAGGAAATTCGAGGTCGAATTCTTTTAAAGAAGGGGAGAATGATGAAGGGTCATCCGAGTCGGTTCCATCTTCAACACCACAAGGAGCCCTAACAAGAGCTCAAGCCAAACGCCAAGCGGAGATGGATGCTATCTTCCTAACCATGGTTCAAGAAGCTCACCCAAGCTCACCTCCAATGAGTCCATGGCCCGCCATGATGCTTAGCCACATTGGACCAGCCAAGAAGAAGTTGAATGGAGCATAGGAGAGCTTCACGTGTGCATGTGCATGGCTGGCGTGAGAAGCTAGTTAGAGAGTGTTAAATAAAGCCTAGAATTGGTCTATTTTATGGATTTATTTAAAACATTCTAATTTGTAATTATTGTTTTTATTTCTTTTCTATTTTTTAGGAGAGAAGGTGTAGGTTGTATATAAACCTTTCTCTCTTCCTTTTGTGGTTAGAATACGTTAATCACATTGCCTAAGTGCCAAATTGAACCCCTTTGAGTTCAACCTCTTGTCTTGTGAGAATTGTGGTATTAGCATAGCTTTCTCATTCTTGTGTGTGTCAATCTCCTTCGGGTTGATGCTACAAGTCGAATCGAAGCAATCTCTTCGTGCCTTCGATAATCCTAGATCGATTGTGTGAAGTTGTAAGAAGCGGGGTCGAATCGTCATCGGTTTGGTTCTTGGATCATCGAATCCAAGGGTTCTATCGTTTGTTCCTTTCGGTTCCTCTTTTCCATTTCGTTTCCCTCATTGCTTTGCACGTTTTCCTTTCATAATTGTTGCTGAATTTCGTTTGCTTTTATTCCCGAAAACAGGTTGCTCGTCTAGATCCGTTCTTCGCGGCTAATCCCCGTATCACCAACAAGGCTGAAAAGGTGGGAGGGAACCAAGGGGTCAGTTGGCCCCTTGTCCCCTCAGCTGGAAACGAAAGGTCCAAAAGCGGAAAAGGGAAAACGAGGGGTCAATGCGGTATTTTGGGAATAAATCCCGGTACTCAGCACACGTGCCTGCGGGAAAACTAGGCCGCTGACGCGAGAAACTCGGAAACGCCTCGACACCCGGAATAGAAATTCCGGATGTTACAACTAACCCCCGTAAAAACAAATTTCGTTCCGAAACTTGCTAAAGGTACATGCAAACCGTACACTCGAAAAAACGCAAGTAACTCGTAATGCTAACTATCGATCTCAACCCAACGTCACACTCATAACCATGAAACACCTCACGAGGTAATCACATATATGCATAAGGAGCACACAAGGCATATCACATCACAAGTACATAGGTAATAATTAAGGAAAAGTTCGGGACTAACCCGACTGTCCTATCGGTGTCTCTAAACCTGCGTAAAACTCGGGATAGTTCCTCCGGATACTATCCTCCGTCTCCCAAGTGGCCTCGTCGGCTCCTCGTCTGGACCACTGCACCCTCAACATCGGTATCTCCTTCGATCGAAGGCGTCTCGTACTCCGCTCTAAAACGGCTATCGGATGCTCTACAAAAGTATGGTCCGACTCGATCACTTGATCCCCGTGGCTAATGATGTGTCTCGGGTCATAGACGTACTCTCTCAACTAAGACACATGGAATACCGGATGTATACCCTCCAACCGTGGAGGCAATGCTAGGCCGTATGCCACCTCACCAACTTTCTCCACTATCTCGAATGGTCCGACATATCGGGTGCTCAAGTTCCCCTTAATGCCAAATCGTTTGATGCCCCGGGTCGGTGATACCCTCAGCCACACTTGAGGCTCCTACCCTAAACTCGAGAGGTCTACATCTCCTATCTACATACGATCTCGAACGACTCTGCGTGGTCAGCATCTTCTCTCGTATCAAAGCAACTCTAGCCATGTCATTTTGTACCTGATCCGGAGCTAAAAAACTAGAACTCCCCGGCTCATCCCAACATAAGGGAGTGCGGCATCTCCGTCCATATAATGCCTCATACGGTGTCATCCCGATCGACGCGTGTCAGCTGTTATTGTATGAAAACTCCACCAATGGGAGGTGGTCTGGCCATACCTGCCCCCAGTCTAGTACACATGCCCTCAACATGTCCTCCAAGGTCTGAATAGTCCGCTCTCACTGACCGTCGGTCTGTGGATGGTATGCGGTGGTGAAATGAAGACTCGAACCTAGGAGGGCGTGTACTTGTTGCCAAAACCTCGAGGTAAAACGCCCGTCCTATCCGAGATGATAGTCCTCGGTACTCCATGTAACCTCACAATTCGACGAGTAAACTCCTCGGCTAGATGACTCACCGGCCACGTCTCCCGAATGGGGATGAAACTTGCGGTCTTCGTCAACCGATCCACTACTACCCATATCGCGTCAAAGCTCCTACTCGGCCTCAAACCGGTAACGAAGTCCATGGATATATCCTTTGATACGGGATTGTCCGTGATTGAGTCGATCTAGGCACAATGATCTCGAAACGGACTGAATGAAGCGAATTAAGTAGGCGGAGTGAAACGAAGATGATGAATAGGCGCAGGAAAGGTGAGAGAAGAACCAAAGGGAGATCCAATGAAGGAACCAAGGCTGAAGAGCCAAAACCCCAATCGTGACTGCCCTAGACCCGTCTCCAATACAACTTTACACTAGCTCCGGCTGGACTAGCACAAAGAGGGACTCGTGAAGGCTCGAAGCACCAATCCGAAGGCGGTTGACACAAACAAGCTCAGCCAAGCAACAATAGCAATGCCAACCAAAAACTCTCTTGTTCTTTGATTGATTTTCTGAATAATTACAAATGCAATTCTAAGCAATGGATTTTACGTAACTAATCTGCAGCTAAAGAGGCTATATAAATAGACTCTTTTATCTAGACAAAAATAAAGAAAAGAAAGCTGAAAACATTAGTGGGAAGGTGGTAATAAGAGAGCTTCCTCAAATGTAGCTAACAACCTAACAAACACTAATTTCAGCTTAAAAATAGGCTGAATTATTCAACTTATCCTTGGAGTGCAAGCTGGACGTTTTTAACGTTTTTAAGGAGCCAAATGGGCTATCCGAATGGGCTGCATTGTTCAACAGATCCATGAGTGATTTGGATGTGTTTAAAGAGCCCAAATGATGATCCGAATGAGCTGAATTGTTACTCTCTTGGGCCTCTTTGAACGTGCTCAGCTGGCTGCCTTCTTGGATTGTTTTAGATGTAAGCAGCAGCTCCCTTTGCTCTTGGGCTGCCTTGGACGTCTCCTCCCTTTGCTCTTGGGCTGCCTTGGACGTGAGCAGCAGGCTAACCTCGTGGGCTGCTTTGGACGTGATCAACAGCCTCCTCTTGGACTGCATTGGGCGTGAGCATGGGCTGCATTGGACGTGAGCACCAGCCTCCTCTTAGGCTGCATTGGCGTGAGCAACAGCCTCCTCTCCTGGGCTGCATTGGACGTGAGCAACAGCCTCCTCTCCTGGGCTGCATTGGACGTGAGCAACAGCAGCCTGCATGGTCTCCTCGAGCTGCATGGGAAGTGAGTACGTTGGCATGGTCTCCTTGCTTGGTTCACTTGCTCCTACATTCATCAAAAGATTAACACATGATGTATGGAAATTAAATGGTTCACGCATTGTGTCAAGCAATAGCACTTCCCTTGACATAACCTCTTGGATCTCCTTAGCTCTTGCTCTAGTAATGGGACCTTGATAGCTTCCATGTGATGGTCCTACATCATCCACTCCTTCTTGGAAAGAATTCGACCCCGAATTTTCATCTTGTTCCGAATCTCCTTCATAGGGGCTCAAATCTCCTACATTAAAAGTGGTGCGAACTCCATACTCTTCCGGTAAGTCCAACACATATGCATTGTCATTAATCTGGTGTAAGACTTTTAATGGTCCATCACCTCGTGGTGCTAGCTTGGAATGGCGTTTTGTCGGAAACCGCTCTTTCCTTAGATGTAGCCAAACTAAGTCGTCGGGCTGGAAAACCATCTTCCGACGTCCCTTGTTATTCCGAGCTGCAGTTTCAACGCCCTTCTTGTCAAGTGCAGCCTTGGTCTTAGCATGAAGTTCCTTAATGTAGTCCACCTGTTCCAATGCATCAAAAGCTACTCGATCCTTTCGAGGAATCGGTAATAAGTCCAAAGGAGTTAAAGTGTTAAATCCATAAACACATTTGAAAGGTGATAACGAAGTGGAAGAATGCATGGTGCGATTATAAGCAAACTCAATATGTGGTAACATGTCTTCCCATTCTTTTAAGTTATCTTTCAACATGGTTCTAAGGAGGGTCTTTAGGGTCCTATTGGTGACTTCCGTTTGCCCATCTGTTTGGGGATGACTAGAGGTCGAGAATAGTAATCTAGTGCCCAATTTTCCCCAAAGTGTCTTCCAAAAGAAACTCAACAACTTGACATCCCTATCACTAACAATAGTTTTAGGTGTTCCATGCAATCTAACTATTTCCTTAAAGAAAAGATTAGCAACATTATATGCATCTTCAGTTTTATGACATGGAATAAAATGTGCCATTTTAGAGAATCTATCTACTACCACAAAAATGGAATCTCTTCCTTTCTTAGTCCTAGGTAGTCCAACAATGAAATCCATACTTATGTCCTCCCAAGGGCCATTAGGCGTCGGTAAGGGCGTATACAGCCCGTGGGGTTGTACCCTAGCTTTGGCCTTAAGACATTCAATGCACCTCTTAAGCATGTGTTCTACATCCCTTAACATATGAGGCCAATAAAAGTGAGTTTGCAACATGTTAAAGTTTTGTCCCTCCCAAAATGCCCCATTAAACCTCCTTTATGGGCTTCTTTCACCAATAAGATCCTAAGGGAACATCTAGGTATGCAAATCTTATCCACCTTAAACAAGAAACCTTCAAACACAAAGTACTTATCATAAGGGCCTTGAGTAGTGCATCTATGAAATATCTTCCCAAATTCAGCATCATCCACATATAATTCTTTAATGTAAGTAAAACCTAACATCCTAGAATCCAAAGTGGTGATTAAGGTGTATCTCCTAGACAATGCATCTGCTACGACATTATCCTTTCCTTTCTTATACTTGATAATGTAAGGAAAGGTTTCTATGAACTCCATCCACCTACCATGCCGTCTATCTAGCTTATCTTGGCTCCTAAAGTGTCTAAGTGAATCATGATCGGTTTTCAAAACAAACTCTTGAGGCTAAAGGTAATGTTGCCATGTTTTGAGTACTCTAAACAAGGCATACAATTCTTTGTCATATGTAGAATAGTTTAAGCATGCACCTTTCAATTTTTCACTAAAGAAAGCTAGAGGCTTACCTTCTTGCATAAGGACGCCGCCAATACCAATGCCGGATGCGTCGCATTCAACCTCAAAGGGTTTAGTGAAGTCCGGTAGAGCTAGTAGTGGTGCGTGGGTGAGGCGTCTTTTGAGCTCTTCAAAGGCTCTTTGCTGCGGTTCATTCCACTCAAAAGGAACCTTCTTTTTGGTCAAAGCCGTGAGTGGGGCTGCAATGGTGCTGAAATCTTTCACAAACCTTCTATAGAAGGTAGCTAAACCATGGAAGCTCCTCACGTCACCAACAGTCCTAGGAGTGGGCCAATCATTGATTGCTTTCACCTTGTCCTCATCCACTTGCAAGCCATTGACACTTACTACAAAACCAAGGAAAATCACTCGGTTAGTATAGAAATCACATTTCTGAATATTAGCATACAAGTATTCTATACGCAATGCAGCAAGCACATCTCTCAAATGATTTTCATGCTCTTTTAAAGTCTTACTATAGATAAGAATGTCATCAAAGTAGACTACAACAAATAAACCAATATAAGGTCTCAAAATATGATTAATTAATCTCATGAAAGTACTAGGAGCGTTAGTTAAGCCAAAAGGCATTACTAGCCACTCATAGAGTCCGAATTTGGTTTTAAAAGCTGTTTTCCATTCATCCCCTTCCCTCATTCTAATTTGATGGTAGCCACTCCTAAGGTCAATCTTAGTGAAAATTGTAGCTCCATGTAACTCATCAAGCATATCATCTAAACGGGGAATCGGGTGTCTATACTTGATAGTAATGTTATTGATTGCTCTATAATCAATACACATTCTCCAAGTATTATCCTTCTTGGGTACTAGCAGAACGGGAACGGCACAAGGACTAAGGCTTTCCCGCACATACCCCTTATCTAGCAAGGCTTGAACTTGGTTCTGAATTTCCTGGGCTTCCGTAGGGTTCATCCTATAGGCGGGCCTATTGGGAAGAGTAGCTCCGGGTATTAAATCTATTTGGTGTTCAATGCCCCTATTGGGCGGCAAGCCGGCTGGAATCTCATCAGGAAAAACGTCTCTAAATTCATCTAACAGCTCCTGAATAGATCTAGGAAGTGGGTTCGTAGAGTCATGAGGTACATTCACTAGAGATTTACACAAACTCCTCATTAGCACATCAATTGAAGCATAGTTAGTGACAAATTCATTCCTAGACTCAAGATAGCTACTTGTTGGTTGTACTAACAATGTTTGATGGGTTTTGTTCTCTTTACTCTTAGGCCGTGTGATCTTAGGCTTTGGAGGGGTTCCTTGCTCTACCCTCTTGTTCTCATAGTACTCGGCTATTTGTAAAGGTGTCATAGGTTTAAGTGTTAAAGTTTTACCCTTATACTCAAAACTATATTTGTTAGAAAACCCATCATGGACAACTTTCCTATCATATTGCCATGGACGACCAAGCAACAAGTGAGAAGCATTCATAGGCAAAACATCACATGTAATAACATCCTCATATGATCCTAATGTTATATTGACCTTAGATTGCTTATTAACCTTAAGTTCTCCACATTCATTCATCCAATGTAGTTTATATGGCCTAGGGTGATAAAATATAAGAAGTTGTAATTTGTTTACCATTTCAGTGCTCTATGTTGCAACAACTTCCTCCATCAATTATCACATTACACACTTTTCCTTTAATGCTACATCTAGTATGAAACTGATTTTCACGTTGGTTATCCTCACAAGGTGCTAGTTGGACATGCAAAGTTCTCCTAGCTATCAAAGATTCACCTTGTTCATACTCAATGCAATCATCATTCTCATTTTGTTCATTGTCATCATTTAAGGCATTTTCATCATCTAATTCCACATCATCCTCACTCTCATACTCTCCTAGATGATTTATGATCAAAGTGCGTCTATTAGGACATTCTCTACTCATGTGACCTCTACCTTGGCATTTAAAACACGCAATGTCCCTAGTTCTAGAGTTAGAGATAGGAGTACTCCCTCGATGATCACTTGAAGGCTCATTCAAGGATCGTGGTGTAGTGGCTGTTGTAGACGACTTTCTTTGTCCTTCTTGGCCTATAGATGCCGATTTCCTCTCCTCCTTCCGGACTCCTTGCTCCCTGCCGTGGCTATGCAGCCGGCTGCTGTGTGCTTTCCAAGCATCGGGCGTCCCGGACGGTGGCTTGTATTCCCGGTTTCGCACCTTAGTCTTCCTTTCCACCTTGATGGCCAAGTGTAGTAATTGCTCCATGGTGCTGTATGGATACATATCAACCTCATTAGCCAAATTAGAATTCAGAATGCAAAGGTACCTTGCCATAGTGTTTTCTTCATCCTCTAGAACGTTGGCCTTCACCATAGCAACTTGCATATTCGTATAGGCTTCCTCAGCGCTAAGTGAACCTTGTCTCAAATTTTCTAGCCGTTGTCGAAGCTTTCGGGTATAGTGAGGTGGGACGAACCTAGCCCTCATTAGTGCCTTCATATGCTCCCATGTGCTGATTTGAGGATCCAAGGTTCGAACTCTTTCTTTGACTACGTGATCCCACCATACTAAAGCATAGCCTTGAAACTCGAGAGCGGCTAGTTGAACCTTCCTAGGCTCGCTGAAGTTGTGACACAACCAAATCTGCTCAACTTTAGTTTCCCACTCCGTGTAGACGTCGGGATCACACTTTCCTTCAAAGACGGGAATTTTGATTTTGACCTTTCCGAGTCCGTCTTGCTCTTGATAGGGCCGAAGGTTGTCTCGCCCTTGCCTTGGCTGCTGGAATGGCCGATTGTAGCCCTCCCACGTGTGGTCCTCAGCTTCATTCCGTCGCTGAAAGTCATCAACAAATGGTGGCATGTCAGAAGCATTAGGAAGGACGTTAGAATGTACATTACCTTGATCCGGCTGA
This sequence comes from Fagopyrum homotropicum, assembly GCA_033239125.1. NCBI lineage: Eukaryota > Viridiplantae > Streptophyta > Magnoliopsida > Caryophyllales > Polygonaceae > Fagopyrum > Fagopyrum homotropicum. The sequence continues at coordinate 67,133,167 of BSWB01000005.1, forward strand.
TCCGGCTCTCTAGTAACACGTGAAGGACCGCCAAACTCGTAGTTAGCTCTTAAAGGTGGTGTTCCGGCTGGTGGTATTCGTGCTTCCATAGACTCCACTCGTTTGATTGGTTAGCTACGGAATCGGACAATTTTTTCAATATACTGATCATCTCAGGCGTGACGGTCTCGCTACTCGACTTGCTGGGACTTATGGACCTGGACATGCTCAAGTAACAAACAAAGAACCGGTTAGGTTAGAAAAGCAAAGATCTCACTTGTGTATCGCTCACACTCTCGTTGGTATTGCCTAGCCGGTGGCTCGAGTTGTAAGGATCCAACACCTTAAGATCGCGATTTCCGAACCTTCTTAGAAACCCTTTGGAACTAGAACTCCTGAAACCGATGTTAGTGACGGAGATAAATCAAGACACCCCTAATTGGAGTATTGACTGTTGGGTTGGTGTAGGTATGGTAAATTGTGTTTAGAATGACGTTTTGAGATGATTGAAAGAGTTGACTTGTGCTTGATTAATAAAAACAAGGGCCAGCCGTTTTTGTGTAGTATATATATATATTTTTTTTTTAAAGATATCTTAGACTTTGTCAAAGATTTGTAGGAGAGAGAAGTAACCGTAATTGATTGCAGATGGGGTTCGAATTGTCTATGTAGCGTGGAGCTCTTTTTTTTTGCTTTTATTGTGTTTCGTGCTTACTCTCCTCAAGATGTTGTCCGACTTTTTGAATTGGCACACTTCAAGCACAAGTTAGATCTCAATTGGATAAGCAATAAGGTTAACAAGAAGAAGTGATCAATTGTACCAACTGTGCTCTAATACCAACTGATACGGGATTGTCCGTGATTGAGTCGATCTAGGCACAATGATCTCGAAACGGACTGAATGAAGCGAATTCAGTGGGCGGAGTGAAACGAAGATGATGAATAGGCGCAGGAAAGGTGAGAGAAGAACCAAAGAGAGAGCCAATGAAGGAACCAAGGCTGAAGAGCCAAAACCCCAATCGTGACTTTCCTAGACCCGTCTCCAATACAACTTTACACTAGCTCCGGCTGGACTAGCACAAACAGGGACTCGTGAAGGCTCGAAGCACCAATCCGAAGGCGGTTGACACAAACAAGCTCAACCAAGCAACAATAGCAATGCCAACCAAAAACTCTCTTGTTCTTTGATTGATTTTCTGAATGATTACAAATGCAATTCTAAGCAATGGATTTTACGTAACTAATCTGCAGCTAAAGAGGCTGTATAAATAGACTCTTTTATCTAGACAAAAATAAAGAAAAGAAAGCTGAAAACATTAGTGGGAAGGTGGTAATAAGAGAGCTTCCTCTAATGTAGCTAACAACCTAACAAACACTAATTTCAGCTTAAAAATAGGCTGAATTATTCAACTTATCCTTGGAGTGCAAGCTGGACGTTTTAACGTTTTTAAGGAGCCAAATGGGCTATCCGAATGGGCTGCATTGTTCAACAGATCCATGAGTGATTTGGATGTGTTTAAAGAGCCCAAATGATGATCCAAATGAGCTGAATTGTTACTCTCTTGGGCCTCTTTGAACGTGATCAGCTGGCTGCCATCTTGGGTTGTTTTAGATGTGAGCAGCAGCTCCCTTTGCTCTTGGGCTGCCTTGGACGTCTCCTCCCTTTGCTCTTGGGCTGCCTTGGACGTGAGCAGCAGGCTAACCTCGTGGGCTGCTTTGGACGTGATCAACAGCCTCCTCTTGGACTGCATTGGGCGTGAGCATGGGCTGCATTGGACGTGAGCACCAGCCTCCTCTTGGGCTGCATTGGCGTGAGCAACAACCTCCTCTCCTGGGCTGCATTGGACGTGAGCAACAGCCTCCTCTCCTGGGCTGCATTGGACGTGAGCAACAGCAGCCTGCATGGTCTCCTCGAGCTGCATGGGAAGTGAGTACGTTGGCATGGTCTCCTTGCTTGGTTCACTTGCTCCTACATTCATCAAAAGATTAACACATGATGTGTGGAAATTAAATGGTTCACGCATTGTGTCAAGCAATAGCACTTCCCTTGACATAACCTCTTGGATCTCCTTAGCTCTTGCTCTAGTAATGGGACCTTGATAGCTTCCATGTGATGGTCCTACATCATCCTCCCACTTCCACTACGGCACGGGCAGTGGATGAAGCTCTCTTGCGTCTCTCTAGTGCTCGATCTTGACCTGCTGGTAGGTCGCACATCGGGCAACATGTCTAACTACATTGGGCCCCACCAATAAGATCTCTTAAGGTCCTGGTACATCTTACTCGTACCTGGATGCACAGAGTAAGGATTAGAATGTGCCTCATGCAAGATCCGCTCTCTCAACTCTGGGTCGGATGGTACACAAATACGTCCTTGGCGTCTCAGTAACCCGTCTGCTCCCGTGATAAACTGCGGATCCTCTCCTCTGGCCATTGTGTCCCGGATCCTCGTCAACACGGGACATCCCTCTTGCTTCTACCGGATCTTCCCGGACAGATCAGGTAATACCTCTAACTCAGACAACCGGCCGGCCATATTCGGGAACTGGATATCCACCTCTAACTTCGCCAAATCCCTTTGTAACTGTGGCTGGACCGTAAGTCGAGCTATAGCCTCCTCTCAAGGAGTCCTCCTACTCAAAGCAACGGCGACTACATTCTCCTTCCCCGGATGGTACAGAATCTCCAAATCGAAGTCCTTAATCAGCTCTAACCATCTCCTCTGGCGGTTACTCAACTCCCGTTGAGTAAATATATACTTCGAACTCTTATGGTCTGTAAAGATCTGGCACGTAACCCCGTACAAATAGTGTCGCTAGATCTTCAGGGCATGAAACACTGCTGCTAGCTCAAGATCATGGGTGGGATAATTCTCCTCGTACGCCTTCAGCTGCCAAGAAGCGTACGCAACAACCCTACCCCTCTACATCAAAATGCACCCAAGCCTAGCTTGGAGGCGTCACTATATACAACAAAGTCCTCTACGTCCTCAGGCTGCGCTAACACATGAGCGGAGGTCAACCTCCTCTTCAGCTCCTCAAAGCTGCGCTGACAAGGCTCGGTCTAGACGAACCTGGTAGACTTCCTCAGCAAGGAAGTAAGCGGTCGTGCAATCACGGAGAAACCTTCAACAAATCGGCGGTAGTATCCCGCTAAGCCCAAGAAACTGCGCACCTCCTTGACTGTCCTACGAGGCGGCCATGAAGAAACAGACTTTATCTTCGTCGGGTCAACCTTGACACCCTCGGCGGAAACTATATGACCTAGGAATGCCACCTCGGACATCCAAAACTCACACTTAAAGAGCTTTGCATAAAGCTCTCTATCTTGAAGGACTCGAAGAACCGTCCTCAGGTGCCCGCATGCTCCTCCCTACTCTGGGAGTATACTAAGATATCATCTATAAACACCACCAGAAACTGGTCCAAGAAATCGAAGAAGATGCCGTTCATCAACAACACTCCTCAACTTGAACACCCTAGCCTATGTGCCTCTGGTCTCCTAGGTAGCCCCACCACGGCCTCTACCTCGGCCCTATCTTTGGGTTGATCCCGGTGTACGAGTCTGACCCTGTACGCTCTACTGGGAACCCTGTGGCTGAAATTGTGGCTATCTTTGACTACCTTTTGCTACTCCAGTAGGCGAAGAACCCTGTTGTGACTGTGACTTGCCCTGACGGCAGAAAGCGGCTTTGTGACCCATCTGACCACAAGTGAAACAAGCTATACGTGGCTTCTTGCAAGTACTCCTAATGTGTCCGTATCCTCCACAACCATGGCACTGGGGCCCACAGTCAGATGTATGTGTTGGCTGTTGTGGACCGGGACGCCTCGGGTCTGACTGCGTCCCTGCCCTCCGGCTCTTGAACTAGCTGGCTATGTCCTCTGCCTCTTGTCCGGCCCTCCGGACTGTGCTGCTCTCTTGGACCCTGGGCGGTCTCTCTCATAAGCCGAAGCTCGGTCTTGGTACTCCGCTAGTGAATCACAAAGGAATCCCGCCAAGTAAGCACGGGATGACTCCCTCAGTCTCCTAGAAAAGAGGTAGACATGCTGGTCTGTTGGAGGTGCAGCGGGTCCCAACAACGCTAACTCAGCCCGGAAGTGTCTGATCGCCTCAATAACCGAAACATCCTCAAAACCTGCCTCAAGAAAATCCTGAAATCTGTCCCTACGCAGTGAATTTGGGCAAAATGTCTCTCTCACAAGACGCAATAGCTGGTCTTTCCTGGTCACACCTCCTCTCACCGACCTCCACCAATATTGAGCTTACTCTATTATGAACAAGGTCTGAACTACCAGGAAAGACCTCCTCTCACCGACCTCCACCAATATTGAGCTTACTCTGTTATGAACAAGGTCTGAACTATCTCCACCTACCTCTCCTCCGGGCAACGGATCGCCTCTAATGCTGACTCCACGTGCCCAATCCAATGCTCCACCTCTAACCCCGCCTTCCCGTCGAAGTAGGGTACATGCTGCTGGTTGAAAGCCTTCAACCAAGAATCGTGTCTAGGAGACCTCAACTCGTCTCTATCTCTAGCAATCTCCACTACCGGCTCAAGCACTACTATTGCTGGTGCAACGACATTTGGTGCAGCCCTAATCGGAGTAACCCTCTGCGAGACCTCAATTGATCTCGCAGGTGTTGGTGCAGGTGCAGGTACCGGCATTGGAGGCGCTGGAGGTGGTGCTCCAGTCATAAACGCCTCCTCAACTCGGCGTACGAATCCTCAAATACCGTAGCCCCAAATGATGCTCCTCCGGTCCTAGCAGATGGGGAACTATGTGCCCGGACCTCACAGCTGTCCTATCCCTAGCCTTGGGAATAATTCTCTCTTCCATGTCCTCAACGGGTTCCTCAGCTGCTGACGGATCCACAACTGGTGGGTTAGCAATGGGGATACGTCCCCGGCCTCTCGTTCTTGGAGGTCTCCCTACTCGTCCCCGTCTCGGGACGGTAGGAGGTAGAGGTGGTCTACCCCTAACGGGTCCCACATGGGTGGTAGCTCTCGTACGTTCCATCTGATATCGTTTAGCCTTTGTTTATATTTATTTAAATCGGTATATATATATATAGTACTCATAATACTTAATATAAAAGGAACTTATAAAAATATAAAAGAAAGGTGCCGAAATCCAAAATACGACCAAGGCATAAAAGTCCAATCATCCTAAGATCACATGCATTGATGCATATCTAGGTACATACAAGTCCGAAATCACCCTAAGGCCATATACATAAATAACTATGCAATTATATATTTAATATATTCATCAAATCCAAAAATCTACGTCGCCGAGGTTTGCTTGAGGAGTGGTGGTGCCGTACATTCTAAGTCAATCCCGACTCATGCATATGAATTTTGAAAACGAAAAGTCGGAACCCGTGGGGTTCCGTTTATTTCTCATTCGGCCTTTAGAAGGTTGAGAGTGCCATTGTTGTCAACCTAGGGCTTTGATACCACTTTGTAACATCCCGAATCCGCGGGATATCGAAATGCTACGGGCGAGACCACACAATGGGTCCCGACCCTTAGCCTGACAACAATCTCACCGGACCTTTCCAACGTGGCACAAATAAAGGCGTAAAACTCGAAAACGTTTGTAATGTATGCAAGACTGGAAGATAAAGAGTGCAACGTGGAAACTTAGCCGAGTCCTCAAAACGACACAAAACTCCACAAGACATAAATCCGAAAGCGTACGTCAATCTGTAATCCAACATAAGAGTAACAACGACAATAATCCTAAAAACGCCCCGTCTTATAATGTACGACGACCCTCGGCTGTCCACTCCTCCACCTCTCTCGGAGGCGTCCCTAACCTGCGGGGCATCAACACAAGCGGTTTAGAACCGTTAGCTACATTCGAAGCATTAAAAACATGGTGAAAGCACATACACACTCATACATCATAACATCACATAATCATGCTCGACAATCAAGTCCAGTTTATTATCTTATTTATTAGGTCATATCCCGATCTAAATCAACTTTTTTTGTGACACGAGAATCTCTCGAAACTTGCCTCGGTCCCCACTTACAGCATGGAACGGTGCGGATGCCTTCAACCGTCTAACCACGCGGGCTGGTCGCCAAGAACCTCCCAACTCTCGCAAGAGCTAGGCAGTGATGTCACCGCCCGTTATCATACACTTGGGCCAAATTTAACGTAAGGTTCGGTGGTCCTATTATCGGTTTACAAGTTATAACGAAAGCGATAAAACACACACCACCAAACACACAATGAATCTAATACAACGAATACGGTAAGTAAGTCCGGAGGCTTACCTCGTCTCTCAACTCACATACTCTAGCTTCCTTAGTGAGGAAGCACACAACCTGCTCATACAAGAATACACTTATCAAAACAAGCCCACACTCATGAAGTCATAGACTTCTATCTAGTGATTTAAGCAAGATCACCCAACTCTCAAACTAGGAAAGCATCCTAGGATCCAAGGTATTCAAGACACTCTCAACAAGCAAGGGAAACTCACAACAGCGTAAAGCTCACATGATCAACAAGCCCACACTCATGAAGTCATAGACTTCTATCTAGTGATCTAAGCAAGATCACCCAACTCTCAAACTAGGAAAGCATCCTAGGATCCAAGGTATTCAAGACACTCTCAACAAGCAAGGGAAACTCACAACAGCGTAAAGCTCACATGATCAACAAGCCCACACTCATGAAGTCATAGACTTCTATCTAGTGATCTAAGCAAGATCACCCAACTCTCAAACTAGGAAAGCATCCTAGGATCCAAGGTATTCAAGACACTCTCAACAAGCAAGGGAAACTCACAACAGCGTAAAGCTCACATGATCAACAACAACAGCCTAGGAGAGCCAATCTAGTCTAGAAAGATCCATCATGCTTACACAACTCAAGGTCAACACTCACACCAAGCCATAAGGGCTCCAAGGCTTGCAACCACTAGATGGCATTCTCATAAGTCCTAGGTCCAACCTAAGCATGCTTCTAACAAGGTATAACAACAAGGCTAACGGAAGGAACGAAGAGGAAGGGAGGGAGGAACCTACTGATGAAGAAAACACATCCGCTAAAGCAAGCTGGCGCCCCGGCGGAAGTTGTCACCGCCCCCGGCGGCGTCCTGGATCTGCCCCTGCGTTGCTGAATTCATTATTTTTCTGTCCATGAAGAAATAAAATCCTGCATTGTTGAATTCATTATTTTTTTGTGTATATGTAGGAAATTGCTCGTATTAATGCTTCCAACGGTCAAAATCACAATGATGTGCACACTATGGGTCCTTGCTCACATGCAATGTTACGTTATTCCTTGGTAATTTACATAATTTCTGATATATATACACATTATGTATATAGAGTTTAAGTTTATTTCTTTAAATCATCTTTATTTACTTATTAGAAACAAAAGGATGCAAACAAGCAAACTCCATCTGAATCATTGGTCTACAAAGAGTCAAGGAAAAGGGATCCTAAACATGTATACAAAACAGATGGAAGCAAGACCAAGGAAAACATTGTATGTGATATATAAAAATCCCTTTAGATTTTAATTTTTTGTCCCATGTTTTTTTGATTAAAATGTTTAATGAAATATCATTTATGTTACCTTGTTTTACAGGAGAAAATGAGTGTCATTCAAGTGCAAATTGAGAAAGGAGAAACAAACAATGTTGACCCTTTTAGTAAAGTGATTACTAAGAAGCGTAAAAGGGGGATATTCCTTCATGGACAAGGGATGACAAAATCCAAATTGAAGGGGAATGGAGAAAAGGGAGGTTATATTATTGATCAAGGGCTTTTTCAAAATATGAAAGAAGAATGGGCACAAGAAATGGCTCAAAGTTTGGCATGACAAATTGTAAGTCAAATACAAGCAACAAATCCTCAATTGAACTTGGTCGTTCCAGATTTTGCATGTGCATATGGAGATGAAAACGGAGAGCAAAGTGTGGATATCGATGTTGAAGTTGATCATTCACCACAGGTATGTAATAAAATTTGGCTGTTCCAGATTTTGCATTTTGCATGTGCATCTGCTGAGATTTTGTGCAGCCGGAATTGGTTGGTGTGATTGAAATTAAGCTTTGTGGTTATTGCTTAAGTTTTATGCTGCCGGAATTCGGATGTTGCTTAAGTTTTTGATCTTGAATTATTTGACAATTTGAGTTGTTGTTGTTGTTGTTGTCGTTGTTGTTGTTTTAGGTTTGGAATAGAGTTATATTGTTGAGTTCTTGTTGTTGTTGTTTTAGGTTTGGAATAGAGTTATATTGTTGAGTTCTTGTTGTTGTTATAGCGTGATAGTGTTTGATACGGTATTTTTGAACTATTACAGGACGAAGATAACGGAGTATGAAGTTCAAGCCGGATTGATGGCTAACTTAACTTTTGCAAGGAATTTTTGGGTTGATTATGTGATGAATGATTAGGTGTTTGGGCGAATATGCAAATTTGTGTAATTAGGAGACTAAAATACCTTTGTTGCTACTTTTGACTAGTACTTTGGTATTATTTTGGGAATGATGTACACTTTATGACTTCGTATTATTTATCTATGGTTTTACATTAGTATTTTGTACTAAGTTTGTATAATTTATAAATTATCTAATTAATATAATGTACACAACATCTATTGTGGTAACAATTGTAGATCATATGGCAACAGTTCTATATGTAAGGTAATCGACAATTATTGACGTTTTGTAATGGTTGTCCCTTGGTAACGGGTCTATCAATATTGTAATGGTAAGATCTATTGTAATAATAATTTATTTTTGTAATGGTTTCACCTATAGTAATAGTTATGTGTCTATTGTAATTGTTTTGGACTTGATTCTTTAAATTCATCTTCGTTGCTACATACCTATTGCAAGGCTGGGTATTGTAGTAGAGCATAATTCATTACTAAAGCCTTACGTAACAATTTTGAAGCCTTAAAGTAACAAATTTTAACGGTTACAACAGGGAAATTATTTAGTATTGTGACAGCCCATGCGGTGGCTTTGTCAGCCCCTACGGTGGCCCTGGTCCGCCCCCGCACCTCTGAAGATCCGCCCCCGCAGTTTGAGCAGCAGAATGTCGTCTTCTTCGTTTGCAACTATGGATCCTTTGCTCCAATGTCTCCCTCTTCTTGCTGGGCTTCTCCAAACACCAACCTATGCTACATCCATCCAAACTTTGAGCCACGACCTAATCGAGCCAAGAACACACACATGTAACGGATATTCAACAAGGGAAGAGAAGGGGAATGAAGGAGAAGACTTACCAACCACTGAGATCCTTCTTCACTGCAGCTCATCCACAAGCAAATCACCAAGGGAAGAGAGGAAGAGCAAAAGGGAGAGTAGAGAGGAAAATGACTAACGTGAAAGAGAAGTGAAAGAGGAGAGAGGGAGAATCCAACAAGGCTGAAAAGGTGGGAGGGAACCAAGGGGTCAGCTGGCCCCTTGTCCGCTCAGCAAGAAACGAAAGGTCCAAAAGCGAAAACGAGGGGTCAGCGCGGGATTTTGGGAATAAATCTCGGTACTCAGCACACGTGCTTGCCGGAAAACTAGGCCGCTGACGCGGGAAACTCGGAAACGCCTCGACACCCGGAATAGATTTTCCAGATGTTACATCCACAATCCTCAAACGCTCACCTAAGGTTCAAAGCCACTACCTGACATTTCCACTAAGTTATGCTACATCCATCCTAGCATGCTACTAATACTAAACATAACTAGACCAAGAAAAAAGGTACTCACATGACGTCAAAAGACGGAAGACGGTCTATGGATGTCGACTTGGACTCGTCAGGTCTTTATCGTGACGCTTCCAAACCTAACACAAAAACTAGACAAACTTAGCTCGTTAAATCCCGCAAAAAACCCTTCCGGTTAAAATATGAAATTCTAGGAACTTGGTCGTAAAACCGCAATTGATACTTTGAGCCATAAATCGAATATTAATCCACTAAGGCGTAAAATAAAGCATTTCAACATAAGAATATCTCGTAATCAAAATCCAAGGTTCCAAACCGCTAATACATTTCCGGGGCAAAATATGCAACATCACAAACATGCATCATAAATCCGCAATCAACTCTTCGGGCCGTAAATACGGAACTCAAGACTTTAAACCATTTACGAAAAAAACTTTTGGCCAAAACCGCAAAATATAATCCTGCATGGGCATAAAATCAAATTCTGAAACTTGGGCCATTTTCTATAATTAATTTTTTGTAGGGGTATAATATACAACTTCTAAAAATTAGGGCCATTATTGCAAATTCAAAGCATTGGGCACAATTTGTAATATACACAAATAAGGGGGGGCCAAAATAATTAGGGCAAATCCCTTCTTCAAACTTTTGAAACAAAACCCAACATAGGAAAGGAGAAAAAGAGCAACCGGCGGCGCTGAATCTGCAGTGGAGGGTGGATCCGGGAGAGGCGAAGGCGGAGCCAAGGCAGCGAGGCTCTCTCGGTTTCGACAAGCCATACCCCCACTTTCACGCTGGGGGCGGTGAAAGTGGGGGTATGGCTGACAGCGAAAAGGGAGGCGGCTTGGAGGTAGTGCAGACAACGTAGGGGGCGGTGGTTCCACTGGCTTGCAAGTGCTTTCCCGACGAACTAAGGCGGCGACTGCGAAGCTGGCTTCTCCGGCTCTTCCTTGGTGGCTCGACAGAGGCTCGAGAAACAAAAACAGAGGAAACCCGGGAGAAGAAGGGAGAAGAAGGGCAAAGAACCACAGGATGGAGTGTTGTGTAGGTGGTGGCTGCTCGAGCTTTGTCTCCGGTGAGCTCGATGGCTGGACAAGCGGTGCGCTAGGTTGCTCCCAGGCGGCGGCATTGGAAGGAAAGAAGCAGCCCTCCGGTGGGTGAGTTTGGACGTGAAAGAAGAATTAAAACAGAGGAGGAAAATGAAGTGAAGAGAGGGTGAAGGTGTTGGTACCGGGTAGAGGAGGTTGTCACCAGGGTTGAGAGGTTGAGTGCAACGAGGGGTCTGCTAGGCTGCTACTTCTAACACCCCGAATTCACGGGATATCGGAATGCTACGGGCGAGACCTCACAATGGGTCTTGACCCTTAGCCTGACAACAATTTCACCGGACCTTTCCAACAAAGGCACAAATAAAGGCCAAATCCGAAAACAAGTTGAATGCAATGATATGATTCCCGAATACAACGAAAGGAAAGACATCAGCCGTCTATACAAAAACGCCAAGAATACACATATATACAACAATAATTACATAGACTCAAATCCCCAAACTCGATCTATGATGTACGGAACCCCAGCTGCCCACTCCTCTGGATCACTCGACCACACCTAACCTGCACGTCAACTACAACAACCGGTATAAAACCGTTAGCTCACATTCTAGGCATTATAAAGATATCAAGGGAACAAACACATACGGAAGCAGACATAACACACATCATGCACATAAGCATACACATCCGGTTCTTATTCTCTTTTTAGGTTATTCCATTTCTAATTCCATTCGTTTAAAGTGTGATACGAGAGTCTTATAACTCTCGCCTTTGTCCCCGTGTAACCAACAGGAATGATCCGGCGCTCAACCCGTATACCCTGAGGGAGTGATGAAGAAGCCCGCTTGTATACCATGTATGGCCTGGTCGTAGAGATCCTCCCAGTCTCCCTCGGGAGTTGGGCAGTGATATCACCGCCCGATAATAATAACAATGGACCTACCATATATACAACCAAGTTGCCCTTATCTAATTTCATGAATATAAACAAAGGTAAAGCACACACCACCATCACATATCCAAATAATGCGTAAAAGCGAGCTAAGTAAGTCCGTAGACTTACCTCATCCCAATGATCAACCCAATCACATTTCTCGTAGGAATAAAACCAAAGACTGTTCAAGACAAGGCACAATAATCAACAACCACTCACATAAGCTAGAAGTCTAAGTCTTATATGTTCTCACAAGGTCATAACCCATCATACCCATACTAGGATAACATGCATAGTCTCAACAACACTCCAAGGTAACAACTATATGCACATCCTAGCTCACAAACTCACATCCATGTACTAACCATCTAAACCCTCACAAAGCCTCATAATGCAGCCATACCCTCATCCCATGAACCAACTCAGAATCATGCAGCCATCAAGTCATAGATTATTCCGAAAACCTCACAAACTCGCATAAGGTTCACAAGCCAATACATGGCATTCCAACTAAAAAGGTCCAACCTAGCATGTTTCTAATCATCAACACTCTCTAAGGTCATCAAAGAACCTATACTCGAGGGATGGAACTCACCAAGCAAAGACATGGGTGCGGAAGAAGGAAGAGCAGCCGTGAAAGGAAGAAGAAGACCGCAAGGGAAGGCCGACAGAACCAGCAGCTGCCCCTGCGGCCTGGGTTGGCAGCCCCTTGTGGCTCAGGTTTTCGGCCCTGCGGTCGAACATCAGTGGTCAATTCTTCGATGGTTCTTCGATGGACCGTTAATGTGTTGATGCCTCCTAGCTTCCTTGCTCCACCATAGATGTTCTCCACATACCACAACCTCACGCAAGACATCCCAAACTCGATCCCAATCGCATGCAAGTCAAAGGGAAGAAAACAAGGTGAAGCTATGGCTTCCACCATTGAAGCTTGAGGAAGAAGATGAAGGTGAAGGAATGAAGAAGGAGGGAAGGGCTTACCATCACAAATCCGGATCTGTAGCTCAACTCATTGCTGGACATCAAACAAGAAGAAGAGAAGGGAGGTCATCAAGGAAGTTCCCAAGAGCATCCAAGCCAAAGAGAGAGTGTCGAGGAGGAGGAACCATTTCACGTAAGAGTGAAATGAGAGGAGAGAGAGAGAGAGAAGAGGCAATGCTGCCACAAAAAGGGGAAGCTCAAGGGTCAGCTGACCCATATTTCTAATTTACGCAAGGAACCAAGTGATCCAAAGCAAGGGTGAAAAACAAGAGGTCGGAACTGATGCGGGTTGGGGCCGCAAATGACTAGATCTAGATTGGGAATCCTTGAAGACCAACAATGGACGTTTTTCCTTGAAAAATGGCATGCAAAATCAGATTGTTTAGAACCAGAAATGACGTTGGACAAAAGGGAAGAAAGAGAATGAAAAGGAACGTGGAATGTTTGGTAGAAGTAGATCCAAAAGAACCAAAAGACTCACTTACAAGAACCTTGATCAAATTGAACAAAATCCAAGCAAGATGATGCCTTCAACCCTTTCTTCTATAACCTTATACAAGCCTTCAATGGAGACAAGCTCAAGGACTAGTATTGACTAGTAGCACCAATCTTTAAAGAGATTAACACACACAAGAACAATCTAGCAGAGATTCACAACAATTCAATCAATGGCTCACTTTATCGATTGAATTTTCTGAATAGGAACAAAAGCTCTCAAAGAGACGGTTTATCAGTTGGCTGAAATCTATCTAATCTCTAAAGAAGCTAAGGGAGGCTTTTTATATACCTAGAAAGCCTCATATCTAAAAAAAAGAATAACATTTGTCAAAAAGACAATAAAACAAATAAAAATAACCGTTAAAATGTTTTGAACCTAAAGGTTATAAAAAGTCTTGCATTTTATACCAAAAGATGATATAAAATACAAAAGAAGCTCCGAAAGCCTAAATCTTCCATTTCTTGCAATTCCGGAACAAGTGTCTCTTCTTCGCTCTTGCATGGCTCAAAATCATGTGAGCATGGTCTCCCTTCCACGTCCAAGTCGTCGGGAATCGTCATTAACATGACTAAGGAAGCCTTAGTCAGCAATAGATCATCAATGGTCTCCTTAGGAGCTAAGGACACCAACAAGTTGGACACCTCCTCTTGAATTTCTCTTGCCCTTGATCTAGTAATTGGCGTGATTGGCCCTTGCATTGTAGGACTAGTAAGGGCTGTTGGTGATGGTCCCTCATCATACTCCCCTTCTTGGGAAGGATTCGTCCTCGAATCATCACCATCCGCATCACTTGACTCAAAGGGACTTAGATCTCCTACGTTGAAAGTAGGGCTCACTCCATAGTCCTCCGGAAGCTCTAGTGCATAAGCATTGTTGCCAACCTTTAATAGTATTTTGAATGGTCCGTCTCCCCTAGGTGATAGCTTAGACTTGCGCCTTTCCGGGAACCTATCCTTCCTCAAATGTAGCCACACGAGGTCTCCCGGTTCGAACAACACTTGCTTGCGTTCCTATTAGCCTTGGCCGCCACTTGCCTCCCCTTCTCCTCTAGCCTTTTCCGTGTCCTTTCATGCATTTCCTTGATGATCTCCACCTGTTTTTCTGCATTAAAATCTACTCGCTCCGCTATGGGCAACGGTATAAGATTAAAAGGGGTCAAACGATTCAACCCATAGACACACTCAAAAGGAGTTAGATTAGTTGAAGAATGTAATGTACGATTATATGCAAATTCTACATGAGGCAAGACATCTTCCCAAGCTTTTAAATTATCTTTTAAAACAGCCCTCAGAATGATTCTTAACGTCCTATTAGTTACTTCGGTTTGACCATCCGTTTGAGGATGACTAGAAGTCGAAAACAACAACTTCGTCCCTAGTTTACCCCAAAGAGTCTTCCAAAAGAAACTAAGACACTTAACATCCTTGTCACTCACTATACTCCTAGTTATGTAATCTAACAATTTCCCTAAAGAACAAGTTAGCTACATTATAAACATCATCAGTCTTATGGCAAGCAATAAAATGGGCCATTTTAGAAAATCGATCTACAACCACAAAAATCGAATCTCTCCCTTTCTTAGTCCTAGGTAACCCAACAATGAAGTCCATACTAATATCCTCCCAAGGTGACTTAGGCGTGGGTAAGGGGGTATACAATCCATGAGGTTTCAATCTAGTCTTAGCCTTTAAACACACAAGACATCACTTAAGCAAGTTCTCTACATCTCTAAGCATATGAGGCCAATAAAAATGTGAATGTAGCATATGATAAGTCTTATCTCTCCCAAAATGCCTCATTAAGCCTCCCATATGGGCTTCCTCAACAAGTAATAGCCTAAGGGAACACTTAGGAATGCACACTTTATCAACTCTAAATAGAAAACCCTCAAACAAATAATACTTATCAAAGGCTCCTCTAGATGCACATTGCTTAAATATGTCTCCAAAATCAGAATTATCAACATATAGATCCTTAGGGCCCGTTTGGTTTGAACTGCGGAATCGAAAATGGAATGGAAACGAATCTAGTCCATATGTATACCCTTATTCATGAAAGTTGTTGGAGTCATTCCTTGTGATTTAAAGTAATTGAGGTTGAATTTGATTACTTTTGATACCCTATAGGGTAACAAAATATGGGGAGACAAGTGCAATTTGCATGTAAACACAAGGAATGATTCCATAGAATTTCATGAATATGGATATACATATGGACTAAATTCGTTTCCATTCCATTTCCGTTTCCGGAGTTGGAACCAAACGGGCCCTTAATATAATAGAAACCTAAGACCAAAATGCCCCATTAAGCCTCCCATATGGGCTTCCTCAACAAGTAATAGCCTAAGGGAACACTTAGGAATGCACATTGCTTAAATATGTCTCCAAAATCAGAATCATCAACATATAGATCCTTAATATAATAGAAACCTAAGACCTTAGAATCCGTAGTTGTGATTAAAGAGTGTCTCCTAGAGAGAGCATCCGCTACAACATTATCCTTACCCTTTTTATACTTTATGATATAAGGAAATGTTTCTATAAACTCCATCAATCTACCATGTCTCCTATCTAACTTATCTTGACTCCTAAAATGTCTTAAGGACTCATGATCGGTACGTAGGACAAATTCACTAGGTCATAAATAAAGTTGCCATGTTTTTAATACTCTAAACAATGATTAAAGTTCTTTATCATAGGTCGAGTAGTTTAAACATGCTCCCTTTAACTTCTCACTAAAAAAGGCTAGTGGCTTACCCTCTTGCATGAGTACTCCAATGCCAATACCCGAAGCATCACACTCGACCTCAAAAGGTTTAGTGAAGTCCGGAAGAGCTAGGAGAGGTGCATGGGACATCCGCCACTTCAACTCCTTAAACGCCTTCTCTTGAGCATCTCCCCACACAAATGGCACCTTCTTCTTTGTCAAGGACGTGAATAGGGCTGCTATGGTGCTGAAATCTCTTACAAAATGTCTATAGAAGGTTGCTAGGCCATGGAAACTCCTCACTTGACCGACGGTTGTGGGACTAGGCCATTCCTGGATTGCCTTGATCTTCTCTTCATCCACCTCTAGACCTCTTGTGCTCACTACAAAACCAAGAAAAACAACTTGATTAGTACTAAACTCACATTTCTTCAAATTAGCATACAAATATTCAATTCTAAGAGTTGCAAGTACTTCCCTCAAATGTTCCTCATGCTCTTCAAGTGACTTACTATAGATGAGGATGTCATCAAAGTAAACCACAACAAACCTACCAATGTAGTGTCTCAACACGTGATTGATCAATCTCATAATTGTGCTAGGAGCATTGGTTAAACCAAATTGAATCACTAGCCACTCATAAAGATCAAACTTGGTCTTGAATGCCGTTTTCAACTCATCTCCCTCCCTCATTCTGATTTGGTGATAACCACTTCTAAGGTCAATCTTAGAGAACAATGTGGCTCCATTCAACTCATCTAACATGTCATTTAAACGTGGGATAGCGTGGCGGTACTTAATGGTGATGTTGTTGATGGCTCTACAATCAACACACATCCTCCATGTATTTTCCTTCTTAGGCACTAAGAGGACGGGAACGGCACTAGGACTCAAACTCTCCCTTACATAACCCTTATGTAGGAGGAGTTCTTGCACTTTGTTTTGGATCTCTTGGATCTCCTTAGGGTTCATCCTATAGGCTGGACGGTTTGGGAGTGTAGCACCGGGAATAAGGTCTATTTGGTGCTCAATAACTCTAAAAGGTGGATGACCAGTCGGTATCTCGTCGGGAAACACATCATCAAACTCATCTAGGATAGCTAGGATGGGCTTAGGTAGGGTGGCCTTGGCTTCATCACTCAAAGTCACTAAGGTCTTGCACAATCTCACAAGAATGGCATCTAAAGGGGTGTTATCTAGGATGTACTCCTCCTTGGATGCTAGAAGGGCACTAGAAGGTGTGGCTAATAGGGTTGTGCCAGTCTTGGCCATGGGTTCTGATTTAGGCCGTGAGCTATCCCCTCTCTTTTTCCCTTCATTTTGCTTCACACTCAACTCCTTCTTCTTCTCATAAAATTCAGCAATCTGCAATGGTGTCATAGGATTAAGAGTTAGTGTTTGACCATTAAATTCAAATGTATGCCTATTAGTAAAACCATCATGCTTAACTCTCCTATCAAATTGCCATGGACGTCCCAAAAGAATATGACAAGCTTGCATGGGAACTACATCACAAGTAATGGTGTCCTCATAGCTACCTAAAGTGATAGTAACTCTAGCTTGCCTATTTACTTTTAATTCTCCACAATCATTCATCCAATGTAATTTATAAGGCCTAGGGTGATAAAATGTGGTAATTTGCAACTTATTAATCAAATCAGTGCTAGCTATATTGCAACAACTACCTCCATCTATGATCATATTACATATCTTCCCTTTAATTAGACATCTAGTATGAAATAGGTTCTCTCTTTGATTATCCTCACACGGAGCTAGCTTAGCGTGCAAAGTTCTTCTAGCTATTAATGATTCTCCATGCTCATATTCAATGCCCTCATCACTATCACTACCAATTTCATACAGTCCATTAAGGTTGGTGTTATCATCGTTTTCATGCTCATCCTCACTCTCATATTGTCCAAATTGATTTAAAATCAGAATTTTCTTATCAGGACAATCCCTCATATGACCTCTACCTTGACATTTAAAACACACAATATCTCTAGAACGAAGAGTAGAGTCAGAGGTACTCCCTTTAGGACCACTTGAAGGCTCATTCAAGGGTCTAGAAGATGAATGAGGTGTTGAGCTCCTTCTTTGTGCTCCTTGGTCCATGGTTGATGCTTTTCGGTCCTCCTTGGTGGATGTAGGCTCACAGCTGTAGGACCCCTGAGGCCAGCTGTTTTGTGCTTTCCATGAGCTTGTAGCTCCAAAGCTTGTCTTGGCACCTTGGTTCCTAACCTTCGTCTTCTTCTCTACTTTGATTGCCAAATGCAGCAGCTCCACCATGGTACTATAAGGGTACACATCAATTTCATTAGCCAAAGATGAGTTTAAAATGCGTAGATACCTTCAACCACATTAGCTTTCACCATTGCCATTTGCATAGAGGTGTAGACCTCTTCGGTACTCATGGCTCCTTGTGTAAGGTTCTCCAACCTTTGCCTCAGCTCCCTAGCATAATGTTGAGGTACAAAACGAGCTCTCATCAAGGCCTACATTTATTCCCATGTAATGATGGCCGGATCCAAAGTTCTTCTCCTTTCCTTGACAAGATGATCCCACCATACTAGTGGATAGCCTTGGAACTCCAATGATGCAAGTTGGACCTTCCTTTGCTCTCCAAAGTGATGGAAAGACCAAATTTGCTCCAATTTAGTCTCCCAATCCATTTAAGAATCCGGGTCACACTTGCCTTCAAAGCTGGGGATCTTGACCTTCACTTTCCCTATTCCATCTAGCTCTTGATAAGGCCTAAATGGCACATATTCTTGTCCTCTCCTTGGCTGTGGGTGACGCCTAGGGAACTCTCTCCACATACCTTCTTCCTCAACATCCTCTTGTGGCTCCTGAAAATCATCAACAAAACCTTGCACATTAGGTGTTCTAGGAAGAGTGTTAGCATGTCTCATACCTTGCCCTTAAGGTGTTCTTTGGGGTGAGTCAGGGGTTGTTTCTCTAGGGGCATCGCTAGATGTGCCTCCTAGCTCGAAAATGGACCTCGGCTGTGGCGTGGCCATGGGTGCTGGCCGAGGCTCCAACGTGCCAATCCGGTGGGTCAATCTTGCCACTGAATCCATTAGTTGCTTCAACATAACAAATGTCTCCGGGTGCATTGACTCACTGCTTTGGGACTTGCTTGGACTATTAGACCTTGACATGATAAAAAAAACACACAAAACAAGCAAGCTAGTTGAATTAGATAAAACAAAAAATTCTCGCAAGTGTTTACTCTCACTCTCACACTCAAGTTGTGTTGATCACAAGCTATTTGATGCAATTGACTTGAATGGATTAAAACTCCTTCTAAGATCAATGACTTAGCTCAACTAGCACACTCCTTGACTTGAATAAGAGTAATACACGGCTGCTTGAAAGTTTACAACAGAAAAACGTTATGATAGACACTAAGAGATGGAGATAAGACTCAAGACTCAAAGAAAGATGTAAGAGGCTGTTATGGACTCTCAAAGATGGTAAACTCAAGATATTATAGAATTAGAATGAAACAAGAAAGATAGAGACACAAGAGACTAAGAAGAAAGCTTCACTTACCTTGTCCTTATGCAATGGAGAGAGATATGGCCGGCTGTTAAATGTTGGTTTTAGGTAATGGTAATGGATAAGAAATGAGGTAGGTAACTCTTGTTTGTAGTCTCAATGATCCTTTCACAATTAGATTGCAAAAACACTTGTTTTTCTAGCTTCTACACAACTTAGGTTGGTATAGAATATGATATGATATGTATGATAGATTGGAAGGATGAAATGATATGATAAAATATCCTTCTTCCTTTTTAATTAAATGTAGGACCTTCCTTGGCTGGTGTTCTTTTTGTAATAAAAATAGGAGAGAGGAATGAAAATAAAATTGAAAAGAAAAAGAGATAACTAACTAGAAGTCGTCTCTTGGTTGTTGCTACAATTTAGGAGCTTTTTGTGGCCTCTCTCTTCTATTTTGCAACGTCTGATTTGTCTTTGGAGGAGTGGTCCCCATTTGCTTCTAAAATTGTGTTGGGAAGTTATTTGACAAGAGAAAAAAAGAGCTGGACGTTTTTGATGAAGAACAAGCGAAGAAAGTGATGTAGAATGGCTGGAAAATGGCGGTCTTAGCTTGGCTTTCTCTCTTCTCCAATAAACACAAGAAACAAAGACTCAAATAGACTCTTAAAATGAAGCAATTGACTCAAACAAAGAAAAGACTCAAAGAAGATACTCAAACCGTCATTGGTGATGGTTGATTCCGGACTCGCAATCAACTAGCTCTGATACCACTTTGATGCGGGTTGGGGCCGCAAATGACTAGATCTAGATTGAGAATTCTTGAAGACAAACAATGGACGTTTTTCCTTGACAAATGGCACGGAAAATTAGATTGTTTCTACTAGAAATGACGTTGGACAAAAGGGAAGAAAGAGAATGAAAAGGAACGTGGAATGTTTGGTAGAAGTAGATCCAAAAGAACCAAAAGACTCCCTTACAAGAACCTTGATCAGATTGATCAAAACCCAAGCAAGATGATGCCTTCAGCCATTTCTTCTATAACCTTACACAAGCGTTCAATGGAGACAAGCACAAGGAGGGACTAGTATTGACTAGTAGCACCAATCTCTAAAGAGATTAACACACATATGAACAATCTAGCAGTTTTTCACAACAATTCAATCAATGGCTCACTTTATTGATTGAATTTTCTGAATAGGAACAAAAGCTTTCAAAGAGACGGTTTATCATTTGGCTGAAATCTATCTAATCAGGAAAGAAGCTAAGGGAGGCTTTTTATATGCCTAGAAAGCCTCCTATATAAGAAAAAGGAATAACATTTGTCAAAAAGACAATAAAACAAATAAAACAAATAAAAATAACCCTTAAAATGTTTTGAACCTAAAGGTTATAAAAAGTCTTGCATTTTATATCAAAAGATGATATAAAATACAAAAGAAGCTCCAAAATCCTCAATCTTCCATTTCTTGCAATTCCGGAACAAGTGTCTCTTCTTTGTTCTTGCATGGCTCCAAATCACGTGTGCATGGTCTCCCTTCCACGTCCAAGTCGCCGGGAATCGTCATTAACGTGACTAATGAAGCCTCAATCAACAATGGATCATCAATGGTCTCCTTAGGAGCTAAGGACACCAACAAGTTGGTCACCTCCTCTTGAATTGCTCTTGCCCTTGATCTAGTGATTGGCCCTTGCATTGTAGGACTAGTAGGGGCTATTGGTGATGGTCCCTCTCACAAAGACTCTCCAAGGCTAACAACCGAACATAAGGTTGAACATCGAATATGAAACACTCCAAATCCGCGGGACTCGGGATGTCACATTGGGCTAGGATCTCACAATGGATCCTAACCCTAGCCTGACAACAAGTTCACTGGACCTTACAACATGGCACTGACAGATATAAAACAAATGCATAAAATTATATAAACTGTACAACCAAAAGGTAAAACAACATAGCCGAGTATAGACAACAACGTCCTCACACAAGAGGTAACAAAAGATCATCCTCACGCAGGAGGGAAAAGTGGCCAACCCCAAAAGACCATAACATCCTATGTAAGAGAGGTCCTCGGCCTGCCACTCTAGCAACACGCCTATCTTGTGGGGCATCTACAACATGGTAATAAACCATTAGCCTTCAAGACTAAATTAGGGTTGCATGAATGGCTTGTTATGCCATTTCGGTTAACCAATGCTCCATCTACTTTTATGAGTTTAATGAACCATGTGTTAAGACAATTCATAGGGAGATTTGTTGTAGTGTATTTTGATAATATCTTAATCTATAGCAGGTCTCTAGAGAAGCATGAAGAACATCTAAGGGAAGTTGTTTTTACCCTTAGGGCTGAACACTTGTATGCCAACCTAAAGAAAGGTAGCTTTTGCACTAATGAAGTTATATTTCTTGGTTTTGTAGTGACTGCACAAGGTCTACAAGTGGATAAGGAGAAGACTAGAGCTATTCGAGAATGGCCAACACCTACATCCATTAGCCATGTAAGGAGTTTCCATGGGCTTGCAATTTCTATAGGCGCTTTGTGAGAGACTTCAATACCATTTCTGCACCCTTGACGGAGATTTGCAAGAAACATGCACCATTTGTGTGGGAAGCAGCTCAAGAACGTGCTTTCAACAAGCTGAAGTTGGTTCTCACCGAGGAACCCTTAGTAGCTCTCCCTGACTTCACTAGGCCTTTCGAAGTGGAGTTTGATGCATCGGGAATTGGCATAGGAGTTGTACTTGTGGCCTAGATGGATGGAATTTATTGAGACTTTTTCCTATGTTATCAAGTATAAAAAGGGAAAAGACAATGTAGTTGCGGACGCTCTTTCTAAGAGGCATATATTGCTAACTACATTGGATGCTAGGGTGTTAGGATTTGTTTACATTAAGGAGCTCTATGAATCTGATCTTGACTTTGGAGAAACATATAAGCTTTGTGTGCAAAAAAGGTTCCTTAGATAAATTCTAGATGTCTGACGGATTTCTATTTCGAGTAGATAAGGTGTGCATACCTAGGTGTTCCCTTCGTTTGTTGTTAGTAGAAGAAGCCCATAAAGGAGGTTTAATGGGTCATTTTGGGAAGGATAAGACTTATGCTATGCTGCACTCAAATTTTTATCGGCCACATATGCTTAGGGATGTTGAAAATGTGCTTAAAAGGTGTTTAGAGTGCCTTAGAGCTAAATCGAAATTGAATCCTCATGGATTGTATACACCTTTGCCAACCCCCACAACCCCTTGGGAAGACATTAGCATGTATTTCATAGTGGGATTGCCTAGGACTAGAAGAGGTAGGGATTCGATATTTGTGGTTGTAGATCGATTCTCTAAGATGGCTCACTTTATTGCTTGTCACAAAACTGATGATGCAACCAATGTAGCTAATTTGTTCTTTCGGGAAGTAGATAGGTTACATGGTATTCCAAGGACAATAGTGAGTGATAGGGATGTTGTTCTTGAGTTACTTTTGGAAAACTCTTTCGGGACAGCTAGGAACTAAGTTGTTATTTTCTACATCAAGCCACCCCAAAACTGATGGGCAAACAGAAGTAACTAATAGGACCCTAACAACACTTCTAAGGGTTATCATCAAGAAGAAATTGAAAGAATGGGAAGATGTCTTGCCACATGTTGAGTTTGCCTATAATAGAGTCGTCCACTTATCTACTTCCATCTCTCCCTTTGAGTGTGTTTATGAATTTAATCCGCTAACCCCTTTTGATCTTACACCGTTACCTTAGAAGGAGCGAGTGGATTTAAGTGCTAAAACGCAGGTTAAACACATTAAGGAGCTACATAGTAGGACAAGGATCAAGCTCGAGGAGAAAGGCAAATACAAAGAAGAAAAGGCGAATCAAGGATGCAAGAAGATTATATTTGAAGCCGGCGACCTTGTATGGCTACTTTTGAGGAAGGAGAGGTTTCAACAGCTTCGGAAATCCAAGCTCCCTCCAAGAGGAAATGGGCCTTTCAAGGTGTTACACAAGGCGGGTGACAACTCCTATGTGCTTGACTTGCCGGATGATTATGCTTGTGATCCCACATTCAATGTGAGGGATCTAAGTCCTTTTCCGCTCCTGGATGATGATCAAGACAATTCGAGGTCGAATTCTTCCAAAGAAGGGGAGAATTATGAAGGATCATATGAGCTAACTCCTTCTTCACCACCTCAAGGGACTCTAACAAGAGCACAAGCTAAACGTCAAGCTGAGATGGATGCTCTTTTCCTAAACATGGTCCATGAAGCTCAACCAAGTCCACCTTTATCAAGTCTAAGGAGCATCTTGTGGATCAGCCACAAACACATCCCAGCCAAGATGATTAATGTAGCTTAAATTGTTTTTCTAGTTGCTGGGCAGGCCTTGGGACGCATTTCAAAGGACAGACGGAGGCCTTGAAATCAGATACAAGGGGTTTCACGTGTGTGCATGTGCATGGCTGGAACATTCATTTAAGTATGTGGACGTGAGAGGCTGAATAGGAGAGTTTAATTAGGCCCAATTGTGTTCTATGTTTGCTGGGCTTTATTTAACTCTCTCTCAATGTAATTATTGTCATTAGTTTCTTTTTTCTGTTTCAGAAGAAAAGACCTAGGATGTATATAAAGCTTTTTCTCTCTTCTTTTGTAGTTAGTCAAGTTTATACAAGTTTTGCTGAGAGCATTTTCAAAATTGAATCCAAGAGAATTCAATCATTCTTGTCTCGTGAGTTTGTGTGTGTGATCTGGCTTTCTCGTTCTTGTGTATGTCAATCTCCTTCGGGATTGGTGTTGCAAGACAAACAAAGCACCCTCTTCCTGCTCTCGATTCTCAGATCGATAGTGTGGAATTGTAAGAAGCGGGGTCGAATTGTCACTGGTTTGGTTCTTGGATCTCGAATCCAAGGGTTCTATCATTGTTCCTTTCGGTTCTTCTTGCCCCTTTAGGTTTTCTAATTTTTCATTGCTGTCTATGTTTGTTAATTTCGTGTGTTCTTCATTCTTCAGAACAGGTTGTTCGTCTAGATCCGTTCATCGCGGCTAATCCCCGTATCAGATGGTATCAGAACACAGTTGACGTCCAACCACCAAAAAAATTCGGTAAATCAATCATAAAATCACAAAAAGAGTATGTTTTGATCATTGCAATTGATCATTGTCTTTTGTTTGAGTCTATTTCCGTTTCTCTCTTCTACTCTAAGCTTTGTTTGAGTCTAACGAGTTTGTTCCTTGTTTTGTGAGTTCTGGACACCGGAAACCACCATAGCACCACACCAACCACCATCAGACCACCATTTTTTTCCTCAGCCACATTAGCCTCACTTGAACTAGTGGAACAAAAACCAAACTTGGTTGTTTCTCTTCCTGCATCCAATACACGCAGAATTGGAGTTGATTCAGCGTATTTCCTATAAATCCAGCACAGAGCTTGAAGCAGTTATTTTTCCTCCTACAGATCTGGCACGTTGAATCTGTTGCAACAATATAGGAGTTGAGATTTGATCTTATCCTGAAGATTTGCAACACGCCCACATTTATCTGCAAAGAAGAATTTGTTTTATTTCTTTCAATTTTTGATTCTTCTTATTTCTGATTTCTTGAGTAAAAAAAAAGAAAAGAAAAAGGAAAAAACAAAGAAGAAGAAAGAAATCCGTAATCAAAAAAAAAAAGCAAAAGGAATCAGATCTTTTCATTTCATTCTAGTTTATATTGTTTATATTTCATTCTTGCTTATTCATAGTTTGTAATTAGCCTAGTGTTATTCAGCAACAAAGAGGACTTCAAGAAAGGACTTCATTCAAGTATCTCGTCTCAGTCGGAGGAAGAACCAAGCATCTCGTTGAACCTATCTAGCCACACCTAGCTACTGTCCATTTTTGGCCATCAAACACCATAGCTCAACCTTCCTTAACCTCATCCTACGGTGTCTAGGGTTCACTTCTTGGGTCTTACAAGTAAGTTCTTTAAAAGCTTATCTTGAGTTCTAAATTTTGAGTCATTTAGTTGCATATAATATTCGTGCAATTGTCCTTTCCGTTTGAGTCTTTTCTTCTATTTTGTTGAGTCAAACACGCTTTTGAAGTGACTGAAATCGAATCTTGTTTCTATCTAAAAGCTTAGTTTGACTAGGCATCGAACTCACGTGAGGTTTTTGATTAATACAAGACGAGCCATCAACAAGCTTGTATCACACCACTAGAGAGTGAGAGACCCTTATTTTCTGAGTGATACACTTGTGAGGTGTTTTTGTTTAAACTAACCTAACGTGCTTGCTGTTGTTGAGTGTTTTGCATCATGTCAAGGACTTCCGCAGGTTCAAAGAGCCCTGAGCCTATCACACTAGAGTTGTTCAGTCTCATCATGAGCTTAAAAGATAGCATTGAGGGGCTAACTACAAGGGTATCTACCTTGGAGACCTCTAAGGTGACCCCGGATTCTCGACCACTAGGAGGTAACTTGAAGATAGGAGACAATTCGAGTGCGCAACACCGAGGACAAGATTGAGTTCCCCTTCAAAGTCAGCTAGTTGCGTTCCAAGTAGCAAGGAATTTGACTGTTCCGTAGCCTTCTAGGCATGCCCATGGTTTAGGCAACATTGCTTCCCAACCTGGTTGGAGAAACCTTGTTGTTGAGGAGCATATTTCTATCCCTTCTTCACCAATTATTAATGATTACATGCCTAACTATGCTCACTAATTTCAGAATCCAGTTTATGATAACATGCCTAACTATCCTCACCAATTTCAGAATCCAGTTTATGAACAGGAAGAGGAGGACGATGGGGAGAATGAGGAATAGAGACCGGAATTGATGCCTAATGAATGGAGAAGGTGAGATCAGCCAAGGAGGCATCAGGAAGGGCGACGTAACAATGAATGGAGACGTGAGCCCTATGGTGTCCAGCAAAGGAGAGACCGAGAACAGAACATGACGGTCTTGGCAAAGTGAAGGTGAAAGTCCCTAGTTTCGAGGGCAAATGTGATCCCGATGTGTATATGGATTGGGAGGCAAAGATAGAGCAAATATGGTCATGCCATAACTTCCCCGAACACAAAAAGGTACACTACGCAGCCCTTGAATTTATTGACTATGCTATGATATGGTGGGATGATTTGGTGAAGGAAAGGAGAAGAACTTTGGATGCACCAGTAGCTACTTGGGAGTATATGAAGGCCTTGATGAGAGCTCGGTTTGTTCCCCAACACTATACAAGGGAATTGAGGCAACGATTGGAGAACCTGAGGCAAGGATCAATGACTGCTGAGGAGACCTATAATGCCATGCAAATGGCCATGGTAAAGGCCAATGTGCGAGAAGATGAAGAATCAACAATGACTAGGTATCTTCGTATCCTTAATTCAAGTTTTGCTAACGAAGTAGATCTTTTTCCCTATGGCTCTATGACAGAATTACTCCATCTCGCAATCAAAGTGGAAAGGAAGATGAAAGCGAGAAATCAAGGCGAAAGGCTTCTTATGGTGTCTCCAGCTCTTGGGGGAACCAAGGGAACCGCCAACAAGGTAGTTACAACCGGGAAGTGCCTAATAAGGAAAAAACAGCCCTGGAACAAGGAGGCCAGCGTAAAGCACCTTATACAGCACCTCCTAATCCCACGGCTACTTTTCCTAAAGGAACAAGGGAGTACTTCTAACCCTTCATCTAGAGATAGGGATATAGTGTGTTTTAAGTGTCAAGGTAGAGGACACATGATGAAAGACTATCCTAACAAAAAAACGTTGTTAATCAACCATTTAGGACATATAAGTCCGAATCTGAGTATGAGCATGATAATGATGATTTTGAGCCTAATATGCATGATCATGATGATTTGGATGACGATGGGATTGAATATGAGCAGGGGGATTGTTTACTAGCTAAAAGAGTGTTATTTGACCATCCTAGCTCATTTCTAGCTAATAACTACATGCTTTGTGATCTTGATTCTCATGATGAATCTAATGGGCTTGAAAACGCAGGAAATGATCCTAATAACATAGTTTGTGATGAAAATCGTGAGCATGATAATTCCTTTGATAGCTAGGAGAACTTTGAGTGCACAACCTGGCCCTTGTGAGGATAACCAAAGAGAGAACTTGTTTCATACTAGTACTGAATTGATGGAGGTAGTTGTTGCAACATAGCTAGTACTGAATTGATCTCTAAGTTGCAAATTCCTACATGTTGTCACCCTAGACCATATAAGCTGCATTGGATGAATGATTGTGGTGAATTGAAGGTTAATAGGCAAGCTAAGATCACTTTCACTCTAGGACACTATGAGGATACTATTTTATGTGATGTTGTGCCTATGCAAGTTTGTCATGTGTTATTAGGCCGTCCTTGGGAATATGATAGGAGAGTTATGCATCATGGTTTTACTAATAGGTATTCATTAACTTTTAATGAAAAACCCGTTACTCTAAAACCTATGACTCCCATGCAGATTGTGGTGGCATTTGAGAAGAAGAAGGCGAGTGAACAAGAGCAAGGAGAAGCTAAGAAGGGGAGCAAGTCATCGAGGCACCAAGAACCTGCCATAGACACGTCCCCTAGCCAACATCCTAGTGCTCTCTTGGTCACGCCCACAACTCAGCCTCCTACGGCCTTGTTAGCTTCTAAACTTGAGTTCCAAAGTGAGAGTATCTACCCTTAGATGCCATCTTGATGAGGTTGTGTAAGGAGCTAACCTTAGTGAGTGAAGAAACAAAGGCTATCTTACCCCCTACCATTACAGCCATCCTAGAGGAGTTTAAGGATGTGTTTCCGGAAGAGATACCTCATGGCCTTCCACCTTTGAGAGGCATAGAGCATCAGATTGACCTTATCCCCGGAGCTATCCTTCCTAATAGACCAACCTATAGGATGAACCCTAAGGAGAGTCAAGAGATCCAAACCCAAGTCCAAGACCTTCTAGATAAGGGATATGTTAGAGAAAGCCTTAGTCCTTGCGCCGTTCCTGTCCTATTAGTGCCTAAGAAGGACAAAACTTGGAGGATGTGTGTTGATTGTAGGGCTATCAATAACATAACCATTAAGTACCGCTACCCTATTCCCCGCCTCGATGACATGCTTGATGGGCTCCATGGCGCCACTACATTCAGCAAGATAGACCTTCGGAGTGGCTACCATCATATCCGAATCAAGGAGGGGGACGAGTGGAAAACAGCCTTCAAGACTAAATTTGGGTTGTATGAATGGCTTGTTATGCCATTTGGGTTAACCAATGCTCCATCTACTTTTATGCGTTTAATGAACCATGTGTTAAGACAATTCATAGGGAGCTTTGTTGTAGTGTATTTTGATGATATCTTAATCTATAGCAGGTCCCTAGAGGAGCATGAAGAATATCTAAGGGAAGTTGTTTCTACCCTTAGGGCTGAACACTTGTATGCCAACCTGAAGAAAGGTAGCTTTTGCACTAATGAAGTTATATTTCTTGGTTTTGTAGTGACTACAGAAGGTCTACAAGTGGATAAGGAGAAGATTAGAGCTATTCGAGATTGGCCAACACCTACATCCATTAGCCATGTAAGGAGTTTCGATGGGCTTGCAATTTCTATAGGCGCTTTGTGAGAGACTTCAGTAGCATTTCTGCACCCTTGACGGAGATTTGCAAGAAACATGCACCATTTGTGTGGGAAGCAGCTCAAGAACGTGCTTTCAACAAGCTGAAGTTGGTTCTCACCGAGGCACCCTTACTAGCTCTCCCTGACTTCACTAGGCCTTTCGAAGTGGAGTTTGATGCATCGGGAATTGGCATAGGAGTTGTACTTGTGGCCTAGATGGATGGAATTTATTGAGACTTTTCCCTATGTTATCAAGTATAAAAAGGGAAAAGACAATGTAGTTGCGGACGCTCTTTCTAGGAGGCATACATTGCTAACTACATTGGATGCTAGGGTGTTAGGATTTCTTTACATTAAGGAGCTCTATGAATCTGATCTTGACTTTGGAGAAACATATAAGTTTTTTGTGCAAAAAAGGTTCGTCAGATAAATTCTATTTGTTTGACGGATTTTTGTTTCGAGTAGATAAGGTGTGCATACCTAGGTGTTCCCTTCATTTGCTGTTACTAGAAGAAGCCCATAAAGGAGGTTTAATGGGTCATTTTGGGAGGGATAAGACTTATGCTATGTTGCACTCAAATTTTTATTGGCCACACATGCTTAGGGATGTTGAAAATGTGCTTAAAAGGTGTTTAGAGTGCCTTAGAGCTAAATCGAAACTGAAGCCTCATGGATTGTATACACCTTTGCCAATCCCCACAGCTCCTTGGGAAGACATTAGCATGTATTTCATAGTGGGATTGCCTAGGACTAGAAGAGGTAGAGATTCGATATTTGTGGTTGTAGATCGATTCTCTAAGATGGCTCACTTTGATACGGAATTGTCCGTGATTAATTCGATCTAGGCACAATGATCTCGAAACAGGCTGAATGAAGAATTTTAGAATGCGGAATGGACGTAGGTGATGAATGGCGCAGGAATGGTGAAGAGAAGAACCAAAGAGATGTCAACGAAGGAACCAAGGCTGAAGAGCCAAAACCCTAATCGTGAATGCCCTAGACCCGTCTCCAATACAACTTTACACTAGCTCCGGCTGGACTAGCACAAAGAGGGACTCGTGAAGGCTCGAAGCACCAATCCGAAGGCGGTTTGACACAAACAAGCTCAGCCAAGCAACAATAGCAATGCCAACCAAAAACTCTCTTGTTCTTTGATTGATTTTGTGAATGATTACAAATGCAATTCTTAAGCAATGGAAATAACGTAACTAATCTGCAACTAAAGAGGCTATCTATATAGACTCTTTTATCTAGACAAAATAAAGAAAAGAGATTTAAAAACATTAGTGGGAATGTGGTAATAAGAGAGCTTCCTCTAATGTAGCTAACAACCTAACAAACACTAATTTCAGCTTAAAAATAGGCTGAATTATTCAAACTTATCCTTGGAGTGCAAGCTGGACGTTTTTAACGTTTTTAACGTTTTTAAGGAGCCAAATGGGTTATCCGAATGGGTTGCATTGTTCAACAGATCCATGAGTGATTTGGATGTGTTTAAAGAGCCCATATGATGATCCGAATGAGCTGAATTGTTACTCTCTTGGGCCTCTTTGAACGTGCTCAGCTGGCTGCCTTCTTGGGCTGTTTTAGATGTGAGCAGCAGCTCCCTTTGCTCTTGGGTTGCCTTGGACATCTCCTCCCTTTGCTCTTGGGCTGCCTTGGACGTGAGCAGCAGGCTAACCTCGTGGGCTGCTTTGGACGTGATCAACAGCCTCCTCTTGGACTACATTGGGCGTGAGCATGGGCTACATTGGACGTGAGCACCAGCCTCCTCTTGGGCTGCATTGGCGTGAGCAACAACCTCCTCTCCTGGGCTGCATTGGACGTGAGCAACAACCTCCTCTTCTGGGCTGCATTGGACATGAGCAACAGCCTCCTCTCCTGGGCTGCATTGGACGTGAGCAACTGCAGCCTGCATGGTCTCCTCGAGCTGCATGGGAAGTGAGTACGTTGGCATGGTCTCCTTTCTTGGTTCACTTGCTCCTACATTCATCAAAAGATTGACACATGATGTATGGAAATTAAATGGTTCACGCATTGTGTCAAGCATTAGCACTTCCCTTGACATAACCTCTTGGATCTCCTTAGCTCTTGCTCTAGTAATGGGACCTTGATAGCTTCCATGTGATGGTCCTACATCATCCACTCCTTCTTGGAAAGAATTCGACCCCGAATTTTCATCTTGTTCCGAATCTCCTTCATAGGGGCTCAAATCTCCTACATTAAAAGTGGTACTAACTACAAAACCAAGAAAAATCACTCGGTTAGTATAGAAATCACATTTTTGAATATTAGCATACAAGTATTATATACGCAATGTAGCAAGCACATCTCTCAAATGATTTTCATGCTCCTTTAAAGTGTTACTATAGATAAGAATGTCATCAAAGTAGACTACAACAAATAAACCAATATAAGGTCTAAAAGTATGAAGTGGAATCGTAGAGTCATGAGGCACATTCACTAGAGATTTACACAAACTCATCATTAGCACATCAATAGAAGCATAGTTAGTAACATATTCATTCCTAGACTCAAGATAGCTACTTGTTGGTTGTACTAACAATGTTTGATGGATTTTGTTCTCTTTACTCTTAGGTCGTGTGTTCTTAGGCTTGGGAGGGGTTTCTTGCTCTACCCTCTTGTTCTCATAGTACTCGGCTATTTGTAAAGGTGTCATAGGTTTAAGTGTTAAAGTTTTACCCTTATACTCAAAGTTATATTTGTTAGAAAACCCATCATGGACAACTTTCATATCATATTGCCATGGACGGCCAAGCAACAAGTGACAAGCATTCATAGGCACAACATCACATGTAATAACATCCTCATATGATCCTAATGTTATATTGACCTTAGTTTGCTTATTAACCTTAAGTTCTCCACATTCATTCATCCAATGTAGTTTATATGGCCTAGGGTGATAAAATGTAAGAAGTTGTAATTTGTTTACCATTTCAGTGCTAGCTATGTTGCAACAACTTCCTCCATCAATTATCACATTACACACTTTTCCTTTAATGCTACATCTAGTATGAAACAAATTTTCACGTTGGTTATCCTCACAAGGTGCTAGTTGGACATGCAAAGTTCTCCTAGCTATCAAAGATTCACCTTGTTCATACTCAATGCAATCATCATTCTCATTTTGTTCATTGTCATCATTTAAGGCATTTTCATCATCTAATTCCACATCATCCTCACTCTCATATTCTCCTAGATGATTTATGATCAAAGTGCGTCTATTAAGACATTCTCTACTCATGTGACCTCTACCTTGGCATTTAAAACACACAATGTCCCTAGTTCTAGAGTTAGAGATAGGAGTACTCCCTCTATGATCACTTGAAGGCTCATTCAAGGATCGTGGTGTAGTGGACGGTGTAGAAGACCTTCTTTGCCCTTCTTGGCCCATAGGTGCCGATTTCCTCTCCTCCTTCCGGCCTCCTTGCTCCCTGCTGGGTTTATGCAGCCGGCTTCCTTGTGCTTTCCAAGCATTGGGCGTCCCGGGAGGTGGCTTGTATTCCCGGTTTCGCGCCTTAGTCTTCTTTTCCACCTTGATGGCCAAGTGTAGTAATTGCTCCATGGTGCTGTATGGATACATATCAACCTCATTAGCCAAATTAAAATTCAGAATACGAAGGTACCTTTCCATAGTGTTTTCTTCATCCTCTAGAACGTTGGCCTTCATCATAGCAACTTGCATATTCGTATAGGCTTCCTCAGCGCTAAGTGAGCCTTGTCTCAAATTTTCCAGCCGTTGTCGAAGCTCTCGGGTATAGTGAGGTGGAACGAACCTAGCCCTCATTAGTGCCTTCATATGCTCCCATGTGCTGATTTGAGGATCCAAGGTTCGAACTCTTTCTTTGACTACGTGATCCCACCATACCAAAGCATAGCCTTGGAACTCGAGAGCGGCTAGCTGAACCTTCCTAGGCTCGCTAAAGTTGTGACACAACCAGATTTGCTCAACTTAGTTTCCCACTCCGTGTAGACGTCGGGATCACATTTTCCTTCAAAGACGGAAATTTTGATTTTGACCTTTCCGAGTCCGTCTTGCTCTTGATAGGGCCGAAGGTTATCTCGTCCTTGCCTTGGCTGCTGGAATGGCCGATTGTATCCCTCCCACGTGTGGTCCTCAAAATGAGCTTCATTCCGTCGCTGAAAATCATCAACAAATGGTGGCATATTAGAAGCATTAGGAAGGACGTTGGACTGTACATTACCTTGATCCGGAGGGTCCGGCTCTCTAGCAACACGTGAAGGACCACCAAACTCATAGTTGGTTCTCAAAGGTGGTGTTCCGGCTGGTGGTGTTCGTGCTTCCATAGTCTCCACTCGCTTGGATAGTTTAGCTACGGAATCGAACAATTGTTTCAATAGACTGATCATCTCAGGCGTGACGGTTTCGCTACTCGTCTTGCTGGGACTTAGGGACCTGGACATGCTCAAGTAACAAACAAAGAAACTGGTTAGGTTAGAAAAACAAAGATCTCACTTGTGTATCGCTCACACTATCGTTGGTATTGCCTAGCTGGTGGCTCGAGTTGTAAGGGTCCAACACCTTAAGATCGCGATTTCCGAACCTTCTTAGCAACCCTTTGGAACTAGAACTGCTGAAACTGAATGTTAGTGTCGGAGATGAATCAAGACACTCCTAATTGGAGTATTGACCGTTGGGATGGTGTAGGTACGGTGAATGTGTTTAGAATGATGTTTTGAGCTGTTTGAAAGAGTTTACTTGTGCTTGATTAATAAAAACAAGGCCAGCCGTTTTTTTTGTAGTGTTTTTTTTTTTGAAAGATCTCTTAGACTTTGTCAAAGATTTGTAGGAGAGAGAAGTAACCGTAATTGATTGCAGATAGGGTTACCGAAATGTGTATGCAGCGTTTGAGCTTTCTCTTTTGTTTTGTTTTCGTTTTGTGTTTGCCTCTCCTCAAGATGTTGTCCGGCTTTTGAATTGGCACACTTCAAGCACAAGTTAGATCTCAATTGGATAAGCAATAAGGTTAACAAGAAGAAGAAGTGATCAAGTGTACCAACTGTGCTCTGATACCAACTGATACGGAATGATTCGTGATTGAGTCGATCTAGGAACAATGATCTCGAAACAGGCTGAATGAGGCAAATCCAGAATGCAGAATGAAACGTGGATGGTGAATGGCGCAGGAAGGTGAAGAGAAGAACCAAAGAGAGTCAACGAAGGAACCAAGGCTGAAGAGCCAAAACCTCAATCGTGAATGCCCTAGACCCGTCTCCAATACAACTTTACACTAGCTCCGGCTGGACTAGCACAAAGAGGGACTCGTGAAGGCTCGAAGCACCAATCCGAAGGCGGTTTAACACAAACAAGCTCAGCCAAGCAACAACAACAATGCCAACCAAAAACTCTCTTGTTCTTTGATTGATTTTGTGAATGATTACAAATGCAATTATTAAGCAATGGAAATAACGTAACTAATCTACAGCTAAAGAGGCTATCTATATAGACTCTTTTATCTAGACAAAATAAAGAAAAGAGAATTAAAAACATTAGTGGGAAGGTGGTAATAAGAGAGCTTCCTCTAATGTAGCTAACAACCTAACAAACACTAATTTCAGCTTAAAAATAGGCTGAATTATTCAAACTTATCCTTGGAGTGCAAGCTGGACGTTTTTAACGTTTTTAAGGAGCCAAATGGGCTATCCCAATGTGCTGCATTGTTCAACAGATCCATGAGTGATTTGGATGTGTTTAAAGATCCCAAATGATGATCCGAATGAGCTGAATTGTTACTCTCTTGGGCCTCTTTGAACGTGCTCAGCTGGCTGCCTTCTTGGGCTGTTTTAGATGTGAGCAGCAGCTCCCTTTGCTCTTGGGCTGCCTTGGACGTCTCCTCCCTTTGCTCTTGGGCTGCCTTGGACGTGAGCAGCAGGCTAACCTCGTGGGCTGCTTTGGACGTGATCAACAGCCTCCTCTTGGACTACATTGGGCGTGAGCATGGGCTGCATTGGAGGTGAGCACCAGCCTCCTCTTGGGCTGCATTGGCGTGAGCAACAACCTCCTCTCCTGGGTTGCATTGGACGTGAGCAACAACCTCCTCTCTTGGGCTGCATTGGACGTGAGCAACAGCAGCCTCTCCTGGGCTGCATTGGACGTGAGCAACAACAGCCTGCATGGTCTCCTTAAGCTGCATGGGAAGTGAGTACGTTGGCACGGTCTCCTTGCTTGGTTCACTTGCTCGTACATTCATCAAAAGATTAACACGTGATGTATGGAAATTAAATGGTTCACGCATTGTGTCAAGCATTAGCACTTCCCTTGACATAACCTCTTGGATCTCCTTAGCTCTTGCTCTAGTAATGGGACCTTGATAGCTTCCATGTGATGGTCCTACATCACACTTTATTGCTTGTCACAAAACTGATGATGTAACCAATGTAGCTAATTTGTTCTTTCGGGAAGTAGTTAGGTTACATGGTATTCCATGGACAATAGTGAGTGATAGGGATGTTAAGTTCTTGAGTTACATTTGGAAAACTCTTTCGGGACAGCTAGGAACTAAGTTGTTATTTTCTACATCAAGCCACCCCCAAACTGATGGGCAAACAGAAGTAACTGATAGGACCCTAACAACACTTCTTAGGGCTGTCATCAAGAAGAATTTGAAAAAATGGGAAGATGTCTTGCCACATGTTGAGTTTGCCTATAAATGAGTCGTCCACTCATCTACTTCCATCTCTCCCTTTGAGTGTGTTTATGGATTTAATCCGCTAACCCCTTTTGATCTTACACCGTTACCTAAGAAGGAGCGAGTGGATTTAAGTTCTAAAACGCAGGTTGAACACATCAAGGAGCTACATAGTAGGACAAGGATCAATCTCGAGGAGAAAGGGAAATACAACACAGAAAAGGCGAATCAAGGACGCAAGAAGATTATATTTGAACCCGGTGACCTTGTATGGCTACATTTGAGGAAGGACAGCTTCGGAAATCTAAGCTCTCCCCAAGAGGAAATGGGCCTTTCAAGTTGTTACACAAGGCGGGTGACAACGCCTATGTGCTTGACTTGCCGGATGATTATGCTTGTGATCCCACATTCAATGTGAGGGATCTAAGTTCTTTTCCGCTCCTGGATGATGATCAAGGCAATTCAAGGTCGAATTCTTCCAAAGAAGGGGAGAATGATGAAGGATCATCTGAGCTAACTCCATCTTCACCACCTCAACGGACTCTAACAAGAGACAAGCTAAACGTCAAGCTGAGATGGATGCTCTTTTCCTAAACATGGTCCATGAAGCTCAACCAAGTCCACCTTCATCAAGTCTAAGGACGATCTTGTGGATCAGCCACGAACACATCCCAGCCAAGATGCTTAATGGAGCTTAAATTGTATTTTTAGGTGCTGGGCAAGCCTTGGAAAGCATTTCGAAGGACAGACGGAGGCCTTGAAATCACATACAAGGAGTTTCACGTGTGTGCATGTGCATGGCTGGAACTTTCATTAAAGTATGTGGACGTGAGAGGCTAAATAGGAGGGTTTAATTAGGCTCAATTGTGTTATATGTTTGCTGGGCTTTATTTAACTCTGTCTCAATGTAATTATTGTAATGAGTTTCTTTTTTTTTCTGTTTTAGAAGAAAAGGCCTAGGATGTATATAAGGCCTTTTCTCTCTTTTTTTGTAGTTAGACAAGTTTTATACAAGTTTTGCTGAGAGCATTTCAGAATTGAATCCAAGAGAATTCAATCATTCTTGTCTCGTAAGTTTGTGTGTGTGATCTGGCTTTCTTGTTCTTGTGTTTGTCAATCTCCTTCGGGATTGGTGTTGCAAGTCGAACAAGGCACCCTCTTCGTGCTCTCGATTCTCAGATCGATTGTGTGAAGTTGTAAGAAGCGGGGTCGAATCGTCATAGGTTTGGTTCTTGGATCTCGAATCCAAGGGTTCTATCATTGTTCCTTTCGGTTCTTCTTGTCCCTTTCTGTTTTCTCGTTTTCATTGTTGTCCATGTTTGTTAATTTTGTGTGTTCTTCATTCTTCAGAATAGGTTGTTCGTCTAGATCCATTCTTCGCGGCTAATCCCCGTATCACTCAGTCAGCAATAGATCATCAATGGTCTCCTTAGGAGCTAAGGACACCAACAAGTTGGATACTTCCTCTTGAATTGTTCTTGCCCTTGATCTAGTGATTGGCCCTTGCATTGTAGGACTAGTAAGGATTGTTGGTGATGGTCCCTCATCAGGAACGAGATTTTTGGAATAAACCCGACGCTCAGCACTTCGTGCCTGCGGAAAAACTGAGCCGCACCTACGGGAAGGTTGATAAACCGCTCAACACCCGGAATAAAAATTCCGGAAGTTACAACTAATCCCCCTAAAAACAAGTTTCGTCCCGAAACTTGCAAAACATAAAACCCTCGATATAACTAATTCGGTAACCACTCGAAGCCGTAAATGTGCCAACTCTCTACTCGATAACCACAACACACTCGTATAACAATGTCAAGACCTCTCAAGGCCGGCATACATACTCACTCGAACCATATAACGCATACCAAGTCACAACCTAACCGAACACACAACACATTCCCACTCGGGGCACAAAACACATAAAACTCGCGCATGCACATAAAATTTATCCCAACGGCCGTATCAAATGTAACTAGCTCGTCATAAAATCAACCCAATATCTTATCCCATGTCCTCCGGTAGTCTCATCGGCTCCGCGTTTACCACTAGATCAACATGACTAGTATCATAACTTCGAGTAACGCATATACTTCCATGATTGTTATCAAAAAAAAACCTCAGAAGATACTTTGATGTGGGGCAGACCCGACGTTGGCTCGATCTAGACAACGGAAGGAGGGAAAGACGCAGAAAATGGATCAAACAGCCGGCTAGGGTTCATGTGGTGCGTGACATGCGAATAAAAGGAACAAGAAGACGCTAAACTGAAAACGAAGGTACGGAAATTATAAGAAAGGTACGATGTAGATGAACCCGACACAAACGACGTGGAAACCCTTGATCTCAGGATCAAGAACCACCAAGAACGATGCAACGAACTTAGCCCCTTACAACCTCACACAGCCGACTTAGAACATCGACAACACGAGGAGGATGCTTATGGAATCTTAGGAACACCAAGAACCCAAGAGCAATTGACACACGTGAAACAACTAAGCCAAATCTGATCACAATAACTCTTCATTCAAAACTCGCCTTTAATTGAAGATGAAGTCTGAAAACAAGTGTTTTTCACCAATAATAATCTCCCTAAAAAGTAATAGAAAGAGCCTTTAAATAGTTTCAGCTCTTAAACAAAAGACACAATAAAATCTGGAAATTAAGCCCAATGGGCTATTTAAAACACACAATCACTCAGCAGGCCTTAAAAAGCCTCATTCCTCAATGAGAGACATGGAACGGTGCTGGAAACGTGTTGAGGAGCAGGAGCAGCGGCGTCATGTGCGGGGCTGGCCGAGTCCAGTGCTTTGGCGTCGTTGCTCTCTTGCTTACTTAAGAGTCAAGCCTCGTTATGAATACTTGTAGCCAATAAAATCAGCAAGCCCTCAGTCTCATGCTCAATCTTCTTAGCTCGGGAACGTGTGATAGCTCCCTCATACTCCGGAGATGCTAGCTCGGATGGTCCCTCATCATTCCCCCTTTCTTGGGAAGGATTCGTCCACGAATCTTCAAGCTCTACAATCATAGGTGGTAACGGACTGAGGTCTCTAACATTGAAGGTCGGGCTGACCCCGAATTCCTCCGGAAGATCCAATACATAAGCGTTGTCACCGGCTTTGTGAAGCATCTTGAAAGGACCGGTACCCCTAGGTGATAGCTTGGACTTTCGAAGCTCTTGGAAACGCTCCTTCCTAAGATGTAACCACACGAGATCTCCGGGCTCAAACAACAACTTCCTCCGTCCCTTGTTTGCCTTAGCTGCGGTCCGAGCTGCTTTCTCCTCTAAGCTCAGCCATGTCTTCTCATGTAATCCCCTAATGTACTCAACCTGTTTACCTGCATTGAAATCTACTCGCTCCTTTGAAGGTCATGGCATAAGATCAAAAGGGGTTAAATGATTCAAACCATACACACACTTAAAAGGGGTCATGTTGGAAGAATGGATGGTCCTTTTATATGCAAACTCAACATGTGGTAACACATCCTCCAACTCTTTCAAATTCTTCTTAATTACAGCCCTTAAAAGTGTCCCTAAAGTTCTATTAGTTACTTCGGTTTGGCCATCAGTTTGAGGGTGGCTAGCGGTAGAGAACAACAACTTAGTACCTAGCTTACCCCCTAAAGTCTTCCAAAAGTAACTAATAAATTTCACATCCCGATCACTAACAATGGTTCTAGGAACTCCATGTAGCCTAACTACTTCTCTAAAGAAGAGGTTTGCAACATTAGTGGCATCATCCGTTTTGTGACAAGCTATGAAGTGTGCCATCTTAGAGAACCTATCTACCACCACAAAAATAGAGTCTCTTCCTCTCTTAGTCCTAGGTAACCCCAAAATAAAGTCCATACTAATGTCTTCCCAAGAAGCTGCGGGAATGGGTAAAGGGGTATACAAACCATGGGGCATGACTCTAGACTTTGCTTTCAAGCATTCTAAGCATCTTTTCACAAAATTCTCAACATCCCTAAGCATGTGTGGCCACTAAAAATGAGTATGCAGCATATGATATGTCTTATCTCTACCAAAGTGACCCATCAAACCTCCCCTATGGGATTCATCCACAAGTAAAAGCCTAAGAGAACACTTTGGAATGCACACTTTATCAACTCTAAACAAGAAGCCATCAAACAAGTAAAACTTATCTACAGCCCCTTTTTCCACACAAACTTTATAAATCTCTCCAAAATCATCATCCTTTGCATATAAATCCTTAATGTAAACAAAGCCAAGAACTCTAGCATCCAATGTAGTTAGCAAAACATGTCTCCTAGAAAGTGCATCAGCTACTACATTATCTTTTCCTTTCTTGTACTTAATCACATAAGGAAATGTTTCAATGAACTCCATCCACCTACCATGCCTTCTATCAAGTTTATCTTGGCTACTAAAGTGTTTTAATGATTCATGATTAATATGCAATATAAACTCTCTAGGCCATAGATAATGTTGTTAAGTCCTAAGCACTCTAAACAATGCTTAAAGCTCTTTATCATAAGTAGAATAGTTTAGAGTTGGACCTTTCAATTTCTCACTAAAGAAGGCGATGGGTTTGCCCTCTTGCATAAGTACTACACCAATTCCTATACCCGACGCATCACACTCCACCTCAAATGGCCTAGTGAAGTCCGGGAGAACAAGCAATGGGGCGTTGGTCAACATCCACTTGAGCTTTTCGAAAGCTCTCTCTTGGGCCTCTCCCCACACGAATGGTATATTCTTCTTAGTGATCTCGGTTAGAGGAGCGGCTATGGTACTGAAATCTCTTACAAATCGCCTATAAAAGCTAGCCAATCCATGAAAGCTGCGCACATCACTAATAGACGTCGGGGTTGGCCAATCTCGAATAGCTTTGATCTTCTCCTCATCTACTCGCAGCCCTTGAGCACACACTACAAAGCCAAGAAATATAACTTCATTTGTGTAGAAATCACACTTCTTAATATTAGCATATAAGTGTTCAAGTCTAAGAGTAGAAACAACCTGACGGAGATGATCTGCATGCTCCTCTGCGGACCGGCTATAGATGAGTATGTCGTCGAAGTAGACAACGACAAACTTCCCTATGAACTTCCTCAAAACATGGTTCATGAGGCGCATGAAGGTGCTGGGAGCATTAGTCAAGCCGAATGGCATAACAAGCCACTCATAGAGCCCAAACTTGGTCTTGAATGCCGTCTTTCATTCGTCGCCCTCCTTCATTCGAATCTGATGATAGCCACTTCTAAGGTCGATCTTGGAGAAGGTAGTTGTTCCATGTAGCTCATCCAACATGTCATCAAGGCGGGGAATGGGATGACGGTACTTGATGGTGATGTTGTTGACAGCTCTACAATCAACACACATCCGCCAAGTGTTGTCCTTCTTAGGGACTAGTAGAACCGGAACCGCCATAGGACTAAGGCTCTCTCGAATGTATCCCTTATCAAGGAGCTCTTGTACCTGCGTTTGAATCTCCTCACTCTCCTTCGGGTTCATTCTATAGGCGGGTCGGTTTGGGAGAGTAGCTCCGGGAATAAGATCTATTTGATGCTCAATACCCCGAAATGGTGGCAGCCCCGGGGGTATTTCATCCGGAAACAAATCTGCAAACTCATCCAAGATAGCTAAAATAATAGGGGGTAAATCAACTAGGGTCGAGTTGCTTACCAAATTCAGCCCTTTACACAAACACACGAGTGCAACATCAGGAGGTAGGTAATTTGTGATGTACTCCCTCTTAGTTGCGAGCAATGTCCTCGGTAGGGGCTGGACGGCTGTTGCGATTGCTTTGCCTTTGGCGGCGGTCCTTGCTGCAGCGCGGTTGTCCATGGCGTCAGCTTCCTTGGCGGCTGCAGAAAACGCTCCTCCCTTGGCCGGCGTCATCTCAGTGTGACCGTTGCTTGCTTGGACAACTTCTCTTGATTTCTTCTCAAAAGTCTCCGCAATCTGCATAGGAGTCATAGGCTTGAGAGTAACAAGTTTATCTTTAAAGGTAAAAGAATACTTGTTAGTAAAATTGTTATGCAACACTTTCCTATCATATTGCCAAGGTCGGCCTAACAAAACATGACAAGCTTGCATTGGAACCACATCACATAGAATAGTGTCTTCATAATGTCCTAAGGTAATGTGAATTTTAGCTTGCTTGTTTACCTTAAGCTCCCCACAATCATTCATCCAATGTAGCTTGTAAGGCCTAGGGTGGTAGAAAGTTGCTATTTGCAATTTAGAAATCAATTCCGTGCTAGCTATGTTGCAACAACTCCCACCATCAATTATATAACGTTACAAGCCTTCCCTTTACTAAGCATCTAGTGTGAAATAGATTTTCTCTTTGATTATCTTCACAAGGAGTAGGTTGTAAGTGTAAAGTCTTCCTAGCTATCAAAGTTTCCCCATGTTCATACCTTATATCCTCATCATCATCATTGTCAAAAACAAG
Organism: Fagopyrum homotropicum; assembly: GCA_033239125.1. Taxonomy (NCBI): domain Eukaryota; kingdom Viridiplantae; phylum Streptophyta; class Magnoliopsida; order Caryophyllales; family Polygonaceae; genus Fagopyrum; species Fagopyrum homotropicum. The sequence continues at coordinate 67,175,150 of BSWB01000005.1, forward strand.
ATTGTCAATAATATTGTAAAATTCATTTTCATCATTGTCGGATTCCGACTCATATTGACCTAGATGATTGATTATAAGGATTCTTTTGTTTGGACATTCTCTCATCATGTGCCCTTTACCTTGGCACTTAAAACAAGTCACATCTCTAGCTCTAGAATTAGCATTAGGCACAAGGGGCTTAGAGTTACTTAGTTTGGATCCCGAAGGAGCAGCCGGGTTGGCCTTGGGAGGATACGAAGAACCGGAGTGTGTGGCACCACGCCTAGCAGTGGCGTCGGCTCCTTGTGCAGCGGCCGTTCCTCTCTTCGCATCGGTGTTCTCCTTTCCGTAGGACGAGTTCTTCCACTTGTTCACTGCGTTTGGTGCATTGTATCCCGCTCCTTGGTACCTACTCTTGGACTTCCTTTCCACTTTTATCGCTAAATGTAGCAATCTGTCATAGAACCATATGGAAACAAATCCACCTTGTTAGCTAAAGAAGGATGCAATACTCTAAGATACCTTGCCATCGTAGCCTCTTCATCATCCGACACATTGGCTCGGGCCATTGCAACTTGCATGGCATTGAAGGTTTCCTCGGCGCTCAGATTGCCTTGCCTCAAGTTCTCAAGGCGTTGCCGAAGCTCCCTATGGTAATGGTGAGGTATGAACCGAGCTCTCATCATTGCTTTCATTTGTTCCCAAGTAGCAACGGGGGGATCAAGAGCAAGCCTCCTTTCCCGTACTAGCTTATCCCACCAAATAAGAGCAAATTCCTGAAATTCCAAGGCCGCCAATTGCACCTTCTTGTGCTCGGGAAAATTGTGGCAGGACCAAATCTGTTCTATCTTGGTCTCCCATAACATATATGTATCCGGATCACAATTGCCCTCGAAGACGGGGATTTTCACCTTTATCTTACCAATCCCGTCTTGTTCGGGTTCCCGGTTCCTACGTTGATATCTTTGATACCCTTGCTGCGGTGGTGGAGCCCAAGCCTCTCCCGTCATTGATTGTTCCTCTTCCTCATTGTACCTGTGCACATTAATGGGAGGGACAACGTTTCTAGGTAAAGGAGAGTTGGGACGAGGATCATACCCATATCGGTGACCCGGGTGGCCTTGAAGAGGCGGCTGCAAAAGCTCCTGCGGTGTATTGCCTCGCTACACCATGGTAGCGGCCTCAAATGCGGCTCGTTGGTTGGGCAAAGGACTTCGTGGCGGTGGCTGCTGTTGTGAATGGTCTCCTTGCTCAAAGGCTGAAGCTAAGGGCTGGCGAGCTTCTAGAGCCCTCATCCGAGTGGTCAAAGCGGCAATGTTGTCGTTCATTTGCTTCAACAAGCTGAATGTTGTCGGATCTGTCGGCTCGGGGCTCGTCGTCTAAATACGGCTATGGGTAGACATTATCACAAAGAAAACAAACACTAAATATGTTAAGGTTAGAAATCAAAACACCTCTCAAGTGTTTCACTCCTTTTTCCGCTCACACTCTTGTGATAGTCGGGCTTGTTGATGGATCGCTTCGAATAAGTCAAAAACCCCACTTGAGTTAAGGTGTCTAGGTATCCAAAGAAACCAAAAATCGATTAGGACTCAATGCAATTCAGTTCAATGCGAATCAGCTCAAACTCAACAAGGATCACGAATGGACAGAATTAAATCACAAAGACTCAAGAAGATCACCAAACAAAAAATGTATGAAGAGAAGAAAAGAAGAAGACTCACCGATTAAAGCTCTACTTGTTGCACTTCCGGACTGCCTTGGAGTGTGAGTAATCCGAGGCTAGGTTAGAGGTAGCAAGGTGAGAGGGAAAACGTGATGAGAGATGAGGGTGCGGAGCTGGCTAAGGGCGATGGGGCACGGATGGTTAACCGAGCGTATGGTCTTGCTGAAAGCCTCGAGAGGGCTGGGAGATAATGACGTAAATAGGCAGTTTGCACCACAAGATAACATACAAGACTAAAGATCACAAAATCAAATAAAATGTAACAAGACTTCTCTTTTTTTTTTTTTAATGATCAGCTTCTTCTTTTTTTCTTTTTTTTTTGAATGATCAGCTTCCTTTTTCTTTTTTTTTTTGAATGATATGCTTTTTCTTACCTAAAATGTAGGAACTTCCTTGACCAACAAATCTGGCCAATAATTACAAAATAAATTAAAATTGAAACAAAAGAGATCTTCTACTAGTGCTTGAACGTGGGTTGTGGAGTTTGAAGAATAACAAGTCCAATGGCAGCCGTTTTAGTCGCAGTCGATTAGGGCACAGCCGAGTAGGGCACAGCCGAGTAGGGCACAACCGGCTGCAATGGTGGTGGCCGGCGGTAGGGCGTGCGTAAGCAAGGACTGCCGGCTGTAGGTACTTACGTCGAGGAGATGGTGATGGCCGGCCTAGGATACTCACAAACCAACACAACCTTCAACACAACATGTAATAGCTAGGATTTCCGAATTCTAATTAATGTTGATTAACTTAATCGTTGATAGTAATTGCCATATAACTCGCGAAGATTTCGCAAGTGATGAGTAAGAGTCCCACCGTTATATTCATGGCGTAATTTTGGACGTTTGGGGAAATTTTTACTTTTTCCCCCGAGTAATTATTTTTACCCTCCGGTGTTATTTGGAGCATCTGGGAGCTCCAATTAATAAAAATGCAGTTGAGAGAAATGATCAGGACATCGGATATGTCCTAGATATGAAATAACTTGGAGAGGCAAAACGGCCAAAAGAGTCGCTATTTCGTTTCTTAGCGGCTAAGAAAGACGGCTTAGGAATATACGTTTTCCGAGGCAGTTGTGGAATAATTATCCCTACAATATTCCAGATTTAATATTCCAATCTCGGTAAGTGTGGAGAAGGAGGTTCAACCCGCCTTTGGATCGGTTAAAGGATAATTATCGACTTTGCTAAAGGATAATTATCGCCTTCACTATAAATAGCGGAAAATCCTTTATTAATTCATTTCATTTCACGTTTTCTCGTAAAAGCTCTGATTTCTCTCAACCTTCAATCTCAGATCTACTCTCCGTTTCTAATCCGATTTCAATTCCGTTTGAGTTTCTGGATTCCTCTCTTCATTCTCTTCATATCGGTACCGAGTTTCTGCATTTTCGAGTATATGGAGGGCTGGTCGAGCATATATGTCACCAGGACGGTTCCGTCGCTCAGATTCCGGTGAATTTGATGTTGTCCATGCGTATCCTGCATCGTTGTGTTTCCGGATCTTCTTTCAGATCGTCAATCGGGTTAGTAACGAATAAGTTATGAATTTATTCGTTTTCCGTACTGCGATTTGGCCTAAATTGACTTTAGGCTTGTCAAAATGGATAATTAGAAATTCCATTATGGTTGTTATATTATTCAGGTGATTATGGATAGTTTGTTTGATGAAATCTGATAACATGTGGGTTTAGAAATTGCTTGCGGGCAAAACGTTATTCTGGTGAAATCTAATTAATTAAAGGTTAATTAATTAATTTAGGACTAAAATTGAGATTGAGGAATGTTGATTAGATACTACCTTGAGATTTGAGGAATTGTGAGTTATGCTGAGATATTGAGGTTTAGTTGGTTGTGAGGCTCATAGATTAAGTATGATCCTTATGGATCCCTTTGGGTCTAGGTGTGACCCCTTTGATGAATAGAGGTTGATATATCTCTTTATGCCTTGTTTATAGGCCGTGTTGTCCCTCCAGTGTAGAGGTGATCGTGGTTTAGTTTGTACAAGGTTGAGGTAAGTCCGTAGGACTTACTTAGCTACCATCCCTATATTGGGTGTTTGCATGAGTGATGTGTGCTTTATATGTTTGCTATGATAGCATGAGTTGTCGTTTTTATCGACCTATCTTCTATTGATTGCCCCACTGCGTGGCTGTGATAACCTTTCCCTTTCATCCCGCCATGGAGTCTAGGAGGTTCTTTAATGTCGGGCCAGATTGGTTTACAGGAAGGGCGCAATCCACTCCCATAGGGTACACGGATTGTGTGACCGATACTCGTACAGCTGGACATTTTACTTAGAGGCGGGGATGTATCGGTCCTCGTGTCACATACTTTCATCTATCTATATATATATATACGGTTTTTGAGTGAATGGTTATTATATAAAGATAATAAATGGGTAAATGTGTGATATCATGTTGATGTGTTTATCTTTCATGATTGTGCTTGTGCTTATGCATTACCTCATATATGTATGGTTAACTAACGGTTTCATACCGTGTTGTAGATGTTTACAGGTTAGGCGCTATTGGATGATCTGGCAGGGTGATAGGCCGAGGACTCTCGTACAATAGGTGGTTGGTTTGGGGGGGTTGTTGTGTTTCCCCTACTTCATGAGGATGATCTTTTGTACCTCCTATGTGAGGATGTTGTTTTATATACTCGGCTATGTTGTTGTTTACTTTCGGTCGTACAATTTATATTGTTTTATGAATTTGTTTTATATCTGTCAGTGCCATGTTGTAAGGTCTAGTGAACTTGTTGTCAGGCTAGGGTCAGGATCCATTGTGAGATCCTAGCCCAATGTGGCACTCCGAGTCCCGTGGATTCGGGGTGTTACAGAGTTGGTATCAGAGCCCAGGTTGACAACAATGACACTTGCTACATGCAATGAGGTTTGATAGGTAAAATAAACAGAGCCCACATGGGATCTGACGTTTTCAAAGGTTTTGGTTTTAAGTGTGGTTTTGGGATAGAATGTACGAGAAGTCGTCACCTCTGCCATGGATCTCTGCAGCGTAGATATGTATATATATCTGTGTGTACTATGGATTATGTGGATGTATTATATATATATCGATAGCTATGGCATATATATAGCCTTATAAGATTATGTGCGTATATCCTACAGATGACTCAGACTAGAGCAGTATCTGTAGTGGGATGAGGTAGGGGTACACCCCCTCTTCCTCCAGTGGTGATAGGTCAGGGACAAGTTTCCGCTGTTGTTTCGCCTATGGCAGAGAACGAGTTTGAAGAGGCTGATCGTGTCTCCATGAATAGATCCAAGTTTCAAGAATATATGTAACAAGTATATGAAGCGGTGATAGGGGGTAGATCCACACCGGATTTAGCAACAATTGTGAGATCAACTGAAGCTTTTGGATCCGGAAAGAAGCAATGGACTGAATCAGTTACTGGAGAAGCAAAGATGATGAATGGGGAACCAAGTCCAATATCAGGACAATCTAGTGATCCTTTGGCCATGAAGATGACTAGCAAGGAACTACAGTGTTTTAATTGCGTGGAAGTTGGGACACTAGCGAGCTGTGTGCCCAAAGGGCCCATCATATGCTTTACGTGTGGTAAAGCAGGGCATAGAGCGAAGTTTTGTCGACAGGGCAAGGCATTGCCTTTACAGGTTCCCTTCAAGAGTGAGATCATTCTAGGTGGACGATGAAGGTCGAGTTACCCTTCAGTTGCACAGGTTGCAAGGATGAGATGATTATGTTTCAGTTGTGGTTATCCAGATCATTTGCGTTCTGTGTGCCCTTTGGCATTGATAGCTTATTTCACTTGTGGTGAGTTAGGTCATCTGGCCCTTTCTGTCAACACGGTGGTGTTTCTTCCCAACAAGACCTTCCTCTTTCCGGTGTAGAAAGAGTGGAAGTGGCGGCTATAGTAATGACCTCAGTGATACCTGAGGAGCATGGATCTGACATTGAGTGATGATATGTAGAGGAGCTACGAGTGTTAGTTGTTATAGGTACCATTCTCGTTAATGGTTTACCTGGTGGAGTTTTGCTTGTTGTGAGTGCTATGCACGTCATGTCTTTCGATGCATGCGTTAATGGTTGAATTTTGGTATATAGTAGAAGGTGGATTTTTCTTTACAGGATTACCTTTTTGGGTTAGAGATACCCGTGAGATGCGTGTTTGTTCCCTTATTTCAGGGACCCGTGTATGGTTGCAAACTTCTTTGTCATGTCGTAATTGCATGAGGAAGTCATTATGTGTATGGTTTGGATGAATAGATATCATGTGGTGTTAACTTTTAATAGTAAGACTATTATAGTCTTTACTGAGTTGAGTTAAATAGAGGTCTTATGAGGTTAAGACCTTTTAAAACGGGTTTGTCATCACGACTGTACGAGTAGCAAGCTGATAGCACAGGGATGTGACGTCCTCTAGTGTTATACCATGAAGGAGCGAGATAGTCCAACATTGGAAGGTATTCTAGCTGTTTATGAGTTTATATACGTGTTACTGAACCGTCTTGCTGCCACCTCAGTGGAGTGTGGACATTGTTATCGAGTTGAAGTATGATACAAGATTGAATGGGAAAGCCACACTATATGGTGCTTGTTGAGATATTGTACTGATAACTTGAAAAGTTGACTGAAACGGACTTCTTTTACCCTAGTAGGTTCCATGTTCCGTATTGACGACCTGATGAGTTAGCTTCAAGAAGCAATTGTGTTTTCAGGATTCCTTTGTGCTCAAGATATCCCTAGTCATGGATGAGAGAGCAGCATGTGTATGAGATAGCATCCCATACCCGTTATGGACACTACGAGTTTGTAGTGATGTCATTTGGGTGACGAATGTTTTAGTAGTTTTTATGGAGTTGATAAACATTATCTTCATCGACTTCCTTGATTAGTTGGTGGTGGACTTCATTGATGACATGTCAGTATATTCTCATAGCAGAGAATAGTAGACCGATCGTCTGAGGACCGTTCTGTAGATTTTGAGAGATAGAGGGTTGTATTCTACGCTCTCTAAGTGTAAGTTGAGATGCCAGTGGTAGCCTTTTTAGGCCATGTTGTCTCCACCAGTGGGATCATGGTTGACTTGGCGAGAATTAAGTATGTTGTAACCTGAGAGACACTTATGAACATTAATGAATACATAGTTTTCTCGGCTCAGCCGATTGCTACCAATGCTTTGAGGAAGGATTTTATATGATTACGTATTCATTTGCGAGTCTTTTGAGAAGACCAACATAACTACGTGATGAAAGCAGTGTGTCTATGTTCTGAAGAGTTGAGGAGGCATTTAACCTATTCTTCCATTCTGTGTAGTTGGAAGATTTTTGGGATCCCGTGATTTACGGTGATACATCCCAGCTAAGTCTGAGATGTGTATTACTACAGAGGAGTAGGGTTATTGATATGTGTGTTTACAACTGAGAACGTATGATGAGAACTACCCGACTCATGGTTTAGAGTTAGTAGTGGTAGTTCAAGCCTTTAAGTTTTGAAGACCTTACCAGTGTGATCTTCATGTCAGATTTCTATAGATCATAGAAATCTGAAGTATATTTTATGCAATAGGGGTTGAATAACCGCCAGTGTTAACAGATTAAATTGATCAAGACTTTGACTTGAAGATTCCATATCATTCAGAGAAGTTGAATGTTGTCACCGATAACTTGAATGGAAAGATGGTCCAAGAGAAGATGATTGTGAGATTGATAGTTCAGTCTCAGCTTCAGAGAGATCTAGCTTGGCTAGAGTTGGACATTCAGTTCCTTGATGAGGATACGTAGTTATACCTCAAAGGTTATACCTGGTCTGTTGGATGAGGTCCAACAGAAGCAGGAGACCTGCCCGGCCTTGACAAGATTTAGAGAAAGGATGTCTCGTACTGAGGCACCATAGTTCTCCATGGGAGTAGATGGACTGATGAAGAGTCATGACCGCTTTTGGGTACCTGCTGATGCAGACGGAGACAGTGAATATTACGGTATACCCACTGTACGCCTTATTCAGTACATTCAGGTACGAGTAAGATGTACCACGAGATGAGACGATTATATTGTATGAAGCCGATATAACCAGATTTGTGATACAGTGTGTGACCTGTCAGCAGGTCCAAATAGAGTATTTCCGATCTAGAGATAAGCCCCATCCACTACCAGTGCAGTAGTAGAATTTGGGAGGACATCTCTATGGACTTTGTTTTGGGATTGTGACCCAGTAGAAGATTGATGTTATCTAGATTGTTGGTAACAGATTAATGAAACCGGCACGTTTCATTTCTATCAGAAGGACGTGGCCAGTGAATGAATTGGTTGAGGAGTACACTAGATAGATAGTGAGACTCCATGGTATACCGAGAACGATCATTTCTGATTGAGATGGATGCTTTTACTTTGAGATTTTGGGCAGCACATTCAGACTGCTTTGGGGACAGGTTTGTACCTCATGACTACACTTCACCCCCTGACAGATGGTCAGTTAGAGAGGATCATCTAGATCTTAAAGATCTATTAAAATTTTTAAGTTGAATGGGAAACGTGGAAGGTTATATTACCTTCCATTACTGATTTTATTATATAACAATGAAGGACGTGCATCTTTCTGGGATGGCCCTATGAGGCAATATTTAGACATAGATGTCGTATATCCTTATGCTAGAAGTGATCTAGCAGTAGTAGTGGAAATAACACATGACCAGACTCAAGATTTTATAGTTCGAGTAACGATGATTAAAGGAAGAGTGTTGGCTCTACATAGTCGACAGATTGTGTGTGTAGACAAGAGGTGTTAACCTCTAAAGTTCAAGTGAGAGTTCATGTCCGGCTGGAGGTATCTCAGCTGTGAGACGTTAGTTGTGTATTATGGAAAGGGGAATTGAGTTTCCAATATGTCAGTTACTTGAGATCTTGATCAGTTTTGTGAAGGCAACATCATGTGTAGCTTTTACTCTGAAGTTGGTGGATGTTCACCCAGTGTTCCTGTGTCTCAACTGAGGAAGTATATACCAGGTTGGAAACACTTTGTGTTATAATGATCTAGTGGTTAAGTTGAACCACATCGTTGTTGAGCATTTGATTACATTCTTGGAATAAGATATGAAACGCTTGCATTCGAAAGACATTCCCATATTGAGGATATTATGGTCGAGATGAAGACCTGAAGAGGCTATGTGAGAGACTGAGGATAGTGTCCTGAGGAACTATCCAGAGTATATGTTGGGACAGACCCATTTGTGGGAGCACGAGTAGATCTTAGTGTTATCTTGATGAATGCTGTGCTTATGTGCTTATATGCTTTGATGTGTTATTCCATGCTAGCTGTGATGTGATTTATGGTCTTAGTAGATCTTGATGTGCTAGTGTGATGTATGTTATAGCTGGAGATGATTACTTCCTCCACGCTACCCGAGTATGATTATATTTATAGCTGGAGATGGTTCTTTCCTCCATGCTATTTGAGTGGGATTAGGATTCAGCTAGAGATGGTTCTTTCCTCCATGCTACCTTGATGGACATAGTTCAGTGGAGATGTGATTCCTCCATGCGATATATATGTTTATAGGTTGGCTAGAGACGTATTTCCTCTATGCATTATGTTTTGGCTAGAGATGTGCTTCCTCGATGCCTTGTGATGTGGTATGGCGAGAGACGTGATTCCTCTACGCCTTTGGGTAGCGTTATGGCCCTGTTTCTTGGAGTGATGATTCCTCCATGTTTATACTTGAGGTTATAGATTGTTAAAGGTTGTGATCTTTTGAACGGAGATGTGATACCTCCGATAGAAAGAGTGAGAGTTATACCTCGGCGTATGGGTCCGAGAGGATTTGGGAATTGTTCAAGTTTCGGGACGAAACTTTTTTTTAAGGGGTGTGTGATGTAATAGTTAGGATTTCCGAATTCTAATTAATGTTGATTAACTTAATCGTTGATAGTAATTGCCATATAACTCGCGAAGATTTCGCAAGTGATGAGTAAGAGTCCCACCGTTATATTCCTGGCGTAATTTTGGACGTTTGGGGAAATTTTTACTTTTTCCCCCGGGTAAGTATTTTTACCCTCCGGTGTTATTTGGAGCATGTGGGAGCTCCAATTAATAAAAATGCAGTTGAGAGAAATGATCAGGACATCGGATATGTCTTAGATATGAAATAACATGGAGAGGCAAAACGGCCAAAAGAGTCGCTATTTCGTTTCTTAGCGGCTAAGAAAGACGGCTTAGGAATATACGTTTTCCGAGGCAGTTGTGAAATAATTATCCCTACAATATTCCACATTTAATATTCCAATCTCGGTAAGTTTGGAGAAGGAGGTTTGACCCGCCTTTGGATCAGTTAAAGGATAATTATCGACTTTGCTAAAGGATAATTATCGTCTTCACTATAAATAGCGGAAAATCCTTTATTAATTCATTTCATTTCACGTTTTCTCGTAAAAGCTCTGATTTCTCTCAACCTTCAAACTCAGATCTACTCTCCGTTTCTAATCCGATTTCAATTCCGTTTGAGTTTCTGGATTCCTCTCTTCATTCTCTTCATATCGGTACCGAGTTTCTGCATTTCCGAGTATATGGAGGGCTGGTCGAGCATATATGTCACCAGGATGGTTCCGTCGCTCAGATTCCGGTGAATTTGATGTTGTCCATGCGTAGCTTGCGTCGTTGTGTTTCCGAATCTTCTTTCAGATCGTCAATCGGGTTAGTAACGAATAAGTTATGAATTTATTCGTTTTCCGTACTGCGATTTGGCCTAAATTGACTTTAGGCTTGTCAAAATGGATAATTAGAAATTCCATTATGGTTGTTATATTATTCTGATGATTATGGATAGTTTGTTTGATGAAATCTGATGACATGTGGGTTTAGAAATTGCCTGCGGGCAAAACGTTATTCTGGCGAAATCTAATTAATTAAAAGCTAATTAATTAAATTAGGATTAAAATTGAGATTGAGGAATGTTGATTAGATACTACCTTGAGATTTGAGGAATTGTGAGTTATGCTGAGATATTGAGGTTTAGTTGGTTGTGAGGCTCATAGATTAAGTATGATCCTTATGGATCCCTTTGGGTCTAGGTGTGACCCCTTTGATGAATAGAGGTTGATATATCTCTTTATGCCTTGTTTATAGGCCGTGTTGTCCCTCCAGTGTAGAGGTGATCGTGGTTGAGTTTGTACAAGGTTGAGGTAAGTCCGTAGGACTTTCTTCGCTACCATCCCTATATTGGGTGTTTGCATGAGTGGTGTGTGCTTTATATGTTTGCTATGATAGCATGAGTTGTCGTTTTTATCGACCTATCTTCTATTGACTGCCCCACTGCGTGGCTGTGATAACCTTTCCCTTTCATCCCGCCGTGGAGTCTGGGAGGTTCTCTGATGTCGGGCCAGACTGGTTTACAGGAAGGGCGCAATCCACTCCCATAGGGTACACGGATTGTGTGACCGATACTCGTACAGCTGGACATTGTACTCAGAGGCGGGGATGTATCGGTCCTCGTGTCACATACTTTCATCTATCTATATATATATACGGTTTTTGAGTGAATGGTTATTATATAAAGATAATAAATGGGTAAATGTGTGATATCATGTTGATGTGTTTATCTTTCATGATTGTGCTTGTGCTTATGCATTACCTCATATATGTATGGTTAGCTAACGGTTTCATACCGTGTTGTAGATGTTTACAGGTTAGGCGCTACTGGGTGATCTGGCAGGGTGACAGGCCGAGGACTCTCGTACATTAGGTGGTTGGTTTGGGGGGGTTGTTGTGTTTCCCCTACTTCGTGAGGATGATCTTTTGTACCTCCTATGTGAATATGTTGTTTTATATACTCGGCTATGTTGTTGTTTACTTTAGGTCGTACAGTTTATATTGTTTTATGAATTTGTTTTATATCTGTCAGTGCCATGTTGTAAGGTCTAGTGAACTTGTTGTCAGGCTAGGGTCAGGATCCATTGTGAGATCCTAGCCCAATGTGGCACTCCGAGTCCCGTGGATTCGGGGTGTTACAGAGTTGGTATCAGAGCCCAGGTTGACAACAATGGCACTTGCTACCTGCAATGAGGTTTGATAGGTAAAATAAACAGAGCCCACATGGGATCTGACGTTTTCAAAGGTTTTGGTTTTAAGTGTGGTTTTGGGATAGAATGTACGAGAAGTCATCACCTCTGCCATGGATCTCTGCAACGTAGATATGTATATATATATATATCTGTGTGTACTATGGATTATGTGGATGTATTATATATATATCGATAGCTATGGCATATATATAGCCTTATAAGATTATGTGCGATATCCTACAGATGACTCAGACTAGAGCAGTATCTGTAGTGGAATGAGGTAGGGGTACACCCCCTCTTCCTCCAGTGGTGATAGGTTAGGGACCAGTTTCCGCTGTTGTTTCGCCTATGGCAGAGAACGAGTTTGAAGAGGCTGATCGTGTCTCCATGAATAGATCCAAGTTTCAAGAATATATGTAACAAGTATATGAAGCGGTGATAGGGGGTAGATCCACACCGGATTTACCAACAATTGTGAGATCAACTGAAGCTTCTGGATCCGGAAAGAAGCAATGGACTGAATCAGTTACTGCAGAAGCAAAGATGATGAATGGGGAACCAAGTCTAATATCAGGACAATCTAGTGATCCTTTGGCCATGAAGATGACTAGCAAGGAACTACAGTGTTTTAATTGCGTGGAAGTTGGGACACTGGCGAGTTGTGTGCCCAAAGGCGCCCATCATATGCTTTACGTGTGGTAAAGCAGGGCATAGAGCGAAGTTTTGTCGACAGGGCAAGGCATTGCCTTTATAGGTTCCCTTCAAGAGTGAGATCATTCCAGGTGGACGATGAAGGTCGAGTTACCCTTCAGGTGCACAGGTTGCAAGGATGAGATGATTATGTTTCAGTTGTGGCTATCCAGATCATTTGCATTCTGTGTGCCCTTTGGCACTGATAGCTTATTTCACTTGTGGTGAGTTAGGTCATCTGGCCCTTTCTGTCAACACGGTGGTGTTTCTTCCCAGCAAGACCTTCCTCTTTCCGGTGTAGAAAGAGTGGAAGTGGCGGCTATAGTAATGACCTCAGTGATACCTGAGGAGCATGGATCTGACATTGAGTGATGATATGTAGAGGAGCTACGAGTGTTAGTTGTTATAGGTACCATTCTCGTTAATGGTTTACCTGGTGGAGTTTTGCTTGTTGTGAGTGCTATGCACGTCATGTCTTTCGATGCATGCGTTAATGGTTGAATTTTGGTATATAGTAGAAGGTGGATTTTTCTTTACAGGATTACCTTTTTGGGTTCGAGATACCCGTGAGATGCGTGTTTGTTCCCTTATTTCAGGGACCCGTGTATGGTTGCAGACTTCTTTGTCATGTCATAATTGCATGAGGAAGTCATTATGTGTATGGTTTGGATGAATAGATATCATGTGGTGTTAGCTTTTAATAGTAAGACTATTATTGTCTTTACTGAGTTGAGTTAAATAGAGGTCTTATGAGGTTAAGACCTTTTAAGACGGGTTTGTCATCAGGACTGTACGAGTAGCGAGCTGATAGCACATGGATCTGACGTCCTCTAGTGTTATACCATGAAGGAGCGAGATAGTCCAACATTGGAAGGTATTATAGCTGTTTATGAGTTTATATACGTGTTACTGAACCGTCTAGCTGCCACCTCAGCGGAGTGTGGACATTGTTATCGAGTTGAAGTATGATACAAGATTGAATGGGAAAGCCACACTATATGGTGCTTGTTGAGATATTGTATTGATAACTTGAAAAGTTGACTGAAACGGACTTCTTTTACCCTAGTAGGTTCCATGTTCCGTATTGACGACCTGATGAGTTAGCTTCAAAAAGCAATTGTGTTTTCAGGATTCCTTTGTGCTCAAGATATCCCTAGTCATGGATGAGAGAGCAGCATGTGTATGAGATAGCATCCCATACCCGTTATGGACACTACGAGTTTGTAGTGATGTCATTTGGGTGACGAATTTTTTAGTAGTTTTTATGGAGTTGATGAACATTATCTTCATCGACTTTCTTGATTAGTTGGTGGTGGACTTCATTGATGACATGTCAGTATATTCTCATAGCAGAGAATAGTAGACCGATCGTCTGAGGACCGTTCTGCAGATTTTGAGAGATAGAGGGTTGTATTCTACGCTCTCTAAGTGTAAGTTGAGATGCCAGTGGTAGCCTTTTTAGGCCATGTTGTCTCCACCAGTGGGATCATGGTTGACTTGGCGAGAATTAAGTATGTTGTAACCTGAGAGACACTTATGAACATTAATGAATACATAGTTTTCTCGGCTCAGCCGATTGCTACCAATGCTTTGAGGAAGGATTTTATATGATTACGTATTCATTTGCGAGTCTTTTGAGAAGACCAACATAACTACGTGATGAAAGCAGTGTGTCTATGTTCTGAAGAGTTGAGGAGGCATTTAACCTATTCTTCCATTCTGTGTAGTTGGAAGATTTTTGGGATCCCGTGATTTACGGTGATACATCCCAGCTAAGTCTGAGATGTGTATTACTACAGAGGAGTAGGGTTATTGATATGTGTGTTTACAACTGAGAACGTATGATGAGAACTACCCGACTCATGGTTTAGAGTTAGTAGTGGTAGTTCAAGCCTTTAAGTTTTGAAGACCTTACCAGTGTGATCTTCATGTCAGATTTCTATAGATCATAGAAATCTTAAGTGTATTTTATGCAACAGGGGTTGAATAACCGCCAGTGTTAAGAGCTTAAGTTGATCAAGACTTTGACTTGAAGATTCCATATCATTCAGAGAAGTTGAATGTTGTCATCGATAACTTGAATGGAAAGATGGTCCAAGAGAAGATGATTGTGAGATTGATAGTTCAGTCTCAGCTTCAGAGAGATCTAGCTTGGCTAGAGTTGGACATTCAGTTCCTTGATGAGGATACCTAATTATACCTGGTCTGTTGGATGAGGTCCAACAGAAGCAGGAGACCTGCCCGGCCTTGACAAGATTTAGAAAAAGGATGTCTCGTACTGAGGCACCATAGTTCTCCATGGGAGTAGATGGACTGATGAAGAGTCATGACCTCTTTTGGGTACCTGCTGATGCAGACGGAGACAGTGAATATTACGGTATACCCACTGTACGCCTTATTCAGTACATTCAGGTACGAGTAAGATGTACCACGAGATGAGACGATTATATTGTATGAAGCCGATATAACCAGATTTGTGATACAGTGTGTGACCTGTCAGCAGGTCCAAATAGAGTATTTCCGATCTAGAGATAAGCCCCATCCACTACCAGTGCAGTAGTAGAATTTGGGAGGACATCTCTATGGACTTTGTTTTGGGATTGTGACCCAGTAGAAGATTGATGTTATATGGATTGTTGGTAACAGATTAATGAAACCGGCACGTTTCATTTCTATCAGAAGGACGTGGCTAGTGAATGAATTGGTTGAGGAGTACACTAGACAGATAGTGAGACTTCATGGTATACCGAGAACGATCATTTCTGATTGAGATGGATGCTTTTACTTTGAGATTTTGGGCAGCACATTCAGACTGCTTTGGGGACAGGTTTGTACCTCATGACTACACTTCACCCCCTGACATCTGGTCAGTTAGAGAGGATCATCTAGATCTTAAAGATCTATTAAAATTTTTAAGTTGAATGGGAAACGTGGATGGTTATATTACCTTCCATTACTGATTTTATTATATAACAATGAAGGACGTGCATCTTTCTGGGATGGCCCTATGAAGCAATATATAGACATAGATGTCGTATATCCTTATGCTAGAAGTGATCTAGCAGTAGTAGTGGAAATAACACATGACCAGACTCAGGATTTTATAGTTCGAGTAACGATGATTAAAGGAAGAGTGTTGGCTCTACATAGTCGACAGATTGTGTGTGTAGACAAGAGGTGTTAACCTCTAAAGTTCAAGTGAGAGTTCATGTCCGGCTGGAGGTATCTCAGCTGTGAGACGTTAGTTGTGTATTATGGAAAGGGGAATTGAGTTTCCAATATGTCAGTTACTTGAGATCTTGATCAGTTTTGTGAAGGCAACATGATGTTTAGCTTTCACTCTGAAGTTGGTGGATGTTCACCCAGTGTTCCTGTGTCTCAACTGAGGAAGTATATACTAGGTTGGAAACACTTTGTGAGTTATAATGATCTAGTGGTTAAGTTGAACCACATCGTTGTTGAGCATCTGATTACATTCTTGGAATAAGATATGAAACGCTTGCATTTGAAAGACATTCCCATATTGAGGATATTATGGTCGAGATGAAGACCTGAAGAGGCTATGTGAGAGACTGAGGATAGTGTCCTGAGGAACTATCCAGAGTATATGTTGGGATAGACCCATTTGTGGGAGCACGAGTAGATCTTAGTGTTATCTTGATGAATGTTGTGCTTATGTGCTTATATGCTTTGATGTATTATTCCACTAGCTGTGATGTGATTTATGATCTGAGTAGATCTTGATGTGCTAGTGTGATGTATGTTATAGCTGGAGATGATTACTTCCTCCACGCTACCCGAGTATGATTATATTTATAGTTAGAGATGGTTCTTTCCTCCATGCTATTTGAGTGGGATTAGGATTCAGCTAGAGATGGTTCTTTCCTCCATGCTACCTTGATGGACATAGTTCAGTGGAGATGTGATTCCTCCATGCGATATATATGTTTATGGGTTGGCTAGAGACGTATTTCCTCTATGCATGTGATATGTTTTGGCTAGAGATGTGCTTCCTCTATGCCTTGTGATGTGGTATGGCGAGAGACGTGATTCCTCTACGCCTTTGGGTAGCGTTATGGCCCTGTTTCCTGGAGTGATGATTCCTCCATGTTTATACTTGAGGTTATAGATTGTTAAAGGTTGTGATCTTTTGAACGGAGATGTGATACCTCCGATAGAAAGAGTGAGAGTTATACCTCGGCGTATGGGTCCGAGAGGATTTGGGAATTGTTCAAGTTTCGGGACGAAACTTTTTTTTAAGGGGTGTGTGATGTAATAGCTAGGATTTCTGAATTCTAATTAATGTTGATTAACTTAATCGTTGATAGTAATTGCCATATAACTCGCGAAGATTTCGCAAGTGATGAGTAAGAGTCCCACCGTTATATTCCTGGCGTAATTTTGGACGTTTGGGGAAATTTTTACTTTTTCCCCCGGGTAATTATTTTTACCCTCCGGTGTTATTTGGAGCATCTGGGAGCTCCAATTAGTAAAAATGCAGTTGAGAGAAATGATCAGGACATCGGATATGTCCTAGATATGAAATAACATGGAGAGGCAAAACGGCCAAAAGAGTCGCTATTTCGTTTCTTAGCGGCTAAGAAAGACGGCTTAGGAATATACGTTTTTCGAGGCAGTTGTGGAATAATTATCCCTACAATATTCCACATTTAATATTCCAATCTCGGTAAGTTTGGAGAAGGAGGTTCGACCCGCCTTTGGATCGGTTAAAGGATAATTATCGACTTTGCTAAAGGATAATTATCGTCTTCACTATAAATAGCGGAAAATCCTTTATTAATTCATTTCATTTCACGTTTTCTCGTAAAAGCTCTGATTTCTCTCAACCTTCAAACTCAGATCTACTCTCCGTTTCTAATCCGATTGCAATTCCGTTTGAGTTTCTGGATTCCTCTCTTCATTCTCTTCATATCGGTACCGAGTTTTTGCATTTCCGAATATATGGAGGGCTGGTCGAGCATATATGTCACCAGGACGGTTCCGTCGCTCAGATTCCGGTGAATTTGATGTTGTCCATGCGTAGCCTGCGTCGCTGTGTTTCCGAATCTTCTTTTAGATCGTCAATCGGGTTTGTAACGAATAAGTTATGAATTTATTCGTTTTCCGTACTACGATTTGGCCTAAATTGAATTTAGGCTTGTCAAAATGGATAATTAGAAATTCCATTATGGTTGTTATATTATTCTGGTGATTATGGATAGTTTGTTTGATGAAATCTGATGACATGTGGGTTTAGAAATTGCATGTGGGCAAAACGTTATTCTGGCGAAATCTAATTAATTAATTAAAGGTTAATTAATTAAATTAGGATTAAAATTGAGATTGAGGAATGTTGATCAGATACTACCTTGAGATTTGAGGAATTGTGAGTTATGCTGAGATATTGAGGTTTAGTTGGTTGTGAGGCTCATAGATTAAGTATGATCCTTATGGATCCCTTTGGGTCTAGGTGTCACCCCTTTGATTAATAGAGGTTGATATATCTCTTTATGCCTTGTTTATAGGCCGTGTTGTCCCTCTAGTGTAGAGGTGATCGTGGTTGAGTTTGTACAAGGTTGAGGTAAGTCCGTAGGACTTTCTTCGCTACCATCCCTATATTGGGTGTTTGCATGAGTGGTGTGTGCTTTATATGTTTGCTATGATAGCATGAGTTGTCGTTTTTATCGACCTATCTTCTATTGACTGCCCCATTGCGTGGCTGTGATAACCTTTCCCTTTCATCCCGCTGTGGAGTCTGGGAGGTTCTCTGATGTCGGGCCAGACTGGTTTACAGGAAGGGCACAATCCACTCTCATAGGGTACACGGATTGTGTGACCGATACTCGTACAACTGGACATTGTACTCAGAGGCGGGGATGTATCGGTCCTCGTGTCACATACTTTCATCTATCAATATATATATACGGTTTTTGAGTGAATGGTTATTATATAAAGATAATAAATGGGTAAATGTGTGATATCATGCTGATGTGTTTATCTTTCATGATTGTGCTTGTGCTTATGCATTACCTCATATATGTATGGTTAGCTAACGGTTTCATACCGTGTTGTAGATGTTTACAGGTTAGGCGCTACTGGGTGATCTGGCAGGGTGACAGGCCGAGGACTCTCGTACATTAGGTGGTTGGTTTGGGGGGGTTGTTGTGTTTCCCCTACTTCGTGAGGATGATCTTTTGTACCTCCTATGTGAGGATGTTGTTTTATATACTCGGCTATGTTGTTGTTTACTTTAGGTCGTACAGTTTATATTGTTTTATGAATTTGTTTTATATCTGTCAGTGCCATGTTGTAAGGTCCAGTGAACTTGTTGTCAGGCTAGGGTCAGGATCCATTGTGAGATCCTAGCCCAATGTGGCACTCCGAGTCCCGTGGAGTCGGGGTGTTACACAACAAGTCAAGCACAATCAGTTTCAAAAACACAAGAAGAAAACTCCAAAAATTCAAAACTGACACGATAAGAAAGAAACACACAAGATCGATCCGTCGTCAACCGGAGCTGTGATACCAATTGATACGGGGCAGACCCGACGTTGGCTCGATCTAGACGACGGAAGGAGGGAAAGACGCAGAAAATGGATCAAACAGCCGGCTAGGGTTCATGTTCTGCGTGACCTGCGAATAAAAGGAACAAGAAGATGCTAAACTGAAAAAGAAGGTACGGAAATTATAGGAAACGTACGATGTAGATGAACCCGACACAAACGACGTGGAAACCCTTGATCTCGGGATCAAGAACCACCAAGAACGATGCAACGAACTCAGCCCCTTACAACCTCACACAGCCGACTTAGAACATCGACAACACGAGGAGGATGCTTATGGAATCTCACGAACACCAAGAACCCGAGAGCAATTGACACACGCGAAACAACTAAGCCAAATCTGATTACAATAACTCTTCAATCAAAACTCGCCTTTGATTGAAGATGAAATCTGAAAACAAGTGTTTTTCACCAATAATAATCTCCCTAAAAAGTAATAGAAAGAGCCTTTAAATAGTTTCAGCTCTTAAACAAAAGACACAATAAAATCTGGAAATTAATCCCAATGGGCTACTTAAAACACACAATCACTCTACATGCCTTAAAAAGCCTCATTCCTCAATGAGAGACATGGAACGGTGTTGGAAACGTGTTGAGAAGCAGGAGAAGCGGCGTCATGTGCGGGGCTGGCCGAGTCTGGTTGATGCGGGAGCATCACCACCACCTTCTAATAGTCCTCACAAGGCCATTGGTGAAGGAGCCATCACAAGGACGAGAGCAAAGGAGTTAGCAGAAGAGGTGAAGTACATGTTGATGACGTGTTCGCGTAAGGAGCAAGACACTTCCATGGACACATCTATGAGGATCTTGGTGACGGTTTCATCAAAGGAGGAAGGGTTGAAAGATGTGAGAATGACAACCAAGGAAGTTTGTGATCTCCATGCACACGTTCCATGCATCGTTTATGTGTGTGATCATGCATATTATCACAATCTAAGTTGGGCGTGTATAATGCTTATGTTTAAGCATGTTTGAAGTAATTTTCTAGTATTTTAAGACATTTTAAGTTATTTTAGGAGTAGATAGCCTTTTAAAGCTATTTGAGCTTTTAAAGACTTTTAGAAGTTATTTTGCTGCTTTTTAGTTTTTTTTATTTAAGAAAAGGTTTAAAGACATATATAAACCTTTTCCTAATCAGTTTCTAGGAGATCAGACTATTTGTGAAATTTGTGTTTACGTATTTTCAATCAAAAGAGAGCTTTTGGTGAGAATCATTGGTTGCTGAATTTTCCGGCTTAGTTGTCTTACGTTGTGTCAATCTTCTTTGAGATTGGTGCTTCGAAGCTCCATAGGCATCCTCCTTGTGCTCTCAACCTCCATTGTTGAGTTGTGTAAGGTTGTATAAGGCAGGGTCGTTGGCTGCGTTGTTTGGGTCTTTGATTCCGAAATCAAAGGTTCTTTCAATCGACATCTCTCCGGTTCTATCTTCCTATCCTTCTACCTTCATCTAATTCGTTCCATTTGTTTCTTCTTCATTCCTGCGTCTTTACCATCATTATCTAACGTTAGTTGTATCCATTTGTGTGATTTGAAGCCCCTTTGTCTAGATCGAAAAGAATACGGAATTTCCCCGTATCAATTGGTATCAGAGCTAGTCGACAAAGGCTTCTTCATTCCGGTTTGTGTCCTGCATTTTTTTTTCTAAAAATTTGAGTTAGTCCATCCCTTAATCTTGAGTATTTCTTTGAGTTGAGTTTAGTAGTCTTGAATTGAGTCTTTAATTGCTTTGATCTTGTGTTATTTGGAGTTTCCAGCCATAAAAACCCACAAAAAAGCCTACCTTTCATCACCATTGAAGCTGCAGAAAACTGTCGACATAAGGGAAGATAAGAACGTGTTTGCTCCAGCCAAATCTGACGTGAATCTCAATGAAGAGCAGCCCCACTTCTCCTACAATCAAGGCAACCAACAAGATTAGTTCAAATCAATTTTTGAGGGTTAATTTTCAGCTTTTTTTTACCTTCTTTTAATTATTTACCTTCATTAGTTACCCTCTTCATTTAACTTGTATTTCTCAGCATTGTTATCAAAAAGAAAAAAAGAAAGAAAAACAAAAGAAAACAAAAGAAAACAAAAAAAAAAAGAAAGAAAGAAAATTCAGCAAAAGATTCATTCATATTGTATGTTATTTTATCTTATTGTAAGATCTTAAAGATAGAATTTGCTAGTCAAGATTGAAGGTCAAGATTGAAGACTAAAGGGAAGCTACTACCTATCCTACCACTCTCTAATTCCAACGTCAAATTCATTCCCTAAATCAAACCATTCGACACTTACTTCTCTACTACCATTCGACATCCCCAACTCCATTGATACAAGGTTGAGGTAAGTGAAGGTCTCTTCTTTAAGGCTTCTTGATTTTACTCTTGTCTTCTCTTATCTTCTTCTATCTATTCTTGAGTCTTTCTCGAAAATATTCTCTACATAGTTGCAAGTTCAAGTCTTGATTGTGTGATTGCTGAAATTCTGAATTTTAGGCTTTCATGCTAGCTTTGAGTCTTGTTGATCATTCTTTGTCTTTCTAGAGTCTTTCCTACTTGTTTCTTGTTGCATTTTGTAATCTTTGCTGTATAGAGTAAAAAAAAATTTTTGCTACAACCCTTACACGTCTCATATAGGGTGTTAATTGGTGTCTTAGATAGTGATCTTTCTTGAAAGCGTTGATCCTCTCAAGGCAACCCATCTAAGAAGCCTACAATTCAGCAGCTAGAGAGTGAGCGTAAGAGGGAAACACTAGTGAGGCGTTTTCTGATTTCACTGACTAACTCTAACGTGTTTACTATTGTTGTTGATTGTGTGATCATGTCTAAGCAAGGTAGTCCAACCAACGCCGATCTCAATAGCCTTCTAAAAAAGATGCAAGATGACCTAGAAAGTATGGCTAAGAGTATGACAGTTATAGAGGCTCGATATGCTCCGGCACCACCTACAAGAATGGAAGAGATGTACAACATGTTGAAAGCATTGGAACCACGAGCTCGACAACCCCAGAAAGAGGAACCACATGTGCAAGGAAGGGAGAAACCGGACCTTGAGCATCATAGTTCACGCAACACACTACCTACCATTAGTTCACCTTCATCGTTATCAAAGATGATACCGCCAATTGGGGTTACCAAATCTCCAAAGGGGAGTGATTTTAAACCTTCTACTTCAATGTTTAATCACTTAGAATATCTAAAATCAAAATATGAGATTGTATCACATGTGAACCGTAATGAAACAATTAAGCATGAATCTGATTTAGTAGATGATATTGAATGTGATGATGAGCATGAAATAGATGGAAATGAATTGTATGCACATGAATCTACATTGGATGACATTACTAAGTGTGATGTGCACAAGCATGATCTAGGTAGTAAGGGAGTGAAGGTGCATGAATCATCATCAGATGTTGTTGATAATGATCTTAATTATGATGATGAGCATGTAGTAGATATTGTTGTGCTGAATTTGTCAAAGTCGAATGTGGGTATGCTTGATATGGATGATCTAGAGCTAGATGAGCATAAATCTAATTTAGAATGTGCTTATTATCTTGTTTGTGATACTACCTCTAACTTGTTGCATTCATCTTTAGATTATTCCGAAGAATTTTTTCCTAAGGATATACCCCTTGTTTTGCCTTTAGTGTATCCTAGAACTCCTAGGATCAAACCGAAAGAGACTTGTGAGTTGGAGTCTCGTGTTCCGGCATTGGTGGATCCTTATAGAAAAGACATTAAGGATGAAGTTGCACATATAGATTTGAGACTTCCTAGTTTATTACCTACCTTAAACTCGAGCATTTTAGAAGATGTGCATATTGATGAGTTTGCTATAGGTAGATATGAATTGGAAGATGCTTATATAACTTGGGAAATGCTTGTTAAGGTTCCTAAGTTAATTGATCATGAGTTGAGGATTAGAGCTAGGAAAATAGCCCTTATACTACCTAGTTTACTCATGCCTATGTTGATTTCTGTGTTTAATTGCAACATTTATATTTGTGTTGTTGTTTATCCTAATAAAATTCTTATGAACAACACTTCTTTAGATACACAAAAGAAATACTTAAGGGAAGTTCTTACTAACCATTTTGTTTGGTATTTAAAAGTCCAATTTGTTGTAAATGTGTTCAAATCTAATGTTGCTTATGTCCTTGTGTTTGTAGAAGTTTTCCGATCAGCCCATATGCAGATTACCGAAAGCTTTGAAAAGAAAGAGTTAATGGGCAATGAGCAGGGAAATGACAGGAAGAGCACATGGCTGCGAGAATGGAGCACGGTTGTTGTTGAGCCAAAACAACCCCAAGATGTTTTTTTAGCCTCTAAGGAAGAGATACAATTTGAGTATCTAGTCTTGGACACCATTCTTAGGTCTGTGATCATTTGGACAACCATGGTTAGAGCCAATTTCATGGACACTACACCAATGTTTCACCATGCTAGATTGATGATTAAGACGCCTACCCCGGCTGTTTTAATGATGGGAGGTAAGATTCTTACCTTGTTGTGTGTTAACATGAAAGAAGCATGCCTAAACTTCTCTAGATGTGATAATGATCTCATTACCTTGTTTAGAATGTTTAGAGATTGGCTACATTACATATGTCCTAGTGATAGTGTAGTGTTTGTTGCTCTTTTAAGGAAGTTTGTGTTAGTCACCATCTTAGACTATAATGTTCTAGGCATTGAGCATATTAGGGACATATATATTTCACATGCTAATTTTGGTGATTATCATATGCATTATGTGCTAGAGAACTCTAGGAACGAGCTTTACTTGTTTAGAGAGTTCATTAGGCTTGATCATGTGTGCATTCTTAGTAGTTACCTTAGGATTCTAATTAAGGAC
This sequence comes from Fagopyrum homotropicum, assembly GCA_033239125.1. Taxonomy (NCBI): domain Eukaryota; kingdom Viridiplantae; phylum Streptophyta; class Magnoliopsida; order Caryophyllales; family Polygonaceae; genus Fagopyrum; species Fagopyrum homotropicum. The sequence continues at coordinate 67,198,985 of BSWB01000005.1, forward strand.
AAGACCTATATGGCTGTTGTAATGGGTCATTTGGAGAGGTACAAGCTTTATGATAAGTTTCACACACACTGTTATTGGCCGCAATTGTTTAAGTATGTAGTTCCCCTGCCTAAGAGATACTTGGAGAGTCTTATGAGCATTTTAGGTGTCTTAACCTACGGTTGCAAGTTTGAGGATTCAAACAGCCCCTTTGGAACCTTATAACACGGGCTTCTCTTTGGATTTAGCTAGAACTAAGGAGAGAGATCTTATCTTTGAGGTTATAGTATTATCACCTATAGAGTTTGCCTATTTTATGACTTTCCACTCATATCTATCTTCGAATTATCTTGACTATGTTGATGACTTGTTTTCCTTAACTTTTGTTGACCTTGCACCGTTGTCAATGAAGGAGCGAGTGAGTTTTATTGTAGGAATTAAGGTTCATATCATCAAGAAGAAAGGGAAGCACGGGGCCTACATTCAAGAGCTACTGGATGGCTATGGACAACTTGAAGAAGATTCGTGGGCGAATCCTTTTCAAGAAGGGGAGATGATGCGGGAGCATCACCACCACCTTCTAATAGTCCTCACAAGGCCATTGGTGAAGGAGCCATCACAAGGACGAGAGCAAAGGAGTTAGCAGAAGAGGTGAAGTACATGTTGATGACGTTTTCGCGTAAGGAGCAAGACACTTCCATGGACACATCTATGATGATCTTGGTGACTGTTTCATCAAAGGAGGAAGGGTTGAAAGATGTGAGAATGACAACCAAGGAAGTTTGTGATCTCCATGCACACGTTCCATGCATCGTTTATGTGTGTGATCATGCATATTATCACAATCTAATTTGGGCGTGTATAATGCTTATGTTTAAGCATGTTTGAAGTAATTTTCTAGTATTTTAAGACATTTTAAGTTATTTTAAGAGTAGATAGCCTTTTAAAGCTATTTGAGCTTTTTGATAACGTGATTTATGACGTTAGTATAGGCATACATTTAGATAGTTTTTCCCGTTATTCATGCACGGTTTGGCACTAGTTCACGACGTTTACACTCATTTCATGCATATTTCTAGAAAAGACGTCTACACGAGCTTTTGTCGGTTTTGTAGGTATTTTGGGGATCTTTTGGGCATTAATCGATACATTCGAGGGTCAAGCCTCATGGTGGTACATATCCAAGGCCTTTAAGGAGCATAATTGGAGCAATGAAGGACACAAGGACCCTTGTTGGTGCAAGCAATGGAGCAACTCATGGCTAGACGATCATAGCATGTTTCTGTTGAAGAAAATCGACCTACACCCAGGAAAATCGGCCGATTTTTCCTACTGGGTCGATTTTTGGGCCTTTGACAGCTTAAGCCACGTGTCCCACGATCTCTTTGTCCGGCCTTGCTCTTGGTGGAGAATATAAGTGGGCCTGCAAGCTATTGTTGGGATCCATCTCCCACTCTCCTCCTCTCCCACATCCTCTAGCATCTTTCAAAAGACTCTTCCAATTGGGAGCTCTCTTCAAGACACCCTTGTGGGTGTTCTTGAGGGAGATTAGTGTAGATTTCAATTTCATAGTGAGATTTGAGTGATTTTTGTGAAGAAACTTGTTGAAGGTTGTAAGATCTGACTTGGAGCTACATTTGGTGTGTTGAAAGACTTGTTTTGAGCACAAATCCAGCTAAGTTTCATTGCTTTCATCTCCTTACTTCATCTTCTTGCTATGGATTCCATGTATGCTTGTATGATAATTTTAGATCTTGAAATGCATGTTATTGGCTAGTTTATTGTGATTCTGGAGTGATGGATTGATGGTTATGGCTTGGGTGATGATAGAATGGACTTATATGTTAGTTTAGGATGATTCGTATGCACAAAACCTAACTCAGACATAAAAATCGACCTGTTCTTCATAGTAAATCGGCCGATTTTTACTATGATCAGCCCGATTTTTCCTTCTGTTGCTCTTTAATTGATGAATCTGTATGTTAGGATGTTAGATTGTTGAAATCCTAGTGTTTGTTGAGCATGATATAGCTTAGGGTGACCTAATGCTAGCAAACTAAGTGAGGAAAGAGACCTACCTGGTGATTTCCGATCTTAGATACCGAAGATGATGAATTCTAGGTAGTAGTGAGCCTCACAAGCCGCTATTGGATTGAGTGTGCTAGGGTTATTGCTTGAGACTTACCTTTTTCGAGACTTACCCGGTAAGGAGAGGTTTGCCCCTTAAGTAGTGTCCGGTTTGTGTAGAATTCCCAACTTTACCTCCTTGAGACTTACCCGGTAATAGGAGTTTGGTGCGGGATTAGTGAAGCATGAGACTTACCCGGTAATTGTTTCCATTTGAGAAACACCCTTTCCCAACACCGCAGCCTTGTCCTTAGAACCTTTAGAAGCTTGAGTCCAATGACATAACCGGAAGTCTTGACCTCTAGAATCCTTTTTTTTCTATCTTTGATCTCATATCTTGTGTTTGTGTCAATTGTTTGTTTTGCTAGCTTGAGTTGTTAGTTTGTTTATTACCTTGCTTGATTTGTGATCCTTGCTTGATTACCACAAAAACTCAACCAAAAATATCATCATTTTCATTTCTTTATTTCTTTCTCTTTTCTTAGACTAGATTTGCACTATCTTTGATCATTGAATGACTTGATTTCGCCTCAGTCCTTGTGTTCGACCTCGGAATACTTTCCTTTCTACAAAACGACCCGTACACTGCGGGTTCGCTAGGAGTTAGGATAAATATAACGAGTATAAATTTAAAGCTTATTGCGTACACACATCACACGATCTTAACGTAACAAGTTTTTGGCGCCGTTGCCGGGGACTAGGTCTAGATTGAGTCATTTGCTTTTGATCGTTTTTAGTGTTTATCTTTCTTGTTACTTTTGATCTTGTGTTGTTTTTGTCTTTGCCTTTTCATGTTTGCCATGGACGGATTATACTTCCAAGACGACCTTGACAACATGGAGTATGAGGAGTGGATGGAAAGCCAAGATCTAGGACCTCTCCATGATGAGTTTGAGTATCGGGAGGAGTTTAATGCCTATCATGAGTCCCATGATCAAGCTCACATGACTACATTGCCTTATGTGGAACCTCACCATCAACCTCACAATGATCGATTGGAGTCAATGCTAGAAGAAATGTTGAGGAAGATGGATAATCTAGAAAGCAACCTTTCTTCCATTTCGAGTGCACATGTGGTGCTTGAAGCGGAAGTATTTCAACAAGAGGAGGTTCACCATGAGGAGATCCAAGGACTACCCGATTCAACCATAACCAATAGAGACCTTCAAGAAGAGTTGGATAAAGCTTGGGATCAAGTGAGGCTAAGGGATTTGGCCCTGAAGGATGAAAGAAGATTGAATGTCGAGAGAGAAGAACAAATGAGGAGGGAGATTGAGGAGATTAGGCATGCTCTTATGCTAGGAGATCCTACCATCCTTCAAGGCTTACCTCCACCTCCTTCACCTTTGGAGGAGTGCAATGAAGTATTCTCACCCCCGGACATCCTTGCCATCAACCCCGGAACCACACTTGAAGAGCTCATGAGGGAGAGCCCTAAGTTAACTTCAACTCCTTCCAATCCTTTCTTGCTTGCCCGGAGTACACACGAAGATTGGAGTCCATTTCCTAAGGAGTCTCCAATGTTGAATGATGAAGGCAAGCATGATGGATCCATGATGGTTATGGAGCACCTCAATGAAGAATTCTTTCCAAGAATCGGCTTTCTTCGGATTATGGAGGATGAGGGTGACAAGCATCTCACCGGTGTGACCGCGGAGTACCAATTGTCTAAGTATGGGGTGGCACCTATGGTTGCAACTTCACACTATCATCAAGGGAGCGGTGATGAAGGAGTCTACTACTCACCGGTGAAGAGAGAACTTAAAGCTTATTTGGGCATCAAGTGGCCCTTGCTTGTCATCATGGATGCCGGAAAGCAATGGTTGTTTGGACTCCTCAAGCAAACCATGGTATTTGAGGTGGATTGACACATCCTCGGAGTTTGGTCAAGCTAATGACCTTAAAGAAGCGCTTAATGGGAGGCAACCCATTGGTACATGTCTTTCCCTTTTATTTTTCTTGTTTTTGTTTGATTTTGCTTTTGGTGTGTTTTGTTTTTCTTTTGTGTTTTTGGGTGCTAGATCTTGTTGATTGTCATGTGTGATGAGATGTTGGAGGTCATGTGAAAACCTCATGGAACTGCTAAAGGTACAAGATCCGAGCACATGGACGAGGAAGAAAACACCCAGAAAATCGGACTGTTCTTCAACAGAAATCGGCCGATTTTCTGGGCAGTTGGTCTGATTTTTCCTTTTGTTAAGGAAAGTGATGATCTCCAATCAAGCATGGGTGGAGCGGACGTGGAACTTGGACAGCTTGCGGTGCCAAGCGCGGGTTCCGACACCTTAATGAACATCGAGAGCTCTCTACCATCCTTGATCGATCATCCACCATCATCATTCGATGTGAACCGAAATACCAAAGCATCACCAATTTTACATTGTGAGAACTCTCTTTCACTTCTTTATTTAGTTTGCACATTGAGGACAATGTGTTTCTAAGTATGGGGTGGGGTTTTCATGATCACTTGCATGATTAGCATCTAGGATAGTTTAATATTATCACATGTTTCATTATGTCTTGCATTGTACATACATATTTCGAAAAATCCAAAAAAATCAGAAATTTTTTAAAATTTTAGTGCTTCTAAAGCTTGGGAATGACCCTTATGATGAAATTGTCTTGTGAATTGGCTATGGATGACCTTATGTGTTCAATAGATGAATGCATATGTGGACTTGAAGTACTTATCTTGAATCCCATGTGTGAATTGTGATCATGAATGATTGCCTTGATTGGATTGAGGATTGATAGTCGAAATTACATGCTAGTTCTTGCACATCATTTAGGAGTGATTAAGGCAATTCATTTTTCTCTACTTCTCATCTTAATCATGTTATTTGAGCACCTCAATTGATGAAAAACTTGACCTCTTTTGACCCATCCGGGAATAGGAGCATGCTAGTGTGTTGATGTGTGTGAAAAGCAAGTGTGGGGTGAAGTTGTTGATGAATGAATGATGTGAATGAAGTGCTGAATTTGTTGTGAAAAGTGTAAAAAAAAAAAATATAGGTTTGGGGACGTTGGTTTAAATGACAAGTAACTCGGCACACTTCACATAATCGGGTGTTGGTGCCTTGCCAAAGTCAAATAAACCGATAGTCCTAACGAGCTTTGGTATGTGTGCCCGGTGTGGATGCACCTCGAAAAATAAAAAAAAGCCCGAGGACGGCTAATCACCAAGGTTTCGGCTTTTGTACACCAATGCCATTGTCTCAAAAATAAGTGAAAAAGAAAAGAAAACAAAGAAGAGATGGAGAAAATTATACACTTGTTGGGAAGTTGAGCAAAAAACGAAATTGTGGAGTTAGTTCCTTTCCCGGATTTGCACCACATGGCCTTAGAAAATTCCCACCTTATCATCACGTTTCTTAGCCTTTTCTTTCATAAGTCCTCATGACCTAATTGCATGTGTGTAAGACTTAGTGATCTAGATTGGACATACTCATGATCATCTTGACTTCTTCATTTTCACCTCTCAATGCATGACTTCTAGTTAAGTATAATTGTCTTTCCATGCCTTCATTTATTTTATGCATGATTGCTTGTCCATTGCTATGAACATGACTATGAAGGTGATCCAATGCTAGAAGCACAATTCCAAAAAGATTTTGTTGTTTTTCTGCATGCACAAATCACGTCATCTCTTAGTCTATAGTTGGGTCTTGCTCGGGGACGAGCAAATCTTAAGTATGGGGTATTTTGATAACGTGATTTATGACGTTAGTATAGGCATACATTTAGATAGTTTTTCCCGTTATTCATGCACGGTTTGGCACTAGTTCACGACGTTTACACTCATTTCATGCATATTTCTAGAAAAGACGTCTACACGAGCTTTTGTCGGTTTTGTAGGTATTTTGGGGATCTTTTGGGCATTAATCGATACATTCGAGGGTCAAGCCTCATGGTGGTACATATCCAAGGCCTTTAAGGAGCATAATTGGAGCAATGAAGGACACAAGGACCCTTGTTGGTGCAAGCAATGGAGCAACTCATGGCTAGACGATCATAGCATGTTTCTGTTGAAGAAAATCGACCTACACCCAGGAAAATCGGCCGATTTTTCCTACTGGGTCGATTTTTGGGCCTTTGACAGCTTAAGCCACGTGTCCCACGATCTCTTTGTCCGGCCTTGCTCTTGGTGGAGAATATAAGTGGGCCTGCAAGCTGTTGTTGGGATCCATCTCCCACTCTCCTCCTCTCCCACATCCTCTAGCATCTTTCAAAAGACTCTTCCAATTGGGAGCTCTCTTCAAGACACCCTTGTGGGTGTTCTTGAGGGAGATTAGTGTAGATTTCAATTTCATAGTGAGATTTGAGTGATTTTTGTGAAGAAACTTGTTGAAGGTTGTAAGATCTGACTTGGAGCTACATTTGGTGTGTTGAAAGACTTGTTTTGAGCTCAAATTCAGCTAAGTTTCATTGCTTTCATCTCCTTACTTCATCTTCTTGCTATGGATTCCATGTATGCTTGTATGATGATTTTAGATCTTGAAATGCATGTTATTGGCTAGTTTATTGTGATTCTGGAGTGATGGATTGATGGTTATGGCTTGGGTGATGATAGAATGGACTTATATGTTAGTTTAGGATGATTCGTATGCACAAAACCTAACTCAGACATAAAAATCGACCTGTTCTTCATAGTAAATCGGCCGATTTTTACTATGATCAGCCCGATTTTTCCTTCTGTTGCTCTTTAATTGATGAATCTGTATGTTAGGATGTTAGATTGTTGAAATCCTAGTGTTTGTTGAGCATGATATAGCTTAGGGTGACCTAATGCTAGCAAACTAAGTGAGGAAAGAGACCTACCCGGTGATTTCCGATCTTAGATACCGAAGATGATGAATTCTAGGTAGTAGTGAGCCTCACAAGCCGCTATTGGATTGAGTGTGCTAGGGTTATTGCTTGAGACTTACCTTTTTCGAGACTTACCCGGTAAGGAGAGGTTTGCCCCTTAAGTAGTGTCCGGTTTGTGTAGAATTCCCAACTTTACCTCCTTGAGACTTACCCGGTAATAGGAGTTTGGTGCGGGATTAGTGAAGCATGAGACTTACCCGGTAATTGTTTCCATTTGAGAAACACCCTTTCCCAACACCGCAGCCTTGTCCTTAGAACCTTTAGAAGCTTGAGTCCAATGACATAACCGGAAGTCTTGACCTCTAGAATCCTTTTTTTTCTATCTTTGATCTCATATCTTGTGTTTGTGTCAATTGTTTGTTTTGCTAGCTTGAGTTGTTAGTTTATTTATTACCTTGCTTGATTTGTGATCCTTGCTTGATTACCACAAAAACTCAACCAAAAATATCATCATTTTCATTTCTTTATTTCTTTCTCTTTTCTTAGACTAGATTTGCACTATCTTTGATCATTGAATGACTTGATTTCGCCTCAGTCCTTGTGTTCGACCTCGGAATACTTTCCTTTCTACAAAACGACCCGTACACTGCGGGTTCGCTAGGAGTTAGGATAAATATAACTAGTATAAATTTAAAGCTTATTGTGTACACACATCACACGATCTTAGCGTAACACTTTTAAAGACTTTTAGAAGTTATTTTGCTGCTTTTTAGTTTTTTTTTATTTAAGAAAAGGTTTAAAGACATATATAAACCTTTTCCTAATCAGTTTCTAGGAGATCAAACTATTTGTGAAATTTGTGTTTACGTATTTTCAATCAAAAGAGAGCTTTTGGTGAGAATCATTGGTTGCTGAATTTTCCGGCTTAGTTGTCTTGCGTTGTGTCAATCTTCTTTGAGATTGGTGCTTCGAAGCTCCATAGGCATCCTCCTTGTGCTCTCAACCTCCATTATTGAGTTGTGTAAGGTTGTATAAGGCAGTGTCGTTGGCTGCGTTGTTTGGGTCTTTGATTCCGAAATCAAAGGTTCTTTCAATCGACATCTCTCCGGTTCTATCTTCCTATCCTTCTACCTTCATCTAATTCGTTCCATTTGTTTCTTCTTCATTCCTGCGTCTTTACCATCATTATCTAATGTTAGTTCTATCCATTTGTGTGATTTGAAGCCCCTTTGTCTAGATCGAAAAGAATACGGAATTTCCCCGTATCACTGGTGCTTTGGCGTCGTTGCTCTCTTGCTTACTTAAGAGCCAAGCCTCGTTATGAACACTTGTAGCCAATAAAATTAGCAAGCCCTCAGTGTCAAGCTCAATCTTCTTAGCTCGGGAACTTGTGATAGCTCCCTCATACTCCGGAGATGCTAGCTCGGATGGTCCCTCATCATACTCTCCACTCTTGGTGGCAACACAAATTGCGAACCACTTCCCAACTCCCATCAATATCTCAAGGGTCCAATAAATCGGAAACTCAACTTTTCCTTCTCCGTGTCCACCACGTATGACGCTTTGCGTCCATTGTATTATAGGCTAGATCTATTACATATCATAAGGCTATCGCCACATCTACCATCCAAATTCCAATGCCACGGTGTACTAGAATTCCATTCATATAATGCCTCACAACGGTCATCACCAACACATTTCGACTATCATAAAATGTGCACTCATTCCCCGGAAGTGTCTAGATGACACTTGTTCTCATTTTAGCATGGAGGTTCTTAACACGTCTTTTAAGGCTTGGAAGCCCTCTCTAACTGACCATACATCTGAGGACGAAAGCTGTCCTGAAAAATAATTGGGCCCCTAAGCGGTACTATGCCGCTGCCCCATAAATCTTGAGATGAAACGTCCACCTCAAACCAAAACGATGGTACCCATTACACCAAGTAATCCCACTATTACTTAGTGGATTCCACAATTAGCTGACTCGTCGGTCCTGTTTCCCAAGACTGTGTAAAATGCGTTGTCTCCGTTGGTCGGTACCTACTGACCCAAATACGTCACCACCATTACGTGGTCTCAAACTGGTAATAACCTCTATGGAGGTATCCTCCCACTCCCACGACATAACTTGCGGTGGATGAAGTCTTCTTCCTCGTCTTAGGGTTCTCAACTTGACCTACGACGAGTCACATAATGGCTATGTAAGTACGTAGACTTACCTCGTCCCAATGATCAACCCAATCACATTTCCCATAGGAATATAACCAAAGTCTGTTCAAGACAAGGCACAATAATCAACAACCACTCATATAAGCTAGAAGTCTAAGTCTTATATGTTCTCACAAGGTCATAACCCATACCCATACTAGGATAACATGCATAGTCTCAACAACACTCCAAGGTAACAACTATATGCACATCCTAGCTCACAAACTCACGTCCATGTAATAACCATCTAAACCCTCACAAAGCCTCACAATGCATCCATACCCTCATCCCATGAACCAACTCAGAATCATGCAACCATCAAGTCATAGATCATTCCGAAAACCTCACAAACTCGCTTAAGGTTCACAAGCCACTACATGACATTCCAACTATCCTAGGTCCAACCTAGCATGCTAATAATCATCAACACTCTCTAAGGTCATCAAAGAACCTATACTCGAGGGAGGAAACTCACCAAGCAAAGACACGGGTGCGGAAGAAGGAAGAGCAGCCGCAAAAGGGAGAAGAAGACCGCAAGGGAAGGCTGACAAAACCAGCAGCCGCCCCTGCGGCCTGGGCTGGCCGCCCCTACGGCTCAGGATGTCCGCCCTCGCGGTCGAACAACAATGGTCGATTCTTCGATGGTTCTTCGGTGGATCCTTGATGTGTCAATACCTCCTAGCTTCCTTGCTCCACCATAGATGTTCTCCACACACCACAACATCACACAAGACATCCCAAACTTGATCCCAATCACATGCAAGTCAAAGGGAAGAAATATAGGTGAAGCTATGGCTTCCACCATTGAAGCTTGAGGAAGAAGATGAAGGTGAAGGAATGAAGAAGGAGGGAAGGATGGTAAAATCCGGATATGTAGCTCAACTCATTGCTGGACATCAAACAATAGGACGAGAAGGGAGGTCATCAAGGAAGTTCCCAAGAGCATCCAAGCTAAAGAGAGAGTGTGGAGGAGGAGGAACCATTTCACGTAAGAGTGAAATGAGAGGAGAGAGAGAAGGGACAAGGCTGCCACAAAAAGGGTAAGCTCAAGGGTCAGCTGACCCATCTTTCTAATTTATGCAATGAACCGAGGTGTCTAAAGCAAGGGTGAAAAACGAGAGGTCGGAACGAGATTTTTAGAATAAACCTGACGCTCAACACTTCGTGCATGCGGAAAAACTGAGCTGCGCCTACGGGAAGGTCGATAAACCGCTCACCACCCGGAATAAAAATTCCGGATGTTACACTACTGGGAGCTAGGCGCAAGCTAGGGAGGAGGTCAGCACTCAGCAGGTGGTGAAGGGTCGGCCTTACCAGAGGGGAAGGAAAAGAAATTAAAAATAAATAAATAAAATAACAAAAGAAAAAAAAACATACGATATATACTCGATTTAAAAATATCGGATCCGAAAAACTTTCTGAACTTTTCCGTAAAATAATTTGCGGAAAATATATAAATCAAATATATGTAAATATACTTGTTATAGTATGATTTCCGATATGTAATTTAAATCTGATTTTATATATGAATATGAAATATACTGATACATACATGTATACTCGTAAAATTTAATTTACGACGTAATAATACTCGTAAAAATATTTAGGCTATTAAAATATCATTAAATACACGGAAAGATAAATATCGAAAATACTCCTAAAATTTGGGGCGTTACAATAGTGAAGTGTGAATCAAGCCTACATGACGAGACTAACAAATGTTTTTTTAGAAAATTGGTTAAAGTAGATTCACCCATTTGATCGATGACCGTTCTTCCCGCAATAAAAGTTATAATCCCAAAAAGTAGAGAAAATATATATAAAGAGACTCAATACACAATAGTGATTCATTTCCTAATCATAAATTTGAAACATATCTTATGCATTATGTAATAAATCACTTATGTCCATATTTAGTGTAACTTTACACCTAATGTAGTCATTAAATTGTACAAAAAGTAATACTTTTGAATGAAAATACATTTGACCTATTGTAATTATTAGATTTCTTTTTATGACACACAATGGCACCATCAAACATCTAGTTTTATAAATACATACTATTAAAGAACAAAATCTTCAAGAAAATACCAAACAACGTACCTCAAGTAAATTAAAAACGACTATTACATTCAACATATCAATAAGGTCTACAATGCAAGGAAATACACGAGTCATGATGGTTCTAGTTTTCTTGGTTCTCATGTCTATGACCGTGCATTTGGTTACCTCCAACGGTACATATACAAATTTTAATTTCCTTTTCGGTTTGTTTCACTCTTATTTCATATAATTCATCATTTCATGATATTTTGGTTTGTTGACTAATTTTTAAAAATTATCCAATTTTAAGGTGTCAATCATAACCTCAAACAAAGGGGTGAATTACCATTACTATCCTAACCACCATCATCCTCAAAAAGTTATGTGCATCGGATAAATAAATAAATTCAGGTCATGATCATATGACCATTGGTGTAACACCCCGAATCCGCGGGACTCGGAATGCTACGGGCGGAGACCTCACAATGGGTCTCGACCCTTAGCCTGACAACAATTTTACCGGATCTTGCAACATGGCACAAATAAAGGCCAAAACCAAAAAAACATTTTTATGCAATGAAAAGAAAACCCGAAAGAATACAACAGAGGACTTCAGCCGAAAATACAACTCCAAGACTAAACGCCAACACGCGACATACAATATACAAAAAAATACAATACTCAAACTCGACTCCACCCAAAACCAAATCCTAAAATGTACGGAACCCCGGCTGCCCACTCTTCCGGATCTCTCGGCCGCATTCCTAACCTGCAAGGCAATCTACAACAATCGGTATAAAACCGTTAGCTAATATTCGAGGCATTAGAATCATGGTATTGGCACACACACACATAAGGCATCATAAACACACAACATGTTCCAAAACACACAATCCGGTTTATTATCTTTTTATTATTAGGTCATATCCCGTTCTAATTCAACTTCTTTTGTGACACGAGAATCTTAAAGAACTCGCCCTTGTCCCCTTTCACCATACGGGTTTGTACTTGATGCGGATCAGCATCACCCGATGGGCTGGTCGCAAGGCACCTCCCAGTCATCCCCATTTTGGACTGGACAAGCGGTCACCGCCCGTTATCATACACTTGGGCCAAATATAAACATATAAAGTCGGTGGTCCTATTACCGGTTTAGATGTTATAACATAAGAAGTAAACACATACATAAACAATAAACACACACCACCAAACACGCATTGAAACTAATACAAAGAATACGAGCTAAGTAAGTCCGAAGACTTACCTCATCACCACACTCAACTCACAACACTCTCGCTTCCTTAGGAGAGGAAGCCCATAACCTGCTCACAAGAAGATAACTATATCAACAACCCACTCACAATAGAAGTCTTAGACTTCTATACAAATGATCTACGCAAGACCAATTGACTCTCAATTCTAGGACCGCATCCTAGAATCCCTCATGCTCACATCACACTCAACACAAGCAGGAAGTCCTAAGACTTCTAAACCTTCGGATCTCGCAAGATCATAACTCACAATGCAACTAGGATAAGCCAAACCCAAACTCCAAAATCCCACAAGATCATACAACCCCACCTCGAGCCTCAAAACGCTAACAAGATCAACCATATAACTTAAAGCCTTATAACAACCTCACAAGATAACCAACACCTCAAGCTTAGAATCAACATCAATCCATCAAACAATATCAAATCCTCGAACTCACCTAAGGTCCATAACCACTACTTGGTATTAACTCTAAGTTATGCTAGATCCATCCTAGCATGATACTAAAACTTAACATAACTAGATCGGGGGGAAAGAATACTCACACGACGTCAAAAGACGGAAGTCGACTTGGACTCGTTAGGCCTTTATCGGGGCGCTTCCGAACCTAGCACCAAACTAAACAAATTTAGCTTATAAGCTAAATTTGAACGAAATAAAGAACATATATAATCTAAGGAAAACCCCACTTTTGAAACCCAAGTTAAAACCGTAAATATATATATTCCGGGCAAATTGTATAACACCATAAACCCAAGGTAAAACTCGTTTTCAAAGCCAACGTTAAAATCCCGTAATTTAATCTTTGGGTCATAGCCTGGAATTAATCTAACATGAGCATAACATATATGGTATATATAAATAAGAATATAATTCAAGTAAATCCCAAATTTAAAACCCATAAATACATTTTCCGAAAATAAAACCTTGTTCATAATATGTAATTAAATTTTTGCAGGGGTATAAAAGTTCATTTTCAAAAGCTTGGGTTCACCACTACTATTATCCAACAAATGGGGCACAAACTGCAATAAACAGTAAAGAGAGGGCAAAATGTGAAAATTCCTCCAATCTCCTTCAACCTTCAGCACACGCGACAGAAGAAACGGAAAGGGGCAAAGCCCGGTGGCTTGCGCAGGTGGAGGAAGAGAATACGGGCGGCCGACGTCGGCCTTCTATCTCCGGCGCGGGCGAGGGCAAGGCGGATCTCCGACGGCGGCCGAAACTCCTAGGCCTCCGGTCGGTGGCGACCACCAGTGGAAAAGGGAGAGAGGATTCGGCTCTCCCTGGCGGCGAGACGGCAGAGGGGGTTCAACGGCTCGACTGGAACGCTTCACAGCGGCTAACTGGGCTCCTTCTCCGGTGGAGCGTGAAAGGGGGAGGCTGCAATGACCCTTCTCTAGCGTCGGCGGGTCGAGGCCGAGGCGAGATGGGGTTGTCCGGTAGTTGCAGCTCCAAGCGACAACAAGGGCTTCGAGAGTGAGAGAGAGAGAGCTGCTCCACGCGTGGAGAGATGAGAAAGGAAGAGGGGAGCTGCTGAAGGCTCACAAGAGAGGACAAAGGTCGGGAGGTAGCTGAGGGTAGGGTTGTAGATGGGCAGGCTAGCTGAGCGGCAAGTGGGACTGGGTAATGAGGCAGCTAGGGCCGGCTAGGCCTGATGGTCTGCTGTTAAACAAGAAAAGGAAGGCGGGAAAGGCAAGAGACCAAATGGAGCCAGTAGGGCTCGATCTCACCACCTCCGGCTGGACAAAAATAAAAATAAAATAATATATATATATATATATATAAAAAAAAGAATAGGATAAATTGGAATGAACTCGATTCAATTTTATCCGGTTCGGGATTTTCGGATCGGGAACCTTTTCCGAATTAAGATACGAAAATATACATGGATCGAATTTATAACTAACTAAAATCGCAAAAATATACTTTGGGATATAGAAACCATTCTTGTAAATAATATTGTGAGATTTCAATAATAATTAAAATACCGTTAAAATATTAATATAAAAGTATACTCGTAAAAATCAAAATTTTCGACGTAAAATACTCATAAACATACTTAAGATATTAAAATATCGATAACCGTCTGAAAAATAAATATTGAAAACGCGCCAACATTTTGGGGTGTTACATTATATCCCCCTAAAAACAAGTTTCGTCCCGAAACTTACTATACGTCGAACTTCTCGGTCCCAAAGTGCGAGGTATGAACTCTCAACTAAGAAGGCTTAAACATTCTAATCTATACACATAATCTACTCTAACTACCACCGCAAGATATATCACGTCATATAGCGCATTCCAGCACAGAGCAATAACTACACATAACATCACACATGCACATAACTCAACCAAGGAAATAACTAGGTCTAACCCGACAATTCTATCAATGCTGCTAGCACAGTGTAAAAATCAACCAAAGATACTATCCTCCGTCTTCTAGTTAACCTCATCGGTTCCTTGTCTGTCACTAGATCCTCATGACTTACAGTATATCTCGAGTCATGTACATATTCTCTCGGTTGATACACATGAAACACCAGGTAAACACTCTCTACTCTCGGCGGCTACGCCAACCGTTAAACCACTCTCCTTACTTGCGCTATGATCTCAAAAAGGTCCGATACATCGGAAATTTAACTTCCTTCTCGGGTCTTTCTCAATGCAGCATTTCCATTATGTTTCCCTTTGCTTGTCTCTACAAAGAAGGTTGAAATTCTAATTTACACTATTGGTTTTGGTTCTTGTCAAACAAAGCTTTGATGTTACGTTTCCCCCCACTTCTTGTTGCAATTTCCAAGTAATGAAGGAAGTACTTTACCTCACACTGCTTCGACTAACGAAACACTTATGCTATTATTTTTACATCGTTCCACAATACTCCATTAAGGCCTTGTCATGGAGAATCGCATGTATACTTCAAACTCATTATACCTCAAGGCAATTTCAAAACAGTTGCACCAATGAATCTCCTCTTAACTCTCAACATCTCCATTGTCAATTCTCGTCTCACTCAATACTTCATCGTTATCCGGAGTAGGTTATCCATAATGGTGTTACTTGGAGAATCTCTCCACAAATCAGGTAATGACCAGCACATCCAATGAAACTTGTAAATTCTTCCATGTTCTTGGGGGGTTGCCAGCCCGAGACAACTTGTCATACAACTTCTCTCTTCTTCGAGAGTAGACCAAAATATCTTATCAGGGACATTAGTAAGCCCATATGGAATAACTACAACTCGTAGTGACCATGGTTTGTCCGGAAAGCCGTATTTGCAACATCCGAGTCTCGAATTCTCATTGGGTGACAGTCAACCCTTAAATCAATTTTAGAAGAAACTACCGACCCTTGCAACCGGTCGAGTAGATCATCTATACGTGGTAAGGGGTACTTGTTCTTCATTGGTATCTTGTTCATCTCATGATATTGGATGTACAAACGGAAATAACTGTCTCACTTTTCGTAGACTAATGTTCTCCATAACAACTTCAAATCAAGAGTTTAAGATATATCCTAATATGAACTTCAAATCAGGAGTTCAAGATAACGATTGATGTTCTCTATGGCATTTCACTAATTCTAATGAAATCTTATCACTAAGTTCTTTCAATTTCTCCTTTACTTGCTTCCACAACTCATGTCTCTGCACAAGTGTTATCCCATACGGCGCCTTAGACATCGGAATTAAATCAAGCCCGACTTTAGTGGAAATTCCACATTCTGACGTATTGGAATCCGTGATATCTCATGTTTCATCTTTTCTCTTCCCATCACATATCGTAATAACCGACATAATCTTGTTTTTATCACTTTGCAAGTGGTCATGACACAATTGATCTACCTCGATCTATTGAGGTGACGTCTTTAAGACTAGTGTATTGTTCCATCTTCAGCTATGACCGTGTCGGTTCTCTTTCAAGGGTCCTTTTCTCGAATCCGTACTGTTCCATCCTTTTTCACCTTGAGGGCATGGTCGTAATAACCTTTTAAGAACTCATACTTATGTGTTTCCATAAGCGTCCTAACTGTAGGGCATAATCCCGCCTTATAACAAATCAATCTTATCTTCTTCGCTCTCCCGGACATCCCAGCATATTGAAGGAGCTCTTCGTCTTCTACATAAGCTTTCACCATAGACATCCTTTCTTCAAGTAGGCGTAGAAATTTATACTTCATTGAAAATGTAATTGTCAAATGGCTGTAGAGGCTCTAACCCTGATCTTTCATGTACTTTTCGTACGTCCCATATCGACATCAACTTCAAAACTTCAATCTTCTCCTACCCTTGTTGGCCACCTTATGTATCTCTTGGTATCCATGAGCAACTTCACAACCGTACTAGCGTGTCTTTAGGCAAAATTTCCCAGCCACAATCATTGAAAGATCCACTCATTATTCCTCCAAGCACTAACATCATAACTCTAAGCTTGCAACGTGGCCCTAATCTAGGTCCCCTCTTTCACGTCATAGCCACCATGTCTCTTCCGTATGAGTCTAGAAACTTGAATTATCTCTTGCCCGCGGTAATATACCATCCATTTCATACACTGCCTTCTCTATATACTCCCGTTTACGTACCACCTCCATGACACCTTACCTTCTTCATGATTCACTACTTCTCCTTTACCGTGGTCAAATTTAAAACCTCTAATTCGTGTCGTTCTCTCCTATGCAAACTCCATGATCTACAAAGGTCACAATAGGTCATCCAAATCCCTCTGTAAGAGGTCCGCTAGAGTTACTTTCTTGAACTCATACAACATTATTTAATTTAAAACAGATGCACTTTCGTTGACGTGCTTCCTTACCATTGACATTGATCCACCGCGAATACTTTAAGAACCTGTTACTGATCCTCTATATTCCCATAGTCTGGGTTACTCCTCCCATCTACACTCATCAATGGATAACCCGTACCTGCGCGTTCTCGGTTGTCACTGATTAACTTGTAACTGACCTCCTCCAATGTCAATGACTTACCATTCTTCTTACACTTCTCAGGCCTTGTTGTGTCATCTGACCCACTTCCATAAGCTTAATTGCTCTCACATGATGTCTTGTAAGTTCATCTTCTCAAGAATTGTGATTTTAATTAGCATCCACTCACAATCCCCTTGGTTGGTATCTTAAGTCTCCCGATCTAAGCTCCTCGTTTCGTCTCTCATCTTCGATCATCAATATTACACACTTCCTCCTTCTTGGCGTTTCTTAGTTTTATCCTTATAATGAAAACCGGTCAACTCCACGTGAATCCCCACCATGCCCTCTTCTCATAACTCTAGGAATGTTGACACTTCACTTATTGGTACCTCGTAAGCTTAACTTACGGTATCTTAAATCTTTAGCAAATGGTCCGGTCACTCTTCTCGTCTTGACTCCAATGCTTAGGAGCGTCTAAAGAAACTTCACATCTTAATGGAATACCACCTTCAACCTTGCAAGAATGTACTCATCTTCTCCTCAATTTACATCTTTAGTTGTTCACGCTTCTTCTTGAAGAATTTAAGTTCGTTTTCCCCTTGGTCTCGTCGTCGTTCGATCATGGCCTCTTTAGAACCGCTTCTACACTTTAATGTTGCTCCCTTTTCTTGTATTGCTTCCATCTTGATTTCTCTTAAGTCGTCTCGAGTTCTTCTTTCTACTCGTTTGTCCTTCGTTTATGTCATCTCTAATCCTCCTCTTCGACATCCTTCAAAAGGAATCCGAGAACGCCATGGTGTTTGTTAACACGAAATGCTCAACTTGAAAGTTGAGCGTACCCATCCACGTATGAGCGCTATCCCGAGTCAAACGACGTTGTCTTAAAGGTGATGATGTCATACTATCATCTTATCTATTAGGTCTCATACTATCTACTACTATATATAATAAGAATCCGCATAAACGACTATATAGGTCTTATGTCCATATCACTACTAATATGCCAAATCCAGAAAATACATTACAACAATACAAGGTTCAAAAGCTAATAATATCCTATCATAACATATATATAAGCATATATCAATATAAGGTCATGCCACTACTATACATAACAAGTCCATCATTCATGGGTACAATCCACAAGGATACCTATCAAATCCATCATGCACAACTATAATCCACATATAATATACATATCTACATATCTACATATATATATTAAGTCCAATAAACTAAGCTTCCGAGATCCGCGGAAGGAGTGGTGGTCCGTACATTCTACCCCGACTCATGCATGTGATTTTGAAAACGAAAACTCAGAACCCGTGGGGTTCTGTTTATTCCTTATTCGGCCATTAGAAGATTGCGAGTGCCATTGTTGTCAACCTAGGGCTCTGATACCACTTTTGTAACACCCCGAATCTGCGGGACTCGGAATGCTACGGGCGGAGACCTCACAATGGGTCCCGACCCTTAGCTTGACAACAATTTCACCGGATCTTGCAACATGGCACAAATAAAGGCCAAAACCAAAAAAACATTTTTATGCAATGAAAAGAAAACCCGAAAGAATACAACAGAGGACTTCAGCCGAAAATACAACTCCAAGACTAAACGCCAACACGCGACATACAATATACAAAAAAATACAATACTCAAACTCGACTCCACCCAAAACCAAATCCTAAAATGTACGGAACCCCGGCTGCCCACTCTTCCGGATCTCTCGGCCGCATTCCTAACCTGCAAGGCAATCTACAACAATCGGTATAAAACCGTTAGCTAATATTCAAGGCATTAGAATCATGGTATTGGCACACACGCATCATAAACACACAACATGTTCCAAAACACACAATCCGGTTTATTATCTTTTTATTATTAGGTCATATCCCGTTCTAATTCAACTTCTTTTGTGACACGAGAATCTTAAAGAACTCGCCCTTGTCCCCTTTCACCATACGGGTTTGTACTTGATGCGGATCAGCATCACCCGATGGGCTGGTCGCAAGGCACCTCCCAGTCATCCCCATTTTGGACTGGACAAGCGGTCACCGCCCGTTATCATACACTTGGGCCAAATATAAACATATAAATTCGGTGGTCCTATGACCGGTTTAGATGTTATAACATAAGAAGTAAACACACACATAAACAATAAACACACACCACCAAACACGCATTGAAACTAATACAAAGAATACGAGCTAAGTAAGTCCGAAGACTTACCTCATCACCACACTCAACTCACAACACTCTCGCTTCCTTAGGAGAGGAAGCCCATAACCTGCTCACAAGAAGATAACTATATCAACAACCCACTCACAATAGAAGTCTTAGACTTCTATACAAATGATCTACGCAAGACCATTTGACTCTCAATTCTAGGACCGCATCCTAGAATCCCTCATGCTCACATCACACTCAACACAAGCAGGAAGTCCTAAGACTTCTAAACCTTCGGATCTCGCAAGATCATAACTCACAATGCAACTAGGATAAGCCAAACCCAAACTCCAAAATCCCACAAGATCATACAACCCCACCTCGAGCCTCAAAACGCTAACAAGATCAACCATATAACTTAAAGCCTTATAACAACCTCACAAGATAACCAACACCTCAAGCTTAGAATCAACATCAATCCATCAAACAATATCAAATCCTCGAACTCACCTAAGGTCCATAACCACTACTTGGTATTAACTCTAAGTTATGCTAGATCCATCCTAGCATGATACTAAAACTTAACATAACTAGATCGGGGGGAAAGAATACTCACACGACGTCAAAAGACGGAAGTCGACTTGGACTCGTTAGGCCTTTATCGGGGCGCTTCCGAACCTAGCACCAAACTAAACAAATTTAGCTTATAAGCTAAATTTGAACGAAATAAAGAACATATATAATCTAAGGAAAACCCCACTTTTAAAACCCAAGTTAAAACCGTAAATATATATATTCCGGGCAAATTGTATAACACCATAAACCAAGGTAAAACTCGTTTTCAAAGCCAACGTTAAAATCCCGTAATTTAATCTTTGGGTCATAGCCTGGAATTAATCTAACATGAGCATAACATATATGGTATATATAAATAAGAATATAATTCAAGTAAATCCCAAATTTAAAACCCATAAATACATTTTCCGAAAATAAAACCTTGTTCATAATATGTAATTAAATTTTTGCAGGGGTATAAAAGTTCATTTTCAAAAGCTTGGGTTCACCACTACTATTATCCAACAAATGGGGCACAAACTGCAATAAACAGTAAAGAGAGGGCAAAATGTGAAAATTCCTCCAATCTCCTTCAACCTTCAGCACACGCGACAGAAGAAACGGAAAGGGGCAAAGCCCGGTGGCTTGCGCAGGTGGAGGAAGAGAATACGGGCGGCCGACGTCGGCCTTCTATCTCCGGCGCGGGCGAGGGCGAGGCGGATCTCCGACGGCGGCCGAAACTCCTAGGCCTCCGGTCGGTGGCGACCACCAGTGGAAAAGGGAGAGAGGATTCGGCTCTCCCTGGCGGCGAGACGGCAGAGGGGGTTCAACGGCTCGACTGGAACGCTTCACAGCGACTAACTGGGCTCCTTCTCCGGTGGAGCGTGAAAGGGGGAGGCTGCAATGACCCTTCTCTAGCGTCGGCGGGTCGAGGCCGAGGCGAGATGGGGTTGTCCGGTAGTTGCAGCTCCAAGCGACAACAAGGGCTTCGAGAGTGAGAGAGAGAGAGCTGCTCCACGCGTGGAGAGATGAGAAAGGAAGAGGGGAGCTGCTGAAGGCTCACAAGAGAGGACAAAGGTCGGGAGGTAGCTGAGGGTAGGGTTGTAGATGGGCAGGCTAGCTGAGCGGCAAGTGGGACTGGGTAATGAGGCAGCTAGGGCCGGCTAGGCCTGATGGTCTGCTGTTAAACAAGAAAAGGAAGGCGGGAAAGGCAAGAGACCAAATGGAGCCAGTAGGGCTCGATCTCACCACCTCCGGCTGGACAAAAATAAAAATAAAATAATATATATATATATATATAAAAAAAAGAATAGGATAAATTGGAATGAACTCGATTCAATTTTATCCGGTTCGGGATTTTCGGATCGGGAACCTTTTCCGAATTAAGATACGAAAATATACATGGATCGAATTTATAACTAACTAAAATCGCAAAAATATACTTTGGGATATAGAAACCATTCTTGTAAATAATATTGTGAGATTTCAATAATAATTAAAATACCGTTAAATGATTAATAAAAAAGTATACTCGTAAAAATCAAAATTTTCGACGTAAAATACTCATAAACATACTTAAGATATTAAAATATCGATAACCGTCTGAAAAATAAATATTGAAAACGCGCCAACATTTTGGGGTGTTACAATTGGTTACAAACAATCTATTATACATACTAAAACAGAGCACAAGTTGATGATGTGACGCGTTGTGGAAGCAGTGTTTTTGAAATGGAGCTCCCACAATTAAAACCAATAAATCTTTATTTTTAAATAATTTTTTTAGGCCAAAAATCATTTATTATTAAATTAACAATTTTATAGGAACCAATTCACGATATTGCAATTTTGCTTTCCTTTTTAATTATATTTTCGGTTAGGATTTTTATTCGACGGATTTTTTTTCGAAGGTTCCATCAGATTTTTCCATGGTTCGCTTAGAACTTTTACGTTTTACAAATTTGTCGAACAAAATTTAGATTTTTGGAACTACAACTTTATGTTATGTGCGAGTTTTAATTAAATTGATTCCGAATTGAATTTTATTTTTAAAACGTTCCATCAGATTTTAAGCGAACAATAATTTTTTTGATAAAATCCATCAAAATTTACGTTGTTTTTTTTTTGAAAAATCCCTATAAATATATAATAAATTTTTACATGATTCCATTCTATTTTTTGATAGATTTTTAAATAAAAAACTTCCATTTTATCAACAAAATTAATTTCTATCTTGACGGTAAATTGATTTTCATTGTTGTTATATCTTTTTATCATGGATTTTAATTAAATTGGTTTCGTTTTTATTTCCATTTTAGTTATATTTTCGGTTAGGATTTTTATTCGAACGGATTTTTTTTCCGAACGTTCCATCTGATTTTTTCATGGTTCCCTTAGAACTACGTTTTACAAATTTGTCGAACAAAGTTTATATTTTTGGAAATAAAAATTTTACGTTATGTGCGAGTCTATATCTACTACTAGAGCAGTATATATGACAGTTTATGTGGTGCGTTGTGAGAGTAGTATTTCCAAATGGAGATCCCATAATTTTTTTTGAAAACTGTATAATTAACAATCATTTTTTTTATTGTTTCATCCCTTGATTTGATTTTTAACCGTAACCCCATGTATCTGATCTATTTTCAAGTTATTAAAAAAAAATTTGACGTGTACACCTTTTTTTATGTTAATTTTATTTATTTATTAATTTTCTTCCACCCATCAGCAAATAAGTTATTCTTAGATAATATTTATCGGACTTTTAAAGTTAATTTTAAATTAAATTAAATTTTGTTAATTTTTTTAGCTTGTAGATATAGACCACGTGAATTTAATTGAGTTATATTAATTAAATATTTGTTTAATTACGTTAAGTTTATTAGCTTGTAGATCACGCAAATCTTTTGTAACTTTAATAATTAAAAATAAAATTAACTAATTAGCTAATAGATTTATAGTCCAAAAATATTTAATTAAAATAAAATTTTTAATACACCAATAAGCATTATAATCCCAAAAAAAACAAAAGAGTTGTTAAATACAAAAAATTGTAAAATCAAATTGTTAGCCATTAACCCAAAAAAAAATCCCTAAACTCATTACATAATCGGAAAATATATATATATATATATATATATATATATATATATATATATATATATATATATATTATTCTATTAAGTATGTCCACAATATAATCTCATTTTGTAAATTTATCCTTAATAAAGTAATAGTGGTAAGTCAATTAGATTAGAGAAGTATACAAAACAAAAGCACATAAAAAAAACTATTTCACAATATTCTTTCTTATTTTTTTCAAAACCCGCACAAGGTGCGGGTATTATACTAGTTTTGTATATAACCATAGTCAGATTAGAAATCACATTGCGTGTGATATTTAAATATGCCTCATCATTAAGTTTATTTTTTTACCAACGTTTTTAAAATACAATTGTAAGACCCGAGGTGAGACAAAAAAGAGAGTTTGTATCGCAATGATAGATCACATATATGTTTTTTTTTACAGTAATCTTATTGTATACAATAATTAATGATTTAGCTTAACACTAATATACAAGCACGTATGAGGAGTGTTTTGTGAAATGCGTTAAACAAAACTGCTCGAAGTATAGTATCTCAAATGAATGTTAGTTAGCATGTAAAGATAAATGCAGCCAAGATTCATCGTCTACCTTGATTTTTTCCGGAGCAGGTATATATATCTCTAGACCCATCAAGCCATGTTTCTTGTGATAAATTATTTTATCACTTTTTGAAATTAATCACTTAAACACGATAATATGAAACCAATTTCTACTTATATATACACAAATTATAATACGTTAATTTTCAAAATCTATTGTCTATCGTAACATATAATGATAAATTAATAATACCAAAATGCACACACACCAATATATCATAAATATATATTATAAAATAAGATATTTTAAGATAAAATGAAACATTTCAAACTCCTAATAATTAAATATAGTCATTGTCATCGACTACGGTTAAGTCTTAATATGTATCAAATAACACCTTTAATTTTACGAAAGTATTACTAAATACTATAAATTATCTCTTATCAAACATAGCATATCCCATGCAAATATGTAAAAATTTGAACAAACTTGAAAATTGAAGGCGAGGAAGGTAGACTAGAACTTATATTCGAGTTATAGATCCAAAAAGTTTACGAAAAATTTACATGTGTTTACCTATATACATTATAGTCGTTTACGTGTGATATGTATTGTCTCTTTTTCCTGTTTTCATAAAGTATTCAATCAAGCGATAAACTAATATTTTACTAACATCGTTAATTTCATTTGTGATTTATTATTATTATTTTGATAATGAATACAGGTACCAACGGCTACAACTTAGGTGGTCCTAGTTGTGAGGGCTGTTAATATTCATCATTAATAGGTATAGTCATAAATATATGTATATGCATATATATATATATATATATATATATGTATATATATATATATATGGTAAATGTTCAGGTACGGTTGCTTTATTGCGGTACGGTCGTACGACAGGGCGACACGTGTCCCGAAAAAAAAAAATTTTTTTTTTTTTTTTTTTCGGAAACTAATGAAAATTTATTTGAACTACCATGTTATAATTTATGCACTATTATCCTATAAACTTTGAACTATTCCCATATAATCCATGAACTATTACTTTTTAATATAATCCATGAACTATTCTATTATAATTCATGAACTATCCCATAATAAGTTTTGAACTATTACTTTCACTCCTTTATAAATTTTTGCACTTTAAACTATTCTATTATAATTCATGAACTATTCTATTATAATTCATGAACTATCCCATAATAAGTTTTGAACTATTACTTTAACTCCTTTATAAATTTTGCACTATGAACTATTCTATTATAATTCATGAACTATCCTTTTAGAAGTTATGAACTATTACTTAATAAGTTTTGAACTATTACTTTCAATCCTTTATAAATTTTACACTATGAACTATTCTATTATAATTCATGAACTATCCTTTTATAAGTTATGAACTATTCCATAATAAGTTTTGAACTATTACTTTTACTCGTTTAAAAAAAAAAAAAAAAAAAACTCGTTCAGTAAAAATTTTTTTTTTTTTTTTTTCCGTGACACGTGTCGGCCGTACAGACGGCCGCACGGCCTTACCGGAATAATGGGCCTTACTTGAATAACACCCTATATATATAAAATACTGATTTGGTTATGATATATTTTTTTATCGTCTAAATACTTCCATTATTAGTTTATGATGATAATAAGTTAAGTTGTGGTTTCTTTTATTCGATTATTTATGCATGTACCAATAAAGATAGACCATAAATGTCAAAAAATAAGCATCACATGCGGGAACCATGAAATTTACACCAAAAGATTTTATTATGAAAATAAAACGTTGGATTTTTTTAATTATTTTCAATACACAAATATATATATATATATATATATATATATATATATATATATATATATATATATATATATATATATATAGAAATTTCTTACTCAAAAGTTATCAACATTTGCCTGCACGTGATCCATTTATCTTACTTCTATATGAAATGTGCACCATCAAAAACCTTGATCACCAAATGATTTTATTGGAAAATAAAACATTAGATTTCTTTTTATGACACATTATGATACCATTAGACATCTACTATTAAAGAACAAAATCTTCATGAAAACACCAAACAACGTACCTTAAATCAATTAAAAACAAAAATTACATTCAACTTATCAGTCATGACTACAATACAAGGAAATACACGATGTAACAATCCAAATCCGCGGGACTCGGAGCGCTACGGGTGGAGACCTCACAATGGGTCCCGACCCTTAGCCTGACAACAATTTCATGCAAATATGTAAAAATTTGAAAAAAATTGAAAATTGAGGGCGAGGAAGGTAAACTAGAACTTATATTCGAGTTATAGATCCAAAAAGTTTACGAAAAATTTACATGTGTTTACCTATATATATTATAGTCGTGTACGTGTGATATGTATTGTCTCTTCTTAGTGTTTTCATAAAGTATTCAATCAAGTGATAAACTAATATTTTACTAACATTGTTAATTTCATTTGTGATTTATTATTATTTTGATCATAAATACAGGTACCAACAACTACAACTTAGGTGGTCCTGGTTGTGAGGGCTGTTAATATTTATCATTAATAGGGATATATATATATATATATTAAATATGGGCAATTTTGATAACTAGGCTTTTTTGAAAAACTAGAGTAGTAAGTAGGCTTTTTAATGTTTCAATTAAGTAAATATACCCCAACCTTTTGTATTTATTCTCAAACTCTACACACTCTTCTCTCAAGGGGTACATTTACTAAACACAAAACTAGAAAAAGTCTAGTAAATCAAATTGTTTCATCAAATATTGATTTAGTTATGATATATTTTGTTTCATCTATTTTTTTATCGTCTAAATACTTCCATTATTATTTTATGATGATAAGAAGTTAAGTTGTGGTTTCTTTTATTCGATTATTTATGCAGGTACCAATAAAGATAGACCATAAATGTCAAAAAATAAGCATCACATGTGGGAACTATGAAATTTACACCAAAAGCTTTTATTAGGAAAATAAAACGTTGGATTGTTTTTTAATTATTTTCCAAATATATATATAAACTTCTAACTCAAAAGTTATCAATATTTGCCTACACGTGATCCATTTATCTTGCTTCTATATGAAATGTGCACCATCAAAAACCATGATCACTAAATGGTTTTATTAGAAAATAAAACATTAGATTTCTTTTATGACACATTATGATACCATCAAACATCTACTATTATAAATATGTACTAGTAAAGAACAAAATCTTCATGAAAACACCAAACAACGTACCTTAAATCAATTAAAAACAAAAATTACATTCAACTTATCAGTCATGACAACAATACTAGGAAATACAAGATGTAACAATTCAAATCCGCGGGACTCAGAGCGCTACGGGTGGAGACCTCACAATGGGTCCCGACCCTTAGTCTGACAACAATATCACCGGATCTTGAAACAAGGCACAAATGAAAGGTCAAAACCAAAATACATTTCATGCAATCATGATTCCCGAATACTATTGTTCGCTAGGAGTGATGCTACAAATCCAAGGCAAGAGCAAAGAAGAGACACTTGTTCCGGAGTTGCAAGAAATGGAAGATTGAGGCTTTTGGAGCTTCTTTTGTATTTTATATCAGCTTTTGGTATAAAATGAAAGACTTTTTATAACCTTTAGGGTCAAAACATTTTAAGGGTTATTTTTATTTGTTTTATTGTCTTTTTGACAAATGTTATTCCTTTTTTAGATAGGAGGCTTTCTAGGCATATAAAAAGCCTCCCTTAGCTTCTTTCCTGATTAGATAGATTTTAGCAAAACTTGATAAACCGTCTGATACGGTATTAAACCGTGGAAGCCGATCTAGGTACAATGATCCCAAATCCGGATGAATGAAGCGAATCCAGATGCGGAATGAGACGTGGGGATGGGGATGGGCGCAGGAGGACGTTGAGAGGAACCAAAGAGAACCAACGAAGAAGAACCAAGTCTGAAGAGCCAAGACCCCGCCTCGTGAATGCCCTCGACCCGTCTCCAATACAACCTTACACTAGCTCCGGCGGGACTAGCACAAAGAGGGACTCGTGAAGGCTCGAAGCACCAATCCGAAGGCGGTTGACACAAGCAAGCTCAGCCAAGCAAACAACGACAATGCCAACCAAAAACTCTCTTGTTCTTTGATTGATTTTGTGAATGGATTACAATATGTAATTCTTAGCAAAAGAAAACGTCCCTACCTTAGCAACTAAAGAAAACTATATATAGACTCTTTTATCCAAACAACATAAAAGAAAAGAAAACTAAATACATTGGTGGAAGGAGGTAACAAGAGAGCTCTCACAAATGTAGCTAATAGTCTAACATACAAACTAACAGCATAAAAATAGGTTGACTTCTCCATGGAACCCATGGATGACTGGACGGGTCTTAGGGCCCAACTGGGCGGCCCGACTGAGGGAAATGGATACCATTTTGGACGGCCCGGGAGGTTAGCGACGTCGAGCTTGACAGCCACTCCGGGCGGAGATTGAGACCTTGTCGAAATGGCGTCGGGTTAGGGCCGGAGTGTATCGGCAAGGCTAGACGGAAATTAGGGTTCACGCCAAATGGCTCGAAGGAAGTCGAACAGAGTTTGGGGTTCGGGCTCGATGGCGTCATGCTCGCTGGTCCATTTCCTATGCTTGCTTGTTCATCCACCTTCCCCACCTTGCCCACGTCTTGATCACTTGGCTTATTGACCTGCTTGGCTACATGATCAAGCTCCTCCTCATGATGTTCCAACGTCTGCATGGTCTCTCCCCTTTGCATGTTTACCCTTGCATTCACCAAGAGATTAATACATAATTTATGGAAGTTAAATAATTCATGCATGGTGCCATGCAATAGCACTTCCCTTGACGTAGCTTCTTGGATCTCCTTAGCTCTTGCCCTAGTAATGGGACCTTGATATTCTTCATGTGAGTTGTGCAATGGTTCATCTGATGGTCCTACATCATCCACTCCTTCTTGGAAAGAATTCGACCCCGAATTTTCTTGTTCCGACTCTCCTTCATAGGGGCTCAAATCTCCTACGTTAAAAGTGGCACTAACTCCATACTCTTCCGGTACGTCTAACACATATTCGTTATCGTTAATTCGGTATAGGATTTTGAATGGGCCATCACCCCGTGGAGCTAGCTTTGAATGTCGCTTTGTCGGAAACCGTTCCTTCCTGAGATGTAGCCAAACTAGGTCGCCGGGCTGGAAAACCATCTTCCGACGTCCTTTGTTATTTCTAGCTGCGATCTCAACACCTTTCTTTTCAAGTGTAGCCTTGGTCTTTGCATGGAGTTCCTTAATGGATGCCGCCTGTTCCAAAGCATCAAAAGCTACTCGATCCTTTCGAGGGATCGGTAATAAGTCCATAGGAGTTAAAGGGTTAAATCCATAAACACATTTGAAAGGTGACAAAGAAGTGGAAGAATGCGTGGTTCGATTATAAGCAAACTCGATATATGGTAAAATGTCTTCCCATTCTTTTAAATTATCTTTCAACATGGTTCTAAGGAGGGTCGTTAGGGTCCTATTGGTGACTTCCGTTTGCCCATCTGTTTGGGGATGGCTAGAGGTCGAAAATAGTAATCTAGTGCCCATTTTTCCCCAAAGCGTTTTTCAAAAGAAACTCAAAAACTTGACATCCCTATCACTAACAATGGTCTTAGGTATTCCATGCAACCTCACTATTTCCTTAAAGAAAAGATTTGCGACATTATATGCATCATCGGTTTTATGACATGGAATAAAATGTGCCGTTTTAGAGAATCTATCTACCACCACAAAAATGGAATCTCTTTCTTTCTTACTCCTAGGTAGTCCGACAATGAAATCCATACTTAGGTCTTCCCAAGGGGCACTAGACGTCGGTAAGGGTGTATACAGCCCGTGGGGTTGTACCCTAGCTTTGGCCTTAAGACATTCAATGCACTTCTTAAGCATGTGTTCTACATCCCTTAACATACGAGGCCAATAAAAGTGAGTTTGCAACATGTGATAGGTTTTGTCCCTCCCAAAATGCCCATTAAACCTCCCTTATGGGCTTCTTCTACTAATAATATCCTAAGGGAACATCTAGGTAAGCAAATTTTATCCACTTTAAACAAAAAACCTTCAAACACAAAGTACTTATCATAAGGGCCTCGTGTAGTGCATCTATGAAATATCTTCCCAAATTCAACATCATCCACATATAATTCCTTAATGTAAGTAAAACCTAGCATCCTAGAATCCAAGGTGGTGATCAAGGTGTATCTCCTAGACAAGGCATCCGCTACGACATTATCCTTTCCCTTCTTATACTTGATAATGTAAGGAAAGGTTTCAATGAACTCCATCCACCTACCATGCCGCCTATCTAGCTTATCTTGGCTCCTAAAGTGTCTAAGTGATTCATGATCGGTTTTCAAAACAAACTCTTGGGGCCAAAGGTAATGTTGCCATGTTTTGAGTACTCTAAACAAGGCATACAATTCTTTGTCATAAGTGGAACATTTTAAGCATGCGCCCTTCAATTTCTCACTAAAGAAAGCTAGAGGCTTACCGCCTTGCATAAGGACGCCGCCAATACCAATGCTGGACGCGTCGCACTCAACCTCAAAGGGTTTAGTGAAGTCCGGTAGAGCGAGTAGTGGTGCTTGGGTGAGATGTTTCTTGAGTTCCTCAAATGCTCTTTCTTGAGGTTCATTCCACTCAAAAGGAACCTTCTTTTTGGTCAAGGCCGTGAGTGGTGGGCGATGGTGCTAAAATCCCTCACAAATCTCCTATAGAAAGTAGCTAGGCTGATGCGGGTTGGGGCCGCAAATGACTAGATCTAGATTGGGAATCCTTGAAGACCAACAATGGACGTTTTCCTTGGCAAATGGCACGCAAAATCAGATTGTTTAGAACCAGAAATGACGTTGGACAAAAGGGAAGAAAGAGAATGAAATGGAACGTGGAATGTTTGGTAGAAGTAGATCCAAAAGAACCAAACGACTCCCTTACAAGAACCTTGATCAGATTGATCAAAACCCAAGCAAGATGATGCCTTCAACCCTTTCTTCTATAACCTTACACAAGCCTTCAATGGAGACAAACACAAGGAGGGACTAGTATTGACTAGTAGTACCAATCTCTAAAGAGATTAACACACACAAGAACAATCTAGCAAGGATTCACAACAATTCAATCAATGGCTCACTTTATTGATTGAATTTTCTGAATAGGAACAAAAGCTCTAAAAGAGACGGTTTATCAAGTTTTGCTAAAATCTATCTAATCTGGAAAGAAGCTAAGGGAGGCTTTTTATATGCCTAGAAAGCCTCCTATCTAAAAAAGAAAAAACATTTGTCAAAAAGACAATAAAACAAATAAAACAACTAAAACAAATAAAAATAACCCTTAAAATGTTTTGAACCTAAAGGTTATAAGAAGTCTTTCATTTTATACCAAAAGATGATATAAAATACAAAAGAAGCTCCAAAAGCCTCAATCTTCCATTTCTTGCAATTCCGGAACAAGTGTCTTTTCTTTGCTCTTGCATGGCTCCAAATCATGTGTGCATGGTCTCCCCACGTCCAAGTCATCGGGAATCGTCATTAACGTGACTAAGGAAGCCTCAGCCAGCAATGGATCGTCAATGGTCTCCTTAGGAGCTAAGGACACCAACAAGTTGGACACCTCCTCTCGAATCATCACCATCCGCATCACTTGACTCAAAGGGACTTAGATCTCCTACGTTGAAAGTAGGGCTCACTCTATAGTCCTCCGGAAGCTCTAGTACATAAGCATTGTTGTCAATCTTACGTAGTACTTTGAATAGTCCGTCTCCCCTAGGTGATAGCTTGGACTTGCGCCTTTCCGGGAACCTATCCTTCCTTAAATGCAGCCACACGAGGTCTTCCGGTTCGAACAACACTTGCTTGCAGTTCCTATTAGCCTTGGCCGCCACTTGCCTCCCCTTCTCCTCTAGCCTTTTGCGTGTCCTTTCATGTAGTTCCTTGATGATCTCCACCTGTTTTTCTGCATTAAAATCTACTCGCTCCGCTATGGGCAACGGTATTAGATCAAAAGGGATCAAAGGATTCAACCCATAGACACACTCAAAAGGAGTTAGATTAGTAGAAGAATGTAATGTACGATTATATGCAAATTCAACATGAGGCAAGACATCTTCCCAAGCTTTCAATTTATCTTTTAAAACAGCCCTCAAAATGGTTGTTAACGTCCTATTAGTTACTTCGGTTTGACCATCCGTTTGAGGATGACTAGAAGTCGAAAACAACAACTTCGTCCCTAATTTACCCCAAAGAGTTTTCCAAAAGAAACTA
Source organism: Fagopyrum homotropicum (assembly GCA_033239125.1). NCBI lineage: Eukaryota > Viridiplantae > Streptophyta > Magnoliopsida > Caryophyllales > Polygonaceae > Fagopyrum > Fagopyrum homotropicum. The sequence goes on from BSWB01000005.1 coordinate 67,231,032, forward strand.
AAAAACTTAACATCCCTATCACTCACTATAGTCCTAGGTACTCCATGTAATCTAACAATTTCCCTAAAGAACAAGTTAGCTACATTATAAGCATCATCAGTCTTATGGCAAGCAATAAAATGGGCCATTTTAGAAAATCGATCTACTACCACAAAAATCGAATCTCTCCCCTTCTTAGTCCTAGCTAACCCAACAATGAAGTCCATACTAATATCCTCCCAAGGTGACTTAGGCGTGGGTAAGGGGGTATACAATCCATGAGGTTTCAATCTAGCCTTAGCCTTTAAACACACAAGACATCTCTTAAGCAAGTTCTCTACATCTCTAAGCATATGAGGCCAATAAAAATGTGAATACAGCATATGATAAGTCTTATCTCTCCCAAAATGCCCCATTAAGTGATACGGGGATTAGCCGTGAAGAACGGATCTAGACGAGCAACCTGTTTTCGGGAATAAAAGCAAACGAAATTCAGCAAACAAGATGCAAGGAAAACGTGCAAAACAAAGGGGGAAAACGAAATAGGAAAGAAGAACCGAAAGGAACAAACGATAGAACCCTTGGATTCGATTATCCAAGAACCAAACCGGTGACGATTCGACCCCGCTTCTTACAACTTCACACAATCGATCTAGAATTATCGAAGGCACGAAGAGGTTGCTTCAATTCGACTTGTAGCACCAACCCGAAGGAGATTGACACACACAAGAACGAGAAAGCTATGCTAACACCACAATTCTCACAAGACAAGAGGCTGAACTCAAAGGGGTTCAATTTGGCACTTAGGCAATGTGTTTTACGTATTCTATCTACAAAAGGAAGAGAGAAAGGTTTATATACAACCTAGACCTTCTCTCCTAGAAAATAGAAAAGAAATAAAAACAATAATTACAATTTAGAGTGTTTTAAATAAATCCATAAAATAGACTAATTCTAGGCTTTATTTAACACTCTCTAACTAGCTTCTCACGCCAGCCATGCACATGCACACGTGAAGCTCTCCTCTGCTCCATTCAACTTCTTCTTGGCTGGTCCAATGTGGCTAAGCATCATGACGGGCCTTGGACTCATTGGAGGTGAGCTTGGGTGAGATTCTTGAACCATGGTTAGGAAGATAGCATCCATCTCCGCTTGGCGTTTGGCTTGAGCTCTTGTTAGGGCTCCTTGTGGTGTTGAAGATGGAACCGGCTCGGATGACCCTTCATCATTCTCCCCTTCTTTATAAGAATTCGACCTCGAATTTCCTTGATCATTAATAAGGGGTGGAAAAGGGCTTAGATCCCTCACATTGAACGTGGGATCACAAGCATAGTCATCCGGCAAGTCTAGCACATAGGCATTGTCACCAGCCTTGTGTAGCACCTTGAAAGGCCCGTTTCCTCTTGGAGAGAGCTTGAACTTCCGAAGTTGTTGAAACCTCTCCTTCCTCAAGTGTAGCCATACAAGGTCACCGTCCTCGAATATAACCTTCTTCCTTCCTTGGTTTGCCTTGGCTGCGTTGTATTTGCCTTTCTCCTCAAGCTTAATCCTTGTCCTCCTATGTAGCTTCTTGATGTGTTCAACGTGCGTTTTAGCACTTAAATCCACTCGCTCCTTCTTAGGCAACGGTATAAGATCAAAAGGGGTTAGTGGATTAAAACCATAAACACACTCAAATGGAGAGATGGAAGTAGACGAATGCACAACTCTATTATAGGCAAATTCAACATGTGGCAAGATATCCTCCCATTCCTTTAGATTCTTTTTTATAACAACCCTTAAAAGTGTAGTTAAAGTCCTATATTAGTTACTTCCATTTGCCCATCAGTTTGGGGGTGGCTTGATGTAGAAAATAACAATTTCGTACCTAGCTTTCCCCAAAGAGTCTTCCAAAAATAACTTAAGAACTTAACATCCCTATCACTTACTATAGTCCTCGGAATTCCATGTAACCTAACTACTTCCCGAAAGAATAGATTAGCTACATTGGCCGCATCATCAGTTTTGTGACAAGCAATAAAGTGAGCCATTTTAGAGAAACGATCTAGAACCGCAAAAATCGAGTCCCTACCTCTTTTAGTCCTAGGCAATCCCACAATAAAGTCCATACTAATGTCTTCCCAAGGGGCTGTTGGGATTGGCAAAGGTGTGTACAATCCATGAGGCTTCACTTTAGATTTAGCTCTAAGGCATTCTAAGCATCTTTTAAGCACATTTTCAACATCCCTAAGCATGTGTGGCCAATAAAAGTGTGAGTGCAGCATAGCATAAGTTTTATCCCTCCCAAAATGACCCATTAAACCTCCTTTATGGGCTTCCTCTACTAGCAACAATCGAAGGGAACACCTAGGTATGCACACCTTATCAATTCGAAACAAAAATCCCTCAAACAAATAGTATTTATCTAAGGAACCTTTTTGCACACATAGCTTATATGTATCACCAAAATCAAGATCAGATTCATAGAGATCCTTAATGTAAACAAAGCCTAAGGCCCTGTTTAGTAAATTAGAGTTGTAGTTCGTAGTTGTGGTTCGTAGTTGTAGTTTGTAGTTGTGAATTGGATTTTCGTAGATTTCAATTTATAAATAAAACATTGTAGTGAAATACGATACGTGTTTAGTTAAAATAGATTTATAAACGTTAAAAGACACAAATGACCTCCTCCGTCATCATGCCATTGTTTCACATTCCAGAGATGCACAAGCAAGTCCATAGAATAGACAAGAACACAAATCATCAATTTTTTTTACAGATCAAGCAAGTGCAGAGAATCAGACCTAGGGTTCAATTTTACAGATCTAGATTTTGCACAAGGACTATTTTCTGCTGTTTGTTTGTACCAAAGAAAGAGGAAGAAGACACCAGAGAACCATTTTTGCAGATCTAGGGCTCGCTTTTGATATTCGTACAGAACAAAGAGGAAGAAGAAGGGTTAGATTCTGCACGTCGGTGCCACTACCCATCCTCAGGCTTTTGCACCTGCGTCGATTTTGCTATTCGGGAGGAAGAAGATGCAGGTCCATTTCAGAAGAAGAGAGACAATGGTCTTCTGATTTCAGCAACAATGGAGAGGAAGAGAGGTAGAAGAAGAGTAACCGGATCTGCGCAAATCATTGTTGCAGCCATGGAATCGAGCAGCCATGGGACCGGATCTGGGCAATCCATTTTCAAATGAAGGAAAAAATGTGACCTTTGAATCTAGGCAAATCAAAGAGCGGGTTACCGGATCTAAGCAAATCGAATCAGTCATGAAGGAAGAGCGTCGATCAAGAAGGTCGTGTACGAGCCATTAGGAAGGAAGAGATGAGCCAAAGAAGGAAGACACAACATTGCAGCCATGGAATCTGACGGGACTCTTTGTTTATGGAAGAAGAAAAAAAGGGCATAAATGTCTCAAACTTTATTGTTCAAACCACAAATCTCCTGAAATCTTTAAAAGCAAGATTACTAAAATCTCATTTTCAAACCTACTCAAATACAAAAGAAAACAACAACCTAATTCAAAAATCTCAAACTAAACAGAGCTTCTAAAATATGGGACCCACACAAATCTAAAAAACGCTAATCTAGCAGTTTACTAAACAGGCCCTAATACCTTAGCATCCAATGTAGTCAACAATGTGTACCTCCTAGAGAGGGCATCCGCCACTACATTGTCTTTTCCCTTTTTATACTTGATAACATAGGGAAAAGTCTCAATAAATTCCATCCACCTACCATGCCTCCTATCTAGTTTATCTTGACTCCGAAAATGCTTCAAATTCTCATGATCGGAATGCAAAATAAACTCTCTAGGCCACAAGTAGTGTTGCCATGTCTTAAGCACTCTAAACAAAGCATATAACTTTTTATCATAGGTAGAGTAATTAAGACATGCTCCTTTGAGCTTTTCACTAAAGAAGGCAATAGGATTACCTTCTTGCACGAGCACGCCGCCTATGCCAATGCCCGAGGCGTCACACTCCACTTCAAAGGGCCTAGTTAAGTCGGGAAGAGCTAGCAAGGGCGTCTCGGTTAAGACCAATTTCAGCTTGCTAAAGGCACGTTCTTGCGCCTCCTCCCACACAAATGGCGCATGCTTCTTACAGATTTCCGTCAAGGGCGCGGCAATGGTACTAAAGTCTCTCACAAAGCGCCTATAGAAGCTTGCAAGCCCATGGAAACTCCTTACTTGGCTGATGGATGTTGGCATGGGCCAATCTTTGATTGCTCTAATCTTCTCCTCATCCACTTGTATGCCTTGTGTAGTTACTACAAAACCAAGAAATACAACCTCATTAGTGCAAAAGCTACATTTCTTAAGATTAGCATACAAGTGTTCAGCCCTAAGGGTAAGAACTACTTCCCTTAGATGTTCTTCATGCTCCTCTAGGGACCTGCTATAGATTAAAATATCATCAAAGTATACTACAATAAACTTCCCTATAAAATGCCTCAAAACATAGTTCATTAAGCGCATAAAAGTAGAAGGAGCATTAGTTAATCCAAATGGCATAACAAGCCACTCATACAAACCAAACTTAGTTTTGAAGGCTGTTTTCCACTCGTCCCCCTCCTTCATTCAAATTTGATGGTAGCCACTCCGTAGGTCTATCTTGCTAAAGGTGGTGGCGCCATGTAGCTCATCAAGCATGTCATCTAGGCGGGGAATAGGGTGGCGGTACTTGATGGTGATGTTGTTGATAGCTCGACAATCAACACACATCCTCCATGTGTTGTCCTTCTTAGGCACCAAGAGCACGGGTATGGCGCACGAACTTAAGCTCTCCCTCACGTATCCCTTGTCTAGGAGGTCTTGAACTTGCGCTTGGATCTCTTGACTCTCCTTTGGGTTCATTCGGTAGGCTGGTCTATTTGGGAGTGTGGCGCCGGGGATAAGGTCAATTTGGTGCTCAATACCTCTCAATGGTGGAAGGCCATGTGGTATTTCTTCCGGAAACACATCCTTAAACTCCTCAAGGATGGCTGAGATAGTAGGTGGTAAGCTAGCCTTGGCTTCATCACTCATCAAGGTGAGCTCCTTACACAACATCATCAAGGTGGTGTCTAAGGGTAGGTAGTCATTTTGTAGCTCAAGTTTGGAAGCTAACAAGGCTGTTGTGGGCTGTTTTGTGGCCGTGGACACAAGGGTGCTAGGCTGGTGGTTAGAAGGCATGGCTAGGGAGGGGTCTTGGCTCGACAACTTGCTCCCCTTCTTAGCTTGTCCTTGCTCTTGCTCACTTGCCTTCTTCTTTTCAAATGCCTCCGAAATCTGCAAGGGAGTCATAGGCTTAAGAGTCACGGTTTTACCATTGAATGCAAAAGAATATCTATTTGTAAAACCATCATGCATAACTCTCCTATCATATTGCCAAGAGCGGCCTAACAACACATGACAAGCTTGCATAGGCACAACATCACATAAAACTGTATCTTCATAATGGCCTAAAGTAAAAGTGATCTTAGCTTGCCTATTAACCTTTAACTCACCACATTCATTCATCCAATGCAGCTTATATGGCCTAGGGTGATAAAATGTAGGAATTTGCAACTTAGATATCATTTCGGTGCTAGCAATATTGCAACAACTTCCTTCACAAGGAGCAGGTTGTACACTTAAAGTTCTCCTAGCTATCAAAGAATTATCATGCTCAAGACTTTTATCACAAATCATGGAAGTGTTAGCTAAGATGATCAAATAACACTCTCTTAGCTAATAAACAATCTCCTTGCTCATATTCAATCCCATCATCATCCAAATCATCATGATCATGCATATTAAGCTCAAAATCATCATTATCATGCTCATGCTCAGATTCGGACTCATATTGCCCTAAATGGTTAACTAGCAAAGTTCTTTTGTTAGGACAATCTGATGCGCCCTTGGATGTCCCTTTTACGTTGACCATAGACGAAGAGGACGAGGCTCTTAGAGTTCGTTCAGATGGACCAATCACCCGATCCCGAGCTAAAGCCATTGCTCGAGCCACCGGCTCCATCATCGCCCGCATTACTTCTTCACTTGGTTCCATTACCGGCATGCCATGTCTCTACACCACCATGGCATAGGCTACCGGTTCCGTTGGCGGCATGTCTCGTCTTTCCGACTCAATGGCATGAAGCTAGCTTATTTTCGGACTATATTTTCATGTTTTCCTTTTTATGTAATAAAAGGGATATTCCGTATAAGAATATTCCCTTTTGAACTTATCCTTTTGAGTTTTCCCTTTTGGGCTTTTCTTCATGTATTTTTGTTTGGCCCGTTGACCCATAGGTAGGCAAGACTCTCTATATAAGAGATATCTTGCCTTACTTATTTTCCATGTTCAATATTACTAAGTTTTGAGAAAAATTTCCTCCTACTTAGCTTGGGCATCAAAACCTCTCTTCTATCTCTCAAATTTCTTCCTTGGATCTCGTCTTTGATCCCAGAAATCCATATTCAAGGATTTTTTTTAAGAATCAACCTTCGATCCACACAAAAAGGTGATGTAGGACCATCACATGGAAGCTATCAAGGTCCCATTACTAGAGCAAGAGCTAAGGAGATCCAAGAAACTACGTCAAGGGAAGTGCTATTGCTTGGCACAATGCGTGAACCATTTAATTGCCATACATCATCTGTTAATCTTTTGATGAATGCAGGAGCAAGCAAGCAAAGGGAGGAGATGTTGATCACGTCCAAAGCAGCCCACGAGGATAGCCTGCTGCTCACGTCCAAGGCAGCCCAAGAGCAAAGGGAGGAGATGTTGATCACGTCCAAAGCAGCCCACGGGGATAGCCTGCTGCTCACGTCCAAGGCAGCCCAAGAGGAGAGGCAAGCAAACACGTCCAAGGCAGTCCAAGAGGGTAGGCTGCTGCTCACATCTAAAACAACCCAAGAGGGCAGCCAGCTGATCACGTTCAAAGAGGCCCAAGAGAGTAACAAGTCAGCTCATTCGGATCCTCATTTGGGCTCTTAAAACACATCCAAATCACTCATGGATCTGTTGAACAATTCAGCCCATTCGGATAGCCCATTTGGCTCTTAAAAATCGGCCAACACACTCCAAGTTGTTGTTTGAATAAGTCAGCCTATTCTCATGCTGAATTAGTTGTTTGTTAAGTTGTTAGCTACATTAGAGGAAGCTCTCTTATTACCACCTTCCCACTAATGTTTTAATTTTCTTTTCTTTATTTTGTCTAGATAAAAGAGTCTATATATAGCCTCTTATTAGCTGCTGATTAGTTACGTTATTTCCATTGCTTAGAATTACATTTGTAATCATTCACAAAATCAATCAAAGAACAAGAGAGTTTTTGGTTGGCATTGCTGTTGTTTGCTTGGCTGAGCTTGTTTGTGTCAACCGCCTTCGGATTGGTGCTTCGAGCCTTCACGAGTCCCTCTTTGTGCTAGTCCAGCCGGAGCTAGTGTAAAGTTGTATTGGAGACGGGTCTAGGGCATTCACGATTGGGGTTTTGGCTCTTCAGCCTTGGTTCCTTCGTTGACTCTCTTTGGTTCTTCTCTTCACCTTCCTGCGCCATTCACCATCCACGTTTCATTCCGCATTCTGGATTCGCCTCATTCAGCCGGATTGGAGATCCTTGTACCTAGATCGACTCATTCACGGACAATTCCGTATCAGTTGGTATCAGAGCTCAGTTGGTACAATTCATCACTCCTTTCTTCTTTGTTAACCTTATTGCTTATCCAATTGAGGTTTAACTTGTGCTTGAAGTGTTCAAAAGCAAAAGCCAAGGGTTCTTAGTGCCGGACAACATCTTGAGGAGAGGTAAACACAAAACGAAAACAAAACAAAAAGAGAGCTCAAACGCTGCATACACAATTCGGTAACCTGTTCTCCTACAATTCTCGCTGCAATCAGTTTCGGTTACCTTCTCTCCCTCAAATCTTTGACAAAGTCTAAGAATTCTTTCAAAAAAAAAAAAGACTATACAAAACGGCTGGCCCTTTTCAATTAATCAAGCACAAGTAAACTCTTTCAAACAATTCAAAACGTCATTCTAAACACATTCACCACACCTACACCAACCCAACGGTCAATACTCCAATTAGGGGTGTCTTGATTCATCTCCGACACTAACATCAGTTTCAGCAGCTCTAGTTCCAAGGTTCGGAAATCGTGATCTTAAGGTGTTGGATCCTTACAACTCGAGCCACCAGCTAGGCAATACCAATGAGAGAGTGAGCGATACACAAGTGTGATCTTTTCTTTTCTAACCTAACCAGTTCTTTGTTACTTGAGCATGTCCAGGTCCCTAAGTCCCAGCAAGTCTAGTAGCGAGACCGTCATGCCGGAGATGATCAGTCTATTGAAACAATTGTCCAATTCCGTAGCTAACCTATCCAAACGAGTGGAGTCTATGGAAGCACGAACACCACCAACAGGGACGCCACCTTTGAGAACCAACTACGAGTTTGGTGGTCCTTCACGTGTTACTAGAGAGCCGGATCATCCGGATCAAGGTAATTTACAGTCCAATGTCCTCCCTAATGCTTCTAACATGCCACCATTTGTTGATGACTTTCAGCGACGGAATGAAGCTGCTTTCGAGGACCACACTTGGGAAGGTTACAATCGGCCATTCCAGCAGCCAAGGCAAGGACGAGAATGTGATAATCTGCGGCCCTATCAAGAGCAAGACGGACTCGGCAAAGTCAAAATCAAATTTCCCGTCTTTGAAGGAAAGTGTGATCCCGACGTCTACACGGAGTGGGAAACTAAAGTTGAGTAGATCTGGTTGTATCACAACTTTAGCGAGCCTAGGAAGGTTCAGCTAGCTGCTCTCGAGTTCCAAGGCTATGCTTTGGTATGGTGGGATCACGTAGTTAAAGAAAGAGTTCGAACATTGGATCCTCAAATCACCACATGGGAGCATATGAAGGCACTAATGAGGTCCCGGTTCGTTCCACCTCACTATACCCGAGAACTTCGACAACGGCTGGAAAATTTGAGACAAGGCTCACTTAGCGTTGAAGAAGCCTATACAAATATGCAAGTTGCTATGGTGAAGGCCAACGTTCTAGAGGATGAAGAAAACACTATGGCAAGGTACCTTCGTATTCTGAATTCTAATTTGGCTAATGAAGTTGATATGTATCCCTGCAGCACCATGGAGCAATTACTACACTTGGCCATTAAGGTGGAAAGGAAGACTAAGGTGCGAAACCGGGAATACAAACCACCTCATGGGGCGCCCAACGCTTGGAAAGCACAAGGGAGCCGGCTGCCTAACCACAACAAGGATCAAGGAGGCCGGAAGGAGGAGAGAAAGTCGGCACCTATGGGCCAAGAAGGGCAAAGAAGGTCTTCTACACCATCCACTACACCACGATCCTTGAATGAGCCTTCGAGTGATCATCGAGGGAGTACTCCTATCTCTAACTCTAGAACTAGGGACATTGTGTGTTTTAAATGCCAAGGTAGAGGCCATATGAGTAGAGAATGTCCTAATAGACGCACTTTGATCATAAACCATCTAGGAGAATATGAGAATGAGGATGATGTGGAATTAGATGATGAAAATGCATTAATTGATGACAATGAACAAAATGAGCATGATGATTACATTGAGTATGAACAAGGTGAATCTTTGATAGCTAGGAGAACTTTGCATGTCCAACTAGCACCTTGTGAGGATAACCAACGTGAAAATCTGTTTCACACTAGGTGTAGTATTAAAGGCAAAGTGTGTAATGTAATAATTGATGGAGGAAGTTGTTGCAACATAGCTAGCACTGAAATGGTAAACAAATTACAACTTCTTACATTTTATCACCCTAGGCCATATAAACTACATTGGATGAATGAGTGTGGAGAACTTAAGGTCAATAAGCAAACTAAGGTCAATATAACATTAGGATCATATGAGGATGTTATTACATGTGATGTTGTGCCTATGAATGCTTGTCACTTGTTGCTTGGCCGTCCATGGCAATATGATAGGAAAGTTGTTCATGATGGGTTTTCTAATAAATATAGCTTTGAGTATAAAGGTAAAACTTTAACACTTAAACCTATGACACCTTTACAAATAGCCGAGTACTATGAGAACAAGAGGGTAGAGCAAGGAACCCCTCCCAAGCCTAAGATCACACGGCCTAAGAGTAAGGAGAACAAAACCCATCAAACATTGTTAGTACAACCAACAAGTAGCTATCTTGGGTCTAGGAATGAATATGTCACTAACTATGCTTCTATGGATGTGCTAATGATGAGTTTGTGTAAATCTCTATTGAATGTACCTCATGACTCTACGATTCCACTTCCTAGTTCTATTCAGGGGCTGTTAGACGAGTTTAGGGACGTTTTTCCTGAGGAGATTCCAGCCGGCTTGCCGCCCATTAGGGGCATTGAACACCAAATAGATTTAATACCCAGAGCCACTCATCCCAATAGGCCCGCCTATAGGATGAACCCTACGGAAGCCCAGGAAATTTAGAACCAAGTTCAAGCCTTGCTAGATAAGGGGTATGTTCGGGAAAGCCTTAGTCCTTGTGCCGTTCCCGTCCTGCTAGTACCCAAGAAGGATAATACTTGGAGAATGTGTATTGATTGTAGAGCAATAAATAACATTACTATCAAGTATAGACACCCGATTCCCCGTTTAGATGATATGCTTGATGAGTTACATGGAGCTACAATTTTCACTAAGATTGACCTTAGGAGTGGCTACCATCAAATTAGAACGAGGGAAGGGGATGAATGGAAAACAGCTTTTAAAACCAAATTTGGTCTCTATGAGTGGCTAGTAATGCCTTTCGGCTTAACTAACGCTCCTAGTACCTTCATGAGATTAATGAATCATATTTTGAGACCTTATATTGGTTTATTTGTTGTAGTCTACTTTAATGACATTCTTATCTATAGTAAGACTTTAAAAGAGCATGAAAATCATTTGAGAGATGTGCTTGCTACATTACGTATAGAATACTTGTATGCTAATATTCAAAAGTGTGATTTCTATACTAACCGAGTGATTTTTCTTGGTTTTGTAGTAAGTGCCAATGGTTTGCAAGTGGATGAGGACAAGGTGAAGGCAATCAATAAATGGCCCGCTCCTAGGTCGGTTGGCAACGTGAGGAGTTTCCATGGCCTAGCTACATTCTATAGAAGGTTTGTGAGAGATTTTAGCACCATTGCAGCACCTCTCACGGCTTTGACCAAAAAGAAGGTTCCTTTTGAGTGGAATGAACTACAGCAAAGAGCCTTTGAAGAGCTCAAGAGACGCCTCACCCATGCACCCCTACTCGCTCTACCGGACTTCACTAAACCCTTTGAGGTTGAATGCGACGCATCCGGTATTGGTATTGGCGGCGTCCTTATGCAAGAAGGTAAGCCTCTAGCTTTCTTTAGTGAAAATTTGAAGGGTGCATGCTTAAGCTACTCCACTTATGACAAAGAATTGTATGCCTTGTTTAGAGTACTCAAAACATGGCAACATTACCTATGGCCTCAAGAGTTTGTTTTGAAAACTGATCATGATTCACTTAGACACTTTAGGAGCCAAGATAAGCTAGATAGGCGGCATGGTAGGTGGATGGAATTCATCAAAACCTTTCCTTACATTAACAAGTATAAGAAAGGAAAGGATAATGTCGTAGCGGATGCATTGTTTAGGAGATACACCTTAATGACCACCTTGGATTCTAGGATGTTAGGTTTTACATACATTAAAGAATTATGTGTGGATGATGCTGAATTTGGGAAGATATTTCACAGATGCACTACTCAAGGCCCTTATGATAAGTATTTTGTGTTTGAAGGTTTCTTGTTTAAAGTGGATAAGATTTGCATACCTAGATGTTCCCTTAGGATCTTATTGGTGGAAGAAGCCCATAAAGGAGGTTTGATGGGGCATTTTGGGAGGGACAAAACTTATCACATGTTGCAAACTCACTTTTATTGGCCTCATATGTTAAGGGATGTAGAACACATGCTGAAAAGGTGCATTGAATGTCTTAAGGGCAAAGCTAGGGTACAACCCCATGGGCTGTATACACCCTTACCAACGCCTAATGGCCCTTGGGAAGATATAAGTATGGATTTCATTGTTGGACTACCTAGGACTAAGAAAGGAAGAGATTCCATTTTTGTGGTAGTAGATAGATTCTCTAAAATGGCACATTTTATTCCATGTCATAAAACTGATGATGCATATAATGTTGCTAATCTTTTCTTTAAGGAAATAGTGAGATTGCATGGAATACCTAAAACTATTGTTAGTGATAGGGATGTCAAGTTTTTGAGTTTCTTTTGGAAAACGCTTTGGGGAAAAATGGGCACTAGATTACTATTCTCGACCTCTAGTCATCCCCAAACAGATGGGCAAACGGAAGTCACCAATAGGACCCTAACGACCCTCCTTAGAACCATGTTGAAAGATAACTTAAAAGAATGGGAAGACATGTTACCACATATTGAGTTTTCTTATAATCGCACCATGCATTCTTCCACTTCGTTATCACCTTTCAAATGTGTTTATGGATTTAACCCTTTAACTCCTTTGGACTTATTACCGATTCCTCGAAAGGATCGAGTAGCTTTTGATGCTTTAGAACAGGCGGACTACATTATGGAACTTCATGCTAAGACCAAGGCTGCACTTGATAAGAAGGGCGTTGAAACTGCAGCTCGGAATAACAAGGGACGTCGGAAGATGGTTTTCCAGCCCGGCGACTTAGTTTGGCTACATCTAAGGAAAGAGCGGTTTCCGACAAAACGCCATTCCAAGCTAGCAACACGGGGTGATGGACCATTCAAAGTCTTACACCGGATTAACGACAACGCTTATGTGCTGGACTTATCGGAAGAGTATGGAGTTAGTACCACTTTTAATGTAGGAGATTTGAGCCCCTATGAAGGAGATTCGGAACAAGATGAAAATTCGTGGTCGAATTCTTTCCAAGAAGGAGTGGATGATGTAGGACCATCACATGGAAGCTATCAAGGTCCCATTACTAGAGCAAGAGCTAAGGAGATCCAAGAAGCTACGTCAAGGGAAGTGCTATTGCTTGGCACAATGCGTGAACCATTTAATTGCCATACATCATGTGTTAATCTTTTGATGAATGCAGGAGCAAGCAAGCAAAGGGAGGAGATGTTGATCACGTCCAAAGCAGCCCATGAGGATAGCCTGCTGCTCACGTCCAAGGCAACCCAAGAGCAAAGGGAGGAGATGTTGATCACGTCCAAAGCAGCCCACAGGGATAGCTTGCTGCTCACGTCCAAGGCAGCCCAAGAGGGGAGGCAAGCAAACACGTCCAAGGCAGTCCAAGAGGGTAGGCTGCTGCTCACATCTAAAACAGCCCAAGAGGGCAGCCAGCTGATCACGTTCAAAGAGGCCCAAGAGAGTAACAAGTCAGCTCATTCGGATCATCATTTGGGCTCTTAAAACACATCCAAATCACTCATGGATCTATTGAACAATTCAGCCCATTCGGATAGCCCATTTGGCTCCTAAAAATCGGCCAGCACACTCCAAGTAGTTGTTTGAATAAGTCAGCCTATTCTCATGCTGAATTAGTTGTTTGTTTGGTTGTTAGCTACATTAGAGGAAGCTCTCTTATTACCACCTTCCCACTAATGTTTTAGTTTTCTTTTCTTTATTTTGTCTAGATAAAAGAGTCTATATATAGCCTCTTATTAGCTACTGATTAGTTACGTTATTTCCATTGCTTAGAATTACATTTGTAATCATTCACAAAATCAATCAAAGAACAAGAGAGTTTTCGGTTGGCATTGCTGTTGTTTGCTTGGCTGAGCTTGTTTGTGTCAACCGCCTTCGGATTAGTGCTTCGAGCCTTCACGAGTCCCTCTTTGTGCTAGTCCAGCCGGAGCTAGTGTAAAGTTGTATTGGAGACGGGTCTAGGGCATTCACGATTGAGGTTTTGGCTCTTCAGCCTTGGTTCCTTCGTTGACTCTCTTTGGTTCTTCTCTTCACCTTCCTGCGCCATTCACCATCCACGTTTCATTCTGCATTCTGGATTTGCCTCATTCAGCCGGATTCGAGATCCTTGTACTTAGATCGACTCATTCACGGACGATTCCGTATCAAAAGGTTTATTCGATCTCTCTAGATCGAAGTAACCTTTGTTTCATCGCTTCCGCCCCTTTGGATCCGAAACGATACAACGTTGCACAAAGAATCAAGGAGTAGTTGGAGTTTTGCTTGATCTAGATCCGGAGTTATCCTTGGTTACCTCCAAGGACGCATCAAATTGGTATCAGAGCAAGGGATCAAAGCTAAGTTCTCTTTACTCTTGTTTTTGTGCGTTATTATCTTAAACCTATTTAGCCTTTTTGTTCATGATGTTCTTCGTTTGTTCATGATGTTCTTCATTTGTTCTTCATGATCTTCATGTTGTTCATCATGTTCATCCATTTTCCCTGAATTTTTTTTTTCTTTATCGTGTTTAATTCAAAACAAAAGGTACAAAAATAGGAGATATTTGGTTTGCCTTCAAACCATTTATCAAACCCGTCTTTTTCTTAAACCGACCTAATCCGACAATTTTGTTAATTAATTTCACCAAATCTCTTGGGATACTTTTTTAACGAAAAGTTCGGATATCTCGCATTTGATATTCCAAGAAAAGCAAAAAAAAATTCTTCATCAATACGGATTTGTGTTCAAAAAAAAAAAAACAAAACAAAAGAAAGTGTTGCTCAAAACGTTTCAAAGAAACGAAACACACAAAGTGAAAAGACGTCCGGCAAACCGGCCCATCCGAAAAAATCGGATTTTACAAAACGGTCAAAGACCGAAAGCAAGAAAAGCTTGCCGAGTGAACAATCCGTCCATCTTCTATCTCTCCATTTTCTTACATACGTTTGCAAAATATCACTTGTTTATTTGTGTGTAATTGGTTCAATTTTGTTGGATTTGCCTTCCTTCCCTAACCGCCAAACGGCCTTCCCCAAAGTAGAACCCGATAACGCACTTGAACTTGGGTAAAGTTGACCTTACTTGTCACCTTGCTCACTTGATTGCTTACAATTGTGTGCTGATTTGGAGCAATGACTAACGTTGAAATGGAAACTTCTCAGGATTCTAGTCTGCTAGAGTTTAGTGAACCTTTGGCTCAAGAATGTGCTTCGTTGTCCCTCGAAAATGACTCCATAAGGCGAGAATTGGAAGCCTTGAAGGCACAACAAAAGTTTGATGCCTTGACCCGAGAAAACATTGCTTTGAAAAAAGAGCTAGAAGTCTTAAGGCCCTTCAGATTGCTCAACGTCCCACCCCAACATATCCGAATGAGACCGTGGCCAATGCTTCCACATCCGATGCACAACGGAAAGGCAAGGGACTTTTGGGAGCCGGACCATCAAACGTTACCCGGCTTGCGTCTGTCATTGAACGCACCCATCCTTTACCTCTTGACGGAAATGAGTCCCATGAAGAAGAGGAGGAATTCCCCGACCCGCCTCAAGATGGTTTGCCCATAGTCGATACGGAACATCGGCACCAATATTATGAGCATCAACATTAACGGTATGTCCCTTCTCCACCTCCACCTAGTGTGCCCCGCACCGACCGTCAAACCCGGGAAGAACCCCGGTACCGTCCCAACTCAACCACCAATCATGGTCGTGAGCATGATCGTTCCGAACACCGTCGCCAACGGTCAACCCGGCAACCGAGGACCCTTGACTTTGATGAATACGATGAGCAACACAACTTCAACGAGTTCTCCGGTGATAAATCCGATTTAGAACGGGTAGCACATAACTGTCCGTGGCACCCACCCGTCATAGACCCTTATGAGAACCAAGACCGAGGTGAAGAATGGTTGCCTCCCCCAAATCCACCTAGGCAGGCCCCACCCGTTCATGGGCGCCAACGTTCTCATGGCGGCCACCGGCGAGCCAGTGCCGATGATGCCTACATTTCACCGCCCCGCCCGGACCCCTACCGAGCTCGTAGGGAAGGTAAGGTTAAGTTCCCTACCTTTCATGGTGAATATGATCCGTGTGTTTTTCTTGATTGGGCGCAGGATATGGAACGAGCATTAAAACATTGTCATTATGAGGAGGAATACGAGAAAATCGAGGCGGCAACTCTATACTTTGAAGGAGATGCCAAGTCTTGGTGGAACCGGTATGAGTTCACCCGTGAGAGGCGAGGATGGACACCGATTGAGACATTTGAGCAATTGCTCTATTGCATGACCAAGAAGTACGTGCCCGAGGACTTTTAAGAATGATACGCGGTTGCAAATTGCCGAGTTCAAGCAAGGGAACCTCACTCCGGTGGCTTACTTGGCTAAACTTGAGGACATGCACATTAAGGCCGGCGTCTCGGCCTCCCCCTCCGCCCTCTGCACAAAATTTATGAGTGGGCTTAATGCCTCAATCCGGCGGCCGCACGAGATTGTTCCATTCAAGGATTTGGGAGCATTATGCCATGCCGCCATGAAGCTATACAAACAACAACTCGAAATACCGCGATCTTCTAGGTATACCTCTTCCTCGAGTCCATATCTTTATCCGTCTAACACACGTTCTCGAGATGCGCCTAGTCCTATAGATACCGACGCTTCCATAGGAGCCCAACGGACGGGTCCCTCCAATAGGCAAGCGGGTACCGAGAAGGCACCAACCCGTGGCCCGACACCGGCGCCTCCTTCTCGAGGTCAACAAGGACCTTCACCGGCGGCTCGCCCAAGGGAGCCCGTGTGCTACAAGTGTAGCGGTTTTGGCCATGTGCAACGTGATTGCCCAAACACCAAACGTGTCTTGTTTGCCGACCCAGCATATTTCGAGGATGAAGAAGGTCAACAAGACGGCGATATCATTATTGAGGATGACCATGCCACCGACCTCCATTTTGGCATGGAACCATGTGACGATGAGCTTGCTTGCGCTCCGGCACAACCCGGTAAATTCGCTCTTGTTTCTTGTCGTATTTTGGCTATTAAAGAGCATATTCCTATTGATCAACGCGAGAATCTCTTCCACTCTCGTTGCTTGGTTAATAATACGAGCCTTTCTCTCATCATTGACGGGGGCTCTTGTTGTAATATTGTCAACGAACGAGTGGTAAAACACTTCAACTTGCCTACGACCCTCCACCCAACGCCTTACGGACTTCAATGGATTTCCGATACGGCTTGTAACACCGTCACACAACAAGCTTGGGTGACGTTTTCTATTGGCGCCTATGTTGATAAGGTCCTTTGTGATGTTATCAAGATGGACGTCACACATGTCCTATTAGGACGACCATGGCAGTTCGATCGCCGAACATATCATGATGGTTATCTTAACCGGTACATGTTCTAATATAATGGAAAACGGGTCACACTTTTGCCTATGACTCCGCACGAAATTTTGGTTGACTATGCGGAATGGAAGAGGCAACAAACTATAGATGAGTCCGCTAAGGCACCGGCAAAATCGGACCCCCGGAGTCCCGATGTTGCCAATGCTAGTACTTCCAGATCCCGGAACACCGCCCCTCTTGTCCATGCTACCGAGTCCAAAGATAGTAAAGGTCGCATCGTTCCCCCGAGCGCACCTTTACTATCTTTGGACCCCGTAATTCAAAGACGGTGTGAGCCGAGGATACTCTTAGCTCGCCGGCATGATTTGCAACCGATCATGGAAGACAAGTTCTCATGTTTCTTACTTGTCCCATTCTGTTTATCTACTTCTCATGACCCGAGTAATGTGTCACACGAGGTGTCTTTGTTGTTGTCCAAATTTTAGGATATTATGCCCAAAGACCTTCCACCCGGCTTACCACCAATCCGAGGGATTGAACACCAAATTGACTTTGTGCCCGGTGCCTCCTTGCCAAACCGTGCCGCATACCGAGCTAGTCCGGAAGAGACGAAGGAGCTACAACGTCAAGTGCAAGAGCTCCTAGACCGGGGACATGTGCGTGAATCCTTATCACCATATGCCGTCCCGGTAATCTTAGTACCAAAGAAAGATCGATCATGGCGGATGTGTGTTGATTGTCGTGCCATCAACCAAATCACCGTCAAATACCGTCACCCGATCCCGCGCCTTGATGACATGTTGGATGAGCTTCATGGCGCCACCATCTTCTCCAAAATTGATCTCCGGAGCGGTTACCACCAAATCCAGATGGCCGAAGTTGACGAGTGGAAGACGGCGTTCAAAACGAAGTATGGACTCTATGAAAGGCTTGTCATGCCTTTTGGCCTCCCCAACACCCCGTCCACCTTCATGCGCCTCATGAACCATGTCTTGCGCCGATTCTTGGGTACATTTGTTGTTGTTTATTTTGATGATATTTTGGTGTTTAGTACGTCTTTGGAGGATCACATCGGGCACCTTTGCCAAGTGCTCGAGTGCCTTAGACAAGAGCAATTGTATGTCAACTTTGACAAATGCATCTTTTGCTCGGACACCACTATCTTTCTTGGCTATGTCGTGTCTAAGGACGGACTACGAGTAGACGAATCTAAAGTTCGTGCTATTCGGGAGTGGCCTACTCCTACTACGGTCACCATGGTCCGAGCCTTTCTCGCCTTAGCGGGTTTCTACCGACGCTTTGTCAAGGACTTTAGCACGGTAGCGGCACCGCTCCATGAGCTCACTACCAATGGTATCACGTTTGAATGACGTGATATCCATGCTCGAGCGTTTGATGCGCTCAAAGACCGCCTTTGTAATGCACCATTACTCCAACTCCCAAACTTTTCGAAAACTTTCGAGGTGGAGTGTGATGCATCAAATGTGGGCATTGGAGGAGTTCTCTTACAAGAGACTCGTCCAATTTCCTTCTTTAGTGAAAAAATGTCCGGTCCTTCGCTCAACTACCCTACATATGACAAGGAACTATATGCTCTAGTTCGTTGTCTTAAGACATGGCAACATTACTTGTGGCCGAAGGAGTTCGTGATTCATTCGGATCATGCGGCTCTTTCATATCTCAAGAGTCAAACAATTCTCATTCGGCGCCATGCTAGTTGGGTAGAGTTTTTAGAGACCTTTCCTTATGTCATTCGGCATAAGAAAGGCAAAGAGAATGTGGTAGCCGATGCCCTTTCTCGCCGCTATGCCCTCCTTGTGTATATGGATGCCAAGATACATGGCTTTGCTCTTATCAAAGAGTTATATGTCACGGATCTTGACTTCAAGGACATATGGGCACAATGCCTCGACCTCCGAGAGCACGAGTCTTTCTTTATTAACGATGGCTATCTTTTCCGAGCGGAAAAACTTTGCATTCCGCGCTCATCTATACGCCATTTGTTTGTCAAGGAAGCTCATGAGGGTCGTGGTCATTTCGGTGCTACCAAGACACTTTCCGCTCTCCAAGAGCATTTCTTTTGGCCCCGGATGAGTATGAATGTGACACGGTTTTGCAAGGGTTGCATCACATGTCATCATGCAAAGTCACGCCAAGGTCCGGATGGAATGTACTCTCCTTTGCCTATACTAATGGGACCTTGGGAGGATCTATCCATGGACTTTGTGGTAGGGTTGCCTATGTCAAAACGAGGCAAAGACTCCATTTTCGCGGTAGTCGATCGCTTCTCCAAAATGACTCATTTTATTGCATGTAAAAGCACCCAAAATGCTAGTGAAGTTGCCCCTTGTTCTTTGACAATGTGGTGCGTTTACATGGGATACCACGTTCCATCGTTAGTGATCGGGACGTGAAATTCGTAAGTCACTTTTGGAGAACGTTATGGGGTAAACTTGGAACCAACTTGTTGTTTTCAAGTAGTTATCACCCCCAAACCGATGGTCAAACGGAGGTGACCAATCGGACTCTTGGTGCTTTACTTAGAGCCACCACTAGGACCAACCCACGTAGGTGGGAGGACTTACTTTCTATTGTGGAGTTTTCGTATAACAGGTCTAGGCACACGGCAACTAAATTGTCCCCATTTGAAGTTGTCTACGGCCTTAATCCACACACACTGTTGGACTTCACTCCCCGCCCGCTCAAGGACGGAGAACACATCATCGCCGTGAACCGAGCCGCCCAAATCATTGAGCTTCATGAGCGGACTAGGACACAACTCGAACGTCATGCCGCCCAACTTGGCGGACAACGCAACAAGGGCCGCCGCGATGTCTCTTTTGAGCCCGGTGATCTTGTTTGGCTCCACCTAAGGAAGGAGCGTTTTCCAACTCACCGCATGAGCAAGCTCTCGGACCGTGGTGATGACCAATTCCGCATCTTAGCCCGTCATGGCCCGAATGCATACAAGTTAGAGCTCCCGGATTCCTACGGAGTACACCCGACGTTCAACGTCAAGGACCTTTCCCCTTATGTTGAGCCCCTCTTTGACGATGGTGAAACGGGGACGTTTCACAGCCAAGATGGGGGGACTGATGCGCCCTTGGATGTCCCTTTTACGTTGACCATAGACGAAGAGGATGAGGCTCTTAGAGTTCGTTCAGATAGACCGATCACCCGATCCCGAGCTAAGGCCATTGCTCGAGCCACCGGCTCCATCATCGCCCGCATTACTTCTTCACTTGGTTCCATTACCGGCATGCCATGTCTCTACACCACCATGGCATAGGCTACCGGTTCCATTAGCGGCATGTCTCATCTTTCCGACTCAATGGCATGAAGCTAGCTTATTTTCGGACTATATTTTCATGTTTTCCTTTTTATGTAATAAAAGGGATATTCCGTATAAGAATATTCCCTTTTGAAATTATCCTTTTAGGGTTTTCCCTTTTGGGCTTTTCTTCATGTATTTTTGTTTGGCCCGTTGGCCCATAGGTAGGCAAGACTCTCTATATAAGAGATATCTTGCCTCACTTATTTTCCATGTTCAATATTACTAAATTTTGAGAAGAATTTCCTCCTACTTAGCTTGGGCATCAAAACCTCTCTTCTATCTCTCAAATTTCTTCCTTGGATCTCGTCTTTGATCCTAGAAATCCCTATTCGAGGATTCTTCTTAAGAATCAACCTTCGATCCACACAAAAAGGTTTATTCGATCTCTCTAGATCGAAGTAACCTATGTTTCTTCATCGCTTCCGCCCCTTTGGATCCGAAACGATACAACGTTGCACAAAGAATCAAGGAGTAGTTGGAGTTTTGCTTGATCTAGATCCGGAGTTATCCTTGGTTACCTCCAAGGACGCATCACAATCCTTCATCATGTGCCCTCTTCCTTGGCACTTAAAACATACAATATCCCTAGCTCTAGATGAAGGGTTAGAAGTACTCCCTTGAGTGCCTTTAGGTAGTGTAGGCGTGGGCTTGGTAGGGGCTGCATAAGGAGCCTTGCGTGGACCTCCTTGCTCCGGGGCTAGCTTCTCCTTGCTTGGCACCTCCCGATTATAATTCCCTTGTTGGCGATCTCCTTGGCTCTTCCATGAGCTAGGCGCACCATAGGCAGCCTTACCTCCTTGACTTCTTGCCTTCATTTTCCTTTCTACTTTGATTGCTAGGTGGAGCAATTCTGTCATAGAGCTATAGGGAAAAAGATCGATCTCGTTAGAAAAACTTGAATTGAGAATACGAAGATACCTAGCCATTGTAGTCTCTTCATCCTCTCGCACATTAGCCTTTACCATGGCCATTTGCATGGCATTATAGGTCTCCTCGGCGGTCATGACTCCTTGCCTCAAGTTCTCCAACTTTGCCTCAATTCCCTAGTGTAATGTTGAGGCACAAACCGAGCTCTCATCAAGGCCTTCATGTGCGCCCAAGTAACTACCGGTGCATCCAAAGTTCTCCTCCTTTCCTTCACCAAATCATCCCACCATATCATAGCATAATCAATAAACTCAAGAGCTGCGAAATGTACCTTCTTATGCTCGGGAAAATTATGGCATGACCATATTTGCTCTATCTTCGCCTCCCAAGCCATGTACACGTCCGGGTCACATTTGCCTTCAAAGCTTGGGATCTTCACCTTCACTTTGCCAAGGCCATCATACTCCGGACTCGCTCCCTCCTTGGCTGGCCGCCATAGGGCTCACGCCTGTGCTCGTCTTGGCCCCGGGCGTCATGAGGTCTCCGGGGCTATTGGCGCTCCCTTCGCCCGTTTGGCCTCCATTCCTCGTCATCTCCATCACCGTCCTCATCCTGCTCATAAGCTTGATTCTGAAACTGTTGAGGATAGTTAGGCATATTATCATGTATAATAGGAGAAGAATGGATAAAAACGTGCTCCTCGAAAGCAAGATTGCCCCATCTTGGTTGGGACACGGTTTGGCCTAAGCCTTGGACATTCCGAGAGGGCTGCGTGGCATTAGAGTGCCGGGCTGCTTGAAACGCCTCTTGTTGGCTTTGGAGTGGTATTCGGTCTTTCCCTTGGTGTTGATCCCTCGAGTGGTCTCCTACCTGCATGTCGCCTCCTAGTGGCCGAGGCTCCGGAACTACCTTAGGCGCCTCCAAGTTGGACAGCCTTGTAGTTAACCCTTCAATGCTATCTTTCAGGCCCTTGATAAGGTTAAACAACTCCGGGGAAATAGGCTTGGGGATGGGCGTACCTGTGGAAGTTCCTGACATTTTTCAAAGACACTAAAACACTCAAACACGTTAGGTTAGCTAAAAACAAAAACGCCTCACAAGTGTATCACTCGAAAGCAAAATCTCACTCTCTAGTGGTGCTCAACAAGCTTGTTGATGGCTCGTCTTGTATTAGTCAAAGACCTCACGTGAGTTCAATACTTAGCCAAACAAAAGCTTTAAAGTAGAAGCGAAATTCGATTTCAATCACCTTAAAAACGTGTTTGACTCAATAAAAGAGAAGAAAAGACTCAAAACGGAAAGGACAAGTTGCACGAATGTTATATGCAACTAAGTATGGACTCAAAATTTGAACTCAAGATAAGCCTTGAAAGAACTTACTCGTCAAGCCTAAGCAAGCAAACCTTGGACACCGAAGGTGTGTGTAGAAGGGCTGGTCAAGGCTAAGGCGTGGGCCAAGGCGTGGCTAGGCGAAGCTAGGCTAGGTGTGAATGGCTTGGTCCTTTGAGTGAGATGAGCTCTTTTGTAGTCCTTTTTGGTTGATGAACAATAACACTTAGCAAGCACAACTTTTGAGTGAGATGAGCTCCTTTGTAATCCTCATTGGTTGCTGAACATTAACACTTAGCAAGCACAACTTCAACTATTACAAAATATGAAATAAAACAAGAATAAGCTAGCAAGAATGAAATGAAATGAATAACTAAGGGTGATTTCTTTTCTCTTTCTTTTCTTTTCTTTTCTTTTTCTTTTCTTTTCTTTCTTTTTTTTTTTTTGAAACTCGGATTTTCTTTTTTTTTTTTTTTTTTTAACTTACTGCTGGAATTAAAGAAAAATAAAACAAAAATGCTAAGAAAATCCTAATTAGTTGCAAGAGGATAGAGTTGACCAAGTAAATAGCTAACCAAGGGTGAAAAATCAAAAAAATAGGCTAAAAATGTGGAGGAAAGAGGTGGCTGAAAATGTGGAGGAGAGAAGGCTGGAAAATAGGCTGGACGATCAGCCTTCTTCTTTTTTTTTTTTTGAAAGTTTAGGCTTGTTTGGTGTTGTGTTTGGATGTGGGACAAGGGCTGGTGGCGGCTTGGTGGTAGGCACAAGGAGCTGGTGGTAGGCGCGGTGTTGGAGTGGTGCTGGCGTCCAAAATTCACAAACAAAAGCAACAAACTTGTTAGTTCAATCAAAAAACTTGGAATAGAAATGGCAATGGCAATAGACTCAAAACAAAGCAAGACTCAAACAAGAAAAGAGACACTTTTGGTTTTTGAATGATTTACCGACTCTTTTTGTAGGTTGAACGTCAATTAGCTCTGATACCAATTGATACGGGGATTAGCCGCGAAGAACGGATCTAGATGAGCAACCTGTTTTCGGGAATAAAAGCAAACGAAATTCAGCAAACAAGATGCAAGGAAAACGTGCAAAACAAAGGGGGAAAACGAAATAGGAAAGAAGAACCGAAAGGAACAAACGATAGAACCCTTGGATTCGATTATCCAAGAACCAAACCGGTGACGATTCGACCCGCTTCTTACAACTTCACACAATCGATCTAGAATTATCGAAGGCACGAAGAGGTTGCTTCAATTCGACTTGTAGCACCAACCCGAAGGAGATTGACACACACACGAACGAGAAAGCTATGCTAACACCACACTTCTCACAAGACAAGAGGCTGAACTCAAAGGGGTTCAATTTGGCACTTAGGCAATGTGTTTTACGTATTCTATCTACAAAAGGAAGAGAGAAAGGTTTATATACAACCTAGACCTTCTCTCCTAGAAAATAGAAAAGAAATAAAAACAATAATTACAATTTAGAGTGTTTTAAATAAATCCATAAAATAGACTAATTCTAGGCTTTATTTAACACTCTCTAACTAGCTTCTCACGCCAGCCATGCACATGCACACGTGAAGCTCTCCTATGCTCCATTCAACTTCTTCTTGGCTGGTCCAATGTGGCTAAGCATCATGACGGGCCTTGGACTCATTGGAGGTGAGCTTGGGTGAGATTCTTGAACCATGGTTAGGAAGATAGCATCCATCTCCGCTTGGCGTTTGGCTTGAGCTCTTGTTAGGGCTCCTTGTGGTGTTGAAGATGGAACCGGCTCGGATGACCCTTCATCATTAAGCCTCCCATATTGGCTTCCTCAACAAGTAATAGCCTAAGGGAACACTTAGGAATGCATACATTATCAACTCTAAATAGAAAACCCTCAAACAAGTAATACTTATCAAAGGCTCCTCTAGATGCACATTGCTTAAATATGTCTCCCAAATCAGAATCATCAACATATAAATCCTTAATATAATAGAAACCTAAGACCTTAGAATCCATAGTTGTGATTAAAGAATGTCTCCTAGAGAGAGCATCCGCTACAACATTATCCTTGCCCTTTTTATACTTTATGATATAAGGAAAAGTTTCTATAAACTCCATCCATCTACCATGTCTCCTATCTAACTTATCTTGAATCCTAAAATGTCTTAAGGACTCTTGATCGGTATGTAGGACAAACTCACTAGGCCATAAATAATGTTGCCATGTTTTTAATACTCTAAACAATGCATAAAGTTCTTTATCATAGGTCGAGTAGTTTAAACATGCTCCCTTTAATTTCTCACTAAAGAAGGCTAGTGGCTTACCCTCTTGCATGAGTACTCCTCCCATGCCAATACCCGAAGCATCACACTCGACCTCAAACGGTTTGGTGAAGTCCGGAAGAGCTAGGAGAGGTGCATGGGACAGCCGCCACTTCAACTCCTTAAACGCCTTCTCTTGAGCATCTCCCCACACAAATGGCACCTTCTTCTTTGTCAAGGACGTGAGTGGGGCTGCTATGGTGCTGAAATCTCGCACAAAACGTCTATAGAAGGTTGCTAGGCCGTGGAAACTCCTCACTTGACCGACGGTTGCGGGAGTAGGCCATTCCTGGATTGCCTTGATCTTCTCTCCATCCACCTCTAGACCTCTTGTGCTCACTACAAAACCAAGAAAAACAACTTGATTAGTAATAAACTCACATTTCTTCAAATTAGCATACGAATATTCAATTCTAAGAGTTGCAAGTACTTCCCTCAAATGTTCCTCATGCTCTTCAAGTGACTTATTATAGATGAGGATGTCATCAAAGTAAACCACAACAAACTTACCAATGTAGTGTCTCAACACGTGATTCATCAATCTCATAAATGTGCTAGGAGCATTGGTTAAACCAAATGGCATCACTAGCCACTCATAAAGACCAAACTTGGTCTTGAATGCCGTTTTCCACTCATCTCCCTCCCTCATTCTGATTTGGTGATAACCACTCCTAAGATGTATCTTAGAGAACAATGTGGCTCCATTCAACTCATCTAACATGTCATCTAAACGTGGGATAGGATGGCGGTACTTAATGGTGATGTTGTTGATGGCTCTACAATCAACACACATCCTCCATGTATTGTCCTTCTTAGGCACTAAGAGGATGGGAACGACACTAGGACTCACACTCTCCTTTACATAACCCTTATCTAGGAGTTCTTGGACTTGGTTTTGGATCTCTTGGCTCTCCTTAGGGTTCATCCTATAGGCTGGACGGTTTGGGAGTGTAGCACCGGGAATAAGATCTATTTGGTGCTCAATACCTCTAAAAGGTGGAAGGCCAGCCGGAATCTCGTCAGGAAACACATCACTAAACTCATCTAGGATAGCTAGGATAGGCTTAGGTAGGGTGGCCTTGGCTTCATCACTCAAAGTCAGTAAGCTCTTGCACAAGCTCACAAGAATGGCATCTAAAGGGGTGTAATCTAGGATGTACTCCTCCTTGGATGCTAGAAGGACACTAGAAGGTGTGGCTAATAGGGTGGTACTAATCTTGGCCGTGGGTTCTGTTTTAGACCGTGAGCTATCCCCTCTCTTTTTCACCTCATTTTGCTCCACACTCAACTCCTTCTTCTTCTCATAAAATTCAGCAATCTGCAATGGTGTCATAGGCTTAAGAGTTAGTGTTTGACCATTAAATTCAAAGGTACGCCTATTAGTAAAACCATCATGCTTAACTCTCCTATCAAATTGTCATGGACGTCCCAAAAGAATATGACAAGCTTGCATGGGAACTACATCACGAGTAATGGTGTCCTCATAGCTACCTAAAGTGATAGTAACTCTAGCTTGCCTATTTACTTTTAATTCTCCACAATCATTCATCCAATGCAATTTGTAAGGTCTAGGGTGATAAAATGTGGTAATTTGCAACTTATTAATCAAATCAGTGCTAGCTATATTGCAACAACTACCTCCATCTATGATCATATTACATACCTTCCCTTTAATTAGACATCTAGTATGAAAAAGGTTCTCTCTTTGATTATCTTCACACGGAGCTAGCTTAGCATGCAAAGTTCTTCTAGCTATTAGTGATTCTCCATGCTCATATTCAATGCCCTCATCACTATCACTACCAATTTCATGCAATCCATTAAGGTGGGTGTTATCATCATTTTCATGCTCATCCTCACTCTCATATTGTCCAAATTGATTTAAAATCAGAATTTTCTTATTAGGACAATCCTTCATGTAATGACCTCTACCTTGACATTTAAAACACACAATATCTCTAGAACGAAGAGTAGAGTTAGAGGTACTCCCTTGAGGACCACTTGAAGGCTCATTCAAGGGTCTAGAAGATGAATGAGGTGTTGAGCTCCTTCTTTGTGCTCCTTGGTCCATGGTTGATGCTTTTCGGTCCTTCTTGGTGGATGTAGGCTCACGGCTGTAGGATCCTTGGGGCCGGCTGTTTTGTGCTTTCCATGAGCTTGTAGCTCCAAAGCTTGTCTTGGCACCTTGGTTCCTAGCCTTTGTCTTCTTCTCTACTTTGATTGCCAAATGCAGCAGCTCCACCATGGTACTATAAGGATACAAATCAATTTCATTAGCCAAAGATGAGTTTAAAATGCGTAGATACCTATCCATTGTAGACTCCTCATCTTCAACCACATTAGCTTTCACCATTGCCATTTGCATAGAGGTGTAGACCTCTTCGGCACTCATGGCTCCTTGTCTAAGGTTCTCCAACCTTTGCCTCAGCTCCCTAGCATAATGTTGACGTACAAAACGAGCTCTCATCAAGGCCTTCATTTGTTGCCATGTAGTGATGGATGGATCCAAGGTTCTTCTCCTTTCCTTGACAAGATGATCCCACCATACTAGTGCATATCCTTGGAACTCCAATGATGCAAGCTGGACCTTCCTTTGCTCTCCAAAGTGATGGCATGACCAAATTTGCTCCAATTTAGTCTCCCAATCCATGTAAGAATCCGGGTCACACTTGCCTTCAAAACTAGGAATCTTGACCTTCACTTTCCCTATTCCATCTAGCTCTTGATGAGGCCTAAATGGCTCATATTCTCGTCTTCTCCTTGGTTGTGGGTGACGCCTAGGGAACTCTCTCCACATGCCTTCTTCCTCAACATCCTCTTGTGGCTCCTGAAAATCATCCACAAAACCTTGCACATTAGGTGTTCTAGGAAGAGGGTTAGCATGTCTCATACCCTGCCCTTGAGGGGTTCTTTGAGGTGATTCATGGGCTGTTTCTCTAGGGGACATCTCTTGACGTGCCTCCTACCTCGAAAGTGGACCTCGGCTGTGGCGTGGCTGTGGGTGTTGGCCGAGACTCCAACGTGCCAATCCGGTAGGTCAATCTTGCCACCGAATCCATTATTTGCTTCAACATAGCAAATGTCTCCGGGTGCATTGGCTCACTGCTTTGGGACTTTCTTGGACTATTAGACCTAGACATGATCAAAAAAACACACAAAACAAGCAAACTAG
Organism: Fagopyrum homotropicum; assembly: GCA_033239125.1. NCBI lineage: Eukaryota > Viridiplantae > Streptophyta > Magnoliopsida > Caryophyllales > Polygonaceae > Fagopyrum > Fagopyrum homotropicum. The sequence continues at coordinate 67,259,232 of BSWB01000005.1, forward strand.
TTGAATTAGATAAAACAGAAAATTCTCACAAGTGTTTACTCTCACTCTCACACTCAAGTTGTGTTGATCACAAGCTATTTGATGCAATTGACTTGGATGGATTAAAACTCCTTCTAAGATCAATGCCTTAGCTCAACTAGCACACTCCTTAACTTGAAAAAGGGTGATACATGGCTGCTTGAAGGTTCACAACAGAAAACGTCAAGATAGACACTAAGAAGCTGAAATAAGACTCAAGACTCAACTAGTATGGCTTGCAAGTAATGTTAACTAGCTAAATCACACAAAATACTCAAAAAAGACACAAGACTCAAAGATAGATGCGAAAGGCTGATATGGACTCGAAAAGATGGTAAACTCAAGATATGATAGAATTAGAGTAAAACAAGGAATATAGACACACAAGAGACTAAGAAGAGAGCTTCACTTACCTTGTCCTTATGCAATGGAGAGAGATATGGCCGGCTGTGGTGTTTAACGTTGGCTTTTGGGTAATGGTGATGGATAAGAAATGAGGTAGGTAACTCTTGTTTGTAGTCTCAATGATCCTTTCACAATCAGATTGCAAAAACACTTGTTTTTCTAGCTTCTACACAACTTAGGTTAGTATAGAATATGATATGAAATGTATGATATGTAGGATGATGAAATATATGAAAAAAATATTTCTTTTTCTTTGTTTTTCTTTTTTGTTCCTTGGCTGACGTTTTGTGGAAGAAAATAGGAGAGAGGAATGAAATTAAAAATTGAAAAGAAATAAGAGATAACTAACTAGAAGTAGTCTCTTGTTGTTGCTACAAATAAGGAGCTTTTGTGGCCTCTCTCTCCTACTTGCAACGACTGATTTGTTTTGGAGAGTGGTCCCCCTTCTTTTTTTTTTGAACGGTTATTTGCCAAGAGGATGCAGCTGGACGTTTTGGATGAACAATGGCTGATGAAGGTGATGTAGAATGGCTGGAAAATGGCTGTTTTGGCTTGCCTTTCTCTCTTCTCCAATAAACACAAGAAACAAAGCAAATTAGACTCAAATAGACTCTTAAGATGAAGCAAATGACTTAAACAAAGAAAAGACTCAAAGAAGATACTCAAACCGTCAATGGTGATGGCTGATTCCGGACTCGCAATCAACTAGCTCTGATACCACTTTGATGAGGGTTGGGGCCGCAAATGACTAGATCTAGATTGGGAATCCTTGAAGACCAACAATGGACGTTTTCCTTGGCAAATGGCATGCAAAATCAGATTGTTTAGAACCAGAAATGACGTTGGACAAAAGGGAAGAAAGAGAATAAAATGGAACGTGGAATGTTTGGTAGAAGTAGATCCAAAAGAACCAAACGACTCCCTTACAACATTGAAGATGGAGCTAGCTCGGATGACCCTTGTGGTGGTGAAGATGGAGCTAGCTCGGATGACCCTTCATCATTCTCCCCTTCTTTAAAAGAATTCGACCTCGAATTTCCTTGATCATCACTAAGGGGTGGAAAAGGGCTTAGGTCCCTCACATTGAACGTGGGATCACAAGCATAGTCGTCCGACAAGTCTAGCACATAGGCATTGTCACCAGCCTTGTGTAGCACCTTGAAAGGTCTGTTTCCTCTTGGAGAGAGCTTGGACTTCCGAAGTTGTTGAAACCTCTCCTTCCTCAAGCGTAGCCATACAAGGTCACCGGCCTCAAATGTAACCTTCTTCCTTCCTTGGTTTGCCTTGGCTGCGTTGTATTTGCCTTTCTCCTCAAGCTTAATCCTTGTCCTCCTATGTAGCTCCTTGATGTGTTCAACCTGCGTTTTAGCACTTAAATCCACTCGCTCCTTCTTAGGTAACGGTGTAAGATCAAAAGGGGTTAGTGGATTAAAACCATAAACACACTCAAATGGAGAGATGGAAGTAGACGAATGAACAACTCTATTATAGGCAAATTCAACATGTGGCAAGACATCCTCCCATTTCTTTAGATTCTTTTTGATGACATCCCTTAAAAGTGTGGTTAAAGTCCTATTAGTTACTTCCGTTTACCCATCAGTTTGGGGGTGCCTTGATGTAGAAAATAACAATTTCGTGCCTAGCTTTCCCCAAAGAGTCTTCCAAAAATAACTTAAGAACTTAACATCCCTATCACTTACTATTGTCCTTGGAATTCCATGTAACCTAACTACTTCCCGAAAGAATAGGTTAGCTACATTGGCCGCATCATCAGTTTTGTGACAAGCAATAAAGTGAGCCATTTTTGAGAAACGATCTACAACCACAAAAATCGAGTCCCTACCTCTTTTAGTCCTAGGCAATCCCATAATAAAGTCCATACTAATGTCTTCCTAAGGGGCTCTTGGGATGGGCAAAGGTGTGTACAATCCATGAGGCTTCACTTTAGATTTAGCTCTAAGGCATTCTAAGCATTTTGTAAGCACATTTTCAACATCCCTAAGCATGTGTGGCCAATAAAAGTGTGAGTGCAGCATAGCATAAGTTTTATCCCTCCCAAAATGACCCATTAAACCTCCTTTATGGGCTTCCTCTACTAGGAACAATCGAAGGGAACACCTAGGTATGCACACCTTATCAATTCGAAACAAAAATCCCTCAAACAAATAGTATTTATCTAAGGAACCTTTTTGCACACATAACTTATATGTATCACCAAAATCAATATCAGATTCATAGAGCTCCTTAATTTAAACAAAGCCTAATACCTTATCATCCAATATAGTCAACAATGTGTGCCTCCTAGAGAGGGCATCCGCCACTACATTGTCTTTTCCCTTTTTATACTTGATAACATAGGGAAAAGTCTCAATAAACTCCATCCACCTACCATGCCTCCTACCTAGTTTATCTTGACTCCGAAAATGCTTCAAAGACTCATGATCGGAATGCAAAATAAACTCTCTAGGCCACATGTAGTGTTGCCATGTCTTAAGCACTCTAAACAAAGCATATAACTCTTTATCATAGGTAGAGTAATTAAGACATGCTCCTTTGAGCTTTTCACTAAAGAAGGCAATAGGCTTACCTTCTTGCATGAGCACGCCGCCTATGCCAATGCGAGGCGTCACACTCCACTTCAAAGGGCCTAGTGAAGTCGGGAAGAGCTAGCAAGGGCGCCTCGGTTAAGACCAATTTCAGCTTGCTAAAGGCACGTTCTTGCTCCTCCTCCCACACAAATGGCGCATGCTTCTTGCAGATTTCCATCAAGGGCGCGGCAATGGTACTAAAGTCTCTCACAAAGCGCCTATAGAAGCTTGCAAGCCCATGGAAAATCCTTACTTGGCTGATGGATGTTGGCGTGGGCCAATCTTTGATTGCTGTAATCTTCTCCTCATCCACTTGTAGGCCTTGTGTAGTCACTACAAAACCAAGAAATATAACCTCATTAGTGCAAAGGCTACATTTCTTAAGATTAGCATACAAGTGTTCAGCCCTAAGGGTAAGAACTACTTCCCTTAGATGTTCTTCATGATCCTCTAGGGACCTGCTATAGATTAAAATATCATCAAAGTATACTACAACAAACTTCCCTATAAAATGTCTCAAAACATAGTTCATTAAGCGCATAAAAGTAGAAGGAGCATTAGTTAACCCAAATGGCATAACAAGCCACTCATACAAACCAAACTTAGTTTTGAAGGCTGTTTTCCACTCGTCCCCCTCCTTCATTCAGATTTGATGGTAGCCACTCTGTAGGTCTATCTTGCTAAAGGTGGTGGCGCCATGTAGCTCATCAAGCATGTCATCTAGGCGGGGAATAGGGTGGCGGTACTTGATGGTGATGTTGTTGATAGCTCGACAATCAACACACATCCTCCATGTGTTGTCCTTCTTAGGCACCAAGAGCACGGGCACGGCGCATGGACTTAAGCTCTCCCTCACGTAGCCCTTGTCTAGGAGGTCTTGAACTTGCGCTTGGATCTCTTGACTCTCCTTTGGGTTCATTCGGTAGGCTGGTTTATTTTGGAGCGTGGCGTTGGGGATAATGTCAATTTGGTGCTCAATACATCTCAAACAAAGGTGAAAGGCCATGTGGTATTTCTTCCGGAAACACATCCTTAAACTCCTCAAGGATGGCTGAGATAGTAGGTGGTAAGCTAGCCTTGGCTTCATCACTCATCAAGGTGAGCTCCTTACACAACATCATCAAGGTGGTGTCTAAGGGTAGGTAGTCATTTTGTAGCTCAATTTTGGAAGCTAACAAGGCTGTTGTGGGCTGTTTTGTGGCCGTGGACACAAGGGTGCTAGGCTGGTGGTTAGAAGGCGTGGCTAGGGAGGGGTCTTGGCTCGACGGCTTGCTCCCCTTCTTAGCTTGTCCTTGCTCTTGCTCACTTGCCTTCTTCTTCTCAAATGCCTCCGCAATCTGCAAGGGAGTCATAGGCTTAAGAGTCACGGTTTTACCATTGAATACAAAAGAATATCTATTTGTAAAACCATCATGTATAACTCTCCTATCATATTTCCAAGGGCGGCCTAACAACACATGACAAGCTTGCATAGGCACAACATCACATAAAACCGTATCTTCATAATGGCCTAAAGTAAAAGTGATCTTAGCTTGCCTATTAACCTTTAACTCACCACATTCATTCATCCAATGCAGCTTATATATCCTAAGGTGATAAAATGTAGGAATTTGCAACTTAGATATCATTTCGGTGCTAGCAATATTGCAACAACTTCCTCCATCAATAATAACATTACAAACCTTTCCTTTAACCGAGCATCTAGTGTGAAACAAGTTTTCTCTTCGGTTATCTTCACAAGGAGCAGGTTGTACACTTCAAGTTCTCCTAGCTATCAAAGAATTACCATGCTCAAGACTTTTATCACAAATCATGGAAGTGTTAGCTAGGAATGAGCTAGGATGGTCAAATAACACTCTCTTAGCTAATAAACAATCTCCTTGCTCATATTCAATCCCATCATCATCCAAATCATCATGATCATGCATATTAAGTTCAAAATCATCATTATCATGCTCATGCTCAGATTCGGACTCATATTGCCCTAAATGGTTAACTAGCAAATTTCTTTTGTTAGGACAATCCTTCATCATGTGCCCTCTTCCTTGATACTTAAAACATACAATATCCCTAGCTCTAGATGAAGGGTTAGAAGTACTCCCTTGAGTGCCTTTAGGTAGTGTAGGCGTGGACTTGGTAGGGGCTGCATAAGGAGCCTTGCGTGGGCCTCCTTGCTCCGGGGCTAGCTTCTCCTTGCTTGGCACCTCCCGGTTGTAATTCCCTTGTTGGCGGCCTCCTTGGCTCCTCCATGAGCTAGGCGCGCCATAGGCAGCCTTACCTCCTTGACTTCTTGCCTACATCTTCCTTTCTACTTTGATTGCTAGGTGGAGCAATTTTGTCATAGAGCTAGAGGGAAAAAGATCTATCTCGTTAGAAAAACTTGAATTGAGAATACGAAGATACCTAGCCATTGCTCTTCATCCTCTCGCACATTAGCCTTTACCATGGCCATTTGCATGGCATTATAGGTCTCCTCGGCGGTCATGGCTCCTTGCCTCAAGTTCTCCAACCTTTGCCTCAATTCTCTAGTGTAATGTTGAGGCACAAACCGAGCTCTCATCAAGGCCTTCATGTGCGCTTAAGTAACTACCGGTGCATCCAAAGTTCTCCTCCTTTCCTTCACCAAATCATCCCACCATATCATAGCATAATCAATAAACTCAAGAGCTGCGAAATGTACCTTCTTATGCTCAGGAAAAATTATGGCATGACCATATTTGCTCTATCTTTGCCTCCCAAGCCATGTACACGTCCGGGTTACATTTGCCTTCAAAGCTTGGGATCTTCACCTTCACTTTGCCAAGGCCATCTGATGTAGGACCATCACATACAAGCTATCAAGGTCCCATTACTAGAGCAAGAGCTAAAGAGATCCAAGAAGTTATGTCAAGAGAAGTGCTATTGCTTGACACAATGCGTGAACTATTTAATTTCCGTACATCATGTGTTAATCTTTTGGTGAATGTAGGAGCAAGCGAACCAAGCAAGGAGACCATGCCGACGTGCTCACTTCCCATGCAGCTCGAGGAGGCCATGCAGGCTGTTGATCACGTCCAATGCAGTCCAGGAGAGGAGGCTGTTGCTCACGCCAATGAAGCCCAAGGGGAGGCTGTTGCTCACGCCAATGCAGCCCAAGAGGAGGTTGTTGCCCACGTCCAATGCAGCCCAGGAGAGGAGATGTTGATCACGTCCAAAGCAGCCCACGAGGATAGCCTGCTGCTCACGTCCAAGGCAGCCCAAGAGGGGAGGCAAGCAAACACGTCCAAAGTAGTCCAAGAGGGTAGGCTGCTGCTCACATCTAAAACAACCCAAGAACGCAGCCAGCTGATCACGTTTAAAGAGGTCCAAGAGAGTAACAATTCAGCCCATTCGGATCATCATTTGGGCTCTTTAAACACATCCAAATCACTCATGGATCTGTTGAACAATGCAGCCCATTCGGATAGCCCATTTGGTTCCTTAAAAACGTTAAAAACGTCCAGCTTGCACTCCAAGGATAAGTTTGAATAATTCAGCCTATTTCCATGATGATTAGTGGTTTGTTAGGTTGTTAGCTACATTAGAGGAAGCTCTCTTATTACCACCTTCCCACTAATGTTTTCAGCTTTCTTTTCTTTATTTTTTTCTAGATAAAAGAGTCTATTTATATAGCCTCTTTAGCTGTAGATTAGTGACGTAATGCCCAATTGCTTAGAATTACATTTGTAATCATTTCACAAAATCAATCAAAGAACAAGAGAGTTTTTGGTTGGCATTGTTGTTGTTGCTTGGCTAAGCTTGTTTGTGTCAAACCGCCTTCGGATTGGTGCTTCGAGCCTTCACGAGTCCCTCTTTGTGCTAGTCCAGCCGGAGCTAGTGTAAAGTTGTATTGGAGACGGGTCTAGGGCATTCATGATTGGGGTTTTGGCTCTTCAGCCTTGGTTCCTTCGTTGATATCTCTTTGGTTCTTCTCTTCACCATTCCTGCGCCAATCATCACCTACGTCCATTCCGCATTCTGAAATCGCTTCATTCAGCCTGGTTCGAGATCATTGTGCCTAGATCGACTCAATCACGGACAATCCCGTATCAGTTGGTATCAGAGCTCAGTTGGTACAATTGATCACTTCTTTTTCTTGTTAACCTTATTGCTTATCCAATTGAGATCTAACTTGTGCTTGAAGTGTGCCAATTCAAAAGCCGGACAACATCTTGAGGAGAGGCAAACACAAAACGAAAACAAAACAAAAGAGAAAGCTCAAACGCTGCATACACGTTTCGGTAACCCTATCTGCAATCAATTACGGTTACTTCTCTCTCCTACAAATCTTTGACAAAGTCTAAGATATCTTTCAAAAAAAAAAAAAAAAACACTACAAAAAATAAACGGCTGGCCCTTGTTTTTATTAATCAAGCACAAGCAAACTCTTCAATCATCTCAAAACGTCATTCTAAACACAATTCACCGTACCTACACCAACCCAACGGTCAATACTCCAATTAGGGGTGTCTTGATTCATCTCCGACACTAACATTCAGTTTCAGCAGTTCTAGTTCCAAAGGGTTGCTAAGAAGGTTCAGAAATCACGATCTTAAGGTGTTGGATCCTTACAACTCGAGCCACCAGCTAGACAATACCAACGAGAGTGTGAGCGATACACAAGTGAGATCTTTGTTTTTCTAACCTAACCAGTTTCTTTGTTTGTTACTTGATCATGTCCAGGTCCCTAAGTCCCAGCAAGTCGAGTAGCGAGACCGTCACGCCTGAGATGATCAGTCTATTGAAACAATTGTCCGATTCCGTAGCTAAACTATCCAAGCGAGTGGAGACTATGGAAGCACGAACACCACCAGCCGGAACACCACCTTTGAGAACCAACTATGAGTTTGGCGGTCCTTCACGTGTTACTAGAGAGCCGGATCCTCCGGATCAAGGTAATGTACAGTCCAACGTCCTTCCAAATGCTTCTAACATGCCACCATTTGTTGATGACTTTCAGCGATGGAATGAAGTTGAGGACCACACGTGGGAGGGCTACAATCGGCCATTCCAGCAGCCAAGGCAAGGACGAGATAACCTTCGGCCCTATCAAGAGCAAGACGGGCTCGGAAAGGTCAAAATCAAAATTCCCGTTTTTGAAGGAAAGTGTGATCCCGACGTCTACACGGAGTGGGAAACTAAAGTTGAACAGATTTGGTTGTGTCACAACTTCAGCGAGCCTAGGAAGGTTCAACTAGCCGCTCTCGAGTTCCAAGGCTATGCTTTGGTATGGTGGGATCACGTAGTCAAAGAAAGAGTGCGAACCTTGGATCCTCAAATCAGCACATGGGAGCATATGAAGGCACTAATGAGGGCTAGGTTCGTTCCACCTCACTATACCCGAGAGCTTCGACAACGGCTGGAAAATTTGAGACAAGGCTCACTTAGCGCTGAGGAAGCCTATACGAATATGCAAGTTGCTATGGTGAAGGCCAACGTTCTAGAGGATGAAGAAAACACTATGGCAAGGTACCTTCGTATTCTGAATTCTAATTTGGCTAATGAGGTTGATATGTATCCATACAGCACCATGGAGCAATTACTACACTTGGCCATCAAGGTGGAAAGGAAGACTAAGGTGCGAAACCGGGATTACAAGCCACCTCCCGGGACGCCCACTGCGTGTAAAGCACAAAACAGCCGGCTCCATAACCCCAGCAGGGAGCAAGGAGGCCGGAAGGAGGAGAGGAAATCGACACCTATGGGCCAAGAAGGGCAAAGAAGGTCTTCTACACCGTCCACTACACCACGATCCTTGAATGCGCCTTCAAGTGATCATAGAGGGAGTTCTCATATCTCTAACTCTAGAACTAGGGCCATTGTGTGTTTTAAATGCCAAGGTAGAGGTCACATGAGTAGAGAATGTCCTAATAAACGCACTTTGATCATAAATCATCTAGGAGAGTATGAGAGTGAGGCTGATGTGGAATTAGATGATGAAAATGCCTTAAATGATGATAATGAACAAAATGAGAATGATGATTGCATTGAGTATGAACAAGGTGAATCTTTGATAGCTAGGAGAACTTTGCATGTCCAACTAGCACCTTGTGAGGATAACCAACGTGAAAGTCTGTTTCATACTAGGTGTAGCATTAAAGGAAAAGTGTGTAATGTGATAATTGATGGAGGAAGTTGTTGCAATATAGCTAGCACTGAAATGGTAAACAAATTACAACTTCTTACATTTTATCACCCTAGGCCATATAAACTACATTGGATGGATGAGTGTGGAGAACTTAAGGTCAATAAGCAAACTAAGGTCAATATAACATTATGATCATATGAGGATGTTATTACATGTGATGTTGTGCCTATGAATGCTTGCCACTTGTTGCTTGGTCGTCCATGGCAATATGATAGGAAAGTTGTCCATGATGGGTTTTCTAACAAGTATAGCTTTGAGTATAAGGGTAAAACTTTAACACTTAAACCTATGACACCTTTACAAATAGCCGAGTACTATGAGAACAAGAGGGTAGAGCAAGGAACCCCTCCAAAGCCTAAGATCACACGGCCTAAGAGTAAAGAGAACAAAACCCATCAAACATTGTTAGTACAACCAACAAGTAGCTATCTTGAGTCTAGGAATGAATATGTCACTAACTATGCTTCTATTGATGTGTTAATGATGAGTTTGTGTAAATCTCTAGTGAATGCGCCTCATGACTCTACGAACCCACTTCCTAGATCTATTCAGGGGCTGTTGGTCGAATTTAGAGACGTTTTTCCTGAGGAGATTCCAGCCGGCTTGCCGCCCATTAGGGGCATTGAACACCAAATAGATTTAATACCCGGAGCCACTCTTCCCAATAGGCCCGCCTATTGGATGAACCCTACGGAAGCCCAGGAAATTAAGAACCAAGTTCAAGCCTTGCTAGATAAGGGGTATGTGCGGGAAAGCCTTAGTCCTTGTACCGTTCCCGTTCTGCTAGTACCCAAGAAGGATAATACTTGGAGAATGTGTATTGATTGTAGAGCAATCAACAACATTACTATCAAGTATAGACACCCGATTCCCCGTTTAGATGATATGCTTGATGAGTTACATGGAGCTACCATTTTCACTAAGATTGACCTTAGGAGTGGCTACCATCAAATTAGAATGAGGGAAGGGGATGAATGGAAAACAGCTTTTAAAACCAAATTTGGACTCTATGAGTGGCTAGTAATGCCTTTTGGCTTAACTAACGCTCCTAGTACTTTCATGAGATTAATGAATCATATTTTGAGACCTTATATTGGTTTATTTGTTGTAGTCTACTTTGATGACATTCTTATCTATAGTAAGACTTTAAAAGAGCATGAAAATCATTTGAGAGATGTGCTTGCTACATTGCGTATAGAATACTTGTATACTAATATTCAGAAATGTGATTTCTATACTAACCGAGTGATTTTCCTTGGTTTTGTAGTAAGTGCCAATGGCTTGCAAGTGGATGAGGACAAGGTGAAAGCAATCAATGATTGGCCCACTCCTAGGACGGTTGGTGACGTGTGGAGCTTCCATGGCTTAGCTACCTTCTATAGAAGGTTTGTGAGAGATTTTAGCACCATTGCAGCCCCACTCACGGGTTTGACCAAAAAGAAGGTTCCTTTTGAGTGGAATGAACCGCAGCAAAGAGCCTTTGAAGAGCTCAAAAGACGCCTCACCCACGCACCACTACTAGCTCTACCGGACTTCACTAAACCCTTTGAGGTTGAATGCGACGCATCCGGCATTGGTATTGGCGGCGTCCTTATGCAAGAAGGTAAGCCTCTAGCTTTCTTTAGTGAAAAATTGAAAGGTGCATGCTTAAACTATTCCACTTATGACAAAGAATTGTATGCCTTGTTTAGAGTACTCAAAACATGGCAACATTACCTTTGGCCTCAAGAGTTTGTTTTGAAAACCGATCATGATTCACTTAGGCACTTTAGGAGCCAAGATAAGCTAGATAGACGGCATGGTAGGTGGATGGAGTTCATCGAAACCTTTCCTTACATTATCAAGTATAAGAAAGGAAAGGATAATGTCGTAGCGGATGCATTGTCTAGGAGATACACCTTAATCACCACTTTGGATTCTAGGATGTTAGGTTTTACTTACATTAAGGAATTATATGTGGATGATGCTGAATTTGGGAAGATATTTCATAGATGCACTACTCAAGGACCTTATGATAAGTATTTTGTGTTTGAAGGTTTCTTGTTTAAAGTGGATAAGATTTGCATACCTAGATGTTCCCTTAGGATCTTATTAGTGGAAGAAGCCCATAAAGGAGGTTTAATGGGGCATTTTGGGAGGGAAAAAACTTATCACATGTTGCACACTCACTTTTATTGGCCTCATATGTTAAGGGATGTAGAACACGTGCTGAAAAGGTGCATTGAATGTCTTAAGGCCAAAGCTAGGGTACAACCCCATGGGTTGTATACACCCTTACCAACGCCTAATACCCCTTGGGAGGACATAAGTATGGATTTCATTGTTGGACTACCTAGGACTAAGAAAGGAAGAGATTCCATTTTTGTGGTAGTAGATAGATTCTCTAAAATGGCACATTTTATTCCATGTCATAAAACTGATGATGCATATAATGTTGCTAATCTTTTCTTTAAGGAAATAGTAAGATTGCATGGAATACCGAAAACTATTGTTAGTGATAGGGATGTCAAGTTTTTGAGTTTCTTTTGGAAGACACTTTGGGGTAAAATGGGCACTAGATTACTATTCTCGACCTCTAGTCATCCCCAAACAGATGGGCAAACGGAAGTCACCAATAGGACCCTAACGACCCTCCTTAGAACCATGTTGAAAGATAACTTGAAAGAATGGGAAGATATGTTACCACATATTGAGTTTGCTTATAATCGCACCATGCATTCTTCCACTTCGTTATCACCTTTCAAATGTGTTTATGGATTTAACCCTTTAACTCCTTTGGACTTATTACCGATTCCTCGAAAGGATAGAGTAGCTTTTGATGCTTTGGAACAGGTGGACTATATTAAGGAACTTCATGCTAAGACCAAGGCTGCACTTGACAAGAAAGGTGTTGAAACTGCAGCTCGGAATAACAAAGGACGTCGGAAAATGGTTTTCCAGCCCGGCGACTTAGTTTGGCTTCATCTAAGGAAAGAGCGGTTTCCGACAAAATGCCATTCCAAGCTAGAACCACGAGGAGATGGACCATTCAAAGTCTTACACCGGATTAATGACAATGCATATGTGTTGGACTTACCGGAAGAGTATGGAATTAGCACCACTTTTAATGTAGGAGATTTGGTTGTGTCACAACTTCAGCGAGCCTAGGAAGGTTCAACTAGCCGCTCTCGAGTTCCAAGGCTATGCTTTGGTATGGTGGGATCACGTAGTCCAAGAAAGAGTTCGAACCTTGGATCCTCAAATCATCACACGGGAGCATATGAAGGCACTAGTGAGGGCTAGGTTCGTTCCACCTCACTATACCCGAGAGCTTCGACAACGGCTGGAAAATTTGAGACAAGGCTCACTTAGCGCTGAGGAAGCCTATACGAATATGCAAGTTGCTATGGTGAAGGCCAACGTTCTAGAGGATGAAGAAAACACTATGGCAAGGTACCTTCGTATTCTGAATTCTAATTTGGCTAATGAGGTTGATATGTATCCATACAGCACCATGGAGCAATTACTACACTTGGCCATCAAGGTGGAAAGGAAGACTAAGGTGCGAAACCGGGACTACAAGCCACCTCCCGGGACGCCCACTGTGTGGAAAGCACAAAACAGCCGGCTGCATAACCCCAGCAGGGAGCAAGGAGGCCGGAAGGAGGAGAGAAAATCGACACCTATGGGCCAAGAAGGGCAAAGAAGGTCTTCTACACTGTCCACTACACCACGATCCTTGAATGAGCCTTCAAGTGATCATAGAGGGAGTACTCCTATCTCTAACTCTAGAACTAGGGACATTGTGTGTTTTAAATGCCAAGGTAGAGGTCACATGAGTAGAGAATGTCCTAATAGACGCACTTTGATCATAAATCATCTAGGAGAATATGAGAGTGAGGATGATGTGGAATTAGATGATGAAAATGCCTTAAATGTGACAATGAGAATGATGATTGCATTGAGTATGAACAAGGTGAATCTTTGATAGCTAGGAGAACTTTGCATGTCAAACTAGCACCTTGTGAGGATAACCAACGTGAAAATCTGTTTCATACTAGGTGTAGCATTAAAGGAAAAGTGTGTAATGTGATAATTGATGGAGGAAGTTGTTGTAACATAGCTAGCACTGAAATGGTAAACAAATTACAACTTCTTACATTTTATCACCCTAGGCCATATAAACTACATTGGATGAATGAGTGTGGAGAACTTAAGGTCAATAAGCAAACTAAGGTCAATATAACATTAGGATCATATGAGGATGTTATTACATGTGATGTTGTGCCTATGAATGCTTGTCACTTGTTGCTTGGTCGTCCATGGCAATATGATATGAAAGTTGTCCATGATGGGTTTTCTAACAAATATAGCTTTGAGTATAAGGGTAAAACTTTAACACTTAAACCTATGACACCTTTACAAATAGGCGAGTACTATGAGAACAAGAGGGTAGAGTAAGGAACCCCTCCCAAGCCTAAGATCACACGGCCTAAGAGTAAAGTGAACAAAATCCATCACACATTGTTAGTACAACCAACAAGTAGCTATCTTGAGTCTAGGAATGAATATGTCACTAACTATGCTTCTATTGATGTGCTAATGATGAGTTTGTGTAAATCTCTAGTGAATGTGCCTCATGACTCTACGATTCCACTTCATATTTTGAGACCTTATATTGGTTTATTTGTTTTAGTCTACTTTGATGACATTCTTATCTATAGTAAGACTTTAAAGGAGCATGAAAATCATTTGAGAGATGTGCTTGCTACATTGCGTATAGAATACTTGTATGCTAATATTCAAAAATGTGATTTCTATACTAACTGAGTGATTTTTCTTGGTTTTGTAGTTAGCACCACTTTTAATGTAGGAGATTTGAGCCCCTATGAAGCAGATTCGGAACAAGATGAAATTCGGGGTCGAATTCTTTCCAAGAAGGAGTGGATGATGTAGGACCATCATATACAAGCTATCAAGGTCCCATTACTAGAGCAAGAGCTAAAGAGATCCAAGAAGTTATGTCAAGGGAAGTGCTATTGCTTGACACAATGCGTGAACTATTTAATTTCCGTACATCATGTGTTAATCTTTTGGTGAATGTAGGAGCAAGCGAACCAAGCAAGGAGACCATGCCGACGTGCTCACTTCCCATGCAGCTCGAGGAGGCTATGCAGGCTGTTGATCACGTCCAATGCAGTCCAGGAGAGGAGGATGTTGCTCACGCCAATGCAGCCCAAGGGGAGGCTGTTGCTCACGCCAATGCAGCCCAAGAGGAGGTTGTTGCCCACATCCAATGCAGCCCAGGAGAGGAGATGTTGATCACGTCCAAAGCAGCCCACGAGGATAGCCTGCTGCTCACGTCCAAGGCAGTCCAAGAGGGGAGGCAAGCAAACACGTCCAAAGCAGTCCAAGAGGGTAGGCTGCTGCTCACATCTAAAACAACCCAAGAAGGCAGCCAGCTGATCATGTTTAAAGAGGTCCAAGAGAGTAACAATTCAGCCCATTCGGATCATCATTTGGGCTCTTTAAACACATCCAAATCACTCATGGATCTGTTGAACAATGCAGCCCATTCGGATAGCCCATTTGGCTCCTTAAAAACGTTAAAAACGTCCAGCTTGCAATCCAAGGATAAGTTTGAATAATTCAGCCTATTTCCATGCTGATTAGTGGTTTGTTAGGTTGTTGGCTACATTAGAGGAAGCTCTCTTATTACCACCTTCCCACTAATGTTTTCAGCTTTCTTTTCTTTATTTTTGTCTAGATAAAAGAGTCTATTTATATAGCCTCTTTAGCTGCAGATTAGTGACGTTATGCCCAATTGCTTAGAATTACATTTGTAATCATTTCACAAAATCAATCAAAGAAAAAGAGAGTTTTTGGTTGGCATTGCTGTTGTTGCTTGGCTGAGCTTGTTTGTGTCAAACCGCCTTCGGATTGGTGCTTCGAGCCTTCACGAGTGCCTCTTTGTGCTAGTCCAGCCGGAGCTAGTCTAAAGTTGTATTGGAGACGGGTCTAGGGCATTCACGATTTGGGTTTTGGCTCTTCAGCCTTGGTTCCTTCGTTGACATCTCTTTGGTTCTTCTCTTCACCATTCCTACGCCATTCATCACCTACGTCCATTCCACATTCTGAAATCGCTTCATTCAGTCTGGTTCGAGATCATTGTGCCTAGATCGACTCAATCACGGACAATCCCATATCACCATCATACTCCGGATCTCACTCCTCCTTGGCTGGCCGCCATAGGGCTCACGCCTGTGCTCATCATGGCGCCGGGCGTCATGAGGTCTCCGGGGCTGTTGGCACTCCCTTCGCCCGTTTGGCCTCTGATACGGGATTGTCCGTGATTGAGTCGATCTAGGCACAATGATCTCGAATCCGGCTGAATGAAACGAATTCAGAATGCGGAATGAAACGAAGATGGTGAATGGCGCAGGAGGGTGAGAGAAGAACCAAAGAGAGTCAACGAAGGAACCAAGGCTGAAGAGCCAAAACCCCAATCGTGAATGCTCTAGACCCGTCTCCAATACAACTTTACA
This sequence comes from Fagopyrum homotropicum, assembly GCA_033239125.1. Taxonomy (NCBI): domain Eukaryota; kingdom Viridiplantae; phylum Streptophyta; class Magnoliopsida; order Caryophyllales; family Polygonaceae; genus Fagopyrum; species Fagopyrum homotropicum. Next base: position 67,274,933 of record BSWB01000005.1, read on the forward strand.
CTAGCTCCGGCTGGACTAGCACAAAGAGGGACTCGTGAAGGCTCGAAGCACCAATCCGAAGGCGGTTGACACAAACAAGCTCAGCCAAGCAACAACAGAAATGCCAACCAAAAACTCTCTTGTTCTTTGATTGATTTTGTGAAATGATTACAAATGTAATTCTAAGCAATTGGGAATAACGTAACTAATCTGCAGCTAAAGAGGCTCTATATAGACTCTTTTATCTAGACAAAATAAAGAAAAGAAAATTAAAACATTAGTGGGAAGATGGTAATAAGAGAGCTTCCTCTAATGTAGCTAACAACCTAACAAACAACTAATTCAGCTTAAAAATAGGCTGACTTATTCAAACTAATCCTAGGAGTGTGCTGGACGTTTTTTTAAGAGCAGATTGGGCTATCCGAATGGGCTGAATTGTTCAACAGATCCATGAGTGATTTAGCTGTGTTTTAAGAGCCCAAATGATGATCTGAATGAGCTGACTTGTTACTCTCTTGGGCTTCCTGGAACGTGATCAGCTTGCTATCCTCTTGGGCTGCATTGGACATGAGCAACAACCTACCCTCTTGGACTGCCTTGGACGTGTTTGCTTGCCTCCCCTCTTGGGCTGCTTTGGACGTGATCAACAACTCCTTCTCTTGGACTGCTTTGGACGTAATCAACAGCTTCTCCTCTTACGCTGCATTAGACGTGAACAACAGCCTCCCCTCTTGGCTTCTTTGGACGTGATCAACAGCCTCCTCTTGGACTGCTTTGTACGTGACAACATCTCCTCCCTTTGCTTGCTTGCTTCTGCATTCATCAAAAGATTAACACATGAGGTATGGCAATTAAATGGTTCACGCATTGTGCCAAGCAATAGCACTTCCCTTGACGTAGCTTCTTGGATCTCCTTAGCGCTTGCTCTAGTAATGGGACCTTGATAGCTTCCATGTGATGGTCCTACATCATCCACTCCTTCTTGGAAAGAATTCGACCCCGAATTTTCATCTTGTTCCGAATCTCCTTCATAGGGGCTCAAATCACCTACCTTAAAAGTGGTACTAACTCCATACTCTTCCGGTAAGTCCAACACATAAGCATTGTCGTTAATCCGGTGTAAGACTTTGAATGGTCCATCACCCCGTGGTGCTAGCTTGGAATGGCGTTTTGTCGGAAACCGCTCTTTCCGACAAAACGCCATTCCAAGCTAGCACCACGGGGTGATGGACCATTCAAAGTCTTACACCGGATTAACGACAATGCTTATGTGTTGGACTTACCGGAAGAGTATGGAGTTAGTACCACTTTTAACGTAGGAGATTTGAGCCCCTATGAAGGAGATTCGGAACAAGATGAAAATTCGGGGTCGAATTCTTTCCAAGAAGGAGTGGATGATGTAGGACCATCACATGGAAGCTATCAAGGTCCCATTACTAGAGCAAGAGCTAAGGAGATCCAAGAAGCTATGTCAAGGGAAGTGCTATTGCTTGGCACAATGCGTGAACCATTTAATTGCCATACATCATGTGTTAATCTTTTGATGAATGCAGGAGCAAGCAAGCAAAGGGAGGAGATGTTGATCACGTCCAAAGCAGCCCACGAGGATAGCCTACTGCTTACGTCCAAGGCAGCCCAAGAGCAAAGGGAGGAGATGTTGATCACGTCCAAAGCATCCCATGAGGATAGCCTGTTGCTCACGTCCAATGCAGCCCAAGAGGAGACGCAGCTGCTCACGTCCAAGGCAGCCCAAGGGAGGTTGTTGCTCACGTCCAATGCAGCCCAAGAGGGGAAGCAGCTGCTCACGTCCAAGGCAGCCCAATGGAGGCTGTTGTTCATGTCCAATGCAGCCCTAGAGGATATCAAGCTGATCACGTTCCAGGAGGCCCAAGAGAGTAACAAGTCAGCTCATTCGGATCATCATTTGGGCTCTTAAAACACATCCAAATCACTCATGGATCTGTTGAACAATTCAGCCCATTCGGATAGCCCATTTGGCTCTTAAAAATCGGCCAGCACACTCCAAGTAGTTGTTTGAATAAGTCAGGCTATTCTCATGCTGAATTAGTTGTTTGTTAGGTTGTTAGCTACATTAGAGGAAGCTCTCTTATTACCACCTTTGCACTAATGTTTTAATTTTCTTTTCTTTATTTTGTCTAGATAAAAGAGTCTATATAGATAGCCTCTTTAGCTGCAGATTAGTTACGTTATTCCCAATTGCTTAGAATTACATTTGTATCATTTCACAAAATCAATCAAAGAACAAGAGAGTTTTTGGTTGGCATTGTTGTTGTTGCTTGGCTGAGCTTGTTTGTGTCAACCGCCTTCGGATTGGTGCTTCGAGCCTTCACGAGTCCCTCTTTGTGCTAGTCCAGCCGGAGGTAGTGTAAAGTTGTATTGGAGACGGGTCTAGAGCATTCACGATTGGGGTTTTGGCTCTTCAGCCTTGGTTCCTTCGTTGACTCTCTTTGGTTCTTCTTTCACCCTCCTGCGCCATTCACCATCTTCGTTTCATTCCGCATTCTGATTTCGTTTCATTCAGCCGGATTCGAGATCATTGTGCCTAGATCGACTCAATCACGGACAATCCCGTATCAATAGATAAGAATGTCATCAAAGTAGACTACAACAAATAAACCAATATAAGGTCTCAAAATATGATTCATTAATCTCATGAAAGTACTAGGAGCATTAGTTAAGCCAAAAGGCATTACTAGCCACTCATAGAGTCCAAATTTGGTTTTAAAAGCTGTTTTCCATTCATCCCCTTCCCTCATTCTAATTTGATGGAAGCCACTCCTAAGGTCAATCTTAGTGAAAATGGTAGCCCATGTAACTCATCAAGCATATCATCTAGACAGAGAATCGGGTGTCTATACTTGATAGTAATGTTATTGATTGCTCTACAATCAATACACATTCTCCAAGTATTATCCTTCTTGGGTACTAGCAAGACGGGAACGGCACAAGGACTAAGGCTTTCCCGCACATACCCCTTATCTAGCAAGGCTTGAACTTGGTTCTGAATTTCCTGGGCTTCCGTAGTGTTCATCCTATAGGCGGGCTTATTGGGAAGAGTGGCTCCGAGTATTAAATCTATTTGGTGTTCAATGCCCCTAATGGGCGGCAAGCCGGCTGGAATCTCCTCAGGAAAAACGTTCCTAAACTCGTCTAACAGCCCCTGAATAGAACTAGGAAGTGGAATCGTAGAGTCATGAGGCACATTCACTAGAGATTTACACAAACTCATCATTAGCACATCAATAGAAGCATAGTTAGTGACATATTCATTCCTAGACTCAAGATAGCTACTTGTTGGTTGTACTAACAATGTTTGATGGGTTTTGTTCTCTTTACTCTTAGGCCGTGTGATCTTAGGCTTTGGAGGGGTTCCTTGCTCTACCCTCTTGTTCTCATAGAACTCGGCTAGTTGTAAAGGCGTCATAGGTTTAAGTGTTAAAGTTTTACCTTTATACTCAAAGCTATATTTGTTAGAAAACCCATCATGGACAACTTTCCTATCATATTGCCATGGACGACCAAGCAGCAAGTGACAAGCATTCATTGGTCGTGGGTGATAAAATGTAAGAAGTTGTAATTTGTTTACCATTTCAGTGCTAGCTATGTTACAACAACTTCCTCCATCAATTATCACATTACACACTTTGCCTTTAATACTACACCTAGTATGAAACAGATTTTCACGTTGGTTATCCTCACAAGGTGCTAGTTGGACATGCTCATTTTGTTCATTGTCATCAATTAATGCATTCTCATCATCTAATTCCACATCATCCTCACTCTCATATTCTCCTAGATGATTTATGATCAAAGTGTGTCTATTAGGACATTCTCTACTCATGTGACCTCTACCTTGGCATTTAAAACACACAATGTCCCTAGTTCTAGAGTTAGAGATAGGAGTACTCCCTCGATGATCACTTGAAGGCTCATTCAAGGATCGTGGTGTAGTGGCTGGTGTAGACGACTTTCTTGGTCCTTCTTGGCCCATAGGTGCCGATTTTCTTTCTTCCTTCTGGCCTCCTTGATCCTTGCTGTTGTTAGGCAGCAGCCGGCTCCCTTGTGCTTTCCAAGCGTTGGGCGTTCCATGGGGTGGTTTGTATTCCCGGTTTCGCACCTTAGTCTTCCTTTCCACCTTGATGGCCAAGTGTAGTAATTGCTCCATGGTGCTGTATGGATACATATCAACCTTATTAGCCAAATTAGATTTCAGAATACGAAGGTACCTTGCCATAGTGTTTTCTTCATCTTCTAGAACGTTGACCTTCACCATAGCAACTTGCATATTCGTATAAGCTTCCTCAGCGCTAAGTGAGCCTTGTCTCAAATTTTCCAGCCGTTGTCAAAGCTCTCGGGTGTAGTGAGGTGGGACGAATCTAGCCCTCATTAGTGCCTTCATATGCTCCCATGTGGTGATTTGAGGATCCAATGTTCGAACTCTTTCTTTGACTACGTGATCCCACCATACCAAAGCATAGCCTTGGAACTCGAGAGCAGCTAGCTGAACCTTCCTAGGCTCGCTAAAGTTGTGACACAACCAGATTTGCTCAACTTTAGTTTCCCACTCTGTGTAGACGTCGGGATCACACTTTCCTTCAAAGACGGGAATTTTGATTTTGACTTTTTCGAGTCCGTCTTGCTCCTGATAGGGCCGAAAGTTATCTCGTCCTTGCCTTGGCTGCTGGAATGGCCGAGTGTAACCCTCCCACGTGTGGTCTTCAAAATGAGCTTCATTCCGTCGCTGAAAGTTATCAACAAATGGTGGCATGTTAGAAGCATTAGGAGGTTCGTTGGAATGTAAATTACCTTGATCCGGATGATCCGGCTCTCTAGTAACACGTGAAGGACCGCCAAAAGACTAATCAACCCTGCTTCTACAACTTGACACAATCAATATGGAGATTGAAAGCACCAAGAGGATGCTTATAAACAACTTGCAACACTAATCCCTAAGGAGATTAACTCAGACAAAAAGAGTTAAGCCAAAATCACAATCACAAAGCTCTCCAACAGGCTGGAAATCGCCAATCTGCAATAGCAGCACAAAAACTGTGTTTAATGTGTATTTTCTGCATTCCCCTTCACCTAGCACGCCTAATAACATATATATAGTGTTTATAATGTTAATGAACTGAAATAATTAACTAAAGGTCCATTAACACATAAGTTTGGGCTTTTATTCTAAAAAGACTTAAAAACACTTAAAACAGCCAAATAAGCTTATTCAGCCAATTTGGAACATTTCAGCCTTATGTAGAACCCTTAGGAGTGCAGCTTGTTCCTTGGTGGACCATGATCATCATCAAAGCAATGCATCAATCTATCTTTGGTGTTGAAGAGGTGTGAGGAAACTAACCTTGTTTTAAATTGGGAGAAATGCGACTTCATGGTGAGTGAAGGTATAGTCTTGGGACATTTGGTCTCCCATCGAGGCATTGAAGTTGATAGAGCTAAAATTGAGACAATGTATAAGAAGTCACCACCTACCTTGGGGAAGGGGTTAAGGAGTTTGTTAGGGCATGCCGGTTTTTACCGAAGGTTCATTAAAGATTTTTCTAAAATTTCTAAGCCTCTCACTAACCTATTAATGAAAGATGTTGAGTTTGTTTTCTCGAAGGATTTCCTTGAAGCTTTTTATAGGTTGAAGAATGCTTTGATCACCGCCCCGATTATGCACTTTCCGGATTAGAGCTTACCGTTTGAGGTGATGTGTGATGGGAGTGACGTGGCCATTGGGGCCGTGTTACGATAAAGGGGTCCGAAAACTACATAGAGGACCACCTTAGTAGATTTCCTCCCTTGGAGATTGAGAGAGACGAGATCCCGATTGATGAATCATTCCGAGATGAGCAATTGCAAGTGGTGGAGGAGTTTCTATTCCATGTATCTAGAGGAAAGGAGCCATGGCTTGCGGAGATCGTGAACTACTTAGTATGTGAAGAAGTGCCTCCCGGAATGTCCTTTGCCCAAAGAAAGAAGTTTTTCAAGGACGTGAGGCACTATTTTTGGAGTGAACTCTCTTGTTCAAGACAAGACCTGATGGAGTATTCTGAAGATGTATTCCAAAGAATGAGATGGAGAGCGTGATCCGGTATTGCCACTCTCTACCATGTGAAGGACACGCTAGCTCACACAAGATGTGTGCCAAGGTATTACAATCCGGATTTTATTGGCTTAACTTGTTTCGTGATGTGCAGAATTTTGTTGTGGCATGTGACGCTTGTCAAAGGACGGGCAACATTTCAAGGAGAAACGAGATGCCATTGAACAACATTCCAGAAGTGGAGATATTTGACGTTTGGGGTGTGGACTTCATGGGTCCATTCCCCTCTTCATGTGGCAACCTCTACATCCTCTTTGCAGTCGACTACGTATCAAGGTGGGTGGAAGCAATCGCTTCTCCCACAAGTGACGCCAAGGTAGTGGTGCGGTTCTTCAAACGAGTGAACTTCCCGAGATTTGGAAGACCAATAGTGATTATAAGTGATGGAGGGAAGCATTTCACTACTAGAAAGTTTGTAGCATTGTTGGTCAAGTATGGGGTGACTCACAAGGTTGCAATACTTTATCACCCCCAAACAAGCCACGAGATCAAGGGGATTTTGGAAAAGACGGTTTCAAGGATTAGAAAGGATTGGGCGATGAGACATGATGATCCCTTGTAGGCATACAGAACCGCCTACAAAACACCAATCGGAACAACCCCCTACAAGTTGGTTTATGGCAAGTCTTGCCACCTCTAGTCGAAATGGAGCATAGAACGTTTTGCGCCATAAAGTGATTGAACTTTGACATCAAGGAGGCCGGTGAGAAAAGGTTTCTAGACATCAATGCACTTGAGGAGCTTAGACTTGATGCTTACGAGAATGCCCGAATCTACAAAGAGAGAACCAAGCGGTGGCATAACAAGCGCCTCATAACGAAGGAGTTGAATGAAGGAGACTTGGCACTTCACTTCAACGCCAGGCTACGGCTCTTTCCCAGATAGCTCAAGTCAAGATGGATTGGCCCGTATGTGGTGAGGAAGTTCTTTCCTCATGGAGCGGTAGAGATTGGAGGAGAGCGTTATGGTAACTTTAAGGTGAATGGACACCGTTTGAAGAAGTGCATCCGAGAAGCCCTCGTTGACGTGATTGCCCCCTCCACATTGATTACAAGCTCCGGAATTTGGTCTAGCTAAAGACCTTATAGAAGCGCGCTTCTTGGGAGGTAACCCAAGGGTACATGTTTTTCCCTTTTCGTTTTGCTTTTGTTTTCATTTTTGCTTGTGTGTATGTTTTCTTTTGTCTTTGATGATAGGATATAATTGTTGTGTTGAGTGTTGAGGTTGTTGGAGGCCATTGTGGACCTTATGAATTCGTTGGAGTGAAGTGTAAGATCCGAGCACTTAGGCATGGGAGAAGCTGGATGTTATCTCGGTCGAATTGGTGCATGGGGCCAAACGAAATTGACCTCTTCAGGGAGTCACCTCGGTTTGGACCTCGGTTTAGATGGGGTGATGGTCCGAGATCCCTTTGCTGGTCCATAGGTTTCCTTGGTATGAGCCCGTTCTTCAAGATGCAACTTGCACTTTCATCTCCATCTGCCACTACTCCACTTGAGTGAACCGGAATACCGACATCCCGGCTTTTTACATTGTGAGGACTTCTTTCACTGTTTGTTTAAATCTGTGGTTTTAAGTATGGGTGGGGTTTTCACGATTCCATGCATGATCGCATCTAAGATAGTTTCTTTTTATGTCTTGCATTGTATATACTCATATCAAAATTCCAAAAAATCGAAAAATTTAAAAAAATTTGTGCTTATAAGTTTGGATGTGATCTTTATGATGATTGTTGTTTTGAGGATTTGCTATGGATGGCATTGTGTCTTGAATTAATTTATGCATAGGTGGACTTGAATACTTCTCTTGAATCTCATGTATGAATTGTGATGAAGATTGTTGTCTAGGTTGGATTGAGAATTGAAGGTCGAAATTACATGCTAGTTCTTACACATCATCTAGGGATGAGAGGCAATTCATTTTTCTCTTCTTCTCATCTTGATCATGTTGTTTGAATCACCTCACTTGAATGAAAATTTTGACCTCTTTTGACCCATTCGGGAATTAGGAACATGCTAGTGTGTTGTTGAGTGTGTGAAAAACAAGTGTGGGGTGTTGAAGATGGTGAATGAATGTGGTGAATGAAGAAGTAGAATGTGTTGTGAAATGTGTAGAAAAATATAGGTTTGGGTACTTTGGTTTTGATAACGAGTAACTCAGCACCATTTACATAATCGGGTGTTTGTGTCTTGCCAAAGTCGGATAAACCAGTTGTCCTAACAAGCCTTGGTATGTGTGCCCGATGTGAGGCACCTCGGAAAAATCCGGAGGACCGCTAATCACAAAGGTTTTGGCTTTTTTTACACCAATGTCATTGTCTCAAGTGAATAAAAATAAAAAGAAAAAGGAGAAAATACACTTTGGTGGATGAAGAACAAAAATGAAGTAGTGGTTTAGTTCCTTTCCCGGATTAGCACCACTAGATCTAAGAGATTCCCGCCTTTCGACACGTTCCTTTGCCTCTTCTTTCCTAAGCCCTTAAGACCTATTTGCATGTGTATATGACTTAGCAATCTAGATTGGATTTTCTCATGATCACCTTGACACTTTCGATTTGCTCTTCATGCAAGTTTCGAGTTAAGTGTGATCGTCTTTCCATGCATTTATTCATTTGATGCATGATTGCTTTTCCATTGTCCTGAAACATCACTATGAAGGTGATCTATAATTTGAAGCACATTTTCAAAAAAAATTCTACTTTTCCGCATTCATAACTCACGCCCTTAAGACCTATTTGATGACGTGATTTATTACACTAGATTAGACACTCTTTTAGGTAGTTTTTACATTCATTCATGCATGGTTTTGCCTATGTTTGGGACGTTTGTGCTTAATCGAGTCATTTCGTCGGAATAGACGTCTACACGAGCATTTGTCTATTTTGTAGGTATTTTGGAGAGCTTTCATGCATTATTGATCACATCCGAGGATCAAGCCTCGTGACGGCCCGAATTCAAGGTTCCATTGAAGAATGCCTAGAGAAAAGAAGAAGAAATTTACCTTAGTTGGTGCGAGCCATGCACCGGCTTTGTGTTTAGCCATGATCTTAACCATGCAGCCACTCATCTCGGTCCAGCCCCCGCCCATCTCGGCCGAGATTCCTTGTGAAGGGATCAAGATCGCCTGCTGGAGGAGAAGCGTTATATTGCAGTTTGCACACATTTTGTAGCTTGCAGCTTGAACATATTTTGTAGAGGATTCTCACCTTGGACTGAATTTTGAATCTTGTTGGGCAAGCCATAGTGTGGAGAAGAGAAGAAGAAGCTCCCATTGAAGAGAGAAGAAGAACACACCATTTGATAACTTTAGAGTGAGTTTTTAAGAGTCGTGTAGTGAGGAAAGTTGTAGAGATTGTTGAGCTCGTTTTAAATCTACTCTTGGATAGTTGTAAGCTTGTTCTAAACTCATTATTCAACTTGTTCTTGCTTTATATTGTTTCAATTCTCTTCATCTAGCTATGGCATGCATGTGTGATGATATGATGATGAATGATTTAAAGATGATTGTTGTTGGCTAAGTAGCATGTGATTCTAAGGAGATGGATGAAAGGTTATGGCTAGGATTATGATAGGTTGAACTTGATGTATCTTAGGATAGTCGCTTGCTCAAAATCTCTAGCTAAGTTTACAGTCTCGGCCTATTCTTCAACCGTTTCGGCCGAGATGTGCTTGATCCACCCGAGGTGTGTGAGTTGTTATTCTTATATCTTTATGTTAGGGAGTTTGACAGCTGAAATCCTAGTGTTTGTTGAGCGTAATCTAGCTTAGGGTGACCTTTGTTAGTAAATTAAATGAGAGGAGAGACTTACCCAGTAATTCCCGACCTTAGGTATAGAAGATGAAAAACGTTAGGTAGTAGTGAGCCTCACAAGCCGCTATTGGATTGAGTGTGAAAGGATTGTTGCTTAGGACTTGCCTTCCCGAGAATTAGCCGGTAAGGAGATATTTGACCCCTAAGTAGTGTCCCGGTTTATGTAGAATTCTCAAACTTAGGTTCCTAGAGATTTACCCGGTAATAGGACCTTAGGTGATGCGGGATTAGGGCCGCGAATGACTAGATCTAGATTGGGAATCCTTGAAACCAACAATGACGTTTTTCCTTCACCAATGGCACAAAATTCAGATTGTTAGAACAAGAAAATGACGATGGAAAGATGGAAGAAAAGAGGATGAAAGGGGACGTAGCATGTATGGTAGAAGTAGATCCAAAAGAACCAAAAGACTCCCTTACAAGAACCTTGATCAGATTGATCAAAACCCAAGCAAGATGATGCCTTCAACCCTTTCTTCTATAACCTTACACAAGCCTTCAATGGAGACAAGCACAAGGAGGGACTAGTATTGACTAGTAGCACCAATCTCTAAAGAGATTAACACACACAAGAATAATCTAGCAGGGATTCACAACGATTCAATCAATTGGCTCACTTTATTGATTGAATTTTCTGAATATGAACAAAAGCTCTCAAAGAGACGGTTTATCAAGTTTTGCTAAAATCAATCTAATCAGGAAAGAAGCTTAAGGGAGGCTTTTTATATGTCTAGAAAGCCTCCTATCTAAAAAAAGGAATAACATTTGTCAAAAAGACAATAAAACAAATAAAAATAACCCTTAAAATATTTTGAACCTAAAGGTTATAAAAAGTCTTTCATTTTATACCAAAAGCTGATATAAAATACAAAAGAAGCTCCAAAAGCCTCAATCTTCCATTTCTTGCAATTCCGGAACAAGTGTCTCTTCTTTGCTCTTGCATGGCTCCAAATCACGTGTGCATGGTCTCCCTTCCACGTCCAAGTCATCGGGAATCACCATTAACGTGACTAAGGAAGCCTCAGTCAGCAATGGATCATCAATGGTCTCCTTAGGAGCTAAGGACACCAACAAGTTGGACACCTCCTCTTGAATTGCTCTTGCCCTTGATCTACTGATTGGCCCTTGCATTGTAGGACTAGTAGGGGCTGTTGGTGATAGTCCCTCATCATACTCCCCTTCTTGGGAAGAATTCGTCCTCAAATCATGACCATCTGCATCACTTGACTCAAAGGGACTTAGATCTCCTACGTTGAAAGTAGGGCCCACTCCATAGTCCTCCGGAAGCTCTAGTACATAAGCATTGTTTCCAACCTTACATAGTACTTTGAATGGTCCGTCTCCCCTAGGTGATAGCTTGGACTTGCGCCTTTCCGGGAACCTATCCTTCCTTAAATGCAACCACACGAGGTCTCCCAGTTCGAACATCACTTGCTTGCGGTTCCGATTAGCCTTGGCCGCCACTTGCCTCCCCTTCTCCTCTAGCCTTTTTCGTGTCCTTTCATGCAGTTCCTTGATGATCTCCACCTGTTTTTCTGCATTAAAATCTACTCGCTCCGCTATGGGCAACGGTATAAGATCAAAAGGGGTCAAAGGATTCAACTCATAGACACACTCAGAAGGAGTTAGATTAGTAGAAGAATGTAAGGTACGATTATATGCAAATTCTACATGAGACAAGACATCTTCCCAATATTTTAAATTATCTTTTAAAACAGCCCTCAGAATGGTTGTTAATGTCCTATTAGTTACTTCGGTTTGACCATCCGCTTGAGGATGACTAGAAGTCGAAAACAACAACTTCGTCCCTAGTTTACCCCAAAGAGTCTTCCAAAAGAAACTAAGAAACTTAACATTAATCCATGAGGTTTCAATCTAGCCTTAGCCTTTAAACAACAAGACATCTCTTAAGCAAGTTCTCTACATCTCTAAGCATATGAGGCCAATAAAAATGTGAATATAGCATATGATAAGTGTTATCTCTCCCAAAATGCCCCATTAAGCCTCCCATATGGGCTTCCTCAACAAGTAATAGCCTAAGGGAACACTTAGGAATGCACACTTTATCGACTCTAAATAGAAAACCCTCAAACAAGTAATACTTATCAAAGGCTCCTCTAGATGCACATTGCTTAAATATGTCTCCAAAATCAGAATCATCAACATATAGATCCTTAATATAATAGAAACCTAAGACCTTAGAATCTATAGTTGTGATTAAAGAGTGTCTCTGATGAAGGGTCATCCGAGCTAGCTCCATCTTCAACACCACAAGGAGTCCTAACAAGAGCTCAAGCCAAACGCCAAGCGGAGATGGATGCTATCTTCCTTGCCATGGTTCAAGAAGCTCACCCAAGGTCACCTCCAATGAGTCCAAGGCCGTCATGATGCTTAGCCACATTGGGCCAGCCAAGAAGAATGCAAATGGAGCATAGGAGAGCCTCACGTGTGCATGTGCATGGATGAAGGCGTGAGCAAGGAGGCGTGAGCAAGGCTGGTGTGAAGCTAGTTAGAGAGTGTTAAATAAAGCCTAGAATTAGTCTATTTTATGGTTTTATTTAAAACACTCTAATTTGTAATTATTGTATTTATTTCTTTTCTATTTTTAGGAGAGAAGGTCTAGGTTGTAATAAACCTTTCTCTCTTCATTTTTGTGGATCAGATTACGTTAAACACGTTGCCTAAGTGCCAAAATCGAACCCTTTTGAGTTCAGCCTATTGTCTTGTGAGAATTGTGGTGTTAGCATAGCTTTCTCGTTCTTGTGTGTGTCAATCTCCTTCGGGTTGGTGCTACAAGTCGAATCGAAGCAACCTCTTCGTGCCTTCGATAACTCTAGATCGATTGTGTGAAGTTGTAAGAAGTGGGGTCGAATCGTCATCGGTTTGGTTCTTGGATAATCGAATCCAAGGGTTCTATCTTATTGTTCCTTTCGGTTCTTCCTTCCTATTTTCGTTCCCCCTCTTTGTTTTGCACGTTTTCATTCATTCTTGTTTTTGCTGAATTTCGTTTGCTTCTATTCTCGAAAACAGGTTGCTCGTCTATATCCGTTCTTCGCGGCTAATCCCCGTATCAATTGGTATCAGAGTTAATTGACATTCAACCTACAAAAAGAGTCGGTAAATCATTCAAAAAAAAACCAAAAGTGTCTCGTTTTCTTATTTGAGTCTTGCTTTGTTTTGAGTCTACTGTCATTGCCATTTCTATTCCATGTTTTTGATTGAACTAATGAGTTGTTGCTTTGTTTGTGAATCTTGGACGCCGGCACCCCTCCGACACCACGCCTACACCGCGCCTACCACCAGCCTTTGTGCCTACCACCACGCCTACCACTAGTCCTTGTGCCGACCACCACGCCTGCCACCAGTCTTGCCCCATGTCCAACCACAAACACCAAACGAGCCCTAAAACGTTCAACAAGGAGAGGCTGATCCGTTCAGCCTATTTTCCAGCTTCTCTCTCTCTCCTCCACAATTTCAGCTTATTTTTTTGAATTTTCACCCTTGGTTATGATGTAGGACCATCACATGGAAGCTATTAAGGTCCCATTACTAGAGCAAGAGCTAAGGAGATCCAAGAGGCTATGTCAAGGGAAGTGCTATTGCTTGACACAATGCGTGAACTATTTAATTTCCATACATCATGTGTTAATCTTTTGATGAATGTAGGAGCAAGTGAACCAAGCAAGGAGACCATGCCAACGTACTCATTTCCCATGCAACTCGAGGAGACCATGCAGGCTGCTGTTGCTCACGTCCAATGCAGCCCAGGAGAGGAGGTTGTTGCTCACATCCAATGCAGCCCAGGAGAGGAGGTTGTTGCTCACGCCAATGCAGCCCAAGAGGAGGTTGGTGCTCACGTCCAATGCAGCCCATGCTCACACCCAATGCAGTCCAAGAGGAGGTTGTTGATCACGTCCAAAGTAGCCCACGAGGTTAGCCTGCTGCTCATGTCCAAGGCAGCCCAAGATCAAAGGGAGCTGCTGCTCACATCTAAAACAGCCCAAGAAGGCAACCAACTGAGCACGTTCAAAGAGGCCCAAGAGAGTAACAATTCAGCTCATTCGGATCATCATTTGGGCTCTTTAAACACATCCAAATCACTCATGGATCTGTTGAATAATGCAGCCCATTCGGATAGCCCATTTGGCTCCTTAAAAACGTTAAAAAACGTCCAGCTTGCACTCCAAGGATAAGTTGAATAATTCAGCCTATTTTTAAGCTGAAATTAGTGTTTATTAGGTTGTTAGCTACATTAGAGAAAGCTCTCTTATTACCACCTTCCCACTAATGTTTTCAGCTTTCTTTTCTTTATTTTTGTCTAGATAAAAGAGTCTATTTATATAGCCTCTTTAGCTATAGATTAGTTACGTTAAATCCATTGCTTAGAATTGCATTTGTAATCATTTCACAAAATCAATCAAAGAACAAGAGAGTTTTTGGTTGGCATTGCTGTTGTTGCTTGGCTGAGCTTGTTTGTGTCAAACCGCCTTCGGATTGGTGCTTCGAGCCTTCACGAGTCCCTCTTTGTGCTAGTCCAGCAGGAGCTAGTGTAACGTTGTATTGGAGACGGGTCTAGGGCAGTCACGATTGGGGTTTTGGCTCTTCAGCCTTGGTTCCTTCATTGGCTTTCTCTTTGGTTCTTCTCTCACCTTTCCTGCGCCATTCATCAACCTACGTCCATTCCGCCTTCAGAAATCGTTTTATTCAGCCCGGTTCGAGATCATTGTGCCTACAGAATACTTGTATGCTAATATTCAGAAATGTGATTTCTATACTAACCGAGTGATTTTCCTTGGTTTTGTAGTAAGTGTCAATGGCTTGCAAGTGGATGAGGACAAGGTGAAAGCAATCAATGATTGGCCCACTCCTAGGACTGTTGGTGACGTGAGGAGCTTCCATGGCTTAGCTACCTTCTATAGAAGGTTTGTGAGAGATTTCAGCACCATTGCAGCCCCACTCACGGCTTTGACCAAAAAGAAGGTTCCTTTTGACTGGAATGAACCGCAGCAAAGAGCCTTTGAAGAGCTCAAAAGACGCCTCACCCACGTACCACTACTAGCTCTACCGGACTTTACTAAACCCTTTGAGGTTGAATGCGACGCATCCGGCATTGATATTGGCGGCGTCCTTATGCAAGAAGGTAAGCCTCTAGCTTTCCTTAGTGAAAAGTTGAAAGGTGCATGCTTAAACTATTCTACATATGACAAAGAATTGTATGCATTGTTTAGAGTACTCAAAACATGGCAACATTACCTTTGGCCTCAAGAGTTTGTTTTGAAAACCGATCATGATTCACTTAGACACTTTAGGAGCCAAGATAAGCTAGATAGACGGCATGGTAGGTGGATGGAGCTCATAGAAACCTTTCCTTACATTATCAAGTATAAGAAAGGAAAGGATAATGTCATAGCAGATGCATTGTCTAGGAGATACACCTTAATCACCACTTTGGATTCTAGGATGTTAGGTTTTACTTACATTAAAGAATTATATGTGGATGATGCTGAATTTGGGAAGATATTTCATAGATGCACTACTCAAGGCCCTTATGATAAGTACTTTGTGTTTGAAGGTTTCTTGTTTAAGGTGGATAAGATTTGCATACCTAGATGTTCCCTTAGGATCTTATTGGTGGAAGAAGCCCATAAAGGAGGTTTAATGGGGCATTTTGGGAGGGACAAAACTTATAACATGTTGCAAACTCACTTTTATTGACCTCATATGTAAAGGGATGTAGAACACATGCTTAAGAGGTGCATTGAATGTCTTAAGGCCAAAGCTAGGGTACAACCCCACGGGCTGTATACGCCCTTACCGACGCCTAATGGCCCTTGAGAGGACATAAGTATGGATTTCATTGTTGGACTACCTAGGACTAAGAAAGGAAGAGATTCCATTTTTGTGGTAGTAGATAGATTCTCTAAAATGGCACATTTTATTCCATGTCATAAAACTGAAGATGCATATAATGTTGCTAATCTTTTCTTTAAGGAAATAGTTAGATTGCATGGAATACCTAAAACTATTGTTAGTGATAGGGATGTAAAGTTTTTGAGTTTCTTTTGGAAGACACTTTGGGGAAAAATGGGTACTAGATTACTATTCTCGACCTCTAGTCATCCCCAAACAGATGGGCAAACGGAAGTCACCAACAGGACCCTAACGACCCTCCTTAGAACCATGTTGAAAGATAACTTAAAAGAATGGGAAGACATGTTACCACATATTGAGTTTGCTTATAATCGCACCATGCATTCTTCCACTTCGTTATCACCTTTCAAATGTGTTTATGGATTTAACCCTTTAACTCCTTTGGACTTATTACCGATTCCTCGAAAGGATCGAGTAGCTTTTGATGCATTGGAACAGGTGGACTACATTAAGGAACTTCATGCTAAGACCAAGGCTGCACTTGACAAGAAGGGCGTTGAAACTGCAGCTCGGAATACCAAGGGACGTCGGAAGATGGTTTTCCAGCCCGGCGACTTAGTTTGGCTACATCTAAGGAAAGAGCGGTTTCCGACAAAACGCCATTCCAAGCTAGCACCACGAGGTGATGGACCATTCAAAGTCTTACACCGGATTAATGACAATGCATATGTGTTGGACTTACCGGAAGAGTATGGAGTTAGCACCACTTTTAATGTAGGAGATTTGAGCCCCTATGAAGGAGATTCGGAACAAGATGAAAATTCGGGGTCGAATTCTTTCCAAGAAGGAGTGGATGATGTAGGACCATCACATGGAAGCTATCAAGGTCCCATTACTAGAGCAAGAGCTAAGGAGATCCAAGAGGTTATGTCAAGGGAAGTGCTATTGCTTGACACAATGCGTGAACCATTTAATTTCCATACATCATGTGTTAATCTTTTGATGAATGTAGGAGCAAGTTAACCAAGCAAGGAGACCATGCCAACGTACTCATTTTCCATGCAGCTCGAGGAGACCATGCAGGCTGTTGTTGCTCACGTCCAATGCAGCCCAGGAGAGGAGGTTGTTGCTCACGTCCAATGCAGCCCAGGAGAGGAGGCTGTTGCTCACGCCAATGCAGCCCAAGAGGAGGCTGGTGCTCACGTCCAATGCAGCCCATGCTCACGCCCAATGCAGTCTAAGATGATGTTGTTGATCACGTCCAAAGCAGCCCACGAGGTTAGCCTGCTGCTCACGTCCAAGGCAGCCCAAAAGCAAAGGGAGGAGACGTCCAAGGCAGCCCAAGAGCAAAGGGAGTTGCTGCTTACATCTAAAACAGCCCAAGAAGGCAACCAGCTGAGCACGTTCAAAGAGGCCCAAGAGAGTAACAATTCAGCTCATTCGGATAATCATTTGGGCTCTTTAAACACATCCAAATCACTCATGGATCTGTTGAATAATGCAGCCCATTCGGATAGCCCATTTGGCTCCTTAAAAACGTTAAAAAACGTCCAGCTTGCACTCCAAGGATAAGTTGAATAATTCAGCCTATTTTTAAGCTGAAATTAGTGTTTGTTAGGTTGTTAGCTACATTAGAGGAAGCTCTCTTATTACCACCTTCCCATTAATGTTTTCAGCTTTCTTTTCTTTATTTTTGTCTAGATAAAAGAGTCTATTTATATAGCCTCTTTAGCTGCAGATTAGTTACGTTAAATCCATTGCTTAGAATTGCTTTGTAATCATTTCACAAAATCAATCAAAGAACAAGAGAGTTTTTGGTTGGCATTGCTGTTGTTGCTTGGCTGAGCTTGTTTGTGTCAAACCGCCTTCGGATTGGTGCTTCGAGCCTTCACGAGTCCCTCTTTGTGCTAGTCCAGCAGGAGCTAGTGTAACGTTGTATTGGAGACGGGTCTAGGGCAGTCACGATTGGGGTTTTGGCTCTTCAGCCTTGGTTCCTTCATTGACTTTCTCTTTGGTTCTTCTCTCACCTTTCCTGCGCCATTCATCAACCTACGTCCATTCCGCCTTCAGAAATCGTTTCATTCAGCCCGGTTCGAGATCATTGTTCCTAGATCGACTCAAACACGGATTAACACCGTATCAGGTTAGCTATTTACTTGGTCAACTCTATCCTCTTGTAACTAATTAGATTTTCTTAGCATTTTTGTTTCATTTTTTTCTTTAATTCCAGCAGTAAGTTAAAAAAAAAAAAGGAAAATCCGAATTCAAAAAAAAAAAGGAAAGAAAGAAAAGAAAAAGAAAAGAAAAAGAAAAGAAAAGAAAAGAAATCAGCATTATATTCATTTCATTTCATTTCATTCTTGCTAGCTTATTCTTGTTTTATTTCATAGTTTGTAATAGTTGAAGTTGTGCTTGTTGCTAAGTGTTATTGTTCAGCAATCAAAGAGGACTACAAAGGAGCTCATCTCACTCAAAAGTTGTGCTTGCTAAGTGTTATTGTTCATCAACCAAAAAGGACTACAAAGGAGCTCATCTCACTCAAAGGGACCAAGCCATTCACGCCTAGCCTAGCTTCACCCTAGCCTAGCCACGTCTTGGCCCTCGCCTAGTTCACTTCACTCGAGCCACGCCCTAGCCTTGACCAGCCCTTCTACACACGCCTTCGGTGTCCAAGGTTTGCTTGCTTATGCTTGACGAGTAAGTTCTTTCAAGGCTTATCTTGAGTTCAAACTTTGAGTCCATACTTAGTTGCATATAACATTCGTGCAACTTGTCCTTTTTGTTTTGAGTCTTTCCTTCTCTTTTATTGAGTCAAACACGTTTTTAAGGTGATTGAAATCGAATTTCGCTTCTACTTTAAAGCTTTTGTTTGGCTAAGTATTGAACTCACGTGAGGTTTTTGACTAATACAAGACGAGCCATCAACAAGCTTGTTGAGCACCACTAGAGAGTGAGAGTTTGCTTTCGAGTGATACACTTGTGAGGTGTTTTTTGTTTTAGCTAACCTAACGTGTTTGAGTGTTTTAGTGTCTTTGAACAATGTCAGGAACTCCCGCAGGTACGCCAAGCCCCGAGCCTATCACCCCGGAGTTGTTTAACCTTATCAAGGGCTTGAAAGATAACATTGAAGGGTTAACTAAAAGGCTGTCCAAGTTGGAGGCGTCTAATGTAGTTCCGGAGCCTCGGCCACTAGGAGGCAACAGGGAGGTAGGAGACCACTCGAGGGCTCAACACCAAGGGTAAGACCGAATACCACTCCAAAGCCAACAAGAGGCGTTTCAAGCAGCCCGGCACTCTAATGCCACGCAGCCCTCTCGGAATGTCCAAGGCTTAGGCCACGCCGTGTCCTAACCAGGATGGGGAAATATTGCTTTCGAGTAGCACGTTTCTATCCCTTCTTCTCCTATTATACATGATAATTTGCATAACTATCCTCAACAGTTTCAGAATAAAGCTTATGAGCAGGATGAGGACGGTGATGGAGATGACGAGGAATGGAGGCCAAACGGGCGAAGGGAGCGCCAACAGCCCCGGAGACCTCATGACGGCCGGCGCCAAGACGAGTAGAGGCGTGAGCCCTATGGTGGCCAGCCAAGGAGGGAGCGAGATCCGGAGTATGATGGTTTTGGCAAAGTAAAGGTGAAGATCCCAAGCTTTGAAGGCAAATGTGACCCGGACGTGTACATGGCTTGGGAGGCGAAGATAGAGCAAATATGGTCATGCCATAACTTTCCCAAGCGTAAGAAGGTACATTACGCAACTCTTGAGTTTATTGATTATGCTATGATATGGTGGGATGATTTGGTGAAGGAAAGGAGGAGAACTATGGATGCACCGGTAGTTACTTGGGCACACATGAAGGCCTTGATGAGAGCTCGGTTTGTGCCTCAACATTACACTAGGGAATTGAGGCAAAGGTTGGAGAACTTGAGGCAAGGAGCCATGACCGCCGAGGAGACGTATAATGCCATGCAAATGGCCATGGTAAAGGCTAATGTGCGAGAGGATGAAGAGACTACAATGGCTAGGTATCTTCGTATTCTCAATTCAAGTTTTTCTAATGAGATAGATCTTTTTCCCTATAGCTCTATGACATAATTGCTCCACCTAGCAATCAAAGTAGAAAGGAAAATAAAGGCAAGAAGTCAAGGAGGTAAGGCTGCCTATGGCACGCCTAGCTCATGGAGGAGCCAAGGAGGTCGCCAACAAGGGAATTACAGCCGGGAGGTGCCAAGCAAGGAGAAGTTAGCCCCGGAGCAAGGAGGCCCACGCAAGGCTCCTTATGCAGCCCCTACCAAGCCCACGCCTACACTATCTAAATGCACTCAAGGGAGTACTTCTAACCCTTCATGTAGAGCTAGGGATATTGTATGTTTTAGGTGCCAAGGAAGAGGGCACATGATGAAGGAATGTCGTAACAAAAGAACTTTGCTAGTTAACCATTTAGGGCAATATGAGTCCGATTCTGAGCATGAGCATGATAATGATGATTTTGAGCTTAATATCCATGATCATGATGATTTGGATGATGATGGGATTAAATATGAGCAAGGAGATTGTTTATTAGCTAAGAGAGTGTTATTTGATCATCCTAGCTCATTCCTAGCTAACACTTCCATGATTTGTGATAAAAGTCTTGAGCATGATAATTCTTTGATAGCTAGGAGAACTTTAAGTGTACAACCTGCTCCTTGTGAAGATAACCAAAGAGAAAACTTGTTTCACACTAGATGCTCGGTTAAAGGAAAGGTTTGTAATGTTATTATTGATGGAGGAAGTTGTTGCAATATTGCTAGCACCGAAATGATATCTAAGTTGCAAATTCTTACATTTTATCACCCTAGGCCATATAAGCTGCATTGGATGAATGAATGTGGTGAGTTAAAGGTTAATAGGCAAGCTAAGATCACTTTTACTTTAGGCCATTATGAAGATACGGTTTTATGTGATGTTGTGCCTATGCAAGCTTGTCATGTGTTGTTAGGCCGCCCTTGGCAATATGATAGGAGAGTTATGCATGATGGTTTTACAAATAGATATTCTTTTGTATTCAATGGTAAAACCGTGACTCTTAAGCCTATGACTCCCTTGCAGATTGCGGAGGCATTTGAGAAGAAGAAGGCAAGTGAGCAAGAGGAAGGACAAGCTAAGAAGGGGAGCAAGCCGTCGAGCCAAGACCCCTCCCTAGCCACGCCTTCTAACCACCAGCCTAACACCCTTGTGTCCACGGCCACAAAACAGCCCACAACAGCCTTGTTAGCTTCCAAACTTGTGCTACAAAATGATTACCTACCCTTAGACACCACCTTGATGATGTTGTGTAAGGAGCTCACCTTGATGAGTGATGAAGCCAAGGCTAGCTTACCACCTACTATCTCAGCCATCCTTGAGGAGTTTAAGGATGTGTTTCCGGAAGAAATACCACACGGTCTTCCACCTTTGAGAGGTATTGAGCACCAGATTGACCTTATTCCCGGCGCCACACTCCCAAATAGACCAGCCTACCGAATGAACCCAAAGGAGAGTCAAGAGATCCAAGTGCAGGTTCAAGACTCCTAGACAAGGGTTACGTGAGGGAGAGCTTAAGTCCGTGCGCCGTGCCCGTGCTCTTGGTGCCTAAGAAGGACACCACATGGAGGATGTGTGTTGATTGCCGAGCTATCAACAACATCACCATCAAGTACCGCCACCCTATTCCCCGCCTAGATGACATGCTTGATGAGCTACATGGCGCCACCACCTTTAGCAAGATAGACCTACGGAGTGGCTACTACCATCAAATCCGAATGAAGGAGGGGGACGAGTGGAAAACAGCCTTCAAAACTAAGTTTGGTTTGTATGAATGGTTTGTTATGCCATTTGGGTTAACTAATGCTCCTTCTACTTTTATGCGCTTAATGAACTATGTTTTGAGACATTTTATAGGGAAGTTTGTTGTAGTATACTTTGATGATATTTTAATCTATAGCAGGTCCCTAGAGGAGCATGAAGAACATTTAAGGGAAGTAGTTCTTACCCTTAGGGCTGAACACTTGTATGCTAATCTTAAGAAATGTAGCTTTTGCACTAATGAGGTTATATTTCTTGGTTTTGTAGTGACTACACAAGGCCTACAAGTGGATGAGGAGAAGATTAGAGCAATCAAGGATTGGCCCACGCCAACCTCCATCAGCCAAGTAAGGAGTTTCCATGGACTTGCAAGCTTCTATAGGCGCTTTGTGAGAGACTTTAGTACCATTACTGCGCCCTTGACGGAAATTTGCAAGAAGCATGCGCCATTTGTGTGGGAGGAGGCGCAAGAACGTGCCTTTAGCAAGCTGAAATTGGTCTTAACCGAGGCGCCTTTGTTAGCTCTTCCCGACTTCACTAGGCCCTTTGAAGTGGAGTGTGACGCCTCGGGCATTGGCATAGGCGGTGTGCACATGCAAGAAGGTAAGCCTATTGCCTTCTTTAGTGAAAAGCTCAAAGGAGCATGTCTTAATTACTCTACCTATGATAAAGAGTTATATGCTTTGTTTAGAGTGCTTAAGACATGACAACACTACTTGTGGCCTAGAGAGTTTATTTTGCATTCCGATCATGAGTCTTTGAAGCATTTTCGGAGTCAAGATAAACTAGATAGGAGGCACGGTGGATGGAATTTATTGAGACTTTTCCCTATGTTATCAAGTATAAAAAGGGAAAAGACAATGTAGTGGCGGATGCCCTCTCTAGGAGGTACACATTGTTGACTACATTGGATGCTAAGGTTCCTTAGATAAATACTATTTGTTTGAGGGATTTTTGTTTCGTATTGATAAGGTGTGCATACCTAGGTGTTCCCTTCGATTGTTGCTAGTAAAAGAAGCCCATAAAGGAGGTTTAATGGGTCATTTTGGGAGGGATAAAACTTATGCTATGCTGCACTCACACTTTTATTGGCCACACATGCTTAGGAATGTTGAAAATGTGCTTAAAAGATGCTTAGAATGCCTTAGAGCTAAATCTAAAGTGAAGCCTCATGGATTGTACACACCTTTGCCAATCCCAACAGTCCCTTGGGAATACATTAGTATGGACTTTATTGTGGGATTGCCTAGGACTAAAAGAGGTAGCGACTCGATTTTTGTGGTTGTAGATCGTTTCTCAAAAATGGCTCACTTTATTGCTTGTCACAAAACTGATGATGCGGCCAATGTAGCTAATCTATTCTTTCGGGAAGTAGTTAGGTTACATGGAATTCCAAGGACACTAGTGAGTGATAGGGATGTTAAGTTCTTAAGTTATTTTTGGAAGACTCTTTGGGGAAAACTAGGCACGAAATTGTTATTTTCTACATCAAGCCATCCCCAAACTGATGAGCAAACGGAAGTAACTAATAGGACTTTAACCACACTTTTAAGGGCTGTCATAAAAAAGAATCTAAAGGAATGGGAGGATGTCTTGCCACATGTTGAATTTGCCTATAATAGAGTTGTGCATTCGTCTACTTCCATCTCTCCATTTGAGTGTGTTTGTGGTTTTAATCCACTAACCCCTTTTGATCTTACACCGTTGCCTAAGAATGAGCGAGTGGATTTAAGTGCTAAAACGCAGGTTGAACACATCAAGGAGCTACATAGGAGGACAAGGATTAAGCTTGAGGAGAAAGGAAAATACAATGCAGCCAAGGCAAACCAAGGAAGGAAGAAGGTTACATTTTGAGGCCGGTGACCTTGTATGGCTACACTTGAGGAAGGAGAGGTTTCAACAACTTCGGAAGTCCAAGCTCTCTCCAAGAGGAAACGGACCTTTCAAGGTGCTACACAAGGCTGGTGACAATGCCTATGTGCTAGACTTGCCGGACTACTATGCTTGTGATCCCACGTTCAATGTGAGGGACCTAAGCCCTTTTCCACCCCTTAGTGATGATCAAGGAAATTCGAGGTCGAATTCTTTTAAATAAGGGGAGAATGATGAAGGGTCATCCGAGCTAGCTCCATCTTCAACACCACAAGGAGCCCTAACAAGAGCTCAAGCCAAACGCCAAGCGGAGATGGATGCTATCTTCCTTGCCATGGTTCAAGAAGCTCACCCAAGCTCACCTCCAATGAGTCCAAGGTCCGTCATGATGCTTAGCCACATTGGACCAGCCAAGAAGAAGTTGAATGGAGCATAGGAGAGCCTCACGTGTGCATGTGCATGGATGAAGGCGTGAGAGGCTGGCTAAGAAGCTAGTTAGAGAGTGTTAAATAAAGCCTAGAATTAGTCTATTTTATGGACTTATTTAAAACACTCTAATTTGTAATTTTTGTATTTATTTCTTTTCCATTTTTAGGAGAGAAGGTCTAGGTTGTATATAAACCATTCTCTTAGCCTATTGTCTTGTGAGAATTGTGGTGTTAGCATAGCTTTCTCGTTCTTGTGTATGTCAATCTCCTTCGGGTTGGTGCTACAAGTCGAATCGAAGCAACCTCTTCGTGCCTTCGATAACTCTAGATCGATTGTGTGAAGTTGTAAGAAGCGGGGTCGAATCGTCATCGGTTTGGTTCTTGGATAATCGAATCCAAGGGTTCTATCGTTTTGTTCCTTTCGGTTCTTCCTTCCTATTTTCGTTCCCCCCTCTTTGTTTTGCACGTTTTCATTCATTCTTGTTTGCTGAATTTCGTTTCCTTCTATTCCCGAAAACAAGTTGCTCGTCTAGATCCGTTCTTCGCGGCTAATCCCCGTATCAGTCTCCTAGAGAGAGCATCCACTACAACATTATCCTTGCCCTTTTTATACTTTATGATATAAGGAAAAGTTTCTATGAACTCCATCCATCTACCATGTCTCCTATCTAACTTATCTTGACTCCTAAAATGTCTTAAGGACTCATGATCGGTACGTAGGACAAATTCACTAGGCCATAAATAATGTTGCCATGTTTTTAATACTCTAAACAATGCATAAAGTTATTTATCATACGTCGAGTAGTTTAAACATGCTCCCTTTAATTTCTCACTAAAAAATGCTAGTGGCTTACCCTCTTGCATGAGTACTCCTTCAATGCCAATACCCGAAGCATCACACTTGACCTCAAAAGGTTTGGTGAAGTCCGAAAGAGCTAGGAGAGGTGCATGGGACAGCCGCCACTTCAACTCCTTAAACGCCTTCTCTTGAGCATCTCCCCACACAAATGGCACCTTCGTCTTTGTCAAGGACGTGAGTGGGGCTGCTATGGTGCTGAAATCTCGCACAAAACGTCTATAGAAGGTTGCTAGGCCGTGGAAACTCCTCACTTGACCGACGGTTGTGGGAGTAGGCCATTCCTGGATTGCCTTGATCTTCTCTTCATCCACCTCTGGACCTTTTGTGCTCACTACAAAACCAAGAAAAACAACTTGATTAGTAATAAACTCGCATTTCTTCAAATTAGCATACAAATATTCAATTCTAAGAGTTGCAAGTACTTCCCTCAAATGTTCCGCATTTCTTCAAAGTAAACCACAACAAACCTACCAATGTAGTGTCTCAACAGGTGATTTATCAATCTCATAAATGTGCTAGGAGCATTGTTAAACCAAATGGCATCACTAGCCACTCACAAACACCAAACTTAGTCTTGAATGCCGTTTTCCACTCATCTCCCTCCCTCATTCTGATTTGGTGATAACCACTCCTAAGGTCGATCTTAGAGAACAATGTGGCTCCATTTAACTCATCTAACATGCCATCTAAATGTGGGATACGGTGGCGGTACTTAATGGTGATGTTGTTGATGGCTCTACAATCAATACACATCCTCCATGTACTATCCTTCTTAGGCACTAAGAGGACGGGAACTGATGTAGGACCATCTGATGAACCATTGCACAACTCACACAAAGAATATCAAGCTCCCATTACTAGGGCAAGAGCTAAGGAGATCCAAGAAGCTACGTCAAGGGAAGTGCTATTGCATGGCACCATGCGTGAATTATTTAACTTCCATAAATCATGTATTAATCTCTTGGTGAATGCAGGGGTGAACATGAAAAGGGGAGAGACCATGCAGACATTGGAACATCATGAGGAGGAGCTTGATCATGTAGCCAAGCAAGTCAATAAGCCAAGTGATCAAGACGTGGGCAAGGTGGGGAAGGTGGATGAACAAGCAAGCATAGGAAATGGACCAGCGAGCATGACGCTATCGAGCCCGAACCCCAGACTCTGTTCGACTTCCTTCGAGCCATTTGGCGTGAACCCTAATTTCCGTCTAGCCTTGCCGATACACTCCGGCCCTAACCCGACGCCATTTCGACAAGGTCTCAATCTCCGCCCGGAGTGGCTGTCAAGCTCGACGTCGCTAACCTCCCGGGCCGTCCAAAAGGGTATCCATTTCCCTCAGTCGGGCCGCCTAGCTGGGCCCTAAGACCCGTCCAGTCATGCATGGGTTCCTTGGAGAAGTCAACCTATTTTTATGCTATTAGTTTGTATGTTAGACTATTAGCTACATTTGTGGGAGCTCTCTTGTTACCTCCTTCCACCAATGTATTTAGTTTTCTTTTCTTTTATGTTGTCTAGATAAAAGAGTCTATATATAGTTTTCTTTAGTTGCTAAGGTAGGGACGTTTTCTTTTGCTAAGAATTACATATTGTAATCCATTCACAAAATCAATCAAAGAACAAGAGAGTTTTTGGTTGGCATTGTCGTTGTTTGCTTGGCTGAGCTTTCTTGTGTCAACCGCCTTCGGATTAGTGCTTTGAGCCTTCACGAGTCCCTCTTTGTGCTAGTCCCGCCGGAGCTAGTGTAAGGTTGTATTGGAGACGGGTCGAGGGCATTCACGAGGCGGGGTCTTGGCTCTTCAGACTTGGTTCTTCTTCGTTGGTTCTCTTTGGTCCCTCTCAACGTCCTCTTGCGCCTATCCCCATCCCCACGTCTCATTCCGCATCGGGATTCGCTTTATTCATCCGGATTTGGGATCATTGTACCTAGATCGGCTAATCCACAGTTTAATCCTGTGTCAGTTGGTATCAGAGCTCAGTTTGTACAAGTGATCAGTTCCTTTCTTCTTTGTTAACCATTTCACTTATTGCTTAACTAATTGTGGTTTGACTTGTGCTTGAAGTGTGCAAAATCCAAAGCCAAAGGTTTTCTTAGGGCCGGTCAACATTTTGAGGAGAGGTAAAAACAAAAAAAAAAGAAAGAAAGAAAACCGTCACCACCGAGATCATAGTCTTCTTTCTCTCCCACAAGTCTTTTGACAAAGTCTAAGAGATCATTCAAAAAAAAAAAACTACCGGCCCTTCCATTAATCGGTCACCAAGCACAAGGAAAAGTCCCCTTTTAGTGAGAATTTCATAAAACATCTTCTTCTTCAAACATCTCTTTCGTCATTCAAACCTCAAACCATCATACCTATATAACCCAAACGGTCAATACTCCGGTTAGGGGTGTCTTGATCCATCTCCGACACTAGCATCAGTTTCGGTAGTTTTGGATCCAAAGGGGTTGCTAAGAAGGTTCGAAAATCGTGATCTTGAGGTGTTTTGATCCTTACAACTCGAGCCACAAGCGAGGCAATACCAACGAGTGAGTGAGCGATACACAAGTGAGATCTTTGTTTTCTAACCTAATCAATTCTTTCTTTGTTTGTTTGCTTGAGCATGTCTAGGTCCCTAAGCCCAAGCAAGACTAGCAGCGAGACCATCACGCCTGAGATGCTCAACCTATTGAAGCAATTGTCCGACTCCGTAGCTAGCCTATCCAAACGGTGGAGTCTATGGAAGCACGCACCCCACCATCTCGTGCAACACCTTTGAGAACCAACTACGAGTTTGGTGGCCCCTCGCACGTGACTAGAGAGATGGGTCATCCCGATCAAGGTAATATACATTCCAACGTCCTCCCTAATGCTTCTAACATGCAATCATTTGTTGACGATTTTCAGCGTCAGAATGAGGCTCCTTTTGAGGACCATACCTGGGAAGATTACCATCGACCATTCCAACAACCGAGGCAAGGACGAGAATGGGAGCATTTACGACTCTATCAAGAACAAGACGGTCTTGACAAAGTCAAAATCAAAATTCCCGTCTTTGAAGGAAAATGTGATCCCGACATCTACATGGAGTGGGAAACTAAGGTCGAGCAAATCTAGTTGTATCATAACTTCAGCGACCCTAGAAAGGTTCAACTAGCAGCCCTAGAGTTCCAAGGATATGCCTTGTTATGGTGGGACCACGTGGTAAAGGAAAGAGTGCGGACTTTGGATCCCCAAATCACCACATGGGAACACATGAAAGCACTAATGAGGTCTAGGTTCATTCCCCCCTCCCATTATACCCGAAAACTTCGACAATGGCTAGAAAATTTGAGACAAGGCTCTCTTAGCGCTGAGGAAGCCTACACCAACATGCAAGTTGCCATGGTGAAAGCCAACGTCCTAGAAGATGAGGAAAACACTATGGCTAGGTATCTTCGTATTCTTAACTCTAATTTGGCTAATGAAGTTGATATGTATCCTTACAAAACCATGGAGCAATTACTACACTTGGTCATCAAGGTGGAAAGGAAGACTAAGGTGCGAAACCGAGAACACAAGCCGCCTTATGGGACGTCCAACGCCTGGAAATCACAAGGGAGCCGGCTACCTAGCCAAAGTAAGGATCAAGGAGGCCATAAGGAGGAGAGAAAACCGGCATCTACGGGCCAAGAAGGCCAAAGAAGACCTTCTACACCTTCCACTACACCACGACCCTTGAATGAGCCTTCAAGTGGTCCTCGAGGGAGTACTCCTAACTCTAACTCTAGAACTAGGGACATTGTGTGTTTTAAATGCCAAGCTAGAGGACACATGAGTAGGGAATGTCCTAATAGATGCACGTTTATCATAAATCATCTAGGGCAATATGAAAGTGAAGATGACGTGGAACTGGATGATGAAAATGCCTTAATTAATGACCATGAGCAAAATGAGAATGATGATTGCATTGAGTATGAACAGGGTGAATCTTTGATAGCTAGGTGAACCTTGTTGTCCAACTAGCACCTTGTGAGGATAACCAACTTGAAAATCTATTTCATACTAGATGTAGCATTAAAGGAAAAGTGTGTAATGTGATAATTGATGGGGGAAGTTGTTGCAACATAGCTAGCATGAAATGGTCAACAAGTTACAACTTCTTACATTTTATCACCCTAGGCCATATAAGCTGCATTGGATGAATGAGTGTGGAGAACTTAAGGTCAATAAGAAAACTAGGGTCAATATAACATTAGGGTCATATGAGGACATTATTATATGTGATGTTGTGCCTATGAATGCTTGTCACTTGTTGCTTGGTCGTCCATGGCAATATGATAGGAAAGTTGTGCATGATGGGTTTTCTAATAAATATAGCTTTGAGTATAAAGGCAAAACCTTAACACTTAAACCTATGACGCCTTTACAAATAGCCGAGTATTATGAGAACAGAGGGTAGAGCAAGAAACCCCTCAAAAGTCTAAATGTCACGGCCTAAGAGTAAGAAGGACAAAACCCATCAAACACTGTTGGCACAACCAACCAGTAGCTATCTTGAGTCTAGGAATGAATATGTCACTAACTATGTTTCTATGGATGTGCTAATGATGAGTTTGTGTAAGGCATTAGTGACGGTACCTCATGACTTTAAGAGTACACTTCCTAGCTCTATCCAGGGGCTATTAGACGAGTTTAAGGACGTCTTTCCTGAGGAAGTTCCGGCTGGCTTGCCGCCCATTAGGGGCATTGAACACCAAATAAATTTAATACCCGGAGCCACCCTTCCCAATAGACCCGCCTATAGGATGAAGCCTAAGGAAGCACAGGAAATTCATAACCAAGTTCAAGACTTGCTAGATAAAGGGTATGTCCGGGAAAGCCTAAGTCCTTGTGCCGTTCACGTCCTTATAGTACCCAAGAAGGATAATACTTGGAGAATGTGTATTGATTGTAGAGCAATCAATAATATCACTATCAAGTATAGACACCCGATTCCCCGTCTAGATCACATGCTTGATGAGTTACATGGGGCCACCATTTTCACTAAGATTGACTTTAGGAGTGGCTACCATCAAATTAGAATGAGGGAAGGGGATGAATGGAAAACGGCCTTTAAAACCAAATTTGGTCTCTATGAGTGGCTAGTAATGCCTTTTGGTTTAACTAATGCCCCTAGTACCTTCATGAGATTGATGAATCATATTTTGAGACCTTATATTGGTTTATTTGTTGTAGTGTACTTTGATGACATTCTTATCTATAGTAAGTCTTTAAAGGAGCATGAAAATCATTTGAGAGATGTGCTTGCTACATTGTGTATAGAATACTTGTATGCTAATATTAAAAAATGTGATTTCTATACTAACCGAGTGATCTTCCTTGGTTTTGTAGTAAGTGCCAATGGCTTGCAAGTGGATGAGGATAAGATTAAGGCAATCAATGAATGGCCCATTCCTAGGTCGGTTGGTGAAGTAAGGAGTTTCCATGGCCTATGATGAGGGACCATCACCAACAACCCCTACTAGTCCTACAATGCAAGGGTCAATCACTAGATCAAGGGCAAGAGCAATTCAAGAGGAGGTGTCCAACTTGTTGGTGTCCTTAGCTCCTAAGGAGACCATTGACGATCTATTGCTGACTGAGGCTTCCTTAGTCACGTTAATGACGATTCCCGATGACTTGGACGTGGAAGGGAGACCATGCACACGTGATTTGGAGCCATGCAAGAGCAAAGAAGAGACACTTGTTCCGGAATTGCAAGAAATGGAAGATTGAGGCTTTTGGAGCTTCTTTTGTATTTTATATAATCTTTGGGTATAAAATGAAAGACTTTTTATAACCTTTAGGTTCAAAACATTTTAAGGGTTATTTTTATTTGTTTTAGTTGTTTTATTTATTTTATTGTCTTTTTGACAAATGTTTTTCCTTTTTTAGATAGGAGGCTTTCTAGGCATATAAAAAGCCTCCCTTAACTTCTTCCCAAATTAGATAGATTTTAGCAAAACTTGATAAACCGTCTCTTTTAGAGCTTTTGTTCCTATTCAGAAAATTCAATCAATAAAGTGAGCCATTGATTGAATTGTTGTGAATCCCTGCTAGATTGATCTTGTGTGTGTTATTCTCTTTAGAGATTGGTGCTACTAGTCAATACTAGTCCCTCCTTGTGCTTGTCTCCATTGAAAGCCTGTGTAAGGTTATAGAAGAAAGGGTTGAAGGCATCATCTTGCTTGGGTTTTGATCAAGGTTCTTGTAAGGGAGTTGTTTGGTTCTTTTGGATCTACTTCTACCAAACATTCCACGTTCCATTTCATTCTCTTTCTTCCCTTTTGTCCAACGTCATTTCTGGTTCTAAACAATCTTATTTTGCGTGCCATTTGCCAAGGAAAACGTCCATTGTTGGTCTTCAAGGATTCCCAATCTAGATCTAGTCATTTGCGGCCCCAACCCGCATTAAAGTGGTATCAGAGCTAGTTGATTGCGAGTCCGGAATAAGCCATCACCATTGACGGTTTGAGTATCTTCTTTGAGTCTTTTCTTTGTTTGAGTCATTTGCTTCATCTTAAGAGTCCATTTGAGTCTAATTTGCTTTGTTTCTTGTGTTTATTGGAGAAGAGAGAAAGCCAAGCCAAAACAGCCATTTTCCAGCCATTCTACATCACCTTCATCAGCCATTGTTCATCCAAAACGTCCAGCTGCATCCTCTTGGCAAATAACCGTTCAAAAAAAAAAGAAGGGGACCACTCTCCAAAACAAATCAGTCGTTGCAAGTAGGAGAGAGAGGCCACAAAAGCTCCTTATTTGTAGCAACAACAAGAGACTACTTCTAGTTAGTTATCTCTTATTTCTTTTCAATTTTTAATTTCATTCCTCTCTCCTATTTTCTTCCACAAAACGTCAGCCAAGGAACACAAAAGAAAAACAAAGAAAAAGAAATATTTTCTCATATATTTCATCATCCTACATATCATACATTTCATATCATATTCTGTACTAACCTAAGTTGTGTAGAAGCTAGAAAAACAAGTGTTTTTGCAATCTGATTGTGAAAGGGTCATTGAGACTACGAACAAGAGTTACCTACCTCATTTCTTATCCATCACCTCGCAAGTGTATCACTCAGAAAATAAGGGTCTCTCACTCTCTAGTGGTGTGATACAAGCTTGTTGATGGCTCGTCTTGTATTAATGAAAAACCTCACGTGAGTTCGATGCCTAGTCAAACTAAGCTTTTAGATAGAAACAAGATTCGATTTCAGTCACTTCAAAAGCGTGTTTGACTCAACAAAATAGAAGAAAAGACTCAAACGGAAAGGACAATTGCGCGAATGTTATATGCAACTAAATGACTCAAAATTTAGAACTCAAGATAAGCTTTTAAAGAACTTATTCGTAAGACCCAAGAAGTGAACCCTAGACACCGTAGGATGAGGTTAAGGAAGGTTGAGCTATGGTGTTTGATGGCCGAAAATGGACAGTAGCTAGGTGTGGCTAGATAGGTTCAACGAGATGCTTGGTTCTTCCTCCGACTAAGACGAGATACTTGAATGAAGTCCTTTCTTGAAGTCCTCTTTGTTGCTGAATAACACTAGGCTAATTACAAACTATGAATAAGAAAGAATGAAATAAAAACAATATAAACTAGAATGAAATGAAAAGATCTTATTCCTTTTGGTTTTTTTTGATCACGGATTTCTTTCTTCTTCTTTTTTTTTTCCTTTTTCTTTTCTTTTTTTTTACTCAAGAAATCAGAAATAAGAAGAAACAAAAATTGAAAGAAATAAAACAAAATTCTTCTTTGCAGATAAATGTGGGCGTGTTGCAAATCTTCAGGATAAGATCAAATCTCAACTCCTATATTGTTGCAACAGATTCAACGTGCCAGATCTGTAGGAGGAAAAATAACTGCTTCAAGCTCTGTGCTGGATTTGTAGGAAATACGCTGAATCAACTCCAATTCTGCGTGTATTGGATGCAGGAAGAGAAACAACCAAGTTTGGTTTTTGTTCCACTGGTTCAAGTGAGGCTAATGTGGCTGAAGAAAAAAATGGTGGTCTGATGGTGGTTGGTGTGGTGCTATGGTGGTTTCCGGTGTCCAGAACTCACAAAACAAGGAACAAACTCGTTAGACTCAAACAAAGCTTAGAGTAGAAGAGAGAAATGGAAATAGACTCAAACAAAAGACAATGATCAATTGCAATGATCAAAACAGACTCTTTTTGTGATTTTATGATTGATTTACAGAATTTTTTGGTGGTTGGACGTCAACTGTTTTCTGATAACATCTGGTTAGCCGCGATGAACGGATCTAGACAAACAACCTGTTCTGAAGAATGAAGAACACACGAAATTAACAAACATAGACAACAATGAAAAATTAGAAAACCTAAAGGGGCAAGAAGAACCGAAAGGAACAATGATAGAACCCTTGGATTCGAGATCCAAGAACCAAACCAGTGACGATTCGACCACGCTTCTTACAATTCCACACTATCGATCTGAGAATCGAGAGCAGGAAGAGGGTGCCTTGTTTGTCTTGCAACACCAATCCCGAAGGAGATTGACATACACAAGAACGAGAAAGCCAGATCACACACACAAACTTACGAGACAAGAATGATTGAATTCTCTTGGATTCAATTTTTAAAATGCTCTCAGCAAAAC
Source organism: Fagopyrum homotropicum (assembly GCA_033239125.1). NCBI lineage: Eukaryota > Viridiplantae > Streptophyta > Magnoliopsida > Caryophyllales > Polygonaceae > Fagopyrum > Fagopyrum homotropicum. The sequence continues at coordinate 67,308,322 of BSWB01000005.1, forward strand.
TTGTATAAACTTGACTAACTACAAAAGAAGAGAGAAAAGGCTTTATATACATCCTAGGCCTTTTCTTCTAAAACAGAAAAAAGAAACTAATGACAATAATTACATTGAGAGAGAGTTAAATAAAGCCCAGCAAACATAGAACACAATTGGGCCTAATTAAACTCTCCTATTCAGCCTCTCACGTCCACATACTTAAATGAATGTTCCAGCCATGCACATGCACACACGTGAAACCACTTGTATCTGATTTCAAGGCCTCCGTCTGTCCTTTGAAATGCGTCCCAAGGCCTGCCCAGCAACTAGAAATACAATTTAAGCTCCATTAATCATCTTGGTTGGGATGTGTTTGTGGCTGATCCACAAGATGCTCCTTAGACTTGATAAAGGTGGACTTGGTTGAGCTTCATGGGCCATGTTTAGGAAAAGAGCATCCATCTCAGCTTGACGTTTAGCTTGTGCTCTTGTTAGAGTCCCTTGAGGTGGTGAAGGAGGAGTTAGCTCATATGATCCTTCATAATTCTCCCCTTCTTTGGAAGAATTCGACCTCGAATTGTCTTGATCATCATCCAGGAGCGGAAAAGGACTTAGATCCCTCACATTGAATGTGGGATCACAAGCATAATCATCCGGCAAGTCAAGCACATAGGCGTTGTCACCCGCCTTGTGTAACACCTTGAAAGGCCCATTTCCTCTTGGGGAGAGCTTGGATTTCCGAAGCTGTTGAAACCTCTCCTTCCTCAAAAGTAGCCATACAAGGTCGCCGGCTTCAAATATAATCTTCTTGCGTCCTTGATTCGTCTTTTCTGCTTTGTATTTGCCTTTCTCCTCGAGCTTGATCCTTGTCCTACTATGTAGCTCCTTAATGTGTTCAACCTGCGTTTTAGCACTTAAATCCACTCGCTCCTTCTTAGGTAACGGTGTAAGATCAGAAGGGGTTAGCGGATTAAATCCATAAACACACTCAAAGGGAGAGATGGAAGTAGATGAGTGGACGACTCTATTATAGGCAAACTCAACATGTGGGAAGACATCTTCCCATTCTTTCAATTTCTTCTTGATGACAGCCCTTAGAAGTGTTGTTAGGGTCTTATTAGTTACTTCTGTTTGCCCATCAGTTTGGGGGTGGCTTGATGTAGAAAATAACAACTTAGTTCCTAGCTGTCCCGAAAGAGTTTTCCAAAAGTAACTCACGAACAACATCCCTATCACTCACTATTGTCCTAGGAATACCATGTAACCTATCTACTTCCCGAAAGAACAAATTAGCTACATTGGTTGCATCATCAGTTTTCTGACAAGCAATAAAGTGAGCCATCTTAGAGAATCGATCTACAACCACAAATATCGAATCCCTACCTCTTCTAGTCCTAGGCAATCCCACTATGAAATCCATGCTAATGTCTTCCCAAGGGGCTGTGGGGGTTGGCAAAGGTGTATACAATCCATGAGGATTCAATTTCGATTTAGCTCTAAGGCACTCTAAACACCTTTTAAGCACATTTTCAACATCCCTAAGCATATGTGGCCGAAAAAATTTGAGTGCAGCATAGCATAAGTCTTATCCCTCCCAAAATGACCCATTAAACCTCCTTTATGGGCTTCTTCTACTAACAACAAACGAAGGGAACACCTAGGTATGCACACCTTATCTACTCGAAATAGAAATCCGTCAGACAAATAGAATTTATCTAAGGAACCTTTTTTGCACACAAAGCTTATATGTTTCTCCAAAGTCAAGATCAGATTCATAGAGCTCCTTAATGTAAACAAATCCTAACACCCTAGCATCCAATGTAGTTAGCAATGTATGCCTCCTAGAAAGAGCGTCCACAACTACATTGTCTTTTCCCTTTTTATACTTGATAACATAGGGAAAAGTCTCAATAAATTCCATCCATCTAGGCCACAAGTACAACTCCTATGCCAATTCCCGATGCATCAAACTCCACTTCGAAAGGCCTAGTGAAGTCAGGGAGAGCTAGTAAGGGTGCCTCGGTGAGAACCAACTTCAGCTTGTTGAAAGCACGTTCTTGAGCTGCTTCCCACACAAATGGTGCATGTTTCTTGCAAATCTCCGTCAAGGGTGCAGAAATGGTACTGAAGTCTCTCACAAAGCGCCTATAGAAATTGCAAGCCCATGGAAACTCCTTACATGGCTAATGGATGTAGGTGTTGGCCAATCTCGAATAGCTCTAATCTTCTCCTTATCCACTTGTAGACCTTGTGCAATCACTACAAAACCAAGAAATATAACTTCATTAGTGCAAAAGCTACCTTTCTTCAGGTTGGCATACAAGTGTTCAACCCTAAGAGTAAAAACAACTTCCCTTAGATGTTCTTCATGCTCCTCTAGGGACCTGCTATAGATTAAGATATCATCAAAATACACTACAACAAATCTCCCTATGAATTGTCTTAACACATGGTTCATTAAACTCATAAAAGTAGATGGAGCATTGGTTAACCAAAATGGCATAACAAGCCATTCATGCAACCCTAATTTAGTCTTGAAGGCTAATGGTTTATTAACATATTGTAGATGCCCCACAGGATAGGCGTGTTGCTAGAGTGGCAGGCCGAGGACCTCTCGTACATAGGATGTTATGGTCTTTTGGGGTTGGTTACTTTTCCCTCCTACGTGAGGATGATCTTTTGTTACCTCTTGTGTGAGGACGTTGTTGTCTATACTCAGCTATGTTGTTTTACCTTTTGGTTGTACAATTTATATAATTTTATGCATTTGTTTTATATCTGTCAATGCCATGTTGTAATGTCTAGTGAACTTGTTGTCAGGCTAGGGTCATGATCCATTGTGAGATCTTAGCCCAATGTGACATCCCGAGTCCCGCGGATTTGGAGTGTTTCATATTCGATGTTCAACCTTATGTTCGGTTGTTAGCCTTGGAGAGTCTTTGTGAGAGGGACCATCACCAACAGCCCCTACTAGTCCTACAATGCAAGGGCGAATCACTAGATCAAGGGCAAGAGCAATTCAAGAGGAGGTGTCCAACTTGTTGGTGTCCTTAGCTCCTAAGGAGATCATTGATGATCCATTGTTGATTGAGGCTTCCTTAGTCACGTTAATGACGATTCCTGACGACTTGGACGTGGAAGGGAGACCATGCACACGTGATTTGGAGCCATGCAAGAACAAAGAAGAGACACTTGTTCCGGAATTGCAAGAAATGGAAGATTGAGGCTTTTGGAGCTTCTTTTGTATTTTATATCATCTTTTGGTATAAAATGCAAGACTTTTTATAACCTTTAGGTTCAAAACATTTTAAGGGTTAATTTTATTTGTTTTAGTTGTTTTATTTGTTTTATTGTCTTTTTGACAAATGTTATTCCTTTTTTTTATATAGGAGGCTTTCTAGGCATATAAAAAGCCTCCCTTAGCTTCTTTCCTGATTAGATAGATTTCAGCCAATTGATAAACCGTCTCTTTGAGAGCTTTTGTTCCTATTTAGAAAATTCAATCAATAAAGTGAGCCATTGATTGAATTGTTGTGAAAAACTGCTAGATTGTTCTTGTGTGTGTTAATCTCTTTAGAGATTGGTGCTACTAGTCAATACTAGTCCTTCCTTGTGCTTGTCTCCATTGAACGCTTGTGTAAGGTTATTGAAGAAATGGCTGAAGGCATCATCTTGCTTGTGTTTTGATCAATCTGATCAAGGTTCTTGTAAGGGAGTGTTTTGGTTCTTTTGGATCTACTTCTACCAAACATTCCACGTTCCTTTTCATTCTCTTTCTTCCCTTTTGTCCAACGTCATTTCTAGTTCTAAACAATCTAATTTTGCGTGCCATTTGTCAAGGAAAAACGTCCATTGTTTGTCTTCAAGAATTCTCAATCTAGATCTAGTCATTTGCGGCCCCAACCCGCATCAAAGTGGTATCAGAGCTAGTTGATTGCGAGTCTGGAATCAACCATCACCAATGACGGTTTGAGTATCTTCTTTGAGTATTTTCTTTGTTTGAGTCAATTGCTTCATTTTAAGAGTCTATTTGAGTCTAATTTGCTCTGTTTCTTGTGTTTATTGGAGAAGAGAGAAAGCCAAGCTAAGACCGCCATTTTCCAGCCATTTTACATCACTTTCTTCGCCTGTTCTTCATAAAAAACGTCCAGCTCTTTTTTTCTCTTGTCAAATAACTTCCCAACACAATTTTAGAAGCAAATGGGGACCACTCCTCCAAAGACAAATCAGACGTTGCAAAATAGAAGAGAGAGGCCACAAAAAGCTCCTAAATTGTAGCAACAACCAAGAGACTACTTCTAGTTAGTTATCTCTTTTTCTTTTCAATTTTATTTTCATTCCTCTCCTATTTTTATTACAAAAAGAACACCAGCCAAGGAAGGTCCTACATTTAATTAAAAAGGAAGGACATTTTATCATATCATTTCATCCTTCCAATCTATCATACATATCATATCATATTCTATACCAACCTAAGTTGTGTAGAAGCTAGAAAAACAAGTGTTTTTGCAATCTAATTGTGAAAGGATCATTGAGACTACAAACAAGAGTTACCTACCTCATTTCTTATCCATTACAATTACCTAAAACCAACATTTAACAGCCGGCCATATCTCTCTCCATTGCATAAGGACAAGGTAAGTGAAGCTCTCTTCTTAGTCTCTTGTGTCTCTATCTTTCTTGTTTCATTCTAATTCTATAATATCTTGAGTTTACCATCTTTGAGAGTCCATAACAGCCTCTTACATCTTTCTTTGAGTCTTGAGTCTTATCTCCATCTCTTAGTGTCTATCATAATGTTTTTCTGTTGTAAACTTTCAAGCAGCCGTGTATTACCTTTATTCAAATCAAGGAGTGTGCTAGTTGAGCTAAGTCATTGATCTTAGAAGGAGTTTTAATCCATCCAAATCAATTGCATCAAATAGCTTGTGATCAACACAACTTGAGTGTGAGTGTGAGAGTAAACACTTGTGAGAATTTTTTGTTTTATCTAATTCAACTAGCTTGCTTGTTTTGTGTGTTTTTTTTATCATGTCTAGGTCTAATAGTCCAAGCAAGTCCCAAAGCAGTGAGCCAATGCACCCGGAGACATTTGTTATGTTGAAGCAACTAATGGATTCAGTGGCAAGATTGACCCATCGGATTGGCACGTTGGAGCCTCGGCCAACACCCATGGCCACGCCACAGCCGAGGTCCACTTTCGAGCTAGGAGGCACATCTAGAGATGCCCCTAGAGAAACAACCCCTGACTCACCCCAAAGAACACCTCAAGGGCAAGGTATGAGACATGCTAACACTCTTCCTAGAACACCTAATGTGCAAGGTTTTGTTGATGATTTTCAGGAGCCACAAGAGGATGTTGAGGAAGAAGGTATGTGGAGAGAGTTCCCTAGGCGTCACCCACAGCCAAGGAGAGGACGAGAATATGAGCCATTTAGGCCTTATCAAGAGCTAGATGGAATAGGGAAAGTGAAGGTCAAGATCCCCAGCTTTGAAGGCAAGTGTGACCCGGATTCTTAAATGGATTGGGAGACTAAATTGGAGCAAATTTGGTCTTTTCATCACTTTGGAGAGCAAAGGAAGGTCCAGCTTGCATCATTGGAGTTCCAAGGCTATGCACTAGTATGGTGGGATCATCTTGTCAAGGAAAGGAGAAGAACTTTGGATCCGGCCATCATTACATGGGAATAAATGTAGGCCTTGATGAGAGCTCGTTTTGTACCTCAACATTATGCTAGGGAGCTGAGGCAAAGGTTGGAGAACCTTAGACAAGGAGCCATGAGTGCCGAAGAGGTCTACACCTCTATGCAAATGGCAATGGTGAAAGCTAATGTGGTTGAAGGTATCTACGCATTTTAAACTCATCTTTGGCTAATGAAATTGATGTGTACCCTTATAGTACCATGGTGGAGCTGCTGCATTTGGCAATCAAAGTAGAGAAGAAGACGAAGGTTAGGAACCAAGGTGCCAAGACAAGCTTTGGAGCTACAAGATCATGGAAAGCACAAAATAGCCGGCCTCAAGGGTCCTACAGCCGTGAGCCTACATCCACCAAGGAGGACCGAAAAGCATCAACCATGGACCAAGGAGCACAAAGAAGGAGCTCAACACCTCATTCATCTTCTAGACCCTTAAATGAGCCTTCAAGTGGTCCTAAAGGGAGTACCTCTGACTCTACTCTTCGTTCTAGAGATATTGTGTGTTTTAAATGTCAAGGTAGAGGTCATATGAGGGATTGTCCTGATAAGAAAATTTTGATTTTAAATCAATTTGGACAATATGAGAGTGAGGGTGAGCATGAAAACGATGATAACACCAACCTTAATGGACTGTATGAAATTGGTAGTGATAGTGATGAGGGCATTGAATATGAGCATGGAGAATCATTAATAGCTAGAAGAACTTTGCATGCTAAGCTAGCTCCGTGTGAGGATAATCAAAGAGAGAACCTATTTCATACTAGATGTCTAATTAAAGGAAAGGTATGTAATATGATCATAGATGGAGGTAGTTGTTGCAATATAGCTAGCACTGATTTGATTAATAAGTTGCAAATTACCACATTTTATCACCCTAGGCCTTATAAATTGCATTGGATGAATGATTGTGGAGAATTATAAGTAAATAGGCAAGCTAGAGTTACTATCACTTTAGGTAGCTATGAGGACACCATTACTTGTGATGTAGTTCCCATACAAGCTTGTCATATTTTTTTGGGACGTCCATGGCAATTTGATAGGAGAGTTAAGCATGATGGTTTTACTAATAGGCATACCTTTGAATTTAATGGTCAAACACTAACTCTTAAGCCTATGACACCATTGCAGATTGCTGAATTTTATGAGAAGAAGGAGTTGAGTGTGAAGCAAAATGAAGGGAAAAAGAGAGGGGATAGCTCACGGCCTAAATCAGAACCCATGGCCAAGACTGGCACAACCCTATTAGCCACACCTTCTAGTGCCCTTCTAGCATCCAAGGAGGAGTACATCCTAGATTACATCCCTTTAGATGCCATTCTTGTGAGATTGTGCAAGACCTTAGTGACTTTGAGTGATGAAGCCAAGGCCACCCTACCTAAGCCCATCCTAGCTATCCTAGATGAGTTTAGTGATGTGTTTCCCGACGAGATACCGACTGGCCTTCCACCTTTTAGAGGTATTGAGCACCAAATAGACCTTATTCCCGGTGCTACACTCCCAAACCGTCAAGCTTATAGGATGAACCCTAACGAGAGCCAAGAGATACAAAACAAAGTGCAAGAAGTCCTACATAAGGGTTATGTAAGGGAGAGTTTGAGTCCTAGTGCCATTCCCGTCCTCTTAGTGCCTAAGAAGGACAATACATGGAGGATGTGTGTTGATTGAAGAGCCATCAACGACATCACCATTAAGTACCGCCACGCTATCCCACGTTTAAATGACATGTTAGATGAGTTGAATGGAGCCACATTGTTCTCTAAGATTGACCTTAGGAGTGGTTATCACCAAATCAGAATGAGGGAGGGAGATGAGTTGAAAACGGCATTCAAGACCAAGTTTGATCTTTATGAGTGGCTAGTGATTCAATTTGGTTTAACCAATGCTCCAAGCACAATTATGAGATTGATCAATCACGTGTTGAGACATTACATTGGTAGGTTTGTTGTGGTTTACTTTGATGACATCCTCATCTATAGTAAGTCACTTGAAGAGCATGAGGAACATTTGAGGAAAGTAGTTGCAACTCTTAGAATTGAATATCTGTATGCTAATTTGAAGAAATGTGAGTTTAGTACTAATCAAGTTGTTTTTCTTGGTTTTGTAGTGAGCACAAGAGGTCTAGAGGTGGATGAAGAGAAGATCAAGGCAATCTAGGAATGACCTAGTCCCACAACCGTCGGTCAAGTGAGGAGTTTCCACGGCCTAGCAACCTTCTATAGACATTTTGTGCGAGATTTCAGCACCATAGCAGCCCTATTCACGTCCTTGACAAAGAAGAAGGTGCCATTTGTGTGGGGAGATGCTCAAGAGAAGGCGTTTAAGGAGTTGAAGTGGCGGATGTCCCATGCACCTCTCCTAGCTCTTCCGGACTTCACCAAACCTTTTGAGGTCGAGTGTGATGCTTCGGGTATTGGCATTGGAGTATTCATGCAAGAGGGTAAGCCACTAGCCTTTTTTAGTGAGAAGTTAAAGGGAGCATGTTTAAACTACTCGACCTATGATAAAGAACTTTAAGCATTGTTTAGAGTATTAAAAACATGGCAACTTTATTTGACCTAGTGAATTTGTCCTACGTACCGATCATGAGTCTTTAAGACATTTTAGGAGTCGAGATAAGTTAGATAGGAGACATGGTAGATTGATGGAGTTTATAGAAACATTTCCTTATATCATAAAGTATAAAAAGGGCAAGAATAATGTTGTAGCGGATGCTCTCTCTAGGAGACACTCTTTAATCACAACTACGGATTCTAAGGTCTTAGGTTTCTATTATATTAAGGATCTATATGTTGATGATTCTGATTTTGGAGACATATTTAAGCAATGTGCATCTAGAGGAGCCTTTGATAAGTATTACTTGTTTGAGGGTTTTCTATTAAGAGTTGATAAAGTGTGCATTCCTAAGAGTTCCCTTAGGCTATTACTTGTTGAGGAAGCCCATATGGGAGGCTTAATGGGGCATTTTGGTCTTAGGTTTCTATTATATTAAGGATCTATATGTTGATAATTCTGATTTTGGAGACATATTTAAGCAATGTGCATCTAGAGGAGCCTTTGATAAGTATTACTTGTTTGAGGGTTTTCTATTTAGAGTTGATAAAGTGTGCATTCCTAAGTGTTCCCTTAGGCTATTACTTGTTGAGGAAGCACATATGGGAGGCTTAATGAGGCATTTTGGGAGAGATAAGACTTATCATATGCTACATTCACATTTTTATTGGCCTCATATGCTTAGAGATGTAGAAAACTTGCTTAAGTGATGTCTTGTGTGTTTAAAGGCTAAGACTAGATTGAAACCTCATGGATTGTATACCCCCTTACCCACGCCTAAGTCACCTTGGGAGGATATTAGTATGGACTTCATTGTTGGGTTACCTAGGACTAAGAAAGGGAGAGATTCGATTTTTGTGGTTGTAGATCGATTTTCTAAAATGGTCCATTTTATTGCTTGCCATAAGAATGATGATGCTTATAATGTAGCTAACTTGTTCTTTAAGAAAATTGTTAGATTACATAACTAGGAGTATAGTGAGTGACATGGATGTTAAGTTTCTTAGTTTCTTTTGGAAGACTCTTTGGGGTAAACTAGGGACGAAGTTGTTGTTTTCGACTTCTAGTCATCCTCAAACGGATGGTCAAACCGAAGTAACTAATAGGACGTTAAGAATCATTCTGAGGGTTGTTTTAAAAGATTATTTAAAAGCTTGGGAAGATGTCTTGCCTCATGTAGAATTTGCATATAATCGTACATTACATTCTTCAACTAATCTAACTCCTTTTGAGTGTGTCTATGGGTTGAATCCTTTGACCCCTTTAGATCTTATACCGTTGCCCATAGCGGAGCGAGTAGATTTTAATGCAGAAAAACAGGTGGAGATCATCAAGGAAATGCATGAAAGGACACTCAAAAGGCTAGAGGAGAAGGGGAGGCAAGTTGCGGGCAAGGCTAATAGGAACGCAAGCAAGTGTTGTTCGAACCGGGAGACCTCGTGTGGCTGCATTTGATGAAGGATAGGTTCCCGGAAAGGCGCAAGTCTAAGCTATCACCTAGGGGAGACGGACCATTCAAAATACTACTTAAGGTTGGCAACAATGCTTATATACTAGAGCTTCCGGAGGACTATGGAGTGAGCCCTACTTTCAACGTAGGAGATCTAAGTCCCTTTGAGTCAAGTGATGCGGATGGTGATGATTCGAGGACGAATCCTTCCCAAGAAGGGGAGTATGATGAGGGGCCATCACCAACAGCCCCTACTAGTCCTACAATGCAAGGGCCAATCACGCCAATTACTAGATCAAGGGCAAGAGAAATTTAAGAGGAGGTGTCCAACTTGTTGGTGTCCTTAGCTCCTAAGGAGACCATTGATGATCTATTGCTGACTAAGGCTTCCTTAGTCACGTTAATGACAATTCCAGACGACTTGGACGTGGAAGGGTGACCATGCACACATGATTTTGAGCCATGCAAGAGCAAAGAAGAGACACTTGTTCCGGAATTGCAAGAAATGGAAGATTGAGGCTTTTGGAGCTTCTTTTGTATTTTATATCATCTTTTGGTATAAAATGCAAGACTTTTTATAACCTTTAGGTTCAAAACATTTTAACGGTTATTTTTATTTGTTTTATTGTCTTTTTGACAAATGTTATTCCTTTTTTTAGATATGAGGCTTTCTAGGTATATAAAAAGCCTCCCTTAGCTTTTTTAGAGATTAGATAGATTTCAGCCAATTGATAAACCGTCTCTTTGAGAGCTTTTGTTCCTATTCAGAAAATTCAATCGATAAAGTGAGCCATTGATTGAATTGTTGTGAAACCCTGCTAGATTGTTCTTGTGTGTGTTAATCTCTTTAGAGATTGGTGCTACTAGTCAATACTAGTCCTTGAGCTTGTCTCCATTGAAGGCTTGTGTAAGGTTATAGAAGAAAGGGTTGAAGGCATCATCTTGCTTGGATTTTGTTCAATCTGATCAAGGTTCTTGTAAGTGAGTCTTTTGGTTCTTTTGGATCTACTTCTACCAAACATTCCACGTTCCTTTTCATTCTCTTTCTTCCCTTTTGTCCAACGTCATTTCTGGTTCTAAACAATCTGATTTTACGTGCCATTTTTCAAGGAAAAACGTCCATTGTTGGTCTTCAAGGATTCCCAATCTAGATCTAGTCATTTGCGGCCCCAACCCGCATCAGTTCCGACCTCTTGTTTTTCACCCTTGCGTTGGATCACTCGGTTCCTTGCGTAAATTAGAAAGATGGGTCAACTAACCCTTGAGCTTCCCCCTTTTGTGGCAGCATTGCCCCTTCTCTCTCTCTCTCTCCTCTCATTTCACTCTTGCGTGAAATGGTTCCTCCTCCTCGACACTCTCTCTTTGGCTTGGATGCTCTTGGGAACTTCCTTGATGACCTCCCTTCTCTTCCTCTTGTTTGATGTCCAACAATGAGTTGAGCTACAAATCCGGATTTGTGATGGTAAGCCCTTCCCTCCTTCTTCATTCCTTCACCTTCATCTTCTTCCTCAAGCTTCAATGGTGGAAGCCATAGCTTCACCTTGTTTTCTTCCCTTTGACTTGCATTTGATTGGGATCGAGTTTGGGATATCTTGCATGAGGTTGTGGTATGTGGAGAACATCTATGGTGGAGCAAGGAAGCTAGAGGCATCAACACATTAACGGTCCATCGAAGAACCATCGAAGAATCGACCACTGATGTTCGACCGCAGGGCCGCCAACCTGAGCCGCAAGGGGTTGCCAACCCAGGCCGCAGGGGCAGCTGCTGGTTCTGTCGGCCTTCCCTTGCGGTCTTCTTCTTCCTTTCACGGCTACTCTTCCTTCTTCCGCACCCATGTCTTTGCTTGGTGAGTTCCATCCCTCGAGTATAGGTTCTTTGATGACCTTAGAGAGTGTTGATGATTAGAAACATGCTAGGTTGGACCTTTTTAGTTGGAATGCCATGTATTGGCTTGTGAACCTTATGCGAGTTTGTGAAGTTTTCGGAATGATCTATGACTTGATGACTGCATGATTCTGAGTTGGTTCATGGGATGAGGGTATGGCTGAATTGTGAGGCTTTGTGAGGGTTTAGATGGTTAGCACATGGATGTGAGTTTGTGAGCTAGGATGTGCATATAGTTGTTACCTTGGAGTGTTGTTGAGACTATGCATGTTATCCTAGTATGGGTATGATGGGTTATGACCTTGTGAGAACATATAAGACTTAGACTTCTAGCTTATGTGAGTGGTTGTTGATTATTGTGCCTTTTCTTGAACAGTCTTTGGTTATATTCCTACGGGAAATGTGATTGGGTTGATCATTGGGACGAGGTAAGTCTACGGACTTACTTAGCTCGCTTTTACGCATTATTTGGATATGTGATGGTGGTGTGTACTTTACCTTTGTTTATATTCATAAAACTGGATAAGGGCAACTTGGTTGTATATATGGTTGGCCCATTGTTATTATTATCGGGCGGTGACATCACTGCCCAACTCCCGAGGGAGACTGGGAGGATCTCTACGACCAGGCCATACATGGTATACAAGCGGGCTTCTTCATCACTCCCTCAGGGTATACGGGTTGAGCGCCGGATCATTCATGTTGGTTACACGGGGACAAAGGCGAGAGTTATAAGACTCTCGTATCACACTTTAAACGAATGGAATTAGAAATGGAATAACCTAAAAAGAGAATAAGAACCGGATGTGTATGCTTATGTGCATGATGTGTGTTATGTCTGCTTCCGTGTGTGTTTGTGCCCTTCATATCTTTATAATGCCTAGAATGTGAGCTAACAGTTTTATACCGGTTGTTATAGTTGACGTGCAGGTTAGGTGTGGCCGAGTGATCCGGAGGAGTGGGCAGCCGGGGTTCCGTACATCATAGATCGAGTTTGGGGATTTGAGTCCATGTAATTATTGTTGTATATATGTGTATTCTTGGCGTTTTTGTATAGACGGCTGATGTCTTTCCTTTCGTTGTATTCGGGATCATATCATTGCATTCAACTTGTTTTCGGATTTGGCCTTTATTTGTGCCTTTGTTGGAAAGGTCCGGTGAAATTGTTGTCAGGCTAAGGGTCAAGACCCATTGTGAGGTCTCGCCCGTAGCATTCCGATATCCCGTGAATTCGGGATGTTAGAAATAGCAGCCTAGCAGACCCCTCGTTGCACTCAACCTCTCAACCCTGGTGACAACCTCCTCTACCCGGTACCAACACCTTCACCCTCTCTTCACTTCATTTTCCTCCTTTGTTTTAATTCTTCTTTCACGTCCAAACTCACCCACCGGAGGGCTGCTTCTTTCCTTCCAATGCCGCCGCCTGGGAGCAACCTAGCGCACCGCTTGTCCAACCATCGAGCTCACCGGAGACAAAGCTCGAGCAGCCACCACCTACACAACACTCCACCCTGTGGTTCTTTTCCCTTCTTCTCCCGGATTTCCTCTGTTTTTGTTTCTCGAGCCTCTGTCGAGCTACCAAGGAAGAGCCGGAGAAGCCAGCTTCACAGTCGCCGCCTTAGTCCGTCGGGAAAGCACTTGCAAGCTAGTGGAACCACCGCCCCTGCGTTGTCTGCACTACCTCCAAGCCGCCTCCCTTTTCGCTGTCAACCATACCCCCACTTTCACCGCCCCCAGCGTGAAAGTGGGGGTATGGCTTGTCGAAACCGAGAGAGCCTCGCTGCCCTGGCTCCGCCTTCGCCTCTCCCGGATCCACCCTCCACTGCAGATTCAGCGCCGCCGGTTGCTCTTTTTCCCCTTTCCTATGTTGGGTTTTGTTTCGAAAGGTTGAAGAAGGGATTTGCCCTAATTATTTTGGCCCCCCTTATTTGTGTATATTACAAATTGTGCCCAATGCTTTGAATTTGCAATAATGGCCCTAATTTTTAGAAGTTGTATATTATACCCCTACAGAAAATTAATTATAGAAAATGGCCCAAGTTTCAAAATTTGATTTTATGCCCATGCAGGATTATATTTTGCGGTTTTGGCCAAAAGTTATTTTTGTAAATGGTTTAAAGTCTTGAGTTCCGTATTTACGGCCCGAAGAGTTGATTGCGGATTTATGATGCATGTTTGTGATGTTGCATATTTTACCCCGGAAATGTATTAGCGGTTTGGAACCTTGGATTTTGATTACGAGATATTCTTATGTTGAAATGCTTTATTTTACGCCTTAGTGGATTAAAATTCGATTTATGGCTCAAAGTATCAATTGCGGTTTTACGACCAAGTTCCTAGAATTTCATATTTTAACCGGAAGGGTTTTTGCGGGATTTAACGAGCTAAGTTTGTCTAGTTTTTGTGTTAGGTTCGGAAGCGTCACGATAAAGACCTAACGAGTCCAAGTCGACATCCATAGACCGTCTTCCGTCTTTTGACGTCATGTGAGTACCTTTTTCCTCGGTCTAGTTATGTTTAGTATTAGTAGCATGCTAGGATGGATGTAGCATAACTTAGTGGAAATGTCAGGTTGTGGCTTTGAACCTTAGGTGAGCGTTTGAGGATTGTAGATGTAACATCCGGAAAATCTATTCCGGGTGTCGAGGTGTTTCCGAGTTTCCCGCGTCAGCGGTCTAGTTTTCCCGCAGGCACGTGTGCTGAGTACCGAGATTTATTCCCAAAATCCCGCGCTGACCCCTCGTTTTCCCTTTTCCACTTTTGGACCTTTCGTTTCTTGCTGAGGGGACAAGGGGTCAGCTTACCCCTTGGTTCCCTCCCACCTTTTCAGCCTTGTTGGATTCTCCCTCTCTCCTCTTTCACTTCTCTCTCACGTTAGTCATTTTCCTCTCTACTCTCCCTTTTGCTCTTCCTCTCTTCCCTTGGTGATTTGCTTGTGGATGAGCTGTAGTGAAGAAGGATCTCAGTGGTTGGTAAGTCTTCTCCTTCATTCCCCTTCTCTTCCCTTGTTGAATATCCGTTACATGTGTGTGTTCTTGGCTCGATTAGGTTGTGGCTCAAAGTTTGGATGGATGTAGCATAGGTTGGTGTTTGGAGAAGCCCAACAAGAAGAGGGAGACGTTGGAGCAAAGGATCCATAGTCGCAAACAAAGAAGACGATATTTTGCTGCTCAAACCGCGGGGGCGGATCTTCAGAGGCGCGGGGGCGGACCAGGGCCACCGCAGGAGCTGACAAAGCCACCGCATGGGCTGTCACACTACTAAATAATTGCCCTGTTGTAACCGTTAAAATTTGTTACTTTAAGGCTTCAAAATTGTTATAGTAAGGCTTTAGTAATGAATTATGGTCTGCTACAATAACCAGCCTTGCAATAGGTATGTAGCAACGAAGATGAATTTAAATAATCAAGTCCAAAACAATTACAATAGACACATAACTATTACTATAGGTGAAACCATTACAAAAATAAATTATTATTACAATAGATATTACCATTACAATATTGATAGACCCGTTACCAAGGGGCAACCATTACAAAACGTCGATAATTGTCGATTACCTTACATATAGAACCGTTGCAATATGATCTACAATTGTTACCACAATACATGTTGTGTACATTATATTAATTAGATAATTTATAAATTATACAAACTTAGTACAAAATACTAATGTAAAACCATAGATAAATAATACGAAGTCATAAAGTGTACATCATTCCCAAAATAATACCAAGTACTAGTCAAAAGTAGCAACAAAGGTATTTTAGTCTCCTAATTACACAAATTTGAATATTCGCCCAAACACCTAATCATTCATCACATAATCAACCCAAAAATTCCTTGCAAAAGTTAAGTTAGCCATCAATCCGGCTTGAACTTCATACTTCGTTATCTTCGTCCTGTAATAGTTCAAAAATACCGTATCAAACACTATCACGCTATAACAACAACAAGAACTCAACAATATAACTCTATTCCAAACCTAAAACAACAACAACAACAAGAACTCAACAATATAACTCTATTCCAAACCTAAAACAACAACGACAACAACAACAACAACTCAAATTGTCAAATAATCCAAGATCAAAAACTTAAGCAACATCCGAATTCCGGCAGCACAAAATTTAAGCAATAACCACAAAGCTTAATTTCAATCACACCAACCAATTCCGGCTGCACAAAATCTCAGCAGATGCACATGCAAAATGCAAAATCTGGAACAGCCAAATTTTATTACATACCTGTGGTGAATGATCAACTTCAACATCGATATCCACACTTTGCTCTCCGTTTTCATCTCCATATGCACATGCAAAATCTGGAACGACCAAGTTCAATTGAGGATTTGCTGCTTGTATTTGACTTACAATTTGTCATGCCAAACTTTGAGCCATTTCTTGTGCCCATTCTTCTTTCATATTTTGAAAAAGCTCTTGATCAATAATATAACCTCCCTTTTCTCCATTCCCCTTCAATTTGGATTTTGTCATCCCTTGTCCATGAAGGAATATCCCCCTTTTACGCTTCTTAGTAATCACTTTACTAAAAGGGTCAACATTGCTTGTTTTTCCTTTCTCAATTTGCACTTGAATGACACTCATTTTCTCCTGTAAAACAAGGTAATATAAATGATATTTCATTAAACATTTTAATCAAAAAAACATGGGACAAAAAATTAAAATCTAAAGGGATTTTTATATATCACATACAATGTTTTCCTTGGTCTTGCTTCCATCTGTTTTGTATACACGTTTAGGATCTCTTTTCCTTGACTCTTTGTAGACCAATGATTCAGATGGAGTTTGCTTGTTTGCATCCTTTTATTTCTAATAAGTAAATAAAGATAATTTAGAGAAATAAACTTAAATTCTATATACATAATGTGTATATATATAAGAAATTATGTAAATTACCAAGGAATAACGTAACATTGCATGTGAGCAAGGACCCATAGTGTGCACATCATTGTGATTTTGACGGTTGGAAGCATTAATACGAGCAATTTCCTACATATACACCAAAAAATGATGAATTCAACAATGCAGGATTTTATTTCTTCATGGACAGAAAAATAATGAATTCAGCAACGCAGGGGCAGATCCAGGACGCCGCCGGGGGCGGTGACAACTTCCGCCGGGGCGCCAGCTTGCTTCAGCGGATGCGTTTTCTTCATCAGTAGGTTCCTCCCTCCCTTCCTCTTCGTTCCTTCCGTTAGCCTTGTTGTTATACCTTGTTAGAAGCATGCTTAGGTTGGACCTAGGACTTATGAGAATGCCATCTAGTGGTTGCAAGCCTTGGAGCCCTTATGGCTTGGTGTGAGTGTTGACCTTGAGTTGTGTGAGCATGATGGATCTTTCTAGACTAGATTGGCTCTCCTAGGCTGTTGTTGTTGATCATGTGAGCTTTACGCTGTTGTGAGTTTCCCTTGCTTGTTGAGAGTGTCTTGGATACCTTGGATCCTAGGATGCTTTCCTAGTTTGAGAGTTGGGTGATCTTGCTTAGAACACTATATAGAAGTCTATGACTTCATGAGTGTGGGCTTGTTGATCATGTGAGCTTTACACTGTTGTGAGTTTCCCTTGCTTGTTGAGAGTGTCTTGAATACCTTGGATCCTAGGATGCTTTCCTAGTTTGAGAGTTGGGTGATCTTGCTTAGATCACTAGATAGAAGTCTATGACTTCATGAGTGTGGGCTTGTGTTGATGAGTGTATTCTTGTATGAGCAGGTTGTGTGCTTCCTCACTAAGGAAGCTAGAGTATGTGAGTTGAGAGACGAGGTAAGCCTCCGGACTTACTTACCGTATTCGTTGTATTAGATTCATTGTGTGTTTGGTGGTGTGTGTTTTATCGCTTTCGTTATAACTTGTAAACCGATAATAGGTCCACCGAACCTTACGTTAAATTTGGCCCAAGTGTATGATAACGGGCGGTGACATCACTGCCTAGCTCTTGCGAGAGGTTGGAGGTTCTTAGCGACCAGCCCGCGTGGTTAAACGGTTGAAGGCATCCGCACCGTTCCATGCTGTAAGTGGGGACCGAGGCGAGTTTCGGGAGATTCTCGTGTCACAAAAAAAGTTGATTTAGATCGGGATATGACCTAATAAATAAGATAATAAACTGGACTTGATTGTCGAGCATGATTATGTGATGTTATGATGTATGAGTGTGTATGTGCTTTCACCATGTTTTTAATGCTTCGAATGTAGCTAACGGTTCTAAACCGCTTGTGTTGATGCCCCGCAGGTTAGGGACGCCTCCGAGAGAGGTGGAGGAGTGGACAGCCGAGGGTCTCCGTACATTATAGAACGGGGCGTTTTTGGGATTATTGTCGTTATTACTCTTATGTTGGATTACAGATTGATGTACGCTTTCGGATTTATGTCTTGTGGAGTTTTGTGTCGTTTTGAGGACTCAACTAAGTTTCCACGTTGCACTCTTTATCTTCCAGTCTTGCATACATTACAAACATTTTCGAGTTTTACGCCTTTATTTGTGCCATGTTGGAAAGGTCCGGTGAGATTGTTGTCAGGCTAAGGGTCGGGACCCATTGTGTGGTCTCGCCCGTAGCATTTCGATATCCCGCGGATTCGGGATGTTACAAAGTGGTATCAAAGCCCTAGGTTGACAACAATGACACTCACAACCTTCTAAAGGCCGAATGAGAAATAAACGGAACCCCACGACTTCCGACTTTTCGTTTTCAAAATTCATATGCATGAGTCGGGATTGGGTTAGAATGTACGGCACCACCACTCCTCAAGCAAACCTCGGCGACGTAGATTTTTGAATTTGATGAATATATTAAATATATATATGCATAGTTATATATGTATATGGCCTTAGGGTGATTTCGGACTTGTATGTACCTAGATATGCATCAATGCATGTGATCTTAGGATGATTGGACTTTTAGGCCTTGGTCGTATTTTGGATTTCGGCACCTTTCTTTTATGTTTTTATAAGTTCCTTTTATATTAAGTATTATGAGTACTATATATACCGATTTAAATAAATATAAACAAAGGCGAAACGATATCAGATGGAACATACGAGAGCTACCACACATGTGGGACCCGTTAGGGGTAGACCACCTCTACCTCCTACCGTCCCGAGACGGGGACGAGTAGGGAGACCTCCAAGAACGAGAGGTCGGGGACGTATCCCCATTGCTAACCCACCAGTTGTGGATCCGTCAGCAGCCGAGGAACCTGTTGAGGACGTGGAAGAGAGAATTATTCCCAAGGCTAGGGATAGGACAGCTGTGAGATCCGGGTCACATAGTTCCCCATCTTCTAGGACCGGAGGAGCATCATTTGGGGCTACGGTATTTGAGGATTCGTACGCCGAGTTGAGGAGGCGTTTAGGACTGGAGCACCACCTCCAGCGCCTCCAGTGCCGGTACCTGCACCTGCACCAACACCTGCGAGATCAGTTGAGGTCTCGCAGAGGGTTACTCCGATTAGGGCCGCACCAGATGTCGTTGCACCAGCAATAGTAGTGCCTAAGCCGGTAGTGGAGATTGCTAGAGATAGAGACGAGTTGAGGTCTCCTAGACACGATTCTTGGTTGAAGGCTTTCAACCAGTAGCATGTACCATACTTCGACGGGAAGGCGGGGTTAGAGGTGGAGCATTGGATTGGGCACGTGGAGTCAGCATTAGAGGTGATCCGTTGCCCGGAGGAGAGGTAGGTGGAGATTGTTCAGACCTTGTTCATAGAGTAGGCTCAGTATTGGTGGAGGTCGGTGAGAGGAGGTGTGACCAGGAAAGACCAGCTGTTGCGTCTCGTGAGAGAGACATTTTGCCCAGATTCACTGCGTAGGGACAAATTTCAGGATTTTCTAGAGGCAGGTTTTGAGGATGTTTCGGTTATTGAGGCGATCAGACACTTCCGGCCTGAGTTAGCTTTGCTGGGACCCGCTGCACCTCCAATAGATCAGCATGTCTACCTCTTTTCTAGGAGACTGAGGGAGTCATCCCATGCTTACTTGGCGGGATTCCTTTGTGACTCACGAGCGGAGTACCAGGACCGAGCTTCGGCTTATGAGAGAGACCGCCCAAGGTCTAGGAGAGCAGCATAGTCCGGAGGGCCGGACAAGAGGCAGAGGACATGGCTAGCTAGTTCAGGAGCCGGAGGGCAGGGAAGTAGTCAGACCCGAGGCATCCCGGTCCACAATAGCCAACACATACATCTGACCGTGGGCCCCAGTGCAATGGTTGTGGAGGATACGGACACATTAGGAGTACTTGCAAGAAGCCACGTATAGCATGTTTCACTTGTGGTCAGATGGGTCAGAAAGCCGCTTTCTGCCGTCAGGGCAGGTCACAGTCACAACAGGGTTCTTTGCCTGCTAGAGTAGCAAAAGGTAGTCAGAGACAGCCACAGTTTCAGCCACAGGGTTCCCAGTAGAGCGTACAAGGTCAGACTCGTACACCGGGATCAACCCAAAGACAAGGCCGAGGTAGAGGCCGTGGTGGGGCTACCTAGGAGACCAGACGCACATAGGCTAGGGTGTTCAAGTTGAGGAGTGTTATTGATCCAACAACACCGGCATCTAAAAGTACTATTCAGATTCATAGGCATTCGGTCTGAGTTTTGTTTGATACGGGTGCCACGCACTCTTTTATATCCGATGATTGTGTAGCTAGGTTGTCCTTAGTTACGGTAGAGGGGAGACCTTTTGTTGTGGGGTTACCCGATGCGGGTAGGGTTAGTGGTATCCGAGAGGTACACGGTTGTCCCATACATTTGGGAAACCGTGATTGGTTAGCCGACTTCTATGTCATGCACTTGGTGCATGAAGAAGTCATTCTTGGGATGGATTGGATGGACCGCAATCGAGCCATGTTAGACATCAGTCGGAGGACCGTGATGGTTACCACAAAGACGGGTCATGAGGTGATTTTCCGAGGTTAGGACCTCGGGAAGGCCAGTACAATCATTAGTGCGGTCCGAGCCGCGAGGCTTATTGGGCAGGGATGTGAGGCCTTCTGGTGCTATGCCATGAAGGAAGAGACGGGACATCGCTGGAGGAGATTCCCGTGACATGTGAGTTCGAGGATGTGTTTGGGGAGACACCCGGATTACCACCGCAGAGGAGTGTGGATTTTGCTGTTGAGTTGGAGCCCGGCACAAGGTCGATCTCCAAGGCTCCATACCGCATGGCGCCGATCGAGATGTTTGAGCTGAAGAAGCAGCTCGAGGAGTTAGCCGAGAGAGATTTCATACGCCCTAACGTTTCCCCTTGGGGTGCACCGGTCTTCTTCGTCAGGAAGAAGGACGGATCATTGAGGCTCTACATTGATTGCCGGGAGTTGAACAAAGTCACCATCAAGAACAAGTACCCCCTACCGCGCATTGATGATTTGCTAGACCTGTTGCAGGGAGCCTCCGTGTTTTCGCGTATCGACTTGAGGTCGGTATACCACCAGCTGAGGGAGGGAGAGGAAGACGTGCCGAAGACGGCATTCAGGACGAGATAAGGTCATTATGAGTTCATCGTGATGCCGTTCGGGCTCACGAATGCACCTGCTGTCTTCATGGAGTTGATGAACGGCATCTTCTTCGATTTCTTGGACCAGTTTGTGGTGGTGTTTATAGATGATATCTTAGTATACTCCCGGAGTAGGGAGGAGCATGCGGGCACCTGAGGACGGTTTTTCGAGTCCTTCAAGATAGAGAGCTTTATGCAAAGCTCTTTAAGTGCGAGTTTTGGATGTCCGAGGTGGCATTCCTAGGCCATATAGTTTCCGCCGAGGGTGTCAAGGTTGACCCGACGAAGATAGAGTCTATTTCGTCATGGCCGCCTCGTAGGACAATCAAGGAGGTGCGCAGTTTCTTGGGCTTAGCGGGATACTACCGCCGATTTGTTGAAGGTTTCTCCGTGATTGCACGACTGCTTACTTCCTTTTTGAGGAAGTCTACCAGGTTTGTCTAGACCGAGCCTTGTCAGCGCAGCTTTGAGGAGATGAAGAGGAGGTTGACCTCTGCTCCTGTGTTAGCGTAGCCTGAGGACGTAGAGGACTTTGTTGTATATAGTGACGCCTCCAAGCTAGGCTTGGGGGTGCATTTTGATGCAGAGGGATAGGGTTGTTGCGTACGCTTCTTGGCAGCTGAAGGCATACGAGGAGAATTATCCCACCCATGATCTTGAGCTAGCAACAGTGTTTCATGCCTTGAAGATCTAGCGACACTATTTGTACGGGGTTACGTGCCAGATCTTTACAGACCATAAGAGTCTGAAGTATATATTTACTCAACGGGAGTTGAATAACCGCCAGAGGAGATGGTTAGAGCTGATTAAGGACTTCGATTTGGAGATTCTGTACCATCCGGGGAAGGAGAACGTAGTCGTCGTTGCTTTGAGTACGAGGACTCCTTGAGAGGAGGCTATAGCTCGACTTATGGTCCAGCCACAATTACAGAGGGATTTGGCGAAGTTAGAGATGGATATCCGGTTCCCGGATATGGCCGGCCGGTTGTCTGAGTTAGAGGTATTACCTAATCTGTCCGGGGAGGTCCGGCAAAAGCAAGAGGGATGTCCCGTGTTGACGAGGATCCGGGACAGAATGGCCAGAGGAGAGGATCCGTAGTTTATCACGGGAGCAGACGGGTTACTGAGACGCCAAGGACGTATTTGTGTACCATCCGACCCAGAGTTGAGAGAGCGGATCTTGCATGAGGCACATTCTAATCCTTACTCTGTGCATCCAGGCACGAGTAAGATGTACCAGGACCTTAGGAGATCTTATTAGTGGGGCCCAATGTAGTTTGACATGTGGCCCGTTGTGCGACCTACCAGCAGGTCAAGATCGAGCACTAGAGACACGCAAGAGAGCTTCATCCACTGCCCGTGCCGTAGTGGAAGTGGGAGGATATATCCATGGACTTCGTTACCGGTTTGAGGCCGAGTAGGAGCTTTGATGCGATATGGGTAGTAGTGGATCGGTTGACGAAGACTGCAAGTTTCATCCCCATTCGGGAGACGTGGCCGGTGAGTCGTCTAGCCGAGGAGTTTACTCGTCGAATTGTGAGGTTACATGGAGTACCGAGGACTATCATCTCGGATAGGACGGACGTTTTACCTCGAGGTTTTGGCAACAACTACACGCCCTCCTAGGTTCGAGTCTTCATTTCACCACCGCATACCATCCACAGACCGACGGCCAGTGAGAGCGGACTATTCAGACCTTGGAGGACATGTTGAGGGCATGTGTACTAGACTGGGGGCAGGTATAGCCAGACCACCTCCCATTGGTGGAGTTTTCATACAATAACAACTGGCACGCGTCGATCGGGATGACATCGTATGAAGCATTATATGGACGGAGATGCCGCACTCCCTTATGTTGGGATGAGCCGGGGAGATCTAGTTTTTTAGCTCCGGATCAGGTACATAATGACATGGCTAGAGTTGCTTTGATACGAGAGAAAATGCTGACCGCGCAGAGTCGTCTGAGATCGTATGTAGATAGGAGATGTAGACCTCTCGAGTTTAGGGTAGGAGCCCCAAGTGTGGTTGAGGGTATCACCGACCCGGGGCGTCAAACGATTTGGCATTAAGGGGAAGTTGAGCCCCCGATATGTCGGACCATTCGAGATAGTGGAGAAAGTTGGTGAGGTGGCATACGGCCTAGCATTACCTCCACGGTTGGAGGGTATACATCCGGTATTCCATGTGTCTTAGTTGAGAGAGTACGTCTATAACCCGAGACACATCATTAGCCACGGGGATCTAGTGGTCGAGCCGGACCATATTTTTGTAGAGCATCTGATAGCCGTTTTAGAGCGGAGTACGAGACGCCTTCGATCGAAGGAGATACCGATGTTGAGGGTGCGGTGGTCGAGACGAGGAGCCGACGAGGCCACTTGGGAGACGGAGGATAGTATCCGGAGGAACTATCCCGAGTTTTACACAGGTTTAGAGACACCGATAGGACAGTCGGGTTAGTCCCGAACTTTTCCTTAATTATTACCTATGTACTTGTGATGTGATATGCCTTGTGTGCTCCTTATGCATATATGTGATTACCTCGTGAGGTGTTTCATGGTTATGAGTGTGACGTTAGGTTGAGATCGATAGTTAGCATTACGAGTTACTTGTGTTTTTTCGAGTGTACGGTTTGCATGTACCATTAGCAAGTTTCGGAACGAAACTTGTTTTTACGGGTGTTAGTTGTAACATCCGGGATTTCTATTCTGGGTGTCGAGGCGTTTCCGAGTTTCTCGCGTCAGCGGCCTAGTTTTCCCGCATGCACGTGTGTTGAGTACCGGGATTTATTCCCAAAATACCGCGTTGACCCCTCGTTTTCCCTTTTCCGCTTTTGGACCTTTCGTTTCCAGCTGAGGGGACAAGGGGCTAACTGACCCCTTGGTTCCCTCCCACCTTTTCAGCCTTGTTGGTGATACGGGGATTAGCCACGAAGAACGTATCTAGACGAGCAACCTGTTTTCGGGAATAAAAGCAAACAAAATTCAGCAACAATTATGAAAGGAAAACGTGCAAAGCAAGGAGGGATACGAAATGGAAAAGAGGAACCGAAAGGAACAAACGATAGAACCCTTGGATTCGATGATCCAAGAACCAAACCGATGACGATTCGACCCCGCTTCTTACAACTTCACACAATCGATCTAGGATTATCGAAGGCACGAAGAGGTTGCTTCGATTCGACTTGTAGCACCAACCCGAAGGAGATTGACACACACAAGAACGAGAAAGCTATGCTAATACCACAATTCTCACAAGACAAGTGGTTGAACTCAAAGGGGTTCAATTTGGCACTTAGGCAATGTGTTTAACGTATTCTAAACACAAAAGGAAGAGAGAAAGGTTTATATACAACTACACCTTCTCTCCTAAAAAATAGAAAAGAAATAAAAACAATAATTACAAATTAGAGTGTTTTAAATAAATCCATAAAATAGACTAATTCTAGGCTTTATTTAACACTCTCTAACTAGCTTCTCACGCCAGCCATGCACATGCACACGTGAAGCTCTCCTATGCTCCATTCAACTTCTTCTTGGCTGGTCCAATGTGGCTAAGCATCATGACGGGCCTTGGACTCATTGGAGGTGAGCTTGGGTGAGCTTCTTGAACCATGGTTAGAGATAGCATCCATCTTCGCTTGACGTTTGGCTTGAGCTCTTGTTAGGGCTCCTTGTGGTGTTGAAGATGGAACCGGCTCGGATGACCCTTCATCATTCTCCCCTTCTATAAAAGAATTCGACCTCGAATTTCCTTGATCATCACTAAGGTGTGGAAAAGGGCTTAGATCCCTTACATTGAACGTGGGATCACAAGCATAGTCGTCCGGCAAGTCTAGCACATAGGCATTGTCACCAGCCTTGTGTAGCACCTTGAAAGGCCCGTTTCCTCTTGGAGAGAGCTTGGACTTCCGAAGTTGTTGAAACCTCTCCTTCCTCAAGTGTAGCCATACAAGGTCACCGGCCTCAAATATAACCTTCTTCCTTCCTTGGTTTGCCTTGGTTGTGTTATATTTGCCTTTCTCCTCAAGCTTAATCCTTGTCCTCCTATGTAGCTCCTTGATGTGTTCAACCTGCGTTTTAGCACTTAAATCCACTCGCTCCTTCTTAGGTAACGGTGTAAGATCAAAAGGGGTTAGTGGATTAAAACCATAAACACACTCAAATGAAGAGATGGAAGTAGATGAATACACAACTCTATTATAGGCAAATTCCACATGTGGCAAGACATCCTCCCATTCCCTTAGATTCTTTTTGTTAACAGCCCTTAAAAGTGTGGTTAAAGTCCTATTAGTTACTTCCGTTTGCCCCACCAGTTTGGGGGTGGCTTGATGTAGAAAATAACAATTTCGTACCTAGCTTTCCCCAAAGAGTCTTCCAAAAATAACTTAAGAACTTAACATCCCTATCACTTACTATTGTCCTCGGAATTCCATGTAACCTAACTACTTCCCGAAAGAATAGATTAGCTACATTGGCCGCATCATCAGTTTTGTGACAAGCAATGAAGTGAGCCATTTTTGAGAAACGATCTACAACCACAAAAATAGAGTCCCTACCTCTTTTAGTCCTAGGCAATCCCATAATAAAGTCCATACTAATGTCTTCCCAAGGGGCTGTTGGGATGGGCAAAGGTGTGTACAATCCATGAGGCTTCACTTTAGATTTAGCTCTAAGGCATTCTAAGCATCTTTTAAGCACATTTTCAACATCCCTAAGCATGTGTGGCCAATAAAAGTGTGAGTGCAGCATTGCATAAGTTTTATCCCTCCCAAAATGACCCATTAAACCTCCTTTATGGGCTTCCTCTACTAACAACAATCGAAGGGAACACCTAGGTATGCACACCTTATCAATTCGAAACAAAAATCCCTCAAACAAATTGTATTTATCTAAGGAACCTTTTTGCACACATAACTTATATGTATCACCAAAATCAATATCAGATTCATAGAGCTCCTTAATGTAAACAAAGCCTAATACCTTAGCATCCAATGTAGTCAACAATGTGTGCCTCCTAGAGAGGGCATCCGCCACTACATTGTCTTTTCCCTTTTTATACTTGATAACATAGGGAAAAGTCTCAATAAACTCCATCCACCTACCATGCCTCCTATCTAGTTTTTCTTGACTCCGAAAATGCTTCAAAGACTCATGATCGGAATGCAAAATAAACTCTCTAGGCCACAAGTAGTGTTGCCATGTCTTAAGCACTCTAAATAAAGCATATAACTCTTTATCATAGGTAGAGTAATTAAGACATGCTCCTTTGAGCTTTTCACTAAAGAAGGCAATAGGCTTACCTTCTTGCATGAGCACGCCGCCTATACCAATGCCCGAGGCGTCACACTCCACTTCAAAGGGCCTAGTGAAGTCGGAAAGAGATAGCAAGGGCGCCTCGGTTAAGACCAATTTCATCTTGCTAAAGGCATGTTCTTGCGCCTCCTCCCACACAAATGGCGCATGCTTCTTGCAAATTTCCGTCAAGGGCGCGGCAATGGTACTAAAGTCTCTCACAAATCGCCTATAGAAGCTTGCAAGCCCATGGAAACTCCTTACTTGGTTGATCGATGTTGGCGTGGGCCAATCTTTGATTGCTCTAATCTTCTCCTCATCCACTTGTAGGCCTTGTGTAGTCACTACAAAACCAAGAAATATAACCTCGTTAGTGCAAAAGCTACATTTCTTAAGATTAGCATACAAGTGTTCAGCCCTAAGGGTAAGAACTACTTCCCTTAGATGTTCTTCATGCTCCTCTAGGGACCTGCTATAGATTAAAATATCATCAAAGTATACTACAACAAACTTCCCTATAAAATGTCTCAAAACATAGTTCATTAAGCGCATAAAAGTAGAAGGAGCATTAGTTAATCCAAATGGCATAACAAGCCACTCATACAAACCAAACTTAGTTTTGAAGGCTGTTTTCCACTCGTCCCCCTCGTTCATTCGAATTTGATGGTAGCCACTCCGTAAGTCTATCTTGCTAAAGGTGGTGGCACCATGTAGCTCATCAAGCATGTCATCTAGGCGGGGAATAGGGTGGCGGTACTTGATGGTGATGTTGTTGATAGCTCGACAATCAACACACATCCTCCATGTGTTGTCCTTCTTAGGCACCAAGAGCACGGGCACGGCGCACAGACTTAAGCTCTCCCTCACGTAGCCCTTGTCTAGGAGGTCTTGAACTTGCGCTTGGATCTCTTGACTCTCCTTTGGGTTCATTCGGTAGGCTGGTCTATTTGGGAGTGTGGCGCCGGGGATAAGGTCAATTTTGTGCTCAATACCTCTCAAAGGTGGAAGGCCATGTGGTATTTCTTCCGGAAACACATCCTTAAACTCCTCAAGAATGGCTGAGATAGTAGGTGGTAAGCTAGCCTTGGCTTCATCACTCATCAAGGTGAGCTCCTTACACAACATCATCAAGGTGGTGTCTAAGGGTAGATAGTCATTTTGTAGCTCAAGTTTGGAAGCTAACAAGGCTGTTGTGGGCTGTTTTGTGGCCGTGGACACAAGGGTGCTAGGCTGGTGGTTAGAAGGCGTGGCTAGGGAGGGGTCTTGGCTCGACGGCTTGCTCCCCTTCTTAGCTGGTCCTTCCTCTTGCTCACTTGTCTTCTTCTTCTCAAATGCCTCCGCAATCTGCAAGGGAATCATAGGCTTAAGAGTCACGGTTTTACTATTGAATACAAAAGAATATCTATTTATAAAACCATCTTGCATAACTCTCCTATCATATTGCCAAGGGTGGCCTAACAACACATGACAAGCTTGCATAGGCACAACATCACATAAAACCGTATCTTCATAATGGCCTAAAGTAAAAGTGATCTTAGCTTGCCTATTAACCTTTAACTCACCATATTCATTCATCCAATGCAGCTTATATGGCCTAGGGTGATAAAATGTAGGAATTTGCAACTTAGATATCATTTCGGTGCTAGCAATATTGCAACAACTTCCTCCATCAACAATAACATTACAAACCTTTCCTTTAACCGAGCATCTAGTGTGAAACAAGTTTTCTCTTTGGTTATCTTCACAAGGAGCAGGTTGTACACTTAAAGTTCTCCAAGCTGTCAAAGAATTATCATGCTCAAGACTTTTATCACAAATCATGGAAGTGTTAGCTAGGAATGAGCTAGGATGATGAAATAACACTCTCTTAGCTAATAAACAATCTCCTTGCTCATATTCAATCCCATCATCATCCAAATCATCATGATCATGCATATTAAGCTCAAAATCATCATTATCATGCTCATGCTCAGATTCGGACTCATATTGCCCTAAATGGTTAACTAGCAAAGTTCTTTTGTTAGGACAATCCTTCATCATGTGCCCTCTTCCTTGGCACTTAAAACATACAATATCCCTAGCTCTAGATGAAGGGTTAGAAGTACTCCCTTGAGTGCCTTTAGGTAGTGTAGGCGTGGACTTGGTAGGGGCTGCATAAGGAGCCTTGCGTGGACCTCCTTGCTCCGGGGCTAGCTTCTCCTTGCTTGGCACCTCCCGGTTGTAATTTACTTGTTGGCGACCTCCTTGGCTCCTCCATGAGCTAGGCGCGCCATAGGCAGCCTTACCTCCTTGACTTCTTGCCTTCAATTTCCTTTCTACTTTGATTGCTAAGTGGAGCAATTATGTCATAGAGCTATAGGGAAAAAGATCTATCTCGTTAGAAAAACTTGAATTGAGAATACGAAGATACCTAGCCATTGTAGTCTCTTCGTCCTCTCGCACATTAGCCTTTACCATGGCCATTTGCATAGCATTATAGGTCTCCTCGGCGGTCATGGCTCCTTGCCTCAAGTTCTCCAACCTTTGCCTCATTTCCCTAGTGTAATGTTGAGGCACAAACCGAGCTCTCATCAAGGCCTTCATGTGTGCCCAAGCAACTACCGGTGCATCCAAAGTTCTCCTTTTTTCCTTCACCAAATCATCCCACCATATCATAGCATAATCAATAATTTAAAGAGCTGCGAAATGTACCTTCTTATGCTCGGGAAAGTTATGGCATGACCATATTTGCTCTATCTTCGCCTCCCAAGCCATGTACACGTCCGGGTCACATTTGCCTTCAAAGCTTGGGATCTTCACCTTCACTTTGCCAAGGCCATCATACTCCGGATCTCGCTCCCTTCTTGGCTGGCCACCATAGGGCTCACGCCTCTGCTCGTCTTGGCGCCGGCCATCATGAGGTCTCTGGGGCTGTTGGCGCTCCCTTCGCCCGTTTGGCCTCCATTCCTCGTCATCTCCATCACCATCCTCATCTTGCTCATAAGTTTGATTCTGAAACTGTTGAGGATAGTTAGGCATATTATCATGTATAATAGGAGAAGAATGGATAGCAATGTGCTCCTCGAAAGCAAGATTGCCCCATCTTGGTTGTGACACGGCGTGGCCTAAGCCTGGACATTCTGAGAGGGCTGCGTGGCATTAGAGTGCCGGGCTGCTTGAAATGCCTCTTGTTGACTTTGGAGTGGTATTCGGTCCTGCCCTTGGTGTTGAGCCCTCGAGTGGTCTCCTACCTCCTTGTTGCCTCCTAGTGGCCGAGGCTCTGGAACTACCTTAGACGCCTCCAAGCTGGACAGCCTTGTAGTTAACCCTTCAATGCTATCTTTCAAGCCGTTGATAAGGTTAAACAACTCCGGGGAAATAGGCTCGGGGCTGGGCGTACCTGCGGAAGTTCCTGACATTGTTCAAAGACACTAAAACACTCAAACACGTTAGGTTAGCTAAAACAAAAACGCCTCACAAGTGTATCACTCGAAAGCAAACTCTCACTCTCTAGTGGTGCTCAACAAGCTTGTTGAGGGCTCGTCTTGTATTAGTCAAAGACCTCACGTGAGTTCAATACTTGGCCAAACAAAAGCTTTAAAGTAGAAGCGAAATTCGATTTCAATCACCTTAAAAACGTGTTTGACTCAATAAAAGAGAAGAAAAGACTCAAAACGGAAAGGACAAGTTGCACGAATGTTATATGCAAGTAAGTATGGACTTAAAATTTGAACTCAAGATAAGCCTTGAAAGAACTTACTCGTCAAGCCTAAGCAAGCAAACTTTGGACACCGAAGGTGTGTGTAGATGGGCTGGCCAAGGCTAAGGCGTGGCTCGAGTGAAGTGAGCTAGGAGAGGGGCAAGGCGTGTGATATGGGGATTAGCCGCGAAGAACGGATCTAGACGAGCAACCTGTTTTCGGGAATAGAAGCAAACGAAATTCAGCAAACAAGAATGAATGAAAACGTGCAAAACAAAGAGGGGGGAACGAAATAGGAAAGAAGAACCGAAAGGAACAAAACGATAGAACCCTTGGATTCGATTATCCAAGAACCAAACCGATGACGATTCGACCTCGCTTCTTACAACTTCACACAATCGATCTAGAGTTATCGAAGGCACGAAGAGGTTGCTTCGATTCGACTTGTAGCACCAACCCGAAGGAGATTGACACACACAAGAACGAGAAAGCTATGCTAACACCACAATTCTCACGAGACAATGGGCTGAACTCAAAAGGTTCGATTTAGCACTTAGGCCATGTGTTTAACGTAATCTGCTACAAAAAGAAGAGAGAAAGGTTTATATACAACCTATACCTTCTCTCCTAAAAATAGAAAAGAAATAAAAACAATAATTACAATTTAGAGTGTTTTAAATAAATCCATAAAATAGACTAATTCTAGGCTTTATATAACACTCTCTAACTAGCTTCTCATGCCAGCCTTTATCCATGCACATGCACACGTGAAGCTCTCCTATGCTCCATTCAACTTCTTCTTGGCTGGTCCAATGTGGCTAAGCATCATGACGGGCCTTGGAATCATTGGAGGTGAGCTTGGGTGAGCTTCTTGAACCATGGTTAGGATGATAGCATCAATCTCCGCTTGGCGGTTGGCTTGAGCTCTTGTTAGGTCTCCTTGTGGTGTTGAAGATGGAACCGGCTCGGATGACCCTTCATCATTCTCCCCTTCTTTAAAATAATTCGACCTCAAATTTTATTGATCATCACTAAGGGAGGGAAAAGGGCTTAGATCCCTCACACTGAACGTGGGATCACAAGCATAGTCGTCCGGCAAGTCTAGCACATAGGCATTGTCACCAACCTTGTGTAGCACCTTGAAAGGTTCGTTTCCTCTTGGAGAGAGCTTGGACTTCCGAAGTTGTTGAAACCTCTCCTTCCTCAAGTGTAGCCATACAAGGTCACCGGCCTCAAATGTAACCTTCTTCCTTCCTTGGTTTGCCTTGGCTGCGTTGTATTTGCCTTTCTCCTCAAGCTTAATCCTTGTCCTCCTATGTAGCTCCTTGATGTGTTCAACCTGCGTTTTAGCACTTAAATCCACTCGCCCCTTCTTAGGCAATGGTGTAAGATCAAAAGGGGTTAGTGGATTAAAACCATAAACACACTCAAATGGAGAGATGGAAGTAGACGAATGCACAACTCTATTATAGGCAAATTCAACATGTGGCAAAACATCCTCCCATTCCTTTAGATTCTTTTTGATGACAGCCCTTAAAAGTGTGGTTAAAGTCCTATTAGTTACTTCCGTTTGCCCATCAGTTTGGGGGTGGCTTGATGTAGAAAATAACAATTTCGTACCTAGCTTTCCCCAAAGAGTCTTCCAAAAATAACTTAAGAACTTAACATCCCTATCACTTACTATTGTCCTCGGAATTCCATGTAACCTAACTACTTCCCGAAAGAATAGATTAGCTACATTGGCCGCATCAGTTTTGTGACAAGCAATAAAGTGAACCATTTTTGAGAAACGATCTACAACCACAAAAATTGAGTCCCTACCTCTTTTAGTCCTAGGCAATCCCACAATAAAGTCCATACTAAGTCTTCCCAAGGGGCTGTTGGGATGGGCAAAGGTGTGTACAATCCATGAGGCATCAATTTAGATTTAGCTCTAAGGCATTCTAAGCATCTTTTAAGCACATTTTCAACATCCCTAAGCATGTGTGGCCAATAAAAGTGTGAGTGCAGCATAGCATAAGTTTTATCCCTCCCAAAATGACCCATTAAACCTCCTTTATGGGCTTCCTCTACTAGCAACAATCGAAGGGAACACCTAGGTATGCACACCTTATCAATTCGAAACAAAAATCCCTCAAACAAATAGTATTTATCTAAGGAACCTTTTTGCACACATAACTTATATGTATCACCAAAATCAATATCAGATTCATAGAGCTCCTTAATGTAAACAAAGCCTAAGACCTTAGCATCCAATGTAGTCAACAATGTGTACCTCCTAGAGAGGGCATCCGTCACTACATTGTCTTTTCCCTTTTTATAATTGATAACATAGGGAAAAGTCTCAATAAACTCCATCCACCTACCATGCCTCCTATCTAGTTTTTCTTGACTCCGAAAATGCTTCAAAGACTCATGATCGGAATGCAAAATAAACTCTCTAGGCCACAAGTAGTGTTGCCATGTCTTAAGCACTCTAAATAAAGCATATAACTCTTTATCATAGGTAGAGTAATTAAGACATGCTCCTTTGAGCTTTTCACTAAAGAAGGCAATAGGCCACAAGTAGTGAGGGCTAGGTTCGTCCCACCTCACTATACCCGAGAGCTTCGACAACGGCTGGAAAATTTGAGACAAGGCTCTCTTAGCGCTGAGGAAGCTTATACGAATATGCAAGTTGCTATGGTGAAGGCCAACGTTCTAGAAGATGAAGAAAACACCATGGCAAGGTACCTTCGTATTCTGAATTCTAATTTGGCTAATGAGGTTGATATGTATCCATATAGCATGATAACACGATTTATGACTAGGTTTTAGCGTAACATTTAGATAAATTTCTCACTCATTCATGCATGTCTAGCACTAGTTCACGACGTTTTGCACTCAATTCATGTATTTTGCCGAGATGGACGTCTACACGGACTTGTGCGTGTTTTATAGGTATTTCGGGAGATTTAGGAGCTAAAACGATGCGTTTGAGGATCGTTCATCTAGATGACACACCCTCGGACTCATTAGGACACAAGCTAAAGGCTAAGGAGGACTCATGGAGCCTTGCCAACACAAGCCATGCACCAAATCACAGCTTAATGATCCAAGGCGAAGTTTCTGCACATAATCACGGTTCTCTGACACTCCACGGCCGTGGAATCACCGTGGATTTTGCCAGATTCTTGTGACAGTTGTGCCACGACTCTCATGGCCAGCTCATGCAAGTTTGTTATAAAAAGTGGTCTTTCATGGGCTGTGAAGGATATCTTGGAGCAACTCTCCATTTTCCATGACTCTCTAAAAAAATATTCTCTCAACAAGAAGTTTTTCTAGGAAGGAAAGTGTCAAAGAGGAGAAGAAGAGCTCCATTGAAGAGGATAAGAAGAACACACACACCATTGCCACACCTTGATAGATTTTTGTAGTGAAGAATTCCGGATTCTATTTCTAGAGTTGTATGAGTCATTTGAACCTTCCTTTGGAAGGATTGTGAGTTATTCTAATTCTATTTTTAGCTTGGTTTTGTTTTAAGTTCACGTGTTCATCTCTTTTCCTTCATTATCTTGCAATGGATGTTATGATTTTATGTTTGTTTGTTTCGATTTCTATTATGAACGTTGTAGGCTAAATTGATGTGGTTCTAGGGTAAGGAAAGGATGGTTATGGCTAGGGCTATGATAGGACGGACTTAGACTTACCTTTGGATGACTTGTGTGTATGAACATAGCTGCTGTTAGAAATCACGGGTAGTTCTTGTCTGACCACGGCCGTGGTTTAGGTAGAACAAACCGTGATTTTCCTTGGTTCGATGGATCTTGTCTTAGATCTATAGAATATTGCAATCCTAAGTGTTTGTTGAGTTTAATCTACCCTAGGGTAACCTAGTGTAGTAACTAAGTGCTAGAAGAGACTTACCCGGTAATCCTTGCTCTTAGATTCCAAAGATAACAAACCTTAGGTAGTGGTGAGCCTAATAAGCCGCCATTGGATTAGGTGTGCTAGGATAGTTGTTTAGGACTTTCCTTTCCAAGACTTACCCGGTAAGGATAGGTTAGACTCCTAATTAACAATCCGGTTTGTGTAGAATTCCTATCCTTAGGTTCTTAGAGACTTACCCGGTAATGAGACCTTAGGAGTGGACTAGTTGGACATGAGACCTACCCGGTAATTGATCCCAATTTAGAAACACTTAATCCCAACATATCATAGTTAATCCAAGAAATGAATAGATAACTTGAGTCCTATGCCATAACCGGAACTTCCAACCCCTAGGATCCGTCTTTTCTTTCCTTGATCATTATCTTGTTTAGCTTGTTTATTTGTGTTGATTCTTAGCTTAGTTCGATTGTTCACTTTGCATGAATTGTGATCTTTGATTGATCACCAAAAACCAACCAAAATCATTTGAGATTTTCATTTCTTTATTTCTTTCTTTTCTTTCAACCTAGGTCTTTACTAAACTCAATCACAAATCAATTCAATTTCACCTTAGTCTTTGTGTTCGACCTCGGAATACTAACCCTTCTACAAACGTCCCGTACACTGCGGGTTTCGCTAGGTAGTTAGGATTTAGTTCGAGTTATAAATTTAAAATCCATTTGCGCATCACGATCTTAGCGTAACATAGCACCCTGGAGCAATTACTACACTTGGCCATCAAGGTGGAAAGGAAGACTAAGGTGCGAAACCGGGAATACAAGCCACCTCATGGGTTGCCCAACACTTGGAAAGCACAAGGGAGCCGGTTGCTGCCTAACCACAGCAAGGATCAAGGAGGCCGGAAGGAAGAGAGAAAATCGGCAACTATGGGCCAAGAAGGACAAAGAAAGTCGTCTACACCAGCCACTACACCACGATCCTCGAATGAGCCTTCGAGTGATCATCGAGGGAGTACTCCTATCTCTAACTCTAGAACTAGGGACATTGTGTGTTTTAAATGCCAAGGTAGAGGTCACATGAGTAGAGAATGTCCTAATAGACGCACTTTGATCATAAACCATATAGGAGAATATGAGAGTGAGGATAATGTGGAATTAGATGATGAAAA
Organism: Fagopyrum homotropicum; assembly: GCA_033239125.1. Classification (NCBI taxonomy): domain Eukaryota; kingdom Viridiplantae; phylum Streptophyta; class Magnoliopsida; order Caryophyllales; family Polygonaceae; genus Fagopyrum; species Fagopyrum homotropicum. Next base: position 67,343,385 of record BSWB01000005.1, read on the forward strand.
TGCATTAATTGATGACAATGAACAAAATGAGCATGACGATTGCATTGAGTATGAACAAGGTGAATTTTTGATAGCTAGGAGAACTTTGCATGTCCAACTAGCACCTTGTGAGGATAACCAACGTGAAAATCTGTTTCATACTAGGTGTAGTATTAAAGGCAAAGTGTGTAATGTGATAATTGATGGAGGAAGTTGTTGCAACATAGCTAGCACTGAAATGGTAAACAAATTACAACTTCTTACATTTTATCACCCTAGGCCATATAAACTGCATTGGATGAATGAGTGTGGAGAACTTAAGGTCAATAAGCAAACTAAGGTCAATATAACATTAGGATCATATGAGGATGTTATTACATGTGATGTTGTGCCTATGAATGCTTGTCACTTGTTGCTTGGTCGTCCATGGCAATATGATAGGAAAGTTGTCCATGATGGGTTTTCTAACAAATATAGCTTTGAGTATAAAGGTAAAACTTTAACACTTAAACCTATGACACCTTGACAAATAGCCGAGTACTATGAGAACAAGAGAGTAGAGCAAGGAACCCCTCCAAAGCCTAAGATCACACGGCCTAAGAGTAAAGAGAACAAAACCCATCAAAAATTGTTAGTACAACCAACAAGTAGCTATCTTGAGTCTAGGAATGAATATGTCACTAACTATGCTTCTATTGATGTGCTAATGATGAGTTTGTGTAAATCTCTAGTGAATGTACCTCATGACTCTACGATTCCACTTCCTAGTTCTATTCAGGGGCTGTTAGACGAGTTTAGGGACGTTTTTCCTGAGGAGATTCCAGCCGGGTTGCCGCCCATTAGGGGCATTGAACACCAAATAGATTTAATACATGGAGCCACTCTTCCCAATAGACCCGCCTATAGGATGAACCCTACGGAAGCCCAGGAAATTCAGAACCAAGTTCAAGGCTTGCTAGATAAGGGGTATGTGCGGGAAAGCCTTAGTCCTTGTGCCGTTCCCGTCCTGCTAGTACCCAAGAAGGATAATACTTGGAGAATGTGTATTGATTGTAGAGCAATCAATAACATTACCATCAAGTATAGACACCCGATTCCCCATTTAGATGATATGCTTGATGAGTTACATGGAGCTACAATTTTCACTAAGATTGACCTTAGGAGTGGCTACCATCAAATTAGAATGAGGGAAGGGGATGAATGGAAAACAGCTTTTAAAACCAAATTTGGTCTCTATGAGTGGCTAGTAATGCCTTTTGGCTTAACTAACGCTCCTAGTACCTTCATGAGATTAATGAATCATATTTTGAGACCTTATATTGGTTTATTTGTTGTAGTCTACTTTGATGACATTCTTATCTATATTAAGACTTTAAAAGAGCATGAAAATCATTTGAGAGATGTGCTTGCTACATTGCGTATAGAATACTTGTATGCTAATATTCAAAAGTGTGATTTCTATACTAACCGAGTGATTTTTCTTGGTTTTGTAGTAAATGCCAATGGTTTGCAAGTGGATGAGGACAAGGTGAAGGCAATCAATGAATGGCCCACTCCTAGGTCGGTTGGCGACGTGAGGAGTTTCCATGGCCTAGCTACATTCTATAGAAGGTTTGTGAGAGATTTTAGCACCATTGCAGCACCTCTCACGGCTTTGACCAAAAAGAAGGTTCCTTTTGAGTGGAATGAACCGCAGCAAAGAGCTTTTGAAGTGCTCAAGAGACGCCTCACCCAGGCACCCCTACTCGCTCTACCGGACTTCACTAAACCCTTTGAGGTTGAATGCGACGCATCCGGTATTGGTATTGGCGGCGTCCTTATGCAAGAAGGTAAGCCTCTAGCTTTCTTTAGTGAAAAATTGAAGGGTGCATGCTTAAATTACTCCACTTATGACAAAGAATTGTATGCCTTGTTTAGAGTACTCAAAACATGGCAACATTACCTTTGGCCTCAAGAGTTTGTTTTGAAAACTGATCATGATTCACTTAGACACTTTAGGAGCCAAGATAAGCTAGATAGGCGGCATGGTAGGTGGATGGAGTTCATCGAAACCTTTCCTTACATTATCAAGTATAAGAAAGGAAAGGATAATGTCGTAGCGGATGCATTGTGTAAGAGATACACCTTAATCACCACCTTGGATTCTAGGATGTTAGGTTTTACTTACATTAAGGAATTATATGTGGATGATGCTGAATTTGGGAAGATATTTCATAGATGCACTACTCAAGGCCCTTATGATAAGTATTTTGTGTTTGAAGGTTTCTTGTTTAAAGTGGATAAGATTTGCATACCTAGATGTTCCCTTAGGATCTTATTAGTGGAAGAAGCCCATAAAGGAGGTTTAATGGGGCATTTTGGGAGGGACAAAACTTATCACATGTTGCAAACTCACTTTTATTGGACTCATATGTTAAGGGATGTAGAACACATGCTGAAAAGGTGCATTGAATGTCTTAAGGCCAAATCTAGGGTACAACCCCACGGGCTGTATACACCCTTACCGACGCCTAATGGCCCTTGGGAGGACATAAGTATGGATTTCATTGTTGGACTACCTAGGACTAAGAAATGAAGAGATTCCGTTTTTGTGGTAGTAGATAGATTCTCTAAAATGGCACATTTTATTCCATGTCATAAAACTGATGATGCATATAATGTTGCTAATCTTTTCTTTAAGGAAATAGTGAGATTGTGATACGGGGATTTTCCCGTCGAGCCGGATCTAGCACCATCAACACGAGAAAGCTGAAAATGACTCCATGGGACTCATAGTTGCGGAAGCTTGTAGACTCTTTTGTGGAAAGGGAAACTAAAATTACGAAAGGGAAAGATAGGAGGCAAGCAAGCTATGCTACCCTTGAACCAACCCATTGATACAACCAGCCAAGAACCAATACCACAAACGGGTACAACCCATGGACTAGATCGATCAAGAACCGAATCCAAGAACGACACAACCCTCTCGTCTATAAGGCGATGGACCGATTATGAGAAACCCATCCCAAACAATGCAAAGCACCATGGCTAAAGAGCCAAGACACATTTGCAAATGATGTGATAAACCCGCTCATCGAGTAATCTAGGCCCATCTCAGAAGAACCATACAACTCAAGCTCCAATCTCCATTGGAGGCGAGAGGGAAAGACGTTCAATCAACTCAACGGCTGCTTATCTATTACATCCAAAAACTGTTCTTACAAAGGGTTGGAAGTTCCCTTAAATAGGCATCTTCCAAAAAACTAAAATAAAGACAACTAAACCAACAATTAATAAACCTAAAATAACTAAGGAAATAAAGCATTGAACCGGCTCTTAAAATGCAAGTGAACCGGCCCCAAATAAACAACTTAATCCTAATTAAAACAAAAACAATTAGGCACTAATGATCACAAGCTTCAGCATCAATCAGCTTCTTCGTCTTCGGTTCCGTATCAGATTGCATGGAATACCTAAAACAATTGTTAGTGATAGGGATGTCAAGTTTTTGAGTTTCTTTTGGAAGACACTTTGGGGAAAAATGGGTACTAGATTACTATTCTCGACCTCTAGTCATCCCCAAACAGATGGGCAAACGGAAGTCACCAACAGGACCCTAACGACCCTCCTTAGAACCATGTTGAAAGATAACTTAAAAGAATGGGAAGACATGTTACCACATATTGAGTTTGCTTATAATCGCACCATGCATTCTTCCACTTCGTTATCACCTTTCAAATGTGTTTATGGATTTAACCCTTTAACTCCTTTGGACTTATTACCGATTCCTCGAAAGGATCGAGTAGCTTTTGATGCTTTGGAACAGGTGGACTACACTAAGGAACTTCATGCTAAGACCAAGGCTGCACTTGATAAGAAGGGCGTTGAAACTGCAGCCCGGAATAACAAAGGACGTCGGAAGATGGTTTTCCAGCCCGGCGACTTAGTTTGACTACATCTAAGGAAAGAGCGGTTTCCGACAAAACGACATTCCAAGCTAGCACCACGGGGTGATGGACCATTCAAAGTCTTACACCGGATTAACGACAACGCTTATGTGTTGGACTTACCGGAAGAGTATGGAGTTAGTACCACTTTTAATGTAGGAGATTTGAGCCCCTATGAAGGAGATTCGGAACAAGATGAAAATTCGGGGTCGAATTCTCTCCAAGAAGGAGTGGATGATGTAGGACCATCACATGGAAGCTATCAAGGTCTCATTACTAGAGCAAGAGCTAAGGAGATCCAAGAAGTTATGTCAAGGGAAGTGCTATTGCTTGACACAATGCGTGAACCATTTAATTTTCATACATCATGTGTTAATCTTTTGGTGAATGTAGGAGTAAGCGAACCAAGCGAGGAGACCATGCCGACGTGCTCACTTCCCATGCAGCTCGAGGAGACCATGCAGGTTGTTGCTCAATTCCAATGCAGCTCAGGAGAGGAGGCTGTTGCTCACGCCAATGCAGCCCAAGAGGAGGCTGTTACTCACGCCAATGCAGCCCAAGAGGAGGTTGTTGCTCACGTCCAATGCAGCCCAGGAGAGGAGGTTGTTGCTCACGCCCAATGCAGCCCAAGAAGAGGCTGTTGCTCACGCCCAATGCAGCCCAAGAGGAGGTTGTTAATCACGTCCAAAACAGCCCAAGAGGGCAGCCAGCTGATCTCGTTCAAAGAGGCCCAAGAGAGTAAGAATTCAGCTCATTCGGATCATCATTTGGGCTCTTAAAACACAGCCAAATCACTCATGGATCTGTTGAACAATTCAGCCCATTCGGATAGCCCAATTTGCTCTTAAAAATCGGCCAGCACACTCCTAGGATTAATTGAATAAGTCAGCCTATTCTCATGCTGAATTAGTTGTTTGTTAGGTTGTTAGCTACATTAGAGGAAGTTCTCTTATTACCACCTTCCCACTAATGTTTTAATTTCCTATTCTTTATTTTGTCTAGATAAAAGAGTCTATATAGATAGCCTCTTTAGCTGCAGATTAGTTACATTATTTCCATTGCTTAGAATTACATTTGTAATCATTCACAAAATCAATCAAAAAACAAGAGAGTTTTTCGTTGGCATTGCTGTTGTTGCTTGGCTGAGCTTGTTTGTGTCAACCGCCTTCGGATTGGTGCTTCGAGCCTTCACGAGTCCCTCTTTGTGCTAGTCCCTCCGGAGCTAGTGTAAAGTTGTATTGGAGACGGGTCTAGGGCAGTCACGATTGGGGTTTTGGCTCTTCAGCCTTGGTTCCTTCGTTGACTCTCTTTGGTTCTTCTCTCACCCTCCTGCGCCATTCACCATCTTCGTTTCATTCCGCATTCTGAATTCGTTTCATTCAGCCGGATTCGAGATCATTGTGCCTAGATCGACTCAATCACGGACAATTCCGTATCAGTTGGTATCAGAGCTCAGTTGGTACAATTGATCACTCCCTTCTTCTTGTTAACCTTATTGCTTATTCAATTGAGATTTAACTTGTGCTTGAAGTGTGCCAATTCAAAAGCCGGACTACATCTCGAGGAGAGGTAAACACAAAACGAAAACAAAACAAAAGGAGAGCTCAAATGTTGCATACATAATTCGGTAACCTGCTCTCCTACAATTCTCGCTGCAATCAGTTTCGGTTACCTTATCTCCCTCAAATCTTTGACAAAGTCTAAGAGATCTTTCAAAAAAAAAAAAAAACACACTACCAAAAACGGCTGACTTTTATTAATCAACATCAAGCACAAGTAAACTCTTTCAATTATCTCAAAACGTCATTCTAAACACATTCATCGTACCTACACCAACCCAACGGTCAATACTCCAATTAGGGGTGTCTTGATCCATCTCCGGCACTAACATTCAGTTTCAGCAGTTCTAGTTCCAAAGGGTTGCTAAGAAGGTTCGGAAATCGCGATCTTAAGGTGTTGGATCCTTACAAGTCAAGCCACCAGCTAGGCAATACCAACGAGAGTGTGAGCGATACACAAGTGAGATCTTTGCTTTTCTAACCTAACTGGTTCTTTGTTTGTTACTTGAGCATGTCCAGGTCCCTAAGTCCCAGCAAGTCGAGTAGCGAGACCGTCACGCCTGAGATGATCAGTCTATTGAAACAATTGTCCGATTCCGTAGCTAACCTATCCAAACGAGTGGAGTCTATGAAAGCACGAACACCACCAGCCGGGACACCACCTTTGAGAACCAACTATGAGTTTGGCGGTCCTTCACGTGTTACTAGAGAGCCGGATCATCCGGATCAAGGTAATTTACATTCCAACGAACCCCCTAATGCTTCTAACATGCCACCCTTTATTGATAACTTTCAGCGACGGAATGAAGCTCATTTTGAGGACCACAAGTGGCAGGGTTACAATCGGCCATTCCAGCAACCAAGACAAGGACGAGATAACTTTCGGCCCTATCAGGAGCAAGACGGACTCGGAAAAGTCAAAATCAAAATTCCCGTCTTTGAAGGAAAGTGTGATCCCGACGTCTACACGGATTGGGAAACTAAAGTTGAGCAAATCTGGTTGTGTCACAACTTTAGCGAGCCTAGGAAGGTTCAGCTAACCGCTCTCGAGTTCCAAGGCTATGCTTTGGTATGGTGGGATCACGTAGTCAAAGAAAGAGTTCGAACATTGGATCCTCAAATCACCACATGGGAGCATATGAAGGCACTAATGAGGGCTAGGTTCGTCCCACCTCACTATACCCAAGAGCTTCGACAACGGCTGGAAAATTTGAGACAAGGCTCTCTTAGCGCTGAGGAAGCTTATACGAATATGCAAGTTGCTATGGTGAAGGCCAACGTTTTAGAAGATGAAGAAAACACCATGGCAAGGTACCTTCGTATTCTGAATTCTAATTTGGCTAATGAGGTTGATATGTATCCACACAGCACCATGGAGCAATTACTACACTTGGCCATCAAGGTGGAAAGGAAGACTAAGGTGCGAAACTGGGAATACAAGCCACCTCATGGGTTGCCCAACACTAGGAAAGCACAAGGGAGCCGGTTGCTGCCTAACCACAACAAGGATCAAGGAGGCCGGAAGGAAGAGAGAAAATCGGCACCTATGGGCCAAGAAGGACAAAGAAAGTCGTCTACACAAGCCACTACACCACGATCCTCGAATGAGCCTTCGAGTGAGGATGATGTGGAATTTGATCATAAACCATCTAGGAGAATATGAGAGTGAGGATGATGTGGAATTAGATGATGAAAATGCATTAATTGATGACAATGAACAAAATGAGCATGATGATTGCATTGAGTATGAACAAGGTGAATCTTTGATAGCTAGGAGAACTTTGCATGTCCAACTAGCACCTTGTGAGGATAACAAACGTGAAAATCTGTTTCATACTAGGTGTACTATTAAAGGCAAAGTGTGTAATGTGATAATTGATGGAGGAAGTTGTTGCAACATAGCTAGCACTGAAATGATAAACAAATTACAACTTCTTACATTTTACCCTAGGCCATATAAACTACATTGGATGAATGAGTGTGGAGAACTTAAGGTCAATAAGCAAACCAAGGTCAATATAACATTAGGATCATATGAGGATGTTATTACATGTGATGTTGTGCCTATGAATGCTTGTCACTTGTTGTTCGGTCGTCCATGGCAATATGATAGGAAAGTTGTCCATGATAGGTTTTCTAACAAATATAGCTTTGAGTATAAAGGTAAAACTTTAACACTTAAACCTATGACACCTTTACAAATAGCCGAGTACTATGAGAACAAGAGAGTAGAGCAAGGAACCCCTCCAAAGCCTAAGATCACACGGCCTAAGAGTAAAGAGAACAAAACCCATCAAACATTGTTAGTACAACCAACAAGTAGCTATCTTGAGTCTAGGAATGAATATGTCACTAACTATGCTTCTATTGATGTGCTAATGATGAGTTTGTGTAAATCTCTAGTGAATGTGCCTCATGACTCTACGATTGCACTTCCTAGTTCTATTCAGGGGCTGTTAGACGAGTTTAGGGACGTATTTCCTGAGGAGATTCCAGCCGGGTTGCCGCCCATTAGGGGCATTTAACACCAAATAGATTTAATACCAGGAGCCACTCTTCCCAATAGACCCGCCTATAGGATGAACCCTACGGAAGCCCAGGAAATTCAGAACCAAGTTCAAGCCATGCTAGATAAAGGGTTTGTGCGGGAAAGACTTAGTCCTTGTGCCGTTCCCGTCCTGCTAGTACCCAAGAAGGATAATACTTGGAGAATGTGTATTGATTGTAGAACAATCAATAACATTACCATCAAGTATAGACACCCGATTCCCCGTTTCGATGATATGCTTGATGAGTTACATGGAGCTACAATTTTCACTAAGATTGACCTTAGGAGTGGCTACCATCAAATTAGAATGAGGGAAGGGGATGAATGGAAAACAGCTTTTAAAACCAAATTTGGTCTCTATGAGTGGCTAGTAATGCCTTTTGGCTTAACTAACGCTCCTAGTACCTTCATGAGATTAATGAATCATATTTTGAGACCTTATATTGGTTTATTTGTTGTAGTCTACTTTGATGACATTCTTATCTATAGTAAGACTTTAAAAGAGCATGAAAATCATTTGAGAGATGTGCTTGCTACATTACGTATAGAATACTTGTATGCTAATATTCAAAAGTGTGATTTCTATACTAACCGAGTGATTTTTCTTGGTTTTGTAGTAAGTGCCAATGGTTTGCAAGTGGATGAGGACAAGGTGAAGGCAATCAATGAATGGCCCACTCCTAGGTCGGTTGGCGACGTGAGGAGTTTCCATGGCCTAACTACATTCTATAGAAGGTTTGTGAGAGATTTTAGCACCATTGCAGCACCTCTCACGGCTTTGACCAAAAAGAAGGTTCCTTTTGAGTGGAATGAACCGCAGCAAAGAGCTTTTGAAGAGCTCAAGAGACGCCTCACCCATGCACCCCTACTCGCTCTACCGGACTTCACTAAACCCTTTGAGGTTGAATGCGACGCATCCGGTATTGGTATTGGCGGTGTCCTTATGCAAGAAGGTAAGCCTCTAGCTTTCTTTAGTGAAAAATTGAAGGGCGCATGCTTAAATTACTCCACTTATGACAAAGAATTGTATGCCTTGTTTAGAGTACTCAAAACATGGCAACATTACCTTTGGCCTCAAGAGTTTGTTTTGAAAACTGATCATGATTCACTTAGACACTTTAGGAGCCAAGATAAGCTAGATAGGCGGCATGGTAGGTGGATGGAGTTCATCGAAACCTTTCCTTACATTATCAAGTATAAGAAAGGAAAGGATAATGTCGTAGCGGATGCATTGTCTAGGAGATACACCTTAATCACCACCTTGGATTCTAGGATGTTAGGTTTTACTTACATTAAGGAATTATATGTGGATGATGCTGAATTTGGGAAGATATTTCATAGATGCACTACTCAAGGCCCTTATGATAAGTATTTTGTGTTTGAAGGTTTCTTGTTTAAAGTGGATAAGATTTGCATACCTAGATGTTCCCTTAGGATCTTATTAGTGGAAGAAGCCCATAAAGGAGGTTTAATGGGGTATTTTGGGAGGAACAAAACTTATCACATGTTGCAAACTCACTTTTATTGGCCTCATATGTTAAGGGATGTAGAACACATGCTGAAAAGGTGCATTGAATGTCTTAAGGCCAAATCTAGGGTACAACCCCACGGGCTGTATACACCCTTACCGACGCCTAATGGCCCTTGGGAGGACATAAGTATGGATTTCAATGTTGGACTACCTAGGACTAAGAAAGGAAGAGATTCCGTTTTTGTGGTAGTAGATAGATTCTCTAAAATGGCACATTTTATTCCATGTCATAAAACTGATGATGCATATAATGTTGCTAATCTTTTCTTTAAGGAAATAGTGAGATTGCATGGAATACCTAAAACTATTGTTAGTGATAGGGATGTCAAGTTTTTGAGTTTCTTTTGGAAGACACTTTGGGGAAAAATGGGTACTAGATTACTATTCTCGACCTCTAGTCATCCCCAAACAGATGGGCAAACGGAAGTCACCAACAGGACACTAACGACCCTCCTTAGAACCATGGTGAAAGATAACTTAAAAGAATGGGAAGACATGTTACCACATATTGAGTTTGCTTATAATCGCACCATGCATTCTTCCACTTCGTTATCACCTTTCAAATGTGTTTATGGACTTAACCCTTTAACTCCTTTGGACTTATTACCGATTCCTCGAAAGGATCGAGTAGCTTTTGATGCTTTGGAACAGGTGGACTACATTAAGGAACTTCATGCTAAGACCAAGGCTGCACTTGATAAGAAGGGCGTTGAAACTGCAGCCCGGAATAACAAAGGACGTCGGAAGATGGTTTTCCAGCCCGACGACTTAATTTGGCTACATCTAAGGAAAGAGCGGTTTCCGACAAAACGCCATTCCAAGCTAGCACCACGGGGTGATGGACCATTCAAAGTCTTACACCGGATTAACGACAACGCTTATGTGTTGGACTTACCGGAAGAGTATGGAGTTAGTACCACTTTTAATGTAGGAGATTTGAGCCCCTATGAAGGAGATTCGGAACAAGATGAAAATTCGGGGTCGAATTCTCTCCAAGAAGGAGTGGATGATGTAGGACCATCACATGGAAGCTATAAAGGTCTCATTACTAGAGCAAGAGCTAAGGAGATCCAAGAAGTTATGTCAAGGGAAGTGCTATTGCTTGACACAATGCGTGAACCATTTAATTTTCATAAATCATATGTTAATCTTTTGGTGAATGTAGGAGCAAGCGAAACAAGCGAGGAGACCATGCCGACGTGCTCACTTCCCATGCAGCTCGAGGAGACCATGCAGGCTGTTGCTCACTTCCAATGCAGCTCAGGAGAGGAGGCTATTGCTCACGCCAATGCAGCCCAAGAGGAGGCTGTTACTTACGCCAATGCAGCCCAAGAGGAGGCTGTTGCTCACGTCAAATGCAGCCCAGGAGAGGAGGCTGTTGCTCACGCCCAATGCAGCCCAAGAGGAGGCTGTTGCTCACGCCCAATGCAGCCCAAGAGGAGGCTGTTAATCACGTCCAAAACAGCCCAAGAGGGCAGCCAGCTGATCTCGTTCAAAGAGGCCCAAGAGAGTAACAATTCAGCTCATTCGGATCATCATTTGGGCTCTTAAAACACAACCAAATCACTCATGGATCTGTTTAACAATTCAATCCATTCGGATAGCCCAATTTGCTCTTAAAAATCGGCCAGCACACTCCTAGGATTAATTGAATAAGTCAGCCTATTCTCATGCTGAATTAGTTGTTTGTTAGGTTGTTAGCTACATTAGAGGAAGCTCTCTTATTACCACCTTCCCACTAATGTTTTAATTTCCTATTCTTTATTTTGTCTAGATAAAAGAGTCTATATAGATAGCCTCTTTAGCTGCAGATTAGTTACGTTATTTCCATTGCTTAGAATTACATTTGTAATCATTCACAAAATCAATCAAAGAACAAGAGAGTTTTTGGTTGGCATTGCTGTTGTTGCTTGGCTGAGCTTGTTTGTGTCAACCGCCTTCGGATTGGTGCTTCGAGCCTTCCCGAGTCCCTCTTTGTGCTAGTCCATCCGGAGCTAGTGTAAAGTTGTATTGGAGACGGGTCTAGGGCAGTCACGATTGGGGTTTTGGCTCTTCAGCCTTGGTTCCTTCGTTGAATCTCTTTGGTTCTTCTCTCACCCTCCTGCGCCATTCACCATCTTCGTTTCATTCCGCATTCTGAATTCATTTTATTCAGCCGGATTCGAGATCATTGTGCCTAGATCGACTCAATCACGGACAATCCCGTATCAGAACTACTTCCCTTAGATGTTCTTCATGCTCCTGTAGGGACCTGCTATAGATTAAAATATCATCAAAGTATACTACAACAAACTTCCCTATAAAATGTCTCAAAACATAGTTCATTAAGCGCATAAAGGTAGAAGGAGCATTAGTTAACCCAAATGACATAACAAGCCACTCATACAAACCAAACTTAGTCTTGAATGCTGTTTTCCACTCGTACCCCTCCTTCATTCGAATTTGATGGTAGCCACTCCGTAGGTCTATCTTGCTAAAGGTGGTGGCGCCATGTAGCTCATCAAGCATGTCATCTAGGCGGGGAATAGGGTGGCGGTACTTGATGGTGATGTTGTTGATAGCTCAACAATCAACACACATCCTCCATGTGTTGTCCTTCTTAGGCACCAAGAGCACGGGTACGGCGCACGGACTTAAGCTCTCCCTCACGTAGCCCTTGTCTAGGAGGTCTTGAACTTGCGCTTGGATCTCTTGACTCTCCTTTGGGTTCATTCGGTAGGCTGGTCTATTTGGGAGTGTGGCGCCGGGGATAAGGTCAATTTGGTGCTCAATACCTCTCAAAGGTGGAAGGCCATGTGGTATTTCTTCCGGAAACACATCCTTAAACTCCTCAAGGATGGCTGAGATAGTAGGTGGTAAGCTAGCTTTGGCTTCATCACTCATCAAGGTGAGCTCCTTACACAACATCATCAAGGTGGTGTCTAAGGGTAGGTAGTCATTTTGTAGCTCAAGTTTGGAAGCTAACAAGGCTGTTGTGGGCTGTTTTGCGGCCGTGGACACAAGGATGCTAGGCTGGTGGTTAGAAGGCGTGGCTAGGGAGGGGTTTTGGCTCGACAGCTTGCTCCCCTTCTTAGCTTGTCCTTGCTCTATTTGTAAAACCACCATGCATAACTCTCCTATCATATTGCCAAGGGCGGCCTAACAACACATGACAAGCTTGCATAGGCACAACATCACATAAAACCGTATCTTCATAATGGCCTAAAGTAAAAGTGATCTTAGCTTGCCTATTAACCTTTAACTCACCACATTCATTCATCCAATGCAGCTTATATGGCCTAGGGTGATAAAATGTAGGAATTTGCAACTTAGATATCATTTCGGTGCTAGCAATATTGCAACAACTTCCTCCATCAATAATAACATTACAATCCTTTCCTTTAACCGAGCATCTAGTGTGAAACAAGTTTTCTCTTTGGTTATCTTCACAAGGAGCAGGTTGTACACTTAAAGTTCTCCTAGCTATCAACGAATTATCATGCTCAAGACTTTTATCACAAATCATGGAAGTGTTAGCTAGGAATGAGCTAGGATGATGAAATAACACTTTCTTAGCTAATAAACAATCTCCTTGCTCATATTCAATCCCATCATCATCCAAATCATCATGATCATGCATATTAAGCTCAAAATCATCATTATCATGCTCATGCTCATATTCGGACTCATATTGCCCTAAATGGTTAACTAGCAAGGTTCTTTTGTTAGGACAATCCTTCATCATGTGCCCTCTTTGATGTAGGAACATCACATACAAGCTATCAAGGTCCCATTACTAGAACAAGAGCTAAGGAGATCCAAGAAGTTATGTCAAGGGAAGTGCTATTGCTTGACACAATGCGTGAACCATTTAATTTCCTTACATCATGTGTTAATATTTTGGTGAATGTAGGAGCAAGGGAATCAAGCAAGGAGACCATGCCGACGTACTCACCTTCCATGCAGCACGAGGAGACCGTGCAGGCTATTGCTCACATCCAATGCAGCCCAGGAGAGGAGGCTGTTGTTCACACCAATGCAGCCCAAGAGGAGGTTGTTGCTCACGCCAATGCAGCCCATGCTCACGCCCAATGCAGCCCATGCTCACGCCCTGTTGCTCACGCCAATGCAACCCATGCTCACGTCCAATGCAGCCCATACTCACGCCCAATGCAGACCAAGAGGAGGCTGTTGATCACGTCCAAAGCAGCCCACGAGGTTAGCCTGCTGCTCACGTCCAAGGCAGCCCAAGAGCAAAGGGAGGAGACGTCCAAGGCAGCCCAAGAGCAAAGGGAGTTGCTGCTCACATCTAAAACAGCCCAAGAAGGCAGCCAGCTGAGCACGTTCAAAGAGGCCCAAGAGAGTAACAATTCAGCTCATTCAGATCATCATTTGGGCTCTTTAAACACATCCAAATCACTCATGGATCTGTTGAACAATGCAGCCCATTCGGATAGCCCATTTGGCTCCTTAAAAATGTTAAAAACGTCCAGCTTGCACTCCAAGGATAAGTTGAATAATTCAGCCTATTTTAAGCTGAAATTAGTGTTTGTTAGGTTGTTAGCTACATTAGAGGAAGCTCTCTTATTACCACCTTCCCACTAATGTTTTCAGCTTTCTTTTCTTTATTTTGTCTAGATAAAAAGAGTCTATAAATAGTCTCTTTTAGCTGCAGAATTATTTACGTTATTTCCATTGCTTAGAATTGCATTTGTAATCATTCACAAAATCAATCAAAGAACAAGAGAGTTTTTGGTTGGCATTGCTGTTGTTGCTTGGCTGAGCTTGTTTGTGTCAACCGTCTTCGGATTCGTGCTTCGAGCCTTCACGAGTCCCTCTTTGTGCTAGTCCAGCCGGAGCTAGTGTAAAGTTGTATTAGAGACGGGTCTAGGGCAGTCACGATTGGGGTTTTGGCTCTTCAGCCTTGGTTCCTTCATTGACTCTCTCTTTGGTTCTTCTCTCACCTTTCCTGCGCCATTCATCACCTACGTTCCATTCCGCATTCTGAAATCGCCTCATTCAACCGGATTCGAGATCATTGTGCCTAGATCGACTCAAACACAGATTAACACCGTATCAGTTGGTATCAGAGCTCAGTTGGTACAATTGATCACTTCTTCTTCTTGTTAACCTTATTGCTTATCCAATTGAGATCTAACTTGTGCTTGAAGTTTGCCAATTCAAAAAGCCGGACAACATCTTGAGGAGAGGCAAACATAAAACGAAAACAAAAAACAAAAGAGAGCTCAAACGTTGCATACACAATTCGGTAACCTGCTCTTCTACAATTCTCGCTGCAATCAGTTTCCGGTTACCTTCTCTCCCTCAAATCTTTGAAAAAGTCTAAGAGATCTTTCAAAAAAAAAAAGACTATACAAAAACGGCTGGCATTTGTTTATTAATCAAGCACAAGTAAACTCTTTCAATCATCTCAAAACGTCATTCTAAACACAATTTACCATACCTACACCAACCCAACAGTCAATACTCCAATTAGGGGTGTCTTGATTCATCTCCGACACTAACATTCAGTTTCAGCAGTTCTAGTTCCAAAGGGTTGC
Source organism: Fagopyrum homotropicum (assembly GCA_033239125.1). NCBI lineage: Eukaryota > Viridiplantae > Streptophyta > Magnoliopsida > Caryophyllales > Polygonaceae > Fagopyrum > Fagopyrum homotropicum. The sequence continues at coordinate 67,358,468 of BSWB01000005.1, forward strand.
TATGAAGGTTCGGAAATCGCGATCTTAAGGTGTTGGATCCTTACAACTCGAGCCACCAGCTAGGCAATACCAACGAGAGTGTGAGCGATACACAAGTGAGATCTTTGTTTTTCTAACCTAACCGGTTTCTTTGTTTGTTACTTGAGCATGTCCAGGTCCCTAAGTCCCAGCAAGTCGAGTAGCGAGACCGTCACGCCTGAGATGATCAGTCTATTGAAACAATTGTCCGATTCCGTAGCTAAACTATCCAAGCGAGTGGAGACTATGGAAGCACGAACACCACCAGCTGGAACACCACCTTTGAGAACCAACTATGAGTTTGGCGGTCCTTCACGTGTTACTAGAGAGCCGGATCCTCCGGATCAAGGTAATGTACAGCCCAACGTCCTTCCTAATGCTTCTAACATGCCACCATTTGAGGACCACACGTGGGAGGGCTACAATCGGCCATTCCAGCAACCAAGGCAAGGACGAGATAACCTTCGGCCCAATCAAGAGCAAGACGGGCTCGGAAAGGTCAAAATCAAAATTCCCGTTTTTGAAGGAAAGTGTGATCCCGACGTCTACACGGAGTGGGAAACTAAAGTTGAGCATATTTGGTTGTGTCACAACTTCAGCGAGCCTAGGAAGGTTCAACTAGCCGCTCTCGAGTTCCAAGGATATGCTTTGGTATGGTGGGATCACATAGTCAAAGAAAGAGTTCGAACCTTGGATCCTCAAATCAGCACATGGGAGCATATGAAGGCACTAATGAGGGCTAGGTTCATTCCACCTCACTATACCCGAGAGCTTCGACAACGGCTGGAAAATTTGAGACAAGGCTCACTTAGCGCTGAGGAAGCCTATACGAATATGCAAGTTGCTTTGGTGAAGGCCAACGTTCTAGAGGATGAAGAAAACACTATGGCAAGGTACCTTCTTATTCTGAATTCTAATTTGGCTAATGAGGTTGATATGTATCCATACAACACCATGGAGCAATTACTACACTTGGCCATCAAGGTGGAAAGGAAGACTAAGGTGTGAAACCGGGACTACAAGCCACCTCCCGGGACGCCCACTGCGTGGAAAGCACAAAATAGCCGGCTGCATAACCCCAGCAGGGAGCAAGGAGGCCGGAAGGAGGAGAGGAAATCGACACCTATGGGCCAAGAAGGGCAAAGAAGGTCTTCTACACCGTCCACTACACCATGATCCTTGAATGAGCCTTCAAGTGATCATCGAGGGAGTACTCCTATCTCTAACTCTAGAACTAGGGACATTGTGTGTTTTAAATGCCAAGGTAGAGGTCACATGAGTAGAGAATGTCCTAATAAACGCACTTTGATCATAAATCATCTAAGAGAATATGAGAGTGAGGATGATGTGGAATTAGATGATGAAAATGCCTTAAATGATGACAATGAGAATGATGATTGCATTAAGTATGAACAAGGTGAATCTTTGATAGCTAGGAGAACTTTGCATGTCCAACTAGCACCTTGTGAGGATAACCAACGTGAAAATCTGTTTCATACTAGGTGTAGCATTAAACGAAAAGTGTGTAATGTGATAATTGATGGAGGAAGTTGTTGTAACATAGCTAGCACTGAAATGGTAAACAAATTACAACTTCTTACATTTTATCACCCTAGGCCATATAAACTACATTGGATGAATGAGTGTGGAGAACTTAAGGTCAATAAGCAAACTAAGGTCAATATAACATTAGGAGATTTGAGCCCCTATAAAGGAGATTCGGAACAAGATGAAAATTCAGGGTCGAATTCTTTCCAAGAAGGAGTGGATGATGTAGGACCATCACATACAAGCTATCAAGGTCCCATTACTAGAGGAAGAGCTAAGAAGATCCAAGAAGTTATGTCAAGGGAAGTGTTATTGCTTGACACAATGCGTGAACTATTTAATTTCCGTACATCATGTGTTAATCTTTTGGTGAATGTAGGAGCAAGCTAACCAAGCAAGGAGACCATGCCGACGTGCTTACTTCCCATGCAGCTCGAGGAGGCCATGCAGGCTGTTGATCACGTCCAATGCAGTCCAGAAGAGGAGGCTGTTGCTCACGCCAATGCAGCCCAAGAGGAGGTTGTTGCTCACGCCAATGCAGCCCAAGAGGAGGTTGTTGCTCACGTCCAATGCAGCCCAAGGAGGAAGGCTGTTGCTCACGTCCAATGCAGCCCAAGGAGGGAAGCAGCTGCTCGTTCCAAAACAGCCCAAGAAGGCAACCAGCTGATCACGTATAAAGAGGCCCAAGAGAGTAACAATTTAGCTCATTCGGATCATCATTTGGGCTCTTAAAACACAGCCAAATCACTCATGGATCTGTTGAACAACTCAGCCCATTCGGATAGCCCATTTTGCTCCTAAAAAACGTCCGGCACATTCCTAGAGTTAATTGAATAAGTCAGCCTATTTTTAAGCTGAAATTAGTGTTTGTTAGGTTGTTAGCTACATTAGAGGAAGCTCTCTTATTACCACCTTCCCACTAATGTTTTTAGTTTTCTTTTCTTTATTTTGTCTAGATAAAAGAGTCTATTTATATAGCCTCTTTAGCTGCAGATTAGTTACGTTATTCCCAATTGCTTAGAATTACATTTGTAATCATTTCACAAAATCAATCAAAGAACAAGAGAGTTTTTGGTTGGCATTGCTGTTGTTGCTTGGCTGAGCTTGTTTGTGTCAACCGCCTTCGGATTGGTGCTTCGAGCCTTCACGAGTCCCTCTTTGTGCTAGTCCAGCCGGAGCTAGTGTAAAGTTGTATTGGAGACGGGTCTAGAGCATTCACGATTGGGGTTTTGGCTCTTCAGCCTTGGTTCCTTCGTTGACATCTCTTTGGTTCTTCTCTTCACCATTCCTGCGCCATTCATCACCTACGTCCATTCCGCATTCTGAAATTGCTTCATTCAACCTGTTTCGAGATCATTGTGCCCAAATCGACTCAATCACGGACAATTCCGTATCACGTACCCACCGGGTCGGTGACCCACCGGATCATGGGTGATCCGTGACCCGTGGACATGCTTAGTGTTTATGGATGATATCTTAGTTTACTCCCGGAGTAGAGAGGAGCACGCGGGACACCTGAGGACGGTGCTTCGAGTCCTTCAGGATAGAGAGCTGTACGCTAAGCTCTCTAAGTGCGAGTTCTGGATGTCCGATGTGGCATTCCTTGGTCATATAGTTTCCGCCGAGGGTGTCATGGTTAACCCGGCGAAGATAGAGTCCGTTTCTTCATGGCCGCCTCCTAGGACAGTCTAAGAGGTGCACAGTTTCTTGGGTTTGGTGAAGATAGAGTCCGTTTCTCAGTGATTGCATGGACACTTACTTCCTTGTTGAGGAAGTCTACAAGGTTCGTTTGGTCCAAGCCATGTCACCGAAAATTCGAGGATCTAAAGAGGAGGTTGACCTTTGCTCCCGTTTTAGCCCAACCTGAGGGCGTAAGTGTTTTGTAGTGTATAATGACGCCTTCAAGCTAGGTTTGGGGTGCATTTGGATGCAGATGAGTAGGGTTATTGCGTACGCATCTCGACAGTTGAACACGTATGAGGAGAATTACCCTACCCATGATCTTGAGCTAGCGGCAGTGATCCATGCCCTGAAGATCTGGCGACATTACTTGTATGGGGCTACGTGTCACATCTTCACAGACCATAAGAGTTTGAAGTATATAGTCACTTAGCGGGAGTTGAATAACCGCCAAAGGAGATGGTTAGAGCTGATTAAGGATTTTGACTTGGAGATTTTGTACCATCCAAGGAAGGCGAATGTAGTCGCCGATGCTTTGAGTAGGACGACCCTCGAGAGTAGGCTATAACCCGGCTTACGGTTCAGCCACAGTTGTAGAGGGATTTGATGGAGTTAGAGATGGACATCTGGTTCCCGGATACGGACTGTTGTTTGTCAGAGTTAGAGGCATTGAGTGACTTGTCTGGAGAGATCTAGGAGAAGCAGAAGAGATGTCCGATTTTGATGAGGATCCGGGACAAGATGTCCCGAGGGGAGGCACCGTAGTTTACCATAGGAGTAGACCGGTTATTGAGACGCCAGGGGCTTATATATGTGTACCATCAGACCGAGAGTTGAGAGAGAGGATTTTGCATGAGGCCCATTCCACATTTTACTCGGTGCATCCAGGCACGAGTAAGATGTACCAAGATATTAGGAGATCTTATTGTTGGGGTGGGCTCAAGTCTGATGTAGCTAGATATGTGGCCCGATGTGCGACCTGCCAGCAGGTCAAGATCGAGCACAAAAGACACGGAGGAGAGCTCCACCCACTGCCCGTGCCGCAGTGGAAGTGGGAGGACATATCCATAGATTTCGTTACCAGTCTAAGACCGAGTAGGAGCTTTGATGCGATATGGGTGGTAGTAGATCGGTTGTTGACGAAGACCACGCGTTTAATCCTTGATAGCATGAATTATTGTCTATATTTCTGTAAGAGCCTAGTTGCTGAGTTGCGGAGATGGTGAGATGAGGACCCAGTATATGCCTAGACCGCCCCTGCGTGACCCAGTAGGCGCCCTTGCGGTTTGCTTCGGCCCTGCGGCTCACAAAGTCCACTCCTACTGCTCTGTGTGTCTACAGCCGTTTTCTTTGACTTGTTGACTCGTGCTTTACTCTTTTAATTTTTTATAACCTTCATCTCTTTCCTTCTGATGAGGGTTTATCATTTCAGCTTTATCTCTCTTTTGCGTACTTCTTCTTCTCCTCTCTTCTGCCTTGGATCATCTTTGATCTTCTTTGAGTTTTGGTTGAGTTTGTGAGAGTCGTGCTTGGCTTTGATGATGTTTATGGTTGCTGAGCCTTGTGAGCCAACTCGAGGACGTTTGGTGATGTGTTGAGCTTCTGGACTTTCAGCTTGGTAAGCTTTCATGGCTTCCATCCCTTCTTTCATCTTCTTACCTCTTTTCCCATCTTTCTTTAGTTAGCTTAGGTTTCTTAGGCTTGGATCATGCTTCAGCCATTTTTGGCCTGTGTTGATGTATATATATGTATGTTCTGTATGTATGTTGATGTTGGAGTGAAGAAGGAGTAAGAGAATCGAAGGAAGAAGTGAAGAAAGGGGCTGAAGTGGTGCCTCTGTTGTCCAACCGTCCCTACGCCACCTTGCAGCCGCCCCAGCGCCGGCCAAGAACCGCTCCTGCACCACCTGTGATCCGCCCCTGCGCCCACGTGCATCAGCTAGGTTCTTCTCTTGGTTCAGCAAGTATGTGTTGCTTCTAGGCTTACCTTAGAATGCCTTTGTTCCCTCCTTTCCTATTGTGAGTGTATAGGATCATGCTAGATGTGTGAGGTTGTGTTTTGATGAGGTTATGATCGGTTTATGCCCTGTACGACTTTAAGGACTTGGGTTGATGTTGGTTGAGGTTGTGAGGTTAGGTAGAGGATGATCCTATGGATCCCTTTGGATCTAGGTGTGACACCTTTGATGAATAGAGGTTGATATCTTTCTATGCCTTGTTATTAGGCACTGCCCCTCTCTCAGGATTGAAGGTTGCTTCTGGTTGATCTTTATACGAGGTTGAGGTAAGTCCATAGGACTTACTTAGCTATCATCCTTATATTAGGTGTTTGCATGAGTGGTGTGTGCTTTATATGTTTGCTATGATAGCATGAGTTGTCGTTTATACCGACCTATGTTTTATTGACTGCCTCACTGCGTAGCTGTGATAACCTTTCCCTTTCATCCTGTAGTGGAGTGTGGGAGGTTCTCTGTCGTCAAGCCAGTCTGGTTTACAGGAAGGGCGCAATCCACTCCCATAGGGTACACGGATTGTGTGACCGATACTCGTACATCTGGATATAGCACTCAGAGGCGGGGATGTATCGGTCCTCGTGTCACATACTTTCTATATATATATATATATATATATATATATATATATATATATATATATATATATATATATATACACGACTTGAGTGAATGACTATTATATAAAGATGATAAAATGGGTAAATGTGTGATATCATGCTGATGTTTATCCTTACATGATTATGTTTGTGCTCATGCATTACTCTATATTTGTATGGTTAGCTAATGGTTTATTACCATGTTGTAGATGCCCCACAGGATAGGCCTGTTGTTGAGTGATCTAGTAGAGTGGCAGGTTGAGGACCTCTCGTACATAGGATGCTAGGCTTTTGAGGGTTGTTTACCTTTCCCTCCTGCGTGAGGATGATCTTTTGTTACCTCCTGTGTGAGGACGTTGTTGTTTATACTCTGCTATGTTGTTTTACCTTTTGATTGTACAGTTTATACAACTTTATGTATTAGTTTTATATCTGTCAGCGTCATGTTATAAGGTCCAGTGAACTTGTTGTCAGGCTAGGGTCAAGATCCATTGTGAGATCCTAGCCCAATGTGGCGCCCCTAATCTCGCGGATTCGGGCTGTTACAATTTTGGATATGGTTTTGGCGTTTTCTCATCATAATTCTGCATGCATGTACATGTATTCTTAGTGTTTATGTCGTTCTTCGTTTACTTTGCAATAATCGAGGTCTGCACCATGTTCGATTGTAATTGTAGGAATATGGCATATTTTGGATCGAAATGGAGCATAGGAAGCTATGGAGCTACATTGTGGAGCATTACAAAGGAGAAGAACAAAAGCATGAACAATAGTGAAAGGATGCAAGAAAGATTCAATTGAAGATACGAAGGCATGCACGTAGATCACCACTGATCTTAAATCAACACAGTGATGCATCATCTTAACCGAGATTGCCTACTGAGCTTGGCTCGAGGTCGACGGCTCACAACCCAAGGAAAATAAAATATAATTTGACCTAAAACTCTTCTATAAGAATGGAAGGTGAATGTGAAGATCAAAAGAGGCTGGATCTTAGAGAGATCGAAAGACGGTTAGGAAGACGGCTATTGAAGGGAAGAAGATTGTGAGATTTTCTTGGGAAGTTACTTGTGAGTTTGTTATCATATTTTCCGGAGCACATTGTTGAGACCATTGTTTGGTATGTTCACTTTGATTATTGCGATAGTTTTGTTGATTGTTCTACTCGCTTCTCTTGATATTCTTGATATATAGTGGATTACCTTGATGATGATGATTGTTGGATAAACACCCTGCGATTCTAGGGTGATTAGTTGAAGGTTGTGGTGTAGACGATGAAAGAATGAACCTTTATTTGAAGTGGACCCTGAGAGCTCGAGTTAACCCTAAACTGAATCCCATCTCAGGCTGTTCTTACAACATCTCGACCGAGATCGATAAGAATAGCATGAGATTGCCCACTGCTTTGCCCGATCCTGAGTTTAGGTTATAGTTTGCCAAATCCTATCCTTATTGCACCTTTCCTAATTTACATGCAAGCCTAGGATTAAACCTACCATGTGATTCCTTTGCTTGTTTACCTATGATTATGAGTGTTAGGTAATAAAGGGTTATTCTTAATTAGGGTTCAAGTGTGCCCTCATCCTACCTTTGAGAGTTAACCTGAGAATTACCCGGTGATGGTTAGTTTTGTACCCTTAGGGGAGTATGTTGGTTTGAGTACTCGTACCTTTCCTTAATTCCTTGAGACTTACCCGGTGATAGGAGCTTTGGTTTAGGAAAGGGGATAGTGAGACCTCACCCGTAATCTATCCTATCGTTGAAACACCTTCCCTTTGCAAACCTCAGCTTTGTCCACGTTATCCTTGAGAAATCTTGAGTCGAAACCATAATTGGATACTGATGTAGGACCATCACATGGAAAATATCAAGGGCCCATTACTAGGGCAAGAGCTAAGGAGATCCAAGAAGTTACGTCAAGGGAAGTGCTATTGCTTGGCACCATGCATGAATTATTTAACTTCTATAAATCATGTGTTAATCTCTTGGTGAATGCAGGGGCAAACATGCAAAGGGAAGAGACCATGCAGACGTTGGAACAGCAAGAGCTTGATCATGTAGCCACGCAAGCCAATAAGCCAAGTGACCAAGACGAGGACAAGGTGGGGAAGATGGACGAGCAAGCGAGCATAGGAAATGGAACAGCAAGCATGATACCATCGAGTCCGGAGTAGCTGGCAAGCTCGACGTTGCTCACCTCCCAGGCCGTCCAGCTGGGCTCTAAAACCCGTCCAATCACCCATGGGTCCGTTTGAATAAGTCAGCCTATTTTGATGCTGTTAGTTTATTTGTTAAGTTGTTACCTACATTTGTGGGAGCTCTCTTGTTACCACCTTCCACCAATGTATTTAGTTTTCTTTTCTTTATTTTGTCTAGATAAAAGAGTCTATATATAGTCTCTTTAGCTGCTGAGTAGGGGACGTTTTCTTTTGGCTAAAAATTATATATTGTAATCATTCACAAAATCAATAAAAGAACAAGATAGTTTTTGGTTGGCATTGTCGTTGTTTGCTTGGCTGAGCTTGTTCGTGTCAACCGCCTTCGGATTGGTGCTTCGAGCCTTCACGAGTCCCTCTTTGTGCTAGTCCTGCCGGAGCTAGTGTAAGGTTGTATTGGAGACGGGTCTAGGGCATTCACGAGGCGGGGTCTTGGCTCTTCAGCCTTTGTTCCTCTTCATTGGTTCTCTTTGGTTCTTCTCAACATCCTCCTGCATCCATTCTCATACCTACGTTTCATTCCGCATCTATATCCGCCTCATTCAGCCGGATTCGGGATCATTGTACCTAGATTGGCTAGATCACGGGATAACCCCGTATCAGTTGGTATCAGAGCTCAGTTGGTACAATTGATCACTCTTTTCTTCTTTGTTAACCTTATTGCTTAACTAATTGAGGTTTAACTTGTGCTTGAAGTGTGCATAATCAAAAGCCAAGGGTTTCTTAGGGCCGGTCAACATCTTGAGAAGAGGTAAACACAAAAAAAAAAAAGATAGAACGTTGCAAACAATTTCAGTTACCTTCTCTCCCACAAATCTTTGACAAAGTCTAAGAGATCTTTCAATAAAAAAATAAAAAAAGAACACAAAAACTGCCGGCCCTTCTATTAATTGACCATCAAACACAAGGAAAAGTCCCCTCTTTGTGAGAACTTCTTCAAACAACTCCTTCGTCATTCAAATCTCAAACCACCATACCTACACCAACCCAACGGTCAATACTCCGATTAGGGGTGTCTTGATCCATCTCCGACACTACCATCAATTTCGGCAGTTCTATTTCCAAAAGGTTGCTAAGAAGGTTCGAAAATCGTGATCGAGGTGTTGGATCCTTACAACTCGAGCCACCAGCTAGGCAATACCAATGAGAGAGTGAGCGATACACAGGTGAGATCTTTGTTTTCTAACCTAACCGGTTCTTTGTTTGTTTACTTGAGCATGTCTAGGTCCCGAAGCCCCAGCAAGACTAGCAGCGAGACCGTCACGCCTGAGATGCTCAACCTATTGAAGCAATTGTCCGATTCCGTAGCTAACCTATCCAAACGGGTGGAGTCTATGGAAGCACGAACCCCACCATCACGGACACCACCTTTGAGAACCAACTATGAGTTTGGCGATCCCTCATACGTGACTAGAGAGACGGATCATCCGATCAAGGTAATATACATTCCAACATCCTCCCTAATGCTTCTAACATGCCACCATTTGTTGATAATTTTCAGCGTCGGAATGAAGCTCCTTTTGAGGATCATACCTGGGAAGATTACAATCGACCATTCCAACAACCAAGGCAAGGACGAGAACATGATAATTTACGGCCCTATCAAGAACACGACGGTCTCGGCAAAGTCAAAATCAAAATTCCCGCCTTTGAAGGAAAGTGTGATCCCGATGTCTACACGGAGTGGGAAACTAAAGTCGAGCAAATCTGGTTGTGTCATAACTTTAGCGAACATAGGAAGGTTCAACTAACCGCTCTCGAGTTCCAAGGCTATGCCTTGGTATGGTGGGATCACGTGGTAAAGGAAAGAGTGCGAACATTGGATCCTCAGATCACCACATGGGAGCATATGAAAGCACTAATGAGGTCTCGGTTTGTCCCACCCCACTATACCCGAGAGCTTCGACAACGGCTGGAAAATTTGAGACAATGCTCTCTTAGCGCTGAGGAAGCCTATACCAACATGCAAGTTGCTATGGTGAAGGCCAACGTTCTAGAGGATGAGGAAAATACTATGGCTAGGTATCTTCGTATTCTTAACTCTAATTTGGCTAATGAAGTTGATATGTATCCTTACAGCACCATGGAGCAATTACTACACTTGGCCATCAAGGTGGAAAGGAAGACTAAGGTGCGAATCCGGGAACACAAGCCGCCTTATGGGGCGTCCAACGCCTGGAAATCACAAGGAAGCCGGCTTCCTAGACAAAGTAGGAATCAAGGAGGCCAGAAGGAAGAGAGAAAGTCGGCACCTATGGGCCAAGAAGGCCAACGAAGGTCTTCTACACCGTCCACTACACCACGATCCTTGAATGAGCCTTCAAGTGGTCATCGAGGGAGTACCCCTACCTCTAACTCTAAAACTAGGGACATTGTGTGTTTTAAATGCCAAGGTAGAGGACACATGAGTAGGGAATGTCCTAATAGACGCACTTTGATCATAAATCATCTAGGGGAATATGAGAGTGAGGATGACGTGGAATTGGATGATGAAAATGCATTAATTGATGACCATGAGCAAAATGAGAATGATGATTTCATTGAGTATGAACAAGGTGAATCTTTGATAGCTAGGAGAACTTTGCATGTCCAACTAGCACCTTGTGAGGATAACCAACGTGAAAATCTATTTCATACTAGATGTAGTATTAAAGGAAAAGTGTGTAATGACTGTGGAGAACTTAAGGTCAATAAGCAAACTAAGGTCAATATAACATTAGGGTCATATGAGGACATTATTATATGTGATGTTGTGCCTATAATTGCTTGTTATCACCCTAGTAATGCCTTTTGGCTTAACTAATGCTCCTAGTACCTTCATGAGATTAATGAATCATATTTTGAGACCTTATATTGGTTTATTTGTTGTAGTATACTTTGATGACATTCTTATCTATAGTAAGACTTTAAAGGAGCATGAAAATCATTTGAGAAATGTGCTTGCTACATTGCGTATAGAATACTTGTATGCTAATATTAAAAAATGTGATTTCTATACTAACCGAGTGATTTTCCTTGGTTTTGTAGTAAGTGCCAATGGTTTGCAAGTGGATGAGAATAAGGTTAAGGCAATCAATGAACGGCCTATTCCTAGGTCGGTTGGTGAAGTAAGGAGTTTCCATGGCCTAGCTACATTCTATAGAAGATTTGTGAGGGATTTTAGTACCATTGCAACACCACTCACGGCCTTGACCAAGAAGAAGTTTCCATAGAAGATTTGTGAGGGAGTTTCCATGGCCTAGCTACATTCTATCACATGTTGCAAACTCACTTTTATTGGCCTCATATGTTAAGGGATGTAGAAGACATGCTTAAGAGGTGCATTGAATGTCTTAAGACCAAAGCTAGGTGATACGGGGATTAGCCGCGAAGAACGAATCTAGACGAGCAACATGTTTTTGGGAATAGAAGCAAACGAAATTCAGCAAACAAAGATGAAGGAAAACGTGCAAAGCAAAGTGGGAAAACGAAATAAGAAAGAAGAACCGAAAAGAACAAACGATAGAACCCTTGGATTCGATTATCTAAGAACCAAACCGATGACAATTCGACCCCGCTTCTTACAACTTCACACAATCGATCTAGAGTTATCGAAGGCACGAAGAGGTTGCTTCAATTCGACTTTTAGCACCAACCCGAAGGAGATTGACACACACAAGAGTGAGAAAGCTATGCCAACACCACAATTCTCACAAGACAAGAGGCTGAACTCAATGGAATTCAATTTGGCACTTAGGCAATGTGTTTTACGTATTCTTATCCACAAAATGAAGAGAGAAAGGTTTATATACAACCTAGACCTTCTCTCCTAAAAATAGAAAAGAAATAAATACAGTAATTACAAGTTAGAGTGTTTTAAATAAAACCATAAAATAGACTAATTCTAAGCTTTATTTAACACTCTCTAACTAGCTTCACGCCAGCCTTGCTCACGCCTCCTTGCTCACGCCTTCATCCATGCACATGCACACGTGAGGCTCTCCTATGCTCCATTCGACTTCTTCTTGGCTGGCCCAATGTGGCTAAGCATCATGACGGGCCTTGGACTCATTGGAGGTGAGCTTGGGTGATGATGTAGGACTATCACATGGAAGCTATCAAGGTCCCATTACTAGAGCAAGAGCTAAGGAGATCCAAGAAGCTACGTCAAGGGAAGTGCTATTGCTTGGCACAATGCGTGAACCATTTAATTGCCATACATCATGTGTTAATCTTTTGATGAATGCAGGAGCAAGCAAGCAAAGGGAGGAGATGTTGATCACGTCCAAAGCAGCCCACGATGATAGCCTGCTGCTCACGTCCAAGGCAGCCCAAGAGCAAAGGGAGGAGATGTTGATCACGTCCAACGCAGTCCACGAGGATAGCCTGCTGCTCACGTCCAAAGTAGCCCAAGAGGGGAGGCAAGCTGATGTAGGACCATCACATGGAAGCTATCAAGGTCCCATTACTAGAGCAAGAGCTAAGGAGATCCAAGAAGATATGTCAAGGGAAGTGCTATTGCTAGACACAATGCATGAACCATTTAATTTCCATACATCATGTATTAATCTTTTGGTGAATGTAGGAGCAAGCGAACCAAGCAAGGAGACCATGCCGACGTACTCACTTCCCATGCAGCTCGAGGAGACCATGCAGGTTGTTGCTCATGTACAATGCAACCCAGGAGAGGAGGCTGTTGCTCACGCCAATGCAACCCAAGAGGAGGTTGTTGCCCACGTCCAATGCAGCCCAGGAGAGGAGATGCTGCTCACGTCCAAGGCAGCCCAAGAGGGGAGGCAAGCAAACACGTCCAAGGCAGTCCAAGAGGGTAGGCTGCTGCTCACATCTAAAACAGCCCAAGAAGGCAGCCAGCTGATCACGTTTAAAGAGGTCCAAGAGAGTAACAATTCAGCCCATTCGGATCATCATTTGGGCTCTTTAAACACATCCAAATCACTCATGGATCTGTTGAACAATGCAGCCCATTCGGATAGCCCATTTGGCTCCTTAAAAACGTTAAAAACGTCCAGCTTGCACTCCAAGGATAAGTTTGAATAATTCAGCCTATTTCCATGCTGATTAGTGGTTTGTTAGGTTGTTAGCTACATTAGAGGAAGCTCTCTTATTACCACCTTCCCACTAATGTTTTCATCTTTCTTTTCTTTATTTTTGTCTAGATAAAAGAGTCTATTTATATAGCCTCTTTAGCTGCAGATTAGTTACGTTATTTCCATTGCTTAGAATTGCATTTGTAATCATTCACAAAATCAATCAAAGAACAAGAGAGTTTTTGGTTGGCATTGCTGTTGTTGCTTGGCTGAGCTTGCTTGTGTCAAACCGCCTTCGGATTGGTGCTTCGAGCCTTCACGAGTCCCTCTTTGTGCTAGTCCAGCCGGAGCTAGTGTAAAGTTGTATTGGAGACGGGTCTAGGGCATTCACGATTGGGGTTTTGGCTCTTCAGCCTTGGTTCCTTCGTTGACATCTTTTTGGTTCTTCTCTTCACCATTCCTGCGCCATTCATCACCTACGTCCATTCCGCATTCTGAAATCGCTTCATTCAGCCTGGTTCGAGATCATTGTGCCTAGATCGACTCAATCACGGACAATCCCGTATCACAAGCAAACACGTCCAAGGCAGTCCAAGAGGGTAGGCTGCTGCTCACATCTAAAACAGCCCAAGAGGGCAGCCAGCTGATCACGTTCAAAGAGGCCCAAGAGAGTAACAAGTCAACTCAATCGGATCATCATTTGGGCTCTTAAAAACCATCCAAATCACTCATGGATCTGTTGAACAATTCAGCCCATTCGGATAGTCCATTTTGGCTCTTAAAAACGTCCAGCACACTCCAAAGATTAGTTTGAATAAGTCAGTCTATTCTCATGCTGAATTAGTTGTTTGTTAGGTTGTTAGCTACATTAGATGAAACTCTCTTATTATCACCTTCCCACTAATGTTTTAGTTTTCTTTTCTTTAATTTTGTCTAGATAAAAGAGTCTATATATAGCCTCTTTTAGCTGCTGAATAGGTACGTTAATTTCATTGCTTAGAATTACATTTGTAATCATTCACAAAATCAATCAAAGAACAAGAGAGTTTTTGGTTGGCATTGCTATTGTTTGCTTGGCTGAGCTTGTTTGTGTCAACCGCCTTCGGATTGGTGCTTCGAGCCTTCACGAGTCCCTCTTTGTGCTAGTCCAGCCGGAGCTAGTGTAAAGTTGTATTGGAGACGGGTCTAGGGCATTCACGAGTGGGGGTTTTGGCTCTTCAGCCTTGGTTCCTTCGTTGACTCTCTTTGGTTCTTCTCTACACCTTCCTGCGCCATTCACCATCCACGTTTCATTCTGCATTCTGGATTCGCCTCATTCAGCCGGATTCGAGATCATTATACCTAGATCGACTCATTTCACGGACACTACCATATCAGTTTGTATTAGAGCTCAGTTGGTACAATTGATCACTCCTTTCTTCTTGTTAACCTTATTGCTTATCCAATTGAGATTTAACTTGTGCTTGAAGTGTGCAAATTCAAAAGCCGGACAACATCTTGAGGAGAGGTAAACACAAAACAAAAACAAAAAGAGCTTGAACGCATCATACACAATTCGGTAACCTGCTCTCCTACAATTCTCGTTGCAATCAGTTTTGGTTACCTTCTCTCCCTCAAATCTTTGACAAAGTCTAAGAGATCTTTCAAAAAAAAAAAAAAGACTATACAAAACGGCTGGCCCTTTTTATTAATCAAGCACAAGTAAACTCTTTCAAACAATTCAAAACGTCATTCTAAACACATTCACCATACCTACACCAACCCAACGGTCAATACTCCAATTAGGGGTGTCTTGATTCATCTCCGACACTAACATCAGTTTCAGCAGTTCTAGTTCCAAAGGGTTGCTAAAAAGGTTCGGAAATCGTGATCTTAAGGTGTTGGATCCTTACAACTCGAGCCACCAGCTAGGCAATACCAACAAGAGAGTGAGCGATACACAAGTGAGATCTTTGCTTTTCTAACCTAACCGGTTCTTTGTTTGTTACTTGAGTTTGTCCAAGTCCCTAAGTCCCAGCAAGTCTAGTAACGAGACCGTCACACCAGATGATACGGAATTGTCCGTGATTGAGTCGATCTAGGCACAATGATCTCGAATCCGGCTGAATGAAACGAATTCAGATGCGGAATAAAACGTGGATGGTGAATGGCGCAGGAAGGTGAAGAGAAGAACCAAATAGAGTCAATGAAGGAACCAAGGCTGAAGAGCCAAAACCCCAATCGTGAATGCCCTAGACCTGTCTCCAATACAACTTTACACTAGCTCCGGCTGGACTAGCACAAAGAGGGACTCGTGAAGGCTCGAAGCACCAATCCGAAGGCGGTTGACACAAACAAGCTCAGCCAAGCAAACAACAGCAATGCCAACCAAAAACTCTCTTGTTCTTTGATTGATTTTGTGAATGATTACAATCTGTAATTCTAAGCAATGGAAATAACGTAACTAATCTGCAGCTAAAGAGGCTATCTATATAGACTCTTTTATCTACACAAAATAAAGAAAAGAAAATTAAAACATTAGTGGGAAGGTGGTAATAAGAGATCTTCCTCTAATGTAGCTAACAACCTAACAAACAACTAATTCAGCTTAAAAATAGGCTGACTTATTCAATTAATCCTAGGGGTGTGCTGGACGATTTTTAAGAGCCAAAATGGGCTATTCGAATGGGCTGAATTGTTCAACAGATCCATGAGTGATTTGGATGTGTTTTAAGAGCCCAAATGATGATCCGAATGAGCTGACTTGTTACTCTCTTGGGCCTCCTTGAACGTGATCAGCTGGCTGCCTTCTTGGGCTGTTTTGGACATGAGCAGCAGCCTACCCTCTTGGACTGCCTTGGACGTGTTTGCTTGCCTCCCCTCTTGGGCTGCTTTGGACGTGATCAACAACTTCTTCTCTTGGACTGCTTTGGACGTGATCAACAACTTCTCCTCTTGGGCTGCATTAGACGTGAGCAACAGCCTCCCCTCTTGGCTGCTTTGGATGTGATCAACAGCCTCTTCTTGGACTGCTTTGGACGTGAGCAACATCTCCTCCCTTTGCTTGCTTGCTCCTGCATTCATCAAAAGATTAACACATGAAGTATGGCAATTAAATGGCTCACGCATTGTGCCAAGCAATAGCACTTCCCTTGACGTAGCTTCTTGGATCTCCTTAGCTCTTGCTCTAGTAATGGGACCTTTATAGCTTCCATGTGATGGTCCTACATCATTCACTCCTTCTTGGAAAGAATTCGACCCCGAATTTTCATCTTGTTCCGAATCTCCTTCATAGGGGCTCAAATCTCCTACATTAAAAGTGGTACTAACTCCATACTCTTCCGGTAAGTCCAACACATAAGCGTTGTCGTTAATCCGGTGTAAGACTTTGAATGGTCCACCACCCCGTGGTGCTAGCTTGGAATGGCGTTTTGTCGGAAACCGCTCTTTCCTTAGATGTAGCCAAACTAAGTCGCCGGACTGGAAAACCATCTTCCGACGTCCTTTGTTATTCCGGGCTGCAGTTTCAACGCCCTTCTTATCAAGTGCAGCCTTGGTCTTAGCATGAAGTTCCTTAATGTAGTCCACCTATTCCAAAGCATCAAAAGCTACTCGATCCTTTCGAGGAATCGGTAATAAGTCCAAAGGAGTTAAAGGGTTAAATCCATAAACACATTTGAAAGGTGATAACGAAGTGGAAGAATGCATGGTGCGATTAAAAGCAAACTCAATATGTGGTAACATGTCTTCCCATTCTTTTAAGTTATCTTTCAACATGGTTCTAAGGAGGGTCGTTAGGGTCCTATTGGTGACTTCCGTTTGCCCATCTGTTTGGGGGTGACTAGAGGTCGAGAATAGTAATCTAGTGCCCATTTTTCCCCAAAGCGTTTTTCAAAAGAAACTCAAAAACTTGACATCCCTATCACTAACAATAGTTTTAGGTATTCCATGCAATCTCACTATTTCCTTAAAGAAAAGATTATCAACATTATATGCATCATCAGTTTTATGACATGGAATAAAATGTGCCATTTTAGAGAATATATCTACTACCACAAAAACGGAATCTCTTCCTTTCTTAGTCCTAGGTAGTCCAACATTGAAATCCATACTTATGTCCTCCCAAGGGCCATTAGGCGTCGGTAAGGGTGTATACAGCCCGTGGGGTTGTACCCTAGATTTGGCCTTAAGACATTCAATGCACCTTTTCAGCATGTGTTCTACATCCCTAACATATGAGGCCAATAAAAGTTAGTTTGCAACATGTGATAAGTTTTGTCCCTCCCAAAATGCCCCATTAAACCTCCTTTATGGGCTTCTTCCACTAATAAGATCCTAAGGGAACATCTAGATATGCAAATCTTATCCACTTTAAACAAAAAACCTTCAAACACAAAATACTTATCATAAGGGCCTTGAGTAATGCATCTATGAAATATCTTCCCAAATTCAGCATCATCCACATATAATTCCTTAATGTAAGTAAAACCTAACATCCTAGAATCCAAGGTAGTGATTAAGGTGTATCTCCTAGACAATGCATCCGCTACGACATTATCCTTTCCTTTCTTATACTTGATAATGTAAGGAAAGGTTTCGATGAACTCCATCCACCTCCAATCCAAGGTGGTAATGTTGCCATGTTTTGAGTACTCTAAACAAGGCATACAATTCTTTGTCATAAGTGGAATAGTTTAAGCATGCACCCTTCAATTTTTCACTAAAGAAAGCTAGAGGCTTACCTTCTTGCATAAGGACGCCGCCAATACCAATGCCGGATGCGTCGCATTCAACCTCAAAGGGTTTAGTGAAGTCCGGTAGAGCGAGTAGCCGCCAATACCAATGCCGGATGCCAAAGTTCTCCTAGCTATCAAAGATGCACCTTGGCCCATAGGTGCCGATTTTCTTTCTTCCTTCCGGCCTCCTTGATCCTTGCTGTGGTTAGGCAGCAGCCGGCTCCCTTGTGCTTTCCAAGTGTTGGGCGACCCATGAGGTGGCTTGTATTCCCGGTTTCGCACCTTAGTCTTCCTTTCCACCTTGATGGCCAAGTGTAGTAATTGCTCCATGGTGCTGTATGGATACATATCAACCTCATTAGCCAAATTAAAATTCAGAATACGAAGGTACCTTGCCATAGTGTTTTCTTCATCCTCTAGAACGTTGGCCTTCACCATAACAACTTGCATATTCGTATAGGCTTCCTCAGCGCTAAGTGAGCCTTGTCTCAAATTTTCCAGCCGTTGTCTAAGCTCTCGAATATAATGAGGTGGAACGAACCGAGCTCTCATTAGTGCCTTCATATGCTCCCATGTGGTGATTTGAGGATCCAATGTTCGAACTCTTTCTTTGACTACGTGATCCCACCATACCAAAGCATAGCCTTGGAACTCGAGAGCGGCTAGCTGAACCTTCCTAGGCTCGCTCTACCGGACTTCACTAAACCCTTTGAGGTTGAATGCGACGCATCCGGTATTGGTATTGGCGGCGTCCTTATGCAAGAAGGTAAGCCTCTAGCTTTCTTTAGTGAAAAATTGAAGGGTGCATGCTTAAATTATTCCACTTATGACAAAGAATTGTATGCCTTGTTTAGAGTACTCAAAACATGGCAACATTACCTTTGGCCCAAAGAGTTCGTTTTGAAAACCGATCATGATTCACTTAGACACTTTAGGAGCCAAGATAAGCTAGATAGGCGGCATGGTAGGTGGATGGAGTTCATCGAAACCTTTCCTTACATTATCAAGTATAAGAAAGGAAAGAATAATGTCGTAGCGGATGCATTGTCTAGGAGATACACCTTAATCACCACTTTGGATTCTAGGATGTTAGGTTTTACTTACATTAAAGAATTATATGTGGATGATGCTGAATTTGGGAAGATATTTCATAGATGCACTACTCAAGGCCCTTATGATAAGTATTTTGTGTTTGAAGGTTTCTTGTTTAAAGTGGATAAAATTTGCATACCTAGATGTTCCCTTAGGATCTTATTAGTGGAAGAAGCCCATAAAAGAGGTTTAATGGGGCATTTTGGGAGGGACAAAACTTATCACATGTTGCAAACTCACTTTTATTGGCCTCATATGTTAAGGGATGTAGAACACATGCTAAAAAGGTGCATTGAATGTCTTAAGGCCAAAGCTAGGGTACAACCCCACGGGATGTATACGCCTTTACCGACGACTAATGGCCCTTGGGAAGACATAAGTATGGATTTCATTATTGGACTACCTAGGACTAAGAAAGGAAGAGATTCCATTTTTGTGGTAGTAGATAGATTCTCTAAAATGGCACATCCATGTCATAAAACTGATGATGCATATAATGTTGCTAATCTTTTCTTTAAAGAAATAGTGAGATTGCATGGAATACCTAAAACTATTGTTAGTGATAGGGATGTCAAGTTTTTGAGTTTCTTTTGGAAAACGCTTTGGGGAAAAATGGGCACTAGATTACTATTCTCGACCTCTAGTCATCCCCAAACAGACGGGCAAACGGAAGTCACCAATAGGACCCTAACGACCCTCCTTAGAACCATGTTGAAAGATAACTTAAAAGAATGGGAAGACATGTTACCACATATTGAGTTTGCTTATAATCGCACCATGCATTCTTCCACTTCGTTATCACCTTTCAAATGTGTTTATGAATTTAACCCTTTAACTCCTTTGGACTTATTACCGATTCCTCGAAAGGATCGAGTAGCTTTTGATGCTTTGGAACAGGCGGACTACATTAAGGAACTTCATGCTAAGACCAAGGCTGCACTTGATAAGAAGGGCGTTGAAACTGCAGCTCAGAATAACAAAGGACGTCGGAAGATGGTTTTCCAACCCGGCGACTTAGTTTGGCTACATCTAAGGAAAGAGCGGTTTCCGACAAAACGCCATTCCAAGCTAGCACCACGGGGTGATGGACCATTCAAAGTCTTACACCGGATTAACGACAACGCTTATGTGTTGGACTTACCGGAAGAGTATGGAGTTAGTACCACTTTTAATATAGGAGATTATAGCCCCTATGAAGGAGATTCGGAATGAAAATTTGGGGTCGAATTCTTTCCAAGAAGGAGTGGATGATGTAGGACCATCACATGGAAGCTATCAAGCTCCCATTACTAGAGCAAGAGCTAAGGAGATCCAAGAAGCTACGTCAAGGGAAGTGCTATTGCTTGGCACAATGCGTGAACCATTTAATTGCCATACATCATGTGTTAATCTTTTGATGAATGCAAGAGCAAGCAAGCAAAGGGAGGAGATGTTGATCACGTCCAAAGCAGCCCACGAGGATAGCCTGCTGCTCACGTCCAAGGCAGCCCAAGAGCAAAGGGAGGAGATGTTGATCACGTCCAAAGCAGCCCACGAGGATAGCCTGCTTTTCACGTCCAAGGCAGCCCAAGAGGGGAGGCAAGCAATCACGTCCAACGCAGTCCAAGAGGGTAGGTTGCTGCTCACATCTAAAACAGCCCAAGAGGGCAGCCAGCTGATCACGTTCAAAGAGGCCCAAGAGAGTAACAAGTCAGCTCATTCGGATCATCATTTGGGCTCTTAAAAACCATCCAAATCACTCATGGATCTGTTGAACAATTCAGCCCATTCGGATAGTCCATTTTGGCTCTTAAAAACGTCCAGCACACTCCAAAGATTAGTTTGAATAAGTCAGCCTATTCTCATGTTGAATTAGTTGTTTGTTAGGTTGTTAGCTACATTAGAGGAAGCTCTCTTATTACCACCTTCCCACTAATGTTTTAGTTTTCTTTTCTTTAATTTTGTCTAGATAAAAGAGTCTATATATAGCCTCTTTTAGCTGCTGAATAGGTACGTTATTTCCATTGCTTAGAATTACAGATTGTAATCATTCACAAAATCAATCAAAGAACAAGAGAGTTTTTGGTTGGCATTGTTGTTGTTTGCTTGGCTGAGCTTGTTTGTGTCAACCGCCTTCGGATTGGTGCTTCGAGCCTTCACGAGTCCCTCTTTGTGCTAGTTCAGCCGGAGCTAGTGTAAAGTTGTATTGGAGACGGGTCTAGGGCATTCACGAGTGGGGGTTTTGGCTCTTCAGCCTTGGTTCCTTCGTTGACTCTCTTTGGTTCTTCTCTACACCTTCCTGCGCCATTCACCATCCACGTTTCATTCCGTATTCTGGATTCACCTCATTCAGCCGGATTCGAGATCATTGTACCTAGATCGACTCATTTCACGGACACTACCGTATCAGGTGAGCTTCTTGAACCATGGCAAGGAAGATAGCATCCATCTCCGCTTCGCGTTTGGCTTGAGCTCTTGTTAGGGCTCCTTGTGGTGTTGAAGATGGAGCTAGCTCGGATGACCCTTCATCATTCTCCCCTTCTTTAAAAGAATTCGACCTCGAATTTCCTTGATCATCACTTAGGGGTGGAAAAGGGCTTAGATCCCTCACATTGAATGTGGGATCACAAGCATAGTCGTCCGGCAAGTCTAGCACATAGGCGTTGTCACCAGCCTTGTGTAGCACCTTGAAAGGCCCGTTTCCTCTTGGAGAGAGCTTGGACTTCCGAAGTTGTTGAAACCTCTCCTTCCTCAATTGTAGCCATACAAGGTCACCGGCCTCAAATGTAACCTTCTTCCTTCCTTGGTTTACCTTGGCTGCATTGTATTTGCCTTTCTCCTCAAGCTTAATCCCTGTCCTCCAATGTAGCTCCTTGATGTGTTCAACCTGCGTTTTAGCACTTAAACCCACTCGCTCCTTCTTAGGCAACGGTGTAAGATCAAAAGGGGTTAGTGGATTAAAACCATAAACACACTCAAATGGAGAGATGGAAGTAGACGAATGCACAACTCTATTATAGGCAAATTAAACATGTGGCAAGACATCCTCCCATTCCTTTAGATTCTTTTTGTTGACAGCCCTTAAAAGTGTGGTTAAAGTCCTATTAGTTACTTCCGTTTGCCCATCAGTTTGGGGGTGACTTGATGTAGAAAATAACAATTTCGTGCCTAGCTTTCCCCAAAGAGTCTTCCAAAAATAACTTAAGAACTTAACATCCCTATCACTTACTATTGTCCTTGGAATTCCATGTAACCTAACTACTTCCCGAAAGAATAGATTAGCTACATTGGCCGCATCATCAGTTTTGTGACAAGCAATAAAGTGAGCCATTTTAGAGAAACGATCTACAACCACAAAAAATCGAGTTCCTACCTCTTTTAGTCATAGGCAATCCCACAATAAAGTCCATACTAATGTCTTTCCAAGGGGCTGTTGGGATGGGAAAAGGTGTGTACAATCCATGAGGTTTCACTTTAGATTTAGCTCTAAGACATTCTAAGCATCTTTTAAGCACATTTTCAACATCCCTAAGCATGTGTGGCCAATAAAAGTGTGAGTGCAGCATAGCATAAGTTTTATCCCTCTCAAAATGACCCATTAAACCTCCTTTATGGGCTTCCTCTACTAGCAACAATCGAAGGGAACACCTAGGTATGCACACCTTATCAATTCGAAACAAAAATCCCTCAAACAAATAGTATTTATCTAAGGAACCTTTTTGCACACATAGCTTATATGTATCACCAAAATCAATATCAGATTCATAGAGCTCCTTAATGTAAACAAAGCCTAATACCTTAGCATCCAATGTAGTCAACAATGTGTGCCTCCTAGAGAGGGCATCCGCCACTACATTGTCTTTTCCCTTTTTATACTTGATAACACATAGGGAAAAGTCTCAATAAACTACATCCACCTACCATGCCTCCTATCTAGTTTATCTTGACTCCGAAAATGCTTTAAAGACTCATGATCGGAATGCAAAATAAACTCTCTAGGCCACAAGTAGAGTTGCCATGTCTTAAGCACTCTAAACAAAGCATATAACTCTTTATCATAGGTAGAGTAATTAAGACATGCTCCTTTGAGCTTTTCACTAAAGAAAGCAATAGGCTTACCTTCTTGCATGAGCACCGCCTATGCCAATGCCCGAGGCATCACACTCCACTTCAAAGGGCCTAGTGAAGTCGGGAAGAGCTAGCAAGGGCGCCTCGGTTAAGACCAATTTCAGCTTGCTAAAGGCACGTTCTTGCGCCTCCTCCCACACAAATGGCGCATGCTTCTTGCAAATTTCCGTCAAGCGTGCGGCAATGGTACTAAAGTCTCTCGCAAAGCGCCTATAGAAGCTTGCAAGCCCATGGAAACTTCTTACTTGGGTGATGGATGTTGGCGTGGGCCAATCTTTGATTGTTCTAATCTTCTCCTCATCCACTTGTAGGCCTTGTGTAGTCACTACAAAACCAAGAATTATAACCTCATTAGTGCAAAAGCTACATTTCTTAAGATTAGCATACAAGTGTTCAGCCCTAAGGGTAAGAACTACTTCCCTTAGATGTTCTTCATGCTCCTCTAGGGACCTGCTATAGATTAAGATATCATCAAAGTATACTACAACAAACTTCCCTATAAAATGTCTCAAAACATTGTTCATTAAGCGCATAAAAGTAGAAGGAGCATTAGTTAACCCAAATGGCATAACAAGCCACTCATACAAACCAAACTTAGTTTTGAAGGTTGTTTTCCACTCGTCCCCCTCCTTCATTCGAATTTGATGGTAGCCACTCCGTAGGTCTATCTTGCTAAAGGTAGTGGCACCATGTAGCTCATCAAGCATGTCATCTAGGCGGGGAATAGGGTGGCGGTACTCGATGGTGATGTGGTTGATAGCTCAACAATCAACACACATCCTCCAGGTGTTGTCCTTCTTAGGCACCAAGAGCACGGGTACGGCGCACGGACTTAAGCTCTTCCTCACGTAGCCCTTGTCTAGGAGGTCTTGAACTTGAGTTTGGATCTCTTGACTCTCCTTTGGGTTCATTCGGTAGGCTGGTCTATTTGGGAGTGTGGCGCCGGGGATAAGGTCAATTTGGTGCTCAATACCTCTCAAAGGTGGAAGGCCATGTGGTATTTCTTCCGGAAACACATCCTTAAACTCCTCAAGGATGGCTGAGATAGTAGGTGGTAAGCTAGCCTTGGCTTCATCACTCATCAAGGTGAGCTCCTTCCACAACATCATCAAGGTGGTGTCTAAGGGTAGGTAGTCATTTTGTAGCTCAAGTTTGGAAACTAACAAGGCTGTTGTGGGCTGTTTTGTGGCCGTGGACACAAGGATGCTAGGCTGGTGGTTAGAAGGCGTGGCTAGGGAGGGGTCTTGGCTCGACGGCTTGCTCCCCTTCTTAGCTTGTCCTTGCTCTTGCTCACTTGCCTTCTTCTTCTCAAATGCCTCCGCAATCTGCAAGGGAGTCATAGGCTTAAGAGTCACGGTTTTACCATTGAATACAAAAGAATATCTATTTGTAAAACCATCATGCATAACTCTCCTATCATATTGCCAAGGGCGGCCTAACAACACATGACAAGCTTGCATAGGCACAACATCACATAAAACCGTATCTTCATAATGGCCTAAAGTAAAAGTGATCTTAGCTTGCCTATTAACCTTTAACTCACCACATTCATTCATCCAATGTAGCTTATATGGCCTAGGGTGATAAAATGTAGGAAATTGCAACTTAGATATCATTTCGGTGCTAGCAATATTGCAACAACTTCCTCTATCAATAATAACATTACAAACCTTTCCTTTAAACGAGCATCTAGTGTGAAACAAGTTTTGTCTTTGGTTATCTTCACAAGGAGCAGGTTGTACACTTAAAGTTCTCCTAGCTATCAAAGAATTATCATGCTCAAGACTTTTATCAAAAATCATGGAAGTGTTAGCTAGGAATGAGCTAGGATGATCAAATAACACTCTCTTAGCTAATAAACAATCTCCTTGCTCATATTCAATCCCATCATCATCCAAATCATCATGATCATGCATATTAAGCTCAAAATCATCATTATCATGCTCATGCTCAGATTCGGACTCATATTGCCCTAAATGGTTAACTAGCAAAGTTCTTTTGTTAGGACAATCCTTCATCATGTGCCCTCTTCCTTGGCACTTAAAACATACAATATCCCTAGCTCTAGATGAAGGGTTAGAAGTACTCCCTTGAGTGCCTTTAGGTAGTGTAGGCGTGGACTTGGTAGGGGCTGCATAAGGAGCTTTGCGTGGACCTCCTTGCTCCGGGGCTAGCTTCTCCTTGCTTGGCACCTCCCGGTTGTAATTCCCTTGTTGGCGACTTCCTTGGCTCCTCCATGAGCTAGGCGCGCCATAGGCAGCCTTACCTCCTTGACTTCTTGCCTTCATTTTCCTTTCTACTTTGATTTCTAGGTGGAGCAATTCTGTCATAGAGCTATAGGGAAAAAGATCTATCTCGTCAGAAAAACTTGAATTGAGAATACGAAGATACCTAGCCATTGTAGTCTCTTCATCCTCTCGCACATTAGCCTTTATCATGGCCATTTGCATGACATTATAGTCCTCGGCGGTCATGGCTCCTTGCCTCAAGTTCTCCAACCTTTGCCTCAATTCTCTAGTGTAATGTTGAGGCACAAACCGAGCTCTCATCAAGGCCTTCATGTACGCCCAAGTAACCACCGGTGCATCCAAAGTTCTCCTCCTTTCCTTCACCAAATCATCCCACCATATCATAGCATAATCAATAAACTCAAGAGCTACGTAATGTACCTTCTTATGCTCGGGAAAGTTATGGCATGACCATATTTGCTCTATCTTCGCCTCCCAAGCCATGTACAAGTCCGGGTCACATTTGCCTTCAAAGCTTGGGATCTTCACCTTCACTTTGCCAAGGCCATCATACTCCGGATCTCGTTCCCTCCTTGGCTGGCCACCATAGGGCTCACGCCTCTGCTCGTCTTGGCGCCTACCGTCATGAGGTCTCCGGGGCTGTTGGCGCTCCCTTCGTCCGTTTGGCCTCCATTCCTCGTCAGCTCCATCACCGTCCTCATCCTGCTCATAAGCTTGATTCTGAAACTGTTGAGGATAGTTATGCAAATTATCATGTATAATGGGAGAAGAAGGGATAGAAACGTGCTCCTCGAAAGCAAGATTGCCCCATCCCGGTTGGGACACGGTGTGGCCTAAGCCTTGGACATTCCGAGAGGGCTGCGTGGCATTAGAGTGCCGGGCTGCTTGAAACGCCTCTTGTTGGCTTTGGAGTGGTAATCGGTCTTGCCCTTGGTGTTGAGCTCTCGAGTGGTCTCCTACCTCCCTGTTGCCTCTTAGTGGCCGAGGCTCCGGAATTACCTTAGACGCCTCCAAGTTGGACAGCCTTGTAGTTAACCCTTCAATGCTATCTTTCAAGCCCATGATAAGGTTAAACAACTCCGGGGAAATAGGCTCGGTGCTCGGCGTACCTGTGGGAGTTCCTGACATTGTTCAAAGACACTAAAACACTCAAACACGTTAGGTTAGCTAAAACAAAAACGCCTCACAAGTGTATCACTCGAAAGCAAACTCTCACTCTCTAGTGGTGCTCAACAAGCTTGTTGATGGCTCGTCTTGTATTAGTCAAAAACCTCACGTGAGTTCAATACTTAGCCAAACAAAAGCTTTAAAGTAGAAGCGAAATTCGATTTCAATCACCTTAAAAACGTGTTTGACTCAATAAAAGAGAAGAAAAGACTCAAAACGGAAAGGACAAGTTGCATGAATGTTATATGCAACTAACTATGGACTCAAAATTTGAACTCAAGATACGCCTTGAAAGGACTTACTCGTCAAGACCAAGCAAGCAAACCTTGGACACCGAAGGTGTGTGTAGAAGGGCTGGTCAAGGCTGAGGCATGGCTCGAGTGAAGTGAGCTAGGCGAGGGCCAAGGCGTGGCTAGGCTAGGGTGAAGCTAGGCTAGGCGTGAATGGTTTGGTCCCTTTGAGTGAGATGAGCTCCTTTATAGTCCTTTTTGGTTGATGAACAATAACACTTAGCAAGCACAACTTTTGAGTGAGATGAGCTCCTTTGTAGTCCTCTTTGATTGCTGAACAATAACACTTAGCAAGTACAACTTCAACTATTACAAACTATGAAATAAAACAAGAATAAGCTAGCAAGAATGAAATGAAATGAAATGAATACTAATGCTGATTTCTTTTCTCTTTCTTTTCTTTTCTTTTCTTTTTCTTTTCTTTCATTCTTATTTTTTTTTTTGAATTCGGATTTTCCTTCCTTTTTTTTTAACTTACTGTTGGAATTAAAGAAAAAAAAAACAAAAATGCTAAGAAAATCTAATTAGTTGCAAGAGGATAGAGTTGACCAAGTAAATAGCTAACCAAGGGTGAAAATTCAAAAAAATAGGCTGAAAATGTGGAGGAGTGAGAGGGGCTGAAAAATAGGCTGGACGGATCAAGCTTCTTTTGTTTTTTTTTTTGAAAGATTAGGGTTTGTTTAGTGTGGTGTTTGGACGTGGGACAAGGTTGATGGCGGCGTGGTGGTCGGCACAAGGGCTATTGTAATTATTAGATTTACACCTAATGTAGTCATTAAATTGTACAAAAAGTAATACTTTTGAATGAAAATACATTTGACCTATTGTAATTATTAGATTTCTTTTTATGACACACAATGACACCATCAAACATCTAGTTTTATAAATACATACTATTAAAGAACAAAAATCTTCAAGAAAATACCAAACAACGTACCTCAAGTAAATTAAAAACGAATATTACATTCAACATATCAATCAGGTCTACAATGCAAGGAAATACACGAGTCATGATGGTTCTAGTTTTCTTGGTTCTCATGTCTATGACCGTGCATTTGGTTACCTCCAACGGTACATATACAAATTTTAATTTCCTTTTCGGTTTGTTTCACTCTTATTTCATCTAATTCATCATTTCATGATATTTTGGTTTGTTGACTAATTTTTGAAAATTATCCAATTTTAAGGTATCAATCATAACCTCAAACAAAGGGGTGAATTACCATTACTATCCTAACCACCATCATCCTCAAAAGTTATGTGCATCGGATAAATAAATAAATTCAAGTCATGATCATATGACCATTGGTTACAAACAATCTATTATACATACTAAAACAGAGCACAAGTTGATGACGTGGCGTGTTATGGAAGCAATGTTTTTGAAATGGAGCTCCCACAATTAAAGCCAATAAATCTTTATTTTTAAATAATTTTTTTAGGCCAAAAATCATTTATTCTTAAATTAACAATTTTATAGGAACCAATTCACGATATTGCGATTTTTACTTTCCCTTTTAATTATATTTTTGGTTAGGATTTTTATTCGACGGATTTTTTTTCGAACGTTCCATCAGATTTTTCCATGGTTCGCTTAGAACTTTTACGTTTTACAAACTTGTCGAACAAAATTTAGATTTTTGGAACTACAACTTTACGTTATGTGCGAGTTTTAATTAAATTGATTCCGAATTGAATTTTATTTTCAAAACGTTCCATCAGATTTTAAGTGAACAATAATTTTTTTGATAAAATCCATCAAAATTTACGTTTTTTTTTTGAAAAATACCTATAAATATATAATAAATTTTTACATGATTCCATTCGATTTTTTGATAGATTTTTAAATAAAAAACTTCCATTTTATCAACAAAATTGATTTCCATCTTGACGGTAAATTAATTTTCATTGTTGTTATATCTTTTTATAATGGCTTTTAATTAAATTGGTTTCGATTTCATTTCCATTTTAGTTATATTTTCGGTTAGGATTTTTATTCGAACGGATTTGTTTTCCGAACGTTCCATCTGATTTTTTCATGGTTCCCTTAGAACTACGTTTTACAAATTTGTCGAACAAAATTTATATTTTTGGAACTAAAAATTTTACGTTATGTGTGAGTCTATATCTACTACTAGAGTTGTATATATAACAGTTTACGTGGTGCGTTGTGAGAGTAGTATTTCGAAATGGAGCTCCCACAATTTTTTTTGAAAACTGTATAATTAACAATCATTTTTTTATTGTTTCATCCCTTGATTTGATTTTTAACCGTAACCCCATGTATCTAATCTATTTTCAAGTTATTAAAAAAAAATTTGACGTGTACACCTTTTTTTATGTTAATTTTATTTATTAATTAATTTTCTTTCACCCATCAGCAAATAAGTTATTCTTAGATAATAGTTATCGGACTTTTAAAGTTAATTTTGAATTAAATTAAATTTTTGTTAATTTTTTTAGCTTGTAGATATAGACCACGTGAATTTAATTGAGTTATATTAATTAAATATTTGTTTAATTACGTTAAGTTTATTAGCTTGTAGATCACGTAAATCTTTTGTAACTTTAATAATTAAAAATAAAATTAAGTAATTAGCTAATAGATTTATAGTCCAAAAATATTTAATTAAAATAAAATTTTTAATACACCAATAAGCATTATAATCCCAAAAAAAAACAAAAGAGTTGTTAAATACAAAAAATTATAAAATCAAATTGTTAGCCATTAACCCAAAAAAAATCCCTAAACTCATTACATAATCGGAAAAAAAACAAAAATATATATATATATATGTATATATATATATATATATATTATTCTATTAAGTATGTCCACAATATAATCTCATTTTGTAAATTTATCCTTAATAAAGTAATAGTGGTAAGTCAATTAGATTAGAGAAGTATACAAAACAAAAGCACATAAAAAAAACTATTTCACAATATTCTTTCTTATATTTTTCAAAACCCGCACAAGGTGCGGGTATTATACTAGTTTTTTATATAACCATAGTCAGATTAGAAACCACATTGCGTGTGATATTTAAATATGCCTCATCATTAAGTTTATTTTTTACCAACGTTTCTAAAATACAATTGTAAGACCCGAGGTGAGACAAAAAAGAGAGTTTGTATCGCAATGATAGATCACATATATGTTTTTTTTACAGTAATCTTATTATATACAATAATTAATGATTTAGCTTAACACTAATATACAGGCACGTATGAGGAATGTTTTGTGAAATGCGTAAAACAAAACTGCCCGAAGTATAGTATCTCAGATGAATGTTAGTTAGCATGCAAAGATAAATGCAGCCAAGATTCATCGTCTACCTTGATTTTTTCCGGAGCAGGTATATATATCTCTAGACCCATCAAGTCATGTTTCTTGTGATAAATTATTTTATCACTTTTTGAAATTAATCACTTAAACACGATAATATGAAACCAATTTCTACTTATATATACACAGATTATAATACGTTAATTTTCAAAATCTATTGTCTATCGTAACATATAATGATAAATTAATAATACCAAAATGCACACACACCAATATATCATAAATATATATTATAAAATAAGATATTTTAAGATAAAATGAAACATTTCAAACTCCTAATAATTAAATATAGTCATTGTCATCGACTACGGTTAATTAAGTCTTAATATGTTTCAAATAACACCTTTAATTTTACGAAAGTATTACTAAATACTATAAATTATCTCTTATCAAACATAGCATATCCCATGCAAATATGTAAAAATTTGAACAAACTTGAAAATTGAAGGTGAGGAAGGTAGACTAGAACTTATATTCGAGTTATAGATCCAAAAAGTTTACGAAAAATTTACATGTGTTTACCTATATACATTATAGTCGTTTACGTGTGATATGTATTGTCTCTTCTTCCTGTTTTCATAAAGTATTCAATCAAGTGATAAACGAATATTTTACTAACATCGTTAATTTCATTTGTGATTTATTATTATTATTTTGATAATGAATACAGGTACCAACGGCTACAACTTAGGTGGTCCTAGTTGTGAGGGCTGTTAATATTCATCATTAATAGGTATAGTCATAAATATATGTATATGCATAAATATATATATATATATATATATATATATATATATATATATAGGGTGTTATTCAAGTAAGGCCCATTATTCCGGTAAGGCCGTACGGCCGTCTGTACGGCCGACACGTGTCCCGGAAAAAAAAAAAAATTTTTTTTTTTTAAACGAGTAAAATTAATAGTTCAAAACTTATTATGGAATAGTTCATAACTTATAAAAGGATAGTTCATGAATTATAATAGAATAGTTCATAGTGTAAAATTTATAAAGGATTAAAAGTAATAGTTCAAAACTTATTAAGTAATAGTTCATAACTTCTAAAAGGATAGTTCATGAATTATAATATAATAGTTCATAGTGCAAAATTTATAAAGGAGTGAAAGTAATAGTTCAAAACTTATTATGGGATAGTTCATGAATTATAATAGAATAGTTCATGAATTATAATAGAATAGTTTAAAGTGCAAAAATTTATAAAGGAGTGAAAGTAATAGTTCAAAACTTATTATGGGATAGTTCATGAATTATAATAGAATAGTTCATGGATTATATTAAAAAGTAGGGAAATTCCGGATGGTACCCTCGTGATTTGGGATATTCCGGATTTTGCCCACCAGTTTTTTCAAGTTCGGATGGTACCCTCAAGTTTATGTTGTTTTCCGGATTTTGCCCAAATTCATTATACTTTTTTAAATTCCATTAAAAAAATACAAAAGAAAATAAAGTAAAATTAAAAAACAACTTAAAATAGAAATAATAATTTATTTAATTTAAAAAGAAATTAAAACAGTAACTTTTATAAAAAAATATATATTATATTAATTTAAAAATAAATAAATTAGATAAATTTTAAAAAATTCAAAATCAGTGTTGTATTTATTTTAAAAATAAATGATTGAATTAGCATATTTTTTACAAAATCTAAAAATATAAGTGTTATACTTTATTTAAAAAATAAATAAAATAAGGACTCTTTTAAATAATAAAAAAAAGGACTGTTTTAATTTATTATTAAAATAAATAAATAATTTTTTTATTTTATTTATTTCCCAAACTAAAAGAAAGAAAATAAAGTAATATTAAAAAATAAAAAAAAATTAGAAAACTGATTTATTCAATTTAATAATAAATTAAAACAGTGATTTTTTTTAAAAAATTTTAAAAATCCTTATTTTATTTATTTTTGAAATAAAGTGTAAAACTTATTTTTTTAGATTTTGTTAAAAATGCTAACCCAATTTATTTATTTTTAAAATAAAAGAAAAACTGATTTTTTTAAATTTTATAAAAATTATCTAACGAATTTATTTTTAAATTAATATAATATGTATATTTTTTTAAAAAAGTTACTGTTTTATTTTATTTTTAAAATAAATAAATTATTCTTTCTATTTTAAGTTGTTTTTTAATTTTAGTTTATTTTCTTTTGTATTTTTTTAATGGAATTTAAAAAAGTGTAATGAATTTGGGCAAAATTCGGAAAACAACATAAACTTGAGGGTACCATCCGAACTTGAAAAAACTGGTGGGCAAAATCCGGAATACCCCAAACCACGAGGGTACCATCCGGAATTTCCCTAAAAAGTAATAGTTCATGGATTATATGGGAATAGTTCAAAGTTTATAGGATAATAGTGCATAAATTATAACATGGTAGTTCAAATAAATTTTCATTAGTTTCCAGAAAAAAAAAAAAAAAAAAAAAAAATTTTTTTTCGGGACACGTGTCGCCCTGTCGTACGGCCGTACGACCGTACCGCAATAAAGCAACCGTACCTGAACATTTACCTATATATATATATATATATATATATATATATATATATATATATATCAAATACTGATTTGGTTATGATATATTTTTTTCATCTATTTTTTTATCGTCTAAATACTTCCATTATTAGTTTATGATGATAATAAGTTAAGTTGTGGTTTCTTTTATTCGATTATTTATGCATGTACCAATAAAGATAGACCATAAATGTCAAAAAATAAGCATCACATGCGGGAACCATGAAATTTACACCAAAAGGTTTTATTATGAAAATAAAACGTTGGATTTTTTTAATTATTTTCAATACACAAATATATATATATATATATATATATATATATATATATATATATATATATATATATATATATATATATATAAATTTCTTACTCAAAAGTTATCAACATTTGCCTACACGTGATCCATTTATCTTACTTCTATATGAAATGTGCACCATCAAAAACCTTGATCACCAAATGATTTTATTGGAAAATAAAATATTAGATTTCTTTTTATGACACATTATGATACCATTAGACATCTACTATTAAAGAACAAATTCTTCATGAAAATACCAAACAACGTACCTTAAATCAATTAAAAACAAAAATTACATTCAACTTATCAGTCATGACTACAATACAAGGAAATACACGATGTAACAACCCAAATCCGCGGGACTCGGAGCGCTACGGGTGGAGACCTCACAATGGGTCCCGACCCTTAGCCTGACACCAATTTCATGCAAATATGTAAAATTTGAACAAAATTGAAAATTGAGGGCGAGGAAGGTAACTAGAACTTATATTCGAGTTATAGATCCAAAAAGTTTACGAAAAATTTACATGTGTTTACCTATATATATTATAGTCGTGTACGTGTGATATGTTGTAAAATCCGGAATTTTTATTCCGTCTTGGTACGTTATAAAATAGATCTCGATCTATTTATTCATATCCGTCTACTTAGTTAGACATATTAGGATAAAAAAATTATCATTTTATGTAGATCTCTTTCACATAAAATGATGGAACTTTTTATAAGTTTATCATTTTATGTGACTTACCTTCACATAAAATGATAGAGTTCGTAACTAAACCTAAACTGTAAAATATTCCGTATCCGGTTATTCCGTACATTAATTTCGGCTTCTCGATTCCGAACTACAATTTGTGCCGGGTTACAATTTCCTTCGTCCAACAGCCAGCCCGGGAGCTGCTTGTCCAGCCAGCAGCCCAACTGCTTGTCCGCTCCAGCCAGCAGCCCAGCTGCTTGTCCGCTCCAGCCAGCAGCCCAGCTGCTTGTCCGCTCCAGCCAGCAGCCCAGCTGCTTGTCCGCTTCAGCCAGCAGCCCAAGCGCCCAGCAGCCCAGTCCAACCTTCCGCCTGCTTCAGCCAGCACTACTCCAGCCCACTGTTGCGCCAGCCGTGAGCCCAGTCCGGAGTTGCCAGCCCAGCGTCGCAACCCAGCACTCCAGCCCAGTCCGGAATGCGCCAGCCTGCAGATGCCCACCTTCCTTGCTGAGAGTTGCTATACGTAACAGCCAAATCTGGCAGTTTCCTTGCACATAAATGCTGCAATAATAGGGGAAGGAGAATCCGTAACTGCCTAATTAAACCACGCCAGCTCCACCTCCTGATCTCTTGCCTTCTACGCTGCCACGCCCATTCTGCGTCCTTGCCTACTGCACACGATTCGGCTGAGCAAAGTGAAGACTCAACCAATTCCGTCCAATTCCGTCCAATTTCGTCCATCCGGTAAGAGCCTATCTACCTTCCTATATTCATCTTCTTCTTGTACCCACCATAAGGACTCACGTAATTCTTCTTCTGTGCCGGACAACGCCCATCTCGGCCACTCCATGACAGCAGTGAGGCTGGAAGGATTTCGTCCCATCACTGCAGCGGTAGAGCCGAGCCAAACTTGACTTTCCTCCTTCTGGATCGTCACACAAAGGAGCCAGAAGAGCATCCGGAACTGTACTAACGACGCCTCAGCCAGTAGAGGTGAGTCACAGTTTCTGCATCCCAATTCCGTGCCCCTAGAAGTAGTATATAACCTTATGTATATACACTATTTACGTAATGCTAGAATGACGAACTGCTGTAGTCGAGTTTGAACTTAGGCTAGGTTGACCTTGGTAGCTGCTGAGCATATAGATCTAAGGAGAAGAATAATGGACTGCTGTATTTTATGAACAATGGAAAGATAGTGGCTGCTGTAAATTCGTTTTAATTCCTTCAGCGTTTAGGTTACGAACAGCCATCTTGTCGATCAATTATAAAACGTTTGGATAAAGATCCACCGTTGAATTTTTGATATGTTGTAGACAGATATATGTAGTTTAGCATATTAAAATTTGGGAAGAAATGAACGGTCGGATTGAAAGTTACGAGCTCCCGAAGTTAGGTAGTTGAGCAGTTTTAATAAACTTAAAAATTGGCTAAGTATAGGAAAGTAGAGTGAAGAACCGACTTTGGGAATTATTATAAAAATATCGGCTGAACAGTTTGGAGAATTTCCTTCTTCTAAGGTTAGATAGAACCTCATAGATGATCTAGAGATTTAATTCGGAAATTTTATAAGCTGTTAAGAATTTTATATTTAGAACCGAAGTTAAACCTTTTTCGTTTCTTCCGGAAAGTAGAAACCTAGGAAAATGTCAGTTTCGAACCAAATAAAATTCTAAGAGTTAGGATATAATTTTAGAACTTCAAATAGGAGTTTGGACATGAATTTTAGGGTTTTCGAGAAAATCGGAACCAAGGGTAAAATGGTCATTTTACCCTAAAACTAATACTGTAACTAGTACGTCTTAATACTTATTTGATCTTAGAAGTTTTAGACTTCTATCTACGTGAAAGTGTGCTAATACACTTATCGCCTTGGACAGGCAACTGAGTGGTTACAGTTTACAGAACGAGTGGTTATTAAAGAGTCGAGCGTTATAACAGGTAAGTCCTTTGGGCTTACTTAGCTGACTACTAAATATGAGTATAAATGATGATGGTGGTGTGTGATTGACATGTTAGAGAGATAGGTTGTGATATATAATTACCGACCTGTATTTTTTTTTGGCCTAAGAGTAACGGGCGGAGGCATTCCGCTCAGTAGCTCGCAGGGCGCTGGGGGTTTCTTTCGGGACTAGTCCACACATGGTTTGTAGTGATGCTACCAAAGGAAGTCAGCTAGACCTACACCAGTTGGATAAGGAACGGAGGCGAGAACTAATAATAGTTCTCGTGCCACAACTTAAATTGAATAATGTGAATCACTTAAATAATAGATAATAATCGGTTGAGTGCCAGCATGATGTTTGTTTATTTTTGTTTCTGCTTGTGTTTGTGCTGTTATCATTTTACTTATATTTGGTTAGTTAGCTAACGGTTGATATGTTGTTTAGATTTGACACAGGTTAGAGCAGATGCCGAGTGATCCAGATGGTAGTGGTCAGCCGGGGTGTCGTACTTTAGGACGTTTTGCAGTTTTTGCATTTGTGGGTTTTGCAGTTGAACATTGTTTCCTTTCGTACTTTGATATATTACTTTTCCGGCTGTAGTTAATCTGGTCACATTCATGCATTGTTAAAAACTATTTTGGATTTCTGGTTTTTCCTTATCCGTGCCTTGTTGTAAGATCATGTTAAGTTGTTGTCAAACTAAGGTCGGGACCCACTGTGCGGTCCTAACCAGTAACTCCCTAAGTTGTAAAATTTGGGGTGTTACAACATGGTATCAGAGCTCTAGGTTGGCAACAATGGCACTTGAATCTTCTAAAAAGGTCGTATAAGTAAATAAACAGAACCCGAAAGGGGTCTGAGTTTTCTAAAGAAAATTTTTGGTTTTAAAATGCATACAGAGTCGGGTTGGGATAGAAAGTACGGACGACCACCACTACCTCTACGGATCTCGGTAATCTTAGAATAATTATGGACTTGTAATGTTATGATAGATTAGCTAGTTTATAACTGTAGTTATTACTATTCGTGCAGATGGCACGTACTAGGGCTGCACAAGTGACTGGCCGAGGTAGGGGTCGTCCCCCCTTCCCCCAGTCAGACAGGATCGAGCTGATAGCACCCCTACTGTTAGAGGGCGTGGTCGTGTGGGTAGACCTCCACTAGGGAGAGGTCGAGGACGAGTTCCTCGAGATGACCCACCTGCAGCAAGCGTACCAGAGGTTGCTGTAGAGGAAGTAGCTGAGAGTGTAGGCCCCGAGGTCAGGCCTGTGACCGCCGCTAGGTCTGGAGCGCAGGGAGCTCGTTCTACTGAGTCGGGACGTGTCTCTATTGGAGCATCGGAGTATAGGGAGTTCAGAGCCTATATTGAGCGCAGGGAGGAAGCCGCCAGAGTGGAGAGGCTTACTCAGGTACCACCAGTAGCGCCGGCTAGGTCAGCTCAAGTGACTCAGGGAGTGTCTCAGGTGCCGGCTGTATTTGAGAGGAGGGCTGATGTTGATAGAGCACCTACTGGGGTCAGAGCACCGAGACCGGATGAGTGGTTGAAGGCTTTCAACTCTCAGAAGGTCCCCTCCTTCAGCGGAGAGATAGGGCTAGAGGTGGAGCACTGGATAGGGAAGATTGAGACTGCTTTGGAGGCAATACGTTGCCCCGTGGACCGACAGGTAGATTTGATACAGACCTGCTTCACAGATGATGCTCATTCATGGTGGCGTACCATTCGTGGCCGAGTCACCAGCTGGGAGCAGATGAAGAACATTGTCAGAGACAGGTACTGCCCAGTTTCGCTGAGGCGGGAGAGATTCCAGGATTTCATTGAGGCGGGATTTGAGGATATCCCGATTGCTGCAGCCATAAAGAAGTTTCAGAAAGAGTTGACTTTGCTTGGACCGTCTGCACCCCCAGAAGAGCAGCATGTTTATCTTTTCTCCAGGAGGTTGAGAGAGAGTACCCGATCCTACCTGGCTGGATTCCGCTGTGAGACCTTGTCTGATTATCAGGATAAGGCCTCTGCTTATGAGAGAGATAGGCCAGCTTCTAGGAAAGCAGCACAGTCTAGTGGGCCGGATAAGCGGCAGAGGACAGGACATGCTGGTAGTAGTGGGGCAGTAGCAGGCTATAGTAGAGGACAGACTCAGGGGAGGTCCAGCTACCACTCTACAGTTCGGACTCCCAGTGGAGATCGACAGTGCTTTAACTGTGGTGGCCGTGATCACATTAAGCCGGACTGCCCGAAACCACCGGTCACTTGCTTCACTTGTGGGAAGCCGGGACACAGGGCTACTTTCTGCCGTCAGGGCAAGGCTTCTTCTCAGCAGGGATCTTCACCTGCAGGTGTTGAGAAGAGTGTACAGAGACCCCCTCAGTACCGAGCTCCGAGTCAGCAGCAGCAGCAGTACCGGGCTCCAAGACATCCTGCTTCATACAGTACTGCACAGGGATCAGGTCGTGGCAGAGGACGTGGTAGTACCACTGACACCAGAGGAGGACCATCGAGAGTGTTTGAGCTGAGGAACACTGAGCAGCCTGCAGCACCTGCGACCACATGTACTATTTGGATCCATGACTTACCTGTGCGCGTTTTATTTGATACGGGTGCCACGCACTCCTTTATATCAGATGCATGTGTAGATAGGTTGTCCTTAGCTACAGTAGAGGGTGTACCTTTTGTGGTTGGGTTACCAGATGGGGGTAAGGTTAGAGGATCTCGAGAGATTTATGACTGCCCTATTCACCTGGGAGGCCGGATTTGGTTAGTAAATTTTCTAGTCATGCCCCTAGCACATGAGGACGTGATATTAGGGATAGATTGGATGACTAGACATGGAGCCGTCTTGGATATTGGTAGGAGGACTGTGACTGTTGCCACGGAGGAGGGCCACAGAGTTATATTCCGAGGTTGGGACCTCGGAAAGTCCGGCTCAGTCATCAGTGCAGTGAGGGCAGCCAGATTGATAGCACAGGGTTGCGAGGCCTTCTGGTGTTATGCCATGAAGGAGCGCAAGAGCCTGACAGTAGAGGAGATACCAGTCGCATGCGAGTTTGCAGAGGTCTTCAGGGACGACTTACCAGGGCTACCCCCACAGAGGAGTGTGGACTTTAGCATCGAGTTAGAGCCGGGCACGAGACCGATCTCGAAGGCCCCGTACCGCATGGCCCCGATAGAGCTGCTTGAGCTGAAGAAGCAGTTAGAGGAGTTAGTAGAGAAGGGTTTCATACGCCCTAGTGTTTTTCCCTGGGGCGCACCAGTGTTGTTTGTGAGGAAGAAGGATGGATCGATGAGACTGTGTATCGACTACAGGGAGTTGAACAAGGTCACCATCAAGAATAAGTATCCATTACCTCGCATAGATGATCTGCTGGACCAGCTGCATGGAGCGTCAGTGTTCTCGAGGATAGATTTGAGATCGGGTTATCACCAGCTGAGGATGAGAGATCAGGACATACCTAAGACGGCATTCCGGACTAGGTATGGTCATTATGAGTTTGTAGTGATGCCATTCAGGCTCACTAATGCGCCAGCAGTATTTATGGAGTTGATGAATGGGATTTTCATCGACTTCTTAGACCAGTTTGTAGTGGTCTTCATCGACGACATTCTAGTTTACTCTAGAAGTCGAGAGGAGCATGCCGGGCACTTGAGGACAGTACTGCAGATTCTACAGGATAGTCAGCTATATGCTAAGCTATCCAAGTGTGAGTTTTGGATGTCAGAGGTGGCTTTCCTAGGCCATGTAGTGACTGCTGAGGGGATTAAGGTCGACCCGGCGAAGATTGAGTCAGTGTCTTCTTGGCAACCTCCGAAGAACGTGAAGGAGGTTCGCAATTTCCTTGGATTGGCAGGGTATTACCGTCGGTTTGTGGAAGGGTTCTCCCTGATCGCCCGACCACTTACTTCCCTCCTAAGGAAGACTACTCGGTTCGTCTGGTCTGAGCCGTGTCAGCAGAGTTTTGATGAGCTGAAGAGGAGATTGACGTCTGCTCCGATCTTAGCACAGCCTGAGGGTACAGAGGACTTCGTAGTGTACAGTGATGCATCCAAGCTGGGCTTGGGGTGTGTCTTGATGCAGAGGGGTAAGGTTATAGCATATGCGTCTCGACAGCTGAAGACGTATGAAGAGAACTACCCCACTCATGACCTGGAGTTAGCAGCAGTAGTGCACGCCCTTAAGATCTGGCGTCATTATCTCTATGGAGCGACCTGTCAGATCTTCACAGACCATAAGAGTCTGAAGTACATATTCACTCAGCGGGAGTTGAATAACCGCCAGAGGCGGTGGCTAGAGTTGATCAAGGATTTTGACCTTGAGATTCTTTACCACCCCGGAAAGGCGAAATCTTCATGAAAACACCAAACATTAGATTTCTTTTATGACACATTATGATACCATCAAACATCTACTATTATAAATATGTACTAGTAAAGAACAAAATCTTCATGAAAACACCAAACAACGTACCTTAAATCAATTAAAAATAAAAATTACATTCAACTTATCAGTCATGACAACAATACAAGGAAATACAAGATGTAACAATCCAAATCCGCGGGACTCAGAGCGCTACGGGTGGAGACCTCACAATGGGTCCCGACCCTTAGTTTGACAACAATTTCACCGGATCTTGAAACAAGGCACAAATGAAAGGCCAAAACCAAAATACATTTCATGCAATCATGATTCCCGAATACTATTGTCCGCTAGGAGTGATGCTACAAATCCAAGGCAAGAGTGCCAAGAACTTGTTTGCCCAAAACATGCACACACAAAGTCTTACAATATATAACTCGATAATATCTCCTAAACTACCTAGCAAAACCCGCAATGTACGGGTCATTGAGTAGAAAGGGAAGCATTCCGAGGTCAAACACAAAGACCATGGTGAGATTAAATTATGCAATGATCATGGATAGTGCAAGTCTAAGATAAGAAAAGAGTAGGGAATAAAGAAAAGAAAATTAAATGTTTTTGGATGGGTTTTTGTGGTGATCAAGCAAAGATCACAATCAAGCAACAATGTCAACCAATCAACAATACAAACACAAGATGTAAGATCAATGTATAGAGAGAGGATTCTAGAGATATGGACTTCCGATTATGGCAAGGACTCAAGCTTCTAATCAACTTAGGACAAGTTGCGGTATGTTGAGATAGAATGTTTCTCTAATGGGATCAATCACTGCGTAGGTCTCATGGTTCACTTATCCCGCACCTAATGATGAGGGACTATCACCAACAACCCCTACTAGTCCTACAATGCAAGGGCCAATCAGTAGATCAAGGGTAATAGCAATTCAAGAGGAGGTGTCCAACTTGTTGGTGTCCTTAGCTCCTAAGGAGACCATTGATGATCCATTGTTGACTGAGGCTTCCTTAGTCACGTTAATGACGGTGCCCGACGACTTGGACGTGGAAGGGAGACCATGCACATGTGATTTGGAGCCATGCAAGAGCAAAGAAGAGACACTTGTTCCGGAATTGCAAGAAATGGAAGATTGAGGCTTTTGGAGCTTCTTTTGTATTGTATATAAGCTTTTGGTATAAAATGAAAGACTTTTTATAACCTTTAGGTTCAAAACATTTTAAGGGTTATTTTTATTTGTTTTATTTGTTTTATTGTCTTTTTGACAAATATTATTCCTTTTTTAGATAGGAGGCTTTCTAGGCATATAAAAAGCCTCCCTTAGCTTCTTTCCTGATTAGATAGATTTTAGCAAAACTTGATAAACCGTCTGATACGGGATTAAACTGTGGATTAGCCGATCTAGGTACAATGATCCCAAATCCGGATGAATGAATCGAATCCAGATGCGGAATGAGACGTGGGGATGGGCGCAGGAGGACGTTGAGAGGAACCAAAGAGAACCAACGAAGAAGAACCAAGTCTGAAGAGCCAAGACCCCGCCTCGTGAATGCCCTCGACCCGTCTCCAATACAACCTTACACTAGCTCCGGCGGGACTAACACAAAGAGGGACTCGTGAAGGCTCGAAGCACCAATCTGAAGGCGGTTGACACACGCAAGCTCAGCCAAGCAAACAACGACAATGCCAACCAAAAAACTCTCTTGTTCCTTGATTGATTTTGTGAATGGATTACAATATGTAATTCTTAGCAAAAGAAAACGTCCCTACTTAGCAACTAAAGAAAACTATATATAGACTCTTTTATCTAGACAACATAAAAGAAAAGAAAACTAAATACATTGGTGGAAGGAGGTAACAAGAGAGCTCCCACAAATGTAGCTAATAGTCTAACATACAAACTAACAACATAAAAATAGGTTGACTTCTCCAAGGAACCCATGGATGACTAGACGGGTCTTAGGGCCAGCTGGGCAGCCCAACTAAGGGAAATGGATACCATTTTGGACGGCCCGGGAGGTTAGCGACGTCGAGCTTGACAGCCACTCCGGGCGGAGATTGAGACCTTGTTGAAATGATGTCGGGTTAGGGCCGGAGTGTATCGGCAAGGCTAGACGGAAATTAGGGTTCACGCCAAATGGCTCGAAGGAAGTCGAACAGAGTCTGGGGTTCGGGCTCGATGGTGTCATGCTCGTTGGTCCATTTCCTATGCTTGCTTGTTCATCCACCTTGCCCACGTCTTGATCACTTGGCTTATTGACCTGCTTGGCTACATGATCAAGCTCCTCCTCATGATGTTCCAACGTCTGCATGGTCTCTCCCCTTTGCATGTTCACCCTTGCATTCACCAAGAGATTAATACATGATTTATGGAAGTTAAATAATTCATGCATGGTGCCATGCAATAGCACTTCTATTGACGTAGCTTCTTGGATCTCCTTAGCTCTTGCCCTAGTAATGGGAGCTTGATATTCTTCGTGTGAGTTGTGCAATGGTTCATCTGATGGTCCTACATCAGTTTCCGTCCTCTTAGTGCCTAAGAAGGACAGTACATGGAGGATGTGTGTTGATTGTAGAGCCATCAACAACATCACCATTAAGTACTGCCACCGTATCCCACGTTTAGATGGCATGTTAGATGAGTTAAATGGAGCCACATTGTTCTCTAAGATCGACCTTAGGAGTGGTTATCACCAAATCAGAATGAGGGAGGGAGATGAGTGGAAAATGGCATTCAAGACCAAGTTTGGTCTTTGTGAGTGGCTAGTGATGCCATTTGGTTTGACAATGCTCCTAGCACATTTATGAGATTGATGAATCACGTGTTGAGACACTACATTGGTAGGTTTGTTGTGGTTTACTTTGAAGAAATGCGGAATATTTGAGGGAAGTACTTGCAACTCTTAGAATTGAATATTTGTATGCTAATTTGAAGAAATGCGAGTTTAGTACTAATCAAGTTGTTTTTCTTGGTTTTGTAGTGAGCACAAAAGGTCCAAAGGTGGATGAAGAGAAGATCAAGGCAATCCAGGAATGGCCTACTCCCACAACCGTCGGTCAAGTTAGGAGTTTCCACGGCCTAGCAACCTTCTATAGACGTTTTGTGCGAGATTTTAGCACCATAGCAGCCCCACTCACGTCCTTGACAAAGAAGAAGGTGCCATTTGTGTGGGGAGATGCTCAAGAGAAGGCGTTTAAGGAGTTGAAGTGGCGGCTGTCCCATGCACCTCTCCTAGCTCTTTCGGACTTCACCAAACCTTTTGAGGTCAAGTGTGATGCTTCGGGTATTGGCATTGGAGGAGTACTCATGCAAGAGGGTAAGCCACTAGCATTTTTTAGTGAGAAATTAAAGGGAGCATGTTTAAACTACTCGACGTATGATAAATAACTTTATGCATTGTTTAGAGTATTAAAAACATGGAAACATTATTTATGGCCTAGTGAATTTGTCCTACGTACCGATCATGAGTCCTTAAGACATTTTAGGAGTCAAGATAAGTTAGATAGGAGACATGGTAGATGGATGGAGTTCATAGAAACTTTTCCTTATATCATAAAGTATAAAAAGGGCAGGGATAATGTTGTAGCGGATGCTCTCTCTAGGAGACTGCTACGGGGATTAGCCGCGAAGAACAGATCTAGACAAGCAACCTGTTTTCGGGAATAGAAGCAAACGAAATTCAGCAAACAAGAATGAATGAAAACGTGCAAAATAAAGAGGGGCAACAAAAATAGGAAAGAAGAACCGAAAGGAACAAAACGATAGAACCCTTGGATTCGATTATCCAAGAACCAAACCGATGACGATTCGACCCCGCTTCTTACAACTTCACACAATCGATCTAGAGTTATCGAAGGCACGAAGAGGTTGCTTCAATTCGAGTTGTAGCACCAACCCGAAGGAGATTGACACACACAAGAACGAGAAGGCTGTGCTAACACCACAATTCTCACAAGACAATAGGCTGAACTCAAAAGGGTTCGATTTTGCCACTTAGGCAATGTGTTTAACGTAATCTGATCCACAAAAATGAAGAGAGAAAGGTTTATATACAACCTAGACCTTCTCTCCTAAAAATAGAAAAGAAATAAATACAATAATTACAAATTAGAGTGTTTTAAATAAAACCATAAAATAGACTAATTCTAGGATTTATTTAACACTCTCTAACTAGCTTCACGCCAGCCTTGCTCACGCCTCCTTGCTCACGCCTTCATCCATGCACATGCACACGTGAGGCTCTCCTATGCTCCATTTGACTTCTTCTTGGTTGGCCCAATGTGGCTAAGCATCATGACGGGCCTTGGACTCATTGGAGGTGAGCTTGGGTGAGCTTCTTGAACCATGGCAAGGAAGATAGCATCCATCTCCGCTTGGCGTTGGGCTTGAGCTCTTGTTAGGGCTCCTTGTGGTGTTGAAGATGGAGCTAGCTCGGATGACCCTTCATCATTCTCCCCTTCTTTAAAAGAATTCGACCTCGAATTTCCTTGATCATCACTAAGGGATGGAAAAGGGCTTAGGTCCCTCACATTGAACGTGGGATCACAAGCATAGTCGTCCGGCAAGTCTAGCACATAGGCATTGTCACCAGCCTTGTGTAGCACCTTGAAAGGTCCGTTTCCTCTTGGAGAGAGCTTGGACTTCCGAAGTTGTTGAAACCTCTCCTTCCTCAAGTGTAGCCATACAAGGTCACCGGCCTAAAATCTAACCTTCTTCCTTCCTTGGTTTGCCTTGGCTGCGTTGTATTTGCCTTTCTCCTCAAGCTTAATCATTGTCCTCCTATGTAGCTCCTTGATGTGTTCAACCTGCGTTTTAGCACTTAAATCCACTCACTCCTTCTTAGGCAACGGTGTAAGATCAAAAGGGGTTAGTGGATTAAAACCATAAACACACTCAAATGGAGAGATGGAAGTAGACGAATGCACAACTCTATTATAGGCAAATTCAACATGTGGCAAGATATCCTCCC
Source organism: Fagopyrum homotropicum (assembly GCA_033239125.1). Classification (NCBI taxonomy): domain Eukaryota; kingdom Viridiplantae; phylum Streptophyta; class Magnoliopsida; order Caryophyllales; family Polygonaceae; genus Fagopyrum; species Fagopyrum homotropicum. The sequence continues at coordinate 67,403,340 of BSWB01000005.1, forward strand.
ATTCCTTTAGATTCTTTTTGATGACAGCCCTTAAAAATGTGGTTAAAGTCCTATTAGTTACTTCCATTTGCCCATCAGTTTGGGGATGGCTTGATATAGAAAATAACAATTTCGTGCCTAGTTTTCCCCAAAGAGTCTTCCAAAAATAACTTAAGAACTTAACATCCCTATCACTCACTATTGTCCTTGGAATTCCATGTAACCTAACTACTTCCCGAAAGAATAGATTAGCTACATTGGCCGCATCATCAGTTTTGTGACAAGCAATAAAGTGAGCCATTTTTGAGAAACGATCTACAACCACAAAAATCGAGTCCCTACCTCTTTTAGTCCTAGGCAATCCCACAAAAAAGTCCATACTAATGTCTTCCCAAGGGGCTGTTGGGATTGGCAAAGGTGTGTACAATCCATGAGGCTTCACTTTAGATTTAGCTCTAAGGCATTCTAAGCATCTTTTAAGCACATTTTCAACATTCCTAAGCATGTGCGGCCATTAAAAGTGTGAGTGCAGCATAACATAAGTTTTATCCCTCCCAAAATGACCCATTAAACCTCCTTTATGGGCTTCCTCTACTAGCAACAATCGAAGGGAACACCTAGGTATGCACACCTTATCAATTCGAAACAAAAATCCCTCAAACAAATAGTATTTATCTAAGGAACCTTTTTGCACACATAACTTATATGTATCACCAAAATCAATATCAGATTCATAGAGCTCCTTAATGTAAACAAAGCCCAATACCTTAGCATCCAATGTAGTCAACAAGGTGTACCTCCTACAGAGGGCATCCGCCAGTACATTGTCTTTTCCCTTTTTATACTTGATAACATAGGGAAAGTCTCAATAAATTCCATCCACCTACCATGCCTCCTATCTAGTTTATCTTGACTCCGAAAATGCTTCAAAGACTCATGATCGGAATGCAAAATAAACTCTCTAGGCCATAAGTAGTGTTGTCATGTCTTAAGCACTCTAAACAAAGCATATAACTCTTTATCATAGGTAGAGTAATTAAGACATGCTCATTTGAGCTTTTCACTAAAGAAGGCAATAGGCTTACCTTCTTGCATGAGCACACCGCCTATGCCAATGCCCGAGGCGTCACACTCCACTTCAAAGGGCCTAGTGAAGTCGGGAAGAGCTAGCAAAGGCGCCTCGGTTAAGACCAATTTCAGCTTGCTAAAGGCACGTTTTAGCGCCTCCTCCCACACAAATGGCGCATGCTTCTTGCAAATTTCCGTCAAGGGTGCAACAATGGTACTAAAGTCTCTCACAAAGCGCCTATAGAAGCTTGCAAGTCCATGGAAACTCCTTACTTGGTTGATGGAGGTTGGCGTGGGCCAATCCTTGATTGCTCTAATCTTCTCCTCATCCACTTGTAGGCCTTGTGTAGTCACTACAAAACACAGAAATATAACCTCATTAGTGCAAAAGCTACATTTCTTAAGATTAGCATACAAGTGTTCAGCCCTAAGGGTAAGAACTACTTCCCTTAAATGTTCTTCATGCTCCTCTAGGGACCTGCTATAGATTAAAATATCATCAAAGTATACTATAACAAACTTCCCTATAAAATGTCTCAAAACATAGTTCATTAAGCGCATAAAAGTAGAAGGAGCATTAGTTAACCCAAATGGCATAACAAGCCATTCATACAAACCAAACTTAGTTTTGAAGGCTGTTTTCCACTCGTCCCCCTCCTTCATTCGGATTTGATGGTAGCCACTCCGTAGGTCTATCTTGCTAAATGTGGTGGCGCCATGTAGCTCATCAAGCATGCCATCTAGGCGGGGAATAGGGTGGCGGTACTTGATGGTGATGTTGTTGATAGCTCGGCAATCAACACACATCCTCCATGTGTTGTCCTTCTTAGGCACCAAGAGCACGGGCACGGCGCACGGACTTAAGCTCTCCCTCACGTAACCCTTGTCTAGGAGGTCTTGAACCTGCGCTTGGATCTCTTGACTCTCCTTTGGGTTCATTCGGTAGGCTGGTCTATTTGGGAGTGTGGCGTCGGGAATAAGGTCAATCTGGTGCTCAATACCTCTCAAAGGTGGAAGGCCGTGAGGTATTTCTTCCGGAAACACATCCTTAAACTCCTCAAGGATGGCTGAGATAGTAGGTGGTAAGCTAGCCTTGGCTTCATCACTCATCAAGGTGAGCTCCTTACACAACATCATCAAGGTGGTGTCTAGGGGTAGGTAGTCATTTTGTAGCACAAGTTTGGAAGCTAACAAGGCTGTTGTGGGCTGTTTTGTGGCCGTGGACACAAGGGTGCTAGGCTGGTGGTTAGAAGGCGTGGCTAGGGAGGGGTCTTGGCTCGACGGCTTGCTCCCCTTCTTAGCTTGTCCTTCCTCTTGCTCACTTGCCTTCTTCTTCTCAAATGCCTCCGCAATCTGCAAGGGAGTCATAGGCTTCAGAGTCACGGTTTTACCATTGAATACAAAAGAATATCTATTTATAAAACCATCATGCATAACTCTCCTATCATATTGCCAAGGGCGGCCTAACAACACATGGCAAGCTTGCATAGGCACAACATCACATAAAACCGTATCTTCATAATGGCCTAAAGTAAAAGTGATCTTAGCTTGCCTATTAACCTTTAACTCACCACATTCATTCATCCAATGCAGCTTATATGGCCTAGGGTGATAAAATGTAAGAATTTGCAACTTAGATATCATTTCGGTGCTAGCAATATTGCAACAACTTCCTCCATCAATAATAATATTACAAACCTTTCCTTTAACTGAGCATCTAGTGTGAAACAAGTTTTCTCTTTGGTTATCTTCACAAGGAGCAGGTTGTACACTTAAAGTTCTCCTAGCTATCAAAGATTTATCATGCTCAAGACTTTTATCACAAATCATGGAAAGTTAGCTAGGAATGAGCTAGGATGATCAAATAACACTCTCTTAGCTAATAAACAATCTCCTTGCTCATATTTAATCCCATCATCATCCAAATCATCATGATCATGCATATTAAGCTCAAAATCATCATTATCTTGCTCATGCTCAGATTCGGACTCATATTGCCCTAAATGGTTAACTAGCAAAGTTCTTTTGTTAGGACAATCCTTCATCATGTGCCCTCTTCCTTGGCACTTAAAACATACAATATCCCTAGCTCTAGATGAAGGGTTAGAAGTACTCTCTTGAGTGCCTTTAGATAGTGTAGGCGTGGGCTTGGTAGGGGCTGCATAAGGAGCCTTGCGTGGGCCTCCTTGCTCCGGGGCTAGCTTCTCCTTGCTTGGCACCTCCCGGCTGTAACTCCCTTGTTGGCGACCTCCTTGGCTCCTCCATGAGCTAGGCGTGCCATAGGCAGCCTTACCTCCTTGACTTCTTGCCTTTATTTTCCTTTCTACTTTGATTGCTAGGTGGAGCAATTTTGTCATAGAGCTATAGGGAAAAAGATCTATCTCGTTAGAAAAACTTGAATTGAGAATACGAAGATACCTAGACATTGTAGTCTCTTCATCCTCTCGCACATTAGCCTTTACCATGGCCATTTGCATGGCATTATAGGTCTCCTCGGCGGTCATGGCTCCTTGCCTCAAGTTCTTCAACCTTTGCCTCAATTCCCTAGTGTAATGTTGAGGCACAAACCGAGCTCTCATCAAGGCCTTCATGTGCGCCCAAGTAACTACCGGTGCATCCATAGTTCTCCTCCTTTCCTTCACCAAATCATCCCACCATATCATAGCATAATCAATAAACTCAAGAGCTGCGTAATGTACCTTCTTATGCTCGGGAAAGTTATGGCATGACCATATTTGCTCTATCTTCGCCTCCCAAGCCATGTACACGTCCGGGTCACATTTGCCTTCAAAGCTTGGGATCTTCACCTTTACTTTGCCAAAACCATCATACTCCGGATCTCGCTCCCTCCTTGGCTGGCCACCATAGGGCTCACGCCTCTGCTCGTCTTGGCGCCGGCCGTCATGAGGTCTCCGTGGCTGTTGGCGCTCCCTTCGCCCGTTTGGCCTCCATTCCTCGTCATCTCCATCACCGTCCTCATCCTGCTCATAAGCTTGATTCTGAAACTGTTGAGGATAGTTATGCAAATTATCATGTATAATAGGAGAAGAAGGGATAGAAACGTGCTCCTCGAAAGCAAGATTGCCCCATCCTGGTTGGGACATGGCGTGGCCTAAGCCTTGGACATTCCGAGAGGGTTGCGTGGCATTAGAGTGCCGGGCTGCTTGAAACGCCTCTTGTTGGCTTTGGAGTGGTATTCGGTCTTGCCCTTGGTGTTGAGCCCTCGAGTGGTCTCCTACCTCCCTGTTGCCTCCTAGTGGCCGAGGCTCCGGAACTACATTAGACGTCTCCAAGTTGGACAACCTTGTAGTTAACCCTTCAATGCTATCTTTCAAGCCCTTGATAAGGTTAAACAACTCCGGGGTAATAGGCTCGGGGCTTGGCGTGCCTGCGGGAGTTCCTGACATTGTTCAAAGACACTAAAACACTCAAACACGTTAGGTTAGCTAAAACAAAAAACGCCTCACAAGTGTATCACTCGAAAGCAAACTCTCACTCTCTAGTGGTGCTCAACAAGCTTGTTGATGGCTCGTCTTGTATTAGTCAAAAACCTCACGTGAGTTCAATACTTAGCCAAACAAAAGCTTTAAAGTAGAAGCGAAATTCGATTTCAATCACCTTAAAAACGTGTTTGACTCAATAAAAGAGAAGAAAAGACTCAAAACGGAAAGGACAAGTTGCACGAATGTTATATGCAACTAAGTATGGACTCAAAGTTTGAACTCAAGATAAGCCTTGAAAGAACTTACTCGTCAAGCCTAAGCAAGCAAACCTTGGACACCGAAGGCGTGTGTAGAAGGGCTGGTCAAGGCTAGGGCGTGGCTCGAGTGAAGTGAACTAGGCGAGGGCCAAGACGTGGCTAGGCTAGGGTGAAGCTAGGCTAGGCGTGAATGAATGGCTTGGTCCCTTTGAGTGAGATGAGCTCCTTTGTAGTCCTTTTTGGTTGATGAACAATAACACTTAGCAAGCACAACTTTTGAGTGAGATGAGCTCATTTGTAGTCCTCTTTGATTGCTGAACAATAGCACTTAGCAAGCACAACTTCAACTATTACAAACTATGAAATAAAATAAGAATAAGCTAGCAAGAATGAAATGAAATGAAATGAATATAACGCTGATTTCTTTTCTCTTTCTTTTCTTTTCTTTTCTTTTTCTTTTCTTTCTTTCCTTTTTTTTTTTTTGAATTTGGATTTTCCTTTCTTTTTTTTTTTAACTTACTGTTGGAATTAAAGAAAAAAAATGAAACAAAAATGTTAAGAAAATCTAATTAGTTACAAGAGGATAGAGTTGACCAAGTAAATAGCTAACAAAGGATGAAAATTCAAAAAAATAAGCTGAAATTGTGGAGGAGAGAGAGAGAACCTGGAAAATAGGCTGAACGGATCAGCCTTTCCTTGTTGAACGTTTTAGGGCTCGTTTGGTGTTTGTGGTTGGACGTGGGGCAAGACTGGTGGCAGGCGTGGTGGTCGGCACAAGGACTAGTGCTAGGCGCGGTGTAGGTGTGGTGGTCGGCACAAAGGCTGGTGGTAGGCGCGGTGTAGGCGTGGTGTCGGAGTGGTGCCGGCGTCCAAGATTCACAAACAAAGCAACAACACGTTAGTTCAATAAAAAACTTGGAATAGAAATGGCAATGGCAGTAAACTCCAAACAAAGCAAGACTCAAACAAGAAAACGAGACACTTTTGGTTTTTTTTGAATGATTTACCGACTCTTTTTGTAGGTTGAACGTCAATTAGCTCTGATACCAATTGATACGGAGATTAGACGCGAAGAACGGATCTAGACGAGCAACCTGTTTTCGGGAATAGAAGCAAACGAAATTCAGCAAACAAGAATGAATGAAAACGTGCAAAACAAAGAAGGGGGAACAAAAATAGGAAGGAAGAACCGAAAGGAACAAAAAGATAGAACCCTTGGATTCGATTATCCAAGAACCAAACCGATGACGATTCGACCCCGCTTCTTACAACTTCACACAATCGATCTAGAGTTATCGAAGGCACGAAGAGGTTGCTTCGATTCGACTTGTAGCACCAACCCGAAGGAGATTGACACACACAAGAACGAGAAAGCTATGCTAACACCACAATTCTCACAAGACAATAGGCTGAACTCAAAAGGGTTCGATTTTGGCACTTAGGCAATGTGTTTAACGTAATCTGATCCACAAAAATGAAGAGAGAAAGGTTTATATACAACCTAGACCTTCTCTCCTAAAAATAGAAAAGAAATCAATACAATAATTACAAATTAGAGTGTTTTAAATAAAACCATAAAATAGACTAATTCTAGGCTTTATATAACACTCTCTAACTAGCTTCACGCTAGCCTTGCTCACGCCTCCTTGCTCACGCCTTCATCCATGCACATGCACACGTGAGGCTCTCCTATGCTCCATTTGACTTCTTCTTGGCTGGCCCAATGGGGCTAAGCATCATGACGGGCCTTGGACTCATTGGAGGTGAGCTTGGGTGAGCTTCTTGAACCATGGCAAGGAAGATAGCATCCATCTCCGCTTGGCGTTTGGCTTGAGCTCTTGTTAGGACTCCTTGTGGTGTTGAAGATGGAGCTAGCTCGGATGACCCTTCATCAGAGACACTCTTTTATCACAACTATAGATTCTAAGGTCTTAGGTTTCTATTATATTAAGGATCTATATGTTGATGATTCTGATTTTGGAGACATATTTAAGCAATGTGCATCTAGAGGAGCCTTTGATAAGTATTACTTGTTTGAGGGTTTTCTATTTAGAGTCGATAAAGTGTGCATTCCTAAGTGTTCCCTTAGGCTATTACTTGTTGAGGAAGCCCATATGGGAGGCTTAATGGGGCATTTTGGGAGAGATAACACTTATCATATGCTATATTCACATTTTTATTGGCCCCATATGCTTAGAGATGTAGAGAACTTGCTTAAGAGATGTCTTGTGTGTTTAAAGGCTAAGGCTAGATTGAAACCTCATGGATTGTATACCCCCTTACCCATGCCTAAGTCACCTTGGGAGGATATTAGTATGGACTTCATTGTTGGGTTACCTAGGACTAAGAAAGGGAGAGATTCAATTTTTGTGGTGGTAGATCGATTTTCTAAAATGGCCCATTTTATTGCCTGCCATAAGACTAATGATGCTTATAATGTAGCTAACTTGTTCTTTAGGGAAATTGTTAGATTACATGGAGTACCTAGGAGTATAGTGAGTGATAGGGATGTTAAGTTTCTTAGTTTCTTTTGGAAGACTCTTTGGGGTAAACTAGGGACGAAGTTGCTGTTTTCGACTTCTAGTCATCCTCAAGCGGATGGTCAAACCGAAGTAACTAATAGGACATTAACAACCATTCTGAGGGCTGTTTTAAAATATAATTTAAAATCTTGGGAAGATGTCTTGCCTCATGTAAAATTTGCATATAATCGTACATTACATTCTTCTACTAATCTAACTCCTTTTGAGTGTGTCTATGGGTTGAATCCTTTGACCCCTTTTGATCTTATACCGTTGCCCATAGCGGAGCGAGTAGATTTTAATGCAGAAAAACAGGTGGAGATCATCAAGGAACTGCATGAAAGGACACGAAAAAGGCTAGAGGAGAAGGGGAGGCAAGTGGCGGCCAAGGCTAATCGGAACCGCAAGCAAGTGTTGTTCGAACTAGGAGACCTCGTGTGGTTGCATTTAAGGAAGGATAGGTTCCCGGAAAGGCGCAAGTCCAAGCTATCACCTAGGGGAGACGGACCATTCAAAGTACTACGTAAGGTTGGCAACAATGCTTATGTACTAGAGCTTCCGGAGGACTATGGAGTGGGCCCTACTTTCAACGTAGGAGATCTAAGTCCCTTTGAGTCAAGTGATGCGGATGGTGATGATTTGAGGACGAATTCTTCCCAAGAAGGGGAGTATGATGAGGGACTATCACCAACATCCCCTACTAGTCCTACAATGCAAGGGCCAATCAGTAGATCGAGGGCAAGAGCAATTCAAGAGGAGGTGTCCAACTTGTTGGTGTCCTTAGCTCCTAAGGAGACCATTGATGATCCATTGCTGACCGAGGCTTCCTTAGTCACGTTAATGGAGATTCCTGATGACTTGGACGTGGAAGGGAGACCATGCACACGTGATTTGGAGCCATGCAAGAGCAAAGAAGAGACACTTGTTCCGGAATTGCAAGAAATGGAAGATTGAGGCTTTTGGAGCTTCTTTTGTATTTTATATCAGCTTTTGGTATAAAATGAAAGACTTTTTATAACCTTTAGGTTCAAAACATTTTAAGGGTTATTTTTATTTGTTTTATTGTCTTTTTGACAAATGTTACGTCCCCTTTCATCCTCTTTTCTTCCATCTTTCCATCGTCATTTTCTTGTTCTAACAATCTGAATTTTCTACCATTGGTGAAGGAAAAACGTCATTGTTGGTTTCAAGGATTCCCAATCTAGATCTAGTCATTCGCGGCCCTAATCCCGCATCACCTAAGGTCCTATTACCGGGTAAATCTCTAGGAACCTAAGTTTGAGAATTCTACATAAACCGGGACACTACTTAGGGGTCAAACCTCTCCTTACCGGCTAATTCTCGGGAAGGCAAGTCCTAAGCAACAATCCTTTCACACTCAATCCAATAGTGGTTTGTGAGGCTCACTACTACCTAACGTTTTTCATCTTCTATACCTAAGGTCGGGAATTACCGGGTAAGTCTCTCCTCTCATTTAGTCTACTAACAAAGGTCACCCTAAGCTAGATTACGCTCAACAAACACTAGGATTTCAGCTCTCAAACTCCCTAACATAAAGATATAAGAACAACAACTCACACACCTCGGGTGGATCAAGCACATCTCGGCCGAAACGGTTGAAGAATAGGCCGAGATTGTAAACTGAGCTAGAGATTTTGAGCAAGCGACTAGCCTAAGATACATCAAGTTCAACCTATCATAATCCTAGCCATACATCCATCTCCTTAGAATCACATGCTACTTAGCCAACAACAATCATCTTAAAATCATTCATCATCATATCATCACACATGCATGCCATAGCTAGATGAAGAGAATTGAAGCAATATAAAGCAAGAACAAGTTGAATAATGAGTTTAGAACAAGCTTACAACTATCCAAGAGTAGATTTAAAACGAGCTCAACAATCTCTACAACTTTCCTCACTACACGACTCTCAAACACTCACTCTAAAGTTATCAAATGGTGTGTTCTTCTTCTCTCTTCAATGGGAGCTTCTTCTTCTCTTCTCCACACTATGGCTTGCCCAACAAGATTCAAAATTCAGTCCAAGGTGAGAATCCTCTACAAAATGTGTTCAAGCTGCAAGCTACAAAATGTGTGCAAACTGCAATATAACGCTTCTCCTCCAGCAGGCGATCTTGGTCCCTTCACAGGGCATCTCGGCCGAGATGGGCGGGGGCTGGACCGAGATGAGTGGCTGCATGGTTAAGATCATGGCTAAACACAAAGCCGGTGCATGGCTCGCACCAACTAAGGTAAATTTCTTCTTCTTTTCTCTAGGCATTCTTCATTGGAACCTTGAATTCGGGCCGTCACGAGGCTTGATCCTCGGATGTGATCAATAATGCATGAAAGCTCTCCAAAATACCTACAAAATAGACAAATGCTCGAGTAGACGTCTATTCCGACGAAATGACTCGATTAAGCACAAACGTCCCAAACATAGGCAAAACCATGAATGAATGTAAAAACTACCTAAAAGAGTGTCTAATCTAGTGTAATAAATCACGTCATCAAATAGGTCTTAAGGGCGTGAGTTATGAATGCGGAAAAGTAGAAATTTTTTTTGAAAATGTGCTTCAAGTTATAGATCACCTTCATAGTGATGTTTCAGGACAATGGAAAAGCAATCATGCATCAAATGAATAAATGCATTGAAAGACGATCACACTTAACTCGAAACTTGCATGAAGAGCAAATCGAAAGTGTCAAGGTGATCATGAGAAAATCCAATCTAGATTGCTAAGTCATATACACATGCAAATAGGTCTTAAGGGCTTAGGAAAGAAGAGGCAAAGGAACGTGTCGAAAGGCGGGAATCTCTTAGATCTAGTGGTGCTAATCCGGGAAAGGAACTAAACCACTACTTCATTTTTGTTCTTCATCCACCAAAGTGTATTTTCTCCTTTTTCTTTTTATTTTTATTCACTTGAGACAATGACATTGGTGTAAAAAAAGCCAAAACCTTGGTGATTAGCGGTCCTCCGGATTTTTCCGAGGTGCCTCACATCGGGCACACATACCAAGGCTTGTTAGGACAACTGGTTTATCCGACTTTGGCAAGACACAAACACCCGATTATGTAAATGGTGCTGAGTTACTCGTTATCAAAACCAAAGTACCCAAACCTATATTTTTCTACACATTTCACAACACATTCTACTTCTTCATTCACCACATTCATTCACCATCTTCAACACCCCACACTTGTTTTTCACACACTCAACAACACACTAGCATGTTCCTAATTCCCGAATGGGTCAAAAGAGGTCAAAATTTTCATTCAAGTGAGGTGATTCAAACAACATGATCAAGATGAGAAGAAGAGAAAAATGAATTGCCACTCATCCCTAGATGATGTGTAAGAACTAGCATGTAATTTCGACCTTCAATTCTCAATCCAACCTAGACAACAATCTTCATCACAATTCATACATGAGATTCAAGAGAAGTATTCAAGTCCACCTATGCATAAATTAATTCAAGACACAATGCCATCCATAGCAAATCCTCAAAACAACAATCATCATAAAGATCACATCCAAACTTATAAGCACAAATTTTTTTAAATTTTTCGGTTTTTTGGAATTTTGATATGAGTATATACAATGCAAGACATAAAAAGAAACTATCTTAGATGCGATCATGCATGGAATCGTGAAAACCCCACCCCATACTTAAAACCACAGATTTAAACAAATAGTGAAAGAAGTCCTCACAATGTAAAAAGCCGGGATGTCGGTATTCCGGTTCACTCAAGTGGAGTAGTGGCAGATGGAGATGAAAGTGCAAGTTGCATCTTGAAGAACGGGCTCACACCAAGGAAACCTATGGACCAGCAAAGGGATCTCGGACCATCACCCCATCTAAACCGAGGTCCAAACCGAGGTGACTCCCTGAAGAGGTCAATTTCGTTTGGCCACATGCACCAATTCGGCCGAAATAACATCCAACTTCTCCCATGCCTAAGTGCTCGGATCTTACACTTCACTCCAACGAATTCATAAGGTCCACAATGGCCTCCAACAACCTCAACACTCAACACAACAATTATATCCTATCATCAAAGACAAAAGAAAACATACACACAAGCAAAAATGAAAACAAAAGCAAAACGAAAAGGGAAAAACATGTACCCTTGGGTTACCTCCCAAGAAGCGCGCTTCTATAAGGTCTTTAGCTAGACCAAATTCCGGAGCTTGTAATCAATGTGGAGGGGGCAATCACGTCAACGAGGGATTCCCGGATGCACTTCTTCAAACGGTGCCCATTCACCTTAAAGTTACCATAACGCTCTCCTCCAATCTCTACCGCTCCATGAGGAAAGAACTTCCTCACCACATACGGGCCAGTCCATCTTGACTTGAGCTATCTGGGAAAGAGCCGTAGCCTTGCGTTGAAGTGAAGTGCCAAGTCTCCTTCATTCAACTCCTTCGTTATGAGGCGCTTGTCATGCCACCGCTTGGTTCTCTCTTTGTAGATTCGGGCATTCTCGTAAGCATCAAGTCTAAGCTCCTCAACTGCATTGATGTCTAGCAACCTTTTCTCACCGGCCTCCTTGATGTCAAAGTTCAATCACTTTATGGCGCAAAACGTTCTATGCTCCATTTCGACTAGAGGTGGCAAGACTTGCCATAAAACAACTTGTAGGGGGTTGTTCCGATTGGTGTTTTATAGGCGGTTCTGTATGCCTACAAGGGATCATCATGTCTCATCGCCCAATTCTTTCTAATCCTTGAAACCGTCTTTTCCAAAATCCCCTTGATCTCGTAGCTTGTTTGGGGGTGATAAAGTATTGCAACCTTGTGAGTCACCCCATACTTGACCAACAATGCTCCAAACTTTCTAGTAGTGAAATGCTTCCCTCCATCACTTATAATCACTGTTGGTCTTCCAAATCTCGGGAAGTTCACTCGTTTGAAGAACCGCACCACTACCTTGGCGTCACTTGTGGGAGAAGCGATTGCTTCCACCCACCTTGATACGTAGTCGACTGCAAAGAGGATGTAGAGGTTGCCACATGAAGAGGGGAATGGACCCATGAAGTCCACACCCCAAACGTCAAATATCTCCACTTCTTGAATGTTGTTCAATGGCATCTCGTTTCTCCTTGAAATGTTGCCCGTCCTTTGACAAGCGTCACATGCCACAACAAAATTCTTCACATCACGAAACAAGTTAAGCCAATAAAATCTGGATTGTAATACCTTGGCACACATCTTGTGTGAGCTAGCGTGTCTTCCAAATGGTAGAGAGTGGCAATACCGGATCACGCTCTCCATCTCATTCTTTGGAATACATCTTCAGAATACTCCATCGGGTCTTGTCTTGAACAAGAGAGGTTCACTCCAAAAATAGTGCCTCACGTCCTTGAAAAACTTCTTTCTTTGGGCAAAGGACATTCCGGGAGGCACTTCTTCACATACTAAGTAGTTCACGATCTCCGTAAACCATGGCTCCTTTCCTCTAGATATATGGAATAGAAACTCCTCCACCACTTGCAATTGCTCATCTCGGAATGATTCATCAATCGGGATCTCGTCTCTCTCAATCTCCAAGGGAGGAAATCTACTAAGGTGGTCCTCTATGTAGTTTTCAGACCCCTTTATCGTAGCACGGCCCCAATGGCCACGTCACTCCCATCACACATCACCTCAAACGGTAAGCTCCAATCCGGAAAGTGCATAATCGGGGCGGTGATCAAAGCATTCTTCAACCTATAAAAAGCTTCAAGGAAATCCTTCGAGAAAACAAACTCAACATCTTTCATTAATAGGTTAGTGAGAGGCTTAGAAATTTTAGAAAAATCTTTAATGAACCTTCGGTAAAAACCGGCATGCCCTAACAAAATCCTTAACCCCTTCCCCAAGGTAGGTGGTGACTTCTTATACATTGTCTCAATTTTAGCTCTATCAACTTCAATGCCTCGATGGGAGACCAAATGTCCCAAGACTATACCTTCACTCACCATGAAGTCGCATTTCTCCCAATTTAAAACAAGGTTAGTTTCCTCACACCTCTTCAACACCAAAGATAGATTGATGCATTGCTTTGATGATGATCATGGTCCACCAAGGAACAAGCTGCACGCCTAAGGGTTCTACATAAGGCTGAAATGTTCCAAATTGGCTGAATAAGCTTATTTGGCTGTTTTAAGTGTTTTTGAGTCTTTTTAGAATAAAAGCCCAAACTTATGTGTTAATGGACCTTTAGTTAATTATTTCAGTTCATTAACATTATAAACACTATATATATGTTATTAGGCGTGCTAGGTGAAGGGGAATGCAGAAAATACACATTAAACACAGTTTTTGTGCTGCTATTGCAGATTGGCGATTTCCAGCCTGTTGGAGAGCTTTGTGATTGTGATTTTGGCTTAACTCTTCTTGTCTGAGTTAATCTCCTTAGGGATTAGTATTGCAAGTTGTTTATAAGCATCCTCTTGGTGCTTTCAATCTCCATATTGATTGTGTCAAGTTGTAGAAGCAGGGTTGATTAGTCTTTTGGATTGGTTCTTGAATGCATTGTTCAAGGGTTCTTCCATAGTTCTATTCGGTTCTTCTTAACCATCTATCTTTATATTTTCGTGCTTATCATTCCTCCATATCTAAGTTTCATTCCATTCTTTCCAGGTTGTTCGTCTAGATCGTTAAACGGGCTATTCCCCGTATCAATTGGTATCAGAGCTTTGGGGACATTCAACCATATCAAAAGAGTCATAAAATCACAAAAAGAGTTTGTTTTGATCATTGCAATTGATCATTGTCTTTTGTAGTCTTTTCTTTTCTTCAGTTTTTCTCTCTTCTATTCTAAGTTGATTGAATTCTAACTTGTTTGTTGTTCTTGATCAGTGAATTGAGCACCGAAGTCATCAAAAACACCAACACCACCACGTCAGCCCCACCACCACTTTCATGCCGCCAAAACCTACCCTAACCTACTGTTTTTCGTAAACCCTAATCCTGCAACAGCCATATATTTCCATATTTTTCCTTAATCCTACAATAACCATATCTTTTCATATTTTTTTCCATAATCCTGCTTCAGCCATATCTTATCTCTAACCATATCTTATCTTTTTAGTTGTTTTCCTATTTACCCTCTTGTTATTTAATTTTCGCTTTTATTTTTGCTGAGATAAAAAAAAAAGGAAAGCTGTTGTCTAGAATATTAAAAAAAAAAAAAAAAGAGAAGCACGAACCAAAAAAATAAAAGAAAAGAAAAGAGGAATTCAGCTTTGTGTTTGCATTGTGTTTAGCTCTAAGTTATTGAACTAACAACATTGTTCTTGCAAGAGTTGACTAAGAGGAAGAAGATTTCAAGGGGACTCCAAGAAACCTACATTCCAAGCCTTTTTCATTCGGCCACCCTACCCTAAACCGACCTTAGTTGTTGATTTTGGTGTTTGAGGTTGCAAGTTGAGGCACTTACGAGTAAGGTTCTTTTAGCTTATCTTGAGTCTATATTTCGGGTCATTTTGGTTGTACATCTCATTCATACAACTAGTCCATTCCTTGAGTCATTATTTTTTTTTCTTTCTTTTGTTGAGTCAGACTAGGACATACCTTGATTAATTCAATTGTTGTTTCGTGTTAGCTTATATTTGACTAGACACTACCCATACAAGGTTGTTAATTTTTACAAGGTGAGCCATCAGCAAAGTCTTATCACATCACTTGAGAGTGAGGGATAAACACTTGAGAGACACACTAGAGAGGATTTTGTTTTGATCTAATCTAACGTGTTTGTTTGTTCTGTTGTGTTTAAAAAGATGTCTAGTGATCATCATACCGAGAAGCAACCAGAGTCTAGTCCGGCAAATTTGATTAGCATGATGAAGGCTATGATGCAAGTAGAATTTAAAGCCGCGGAAGATAGGCTTACGGGTTTACAAGGGCAAATAACGGAGCTTAAGACTAATAAGGCTAAAGAAGACACCACATTTCCCCTAACTAAGGCACTAGGCCATCACTTTGAGAAAGGAGCAGGTTCTAAACCCTTAACTATAAGCCATCGACGAGTACCTCTTGACAGCCAACAAGAAGCTTTCAACGAAGCCAAGAAGATTCCCATTAATGCTTCACAGGGGCATCATTCTAACTCTAAACTTCCTATTCATGATAATAGTCATTATGCTAATTTCTCTCTTAGCACCACACAGGATGGAGATAATGAGGAGTCCGAAGATGATGGCTATGATTATGCACAAGAAAGAAGGCAAGAGGAAGCCTGGAGGCAAGACGAGGAATGGATGAGAAATGAGGAAAGAAGGATGGAACAAAATAGGAGGCGTGAAGATAGGAGACGAGAAGATGAGAGGGATCAAGATGGGAGGCGTGAGTATAGATGGAGGCAAGACGAAGACTATGAAGGGAGGAGAGACAATAGACACCAAAGGAGAGGGCGAGATCATAAGCAAACCTTTCCTTACCGGGTAAGTCTCGGGAAGGAAGTCCTAAGCAACAATCCTAGCACACTCAATCCAATAGCGGCTTGTGAAGCTCACTACTACCTAACGTTTGTCATCTTCTATATCTAAGGTCGGGAATTACCAACTAAGCCTCTCCCCTCACTTAGTCTACTAATAAAGGTCAACAAACACTAGGATTTCAACTCTCAAACTCTCTAACATGAAGATATAACACCATATGAACAACAGCTCACACACCTCGCCTGGATCAAGCACATCTCGTCTGAAATGGTTGAAGTACAGGCCGAGATTGTAAACTGAGCTAGAGATATTGAGCAAGCAACTATCCTAAGATACATCTAAGTTCAACCTATCATAATCCTAGACATAACCATTCATCTATCTCCCTAGAATCACTTCCCACTTAGCCAACAATAATCATCTTAAAATTATTCATCATCATATCATCACACATACATGCCATAGCTAGATGAAGAGAAAGGAGGCAATATATAGTAAGAACAAGTTTAATAAGTTTAGAACAAGCTTACAACCATCCAAGAGTAGATTCAAAACGAGCTCAACAATCTCTACAACTTTCCTTACTACAAGACTCTAAAAAACTCACTCTAAAGCTCTCAAAAGGTGTGTTCTTCTTCTTCTCTTCAATGGGAGCTTTCTTCTTCTCTTCTCCACACTATGGCTTGCCCAACAAGATTCAAAATTCATTCCAATGTGAGAATCCTCTGCAAAATGTGTGCAAGCTGCAATATAACACTTCACCTCCATCATGGGAGAGAAATGTCGTGGGCTAGAAGGACTGTGTAAAGTGTCAAGGTGGTCTAGCAGGCGATTTCGGTCCCTTCAGAGGGCATCTCGGCTGAGATGGGTGGGGGCTATACCGAGATGAGTGGCTGCATGGCTAGGATCATGGCTAAACACAAAGCCATTGCATGGCTCGCACCAACTAAGGTAAATTTGTTCTTCTTTTCTCTAGGCATGCTTCATTGGAACCTTGAATTCGGGCCGTCACGAGGCATGATCCTCGAATGTGATCAATAATGCATAAAAGCTCCCCAAAATACCTACAAAACCGTCAAATGCTCGTGTAGACATCTATTTTGACAAAATGACTTGATTAAGCATAAACGTCCCAAACTTAGGCAAAACCATGCATGGATGAATGCAAAAACTACCTAAAAGAGTGCTTAATCTAGCGTCATAAATCACGTCATCAAATACTAATGAAAGAAAGACTCCAGCCGAGTTCTTACAACAACATCAACAATATACAAAACATTACAATAAAACGAAGACTCAAATCCCCAGCTCACCTTATGATGTATGGAACCCCAGCTGCCCACTCCTACGGATCACTCGACAACATCCTTAACCTACAAGCCATCTACAACATCGTTATAAAACCGGTAGCTAACATTATATGTATTAGAAAGACGGTAAAGGCAAACACACACATAAGTAATCATAAACACATAACATTCTCACACACACAAGCCGGTTTATTATCATTTCTTTACGTCATTCCATTACTAATTCCAATTATTAAGATTGTGACACGAAAAAGTCTTAAGACTCTCGCCCCTGTCCCCGTATAACCAACATGAGTGGTTCGGCGCACCTCCCGCATACCATATGGAGTGCTTCAGTGCCCTCCCCTTTATACCGTGTATGGCTTGGTCGCATAGAACCACGCAGTCTCCCTCGTGAGCTGGGCAGTGATGTCACCGCCCGATAAATATACACTTGGGCCAACAATACATAAAAGCTATCTAAGTAAGTCCGGAGACTTACCTCGTCTCCAAGATAAACCGAGAACAACCAATCTTACTTCCCGTAGGAATGTACTCAAAGCCTGTTCAAAACAAGGAACGTAATCAACATCGCTCCCATAAGCTAGAAGTTTTTAGACTTCTAATCCTATTGGTTACGCTAGAAAGATAGCACCAAAAGCTTTACATATATAAACTCGAACTAAAATCCTATTCTACCTAGCGAAAACCGCAATGTACGGATCGTTTTGTAGAAAGGAAAGTACTTCGCGGTCGAACACAGGACTGAGGTGAAATCAAGCCAATCAATGATCAAAGATAGTGTAAATTCAAACTAAGACAAGACAAGGAATAAAGAAATGCAAAACACAATATTTTTGGTTGGTTTTGGGTGATCAAACTAGGATCACAAAATATATGCACACAAATAAGCAAACGACACACAAACACAAAGATAGGAGATAAGGTGCAAATTCTAGAGATTCGAAATTCCGGTTATGCAATGGACTCATGCAATCAAAACATCAAAGGAAAGGTTACGGTTGTTCGGAGTTGGGTGTTTCTCTAATGGGAGCAATTACCAAGTCTCATGCTCAACAAGTCTCGAACCTAAGTACCTATTACCGGGTAAGTCTCAAGGAACCTAAGGACGGGAATTCTACACAAACTGGCCACTACCAAAGGGTCAAACCCCTCCTTACCGGGAAAGTCTCGAAAAAAGTAAGTCTTAGGCAACGATCCTAGGACATCAATCCAATAGTGGCTGTTAAGGCTCACTACTACCTAGAGTTCATCATCTTATGTATCTAAGAGGCCATTATTGAGTAAGTCTCAAACCTCAAATAGGTTGCTACCAAAGGTTACCCTAAGCTAGATTAGGATCAGCAAATACTAGGATTTCAACACATCTACATCCTAACATGAAGATGCATCAACAATAGAACAACAACACATGCATCTCGGGTGGATCATAGTCATCTCGGCCGAAATGGTATGAAGAACAGGCCAAGATCATGAACTGAGTTAAGGTTTCGAACACAAATCCATCCTAAGCTAACATGCTAGTTCATACAATCATAGTCAAAAGCATAAACATCATTCCTTCACTCTAGAATCACATCTACTTAGCCAACAACATACATTTCTAGATCAAACTTCATAAATAAAGCATGCTTTCAAGTCATAGCTAGATAATGAAGAATGAACCAAATAAAAGACATTACAAAGCTGGAATAGAAGTTATCAAATCTTACAAAGGGCCCAAGATGCAGCTTCAAGGTACAAATAATGGAAACCTCACTCAAAACCACTCAAATCTCACTCTAAAACTAAAAACTACAATAATTTCTTCTAAGAACACCCACAAGGATGCTTGGAAGAGAGCTACAATCCAAAGTGTGTTGGAGAAGAGCTAGAGGAAAATGGAAAAAGGGAGGAAGAAGCCTCGAAAAATAGCCTGCAATATCACATAAGTACTCCACCAAAAGCAAGGATGACATAGGAAGTGTGTGCCAAGTGTCGTGGGCTGTCCAAAGAGGAATCCCGGTTGCTTCAAGGAGCATCTCGGCCAAGATGGGTAAGCCTTGTGCTTCACTAATCCCGCATCAAACTCCTATTACCGGGTAGGTCTCAAGGGGTTAAAGTAGGGAATTCTACACAAACCGGACTCTACTTAAGGGGCAACCCTCTCCTTACCGGGTAAGTCTTGGAAAAGGGAAGTCTCAAGCAATAATCCTAGCACACTCAATCCAATGGCGGCTTATGAAGCTCACTACTACCTAGAGTTCATCATCTTAGGTATCTAAGATCGGAAATCACAGGGTAGGTCTCTTCCCTCACTTAGTTTGCTAGCATTAGGTGACCCTAAGCTATATTATGCTTAAAAAACACAAGGATTCCAACAACCTAACATCCTAACATATAGATTCATCAATTAAAGAGCAACAGAGAGAAAAATCGAGTGGATCATAAGGAAAATCGGGCGATCTAACCTATGAACAAGTCGATTTTCTTGTCTGGGTTAGGTTTTGTGCATACGAATCATCCTAAACTAACATACAAGTCCATTCTATCATCACCCAAGCCATAACCATCAATCCATCACTCCAGAATCACAATAAACTAGCCAATAACATGCATTTCAAGATCCAAAATCATCACACAAGCATACATGGTTCTCATAAGTAGATGATGAAGGATAAGCAAGTAAAACAATAAATCTAAGCTGAATATAAATTTAAGCAAGACTTACAATCCTTCAAAAGAAGTTTCAAAACGTTCCTAACAATCCTTTCAAAAGTCCTTCAACCAAAGACTCTAAAATCACTCGAAATCACTCAAAAACTCACTATCACTCTAAGTTTTGATGTTCTTCTCTTCTCTTAAAATGAGAGAGTTTTTCTTCTTCCCCAAGTCTATCCTCCAATGGAATGAGGTGTGTGTGAGAGAATGTGGGAGAGATCCCTTAGCCACAGCCTGCAGGACCACTTATATTCTCCATCAAGAGCAAGGGCCGGACAAAGAGATCGTGGGACACGTGGCTCAAGCTATCAAAGGCCAGAAAATCGACCCAGACAGAAAAATCATCCGATTTTCCCGAGTGTTGGGTCGATTTTCTTCAACAGAGGCTTGTTATGATCGTTTAGCCATGAGTTGCTCCATTGCTTGCACCAATAAGGGTCCTTGTGTCCTTCATTGCTCCAATTATGTTCCTTCAAAGCCTTGGATGTGTACCACCATGAGGCTTGACCCTCGAATGTATCGATTAATGTCCAAAAGATCCCCGAAATACCTACAAAACCGACAAAAGCTCGTGTAGACGTCTTTTCTAGAAATATGCATGAATTAAGCGTAAACGTCATGAACTAATGCCGAACCGTGCATGAATAATTGGAAAAACTATCTAATTGAATGCCTAAACTAACGTCATAAATCACGTTATCAAAATACCCCATACTTAAGATTTGTTCGTCCCCGAGCAAGACCCAACTATAGACTAAGAGATGACATGATTTATGCATGCAGAGAAACAACAAAATCTTTTTGGAATTGTGCTTCTAACGTTGGATCACCTTCATAGTCATGTTTCATGGCAATGGACAATCAATCATGCATCAAATGAATGAAGGCATGAAAAGACAATTATACTTAACTAGAAAGCATGCATGAAAGGTGAAAATGAAGAAGTCAAGATGATCATGAGTATATCCAATCTAGATCACTAAGTCTTACACACATGCAATTAGGTCACAAGGACTTAGGAAAGAAGAGGCTAAGAAACGTTGTGATTAGGTGGGAATTTTTAGGTCATGTGATGCTAATCCGGGAAAGGAACTAACTCCACAACTTCGTTTTTGATCAACTTCCCAACAAGTGTATAATTTTCTCCATCTTTTCTTTGTTTTCTTTTCTTTTTCACTTATTTTTGAGACAATGGCATTGGTGTACAAAAGCCGAAACCTTGGTGATTAGCCGTCCTCGGGTTTTTATTTTTATTTTTCGAGGTGCATCCACACCGGGCACACATACCAAAGCTCATTAGGACTATCGGTTTATTTGACTTTGGAAAGGCACAAACACCCGATTATGTGAATGGTGCCGAGTTACTCGTCATTTAAACCAACGTCCCCAAACCTATATTTTTTCTACACTTTTCACAACAAATTCAGCACTTCATTCACATCATTCATTCATCAACAACTTCACCCCACACTTGCTTTTCACACACATCAACACACTAGCATGCTCCTATTCCCGGATGGGTCAAAAGAGGTCAAATTTTTCATCAATTGAGGTGCTCAAACAACATGATCAAGATGAGAAGTAGAGGAAAATGAATTGCCTTAATCACTCCTAAATGATGTGCAAGAACTGGCATGCAATTTCGACCTTCAATCCTCAATCCAATCAAGGCAAACATTTATGATCACAATTCACACACGGGATTCAAGATAAGTACTTCAAGTCCACATATGCATTCATCTATTCAACACATAAGGCCATCCATAGCCAATTCACAAGACAATCTCATCAATAGGGTCATTCCCAAGCTTAGAAGCACTAAATTTTCTGATTTTTTTGGATTTTTCGAAATATGTATGTACAATGCAAGACGTAATGAAACATGTGACTAAAAGAAACTATTCTAGATGCTAATCATGCAAGTGATCATGAAAACCCCACCCCATACATAGAAACACATTGTCCCCAATGTGCAAACTAAATAAAGAAGTGAAAGAGTATCCTCACAATGTAAAATTGGTGATGCTTTGGTATTTCGGTTCACATCGAATGATGATGGTGGATGATCGATCAAGGATGGTAGAGAGCTCTTGATGTTCATTATGATGTCGGAACCCGCGCTTGGCACCACAAGCCGTCCAAGTTCCACGTCCGCTCCACCCAT
The DNA here is from genome assembly GCA_033239125.1 of Fagopyrum homotropicum. Taxonomy (NCBI): domain Eukaryota; kingdom Viridiplantae; phylum Streptophyta; class Magnoliopsida; order Caryophyllales; family Polygonaceae; genus Fagopyrum; species Fagopyrum homotropicum. The sequence goes on from BSWB01000005.1 coordinate 67,425,217, forward strand.
GCTTGATTGGAGATCATCACTTTCCTTGACAGAAGGAAAAATCGGACCATCTACCCAGAAAAATCGGCCGATTTCTGTGCAAGAACAGTCCGATTTTCCTGGGTGCTTTCTTCCTCGTCCATGTGCTCGGATCTTGTACCTTCAACAGTTCCATGAGGTTTTCACATGACCTCCAACATCTCATCACACATGGCAATCAACAAGATCTAGCACCCAAAAACACAACAGAAAAACAAAGCACACCAAGAGCAAAATCAAACAAAAACAAGAAAAATAAAAGGGAAAAATATGTACCAATGGGTTGCCTCCCATTAAGCGCTTCTTTAAGGTCATTAGCTTGACCAAATTCAGGAGCATTTCACTCAAGGTGAAGTGGGGCAATCACTTCCACCGGGGCTTCCGGGATGTACTTCTTCAAACGGTGTCCATTCACCTTAAAGTTACCACAATGGTCTCCTCCTATCTCCACCGCTCCATGAGGAAAGATCTTCTTAACAACATAAGAACCCGTCCATCTTGACTTGAGATTTCCGGGGAAGAGCTGCAACCTTGAGTTGAAGAGAAGCACTAAGTCGCCCTCACTCAACTCCTTTGGATGAGACGCTTGTCATGCCAACGATTGATCCTTTCCTTGTAAATCCGGGCATTTTCATAAGCATCCAACCGGTTCTCCTCAAGGGCGTTCATATCTAGGAACCTCTTTTCACCGGCCTCCTTGAGGTCAAAATTCAGCCACCTTATGGCCCAATATGCTCTATGCTCCATCTCCACCGGAAGGTGGCAAGACTTGCCATAAACTAGCTTGTAGGGAGTGGTGCCAATCGGTGTCTTGAAAACAGTTCTATAAGCCCACAAAGCATCATCGAGCTTCATAGCCCAATCCTTTCTTGTTCTAGAAACCGTCTTCTCAAGGATCCCTTTTATCTCCCGGTTGGAGATCTCCACTTGGCCACTAGTTTGGGGATGGTAAGGTGTTGCTACATTATGAGTCATCCCATACTTAGCCAAAAGTGTCCCAAAGTTCCTATTAGTGAAGTGCTTTCCTCCATCACTTATGATCACCCTTGGTGTCCCAAATCTAGGAAAGATCACTCGGTTGAAGAACCGCACCACAACCTTAGCATCATTTGTGGGGAAAGTGATTGCTTCCACCCATCTCGACACATAGTCCACCACCAATAGGATGTAGAGGTTGTCACATGAAGAAGGGAATGGTCCCATGAAGTCCACACCCCACACATCAAATATCTCCACCTCTTGTATGTTGTTCAAGGGCATCTCGTTCCTCCTTGAGATGTTGCCCGTCCTTTGGCAAGCATCACATGCCACTACAAAATTCTGCACATCCCTAAACAAGTTAGGCCAATAAAAACCGGATTGTAATACCTTTTCACACGTCTTGTGTGAGCTAGCATGACCTCCACATGGCAAGGAGTGACAATGGCGGATCACACTCTCCATCTCATCCTCCGGAATGCACCTCCTAAAGACTCCATCCGGCCCTCTCTTGAATAAGAGTGGCTCACTCCAATAATAATGCCTCACATCCTTGAAGAATTTCTTCCTTTGGGCATAGGATAACCCGGGTGGCACCTCCTCACACACAAGGTAGTTCACAATATCTACATACCATGGCTCATTACCCCTTGACACTTGAAACAAGCACTCCTCTACCATTTGCAATTGCTCATCCTGGAATGAGTCATCAATCGGGATGTCATCTCTCTCAAGCTCCAATGGTGGGAGTCTACTAAGGTGATCCGCCACAGAATTTTCGGACCCTTTCTTATCCCGGATTTCCAAGTCAAACTCTTGAAGAAGAAGAATCCACCAAATGAGGCGAGGCTTGGCATCTTTCTTTGTGAGGAGGTAACGGATCGCAGCATGATCCGTGTACACAATGACCTTTGCTCCAACAAGATATGAACGGAACTTCTCAAAGGCATACACCACCGCTAGCAACTCCTTCTCGGTTCTGGCATAGTTAAGTTGGGCATCATCTAGCGTCTTGCTAGCATAATAGATGGCATGTGTACGCCCATCTTTCTTTTGTCCTAAAACAGCCCCAACGGCCACATCACTTGCATCACACATCACTTCAAATGGTAAGCTCCAATCCGGAGGTTGCATGATGGGGCGGTGATCAAAGCATCCTTCAACCTACAAAAAGCCTTAAGGCAATACTTGGAGAAAACAAACTCAACATCTTTCATTAGTAGGTTAGTAAGAGGCTTAGAAATCTTAGAGAAATCTTTAATGAATCTCCGGTAAAAACCGGCATGCCCTAGAAAACTCCTTACCCCTTTCACCGAGGTAGGTGGTGGCAACTTCTCTATCGTCTCTATCTTAGCCCTATCAACCTCAATGCCACGGTTGGACACCAAGTGTCCCAACACAATGCCTTCACTTACCATGAAGTGGCATTTCTCCCAATTCAAGACAAGATTTGTCTCCTCACATCTCTTAAGCACCAAAGACAAGTTAGCTAAACAATCATCAAATGAAGATCCATAAACAGAGAAATCATCCATAAACACTTCCATGATGTTTTCAATATATTCAGAAAAGATAGCCATCATACAACTTTGGAAGGTGGCGGGTGCATTACACAACCCAAATGGCATTCTCCTATATGCAAATGTACCCCAAGGGCATGTAAATGTTGTTTTCTCTTGGTCATCCGGGTGAATAGGAATTTGGAAAAACCCACTATAACCATCTAAATAACAATAGTGTGAATGTTGAGCTAATCTCTCTAGCATTTGGTCAATGAAAGGAAGAGGGAAGTGATCTTTCCTAGAGGCCACATTTAGTTTCCTATAGTCTATACACATCCTCCATCCCGTAACCGTTCTAGTAGGGATTAGTTCATTATTCTCATTTGTCACTACGGTCATACCACCCTTCTTAGGAACCACATGAGCGGGACTAACCCATTTACTATCCGAAATCGGGTAGATGATTCCCGCATCTAGCAACTTAATGATCTCTTTCTTGACTACCTCTTTCATTATAGGATTCAATCTTCTTTGATGTTCAATAGAGGGTTTATTGTCATCTTCCATCAATATCTTATGCATGCACAAAGAGGGCTTAATGCCAACAAGGTCATCAATGGTGTATCCTATTGCCTTTCTATGCAGTTTCAATTCAGTCAACAATCTATTAAGCTCATCATCATTCAAAGATGCATTCATAATCACCGGATAAGTAGAATTTAAACCAAGGAAAACATACTTTAAATGAGAAGGAAGAGGTTTTAGATCAAGTTTAGGAGGACCTTTATCGGTTGGAGATGATCCATACAATGTAGGTTGAGATGATTCCAAAGCCATGGAAGCCTCACCTAAGTCCCTTGATGATTGCTCACAAACACTTGGATGATGCTCAAAAGACTTAGGAAAATCGACCCTCTGTGAAGAAAATCGGACGATCTGGGGGTCGATTTCAGCTACGGCATTTGCAAAATCGGGTGAAAATTCAGGATTTATGCAAAAATCGGCCGATTTTTGCCCCTCTGGTCCGATTTTTCTACAGGTATTTGTCCCTTCTTTTAATACTTCAAATCCAACACTTTGTAGCTCATCCAATGCATTCAAGGCCTTGATCACTTCATTTCTACTCTCCTCTACTCCTTCCTCCATCAAACTCAAGCTAAGAACATTCTCAAGTAGATCCTTGAGCAAGATTGAGCTCACAACCTCTCTAGACTCCTCTTCCTCAACAATGTTGAAGACATCTTCACCTAGGACTGTCCCCTTCACCATTGTGGACAAATTAAACTTGATGTTCTCTTCTCCAATGTTGAAAGAGAGAATTTCATTTCTGCAATCCACCAAACATCCGAAAGTAGCTAGGAAAGGTCTCCCCAAGATGATACGAACCGGATAGTGCGCCGGAATGTCCAAAACAACGAAGTCTATGGGCAAATAGAACTTCCCTAGTTGCACCGTTATGTCTTCTAAGATTTCAACCGGATGAGTGATTGAACGGTCCGCCATGTAAAGGGTCATCTTGACCGGCTTTGGCTCTCCTAGCCCAACCTTGTTGCAAAGTGCAAGCGGGATGATGCTTACACTTGCCCCAAGATCACATAGGGCGTCATACTTCACTTCTCCCACTCCAATTGGCACACAAAAGGATCCCGGATCTCTTAGCTTAGGAGGCATCTCCTCCTTCATAGTTTGAATTAACTCCGAGGACCTCTTTGTCATCCTCACTTCTCCATACTCCTCCAACTTCCTCTTGTTGGAGAGTATTTCCTTCAAGAATTTGCCATATGCCGGCATACCTAGAATAGCATCCATGAACGGAATGTTAATATGCAATTTAGACATAAGTTCAAGGAATTTACCAAAGTGTTTGTCCACACGAGCTCTTGCTCGTGATTGTGGGAATGGTAGTGGTGGCTTGTATGGAGGTGGTGCCACATATGATGGCTCATCATCCTTGCTCTTTCCTCCATCTTCTTGCAATGGCTCTTCTTCTATCACCACTTGCTTCCCCTTGTCATTTCCCTTAGGTAAGGGATCCTTCATGCTCAGCCCACTCCTAGTTGTGACGGCCAACACTTGGCCTCTTGGGTTATATTCGGTTCTTCTGGGAAGCTTTCCCGGATCTCTATGAGCTTCACCCGCCTTAAGGAACACTTGTGCTTCCAACACCTTTTGAGCTTTAGAAATGGAAGTCACCGTGCTCTCAAGACCACTCAACCTTCCAAGCAATTGCTCAAACATCATCTCGGTTATATCCTTTGGAGGTTGAGTAAATCCGGGTGGAGGTTCTTGTGAAGCCTTTGGTGGTGGAGCTGCGCTTGTGGAAGCGGGAGGGTTCAACGCTCCATCCGGGTTAGAATAGGAAAACCCGGGATGGTTGTGGTTAGGCCGGTAATTGTTGAATTGCCGGTTGTTGTTGAAGTTCCTTGGGCCTTGATAGTTGTTGTAATTGCCCCTTCCCATGTAGTTCACATCTTCCTCCTTGGAAGACAAATTTTCTTGCACTTGCACTTGAGGGTTTGCTTGACTCTTCAAAGTTGTAGCACACAACTCCCTCAAAGACTTAAGCTCATTTTTGATTGCATCAAGCTGAAATTACTCATGGTGACTTCACTCACCTCATATGCTCCCACTTTCCTCCCATCACTCTTCCTATGGGAGTACTTCTCAATCACCAAAGCTTGTTTCTCTACAAACTCCCAAGTTTCATCCACATTCTTTTCCATGAAAGTCCCACCAGAAAGAGATTGAAGCTTGAATTGGCTATCTTCATCAAGTCCCTTGAAGTAGATATCCAAAAGCTCTATTTTCGGTATACCATGGTGCGGACAATCTAGGAGAAAGTCTTTGAACCTCTCCCAAGACTTGAATAAGCTTTCTCTATCCTTCATCACGAAGGCATTGATCTTCCCTCTTAGCTCGGTAGTCTTGAAAGGTGGGAAGAACTTTGTCAAAAACTCGGTTGTCATCTCCTCCCAAGTACTCACTCGCCCTTGTGGAATAGATTGATACCAAGCCAAGGCTTTATCCTTAAGTGAGAAAGAGAAAGCCCTAAGCTTATGGTTATTGCTCTCCAATCTAGGCGGTCTAAGAGTCTCCATCAAGATCTCATAGTTCATCAAGTGTTGATGGGGAGACTCTCCTTCCATCCCTCCAAATTGATTATGCCGGATCATTTGTAGAACTTGAGGGCGGAGCTCGTAATCATGGGCTGCGGGATCTCCTAAGTTCACACCCGGACGGTGTGCTCTTTGTGCCGGATCCATACGTTGCCCTAACGTTTGTAGATCTTCAATAGCAATGGGCACAACCCGAATATTAACCGCCGCCGGCTGCGGTTGTGGTGGAGGTGGAGGTTGTTGACGATTAAGCTCTCTTTGCACAAGAGCTTGCCTAATCTCTTCAATCTCCCTCCTAGTTGCTTCTTGCCTCTCATTGGCAAGTCTCCTTTCATTCTCTAAGAGCTCATCTCTTAATCTAATTTGCTCTAAAGCCTCATCCCACTCAGCTTGGAGATCTCTTCCGGCCATCTCTTTTCCCTTTCTAATGCTCTTGGATCTAGATCTAAGGGTTTTCTCCGGTTCGGGATCGAATGGAGCTAAATCCTTGCCACGAGATCTTCGCATATACCTAAAGAGTGAGAGATGTCCTGAAAAGCAAAGACACAAACCAAACGAGATCAAAAGCAATAAGAAAGATCTACACTATAAACAATCACAAAAATGACTCAATCTAGACCTAGTCCCCGGCAACGGCGCCAAAAAGTTGTTACGTTAAGATTGTGTAGCACAAAAGTCTTACAATTTATAAACTCGATATAATTTCCTAACTCCTAACGAACCCACAGTGTATGGGTCGTTTTGTAGCAAGGATAGTATTCTGAGGTCGAACACAAAGACTGAGGTGAGATTGAATTGATTAGTGACTAAGGATAGTGCGAATCTAGTCTAATAAAAGAGAAAGAAATAAAGAAATGAAAATCATGATATTTTTGGTTGGGTTTTTTGTGGTGATCAAGCAAAGATCACAAATCAAGCAAGATAATAAATCAAACTAACAACTCAAACTAGCAAAACAAACAAGCAACACAAACACAAGATATGTGATCAAAGAGAGAAAAATGGATTCTAGAGGTCAAGATTTCCGGTTATGGCATTGGGCTGAAGTTTCTAAAGATTCTAAGGACAAAGCTGCGGTGTTGGGAAAGGGTGTTTCTCTAATGGAAGCAATTACCGGGTAAGTCTCTTGCTTCACTAATCTCGCATCAAACTCCTATTACCGGGTAGGTCTCAAGGGGTTAAAGTAGGGAATTCTACACAATCCGGACTCTACTTAAGGGGCAACCTTCTCCTTACCGGGTAAGTCTTGGAAAAGGGAAGTCTCAAGCAATAATCCTAGCACACTCAATCCAGTGGCGGCTTATGAGGCTCACTACTACCTAGAGTTCATCATCTTAGGTATCTAAGATCGGAAATCACCGGGTAGGTCTCTTCCCTCACTTAGTTTGCTAGCATTAGGTGACCCTAAGCTATATTATGCTTAATAAACACTAGGATTCCAACAACCTAGCATCTGAACATATAGATTCATCAATTAAAGAGCAACAGAGAGAAAAATCGGGTGGATCATAAGGAAAATCGGACGATCTAACCTATGAATAGGTCGATTTTCTTGTTTGGGTTAGGTTTTGTGCATACGAATCATCCTAAACTAACATACAAGTCCATTCTATCATCACCCAATCCATAACCATCAATCCATCACTCCAGAATCACAATAAACTAGCCAATAACATGCATTTCAAGATCCAAAATCATTACACAAGCATACATGGTTCTAATAAGTAGATGATGAAGGATAAGCAAGTAAAACAACAAATCTAAGCTGAATATAAGTTTAAGCAAGACTTACAATCCTTCAAAAGAAGTTCCAAAACGTTCCTAACAATCCTTTCAAAAGTCCTTCAAGCAAAGACTCTAAAAATCACTCGAAATCACTCAAAAACTCACTATCACTCTAAGTTTTGATGTTCTTCTCTTCTCTCAAAATGAGAGAGTTTTTCTTCTTCCCCAAGTCTATCCTCCAATGGAATGAGGTGTGTGTGAGAGAATGTGGGAGAGATCCCTTAGCCACAGCCTGCAGGACCACTTATATTCTTCATCAAGAGTAAGGGCCGGACAAAGAGATCGTGGGACACGTGGCTCAAGCTGTCAAAGGCCAGAAAATCGACCCAAATAGAAAAATCGTCCGATTTTCCTGAGTGTTGGGTCGATTTTCTTCAACAGAGGCTTGTTATGATCGTCTAGCCATGAGTTGCTCCATTGCTTGCACCAATAAGGGTCCTTGTGTCCTTCATTGCTCCAATTATGTTCCTTCAAAGCCTTGGATGTGTACCACCATGAGGCTTGACCCTCGAATGTATCGATTAATGTCCAAAAGATCCCCAAAATACCTACAGAACCGACAAAAGCTCGTGTAGACGTCTTTTTCTAGAAATATGCATGAATTAAGCGTAAACGTCATGAACTAATGCCGAACCGTGCATGAATAACGGGAAAAACTATCTAATTGAATGCCTAAACTAACGTCATAAATCACATTATCACCTTGGACCGAGATGACACTAAAATAGCCCAAAACACCACTTAAACATGAGTTAGACCATTCCTTGCATCCAACTAGGGTCCTTGCCTTCTTCTTTCCTCCAAGCATGGGTCATTTGGAACCATAAATCCGGACCATCATGAGGCTCAAACCTTGGATATGATCAATAACGCCTCAAATGTCCCCAAAACACCTACAAAACCGACACATGCTCGTGTAGACGTCTATTCCTACGATATGCATGAATGAAGCGTAAACGTCACGAACTAATGCGGAACACATGCATGAAAGGAATGGAAAACTATCTAATGAGTGCCTAAACTAGTGTCATAAATCATGTCATCACTATTGACCTTACAAGATCATAGACTCTCATAATCTAGGATAACACTCATAGTCCTCACGAACTAACAAAAACACAACCATCATAACACAAGCTAGGATACTCACGTCCTAGTCTTCACAATCTCAGCAATCATAATAAGACCACAACCTCACAACCTCAACAAGCCTCACAGGATAACATCCACAATTCAAGCCTTAGAGCGTTCAATCAATCCTCAAACACTCACCTAAGGTTCAAAGCCACTACTTGGCATTTCACATGGTTATGTTAGATTCAATCTAGCATGATTCTAAGATATAACCTCACTAGGATAAGAGACGGACACAAGATCGAAGAAGGGGTACTCACTGGGGTAGGTAAGATGTCGCGGAACAAGGAAGCGCGGCCGCGGAGAAGAGCAGAAGGTTGCACCGGCAGCCAGGGTTCTGCCAAAGCCGCCCCTACGGCCTAGGGAGCTGCTCCAGCGACCCAGAGGAGCCGCCCCCGCGGCTCAGGCCAGCCACCCTGCGGCTCTAGTGCTGAGGGCACCCCCGCGGCGTTGTCCAACCACGGGTGCGGTTGAACTCCAGAAGAGCAATCCCGATAAGTCTTTGGTTGGTTCCTTGATGTGTAGAGGTGCCTCCTAGATGGCTTTCTCCCTCATGGATGTCCATCACATGGATCCACACACCACACCACTGCCTAGATCGGATCCAATCACATGCAACACAAAAGAGGACCAAGCTTGAGAATCCATGGCTTCCACTATTAAGACTCAAAGGCGAAGAAGATGAAGAAGAGGAAGAGATTACCTACAATACCTCGGGTCCTCTGTTTCTATTCCATATCCAGAATGATCAACTCACACGGGAGGAAGAGGAAGCCCCATGGGAGAAGATGCCAAGAGTTCCATAGAAAGAGATAGAGAGAAGAGAGGGTGGGAGGAGAGTAATGCGAAAAGGGGAGAGAAAGAGAGAGAGAGAGAGAGAGAGAGAGAGAGAGAGGGCTGCTCATTTAGAAAAAGAACAAAAGGTCAAGCAGCCAAGGCTCACTTACAGAACGAGGGGTCGAAAAACTCAACCAAAGATACCATCCTCCGTTTCCAGTTAGCCTCATTGGCTCCATGTCTACGCAACTAGATCATCATGATTGACAACATACCTCAAGTCATACATGTACTCCCTCGATTGACACACATGAAACATGGTAAACATCATCGATTCTTGGTGGCAACGTCAACTTGTAAGCCACTTCCCAAACTCATTCCAAGATCTCAAAAGTCCAAAAAAAATGTCGGGGAGTCAACTTCCCTATAATGCCAAACATTTGACGGCTCGCGCCTGTGAAACTCTTGACTCAACTTGATCTACTCCATACCTGAACTCCAGAGGTTTGCGCCTCTCATCTATATACGCTTTTTGGCGACTCAACTCGACTAGCATCCGCTCTTGGACCATCGCTAATCGAGCGAGGTCATCTTGTATCTACTCAGGCTATCCACACATGTACTACTCTAATTCCAACACAAAGGTGTACAACACTTCAACACATTTAATGCCTACCAAGGGTCATCCCGAACGGCGTATGTCAATTATAATAATACGGAATCTTGAACAAAGGGAAGTGTTAGGATCACACTTGTCACTAGAGCTGTCATGAAATGCAAATGGTACCCAAAGCGGCATGATCATGCTGCCAAAAATCCCGAGGTGAATCGCCCACCTTGATCCGAGACGATGGTACTCAGTATCCTAGGTAATCTCACTATGAACTTAGTAGCTTCCACAACTAGCCAACACATTGGCTCTGTTTCCCGATAGGGTATAAAACGCGTTGTCTTTGTCGGTTGGTCTACTACAACCCAAATTGCGTCACAACTCTTACTCGGTCTAAAGCTGGTAATAATATTTATGGAGGTATCCTCCCATTCCCATTATGTTACTTGCGGTGAACGAAGTCCTCGTCCCGTCTTATGGTGCTCAAGTTTTACCTGATGATGGGTCGCATATTGGCTATGTACTTAGCCACATCGGGCTTAAGCCCGCCTCACCAATGTGAACATCACCAATCCGGATAACTCTTACGAGCACCAGGGTGAACTAGTAAGGGTAGTGTGAGCCTCCCAAAGGCTCTATCTCGGCTCGTCGTTATATCTACACATTGACGCTCATGGCGTCTCAACAAACTGTCAACCCATAAAGGTAACAATGGTGTCTCTCCTCGAGACCTTCTATCCCGGATCTTCATCAAGGCCATACAAATCCCGCCCTTATGTCGGACCTCTTTAAATATCATCTAAGTTAATAAACTTAAGTTGAATCGTCAGTTAAGTTTTTGCTTCCTCTCAAAGTGTCCACTTACTAAGGGTGTTGGTGACCACATTCAGCTACCGCGGATGATACAAAATCACCTGAATGAAGTCCTTAAACAATTTTAGCCATCACGTCTGGTGGGTATTCAGCTCTTGTTGAGTTAAAATATATATATCATACTCTTATCTTCCATACAAGACTAGCATGTCCCTTCATAACAAAAATACCGACATCATTTTAAGTGCATACATTAAATCGGCTAAATCTCAGCCCTTTATCTGTAATTCTTCTCATATGCCCAAAGTTGTCTAACACATACGCGAAACCTTTCTTGTTACTTCATTTGCATCCCAAGCCGCGCTTGGATGCATCACTATTTGTCACCAAGTCCACAAGACTCTTTGTTTGTGCAAAAGATATCGGAGTAGAGATCACTCACCTCTACTGCTTTTCAAAGCTCCACGGACACGGCTCGGACCATACCATTGTCGTATACTTCCTCTGAAAGGAAGGGTGTTGAAACCATTCTGCAACTCGGTAGTTATAGCCCACCAACCTAAAAGTTGTATACCTCCTCCACATTCCTTGGAGGTAGCACCGAAAATACCACCTTGGTCTTCATTGGATCAACTCGATCTCTCCCGTTGTCACTACATGTCCTAGGAAGTCACTTTAGACGTCCTAACTCCCACTTAGATAACTCTGCTCATAAATATCATCCCGCATAACTTGTATTATTGTCATCCCGTGTCAACCTTGTTCCTCTCAACTCTGAGACTACAACAAACCCTTATCAAGAGTCAAAACTTACAAAATCATTCGTACATCTCACACATCAGTAATGTCATGAATAACATTAGGTTATGGTCCACCTTGGAATCTCCTGAAAAACCACACGTTGTACACCACCATTGTAATCCGATTCTGAAAATCGATTGATAGTCATTTATAAAATCTCAAAGCTCGTCGATCGTACTCGTGAGCTCAAACAGCTTCATCACAACTAGTAGTGAGCTTACCGGTCCAAAAATGCCGTCTTACGTAGGTCCTTTCTTTTCTTACCCTTAGTTAGTGACATCCCGACTTCAAGTCGGTCATATAAAACATTGGAATCACATGCAACTAGTCTAACGAGCCGTCCACTACAACGATGATACCTCTACATGTCGTACACCATACGGATATCTCGATAATCATAGTACAGCTTCACCGTCCCCTTCTTTTCCTCATCACTGTACCAATATGCCCTGTGGGAAATGCTAGAAGAAATTCCCCATTCAAAACCACTGAAATTTCCAACTCATTACTTCTCATGTACTAACATCCTAAGATCAAAGCTTGTAGCGTCACTATAATCTCGGTCATCCGATTCACACCATGGCCACCATGGCTCCTTCGGGCGAGTCTAGAAACTTTGACTCATATCTTGTTCGGGACAACAACATATAATCTGTTTCATTAGCACGAAAATACCATGCATCCTCTTTATATATTTTCCCATTTGCGTAAGGCAACTAGGAAAGCTTCACCTTCCTCTTGATCCACTAGTTCCCTTTATCATGATCAAACCTTAAAGGTTCTAATCAATGCCAATTCAAAATATGCCAATCCCATGACCTACGAAGGTCGCCAAAAAGGGCCGTTACAATCCCTCCCTGGGAGGTCTATTACAGTTACTTGCCTTGAGCCCATTCAATATTACTTGATTAAGACAATTGTGCTTCAGTTGACATACTTCCTCACTACCTACATTGAACCACCGGAAATACTCCAAGATCTTGTTACCGATCCTCTATATTCTCATAGTCTTCTCTACCCTTCTTATCTACACTCATCAATATACAACCGGCACATGTGCGTTCGTGGTTGTCACCAGCCAGCTTATTTATACCTGACCTTCTCCAAGGTCAACAACTTACCTTTCTTCTTACTTTTCATGTTGCCATTCCCACGAAGGCTACCCTCCTCGGGGTACTCTTACCTTGAACTCCGTTAGTTCATTCTACACTTTATGCTTCCTTCTTCTTTCATAGGATAACTATACCCTCCTCGGTCTTGTTTTGTCGTATAACTCTCTTTCACAGGCTTAACCATTCTTCTATGATGTCCTTCAAGTACATCTTCTCAAATATTCTAGCCCCATATAGCGTCCATTCACTTCGTAACCTTTACTTTATCACTGGACGGCTTTACCTTTGCTTTCAATCTGTCTTCTATCACGTAAGTAAAACTCACTTGTTGGCTAACACAACTAGGTGTTAGGAGTGTGGAAGCGAGAGTTCAACGGCTTGTGGTTGTTAGGGATTCACCCAGTGGGGCTAGAGCGGTGCGAATAGACTAGTTACTAAGTTGTATCTCCGGGTCAACTAGCTCTTCTGTTAGGCTTCCTCATGCATGTGAAAAAGTACTACAATATATACTTAAGTCTTTCCATAAATAAAAGCTTCTTGTTGCGTCTCTCATACTCTTGGGACCAACATCTACTCATACTTCTTTCTTCTTGGCATTTCTTAGCCTTAACATCATAACGGAAACCGGTTAACTCCACTAAGGAAATTATACCATGTGAATCTTCACGATGCGATTCTTCTTGAAACTCTCGTATATCTGAATAAGTCAACCCGCCAATATTCTCGTAAAATTGACACTTCATCTTCTGGTACCTCCGTAAGCTTAACTTATGGGTCTCTTAAATCTTTCACAATTTGTTCGACCATACTTCTCATCTCGACACTCGTGCTTAGGAGCGCCTATGCAACACTTGCCTTAATTGAATGCTACTTTTCTCCTCGAGCGAGACTGTATTCCTCGCCACTTCATTCGCGTCTTCAGTTTGTCGACACGACACTTGGAAGAATCATAAGTTTGTTGTCTCTAGTTGCTTTATTAATGCTCCATTATTTCTTCCTCAGAACCACCCTCATGTCTTCATGTCGCCTTCGTACTTGTATAGGTTCCACCTCGGTTTTGCTTAAGTTGTCTCGAGGTTTCCTTCTACTATTTTTTCATTGCGGTTAATGTCTTCATTAGCCTTCACATGGTTACTTTGATATCCTCAAAAGGAGTCCGATGAAACGCCAAGGTGTTCGTCAGAACGTGATGCTCAACTCGGTACTTGAGCATACTCATCCTCGTATGCACACTACCCTAAGCCAAATGACGTCGTCCAAGGGAGATGATATCTTTCTATCATCTTAACTATAAGGTCCCATATTTCTATATGCTACTACATATCATAAGCACGTATATATGCCTATATAAGTCCCATATTAACAAAACTACCAACATAACAAATCCAGGAAATCCACAACAATAATACAAGGTCAGGAAATCCACAACTAAGCTGTCGAGATCTGCGGAAGGAGTGGGTGTCCCGTACATTCTATCCCAAACCCGACTATGCTCGTGATTTGAAAATGAAATTCAAATTTAAAACTCAGAACCCTTATTTCTATTCGGCCTTTAGAAGATTGCGAGTGCCATTGTTGTCAACCTAGGGCTTTGATACCATATTGTAACACCCCAAATCCGCGGGACTCGGAGTGTTGTTGGTGGAGACCTCATAATGGGTTCCGACCCTTATATTGACAACAATTTCACCGGATCTTGCAACAAGGCACAAGTAAAAGGCCAAAACCGAAATACATTTCATGCAAAAGTTATGATTCCCGAATACTATTAAAAGAAAGACTCCAGCTGAGTTCGTAAAACAACATCAACAATATAAAAAACATTACAATAAAACGAAGACTCAAATCCCCAGCTCGCCCTATGATGTACGGAACCTCGGCTGCCCACTCCTCTGGATCACTCGGCAACATCCTTGACCTGCAAGCCATCTAAAACATCGGTATAAACCGTTAGCTAACATTCTAAGTATTAGAAAGACGGTAAAGGCATACACACATACATAATCATAAACACGTAACATGCTCACACACAAGCCGGATTATGATCATTTATTTACGATATTCCATTAATAGTTCCAATTATTAAGATTGTGACAAGAGAAGTCTTAAGACTCCCGCCCCTGTCCCCGTATAACAACAAGAGTGGTTTGGCGCACCTCCCGTCTACCGTATGGAGTGGTGTAGTGCCCTTCCCGTATACCGTGTATGGCCTGGTCGTAGAGAACCTCCCAGTCTCCCTCGGGAGCTTGGTAGTGATGTCACCGCCCGATATACATGCACTTGGGCCAGCAATATATATATAAGTCGTCCTAGTCCGGTTTCATAGTTATAACAAAGCTTAACACACACCACCATCACACATCAAATTAATACATATAAGTTATCTAAGTAATTCCGGAGACTTACCTCGTCTCCAAGCTAAACCGAGAACAACCGATCTCACTTCCCGTAGGAATATACTCAAAGCCTGATCAAAACAAGGCACATAATCAACATCGCTCCCATAAGCTACAAGTCTGTAGATTTCTAGTCATATTGACCTTACAAGATTATACACTCTCATAATCTAGGATAGCACTCCAAGTCCTCACGAACTTACAAAAACACAACCATCATAACACATGCTAGGATATTCACATCCTAGTCTCCACAATCTCCACAATCATAAGACCACAATCTCACACCCTCGACAAGCCTCACATGATAACATCCACACTTCTAGCCTTAGAACGTGCAATCAATCCTCAAACACTCACCTAAGGTTCAAAGCCACTGCATGTGATTCCACAAGGTTTATCTAGATCCAACCTAGCATGATTCTAACACATAACCTCACTAGGATAAGAGATGGACACAAGATCGAAGAAGGGGTACTCACTGGGGTAGGGACGTGGTCGCAAAACAAAGAAGTGTGGCCACGGAGAAGAGCAGAAGGTTGCACCGGCAGCCTGAGTTGTGCTCGAGCCGCCCCCATGGCTCAGGCCAGCCGCCCCTGCGGCTCTGGTGCTGAGGACGCCCCCACGGCGCTGTCCAGCAGCGGGTTCGGTCGAACTCCAAAAGATCCTAACGATTCTTCGGTTGGTTTCTTGATGTTCAGAGCTGCCTCCAGGTGGCTTGCTCTCACGTGGACGTCCATCACACGGATTCACACACCACACCATTGCCTAGATCGGATCCCCTCACATGCAACACAAAAGAGGACCAAGCTTGAGAATCCATGGCTTCCACCATTAGGGCTCACAATGAAAAAGATGGAGGGGAAGAGATTACTTACGCATCTCGGATTCGCTGATTCTATTCCATATCCAAAATGAGCAGCTCACACAAGAGGAGAGGAATCCCCATAAGAGAAGATACCAAGAGTTCCAAAGAAAGAGATAGAGGAAGAGAAGAGAGGGTAGGAGAAGAAGAGTAACGTGAAATGAAAGCGGCGAGAGAGAGGATTGCTCATTTAGGGAAAGAACAAAAGGTCAAGCAGCCAAGGATGACTTAGAGAACGAGGGGTCGAAAAGAAGAAAACGAGAGGTCGGAAAGAAGATGGAATAAAAATCCCTTTCACTTAGATCACCGCACCTGCAGTACGACTAAGCCGCAAGGGCGGTGGCCACCACTAAAGACTATCAAACCGCTCTCCTACGGGAACTAAAATTCCGGGCATTACACACGAGTCATGTTGGTTCCAATTTTCTTGGTTCTCATGTCTATGACCATGCATTTGGTTACCTCTGACGGTACATACACAAATTTTAATTCTGTTTTCGGTTTGTTTCACTCTTATTTCATCTAATTCATCATTTCATGATATTTAGGTTTGTTGACTAATTTTTAAAAATTATCCAATTTTAAGGTGTAAATCATAACCTTTAAACAAGGGGTTGTATTACAATCACTATCATAACCACCATCATGCTCAAAATATATTGTATATCAGATAAATAAATAAATGAGTCTCATCTTCAAAGGCCATCATCATGACTATTGCTTACCAAAAATTTTATATTTAACCACAATGAGACTAGAAATCACATTGTGTGTGATAAATAAATATGCCTTATTATTATGTTAATTGTCTTTACCAAGGTTTCAAAAACACAATTGTAAGACCCTATTGAAACCAAAAAGAGAGTTTGTACCGCAAAAATAGATCATATATATCTTTTCTCACAATAATCTTATTTCATATAATAAGTAATAATTTAACTTGACAGTAATATGCAGGTACGTATGACGAATGTTTTGTGAAATGCGTAAGAAAAAATGTAACACGCCGAATCCACGGGACTCGGAGCGCTACGGGCTAGGATCTCACAATTGATCCTGACCCTAGCCTAACAACAAGTTCATTAGATCTTACAACAATGCACAAATAAATATAAAATCAAATACATAAAACTATAGAATCATATTTCAAAAGTACATACAAAACCACAACCGAGTACAAAACGGCAATATTAAACATATGTATACATCCACATCCAAAAAAACTATACACGTCCTAATGTATGGAAGCCTCGGCTGATCACCCACCAGATCACTCGGTAGCCTTCTTAACGTGCAAAACATCTACAACTCGGTACGAAACCGTTAGCTAACAGTTCATGAATAAGAATAAAGGTAATACGCATACAATCATATTATCACATCATCATATGAAATGCTCACATACATCAACCTTGTTCTTCCTTTTTGAATCAAATAGATTCATATCTGAAAGAGGTTGACAATAAGTTCTTTCCAAATTGACCATTTCTTCCTCTGTTAGAGGTGTTCCAGAAATGTTTGCGATCGAGTAAATAGTTCTACGAACGAATAGATCGGATCGAATTGGAAAATGGAAAGATTTGTACAAGTTATACCGTTTGTTACCCCTTTGTGGAAAATAGTTAGGTATGAATATGTTTGATACCTGTGACTCGATTGGTGACTAATTCAACTTATTTTGTGACACGAGGAGTACCCAGAACCTCGTCTTTGTCCCCTTTAACCACACAGGTTCGGAATAGGTGATCAAGCCTCACCTCCTGGTGGACTGGTCGCAGTGAACCCCCTTCGCTCTCGACGAGCTTAGAGAAGTTGTCACGATCCAGTTATAATGCACTTGGACCAATTAAATGTATATATATGGTCATCCTAGTCCAGTTAGGTTATCAATGTAACATTCATATGCGCAAACATCACTAATCACAATCACTCCAATCAATAAACGTCAGCTAAGTAAGCCCAAAGGACTTACCTGTCACAAGGTAGTCCTAAACAGTGGGCATGGTTTCCCTTCGAGGAAACAATCACTGCTTGTATAAACAAGGCACACAAATATCAATCATTATCCACAGGCTAGGAGATTGCACCTCCTAAACTTCAAGATCTTGCAAGAACATAACCATGACACAATCCACATTATCAATATCCTCAAAGATCATAACTATCAATCCATAAACTCAACATCTCACAATTCCTCAAACCTCTCAAGGTATGATCTAATCAACATTCCTCAATCTCAATTCTAATCCTAATTTAATTAATTAATATTTAATTAATTAAATTAACTTTCACCAGAAAATGTTTTGCCCGCAGACAATTTTTGAACCCACCTATCATCAGATTACATCAAACAAATGACCCATAAACACCATAATAATATAATGAGCATAATAGAATTTCCAATGATTTATTTTGACAAGCCTAAGGTCAATTTATGCCAAATTGCAATACGGAAAATGAAGAAAATCATAACTTAATCGTTACTAACCCAACTGACGATCCCAAAGAAGATTCGGAATCACAACGATGCAGGCTACGCTTGGATACTATCAAGTTCAAGGGAATCTGAGCGACGGAAATGGCCAGTAGCATATATACTCGACCAGATCATCACATGCTCAGAAACGCAGAAACTCGGTACCAAAATGAAGAGAATGAAGAGAGGAATCCGAAAAGTCAAACAGATTTGAAATTGGATTAGATACGGAGTGTAGATCTGAGTTTGAAGGTTGAGAGAAATCCGAACTTTTACGAGGAAACGTGAAAGGAAATGAATTAATAAATGATTTTCCGCTATTTATAGCGAAGACGATAATCATCCTTTAGCGAAGTCAATAATTATCCTGTAACTGATCCAAAGGCGGGTTGAACCCCCTCCTCCAAACTTCTCGAAATTGGAATAATAAATCTGAAATATTATAGGGATTATTATTCCGCAACTGCCATGGAAAACGCATAATCCTAAGCTGTCTTTCTTAGCCGCTAAGTAACATCATAACGACTTTTTTGCCGTTTTGCCTTTCCATGATATTTCATATCTAGGATATGTCCGATGTCCTGATCATTTTTCTCAACTGTATTTTTATTAATTGAGGCACCCAAATGCTCCAAATAACACCGGTGGGTAAAAATAATTACCCGGGGAAAAAAGTGAAAAACTCCCCATAAGTCCAAAATTAGGCCAGGAACATAATGGTGGGACTCATACTCATCACTTACACACTCTTCGTGATGACGGATCATCTTAGCTAACTCCATCTTCACCACCTCAAGGGACTCTAACAAGAGCGCAAGCTAAACGTCAAGCTGAGATGGATGCTCTTTTCCTAAACATGGTCCATGAAGCTCAACCAAGTCCACCTTCATCAAGTCTAAGGACCATCTTGTGGATCAGTCACGAACACATCCCAGCCAAGATGATTAATGTAGCTTAAATTGTATTTCTAGTTGCTGGACAGGCCTTGGGACGCATTTCAAAGGACAGACGGAGGCCTTGAAATCTTATACAAGGGGTTTCACGTGTGTGCATGTGCATGGCTGGAACATTCATTTAAGCATGTGGACGTGAGAGGCTGAATAGGAGAGTTTAATTAGGCCTAATTGTGTTCTATGTTTGCTGGGTTTTATTTAACTCTCTCGCAATTTAATTATTGTAATTAGTTTTTTTTTCTAGAAGAAAAGGCCTAGGATGTATATAAAGCCTTTTCTCTCTTCTTTTGTAGGCAGAAAAGTTTTATTCAAGTTTTGCTGAGAGCATTTCAGAATAGAATCCAAGATAATTCAATCATTCTTGTCTCGTGAGTTTGTGTGTGTGATCTTGCTTTCTCGTTCTTGTGTATGTCAATCTCCTTCGGGATTGGTGTTGCAAGTCGAACAAGGCACCCTCTTCGTGCTCTCGATTCTCAGATCGATTGTGTGGAGTTGTAAGACGCGTGGTCGAATCTTCACTGGTTTGGTTCTTGGATCTCGAATCCAAGGGTTCTATCATTGTTCCTTTCGGTTCTTCTTATCCCTTTATGTTTTCTCGTTTTCATTGATGTCCATGTTTGTTAATTTTGTGTATTCTTCATTCTTCAGAACAGGTTGTTCGTCTAGATCCATTCTTCGCGGCTAATCCCCGTATCAATTGGTATCAGAGCACAGTTGACGTCCAACTACCAAAAAGAGTCGGTAAATCAATCATAAAATCACAAAAAGAGTTTGTTTTGATCATGGCAATTGATCATTGTCTTTTGTTTGAGTCTATTTCCGTTTCTCTCTTCTACTCTAAGCTTTGTTTGAGTCTAACGAGTTTGTTCCTTGTTTGTGAGTTCTTGACACCGGAAACCGCCATAGCACTAGCACCAACCACCACCACACCACCATCAACCACCATTTTTCCTCAGCCACATTAGCCACACTTGAACCAGTTAAACAAAAACCAAACGTGGCTGTTTCTCTTCCTGCATCCAGTAAACGCAGAATTAGAGTTTATTCAGCGTGTTTCCTACAAATCCGGCGCAGAGCTTGAAGCAGTTGTTTTCCTCCTACAGATCTGGCACGTTGATTCAGTTGCAACAAATCTAGGAGCTGAGATTTGATCTTATCCTGAAGATTTGCAACAGCTTGGCCTAAGTTTATCTATAAACAAAATTTTTATTTATTTCTTTCAATTTTTTTTGTTTATTCTTCTTTTCTGATTTCCTGAATCATAAAGTTCAAAAACAAAAGAGAAGAAAGAAATCCGAAATTAAAAAAAAAGAAAGAAAAGAAAAGGAATCAGATTTTATTCTTTTCATTCTAGTGTATTGTTTTTTTTTCATTCTTTTTTATTCATAGTTTGGAACTAGCCTAGTGTTATAACATTTTGCTTTAGTGTTATTCAACAACAAAGAGGACTTCAAGAAAGGACTTAAGTCAAGTATCTCGTCTCATTCGAAGGAAGAACCAAGCATCTCGTTGAACCTATCTAGCCACACCTAGCTACTGTCCATTTTCGGCCATCAAACACCATAGCTCAGCCTTCCTTAACCTCATCCTACGGTGTCTAGGGTTCATGTTATATTTTTTGATTCTTGTTATACTATGTAACATAGGACTTGGAGTATAAAACTAGCACTTAGTAATATGGTCTATGTAGAGTTATGTAAATGAGTTCATATGATAGGTTGCTATGTGTTTGATCTAGATGCCTACTATGATCCAATGTTGCCACTTAGTTAAACTAATTAAGGTAGCTTGGTGATTAAGTATGGTGACTAGTTCATCCACATTGGTATTCTATCATATGGGTTAGTTGATGCTTAGATGTAATGTGTGTTTATGTATGTTGTGTACTTCTCCGGCTAGAAGTTGAAGGTTGTGCTTGGTGGCCCAAAACTGAAGCCCATCTCCTTGATCTAGTTTGAAGGCCTGCTTGTCTGGTTTGTTGGTAACTCGCTTACTTAAACATCTGAACCGGGTTTAATGGGATTTAAGTGAATGCGTTGTAAAACGCTATGTTTGGACTTGGATGAGCCTATATATATATATATACTCACTGAAGCAGCTCTTAAACCCTAGATCGAGAGCTTGAGTGCTTCGTCCACAGAGAAAAAGAGTGAGAGAACAGAGAGATAGAGAAGAAGGCGGATCTTCCAAATCTTGCTTTGAGCAAGAAAGATCCGTATGAGAAAAGAAGGAGAAGAGAGATCTGTTATCTCTTGGTCATCTTCTCACCATTGCTTCGTTGGTTTGCAACAAGGACGAAGATCAATCTCAGATCTTCGTCAAGGTGCCTTGAGGGGACTGTAACGACCGGATTTTTTGTTACGCTTGGATAGGGTTAGAGGAGGGTAGAAGCCGGGCACAAGGGCTCATGCCCTTGCAGCTTTGGCGATGCGGTCGAGTAGGCCGCATGTGCGGCTAGGATTCCCGCAGGGGCGGTGACACGCGTGGCCGGGGTAGCAGCGTTTTGGGAAACCGTTCACCTTCCGATCCTTTTAACTCCTCTTTTTAATGCCATGGGAAGTTGTTGGTTGAAGACCCTTTGATAGCCTTCCTCTTTTATGCAGCCAACCCTTCTCCTCCTCTCATTTTTCCACTCACGTTACTTTCCTTCCTGCTACCCACTTCATCCTCTTGCACCTTCCTCTTACACCCTTCTCCTCCATTCTTCTCTTAGAGTGCTCTAGCTTGGATCCACCATTCGTGAGGCCGGGACTGCAGTGACGGGACAAGGGTAAGGCTCCTTCCTTTCTTCTTCTTTCTTCTTCTTCTCCTTTCTTCCTTCCCCTTCTATGGCTTGAATGGAAGACACTCTTGAATCCTTGCTCAATGATCTATCGTTGTTTTGTTGGTTCGATGATGAAGCTAGACCTTAGAAGGAGGCTAAGACCAAGTGAGAGAAGTGGAAGACATTCATAGCACCAAAGGAGACCCTAAAGGACCGGCTGCACAATCGAAGAACTCAGCAGACGGACTTTCTGCACAGACAGGCGCAGGGGTGGATTCACAAAGGCGCAGGGGCGGCTTCTGTCAAGCGTAGGGGCGGACCTAGATCGGCGTAGGGGCGGACCCAGATAGGCGCAGGGGCGGCTCAGGCAGGCGCGGGGCAGTTTTACTCCAGTGAGTCCCGAATGTCGTTCTTTCCTTTTCTTCTTTCATTCCTTAGATTCGTTATACCTTAGAAGCATGTTAGGCTGGCTTAGGGTAGTTGAACTAGAATGCTTTAGAGTGGTTGGACCTTAGAGGTCTAGTGTGAGTACATGAGTATTGTGGTGGTATGTTGTTGAGGGTTCGTTTTAAGCTTTGTGGAAGCAACCTTTGTGCATATCGTTATGTTGAGAGTTGGATAGGTCACGGACTGGGAGGATAGTTTTCTTGGACTAGGTGGTTGAGAAAGTTGGGCCTAGAAGTCAGTGGACTAGAGTGTGGTTTGATTGTGTGCCTTGTCTTGAACAGGCGTTGTACGTTTTCCCGAGGGAACTTACGAGTGAGGTGTTCGTGTGCGCGTCGGAGACTGGTAAGTCTACGGACTTACTTAGATGGCTTCTTGTATGAGTGTAATGTGTATGAGTGGTGTTTGATAGTCATGATAAACAACGAAACTGGATTAGGCCGACTTATTTATTTACGTAATTGACCCAAGTGTATGATAAAGGGTCGTGACATCATCTGCCTAGCTCTTGCGAGAGTCTAGGAAGTTCTCTATACCAGCCCAGGCAGGTAGACGGTCAGATGAATTAGCACCATTCCTCGTTGGTAAACGGGATCAGGGGCGAGGTTTGGGAATCCCTCGTGTCACAAGATAAGTGTCATTAGTAATGACATATCACCTAATTAAAGATAACAAAAGGATTGAGTGTTGCAGGTTGATTGTGTATGTTATGTGTTTGTTCTTTTACCTTTATACTTATGCATCGATGGCTAGCTAACGGTTTTATACCGCTTGTAGATGCTTTGCAGGTTAGAGAGGCGATCGAGTGATCCGGCGGTAGTGGGCAGCCGGGGTTCCGTGCATTATAGGATGGGACTGTTTCTTTTTATTTCACGACTGTTGAGACTTATGTTATTACTTTGGTTTTGAGACTTGACTGGATTGTATTCATATTTGTACCTTTTTCTTCCGCTCATGTTATAAAACTATGGGTTTTGCCTTTTCATTTGTGCCGTGTTGTAAGGTCCGATGAAGTTGTTCCCAGGCTAAGGGTCGGGACCCATTATGAGGTCCCAGCTCGTAGCAATTCGAGTCCTCTAGGATTTGGGGTGTTACAATATGGTAACAACGGCACTCGCTATCTTCAAAAAACCCTAGTCGGTTGTTGATCTTGTCGTTCCGCGTCATTTCCTCCTTCCATCGTCTAGATCGAGCCAACGTCGGGTCATCCCCGTCTCAAGAGCTCTAGGTTGGCAACAACGGCACTCGCTATCTTTAAAAAAGGCGAATAAATAAACGGAAACCGCAAGGGTTCCAAACTTTTTAAATGAATTTTGGTTTTCAAAACCATGAGCATAAATGGGTTGGGATAGAATGCACGGGCCGCCACTACCTCCGTTGAACTCGATGGCATAGTTTATTGGACTTTTGTTATAACTTGTGTTTAGTAGTTACATTGTGACCTTTAGAAGTGACCTTGAGTAATAGGATAGTTATGTCCTTACTAGCAATTAAAGTAGTCTTACATCGATCACATCTCTACCAGATGGCACGTACGAGAGCGACAGCTTACGTTGGACGAGGAGGGGGCCGACCTCCCCTTCCTCCAGGAACTTCGAGATCGGGGTGTGTGGATAGGCCTCAGAGGGGCCGAGGTCGGGGACGTGCTCCCGTTGTAGATCCGCCAGCTACGGACGTTCTTGCTGAGAAGGTAGTTGAGAGCATTGTTCCCGAGGTTAGGGATGGGACCGCTGCTAGGTCCGGAGTACGGAGTGCGGGGCCTGCTGATTTTGGCCGTGTGTCGATTGGAGCATCGGAGTATCGATCATAAGTCCAGTAGGTGCAAGATGCATACAGGGCTGGGGCACCACCTCCAGCACCGCCGGTGCCAGCTAGGTCGGCTGAGGTCTCTCAGAGGGTGACTCAAGTGGTAGTTCAACCGGTGGTAGCTGCACTAGTGAGGGTTGTTGAGGATGACCGAGTGAGAGATGAGATGAGGGTACCGAGGCCGGACGAATGGTTGAAGACTTTCAACCATCAGCGAGTTCCCACATTCGACGGGAATGTTGGACTTGAGGTAGAGCATTGGATTAGCCATGTGGAGTCCGCACTGGAGGCGATCCGCTGTCCGGAGAGTCGTAAGGTGGAGCTGGTTCAGACCTTGTTTGGAGACCAGGCACAGTTCTCATGGAGAACCGTGTGGGGCGGAGTGTCCCGATCTGAGTAGTTGCTGAGTCTTGTGCGGGAGACTTTTTGTACTACCTCGCTGAGGAGAGACCGAGTACAGGACTTCTTGGAGGCAGGATTTGAGGATGTTCCGATAGCTGAGACGATCAGGAGGGTCTGGGAGGAGCTGTCACTGCTTGGTCCTGCTGCACCACCTGTGGACCAGCACGTGTACCTGTTCTCTCGGAGACTTAGGGAGACTACACGCTCCTATCTGGCAGGGTTTTGTTGTGACTCCTTAGCCGATTACCAAGATCTGGCTTCAGCGTATAAGAGGGACGGACTGGGTCCTAAGAGAGCTAGGTAGTCTAGAGGGTCAGACAAGAGATAGAGGACTGGACCAGCTAGCACATGAGTAGGAGGTTCAGGTCATGGGCGTGGTCAGTCTCAGGGCCGCTCTAGTTACCAGGTTGTACCGCCGACTGTTTCTAGGGGTCGTTAGTGCTACAACTGCAGGGAGTATGGACACATTAAGCCGGAGTGTAGGAGGCCATCAGTTACATGTTTCACTTGCGGCCAGCTGGGCCATAGAGCTACCTTCTGCCAACAGGGCAAGGTAACATCACAACAAGGGTCCTCGCCTGCTAGTACCTCAGGAGGGGAACAAAGGCAGTCTCAGTATCAGGCTCGGGGTCAGCAGCAGCGAGCCCTTGGTCAGGCATATTCACAGGGTTCTACTCAGATTTCAGGTAGAGGTAGAGGACGTGGTGGAGGCACTTCAAAGACTAGGGGTACTCAGGCTCGAGTCTTTGAGTTGAGGAGCGTCGTAGAGCCAGCAGCGCCCGCAGCCACAAGTACTATTACGATTCATGGCTTTCCAATCCGAGTACTTTTTGATACGGGTGCGATGCACTCTTTTATATCTGATGATTGCATAGATAGATTAACCTTAGATACAGTAGAGGGGGAACCTATCCTTATAAGGTTACCCGATGGGAGTAAGGTTCGCGGTACTCAAGAGATTCACGGTTGTCCTATCCGCTTGGGAGGTCGTGACTGGTTAGCCGACTTCCATGTCATGTGCTTAGTGCATGAAGAAGTCATACTCGAGATGGACTGGATGGACCGCCATAAAGCTGTTTTGGACGTCACTAAGAGGACAGTGACGGTCACCACGGAGTCTGGGCAGGAGGAGGTCTTTCGAGGGTGGGACCTCGGAAAGATCGAGACAATAATTAGTGCGGTCCGAGCCGCAAAGCTCATAGGTCAAGGGTGCGAGGCCTTCTGGTGTTACGCCATGAAGGAGGAGACGAGATCATCTTTAGCAGAGACCCCGGTAGCTTGTGAGTTCGAGGACGTCTTTGGCGAGCCGCCTGGATTACCACCGCAGAGGAGCGTAGATTTTGGGATTGAATTGGAGCCCGGCACGAGGCCGATCTCCAAGGCTCCATACCGCATGACACCAATCGATATGCTTGAGCTCAAGAAGCAACTCGGGGATTTGGCAGAGAGGGGATTCATCCGACCTAGTGTATCTCCCTGGGGTGCACCAATCCTCTTCGTCAGGAAGAAGGACGGCCTATGAGGCTTTGTATCGACTATCGGTAGTTGAACAAAGTCACCGTCAAGAACAAGTACCCGTTGCCGCATATTGATGATTTGCTGGATCAGTTATAGGGAGCTACGGTGTTTTCACGTATTGACTTGAGGTCAGGATACCATCAGCTGAGAGTACGAGAGGAGGACGTACCGAAGACGGCATTTCGGACCAGATACGGTCATTATGAGTTCGTGGTGATGCCTTTCGGGCTCACCAATGCTCCTGCTATCTTCATGGGTGATGAATGGCATCTTCATTGACTTCTTAGACCATAACTCACACTTAGAGAGCTTAGCATAAAGCTCCATATCCTGTAAAACCCGCAACACCGTCCTCAGGTGTCCGGCGTGCTCACTTCCTTGTTAAGGAAGTCCATTAGATTTACATGGTTTGAGTCCTGTCAGCGGAGTTTTGAGGAGCTGAAGGAGAGATTGACTTCCGCTCCCTTGTTAGCACAACCAGAGGGCGTTGAGGACTTCGTCGTTTATAGTGATGCATCCAAGCTAGGCTTGGGATGCGTTCTGATGTAGAAGGGTAGGGTCATTGCTTACGCGTCTCGATAGCTAAAGACGTATGAGGAGAATTACCCTACTCACGACCTAGAGCTAGCTGCAGTCATTCATGCATTGAAGATCTGGCGTCATTACCTCTATGGGGCCACCTGTCAAATCTTCACAGACCACAAGAGTCTAAAGTACATATTCACTCAGCAAGAGTTGAATAACCGCCAGAGGAGATGGTTAGAGCTGATTAAGGATTTTGACTTAGAGATCCTTTATCACCCGGGGAAAGCGAATGTGGTCTCCGATACCCTTAGTAGGAGGACACCCCGCGAGGTTGCGATAGCTTGATTGAACGTTCAGACCCAATTGCAGAGAGATTGGATTTGGTTGGAGGTAGACATCCGGTTTCCGAATACTAACGGTCATTTGTCAGCGTTGGAGGTTTCACTGGATCTGACGGAAGAGATCCGGCAGAAATAGGAGGGTTGTCCCGCACTGGCAAGGATCAGGGATAGGATGTCCAGAGGGGAGGCACCACAGTTTATGGTGGGTGCAGACGGGATTTTGAGGCACCAAGAGCGCATATGTGTACCCTTTGACATAGAGTTGAGGCAGTGTATACTGTAGGAGGCCCATTCTACACCTTATTCCATCCACCCAGGCGCGAGTAAGATGTATCAGGATATACGGCGAACTTATTGGTGGGGCGGGCTCAAGCCCGACGTGGCTAGATATGTAGCCCATTGTGCGACTTGGCAGCAGGTCAAGATCGAGCACCACAGGCCCGGAGGAGAGCTCCAACCACTTCCGATTCCACAGTGGAAGTGGGAGGACATTTCTGTGGACTTTGTTACTGGCTTGAGGTTGAGTAGAGGCTTTGATGCGATATGGGTTGTAGTGGATCGGTTGACGAAGACGGCACGATTTATTCTTATTAAGGAAACGTGGCCGGTGTCTCTTTTAGCCGAGGAGTTTACCTGACAGATTGTGAGGTTCCATGGAGTGCCGAGGACAATCATTTCAGATAGGGATGGGCGTTTCACCTCGAGGTTCTGGCAGCAGGTACACGCCGCCTTAGGCACGAGCTTACAGTTCACCACGGCATACCAACCTCAGACGGACGGGTAGTCTGAGAGGACTATTCAGACCCTCGAGGACATGTTGAGGGCATGTGTACTTGATTGGGGCTAGGTATGGCCCAACCACCTCCCTTTGGTGGAGTTCTCTTATAACAATAGTTGGCATGCGACTATTGGTATCGCTCCTTACGAGGCACTATATGGACGGAAGTACCGTACACTTTTGTGTTGGGATGAGCCTGGGAGGATGAGTGGTGTGGCACCCGAGCAGGTGCAGGATGATATGGCTCGGGTAGCATTGATCCGAGAGCGGATGCTGTCCGCACAGAGCCGTCAGAGATCTTATGCTGATAAGAGGCGTAGACCTCTGGAGTTCAGCGTTGGAGCCCAGGTATGGTTGAGAGTGTCGCCCACGAGGGGTGTTAGACGTTTCGGCATTAAGGGGAAGTTGAGTCCCCGATATGTCGGGCCCTTTGAGATCATTGAGCGGATAGGAGAGGTTGCGTACAGATTGGCATTGCCGCCCCGATTGGAGGGAGTTCATCCAGTATTTCACGTGTCACAAATGAGAGAGTACGTGCATGACCCGAGACACATATTGAGTCATGACGACCTGGTGGTCGAGCCAGATCATACATTTCCAGAGCACCCGATAACAGTTTTGGAGAGAGGTGTGAGACGCCTTCGAGCAAAGGTAATAACCATGATGAGAGTACAATGGTCGAGACGGGGGATCGATGAGGCCACTTGGGAGACGGAGGACAGTATCCGGCGGAACTATCCTGAGTTTTATGCGGGTCTAGAGACGTTTATAAGACTGTCAGGTAGTCTACTTTCTTGTTTTGGTTGCTTTCAGTGTTGTATGTGTGATATATCTGATGTCCTTGTGTGTGACCCTTAGGTGGTCTTGATATGGTAATTTGTTAGTCATAGGGCTTGCTTATATCCTATGACCGCGTTTAGTATCCCCTAAGTTTCGGGACGAAACATATTTTGAGGGGGATCTAATGCAACGACCGGATTTTTCGTTACGCTTGGATAGGGTTAGAGGAGGGTAGAAGCCGGGCGTAAGGGTTCATGCCCTTGCGGCTTTGGCGACGCAGTCGAGTAGGCCGCATGTGCGGCTAGGATTCCCGCAGGGGCGGTGACACGCGTGGGCGGGGTAGCAGCGTTTTGGGAAACCGTTCATCTTTCGATCCTTTTAACTCCTCTATTTAATGCCATGGGAAGTTGTTGGCTAAAGACCCTTTGGTATTCTTCCTCTTTTATGTAGCCAACCATTCTCCTCCTCTCATTTTTCCACTCACGTTACTTTCCTTCCTCCTACCCACTTCATCCTCTTGCACCTTCCTCTTACACCCTTCTCCTCCATTCTTCTCTTGGAGTGCTCCAGCTTGGATCCACCATTCGTGAGGCCGGGACTGCAGTGACGGGACATGGGTAAGGCTCCTTCCTTTCTTCTTCTTTCTTTCTTCTTCTTCTCCTTTCTTCCTTCCCCTTCCATGGCTTGAATGGAAGACACTCTTGAATCCTTGCTCAACGATCTATCGTTGTTTTGTTGGTTCAATGACGAAGCTAGACCCTAGAAGGAGGCTAAAACCAAATGAGAGAAGTGGAAGCCATTCATAGCACCAAAGGAGACCCTAAAGGACCGGCTGCACAATCGAAGAACTCAGCTGACGGACTTTCTGTATAGACAGGCGCAGGGCGGATTCACAAAGGCGTAGGGGCGGCTTCTATCAAGCGCAGGGGCGGACCAAGATCGGCGCAATGGCGGACCCAGATAGGCGCAAGGGCGGCTCAGGCAGGCGCGGGGACGGTTTTGCTCCAGTGAGTCCCGAATCTCGTTCTTTCCTTTCCTTCTTTCATTCCTTAGATTCGTTATACCTTAGAAGCATGTTAGGCTGGCTTAGGGTAGTTGAACTAGAATGCTTTAGAGTGGTTGGACCTTAGAGGTCTAGTGTGAGTACATGAGTCTTGTGGTGGTATGTTGTTGAGGGTTTGTTTTGAGCTTTTTGGAAGCAACCTTTGTGTATATCGTTATGTTGAGAGTTGGATAGGTCACGGACTGGGAGGATAGTCTTCTTGGACTGGGTGGTTGAGGAAGTTGGGCCTAGAAGTCAGTGGACTAGAGTGTGGTTTGATTGTGTGCCTTGTCTTGAACAGACGTTGTACGTTTTCCCGAGGGAACTTACGAGTGAGGTGTTCGTGTGCGCTTCGGAGACTGGTAAGTCTACGGACTTACTTAGATGGCTTCTTGTATGAGTGTAATTTGTATGAGTGGTGTTTGATAGTCATGATAAGCAACGAAACTGGATTAGGCCGACTTATTTATTTACGTAATTGACCCAAGTGTATGATAACGTGTCGTGACATCATCTGCCTAGCTCTTGCGAGAGTCTAGGAGGTTCCTTGTACCAGCCCAGGCAGGTAGACGGTCAGATGCATTAGCACCATTCCTCGTTGGTAAACGGGATCAGGGGCGAGGTTTGGGAATCCCTCGTGTCACAAAATAAGTATCATTAGTAATGACATATCACGTAACTAAAGGATTGAGTGTTGCATGTTGATTATTTATGTTGTGTGTTTGTGCTTTTACCTTTATACTTATGCATAGATGGCTAGCTAACGATTTTATACCGCTTGTAGATGCTTTGCAGGTTAGAGAGGCGATCGAGTGATCCGGCGGTAGTGGGCAGCCGGGGTTCCGTGCATTATAGGACGGGACTGTTATCTTTTTATTTCACGACTGTTCAGACTTATGTTATTACTTTGGTTTTGAGATTTGGCTGGATTGTTTTCAGATTTGTACCTTTTTCTTCCGCTCATGTTATAAAATTATGGGTTTTGCCTTTTTATTTGTGCCGTATTGTAAGGTCCGATGAAGTTGTTGCCAGACTAAGGGCCATGACCCATTGTGAGGTCCCAACTCGTAGCATTCCGAGTCCTCTAGGATTTGGGGTGTTACAGGGGCTTTTCTTCACCTTTGCTTCTTTGTATCTCCTGAGTTCTTTGTGTTTGATTTCTTTTCTAGATCATAGGAAACGTGCTAGTATCTCTTGTCCTGTGTCTGTAATCTGTGTTCTTGAAAACCTAGTGATACCAAGGACCAGATCTCCCTTCTTGAGGTCTCGCAGAGTAGGGGTATTTTCATAACACCGAACTGCATCAACAAATTGCTTGTGTGCTCATTTATTTGTGTCTTTAGTCGGATCTACAACTAAGGAGTTTAGAATTACTAGAAATAACATTCACAAATTGGTATCAGAGCTTTCTGTGAGTCTTTTCTATCAAGTTTGTCAAACCCTAAAAATTTGGGGTTTTTTATGTATTGGTTGGTATCTATGTATATCTTGCCTTCTTATCTTGCTTCCGCTTGTTGATTTGCCTTATGTGGTTAAATCTCCTCTGATTGATACTAGTGCTCATCTTGATTGGTTTTTTGTTGTTGTGTCTATCTTTGCTTGTCTTACCTACCTCTCCCCCTTACATGTATTCTCTTTGGCTTGTCTGATCTGATTTTTTTCTTTTCTTGTTTGTAGGAAAATAAAATATGACAAAAGCTAGCATCAAACTGAAGCCATATGATGGAGTCTTTGACTTCATCATGTGGCAGGTCAAAATGAAGGCCATACTGACCAAGGAAAAGTGTTGGATGGCCATAACTGGTGACTATTGGCAGAAACTTCTGCAGTCAGGAAAATGGAAATGGAGGAACAAGCATATGCTGAGATCATGATAAGGTTGACTGACGACGTGGCTCATCAGTTTGTAAGTATCTCATTCGCTAAGCCTTTGTGGGATACTTTAGATAAACAATATAACAAAAAATCTTTTCTTCAAGGATATCTACTTTACATAGGTTATTTACATTTAAGATGGATGTAAACTTGACCTTGAATGATAACCTAGATAGATTTCTAAAAATGGAAATGGACTTAGAAAGATGTGATGACACTATTAAAGATACTCATCTTGTTGTTATCCTGCTTGGTTCTTTACCTTCCCAATTTGACACCTTTAGGGATGTTATTGAATACAGTACTGAAACTTTGACTAAGGCTAAGATCATTGAATCTATTGTTGATAAAAATGAATCCATGAAAATCTTTAAGACTAAACCTAATGCTAAGAAATCTGAATTTAAGTCTGAAGTCTTAATGACTAAAGGGAAGTTTAAAAAGAACAACAAACCAAGTAAAAAGGATAAGAAAGATGAATTCTATGACAAAAACCCTAATAGTGAAAATGACAAGAAAAATAAAAAAAAGTTTTTTACTGTCAGAAAATTAGTCATTTTATAAATGATTATAGAAAGAAAAAGAAAGATGAATCTAGTAAAGAAACTGTTGAAAATAATGTTTCCTTGTTTGAAAATATTCATGCTCAATATTCCTGTGAACTGTTGATGTGCGCTATTCCTTTCAAATGCAAATCTGATGATTGGATATTAGATTCTGGATGTACCATGCATGCTTGTCTTGATAGATTTCTTTTTTGTTCTTTAGATATTTTTTATGGTGGTGATGTCATGTTAGGAGACAATACTGCCTTAAAAATTAATGGAATAAGAAATATACCTATGCGCATGTTTGATGGAAAAATTAGGTAATACAAAATGTTAGATGGGTTCCTAGCCTTAGGAGAAACCTGCTATCTGAATCTATGTTTGATGACCTAGGTTGTAATATAAATATTAGTAATGGTATAAGAGAAGTTGTCAAAAATGGTCTTACTCTTATTAGGAGCTCTAAAAAGGGTGGTTTGTACTTTGTAGAACAATCACCTAAATTAAATATCTCCACTACTAATATTAATAAAACAACCTAGAAAACAAACTACCTTGTGGCATAGCAGATTAGGGCATATAGGAAACAATGGCTTGCTTCAGTTACATAAACAAGGCATCTTAACTAATCAGCTGACTAATCTTAGCTTTTGTGAAAACTGTGTGTTTTGTAAAGCTAATAAAAAAACAGTTTTAATAAATCTTCATATAAGGCTAATAAACCTCTAGAATATATACACTCAGACCTATGGGGCCCTGCTCATATATAAACTGTAGGTGGAAAGAAATATTTTATTTCTTTTATTGACCACTATTCTAGAAAAGTTTGGATATACCTGTTAAGAACAAAAGATGAAGCCTTTGAAAGCTTTAAAAACTGGAAAATTGCACTTGAAAATGAAACTGACTTAAAGATTAAATGCCTTAGAACTTGTAATGGCCTAAAGCTTTGTAATGCTAGTTTTAATGAATACTGTAAAACAAATGGCATTAAAAGACATCTGACTGTCCCTTACACTCCTCAACAAAATGGTACAGCCAAAAGGATGAATATAACTCTTTTAGAAAAGGCTAGATATATGCTTATAGGTGCTGGTATGAAACATAGCCTATGGGGTGAAGCTGTAACTACAACAGCTTACCTCATTAATAGGTCTCCCTCTTTTGTAATAGACTTTAGGACACCCCAACAATTATGGACTGGAAGGAAGCCTAGTATTACCCACCTAAGGCCCTTTGGGTGCACTGCATATTCCCATATAATGCAAGGGAAGTTGCACCCAAGAGCACAAAAGTGTGTAATGCTAGGCTATCCTGAAGGTGTTAAGGGCTATAAACTTTTACTCATACAACCACATGGATACAAAGTGATAACATCTAGAAATGTGACCTTTAATGAAAGAGAATTCTATTTTAAAACTAGAAACACTAACACTATTGAGAATTCTAGTAGCACTGAAAATGAGACTGAATATGCTAGAAACTATCACTTCTACACAAATGACCATAATAGGGAAAATCAAATCATAGATGAAGAGTTTGACATAGGATATTATCAAACACCTAATACTAGTGAAGAGAACTATGATGTTGATAATCTTCCTAACAATGATGAAAATATTGATGAAAACACTGCCATAAGCAGTGAGAACCATAGTTCAGAATCAAGGGGGTAGAAAATATTGGTGATGTCTCTGCTGCTCCTTCATCTCACTCTGATAATGCTTTACATAATAATGATGACAATTCCTTGCATGATAATGATGATTACTTGCATGATAATAATGATCATAACTATCAGTTGACAAGAGATATAAATCCTAGGGTTAGAATGCCTAATAGAAGATATAATGATTCTGAATATGTTCTGTTCACAAATGATTTCAATTTTGTTGAGTATGCTTTCGTGACTGGTGATGTTGTTGATAATCCATATACTCCTGACACATATAAGCAAGTTATGAATTGTTCTCAATCAAAAAATTGGAAATTAGTCATGCAAGATGAAATAGATTCCATGATTGTTAACAAAACTTGGGTGTTAATAGCTAAACCTGAAAATGCTAAACTTGTTCCTTGTAAATGGATTTATAAACTAAAGGAAGCTACCAAACTGAATGAACCACCTAGATACAAAGCTAGGCTAGATGCTAAAGGTTTTACTCAAAGAGAGGGAATTAATTACCTTGATATATTTGCTCCTGCTATCAAATATAAAACCATGAGATTGTTGCTTGCTTTTGCTACTGTGCATGATTGGGATATAGAACAAATGGATGTAAAAACTGCCTTTTTACATGGTAATCTGGATGAAACTATCTATATGAAACAACTTGAGGGTTTTGTAGATAAATCTAAATCTGATCATGTTTGCTTGCTTAAAAATCCATCTATGGCTTAAAACAGTCACCTAGACAATGAAATCTTAAGTTTGATGAATGCATGAAAAACATAAGATTTTTAAGAAGCAATCATGATTACTGTTTGTACTTTAAGGGCATATCTTCCATGAATCCCTTGCTTGTGCTGTTATATGTTGATGATATATTGCTCATTAGTAAATCTGCTGTGTTGATTCTGGTGCTAAAAGGGATTTAAAATCTAATTTTAACATGAAAGATATGGGTCCTGCACAGAAAATATTAGGTGTTAAAATCATAAGGGATAGAAAGCATAAAAAGATGTGGTTATCTCAAGTTAATTATATTGAAAAAGTTTTAGAAAAGTTCAATATGAAGCATGCTAAACCCACTTCTATACCCTTAGGAGGGCACCTTGATTTAACTAAGCAACATTGTCCCAGTAATCAAGCTGAAATTGATAAAATGGCAAATATTCCCTATGATGTGGTTGTTGGTTCTATCATGTATGCTATGTTATGCACTAGACCTGATCTTGCTTTTGGTATAAGTGTGTTGAGTAGATACATGTCTAATGTTGGTGAATTATATTGGACTGCTATGAAATATATTCTTAGATATATCAATGGAACTAAAGACTTGTGTTTGATGTTTTCTGAGCATGATAATATTGGTAAAGTGTTTGGTTATGTAGATTCTGATTATGCTAGCAATAAGGATAATAGAAAATCTACCACTGCTTATTTTTACACTTGGACTGGTAATTGTGTTTCATAGAAATCTCAACAACAATCTACGGTTGCTTTATCCTCTACTGAAGCTGAATATATTGCTGTTGTTGAAGCTTCTAAGGAAGTTGTTTGGCTTAAGGGTATTGTTAGTGAAATATCTCATAAACCTTGTGTTCTTGTAACTCATATGGACAATCAAAGTGTATTGTATTTGTGTAAAGATCCTGTTTATCATGAAAGATCTAAACATATTGATGTTAGAAATCATTTCATTCGAGATAAGGTTAAAAAGAAGCACTTCTTAGTTAAGAAAATTAAGGGCGACTTGAATCCTGCTGACTTTGGAACTAAAATTGTAACTGCTGATAAATTTGCTTTTTTGTAGAAATTTTCTACAGATTTTTTATGTTCCTTGAGTGTTGAATGCAGGTTATGGACTGATGACGGACAAAAATGATGGTCTTAGGCACACTATTGGGGAACAGAATCAGAGATTACATTGATACAAGAATCAGGAGGGCATTTGTTATGTTTTTTTTATTCTTGTTATACTATTTAACATAGGACTTGGAGTATAAAACTAGCACTTAGTAATATGGTCTATGTAGAGTTATGTAAATGAGTTCATATGATAGGTTGCTATGTGTTTGATCTAGATGCCTACTATGATCCAATGTTGCCACTTAGTTAGACTAAGTAAGGTAGCTTGGTGATTAAGTATGGTGACTAGTTCATCAACATTGGTATTCTATCATATGGGTTAGGAGATGCTTAGATGTAATGTGTATGTTGTGTACTTCTCCTGCTGGAAGTTGAAGGTTGTGCTTGGCGGCCCAAAACTGAAGCCCATCTCCTTGATCCAGTTTGAAGGCCTGCTTGTCTGGTTTGTTGGTAACTCGCTCACTTAAATATCTGAACCGGGTTTAATGGGATTTAAGTGAATGCGTTATAAAACGCTGTGTTTGGACTTTGATGAGCCTAGATATATATACTCACTGATGCAGCTCTTAAACCCTAGATCGAGAGCTTGAGTGCTTCGTCCACAGAGAAAAGGAGAGAGAGAACATAGAGATAGAGAAGAAGGTAGATCTTCTAAATATTGCTTTGAGCAAGAAGGATCCGTATGAGAAAAGAAGAAGAAGAGAGATTTGTTATCTCTTGGTTATGTTCTCACCATTGCTTCATTGGTTTGCAACAAAGACGAAGATCAATCTCAGATCTTCGACAAGGTGCCTTGAGAGGGCTTTTCTTCACCTTTGCTTCTTTGTATCTCCTGAGTTCTCTGTGTTTGCTTTCTTTGCTAGACCATAGGAAACGTGCTAGTATCTCTTGTCCAGTGTTTGTAATCTGTGTTCTTGGAAACCTAGTGAAACCCGGGACCGGATCTCCCCTCTTGAGGTCTCGCAGAGTAGGGGTATTTTCATACCACCGAACTGCGTCAACAAACTGCTTGTGTGATCATTTGTTTGTGTCTTTAGTTGGATCTACCACTAAGCAGTTTAGAATTGCTAGAAATAACATTCACATTTCACTTCTTGGGTCTTACGAGTAAGCTCTTTCAAGGCTTATCTTGAGTTCTAAATTTGAGTCAATCTAGTTGCATATAACATTCGTGCAATTTGTCCTTTCCGTTTGAGTCTTTTCTTCTATTTTGTTGAGTCAAACACGTTTTTGAAGTGACTGAAATTGAATTTCGTTTCTATCTAAAGCTTTTGTTTGACTAGGCATCGAACTCACGTGAGGTTTTTGATTAATAGAAGACAAGCCATCAACAAGCTTGTATCACACCACTAGAGAGTAAGAGAACCTTATTTTCTGAGTGATACACTTGCGAGGTGATTTTTGTTTTATCTAACCTAACGCGGTTGTTTGTTTTGATGAGTGTTTGGAATTATGTCTAAGTCACCAAATCCAGCAGGTACAAACAGCCTAGAATCGATTCACATCGAATTGTTCAACCTTTTCAAGGGCTTGCAAGATAGCATTGATGGTCTAAGTACAAAGTTGGCCACACTTGAGGCTGAAAGAAATTCCAATGCTACGCAGCCTTTAAGGCCTAATCCACAAGGCCAAAGAAACCATGCTTTCCAGGAGCATAATTCTGTCCCTTTTACTTCTAATATGCATGATTATCCTAATCAATATCTGAATTTTGCTTATGAGGCAGAGGATTATTCGGAGGATGAAGGATGGAGACATGAGTCACCTCCGTACCAGCCAATTGAGGTTTCCGCAGCCCCAAAGGGACCATGTTTAATCAATTAGAGTTTCTAATTCAGAATCTGAGGTTGTTTTGCATGATATCTCTAGAGATAGCATCATTGAGCATAAATCTGATTTAGTAGATGAAATTGGTAGTTGACGTCCAACCACCAAAAAAGTCAATAAATCAATTATAAAATCATAAAAGGAGTCTATTTTCATCATTGCAATTGATCATTGTCTTTTGTTTGAGTCTATTTCCGTTTCTCTCTTCTAGTCTAAGCTTTGTTTGAGTCTAACGAGTTTGTTCCTTGTTTGTGAGTTCTGGACACCAACCACCATCACACCACCATCAACCACTATTTTTCCCTCAGCCACATTAGTCTCACTTGAACCAGTTGAACCAGAACAAAACGTGGCTGCTTCTTTTCCAGCATCCAGAACACGCAGAACTGAAGTTGAAGTAGTTGTTTCCTTCCATCCAATACACGCCAAAATTGGAGTTGATTCAGCGTGTTTCCTACAAATCCGGCGCAAAGCTTGAAGTAGTTGTTTTCCTCCTACAGATCTAGCACGTTGAATAAGTTACAACAATCTAGGAGCTGAGATTTGATCTTATCCTGAAGATTTGCAGTAGCTTCGCCCACGTTTATCTACAAACAAGAATTTTTTTTTTATTTCTTTCAATTTTTGTTTATTTTTCTTTTCTGATTTCCTGAATCATGAAGTCAAAAAAAAGAGATAAAGAAAAAGAATGAAATCAAAAAAAAAATAAAAAAAAAGAAGAAGAAAAGGAATCAGAATCATTTTTTTCATTTCATGCTTTCTTATTTCATAAGTTGTACTCAGTCTAGTGTTATTACATATGTTTTAGTGTTATTCAGCAACAAAGAGGACTTCAAGAAAGGACTTAACTCAAGTATCTTGTCTCAACGGGAGGAAGAACCAAGCATCTCGTTGAACCTATCTAGCCACACCTAGCTACTGTCCATTTTCCGCCATCAAACACCATAGCCCAGGCTTCCTTAACCTCATCCTACGATGTCTAGGGTTCACTTCTTGGGTCTTACGAGTAAGTTCTTTCAAAGCTTATCTCGAGTTCTAAATTTTTGAGTCATTTAGTTGCATATATCATTCGTGCAATTATCCTTTCCGTTTGAGTCTTTTTTTCTATTTTGTTGAGTCAAACACGTTTTTGAAGTGACTGAAATCGAACCTTGTTTCTTTATAAAAGCTTTAGTTTGACTAAGCATCGAACTCACGTGAGGTTTTTGATTAATACAAGACGAGCCATCAAAAAGCTTGTATCACACCACTAGAGAGTGAGAGAACCTTTTTTTCTGAGTGATACACTTGTGAGGTGTTTTTGTTTAAACTAACCTAACGTGTTTGCTGTTGTTGAGTGCTTTGCATCATGTCAAGGACTTCCGTAGGTTCAAAAAGCCCTAAGCCTATCACACTGGAGTTGTTCAATCTCATCAAGAGCTTGAAAGATAGCATTGAGGGGCTAACTACAAGGATATCTACCTTGGAGACCTCTAGGGTGACCCCGGATTCTCGACCACTAGGAGGTAATTTGGAGATATGAGACAACTCGAGGGCGCAAAATCAAGCACACGATCGAGTTCCCCTTCAAAGTCAGCAAGTTGCGTTCCAAGTAGCAATGAATTCAAATGTTCCGCGGCCTTCTAGGCATGCCCATGGTTTTAGGCAACATTGCTTCCCAACCTGGTTGGTGAGACCTTGCTTTTGAGGAGCATATTTCTATCCTTTCTTCTCCAATTATTAATGATAATATGCCTAACTATCGTCACCAATTTCAAAATCCAGTTT
The DNA here is from genome assembly GCA_033239125.1 of Fagopyrum homotropicum. Classification (NCBI taxonomy): domain Eukaryota; kingdom Viridiplantae; phylum Streptophyta; class Magnoliopsida; order Caryophyllales; family Polygonaceae; genus Fagopyrum; species Fagopyrum homotropicum. Next base: position 67,464,502 of record BSWB01000005.1, read on the forward strand.
ATGATAATATGCCTAACTATCCTCACCAATTTCAGAATCCGGTTTATGACTTGGAAGAGGAGGACGATGGGGAGAATGAGGAATGGAGACCAGAATGGATGCCTAATGGATGGAGGAGGCGAGATTAGCCAAGGAGGCATCAGAAAGGGCGGCGTAATGATGAATGGAGACGTGAGCCCTATGGAGTCCAGCAAAGGAGAAACCGAGAACCGGAACATGACGGTCTTGGCAAAGGTGAAAGTCCCTAGTTTCGAGGGCAAATGTGATCCTGATGTGTATATGGCATGGGAGGAAAAGATAGAGCAAATATGATCATGCCATAACTTTCCCGAACTCAAAAAGGTACACTACGCAACCCTTGAATTTATTGACTATGCTATGATATGGTGGGACGATTTGGTGAAGGAAAGGAGAAGAACTTTGGATGCACCAGTAGCTACTTGAGAGCATATGAAGGCATTGATGAGAGCTCAGTTTGTTCCCCAACACTATACAAGGGAATAAAGGCAAAGGTTGGAGAACTTGAGGCAAGGATCAATGACTGTTGAGGAGACCTATAATGCCATGCAAATGGCCATGGTAAAGGCCAATGTGCGAGAAGATGAAGAATCAACAATGGCTAGGTATCTTCGTATCCTTAATTCAAGTTTTGCTAACGAAGTAGATCTTTTTCCCTATGGCTCTTTGACAGAACTACTCCATCTCGCAATCAAAGTGGAAAGGAAGATGAAAGCAAGAAATCAAGGAGGAAAGGCTTCTTATGGTGTCTCCAGCTCTTGGAAGAACCAAGGGAACCGCCAACAAGGAAGTTACAACAGGGAAGTGTCAAATAAGGAGAAAACATCCCCGGAACAAGGAGGACAACGTAAAGCACCTTCTACAGCCCCTCCTAAGCCCACGGCTACCTTCCCTAAGGGAACACAAGGGAGTACTTCAAACCCTTCATCTAGAGCTAGGGATATAGTGTGTTGTAAGTGTCAAGGTAGAGGACACATGATGAAAGACTGTCCTAACAAGAAAACATTGTTAATCAACCATTTAGGACAATATGAGTCCGAATCTCAGCATGAGCATGATAATGATGATTTTGAGCCTAATATGCTTGATCATGATGATTGGATGATGATGGGATTGAATATGAGCAGGGGGATTGTTTACTAGTTAAAAGAGTGTTATCTGACCATCCTAGCTCATTTCTAGCTAATAACTACATGCTTTGTGATCTTAATTTTCATGATGAACCTAATGGGCTTGAAAACGGAGGAAATGATCCTACTAACATGGTTTGTGATGAAAATCGTGAGCATGATAATTCCTTGATAGCTAGGAGAACTTTGAGTGCACAACCTAGCCCTTGTGAGGATAAACAAAGAGAGAACTTGTGTCATACTGGGTGTTTGGTTAAAGGAAAGGTGTGTAATGTTATCATTGATGGAGGTAGTTGTTGCAACATTGCTAGTACTGAATTGATTTCTAAGTTGCAAACTCCTACATTTTGTCACCCTAGACCATATAAGTTGAATTGGATGAATGATTGTGGTGAACTGAAGGTTAATTGGCAAGCTGATGCGGGAACATCCAAGCCAATTAATGGATGCAAGATTCCAAGTCCATCATGATGCTGATGAAGGGTCAAGCTCTAAGATGATTGCATTGCTCAACTTACTCTTGTCCAAGGACCATCATGGTCATCTCAACCTGGAGTCCAGATTCTTTGAGCTAACTCCATCTTTACCACCTCAAGGGACTCTAACAAGAGCGCAAGCTAAACGTCAAGCTGAGATGGATGCTCTTTTCCTAAACATGGTCCATGTAGCTCCACCAAGTCCACCTTCATCAAGTCTAAGGACCATCTTGTGGATCAACGACGAACACATCCCAACCAAGATGATTAATGGAGCTTAAATTGTATTTCTAGTTGCTGGGCGTGACGATGTGATTAATATGCCTAACTATCCTCACCAATTTCAAAATCCAGTTTATGATAATATGCCTAACTATCCTCACCAATTTCAAAATCCAGTTTATGACCAGGAAGAGGAGGACGATGGGGAGAATGAGGAATGGAGACCATAATGGATGCCTAATGGACGGAGGAGGCGAGATCAGCCAAGGAGGCATCAGAAAGTGCGACGTAATGATGAATGGAGACGTGAGCCCTATGGAGTCCAGCAAAGGAGAAACCGAGAACCGGAACATGACGGTCTTGGCAGAGGTGAAAGTCCCTAGTTTCGAGGGCAAATGTGATCCTGATGTGTATATGGCATGGGAGGCAAAGATAGAGCAAATATGATCATGCCATAACTTTCCCGAACACAAAAAGGTACACTACGCAACCCTTGAATTTATTAACTATGCTATGATATGGTGGGATGATTTGGTGAAGGAAAGGAGAAGAACTTTGGATGCACCAGTAGCTACTTGGGAGCATATGAAGACATTGATGAGAGCTCAGTTTGTTCCCCAACACTATACAAGGGAATAAAGGCAAAGGTTGGAGAACTTGAGGCAAGGGTCAATGACTGTTGAGGAGACCTATAATGCCATGCAAATGGCCATGGTAAAGGCCAATGTACGAGAAGATGAAGAATCAACAATGGCTAGGTATCTTCGTATCCTTAATTCAAGTTTTGCTAACGAAGTAGATCTTTTTCCCTATGGCTCTATGACAGAACTACTCCATCTCGCAATCAAAGTGGAAAGGAAGATGAAAGCAAGAAATCAAGGAGGAAAGGCTTCTTATGGTGTCTCCAGCTCTTGGAAGAACCAAGGGAACCGCCAACAAGGAAGTTACAACAGGGAAGTGTCAAATAAGGAGAAAACATCCCCGGAACAAGGAGGACAACGTAAAGCACCTTCTGCAGCCCTTCCTAAGCCCACGGCTACCTTCCCTAAGGGAACACAAGGGAGTACTTCTAACCCTTCATCTAGAGCTAGGGATATAGTGTGTTGTAAGTGTCAAGGTAGAGGACGCATGATGAAAGACTGTGCTAACAAGAATACATTGTTAATCAACCATTTAGGACAATATGAGTCCGAATCTGAGCATGAGCATGATCATGATGATTGGATGATGATGGGATTGAATATGAGCAGGGGGATTGTTTACTAAAAAGAGTGTTATCTGACCATCCTAGCTCATTTCTAGCTAATAACTACATGCTTTGTGATCTTGATTTTCATGTTGAACCTAATGGGCTTGAAAACGCAAGAAATGATCCTACTAACATGGTTTGTGATGAAAATCGTGAGCATGATAATTCCTTGATAGCTAGGAAAACTTTGAGTGCACAACCTAGCCCTTGTGAGGATAACCAAAGAGAGAACTTGTGTCATACTGGGTGTTTGGTTAAAGGAAAGGTGTGTAATGTTATCATTGATGGAGGTAGTTGTTGCAACATTGCTAATACTGAATTGATTTCTAAGTTGCAAACTCCTACATTTTGTCACCCTAGACCATATAAGTTGCATTGGATGAATGATTGTGGTGAACTGAAGGTTAATTGGCAAGCTGATGCGGGAACATCCAAGCCAATTAATGGATGCAAGATTCCAAGTCCATCATGATGCTGATGAAGGGTCAAGCTCTAAGATGATTGCATTGCTCAACTTACTCTTGTCCAAGGACCATCATGGTCATCTCAACCTGGAGTCCAGATTCTTTGAGCTAACTCCATCTTTACCACCTCAAGGGACTCTAACAAGAGCGCAAGCTAAACGTCAAGCTGAGATGGATGCTCTTTTCCTAAACATGGTCCATGTAGCTCCACCAAGTCCACCTTCATCAAGTCTAAGGACCATCTTGTGGATCAACGACGAACACATCCCAACCAAGATGATTAATGGAGCTTAAATTGTATTTCTAGTTGCTGGGCGTGACGATGTGATTAATATGCCTAACTATCCTCACCAATTTCAAAATCCAGTTTATGATAATATGCCTAACTATCCTCACCAATTTCAAAATCCAGTTTATGACCAGGAAGAGGAGGACGATGGGGAGAATGAGGAATGGAGACCATAATGGATGCCTAATGGACGGAGGAGGCGAGATCAGCCAAGGAGGCATCAGAAAGTGCGACATAATGATGAATGGAGACGTGAGCCCTATGGAGTCCAGCAAAGGAGAAACCGAGAACCGGAACATGACGGTCTTGGCAGAGGTGAAAGTCCCTAGTTTCGAGGGCAAATGTGATCCTGATGTGTATATGGCATGGGAGGCAAAGATAGAGCAAATATGATCATGTCATAACTTTCCCGAACACAAAAAGGTACACCACGCAACCCTTGAATTTATTAACTTTGCTATGATATGGTGGGACGATTTGGTGAAGGAAAGGAGAAGAACTTTGGATGCACCAGTAGCTACTTGGGAGCATATGAAGACATTGATGAGAGCTCAGTTTGTTCCCCAACACTATACAAGGGAATAAAGGCAAAGGTTGGAGAACTTGAGGCAAGGATCAATGACTGTTGAGGAGACCTATAATGCCATGCAAATGGCCATGGTAAAGGCCAATGTACGAGAAGATGAAGAATCAACAATGGCTAGGTATCTTCGTATCCTTAATTCAAGTTTTGCTAACGAAGTAGATCTTTTTCCCTATGGCTTTGTGACAGAACTACTCCATCTCGCAATCAAAGTGGAAAGGAAGATGAAAGCAAGAAATTAAGGAGGAAAAGCTTCTTATGGTGTCTCCAGCTCTTGGAAGAACCAAGGGAACCGCCAACAAGGAAGTTACAACAGGGAAGTGTCAAATAAGGAGAAAACATCCCCGGAACAAGGAGGACAACGTAAAGCACCTTCTGCAGCCCTTCCTAAGCCCACGGCTACCTTCCCTAAGGGAACACAAGGGAGTACTTCTAACCCTTCATCTAGAGCTAGGGATATAGTGTGTTGTAAGTGTCAAGGTAGAGGACGCATGATGAAAGACTGTCCGAACAAGAAAACATTGTTAATCAACCATTCAGGATAATATGAGTCCGAATCTGAGCATGAGCATAATAATGATGATTTTGAGCCTAATATGCATGATCATGATGATTGGATGATGATGGGATTGAATATGAGCAGGGGGATTGTTTACTAGTTAAAAGAGTGTTATCTGACCATCCTAGCTAATTTCTAGCTAATAACTACATGCTTTGTGATCTTGATTTTCATGATGAACCTAATGGGCTTGAAAACGCAGGAAATGATCCTACTAACATGGTTTGTGATGAAAATCGTGAGTATGATAATTCCTTGATAGCTAGGAGAACTTTGAGTGCACAACCTAGCCCTTGTGAGGATAACCAAAGAGAGAACTTGTGTCATACTGGGTGTTTGGTTAAAGAAAAGGTATGTAATGTTATCATTGATGGAGGTAGTTGTTGCAACATTGCTAGTACTTAATTGATTTCTAAGTTGCAAATTCCTACATTTTGTCACCTTAGAACATATAAGCTGCATTGGATGAATGATTGTGGTGAACTGAAGGTTAATAGGCAAGCTGATGCGGGAACATCCAAGCCAATTAATGGGTGCAAGATTCCAAGTCCATCATGATGCTGATGAAGGGTCAAGCTCTAAGATGATTGCATTGCTCAACTTACTCTTGTCCAAGGACCATCATGGTCATCTCAACCTGGTGTCCAGATTCATTGAGCTAACTCCATCTTTACCACCTCAAGGGACTCTAACAAGAGCGCAAGCTAAATGCCAAGCTGAGATGGATGCACTTTTCCTAAACATGGTCCATGAAGCTCCACCAAGTCCACCTTCATCAAGTGTAAGGATCATCTTGTGGATCAACGACAAACACATCCCAACCAAGATGATTAATGGAGTTTAAATTGTATTTCTAGTTGCTAGGCAGGCCTTGGACGCATTTCAAAGGACACACGGAGGCCTTGAAATCAGATACAAGGGGTTTCACGTGTGTGCATGTGCATGGCTGGAACATTCGTTTAAGTATGTGGAGGTGAGAGGATTTATAGGAGAGTTTAATTAGGCCCAATTGTGTTCTATGTTTGTTGGGCTTTATTTAACTCTCTTTAAATGTAGTTATTGTATGTTTCTTTTTTTCTATTTTAAAAGAAAAGGCCTAGGATGTATATAAAGCCTTTTCTCTCTTCTTTTGTAGTTAGACAAGTTTTATACAAGTTTTGCTGAGAGCATTTCAGAATTGAATCCAAGAGAATTCATTCGTTCTTGTCTCGTGAGTGTGTGTGTGATCTGGCTTTCTCGTTCTTGTTTATGCCAATCTCTTTCGGGATTGGTGTTGGAAGTCGAACAAGGCACCCTCTTCGTGCTCTCGATTCTCAGATCGATTGTATGGAGTTGTAAAAAGTAGGGTCGAATCGTCACTGGTTTGGTTCTTGGATCTTGAATCCAAGGGTTCTATCATTGTTCCTTTCGGTTCTTCTTGTCCCTTTCTCTTTTCTCGTTTTCATTGTTGTCCATGTTTGTTAATTTTGTGTGTTCTTCATTCTTCAGAACAGGTTGTTCGTCTAGATCCGTTCTTCGCGGCTAATCCCCACATCAATTGGGTCTTACGAGTAAGTTCTTTCAAAGCTTATCTCGAGTTCTAAATTTTTGAGTCGTTTAGTTGCATATATCATTCGTGCAATTATCCTTTCCGTTTGAGTCTTTTCTTCTATTTTGTTGAGTCAAACACGTTTTTGAAGTGACTGAAATCGAACCTTGTTTCTTTATAAAAGTTTTAGTTTGACTAAGCATCGAACTCACGTGAGGTTTTTGATTAATACAAGACGAGCCATCAAAAAGCATGTATCACACCACTAGAGAGTGAGAGAACCTTATTTTCTGAGTGATACACTTGTGAGGTGTTTTTGTTTAAACTAACCTAACGTGTTTGCTGTTGTTGAGTGCTTTGCATCATGTCAGGGACTTCCGTAGGTTCAAAAAGCCCTAAGCCTATCACACCGGAGTTGTTCAATCTCATCAAGAGCTTGGAAGATAGCATTGAGGGGCTAACTACAAGGATATCTACCTTGGAGACCTCTAGGGTGACCCCGGATTCTCGACCACTAGGAGGTAACTAGGAGATAGGAGACAACTCGAGGGCACAAAATCAAGCACACGATCGAGTTCCCCTTCAAAGTCAGCAAGCTGCGTTCCAAGTAGCAATGAATTCAAATGTTCCGCAGCCTTCTAGGCAAGCCCATGGTTTTAGGCAACATTGCTTCCCAACCTGGTTGGTGAGACCTTGCTTTTGAGGATCATATTTCTATCCTTTCTTCTCCAATTATTAATGATAATATGCCTAACTATCCTCACCAATTTCAAAATCCAATTTATGATAATATGCCTAACTATCCTCACCAATTTCAGAATCCAGTTTATGACCAGGAAGAGGAGGACGATGGGGAGAATGAGGAATGGAGACCAGAATGGATGCCTAATGGACGGAGGAGGCGAGATCAGCCAAGGAGGCATCATAAAGGGCGACGTAATGATGAATGGAGACGTGAGCCCTATGGAGTCCAGCAAAGGAGAAACCGAGAACCGGAACATGACGGTCTTGGCAAAGGTGAAAGTCCCTAGTTTCGAGGGCAAATGTGATCCTGATGTGTATATGGCATGGGAGGCAAAGATAGAGCAAATATGATCATGCCATAACTTTCCCGAACACAAAAAGGTACACTACGCAACCCTTGAATTTATTGACTATGCTATGATATGGTGGGACGATTTGGTGAAGGAAAGGAGAAGAACTTTGGATGCACCAGTAGCTACTTAGGAGCATATGAAGGCATTGATGAGAGCTCAGTTTGTTCCTCAACACTATACAAGGGAATAAAGGCAAAGGTTGGAGAACTTGAGGCAAGGGTCAATGACTGTTGAGGAGACCTATAATGCCATGCAAATGGCCATGGTAAAGGCCAATGTGCGAGAAGATGAAGAATCAACAATGGCTAGGTATCTTCGTATCCTTAATTCAAGTTTTGCTAACGAAGTAGATCTTTTTCCCTATGGCTCTATGACAGAACTACTCCATCTCGCAATCAAAGTGGAAAGGAAGATGAAAGCAAGAAATTAAGGAGGAAAGGTTTCTTATGGTGTCTCCAGCTCTTGGAAGAACCAAGGGAACCGCCAACAAGGAAGTTACAACAGGGAAGTGTCAAATAAGGAGAAAACATCCCCGGAACAAGGAGGACAACGTAAAGCACCTTCTGCAGCCCTTCCTAAGCCCACGGCTACCTTCCCTAAGGGAACACAAGGGAGTACTTCTAACCCTTCATCTAGAGCTAGGGATATAGTGTGTTGTAAGTGTCAAGGTAGAGGACGCATGATGAAAGACTGTGCTAACAAGAATACATTGTTAATCAACCATTTAGGACAATATGAGTCCGAATCTGAGCATGAGCATGATCATGATGATTGGATGATGATGGGATTGAATATGAGCAGGGGGATTGTTTACTAGTTAAAAGAGTGTTATCTGACCATCCTAGCTCATTTCTAGCTAATAACTACATGCTTTGTGATCTTGATTTTCATGATGAACCTAATGGGCTTGAAAACGCAAGAAATGATCCTACTAACATGGTTTGTGATGAAAATCGTGAGCATGATAATTCCTTGATAGCTAGGAAAACTTTGAGTGCACAACCTAGCCCTTGTGAGGATAACCAAAGAGAGAACTTGTGTCATACTGGGTGTTTGGTTAAAGGAAAGGTGTGTAATGTTATCATTGATGGAGGTAGTTGTTGCAACATTGCTAATACTGAATTGATTTCTAAGTTGCAAATTCCTACATTTTGTCACCCTAGACCATATAAGCTGCATTAGATGAATGATTGTGGTGAACTGAAGGTTAATAGGCAAGCTGATGCGGGAACATCCAAGCCAATTAATGGATGCAAGATTCCAAGTCCATCATGATGCTGATGAAGGGTCAAGCTCTAAGATGATTGCATTGCTCAACTTACTCTTGTCCAAGGACCATCATGGTCATCTCAACCTGGAGTCCAGATTCATTGAGCTAACTCCATCTTTACCACCTCAAGGGACTCTAACAAGAGTGCAAGCTAAACGTCAAGCTGAGATGGATGCTCTTTTCCTAAACATGGTCCATGAAGCTCCACCAAGTCCACCTTCATCAAGTCTAAGGACCATCTTGTGGATCAACGACGAACAAATCCCAACTAAGATGATTAATGGAGCTTAAATTGTATTTCTAGTTGCTGGGCAGGCCTTGGGACGCATTTCAAAGGACAGACGGAGGCCTTGAAATCAGATACAAGGGGTTTCACGTGTGTGCATGTGCATGGCTGGAACATTCATTTAAGTATGTGGAGGTGAGAGGATTTATAGGAGAGTTTAATTAGGCCCAATTGTGTTCTATGTTTGTTGGGCTTTATTTAACTCTCTTTAAATGTAGTTATTGTAATTAGTTTCTTTTTTTCTATTTTAGAAGAAAAGGCCTAGGATGTATATAAAGCATTTTCTCTCTTCTTTTGTAGTTAGACAAGTTTTATACAAGTTTTGCTGAGAGCATTTCAGAATTGAATCCAAGAGAATTCAATCGTTCTTGTCTCATGAGTGTGTGTGTGCTCTGGCTTTCTCGTTCTTGTTTATGTCAATCTCTTTCGGGATTGGTATTGGAAGTCGAACAAGGCACCCTCTTCATGCTCTCGATTCTCAGATCGATTGTGTGGTGTTGTAAAAAGCAGGGTCGAATCGTCACTGGTTTGGTTCTTGGATCTTGAATCCAAGGGTTCTATCATTGTTCCTTTCGGTTCTTCTTGTCCCTTTCTGTTTTCTCGTTTTCATTGCTGTCCATGTTTGTTAATTTTGTGTGTTCTTCATTCTTCAGAACAGGTTGTTCGTCTAGATCCGTTCTTCGCGGCTAATCCTCGCATCAATTGGTATCAGAGCATTGTTGACGTCCAACCACCAAAAAGAGTCGGTAAATCAATCATAAAATCACAAAAAGAGTTTGTTTTGATCATTGCAGTTGATCATTGTCTTTTGTTTGAGTCTATTTCCGTTTCCTATTCTATTCTAAGCTTTGTTTGAGTCTAACAAGTTTGTTCCTTTGTTTGTGCGTTTTGGACATCGGAAACCACCCCTTCACCACCACCAACTACCACGCCAACCACCAGCCACGATTACCATCCATTTCGAACCATAAACTGACCAAAACAAAAAAAAAATTAGCCCAAAAAAAAACGTGGCTAGCTGTTTCCATTTCAGATCCCACAAAATTACCCTCTCTCCTCCACAATATCTGCTTAATTTGAATTCCCTCTCACTTGAGTAGCTATTTACTTGGTCAACCATATCTTTTTTCAACAAATTGAGGATTTACTTGGCTTTTCTTTAATTTCTTAGTCCACTTCTGTTATTTCGATTTTAGTTGCTGATTATCTTCCATTTTAGTGTCTTTATTTCATAAATCGATAGCCAGCCCTCTTAGTTGTTATAGGATTTTATTTCTTTCTTTTTTTTTTCTTTTCTTTTGTTTCATTTGAATTCAAATCAAGTCTGATTTCTTAAGCTAAAAAAAACGAAAGAAAGAAAAGAAAAAGAATCCGAAATTCAAAAAAAAAAAGAATCAGATTTTGTTTCTCATTTTATTTGCTATTTCCATTTCATTCTAGTCTTGTTATTTTATTTCAAGTTTTTATTTCATAGGTTGTAATTAGCCTAAGTTTGTTACTTGTATTTAGTGCTACTTCAGCAAGTAAAGTGGACTTCAAGAAGGACTTAAACTCAAGCATATCACCTCATTAAAAGGAAGAACCAAGTTGCCTCGTTGAGCCTATCTAACCATGCCAAGACCCTCACTAATTCCTAACCATTTCGGCCATCTAAACCATAGCTCAGCCTTGACTAGCTTACCCTTCGGTGTCTAAGGTTCACTTTCTTGGGTCTTACGAGTAACCTCTTTCAATGCTTATCTTGAGTTCTAAATTTGAGTCAATCTAGTTGCATATAACATTCGTGCAATTTGTCCTTTCCGTTTGAGTCTTTTCTTATATTTTTTTGAGTCAAACACGTTTTTGAAGTGACTGAAATTAAATTTCGTTTCTACCTAAAGCTTTTTGTTTGACTATGCATCGAACTCACGTGAGGTTTTTGATTAATACAAGACGAGTTGTATCACACCACTAGAGAGTGAGAGAACCTTATTTTCTGAGTGATACACTTGCGAGGTGATTTTTGTTTTATCTAACCTAACGCGTTTGTTTGTTTTGATGAGTGTTTGGAAATATGTCTATGTCACCAAATCCAGCAGGTACAAACAACCTAGAATCGATTCACATCGAATTGTTCAACCTTTTCAAGGGCTTGCAAGATAGCATTGATGGTCTAAGTACAAAGTTGGCCACCCTTGAGGCTGAAAGAAATTCCAATGCTACGCAGCCTTTAAGGCCTAATCCACAAGGCCAAAAAAACCATGCTTTCCAGGAGCATAATTATGTCCCTTTTACTTCTAATATGCATGATTATCCTAATCAATATCTGAATTTTGCTTATGAGGCAGAGGATTATTCGGAGGATGAAGGATGGAGACATGAGTCACCTCCGTACCAGCCAATTGAGGTTTCCGCAGCCCCAAAGGGATGTAATTCTATACCTTCTACTACCATGTTTAATCAATTAGAGTTGCTAAATTCAGAATCTGAGGTTGTTTTGCATGATATCTCTAGAGATAGCATTATTGAGCATAAATCTGATTTAGTAGATGAAATTGGTAGTTGACGTCCAACCACCAAAAAGTCGGTAATTCAATTATAAAATCACAAAAGGAGTCTGTTTTGATCATTGCAATTGATCATTGTCTTTTGTTTGAGTCTATTTCCGTTTCTCTCTTCTACTCTAAGCTTTGTTTGAGTCTAACGAGTTTGTTCCTTGTTTGTGAGTTCTGGATACCAACCACCATCACACCACCATCAACCACTATTTTTCCCTCAGCCACATTAGTCTCACTTGAACCAGTTGAACCAGAACCAAACGTGGCTGCTTCTTTTCCTGCATCCAGAACACGCAGAACTGAAGTTGAAGTAGTTGTTTCCCTCCATCCAATACACGCCAAAATTGGAGTTGATTCACCGTGTTTCCGACAAATCCGGCGCAGAGCTTGAAGTAGTTGTTTTCCTCCTACAGATATGGCACGTTGAATAAGTTGCAACAATCTAGGAGCTGAGATTTGATCTTATCCTGAAGATTTGCAGTAGCTTGGCCCACATTTATCTACAAACAAGAATTTGTTTTTTTTATTTCTTTCAATTTTTGTTTATTCTTCTTTTCTGATTTCCTGAATCATGAAGTCAAAAAAAAAAGAGATAAAAGAAAAAGAAAGAAATAAAAAATAAATAAAAAAAAAGAAGAAAAGGAATCAGAATCATTTTTTTCATTTCATGCTTTCTTATTTCATAGGTTGTAATTAGTCTAATGTTATTACATTTGTTTTAGTGTTATTCAGCAACAAAGAGGACTTCAAGAAAGGACTTAAGTCAAGTATCTTGTCTCAGCGGGAGGAAGAACCAAGCATCTCGTTGAACCTATCTAGCCACACCTAGCTACTGTCCATTTTCCGCCATCAAACACCATAGCCCAGGATTCCTTAACCTCATCCTACGGTTTCTAGGGTTCACTTCTTGGGTCTTACGAGTAAGTTCTTTCAAAGCTTATCTCGAGTTCTAAATTTTTGAGTCATTTAGTTGCATATATCATTCGTGCAATTATCCTTTCCGTTTGAGTCTTTTCTTCTATTTTGTTGAGTCAAACACGTTTTTGAAGTGATTGAAATCGAACCTTGTTTCTTTATAAAAGCTTTAGTTTGACTAAGCATCGAACTCACGTGAGGTTTTTGATTAATACAAGACGAGCCATCAAAAAGCTTGTATCACACCACTAGAGAGTGAGAGAACCTTATTTTCTGAGTATACACTTGTGAGGTGTTTTTGTTTAAACTAACCTAACGTGTTTGCTGTTGTTGAGTGCTTTGCTTCATGTTAGGGACTTCTGTAGGTTCAAAGAGCCCTAAGCCTATCACACCGGAGTTGTTCAATCTCATCAAGAGCTTGAAAGATATCATTGAGGGGCTAACTATAAGGATATCTACCTTGGAGACCTCTAGGGTGACCCCGGATTCTCGACCACTAGGAGGTAACTTGGAGATAGGAGACAACTCGAGGGCGCAAAATAAAGCACACGATCGAGTTCCTCTTCAAAGTCAGCAAGCTGCGTTCCAAGTAGCAATGAATTCAAATGTTCCACAGCCTTCTAGGCATGCCCATGGTTATAGGCAACATTGCTTCCCAACCGGGTTGGTGAGACCTTGCTTTTGAGGAGCATATTTCTATCCTTTCTTCTCCAATTATTAATGATAATATGCCTAACTATCCTCACCAATTTCAAAATACAGTTTATGATAATATGCCTAACTATCCTCACCAATTTCAGAATCCAGTTTATCACCAGGAAGAGGAGGACGATGGGGAGAATGAGGAATGGAGACCAGAATGGATGCCTAATGGACGGAGGAGGCGAGATCAGCCAAGGAGGCATCAGAAAGGGCGACGTAATGATGAATGGAGACGTGAGCCCTATGGAGTCCAATAAAGGAGAAGCCGAGAACCGGAACATGACGGTCTTGGCAAAGGTGAAAGTCCCTAGTTTCGAGGGCAAATGTGATCCTGATGTGTATATGGCATGGGAGGCAAAGATAGAGCAAATATGATCATCCCATAACTTTCCCGAACACAAAAAGGTACACTACGCAACCCTTGAATTTATTGACTATGCTATGATATGGTGGGATGATTTGGTGAAGGAAAGGAGAAGAACTTTGGATGCACCAGTAGCTACTTGGGAGCATATGAAGGCATTGATGAGAGCTCAGTTTGTTCCCCAACACTATACAAGGGAATAAAGGAAAAGGTTGGAGAACTTGAGGCAAGGATCAATGACTGTTGAGGAGACCTATAATGCCATGCAAATGGCCATGGTAAAGGCCAATGTGCGAGAAGTTGAAGAATCAACAATGGCTATGTATCTTCGTATCCTTAATTCAAGTTTTGCTAACGAAGTAGATCTTTTTCCCTATGGCTCTGTGACAGAACTACTCCATCTCGCAATCAAAGTGGAAAGGAAGATAAAAGCAAGGAATTAAGGAGGAAAGGCTTCTTATGGTGTCTCCAACTCTTGGAAGAACCAAGGGAACCGCCAACAAGGAAGTTACAAGAGGGAAGTGTCAAATAAGGAGAAAACATCCCCGGAACAAGGAGGACAACGTAAAACACCTTCTGCAGCCCTTCCTAAGCCCACGGCTACCTTCCCTAAGGGAACACAAGGGAGTACTTCTAACCCTTCATGTAGAGCTAGGGATATAGTGTGTTGTAAGTGTCAAGGTAGAGGACGCATGATGAAAGACTGTCCTAACAAGAAAACATTGTTAATCAACCATTTAGGACAATATGAGTCCGAATCTAAGCATGAGCATGATAATGATGATTTTGAGCCTAATATGCATGATCATGATGATTGGATGATGATGGGATTGAATATGAGCAGGGGGATTGTTTACTAGTTAAAAGAGTGTTATCTGACCATCCTAGCTCATTTCTAGCTAATAACTACATGTTTGTGATCTTGATTTTCATGATGAACCTAATGGGCTTGAAAACACATGAAATGATCCTACTACCATGGTTTGTGAAGAAAATCGTGAGCATGATAATTCCTTGATAGCTAGGAAAAATTTAAGTACACAACCTAGCTCTTGTGAGGATAACCAAAGAGAGAACTTGTGTCATACTCGGTGTTTGGTTAAAGAAAAGGTGTGTAATGTTATCATTGATGGAGGTAGTTGTTGCAACATTGCTAGTACTGAATTGATTTCTAAGTTTCAAATTCCTACATTTTGTCACCCTAGACCATATAAGTTGCATTGGATGAATGATTGTGGTGAACTGAAGGTTAATAGGCAAGCTGATGCGGGAACATCCAAGCCAATTAATGGATGCAAGATTCCAAGTCCATCATGATGCTGATGAAGGGTCAAGTTCTAAGATGATTGCATTGCTCAACTTACTCTTGTCCAAGGACCATCATGGTCATCTCAACCTGGAGTCCAGATTCATTGAGCTAACTCCATCTTTACCACCTCAAGGGACTCTAACAAGAGCGCAAGCTAAACGTCAAGCTGAGATGGATGCTTTTTTCCTAAACATGGTCCATGAAGCTCCACCAAGTCCACCTTCATCAAGTCTAAGGACCATCTTGTGGATCAACGACGAACACATCCCAACCAAGATGATTAATGGAGCTTAAATTGTATTTCTAGTTGCTGGGCAGGCCTTGGGACGCATTTCAAAGGACAGACGGAGGCCTTGAAATCAGATACAAGGGGTTTCACGTGTGTGCATGTGCATGGCTGGAACATTCATTTAAGTATGTGGAGGTGAGAGGATTTATAGGAGAGTTTAATTAGGCCCAATTGTGTTTTATGTTTGTTGGGTTTTATTTAACTCTCTTTAAATGTAGTTATTGTAATTAGTTTCTTTTTTTCTATTTTAGAAGAAAAGGCTTAGTATGTATATAAAGCCTTTTCTCTCTTCTTTTGTAGTTAGACGAGTTTTATACAAGTTTTGCTGAGAGCATTTCAGAATTGAATCCAAGAGAATTCAATCGTTCTTGTCTCGTGAGTGTGTGCGTGATCTGGCTTTCTCGTTCTTGTTTATGTCAATCTCTTTCGGGATTGGTGTTGGAAGTCGAACAAGGCACCCTCTTTGTGCTCTCGATTCTCAGATCGATTGTATGGAGTTGTAAGAAGCAGGGTCGAATCGTCACTGGTTTGGTTCTTGGATCTTGAATCCAAGGGTTCTATCATTGTTCCTTTCGGTTCTTCTTGTCCCTTTCTGTTTTCTCGTTTTTATTGCTGTCCATGTTTGTTAATTTTGTGTGTTCTTCATTCTTCAGATCAGGTTGTTCGTCTAGATCCGTTCTTCGCGGCTAATCCCCACATCAATTGGGTCTTACGAGTAAGTTCTTTCAAAGCTTATCTCGAGTTCTAAATTTTTGAGTCATTTAGTTGCATATATCATTCGTGCAATTATCCTTTCCGTTTCAGTCTTCTCTTCTATTTTGTTGAGTCAAACACGTTTTTGAAGTGACTGAAATCAAACCTTGTTTCTTTATAAAAGATTTTGTTTGACTAAGCATCGAACTCACGTGAGGTTTTTGATTAATACCAGACGAGCCATCAAAAAGCTTGTATCACACCACTAGAGAGTGAGAGAACCTTAGTTCTGAGTGATACACTTGTGAGTTGTTTTTGTTTAAACTAACCTAACGTGTTTGCTGTTGTTGAGTGCTTTGCATCATGTCAGGGACTTCCGTAGGTTCAAAAAGTCCTAAGCCTATCACACCGGAGTTGTTCAATCTCATCAAGAGCTTGGAAGATAGCATTGAGGGGCTAACTACAAGGATATCTACCTTGGAGACCTCTAGGGTGACCCCGGATTCTCGACCACTAGGAGGTAACTAGGAGATAGGAGACAACTCGAGGGCGCAAAATCAAGCACACGATCGAGTTCCCCTTCAAAGTCAGCAAGCTGCGTTCCAAGTAGCAATGAATTCAAATGTTCCGCAGCCTTCTGGGCATGCCCATGGTTTTAGGCAACATTGCTTCCCAACCTGGTTGGTGAGACCTTGCTTTTGAGGAGCATATTTCTATCCTTTCTTCTCCTATTATTAATGATAATATGCCTAACTATCCTCACCAATTTCAAAATCCAGTTTATGATAATATGCCTAACTATCCTCACCAATATCAGAATCTAGTTTATGACCAGGAAGAGGAGGACGATGGGGAGAATGAGGAATGGAGACCAGAATGGATGCCTAATGGACGGAGGAGGCGAGACCAGCCAAGGAGGCATCAGAAAGGGCGACGTAATGATGAATGGAGACATGAGCCCTATGGAGTCCAGCAAAGGAGAAACCGAGAACCGGAACATGACGTTCTTGGCAAAGGTGAAAGTCCCTAGTTTCGAGGGCAAATGTGATCCTGATGTGTATATGGCATGGGAGGCAAAGATAGAGCAAATATGATCATGCCATAACTTTCCCGAACACAAAAAAGTACATTACACAACCCTTGAATTTATTGACTATGCTATGATATGGTGGGACGATTTGGTGAAGGAAAGGAGAAGAACTTTGGATGCACCAGTAGCTACTTGGGAGCATATGAAGGCATTGATGAGAGCTTAGTTTGTTCCCCAACACTATACAAGGGAATAAAGGCAAAGGTTGGAGAACTTGAGGCAAGGATCAATGACTGTTGAGGAGACCTATAATGCCATGCAAATGGCCATGGTAAAGGCCAAT
This sequence comes from Fagopyrum homotropicum, assembly GCA_033239125.1. Taxonomy (NCBI): domain Eukaryota; kingdom Viridiplantae; phylum Streptophyta; class Magnoliopsida; order Caryophyllales; family Polygonaceae; genus Fagopyrum; species Fagopyrum homotropicum. The sequence continues at coordinate 67,481,855 of BSWB01000005.1, forward strand.
GTGCGAGAAGATGAAGAATCAACAATGGCTAGGTATCTTCGTATCCTTAATTCAAGTTTTGCTAACGAAGTAGATCTTTTTCCCTATGGCTCTATGACAGAACTACTCCATCTCGCAATCAAAGTGGAAAGGAAGATGAAAGCAAGAAATTAAGGAGGAAAGGCTTCTTATGGTGTCTCCATCTCTTGGAAGAACCAAGGGAACCGCCAACAAGGAAGTTACAACAGGGAAGTGTCAAATAAGGAGAAAACATCCCCGGAACAAGGAGGACAACATAAACCACCTTCTGCAGCCCTTCCTAAGCCCACGGCTACCTTCCCTAAGGGAACACAAGGGAGTACTTCTAACCCTTCATCTAGAGCTAGGGATATAGTGTGTTGTAAGTGTCAAGGTAGAGGACGCATGATGAAAGACTGTCCTAACAAGAAAACATTGTTAATCAACCATTCAGGACAATATGAGTCCGAATCTGAGCATGAGCAAGATAATGATGATTTTGAGCCTAATATGCATGATCATGATGATTGGATGATGATGGGATTGAATATGAGCATGGGGATTGTTTACTAGTTAAAAAAGTGTTATCTGACCATCCAAGCTCATTTCTAGCTAATAACTACATGCTTTGTGATCTTGATTTTCATGATGAACCTAATGGGCTTGAAAACGCAGGAAATGATCCTACTAACATGGTTTGTGATGAAAATCGTGAGCATGATAATTCCTTGATAGCTAGGAGAACTTTGAGTGCACAACCTAGCCCTTGTGAGGATAACCAAAGAGAGAACTTGTGTCATACTGGGTGTTTGTTTAAAGAAAAGGTGTGTAATGTTATCATTGATGGAAGTAGTTGTTGCAACATTGCTAGTACTGAATTGATTTCTAAGTTGCAAAATCCTACCTTTTGTCACCCTAGACCATATAAGCTGCATTGGATGAAGGATTGTTGTGAACTGAAGGTTAATAGGCAAGCTGATACGGGAACATCCAAGCCAATTAATGGATGCAAGATTCCAAGTCCATCATGATGCTGATGAAGGGTCAAGTTCTAAGATGATTGTATTGCTCAACTTACTCTTGTCCAAGGACCATCATGGTCATCTCAACCTGGAGTCCAGATTCATTGAGCTAACTCCATCTTTACCACCTCAAGGGACTCTAACAAGAGCACAAGCTAAACGTCAAGCTGAGATGGATGCTCTTTTCCTAAACATGGTCCATGAAGCTCCACCAAGTCCACCTTCATCAAGTCTAAGGACCATCTTGTGGATCAACGACGAACACATCCCAACCAAGATGATTAATGGAGTTTAAATTGTATTTCTAGTTGCTAGGCAGGCCTTGGGACGCATTTCAAAGGACAGACGGAGGCCTTGAAATCAGATACAAGGGGTTTCACGTGTGTGCATGTGCATGGCTGGAACATTCATTTAAGTATGTGGAGGTGAGAGGATTTATAGGAGAGTTTAATTAGGCCCAATTGTGTTCTATGTTTGTTGGGCTTTATTTAACTCTCTTTAAATGTAGTTATTGTAATTAGTTTCTTTTTTTCTATTTTAGAAGAAAAGGCCTAGGATGTATATAAAGCCTTTTCTCTCTTCTTTTGTTGTTAGACAAGTTTTATACAAGTTTTGCTGAGAGCATTTCAGAATTGAATCCATGAGAATCCAATCGTTCTTGTCTCGTGAGTGTGTGTGTGATCTGGTTTTCTCGTTCTTGTTTATGTCAATCTCTTTCGGGATTGGTGTTGGAAGTCGAACAAGGCACCCTCTTCGTGCTCTCGATTCTCATATCGAATCGTCACTGGTTTGGTTCTTGGATCTTGAATCCAAGGGTTCTATCATTGTTCCATTCGGTTCTTCTTGTCCCTTTCTCTTTTCTCGTTTTCATTGCTGTCCAAGTTTGTTAATTTTGTGTGTTCTTCATTCTTCAGAACATGTTGTTCGTCTATATCCGTTCTTCGCGGCTAATCCCCACATCAATTGGGTCTTACGAGTAAGTTCTTACAAAGCTTATCTCGAGTTCTAAATTTTTGAGTCATTTAGTTGCATATATCACTCGTGCAATTATCCTTTCCGTTTGAGTCTTTTCTTCTATTTTGTTGAGTCAAACACGTTTTTGAAGTGACTGAAATCGAACCTTGTTTCTTTATAAAAGCTTTAGTTTGACTAAGCATCGAACTCACGTGAGGTTTTTGATTAATACAAGACGAGCCATCAAAAAGCTTGTATCACACCACTAGAGAGTGAGAGAACCTTATTTTCTGAGTGATACACTTGTGAGGTGTTTTTGTTTAAACTAACCTAACGTGTTTGCTGTTGTTGAGTGCTTTGCATCATGTCAGGGACTTCCGTAGGTTCAAAAAGCCCTAAGCCTATCACACCGGAGTTGTTCAATCTCATCAAGAGCTTGAAAGATAGCATTGAGGGGCTAACTACAAGGATATCTACCTTGGAGACCTCTAGGGTGACCCCGGATTCTCGACCACTAGGAGGTAACTTGGAGATAGGAGACAACTCGAGGGTGCAAAATCAAGCACACGATCGAGTTCCCCTTCAAAGTCAGCAAGCTGCGTTCCAAGTAGCAATGAATTCAAATGTTCCGCAGCCTTCTAGGCATGCCCATGGTTTTAGGCAACATTGCTTCCCAACCTGGTTGGTGAGACCTTGCTTTTGAGGAGCATATTTCTATCCTTTCTTCTCCTATTATTAATGATAATATGCCTAACTATCCTCACCAATTTCAAAATCCAGTTTATGATAATATGCCTAACTATCCTCACCAATTTCAGAATCTAGTTTATGACCAGGAAGAGGAGGACGATGGGGAGAATGAGGAATGGAGACCAGAATGGATGCCTAATGGACGGAGGAGGCGAGACCAGCCAAGGAGGCATCAGAAAGGGCGACGTAATGATGAATGGAGACATGAGCCCTATGGAGTCCAGCAAAGGAGAAACCGAGAACCGGAACATGACGTTCTTGGCAAAGGTGAAAGTCCCTAGTTTCGAGGGCAAATGTGATCCTGATGTGTATATGGCATGGGAGGCAAAGATAGAGCAAATATGATCATGCCATAACTTTCCCGAACACAAAAAAGTACATTACACAACCCTTGAATTTATTGACTATGCTATGATATGGTGGGACGATTTGGTGAAGGAAAGGAGAAGAACTTTGGATGCACCAGTAGCTACTTGGGAGCATATGAAGGCATTGATGAGAGCTTAGTTTGTTCCCCAACACTATACAAGGGAATAAAGGCAAAGGTTGGAGAACTTGAGGCAAGGATCAATGACTGTTGAGGAGACCTATAATGCCATGCAAATGGCCATGGTAAAGGCCAATGTGCGAGAAGATGAAGAATCAACAATGGCTAGGTATCTTCGTATCCTTAATTCAAGTTTTGCTAACAAAGTAGATCTTTTTCCCTATGGCTCTATGACAGAACTACTCCATCTCGCAATCAAAGTGGAAAGGAAGATGAAAGCAAGAAATTAAGGAGGAAAGGCTTCTTATGGTGTCTCCATCTCTTGGAAGAACCAAGGGAACCGCCAACAAGAAAGTTACAACAGGGAAGTGTCAAATAAGGAGAAAACATCCCCGGAACAAGGAGGACAACGTAAACCACCTTCTGCAGCCCTTCCTAAGCCCACGGCTACCTTCCCTAAGGGAACACAAGGGAGTACTTCTAACCCTTCATCTAGAGCTAGGGATATAGTGTGTTGTAAGTGTCAAGGTAGAGGACGCATGATGAAAGACTGTCCTAACAAGAAAACATTGTTAATCAACCATTCAGGACAATATGAGTCCGAATCTGAGCATGAGCAAGATAATGATGATTTTGAGCCTAATATGCATGATCATGATGATTGGATGATGATGGGATTGAATATGAGCATGGGGATTGTTTACTAGTTAAAAAAGTGTTATCTGACCATCCAAGCTCATTTCTAGCTAATAACTACATGCTTTGTGATCTTGATTTTCATGATGAACCTAATGGGCTTGAAAACGCAGGAAATGATCCTACTAACATGGTTTGTGATGAAAATCGTGAGCATGATAATTCCTTGATAGCTAGGAGAACTTTGAGTGCACAACCTAGCCCTTGTGAGGATAACCAAAGAGAGAACTTGTGTCATACTGGGTGTTTGTTTAAAGAAAAGGTGTGTAATGTTATCATTGATGGAAGTAGTTGTTGCAACATTGCTAGTACTGAATTGATTTCTAAGTTGCAAAATCCTACCTTTTGTCACCCTAGACCATATAAGCTGCATTGGATGAAGGATTGTTGTGAACTGAAGGTTAATAGGCAAGCTGATACGGGAACATCCAAGCCAATTAATGGATGCAAGATTCCAAGTCCATCATGATGCTGATGAAGGGTCAAGTTCTAAGATGATTGTATTGCTCAACTTACTCTTGTCCAAGGACCATCATGGTCATCTCAACCTGGAGTCCAGATTCATTGAGCTAACTCCATCTTTACCACCTCAAGGGACTCTAACAAGAGCACAAGCTAAACGTCAAGCTGAGATGGATGCTCTTTTCCTAAACATGGTCCATGAAGCTCCACCAAGTCCACCTTCATCAAGTCTAAGGACCATCTTGTGGATCAACGACGAACACATCCCAACCAAGATGATTAATGGAGTTTAAATTGTATTTCTAGTTGCTAGGCAGGCCTTGGGACGCATTTCAAAGGACAGACGGAGGCCTTGAAATCAGATACAAGGGGTTTCACGTGTGTGCATGTGCATGGCTGGAACATTCATTTAAGTATGTGGAGGTGAGAGGATTTATAGGAGAGTTTAATTAGGCCCAATTGTGTTCTATGTTTGTTGGGCTTTATTTAACTCTCTTTAAATGTAGTTATTGTAATTAGTTTCTTTTTTTCTATTTTAGAAGAAAAGGCCTAGGATGTATATAAAGCCTTTTCTCTCTTCTTTTGTAGTTAGACAAGTTTTATACAAGTTTTGCTGAGAGCATTTCAGAATTGAATCCATGAGAATCCAATCGTTCTTGTCTCGTGAGTGTGTGTGTGATCTGGTTTTCTCGTTCTTGTTTATGTCAATCTCTTTCGGGATTGGTGTTGGAAGTCGAACAAGGCACCCTCTTCGTGCTCTCGATTCTCATATCGAATCGTCACTGGTTTGGTTCTTGGATCTTGAATCCAAGGGTTCTATCATTGTTCCATTCGGTTCTTCTTGTCCCTTTCTCTTTTCTCGTTTTCATTGCTGTCCAAGTTTGTTAATTTTGTGTGTTCTTCATTCTTCAGAACATGTTGTTCGTCTATATCCGTTCTTCGCGGCTAATCCCCACATCAATTGGGTCTTACGAGTAAGTTCTTACAAAGCTTATCTCGAGTTCTAAATTTTTGAGTCATTTAGTTGCATATATCACTCGTGCAATTATCCTTTCCGTTTGAGTCTTTTCTTCTATTTTGTTGAGTCAAACACGTTTTTGAAGTGACTGAAATCGAACCTTGTTTCTTTATAAAAGCTTTAGTTTGACTAAGCATCGAACTCACGTGAGGTTTTTGATTAATACAAGACGAGCCATCAAAAAGCTTGTATCACACCACTAGAGAGTGAGAGAACCTTATTTTCTGAGTGATACACTTGTGAGGTGTTTTTGTTTAAACTAACCTAACGTGTTTGCTGTTGTTGAGTGCTTTGCATCATGTCAGGGACTTCCGTAGGTTCAAAAAGCCCTAAGCCTATCACACCGGAGTTGTTCAATCTCATCAAGAGCTTGAAAGATAGCATTGAGGGGCTAACTACAAGGATATCTACCTTGGAGACCTCTAGGGTGACCCCGGATTCTCGACCACTAGGAGGTAACTTGGAGATAGGAGACAACTCGAGGGTGCAAAATCAAGCACACGATCGAGTTCCCCTTCAAAGTCAGCAAGCTGCGTTCCAAGTAGCAATGAATTCAAATGTTCCGCAGCCTTCTAGGCATGCCCATGGTTTTAGGCAACATTGCTTCCCAACCTGGTTGGTGAGACCTTGCTTTTGAGGAGCATATTTCTATCCTTTCTTCTCCTATTATTAATGATAATATGCCTAACTATCCTCACCAATTTCAAAATCCAGTTTATGATAATATGCCTAACTATCCTCACCAATTTCAGAATCTAGTTTATGACCAGGAAGAGGAGGACGATGGGGAGAATGAGGAATGGAGACCAGAATGGATGCCTAATGGACGGAGGAGGCGAGACCAGCCAAGGAGGCATCAGAAAGGGCGACGTAATGATGAATGGAGACATGAGCCCTATGGAGTCCAGCAAAGGAGAAACCGAGAACCGGAACATGACGTTCTTGGCAAAGGTGAAAGTCCCTAGTTTCGAGGGCAAATGTGATCCTGATGTGTATATGGCATGGGAGGCAAAGATAGAGCAAATATGATCATGCCATAACTTTCCCGAACACAAAAAAGTACATTACACAACCCTTGAATTTATTGACTATGCTATGATATGGTGGGACGATTTGGTGAAGGAAAGGAGAAGAACTTTGGATGCACCAGTAGCTACTTGGGAGCATATGAAGGCATTGATGAGAGCTTAGTTTGTTCCCCAACACTATACAAGGGAATAAAGGCAAAGGTTGGAGAACTTGAGGCAAGGATCAATGACTGTTGAGGAGACCTATAATGCCATGCAAATGGCCATGGTAAAGGCCAATGTGCGAGAAGATGAAGAATCAACAATGGCTAGGTATCTTCGTATCCTTAATTCAAGTTTTGCTAACAAAGTAGATCTTTTTCCCTATGGCTCTATGACAGAACTACTCCATCTCGCAATCAAAGTGGAAAGGAAGATGAAAGCAAGAAATTAAGGAGGAAAGGCTTCTTATGGTGTCTCCATCTCTTGGAAGAACCAAGGGAACCGCCAACAAGAAAGTTACAACAGGGAAGTGTCAAATAAGGAGAAAACATCCCCGGAACAAGGAGGACAACGTAAACCACCTTCTGCAGCCCTTCCTAAGCCCACGGCTACCTTCCCTAAGGGAACACAAGGGAGTACTTCTAACCCTTCATCTAGAGCTAGGGATATAGTGTGTTGTAAGTGTCAAGGTAGAGGACGCATGATGAAAGACTGTCCTAACAAGAAAACATTGTTAATCAACCATTCAGGACAATATGAGTCCGAATCTGAGCATGAGCAAGATAATGATGATTTTGAGCCTAATATGCATGATCATGATGATTGGATGATGATGGGATTGAATATGAGCATGGGGATTGTTTACTAGTTAAAAAAGTGTTATCTGACCATCCAAGCTCATTTCTAGCTAATAACTACATGCTTTGTGATCTTGATTTTCATGATGAACCTAATGGGCTTGAAAACGCAGGAAATGATCCTACTAACATGGTTTGTGATGAAAATCGTGAGCATGATAATTCCTTGATAGCTAGGAGAACTTTGAGTGCACAACCTAGCCCTTGTGAGGATAACCAAAGAGAGAACTTGTGTCATACTGGGTGTTTGTTTAAAGAAAAGGTGTGTAATGTTATCATTGATGGAAGTAGTTGTTGCAACATTGCTAGTACTGAATTGATTTCTAAGTTGCAAAATCCTACCTTTTGTCACCCTAGACCATATAAGCTGCATTGGATGAAGGATTGTTGTGAACTGAAGGTTAATAGGCAAGCTGATACGGGAACATCCAAGCCAATTAATGGATGCAAGATTCCAAGTCCATCATGATGCTGATGAAGGGTCAAGTTCTAAGATGATTGTATTGCTCAACTTACTCTTGTCCAAGGACCATCATGGTCATCTCAACCTGGAGTCCAGATTCATTGAGCTAACTCCATCTTTACCACCTCAAGGGACTCTAACAAGAGCACAAGCTAAACGTCAAGCTGAGATGGATGCTCTTTTCCTAAACATGGTCCATGAAGCTCCACCAAGTCCACCTTCATCAAGTCTAAGGACCATCTTGTGGATCAACGACGAACACATCCCAACCAAGATGATTAATGGAGTTTAAATTGTATTTCTAGTTGCTAGGCAGGCCTTGGGACGCATTTCAAAGGACAGACGGAGGCCTTGAAATCAGATACAAGGGGTTTCACGTGTGTGCATGTGCATGGCTGGAACATTCATTTAAGTATGTGGAGGTGAGAGGATTTATAGGAGAGTTTAATTAGGCCCAATTGTGTTCTATGTTTGTTGGGCTTTATTTAACTCTCTTTAAATGTAGTTATTGTAATTAGTTTCTTTTTTTCTATTTTAGAAGAAAAGGCCTAGGATGTATATAAAGCCTTTTCTCTCTTCTTTTGTAGTTAGACAAGTTTTATACAAGTTTTGCTGAGAGCATTTCAGAATTGAATCCATGAGAATCCAATCGTTCTTGTCTCGTGAGTGTGTGTGTGATCTGGTTTTCTCGTTCTTGTTTATGTCAATCTCTTTCGGGATTGGTGTTGGAAGTCGAACAAGGCACCCTCTTCGTGCTCTCGATTCTCATATCGAATCGTCACTGGTTTGGTTCTTGGATCTTGAATCCAAGGGTTCTATCATTGTTCCATTCGGTTCTTCTTGTCCCTTTCTCTTTTCTCGTTTTCATTGCTGTCCAAGTTTGTTAATTTTGTGTGTTCTTCATTCTTCAGAACATGTTGTTCGTCTATATCCGTTCTTCGCGGCTAATCCCCACATCAATTGGGTCTTACGAGTAAGTTCTTACAAAGCTTATCTCGAGTTCTAAATTTTTGAGTCATTTAGTTGCATATATCACTCGTGCAATTATCCTTTCCGTTTGAGTCTTTTCTTCTATTTTGTTGAGTCAAACACGTTTTTGAAGTGACTGAAATCGAACCTTGTTTCTTTATAAAAGCTTTAGTTTGACTAAGCATCGAACTCACGTGAGGTTTTTGATTAATACAAGACGAGCCATCAAAAAGCTTGTATCACACCACTAGAGAGTGAGAGAACCTTATTTTCTGAGTGATACACTTGTGAGGTGTTTTTGTTTAAACTAACCTAACGTGTTTGCTGTTGTTGAGTGCTTTGCATCATGTCAGGGACTTCCGTAGGTTCAAAAAGCCCTAAGCCTATCACACCGGAGTTGTTCAATCTCATCAAGAGCTTGAAAGATAGCATTGAGGGGCTAACTACAAGGATATCTACCTTGGAGACCTCTAGGGTGACCCCGGATTCTCGACCACTAGGAGGTAACTTGGAGATAGGAGACAACTCGAGGGTGCAAAATCAAGCACACGATCGAGTTCCCCTTCAAAGTCAGCAAGCTGCGTTCCAAGTAGCAATGAATTCAAATGTTCCGCAGCCTTCTAGGCATGCCCATGGTTTTAGGCAACATTGCTTCCCAACCTGGTTGGTGAGACCTTGCTTTTGAGGAGCATATTTCTATCCTTTCTTCTCCTATTATTAATGATAATATGCCTAACTATCCTCACCAATTTCAAAATCCAGTTTATGATAATATGCCTAACTATCCTCACCAATTTCAGAATCTAGTTTATGACCAGGAAGAGGAGGACGATGGGGAGAATGAGGAATGGAGACCAGAATGGATGCCTAATGGACGGAGGAGGCGAGACCAGCCAAGGAGGCATCAGAAAGGGCGACGTAATGATGAATGGAGACATGAGCCCTATGGAGTCCAGCAAAGGAGAAACCGAGAACCGGAACATGACGTTCTTGGCAAAGGTGAAAGTCCCTAGTTTCGAGGGCAAATGTGATCCTGATGTGTATATGGCATGGGAGGCAAAGATAGAGCAAATATGATCATGCCATAACTTTCCCGAACACAAAAAAGTACATTACACAACCCTTGAATTTATTGACTATGCTATGATATGGTGGGACGATTTGGTGAAGGAAAGGAGAAGAACTTTGGATGCACCAGTAGCTACTTGGGAGCATATGAAGGCATTGATGAGAGCTTAGTTTGTTCCCCAACACTATACAAGGGAATAAAGGCAAAGGTTGGAGAACTTGAGGCAAGGATCAATGACTGTTGAGGAGACCTATAATGCCATGCAAATGGCCATGGTAAAGGCCAATGTGCGAGAAGATGAAGAATCAACAATGGCTAGGTATCTTCGTATCCTTAATTCAAGTTTTGCTAACAAAGTAGATCTTTTTCCCTATGGCTCTATGACAGAACTACTCCATCTCGCAATCAAAGTGGAAAGGAAGATGAAAGCAAGAAATTAAGGAGGAAAGGCTTCTTATGGTGTCTCCATCTCTTGGAAGAACCAAGGGAACCGCCAACAAGAAAGTTACAACAGGGAAGTGTCAAATAAGGAGAAAACATCCCCGGAACAAGGAGGACAACGTAAACCACCTTCTGCAGCCCTTCCTAAGCCCACGGCTACCTTCCCTAAGGGAACACAAGGGAGTACTTCTAACCCTTCATCTAGAGCTAGGGATATAGTGTGTTGTAAGTGTCAAGGTAGAGGACGCATGATGAAAGACTGTCCTAACAAGAAAACATTGTTAATCAACCATTCAGGACAATATGAGTCCGAATCTGAGCATGAGCAAGATAATGATGATTTTGAGCCTAATATGCATGATCATGATGATTGGATGATGATGGGATTGAATATGAGCATGGGGATTGTTTACTAGTTAAAAAAGTGTTATCTGACCATCCAAGCTCATTTCTAGCTAATAACTACATGCTTTGTGATCTTGATTTTCATGATGAACCTAATGGGCTTGAAAACGCAGGAAATGATCCTACTAACATGGTTTGTGATGAAAATCGTGAGCATGATAATTCCTTGATAGCTAGGAGAACTTTGAGTGCACAACCTAGCCCTTGTGAGGATAACCAAAGAGAGAACTTGTGTCATACTGGGTGTTTGTTTAAAGAAAAGGTGTGTAATGTTATCATTGATGGAAGTAGTTGTTGCAACATTGCTAGTACTGAATTGATTTCTAAGTTGCAAAATCCTACCTTTTGTCACCCTAGACCATATAAGCTGCATTGGATGAAGGATTGTTGTGAACTGAAGGTTAATAGGCAAGCTGATACGGGAACATCCAAGCCAATTAATGGATGCAAGATTCCAAGTCCATCATGATGCTGATGAAGGGTCAAGTTCTAAGATGATTGTATTGCTCAACTTACTCTTGTCCAAGGACCATCATGGTCATCTCAACCTGGAGTCCAGATTCATTGAGCTAACTCCATCTTTACCACCTCAAGGGACTCTAACAAGAGCACAAGCTAAACGTCAAGCTGAGATGGATGCTCTTTTCCTAAACATGGTCCATGAAGCTCCACCAAGTCCACCTTCATCAAGTCTAAGGACCATCTTGTGGATCAACGACGAACACATCCCAACCAAGATGATTAATGGAGTTTAAATTGTATTTCTAGTTGCTAGGCAGGCCTTGGGACGCATTTCAAAGGACAGACGGAGGCCTTGAAATCAGATACAAGGGGTTTCACGTGTGTGCATGTGCATGGCTGGAACATTCATTTAAGTATGTGGAGGTGAGAGGATTTATAGGAGAGTTTAATTAGGCCCAATTGTGTTCTATGTTTGTTGGGCTTTATTTAACTCTCTTTAAATGTAGTTATTGTAATTAGTTTCTTTTTTTCTATTTTAGAAGAAAAGGCCTAGGATGTATATAAAGCCTTTTCTCTCTTCTTTTGTAGTTAGACAAGTTTTATACAAGTTTTGCTGAGAGCATTTCAGAATTGAATCCATGAGAATCCAATCGTTCTTGTCTCGTGAGTGTGTGTGTGATCTGGTTTTCTCGTTCTTGTTTATGTCAATCTCTTTCGGGATTGGTGTTGGAAGTCGAACAAGGCACCCTCTTCGTGCTCTCGATTCTCATATCGAATCGTCACTGGTTTGGTTCTTGGATCTTGAATCCAAGGGTTCTATCATTGTTCCATTCAGTTCTTCTTGTCCCTTTCTCTTTTCTCGTTTTCATTGCTGTCCAAGTTTGTTAATTTTGTGTGTTCTTCATTCTTCAGAACATGTTGTTCGTCTATATCCGTTCTTCGCGGCTAATCCCCACATCAATTGGGTCTTACGAGTAAGTTCTTACAAAGCTTATCTCGAGTTCTAAATTTTTGAGTCATTTAGTTGCATATATCACTCGTGCAATTATCCTTTCCGTTTGAGTCTTTTCTTCTATTTTGTTGAGTCAAACACGTTTTTGAAGTGACTGAAATCGAACCTTGTTTCTTTATAAAAGCTTTAGTTTGACTAAGCATCGAACTCACGTGAGGTTTTTGATTAATACAAGACGAGCCATCAAAAAGCTTGTATCACACCACTAGAGAGTGAGAGAACCTTATTTTCTGAGTGATACACTTGTGAGGTGTTTTTGTTTAAACTAACCTAACGTGTTTGCTGTTGTTGAGTGCTTTGCATCATGTCAGGGACTTCCGTAGGTTCAAAAAGCCCTAAGCCTATCACACCGGAGTTGTTCAATCTCATCAAGAGCTTGAAAGATAGCATTGAGGGGCTAACTACAAGGATATCTACCTTGGAGACCTCTAGGGTGACCCCGGATTCTCGACCACTAGGAGGTAACTTGGAGATAGGAGACAACTCGAGGGTGCAAAATCAAGCACACGATCGAGTTCCCCTTCAATGTCAGCAAGCTGCGTTCCAAGTAGCAATGAATTCAAATGTTCCGCAGCCTTCTAGGCATGCCCATGGTTTTAGGCAACATTGCTTCCCAACCTGGTTGGTGAGACCTTGCTTTTGAGGAGCATATTTCTATCCTTTCTTCTCCTATTATTAATGATAATATGCCTAACTATCCTCACCAATTTCAAAATCCAATTTATGATAATATGCCTAACTATCCTCACCAATTTCAGAATCTAGTTTATGACCAGGAAGAGGAGGACGATGGGGAGAATGAGGAATGGAGACCAGAATGGATGCCTAATGGACGGAGGAGGCGAGACCAGCCAAGGAGGCATCAGAAAGGGCGACGTAATGATGAATGGAGACATGAGCCCTATGGAGTCCAGCAAAGGAGAAACCGAGAACCGGAACATGACGTTCTTGGCAAAGGTGAAAGTCCCTAGTTTCGAGGGCAAATGTGATCCTGATGTGTATATGGCATGGGAGGCAAAGATAGAGCAAATATGATCATGCCATAACTTTCCCGAACACAAAAAAGTACATTACACAACCCTTGAATTTATTGACTATGCTATGATATGGTGGGACGATTTGGTGAAGGAAAGGAGAAGAACTTTGGATGCACCAGTAGCTACTTGGGAGCATATGAAGGCATTGATGAGAGCTTAGTTTGTTCCCCAACACTATACAAGGGAATAAAGGCAAAGGTTGGAGAACTTGAGGCAAGGATCAATGACTGTTGAGGAGACCTATAATGCCATGCAAATGGCCATGGTAAAGGCCAATGTGCGAGAAGATGAAGAATCAACAATGGCTAGGTATCTTCGTATCCTTAATTCAAGTTTTGCTAACGAAGTAGATCTTTTTCCCTATGGCTCTATGACAGAACTACTCCATCTCGCAATCAAAGTGGAAAGGAAGATGAAAGCAAGAAATTAAGGAGGAAAGGCTTCTTATGGTGTCTCCATCTCTTGGAAGAACCAAGGGAACCGCCAACAAGGAAGTTACAACAGGGAAGTGTCAAATAAGGAGAAAACATCCCCGGAACAAGGAGGACAACGTAAACCACCTTCTGCAGCATTCCTAAGCCCACGGCTACCTTCCCTAAGGGAACACAAGGGAGTACTTCTAACCCTTCATCTAGAGCTAGGGATATAGTGTGTTGTAAGTGTCAAGGTAGAGGACGCATGATGAAAGACTGTCCTAACAAGAAAACATTGTTAATCAACCATTCAGGACAATATGAGTCCGAATCTGAGCATGAGCAAGATAATGATGATTTTGAGCCTAATATGCATGATCATGATGATTGGATGATGATGGGATTGAATATGAGCATGGGGATTGTTTACTAGTTAAAAAAGTGTTATCTGACCATCCAAGCTCATTTCTAGCTAATAACTACATGCTTTGTGATCTTGATTTTCATGATGAACCTAATGGGCTTGAAAACGCAGGAAATGATCCTACTAACATGGTTTGTGATGAAAATCGTGAGCATGATAATTCCTTGATAGCTAGGAGAACTTTGAGTGCACAACCTAGCCCTTGTGAGGATAACCAAAGAGAGAACTTGTGTCATACTGGGTGTTTGTTTAAAGAAAAGGTGTGTAATGTTATCATTGATGGAAGTAGTTGTTGCAACATTGCTAGTACTGAATTGATTTCTAAGTCGCAAAATCCTACCTTTTGTCACCCTAGACCATATAAGCTGCATTGGATGAAGGATTGTGGTGAACTGAAGGTTAATAGGCAAGCTGATACGGGAACATCCAAGCCAATTAATGGATGCAAGATTCCAAGTCCATCATGATGCTGATGAAGGGTCAAGTTCTAAGATGATTGTATTGCTCAACTTACTCTTGTCCAAGGACCATCATGGTCATCTCAACATGGAGTCCAGATTCATTGAGCTAACTCCATCTTTACCACCTCAAGGGACTCTAACAAGAGCACAAGCTAAACGTCAAGCTGAGATGGATGCTCTTTTCCTAAACATGGTCCATGAAGCTCCACCAAGTCCACCTTCATCAAGTCTAAGGACCATCTTGTGGATCAACGACGAACACATCCCAACCAAGATGATTAATGGAGTTTAAATTGTATTTCTAGTTGCTAGGCAGGCCTTGGGACGCATTTCAAAGGACAGACGGAGGCCTTGAAATCAGATACAAGGGGTTTCACGTGTGTGCATGTGCATGGCTGGAACATTCATTTAAGTATGTGGAGGTGAGAGGATTTATAGGAGAGTTTAATTAGGCCCAATTGTGTTCTATGTTTGTTGGGCTTTATTTAACTCTCTTTAAATGTAGTTATTGTAATTAGTTTCTTTTTTTCTATTTTAGAAGAAAAGGCCTAGGATGTATATAAAGCCTTTTCTCTCTTCTTTTGTAGTTAGACAAGTTTTATACAAGTTTTGCTGAGAGCATTTCAGAATTGAATCCATGAGAATCCAATCGTTCTTGTCTCGTGAGTGTGTGTGTGATCTGGTTTTCTCGTTCTTGTTTATGTCAATCTCTTTCGGGATTGGTGTTGGAAGTCGAACAAGGCACCCTCTTCGTGCTCTCGATTCTCATATCGAATCGTCACTGGTTTGGTTCTTGGATCTTGAATCCAAGGGTTCTATCATTGTTCCATTCGGTTCTTCTTGTCCCTTTCTCTTTTCTCGTTTTCATTGCTGTCCAAGTTTGTTAATTTTGTGTGTTCTTCATTCTTCAGAACATGTTGTTCGTCTATATCCGTTCTTCGCGGCTAATCCCCACATCAATTGGGTCTTACGAGTAAGTTCTTACAAAGCTTATCTCGAGTTCTAAATTTTTGAGTCATTTAGTTGCATATATCACTCGTGCAATTATCCTTTCCGTTTGAGTCTTTTCTTCTATTTTGTTGAGTCAAACACGTTTTTGAAGTGACTGAAATCGAACCTTGTTTCTTTATAAAAGCTTTAGTTTGACTAAGCATCGAACTCACGTGAGGTTTTTGATTAATACAAGACGAGCCATCAAAAAGCTTGTATCACACCACTAGAGAGTGAGAGAACCTTATTTTCTGAGTGATACACTTGTGAGGTGTTTTTGTTTAAACTAACCTAACGTGTTTGTTGTTGTTGAGTGCTTTGCATCATGTCAGGGACTTCCGTAGGTTCAAAAAGCCCTAAGCCTATCACACCGGAGTTGTTCAATCTCATCAAGAGCTTGAAAGATAGCATTGAGGGGCTAACTACAAGGATATCTACCTTGGAGACCTCTAGGGTGACCCCGGATTCTCGACCACTAGGAGGTAACTTGGAGATAGGAGACAACTCGAGGGTGCAAAATCAAGCACACGATCGAGTTCCCCTTCAATGTCAGCAAGCTGCGTTCCAAGTAGCAATGAATTCAAATGTTCCGCAGCCTTCTAGGCATGCCCATGGTTTTAGGCAACATTGCTTCCCAACCTGGTTGGTGAGACCTTGCTTTTGAGGAGCATATTTCTATCCTTTCTTCTCCTATTATTAATGATAATATGCCTAACTATCCTCACCAATTTCAAAATCCAGTTTATGATAATATGCCTAACTATCCTCACCAATTTCAGAATCTAGTTTATGACCAGGAAGAGGAGGACGATGGGGAGAATGAGGAATGGAGACCAGAATGGATGCCTAATGGACGGAGGAGGCGAGACCAGCCAAGGAGGCATCAGAAAGGGCGACGTAATGATGAATGAAGACGTGAGCCCTATGGAGTCCAGCAAAGGAGAAACCGAGAACCGGAACATGACGGTCTTGGCAAAGGTGAAAGTCCCTAGTTTCGAGGGCAAATGTGATCCTGATTTGTATATGGCATGGGAGGCAAAGATAGAGCAAATATGACCATGCCATAACTTTCCCGAACACAAAAAGGTACACTACGCGACCCTTGAATTTATTGACTATGCTATGATATGGTGAGACGATTTGGTGAAGGAAAGGAGAAGAACTTTGGATGCACCAGTAGCTACTTGGGAGCATATGAAGGCATTAGTGAGAGCTCAGTTTGTTCCCCAACACTATACAAGGGAATAAAGGAAAAGGTTGGAGAACTTGAGGCAAGGATCAATGACTGTTGAGGAGACCTATAATGCCATGCAAATGGCCATGGTAAAGGCCAATGTGCGAGAAGATGAAGAATCAACAATGGCTAGGTATCTTCGTATCCTTAATTCAAGTTTTGCTAACGAAGTAGATCTTTTTCCCTATGGCTCTATGACAGAACTACTCCATCTCGCAATCAAAGTGGAAAGGAAGATGAAAGCAAGAAATTAAGGAGGAAAGGCTTCTTATGGTGTCTCTAGCTCTTGGAAGAACCAAGGAAACCGCCAACAAGGAAGTTACAACAGGGAAGTGTCAAATAAGGAGAAAACATCCCCGGAACAAGGAGGACAACGTAAAGCACCTTCTGCAGCCCTTCCTAAGCCCACGGCTACCTTCCCTAAGGGAACACAAGGGAGTACTTCTAACCCTTCATCTAGAGCTAGGGATATAGTGTGTTGTAAGTGTCAAGGTAGAGGACGCATGATGAAAGACTGTCCTAACAAGAAAACATTGTTAATCAACCATTTAGGACAATATGAGTCCGAATCTGAGCATGAGCATGATAATGATGATTTTGAGCCTAATATGCATGATCATGATAATTGGATGATGATGGGATTGAATATGAGTAGGGGGATTGTTTATGATGTAGGACCATCACATGGAAGCTATCAAGGTCCCATTACTAGAGCAAGAGCTAAGGAGATCCAAGAAGTTATGTCAAGGGAAGTGCTATTGCTTGACACAATGCATGAACCATTTAATTTTCATACATCATGTGTTAATCTTTTGGTGAATGTAGGAGCAAGCGAACCAAGCGAGGAGACCATGCCGACGTGCTCACTTCCCATGCAGCTCGAGGAGACCATGCAGGTTGTTGCTCACTTCCAATGCAGCTCAGGAGAGGAGGTTGTTGCTCATGCCAATGCAGCCCAAGAGGAGGCTGTTGCTCACGCCAATGCAGCCCAAGAGGAGGTTGTTGCTCACGTCAAATGCAGCCCAGGAGAGGAGGTTGTTGCTCACGCCCAATGCAGCCCAAGAGGAGGCTGTTGCTCACGCCCAATGCAGCCCAAAAGGAGGCTGTTAATCACGTCAAAAACAGCCCAAGAGGGCAGCCAGCTGATCTCGTTCAAAGAGGCCCAAGAGAGTAACAATTCAGCTCATTCGGATCATCATTTGGGATCTTAAAACACAGCCAAATCACTCATGGATCTGTTGAACAATTCAGCCCATTCGCATAGCCCAATTTGCTCTTAAAAATCGGCCAGCACACTCCTAGGATTAATTTAATAAGTCAGCCTATTCTCATGCTGAATTAGTTGTTTGTTAGGTTGTTAGCTACATTAGAGGAAGCTCTCTTATTACCATCTTCCCACTAATGTTTTAATTTCCTTTTCTTTATTTTGTCTAGATAAAGGGTCTATATAGATAGCCTCTTTAGCTGCAGATTAGTTACGTTATTTCCATTGCTTAGAATTACATTTGTAATCATTCACAAAATCAATCAAAGAACAAGAGAGTTTTTGGTTGGCATTGCTGTTGTTGCTTGGCTGAGCTTGTTTGTGTCAACCGCCTTCGGATTGGTGCTTCGAGCCTTCACGAGTCCCTCTTTGTGCTAGTCCAGCCGGAGCTAGTGTAAAGTTGTATTGGAGACGGGTCTAGGGCAGTCACGATTGGGGTTTTGGCTCTTCAGCCTTGGTTCCTTCGTTGACTCTCTTTGGTTCTTCTCTCACCCTCCTGCGCCATTCACCATCTTCGTTTCATTCTGCATTCTGAATTCGTTTCATTCAGCCGGATTCGAGATCATTGTGCCTAGATCGACTCAATCACGGACAATCCCGTATTAGTTGGTATCAGAGCTCAGTTGGTACAATTGCTCACTCCCTTCTTCTTGTTAACCTTATTGCTTATTCAATTGAGATTTAACTTGTGCTTGAAGTGTGCCAATTCAAAAGCCGGACTACATCTCGAGGAGAGGTAAACACAAAACGAAAACAAAACAAAAAGAGAGCTCAAACGCTGCATACACAATTCGGTAACCTGCTCTCCTACAATTCTCGCTGCAATCAGTTTCGGTTACCTTCTCTCCCTCAAATCTTTGACAAAGTCTAAGAGATCTTTCAAAAAAAAAAAAACACGCTACTGAAAATGGCTGGCTTTTATTAATCAACATCAAGTACAAGTAAACTCTTTCAATCATCTCAAAACGTCATTCTAAACACATTCATCGTACCTACACCAACCCAACGGTCAATACTCCAATTAGGGGTGTCTTGATCCATCTCCGGCACTAACATTCAGTTTCAGCAGTTCTAGTTCCAAAGGGTTGCTAAGAAGGTTCGGAAATCGCGGTCTTAAGGTGTTGGATCCTTACAACTCGAGCCACCAGCTAGGCAATACCAACGAGAGTGTGAGCGATTGCACAAGTGAGATCTTTGCTTTTCTAACCTAACCGGTTCTTTGTTTGTTACTTGAGCATGTCCAGGTCCCTAAGTCCCAGCAAGTTGAGTAGCGAGACCGTCACGCCTGAGATGATCAGTCTATTGAAACAATTGTCCGATTCCGTAGCTAACCTATCCAAACGAGTGGAATCTATGGAAACACGAACACCACCAGCCGGGACACCACCTTTGAGAACCAACTATGAGTTTGGCGGTTCTTCACGTGTTACTAGAGAGCCGGATCATCCGGATCAAGGTAATTTACATTCCAACGAACCCCCTAATGCTTCTAACATGCCACCCTTTGTTGATAGCTTTCAGCGACGGAATGAAGCTCATTTTGAGGACAACACGTGGGAGGGTTACAATCGGCCATTCCAGCAGCCAAGGCAAGGACAAGATAACTTTCGGACCTATCAGGAGCAAGACGGACTCGGAAAAGTCAAAATCAAAATTCCCGTCTTTGAAGGAAAGTGTGATCCCGACGTCTACACGGAGTGGGAAACTAAAGTTGAGCAAATCTGGTTGTGTCACAACTTTAGCGAGCCTAGGAAGGTTCAGCTAGCCGCTCTCGAGTTCCAAGGCTATGCTTTGGTATGGTGGGATCACGTAGTCAAATAAAGAGTTCGAACATTGGATCCTCAAATCACCACATGGGAGCATATGAAGGCACTAATGAGGGCTAGGTTCGTCCCACCTCACTATACCCGAGAGCTTCGACAACGGCTGGAAAATTTGAGACAAGGCTCTCTTAGCGCTGAGGAAGCTTATACGAATATGCAAGTTGCTATGGTGAAGGCCAACGTTCTAGAAGATGAAGAAAACACCATGGCAAGGTACCTTCGTATTCTGAATTCTAATTTGGCTAATGAGGTTGATATGTATCCATACAGCACCATGGAGCAATTACTACACTTGGCCATCAAGGTGGAAAGGAAGACTAAGGTGCGAAACCGGGAATACAAGCCACCTCATGGGTTGCCCAACACTTGGAAAGCACAAGGGAGCCGGCTGTTGCCTAACCACAACAAGGATCAAGGAGGCCGGAAGGAAGAGAGAAAATCGGCACCTATGGGCCAAGAAGGACAAAGAAAGTTGTCTACACCAGCCACTACACCACGATCCTCGAATGAGCCTTCGAGTGATCATCGAGGGAGTACTCCTATCTCTAACTCTAGAACTAGGGACATTGTGTGTTTTAAATGCCAAGGTAGAGGTCACATGAGTAGAAAATGTCCTAATAGACGCACTTTGATCATAAACCATCTAGGAGAATATGAGAGTGAGGATGATGTGGAATTAGATGATGAAAATGCATTAATTGATGACAATGAACAAAATGAGCATGATGATTGCATTGAGTATGAACAAGGTGAATCTTTGATAGCTAGGAGAACTTTGCATGTCCAACTAGCACCTTGTGAGGATAACCAACGTGAAAATCTGTTTCATACTAGGTGTAGTATTAAAGGCAAAGTGTGTAATGTGATAATTGATGGAGGAAGTTGTTGCAACATAGCTAACACTGAAATGGTAAACAAATTACAACTTCTTACATTTTATCACCCTAGGTCATATAAACTACATTGGATGAATGAGTGTGGAGAACTTAAGGTCAATAAGCAAACTAAGGTCAATATAACATTAGGATCATATGAGGATGTTATTACATGTGATGTTGTGCCTATGAATGCTTGTCACTTGTTGCTTGGTCGTCCATGGCAATATGATAGGAAAGTTGTCCATGATGGGTTTTCTAACAAATATAGCTTTGAGTGTAAAGGTAAAACTTTAACACTTAAACCTATGACACCTTTACAAATAGCCGAGTACTATGAGAACAAGAGAGTAGAGCAAGGAACCCCTCCAAAGCCTAAGATCACACGGCCTAAGAGTAAAGAGAACAAAACCCATCAAACATTGTTAGTACAACCAACAAGTAGTTATCTTGAGTCTAGGAATGAATATGTCACTAACTATGCTTCTATTGATGTGCTAATGATGAGTTTGTGTAAATCTCTAGTGAATGTGCCTCATGACTCTACGTTTCCATTTCCTAGTTCTATTCAGGGGCTGCTAGACGAGTTTAGGGACGTTTTTCCTGAGGAGATTCCAGCCGGGTTGCCGCCGATTAGGGGCATTGAACACCAAATAGATTTAATACCCGGAGCCACTCTTCCCAATTGACCCGCCTATAGGATGCACCCTACGGAAGCCCAGGAAATTCAGAACCAAGTTCAAGCCTTGCTAGATAAGGGGTATGTGCGGGAAAGCCTTAGTCCTTGTGCCGTTCCCGTCCTGCTAGTACCCAAGAAGGATAATACTTGGAGAATGTGTATTGATTGTAGAGCAATCAATAACATTACTATCAAGTATAGACACCCGATTCCCCGTTTAGATGATATGCTTGATGAGTTACATGGAGCTACAATTTTCACTAAGATTGACCTTAGGAGTGGCTACCATCAAATTAGAATGAGGGAAGGGGATGAATGGAAAACAACTTTTAAAACCAAATTTGGTCTCTATGAGTGGCTAGTAATGCCTTTTGGTTTAACTAACGCTCCTAGTACCTTCATGACATTAATGAATCATATTTTGAGACCTTATATTGGTTTATTTGTTGTAGTCTACTTTGATGACATTCTTATCTATAGTAAGACTTTAAAAGAGCATGAAAATCATTTGAGAGATGTGCTTGCTACATTGCGTATATAATACTTGTATGCTAATATTCAAAAGTGTGATTTCTATACTAACCGAGTGATTTTTCTTGGTTTTGTAGTAAGTGCCAATGGTTTGCAAGTGGATGAGGACAAGGTGAAGGCAATCAATGAATGGCCCACTCCTAGGTCGGTTGGCGACGTGAGGAGTTTCCATGGCCTAGCTACATTCTATAGAAGGTTTGTGAGAGATTTTAGCACCATTGCAGCACCTCTCACAGCTTTGACCAAAAAGAAGGTTCCTTTTGAGTGGAATGAACCGCAGCAAAGAACTTTTGAAGAGCTCAAGAGACGCCTCACCCATGCACCCCTACTCGCTCTACCGGACTTCACTAAACCCTTTGAGGTTGAATGCGACGCATCCGGTATTGGTATTGGCGGCGTCTTATGCAAGAAGGTAAGCCTCTAGCTTTCTTTAGTGAAAAATTGAAGGGTGCATGCTTAAATTACTCCACTTATGACAAAGAATTGTATGCCTTGTTTAGAGTACTCAAAACATGGCAACATTACCTTTGGCCTCAAGAGTTTGTTTTGAAAACTGATCATGATTCACTTAGACACTTTAGGAGCCAAGATAAGCTAGATAGGCGGCATGGTAGGTGGATGGAGTTCATCGAAACCTTTCCTTACATTATCAAGTATAAGAAAGGAAAGGATAATGTCGTAGCGGATGCATTGTCTAGGAGATACACCTTAATCACCACCTTGGATTCTAGGATGTTAGGTTTTACTTACATTAAGGAATTATATGTGGATGATGCTGAATTTGGGAAGATATTTCATAGATGCACTACTCAAGGCCCTTATGATAAGTATTTTGTGTTTGAAGGTTTCTTGTTTAAAGTGGATAAGATTTGCATACCTAGATGTTCCCTTAGGATCTTATTAGTGGAAGAAGCCCATAAAGGAGGTTTAATGGGGCATTTTGGGAGGGACAAAACTTATCACATGTTGCAAACTCACTTTTATTGGCCTCATATGTTAAGGGATGTAGAACACATACTGAAAAGGTGCATTGAATGTCTTAAGGCCAAATCTAGGGTACAACCCCACGGGTTGTATACACCCTTACCGACGCCTGATGGCCCTTGGGAGGACATAAGTATGGATTTCATTGTTGGACTACCTAGGACTAAGAAAGGAAGAGATTCCATTTTTGTGGTAGTAGATAGATTCTCTAAAATGGCACATTTTATTCCATGTCATAAACCTGATGATGCATATAATGTTGCTAATCTTTTCTTTAAGGAAATAGTGAGATTGCATGGAATACCTAAAACTATTGTTAGTGATAGGGATGTCAAGTTTTTGAGTTTCTTTTGGAAGACACTTTGGGGGAAAATGGGTACTAGATTACTATTCTCGACCTCTAGTCATCCCCAAACAGATGGGCAAACGGAAGTCACCAACAGGACCCTTACGACCCTCCTTAGAACCATGTTGAAAGATAACTTAAAAGAATGGGAAGACATGTTACAACATATTGAGTTTGCTTATAATCGCACCATGCATTCTTCCACTTTGTTATCACCTTTCAAATGTGTTTATGGATTTAACCCTTTAACTTCTTTGGACTTATTACCGATTCCTTGAAAGGATCGAGTAGCTTTTGATGCTTTGGAACAGGTGGACTACATTAAGGAACTTCATGCTAAGACCAAGGCTGCACTTGATAAGAAGGGCGTTGAAACTGCAGCCCGGAATAACAAAGGACGTCGGAAGATGGTTTTCCAGCCCGGCGACTTAGTTTGGCTACATCTAAGGAAAGAGCGGTTTCCGACAAAACGCCATTCCAAGCTAGCACCACGGGGTGATGGACCATTCAAAGTCTTACACCGGATTAACGACAACACTTATGTGTTGGACTTACCGGAAGAGTATGGAGTTAGTACCACTTTTAATGTAGGAGATTTGAACCCCTATGAAGGAGATTCGGAACAAGATGAAAATTCGGGGTCGAATTCTCTCCAAGAAGGAGTGGATGATGTAGGACCATCACATGGAAGCTATCAAGGTCCCATTACTAAAGCAAGGGCTAAGGAGATTCAAGAAGTTATGTCAAGGGAAGTGCTATTGCTTGACACAATGCGTGAACCATTTAATTTTCATACATCATTTGTTAATCTTTTGGTGAATGTGGGAGCAAGCAAACCAAGCGAGGAGACCATGCCGACGTGCTCACTTCCCATGCAGCTCGAGGAGACCATGCAGGCTGTTGCTCACTTCCAATGCAGCTCAGGAGAGGAGGCTGTTGCTCACGCCAATGCAGCCCAAGAGGAGGCTGTTACTCACGCCAATGCAGCCCAAGAGGAGGTTGTTGCTCACGTCAAATGCAGCCCATGAGAGGAGGTTGTTGCTCACGCCCAATGCAACCCAAGAGGAGGCTGTTGCTCACGCCCAATGCAGCCCAACAGGAGGCTGTTAATCACGTCCAAAACAGCCCAAGAGGGCAGCCAGCTAATCTCGTTCAAAGAGGCCCAAGAGAGTAACAATTCAGCTCATTCGGATCATCATTTGGGCTCTTAAAACACATCCAAATCACTCATGGATCTGTTGAACAATTCAGCCCATTCGGATAGCCCAATTTGCTCTTAAAAATCGGCCAACACACTCCTAGGATTAATTTAATAAGTCAGACTATTCTCATGATGAATTAGTTGTTTGTTAGGTTGTTAGCTACATTAGAGGAAGCTCTCTTATTACCACCTTCCCACTAATGTTTTAATTTCCTTTTCTTTATTTTGTCTAGATAAAAGAGTCTATATAGATAGCCTCTTTAGCTGCAGATTAGTTACGTTATTTCCATTGCTTAGAATTACATTTGTAATCATTCACAAAATCAATCAAAGAACAACAGAGTTTTTGGTTGGCATTGCTGTTGTTGCTTGGTTGAGCTTGTTTGTGTCAACCGCCTTCGGATTGGTGCTTCGAGCCTTCACGAGTCCCTCTTTGTGCTAGTCCAGCCGGAGCTAGTGTAAAGTTGTATTGGAGACGGGTCTAGGGCAGTCACGATTGGGGTTTTGGCTCTTCAGCCTTGGTTCCTTCGTTAACTCTCTTTGGTTCTTCTCTCACCCTCCTGCGCCATTCACCATCTTCGTTTCATTCCGCATTCTGAATTCGTTTCATTCAGCCGGATTCGAGATCATTGTGCCTAGATCGACTCAATCACGGACAATCCCGTATCAGTTTACTAGTTAAAAGAGTGTTATCTGACCGTCCTAACTCATTTCTAGCTAATAACTACATACTTTGTGATCTTGATTTTCATGATGAACCTAATGCGCTTGAAAACGCAGGAAATGATCCTACTAACATGGTTTGTGATGAAAATCGTGAGCATGATAATTCCTTGATAGCTAGGAGAACTTTGAGTGCACAACCTAGCCCTTGTGAGGATAACCAAAGAGAGAACTTGTGTCATACTAGGTGTTTGGTTAAAGAAAAGGTGTGTAATGTTATCATTGATGGAGGTAGTTGTTGCAACATTGCTAGTACTGAATTGATTTCTAAGTTGCAAATTCCTACATTTTGTCACCCTAGACCAAATAAGCTGCATTGGATGAATGATTGTGGTGAACTGAAGGTTAATAGGCAAGCTGATGCGGGAACATCCAAGCCAATTAATGGATGCAAGATTCCAAGTCCATCATGATGTTGATGAAGGGTCAAGCTCTAAGATGGTTGCATTGCTCAACTTACTCTTGTCCAAGGACCATCATGGTCATCTCAACCTGGAGTCCAGATTCATTGAGCTAACTCCATCTTTACCACCTCAAGGGACTCTAACAAGAGCGCAAGCTAAACGTCAAGCTGAGATGGATGCTCTTTTCCTAAACATGGTCCATGAAGCTCCACCAAGTCCACCTTTATCAAGTCTAAGGACCATCTTGTGGATCAACGACGAACACATCCTAACCAAGATGATTAATGGAGCTTAAATTGTATTTCTAGTTGCTGGGCAGGCCTTGGGACGCATTTCAAAGGACAGACAGAGGCCTTGAAATCATATACAAGGGGTTTCATGTGTGTGCATGTGCATGGCTGGAACATTCATTAAAGTATGTGGAGGTGAGAGGATTTATAGGAGAGTTTAATTAGGCCCAATTGTGTTCTATGTTTGTTGGGCTTTATTTAACTCTCTTTAAATGTAGTTATTGTAATTAGTTTCTTTTTTTCTATTTTAGAAGAAAAGGCCTAGGATGTATATAAAACTTTTTCTCTCTTCTTTTGTAATTAGACAAGTTTTATACAAGTTTTGCTGAGAGCATTTCAGAATTGAATTCAAGAGAATTCAATCATTCTTGTCTCCTGAGTGTGTGTGTGATCTGGCTTTCTCGTTCTTGTTTATGTCAATCTCTTTCGGGATTGGTGTTGGAAGTCGAACAAGGCACCCTCTTCGTGCTCTCGATTCTCAGATCGATTGTATGGAGTTGTAAGAAGCAGGGTCGAATCGTCACTGGTTTGGTTCTTGGATCTTGAATCCAAGGGTTCTATCATTGTTCCTTTCGGTTCTTCTTGTCCCTTTCTGTTTTCTCGTTTTCATTGATGTCCATGTTTGTTAATTTTGTGTGTTCTTCATTCTTCAGAACAGGTTGTTCGTCTAGATCCGTTCTTCGCGGCTAATCCCCACATCAATTGGGTCTTACGAGTAAGTTCTTTCAAAGCTTATCTCGAGTTCTAAAATTTTGAGTCATTTAGTTGCATATATCATTTGTGCAATTATCCTTTCCGTTTGAGTCTTTTCTTCTATTTTGTTGAGTCAAACACGTTTTTGAAGTGACTGAAATCGAACCTTGTTTCTTTATAATAGCTTTAGTTTGACTAAGCATCGAACTCACGTGAGGTTTTTGATTAATACAAGACGAGCCATTAAAAAGCTTGTATCACACCACTAGAGAGTGAGAGAACCTTATTTTCTGAGTGATACACTTGTGAAGTGTTTTTGTTTAAACTAACCTAACGTGTTTGCTGTTGTTGAGTGCTTTGCATCATGTCAGGGACTTCCGTAGGTTCAAAAAGCCCTAACCCTATCACACCGGAGTTGTTCAATCTCATCAAGAGCTTGAAAGATAGCATTGAGGGGCTAACTACAAGGATATCTACCTTGGAGACCTCTAGGGTGACCCCGGATTCTCGACCACTAGGAGGTAATTTGGAGATAGGAGACAACTCGAGGGTGCAAAATCAAGCACACGATCGAGTTCCCCATTCAAAGTCAACAAGCTGCGTTCCAAGTAGCAAATTCAAATATTCCGCAGCCTTCTAGGCATGCCCATGGTTTTAGGCAACATTGCTTCCCAACCTGGTTGGTGAGACCTTGCTTTTGAGGAGCATATTTCTATCCTTTCTTCTCCAATTATTAATGATAATATGCCTAACTATCCTCACCAATTCCAAAATCCAGTTTATGATAATATGCTTAACTATCCTCACCAATTTCAGAATCCAATTTATGACCAGGAAGAGGAGGACGATGGGGAGAATGAGGAATGGAGACCAGAATGGATGCCTAATGGACGGAGGAGGCGAGATCAGCCAAGGAGGCATCAGAAAGGGCGACGTAATGATGAATGGAGACGTGAGGCCTATGCAGTCCAGCAAAGGAGAAACCGAGAACCGGAACATGACGGTCTTGGCAATGGTGAAAGTCCCTAGTTTCGAGGGCAAATGTGATCCTGATGTGTATATGGCATGGGAGGCAAAGATAGAGCAAATATGATCATGCCATAACTTTCCGGAACACAAAAAGGTACACTACGCAACCCTTGAATTTATTGACTATGCTATGATATGGTGGGACGATTTGGTGAAGGAAAGGAGAAGAACTTTGGATGCACCAGTAGCTACTTGGGAGCATATGAAGGCATTGATGAGAGCTCAGTTTGTTCCCCAACACTATACAAGGGAATAACGGCAAAGGTTGGAGAACTTGAGGCAAGGATCAATGACTGTTGAGGAGACCTATTATGCCATGAAAATGGCCATGGTAAAGGCCAATGTGCGAGAAGATGAAGAATCAACAATGGCTAGGTATCTTCGTATCCTTAATTCAAGTTTTGCTAACGAAGTAGATCTTTTTCCCTCTGGCTCTATGACATAACTACTCCATCTCGCAATCAAAGTGGAAAGAAAGATGAAAGCAAGAAATTAAGGAGAAAAGGCTTCTTATGGTGTCTCCAGCTCTTGGAAGAACCAAGGGAACCGCCAACAAGGAAGTTAAAACAGGGAAGTGTCAAATAAGGAGAAAACATCCCCGGAACAAGGAGGACAACGTAAAGCACCTTCTGCAGCCCTTCCTAAGCCCACGGCTACCTTCCCTAAGGGAACACAAGGGAGTACTTCTAACCCTTCATCTAGAGTTAGGGATATAGTGTGTTGTAAGTGTCAAGGTAGAGGACGCATGAAAAGACTGTCCTAACAAGAAAACATTGTTAATCAACCATTAAGGACAATATGAGTCCGAATCTGAGCATGAGCATGATAATGATGATTTTGAGACTAATATTCATGATCATGATGATTGGATGATGATGGGATTGAATATGAGCAGGGGGATTGTTTACTAGTTAAAAGAGTGTTATCTGACCATCCTAGCTCATTTCTAGCTAATAACTACATGCTTTGTGATCTTGATTTTCATGATGAACCTAATGGGCTTGAAAACGATCCTACTAACATGGTTTGTGATGAAAATCGTGAGCATGATAATTCCTTGATAGCTAGGAGAACTTTGAGTGCACAACCTAGCCCTTGTGAGGATAACCAAAGAGAGAACTTGTGTCATACTGGGTGTTTGGTAAAAGAAAAGGTGTGTAATGTTATCATTGATGGAGGTAGTTGTTGCAACATTGCTAGTACTGAATTGATTGCTAAGTTGCAAATTCCTACATTTTGTAACCCTAGACCATATAAGCTGCATTGGATGAATGATTGTGGTGAACTGAATGTTAATAGGCAAGCTGATGCGGGAACATCCAAGCCAATTAATGGATGCAAGATTCCAAGTCCATCATGATGCTGATGAAGGGTCAAGCTGTAAGATGATTGCTTTGCTCAACTTACTCTTGTCCAAGGACCATCATGGTCATCTCAACCTGGAGTCCAAATTCATTGAGCTAACTCCATCTTTACCACCTCAAGGGACTCTAACAAGAGTGCAAGCTAAACGTCAAGCTGAGATGGATGCTCTTTTCCTAAAATGGTCCATGAAGCTCCACCAAGTCCACCTTCATCAAGTCTAAGGACCATCTTGTGGATCAACGACGAACACATCCCAACCAAGATGATTAATGGAGCTTAAATTGTATTTCTCGTTGCTGGGCAGGCCTTGGGATGCATTTCAAAGGACAGACGGAGGCCTTGAAATCAGATACAAGGGGTTTCACGTGTGTGCATGTGCATGGCTGGAACATTCATTTAAGTATGTGGAGGTGAGAGGATTTATAGGAGAGTTTAATTAGGCCCAATTGTGTTCTATGTTTGTTGGGCTTTATTTAACTCTCTTTAAATGTAGTTATTGTAATTAGTTTCTTTTTTTCTATTTTAGAAGAAAAGGCCTAGGATGTATATAAAGCCTTTTCTCTCTTCTTTTGTAGTTAGACAAGTTTTATACAAGTTTTGCTGAGAGCATTTCAGAATTGAATCCAAGAGAATTCAATTGTTCTTGTCTCGTGAGTGTGTGTGTGTGATCTGGCTTTCTCGTTCTTGTTTATGTCAATCTCTTTCGGGATTGGTGTTGGAAGTCGAACAAGGCACCCTCTTCGTGCTCTCGATTCTCAGATCGATTGTGTGGAGTTGTAAGAAGCAGGGTCGAATCGTCACTGGTTTGGTTCTTGGATCTTGAATCCAAGGGTTCTATCATTGTTCCTTTCGGTTCTTCTTGTCCCTTTATGTTTTCTCGTTTTCATTGATGTCCATGTTTGTTAATTTTGTGTGTTCTTCATTCTTCAGAACAGGTTGTTCGTCTAGATCCGTTCTTCGCGGCTAATCCTCGCATCAATTGGTATCAGAGCATTGTTGACGTCCAACCACCAAAAAGAGTCAATAAATCAATCATAAAATCACAAAAAGAGTTTGTTTTGATCATTGCAGTTGATCATTGTCTTTTGTTTGAGTCTATTTTCGTTTCCTATTCTATTCTAAGCTTTGTTTGAGTCTAACGACTTTGTTCCTTTGTTTGTGTGTTTTGGACATCGGAAACCACCCCATCACCACCACCTACTACCACGCTAGCCACCAGCCACCATTACCATCCATTTTGAACCATAAACTGACCAAAACAAAAAAAAATTAGCCGAAAAAAAAACGTGGCTAGCTGTTTCCCTTTCAGATCCCAAAAAATTACCCTCTCTCCTCCACAATATCTGCTCAATTTGAATTCCCTCTCACTTGAGTAGCTATTTACTTGGTCAACCATATCTTCTTCCAACAAATTGAGGATTTACTTGGCTTTTCTTTAATTTCTTAGTCTACTTCTGTTATTTCGATTTTTGTTGCTGATTATCTTCCATTTTAGTGTCTTTATTTCATAAATCGATAGCCAGCCCTCTTAGTTGTTATAGGATTTTATTTCTTTCTTTTTTTTTTCTTTTCTTTTGTTTCATTTGAATTCAAATCAAGTCTGATTTCTTAAGCTAAAAAAACGAAAGAAAGAAAAGAAAAAGAATCCGAAATTCAAAAAAAAAAAGAACCAGATTTTGTTTCTCATTTTATTTGCTATTTCCATTTCATTCTAGTCTTGTTATTTCATTTCAAGTTTTTAATTCATAGGTTGTAATTAGCCTAAGTTTGTTACTTGTATTTAGTGCTACTTCAGCAAGTAAAGTGGACTTCAAGAAGGACTTAAACTCAAGCATATCACCTCATTAAAAGGAAGAACCAAGTTGCCTCGTTGAGCCTATCTAACCATGCCAAGACCCTCACTAATTCCTAACCATTTCGGCCTTCTAAACCATAGCTCAGCCTTGACCAGCCTTACCCTTCGGTGTCTAAGGTTCACTTTCTTGGGTCTTACGAGTAAGCTCTTTCAAGGCTTATCTTGAGTTCTAAATTTGAGTCAATCTAGTTGCATATAACATTCGTGCAATTTGTCCTTTCCGTTTGAGTATTTTCTTCTATTTTGTTGAGTCAAACACGTTTTTGAAGTGACTGAAATTAAATTTCGTTTCTACCTAAAGCTTTTTGTTTGACTAGGCATCGAACTCACGTGAGGTTTTTGATTAATACAAGACGAGCTGTATCACACCACTAGAGAGTGAGAGAACCTTATTTTCTGAGTGATACACTTGCGAGGTGATTTTTGTTTTATCTAACCTAACCCGTTTGTTTGTTTTGATGAGTGTTTGGAATTATGTCTAGGTCACCAAATCCAGCAGGTACAAACAGCCTAGAATCGATTCACATCGAATTGTTCAACCTTTTTAAGGGCTTGCAAGATAGCATTGATGGTCTAAGTACAAAGTTGGCCATACTTGAGGCTGAAAGAAATTCCAATGCTACGCAGCCTTTAAGGCCTAATCCACAAGGCCAAAGAAACCATGCTTTCCAGGAGCATAATTCTGTCCCTTTTACTTCTAATATGCATGATTATCCTAATCAATATCTGAATTTTGCTTATGAGGCAGAGGATTATTCGGATGATGAAGGATGGAGACATGAGTCACCTCTGTACCAGCCAATTGAGGTTTCCGCAGCCCCAAAGGGATGTAATTCTATACCTTCTACTACCATGTTTAATCAATTAGAGTTGCCAAATTCAGAATATGAGGTTGTTTTGCATGATATCTCTAGAGATAGCATTATTGAGCATAAATGTGATTTAGTAGATGAAATTGGTAGTTGACGTCCAACCACCAAAAAGTCAGTAAATCAATTATAAAATCACAAAAGGAGTCTGTTTTGATCATTGCAATTGATCATTGTCTTTTGTTTGAGTCTATTTCCGTTTCTCTCTTCTACTCAAAGCTTTGTTTGAGTCTAACGAGTTTGTTCCTTGTTTGTGAGTTCTGGACACCAACCACCATCACACCACCATCAACCACTATTTTTCCCTCAACCACATTAGTCTCACTTGAACCAGTTGAACCAGAACCAAACGTGGCTGCTTCTTTTCCTTCATCCAGAACACGCAGAACTGAAGTTGAAGTAGTTGTTTCCCTCCATCCAATACACGCCAAAATTGGAGTTGATTCAGCGTGTTTCCTACAAATCCGGCGCAGAGCTTGAAGTAGTTGTTTTCCTCCTACAGATCTGGCACGTTGAATAAGTTGCAACAATCTAGGAGCTGAGATTTGATCTTATCAAGAAGATTTGCAGTAGCTTGGCCCACATTTATCTAAAACAAGAATTTGTTTTTTTTATTTCTTTCAATTTTTGTTTATTCTTCTTTTCTGATTTCCTGAATCATGAAGTCAAAAAAAAAGAGATAAAAGAAAAAGAAAGAAATAAAAAAAAAAGAAGAAGAAGAAAAGGAATCAGAATCATTTTTTTCATTTCATGCTTTCTTATTTCATAGGTTATAATTAGTCTAATGTTATTACATTTGTTTTAGAGTTATTCAGCAACAAAGAGGACTTCAAGAAAGGACTTAAGTCAAGTATCTTGTCTCAGCGGAAGGAAGAACCAAGCATCTCGTTGAACCTATCTAGCCACACCTAGCTACTGTCCATTTTCCGCCATCAAACACCATAGCCCAGGCTTCCTTAACCTCATCCTACGGTTTCTAGGGTTCACTTTTGGGTCTTACGAGTAAGTTCTTTCAAAGCTTATCTCGAGTTCTAAATTTTTGAGTCATTTAGTTGCATATATCATTCGTGCAATAATCCTTTCCGTTTGAGTCTTTTCTTCTATTTTGTTGAGTCAAACACGTTTTTGAAGTGACTGAAATCGAAACTTGTTTCTTTATAAAAGCTTTAGTTTGACTAAGCATCGAACTCACGTGAGGTTTTTGATTAATACAAGACGAGCCATCAAAAAGCTTGTATCACACCACTAGAGAGTGAGAGAACCTTATTTTCTGAGTATACACTTGTGAGGTGTTTTGTTTAAACTAACCTAACGTGTTTGTTGTTGTTGAGTGTTTTGCTACATGTCAGGGACTTCCGTAGGTTCAAAGAGCCCTAAGCCTATCACACCGGAGTTGTTCAATCTCATCAAGAGCTTGAAAGATAGCATTGAGGGGCTAACTACAAGGATATCTACCTTGGAGACCTCTAGGGTGACCCCGGATTCTCGACCACTAGGAGGTAACTTGGAGATAGGAGACAACTCAAGGGCGCAAAATCAAGCACACGATCGAGTTCCCCTTCAAAGTCATCAAGCTGCGTTCCAAGCAGCAATGAATTCAAATGTTCCACAGCCTTCTAGGCATGTCCATGGTTTAGGCAACATTGCTTCCCAACCTGGTTGGAGAGACCTTGCTTTTGAGGAGCATATTTATATCCCTTTTTCTCCAACTATTAATGATAATATGCCTAACTATCCTCACCAATTTCAAAATCCAGTTTATGATAATATGCCTAACAATCCTCACCAATTTCAGAATCCAGTTTATGACCAGGAAGAGGAGGACGATGGGGAGAATGAGGAATGGAGACCATGATGGATGCCTAATGGACGGAGTAGGCGAGATCAGCCAAGGAGGCATCAAAAAGGGCGACGTAATAATGAATGGAGACGTGAGCCCTATGAAGTCCAGCAAAGGAGAAACCGAGAACCGGAACATGACGGTCTTGGCAAAGTAAAGGTGAAAGTCCCTAGGTTCGAGGACAAATGTGATCCTGATGTGTATATGGCATGGGAGGCAAAGATAAAGCAAATATGATCATGCCATAACTTTCCCGAACACAAAAATGTACACTACGCAACCCTTGAATTTATTGACTATGCTATGATATGGTGGGACGACATGGTGAAGGAAAAGAGAAGAACTTTGGATGCACCAGTAGCTACTTGGGAGCATATGAAGGCATTGATGAGAGCTCAGTTTGTTCCCCAACACTATACAAGGGAATAAAGGCAAAGGTGGAGAACTTGAGGCAAGGATCAATGACTGTTGAGGAGGCCTATAATGCCATGCAAATGGCCATGGTAAAGGCCAATGTGCGAGAAGATGAAGAATCAACAATGGCTAGGTATCTTCGTATCCTTAATTCAAGTTTTGCTAACGAAGTAGATCTTTTTCCCTATGGCTCTATGACAAAAATACTCCATCTCGCAATCAAAGTGGAAAGGAAGATGAAAGCAAGAAATCAAGGAGGAAAGGCTTCTTATGGTGTCTCTAGCTCTTGGAAGAACCAAGTGAACCGCCAACAAGGAAGTTACAACAAGGAAGTGTCAAATAAGGAGAAAACATCTCGGGAACAAGGAGGACAACCTAAATCACCTTCTACAGCCCCTCCTAAGCCCACGGCTACTTTCCCTAAGGGAACACAAGGGAGTACTTCTAACCCTTCATCTAGAGCTAGGGATATAGTGTGTTGTAAGTGTCAAGGTAGAGGACACATGATGAAAGACTGTCCTAACAAGAAAACATTGTTAATCAACCATTTAGGACAATATGAGTCCGAATCTGAGCATGAGCATGATAATTATGATTTTGAGCTTAATATGCATGATCATGATGATTGGATGATGATGGGATTGAATATGAGCAGGGGGATTGTTTACTAGTATAAAGAGTGTTATCTGACCATCCTAGCTCATTTCTAGCTAATAACTACATGCTTTGTGATCTTGATTCTCATGATGAACCTAATGGGCTTGAAAACGCAGGACATGATCCTACTAACATGGTTTGTGATGAAAATCGTGAGCATGATAATTCCTTGATAGCTAGGAGAACTTTGAGTGCACAACCTAGCCCTTGTGAGGATATCCAAACAGAGAACTTGTGTCATACTGGGTGTTTGGTTAAAGAAAAGGGTTAGAAGTACTCCCTTGATTCACATCGAATTGTTCAACCTTTTTAAGGGCTTGCAAGATAGCATTGATGGTCTAAGTACAAAGTTGGCCACACTTGAGGCTGAAAGAAATTCCACTGCTACGCAGCCTTTAAGGCCTAATCCACAAGGCCAAAGAAACCATGCTTTCCAGGAGCATAATTCTGTCCCTTTTACTTCTAATATGCATGATTATCCTAATCAATATCTGAATTTTGCTTATGAGACAGAGGATTATTCGGAGGATGAAGGATGGAGACATGAGTCACCTCCATACCAGCCAATTGAGGTTTCTGCAGCCCCAAAGGGATGTAATTCTATACCTTCTACTACCATGTTTAATCAATTAGAGTTGCTAAATTCAGAATCTGAGGTTGTTTTGCATGATATCTCTAGAGATAGCATCATTGAGCATAAATCTGATTTAGTAGATGAAATTGGTTGTGATGAGCATGAGAAATGCACCAAATGTATTGTTAAGCCTAATTCTGAGCATGATGAATCTATTGCATGTATTGAGGTTGTTTTAGAGTTTAACGAGTCTAGTGCATGTTTTAAGGTTGATTTGGAGCTTAA
Organism: Fagopyrum homotropicum; assembly: GCA_033239125.1. NCBI lineage: Eukaryota > Viridiplantae > Streptophyta > Magnoliopsida > Caryophyllales > Polygonaceae > Fagopyrum > Fagopyrum homotropicum. The sequence continues at coordinate 67,517,189 of BSWB01000005.1, forward strand.
TGAGTCTATTGCTTGTTTTGAATCTGATTTGGAGCTTAAGGAGTCTCTTGAATGTATTAAATCTGATTTTGAGCATGTTAAGTCCTTTAAATGTGTTAAATCTGATTTTGAACATGTTGAGTCTCTTGCTGATGTTAAATCTGATTCTGAGCAAGTTGAGCCTAGTAGTCTTGATTTACCACATGAGCTTGTTGAGTTTAGTGATATGGATGTATTCGTTTGTGTTGATGAAGAGTGTAGAAAGGGTGCACACGAGAGTCTTCCGACAGGTTCGGATAGTTTTTTGTCAATAGATTGTTCTTTCTTGGAGTTATGTGAAGTCTCAGTTTGCAAGCTAGTGATGTTATCGTATTTGAGGATGATTTGGACCTAGGAAGTGAGTCTGAAATTGAAGGATTTGAGCTATATACTAACGGCTTTGGATATGATGATGAATTGGACTCTAAACTTGAGGATATTGCTTGCAAGAGTGCAAATGCACCAGAATCTTATTTGGAGGACTTTAGTTTGAAAAGTGATGGTTTGTTGTGCTTGAGGAGTTTTTTTTGTTATCATGTTGCTTGGAAGTCTTTAGTATGCTTGGATGAACACTTAGAGTTGATTGGACCCTATAGGTTAGTTCTTTGGAGGAACATAAAAGACAAGTTCCCTGTTGTGATAATGTTTAATAACTTTAGGGTTAAATCGGCCTATGTGTTACCTTCTACTCGTTTAGAGTCTTTAGGACAGATTTGTATGCTCTTCAAAGTTTCTACGGAGTGGAATCATGAGCCGAGCATGAGAGTTAGGAAAACAATCTATGTACCACCTAGCCTATCCATGTCATTGAGTGTGTATGTGCTTGATCGTTATGTTTATACATGTGTTGTTTATAGTGATGACATATTGATGTTCGACCCGTCCTTGAGAGCACATAAGGAGTATCTCAGGGAAGTTTTCTTTACCACTCGGCTAGAATACTTGAAGTATCTTTTTGATGCTTGTGCGTCTTGTCCTTATTGTGTGTTTACTCTTATGATTGTAGGGAGCAACCAAGGATTCCGGAAAGAGGATGGCGTTCAAGCTTGGAAGGAGATATGGCAAGGGATCAAGCAACCATTGTCTTTGCAAGAAAAGAGGACCTGGATTCGAGGACGAATCCTCGAATCCACGAAGAACGGATCTAGACGAACAACCTGTTCTGAAGAATGAAGAACACACAAAATTAACAAACATTGACAGCAATGAAAACGAGAAAACAGAAAGGGACAAGAAGAACCGAAAGGAACAATGATGGAACCCTTGGATTCAAGATCAAAGATCCAAACCAGTGACGATTCGACCTCGCTTCTTACAACTCCACACAATCGATCTGAGAATTGAGACCACGAAGAGGGCGCCTTGTTCGACTTGTAACACCAATCCCGAAGAAGATTGACATACACAAGAACGAGAAAGCCAGATCACACACACACTCTCACGAGACGAGAATGATTGAATTCTCTTCGATTCAATTCTGAAATGCTCTCAACAAAACTTGTATAAAACTTGTCTAACTACAAAAGAAGAGAGAAAAGGCTTTATATACATCCTAGGCCTTTTCTTCTAAAACAGAAAAAAAAGAAACTAATTACAATTACTACATAGAGAGAGAGTTAAATAAAGCCCATCAAACATAGAACACAATTGGGCCTAATTAAACTCTCCTATTCAGCCTCTCACGTCCACATACTTAAATGAATGTTCTAGCCATACACATGCACACACGTGAAACCCCTTGTATCTGATTTCAAGGCCTCCGTTTGTCCTTTGAAATGCGTCCCAAGGCCTACCTAGCAACTAGAAATACAATTTAAGCTCCATTAATCATCTTGGCTGGGATGTGTTCGTGGCTGATCCACAAGATGGTCCTTAGACTTGATGAAGGTGAACTTGATTGTACTTCATGGACCATGTTTAGGAAAAGAGCATCCATCTCAGCTTGACGTTTAGCTTGCGCTCTTGTTAGAGTCCCTTGAGGTGGTGAAGATGGAGTTAGCTCAGATAATCCTTCATCAAGCTATGTTACAACAACTACCCCCATCAATTGTAACATTACAAACCTTTCCTTTAACCAAACATCTAATGTGAAACAAGTTTTCCCTTTGGTTATCCTCACAAGGGGCAGGTTGTAGCTAAGGGCTCTCCTAGCTATCAAAGCATTATCATGTGACAAGCAAACATCCAAAGCAGGATCATCATGCTCAAAATCATATTCAGAACGTTCAAGAGACTCATCATGCTCAAAATCAGTATCTAGACATTCAAGAGACTCATCATGCTTAAAATCATATTCAACACAAGCAATAGACTCGTTTGGAACATCCAAATCACATAGCACATAGTTATTAGCTAGGAATGAACTAGGGTGATCATACAACACACGTTGAGCAAGCAAGCAATCCCCTTGTTCATATACTATTCCATCATCCGAATCAACATCATCACTAGGCTCGATTTCATTAGATTCAAGTTCATGCTCAGATTCTGACTCATATTGGCCTAAATGATTTATTAGCAAAGTTCACCTATTCGGACAATCTTTCATCATGTGTCCTCTACCTTGACACTTAAAACACACAACATTTCTAGCCCTAGAAGAAGAAGAGTTATAAGTACTCCCTTGAGGTGGTTTAGGGGCTGCAGTAGACGTCTTAGGGTAGGTTGGGCGTGTGGGAGCTTGCTCGGGGACTATTTTGGGGGCTTCGCGGTTGTATCCTCCGTGTCGGTGCCCTCCTTGTTGTTTCCATACGTTTGAGGTCCCAAATGAGCTCTTTACGCCTTGACTCCTCCCTTTTATCTTCTCGACTTTGATGGCGAGATGTAGTAATTCTGTCATAGTAGAGTAGGGAAACAAATCCACCTCGTTAGCAAAAACTGGAATTAAGGATATGGAGATACCTGACCATAGTTGCCTCTTCATCCTCACTAACATTGGCTTTCACCATAGCCATTTGCATGGCATTTTAGGTCTCCTCGGCACTCATTGAACCTTGCCACAAGTTTTCCAACTTTTGCCTCAAGTCCCTCCTATAGTGTTGGGGAACAAATCGAGCTCACATGATTGCCCTCATTTGTGCCCATGTTGCAACTTGTGGATCCATGTTTCGCCTCCTTTCCTTCACAAGCTCATTCCACCATATCAAAGCATAATCAGTGAACTCAAGGGCTGCGTAATATACCTTTTTATTCTCGGGAAAGTTGTGGCACGCCCATATCTGCTCAATCTTCGTCTCCCAAGCCATGTACACATCCTGATCACACTTGCCTTCAAAGGATGGAATCTTGATCTTCACCTTGCCTAGATCATCTTGCTCATGATCTCGCCCTCTCCTTTGGTGTCTATTGTCTCTCCTCCCTTCATAGTCTTCCTCTTGCCTCCATCTATACTCACGCCTTCCAGCTTGATCCCTCTCATCTTCTCGTCTCCTATCTTCACGCCTCCTATTTTGTTCCATCCTTCTTTCCTCATTTCTCATCCATTCCTCGTCTTGCCTCCAGGCTTCCTCTTGCCTTCTTTCTTGTGCATAATCATAGCCATCATCTTCGGACTCCTCATTATCTCCATCCTGTGTGGTGCTAAGAGAGAAATTAGCATAATGACTGTTATCATGAATAGGAGGTTTAGAGTTAGAATGATGCCCCTGTGAAGCATTAATGGGAGTCTTCTTGGCTTCGTTGAAAGCTTCTTGTTGGCTGCCAAGAGGTACTCGTCGATGGCTTATAGTTAAGGGTTTTTAAACTGCTCCTTTCTCAAAGGGATGGCCTAGTGCCTTAGTTAGGGGAAATGATGATGAAGGGTCATCCGAGCTAGCTCCATCTTCAACACCACAAGGAACCCTAACAAGAGCTCAAGCCAAACACCAAGCGAAGATGGATGCTATCTTTCTTGCCATGGTTCAAGAAGCTCACCCAAGCTCACCTCCAATGAGTCCAAGGCCAGTCATGATGCTTAGCCACATTGGGCCAGCCAAGAAGAAGTCGAATGGAGCATAGGAGAGCCTCACGTGTGCATGTGCATGGATGAAGGCGTGAGCAAGGAGGCGTGAGCAAGGCTGGCGTGAAGCTAGTTAGAGAGTGTTAAATAAAACCTAGAATTAGTCTATTTTATGGTTTTATTTAAAACACTGTAATTTGTAATTATTGTATTTATTTCTTTTCTATTTTTAGGAGAGAAGGTCTAGGCTGTATATAAACCTTTCTCTCTTCATTTTGTGGGGATATACGTTAAACACATTGCCTAAGTGCCAAATTGAACCCCTTTGAGTTCAACCTCTTGTCTTGTGAGAATTGTGGTGTTAGCATAGCTTTCTCGTTCTTGTGTGTGTCAATCTCCTTCGGGTTGGTGCTACAAGTCGAATTGAAGCAACCTCTTCTTGCCTTCGATAATTCTAGATCCATTGTGTGAAGTTGTAAGAAGCGGGGTCGAATCGTCACCGGTTTGATTCTTGGATAATCGAATCCAAGGGTTCTATCGTTTGTTCCTTTCGGTTCTTCTTTCCTATTTTGTTTTCCCCCTTTGTTTTGCACGTTTTCCTTGCATCTTGTTTGCTGAATTTCGTTTGCTTTTATTCCCGAAAACAGGTTGCTCGTCTAGATACGTTCTTCGCGGCTAATCCCCGTATCAAATGAGGTGTCTTCTTTAGCCTTATTAGTCTTAAGCTCGGTTATTTGCCCTTGTAAACCCGTAAGTCTATCTTCCATGGCTTTAAATTCTACTTGCATCATAGCCTTCATCATGCTAACCAAATCTGCCGGACTAGACTCCGGTTGCTTCTCGGTATGATGATCACTAGACATCTTGTTAAACACAACAAAACAAGCAAACACGTTAGATTAGATCATAACAAAATCCTCTCTAGTGTGTCTCTCAAGTGTTTATCCCTCACTCTCAAGTGATGCGATAAGACTTTGCTGATGGCTCACCTTGTAAGAATTAACAACCTTGTGTGGGTAGTGTCTAGTCAAATATAAGCTAACACGAAACAACAATTGAATTAATCAAGGTATGTCCTTGGTTGACTCAACAAAAGAAAGAAAAAAATAATGACTCAAGGAATGAACTAGTTGTATGAATGAGATGTACAACCAAAATGACCCGAAATATAGACTCAAGATAAGCTAAAAGAACCTTACTCGTAAGTGCCTCAACTTGCAACCTCAAACACCAAAATCAACAACTAAGGTTGGTTTAGGATAGGGTGGCCGAATGAAAAAGGCTTGGAATGTAGGTTTCTTGGAGTCCCCTTGAAATCTTTCTTCATCTTGGTCAACTCTTGCAAGAACAATGTTGTTAGTCAATAACTTAGAGCTAAACACAATGCAAACACAAAGCTGAATTCTTCTTTTCTTTTCTTTTATTTTTGGTTCGTCCTTCTCTCTCTCTCTTTTTTAATATTCTGGACAACAACTTTCCTTTTTTTCTTTTTTTTTATCTCAACAAAAATAAAACAAAAATTAAATAACAAGAGGGTAAATAGGGAAACAACTAAAAAGATAAGATATGGTTAGAGATAAGATATGGAAAGATATGGCTGTTGCAGGATTAGGGTTTACGAAAACAATAGGTTAGGGTAGGTTTTGGCGGCATGAAAGTGGTGGGGGGGGGGCTGGCGTGGTGGTGTTGGTGTTTGTTGATGACTTCGGTGCTCAATTCGCTAATCAAGAACAACAAACAAGTTAGAATTCAATCAACTTAGAAATTTGGGAGGGATAAGACTTATGCTATGCTGCACTCACGTTTTTATCGGCCACATATGCTTAGGGATGTTGAAAATGTGCTTAAAAGGTGTTTAGAGTGCCTTAGAGCTAAATCGAAAGTCAAGCCTCATGGATTGTATACGCCCTTGCCAATCCCCACAGCCCCTTGGGAAGACATTAGCATGGATTTCATAGTGGGATTGCCTAGGACTAGAAGAGGTAGGGATTTGATATTTGTGGTTGTAGATCGATTCTCTAAGATGGCTCATTTTATTGCTTGTCACAAAACTGATGATGCAGCCAATGTAGCTAATTTGTTCTTTCGGGAAGTAGTTAGGTTACATGGTATTCTAATGATAATAGTGAGTGATAGGTATGTTAAGTTCTTGAGTTACTTTTGGAAAACTCTTTGTGGAAAGCTAGGAACTAAGTTGTTATTTTCTACATCAAGCCACCCCCAAACTGATGGGCAAACGGAAGTAACTAATAGGACCCTAACAACACTTCTAAGGGCTGTCATCAAGAAGAATTTGAGAGAATGGGAAGATGTCTTGCCAGATGTTGAATTTGCCTATAATAGAGTCGTCCACTCATCTACTTCCATCTCTCCCTTTGAGTGTGTTTATGGATTTAATCCGCTAACCCCTTTTGATCTTACACCGTTACCTAAGAAGGAGAGAGTGGATTTAAGTGCTAAAACGCAGGTTGAAAACATCAAGGAGCTACATAGTAGGACAAGGATCAAGCTCGAGGAGAAAGGCAAATACAACGCAGAAAAGGCGAATCAAGGACGCAAGAAGATTATATTTGAACCCGGCGACCTTGTATGGCTACATTTGAGGAAGGAGAGGTTTCAATAGCTTCAGAAATCCAAGCTCTCCCCAAGAGGAAATGGGTCTTTCAAGGTTTTACGCAAGGCGGGTGACAACGCAAATGTGCTTGACTTGCCGGATGATTATGCTTGTGATCCCACATTCAATGTGAGGGATCTAAGTCCTTTTTCGCTCCTGGATGATGATCAAGGCAATTCGAGTTCGAATTCTTTCAAAGAAGGGGAGTATGATGAAGGATCATCTGAGCTAACTCCATCTTCACCACCTCAAGGGACTCTAACAAGAGCGCAAGCTAAACGTCAAGCTGAGATGGATGCTCTTTTCCTAAACATGGTCCATGAAGCTCAACCAAGTCCACCTTCATCAAGTCTAAGGACCATCTTGTGGATCAGCCACGAACACATCCCAACCAAGATGATTAATGGAGCTTAAATTGTATTTCTAGTTGCTGAGCAAGCCTTGGGACGCATTTCAAAGGACAGACGGAGGCCTTAAAATCAGATACAAGGGGTTTCACGTGTGTGCATGTGCATGGCTGGAACATTCATTTAAGTATGTGGAGGTAAGAGGCTGAATAGGAGAGTTTAATTAGGCCCAATTGTGTTCTATGTTTGCTGGGTTGTATTTAACTCTCTCTCTCAAAGTAGTTATTGTAATTAGTTTCTTTTTTTCTATTTTAGAAGAAAAGGTGTAGGATGTATATAAAGCCTTTTCTCTCTTCTTTTGGAGTTAGACAAGTTTTATACAAGTTTTGTTGAGAGCATTTCAGAATTGAATCCAAGAGAATTCAATCATTCTTGTCTCGTGAGTTTGTGTGTGTGATTTGGCTTTCTCGTTCTTGTGTATGTCAATCTCCTTCGGGATTGGTGTTGCAAGTCTAGCAAGGCACCCTCTTCGTGCTCTCGATTCTCAGATCGATTGTGTGGAGTTGTAAGAAGCGGGGTCGAATCGTCACTGGTTTGGTTCTTGGATCTTTATCCAAGGGTTCTATCATTGTTCGTTTCGGTTGTTCTTGTCCCTTTCTATTTTCTCGTTTTCATTGCTGTCCATGTTTGTTAATTTTGTGTGTTCTTCATTCTTCAGAACAGGTTGTTCATTTAGATCCGTTCTTTGCGGCTAATCCCCGCATCATAGCTATCACCGAATTGGTTAATAAGCTGTAATTAACAACTTTCTATCACCCTAGGCCTTATAAGCTTCATTAGATGAATGAATGTGGAGAATTGAAGGTAAATAAGCAAGTTAAGGTCACATTCACTTTAGGCCATTATGAGGATAATGTTTTGTGTGATGTTTTTCCTATGCAAGCTTGTCATATCTTATTAGGTCGTCCTTGGCATTTTGATAGGAGAGTCTTACATGATGGTTACACTAATAGGTATACTTTCACTTTTAAAGGAAAACCTGTAACCTTAAAGCCTATGACTCCCTTACAAATAGCTGAGGCATTTGAGAAGAAAAAGGAAAGTGAACAAGGGGTAGACCAAGCTAAGAAGGGGAGTAAGCCAAATAATTCCAAAACCGAGCCTATAGAGCCTTCTAATACCCTTTTAGCTTCAACTAACACACAAATGCCCTCTACTTTGCTAGTAGCCAAATCTGAGTTTCAAAGTGCTTATCTTCCTCTAGAAATCACTTTGATGACCTTATGTAAGAAGTTAGCCCTAGTGAGTGATGAAACTAAGGCAAATCTTCCGCCTAGCATTGTAGCCATACTTGAGGAGTTTAAGGATGTGTTTCCTAATGAGATACCCCATGGCCTACCACCCTTGAGAGGCATAGAGCATCAAATAGATCTCATTCCGGGAGCAACCTTACCGAATAGGCCAGCCTATAGAATGAACCCTAATGAGAGCCAAGAGGTTAGAAACCAAGTGCAAGAGCTCTTAAATAAGGGTTATGTGAGGGAAAGCCTTAGTCCATGAATTGTCCCCGTGCTTTTAGTGCCTAAGAAAGATAATACTTGGAGGATGTGTGTTGATTGTAGGGCCATCAATAACATAACCATTAAGTATCGCCACCCTATCCCACGCCTTGATGATATATTAGATGAGCTTCATGGTTCCACTATGTTTAGTAAAATTGATCTTAGGAGTGGATACCATCAGATTAGGATGAAGGAAGGAGATGAGTGGAAAACTGCTTTTAAAACCAAGTTTGGTTTATATGAGTGGCTTGTTATGCCATTTGGACTTAGTAATTCTCCTTCTACTTTCATGAGATTAATGAACCGTGTTTTGAGAAAGTTTATAGGTAAATTTGTTGTTGTTTACTTTGATGACATTCTCGTTACAACAAATCACTAGAGGAGCATGAAAGACATCTAAGGGAAGTTGTTTCTACTCTTAGAGATGAACGCTTGTATGCCAATCTTAAGAAATGTGACTTTTGCACTAATGAAGTTATTTTTCTTAGGTTTGTAGTGAGCATAGACGGTTTACAAGTGGATGAAGAGAAGATCAAGGCCATTCAAGATTGGCCTATTCCGAGCTCTATTGGCAATTTTAGGAGTTTTCATGGTCTTGCTAGCTTCTATAGGCGTTTTGTGCGTGATTTTAGCACCATTGCAGCCCCATTGACGGAAATATGTAAGAAGAACACGCCATTTGTGTGGGGTAGTGCGCAGGACCATGCATTCAACAAGCTTAATGAGGTTCTCACTAATGCACCTTTGCTTGCTCTTCCAGATTTCAACAAGCCATTTGAAGTGGAGTGTGATGCATCCGGAATCGGAATTGGAGGTGTTCTTATGCAAGAAGGTAAACCTATTGCTTTCTTTAGTGAGAAACTCAAAGGAGCATGTCTTAACTATTCTACTTATGATAAGGAGTTATATGCTTTGTTTAGAGTACTTAAGACATGACAACACTACTTGTGGCCTAGAGAGTTTATCTTGCATTCTGATCATGAATCCTTAAAACACTTTAGGAGTCAAGATAAACTAGATAGGCGACATGGTAGTTGGATGGAGTTCATTGAGACTTTTCCTTATGTTATCAAGTATAAAAAGGGAAAGGACAATGTAGTTGCTGATGCATTATTTAGGAGACACTCTTTGTTGACCACCCTTGATTCCAAAGTGCTAGGTTTCGTGTATATTAAGGAATTATATGTTGATGATGCTAATATTGGTGAATCCTACAAGATATGTGTGGCTAAGGGTGTTCTAGATAAGTTCTACTTGTTTGATGGTTTCTTGTTTAAGGCTGATAAGGTTTGTATCCCTAGGTGTTCTCTTCGGATATTATTAGTTGATGAAGCCTCTAAAGGAGGATTAACGGGGCATTTTGGGAGAGATAAGACTTATGCTATGCTTACTTCACACTTCTTTTGGCCTCATATGCTTAGGGATGTAGAACATGTTGTTAAGAGATGTTTAGAATGCCTTAGAGGCAAATCCAAAGTGAAACACCATGGTTTGTACACGCCTTTGCCAATCCCTACAGCCCCTTGGGAGGATATTAGTATGGACTTTATTGTGGGATTGACTAGGAATAAGAGGGGCATAGACTCGATATTTGTGGTTGTAGATCGATTCTCTAAGATGGCTCACTTTATAGCTTGCCATAAGACTGATGATGCCACCAATGTAGCCAACTTGTTCTTTAGGGAAGTAGTTAGGTTGTATGGAGTTCCGAGGACTACAGTTAGTGATAGGGATGTTAAATTTCTAAGTTACTTTGGGAAAACTCTTTGGGAAAAGCTAGGAACTAAGTTATTGTTTTCTACTTCTAGTCACCCTCAAACTGATGGCCAAACTGAGGTAACTAATAGGACACTAACTACTTTGTTTAGGGCTGTTATTAAGAAGAGGCTTAAGGAATGGGAAGATGCCTTACCTCATGTCGAATTTGCTTATAATAGGGTTGTGCATTCTTCAACCCACATTTCTTCTTTTGAGTGTGTGTATGGGTTTAATCCACTAAACCCGTTTGATCTTACACCGTTGCCTAAGAAGGAGCGAGTAGATTTCAGTGCTAAAACGCAGGTTGAACACATTCGGGAGTTGCATGAGAGGACACACCATGATGAAGGATCATCTGAGTTAACTCCATCTTCACCACCTCAAGGGATTCTAGCAAGAGCGCAGGATAAACGTTATGCTGAGATGGATGCTCTTTTCCTAAACATGGTCCATGAAGCTCAACCAAGTCCACCTTCATCAAGTCTAAGGACCATCTTGTGGATCAGCCACGAACACATCCCAGCCAAGATGATTAATGGAGCTTAAACTGTATTTCTAGTTGCTGGACAAGCCTTGGGATGCATTTCAAAGGACAGACGGAGGCCTTGAAATCAGATACAAGGGGTTTCACGTATGTGCATGTGCATGGCTGGATGATCATTTAAGTATGTGGACGTGAGAGACTGAATAGGAGAGTTTAATTAGGCCCAATTGTGTTATATGTTTGTTGGGCTTTATTTAACTCTCTCTCAATGTAATTATTGTAATTAGTTTCTTTTTATGTTTTAGAAGAAATGGCCTAGGATGTATGTAAAGCCTTTTCTCTCTTCTTTTGGAGTTAGACAAGTTTTATACAAGTTTTGCTGAGAGCATTTCAGAATTGAATCCAAGAGAATTCAATCATTCTTGTCTCGTGAGTTTGTGTGTGTGATCTGACTTTTTCGTTCTTGTGTATGTCAATCTCCTTCGGGATTGGTGTTGCAAGTCTAGCAAGGCACCTTCTTCGTGCTCTTGATTCTCAGATCGATTGTGTGGAGTTGTAAGAAGTGGGGTCGAATCGTAACTGGTTTGGTTCTTGAAACTCGAATCCAAGGGTTCTATCATTGTTCCTTTCGGTTCTTCTTGTCCCTTTCTGTTTTTTTCTCGTTTTCATTGCTGTGCTTATTTGTTAATCTCGTGTGTTCTTCTATTTTGTTCCTTTCGGTTCTTCTTGTCCCTTTCTGTTTTTTTTTCTCGTTTTCATTTTTGTCCATATTTGTTAACCTCATTGTTTCTTTCGGTGCTTGACTTGCCAGATGATTATGCTTGTGATCCCACATTCAATGTAAGGGATCTAAGTCCGTTTCCACTACTGGATGATGATCAAGGCAATTCGAGGTCGAATTCTTCCAAAGAAGGGGAGAATGATGAAGGATCATTTGAGCTAACTCCATCTTAACCACCTCAAGGGATTCTAGCAAGAGCGCAAGATAAACGTCAAGCTGAGATGGATGCTCTTTTCCTAAACATGGTCCATGAAGCTCAACCAAGTCCACCTTCATCAAGTCTAAGGACCATCTTGTGGATCAGCCACGAACACATCCCAGCCAAGATGATTAATGGAGCTTAAATTGTATTTCTAGTTGCTGGACAAGCCTTGGGATGCATTTCAAAGGACAGACAGAGGCTTTGAAATCAGATACAAGGGGTTTCACGTATGTGCATGTGCTTGGCTGGATGATCATTTAAGTATGCGGACGTGAGAGACTGAATAGGAGAGTTTAATTAGGCCCAATTGTGTTATATGTTTGTTGGGCTTTATTTAACTCTCTCATAATGTAATTATTGTAATTAGTTTCTTTTTATGTTTTAGAAGAAAAGGCCTAGGATGTATATAAAGCCTTTTCTCTCTTCTTTTGGAGTTAGACAAGTTTTATACAAGTTTTGTTGAGAGCATTTCAGAACTGAATCCAAGAGAATTCAATTATTCTTGTCTCGTGAGTTTGTGTGTGTGATCTAGCTTTCTCGTTCTTGTGTATGTCAATCTCCTTCGGGATTGGTGTTGCAAGTCGAACAAGACACCCTCTTTGTGCTCTCGATTCTTAGATCGATGGTGTGTAGTTGTAAGAACCGGGGTCGAATCGTCACTGGTTTGGTTCTTGGAACTCGAATCCAAGGGTTCTATCGTTGTTCCTTTCGGTTCTTCTTGTCCCTTTCTGTTTTTTTTATCGTTTTCATTGCTGTCCATATTTGTTAATCTCGTGTGTGCTTCATTCTTCAGAACAGGTTGTTCGTCTAGATCCGTTCTTTGCGGCTAATCCCCGTATCACGCCAGAACCTTGAGGAGAAGGGCAAGTACAATGCTGCGAATGCTAACCACGGACGCAAGAAGATCACATTCGAGCCTGGTGATCTCGTGTGGTTGCACTTAACACTTAAGGAAGGAGATGTTACAATAATTGAGGAAATCCAAGCTCTCTCCAAGAGGAAATGGACCTTTCAAGGTCTTACACAAGGCGGGGGATAATGCTTATGTTTTGGAGTTGCCAGATGATTACGCATGCGATCCTACATTCAATGTGCATGACTTGAGTCCATTCTCACCATCGAGCTATGATCATGGTGATTCAGGGTCGAATCCATTTCAAGAAGGGGAGAATGATGAAGGATCATCCAAGCTAAGTCAAGGTCCCTTAACAAGGGCTCAAGCTAAACTACAAGTTGAGATGGATGCATTGCTTCTAACCATGAACCATGAACCACCTAACTCACCTTCCATGAGCCAACGAGCCTTGATGATGATCATGGTCCATCAAGGAACAAGCTGCATGCCTAAGGGTTCTACATAAGGTTGAAATGTTCCAAATTGGCTGAATAAGCTTATTTGTCTGTTTTAAGTGTTTTTAAGTTTTTTTAGAATAAAAGCCCAAACTTATGTCTTGATGGGCCTTTAGTTAATTATTTCAGTTCATTAACATATTAAACACTATATATATGTTATTAGGCGTGCTAGGTCAGGGGGATATCCAGAAGATACACGTTAAACACAGTTTTTGTGCTGTTGTTGCAGATTGGCGATTTCCAACCTGTTGGAGAGCTTTGTGATTGTGATTTCGGCTTAACTCTTCTTGTCTGAGTTAATCTCCATAGGGATTAGTGTTGCAAATTGTTTATAAGCATCCTCTTGGTGCTTTCAATCTCCATATTGATCGTGTCAAGTTGTAGAAGCAAGGTTGATTAGTCTTTTGGATTGGTTCTTGAATTCATTGTTCAAGGGTTCTTCAATAGTTCTATTCGGTTCTTCTTAACCATCTATCTTTATATTTTCGTGCTTATCATTCCTCCATATCTAAGTTTTATTCCATTGTTTCCAGGTTGTTCGTCTAGATCGTTAAACGGGCTAATCCCCGCATCATCTTCATTGATGACATTTTGGTATATTTGCGTAGCAGAGAGGAGCATGCCGGTCATCTAAGGACAGCTTTGCAGATTTTGAGGGATAGAGAGATGTATGTCAAGATCTCTAAGTGTGAGTTCTGGATGTATGAGGTTGCTTTACTTGGGCACATCGTCTCCGCCGATGGGATTATGGTTGATCCGGCGAAGATCATGTCTGTTGCAGCTTGGATGACACCAACGAACGTCAAGGAAGTGCGTAGCTTTCATGGCCTAGCCGGCTATTACAAACGCTTTGCGGAGGGATTTTCTGTGATTTCCCGTCCACTTATGAGTCTTCTGAAGAAGACTACCAGATTTGCATGGACCGACTAGTGTGCCCAGAGTTTTGAGGAGTTGAAGAGGCGTTTGACTTCTACTCTTGTCTTGGAACAACCAGAGGGTTTTGATGATTTTGTGGTTTATAGTGATGCATCCAAGTTAGGCTTGGGATGTGTGTTGATGCAGCGTCTAGACAACTGAAGACGTATGAGGAGAACTACCCGACTCATGATCTGGAGTTGGCAGCGGAGTTCATGCTTTGAAGATCTGGAGACATTACTTGTATGGTGCTACATGTCAGAGATCTTCACAAACCATAAGAGTCTGAAGTACATTTTCACACAGCGGGAGTTGAATAACCGCCAGCGTCGATGGCTTGAGTTGATCAACGACTTTGACCTTGAAATTTTGTATCATCTTAGAAAGGCAAATGTTATAGCTGACACCTTGAGCAGGAAGACGCCTCGAGAGAAGGCGATTGTCAAATTGACAATACAGCCTCAGCTTCAGAGGGATCTAGCTTGGCTAGAGTTGGACATCCAGTTTCCTGATGAGGATGCCCAGTTATATGCTTTAGAGGTTTTACCTGGTCTGTTGGGTGAGATCTGGTAGAAGTAGGGGACCTGCCCGACCTTGATGAGGATCAGAGAGAGGATGTCTCGTGGAGAGGCACCACAGTTCTCCATCGGAACAGATGGAGTGATGAGGCGACGTGAACGCATCTGTGTACCTGCTGATGCAGAGTTGAGACAGAGGATCTTACAGGAGACTCACTGTACACCTTACTTAGTACATCCAGGTACGAGTAAGATGTACCATGTGCGAGACGTTACTATTGGTGGGGAGGGATGAAGCCCGATGTAGCCATATTTATGGCATAGTGTGTGACTTGTCAACAGGTCAAGATTGAGCATTTCAGACCTAGAGGCGAGCTTCATCTACTGACAGTACCGCAGTGGAAGTGGGAGGACGTCTTCATGGACTTTGTGACTGGGTTGAGGCCCAGTAGGAGTTTTGATGCTATCTGGGTTGTAGTTGACAGACTGACGCAAACGGAACGCTTCATTCCTATCACAGAGACGTGGCCAATGAGCAGATTAGTTGAGGAGTACACTAGACAGATAGTGAGACTCCATGGTGTACCGAGGATGATCGTCTATGATTGAGATGGATGGTTTACCTCAAGGTTTTGGCAGCAGATTTAGAATGCTTTGGGGACGAGTCTACACTTCACGACTGTGTTTCACCCCTAGACAGATGGTTAGTCTGAGAGGACCATCCAGACTTTGGAGGATATGCTGCGAGCTTGTGTGTTGGATTGGGGACAAGGGTGGTCTGATTACCTCCCACTAGTTGAGTTCTCATACAACAACAACTGACATGCATCTATTAGGATGACTCCTTATGAGGCACTGTATGGACGTAGGTGCCATACACCTTTATGTTGGGATGAGCCTAGCAGTATTAGTGGGATAGCGCTAGAGCAAATTCAGGATGACATGGCTCGAGTAGCGCTGATCAGAGAGAGGATGCTGGCTCCACAGAGTCGCCAGAAATCATATGCAGACAAGAGGCGTCAACCTCTAGAGTTCAGGGTAGGAGCTCATGTCTAGTTGAGAGTATCTCCGACGTGTGACATCAGACGTTTTGGCATAAAGGGGAAGTTGAGTCCCCGATATGTCGGTCCTTTTGAGATACTGGATAGAGTTAGGAGGGCAGCCTACAGATTAGAATTGCCTCCGAGTTTAGAGGGTGTTCACCCTGTGTTCCATGGGTCTCAGCTGAGGGAGTACATACCATATCCGAGGCACATTGTGAGTTATGATGATTTGGTGGTTGAGCCGAACCACGCCTTTGTTGAGCATCCTATTGCAGTCATAGAGCGAGGTGTGAGACGCCTGCATTTGAAGGACATTCCCATGATGAGGATACAATGGTCTAGCCGGACCCCACCTTGGTGAGTATATGATTATGTGCTTATGTGCTTATGTGCTTATATGCCTTGATGTGTTATTTCATGCTAGCTATGATGTGATTTATGATCTTATTAGATCTTGATGTGTTAGCATGATGTATGTTTATAGCTGAAGATGATTCTTTCCTCCATGTTATCTGAGTGTGATTAGGATTCAGCTGGAGATGGTTCTTTCCTCCATGCTAACTTGATGGATATAGTTCAGTGGAGATTTTATTGCTCCATGCGATGTATATGATTATGGTTTGGCTAGAGATGTGCTTCCTCTATGCCTTATGATGTGTTATGGCGAGAGATGTGATTCCCCTACGCCTATGGGTAGCGTTATGGCTTTGTTTTCTGGAGTTGATGATTCCTCCATGCTTATGTTTGAGGTTATAGATTGATATAGATTAGGGTCTTTTGAGTGGAGATGTTATACCTCCGATAGAGAGAGAGAGAGTTATACGTCGGCTTATGGGTCCGAGAGGATTTGGGATTTTGCAAGTTTCGAGACGAAACTTGTTTTTAGGGGGGTGAGATGCAAGAGCTTAGTTGTTGAGTTGCTAAGTGTGTGTGCTGAGGACCTAGATTCAGCCTGGACCGCCTCTGCGTGACCCAGTGGCCGCCCCTACGGGTTGCTTGGGCCGCACCTGTGGCTCATAGAGTCCGCCCCTACGGCTCTGTGTGGCTGCAACCGTCTTCTTTGACCCTTTGACCCGTGCTTTACCTTTTTCACCCCTTTATAAGCTTCTTCTTCTTCCTTCTGATGAGGGTTATCTCTCACCACAACTTCATCTCTCTCCCTACGTTCATCTTCTCCTCTCTTCTTCCTTTGAATCTTTTCTTGAGCTTGCGTGAGCTTTGTGTGAGTTTGGAAGCTTTGATGCTTGGCTTGTTGTTGATTGTTGATGATGATGTTGTTGCGCCTTGTTGACTCAGCTTGGAGATCTTGGTGACGGTTTTTGCTTCTGCATAGGTTCAGCTGGTGAGCTCTCTTCCATCTCCACCTATCTTTCCTCTTTCCTTCATCTTTTCTTCTCTTCTTTAGTCTAGCTTAGATTCCTTATGTTTAGATCTTGCTCCAGCCATGATTGGCTCATGTTGATGTATATATATGTATGTTTATGTATGTATGGTGTTGGAGTGAAGAATGAGTGAAGGGATCGAAGGAAGAAGTGAAGAAAGGGCTGAAGTGGCGTCCTCTGATGTCCAGCCGCCCCTGCGCCACCTTGCATCCGCCCCAGCGCCGGCCAGGGCCGCCCCTGCGCCACCTGGGATCCACCCCTACGGCCACCTGCATCAGCTAGGTTCTACACTTGCAACTGCAGGTGTGTGTTGCTTCTAGGCTTGCTTTAGGATATCTTTGTTCCCTCCTTTCCAAGTGTGAGTGTATAGGATCATGCTAGATGTGTGAGGATTGTGTTGGTTGAGGTTATGATCGATATACGTCTTGTACGGCTTTAAAGACTTAGGTTGATGTTGACTAAGGTTTTGAGGTTGCGTATGATCCTTATAGATCCCTTTGGGTCTAGGTGTGACACTTGTGTTTATAGGAGTTTGATGTATCTCTTATGCCTTGTCTATAGGTTGTGTTGTTCCTCCAGTGTTGAGGTGATCGAGTTATTGTTGAGCTTTGTACGAGGTTGAGGTAAGTCCGTAGGACTTACTTAGCTACAATCCTTATATTGGGTGTTTGCATGAGTGGTGTGCGCTTTATATGTTTGCTATGATAGCATGAGATGTCGTTTATACCGACCTATGTTTTATTGACTACCCCATTTGGGTGGCTGTGATAACCTTTCCCTTTCATCCCGCCGTGGAGTTTGGGAGGATCTCTAATGTCAGGCCAAACTAGTTTACATGAAGGGCGCAATCCACTTCCATAGGGTACACGGATTGTATGACCGATACTCGTACAACTGGCTACCAAGCTCATAGGCTGATGTGTCTATCTTTATATGATTGTGTATGTGCTTATGCATTACTCTATATATGTATGGTTAACTAATGGTTTATATTACCATGTTGTAGATGCCCCACAGGATAGGCGTGTTGTTGGGTGATTTATCGGAGTGCCAGGCCGAGGACCTCTCGTACATAGGCTGGTTGTGGTCTTTCGGGGTTGTTTACTTTTCCCTCCTGCGTGAGGATGATCTTTTGTTACCTCTTGTGTGAGGATGTTGTGATTTATACTCGGCTATGATGTTATTACCTTTTGGTTGTACAGTTTATACAGTTTTATGTATTTGTTTTATATCTCTCAATGCCATGTTGTAAGGTCCAGTGAACTTGTTGTCAGGCTAGGGTCAGGATCCATTGTAAGATTTGAGATGTTACACTATTTATGCTAAAATTGACAGTAAATGGGAGTAAATAGCCATCCTAAACAACTACCTTTAAATGCCATAAAGGTGGTGCAAACAGCCGGAGTAAAGTCCTCTGATGCTAAACCGCGGGAGCGGCCTTGCAAAGCCGCAAGGGCGGTTTAGGTCAAAACGCTTGATCTTCTTCGTGGCCGTAGGAGCTGCTTGGCACTCCCATAGGGGCGGGTCTTTAATGCTTTCAAACGTCTTACTCTTCATCTTTCTGTCGCTTTTGATGTCGAGCCGCAGGGGCGGCCCAATGTCACCGCAGGGGCGGTGACACTGGCTTTTCGGCTTCACAACTCCGCAGGTTGGTCCGCAGGTAGAGGCGCAAGGGCGCCCGCTTCGCTTCTTCAGGGTAAGTCACCGCAGGGGCGTCCAAGGGTGGCCGCAGGGGCGGTGACTTGCTTGTTCCGAGCACTGGCGAAGGTGCAGGTTGCGTTCTGGAGTGCAGTGCCACCCACAGGGGCGATGACACTTCTCCACGTGGGCGGTGTGGCAACAGAAGCTTGTCTTCGTGAATGATCTTCAACTCCCAAGTGCTTCTAACATCTCTTTTGATTCTTTTAGACTTCTCCTGGATTAAGATGTTAGCAACACAAACCGACTCTAAGACAATAAAAAGACGCTAAAAACTTCCTAATTGATAGTGGTTCCATCA
This sequence comes from Fagopyrum homotropicum, assembly GCA_033239125.1. Taxonomy (NCBI): domain Eukaryota; kingdom Viridiplantae; phylum Streptophyta; class Magnoliopsida; order Caryophyllales; family Polygonaceae; genus Fagopyrum; species Fagopyrum homotropicum. The sequence continues at coordinate 67,536,102 of BSWB01000005.1, forward strand.
CCTATCAAACTCCCCCATACTTAGACCTTTTACTCGTCCCGAGTAACATATATGACAATAGTTCAACAACTAAAAGCCTCAGGAAGCATGGTGCAGAAGATAAGATAAGCGAATCAAGAGAAAAAAACCAAGGAAGAAAGAGAGAAAAGAGAGAAAATGAGAAGAAAGTGAGAACTACCATCCTTATTGCTCAAAGAGTGACCTACCCGGAGAACCTCCTTATGACTCCCCTTCTTATGCCGCCAACGTCAGAAGGAGAACCTACACTCGGTGTCGCTCATTTTGCCAAGGTGCCCTTCCGGGTTTTCACCTTGCCACTCTTCTTCTTTTCTTAATGATCTCACAAATTCCTCACATTCCTCAAGTCCATTTTGGCACCAACCTAGAGTTGGTCGGACTACCTTCTTTTTACCTAAACCGACCTTTCGGTTTTTCGGTTTATCCAAGGATTTCTTGCCTTTTTCTCAATTTCTTTGGCTTTTTTTTCTTTTTTTTATAACTGAATCTCAACATGAAAATACAACTAGAATTCTCAAAGCAACACACAATTAAAAACTGTACATGCAAGATAGTGTTCCCATCTTCCTGGTTTTCACCTTGCCACTCTTCTTCTTTTTTTCTTTTTTTTTTCTCGCCTCCGTTCCTTATCCAACTAATGATGGTTTGGCACACCTCCGCCGGTGGCGTCCCTGCAAACCAAGTATGGAGTAGTCCCAAAAGAAACCCCCAACACCCTCGGGCTAACTGAGCAGAATGCCACTGCCCGTTACTCTTAGGCCCGATATGTAGGTCGGTCGATGATTACTATTAAATACACTACTACACACATCATTCAAACACCACTATCATTATTCACAGTCGTATCTAAAAGCTAGCTAAGTAAGCCCAAAGGACTTACCTGAATCAAGTCTCGACTTTCTCAATCACAACTCGATCTGTAACTGTAGAAACTCAGTTGCCTGTCAAAGGAGGCAAGTGAATCAACACATTTCCTAAGTACTTAGAAGTCTAAGACTTCTAAGATGTAAGATCCTATCAGAAGAGAAACTACTACAATACACATTAAAGGTAAAATGACTATTTTACCCTTGGTCCCAAAATTTCCAAAAATCTCATAATTTATGCTTAAACTCTTATTTGAGACTAAAAAGTCATATTCTAACTCTTAAGGATGAGTTTGGGTAAAAACTAGAAAACTACTGATTTTTCCTACTTTCTAGAAAGTCACTAGGATCCAACTTTGGCTCCAAATATGAAGCTCAAATGAATTTATAAAAATTCTGATAAAAATCTGTAGGTCCTATGATATGCATTCTACTCATAGAACCAAGAATTTTTTAAAACTCACTTCTAAAAAATTCTCTAAAGTTGGTTACAACACCCAGAATTTCTATACTTAGCCAATATTTTCTCTGCTGGAAAAACAACCCAACTACTCTACTTAAGGAACTTATAATTTCTAATCCGACCGTTCAATCATTCTCAAATTTTAACACGGTAAACTACATATATCTATCTACGACCTATCAAATTTTCAACGGTGGATCTTCAATCTAACGCCTTAAAATTTTTCTCCAAGATTGACGGTTTCCAATCTTCAAAACTGGAAAAAAAGAGAGTTTATTTACAGCAGGTCCTTGGTTCTACCATTCCCAACAGCACAACTCAGAAACTAACTCTACCGACACTCTCTTGACTCAACACTCATAGACAACAACTAATACTACGCATCCTAACCCATCATCTATACAATCCAAGGGCCTAAACCAACTACTTCCCCCTCTTCTACATAACATAACAGGAAGTGAAAAAATGGGCAACTTACTCAGCATTGATGCAAGAAGACTCCTAGGTATGCTATCAAAAGGGTTGCTAGTGCGTTGCTACGCCTGGGAGGGTCTGAGGTTCAAACGAGGTTGTACAAGGCCATAGGACATCACGTCATCCGTACGTAAGAAACATTGTCAAATTGAAGAGGAATGAGGCAAAGGAGGGACGAGAACTCACCTAGGGCGGACGTTGCTGCGTGCAGAACTCAGATTCCTGTCGTAGATCAGTAGTGGAGGGAGAGGAAGGGAACGACACTGGCCTGCGTGGGTTGCTGCTGAGTTGAAGCAATTGATCGAGGGAACAAATTGGCTGCAGAAGGAGAGGATTGTGATGAATCTAGCATAACAGTAGGTGAATGTGAAGGTTGTATACGGTACACACGGATCTAACGCTGCTATAGAAGGAAAGATGTGCTCTTCTGCGTGAAATCTGGCGGTCACGGAGGGATCTCCCAGCCGTTACGTGGGATGGAGAGAAGGCTGGCTACTGCTATTCCTTCTTAATGGGCTGAGACGTGTAGTTGGGCCAACACACAAGCACGGGAGAGGAGTGGGCTGAAGGAAGAGAATGCTGGGCTGAAGTGAAGAAAATGTTGGGCAAGAAGGCTTTGTCAAAAGTGTGTCATGGTCTTGTCAAAACTCGTCTGTGACGTTGCCATGGTCTCGTCATGTTCTTGTCAAAACTCGTCGGTGACATTGCTATGGTATCGTCATGCTCTCTTCAAATGACATGAGCTAGAAGTAGAATAAAACTAGGATTTGCATGTGACATTCTATCATTTTATGTGAAGTGAAGTTACATAAAATGATAGAAATTTGAGATAGTGTGTACGACTAGGTAAAATGAGAACAGATCAACAGATCGAAATCCGGTTTGCTACGGAATTAAACGGAATAAAAATTCCGGATATTACATGGATGACCCAACTGAAAGGCAAGTAGCGGGCTAACTAGAAGCAAATGGCATGCAACGTGGGTTGTGAGGGAGGCGGTTAAAAGGCTGAAGAAAGGAGGAAAGGAAGATGGGTTGAAAGGTATTGTTAAAGGCTTTGTCATGGACTGGTCAAAAACATGCCATGACTTTGTCAAAAATACAAACATATATATATATACTAGGGTTTGGTAATCATTTCATCATTTTATGTGAGTTAAGACTCACATACAATGATAGGGCTTGTGATGATACATAACATGAGGAAAAGGTCAACGAATCGAAATCCGGTCTGACACACACCTGTTGCGGAAAAGGTCAAGAACGAGAAAGCTAGATGACACACACCTAATCTCATGAGACAAGAATGATTGAATTCTCTTGGATTCAATTATGAAATGCTCTCAGCAAAACTTGTATAAAACTTGTCTGCCTACAAAAGAAGAGAGAAAAGACTTTATATATATCCTAGGCCTTTTCTTCTAAAACAGAAAAAAAAAAACTAATTACAATAATTACATTGGGAGAGAGTTAAATAAAGCCCAGCAAACATAGAACACAGTTGGGCCTAATTAAACTCTCCTATTCAGCCTCTCATATCCACATGCTTAAATGAATGTTCCAGCCATGTATCTGATTTCAAGGCCTCTGTCTGTCCTTTGAAATGTTGCCCAAGGCCTGTCCAACAACTATAAATACAATTTAAGCTCCATCAATCATCTTGGCTGGGATATGTTCATGGCTGATCCACAAGATGGTCCTTAGACTTGATGAAGGTGGACTTGGTTGAGCTTCATGGACTATGTTTACAAAAAGAGCATCCATCTCAGCTTGGCGTTTAGCTTGCGCTCTTGTTAGAGTCCCTTGAGATGGTGAAGAAGGAGTTAGCTCAGATGATCCTTCATCAATTTGTGCCTTGTTGGAAAGGTCCGGTGAAATTGTTGCCAGACTAAGGGTCGGGACCCATTGTGAGGTCTCGCCCATAGCGTCCCCTTCTTTGGAAGAATTCATCCTCGAATTGCCTTGATCATCATCCAGGGACGGAAAAGGACTTAGATCCCTCACATTGAATGTGGGATCACAAGCATAATCATCCGGCAAGTCAAGCACATAGGCGTTATCACCCGCCTTGTGTAACACCTTAAAAGGCCCACTTCCTCTTGGGGAGAGCTTGAATTTTCGAAGCTGTTGAAACCTCTCCTTCCTCAAATCTAGGCGTACAAGGTCGCCGGGTTGAAATATAATCTTCTTGCGTCCTTGATTCGCCTTTTCTACGTTGTATTTGCCTTTCTCCTCGAGCTTGATCCTTGTCCTACTATGTAGCTCCTTGATGTGTTCAACCTGCATTTTAGCACTTAAATCCACTCGCTCCTTCTTAGGTATCGGTGTAAGATCAAAAGGGGTTAGTGGATTAAAACCATAAACACACTCAAAGGGAGAGATGGAAGTAGATGAGTGGACAACTCTATTATAGGCAAATTCAACATGTGGCAAGACATCTTCCCATTCTTTCAAATTCTTCTTGATGACAGCCCTTAGAAGTGTTGTTAGGGTCCTATTAGATACTTCTGTTTACCCATCAGTTTGGGGGTGGCTTGATGTAGAAAATAACAACTTAGTTCCTAGCTTTCCCCAAAGAGTTTTCCAAAAGTAACTCAAGAACTTAACATCCCTATCACCCACTATTTTCCTTGGAATACCATGTAACCTAACTACTTCCCGAAAGAACAAATTAGCTCCATTGGCTGCATGATCAGTTTTGTGACAAGCAATAAAGTGAGCCATCTTAGAAAAAAAAATCTACAACCACAAATATCGGATCCCTACCTCTTCTAGTCCTAGGAAATCCCACTATGAAATCCATGCTAATGTCTTCCCAAGGGGCTGTGGGGATTGGCAAAGGTGTATACAATCCATGAGGCTTCACTTTCAATTTACCTCTAAGGCACTCTAAACACCTTTTAAGCACATTTTCAACATCCCTAAGCATATGTGGCCGATAAAAATGTGAGTGCAGCATAGCGTAAGTCTTATCCCTCCCAAAATGACCCATTAAACCTCCTTTATGGGCTTCTTCCACTAACAACAAACGAAGGGAACACCTAGGTATGCACACCTTATCTACTCGAAACAGAAATCCCTCAAACAAATAGAATTTATCTAAGGAACCTTTTTGCACACAAAGCTTATATGTTTCTCCAAAGTCAAGATCAGATTCATAGAGCTCCTTAATGTAAACAAATCCTAACACCCTAGCATCCAATGTAGTTAGCAATGTATGCCGCCTAGAAAGAGCATCCGCAACTACATTGTCTTTTCCTTTTTTATACTTGATAACATAGGGAAAAGTCTCAATAAATTACATCCATCTACCATGACTCATATCTAGTTTATCTTGACTCCGAAAATGTTTCAAAGATTCATGATCAGAATGCAAAATAAACTCTATAGGCCACAAGTAGTGTTGCCATGTCTTAAGTACTCTAAATAATGCATACAACTCTTTATCATATGTAGAGTAGTTAAGACATGCCCCTTTAAGCTTTTCACTGAAAAAGGCAATAGGCTTACCTTGTTGCATAAGTACACCTCCTATGCCAATTCCCGATGCATTACACTCCACTTCGAAAGGCCTAGTGAAGTCAGGGAGAGCTAGTAAGGGTGCCTCGGTGAGAACCAACTTCAGCTTGTTGAAAGTACGTTCTTGAGCTGCTTCCCACACAAAAATTGCATGTTTCTTGCAAATCTCCGTCAAGGGTGCAACAATGGTACTGAAGTCTCTCCCAAAGCGCCTATATAAACTTGCAAGCCCATGGAAGCTCCTTACATGGCTAATGGATGTAGGTGTTGGCCAATCTCGAATAGCTCTAATCTTCTCTTCATCCACATGTAGACCTTGTGCAGTCACTACAAAACCAAGAAATATAACTTCGTTAGTGCAAAAGCTACATTTCTTTAGGTTGGCATACAAGTGTTCAGCCCTAAGGGTAGAAACAACTTCCGTTAGATGTTCTCCATGCTCCTCTAGGGACTTGCTATAGATTAAGATATCATCAAAATACACTACAACAAATCTCCCAATGAATTCTCAAAACATGGTTCATTAAACGCATAAAAGTAGAGGGAGCATTGGTTAACCCAAAAAGGCATAACAAGCCATTAATACAACTCAAATTTAGTCTTGAAGGTTGTCTTTCACTCGTCCCCCTGCTTCATTCGGATCTGATGGTAGCCACTCCGAAGGTCTATCTTGCTGAATGTAGTGGCGCCATGGAGCTCATCAAGCATATCATCGAGGCGGGGAATAGGGTGACGGCACTTAACGGGTATGTTGTTGATAGCCATACAATCAACACACATCCTCCAAGTGTTGTCCTTCTTAGGCACTAATAGGACAGGAATGGCGCAAGGGCTAAGGCTTTCTCTAACATATCCCTTATCTAGGAGGTGATGTAGGACCATCACATACAAGCTATCAAGGTCCCATTACTAGAGCAAGAGCGAAGGAGATCCAAAAAGTTATGTCAAGGGAAGTGCTATTGCTTGACACAATGCGTGAACCATTTAATTTCCATACATCATGTGTTAATCTTTTGGTGAATGTAGGAGCAAGCGAACCAAGCAAGGAGACCATGCCGACGTGCTCACTTCCCATGCAGCTCGAGGAGGCCATGCAGGTTGTTGATCACGTCCAATGCAGCCCAGGAGAGGAAGTTGTTGCTCACGCCAATGCAGCCCAAGAGGAGGTTGTTGCTCACGCCAATGCAGCCCAAGAGGAGGCGGTTGCTCACGTCCAATGCAGCCCAAGGAGGAAGGCTGTTGCTCACCTCCAATGCAGCCCAAGTAGGGAAGCAGCTGCTCGTTCCAAAATAGCCCAAGAAGGCAGCCAGCTGATCACGTTTAAAGAGGCCCAAGAGAGTAACAATTCAGCTCATTCAGATCATCATTTGGGCTCTTAAAACACATCCAAACCACTCATGGATCTTGAATAATTCAGCCCATTCGGATAGCCCATTTGCTCTTAAAAATCGGCCAGCACACTCCAAGGATAAGTTTGAATAATTCAACCTATTTCCATGCTGATTAGTGGTTTGTTAGGTTGTTAGCTACATTAGAGGAAGCTCTCTTATTACCACCTTCCCACTAATGTTTTCAGCTTTATTTTCTTTATTTTTGTCTAGATAAAAGAGTCTATTTATATAGCCTCTTTAGCTGCAGATTAGTTACGTTATTTCCATTGCTTAGAATTGCATTTGTAATCATTCACAAAATCAATCAAAGAACAAGAGAGTTTTTGGTTGGCATTGTTGTTGTTGCTTGGCTGAGCTTGTTTGTGTCAAACTGCCTTCGGATTGGTGCTTCGAGCCTTCACGAGTCCCTCTTTGTGCTAGTCCAGCCGGAGCTAGTGTAAAGTTGTATTGGAGACGGGTCTAGGGCAGTCACGATTGGGGTTTTGGCTTTTCAGCCTTGGTTCCTTCATTGACTCTCTCTTTGGTTCTTCTCTCACCTTTCCTGCGCCATTCATCATCTACGTTCCATTCCGCATTCTGAAATCGCCTCATTCAACCGGATTCGAGATCATTGTGCCTAGATTGACTCAATCACGGATTAACACCGTATCAGTTGGTATCAGAGCTCAGTTGGTACAATTGATCACTTCTTCTTCTTGTTAACCTTATTGCTTATCCAATTGAGATCTAACTTGTGATTGAAGTGTGCAATTTCAAAAGCTGGACAACATCTTGAGGAGAGTAAACACAAAACACAACAAACGCAAAAAAAAAATGAGCTCAACGCTGCAAACTCATTTCGGTGACCCTATCTGCAATCAATTACGGTTACTTCTCTCTCTCCTACAAATCTTTGACAAAGTCTAAGATATCTTTCAAAAAAAAAAACACACTACAAATCGGCTGCCTTTTATTAATCTACAGCAAGCACAAGTGAACTCTTTCAATCATCTCAAAACGTCATTCTAAACACAATTTACCATACCTACACCAACCCAAGGTCAATACTCCAATTAGGGGTGTCTTGATTCATCTCCGACACTAACATCGGTTTCAGCAGTTCTAGTTCCGAAGGGTTGCTAAGAAGGTTCAGAAATCGCGATCTTAAGGTGTTGGATCCTTACAACTTGAGCTACCAGCTAGGCAATACCAACGAGAGTGTGAGCGATACACAAGTGAGATCTTTGCTTTTCTAACCTAACCAGTTTCTTTGTTTGTTACTTGACCATGTCCAGGTCCCTAAGTCCCAGCAAGTCGAGTAGCGAGACCGTCACGCCTGAGATGATCAGTCTATTGAAACAATTGTCCGATTCCGTAGCTAAACTATCCAAGCGAGTGGAGACTATGGAAGCACGAACACCACCAGCCGGAACACCATCTTTGAGAACCAACTATGAGTTTGGCGGTCCTTCACGTGTTACTAGAGAGCCGGACCCTCCGGATCAAGGTAATGTACAGTCCAACGTCCTTCCTAATGCTTCTAACATGCCACCATTTGTTGATGATTTTCAGCGACGGAATGAAGCTCATTTTGAGGACCACACGTGGGAGGCCTACAATCGGACATTCCAGCAGCCAAGGCAAGGACGAGATAAGCTTCGGCCCTATCAAGAGCAAGACGGACTCGGAAAGGTCAAAATCAAAATTCCCGTCTTTGAAGGAAAGTGTGATCCCGACGTCTACACGGAGTGGGAAACTAAAGTTGAGCAAATCTGGTTGTGTCACAACTTTAGCGAGCCTAGGAAGGTTCAACTAGCTGCTCTCGAGTTCCAAGCCTATGCTTTGGTATGGTGGGATCACGTAGTCAAAGAAAGAGTTCGAACATTGGATCCTCAAATCACCACATGGGAGCATATGAAGGCACTAATGAGGGCTAGGTTCGTTCCACCTCATTATATCCGAGAGCTTAGACAACGGCTGGAAAATTTGAGGCAAGGCTCGCTTAGCGCTGAGGAAGCCTATACGAATATGCAAGTTGCTATGGTGAAGGCCAACGTTCTAGAGGATGAAGAAAACACTATGGCAAGGTACCTTCGTATTCTGAATTCTAATTTGGCTAATGAGGTTGATATGTATCCATACAGCACCATGGAGAAATTACTACACTTGGCCATCAAGGTGGAAAGGAAGACTAAGGTGCGAAACCGGGAATACAAGCCACCTCATGGGTCGCCTAACACTTGGAAAGCACAAGGGAGCTGGCTGCTGCCTAACCACATCAAGGATCAAGGAGGCCGGAAGGAAGAGAGAAAATCGGCACCTATGGGCCAAGAAGGACAAAGAAACTCGTCTACACCAGCCACTACACCACGATCCTTGAATGAGCCTTCGAGTGATCATCGAGGGAGTACTCCTATCTCTAACTCTAGAACTAGGGACATTGTGTGTTTTAAATGCCAAGATAGAGGTCACATGAATAGAGAATGTCCTAATAGACGCACTTTGATCATAAATCATCTAGGAGAATATGAGAGTGAGGATGATGTGGAATTAGATGATGAAAATGCCTTAAATGATGACAATGAACAAAATGAGAATGATGATTGCATTGAGTATGAACAAGGTGAATCTTTGATAGATAGGAGAACTTTGCATGTCCAACTAGCACCTTGTGAGGATAACCAACGTGAAAATCTGTTTCATACTAGGTGTAGTATTAAAGGAAAAGTGTGCAATGTGATAATTGATGGAGGAAGTTGTTGCAACATAGCTAGCACTGAAATGGTAAACAAATTACAACTTCTTATATTTTATCACCCTAGGCCATATAAACTACATTGGATGAATGAGTGTGGAGAACTTAAGGTCAATAAGCAAACTAAGGTCAATATAACATTAGGATCATATGAGGATGTTATTACATGTGATGTTGTGCCTATGAATGCTTGTCACTTGTTGCTTGGTCGTCCATGGCAATATGATAGGAAAGTTGTCCATGATGTGTTTTCTAACAAATATAGCTTTGAGTATAAAGGTAAAACTTTAACACTTAAACCTATGACACCTTTACAAATAGCCGAGCACTATGAGAACAAGAGGGTAGAGCAAGGAACCCCTCCAAAGCCTAAGATCACACGGCCTAAGAGTAAAGAGAACAAAACCCATCAAACATTGTTAGTACAACTAACAAGTAGCTATCTTGAGTCTAGGAATGAATATGTCACTAACTATGCTTCTATTGATGTGCTAATGATGAGTTTGTGTAAATCTCTAGTGACTGTGCCTCATGACTCTACGAACCCACTTCCTAGATCTATTCAGGGGCTGTTGGAAGAATTTAGAGACGTTTTTCCTGAGGAGATTCCAGCCGGCCTGCCGCCCATTAGGGGCATTGAACACCAAATAGATTTAATACCCGGAGCCACTCTTCCCAATAGGCCCGCCTAAAGGATGAACCCTACGGAAGCCCGGGAAATTCAGAACCAAGTTCAAGCCTTGCTAGATAAGGGGTATGTGCGGGAAAGCCTTAGTCCTTGTGCCGTTCCCGTCCTGCTAGTACCCAAGAAGGATAATACTTGGAGAATGTGTATTGATTGTAGAGCAATCAATAACATTACTATCAAGTATAGACACCCGATTCCCCGTTTAGATGATATGCTTGATGAGTTACATGGAGCTACCATTTTCACTAAGATTGACCTTAGGAGTGGCTACCATCAAATTAGAATGAGGGAAGGGGATGAATGAAAAACAGCTTTTAAAACAAAATTTGGTCTCTATGAGTGGCTAGTAATGCCTTTTGGCTTAACTAACGCTTCTAGTACTTTCATGAGATTAATGAATCATATTTTGAGACCTTATATTGGTTTATTTGTTCTAGTCTACTTTGATGACATTCTTATCTATAGTAAGACTTTAGAGGAGCATGAAAATCATTTGAGAGATGTGCTTGCTACATTACGTATAGAATACTTGTATGCTAATATTCAAAAATGTGATTTCTATACTAGCCGAGTGATTTTTCTTCGTTTTGTAGTAAGTGTCAATGGTTTGCAAGTGGATGAGGACAAGGTTAAGGCAATCAATGATTGGCCAATTCCTAGGTCAGTTGGTGACGTGAGGAGTTTCCATGGCTTAGCTACATTCTATAGAAGGTTTGTGAGAGATTTTAGCACCATTGTAGCACCACTCACGGCTTTGACCAAAAAGAAGGTTCCTTTTGAGTGGAATGAACCGCAGCAAAGAGCCTTTGAAGAGCTCAAAAGACGCCTCACCCACGCACCACTACTAGCTCTACCGGACTTCACTAAACCCTTTGAGGTTGAATGCGACGCATCCGGCATTGGTATTGGCGGCGTCCTCATGCAAGAAGGTAAGCCTCTAGCTTTCTTTAGTGAAAAATTGAAAGGTGCATGCTTAAACTATTCCACTTATGACAAAGAATTGTATGCCTTGTTTAGAGTACTCAAAACATGGCAACATTACCTTTGGCCTCAAGAGTTTGTTTTGAAAACCGATCATGATTCACTTAGGCACTTTAGGAGCCAAGATAAGCTAGATAGACGGCATGGTAGGTGGATGGAGTTCATCGAAACCTTTCCTTACATTATCAAGTATAAGAAAGGAAAGGATAATGTCGTAGCGGATGCATTGTCTAGGAGATACACCTTAATCACCACTTTGGATTCTAGGATGTTAGGTTTTACTTACATTAAAGAATTATATGTGGATGATGTTGAATTTGGGAAGATATTTCATAGATGCACTACTCAAGGCCCTTATGATAAGTACTTTGTGTTTGAAGGTTTCTTGTTTAAAGTGGATAAGATTTGCATACCTAGATGTTCCCTTATGATCTTATTGGTGGAAGAAGCCCATAAAGGAGGTCTAATGGGGCATTTTGGGAGGGACAAAACTTATCACATGTTGCAAACTCGCTTTTATTGGCCTCATATGTTAAGGGATGTAGAATACATGCTTAAGAGGTGCATTGAATGTCTTAAGGCCAAAGCTAGGGTACAACCCCACGGGCTGTATACCCCACGGGCTGTATACGCCCTTACCGACGCCTAATGGCCCTTGGGAGGACATAAGTATGGATTTCATTGTTGGACTACCTAGGACTAAGAAAGGAAGATATTCCATTTTTGTGGTAGTAGATAGATTCTCTAAAATGGCACATTTTATTCCATGTCATAAAACTGAAGATGCATATAATGTTGCTAATCTTTTCTTTAAGGAAGTAGTGAGATTGCATGGAATACCTAAAACTATTGTTAGTGATAGGGATGTCAAGTTTTTGAGTTTCTTTTGGAAGACACTTTGGGGAAAATAGGCACTAGATTACTATTCTCGACCTCTAGTCATCCCCAAACAGATGGGCAAACGAAAGTCACCAATAGGACCCTAACGACCCTCCTTAGAACCATGTTGAAAGATAACTTAAAAGAATGGGAAGACATGTTACCACATATTGAGTTTGCTTATAATCGCACCATGCATTCTTCCACTTCGTTATCACCTTTCAAATGTGTTTATGGATTTAACCCTTTAACTCCTTTGGACTTATTACCGATTACTCGAAAGGATCGAGTAGCTTTTGATGCTTTGGAATAGGTGGACTACATTAAGGAACTTCATGCTAAGACCAAGGCTGCACTTGACAAGAAAGGTGTTGAAACTGCAGCTCGGAATAACAAAGGACGTCGGAAAATGGTACTCCAGCCCGGCGACTTAGTTTGGCTTCATCTAAGGAAAGAGAGGTTTGCGACAAAACGCCATTCCAAGCTAGCACCACGAGGTGATGGACCATTCAAAGTCTTACACCGGATTAATGACAATGCATATGTGTTGGACTTACCGGAAGAGTATGGAGTTAGCACCACTTTTAATGTAGGAGATTTGATCCCCTATGAAGGAGATTCGGAACAAGATGAAAATTCGTGGTCGAATTCTTTCCAAGAAGGAGTGGATGATGTAGGACCATCACATACAAGCTATCAAGATCCCATTACTAGAGCAAGAGCTAAGGAGATCCAAGAAGTTATGTCAAGGGAAGTGCTATTGCTTGACACAATTCGTAAACCATTTAATTTCCATACATCATGTGTTAATCTTTTGGTGAATGTAGGAGCAAGCGAACCAAGCAAGGAGACCATGCCGACGTGCTCACTTCCCATGCAGCTCGAGGAGGCCATGCAGGCTGTTGATCACGTCCAATGCAGCCCAGGAGAGGAAGCTGTTGATCACGCCAATGCAGCCCATGAGGAGGCTGTTGCTCACGCCAATGCAGCCCAAGAGGAGGCTGTTGCTCACGTCCAATGCAGCCCAAGGAGGAAGGCTATTGCTCACGTCCAATGCAGCCCAAGGAGGGAAGTAGCTGCTCGTTCCAAAATAGCCCAAGAAGGCAGCCAACTGATCACGTTTAAAGAGGCCCAAGAGAGTAATAATTCAGCTCATTCAGATCATCATTTGGGCTCTTAAAACACATCCAAACCACTCATGGATCTGTTGAATAATTCAGCCCATTCGGATAGCCCATTTGCTCTTAAAAATCGGCCAGCACACTCCAAGGATAAGTTTGAATAATTCAGCCTATTTCCATGCTGATTAGTGGTTTGTTAGGTTGTTAGCTACATTAGAGGAAGCTCTCTTATTACCACCTTCCCACTAATGTTTTCAGCTTTCTTTTCTTTATTTTTGTCTAGATAAAAGAGTCTATTTATATAGCCTCTTTAGCTGCAGATTAGTTACGTTTTTTCCATTGCTTAGAATTGCATTTGTAATCATTCACAAAATCAATCAAAGAACAAGAGAGTTTTTGGTTGGCATTGCTGTTGTTGCTTGGCTGAGCTTGTTTGTGTCAAACCGCCTTCGGATTGGTGCTTCGAGCCTTCACGAGTCCCTCTTTGTGCTAGTCCAGCCGGAGCTAGTGTAAAGTTGTATTGGAGACGGGTCTAGGGCAGTCACGATTGGGGTTTTGGCTTTTCAGCCTTGGTTCCTTCATTGTCTCTCTCTTTGGTTCTTCTCTCACCTTTCCTGCGCCATTCATCATCTACGTTCCATTCCGTATTCTAAAATCACCTCATTCAACCGGATTCGAGATCATTGTGCCTAGATCGACTCAATCACGGATTAACACCGTATCAGGAGGTCTTGGACTTGGTTTTGGATCTCTTGACTCTCATTAGGGTTCATCCTATAGGCTGGTCTGTTAGGAAGTGTAGCTTCGAGGATAAGGTCAATCTGATGCTCTATGCCTCTCAAAGGTGGAAGGCCTTGAGGTATCTCTTCCGGACACACATCCTTAAACTCCTCTAGGATGGCTGTAATGGTAGGTAGGGGTGTAATACGAGCCGAACGAGCCGAGCATCGGCATGCTCAAGCTCAGCTCGTTTATAAACGAGTCGAGCCCGAGCCGAGCCTAAAATTTATACGAGCTTTTGATGTAGGGTCATCTGAGCTAGCTCTATCTTCAACACCACAAGGAGCCCTAATAAGAGCTCAAGCCAAATGCCAAGCGGAGATGGATGCTATCTTCCTAGCCATGGTTCAAGAAGCTCATCCAAGCTCACCTCCAATGAGTCCGAGGCCCGTCATGATGCTTAGCCACATTGGACCAGCCAAGAATAAGTTGAATGGAGCATAGGAGAGCTTCACGTGTGCATGTGCATGGCTGGAGTGAGAAGCTAGTTAGAAAGTATTAAGTAAATCCTAGAATTAGTCTATTTTATAGATTTATTTAAAACACTCTAATTTGTAAATATTGTATTTATTTTTCTTTTCTATTTTTAGGAGAGAAGGTCTAGGTTGTATATAAACCTTTCTCTCCTCCTTTTTGTTGGCAGATTACGTTAAACACGTTGCCTAAGTGCTAAATCGAACCCTTTGAGTTCAGCCTATTGTCTCGTGAGAATTGTGGTGTTTCCATAGCTTTCTCGTTCTTGTGTGTGTCAATCTCCTTCGGGTTGGTGCTACAAGTCGAATTGAAGCAACCTCTTCATGCCTTCGATAATTCTAGATCGATTGTGTGAAGTTGTAAGAAGCGGGGTCGAATCGTCATCGGTTTGGTTCTTGGATAATCGAATCCAAGGGTTCTATCATTTGTTCCTTTCGGTTCTTCTTTCCTACTTCGTTTTCCCTCATTGCTTTGCACGTTTCCTTGCATCTTCGTTTGCTGAATTTCATTTGTTCTTATTCCCGAAAACAGGTTGCTCGTCTAGATCCGTTCTTCGCGGCTAATCCCCGTATCAATTGGTATCAGAGCTAGTTGACGTTCAACCTACAAAAAGAGTCGGTAAATCATTCAAAGACCAAAAGTGTCTCGTTTTCTTGTTTGAGTCTTGCTTTGTTTTGAGTCTATTGCCATTGCCATTTCTATTCTAAGTTTTTGATTGAACTAACAAGTTTGTTGCTTTTGTTTGTGAATTTTGGACGCTGGCACCACTCCTACACCATGCCTGCCACCAGCCCTTGTGCCTACCACCACGCCTGCCACCAGCCTTGCCCCACGTCCAAACAGAAACACCAAACTAGCCCTAAACGTTCAAAGAGAGAGGCTGAATCTCCAACCTATTTTCAAGCTACCCACCACCTCTTTCCTCCACATTTTCAGCCTATTTTTGAATTTTCACCCTTGGTTAGCTATTTACTTGGTCAACTCTATCCTCTTGCAACTAAATAGATTTTCTTAGCATTTTGTTTTATTTTTCTTTATTTCCAGCACCTAAATTCGAATAGCTGGTTGTTATTTGTTTTATTTGTTTTCATTTTAGTAACTAGATAGCTAGCAACTCTCAAGTTGTTATAGGATTTTATTTCTTTCATTTTTATTTCATTTGTCTCTTTTGATTCAAATTGAGGCCTGTTTAAAAAAAAAACAAAGAAAGAAAAGAAATCCGAATTTCAAAAAAAAAAAAAAAGAAAGAAGGAAAGAAAAAGAAAAGAAAAGAAAAGAAAGAAAAAAAAATCAGCCATAGTTATTCATCTTCATTTCATTTCATTCTTGCTAGCCTACTCTTGTTTTATTTCATAGTTTGTAATAGTTGAAGTTGTGCTTGCTAAGTGTTATTTTCAGCAACCAAAGAGGACTACAAAGGAGCTCATCTCACTCAAAGGACCAAGCCATTCACGCCTAGCCTAGCTTCACCCTAGTCTAGCCACGCCTTGGCCCACGCCTAGCTCACTTCACTCGAGCCACGCCTTAGCCTTGACCAGCCCTTCTATACACACCTTCAGTGTCCAAGGTTTGCTTGCTTAGGCTTGACGAGTAAGTTCTTTCAAGGCTTATCTTGAGTTCAAATTTTGAGTCCATACATGGTTGCATATAACATTCGTGCAACTTGTCCTTTCAGTTTTGAGTCTTTTCTTCTCTTTTATTGAGTCAAACACGTTTTTTTTGAGGTTTTTGACTAATACAAGACGAGCCATCAACAAGCCTGTTGAACACCACTAGGGAGTGATACGGTGTTAATCCGTGTTTGAGTCGATCTAGGCACAATGATCTCGAACCAGGCTGAATGAAGCGATTTCAGAATACGGAATGGACGTAGGTGATGAATGGCGCAGGAATGGTGAAAGAAGAACCAAAGAGAAAGCCAATGCAGGAACGAAGGCTGAAGAGCCAAAACCCCAATCGTGACTGCCCTAGACCCGTCTCCAATACAACGTTACACTAGCTCCTACTGGACTAGCACAAAGAGGGACTCATGAAGGCTCGAAGCATCAATCCGAAGGCGGTTTGACACAAACAAGCTCAGCCAAGCAACAACAACAATGCCAACCAAAAACTCTCTTGTTCTTTGATTGATTTTGTGAAATGATTACAAATGCAATTCTAAGCAATGGATTTAACGTAACTAATCTGCCGCTAATAAGAGGCTATAAATAGACTCTTTTATCTAGACAAAATAAAGAAAAGAAAAGCTGAAAACATTAGTGGGAAGGTGGTAATAAGAGAGCTTCCTCTAATGTAGCTAACAACCTAACAAACACTAATTTCAGCTTAAAAATAGGCTGAATTATTCAACTTTTCCTTGGAGTGCAAGCTGGACGTTTTTAAGAGCAAATGGGCTATCCGAATGGGCTGCATTGTTCAACAGATCCATGAGTGATTTGGATGTGTTTTAAGAGCCCAAATGATGATCCGAATGAGCTGAATTGTTACTCTCTTGGGCCTCTTTAAAAGTGATCAGTTGGCTGCCTTCTTGGGCTGTTTTAGATGTGAGCAACAGCTCCCTTTGCTCTTGGGCTGCCTTGGACGTCTCCTCCCTTTGCTCTTGGGCTTCCTTGGACGTGAGCAGCAGGCTAACCTCGTGGGCTGCTTTGGACGTGATCAACAACCTCCTCTTGGACTGCATTGGGCGTGAGCATGGGCTGCATTGGACGTGAGCACCAACCTCCTCTTGGGCTGCATTGGCGCGAGCAACAACCTCCTCTCCTGGACTGCATTGGACGTGAGCAACAGCAGCCTGCGTGGTCTCCTCGAGCTGCATCGGAAGTGAGTACGTTGGCATGGTCTCCTTGCTTGGTTCACTTGCTCCTACATTCATCAAAAGATTAACACATGATGTATGGAAATTAAATGGTTCACGCATTGTGTCAAGCAATAGCACTTCCCTTGACATAACCTCTTGGATCTCCTTAGCTCTTGCTCTAGTAATGGGACCTTGATAGCTTCCATGTGATGGTCCTACATCATTCACTCCTTCTTGGAATGAATTCGACCCCGAATTTTCATCTTGGTCCGAATCTCCCTCATAGGGGCTCAAATCTCCTACATTAAAAGTGGTGCTAACTCCATACTCTTCCGGTAAGTCCAACACATATGCATTGTCATTAATCCGGTGTAAGACTTTGAATGGTCCATCACCTCGTGGTGCTAGCTTGGAATGGCGTTTTGTCGGAAACCGCTCTTTCCTTAGATGTAGCCTAACTAAGTCGCCGGGCTGGAAAACCATCTTCCGACGTCCCTTGTTATTCCGAGCTGCAGTTTCAACGCCCTTCTTGTCAAGTGCGGCCTTGGTCTTAGCATGAAGTTCCTTAATGTAGTCCACCTATTCCAAAGCATCAAAAGCTACTCGATCATTTCGAGGAATCGGTAATAAGTCCAAAGCAGTTAAAGGGTTAAATCCATAAACACATTTGAAAGGTGATAACGAAGTGGAAAAATGCATGGTGCGATTATAAGCAAACTTAATATGTGGTAACATGTCTTCCCATTCTTTTAAGTTATCTTTCAACATGGTTCTAAGGAGGGTCGTTAGGGTCCTATTGGTGACTTCCGTTTGCCCATCTGTTTGGGGATGACTAGAGGTCGAGAATAGTAATCTAATGCCCATTTTTCCCCAAAGTGTTTTCCAAAAGAAACTCAAAAACTTGACATCCCTATCACTAACAATAGTTTTAGGTATTCCATGCAATCTAACTATTTCCTTAAAGAAAAGATTAGCAACATTATATGCATCTTCAGTTTTATGACATGGAATAAAATGTGCCATTTTAGAGAATCTATCTACTACCACAAAAATGGAATCTCTTCCTTTCTTAGTCCTAGGTAGTCCAACAATGAAATCCATACTTATGTTCTTCCAAGGGCCATTAGTCGCCGGTAAAGGCGTATATAGCCCGTGGGGTTGTACCCTAGCTTTGGCCTTAAGACATTCAATGCACCTCTTAAGCATGTGTTCTACATCCCTTAACATATGAGGCCAATAAAAGTGAGTTTGCAACATGTTATAAGTTTTGTCCCTCCCAAAATGCCCCATTAAACCTCCTTTATGGGCTTCTTCCACCAATAAGATCCTAAGGGAACATCTAGGTATGCAAATCTTATCCACCTTAAACAAGAAACCATCAAGCACAAAGTACTTATCATATGGGCCTTGAGTAGTGCATCTATGAAATATCTTCCCAAATTCAGCATCATCCACATATATTTCTTTAATGTAAGTAAAACCTAACATCCTAGAATCCAAAGTGGTGATTAAGGTGTATCTCCTAGACAATACATCTGCTACGACATTATCCTTTCCTTTCTTATACTTGATAATGTAAGGAAAGGTTTCTATGAACTCCATCCACCTACCATGCCGTCTATCTAGCTTATCTTGGCTCCTAAAGTGTCTAAGTGAATCATGATCGGTTTTCAAAACAAACTCTTGAGGCCAAAGGTAATGTTGCCATGTTTTGAGTACTCTAAACAAGGCATACAATTCTTTGTCATATGTAGAATAGTTTAAGCATGCACCTTTCAATTTTTCACTAAAGAAAGCTAGAGGCTTACCTTCTTGCATAAGGACGCCGCCAATACCAATGCCGGATGCGTCGCATTCAACCTCAAAGGGTTTAGTGAAGTCCGGTAGAGCTAGTAGTGGTGCGTGGGTGAGGCGTCTTTTGAGCTCTTCAAAAGCTCTTTGCTGCGGTTCATTCCACTCAAAAGGAACCTTCTTTTTGGTCAACGCCGTGAGTGGGGCTGCAATGGTGCTGAAATCTCTCACAAACCTTCTATAGAAGGTAGCTAAGCCATGGAAGCTCCTCACGTCACCAACAGTCCTAGGAGTGGGCCAATCATTGATTGCTTTCACCTTGTCCTCATCCACTTGCAAGCCATTGGCACTTACTACAAAACCAAGGAAAATCACTTGGTTAGTATAGAAATCACATTTCTGAATATTAGCATACAAGTATTCTATACGCAATGTAGCAAGCACATCTCTCAAATGATTTTTATGCTCTTTTAAAGTCTTACTATAGATAAGAATGTCATCAAAGTAGACTACAACAAATAAACCAATATAAGGTCTCAAAATATGATTCATTAATCTCATGAAAGTACTAGGAGCGTTAGTTAAGCCAAAAGGCATTACTAGCCACTCATAGAGTCCGAATTTGGTTTTAAAAGCTGTTTTCCATTCATCCCCTTCCCTCATTCTAATTTGATGGTAGCCACTCCTAAGGTCAATCTTAGTGAAAATTGTAGCTCCATGTAACTCATCAAGCATATCATCTAAACGGGGAATCGGGTGTCTATACTTGATAGTAATGTTATTGATTGCTCTACAATCAATACACATTCTCCAAATATTATCCTTCTTGGGTACTAGCAGAACGGGAACGGCACAATGACTAAGGCTTTCCCGCACATACCCCTTATCTAGCAAGGCTTGAACTTGGTTCTGAATTTCCTGGGCTTCCATAGGGTTCATCCTATAGGCGGGCCTATTGGGAAGAGTAGCTCCGTGTATTAAATCTATTTGGTGTTCAATGCCCCTAATGGGCGGCAAGCCGGCTGGAATCTCATCAGGAAAAACGTCTCTAAATTCATCTAACAGCTCCTGAATAGATCTAGGAAGTGGGTTCGTAGAGTCATGAGGCACATTCACTAGAGATTTACACAAACTCATCATTAGCACATCAATAGAAGCATAGTTAGTGACAAATTCATTCCTAGACTCAAGATAGCTACTTGGTGGTTGTACTAACAATGTTTGATGGGTTTTGTTCTCTTTACTCTTAGGCCGTGTGATCTTAGGCTTTGGGGGGGCTCCTTGCTCTAGCCTCTTGTTCTCATAGTACTCGGCTATTTGTAAAGGTGTCATAGGTTTAAGTGTTAAAGTTTTACCCTTATACTCAAAACTATATTTGTTAGAAAACCCATCATGGACAACTTTCCTATCATATTGCCATGGGCGACCAAGCAACAAGTGACAAGCATTTATAGGCACAACATCACATGTAATAACATCCTCATATGATCCTAATGTTATATTGACCTTAGTTTGCTTATTAACCTTAAGTTCTCCACATTCATTCATCCAATGTAGTTTATATGGCCTAGGGTGATAAAATGTAAGAAGTTGTAATTTGTTTACCATTTCAGTGCTAGCTATGTTGCAACAACTTCCTCCATCAATTATCACATTACACACTTTTCCTTTAATGCTACATCTAGTATGAAACAGATTTTCACGTTGGTTATCCTCACAAGGTGCTAGTTGGACATGCAAAGTTCTCCTAGCTATCAAAGATTCACCTTGTTCATACTCAATGCAGTCATCATTTTCATTTTGTTCATTGTCATCATTTAAGGCATTTTCATCATCTAATTCCACATCATCCTCACTCTCATACTCTCCTAGATGATTTATGATCAAAGTGCGTCTATTAGGACATTCTCTACTCATGTGACCTCTACCTTGGCATTTAAAACATACAATGTCCCTAGTTCTAGAGTTAGAGATAGGAGTACTCCCTCTATGATCACTTGAAGGCTCATTCAAGGATCGTGGTGTAGTGGCTGTTGTAGACGACTTTCTTTGTCCTTCTTGGCCTATAGGTGCCGATTTCCTCTCCTCCTTCCGGACTCCTTGCTCCCTGCCGTGGCTATGCAGCCGGATGCTGTGTGCTTTCCAAGCATTGGGCGTCCCGGACGGTGGCTTGTATTCCCGGTTTCGCACCTTAGTCTTCCTTTCCACCTTGATGGCCAAATGTAGTAATTGCTCCATGGTGCTGTATGGATACATATCAACCTCATTAGCCAAATTAGAATTCAAAATACGAAGGTACCTTGCCATAGTGTTTTCTTCATCCTCTAGAATGTTGGCCTTCACCATAGCAACTTGCATATTCGTATAGGCTTCCTCAGCGCTAAGTGAGCCTTGTCTCAAATTTTCCAGCCGTTGTCGAAGCTCTCGGGTATAGTGAGGTGGAATGAACCTAGCCCTCATTAGTGCCTTCATATGCTCCCATGTGCTGATTTGAGGATCCAAGGTTCGAACTCTTTCTTTGACTACGTGATCCTACCATACCAAAGCATAGCCTTGGAATTCAAGAGCTGCTAGTTGAACCTTCCTAGGCTCGCTGAAGTTGTGACACAACCAAATCTGCTCAACTTTAGTTTTCCACTCCGTGTAGACGTCGGGATCACACTTTCCTTCAAAGACGGGAATTTTGATTTTGACCTTTCCGAGCCCGTCTTGCTCTTGATAGGGCCGAAAGTTGTCTCTTCCTTGCCTTGGCTGCTGGAATGGCCAATTGTAGCCCTCCCACGTGTGGTCCTCAGCCTCATTCCGTCGCTGAAGGTCATCAACAAATGGTGGCATGTTAGAAGCATTAGGAAAGACGTTGGAATGTACATTACCTTGATCCGGCTGATCCGGCTCTCTAGTAACACGTGAAGGACCGCCAAACTCGTAGTTAGCTCTTAAAGGTGGTGTTCCGGCTTGTGGTGTTCGTGCTTCCATAGACTCCACTCGTTTGGATAGGTTAGCTACGGAATCGGACAATTTTTTCAATATACTGATCATCTCAGGCATGACGGTCTCGCTACTCGACTTGCTAGGACTTATGGACCTGGACATGCTCAAGTAACAAACAAAGAAACTGGTTAGGTTAGAAAACAAAGATCTCACTTGTGTTTCGCTCACACTCTCGTTGGTATTGCCTAGCTGGTGGCTCGAGTTGTAAGGATCCAACACCTTAAGATCGCGATTTCCGAACCTTCTTAGCAACCCTTTGGAACTAGAACTGTTGAAACTGAATGTTAGTGTCAGAAATGGATCAAGACACCCCTAATTGGAGTATTGACCGTTGGGATGGTGTAGGTACGGTGAATGTGTTTAGAATGACGTTTGAGCTGTTTTGAAAGAGTTTACTTGTGCTTGATTAATAAAAGAGAGAAGTAACCGTAATTGATTGCAGATAGGGTTACCGAAACGTGTATGCAGCGTTTGAGCTTCCTCTTTTGTTTTGTTTTTGTTTTGTGTTTGCCTCTCCTCAAGATGTTGACCGGCTTTTGAATTGGCACACTTCAAGCACAAGTTAGATCTCAATTGGATAAGCAATAAGGTTAACAAGAAGAAGAAGTGATCAATTGTACCAATTGTGCTCTGATACCAACTGATACGGTGTTAATCCATGTTCGAGTCGATCTAGGCACAATGATCTCGAACCAGGCTGAATGAAGCGATTTCAAAATGCGGAATGGACGTAGGTGATGAATGGCGCAAGAATGGTGAAAGAAGAACCAAAGAGAAAGCCAATGAAGGAACCAAGGCTGAAGAGCCAAAACCCCAATCGTGACTGCCCTAGACTCGTCTCCAATACAACGTTACACTAGCTCCTGCTGGCCTAGCTCAAAGAGGGACTCGTGAAGGCTCGAAGCACCAATCCAAAGGCGGTTTGACACAAACAAGCTCAACCAAGAACAACAACAATGCCAACCAAAAACTCTCTTGTTCTTTGATTGATTTTGTGAAATGATTAAAAATGCAATTCTAAGCAATGGATTTAACGTAACTAATCTGCCGCTAATAAGAGGCTATAAATAGACTCTTTTATCTAGACAAAATAAAGAAAAGAAAAGCTAAAAACATTAGTGGGAAGGTGGTAATAAGAGAGCTTCCTCTAATGTAGCTAACAACCTAACAAACACTAATTTCAGCTTAAAAATAGGCTGAATTATTCAACTTATCCATGGAGTGCAAGCTGGACGTTTTTAAGAGCAAATGGGCTATCCGAATGGGTTGCATTGTTCAACAGATCCATGAGTGATTTGGATGTGTTTTAAGAGCCCAAATGATGATCCGAATGAGCTGAATTGTTACTCTCTTGGGCCTCTTTAAAAGTGATCAGCTGGCTGCCTTCTTGGGCTGTTTTAGATGTGAGCAGCAGCTCCCTTTGCTCTTGGGCTGCCTTGGACGTGAGCAGTAGGCTAACCTCGTGGGCTGCTTTGGACGTGATCAACAGCCTCCTCTTGGACTGCATTGGGCGTGATCATGGGCTGCATTGGACGTGAGCACCAGCCTCCTCTTGGGCTGCATTGGCGTGAGCAACAGCCTCCTCTCTTGGGCTGCATTGGACGTGAGCAACAGTAGCCTGCATGGTCTCCTCGAGCTACATGGGAAGTGAGTACGTTGGCATGGTCTCCTTGCTTGGTTCACTTGCTCCTACATTCATCAAAAGATTAACACATGATGTATGGAAATTAAATGGTTCACGCTTTGTGTCAAGCAATAGCACTTCCCTTGACATAACCTCTTGGATGTCCTTAGCTCTTGCTCTAGTAATGGAACCTTGATAGCTTCCATGTGCTGGTCCTACATCAGAGAGTGAGAGTTTGTTTTCGAGTGATACACTTGTGAGGCGTTTTTGTTTTAGCTAACCTAACGTGTTTGACTGTTTTAGTGTCTTTGAACAATGTCAGGAACTCCCGCAGGTACGCCGAGCCCCGAGCCTATTACCCCGGAGTTGTTTAACCTTATCAAGGGCTTGAAAGATAGCATTGAAGGGTTAACTACAAGGCTGTCCAACTTGGAGGCGTCTAAGGTAGTTCCGGAGCCTTGGCCACTAGGAGGCAACAGGGAGGTAGAAGATCACTCGAGAGCTCAACACCAAGGGCAAGACCGAATACCACTCCAAAGCCAACAAGAGGCATTTCAAGCAGCCCGGCACTCTAATGCCACGCAGCCTTCTCGGAATGTCCAAGGCTTAGGCCACACCGTGTCCTAACCAGGATGGGGAAATCTTGCTTTCGAGGAGCACGTTTCTATCCATTCTTCTCCTATTATACATGATAATATGCCTAACTATCCTCAATAGTTTCAGAATCAAGCTTATGAGCAGGATGAGGACGGTAATGGAGATGACGAGGAATGGAGGCCAAACGGGCGAAGGGAGCGCCAACAGCCCCGGAGACCTCATGACGGCCGGCGCCAAGACGAGCAGAGGCGTGAGCCCTATGGTGGCCAGCCAAGGAGGGAGCGAGATCCGGAGTATGATGGCCATGGTAAAGTGAAGGTGAAGATCCCAAGCTTTGAAGGCAAATGTGACCCGGACGTGTACATGGCTTGGGAGGCGAAGATAGAGCAAATATGGTCATGCCATAATTTTCCCGAGCATAAGAAGGTACATTTCGCAGCTCTTGAGTTTATTGATTATGCTATGATATGGTGGGATGATTTGGTGAAGGAAAGGAGGAGAACTATGGATGCACCGGTAGTTACTTGGGCGCACATGAAGGCCTTGATGAGAGCTCGGTTTCTGCCTCAACATTACACTAGGGAATTGAGGCAAAGGTTGGAGAACTTGAGGCAAGGAGCCATGACCGCCGAGGAGACCTATAATGCCATGCAAATGGCCATGGTAAAGGCTAACGTGCGAGAGGATGAAGAGACTACAATGGATAGGTATCTTCGTATTCTCAATTCAAGTTTTTCTAACGAGATCGATCTTTTTCCCTATAGCTCTATGACAGAATTGCTCCACCTAGCAATCAAAGTAGAAAGGAAAATGAAGGCAAGAAGTCAAGGAGGTAAGGCTGCCTATGGTGCGCCTAGCTCATGGAGGAACCAAGGAGGTCGCCAACAAGGGAATTACAACCGGGAGGTGCCAAGCAAGGAGAAGCTAGCCCCGGAGCAAGGAGGTTCACGCAAGGCTCCTTATGCAGCCCCTACCAAGCCCACACCTACACTACCTAAAGGCACTCAAGGGAGTACTTCTAACCCTTCATCTAGAGCTATGGATATTGTATGTTTTAAGTGCTAAGGAAGAGGGCACATGATGAAGGATTGTCCTAACAAAAGAACTTTGCTAGTTAACCATTTAGGGCAATATGAGTCCGAATCTGAGCATGAGCGTGATAACGATGATTTTGAGCTTAATATGCATGATCATGATGATGGGATTGAATATGAGCAAGGAGATTGTTTATTAGCTAAGAGAGTGTTATTTGATCATCCTAGCTCATTCCTAGCTAACACTTCCATGATTTGTGATAAAAGTCTTGAGCATGATAATTCTTTGATAGCTAGGAGAACTTTAAGTGTAAAACCTGCTCCTTGTGAAGATAACCAAAGAGAAAACTTGTTTCACACTAGATGCTCGGTTAAAGGAAAGGTTTGTAATGTTATTATTGATGGAGGAAGTTGTTGCAATATTGCTAGCACCGAAATGATATCTAAGTTGCAAATTCCTACATTTTATCACCCTAGTCCATATAAGATGCATTGGATGAATGAATGTGGTGAGTTAAAGGTTAATAGGCAAGCTAAGATCACTTTTACTTTAGGCCATTATGAAGATACGGTTTTATGTGATGTTGTGCCAATGCAAGCTTGTCATGTGTTGTTAGGCCGCCCTTGGCAATATGATAGGAGAGTTATGCATGATGGTTTTACAAATAGATATTCTTTTGCATTCAATGGTAAAACCATGACTCTTAAGCCTATGACTCCCTTGCAGATTGCGGAGGCATTTGAGAAGAAGAAGGCAAGTGAGCAAGAGCAAGGACAAGCTAAGAAGGTGAGCAAGCCGTCGAGCCAAGACCCCTCCCTAGCCACGCCTTCTAACCACCAGCCTAGCACCCTTGTGTCCACGGCCACAAAACAGCCCACAACAGCCTTGTTAGCTTCCAAACTTGAACTACAAAATGACTACCTACCCTTAGACACCACCTTGATGATGTTGTGTAAGGAGCTCACCTTGATGAGTGATGAAGCCAAGGCTAGCTTACCACCTACTATCTCAGCCATCCTTGAGGAGTTTAAGGATGTGTTTCAGGAAGAAATACCACATGGCCTTCCACCTTTGAGAGGTATTGAGCACCAAATTGACCTTATCCCCGGCGCCACAGTCCCAAATAGACTAGCCTACCGAATGAACCCAAAGGAGAGTCAAGAGATCGAAGCGCAAGTTCAAGACCTCCTAGACAAGGGCTACGTGAGGGAGAGCTTAAGTCCGTGCGCCGTGCCCGTGCTCTTGGTGCCTAAGAAGGACAACACATGGAGGATGTGTGTTGATTGTCGAGTTATCAACAACATCACCATTAAGTACCGTCACCCTATTCCCCGCCTAGATGACATGCTTGATGAGCTACATGGCGCCACCACCTTTAGCAAGATAGACCTACGGAGTGGCTACCATCAAATCCGAATGAAGGAGGGGGACGAGTGGAAAACAGCCTTCAAAACTAAGTTTGGTTTGTATGAGTGGCTAGTTATGCCATTTGGGTTAACTAATGCTCCTTCTACTTTTATGCGTCTAATGATCATGTTTTGAGACATTTAATAGGGAAGTTTGTGGTAGTGTACTTTGATGATATTTTAACTAATGCTCCTTCTACTCTTACCCTTAGGGCTGAACACGTGTATGCTAATCTTAAGAAATGTAGCTTTTGCACTAATGAGGTTATATTTCTTGGTTTTGTAGTGACTACACAAGGCCTACAAGTGGATGAGGAGAAGATTAGAGCAATCAAAGATTGGCCCACACCAACATCCATCAGCTAAGTAAGGAGTTTCCATGGGCTTGCAAGCTTCTATAGGCGCTTTGTGAGAGACTTTAGTACCATTGCCGCGCCCTTGATGGAAATTTGCAAGAAGCATGCCCCATTTGTGTGGGAGGAGGCGCAAGAACGTGCCTTTAGCAAGCTGAAATTGGTCTTAACCGAGGCGCCCTTGCTAGCTCTTCCCGACTTTACTAGGCCCTTTGAAGTGGAGTGTGACGCCTCGGGCATTGGCATAGGCGGCGTGCTCATGCAAGAAGGTATGCCTGTTGCCTTCTTTAGTGACAAGCTCAAAGGAGCATGTCTTAATTACTCTACCTATGATAAAGAGTTATATGCTTTGTTTAGAGTGCTTAAGACATGGCAACACTACTTGTGGCCTAGAGAGTTTATTTTGCATTCCGATCATGAGTCTTTGAAGCATTTTCGGAGTCAAGATAAACTAGATAGGAGTTATGGTAGGTGGATGGAGTTTATTGAGACTTTTCCCTATGTTATCAAGTATAAAAAGGTAAAAGACAATGTAGTGGCGGATGCCCTCTCTAGGAGGCACACATTGTTGACTACATTGGATGCTAAGGTATTAGGCTTTGTTTACATTAAGGAGCTCTATGAATCTGATCTTGATTTTGGTGATACATATAAGCTATGTGTGCAAAAAGGTTCCTTAGATAAATACTATTTGTTTGAGGATTTTTTTTTCGAATTGATAAGGTGTGCATACCTAGGTGTTCCCTTCGATTGTTGCTAGTAGAGGAAGCCCATAAAGGAGGTTTAATGGGTCATTTTGGGAGGGATAAAACTTATGCTATATTGCACTCATATTTTTATTGGTCACATATGCTTAGGGATGTTGAAAATGTGCTTAAAAGGTGTTTAGAGTGCCTTAGAGCTAAATCTAAAGTGAAGCCTCATGGATTGTACACACTTTTGCCAATCCCAACAGCCCCTTGGGAAGACATTAGGATGGACTTTATTGTGGGATTGCCTAGGACTAAAAGAGGTAGGGACTCGATTTTTGTGGTTGTAGGTCGTTTCTCTAAAATGGCTCACTTTATTGCTTGTCACAAAACTGATGATGCGGCCAATGTAGCTAATCTATTCTTTCAGGAAGTAGTTAGGTTACATGGAATTCCGAGGACAATAGTAAGTGATAGGGATGTTAATTTCTTAAGTTATTTTTGGAAGACTCTTTGGGGAAAGCTAGGTACGAAATTGTTATTTTCTACATCAAGCCACCCCCAAACTGATGGACAAACGGAAGTAACTAATAGGACTTTAACGACACTTTTAAGGGCTGTCATCAAAAAGAATCTAAAGGAATGGGAGGATTTCTTGCCACATGTTGAATTTGCCTATAATAGAGTTGTGCATTCGTCTACTTCCATCTCTCCATTTGAGTGTGTTTATGGTTTTAATCCACTAACCCCTTTTGATCTTACACCGTTGCCTAAGAAGGAGTGAGTGGATTTAAGTGCTAAAACACAGGTTGAACACATCAAGGAGCTACATAGGAGGACAAGGATTAAGCTTGAGGAGAAAGGCAAATACAACGCATCCAAGGCAAACCAAGGAAGGAAGAAGGTTACATTTGAGGCCGGTGACCTTGTATGGCTACACTTGAGGAAGGAGAGGTTTCAACAACTTCGGAAGTCCAAGCTCTCTCCAAGAGGAAACGGACCTTTCAAGGTGCTACACAAGGCTGGTGACAATGCCTATGTGCTAGACTTGCCGGACGACTATGCTTGTGATCCCACGTTCAATGTGAGGCACCTGAGCCCTTTCCCACCCCTTAGTGATGATAAATTCGAGGTCGAATTCTTTTAAAGAAGGGGAGAATGATGCAGGGTCATCCGAGCTAGCTCCATCTTTAACACCACAAGGAGCCCTAACAAGAGCTCAAGCCAAACGCCAAGCGGAGATGGATGCTATCTTCCTAGCCATTGTTCAAGAAGCTCACCCAAGCTCACCTCCAATGAGTCCAAGGCCCGTCATGATGCTTAGCCACATTGGACCAGCCAAGAAGAAGTTGAATGGAGCGTAGGAGAGCTTCACGTGTGGATGTGCATGGCTGGAGTGAGAAGCTAGTTAGAAAGTATTAAGTAAATCCTAGGATTAGTCTATTTTATGGATTTATTTAAAACACTCTAATTTGTAAATATTGTATTTATTTTTCTTTTCTATTTTTAGGAGAGAAGGTCTAGGTTGTATATAAACCTTTCTCTCCTCCTTTTTGTTGGCAGATTACGTTAAACACATTGCCTAAGTGCTAAATCGAACCCTTTGAGTTCACCCTATTGTCTCGTGAGAATTGTGGTGTTTGCATAGCTTTCTCGTTCTTGTGTGTGTCAATCTCCTTCGGGTTGGTGCTACAAGTCGAATTGAAGTAACCTCTTCTTGCCTTCGATAATTCTAGATCGATTGTGTGAAGTTGTAAGAAGCGGGGTCGAATCGTCATCGGTTTGGTTCTTGGATAATCGAATCCAAGGGTTCTATCGTTTGTTCCTTTCGGTTCTTCTTTCCTACTTCGTTTTCCCTCATTGCTTTGCACGTTTTCTTGCATCTTCGTTTGCTGAATTTCGTTTGTTCTTATTCCCGAAAACAGGTTGCTCGTCTAGATCCGTTCTTCGCGGCTAATCCCCGTATCAACTTTAGAACGTGCTCAAGCTTGGCTCGTTTAGAAAGTGAACGAACTCGAGCCGAGCCCGAGTAGCTCGGCTAAAATAATGCTCTTATAGTGTTATTTTAGCCGAACGAGCCGAGCTTTACCCGAACGAGCCGACCTTTGACATGCTCAAGCTCGGCTTGTTTATAAACGAGCCGAGCCCGAGCCGAGCCTAAAAATTATACGAGCTTTAAAATGTGTTCAAGCTTGACTCGTTCAGAAAATGAACGAGCACGAGGCGAGCTTTTGACGAGCCGAGCCCGAGCCCGAGCCGAGCCCGAGTAGCTTGTCTCATATTACAGCCCTAATGTAGGGGTAAGATAGCCTTTGTGTCTTCACTCACTAAGGTTAGCTCCTTACACAACCTCATCAAGATGACATCTAACGGTAGATACTCACTTTGGAACTCAAGTTTAGAAGCTAACAAGGCCGTAGGAGGCTGAGTTGTGGCCGTGACCAAGAGAGCACTAGGTTGTTGGCTAGGGGACATGTCTATGGTAGGTTCTTGGTGCCTCGATGACTTGCTCCCCTTCTTAGCTAGTCCTTTCTCTTGTTCACTCGCCTTCTTCTTCTCAAATGCCTCCGCAATCTGCAAGGGAGTCATAGGTTTTAGAGTAACGGGTTTTTCATTAAAAGTAAATGAATACCTATTAGTAAAACCATCATGCATAACTCTCCTATCATATTTCCAAGGATGGCCTAATAACACTTGACAAGCTTCCATAGGCACAATACCACAAAACGGTATCCTCATAGTGTCCTAGAGTGAAAGTGATCCTAGCTTGTGATGCGGGGATTAGCCGCGAAGAATGAATCTAGACGAACAACCTGTTCTGAAGAATGAAGAACACACAAAATTAACAAACATGGACAGCAATGAAAACGAGAAAATAGAAAGGGACAAGAAGAACCGAAAGGAACAATGATAGAACCCTTGGATTCAAGATCCAAGAACCAAACCAGTGACGATTCGACCCCGCTTCTTACAACTCCACACAATCGATCTGAGAATCGAGAGCACGAAGAGGGTGCCTTGTTCGACTTGCAACCCAATCCCGAAGGAGATTGACATACACAAGAACGAGAAAGTCAGATCACACACGCAGACTCACGAGACAAGTAGATTGAATTCTCTTGGATTCAATTTTGAAATGCTCTCATTGTATAAAACTTGTCTAACTACAAAAGAAGAGAGAAAAGGCTTTATATACATCCTAGGCCTTTTATTCTAAAATAGAAAAAAAGAAACTAATTACAATAATTACATTTAAAGAGAGTTAAATAAAGCTCAGCAAACATAGAACACAATTGGGCCTAATTAAACTCTCCTATTCAGCCTCTCACGTCCACATACTTAAATGAATGTTCCAGCCATGCACATGCACACACGTGAAACCCCTTGTATCTAATTTCAAGGCCTCCGTCTATCCTTTGAAATGCGTCACAAGGCCTGCCCAGCAACTAGAAATACAATTTAAGCTCCATTAATCATCTTGGTTGGGATGTGTTCGTGGCTGATCCACAAGATGGTCCTTAGACTTGATGAAGGTGGACTTGGTTGAGCTTCATGGACCATGTTTAGGAAAAGAGCATCCATCTCAGATTGACGTTTAGCTTGCGATCTTGTTAGAGTCCCTTGAGGTGGTAAAGATGGAGTTAGCTCAATGAATCTGGACTCCAGGTTGAGATGACCATGATGGTCCTTGGACAAGAGTAATTTGAGCAATGTAATCATCTTAGAGCTTGACCCTTCATCAACATCATGATGGACTAGGAATGTTGCATCCATTAATTGGCTTGGATGTTCCCGCATCAACTTGCCTATTAACCTTCAATTCACCACAATCATTCATCCAATGTAGCTTATATGGTCTAGGGTGACAAAATGTAGGAATTTGCAACTTAGAAATCAATTCAGTACTAGCAATGTTGCAACAACTACCTCCACCAATGATAACATTACACACCTTTCCCTTAATCAAACACCTAGTATGAAACAAGTTCTCTCTTTGGTTATCTTCACAAGGGCCAGGTTATGCACTCAAAGTTCTCCTAGCTATCAAGGAATTATCATGCTCACGATTTTCATAACAAACCATGTTAATAGGATCATTTCATGCGTTTTGAAGCCCATTAGGTTTATCATGAGAATCAAGATCACAAAGCATGTAGTTATTAGCTAGAAATGAGCTAGGATGGTCAGATAACACTCTTTTAACTAGTAAACAATCCCCCTGCTCATATTCAATCCCATCATCATCCAATCATCATGATCATGCATATTAGGCTCAAAATCATCATTATCATGCTCATGCTCAGATTCGGACTCATATTGTCCTAAATGGTTGATTAACAATATTTTCTTGTTAGGACAGTCTTTCATCATGTGTCCTCTACCTTGACACTTAAAACACACTATATCCCTAGATCTAGATGAAGGGTTAGAAATACTCCCTTGGGTTCCCTTAGGGAAGGTAGCCGGGGGCTTAGGAGGGGATGCAGAAGGTGCTTTACGCGGTCCTTGTTCCGGGGCTGTTTTCTCCTTATTTGACACTTCCCTGTTGTAACTTCCTTGTTGGCGGTTCCCTTGGTTCTTCCAAGAGCTGGAGACACCATAAGAAGCCTTTCCTCCTTGATTACTTGCTTTCATCTTCCTTTCCACTTTGATTGCTAGATGGAGTAGTTTGGTCATAGAGCCATAGGGAAAAAGATCTACTTCGTTAACAAAACTTGAATTAAGGATACAAAGATACCTAGCCATTGTTGATTCTTCATCTTCTCGCACATTGGCCTTTACCATGGCCATTTGCATGGCATTATAGGACTCCTCAGCAGTCATTGATCCTTGCCTCAGGTTCTCTAACCTTTGCCTTTATTCCCTTGTATAGTGTTGGGGAACAAACCGAGCTCTCATCAATGCCTTCATATGCTCCCAAGTAGCTACTGGTGCATCCAAATTTCTTCTCCTTTCCTTCACCAAATCATCCCACCATATCATAGCATAGTCAATAAATTCAAGGGTTGCGTAGTGTACCTTTTTGTGTTCGGGAAAGTTATGGCATGACCATATTTGCTCTATCTTTGCCTCCCATGCCATATACACATCAGGATCACATTTTCCCTCGAAACTAGGGACTTTCACCTTCACTTTTCCAAGACCTTCATGTTCCAGTTCTCGGTCTCTCCTTTGCTGGACTCCATAAGGCTCACGTCTCCATTCATCATTACGTCGCCCTTTCTGATGCCTCCTTGGCTGATCTCGCCTCCTCCGTCCATTAGGCATCCATTCTGGTCTCCATTCCTCATTCTCCGCATCGTCCTCCTCTTCCTGGTCATAAACTGGATTTTGAAATTGGTGAGCATAATTAGGCATATTATCATAAACTGGATTTTGAAATTGGTGACGATAGTTAGGCATATTATCATTAATAATTGGAGAAGAAGGGATAGAAATATGCTCCTCAAAAGCAAGGTCTCTCCAACCAGGTTGGGAAGCAATGTTGCCTAAACCATGGGCATGCCTAGAAGGCTGCGGTACATTTGAATTCCTTGTTGCTTGGAACGCAGCTTGCTGGCTTTGAAGGGGAACTCGATCTTTTGCTTGATTTTGCGCCCTTGAGTTGTCTCCTATCTCCAAGTTACCTATTAGTGGTCGAGAATCCAGGGTCACCCTAGAGGTCTCCAAGGTAGATATCCTTGTAGTTAGCCCCTCAATGCTATCTTTCAAGCTCTTGATGAGATTGAACAACTCCGGTGTGATAGGCTTAGGGCTCTTTGAACCTACGGAAGTCCCTGACATGAAGCAAAGCACTCAACAACAACAAACACGTTAGGTTAGTTTAAACAAAAACGCCTCACAAGTGTATACTCAGAAAATAAGGTTCTCTCACTCTCTAGTGGTGTGATACAAGCTTGTTGATGACTCGTCTTGTATTAATCAAAAACCTCACATGAGTTCGATGCTTAGTCAAACTAAAGCTTTTAGATAGAAACAAGGTTTGATTTCAATCACTTCAAAAACGTGTTTGACTCAACAAAATAAAAGGAAAAGATTCGAACGGAAAGGACAATTGCACGAATGTTATATGCAACTAAATGACTCAAAAATTTAGAACTCAAGATAAGCTTTGAAAATACCCCTACTCTGCGAGACCTCAAGAGGGGAGATCCGGTCCCGGGTTTCACTAGGTTTCCACGAACACAGATTACAAACACAGGACAAGAGATACTAGCACGTTTCCTATGGTCTAGCAAAGAAAGCAAACACAAAGAACTCATGATATACAAAGAAGCAAAGGTGAAGAAAAGCCCCCTCAAGGCACCTTGATGAAAATCTGAGATTGATCTTCGTCCTTGTTGCGAACCAACGAAGCAATGGTGAGAAGATAACCAAGAGATAACAGACCCTCTCTTCTCCTTCTTTTCTCATACGGATCCTTCTTGCTCAAAGCAAGATTTGGAAGATCCACCTTCTTCTCTATCTCTATGTTTTCTCTCTCTTTTTCTTTGTGGACGAAGCACTCAAGCTCTCGATCTAGGGTTTAAGAGCTGCTTCAGTGAGTATATATATATCCAGGCTCATCCAAGTCCAAACACAGCGTTTTACAACGCATTCACTTAAATCCCATTAAACCCGGTTCAGATGTTTAAGTGAGCGAGTTACCAACAAACCAGACAAGTAGGCCTTCAAACTGGATCAAGGAGATGGGCTTCAGTTTTGGGCCGCCAAGAACAACCTTCAACTTCCAGCCGGAGAAGTACACAACATACATAAACACACATTATATCTAAGCATCTCCTAACCCATATGATAGAATACCAATGTGGACGAACTAGTCACCATACTTAATCACCAAGCTACCTTACTTAGTCTAACTAAGTGGCAACATTGGATCATAGTAGGCATCTAGATCAAACACATAGCAACCTATCATATGAACTCATTTACATAACTCTACATAGACCATAGTACTTAGTGCTAGTTTTATACTCCAAGTCCTATGTTACATAGTATAACAAGAATAACAAAACATAACAAATGCCCTCCTGATTCTTGTATGAATGTAATTTGGTTCTGTTCCCCAATAGTGTGCCTAAGACTATCATTCATGTCCGTCATCAGTCCATAACCTGCATTTAACACTCAAGGAACATCAAAAATCTGTAGAATATTTCTACTAAAAGAAAATTTATCAGCAGTTACCATTTTAGTTCCAAAGTCAACAAGATTCAAGTCACCCTTAATTTTCTTAACTAAGAAGTGCTTCTTTTTAACCCTATCTCGAACGAAATGATTTCTAATATCATTATGTTTAGATCTTTCATGATAAACAGGATCTTTACACAGATTCAATGCACTTTGACTGTCCATATGAATTGCAGGAACACAAGGTTTATGAGATATTTCACTAACAAGACCCTTAAGCCAAATAGCTTCCTTAGAAGCTTCAACAACAACAATATATTCAGCTTCAGTAGAGGATAAAGCAACAATAGATTGTTGTTGAGATTTCCATGAAACACAATTACCAGTCCAAGTGTAAAAATAAGCAGTGGTAGATTTTCTATTATCCTTATTGCTAGCATAATCAGAATCTACATAACCAAACACTTCACCAATATTATCATGCTCAGAAAACATCAAACACAAGTCTTTAGTTCCACTGATATATCTAAGAATATATTTCATAGCATTCCAATGTAATTCACCAAGATTAGACATGTATCTACTCAACACACTTATACCAAAAGCAAGATCAAGTCTAGTGCATAACATAACATACATGATAGAACCAACAGCCACATCATAGGGAGTATTTGCCATTTTATCAATTTCAGCTTGATTACTTGGACAGTGTTGCTTAGTTAAATCAAGGTGCCCTCCTAAGGGTATAGAAGTGGATTTAGCATGCTTCATATTGAACTTTTCTAAAACTTTTTCAATATAATCAACTTGAGATAACCACATCTTTTTATGCTTTCTATCCCTTATAATTTTAACACCTAATATTTTCTGTGCAGGAGCCATATCTTTCATGTCAAAATTAGATTTTAAATCCCTTTTAGCACCAGCAATCAACACAACAGATTTACTAATGAGCAATATATCATCAACATATAATAACACAAACAAGGGATTCATGGAAGATATGCCTTTAAAGTACATAAAATAATCATAATTGCTTCTTAAAAATCCTAAGTTTTTCATGCATTCATCAAACTTAATATTCCATTGTCTAGGTAATTGTTTTAAGCCATAGATGGATTTTTTAAGCAAGCAAACATGATCAGATTTAGATTTATCTACAAAACCCTAAAGTTGTTTCATATAGATAGTTTCATCCAGATTACCATGTAAAAAGGCAGTTTTTATATCCATTTGTTCTATATCCCAATCATGCACAGTAGCAAAAGCAAGCAACAATCTCATGGTTTTATATTTGACAACAGGAGCAAATATGTCAATGTAATCAATTCCCTCTCTTTGAGTAAAACCTTTAGCAAATAGCCTAGCTTTGTATCTAGGTGGTTCATTCAGTTTGATAGCTTCCTTTAGTTTATAAATCCATTTACAAGGCACAAGTTTAGAATTTTTAGGTTTAGCTATTAACACCCAAGTTTTATTAACAATCATGGAATCTATTTCATCTTGCATGGCTAATTTCCAATTTTTCGTTTGAGAACAATTCATAGCTTGCTTATATGTGTCAGGAGTATATGGATTATCAACAACATCACCAGTCAGGAAAGCATACTCAACAAAAATTAAATAATTTGTGAACAAAACATATTCAGAATCATTATATCTCCTATTAGGTATTCTAACCCTAGGATTTATATCTCTTGTCAACTGATAGTTATGATCATCATTATCATGCAAGTAATCATCATTATCATGCAAGGAATTGTCATTATTATTATGCAAAGCATTATCAGAGTGAGATGAAGGAGCAGCAGAGATATCACCAATATTTTCTACCCCCTTGATTCTGAACTATGGTTCTCACTACTTATGGCAATGTTTTCATCAATATTTTCATCATTGTTAGGAATATTATCAATATCATAGTTCTCTTCACTAGTACTAGGTGTTTGATAATATCCTATGTCAAACTCTTCATCTATGATTTGATTTTCCCTATTATGGTCATTTGTGTAGAAGTGATAGTTTCTAGCAGATTCAGTCTCATTTTCAGTGCTACTAGAATTCTCAACAGTGTTAGTGTTTCTAGTTTTAAAATAGAATTCTCTTTCATTAAAGATCACATTTCTAGATGTTATCACTTTGTATCCATGTGGTTGTATGAGTAAAAGTTTATAGCCCTTAACACCTTCAGGATAGCCTAGCATTACACACTTTTGTGCTCTTGAGTGCAACTTCCCTTGTATTATATGGATATGCAGTGCACGCAAAGGGCTTAGGTGGGTAATACTAGGCTTCCTTCCAGTCCATAATTCTTGGGGTGTCCTAAAGTCTATTACAAAGGAGGGAGACCTATTAATGAGGTAAGTTGTTGTAGTTACAGCTTCACCCCATAGGCTATGTTTCATACCAGCACCTATAAGCATACATCTAGCCTTTTCTAAAAGAGTTCTATTCATCCTTTCAACTATATCATTTTGTTGAGGAGTGTAAGGGACAGTTAGATGTCTTTTAATGCCATTTGTTTTACAGTATTCATTAAAACTAGCATTACAAAACTCTAGGCCATTACAAGTTCTAAGGCATTTAATCTTTAAGTCAGTTTCATTTTCAACTGCAATTTTCCAGTTTTTAAAGCTTTTAAAGGCTTCATCTTTTGTTCTTAACAGGTATATCCAAACTTTTCTAGCATAGTGGTCAATAAAAGAAATAAAATATTTCTTTTCACCTACAGTTTCTATATGAGTAGGGCCCCATAGGTTTGAGTGTATATATTCTAGAGGTTTATTAGCCTTATATGAAGATTTTTTAAAACTGTTTTTATTAGCTTTACAAAACACACAGTTTTCACAAAAGCTAAGATTAGTCAGTTGATTAGTTAAGATGTCTTGTTTATGTAACTGAAGCAAGCCATTGTTCCCTATATGCCCTAATTTGCTATGCCACAAGGTAGTTTGTTCTAGGTTGTTTTTATTAATATCAGTAGTGGAGATATTTAATCCAGGTGATTGTTCTACAAAGTACAAACCACCCTTTTTAGAGCTCCTAATAAGAGTAAGACCATTTTTGACAACTTCTCTTATACCATTACTAATATTTATATTACAACCTAGGTCATCAAATATAGATTCAGATAGCAGGTTTCTCCTAAGGCCAGGAATCCATCTAACATTTTGTATTACCCTAATTTTTCCATCAAACATGCATATAGGTATATTTCCTATTCCTTTAATTTTTAAGGCAGTATTGTCTCCTAACATGACATCACAACCATAAAAAATATCTAAAGAACAGAAAATAAATCTATCAGGACAAGCATGCATGGTACATCCAGAATCTAATATCCAATCATCAGATTTGCATTTGAAAGGAATAGCGCACATCAACAGTTCATAGGAATATTGAGCATGAATATTTTCAAACAAGGAAACATTATTTTCAACAATTTCTTTACTAGATTCTTCTTTCTTTTTCTTTCAACAATCATTTGTAAAATGACCAATTTTCTGATAGTAAAAACATTTTTTATTTTTCTTGTCATTTCCACTATTAGGGTTTTTGTCATAGAATTCATCTTTCTTATCCTTTTTACTTGGTTTGTTGTTCTTTTTAAACTTCTCTTTAGTCACTAAGACTTCAAACTTAACTTCAGATTTCTTATCATTAGGTTTAGTCTTGAAGGTTTTCATGGATTCATTTTTATCAACAATAGATTCAATGATCTTAGCCTTAGTCAAAGTTTCAGTACTGTATTGAATAACATCCCTAAAGGTGTCAAATTGGGAAGGTAAAGAATCAAGCAGGATAACAGCAAGATGAGTATCTTTAATAGTGTCATCACATCTTTCTAAGTCCATTTCCATTTTTAGAAATCTATCTAGGTTATCATTCAAGGTCAAGTTTACATCCATCTTAAATGTAAATAACCTATGTAAAGTAGATATCCATGAGGGCAAAGAATTTTTGTTATATTGTTTATCTAAAGTATCCCACAAAGGCTTAGCAGATGAGATACTTACAAACTGACGAGCCACGTCGTCAGTCAACCTTATCATGATCTCAGCATGTGCTTGTTCCTCCATTTCCATTTTCCTGGCTGCAGAAGTTTCTGCCAATAGTCACTAGTTATGGCCCTCCAACACTTTTCCTTGGTCAGTATGGCCTTCATCTTGACCTGCCACATGATGAAGTCAGAGACTCCATATATGGCTTCAATTTGATGTTAGCTTTTGTCATATTTTATTTTCCTGCAAACAAGAAAAGAAAAATTCAGATATAATCAGACAAGACAAAGAGAATACATGTAAGGGGGAGAGGTAGGCAAGGCAAGCAAAGATAGACACAACAACAAAAAACCAATCAAGATGTGCACCACAAGTATCAATCAGAGGAGATTTAACCACACAAGGCAAACCAACAAGCGGAAGCAAGATAAGAAGGCAAGATATACATAGATACCAAGCAATACATAAAAAACCCAAATTTTTAGGGTTTGACAAACTTGATAGAAAAGACTCACAGAAAGCTCTGATACCAATTTGTGAATGTTATCTCTAGCAATTCTAAACTCCTTGTCGTAGATCCGACTAAAGACACAAACAAATGAGCACACAAGCAATCTGTTGACGCAGTTCGGTGGTATGAAAATGCCCCTACTCTGCGAGACCTCAAGAGGGAAGATCCGGTCCCGGGTTTCACTAGGTTTCTAAGAACACAGATTACAAACACTAGACAAGAGATACTAGCACGTTTCCTATGGTCTAGAAAAGAAAGCAAACACAGAGAACTTAGGAGATACAAAGAAGCAAAGGTGAAGAAAATCCCCCTCAAGGCACCTTGACGAAGATCTGAGATTGATCTTCGTCCCTGTTGCAAACCAACGAAGCAATGGTAAGAAGATAACCAAGAGATAACAGATCTCTCTTCTCCTTCTTTTCTCATACGGATCCTTCTTGCTCAAAGCAAGATTTGGAAGATCCGCCTTCTTCTCTATCTCTCTGTTCTCTCTCTCTTTTTCTCTGTGGACGAAGCACTCAAGCTCTCGATCTAGGGATTAAGAGCTGCTTTAGTGAGTATATATATATTCAGGCTCATCCAAGTCCAAACACAGCGTATTACAACCCATTCACTTAAATCTCATTAAACCCGGTTCACATGTTTAAGTGAGCGAGTTACCAACAAACCAGACAAGCAGGCCTTCAAACTGGATCAAGGAGATGGGCTTCAGTTTTGGGCCGCCAAGCACAACCTTCAGCTTCTAGCCGGAGAAGTACACAACATACATAAACACACATTACATCTAAGCATCTCCTAACCCATATGATAGAACACCAATGTGGATGAACTAGTCACCATACTTAATCACCAAGCTACCTTACTTAGTCTAACTAAGTGGCAACATTGGATAATAGTAGGCATCTAGATCAAACACATAGCAACCTATCATATGAACTCATTTACATAACTCTACATAGACCATAGTACTAAGTGCTAGTTTTATACTCCAAGTCCTATGTTACATAGTATAACAAGAATCAAAAAACATAACATGAACCTTAGACACCGTAGGATGAGGTTTTAAGGAAGGCTGAGCTATGGTGTTTGATGGCCGAAAATGGACAGTAGCTAGGTATAGGTTCAACGAGATGCTTGGTTCTTCCTTCGAATGAGACGAGATACTTGACTTAAGTCCTTTCTTGAAGTCCTCTTTGTTGTTGAATAAAACTAAAGCAAAATGTAATAACACTAGGCTAATTAGAAACTATGAATAAGAAAGAATGAAAAAAAAACAATAAACTAGAATGAAAAGAATAAAATCTTATTCCTTTTCTTTTCTTTTCTTTTTTTTTAAATTTCGGATTTCTTTCTTCTCTTTTTTTTTTTGAACTTTATGATTCAGGAAATCAGAAAAGAATAATAATAAAAAAAAATTGAAAGAAATAAATCAAAATTTTGTTTGTAGATAAACGTGGGCCAAGCTGTTGCAAATCTTCAGGATAAGATCAAATCTCAGCTCCTAGATTTGTTGCAACTAAATCAACGTGCCAGATCTGTAGGAGGAAAACAACTGCTTCAAGCTTTGTCCCGGATTTGTAGGAAACACGCTGAATAAACTCCAATTTTGCGTTTACTGGATGCAGGAAGAGAAACAACCACGTTTGGTTTTTGTTTAACTGGTTCAAGTGTGGCTAATGTGGCTGAGGAAAAATGGTGGTTGATGGTGGTGTGGTGGTGGTTGGTGCTGGTGCTATGGTGGTTTCCGGTGTCTAGAACTCACAAACAAGGAACAAACTCGTTAAACTAAAACAAAGCTTAGAGTAGAAGAGAGAAACGGAAATAGACTCAAACAAAAGACAATGATCAATTGAAATGATCAAAACAGACTATTTTTGTGATTTTATGATTGATTTACCGACTCTTTTTGGTGGTTAAACGTCAACTGTGCTCTGATACCAATTGATGCGGGGATTAACCACGAAGAATGTGTCTAGACGAACAACCTAATCTGCAGAATGAAGAACACACGAAAGTAACAAACAAGGACATCAATGAAAACGAGAAAATAGAAAGGGACAAGAAGAACCGAAAAGAACAATGATAGAACCCTTGAATTCGAGATCCAAGAACCAAACGAGTAAAGATTCGACCCCGCTTCTTACAACTCTACACAATCGATCTGAGAATCGAGAGCACGAAGAGGGTGCCTTGTTCGACTTGCAACACCAATCCCGAAGGAGATTGACATACAGAAGAACGAGAAAGCAAGATCACACACACAAAAACTCACGAGACAAGAATGATTGAATTCTCTTGGATTCAATTCTGAAATGCTCTCAACAAAACTTGTATAAAACTTGTTTGCCTACAAAAGAGGAGAGAAAAGACTTTATATACATCCTAGGCCTTTTCTTTTAGAAAAAAAACTAATTACAATAATTACATTGGGAGAAAGTTAAATAAAGTCCAGCAAACATAGAGCACAATTGGACCTAATTAAACTCTCCTATTCAGCCTCTCACGTCCACATGCTTAAATGAATGTTCCAGCCATGCACATGCACACACGTGAAACCCCTTGTATCTGATTTCAAGGCCTCCGTTTGTCCTTTGAAATGCGTCCCAAGGCCTGTCCAGCAACTAGAAATACAATTTAAGCTACATTAATCATCTTAGCTGGGATGTGTTTGTGGTTGATCCACAAGATGGTCCTTAGACTTGATGAAGGTGGACTTGGTTGAGCTTCATGGACCATGTTTAGGAAAAGAGCATCCATCTCAGATTGACGTTTTGCTTGCGCTCTTGTTAGAGTCCCTTGAGGTGGTGAAGATGGAGTTAGCTCAGATGATCCTTCATCACGAAGAGTGCGTAAGTGATGAGTATGAGTCCCACCATTATGCTCCTGGCCTAATTTTGGACTTATGGGGAGTTTTTCACTTTTTCCCCCGGGTAATTATTTTTATCCACCGGTGTTATTTGGAGCATTTGGGAGCCTCAATTAATAAAAATGCAGTTGAGAGAAATGATCAAGACATCGGACATATCCTAGATATAAAATAACATGAAAAGGCAAAACGGCAAAAAAAAAAAGTCGTTATTATGTTACTTAGCGGCTAACAAAGACAGCTTAGGATTACGCGTTTTCCGTGGCAGTTGCGGAATAATATTCCCTATAATATTCTAGATTTATTATTCCAATTTCGAGAAGTTTGGAGGAGGGGGTTCAACCCGCCTTTGGATCGGTTAAAGGATAATTATCGACTTCGCTATAAATAGCGGAAAATCATTTATTAATTCATTTCCTTTCACGTTTCCTCGTAAAAGTTTGGATTTCTCTTAACCTTCAAACTCAGATCTACACTCCGTATCTAATCCGATTTCAATACGTTTGACTTTTTGGATTCCTCTCTTCCTTCTCTTCATTTTGGTACCAAGTTTCTGCGTTTCTGAGCATGTGATGATCTGATCGAGTATATATGCTACTGGGCCATTTCCGTCGCTTAGATTCCGTT
Source organism: Fagopyrum homotropicum (assembly GCA_033239125.1). Taxonomy (NCBI): domain Eukaryota; kingdom Viridiplantae; phylum Streptophyta; class Magnoliopsida; order Caryophyllales; family Polygonaceae; genus Fagopyrum; species Fagopyrum homotropicum. Next base: position 67,578,909 of record BSWB01000005.1, read on the forward strand.
GAATTTGATAGTTTCCTAGCGTAGCCTGCATCGTTGTGATTCTGAATCTTCTTTGGGATCGTTAGTTGAGTTAGTAACGATTAAGTTATGATTTTATTCATTTTCCGTATTGCGATTTGGCATAAATTGACCTTAGGCTTGTCAAAATGGATCATTGGAAATTCTATTATGCTCGTTATATTATTATGGTGTTTATGGGTTATTTGTTTGATGAAATCTGATGACAGGTGGGTTCAAAAATTGCCTGCGGGCAAAACATTATTCTGGTGAAAGTTAATTTAATTAATTAAATGTTAAATAATTAAATTAGGATTAAAATTGAGATTGAGGAATGTTGATTAGATCATACCTTGAGAGGTTTGAGGAATTGTGAGATGTTGAGTTTATGGATTGATAGTTATGATCTTTGAGGATATTGATATTGTGGATTGTGTCATGGTTATGTTCTTGCGAGATCTTGAAGTTTAGGAGGTGGAATCTCCTAGCCTGTGGATAATGATTGATATTTGTGTTCCTTGTTTATACAGGCAATGATTGTTTCCTCGAAGGGAAACCGTGACCACTGTTTAGGACTACCTTGTGACATGTAAGTCCTTTGGGCTTACTTAGCTGACGTTTATTGATTGGAGTGATTGTGATTAGTGGTGTTTGCGTATATGAATGTTACATTGATAACCTAACTGGACTAGGATGACCATATATACATTTAATTGGTCCAAGTGCATTAATACTGGATCGTGACAACTTCTCTAAGCTCGTCGAGAGCGAAGGGGGTTCACTGCGACCAGTCCACCAGGAGGTGAGGCTTGATCACCTATTCCAAACCTGTGTGGTTAAAGGGGACAAAGACGAGGTTCTGGGTACTCCTCGTGTCACAAAATAAGTTGAATTAGTAATGGTATAACGTAATGAAGTTAATAAAAAGTTGATGTATGTGAGCATTTCATATGATGATGTGATAATATGATTGTATGTGTTATTACCTTTATTCTTATTCATGAACTGTTAACTAACGGTTTCGTACCGAGTTGTAGATGTTTTGCAGGTTAGGAAGGCTGCCGAGTGATCTGGTGGGGTGATCAGCCGAGGGCTTCCATACATTAGGACGTGTATAGATTTTTTGGATGTGGATGTATACATATGTTTGATATTGCCGTTTTGTACTCGGTTGTGGTTTTGTATGTACTTTTGAGATATGATTCTATAGTTTTATGTATTTGATTTTATATTTATTTGTGCTTTGTTGATACGGTATTAGTCCGTGAATAAGTCGATCTAGGTACAATGATCCCGAATCCGTCTGAATGAGGCGAATCCAGATGCGGAATGAAACGTGGAGATGGAATGGATGCAGGAAGACGTAGAGATGAACCAAAGAGAGTCAACGAAAGGAACCAAGGCTGAAGAGCCAAGACCCCGCTTCGTGAATGTCCTAGACCCGTCTCCAATACAACTTTACACTAGCTCCAGCTGGACTAGCACAAAGAGGGACTCGTGAAGGCTCGAAGCAGCAATCCGAAGGCGGTTGACACGAACAAGCTCAGCCAAGCAAACACCGACAATGTCAACCAAAAACTCTCTTGTTCTTTGATTGATTTTGTGAATGATTACAACTGTAATTCTAAGCAATGAAAAACGTATCCTATTCAGCAGATAAAGAGACTATATTTAGACTCTTTTATCTAGACAAAATAAAGAAAAGAAAACTAAAACATTTGTGGAAGGTGGTAACAAGAGAGCTTCCACAAATGTAGCTAACAACTTAACAAACAACTAGTCAGCATCAAAATAGGCTGACTTATTCAAAACATATCCTTGGGAGTGAGTTGGACGGTTTTTAAGAGGGAAATGGGCTGATTTGTTCACAACAGATCCATGAGTGATTTGGACGGTTTTTAAGAGCCCAATAGATGATCCGACTGATGGAGCTGGTTACTCTCTTGGGCCTCCTTAGACGTGAGCAGCTGGTTACTCTCTTGGGCTGCCTTGGACGTGAGCAGCTGGTTACTCTCTTGGACCTCCTTAGAAGTGAGCAACGTCTCTTCCCTTTGCTTGCTTGCTCCTGCATTCACCAAGAGCTTAACACATGATGTATGGAAGTTAAATGGTTCACGCATGGTGCCAAGCAAGAGCTTAACTTCTTGGATCTCCTTAGCTCTTGCCCTAGTAATGGGCCCTTGATCTCTTTCATGTGATGGTCCTACATCATCCACTCCTTCTTGGAAATAATTCGACCCTGAATTTTCATCTTGTTCCGACTCTCCTTCATACGGCTCAAATCTACTACGTTAAAAGTGGTACTAACTCCATACTCTTCCGGTAAGTCCAACACATATGCATTATCGTTAATCCGGTGTAAGACTTTGAATGGTCCATCACCCCGTGGGGCTAGCTTGGAATGGCGTTTTGCCGGAAACCGCTCTTTCCTTAGATGTAGCCAAACTAAGTCGCCGGGCTGGAAAACCATCTTCCGACGTCCTTTGTTATTCCGAGCTGCAGTTTCAACGCCCTTCTTATCAAGTGCAGCCTTGGTCTTGGCATGAAGTTCCTTAATGTAGTCCGCCTCTTCCAAAGCATCAAAAGCTACTCGATCCTTTCAAGGAATCGGTAATAAATCCAAAGGAGTTAAAGGGTTCAATCTATAAACACATTTGAAAGGTGATAACGAAGTGGAAGAATGCATGGTGCGATTATAGCAAACTCGATATGTGGTAACATGTCTTCCCATTCTTTTAAGTTATCTTTCAACATGGTTCTAAGGAGGGTCGTTAGGGTCCTATTGGTGACTTCCGTTTGCCCATCTGTTTGGGGATGACTAGAGGTCGAGAATAGTAATCTAGTGCCCATTTTTCCCCAAAGCGTTTTCCAAAAGAAACTCAAAAACTTGACATCCCTATCACTAACAATAGTTTTAGGTATTCCATGCAATCTCACTATTTCCTTAAAGAAAAGATTAGCGACATTATATGCATCATCAGTTTTATGACATGGAATAAAATGTGCCAGTTTAGAGAATCTATCTACCACCACAAAAATGGAATCTCTTCCTTTCTTAGTCCTAGGTAGTCCAACAATGAAATCCATACTTATATCTTCTCAAGGGCCATTAGGCGTCGGTAAGGGTGTATACAACCCGTGGGGTTGTACCCTAGCTTTGGCCTTAAGACATTCAATGCACCTTTTCAGCATGTGTTCTACATCCCTTAACATATGAGGCCAATAAAAGTGAGTTTGCAACATGTGATAAGTTTTGTCCCTCCCAAAATGCCCCATTAAACCTCCTTTATGGGCTTCTTCCACTAATAAGATCCTAAAGGAACATCTAGGTATGCAAATTTTATCCATTTTAAACAAGAAACCTTCAAACACAAAATACTTATCGTAAGGGCCTTGAGTAGTTCATCTATGAAATATCTTCCCAAATTCAGCATCATCCACATATAATTCTTTAATGTAAGTAAAACCTAACATCCTAGAATCCAAGGTGGTGATTAAGGTGTATCTCCTAGACAATGCATCCCCTACAACATTTTCCTTTCTTATACTTGATAATGTAAGGAAAGGTTTCGATGAACTCCATCCACCTACCATGCCGCCTATCTAGCTTATCTTGGCTCCTAAAGTGTCTAAGTGAATCATGATCGGTTTTCAAAACAAACTCTTGGGGCCAAAGGTAATGTTGCCATGTTTTGAGTACTCTAAACAAGGCATACAATTCTTTGTCATACGTGGAATAGTTTAAGCATGCACCCTTCAATTTTTCACTATAGAAAGCTAGAGGCTTACCTTCTTGCATAAGGACGCCGCCAATACCAATGCCGGACGCATCGCATTCAACCTCAAAGGGTTTAGTGAAGTCCGGTAGAGCGAGTAGTGGTGCGTGGGTAAGGCGTTTCTTGAGCTCTTCAAATGCTCTTTGTTGAGGTTCTTTCCACTCAAAAGGAACCTTCTTTTTGGTCAAGGCCGTGAGTGGTGCTGCAATGGTACTAAAATCCCTCACAAATCTTCTATAGAATGTAGCTAGGCCAAGGAAACTCCTTACTTTGCCAACCGACCTAGGAATGGGCCATTCATTGATTGCCTTAACCTTATCCTCATCCACTTGCAAACCATTGGCACTTACTACAAAACCAAGGAAAATCACTCGGTTAGTATAGAAATCACATTTTTTAATATTAGCATACAAGTATTCTATACGCAATGTAGCAAGCACATCTCTCTAATGATTTCCATTCTCCTTTAAAGTCTTACTATAGATAAGAATGTCATCAAAGTAGACTACAACAAATAAACCAATATAAGGTCTCAAAATATGATTCATTAATCGCATGAAAGTACTAGGAGCATTAGTTAAACCAAAAGGCATTACTAGCCACTCATAGAGACCAAATTTGGTTTTAAAAGTTGTTTTCCATTCGTCCCCTTCCCTCATTCTAATTTGATGGTAGCCAAAGATCAATCTTAGTGAAAATTGTAGCTCCATGTAACTCATCAAGCATGTCATCTAGACGGGGAATCGGGTGTCTATACTTAATAGTAATGTTATTGATTGCTCTACAATCAACACACATTCTCCAAGTATTATCCTTCTTGGGTACTAGCAGGACGGGAACGGCACAAAGACTAAGGCTTTCCTGAACATACCCTTTATCTAGCAAGGCTTGAACTTGATCCTGAATTTCCTGGGCTTCCGTAGGGTTCATCCTATAGGCGGGCCTATTGGGAAGAGTGGCTCCGGGTATTAAATCTATTTGGTGTTCAATGCCCCTAATGGGCGGCAAGCCAGCGGGAACCTCCTCAGGGAAAACGTCCTTAAACTCGTCTAACAGCCCCTGGATAGAACTAGGAAGTGGAATCGTAGAGTCATGAGGCACCGTCACTAGAGATTTACACAAACTCATCATTAGCACATCCATAGAAGCATAGTTAGTGACATATTCATTCCTAGAGTCAAGATAGCTACTTGTTGGTTGTACTAACAGTGTTTGATGGGTTTTGTTCTCCTTACTCTTAGGCCGTGTCATTTTAGGCTTTTGATGGGTTCCTTGCTCTACCCTCTTGTTCTCATAATACTCGGCTATTTGTAAAGGTGTCATAGGTTTAAGTGTTAAAGTTTTACCTTTATACTCAAAGCTATATTTATTAGAAAACCCATCATGTACGACTTTCCTATCATATTGCCATGGACGACCAAGCAACAAGTGACAAGCATTCATAGGCACAACATCACATGTAATAATATCCTCATATGATCCTAATGTTATATTGACCTTAGTTTGCTTATTGACCTTAAGTTCTTCACACTCATTCATCCAATGTAGTTTATATGGCGTAGGGTGATAAAATGTAAGAAGTTGTAATTTGTTTACCATTTCAGTGCTAGCTATGTTGCAACAACTTCCCCCATCAATTATCACATTACACACTTTTCCTTTAATACTACACCTAGTATGAAATAGATTTTCACGTTAGTTATCCTCACAAGGTGCTAGTTGGGCATGCAACGTTCTCCTAGCTATCAAAGATTCACCTTGTTCATACTCAATGCAATCATCATTCTCATTTTGCTCATGGTCATCAAGTAATGCATTTTCATCATCCAATTCCACGTCATCCTCACTTTCATATTCTCCTAGATGATTTATGATCAAAGTGCGTCTATTAGGACATTCCCTACTCATGTGTCCTCTACCTTGGCATTTAAAACACACAATGTCCCTAGTTCTAGAGTTAGAGGTAGGAGTTCTCCCTCGATGACCACTTGAAGGCTCATTCAAGGATCGTGGTGTAGTGGACGATGTAGAAGACTTTCGTTGGCATTCTTGGCTCGTAGGACTTTCTCTCCTCCTTCTTGCCTCCTTGATCCCTGCTGTGGGTAGGCAGCCGGCTTCCTTGTGATTTCCAAGTGTTGGACGTCCCATAAGGCGGCTTGTGTTCCCGGTTTCGCAGCTTAGTCTTCCTTTCCACCTTGATGGCCAAGTGTAGTAATTGCTCCATGGTGCTGTAGAGATACATATCAACTTCATTTGCCAAATTAGAGTTAAGAATATGAAGATACCTAGCCATAGTATTTTCTTCATCCTCTAGAACGTTGGCCCTCACCATAGCAACTTGCATATTCGTATAGGCGTCCTCAACGCTAAGAGAGCCTTGTCTCAAATTTCCAGCCGTTGTCGAAGCTGTCGGGTATAGTGTGGTGGAACGAACCGAGACCTCATTAGTGCCTTCATATGCTCCGATGTGGTGATTTGAGGATCCAATGTTCGCACTCTTTCTTTGACTACGTGATCCCACCATACCAAGGCATAGCCTTGGAACTCGAGAGCGGCTAGTTGAACCTTCCTAGGCTCGCTGAAGTTATGACACAACCAGATCTGCTCGACTTTAGTTTCCCACTCCGTGTAGACGTCGGGATCACACTTTCCTTCAAAGGCGGGAATTTTTATTTTGACTTTGCCGAGACCGTCGTGCTCTTGATAGGGTCATAGATTATCACGTTCTCGTCCTTGCCTTGGCTGTTGGAATGGTCGATTGTAATCTTCCCAAGTATGATCCTCAAAAGGAGCTTCATTCCGTCGCTGAAAGTTGTCAACAAATGGTGGCATGTTAGAAACATTAGGAAGGACATTGGACTGTAAATTACCTTGATCCGGATGATCCGGCTCTCTAGTAGCGTGTGAGGGACCGCCAAACTCATAGTTGGCTCTCAAAGGTGGTGTCCGCGATGGTGGGGTTCGTGCTTCCATAGACTCCACTCGCTTGGATAGGTTAGCTATGGAATCGGACAATTGTTTCAATAGATTGAGCATCTCAGGCGTGACGGTCTCGCTGCTAGACTTGTTGGGGCTTCGGAACCTAGACATGCTCAAGTAACAAACAAAGAACCGGTTAGGTTAGAAAACAAAGATCTCACTTGTGTATCGCTCACTCTCTCGTTGGTATTGCCTAGTTGGTGGCTCGAGTTGTAAGGATCCAACACCTTAAGATCACGATTTTCGAACCTTCTTAGCAACCCTTTGGAACTAGAACTGCCGAAACTGATGTTAGTGTCGGAGATGGATCAAGACACCCCTAATCGGAGTATTGACCGTTGGGTTGGTGTAGGTATGGTGATTTGTGATTAGAATGACGTAGGAGTTGTTTGAGGGAGTTTTCTTGTGCTTGATGTCGATTAATAAAAGGGGCAGCCGTTTTTGTGTTGTCTTTCTTTTTTTTTTTGAAAGATCTCTTAGACTTTGTCAAAGATTTGGGGGAGAGAAGGTAACCGAAACTGATTGCAACGAGATTTGTGGGAGAGAAGGTTACCGAATTTGACTACAACGTTGATCTCTTTTTTTTTTGTGTTTACCTCTCCTCAAGATGTTGTCCAGCCCTAAGAAACCCTTGGCTTTTGATTTTGCACACTTCAAGCACAAGTTAAACCTCAATTGGTTAAGCAATAAGGTTAAGAAAGAAGAAAGGAGTGATCAATTGTACCAACTGAGCTCTGATACCAACTGATACGGTATTAATCCGTGAATGAGTCGATCTAGGTACAATGATCCCAAATCCGGTTGAATGAGGCGAATCCAGATGCGGAATGAAACGTGGAGATGGAATGGATGCAGGAAGACGTAGTGATGAACCAAAGAGAGTCAACGAAAGGAACCAAGGCTGAAGAGCCAAGACCCCGCTTCGTGAATGTCCTAAACCCGTCTCCAATACAACTTTACACTAGCTCCAGCTGGACTAGCACAAAGAGGGACTCGTGAAGGCTCGAAGCAGCAATCCGAAGGCGGTTGACACGAACAAGCTCAGCCAAGCAAACACCGACAATGTCAACCAAAAACTCTCTTGTTCTTTGATTGATTTTGTGAATGATTACAACTGTAATTCTAAGCAATGAAAAACGTATCCTATTCAGCAGCTAAAGAGACTATATATAGACTCTTTTATCTAGACAAAATAAAGAAAAGAAAACTAAAACATTTGTGGAAGGTGGTAACAAGAGAGCTTCCACAAATGTAGCTAACAACTTAACAAACAACTAATTAGCATCAAAATAGGCTGACTTATTCAAAACAGATCCTTGGGAGTGAGTTGGACGGTTTTTAAGAGGGAAATGGGCTGATTTGTTCACAACAGATCCATGAGTGATTTGGACGGTTTTTAAGAGCCCAAATGATGATCCGACTGATGGAGCTGGTTACTCTCTTGGGCCTCCTTGGACATGAGCAACTGGTTACTCTCTTGGGCTGCCTTGGACGTGAGCAGCTGGTTACTCTCTTGGGCTGCCTTGGACGTGAGCAGCTGGTTACTCTCTTGGACCTCCTTGGACGTGAGCAACGTCTCATCCCTTTGCTTGCTTGCTCCTGCATTCACCAAGAGATTAACACATGATGTATGGAAGTTAAATGGTTCACGCATGGTGCCAAGCAATAGCACTTCCCTTGATGTAACTTCTTGGATCTCCTTAGCTCTTGCCCTAGTAATGGGCCCTTGATCTCTTCCATGTGATGGTCCTACATCACTTGTTGTAAGATCTAATGAACTTGTTGTCAGGCTAGGGTCAGGATCAATTGTGAGATCCTAGCCCGTAGCGCTCCGAGTCCCGTGGATTCGGCGTGTTATATTTTTTCTTACGCATTTCACAAAACATTCGTCATACGTACCTGCATATTACTGTCAAGATAAATTATTACTTATTATATGAAATAAGATTATTGTGAGAAAAGATATATATGATCTATTTTTGCGGTACAAACTCTCTTTTTGGTTTCAATAGGGTCTTACAATTGTGTTTTTGAAACCTTGGTAAAAACAATTAACATAATAATAAGGCATATTTATTTATCACACACAATGTGATTTCTAGTCTCATTGTGGTTACATACAAAATGTTTGGTAAGCAATGGTCATGATGATGACCTTTGAAGATGAGACTCATTTATTTATTTATCTATCTGATATACAAAATATTTTGAGCATGATGGTGGTTATGATAGTGATTGTAATACAACCCCTTGTTTAAAGGTTATGATTTACACCTTAAAATTGGATAATTTTTAAAAATTCGTCAACAAACCTAAATATCATGAAATGATGAATTGGATGAAATAAGAGTGAAACAAACCGAAAACAGAATTAGAATTTGTGTATATACCGCCGGAGGTAACCAATGCACGGTCATAGACATGAGAACCAAGAAAACTAGAACCAACATGACTCATGTGTAATGCCTGGAATTTTAGTTCCCGTAGGAGAGCAGTTTGATAGTCTTTAGTGGTGGCCACCGCCCTTGCGGCTTAGTCGTACCGTAGGTGCGGTGATCTAAGTGAAAGGGATTTTTATTCCATCTTCTTTCCGAACTTTCGTTTCCTTCTTTTCGACCCCTCGTTCTCTAAGTCATCCTTGGCTGCTTGACCTTTTGTTCTTTCCCTAAATGAGCAACCCTCTCTCTCGCCGCTTTCATTTCACGTTACTCTTCTTCTCCTACCCTCTCTTCTCTTCCTCTATCTCTTTCTTTGGAACTCTTGGTATCTTCTCCTATGGGGCTTCCTCTCCTCTTGTGTGAGCTGCTCATTCTGGATATGGAATAGAATCAGTGGATCCGAGATGCGTGAGTAATCTCTTCCCCTCCATCTTCTTCTTTTTGATCCCTAATGGTGGAAGCCATGGATTCTCAAGCTTGGTCCTCTTTTGTGTTGCATGTGAGGGGATCCGATCTAGGCAATGGAGTGGTGTGTGAATCCATGTGATGGAAGTCCACGTGGTAGCAAGCCAGCTGGAGGCAGCTCTGAACATCAAGAAACCAACCGAAGACTTGTTAGGATCTTCTGGAGTTCGACCGCACCTGCTGCTGGACAGCGCCGCGGGGGCGCCCTCAGCACCAGAGCCGCAGAGGTGGCTGGCCTGAGCCTTGGGGGTGGCCCCCTAGGCCGTAGGGGTGGCTCGAGCACAACTCAGGCTTCCGGTGCAGCCTTCTGCTCTTCTCCGTGGCCACGTTTCTTTGTTTCGCGACCAAGTCCCTACCCCAGTGAGTACCCCTTCTTCGATCTTGTGTCCATCTCTTATCCTAGTGAGGTTATGTGTTAGAATCATGCTAGGTTGGATCTAGATAAACCTTGTGGAATCACATGTAGTCGCTTTGAACCTTAGGTGAGTGTTTGAGGATTGATTGAACGTTCTAAGGCTAGAAGTGTGGATGTTATCATGTGAGGCTTGTCGAGAGTGTGAGATTGAGGTCTTATGATTGTTAAGATTGTGGAGAATAGGATGTGAATATCCTAGCATGTGTTATGATGGTTGTGTTTTTGTAAGTTCGTGAGGACTTGGAGTGCTATCCTAGATTATGAGAGTGTATAATCTTGTAAGGTCAATAGGACTAGAAATCTAAAGACTTCTATCTTATGGGAGCAATGTTGATTATGTGCCTTGTTTTGATCAGGCTTTGAGTATATTCCTACGGGAAGTGAGATCGGTTGTTCTCGGTTTAGCTTGGAGACGAGGTAAGTCTCCGGACTTACTTAGATAGCTTATATGTATTAATTTGATGTGTGATGGTGGTGTGTGTTAAGCTTTGTTATAACTATGAAACCGGACTAGGACGACTTATATATATATTGTTGGCACAAGTGTATGTATATCGGGCGGTGACATCACTACCAAGCTCCCGAGGGAGACTGGGAGGTTCTCTACGACCAGGCCATACACGGTATACGGGGAGGGCACTACACCACTCCATATAGTATATGGGAGGTGCACCGAACCACTCTTGTTGCTATACGGGGACAGGGGCGAGAGTCTTAAGACTTCTCTTGTCACAATCTTAATAATTGGAACTAGTAATGGAATGTCGTAAATAAATGATCATAATTCGGCTTGTGTGTGTGAGCATGTTACGTGTTTATGATTACTTATGTGTGTATGCCATTACCGTCTTTCTAATACTTAGAATGTTAGCTAACGGTTTATACCGATGTTGTAGATGGCTTGCAGGTCAAGGATGCTGCCGAGTGGTCCGGAGGAGTGGGCAGCCGAGGTTCCGTACATCATAGGGCGAGCTGGGGATTTGAGTCTTCTTTTTGTTGTAATATTTTTTATATTGTTGATGTTGTTGTAAGAACTCGGCTGGAGTCTTTCTTTCATTAGTATTCGGGAATCATAACTATTGCATGAAATGTATTTCGGTTTGGCCTTTTATTTGTGCCTTGTTGCAAGATCCCGTGAAATTGTTGTTAAGATAAGGGTCGGAACCCATGTGAGGTATCCACCAACAACACTTTGAGTCCCGTGGATTTGGGGTGTTACAATATGGTATCAAAGCCCTAGGTTGACAACAATGACACTCGCAATCTTCTAAATGCCGAATAGAAATAAACAGAACCCGCTAGGGTTCTGAGTTCTAAAAATGAATTTCGTTTTCAAATCACGAGCATAGTCGGGTTTGGGATAGAATGTACGGGACACCCACTCCTTCCACAGATCTTGACAGCTTAGTTGTGGATTTCCTGGACCTTGTATTATTGTTGTGGATTTCCTGGATTTGTTATGTTGGTATTTTTGTTAATATGGGACATATATAGACATATATACGTGCTTATGATATATAGTAGCATATAAAAATATAGGACCTTATATTTAAGATGATAGAAAGATATCATCGCCCTTGGACGATGTCGTTTGGCTTAGGATAGTGTGCGTACGAGGATGAGGACGCTCAAGTACCGAGTTGAGCATCACGTTCTGACGAACATCTTGGCGTTTCATCGGACTCCTTTTGAGGATGTCAAAGTAACCATGTGAAGGCTAATGAAGACATTAACCGCAATGACAAAATAGTAGAAGGAAACCTCGAGACAACTTAAGCAAAACCGAGATGGAACCTAAACAATTACGAAGGTGACATGAAGAGATGAGGGTGGTTATGAGGAAGCAATAATGGAGCATTAATAAAGCAACTAGAGACAACAAACTTATGATTCTTCCAAGTGCCGTGTCTACAAACTGAAGACGCGAATGAAGTGGCGATGAATACAGTCTCGCTCGAGCAAAAAAGTAGCATTCAATTAAGGCAAGTGTTGCATAGGCACTCCTAAGCACGAGAGTCAAGATGACAAGTATGGTCGAACAAATTGTGAAAGATTTAAAAGACCCGTAAGTTAAGCTTACGGAAGTACTAGAAGATGAAGTGTCAATTTTACGAGAATATAGGCGGGTTGACTTATTCAAACATACGAGAGTTACGAGAAGAATCGCATCGTGAAGATTCACATGGTAGAATTTCCTTAGTGTAGTTAACCGGTTTCCGTTATGATGATAAAGCTAAGAAATGCCAAGAAGAAAGAAGTTGAGTAGATGTTGGCCCCAAGAGGATGAGAGACGCAACAAAAAGCTTTTATTTATGGAAAGACCTAAGTATATATTGTAGTACATTTTCACATACATGAGGAAGCCTAACAAAAGAGCTAGTTGACCCGGAGATACAACTTAGTAACTAGTCTATTCGCACCGCTCTAGCCCCACTGGGTGAATCCCTAACAACCACAAGCCGTTGAACTCTCGCTTCTACACTCCTAACGCCTAGTTGTGTAAGTCAACAAGTGAGTTTTGCTTACGTGACAGAAGACAGATTGAAAGCAAAGGTAAAGCCGTCCAGTGATCAAGTAAAGGTTACAAAGTGAATGGACGCTATATGGGGATAGAATATTTGAGAAGGTGTACTTGAAGGACATCATAGAAGAATGGTTAAGCCTGTGAAAGAGAGTTATACGACAAAACAAGGCCAAGGAGGGTATAGTTATCCTATGAAAGAAGAAGGAAGCATAAAGTATAGAATGAACTAACGGAGTTCAAGGTAAGAGTACCCCGAGGAGGGTAGCCTTCGTGGGAATGGAAACATGAAAAGTAAGAAGTAAGGTAAGTTGTTGACCTTGGAGAAGGTCAGGTATAAATAAGTTGGCTTGTGACAACCAAGAACGCACATGTGCCGGTTGTATATTGATGAGTGTAGATAGGAAGGGTAGACAAGACTATGGGAATATAGAGGATCGGTAACAAGATCTTGGAGTATTTCCGGTGGTTCGATGTAGGTAGTGAGGAAGTATGTCAACTGAAGCACAATTGTCTTAATCAAGTAATATTGCATGGGCTCAAGGCAAGTAACTGTAATACACCTCCCAGGGAGGGATTGTAACGGCCCTTTTTGACGACCTTCTTAGGTCATAGGATTGGCATATTTTGAAACGGAACGGTTTAGAACCTTTAAGGTTTGATCATGATAAAAGGAACTAGTGGATCAAGAGGAAGGTGAAGCTTTCCTAGTTGCCTTACGCAAATGGGAAAATATATAAAGATTATGCATGGTATTTTCGTGATAATGAAACAGATTATATGTTGTTGTCCCGAACAAGATATGAGTCAAAGTTTCTAGACTCGCCCGAAGGAGCCATGGTGGCCATGGTGTGAAACAGATGACCGAGTTATAGTGATGCTACAAGCTTTGAGCTTAGGATGTTAGTACTGAGAAGTAATGAGTTGGAAATTTCAGTGGTTTTGAATGGGGAATTTCTTCTAGCATTTCCCACAGGGCATACTGGTACGGTGATGAGGAAAAGGACGGGACGGTGAAGCTGTATTATGATTATCGAGATATCCGTATGGTGTACGACAAGTAGAGGTATCATCGCCATAGTGGATGGCTCGTTAGACTAGTTGCATGTGATTCCAGTGTTTTATATGACCGACTTGAAGTCGGGATGTCACTAAGAGCGCTTTAGGACGCCCTCAAGATATGTTTTCGGATACCGCTATACAATTACAACCCATCTTTGCTCAATGGATACAAAACACCCATGCTTTAGCGCCTAGTGTAACGGCTCCTGGTGCAACAACAAGCACCAGTTTGACTTGGGGGGTGGTGATTTAGTAGCAGTGGGTGGCAAGGTCGCTTTGTTACCTGTTCCATTAGGAACCGCAGATTTTTTAGTCCACCACATTCATGCATTTACAATTCATGTGACGGTACTGATACTTCTGAAGGGTGTTCTATTTGCGCGTAGCTCTCGTTTGATACCGGATAAGGCAAATCTTGGTTTTCGTTTTCCTTGTGATGGTCCGGGACGCGGGGGGACATGCCAAGTATCTGCTTGGGATCATGTATTCTTGGGGCTGTTTTGGATGTACAATTCAATTTCGGTAGTCATATTAGGGTAAGAAAAGAAAGGACCTACGTAAGACGGCATTTTTGGACCGGTATGGTCACTACTAGTTGTGATGAAGTTGTTTGAGCTCACGAGTACGATCGACGAGCTTAGAGATATTATAACTGACTATCAATCGATTTTCAGAATCGGATTACAGTGGTGGTGTACAACGTGTGGTTTTTCAGGAGGTTCCAAGGTGGACCATAACCTAATGTTATCCATGACACTACTGATGTGCGAGATGTACGAATGATTCTTTAAGTTTTGACTCTTGATAAGAGTTTGTTGTACTCTCAGAGTTGAAAGGAACAAGGTTAACACGGGATGACAATAATACAGGTTATGCGGGATAATATTTATGAGCAGAGTTATCTAAGTGGGAGTTAGGACGTCTAAAGTGACTTCCTAGGACATGTAGTGACAACGGGAGAGATCAAGTTGATCCAACGAAGACCAAGGTGGTATTTTCGCTGCTACCTCCAAGGAATGTGGAGGAGGTATGCAAATTTTAGGTTGGTGGGCTATAACTACCGAGTTGCGGAATGGTTTCAATGCCCTTCCTTTTTGAGGAAGTATACGAGAATGGTATGGTCCCAGCCGTTTCCGTGGAGCTTTGAAAAGCAGCAGAGGTGAGTGATCTCTACTCCGATATCTTTTGCATAAACAAAGAGTCTTGTGGACTTGGTGACAAATAGTGATGCATCCAAGCGCGGCTTGGGATGCAAATGAAGTAACAAGAGAGGTTTCGTGTATGTGTTAGACAACTTGGGTATATGAGAGTCAAAGAAAGCTTCATCAAGAGCTTCATCCATGGAAATGGATGAAGGAGAGGTGAAGGAGTTAAGTAGCAAGGAAGAAGAAGGGAGGGAGGAAGAGTAGCTTACCAAACTGGATCTAAGTCTCCTCCACTGCAGCAAAGAGCTTCGAAGGCAAGGATGGTGAAGAAGGATCACAAGAGAGGAAGAGTGGGAAAATGAACGTGAATGAGAAAGAGTGAAGAGAGAGGGAAAGGTGAGCTACAAAAGGGTGGGATAACAAAGGGTCAACTGTCCCACTTGTCTCCTTACTCAAGGAACCGAGGGGTTGGAAAGCAAAAGGTTGAATAACAAAGTGTCGGTCCGGGATTTTGGAATAAATCCCGACACTCAGCACCCCGTGCCTGCGGGAAGATTGAGCCGCGCACATGGGAATATCGAAAAACCGCTCAATAGCCGGAATAAAAATTCCGGATGTTACAATGGTTATAGTGGGTTTTTCCAAGTCCCAATTCAGCCGGATGACCAATAAAAAACTACATTAACTTGTCCAATGGGAACATTTGCATATAGGAGAATGCCATTTGGGCTATGTAATGCACCCGCCACCTTTCAAAGGTGTATGATGGCTATTTTTTCCGAATATATTGAGAATATTATGGAAGTGTTCATGGATGATTTCTCGGTGTATGGTTCTTCCTTTGATCATTTTCTTGCTAATCTATCTTTGGTGTTGAACAGGTGTGAGGAAACTAACCTTGTTTTAAATTGGGAGATATGAGACTTCATGGTGAGTGAAGGTATAGTCTTGGGACATTTGGTCTCCCATCGAGACATTGAAGTTGATAGAGCTAAAATTGACACTATAGAGAAGTTGTCACCACCTAGCTCGATGAAGGGGGTAAGGAGTTTCTTGGGGCATGCCGGTATTTACGGGAGGTTTACTAAAGATTTCTCCAAATTTCTAAGTCTCTCGCTAACCTATTAATGAAAGATGTTGAGTTTGTTTTGTTGAAGGATTGCCTTGAAGCTTTTTATAGGTTGAAGAATGCTTTGATCATCGCCCCAATTATGCAACCTCCGGATTGGAGCTTACTGTTTGAGTTGATGTGTGATGCGAGTGACGTGGTGATGAGGGACCATCCGAGCTAGCATCTCCGGAGTATGAGGGAGCTATCACACGTTCCCGAGCTAAGCAGATTGAGCATGAGACCGAGGGCTTGCTGATGTTATTAGCTACAAATTTTCATAACGAGGCTTGGCTCCTAAGTAAGCAAGAGAGCAACGACGCCAAGGCACAAGACTCAGCCAGCCCCGCACATGACGCCGCTGCTCCTACTCACATTTCCAGCACCGGTCCATGTCCCTCATTGAGGAATGAGGTTTTTTAAGGCCTGCTTAGTGATTGTGTGTTTTAAGTAGCCCATTGGGCTTAATTTCCAAATTTTATTATGTCTTTTGTTTAAAGAGCTGAAACTATTTAAAGGCTCTTTTCATTACTTTTTAGGTAGATTATTATTGGTGAAAAACACTTGTTTTCAGATTTCATCTTCAATCAAAGGCGAGTTTTGATTGAAGAGTTATTGTGATCAGATTTGGCTTAGTTGTTTCGCGTGTGTCAATTGCTCTCGGGTTCTTGGTGATCGTGAGATTCCATAAGCATCCTCCTCGTGTTATCGATGTTCTAAGTCGGTTGTGTGAGGTTGTAAGGGGCTGAGTTCGTTGCATCGTTCTTGGTGGTTCTTGATCCCGAGATCAAGGGTTTCCACGTCGTTTGTGTCGGGTTCATCTACATCGTACCTTTCCTTTAATTTCCGTACCTTCATATTCATTTTAGCGTCTTCTTTTGTTCCCTTTGTTCGCATTCCACGCAGCACACGAACAGCCCTAGTCGGCTGCCTTAATCTTCCTGTTCTGCGTCCTTTCCTTCCTTCCTACCGTCGTCTAGATTGAGCCAACGTCGGGTCTGCCCCGTATCAATTGGTATCAGAGCTCGAGGGTTGACGACGGATCGATCTTGTGTCTTTCCTTCTTATCGTGTCAGTTTTGAATTTGCGAGCTTTCTTCTTGTGTTCTTGAAACTGATTGTGCTTGACTTGTTGTGTTGAAGGTTGTGTTGGTTTGTGAGTATCCTAGGCTGACCATCACCATCTCCTCGACAAACCCTACTGCCGCCGGCCTTTGCTTACACACGCCCTGCCGCCCATAAACCTTAATCGCCATTGCTGCCGACTGTGCCCTACTTGGTTGTGCCCTAACCGGCTGTGCCCTAATCGACTGCCATTGGACTTGTTATTCTTCAAACTCCATAACCCACGTTCAAGCACTAGGAGAAGATCTCTTTTGTTTCAATTTTAATTTATTTTGTAATTATTAGCCAGATTTGTTGGTCAAGGAAGTTCCTACATTTTAGGTAACAAAAAGCATATCATTCAAAAAAAAGAAAGAAAAAGGAAGCTGATCATTCAAAAACAAAAAAAAGAAGCTGATCATTCAAAAAAAAAAGAGAAGTTTTATTACATTTTATTTGATTTTGTGATCTTTAGTCTTGTATGTTATCTTGTGGTGCAAACTGCCTAATCACGTCATTATCTCCCAGCACTCTCGAGGCTTTCAGCAAGAACATACGCTCGGCTAACCATCGGCAACCCATCACCCTCATCGTCCGCAGCCTCATCGCCCACACCCTCATCGCCTGCACCCTCATCTCTCACCACGTCTTCCCTCTCACCTTGCTACCTCTAACCTAGCCTCAGATTACTCACACTCCAAGGCAGTCCGGAAGTGCAACAAGTAGAGCTTTAATTGGTGAGTCTTCTTCTTTTCTTCTCTTCAAAGATTCTGTTTGGTGATCTTCTTAAGTCCTTGTGATTCAATTCGGTCCATTCGTGAGTATTGTTGAGTTTGAGCTGATTTCGCATAAAACTGAATTGCATTGAGTCCTAATCAATTTTTGGTTGTTTTGGATACATAGACACCTTAACTCAAGTGGGGTTTTTGACTCATTCGAAGCGATCCATCAACAAGCCCGACTATCACAAGAGTGTGAGCAGAAAAAGGAGTGAAACACTTGAGAGGTGTTTTGATTTCTAACCTTAACATATTCAGTGTTTGTTTTCTTTGTGATAATGTCTACCCATAGCCGTGTTTCGACGACAAGCCCCGAGCCGACAGATCCAACAACATTCAGCTTGTTGAAGCAAATGAACGACAACATTCCCGCTTTGACCACTCGTATGAGGGCTCTAGAAGCTCGCCAGCCCTTAGCTTATGCCTGTGAGCAAGGAGACCATTCACAACAGCCACCGCGGCCCCGAGGTCCTTTGCCCAACCAACGAGCCGCCTTTGAGGCCACTAACATGGCGCAGCAAGGCAATACACCGCAGGAGCTTTTGCAGCCGCCTTTTCAAGGCCACCCTGGTCACTGATATGGGTATGATCCTTGTCCCAACTCTCCTTTACCTAGAAACGTTGTCCCTCCCATTAATGAGCACAAGTACAATGAGGAAGAGGAACGGTCAATGACGGGAGAGGCTTGGGCTCCACCACCGTATCAAGGGTATCAAGGATATCAACGTAGGAACTGGGAACCCGAACAAGACGGGATTGGTAAGATAAAGGTGAAAATCCCCATCTTCGAGGGCAAGTGTGATCCGGATACATACATGTTGTGGGAGACCAAGATAGAGCAAATTTGGTCATGCCACAATTTTCCTGAGCACAAGAAGGTGCAATTGGCGGCCTTGGAATTTCAGGAACTTGCTCTTATTTGGTGGGATAAGCTAGTACGGGAAAGGAGACTTGCTCTTGATCCCCCCGTGGCTACTTGGGAACAAATGAAAGCAATGAAGAGAGCTCGGTTCATACCTCACCATTACCATAGGGAGCTTCGGCAATGCCTTGAGAACTTGAGGCAAGGCAATCTGAGCGCCGAGGAAACCTTCAATGCCATGTAAGTTGCAATGGCCCGAGCCAATGTGTCGGAGGATGAAGAGGCTACAATGGCAAGGTATTTTAGAGTATTGCATCCTTCTTTAGCTAACGAGGTGGACTTGTTTCCATATGGTTCTATGACAGAATTGCTACATTTAGCGATAAAAGTGGAAAGGAAGTCCAAGAGTAGGTACCAAGGAGCGGGATACAATGCACCTAACGCAGTGAACAAGTGGAAGAACTCGTCCTACGGAAAGGAGAGCGCCGCTGCGAAGGGAGGAACAACTGCTACACAAGGAGCCGACGCCAGTGCTAGGCGTGGTGCCACACACTCCGGCTCCTCGTATCCTCCCAAGGCCAACCCGGCTGCTCCTTCGGGATCTAAGCTAAGTAATTCTAATCCTCTTGTGCCTAATGCTAATTCTAGAGCTAGAGATGTGACTTGTTTTAAGTGCCAAGGTAAAGGGCACATGATGAGAGAATGTCCAAACAAAAGAGTCCTTATGATCAATCATCTAGGTCAATATGAGTCGGAATCCGACAATGATGAAAATGTATTTGACAATGTTATTGACAATCCTGTTTTTGATAATGATGATGATGAGGATATAGGGTATGAACATGGGGAAGCCTTGATAGCTAGGAGGACTTTACACTTACAACCTACTCCTTGTGAAGATAATCAAAGAGAAAATCTATTTCACATTAGATGCTTAGTAAAGGGGAAGGCTTGTAACGTTATAATTGATGGTGGGAGTTGTTGCAACATAGCTAGCACGGAATTGATTTCTAAATTGCAAATAGAAACTTTCTACCACCCTAGGCCTTACAAGCTACATTGGATGAATGATTGTGGGGAGCTTAAGGTAAACAAGCAAGCTAAAATTCACATTACCTTAGGACATTATTAAGACACTATTCTATGTGATGTGGTTCCAATGCAAGCTTGTCATGTTTTGTTAGGCCGACCTTGGCAATATGATAGGAAAGTATTGCATAACGGTTTTACTAACAAGTATTCTTTTACCTTTAAAGATAAACTTGTTACTCTCAAGCCTATGACTCCTATGCAGATTTCAGAGGCTTTTGAGAAGAAATCAAGAGAAGCTGTCCAAGCAAGCAACGGTCACACCGAGACGACGCCGGCCAAGGGAGGAGCGTTTTCTGCAGCCGCCAAGGAAGCCGACGCCATGGACAACCGCGCTGCAGCAAGGACCGCCGCCAAAGGCAAAGCAAACGCAACAGCCGTCCATCCCCCACCGAGGACATTGCTCGCAGCCAAGAGGGAGTACATCACAGATTACCTACCTTCCGATGTTGCGCTCGTGTGTTGTGTAAAGGGCTGAATTTGGTAAGCAACTCGACCCTAGTTGATTTACCCTATAGTATTTTAGCTATCTTGGATGAGTTTGCAGATGTGTTTCTGGATGAAATACCCCCCGGGTTGCCACCATTGCGGGGTATTGAGCATCAAATAGATCTTATTCCCAGAGCTACTCTCCCAAACCGACCCGCCTATAGAATGAACCCAAAGGAGAGTGAGGAGATTCAAATGCAGGTACAAGAGCTCCTTGATAAGGGCAACATTCGAGAGAGCCCTAGTCCTATGGCGGTTCCGGTTCTACTAGTCCCTAAGAAGGACAACACTTGGCGGATGTGTGTTGATTGTAAAGCTGTCAAAAACATCGCCATCAAGTACCGTCATCCCATTCCCCGCCTTGATGACATGCTGGATGAGCTACATGGAACTACTACCTTCTCCAAGATCGACCTTAGAAGTGGCTATCATCAGATTCGAATGAAGGAGGGCGACGAATGGAAGACGGCATTCAAGACCAAGTTTGGGCTCTATGAGTGGCTTGTTATGCCATTCGGCTTGACTAATGCTCCCAGCACATTCATGCGCCTTATGAACTATGTTTTGAGGAAGTTCATAGGGAAGTTTTTCGTTGTCTACTTCGACGACATACTCGTCTATAGCCGGTCCGCAGAGGAGGATGCGGATCATCTACGTCAGGTTGTTTCTACTCTTAGACTTGAACACTTATATGCTAATATTAAGAAGTGTGATTTCTACACAAATGAAGTTATATTTCTTGGCTTTGTAGTGTGTGCTCAAGGGCTGCGAGTAGATGAGGAAAAGATCAAAGCTATTCGAGATTGGCCAACCCCGAGATCTATTGGTGATGTGCGCAACTTTCATGGATTGGCTAGTTTTTATAGGCGATTTGTGAGAGATTTCAGTACCATAGCCGCTCCTCTAACCGAGATCACTAAGAAGAATATACCATTCATGTGGGGAGAGGTCCAAGAGAGAGCTTTCGAAAAGCTCAAGTGGATGTTGACCAACGCCCCATTGCTTGTTCTCCCGGACTTCACTAGGCCATTTGAGGTGGAGTGTGATGCGTCGGGTATAGGAATTGGTGGAGTACTTATGCAAGAGGGAAAACCCATTGCCTTCTTTAGTGAGAAATTGAAAGGTCCAACTCTAAACTACTCTACTTATGATAAGGAGCTCTATGCATTGTTTAGAGTGCTTAGGACTTGGCAACATTATCTTTGGCCTAGAGAGTTTATATTGCATACTGATCATGAATCATTAAAGCACTTCCTGATGTGATTAGGAGCCAAGATAAACTTGATAAAAGGCATGGTAGGTGGATGGAGTTCATTGAAACATTTCCTTATGTGATTAAGTTCAAGAAAGGAAAATATAATGTAGTAGCTGATTCACTTTCTAGGAGACATGTTTTGTTCACTACATTCGATGCTAGAGTTCTTGGCTTTGTTTACATTAAGGATTTATATGCAAAGGATGATGATTTTGGAGAGATTTATAAAGCTTGTGTGGAAAAAGGGGTTGTAGATAAGTTTTACTTGTTTGATGGCTTCTTGTTTAGAGTTGATAAAGTGTGCATTCCAAAGTGTTCTCTTAGGCTCTTACTTGTGGATGAATCCCACAGGGGAGGTTTGATGGGTCACTTTGGTAGAGATAAGACATATCAAATGCTACATACTCATTTTTATTGGTCACACATGCTTAGGGATGTTGAGAATTTTGTGAAAAGATGCTTAGAATGCTTGAAAGCAAAGTCTAGAGTAATGCCACATGGTTTGTATACCCCTTTACCCATTCCTGCAGCTCCTTGGGAAGATATTAGTATGGACTTTATTTAGGGGTTACCTAGGACTAAGAGGGGAAGAGACTATATTTTTGGTGGTAGACAGGTTCTCTAAGATGGCACACTTCATAGCTTGTCATAAAACGGATGATGCCACTAATGTTGCAAACCTCTTCTTTAGAGAAGTAGTTAGGCTACATGGAGTTCCTAGAACCATTGTTAGTGATCAGGATGTGAAATTTCTTAGTTACTTTTGAAGACTTTATGGGGTAAGCTAGGTACTAAGTTGTTGTTCTCTACCACTAGCCACCCTCAAACTGATGGCCAAACCGAAGTAACTAATAGGACTTTAGGGACACTTTTAAGGGCTGTAATTAAGAAGAATTTGAAAGAGTGGGAGGATGTGTTACCACATGTTGAGTTTGCATATAACAGGACCATCCATTCTTCCACTAACATGACTTCTTTTAAGTGTGTGTATGGTTTGAATCCCTTAACCCCTTTTGATCTTATGCCGTTACCTTCAAAGGAGCGAGTAGATTTCAATGCAGGTAAACAGGTTGAGTACATTAGAGGATTACATGAGAAGACACGGCTGAGCTTAGAGGAGAAAGCAGCTCGGACCGCAGCTAAGGCAAACAAGGGACGGAGGAAGCTGTTGTTTGAGCCCGGAGATCTCGTGTGGTTACATCTTAGGAAGGAGCGTTTCCAAGAGCTTTGAAAGTCCAAGCTATCACCTAGGGGTACCGGTCCTTTCAAGGTGCTTCACAAAGCCGGTGACAACGCTTATGTATTGGATCTTCCGGAGGAATTCGGGGTCAGCCCGACCTTCAATGTTAGAGACCTCAGTCCGTTCCCACCTATGGATGTAGAGCTTGAAGATTCGTGGACGAATCCTTCCCAAGAGAGGGGGAATGATGAGGGACCATCTGAGCTAGCATCTCCGGAGTATGAGGGAGCTATCACACGTTCCCGAGCTAAGAAGATTGAGCATGAGACCGAGGGCTTGCTGATGTTATTAGCTACAAGTTTTCATAACGAGGCTTGGCTCCTAAGTAAGCAAGAGAGCAACGACGCCAAGGCATAGGACTCGGCCAGCCCCGCACATGACGCCGCTGCTCCTCCCCACATTTCCAGCACCGGTCCATGTCTCTCATTGAGGTATGAGGCTTTTTAAGGCCTGCTTAGTGATTGCGTGTTTTAAGTGGCCCATTGGGCTTAATTTCCAGATTTTATTATGTCTTTTGTTTAAAGAGTTGAAACTATTTAAAGGCTCGTTTCATTACTTTTTAGGTAGATTATTATTGGTGAAAAACACTTGTTTTCAAATTTCATCTTCAATCAAAGGCGAGTTTTGATTGAAGAGTTATTGTGATCAGATTAGGCTTAGTTGTTTCGCGTGTGTCAATTGCTCTCGTGTTCTTGGTGTTCGTGAGATTCCATAAGCATTCTCCTCGTGTTGTCGATGTTCTAAGTCGGCTGTGTGAGGTTGTAAGGGGTTGAGTTCGTTGCATCGTTCTTAGTGGTTCTTGATCTCGAGATCAAGGGTTTCCACGTCGTTTGTGTCGGGTTCATCTACATCGTACCTTTCCTTTAATTTCCGTACCTTCGTATTCAGTTTAGCGTCTTCTTTTGTTCCCTTTGTTCGCAGGCCACGCAGCAGACGAACAGCCCTAGTCGGTTGTCTTAATCTTGTTGTTCTGCGTCCTTTCCTTCCTTCCATCGTCTAGATCGAGCCAACGTCGGGTCTGCCCCGTATCACGTGGCCGTTGGGGCCATGCTAGGACAAAGGAAAGATGGGCTTACACATGCCATCTACTACGCTAGCAAAACACTAGATGAGGCCTAACTCAATTATGCCACCACTGAAAAGGAGTTCCTAGCGGTTGTGTATGCTTTTGAACAGTTCCGGTCATATCTAGTGGGAGTCAAGGTGATTGTGTACACGAATCATGTTGCTATCCGTTATTTACTTGCAAAGAGGGACACCAAACCTCGCCTAATTCGGTGGATCCTTCTTCTCCTAGAATTTTATTTGGGGATTCGAGAGAACAAGGGGACCAAAAAGTGCGTAGCGGACCACCTTAGGAGACTTCCTCCCTTGGAGATTGAGAGAGACGAGATCCCGATTGATGACTCATTCTGGGATGTGCAATTGCAAGTGGTGGAGGAGTGTCTATTCCTTGTATCTAGATGAAAGGAGCCATGGTTTGCGGATATCGTGAACTACTTGGTATGTGAAGAAGTGCCTCCCGGAATGTCCTTTGCCCAAAGAAAGAAGTTTTTCAAGGACGTGAGGCACTATTTTGGGAGTGAACCTCTCTTATTCAAGAGATGACCGGATAGAGTATTCCGAAGATGTATTCCAGAGGATGAGATGGAGAGCATGATCCGGCATTGCCACTCTCTACCATATGGAGGACATGCTAGCTCACACAAGACATGTGCCAAGGTATTAAAATCCGGATTTTACTGGCCTAACTTGTTTCGTGATGTGCAGAGTTTTGTTGTGGTATGTGACGCTTGTCAAAGGACGGGAAACATTTCAAGGGGAAACGATATGCTATTGAACAACATTCAAGAGGTGGAGATATTTGATGTTTGGGGTGTGAACTTCATGGGTCCATTCCCCTCTTCATGTGGCAAACCTCTACATCCTCTTTGCGGTGAACTACGTATCATGGTGGGTGGAAGCAATCGCTTCTCCAACAAATGACGTCAAGGTAGTGGTGCGGTTCTTCAAACGAGTGATCTTCCCAAGATTTGGAACACCAAGAGTGAATATAAGTGGGCAAGTTGAGATCTCCAACCGGGAGATCAAGGGGATTTTGGAAAAGGCGGTTTCAAGGACTAGAAAGGATTGGGCCATGAGGCTTGATGATGCTTGTAGGAAAATAGAACTGCCTTCAAAACACCAATTGGAACAACCCCGTACAAGTTGTTTTGTGGCAAGTCTTGCCACCTCCCGGTCAAAATGGAGCATAGAGCGTTTTGGGCCATAAAGTGATTGAACTTTGACATCATGGAGGCCGGTGAGAAGAGGTTTCTAGACATCAATGCACTTTAGGAGCTTAGATTTGATGCTTACGGGAATGCCCGAATCTACGAGATGGCTCACGCCATCTCGTAGCCTACATTTGAACCTTGCTCGGGGACGAGCAAGCGAAAAGTATGGGGTATTTTGATGACGTGATTTATGACACTAGATTAGGCACTCTTTTAGGTAGTTTTTGCATTCATTCATGCATGGTTTTGCCTATGTTCGGGACGTTTATGCTTAATCAAGTCATTTTGTCGGAATAGACGTCTACACGAGCATTTGTCGGTTTTGTAGTTATTTTGGAGAGCTTTCATACATTATTGATCACATCCGAGGATCAAGCCTCGTGACGGACCGAATTCGAGGTTCCAATGAAGCAGGCCTAGAGAAAAGAAGAAGAAATTGACCTTAGTTGATGCGAGCCATGCACCGGCTTTGTGTTTAGCCATGATCCTAGCCATGCAACCACTCATCTCGGTTCAGCTCCCACCCATCTCGGCTGAGATGCTCTTTGAAGGGACCGAGATCACCTGTTGGACCACCTTGACACTTGGCACACTCCTTCCAGCCCACGACATTTCGCTCCCTTGATGGAGAAGAAGTGTTATATTGCAACTTGCACACATTTTGCAGAGGATTCTCACCTTGGACTAAATTTTGAATCTTTTTGGGCAAGCCATAGTGTGGAGAAGAGAAGAAGAAAGCTCCCATTGAAGAGCAGAAGAAGAACACACCATTTGATAGCTTTAGAGTGAGTTTTTGAGATTCTTGTAGTGAGGAAAGTTGTAGAGATTGTTGTGCTCGTTTTGAATCTACTCTTGGAAGGTTGTAAATTGGTTCTAAACTCATTAATCAACTTGTTCTTGCTTTATATTGCTTCCTTTCTCCTCATCTAGCTAGCATGCATATTTGATGATATGATGATGAATGATTTTAAGATAATTGTTGTTGGCTATGTAGCATGGGATTCTAGGGAGATGGATGAAAGGTTATGGCTAGGATTATGATAGATTGAACTTAGATGTATCTTAGGATAGTTGCTTCCTCAAAATTCCTATCTCAATTTACAATCTCAACCTGTTCTTCAACCGTGTCGGCCGAGATGTGCTTGATCCACCCGAGGTGTGTGAGTTGTTGTTCTTATGGTGTTATATATTCATGGTAGGAAGTTGGAGAGTTGAAATTCTAGTGTTTGTTAAGCCTAATCTAGCTTAAGGTGACCTTTGTTAGTAGACTAAGTGAGGGGAGAGACTTACCCGGTAATTCCAGACCTTAGGTATAAAAGATAAAAAACGTTAGGTAGTAGTGAGCCTCACAATCCGCTATTGGATTGAGTGTGTTAGGATTTGTAACACCCCGAATCCGTGGGACTCGGGATGCTACGGGCGGAGACCTCACAATTGTAAGAGCCTTAGTCCTTGGAGCCTAGGAGCCTTGTTGAGCCTTATCTGAGCCCTAGTTGGACCCTTTCAGCCGCCCCAACGAACCACGACGGTCGCCCCCGCTGGTAGGCACCCCTGCGCCTCGCAGAACCGCCCTTGCGGCTCTGTGTGGGTACACCCGCTTTCGTTGACTCTTTGACCCGTGCTTTGCGGCTGACTTCCTTTATAAGCCTCCCTTTGCTTCTCTGAGAGGGTTTCTTCTTCCTCTTCAGCTCCCTTTCCATCCTTACGTTCTTCTTCTTCTTCTTCTTCTTCTCTTCTTGATCTTCCTTTGATCTTGTGAGAAGGCTTTGAGAGTTTGTTTGAGGTTTTGAGCTTGGATGATCTTGATCTTGTTGCTGAGAGTTGTTGATGTTGTGTTGAGGTTGGGGAAGTGATGTTTGCTCCTGGTTGCAGCTTAGGGTTTGCTGTGGTAAGCTCTTCACCTCCATCTTCCTTTCTTTCTTTCTTTCTTTCTTTCTTCTTCTTTGCTTCTTTCTTTCTTTCCTAGCTTAGGATCACAAGCTGAGCTTGTATGGATCCTTTTCTAGCTTTTCTGATGTTCCTACATATGTATATGTGTATGTGTGTTGTTGTGGTTTGATGAAGAAGTGAAGAGAGTCGAGAAAGAGATCGAAGAGAAGTCGGGGCCAGCATTCTGCACAGACAGCCGCCTCTGCGCCTGACCTTGGCCGCCCCTGTGTGTGCCTGCGAGCCGCCCCTGCGCCTGCTTGTGAACCGCCCCTGCGCCTTGAGTGAGCCGCCCCTGCGCCTCACTAGGTCAGCTTGGAGTTCTTACTTCTATTGGTGCTTTCAGGGCATACCTTGTTGGTATGTCTCTTTCCTTCCTTTCCTTTGGCCTTGGCTTAGATATTGGCTAGGCTAGCTTGGTTAGGATGAGTGGCATGGTAGAGATGTGCCTTAGGCACTCGTGTTGATGTTGAGGTTATGCCTTAGGCATTTGAGAGCATGTTATGATCTTGAAGTTTAGACTGAGGTTGTAGGTTGGTTTGGTTATGGAGACGAGTCTCCTAACCCTTGTAGTATTTGATGTTGTGTGCCTTGCTATTGTAGGCGTTGATTACTTCCCTAAGGGGAAGTTGTGACGTGGTATTGGATACGAGTATTACAGGTAAGTCCATAGGACTTACTTAGCGTTCAGTTGTGAGTTTGTATGATTGTGATGGTTGTGTATGTTCATATGATTGTGCATTTATAACCTAAACTTGATTAGGATGACTATTTATGATATTAGATGACCCAAGTGTATTATAACGGGTCGTAACCACTTGCCTCCGCATGCGGGTAGGAGGAGGTACCCTAAAGATGATTTCGCAGGAGGGGACGAGTGATGATCACCCCCATGCAAAACTCCTGTGTTACGTTGGATGGGACGAGGTTCTTGAGGCTCCTCGTGTTACAAAATAAGTTGAATTAGTAATGAAATAACATAATTGAATGATAATAAATGAATATGTTGCATTGCATGTATGAGATGTGGATGTGTGTGTGTGCTATTACCTTCATACTTATTCTTTACTGTAGCTAACGGTGTATACCGTGTTGTAGATGATCTGCAGGTTAGGAAGACTGCAGAGTGAGCCAGATGTGGTGACTAGCCGAGGACTTCTGTACATTAGGACTGCGTTGGACATGAGATCTTTTGTATCAAATGTTTACGGTTGACGTTTTGTACTCGGCTTTGTGTTTGTAAACCTTTTTGATGTATCTTATACAGCTTTTATGTATTTGGTTTTAATCTACCTGTGCCTTGTTGTAAGATCCAGTGAACTTGTTGTCAGGCTAAGGTCAAGATCTATTGTGAGATCCTAGCCCAATGTGACACTCCGAGTCCCGCAGATTCGGGATGTTACAACAATGGGTCCCGACCCTTAGCCTTGCAACAATTTTACCGGACCTTTCCAACAAGGAACAAATAAAGGCAAAATACTTAAAGCGTTTATAATGTATGCGCGGGAAAACCGAAAGGTAAAGGTATAACATGGAAACTCAGCCGAGTCCTCAAAAAACATAACTCCAAAACAAACATACGTAAGTCTACAACATAACAACATAAATCCATCCCCGTCCTATAATGTACGGAGACCCTGACTGTTCACTCCTCCGCGTCACTCGGCGGCATCCCTAACTTGCATGGGCATCTACGACAATCGGTATAAAATAGTTATCACACATTCTAGGCCTTATCAAGATAGCAACGGCACAAACACACATAGTACACATTACAAACATCACGCTCATATATATACAAACCGATGCTTATCTTCTTTATAAATTATTCCATTACTAGTTCCATTCGTTCCAAAGTGTGACACAAGTAGTCTTATAACTCTCGCCGCTGTCCCCGTGTAACTAACGGGAGTGATGCGAAGCTCTCCTCGTATACCATGTGGAGTGATGAAGAAGCCCGCCTATATACCATTTATGACCTGGTCGCAGAGAGCCTTCTTGTCTCCCTCGGGAGCTGGGTAGTGATGTCACCGCCCGATAATAATAAACAAGTGGGCCAACAATATATATATATATATATATATATATATATATATCCAAGTCATCCTAATCCGGTTTTGATGATCATAAACAAGCTAAAACACACACCACCATCACTCATCAAATAATGCATAAAAACGGCTAAGTAAGTCCGGAGACTTCCCTCACTCAAGGTAACTCGAATAAAACCACTCTCAGCCTTCCGCAAGAAAACGCTCAACTCCTGACCTAACGAGACACACTATCAACAACTATTATACGCTAGAAGCCCTCAAATTTCTAGTCCCCAAAACCTATATGAGGTCATAACTCAACATGCTAGGTCCAACTCGTAATCCCAAAGATCATCCTAAGATCGAAACGAAAACTCTACAAGCTCATAATCCATACACAAGTACCTAAGGTTCAAGGCCACTGCATGGCATTCACTGTAAGTTATGCTAGATTCACCTGGCATGATATACTACTAGAATCATAACTAAATAAGGGAGAAGGTACTGACAAAAGATCCAAGGCGGTAGACGATCTACGGATGTCACGAACGGATACGATAGCCTTTATCGGGGCGGTTCCGGACCTCAAACCAAGGCTAAGCAAATTTAGCCTCAACGCTAAATTTGAAAGGAAGATTTAACGCATAAAAATCTACGGAAAAATCCCATTTTCAAAACAAGGGTAACCACTCCCAAAAACATTTTCCGTAATAAGCTTTGGGTCAAAACTATGATTTACACAAGGGCAAAAACTGCACACATTTCAAGAATATAGGGTCAAGACTGCAATAACACAATTCAGCAGGGCATAAACTAAAATCTCCAAAAGAGTGGGTCAAAAATACAAAATATTAAGGAGTGGGTACAGATTGTAATTAAGCTCAAATTCAGGGGGTCAAATTACAATATGCAAGATTCATCTCCTTTAACCTTTAATCACGCACAGAGGGAAGGAGGAGGAGCTCCGGCAGCTAGTGTCGGTGGAAGAGGAGGAAGGAGTGGCGGCACAGAGGCAGTCCAACGCTCTGCAGGGGTGGCCTCCAAGCGACGGGCGAGGACAGAGAAGAAGGGGGAGATGGGCGGCGGCGAGCCCATCCTACTAGCGGCTCCAATCGCTCAATCGGAGGCGTGGAGGCGGCTCCCCTTTGTTCCGGCGGTTCCAGTTGTGCAGCTCTCTTCTCCGGTGGATCCCATAAGGTACAACTCTCTTGCAGTGTGTCGGTTCCCCAAAAGTGCAGAGAAGAAAAGAAACAGGTAGATGGGAAGACGGGGAGATGAAGAGAGAATGGCAGGAGGGTAGGCTGGGCTTGGAGACAAAAGGGGAAAAAGGAGGGGTCATGTGAGAGGGGTGATGGGTCGGCCAAAGGGGCGAGGAGTCGGTACTATAACCATCCGCGAGAGAGAGAGAGAGCGAATTGCAACCATAAAAAAAAGGACAAAGAAAAGGAGGAAGAAAAGGAATAATAAGATAGACTTGATTAAACCATTCGGAACGGGATATCCGAATTGGAAAACTTCCGGACCTCTTCCGAAAAATAAACCAAAAATATAAATATACTTGGGACAACTATTTTACGTCATAAAATAATTTTAAAAATATAAAAAGGAATACTAATAAAAATATCGATAGAAGTAAGAAGAAAGAATATCGAAATACACCCAAATAAACGGGGCGTTTTCATCAGATCCCCCTAAAAACAAGTTTCGTCTCGAAACTTCCTAAACGCAAAACTCTCGATCAAACGCATCTCGCTAACAATTCGGAACACGTAAACGTGGCAATTAAGGCCCTTTAATCCAAAGTATACTCGCATAAACACATCAAGACTCCGCAAGGTACACACACATACTCATACGAAACACACATAACATATCACATCACAAATCACATAAGCATAACCAAGGAAAGATCTCGGGACTAACCCGACGGTCCTATAGATTTCGCTAAATTAGCGTAAAGTTCGGGATAGTTCCTCCGGACACTATCCTCGCTCTCCCACGTAGCCTCCTCGGTTCCTCGTTTCGACCACTGCACTCTCACCATCGGTATCTCCTTCGACCGAAGGCGTCTCGTTCTACGCTCCAAAACCGCTATCAGATGCTGTACAAAAGTATGGTCCGGCTCAAACACTAGGTCCTCGTGGCTAATGACGTGCCTTGGGTCATGTATGCACTCTCTGAACTAAGATACAAGAAACACCGGGTGAATACCCTCCAACCTCGGTGGAAACACTAACTTGTATGCCACCTCACCGACTCTCTCCAAAATATCGAATGGGCCGACATATGAGGGACTTAGCTTCCCCTTAATGCCGAATCACCTGACGCCCCGCGTCGGTGATACCCTCAACAAAACCTGAGCTCCTACCCTGAACTCTAGGGGCCTACGCCTCCTATCCGCATACGACCTCTAGCGACTCTGCGCAACCAACATCCTATCTCGGATCAACACAACTCTAGCCATGTCGTCATGTACCTGTTCTAGAGCTACAATGCTAGAACTCTCCGGCTTGTCCCAACACATAGGGGTACGGCATCTTCGTCCATACAATGCCTCGTATGGTGCCATACCAATCGACGCGTGCCAGTTGTTATTATATGAAAACTCCACCAACACAAGATGGTATGGCCATACCTGCCCCCAATCTAATACACATGCTCGCAACATGTCCTCCAATGTCTGGATAATCCGTGTAACGTCCGGAATTTTAATCCCGGTTAGTGAGTGGTTTAGCGGCCTCCTCGTAGGCGCGCCTCAGTTTTTCTGCAGGCACGATGTGTTGAGTGACGAGATTTTATCCGGTATTCCGTTCGAACTTTTGTTTGTGGGGGTGACCCTTCGTTTTGGGGAAACCGACCCCTCGTTGTCCTCTCCCTTGCTTACCCTTCAACTGAGTTTCGTCTCTCCTCCCATCTCACTCTCACGTGAAAGTGTTTCTCATCTCCTCTCTCTTTTGGCTTGAGAACTCTTGGTGACTTCTCCATGGGAATCTCACTTCCTCATCCTCTTGTGTTTGATTTCCAGCAAGTTTGAGAGCTGCAGATCTAAGGTAGGGTGAGCTCTTACCTTTCCTTCTTTTGCCCAGCTGCTATCTTCTCCTTCTTCTCTCCTTCTCCATTTCCATGGTTGGAGCTTTGGAATAGGGTTCATCTTGATTCTTTTGCATGCATGTGTAAGATAGTTGAGGTCGTGGAGAAGAGCTTGGATATTGTGGATGATGTTTGGAAATGACCCAGCCAGAGAAGGAAGCCATAGAAGCTCAATTGCACAATCGAAGATCAAAGAAAATGTTGTTTCTGGAATTCAGCCGCGGGGGCAGACTTTGTGAGCCGCGAGCAAGATTTAGTAAACCGCGGGGGCGGTACCAGGTTTGCCAGGAGCCACGAGGGCGGTGAACAGTGCCGCGGGTGCCTTGACACTCAGCACGCAGTCGCTCCTTTTGTTTCCGCGGCTGCGTTTCTTTAACAATAGGCTCTTTTTCTCCCTTATTCTTTGTTCCTTCCTTCGTTATAAGGTTGATCCATGTTAGTAGCATGCCTATGGTGGAGCTAGGATAGTTGTGAATGCCATCTAGTGGTTGTGGACCGACCTTAGAGTCTCGGTTGTTGCTTAGGATGACTCGAGTGTGATGATCTTGCTATATCTCCTAGGCTAGATGTGTTCTAGCTTGGTGATGAGTTATCCTTATAGGAGAATTGGTTGTTGTAGTGCCTTGACATATGCCGATGAGTTATGGTTCCTTGGAGCCTAGGAACGTTTCCTAGCTTGTGAGTCGTAGGACCTTGTGTTCGTTTGTTAGATTGCGAAGTCTAAGCACTTATAGTCTGTGAGAGTGTTGTTGATTTTTGTCTCGTTTTGATCAAGCTTTGGTTGTATTCCTACGGGAAGTTGAGATCGTTTATACTTGTTTAGCTTTGAGACGAGGTAACTTTCTAGACTTACTTAGCTCGCTTTTATGCATTATTTGGATATGTGATGGTGGTGTGTGCTTTGGTTTTGTTTATAATCATTAAACCGGATTAGGATAAACTTGGTTATATATATATATATATATATATATATATATATATATATATATATTGTTGGCCTATTTTTTATTATTGTCGGGTGGTGAAATCACTGCCCAACTCCCGAGGGAGACTAGGAGGTTCTCTACGACCAGGCCATACATGGTATACGGGCGGACTTCTTCACCAGCCCACATGGTATACGACAAGAGTTTAATACCACTCCTATTGGTTACACGGGGACAGAGGTGAGAGTTATAAGACTTCTCGTGTCACACTATGGATAAATGGAACTATTAATGGAATGACATAAAAAGAGATTATAAGAATTGGATTGTATGTGAGCATGATGAGTGTTATGTGTACTAATGTTTGTGTTTGTTCCCTTGATATCTTTATAATGCGTAGAATGTGAGCTAACGATTTTATACCGATTGTTGTTGTTGATGTGCAGGCTAGGAATTGGCTGAGTGATCCGGAGGAGTGGGCAGCCGGGGTTCCCGTACATCATAGATCGTGTATGGAGGATTTAAGTCCGTGTGTTGTGGCTATATATTTGTGTATTGTTGGTGTCGTTGTAGAGGAGGTTGATGTGTTTTCTTTCTTTACGTATTCAAGAATCATATTATTGCATCAAATATATTTTTGGTTTTGGCCTTTATTTGTGTCTAGTTGCAAGATCCGGTGAAATTGTTGTCAGGCTAAGGGTTAGGACCCATTGTGAGGTCTCTGCCCTGTAGCATCCCGAGTCCCGCAGATTCGGGGTGTTACAATATGGTATTAGAGCCCTAGGTTGACAACAATGACACTCACAATCTTCTAAAAGGCTGAACAGTCCAATAAACAGAACCCACAAGGGTTTGACTTGCAAAATGAATTTCGTTTTCAAATCACGAGCATAATCAGTTGGGGTAGAATGTACGGGACCACCACTCCTTCCGCGGACCTCGGCGACGTAGTTTCTTGGATTATTG
The DNA here is from genome assembly GCA_033239125.1 of Fagopyrum homotropicum. NCBI lineage: Eukaryota > Viridiplantae > Streptophyta > Magnoliopsida > Caryophyllales > Polygonaceae > Fagopyrum > Fagopyrum homotropicum. The sequence continues at coordinate 67,612,849 of BSWB01000005.1, forward strand.
ATATGTATGCACATATATATATATATATGTATATGTGGACTTGTTGTATCTTATGTAACAGGTTTGGACTATAGTTGTTATGTGGATTGTAGTTATGCATGATGGACTTGGTATGTTATAGTGGTGGCACGATAGTGGATTTCCTGGATGTGATATGTTGGTAGTGATGTGGACATAGGACATATATAGTCATATATACGTGTACTTATTATATATAGCAGCATATGGAGTTATGGGACCTAATAGAAAAGATGATAGTACGATATCATCACCTTTAAGACGACGTTGTTGGCATGGGATAGCGTTCATACGTGGATAAGTACACTCAAGTATCGAGAGGAGCATTTTGTGCCGACGAGCACCATGGCGTTTCTCAGATTCCGTTATAATGATGTGATACGGGGCAGACCCGACATTGGCTCGATCTAGATGACGGAAGGAAGGAAAAGACGCAGAACGGCAAGATCAAGGCAGCCGACTAGGGTTGTTCGTGTGCTGCGTGGTCTGCGAACAAAGGAAACAAAGAAGACGCTAAACTGAATACGAAGGTACGGAAATTAAAGGAAAGGTACGATGTAGATGAACCCGACACAAACGACGTGAAAACCCTTGATCTCGGGATCAAGAACCACCAAGAACAATGCAACGAACTCAGCCCCTTACAACCTCACACAGCCGACTTAGAACATCGACAACACGAGGAGGATGCTTACGGAATCTCACGAACACCAAGAACCCAAGAGCAATTGATACACGCGAAACAACTAAGCCAAATCTGATCACAATAACTCTTCAATCAAAACTCGCCTTTGATTGAAGATGAAATCTGAAAACAAGTGTTTTTCACCAAAAATAATCTACCTAAAAAGTAATAGGAAGATCCTTTAAATAGTTTCAGCTCTTTAAACAAAAGACACAATAAAATATGGAAATTAAGCTCAATGGGCTACTTAAAACACACAATCACTAAGAAGGCCTTAAAAAGCCTCATTCCTCAATGAGAGACATGGAACGGTGCTAGAAACGTGGGGAGGAGCAGCAGCGTCATGTGCGGGGCTGGCCGAGTCCTGTGTTGTGGCGTCGTTGCTCTCTTGCTTACTTAGGAGCCAAGCCTCGTTATGGACACTTGTAGCCAATAACATCAGCAAGCCCTCGGTCTTATGCTCGATCTTCTTAGCTCGGGAACGTGTGATAGCTCCCTCATACTCCGGAGATGCTAGCTCGGATGGTCCCTCATCATTCCCCCTCTCTTGGGAAGGATTCGTCCACGAATCTTCAAGCTCTACATCCATAGGTGGGAACGGACTGAGGTCTCTAACATTGAAGGTCGGACTGACCCCGAATTCCTCCGGAAGATCCAATACATAAGCGTTGTCACCGGCTTTGTGAAGCACCTTGAAAGGATCGGTACCCCTAGGTGATAGCTTGGACTTTCGCAGCTCTTGGAAGCGCTCCTTCCTAAGATGTAACTACACGAGATCTCCGGGCTCAAACAACAACTTCCTCTGTCCCTTGTTTGCCTTAGCTGCGGTCCGAGCTGCTTTCTCCTCCAAGCACAGCCGTGTCTTTTCATGTAATCCCCTAATGTACTCAACCTGTTTACCTGCATTGAAATCTACTCGCTCCTTTGAAGGTAACGACATAAGATCAAAAGGGGTTAAGGGATTCAAGCCATACACACACTTAAAAGGGGTCATGTTAGTGGAAGAATGGATGGTCCTGTTATATGCAAACTCAACATGTGGTAACACATCCTCCCACTCTTTCAAATTCTTCTTAATTACAGCCCTTAAAAGTGTCCCTAAAGTCCTATTAGTTACTTCGGTTTGGCCATCAGTTTGAGGGTGGCTAGTGGTAGAGAACAATAACTTAGTACCTAGCTTACTCCATATAGTCTTCCAAAAGTAACTAAGAAATTTCACATCCCGATCACTAACAATGGTTCTAAGAACTCCATATAGCCTAACTACTTCTCTAAAGAAGAGGTTTGCAACATTAGTGGCATCATCCGTTTTGTGACAAGCTATGAAGTGTGCCATCTTAGAGAACCTGTCTACCACCACAAAAATAGAGTCTCTTCCCCTCTTAGTCCTAGGTAACCCCAAAATAAAGTCCATACTAATGTCTTCCCAAGGAGCTGCGGGAATGGGTAAAGGGGTATACAAACGATGGGGCATGACTCTAGACTTTGCTTTCAAGCATTCTAAGCATCTTTTCACAAAATTCTCAACATCCCTAAGCATGTGTGGCCAATAAAAATGAGTATGCAGCATATGATATGTCTTATCTCTACCACAGTGACCCATCAAACCTCCCCTATGGGATTCATCCACAAGTAATAGCCTAAGAGAACACTTTGGAATGCATACTTTATCAACTCTAAACAAGAAGCCATCAAACAAGTAAAACTTATCTACAGCTCCTTTTTCCACACAAGCTTTATAAATCTCTCCAAAATCATCATCCTTTGCATATAAATCCTTAATGTAAACAAAGCCAAGAATTCTAGCATCCAATGTAGTTAGCAAAACATGTCTCCTAGAAAGTGCATCAGCTACTACATTATCTTTTCCTTTCTAGTACTTAATCACATAAGAAAATGTTTCAATGAACTCCATCCACCTACCATGCCTTCTATCAAGCTTATCTTGGCTCCTAAAGTGTTTTAATGATTCATGATCATTATGCAATATAAACTTTCTAGGCGAAAGATAATGTTGCCAAGTCCTAAGCACTCTAAACAATGCATAAAGCTGCTTATCATAAGTAGAATAGTTTAGAGTTGGACCTTTCAATTTCTCACTAAAGAAGGCGATGGGTTTGCCCTCTTTCATACTCCACCAATTCCTATACCCGACGCATCACACTTCACCTCAAATGGCCTAGTGAAGTCCGGGAGAACAAGCAATGGGGCGTTGGTCAACATCCACTTGAGCTTTTCGAAAGTTCTCTCTTGGGCCTCTCCCCACACGAATGGTATATTCTTCTTACTGATCTCGGTTAGAGGGGCGGCTATGGTACTGAAATCTCTCACAAATCGCCTATAAAAGCTAGCCAATCCATGAAAGCCGCGCACATCACCAAGAGACGTCGGGGTTGGCCAATCTCGAATAGCTTTTATTTTCTCCTCATCTACTCGCAGCCCTTGAGCACACACTACAAAGCCAAGAAATATAACTTCATTTGTGTAGAAATCACACTTCTTAATATTAGCATATAAGTGTTCAAGTCTAAGAGTAGAAACAACCTGACGAAGATGATCCGCATGCTCCTCTACGGACCTGCTATAGATGACTATGTCGTCGAAGTAGACAACGACAAACTTCCCTATGAACCTCCTCAAAACATGGTTCATGAGGCGCATGAATGTGCAGGGCGCATTAGTCAAACCGAATGGCATAACAAGCCACTCATAGAGCCCAAACTTGGTCTTGAATACCGTCTTCCATTCGTCGCCCTCCTTCATTCGAATCTGATGATAGCCACTTCTAAGGTCGATCTTGGAGAAGGTATTTGTTCCATGTAGCTCATCCAGCATGTCATCAAGGCGGGGAATGGAATGACGGTACTTGATGGTGATGTTATTGACAACTCTACAATCGACACACATCCGCCAAGTGTTGTCCTTCTTAGGGACTAGTAGAACCGGAACCGCCATAGGACTAAGGCTCTCTCGAATGTAGCCCTTATCAAGGAGCTCTTGTACCTACATTTGAATCTCCTCACTCTCCTTTGGGTTCATTCTATAGGCGGGTCGGTTTGGGAGAGTAGCTCTGGGAATAAGATCTATTTGGTGCTCAATACCCCTTAATGGTGGCAACCCGGGGGGTATTTCATCCGGAAAGACATCTGCAAACTCATCCAAGATAGCTAAAATACTATGGGGTAAATCAACTAGGGTTGAGTTGCTTACCAAATTCAGCCCTTTACACAAACACACGAGCGCAACATCGGGAGGTAGGTAATCTGTGATGTACTCCCTCTTGGCTGCGAGTAATATCCTCGGTGGGGGCTGGACGGCTGCTGCAATTGCTTTGCCTTTGGCAGCGGTCCTTGCTGCAGCGAGGTTGTCCATGGCGTCGGCCTCCTTGGTGGCTGCAGAAAGCGCTCCTCCCTTGGCCGGCGTCGTCTCAGTGTAACCGCTGCTTGCTTGGACAGCTTCTCTTGATTTCTTCTCAAAAGCCTCCGCAATCTGCATAGGAGTCATAGGCTTGAGAGTAACAAGTTTATCCTTAAAGGTAAAAGAATACTTGTTAGTAAAACCGTTATGCAACACTTTCCTATCATATTGCCAAGGTCGGCCTAACAAAGCATGACAAGCTTGCATTGGAACCACATCACATAGAATAGTGTCTTCATAATGTCCTAAGGTAATGTGAATTTTTGCTTGCTTGTTTACCATAAGCTCACCACAATCATTCATCCAATGTAGCTTGTAAGGCCTAGGGTGGTAGAAAGTTGTTATTTGCAATTTAGAAATCAATTCCATGCTAGCTATGTTGCAACAACTCCCACCATCAATTATAACGTTACAAGCCTTCCCCTTTACTAAGCATCTAGTGTGAAATAGATTTTCTCTTTGATTATCTTCACAAGGAGTAGGTTGTAAGTGTAAAGTCCTACTAGCTATCAACGTTTCCCCATGTTCATACCCTATATCCTCATCATCATCATTAATAAAACAGGATTGTCAATAACATTGTCAAATTCATTTTCATCATTGTCGGATTCCAACTCATATTGACCTAGATGATTGATTATAAGGACTCTTTTGTTTATACATTCTCTCATCATGTGCCCTTTACCTTGGCACTTAAAGCAAGTCACATCTCTAGCTCTAGAATTAGCATTAGGCACAAGGAGGTTTGAGTTACTTAGCTTGGATCCCGAAGGAGCAGCCGGGCTGGCCTTGGGAGGATACGAAGAGCCGGAGTGTATGGCACCACGCCTAGTAGTGGCGTCGGCTCCTTGTGCAGCGGCTGTTCCTCCCTTCGCAGCGGTGTTCTACTTTCCGTAGGACGAGTTCTTCCACTTGTTCACTGCATTTGGTGCATTGTATCCCGCACCTTGGTACCTACTCTTGGACTTCCTTTCCACTTTTATCGCTAAATGTAGCAATTCTGTCATAGAACCATATGGAAACAAATCCACCTTGTTAGCTAAAGAAGGGTGCAATACTCTAAGATACCTTGTCATCGTAGCCTCTTCATCCTCCGACACATTGGCTCGGGCCATTGCAACTTGCATGGCATTGAAAGTTTCCTCGGCGCTCAGATTGCCTTGCCTCAACTTCTCAAGGCGTTGCCGAAGCTCCCTATGGTAATGGTGAGGTATGAACCGAGCTCTCATCATTGCTTTCATTTGTTCCCAAGTAGCCACGGGGGGATCAAGAGCAAGCATACTTTCCCGTACTAGCTTATCCCCCCAAATAAGAGCAAATTCCTGAAATTCCAAGGCCGCCAATTGCACCTTCTTGTGCTCGGAAAAATTGTGGCAGGACCAAATTTGTTCTATCTTGGTCTCCCACAACATATATGTATCCGGATCATACTTTCCCTCGGAGACGGTGATTTTCACCTTTATCTTACCAATCCCGTCTTGTTCGGGTTCCCGGTTCCTACGTTGATACCCTTGCTGCGGTGGTGGAGCTCAAGCTTCTCCCATCATTGATTGTTCCTCTTCTCATTGTACCTGTGCACATTAATGGGAGGGATAACATTTCTAGGTAAAGGAGAGTTGGGACGAGGACCATACCCATATCGGTGACCCGGATTGCCTTGAAGAGGCGGCTGCAAAAGCTCCTGCGGTGTATTGCCTCGCTGTGCCATGGTAGCGGCCTCAAATGCGGTTCGTTGGTTGGGCAAAGGACCTCGTGGTGGTGGGTGCTGTTGTGAAGGGTCTCCTTGCTCGAAGGCTGAAGCTAATGGCTGGCGAGCTTCTAGAGCCCTCATCCGAGTTGTCAAAGCTGCAATGTTGTCGTTCATTTGCTTCAACAAGCTGAATGTTGTCGGATCTGTCGGCTCGGGGCTCGTCGTCGAAACACGGCTATGGGTAGACATTATCACAAAGAAAACAAACACCGAAATATGTTAAGGTTAGAAATCAAAACACCTCTCAAGTGTTTCACTCCTTTTTCCGCTCACACTCTTGTGATAGTCGGGCTTGTTGATGGATCGCTTCGAATGAGTCAAAAACCCCACTTGAGTTAAGGTGTCTAGGTATCCAAAGCAACCAAAAATCGATTAGGACTCAATGCAATTCAGTTCAATGCGAAATCAGCTCAAACTCAACAAGGATCACGAATGGGCAGAATTGAATCACAAAGACTCAAGAAGATCACCAAACATAATGTATGAAGAGAAGAAAAGAAGAAGACTCACCGATTAAAGCTCTACTTGTTGCACTTCCGGACTGCCTTGGAGTGTGAGTAATCCCGAGGCTAGGTTAGAGGTAGCAAGGTGAGAGGGAAGACGTGGTGAGGGAGAGGTAGAGTGGCGATGAGGGGTGCGAGTGATGAGGGTGCAGAGCTGGGCTAAGGGCGATGGAGCGTTGATGGTTAGCCGAGCGTATGGTCTCGATGAAGGCCTCAAGAGGGCTGGGAGATAAAGACGTGAATAGGTAGCTTGCACCACAAAATAACATACAAAACTAAAGATCACAAAATCAAATAAAATGTAACAAGACTTTTATTTATTTTTTTTGAATGATCAACTGCTTCTTTTTTTTTTTGAATGATCAATTTCCTTTTTCTTTTTTTGTTTTTTTTTGAATGATATGCTTTTTGTTACCTAAAATGTAGGAACTTCCTTGACCAACAAATCTGGCCAATAATTACAAAATAAATTAAAATGGAACAAAAGAGATCTTCTACTAGTGTCTTGAATGTGGGAATGTAGGATTTTAAGAAGAAAAATTCCAATGGCAGCCGTTTTAGTCGCAGTCGATTAGGGCACAGCCGGTTAGGGAACATCCGAGTAGGGCACAACCGGCAGCAATGGTGGTGGCCGGCGGCAGGGCGTGCGTAAGCAAGGACGGCGGCTGTAGGTATGTTACGTCGAGGAGATGGTGATGGCCGCCTAGGATACTCACAAACCAACACAACCTTCAACACAACAAGTCAAACACAATCAGTTTCAAGAACACAAGAAGAAAACTCCAAAAATTCAAAACTGACACGATAAGAAGGAAAGACACAAGATCGATCCGTCGTTAACCGGAGCTCTGATACCAATTGATACGGGGCAGACCCGACGTTGGCTCGATCTAGACGATGGAAGGAAGGAAAAGACGCAGAACGGCAAGATCAAGGCAGCCGACTAGGGCTGTTCGTGTGCTGCGTGGTCTGCGAACAAAGGAAACAAAGAAGACGCTAAACTGAATACGAAGGTACGGAAATTAAAGGAAAGTTACGATGTAGATGAACCCGACACAAACGACGTGGAAACCCTTGATCTCGGGATCAAGAACCACCAAGAACGATGCAACGAACTCAACCCCTTACAACCTCACACAGCCGACATAGAACATCGACAACACGAGGAGGATGCTTATGGAATCTCACGAACACCAAGAACCCGAGAGCAATTGACACACGCGAAACAACTAAGCCAAATCTGATCACAATAACTCTTCAATCAAAACTCGCCTGTGATTGAAGATGAAATCTAAAAACAAGTGTTTTTACCAAAAATAATCTACCAAAAAAGTAATAGGAAGAGCCTTTAAATAGTTTCAGCTCTTTAAACAAAAGACACAATAAAATATGGAAATTAAGCCCAATGGGCTACTTAAAACACACAATCACTAAGCAGGCCTTAAAAAGCCTCATTCCTCAATGAGAGACGTGGAACGGTGCTGGAAACGTGGGGAGGAGCAACGGCGTCATGTGCGGGGCTGGCCGAGTCCTGTGCTGTGGCGTCGTTGCTCTCTTGCTTACTTAGGAGCCAAGCCTTGTTATGGACACTTGTAGCCAATAACATCAGCAAGCCCTCGGTCTCATGCTCGATCTTCTTAGCTCGGGAACGTGTGATAGCTCCCTCATACTCCGGAGATGCTAGCTCGGATGGTCCCTCATCATGATGTTGACGAAGAGGAGGATTTAAGATGACATAAATGAATAAGGAAAAAGTGGAAGGAAAACTCGAGACAACTTAAGAAGAATTGAGATGGAAGCAATACAAGCAAGAAAGTAACATGGAGATGTGGAGCGGTTTTAATGAAACAATGATTGAGCGGAAATGAAAGCAACTAGAGACAACCAACTTATGGAGAACTCCAAGTGTCATGGCGATATATAAGATTGCAAAATTGGTGATCCAAAAAAGGCAAGTTTTCCCTAGACACTCCTAAGCACGGGAGTCGAGATGAGAAGTATGATCAACAAATGATGGAAGGATTAAGAGACCCGTAAGTTAAGCTTAGGGATTACTAGAAGAGGAGGTGTCAAGTTTTCTAGGATACAAGCGGGTTGACTTCTCCGGTCTTGTGAGACATATGAGAAGAATGACGAGGTGAGGATTCACTTGGTAAAATCCCGTTAGTGGAGTGGACCGATGTCTTTCATGATGATAAGGCTAAGAAATGTCAAGAGGAAAGAAGGTGCACTTGAAGTGTAATAGCTAGGATTTCTGAATTCTAATTAATGTTGATTAACTTAATCAGTGATAGTAATTGACATATAACTTGCGAAGATTGCGTAAGTGTTGAGTATAAGTCCCACCGTTATGTTCATGGCGTAATTTTGGGCTTATGGTGAAATTTTCACTTTTCCCTCCGGGTAATTATTTTTACCCTCCGGTATTATTTGGAACATTTGGGAGCTGCAATTAATAAAAATGCAGTTGTGAGAAATGATCAGGATATCGGACATGTCCTAGATATGAAATAACATGGAAAGGCAAATGATGAAGGGTCATCCGAGCTAGCTCCATCTTCAACACCACAAGAGCCCTAACAAGAGATCAAGCCAAACGCCAAGCGGAGATGGATGCTATCTTCCTAGCCATGGTTCAAGAAGCTCACCCAAGCTCACCTCCAATGAGTCCAAGGCCCGTCATGATGCTTAGCCACATTGGACCAGCCAAGAAGAAGTTGAATGGAGCATAGGAGAGTTTTACGTGTGCATGTGCATGGCTGGCATGAGAAGCTAGTTAGAGTGTGTTAAATAAAGCCTAGAATTAGTCTATTTTATGGATTTATTTAAAACACTCTAATTTGTAATTATTGTTTTTATTTCTTTTCTATTTTTAGGAGAGAAGGTCTAGGTTGTATATAAACCTTTCTCTCTTCCTTTTTGTGGCAGAATACGTTAAACACATTGCCTAAGTGCCGAATTGAACCCCTTTGAGTTCAGCCTCTTGTCTTGTGAGAATTGTGGTGTTAGCATAGCTTTCTCGTTCTTGTGTGTGTCAATCTCCTTCGGGTTGGTGCTACAAGTCGAATTGAAGCAACCTCTTCGTGCCTTCGATAATTCTATATCGATTGTGTGAAGTTGTAAGAAGCGGGGTCGAATCATCACCGGTTTGGTTCTTGGATAATCGAATCCAAGGGTTCTATAGTTTGTTCCTTTCGGTTCTTCTGTCCTATTTCATTTTCCCCCTTTGTTTAGCATGTTTTCCTTGCATCTTGTTGCTGAGTTTCGTTTGCTTTTATTCCCGAAAATAGATTACTCGTCTAGATCCGTTCTTCGCGGCTAATCCCCGTATCAATTGGTATCAGAGCCAGGTTGACGTTCAACCTACAAAAAGAGTCGGTAAATTATTCAAAAACCAAAAGTGTCTCTTTTCTTGTTTTTGTCTTGCTTTGTTTTGAGTTTATTGCCATTGCCATTTCTATTCCAAGTTTTTGATTGAACTAACAAGTTGGTTGCTTTTGTTTGTGAATTTTGGACGCCGGCACCACTCCAGCACCACTCCAACACCGCTGTAACACCCCGAACCGTGGGACTCGGAGTGCCACATTGGGTTAGGATCTCACAATGGATCCTGACCCTAGACTGACAACAAGTTCACTGGACCTTACAACATGGCACTAACAGATATGAAAGGGAAAGGTTATCACTGCCACACAGTGGGGCAATCAGTAAAACATAGGTCGGTAAATACGACATCACATGCTATCATAGCAAACATATAAGGCACACACCACTCATACAAACACCCCATATAAGGATGGTAGCTAAGTAAGTCCTACGGACATATCTCAACCTTGTATAAAGCTCAACCACAACTGGATCACCTTAACACTAGAGGAACAACACAGCCTATAGACAAGGCATAAAGTGATGTCACATCACTTATCAAACAAAGGGTCACACCTAGACCCAAAGGGATCCATAGGGATCATATACATCCTATAATCTCGAATAACATGCTAAATCTAAAAGCCACATCAAGGCATAAATCCAACTCATGATATCATCCCAACTAAAATCCCATAATTACCAGAATAATGTAACGAGCATAATGGAAATTCCAATTATCCATTTTAACCAACTCAAGGTCAATTTATACTAACCCGCAATACTGAAAACGAATAAATTCATAACTTATTTTACTAACCCGATATACGAACCGGAAGAAGATCCAGACTCCTAGCGATACGGGGAGTAAGAGCGCGGTATGAAACCTTACATTTGATGACTTGCGGTGGTCGTCGGTGTTCCGATAGCAGTAAACGGAAGCTTTACCAAAAAACTAACAAACGGGAAATAAGTTGGTACCACGTTGAAGAGAACAAGATAAGGGACTCGTTGGTACAAATGGATTTGAAAATGGATGGAAGATGGAGGATTTATGGCTAGATGAAGTTAAGATCGTGTTTCACTCGGTTGCTTCTCATGTGGCTTCCGAATTAAGGATGAAGATGATCAGCTTTAGTGTAAATCTTTAACTTTTATATATATAAAGGAAGTAAAGCTACACCTTCTAATCTCTTGTTTATCCATCCATTTCATTTATATATAATATATATATATATCATGTATATGTGGAATTAGAAGAGCCGACCTCTTCTTTCTTATCTAAGTGCATGTGTTTAATATATATATATATATATATATATATATATATATATATATATATATATATATATATATATATATATATATATTTATATATATATATATATATATATATATATATATATATTAATGTTTATCAAAAGCTTTTAAATAAACTCGGTTATATTTTTCGGTCTCCAAACTTTACCAAATTGGAATAGAAATTACGGAATATTATCGGGATAAATATTCCATAACTATCTCGTAAAATGGGCATTCCTAAGCCACATTTCTTAACCGCTAAGAATCGGAATAACGACTCTTTTATCCGTTTCGTCTTTTTATATTATCTCACATCTAAGACATATCCGATGTCCCGATTATTTCTCTCAACTGCAACTTTATTTATTGGAGCTCCCAAGTACTTCAAATAACAACGGTTGTTACATCATCTCCCCCTAAAAACAAGTTTCGTCCCGAAACTTGAACAACCCAAATCCTCTCGGACCCATATGCCGAGGTATAACACTCATTCTATCGGAGGTATCACATCTCCGTTCAAAAAGGTCACAACCTATAACAAATCTATAACCTCAAACATCAATATGGAGGAATCATCAACTCCAAAAAGCAGGTCCATAACGCTACCCAAGGCAGAGAGGAATCACATCTCTCGCTATATCACATCACAGGGCATAGAGGAAGCACATCTCTAGCCAACCATAAATATATACATCGTATGGAGGAATCACATCTCCACTGAACTATTTCCCTCAAAGTAGCATGGAGGAAAGAACCATCTCCAGCTGAATCTTAATCACACTCAAATAGCATGGAGGAAAAAACCATCTCCAGCTATAAACATACATCATAATAGCACAACAAGATCTAACAAGATCATAAAGCATAACATAGCTAGCATGGAATAAGCACATCAAGGCATGTAAGCACATAAACAAATAATCACATACTCACCAAGATAGTACTAAGATCTACTCATCGACCCTAGGTGCATCTATCTCAACATAAAACTCTGGATAGTTCCTCTGGATACTATCCTCAGTCTCCCATGTAGCCTCCTGTTAGCATGAAATATTGTGATATTTTAGGCACGTTTTCTAATCGTATTTGATTCATATTGATAGTCTTTGATTGAGCTTTGTGCATATCTGAGCTAGTATTGCCTATATTGTCGATATGGATGTCTACACGAGTTCTATGTTGATTATAGGTGATTTGGAGCTATTTCCGAACGGAATCGAGCAAAGGAGAGTTGAGTTGATATGTCCATAGATCGAGGACACCTTTTGGAAGCAATTTGGAGTCTTAGATTGAGGAATGCACGAATGAAGGCAAGAACCACGTTCTCACCCTAAATTACGGCCGTGGATTTTGAGTCAGAATTCGATGTTCATTCCAGGAGATATTACGGCCGTGGAACTAACCGTAGTAGTTTCCACGCCCTAAATTACGGTCGTGAAAAGATTCCACGACCGTGATTTTGGCGAATCTTTTCGCCATGTTTCGAAGCCACGATCTTTTGAAGATTGGGCCGGGCCGACATTTTGCCCTGCATTATAAAATAGACGGATGAGGCAAGATTCCGTCACCTCGCTTACGACCTTTCAACCCTCGCTTAGCGGCAAAACACAAAAACCCTCATCTTGGAGGAAATTTGGAGATCTCATTGAAGATCAAAGTTCGTATTGAAGAGTTGCTGTTTGTGATCTTCGTGTTTGTGGAAGATCGAAGTTCTTGGAGGATTTTGCAAGAAGATCTCTCTTCTTGTTTAGGTTTGATTCAGAATTGGATTGACATCCCGTTTCTCTTCTTTCCTAAAGATTGTGATTGCTTGGTCCGTTTTGGATCTTTAGGTAAACACTTGTTCTTGATTGTGATTCTGAGATTCACTTGAAGATTATTGATAGTTCTTGAAAGTTTTCATCTTTTATCTCTTAATTCTTGAATCAATATCAATATGACAGTTATTGGCTAAAAACCCTTAACAATTCTAAGGTGAAGGGTTGATAGTTGTGGCTTAGATGATGATAGATCGATCGTAAACAGATTAGACCCTGAGAGTTAGAGAATTATCGCCGACAACCCTAAATCACGGGCTGTTCTTGAGTTCCACGACCGTGGAATCTCAAGATCCAACCGTAATTTCCCTAAGTCTACGAGCTTGCTTTTACCTTAATCTAAAGTTAAAGATTTGCTTTAGCTTAGCTTAGACTTGTCTTTTCTAGGTGGTAGTGAAGCCTCAACAACCTCTACCTCGATTGTGAGCCTCAACAACCTCAATCGGATAAGTTAGTCTTGATCTTTAGATTATAAGTTTGGGTATTTGATACTAATCCTTGCCTTTAGAATCTTTCTATATTGAGCCTCAACAACCTGTATAGGGAGTTTCTTTTAGGTGAATTACATAAGGTTTTTGGAACCTCAACCGTACGATTACCTTACATTAGTATACCCTTGCATATCTCGACTCTGTCTTTATATCATTAGTATATCTTGAATCGATTGCCACAGCTGGATACTTGGATCTTTAGGATTGTTGTTTTCCCGATAATTTGCAAACTCCCATATTCACTTGCTTGATAACCTGCGATCGAGTTCGTTCCACCCAAATCCCTGTGTTCGATACTCTGGAATTCTTGCTAATCTACGTCGATCCGTACACTGCGGGTTCGCTTGCTTGATTCTAGTTTTATAAATTTAAAGCTTATTTGCACACACCTCTAGGGGCAAACAAGTTTTTGGCGCCGTTGCCGGGGATTTGGCTTCGTCCGAATCCGGTAGCCGGTTGTCAAGCTTGGGAGCTTGCTCTCGTTATTTGATTTTTCTTTGAGTGCATGCGCAGGTCTAGGAACACCGAAGATCTCTTACCTCTTGATCAAGAGCTAGAGAAAACCTTGAGGCAAAAGCGCAAGGAAAGGAAGATGGCTGAAGAAAACGAGCACAATCTTCAAACTAAGTTGGCAGAGAAAGAAGCTCAACTCCGATGGAATGAGACTCTCCTCCAGGATGAGATGGATCGTCATCAAACTCAAGTTAACGGTCTACAAGACATGATCGTCCAAATGAAGATAAAAATGAGCGATCTTGAAGATAAGGTGGGCAAGAAGTCCTCGAGAAGGAGAACAAGGTCTAGAAGAAGAAACCACTCATCCACCGATGATAGTGATTCTTCCATGCCTCCGCTAGAAGAGATTGATCCCACGATCAATATAAATCCTTTCAATCCACAAGGAGCTGCTAACCGCCGCATTCCACCTAGGAACGCGAGGGTCGAACGTGTGGATAATGAGCCGAGAACTCTTGACCAGCGGATGGATCCGACACAACAACCACGCCGCTTAGGTGTGAATTTTGATGCTGAGGATGTACAAGGGTTTAGCTTTAACCCTCAAGTTATCACTCTTGTTCGCCAAAGTCAGTTTGGCGGTACAAGCGCTGAATCTCCACACCAACACTTGCAAAACTTTGAGTGTATGATGGAGACGATGAGACCGAAGAGCGCTACTACCAACAGCTATAAGCTCAAACCTTTCTTTTTCTCCTTGAAAGGGAAAGCGCTATCTTGGTACCAAGCTCTTCCTAGTGGGAAACTAGAAACATGGGAAGACCTCTCCGCAGAGTTTCTCACCAAATTCTTTCCGCCATCCAAAACGGCGGAACTTAGAGGTAAGATTAATGCTTTTTCTATGAGACCTAACGAAAGTTTGTTTCAATCTTGGGAAAGGTTTCAGGATTTGCTCTTGGATTGCCCTCATCATGGCATATCCAAGCTTGCCTTGCTGGAGATTTACTACAAAGGGCTGGATGCGGGAACGCAATTCAACCTCCAATCCCTCTCATGTGGAACGTTCATGGACATGAGAGAAGATGACGCTTGGGACTTCATTGAGAAGCAAGCAAGAGTCATAGAGAAGTATTCCCACCGGAAAGTGGAGGGAAATCGTGTGGAGCAAGGAGCAAAGCTCACACATGAAGCTCAAAATCAGATTTTCTCCCTCAACAATGAGATCAAAGAGTTGAAGGAGACTATCAAGACCAACTTCCCAAAGCAACAAGAGAAGGATGTTGGCTATTTGGGCAACAACAACGGCGGTGATAACACCAACCGCAACAACAATAACCGGAACAATAACCGGAATAACAATTGGAATGGAAACAACAACAACCGGAACAACAACAATTGGAACAACAATCGGGGTTCGAACAACAACAATTGGCGCTCCAATCAACAAAATTCCGGTAACTCCTATCCTTCCAATTCCAATTCACTAACTCCACCCTCTTCTTCCTCTACTCCTTTGAAAAGCCAGGGGCAATCATCAAATGGAGGAAACAATACGGGAAAGGAGAAGCCGGATCCTATGTTGGAAACAATCTTGGGAAAGCTTCAAGGGTTGGAGAACCGCATCATCAAGGTTGATGATCAAATTTCTAAGGTTGACAAAGCTCAAAAGGTTTTGGAAAACCAAATGTTCAACCATGCGGAGGAAGTTCCTAGAAATCAAGGGAAACTTCCAGGAAAAACGGAGGACAACCCTAAAGGAAGGGTAATGGCGATTACAACTAGGAGCGGAGTGACTACCACCGATCCGCAGCCTACGTTCGTTGAAGTCCCCGTAGAGAAGGGCAAAGAAAAGGGGAAGGAGAAGGAAGACGTCTATGTTCCTCCTCCAGCTTTCAAACCTCCCCTACCGTTCCCTCAATCTAGAGCGCGAGCGCGCCTAGATAAACAATTTGGTAAGTTTATAGAACTCATGAGCAAGCTGCATATTAATATACCTTTCATTGATGCCATTGTAGGTATGCCGGCTTATGGCAAGTTCTTGAAGGAGCTCCTCTCTAACAAGAGGAAGCTAGAAGATTTTGGTGAAGTCAAGATGAGTTCGGATTCTTCGGATCTCATCAAGACTATGAAGGAGAAAATGCCCCCAAAGCTGAAAGATCCGGGGTCATTTTGCATTCCCATTGGAGTGGGAGAGGTCACATATGACGCTTTATGTGACTTGGGAGCAAGTGTGAGCATCATACCACTTGCATTGTGCAGGAAGATCGGTTTAGGCGACCCTAAACCGGTGAAGATGACGTTATACATGGCGGATCGATCCATTACTCGCCCCGTCGGCATTGTAGAAGACGTCCCGGTCAAGCTAGGCAAGTTCTTTGTTCCCATTGATTTTGTCGTGCTTGACATTCCTGCGGATAGTCCGGTCCCGATCATACTCGGAAGGCCGTTTCTTGCAACTTCTGGCTGCATGGTCGATTGCAAGAATGGGAGGCTCGCTTTTGATATTGGGGAAGAGAAAGTAGAATTCGTTCTTTCCACTCTAGTGAAGGAGCCAATCTTTGATGAGGATATTTACAATGTCCAAGACGAAGAAGGTTTATCTAGGGAAGAGGTAAGTGCAATTCTCTTTAACGATCCTTTGCAAAAGGTTATTACTATGAGTCTAACCGATGTAGGAGAAGAGGAAGAGTGCAAAGAGGAAATTAAAGCCTTAGGAGCACAAGAAGAGATGTATGAAGTGGAGTTTGAGAAACTCCACGATGAGGCTGAAAATACTCGAATCCACGGTCATACTCTGTATTCCACGACCGTGGATTCCACGACCAAAATCAACCTCCATTCCAGAGGATATTACGGCCGTGGAACTCCAGAGGAGACCGTAATTTTGGCCGTGGAAGATGGTGATCGGCATACTTCTCCAACTTCTTCTAATTCTTCTCCAAACCATCCAACCTCCTTAGAAACTTCTAAGGAAACATCGGAAGCTCCTCAAGGATCATTGGAAGCTCCGAAAGCAATGGAACTCAAACCACTTCCTACTCATCTAAGGTACGCTTTTCTTAGATCTAATTCCACCTTCCCGGTTATCGTTAGTTCCGAATTAAGCATAGATGAACATGAACAGCTCATGATTGTCCTTAGGAAACATAGAAAAGCCATAGGCTATACTATTGAGGACTTAGTAGGAATTAAACCCTCCCTATGCATGCATAAGATACTAATGGAGGAGGACTTTAGAACTTCAAGACAACCTCAAAGGCGGTTGAATCCGACCATGAAGGAGGTTGTCAAGAAGGAAATTCTTAAACTTCTTGATGCAGGTATCATCTATCCTATGTCCGATAGCAAGTGGGTGAGCCCAGTTCAAGTAGTTCCGAAGAAGGGAGGAATGACAGTCATCACTAATAAGAACAACGAACTCATTCCTACCCGAACTGTAACTGGATGGCGAATGTGCATAGACTACCGCAAGCTCAACAATGCAACGCGGAAGGATCACTTTCCATTGCCATTCATCGATCAAATGCTTGAAAGGTTAGCACAACATTCATACTTTTGCTACCTTGACGGCTATAGTGGTTTCTTTCAGATCCCGATACATCCGGATGATCAAGAGAAGACCACATTCACGTGCCCTTGGGGTACGTTCGCTTATAGGAGAATGCCGTTCGGGCTTTGCAACGCCCCAGCAACCTTTCAACGGTGCATGATGGCCATCTTCTCCGAATATGTAGAGGAAATCATGGAAGTCTTCATGGACGACTTCTCCGTTTACGGTTCCTCTTTTAACGATTGTCTTTCTAACCTTTCTCTTGTTTTGCAAAGATGTGAAGACACTAACCTAGTTCTTAATTGGGAGAAGTGTCAATTCATGGTTAAGGAAGGAATCGTGTTAGGTCACTTAGTCTCTAGTAGAGGGATAGAGGTAGACAAAGCTAAAATAGAGACCATAGAGAAACTTCCTCCCCCAATTTCGGTGAAGGGAATAAGAAGTTTCCTAGGACATGCTGGATTTTATAGACGTTTCATACAGGACTTTTCTAAGATATCAAAACCTCTCACTAATCTATTGATGAAGGATGCGGTTTTTGAGTTTTCACAGGAATGTCTAGATGCGTTCAACACCATTCGGCAAGCTCTAATTTCAGCACCCATTATCCAACCCCCGGATTGGACTCTCCCTTTCGAGATTATGTGTGATGCTAGTGACGTAGCCATTGGAGCTGTTCTTGGGCAACGAAAGGAAGGACGAACCCACGCCATATACTATGCTAGCAAGACGCTAGACGAAGCCCAGCTCAACTACGCCACTACGGAAAAAGAGTTTCTAGCCATTGTCTACGCAATTGACAAGTTTCGCTCTTATCTTGTAGGTGCAAAGGTAATTATCTACACGGATCATGCTGCGATCCGGTACCTCCTTGCAAAGAAAGACGCGAAGCCAAGGC
Organism: Fagopyrum homotropicum; assembly: GCA_033239125.1. Taxonomy (NCBI): domain Eukaryota; kingdom Viridiplantae; phylum Streptophyta; class Magnoliopsida; order Caryophyllales; family Polygonaceae; genus Fagopyrum; species Fagopyrum homotropicum. Next base: position 67,631,102 of record BSWB01000005.1, read on the forward strand.
TAATTAGATGGATTCTTCTCCTACAAGAATTCGATCTTGAGATCCGCGACAAGAAAGGCTCGGAAAATTCTGTTGCGGATCATTTGAGTCGTCTAACACATCTAGAGGACGACCATTTACCCATTGATGACTCCTTCCCGGACGAACACCTACATATCATAGAGGAGTGCATCAAGGTAATCTCCAAAGGTAACGAACCATGGTTTGCTGACTTCGTTAACTATTTGGTTTGCTAGGAGATACCACCCGGACTGTCATACGCACAAAGGAAGAAGTTCTTCAAGGACGTCCGAGAATACCATTGGAACGAGCCTCTCCTCTTCAAGAGAGGTCCGGATGGCATCATCCGGCGATGTGTGCCGGAAGATGAGATGCAAAGTGTCATCCGTCATTGTCATTCACTACCTTGTGGAGGACACGCTAGTTCGAACAAAACTAGCGCAAAGGTATTGCAATCTGGATTCTATTGGCCTACTTTATTTAAAGATGTGCAATCCTTTGTTTCTTGTTGCGATGCTTGTCAAAGAACAGGCAATATCTCTAGGAGGAACGAGATGCCCCTCAACAACATCCAGGAGGTGGAGATTTTCGACGTTTGGGGAGTCGATTTCATGGGACCATTCCCTTCTTCTTGTGGAAACCAATACATACTATTGGCGGTAGATTACGTCTCTAGATGGGTCGAAGCAATTGCCTCTCCCACAAATGATGCCATGGTGGTGGTCAAGTTCTTCAACAAGACCATCTTTCCGCGATTCGGGACGCCAAGGACGATCATTAGTGATGGAGGTTCTCACTTCATAGCCCGTCGCTTTGAAGCTCTTCTAACCAAGTATGGGGTTACTCACAAGATCGCCACCCCTTACCATCCACAAACGAGTGGACAAGTTGAGATCTCAAATAGGGAGATCAAGGGAATTCTAGAGAAGACGGTTTCAAGGACTAGGAAGGATTGGTCCTTGAAACTAGATGATGCATTATGGGCATACCGGACTGCATACAAGACTCCCATAGGAACCACACCATACAACCTTGTGTATGGGAAGTCTTGTCACTTGCCGGTAGAGCTAGAGCACAAAGCGTTTTGGGCTATCAAATGGCTGAATTTCGGCACGAAGGAAGCGGGAGAGAAGCGTCTCCTAGACATCAACGAGCTGGATGAACTCCGTTTGAACGCCTATGAAAACGCTAAGATCTACAAGGAAAGAGCAAAGCGTTGGCATGATAAGCATATCATTCCAAAGGACTTCCAAGAAGGAGATCAAGTCCTCCTCTTCAATTCGAGACTTCGCCTCTTTCCAGGTAAGTTAAAATCTCGTTGGACTGGACCTTTTCTAATTAAGCGTATTTTCCCCCATGGTGCAGTTGAAGTATGGGGTGAAGCTAGTGGAAGTTTTAAGGTGAACGGCCAACGACTCAAGAAGTACTCGCCGGAACTCCAAGCTGAGGAGTTTGCACCTACCGCACTCGAATAAGTGCGAGATTGGTCTAGCTACGGACCTTAAACAAAGCGCTTCTTGGGAGGCAACCCAAGGTATTGCATTCTCGTTTTTGTTTTTGATTCATAGATTAGTTTAGAATAGACGTTTTCGCTTTGTTTCGCCTCGATTTCTTCCGGTATGTTCGTGTTTTTGGTTGTAGGAATGATGGAAAAGGAGAAAGGAGGGATAATGTCAAAGAAAAGCGACGAAATTTGGACTTTGAAGCTTTACAGAGGGTTCCACGGTCTAAATCACGGTCGTCATAGCTACAGTGGCCGTAATTCTCAAAAGCCTGTGAAAAATCACCAAAACCACGGGTCCGTACATTTCCACGGCCGTGGAATGCCCCGACAGACCGTGATTTTTGAAATTTTTCCTGCGAGTATAAAAGCCACACTTCGTCACAAAAACACCACAATCCTTCCCCAATTCCACGACCTAGATACCGAAAACACGAACCCTCTCCAAATTCTTCATTCTCTAATCGTTTTCAACGATTCTTCGTCCTAAACTGCAGCAAATCCAACCACGAACAAGATTCAAGCAACAAATCGAGTGGAAAACGATCAACAAACCCGCATTTTGGATTTTTCAATCCGAAAAAAAAAGGTTATTTCCTTCTCTTCGATTCTAGTGGATTTGGTTCGTTTTTGCCATAGATTTTTAGGAAGAACTGATAAAGATTGGAAGAAATTAGATTAGGACTGCTTGTTGTGGTGAGATTGGGTGAATTTGCTGAGATTCACAAGATTCTGTCTAGAATTACGGTCTCTGGAGGTTCCACGGCCGTGGTTTTCGAAGAACAGACCGTAATTTTGAACAGAAATGGATTTCGTAAGAAGAGTTTCGGGAAGGATAAAGGAGAAGAAAGGAGACCAAAATAAGAAAAGAAAGGGCAACCCCTCCACATCTAGGGCACCGCCACCCTCATCTCCCTCACCACCATCCTCACCTTCACCTCCATCTTCACCACCTCACCCTAGCATCCCAACCATACATGATGACCACCTAGCTGCATTTGAGAAGATAGAGAAGAGGGCAGTGATTGGCCCTAGGTATTTGTTGTTGGAGGATCTACATCCTCTCAACATAGTTGACGATCTTACATGGCTCTTGGATAGAGCCGGATTGACCGTCTTCACGAACATTCGTGAAGATGCCTATGAGAAGATCACCCGAGAGGTTGTGACGTCTTTCGAGCACAGCCATGTTGATAGGACTGTCTCCTTCCGTCTCATGAATCGAGACTACCAGTTGAGTATAGTTGAGTTTGGAGCCATTTTCGGGTTCCATGAGACCTACAATGGTCGATTCCCTAGCGGTATCTACCCTAAGGATTTCTGGGAGGAGGTAGCCATGATCTACGCCGACGAGGACCGTTGGCAACCCGCTGATACCAAGGCTAGATTGATGTACCATCTAGCCTTGAAGATAGCTCACCGTGTTCTTTCGGAGTGTCTCTTTCCTAGGACGGAGACGCCCCAAAAGATCAAGACGGATGAGCTATTCCTGCTATACTGTATGCTCTACGGTCGCCGCGCAGATTGTGCTACTCTTTTGGCGGCTACAATGAGTAAATTGAAGAACAAGAGGAAGGGGAACATTGGTTATGGAGGGATAGTGACCCACATAGCTAGGACATTCGGAGTGGATTTTTCTGGTTGCACCCGCATACCCGCCGTACCTCTAGGATTACATGCGTTCATGGTTAGGGGACTCATCTTCCCCACACATAGAGGTCCGCCTTATGCGGGCATGCCCTGGGAGAGTAGGACAAGCAGGGGTATTGAGTGGCTGCCGGAGTATTCCATTGTGGCGGGACGCCACAATTGGAAGGAGACGTTCGCTGCGATGCATGCGAACAGGCTAGGAGCTCCCCTTTACGTTCCACCGCCAGTTGTGGATGAGGAGGAGATGGGAGAGCAGTACGAGAGTGGTGGAGGAGCGGAGCAGGAGTTCGGCTCATTTCCGGATCAGCCGGAAGCGGCCCCGGATGTACCTAGACGCTCTCCACGCCCAGCTAGAGCTTCAGGCTCGTCATCTCGCCGCGCCAGCGTGAGTGAGAGGCCCACGTGGATGACTACACCTCCCACTTGGTACGATACACCCCCACCTTGGTCCACGACGCAGCCAGCAGCACCACCGCCACCACCAGCACCAGCACCAGCCGATGCCCCCGCATGGTATGGTCACCCCCCGGGATGGTACGAGCAGATGCCGGATTGGGCTACCGGACTTTCAGAGAGAGTCGGAGCACTAGAGATCCGGGCGGATGCTAGAGACGGACGCCTAGACGACCTCGACCACATGATGAGGGACGTCTACCGCCAGCAGTTTGGGCGGTTCTATGATCCGAGTTTCTCTCCATTCCCACCACCACCGCCGCCGCAGTGATCGATGCATGACAGTTTGTTTTAGACATTCCCGCCACCACTTGTGAGTTTCTTTTTCTTTTGCTTTCTTTTGTTCTTTCTTGTGAACATTAGGGACAATGTTCGCCCTAAGTATGGGGTGGGATGTACTAAATGTTTGTAATAACTCTACTCTATATGTTGCTTCCATTACGAGACTATCATTGCATGTTCATTATATGTTACACGTTTCATTCTTGCATTGCATGAAAAGTGACTTGAAAAACCCATAAAAATTGAAAAATTTTGAAAATTTTGTGCTTCTAATGAATTGAGATGATTTCCATGATAATCACTACTTGTGAATTGAGTTTGATGACAATTGCATGCTTAAAAGGATTGTAAATTGAAAAGAATTTGAATGAATGAATTTTACCTCTTTTGCAAGCTTTATAATGTGAAAACGTTACCTAAATCATGTTGAGAGATTGAAGTTGAAATCACATTATAAGTTCCTATACTTCTTGTTGAAATGATTAAGGCAATTCGATACTTTCTTTCTTCTTTCTTTGATCATCTAGCTCCTCATTGAAATATTAGCCTCCCTTACCTATCCGGGAATTTGGAGAAGTGAATGAGAAAAAGGCATGTTTGATGTGGGAGGGCCATGAGAGCAATTATTTGCAATCAATCGAATAGAAAGAAATTATAAGTTTGGGGAAGTCAATCATGACGATGAGTAACTCGGCACCATTCACATAGCCGGGTGTTTGTGTCTTGCCAAAGTCGGATTGAGCGATATTCCTAGCGGATTATGGTATGTGCGCTAAGGGTTTGAGGCATCTCTTGCAATTTTGAGAAACGCCGATCTCCTAGGCTTCGGTTTTTGTGCACCTCTATCCATAACTCCAAAAGTAAAGTCGAAAAAGAAGAGAGCAAAGCTCTAAGTGAAGTGTTGCGGAAACCGCAAAAGAAGAAGAAGGTAGTTGTCCACTTTCCCGGATTTATGCACCACTCTCCCTTAAAGTTTTCCCTTCCCTTCCATACTCTAGACCTTTTCTTTGAAAGTCCTTAAGATCAAAAGAATGTTATATGGCTTGGTGATCTAAATTGAAGTTCTTATGATTGATTTTGATAATATTTGAAGGTTATAATGCTTGTTTGGAAGTTAAATTGATTCATGAGTTTTCTTTGCCTTTTACTCTCTAATCAAGTGTGTGAAAGTTTGAAAAACGATTGAAGCAAGGTTTGAGAATGATCTATTCTTTAGAAGTCACTTTCATCCAAAAGAAGGTACACATATTTCATCCTAACTCTTGTTTAAAAACTTTTTGAAAGACCTTGCTTAGGGACAAGCAAGTGCTAAGTATGGGGTTATTTGTTAGCATGAAATATTGTGATATTTTAGGCACGTTTTCTAATCGTATTTGATTCATATTGATAGTCTTTGATTGAGCTTTGTGCATATCTGAGCTAGTATTGCCTATATTGTCGATATGGATGTCTACACGAGTTCTATGTTGATTATAGGTGATTTGGAGCTATTTCCGAACGGAATCGAGCAAAGGAGAGTTGAGTTGATATGTCCATAGATCGAGGACACCTTTTGGAAGCAATTTGGAGTCTTAGATTGAGGAATGCACGAATGAAGGCAAGAACCACGTTCTCACCCTAAATTACGGCCGTGGATTTTGAGTCAGAATTCGATGTTCATTCCAGGAGATATTACGGCCGTGGAACTAACCGTAGTAGTTTCCACGCCCTAAATTACGGTCGTGAAAAGATTCCACGACCGTGATTTTGGCGAATCTTTTCGCCATGTTTCGAAGCCACGATCTTTTGAAGATTGGGCCGGGCCGACATTTTGCCCTGCATTATAAAATAGACGGATGAGGCAAGATTCCGTCACCTCGCTTACGACCTTTCAACCCTCGCTTAGCGGCAAAACACAAAAACCCTCATCTTGGAGGAAATTTGGAGATCTCATTGAAGATCAAAGTTCGTATTGAAGAGTTGCTGTTTGTGATCTTCGTGTTTGTGGAAGATCGAAGTTCTTGGAGGATTTTGCAAGAAGATCTCTCTTCTTGTTTAGGTTTGATTCAGAATCGGATTGACATCCCATTTCTCTTCTTTCCTAAAGATTGTGATTGCTTGGTCCGTTTTGGATCTTTAGGTAAACACTTGTTCTTGATTGTGATTCTGAGATTCACTTGAAGATTATTGATAGTTCTTGAAAGTTTTCATCTTTTATCTCTTAATTCTTGAATCAATATCAATATGACAGTTATTGGCTAAAAACCCTTAACAATTCTAAGGTGAAGGGTTGATAGTTGTGGCTTAGATGATGATAGATCGATCGTAAACAGATTAGACCCTGAGAGTTAGAGAATTATCGCCGACAACCCTAAATCACGGGCTGTTCTTGAGTTCCACGACCGTGGAATCTCAAGATCCAACCGTAATTTCCCTAAGTCTACGAGCTTGCTTTTACCTTAATCTAAAGTTAAAGATTTGCTTTAGCTTAGCTTAGACTTGTCTTTTCTAGGTGGTAGTGAAGCCTCAACAACCTCTACCTCGATTGTGAGCCTCAACAACCTCAATCGGATAAGTTAGTCTTGATCTTTAGATTATAAGTTTGGGTATTTGATACTAATCCTTGCCTTTAGAATCTTTCTATATTGAGCCTCAACAACATGTATAGGGAGTGTCTTTTAGGTGAATTACATAAGGTTTTTGGAACCTCAACCGTACGATTACCTTACATTAGTATACCCTTGCATATCTCGACTCTGTCTTTATATCATTAGTATATCTTGAATCGATTGCCACAGCTGGATACTTGGATCTTTAGGATTGTTGTTTTCCCGATAATTTGCAAACTCCCATATTCACTTGCTTGATAACCTGCGATCGAGTTCGTTCCACCCAAATCCCTGTGTTCGATACTCTGGAATTCTTGCTAATCTACGTCGATCCGTACACTGCGGGTTCGCTTGCTTGATTCTAGTTTTATAAATTTAAAGCTTATTTGCACACACCTCTAGGGGCGAACACCTCCTCAGGTCCACGTCTCGACCACTGTATCCTTCGAACGCAGGCGTCTCACACCTCGCTCTAGGACTGCAATAGGATACTCAACAAAGGTGTGGTCTGGCTCCACCACCAAATCATCATAACTCACAATGTGCCGCGGATCTGGTATGTACTCTCTCAATTGAGACACATGGAAAACAGGGTGAACACCCTCTAATCTCGGAGGCAAAGCTAATCTGTAGGCTGCTCTTCCAACTCTGTCCAGAATCTCAAAAGGACCGACATATCGGGGACTCAACTTCCCCTTTATGCCAAAATGTCTGACGCCACGCGTTGGGGATACTCTCAACAAGACATGAGCTCCTACTCTGAACTCTAGAGGCCGACGCCTCTTGTCTGCATATGACTTCTGGCGACTCTGTGCAGCCAGCATCCTCTCTCTAATCAGTGCTACCCGAGCCATATCATCATGAATCTGCTTTGGCGCCATCCCGCTGACACTGCTAGGCTCATCCCACAATACAGGTGTACGGCACCTACGTCCATACAATGCCTCATAGGGAGCCATCCCAATAGATGCATGCCAGCTGTTGTTGTATGAGAACTTAACAAGTGGAAGGTAATCAGACCATCCCTGTCCCTAATCCAACACACAAGCTCGCAACATATCCTCCAAAGTCTGAATGGTCCTCTCTGACTGTCCGTCAGTCTGGGGGTGAAACGCAGTCGTGAAATGTAGACTCGTCCCCAAAGCAGTCTGAATCTGCTGCCAAAACCTCGAGGTGAATCGTCCATCTTGATCAGAGACGATCGTCCTCGGTACACCATGGAGTCTCACTATCTGTCTAGTGTACTTCTCAGCCAATCTACTCACCGGCCACGTCTCTCTAATAGGGATGAAACGTGCCGTCTTCGTCAGCCTATCAACAATAACCCAAATGGCATCAAAACTCCTACTGGGTCTCAAACCAATCATGAAATCCATGGACACGTCCTCCCACTTCCACTGCGGTACTGGCAGTGGATGGAGCTCACCTCCAGGTCTGCAATGCTCTATCTTGACTTGCTGACAGGTCGCACACTGAGCCACAAATCTGGCTACATCGGGCTTCAGCCCTCCCCACCAATATGAACGTCTCACATCATTGTACATCTTAATCGTACCTGGATGTACAGAGTAAGGTGTAATGTGAGCCTCCTGTAAGATCCTCTGTCTCAACTCTGCATCAGCAGGAACACAAATGCGATCATGTCGCCTCATCACTCCATCAGCTTCAATGGAAAACTGTAGTGCCTCTCCACAAGAGATCCTCTCTCTAATCCTCATCAAGGTCGGGCAGGTCCCCTGCTTCTGTTGGATCTCATCCAACAGACCAGGTAAAACCTCTATGGCATACAATTGGGCATCCTCATTAGGAAACTGGATGTCCATCTCTAGCCAAGCTAGATCCCTTTGAAGCTGAGGCTATACAGTCAATCTCACAATCGCCTTCTCTCAAGGCGTCTTCCTGCTAAAGGTGTCAGCAACCACGGTCGCCTTTCCAGGATGATACAAAATCTCAAGGTCAAAGTCCTCGATCAACTCAAGCCATCGACGCTGGCGGTTGTTCAACTCTCGCTGAGTGAAAATATACGTCAGACTCTTATGGTATGTGAAGATCTGACATGTAGCACCATACAAGTAATGTCTCTAGATCTTCAAAGCATGCACTACCGCTGCTAACTCCAAATCATGAGTCGGGTAGTTCTCCTTATATGTCTTCAACTGTCGAGACGCATATGCAATCACTCTACCTCTCTACATCAACACACATCCCAAGTCTAGCTTGGATGCATCACTATAGACCACAAAATCATCAGATCCCTCTGGCTGTGCCAGGACAGGAGTAGAAGTCAAACGCCTCTTCAACTCCTCAAAGCTCTAAGCACACTGGTCGGTCCACGCAAACCTGGTAGTCTTCCTCAGAAGACTCGTCAGTGGACGGGCAATCACAGAAAAACCCTCCACAAAGCGTCTATAGTAACCGGCTAGGCCAAGAAAGCTACGCACTTCCTTGACGTTCGTCGGTGTCGTCCATGCAGCAACAGACTCGATCTTCGCCGAGTCAACCATAACCCCATCGGCGGAGACGATGTGTCCAAGGAAAGCAACCTCAGACATCCAGAACTCACACTTAGAGAGCTTAGCGTACAACTCTCTATCCCTTAAAACCTGCAAAACCGTCCTCAGATGACCGGTATGCTCCTCTCTACTACGAGAGTACACTAAAATATCATCAATAAAGACCACCGCAAACTGATCAAGGAAGTCGATGAATATATTGTTCATCAACTCCATAAAGACTGATGGGGCATTCGTCAGCCCAAATGGCATCACTACAAACTCGTAGTGTCCATAACGGGTATGAAATGCCGTCCTGTGTACGTCCTGCTCTCTCACCCTCAACTGGTGATATCTTGAGCGCAAATCAATCCGGGAGAAAACTGTAGCTCCCTGAAGCTGATCCAGTAGATCGTCAATACGAGGCAATGGATACCTGTTCTTGACGGTCACCTTGTTCAACTCCTTGGAATATATGCATAACCTCAGAGATCCGTTCTTCTTCCGCACGAAGAGGACAGGTGCACCCCATGGTGAAACACTAGGGCGTATGAAACCCTTCTCAGCCAACTCCTCGAGTTGCTTCTTCAGCTCCAACATCTCGACAGGTGCCATACGGTATGGGGCCTTCGAGATGGGTCGCGTGCCAGGCTCTAACTCTATGCTAAAGTCCACACTCCGCTGAGGCGGCAAACTCGACGGCTTAGCAAACACATCTGTAAACTCGTAGACTACTGGAATATCCTCCAGAGCTGGACTCTCTCCATCCTTCATGGCGTAACACTAGAAGGCATCACAACCCTGTGCAATCAACCTAGCTGCTCGGACGGCACTAATAACCGAACTTGTCTTCCCAAGGTCCCAACCCCGGAAGACCTCAATCTGTCCAACCTCGGTAGAGACTGTAACAGTCCGCCTACCAACATCCAAAACTTCATGGTGTCTACGCATCCAGTCCATATTTAATATGACTTCTTCATGCATCAATGGCATGACTAAGAAGTCAACAAGTAAAACACGAGTCCCTAATCGAAGGGGACAACTATGTATCTCACGGGTACCTCTGACCCGACTACCATTAGGTAACCCTATAGTAAAGGGTATCCCCTCTATGGTAGCTAAACTCAGACGCTCAACACAAGTATCAGAAATAAAGGAATGCGTAGCACCAGTATCAAACAAAACTCTAACAGGTAAACCATGAAGTAAAATGGTACCTGTAGCAGCCGGTGCAGGTGGATCCTCTGCACTCCTCAATTCAAAAGCTCGCCCTCGGGCTCCTTAGCATCACTAGTGCCAACGTCTCCACCTTTACCTCTACTCGGTCCTGGAGTAGAACCCTGAGTAGATAGACGCTCTGGGACCCTCTGCTGTCCCTGTATCTACTGTTGAGGTGCCTCTGACCACCTCCTGCTACACTAGCACGGGAAGAACCCTACTGGGATGCTACTCCTCCCTGCCTACAAAAGGCAGCTCGATGTCCTTGTCGGCCATAGGTAAAACAAGTCACAACTGGTCTGGGACAAGCTGGCTTCAGATGACCAGGGTCTCCACAGTTGTAACACTGTCGTCCCTTGTCTATAGTCAGTGCCGACGTGGGGTAACTCTGACGTCTTTGGTATCGTCTAGAACCAGAAGCTCCTCCAACTCCACTAGTCTGCCTAGTGCGCTGCCTCTTCTCAAACCGTCCAGTCTGAGAAGCCCTCCTCTGACTAGCTCGCTCCCTCTCATAAGCAGAAGCCCGGTCCTGGTAGTCAGCAAGGGACTCGCAATAGAATCCCGTCATATATGAACGTGTGCTCTCCCTCAGACGACGGGAGAACAAGTACACATGCTGGTCCTGAGATGGTGCAGCTGGACCCAACAAAGCTAACTCGGTCTTGAAACGGCGGATGGCGTCAATAATAGGCACATCCTCAAAGCTGGCCTCCACAAAATCCTGCAGCTTCTTCCTCCTCAGTGAGGCAGGGTAGAACTGCTCTCTAATCATGCGTCTCATGTGGTCATAACTGGTAGCTCTGGTCCGGACAGTCCTCCACCACTAGTGTGCGAGGTCACGGAAGAGAGACTGAACTAGCTCTATCCGTCTGTCCTCAGGACATCTAATAGACTCCAAGTTTGAGTCTACATGCCCAATCCACACCTCAGTCTCTAACCCTATCTCTCCTGAGAAGTGTGGCACTCCCTACTGGTGAAATGCTTTCAACCAGGCATCTGGTTGAGGCCCTCTGGTCTCCACTGGAGCTTGAACTGGATCCACCACACGTGCAGGTGCAATTGGCACCCGGGTCGCTCCCTAGGATCTCTCAGAAGACCCCTCAGGTAGTGTTAAATCTGGGGCTCGCCTGCCAGCCCTAATATCCTCCTCAAAACGTCGGAGGTACTCTCTGAACTCCGGTCCTCCCATGGAGACACGGTCAACGTCATCAGACTGAGCTCGATGTGAATGATGTCTCATAGATACACTACTCCTCGTCTCTGGGACGACGCTCTCTGCAACCTCCTCATGTATCTCCCCTACCACTGGTGGGTTAGCAACGGGAATTGGTCCCTCACCTACCACACCCGGAGGACGGGGTGGTCTACCTCTACCTCTGCCCAAAGCGGCAGTAGCTCTAGTCCGAGCCATCTGCGGGTATGCACACCTAACTTATAAGGCTCTATGTAGGCCATAAGTATAGATATATATACTTAACACAACACATACATAATCCATCATACATATATACATATCATATCTATACTGCAGAGATCCATAGCAGGAGTGGCGACTTCTCGTACACCTAACCCAATACCATATTTAAAACCAAAACCTTTTGAAAAAGTCAGACCCCCGTCGGGTTCTGTTTATTTTACCTATCAGACCTCATTGCAGGTAGCAAGTGCCATTGTTGTCAACCTAGGCTCTGATACCAACTTTGTAACACCCCGAATCCGTGGGATTCGGAGTGCCACATTGGGTTAGGATCTCACAATGGATCCTGACCCTAGACTGACAACAAGTTCATTGGACCTTACAACATGGCACTGACAGATATGAAAACAAATACATAAAACTGTATAAAATTGTACATCCCAAAAGGTAAGACCACATAGCCGAGTACAAACATCACACCTCACGCAGGAGGTAACAAAAAACCAACCTCACACAGGAGGGAAAAGATAAACAAACCCAAAAACCCACAACAACCTATGTACGAGACGTCCTCGGCCTGCCACCCTGCTAGATCACCCAGCAGCATGCCTATCCTGTAGGGCATCTGCAACATGGTAATAACCATTAGCTATCCATACACATATATAGAGTAATGCATAAGCACAATCACACATAGGGAAAGATAAACATATCAACATGCTTTCACTCATTTACCCATTTATTCATCTCAATATAATGGTCATTCACTCAAATCGTATAGATATAGTATATATGAAACTAGGTGACACGAGGACCGATACATCCTCGCCTTTGAGCCTACTAGCCAGCCGTACTAGTATCGGTCACACAATCTATGTACCCCATGGGAGTGGATTGCGCCCTTCCTGTAAACCGGTCTGGCCTGACATCAGAGAACCTCCCAGACTCCACGGCGGGATGAAAGGGAAAGGTTATCACAGCCACGCAGTGGGGCAATCAGTAAAACATAGGTCGGTAAATACCACATCACATGCTATCATAGCAAACATATAAGGCACACACCACTCATACAAACACCCCATATAAGGATGGTAGCTAAGTAAGTCCTACGGACTTACCTCAACCTTGTATAAAGCTCAACCACAACTGGATCACCTTAACACTGGAGGAACAACACAGCCTATAGACAAGGTATAAAGAGATGTCACATCTCTTATCAAACAAAGGGTCACACTTAGACCCAAAGGGATCCATAGGGATCATATACATCCTATAACCTCGAATAGCATGCTAAACCTAAAAGCCACATCAAGGCATAAATCCAACTCATGATATCATCCCAACTAAAATCCCATAATTACCAGAATAATGTAACGAGCATAATGGAAATTCCAATTATCCATTTTAACCAAGTCAAAGTCAATTTATACTAACCCGCAATACTGAAAACGAATAAATTCATAACTTATTCGTTACTAACCCGATATACGAACCTGAAGAAGATCCAGACTCCTAGCGATACGGGGAGTAAGAGCCCAGTATGAAACCTTACATTTGATGACTTGCGGTGGTCGTCGGTGTTCCGATAGCAGTAAACGGAAGCTTTACCAAAAAACTAACAAATGGGAAATAAGTTGGTACCACGTTGAAGAGAACAAGATAAGGGACTCGTTGGTACAAACGGATTTGAAAATGGATGGAAGATGGAGGATTTATGGCTAGATGAAGTTAAGATCGTGTTTCACTCGGTTGCTTCTCATGTGGCTTCCGAATTAAGGATGAAGATGATCAGCTTTAGTATAAATCTTTAACTTTTATATATATAAAGGAAGTAAAGCTACACCTTCTAATCTCTTGTTTATCCATCCATTTCATTTATATATATAATATATATATATATATATATATATATATATATATATATATATATATATATATATATATATATATATATATATATATATATATATATCATGTATATGTGGAATTAGAAGAGCCGACCTCTTCTTTCTTATCTAAGTGCATGTGTTTAATATATATATATATATATATATATATATATATATATATATATATATATTAATGTTTATCGAAAGTTTTTAAATAAACTCGGTTATATTTTTTGGTCTCCAAACTTTACCAAATTGGAATAGAAATTACGGAATATTATCGGGATAAATATTCCATAACTATCTCGTAAAATGGGCATTCCTAAGCCACATTTTTTAACCGCTAAGAATCGGAATAGCGACTCTTTTATCCGTTTTGTCTTTTTATATTATCTCACATCTAAGACATATGCGATGTCCCGATTATTTCTCTCAACTGCAACTTTATTTATTGGAGCTCTCGAATACTCCAAATAACAACGGTTGTTACAACCGCGCCTACCACCAGTCCCTTGTGCCTACCACCAAGCCACCACCAGCCTTTGTCCCACGCCCAAACACAACCAAACAAGCCCTAAACGTTCGAAAAGAAAAAAAAATTTTTAGGCAGGACAATTCAGCCTATTTTCAAGATACCAACCATCTCTTTCCTCCACATTTTCAGCCTTTTTTTTGAATTCTCACCCTTGGTTAGCTATTTACTTGATCAACTCTATCCTCTTGCAACTAATTAGATTTTCTTAGCATTTTTTGTTTTATTTTTCTTTAATTCCAGCAGTAAGTTAAAAAAAATGAAAGAAAGAAAAGAAAAAGAAAAGAAAAGAAAAGAAAGAGAAAAGAAAAAGAAAAGAAAAGAAAAGAAAGAGAAAAGAAATCAGCCTTAGTATTCATTTCATTTCATTTCATTCTTGCTAGCTTATTCTTGTTTTATTTCATAGTTTGTAATAGTTGAAGTTGTGCTTGCTAAGTGTTATTGTTCAGCAACCAAAGAGGATTACAAAGGAGCTTATCTCACTCAAAAGTTGTGCTTGCTAAGTGTTATTGTTCATCCACCAAAAAGGACTACAAAGGAGCTCATCTCACTCAAAGGGACCAAGCCATTCACGCCTAGCCTAGCTTCACCCTAGCCTAGCCACGCCTTGGCCCACGCCTAGCTCACTTCACTCGAGCCACGCCTTAGCCTTGACCAGCCCCTCTACACACACCTTTGGTGTCCAAGGTTAGCTTGCTTAGGCTTGACGAGTAAGTTCTTTCAAGGCTTATCTTGAGTTCAAATTTTGAGTCCATACTTTGTTGCATATAACATTCGTGCAACTTGTCCTTTCCGTTTTGAGTCTTTTCTTCTCTTTTATTGAGTCAAACACGTTTTTAAGGTGATTGAAATCGAATTTCGCTTCTACTTTAAAGCTTTTGCTTGGCTAAGTATTGAACTCACGTGAGGTTTCTGACTAATACAAGACGAGCCATCAACAAGCTTGTTGAGCACCACTAGAGAGTGAGAGTTTGCATTCGAGTGATACACTTGTGAGGCGTTTTTTGTTTTAGCTAACCTAACGTGTTTGAGTGTTTTAGTGTCTTTGAACAATGTCAGGAACTCCCACAAGTACGCCAAGCCCCGAGCCTATCACCCCGGAGTTGTTTAACCTTATCAAAGGCTTGAAAGATAGCATTGAAGGTTTAACTACAAGGCTGTCCAACTTGGAGGCGTCTAAGGTAGTTCCGGAGCCTTGGCCACTAGGAGGCAACATGCAAGTAGGAGACCACTCGAGGGCTCAACAACAAGGGCAAGACCGAATACCACTCCAAAGCCAACAAGAGGCGTTTCAAGCAGCCCGGCACTCTAATGCCACGCAGCCCACTCGGAATGTCCAAGGCTTAGGCCACACCGTGTCCCAACCTGGATGGGTCAATCTTGCTTTCGAGGAGCACATTTCTATCCCTTCTTCTCCCATTATACATGATAATTTGCATAACTATCCTCAACAGTTCCAGAATCATGCTTATGAGCAGGATGAGGACAGTGATGGAGATGTCGAGGAATGGAGGCCAAACGGACGAAGGGAGCGCCAACAGCACCGGAGACCTCATGACGGCCGGCGCCAAGACGAGCAGAGGCGTGAGCCCTATGGTGGCCAGCCAAGGAGGGAGCGAGATCCGGAGTATGATGGTTTTGGCGAAGTGAAGGTGAAGATCCCAAGCTTTGAAGGCAAATGTGACCTGGACGTGTACATGGCTTGGGAGGCGAAGATAGAGCAAATACGGTCATGCTATAATTTTCCCGAGCATAAGAACGTACATTTCGTAGCTCTTGAGTTTATTGATTATGCTATGATATGGTGGGATGATTTGGTGAAGGAAAGGAAGAGAACTTTGGATGCACCGGTAGTTACTTGGGCGCACATGAAGGCCTTCATGAGAGCTCGGTTTGTGCCTCAACATTACACTAGAGAATTGAGGCAAAGGTTGGAGAACTTAAGCCAAGGAGCCATGACAGCCGAGGAGACCTATAATGCCATGCAAATGGCCATGGTAAAGGCTAATGTGCGAGAGGATGAAGAGACTACAATGGCTAGGTATCTTCGTATTCTCAATTCAAGTTTTCTAACGAGATAGATCTTTTTCCCTATAGCTCTATGACAAAATTGCTCCACCTAGCAATCAAAGTAGAAAGGAAAATAAAGGCAAGAAGTTAAGGAGGTAAGGCTGCCTATGGTGCGCCTAGCTCATGGAGGAGCCAAGGAGGTCACCAACAAGGGAATTACAACCGGGAGGTGCCAAGCAAGAAGAAGCTATCCCCGGAGCAAAGAGGCTCACGCAAGGCTCCTTATGCAGCCCCTACCAAGCCCACGTTTACACTACCTAAAGGCACTCAAGGGAGTACTTCTAACCCTTCATCTAGAGCTAGGGATATTGTATGTTTTATGTGCCAAGGAAGAGGGCACATGATGAAGGATTGTCCTAACAAAAGAACTTTGCTAGTTAACCATTTACGGCAATATGAGTCCGAATCTGAGCATGAGCATGATAATGATGATTTTGAGCTTAATATGCATGATCATGATGATTTGGATGATTATGGGATTGAATATGAGCAAGGAGATTGTTTATTAGCTAAGAGAGTGTTATTTGATCATCCTAGCTCATTCCTAGCTAACACTTCCATGATTTGTGATAAAAGTCTTGAGCATGATAATTCTTTCATAGCTAGGAGAACTTTAAGTGCACAACCTGCTCCTTGTGAAGATAACCAAAGAGAAAACTTGTTTCACACTAGATGCTCGGTTAAAGGAAAGGTTTGTAATATTATTATTGATGGAGGAAGTTGTTGCAATATTGCTAGCACCGAAATGATATCTAAGTTGCAAATTCCTACATTTTATCACCCTAGGCCATATAAGCTTTATTGGATGAATGAATGTGGTGAGTTAAAGGTTAATAGGCAAGCTAAGATCACTTTTACTTTAGGCCATTATTAAGATACGGTTTTATGTGATGTTGTGCCTATGCAAGCTTGTCATGTGTTGTTAGGCCGCCCTTGGCAATATGATAGGAGAGTTATGCATGATGGTTTGACAAATAGATATTCTTTTGTATTCAATGGTAAAACCGTAACTCTTAAGACTATGACTCCCTTGCAGATTGCGGAGGCATTTGAGAAGAAGAAGGCAAGTGAGCAAGAGCAAGGACAAGCTAAGAAGGGGAGCAAGCCGTCAAGCCAAGACCCCTCCCTAGCCACGCCTTCTAACCACCAGCCTAGCACCCTTGTTTCCACGGCCACAAAACAGCCCACAACAGCCTTGTTAGCTTCCAAACTTGAGCTACAAAATGACTACCTACCCTTAGACACCACCTTGATGATGTTGTGTAAGGAGCTCACCTTGATGAGTGATGAAGCCAAGGCTAGCTTCCCACCTACTATCTCAGCCATCCTTGAGGAGTTTAAGGATGTGTTTCCGGAAGAAATACCACATGGCCTCCCACCTTTGAGAGGTATTGAGCACCAAATTGACCTTATCCCCGGCGCAACACTCCCAAATAGACCAGCCTACCGAATGAACCCAAAGGAGAGTCAAGAGATCCAAGCGCAAGTTCAAGACCTCCTAGACAAGGGCCACGTGAGGGAGAGCCTAAGTCCGTGCGCCGTGCCCGTGCTCTTGGTGCCTAAGAAGGACAACACATGGAGGATGTGTGTTGATTGTCGAGCTATCAACAACATCACCATCAAGTACCGCTACCCTATTCCCCGCTTAGATGACATGCTTGATGAGCTACATGGTGCCACCACCTTTAGCAAGATAGACCTACGGAGTGGCTACCATCAAATTCAAATGAAGGAGGGGGACAAATGGAAAACAACCTTCAAAACTAAGTTTGGTTTGTATGAGTGGCTTGTTATGCCATTTGGGTTAACCAATGCTCCTTCTACTTTTATGCGCTTAATGAACTATGTTTTGAGACATTTTATAGGGAAGTTTGTTGTAGTATACTTTGATGATATTTTAATCTATAGCAGGTCCCTAGAGGAGCATGAAGAACATCTAAGGGAAGTAGTTCTTAGCCTTAGGGCTGAACACTTGTATGCTAATCTTAAGAAATGTAGCTTTTGCACTAATGAGGTTATATTTCTTGGTTTTGTAGTGACTACACAAGGCCTACAAGTGGATGAGGAGAAGATTAGAGCAATCAAAGATTGGCCCACGCCAACATCCATCAGCCAAGTAAGGTGTTTCCATGGGCTTGCAAGCTTCTATAGGCGCTTTGTGAGAGACTTTAGTACCATTGCCGCGCCCTTGACGGAAATCTGCAAGAAGCATGCGCCATTTGTGTGGGAGAAGGCGCAATAACGTGCCTTTAGCAAGCTGAAATTGGTCTTAACCGAGGCGCCCTTGCTAGCTCTTCCCGACTTGACTAGGCCCTTTGAAGTGGAGTGTACCACCTCGGGCATTGGCTTAGGCGGCGTGCGCATGTAAGAAGGTAAGCCTATTGCCTTATTTAGTGAAAAGCTCAAAGGAGCATGTCTTAATTACACTACCTATGATAAAGAGTTATATGCTTTGTTTAGAGTGCTTAAGACATGGCAACACTACTTGTGGCCTAGAGAGTTTATTTTGTATTCCGATCATGAGTCTTTGAAGCATTTTTGGAATCAAGATAAACTAGATAGGAGGCATGGTAGGTGGATGGAATTTATTGAGACTTTTCCCCATGTTATCAAGTATAAAAAGGGAAAAGACAATGTAGTGGCGGATGCCCTCTCTAGGAGGCACACATTGTTGACTACATTGGATGCTAAGGTATTAGGCTTTGTTTACATTAAGGAGCTCTATGAATATGATCTTGATTTTGGTGATACATATAAGCTATGTGTGCAAAAAGGTTCCCTAGATAAATACTATTTGTTTGAGGTATTTTTCTTTCGAATTGATAAGGTGTGCATACCTAGGTGTTCCCTTCGATTGTTGCTAGTAGAGGAAGCCCATAAAGGAGGTTTAATGGGTCATTTTGGGAGGGATAAAACTTATGCTATGCTGCACTCACACTTTTATTGGCCACACATGCTTAGGGATGTTGAAAATGTGCTTAAAAGATGCTTAGAATGCCTTAGAGCTAAATCTAAAGTGAAGCCTCATGGATTGTACACACCTTTGCCCATCCCAACAGCCCCTTGGGAAGACATTAGTATGGACTTTATTGTGGGATTGCCTATGACTAAAAGTGGTAGGGACTCAATTTTTGTGGTTGTAGATCGTTTCTCAAAAATGGCTCACTTTATTGCTTGTCACAAAACTGATGATGCAGCCAATGTAGCTAATCTATTCTTTCGGGAAGTAGTTAGGTTACATGGAATTCCAAAAATCGAGTGAGACATTTTTGACAAGCAATAAAGTGAGCCATTTTTTGAGAAACGATCTACATCCACAAAAATCGAGTCCCTACCTCTTTTAGTCCTAGGCAATCCCACAATAAAGTCCATACTAATGTCTTCCCAAGGGGCTGTTGAGATGGGCAAAGGTGTGTACAATCCATGAGGCTTCACTTTAGATTTAGCTCTAAGGCATTCTAAGCATCTTTTAAGCACATTTTCAACATCCCTAAGCATGTGTGGCCAATAAAAGAGTGAGTGCAGTATAGCATAAGTTTTATCCCTCCCAAAATGACCCATTAAACCTCCTTTATGGGCTTCCTCTACTAGCAACAATCGAAGGGAACACCTAGGTATGCACACCTTATCAATTCGAAACAAAAATCCCTCAAACAAATAGTATTTATCTAAGGAACCTTTTTGCACACATAACTTATATGTATCACCAAAATCAATATCAGATTCATAGAGCTCCTTAATTGTAAACAAAGCCTAATACCTTAGCATCCAATGTAGTCAACAATGTGTGCCTCCTAGAGAGGGCATCCGCCACTACATTGTCTTTTCCCTTTTTATACTTGATAACGTAGGGAAAAGTCTCAATAAACTCCATCCACCTACCATGCCTCCTATCTAGTTTATCTTGACTCCGAAAATGCTTCAAAGACTCATGATCGGAATGCAAAATAAACTCTCTAGGCCACAAGTAGTGTTGCCATGTCTTAAGCTATCTAAACAAAGCATATAGCTCTTTATCATAGGTAGAGTAATTAAGACATGCTCCTTTGAGCTTTTCACTAAAGAAGGCAATAGGCTTACCTTCTTGCATGAGCACGCCGCCTATGCTAGTGCCCGAGGCGTCATACTCCACTTCAAAGGGCCTAGTGAAGTCAGGAAGAGCTAGCAAGGGCACCTCGGTTAAGACCAATTTCAGCTTTCTAAAGGCATGTTCTTGCGCCTCCTCCCAGACAAATGGAGCATGCTTCTTGCAGATTTCCGTCAAGGGTGCGGCAATGGTACTAAAGTCTCTCACAAAGCGCCTATAGAAGCTTGCAAGCCCATGGAAACTCCTTACTTGGCTGATGGATGTTGGCGTGGGCCAATCTTTGATTGCTCTAATCTTCTCCTCATCCACTTGTAGGCCTTGTGTAGTCACTAAAAAACCAAGAAATATAACCTCATTAGTGCAAAAGCTACATTTCTTAAGATTAGCATACAAGTGTTAGCCCTAAGGCTAAGAACTACTTCCCTTAGATGTTCTTCATGCTCCTCTAGGGACCTGCTATAGATTAAAATATCATCAAAGTATACTACAACAAACTTCCCTATAAAATGTCTCAAAACATAGTTCATTAAGCGCATAAAAGTAGAAGGAGCATTAGTTAACCCAAATGGCATAACAAGCCACTCATACAAACCAAACTTAGTTTTGAAGGCTGTTTTCCACTCATCCCCCTCCTTCATTCGGATTTGATGGTAGCCACTCCGTAGGTCTATCTTGCTAAAGGTGGTGGCGCCATGTAGCTCATCAAGCATGTCATCTAGGCGGGGAATAGGGTGGCGGTACTTGATGGTGAAGTTGTTGATAGCTCGACAATCAACACACATCCTCCGTGTGTTGTCCTTCTTAGGCACCAAGAGCACGGGCACGGCGCACGGACTTAAGCTCTCCCTCACGTAGCCCTTGGAGGTCTTGAACTTGCGCTTGGATCTCTTGACTCTCCTTTGGGTTCATTCGGTAGGCTGGTCTATTTGGGAGTGTGGTGCGGGGGATAAGGTCAATTTGGTGCTCAATACCTCTCAAAGGTGGAAGGCCATGTGGTATTTCTTCCGGAAACACATCCTTAAACTCCTCAAGGATGGCTGAGATAGTAGGTGGTAAGCTAGCCTTGGCTCCATCACTCGTCAAGGTGAGCTCCTTACACAACATCATCAAGGTGGTGTCTAAGGGTAGGTAGTCATTTTGTAGCTCAAGTTTGGAAGCTAACAAGGCTGTTGTCGGCTGTTTTGTGGCCGTGGACACAAGGGTGCTAGGCTGGTGCTTAGAAGGCGTGGCTAGGGAGGGGTCTTGGCTCGACGGCTTGCTCCCCTTCTTAGCTTGTCCTTGATCTTGCTCACTTGCCTTCTTCTTCTCAAATGCCTCCGGAATCTGTAAGGGTGTCATAGGCTTAAGAGTCACGGTTTTACCATTGAATACAAAAGAATATCTATTTGTAAAACCATCATGCATAACTCTCCTATCATATTGCCAAGGGCGGCTTAACAACACATGACAAGCTTGCATAGGCACAACATCACAAAAACCGTATCTTCATAATAAACTAAAGTAAAAGTGATCTTAGCTTGCCTATTAACCTTTAAATCACCACATTCATTCATCCAATCCAGCTTATATGGCCTAGGGTGATAAAATGTAGGAATTTGCAACTTAGATATCATTTCGGTGCTAGCAATATTGCAACAACTTCCTCCATCAATAATAACATTACAAACCTTTCCTTTAACCGAGCATCTAGTGTGAAACAAGTTTTCTCTTTGGTTATCTTCACAAGGAGCAGGTTGTACACTTAAAGTTCTCCTAGCTATGAAAGAATTATCATGCTCAAGACTTTTATCAATCTTGGAAGTGTTAGCTAGGAATGAGCTAGAATGATCAAATAACACTCTCTTAGCTAATAAACAATCTCCTTGCTCATATTCAATCCCATCATCATCCAAATCATCATGATCATGCACATTAAGCTCAAAATCATCATTATCATGCTCATGCTCAGATTCGGACTCATATTGCCCTAAATGGTTAACTAGCAAAGTTCTTTTGTTAGGACAATCCTTCATCATGTGCCCTCTTCCTTGGCACTTAAAACATACAATATCCCTAGCTCTAGATGAAGGGTTAGAAGTACTCCCTTGAGTGCCTTTAGGTAGTGTAGGCGTGGACTTGGTAGGGGCTGCATAAGGAGCCTTGCGTGGGCCTCCTTGCTCCAGGGCTAGCTTCTCCTTGCTTGGCACCTCCCGGTTGTAATTCCCTTGTTGGCGGCCTCCTTGGCTCCTCCATGAGCTAGGCGTGTGATGAAGGGTCATCCGAGCCGGTTCCATCTTCAACACCACAAGGAGTCCTAACAAGAGCTCAACCCAAACGCCAAGCGGAGATGGATGCTATCTTCCTAACCATGGTTCAAGAAGCTCACCCAAGCTCACCTCCAATGAGTCCAAGGCCCGTCATGATCCTTAGCCACATTGGACCAGCCAAGAAGAAGTTGAATGGAGCATAGGAGAGCTTCACGTGTGCATGTGCATGGCTGGCGTGAGAAGCTAGTTAGACAGTTTTAAATAAAGCCTAGAATTAGTCTATTTTATGGATTTATTTAAAACACTCTAATTTGTAATTATTGTTTTTATTTCTTTTCTATTTTTAGGAGAGAAGGTCTAGGTTGTATATAAACCATTCTCTCTTCCTTTTTGTGGGTAGAATACGTTAAAACACATTGCCTAAGTGCCAAATTGAATTCCTTTGAGTTCAGCCTATTGTCTTGTGAGAATTGTGGTGTTTGCATAGCTTTCTCGTTCTTGTGTGTGTCAATCTCCTTCGGGTTGGTGCTACAAGTCGAATTGAAGCAACCTCTTCGTGCCTTCGATAACTCTAGATCGATTGTGTGAAGTTGTAAGAAGCGGGGTCGAATCGTCATCGGTTTGGTTCTTGGATAATCGAATCCAAGGGTTCTATCGTTTGTTCCTTTCGGTTCTTCTTTCTTATTTCGTTTTCCCTCTTTGCTTTGCACGTTTTCCTTCATCTTTGTTTGCTGAATTTTGTTTGCTTCTATTCCCGAAAATAGGTTGCTCGTCTAGATCCATTCTTCGCGGCTAATCCCCGTATCAATTGGTATCAGTGACAGGTTGACGTTCAACCTACAAAAAGAGTCGGTAAATCATTCAAAAACCAAAAGTGTCTCGTTTTCTTGTTTGAGTCTTGCTTTGTTTTGAGTCTATTGCCATTGCCATTTCTATTCCAAGTTTTTGATTGAACTAACAAGTTTGTTGCTTTTGTTTGTGAATCTTGGACGCCGGCACCACTCCCACACCACGCCTACACCGCGCCTACCACCAGCCCTTGTGCCGACCACCACGCCGCCATCAGCCTTGTCCCACGTCCAAACACCACACTAAACAAACCCTAAATTTTCAAAAAAAAAAAGAAGAAGAAGGCTGATCCGTCCAGCCTATTTTCCAGCCCCTCTCTCTCCTCCACATTTTCAGCTTATTTTTTTGAATTTTCACCCTTGGTTAGCTATTTACTTGGTCAACTCTATCCTCTTGCAACTAATTAGATTTTCTTAGCATTTTTTGTTTTATTTTTCTTTAATTCCAGCAGTAAGTTAAAAAAAAAAAAGAAAGCAAAATCCGAATTCAAAAAAAAAAAAGAAAGAAAGAAAAGAAAAAGAAAAGAAAAGAAAGAGAAAAGAAATCAGCATTAGTATTCATTTCATTTCATTTCATTCTTGCTAGCTTATTCTTGTTTTATTTCATAGTTTGTAATAGTTGAAGTTGTGCTTGCTAAGTGTTATTGTTCAGCAACCAAAGAGGATTACAAAGGAGCTCATCTCACACAAAAGTTGTGCTTGCTAAGTGTTATTGTTGATCAACCAAAAGGGACTACAAAGGAGCTCATCTCACTCAAAGGGACCAAACACGTTTTGAGTCTTTTCTTCTCTTTTATTGAGTCAAACACATTTTTAAGGTGATTGAAATCGAATTTCGCTTCTACTTTAACGCTTTTGTTTGGCTAAGTATTGAACTCACGTGAGGTTTTTGACTAATACAAGATGAGCCATCAACAACCTTGTTGAGCACCACTAGAGAGTGAGAGTTTGCTTTCGAGTGATACACTTGTGAGGCGTTTTTGTTTTAGCTCTCCTAACGTGTTTGAGTGCTTTAGTGTCTTTGAAAAATGTCAGGAACTCCCACAGGTACGCCAAGCCCCGAGCCTATCACCCCGGAGTTGTTTAACCTTATCAAGGGCTTGACAAATAGCATTGAAGGGTTAACTACAAGGCTGTCCAACTTGGAGGCGTCTAAGGTAGTTCCGGAGCCTCGGCCACTAGGAGGCAACATGCAGGTCGGAGACCACTCGAGGGCTCAACAACAAGGGCAAGACCGAATACCACTCCAAAGCCAACAAGAGGCGTTTCAAGTAGCCTGACACTCTAATGCCACACAGCCCTCTCGGAATGTCCAAGGCTTAGGCCACACCGTGTCCCAAACTGGATGGGGCAATCTTGCTTTCGAGGAGCACGTTTCTATCCCTTCTTCTCCCATTATACATGATAATTTGCAGAATCAAGCTTATGAGCAGGATGAGGACAATGATGGAGATGACGAGGAATGGAGGCCAAACGGACGAAGGGAGCGCCAACAGCCCCTGAGACCTCATGACGGCCGGTGCCAAGACGAGCAGAGGCATGAGCCCTATAGTGGCCAGCCAAGGAGGGAGCGAGATCCGGAGTATGATGGCCTTGGAAAAGTGAAGGTGAAGATCCCAAGCTTTGAAGGCAAATGTGACCCGGACGTGTACATGGCTTGGGAGGCGAAGATAGAGCAAATATGGTCATGCCATAACTTTCCCAAGCATAAGAAGGTACATTACGCAACTCTTGAGTTTATTGATTATGCTATGATATGGTGGGATGATTTGGTGAAGGAAAGGAGGAGAACTTTGGATGCACCGGTAGTTACTTGGGCGCACATGAAGGCCTTGATGAGAGCTCGGTTTGTGCCTCAACATTACACTAGAGAATTGAGGCAAAGGTTGGAGAACTTGAGGCAAGGAGCCATGACCGCCGAGGATACATATAATGCCATGCAAATGGCCATGGTAAAGGCTAATGTGTGAGAGGATGAAGAGACTACAATGGCTAGGTATCTTCTTATTCTCAATTCAAGTTTTTCTAACGAGATAGATCTTTTTCCCTATAGCTCTATGCCAGAATTGCTCCACCTAGCAATCAAAGTAGAAAGGAAAATAAAGGCAAGAAGTCAAGGAGGTAAGGCTGCCTATGGCACGCCTAGCTCATGGAGGAGCCAAGGAGGTCGCCAACAAGGGAATTACAGCCGGGAGGTGCGAAGCAAGGAGAAGCTAGCCCCGGAGCAAGGAGGCCCACGCAAGGCTCCTTATGCAGCCCCTACCAAGCCCACGCCTACACTACCTAAAGGCACTCAAGGGAGTACTTTTAACCCTTCATCTAGAGCTAGGGATATTGTATGTTTTAAGTGCCAAGGAAGAGGGCACATGATGAAGGATTGTCCTAACAAAAGAACTTTGCTAGTTAACCATTTAGGGCAATATGAGTCCGAATCTGAGCATGAGCCTGATAATGATGATTTTGAGCTTAATATGCATGATCATGATGATTTGGATGATGATGCGATTGAATATGAGCAAGGAGATTGTTTATTAGCAAAGAGAGTGTTATTTGATCATCCTAGCTCATTCCTAGCTAACACTTCCATGATTTGTGATAAAAGTCTTGAGCATGATAATTCTTTCATAGCTAGGAGAACTTTAAGTGTACAACCTGCTCCTTGTGAAGATAACCAAAGAGAAAACTTGTTTCACACTAGATGCTCGGTTAAAGGAAAGGTTTGTAATGTTATTATTGATGGAGGAAGTTGTTGCAATATTGCTAGCACCGAAATGATATCTAAGTTGCAAATTCCTACATTTTATCACCCTAGGCCATATAAGCTGCATTGGATGAATGAATGTGGTGAGTTAAAGGTTAATAGGCAAGCTAAGATCACTTTTACTTTAGGCCATTATGAAGATACGGTTTTATGTGATGTTGTGCCCATGCAAGCTTGTCATGTGTTGTTAGGCCGCCCTTGGCAATATGATAGGAGAGTTATGCATGATGGTTTTACAAATAGATATTCTTTTGTATTCAATGGTAAAACCGTAACTCTTAAGACTATGACTCCCTTGCAGATTGCGGAGGCATTTGAGAAGAAAAAGGCAAGTGAGCAAGAGCAAGGACAAGCTAAGAAGGGGAGCAAGCCGTCAAGCCAAGACCCCTCCCTTGCCACGCCTTCTAACCACCAGCCTAGCACCCTTGTTTCCACGGCCACAAAACAGCCCACAACAGCCTTGTTAGCTTCCAAACTTGAGCTACAAAATGACTACCTACCCTTAGACACCACCTTGATGATGTTGTGTAAGGAGCTCACCTTGATGAGTGATGAAGTCAAGGCTAGCTTACCACCTACTATCTCAGCCATCCTTGAGGAGTTTAAGGATGTGTTTCCGGAAGAAATATCACATGGCCTCCCGCCTTTGAGAGGTATTGAGCACCAAATTGACCTTATCCCCGGCGCAACACTCCCAAATAGACCAGCCTACCGAATGAACCCAAAGGAGAGTTAAGAGATCCAAGCGCAAGTTCAAGACCTCCTAGACAAGGGCTACGTGAGACTTTTCCCCATGTTATCAACTATAAAAAGGGAAAAGACAATGTAGTGGCGGATGCCCTCTCTAGGAGGCACACATTGTTGACTACATTGGATGCTAAGATATTAGGCTTTGTTTACATTAAGGAGCTCTATGAATATGATCTTGATTTTGGTGATACATATAAGCTATGTGTGCAAAAAGGTTCCCTAGATAAATACTATTTGTTTGAGGTATTTTTGTTTCGAATTGATAAGGTGTGCATACCTTGGTGTTCCCTTCGATTGTTGCTAGTAGAGGAAGCCCATAAAGGAGGTTTAATGGGTCAGTTTGGGAGGGATAAAACTTATGCTATGCTGCACTCACACTTTTATTGGCCACACATGCTTAGGGATGTTGAAAATGTGCTTAAAAGATGCTTAGAATGCCTTAGAGCTAAGTCTAAAGTGAAGCCTCATGGATTGTACACACCTTTGCCCATCCCAACAGCCCCTTGGGAAGACATTAGTATGGACTTTATTGTGGGATTGCCTAGGACTAAAAGTGGTAGGGACTCGATTTTTGTGGTTGTAAATCGTTTCTCAAAAATGGCTCACTTTATTGCTTGTCACAAAACTGATGATGCAGCCAATGTAGCTAATCTATTCTTTCGGGAAGTAGTTAGGTTACATGGAATTCCAAGGACAATAGTTAGTGATAGGGATGTTAAGTTCTTAAGTTATTTTTGGAAGACTCTTTGGGGAAAGCTAGGCACGAAGTTGTTATTTTCTACATCAAGCCACCCCCAAACTGATGGGCAAACGGAAGTAACTAATAGGACTTTAACCACACTTTTAAGGGTTGTTATCAAAAAGAATCTAAAGGAATGGGAGGATGTCTTGCCACATGTTGAATTTGCCTATAATAGTGTTGTGCATTCGTCTACGTCCATCTCTCCATTCGAGTGTGTTTATGGTTTTAATCCACTAACCCTTTTTGATCTTACGCCGTTGCCTAAGAAGGAGCGAGTGAATTTAAGTGCTAAAACGCAGGTTGAACACATCAAGGAGCTACATAGGAGGACAAGGATTAAGCTTGAGGAGAAAGGCAAATACAACGCAGCCAAGGCAAACCAAGGAAGGAAGAAGGTTATATTTGAGGCCGGTGACCTTGTATGGCTACACTTGAGGAAGGAGAGGTTTCAACAACTTCGGAAGTCCAAGCTCTCTCCAAGAGGAAACATGCCTTTCAATGTGCTACACAAGGCTGGTGACACTGCCTATGTGCTAGACTTGCCGGACAACTATGCTTGTGATCCCACGTTCAATGTGAGGGATCTAAGCCCTTTTCCACCCCTTAGTGATGATCAAGGAAATTCGAGGTCGAATTCTTTTAAAGAAGGGGAGAATGATGAAGGGTCATCCGAGCCGGTTCCATCTTCAACACCACAAGGAGCCCTAACAAGAGCTCAAGCGAAACGCCAAGCGGAGATGGATGCTATCTTCCTAACCATGGTTCATGAAGCTCACCCAAGCTCACCTCCAATGAGTCCAAGGCCCGTCATGATGCTTAGCCACATTGGACCAGCCAAGAAGAAGTTGAACGGAGCATAGGAGAGCTTCACGTGTGCATGTGCATGGCTGGCGTGAGAAGCTAGTTAGACAGTGTTAAATAAGGCCTAGAATTATTCTATTTTATGGATTTATTTAAAACACTCTAATTTTTAATTATTGTTTTTATTTCTTTTCTATTTTTAGGAGAGAAGGTCTAGGCTGTATATAAACCTTTCTCTCTTCCTTTTTGTGGGTAGAATACGTTAAAACACATTGCCTAAGTGCCAAATTGAATTCCTTTGAGTTCAGCCTCTTGTCTTGTGAGAATTGTGGTGTTTGCATAGCTTTCTCGTTCTTTTGTGGTTCAATCTCCTTCGGGTTGGTGCTACAAGTCGAATTGAAGCAACCTCTTCGTGCCTTCGATAACTCTAGATCGATTGTGTGAAGTTGTAAGAAGCGGGGTCGAATCGTCATCGGTTTGGTTCTTGGATAATCGAATCCAAGGGTTCTATCATTTCTTCCTTTCGGTTCTTCTTTCTTATTTCGTTTACCCTCTTTGCTTTGCATGTTTTCCTTCATCTTTGTTTGCTGAATTTCGTTTGCTTCTATTCCCAAAAACAGGTTGCTCGTCTAGATCCATTCTTCGCGGCTAATCCCCGTATCAGCGCGCCATAGGCAGCCTTACCTCCTTGACTTCTTGCCTTCATTTTCCTTTCTACTTTGATTGCTAGGTGGAGAAATTCTATCATAGAGCTATAGGGAAAAAGATATATCTCGTTAGAAAAACTTGAATTGAGAATACGAAGATACCTAGCCATTGTAGTCTCTTCATCCTCTCCCACATTAGCCTTTACCATGGCCATTTGCATGGCATTATAGGTCTCCTCGGCGGTCATGGCTCCTTGCCTCAAGTTCTCCAACCTTTGCCTCAATTCTCTAGTGTAATGTTGAGGCACAAACCGAGCTCTCATCAAGGCCTTCATGTGCGCCCAAGTAACTACCAGGTCATCCAAAGTTCTCTTCCTTTCCTTCACCAAATCATCCCACCTTATCATAGCATAATCAATAAACTCAAGAGCTGCGAAATGTACCTTCTTATGCTCGGGAAAATTATGGCATGACCATATTTGCTCTATCTTCGCCTCCCAAGCCATGTACACGTCCGGGTCACATTTGCCTTCAAAGCTTGGGATCTTCACCTTCACTTTGCCAAGGCCATCATACTCCGGATCTCGCTCCCTCCTTGGCTGGCCGCCATAGGGTTCACGCCTCTGCTCGTCTTGGCGCCGGGCGTCATGAGGTCTCCGGGGCCGTTGGCGCTCCCTTCGCCCGTTTGGCCTCCATTCCTCGTCATCTCCATCACCGTCCTCATCCTGCTCATAAGATTGATTTTGAAACTGTTGAGGATAGTTCGGCATATTATCATGTATAATAGGAGAAGAATGGATAGAAACGTGCTCCTCGAAAGCAAGATTGCCCCATCCTGGTTGGGACACGGTGTGGCCTAAGACTTGGACATTCCGAGAGGGTTGCGTGGATTAGAGTGTCGGGCTGCTTGAAACGCCTCTTGTTGGCTTTGGGGTGGTATTTGGTCTTGCCCTTGGTGTTGAGCCCTCGAGTGGTCTCCTACCTGCATGTTGCCTCCTAGTGGCCGAGGCTCCGGGACTACCTTAGGCGCCTCCAAGTTGGACAGCCTTGTAGTTAACCCTTCAATGCTATCTTTCAGGCCCTTGATAAGGTTAAAGAACTCCGGGGAATTAGGCTGGGGGTTGGGCGTACCTGCGGAAGTTCCTGACATTGTTCAAAGACACTAAAACACTCAAACACGTTAGGTTAGCTAAAACAAAAACGCCTCACAAGTGTATCACTCGAAAGCAAACTCTCACTCTCTAGTGGTGCTCAACAAGCTTGTTGATGGCTCATCTTGTATTAGTCAAAAACCTCACGTTAGTTCAATACTTAGCCAAACAAAAGCTTTAAAGTAGAAGCGAAATTCGATTTCAATCACCTTAAAACGTGTTTGACTCAATAAAAGAGAAGAAAATACTCAAAACGGAAAGGACAAGTTGCACGAATGTTATATGCAACTAAGTATGGACTCAAAATTTGAACTCAAGATAAGCCTTGAAAGAATTTACTCGTCAAGCCTAAGCAAGCAAACCTTGGACACCGAAGGTGTGTGTAGAAGGGCTGGTCAAGGCTAAGGTGTGGCTCGAGTGAAGTGAGCTAGGCGAGGGCCAAGGCGTGGCTAGGCTAGGGTGAAGCTAGGCTAGGCGTGAATGGCTTGGTCCCTTTGAGTGAGATGAGCTCCTTTGTAGTCCTCTTTGATTGTTGAACAATAACACTTAGCAAGCACAACTTCAACTATTACAAACTATGAAATAAACAAGAATAAACTAGCAAGAATGAAATGAAATGAAAGGAATAACTAAGGCGGATTTCTTTTTCTTCTTTCTTTCTTTTCTTTTCTTTTCTTTTTCTTTTCTTTCTTTCTTTCTTTTTTTTTTTTTTGAAACTCGGATTTTCTTTTCCTTTTTTTTTAAACTTAGTGTTGGAATTAAAGAAAAATAAAACAAAAATGCTAAGAAAATCCTAATTAGTTGCAAGAGGATAGAGTTGACCAAGTAAATAGCTAACCAAGGGTGAAAGATTAAAAAAAAATAGGCTGAAAATGTGGAGGAAAGAGGTGGCTTGAAAATAGGCTGGACGATCAGCCTTCTTCTTCTTTTTTTTTTTGAAAGTTTAGAGCTTGTTTAGGGTTGTGTTTGGACGTGGGATAACAGCTGGTGGTGGCGTGGTGGTAGGCACAAGGGACTGGTGATAGGCGCGGTGTAGTAGTGGTGCCGGCATCCAAGATTCACAAACAAAAGCAACAAACTTGTTAGTTCAATCAAAAATTTGGAATAGAAATGGCAATGGCAATAGAGTCAAAACAAAGCAAGACTCAAACAAGAAAATGAGACACTTTTGATTTTTGAATGATTTACCGACTCTTTTTGTAGGTTGAACGTCAATTAGCTCTGATACCAATTGATACGGGGATTAGCCGCGAAGAACGGATCTAAACGAGCAACCTGTTTTCGGGAACAAAAGCAAACAAAATTTAGCAAACAAAGATGCAAGGAAAACGTGCAAAACAAAGAGGGAAAATGAAATAGGAAAGAAGAAACGAAAGGAACAAACGATAGAACCCTTGGATTCGATTATCCAAGAACCAAACCGATGACGATTCGACTCCGCTTCTTACAACTTCACACAATCGATCTAGGATTATCGAAGGCACGAAGAGGTTGCTTCGATTCGACTTGTAGCACCAACCCGAAGGAGATTGACACACACAAGAACGAGAAAGCTATGCAAACACCACAATTCTCACAAGACAAGAGGCTGAACTCAAAGGTTTCAATTTGGCACTTTCACAAATGTGTTTAACATAGTCTCCCTCAAAAAGGAAGAGAGAAAGGTTTATATAAAACCTAGCCTTCTCTCCTAAAAATAGAAAGGAAAAATAAAAAACAATAATTACAAATTAGAGTGTTTTAAATAAATCCATAAAATAGACTAATTCTAGGCTTTATTTAACACTCTTTAACTAGCTTCTCACGCCAGCCATGCACATGCACACGTGAAGCTCTCCTATGCTCCATTCAACTTCTTCTTGGCTGGTCCAATGTGGCTAAGCATCATGACGGGCCTTGGACTCATTGGAGGTGAGCTTGGGTGAGCTTCTTGAACCATGGCTAGGAAGATCGCATCCATCTCCGCTTGGCATTTGGCTTTAGCTCTTGTTAGGGCTCCTTGTGGTGTTGAAGATGGAGCTAGCTCGAATGACCCTTGTGGTGTTGAAGATGGAGCTAGCTCGGATGACCCTTCATCACCAACCAAGATGATTAATGGAGCTTAAATTAAATTTCTAGGTTCTTGGTTTGGTTGGTGTTTTGTCTAAATATGGGCAGGCCCTAGAAAGCATTTCAAGGAAAAACGGAGGCTTGAAATCAGATACAAGGGGCTTCACGTGTGTGCATGTGCATGGCTGGAACATTAATTTAAGTCTGTGGACTTGAGAGGCTGATTAGGAGAGTTAATTAGGCCCATTGTTTGTTCTAATTTGTTGGGCTTTTATTTAAAACTCTCTAAATGTATTTTAGAATTAGTTCTATTTTTCTTTTTAGCAAGAAAAGGCCTAGGATGTATAAAAGCCTTTTCTCTCTTCTTTTTGTAGTTAGACAAGTTTTATATAAATTTTGCCGAGAGCATTTTAGAATTGAATCCAAGAGAATTCAATCATTCTTGTCTCGTGAGTTTGTGTGTGTGATCTGGCTTTCTCGTTCTTGTGTATGTCAATCTCCTTCGGGATTGGTGTTGCAAGTCGAACAAGGCACCCTCTTCGTGCTCTCGATTCTCAGATCGATTGTGTGGAGTTGTAAGAAGCGGGGTCGAATCGTCACTGGTTTGGTTCTTGGATATCAAATCCAAGGGTTCTATCATTGTTCCTTTCGGTTCTTCTTGTCCCTTTCTGTTTTCTCATTTTCATTGTTGTCCATGTTTGTTAATTTTAGGTGTTCTTCATTCTTCAGAACAGGTTGTTCGACTTGATCCGTTCTTTGCAGCTAATCCCCGTACCAAAGATGCAGTATACTTTCTTCTTCCGGAACGGATTATACGTTTTCGCGAATAAGAGATGAGTCAAAGTTTCTTGACTCACCCGAAGGAGCCATGTGATTATGGTCTGGAATTGAGGACCGCGATTTATAGTAACGTATTAAGCTTTAAGCTTAAGGTGGTGTTACTTGAGAATTTACGAGTCGAAGGTTTCAATGGTTTTGAATGGGGAATTTCTTTTGATTTTTCCCCCACAGGGTGTTCTGGTACGGGTTTTGAGGAAAGGTACGAGTCGGAAAACTTGTAACTTTGAGTATCAAGAGATGTGTACGGTGAACGACAAGTCAGGGTATCTTCTCCATAGTGGAAGGCACGTTAAGTAGTGTGGCATATGATTGCCATGTTTGCATGATCGACTTGAAGTCGAAATGTCACCAAGTTGGGTGGAGAGTAAGAAATGACCTTTGTAAGGCGGCCGATATGGTTACTACAACTGTAGTGAAGCCATTTGTGATCACGGGTACGATTGATGAGTTGGAGGTTATATAGATGAGTGTCCATCGATTTTCTGAATCGAGTTGCGATGAAGTCACACAATTATGGTGTTTCAGGTGGTCCCCTAGTGGACTCTAACCTCAGAATTTTAATGACAACTATTGATGCATGAGTGGTACGAAGGAATCTTTATGTTCTTACGTTTGACAATGTCTTGTTGTACTCTCGAAATTGAGAGGAACAAGTTAGGCAGGGACAACGATGATACAGATTATGCAAAACGAGAGGATAAGCAGAGTTGTCTTTGAGATCGGTTATACTTGGTTAGCTTTGAGACGAGGTAAGTCTCCGGACTTACTTAGCTCGCTTTTATGCATTATTCGGATATGTGATTGTGGTGTGTTCTTTGGTTTTGTTTATAATCATGAAACCGGATTAGGATGACTTGGTTATATATATATTGTTGGCCCATTGTTTATTATTACGGGCGGGCTTCTTCACCATTCCACATGATATACGGGAAGAGCTACGTACCACTCTTGTTGGTTACATAGGGACAAAGGCGAAAGTTATTAGACTTCTCGTGTCACATTATGGATAAATGGAATTAGTAATGGAATGACTTAAACAGAGAAGATAAGAATCGGATTGTATGTATATCAACATGATGGGTGTTATGTGTGCTGATGTGTGTGTTTGTGCCCTTGTCATCTTTATAATGCCTAGAATGGGATCTAAGGTTTTATACCGATTGTTGTAGTTGATGTGCAGGTTAGGATGTGGTCGAGTGGTCCGGATGAGTGGGCAGCCGGGGTTCCCGTACATCATAGGTCGTGTATGGGGGATTTGAGTCCTTGTGTTGTGGCTATATATCTGTGTATTGTTAGTGTCGTTGTATAGACGGCTGATGTCTTTTCTTTCTCTATGTATTTTAGGAATCATATCATTACATCAAATGTATTTTCGGATTTGACCTTTATTTGTGTCTTGTTGCAAG
This sequence comes from Fagopyrum homotropicum, assembly GCA_033239125.1. Taxonomy (NCBI): domain Eukaryota; kingdom Viridiplantae; phylum Streptophyta; class Magnoliopsida; order Caryophyllales; family Polygonaceae; genus Fagopyrum; species Fagopyrum homotropicum. The sequence continues at coordinate 67,665,522 of BSWB01000005.1, forward strand.
ATCCGGTGAAATTGTTGTCATGCTAAGGGTCGGGACCCATTGTGAGGTCTCCGCCCCGTAGCATCCCGAGTCCCACGGATTCGGGGTGTTACAGTCCACTCAGACTGACCGTCTGTCTATGTAAGTGGTCGTAAAAAGAAGACTCGAACCTAGGGCGGCATGTACCTGCTTCCAAAACATCGAGGTAAAATGTCCGTTCCTATCCAAGATGATGGTCCTCGGCACTCCATGAAATCTAACAATCTGTCGGGTGAACTCCTCGGCCAAACGACTCACCGGCCATGTTTCCCTAATAGGAGTGAAACATGCGGTCTTTGTTAGCCGATCCACTATCACTGATATCGCACCAAAGCTCCTACTCGGTCTTAGACCGTTAACGAACTCCATGGATATGTCATCCCACTTTCACTGCGGCAGAGGCAGTGGGTGAAGCTTTCCTCCAGGCCTCTAGTACTCGATCTTGACCTACTGGTAGGTCGCACATCGGGCCACATATCTAACTATATCGGGCTTGAGCCCGCCCTACCAAGTAAGGTGTCAAATGAGCCTTATGCATAATCCGCTCTCTGAACTCTCGGTCCAACGGTACACATATTGCCCCTAGCGTCTCAATAATCCGTTTGCCCCTACGGTAAACTCCGGTGTGTCATCTCCGGTCTTCCTCTCTCTCTGATCCTTAAATAACTTGGGCAGCCCTCCTGCTTCTGTTGGATCTATCCGGACATATCAAGTAACTTATCTAACGCGGATAAACGATAGTTTGTATCCGGGAACTGGATATCCTTCTCTAACTCCATCAATTCGCTCTCTAACTGAGGCTGAACCGTAAGCCAAGCTATCGCCTCCTATCAGGGCGTCCTCCTACTCAATGCATTAGCGACTACGTTCGCCTTCCTTGGATGCTCCAAAATCTCTAAGTCAAAATTCTTAATCAGCTCTAACCATCTTCCTTGGCGGTTATTCAACTCCCGCTAAGTGAATATATACTTCAAACTCTTATGGTCTGTGAAGATCTGACACTTAGCCCCGTATAAGTAATGTCGCCAGATCTTCAGGGCATGAATCACTGCCGCTAGCTCAAGATCGTGGGTAGGGTAATTCTCCTCGTATGTCTTCTACTGTCGAGACACGTATGCAATAACCCTACCCCTCTACATCAAAACGCACCCTCAACGCCCTCAGGCTGTGCTAGAATGGGAGCAGAGGTCAACCTCCTCTTCAGCTCCTCAAAGTTGCGCTGACATGGCTTGGACCAGACGAACCTAGAAGACTTCCTTAGCAAGGAACTGAGTAGCCATGCAATCACGGAGAAACCCTCAACAAACCAGCGGTAGTAACCCGCCAAACCCAAGAAACTACGCACCTCCTTGACCACCCTAGTAGGCGGCCATGAAGAAACGGACTCTATTTTCACCGGGTCAACCATAACACCCTCGGCGGAAACTATGTGATCAAGGAACGTCACCTCGGGCATCCAAAACTTGCACTTAGAGAGCTTAGCGTAAAGCTCTCTATCCTGAAGGACCGAAGCACCGTCCTCAGGTGTCCCTCATGCTCCCATCTACTCCGAGAGTATACTAAGATGTCATCAATAAACACTACAATGAACTGGTCCAAGAAGTCGATGAAGATGCCGTTCATCAACTCCATGAAGACAGCGGGTGCATTCGAGATACCCGAATAGCTTCACGACAAACTCATAATGGATGTATCTCGTTTTGAGTGCCGTCTTTGGCACGTCCTCCTCTCTCACCCTCAGCTGGTGATATCCCAATCTCAAGTCAATACGCGAAAACACGGAAGCTCCCTGCAACTGGTCCAACAAATCATCAATGCGCGGTAAGGGGTACTTGTTCCTCATGGTGACTTTGTTCAGCTACCGGTAATCTATACATAGCCTCAAAGATAAGGTTGTGCAAAATCGGACCGGAGCGACCGGAATTTACGGTCCTGTCTACGGTCCAAATTTTTTTGAAAACCCGGGTTACGGTCCGGTCCGGTTTTGGACCGTATAAAAACCATAACCCGGGTTGGATCGTAAACTATGATTATCCTGTCTGGTCCGGTCCACTTCGGTCCAATCCAGGTCCGGTTTTGGACCGAAAAACCTCACCAAAATTGCGCAATTTAGGCACACACCGGTCCGGTCCAGTTCAAAATATTCAAAATTGCACAATTTAGGTACAAACCGGTCCAACCAGGAACCGGTCCGGTCCCGGTCCGGTGTACGATCTAGGATGTCATCAATTTACTATCCACCGGTCTGGTCCGTATGCGCAGCCCTACTTAAAGATCCGTCCTTCTTCCTCACGAAGAGGACCGGTGCACCTCAAGGGGAAACACTCGGGCGTATGAAACCCCTCTCGGCTAACTCATCGAGTTGCTTCTACAGCTCCACCATCTCGATCGGCGCCATGCGGTATGGAGCCTTGGAGATCGGCCCCGTGCCGGGCACCAACTCAATGGCAAAATCAACACTCCTCTGCGGTGGTAGTCCGGGTGGCTCCACGAAAACGTCCTCAAACTCGCATGCCACGGTAATTTCCTCTAGTGACGGATCTGCCTCCTCCTTCATGGTATAACACCAAAAGGCCTTGCATCCTTAACCGATAAGTCTTGCAGCTCGGACCGCGGTAATGACTGTACCGACCTTTCCAAGGTCCTAACCTCGGAATATCAACTCGTATCTTGTCTCTGTAGTGAACATCACGGTCCTCTGGCTGATGTCCAATACGGATATATGGCGGTCCATCCAATCTATGCCTAAGATGACTTCTTCATGCACCAAGTGCATGACATAGAAGTCGCTAACCAATCACTGTTTCCCAAACGAATGGGACAATCGTGTACCCCTCGGGCACCACTAACTTTACCCCCGTCGGGTAGCCCTATCATAAAGGGTCTCCCCTCTACCGTAACTCAGGACAACCTAGCTACACAATCATCGGATATAAAGGAGTGTGTAGCACCCGCATCAAATAAAACCGTGACGGGAAAACCGTGAATCTGATTGTACTTGTGGCTGTTGGCGCCGCCAGATCAACAACACTCCTCAACTCGAAAACCCTGGCCTGAGGGCCTCTAGTCTCGTGGTGACTCCACCACGGCCTTGCCCCTGGGCTAATCCCTGTGAACGAACCTCACACTGGCCTCTCTGATGGGAACCTTGTGTCTGAAAGTGAGGCGGCCTCTACCCACCTCTTGCAACACTAGCAAGTGAAGACCCCTTCTATAAAGGTGCCCCACCCCTTCTGCAATAAGCTGCCCTATGACCCGACTAGCCACAAGAAAAAAAAGTCACAGGAGGTTTCCTACAATTAGGTCTAAGATGTCCATGACCAACGTAGTTATAACACTGTCTCCTTCTCTCTGACGCATGAGAAATACGCAGATAACTAGCACGCCCCTGCACCGGGCTACGCCCCTCTCTTGAGGCTCCTACTCCCACACTAGAAGGTCCGGTCCTTTGCCGCTTGTCCAAACTTCCAGATTGAGTAGTTCTCCTAGGACCTGGTCGGTCCCTCTCATATGTTGAGGCTCGATCCTGGTACTCCGTCAAGGAGTCACAACGGAACCCCACAATAAAGCCAACTCAGACTCCTCCCGGAGGTGCGGCGGGGCCCAATAAAACTAACTCCTCCAAGAAACTTCTAATCACCTCGATCAACGGGACATCCTCAAATCCCGCCTCCAAAAAGTCCTAAACTCTATCCCTCCTCAGGGAAGCTGGGCAGAAACTCTCTATCACAAGGTGATGCGATATTAGGGCCGCGAATGACTAGATATAGATTGGGAATCCTTGAAACCAACAATGACGTTATTCCTTGACCAATGGCACAAAATTCAGATTGTTAAAATAAGAAAATGACGATGGAAAGATGGAAGAAAAGAGGATGAAAGGGGATGTAGGATGTATGGTAGAAGTAGATCCAAAAGAACCAAAAGACTCCATTACAAGAACCTTGATCAGATTGATCAAAACCCAAGCAAGATGATTCCTTCAACCCTTTCTTCTATAACCTTACACAAGCCTTCAATGGAGATAAGCACAAGGAGGGACTAGTATTGACTAGTAGCACCAATCTCTAAAGAGATTAACACACACAAGAACAATCTATCAGGGATTCACAACGATTCAATCAATTGGCTTACTTTATTGATTGAATTTTGTGAATATGAACAAAAGCTCTCAAAGAGACGGTTTATCAAGTTTTGCTAAAATCTATCTTATCAGGAAAGATGCTAAGGGAGGCTTTTTATATGCCTAGAAAGCCTCCTATCTAAAAAAAGGAATAACATTTGTCAAAAAGACAATAAAACAAATAAAACAACTAAAACAAATAAAAATAACCCTTAAAATGTTTTGAACCTAAAGGTTATAAAAAGTCTTTCATTTTATACCAAAAGATGATATAAAATACAAAAGAAGCTCCAAAAGCCTCAATCTTCCATTTCTTACAATTCCGGAACAAGTGTCTCTTCTTTGCTCTTGCATGGATCCAAATCACGTGTGCATGGTCTCCCTTCCACGTCCAAGTTGTCGGGAATCGTCATTAAGGTGACTAAGGAAGCCTCAGTCAACAATGGATCATCAATGGTCTCCTTAGGAGCTAAGTACACCAACAAGTTGGACACCTCCTCTTGAATTGCCCTTGCCCTTGATCTAGTGATTGGCCCTTGCATTGTAAGACTAGTAGGGGCTTTTGGTGATGGTCCCTCATCATACTCCCCTTCTTGGGAAGGATTCGTCCTCGAATCATCACCATCCGCATCACTTGACTCAAAGGGACTTAGATCTCCTACGTTGAAAGTAGGGCTCACTCCATAGTCCTCCGGAAGCTCTAGTACATAAGCATTATTGCCAACCTTACGTAGTACTTTGAATGGTCCGTCTCCCCTAGGTGATAGCTTGGACTTGCGCCTTTCCGGGAACCTATCCTTCCTTAAATGCAACCACACGTGGTCTCCTGGTTCGAACAACACTTGCTCGCGGTTCCTATTAGCCTTGGCCGCCACTTGCCTCCCCTTCTCCTCTAGCCTTTTGCTTGTCCTTTCATGCAGTTCCTTGATGATCTCCACCTGTTTTTCTGCATTAAAATCTACTCGCTCCGCTATGGGCAACGATATAAGATCAAAAGGGGTCAAAGGATTCAACCCATAGACACACTCAAAAGGAGTTAGATTAGTAGAAGAATGTAATGTACGATTATATGCAAATTCTACATGAGGCAAGATATCTTCCTAAACTTTCAAATTATCTTTTAAAACAGCCCTCAAAATGGTTGTTAATGTCCTATTAGTTACTTTGGTTTGACCATCCGTTTGAGGATGACTAGAAGTCGAAAACAGCAACTTCGTCCCTAGTTTACCCCAAAGAGTCTTCCAAAAGAAACTAAGAAACTTAACATCCATATCACTCACTATACTCCTAGGTACTCCATGTAATCTAACAATTTCCCTAAAGAACAAGTTAGCTACATTATAAGCATCATCAGTCTTATGGCAAGCAATAAAATGGGCCATTTTAGAAAATCGATCTACTACCACAAAAATCGAATCTCTCCCCTTCTTAGTCCTAGGTAACCCAACAATGAAGTCCATACTAATATCCTCCCAAGGTGACTTAGGCGTGGGTAGGGTATACAATCCATGAGGTTTCAATCTAGCCTTAGCGTTTAAACACACAAGACATCTCTTAAGCAAGGTCTCTACATCTCTAAGCATATGGGGCCAATAAAAATGTGAATGTAGCATATGATAAGTCTTATGTCTCGCAAAATGCCGCATTAAGCCTCCCATATGGGCTTCCTCAACAAGTAATAGCCTAAGGGAACACTTAGGAATGCACACTTTATCGACTCTAAAGAGAAAACCGACAAACAAGTAACACTTATCAAAGGCTCCTCTAGATGCACATTGCTTAAATATGTCTCCAAAATCAAAATCATCAACATATAGATCCTTAATATAATAGAAACCTACAACCTTAGTGATGAAGGGTCATCCGAGCCGGCTCCATTTTCAACACCACAAGGAACCCTAACAAGAGCTCAAGCCAAACGCCAAGCGGAGATGGATGCTATCTTCCTAGCCATGGTTCAAGAAGCTCACCCAAGCTCACCTCCAATGAGTCCAAGGCCCGTCACGATGCTTAGCCACATTGGACCAGCCAAGAAGAATTTGAATGGAGCATAGGAGAGCCTCACGTGTGCATGTGCATGGATGAAGGCGTGAGAGGCTGGCGTAAGAAGCTAGTTAGAGAGTGTTAAATAAAGCCTAGAATTAGTCTATTTTATGGATTTATTTAAAACACTCTAATTTGTAATTATTGTATTTATTTCTTTCCTATTTTTAGGAGAGAAGGTCTAGGTTGTATATAAGCCTTTCTCTCTTCCTTTTTCTGGGCAGAATACGTTAAAACACATTTTTGAAAGTGCCAAATTGAAACCTTTGAGTTCAGCCTCTTGTCTCGTGAGAATTGTGGTGTTTGCATAGCTTTCTCGTTCCTGTGTGTGTCAATCTCCTTTGGGTTGGTGCTACAAGTCGAATTGAAGCAACCTCTTCGTGCCTTCGATAATTCTAGATCGATTGTGTGAAGTTGTAAGAAGCGGGGTCGAATCGTCACCAGTTTGGTTCTTGGATAATCGAATCCAAGGGTTCTATCGTTTGTTCCTTTTGGTTCTTCTTTCCTATTTCGTTTTCCCGCTTTGCTTTGCACGTTTTCCTTGCATCTTTGTTTGCTGAATTTCGTTTGCTTTTATTCCTGAAAACAGGTTGCTCGTCTAGATCCGTTCTTCGCGGCTAATCCCCGTATCAATTGGTATCAAAGCGAGGTTGACGTTCAACCTACAAAAAGAGTCGGTAAATCATTCAAAAACCAAAAGTGTCTCGTTTTTCTTGTTTGAGTCTTGCTTTGTTTTGAGTCTATTGCCATTGCCATTTCTATTCCAAGTTTTTGATTGAACTAACAAGTTTGTTGCTTTTGTTTGTGAACTTTGGACGCCGGCACCACTCCAACACCACGCCTACACCGCACCTACCACCACGCCGCGACCAGCTTTGTCCCATGTCCAAACACAACACCAAACAAGCCCTAAAACTTTCAAAAAAAAAAATATTTTAGGCTGAATCGTCCAGCCTATTTTCAAGCTACCAACCACCTCTTTCCTCCACATTTTCAGCTTATTTTTATGAACTTTCACCCTTGGTTAGCTATTTACTTGGTCAACTCTATCCTCTTACAACTAATTAGGATTATCTTAGCATTTTTGTTTTATTTTTCTTTAATTCCAACAGTAAGTTTAAAAAAAAAAGAAAAGAAAATCAGAGATTCAAAAAAAAAAAAAAAGAAAAAAAGAAAAGATAAAGAAAAGAAAAGAAAAGAAAGAAAAAAAAAAGAAATCAGCCTTAGTTATTCATTTCATCCTTTGTAGTAACAAAGGAGCTCATCTCACTCAAAGGGACCAAGCCATTCACGCCTAGCCTAGCTTCACCCTAGCCTAGCCACGCCTTGGCCCTCACCTAGCTCACTTCACTCGAGCTACGCCTTAGCCTTGACTAGCCCTTCTACACACACCTTCGGTGTCCAAAGTTTGCTTGCTTAGGCTTGACAAGTAAGTTCTTTCAAGGTATATCTTGAGTTCAAATTTTGAGTCCATACTTAGTTGCATATAACATTCGTGCAACTTGTCCTTTCCGTTTTGAGTCTTTTCTTCTCTTTTATTGAGTCAAACACGTTTTTAAGGTGATTGAAATCGAATTTCGCTTCTACTTTAAAGCTTTTGTTTGGCTAAGTATTGAACTCACGTGTGGTTTTTGACTAATACAAGACGAGCCATCAACAAGCTTGTTGAGCACCACTAGAGAGTGAGAGTTTGCTTTCAAGTGATACACTTGTGAGGCGTTTTTGTTTTAGCTAACCTAACGTGTTTGAGTGTTTTAGTGTCTTTGAACAATGTCAGGAACTCCCACAGGTACGCCGAGCCCCGAGCCTATTTCCCCGGAGTTGTTTAAACTTATCAAGGGCTTGAAAGATAGCATTGAAGGGTTAACTACAAGGTTGTCCAACTTGGAGGCGTCTAAGGTAGTTCCGGAGCCTCGGCCACTAGGAGGCAACAGGGAGGTAGGAGACCACTCGAGGGCTCAACACGAAGGGCAAGACCGAATACCACTCCAAAGCCAACAAGAGGCGTTTCAAGCAGCCCGGCACTATAATGCCACGCAGCCCTCTCGGAATGTCCAAGGCTTAGGCCACGCCGTGTCCCAACCAAGATGGGGCAATCTTGCTTTCGAGGAGCACGTTTCTATCCATTCGTCTCCTATTATACATGATAATATGCCTAACTATCCTCAACAGATTCAGAAGCAAGCTTATGAGCAGGATGAGGACGGTGATGGAGATGACGAGGAATGGAGGCCAAACGGGCGAAGGGAGCGCCAACAGCCCCGGAGACCTCATGACGCCCGGCGCCAAGACGAGCAGAGGCGTGAGCCCTATGGTGGCCGGCCAAGGAGGGAGCGAGATCTGGAGTATGATAGCCTTGGCAAAGTGAAGGTGAAGATCCCAAGCTTTGAAGGCAAATGTTACCCGGACGTGTACATGGCTTGGGAGGCAAAGATAGAGCAAATATGGTCATGCCATAACTTTCCCGAGCATAAGAAGGTACATTTCGCAGCTCTTGAGTTTATTGATTATGCTATGATAGGGTGGGATGATTTGGTGAAGGAAAGGAGGAGAACTTTGGATGCACCGGTAGTTACTTGGGCGCACATGAAGGCCTTGATGAGAGCTCGGTTTGTGCCTCAACATTACACTAGAGAATTGAGGCAAAGGTTGGAGAACTTGAGGCAAGGAGCCATGACCGCCGAGGAGACCTATAATGCCATGCAAATGGCCATGGTAAAGGCTAATGTGCGAGAGGATGAAGAGACTACAATGGCTAGGTATCTTCGTATTCTCAATTCAAGTTTTTCTAACGAGATAGATCTTTTTCCCTATAATTCTATGACAGAATTGCTCCAGCTAGCAATCAAAGTAGAAAGGAAAATAAAGGCACGAAGTCAAGGAGGTAAGGCTGCCTATGGCGCGCCTAGCTCATGGAGGAGCCAAGGAGGCCGCCAACAAGGGAATTACAACCGGGAGGTGCCAAGCAAGGATAAGCTAGCCCTGGAGCAAGGAGGCCCATGCAAGGCTCCTTATGCAGCCTTCCATGGTTTGTGATAAAAGTCTTGAGCATGATAATTCTTTGATAGCTAGGAGAACTTTAAGTGTACAACCTGCTCCTTGTGAAGATAACCAAAGAGAAAACTTGTTTCACACTAGATGCTCGGTTAAAGGAAAGGTTTGTAATGTTATTATTGATGGAGGAAGTTGTTGCAATATTGCTAGCATCGAAATGATATCTAAGTTGCAAATTCCTACATTTTATCACCCTAGGCCATATAAGCTGCATTAGATGAATGCATATGGTGAGTTAAAGGTTAATAGGCAAGCTACGATCACTTTTACTTTAGGCCATTATGAAGATACGGTTTTATGTGATGTTGTGCCTATGCAAGCTTGTCATGTGTTGTTAGTCCGCCATTGGCAATATGATAGGAGAGTTATGCATGATGGTTTACAAATAGATATTCTTTTATATTCAATGGTAAAACCGTGACTCCCTTGTAGATTGCGGAGGCATTTGAGAAGAAGAAGGCAAGTGAGCAAGAGCAAGGACAAGCTAAGAAGGGGAGCAAGCCGTCGAGCCAAGACCCCTCCCTAGCCACGCCTTCTAACCATCAGCCTAGCACCCTTGTGTCCACGGCCACAAAACAGCCCACAACAGCCTTGTTAGCTTCCAAACTTGAGCTACAAAATGACTACCTGCCCTTAGACACCACCTTGATGATGTTGTGTAAGGAGCTCACCTTGATGAGTGATGAAGCCAAGGCTAGCTTACCACCTACTATCTTAGCCATCCTTGAGGAGTTTAAGGATGTGTTTCCGGAAGAAATACCACATGGCCTTCCACCTTTGAGAGGTATTGAGCACCAAATTGACCTTATCCCCGGCGCCACACTCCCAAATAGACCAGCCTACCGAATGAACCCAAAGGAGAGTCAAGAGATCCAAGCGCAAGTTCAAGACCTCCTAGACAAGGGCTACGTGAGGGAGAGCTTAAGTCCGTGCGCCGTGCCCGTGCTCTTGGTGCCTAAGAAGGACAACACATGGAGGATGTGTGTTGATTGTCGAGCTATCAACAACATCACCATCAAGTACCGCCACCCTATTCCCCGCCTAGATGACATGCTTGATGAGCTACATGGTGCCTCCACCTTTAGCAAGATGGACCTACGGAGTGGCTACCATCAAATTCGAATGAAGGAGGGGGACGAGTGGAAAACAACCTTCAAAACTAAGTTTGGTTTGTATGAGTGGCTTGTTATGCCATTTGGGTTAACTAATGCTCCTTCTACTTTTATGCGCTTAATGAACTATGTTTTGAGATATTTTATAGGGAAGTTTGTTGTAGTATACTTTGATGATATCTTAATCTATAGCAGGTCCCTAGAGGAGCATGAAGAACATCTAAGGGAAGTAGTTCTTACCCTTAGGGTTGAACACTTGTATGATAATCTTAAGAAATGTAGCGTTTGCACTAATGAGGTTATATTTCTTGGTTTTGTAGTGACTACACAAGGCCTACAAGTGGATGAGGAGAAGATTAGAGCAATCAAAGATTGGCCCACGCCAACATCCATCAGCCAAGTAAGGAGTTTCCATGAGCTTGCAAGCTTCTATAGGCGCTTTGTGAGAGACTTTAGTACCATTTCCGCGCCCTTGACGGAAATTTGCAAGAAGCATGCGCCATTTGTGTGGGAGGAGGCGCAAGAACGTGCCTTTAGCAAGTTGAAATTGGTCTTAACCGAGGCGCCCTTGCTAGCTCTTCCCGACTTCACTAGGCCCTTTGAAGTGGAGTGTGATGCCTCGGGCATTGACATAGGCGGCGTGCTCATGCAAGAAGGTAAGACTATTGCCTTCTTTAGTGAAAAGCTCAAAGGAGCATGTCTTAATTACTCTACCTATGATAAAGAGTTATATGCTTTGTTTAGAGTGCTTAAGACATGGCAACACTACTTGTGGCCTAGAGAGTTTATTTTGCATTCCGATCATGAGTCTTTGATGCATTTTCGGAGTCAAGATAAACTAGATAGGAGGCATGGTAGGTGGATGGAGTTTATTGAGACTTTTCCCTATGTTATCAAGTATAAAAAGGGAAAAGACTATGTAGTGGCGGATGCCCTCTCTAGGAGGCACACATTGTTGACTACATTGGATGCTAAGGTATTAGGTTTTGTTTACATTAAGGAGCTCTATGAATCTGATATTGATTTTGGTGATACATATAAGTTATGTGTGCAAAAAGGTTCCTTAGATAAATACTATTTGTTTGAGGGATTTTTGTTTCTAATTGATAAGGTGTGCATACCTAGGTGTTCCCTTCGATTGTTGCTAGTAGAGGAAGCCCACAAAGGAGGTTTAATGGGTCATTTTGGGAGGGATAAAACTTATGCTATGCTGCACTCACACTTTTATTGGCCACACATGCTTAGGGATGTTGAAAATGTGCTTAAAAGATGCTTAGAATGCCTTAGAGCTAAATCTAAAGTGAAGCCGCATGGACTGTACACACCTTTGTCAATCCCAACAGCCCCTTGGGATGACATTAGTATGGACTTTATTGTGGGATTGCCTAGGACGAAAAGAGGTGGGGACTCAATTTTTGTGGTTGTAGATCGTTTCTCAAAAATGGCTCACTTTATTGCTTGTCACAAAACTGATGATGCGTCCAATGTAGCTAATCTATTCTTTCGGGAAGTAGTTAGGTTACATGGAATTCCAAGGACAATAGTAAGTGATAGGGATGTTAAGTTCTTAAGTTATTTTTGGAAGACTCTTTAGGGAAAGCTAGGCACGAAATTGTTATTTTCTACATCAAGCCACCCCCAAACTGATGGGCAAACGGAAGTAACTAATAGGACTTTAACCACGCTTTTAAGGGTTGTCATCAAAAAGAATCTAAAGGAATGGAAGGAAGACTTGTCACATGTTGAATTCGCCTATAATAGAGTTGTGCATTCGTCTACTTCCATCTCTCCATTTGAGTGTGTTTATGGTTTTAATCCACTAACCCCTTTTGATCTTACACCGTTGCCTAAGAAGGAGCGAGTGGATTTAAGTGCTAAAATGCAGGTTGAACACATCAAGGAGCTACATAGGAGGACAAGGATTAAGCTTGAGGAGAAAGGCAAATACAACGCAGCCAAGGCAAACCAAGGAAGGAAGAAGGTTACATTTGAGGCCGGTGACCTTGTATGGCTACACTTGAGGAAGGAGAGGTTTCAACAACTTCGGAAGTCCAAGCTCTCTCCAAGAGGAAACGGGCCTTTCAAGGTGCTACACAAGGCTGGTGACAATGCCTATGTGCTAGACTTGCTGGACGACTATGCTTGTGATCCCACGTTCAATGTGAGGGATCTAAGCCCTTTTCCACCCCTTAGTGATGATCAAGAAAATTCGAGGTCGAATTCTTTTAAAGAAGGGGAGAATGATGAAGGGTCATCTGAGCCGGCACCATTTTCAACACCACAAGGAGCCCTAACAAGAGCTCAAGCCAAACGCCAAGCGGAGATGGATGCTATCTTCCTAGCCATGGTTCAAGAAGCTCACCCAAGCTCACCTCCAATGAGTCCAAGGCCCGCCGTGATGCTTAGCCACATTGGACCAGCCAAGAAGAAGTTGATTAGAGCATAGGAGAGCCTTACATGTGCATGTGCATGGATGAAGGCGTGAGAGGCTGGCGTAAGAAGCTAGTTAGAGAGTGTTAAATAAAGCCTAGAATTAGTCTATTTTATGGATTTATTTAAAACACTCTAATTTGTAATTATTGTATTTATTTCTTTTCTATTTTTAGGAGAGAAGGTCTAGGTTGTATATAAGCCTTTCTCTCTTCCTTTTTGTGGGAAGAATACGTTAAAACACATTTGTGAAAGTGCCAAATTGAAACCTTTGAGTTCAGCCTCTTGTCTCGTTAGAATTGTGATGTTTGCATAGCTTTCTCGTTCTTGTGTGTGTCAATCTCCTTCGGGTTGGTGCTACAAGTCGAATTGAAGCAACCTCTTCGTGCCTTCGATAATTCTAGATCGATTGTGTGAAGTTGTAAGAAGCGGGGTCGAATCGTCACCGGTTTGGTTCTTTGATAATCGAATCCAAGGATTCTATCGTTTGTTCCTTTCGGTTCTATTTTCCTATTTCGTTTTCCCTCTTTGCTTTGAACGTTTTCCTTGCATCTTTGTTTGCTGAATTTCGTTTGCTTTTATTCCCAAAAATAGGTTGCTCATCTAGATCCGTTCTTCGCGGCTAATCCCCGTATCACTTAGAATCCATAGTTGTGATTAAAGTATGTCTCCTAGAGAGAGCATCCGCTACAACATTATCCTTGCCCTTTTTATACTTTATGATATAAGGAAAAGTTTCTATAAACTCCATCCATCTACCATGTCTCCTATCTAACTTATCTTGACTCCTAAAATGTCTTAAGGATTCATGATCGGTACGTAGGACAAACTCACTAGGCCATAAATAATGTTGCCATGTTTTTAATACTCTAAACATTGCATAAAGTTCTTTATCATAGGTCGAGTAGTTTAAACATGCTCCCTTTAAATTCTCACTAAAAAATGCTAGTGGCTTACCCTCTTGCATGAGTATTCCTCCAATGCCAATACCCGAAGCATCACACTCGACCTTAAAAGGTTTGGTGAAGTCCGGAAGAGCTAGGAGAGGTGCATGGGATAGCCGCCACTTCAACTCCTTAAACGCCTTCTCTTGAGCATCTCCCCACACAAATGATACCTTCTTCTTTGTCAATGACGTGAGTGGGGCTGCTATGGTGCCGAAATCTCGCACAAAACGTCTATAGAAGGTTGCTAGGCCGTGGAAACTCCTCACTTGACCGACGGTTGCGGGAGTAGGCCATTCCTAGATTGCCTTGATCTTCTCTAAATCCACCTCTAGACCTCTTGTGCTCACTACAAAACCAAGAAAAACAACTTGATTAAGGAGTTGAAAGTACTTCCCTCAAATGTTCCTCATGCTCTTCAAGTGACTGACTATAGATGAGGATGTCATCAAAGTAAACCACAACAAACCTACCATTGTAGTGTCTCAACACGTGATTCATCAATCTCATAAATGTGCTAGGAGCATTGGTTAAACCAAATGGCATCATTCGCGGGTTGGGGCCGCGAATGACTAGATCTAGATTGGGAATCCTTGAAACCAACAATGACGTTTTTCCTTGACCAATGGCACAAAATTCAGATTGTTAGAACAAGAAAATGACGATGGAAAGATGGAAGAAAAGAGGATGAAAGGGGACGTAGGATGTATGGTAGAAGTAGATCCAAAAGAAACAAAAGACTCTCTTATAAGAACCTTGATCAGATTGATCAAAACCCAAGCAAGATGATGCCTTCAACCCTTTCTTCTATAACCTTACACAAGCCTTCAATGGAGACAAGCACAAGGTGGGACTAGTATTGACTAGTAGCACCAATCTCTAAAGAGATTAACACACACAAGAACAATCTAGCAGGGATTCACAACAATTCAATCAATTGGCTCACTTTATTGATTGAATTTTCTGAATATGAACAAAAGCTCTCAAAGAGACGGTTTATCAAGTTTTGTTAAAATCTATCTAATCAGGAAAGAAGCTAAGAGAGGCATTTTATATGCCTAGAAAGCCTCCTTTCTAAAAAGGAATAGCATTTGTCAATAAAAGGAAATAAAACAAATAAAATAACCCTTAAATTGTGTTTGAGCCTAAAGTCTTGTATTTTATACCAAAGGATGATATAAAATACAAAAGAAGCTCCAAAAGCCTCAACCTTCCATTTCTTGCAATTCCAGAACAAGTGTCTCTTCTTTGCTCTTGCATGGCTCCAAATCACGTGTGCATGGTCTTCCTTCCACATCCAAGTCGTTGGGAATCATCATTAGCGTGACTAAGGAAGCCTCAGTCAGCAATGGATCATAAATTGTCTCCTTAGGAGCTAAGGACACCAACAAGTTGGACACCTCCTCTTGAATTGCCCTTGCCCTTGACCTAGTGATTGGCCCTTGCATTGTAGGACTAGTAGGGGTTGTTGGTGATGGTCCCTCATCATAATCCCCTTCTTGGGAAGGGTTCGTCCTCGAATCATCTCCATCCGCATCACTTGACTCAAAGGGACTTAGATCTCCTACATTGAAAGTAGGACTCACTCCATAGTCCTCCGGAAGCTCTAGTACATAAGCATTGTTGCCAACCTTACGTAGTACTTTGAATGGTCCGTCTCCCCTAGGTGATAGCTTGGACTTGCGCCTTTCCGGGAACCAATCCTTCTTCAAATGCAGCTACACGAGGTCTCCCGGTTCGAACAACACTTGCTTGCGGTTCCTATTAGCCTTGGCCGCCACTTGCCTCCCCTTCTCCTCTAGCCTTTTGCGTGTCCTTTCATGCATTTCCTTGATGATCTCCACCTGTTTTCCTGCATTAAAATCTACTCGCTCCTCAATGGGCAACGGTATAAGATCAAAAGGGGTCAAAGGATTCAACCCATAGACACACTCAAAAGGAGTTAGGTTAGTAGAAGAATGTAATGTACGATTATATGCAAATTCTACATGAGGCAGGACATCTTCCCAAGCTTTCAAATTATCTTTTAAAACAGCCCTCAAAATGGTTGTTAACGTCCTATTAGTTGCTTCGGTTTGACCATCCGTTTGAGGATGACTAGAAGTCAAAAATAGCAACTTTGTTTACCCCAAAGAGTTTTCCAAAAGAAACTAAGAAACTTAACATCCCTAGCACTCACTATAGTCCTAGGTAATCCATGTAATCTAACAATTTCCCTAAAGAACAAGTTAGCTATATTATAAGCATCATCAGTCTTATGGCAAGCAATAAAATGGGCCATTTTAGAAAATCAATCTACTACCACAAAAATCGAATCTCTCCCCTTCTTAGTCCTAGGTAACCCAACAATGAAGTCCATACTAATATCCTCCCAAGGTGACTTAGGCGTGGGTAAGAGGGTATACAATCCATGAGGTTTCAATCTAGCCTTAGCCTTTAAACACACATGACATCTCTTAAGCAAGTTCTCTACATCTCTAAGCATATGAGGCCAATAAAAATGTGAATGCAGCATATGATAAGTCTTATCTCTCCCAAAATGCCCCATTAAGCCTCCCATATGGGCTTCCTCAACAAGTAATAGCCTAAGGGAACACTTAGGAATGCACACATTTTATCAACTCTAAATAGAAAACCCTCAAACAAGTAATACTTATCAAAGGCTCCTCTAGATGCACATTGCTTAAATATGTCTCCAAAATCAGAATCATCAACATAGAAATCCTTAATATAATAGAAACCTAAGACCTTAGAATCCATAGTTGTGATTAAAGTATGTCTCCTAGAGAGAGCATCCGCTACAACATTATCCTTGCCCTTTTTATACTTTATGATATAAGGAAAAGTTTCTATAAACTCCATCCATCTACCATGTCTCCTATCTAACTTTTCTTGACTCCTAAAATGTCTTAAGGACTCATGATCGGTACGTAGGACAAACTCACTAGGCCATAAATAATGTTGCCATGTTTTTAATACTCTAAACATTGCATAAAGTTCTTTATCATAGGTCGAGTAGTTTAAACATGCTCCCTTTAATTTCTCACTAAAGAAGGCCAGTGGCTTACCCACTTGCATGAGTACTTCTCCAATGTCAATACCCGAAGCATCACACTCGACCTCAAAAGGTTTGATGAAGTTCAGAAGAGCTAGGAGAGGTGCATGGGACAGCCGCCACTTCAACTCCTTAAACGCCTTCTCTTGAGCATCTCCCCACACAAATGACACCTTCTTCTTTGTCAAGGACGTGAGTGGGGATGCTATGGTGCTGAAATCTCGCACAAAACGTCTATAGAAGGTTGCTAGGCCGTGGAAACTCCTCACTTGACCGACGGTTGTGGGAGTAGGCCATTCCTGGATTGCCTTGATCTTCTCTCCATCCACCTCTAGACCTCTTGTGCTCACTACAAAACCAAGAAAAACAACTTGATTAGTACTAAACTCACATTTCTTCAAATTAGCATACAAATATTCAATTCTAAGAGTTGCAAGTACTTCCCTCAAATGTTCCTCATGCTCTTCAAGTGACTTACTGTAGATGAGGATGTCATCAAAGTAAACCACAACAAACCTACCAATGAAGTGTCTCAACACGTGATTCATCAATCTCATAAATGTGCTAGGAGCATTGGTTAAACCAAATGGCATCTCTAGCCACTCATAAAGACCAAACTTGTTCTTGAATGTTGTTTTCCACTCATCTCCCTCCCTCATTCTGATTTGGTGATAACCACTCCTAAGATCTATCTTAGAGAACAATGTGGCTCCATTCAACGCATCTAACATGTTATCTAAACGTGGGATAGGATGGCGGTACTTAATGGTGATGTTGTTGATGGCTCTACAATCAACACACATCCTCCATGTATTGTCCTTCTTAGGCACTAAGAGGACGGGAACGGCACTAGGACTCAAACTCTCCCTTATATAACCCTTATCTAGGAGTTCTTGGACTTGGTTTTGGATCTCTTGGCTCTACTTAGGGTTCATCCTATAGGCTGGACAGTTTAGGAGGGTAGCATCGGGAATAAGATCTATTTGGTGCTCAATACCTCTAAAAGGTGGAAGGCCAACCGGAATCTCGTCAGGAAACACATCACTAAACTCATCTAGGATAGCTAGGAAGGGCTTAGGTAGGGTTGCCTTGGCTTCATCACTCAAAGTCAGTAAGCTCTTGCACAAGCTCACAAGAATGGCATCTAAAGGGGTGTAATCTAGGATGTACTCCTCCTTGGATGCTAGAAGGACACTAGAAGGTGTGGCTAATAGGGTGGTACTAATCTTGGCCGTGGGTTCGGTTTTAGACCGTGAGCTATCCCTTCTCTTTTTCACCTCATTTTGCTCCACACTCAACTCCTTCTTCTTCTCATAAAATTCAGCAATCTGCAATGGTGTCATAGGCTTAAGAGTTATTGTTTGACCATTAAATTCAAAGGTATGCCTATTAGCAAAACCATCATACTAGACTCTCCTATCAAATTGCCATGGACGTCCTCATAGCTACCTAAAGTGATAGTAACTCTAGCTTTCCTATTTACTTTTAATTCTCCACAATCATTCATCCAATGCAATTTGTAAGGCCTAGGATGATAAAATATGGTAATTTGCAACTTATTAATCAAATCAGTGCTAGCTATATTGCAACAACTACCTCCATCTATGATCATATTACACACCTTCCCTTTAATTAGACATCTAGTATGAAAAAGGTTCTCTCTTTGATTATCCTCACACGGAGCTAGCTTAGCATGCAAAGTTCTTCTAGCTATTAATGATTCTTCATGCTCATAGTCAATGCCCTCATCAGTATCACTACCAATTTCATGCAATCCATTAAGGTGGGTGTTATCAACATTTTCATGCTCATCCTCACTCTCATATTGTTCAAATTGGTTTAAAATTAGAATTTTCTTATTAGGACAATCCCTTATTTAATGACCTCTACCTTGACATTTAAAACACACAATATCTCTAGAACGAAGAGTAGAGTTAGAGGTACTCCCTTTAGGACCACTTGAAGGCTCATTCAAGGGTCTAGAAGATGAATGAGGTGTTGAGCTCCTTCTTTGTGCTCCTTGGTCCATGGTAGATGCTTTTCGGTCCTCCTTGGTGGATGTAGGCTCACGGATGTAGGATCCTTGGGGCCGGCTGTTTTGTGCTTTCCATGAGCTTGTAGCTCCAAAGCTTGTCTTGGCACCTTGGTTCCTATCCTTTGTCTTCTTCTCTACTTTGATTGCCAAATACAGCAGCTCCACCATGGTACTATAACGATACAAATCAATTTCATTAGCCAAAGATGAGTTTAAAATACGTAGATACCTAGCCATTGTAGACTCCTCATCTTCAACCATATTAGCTTTCACCATTGCCATTTGCATAGAGGTGTAGATCTCTTCGGCACTCGTGGCTCCTTGTCTAAGGTTCTCCAACCTTTGCCTTAGCTCCCTAGCATAATGTTGAGGTACAAAACAAGCTCTCATCAAGGCCTTCATTTGTTCCCATGTAGTGATGGCCGGATCCAAGGTTCTTCTTCTTTCCTTGACAAGATGATCCCACTATACTAGTGCATAGCCTTGGAACTCCAATGATGCAAGTTGGACCTTCCTTTGCTCTCCAAAGTGATGTCAAGACCAAATTTGCTCCAATTTAGTCTCCCAATCCATGTAAGCATACGGGTCACACTTGCCGTCAAAACTAGGAATCTTTGACCTTCACTTTCCCTATTCCATCTAGCTCTTGATAAGGCCTAAATGGCTCATATTCTCGTCCTCTCTTTGGCTGTGGATGACGCCTAGCGAACCCTCTCCACATACCTTCTTCCTCAACATCCTCTTGTGGCTCCTGAAAATCATCCACAAAACCTTGCACATTAGGTGTTCTAGGAAGAGTGTTAGTATGTCTCATACCTTGCCCTTGAGGGGTTCTTTGGGGTGATTCAGGGG
This sequence comes from Fagopyrum homotropicum, assembly GCA_033239125.1. Taxonomy (NCBI): domain Eukaryota; kingdom Viridiplantae; phylum Streptophyta; class Magnoliopsida; order Caryophyllales; family Polygonaceae; genus Fagopyrum; species Fagopyrum homotropicum. The sequence goes on from BSWB01000005.1 coordinate 67,685,188, forward strand.
CTGTTTCTCTAGGGGCATCTCTAGATGTGCCTCCTAGCTCGAAAGTGGACATCGGTTGTGGCGTGGCTGTGGGTGCTGGTCGAGGCTCCAACGTGTCAATCCGGTGTGTCAATCTTGCCACCGAATCCATTAGTTGCTTCAACATAGCAAATGTCTCCGGGTGCATTGACTCACTACTGTGGGACTTGCTTGGACTATTAGACCTAGACATGATCAAAAAAACACACAAAACAAGCAAACTAGTTGAATTAGATAAACCAGAAAATTCTCACAAGTGTTTACTCTCACTCTCACACTCAAGTTGTGTTGATCACAAGCTATTTGATGCAATTGACTTGGATGGAGTAAAACTCCTTCGAAGATCAATGCCTTAGCTCAACTAGCACACTCCTTGACTTGAAGAAGGGTGATACACGGCTGCTTGAAGATTCACAACAGAAAACGTCAAGATAGACACTAAGAAGCTGAAATAAGACTCAAGACTCAACTAGTATGGCTTGCTAGCAATGTTAACTAGCTAAATCACACAAAATACTCAAAAAAGACACAAGACTCAAAGATAGATGCAAAAGGCTGATATGGACTCGAAAAGATGGTAAACACAAGTCTCAAAGAGAGCTTCACTTACCTTGTCCTTATGCAATAGAAAGAGATATGGCCGGTTGTGGTGTTTAACGTTGGCTTTTGGGTAATGGTGATAGATAAGAAATGAGGTAGGTAACTCTTGTTTGTAGTCTCAATGATCCTTTCACAATCAGATTGCAAAAACACTTGTTTTTCTAGCTTCTACACAACTTAGGTTAGTATAGAATATGATATGAAATGTATGATATGTAGGATGATGAAAATATATGAGAAAATATTTCTTTTTCTTTGTTTTTTTTTGTGTCCTTGGCTGACGTTTTTGTGGAAGAAAATAGGAGAGAGGAATGAAATTAAAAATTAAAAAGAAATAAGTGATAACTAACTAGAAGTAGTCTCTTGTTGTTGCTACAAATAAGGAGCTTTTGTGGCCCTCTCCTCTCTCTTGCAATGGCTGATTTGTTTTAGAAGAGTGGTTCCCCCTTTGCTTTTCTTTTGATTGTTTTTTTTATTGGACGGTTATTGCCAAGAGAAAAGAGCTGGACGTTTTTTGATGAACAATGGCTGATGAAGGTGATGTAGAATGGCTTGACAATGGCGGTTTTGGCTTGGCTTTCTCTCTTCTCCAATAAACACAAGAAACAAAGCAAATTAGACTCAAATAGACTCTTAAGATGAAGCAAATGACTCAAACAAAGAAAAGATTCAAAGAAGATACACAAACCGTCAATGGTGATGGCTGATTCCGGACTCGCAATCAACTAGCTCTGTACCACTTTGATGCGGCTTGGGCCCGCGAATGACTAGATCTAGATTGGGAATCCTTGAAACCAACAATGACGTTTTTCCTTGACCAATGGCACAAAATTCAGATTGTTAGAACAAGAAAATGACGATGGAAAGATGGAAGAAAAGAGGATGAAAGGGTACGTAGGATGTACGGTAGAAGTAGATCCAAAAGAACCAAAAGACTCCCTTACAAGAACCTTGATCAGATTGATCAAAACCCAAGCTAGATGATGCCTTCAACCCTTTCTTCTATAACCTTACACAAGCCTTCAATGGAGACAAGTACAAGGAGGGACTAGTATTGACTAGTAGCACCAATCTCTAAAGAGATTAACTCACACAAGAACAATCTAGCAGGGATTCACAACGATTCAATCAATTGGCTCACTTTATTGATTGAATTTTTTGAATATGAACAAAAGCTCTCAAAGAGTTGGTTTATCAAGTTTTGCTAAAATCTATCTAATTAGGAAAGAAGCTAAGGGAGGCTTTTTATATGCCTAGAAAGCCTCCTTTCTAAAAAGGAATAACATTTGTCAATAAAAGACAATAAAACAAATAAAATAACCCTTAAATTGTTTTGAGCCTAAAGGTGATATAAAGTCTTGTATTTTATACAAAAAGATTATATAAAATACAAAAGAAGCTCCAAAGGCCTAAATCTTCCATTTCTTGCAATTCCGGAACAAATGTTTCTCCTTTGCTCTTGCATGGCTCCAAATCACGTGTGCATGGTCTCCCTTCCACATCCAAGTCGTCGGGAATCGTCATTAGCGTGACTAAGGAAGCCTCAGTCAGCAATGGATCATAAATGATCTCCTTAGGAGCTAAGGACACCAACAAGTTGGACACCTCCTCTTGAATTGCCCTTGCCCTTGATCTAGTGATTGACCCTTGCATTGTAGGACTAGTATGGGTTGTTGGTGATGGTCCTTCATCATCACCAAAAAAGTGGTAACAGAGCTAGTTGATTGCGAGTCCGGAATCAGCCATCACCATTGACGGTTTGAGTATCTTCTTTGAGTCTTTTCTTTGTTTGAGTTATTTGCTTCATCTTAAGAGTCTATTTGAGTCTAATTTGCTTTGTTTCTTGTGTTTATTGGAGAAAAGAGAAAGCCAAGCCAAAACCGTCATTGTCCAGCCATTCTACATCACCTTCATCAGCCATTGTTCATCCACATACGTCCAACTCTTTTCTCTTGACAATAACCGTCCAAAAAAACAATCAAAAGAAAAGCAAAAGGGGGACCACTCTTCCAAAACAAATCAGCCATTGCAACAGAGAGGAGAGGGCCACAAAAGATCCTTATTTGTAGCAACAACAAGAGACTACTTCTAGTTAGTTATCTCTTATCTCTTTTCAAAATTTAATTTCATTCTTCTCTCCTATTTTCTTCCACAAAAACGTCAGCCAAGGACCACCCAAAAAAAAAACAAAGAAAAAGAAAATTTTTCTCATATATTTTCATCATCCTACATATCATACATTTCATATCATATTCTATACTAACCTAAGTTGTGTAGAAGCTAGAAAAACAAGTGTTTTTGCAATCTGATTGTGAAAGGATCATTGAGACTACAAACAAGAGTAACTACCTCATTTCTTATCCATTACCATTACCCAAAAGCCAACCCGCATCACAAGGCGCAACAACTGATCCATCCTGATAACTCCACTTCGAAATGTCCTCCAAAAAAATTGAGCCTGGTCTCGGAATAGCATTTGAACCAGCTCAACCTGTCGATCCTCCGGGCATCGGATCGCCTCTAACGTAGACTCTACGTGTCCAATCCAGTGCTCGACCTCCAACCCTACCTTTCCGTCGAAGTAGGGTACATGTTGCTCGTTGAAAAGCCTTCAACCACGAATCCGGTCTAGGTGACCTCGACTCATTTCTAGCCCCGGCACCCTGAATAGTTATCTCTGGTGCAACTCTCTCTAGTGCAGCCCCGATCTATGTCGCCCTCTGCTAGACCTCAACTGATCTTTCCTATACGGGAGGTGCGGGAGGTGGTGCTCTCATCCAAAATGCCTCCTCAACTCGCTAGACATACTCTCTAAACATGGAAGCTCCTATGGACGCTCCACCGGTCTCGGCCGATGGAGAACTCTGCGCTCCTGACCTCACAGCGGTCCTATCCCTATCCTCAGGAATGATACTCTCTACAACATCCTCCACATGAACCTTTACTGCTGGTGGATATGCAATTGGCGGGTCCGCAATGGGGATACGTCCCCGTCCTTTCGCTCTTGGAGGTCTCCCTACTCGTCCCCGTCTCGGGATAGTAGGAGGTAGAGGGGGTCTACCCCTTGCTGGTCCTATGTACGTGGTAGCTCTCGTGCATACCATTTGATATCGTATGACGTATATTTATATAAATATATATGACTTATGATCTCTGTACGTTATAAACGGTAGAAGCAAAATAATAAGCATAATCCATTTACATAGCTAAGGCATATAAGGTCCAACATCCTAAGGTCACATATATATAACTATGTATATACAAATCCAAAAATGCCTAAGTCCACATATATAATTATACATATACATATATCAAATCCAATAACTATGTCGTCGAGGTCTACGGAAGGAGTGATGGTCCCGTACATTCTATCTCAATACCAACTCATGCACATGATTTTAAAAACAAAAGGTCAGAACCCTCGAGGGTTCTATTTAGTCCTCATTCGGCCCTTAGAAGTTGCGAGTGTCATTGTTGTCAACCTAGGGCGCTGATACCATATTGTAATACCCCAAATCTGCGGGACTCGGGATGCTACGGGTGGAGACCTCACAATGGGTCCCGACCTATAACACCTCGAATCCACGGGACTCGGGACACTATGGGCGAGACCTCACAATGGGTCCCGACCCTTAGTCTGACAACAATTTCACCGGACCTTTCCAACAAGGCACAAATAATGGCAAAACTCAAAACGTTTATAATGTATGCGCGAGAATGAAAAGTAGAATACAAGGTGGAAACTCAGCCGAGTTCTCAAAATGACACAACTCCAAATATTTAAATCCATACATGTAACGTAACAATATAATCCAACAACATAAAAGCATAAACCATCCCTGTCCTATAATGTACGGGACCCCCGACTGTCCACTCCTCCACCTCACTCAGCGGCGTCCCTAACCTGAAGGGCATCTACAACAACCGGTTTAAAACCGTTAGCTAGCAATTCAAATATAAGATGGACGATAAGGCACAAACACATATAATAAAAAAGTAAACAGACAAAATACTCGCATAGAAGTCCGGTTATTATTATATTTTAGGGGTTATTCCCTTACTATTTCCCATTTTGTTGTGACACGGAAATCACAAGGTTCCCGCCCTTGTCCCCTTTCACCTAATAGGTTTGCACCGGATGCAAATCAGCATAACCTGTTGGATTGTTCGCAAGGCACCTCCCAAAAACCCCATTTTGGGCCGGACAAGCGATCACTGCCGTTATCATACACTTGGGTCAATTATACAATAAACAAGTCCACATCCTAATCCAGTTAATAGCTACATCATGATAGTCAAAAACAATAACACACGCCACCCGCACGTCACAACTCATATGTGAAAACTAGCTAAGTGAGTCAGTAGACTTACCTCGTCTCCAAGCTAACAATAATAAACGATCACAACTCCCCGAAGGAAACAACCACACCCAGATCCTTAAGAGGCACACATCATCATACTTTTGAATATACAACGCACGGACATCCCAAAACCACAACCGAACACAAGACCTAGCAATATACAAGCTACGAACGCTCCTAAACCTTAGGAAGCCGAGAACTCGGTGAACATGGAAAAGCAAGCAACAACAACCCCCAATCTAAACAAAGATAAACACCACCCACAAACTGGAGTAAGATCACAAGCTAGAATAGAGATCATAAGGTCTTCACACACACAAGATTAACAACGATTCCAACGAGTTCTAAGGACACCTAGTCCACAACCACTAGATGGCATTCTCATCTATCCTAGGTCCACCCTAAGCATGCTACTCTCTTGTATCAACCTCTAAACAAAGGAAGGCACCGAGAAGGAAGGAGGTGAGGAGCCTACTATTGAAGAAACACAGCCGCAGAGTCAATCTGGCGCCCTTGTGAAGCCCTATCGCCGCCCCTGCGGCCTCTTGGCGCTGCCCCTGCGTCTTGGCGCCGCGCCTGCGGTGGCTTGAGCCGCTCCTGCGGTGGCTTGGACATGCCCCCGCGCCTTTGATGACCGGCCCCCGCGGTCGAGCAGCAGAGATGTCGTCTTCTTCGTTTCTTCGACTGTGCTTTTGCTCCAAATGCTTCCTTCTCTGGCTAGGCCTTCTCCAAACTCCAACCGGAGTATGTACGACCTCCCTCACAACCTAAAGGGGCTAAGAACACATGCATGCAAGGATTTACAGAAAATCTTCCTCAAGAGCTTTATCCATGGCAACGGATGAAGGAGAGGAGAAGAAAGAGTAAACAACAAAGGAGGGAAGGGAGGAAGAGGAAGAAGCTTACCAAACTGGATCTTGAATATGTTCTACTACAGCTCACACACAAGCAGTCCAAGAGAAGAGAAGAAAGGAAGCACAAGGGAGAAGTGGGAGAGAAATGAGAACCGTGAAAGGAAAAGTGAGGAGAGGGGAGAGTTTGGTTGAAGAAGGTGGGAGGGAAACAAGGGGTCAGCTGACCTCTTGTCACCTCAAGCTAGGAACGAGGGGTTGGAAAGCGGGAAAACGAAGAGTCGGGGTGAGGGCTTTTAGAATAAATCCCGACACTCAACACCCCGTGCCTACAGAAAAACTGAGCCGCGCACGCGGGAAGATCGATAAACCTCTCGACAACCGGAATAAAAATTTTGGATGTTACAACTAATCCCCCTAAAAACAAGTTTTGTCCCGAAACTTGCTAAACGCGAAACTCACAAACAACACATCTCGAAAACCGTAGGGAACATGTAACGTCAATATCAACCCTCAAATCCAAAGGTCACTCACATAACCACATCATTACCTCGCAAGGTAGCCACACACACATGTATATAAGTAGAACACAATACATATCACATCACAAATTACATAGGCATAACCAAGGAAAGAGCTCAGGACAGGCCCGACTATCCAATCGATGTCACTAAACCTGCGTAAAACTCGGGATAGTTCCTCCAGATACTATCCTCGGTCTCCCATGTAGCCTCATCGGCTCCTCGCCTCGACCACTGCACTCTCCCCACCGGTATCTCCTTCAATTGAAGGCGTCTCGTACTACGCTCTAAAACTACTATCCGGTGCTTTGTAAAAGTGATGAAGGGTCATCCGAGCTAGCTCCATCTTCAACACCACAAGGGTCATCCGAGCTAGCTCCATCTTCAACACCACAAGGAGCCCTAACAAGAGCTCAAGCCAAACGCCAAGCGGAGATGGATGTTATCTTCCTAGCCATGGTTCAAGAAGCTCACCCAAGTTCACCTCCAATGAGTCCAAGGCCCATCATGATGCTTAACCACATTGGACTAGCCAAGAAGAAGTTGAATGGAGCATAGGAGAGCTTCACGTGTGCATGTGCATGGCTGGCGTGAGAAGCTAGTTAGAGAGTGTTAAATAAAGCCTAGAATTAGTCTATTTTATGGATTTATTTAAAACACTATAATTTGTAATTATTGTTTTTTATTTTTCCTTTCTATTTTTAGGAGAGAAGGCTAGGTTGTATATAAACCTTTCTCTCTTCCTTTTTGAGGGAGAGTACGTTAAACACATTTGTGAAAGTGCCAAATTGAAACCATTGAGTTCAGCCTCCTGTCTTGTGAGAATTGTGGTATTTGCATAGCTTTCTCGTTCTTGTGTGTGTCAATCTCCTTCGGGTTGGTGCTACAAAACGAATCGAAGCAACCTCTTCGTGCCTTCGATAATCCTAGATCGATTGTCTGAAGTTGTAAGAAGCGGGGTCGAATCGTCATCGGTTTGGTTCTTGGATAATCGAATCCAAGGGTTCTATCGTTTGTTCCTTTCAGTTCTTCTTTCTTATTTCGTTTTCCCTCTTTGTTTTGCACGTTTTCCTTGCATCTTTGTTTGCTGAATTTCGTTTGCTTTTGTTCCCGAAAACAGGTTGCTCGTCTAGATCCGTTCTTCGCGGCTAATCCCCGTATCAATTGGTATCAAAGCTAATTGACGTTTGTTACGCTAAAAAGTGTGCACGCAATAAGCCTTAAATTTATACTCGTTATATTTATCCTAACTTCTAGCGCACCCGCAGTGTACGGGACGTTTGTAGTATGGATAGTATTCCGAGGTCGAACACAAAGACTAAGGTGAAATTGATTCGGTTTTGTGATTAAGTTTAGTGAAGGTCTAAGGTTAGAAAAGAGGGAAACAAAGAAATGAAAACCTCAATTGTTTTTGGTTGGATTTTTGGTGATCAATCAAAGATCACAATTCATGCAAAGTAAACAATCAAACTAGACTAAAAATCTGCACAAATGAACAAACCAAACAAGATGGATCAAAGAAAGAGAAGACGGATTCTAGGGGTCGGAAATTCCGGTTATGGCATAAAACTCAAGTCATCTATTCATTCTTTGGATCTCACTATGATATGTTGGGATTTAGTGTTTCTAATTTGGGATCAATTACCGGGTAAGTCTCATGATCCAACTAGTCCACTTCTAAGATCTCATTACCGGGTAAGTCTCTAAGATCTTAAAGATAGGAATTCTACGCAAACCGGATTGTTAATTAGGGATCTACCTATCCTTACCGGGTAAGTCTTGGAAAAGGAAGTCCTAATCAACTATCCTAGCACATCTAATCCAATGGCGGCTTATTAGGCTCACCATTACCTAAGGTTTGCTATTTTAGATTCTAAGGGCAAGGATTACCGGGTAAGTCTCTCCTAACTCTTAGCCACTACACTAAGTCACCCTAGAATAGGTTAAACTCAGCAAACACTTAGGGTTTCAACAATTCATAGGTCTTAGGCAAGGTCCGTCGAACCAGGAAAATCACGGTTTGTTCTACAGAAACCACGACCGTGGTTCTTCAAGAACTACCCGTGATTTCTAACAGGAACTACGTTCACAAACAAAAATCATCCAAAGGTAAATCTAAGTTTGTCCTATCATAGTTCTAGCCATAACCTTTCTTTCCTTACCCTAGAACCGCATCAATTTAGCCTACAACATTCATAATGGAACTCAAAACAAACAAACATGAAATCAAAACATCCATTGCAAGATAATGAAAGAAAAGGGATGAACAAGTAAACTTAATCCAAAACTAAGCTTGGTACATCTAGGAATAGATGTGCACGCAATAAGTCTTAAATTTATACTCGTTATATTTATCCTAACTCCTAGCGAACCCGCAGTGTACGGGACGTTTGTAGAAAGGTAAGCATTCCGAGGTCGAACACGAAGACTAAGGTGAAATCGAGTCAAGCAATGATCAAAGATAGTGTGAATCTAGACTAAGATAAGATGAGAAACAAAGAAAATGGAAAAACACAATGTTTTTGTTGGATTTAGTGGTAATCAAACAAAGATCACAAGTCAAGCAAGATGATAAACAACTAACAACTCAAGCTAGCAAACGAACAAGTAACACAAAGCACAAGGATAATGATCAAGAGAGATAAGTAGATTCTAGAGGTCAAGATTTCCGGTTATGGCATAGGATTCAAGGTTCTAAGGATTCTAAGGACAAGCTGCGGTGTTTGGGAAAGAATGTTCACTAATGGAAGCGATTACCGGGTAAGTCTCTCACTTCACTAATCCCGCATCAAACTCCTATCACCGGGTAGGTCTCAAGAGGTTAGAGTAAGGAATTCCGCTATAACTAGATGCTACTTAAGGGTAACCCTCTCCTTACCGGGTAAGTCTCGGAATAGGGAAATCTCAAGCAATAATCCTAGCACACTCGATCCAATAGCGGCTTATGAGGCTCACTACTACCTAGCATTCATCATCTTAGGTATCTAAGATCGGAAATCATCGGGTAGATCTCTTCCCTCACTTAGATTGGTAGCATTAGGTGATACTAAGCTAAATTAGGCTTGACAAACACTAGGATTTAACAAACAAAGACCCTAGCATGCAGATTCATCAATTAAAGAGCAACAGAGAAGAAAATCGGGTGGATCATACAAAAAATCGGACGATCTAGATGAAGAACAGGTCGATTTTTGTCTCTGGAATGGGTTTCGTGCATACAAATCATCCTAAACTAACATATAAGTCCATCCTATCATCACCCAAGCCATAACCATCAATCCATCACTCTAGAATCACAATAAACTAGCCAATAATATGCATATCAAGATCCGAAATCATCAAACAAGCATACATGGTGTTCATAGATGGATAATGAAAGATAAGCAAGAAAACCAATAAATCTCAACAAAATCCAAGTTGTAGCAAGACTTACAAACTCTTAAATGAAGATTCAAAACGTTCTTAACAATCCTTGCAATTAGTTCTTCAATCCAAGACTACAAAATCACTCAAAATCACTCTAAACTCCTCGAATGGTGTTTTTCTTCTTCCTTCAATCTTTGAGAGCTTTTCTTCTCCTCCAATCTTCCTACCAAAATTGATGAGTTGTGAATGAGAGTGTGGGAGAGGAGAGATGCTCAGCAACCACCTGCAGGACCACTTATATTCTCCACCATGAGCAAGGCCGGACAAGAGATCGTTGGACACGTGGCTTAAGCTGTCAAAGGCCCAAAAATCGACCCAGAGGAAAAAATCGGCCGATTTTCCTGGGTGTAGGTCGATTTTCTTCAACAGAAGCATGCTATGATCGTCTAGCCATGAGTTGCTCCATTGCTTGCACCAATGGTGGTCTTTGTGTCCTTTGTTGATCCAATTATGCTCCTCCAAGGCTTTGGATGTGTACCATCATGAGGCTTGGCCCTCAAATGTATCGATTAACGTCCAATAGATCCCCGAATTACCTACAAAACCGATAAAAGGTAGTGTAGACGTCTTTTCTAGAAATGTGCATGAATTGAGCGAAGACGTCATGAACCAATGCCAAAACGTGCATGAATGAGTGAGAAATATATCTAAATGATTACTTAATCCTAAGTCATAAATCTTGTTATCAAAAATACCCCATACTTATGGTTTGCTCGTCCCCGAGCAAATTCCCAACTATAGACTAAGAGATGACATGATTTATGTATGCAGAAAAATGGCAAAATCTTTTTGGGTTTGTGCTTCCAATATTGGATCACCTTCATAGTCATGTTTCATGGCAATGGACAAGCAATTATGTATCAAATAAATGAAAGCATGGAAAGACAATTACACTTAACTTGATAGCATGCGATGAAATGTAAAGATGAAGAAGTCAAGATGATCATGAGTATATCCAATCTAAATCACTTAGTCTTACACACATGCAAGTAGGTTATAAGGACTTGTAAAATAGAAGGCCAAGAGACGTTGTGATTAGGCGGGAATTTTCTAGGCTTGTGATGATAATCCGGGAAAGGAACTAAACAACCACGACTTCAAATTTTCTCATCAACTTCCCTCAAGTGTATATTTTTCTTCATTTTCTTTTCTTTCTTTTATTTTTGAGACAATGGCATTGGTGTGCAAAAGCCGAAACCTTGGTGATTAGCCATTCTCGGGCTTTTTCTATTTTTCGAGATGCATCCACACCGGGCACACATACCAAAGCTCGTTAGAACTATCGGTTTATTTGACTTTGGCAAGGCACCAACACCCGATTATGTGAAGTGTACCGAGTTACTTGTCATTTAAACCAACGTCCCCAAACCTATATTTTTGTCTACACTTTCACAACAATTTCAGCATTTCATTCACATCATTCTTTCATCAACAACTTCACCCCACACTTGCTTTTCACACACATCAACACACTAGCATGCTCCTATTCCCGGATGGGTCAAAAGAGGTCAAATTTATCTCAATTGAGGTGCTCAAGCAACATGATCAAGATGAGAAGTAGAGAAAGATGAATTGCCTTATTCATTCCTAAATGATGTGCAAGAACTAGCATGCAATTTCGACTTTCAATACTCAATTCAATCAAGGCAAACATTCATGATCACAAATCATTCATGGTTTTAAGAGAAGTACTTCATGTCCACATATACATTCATCAATTTAACACATAAGGCCATCCATAGCCAATCCACAAGACAAGGTTCATCATTAGGGTCATATCCAAGCCTAGAAGCACTAAAATTTTTAAAATTTTCTGAATTTTTTTGATTTTTCGAAATATGTATGTACAATGCAAGACATAATGAAACATGTGACAATATTAAACTATCCTAGATGCTAGTCATGCAAGTGATCATGAAAACCCCACCCCATACTTAGAAACACATTGTCCCTAATGTGTAAACTAAATAAAGAAGTGAAAGAGAGTTCTCACAATGTAAAATTGGTGATGCTTTGGTATTTCGGTTCTCATTGGATGATGATGGTAGATGATCGATCAAGGATGGTAGAGAGCTCTTGATGTTCATTATGGTGTCGGAACCCGCGCTTGGCAGCGCAAGCCGTCCAAGTTCCACGTCCGCTCCACCCATGCTCGATTGGAGATCATCACTTTTCTTTACAGAGGAAAAATCGCCCCATAGCCCAGGAAAATCGGCCGATTTGTGTATGAACAGTCCGATTTTTCTGGGTGATTTCCTCCTCGTCTATGTGCTTGGATCTTGTACCTCACATAGCTCCATGGGGTCTTCACATGACCTCCAACATCTTATAACTCATGACAATCAACAAGATCTAGCACCCAAAAACACAAAAGAAAAACAAAGCACACCAAGAGTGAGATCAAACAAAAGCAAGAAAAGAAAGGGAAAAATATGTACCAATGGGTTGCCTCCCATTAAGCGCTTCTTTAAGGTCATTAGCTTGACCAAATTCAAGAGCATTTCAATCAAGGTGAAGTGGGGCAATCACTTCCACCGGGGCTTCCGGGATGTACTTCTTCAATCTATGCCCATTCACTTTGAAGTCACCACAATGATCTCCTCCTATCTCTACCGCTCCATGAGGAAAGATCTTCTTCACCACATATGGCCCGGTCCATCTTGATTTGAGCTTTCCGGGGAACAGCCGCAGCCGCAAGTTGAAGAGAAGCACCAAGTCGCCTTCATTCAACTCCTTTCGGAGGAGGCGCTTGTCATGCCACCTTTTGGTTCGCTCCTTGTAAATCCGGGCATTCTCATAAGCATCCAACCGGATCTCCTCAAGGGCGTTCATGTCTAGCAACCGCTTCTCTCCCGCCTCCTTGAGGTCAAAATTTAGCCACTTAATGGCCCAATAAGCTCTATGCTCCATCTCTACCGGAAGGTGGCAAGACTTGCCATAGACTAGCTTGTAAGGAGTGGTGCCAATTGGTGTTTTGAAGGCGGTCCTATATGCCCACAAGGCATCATCGAGCTTCATAGCCCAATCTTTTCTCGTCCTTGATACCGTCTTCTCAAGAATGGCCTTGATCTCCCGGTTGGAGATCTCCACTTGGCCACTAGTTTGGGGATGGTAAGGTGTTGCCACTTTATGAGTCACCCCATACTTGGCCAAAAGTGCTCCAAAATTCCTATTAGTGAAGTGCTTCCCTCCATCGCTTATGATCACCCTAGGTGTTCCAAACCTAGGAAAGATTACTCGGTTGAAGAACCGCACCACAACCTTGGCGTCATTTGTAGGAGAGGCGATTGCCTTCACCCATCTCGAAACATAGTCAACCGCCAATAGGATGTAGAGGTTGCCACATGAAGAGGGGAAAGGTCCCATGAAATCCACACCCCATACATCAAATATTTCTACCTCTTGGATGTTGTTCAAGGGCATCTCATTCCTCCTTGAGATGTTGCCCGTCCTTTGGCAAGCATCACAAACTACCACAAAGCTTTGCACGTCTTTGAACAAACTTGGCCAAAAGAAACCCGATTGCAACACCTTAGCACATGTCTTGTGTGAGCTAGCATGCCCTCCACATGGCAAGGAATGACAATGGCGGATCACACTATCCACTTCATCCTCCGGTATGCATCTCCTAAACATCCCATCCGGCCCTCTTTTGAACAAAAGTGGCTCGCTCCAATAGTAATGTCTCACATCCTTGAAGAACTTCTTCCTTTGGGCATATGTCAAACCGGGAGGCACTTCCTCACACACAAGATAGTTCACAATGTCGGCGTACCATGGCTCACTTCCCCTAGACACTTGGAACAAGCATTCCTCCACCATTTGCAATTGCTCATCCCGGAATGAGTCATCAATCGGGATGTCATCTCTCTCAAGCTCTATCGGTGGGAGTCTACTAAGGTGATCCACCACGGAGTTCTCGGATCCCTTCTTGTCCCGGATTTCCAAGTCAAACTCTTGAAGAAGAAGGATCCACCGAATCAACCTAGGCTTGGCATCCTTCTTGGTAAGGAGATAACGGATCGCAGCATGATCCGTATAAACAATGACCTTCGCTCCAACAAGGTATGACCGAAACTTCTCAAAGGCATACACTACCGCTAGCAACTCTTTCTCGGTTGTGGCATAGTTAAGTTGGGCATCATCTAGCGTCTTGCTAGCATAATAAATGGCATGAGTGCGCCCATCTTTCCTTTGCCCCAAGACAGCCCCAACGGCTACATCGCTTGCATCACACATGATCTCAAACGGTAGGCTCCAATTCGGGGGTTGCATGATGGGTGCGGAGATCAAAGCGTTCTTCAACCTACAAAAAGCCTCAAGGCAATCTTTGGAGAAAACAAATTCAACATCCTTCATTAGTAGGTTAGTAAGGGGCTTAGAAATTTTAGAGAAATCTTGAATGAACCTCCGGTAAAAACCGGCATGCCCTAAGAAACTCCTTACCCCTTTCACCGAGGTAGGTGGTGGCAACTTCTCTATCGTTTCAATCTTGGCCCTATCAACCTCAATGCCACGGTTAGACACCAAGTGTCCTAACACGATACCTTCACTTACCATGAAGTGGCATTTTTCCCAATTCAAGACAAGATTTGTCTCCTCACATCTTTGCAATACTAGTGACAAGTTAGCCAAGCAATCATCGAAAGAAGAACCATAAACAGAGAAATCATCCATGAACACTTCCATGATATTTTCTATGTATTCCGAAAAGATAGCCATCATACACCTTTGGAAGGTGGCGGGTGCATTACACAACCCAAATGGCATCCTCCTATATGCAAAAGTTCCCCATGGACATGTAAAGGTGGTTTTCTCTTGGTCATCGGGGTGGATAGGGATTTGGAAGAATCCACTATAGCCATCTAGGTAGCAAAAATGGGAATGTTGAGCTAACCTTTCTAGCATTTGGTCAATGAAGGGGAGAGGGAAGTGATCTTTCCTAGAGGCCATGTTAAGCTTTCTATAATCAATACACATCCTCCATCCCGTAACCGTTCTAGTGGGGATTAGTTCATTGTTCTCATTAGTCACTACGGTCATCCCACCCTTCTTAGGTACTACATGAACGGGACTAACCCACTTACTATCCGAGATAGGGTAGATAATTCCCGCATCTAGCAACTTTATGATCTCCTTCTTAACTACCTCTTTCATTATGGGATTCAATCTTCTTTGATGTTCAATAGAGGGTTTATGATTATCTTCCATCATTATCCTATGCATGCACAAAGAGGGCTTGATGCCAACAAGATCATCAATGGTGTATCCTATTGCCTTTCTATGCAGTTTCAATTCATTCAACAACCTATTAAGCTCATCATCACTCAAAGATGCATTCACAATCACCGGATAAGTAGAATTTGAACCAAGGAAAGCATACTTTAAATGAGAAGGAAGAGGTTTAAGATCAAGTTGAGGAGGATCTTTTTCGGTTGGAGACGATCCATACAATGTAGGTTGAGATGATTGCAAAGCCATGGAAGCCTCCTTGAAGTCTCTTGATGATTGCTTATACTCAAGTTGTTGATGCTGAAAAGACTCAGGAAAATCGACCCAGGAAGAAAAATCGGTCGATTTATCTGAAGGGGGGTCGATCTGAGTTTCTGTTTTGGCAAAATTGGCTGAAATTTCAGCACAAGTACAAAAATCGGCCGATTTTTGGCCCCCAGTCCGATTTTTCTGGCAGTTTTCCTCTTCTTCTAGCACTTCAAACCCAACACTTGGTAGCTCGTCCAATGCATTCAAGGCCTTGATCACTTCATTGCTACTCTCCTCAACTCCTTCCTCCATCAAGCTTGAGCTAAGAACTCTCTCAAGCGGATCCTTAAGCAAGATTGAGCTCACAACCTCTCTAGACTCCTCTTCTTCAACTATGTTGAATATATCCTCATCAAGGGTTGGCCCTTTCATCATTGTGGACAGCTTGAACTTGATGTTCTCTTCTCCAATGTTAAAGGAGAGAGTCCCATTCTTGCAATCCACTAGACATCCGGAGGTAGCTAGGAAAGGTCTCCCCAAGATGATAGGAACTGGATAGTCCGCCGGGATATCCAAGACAACGAAGTCTATGGGCACATAGAACTTCCCTAGTTGCACCGGGATGTCTTCCAAGATCCCAACCGGATGAGTGATTGAGCGGTCTGCCATGTAAAGGGTCATCTTGACCGGCTTCGGCTCTCCTAGCCCAACCTTGTTGCAAAGTGCAAGCGGGATGATGCTTACACTTGCCCCAAGATCACATAGGGCGTCATACTTCACTTCTCCTACTCCGATTGGCACACAAAAGGATCCCGGATCTCTTAGCTTGGGAGGCATCTCCTCCTTCATCGTTTGAATCAACTCCGAGGATCTCTTAGTCATCCATATCTCCCCATACTCCTCCAACTTCCTTTTGTTGGAGAGTATTTCCTTCAAGAACTTGCCATACGCCGGCATCCCTAAAATAGCATCCATGAACGGAATGTTAATATGCAATTTAGACATTAGTTCAAGGAACTTACCAAAATGATTGTCCAATCGAGCTCTTGCTCGTGATTGAGGGAACGGTAGTGGTGGCTTGTATGGAGGCGGTGCCACATAGGTTGGCTCTACATCCTTGCTCTTGCCTCCATCTCCTTGCAAAGTTTCTTCTTCATTCACCACTTGCTTCCCTTTAGCATTCTCCTTGGGCAAAGGATCCTTCATGCTTAACCCACTTCTTGTTGTAATAGCCAACACTTGGCCTCTTGGGTTTTCTTCGGTTCTTCCGGGAAGCTTTCCCGGATCTCTATGTGCTTCACCCGCCTTTTGGAATACTTGTGCTTCCAACACCTTTTGAGCCTTTGAGATAGAAGTCACCGTGCTCTCAAGACCGCTCAACCTTCCAAGCAATTGCTCAAACATCATTTCGGTTCTATCCTTTGGAGGTTGAGTGAATCCGGGTGGAGGTTCTTATGAAGCTCTTGGTGGTGGAGTTGTGCTTGTAGAAGCGGGAGGGTTCAAGGCTCCATCCGGGTTAGAGTAAGAAGACCCGGGATGGTTATGGTTGTGCCGGTAATTGTTGAATTGCCGGTTGTTGTTGAAGTTCCTTGGGCCTTGATAATTGTTGTAATTGCCCCTTCCCATGTAATTCACATCCTCCTCGTTGGAAGATAGGTTGGCTTGTGGAAGCACTTGAGGAGTTGCTTGGTTCTTCAAAGTTGTAGCACACAACTCCCTCAAGGACTTCAACTCGTTGTTGATGGCGTCAAGCTTGAAATTGCTCATGGTGACCTCACTCACCTCATATGCTCCCGCCTTTCTCCCTTCACTCTTCCTATGGGAGTACTTCTCAATTACTAGAGCTTGCTTCTCCACAAACTCCCAAGCATCATCCACATGCTTCTCCATGAAAGTCCCACCGGAAAGGGATTGAAGCTTGAATTGGCTATCTTCATCAAGTCCCTTGAAGTAGATCTCCAATAGCTCAATTTTCGGTATGCCATGGTGTGGACAATCTAGGAGAAGATCCTTGAATCTCTCCCAAGACTTAAAACAACTCTCTCTATCCTTCATCACGAAGGTATTGATCTTCCCTCTTAACTCGGTAGTCTTGGAAGGTGGGAAGAACTTAGTCAAAAACTCGGTTGTCATCTCCTCCCAAGTACCAACTCTCCCTTGTGGAATAGATTGATACCAAGCCAAGGCTTTATCCTTAAGAGAGAAGGAGAAAGCCCTTAGCTTATGGTTGTTGCTCTCCAATCTTGGCGGTCTAAGAGTCTCCATCAAAATCTCGTAGTTCATCAAGTGTTGATGAGGAGACTCTCCTTCCATCCCTCCAAATTGATTATGCCGGATCATTTGTAGAACTTGAGGGCGGAGCTCATAGTTGTGGGCTGCGGGATCTCCTAAGTTCACACCTGGACGGTGTGCTCTTTGTGCCGGATCCATATGTCTCCCTAGGGTTTGTGGCTCTTTAATGGCAATGGGCACAACCCTAACATTAGCCGCCGGCTGCGGTTGTTCCACCGGTGGTGGAGGAGGTGGAGGTTGTCGGCGATTAAGCTCTCCTTGAACAAGGGCTTGCCTAATCTCCTCAATCTCCCTCCTAGTTTCCTCTTGCCTCTCATTGGCAAGTCTCCTTTCTTCCTTCAAGAGCTCATCTCTTAGCCTTATTTGCTCTAAGGCTTCATCCAACTCAGCTTGGAGGTTCCTTCCGGCCATCTCTTTCTCTTTTCGGATGTTCTTGGATCTAGATCGAAGGGTTTTCTCCGGTTCGGGATCGAATGGAGCTAAATCCTTGCCACGAGATCTTCGCATACACCTAAAGAGTAATAGATGTCCTGAAAAGCAAAGACACACACCAAAGAGAGATCAAAAGCAACAAGAAAGATCTACACTATAAACAATCACGAAATGACTCAATCTAGACCTAGTCCCCGGCAACGGCGCCAAAAACTTGGTACGTCTAGGAATAGATGTGCACGCAATAAGTCTTAAATTTATACTCGTTATATTTATCCTAACTCCTAGCGAACCCGCAGTGTACGGGACGTTTGTAGAAAGGTAAGCATTCCGAGGTCGAACACGAAGACTAAGGTGAAATCGAGTCAAGCAATGATCAAAGATAGTGTGAATCTAAACTAAGATAAGATGAGAAACAAAGAAAATGGAAAAACACAATGTTTTTGTTGGATTTAGTGGTAATCAAACAAAGATCACAAGTCAAGCAAGATGATAAACAACTAACAACTCAAGCTAGCAAACGAACAAGTAACACAAAGCACAAGGATAATGATCAAGAGAGATAAGTAGATTCTAGAGGTCAAGATTTCCGGTTATGGCATAGGATTCAAGGTTCTAAGGATTCTGAGGACAAGCTGCGGTGTTTGGGAAAGAATGTTCACTAATGGAAGCGATTACCGGGTAAGTCTCTCACTTCACTAATCCCGCATCAAACTCCTATCACCGGGTAGGTCTCAAGAGGTTAGAGTAAGGAATTCCGCTCGAACTAGATGCTACTTAAGGGTAACCCTCTCCTTACCGGGTAAGTCTCGGAATAGGGAAATCTCAAGCAATAATCCTAGCACACTCGATCCAATAGCGGCTTATGAGGCTCACTACTACCTAGCATTCATCATCTTAGGTATCTAAGATCGGAAATCATCGGGTAGATCTCTTCCCTCACTTAGATTGGTAGCATTAGGTGATACTAAGCTAAATTAGGCTTGACAAACACTAGGATTTAACAAACAAAGACCCTAGCATGCAGATTCATCAATTAAAGAGCAACAGAGAAGAAAATCGGGTGGATCATACAAAAAATCGGACGATCTAGATGAAGAACAAGTCGATTTTTGTCTCTGGAATGGGTTTCGTGCATACAAATCATCCTAAACTAACATATAAGTCCATCCTATCATCACCCAAGCCATAACCATCAATCCATCACTCTAGAATCACAATAAACTAGCCAATAATATGCATATCAAGATCCGAAATCATCAAACAAGCATACATGGTGTTCATAGATGGATAATGAAAGATAAGCAAGCAAACCAATAAATCTCAACAAAATCCAAGTTGTAGCAAGACTTACAAACTCTTAAATGAAGATTCAAAACGTTCTTAACAATCCTTGCAATTAGTTCTTCAATCCAAGACTACAAAATCACTCAAAATCACTCTAAACTCCTCGAATGGTGTTTTTCTTCTTCCTTCAATCTTTGAGAGCTTTTCTTCTCCTCCAATCTTCCTAACAAAATTGATGAGTTGTGAATGAGAGTGTGGGAGAGGAGAGATGCTCAGCAACCACCTGCAGGACCACTTATATTCTCCACCATGAGCAAGGCCGGACAAGAGATCGTGGGACACGTGACTTAAGCTGTCAAAGGCCCAAAAATCGACCCAGAGGAAAAAATCGGCCGATTTTCCTGGGTGTAGGTCGATTTTCTTCAACAGAAGCATGCTATGATCGTCTAGCCATGAGTTGTTCCATTGCTTGCACCAATGGTGGTCTTTGTGTCCTTTGTTGATCCAATTATGCTCCTCCAAGGCTTTGGATGTGTACCATCATGAGGCTTGGCCCTCAAATGTATCGATTAACGTCCAATAGATCCCCGAATTACCTACAAAACCGATAAAAGGTAGTGTAGACGTCTTTTCTAGAAATGTGCATGAATTGAGCGAAGACGTCATGAACCAATGCCAAAACGTGCATGAATGAGTGAGAAATATATCTAAATGATTACTTAATCCTAAGTCATAAATCTTGTTATCAAAGCTGAAGATTAGAATTAGAACCACTTACAACCCTTCCAAAAGAAGGTTCAAAGACTCATACAATCTCTAGAAAACGAAATCCGAAATACAAGAAAGCTATGGTGTGTTCTTCTCCTCCTCTTCAATGGAGTTCTTCTCCTTCTCTTTGACACTTTCCTTCCTTGAAAACCTCTTGATTTTTTGAGAATATATTTGTTAGAGAAATGGATAATGGATGAGCTGCTCCCAAACTACCCCAGCTGCCTCAAACAATCCATGAAGGACCACTTTTATAACAAATCTCTCATGAGCTGGCCATGAGAGTCGTGGCACAGCAGTCACGAGAATCTGGCAAAATCTACGGTCATTTCCACGGCCGTGGTTCTTCAGAGAACCGTGATTCTATGCAGAAACTTTGCCTTGGATCATTGAGCTGTGGTTTGGTGCATGGTTTGTGTTGGCAAGGTCTCATGAGTCCTTCTTAGTCCTTGGCTTTTGTCCTAATGAGTCCGAGGACGTGTCATCTAAATGAACGATCCTTAAACGCGTCGTTTTAGCTCTAAACTTCCCGAAATACCTACAAAACGCACACAAGTCCGTGTAGACGTCTATCTCGACAAAATACGTGAATTGGTTGCAAAACGTCCTGAACTAATGCTAGATCATGCATGAATGAGCGGAAAATCTATCTAAATGAGTGCTTAAATCTAGATCATAAATCGTGTTATCAAAATACCCCATACTTAAGGTTTGCTCGTCCTCGAGCAAATTCCCAACTATAGACTAAGAGATGACATGATTTATGTATGCAGAAAAATGGCAAAATCTTTTTGGGTTTTGTGCTTCTACTATTGGATCACCTTCATAGTCATGATCAATGGCAATTGGATAAGCAATTATGTATCAAACAATAAGGGCATGGAGAGACAATTGTACTTAACTCAAAAGCATGCATGAGATGTGAGGATGAAGAGGTCAAGAAGATCAAGAGTCTATCCAATCTAGATTACTAAGTCTTACAAACATGCAAGTAGGTCATAAGGGCTTGTGACATAAAAGGCCAAGAAACGTTGCAATTGGGCGGGGGATTCTCTAGGTTATGTGATGCTAATCCGGGAATGGAACTAACTCCACATCCTTGTCCTCGATCAACTTCCCCCAAGTGTATATTTTTCCCTATCTTGCTTTCTTTTCTTTTTCTTTAACTCATTTTTGAGACAATGGCATTGGTGTACAATAGCCGAAACCTCGGTGATTAGCCATCCTCGGGCTTTTTCTCTTTTTCGAGGTGCATCAACACCGGGCACACATACCAAAGCTCGTTAGGGCTATTGGTTCATTTGACTTTGGCAAGGCACCAACACCCGATTATGTGAAGTGTACCGAGTTACTTGTCATTTAAACCAACGCCCCCAAACCTATATTTTGGCTACACTTCCACAATAATTTCAGCATTTTATTCACGCCATTCTTTTCATTACATCTTCACCCCGCACTTGCTTTTCACACATTTCAACACACTAGCATGCTCCTATTCCCGGATGGGTTTAAAGGAGGTCGATTTTATATCAATTGAGGTGCTCAAGCAATCATGATCAAGATGAGAAGTAGAGAAAGATGAAATGCCTCATTCATTCCTAGATGGTATGCAAGAACTATCATGTAATTTCGATTTTCAATACTCAATCATTTCTAGGCAATCATCATGATCACAAGTCATTCATAGAATTTAAGAGAAGTAGTTCAAGTCCACATATGCATTTATCAATTCAACACATAAGGCCATCCATAGCCAATCACAAGACAAGTTTCATCATTAGGATCATATCCAAGCCTAGAAAGCACAAAATTTTTAAATTTTCTGATTTTTATGGGATTTTCGTTTTAAGTATGTACAATGCAAGACATTAACCTATCCTAGATGCTCATCATGCAAAGGATCATGCAAACCCCACCCCATACTTAGAAACACATTGTCCCCAATGTGGTATTCAAGTAAAGAGAGTGAAAGAAGGTGCTCACAATGTAAAATCGTTTGCTATGGCAATTGGGAATTCTCAAGTGAATTGATGTTGGATGATCCTTTCAATCATGGTAGAGAGCTCTAAACATCCTTCAAAGCTTCGGAACCCGCGCTAGGCATTGCTAGCCGTCCAAGTTCCGCGTCCGCTCCACCCATAATTGGTGAGGGTGTCATCATCATCATTTTCATTGCCAAGGGAGGCTTCCAATGCCACTAATGCTCTAGCACACACACGAAAGTAGACAAAACACACACAAAGCATACAAAAACAGAAAAATCTAAGCAAAAATGAAAAGGGAAAAATGTTACCAATGGGTTGCCTCCCACCAAGCGCTTCTTTAAGGTCATTAGCTTGACCAAACTCGGGAGTGTCTATTCGAGGTGAAGCGGGGCAATCATGTCTACCGGGGCTCCCGGAATATACTTCTTCAAGCGATGCCCATTCACCTTGAAATTTCCACAATGCTCCCCTCCTATTTTAATAGCTCCATGGGGAAAGATCTTCTTCACCACATATGGCCCGGTCCATCTTGATTAATTGAGCTTTCCGGGAAAAAGCCTTAGCATTGAGTTGAAGAGAAGGACAAGATCTCCTTCACTCAACTCCTTTGGAATGATCCTCTTGTCATGCCACCTTTTGGTTCTCTCCTTGTAGATCCGGGCATTCTCATAAGCTTCCAACCGGAGCTCCTCAAGGGCATTGATATCAAGCAACCACTTTTCTCCCGCTTCCTTGAGGTCAAAATTTAGCCACTTAATGGCCCAATAAGCTCTATGCTCCATTTCCACCGGAAGATGGCAAGACTTGCCATAGACCAACTTGTAGGGGGTGGTTCCAATTGGTGTCTTGAAGGCGGTTCTATATGCCCATAGTGCGTCATCGAGCTTCATAGCCCAATCCTTCCTTGTCCTAGACACCGTCTTCTCGAGGATGGCCTTGATCTCTCGGTTGGAGATCTCCACTTGACCACTAGTTTGGGGATGGTAGGGTGTTGCCACCTTATGAGTCACCCCATACTTGGCCAAAAGTGCTCCAAAGTTCCTATTTGTGAAGTGCTTCCCTCCATCACTAATGATTACCCTTGGTGTTCCAAACCTAGGGAAGATCACCCGGTTGAAGAATCGCACTACCACCTTGGCATCATTCGTAGGAGAGGCGATTGCCTCTACCCATCTTGACACATAGTCCACCGCCAATAGGATGTAGAGATTGCCACATGAAGAAGGGAATGGTCCCATGAAATCTACACCCCACACATCAAAAATCTCAACTTCTTGGATGTTGTTCAAGGGCATTTCATTCCTCCTTGAGATGTTGCCCGTCCTTTGGCAAGCATCACATGCCACTACAAAACCTTGCACATCTCTGAACAAGTTAGGCCAATAAAAACCGGATTGCAATACCTTTGCACATGTTTTGTGTGAGCTAGCATGGCCTCCGCATGGTAAGGAGTGGCAATGCCGGATCACACTCTCCACTTCATCCTCCGGTATGCATCTTCTAAGCACCCCATCCGGGCCTCTCTTGAATAGAAGTGGCTCACTCCAATAGTAATGCCTTACATCGTTGAAGAACTTCTTCCTTTGTGCATATGTAAGTCCGGGAGGCACTTCCTCACACACCAAGTAGTTCACAATGTCGGCGTACCACGGCTCATTTCCTCTAGCCACTTGGAACAAACATTCCTCCATCATTTGCAATTGTTCATCCCGGAATGAATCATCTATCGGGATGTTGTCTTTCCCAAGCTCCAATGGTGGGAGTCTACTAAGGTGATCCACCACGGAGTTCTCGGATCCCTTCTTATCTCGTATTTCCAAATCAAACTCTTGAAGAAGAAGGATCCACCGAATCAACCTTGGTTTGGCATCCTTCTTTGTAAGTAGATAACGGATCGCCGCATGATCCGTATAAACTATGACCTTCGCTCCAACAAGGTATGAGCGGAATTTCTCAAATGCATACACCACCGCCAACAACTCCTTCTCGGTGGTTGCATAGTTGAGTTGGGCATCATCTAGCGTCTTGCTAGCATAGTAAATAGCATGAGTGCGCCCTTCTTTCCTTTGCCCTAAAACGGCCCCAACGGCCACATCACTTGCATCGCACATGATCTCAAATGGTAGACTCCAATCCGGAGGTTGCATGATAGGTGCGGAGATCAAGGCGTTCTTCAACCTACAAAAAGCTTCGAGACAATCCTTGGAAAAGACAAAATCAACATCTTTCATTAGTAGGTTAGTGAGAGGCTTAGAAATTTTAGAGAAGTCTTGAATGAACCTCCGGTAAAAACCGGCATGCCCTAAGAAACTCCTTACCCCCTTCACCGAGGTAGGTGGTGGCAACTTCTCTATCGTCTCAATCTTAGCCCTATCAACCTCAATGCCGCGGTTAGACACCAAATGTCCTAACACAATCCCTTCACTTACCATGAAGTGGCATTTTTCCCAATTTAAGACAAGATTTGTCTCCTCACATCTTTGCAACACTAATGACAAGTTAGCCAAGCAATCATCGAAAGAAGAACCATAAACAGAGAAATCATCCATGAACACTTCCATGATATTTTCTATATATTCCGAAAAGATAGCCATCATACACCTTTGGAAGGTGGCGGGTGCATTACACAACCCAAATGGCATTCTCCTATATGCAAAGGTACCCCATGGACATGTAAAAGTCGTTTTCTCTTGGTCATCGGGGTGGATAGGGATTTGGAAGAATCCACTATACCCATCTAAATAGCAAAAATGAGAGTGTTGAGCTAACCTTTCTAGCATTTGGTCAATGAAGGGGAGGGGGAAGTGATCTTTCCTAGAGGCCATGTTTAATTTCCTATAATCAATGCACATCCTCCATCCCGTAACCGTCCTAGTCGGTATTAGTTCATTATTCTCATTAGTTACTACCGTCATTCCACCCTTTTTAGGCACTACATGAACGGGGCTAACCCACTTACTATCCGAGATAGGGTAGATAATTCCCGCATCTAGCAACTTAATGATTTCCTTTTTGACCACCTCTTTCATTATAGGATTCAATCTCCTTTGATGTTCAATAGAGGGTTTGTGGTTATCTTCCATCATTATCTTATGCATGCACAAAGATGGCTCAATGCCAACCAAATCATCAATAGTATAACCAATGGCCTTCCTATGCAATCTTAGTTCATGCAACAACTTAGCAAGTTCATCATCACTCAAGCATGCATTAACAATCACCGGATATGTAGAATTATCACCAAGAAATGCATACTTTAAATGAGAGGGAAGGGGTTTAAGTTCAAGTGAGGGAGGACCTTTTTCGGTTGAAGAAGATCCAAATAAGATTGGATGAGATGAATCCAAAGCAAGGGAAGACTCCCCATGGCTCCTAGAAGCTTGATCATCATGAGCTGATTCAGGGAAAACCACGGTTGGAAACACGGGTTGCTCATCTTCCACGGCCGTGGTTCTTTGCAAGCTTGCTTCTCGGAGTTGTCCAGAAAGTTTGACGGCCGTGGTTTGTAAATCTCGACCGTGGAACTTGCAGCTGTTTACTACCTCTTCGTGGCTTTCAAATCCAACTCTTGGTTCCTCTTCCAAAGCTTCCAAAGCTTTGATCTCTTCATTGCAGGCCTCTTCAACACCCTCCTCCATCATGCTTAAGGTGAGAACCTTTTCCAAAGGATCCTTGATCAAGATCGAGCTCACAATCTCTCTAGACTCTTCTTGCTCGACTAAGTTGAAGATATCTTCATCAAGGGTTGGCCCTTTCATCATTGTGGAAAGCTTGAACTTGATGTTCTCTTCCCCTATGTTGAAGGAGAGAGTCCCGTTCTTGCAATCCACTAGGCAACCGGAAGTAGCTAGGAAAGGTCTTCCTAAGATGATAGGAACCGGATAATCCGCCGGGATGTCCAACACTACAAAATCAATAGGCACGTAGAATCCTCCTAGTTGCACCGGAATGTCCTCTAGAATCCCAACCGGATGAGTGATGGAACGGTCCGCCATATAGAGGGTCATCTTGACCGGCTTTGGCTCTCCTAACCCGACCTTGTTGCTAAGTGCAAGCGGTATGATACTTACACTCGCCCCTAGATCACAAAGGGCCTCGTACTTCACATCTCCCACTCCTATTGGAACGCAAAAGGAACCCGGATCCCTTAGCTTGGGAGGCATTTCTTCCTTCATGGTTTGGATCAATTCCGAGGATCTCTTGGTCATCCTTATCTCCCCATACTCCTCCAACTTCCTCTTGTTGGAGAGTATTTCTTTCAAAAATTTCCCATATGCCGGCATTCCTAAGATAGCATCCATGAACGGAATGTTAATATGTAACTTGGACATTAGTTCAAGGAACTTACCAAAGTGATTGTCCAAATGAGCTCTTGCTCTTGATTGTGGGAATGGTAATGGCGGCTTGTATGGAGGCGGTGCTACATAAGTTGGCTCTACATCCTTGCTCTTGCCCCCATCTTCTTGCTTTCTTCCCTCTTCTACCACTACTTGCTTTCCCTTAGCTTGATCCTTGGGCAAAGGATCCTTCATATTCAACCCACTCCTTGTTGTGATAGCCAACACTTGGCCTCTTGGGTTGTCTTCGGTTCTTCCGGGAAGCTTCCCCGGATCTCTATGTGCTTCACCCGCCTTTTGAAAGACTTGTGCTTCCAAGACCTTTTGAGCCTTAGAAATTGAAGTCACGGTGCTCTCAAGTCCACTCAACCTTCCTAGTAATTGCTCAAACATGACTTCGGTTCTATCCTTTGAAGGTTGAGGAAAACCGGGTGGAGGCTCTTGTGAAGCTCTTTGTGGTGGAGTTGTGCTTGAGGAGGCGGGAGGGTTCAAGGCTCCATCCGGGTTAGAGTAAGAAAATCTGGGATGGTTGTGGTTGGGCCGGTAATTGTTGAATTGCCGGTTGTTGTTGAAATTTCTTGAGCCTTGGTAATTGTTGAAGTTGCTCCTTCCCATATAATTCACATCCTCCTCCTTGGAAGACAAGTTAGCTTGTGGAAGCACTTGAGGAGTTGCTTGGCTCTTCAAGGTTGTAGTACACAACTCTCTCAAGGATTTCAATTCGTTGTTGATGGCGTCAAGCTTGAAATTGCTCATGGTGACTTTGCTCACCTCATATGCTCCCGCCTTTCTTCCTTCACTCTTCCTATGAGAGTACTTCTCAATCACTAGAGCTTGCTTCTCCACAAACTCCCAAGCATCATCTACATGCTTCTCCATGAAAGTCCCACCGGAGAGGGATTGAAGCTTGAATTGGCTATCTTCATCAAGTCCCTTGAAGTAGATTTCCAATAGCTCAATTTTTGGTATGCCATGGTGAGGACAATCTAGGAGAAGGTCCTTGAATCTCTCCCAAGACTTGAACAAACTTTCTCTATCCCTCATCACGAAGGCATTGATCTTTCCCCTTAATTCGGTGGTCTTGAAAGGTGGGAAGAACTTGGTTAAGAACTCGGTTGTCATCTCCTCCCAAGTACCAACTCGCCCTTGCGGAATAGATTGATACCAAGCCAAGGCTTTATCCTTAAGAGAGAAGGAAAAAGCCCTAAGCTTATGGTTGTTGCTCTCCAATCTTGGCGGTCTAAGAGTCTCCATCAAAATCTCGTAGTTCATCAAATGTTGGTGAGGAGACTCTCCTTCCATCCCTCCAAATTGATTGTGCCGGATCATTTGTAGAACTTGAGGGCGGAGGTCATAGTTGTGGGTTGCGGGATCTCCTAGATTCATACCCGGTCGGTGTGCTCCTTGCGCCGGATCCATACGTCTCCCTAGGGTTTGTGGCTCCTCAATAGCAATGGGAACAACCCTAACATTGGCCGCCGGCTGCGGTTGTACCATCGGTGGTGGAGGAGGCGGAGGTTGTCGGCGATTGAGCTCTCCTTGAACAAGGGCTTGCCTAATCTCCTCAATCTCCCTCCTAGTTTCCTCTTACCTCTCATTGGCAAGTCTCCTCTCTTCCTCCAAGAGCTCATCTCTTAGCCTTATTTGCTCTAAGGCTTCATCCAACTCAGCTTGGAGGTTTCTACCGGCCATCTCTCTCTCCTTTCGGATGTTCTTGGATCTAGATCGAAGGGTTTTCTCCGGTTCGGGATCGAATGGAGCTAAATCCTTTCCACAAGATCTTCGCATACACCTAAAGAGAAATAAATGTCCTGAAAAGCAAAGACACCAACCAAAGAGAGATCAAAAGCAACAAGAAAGATCTACACTAGAAACAATCACAAAATAGACTCAATCTAGACGTAGTCCCCGGCAACGGCGCCAAAAACTTGTTACGCTAAAAAGTGTGCACGCAATAAGCCTTAAATTTATACTCGTTATATTTATCCTAACTTCTAGCGCACCCGCAGTGTACGGGACGTTTGTAGTATGGATAGTATTCCGAGGTCGAACACAAAGACTAAGGTGAAATTGATTCGGTTTTGTGATTAAGTTTAGTGAAGGTCTAAGGTTAGAAAAGAGGGAAACAAAGAAATGAAAACCTCAATTGTTTTTGGTTGGATTTTTGGTGATCAATCAAAGATCACAATTCATGCAAAGTAAACAATCAAACTAGACTAAAAATCTGCACAAATGAACAAACCAAACAAGATGATGATCAAAGAAAGAGAAGACGGATTCTAGGGGTCGGAAATTCCGGTTATGGCATAAAACTCAAGTCATCTATTCATTCTTGGGATCTCACTATGATATGTTGGGATTTAGTGTTTCTAATTTGGGATCAATTACCGGGTAAGTCTCATGATCCAACTAGTCCACTTCTAAGATCTTATTACCGGGTAAGTCTCTAAGATCTTAAAGATAGGAATTCTACGCAAACAGGATTGTTAATTAGGGATCTACCTATCCTTACCGGGTAAGTCTTGGAAAGGGAAGTCCTAATAGCGGCTTATTAGGCTCACCATTACCTAAGGTTTGCTATTTTAGATTCTAAGGGCAAGGATTACCGGGTAAGTCTCTCCTAACTCTTAGCCACTACACTAAGTCACCCTACAATAGGTTAAACTCAGCAAACACTTAGGGTTTCAACAATTCATAGGTCTTAGGCAAGGTCCGTCGAACCAGGAAAATCACGATTTGTTCTACAGAAACCACGACCGTGGTTCTTCAAGAACTACCCGTGATTTCTAACAGGAACTACGTTCACAAACAAAAATCATCCAAAGGTAAATCTAAGTTTGTCCTATCATAGTTCTAGCCATAACCTTCCTTTCCTTACCCTAGAACCGCATCAATTAAGCCTACAACATTCATAATGGAACTCAAAACAAACAAACATGAAATCAAAACATCCATTGCAAGATAATGAAAGAAAAGGGATGAACAAGTAAACTTAATCCAAAACTAAGCTGAAGATTAGAATTAGAACCACTTACAACCCTTCCAAAAGAAGGTTCAAAGACTCATACAATCTCTAGAAAACGAAATCCGAAATACAAGAAAGCTATGGTGTGTTCTTCTCCTCCTCTTCAATGGAGTTCTTCTCCTTCTCTTTGACACTTTCCTTCCTAGAAAACCTCTTGATTTTTTGAGAATATATTTGTTAGAGAAATGGATAATGGATGAGCTGCTCCCAAACTACTCCAGCTGCCTCAAACAATCCATGAAGGACCACTTTTATAACAAATCTCTCATGAGCTGGCCATGAGAGTCGTGGCACAGCTGTCACGAGAATCTGGCAAAATCCACGGTCATTTCCATGGCCGTGGTTCTTCAGAGAACCGGCCTTGGGTCATTGAGTTGTGGTTTGGTGCATGGTTTGTGTTGGCAAGGTCTCATGAGTCCTTCTTAGTCCTTGGCTTGTGTCCTAATGAGTCCGAGGACGTGTCATCTAAATGAACGATCCTTAAACGCGTCGTTTTAGCTCTAAACTTCCCGAAATACCTACAAAACGCACACAAGTCCGTGTAGACGTCTATCTCGACAAAATACGTGAATTGGTTGCAAAACGTCCTGAACTAATGCTAGATCATGCATGAATGAGCGGAAAATCTATCTAAATGAGTGCCTAAATCTAGATCATAAATCGTGTTATCAACGTTCAACCTACAAAAAGAGTCGGTAAATCATTCAAAAACCAAAAGTGTCTCGTTTTCTTGTTTGAGTCTTGCTTTGTTTTGAGTCTATTGCCATTTCCATTTCTATTCCAAGTTTTTGATTGAACTAACAAGTTTGTTGCTTTTGTTTGTGAATCTTGGACGCCGGCACCACTCCTACACCGCGCCTACCACCAGTCCCTTGTGCCTACCACCACGCCACCACCAGCTGTTGTCCCACGTCCAAACACAACCCTAAACAAGTTCTAAACTTTCAAAAAAAAAAAGAAGGCTGATCGTCCAGCCTATTTTCAAGCCACCTCTTTCCTCCATATTTTCAGCCTATTTTTTTTTTAATCTTTCACCCTTGGTTAGCTATTTACTTGGTCAACTCTATCCTCTTACAACTAATTAGGATTTTCTTAGCATTTTTGTTTTATTTTTCTTTAATTCCAGTAGTAAATTTAAAAAAAAAAGGAAAAGAAAATCCGAGTTTCAAAAAAAAAGAAGAAAGAATGAAAGAAAAGAAAAAGAAAAGAAAAGAAAAGAAAGAAAAAAAAGAAATCAGCCTTAGTTATTCATTTCATTTCATTTCATTCTTGCTAGTTTATTCTTGTTTATTTCATAGTTTGTAATAGTTGAAGTTGTGCCTGCTAAGTGTTATTGTTCAGCAATCAAAGAGGACTACAAAGGAGCTCATCTCACTCAAAGGAACCAAGCCATTCACGCCTAGCCTAGCTTCACCCTAGCCTAGCCACGCCTTGGCCCTCGCCTAGCTCACTTCACTCGAGCCACGCCTTAGCCTTGACCAGCCCTTCTACACACACCTTCGGTGTCCAAGGTTTGCTTGCTTAGGCTTGACGAGTGATACGGGGATTAGCCGCGAATAACGGATCTAGACGAGCAACCTGTTTTTGGGAATAAAAGCAAACGAAATTCAGCAACAATTATGAAAGGAAAAACGTGCAAGCAATAAGGAAAACGAAATGGGAAAGAGGAATCGAAAGGAACAAGCGATAGAACCCTTGGATTCGATGATCCAAGAACCAACCGATGACGATTCGACCCCGCTTCTTACAACTTCACACAATCGATCTAGAATTATCGAAGGCACGAAGAGGTTGCTTCGATTCAACTTGTAGCACCAACCTGAAGGAGATTGACACACACAAGAACGAGAAAGCTATGCAAACACCACAATTCTCACAAGACAAGAGGCTGAACTCCAAAGAATTCAATTGGGCACTTAGGCAATGTGTTTAACGTATTCTGATCCACAAAAATGAAGAGAGAAAGGTTTATATACAACCTAGACCTTCACTCCTAAAAATAAAAAAGAAATAAATACAATAATTACAAATTAGAGTGTTTTAAATAAAACCATAAAATAGACTAATTCTAGGCTTTATTTAACACTCTCTAACTAGCTTCACGCTAGCCTTGCTCACGCCTCCTTGCTCACGCCTTCATCCATGCACATGCACACGTGACGCTCTCCTATGCTCCATTCGACTTCTTCTTGGCTGGCCCAATGTGGCTAAGCATCATGACGGACCTTGGACTCATTGGAGGTGAGCTTGGGTGAGCTTCTTGAACTATGGCAAGGAAGATAGCATCCATCTCCGTTTGGTGTTTGGCTTGAGCTCTTGTTAGGGCTCCTTGTGGTGTTGAAGATGGGGCTCGGATGACCCTTCATCATTCTCCCCTTCTTTAAAAGAATTCGACCTCAAATTTCCTTGATCATCACTAAGGGGTGGAAAAGGGCTTAGATCCCTCACATTGAATGTGGGATCACAAGCATAGTCGTCCGGCAAGTCTAGCACATAGGCATTGTCACCAGCCTTGTGTAGCACCTTGAAAGGCCCGTTTCCTCTTGGAGAGAGCTTGGACTTCCGAAGTTGTTGAAACCTCTCCTTCCTCAAGTGTAGCCATACAAGGTCACCGGCCTCAAATGTAACTGATACGGTGTTAATCCGTGATTGAGTCGATCTAGGCACAATGATCTCGAATCCGGTTGAATGAGGCGATTTCAGAATGCGGAATGGAACGTAGGTGATGAATGGCGCAGGAAAGGTGAGAGAAGAACCAAAGAGAGAGTCAATGAAGGAACCAAGGCTGAAGAGCCAAAACCCCAATCGTGACTGCCCTAGACCCGTCTCCAATACAACTTTACACTAGCTCCGGCTGGACTAGCACAAAGAGGGACTCGTGAAGGCTCGAAGCACCAATCCGAAGGCGGTTTGACACAAACAAGCTCAGCCAAGCAACAACAGCAATGCAAACCAAAAACTTTCTTGTTCTTTGATTGATTTTGTGAATGATTACAAATGCAATTCTAAGCAATGGAAATAACGTAACTAATCTACAGCTAAAGAGGCTATATAAATAGACTCTTTTATCTAGACAAAAATAAAGAAAAGAAAGCTGAAAACATTAGTGGGAAGGTGGTAATAAGAGAGCTTCCTCTAATGTAGCTAACAACCTAACAAACCACTAATCAGCATGGAAATAGGCTGAATTATTCAAACATATCTTTGGGAGTGAGATGGCCGAATTCTAAGAGCCAAATGGGCTATCCGAATGGGCTGCATTGTTCAACAAATCCATGAGTGATTTGCATGTGTTTAAAGAGCCCAAATGATGATCCGAATAAGCTGAATTGTTACTCTCTTGGGCCTCTTTGAACTTGATCAGCTAGCTGCCCTCTTGGACTGTTTTAGACGTGAGCATCTCCTCCCTTTGCTCTTGGGCTGCCTTGGACGTCTCCTCCCTTTGCTCTTGGGCTGCCTTGGACGTGAGCAGCAGGCTAACCTCGTGGGCTGCTTTGGACGTGATCAACAACCTCCTCTTGGGCTGCATTGGGCGTGAGCAACATCCTCCTCTTGGGCTGCATTGGGCGTGAGCAACAACCTCCTCTTGGGCTGCATTGGCGTGAGCAACAACCTCCTCTTGGGATGCATTGGCGTGAGCAACAGTCTCCTCTCCTGGGCTGCATGGGACGTGAGCAACAGCCTGCATGGTCTCCTCGAGCTGCATGGGAAGTGAACACGTCAGCATGGTCTCCTTGCTTGGTTCGCTTGCTCCTGCATTCACAAAAGATTAGCACATGATGTATGGAAGTTAAATGGTTCACGCATTGTGTCAAGCAATAGCACTTTCCTTGACATAACGTCTTGGATCTCCTTAGCTCTTTGCTCTAGTAATGGGACCTTGATAGCTTCCATGTGATGGTCCTACATCAGTAACCTTCTTCCTTCCTTGGTTTGCCTTGGCTGCATTGTATTTGCCTTTCTCCTCAAGCTTAATCCTTGTCCTCCTATGTAGCTCCTTGATGTGTTCAACCTGCGTTTTAGCACTTAAATCCACTCGCTCCTTCTTAGGCAACGGTGTGAGATCAAAAGGGGTTAGTGGATTAAAACCATAAACACACTCAAATGGAGAGATGGAAGTAGACGAATGCACAACTCTATTATAGGCAAATTCAACATGTGGCAAGACATCCTCCCATTCCTTATGTGTCACCAAAATCAATATCAGATTCATAGAGCTCCTTAATGTAAACAAAGCCTAATACCTTAGCATCCAATGTCTTAATGTAAACAAATAGTATTTAGACTAACAATGTGTACCTCCTAGAGAGGGCATCCGCCACTACATTGTCTTTTCCCTTTTTATACTTGATAACATAGGGAAAAGTCTCAATAAATTCCATCCACCTACCATGCCTCCTATCTAGTTTATCTTGACTCCGAAAATGCTTCAAAGACTCATGATCGGAATGCAAAATAAACTCTCTAGGCCACAAGTAGTGTTGCCATGTCTTAAGCACTCTAAACAAAGCATATAACTCTTTATCATATGTAGAGTAATTAAGACATGGTCCTTTGAGCTTTTCACTAAAGAAGGCAATAGGCTTACCTTCTTGCATGAGTACACTGCTTACCTTCTTGCATGAGTACGCTGCCTATGTCGATGCCCGAGGCGTCACACTCCACTTCAAAGGGCCTAGTGATGTCGGGAAGAGCTAGCAAAGGCGCCTCAGTTAAGACCAATTTCAGCTTGCTAAAGGCACGTTCTTGCGCCTCCTCCCACACAAATGGCGCATGCTTTTTGCAAATTTCCGTCAAGGGCGCAACAATGGTACTAAAGTCTCTCACAAAGCGCCTATAGAAGCTTGTAAGCCCATGGAAACTCCTTACTTGGCTGATGGATGTTGGTGTGGGCCAATCTTTGATTGCTCTAATCTTCTCCTCATCCACTTTTAGGCCTTGTGTAGTCACTACAAAACCAAGAAATATAACCTCATTAGTGCAAAAGCAACATTTCTTAAGATTAGCATACAAGTGTTCAGCCCTAAGGGTAAGAACTACTTCCCTTAGATGTTCTTCATGCTCCTCTAGGGACCTGCTATAGATTAAAATATCATCAAAGTATACAACAAACTTTCCTATAAAATGTCTCAAAACATAGTTCATTAAGCGCATAAAGGTAGAAGGAGCATTAGTTAACCCAAATGGCATAACAAGCCACTCATACAAACCAAACTTAGTTTTGAAGGCTGTTTTCCACTTGTCCCCCTCCTTCATTCAAATTTGATGGTGGCGCCATGTAGCTCATCAAGCATGTCATCTAGGCGGGGAATAGGGTGGCGGTACTTGATGGTGATGTTGTTGATAGCTCGACAATCAACACACATCCTCCATGTGTTGTCCTTCTTAGGCACCAAGAGCACGGGCACGGCGCACGGAATTAAACTCTCCCTCACGTAACCCTTGTCTAGGAGGTCTTGAACCTGCGCTTGGATCTCTTGACTCTCCTTTGGGTTCATTCGGTAGGCTGGTCTATTTGGGAGTGTGGTGCCGGGGATAAGGTCAATTTGGTGCTCAATACCTCTCAAAGGTGGAAGGCCATGTGGTATTTCTTCTGGAAACACATCCTTAAACTCCTCAAGGATGGCTGAGATAGTAGGTGGTAAGCTAGCCTTGGCTTCATCACTCATCAAGGTGAGCTCCTTACACAACATCATCAAGGTGGTGTCTAAGGGTAGGTAGTCATTTTGTAGCTCAAGTTTGGAAGCTAACAAGGCTGTTGTGGGCTGTTTTGTGGCCGTGGACACAAGGGTGCTAGGCTGGTGGTTAGAAGGCGTGGCTAGGGGGGGTCTTGCCACATGTTGAATTTGCCTATAATAGAGTTGTGCATTCGTCTACTTCCATCTCTCCATTTGAGTGTGTTTATGGTTTAATCCACTAACCCCTTTTGATCTTACACCGTTGCCTAAGAAGGAGCGAGTTGATTTAAGTGCTAAAACGCAGGTTGAACACATCAAGGAGCTACATAGGAGGACAAGGGTTAAGCTTGAGGAGAAAGGCAAATACAACGTAGCCAAGGCAAACCAAGGAAGGAAGAAGGTTACATTTGAGGCCGGTGACCTTGTATGGCTACACTTGAGGAAGGAGAGGTTTCAACAACTTCGGAAGTCCAAGCTCTCTCCAAGAGGAAACGGACCTTTCAAGGTGCTACACAAGGCTGGTGACAATGCCTATGTGCTAGACTTACCGGACGACTATGCTTGTGATCCCACGTTCAATGTGAGGGACCTAAGCCCTTTTCCACCCCTTAGTGATGATCAAGGAAATTCGAGGTCGAATTCTATTAAAGAAGGGGAGAATGATGAAGGGTCGTCCGAGCTAGCTCCATCTTCAATACCACAAGGGTCATCCGAGCTAGCTCCATCTTCAACACCACAAGGAGCCCTAACAAGAGCTCAATCCAAACGCCAAGCGGAGATGGATGTTATCTTCCTAGCAATGGTTCAAGAAGCTCACCCAAGCTCACCTCCAATGAGTCCAAGGCCCGTCATGATGCTTAGCCACATTGGACCAGCCAAGAAGAAGTTGAATGGAGCATAGGAGAGCTTCACGTGTGCATGTGCATGGCTGGCGTGAGAAGCTAGTTAGAGAGTGTTAAATAAAGCCTAGAATTAGTCTATTTTATGGATTTGTTTAAAACACTCTAATTTGTAATTATTTTTTTTTATTTTTCCTTTATATTTTTAGGAGAGAAGGGTAGATTGTATATAAACCTTTCTCTCTTCCTTTTTGAGGGAGACTATGTTAAACACATTTGTGAAAGTGCCAAATTGAAACCTTTGAGTTCAGCCTCTTGTCTTGTGAGAATTGTGGTGTTTGCATAGCTTTCTCGTTCTTGTGTGTGTCAATCTCCTTCGGGTTGGTGCTACAAGTCGAATCGAAGCAACCTCTTCGTGCCTTCGATAATCCTAGATCGATTGTGTGAAGTTGTAAGAAGCGGGGTCGAATCGTCATCGGTTTGGTTCTTGGATAATCGAATCCAAGGGTTCTATCGTTTGTTCCTTTCGGTTCTTCTTTCCTATTTCGTTTTCCCTCTTCATTTTGCACGTTTTCCTTGCATCTTTGTTTGCTGAATTTCGTTTGCTTTTGTTACCGAAAACAGGTTGCTCGTCTAGATCTGTTCTTCGCGGCTAATTCCCGTATAGAAAAGTATGGTCCGGCTCGACCACTAGGTCCTCGTGACTAATGATGTGTCTCGGGTCATGGATGTATTCTCTCAGCTAAGATACATGAAATACCGGGTGAATACCCTCCAACCTCGGTGGCAGTGCTAGCATGTATGCCACCTCACCAACCCTCTCCAAGATCTCAAATGGACCGACATATCGGGGGCTTAACTTCCTCTTAAAGTTGAATCGCCTGATGCCCCGCGTCGGTGATACCCTAAACCACACCTGATCTCCTACTGTGAACTCTAGGGGACGCCTCCTATCCGCATATGACCTCTGATGGCTCTACGCAACCAACATCCTCTCTCGGACGAGAGCGAGTCTAGCTGATGAAGGATCATCTAAGCTAACTCCATCTTCACCACCTCAAGGGACTCTAACAAGAGCGCAAGCTAAACGTCAAGATGAGATGAATGCTCTTTTCCTAAAGATGGTCCATGAAGCTCAACCAAGTCCACCTTCATCAAGTCTAAGGACCATCTTGTGGATCAGCCACGAACACATCCCAGCCAAGATGATTAATGGAGCTTAAATTGTATTTCTAGTTGGTGGGAAGGCCTTGGGACGCATTTCAAAGGACAGACGGAGGCCTTGAAATCAGATACAAGGGATTTCACGTGTGTGCATGTGCATGGCTTGAACATTCATTTAAGTATGTGGATGTGAGAGGCTGAATAGGAGAGTTTAATTAGGCCCAATTTTGTTCTATTTTTGTTGGGCTTTATTTAACTCTCTCTCAATATAATTATTGTAATTAGTTTCTTTTTTCTGTCTTAGAAGAAAAGGCGTAGGATGTATATAAAGCCTTTTCTCTCTTCTTTTGTAGTTAGACAAGTTTTATACAAGTTTTGCTGAGAGCATTTCAGAATTGAATCCAAGAGAATTCAATCATTCTTGTCTCATGAGTTTATGTGTGTGATCTGGCTTTCTCGTTCTTGTGTATGTCAATCTCCTTCGGGATTGGTGTTGCAAGTCGAACAAGGCACCCTCTTCGTGCTCTCGATTCTCAGATCGATTGTGTGCAGTTGTAAGAAGCGGGGTCGAATCGTCACTGGTTTGGTTCTTGGATCTCGAATCCAAGGGTTCTATCATTGTTCCTTCGGTTCTTCTTGTCATTTTCTGTTTTCTCGTTTTTATTGTTGTCCATGCTTGTAAATTTTGTGTGTTCTTCATTCTTCAGAACAGGTTGTTCGTCTAGATCTGTTCCTCGTGGCTAATCCCCGTATCAATTGGTATCAGAGCATAGTTGACGTCCAACCACCAAAAAGAGTCGGTAAATCAATCTTAAAAATCACAAAAAGAGTCTGTTTTGATCATTGCAATTGATCATTGTCTTTTGTGTGAGTCTATTTCCATTTCTCTCTTCTACTCTAAGCTTTGTTTGAGTCTAACGAATTTTTCACTTGTTTGTGAGTTTTGGACACCGGAAACCACCATATCACCACACCAACCACCATCACACCACCATTTTTCCCTCAGGCACATTTTTGCCACACTTGAACTAGTTGAACAAAAACAAAACCTGGCTGCTTCTTTTCCTGCATCCAAAACACGCAGAATTGAAGTTGAAGTAGATTGTTTCCCTGCATCCAGTACACGCAGAATTGGAGTTGATTCAGCGTATTTCCTACAAATCCGGCGCAGAGCTTGAAGTAGTTGTTTTCCTCCTACAGAACTTCTTATGGTGTCTCCAGCTCTTGGAAGAACCAAGGGAACCGTCAACAAGGAAGTTACAACACATAAGTGTCAAATAAGGAGAAAACAGCGTCGGAACAAGGAGGACAGCGTAAAGCACCTTCTGCAGCCCCTCCTAAGCCCACGGCTACCTTTCCTAAGGGAACAGAAGGGAGTACTTCTAACCCTTCATCTAGAGCTAAGGATATAGTGTGTTTTAAGTGTCAAGGTAGAGGACACATGATGAAAGACTGTCCTAACAAGAAAACGTTGTTAATCAACCATTTAGGACAATATGAGTCCGAATCTGAGCATGAGCATGATAATGATGATTTTGAGCTTAATATGCATGATCATGATGATTTGGATGATGATGGGGTTGAATATGAGCAGGGGGGTTGTTTACTAGCTAAAATAGTGTTAATTGACCATCCTAGCTCATTTCTAGCTAATAACTACGTGCTTTGTGATCTTGATTCTCAAAATGAACCTAATGATCTCGAGAATGCAGGAAATGATCCTAATAACGTGGTTTGTCATGAAAATCTTGAGCATGATAATCCTTGATAGGTAGGAGAACTTTGAGTGCACAACCTGCCCTTTGTGAGGATAACCAAAGAGAGAACTTGCTTCATACTAGGTGTTTGGTTAAGGGAAAGGTGTGTAATGTTATCATTGATGGAGGTAGTTGTTGCAACATTGTTAGTACTGAATTGATCTCTAAGTTGCAAATTCCTACATTTTGTCACCTTAGACCATATAAGCTGCATTGGATGAATGATTGTGGTGAATTGAAGGTTAATAGGCAAGCTAAGATCACTTTCACTCTAGGACACTATGAGGATACTGTTTTATGTGATGTTGTGCCTATGCAAGCTTGTCATGTGTTATTAGGCCGTCCTTGGCAATATGATAGGAGAGTTATGCATGATGGTTTTACTAATAGGAATTCATTTACTTTTAATGAAAAACCCGTTACTCTAAAACCTATGACTCCCATGCAGATTGCGGAGGCATTTGAGAAGAAGAAGGCGAGTGAACCGGAGCAAGGACAAGCTAAGAAGGGGAGCAAGTCATCGAGGCACCAAGAACCTGCCATAGACACGTCCTCTAGCCAACAACTTGGTACTCTCTTGGTAACGCCCACAAATAAGACTCCTACGGCCTTGTTAGCTTCTAAACTTGAGTTCCAAAGTGAGTACCTACCCTTAGATACCATCTTGATGAGGTTTTGTAATGAGCTAACCTTAGTGAGTGAAGAAACAAAGGCTATCTTACCCCCTACCATTACAGCCATCCGAGAGGAGTTTAAGGTTGTATTTCCGGAAGAGATACCTCATGGCCTTCCACCTTTGAGAGGCATAGAGCATCAGATTCACCTTATCCCCGGAGCTACACTTCCTAACAAATCAGCCTATAAGATGAACCCTAAGGAGAGTCAAGAGATCCAAACCCAAGTCCAAGACCTCCTAGATAAGGGATATGTTAGAGAAAGCCTTAGCCCTCGCGCAGTTGATGTCCTATTAGTGCCTAAGAAGGACAACACTTGGAGGATGTGTGTTGATTGTAGGGCTATCAACAACATAACCATTAAGTATCGGCACCCTATTCCCCGCCTCAATGGCATGCTTGATGAGCTCCATGGTGGTCACTACATTCAGCAAGATAGACCTTCGGAGTGGCTACCATCAGATCCGAATGAAGGAGGGGGACGAGTGGAAGACAGCCTTCAAGACTAAATTTGGGTTGTATGAATGGCTTGTTATGCCATTTGGGTTAACCAATGCTCTATCTACTTTTATTCGTTTAATGAACCATGTTTTGAGACAATTCATTGGGAGATTTGTTGTAGTGTATTTTGATGATATCTTAATCTATAGTAGGTCCCTAGAGGAGCATGGAGAGCATCTAAGGGAAGTTGTTTAGAGTGCTTAAGACATGGCAACACTACTTGTGGCCTAGAGAGTTTATTTTGCATTCTGATCGTGAATCTTTGAAACATTTTCGGAGTCAAGATAAACTAGATAGGAGGCATGGTAGATGGATGGAATTTATTGAGACTTTTCCCTATGTTATCAAAAATAAAAAGGGAAAAGACAATGTAGTTGCGGATGCTCTTTCTAGGAGGCATACATTGCTAACTACATTGGATGCTAGGGTGTTAGGATTTGTTTACATTAAGGAGCTCTATGAATCTGATCTTGACTTTGGAGAAACATACATTGCTAACTACATTGGATGCTAGGTGTCCCTTCGTTTGGTGTTAGTGGAAGAAGCCCATAAAGGAGGTTTAATGGGTCATTTTGGGAGGGATAATACTTATGCTATGCTGCACTAACATTTTTATTGGCCACATATGCTAAGGGATGTTGAAAATGTGCTTAAAAGGTGTTTAGAGTGCCTTAGAGCTAAATCGAAAGTGAAGCCTCATGGATTGTATACACCTTTGCCAATCCCCATAGCCCCTTGGGAGGACATTAGCATGGATTTCATAGTGGGATTGCCTAGGACTAGAAGAGGTAGGGATTCGATATTTGTGGTTGTAGATCGATTCTCTAAGATGGCTTACTTTATTGCTTGTCATAAGACTGATGATGCAGCCAATGTAGCTAATTTGTTCTTTCGGGAAGTAGTTAGGTTACATGGTATTCCAAGGACAATAGTGAGTGATAGGGATGTTAAGTTCTTGAGTTATTTTTGGAAAACTCTTTGGGGAAAGCTAGGAACTAAGTTGTTATTTTCTACATCAAGTCACCCCCAAACCGATGGGCAAACAGAAGTAACTAATAGGACCCTAACAACACTTCTAAGGGCTGTCATCAAGAAGATTTTGAAAGAATGGGAAGATGTCTTGCCACATGTTGAATTTGCCTATAATAGAGTCGTCCACTCATC
The DNA here is from genome assembly GCA_033239125.1 of Fagopyrum homotropicum. NCBI lineage: Eukaryota > Viridiplantae > Streptophyta > Magnoliopsida > Caryophyllales > Polygonaceae > Fagopyrum > Fagopyrum homotropicum. Next base: position 67,726,349 of record BSWB01000005.1, read on the forward strand.
TACTTCCATCTCTCCCTTTGAGTGTGATCCACTAACCCCTTTTGATCTTACACCGTTACCTAAGAAGGAGCGAGTGGATTTAAGTGCTAAAACGCAGGTTGAACACATCAAGGAGCTACATAGTAGGACAAGGATGAAGCTCGAGGAGAAAGACAAATACGACGCAGAAAAGGCGAATCAAGGACGCAAGAAGATTATATTTGAACCTGGTGACGTTGTATGGCTACATTTGAGGAAGAAGAGGTTTCAACAGCTTGTGATCCCACCTTCATCAAGTCTAAGGACCATCTTGTGGATCAGCCACGAACACATTCCAGCCAAGATGATTAATGGAGCTTAAATTGTATTTCTAGTTGTTGGGCAGGCCTTGGGACGCATTTCAAAGGACAGACGGAGGCCTTGAAATCATATACAAGGGGATTCACGTGTGTGCATGTGCATGGCTGGAACATTCATTTAAGTATGTGGACGTGAGAGGCTGAATAAGAGAGTTTTATTAGGCCCAATTGTGTTCTATGTTTGTTGGGCTTCATTTAACTCTCTTTAAATGTAATTATTGTAAGTAGTTTCTTTTTTTCTTAACACAAGAAATCATAAATAAGAAGAAACAAAAAAGAAAGAAATAAAACTAATTCTTGTTTGCAGATAAACGTGGGCCAAGTTGTTGCAAATCTTCAGGATAAGATCAAATCTGTAGGAGAAAAACAGCACCTAGATTTGTTGCAACTAATTCAACGTGCCAAATCTGTAGGAGAAATACCAGATTAGTAGGAAGAGAAACAGCCACGTTTGGTTTTTGTTCAACTGGTTCAAGTGTGGCTAATGTGGCTGAGAGGAAAATGATGGTTGATGGTGGTGTGGTGGTGGTTGGTGCTGGTGCTATGGTGGTTTCCGGTGTACAGAACTCACAAACAAGGAACAAACTCGTTAGACTCAAACAAAGCTTAGAGTAGAAGAGAGAAACGGAAATAGACTCAAACAAAAGATAATGATCAATTGCAATGATCAAAACAGACTCTTTTTGTGATTTTATGATTGATTTAATGACTCTTTTTGGTGGTTGGACATCAACTATGCTCTAATACCCATTGATACGGGGATTAGCCGCGAAGAACTGATCTAGACGAACAACCTGTTCTGAAGAATAAAGAACACACGAAATTAACAAATATGGACAGCAATGAAAACGAGAAAAGAGAAAGGGACAAGAAGAACCGAAAGGAACAATGATAGAACCCTTGGATTCGAGATCCAAGAACCAAACCAGTGACAATTCGACCCCGCTTCTTACAACTCCACACAATCGATCTGAGAATCGAGAGCACGAAGAGGGTGCCTTGTTCGACTTGCAACACCAATCCCGAAGGAGATTGACATACACAAGAACGAGAAAGCCATATCACACACACAAACTCACGAGACAAGAATGATTGAATTCTCTTGGATTCAATTCCAAATGCTCTCAGCAAAACTTGTATAAAACTTGTCTCCCCACAAAAGAGAGAGAAAAGTCTTTATATACATCCTAGGCCTTTTCTTCTAAAATAGAAAAAAAAAGAAACTAATTACAATAATTACATTTAAAGAGAGTTAAATAAAGCCCAATAAACATAGAACACAATTGAGCCTAATTAAACTCTCCTATTCAGCCTCTCACGTCCACATACTTAAATGAATGTTCCAGCCATGCAGATGCACACGTGAATCCCCTTGTATCTGATTTCAAGGCCTCCGTATGTCCTTTGAAATGCGTCCCAAGGCCTGCCCAGCAACTAGAAATACAATTTAAGCTCCATTAATCATCTTGGCTGGAATGTGTTCGTGGTTGATCCACAAGATGGTCCTTAGAATTGATGTAGGTGGACTTGGTTGAGCTTCATGGACCATGTTTAGGAAAAGAGCATCCATCTCAGCTTGACGTTTAGCTTGCGCTCTTGATAGAGTCCCTTGAGGTGGTGAAGATGGAGTTAGCTCAAATGATCCTTCATCACATGGTCCATGAAGCTCAACCAAGTCCACCTTCATCAAGTCTAAGGACCATCTTGTGGATCAGCCACGAACAAATCCCAGCCAAGATAATTAATGGAGCTTAAATTTTATTTCTAGTTGCTGGGCAAGCCTTGGGACGCATTTCAAAGGACAGACGGAGGCCTTGAAATCATATACAAGGGGTTTCACGTGTGTGCATGTGCATGGCTGGAACATTCATTTAAGTATGTGGACGTGAGAGGCTGAATAGGAGAGTTTAATTAGGTCCAATTGTGTTCTATGTTTGTTGGGCTTTATTTAACTCTCTCTCAATGTAATTATTGTAATTAGTTTCTTTTTTCTGTTTTAAAAGAAAAGGCCTAGGATGTATATAAAGCCTTTTCTCTCTTCTTTTGTAGTTAGACAAGTTTTATACAAGTTTTACTGAGAGCATTTCAAAATTGAATCCAAGAGAATTCAATCATTCTTGTCTCGTGAGTCTGTGTGTGATCTAGTTTTCTCGTTCTTGTGTATGTCAATCTCCTTCGGGATTGGTGTTGCAAGTCGAACAAGGCACCTCTTCGTGCTCTCGATTCTCAGATCGATTGTGAGGAGTTGTAAGAAGCGGGGTCGAATCATCACTGGTTTGATTCTTGAATCTCGAATCCAAGAGTTCTATCATTGTTCCTTTCGGTTCTTCTTGTCCCTTTCTGTTTTCTCGTTTTCATTGTTGTCCATGTTTGTTAATTTTGTGTGTTCTTCATTCTTCAAAACAGGTTGTTCGTCTAGATCCGTTCTTCGCGGCTAATCCCCGCATCACTAGCCATGTCATCTTGTACCAGATCTGGAGCTACAACGCTAGAACTCCCTGGCTTGTCTCAACCTAACGGAGTACAGCATCTCCGTCCATAAAATGCCTCATACGGTGTCATCCCAAGCTAGCCATACCTGCCCCCAATCTAGCACACATGCTCGCAACATGTCCTCTAAGGTCTGAATAGTCCGCTCGGACTGGCCGTCGGTCTGTGGATGGTATGCGGTGGTGAAATGAAGACTCGAACCTAGGGCGGCGTGTACCTGCTGCCAGAACCTCGAGGCAAAACACCCATCCCTATCCGAGATGATAGTCCTCGGCACTCCATGCAATCTCACAATCTGGCGGGTAAACTCCTCAACTTAACGACTCACCGGCCACGTTTCCCGAATCGGGATGAAACACACGGTCTTCGTCAACCGATCTACTACCCATATCGCATCAAAGCACCTACTCGGTCTCAGATCGGTAACGAAATCCATGGATATATTTCTCCCACTTCTAATGCGGCACAAGAAGTGGGTGGAGCTCTCATCCGTGTCTCTGGTGCTCGATCTTGACCTGTTGGCAGGTCGTGCATCGGGTCACTTACCTAGCTACATCGTGCTTGAGCACGCCCCACCAATAAGATCTCCTAATATCTTGGTATATCTTACTCGAGCCTGGATGCAGTGTATAAGGTGTAGAACGTGCCTCATGCAAAATCCACTCCGTCAGCTCCTGGTCCGACTATACACATATACTCCTCTAGTGTCTCAATAAGCCACCTTCTCCTACGGTAAACTGGGGTGCCTCGCCTTTGGACATCCTATCTATTATCCTTAACAAAATGGGACATTCCTCCTACTTCTACCGGATTTCTCCGGATAGGTCAGGTATTACCTCTAACTCGGACAAACGATAGCCCTTATCCGGGAACCGGATATCCATCTCTAACTCTATCAAATGCCTCTGCAACTGTGGCTGAACCGTAAGCCATCCTATAGCCTCCTTTCGAGGTGTCCTCCTACTCAAAGCGTCGCCGACCACGTTCGCCTTCCCCGGATGTTACAAAATCTCCAAATCAAAATCCTTAATCAGCGGTAACCATCTCCTCTAGCGGTTATTAAACTCCCGCTGAGTGAATATATACTTCAGACTCTTATGATTTGTGAAGATCTGACACGTGGCCCCGTACAAGTAATGCCGCTAGATCTTCATGGCATGAATCGCTACTGCTAGCTCAAGATCATGGGTAGGGTAACTCTCCTCGTATAGCTACAGCTGCAGAGAAGCGTACACAATAACCCTACCCATCTGCATAAAAAACGCACCCCAAGCCTAGCTTGGAGGCGTCTTTATACACTACAAAATCCTCTACGCCCTCAGGCTGCGCTAGCACTGGAGCGGAGGCCAACCTTCTCTTCAGCTTCTTGAAGTTGTGCTGACATGGCTCGGACTAGACGAACTTGGTAGACTTCCTCAACAAGGAAGTGAGTGGCCGTGCAATCACGGAGAAACCCTCCACAAATCGGCAGTAGCAACCTGCTAAGGTTAAGAAACTACGCACCTCCTTGACCGTCCTAGGAGGCGGCCATGAATAAATGGACTCTATCTTCGCCGGGTCAACCATTACACCCTCGGTGGAAACTATATGACCAAGAAATGCCATCTTGGACATCCAGAACTTGCACTTAGAGAGCTTATCGTAAAGCTCTCTATCCTGAAGGACTCGAAGCACCGTCCTCAGGTGTCATACATGCTCCTCCTACTCCGGGAGTAAACCAAGATATCGTCTATAAACACTACCACGAACTGGTCCAAGAATTCGATGAAGATGCCGTTCATCAACTCCATGAAGATGGCGGGTGGATTTGTGAGCCGAATGACATCACGACAAACTCATAATGGCCGTATCTCATCCTGAATGCTGTCTTCGGCATGTCCTCCTCTCTCACCCTCAGCTGATGATATCCCGACCTTAAATTAATACACGAAAATACGGAGGCTCCTTGCAACTGGTCCAGCAAATCATCAATGGGCGGTAACGAGTACTTGTTCTTGATGGTGACTTTGTTCAACTCCTGGTAATCAATGCATAGTCTCAAAGACCCGTCCTTCTTCCTGACGAAGGGGACCAGTGCACCTCAAGGGGAAACGCTCGGGCGTATGAAGCCCCTCTCTGCCAACTCCTCGAGCTTCTTCTTTAACTCCAACATCTCGATCGGCACGATGCGGTATGGAGCATTGGAGATTGGCCTCGTGTCGGGCTCTAACTCAATGATAAAATTAACACTCCTCTATGGTGGTATCCCGAGTGGCTACCGAAAACGTCCTCGAACACACAAGCCACGGGAATCTCCTCGAATGACGGACCTGTCTCCTCCTTCATGGCATAACACCAGAAGGACTCACTTCCCTGCCCGTTAAGTCTCGCGGCTCGGACCGCATTAATGAATGAACCGGCCTTTCGGAGGTCCCAACCTCGGAAAATCACCTCGTGTCCCGTCTTTGTGGTAACCATGACTGTCCTCCGGCTGATTTCCAAAACGGCTCGGTGGCGGTCCATCCAATCCATCCCTAGGATGATTTCTTCATGCACCAAGTGTATGACATAGAAGTCGGCTAACCAATCATGATTTCCCAAACGAATGGGACAACTATGTACCCCCGGGTACCACTAACCTTACGCCCGTCGGGTAACCCTATAATGAAGGGTATACCCTCTACCATAACTAAGGATAACCTAGCTACACAATCATCAAAGAAAACTTGGACCGGAAAGCCGTGAATCTGAATAGTGTCTGTGGCTGCCGGCGCTGCTGGATTAACTATGTTCCTCAACACGAATACCCTCGCGTGAGTGCCTTTGGCCTCCGTGGTCCATCCACCACGTCACCTACCTCTACCTTGCCCTTGGGTAGAACTCTGTGCCTATAAATATCTTAGGGCTCTCTGCTGGTGCTGACTCTATGTCTGACGCTGGGGTGGCCTCTGTCCACCACTAGGAATGCTAGCAGGTGTAGAACCCTGTTGAGACAATGTCGGGCCCTGACGGAAAAAAGTCGCTCGGTGACAAAGTCGGCCACAAACATAACAAGTCACTGTCGTCCTCGTGATATGGAGATACGGGGATTAGCCTCGAAGAACGGATCTAGACGAGCAACCTGTTTTCGGGAATAAAAGCAAACGAAATTCAGCAAACAAAGATGCAAGGAAAATGTGAAAAGCAAAGAGGGAAAACGAAATAGGAAAGAAAAACCGAAAGGAACAAACGATAGAACCCTTGGATTCGATTATCCAATAACCAAATCGGTGACGATTCGACCCCGCTTCTTATAACTTCACACAATCGATCTAGAATTATCGAAGGCATGAAGAGGTTGCTTCAATTCGACTTGTAGCACCAACCCGAAGGAGATTGATACACACAAGAACGAGAAAGCTATGCAAACACCACAATTTTCACGAGACAAGAGGCTGAACTCAAAGGTTTCAATTTGGCACTTTCACAAATGTGTTTTAACGTATTCTGCCAACAAAAAGGAAGAGAGAAAGGCTTATATACAACCTAGACCTTCTCTCCTAAAAATAGAAAAGAAATAAATACAATAATTACAAATTAGAGTGTTTTAAATAAATCCATAAAATAAACTAATTCTAGGCTTTATTTAAAACTCTCTAACTAGCTTCTTACGCCAGCCTCTCACGCCTTCATCCATGCACATGAACACGTGAGGCTCTCATATGCTCCATTCAACTTCTTCTTGGCTGGTCCAATGTGGCTAAGCATCATGACGGGCCTTGGACTCATTGGAGGTGAGCTTGGGTGAGCTTCTTGAACCATGGCTAGGAAGATAGCATCCATCTCCGCTTGGCGTTTGGCTTGAGCTCTTGTTAGGGCTCCTTGTGGTGTTGAAAATGGAGCTGGCTCGGATGACCCTTCATCATTCTCCCCTTCTTTAAAAGAATTCGACCTCGAATTTCCTAGATCATCACTAAGGGGTGAAAAAGGGCTTAGATCCCTCACATTGAACGTGGGATCACAAGCATAGTCGTCCGGCAAGTCTAGCACATAGGCATTGTCACCAGCCTTGTGTAGCACCTTGAAAGGCCTGTTTCCTCTTGGATAGAGCTTGGACTTCCGAAGTTGTTGAAACCTCTCCTTCCTCAAGTGTAGCCATACAAGGTAACCGGCCTCAAATGTAACCTTCTTCCTTCCTTGGTTTGCCTTGGCTGCGTTGTATTTGCCTTTCTCTTCAAGCTTAATCCTTGTCCTCCTATGTAGCTCCTTGATGTGTTCAACCTGCGTTTTAGCACTTAAATCCACTCGCTCCTTCTTAGGAAACGGTGTAAGATCAAAAGAGGTTAGTGGATTAAAACCATAAACACACTCAAATGGAGAGATGGAAGTAGACGAATGCACAACTCTATTATATGCAAATTCAACATGTGGCAAGACATCCTCCCATTCCTTTAAATTCTTTTTGATGACAGCCATTAAAAGTGTGGTTAAAGTCCTATTAGTTACTTCCGTTTGCCCATTAGTTTGGGGGTGGCTTGATGTAGAAAATAACAATTTCGTGCCTAGCTTTCCCCAAAGAGTCTTCCAAAAATAACTTAAGAACTTAACATCCCTATCACTTACTATTGTCCTTGGAATTCCATGTAACCTAACTACTTCCCGAAAGAATAGATTAGCTACATTGGCCGCATCATAAGTTTTGTGACAAGCAATAAAGTGAGCCATTTTTGAGAAAGGATCTACAACCACAAAAATCGAGTCCCTACCTCTTTTAGTCCTAGGCAATCCCACAATAAAGTCCATACTAATGTATTCCCAACGGGCTATTGGGATTGGCAAAGGTGTGTACAATCCATGAGGCTTCACTTTAGATTTAGCTCTAAGGCATTCTAAGCATCTTTTAAGCACATTTTCAACATCCCTAAGCATGTGTGGCCAATAAAAGTGTGAGTGCAGCATAGTATAAGTTTTATCCCTCCCAAAATGACCCATTAAACCTCCTTTGTGGGCTTCCTCTACTAGCAACAATCGAAGGGAACACCTAGGTATGCACACCTTATCAATTCGAAACAAAAATCCCTCAAACAAATAGTATTTATCTAAGAAACCTTTTTGCACACATAACTTATATGTATCACCAAAATCAATATTAGATTCATAGAGCTCCTTAATGTAAACAAAACCTAATACCTTAGCATCCAATGTAGTCAACAATGTGTGCCTCCTAGAGAGGGCATCCGCCACTACATTGTCTTTTCCCTTTTTATACTTGATAACATAGGGAAAAGTCTCAATAAACTCCATCCACCTACCATGCCTCCTATCTAGTTTATCTTGACTCCGAAAATGCTTCAAAGACTCATGATCGGAATACAAAATAAACTCTCTAGGCCACAAGTAGTGTTGCCATGTCTTAAGCACTCTAAACAAAGCATATAACTCTTTATCATAGGTAGAGTAATTAAGACATGCTCCTTTGAGCTTTTCACTAAAGAAGGCAATAGGCTTACCTTCTTGCATGAGCACGCCGCCTATGCCAATGCCCGAGGCGTCACACTCCACTTCAAAGGGCCTAGTGAAGTCGGGAAGAGCTAGCAAGGGCGCCTCGGTTAAGACCAATTTCAGCTTGCTAAAGGCACGTTCTTGCGCCTCCTCCCACACAAATGGCGCATGCTTCTTGCAAATTTCCGTCAAGGGCGCGGCAATGGTACTAAAGTCTCTCACAAAGCGCCTATAGAAGCTTGCAAGCCCATGGAAACTCCTTACTTGGCTGATGGATGTTGGCGTGGGCCAATCTTTGATTGCTCTAATCTTCTCCTCATCCACTTGTAGGCCTTGTGTAGTCACTACAAAACCAAGAAATATAACCTCATTAGTGCAAAACCTACATTTCTTAAGATTAGCATACAACCTTGAAAACTAAGGGACCTGCTATAGATTAAGATATCATCAAAGTATACTACAACAAACTTCCCTATAAAATGTCTCAAAACATAGTTCATTAAGCGCATAAAAGTAGAAGGAGCATTAGTTAACCCAAATGGCATAACAAGCCACTCATACAAACCAAACTTAGTTTTGAAGGCTGTTTTCCACTCGTCCCCCTCCTTCATTCGGATTTGATGGTAGCCACTCCGTAGGTCTATCTTGCTAAAGGAGGTGGCGCCATGTAGCTCATCAAGCATGTCATCTAGGCGGGGAATAGGGTGGCGGTACTTGATGGTGATGTTGTTGATAGCTTGACAATCAACACACATCCTCCGTGTGTTGTCCTTCTTAGGCACCAAGAGCACGGGCACGGCGCACGGACTTAAGTTCTCCCTCACGTAGCCCTTGGAGGTTTTGAACTTGCGCTTGGATCTCTTGACTCTCCTTTGGGTTCATTCGGTAGGCTTGTCTATTTGGGAGTGTGGCGCCGGGGATAAGGTCAATTTGGTGCTCAATACCTCTCAAAGGTGGAAGGCCATGTGGTATTTCTTCTGGAAACACATCCTTAAACTCCTCAAGGATGGCTGAGATAGTAGGTGGTAAGCTAGCCTTGGCTCCATCACTCGTCAAGGTGAGCTCCTTACACAACATCATCAAGGTGGTGTCTAAGGGTAGGTAGTCATTTTGTAGCTCAAGTTTGGAAGCTAACAAGGTTGTTGTGGGCTATTTTGTGGCCGTGGACACAAGGGTGCTAGGCTGGTGGTTAGAAGGCGTGGCTAGGGAGGGGTCTTGGCTCGACGGCTTGCTCCCCTTCTTAGCTTGTCCTTGATCTTCTTCTCAAATGCCTCCGCAATCTGCAAGGGAGTCATAGGCTTAAGAGTCACGGTTTTACCATTGAATACAAAAGAATATCTATTTGTAAAACCATCATGCATAACTCTCCCATCATATTGCCAAGGGCGGCCTAACAACACATGACAAGCTTGCATAGGCACAACATCACATAAAACCGTATTTTCATAATGGCCTAAAGTAAAAGTAATCTTAGCTTGCCTATTAACCTTTAACTCACCACATTCATTCATCCAATGCAACTTATATGCCCTAGGGTGATAAAATGTAGGAATTTGCAACTTAGATATCATTTCGGTGCTAGCAATAGTGCAACAACTTCCTCCATCAATAATAACATTACAAATCTTTCCTTTAACCGAGCATCTAGTGTGAAACAAGTTTTCTCTTTGGTTATCTTCACAAGGAGCAGGTTGTACACTTAAAGTTCTCCTAGCTATCAAAGAATTATCATGCTCAAGACTTTTATCACAAATCATGGAAGTGTTAGCTAGGAATGAGCTAGGATGATCAAATAACACTCTCTTAGCTAATAAACAATCTTCTTGCTCATATTCAATCCCATCATCATCCAAATCATCATGATCATGCATATTAAGCTCAAAATCATCATTATCATGCTCATGCTCAGATTCGGACTCATATTGCCCTAAATGGTTAACTAGCAAATTTCTTTTGTTAGGACAATCCTTCATCATGTGCCCTCTTCCTGGTACTTAAAACATACAATATCCCTAGCTCTAGATGAAGGGTTAGAAGTACTCCCTTGAGTGCCTTTAGCTAGTGTAGACGTGGGCTTGGTAGGGGCTGCATAAGGAGCCTTACGTGGGCCTCCTTGCTCCGGGGCTAGCTTCTCCTTGCTTGGCACCTCCCGGTTGTAATTCCCTTGTTGGCGGCCTCCTTGGCTCCTCCATGAGCTAGGCGCGCCATAGGCAGCCTTACCTCCTTGACTTCTTGCCTTCATTTTCCTTTCTACTTTGATTGCTAGGTGGAGCAATTCTGTCATAGAGCTATAGGGAAAAAGATCTATCTCGTTAGAAAAACTTGAATTGAGAATACGAAGATACCTAGCCATTGTAGTCTCTTCATCCTCTCGCACATTAGCCTTTACCATGGCCATTTGCATGGCATTATAGGTCTCCTCGGCGGTCATGGCTCCTTGCCTCAAGTTCTCCAACCTTTGCCTCAATTCTCTAGTGTAATGTTGAGGCACAAACCGAGCTCTCATCAAGGCCTTCATATGCGCCCAAGTAACTACCGGTGCATCCAAAGTTCTCCTCCTTTCCTTCACCAAATCATCCCACCATATCATAGCATAATCAATAAACGCAAGAGCTGCGAAATGTACCTTCTTATGCTCGGGAAAGTTATGGCAAGACAATATTTGCTCTATCTTCGCCTCCCAAGCCATGTACACGTCCGGGTCACATTTGCCTTTAAAGCTTGGGATCTTCACCTTCACTTTGCCAAGGCCGTCATACTCCGGATCTCGCTTCCTTCTTGGCTAGCCACCATAGGGCTCACGCCTCTGCTCGTCTTGGCGCCGGGCGTCATGAGGTCTCCGGGGCTGTTGGCGCTCCCTTCGCCCGTTTGGCCTCCATTCCTCGTCATCTCCATCACCGTCCTCATCCTGCTCATAAGCTTGGTTCTGAAACTGTTGAGGATAGTTAGGCATATTATCATGTATAATAGGAGAAGAATGGATAGAAACGTGCTCCTCGAAAGCAAGATTGCCCCATCTTGGTTGGGACACGGCATGGCCTAAGCCTTGGACATTCCGAGAGGGCTGCGTGGCATTAGAGTACCGGGCTGCTTGAAACGCCTCTTGTTGGCTTTGGAGTGGTATTCGGTCTTGCCCTTGGTATTGAGCCCTCGAGTGGTCTCTTACCTCCTTGTTGCCTCCTAGTAGCCGAGGCTCCGGAACTACCTTAGACGCCTCCAAGTTGGACAACCTTGTAGTTAACCCTTCAATGCTATCTTTCAAGCCCTTGATAAGGTTAAACAACTCCGGGGAAATAGGCTCGGGGCTCGGCGTACCTGTGGGAGTTCCTGACATTGTTCAAAGACACTAAAACACTCAAACACGTTAGGTTAGCTAAAACAAAAACACCTCACAAGTGTATCACTCGAAAGCAAACTCTCACTCTCTAGTGGTGCTCAACATGCTTGTTGATGGCTCGTCTTGTATTAGTCAAAAACCTCACGTGAGTTCAATACTTAGCCAAACAAAAGCTTTAAAGTAGAAGCGAAATTCGATCTCAATCACCTTAAAAACGTGTTTGACTCAATAAAAGAAAAGAAAAGACTCATAAAGGAAAGGACAAGTTGCACGAATGTTATATGCAACTAAGTATGGACTCAAAATTTGAACTCAAGATAAGCCTTCAAAGAACTTACTCGTCAAGCCTAAGCAAGCAAACTTTGGACACCAAAGGTGTGTGTAGAAGGGCTAGTCAAGGCTAAGGCGTGGCTCGAGTGAAGTGAGCTAGGCGAGGGCCAAGGCATGGCTAGGCTAGGGTGAAGCTAGGCTAGGCGTGAATGGCTTGGTCCCTTTGAGTGAGATGAGCTCTTTTGTAGTCCTCTTTGGTTGCTGAGCAATAACACTTAGCAAGACAACTTTTGAGTGAGATGAGCTCCTTTGTAGTCCTCTTTGTTTGCTGAACAATAACACTTGGCAAGCACAACTTCAACTATTACAAACTATGAAATAAGCAAGAATAAGCTAACAAGAATGAAATGAATAAGGCTGATTTCTTTTTTTTCTTTCTTTCTTTTCTTTTCTTTTCCTTTTCTTTTCTTTCTTTCTTTCTTTTTTTTTTTTAAACTCGGATTTTCTTTTCTTTTTTTTTTTTTAAACTTACTGCTGGAATTAAAGAAAAATAAAACAAAAATGCTAAGAAAATCCTAATTAGTTGCAAGAGGATAGAGTTGACCAAGTAAATAGCTAACCAAGGGTGAAAATTCAAAAAAAAATAGGCTGAAAATGTGGAGGAAAGAGGTGGTTGGTAGCTTGAAAATAGGCTGGATGATTCAGCCTAAAATATTTTTTTTTTTTGAAAGTTTAGGGCTTGTTTGGTGTTGTGTTTGGACGTGGGACAAAGCTGGTGGCGGCGTGGTGGTAGGCACAAGGGACTGGTGGTAGGCGCGGTGTAGGCATGGTGTTGGAGTGGTGCCGGCGTCCAAAATTCACAAACAAAAGCAACAAACTTGTTAGTTCAATCAAAAACTTGGAATAGAAATGGCAATGTCAATAGACTCAAAACAAAGCAAGACTCAAACAAGAAAAACGAGACACTTTTGGTTTTTGAATGATTTACCGACTCTTTTTTTTAGGTTGAACGTCAATTAGCTCTGATACCAATTGATACGGGGATTAGCCGCGAAGAACGGATCTAGACGAGCAACCTGTTTTCGGGAATAAAAGCAAACGAAATTCAGCAAACAAAGATGCAAGGAAAACGTGCAAAGCAAAGAGGGAAAACGAAATAGGAAAGAAGAACCGAAAGGAACAAACGATAGAACCCTTGGATTCGATTATCCAAGAACCAAACCGGTGACGATTCGACCCCGCTTCTTACAACTTCACACAATCGATCTAGAATTATCAAAGGCACGAAGAGGTTGCTTCAATTCGACTTGAAGCACCAACCCGAAGGAGATTGACACACATAAGAACGAGAAAGCTATGCAAACACCACAATTCTCACGAGACAAGAGGCTGAACTCAAAGGTTTCAATTTGGCACTTTCACAAATGTGTTGTAACGTATTCTGCCAACAAAAAGGAAGAGAGAAAGGCTTATATACAACCTAGACCTTCTCTCCTAAAAATAGAAAAGAAATAAATACTATAATTACAAATTAGAGTGTTTTAAATAAATCCATAAAATAGACTAATTCTAGGCTTTATTTAACACTCTCTAACTAGCGTCTTACGCCAGCCTCTCACGCCTTCATCCATGCACATGCACACGTGAGGCTCTCCTATGCTCCATTCAACTTCTTCTTGGCTGGTCCAATGTGGCTAAGCATCATGACGGGCCTTGGATTCATTGGAGGTGAGCTTGGGTGAGCTTCTTGAACCATGGCTAGGAAGATAGCATCCATCTCCGCTTGGTGTTTGGCTTAAGCTCTTGTTAGGGCTCCTTGTGGTGTTGAAAATGGAGCCGGCTCGGATGACCCTTCATCATACGGGGATTATCCCGTTTAACAATCTAGACGAACCTGGAAACAATGGAATGAAACTTAGATATAGAGGAATGATAAGCACGAAAATATAAAGATAGATGGTTAAGAAGAACCGAATAGAACTATGGAAGAACCCTTGAACAATGAATTCAAGAACCAATCCAAAAGACTAATCAACCCTGCTTCTACAACTTGACACAATCAATATGGAGATTGAAAGCACCAAGAGGATGCTTATAAACAACTTGCAACACTAATCCCTAAGGAGATTAACTCAAACAAGAAGAGTTAAGCCAAAATCACAATCACAAAGCTCTCCAACAGGCTGGAAATCGCCAATCTGCAACAGCAGCATAAAAACTGTGTTTAACGTGTATATTCTGGATATCCCCCTGACCCAGCATGCCTAATAACATATATATAGTGTTTAATATATTAATGAACTGAAATAATTAACTAAAGGCCCATCAAGACATAAGTTTGGGCTTTTATTCTAAAAAGACTTAAAAACACTTAAAACAGCCAAATAAGCTTATTCAGCCATTTTGGAACATTTTAGCCTTAAGTAGAACAATTAGGAGTGCAGCTTGTTCCTTGGTGGACCATGATCATCATCAAGGCTCGTTGGCTCATAGAAGGTGAGTTAGGTGGTTCATGGTTCATGGTTAGAAGCAATGCATCCATCTCAGCATGTAGTTTAGCTTGAGCCCTTGTTAAGGGACCTTGACTTAGCTTGGATGATCCTTCATCATTCTCCCCTTCTTGAAATGGATTCGACCCCGAATCGCCATGATCATAACTCGACGGTGGGAATGGACTCAAGTCACGCACATTGAATGTAGGATCGCATGCGTAATCATCCGGCAACTCCAAAACATAAGCATTGTCCCCCGCCTTGTGTAAGACCTTGAAAGGTCCATTTCCTCTTGGAGAGAGCTTGTATTTCCTCAACTGTTGAAACCTCTCCTTCCTTAAGTGCAATTACACGAGATCACCAGGTTCGAATGTTATCTTCTTGCGTCCGTGGTTAGCTTTCGCAGCATTGTACTTGCCCTTCTCCTCAAGCTTCTGGCGTGTCCTCTCATGCAACTCCCGAATGTGTTCAACCTGGGTTTTAGCACTGAAATGTACTCGCTCCTTCTTAGGCAACGGTGTAAGATCAAACGGGGTTAGTGGATTAAACCCATACACACACTCAAAAGGAGAAATGGAAATTGAAGAATGCACAACCCTATTATAAGCAAATTCGACATGAGGTAAGGAATCTTCCCGTTCCTTAAGACTCTTCTTAATAAAAGCCCTTAACAAAGTAGTTAGTGTCCTATTAGTTACCTCAGTTTGGCCATCAGTTTGAGGGTGACTAGAAGTAGAAAACAATAGTCCTCGGAACTCCATGCAACCTAACTACATCCCTAAAGAAGGAGCGAGTAAATCATGGGGTTTGGCAAAGGGATTGGCAAAGGGATTCGACATGGACTTTAGTGATAGGGTGACTAGAAGTAGAAAACAATAGTCCTCGGAACTCCAGAAGTAACTTAGAAATTTGACATCCCTATCACTAACTATAGTCCTCGGAACTCCATGCAACCTAACTACATCCCTAAAGAACAAGTTGGCTACATTGGTGGGATCATCAGTCTTATGGCAAACTATAAAGTGAGCCATCTTAGAGAATCGATCTACAACCACAAATATCGAATCTCTGCCCCTCTTAGTCCTAGGCAATCCCACAATAAAGTCCATGCTAATATCCTCCCAAGGGGCTGTAGGGATTGGCAAAGGCGTCTTCAAACCATGGGGTTTCACTTTGGATTTGGCTCTAAGGCATTCTAAACATCTCTTAACAACATGTTCTACATCCCTAAGCATATGAGGCCAAAAGAAGTGTGAAGTAAGCATAGCATAAGTCTTATCTCTCCCAAAATGTCCCATTAATCCTCCTTTATGGGCTTCATCAACTTATAACATCCGAAGAGAACACCTAGGGATACAAACCTTATCAACCTTAAACAAGAAACCATCAAACAAGTAGAACTTATCTAGAGCACCCTTAGCCACACATATCTTGTAGGTTTCACCACAATCAGCATCATCAACATATAATTCCTTAATATACACGAAACCTAGCACTTTAGAATCAAGGGTGGTCAACAAAGAGTGTCTCCTAGATAATGCATCAGCAACTACATTGTCCTTTCCCTTTTTATACTTGATAACATAAGGAAAAGTCTCAATGAACTCCATCCAACTACTATGTCGCCTATCTAGTTTATCTTGACTCCTAAAGTGTTTTAAAGATTCATGATCAGAATGCAAGATAAACTCTCTAGGCCACAAGTAGTGTTGCCATATCTTAAGTACTCTAAACAAAACATATAACTCCTTATCATAAGTAGAATAGTTAAGACATGCTCCTTTGAGTTTCTCACTAAAGAAAGCAATAGGTTTACCTTCTTGCATAAGAACACCTCCAATTCCAATTCTGGATGCATCACACTCCACTTCAAATGGCTTGTTGAAATTTGGAAGAGCAAGCAAAGGTGTATGAGTGTCGAGTTAGAACCTCCTTAAGCTTGTTGAATGCATGGTCCTGCGCACTACCCCACACAAATGGCGTGTTCTTCTTGCATATTTCCGTCAATGGGGCTGCAATGGTGCTAAAATCACGCACAAAATGCCTATAGAAGCTAGCAAGACCATGAAAACTCCTAACATTGCCAACAGAGCTCGGAATAGGCCAATCTCGAATGGCCTTGTGATACGGTAGTGTCCGTGAAATGAGTCGATCTAGGTACAATGATCTCGAATCCGGTTGAATGAGGCGAATCCAGAATGCGGAATGAAACGTGGATGGTGAATGGCGCAGGAAGGTGTAGAGAAGAACCAAAGAGAGTCAATGAAGGAACCAAGGCTGAAGAGCCAAAACCCCCACTCGTGAATGCCCTAGACCCGTCTCCAATACAACTTTACACTTACACTAGCTCCGGCTGGACTAGCACAAAGAGGGACTCGTGAAGGCTCGAAGCACCAATCCGAAGGCGGTTGACACAAACAAGCTCAGCCAAGCAAACAATAGCAATGCCAACCAAAAACTCTCTTGTTCTTTGATTGATTTTGTGAATGATTACAAATGTAATTCTAAGCAATGAAATTAACGTACCTATTCAGCAGCTAAAAGAGGCTATATATAGACTCTTTTATCTAGACAAAATTAAAGAAAAGAAAACTAAAACATTAGTGGGAAGGTGGTAATAAGAGAGCTTCCTCTAATGTAGCTAACAACCTAACAAACAACTAATTCAGCATGAGAATATGCTGACTTATTCAAACTAATCTTTGGAGTGTGCTGGACGTTTTTAAGAGCCAAAATGGACTATCCGAATGGGCTGAATTGTTCAACAGATCCATGAGTGATTTGGATGGTTTTTAAGAGCCCAAATGATGATCCGAATGAGCTGACTTGTTACTCTCTTGGGCCTCTTTGAACGTGATCAGCTGGCTGCCCTCTTGGGTTGTTTTAGATGTGAGCAGCAACCTACCCTCTTGGACTGCCTTGGACGTGTTTGCTTGCCTCCCTTCTTGGGCTGCCTTGGATGTGAGCAGCAGGCTATCCTCGTGGGCTGCTTTGGACGTGATCAGCATCTTCTCCCTTTGCTCTTGGGCTGCCTTGGACGTGAGCAGCAGGCTATCCTCGTGGGCTGCTTTGGACGTGATCAAAATCTCCTCTCTTTGCTTGCTTGCTCCTGCATTCATCAAAAGATTAACACATGATGTATGGCAATTAAATGGTTCACGCATTGTGCCAAGCAATAGCACTTCCCTTGACGTAGCTTCTTGGATCTCCTTAGCTCTTGCTCTAGTAATGGGACCTTGATAGCTTCCATGTGATGGTCCTACATCATCCACTCCTTCTTGGAAAGAATTCGACCCCGAATTTTCATCTTGTTCCGAATCTCCTTCATAGGGGCTCAAATCTCCTACATTAAAAGTGGTACTAACTCCATACTCTTCCGGTAAGTCCAACACATAAGCGTTGTCGTTAATCCGGTGTAAGACTTTGAATGGTCCATCACCCCGTGGTGCTAGCTTGGAATGACGTTTTGTCGGAAACCGCTCTTTCCTTAGATGTAGCCAAACTAAGTCGCCGGGTTGGAAACCCATCTTCCGACGTCCTTTGTTATTCCGAGCTGCAGTTTCAACGCCCTTCTTATCAAGTGAAGCCTTGGTCTTAGCATGAAGTTCCTTAATGTAGTCTGCCTGTTCCAAAGCATAAAAAGCTACTCGATCCTTTCGAGAAATCGGTAATAAGTCCAAAGGAGTTAAAGGGTTAAATCCATAAACACATTTGAAAGGTGATAACGAAGTGGAAGAATGCATGGTGCGATTATAAGCAAACTCAATATGTGGTAACATGTATTCCCATTCTTTTAAGTTATCTTTCAACATGGTTCTAAGGAGGGTCGTTAGGGTCCTATTGGTGACTTCCGTTTGTCCATCTGTTTGGGGATGACTAGAGGTCGAGAATAGTAATCTAGTGCCCATTTTTCCCCAAAGCGTTTTCCAAAAGAAACTCAAAAACTTGACATCCCTATCACTAACAATAGTTTTAGGTATTCCATGCAATCTCACTATTTCCTTAAAGAAAAGATTAGCAACATTATATGCATCATCAGTTTTATGACATGGAATAAAATGTGCCATTTTAGAGAATCTATCTACTACCACAAAAATGGAATCTCTTCCTTTCTTAGTCCTAGGTAGTCCAACAATGAAATCCATACTTATATCTTCCCAAGGGCCATTAGGCGTTGGTAAGGGTGTATACAGCCCGTGGGGTTGTACCCTAGCTTTGGCCTTAAGACATTCAATGCACCTTTTCAGCATGTGTTCTACATCCCTTAACATATGAGGCCAATAAAAGTGAGTTTGCAACATGTGATAAGTTTTGTCTCTCCCAAAATGCCCCATCAAACCTCCTTTATGGGCTTCTTCCCCTAATAGGATCCTAAGGGAACATCTAGGTATGCAAATCTTATCCACTTTAAACAAGAAACCTTCAAACACAAAGTACTTATCATAAGGGCCTTGAGTAGTGCATCTATGAAATATCTTCCCAAATTCAGCATCATCCACATATAATTCTTTAATGTAAGTAAAACCTAACATCCTAGAATCCAAGGTGGTGATTAAGGTGTATCTCCTAGACAATGCATCCGCTACGACATTATCCTTTCCTTTCTTATAGTTGATAATGTAAGGAAAGGTTTCGATGAACTCCATCCACCTACCATGCCGCCTATCTAGCTTATCTTGGCTCCTAAAGTGTCTAAGTGAATCATGATCGGTTTTCAAAACAAACTCTTGAGGCCAAAGATAATGTTGCCATGTTTTGAGTACTCTAAACAAGGCATACAATTCTTTGTCATAAGTGGAGTAGTTTAAGTATGCACCCTTCAATTTTTCACTAAAGAAAGCTAGAGGCTTACCTTCTTGCATAAGGACGCCGCCAATACCAATACCGGACGTGTCGCATTCAACCTCAAAGGGTTTAGTGAACCGGTAGAGCGAGTAGTGGTGCATGGGTGAGGCGTCTCTTGAGCTCTTCAAAAGCTCTTTGCTGCGGTTCATTCCACTCAAAAGGAACCTTCTTTTTGGTCAAAGCCGTGAGTGGTGCTGCAATAGTACTAAAATCTCTCACAAATCTTCTATAGAATGTAGCTAGGCCATGCAAACTCCTCACGTCGCCAACCGACCTAGGAGTGGGCCATTCATTGATTGCCTTCACCTTGTCTTCATCCACTTGCAAACCATTGGCACTTACTACAAAACCAAGAAAAATCACCCGGTTAGTATAGAAATCACATTTTTTGAATATTAGCATACAAGTATTCTATACGCAATGTAGCAAGCACATCTCTCAAATGATTTTCATGCTCTTTTAAAGTCTTACTATAGATAAGAATGTCATCAAAGTAGACTACAACAAATAAACCAATATAAGGTCTCAAAATATGATTCATTAATCTCATGAAGGTACTAGGAGCGTTAGTTAAGCAAAAAGGCATTACTAGCCACTCATAGAGACCAAATTTGGTTTTAAAAGCTGTTTTCCATTCATCCTCTTCCCTCATTCTAATTTGATGGTAGCCACTCCTAAGGTCAATCTTAGTGAAAATTGTAGCTCCATGTAACTCATCAAGCATGTCATCTAAACGGGGAATCGGGTGTCTATACTTGATAGTAATGTTATTGATTGCTCTACAATCAATACACATTCTCCAAGTATTATCCTTCTTGGGTACTAGGAGGACGGGAACGGCACAAGGACTAAGGCTTTCCCGAACATACCCCTTATCTAGCAAGGCTTGAACTTGATTCTGAATTTCCTGGGCTTCCGTAGGGTTCATCCTATAGGCGGGCCTATTGGGAAGAGTGGCTCCGGGTATTAAATCTATTTGGTGTTCAATGCCCCTAATGGGCGGCAAGCCGGCTGGAATCTCCTCAGGAAAAACGTCCCTAAACTCGTCTAACAGCCCCTGGATAGAACTAGGAAGTGGAATCGTAGAGTCATGAGGCACATTCACTAGAGATTTACACAAGCTCATCATTAGCACATCCATAGAAGCATAGTTAGTGACATATTCATTCCTAGACTCAAGATAGCTACTTGTTGGTTGTACTAACAGTGTTTGATGGGTTTTGTTCTCCTTACTCTTAGGCCGTGTGATCTTAGGCTTGGGAGGGGTTCCTTGCTCTACCCTCTTGTTCTCATAGTTCTCGGCTATTTGTAAAGGTGTCATAGGTTTAAGTGTTAAAGTTTTACCTTTATACTCAAAACTATATTTATTAGAAAACCCATCATGAACAACTTTCCTATCATATTGCCATGGACGGCCAAGCAACAAGTGACAAGCATTCATAGGCACAACATCACATGTAATAACATCCTCATATGATCCTAATGTTATATTGAACTTAGTTTGCTTATTGACCTTAAGTTCTCCACATTCATTCATCCAATGTAGTTTATATGGCCTAGGGTGATAAAATGTAAGAAGTTGTAATTTGTTTACCATTTCAGTGCTAGCTATGTTGCAACAACTTCCTCCATCAATTATCACATTACACACTTTTCCTTTAATACTACACCTAGTATGAAACAGATTTTCACGTTGGTTATCCTCACAAGGTGCTAGTTGGACATGCAAAGTTCTCCTAGCTATCAAAGACTCACCTTGTTCATACTCAATGCAATCATCATTCTCATTTTGTTCATTGTCATCAATTAAGGCATTTTCATCATCTAATTCCACATCATCCTCACTCTCATACTCTCCTAGATGGTTTATGATAAAAGTGCGTCTATTAGGACATTCTCTACTCATGTGGCCTCTACCTTGGCATTTAAAACACACAATGTCCCTAGTTCTAGCGTTAGAGATAGGAGTACTCCCTCGATGATCACTCGAAGGCTCATTCAAAGATCGTGGTGTAGTGGACGGTGTAGAAGACCTTATTTGCCCTTCTTGGCCCATAGGTGCCGACTTTCTCTCCTCCTTCCGGCCTCCTTGATCCTTGCTGTGGTTAGGTAGCCGGCTCCCTTGTGCTTTCCAAGCGTTTGGCGTCCCATGAGGTGGCTTGTATTCCCGGTTTTGCACCTTAGTCTTCCTTTCCACCTTAATGGCCAAGTGTAGTAATTGCTCCATGGTGCTGTATGGATACATATCAACTTCATTAGCCAAATTAGAATTCAGAATACGAAGGTACCTTGCCATAGTGTTTTCTTCATCCTCTAGAACGTTGGCCTTCACCATAGCAACTTGCATATTCGTATAGGCTTCCTCAGCGCTAAGAGAGCCTTGTCTCAAACTTTCTAGCTGTTGTCGAAGATCTCGGGTATAGTGAGGTGGAACGAACCGGGACCTCATTAGTGCCTTCATATGCCCCCATGTGGTGATTTGAGGATCCAATGTTCGAACTCTTTCTTTGACTATGTGATCCCACCATACCAAAGCATAGCCTTGGAACTCAAGAGCAGCTAGCTGAACCTTCCTAGGCTCGCTAAAGTTGTGACACAACCAGATCTGCTCAACTTTAGTTTCCCACTCCGTGTAGACGTCGGGATCACACTTTCCTTCAAAGACGGGAATTTTGATTTTGACTTTACCGAGTCCGCCTTGCTCTTGATAGGGCCGCAGATTATCACGTTCTCGTCCTTGCCTTGGCTACTGGAATGGACGATTGTAACCTTCCCAAGTGTGGTCCTCAAAAGGAGCTTCATTCCGTCGCTGAAAGTTATCAACAAATGGTGGCATGTTAGAATCATTAGGGTGGACGTTGGACTATAAATTACCTTGATCCGGATGATCCGGCTCTCTAGTAACACGTGAAGGACCGCCAAACTCGTAGTTGGTTCTCAAAGGTGGCGTCCCTGCTGGTGGTGTGCGTGCTTCCATAGACTCCACTCGTTAGGATAGGTTAGCTACGGAATCGGACAATTGTTTCAATAGACTGATCATCTCTGGTGTGACGGTCTCGCTACTAGACTTGCTGGGACTTAGGGACCTGGACATACTCAAGTAACAAACAAAGAACCGGTTAGGTTAGAAAAGTAAAGATCTCACTTGTGTATCGCTCACTCTCTCGTTGGTATTGCCTAGCTGGTGGCTCGAGTTGTAAGGATCCAACACCTTAAGATCACGATTTCCGAACCTTCTTAGCAACCCTTTGGAACTAGAACTGCTGAAACTGATGTTAGTGTCAGAGATGAATCAAGACACCCCTAATTGGAGTATTGACCGTTGGGTTGGTGTAGGTATGGTGAATGTGTTTAGAATGCCGTTTTGAATTGTTTGAAAGAGTTTACTTGTGCTTGATTAATAAAAAGGACCAGCCGTTTTGTATAGTCTTTTTTTTTTTTTTGAAAGATCTCTTAGACTTTGTCAAAGATTTGAGGGAGAGAAGGTAACCGAAACTGATTGCAACGAGAATTGTAGGAGAGCAGGTTACCGAATTGTGTATGCAACGTTCAAGCTCTTTTTGTTTTTGTTTTGTGTTTACCTCTCCTGAAGATGTTGTCCGGCTTTTGAATTTGCACACTTCAAGCACAAGTAAAATCTCAATTGGATAAGCAATAAGGTTAACAAGAAGAAAGGAGTGATCAATTGTACCAACCGAGCTCTGATACCAACTGATACGGTAGTGTCCGTGAAATGAGTCGATCTAGGTACAATGATCTCGAATCCGGCTGAATGAGGCGAATCCAAAATGCGGAATGAAACGTGGATGGTGAATGGCGCAGGAAGGTGTAGAGAAGAACCAAAGAGAGTCAACGAAGGAACCAAGGCTGAAGAGCCAAAACCCCCACTCGTGAATGCCCTAGACCCGTCTCCAATACAAGTTTACACTAGCTCCGACTGGACTAGCATAAAGAGGGACTCGTGAAGGCTCGAAGCACCAATCCGAAGGCGGTTGAAACAAACAAGCTCGGCCAAGCAAAAAATAGCAATGCCAACCAAAAACTCTCTTGCTCTTTGATTGATTTTGTGAATGATTACAAATGTAATTCTAAGCAATGAAATTAACTTACCTATTCAGCAGCTAAAAGAGGCTATATATAGACTCTTTTATCTAGACAAAATTAAAGAAAAGAAAACTAAAACATTAGTGGGAAGGTGGTAATAAGAGAGCTTCCTCTAATGTAGCTAACAACCTAACAAACAACTAATTCAGCATGAGAATAGGCTGACTTATTCAAACTAATCTTTGGAGTGTGCTGGACATTTTTAAGAGCCAAAATGGACTATCCGAATGGGCTGAATTGTTCAACAGATCCATGAGTGATTTGGATGGTTTTTAAGAGCCCAAATGATGATCCGAATGAGCTGACTTGTTACTCTCTTGGGCCTCTTTGAACGTGATCAGTTGGCTGCCCTCTTGGGCTATTTTAGATTTGAGCAGCAGCCTACCCTCTTGGACTGCCTTGGACGTGTTTGCTTGCCTCCCCTCTTGGGCTGCCTTGGACGTGAGCAGCAGGCTATCCTCGTGGGCTGCTTTGGACGTGATCAACATCTCCTCCCTTTGCTCTTGGGCTGCCTTGGACATGAGCAGCAGGCTATCCTCGTGGGCTGCTTTGGACGTGATCAACATCTCCTCCCTTTGCTTGCTTGCTCCTGCATTCATCAAAAGTTTAACACATGATGTATGGCAATTAAATGGTTCACGTATTGTGCCAAGCAATAGCACTTCCCTTGACGTAGCTTCTTGGATCTCCTTAGCTCTTGCTCTAGTAATGGGACCTTGATAGCTTCAATGTGATGGTCCTACATCACCTTGATCTTCTCTTCATCCACTTGTAAACCGTCTATGTTCACTATAAACCCAAGAAAAATAACTTCATTAGTGCAAAAGTCACATTTCTTAAGATTGGCATACAAGTGTTCATCTCTAAAAGTAGAAATAACTTCCCTTAGATGTCTTTCATGCTCCTCTAGTGATTTGCTGTAAATGAGAATGTCATCAAAGTAAACAACAACAAATTTACCTATAAACTTTCTCAAAACATGGTTCATTAATCTCATGAAAGTAGAAGGAGCATTAGTAAGTCCAAATGGCATAACAAGCCACTCATATAAACCTTAAAAGCAGTTTTCCACTCATCCCCTTCCTTCATCCTAATATGATGGTATCCACTCCTAAGATCAATTTTACTAAACATAGTGGAACCATGAAGCTCATCTAACATATCATCAAGGCGTGGGTTAGGGTGGCAATACTTAATGGTTATGTTATTGATGGCCCTACAATCAATACACATCCTTCAAGTATTATATTTCTTAGGCACTAAAAGCACGGGGACAGCACATGGACTAAGTAAGGCTTTCCCTCACATAACCCTTATTTAAGAGCTCTTGCACTTGGTTTCTAACCTCTTGGCTCTCATTAGGGTTCATTCTATAGGCTGTCCTATTCGGTAAGGTTGCTCCTGGAATGAGATCTATTTGATGCTCTATGCCTCTCAATGGTGGTAGGCCATGGGGTATCTCATTAGGAAACACATCCTTAAACTCCTCAAGTATGTCCACAATGCTAGGTGGAAGATTTGCCTTAGTTTCATCACTCATTAGGGCTAACTTCTTACATAAGGTCATCAAAGTGATTTCTAGAGGAAGATAAGCACTTTGAAACTCAGATTTGGCTACTAGCAAAGTAGAGGGCATTTGTGTGTTAGTTGAGGCTAAAAAGGTATTCGAAGGCTCTATAGGCTCGGTTTCGGAATTATTTGGCTTACTCCCCTTTTTCGCTTGGTCTACCCCTTGTTCACTTGTCTTTTTCTTTTCAAATGCCTCAGTTATTTGTAAGGGAGTCATAGGCTTTAAGGTTACAGGTTTTCCATTAAAAGTGAAAGTATGCCTATTAGTGTAACCATCATATAAGACTCTCCTATCAAATTGCCAAAGACGACCTAATAAGATATGACAAGCTTGCATAGGCACAACATCACACAAAACATTATTCTCATAATGGCCTAAAGTGAATGTGACCTTAACTTGCTTATTTACCTTTAATTCTCCACATTCATTCATCCAATGAAGTTTATAAGGCCTAGGGTGATAGAAAGTTGTTAAATGCAGCTTATTAACCAATTCGGTGCTAGCTATGTTACAACAACTACCCCCATCAATTATAACATTACAAACTTTCCCATTGACCAAACATCTAGTGTGAAACAAGTTTTCCCTTTGGTTATCCTCACAAGGGGCAGGTTGTATACTAAGGGTTCTCCTAGCTATTAAAGCATTATCATGTGACAAGCAAACATCCAAAACAGGCTCATCATGCTCAAAATCAGATTCAATACGTTTAAGAGACTCATCATGCTCAAAATCAGTATCTAGATATTCAAGAGACTCATCATGCTCAAAATCAGATTCAACACAAGCAATAGACTCGTTTGGAACATCCAAATCACATAGCACATATTTATTAGCTAGGAATGAACTAGGGTGATCATACAACACACATTGAGCAAGCAAGCAATCCCCTTGTTCATATACTATTCCATCATCCGAATCAACATCATCACTAGGCTCGATTTCATTAGATTCAAGTTCATGCTCGGATTCTGATTCATATTGGCCTAAATGATTTATTAGCAAAGTTCTCCTATTCGGACAATCTTTCACATGTGTCCTCTACCTTGACACTTAAAACACACAACATCTCTAGCCCTAGAAGAAGAAGAGTTATAAGTACTCCCTTGAGGTGGTTTAGGGGCTACAGTAGGCGTCTTAGGGTAGGTTGGGCGTGTGGGAGCTTGTTCGGGGGCTGTTTTTGATGAGGGACCATCCGAGTTAGCATCTCTAGAGTATGAGGGAGCTATCACACGTTCCCGAGCTAAGAAGATTGAGCATGAGACTGAGGACTTGCTGATTTTATTGGCTACAAGTGTTCATCACGAGGCTTGGCTCTTAAGTAAGCAACAGAGCAACGACACCAAAGCACCGGATTCGGCCAACCCCGCACATGACGCCGATGCTCCTGCTCCTCAACACGTTTCCAGCACCGTTCCATGTCTCTCATTGAGGCATGAGATTTTTTAAGGCCTGTTGAGTGATTGAGTTTTTTAAGTAGCCCATTGGGCTTAATTTCCAAATTTTATTGTGTCTTTTGTTTAAGAGCTGAAAACTATTTAAAGGCTCTTTCTATTTCTTTTTAGGTGGATTATTTTTGGTGAAAAACACTTGTTTTCAGATTTCATCTTCAATCAAAGGCGAGTTTTGATTGAAGAGTTATTGTGATCAGATTTGGCTTAGTTGTTTCGCGTGTGTCAATTATTGTCGGATTCTTGGTGTTCGTGAGATTCCATAAGCATTCTCCTCGTGTTGTCGATGTTCTAAATCGGCTGTGTGAGGTTGTAAGGGCCTGAGTTCGTTGCATCGTTCTTGGTGGTTCTTGATCCCGAGATCAAGGGTTTCCACGTCGTTTGTGCCGGGTTCATCTACATCGTACCTTTCCTTTAATTTCCATACCTTCGTATTCAGTTTAGCGTCTTCTTGTTCCTTTTATTCGCAGGTCACGCAGCACATGAATCCTAGCCGGCTGTTTGATCCGTTTTCTGCGTCTTTTCCTCCTTCTGTCGTCTAGATCGAGCCAACATCGGTCTTCCCCGTATCAGTTTTGGGGGCTTCGCGGTTGTATCCTCCGTGTCGGTGCCCTCCTTGTTGTTTCCATACATTTGAGGTCCCAAATGAGCTCTTTACGCCTTGACTCCTCCCTTTTATCTTCTTCTCGACTTTGATGGCGAGATGTAGTAATTTTGTCATAGTAGAGTAGGGAAACAAATCCACCTCGTTAGCAAAACTTGAATTAAGGATACGGAGATACCTAGCCATAGTTGCCTCTTCATCCTCACAAACATTGGCCTTCACCATTGCCATTTGCATGGCATTGTAGGTCTCCTCGGCACTCATTGAACCTTGCCTCAAGTCCCTCCTATAGTGTTGGGGAACAAATCGAGCTCGCATGATTGCCCTCATTTGTGCCCATGTTGCAACTTGTGGATCCATGTTTCGCCTCCTTTCCTTCACAAGCTCATTCCACCATATCAAAGCATAATCAGAGAACTCAAGGGTTGCGTAATGTACCTTTTTATTCTCAGGAAAGTTGTGGCACGCCCATATCACCTCAATATTCGTCTCCCAAGCCATGTACACATCCGGATCACACTTGCCTTCAAAGGATGGAATCTTGATCTTCACCTTGCCTAGATCATCTTGCTCATGATCTCGCCCTCTCCTTTGGTGTCTATTGTCTCTCATCCCTTCATAGTCTTTCTCTTGCCTCCATCTATACTCACGCCTCCCATCTTGATCCCTCTCATCTTCTCATCTCCTATCTTCACGCCTCCTATTTTGTTCCATCCTTCTTTCCTCATTTCTCATCCATTCCTCGTCTTGCCTCTAGGCTTCCTCTTGCCTTCTTTCTTGTGCATAATCATAGCCATCATCTTCGGACTCCTCATTATCTCCATCGTGTGTGGTGCTAAGAGAGAAATTAGCATATTGACTGTTATCATGAATAGGAGGTTTAGAGTTAGAATGATGCCCCTGTGAAGCATTAATGGGAGTCTTCTTGGCTTCGTTGAAAGCTTCTTGTTGGCTGCCAAGAGGTACTCATCGATGGCTTATAGTTAAGGGTTTAGAACCTACTCCTTTCTCAAAGTGATGGCCTAGTGCCTTAGTTAGGGGAAATGAGGTGTCTTCTTTAGCCTTATTAGTCTTAAGCTCGGTTATTTGCCCTTGTAAACCCGTAAGCCTATCTTCCATGGCTTTAAATTCTGCTTGCATCATAGCCTTCATCATGCTAACCAAATCTGCCGGACTAGACTACGGTTGCTTCTCGGTATGATGATCACTAGACATCTCGTTAAACACAACAAAACAAGCAAACACGTTAGATTAGATCAAAACAAAATCATCTCTAGTGTGTCTCTCAAGTGTTTATCCCTCATTCTCAAGTGATGTGATAAGACTTTGCTGATGGCTCACCTTGTAAGAATTAACAACCTTGTGTGGGTAGTGTCTAGTCAAATATAAGCAAACACGAAACAACAATTGAATTAATCAAGGTATGTCCTAGGCTGACTCAACAAAATAAAGAAAAAAATAATGACTCAAGGAATGGACTAGTTGTATGAATGAGATGTACAACCAAAATGACCCAAAATATAGACTCAAGATAAGCTAAAAGAACCTTACTCGTTAGTGCCTCAACTTGCAACCTCAAACACCAAAATCAACAACTAAGGTCGGTTTAGGGTAGGGTGGCCGAATGAAAAAGG
Source organism: Fagopyrum homotropicum (assembly GCA_033239125.1). Taxonomy (NCBI): domain Eukaryota; kingdom Viridiplantae; phylum Streptophyta; class Magnoliopsida; order Caryophyllales; family Polygonaceae; genus Fagopyrum; species Fagopyrum homotropicum. Next base: position 67,754,944 of record BSWB01000005.1, read on the forward strand.
CTTGGAATGTAAGTTTTTTTGGAGTCCCCTTGAAATCTTCTTCCTCTTGGTCGACTCTTGCAAGAACAATGTTGTTAGTTCAATAACTTAGCTAAACACAATGCATACACAAAGCTGAATTCTTCTTTTCTTTTCTTTTATTTTTGGTTCGTCCTTCTCTCTTTCTTTCTTTTTTTAAAAAATATTATGGACAACAGCTTTCCTTTTTTTTTTCTCAGCAAAAATAAAACGAAAATTAAATAACAAGAGGGTAAACAGGGAAACAACTAAAAAGATAAGATATGGTTAGAGATGAGATATAGAAAGATATGGCTGAAGCAGGATTATGGAAAAAAATATGAAAAGATATGGTTGTTGTAGGATTAAGGAAAGATATGAAAAAATATGGTTGTTGCAGGATTAGGGTTTACGAAAACAGTAGGTTAGGGTAGGTTTTGGCGGCATGAAAGTGGTGGTGGGGCTGGCGTGGTGGTGTTGGTTTTTGTTGATGACTTCGGTGCTCAATTCGCTGATCAAGAACAACAAACAAATTAGAATTCAATCAACTTAGAATAGAAGAGAGAAAAACTGAAGAAAAGAAAAGACTAACAAAAGACGATGATCAATTGCAATGATCAAAACAAACTCTTTTTGTGATTTTATGACTCTTTTGATGATGGTTGAACGTTCCCAAAGCTCTGATACCAATTGATACGGGGATTAGCCCGTTTAACGATCTAGACGAACAACTTGGAAACAATGGATTGAAACTTAGATATGGAGGAATGATAAGCACGAAAATATAAAGATAGATGGTTAAGAAGAACCGAATAAAACTTGGAAGAACCCTTGAACAATGAATTCAAGAACCAATCGAAAAGACTAATCAACCCTGCTTCTACAACTTTACACAATCAATATGGAAATTCAAAGCACCAAGAGGATGCTTATAAACAACTTGCAACACTAATCCCTAAGGAGATTAACTCAGACAAGAAGAGTTAAGCCAAAATCACAATCACAAAGCTCTCCAATAAGCTAGAAATCGCCAATCTACAATAGCATAAAAACTGTGTTTAACGTGTATCTTCTGGATATCCCCCTGACCTAGCACGCCTAATAACTTATATATAGTGTTTAATATGTTAATGAACTGAAATAATTAACTAAAGGCCCATCAAGACATAAGTTTGGGCTTTTATTCTAAAAAGACTTAAAAACACTTAAAACAGCCAAATAAGCTTATTCAACCAATTTGTAACATTTCAGCCTTATGTAGAACCCTTAGGAGTGCAGCTTGTTCCTTGGTGGAACATGATCATCATCAAGGCTCGTTGGCTCATGGAAGGTGAGTTAGGTGGTTCATGGTTCATTGTTAGAAGCAATGCATCCATCTCAGCTTGTAGTTTAGCTTGAGCCCTTGTTAATGGATCATGACTTAGCTTGGATGATCCTTCATCACCTCGGGCACGCAGCTCGCATATGCCCGTACCCGCCGCAATTGTAACACTGCCGACCTCTATCTGATACCTGCACAGAATGTTGGGGTCCAAAATGCCCCTATGTCTGACTACGCCTCTGTCTTAGGGATCTAGCTCCAGAGATGGTATTGTCCTCTGCCTCTTGCGCGGCCCTCCGGATTGTGCCACTCTCCTAGACCTTGGTCGGTCTCTCTCGTATGCCGAAGCTTGGTCCTAGTACTCCACCAGGGAGTCACAGTGGAATCCCGTAAGGTATGCAAGGGTGGACTTCCTCAATGACTTGGAAAACAAATAGACATGCTGGTCTGCCGGAGGTGCGGCGGGACCCAACAAGGTCAACTCCTCACGGAACCGCCATAGCCTCGATAATCGGGACATCCTCAAATTAAGCCTCCAAGAAGTCCTGTACTCGATCTCTCCTCAGTGAAGCCGGACAAAAACTCTCTCTAACCAGACTCAAGAACTGGTCCATCCTAGTAACACCGCCTCGAACAGTCATTCACCAGTATTAGGCCTGCTCCCGGAATAGCGTTTGCACTATCTCTACCTGTCTGTCCTCCGGGCATCGGATTGCCTCCTACACCACTCCATGTGCCCAATCCAGTGCTCAACCTCCAGCCCTACCTTCCCGTCGAAGTAGGGCACATGTTGCTGGTTGAAAGCCTTCAACCATGAATCAGGTCTCGGAGACCTCAACTCGTCTCTCACCCTAACAATATCAACAACTAGCTTGGGCGCATCTACCGCTAGGGCAACTATCTCCGGTACTGCTATCTCTGGTGCAACTTTGACTTGAGTCACCATCTACGAGACCTCAGCTGATCTCGCTGGTGTAGGTGCACGTACCGGTGGTGCGGGAGGTGGTGCTCCCGTCCTAAACGCCTCCTCGACCCGCATAACATAGTCTCTAAACACTAAAACTCAAATCGATGTTCCCCCAGTCTCGGCGGATGGAGAACTCTACGCCCCGGACCGTACAACAATCCTATCCCTAGCCTCGGGAATGATGCTCTCTACGACATCCTAAACGGGGACCTTTGTTGCTGGTGGGTCCACAATTGGCGGGCCCGCAATGGGGATACGCCCCCAACCTCTCGCTCTTGGAGGTCTCCCTAGTCGTCCCAGTCTCGGGACGGTAGGAGGAAGAGGGGGTCTACCCCTATCCGGTCCTACATACGTGGTAGCTCTCGTGCATGCCATCTAATATTGTATTGTGTATATTCATATAAGTACATGTGCTTATGTTCTTGGTACGGCGTAAACCGTCGAAGCGTAATATAAACGTGTTCTAGGTACATAACTAAAGTGTACAAGTCCAAAACATCCTAAGGTCATATGTACATAACTACGTATATATATACAAATCAAGAAACATCCTAAGTTCACATACATAGATAACTATACATATACATATATCAGATCCAATAAACTACGTCGCCGAGGTCCGCGGAAGGAGTGGTGTTCCCGTACATTCTGTCCCAATCCGACTTATGCATATGAGTTGAAAACGAAAAGTTAGAACCCGTGTGGGTTCTGGTTAGTCCTTATTCGACCTTAACAAGATTGCGAGTGCCATTATTGTCAACCTAGGGCTTGATACCACTTTGTACCACCTCGAATCCGCGGAACTCGGGATGCTATGGGCGAGACCTCACAATGGGTTCCGACCCTTAGCCTGACAATAATTTCACCGGACCATTCCAACAAGGCACAAATAAAGGCAAAACTCAAAAGTTTATAATGTATGCGCGAGAATGAAAAGTAAAATACAAGGTGCAACCTCAGCCGAGTCCTCAAAACGACACAACTCCAAATACGTAAATCCATACATGTAACGTAACAACATAATCCAACAACATAAATGCATAAACCATCCCCGTCTTTTAATGTACGGGGGCCCCGGCTGTCCACTCCTCCACCTCACTCGGCGGCGTCCCTAACCTGTAGGGCATCTACAACAACCGGTTTAAAACCGTTAACTAGCAATTCGAATATAAGATGGACGATAAGGCACAAACACATATAATAAATAAGTAAACACGCAAATATGATCGCATAGAAATCCGGTTATTATCTTTTTGTTATGTAATCCCCTTCCTATTTCCCATTTTGTTGTGACACGGAAATCACAAGGATCCCGCCCTTGTCCCCTTTCACCAAACACGTATGGACCGGATGCGAATCAGCATCACCTATTGGACTAGTCGCAAGGCACCTCCCAGCCGCCCCATTTTGGGCCGAACAAGCGATCATTGCCCGTTATCATACACTGGGGCCATATATACAATAAACAAGTCATCATCCTAATCCAGTTAATAGTTACATCATGATAATCAAACACAATAATACACATCACCTGCACGTCACAACTCATATGTGAAAACTAGCTAAGTAAGTCCGTAGACTTACCTCGTCTCCAAGCTAACAAGAATAAATAATCACAACTCCCTGAAGGAAACAACCACAACCTGATCCAAAAGAGGCACACATCATCATACTTTCGAATATACAACACAAGGACATCCCAAAACCACAACCGAACACAAGACCTAGCAATATACACGCTAGGAACGCTCCTAAACCTTAGGAAGCCTAGAACTCGGTGAACACAGAAAAGCAAGCAACATCAGCCCCAATCTAAACAAAGCTAAACACCACCCACAAGTTGGAGTAAGATCACATGCTAGAAGAGAGACCATAAGGTCTTCACACACACAAGATCAACAACGATTCCAACGAGTTCTAAGGTCACCTAGGTTCACAACCACTAAATGGCATTCTCATCTATCCTAGGTCCACCCTAAGCATGCTCTACTACCATGTATCAACCTCTAAACAAAAGAAGGAACCAAGAAGAATGGAGGAGAGGAGCCTATTGTTGAAGAAATGCAGCCATAGAGTCAAGCTGGCATCCCTGCGAAGCCCTGTCGTGGCCCTTGCGGCCTCTTGGCGCCGCCCCTGCGGTGGCCTGTATCTGCCCCCACGCCTTTGATTATCTGCCCCCACGGTTGAGGAGTAGAATTCTTCTTCGTTTCTTCGACTGTGCTTTTGCTCCAAATGCTTCCTTCTTTGGCTGGCCCTTCTCCAAACTCCAAGCACAATATGTAGGACCTCCCTCACGACCTAAAAGGGATAAGAACACATGCATGCATGGATTTAAGAAAAAGCTTCCTCAAGAGCTTCATCCATGGTAATGGATGAAGGAGAGGAGAAGAAAGGGTAAACAACAAAGGAGGAGAAGGGAGGAAAAGGAAGCTCATACACAAGCAATCCAAGAGAAGAGAGGAAAGGAAGCATAAGGGAGAAGTGGGAGAGAAATGAGAAGTGTGAAAAGAAAAGTGAGGAGAGAGGGAAGAGTTGGCTGAAAAAGGTGGAAACTCAGCCGAGTTTAATAAACAAGTGGGCCAACAATGTGTGTATATATATATATATATATCCAAGTCATCCTAATCTGGTTTTCATGATCATAAACAAGCTAAAACACACACCACCGTCACTTATCCAAATAATGTATAAAAGCAGCTAAGTAATCCAGGGACTTACCTCACTCAAGGTAAGTCGAATAAAACCACTCTTAGCTTTCCTCAGGAAAGCTGAGAGTGGTTTTATTCGACTAGGTCCAACCCCTATCCGATATGCCAAAAGCCCTCGACTTCTAGTCTCCAAAACCTATATGAGGTCATAACTCAAGCAGGCTAGGCCCAACCTGATGAGGGACCATCCGAGCTAGCATCTCCGGAGTATGAGGGAGCTATCACACGTTCCCGAGCTAAGAAGATTGAGCATGAGACTGAGGGCTTGCTGATTTTATTGACTACAAGTGTTCATAACGATGCTTGGCTCTTAAGTAAGCAAGACAGCAACGACGCCAAAGCACCGGACACGGCCAGCCACGCACATGACGCCGCTGCTCCTGCTCCTCAACACGTTTCCAGCACCGTTCCATGTCTCTCGTTGAGGAATGAGGCTTTTTAAGGCCTGCTGAGTGATTGTGTGTTTTAAGTAGCCCATTGGGCTTAATTTCCAGTTTTTATTGTGTCTTTTGTTTAAGAGCTGAAAACTATTTAAAGGCTCTTGCGATTACTTTTTAGAGAGATTATTTTTCGTGAAAAACACTTATTTTCAGATTTCATCTTCATTTAAAAGGCGAGTTTTGATTGAAGAATTATTGTGATCAGATTTGGCTTAGTTGTTTCGCGTGTGCCAATTGCTCTCGGGTTCTTGGTGTTCGTGAGATTCCATAAGCATCCTCCTCGTGTTGTCAGTGTTCTAAGTCGGCTGTGTGAGGTTGTAAGGGGCTGAGTTCGTTGCATCGTTCTTGGTGGTTCTTGATCCCGAGATCAAGGGTTTCCACGTCGTTTGTGTCGGGTTCATCTACATCGTACTTTCCTTTAATTTCCGTACCTTCGTTTTCAGTTTAGCGTCTTCTTGTTCCTTTTATTCGCAGGTCATGCAGCAGATGAACCCTAGCCGGCTGTTTGATCCATTTTTTGCGTCTTTCCCTCCTTTCGTCGTCTAGATTGAGCCAACGTCGGGTCGTCCCCGTATCAATTGGTATCAGAGCTCCGGTTGACGACGGACCGATCTAGTGTATTTCCTTCTTATCGTGTCAGCTTTGAATTTTTGGAGCTTTCTTCTTGTGTTCTTGAAACTGATTGTGCTTGACTTGTTGTGTTGAAGGTTGTGTTGGTTTGTGAGTATCCTAGGCCGGCCATCACCATCTCCTCGACAAACCCTACTGCCGCCGGCCTTTGCTTACAAACGCCCTGCCGCCGACCATCACCATCCTCGTATCAACGTCGGACCATCACCATTGCTGCCGGCTGTGCCCTAACCGGCTGTGCCCTTATCGACTACGACTAAAACGGCTGCCATTGGACTTGTTATTCTTCAAACTCCATAACCCACGTTCAAGCACTAGTAGAAGATCTCTTTTGTTTCAATTTTAATTTATTTTATAATTATTGGCCAGATTTGTTGGTCAAGGAAGTGATGTAGGACCATCACATGGAAGATATCAAGGTCCCATTACTAGAGCAAGAGCTAAGGAGATCCAAGAAGTTACGTCAAGGGAAGTGCTATTGCTTGCACAATGCATGAACCATTTAATAGCCATACATCATGTGTTAATATTTTGGTGAATGTAGGAGCAAGTGAACCAACGGCGGAGACCATGTAGACGTTATTCACTTCCCATGCAGTCCAAGAGGATAGGTTGTTGCTCACATCCAAAGCAGCCCAAGAGGAGAAGCTGTTGCTCACGTCCAAAGCAATCCAAGAGGAGAAGTTGTTGCTCACATCCAAAGCAGCCCAAGAGAAGAAGTTGTTGCTCACGTCCAAAGCAGTCCAAGAGGAGAAGCTGTTGATCACGTCCAAAGCAGTCCAAGAGGAGAAGTTGTTGATCACGTCCAAGGCAGCCCAAGAGGGGAGGCAAGCAAACACGTCCAAGGCAGTCCAAGAGGGTAGGCTGTTGCTCACGTCCAAAACAGCCCAAGAGGGCAGCCAGCTGATCACGTTCAAGGAGGCCCAAGAGAGTAACAAGTCAGCTTATTCGGATCATCATTTGGGCTCTTAAAAACCATCCAAATCACTCATGGATCTGTTGAACAATTCAGCCCATTCGGATAGTCCATTTTGGCTCTTAAAAACGTCCAGCTCACTCCAAGGAGTTGTTTGAATAAGTCAGCCTATTTTCATGCTGAATTAGTTGTTTGTTAGGTTGTTAGCTACATTAGAGGAAGCTCTCTTATTACCACCTTCCCACTAATATTTTAGTTTTCTTTTCTTTATTTTTGTCTAGATAAAAGAGTCTATATATAGCCTCTTTTGTTGCTGATTAGGTACGTTATTTTCATTGCTTAGAATTACAGATTGTAATCATTCACAAAATCAATCAAAGAACAAGAGAGTTTTTGGTTGGCATTGCTGTTGTTTGCTTGGCTGAGCTTGTTCGTGTCAACCGCCTTCGGATTGGTGCTTCGAGCCTTCACGAGTCCCTCTTTGTGCTAGTCCAGCCGGAGCTAGTGTAAAGTTGTATTGGAGACGGGTCTAGGGCATTCACGAAGTGGGGTTTTGGCTCTTCAGCCTTGGTTCGTTTCGTTGACTCTCTTTGGTTCTTCTCTACACCTTCCTGCGCCATTCACCATCAACGTTTCATTCCGCATCTGGATTCGTTTCATTCAACCGGATTCGGGATCATTGTACCTAGATCGACTCATTCACGGACAATTCCGTATTGATTGTAGAGCAATCAATAACATTACTATCAAGTATAGACACCCGATTTGGTCTCTATGAGTGGCTAGTAATGCCTTTTAGAGAATGTGTATTGATTGTAGAGCAATCAATAACATTACTATCAAGTATAGACACCCGATTCCCCGTTTAGATTACATGCTTGATGAGTTACGTGGAGCTACAATTTTCACTAAGATTGGCCTTAGGAGTGGCTACCATCAAATTAGAATGAGGGAAGGGGATGAATGGAAAACAGCTTTTAAAACCAAATTTGGTCTCAATGAGTGGCTAGTAATGCCTTTTGGCTTAACTAACGCTCCTAGTACCTTCATGAGATTAATGAATCATATTTTGAGACCTTATATTGGTTTATTTGTTGTAGTCTACTTTGATGACATTCTTATCTAAAGTAAGACTTTAAAAGAGCATGAAAATCATTTGAGAGATGTGCTTGCTACATTGCGTATAGAATACTTATATGCTAATATTCAAAAGTGTGATTTCTATACTAACCGAGTGATTTTTCTTGGTTTTGTAGTAAGTGCCAATGGTTTGCAAGTGGATGAGGACAAGGTGAAGGCAATCAATGAATGGCCCACTCCTAGGTCGGTTGGCGACGTGAGGAGTTTCCATGGCCTAGCTACATTCTATAGAAGATTTATGAGAGATTTTAGTACTATTGCAGCACCACTCACGGCTTTGACCAAAAAGAAGGTTCCTTTTGAGTGGAATGAACCGTAGCAAAGAGCTTTTGAAGAGCTCAAGAGACGCCTCACCCATGCACCACTACTCGCTCTACCGGTTCACTAAACCCTTTGAGGTTGAATGCGACACGTCCGGTATTGGTATTGGCGGCGTCCTTATGCAAGAAGGTAAGCCTCTAGCTTTCTTTAGTGAAAAATTGAAGGGTGCATACTTAAACTACTCCACTTATGACAAAGAATTGTATGCCTTGTTTAGAGTACTCAAAACATGGCAACATTATCTTTGGCCTCAAGAGTTTGTTTTGAAAACCGATCATGATTCACTTAGACACTTTAGGAGCCAAGATAAGCTAGATAGGCGGCATGGTAGGTGGATGGAGTTCATCGAAACCTTTCCTTACATTATCAAGTATAAGAAAGGAAAGGATAATGTCGTAGCGGATGCATTGTCTAGGAGATACACCTTAATCACCCCCTTGGATTCTAGGATGTTAGGTTTTACTTACATTAAAGAATTATATGTGGATGATGCTGAATTTGGGAAGATATTTGATGCACTACTCAAGGCCCTTATGATAAGTACTTTGTGTTTGAAGGTTTCTTGTTTAAAGTGGATAAGATTTGCATACCTAGATGTTCCCTTAGGATCCTATTAGGGGAAGAAGCCCATAAAGGAGGTTTGATGGGGCATTTTGGGAGAGACAAAACTTATCACATGTTGCAAACTCACTTTTATTGGCCTCATATGTTAAGGGATGTAGAACACATGCTGAAAAGGTGCATTGAATGTCTTAAGGCCAAAGCTAGGGTACAACCCCACGGGCTGTATACACCCTTACCAACGCCTAATGGCCCTTGGGAAGATATAAGTATGGATTTCATTGTTGGACTACCTAGGACTAAGAAAGGTAGAGATTCCATTTTTGTGGTAGTAGATAGATTCTCTAAAATGGCACATTTTATTGCATGTCATAAAACTGATGATGCATATAATGTTGCTAATCTTTTCTTTAAGGAAATAGTGAGATTGTATGGAATACCTAAAACTATTGTTAGTGATAGGGATGTCAAGTTTTTGAGTTTCTTTTGGAAAACGCTTTGAGGAAAAATGGGCACTAGATTACTATTCTCGACCTCTAGTCATCCCCAAACAGATGGGCAAACGGAAGTCACCAATAGGACCCTAACGACCCTCCTTAGAACCATGTTGAAAGATAACTTAAAAGAATGGGAAGACATGTTACCACATATTGAGTTTGCTTATAATCGCACCATGCATTCTTCCACTTTGTTATCACCTTTCAAATGTGTTTATGGATTTAACCCTTTAACTCCTTTGGACTTATTACCGATTCCTCGAAAGGATCGAGTAGCTTTTGATGCTTTGGAACAGGCGGACTATATTAAGGAACTTCATGCTAAGACCAAGGCTGCACTTGATAAGAAGGGCGTTGAAACTGCAGCCCGGAATAACAAAGGACGTCGGAAGATGGTTTTCCAGCCCGGCGACTTAGTTTGGCTACATCTAAGGAAAGAGCGGTTTCCGACAAAACGCCATTCCAAGCTAGCACCACGGGGTGATGGACCATTCAAAGTCTTACACCGGATTAATGACAATGCATATGTGTTGGACTTACCGGACGAGTATGGAGTTAGTACCACTTTTAACGTAGGAGATTTGAGCCCCTATGAAGGAGATTCGGAACAAGATGAAAATTCGGGGTCGAATTCTTTCCAAGAAGGAGTGGATGATGTAGGACCATCACATGGAAGATATCAAGGTCCCATTACTAGAGCAAGAGCTAAGGAGATGCAAGAAGTTACGTCAAGGGAAGTGCTATTGATTGGCACAATGCGTGAACCATTTAATTGACATACATCATGTGTTAATCTTTTGGTGAATGTAGGAGCAAGTGAACCAAGGGAGGAGACCATGCAGACGTTATTCACTTCCCATGCAGTCCAAGAGGATAGGTTGTTGCTCACATCCAAAGCAGCCCAAGAGGAGAAGTTGTTGCTCACATCCAAAGCAGTCCAAGAGGAGAAGCTGTTGCTCACATCCAAAGCAGCCCAAGAGGAGAAGCTGTTGCTCACGTCCAAAGCAGTCCAAGAGGAGAAGTTGTTGATCACGTCCAAAGCAGTCCAAGAGGAGAAGATGTTGATCACGTCCAAGGCAGCCCAAGAGGGGAGGCAAGCAAACACGTCCAAGGCAGTCCAAGAGGGTAGGCTGCTGCTCACGTCCAAAACAGCCCAAGAGGGCAGCCAACTGATCACGTTCAAGGAGGCCCAAGAGAGTAACAAGTCAGCTCATTCGGATCATCATTTGGGCTCTTAAAAACCATCCAAATCACTCATGGATCTGTTGAACAATTCAGCCCATTCGGATAGTCCATCTTGCTGAATTAGTTGTTTGTTAGGTTGTTAGCTACATTAGAGGAAGCTCTCTTATTACCACCTTCCCACTAATGTTTTAGTTTTCTTTTCTTTATTTTTGTCTAGATAAAAGAGTCTATATATAGCCTCTTTAGCTGCTGATTTGGTACGTTATTTTCATTGCTTAGAATTACAGATTATAATCATTTACAAAATCAATCAAAGAACAAGAGAGTTTTTGGTTGGCATTGCTGTTGTTTGCTTGGCTGAGCTTGTTCGTGTCAACCGCCTTCGGATTGGTGCTTCGAGCCTTCACGAGTCCCTCTTTGTGCTAGTCCAGCCGGAGCTAGTGTAAAGTTGTATTGGAGACGGGTCTAGGGCATTCACGAAGTGGGGTTTTGGCTCTTCACCCTTGGTTCCTTTCGTTGACTCTCTTTGGTTCTTCTCTACACCTTCCTGCGCCATTCACCATCCACGTTTCATTCCGCATCTGGATTCGTTTCATTCAGCCGGATTCGGGATCATTGTACCTAGATCGACTCATTCACGGACAATTCCGTATCAGGAAGTTCCTACATTTTAGGTAACAAAAAGCATATCATTCAAAATAAAAAGGAAGCTGATCATTCAAAAAAAAAAAGAAGTTGATCATTCAAAAATAAAAAAGAGAAGTCTTGTTACATTTTATTTGAGTTTTTGATCTTTAGTCTTGTATGTTATTTTATGGTGCAAGCTGCCTATTCACGTCTTTATCTCCCAACCCTCTCAAGGCCTTCATCGAGACCATACGCTCGGCTAACCATCAACGCTCCATCGCCCTTAGCCCAGTTCCGCACCCCTCATCGCCACTCTACCTCTCCCTCACCAAGTCTTTCCCTCTCACCTTGCTACCTCTAACCTAGCCTCGGGATTACTCACAGTCCAAGGCAGTCCGGAAGTGCAACAAGTAGAGCTTTAATCGGTGAGTCTTCTTCTTCTCTTCTCTTCATGCATTCTGTTTGGTGATCTTCTTGAGTCATTGTGATTCAATTCTGTCCATTCGTGATCCTTGTTGAGTTTGAGCTGATTTCGCATTGAACTGAATTGCATTGAGTTCTAATCGATTTTTGGTTGCTTTGGATACCTAGACACCTTAACTCAAGTGGGGTTTTTGACTCATTCGAAGCGATCCATCAACAAGCCCGACTATCACAAGAGTGTGAGCGGAAAAAGGAGTGAAACACTTGAGAGGTGTTTTGATTTCTAACCTTAACATATTTCAGTGTTTGTTTTCTTTGTGATAATGTCTACCCATAGCCGTGTTTCGACGACGAGCCCCGAGCCGACAGATCCGACAACGTTCAGCTTGTTGAAGCAAATGAACGACAACATTGCAGCTTTGACAACTCGGATGAGGGCTCTAGAAGCTCGCCAGCCATTAGCTTCAGCCTTCGAGCAAGGAGACCATTCACAGCAGCAGCCACCACCACGAGGTCCTTTGCCCAACCAAGGAACCGCATTTGAGGCCGCTACCATGGCGCAGCGAGGCAATACACCACATGAGCTTTTACAGCCGCCTCTTCAAGGCCACCCGGGTCACCGATATGGGTATGATCCTCGTCCCAACTCTCCTTTACCTAGAAACGTTGTCTCTCCCATTAATGTGCACAGGTACAATGAGGAAGAGGAACAATTAATGACGGGAGAGGCTTGGGCTCCACCACCGCAGCAAGGGTATCAAGCATATCAACATAGGAACCGGGAACCCGAACAAGACGGGATTGGTAAGATAAAGGTGAAAATCCCCATCTTCGAGGGCAAGTGTGATCCGGGTACATATATGTTGTGGGAGACCAAGATAGAGCAAATTTGGTCCTGCCACAATTTTCCCGAGCACAAGAAGGTGCAATTGGCGGCCTTGGAATTTCAGTAATTTTCTCTTATTTGGTGGGATAAGCTAGTACGGGAAAGGAGACTTGCTCTTGATCCCCCCGTGGCTACTTGGGAACAAATGAAAGCAATGATGAGAGCTCGGTTCATACCTCACCATTACCATAGGGAGCTTCGGCAACGCCTTGAGAACTTGAGGCAAGGCAATCTGAGCGCCGAGGGAACTTTCAATGCCATGCAAGTTGCAATGGCCCGAGCCAATGTGTCGGAGGATGAAGAGGCTACAATGGCAAGGTATCTTAGAGTATTGCATCCTTCTTTAGCTAACGAGATGGATTTGTTTTCATATGGTTCTATGATAGAATTGCTACATTTAGCAATAAAAGTGGAAAGGAAGTCCAAGAGTAAGTACCAAGGAGCGGGATAGAATGCACCAAACGCAGTGAACAAGTGGAAGAACTCGTCCTACGGAAAGGAGAACACCGTTGCGAAGGGAGGAACAGCCGCTGCACAAGGAGCCGACGCCACTGCTCGGCGTGGTGCCATACACTCCGGTTCTTCGTATCCTCCCAAGGCAAACCCGGCTGCTCCTTCGGGATCCAAGCTAAGTAACTCTAACCCCCTTGTGCCTAATCCTAATTCTAGAGCTAGAGATGAGACTTGCTTTAAGTGCCAAGGTAAAGGGCACATGATGAGAGAATGTCCAAACAAAAGAGTCCTTATAATCAATCATCTAGGTCAATATGAGTCGGAATCCGACAATGATGAAAATGAATTTGAAAATATTGTTGACAATCCTGTTTTTGACAATGATGATGATGAGGGTATAGGGTATGAACATGGGGAAACCTTGATAGCTAGGAGGACTTTAGACTTACAACCTACTCCTTGTGAAGATAATCAAAGAAAAAATTTATTTCACACTAGATGCTTAGTAAAGGGGAAGGCTTGTAACGTTATAATTGATGGTGAGAGTTGTTGCAACATAGCTAGCACGGAATTGATTTCTAAATTACAAATAACAACTTTCTACCACCCTAGGCCTTACAAGTTACATTGGATGAATGATTGTGGTGAGCTTAAGGCAATCAAGCAAGCTAAAATTCACATTACCTTAGGACATTATGAAGACACTATTCTATGTGATGTGGTTCCAATGCAAGCTTGTCATGTTTTGTTAGGCCGACCTTGGCAATATGATAGGAAAGTGTTGCATAACAGTTTTACTAACAAGTATTCTTTTTGCCTTTAAAGATAAACTTGTTACTCTCAAGCCTATGACTCCTATGCAGATTGCGGAGGCTTTTGAGAAGAAATCAAGAGAAGCTGGCCAAGCAGCAACGGTTACACGGAGACGACGCCGGCCAAGGGAGGAGCGTTTTCTGCAGCCGCCAAGGAAGCCGACGCCATGGACAACCGCGCTGCAGCAAGGACCGCCACCAAAGGCAAAGAAATCGCAGCAGCCATCCAGCCCCTACCGAGGACATTGCTCGCAACCAAGAGGGAGTACATCACAGATTACCTACCTCCCGATGTTACGCTCGTGTGTTTGTGTAAAGGGCTGAATTTGGTAAGCAACTCGACCCTAGTTGATTTACCCCATAGTATTTTAGCTATCTTGGATGAGTTTGCAGATGTGTTTCCGGATGAAATACCTCTCGGGTTGCCACCATTGCGGGGTATTGAGCACCAAATAGATCTTATTCTCGGAGCTACTCTCCCAAACCAGCCCGCCTATAGAATGAACCCGAAGGAGAGTGAGGATATTCAAACGCAGGTACAAGAGCTCTTGTATAAGGGATACATTCGAGAGAGCCTTAGTCCTATGGCGGTTCCGGTTCTACTAGTCCCTAAGAAGGACAACAATTGGCGGATGTGTGTTGATTGTAGAGCTGTTAACAACATCACCATCAAGTACCATCATCCCATTCCCCGCCTTGATGACATGTTGGATGAGCTACATGGAACAACTACCTTCTCCATGATCGACCTTAGAAGTGGCTATCATCAGATTCGAATGAAGGAGGGCGACGAATAGAAGACGGCATTCAAGACCAAGTTTGGGTTCTATGAGTGGCTTGTTATGCCATTCGGTTTGACTAATGCGCCCAGCACATTCATGCGCCTCATGAACCAAGTTTTGAGGAAGTTCATAGGGAATTTTGTCGTTGTCTACTTCGAAGACATACTCATCTATAGCAGGTCCGCAGAGGAGCATGCGGATCATCTCCGTCAGGTTGTTTCTATTCTTAGACTTGAACACTTATATGCTAATATTAAGAAGTGTGATTTCTACACAAATGAAGTTATATTTCTTGGCTTTGTAGTGTGTGCTCAAGGACTGCGAGTAGATAAGGAGAAGATCAAAGCTATTCGAGATTGGCCAACCCCGACGTTTCTTAGTGATGTGCGCAGCTTTCATGGATTGGTTAGCTTTTATAGGCATTTTGTGAGAGACTTCAGTACCATAGCCGCCCCTCTAACTGAGATCACCAAGAAGAATATACCATTTGTGTGGGGAGAGGCCCAAGAGAGAGCTTTCGAAAAGCTCAAGTGGATGTTGACCAAGGCCCCGTTGCTTGTTCTCCCGGACTTCACTAGGCCATTTGAGGTGGAGTGTGATACTTCGGGTATAGGAATTGGTGGAGT
Organism: Fagopyrum homotropicum; assembly: GCA_033239125.1. NCBI lineage: Eukaryota > Viridiplantae > Streptophyta > Magnoliopsida > Caryophyllales > Polygonaceae > Fagopyrum > Fagopyrum homotropicum. The sequence goes on from BSWB01000005.1 coordinate 67,770,236, forward strand.
ACTTATGCAAGAGGGTAAACCCATCGCCTTCTTTAGTGAGAAATTGAAAGGTCCAACTATGAACTATTCTACTTATGATAAGGAGCTCTATGCATTGTTTAGAGTGCTTAGGACTTGGCAACATTATCTTTGGCCTAGAGAGTTTATACTGCATACTGATCATGAATCATTAAAACACTTTATGAGCCAAGATAAACTTGATAGAAGGCATGGTAGGTGGATGGAGTTCATTGAAACATTTCCTTATGTGATTAAGTACAAGAAAGGAAAAGATAATGTAGTAGCTGATGCACTTTCTAGGAGACATGTTTTGCTAACTACATTGGATGCTAGAGTTCTTGGCTTTGTTTACATTAAGGATTTATATGCAAAGGATGATGATTTTGGAGAGATTTATAAAGCTTGTGTCGAAAAAGGGGTTGTAGATAAGTTTTACTTGTTTGATGGCTTCTTGTTTAGAGTTGATAAAGCATGCATTCCAAAGTGTTCTCTTAGGCTTTTACTTGTGGATGAATCCCATAGGGGAGGTTTGACGGGTCACTTTGGTAGAGATAAGACCTATCATATGCTGCATACTCATTTTTTATTGGCCACACATGCTTAGGGATGTTGAGAATTTTGTGAAAAGATGCTTAGAATGCTTGAAAGCAAAGTCTAGAGTCATGCCCCATGGTTTGTATACCCCTTTACCCATTCCCGCAGCTCCTTGGTAAGACATTAGTATGTACTTTATTTTGGGGTTACCTAGGACTAAGAGAGGAAGAGACTCTATTTTTGTGGTGGTAGACATGTTCTCTAAGATGGCACACTTCATAGCTTGTCACAAAACGGATGATGCCACTAATGTTGCAAACCTCTTCTTTAGAGAAGTAGTTAGGCTACATGGAGTTCCTAAAACCATTGTTAGTGATCGGGATGTGAAATTTCTTAGTTACTTTTGGAAGACTTTATGGGGTAAGCTAGGTACTAAGTTGTTGTTCTCTACCGCTAGCCACCCTCAAACTGATGGCCAAACCTAAGTAACTAATAGGACTTTAGGGACACTTTTAAGGGCTGTAATTAAGAAGAATTTGAAAGAGTGGGAGGATGTGTTACCACATGTTGAGTTTGCATATAACAGGACCATCCATTCTTCCACTAACATGACCCCTTTTAAGTGTGTGTATGGTTTGAATCCCTTAACCCCTTTTGATCTTATGCCGTTACCTTCAAAGGAGCGAGTAGATTTCAATGCAGGTAAACAGGTTGAGTACATTAGGGGATTACATGAGAAGACACGGCTGAGCTTAGAGGAGAAAGCAACTCGGACCGCAGCTAAGGCAAACAAGGGACGGAGGAAGTTGTTGTTTGAGCCCGGAGATCTCGTGTGGTTACATCTTAGGAAGGAGCGCTTCCAAGAGCTGCGAAAGTCCAAGCTATCACCTAGGGGTACCGGTCCTTTCAAGGTGCTTCACAAATCCGGTGACAACGCTTATGTATTGGATCTTCCGGAGGAATCGGGGTCAGCCCGACCTTCAATGTTAGAGACCTCAGTCCGTTCCCACCTATGGATGTAGAGCTTGAAGATTCGTGGACGAATCCTTCCCAAGAGAGGGGGAATGATGAGGGACCATCCGAGCTAGCATCTCCGGAGTATGAGGGAGCTATCACACGTTCCCGAGCTAAGAAGATTGAGCATGAGACTGAGGGCTTGCTGATTTTATTGACTACAAGTGTTCATAACGAGGCTTGGCTCTTAAGTAAGCAAGAGAGCAACGACGCCAAAGCACCGGACACGACCAGCCCCGCACATGACGCCGCTGCTCCTGCTCCTCAACACGTTTCCAGCACCGTTCCATGTCTCTCATTGAGGAATGAGGCTTTTTAAGGCCTGCTGAGTGATTGTGTGTTTTAAGTAGCCCATTGGGCTTAATTTCCAGTTTTTATTGTGTCTTTTGTTTAAGAACTGAAAACTATTTAAAAGACTCTTGCTATTACTTTTTAGGGAGATTATTTTTGGTGATAAACACTTATTTTCAGATTTCATCTTCAATCAAAGGCGAGTTTTGATTGAAGAATTATTGTGATCAGATTTGGCTTAGTTGTTTCGCGTGTGTCAATTGCTCTCGGGTTCTTGGTGTTCGTATGATTCCATAAGCATCCTCCCGTGTTGTCGATGTTCTAAGTCGGTTGTGTGAAGTTGTAAGGGGCTGACTTCGTTGCATCGTTCTTGGTGGTTCTTGATCCCGAGATCAAGGGTTTCCACGTCATTTGTGTCGGGTTCATCTACATCGTACTTTCCTTTAATTTCCGTACCTTCGTTTTCAGTTTAGCGTCTTCTTGTTCCTTTTATTCGCACGTCACGCAGCACATGAACCCTAGCCGGCTGTTTGATCCGTTTATTTTTTAGTTATTATGGAAAAAATCACAATTATGTCTTAGCTATAACTTCAATGAAAAAATACAATTATTATGGTACTTTGATGTATTTATAATTTAAATTGATTTTAAAAGTTAATTTCATCTTCTTGAGGCTATTTTTTTCCAAAAAAGGGCCTTCGCAATTTGATGTAATTAATATTTTTTATTTAATTTTATAATTATAATTCTAAATTAATATTTAAAATTAATAATTAATTAAAAAATACCTCAATAATTAATTGACCGGTCTTTCACAATTCGGTATTTAGAGAAAGTCATTTTACAAAAGCGATGATATTTTACAAAAGCACTTTGTTGTTAGTAACTTATAAGTAATTAGTATGCTTGAAATCCCGATCAAAAAAATTAGTATGCTTATATTTTTTGTTAATTATAACAATATAGTTAAGAAAATTAATTTATAAATTAAGAAAATAAGTTTAAAAGGTAATTGATAAAAATTATAAATATAATTTTAAAATAAATATTTGATGTATATATTGTGATTTGTGTAATAATATGATATGTGTCCCGGAAAAAAAATAGAATAGTTCAAAACTTATTATATTTAAACGTACGGGCGTGCGGCTGAACGTACGCCTGACACGTGTCCCGGAAAAAAAACGAGTGAAAGTAATAGTTCAAAACTTATTATGGAATAGTTCATAACTTATAAAAGGATAGTTCATGAATTATCATAGAATAGTTCATAGTGCAAAATTTATAAAGGAATGAAAGTAATAGTTCAAAACTTATTAAGGAATAGTTCATAACTTCTAAAAGGATAGTTCATGAATTATAATAGAATAGTTGATAGTGCAAAATTTATAAAGGAGTGAAAGTAATAGTTCAAAACTTATTATGAGATATTTCATGAATTATAATAGAATAGTTCATGAATTATAATAGAATAGTTCAAAGTACAAAATTTATAAAGATAGTGCATAACTTATAAATTGATAGTTCATGAATTACAATTGAATAGTTCATAACATATAAACGATTAATTTATAAATAATTTGATATAATATATTAAGAAGTAATAGTTCATGAATTATATGGGAATAGTTCAAAGTTTATATGGGAATAGTGCATAAACTATAACATGGTAGTTCAAACAAATTTTCATTCGTTTCTGAAAAAAAAAAATTTCGGGACAAGTGTCGGGCGTACGTTCAGCCGCACACCCGTACCATAAATTAGCACAGTACCTGAACGTTTACCTATAAATTAAGAAAATAAGTTTAAAAGGTAATTGATAAAAATTATAAATATAATTTGAAAATAAATATTTGATGTATATATTGTGATTTGTGTAATAATATGGTATGTGTTAGGTAAAATCGTATATGATCACTAACTATTTTTTTTCATCTTTGTTCATTCGTTAGCAATTGTATTATATTATGAAATAACGGAAATTCAAAGTATGAGAATTTATATTATGAACAATAGCATGATAGTACTATAGTTTGTATGTACATACAAAGTTAAATATGGCTAACATCATCATAGTTATTTTGTAAGTATATAAAAACTCAATTAATTCACGACTATATTATAAATTTACAATCAAAGTGTATGATCAATAATTTCTTATGCTTTTTCATGCGTAAAATTATAAACAATTCAACTAATATTTATTTAAAATATATTATATATCATACTAATATAATATTACAATACTAATTTACATTTAACTCAACAACAAATTTTTTAAAGAGAAATTTGTACTATGTCACTTGCATTAAGCTATACTCGACTTGTATGTATGACTCATTATATTATTTTAAACAACTTTAAGTCGTATTAATTTAATATATATTTTACACTCAATTTAACTACAATTAAAAAAAACATAAACCATAACAAAATCGAGACATAGTCTTATATATGACTCAACCCCTAACTATTAATTTGTATCTATATACCTATATGCTAATGCATAATATTAAAGTAAAAACTCTTAATAGTTAACAATAACACCATGTGTCAACTTTTTATTCATTTCACCACGTGTTATTTTTATACGGATTCTTATTTTTACAATTTTTATTTAAAAATATTTGAACTAACTATCTATTTTTAAATACATTCTATATACATTTTAACAAACTATTTTATTATCTTTTATTTTCCTAATTAAATTTTCATCTAACACACTTTATATTTATAATATATAAAATTTATTTTATACTCCCTCAATTCACAAATAATTGTTGTTTTTACCCCTACACTTTTGTTAAAGAATAATTGTCATTTTAGCTATTTTGACATTTACTTTAAACATTTACCCTTTTAATCATTAATAGTTTGTTAGTTAAAATTTTCAAAAAAATAAAGTTGTAACGCCCTGTTTATTGGGAGCGTTTTCGGTATTTTCTTTTTGGCGGTTATCGAAGATATTAATACATTAAGTATGTTTTACGAGTATCTTAAGTCGTAAATGTTATTTTACAAGTATAAGTTATATTAATATGCTAATGGTATTTTTATTTTATATTATTATTATTTAAAATCTCGTTATTTAGTTACGAGATCGATTTATATGTCGCAAGTATAAATTTTGTGAGTCTAATTATATATTCGATCAAAATATTTATTTCCGAGTACTTCTATTTATATTTTGGATGCGTTCGCGTATATCCATATTATATTTTATTTCGAAAAATTCGGAAGTTTTTTCCGGTTCGGAAATCCAGTTCCGAGTGTGTTTGATCGAATTCACCCTTTACCCTTTTTCTTTTCCTTTCACTTTTTTCTCTCTCTTTCATTCGGCCGTGTGTGGTGCCCGACCCCTCGCCCCTGATGAGATGCAAGCTGCAGTGACCTCTCATCTACACCTATCTGTTCCCCTCTCCCCCTCTCTATGTTGAGTTGTCTTCTCTCACGCAGCATCTCACTTCACCCTCCCTCTTTGCCTCCATTTTTACAGCAACACTCAAGGCCCTCTACGGCTCTATCACACCTCTCCTCGACTTTTCAAAGTCAGCCTAAAGCAGCCATCCGCTCTACACCTTCGATAGCCTCACCTTCAGCCCCTGTGCCATCTCCTTCTTCCTCAGCAGCCACACTGTCTCGTTTTGCTGATCTATCTCCTTCCCCAATCTCTTCCGCCTTCTTTTGTGGAGCTTGAGCCACGCTTGAGAAGCCTCCTTTCGGCACCTCCTCTACAACCAGGACTCCGAGCGATCGCCTCCAAGCAACAGAAACCATCTGTTTGCACCACCTGTAACCATCACCACATTCTTCTTCTCTCTGTTTCCCTCCAACTGTTGGATCAAACTCAGCCCCTGTCGAGCCACCAAGGAAGATCTGGGGAAGCCCAGTCTCGCCGCCGCCAAATAGAGCTTGATGGGAAAGCCTACCTGCGCCACCAGGAGAACGACGTCTGATCTCGATCTCCTCCGAGCTTTTCCCTCTGTCGGGCCTGCGCCGGAGAAAGGGGGTTGCACCGCCTTGTTGCCGCCTCAATCGAAGCCGTCGGAGGAGCCGCCCCTACCTTCTCCTTGCCGCCGCCCCTACGTGGTATGCCTTGCTGCCTAGCAGCCGTTTACTCTTCCCCAACCCTGCGTTCTACACACATTGAGAAAGAAAACCCTTTTGGGTATTTAAATCGCCCCCCTAGAAATTAGGTGTAATTACACTTTGTACCCATATCTTCATTACAGATTTGACCCAAGTTTTAGTGATTTGAAAATATGCCCCTGCATGATTAATTATAGATTTGACCCAGATTTTTAATTTATAGAATATATCCCAAGTTTATGGAACTTCATGAGTTGCCCGGAAAATGTTTTTACGGACTTCCAACCAAAGTTTTATAACGGATTTTATTCTTATAGTTATATTTGTTATATATTATGACCCACGTGTATATAATTGTATAATTGTCCCGGAAAGTATTTAAACGGTTTTAACTTGGGTTTTAAAAGTGGGATTTTCCTTAGATTTATATATGTTAACTATTCCGTTCAAATTTAGCATATAAGCTAAATTTGTATAGTTTTGGTTTTAGGTTCGGAAGCATCCCGATAAAGACCTAACAAGTCCAAGTCCTCATCCGTTGATCGATTTCCGTCTTTTGATGTAGTGTGAGTATCCTTTCCCTCAATCTAGTTATGTTTAGTAGTATCATGCTAGGATGGATCTAGAATAACTTAGAGTGAATGCCAAGTAGTGGCTTTGGACCTTAGGTGAGTTTTGAGGATTTATGATCGTTATAAGGCTTGAGGTGTTGATGTTATCTTGTGAGGATTGTATGGCGTTGAGTGATTGGGTTGATCTTGTGAGCTTATGAGGATTGAGATTATGGTTGTATGATCTTGTTGAGATTGTGGAAACTAGGACGAGAGTATCCTAGCATGTGTTGTGATGTTTATGACCTTGTGATATCGTGAGGATTAGGAGTCGTTATCCTATCATGGTTATGGTTTATGATCTTGTGAGATCATTGGGACTAGAAGTCTAAGGACTTCTAGCATGTGAGAGAGATGTTGATAGTGTGCCTTGTTTTGACCAGGTGTTGAGTGCCTTCCTACGGGAAGTTGAGAGCGGTGGTTAGCGGGATTATCTTTGGGACGAGGTAAGTCTCCGGACTTACTTAGCTCGTATTCCTTGTATTAGCATTGATGTGTGTTTGGTGGTGTGTGTTTATTCTTTATTGTTTATACAACTAAACCGGAAATAGGACCACCGACCTTTATATTATTTGGCCCAAGTGTATGATAACGGGCGGTGACATCATCTGCCTAGCTCTTGCGAGAGTCTAGGAGGTTCTTGGTGACTAGCCCGTGCTGGTTAGACGGTCGGAGGCATCCGCATCGTTCCATGCCGGTAAGTAGGGACCGAGGCGGGACCACGGTGGTCTCGTGTCACAAAACTATGTTGAATTAGAACGGGATATGACTAAATAATAAAAAGATAATAAACCGGAATTGTGTGCTTTAAGAATATTGTGTGTTTTATGATGATTTACTTGTGTTTGTGCCTTTCCCATTGATTCTAATGCTTCGAATATGAGCTAACGGTTTTAGACCGACTGTTGAAGATTGCATTGCAGGTTAGGATTGCGGCCGAGAGATCCGGAAGAGTGGGCAGCTGGGGTTCCGTACATTTTAGGATTTGGTTTTGGGTGGAGTCGAGGTTGAGTATTGTATTTATTGTATGTTGTATGGCGTTTAGTCTTTGGGGTTGTATTTTCGGCTGAAGTCCTTTGTTGTATTCTTTCGGGTTTTTCATTTCATTGCATAAAAATGTATTTCGGTTTTGGCCTTTATTTGTGCCTTGTTGCAAGATCCGGTGAAATTGTTGTCAAGCTAAGGGTTGGGACCCATTGTGAGGTCCTAACCCATAGCATCCCGAGTCCCGCGGATTCGGGGTGTTACAAAAGTGGTATCAGAGCCCTAGGTTGACAACAATGGCACTCACAATCTTCTAAAGGCCTAATAAGGAATAAACAGAACCCCACGGGTTCTGAGTTTTCGTTTTCAAAATCACATGCATGAGTCGGGGTAGAATGTACGGACCACCACTCCTTCTGCGGATCTCAGCAGCATAGTTTATTGGATTTTTAGTATATATATGTATATATGTAGATATGTATTGTGGATTTGGATTTTTTGGACTATTATTGTATATGGATTGTAGTTGCATGAAGGACATGATTTATGTGTATAGTTGTATATGTGAACGATTATATGTTTTGGACCTTTTATTGTTGTAATGTAATGCCGAATGCGTGATATTAGTAGTACTATGGATTTAGGACTTATATAGTTATGGATACGTATTCCTATTATATATAGTAGCATATGGAGATATAGGACCTTTTAGTTAAGATGATATTATGATATCATCGCCTTGGACGACGTCGTTTTACATAGGATAGTGTACATACATACAAGGACGAATATGCTCAAGTATCGAGTTGAGAGCTACGTTGGGGCGAACACCTTGGAGTTCTTGTACTCCTTTCAAGAGCATGTCGAAGAGGAGGATTAGAGATGACGTAAACGAAGGACAACCAAGTAAAAGAACACCACGAGACAACTTAGGAGGAATCAAGATAGAAGCAATACAAGTAATCGGGAGCAAAATTAAAGTGCAGAAGTGGTTCTAAAGAAGCCATGATTGAATGACAACGAGACCAATAGAGATAACGAACTTAAGTTCCTCAAGAAGACGCGTGGACAACTAAAGATGCGAATCGAAGAGGAGATGAGTACGTTCTAGCAAGGTTAATGTGGTGTTCCATTAAGATGCAAAGCTTTCATTAGACGTTTCCAACCATTGGAGTTAAGATGAGAGAAGTGAACGAAGCATGTGAGAAGGATTTAAAATACCGTAAGTTAAGCTTACGAGGTACCAAAAAGTAAAGTTAAAACATTACTAGAGTTATGAGAAGAAGGGCATGGTGGGGTTTCACGTGGAGTTGACTGATTTCGTTATAATAATAAGACTAAGAAACGCCAAGAAGGAGGAAGTGTGTGTAGATGATGATCTTCAGAAGATGAAAGGTGAAACAAGGAGTTTGGATTGAAAGACTCAAGCTACCAACCAAGAGAGGAGAGAGTGGTTACTAACGATAGAGGTGTGGGGAAGATGCATTTACAAGATACTATGAAGATCAATTAAGCTTATGAAGTTGGGTCATATGACATGAAAGAGTTGGGGAGGTATAGTTATCTTACAGAAGCGGAAGGAAGAGGGGAGCTTAATAGGAGCTAACGGAGTGGGAAGTAGAGTAAAATGAGCTAATGAAGTTTAAGACAGAGTACCCCGAGACAGTATCCTTCAAGAGTATGGTAACATGGAAGTATGGTAAGAGGGTAAGTCGTTGACCTTAGAGAGGGTTTTCAATGAGTTAATCGGTGACCACGGAGGGTGCACAAGTGTGGGTTATATACTGGTGACTGTAGAAGGGAAGAGTAACCCAGGATGTGAGATCATGAAGAAGGGGAACAAGAAGTGAACATTCGTGGTGGTTGAATGTCAGTAATAGGAGGTGCATTAATGGAAGCATAAACATTTTAATCAAGTAACATCTTATCGATTCTAACAAGTGATGATAATGTATGTTGCAGAGGGATTGTAATGATCTGGTACGACCTTCTTAGGTCATGGGGATTGTTATGTGGAGAAATGACACGGATCAAGGTAAGCAAATTTGAAGGATAAGGAGGAAGGTGAGTCTTCTATAGTTGATGTAGGAAATAGGGAATACATAAAGAGGATGTGTGGTATGTTGAGGATGCATGGTATATTTGTGCTAATGAAATGGAGGGTATGTTTTCGCGAGCAAAAGATGAGATAGAGGCGTCAAACTCACATGTAAGAAACACGGTGGCTATGGCGTGAAAAGGAGGACCTAGATTAGGGCAACGCTTCAAGCTTGGAATTACGATGTTGGTGCTTGGTGGAGTAATAAGTGGATCTTTTTGTGATTATGGTTGCGATTTTTTCCTGAAGGCATACTAGTACGGTTGTGAAGCTCTTCATGGATACCAAGAGATACATAAGGTGACCAACGAGAGTAAGAGAAGACTGAGGTTTTGAAGTTTTATATCGATATGGGATATATAAGGAGTACATGAAAGATTGAGGTTAGAGCCTCTACGGTCGGTTTGAGGTTACATAGGAAATGAAGTATAAATTTCTATACCTACTTGAAGAAAGGATGTTTATAGTGCAAGCTTACGTACAATGCAAGGAGCGTTTCCCATATGTTGGGGGATATAGTGGAAAGCGAAGAAGATGAGGTTCACTTGTCTTGAAGCACGGTTAAGTCCTACAGTTTGGACCCTTATGGTTGCACATAAGTGAGAAAGCTTAGAAGATTTTTACAATCATGTCATCAAAGGGAGAAATGAGATTAAGATAGAGGAATACTTAAATAAGGCTACAAGAGTCAAAAGGCTCGAGCAAGTCTCTCGAGTTCAAGAGATGAAGGATCTTTGAAAGAGGACGGTAAACATTGTAGCTAAAGATGGAGCAATACACGTGTTAGAAGGATGTCACCCTAACAGATCGGTGTAGATCATTAGTACCATGACCAACTGTCAAGTGTCAAGGCAAGGTTGTGTCGGTTATGACGTTATGTGACGAAAGAAGAAAAGACGAAAAACCGAGAAATCACGGATTCCAATACGTCAACATGCGAATTTTTCCACTAAGTTCAAGCTTGACTCAATTCCAATATCTAAGGTGCCGAATGAAAGGACACTTGTGAAGAGACATGAGTTGTGGAAGCTAGTGAAGGAGCAATTGCAAGAACTTATTAAAAAGATTTCATTAGAATTAGTGAAATGCCATAGAGAACACCAGACGTTATCTTGAACTCTCAATTTGAAGTTCATTTTGGAAAATATCTTAAACTCTTGATTTGGAGTTGTTATAGAGAACACCAATTTGCGAAAAGAGAGACAGTTACCTCTGTTTGTACATCGATAACAATGAACCGAACAAGATCACAATAAAGAACAAGTATCCCTCACCACGGATAGATGATCTACTCGACCGGTTGCAAGGGTCGATAGTCTCTTCTAAAAGTGATTTAAGGTCTGATTGTCATCAATTGAGAATTCAAGATAGGAATATTGCAAATACGGCAACCCGGACCAACCTGGGTCACTACGAGTTGTAGTTGTTCCCTATGGGCTTACTGATGCCCCGGATAAGATGTTGGTGTCTGCTCTTGAAGAAGAGAGAAGTTGTACGACAAGTTGTCCCGGGATGGAAAACCCTGAAAGATGTGGGAGAAGTTACAAGTCTTCTTAGATGTGTTGAACTTTACCAAATCCGTGAAGAGAGAAGTTGTACAACATTAATTATGGTAACCCTCCGGACAACAATGAAGTATTGAATGAGACGGAAATTGACAATAGAGTTGTGGAGAGTTAAAAGGGAGGTTCATTGGTGCAACTGTTTTGATTTACCGTGAGGTATTATGGGTTTGAGGTGTACAAGTGATTCTTCAAGACAAGGTCTTGATCGAGTATTGAGGAGCGATGTAAAAATAATAGCATACGTGTCTTGTTAGTAGAAGTAGTATGGAGTAAAGTACTTCCTTTGTTACATGGAATTGCAACAAGAATTGAGGAAACATAATGTCAAAGTTTGGTTTGACAAGAACCAAAGCCAGCAGTGTAAATTGGAAGTTCGATCTTCTTTGGTAGAGAAATCAAAGGGAAAATAATGGATATGCTGCATTGAGAGAGATCCGAGAAGGAAGTTGAGTTCCGATATATCGACCTTTTTGAGATCATAGTGTGAGTTGGAGAAGTAACTTACAAGTTGGTGTTGCCACCAAGAGTAGAGGGTGTTCACCGGTGTTTCATATGTATCAATCAAGAGAGTACATATATGACTCGAGACATGTCGTCAGTCATGATGATCTAGTGGCAGACGAGGAACCGATGAGTCTAACTAGAAGACGGAGGATAGTGTCTCTAGTTGAGTTTTACGCTGAGCTAGTAACATTGATAGAATCGACGGGTTAAACCTAGTTCTTCTCTTGGTAGAGTTATGTGTATGTGTGATGTTATGTGTATTTTGTGCCCTGTGCGGGAATGTGCTAAATGACCTAATATATCTTGCGGTGGTAGTTTGAGTAGACTGTGAGTATAGATTAGAAGGTCTAAGCCTTCCTAGTTGTGAGTTTATACCTCGGCCTTAGGAGCCGAGAAGTTCGTCGTGTGGCAAGTTTCGGGACGAAACTTGTTTTTAGGGGGATCTAATGTAACGCCCCGTTTATTGGGAGCGTTTTCGGTATTTTATTTTTGGCGGTTATCGAAGAGATTAATACATTAAGTATGTTTTACGAGTATCTTAAGTCGTAAATGTTATTTTACAAGTATAAGTTATATTAATATGCTAATGGTATTTTTATTTTATATTATTATTATTTAAAATCTCGTTATTTAGTTACGAGATCGATTTATATGTCGCAAGTATAAATTTTGTGAGTCTAATTATATATTCGATCAAAATATTTATTTCCGAGTACTTTTATTTATATTTTGGATGTGTTCGCGTATATCCATATTATATTTTATTTCGAAAAATTTGGAAAGTTTTTCCGGTTCGGAAATCCAGTTCCGAGTGTGTTTTGATCGAATTCACCCTTTACCCTTTTTCTTTTCCTTTCACTTTTTTTTCTCTCTCTCTCATTCGGCCGTGTGTGGTGCCCGACCCCTCGCCCCTGATGAGATGCAAGCTGCAGTGACCTCTCATCTACACCTATCTGTTCCCCTCTCCCCCTCTCTATGTTGAGTTGTCTTCTCTCACGCAGCATCTCACTTCACCCTCCCTCGTTGCCTCCATTTTTACAACAACACTCAAGGCCCTCTATGGCTCTATCACACCTCTCCTCGACTTTTCAAAGTCAGCCTAAAGTAGCCATCCACTCTACACCTTCGATAGCCTCACCTTCAGCCCCTGTGCCATCTCCTTCTTCCTCAACAGCCACACTGTCTCGTTTTGCTGATCTATCTCCTTCCCCAATCTCTTCCGCCTTCTTTTGTGGAGCTTGAGCCACGCCTGAAAAGCCTCCTTTCGGCACCTCCTCTGCAACCAGGACTCCAAGCAATCGCCTCCAAGCAACAGAAACCATATGTTCACACCACCTGTAACCATCACCACGTTCTTCTACTCTCTATTTCCCTCTAACTGTTGGATCGAACTCAGCCCCTATCGAGCCACCAGGGAAGATCTGGGGAAGCCCAGTCTCGCCGCCGCCAAATAGAGCTTGATGGGAAAGCTTACATGTGCCATCAGGAGAACGACGTCTGATCTCGATCTCCTCCGATGATGTAGGACCATCACATGGAAGATATCAAGGTCCCATTACTAGAGCAACAGCTAAGGAGATCCAAGAAGTTACGTCAAGGGAAGTGCTATTGCTTGGCACAATGCGTGAACCATTTAATTGCCATACATCATGTGTTAATCTTTTAGTGAATGTAGGAGCAAGTGAACCAAGGGAGGAGACCATGCAGACGTTATTCACTTCCCATGTAGTCCAAGAGGATAGGCTGTTGCTCACATCCAAAGTAGCCCAAGAGGAGAAGTTGTTGCTCACGTCCAAAGCAGTCCAAGAGGAGAAGTTGTTGCTCACATCCAAAGCAGCCCAAGAGGAGAAGCTGTTACTCACGTCCAAAGCAGTCCAAGAGGAGAAGCTGTTGATCACATCCAAAGCAGTGCAAGAGGAGAAGTTGTTGATCACGTCCAAGGCAGGCCAAGAGGGGAGGCAAGCAAACACGTCCAAGGCAGTCCAAGAGGGTAGGCTGCTGCTCACGTCCAAAACAGCCCAAGAGGGCAGCCAACTGATCACGTTCAAGGAGGCCCAAGAGAGTAACAAGTCAGCTCATTTGGATCATCATTTGGGCTCTTAAAAACAATCCAAATCACTCATGGATCTGTTGAACAATTCAGCCCATTCGGATAGTCCATTTTGGCTCTTAAAAACGTCCAGCTCACTCCAAGGAGTTGTTTGAATAAGTCAGCCTATTTTCATGCTGAATTAGTTGTTTGTTAGGTTGTTAGCTACATTAGAGGAAGCTCTCTTATTACCACCTTCCCACTAATGTTTTAGTTTTCTTTTCTTTATTTTTGTCTAGATAAAAGAGTCTATATATAGCCTCTTTAGCTGCTGATTAGGTACCTTATTTTCATTGCTTAGAATTACAGATTGTAATCATTCACAAAATCAATCAAAGAACAAGAGAGTTTTTGGTTGGCATTGCTGTTGTTTGCTTGGCTGAGCTTGTTCGTGTCAACCGCCTTCGGATTGGTGCTTCGAGCCTTCACGAGTCCCTCTTTGTGCTAGTCCAGCCGGAGCTAGTGTAAAGTTGTATTGGAGACGGGTCTAGGGCATTCACGAAGTGGGGTTTTAGCTCTTCAGCCTTGGTTCCTTTCGTTGACTCTCTTTGGTTCTTCTCTACACCTTCCTGCGCCATTCACCATCCACGTTTCATTCCGCATCTGGATTCGTTTCATTCAGCCGGATTTGGGATCATTGTACCTAGATCGACTCATTCACGGACAATTCCGTATTAGTTGGTATCAGAGCTCAGTTGGTACAATTGATCACTCCTTTCTTCTTTGTTAACCTATTGCTTATCCGATTGAGGTTTAACTTGCGATCTTAAGGTGTTGGATCCTTACAACTCGAGCCACCAACTAGGCAATACCAACGAGAGAGTGAGCGATACACAAGTGAGATCTTTGCTTTTCTAACCTAACCGGTTCTTTGTTTGTTACTTGAGCATGTCAAGGTCCGTAAGTCCCAACAAGTCTAGTAGCGAGACCGTCACGCCTGAGATGATCAGTCTATTGAAACAATTGTCCGATTCCATATCAAGGTAATTTACAGTCCAACGACCTCCCTAGTTTGGCGGTCCTTATCAAGGTAATTTACAGTCCAACGACCTTCCCAAGTATGGTCCTCAAAAGGAGTCTATGGAAGCACGAACACCACCAGCAGGGACGCCACCTTTGAGAACCAACTACGAGTTTGGCGGTCCTTTACGCGTTACTAGAGAGCCGGATCATCCATATCAAGGTAATTTACAGTCCAACGACCTCCCTAATGCTTCTAACATGCCACCATTTGTTGATAACTTTCAGCGACGGAATGAAGCTCCTTTTGAGGACCATACTTGGGAAGGTTACAATCGACCATTCCAGCAGCCAAGGCAAGGACGAGAACGTGATAATCTGCGGCCCTATCAAGAGCAAGACGGACTCGGCAAAGTCAAAATCAAAATTCCCGTCTTTGAAGGAAAGTGTGATCCCGACGTCTACATGGAGTGGGAAACTAAAGTTGAGCAGATCTGGTTGTGTCACAACTTCAGCGAGCCTAGGAAGGTTCAGCTAGCCGCTCTTGAGTTCCAAGGCTATGCTTTGGTATGGTGGGATCACGTAGTCAAAGAAAGAGTTCGAACATTGGATCCTCAAATCACCACATGGGAGCATATGAAGGCACTAATGAGGTCTCAGTTCGTTCCACCTCACTATACCCGAGAGGTTCGACAACGGCTGGAAAATTTGAGACAAGGCTCACTTAGCGCTGAGGAAGCCTATACGAATATGCAAGTTGCTATGGTGAAGGCCAACGTTCTAGAGGATGAAGAAAACACTATGGCAAGGTACCTTCGTATTCTGAATTCTAATTTGGCTAATGAAGTTGATATGTATCCATACAGCACCATGGAGCAATTACTACACTTGGCCATCAAGGTGGAAAGGAAGACTAAGGTGTGAAACCGGGAATACAAGCCACCTCATGGGACGCCAAACGCTTGGAAAGCACAAGGGAGCCGGCTGCCTAACCACAACAAGGATCAAGGAGGCCGGAAGGAGGAGAGAAAGTCGGCACCTATGGGGCAAGAAGGGCAAAGAAGGTCTTCTACACCGTCCACTACACCACGATCCTTGAATGAGTCTTCGAGTGATCATCGAGGGAGTACTCCTATCTCTAACTCTAGAACTAGGGACATTGTGTGTTTTAAATGCCAAGGTAGAGGCCACATGAGTAGAGAATGTCCTAATAGACGCACTTTGATCATAAACCATCTAGGAGAATATGAGAGTGAGGATGATGTGGAATTAGATGATGAAAATGCCTTAATTGATGACAATGAACAAAATGAGAATGATGATTGCATTGAGTATGATCAAGGTGAATCTTTGATAGCTAGGAGAACTTTGCATGTCCAACTAGCACCTTGTGAGGATAACCAACGTGAAAATCTGTGGATGTTATTACATGTCCAACAAGTGTGTAATGTGATAATTGATGGAGGAAGTTGTTGCAACATAGCTAGCACTGAAATGGTAAACAAATTACAACTTCTTACATTTTATCACCCTAGGCCATATAAACTACATTGGATGAATGAGTGTGGAGAACTTAAGGTCAATAAGCAAACTAAGGTCAATATAACATTAGGATCATATGAGGATGTTATTACATGTGATGTTGTGCCTATGAATGCTTGTCACTTGTTGCTTGGTCGTCCATGGCAATATGATAGGAAAGTTGTCCATGATGGGTTTTCTAATAAATATAGCTTTGAGTATAAAGGTAAAACTTTAACACTTAAACCTATGACACCTTTACAAATAGCCGAGTACTATGAGAACAAGAGGGTAGAGCAAGGAACCCCTCCAAAGCCTAAGATCACACGGCCTAAGAGTAAGGAGAACAAAACCCATCAAACACTATTAGTACAACCAACAAGTAGCTATCTTGAGTCTAGGAATGAATATGTCACTAACTATGCTTCTATGGATGTGCTAATGATGAGTTTGTGTAAATCTCTAGTGAATGTGCCTCATGACTCTACGATTCCACTTCCTAGTTCTATCCAGGGGTTGTTAGACGAGTTTAGGGACGTTTTTCCTGAGGAGATTCCAGCCGGCTTGCCGCCCATTAGGGGTATTGAACACCAAATAGATTTAATACCCGGAGCCACTCTTCCCAATAGGCCCGCCTATAGGATGAACCCTAGGGAAGCCCAGGAAATTCAGAACCAAGTTCAAGCCTTGCTAGATAAGGGGTATGTTCGGGAAAGCCTTAGTCCTTGTGCCGTTCCCGTCCTGCTAGCACCCAAGAAGGATAATACTTGGAGAATGTGTATTGATTGTAGAGCAATCAATAACATTACTATCAAGTATAGACACCCGATTCCCCGTTTAGATGACATGCTTGATGAGTTACATGGAGCTACAATTTTCACTAAGATTGACCTTAGGAGTGGCTACCATCAAATTAGAATGAGGGAAGGGGATGAATGGAAAACAGCTTTTAAAACTAAATTTGGTCTCTATGAGTGGCTAGTAATGCCTTTTGGCTTAACTAACGCTCCTAGTACCTTCATGAGATTAATGAATCATATTTTGAGACCTTATATTGGTTTATTTGTTGTAGTCCACTTTGATGACATTCTTATCTATAGTAAGACTTTAAAAGAGCATGAAAATCATTTGAGAGATGTGGTCGCTACATTGCATATAGAATACTTGTATGCTAATATTCAAAAGTGTGATTTCTATACTAACCGAGTGATTTTTCTTGGTTTTGTAGTAAGTGCCAATGGTTTGCAAGTGGATGAGGACAAGGTGAAGGCAATCAATGAATGGCCCACTCCTAGGTCGGTTAGCGACGTGAGGAGTTTCCATGGCCTAGCTACATTTTATAGAAGATTTGTGAGAGATTTTAGTACTATTGTAGCACCACTCACGGCTTTGACCAAAAAGAAGGTTCCTTTTGAGTGGAATAAACCGCAGCAAAGAGCTTTTGAAGAGCTCAAGAGACGCCTCACCCATGCACCACTACTCGCTCTACCGGACTTCACTAAACCCTTTCAGGTTGAATGCGACGCGTCCGGTATTGGTATTGGCGGCGTTCTTATGCAAGAAGGTAAGCCTCTAGCTTTATTTAGTGAAAAATTGAAGGGTGCATGCTTAAACTACTCCACTTATGACAAAGAATTGTATGCCTTGTTTAGAGTACTCAAAAATGGCAACATTATCTTTGGCCTCAAGAGTTTGTTTTGAAAACCGATCATGATTCACTTAGACACTTAAGGAGCCAAGATAAGCTAGATAGGCGGCATGGTAGGTGGATGGAGTTCATCGAAACCTTTCCTTACATTATCAAGTATAAGAAAGGAAAGGATAATGTCGTAGTGGATGCATTGTCTAGGAGATACACCTTAATCACCACCTTGGATTCTAGGATGTTAGGTTTTACTTACATTAAAGAATTATATGTGGATGATGCTGAATTTGGGAAGATATTTCATAGATGCACTACTCAAGGCCCTTATGATAAGTACTTTATGTTTGAAGGTTTCTTGTTTAAAGTGGATAAGATTTGCATACCTAGATGTTCCCTTAGGATCCTATTAGTGGAAGAAGCCCATAAAGGAGGTTTAATGGGGCATTTTGGGAGAGACAAAACTTATCACATGTTGCAAACTCACTTTTATTGGCCTCATATGTTAAGGGATGTAGAACACATGCTGAAAAGGTGCATTGAATGTCTTAAGGCCAAAGCTAGGGTACAACCCCACGGGCTGTATACACCCTTACCAATGCCTAATGGCCCTTGGGAAGATATAAGTATGGATTTCATTATTGGACTACCTAGGACTAAGAAAGGAAGAGATTCCATTTTTGTGGTAGTAGATAGATTCTCTAAAATGGCACATTTTATTCCATGTCATAAAACTGATGATGCATATAATGTTGCTAATCTTTTCTGTAAGGAAATAGTGAGATTGCATGGAATACCTAAAACTATTGTTAGTGATAGGGATGTCAAGTTTTTGAGTTTCTTTTGGAAAACTCTTTGGGGAAAAATGGGCACTAGATTACTATTCTCGACCTCTAGTCATCCCCAAACAGATGGGCAAACGGAAGTCACCAATAGGACCCTAACGACCCTCCTTAGAACCATGTTAAAAGATAACTTAAAAGAATGGGAAGACATGTTACCACATATTGAGTTTGCTTATAATCGCACCATGCATTCTTCCACTTCGTTATCACCTTTCAAATGTGTTTATGGATTTAACCCTTTAACTCCTTTGGACTTATTACCGATTCCTCGAAAGGATCGAGTAGCTTTTGATGCTTTGGAACAGGCGGACTACATTAAGGAACTTCATGCTAAGACCAAGGCTGCACTTGATAAGAAGGGCGTTAAAACTGCAGCCCGGAATAACAAAGGACGTCGGAAGATGGTTTTCCAGCCCGGCGACTTTGTTTGGCTACATCTAAGGAAAGAGCGGTTTCCGAGAAAACGCCATTCCAAGCTAGCACCACGGGGTGATGGACCATTCAAAGTCTTACACCGAATTAACGACAATGCATATGTGTTGGACTTACCGGACGAGTATGGAGTTAGTACCACTTTTAACGTAGGAGATTTGAGCCCCTATGAAGGAGATTCGGAACAAGATGAAAATTCGGGGTCGAATTCTTTCCAAGAAGGAGTGGATGATGTAGGACCATCACATGGAAGTTATCAAGGTCCCATTACTAGAGCAAGAGCTAAGGAGATCCAAGAAGTTACGGCAAGGGAAGTGCTATTGCTTGGCACAATGCGTGAACCATTTAATTGCCATACATCATGTGTTAATCTTTTGGTGAATGTAGGAGCAAGTGAACCAAGGGAGGAGACCATGCAGACGTTATTCACTTCCCATGCAGTCCAAGAGGATATGCTTTTGCTCACATCCAAAGCAGCCCAAGAGGAGAAGTTGTTGCTCACGTCCAAAGCAGTCCAAGAGGAGAAGTTGTTGCTCACATCCAAAGCAGCCCAAGAGGAGAAGCTGTTGCTCACGTCCAAAGCAGTCCAAGAGGAGAAGCTGTTGATCACGTCCAAAGCAGTCCAAGAGGAGAAGCTGTTGATCACGTCCAAGGCAGCCCAAGAAGGGAGGCAAGCAAACACGTCCAAGGCACTCCAAGAGGGTAGGCTGCTGCTCACGTCCAAAACAGCCCAAGAGGGAAGCCAACTGATCACGTTCAAGGAGGCCCAAGAGAGTAACAAGTCAGCTCATTCGGATCATCATTTGGGCTCTTAAAAGCCATCCAAATCACTCATGGATCTGTTGAACAATTCAGCCCATTCGGATAGTCCATTTTGGCTCTTAAAAACGTCCAGCTCACTCCAAGGAGTTGTTTGAATAAGTCAGCCTATTTTCATGCTGAATTAGTTGTTTGTTAGGTTGTTAGCTACATTAGAGGAAGCTCTCTTATTACCACCTTCCCACTAATGTTTTAGTTTTCTTTTCTTTATTTTTGTCTAGATAAAAGAGTCTATATATAGCCTCTTTAGATGCTGATTAGGTACGTTATTTTCATTGCTTAGAATTACAGATTGTAATCATTCACAAAATCAATCAAAGAACAAGAGAGTTTTTGGTTGGCATTGCTGTTGTTTGCTTGGCTGAGCTTGTTCGTGTCAACCGCCTTCGGATTGGTGCTTCGAGCCTTCACGAGTCCCTCTTTGTGCTAGTCCAGCCGGAGCTAGTGTAAAGTTGTATTGGAGACGGGTCTAGGGCATTCACGAAGTGGGGTTTTGGCTCTTCAGTCTTGGTTCCTTTCATTGACTCTCTTTGGTTCTTCTCTACACCTTCCTGCGCCATTCAACATCCACGTTTCATTCCGCATCTGGATTCGTTTCATTCAGCCGGATTCGGGATCATTGTACCTAGATCGACTCATTCACGGACAATTCCGTATCATCCGAGCTTTTCCCTTTGTCGGGCCTGCGCCGGAGAAAGGGGGTTGCACCGCCTTGTTCCCGCCTCAATCGAAGCCGTCGGAGGAGCCGCCCCTACCTTCTCCTTGCCGCCGCCGCTGCGTGGTATGCCCTGCCGCCTAGCAGCCGTTTACTCTTCCCCAGCCCTGCGTTCTGCACACATTGAGAAAGAAAACCCTTTTGGGTATTTAAATCGGCCCCCCCAGAAATTAGGTGTAATTACACTTTGTACCCATATCTTCATTACAGATTTGACCCAAGTTTTAGAGATTTGAAAATATGCCCCTGCATGATTAATTACAGATTTGACCCAGATTTTTAATTTATAGAATATATCCCAAGTTTATGGAACTTAATGAGTTGCCCGGAAAATGTTTTTACGGACTTCCAACCAAAGTTTTATAACGGATTTTATTCTTATAGTTATATTTGTTATATATTATGACCCATGTGTATATAATTGTATAATTGTCCCGGAAAGTATTTAAACGGTTTTAACTTGGGTTTTAAAAGTGGGATTTTCCATAGATTTATATATGTTAACTATTCCGTTCAAATTTAGCATATAAGCTAAATTTGTATAGTTTTGGTTTTAGGTTCGGAAGCATCCCGATAAAGACCTAACAAGTCCAAGTCGTCATCCGTTGAACGATTTCCATCTTTTGACGTCGTGTGAGTATCCTTTCCCTCAATCTAGTTATGTTTAGTAGTATCATGCTAGGATGGATCTAGAATAACTTAGAATGAATGCCAAGAAGTGGCTTTGGACCTTAGGTGAGTTTTGGGGATTTATGATCGTTATAAGGCTTGAGGTGTTGATGTTATCTTGTGAGGATTGTAGGGCGTTGAGTGTTTGGGTTGATCTTGTGAGCTTATGAGGATTGAGATTATGGTTGTATGATCTTGTTGAGATTGTGGAAACTAGGACGAGAGTATCCTAGCATGTGTTGTGATGTTTATGACCTTGTGATATCGTGAGGATTAGGACCTCACAATGGTTCACACGTGGGTCAAGAGGTTAGAAACCAAGTGTCAAGAGCTTATGAGGATTAAGAGCTTATGAGGATTGAGATTATGGTCCTAATCCTCATTAGGAGTCGTTATAACGATCATAAATCCGAGCTTGTGAGCTTATGAGGATTAAGAGCTCTTGCACTTGTTTTCTAACCTCTTGGCTCTCATTAGGGTTCATTCTATAGGTTGTCCTATTCGGTAAGGTTGCTCCCGGAATGAGATCTATTTGATGCTCTATGCCTCTCAAGGGTGGTAGGCCATGGGGTATCTCATTAGGAAACACATCCTTAAACTCCTGAAGTATGTCTACAATGCTAGGTGGAAGATTTGCCTTAGTTTCATCACTCACTAGGGCTAACTTCTTACATAAGGTCATCAAAGTGATTTCTAGAGGAAGATAAGCACTTTGAAACTCAGATTTGGCTACTAGCAAAGTAGAGGGCATTTGTGTGTTAATTGAGGCTAAAAAGGTATTCGAAGGCTCTATAGGCTCTGTTTTGGAATTATTTGGCTTACTCCCCTTTTTAGCTTGGTCTACCCCTTGTTCACTTGTCTTTTTCTTTTCAAATGCCTCAGTTATTTGTAAGGGAGTCATAGGCTTTAAGGTTACAGGTTTTCCATTAAAAGTGAAAGTATGCCTATTAGTGTAACCATCATATAAGACTCTCCTATCAAATTGCCAAAGACGACCTAATAAGATATGACAAGCTTGCATAGGCACAACATCACACAAAACATTATCCTCATAATGGCCTAAAGTGAATGTGACCTTAACTTGCTTATTTACCTTTAATTCTCCACATTCATTCATCCAATGAAGTTTATAAGGCCTAGGGTGATAGAAATTTGTTAAATGCAACTTATTAACCAATTCGGTGCTAGCTATGTTACAACAACTACCCCCTCAATTATAACATTACAAACCTTCCCTTTAACAAAACATCTAGTGTGAAACAAGTTTTCCCTTTGGTTATCCTCACAAGGGGCAGGTTGTATACTAAGGGCTCTACTAGCTATCAAAGCATTATCATGTGACAAGCAAACATCCAAAACAAGCTCATCATGCTCAAAATCAGATTCAATACGTTTAAGAGACTCATCATGCTCAAAATCAGTATCTAGACATTCAAGAGACTCATCATGCTCAAAATCAGATTCAACACAAGCAACAGACTCGTTTGGAACATCCAAATCACATAGCACATAGTTATTAGCTAGGAATGAACTAGGGTGATCATACAACACACATTGAGCAAGCAAGCAATCCCCTTGTTTATATACTATTCCATCATCCGAATCAAGATCATCACTAGGCTCGATTTCATTAGATTCAAGTTCATGCTCGGATTCTGATTCATATTGGCCTAAATGATTTATTAGCAAAGTTATCCTATTCGGACAATCTTTCATCATGTGTCCTCTACCTTGACACTTAAAACACACAACATCTCTAGCCCTAGAAGAAGAAGAGTTATAAGTACTCCCTTGAGGTGGTTTAGGGGCTGCAGTAGGTGTCTTAGGGTAGGTTGGGCGTGTGGGAGCTTGTTCGGGGGCTGTTTTTGATGAGGGACCATCCGAGTTAGCATCTCCGGAGTATGAGGAGCTATCACACGTTCCCGAGCTAAGAAGATTGAGCATGAGACTGAGGGCTTGCTGATTTTATTGGCTACAAGTGTTCATCACGAGGCTTGACTCTTAAGTAAGCAAGAGAGCAACGACGCCAAAGCACTGGATTCGGCCAGCCCCGCACATGACGCCGCTGCTCCTGCTCCTCAACACGTTTCCAGCACCGTTCCATGTCTCTCATTGAGGAATGAGGCTTTTTAAGGCCTGTTGAGTGATTAAGTGTTTTAAGTAGCCCATTTGGCTTAATTTCCAGATTTTATTGTGTCTTTTGTTTAAGAGCTGAAAACTATTTAAAGGCTCTTTCTATTACTTTTTAGGTGGATTATTTTTGGTGAAAAACACTTGTTTTCAGATTTCATCTTCAATCAAAGGGGAGTTTTGATTGAAGAGTTATTGTGATCAGGTTTGGCTTAGTTGTTTCGCGTGTGTCAATTGCTCTCGGATTCTTGGTGTTCGTGAGATTCCATAAGCATCCTCCTCGTGTTGTCGATGTTCTAAGTCGGCTGTGTGAGGTTGTAAGGGCCTGAGTTCGTTGCATCGTTCTTGGTGGTTCTTGATCCCGAGATCAAGGGTTTCCACGTCGTTTGTGCCGGGTTCATCTACATCGTACCTTTCCTTTAATTTCCTTACCTTCGTATTCAGTTTAGCGTCTTCTTGTTCCTTTTATTCGCAGGTCACGCAGCATATTAATCCTAGTTGGCTATTTGATCCGTTTTCTGCGTCTTTTCCTCCTTCCGTCGTCTAGATCGAGCCAACATCGGTCTTCCCCGTATCAGTTTTGGGGGCTTCGCGGTTGTATCCTCCGTGTCGGTGCCCTCCTTGTTGTTTCCATACATTAGAGGTCCCAAATGAGCTCTTTACGCCTTGACTCCTCCCTTTTATCTTCTTCTCGACTTTGATGGCGAGATGTAGTATTTCTGTCATAGTAGAGTAGGGAAACAAATCCACCTCGTTAGCAAAACTTGAATTAAGGATACAGAGATACCTAGCCATAGTTGCCTCTTCATCCTCACTAACATTGGCCTTCACCATAGCCATTTGCATGGCATTGTAGGTCTCCTCGGCACTCATTGAACCTTGCCTCAAGTTTTCCAACTTTTGCCTCAAGTCCCTCCTATAGTGTTGGGGAACAAATCGAGCTCGCATGATTGCCCTTATTTGTGCCCATGTTGCAACTTGTGGATCCATGTTTCGCCTCCTTTCCTTCACAAGCTCATTCCACATATCATTAACAAAAAGCATTTCATGCTGAATTAGTTGTTTGTTAGGTTGGTAGCTACATTAGAGGAAGCTCTCTTATTACCACCTTCCCACTAATATTTTAGTTTTCTTTTCTTTATTTTTGTCTAGATAAAAGATTCTATATATAGCCTCTTTAGCTGCTGATTAGGTACGTTATTTTCATTGCTTAGAATTACAGATTGTAATCATTCATAAAATCAATCAAAGAATAAGAGAGTTTTTGGTTGGCATTGCTGTTGTTTGCTTGGCTGAGCTTGTTCGTGTCAACCGCCTTCGGATTGGTGCTTCGAGCCTTCACGAGTCCCTCTTTGTGCTAGTCCAGCCGGAGCTAGTGTAAAGTTGTATTGGAGACGGGTCTAGGGCATTCACGAAGTGGGGCTTTGGCTCTTCACTCTTGGTTCCTTTCGTTGACTCTCTTTGGTTCTTCTCTACACCTTCCTGCGCCATTCACCATCCACGTTTCATTCCGCATCTGGATTCGTTTCATTCAGCCGGATTCGGGATCATTGTACCTAGATCGACTCATTCACGGACAATTCCGTATCAGGAAGTTCCTACATTTTAGGTAACAAAAAGCATATCATTCAAAAAAAAAAAAGAAGCTGATCATTAAAAAAAAAAAAAAAAGAAGTTGATCATCCAAAAAAAAAAAAGGAGAAGTCTTGTTACATTTTATTTGATTTTTTGATCTTTAGTCCTGTATGTTATTTTGTGGTGCAAGCTGCCTATTCACGTCTTTATCTCTCAACCCTCTCTAGGCCTTCATCGAGACCATACGCTCGGCTAACCATCAGCGCTCCATCGCCCTTAGCCTAGCTCCGCACCCCTCATCGCCGCACCCCTCATTGCCACTCTACCTCTCCCTCACCAAGTCTTTCCCTCTCACCTTGCTACCTCTAACCTAGCCTCGGGATTACTCACACTCGAAGGCAGTCCGGAAGTGCAACAAGTAGAGCTTTAATCGGTGAGTCTTCTTCTTCTCTTCTCTTCATACATTCTATTTGGTGATCTTCTTGAGTCTTTGTGATTCAATTATGTCCATTCGTGATCCTTGTTGAGTTTGAGCTGATTTCGCATTGAACTGAATTGCATTGAGTCCTAATCAATTTTTGGTTGCTTTGGATACCTAGACACCTTAACTCAAGTGGGGTTTTTGACCCATTCGAAGCGATCCATCAACAAGCCCGACTATCATAAGAGTGTGAGCGGAAAAAGGAGTGAAACACTTGAGAGGTGTTTTGATTTCTAACCTTAACATATTTCAGTGTTTGTTTTCTTTGTGATAATGTCTACCCATAGCCGTGTTTCGACGACGAGCCTCGAGCCGACAGATCCGACAACGTTCAACTTGTTGAAGCAAATGAATGACAACATTGCAGCTTTGACAACTCGGATGAGGGCTCTAGAAGCTCGCCAGCCATTAGCTTCAGCCTTCGAGCAAGGAGACCATTCACAGCAGCAGCCACCACCACGAGGTCCTTTGCCCAACCAAGGAACCGCATTTGAGGCCGCTACCATGGTGCAGCGAGGCAATACACCGCATGAGCTTTTGCAGCCGCCTCTTCAAGGCCACCCGGGTCACCGATATGGGTATGATTCTCGTCCCAACTCTCCTTTACCTAGAAACGTTGTCCCTCCCATTAATGTGCACAGGTACAATGAGGAAGAGGAACAATCAATGACGGGAGAGGCTTGGGCTCCACCACCGCAGCAAGGGTATCAAGGATATCAACGTAGGAACCGGGAACCCGAACAAGACGGGATTGGTAAGATAAAGGTGAAAATCCCCGTCTTCGAGGGCAAGTGTGATCCGGGTACATATATGTTGTGGGAGACCAAGATAGAGCAAATTTGGTCCTGCCACAATTTTCCCGAGCACAAGAAGGTGCAATTGGCGGCCTTGGAATTTCAGGAATTTGCTCTTATTTGGTGGGATAAGCTAGTACGGGAAAGGAGACTTGCTCTTGATCCCCCGTGGCTACTTGGGAACAAATGAAAATAATGATGAGAGCTCGGTTCATACCTCACCATTACCATAGGGAGCTTCGGCAACGCCTTGAGAACTTGAGGCAAGGCAATCTGAGCGCCGAGGGAACTTTTAATGCCATGCAAGTTGCAATGGCCCGAGCCAATGTGTCGGAGGATGAAGAGGCTACAATGGCAAGGTATCTTAGAGTATTGCATCCTTCTTTAGCTAACGAGGTGGATTTGTTTCCATATGGTTCTATGACAGAATTGCTACATTTAGCAATAAAAGTGGAAAGGAAGTCCAAGAGTAGGTACCAAGGAGCGGGATACAATGCACCAAACGCAGTGAACAAGTGGAAGAACCTGTCCTACGGAAAGCAGAACACCGTTGTGAAGGGAGGAACAGCCGCTGCACAAGGAGCCGACGCCACTGCTCAGCGTGGTGCCATACACTCAGGTTCTTCGTATCCTCCCAAGGCAAACCCGGCTGCTCCTTCGGGATCCAAGCTAAGTAACTCTAACCCCCTTGTGCCTAATGCTAATTCTAGAGCTAGAGATGTGACTTGCTTTAAGTGCCAAGGTAAAGGGCACATGATGAGAGAATGTCCAAACAAAAGAGTCCTTATAATCAATCATCTAGGTCAATATGAGTCAGAATCCGACGATGATGAAAATGAATTTCAAAATGTTGTTGACAATCCTGTTTTTGACAATGAAGATGATGAGGGTATAAGGTATGAACATGAGGAAACCTTGATAGCTAGGAGGACTTTACACTTACAACCTACTCCTAGTGAAGATAATCAAAGAGAAAATCTATTTCACACTAGATGCTTAGTAAAGGGAAAGCCTTGAACCGTTATAATTGATGGTGGGAGTTGTTGCAACATAGCTAGCACGGAATTGATTTCTAAATTACAAATAACAACTTTCTACCACCCTAGGCCTTACAAGCTACATTGGATGAATGATTGTGGTGAGCTTAAGGCAATCAAGCAAGCTAAAATTCACATTACCTTAGGACATTATGACTCCTATGTAGATTGCGGAGGCTTTTGAGAAGAAATCAAGAGAAGCTGGCCAAGCAAGCAACGGTTACACGGAGACGACGCCGGCCAAGGGAGGAGCGTTTTTTGCAGCCGCCAAGGAAGCCGACGCCATGGACAACCGTGCTGCAACAAGGACCGTCGCCAAAGGCAAAGCAATCGTAATTGTTGAATTGCCGGTTGTTGTTGAAGTTCCTTGGGCCTTGATAGTTGTTGTAATTGCCCCTTCCCATGTAATTCACATCCTCCTCCTTGGAAGATAAGTTAGCTTGTGGAAGCACTTGAGGAGTTGCTTGGTTCTTCAAAGTTGTAGCACACAACTCCCTCAAGGACTTTAGCTCGTTGTTGATGGCATCAAGCTTGAAATTGCTCATGGTGACCTCACTCACCTCATATGCTCCCGCCTTTCTCCCTTCACTCTTCCTATGGGAGTATTTCTCAATCACTAGAGCTTGTTTCTCTACAAACTCCCAAGCATCATCCACATGCTTCTCCATGAAAGTCCCACCGGAAAGAGATTGAAGCTTGAATTGGCTATCTTCATCAAGTCCCTTGAAGTAGATCTCCAATAGCTCAATTTTCGGTATGCCATGGTGTGGACAATCTAGGAGAAGGTCTTTGAATCTCTCCCAAGACTTGAACAAACTCTCTCTATCCTTCATCACGAAGGCATTGATCTTCCCTCTTAATTCGGTAGTCTTGGAAGGTGGGAAGAACTTAGTCAAAAACTCGGTTGTCATCTCCTCCCAAGTACCAACACGCCCTTGTGGAATAGATTGATACCAAGCTAAGGCTTTGTCCTTAAGAGAGAAGGAGAAAGCCCTAAGCTTATGGTTGTTGCTCCCAAGTACCAACTAGCCAATAATATGCATATCAAGATCCAAAATCATCACACAAGCATACATGGTTTGCATAGATGGATAATGAAAGATAGTCAAATAAAAACAATAAATCTCAGCTGAATCTAAGTTTTAGCAAGACTTACAACCCTTAGAATGAAGTTCCAAAACGTTCCTAACAATCCTTGCAATAGTTCTTCACTCCAAAACTCCAAAAATCACTCTAAATCTCTCAAAACCTCACCATCACTCTTAGGTTGGTGTTCTTCTTCTTCCTTCCAATTGAGAGAGTTTTTCTTCTTCTCCAAGTCTCTTCCCCAATCCAATGAGCTGTGAATGAGAATGTGGGAGAGGAGAGATGCCCAACAACAGCTTGCAGGACCACTTATATTCTCCACCAAGAGCAAGGCCGGATCAAGAGATCGTGGGACACGTGGCTTAAGCTGTCAAAGGCAGGAAAATCGACCTAGAGGAATAAATCGGCCGATTTATCTGTTAGTTGGTCCGATTTTCTTCAACAAAGGCATGCTATGATCGTTTAGCCATGAGTTCATCCATTGCTTGCACCAATAGTGGTCTTTGTGTTCTTTGTTGCTCCAATTATGCTCCTCCAAAGCTTTGGATGTGTACCACCATGAGGCTTGTCCCTCGAATGCATCGGTTAATGTCCAAAAGACCCCCGAAACACCTACAACACCGACAAAGGCTCGTGTAGACGTCTATTCTAGAATTTTGCATGAAAAGAGTGTAAACGCCGTGAACTAATGCCAAAACCGTGCGTGAATAATGGGAAAAACTATCTAATTGTATGCCTATACTAACGTCATAAATCACGTTATGAAAATTACCCCATACTTAAGATTTGCTCGTCCCTGAGCAAGATCCAACTATAGACTAAGAGATGACATGATTTATGCATGCAGAAAAAAAACAAAATCTTTTTGGAATTGTGCTTCTAACATTGGATCACCTTCATAGTCATGTTTCATGGCAAAGGACAATCAATTATGCATTAAATAAATGAAGGCATGGAAAGACAATTATACTTAACTAGAAATCATGCATGAGAGGTGAAAATGAAGATGTCAAGATGATCATGAGTATGTCCAATCTAGATCACTAAGTCTTACACACATGCAATTAGGTCACAAGGAATTAGGAAAGAAAAAGCCCAAGAAACGTGATGATAAGGTGGGAATTGTCTAAGGCCATGTGGTGCAAATCCGGGAAAGGAACTAAACAACCACAATTTTTACATTTATACTTCATCCACCAAAGTGTATTTTTCTTCTTCTTTTCTTTTTCTTTTTCATTTATTTTTGAGACAATGGCATTGGTGTACAAAAGCCGAAACCTTGGTGATTATCCGTCCTCGGGCTTTTTCTATTTTTCGAGGTGCATCCACACCGGACACACATACCAAAGCTTGTTAGGACTATCGATTTATTTGACTTTGGCAAGGCACCAACACCCGATTATTTGAAGTGTGCCGAGTTACTTGTCATTTAAACCAACGTCCCCAAACCTATATTTTTGTCTACACTTTCACATCAAATCCAGCATTTCATCCACAACATTCTTTCATCAACGACTTCACCCCACACTTGCTTTTCACACGCATCAACACACTAGCATGCTCCTAGTCCCGGATGGGTCAAAAAGAGGTAAAATTTTTCATCAATTTAGGTGCTAAAACAACATGATCAAGATGAGAAGTAGAGAAAGATGAATTTCCTCAATTACTCCTAAATGATGTGCAAGAACTAGCATGTAATTTCGACTTTCAATCCTCAATTCAATCAAGGCAAACATTCATGATCACAAATCATTCATGGGATTCAAGATAAGTACTTCATGTCCACATATGCATTCATCTATTCAACACATAAGGTTATCTATAGTCAATTCACAAGACAATTTCATCATAAGGGTCATTCCCAAGCTTTAGAAGCACTAAAAAGTTTTTAAAATTTTCTGATTTTTTGGATTTTTCGAAATATGTATGTACAATGCAAGACATAATGAAACATTTGACAAAATTAAACTATCCTAGATGCTAATCATGCAAGTGATCATGAAAACCAAACTCCATACTTAGAAACACATTGTCCCCAATGTGGAAACTAAATAAAGAAGTGAAAGAGAGTCCTCACAATGCAAAATTGGCGATGCTTTGGTATTTCGGTTCACATTGAATGATGATGGTGGATGATCGATCAAGGATGGTAGGGAGCTCTTGATGTCCATTATGGTGTCGGAACCCGCGCTTGGCACCGCAAGCCGTCCAAGTTCCTAGTCCGCTCCACCCATGCTCGATTGGAGATCACCACTTTCCTTTACAGAAGGAAAAATCGCCCCAACAACCCAGGAAAATCGGCCAATCTAGCTGAAGAACAGGCCGATTTTTCTGGGTGATTTCCTTCTCGTCCATGTGCTTAGATTTTGTACCTTCAACAGTTCCATGAGGTGTTCACATGACCTCCAATATCTCATCACACATGACAATCAACAAGATCTAGCATTCAAAATCACAAAAGAAAAACAAAGCACATCAAGAGTAAGATCAAACAAAAGCAAGAAAAAGAAAAGGGAAAAATATGTATCAATGGGTTGCCTCCCATTAAGCGCTTCTTTAAGGTCATTAGCTTGACCAATTTCAGGAGCGTTTCAATCAAGGTGAAGTGGGGCAATCACTTCCACCGGGGCTTCCGGGATGTACTTCTTCAAACGGTGCCCATTCACCTTGAAGTTACCACAATGATCTCCTCCTATCTCTACCGCTCCATGAGGAAAGACCTTCTTCACAACATAGGGACCCGTCCATCTTGACTTGAGCTTTCCGGGGAAAAGCCGCAGCCTCGAGTTGAAAAGAAGCACCAAGTCACCCTCATTCAACTCCTTTGGGATGAGGCGCTTGTCATGCCAACGCTTGGTCCTCTCCTTGTAGATCCGGGCATTCTCATAAGCATCCAACCGGATCTCCTCAAGGGCGTTCATGTCTAGCAACCGCTTCTCACCGGCCTTCTTGAGGTCGAAATTCAACCACCTTATAGCCCAATATGCTCTGTGCTCCATCTCTACCGGAAGGTGGCAAGACTTGCCATAGACTAACTTGTAAGGAGTGGTGCCAATTGGTGCCTTGAAAGCGGTCCTATAAGCCCACAAAGCATCATCGAGCTTCATAGCCCAATCTTTTCTCGTCCTAGAGACCGTCTTCTCAAGTATCCCTTTTATCTCCCGGTTGGAGATCTCTACTTGGCCACTAGTTTGGGGATGGTAAGGTGTTGCCACCTTATGGGTCACCCCATACTTAGCCAAAAGTGCCCCAAAGTTCCTATTAGTGAAGTGCTTCCCTCCATCACTTATGATCACCCTTGGTGTTCCAAACCTAGGGAAGATCACTCGGTTGAAGAACCGCACCACCACCTTGGCATCATTTGTGGGAGAGGCGATTGCCTCCACCCATCTCGAAACATAATCTACCGCCAATAGGATGTAGAGGTTGCCACACGAAGGAGGGAATGGTCCCATGAAGTCCACACCCCACACATCAAATATCTCTACCTCTTGTATGTTGTTCAAGGGCATCTTATTTCTCCTTGAGATGTTGCCCGTCCTTTGGCAAGCATCACAAGCTACCACAAAGCTTTCCACATCCTTGAACAAGCTTGGCCAAAAGAAACCCGATTGCAACACCTTAGCACATGTCTTGTGTGAGCTAGCATGCCCTCCACATGGCAAGGAATGACAATGGTTGATCACGGTCTCCACCTCATCCTCCGGTATGCATCTTCTAAACATTCCATCCGGCCCCCTCTTGAACAAAAGTGGTTCACTCCAATAGTAGTGCCTCACATCTTTGAAGAACTTCTTTCTTTGGGCATATGTCAATCCGGGAGGAACTTCCTCACACACAAGATAGTTCACAATGTCGGCATACCATGACTCACTTCCTCTAGACACTTGGAGCAAGCATTCTTCCACCATTTGCAATTGCTCATCCCGGAATGAATCATCAATCGGGATGTCATCTCTTTCAAGCTCTAATGGTGGGAGTCTACTAAGGTGATCCGCCACGGAGTTCTCGGATCCCTTCTTGTCCCGGATTTCCAAATCAAACTCCTGAAGAAGAAGGATCCACCGAATCAACCTAGGCTTTGCATCCTTCTTGGTAAGGAGATAACGGATCGCAGCATGATCCGTATACACTATGACCTTTCCTCCAACAAGATACGAGCGGAACTTCTCAAAAGCATACACCACCGCTAGCAACTCTTTCTCGGTGGTAGCATAGTTGAGTTGGGCATCATCTAGCGTCTTGCTAGCATAATAAATGGCGTGAGTGCGCCCATCTTTCCTTTGCCCCAAAACAGCCCCAACGGCTACATCGCTTGCATCACACATGATCTCAAACGGTAGGCTCCAATCCGGAGGTTGCATGATAGGTGCGGAGATCAAAGCGTTCTTCAACCTACAAAAAGCCTCAAGGCAATCTTTGGAGAAAACAAATTCAACATCCTTCATTAGTTGGTTAGTAAGAGGCTTAGAAATTTTAGAGAAGTCTTGAATAAACCTCCGGTAAAAACCGGCATGCCCTAGGAAACTCCTTACCCCTTTCACCGAGGTAGGTGGTGGCAACTTCTCTATCGTTTCAATCTTGGCCCTATCAACCTCAATGCCACGGTTATACACCAAGTGTCCTAACACAATACCTTCACTTACCATGAAGTGGCATTTTTCCCAATTCAAGACAAGATTTGTCTCCTCACATCTTTGCAATACTAATGACAAGTTAGCCAAGCAATTATCAAAGGAAGAACCATAAACAGAGAAATCGTCCATGAACACTTCCATGATACTTTGAATGTATTCCGAAAAGATAGCCATCATACACCTTTGGAAGGTGGCGGGTGCATTACACAACCCAAATGGCATTCTCCTATATGCAAAAGTTCCCCATGGACATGTAAATGTGGTTTTCTCTTGGTCATCGGGGTGGATAGGGATTTGGAAGAATCCACTATAGTCATCTAAATAGCAAAAATGAGAATGTTGAGCTAACCTCTCTAGCATTTGGTCAATGAAAGGGAGAGGGAAGTAATCTTTCCTAGAGGCCATGTTAAGCTTCCTATAATCAATACACATCCTCCACCCCGTAACCGTCCTAGTCGGGATTAGTTCATTGTTCTCATTGGTCACTACGGTCATCCAACCTTTCTTAGGAACTACATGAACGGGACTAACCCACTTACTATCCGAGATAGGGTAGATAATTCCCGCATCTAGCAACTTAATGATCTCTTTTTTGACTACCTGTTTCATTATAGGATTCAATCTTCTTTGATGTTCAATAGAGGGTTTATGGTTATCTTCCATCATTATCTTATGCATGCACAAAGAGGGCTTAATGCCAACAAGGTCATCAATGGTGTATCCTATTGCCTTTCTATGCAGTTTCAAGTCATTCAACAATCTATTAAGTTCATCATCATTCAAAGATGCATTCACAATCACCGGATAAGTAGAATTTGAACCAAGGAAAGCATACTTTAAATGAGAAGGAAGAGGTTTAAGATCAAGTTGAGGAGGACCTTTTTCGGTTGGAGACGATCCATACAATGTAGGTTGAGATGATTGCAAAGCCATGGAAGCCTCCTTGAAGTCCCTTGATGATTGCTCACAATCAAGTGGTTGATGCTGAAAAGACTCAGGAAATCGGCCCAGTCAGAAAAATCGGCCGATTTTCCTGAGGGTAGGTCGATCTGAGTTTCTGTTTTTGCAGAACTGGACGAAATTTCAGTACAAGGCCAAAAATCGGCCGATTTGGTCCCTCCAGTCCAATTTTTCTACCTGTTTCTCTCTTCTTCTAGCACTTCAAATCCAACACTTGGTAGCTCGTCCAATGCATTCAAGGCCTTGATTACTTCATTGCTACTCTCCTCAACTCCTTCCTCCATCAAGCTTGAGCTAAGAACCTTCTCAAGTGGATCCTTGAGGAAGATTGAGCTCACAACCTCTCTAGACTCCTCTTCCTCAACTATGTTAAATACATCTTCATCAAGGGTTGGCCCTTTCATCATTGTGGACAGCTTGAACTTGATGTTCTCTTCTCCAATGTTGAAGGTGAGAGTCCCATTCTTGCAATCTACTAGACATCCGGAAGTAGCTAGGAAAGGTCTCCCCAAGATGATAGGAACCGGATAGTCCGCCGGGATGTCCAAAACAACGAAGTCTATGGGCATATAGAACTTCCCTAGTTGCACCGGAATGTCTTCCAAGATTCCAACCGGATGAGTGATTGAGCGGTCCGCCATGTAAAGGGTCATCTTGACCGGCTTCGGCTCTCCTAGCCCAACCTTGTTGCAAAGTGCAAGCGGAATGATGCTTACACTTGCCCCAAGATCACATA
The DNA here is from genome assembly GCA_033239125.1 of Fagopyrum homotropicum. Classification (NCBI taxonomy): domain Eukaryota; kingdom Viridiplantae; phylum Streptophyta; class Magnoliopsida; order Caryophyllales; family Polygonaceae; genus Fagopyrum; species Fagopyrum homotropicum. The sequence continues at coordinate 67,805,054 of BSWB01000005.1, forward strand.
GGGCGTCATACTTCACTTCTCCTACTCCGATTGGCACACAAAAGGATCCCGGATCCCTTAGCTTAGGAGGCATCTCCTCCTTCATTGTTTGAATCAACTCCGAGGATCTCTTTGTCATTCTTATCTCCCCATACTCCTCCAACTTCCTTTTGTTGGAGAGTATCTCCTTCAAGAACTTGCCATATGCCGGCATACCTAAGATAGCATCCATGAACGGAATATTAATATGCAATTTAGACATAAGTTCAAGGAATTTACTAAAATGATTGTCCAAGCGAGCTCTTGCTCGTGATTGTGGGAACGGTAGTGGTGGCTTGTATGGAGGCGGTGCCACATATGTTGGCTCAACATCCTTGCTCTTGCCTCCATCTTCTTGCAATGGCTCTTCTTTATTCACCACTTGCTTCCCTTTAGCATTCTCCTTGGGCAAAGGATCCTTCATGCTCAACCCACTCCTCATTGTAATGGCCAACACTTGGCCTCTTGGGTTGTCTTCGGTCCTTCCGGGAAGCTTTCCCGGATCTCTATGGGCTTCACCCGCTTTTTGGAACACTTGTGCTTCCAACACTTTTTGAGCTTTGGAAATGGAAGTCACCGTGCTCTCAAGACCACTCAACCTTCCAAGCAATTGCTCAAACATCATTTCGCTTCTATCCTTTGGAGGTTGAGTAAATACGAGTGGAGGTTCTTGTGAAGCTTTTGGTGGTGGAGTTGTGCTTGTGGAAGCGGGAGGGTTCAAGGCTCCATCCGGGTTAGAATAGGAAAACCCGGGATGGTTGTGGTTGGGCCGGTAATTGTTGAATTGCCGGTTGTTGTTGAAGTTCCTTGGGCCTTGATAGTTGTTGTAATTGCCCCTTCCCATGTAATTCACATCCTCCTCCTTGGAAGATAAGTTAGCTTGTGGAAGCACTTGAGGAGTTGCTTGGTTCTTCAAAGTTGTAGCACACAACTCCCTCAAGGACTTTAGCTCGTTGTTGATGGCGTCAAGCTTGAAATTGCTCATGGTGACCTCACTCACCTCATATGCTCCCGCCTTTCTCCCTTCACTCTTCCTATGGGAGTATTTCTCAATCACTAGAGCTTGTTTCTCTACAAACTCCCAAGCATCATCCACATGCTTCTCCATGAAAGTTCCACCGGAAAGAGATTGAAGCTTGAATTGGCTATCTTCATCAAGTCCCTTGAAGTAGATCTCCAATAGCTCAATTTTCGGTATGCCATGGTGTGGACAATCTAGGAGAAGGTCTTTGAATCTCTCCCAAGACTTGAACAAACTCTCTCTATCCTTCATCACGAAGGCATTGATCTTCCCTCTTAATTCGGTAGTCTTGGAAGGTGGGAAGAACTTAGTCAAAAACTCGGTTGTCATCTCCTCCCAAGTACCAACTCGCCCTTGTGGAGTAGATTGATACCAAGCTAAGGCTTTGTCCTTAAGAGAGAAGGAGAAAGCCCTAAGCTTATGGTTGTTGCTCTCTAGTCTAGGCGGTCTAAGAGTCTCCATCAAAATCTCATAGTTCATCAAGTGTTGATGAGGAGACTCTCCTTCCATCCCTCCAAATTTATTATGCCGGATCATTTGTAGAACTTGAGGGCGGAGTTCGTAGTTGTGGGCTGCGGGATCTCCTAAGTTCACACCCGGACGGTGTGCTCTTTGTGCCGGATCCATACGTCTCCCCAAGGTTTGTGGCTATTCAATAGCAATGGGTACAACCCTAACATTTGCCGCCGGCTGCGGTTGTGGTGGTGGAGGAGATGGAGGTTGTTGACGATTAAGCTCTCCTTGTACAAGGGCTTGCCTAATCTCATCAATCTCCCTCCTAGTTGCTTCTTGCCTCTCATTGGCAAGTCTCCTTTCTTCCTCCAAGAGCTCATCTCTTAGCCTTATTTGCTCTAAAGCCTCATCCAATTCAGCTTGGAGGTCTCTTCCGGCCATCTCTTTCCCCTTTTTAATGCTCTTGGATCTAGATCTAAGGGTTTTCTCCGGTTCGGGATCGAATGGAGCTAAATCCTTGCCACGAGAACTTCGCATACACCTAAAGAGTAAGAGATGTCCTGAAAAGCAAAGACACAAACCAAAGAGAGATCAAAAGCAACAAGAAAGATCTACACTATAAACAATCACAAATAGACTCGGTCTAGACCTAATCCCCGGCAACAGCGCCAAAAACTTGTTACGCTAGCAACGTGTAGCACAAAAAGCTTTACATTTATAAACTCGATCTAATCTCCTAAACTACCTAGCGATACCCGCAGTGTACGGGACGTTTGTAGTAGGGATAGTATTCCGAGGTCGAACACAAAGACTAAGGTGAGATTGATTCGATTTGTGATTAAGTTTAGTGAAGGTCTAGTTAAGAAAAGAGAAGGATTAAAGAAATGAAAATCTAAATGTTTTTGGTAGGTTTTTAGGTGATCAATCAAGGATCACAATTCAAGCAAGATAATAGAACAAACTAACAACTCAAGATAGCAAGGTAAACAAGTAACACAAGCACAAAATATGTAATCAAGAGAGGAAAGTGGATTCTAGAGATCAAGATTTCCGGTTATGGCATTGGACTCAAGGTTCTAAAGATTCTAGGACAAGGCTGCGGTGTTGGGGAAGAGTGTTTAACTAATGGAAGCAATTACCGGGTAGGTCTCTCACTTCACTAGTCCCGCATCAAACTCCTATTACCGGGTAGGTCTCAAGGGGTTAAAGTAGGGAATTCTACACAAACCGGATACTACTTAAGGGGTAACCCTCTCCTTACCGGGTAAGTCTCGGAATAGGGAAGTCTTAAGCAATAATCCTAGCACACTCGATCCAATAGCGGCTTACGAGGCTCACTACTACCTAGTATTCATCATCTTAGGTATCTAAGGTCGGGAATCATCGGGTAGATCTCTTCCCTCACTTAGATTGATAGCATTAGGTGATCCTAAGCTAAATTAGGCTTAATAAACACTAGGATTTAAACAACAAAACACCCTAACATACAGATTCATCATTTAAAGAGTAATAGGGGAATAAATCGGATGGATCTTGGCTAAATCGGCCGATCTGGCTGATGATCAGGGCGATTTTTCCTCCTGGTTTGTGTTTCGTGCATACAAATCATCCTAAACTAACATATAAGTCCATTCTATCATCACCCTAGCCATAACCATCAGTCCATCACTCCAGAATCACAATAAACTAGCCAATAATATGCATATCAAGATCCAAAATCATCACACAAGCATACATGGTTTGCATAGATGGATAATGAAAGATAGGCAAATAAAAACAATAAATCTCAGCTGAATCTAAGTTTTAGCAAGACTTACAACCCTTAGAATGAAGTTCCAAAACGTTCCTAACAATCCTTGCAATAGTTCTTCAATCCAAAACTCCAAAAATCACTCTAAATCTCTCAAAACCTCACTATCACTCTTAGGTTGGTGTTCTTCTTCTTCCTTCCAATTGAGAGAGTTTTTCTTCTTCTCCAAGTCTCTTCCCCAAGCCAATGAGCTGTGAATGAGAATGTGGGAGAGGAGAGATGCCCAGTAACAGCTTGCAGGACCACTTATATTCTCCACCAAGAGCAAGGCCGGATCAAGAGATCGTGGGACACGTGGCTTAAGCTGTCAAAGGCAGGAAAATCGACCCAGAGGAATAAATCGGCCGATTTATCTATTAGTTGGTCCGATTTTCTTCAACAGAGGCATACTAGGATCGTTTAGCCATGAGTTGATCCATTGCTTGCACCAATAGTGGTGTTTGTGTTCTTTGTTGCTCCAATTATGCTCCTCCAATGTTTGGATGTGTACCACCATGAGGCTTGGCCCTTGAATGCATTGGTTAATGTCCAAAAGACCCCCGAAACACCTACAACACCGACAAAGGCTCGTGTAGACGTCTATTCTAGAATCATGCATGAAAAGAGTGTAAACGCCGTGAACTAATGCCAAAACCGTGCGTGAATAATGGGAAAAACTATCTAATTGTATGCCTATACTAACGTCATAAATCACGTTATCAAAGGACAACACTTGGCGGATGTGTGTTGATTGTAGAGTTGTCAAAAACATCACCATCAAGTACCGCCATCCCATTCCCCGCCTTGATGACATGTTGGATGAGCTACATGGAACAACTACCTTATCCAAGATCGACCTTAGAAGTGGCTATCATCAGATTCGAATGAAGGAGGGCGACGAATGGAAGACGGCATTCAAGACCAAGTTTGGGTTCTATGAGTGGCTTGTTATGCCATTCGGTTTGACTAATGTGCCCAGCACATTCATGCGCCTCATGAACCATGTTTTGAGGAAGTTCATAGGGAAGTTTGTCGTTGTCTACTTCGATGACATACTCATCTATAGCAGGTCCGTAGAGGAGTATGCAGATCATCTCCGTCAGGTTGTTTCTACTCTTAGACTTGAACACTTATATGCTAATATTAACAAGTGTGATTTCTACACAAATGAAGTTATATTTCTTGGCTTTGTAGTGTGTGCTCAAGGACTGCGAGTAGATGAGGAGAAGATCAAAGCTAATCGAGATTGGCCAACCCCGACGTCTCTTGGTGATGTGCGCAACTTTCATGGATTGGCTAGCTTTTATAGGCGTTTTGTGAGAGACTTTAGTACCATAGCCGCCCCTCTAACTGAGATCACCAAGAAGAATATACCATTTCTGTGGGGAGAGGCCCAAGAGAGAGCTTTCGAAAAGCTCAAGTGGATGTTGACCAACGCCCCGTTGCTTGTTCTCCCGGACTTCACTAGGCCATTTGAGGTGGAGTGTGATGCTTCGGGTATAGGAATTGGTGGAGTACTTATGCAAGAGGGCAAACCCATCGCCTTCTTTAGTGAGAAATTGAAAGGTCCAACTGTGAACTATTCTACTTATGATAAGGAGCTCTATGCATTGTTTAGAGTGCTTAGGACTTGGCAACATTATCTTTGGCCTAGAGAGTTTATACTGCATACTGATCATGAATCATTAAAACACTTTAGGAGCCAAGATAAACTTGATAGAAGGCATGGTAGGTGGATGGAGTTCATTGAAACATTTCCTTATGTGATTAAGTACAAGAAAGGAAAATATAATGTAGTAGCTGATGCACTTTCTAGGAGACATGTTTTGCTAACTACATTGGATGCTAGAGTTCTTGGCTTTGTTTACATTAAGATTTATATGCAAAGGATGATGATTTTGGAGAGATTTATAAAGCTTGTGTGGAAAAAGGGGTTGTAGATAAGTTTTACTTGTTCGATGGCTTCTTGTTTAGAGTTGATAAAGCATGCATTCCAAAGTGTTCTCTTAGGCTTTTACTTGTGGATGAATCCCATAGGGGAGGTTTGATGGGTCACTTTGGTAGAGATAAGACATATCATATGCTGCATACTCATTTTTTATTGGCCACACATGCTTAGGGATGTTGAGAATTTTGTGAAAAGATGCTTAGAATGCTTGAAAGCAAAGTCTAGAGTCATGCCCCATGGTTTGTATACCCCTTTACCCATTCCCACAACTCCTTGGGAAGACATTAGTATGGACTTTATTTTGGGGTTACCTAGGACTAAGAGAGGAAGAGACTCTATTTTTGTGGTGGTAGACATGTTCTCTAAGATGGCACACTTCATAGCTTGTCACAAACGGATGATGCCACTAATGTTGCAAACCTCTTCTTTAGAGAAGTAGTTAGGCTACACGGAGTTCCTAGAACCATTGTTAGTGATCGGGATGTGAAATTTCTTAGTTAATTTTGGAAGACTTTATGGGGTAAGCTAGGTACTAAGTTGTTGTTCTCTACCGCTAGCCACCCTCAAACTGATGGCCAAACCGAAGTAACTAATAGGACTTTAGGGACACTTTTAAGGGCTGTAATTACGAAGAATTTGAAAGAGTGGGAGGATGTGTTACCAGATGTTGAGTTTGCATATAACAGGACCATCCATTCTTCCACTAACATGACCCCTTTTAAGTGTGTGTATGGTTTGAATCCCTTAACCCCTTTTGATCTTATGTCGTTACCTTCAAAGGAGCGAGTAGATTTCAATGCAGGTAAACAAGTTGAGTACATTAGGGGATTACATGAGAAGACACGGCTGAGCTTAGAGGAGAAAGCAGCTCGGACCGCAGCTAAGGCAAACAAGGGACGGAGGAAGTTGTTGTTTGAGCCCGGAGATCTCGTGTGGTTACATCTTAGGAAGGAGCGCTTCCAAGAGCTGCGAAAGTCCAACCTATCACCTAGGGGTACCGGTCCTTTCAAGGTGCTTCACAAAGCCGGTGACAACGCTTATGTATTGGATCTTCCGGAGGAATTCGAGGTCAGCCCGACCTTCAATGTTAGAGACCTCAGTCCGTTCCCACCTATGGATGTAGAGCTTGAAAATTCATGGACGAATCCTTCCCAAGAGAGGGGGAATGATGAGGGACCATCCGAGCTAGCATCTACGGAGTATGAGGGAGCTATCACACGTTCCCGAGCTAAGAAGATTGAGCATGAGACTGAGGGCTTGCTGATTTTATTGACTACAAGTGTTCATAACGAGGCTTGGCTCTTAAGTAAGCAAGAGAGCAACGACGCCAAAGCACCGGACACGGCCAGCCCCGCACATGACGCCGCTGCTCCTGCTCCTCAACACGTTTCCAGCACCGTTCCATGTCTCTCATTGAGGAATGAGGCTTTTTAAGGCCTGCTGAGTGATTGTGTGTTTTAAGTAGCCCATTGGGCTTAATTTCCAGTTTTTATTGTGTCTTTTGTTTAAGAGCTGAAAACTATTTAAAAGACTCTTGCTATTACTTTTTAGGGAGATTATTTTTGGTGAAAAACACTTATTTTCAGATTTCATCTTCAATCAAAGGCGAGTTGTGATTGAAGAATTATTGTGATCAGATTTAGCTTAGTTGTTTCGCGTGTGTCAATTGCTCTCGGGTTCTTGGTGTTCGTGAGATTCCATAAGCATCCTCCTCGTGTTGTCGATGTTCTAAGTCGGCTGTGTGAGGTTGTAAGGGGCTGACTTCGTTGCATCGTTCTTGGTAGTTCTTGATCCCGAGATCAAGGGTTTCCACGTCGTTTATGTCGGGTTCATCTACATCGTACTTTCCTTTAATTTCCGTACCTTCGTTTTTAGTTTAGCGTCTTCTTGTTCCTTTTATTCGCAGGTCACGCAGCACATGAACCCTAGCCGGCTGTTTGATCCGTTTTCTGCGTCTTGCCGTCTTTCCCTCCTTCCGTCGTCTAGATCGAGCCAACGTCGGGTCGTCCCCGTATCACAACCCCTAATCTTGAAGATCATCCTAAGATCGTAACGAAAACTCCACAAGCTCATCATCCATTCACAAGTACCTAAGGTTCAAGGTCACTACATGGCATTCACTCTAAGTTATGCTAGATTCACCTAGCATGATATACTACCATCATCATAACTTAACAAGGGAGAAGGTACTCACACAAGATTCAAGGGGGAAGACGATCTACGGATGTCGCAAACGGACACGATGGCCTTTATCGGGGCCCTTCTGGACCTAAAACCACGGCTAAGCAAATTTAGCCTCAACACTAAATTTGAAATGAAGATTTAACGCATTAAAATCTTAGGAAAAATCCCATTTTCAAAAAAAGGGTAAAAACTCGCAAAAACATTTTCTGGAATAAGCTTTGGGTCAAAGCTATGATTTACACAAGGGCAAAAACTGCACATTTCAAGAATATAGGGTCAAGACTACAATAACACAATTTAGTAGGGCATAAATTGAAATCTCTAAAAGAGTGGGTCAAAACTACAATACATAAAGGAGCTGGTACATATTGTAATTAAACTCAAATTCAGGGGGTCAAATTACAATATGCAAAAGTCATCTCCTTCAACCTTCAATCACGCACAAAGGGAAGAAGGAGGATCTCTGGCGGTTGTTCAGGCGGAGGAAGGAGAGGGAGGCGGCCGGTGTCGGTGCGGGCGGAGGAAGAAGCGGCTGCACAGAGGCGGTCCAACACTCCTCAAGGGCAGCCTCCAGGCAACAGAAGAGGACAGAGAAGAAGGGGGAGAAGGACATCGGGGTGCCCAGCCTACTGGCGGCTCCGATCGCTCAAGGCAGTAGTGTGGAGGCGGCTCCCCTTCATTCTGGCGGTTCCCGGTGGTGCAGCTTTCTTCTCCGGTGGATTGTTGCTTAGAACTTGACTTCCCGAGACTACCCGGTAAGGAGAGGTTTGACCCCTAAGTAGTGACCCGGTTTGTGTAGAATTCCCAACCCTAGGTTCCTAGAGACTTACGACCTTAGGTGCGGGATTAGTGGACCATGAGACCTACCCGGAGATTGATCCCATTAGAGAAACATTCTATCCCAACATACCGCAGCTTGTCCTAAGTTGATTAGAAGCTTGAGTCCTTGCCATAATCGAAAGTCCAAAAGCATATGATTTTATTTCTTTATTCCCTTCTCTTTTCTTATCATTTGCATTATCAATGATCATTGCATGATTTAATATCACCTTGGTCTTTGTGTTCGACCTCGGAATGCTTCCCTTTCTACTCTATCACCCGTACACTTCGGGCTTTAATAGGTAGTTTAGAAGATATTATCGAGTTATAAATTGTAAGACTTTGTTTGTGCATGTTTGGGGAGAACAGTTCTTGGCAGTCTTGCCTTGGATTTATAGGAACACTCCTAGTGGGCAACAGTATTCGGGAATCATGACTATTGCATGAAATGTATTTCAGTTTTGGCCTTTTATTTCTGCCTTGTTGCAAGATCCGGTTAAATTGTTGTTAGGCTACGTGTCGGGGCCCATTGTGAGGTCTCCGCCCGTAGCGCTCTGAGTCCCACGGATTTGGGGTGTCACATTGTGTATTTCCTTGTATTGTAGTCATGACAGATAAGTTGAATGTAATTTTTGTTTTTAATTGATTTATGGTACATTGTTTGGTGTTTTCTTGAAGATTTTGTTCTTTACTAGTACATATTTATAATAGTCGATGTTTGATGGTATCATTATGTGTCATAAAAGAAATCTAACGTTTTATTTTCCAATAAAATCATTTTGTGATCATTGTTTTTGATGGTGCACATTTCATATGGAAGTAAGATAAATGGATCACGTGCAGGTAAATGTTGATACCTTTTGGGTAAGAAGTTTATATATATATATATATATATATATATATATATATATATATATATATATATATATATATACATATATATATATTTATGTATGGAAATTAATTAAACAACAATCCAACGCTTTATTTTCCTAATAAAAGCTTTTGGTATAAATTTCATGGTTCCCACATGTGATGCTTATTTTTTGACATTCATGGTCTATCTTTATTGGTACCTGCATAAATAATCGGATAAAAGAAACCACAACTTAGCTTATTATCATCATAAAATAATAATGGAAGTATTTAGACGATAAAAATAGATGAAGCAAAATATATCATACCCAAATAAGTATTTAATATATATATATATATATATATATATATATATATATATATATCTATTTTTATGACTTTACCTATTGATGATGAATATTAACAGCTCTCACAACCAGGACCACCTATGTTGTGGCCGTTGGTACCTATATTTATGATCAAAATAATAATAAATCACAAATAAAATAACAATGTTAGTAAAATATTAGTTTATCACTTGATTGAATACTTTATGAAAACACGAAGAAGACACAATACATATCACACGTACACGACTATAATGTATATAGGTAAACACATGTAATTTTTCGTAGACTTTTTGCATCTATAACTCGAATATAAGTTCTAGTCTACCTTCCTTGCCTTCAATTTTCAAGTTTGTTCAAATTTCTACATATTTGCATGGAATATGCTATGATTGATCAGAGATACTTTATATTATTTAGTAATACTTTCGTAAAATTAAAGGTATTATTTGATACATAATAAGACTCAACCTTATTCGATGAAAATGACTATATTTAGTTATTTGGAGTTTGAAATGTTTCATTTTATCTTAAAATATTTTATTTTATAATATATATATGTATGATATATTTGTGTGTGCACATTTTGGTATTATCAATTTATCATTATATGTTACGATAGACAATAGATTTTGAAAATTAACGTATTATAATCTGGTGTATATATAAGTAGAAATTGGTTTCATATTATCGTGTTTAAGTGATTAATTTCAAAAAGTGATAAAATAATTTATCACAAGAAACATCGCTTGATGGGTTTAGAGATATATATACCTGTTCCAGAAAAAATCAAGGTAGACGATGAATCTTGGCTGCATTTATCTTTGCACGCTAAGTGACATTCCTTTGATAAACTATACTTCGGGCAATTTTGTTTTACGCATTTCACAAAACATTCGTCATGCCTACCTGTATATCTGTAACACCCCAAATCCACGGGACTCGGGATGCTACGGGCGGAGACATCACAATGGGTCCCGACCCTTAGCCTGACAACGATTTCATCGGATCTTGCAACAAGACACAAATAAAGGTCAAAACCGAAATACAATTTTATGGAATGTAATGAAACCCGAAAGCATATAAACGAAGGACTTCAGCCAAGATACAACTCCAAAGACCAAACTCCATACACGCGACATACAATATACAATAATCAATACCCAAACACGACTCCAACCAAAACCCCACCTAAAATGTACGGAACCCGGCTGCCCACTATTCCGGATCTCTCGACCGCATTCCTAACCTGCAAGCCAACTACAACGTCGGTTTAAAACCGTTAGCTAATATTCAAGACATTAGAATCAAGGTGAAAGGCACAAACAGAAGTAAATCATCATAAAGAGACACCATACTCCAAATCACACAAATCCGGTTTATTATCTTTTTATTACTAAGTCATATCCCGTTCTAATTCAACTTCTTTTGTGACACGAGAATCTCCCGAAACTCGCCTCGGTCCCCACTTACAGGCATGGAATGGTACTGAAGCATCCGACCGTCTACCAGCACGGGCTAGTCGCCACGAACCTCCTAGCTCTACGCAAGAGCTAGATAAGTTGTCACTGCCCGTTATCATACACTTGGGCCACAGTAATATAAGGTCGGTAATCCTATTTCCGGTTTAGTTGTTATAACATAAACAATAAACGCACACCACCAAACACGTATCGAAACTAATACGTAGAATATGAGCTGAGTAAGTCCTGCGGTTTACCTCATCCCAAACGCTAACTCACGCAACACTCTTGCATCCATTGGGAAGAAGCCTACAACCTGCTCTTGCATCCTAAACACTAATTCACCTTGTATTTTTTGTGTCTCAGCTGAGGGAGTATATACCAGATCCGAGGCACATCGTGAGTTATGATGATCTGGTGGTTGAGCCAGACTACACGTTTGTAGAGCACCCTATTGCAGTCCTAGAGCGAGGTGTGAGACGCATGCGTTCGAAGGACATCCCTATGTTGAGGATACAATGGTCGAGACGAGGACCGGATGAGGCTACCTGGGAGACAGAGGATAGTATCTAGAGGAACTATCCAGAGTTCTATGATGAGCTAGATGCACCAGTAGGATCCACAAGTAGATCTTAGTGCCTCCTTGGTGAGTGCATGTTATGTGCTTATGTGATATGTTGTGTTTTCGTGCTAGTTGTGATACGTGTATATGATCTGTTAGATCTTGTTTGCTAGTACGAGATAGGTATAACTGGAGATGGTTCTTTCCTCCATGCTATGGTATGTGTGTTAGGATTAGCTGGCGATGGTTCTTTCCTCCATGCTACCTTGATAGACATAGTTTGAGTGGAGATGATTTTCCTCCACATAGTAGTGTTATGCGTATGTTTTGGCTGGAGACAGCTTTCCTCCATGCCAGTGTGATGTAGTTAGTGGTTGGCTAGAGATGATCTTCCTCTAGGCCTTGTGTAGAGTTGTTTTGCTTGAGTGTGATTCCTTTATATTGTGTTGAAGATATAGAACGTTATAGGTTGTGACTTGATGTTCTTGAGGAGAGAGTTATACCTCAGCTTATGGGTCCGAGAGGTTTTGGGATTTTGCAAGTTTCGGGAGGAAACTTGTTTTTAGGGGGGTGAGGTGTAAGAGCCTTAGTCTTTGGAGCCTAGTTGAGCTATATAGTGTACCCTGCGCACCATCTGGGCCGCCCCAGCGGATAGGCGCCCCTACGCCTTAGGCTAGCCGCCCCTGCGGCTTTGTATGTGTGCTACCACTTTTGTTGACTCTTGACTTGTGCTTTGCGGCTGGCTTCTCTTATAAGCTTGCCTTTACTTCAGATGAGAGGTTTCTTCACCTCATTCTAGTCTCTTCATCCTCTCTACGTTCTTCATCTTCTCCTCTCTTCTTCCTTGATCTTCTTTGCTTCTCTTGATCTTGTGTGAGTTGTGAGAGTGTTGAGCTTGGATTTGGATGCTGATGATGGTGGATACTATTGTGGTGTTGTTGATAGCCAGTTGTTGTGATCTTCTCTTTTGCTTAGGTTTTGTGGTGAGTCTTTCCTCTTCCTCTTCATCCTCTCTTCTTTGCTTCTTATCTTTCTCTTTAGCTTAGGACTCACAAGTTTAGACTTGTGTTGGATCCTTCCTGGATGTTTTTTATGGTCATATATGTGTATATATGTGTATATGTTGTTGTGGTATGTTGAAGACGTGAAGAGAGTCGAGAAAGGGATCGAAGAGAAGTCGGGGCCAACTTTCTGCATAGACAGCCGCACCTGCGCCTGGTGTGTGAGCCTCCCCTGCGCCCTGAGCCATCCGCCCCTGCGCCTGACTGGTTCAGCGCCCTTGCTAGGATGAGTTGTATGATAGAGATGTGCCTTAGGCACTTGTGTTGATGTTGAGGTTATGCCATAGACATATGTGAGCTTGTTATGATCTTGAGGTTTATATTGAGGTTGTAGGTTGGTTCTGGTTGGAGACGAGTCTCCTAACCCTTTCAGGTTGTGATATTGTGTGTCTTACTCTTGCAGTCGTTGGTTCCTTCCCCAAGGGAAAGCTGTGACGTGGCATTGGATATGAGTGTATGAGGTAAGTCCATAGGACTTACTTAGCGTTCAGTTATGGATTTGTGTGATTGTGATGGTTGTGTGTGTGTTCATATGATTGTGCATTTATAACCTAAACCGGACTAGGATGACCATTTATTACATTTAAATGGCCCAAGTGTATTATAACGGGTGGTAACTACTTGCCAGAAGCTCGCCGAGAGTGGAAGGAGGTGCTCAGAAGCTAGTAGCTCAGGGGGGAGGTAGATCCCCATGCAACATCTGGGTTAAAGGGGGAAGAGACGGGGTTCTTTAGGCTCCTCGTGTTACAAAAGAAGTTGAATTAGTAATGGAATAACGTAATAAAAGATAATAAATGAATGTGTGTGACATTGCATGTATGAGATGTTGATGTGTGTTTGTGCTATTACCTTCATGCTTATCTATTGTTGTAGCTAACGGTGTATACCGTGTTGTAGATGATCTGCAGGTTAGGAAGACTGCAGGTTAGGAAGACTAGAGAGTGAGCCAGATGGTATGACCAGCCGAGAACTTCTATACATTAGGATGTGTAGGTTGGGATTTTTTGTATCAGATGTTTACGTTGTTGTTTGGTACTCGGCTTTGAGTTTGTAAACTCTTTTGATGTATCATATACAACTTTTATGTATTTGGTTTTACTCTACTTGTGCCTTGTTGTAAGATCCAGTGAACTTGTTGTCAGGCTAGGGTCAGGATCCATTGTGAGATCCTAGCCCAATGTAGCATGCCGAGTCCCGCGGAATTGGGGTGTTACAAATTAATCCTAGTTCTTTGCATCCAATTAGACACTAAGTTGATCAAGCTAAGTGAGAAGAAACATGCAATTGATAGTGAAGGCACAAGGAATATAAAACATATGATTGAATAATATTTATAATAACAAAGACTTACAACCAAAGCAGTAATGCAGCTTCAAAACCAACCCAATGTAGCAAGGAGATTAGAAACACATTACACAAGGGAAGTAAGGAAAAAGAGAGAATAATGGGAAAATGGTGGATGATTTTAGCAATCAGCCATGGACCAATTTATACTAGAATTGGCACTAAATGGGAGTAAATGGCCGGCCTAAACAACCACCTTTAATGCCATAAAGGTGGTGCAAACAGCCGGAGTAAAGTCTCTTACGCTAAACTGCAGGGGCGGGCTTTAGGGCCGTAGGGGCGGTGTAGGCCAAAACGCTTGGTGTTCTTCATGGCCGCAGGAGCGGCTTGGCAATTCCGCAAGGGAGGATCTTTAATGTTCTTCAAACGTCTGGCTCTTCATCTTTCTGTCTTTTGATGTCGAGCCGCAGGGGCGGCCCAATATCACCGCAGGGGCGGTGACACTGGATCTTCGGCTTCACAGCTCCGCAGGTTGGTCCGCAAGCAGAGGCGTAGGGGCGCCGGCTTCGCTTCTTCAAGGTAAGTCACCGCAGGGGCGCCCAGGAGTGACGTAGGGGCGGTGATAGTCTTTGTTCCGGGCACTGGCGGAGGCGCAAGCTGCGTTCCGGAGTGCAGTGTCCCCCGCAGGGGCGGTGTAGCACCAGAAGCTTGTCTTCGTGAATGGTTTTCGACTCCCAAGTGCTTCTAACTTCCTCTTATGCTTCTTTTAGACTTCTTCTTCTGGATTAAGAAGTTAGTAGCACAAACCGACTCTAATACAATAAAAAGACTCTAAAAGCTAACCTAAATGATAGTGATTCCATCACCTATCAAGGTTCCCGTACATTATAGGACGGGATTTGGTTTATGTTGATGTTGTTTTCCATTTGTTTTAAACTCGGTTGCGAGTCTTTTATGCTTCCTCTGTTTAAACGTTTGCTTTTATATTGAGTTTTAGTTTTCATTTGTTTGTGTCTTGTTGTAAGATTCGTTTTGTTGTTGCTACTCTGAAGGTCGGGACCCATTGTGAGGTCCTAGCCCGTAACGCTTCGAGTTCCCAAAACTTGGGGTGTTACAATATGGTATTAGAAGTCTAGGTTGGCAACAATGGCCCTCGAAATCTTCTAAAGGTCGGATGGATAAATCAATAGAACTCGCAAGGGGTCTAACGTTTTCAAAAGGGGGTTTGGTTTTTTAATCTTGTCTGTATGGGATAGATTTACGGGTGACCGCCACTATCTCCGCGGATCTCAATATTATAGTTTCTTATATGTTGGCCTTTATATTTGCCTTTTTTGGATTTTTGCTTTACGTGTAGTGTGACCTTATATATATATATAAATATATATATATATAAGAATATATATATAAATATATTCTTATATATCTATCGTTATAGCAGATGTCACGTACAAGAGTTACATATGCTCTGGGGCGAGGAAGGGATCGACCACCACTTCCACCTGCTATCCGTGGACGAGGACGTGTAGGAAGACCTCCACTAGCTAGAAGTCCAGGCCAGGCCCTAGTTGTTGATCTACCTATAGTTGAGGCGTTTGCTGAGGAGGTTACTGAGAGTGTTGTTCCTAAGGCTGTTAGCAGGATTGCTGCTAGGCCTGGAGCACAAAGAGCGCCATCGACGGAATCCGGTCGAGTGTCAATAGGAGCTTCTGCATATCGCGACTATGTGTAGAGAGTGGAGGAGGCTATCAGGAATAGAGGACCAACACCAGTACCGCCAGTTCCTGCGATATCAGGTGAGGTTTCGTAGATAGTTACGCAGGTTGTCGCCCCGCCTAATAGAGTTCTTGAGGTTGCTAAGGTTGTTAGAGCGCCGGCTGAGGCGAGAGAGCTGAAGCCCGACAGTTGATTGAAGGCTTTCGACTAGCTGAAGGATCCCACTTTCATGGGAAAGACTGGACTGGAGGTGGAGCTATGGCTAGGACAATTGGATTTTGCTATAGAGGTGATCAGTTGCCCAGAGGGATGTTCGGTCCAAACGGTGTGTGCAAGATGTAAATTTATATCCTAAGAAATATGCTTAAAACAAGGATGCGAACCCGCAGTATACAGATCAATTATAGTTAAAAGCAAGAATTTCAGGGGTCGATCTCAGGGACTTAGTGAAACTAAGCAAGAATAGGTTGTCAAATATTGCAAATAACCACAAAAACAATTAAAGCAATCAAAGATGATAATAAGGTCAAATAAGGGGAAATGCGGATTCTTGGGATTAAAGCATCTAGTTGTGGTTCCAACTCAAGATCTCTAAAGATAACGCGGACAAAGCTGAGATTTTGCAAAGGGAAGGTGTTTCTAAAGTGGGAATATATTACCAGGTAAGTCTCACTACTCAGTATCCCAAACCAAACCTCCTATTACCGGGTAAGTCTCAAGGTACTAAGGAAAGGAATTATAATCTCAAACCAACACACCACCCAAGGGAATAGAATCAACCTTTACCGGGTAAGTTTCAAGCTAACTCACAAAGATGGGATGAAGGCACACTCAAACCCCAATAAAGGATAAACCTTTTATTACCTACACTTATGATCTTGGGTAAAAAAACTAAGCAATCACCGGGTAAGTCTCATCCTAGGCTTGCATTGAACCAGGAAAGGTGTAATAAGAATAGGATTTGGCAAACTAGAACACTTAACTCTCAGTTTCGGATCAGAAAAGGTCACCTCGTTCAGTCAAGTTCCACCCCGGCCAAGATGTTAATCGACTGAGCGAGGTACTCTAGGGTTAAGGTTAAAGACTCGATTAGGTCAGCTCCACCATGGTACTATAAGGGTACAAATTAATTTCATTAGCCAAAGATGAGTTTAAAATGCGTAGATACCTAGCCATTGTAGACTCCTCATATTCAACCACATTAGCTTTCACCATTGCCATTTGCATAGAGGTGTAGGCCTCTTCGGCACTCATGACTCCTTGTCTAAGGTTCTCCAACCTTTGCCTCAACTCCCTAGCATAATGTTGAGGTACAAAACGAGCTCTCATCAAGGCCTTCATTTGTTCCCATGTAGTGATGGCCGGATCCAAGGTTCTTCTCCTTTCCTTGACAAGATGATCCCACCATACTAGTGCATAGCCTTGGAACTCCAATGATGCAAGTTGGACCTTACTTTGCTCTCCAAAGTGATGGCAAGACCAAATTTGCTCCAATTTAGTCTCCCAATCCATGTAAGCATCCGGGTCACACTTGCCTCCAAAGCTGGGGATCTTGACCTTCACTTTCCCTATTCCATCTAGCTCTCGATAAGGCCTAAATGGCTCATATTCTCGTCCTCTCCTTGGCTGTGGGTGACGCCTAGGGAACTCTCTTCACGTACCGTCTTCCTCAACATCCTCTTGTGGCTCTTGAAAATCATCCACAAAACCTTGCACATTAGGTGTTCTAGGAAGAGTGTTAGCATGTCTCATACCTTGCCCTTGAGGGGTTCTTTGGGGGTGATTCAGGGGTTGTTTCTCTAGGGGCATCTCTAGATGTGCCTCCTAGCTCGAAAGTGGACCTCGGTTGTGGCATGGACGTGGGTGCTGGCCGAGGCTCCAACGTGCCAATCCGGTGGGTCAATCTTACCACCGAATCCATTAGTTGCTTCAACATAGCAAATGTCTCCGGGTGCATTGGCTCACTGCTTTGGGACTTGCTTGGACTATTAGACCTAGACATGATCAAAAAACACACAAAACAAGCTAACTAGTTTAATTAGATAAAACAGAAAATTCTCACAAGTGTTTACTCTCACTCTCACACTCAAGTTGTGTTGATCACAAGCTATTTGATGCAATTGACTTGGATGGATTAAAACTCTTTCTAAGATCAATGCCTTAGCTCAACTAGCACACTCAGTGACTTGAATAAGGGTGATACACGGCTTCTTGAAGGTTTACAACAGAAAAACGTTATGATAGACACTAAGAGATGGAGATAAGATTCAAGACTCAAAGAAAGATGCAAGAGGCTGTTATGGACTCTCAAAGATGGTAAACTCAAGATATGATAGAATTAGAATGAAACAAGAAAGATAGACACACAAGAGACTAAGAAGAGAGCTTCACTTACCTTGTCCTTATGCAATGGAGAGAGATATAGCCGGTTGTTAAACATTGGTTTTAGGTAATGGTGATGGATAAGAAATGAGGTAGGTAACTCTAGTTTTTATTCTCAATGATCCTTTCACAATAAGATTGCAAAAACACTTGTTTTTCTAGCTTCTACACAACTTATGTTGATATAGAATATGATATGATATGTATGATAGATTGGAAGGATGAAATGATATGATAAAATGTTCTTCTTCCTTTTTTTGTTTAAATGTAGGACCTTGGCTGACGTTCTTTTTGTAATAAAATAGGAGAGAGGAATGAAAATAAAATTGAAAAGAAAAAGAGATAACTAAGTAGAAGTAGTCTCTTGGTTGTTGCTACAATTTAGGAACTTTTTGTGGCCTCTTTCTTCTATTTTGCAACGTCTGATTCGTCTTTGGAGGAGTGGTCTCCTTTTGCTTCTAAAATTGTGTTGGGAAGTTATTTGGCAAGAGAAAAAAGAGCTGGACGTTTTTGATGAAGGACATGCGAACAAAGTGATGCAGAATGGCTGGAAAATGGCGGTTTTGGCTTGGCTTTCTCTCTTCTCCAATAAACACAATAAACATAGCAAATTAGACTCAAATAGACTCTTAAAATTAAGCAATTGACTCAAACAAAGAAAAGACTCATTAGAAGATACTCAAACTGTCAACGGTGATGGTTGATTCCGGACTCGCAATCAACTAGCTCTGATACCACTTTGATGCGGGTTGGGGCCGCAAATGACTAGATCTAGATTGGGAATCCTTGAAGGCCAACAATGGACATTTTTCCTTGACAAATGGCACGCAAAATAAGATTGTTTAGAATCAGAAATGACGTTGGACAAAAGGGAAGAAAGAGAATGAAAGGAACGTGGAATGTTTGGTAGAAGTAGATCCAAAAGAACCAAAAGACTCCCTTACAAGAACTTTGATCAGATTAATCAAAGCCCAAGCAAGATGATGCCTTCAACCCTTTCTTCTATAACCTTACACAAGCCTTCAATGGAGACAAACACAAGGAGGACTAGTATTGACTAGTAGCACCAATCTCTACAGAGATTAACACACACAAGAACAATCTAGCAGGAATTCACAACAATTCAATCAATGGCTCACTTTATTGATTGAATTTTCTGAATAGGAACAAAAGCTCTCAAAGAGACGGTTTATCAATTGGCTGAAATCTATCTAATCCGGAAGGAAGCTAAGGGAGGCTTTTTATATGCCTAGAAAGCCTCCTATCTAAAAAAAAGGAATAACATTTGTCAAAAAGAAAATAAAACAAATAAAACAACTAAAACAAATAAAATAACCCTTAAAATGTTTTGAACATAAAGGTTATAAAAAGTCTTGCATTATATACAAAAAGATGATATAAAATACTAAAGAAGCTCCAAAAGCCTCAATCTTCCATTTCTTGCAATTCCGGAACAAGTGTCTCTTATTTGCTCTTGCATTGCTCCAAATCACGTGCGCATGGTCTCCCTTCCACGTCCAAGTCGTCGGGAATCGTCATTGACGTGACTAAGGAAGCCTCAGTCAACAATGGATCATCAATGGTCTCCTTAGGAGCTAAGGACACCAACAAGTTGGACACCTCCTCTTGAATTGCTCTTGCCCTTGATCTAGTGATTGGCTCTTGCATTGTAGTAGGGGTTGTTGGTGATGGTCCCTCATCACAAAGACTCTCCAAGGCTAACAACCGAACATAAGGTTGAACATCGAATATGAAACACCCCAAATCCGCGGGACTCGGGATGCCACATTGGGCTAGGATCTCACTATAGATCCTGACCCTATCTTGACAACAAGTTCACTAGACCTTACAACATGACACTGACAGATATAAAACAAATCCATAAAATTGTATAAACTGTACAACCAAAAGGTAAAACAACATAGCCAAGTATAGACAACAACGTCCTCACACAAGAGGTAACAAAAGATCATCCTCACGCAGGAGGGAAAAGTAATCAACCCACAAAAGACCATAACATCCTATGTACGAGAGGTTATCGGCCTACCACTCTGCTAGATCACCCAGCAGGACGCCTATCCTGTGGGGCATCTACAACATGGTAATAAATCATTAGCTAACCATACATATATAGAGTAATGCTTAAGCACAATCAAAATCATTTAAAGATAAACACATCAGCAAAATACCCATTTTATCATCAATATAATAGTCATTCACTCAAATCGTATATGTATATAGATATGTAAAAGTATGTGACACGAGGATCGATACATCGTCGCCTCTGAGCCTGATAGCCAGTTGTACGAGTATCGGTCACACAATCAGTGTACCCTATGAGAGTAGATTGTACCCTTCCTGTAAACCAGTATGGCTTGACATCAGAGATCCTCCCAGAATCCATGGCGGGATGAAAGGGAAAGGTTATCACAGCCACGTAACGGGGCAGTCAATAAAACATAAGTCGGTATAAACGATAACTCATGCTATCATAGCAAGCATATAAAGCACAGACCACTCATGCAAACATCCAATATAAGGATGGTAGTTAAGTAAGTCCTACGGACTTACCTCAACCTCGTACAAAGCTCAACCATAAAAAACCTCCACTCCTGAGAGAGGGGCACTGCCTAATAACAAGGCATAAAAAGATATCAACCTCTATTCATCAAAGGGTCACACCTAGACCCAAAGGGATCCACAAGGATCATACTCAACCTCAAAACCTTAACCAACATCAACCTAAGTCCTTAAAGCCATACAAGGCATATATCGATCATAACCTCATCCAAACACATCCTCACACATCTAGGATGATCCTATAGACTCACACTAGGAAAGGAGGGAACAAAGACATCCTAAAGCAAGCCTAGGAGCAACACACACCTGCAGAACCAAGTGCAGGACCTTGTTGATGCAGGTGGCCGCAGGGGCGGATCCCAAGCTGAATCTAGGTCCTCAGCTCACATACTCAGCAACTAGACTCTTACATCTCACCCCCCTAAAAACAAGTTTCGTCCTGAAACTTGAAAAAGTTCAAATCCACTCGGACCCATAAGCCGAGGTATAACTCTCTCTCTATCTAAGGTATCACATCTCCACTCAGAAGGTCATGACCTATAACAATCTATAACTTCAAACATAAACATGGAGGAATCATCAACTCTAGAAAAGCAGGGTCATAACGCTATCGAAAGGCTTAGAGGAATCACATCTATCGCCATACCACATCACAAGGCATAGAGGAAGCACATCTCTAGCCAAACTATAATCATATACAACGCATGGAGGAATAACATCTCCACTGAAACTATGTCCATCAAGGTAGCATGGAGGAAAGAACCATCTCCAGCTGAATCCTAATCATACTCAAATAGCATGGATGAAAGAATAATCTCCAACTATAACATACATCATGCTAGCACAGCAAGATCTAATAAGATCATAAATCACATCATAACTAGCAAGGAGTAAGCACATCAAGGCATGTAAGCACATAAGCACGTAATCATATACTCACCCAGATAGCACTAAGATCTACTCATCGACCCTATGTGCATCTATCTCAAGATAAAACTCTATATAGTTCCTTTGGATACTATCCTCAGTCTCCCATATAGCCTCTTCAGGTCCACGACTAGACCACTGTATCCTCATTATGGGAATGTCCTTCGAACGCAGGCGTCTCACACCTCGTTCTAAGAATGCAATAGGATGCTCAGCAAAGGTGTGGTTCGGGTCAACCACCAAATCATCATAACTTACAATGTACCTCGGATCTGGTATGTACTCCCTCAGTTGAGACACATGGAACACATGGTGAACACGCTCTAACCTCGGAGGCAATGCTAATCTGTAGGCTGCCCTCCCAACTATATCCAGTATCTTAGAAGGACCGACATATCGGGGACTCAGCTTCCCCTTTATGCTAAAGCGTCTGACGCCACGCGTCGGAGATACTCTCAACCAGACATGAGCTCCTACCCTGAACTCTAGAGGTCGACGCCTCTTGTCTGCATATGACTTTTGGCGACTCTATGCAGCCAACATCCTCTCTCTAATCAGCGCTACTCGAGCCATATCATCCTGAATCAGCTTTGGCGCTATACTACTAGGCTCATCCCAACATAAAGGTGTATGGCACCTACGTCCATACAGTGCCTCATAAGGAGCCATCCCAATAGATGCATGCCAATTGTTGTTGTATGAGAACTCAACAAGTGGGAGGTGATCAGACCATCCCTGTCCCCAATCTAACACACAAGCTCGCAACATATCTCTAGAGTATGGATGTTCCTCTTAGACTGACCATCTGTCTAGGGGTGAAATGCAGTCGTGAAGTGTAGACTCGTCCCCAAAGTAGTCTGAATCTACTGCCAAAATCTCGAGGTAAACCGTCCATCTCGATCCGAGACGATCGTCCTCAGTACACCATGGAGTCTCACTATCTGTCTAGTGTACTCTTCAGCTAATCTACTCACTAGCCACGTCTCGCTGATGGGAATGAAACGTGTCGTCTTTGTCGGTCTGTCAACAACAACCTAAATAGCATCAAAGCTCTTACTGGACCTCAATCCCATCACAAAGTCCATGGAGATGTCTCCCACTTCCACTGCGGTACTAGTAGTGGATGGAGCTCACCTCCAGGTTTGCAATGCTCTATTTTGACCTACTGACAGGTCGCACACTGAGCCACAAGTCTGGCTACATCGGACTTCAGCCCTCCCCACCAATATGAACATCTCACATCATGGTACATCTTACTCGTACTTGGATGTACAGAGTAAGGTCTACAATGAGCCTCCTGTAAGATCCTCTGTCTCAACTCTACATCTACAGGTACACAAATACGGTCATGACTCCTCATCACTCCATCTGCTCCAATGGAAAACTGTGGTGCCTCTCCACGAAACATCCTCTCTTTGATCCTCATCAGGGTCGGGCAGGTCCCTTGCTTCTGCTGGATCTCATACAACAGACAAGGTAAAACCTCTAGAACATACAACTGGGCATTCTCATCAGGAAACTAGATGTCCATCTCTAGTCAAGCTAGATCCCTCTGAAGCTGAGGTTGTACTGTCAATCTAGCAATCGCCTTCTCTCGAGGCGTCTTCCTACTCAAGGCGTCAGCTACAACATTCGCCTAGCTTGGATGCATCACTTTAGACCACAAAATCATCAAAACCCTCTGGATGTGCCAAGACAGGAGCAGAAGTGAAATGCCTCTTCAACTCCTCAAAACTCCGGGCACACTGGTCGGTTCATACAAATCTGGTAGTCTTCCTCCGAAGACTCATAAGTGGACGGGCAATCACAGAATATCCCTTCTCAAAGTGTCTATAATAACCGGCTAGGCTAAGAAAGCTACGCACTTCCTTGACGTTCGTCGGTGTCGTCCATGCAGCAACAAACTCGATCTTCGCCGGATAAACCATAATCCTATCGGAGGAGACGATGTGTCCAAGAAAAGCAACCTCAGACATCTAGAACTCACACTTAAAGAGCTTGACATACAACTCTCTATCCCTCGGAATCTGCAAAATTGTCCTCAGATGACCGGCATGCTCCTCTCTGCTACGAGAGTATACTATATCTCTCCCAAAATGCCCCATTAAGCCTCCCATATGGGCTTCCTCAACAAGTAATAGCCTAAGGGAACACTTAGGAATGCACACTTTATCAACTCTAAATAGAAAATCTTCAAACAAGTAATACTTATCAAAGGCTCCTCTAGATGCACATTGCTTAAATATGTCTCCAAAATCAGAATCATCAACATATAGATCCTTAATATAATAGAAACCTAAGACCTTAGAATCCATAGTTGTGATTAAAGAGTGTCTCCTAGAGAGAGCATCCGCCACAACATTATCCTTGCCCTTTTTATACTTTATGATATAAGGAAAAGTTTCTATAAACTCCATCCATCTACCATGTCTCCTATCTAACTTATCTTGACTCCTAAAATGTCTTAAGGACTCATGATCGGTACGTAGGACAAATTCACTAGGCCATAAATAATGTTGCCATGTTTTTAATACTCTAAACAATGCATAAAGTTCTTTATCATACGTCAAGTAGTTTAAACATGCTCCCTTTAATTTCTCACTAAAAAATGCTAGTGGCTTACCCTCTTGCATGAGTACTCCTCCAATGCCAATACCCGAAGCATCACACTCGACCTCAAAAGGTTTGGTGAAGTCCGGAAGAGCTAGGAGAGGTGCATGGGACAACCGCCACTTTAACTCCTTAAACGCCTTCTCTTGAGCATCTCCCCACACAAATGGCACCTTCTTCTTTTTCAAGGACGTGAGTGGGGCTGCTATGGTGCTGAAATCTCGCACAAAACATCTATAGAAGGTGGCTAGGCCGTGGAAACTCCTCACTTGACCGACGGTTGCGGGAGTAGGCCATTCCTGGATTGCCTTGATCTTCTCTCCATCTACCTCTAGACCTCTTGTGCTCACTACAGAACCAAGAAAAACAACTTGATTAGTACTAAACTCACATTTCCTCAAATTAGCATACAAATATTCAATTCTAAGAGTTGCAAGTACTTCCCTCAAATGTTCTTCATGCTCTTCAAGTGACTTACTATAGATGAGGATGTCATCAAATGGCATCACGGCTGTAGGACCCTTGGGGCCGGCTGTTTTGTGCTTTCCATGAGCTTGTAGCTCCAAAGCTTGTCTTGGCACCTTGGTTCCTAACCTTTGTCTTCTTCTCTACTTTGATTGCCAAATGCAGCATCTCCACCATGGTACTATAAGGGTACAAATCAATTTCATTAGCCAAAGACGAGTTGAAAAGGCGTTGATACCTAGCCATTGTAGACTCCTCATCTTCAACCACATTAGCTTTCACCATTGCCATTTGCATAGAGGTGTAGACCTCTTCGGCACTCATGGCTCCTTGTCTAAGGTTCACCAACCTTTGCCTAAACTCCCTAACATAACGTTGACGTACAAAACGAGCTCTCATCAAGGCCTTCATTTTTTCCCATGTAGTGATGGCCGGATCCAAGGTTCTTCTCCTTTCCTTGACAAGATGATCCCACCATACTAGTGCATAACCTTGGAACTCCAATGACGCAAGCTGGACCTTCCTTTGCTCTCCAAAGTGATGTAAAGACCAAATTTGCTCCAATTTAGTCTCCCAATCCATGTAAGCATCCGGGTCACACTTGCCTTCAAAGTTGGGGATCTTGACCTTTGCTTTCCCTATTCCATCTAGCTCTTGATAAGGCCTAAATGGCTCATATTCTCGTCCTCTCCTTGGTTGTGGGTGACGCCTAGGGAACTCTGTCCACATAGCTTCTTCCTCAACATCCTCTTGTGGCTCCTGAAAATCATCCAAAAAACCTTGCACATTAGGTGTTCTAGGACGAGTGTTAGCATGTCTCATACCTTGCCCTTGAGGGGTTCTTTGGGGTGATTCAGGGGCTGTTTCTCTAGGGGCATCTCTAGATGTGCCTCCTAGCTCGAAAGTTGACCTCGGCTGTGGCGTGGCTGATGAGGGATCATCACTAACAGCCCCTACTAGTCCTATAGTGCAAGGGCCAATCACTAGATCAAGGGCAAGAGCAATTCAAGAGGAGGTGTCCAACCTGTTGGTGTCCTTAGCTCCTAAGGAGACCATTGATGATCCATTGCTGACTGAGGCTTCCTTAGTCACGTTAATGACGATTCCCGATGACTTGGACGTGGAAGAGAGACCATGCACACGTGATTTGGAGCCATGCAAGAGCAAAGAAGAGACACTTGTTCTGGAATTGCAAGAAATGGAAGATTGAGGCTTTTGGAGCTTCTTTTGTATTTTATATCATTTTTTGGTATAAAATGAAAGACTTTTTATAACCTTTAGGTTCAAAACATTTTAAGGGTTATTTTTATTTGTGTTATTTGTTTTATTTGTTTTATTGTCTTTTTGACAAATGTTATTCCTTTTTTTAGATAGGAGGCTTTCTAGGCATATAAAAAGCCTCCCTTAGCTTCTTTCCTGATTAGATAGATTTTAGCCAATTGATAAACCGTCTCTTTGAGAGCTTTTGTTTCCATTAAGAAAATTCAATCAATAAAGTGAGCCATTGATTGAATTGTTGTGAATCCCTGCTAGACTGTTCTTGTGTGTGTTAATCTCTTTAGAGATTGGTGCTACTAGTCAATACTAGTCCCTCCTTGTGCTTGTCTCCATTGAAGGCTTGTGTAAGGTTATAGAAGAAAGGGTTGAAGGCATCATCTTGCGTGGGTTTTGATCAATCTGATCAAGGTTCTTGTAAGGAAGTCTTTTGGTTCTTTTGGATCTACTTCTACCAAACATTCCACGTTCCATTTCATTCTCTTTCTTCCCTTTTGCCCAACATCATTTCTGATTCTAAACAATCTGATTTTGCGTGCCATTTGTCAAGGAAAATGTCCATTGTTGGTCTTCAAGGATTTCCAATCTACCAATTATTAATGATAATATGCCTAACTATCCGCACCAACTTCAGAATCCAGTTTATGATAATATGCCTAACTATCCTCACCAATTTCAAAATCCAGTTTATGACCAGGAAGACGAGGACGATGGGGAGAATGAGGAATGGAGACCAGAATGGATGCCTAATGGACGGAGGAAGCGAGATCAGCCAAGGAGGCATCAGGAAGGGCGACGTAACGATGAATGGAGACGTGAGCCCTATGGAGTCCAGCAAAGGAGAGACCGAGAACCGGAACATGACGGTCTTGGCAAAGTGAAAATGAAAGTCCCTAGTTTCGATGGCGAATGTGATCCTGATGTGTGTATGGCATGGGAGGCAAAGATAGAGCAAATATGGTCATGCCATAACTTTCCCGAACACAAAAAGGTACAATACGTAGCCCTTGAATTTATTGACTACGCTATGATATGGTGGGATGATTTGGTAAAGGAAAGGAGAAGAACTTTGGATGCACCAGTAGCTACTTGGGAGTATATATAGGAATTGATGAGAGCTCGGTTTGTTCCCCAACACTATACAAGGGAATTGAGGCAAAGGTTGGAAAACTTGAGGCAAGGATCCATGACTGTTGGAGAGACCTATAATGCCATGCAAATGGCCATGGTAAAGGCCAATGTGCGAGAAGATGAAGAATCAATAATGGTTAAAAGAGGCTATATATAGACTCTTTTATCTAGACAAAAATAAAGAAAAGAAAACTAAAACATTAGTGGGAAGGTGGTAATAAGAGAACTTCCTCTAATGTAGCTAACAACTTAATAAACAACTAATCAGCATGAAAATAGGTTGACTTATTCAAAACAGATCCTTGGAGTGAGTTGGACGGTTTTAAGAGCCAAATGGACTATCCGAATGGGCTGAATTGTTCAACAGATCCATGAGTGATTTGGATGGTTTTTGAGAGCCCAAATGATGATCCGAATGAGGGAGCTGATTACTCTCTTGGGCCTCCTTGAACATGATCAGCTGGCTACCTTCTTGGGCTGTTTTGGACGTGAGCAGCAGCCTCCCCTCTTGGGCTGCCTTGGACGTGAGCAGCAGCCTCCCCTCTTAGGCTGCATGGGAAGTGAATAACGTCTGCATGGTCTCCTCGAGCTGCCTGGGAAGTGAGCACATCGGCATGGTCTCCTCGAGCTGCCTGGGAAATGAGCACGTCGGCATGGTCTCCTCCCTTGGTTCGCTTGCTCCTACATTCACCAAAAGATTAACACATGATGTATGGAAATTAAATGGTTCACGCATTGTGCCAAGCAATAACACTTACCTTGACGTAGCTTCTTGGATCTCCTTAGCTCTTCTTGCTCTAGTAATGGGACCTTGATATCTTCCATGTGATGGTCCTACATCATCCACTCCTTCTTGGAAAGTATTCGACCCCGAATTTTCATCTTGTTCCGAATCTCCTTCATAGGGGCTCAAATCTCCTACATTAAAAGTGGTACTAACTCCATACTCTTCCGGTAAGTCCAACACATAAGCGTTGTCGTTAATCCGGTGTAAGACTTTGAATGGTCCATCACCCCATGGGGCTAGCTTGGAATGGCGTTTTGTCGGAAACCGCTCTTTCCTTAGATGTAGCCAAACTAAGTCGCCGGGCTAGAAAACCATATTCCGACGTCCTTTGTTATTCCGAGCTGCAGTTTCAACGCCCTTCTTATCAAGTGCAGCCTTGGTCTTAGCATGAAGTTCCTTAATGTAGTCCGCCTGTTTCAAAGCATCAAAAGCTACTCGATCCTTTCGAGGAATCGGTAATAAGTCCAAAGGAGTTAAAGGGTTAAATCCATAAACACATTTGAAAGGTGATAACGAAGTGGAAGAATGCATGGTGCGATTATAAGCAAACTCGATATGTGGTAACATATCCTCCCATTCTTTTAAGTTATCTTTCAACATGGTTCTAAGGAGGGTCGTTAGGGTCCTATTGGTGACTTCCGTTTGCCCATCCGTTTGGGGATGACTAGAGGTCGAGAATAGTAATCTAGTGCCCATTTTTCCCCAAAGCGTTTTCCAAAAGAAACTCAAAAATTTGACATCCTTATCACTAACAATAGTTTTAGGTATTCCATGCAATCTCACTATCTCCTTAAAGAAAAGATTAGCGACATTATATGCATCATCAATTTTATGACATGGAATAAATTGTGCCATTTTAGAGAATCTATCTACCACCACAAAAATGGAATCTCTTCGTTTCTTAGTCCTAGGTAGTCCAACAATGAAATCCATACTTATATCTTCCCATGGGCCATTAGGCGTCGGTATGGGTGTATACAACCCGTTGGGTTGTACCCTAGCTTTGGCCTTAAGACATTCAATGCACCTTTTACAGCATGTGTTCTACATCCCTTAACATATGAGGCCAATAAAAGTGAGTTTGCAACATGTGATAAGTTTTGTCCCTCCCAAAATGCCCAATTAAACCTCCTTTATGGGCTTCTTCCACTAATAAGATCCTAAGGGAACATCTAGGTATGCAAATTTTATCCACTTTAAACAAGAAATCTTCAAACACAAAATACTTATCATAAGGGCCTTGAGTAGTGCATCTATGAAATATCTTCCCAAATTCAGCATCATCCACATATAATTCTTTAATGTAAGTAAAACCTAACATCCTAGAATCCAAAGTGGTGATTAAGGTGTATCTCCTAGACAATGCATCCGCTATGACATTATCCTTTCCTTTCTTATACTTGATAATGTAAGGAAAGCTTTCGATGAACTCCATCCACCTACCACGCCGCCTATCTAGCTTATCTTGGCTCCTAAAGTGTCTAAGTGAATCATGATCGGTTTTCAAAACAAACTCTTGGGGCCAAAGGTAATGTTGCCATGTTTTGAGTACTCTAAACAAGGCATACAATTCTTTGTCATAAGTGGAATAGTTTAAGCATGCACCCTTCAATTTTTCACTAAAGAAAGCTAGAGGCTTACCTTCTTGCATAAGGACGCCGCCAATACCAATGCCGGACGCGTCGCATTCAACCTCAAAGGGTTTAGTGAAGTCCGGTAGAGCGAGTAGTGGTGCATGGGTGAGGCGTTTCTTGAGCTCTTCAAATGCTCTATGCTGAGGTTCATTCCATTCAAAAGGAACCTTCTTTTTTGTCAAAGCCGTGAGTGGTGCTGCAATGGTTCTAAAATATCTCACAAATCTTCTATAGAATGTAGCTAGGCCATGGAAACTCCTCACGTCACCAACCGACCTAGGAATGGGCCATTCATTGATTGCCTTCACCTTGTCCTCATCCACTTGCAAA
Organism: Fagopyrum homotropicum; assembly: GCA_033239125.1. NCBI lineage: Eukaryota > Viridiplantae > Streptophyta > Magnoliopsida > Caryophyllales > Polygonaceae > Fagopyrum > Fagopyrum homotropicum. The sequence goes on from BSWB01000005.1 coordinate 67,834,695, forward strand.
CCATTGGCACTTACTACAAAACCAAGAAAAATCACTCGGTTAGTATAGAAATCACATTTTTGAATATTAGCATACAAGTATTCTATACGCAATGTAGCAAGCACATCTCTCAAATGATTTTCATGCTCCTTTAAAGTCTTACTATAGATAAGAATGTCATCAAAGTAGACTACAACAAATAAACCAATATAAGGTCTCAAAATATGATTCATTAATCTCATGAAGGTATTAGGAGCGTTAGTTAAGCCAAAAGACATTACTAGCCACTCATAGAGACCAAATTTGGTTTTAAAAGTTGTTTTCCATTCGTCCCCTTCCCTCATTCTAATTTGATGGTAGCCACTCCTAAGGTCAATCTTAGTGAAAATTGTAGCTCCATGTAACTCATCAAGCATGTCATCTAAACGGGGAATCGGGTGTCTATACTTGATAGTAATGTTATTGACTGCTCTACCATCAATACACATTCTCCAAGTATTATCCTTCTTGGGTACTAGCAGGACGGGAACGGCACAAGGACTAAGGCTTTCCCGAACATACCCTTTATCTAGCAAGGCTTGAACTTGGTTCTGAATTTCCTGGGCTTCCGTAGGGTTCATCCTATAGGCGGGCCTATTGGGAAGAGTGGCTCCGGGTATTAAATCTATTTGGTGTTCAATGCCCCTAATGGGCGGCAAGCCAGCTGGAATCTCCACAGGAAAAACGTCCTTAAACTCGTCTAACAGCCCCTGGATAGAACTAGGAAGTGGAATCGTAGGGTCATGAGGCACATTCACTAGAGATTTACACAAACTCATCATTAGCACATCCATAGAAGCATAGTTAGTGACATATTCATTCCTAGACTCAAGATAGCTACTTGTTGGTTGTACTAACAGTGTTTGATGGGTTTTGTTCTCCTTACTCTTAGGCCGTGTTATCTTAGGCTTTTGAGGGGTTCCTTGCTCTACCCTCTTGTTCTCATAGTACTCGGCTATTGGTAAAGGTGTCATAGGTTTAAGTGTTAAAGTTTTACCTTTATACTCAAAGCTATATTTATTAGAAAACCCATCATGGACAACTTTCCTATCATATTGCCATGGACGACCAAGCAACAAGTGACAAGCATTCATAGGCACAACATCACATGTAATAACATCCTCATATGATCCTAATGTTATATTGACCTTAGTTTGCTTATTGACCTTAAGTTCTCCACACTCATTCATCCAATGTAGTTTAAATGGCCTAGGGTGATAAAATGTAAGAAGTTGTAATTTGTTTACCATTTCAGTGCTAGCTATGTTGCAACAACTTCCTCCATCAATTATCACATTACACACTTTTCCTTTAATACTACACCTAGTATGAAACAGATTTTCACGTTGGTTATCCTCACAAGGTGCTAGTTGGACATGCAAAGTTCTCCTAGCTATCAAAGATTCACATTGTTCATACTCAATGCAATCATCATTCTCATTTTGTTCATTATCATCAATTAAGGCATTTTCATCATCTAATTCCACATCATCCTCACTCTCATATTCTCCTAGATGATTTATGATCAAAGTGCGTCTATTAGGACATTCTCTACTCATGTGTCCTCTACCTTGGCATTTAAAACACACAATGTCCCTAGTTCTAGAGTTAGAGATACGAGTACTCCCTCGATGATCACTCGAAGGCTCATTCAAGGATCGTGGTGTAGTGGACGGTGTAGAAGATCTTCTTTGTCCTTCTTGGCCCATAGGTGCCGACTTTCTCTCTTCCTTCCGGCCTCCTTGATCCTTGCTGTCGTTAGGCAGCCGGCTCCCTTGTGCTTTCCAAGCGTTGGGCGTCCCATGAGGTGGCTTGTATTCCCGGTTTCACACCTTAGTCTTCCTTTCCACCTTGATGGCCATGTGTAGTAATTGCTCCATGGTGCTGTATGGATACATATCAACTTCATTAGCCAAATTAGAATTCAGAATACGAAGGTACCTAGCCATAGTGTTTTCTTCATCCTCTAGAACGTTGGCCTTCACCATTGCAACTTGCATATTCGTATAGGCTTCCTCAGCGCTAAGAGAGCCTTGTCTCAAATTTTCCAACCGTTGTCGAAGCTCTCGGGTATAGTGAGGTGGAACGAACCGAGACCTCATTAGTGCCTTCATATGCTCCCATGTGGTGATTTGAGGATCCAATGTTCGAACTCTTTCTTTGACTACGTGATCCCACCATACCAAAGCATAGCCTTGGAACTCGAGAGCGGCTAGCTGAACCTTCCTAGGCTCGCTAAAGTTGTGACACAACCAGATCTGCTCAACTTTAGTTTCCCACTCCGTGTAGACGTCGGGATCACACTTTCCTTCAAAGACGGGAATTTTGATTTTGACTTTGCCGAGTCTGTCTTGCTCTTGATAGGGCCGAAGGTAATCTCGTTCTCGTCCTTGCCTTGGCTGCTGGAATGGTCGGTTGTAACCTTCCCAAGTATGGTCCTCAAAAGGAGCTTCATTCCGTCGCTGAAAGTTATCAACAAATGGTGGCATGTTAGAATCATTAGGGTGGACGTTGGACTGTAAATTACCTTGATCCGGATGATCCGGCTCTCTAGTAACGCGTGAAGGACCGCCAAACTCATAGTTGGTTCTCAAAGGTGGTGTCCCTGCTGGTGGTTTTCGTGCTTCCATAGACTCCACTCGTTTGGATAGGTTAGCTACGGAATCGGACAATTGTTTCAATAGACTGATCATCTCAGGCGTGACGGTCTCGCTACTAGACTTGCTGGGGCTTCGGGACCTGGACATGCTCAAGTAACAAACAAAGAACCGGTTAGGTTAGAAAAAACAAAGATCTCACTTGTGTATCGCTCACTCTCTCGTTGGTATTGCCTAGCCGGTGGCTCGAGTTGTAAGGATCCAACACCTTAAGATCACGATTTTCGAACCTTCTTAGCAACCCTTTGAAACTAGAACTGCTGAAACTGATGTTAGTGTCGGAGATGGATCAAGACACCCCTAATTGGAGTATTGACCGTTGGGTTGGTGTAGGTATGGTGATTTGTGATTAGAATGATGTTTTGAGGGAGTTTTCTTGTGCTTGATGTCGATTAATAAAAGGCCAACCGGTTTGTATTGTTCGTTTTTTTTTTTGAAAGATCTCTTAGACTTTGTCAAAGATTTGTAGGAGAGAAGGTAACCGAAATTGATTGCAACGAGATTTGTGGGAGAGCAGGTTACCGAATTGGTATTCAACGTTCGAGCTCTTTTTGCTTTTAGTGTGTTTTGTGTTTACCTCTCCTCAAGATGTTGTCCGGCCCTAAGAACCCTTGGCTTTTGAATTTGCACACTTCAAGCACAAGTTAAACCTCAATTGGATAAGCAATAAGGTTAACAAAGAAGAAAGGAGTGATCAATTGTACCAATTGAGCTCTGATACCAACTGATACGGTATTAGTCCGTGAATGAGTCGATCTAGGTACAATGATCCCGAATCCGGCTGAATGAGGCGAATCTAGATGTGGAATGAAACGTGGATGGTGAATGGATGCAGGAAGGTGTAGTGAAGAACCAAAGAGAGTCAACGAAAGGAACCAAGGCTGAAGAGCCAAAACCCCACTTCGTGAATGCCCTAGACCCGTCTCCAATACAAATTTACACTAGCTCCGGCTGGACTAGCACAAAGAGGGACTCGTGAAGGCTCGAAGCACCAATCCGAAGGCGGTTGACACGAACAAGCTCAGCCAAGCAAACAACAACAATGCCAACCAAAAACTCTCTTGTTCTTTGATTGATTTTGTGAATGATTACAATTGTAATTCTTAAGCAATGAAAATAACCTACCTATTCAGCAGCTAAAAGAGGCTATATATAGACTCTTTTATCTAGACAAAAATAAAGAAAAGAAAACTAAAACATTAGTGGGAAGGTGGTAATAAGAGAGCTTCCTCTAATGTAGCTAACAACTTAACAAACAACTAATCAGCATGAAAATAGGTTGACTTATTCAAAACAGATCCTTGGAGTGAGTTGGACGGTTTTAAGAGCCAAATGGACTATCCGAATGGGCTGAATTGTTCAACAGATCCATGAGTGATTTGGATGGTTTTTAAGAGCCCAAATGATGATCCGAATGAGGGAGCTGATTACTCTCTTGGGCCTCCTTGAACATGATCAGCTGGCTACCTTCTTGGGTTGTTTTGGACGTGAGCAGCAGCCTCCCCTCTTGGCTGCCTTGGACGTGAGAAGCAGCCTCCCCTCTTGGGATGCATGAGAAGTGAATAACGTCTGCATGGTCTCCTCGAGCTGCTTGGGAAGTGAGTACGTCGGCATGGTCTCCTCGAGCTGCTTGGGAAATGAGCACGTCGGCATGGTCTCCTCCCTTGGTTTGCTTGCTCCTACATTCACCAAAAGATTAACACATGATGTATGGCAATTAAATGGTTCACGCATTGTGCCAAGCAATAGCACTTCCCTTGACGTAGCTTCTTGGATCTCCTTAGATATTGCTATAGTAATGGGACCTTGATATCTTCCATGTGATGGTCCTACATCACCTTAACTCAATTTTCGTAATGAAGGGTCATCCGAGCCGGTTCCATCTTCAACACCACAAGGAGCCCTAACAAGAGCTCAAGCCAAACGCCAAGCGGAGATGGATGCTATCTTCCTAACCATGGTTCAAGAAGCTCACCCAAGCTCACCTCCAATGAGTCCAAGGCCCGTCATGATGCTTAGCCACATTGGAGCAGCCAAGAAGAAGTTGAATGGAGCATAGGAGCGCTTCACGTATGCATGTGCATGGCTGGCATGAGAAGCTAGTTAGAGAGTGTTAAATAAAGCCTAGAATTAGTCTATTTTATGGATTTATTTAAAACACTCTAATTTGTAATTATTGTTTTTATTTTCCTTTCCATTTTTAGGAGAGAAGGCTAGGTTGTATATAAGCCTTTCTCTCTTCCTTTTTGAGGGAGAATACTTAAACACATTGCCTAAGTGCGAAATTGAACCCCTTTGAGTTCAGTCTCTTGTCTTGTGAGAATTGTGATGTTTGCATAGCTTTCTCGTTCTTGTGTGTGTCAATCTCCTTCGGGTTGGTGCTACAAGTCGAATTGAAGCAACCTCTTCGTGCCTTTAATAATTCGAGATCGATTGTGTGAAGTTGTAAGAAGCGGGGTCGAATTGTCACTGGTTTGGTTCTTGGATAATCGAATCCAAGGGTTCTATCATTTGTTCCTTTCGGTTCTTCTTTCCTATACCGTTTTCCCTCATTGTTTTGCACGTTTTCCTTGCATCTTGTTTGCTGAATTTCGTTTGCTTTTATTCTCGAAAACAGGTTGCTCGTCTAGATCCGTTCTTCGCGGCTAATCCCCGTATCAATTGGTATCAGAGCTAATTGACGTTCACCCTACAAAAAGAGTCGGTAAATCATTCAAAAACCAAAAGTGTCTCGTCTTCTTGTTTGAGTCTTGTTTGGTTTTGAGTCTATTGCCAATGCCATTTCTATTCCAAGTTTTTGATTGAACTAACAAGTTTGTTGCCTTTGTTTGTGAATCTTGGACGCCGGCACCACTCCCACACCACACCTACACCGCGCCTACCACCAGTCCCTTGTGCCTACCACCACGCCACCACCAGCCGTGTCCCACGTCCAAACACAACACCAAACAAGCCCCAAAACATTCAAAAAAAAAAAGAAGAAGGCTGATCGTCCAGCCTATTTTCCAGCCTTCTCTCCTCCACATTTTCACCCACCTCTTTCCTCCACATTTTTAGCCTATATTTTTTTTTAATTTTTCACCCTTGGTTAGCTATTTACTTGGTCAACTCTATCCTCTTGCAACTAATTAGGATTTTCTTAGCACTTTTGTTTTATTTTTTTTCTTTAATTCCAACAGTAAGTTAAAAAAAAAAGAAAAAAAAGAAAATCCGAGTTTCAAAAAAAAAAAAAGAAAAAGAAAAGAAAAGAAAAGAAAGAGAAAAGAAATCAGCCTTAGTTATTCATTTCATTTCATTCTTGCTAGCTTATTCTTGTTTTATTTCATAGTTTGTAATAGTTGAAGTTGTGCTTGCTAAGTGTTATTGTTCAGCAACCAAAGAGGATTACAAAGGAGCTCATCTCACTCAAAAGTTGTGCTTGCTAAGTGTTATTGTTCATCAACCAAAAAGGACTACAAAGGAGCTCACCTCACTCAAAGGGACCAAGCCATTCACGCCTAGCCTAGCTTCACCCTAGCCTAGCCACGCCTTGGCCCTCGCCTAGCTCACTTCACTCGAGCCACACCTTAGCCTTGGCCAGCCTTCTACACACACCGTCGGTGTCCAAGGTTTTCTTGCTTAGGCTTGACGAGTAAGTTCTTCAAGGCTTATCTTGAGTTCAAATTTTGAGTCCATACTTAGTTGCATATTACATTCGTGCAACTTGTCCTTTCCGTTTTGAGTCTTTTCTTCTCTTTTATTGAGTCAAACACGTTTTTTTAAGGTGATTGAAATCGAACTTCGCTTCTACTTTAAAGCTTTTGTTTGGCTAAGTATTGAACTCACGTGAAGTTTTTTACTAATACAAGACGAGCCATCAACAAGCTTGTTGAGCACCACTAGAGAGTGAGAGTTTGCTTTCGAGTGATACACTTGTGAGGCGTTTTTGTTTTAGCTAACCTAAGGTGTTTGAGTGTTTTAGTGTCTTTGAACAATGTCAGGAACTCCCACAGGTACGCCAAGCCCCGAGCCTATCACCCCGGAGTTGTTTAACCTTATCAAGGGCTTGAAAGATAGCATTGAAGGGTTAACTAGAAGGTTGTCCAACTTGGAGGCGTCTAAGGTAGTTCCGGAGCCTCGGCCACTAGGAGGCAACAGGGAGGTAGGAGACCACTCGAGAGCTCAACACCAAGTGCAAGACCTAATACCACTCCAAAGCCAACAAGAGGCGTTTCAAGCAGCCCGGCACTCTAATGCCACGCACCCTCTCGGAATGTCCAAGGCTTAGGCCACGCCGTGTCCCAACCGGGATGGGGTAATCTTGCTTTCGAGGAGCACGTTTCTATCCACTCTTCTCCTATTTTACATGATAATATGCCTAACTATCCTCAACAGTTTCAGAATCAAGCTTATGAGCAGGATGAGGACGGTGATGGAGATGACGAGGAATGGAGGCCAAATGGGCAAAGGGAGCGCCAACAGCCCCGGAGACCTCATGACGCCCGGCGCCAAGACGAGCAGAGGCGTGAGCCCTATGGTGGCCAGCCAAGGAGGGAGCGAGATCCGGAGTATGATGGTTTTGGCAAAGTAAAGGTGAAGATCCCAAGCTTTGAAGGCAAATGTGACCCGGACGAATACATGGCTTGGGAGGCGAAGATAGAGCAAATATGGTCATGCCATAACTTTTCCGAGCATAAGAAGGTACATTTCGCAGCTCTTGAGTTTATTGATTATGCTATGATATGGTGGGATGATTTGGTGAAGAAAAGGAAGAGAACTTTGGATGCACCAGTAGTTACTTGGGCGCACATGAAGGCCTTGATGAGAGCTCGGTTTGTGCCTCAACATTACACTAGAGAATTGAGGCAAAGGTTGGAGAACTTGAGGCAAGGAGTCATGACCGCCGAGGAGACCTATAATGCCATGCAAATGGCCATGGTAAAGGCTAATGTGCGAGAGGATGAATTGACTACAATGGCTAGGTATCTTCGTATTCTCAATTCAAGTTTTTCTAACGAGATAGATATTTTTCCCTATAGCTCTATGACAGAATTGCTCCACCTAGCAATCAAAGTAGAAAGGAAAATGAAGGCAAGAAGTCAAGGAGGTAAGGCTGCCTTTGGCGCGCCTAGCTCATGGAGGAGCCAAGGAGGCCGCCAACAAGGGAATTACAACCGGGAGGTGCCAAGCAAGGAGAAGCTAGCCCCGGAGCAAGGAGGTCCACGCAAGGCTCCTTATGCAGCCCCTACCCAGCCCACGCCTACACTACCTAAAGGCACTCAAGGGAGTACTTCTAACCCTTCATCTAGAGTTAGGGATATTGTATGTTTTAAGTGCCAAGGAAGAGGGCACATGATGAAGGATTGTCCTAACAAAAGAACTTTGCTAGTTAACCATTTAGGGCAATATGAGTCCGAATCTGAGCATGAGCATGATAATAATGATTTTGAGCTTAATATGCCTGATAATGATGATTTGGATGATGATGGGATTGAATATGAGCAAGGAGATTGTTTATTAGCTAAGAGAGTGTTATTTGATCATCCTAGCTCATTCCTAGCTAACACTTCCATGATTTGTGATAAAAGTCTTGAGCATGATAATTCTTTGATAGCTAGGAGAACTTTAAGTGTACAACCTGCTCCTTGTGATGATAACCAAAGAGAAAACTTGTTTCACACTAGATGCTTGGTTAAAGGAAAGGTTTGTAATGTTATTATTAATGGAGGAAGTTGTTGCAATATTGCTAGCACCGAAATGATATCTAAGTTGCAAATTCCTACATTTTATCACCCTAGGCCATATAAGCTGCATTGGATGAATGAATGTGGTGAGTTAAAGGTTAATAGGCAAGCTAAGATCACTTTTACTTTAGGCCATTATGAAGATACGGTTTATGTGATGTTGTGCCTATGCAAGCTTGTCATGTGTTGTTAGGCCGTCCTTGGCAATATGATAGGAGAGTTATGCATGATGGTTTTACAAATAGATATTCTTTTGTATTCAATGGTAAAACCGTGACTCTTAAGCCTATGACTCCTTTGCAGATTGCGGAGGCATTTGAGAAGAAGAAGGCAAGTGAGCAAGAGCAAGGACCAGCTAAGAAGGGGAGCAAGCCGTCGAGCCAAGACCCCTCCCTAGCCACGCCTTCTAACCACCAGCCTAGCACCCTTGTGTCCACGGCCACAAAACAGCCCACAACAGCCTTATTAGCTTCCAAATTTGAGCTACAAAATGACTACCTACCCTTAGACACCACCTTGATGATGTTGTGTAAGGAGCTCACCTTGATGAGTGATGAAGCCAAGGCTAGCTTACCACCTACTATCTCAGCCATTCTTGAGGAGTTTAAGGATGTGTTTCCGGAAGAAATACCACATGGCCTTCCACCTTTGAGAGGTATTGAGCACCAAAGTGACCTTATCCCCGGCGCCACAATCCCAAATGGATCAGCCTACCGAATGAACCCAAAGGAGAGTCAAGAGATCCAAGCACAAGTTCAAGACCTCCTAGACAAGGGCTACGTGAGGGAGAGCTTAAGTCTGTGCACCGTGCCCGTGCTCTTGGTGCCTAAGAAGGACAACACATGGAGGATGTGTGTTGATTGTCGAGCTATCAACAAGATCACCATCAAGTACCGCCACCCTATTCCCCGCCTAGATGACATGCTTGATGAGCTACATGGTGCCACCACCTTTAGCAAGATAGACCTACGGAGTGGCTACCATCAACTTCGAATGAAGGAGGGGGACGAGTGGAAAATAGCCTTCAAAACTAAGTTTGGTTTGTATGAGTGACTTGTTATTCCATTTGGGTTAACTATTGTTCCTTCTACTTTTATGCGCTTAATGAACTATGTTTTGAGACATTTTATAGGGAAGTTTGTTGTAGTATACTTTGATGATATTTTAATCTATAGCAGGTCCCTAGAGGAGCATGAAGAACATCTAAGAGAAGTAGTTCTTACCCTTAGGACTGAACACTTGTATGCTAATCTTAAGAAATGTAGCTTTTGCACTAATGAGGTTATATTTCTTGGTTTTGTAGTGACTACACAAGGCCTACAAGTGGATGAGGAGAAGATTAGAGCAATCAAAGATTGGCGCACGCCAACATCCATTAGCCAAGTAAGGAGTTTCCATGGGCTTGCAAGCTTCTATAGTCGCTTTGTGAGAGACTTTAGTACCATTGCCGCGCCCTTGACGGAAATTTGCAAGAAGCATGTGCCATTTGTGTGGGAGGAGGCGCAAGAACGTGCCTTTAGCAAGCTGAAATTGGTCTTAACCGAGGTGCCCTTGCTAGCTCTTCCTGACTTCACTAGGCCCTTTGAAGTGGAATGTGACGCCTCGGGCACTGGCATAGGCGGCGTGCTCATGCAAGAAGGTAAGCCTATTGCCTTCTTTAGTGAAAAGCTCAAAGGAGCATGTCTTAATTACTCTACCTATGATAAAGAGTTATATGCTTTGTTTAGAGTGCTTAAGACATGGCAACACTACTTGTGGCCTAGAGAGTTTATTTTGCATTCCGATCATGAGTCTTTGAAGCATTTTCGGAGTCAAGATAAACTAGATAGGAGGCATGGTAGGTGGATGGAGTTTATTGAGACTTTTCCCTATGTTATCAAGTATAAAAAATGTAGTGGCGGATGCCCTCTCTAGGAGGCACACATTGTTGACTACATTGGATGCTAAGGTATTAGGCTTTGTTTACAATTAAGGAGCTCTATGAATCTGATATTGATTTTGGTGATACATATAAGTTATGTGTGCAAAAAGGTTCCTTAGATAAATACTATTTGTTTGAGGGATTTTTGTTTCGAATTGATAAGGTGTGCATACCTAGGTGTTCCCTTCGATTGTTGCTAGTAGAGGAAGCCCATAAAGGAGGTTTAATGGGTCATTTTGGGAGGGATAAAACTTATGCTATACTGCACTCACTCTTTTATTGGCCACACATGCTTAGGGATGTTGAAAATGTGCTTAAAAGATGCTTAGAATGCCTTAGAGCTAAATCTAAAGTGAAGCCTCATGGATTGTACACACCTTTGCCCATCCCAACAGCCCCTTGGGAAGACATTAGTATGGACTTTATTGTGGGATTGCCTAGGACTAAAAGAGGTAGGGACTCGATTTTTGTGGTTGTAGATCGTTTCTAAAAAATGGCTCACTTTATTGCTTGTCACAAAACTGATGATGCGGCCAATGTAGCTAATCTATTCTTTCGGGAAGTAGTTAGGTTACATGGAATTCCGAGGACAATAGTAAGTGATAGGGATGTTAAGTTCTTAAGTTATTTTTGGAAGACTCTTTGGGGAAAGCTAGGTACGAAATTGTTATTTTCTACATCAAGCCACCCCCAAACTGATGGGCAAACGGAAGTAACTAATAGGACTTTAACCACACTTTTAAGGGCTGTTATCAAAAAGAATCTAAAGGAATGGGAGGATGTCTTGCCACATGTTGAATTTGCCTATAATAGAGTCGTGCATTCGTCTACTTCCATCTCTCCATTTGAGTGTGTTTATGGTTTTAATCCACTAACCCCTTTTTTGATCTTACACCGTTGCCTAAGAAGGATCGAGTGGATTTAAGTGCTAAAACGCAGGTTGAACACATCAAGGAGCTACATAGGAGGACAAGGATTAAGCTTGAGGAGAAAGGCAAATACAACGCAGCCAAGGCAAACCAAGGAAGGAAGAAGGTTATATTTGAGGCCGGTGACCTTGTATGGCTACACATGAGGAAGGAGAGGTTTCAACAACTTCGGAAGTCCAAGCTCTCTCCAAGAGGAAACGGGCCTTTCAAGGTGCTACACAAGGCTGGTGACAATGCCTATGTGCTAGACTTGCCGGACGACTATGCTTGTGATCCCACGTTCAATGTGAGGGATCTAAGCCCTTTTCCACCCCTTAGTGATGATCAAGGAAATTCGAGGTCGAATTCTTTTAAAGAAGGGGAGAATGATGAAGGGTCATCCGAGCCGGTTCCATCTTCAACACCACAAGGAGCCCTAACAAGAGCTCAAGCCAAATGCCAAGCGGAGATGGATGCTATCTTCCTAACCATGGTTCAAGAAGCTCACCCAAGCTCACCTCCAATGAGTCCAAGGCCCGTCATGATGCTTAGCCACATTGGACCAGCCAAGAAGAAGTTGAATGGAGCATAGGAGAGCTTCACGTGTGCATGTGCATGGCTGGCGTGAGAAGCTAGTTAGAGAGTGTTAAATAAAGCCTAAAATTAGTCTATTTTATGGATTTATTTAAAACACTCTAATTTGTAATTATTGTTTTTATTTTCCTTTCTATTTTTAGGAGAGAAGGCTAGGTTGTATATAAGCCTTTCTCTCTTCCTTTTTGAGGGAGAATACGTTAAACACATTGCCTAAGTGCCAAATTGAACCCCTTTGAGTTCAGCCTCTTGTCTTGTGAGAATTGTGGTGTTTGCATAGCTTTCTCGTTCTTGTGTGTGTCAATCTCCTTCGGGTTGGTGCTACAAGTCGAATTGAAGCAACCTTTTCGTGCCTTCGATAATTCGAGATCGATTGTGTGAAGGTAAGAAGCGGGGTCGAATCGTCACCAGTTTGGTTCTTGGAAAATCGAATCCAAGGGTTCTATCGTTTGTTCCTTTCGGTTCTTCTTTCCTATTCCGTTTTCCCTCTTTGTTTTGCACGTTTTACTTGCATCTTGTTTGCTGAATTTCGTTTGCTTTTATTCTCGAAAACAAGTTGCTCGTCTAGATCCGTTCTTCGCGGCTAATCCCCGTATCATTTTGCTAACGAAGTAGATCTTTTTCCTTATGGCTCTATGACAGAACTACTCCATCTCGCAATTAAAGTGGAAAGGAAGATGAAAGCGAGAAATCAAGACGGAAAGGCTTCTTATGGTGTCTCCAGCCCTTGGAAGAACCAAGGGAACAACCAACAAGGAAGTTACAACAGGGAAGTGTCAAATAATGAGAAAACGGCCCCAGAACAAGGAGGGCAGCGTAAAGCACCGTCTGCAACCCCTCCTAAGCCCACGGATACCTTTGCTAAGGGAACACAAGGGAGTACTTCTAACCCTTCATCTAAAGCTAGAGATATAGTGTGTTTTAAGTGTCAAGGTAGAGGACACATGATGAAAGACTGTCCTAATAAGAAAACGTTGCTAATCAACCATTTAGGATAATATGAAACCGAATATGAGCATGAACATGATAATGATGATTTTGAGCCTAACATGCATGATCATGATGATTTGGATGATGATGGGATTGAATATGAGCAAGGGGATTGTTTACTAGCTAAAATAGTGTTATTTGACCATCCTAGCTCATTTCTAGCTAATAACTACATGCTTTGTGATCTTGATTCTCATGATGAACCTAATGGGCTTGAAAACGCAAAAAATGATCCTAATAACATGGTTTGTGATGAAAATCGTGAGCAATTTTAATTCCTTGATAGCTAGGAGAACTTTGAGTGCACAACCTGGCCCTTGTGAGGATAACCAAAGAGATAACTTGTTTCATACTAGGTGTTTGGTGGGAAAGGTGTGTAATGTTATCATTGATGGAGGTAGTTATTGCAACATTGCTAGTACTGAATTGATCTCTAAGTTGCCAATTCTTACATTTTGTCACCCTAGACCATATAAGCTGCATTGGATGAATGATTGTGGTGAATTGAAGGTTAATAGCAAGCTAAGATCACTTTCACTCTAGGACACTATGAGGATACTGTTTTATGTGATGTAGTGCCTATGCAAGCTTTTCATGTGTTATTAGGCCGTCCTTGGCAATATGATAGGAGAGTTATGCATGATGGTTTTACCAATAGGTATTCATTTACTTTTAATGAAAAACCCGTTACTTTAAAACCTATGACTCCCTTGCAGATTGCGGAGGCATTTGAGAAGAAGAAGGCGGGTGAACAAGAGAAAGGACCAGCTAAGAAGGGGAGCAAGTCATCGAGGCACCAAGAACCTTCCATAGTCACGCCCCCTAGGCAACAGCCTAGTGCTCTCTTGGTCACGCCCACAACTCAGCCTCCTACGGCCTTGTTAGCTTCTAAACTTGAGTTCCAAAGTGAGTATCTACCCTTAGATGCCATCTTGATGAGGTTATGTAAGGATATAACCTTAGCGAGGGAAGAAAAACAAACGCTATCTTACCCCTTACCATTACAGCCATCCTAGAGGAGTTTAAGGATGTGATGTAGGACCATCACATGGAAGATATTAAGGTCCCATTACTACAGCAAGAGCTAAGGAGATCCAAGAAGCTACGTCAAGGGAAGTGCTATTGCTTGGCACAATGCGTGAACCATTTAATTGCCATACATCATGTGTTAATCTTTTGGTGAATGTAGGAGCAAGCGAACCAAGGGAGGAGACCAAGCCGACGTGCTCATTTCCCAGGCAGCTCGAGGAGACCATGCCGACGTGCTCACTTCCCAGGCAGCTCGAGGAGACCATGCAGACGTTATTCACTTCCCATGCATCCCAAGAGGGGAGGCTTCTGCTCATGTCCAAGGCAGCCCAAGAGGGGAGGTTGCTGCTCACGTCCAAAATAGCCCAAGAAGGTAGCCAGCTGATCATGTTCAAGGAGGCCCAAGAGAGTAATCAGCTCCCTCATTCGGATCATCATTTGGGCTCTTAAAAACCATCCAAATCACTCATGAATCTGTTGAACAATTCAGCCCATTCGGATAGTCCATTTGGCTCTTAAAACCGTCCAACTCACTCCAAGGATCTGTTTTGAATAAGTCAACTTATTTTCATGCTGATTAGTTGTTTGTTAAGTTGTTAGCTACATTAGAGGAAGCTCTCTTATTACCACCTTCCCACTAATGTTTTAGTTTTCTTTTCTTTATTTTTGTCTAGATAAAAGAGTCTATATATAGCCTTTTTTAGTTGCTGTATAGGTAGGTTATTTTCATTGCTTAAGAATTACAATTGTAATCATTCACAAAATCAATCAAAGAACAAGAGAGTTTTTGGTTGGCATTGCTGTTGTTTGCTTGGCTGAGCTTGTTCGTGTCAACCGCCTTCGGATTGGTGCTTTGAGCCTTCACGAGTCCCTCTTTGTGCTAGTCCAGCCGGAGCTAGTGTAAAGTTGTATTGGAGACGGTCTAGGGCATTCACGAAGTGGGGTTTTTGCTCTTTAGCCTTGGTTCCTTTCGTTGACTCTCTTTGGTTCTTCTCTACACCTTCCTGCGTCCATTCACCATCCACGTTTCATTCCGCATCTGGATTCGCCTCATTCAGCCGGATTCGGGATCATTGTACCTAGATCGACTCATTCACGGACTAATACCGTATCAGTTGGTACAATTGATCACTCCTTTCTTCTTTGTTAACCTTATTGCTTATCCAATTGAGGTTTAACTTGTGCTTGAAGTGTTCAAATTCAAAAGCCAAGGGTTCTTAGGGCCGGACAACATCTTGAGGAGAGGTAAGCACAAAACACAACAAAAGAAAAAAGCGCTCGAACGTTGAATACCAATTCGGTAACCTGCTCTTCCACAAATCTCGTTGCAATCAATTTCGGTTACCTTCTCTCCTACAAATCTTTGACAAAGTCTAAGAGATCTTTCAAAAAAAAAAAAAAAGAACAATACAAACCGGCTGGCCTTTTATTGATCGACAACAAGCACAAGAAAACTCCCTCAAAACGTCATTCTAATCACAAATCACCATACCTACACCAACCCAACAGTCAATACTCCAATTAGGGGTGTCTTGATCCATCTCCGACACTAACATCAGTTTCAGCAGTTCTAGTTTCAAAGGGTTGCTAAGAAGGTTCGAAAATCGTGATCTTAAGGTGTTGGATCCTTACAACTCGAGCCACCAGCTAGGCAATACCAACGAGAGACTGAGCGATACACAAGTGAGATCTTTGTTTTTTCTAACCTAACCGGTTCTTTGTTTGTTACTTGAGCATGTCCAGGTCCCGAAGCCCCAACAGGTCTAGTAGCAAGACCGTCACGCCTGAGATGATCAGTCTATTGAAACAATTGTCCGATTCCGTAGCTAACCTATCCAAACGAGTGAAGTCTATGGAAGCACGAACACCACCAGCAGGGACACCACCTTTGAGAACCAACTATGAGTTTGACGGTCCTTCACGCATTACTAGAGAGCCGGATCATCCGGATCAAGGTAATTTACAGTCCAACGTCCACCCTAATTATTCTAACATGCCACCATTTGTTGATAACTTTCAGCGACGGAATGAAGCTCCTTTTGAGGACCATACTTGGGAAGGTTACAACCGACCATTCCAGCAGCCAAGGCAAGGACGAGAACGAGATAACCTTCGGCCCTATCAAGAGCAAGACGGACTCGGCAAAGTCAAAATCAAAATTCCCGTCTTTGAAGGAAAGTGTGATCCCGACGTCTACACAGAGTGGGAAACTAAAGTTGAGCAGATCTGGTTGTGTCACAACTTTAGCGAGCCTAGGAAGGTTCAGCTAGCCGCTCTCGAGTTCCAAGGCTATGCTTTGGTATGGTGGGATCACGTAGTCAAAGAAAGAGTTCGAACATTGGATCCTCAAATCACCACATGGGAGCATATGAAGGCACTAATGAGGTCTCGGTTCGTTCCACCTCACTATACCCGAGAGCTTCGACAACGGCTGGAAAATTTGAGACAAGGCTCTCTTAGCGCTGAGGAAGCCTATACGAATATCCAAGTTGCTATGGTGAAGGCCAACGTTCTAGAGGATGAAGAAAACACTATGGCTAGGTACCTTTGTATTCTGAATTCTAATTTGGCTAATGAAGTTGATATGTATCCATACAGCACCATGGAGCAATTACTACACATGGCCATCAAGGTGGAAAGGAAGACTAAGGTGCGAAACCGGGAATACAAGCCACCTCATGGGACGCCCAACGCTTGGAAAGCACAAGGGAGCCGGCTGCCTAACCACAACAAGGATCAAGGAGGCCGGAAGGAAGAGAGAAAGTCGGCACCTATGGGCCAAGAAGGACAAAGAAGATCTTCTACACCGTCCACTACACCACGATCCTTGAATGAGCCTTCGAGTGATCATCGAGGGAGTACTCCTATCTCTAACTCTAGAACTAGGGACATTGTGTGTTTTAAATGCCAAGGTAGAGGACACACGAGTAGAGAATGTCCTAATAGACGCACTTTGATCATAAATCATCTAGGAGAATATGAGAGTGAGGATGATGTGGAATTAGATGATGAAAATGCCTTAATTGATGACAATGAACAAAATGAGAATGATGATTGTATTGAGTATGAACAACGTGAAAATCTGTTTTATACTAGGTGTAGTATTAAAGGAAAAGTGTGTAATGTGATAATTGATGGAGGAAGTTGTTGCAACATAGCTAGCACTGAAATGGTAAACAAATTACAACTTCTTACATTTTATCACCCTAGGCCATTTAAACTACATTGGATGAATGAGTGTGGAGAACTTAAGGTCAATAAGCAAACTAAGGTCAATATAACATTAGGATCATATGAGGATGTTATTACATGTGATGTTGTGCCTATGAATGCTTGTCACTTGTTGCTTGGTCGTCCATGGCAATATGATAGGAAAGTTGTCCATGATGGGTTTTCTAATAAATATAGCTTTGAGTATAAAGGTAAAACTTTAACACTTAAACCTATGACACCTTTACAAATAGCTGAGTACTATGAGAACAAGAGGGTAGAGCAAGGAACCCCTCAAAAGCCTAAGATAACACGGCCTAAGAGTAAGGAGAACAAAACCCATCAAACACTGTTAGTACAACCAACAAGTAGCTATCTTGAGTCTAGGAATGAATATGTCACTAACTATGCTTCTATGGATGTGCTAATGATGAGTTTGTGTAAATCTCTAGTGAATGTGCCTCATGACCCTACGATTCCACTTCCTAGTTCTATCCAGGGGCTGTTAGACGAGTTTAAGGACGTTTTTCCTGAGGAGATTCCAGCTGGCTTGCCGCCCATTAGGGGCATTGAACACCAAATAGATTTAATACCCGGAGCCACTCTTCCCAATAGGCCCGCCTATAGGATGAACCCTACGGAAGCCCAGGAAATTCAGAACCAAGTTCAAGCCTTGCTAGATAAAGGGTATGTTCGGGAAAGCTTTAGTCCTTGTGCCGTTCCCGTCCTGCTAGTACCGAAGAAGGATAATACTTGGAGAATGTGTATTGATTGTAGAGCAATCAATAACATTACTATCAAGTATAGACACCCGATTCCCTGTTTAGATGACATGCTTGATGAGTTACATGGAGCTACAATTTTCACTAAGATTGACCTTAGGAGTGGCTACCATCAAATTAGAATGAGGGAAGGGGACGAATGGAAAACAGCTTTTAAAACCAAATTTGGTCTCTATGAGTGGCTAGTAATGCCTTTTGGCTTAACTAACGCTCCTAGTACCTTCATGAGATTAATGAATCATATTTTGAGACCTTATATTGGTTTATTTGTTGTAGTCTACTTTGATGATATTCTTATCTATAGTAAGACTTTAAAGGAGCATGAAAATCATTTGAGAGATGTGCTTGCTACATTGCGTATAGAATACTTGTATGCTAATATTCAAAAATGTGATTTCTATACTAACCGAGTGATTTTTCTTGGTTTTGTAGTAAGTGCCAATGGTTTGCATGTGGATGAGGACAAGGTGAAGGCAATCAATGAATGGCCCATTCCTAGGTCGGTTGGTGACATGAAGAGTTTCCATGGCCTAGCTACATTCTATAGAAGATTTTGTGAGAGATTTTAGTACCATTGCACCACCACTCACGGCTTTGACCAAAAAGAAGGTTCCTTTGAATGGAATGAACCTCAGCAAAGAGCATTTGAAGAGCTCAAGAAACGCCTCACCCATGCACCACTACTCGCTCTACCGGACTTCACTAAACCCTTTGAGGTTGAATGCGACGCGTCTGGCATTGGTATTGGCGGCGTCCTTATGCAAGAAGGTAAGCCTCTAGCTTTCTTTAGTGAAAAATTGAAGGGTGCATCCTTAAACTATTCCACTTATGACAAAGAATTATATGCCTTGTTTAGAGTACTCAAAACATGGCAACATTACCTTTGGCCCCAAGAGTTTGTTTTGAAAACCGATCATGATTCACTTAGACACTTTAGGAGCCAAGATAAGCTAGATAGGCGGCATGGTAGGTGGATGGAGTTCATCGAAACCTTTCCTTACATTATCAAGTATAAGAAAGGAAAGGATAATGTCGTAGCGGATGCATTGTCTAGGAGATACACCTTAATCACCACTTTGGATTCTAGGATGTTAGGTTTTACTTACATTAAAGAATTATATGTGGATGATGCTGAATTTGGGAAGAAATTTCATAGATGCACTACTCAAGGCCCTAATGATAAGTATTTTGTGTTTGAAGGTTTCTTGTTTAAAGTGGATAAAATTTGCATACCAAGATGTTCCCTTAGGATCTTATTAGTGGAAGAAGCCCATAAAGAAGGTTTAATGGGGCATTTTGGGAGGGACAAAACTTATCACATGTTGCAAACTCACTTTTATTGGCCTCATATGTTAAGGGATGTAGAACACATGTTGAAAAGGTGTTTTGAATGTCTTAAGGCCAAAGCTAGGGTACAACCCCACGGGCTGTATACACCCTTACCGACGCCTAATGGCCCTTGGGAAGATATAAGTATGGATTTCATTGTTGGACTACCTAGGACTAAGAAAGGAAGAGATTCCATTTTTGTGGTGGTAGATAGATTCTCTAAAATGGCACATTTTATTCCATGTCATAAAACCGATGATGCATATAATGTCGCTAATCTTTTCTTTAAGGAGATAGTGAGATTGCATGGAATACCTAAAACTATTGTTAGTGATAGGGATGTCAAGTTTTTGAGTTTCTTTTGGAAAACGCTTTGGGAAAAAATGGGCACTAGATTACTATTCTCGACCTCTAGTCATCCCCAAACGGATGGGCAAACGGAAGTCACCAATAGGACCCTAACGACCCTCCTTAGAACCATGTTGAAAGATAACTTAAAAAAATGGGAGGACATGTTACCACATATCGAGTTTGCTTATAATCGCACCATGCATTCTTCCACTTCGTTATCACCTTTCAAATGTGTTTATGGATTTAACCCTTTAACTCCTTTGGACTTATTACCGATTCCTCGAAAGGATCGAGTAGCTTTTGATGCTTTGGAACAGGCGGACTACATTAAGGAACTTCATGCTAAGACCAAGGCTGCACTTGATAAGAAGGGCGTTGAAACTGCAGCTCGAAATAACAAAGGACGTCGGAATATGGTTTTCTAGCCCGGCGACTTAGTTTGGCTATATCTAAGGAAAGAGTGGTTTCCGACAAAACGCCATTCCAAGCTAGCCCCACGGGGTGATGGACCATTCAAAGTCTTACACCGGATTAACGACAACGCTTATGTGTTGGACTTACCGGAAGAGTATGGAGTTAGTACCACTTTTAATGTTGGAGATTTGAGCCCCTATGAAGGAGATTCGGAAGAAGATGAAAATTCGGGGTCGAATTCTTTCCAAGAAGGAGTGTATGATGTAGGACCATCATATGGAAGATATCAAGATCCCATTACTAGAGCAAGAGCTAAGGAGATCCAAGAAGCTACATCAAGGGAAGTGCTATTGCTTGGCATAATGCGTGAACCATTTAATTGCCATACATCATGTGTTAATCTTTTGGTGAATGTAGGAGCAAGCGAACCAAGGCAGGAGACCACGTTGACGTGCTCATTTACCAGGCAGCTCGAGGAGACCATGCCGACGTGCTCACTTCCCAGGCAGCTCGAGGAGACCATGCAGACGTTATTCACTTCCCATGCAGCCCAAGAGGGGAGGCTGCCGCTCATGTCCAAGGCAGCCCAAGAGGGGAGGCTGCTGCTCACGTCCAAAACAGCCCAAGAAGGTAGCCAAGTGATCATGTTCAAGGAGGCCCAAGAGAGTAATCAACTCCCTCATTCGGATCATCATTTGGGCTCTTAAAAACCATCCAAATCACTCATGGATCTGTTGAACAATTCAGCCCATTCGGATAGTCCATTTGGCTCTTAAAACCGTCCAACTCACTCCAAGGATCTGTTTTGAATAAGTCAACCTATTTTCATGTTGATTAGTTGTTTGTTAAGTTGTTAGCTACATTAGAGGAAGCTCTCTTATTACCACCTTCCCACTAATGTTTTAGTTTTCTTTTCTTTATTTTTGTCTAGATAAAAGAGTCTATATATAGCCTCTTTTAGCTGCTGAATAGGTAGGTTATTTTCATTACTTAAGAATTACAATTGTAATCATTCACAAAATCAATCAAAGAACAAGAGTGTTTTTGGTTGGCATTGCTGTTGTTTGCTTGGCTGAGCTTGTTCGTGTCAACCGCCTTCGGATTGGTGCTTCGAGCCTTCACGAGTCCCTCTTTGTGCTAGTCCAGCCGGAGCTAGTGTAAAGTTGTATTGGAGATGGGTCTAGGGCATTCATGAAGTGGGGTTTTGGCTCTTCAGCCTTGGTTCCTTTCGTTGACTCTCTTTGGTTCTTCTCTACACCTTCCTGCGTCCATTCACCATCCACGTTTCATTCCGCATCTGGATTCGCCTCATTCAGCCGGATTCGGGATCATTGTACCTAGATCGAGTCATTCACGGACTAATACCGTATCGGGATGTGTTTCCGGAAGAGATACCTCAAGGCCTTCTACTTTTGAGAGGCATAGAGCATCAGATTGACCTTATCCCCGGAGCTACCCTTCCTAACAGACCAGCCTATAGATGAAACCTAAAGAGAGTTAAGAGATCCAAACCCAAGTCCAAGACTTCCTAGATAAGGGATATGTTAGAGAAAGTCTTAGCTCTTGCGCCGTTCTTGTCCTATTAGTGCCTAAGAAGGACAACACTTGGAGAATGTGTGTTGATTGTAAGGCTATCAACAACATAACTATTAAGTACCGCAACCTTATTCCCCGCCTCGATGACATGCTTGATTACCTCCATGGCGCCACTACATTCAGCAAGATAGACCTTCGGAGTGGCTACCATCATATCCGAATAAAGGAGGGGGACGAGTGGAAGACAACCTTCAAGACTAAATTTGGGTTGTATGAATGGCTTGTTATGCCATTTGGGTTAACCAATGCTCCATCTACTTTTATGCGTTCAATGAACCATGTGTTAAGACAATTCATAGGGAGATTTGTTGTAGTGTATTTTGATGATATCTTAATCTATAGCAGGTCCCTATAGGAGCATGAAGAACATCTAAGGGAAGTTGTTTCTACCCTTAAGGCCGAACACTTGTATACCAACCTAAAGAAATATAGCTTTTTCACTAATGAAGTTATATTTCTTGGTTTTGTAGTGACTGCACAAGGTCTACAAGTGGATAAGGAAAAGATTAGAGCTATTCGAGATTGGTCAACACCTACATCCGTTATCCATGTAAGGAGCTTCCATGGGCTTGCAAGTTTCTATAGGCGCTTTGTGAGAGACTTCAGTACCATTGTTGAACCCTTGACGGAGATTTGCAAGAAACATGCACAATTCGTGTGGGAAGCAGCTCAAGAACGTGCTTTCAACAAGCTGAAGTTGGTTCTCATTGAGGCACCCTTACTAGCTCTCCTGGACTTCACTAGGCCTTTCGAAGTGGAGTGTGATGCATCGGGAATCGGCATAGGAGGTGTGCTTATGCAAGAAGGTAAGCCTATTGCCTTTTTCAGTGAAAAGCTTAAAGGGGCATGTCTTAACTACTCTACCTATGATAAGAGTTGTATGCATTATTTAGAGTACTTAAGACATGGCAACACTACTTGTGGCCTAGAGAGTTTATTTTGCATGTTGATCATGAACCTTTGAAATATTTTCGGAGTCAAGATAAACTAAATAGGAGGCTTGGTAGATGGATGGAATTTATTGAGACTTTTCCCTATGTTATCAAGTATAAAAAGGGAAAAGACAATGTAGTTGCGGATGCTCTTTCTAGGAGGCATACATTGCTAACTACATTGGATGCTAGGGTGTTAGGATTTGTTTACATTAAGGAGCTCTATGAATCTGATCTTGACTTTGGAGAAACATATAAGCTTTGTGTGCAAAAAGGTTTCTTTGATAAATTCTACTTGTTTGAGGGATTTCTGTTTCGAGTAGATAAGGTGTACATACCTAGGTGTTCCCTTCGTTTATTGTTAGTGAAAGAAACCCATAACGGAGGTTTAATGGGTCATTTTGGGAGGGATAAGACTTATTCTATGCTGCACTCATATTTTTATCGGCCACATATGCTTAGGGATGTTGAAAATGTTCTTAAAAGGTGTTTAGAGTGCCTTAGAGCTAAATCGAAAGTGAAGCCTCATGGATTGTATACACCTTTGCCAATCCCCACAACCCCTTGGGAAGACATTAGCATGAATTTCATAGTGGGATTGCCTAGGACTAGAGAGGTAGGGATTCGATATTTGTGGTTGTAGATCGATTCTCTAAGATGGCTCACTTTATTGCTTGTCACAAAACTGATGATGCAGCCAATGTAGCTAATTTGTTCTTTCGGGAAGTAGTTAGGTTACATGGTATTCCAAGGATAATAGTGAGTGATAGGGATGTTAAGTTCTTGAGTTACTTTTTGAAAAATCTTTGGGGAAAGCTAGGAACTAAGTTGTTATTTTCTACATCAAGTCACCTCCAAACTGATGGGCAAACGGATGTAACTAATAGGACCCTAACAACACTTCTAAGGACTGTCATCAAGAAGAATTTGAGAGAATGGGAAGATGTCTTGCCACATGTTGAATTTGCCTATAATAGAGTCGTCCACTCATCTACTTCTAACTCTCCCTTTTAGTGTGTTTATGGTTTTTTACCACTAACCCCTTTTGATCTTACACCGTTACCTAAGAAGGAGCGAGTGGATTTAAGTGCTAAAATGCAGGTTGAACACGTCAAGGAGCTACATAGTAGGACAAGGATCAAGTTCGAGGAGAAAGGCAAATACAACGCAGAAAAGGCGAATCAAGGACGCAAGAGTATTATATTTGAACCTGGCGACCATGTATGGCTACATTTGAGGAAGGAGAGGTTTCAACAGCTTCGGAAATCCAAGCTCTCCCCAAGAGAAAATGGGCCTTTGAAGGTGTTACACAAAGCGGGTGACAACGCCTATGTGCTTGACTTGCCGGATGATTATGCTTGTGATCCCAAAAATGGACAGTAGCTAGGTGTGGCTAGGTAGGTTCAACGAGATTGCTTGGTTCTTCCTCCAAATGAGACGAGATACTTGACGTAAGTCCTTTCTTGAAGTCCTCTTTGTTGCTGAATAACATTAAAACAAATGTAATAACACTAGGCTAATTTCAAACTATGACAAAGAAAGAATGAAATAAAAAGAATATAAACTATAATGAAATGAAAAGATCTGATTCCATTTCCTTTTTTTTTAATTTCAGATTTCTTTCTTCTACTTTTTTTATCCTTTTTCTTTTCTTTTTTTTTTAACTCAAGAAATCAAAAATAAGAAGAAACAAAAAAGAAAGAAATAAAACTAATTTTTGTTTGCAGATAAACGTGGGCCAAGCTATTGCAAATCTTCAGGATAAGATTTTATCTCAGCTCCTAGATTTGTTGCAACTGATTCAACATGCCAAATCTGTAGGAGAAAAACAACTGCTTCAAATTCTGCGCCGGATTAGTAGGAAATACGCTGAATCAACTCCAATTATGCGTTTACTGGATGCAGGAAGAGAAACAACCACGTTTGGTTTTTGTTCAACTAGATCAACTGAGGCTAATGTGGCTGAGGGAAAAATGGTGGTCTTATGGTGTGGTGGTGGTTGGTGCTGATGCATTTCGGAAGACGAAGTTAATAGCGTTATACGGCATTGCCATTCACTCCCTTGTGGAGGACATGCTAGCACCGATAAAACATGCGCTAAGGTATTACGTTCTGGTTTTTTTTGGCCTACATTATTTAAGGATGTGCAATCTTTTGTTGTCTCTTGTGATGAATGCCAAAGAACAGGAAATTTATCAAGGAGAAACGAGATGCCACTTAATAACATCCAAGAAGTGGAAATCTTTGATGTATGGGGGATTGACTTCATGGGACCTTTCCCATCCTCCGGAGGAAACCTCTACATTCTCCTTGCAGTTGATTACGTCTCTAGATGGGTTGAAGCCATTGCTTCTCCCACTAACGACGCCAAAGTGGTTGTGAAATTCTTGAATAGAACTATCTTTCCACGATTTGGAACTCCACGCATCATCATTAGCGATGGAGGAACGCATTTCATAAACCGGAAGTTCAAGGCACTTCTATCGAAGTATGGGGTAACCCACAAGGTATCAACTGCTTATCACCCTCAAACTAGTGGACAGGTCGAGATCTCGAATAGAGAAATCAAGGCAATTTTGGAGAAGACCGTCTCTAGAACGAGGAAGGATTGGTCCATGAAATTGGACGATGCTCTTTGGGCGTACAGGACCGCATTCAAGACTCCCATAGGTACCACTCCTTATAATTTGGTATATGGGAAGTCTTGCCATTTGCCCGTTGAATTGGAACACAAGGCGTATTGGGCGATCAAATGGTTGAATTTCGACATCAAGGAGGCTGGTGAGAAGCGACTATTGGAACTCAACGAGCTGGAGGAGCTGCGTTTGAACGCTTATGAGAATGCCAAAATCTACAAGGAAAGGACGAAGAGATGGCATGACAAGCATATCGTCCCAAAGGAGCTTAAAGAAGGAGACTTAGTTCTACTCTTCAACTCCCGCCTCTGCCTTTTTCCAGGTAAGTTGAAATCTAGATGGACCGGACCTTATGTTGTGAAACATGTTTTCCCTCATGGTGCAGTTGAGATATGGGGCGAAACTAGCGGAAGCTTCAAGGTCAACGGTCATAGACTTAAGAAATACCAGCCGGAAACGCCGGTTGAGGATGTTGCACCAATATACCTCATTTGAGACGCATCATGGTCCAGCTAGCGACCTTAAACCAAGCGCTTCTTGGGAGGCAACCCAAGGTATTGCTTTCTTTTTCCCGTTTTCTAGTCTAGATTAGATAGTTTTTGTTTTTGCTTTGCTTTGCTTTGTTTTTGGCATTCTGGACAGACAACAGGGAATATCTAAGGAAGGAGCATAACTGGAAGGACAGAAGTTCGAGATTTTGAGAAGACAGAAGCATCTCGGTTACTGTCAGAGCACCTCGACCGAGTTGATTCTTGAGCAACCGAGGCGACTAGGGTTTTCTGCAGAACCACCTCGGTCCGTACCACCTCGGTCCAGTCGAGACCATCTCGCCCGAGGTGACAGCAGATCCAGGAGCAGTATAAAAAGGAAAAAAATTTTCAGTTTTTTACTTTTTACCTTCTTCATCTCGACCGCGGCGACAGTCCACTTCGCTCTCTCTCGTTTCTTGCTCGTTTTCGAAGATTTCCGCTTCTAAACTGCGATTGAAGGGTAGAGGAACCGATTGCAACAACAGATCTGCAAAGAAATCGAATGAATCGACCGAAACGAGGTAAAAACAGTCAAAACCCTAACTCGTTCATTCGCTTCGATTTGGGCTTTGGTTGCCCCTGATTCTACTGAGAAAAGCCTTAAGTACCCCTTAGGAAGCAATTGTAGTGATTTTTGGGGGAAAAGAACTGAATTTCTGAGAATTGGAATCGTAACTGCTGCGCCTCGGTCCGGTCGAACTGCATCTCGACCGAGGTGATTTCTGAGTCTTGTCAGTGACCGAGGTGGTCTGACAGTGTTGAGAAAAAATGAGTTCCGATCGTCGCCTAGCCCTCAGAGACAGATCCTCACCTTCCCCTCCTTCTTCTTCTTCTTCCCGTCCTTACCGCCCGGTGATCCACGAGAGATGCCGGGTAGACTATGAGCGCATAGCTAGCCGTCCAGTTATCGCACCACGTTTTCTGGACGTGTCAGCTTTCGATTGCCTAGGGTTAGATGGTGACCTTAGGAGGATGATTGCCACTGTTGGGCTGGATCAGTTTACTGAGATCCGAGCCCCAGCCTATCTGGAGCCGACCTTAGAGTTCGTTAGCTCCTTCTCCTACCTCTCCACAGACCAGTCTGTGAAGTACCGGTTGATGAACCGGAACTTCATTGTTCCCTTAGAGATTTGGAGAGAGATTTTCGGCTTTTCTGAGCCCACCGCCACCGACTTCCCCTCCCGTTCCGTAGCTAGGGAGTTCTGGGGGCAGATTGCCCATATTACCGAGCATGCAGACAAATGGCGCCCTGGAGATTCCAGGGAGAAGGTCATCTTCCACCCGGCCTTCAGGTTAGCCCATAGGATATTCAGCGAGACACTTCTGGCGCGTACTGAGACGCCCCAGAAGATCCGACAGGGCGAGCTCTTCAGCCTTTACAGTATGGTCACGGGGGGTTTCCCAGACTTTGGCTTGATCTTGGCAGAGGACCTGCACAAGATCAAGGCTAAAGCGAAGGGAGACATTTGCTGCAGAGGTCTAGTCACCCATATTACTGCTTATCACGGGATGAACCTCAGTGTATGTACGATGGTGGCGGCTCCGAAGCCGCTTGGATTACAGGAGATGATCACACGGAGGATTCTAGTTCCCCATGGTCTGACCACTCCATTTGTTGCTATGCCATGGGAGCGGACTGCTCCACAGGAGATCCGCTGGTCTGCACAGTTCACAGTTTTCGATCCGCATTACTGGCAGACAGCTTGGGCTCCGCTGATGGAGGATCATAGGGAGGCAGCAGCTGCCCCAGCTGAGGCCGAGGAGGAGGAGGATGACGACGACGAGGAGACGGTAGATGAGAGAGATGGTGGAGTCCCGATGGATACAGGGACGGATACTGTAGGTACGAGCGCGCCACCGATCATCGACTTGGATGATGAGGAGGAGACAGAGCCTGCACCAGCTGAGACTTCTCCAGTCAGACCTGCTAGACGCAGGAGGCATGGAGTGAGAGATCGATCTGCTCACAGACGGATCGATGACCTGACGGATCAGGTTATTGACTCGTATGCTGCATTATCGCTGGATATCCGCGAGATGCAGGAGCGACAACACTATCAGCACATCATGGCCCAGCTTCAGTTCGAGCGTGTCATGGGCTATCCTTTCGATCCGACTCAGATTCCGTACGTACCACCACCACCGCCGCCGGATCGAGACTATTGAGGAGCTGCAGGATTTTATTTATTATATTTTTATGCAGTTCAGCTATTTATCCGGTGAGTACTCTCATTTTCAGACTTTTATTTGACCCACTGGGATAGTGTGTCCCAAGTATGGGGTGTTTGTACTTATTTGACTACTTTTGATGTATGACATTCTATTTCATCGGATATTTTATTTATGCTTCACTTCTGCATTTATATGATTATCTGATATTACATGCATACCTACAGGTTATTTGATTGAGAAAAACGTCGAAACTGAAAAATAAAATGGTTTTAAAAAAAAAAAAAATTTGACCTCGACCGAGTCAGTTCTGGCCAAACGAGGTGCTTCACCTCGGTTGAACCAAGAACACCTCGACCGAGGTGGGTTAACTGAGAGTTTTCGAAAACGATTTTTGTGCTACTTATCTGGATATGATCTCAGTGAAGATCTTGTTTACTGACTGGTTTTAAATTCTTTATGTGTTTGAAAGGTTTTATAATATGTTTAAGTTGCTAAATGCTTTGTTTGAAATTATTAGCATGTTTAATACTTTGTTTTTATCCAAATTATGTTGAATTTGAAGGTTGACACCGCAGGTTAAGTTCTCTCACTTTCTTCTTGGAAAGACCAAGGCAATTCATTCTCTTCTTCTTCTTCTTCTTGATCATGCTTAGCCCCTCATATACATTTTGCCTCCCTTTACCTATCCGGGAATTTGGAAGCAAGCGAAGTGGTGAAAGCAAGTGGAGTTAAAGTTGAGAAGTGGCTGGAAGTGAAAGTGTTAGAAAGCAAT
This sequence comes from Fagopyrum homotropicum, assembly GCA_033239125.1. Lineage (NCBI taxonomy): Eukaryota > Viridiplantae > Streptophyta > Magnoliopsida > Caryophyllales > Polygonaceae > Fagopyrum > Fagopyrum homotropicum. The sequence goes on from BSWB01000005.1 coordinate 67,863,259, forward strand.
TTTAGGTTTGGGGAAGTCAATCATGAAGATGAGTAACTCGGCACCATTCACATAGCCGGGTGTTTGTGTCTTGCCAAAGTCGGATTGAGCGATATTCCTAACGGATCATGGTATGTGCATCAAGGGTTTGATGCATCTCGAGAAATTGATGATTGCAGATTTCCTAGGCTTCGGTTATTGTGCACCTCTGTCCATGCATCCCAAAAAGTAAAGTAAAAAGAAAAAAAGTGTGAAATAAGCAAAGCTTATTGGTGGAAGATGTTGCAAGTCGAAGTGAAAGTGAAGTTCATCCTTTTCCCGGATTCTAGCACCACATTACCTTACACACATCCCTACCCTACACGTTTCTTGACCTTTCTTTTGGGAAGCCCTTGAGACCTTGAGCTTGTTGATTGACTTAGCGGTTTAAACTAGATTATACATGATTAATTTTGATAATTATGATTTATTATGCATTCTATGATTTTATGCAAAGATGAACGACTTTCCTATATTTATAAAAGGTTTCGAGCATATTGAGTTTTTAAATTCCATGAAGTATTCTCTTAGAGTGATCTATGATAGTTGCACACCATAAAATGTTTTTGAAAGACTTTTCATTGATTTTCTTGACTAATAATCCATTCTATCTTGTCTTTTATATGAGGAACTTGCTTGGGGACAAGCAAGGGCTAAGTATGGGGTATTTTGATAGCATGAATTATAGTCTATATTTTGGGTTTTGTTTGGACGTTTTATCTTTCATAATCTGCATGTTTGTATGTATATTATGTGATTTTACTACCATTTCATCTACCTTTGCGGGAATCGAGGTCTACACCTAGTTTTGCTGTAATTGTAGGTAAAGTGGCACGTTTTGCATCAAAAAGGAACAAAAGGAGTCATGAGTCATTTGGAGCTACATCTAGGGAGCATAGCCATGGATTAAAGATTTACTTTGGACCAGTTTTGAGAGATTTCACATTCAGTTATGACTCACCTCGGTTGACCAGAGATTCATCTCGACCGAGGTGATCCAGAGACGCCGACTCGACCGAGGCGAACACCTAGGACGCGGCGAGAATATTTTATTCTTGGATGAGATCTTTTAAAATTGGAAAGTGATCTTATATTTTTGAGCTTGGCTCCTGGAAGGAAGGAGATATGCAGAATCATATATTTTACCTATATTTATGGGAAAATATCTTTCTAAGATTTATTATCTTTGGAAGGTTATTTTCTTATAAAAAGGGTTGGATTTCCACAAATCCGGGACCCCCGCATACAATCACGCTATACCGTCATCAGGGTTTATAGCACGCAGCAGCAGCAGCCTACTCCAGTCGGGAGAGATTTGAAGAACCTTTTTGAAGGTTGAAGGAAGATTGAAGTCTATAGCTTTTATAGCTTTTTGGTGGGTTTTGTAAGATTGTCTTCAATTCCCTCACTTGTTGTCTTCTCTTGTTGGATTGCTATCCAAGGAACGCTTTTGTTGTGATATTTGATTCAGTTATTGAAGTCTTTTCATTAAATTCTTCTTGTTCAAATATTCACTTTCTTCCCATATACTTTAATACTTTCACAATGATGATGAGTGGTTAATTTCCTTGTGTGATTCTAGGGTGATTGGCTGAAGGTTGTGGGAAAAACAATGATAGAATAATCTTAGATTCCAGTAGGATCCTGAAAGTTCGAGTCTTTAACCTTAACCCTAAGAATCTCGCTCAAGCGATGAACATCTCGGCCGGGGTGGAAACTGGCTGACCGAGGTGACTTATCTGATCCTAAACTGAGAGTTAAGTGTTAGAGTTTGCCAAATCCTATTCTTATTATACCTTTCCTGGTTCAAAGCAAGCTTAGGATGAGACTTACCCGGTAATTCCTTAGTTTGTTTACCAACGATCATAAGTGTAGGTAATAAAGGTTTATCCTTTATTGGGGTTTGAGTGTGCTTCCATCCCATCTTTGTGAGTTAGCCTGAGACTTACCCGGTAAAGGTAGATTCTATTCCCTTAGATGGTACGTTAGTTTGAAGTTACAATTCTTTATCTTGATTCCTTGAGACTTACCCGGTAATAGGAGTTACGGTTTAGGATTAGTGTGTAGTGAGTCTTACCCGGTGATCTACTTCACTTTAGTAACACCTTCCCCACGCAAAAATCTCAGCTTTGTCCGCTTATCTATAGATCTTGAGTTGGAACCACAACTAGATGCTTTAATCCCTAGAATTGCATGTTTGCTTTATTGACTTCTTATTCATCTTTGACCGTGTTAATTGCTCTTGTGGTTAGTATTCACGAAGCTTACCGTTATTGACTTTGTTTCACCGAGTCCCTGTGATCGACCCCTGGAATTTTGTTGCTTTTTACTACGATTGACCCGTACACTGCGGGTTCGCATCCTTGTTTTAAGCTTAAGTCTAGGGTTATAAATTTAAAGCTTGCACACACCGTTTGGAGCGAACACACGTTAATGATGATTCCTGACGACTTGGACGTGGAAGGGAGACCATGCACACGTGATTTGGAGCCATGCAAGAGCAAAGAAGAGATACTTGTTCCGGAATTGCAAGAAATGGAAGATTGAGGCTTTTGGAGCTTTTTTTGTATTTTATATCATCTTTTGGTATAAAATGCAAGACTTTTTATAACCTTTAGGTTCAAAACATTTTAAGGGTTATTTTTATTTGTTTTATTTGTTTTATTTGTTTTATTGTCTTTTTGACAAATGTTATTCCTTTTTTTAGATGGAGGCTTTCTAGGCATATAAAAAGCCTCCCTTAGCTTCTTTCCTGATTAGATAGGTTTTAGCAAAACTTGATAAACCGTCTCTTTGAGAGCTTTTGTTCATATTCAGAAAATTCAATCAATAAAGTGAGCCAATTGATTGAATCGTTGTGAATCCCTGCTAGATTTTTCCTTTGTGTGTTAATCTCTTTAGAGATTGGTGCTACTAGTCAATACTAGTCCCTCCTTGTGCTTGTCTCCATTGAAGGCTTATGTAAGGTTATAGAAGAAAGGGTTGAAGGCATCATCTTGCTTGGGTTTTGATCAATCTAATCAAGGTTCTTGTAAGGGAGTCTTTTGGTTCTTTTGGATCTACTTCTACCATACATCCTACATCCCCTTACATCCTCTTTTCTTCCATCTTTCCATCGTCATTTTCTTGTTCTAACAATCTGAATTTTTTGCCATTGGTCAAGGAAAACGTAATTGTCGGTTTCAAGGATCCCAATCTAGATCTAGTCATTCGCGGCCCCAACCCGCATCAAAGTGGTATCAGAGCTAGTTGATTGCGAGTCCGGAATCAGCCATCACCATTGACGGTTTGAGTATCTTCTTTGAGTCTTTTCTTTGTTTGAGTCAATTGCTTCATTTTAAGAGTCTATTTGAGTCTAATTTGCTCTGTTTCTTGTGTTTATCGGAGAAGAGAGAAAGCCAAGCCAAAACTGCCATTTTTCAACCATTCTACATCACTTTCATCGGCCTGTTCTTCATAAAAAACATCTAGCTCTTTTTTCTCTTGCCAAATAACTTCCCAACACAATTTTAGAAGCAAAGGGGACCACTCCTCTAAAGAAAAAATCAGACGCTGCAAAATAGAAGAGAGAGGCCACAAAAAGCTCCTAAATTGTAGCAACAACCAAGAGACTACTTCTAGTTAGTTATCTCTTTTTCTTTTCAATTTTATTTTCATTCCTCTCTCCTATTTTTATTACAAATAGAACGTGAGCCAAGGTCCTACATTTAAAAAAAGGAAGAAGCTTGAAAAACAAGTGTTTTTGCAATCTGATTGTGAAAGGATCATTGAGACTACAAACAAGAGTTACCTACCTCATTTCTTATTCATCACCATTACCTAAAACCAACGTTTAACAGCCGGCCATTTCTCTCTCCATTGCATAAGGACAAGGTAAGTGAAGTTCTCTTCTTAGTCTCTTGTGTGTCTATCTTTCTTGTTTCATTCTAATTTTATCATATCTTGAGTTTACCATCTTTGAGAGTCCATAACAGCCTCTTGCATCTTTCTTTGAGTCTTGAGTCTTATCTCCATCTCTTAGTGTCTATCATAACGTTTTTTTGTTGTAAACCTTCAAGCAGCCGTGTATCACCCTTATTCAAGTCAAGGAGTGTGCTAGTTGAGCTAATGCATTGATCTTAGAAGGAGTTTTATCCATACAAATCAATTGCATCAAATAGCTTGTGATCAACACAACTTGAGTGTGAGAGTGAGAGTAAACACTTGTGAAAATTTTCTGTTTTATCTAATTCAACTAATTTGCTTGTTTGGTGTGTTTTTTTGATCATGTCTAGGTCTAATAGACCAAGCAATTCCCAAAGCAGTGAGCCAATGCACCCGGATACATTTGCTATGTTGAAGCAACTAATGGATTCAGTGGCAAGATTGACCCACCGGATTGGCACGTTGGAGCCTCGGCCAGCACCCACGGCCACTGATGCGGGTTGGGGCCGCAAATGACTAGATCTAGATTGGGAATCCTTGAAGACCAATAATGGACGTTTTCCTTGACAAATGGCACGCAAAATCAGATTGTTTAGAACCAGAAATGACGTTGGGCAAAAGGGAAGAAAGAGAATGAAATGGAACGTGGAATGCTTGGTAGAAGTAGATCCAAAAGAACCAAAAGACTCCCTTACAAGAACCTTGATCAGATTGATCAAAACCCAAGCAAGATGATGCCTTCAACCCTTTCTTCAATAACCTTACACAAGCCTTCAATGGAGACAAGCACAAGGAGGGACTAGTATTGACTAGTAGCACCAATCTCTAAAGAGATTAACACACACAAGAACAATCTAGCAGGGATTCACAACAATTCAATCAATAGCTCACTTTATTGATTGAATTTTTTGAATGGAAACAAAAGCTCTCAAAGAGACGGTTTATCAATTGGCTAAAATATATCTAATCAGGAAAGAAGCTAAGGGAGGCTTTTTATATGCCTAGAAAGCCTCCTATCTAAAAAAAAGGAATAACATTTGTCAAAAAGACAAAAAAAACAAATAAAACAACTAAAACAAATAAAAATAACCCTTAAAATGTTTTGAACCTAAAGGTTATAAAAAGTCTTTCATTTTATACCAAAAGATGATATAGAATACAAAAGAAGCTCCAAAAGCCTCAATCTTCCATTTCTTGCAATTCCGGAACAAGTGTCTCTTCTTTGCTCTTGCATGGCTCCAAATCACGTGTGCATGGTCTCCCTTCCATGTCCAAGTCGTCGTGAATCGTCATTAACGTGAATAAGGAAGCCTCAGTCAGCAATGGATCATCAATGGTCTCCTTAGGAGCTAAGGACACCAACAAGTTGGACACCTCCTCTTGAATTGCTCTTTCCCTTGATTTAGTGATTGGCCCTTGCATTGGAGGACTAGTAGGGGCTGTTGGTGATGGTCCCTCATCATACTCCCCTTCTTGGGAAGGATTCGTCCTCAAATCATCAGCATCCGCATCACTTGACTCAAAGGAACTACGTTGAAAGTAGGGCTCACTCCATAGTCCTCCGGAAGCTCTTGTACATAAGCATTGTTGCCAACCTTACGTAGTACTTTGAATGGTTCGTCTCCCCTAGGTGATAGCTTGGACTTGAGCCTTTCCGGGAACCTATCCTTCCTTAAATGCAACCACACGAGGTCTCTCGGTTCGAACAACACTTGCTTGCGGTTCCTATTAGCTTTGGCTGCCACTTGCCTCCCCTTCTCCTCTAGCCTTTTGCCTGTCCTTTCATGCAGTTCCTTGATGATCTCCACCTGTTTTTCCTGCATTAAAATCTACTCGCTCCGCTATGGGCAACGGTATAAGATCAAAAGGGGTCAAAGGATTTAACTCATAGACACACTCAAAAGGAGTTAGATTAGTAGAAGAATGTAATGTACGATTATATGCAAATTCTACATGAGGCAAGACATCTTCCCATGCTTTCAATTATCTTTTAAAACAGCCCTCAGAATGGTTGTTAATGTCCTATTAGTTACTTCGGTTTGACCATCCGTTTGAGGATGACTAGAAGTCGAAAACAACAACTTCGTCCCTAGTTTACCCCGAAGAGTCTTCCAAAAGAAACTAAGAAACTTAACATCCCTATCACTCACTATACTCCTAGGTACTCCATGTAATCTAATAATTTTCCTAAAGAACAAGTTAGCTACATTATAAGCATCATCAGTCTTATGGAAAGCAATAAAATGGGCCATTTTAGAAAATCGATCTACCACAACAAAAATTGAATCTCTCTCTTTCTTAGTCCTAGGTAACCCAACAATGAAGTCCATACTAATATCCTCCCAAGGTGACTTAGGCGTGGGTAAGGAGGTATACAATCCATGAGGTTTCAATCTAGCCTTAGCCTTTAAACACACAAGACATCTCTTAAGCAAGTTATCTACATCTCTAAGCATATGGGGCCAATAAAAATGTGAATGTAGCATATGATAAGTCTTATCTCACCCAAAATGCCCCATTAAGCCTCCCATATGGGCTTCCTCAACAAGTAATAGCCTAATGGAACACTTAGGAATGCACACTTTATCGACTCTAAATAGAAAACCCTCAAACAAGTAATACTTATCAAAGGCTCCTCTAGATGCACATTGCTTAAATATGTCTCCAAAATCATAATCATCAATACATAGATCCTTAATATAATAGAAACCTAAGACCTTAGAATCCATAGTTGTGATTAAAGAGTGTCTCCTAGAGAGAGCATCCACTACAACATTATCCTTGGCCTTTTTATACATTATGATATAAGGAAAAGTTTCTATCAACTCCATCCATCTACCATGTCTCCTATCTAACTTATCTTGACTCCAAAAATATCTTAAGGACTCATGATCGGTACGTAGGAGAAATTCACTAGGCCATAAATAATGTTGCCATGTTTTTAATACTCTAAACAATGCATAAAGTTCTTTATCATACGTCGAGTAGTTTAAACATGCTCCCTTTAATTTCTCACTAAAAAATGCTAGTGGCTTACCCTCTTGCATGAGTACTCCTCCAATGCCAATACCCGAAGCATCACACTCAACCTTAAAAGGTTTGGTGAAGTCCGGAAGAGCTAGGAGAGGTGCATGGGACAGCCGCCACTTTAAGTCCTTAAACGCCTTCTCTTGAGCGTCTTCCCTTACATCCTCTTTTCTTCCATCTTTCCATGCCTACAGAAAAGAAGAAAATCAAAAAAAAAAGAGAAGAAGAAAAGGAATCAGAATCATTTTTCATTTCATTCTTTCTTATTCATAGTTTGTAATTAGCCTAGTGTTATTACATTTGTTTTAGTGTTATTCAGCAACAAAGAGGACTTCAAGAAAGGACTTAAGTCAAGTATCTAGTCTCATTCGAAGAAAGAACCAAGCATCTCGTTGAACCTATCTAGCCACACCTAGCTACTGTCCATTTTCGGTCATCAAAACACCATAGATCAGCCTTCCTTAACCTCATCCTACGGTGTCTTGGGTTCACTTCTTGGGTCTTAAAAGTTAGTTCTTTCAAAGCTTATCTTGAGTTCTAAATTTTTTAGTCATTTAGTTGCATATAACATTCGTGCAATTGTCCTTTCCGTTTGAGTTTTTTCTTCTATTTTTGTTGAGTCAAACACGTTTTTGAAGTGACTGAAATCGAATATTGTTTCAATCTAAAAGCTTAGTTTGGCTAGGCATCGAACTCACGTGAGGTTTTTTATTAATACAAGACGAGCCATCAACAAGCTTGTATCACACCACTAGAGAGTGAGAGAACCTTATTTTCTGAGTGATACACTTGCGAGGTGTTTTTGTTTAAACTAACCTAACGTGTTTGTTGTTGTTGAGTGTTTTGCATCATGTCAGGGACTTCCGCAGGTTCAAAGAGCCCTGAGCCTATCACACCGGAGTTGTTCAGTCTCATCAAGAGCTTGAAAGATAGCATGTGGGGCTAACTACAAGGATATCTTCCTTGGAGACCTCTAAGGACAAGATCGAGTTCCCCTTCAAAGTAAGCTGCGTTCCAAGCAACAAGGAATTCAAATGTTCTGCAGCCTTCTAGGCATGCCCACGGTTTAGGCAACATTGCTTCCCAACCTGGTTGGAGAAACTTTGCTTTTGAGGAGCATATTTCAATCCCTTCTTCTCCAATTATTAATGATAATATGCCTAACAATCCTAACCAATTTCAGAATCCAGTTTATGATAATATGCCTAACTATCCTCACCAATTTTAAAATCCAGTTTATGACCAGGAAGAGGAGGACGATGGGGAGAATGAGGAATGGAGACTAGAATGGATCCCTAATGGACGGAGGAGGCGAGATCAGCCAAGGAGGCACCAAGAAGGGCGACGTAATGATGAATGGAGACGTGAGCCCTATGGAGTCCAGCAAAGGAGAGACCGAGAACCGGAACATGACGGTCTTGGCAAAGTGAAGGTGAAAGTTCCTAGTTTTGAGGGCAAATGTGATCCTGATATGTATATGGCATGGGAGGCGAACATAGAGCAAGTATGGTCATGCCATAAATTTCCCGAACACAAAAACGTACAGTATGCAGCCCTTGAGTTTATTCACTATGCCATGATATGGTCGGATGATTTGGTGAAGGAAAGGAGAAGAACTTTGGATGCACCAATAGCTACTTGGGAGCATATGAAGGCATTGATGAGACCTCGGTTTGTTCCCCAACACTATACAAGGGAATTGAGAAAAAGGTTGGAGAACTTGAGGCAATGATCAATGACTATTGAGGAGACCTATAATGCCATGCAAATGGCCATGGTAAAGGTCAATATGCGAGAAGATGAAGAATCAACAATGGCTATGTATCTTCGTATCCTTAATTCAAGTTTTGCTAACGAAGTAAATCTTTTTCCTTATGGCTCTATGACAGAACTACTCCATCTCGCAATCAAAGTGGAAAGGAAGATGAAAGCAAGAAATCAAGGAGGAAAGGCTTCTTATGGTGTCTCCAGCTCTTGGAGGAACCAAGGGAACCACCAACAAGGAAGTTACAACATGGAAGTGTCAAATAAGGAGAAAATAGCCCCGGAACAAGGAGGACAACATAAAGCACCTTCTGCAGCCCCTCCTAAGCCCACGGCTACCTTTCCTAAGGGAACTCAAGGGAGTACTTCTAACGCTTCATCTCGAGCTAGGTATATAGTGTGTTTTAAGTGTCAAGGTAGAGGACACATGATGAAAGACTGCCCTAACAAGAAAACGTTATTAATCAACCATTTAGGACAATATGAGTCCAAATCTGAGCATGATTTTTGAGCCTAATCTACATGATCATGATGATTTGGATAATGATGGGATTGAATATGAGCAGGGGGATTGTTTACTAGCTAAAAGAGTGTTATTTGACCATCCTAGCTCATTTCTAGCTAATAACTACATGCTTTGTGATCTTGATTCTCATGATGAACCTAATGGGCTTGAAAACGCAGGAAATGATCCTAATAACATGGTTTGTGATGAAAATCATGAGCATGATAATTCCTTGATAGCTAGGAGAACTTTGAGTGCACAACCTGGCCCTTGTGAGGATAACCAAAGAGAGAACTTGTTTCATACTAGGTGTTTGGTTAAGGGAAAGGTGCATAATGTTATCATTGATGCAGGTAGTTGTTGCAACATTGCTAGTACTGAATTGATCTCTAAGTTGCAAATTCCTACATTTTGTCACCCTAGGCCATATAAACTGCATTGGATGAATGATTGTGGTGAATTGAAGGTTAATAGGCAAGCTAAGATCACTTTCACTCTAGGACACTATGAGGATACTGTTTTATGTGATATTGTGCCTATGTAAGCTTGTCATGTGTTATTAGGCCGTCCTTGGCAATATGATAGGAGAGTTATGCATGATGGTTTTACTAATCGGAATTCATTTACTTTTAATGAAAAATCCGTTACTCTAAAACCTATGACTCCCATGCAGATTGCGGAGGCATTTGAGAAGAAGAAGGCAAGTGAACAAGAGCAAGGATAAGCTAAGAAGGGGAGCAAGTTATCGAGGCACCAAGAACCTGCCATAGACACGTCCTCTAGCCAACAGTCTAGTACTCTCCTGGTCACACCCATAAATCAGACTCCTACGGCCTTGTTAGCTTCTAAACTTGAGTTCCAAAGTGAGTACCTACCCTTAGATACCATCTTATTGAGGTTGTGTTAGGAGCTAACCTTAGTGAGTGAAGAAACAAAGGCTATCTTACCCCCTACCATTACAGCCATTCTAAAGGAGTTTAAGGATGTGTTTCTGGAAGAGATACCTCATGGCCTTCCACCTTTGAGAGCCATAGAGCATCAGATTGACCTTATGCCCGGAGCTATACTTCCTAACAGACCAGCCTATAGGATGAACCCTAAGGAGAGTCAAGAGATCCAAAACCAAGTCCAAGACCTCCTAGATAAGGGATATGTTAGAGAAAGCCTTAGCCCTTGCGCCGTTCCTGTCCTATTAGTGCCTAAGAAGGACAACACTTGGAGGATGTGTGTTGATTGTAGAGCTATCAACAACATAACCATTAAGTACCGCCACCCTATTCCCCGCCTCGATGACATGATACATGAGCTCCATGGCGCTACTACATTCAGCAAGATCGACCTTCGGAGTGGCTACCATCATATCCGAATGAAGGAGGGGGACAAGTGGAAGACAACCTTTAAGACTAGATTTGGGTTGTATGAATGACTTGTTATGCCATTTGGGTTAACCAATGCTCCCTCTACTTTTATGCGTTTAATAAACCATGTTTTAAGACAATTCATAGGGAGATTTGTTGTAGTGTATTTTGATGATATCTTAATCTATCGTAGGTCCCTAGAGGAGCATGGATAACATCTAAGGGAAGTTGTATCTACCCTTAGCGCTGAACACTTGTATGCCAACCTGAAGAAATGTAATTTTTGCACTAATGAGGTTATATTTCTTGGTTTTGTAGTGACTGCACAAGGTCTACAAGTGGATGAGGATAAGATTAGAGCTATTCGAGATTGGCCAACACCTACATCCATTATCCAAGTAAGGAGATTCCATGGGCTTGCAAGTTTCTATAGGCGCTTTGTGAGAGACTTCAGTACCATTGTTGCACCCTTGACGGAGATTTGCAAGAAACATGCACCATTTGTGTGGGAAGCAGCTCAAGAACGTGCTTTCAGCAAGCTAAAGTCGGTTCTCACCGAGGCACCCTTACTAGCTCTCTCTGACTTCACTAGGCCTTTCGAAGTGGAGTGTGATGCATCGGGAATTGGCATAAGAGGTGTGCTTATGTTAGAAGGTAAGCCTATTGCCTTTTTCAGTGACAAGCTTAAAGGGGCATGTCTTAACTACTCTACATATGATAAAGAGTTGTATGCATTATTTAAAGTACTTAAGACATGGCAACACTACTTGTAGCCTAGAGAGTTTGAAATATTTTCGGAGTCAAGATAAACTAGATAGGAGGCATGGTAGATGGATGGAATTTATTGAGACTTTTCCCTATGCTATCAAGTATAAAAAGGGAAAAGACAATGTAGTTGCGGATGCTCTTTCTAGGAGGCATACATTGCTAACTACATTGGATGCTAGGGTGTTAGGATTTGTTTACATTAAGGAGCTCTATAAAATTTGATCTTGACTTTGGAGAAACATATAAGCTTTGTGTGCAAAAAGGTTCCTTAGATAAATTCTATTTGTTTGAGGGATTTCTATTTCGAGTAGATAAGGTGTGCATACCTAGGTGTTCCCTTCGTTTGTTGTTAGTGGAAGAAGCCCATAAAGGAGGTTTAATGGGTCATTTTGGGAGGGATAAGACTTATGCTATGATGTACTCACATTTTTATTGGCCACATATGCTTAGGGATGTTGTAAATGTGCTTAAAAGATGTTTAGAGTGCCTTAGAGCTAAATCGAAAGTGAAGCCGCATGGATTTTATACACCTTTGCCAATCCCCACAGCCCCTTGGGAAGACATTAGCATGGATTTCATAGTGGGATTGCCTAGGACTAGAAGAGGGATATTTGTGGTTGTAGATCAATTCTATAAGATGGCTTACTATATTTCTTGTCACAAAACTGATGATGCAGCCAATGTAGCAAATTTGTTCTTTCTGGAAGTAGTTAGGTTACATGGTATTCCAAGGACAATAGTGAGTGATAGGGATGTTAAGTTCTTGAGTTACTTTTGGAAAACTCTTTGGGGAAAGCTAGAAACTAAATTGTTATTTTCTACATCAAGCCACCCCCAAACTGATGGGAAAACAGAAGTAACTAATAGGACCCTAACAACACTTCAAAGGGCTGTCATCAAGAAGAATTTGAAAGAATGGGAAGATGTCTTACCACATGTTGAATTTTCCTATAATAGAGTCGTCGACTCATCTACTTCCATCTCTCCCTTTGAGTGTGTTTATGGTTTTAATCCACTAACCCCTTTTGATCTTACACCGTTACCTAAGAAGGAGCTAGGGGTTTCACGTGTGTGCATATGCATGGCTGGAACATTCATTTAAGTATGTGGACGTGAGAGGTTGAATAAGAGAATTTAGTTAGGCCCAATTGTATTCTATGTTTGCTGGGCTTTATTTAACTCTCTCTCAATGTAATTATTGTAATTAGTTTCTTTTTTCTGTTTTAGAAGAAAAGGCCTAGGATGTATATAAATCTTTTTCTCTCTTCTTTTGTAGTCGGACAAGTTTTATACAAGTTTTGCTGAGAGCATTTCAAAATTGAATCCAAGAGAATTCAATCATTCTTGTCTTTTGAGTTTGTGTGTGTGTCATCTGGCTTTCTCGTACTTGTGTATGTCAATCTCCTTTGGGATTGGTGTTGCAAGTCGAACAAGGCACCCTCTTTATGCTCTCGATTCTCATATCGATTGTGTGGAGTTGTAAGAAGCGGGGTCGAATCGTCACTAGTTTGGTTCTTGGATCTCGAATCCAAGGGTTCTATGATTGTTCTTTTCGGTTCTTCTTGTCTCTTTCTGTTTTCTTGTTTTCATTGTTGTCCATGCTTGTTAATTTTGTGTGTTCTTCATTCTTCAGAACAGGTTGTTCGTCTAGATCCGTTTTTTGCGGCTAATTCCCGTATCACTTACTGAACATCAGGGGGCAAGGGACATCCAGAAGAGCTAAGGAAAGGAACGAGGAAATCAAGGCAGGGAAGCGGCTCACCAAAGACGGGAAGACTGTAGAGAAACTGCGAGGGCGGCTAGGCAAAGGCGCAGGGGCGGCATGAATAGAGGCGTAGGGGCGGCTTTGTACAGGCGCGGGGGCGGATTCTTGACAGAAGCGTCTATCGACTTCTCTACGATAGCAGAACCACGACAAAGGCCAAAGCTTGCTCTTCCAACACTCTCACACTTCACAACTCAACCAAGGGAGTTTGTGAGCAACAAAGGATCATCAACGGAACGCTCCACAAGAATCAAGGATCAAACTTGATTCTTGGAGAAGAAGAAAAAGGAAACGAAGGGAGAAACGAAACAGAAGAGAAACAAGGTGCAACAGCGCATGAACGTGATGAAGAACAAGGGAGGAAGAACTTCACGTTCAGCAAGGTCACAGGAAGCAAGACTGCAGCACTTGAGGGTTGAAGAAAGTGTAAGCAAGAAATGGAAAAAAGGAAGAAAAGACGGGAATATATAGGAATGGGCTGGAAAGATAGATGGAAAGGACGTTCTAGGGTTAGAAGAGGATAAGGAAGCCGGCCCACAAGATAGAAGATCGGATATTCTATGGAAGGAAGATAAAACGAACAAAAACAGATCGGGAACGATCTGTAGCGTATCCGCTGGGGCGGATCGCCCCAGTCGCAGGGACAGATTGCCCCAGTCGCAGGGGCGGATCGCCCCAGTCGCAGGGGCGGATCGCCCCAGTCGCAGGGGCGGATCGCCCGAGTCGTAGGGGCGGATCGCCCCAGTCGCAGGGGCGGATCGCCCCAGTCGCAGGGGCAGATCGCCCCAGTCGCAGGGGCGGATCGCCCCAGTCACAGGGGCGGTCCCTTGTGACTGTGGGGGCAGTGACAATCACAGAAGGCCGTTGGGGCAGCCTTTTTCACCGCAGGGGTGGTGAAGGCAAAACTGGGGTCTTACATCAAATCCCCCCACGAAGAAGTTTCGTCCCGAAACTTGCAACAGCCAGAACGATCACAAAACAACACGGAACGCTAAACACAACTCATATATTCCCACTTGGGGCACGTAACTTAAAATGTTACAAAAGCGTACGCAACTCATCAAATGAAAAACCGAAACAAACAACTATGCTAAAGGTGCATCAAGCTCAACGTTAAACTCTAGATAGTTCCTCTCTAGATACTATCCTCTGTCTCCCAAGTCGCCTCATCAGCTCCTTCCATCGACCACTGCATCTTGATCATCGGTATGTCCTTCGAACGCAAGCGTTCCGTACTACGCTCTAAGACAGCTAACGGATGCTCAACGAACGTGTGGTCTGGCTCGACCACTAGATCCTCATAACTAACAATTTGTCTCGGGTCCGGTATGTACTTCCATAACTGAGACACATGGAAGACGGGGTGAACACCCTCAAGTCTCGGTGACAAAGCAAATATTTTATGCTGCATCTCCAACTGGCTCATGAATCTCAAAAGGTCCGATATATCTAGGACTCAGCTTCGCCTTGACACTGAAACGTTTAACGCCTTGTGTCGGAGATACTCTCAACCAAACCTGAGCTCCCACTTTGAACTCCAAAGGTCTACGCCTCTTATCTGCATAAGATTTCTGCCAACTCTTTGCTGCTAAAATCCGCTCTCACAACACTACCACTCGAGCCATGTCATCCTGGATATGCTCAAGTATTATACCACTAGCACTGCTCGGCTCGTCCCAACACAACGGTGTACGACATCACTGTCCGTATAAAGCCTCATAAGGAGCCATCCTGATCAATGTGTGCCAACTGTTGTTATACAAAAACTTCACTAAGGGAAGGTGATCTGGCAACACCTGTCCCCAGTCCAACACGCAGGCTCTCAACATGTCCTCTAGAGTCCAGATGGCCCGCTCTAACTGAATATCGGTTTTAAGGATGATAAGCAGTCGTGAACTGCAGACTCGTACCTAGGGCGATATGTACTTGCTGCCAGAACCTTGAGTTAAACCGTCCGTCTTTGTCAAAAACTATAGTCCTAGGTACTCCATGAAGTCTCACTATCTATCTAGTGAACTCCTCTGTCAATCGACTTACTGTCCATGTTTCCTTGATCGGAATGAAACGTACGGTCTTCATTAGTCCATCTACTATAACAAATATGGCATCAAAACCTCGACTCGGTCTCAAAATGGTCACAAAATCCATAGAGATGTCCTCTCACTTCCACTAAGGAACGGGAAGTGGGTGTAGCTCGCCTTATGGTTTGATGATGCTCTATCTTGACCTGCTGACAAGTCTCACACTGAGCTACATATCTCGTCTTATTTGGTCTCATACCTCCCCACTAGAAATAACGTATTATATCCTGATACATCTTACTCGCACCGGGGTGCACTGAGTAAGGTGAAAAATGAGCCTCTTGTAGGATCCTCTATCTCAACTCCCGATCTTAAGGCACATATACACACTTTTGGCATCTTAAGATCCCGTCAGCACCTACTGCAAACTGTAGCGCCTCTCCTCGAGACATCCGGTCTCGGATCTGTGTCAAAGCTGGACAACTCTCGTTCTTTTGTCGGATTTGAGCCAACAAATTAGGTACTATCTCCAAGGTGGATAGGTAGCTGTCGGAATCCGAAAAGTGGATATCCATCTCTAGCCATGCAAGGTCTTGTTGTAACTGTGGCTGAGCTGTCAGCCTACCAATCGCCATCTCCCAAGAAGTCTTCCTACTAAGGGCATTAACTGCCACATTAGCCTTCCCCGGGTGGTGTAAGATCTCAAGGTCAAAATCCTTGATCAACTCCAACCATCTCCTCTGATG
Source organism: Fagopyrum homotropicum (assembly GCA_033239125.1). Classification (NCBI taxonomy): domain Eukaryota; kingdom Viridiplantae; phylum Streptophyta; class Magnoliopsida; order Caryophyllales; family Polygonaceae; genus Fagopyrum; species Fagopyrum homotropicum. The sequence goes on from BSWB01000005.1 coordinate 67,879,155, forward strand.
GTTATTCAACTCCCGCTGAGTGAATATGTACTTCAGACTCTTATGGTGTGTGAATATCTGACACGTAGCTCCGTACAAATAATGCCTCCAAATCTTCAAATCGTGAACAACAACAACCAACTTAAGATTAGGGTTAGGGTAATTCTCCTCGTACGTCTTTAGTTGTCTCGACGCGTAAGTAATCACCTTACCCCTCTACATCTGAACACATCCTAAGCCCAGCTTGGATGTGTCGTTGTAAACCACGAAGTCCTCATTGACCTCTGGCTGAGCTAGGATAGGAGCAGGGGTCAACCTCTTCTTCAGCTCCTCAAAGCTCTACAGCCACGGGTCGGACCACACGAACCTCGTAGACTTCCTTAGCAAGGAAGTGAGCGGTCGGGGGATAGTTGAAAAGCCCTCAACAAAACGCCGGTAGTAGCCTGTTAATCCTAAGAAGTTGCGTACCTCCTTGACGTTCTTAAGAGGAGGTCAAGAAGCTACTGACTTGACCTTCGCCGGATCTACCTTGATCCCTTCAGCTGAAACGATGTGACCAAGGAATGCTACCTCGGGCATCCAAAACTCGCACTTAGAGAGCTTGGCGTAAAACTCTCTATCCTATAAGACTTGAAGAACGATCCTCAAGTCTCCTGCGTGCTCCTCTCTAGTGCGAGAATATACCAAAATGTCATCTATGATGATAACTACAAACTAGTCTAGGAAGTCGATGAAGATGTTGTTCATCAACTCCATGAAAACTATGGGCGCATTCGTGAGCCTGAATGACATCACTACAAACATGTAATGGCCATATCAGGTCCGAAATGCCGTCTTGGCTATGTCCTGCTCCCTCATCCTTAGCTGGTGATATCAGGATCTCAGATCAATCCGCGAAAACACTGAAGCTCCTTGCAGCTGTTCCGAAAGATCATCAATACGGGGCAATGGGTACTTATTCTTGATCGTCACCTTGTTCAGCTCGCGGTACTCGATACAGAACCTCATTGACCTGTCTTTCTTCCTGACAAAGAGTATTGATGCGCCCCAAGGAGATACACTAGGGCAGATAAAGCCCTTCTTTGCTAACTCCTCGAGCTGCTTCTTAAGCTCAAGCATCTCGATAGGCGCCATATGGAAAGGAGCTTTAGAGATCGGTCTCATATTGGGGTCCAGATCAATGCCAAAGTCTAGGCTCCTCTGTGGAGGCAAAATTGATGGCTCTCCAAAGACTTCGGAAAACTCGCAAGCTACTAGAATCTCCTCCAAAGCTGAACTCGTATTATCCTTCATGGGATAACACCAAAAAGTCTCGCAGTTCGGACTACACTGATGATTGTACCGGTCTTCCCTAGATCCCATCCTCTAAAGATCTCCACATGGCCTACATTTGTAGTGACCGTTACTGTCCTCTTGCCGATGTCAAGAACTGCTCGATGTCGATCCATCCTATCCATGCCCAAAATAAATTCTTCATGTACATGACGAAGAAATTAGTTGGCCAGTCGCGACCTCCCAATCTAATAGGGGCAATCGCGAACCTCTCGAAGACCTCTAATCTTACCCCATCAGGTAATCCTATAAAGAAAGGTCTACCTTCTACGGTAACTAAGGCCAATCTATCTACACATGCATTAGATATAAAAGAATGCGTAACACCGGTATCAAAAAGAACTCTGACAGGAAAACCATTAATATGAATGGTAATTATGGTCGTTGGAGTGGTCGGCTCCACTGCACTCCTCAACTCATCAACTCTAGCTGAGGCACCTCTGGCTTCAGAAGTACCACCTCCTCGTCCTCTACCCTTACCCGGAGTGGAACCCTGAGGAGTGGTAGAACTACGAACTCTCGACTACTGATACTGAGGTCTTTGTCTTCCTCTTGTAGCACTAGCAGGTGAAGAACCTTGCTGCAATGGCGCCTTGCCCTGACTGTAGAATGCAACTCTATGTCCGGGCTTGCCACAGGAGAAGAAAGTCATAACAGTTTTCTTGCAATCAACTCTTATATGTCCAACACCTCCGTAGTTAAATCATTGTTGTCCTCTGTCGGAACTCTGTATAGACTGATGGAAACCAGAAAGTCCCGGCGTCTGACTACATCCAAAACCCGATGCTCCAACTCCAACACTAGTTGGCCTAGTCCTTTGTCTCTTCTCTAGACCTCCTGTCTGAGAAGCTCTCCTCTGACCTAGTCGGTCTTTCTCATAAGAAGATGCTCTACCCTGATATTCTTTCATGAAATCACAACGGAAACCAACAAGATAAGAGCGTGTAGACTTTTTCAGTCTTTGAGAGAACATGTAAACATGCTGATCCTCAGGTGGTGTAAACGGACCCAACAAAGACAACTCATCCTGAAGCTTGTTGATGATCTCAGTAATAGGCAAATCCTCGAATCCAGCCTCGAGAAAATCCTAAAAACGGTCTCTCCTCATAGCTGTAGGGCAGTCACGATCCCTGATCACCATGTTCATCTGCTCATAACTAGTGACCTTATTAAGCATGGTCCTCCACCAGGAATGAGCCTGATCCTTTAACAACGTTTGTGCTATGTTGACCCGACGTCCCTCTAGGCAACTAGTAGCCTCCATACCAAAATCCAATTGTCTCAGCCACAACTCGACCTCTAATCCAGTCTTCCTTATGAACGTGGGAACCTTCAACTGGTCAAAATCCTTCAACCAATTGTCGGGCCTCGGATCTCTCGCCTCAGCCAGAACTCTGGTAGGCTTAGCAACTCAAGCAGCGGGGTAACGACCTGGATAACTCTTTGCAAAACCTCAACTGATCTTGCGACTGGTGGTGCTGGTGCAAGTCCTCTAGTTCTGATGGCCGCCTCAACTCTCTGTACGTAATCGCAATATGCGGAAGTTCCTGTGGATACTCGACTGGACTCCGTCGATTGTGCTCATTGTGCTCCAGACCTAGCAGCGGTCACATTCCCATTCTCAGGAACAATTCTTTTACTAACTTCTCCAGCGAACGCCTCAATGTAGGTGGCTTAGCAACTGGGACTTGACCCCGACTTCTAGCTAGTGGAAGTCTACCTGCACGTCCTCATCCACGAACAGCAGGTGGAAGAGGTTGTCGACCCCTTCCTCGCCCCACAGCAGATTTAACTCTAGTACGTGCCATGTGCGATAGGGTTATAGATATATAAGACTATATATAAGGCCACGCTACAACTAAAGCAGAAATCCAAGAAAGACATATAAAGGCCAATATAGAAGAAACTACACTGTTGAGATCCATGGAGGTAGTGGTGGTCGCCCGTACATCTATCCCAAACCGACAAGTTTAAAACAAACACCCCCTTTTAAAAACGTAGACCCCTTACAAGTTCTGTTTATTTATCCATCCGACCTTTAGAAGATTTCGAGTGCCATTGTTGTCATCCTAGAGCTCTGATACCATATTGTAACACCCCAAGTTCTAGGAACTCGAAGAGTTACGGGCTAGGACCTCACAATGGGTCCCGACCATCAGAGTAGAAACGATACAACGGATCTTACAACAAGACACAAACAAATGAAAACAAAAAACTCAATATATAACCAAAGGTTTAAACAAGAGCAAGCATAAAACACTCGCAGCCGAGTTCAAAACAAAAAGGAAAGCAACAACATAAACCCGATCCGTCCTATAATGTATGGGAACCCCGGCTAATCACACCGTCCGGATCACTCAGCAGCATCCTGAACCTGTGGAACATCTACAACACCGGTATAAACCGTTAGCTAACATTCTAGATATCAGAAAGACGGTAAAGGCACAAACACACATAAGGTAAAATAAACACATCAACATGCTCACAAACAGCCGATTATTATCTTTAATTAAGGTCAATCCCATTACTAACTCAACTTATGGTTGTTACACGAGAATCGCTACGACCTCGCCTCCGTCCCCTTTCACCAACAAGAATAGAACGTATGCATCCTTCTGTCACCTGTTGGACAGGTCGCGAGAACACCTCCCAATTTCCACATTATGAATTAGACAAGCGGTAACCGCCCTATTATAATACACTTTGGGCCAATTATGATATAACTGGTCAATCTTATTCCGGTTATCAATTATAACAAAATAACAACACAAACAAGCCAAAACAATCAAACCAATACGCGGGATGAAGCTAAGTAAGTCCAACAGACTTACCTCACTCATATAACTGAGCCAACAACTCACAAAACCTCAAGAAAGCGGTACATTAGATAGCGGTATGTGCCCTACTTCGACGGGAAGGTAGGGCTGGAGGTTGAGCACTGGATTGGGCACGTGGAGTCCGCCTTGGAGGCGATCCGCTGCCTGGAGGACAGACCGGTAGAGATAGTGCAGATGTTATTCCGAGAATAGGCCTAGTATTGGTGGATGACTATTCAAGGTGGTGTTACTAGGATGGATCACTTCTTGAGCGTTGTTAAAGAGAGTTTTTGCCCGGTTTCACTCAGGAGGGATCAAGTGCAGGACTTGGAGGCAGGATTTGAGGATGTCCCGGTTATCGAGGCTATTAGCGGTTCCGTCAGGAGTTGGCCTTATTTGGTCCGCCGCACCTCCGGCGGACAAACATGTCTAGTTGTTTTCCAAGAGATTGAGGGAGTCTACCCGTGCTTACCTTGCGGGATTCCGCTGTGACTCCCTAGTGGAGTAACAGGACCGAGCTTCGGCATACAAGAGAGACCGACCAGGGTCTAGGAGAATGGCATAGTCTGGAGGGCTGGACAAGAGGCAAAGGACAGTACCATCTGGTTCAAGAGCAGAAGCCCCAGGACAGGGTCATAGCCAGACTCAGCGGTGTTCTGGACCACAACATCCTGTATAGGCATCACATAGAGGTCGGTAGTGTTACAATTGCGGCGGGTAAGGGCATATGCGAGCTGCGTGCCCGAGGACGACAGTGACTTGTTATGTTTGTTGCCAACCTGGACATTGAGCCACTTGTTTCCGTCAGGGCCCGGCACCGTCTCAACAGGGTTCTTCACCTGCTGGCATTCCTAGTGGTGGATAGAGGCCACCCTAGCGTCAGACATAGAGTCAGCACTAGCAGCGAGCCCCATGATATCCTCAGGCACAGCGTTCTGCCCAAGGGAAAGGTAGAGTTAGGGGACGTGGTGGAGGCACCACGAAGCCCAGAGGAACTCAGGCCAGGGTATTCGAGTTGAGGAGCGTAGTTGATCAAGCAACACCGACATCCACAGGTACTATTCAAATTCACGGCTTTCCGGTCCGAGTTTTGTTTGATACGGGTGCGACCCACTCCTTTATATCCGATGATTGTGTAGCTAGGTTGTCTTTAGATACGTAAGAGGGGAGACCCTTCATTATCGGGCTACCCGACGGGGGTAAGGTTAGTGGTACCCGAGAGGTACACGGTTCTCCCATTCGTTTGGGAAACTGTGCTTGGTTAGCCGACTTCTATGTCATGCACTTGATGCATGAAGAAGTCATCCTAGGCATGGGTTGGATGGACCACCACCGAGCCATTTTGGAAATCAACTGGAGGACCTTGATGGTCGCCAAAAAGACGGGACACGAGGTGATTTTCCGAGGTTGAGACCTCGTAAAGGCGATACAGTCATTAGCGCGGTCCGAGCCGCGAGACTTATTGGGCAGGGATGCGAGGCCTTCTGGTGGTATGCCATGAAGGAGGAGACAAGTCCTTTATTGGAGGCGATTCCCGTGGCTTGCGATTTTGAGGACGTTTTCGGGGAGCCACCCGGGCTACCACCGTAGAGGAGTGTTGATTTTGCCATTGAGTTGGAGCCCGGCACGAGGCCAATCTCCAAGGCTTCATACCGCATAGCGCCGATCGAGATGTTGGAGTGAAGAAGCAACTCGAAGAGTTGGTAGAGAGGGGCTTCATAGCCTAGCGTTTCCCCTTGGGGTGCACCGATCCTCTTCGTCAGGAAGAAGGATGGATCTTTGAGGCAATGCATTGATTACCGGGAGTTGAGCAAAGTCACCATTAAGAAAAAGTACCCGTTACCGCGCATTCATAATTTGTTGGACCAGTTGCAGGGAGCCTCCACATCAGCTGAGGGTGAGAGAGGAGGACGTTTCGAAGATGGCATTCAGGACGAGATATGACCATTGTGAGTTTGTCGTGATGCCATTCGGGCTCACGAATGCACCCGCCGTCTTCATAGAGTTGATGAAACAACATCTTCATTGACTTCTCGGACCAGTTCATAGTAGTGTTTATAGACGATATCTTGGTTTACTCCCGGAGTAGAGAGGAGCATGCGGGACACCTGAGGACGGTGCTTCGAGTCCTTCAGGATAGAGAGTTTTACGCTAAGCTCTCTAAGTGCGAGTTCTGGATGTCCGAGGTGGCCTTCCTGTGTCATATACTTTCCACAGAGGATGTCATGGTTGACCCGGCGAAGATTGAGTTTGTTTCTTCATGGCCGCCTCCTAGGACGGTCAAGGAGGTGCGCAGTTTCTTGGGCTTAGCGGGATACTACCGCCGATTTGTTGAGGGTTTCACCGTGATTGCACGGCCACTCACTTCCTTGTTAAGGAAGTCTACCGGGTTCGTCTGGTCCGAGCGATGTCAACACAACTTCGAGGAGCTAAAGAGGAGGTTGACCTCTGCTCCAGTGTTAGCCCAACCTGAGGGCGTAGAGGATTTTGTAGTGTATAGTGACGCCTCCAAGCTAGGCTTGGGGTGCGTTTTGATGCAGAGGGGTAGGGTTATTGTGTACGCTTCTCGTCAGTAGAAGTTGTACGATGAGAATTACCCTACCCATGATCTTGAGCTAGCTGCAGTGATTCATGCCCTTAAGATCTGGCGGCATTACTTGTACGGGGCTACATGCCAGAATTTCATAGACCAAGAGTCTGACGTATATATTCACTTGGTGGGAGTTGAATAACCTCCAGAGAAGATGGTTAGAGTTGATTAAGGATTTTGATTTGGAGATTTTGTACCATTCGGGGAAGGCGAACGTGGTCATCGCCGTTTTGAGTTGGAGGACTGATGCGGGTTGGGGCCGCAAATGACTAGATCTAGACTGGGAATCCTTGAAACCAACAATGACGTATTTCCTTGACCAATGACACAAAATTCAGATTGTTAGAATAAGAAAATGACGATGGAAAGATGGAAGAAAAGAGGATGAAAGGGGACGTAGGATTTATGGTAGAAGTAGATCCAAAAGAACCAAAAGACTCCCTTACAGGAACCTTGATCAGATTGATCAAAACCCAAGCAAGATGATGCCTTCAACCCTTTCTTCTATAACCTTACACAAGCCTTCAATGGAGACAAGCACAAGGAGGGACTAATATTGACTAGTAGCACCAATCTCTAAAGAGATTAACACACACAAGAACAATCTAGCAGGGATTCACAACAATTTAATCAATGGCTCACTTTATTGATTGAATTTTCTGAATAGCAACAAAAGCTCTCAAAGAGACGGTTTATCAATTGGCTGAAATCTATCTAATCGGGAAAGAAGCTAAGGGAGATTTTTTATATGGCTAGAAAGCCTCCTATCTAAAAAAAGGAATAACATTTGTCAAAAAGACAATAAAACAAATAAAAATAACCCTTAAAATGTTTTGAACCTAAAGGTTATATAAAAAGTCTTTCATTTTATACCAAAAGATGATATAAAATACAAAAGAAGCTCCAAAAGCCTCAATCTTCCATTTCTTGCAATTCTGGAACAAGTGTCTCTTATTTGCTCTTGCATGGCTCCAAATCACATGTACATGGTCTCCCTTCCACGTCCAAGTCGTCGAGAATCGACATTAACGTGACTAAGGAAGCCTCAGTCAGCAATGGATCATCAATGGTCTCCTTAGGAGCTAAGGACACCAACAAGTTTGACACCTCCTCTTGAATTGCTCTTGCCTTGATCTAGTGATTGGCCCTTGCATTGTAGGACTAGTAGGGGTTGTTGGCGATGGTCCCTCATCAAGGACACCTCGAGAGGAGGCTATAGCACGGCTTACGGTTAAGCCACAATTGTAGAGGGTTTGATAGAGTTAGAGATGGATATTCGGTTCCCGGTTACGGAATGCCGTTTGTCCGAGTTAGAGGTACTACCTGACCTGTCCATTGAGCACCAAATTGACCTTATTCCCGGCGCCACACTCCCAAAAAGACCAGCTTACCGAATGAACCCAAAGGAGAGTCAAGAGATCCAAGCACAAGTTCAAGACCTCCTAGACAAGGGCTACGTGAGGGAGAGCTTAAGTCCGTGCGCCGTGCCCGTGCTCTTGGTGCCTAAGAAGGACAACATATGGAGGATGTGTGTTGATTGTCGAGCTATCAACAACATCACCATCAAGTACCGCCACCCTATTCCCTGCCTAGATGACATGCTTGATGAGCTACATGGCGCCACCACCTTTAGCAAGATTGACCTACGGAGTGGCTACCATCAAATCCGAATGAAGGAGGGGGAAGAGTGGAAAACAACCTTCAAAACTAAGTTTGGTTTGTATGAGTGGCTAGTTATGCCATTTGGGTTAACTAATGCTCCTTCTACTTTTATGCGTCTAATGAATCATGTTTTGAGACGTTTTATAGGGAAGTTTGTTGTAGTATACTTTGATGACATCTTAATCTATAGCAGGTTCCTAGAGGAGCATGAAGAACATCTAACGGAAGTAGTTCTTACCCTTAGGGCTTAACACTTGTATGCTAATCTTAAGAAATGTAGCTTTTGCACTAATGAGGTTATATTTCTTGGTTTTGTAGTGACTACACAAGGCCTACAAGTGGACGAGGAGAAGATTAGAGCAATCAAAGATTGGCCCACGCCAACCTCCATCAGACAAGTAAGGAGTTTCCATGGGCTTGCAAGCTTCTATAGGCGCTTTGTGAGAGACTTTAGTACCATTGCCGCACCCTTGACTGAAATCTGCAAGAAGCATGCGCCATTTGTGTGGGAGGAGGCGCAAGAACGTGCCTTTAGCAAGCTGAAATTGTTCTTAACCGAGGCGCCCTTGCTAGCTCTTCCCGACTTCACTAGGCCCTTTGAAGTGGAGTGTGACGCCTCAGGCATTGGCATAGGCGGCGTGCTCATGCAAGAAGGTAAGCCTATTGCCTTCTTTAAGTGAAAAGCTCAAAGGAGCATGTCTTAATTACTCTACCTATGATAAAGAGTTATATGCTTTGTTTAGAGTGCTTAAGACATGGCAACACTACTTGTGGCCTAGAGAGTTTATTTTGCATTCCGATCATGAGTCTTTGAAGCATTTTCAGAGTCAAGTTAAACTAGATAGGAGGCATGGTAGGTGGATGGAGTTTATTGAGACTTTCCATATGTTATCAAGTATAAAAAGGGAAAAGACAATGTAGTGGCGGATGCCCTCTCTAGGAGGCACACATTGTTGACTACATTGGATGCTAAGGTATTAGGCTTTGTTTACATTAAGGAGCTCTATGAATCTGATATTGATTTTGGTGATACATATAAGTTATGTGTGCAAAAAGGTTCCTTAGATAAATACTATTTGTTTGAGGGATTTTTGTTTCGAATTGATAAGGTGTGCATACCTAGGTGTTCCCTTCGATTGTTGCTAGTAGAGGAAGCCCATAAAGGAGGTTTAATGGGTCATTTTGGGAGGGATAAAACTTATGCTATGCTGCACTCACACTTTTATTGGCCACACATGCTTAGGGATGTTGAAAATGTGCTTAAAAGATGCTTAGAATGCCTTAGAGCTAAATCTAAAGTGAAGCCTCATGGATTGTACACACCTTTGCTCATCCCAACAGCCCCTTGGGAAGAAATTAGTATGGACTTTATTGTGGGATTACCTAGGACTAAAAGAGGTAGGGAACTCGATTTTTGTGGTTGTAGATCGTTTCTCAAAAATGGCTCACTTTATTGCTTGTCACAAAACTGATGATGCGGCCAATGTAGCTAATCTATTCTTTCGGGAAGTAGTTAGGTTACATGGAATTCCGAGGACAATAGTAAGTGATAGGGATGTTAAGTTCTTAAGTTATTTTTGGAAGACTCTTTGGGGAAAGCTAGGTACGAAATTGTTATTTTCTACATCAAGCCACCCCCAAACTGATGGGCAAATGGAAGTAACTAATAGGACTTTAACAACACTTTTAAGGGCTGTCATCAAAAAGAATCTAAAGAATGGGAGGATGTCTTGCCACATCTTGAATTTGCCTATAATAGAGTTGTGCATTCGTCTACTTCCATCTCTCCATTTGAGTGTGTTTATGGTTTTAATCCACTAACCCCTTTTGATCTTACACCGTTGCCTAAGAAGGAGCGAGTGGATTTAAGTGCTAAAACGCAGGTTGAACACATCAAGGAGCTACATAGGAGGACAAGGATTAAGCTTGAGGAGAAAAGCAAATACAACGCAGCCAAGGCAAACCAAGGAAGGAAGAAGGTTACATTTGAGGCCGGTGACCTTGAATGGCTGCACTTGAGGAAGGAGAGGTTTCAACAACTTTGGAAGTCCAAGCACTCTCCAAGAGGAAACGGACCTTTCAAGGTGCTACACAAGGCTCGGTGACAATGCCTATGTGCTAGACTTGCCGGACGACTATGCTTGTGGTCCCACATTCAATGTGAGGGATCTAAGCCCTTTTCCCCCCCTTAGTGATGATCAAGGAAATTCGAGGTTGAATTCTTTTAAAGAAGGGGAGAAAGATGAAGGGTCATCCGAGCTAGCTCCATCTTCAACACCACAAGGAGCCCTAACATGAGCTCAAGCCAAACGCCAAGCGGAGAGGGATGCTATCTTCCTAGCCATGGTTCAAGAAGCTCACCCAAGCTCACCTCCAATGAGTTCAAGGCCCGTCATGATGCTTAGCCACATTGAACCAGCCAAGAAGAAGTTGAATGGAGCATAAGATGAAGGCTCACGTGAGCATGTGCATGGATGAAGGCTGGCGTAAAGGCTGGCATGAAAAGCTAGTTAGAGAGTGTTAAATAAAGCCTAGAATTAGTCTATTTTATGGTTTTATTTAAAACACTCTAAATTGTAATTATTGTTTTTATTTCTTTTCTATTTTTAGGAGAGAAGGTCTAGGTTGTATATAAACCTTTCTCTCTTCTTTTTGTAGGGAGATTTCGTTAAAACACATTGCCTAAGTGCCAAAATCGAACCCTTTTGAGGTCAGCCTATTGTCTTGTGAGAATTGTGGTGTTTGCATAGCTTTCTCGTTCTTGTGTGTGTCAATCTCCTTCGGTTTGGTGCTACAAGTCGAATCGAAGAAACCTCTTCGTGCCTTCGATAACTCTAGATCGATTGTGTGAAGTTGTAAGAAGCGGGGTTGAATCGTCATCGGTTTGGTTCTTGGATAATCGAATTCAAGGGTTCTATCGTTTTGTTCCTTTCGGTTCTTCCTTCCTATTTTCGTTCCTCCCTCTTTGTTTTGCACGTTTTCATTCATTCTTGTTTGCTGAATTTCGTTTGCTTCTATTCCCGAAAACAGGTTGCTCGTCTAGATCCGTTCTTCGCGGCTAATCCCCGTATCACCTCTAAAAGGTGGAAGGCCAGCCGGAATCTCATCGGGAAACACATCACTAAACTCATCTAGAATAGCTAGGATGGGCTTAGGTAGGGTGGCCTTGGCTTCATCACTCAAAGTCACTAAGCTCTTGCACAATCTCACAAGAATGGCATCTAAAGGGGTGTAATCTAGGATGTACTCCTCCTTGGATGCTAGAAGGACACTAGAAAGGTGTGGCTAATAGGGTGGTACTAATCTTGGCCGTGGGTTCTGTGTTAGACTGTGAGTTATCCCCACTCTTTTTCACCTCAATTTGCTCCACACTCAACTCCTTCTTCTTCTCATAAAATTTAGCAATCTGCAATGGTGTCATAGGCTTAAGAGTTAGTGTTTGACCATTAAATTCAAAGGTATGCCTATTAGTAAAACCATCATGCTTAACTCTCCTATCAAATTGCCATGGACGTCCCAAAAGAATATGACAAGCTTGCATGGGAACTACATCACAAGTAATGGTGTCCTCATAGCTACCTAAAGTGATAGTAACTCTAGCTTGCCTATTTACTTTTAATTCTCCACAATCATTCATCCAATGCAATTTGTAAGGCCTAGGGTGATAAAATATGGTAATTTGCAACTTATTAATCAAATCAGTGCTAGCTATATTGCAAGAACTACCTCCATCTATGATCATATTACACACCTTCCCTTTAATTAGACATCTAGTATGAAAAAGATTCTCTCTTTGATTATCCTCACACGGAGCTAGCTTAGCATGCAAAGTTCTTCTAGCTATTAATGATTCTCCATGCTCATATTCAATGCCCTCATCACTATCACTACCAATTTCATGCAATCCTTTAAGGTGGGTATTATCATCATTTCATGCTCATCCTCACTCTCATATTGTCCAAATTGATTTAAAATCAGAATTTTCTTATTAGGACAATCCCTCATGTAATGACCTCTACCTTGACATTTAAAACACACAATATCTGTAGAACGAAGAGTAGAGTTAGAGGTACTCCCTTTAGGACCACTTGAAGGCTCATTCAAGGGTCTAGAAGATGAATGAGGTGTTGAGCTCCTTCTTTGTGCTCCTTGGTCCATGGTTGATGCTTTTCGGTCCTCCTTGGTGGATGTAGGCTCACGGCTGTAGAATCCTTGGGGCCGGTTGTTTTGTGTTTTCCATGAGCTTGTAGCTCCAAAGCTTGTCTTGGCACCTTGGTTCCTAGCCTTTGTCTTCTTCTCTACTTTGATTGCCAAATGCAGCAGCTCCACCATGGTACTATAAGGATACAAGTCAATTTCATTAGCAAAAGATGAGTTTAAAATGCGTAGATACCTAGCCATTGTAGACTCCTCATCTTCAACCACATTAGCTTTCACCATTGCCATTTGCATAGAGGTGTAGACCTCTTCGGCACTCATGGCTCCTTGTCTAAGGTTCTCCAACCTTTGCCTCAGCTCCATAGCATAATGTTGAGGTACAAAACGAGCTCTCATCAAGGCCTTCATTTGTTCCCATGTAGTGATGGCGGATCCAAGATTCTTCTCGTTTCCTTGACAAGATGATCCCACCATACTAGTGCATAGCCTTGGAACTCCAATGATGCAAGCTGGACCTTCCTTTGCTCTCCAAAGTGATGGCAAGACCAAATTTGCTCCAATTTAGTCTCCCAATCCATGTAAGCATCCGGGTCACACTTGCCTTCAAATCTGGGGATCTTGACCTTCACTTTCCCTATAGATGCCATCTAGCTCTTGATTGGCCTAAATGACTTATATTCTTGTCCTCTCCTTGGCTGTGGGTGACACCTAGGGAACTCTCTCCACACACCTTCTTCCTCAACATCCTCTTGTGGCTCCTGAAAATCATCCACAAAACCTTGCACATTAGGTGTTCTAGGAAGAGTGTTAGCATGTCTCATACCTTGCCCTTGAGGGGTTCTTTGGGGTGATTCAGGGGCTGTTTCTCTAGGGGCATCTCTAGATGTGCCTCCTAGCTCGAAAATGGACCTCGGCTGTGGCGTGGCCGTGGGTGCTGGTCGAGGCTCCAAAGTGTTAATCCGGTGTGTCAATCTTGCCACCGAATCCATTAGTTGCTTCAACATAGCAAATGTCTCCGGGTGCATTGGCTCACTGCTGTGGGACTTGCTTGGACTACTAGACCTAGACATGATCAAAAAACAAACAAAACAAGTAAACTAGTTGAATTAGATAAAACAGAAAATTCTCACAAGTGTTTATTCTCACTCTCACACTCAAGTTGTGTTGATCACAAGCTATTTGATGCAATTGACTTGGATGGATTAAAACTCCTTCTAAGATCAATGCCTTAGCTCAACTAGCACACTCCTTGACTTGAAAAAGGGTGATACACGGCTGCTTGAAGGTTCACAACAGAAAATGTCAAGATAGACACTAAGAAGCAGAAATAAGACTCAAGACTCAACTAGTATGGCTTGCAAGCAATGTTAACTAGCTATATCAAACACAAAATACTCAAAAAAGACACAAGACTCAAAGATAGATGCAAAAGGCTGATATGGACTCGAAAAGATGGTAAACTCAAGATATGATAGAATTAGAGTAAAACAAGGAAGATAGACACACAAGAGACTAAGAAGAGAGCTTCACTTACCTTGTCCTTATGCAATGAAGAGAGATATGGCCGGCTGTGGTGTTTAACGTTGGCTTTTGGGTAATGGTGATGGATAAGAAATGAGGTAGGTAACTCTTGTTTGTAGTCTCAATGATCCTTTCACAATCAGATTGCAAAAACACTTGTTTTTCTAGCTTCTACACAACTTAAGTTAGTATAGAATATGATATGAAATGTATGATATGTAGGATGATGAAAATATTTGTTTTTCTTTGTTTTTCTTTTGTGTTCCTTGGCTGACGTTTTGTGGAAGAAAATAGGAGAGAGGAATGAAATGAAAAATTGAAAAGAAATAAGAGATAACTAACTAGAAGTAGTCTCTTGTTGTTGCTACAAATAAGGAACTTTTGTGGCCTCTCTCTCCTACTTGCAACGAATGATTTGTTTTGGAGCGTGGTCCTCCTTTTTTTTTTTTTTTTGAACGGTTATTTGCCAAGAGGATGCAGCTGGACATTTTGGATGAAGAAAAGGCCGATGAAGGTGATGTAGAGTGGCTGAAAAAATGGTGGTTTTGGCTTGGCTTTCTCTCTTCTCCAATAAACACAAGAAACAAAGCAAATTAGACTCAAATAGACTCTTAAGATGAAGCAAATGACTCAAACAAAGAAAAGACTCAAAGAAGATACTCAAACCGTCAATGGTGATGGCTGATTCCGGACTCCCAATCAACTAGCTCTGATACCACTTTGATGCGGGTTGGGGCCGTAAATGACTAGATCTAGATTGGGAATCCTTGAAGACCAACGATGGACGTTTTTCCTTAACAAATGGCACGCAAACTAAGATTGTTTAGAACCAGAAATGACATTGGACAAAAGGGAAGAAAGAGAATGAAAAGGAACGTGGAATGTTTAGTAGAAGTAAATCCAAAAGAACCAAAAGACTCCCTTACAAGAACCTTGATCAGTTTGATCAAAACCCAAGCAAGATGATGCCTTCAACCCTTTCTTTTATAACCTTACACAAGCCTTCAATGGAGACAAGCACAAGGAGGGAGTAGTATTGACTAGTAGCACCAATCTCTAAAGAGATTAACACACACAAGAATAATCTAGCAGGGATTCACAACAATTCAATCAATGGCTCACTTTATTGATTGAATTTTCTAAATAGGAACAAAAGCCTCTCAAAGAGACGGTTTATCAATTGGCTGAAATCTATCTAATTAGGAAAGAAGCTAAGGGAGACTTTTTATATGCCTAGAAAGCCTCCTATCTAAAAAAAGGAATAACATTTGTCAAAAAGACAATAAAACAAATAAAATAAATAAAAATAAACCTTAAAATGTTGAACCTAAAGGTTATAAAATATCTTTCATTTTATACCAAAAGATGATATAAAATACAAAAGAAGCTCCAAAAGCCTCAACTTCCATTTCTTGCAATTCTGGAATAAGTGTCTCTTATTTGCTCTTGCATGGCTCCAAATCACGTGTACATGGTCTCCCTTCCACGTCCAAGTCGTCTGGAATCGTCATTAACGTGACTAAGGAAGCCTCAATCAGCAATGGATCATCAATGGTCTCCTTAGGAGCTAAGGACACCAACAAGTTGGACACCTCCTCTTGAATTGCTCTTGCCCTTGATCTAGTGATTGGCCCTTGCATTGTAGGACTAGTAGGGGTTGTTGGCGATGGTCCTTCATCAAGGACACCTCGAGAGAAGGCTATAGCACGGCTTACGGTTCAGCCACAGTTGTAGAGGGTTTGATAGAGTTAGAGATGGATATCCGGTTCCCGGTTACGGAATGCCGTTTTTCCGAGTTAGAGGTACTACCTGAACTGTCCGTTGAGATTCAGTAGAAGCCGGAGGGATGTCCCATTTTGTTGAGGATCAGATATAGGATGTCTAGAGGCAAGGCATCGTAGTATACCGTAGGAGCAGACGGCTTATTGAGACATGTTACGCTCAGGATGTGTGTGTGAATCGCAATAAGCTTTAAATTTATACTCGTTATATTTATCCTAACTCCTAGCGAACCCGCAGTGTACGGGACGTTTGTAGTAGGGATAGTATTCCGAGGTCGAACACAAAGACTAAGGTGAAATCGAGTCAAACAATGGTCATAGATAGTGTGGATCTAGTCTAAGAAAGGAGAAAGGAATAAAGAAATGAAAATCATGATGTTTTTGGTTGGTTTTTGTGGTGATCAAGTAAAGATCACAAATCAAGCAAGATAATAAAACAATCTAACAATCTAAGCTAGCAAGGTAAACAAGTAACTCAAAACACAAGTATGTGATCAAGAGAGAAAAGTGGATTCTAGAGGTCAAGATTTCCGGTTATGGCATTGGACTCAAGGTTCTAAGGATTCTAAGGACAAGCTGCGGTGTTGGGAAAGAGAGTTTCACTAATGGAAGTAATTACCGGGTAGGTCTCTCCCTTCACTAGTCCCGCATCAAACTCCTATTACCGGGTAGGTCTCAAGGGGTTAAAGTAGGGAATTCTACACAAACCGGATACTACTTAAGGGGTAACTCTCTCCTTACCGGGTAAGTCTCGGAATAGGGAAGTCTCAAGCAATAATCCTAGCACACTCGATCCAATAGCGGCTTATGAGACTCACTACTACCTAGTATTCATCATCTTAGGTATCTAAGGTCGGAAATCATCGGGTAGATCTCTTCCCTCACTTAGATTGATAGCATTAGGTGATCCTAAGCTAAATTAGGCTTAATAAACACTAGGATTTAACAACCTAACACCCTAACATACAGATTCATCAATTAGAGAGCAACAAGAGAATAAATCGGGCTGTTCTACAGCTAAATCGGCCGATCTGCTGATGATCAGGGCGATTTTTCTGACTGGTTTGGGTTTCGTGCATACAAATCATCCTAAACTAACATATAAGTCCATTATATCATCACCCTAGCCATAACCATCAATCCATCACTCCAGAATCACAATAAACTAGCCAATAGTATGCATATCAAGATCCAAAATCATCATACAAGCATACATAGTTCTCATAGATGAATAATGAAAGATAAGCAAGTAGAATCAATTAATCTCAGCTGAATCTAAGTTGTAGCAAGACTTACAAACTCTTAAATGAAGATCCAAAACGTTCCTAACAATCCTTGCAATAGTTCTTCAATCCAAGACTCCAAAAATAACTCAAAATCACTCAAAACCTCACTATTACTCTTAGAATGGTGTTCTTCTTCTTCCTTCAATCCTTGAGAGTTTTCTTCTCCTCCCTATGGATGAGTTCTTCAATCCAAGACTCCAAAAATAACCCAATGGATGAGTTATGAATGAGAGAATGTGGGAGAGGAGAGATGCTTAGCAACAACTTGCAGGACCACTTATATTCTCCACCAAGAGCAAGGCCGGATCAAGAGATCGTGGGACACGTGGCTTAAGCTGTCAAAGGCAGGAAAATCGACCCAGAGGAATAAATCGGCCAATTTTCCTGGTGGTTGGTCCGATTTTCTTCAGCAGAAGTATGCTATGATCGTCTAGCCATGAGTTGCTCCATCGCTTGCACCAATAGTGGTCTTTGTGTCCTTTGTTGCTCCAATTATGCTCCTTCAAAGCTTTGGATGTGTACCACCATGAGGCTTGACCCTCGAATGTATCGGTTAATGTCCAAAAGACCCCCGAAATACCTACAAAGCAATGCACAAGTCCGTGTAGACGTCTATCTCGACATATTACGTGAATTGAATGCAAACGTCGTGAATTAGTGCTAAACCATGCATGAATTAGTGAGAAATCTATCTAAATGATTATCTAAACCTAAGTCATAAATCGTGTTATCAAAAATACCCCATACTTAAGGTTTGCTCGTCCCCGAGCAAATTCTCAACCATAAACTACAAGATAACATGATTTATGTATGCAGAAAAATGGCAAAATCTTTTTGGGTTTGTGCTTCTAATTGGATCACCTTCATAGTCATGTTTCATGGCAATGGGCAAGCAATCTTGCATCAAACAAGTGAAGGCATGGAAAGACAATTGTACTTAACTCGAAAGCATGCATGAAATGTAAAAATGAAGAAGTCAAGATGATCAAGAGCATCTTCAATCTAAATTACTAAGTCTTACAAACATTCAAATAGGTCATAAGGACTTGTAAAATAGAAGGCCAAGAAACGTTGTGATTAGGTGGGAATTTTCTAGGCTATGTGGTGCTAATCCGGGAAAGGAAATAAACAACCACAACTTCACATTTCTTATCAACTTCCCTCAAGTGTATATTTTTCTTCATTTTCTTTTCTTTCTTTTCTTTTATTTTTGAGACAATGGCATTGGTGTACAAAAGCCGAAACCTTGGTGATTAGCCATCCTCGGGCTTTTTCTATTTTTCGAGGTGCATCTACACCGGGCACACATACCAAAGCTCGTTAGGACTATCGGTTTATTTGACTTTGGCAAGGCACCAACACCCGATCATGTGAAGTGTGCCGAGTTACTTGTCATTTAACCCGATGTCCCCAAACCTATATTTTTGGCTACACTTTCACAACAATTTCAGCACTTCATTCATGACATTCCCTTCATCAACAACTTCACCCCACACTTGCTTTTCACACACATCAACACACTAACATGCTCCTATTCCCGGATGGGTCAAAAGAGGTCAAATTTATCTCAATTGAGGTGCTCAAGCAACATGATCAAGATGAGAAGTAGAGGAAGATGAATTGCCTCATTCATTCCTAGATGGTGTGCAAGAACTAGCATGTAATTTCGACCTTCAATAATCAATCCATTCTAGGCAAACATCATGATCACAAATCATTCATGGAATTCAAGAGAAGTACTTCAAGTCCACATATACATTCATCAATTTAACACATAAGGCCATCCATAGCCAATCCACAAGACAAGATTCATCATTAGGGTCATATCCAAGCTTTAGAAGCACTAAAAATTTTTAAAATTTTCTGAATTTTTTTTTTGGATTTTTCGAAATATGTATGTACAATGCAAGACATAACGAAACGTGTGACTAAAAGAAACTATCCTAGATGCTAATCATGCAAGTGATCATTAAAACCCCACCCCATACTTAGAAACACATTGTCCCTAATGTGTAAACTAAATAAAGAAGTGAAAGAGAGTCCTCACAATGTAAAATTGGTGGTGCTTTGGTATTTCGGTTCACATTGGATGATGATGGTGGATGATTGATCAAGGATGGTATAGAGCTCTTGATGTTCATTATGGTGTCGGAACCCGCGCTTGGCACCGCAAGCCGTCCAAGTTCCACGTCCGCTCCACCCATGCTTGATTGGAGATCATCACTTTCCTTTACAGAGGAAAAATCGCCCCAACTGCCCAGGAAAATCGGCCGATCTGCTGAAGAACGGGCCGATTTTTCTGGGTGATTTCCCCCTCATCCATGTGCTTGGATCTGGTACCTTCAACAGTTCCATGAGGCCTTCACATGACCTCTAACATCTTGTCACACACGACAATCAACAAGATCTAGCACCTAAAAACACAAAAGAAAAACAAAGCACACCAAAAGTGAGATCAAACAAAAGCAAGAAAAAGAAAGGGAAAATGTACCAAATGGTTGCCTCCCATTAAGCGCTTCTTTAAGGTCATTAGCTTGACCAAATTTAGGAGCGTTTCAATCAAGGTGAAGCGGGGCAATCACTTCCACCGGGGCTTCCGGGATGTACTTCTTCAAACGGTGCCCATTCACCTTGAAGTCACCACAATGATCTCCTCCTATCTCTACCGCTCCATGAGGAAAGATCTTCTTCACCACATATGGCCTGGTCCATCTTGATTTGAGCGTTCCGGGGAAGAGCCGCAGCCTCGAGTTGAAGAGAAGGACAAGGTCGCCTTCACTCAACTCCTTTGGGATGAGGCGCTTGTCATGCCAACGCTTGGTCCGCTCCTTGTAGATCCGGGCATTCTCATAAGCATCCAACCCGATCTCCTCAAGGGCGTTCATGTCTAGCAACCGCTTCTCTCCCGCCTCCTTGAGGTCAAAATTTAGCCACTTAATGGCCCAATAAGCTCTATGCTCCATCTCTACCGGAAGGTGGCAAGACTTGCCATAGACTAACTTGTAGGGAGTAGTGCCAATGGGTGTTTTGAAGGCGGTTCTATATGCCCATAAGGCATCATCGAGCTTCATAGCCCAATCCTTTCTCGTCCTTGAGACCGTCTTCTCGAGAATCCCCTTGATCTCCCGGTTGGAGATCTCCACTTGGTCACTAGTTTGGGGATGGTAAGGTGTTGCCACCTTATGAGTCACCCCATACTTAGCCAAAAGTGCTCCAAAGTTCCTATTAGTGAAGTGCTTCCCTCCATCACTTATGATCACCCTTGGTGTTCCAAACCTAGGAAAGATCACTCGGTTGAAGAACCGCACCACAACCTTGGCGTCATTTGTAGGAGAGGCGATTTCCTCCACCCATCTCGAAACATAGTCAACCGCCAATAGGATGTAGAGGTTGCCACATGAAGAAGGGAATGGTCCCATGAAGTCCACACCCCACACATCAAATATTTCCACTTCTTGTATGTTGTTCAAGGGCATCTCGTTCCTCCTTGAGATGTTGCCCGTCCTTTGGCAAGCATCACAAGATACCACAAAGCTTTGCACATCCTTGAACAAACTTGGCCAAAAGAAACCCGATTCCAACACCTTAGCACATGTCTTGTGTGAGCTAGCATGCCCTCCACATGGCAAGGAATGGCAATGGCGGATCACACTCTCCACCTCATCCTCCGGTATGCATCGTCTAAACACTCCATCCGGCCCTCTCTTGAACAAAAGTGGTTCACTCCAATAGTAGTGCCTCACATCTTTGAAGAACTTCTTTCTTTGGGCATATGTCAAACCGGGAGGCACTTCCTCGCACACTAAGTAGTTCACAATGTCGGCAAACCATGGCTCACTACCTCTAGATACTTGGAATAGGCACTCCTCCACCATCTGCAATTGCTCATCCCGGAATGAGTAATCAATCGGGATATCATCTCTCTCAAGCTCTATCGGTGGGAGTCTACTAAGGTGATCCGCCACGGAGTTCTCGGATCCCTTCTTGTCCCGGATTTCCAAATCAAACTCTTGAAGAAGAAGGATCCACCGAAATAACCTAGGCTTTGCATCCTTCTTGGTAAGGAGATAACGGATCGCAGCATGATCCGTATACACTATGACCTTTGCTCCAACAAGATACGAGCGGAACTTCTCAAAAGCATACACCACCGCTAGCAACTCTTTCTCGGTGGTAGCATAGTTGAGTTGGGCATCATCTAGCGTCCTGCTAGCATAATAAATGGCGTGAGTGCGCCCATCTTTCCTTTGCCCCAAAACAGCCCCAACGGCTACATCGCTTGCATCACACATGATCTCAAACGGTAGGCTCCAATCCGGAGGTTGCATGATAGGTGCGGAGATCAAAGCGTTCTTCAACCTACAAAAAGCCTCAAGGCAATCTTTGGAGAAAACAAATTCAACATCCTTCATTAGTAGGTTAGTAAGAGGCTTAGAAATTATAGAGAAGTCTTGAATAAACCTCCGGTAAAAACCGGCATGCCCTAGAAAGCTCCTTACCCCCTTCACCGAGGTAGGTGGCGGCAACTTCTCTATCGTTTCAATCTTGGCCATATCAACCTCAATGCCACGGTTAGACACCAAGTGTCTTAACACAATACCTTCACTTACCATGAAGTGGCATTTTTCCCAATTCAAGACAAGATTTGTCTCCTCACATCTTTGCAATACTAATGACAAGTTAGCCAAGCAATTATCAAAGGAAGAACCATAAACAGAGAAATCATCCATGAACACTTCCATGATATTTTCAATGTATTCCGAAAAGATAGCCATCATACACCTTTGGAAGGTGGCGGGTGCATTACACAACCCAAATGGCATTCTCCTATATGCAAAAGTTCCCCATGGACATGTAAAGGTGGTTTTCTCTTGGTCATCGGGGTGGATAGGGATTTGGAAAAATCCACTATAGCCATCTAGCAAAAATGAGAATGTTGAGCTAACCTTTCTAGCATTTGGTCAATGAAACGGAGAGGGAAGTGATCTTTCCTAGAGGCCATGTTAAGCTTCCTATAATCAATACACATCCTCCACCCCGTAACCGTCCTAGTCGGGATTAGTTCATTGTTCTCATTGGTCACTACGGTCATCCCACCCTTCTTAGGAACTACATGAACGGGACTAACCCACTTACTATCCGAGATAGGGTAGATAATTCCCGCATCTAGCAACTTAATGTTCTCTTTCTTGACTACCTCTTTCATTATAGGATTCAATCTTCTTTGATGTTCAATAGAGGGTTTATGGTTATCTTCCATCAATATCTTATGCATGCACAAAGAGGGTTTAATGCCAACCAAATCATCAATAGTATAGCCAATGGCTTTCCTATACAATCTTAGTTCATGCAACAACTTAGCAAGTTCATCATCACTCAAACATGCATTAACAATCACCGGATATGTTGAATTATCACCAAGAAAAGCATACTTCAAATGAGAGGGGAGGGGTTTAAGATCAAGTTGAGGAGGACCTTTTTCGGTTGGTAACGATCCATACAATGTAGGTTAGGATGATTGCAAAGCCATGGAAGCCTCCTTGAAGTCCCTTGATGATTGCTCATGAACACTTGGTTGATGTTGAAAAGACTCAGGAAAATCGACCCAAGAGGAAAAATCGGCCGATTTTCCTGAGGATAGGTCGATCTGAGTTTCTGTTTTTGCAGAATTTGATGAAACTTCAGCATAAGTCCCAAAATCGGCCGATTTAGCCCAGTCAGGCCGATTTTTCTGCCTGTTTCTCTCTTCTTCTAGCACTTCAAATCCAACACTTGGTAGCTCGTCCAATGCATTCAAGGTCTTGATTACTTCATTGCTACTCTCCTCAACACCTTCTTCCATCATACTTAGGCTAAGAACCTTCTCAAGTGGGTCCTTGAGCAAGATTGAGCTCACAACCTCTCTAGACTCTTCTTCCTCAACTATGTTGAATACATCTTCATCAAGGGTTGGCCCTTTCATCATTGTGGACAACTTGAACTTGATGTTCTCTTCTCCAATGTTGAAGGAGAGAGTCCCATTCTTGCAATCTACTAGACATCCGGAAGTAGCTAGGAAAGGTCTCCCCAAGATGATAGGAACCGAATAGTCTGCCGGGATGTCCAAAACAACGAAGTCTATGGGCACATAGAACTTCCCTAGTTGCACCGGAATGTCTTCCAAGATTCCAACCGGATGAGTGATTGAGCGGTCCGCCATGTAAAGGGTCATCTTGACCGGCTTTGGCTCTTCTAGCCCAACCTTGTTGCAAAGTGCAAGTGGAATGATGCTTACACTTACCCCAAGATCACATAGGGCGTCATACTTCACTTCTCCTACTCAGATTGGCACACAAAAGGATCCCGGATCCCTTAGCTTAGGAGGCATCTCCTCCTTCATCGTTTGAATCAACTCCGAGGATCTCTTTGTCATTCTTATCTCCCCATACTCCTCCAACTTCCTTTTGTTGGAGAGTATTTCCTTCAAGAACTTGCCATATGCCAGCATCCCTAAGATAGCATCCATGAACGGAATGTTAATATGCAATTTAGACATAAGTTCAAGGATTTTACCAAAGTGATTGTCCAAGCGAGCTCTTGCTTGTGATTATGGGAACGGTAGTGGTGGCTTGTATGGAGACGGTGCCACATATGTTGGCTTAACATCCATGCTCTTGCCTCCATCTTCTTGCAATTTTTCCTCTTCTACCACTACTTGCTTCCCCTTAGCATTGTCCTTGGGCAAAGGATCTTTCATACTCAACCCGCTCCTCGTAGTAATGGCCAACACTTGGCCTCTTGGGTTGTCTTCGGTCCTTCCGGGAAGCTTTCCCGGATCTCTATGTGCTTCACCCGCCTTTTGGAACACTTGTGCTTCCAACACTTTTTGAGCTTTGGAAATGGAAGTCACCGTGCTCTCAAGACCACTCAACCTTCCAAGCTATTGCTCAAACATCATTTCTGTTCTATCCTTTGGAGGTTGAGTAAATCCGGGTGGAGGTTCTTGTGAAGCCTTTGGTGGTGGAGTTGTGCTTGTGGAGGCGGGAGGGTTCAAGGCTCCATCCGGGTTAGAATAGGAAAACCCGGGATGGTTGTGGTTGGGCCGGTAATTGTTGAATTGCCGGTTGTTGTTGAAGTTCCTTGGGCCTTGATAATTGTTGTAATTTCCCCTTCCCATGTAATTCACATCCTCCTCCTTGGAAGATAAGTTAGCTTGTGGAAGCGCTTGAGGAGTTGTTTGGTTCTTCAAAGTTGTGGCACACAACTCCCTCAAGGACTTTAGCTCGTTGTTGATGGCGTCAAGCTTGAAATTGCTCATGGTGACCTCACTCACCTCATATGCTCCCGCCTTTCTCCCTTCAGTCTTCCTATGGGAGTATTTCTCAATCACTAGAGCTTGTTTCTCTACAAACTCCCAAGCATCATCCACATGCTTCTCCATGAAAGTCCCACCGGAAAGAGATTGAAGCTTGAATTGGCTATCTTCATCAAGTCCCTTGAAGTAGATCTCCAATAGCTCAATTTTCGGTATGCCATGGTGTGGACAATCTAGGAGAAGGTCTTTAAATCTCTCCCAAGACTTGAACAAACTCTCTCTATCCTTCATCACGAAGGCATTGATCTTCCCTCTCAACTCGGTGGTCTTGGAAGGTGGGAAGAACTTAGTCAAAAACTCGGTTGTCATCTCCTCCCAAGTACCAACTCGCCCTTGTGGAATAGATTGATACCAAGCTAAGGCTTTGTCCTTAAGAGAGAAGGAGAAAGCCCTAAGCTTATGGTTGTTGCTCTCTAGTCTAGGCGGTCTAAGGGTCTCCATCAAAATCTCCTAGTTCATCAAGTGTTGATGAGGAGACTCTCCTTCCATCACTCCAAATTGATTATGCCGGATCATTTGTAGAACTTGAAGGCGGAGCTCGTAGTTGTGGGCTACGGGATCTCCTAAGTTCACACCCGGACGGTGTGCTCTTTGTGCCGGATCCATACGTCTCCCCAAGGTTTGTGGCTCTTCAATAGCAATGGGTACAACCCTAACATTTGCCGCCGGCTGCGGTTGTGGTGGTGGAGGAGGTGGAGGTTGTTGACGATTAAGCTCTTCTTGTACAAGGGCTTGCCTAATCTCATCAATCTCCCTCCTAGTTGCTTCTTGCCTATCATTGGCAAGTCTCCTTTCTTTCTCCAAGAGCTCATCTCTTAGCCTTATTTGCTCTAAGGCTTCATCCAATTCAGCTTGGAGGTCTCTTCCGGCCATCTCTTTCCCCTTCTTAATGCTCTTGGATCTAGATCTAAGGGTTTTCTCCGGTTCGGGATCGAATGGAGCTAAATCCTTGCCACGAGATCTTCGCATACACCTAAAGAGTAAGAGATGTCCTGAAAAGCAAAGACACAAACCAAAGAGAGATCAAAAGCAACAAGAAAGATCTACACTATAAACAATCACAAATAGAATCGATCTACACCTAGTCCCCGGCAACGGCGCCAAAAACTTGTTACGCTTAGGATGTGTGTGTGAATCGCAATAAGCTTTAAATTTATACTCGTTATATTTATCCTAACTCCTAGCGAACCCGCAGTGTACGGGACGTTTGTAGTACGGATAGTATTCCGAGGTCGAACACAAAGACTAAGGTGAAATCGAGTCAAACAATGGTCATAGATAGTGTGGATCTAGTCTAAGAAAGGAGAAAGGAATAAAGAAATGAAAATCATGATGTTTTTGGTTGGTTTTTGTGGTGATCAAGAAAAGATCACAAATCAAGCAAGATAATAAAACAATCTAACAATCTAAGCTAGCAAGGTAAACAAGTAACTCAAAACACAAGTATGTGATCAAGAGAGAAAAGTGGATTCTAGAGGTCAAGATTTCCGGTTATGGCATTGGACTCAAGGTTCTAAGGATTCTAAGGACAAGCTGCGGTGTTGGGAAAGAGTGTTTCACTAATGGAAGTAATTACCGGGTAGGTCTCTCCCTTCACTAGTCCCGCATCAAACTCCTATTACCGGGTAGGTCTCAAGGGGTTAAACTAGGGAATTCTACACAAACCGGATACTACTTAAGGGGTAACCCTCTCCTTACCGGGTAAGTCTCGGAATAGGGAAGTCTCAAGCAATAATCCTAGCACACTCGATCCAATAGCGGCTTATGAGGCTCACTACTACCTAGTATTTATCATCTTAGGTATCTAAGGTCGGAAATCATCGGGTAGATCTCTTCCCTCACTTAGATTGATAGCATTAGGTGATCCTAAGCTAAATTAGGCTTAATAAACACTAGGATTTAACAACCTAACACCCTAACATACATATTCATCAATTAGAGAGCAACAGGAGAATAAATCGAGCTGTTCTACAGCTAAATCGGCCGATCTGCTGATGATCAGGGCGATTTTTCTGACTGGTTTGGGTTTCGTGCATACAAATCATCCTAAACTAACATATAAGTCCATTCTATCATCACCCTAGCCATAACCATCAATCCATCACTCCAGAATTACAATAAACTAGCCAATAGTATGCATATCAAGATCCAAAATCATCATACAACCATACATAATTCTCATAGATGAATAATGAAAGATAAGCAAGTAGAATCAATTAATCTCAACTGAATCTAAGTTGTAGCAAGACTTACAAACTCTTAAATGAAGATCCAAAACGTTCCTAACAATCCTTGCAATAGTTATTCTATCCAAGACTCCAAAAATAACTCAAAATCACTCAAAACCTCACTATTACTCTTAGAATGGTGTTCTTCTTCTTCCTTCAATCCTTGAGAGTTTTCTTCTCCTCCCTATCTTGCCTCCAATGGATGAGCTGTGAATGAGAGAATGTGGGAGAGGAGAGATGCTCAGTAACAGCTTGCAGGACCACTTGTATTCTCCACCAAGAGCAACGCCGGATCAAGAGATCGTGGGACACGTGGTTTAAGCTGTAAAAGGCAGGAAAATCGACCCAGAGGAATAAATCGGCCGATTTTCCTGGCGGTTGGTCCGATTTTCTTCAGCAGAAGTATGCTATGATCGTCTAGCCATGAGTTGCTTCATTGCTTGCACCAATAGTGGTCTTTGTGTCCTTTGTTGCTCCAATTATGCTCCTTCGAAGCTTTGGATGTGTACCACCATGAGGCTTGGCCTTCGAATGTATCTTGACTCCGAAAATGTTTCAAAGATTTATTGTCAGAATGCAAAATAAACTCTCTAGGCCACAAGTAGTGTTTCCATGTCTTAAGTACTCTAAATAATGCATACAACTCTTTACCATATGTAGAGTAGTTAAGACATGCCTCTTTAAAATTTTCACTGAAAAAAGGCAATAGGCTTACCTTCTTGCATAAGCACACCTCCTATGCCAATTCCCGATGCATCACACTCCACTTCGAAAGGCCTAGTGAAGTCCGGGAGGGCTAGTAAGGGTGCCTCGGTGAGAACCAACTTCAGCTTGTTGAAAGCACGTTCTTGAGCTGCTTCCCACACAAATGGTGCATGTTTCTTGCAAATCTCCGTCAAGGGTGCATCAATGGTACTGAAGTCTCTCACAAAGCGCCTATAGAAACTTGCAAACCCATGGAAGCTCCTTACATGGGTAATGGATGTAGGTGTTGGCCAATCTCGAATAGCTCTAATCTTCTCCTCATCCACTTATAGACCTTGTGTAGTCACTACAAAACAAAGAAATATAACTTCATTAGTGCAAAAGCTACATTTCTTCAGGTTGGCATACAAGTGTTCAGCCGTAAGGGTAGAAACAACTTCCCTTAGATGTTCTTCATGCTCCTCTAGGGACCTGCTATAGATTAAGATATCATCAAAATACAATACAACAAATCTCCCTATGAATTGTCTTAACACATGGTTCATTAAACGCATAAAAGTAGACGGGTCATTGGTTAACCCAAATGGCATAACAAGCCATTCATACAACCCAAATTTAGTCTTGAAAGTTGTCTTCCACTCGTCCCCCTCCTTCATTCGGATCTGATGGTAGCCACTCCGAAGGTCTACCTTGTTGAATGTAGTGGCGCCATGGAACTCATCAAGCATGTCATCGAGGCGGGGAATAGGGTAGCCGTACTTAATGGTTATATTGTTGATAGCCCTACAATCAACACACATCCTCCAAGTGTTGTCCTTCTTAGGCACTAATAGGACAGGAACGACACAAGGGCTAAGGCTTTTTCTAATATATCCCTTATCTAGGAGGTCTTGGACTTGGGTTTGGATCTCTTGACTCTCCTTAGGGTTCATCCTATAGGCTGGCCTGTTAGGAAGTGTAGCTCCGGGGATAAGGTCAATCTGATGCTCTATGTCTCTCAAAGGTGGAAGGCCATGAGGTATCTCTTCCGCAAACACATCCTTAAACTCCTCTAGGATGGCTGTAATGGTAGGGGGTAAGATAGCCTTTGTTTCTTTACTCACTAAGGTTAGCTCCTTACACAACCTCATCAATATGGTATCTAAGGGTAGGTACTCACTTTGGAACTCAAGTTTAAAAGCTAACAAGGCCGTAGGAGTCTGATTTGTGGGCGTGGCCAAGAGATTACTAGGCTGTTGGCTAGGGGACTTGTCTATGACAGGTTCTTGGTGTCTCGATGACTTGCTCCCCTTCTTAGCTGGTCCTTGCTCTTGTTCACTCGCCTTCTTATTCTCAAATGCCTCCGCAATCTGCATGGGAGTCATAGGTTTTAGAGTAACGGGTTTTTTATTAAAAGTAAATGAATACCTATTAGTAAAACCATCATGCATAACTCTCCTATCATATTGTCAAGGACGGCCTAATAACACATGACAAGCTTGCATAGGCACAACATCACATAGAACAGTATCCTCATAGTGTCCTAGAGTGAAAGTGATCTTAGCTTGCCTATTAACCTTCAATTCACCACAATCATTCATCCAATGCAGCTTATATGGTCTAGGGTGACAAAATGTAGGAATTTGCAACTTAGAGATCAATTCAGTACTAGCAATGTTGCAACAACTACCTCCAACAATGATAATATTACACACCTTTCCCTTAACAAAACACCTAGTATGAAACAAGTTCTCTCTTTGCTTATCCTCACAAAGGGCAGGTTGTGCACTCAAAGTTCTCCTAGCTATCAAGGAATTATCATGCTCAAGATTTTCATCACAAACCACGTTATTAGGATCATTTCCTGCTTTTTCAAGATCATTAGGTTCATTTTGAGAATCAAGATCTCAAAGCACGTAGTTATTAGCTAGAAATGAGCTAGGATGGTCAAATAACACTATTTTAGCTAGTAAACAATCCAACTGCTCGTATTCAATCCCATCATCATCCAAATCATCATGATCATGCATATTAGGCTCAAAATCATCATTATCATGCTCATGCTCAGATTAGGACTCATATTGTCCTAAATGGTTGATTAACAACGTTTTCTTGTTAGGATAGTCTTTCATCATGTGTCCTTTACCTTGAAACTTAAAACATACTATATCCCTAGCTCTAGATGAAGGGTTAGAAGTACTCCCTTGTGTTCCCTTAGGAAAGGTAGCTGTAGGCTTAGGAGGGGCTGCGAAGGTGCTTTACGCTGTCCTTCTTGTTCTGGGGCTGTTTTCTCCTTGTTTGACACTTCCCTATTGTAACTTCCTTGTTGGCGGTTCCCTTGGTTCTTCCAAGAGCTGGAGACACCATATGAAGCCTTTCCTCCTTGATTTCTCGCTTTCATATTCCTTTCTACTTTGACTGCGAGATGGAGTAGTTCTGTTATAGAGCCATAGGGAAAAAGATCTACTTCGTTAGCAAAACTTGAATTAAGGATACGAAGATACCTAGCCATTGTTGATTCTTCATCTTCTCGCACATTGGCCTTTACCATGGCCATTTGCATGGCATTATAGGTCTCCTCAGCAGTCATTGATCCTTGCCTCAGGTTCTCCAATAGTTGCCTCAATTCCCTTGTATAGTGTTGAGAACAAACCGAGCTCTCATCAATGCCTTCATATGCTCCCAAGTAGCTACTGGTGCATCCAAAGTTCTTCTCCTTTCCTTCACCAAATCATCCCACCATATCATAGCATAGTCAATAAATTCAAGGGTTGCGTAGTGTACCTTTTTGTGTTCGGAAAAGTTATGGCAGGACCATATTTGCTCTATCTTTGCCTCCCATGCCATATACACATCAGGATCACATTTTCCCTCGAAACTAGGGACTTTCACCTTCACTTTGCCAAGACCGTCATGTTCCGGCTCTCGGTCTCTCCTTTGCTGGACTCCATAGGGCTCACGTCTCCATTCATCATTACGTCGCCCTTCTTGGTGCCTCCTTGGCTGATCTCGTCTCCTTCGTCCATTAGACATCCATTCTGGTCTCCATTCCTCATTCTCCC
The DNA here is from genome assembly GCA_033239125.1 of Fagopyrum homotropicum. Lineage (NCBI taxonomy): Eukaryota > Viridiplantae > Streptophyta > Magnoliopsida > Caryophyllales > Polygonaceae > Fagopyrum > Fagopyrum homotropicum. The sequence continues at coordinate 67,909,608 of BSWB01000005.1, forward strand.
CATCGTCCTCCTCTTCTTGGTCATAAACTGAATTTCGAAATTGGTGAGGATAGTTAGGCATATTATCGTAAACTGGATTCTGAAATTGGTGAGGATAGTTAGGCATATTATCATTAATAATTGGAGAAGAAGGGATAAAAATATACTCCTCAAAAGCAAGGTTTCTCCAACCACGTGTGGAAGCAATGTTGCCTAAACCATGGGCATGCCTAGAAGGCTGCGGAACATTCGAATTCCTTGCTGCTTGGAACGCAGCTTGCTGACTTTGAAGGAGAACTCGATCTTTTCCTTGGTGTTGCGCCCACGAGTTGTCTCCTATCTCCAAGTTACCTCCTAGTGGTCGAGTATCCGGGGTCACCTTAGAGGCTTGGTAACACAGTTGGGGCATTTCTTATGCTCAAGCTCATGCAATGTTAAATAACATCATTTTCCACAACAGATTTATGTTCAAACAACTCATAGTCATCAATTTCATGCTTATCACTTTCAATATCACCCAATAATTCAGATTCATGCTCAACTATTTCATCACTGACGATAGCATGCAACACAATCTCAGATTCTGATTTTAACAAGTCTAAGTGATTAAACATTAAAGTACAAGGTTTTGAATCGCTTCCCTTTGGAGTTGTGGTAACCCCAATTGATGATGAAGGTGTGCTAATGGCTGATAGCGAGTTGTGTGAATCATCGTGCTTGGGGAGGTCATGGCATGACCACATTTGATGGCCTCCCACGCCGTGTTCACATCAGGATCACATTGATCCTCGAAGTTGGGCATTTTCATCTTGCCAATGCCGTCTTGTACTGGTTCTCGAAGTGGCTCATGTCTCCATCCTTCATGCTCCGAATAATCCCATGGCTCATACACATAATTCTGATATTGGTTAGGATAATAATGCATATTAGGAGTAGAAGGAACATAATTACTCTCTTGGAAAGCATGATTTCTTTGGCCTTGTGGATTAGGCCTTGAAGGCTGCATAGCATTGGAACTTCTTGCAGCCTCAAGTGTGGCCAACTTTGTACATAGACCATCAATGCTATCTTGCAAGCCCTTAAAAAGGTTGAACAATTCTGTGTGAATCGGTTTTGTGCTCTTTGCACCTGCTGGACTTGGTGACCTAGAAATAATTCCAAACACTCAACACAACAAACAAATGCCTTAGGTTATATAGAACAAAAATCACTTCGCAAGTGTATCACTCAGAACATAAGCTTCTCTCACTCTCTAGTGGTGTGATACAACCTTGTTGATGGCTCGTCTTGTATTAATCAAAAACCTCACGTGAGTTCGATGCCTAATCAAACTAAAGCTTTTAGATAGAAACAAGATTCGATTCCAATCACTTCAAAAACGTGTTTGACTCAACAAAATAGAAGAAAAGACTCAAATGGAAAGGACAATTGCACGAATGTTATATGCAACTAAATGACTCAAAATTTAGAACTCAAGATAAGCTTTGAAAGAACTTACTTGTAAGACCCAAGAAGTGAACCCTAGACACCGTAGGATGAGGTTAAGGAGAGCTATGGTGTTTGATGGCCGAAAATGAACAGTAGCTAGGTGTGGCTAGATAGGTTTAACGATATGCTTGGCTCTCCTTCGAGTGAGACGAGATACTTGACTTAAGTCTTTTCTTGAAGTCCTCTTTGTTGCCGAATAACACTAAAACAAATGTAATAATACTAGGCTAATTACAACCTATGAAATAAGAAAGCATGAAATAAAAATGATTCTAAGTCCTTTTCTTCTTCTTTTTCTTTGATTTTTTTATTCCTTTCTTTTTCTTTTATCTCTTTTTTTTACTTTATGATTCAGGAAATCAAAAAAGAAGAATAAACAAAAATTGAAAGAAATAAAAAAAAACAAATTCTTGTTTGTAGATAAATGTGGGCCAAGCTGTTACAAATCTTCAGGATAAGATCAAATCTCAGCTCCTAGATTGTTGCAATTGAATCAACGTGCCAAATATGTAGGAGGAAAACAACTCTTTAAGCTCTGCGCCGAATTTGTAGGAAACACGCTGAATCAACTCCAATGTTGCTCTATATATTGGATGTAGGGAAACAATCTACTTCAACTTCAATTCTGAGTGTACTGGATGCAGAAAAAAGAAGCAGCCACGTTTTTTTTTCAACTGGTTCAAGTGGTTGATGGTAGTGTGGTGGTGGTTGGTGCTATGGTGGTTTCCGGTGTCCAGAACTCACAAACAAGGAACAAACTCGTTACACTCAAACAAAGCTTAGAGTAGAAGAGAGAAACTGAAATAGACTCAAACAAAAGACAATGATCAATTGCAACGATAAAAACATACTCTTTTTGTGATTTTATGACTCTTTTGATGATGGTTTAACGTCCCAAAGCTCTGATACCAATTGATACGGGGACTAGCCACGAAGAACGGATCTAGACGAACAACTTGTTCTGAAGAATGAAAAACACACGAAATTAACAAACATGGACAACAATGAAAACGAGAAAACAGAAAGGGACAAGATGAACCGAAAGGAACAATGATAGAACCCTTGGATTCGAGATCAAAGAACCAAACCAATGACGATTCGACCCCGCTTCTTACAACTCCACACAATCGATCTGAGAATCGAGAGCATGAAGAGGATACCTTGTTCGACTTGCAACACCAATCCCGAAGGAGATTGACATACACAAGAACGAGAAAGCTAGATCACACACACAAACTCACGAGACAAGAATGATTGAATTCTCTTGGATTCAATTCTGAAATGCTCTTAGCAAAACTTTTATAAAACTTGTCTGACTACAAAAGAAGAGAAAAAAGGCTTTATATACATTCTAGGCCTTTTCTTGTAATAACAGAAAAAAAGAAACTAATTACAATAATTACATTGAGAGAGAGTAAAATAAAGCCCAACAAACATAGAACACAATTGGGCCTAATTAAATTGTCCTATTCAGCCTCTCACGTCCACATACTTAAATGAATGTTCCAGCCATGCACATGCACACACGTGAAACCCCTTGTATCTGATTTCAAGGCCTCCGTTTGTCCTTTGAAATGCGTCCTAAGGCCTGCCCAGCAACTAGAAATACAATTTAAGCTCGATTAATCATCTTGGCTGGGATGTGTTCGTGGCAGATCCACAAGATGGTCCTTAGATTTGATGAAGGTAGACTTGGTTGAGCTTCATGGACCATGTGTAGAAAAAGAGAATCCATCTCAACTTGACGATTAGCTTGCACTCTTGTTAGAGTCCCTTGAGGTGGTGAAGATGGAGTTAGCTCAGATGATCCTTCATCACTGTGGAAGGAGTATGAGTAGAAAGCTTTGGGAAACAAGCGATTTCATGCACGTTTTAGGGATTCCACGGTCAAGTACAAGGAACCACGGTCGTGGTTTCGGGAATTAATTTTATTATGACCGTGGGAATGCATGTCCAAAGCAATATGCCATTCCACGGTGGGTTCCACGGGCATGGAAAATTGGTCTTGGCCGTGATTCTTCTAACGGATGCTACATGTCATATTTGCCACATCAAGCAGCGGTTATGGGCCTTTCGTAACCCTATTTTCTCCTATAAGAAGGCTGAAGGAAGAGAGAAAGGGAGAGCTCGCTACATTTTCGGATCCCGCGCTACACATTGGTTGAATACTTTTGGAACATCTTATTGTGAGAAGATTTTGGAAGGAAGATTTAGAGAAGTACGCATTTTGAGATTGCAAAGTTGGAAGATCTTAGGGTTTCACTTTGAAGGCGGATTGACATCCCGTTCTTCTTTGTTCTTTAAGATTGTGAGAGATTTCTTACTCTATTCTATATTCATTGAACACAAGTACGGATTTTTGAGTTTGATTGAGATTGATTTAGTGTTTTCTATTGAGTTTTCAAGGTTTTATCTTCTCTTTCTTTTAATCTTGATTATTGATTTGATGACTATGATTGTTGGCTAAAAACCTTTAAGCGATTCTAAGGTGAAGGGTTGATAGTTGTGGCATAGATGATGATAGATTGAACCAAAACAGTTTGGACCCTGAGAGTTGCGAGAATCTTCGTCATCGAGCCTTTCCACTGCCTGCTCTTGAGTTCCACTGCCGTGGTTCTTTAAGATCTGACCGTGGTTTTCCTCTGTCGTACGTGTTTTGCTTTAACTTGATCCAAAGTTAAATATTGGCCATAACCTAAGATGAGGGACCATCCGACCTAGCATCTCCGGAGTATGAGGGAGCTATCACACGTTCCCGAGCTAAGAAGATTGAGCAAGAGACCGAGGACTTGCTGACTTTATTGGCTACAAGTGTTCATAACGAGGCTTGGCTCCTAAGTAAGCAAGAGAGCAACGACGCCAAAGCACAGGTTTCGGCCAGCCCCGCACATGACGCCACTGCTCCTCTCCACGTTTCCAGCACCGTTCCACGTCTCTCATTGAGGAACGAGGCTTTTTAAGGCCTGCTTAGTGATTGTGTGTTTTAAGTAGCCCATTGGACTTAATTTCAAGATTTTATTGTTTTTTTTGTTTAAAGAGCTGAAACTTGTAAAGGCTCTTTCTTTTACTTTTTAGGCAAATTATTTTAGGTGAAAAATACTTGTTTTCAGCTTTCATCTTCAATCAAAGGCGAGTTTTGATTGAAGAGTTATTGTGATCAGATTTGGCTTAGTTGTTTCGCGTGTGTCAATTGCTCTCGGGTTCTTGGTGTTCATGAGATTCCATAAGCATCCTCCTCGTATTGTCGAAGTTCTAAGTCGACTGTGTGAGGTTGTAAGGGGCTGAGTTCGTTGCATTGTTCTTGGTGGTTCTTGATCACGAGATCAAGGGTTTCCACGTCGTTTGTGTCGGGTTCATCCACATCGTACTTTCCTTTAATTTCCGTACCTTCATTTACAGTTTAGAGTCTTCTTGTTCCTTTTGTTTGCAGATCACGCCTCACACGAAACCCTAGTCGGCTGTTTGATCTTGTCGTTCTGCGTCTTTCCATCCTTCAGTCGTCTAGATCGAGCCAACGTCGGGTCTGCCCCGTATCAATTGGTATCAGAGCTCCGGTTGACGACGGATCGATCTTGTGTCTTTCCTTCTTATCGTGTCAGTTTTGAATTTTTGGAGCTATCTTCTTGTGTTCTTGAAACTGATTGTGCTTGACTTGTTGTGTTGAAGGTTGTGTTGGTTTGTGAGTATCCTAGGCCGGCCCTCACCATCTCCTCGACGTAACATACCCTACTGCCGCCGTCCTTGCTTACGCATGCCCTGCCGCCGGCCATCACCATCCCCGTATCAACGTCGGGCCATCACCATTGCTGCCGGTTGTGCCCTAATCAGATGTGCCCTAATCGGCTGCCATTGGACTTGCTCTTCTTCAAATCCCACATTCCCACGTTCAAGACACTAGTAGAAGATCTCTTTTGTTCCATTATTAATTTATTTTGTAATTATTGGCCAGATTTTTTGGTCAAGGAAAGTTCCTTCATTTTAGGTAACAAAAAGAATATCATTCAAAAAAAAGAAAAAGGAAGCTGATCATTCAAAAAAAAAAAAAAAGAGAAGTCTTGTTACATTTTATTTGATTTTGTGATCTTTAGTCTTGTATGTTATTTTGTGGTGCAAGCTGCCTATTAACGTCTTTTTCTCCCAGCCCTCTCGAGGCCTTCATCGAGACCATACGCTCGGCTAACCATCAGCGCTCCATCGCCCTTAGCCCAGCTCCGCACCCCTCATCGCCGCACCGCTCATCGCCACTCTACCTCTCTCACACGTGTTTCCCTTCTTACCTTGCTACCTCTAACCTAGCCTCGGGATTACTCACACTCCAAGGCAGTCCGGAAGTGCAACAAGTAGGGCTTTAAATCGGTGAGTCTTCTTCTTTTCTTCTCTTCATACATTCTGTTTGGTGATCTTTTGAGTCCTTGTGATTCAATTCTGTCCATTCGTGAGTCTTGTTGAGTTTGAGCTGATTTTGCATTGAATTGAATTGCATTGAGCCCTAATCGATTTTTGGTTGCTTTGGATACCTAGACACCTTAACTCAAGTGGGGTTTTTGACTCATTTGAAGCGATCCATCAACAAGCCCGACTATCACAAGAGTGTGAGCGGAAAAAGGAGTGAAACATTTGAGAGATGTTTTGATTTCTAACCTTAACACATTTCAGTGTTTGTTTTTTTTGTGATAATGTCTACTCATAGCCGTGTTTCGACGACGAGCCCCGAGCCGACAGATCCGACAAAGTTCAGCTTGTTGAAGCAAATGAACGACAACATTGCCGCTTTGACAACTCGGATGAGGGCTCTAAGGCTCGCCAGCCATTAGCTTCAGCCTTCGAGCAAGGAGACCATTCATAGTAGCAGCCGCAGCCACAAGGTCCTTTGCCCAACCAACGAACCACATTTGAGGCTGCTACCATGGCGCAGCGAGGCAATGCGCCGCAGGAGCTTTTGCAGTCGCCTTTTCAAGGCCACCCAGGTCACCGATATGGGTATGATCCTCGTCCCATCTCTCCCTTACCTAGAAACGTTGTCCCCCCATTAATGTGCACAGGTACAATGAGGAAGAGGAACAATCAATGACGGGAGAGGCTTGGGCTCCACCACCGCAGCAAGGGTATCAAGGATATCAACGTAGGAACCGGGAACCCGAACAAGACGGGATTGGTAAGATAAAGGTGAAAATCCCCGTCTTCGAGGGCAAGTGTGATCCGGATACATATATGTTGTGGGAGACCAAGATAGAACAAATTTGGTTCTGCCATAACTTTTCCGAGCACAAGAAGGTGCAATTGGCGGGATTGGAATTTCAGGAATTTGCTCTTATTTGGTGGGATAAGCTAGTACGGGAAATGAGGCTTGCTCTTGATCCCCCCGTGGCTACTTGGGAACAAATGAAAGCAATGATGAGAGCTCGGTTCATACCTCACCATTACCATAGGGTGCTTCGGCAACGCCTTGAGAACTTGAGGCAAGGTAATCTGAGCGCCGAGGAAACCTTCAATGCCATGCAAGGAATTGATTTCTAAATTGCAAATAGCAACTTTCTACCACCCTAGGCCTTACAAGCTACATTGGATGAATGATTGTGGGGAGCTTAAGGTAAACAAGCAAGCTAAAATTCATATTACCTTAGGACATTATGAATACACTATTCTATGTGATGTGGTTCCAATGCAAGCTTGTTATGTTTTGTTAGGCCGACCTTGGCAATATGAAAGGAAAGTGTTGCATAACGGTTTTACTAACAAGTATTCTTTTACCTAAGCCTATGACTCCTATGCAGATTGCGGAGGCTTTTGAGAAGAAATCAAGAGAAGTTGTCCAAGCAAGCAGCGGTTACACCGAGACGAAGCCGGCCAAGGGAGGAGCGCTTTCTGCAGCCGCCAAGGAGGCCGCCGCCATGGGCAACCTCGCTGCAGCAAAGATCGCCGCCAAAGGCAAAGCGGTCGCAGCAGCCGTCCAGCCACCACCGAGGACATTGCTCACAACCAAGAGGGAGTACATCACAGATTACCTACCTCCCGATGTTGCGCTTGTGTGTTTGTGTAAAGGGCTGAATTTGGTAAGCAACTCGACCCTAGTTGATTTACCCCATAGTATTTTAGCTATCTTGGATGAGTTTGCAGATGTGTTTCCGGATGAAATACCCCCCGGATTGCCACCATTGCGAGGTATTGAGCACCAAATAGATATTATTCCCTGAGCTACTCTCCCAAACCGACCCGCCTATAGAATGAACCCGAAGGAGAGTGAGGAGATTCAAATGCAGGTACAAGAGCTCCTTGATAAGGGATACATTCGAGAGAGTCTTAGTCCTATGGCGGTTCCGGTTCTACTAGTCCCTAAGAAGGAAAACACTTGGCGGATGTCTGTTGATTGTAGAGTTGTCAACATCACCATCAAGTACCGTCATCCCATTCCCCGCCTTGATGACATGTTGGTTGAGCTACATGGAACAACTACCTTCTCCAAGATCGAACTTAGAAGTGGCTATCATCAGATTCGAATGAAGGAGGGCGACGAATGGAAGACGGCATTCAAGACCAAGTTTGGGCTCTTTGAGTGGCTTGTTATGCCATTCGGCTTGACTAATGCTCCCAGCACATTCATGCGCCTCATGAACCATGTTTTGAGGAAGTTCATAGGGAAGTTTGTCGTTGTTTACTTCGACGACATACTCATCTATAGCAGGTCAACAGAGGAGCATGCGGATCATCTCCGTCAGGTTGTTTCTACTCTTAGACTTGAACACTTATATGCTAATATTAAGAAGTGTGATATGAAGTTATATTTCTTCGCTTTGTAGTGTGTGCTCAAGGGCTGCGAGTAGATGAGGAAAAGATGAAAGCTATTCGAGATTGGCCAACCCCGACGTCTATTGGTGATGTGCGCAGCTTTCATGGATTTGCTAGCTTTTATAGGCGATTTGTGAGAGATTTTAGTACCATAGCCGCTCCTCTAACCGAGATCACTAAGAAGAATATACCATTCGTGTGGAGAGAGGCCCAAGAGAGAGCTTTCGAAAAGCTCAAGTGGATGTTGACCAACGCCCCATTGCTTGTTCTCCCGGACTTCACTAGGCCATTTAAGGTGGAGTGTGATGCGTCGGGTATAGGAATTGGTGGATTACTTATGCAAGAGGGCAAACTCATCGCCTTCTTTAGTGAGAAATTGAAAGGTCCAACTCTGAACTATTCTACTTATGATAAGGAGCTCTATGCATTGTTTAGAGTGCTTAGGACTTGGCAACATTATCTTTGGCCTAGAGAGTTTATATTGCATACTGATTATGAATCATTGAAACACTTTAGGAGCCAAGATAAACTTGATAGAAGGCATGGTAGGTGGATGGAGTTCATTGAAACATTTCCTTATGTGATTAAGTACAAGAAAGGAAAAGATAATGTAGTAGCTTATGCACTTTCTAGACGACATGTTTTGCTAACTACATTGGATGCTAGAGTTCTTGGCTTTGTTTACATTAAGGATTTATATACAAAAGATGATGATTTTGGAGAGATTTATAAAGCTTGTGTGGAAAAAGGGGTTGTAGATAAGTTTTACTTGTTTGATGGCTTCTTGTTTAGAGTTGATAAAGTATGCATTCCAAAGTGTTCTCTTAGGCTATTACTTGTGGATGAATCCCATAGGGGAGGTTTGATGGGTCACTTTGGTAGATGCCACTAATGTTGCAAACCTCTTCTTTAGAGAAGTAGTTAGGCTACATGGAGTTCCTAGAACCATTGTTAGTGATCGGGATGTGAAATTTCTTAGTTACTTTTGGAAGACATTATGGGATAAGCTAGGTACTAAGTTGTTGTTCTCTACCGCTAGCCACCCTCAAACTGATGGTCAAACCAAAGTAACTAATAGGACTTTAGGGACACTTTTAAGGGCTGTAATTAAGAAGAATTTGAAAGAGTGGGAGGATGTGTTACCGCATGTTGAGTTTGCATATAACAGGACCATCCATTCTTCCATTAACATGACCCCTTTTAAGTGTGTGTATGGTTTGAATCCCTTAACTCCATTTGATCTTATGCCGTTACCTTCAAAGGAGCGAGTAGATTTCAATGTAGGTAAACAGGTTGAGTATATTAGGGGATTACATGACAAGACACGGTTGTGCTTGGAGGAGAAAGCAGATCGGACCACAGCTAAGGCAAACAAGGGACAGAGGAAGTTGTTGTTTGAGCCCGGAGATCTCGTGTAGTTACATCTTAGGAAGGAGCGCTTCCAAGAGCTTCGAAAGTCCAAGCTATCACCTAGGGTACTGGTCCTTTCAAGGTGCCTCACAAAGCCGGTGACAACGCTTATGTATTGGATCTTCCGGAGGAATTCGGGGTTAGTCCGACCTTCAATGTTAGAGACCTCAGTCCGTTCCCACCTATATGGTTGTAGAACTTGACGATTCGTGGACGAATCCTTCCCAAGAGAGGGGGAATGATGAAGGACCATCCGACCTAGCTTCTCCGGAGTATGAGGGAACTATCACACATTCCCGAGCTAAGAAGATTGAGCATGAGACCGAGGACTTGCTGACTTTAATGGCTACAAGTGTTCATAACAAGGCTTGGCTCCTAAGTAAGCAAGAGAACAACGACGCTAAAGCACAGGACTCAGCCAGCCCCGCACATGACGCCGCTGCTCCTCTCCACGTTTCCAGCACCGTTCCATGTCTCTCATTGAGGAATGAGGCTTTTTAAGGCCTGCTTAGTGATTGTGTGTTTTAAGTACCCATTGGGCTTAATTTCCAAATTTTATTGTGTCTTTTGTTTAAAGAGTTGAAACTATTTAAAGGCTCTTTCTTTTACTTTTTAGGCAGATTATTTTAGGTGAAAAACACTTGTTTTTAGCTTTCATCTTCAATCAAAGGCGAGTTTTGATTGAAGAGTTATTGTGATCAGATTTGGCTTAGTTGTTTCGCGTGTGTCAATTGCTCTCGGGTTCTTGGTGTTCGTGAGATTCCATAAGCATCCTCCTCGTGTTGTCGAAGTTCTAAGTCGACTGTGTTAGGTTGTAAGGGGCTGAGTTCGTTGCATCGTTCTTGGTGGTTCTTGATCCCGAGATCAAGGGTTTCCACGTCGTTTGTGTCGGGTTCATCCACATCGTACTTTCCTTTAATTTTCGTACCTTCGTTTACATTTTAGAGTCTTCTTGTTCCTTTTGTTCGCAGATCACGCCGCACACGAAACCCTAGCCGGCTGTTTGATCCTGTCGTTCTGCGTCTTTCCATCCTTCAATCGTCTAGATCGAGCCAATGTCGGGTCTGCCCCGTATCAACCTAGCCTTGGTTTACCTTTTCTAGGTAGTAGTGAGACTCAACATCCTCTGCTTTGGTTTCGAGTGTCACAACCTTAACCTTTTGGCTTATCTTTGATTCCCTTGGGTTTGGGCATGGGTATTTGAGAATTTAATCTTGTCCTTCGATTCTTTTCATAACGAAACTCAACATTCTTTATCGAGAGAGCCTTTGGGTGAGACTTATGGGTTTGAAACTTCACCGTACAACAACCTACCTTAGATCTATACCTTTGCAATCCTAACTCTGTCCTTATACTTTTAGAAGTCTTGAATCGATTGCCACAATTGGATACGTGAATCTTTAGAATCGTTGTTTTCCCAATTATCTTTACAAAAGCTTTTTATCTTGCTAGGCAATTTACGAACGAATTTGATCCCCCAAATCCCTGAGTTCGATCTCTGCTATTCTTGCTTTACTATACCGATCCGTACACTGCGGGTTCACTTTGCTTGATTTCAGATTTTATATATTTAAGACTTAGTGACGCACACTTTACAGCCACATGTTTTTGGCGCCGTTGTCGGGGATTTGGTTTAGGCCAAATTCCATTTTTGGTTGTCGGGCTTGGGAGCTTTTGCTCTTGTTATTTGATCTATCTACCTTAGTGATTTTGCATATTTGTCTTTTTAGGTATATGCGAAGGTCTCAATTTGAGAAAGACATCGTTCCTTTTGATCCTGAACCGGAGATGACTCTCAAGAAACGATTAAGGGAGAAAAAGATGGTTGAACACAATGAAAAGAATCTTCAAGCTGAGTTAGACGAAACTCGGGCTCTTCTTAATGAAAGTGAAAGAAGACTTCTTGAGGAGAAAGTTGTAGCTTGCGCTGATAGAGAGCGTTTTCAAGCTAAATTGGATGGAATCCGGGCGATGGTACGAAAACACACTTGGAGAAAGCCGCCTTGGACAATAAAGGCGAATCATATGATGACGATATGCCTGAGTTGGAAGAAATTCATCCACCTAGTCCACCACTTAATCCTCACGCTCCTGTTAGGGAGAGAGAGTTGTTAATGTCGTGGCTGAGCCGCGAACTCTTGGGCAACGAATGAAACTGAATCAGCAACCGCACCGTTTGGGCGTGAATCTTGGAGATCCGGATGAGCATGACTATGGGTTTTGCCCTCGAGTCATTACTATGATCCGCCAAAGTCAGTTTGGTGGAATGGAAACTAAAATCTCTGCATCAACATTTGCAAAATTATAAGATTCTTATGGAGACTTTGAAGGCTCCAAGAGCAATCAACAACAACTATAAGTTGAGACCGTTCTTCTTCTCTTTGAAGGAAAAAGCCTTAGCTTGATACCAAGCTCTTTCAACTGGAAGAGTTAACACATGGGAGGAGATGACTTCGGAATTCCTCACCAACTTCTTTCCGCCATCTAAAACGGCGGAGTTGAGAGGTAAAATAAATTGTTTTTTTTCTATGAAACCTAATGAAAGTTTATTTAAATCTTGGGAAAGGTACGATTTCAAGATCTTCTATTGGATTGCCCACACTATGGTATTTCAAAGCTGGAATTATTGGAGAATTACCACAAGGGATTAGATGTGGAAACTCAATTCAAACTTCAATCCCTTTCTTGTGGAACTTTTATGGAAATGACGGATGATGATGCTTGGGACTTTAATGAAAAGCAAGTTCTAGTGATTGAGAAGTATTCCCATAGGAAGGTTGAGATTGGGAATCGAGATTCCGGAGAGCCGGGAGCAAGATTGAATCTACCAGCCCAAGCTCAAATTTTCTCCCTCAACAAAGAGATTAAGGAGTTGAAAGGAGTTTTAAAATCCAACATTCAATCGAAAAAGGAGCAGGATGTTGGCTATCTAGGAAGGGAGAACAATCAAGGGAATAGAATTAACAACCGGAACAACCATTGGAATAACAACAAATACAACAAGAACTTCAACAACAATTGGAGACCCAACCAACAAAATCCCGGTAATCCTTATTTCCATGCTGAAAATGCACTAACATCTCCTTTGATGCGGGTTGGGGCTGCGAATGACTAGATCTAGATTGAGAATCCTTGAAACCACCAATGACGTTTTTCCTTGACCAATGGCACAAAATTCAGATTGTTAGAACAAGAAAATGACGATGGAAAGATGGAAGAAAAGAGGATGTAACGGGACGTAGGAAGTTTTAACATTCTTCATACACACACAATCTACAACATTTGGATCTTCCTCCAAAGTTTCCAAGCTTTGTATATATGTATCACACGAAACATCTAAGCCTTTCTCTATCATACTAAAACTTAAAACTCTTTCAAGAGGGTCTTTAATAAGAATAGAGCTAACCAATTCTCGTGATTCCTCCTCGTCATAGATGTTGTAAATGTCTTCCTCAAGGACTTGGCCTTTCATTAAAGCTAACAATACAAATTCAACATGTTCCTCACCGATGTTGAAAGACAATTTGTCGTTCTTGCAATCCATGTAGCAACCGGAGGTTGCAAGAAATGGCCTCCCAAGGAAGATTGGGCCTAGAAAATATGCAGGAATATCCAATACCACAAAATCTATAGGAATGTAAAACTTACCGTGTTTTACCGGAATGTCTTCCAATATGCCCACGGGTCGAGTAATGGATCGATCTGCCATGTACAATGTCATCTTCACTGGTTTAGGTTTTCCTAAACCGACTTTCTCACACAATGCAACCGGTATGATGCTCACGCTTGCTCTTACATCGTTAAGTGCGTCGTATGTGACGTCTCCAACTCCATTGGGGATACAAAATGATCCCGGATCCCGCAACTTTTGTGGCATTTTCTCTCTCATGATCTTGGTAAATTCCGGTGATTTTGAAGACATCTTCCCTTTGCCAAAGTCTTCCAACTTCCTCATGTTAGAGAGGATCTCCTTTAAGAATTTTCCGTAAACGGGCATACCTAGAATTGCACCAATGAAAGGTATGTTAATATAGGGTTTACTCATAAGGTCTAAAAACTTACCGAAATTCTTGTCTAGACGCGTTCTCGCTTTAGACTGCGGGAACGGTAATGGAGGTTTCTAAGCAAGGGTTGGCACATAAACTTCTTCTTTTTCTTTCACCTCGGTTGACCTCTTTGCATTTCGGTCGAGATCCAATCCGAGTTGACCTCCTGTTGTGTTCTCCTCGGTTGACCCAGAAGTCACCTCGGTCGAGATGGGCTGCTTCACAGCTTCGTTCGATCGAGGTTGTGGGTCAGTGGTGTTCACACCACTTCTTGTTTTAATTGCCATGATTTGGCCCTTTGGGTTATTCTCTATACGTCCGGGAAGCTTCCCTTGATCTCTAAGAACTTTTATGGCCTTGCTAAATACTTGATTTTCCAAGGCTTTTTGTGCCTTTGAAATCGAAGTAACCGTGCTTTCCAATCCACTCATCTTTCCCATCAAAGTTTCCAGCATTGCCTCCAACTTATCCTTGGGTGGTGACTTGAACTAGATGATGGTTCCTAGCTTTTTAATGGAGTGGAAGAAGAAGATAGTGAAGTTAGAGCATTATCAGCATGGAATAGGGGTTACCGAAATTATTTTGATTGGAACTCTAGTTGTTATAGTTCCGGTTGTTGTTAAAGTTGTTCCTATTCCTTTGGTAGTTTCCTCTCCCAACATACCCAACATCTTGCTCTTTGGGTTGTTGTGTTTGTGTCTTCAATAGCTCCTTCAAAGCCTTCATCTTATTGTTAAAAGCATTGATTTGAGCAACGCTAGAAGAGGTAAGGTTCAGCTCTTGAGTTCTTGAGCCTTGACTTCCATTATCAACACTCTGGTGGGAGTACTTCTCAATTATTAGAGCTTTTTTTCATCAAACTCTCATGCTTCATCAACTGGCTTGTCCGTGAACGTTCCAGATGAAAGTGATTGGAGTTTGAATTGCGTTTCCGCATCCAAACCTTTGAAGTAGATGACTAGCAAAGCAATCTTTGGAATCCCATGATAAGGGCAATCCAACATAAGGTCCTTAAACCTTTCCCATGACTTAAAAAAGATTTTCACCATTATGGCAGAAAGAACTTGGTAAGAAACTCCGTGGTCATCTCCTCCCATGTGTTAATTCTTCCAGTTGGAAGGGATTGATACCATGCAAGTGCTTTGTCCTTCTAAGAGAAAAAGAAAACACACAATCTGTAATTGTTATTTTCACATCTAGAAGGTCTCAATGTTTCCATGAGAATTTCATAGTTCCGCAATTGTTGATGCGGTGACTCTCTTTCCTATCCTCCAAAATAATTTTGTTGAATAATTGTAATGACTTGAGGTCTAAATTCATATTCTCTCTCAGCTGGATCTCCTTAGTTGACGCCGGGACGGCGAGCTTTCTGGACGGGATACATACGTTGACCAAGTGGTTACGGGATACCCACCAACGGATCATGATACGAGGATTAGCCGCGAAGAACGGATCTAGACGAACAACCTGTTCTGAAGAATGAAGAACACAAAAAATTAACAAACATGGACAGCAATGATTACGAGAAAACAGAAAGGGACAAGAAGAACCGAAAGGAACAATGATAGAACCCTTGGATTCGAGATCCAAGAACCAAACCAGTGGCGATTCGACCCCGCTTCTTACAACTCCACACAATCGATTTGAGAATCGAGAGCACGAAGAGTGTGCCTTATTCGACTTGCAACACCAATCCCGAAGGAGATTGACATACACAAGAACGAGAAAGCTAGATCACACACACAAACTCACGAGACAAGAATGATTGAATTCTCATTCAATTATGAAATGCTCTCAACAAAACTTGTATAAAACTTGTCTAACTACAAAAGAAGAGAGAAAAGGCTTTATATACTTCCTAGGCCTTTTCTTCTAAAACAGAAAAAAGAAACTGATTGCAATAATTACATTGAGAGAGAGTTAAATAAAGCCCACCAAACATGGAACACAATTGGGCCTAATTAAACTCTCCTATTCAGCCTCTCACGTCCACATTCTTAAATGAATGTTCCAGTCATGCACATGCACACACGTGAAGCCCCTTGTATTTGATTTCAAGGCCTCCGTCCCCAGCAACTAGAAATACAATTTAAGCTCCATTAATCATCTTGGTTGGGATGTGTTCGTGGCTGATCCACAAGATGGTCCTTAGACTTGATTAAGGTGGACTTGGTTGAGCTTCATGGACCATGTTTAGGAAAAGAGCATCCATCTCAGCTTGACGTTTAGCTTGCGCTCTTGTTAGAGTCCCTTGAGGTGGTGAAGATGGAGTTAGCTCAGATGATCCTTCATCATTCTCCCCTTCTTTGGAAGAATTCGACCTCGAATTGCCTTGATCATCATTCAGGAGCGGAAAAGGACTTAGATCCCTCATATTGAATGTGGGATCACAAGCATAATCATTAGGCAAGTCAAGCACATAGGCGTTGTCAGCCGCCTTGTGTAAAACCTTGAAAGGCCCATTTCCTCTTGGGAAGAGCTTGGATTTCCGAAGCTGGTGAAACCTCTCCTTCCTCAAATGTAGTCATACAAGGTCGCCG
The DNA here is from genome assembly GCA_033239125.1 of Fagopyrum homotropicum. Classification (NCBI taxonomy): domain Eukaryota; kingdom Viridiplantae; phylum Streptophyta; class Magnoliopsida; order Caryophyllales; family Polygonaceae; genus Fagopyrum; species Fagopyrum homotropicum. Next base: position 67,925,857 of record BSWB01000005.1, read on the forward strand.
GGTTCAAATATAATCTTCTTGCGTCCTTGATTCGCCTTTTCTGCGTTGTATTTGCCTTTCTCCTCGAGCTTGATCCTTGTCCTACTATGTAGCTCTTCGATGTGTTCAACGTGCGTTTTAGCACTTAAATTCACTCGCTCCTTATTAGGTAACGGTATAAGATCAAAAGGGGTTAGTGGATTAAAAGCATAAACACACTCAAAGGGAGAGATGGAAGTAGATGAGTGGACGACTCTATTATAGGCAAATTCAACAAGTGGCAAGACATCTTCCCATTCTTTCAAATTCTTCTTGATCACAACCCTTAGAAGTGTTGTTAGGGTCCTATTAGTTACTTCTGTTTGCCCATCATTTTGGGGGTGGCTTTATGTAGAAAATAACAACTTAGTTCCTAGCTTTCCCCAAAGAGTTTTCCAAAAGTAACTCAAGAACTTAACATCCCTATCACTCACTATTGTCGTTGGAATACCATGTAACCTAACTACTTCCCGAAATAACAAATTAGCTACATTGGCTGCATCATCAGTTTTGTGACAAGCAATAAAGTGAGCCATCTTAGAGAATTGATCTACAACCACAAATATCAAATCCCTACCTCTTCTAGTCCTAGGCAATCCCACTATGAAATCCATGCTAATGTCTTCCCAAGGGGTTGTGGGGATTGGCAAAGGTGTATACAATCCATGAGGCTTCACTTTCGATTTATCTCTAAGGCACTCTAAACACCTTTTAAGCACATTTTCAACATCCCTAAGCATATGTGGCCAATAAAAATGTGAGTGCAGCATAACATAAGTCTTATCCCTCCCAAAATGACTCATTAAACCTCCTTTATAGGCTTCTTCCACTAACAGCAAACGAAGGGAACACCTAGGTATGCACACCTTATCTAGTCGAAACAAAAATCCCTCAAACAAATAGAATTTATCTAACGAACCTTTTTGCACACAAAGCTTATATGTTTCTCCAAAATCAAGATCAGATTCATAGAGCTCCTTAATGTAAGCAAATCCTAACACCGTAGCATCCAAAGTAGTTAGCAATGTATGCCTCCTAGAAAGAGCATCCGTAACTACATTGTCTTTTCCCTTTTTATACTTGATAACATAGGGAAAAGTCTCAATAAATTCCATCCATCTACCATGCCTCCTATCTAGTTTATCTTGACTCCGAAAATGTTTCAAAGATTCATGATCAGTATGCAAAATAAACTCTCTAGGCCACAAGTAGTGTTGCCATGTCTTCAGTACTCTAAATAACGCATACATCTCTTTATCATACGTAGAGTAGTTAGGCATGCTCCTTTAAGATTTTCACTAAAAAAGGCAATAGGCTGACCTTCTTGCATAAGCTTGTTGAAAGCACTTTCTTGAGCTGCTTCCCACACAAATGGTGCATGTTTCTTGCAAATCTCCGTCAAGGGTGCAAAAACGGTACTGATGTCTCTCACAAAGGGCATATAGAAACTTGAAAGCCCATGGAAGCTCCTTACATGGCTAATGGATGTAGGTGTTGGCCAATCTCGAATAGCTCTAATCTTCCCCTCATCCACTTGTAGACCTTGTGCAGTCACTACAAAACCAAGAAATATAACTTCATTAGTGCAAAAGCTACATTCTTCAGGTTGGCATACAAGTGTTCGGCCCTAAGGGTAGAAACAACTTCCCTTAGATGTTCTTCATTCTCCTCTAGGGACCAGCTATAGATTAAGATATCATCAAAATACACTACAACAAATCTTCCTATGAATTGTCTTAACACATGGTTCATTAAACACATAAAAGTAGATGGAGCATTGGTTAACCTAAATGGCATAACAAGCCATTCATACAACCCAAATTTAGTCTTGAAGGTTGTCTTCCACTCGTCCCCCTCCTTCATTCGGATCTGATGGTAGCCAGTCCGAAGGTCTATCTTGCTGAATGTAGTGGCGCCATGGAGCTCATCAAGCATGTCATCGAGGCGGGGAATGGGGTGGCGGTACGTAATGGTTATGTTGTTGATAGCCCTACAATCAACACACATTCTCCAAGTGTTGTCCTTCTTAGGCACTAATAGGACAGGAACGGCGCAAGGGCTAAGACTTTCTCTAACATATCCCTTATCTAGGAGGTCTTGGATTTGGGTTTGGATCTCTTGACTCTCCTTAGGGTTCATCCTATAGGCTGGTCTGTTAGGAAGGATAGCTACGGGGATAAGGTCAATCTGATGCTCTATGCCTCTCAAAGGTGGAAGGCCATGAGGTATCTTTTCCGGAAACACATCCTTAAACTCCTCTAGAATGGTTGTAAATGGTAGGGGGTAATATAGCCTTTGTTTCTTCACTCACTCAGGTTATCTCCTTACACAACCTCATCAAGATGGCATCTAAGGGTAGATAATCACTTTGGAACTCAAGTTTAGAAGCTAACAAGGCCGTAGGAGGCTGAGTTGTGGGCATGACCAAGAGAGCACTAGGCTGTTGGCTAGGGGACGTCTCTATGGCAGGTTCTTGGTGCCTCGATGACTTGCTCCCATTCTTAGCTGGTCCTTGCTAGTTCACCCGCCTTCTTCTTCTCAAATGCCTCCACAATCTGCAAGGGAGTCATAGGTTTTAAAGTAACGGGTTTTTCATTAAAAGTAAATGAATACCTATTGGTAAAACCACCATGCATAACTCTCCTATCATATTGCCAAGGACGGCCTAATAACACATGACAAGATTGCATAGGCACAACATCACATAAAACAATATCCTCATAGTGTCCTAGAGTGAAAGTGATCTTAGCTTGCCTATTAACCTTCAATTCACCACAATTATTCATCCAATGCAGCTTATATGGTCTAGGGTGACAAAATGTAGGAATTTGCAACTTAGAGATCAATTCAGTACTAGCAATGTTGCAACAACTACCTCCATCAATGATAACATTACACACCTTTCCATTAACCGAACACCTAGTATGAAACAACTTCTCTCTTTGGTTATCCTCACAAAGCACGTAGTTATTAGCTAGAAATGAGCTAGGATGGTCAAATAACACTCTTTTAGCTAGTAAACAATCCCCCTGCTCATATTCAATCTGATCATCATCCAAATCATCATGATCATGCATATTAGGCTTAAAATCATCATTATCATGCTCATGCTCAGATTCGGACTAATATTGTCCTAAATGGTTGATTAACAATGTTTTCTTGTTAGGACAATCTTTCATCATGTGTCCTCTACCTTGACACTTAAAACACACTATATCCCTAGCTCTAGATGAAGCGTTAGAAGCACTCCCTTGTGTTCCCTTAGGAATGGTAGCAGTGGGCTTAGGAGGGGTTGCAGAAGGTGCTTTACGCTGTTCTCCTTGTTCCGGGGCTGTTTTCTCCTTATTTGACACTTCCCTGTTGTAAATTCCTTATTGGCGGTTCCCTTGGTTCTTCCAAGAGCTGGAGACACCATAAGAAGCCTTTCCTCCTTAATTTCTCGCTTTCATCTTCCTTTCCACTTTGATTGGGAGATGGAGTAGTTCTGTCATAGAGCCATAGGAAAAAAGAGCTAATTTGTTAGCAAAACTTGACTTAAGGATACGAAGATACCTAGCCATTGTTGATTCTTCATCTTCTCACACATTGGCCATTACCATGGCCATTTGCATGGCGTTATAGGTCTCCTCAGTAGTCATTGATCCTTGCCTCGGGTTCTTCAACCGTTTCCTCAATTCCAGTGTATAGTGTTGGAGAACAAACTGAGCTCTCATCAATGCCTTCATATGCTCCCAAGTAGCTACTGGTGCATCCAAAGTTCTTCTCCTTTCCTTCACCAAATCATCCCACCATATCATAGCATAGTCAATAAATTCAAGGGTTGCGTAGTGAAACTTTTTGTGTTCGGGAAAGTTATGGCATGACCATATTTACTCTATCTTTGCCTCCCATGCCATATACACATCAGGATCACATTTGCCCTCGAAACTAGGGACTTTCACCTTCACTTTGCCAAGACCGTCATGTTATGATTCTCGGTCTCTCCTTTGCTGGACTCCATAGGGCTCATGATAACACGATTTATTGCTTAGGTTTAGGTAATCATTTAGATAGATTTCTCACTCATTCATGCACGGTTTAGCACTAGTTCACGACGTTTGCACTCAATTCACGTATTATGTCGAGATAGACGTCTACACGGACTTGTGCATTGCTTTGTAGGTATTTTGGGAGATTTAGGAGCTAAAACGATACGTTTGAGGATCATTCATCAAGATGACACACCCTCGGACTCATTAGGATGCAAGCTAAAGTCTAGGGAGGACTCATAGAACCTTGCCAACACAAGTCATGCACCAAATCAAAGCTTAATGATCAAAGGCAAAGCTGAAGCACAGAATCACGGTTCACTGCCTTTCCACGGCCGTGATTCTACCCGTGGATTTTGCCAGGTTTTCGTGACAGCTGTGCCACGATCTCTTGGCCAGCTCTTGCAAAGTTGTAGTATAAAAGTGGTCCTGCATTGGCTGAGAGAATCATCTTGGAGCAGCTCTCCATTATCCACTATCATCCAATCAAAATATTCTCTCAACAAGAAGATTTTGGGAAGAAGGAGGTAGAAGGAAGCTACCATTGGAGGAAGAGCTTCATTGGAGAAGAAGAGCACACCATTGATAGATTTGATAGCTTTGTAGCGAAGGATTTCGAAATCGATTTCTAGAGATTGTATGAACCATATGAACCTTCTTTAAGAAGGGTTGTGAGTCATTCTAATTCCATTTTTCAGCTTGGTTTTGTTTACCTCTCTTGTTCATCTCTTTCTCTTCATTATCTTGCAAATGGAAGCCATGATTTTATGTGTGATGATTTTGATTGCTATGATGTATGTTGTAGGCTAAATAGATGTGATTCTAGGGTAAGGAAGGAATGGTTATGGCTAGGACTATGATAGGATGGACTTAGATTAGCCCTTGGATGACTCTCTTACTTGGACGTAGTTTTTGTTGGAGTCCACGGTTTGTTCTTGCCTTTCCACGACCGTGGAAAGTGTAGAACAGCCCGTGATTCTCTCTTGTTTGATGGATCTAGCTTTAGATTGTTAGAATGTTGAAATCCTAAGTGTTTGTTGAGTTAAATCTGCCCTAGGGTGACCTAGTGTTAGCAACTAAGTGTTAGAAGAGACTTACCCGGTGATTCTTACTCTTAGATTCAAAAGATGACAAACCCTAGGTAGTGGTGAGCCTCATAAGCCGCCATTGGACTAAGTGTGCTAGGATAGTTGTTTAGGACTAACTCTTTCGAGACTTACCCGGTGAGGATAAGTTAGATCCCTAGGTGACAATCCGGTTTGTGTAGAATTCCATCCCTTAGGTTCTTAGAGACTTACCCGGTGATGAGACCTGAGGAACGGATTAGTGGACCATGAGACCTACCCGGTGATTGATCCCAATCTAGAAACACTAAATCCCAACATGTCATAGGTAATCCAAGGAATGATTAGGTAGCTTGAGTCCTATGCCATAACCGGAACTTCCAACCTCTAGAATCCGCTTTTCTCTCTTTGATCTATATCTCGTTTTAGCTTGTTGGTTTGAGTTGATCTGTTAGCATAGTTGATTTTTTTATTTGCATGATTTGTGATCCTTGATTGATCACCTAAAAACCCACCAAAAAAACATTTAGATTTTCATTTCTTTATTTCCTTTCCTTTTTCTTCACCTAGATCTTCACTAAACTTAATCACTAATCGAATCAATCTCACCTTAGTCTTTGTGTTCGACCTCGGAATACTATCCCTACTACAAACGTCCCGTACACTGCGGGTTCGCTAGGAGTTAGGATAAATATAACGAGAATATAAATTTAAAACCAATTGCGTATCACATCCTGAGCGTAACAAATTTTTGGCGCCGTTGCCGGGGACTAGGTCTAGATTGAGTCTATTTTGTGATTGTTTATAGTGTAGATCTTTCTTGTTGCTTTTGATCTCCTTTTGGTTTGTGTCTTTGTTTTTCAGGACATCTCACTCTTTAGGTGTATGCGAAGATCCCGTGGCAAGGATTTAGCTCCATTCGATCCCGAACCGGAGAAAACCCTTAGATCTAGATCCAAGAGCATTTAAAAGGGAAAAGAGATGGCCGGAAGAGATCTCCAAGCTGAGTTGGATGAGGCTTTAGAGCAAATTAGGATAAGGGATGAAGCTTTGGAGAATAAAAGGAGACTTGCCAATGAGAGGCAAGAGGCAACTAGGAGGGACATTGAGGAGATTAGGCAAGCTCTTGTGCAAAGAGAGCTTAACCGTCAACAACCTCCTCCACCTCCACCACAACCGCGGCCGGCGGCGGTGAATATTAGGGTTGTGCCCATTGCTATGGAAGAGCCACAAACGTTGGGGCAACGTATGGATCCGGCACAAAGAGCACACCGTCCGGGTGTGAACTTAGGAGATCCCTCAGCCCATGATTACGAACTCCGCCCTCAAGTTCTACAAATGATCCGGCATAATCAATTTGGAGGGATGGAAGGAGAGTCTCCTCATCAACACTTGATGAACTATGAGATCTTGATGGAGACTCTTAGACCGCCAAGATTGGAGAGCAACAACCATAAGCTTAGGGCTTTTTCCTTCTCTCTTAAGGATAAAGCCTTAGCTTGGTATCAATCTATTCCACAAGGGTGAGTTGGTACTTTGGAGGAGATGACAACCGAGTTTTTGACTAAGTTCTTCCCACCTTCCAAGACTACCGAGTTAAGAGGGAAGATCAATGCCTTCGTGATGAAGGATAGAGAGAGTTTATTTAAGTCCTGGGAGAGGTTCAAAGATCTTCTCCTAGATTGTCCACACCATGGCATACCAAAAATTAAGCTATTGGAGATCTACTTCAATGGACTTGATGAAGATAGCCAATTCAAGCTCCAATCTCATTCCGGTGGGACTTTCATGGAGAAGCATGTAGATGAAGCTTGGGAGTTTGTAGAGAAGCAAGCTCTAGTGATTGAGAAATACTCCCATAGGAAGAGTGAAGGGAGAAAGGCGGGAGCATATGAGGTGAGTGAAGTCACCATGAGCAATTTCAAGCTTGACGCCATCAACAATGAGTTGAAGTCCTTGAGGGAGTTGTGTGCTACAACTTTGAAAAACCAAGCAACTCCTCAAGTGCTTCCACAAGCCAACTTGTCTTCCAAGGAGGAGGATGTGAATTACATGGGAAGGGGCAATTACAACAATTATCAAGGCCCAAGGAACTTCAACAACAACCAGCAATTCAACAATTACCGGCCTAACCACAACCATCCCGGATTTTCTTACTCTAACCCGGATGGAGCCTTGAACCCTCCCGCTTCCACAAGCACAACTCCACCACCTAAAGCTTCACAAGAACCTCCACCCGGATTTACTCAACCTCCAAAGGATAGGACCGAAATGATGTTTGAGCAATTGCTTGGAAGGTTGAGTGGTCTTGAGAGCACCGTGACTTCAATTTCTAAAGCTCAAAAAGTGTTGGAAGCACAAGTGTTCCAAAAGGCGGGTGAAGCCCATAGAGATCCGGGGAAGCTTCCCGGAAGGACCGAAGACAACCCAAGAGGCCAAGTGTTGACTATCACTACGAGGAGTGGGTTGAGTATGAAAGATCCTTTGCCCAAGGAGAATGCTAAAGGGAAACAAGTGGTGGTAGAGGAAGAGACTTTGCAAAGAGATGGAGGCAAGAGCAAGGATGTTGAGCCAACTTATGTGGCACCACCTCCATACAAACCAGCACTACAGATCCCACAATCACGAGCAAGAGCTCGCTTGGACAATCACTTTGGTAAGTTCCTTGAACTAATGTCTAAATTGCATATTAACATTCCGTTCATGGATGCTATTTTAGGAATGCCGACATATGGCAAGTTCTTGAAAGAGATACTCTCCAACAAAAGGAAGTTGGAGGAGTATGGGGAGATAAGAATGACCAAGAGATCCTCAGAATTGATCCAAACGATGAAGGAGGAGATGCCTCCCAAACTAAGAGATCCGGGTTCCTTTTGTGTCCCGATTGGAGTGGGAGATGTGAAGTATGAAGCCCTTTGTGATCTTGGAGCAAGTGTAAGCATCATACCGCTTGCACTTTGCAACAAGGTTGGCTAGGAGAGCCGAAACCGGTCAAGATGACCCTCTATATGGCGGACCGTTCTATCACTCACCCGGTTGGGATCTTAGAAGACATTCCGGTGCAACTAGGAGGATTCTATGTGCCAATTGATTTTGTTGTCTTGGATATTCCGGCGGACTATCCGGTTCCCATCATCTTAGGAAGACCTTTCCTAGCCACTTCCGGGTGCCTAGTGGATTGCAAGAATGGGACTCTCTCCTTCAACATTAGAGAAGAGAACGTCAAGTTCAAGTTGTCCATAATGATGAAAGGGCCAACCCTTGAGGAGGATGTCTTCAACATAGTCGAGCAAGAGGAATCTAGAGAAGTTGTGAGCTCGATCTTGATTAAGGACCCTTTGGAGAAAGTTCTTACCCTAAGTATGATGGAGGAAGGTGTTGAGGAGGCTTGCAATGAAGAAATCAAGGCCTTAGAAGCCTTAGAAAAGGAGGCAAGAGTTGAAAATGAAGACCACGAAGAGGAGATGAACAACTGCAAGTTCCACGGGCGTGGAAGTGGTTCCACGGCCGTAGAACTCTCTGCAGAGCCACAACAAATGAGCCAGGCAAGGTCCACGGCCGTGGAAGTGGAGCCAACCGTGGTTCCAGCCGTGGTTTCCCCTGAATCAGACCTTATTGATGATCAAGCTTCAAGGAGCCTTGAAGGGTCTTCATTTTCTTTGGATTCATCTCATCTAACGCTATTTGGATCGTCTCCGATCGAAAAAGGTCCTCCTAAACTTGAACTCAAACCCCTCCCCTCTCATTTGAAGTATGCTTTCCTTGGTGATAATGCTACATATCCGGTGATTGTGAATGCATGCTTGAGTGATGATGAACTTGCTAAGTTGTTGCATGAGCTAAGGTTGCATAGGAAAGCCATTGGCTATACTATTGATGATTTGGTAGGCATCAAGCCTTCTTTGTGCATGCATAAGATATTGATGGAAGACAATCATAAACCCTCTATTGAACATCAAAGAAGACTAAATCCTATAATGAAAGAGGTAGTCAAAAAGGAGATCATTAAGTTGCTAGATGCGGGGATAATCTACCCTATCTCGGATAGTAAGTGGGTTAGTCCCGTTCATGTAGTACCTAAGAAGGGTGGGATGACCGTAGTGACCAATGAGAACAATGAACTAATCCCAACTAGGACGGTTACGGGGTGGAGAATGTGCATTGACTATAGGAAGTTGAACATGGCCTCTAGGAAAGATCACTTCCCTCTTCCCTTCATTGACCAAATGCTAGAGAGGTTAGCTTAACATTCTTATTTTTGCTACCTAGATGGCTATAGTGGATTCTTCCAAATCCCTATCCACCCCGATGACCAAGAGAAAACCACCTTTACATGTCCATGGGGAACTTTTGCATATAGGAGAATGCCGTTTGGGTTGTGTAATGCACCCGCCACCTTCCAAAGGTGTATGATGGTTATCTTTTCGGAATACATTGAAAATATCATGGAAGTGTTCATGAATGATTTCTCTATTTATGGTTCTTCCTTTGATAATTGCTTGGCTAACTTGTCATTAATATTGCAAAGATGTGAGGAGACAAATCTTGTCTTGAATTGGGAAAAATGCCACTTCATGGTAAGTGAAGGTATTGTGTTGGGACACTAGGTGTCCAATCGTGGCATTGAGGTTGATAGAGCCAAAATTAAAACGATAGAGAAGTTGCCACCACCTACCTCGGTGAAGGGGGTAAGGAGTTTCTTAGGGCATGCCGGTTTTTACCGGAGGTTTATTCAAGACTTCTCTAAAATTTCTAAGCCTCTCACTAACCTACTAATGAAGGATGTTTATTTTGTCTTTTCCAAAGATTGTCTTGAGGCTTTTTGTAGGTTGAAGAACACCTTGATCTCCGCACCTATCATGCAACCTCCGGATTGGAGTTTACCGTTTGAGATCATGTGTGATGCAAGCGATGTAGCCGTTGGGGCTGTTTTGGGGCAAAGGAAAGATGGGCGCACTCATGCTATTTATTATGCTAGCAAGACGCTAGATGATGCCCAACTCAATTATGCTACCACCGAGAAGGAGTTGCTAGCGGTTGTGTATGCATTTGAGAAGTTCCGCTCATATCTTGTTGGAGCGAAGGTCATAGTTTATATGGATCATGCTGCGATCCGTTATCTACTTACAAAGAAGGATGCCAAGCCTAGGTTGATTCGGTGGATCCTTCTTCTTCAAGAGTTTGATTTGGAAATCCGGGACAAGAAGGGATCCGAGAACTCCGTGGCGGATCACCTTAGTAAATTGCCTCCATTAGAGCTTGAAAGAGATGACATCCCGATTGATGATTCGTTCCGGGATGAGCAATTGCAAATGGTGGAGGAATGCTTGTTCCAAGTGTCTAGAGGAAGCGAGCCATGGTTTGCCGACATTGTGAACTACTTAGTGTGTGAGGAGATGCCTCTCGGTTTGACATATGCCCAAAGGAAGAAGTTCTTCAAGGATGTGAGGCACTACTATTGGAGTGAACCACTTTTGTTCAAGAGAGGGCCGGATGGAATGTTTAGAAGATGCATACCGGAGGATGAGGTGGAGAGTGTGATCCGCCATTGTCACTCCTTGCCATGTGGAGGGCATGCTAGCTCGCACAAGACATGTTCCAAAGTGTTGCAATCGGGCTTCTTTTGGCCAAGTTTGTTCAAGGATGTGCAAGGCTTTGTGGTAGCTTGTGATGCTTGCCAAAGGACGGGCAACATCTCAAGGAGGAATGAGATGCCCTTGAACAACATACAAGAAGTGAAAATTTTTTATGTGTGTGGTGTGGACTTCATGGGACCATTCCCTTCTTCATGTGGCAACCTCTACATCCTATTGGCGGTTGACTATGTTTCGAGATGGGTGGAGGCAATCGCCTCTCCTACAAATGACGCCAAGGTTGTGGTGTGGTTCTTCAACCGAGTGATCTTTCCTAGGTTTGGAACACCAAGGGTGATCATAAGTGATGGAGGTAAGCACTTCACCAATAGGAACTTTGGAGCACTTTTGGCTAAGTATGGGGTGACTCATAAGGTGGCAACACCTTACCATCCCCAAACTAGTGGCCAAGTGGAGATCTCCAACCGGGAGATAAAGGCCATTCTCGAGAAGACGGTATCTAGAACTAGAAAGGATTGGGCTATTAAGCTCAATGATGCCTTGTGGGCATATAGGACCGCTTTCAAGACACCAATTGGCACTACTCCTTACAAGTTGGTCTACGGCAAGTCTTGCCACCTTCCGGTGGAAATAGAGCATAGAGCACATTGGGCCGTTAATTGGCTAAATTTTGACCCCAAGGAGGCGGGAGAGAAGAGGTTACTTGATATGAACGCACTTGAGGAGATCCGGTTGGATGCATACGAGAATGCCCGGATCTACAAGGAGAGGACCAAGCGGTGGCATGACAAGAGGATCATCCCCAAGGAGTTGAGTGAAGGCGACCTTGTCCTCCTCTTAAACTCAAGGCTGCGGCTTTTTCCCGGAAAGCTCAAATCAAGATGGACCGGGCCATATGTGGTGAAGAAAATCTTTCCCCATGGAGCTATTGAGATAGGAGGGGAGCATTGTGAAAACTTTAAGGTGAATGGGCACCGGTTGAAGAAGTATATCCCTGGAGCTCCGGTGGATATGATTGCCCCACTTTACCTTGAGTAGACGCCCCGAGTTTGGTCAAGCTAATGACCTTAAAGAAGCGCTTGGTGGGAGGCAACCCATTGGTAACGTTTTTCCCTTTCTCGTTTTATTTTTGTTTTAGATTTTTCTATTTTTGGTTGTGTTTTGTGTGCTTTGTGTGCGTGCTAGAACCTTAGTAGCATTGGAAGCCTTGCTTGGCAAGTGAATGATGATGATGAACCCCTCATCAAATTGTGGGTGGAGCGGACGCGGAACTTGGACGGCTAGCGGTGCCTAGCGCGGGTCCCGATGCCTTGATGAACACTAAGAGCTCTCTACCATGGTTGATAGGATCATCCAACATCAATTCCACTTGAGAATCCCAAATACCATAGCAAACCATTTTTACATTGTGAGAACCTTCTTTCACTCTTCTTTACTTCATTTACACATTGGGGACAATGTGTTTCTAAGTATGGGGTGGGGTTTGCATGATCCTTTGCATGATGAGCATCTAGGGTAGTTTAATATTTTCACATGTCTTGCATTGTATATATTCATTTCGAAAATCCCATAAAATCATAAAATTTAAAAAATTTTGTGCTTCCTAGGCTTGGATATGACCCTAATGATGAATCTTGTCTTGTGGATTGACTATGGATGGCCTTATGTGTTAAATTGATGAATGCATATGTGGACTTAAAATACTTCTCTTGAATTCCATGAATGAATTGTGATCATGATGTTTGCCTAGAATGGATTGAGTATTGAAGGTCGAAATTACATGATAGTTCTTACATACCATCTAGGAATGAATGAGGAAATTCATCTTTATCTACTTCTCATCTTGGTCATGATTGTTTGAGCACCTCAATTGATATAAATTTGACCTCTTTTGACCCATCCGGGAATAGGAGAATGATAGTGTGTTGATGTGTGTGAAAAGCAAGTGTGGGGTGAAGATATTGATGAAAGAATATCATGCATAAAATGCTGAATTTGTTGTGAAAGTGTAGCCAAAAATATAGGTTTGGGGGCGTTGGTTTAAATGACAAGTAACTCGGTACACTTCACATAATCGGGTGTTGGTGCCTTGCCAAAGTCAAATAAATCAATAGTCCTAACGAGCTTTGGTATGTGTGCCCGGTGTGGATGCACCTCGAAAAATAGAAAAAGCCCGAGGATGGCCAATCACCAAGGTTTCGGCTTTTGTACACCAATGCCATTGTCTCAAAAATAAGTGAAAGAAAAAGAAAAGAAAGAAAAGATAGAGAAAAATACACACTTGAGGGAAGTTGATCGAGGACAAGATTGTGGAGTTAGTTCCATTCCCGGATTAGCACCACATAGCCTAGAAAAATCCCCACCTAATCACAACGTTTCTTGGCATTTTAATTCGTAAGACCTTATGACCTATTTGCATGTTTGTAAGACTTAGTAATCTAGATTGGATATGCTCTTGATCTTCTTGGCTTCTTCATTTTTACATTTCGTGCATGTTTTGAGTTAAGTACAATTGTCTTTCCATGCCTTCGTTTATTTGATGCATAATTGCTTGTCCGTTGCCATAAAACATGACTATGAAGGTGATCCAATAGTTGAAGCACAAACCCAAAAAGATTTTGCCATTTTTCTGCATACATAAATCATGTTATCTCGTAGTCTATAGTTGAGAATTCGCTCGGGGACGAGCAAACCTTAAGTATGGGGTATTTTTGATAACACGAATTATTGCTTAGGTTTAGGTAATCATTTAGATAGATTTCTCACTCATTCATGCACGGTTTAGCACTAGTTCACGACGTTTGCACTCAAATCACGTATTATGTCGAGATAGACGTCTACACGGACTTGTGCATTGCTTTGTAGGTATTTTGGGAGATTTAGGAGCTAAAACGATACGTTTGAGGATCATTCATCAAGATGACACACCCTCGGACTCATTAGGATGCAAGCTAAAGGCTAGGGAGGACTCATGGAACCTTGCCAACACAAGCCATGCACCAAATCAAAGCTTAATGATCAAAGGCAAAGCTAAAGCACAGAATCACGGTTCACTGCCTTTCCACGGCCGTGATTCTACCCGTGGATTTTGCCAGGTTTTCGTGACAGCTGTGCCACGATATCTTGGCCAGCTCTTGCAAAGTTGGAGTATAAAAGTGGTCCTGCATTGGCTGAGAGAATCATCTTGGAGCAGCTCTCCATTATCCACTATCATCCAATCAAAATATTCTCTCAACAAGAAGATTCTGGGAAGAAGGAGGTAGAAGGAAGCTACCATTGGAGGAAGAGCTTCATTGGAGAAGAAGAGCACACCATTGATAGATTTGATAGCTTTGTAGCGAAGGATTTCGAAATCGATTTCTAGAGATTGTATGAACCATATGAACCTTCTTTAAGAAGGGTTGTGAGTCATTCTAATTCCATTTTTCAGCTTGGTTTTGTTTACCTCTCTTGTTCATCTCTTTCTCTTCATTATCTTGCAAATGGAAGCCATGATTTTATGTGTGATGATTTTGATTGCTATGATGTATGTTGTAGGCTAAATAGATGTGATTCTAGGGTAAGGAAGGAATAGTTATGGCTAGGACTATGATAGGATGGACTTAGATTAGCCCTTGGATGACTCTCTTACTTGGACGTAGTTTCTGTTTGAGTCCACGGTTTGTTCTTGCCTTTCCACGGCCGTGGAAAGTGTAGAACAGCCCGTGATTCTCTCTTGTTTGATGGATCTAGCTTTAGATTGTTAGAATGTTGAAATCCTAAGTGTTTGTTGAGTTAAATCTGCCCTAGGGTGACCTAGTGTTAGCAACTAAGTGTTAGAAGAGACTTACCCGGTGATTCTTACTCTTAGATTCAAAAGATGACAAACCCTAGGTAGTGGTGAGCCTCATAAGCCGCCATTGGACTAAGTGTGCTAGGATAGTTGTTTAGGACTAACTCTTTCGAGACTTACCCGGTGAGGATAAGGTAGATCCCTAGGTGACAATCCGGTTTGTGTAGAATTCCATCCCTTAGGTTCTTAGAGACTTACCCGGTGATGAGACCTTAGGAACGGATTAGTGGACCATGAGACCTACCCGGTGATTGATCCCAATCTAGAAACACTAAATCCCAACATGTCATAGTTAATCCAAGGAACGATTAGGTAGCTTGAGTCCTATGCCATAACCGGAACTTCCAACCTCTAGAATCCGCTTTTCTCTCTTTGATCTATATCTCGTTTTAGCTTGTTGGTTTGAGTTGATCTGTTAGCATAGTTGATTTGTTTATTTGCATGATTTGTGATCCTTGATTGATCACCTAAAAACCCACCAAAAAAAAACATTTAGATTTTCATTTCTTTATTTCCTTTCCTTTTTCTTCACCTAGATCTTCACTAAACTTAATCACTAATCGAATCAATCTCACCTTAGTCTTTGTGTTCGACCTCGGAATACTATCCCTACTACAAACGTCCCGTACACTGCGGGTTCGCTAGGAGTTAGGATAAATATAACGAGAATATAAATTTAAAACCAATTGTGTATCACATCCTGAGCGTAACAGCTCACGTCTCCATTCATCATTACGTCGCCCTTCCTGGTGCCTCCTTGGCTGATCTCGCCTCCTACGTCCATTAGGCATCCATTCCGGTCTCAATTCCTCATTCTCCCCATTGCCCTCCTCTTCCTGGTCATAAACTGGATTTTGAAATTGGTGAGGATAGTTAGGCATATTATCATAAACGGGATTTTGAAATTGGTGAGGATTGTTAGGCATGTTATCATTAATAATTGGAGAAGAAGGGATAGAAATATGCTCCTCAAAAACAAGGTTTCCTTAACCAGGTTGGGAAGTAATGTTGCCTAAACCATGGGCATGCCTAGAAGGCTGCAGAACATTTGAATTCCTTACTGCGTGGAACGTAGCTTGCTGACTTTGAAGGGGAACTCGATCTTGTGCTTGGTTTTGCACCCTCGAGTTGTCTCCTATCTCCAAGTTACCTCCTAGTGGTCGAGAATCCGGGGTCACCCTAGAGGTCTCCAAGGTAGATATCCTTGTAGTTAGCCCCTCAATGCTATCTTTCAAGCTCATGATGAGATTGAACAACTCCGGTGTGATAGGCTTAGGGCTCTTTGAACCTACTGAAGTCCCTGACATGATGCAAAGCACTCAACAACAACAAACACGTTAGGTTAGTTTAAACAATAACACCTCGCAAGTGTATCACTCAGAAAATAAGGTTCTCTCACTCTCTAGTGGTGTGATACAAGCTTGTTGATGGCTCGTCTTGTATTAATAAAAAACCTCACGTGAGTTCGATGCTTAGTCAAACTAAATCTTTTATATAGAAACAAGGTTCGATTTCAGTCACTTCAAAAACGTGTTAGACTCAACAAAATCGAAGAAAAGACTCAAACGGAAAGGACAATTGCACGAATGATATATGCAACTAAATGACTCAAAAATTTAGAACTCGAGACAAGCTTTGAAAGAACTTACTCGTAAGACCCAAGAAGTGAACCCTAGACACCGTAGGATGAGGTTAAGGAAGCCTAAGCTATGGTGTTTGATGGCCGAAAATGGACAGTAGCTAGGTGTGGCTAGGTTCAACGAGATGCTTGGTTCTTCCTCCGGCTGAGACAAGATACTTGCCTTTGTCCTTTCTTGAAGTCCTCTTTGTTGCTGAATAATACTAAAACAAATGTAATAACAGTAGACTAATTACAACCTATGAAATAAGAAAGCATGAAATGAAAAAAATGATTCTGATTCCTTTCCTTCTTCTTCTTTTTTTTTGATTTCTTTATTTTTCTTTTATCTCTTTTTTTTGACTTTATGATTCAGGAATTCAGAAAAGAAGAATAAACAAAAATTTAAAGAAATAAAAAAAATAAATTCTTGTTTGTAGATAAACGTGGGCCAAGCTGTTGCAAATCTTCATGATAAGATCAAATATCAGCTCCTAGATTATTGCAACTGATTCAACGTGCCAAATCTATAGGAGGAAAACAACTGCTTCAAGCTCTGCGCCGGATTTGTAGGAAACACGCTCAATCAACTCCAATTTTGGCGTGTATTGGATTGACGGAAACAACTACTTCAAATTTAGTTCTGCGTGTTCTGGATGCAGGAAAAGAAGCAGCCACGTTTGGTTCTGGTTCAACTGGTTCAAGTGAGATTGTTGCTGAGGGAAAAATAGTGGTTGATGGTGGTGTGATGGTGGTTGGTGTCCAGAACTCACAAACAAGAAACAAACTCATTAGACTCAAACAAAGCTTAGAGTAGAAGAGAGAAACGAAAATAGACTCAAACAAAAGACAATGATCAATTGCAATGATTAAAACAGACTCCTTTTGTGATTTTATAATTCATTTACCGACTTTTTTGGTGGTTGGACGCCAACTACGCTTTGATACCAATTGATACGGGGATTAGCCGCGAAGAACGGATCTAGACGAACAACCTGTTATGAAGAATGAAGAACACACAAAATTAACAAACATGGATAACAATGAAAACGAGAAAACAGAAAGGGACAACAGAAATGAAGAACACACAAAATTAACTCACGATGTGCCTCGGATCTAGTACGTACTCCCTCAACTAAGACACATAAAACACAGGTTGAACACCCTCTAACCTCGGAGGCAAAGCTAATCTGTAAGCTGCTCGCCCAACTCTATCCAGTATCTCGAAAGGACCGACATATCGGGGACTCAACTTCCCCTTTATGCCAAAACATCTGATGCCTCGCGTCGGAGATACTCTCAACCAGACATGAGCTCCTACCCTGAACTCTAGAGGTTGACGCCTCTTGTCTGCATACGACTTCTGGCGACTCTGTGCAGCCAGCATCCTCTCTCTGATTAGCGCTACTCGAGCCATATCATCCTGAATATGCTCTGGCGCTATCCCACTGATACTGCTAGGTTCATCCCAGCATAGAGGAGTACAACATCTACGTCCATATAGTGCCTCATAAGGTGATACGGGGCAGACCCGACGTTGGTTCGATCTAGACGACGGAAGGAAGGAAAGGACGCAGAACAACAAGATTAAGGCAGCCGACTAGGGCTATTCGTGTGCTGCGTGGCCTGCGAACAAAGGGAACAAAAGAAGACGCTAAACTGAATACGAAGGTACGGAAATTAAAGGAAAGGTACGATGTAGATGAACCCGACACAAACGACGTGGAAACCCTTGATCTCGGGATCAAGAACCACCAAGAACGATGCAAAAACTCAGCCCCTTACAACCTCACACAGCCGACTTAGAACATCGACAACACGAGGAGGATGCTTATGGAATCTCACGAACACCAAGAACCCGAGAGCAATTGACACACGCGAAACAACTAAGCCAAATCTGATCACAATAACTCTTCAATCAAAACTCGCCTTTGATTGAAGATGAAATCTGAAAACAAGTGTTTTTCACCAATAATAATATACCTAAAAAGTAATAGAAAGAGCCTTTAAATAGTTTTCAGCTCTTAAACAAAAGACACAATAAAATCCGGAAATTAAGCCCAATGGGCTACTTAAAACACTCAATCACTCAGCAGGCCTTAAAAAGCCTCATTCCTCAATGAGAGACATGGAATGGTACTGGAAACGTGTTGAGAACGTGTGATAGCTCCGGTGCTTTGGCGTTGTTGCTGCTCTCTTCCTTACTTAGAGTGGAAAGGAAGTCCAAGACTAGGTACCAAGACTCAGCAGGAGCATCGGCGTCATGTGCGGGGCTGGCTGAGTCCGGTGCTTTGGCGTCGTTGCTCTCTTCCTTACTTAAGAGCCAAGCCTCGTTATGAACACTTGTAGCCAATAAAATCAGCAAGCCCTCAATCTCATGCTCAATCTTCTTAGCTCGGGAACGTGTGATAGCTCCCTCATACTCCCGAGATGCTAACTCGGATGGTCCCTCATCATTTCCCCTCTCTTGGGAAGGATTCGTCCACGAATCTTCAAGCTCTACATCCATAGGTGGGAACGGACTGAGGTCTCTAACATTGAAGGTCGGGCTGACCCCGAATTCCTCCGGAAGATCCAATACATAAGCGTTGTCACCGGCTTTGTGAAGCACCTTGAAAGGACCGGTACCCCTAGGTGATAGCTTGGACTTTCGCAGCTCTTGGAAGCGCTCCTTCCTAAGATATAACCACACGAGATCTCCGGGCTCAAACAACAAATTCCTCCGTCCCTTGTTTGCCTTAGCTGCGGTCCGAGCTGCTTTCTCCTCTAAGCTCAGCCGTGTCTTCTCATGTAATCCCCTAATGTACTCAACCTGTTTACCTACATTGAAATCTACTCGCTCCTTTGAAGGTAACGGCATAAGATCAAAAGGGGTTAAGGGATTCAAACCATACACACACTTAAAAGGAGTCATGTTAGTGGAAGAATGGATGGTCCTGTTATATGCAAACTCAACATGTGGTAACACATCCTCCCACTCTTTCAAATTCTTCTTAATTACAGCCCTTAAAAGTGTCCCTAAAGTCCTATTAGTTACTTCGGTTTGGCCATCAGTTTGAGGGTGGCTAGCGGTAGAGAACAACAACTTAGTACCTTGCTTACCCCATAAAGTCTTCCAAAAGTAACTAAGAAATTTCACATCCCGATCACTAACAATGGTTCTAGGAACTCCATGTAGCCTAACTACTTCTCTAAAGAAGAGGTTTGCAATATTAGTGGCATCATACGTTTTGTGACAATCTATGAAGTGTGCCATCTTAGAGAACTTGTCTACCACCACAAAAATAGAGTCTCTTCCCCTCTTAGTCCTAGGTAACCCCAAAATAATGTCCATACTAATATCTTCCCAAGGAGCTGCGGGAATGGGTAAAGCGGTATACAAACCATGGGGCATTACTCTAGACTTTGCTTTCAAGCATTCTAAGCATCTTTTCACAAAATTCTCAACATCCCTAAGCATGTGTGGCCAAAAAAAATGAGTATGCAGCATATGATATGTCTTATCTCTACCAAAGTGACCCATCAAACCTCCTCTATGGGATTCATCCACAAGTAAGAGCCTAAGAGAACACTTTGGAATGCACACTTTATCAACTCTAAACAAGAAGCCATCAAACAAGTAAAACTTATCTACAGCCCCTTTTTCCACACAAGCTTTATAAATCTCTCCAAAATCATCATCCTTTGCATATAAATCCTTAATGTAAACAAAGCCAAGAACTCTAGCATCCAATGTAGTAAGCAAAACATGTCTCCTAGAAAGTGCATAAGCTACTACATTATCTTTTCTTTTGTTGTACTTAATCACATAAGGAAATGTTTCAATGAACTCCATCCACCTACCATGCCTTCTATCAAGTTTATCTTGGCTCCTAAAGTGTTTTAATGATTAATGATCGGTATGCAATATAAACTCCATAGGCCAAAGATAATGTTGCCAAGTCCTAAGCACCCTAAACAATGCATAAAGCTCCTTATCATAAGTAGAATAGTTTAGAGTTGGACCTTTCAATTTCTCACTAAAGAAGGCGATGGGTTTGCCCTCTTGCATAAGTACTCCACCAATTCTTATACCCGACGCATCACACTCCACCTCAAATGGCCTCGTGAAGTCCAAGAGAACAAACAATGGGGTGTTGGTCATCATCCAGTTGAGCTTTTCGAAAGCCCTCTTTTGGGCCTCTCCCCACACGAATGGGATATTCTTCTTAGTGATCTCGGTTAGAGGGGCGGCTATGGTACTGAAATCTCTCACAAATCGCATATAAAAGCTAGCCAATCCATGAAAGTTACGCACATCACCAATAGACGTCGGGGTTGGCCAATCTTGAATAGCTTTGATCTTTTCCTCATCTACTCGCAACACTTGAGCACGCACTACAAAGCCAAGAAATATAACTTCATTTGTGTAGAAATCACACTTCTTAATATTAGCATATAAGTATTCAAGTCTAAGAGTAGAAACGACCTGACGGAGATGATCCGCATGCTCCTCTGCGGACCCGCTATAGATAAGTATGTCGTCGAAGTAGACAACGACAAACTTCCCTATGAACTTCCTCAAAACATGGTTCATGAGGCGCATGAATGTGCTGGGAACATTAGTCAAGCCAAATGGCATAACAAGCCACTCATATAGCCCAAACTTGGTCTTGAATGCCGTCTTCCATTCGTCGCCCTCCTTCATTCGAAATTGATGATAGCCACTTCTAAGGTCGATCTTGGAGAAGGTAGTTGTTCCATGTAGCTCATCCAACATGTCATCAAGGCGGGGAATGGGATGACGGTGCTTGATGGTGATGTTGTTGACAGCTCTACAATCAACACACATCCGCCAAGTGTTGTCCTTCTTAGGGACTAGTAGAACCGGAACCGCCATATGACTAAGGCTCTCTTGAATATAGCCCTTATAAAGGAGCTCTTGTACCTGCATTTGAATCTCCTCACTCTCCTTTGGGTTCATTCTATAGGCGGGTCGGTTTGGGAGAGTAGCACCGGGAATAAGATCTATTTGATGCTCAATACCCCGAAATGGTGGCAGCCCCGGGGGTATTTCATCCGGAAACACATCTGCAAACTCGTCCAAGATAGCTAAAATACTAGGGGGTAAATCAACTAGGGTCGAGTTGCTTACCAAATTCAGCCCTTTACACAAACACACGAGCGCAACATCGGGAGGTAGGTAATCTGTGATGTACTCCCTCTTGGTTGCGAGCAATGTCCTCGGTAGGGGATGGACGGCTGCTGCGATTGCTTTGCCTTTGGTGGCAGCCCTTGCTGCAGTGCGGTTGTCCATGGCGTCGGCTTCCTTGGCGGCTGCAGAAAACGCTCCTTCCTTGGTCGGCGTCGTCTCGGTGTGACCGCTGCTTGCTTGGACGGCTTCTCTTGATTTCTTCTTAAAAGCCTCCGCAATCTGCATAGGAGTCATAGGCTTGAGAGTAACAAGTTTATCTTTAAAGGTAAAAGAATACTTGTTAGTAAACCCGTTATGCAACACTTTCCTATCATATTGCCAAGGTCAGCCTAACAAAACATGACAAGCTTGCATTGGAACCACATCACATAGAATAGTGTCTTCATAATATCCAAAGGTAATGTGAATTTTAGCTTGTTTATTTACCTTAAGCTCCCCACAATCATTCATCCAATGTAGCTTGTAAGGCCTAGGGTGGTAGAAAGTTGCTATTTGCAATTTAGAAATCAATTCCATGCTAGCTATGTTGCAACAACTCCCACCATCAATTATAATGTTACAAGCCTTCCTCTTTACTAAGCATCTAGTGTGAAATAGATTTTCTCTTTGATTATCTTCACAAGGAGTAGGTTGTAAGTGTAAAGTCGTCCTAGCTATCAAAGTTTCCCCATGTTCATACCCTATATCCTCATCATCATCATTATCAAAAACTGGATTGTCAAAAACATTGTCAAATTCATTTTCATCATTGTCGGATTCCGACTCACATTGACCTAGATGATTGATTATAAGGATTCTTTTGTTTGGACATTCTCTCATCATGTGCCCTTTACCTTGGCACTCTAAACAAGTCACGTCTCTAGCTCTAGAATTAGCATTAGGCACAAGGGGGTTAGAGTTACTTAGCTTGGATCCCGAAGGAGCAGCCGGGTTTGCCTTGGGAGGATACGAAGAACCGGAGGGTGTGTTACAACGCCTAGCAGTGGCGTCGGCTCCTTGCGCAGTGGCTGTTCCTCCTTTCGCAACAGTGTTCTCCTTTCCGTAGGACGAGTTCTTCCACTTGTTCACTGCATTTGGTGCATTGTATCTCGTTCCTTGGTACCTAGTCTTGGACTTCCTTTCCACTTTTATCGCTAAATGTAGCAATTCTGTCATAGAACCATATGCAAACAAATCCACCTCGTTAGCTAAAAAAGGATGCAATACTCTAAGATACATGGCCATCGTAGCCTCTTCATCCTCCAACACATTGGCTCGGGCCATTGCAACTTGCATGGCATTGAAAGTTTCCTCAGCGCTCAGATTGCCTTGCCTCAAGTTCTCAAGGCGTTGCCGAAGCTCCCTATGGTAATGGTGAGGTATGAACCGAGCTCTCATCATTGCTTTCATTTGTTCCCAAGTAGCCACGGGGGGATCAAGAGTAAGTCTCTTTTCCCGTACTAGCTTATCCCACCAAGTAAGAGCAAATTCCTGAAACTCCAAGGCCGCCAATTGCACCTTCTTGTGCTCGGGAAAATTGTGGCAAGACCAAATTTGTTCTATCTTGGTCTCCCACAACATATATGTATCAGGATCACACTTGCCCTCGAAGACGGGGATTTTCACCTTTATCTTACCAATCCCGTCTTGTTCGGGTTCCCGGTTCCTACGTTGATATCCTTGATACCCTTGCTGCGGTGGTGGAGCCCAAGCCTCCCCCGTCATTGATTGTTCCTCTTCCTCATTGTACCTGTGCACATTAATGGGAGGGACAACGTTTCTAGGTAAAGGAGAGTTGGGACAAGGATCATACCCATATCGGTGACCCGGGTGGCCTTGAAGAGGCGGCTGCAAAATCTCCCGTGGTGTGTTGCCTCTATGCGCCATGGTAGCGGCCTCAAATGCAGCTCGTTGGTTGGGCAAAGGACCTCGGGGCTGCGGTGGCTGCTGTGAATGGTCACCTTGCTCAAAGGTTGAAGCTAAGGGCTGGCGAGCTTCTAGAGCCCTCATCCGAGTGGTCAAAGCGGCAATGTTGTTGTTCATTTGCTTCAACAAGCTGAATGTTGTCGGATCTGTCGGCTTGGGTCTCGTCGTTGAAACACGGCTATGGGTAGACATTATCACAAAGAAAACAAACACTGAATTATGTTAAGGTTAGAAATCAAAACACCTCTCAAGTGTTTCACTCCTTTTTCCGCTCACACTCTTGTGATAGTCGGGCTTGTTGATGGATCGCTTCGAATGAGTCAAGAACCCCACTTGAGTTAAGGTGTCTAGGTATCCAAAACAACCAAAAATCGATTAGGCTCAATGCAATTCAGTTCAATGCGAAATCAGCTCAAACTCAACAATACTCACGAATGGACAGAATTGAATCACAAAGACTTAACAAGATCACTAAACAGAATGTTTGAAAAGAAGAAAAAAAGAAGACTCACCGATTAAAGCTCTACTTGTTGCACTTCCGAATTGCCTTGGAGTGTGAGTAATCCGAGGCTAGGTTAGAGGTAGCAAGGTGAGAGGGAAGACGTGGTGAGAGATGAGGGTGCAGGCACTGAGGGTATAGGCGATGAGGGTGCGGACGATGAGGGTACGGAGCTGGCTAAGGGCGATGGGGCGTTGATGGTTTAGCCAAGCATATGGTCTTGCTGAAAGTCTCGAGAGGGCTGGGAGATGATAACGTGAATAGGCAGTTTGCACCACAAGATAACATACGAGACTAAAAATAACAAAATCAAATAAAATGTAACAAAACTTCTCTTCTTTTTTTTTTTGAATGATATGCTTTTTGTTACCTAAAATGTAGGAAACTTCCTCGACCAACAAATCTGGCCAATAATTACAAAATTAATTAAAATTGAAACAAAAGAGATCTTCTACTAGTGCTTGAATGTGGGTTATGGAGTTTGAAGAATAACAAGTCCAATGGCAACCGTTTTAGTCGCAGTCGATTAGGGCACAACCGGTTAGTTCACAACCGAGTAGGGCACAACTGGCAGCAATGGCGATTAGGGTTTGTGGGCGGCAGGGCGTGTGTAAGCAAAAGGCCGGCGGCAGTAGGGTTTATCGAGGAGATGGTGATGGCCAGCCTAGGATACTCACAAACCAACAAAACCTTCAACACAACAAGTCAAGCACAACAATTTAAAGAACACAAGAAGAAAGCTCGCAGAATTCAAAACTGACACGATAAGAAGGAAAGACACAAGATCGATCCGTCGTCAACCGGAGCTCTGATACCAATTGATACGGGGCAGACCCGACGTTGGCTCGATCTAGACGACGGAAGGAAGGAAAGGATGCAGAACAGCAAGATTAAGGCAGCCGACTAGGGTTGTTCGTGTGCTGCGTGGCCTGCGAACAAAGGGAACAAAAGAAGACGCTAAACTGAATACGAAGGTACGGAAATTAAAGGAAAGGTACGATGTAGATGAACCCGACACAAACAACATGGAAACCCTTAATCTCGGGATCAAGAACCACCAAGAACGATGCAACGAACTCAACCCCTTACAACCTCACACATCGACAACGCGAGGGGATGCTTATGGAATCTCACGAACACCAAGAACCCGAGAGCAATTGACACACGCGAAACAACTAAGTCAAATCTGATCACAATAATTCTTCAATCAAAACTCGCCTTTGATTGAAGATGAAATCTGAAAACAAGTGTTTTTCACCAATAATAATCTACCTAAAAAGTAATAGAAAGAGCCTTTAAATAGTTTTCAGCTCTTAAACAAAAGACACAATAAAATCCGGAAATTAAGCCCAATGGGCTACTTAAAACACTCAATCACTCAGCAGGCCTTAAAAAGCCTCATTCCTCAATGAAAGACATGGAATGGTGCTGAAAACGTGTTGAGGAGCAGGAGCAGCGGCGTCATGTGCGGGGCTGTCCGAGTCCGGTGCTTTGACGTCGTTGCTCTCTTGCTTACTTAAGAGCCAAGCCTCGTTATGAACACTTGTAGCCAATAAAATCAGCAAGCCCTCAGTCTCATGCTCAATCTTCTTAGCTCGGGAACGTGTGATAGCTCCCTCATGCTCCGGAGATGCTAACTCGGATGGTCCCTCATCATAAGGAGCCATCCCTATAGATGCAAGCCAAATGTTGATGATGTAGGACCATCACATGGAAAATATCAAGGGCCCATTACTAGGGCAAGAGGTAAGGAGATCCAAGAAGTTACGTCAAGGGAAGTGCTATTGCTTGGCACCATGCATGAATTATTTAACTTCCATAAATCATGTGTTAATCTCTTGGTGAATGCAGGGGCAAACATGCAAAGGGAAGAGACCATGCAGACGTTGGAACAGCAAGAGCTTCATCATGTAGCCACGCAAGCCAATAAGCCAAGTGACCAAGACGAGGACAAGGTGGGGAAGATGGACGAGCAAGCGAGCATAGGAAATGGAACAGCAAGCATGATGCCATCGAGTCCGGAGTGGCTGGAAAGCTCGACGTTGCTCACCTCCCAGGCCGTCTAGCTGGGCTCTAAAACCCGTCCAATCACCCATGGGTCCGTTTGAATAAGTCAGGCTATTTTGATGCTGTTAGTTTATTTGTTAAGTTGTTAGCTACATTTGTGGGAGCTCTCTTGTTACCACCTTCTACCAATGTATTTAGTTTTCTTTTGTTTATTTTGTCTAGATAAAAGAGTCTATATAGTCTCTTTAGCTGCTGAGTAGGGGACGTCTTCTTTTGGCTAAAAATTACATATTGTAATCATTCACAAAATCAATCAAAGAACAAGAGAGTTTTTGGTTGGCATTGTCGTTGTTTGGTTGGCTGAGCTTGTTCGTGTCAACCGCCTTCGGATTGGTGCTTCGAGCCTTCACGAGTCCCTCTTTGTGCTAGTCCTGCCGGAGCTAGTGTAAGGTTGTATTGGAGACGGGTCTAGGGCATCCACGAGGCGGGGTCTTGGCTCTTCAGCCTTGGTTCCTCTTCATTAGTTCTCTTTGGTTCTTCTCAACATCCTCCTGCATCCATTCCCATACCCACGTTTCATTCCGCATCTATATCCGCCTCATTCAGCCGGATTTGGGATCATTGTACCTAGATCAGCTAGACCACGGATTAATCCCGTATCAGTTGGTATCAGAGCTCAGTTGGTACAATTGATCACTCCTTTCTTCTTTGTTAACCTTATTGCTTAACTAATTGAGGTTTAACTTGTGCTTGAAGTGTGCATAATCAAAAGCCAAGGGTTTCTTAGGGCCGGTCAACATCTTGAGGAGAGGTAAACACACACAAAAAAAAAAGATAGAACGTTGAAACAATTTCAGTTACCTTCTCTCCCACAAATCTTTGACAAAGTCTAAGATATCTTTCAAAAAAAAAACACAAAACTGACGGCCCTTCTATTAATTGACCATCAAGCACAAGGAAAAGTCCCCTCTTTGTGAGAACTTCTTCAAACAACTCCTTCGTCATTCAAATATCAAACCACCATACCTACACCAACCCAACGGTAAATACTCCGATTAGGGGTGTCTTGATCCATCTCCGACACTAACATCAATTTCGGCAGTTGTAGTTCCAAAAGGTTGCTAAGAAGGTTCAAAAATCGTGATCTTGAGGTGTTGAATCCTTACAACTCGAGCCACCAGCTAGGCAATACCAACGAGAGAGTGAGCGATACACAAGTGAGATCTTTGTTTTCTAACCTAACCGGTTCTTTGTTTGTTTACTTGAGCATGTCTAGGTCCCGAAGACCCAACAAGACTAGCAGCGAAACCGTCACGCCTGAGATGCTCAAACTATTGAAGCAGTTGTCCGATTCTGTAGCTAACCTATCCAAACGGGTGGAGTCTATGGAAGCACGAACCCCACCATCACGGACACCACCTTTGAGAACCAACTATGAGTTTGGCGGTCCCTCACACGTGACTAGAGAGACGGATCATCCGGATCAAGGTAATATACATTCCAACATCCTCCCTAATGCTTCTAACATGCCACCATTTGTTGATAATTTTCAGCGTCGGAATGAAGCTCCTTTTGAGGATCATACCTGGGAAGATTACAATCGACCATTCCAACAACCAAGGCAAGGACGAGAACGTGATAATTTACGGCCCTATCAAGAACACGACGGTCTCGGCAAAGTCAAAATCAAAATTCCCGTCTTTGAAGGAAAGTGTGATCCCGACGTCTACACGGAGTGGGAAACTAAAGTCGAGCAAATCTAGTTGTGTCATAACTTCAGCGAACATAGGAAGGTTCAACTAGCCGCTCTCGAGTTCCAAGGCTATGCCTTGGTATGGTGGGATCACGTGGTAAAGGAAAGAGTGCGAACATTGGATCCTCAAATCACCACATGGGAACATATGAAAGCACTAATGAGGTCTCGGTTCGTCCCACCCCACTATACCCGAGAGCTTCGACAACGGCTGGAAAATTTGAGACAAGGCTCTCTTAGCGCTGAGGAAGCCTATACCAACATGCAAGTTGCTTTGGTGAAGGCCAACGTTCTAGAGGATCAGGAAAATACTATGGCTAGTTATCTTCGTATTCTTAACTCTAATTTGGCTAATGAAGTTGATATGTATCCTTACAGCACCATGGAGCAATTACTACACTTGGCCATCAAGGTGGAAAGGAAGACTAAGGTGCGAAACCGGGAACACAAGCCGCCTTATGGGACGTCCAACGCTTGGAAATCATAAGGAAGCCGGCTGCCTAGCCAAAGTAGGGATCAAGGAGGCCAGAAGGAAGAGAGAAAGTCGGCACCAATGGGCCAAGAAGGCCAACGAAGGTCTTCTACACCGTCCACTACACCACGATCCTTGAATGAGCATTCAAGTGGTCATCGAGGGAGTACCCCTACCTCTAACTCTAGAACTAGGGACATTGTGTGTTTTAAATGCCAAGGTAGAGGACACATGAGTAGGGAATGTCCTAATAGACGCACTTTGATCATAAATCATCTAGGGGAATATGAGAGTGAGGATGACGTGGAATTGGATGATGAAAATGCATTAATTGATGACCATGAGCAAAATGAGAATGATGATTGCATTGAGTATGAACAAGGTGAATCTTTGATAGCTAGGAGAACTTTGCATGTCCAACTAGCACCTTGTGAGGATAACCAACGTGAAAATCTATTTCATACTAGATATAGTATTAAAGGAAAAGTGTGTAATGTGATAATTGATGGGGGAAGTTGTTGCAACATAGCCAGCACTGAAATGGTAAACAAATTACAACTTCTTACATTTTATCACCCTAGGCCATATAAACTGCATTGGATGAATGAGTGTGGAGAACTTAAGTTCAATAAGCAAACTAAGGTCAATATAACATTAGGGTCATATGAGGACATTATTATATGTGATGTTGTGCCTATGAATGCTTGTCACTTGTTGCTTGGTCGTCCATGGCAATATGATAGGAAAGTTGTACATGATGGGTTTTCTAATAAATATAGCTTTGATTATAAAGGTAAAAGCTTAACACTTAAGCCTATGACACCTTTACAAATAGCCGAGTATTATGAGAACAAGAGGGTAGAGCAAGGAACCCCTCAAAAGCCTAAAATGACACGGCCTAAGAGTAAGGAGAACAAAACCCATCAAACACTATTAGTACAACCAACAAGTAGCTATCTTGTGTCTAGGAATGAATATGTCATTAACTATGTTTCTATGGATGTGCTAATGATGAGTTTGTTTAAATATCTAGTGACGGTGCCTCATGACTCTAAGATTCCACTTCCTAGTTCTATCCAGGGGCTATTAGACGAGTTTGAGGACGTCTTTCCTGAGGAAGTTGCAGCTGGCTTGCCGCCCATTAGGGGCATTGAACACCAAAAAGATTTAATACCCGGAGCCACTCTTCCCAATAGACCCGCCTATAGGATGAACCCTAAGGAAGCCCAGGAAATTCAGAACCAAGTTCAAGACTTGCTAGATAAAGGGTATGTTCGGGAAAGCCTAAGTCCTTGTGCCGTTCCCGTCCTGATAGTACCCAAGAAGGATAATACTTGGAGAATGTGTATTGATTGTAGGGCAATCAATAATATTACTATCAAGTATAGACACCCGATTCCCAGTCTAGATGACATGCTTGATGAGCTACATGGAGCTACAATTTTCACTAAGATTGACCTTAGGAGTGGCTACCATCAAATTAGAATGAGGGAAGGGGACGAATAGAAAACAGCTTTTAAAACCAAATGTGGTCTCTATGAGTGGCTAGTAATGCCTTTTGGTTTAACTAATGCTCCTAGTACCTTCATGAGATTAATGATTCATATTTTGAGACCTTATATTGGTTTATTTGTTGTAGTATACTTTGATGACATTCTTATCTATAGTAAGACTTTAAAGGAGCATGAAAATCAATTGAGAGATGTGCTTGCTACATTGCGTATAGAATACTTGTATGGAATATTAAAAAATGTGATTTCTATACTAACCGAGTGATTTTCCTTGGTTTTGTAGTAAGTGCCAATGGTTTGCAAGTGGATGAGAATAAGGTTAAGGCAATCAATGAATGGCCCATTCCTAGGTCGGTTGGTGAAGTAAGGAGTTTCCATGGCCTAGATACATTCTATAGAAGATTTGTGTGGGATTTTAGTACCATCGTAGCACCACTCACGGCCTTGACCAAAAAGAAGGTTCCTTTTGAGTGGAATGAACCTCAACAAAGAGCATTTGAGGAACTCAAGAAACGTCTCAATCAAGCACCACTACTCGCTCTACCGGACTTCACTAAACCCTTTGAGGTTGAGTGCGACGCGTCCGGCAATGGTATTGGCGGCGTCCTTATGCAAGACGGTAAGCCTCTAGCTTTCTTTAGTGAAAAATTGAAGGGCGCATGCTTAAACTATTCCACGTATCACAAGGAATTGTATGCCTTGTTTAGAGTACTCAAAACATGGCAACATTACCATTGGCCCAAAGAGTTTGTTTTGAAAACCGATCATGATTCACTTAGACACTTTAAGAGCCAAGATAAGCTAGATAGGCGGCATGGTAGGTGGATGGAGTTCATTGAAACCTTTCCTTACATTATCAAGTATAAGAAGGGAAAGGATAATGTCGTAGCGGATGCCTTGTCTAGGAGATACTCCTTGATCACCACCTAGGATTCTAGGATGTTAGGTTTTACTTACATTAAAGAATTATATGTGGATGATGCTAAATTTGGGAAGATATTTCATAGATGCACTACTCGAGGCCCTTATGATAAGTATTTTGTGTTTGAAGGTTTCTTGTTTAAAGTGGATAAAATTTGCATACCTAGATGTTCCCTTAGGATATTATTAGTGGAAGAAGCCCATAAAGGAGGTTTAATGGGGCATTTTGGGAGGGACAAAACCTATCACATGTTGCAAACTCACTTTTATTGGCCTCATGTTAAGGGATGTAGAACACATGCTTAAGAGGTGCATTAAATGTCTTAAGGCCAAAGCTAGGGTACCACCCCACGGGCTGTATACACCATTACCGATGCCTAGTGGCCCTTGGGAAGATATAAGTATGGATTTCATTGTCGGACTACCTAGGACTAAGAAAGGAAGAGATTCCATTTTTGTGGTGGTAGATAGATTCTCTAAAATGGCACATTTTATTCCATGTCATAAAACTGATGATGCATATAATGTCGCAAACATTTTCTTTAAGGAAATAGTGAGATTGCATGGAATACCTAAGACCATTGTTAGTGATAGGGATGTCAAGTTTTTTAGTTTCTTTTGAAAAACGCTTTGGGGAAAAATGGGCATTAGATTACTATTCTCGACCTCTAGTCATCCCCAAACAGATGGGCAAACGGAAGTCACCAATAGGACCCTAACGACCCTCCTTAGAACCATGTTGAAAGATAATTTAAAAGAATGGGAAGACATGTTACCACATATCGAGTTTGCTTATAATCGAACCACGCATTCTTCCACTTCGTTATCACCTTTCAAATGTGTTTATGGATTTAACCCTTTAACTCCTATGGACTTATTACCGATTCCTCGAAAGGATCGAGTAGCTTTTGATGCTTTGGAACAGGCGGACTACATTAAGGAACTTCATGCCAAGACCAAGGCTACACTTGATAAGAAAGGTGTTGAAATTGCAGCTAGAAATAACAAAGGATGTCGGAAGATGGTTTTCCAGCCCGGCGACCTAGTTTGGCTACATCTAAGGAAAGAGCGGTTTTCGGCAAAACTCCATTCCAAGCTATCCCCACGGGGTGATGGACCATTCAAAATCCTACACCGGATTAACGATAACGCATATGTGTTAGACTTACCGGAAGAGTATGGAGTTAGTACCACTTTTAACGTAGGAGATTTGAGCCCATATGAAGGAGAGTCGGAACAAGATTAAAATTCGGGGTCGAATTCTTTCCAAGAAGGAGTGGATGATGTAGGACCATCACATGAAAAATATCAGGGGCCCATTACTAGGGCAAGAGCTAAGGAGATCCAAGAAGTTACGTCAAGGGAAGTGCTATTGCTTGGCACCATGCATGAATTATTTAACTTCCATAAATCATGTGTTAATCTCTTGGTGAATGCAGGGGCAAAAATACAAAGGGAAGAGACCATGCAGACGCTGGAACAGCAAGAGCTTGATCATGTAGCCACGCAAGCCAATAAGCCTAGTGACCAAGACGAGGACAAGGTGGGGAAGATGGATGACCAAGCGAGCATAGGAAATGGAACAGCAAGCATGATGCCATCGAGTCCGGAGTGGCTGGCAAGCTCGACGTTGCTCACCTCCCAGGCCGTCCAGCTGGGCTCTAAAACCCGTCCAATCACCCATGGGTCCGTTTGAATAAGTCAGCCTATTTTGATGCTGTTAGTTTATTTGTTAAGTTGTTAGCTACATTTGTGGGAGCTCTCTTGTTACCACCTTCCACCAATGTATTTAGTTTTCTTTTCTTTATTTTGTGGCTAAAATTACATATTTTAATCATTCACAAAATCAATTAAAGAACAAGAGAGTTTTTGGTTGGCATTATCGTTGTTTGCTTGGCTGAGCTTGTTCGTGTCAACCGCCTTCGGATTGGTGCTTCGAGCCTTCACGAGTCCCTCTTTGTGCTAGTCCTGCCGGAGCTAGTGTAAGGTTGTATTGGAGACGGATCTAGGGCATTCACGAGGCGGGGTCTTGGCTCTTCAACCTTGGTTCCTCTTCATTAGTTCTCTTTGGTTCTTCTCAACATCCTCCTGCATCCATTCCCATACCCACGTTTCATTCCGCATCTATATCCGCCTCATTCAGCCGGATTCGGGATCATTGTACCTAGATCGGCTAGACCACGGATTAATCCCGTATCAGTTGTTGTATGAGAACTCAACGAGTGGGAGGTAATCAGACCATCCCTGTCCCCAATCCAACACACAGGCTCGCAGCATGTCCTCTAAGGTTTGGATGGTTATCTCTGACTAACCATCTGTCTGGGGGTGAAACGCAGTCGTGAAGTGCAGACTCATCCCCAAAGCAGTCTGAATCTGCTGCCAGAATCTCGATGTAAATCTTCCATCACGATCCGAAACAATCGTCCTCGGCACCCCATGGAGTCTCACTATCTGTCTAGTGTACTCCTCAGCCAATCTGCTCACGGGCCACGTTTCTCCGATGGGAATGAAACGTGCCATCTTCGTCTGTCTGTCAACGACCTCCCAAAATGCCCCATTAAACCTCCCTTATGGGCTTCTTCTACTAATAATATCCTAAGGGAACATCTAGGTATGCAAATTTTATCCACTTTAAACAAAAAACCTTCAAACACAAAGTACTTATCATAAGGGCCTCGTGTAGTGCATCAATGAAATATCTTCCCAAATTTAGCATCATCCACATATAATTCTTTAATGTAAGTAAAACCTAACATCCTAGTATCTCCTAGACAAGGCATCCGCTACGACATTATCCTTCCCCTTCTTATACTTGATAATGTAAGGAAAGGTTTCAATGAACTCCATCCACCTACCATGCCGCCTATCTAGCTTATCTTGGCTCTTAAAGTGTCTAAGTGAATCATGATTGGTTTTCAAAACAAACTCTTGGGGCCAATGGTAATGTTGCCATGTTTTGAGTACTCTAAACAAGGCATACAATTCCTTGTGATACGTGGAATAGTTTAAGCATGCGCCCTTCAATTTCTCTCTAAAGAAAGCTAGAGGCTTACAGTCTTGCATAAGGACGCCGCCAATACCAATGCCGGACGCGTCGCACTCAACCTCAAAGGGTTTAGTGAAGTCCGGTAGAGCGAGTAGTGGTGCTTGGGTGAGGCGTTTCTTGAGTTCCTCAAATGCTCTTTGTTGAGGTTCATTCCACTCAAAAGCAACCTTCTTTTTGGTCAAGGCCGTGAGTGGTGCGGCGATGGTGCTAAAATCCCTCACAAATATCCTATAGAAAGTAGCTAGGCCATGGAAACTCCTTACTTCACCAACCGACCTAGGAATAGGCCATTTATTGATTGCCTTAATCTTATCCTCATCCACTTGCAAGCCATTGGCACTTACTACAAAACCAAGGAAGATCACTCGGTTAGTATAGAAATCACATTTTTTAATATTAGCATACAAGTATTCTATACGCAATGTAGCAAGCACATCTCTCAAATGATTTTCATGCTCCTTTAAAGACTTACTATAGATAAGAATGTCATCAAAGTACACTACAACAAATAAACCAATATAAGGTCTCAAAATATGATTCATCAATCTCATGAAGGTACTAGGGGCATTAGTTAAACCAAAAGGCATTACTAGCCACTCATAGAGACCAAATTTGATTTTAAAGGCCGTTTTCCATTCATCCCCTTCCCTCATTCTAATTTGATGGTAGCCACTCCTAAGGTCAATCTTAGTGAAAATGGTGGCCCCATGCAACTCATCAAGCATGTCATCGAGACGGGGAATCGGGTGCTATACTTGATAGTGATATTATTGATTGTTCTACAATCAATACACATTCTCCAAGTATTATCTTTCTTGGGTACTAGAAGGACGGGAACAGCACAAGGACTTAGGCTTTCCCGGACATACCCTTTATCTAGCAAGTCTTGAACTTGGTTCTGAATTTCCTATGCTTCCTTAGGATTCATCCTATAGGCGGGTCTATTGGTAAAGGTGGCTCCAAGTATTAAATCTATTTGGTGTTCAATGCCCCTAATGGGCGGCAAGCCAGCCAGAACTTCCTCAGGAAAGACGTCCTTAAACTCGTCTAATAGCCCCTGGATAGAGCTAGGAAGTGTACTCTTAAAGTCATGAGGTACCGTCACTAATGACTTACACAAACTCATCATTAGCACATCCATAGAACATAGTTAGTGACATATTCATTCCTAGACTCAAGATAGCTTATGGTTGGTTATACCAACAATGTTTGATGGGTTTTGTCCTCCTTACTCTTAGGCCGTGACATTTTAGACTTTTGAGGGGTTTCTTGCTCTACCCTCTTGTTCTCATAATACTCGGTTATTTGTAAAGGCGTCATAGGTTTAAGTGTTAAGGTTTTGCCTTTATACTCAAAGCTATATTTATTAGAAAACCCATCATGCACAACTTTCCTATCATATTGCCATGGACGACCAAGCAACAAGTGACAAGCATTCATAGGCACAACATCACATATAATAATGTCCTCATATGACCCTAATGTTATATTGACCCTAGTTTTCTTATTGACCTTTAGTTCTCCACACTCATTCATCCAATGCAGCTTATATGGCCTAGGGTGATAAAATGTAAGAAGTTGTAACTTGTTGACCATTTCAGTGCTAGCTATGTTGCAACAACTTCCCCCATCAATTATCACATTACACACTTTTCCTTTAATGCTACATCTAGTATGAAATAGATTTTCACGTTGGTTATCCTCACAAGGTGCTAGTTGGACATGCAAGGTTCGCCTAGCTATCAAAGATTCACCTTGTTCATACTCAATGCAATCATCATTCTCATTTTGCTCATGGTCATTAATTAAGGCATGTTCCACGTCATCTTCACTCTCATATTGCCCTAGATGATTTATGATCAACGTGCGTCTATTAGGACATTCCCTACTCATGTGTCCTCTACGTTGGCATTTAAAACACACAATGTCCATAGTTCTAGAGTTAGAGTTAGGAGTACTCCCTCGAGGACCACTTGAAGGCTCATTCAAGGGTCGTGGTGTAGTGGAAGGTGTAGAAGGTCTTCTTTGGCCTTCTTGGCCCGTAGATGCCGGTTTTCTCTCCTCCTTATGGCCTCCTTGATCCTTACTTTGGCTAGGCAGCCGGCTCCCTTGTGATTTCCAGGCATTGGACGTCCCATAAGGCGGCTTGTGTTCTCGGTTTCGCACCTTAGTCTTCCTTTCCACCTTGATGGCCAAGTGTAGTAATTGCTCCATGGTGCTGTAAGGATACATATCAACCTTATTAGCCAAATTAGAGTTAAGAATACGAAGATACCTAGCCATAGTGTTTTCCTCATCTTCTAGGACGTTGGCTTTCACCATGGCAACTTGTATGTTGGTGTAGGCTTCCTCAGCGCTAAGAGAGCCTTGTCTCAAATTATACAGCCGTTGTCGAAGTTCTCGGGTATAATGGGGGGAACGAACCTAGACCTCGTTAGTGCTTTCATGTGTTCCCATGTGGTGATTTGGGGATCCAAAGTCCGCACTCTTTCCTTTACCACGTGGTGCCACCATACCTAGGCATATCCTTGGAACTCTAGGGAGGCTAGTTGAACCTTCCTAGGGTCGCTGAAGTTATGACACAACCAGATGTGCTCGACCTTAGTTTCCCACTCCATGTAGATGTCCGGATCACATTTTCCTACAAAGACGGGAATTTTGATTTTGACTTTGCCAAGACCGTCTTGTTCTTGATAGAGTCGTAAATTCTCCCATTCTCGTCCTTGCTCGGTTGTTGGAATGGTCAATGGTAATCTTCCCAATTATGGTCCTCAAAAGGAGCCTCATTCCGACGCTGAAAATCGTCAACAAATGGTGGCATGTTAGAAGCATTAGGGAGGACGTTGGAATGCATATTACCTTGATCGGGATGACCCGTCTCTCTAGTCACGTGCGAGGGGCCACCAAACTCGTAGTTGGTTCTCGAAGGTGTTGCACGAGATGGTGGGGTGCGTGCTTCCATAGACTCTACCCGTTTGGATAGGTTAGCTACGGAGTCGGACAATTGCTTCAATAGGTTGAGCATCTCAGGCGTGACGGTCTCGCTGCTAGTCTTGCTTGGGCTTAGGGACTTAGACATGCTCAAGCAAACAAACAAAGAATTGATTAGGTTAGAAAACAAAAATCTCACTTGTGTATCGCGCACTCACTCGTTGGTATTGCCTCGCTTGAGGCTCGAGTTTTAAGGATCAAAACACCTCAAGATCATGATATTCGAACCTTCTTAGCAACCCCTTTGGATCCAGAACTGCCGAAACTGATGCTCGTGTCGGAGATGAATCAAGACACCCCTAACCGGATTATTGACCATTGGGTTATATAGGTATGAAGGTTTGAGGTTTGAATGACGAAAGAGATGTTTGAAGAAGAATGATACGGGGATTAGCCGCGAAGAACGGATCTAGACGAGCAACCTGTTTTCGGGAACAAAAGCAAACGAAATTCAGCAAATAAAGATGCAAGGAAAACGTGCAAAACAAAGAGGGAAAACAAAATAGGAAAGAAGAACCGAAAGGAACAAATGATAGAACCCTTGGATTCGATTATCCAAGAACGAAACCGATGACAATTCGACCCCGCTTCTTACAACTTCACACAATCGATCTAGGAAGGCACGCAGAGGTTGCTTCGATTCGACTTGTAGCACCAACCCGAAGGAGATTGACACACACAAGAACGAGAAAGCTATGCAAACACCACAATTCTCACAAAACAAGAGGCTGAACTCAAAGGTTTCAATTTGGCACTTTCACAAATGTGTTTAACGTAGTCTCCCTCAAAATGGAAGAGAGAAAGGTTTATATACAACCTAGCCTTCTCTCCTAAAAATAAAAAGGAAAAATAAAAAACAATAATTACAAATTAGAGTGTTTTAAATAAATCCATAAAATAGACTAATTCTAGGCTTTATTTAACACTCTCTAACTAGCTTCTCACGCCAGCCATGCACATGCACACGTGAAGCTCTCCTATGCTCCAATCAACTTCTTCTTGGCTGGTCCAATGTGGCTAAGCATCATGACGGGCCTTGGACTCATTGGAGGTGAGCTTGGGTGAGCTTCTTGAACCATGGCTAGGAAGATAGCATCCATCTCCGCTTGGCGTTTGGCTTGAGCTCTTGTTAGGGCTCCTTGTGGTGTTGAAGATGGAGCTAGCTCGGATGACCCTTGTGGTGTTGAAGATGGAGCTAGCTCCGATGACCCTTCATCAAAGAAGATGTTTGATGAAATTCTCACTAAAAGGGGACTTTTCCTTGTGCTTGGTGATCGATTAATGGAAGGGCCGGTAGTTTTTTTTTTTTTTTTTTTTGAATTATCTCTTAGACTTTGTCAAAAGACTTGTGGGAGAGAAAGAAGACTATGATCTCGGTGGTGACGGTTTTATTTTTTTTTTTTGTGTTTTACCTCTCCTCAAAATGTTGACCGGCCCTAAGAAAACCTTTGGCTTTGGATTTTGCACACTTCAAGCACAAGTCAAACCACAATGATGAGGGACCATCCGAGCTAGCATCTCCGGAGTATGAAGGAGCTATCACACGTTCCCGAGCTAAGAAGATTGAGCATGAGACCGAGGGCTTACTGATTTTATTGGCTACAAGTGTTCATAACGAGGCTTGGCCCCTAAGTAAGCAAGAGAGCAACGATGCCAAAGCACAGGACTCGGCCAGCCCTGCTCATGACGCCGCTGCTCCTCACCACGTTTCCAGCACCGTTCACATGTCTCTCATTGAGGAATAAGGCTTTTTAAGGCCTGCTTAGTAATTGTGTGTTTTAAGTAGCCCATTGAGCTTAATTTCCAGATTTTATTGTGTCTTTTGTTTAGGAGTTGAAACTATTTAAAGGCTCTTTCTTTTACTTTTTAGGGAGATTATTATTGGTGAAAAACACTTGTTTTCAGATTTCATCTTCAATCAAAGGAGAGTTTTGATTGAAGAATTATTGTGATCGGATTTGGCTTAGTTGTTTTGCGTGTGTCAATTGCTCTCGGGTTCTTGGTGTTCGTGAGATTCCATAAGCATCCTCCTCGTGTTGTCGAAGTTCTAAGTCGACTGTGTGAGGTTGTAAGGGGCTGAGTTCGTTGCATCGTTCTTGGTGGTTCTTTATCCCGAGATCAAGGGTTTCCACGTCGTTTGTGTCGGGTTCATCCACATCGTACTTTTCCTTTAATTTCCGTACCTTCGTTTTCAGTTTAGCGTCTTCTTTGTTCCTTTTGTTCGCAAGTCATGCAGCACACAAAATCCTAGCCGGCTGCTTGATCATGTCGTTCCGCGTCTCTCCCTCCTTCCATCGTCTAGATCGAGCCAACGTCGGTTCATCCCCGTATCAATTGGTATCAGAGCTCCGGTTGACGACGGATCGATCTTGTGTCTTTCCTTCTTATCGCGTCAGTTTTGAAATTTCGTGAGCTTTCTTCTTGTGTTCTTGAAACTGATTGTGCTTGACTTGTTGTGTTGAAGGTTGTGTTGGTTTGTGAGTATCCTAGGCCGGCCATCACCATCTCCTCGACGTAATGTACCCTACTGCCGCCGGCCTTGCTTAAACACGCCTTGCCGCCGGCCATCACCATCCCCGTATCAACGTCGGGCCATCACCATTTCTGTCGGTTGTACCCTAATCGGCTGTGCCTAAATCGGCTGCCATTGGGCTTGTTCTTCTCCAACTCCACATTCCCACGTTCAAGGCACTAGTAGAAGATATCTCTTGTTCCATTTTAATTTATTTTGTAATTATTGGCCAGATTTGTTGGTCAAGAAAGTTCCTACATTTTAGGTAACAAAAAGCATATCATTCAAAAAAAAAAAAGGAAGCTGATCATTCAAAAAAAAAAAAGAGAGAATCTTTTGTTACATTTTATTTGATTTTGTGATCTTTAGTCTTGTATGCTATTTTGTGGTGCAAACTGCCTACTCACGTCTTCATCTCCCAGCCCTCTCGAGGCCTTCATCTAGACCATACGCTCGGCTAACCATCAGCGTTCCATCGCCCTTAGCCAACTCCGCACCCCTCATCGCCGCACCCCTCATCGCCACTCTACCTCTCTCACACGTTTTCCCTCCTTACCTTGCTACCTCTAACCTAGCCTCGGATTACTCACACTCCAAGGCAGTTCGGAAGTGCAATAAGTAGGGCTTTAATCGGTGAGTCTTCTTCTTTTTCTTCTCTTTATACATTCTGTTTGGTGATCTTCTTGAGTCTTTGTGATTGAATTCTGTCCATTCGTGAGTCTTGTTGAGTTTGAGCTGATTTCGCATTGAAATGAATTGCATTGAGCCCTAATCGATTTTTGGTTGCTTTGGATACCTAGACACCTTAACTCAAGTGGGGTTTTTGAATCATTCGAAGCGATCCATCAACAAGCCCGATGACCGAAGGTATTTCTATGGTCGTCTATACCCAATCAAAAATAAATCCCGACTTAGCACTAAGAACAAGTATAGTGATTAAGTAAGGGTCGAACCCAAGAGAGTTAAGGTGTTTTTGATGCAATTATCAATTATAGTGACAAATGACACAAAGGGGGGGGGGGGTTGGTTGAATTGATGCACTAAAACTTATGAAAACGATTAATGCGACAAGGAAGACAGTAATGGATGAATCTACACTAGGTTGATTCTAAGCATGCAATTGCTACTTTGGTGAGTTCCTTTTACAAGTTTTCAAGTAATCTCCCGTCTCGATCATATATATGTGTTGAGCCAACCGGCATCAACACAACTTAACAGGTTAAAGTTCCGTAAACCTACAAGAACAAATAACAAGTTAGCTTTCAAATAAAGACAAAAGGATATAAAGAGAAGATTAAAACCGTTAAACTTATCTTTATATGTGTGTTCCTTTTCCTCAAGTAATCCCAACCCGTTATTACTTAAAGTTGCTACTAGATTAAAGACCCGAACTGGGAACCTATTAATCCTAGTTGTTTACATGCACTTTAGAACCTAAGGTGATCAATCTCAAGCAATAGTAAACATGCAATTTAGACGATAAAGATCAAGGAAACACAAAGTATTACTGAATGAAAACTTAGATTAAAAAGAACTTACAACCAAGGTAACAATGTAGCTTCAAACCAACCCAATGCAGCAAGGGAGTTAGCGACTCATTACAAGGAAGCAAGACAATCTAAATGGATAATTTGTTGACTAACTAGATGATAAGATGGATGATTCTAACAATCAACCAAGGACTTATTTATACTACAAAAGAAGTAATAGGAGTAAATGTCCGGCCCAAAACTGCCACCTTAAAATTCCATAAAGGTGGTGTAAACAACCGGAGTAAAGCTTCTGGTGTTAAACCGCAGAGGCGGCCTTCAGGAACCACGGGGGCGGTTTAGGCAGAATCGGTTGATCTTCTTCAGAGCCGCTGGGGCGGCTAGACACTTCCGCTGGGGCGGATCTTCAATTCTCTTCAACGTCTAACCTTTCGCCTTTCTTGACGTTTTTGATGCCAAGCCGCCGGGGCGTCCCTATGTCAACGCAGGGGCGGTGACACAACCTCTTCGTCTTGCAGCTCCCATGTTGAGGCACAGGTAGTGCCGCAGTGGAAGGCGCAGGGGAGCTGGTCTTCTTTTCGTCAGTGGAGGACACCGCAGGGGCGCCAAGGAATGGTGCAGGGGCGGTGACACGCTTCATGGTTGGCGCTGGTGAAAGTGCAAAGAGCGCTTCAAAGTAAGACGTCGCCCGCAGGGGCGGCTGCAAGGATCCGCTGGGGCGGTGAGGCAATAGAAGCTTTGCTTCATGATCGATCTTCACTCCTAAGTGCTTGTAATTCCTTCTTTAGCTTCTTTTGATCTTCTTCTTCTGGACCAAGGAGTTAGTAGCATAAACCGACACTAATGAAATAAAAAGACTCTAAAAACTACCCTAAATGATAGTGATTCCATCACCTATCAAACTCCCCCATACTTAGACCTTTTCCTCGTCCCGAGTAAAAACAAATGACATCAACTAGACTCAAAGGCCTCAGGAAGCATGAGTAAGCAGAAAGATAATGGAAAACAAGAGAAAAGCCAAGAAAGAAATAAGGAAAAGAGAGGAAATGTGAGAAAAAGAAATACTACCATCCTTATTGCTCCAAGAGTGGCCTACCCGGACAACCTCCTTATGACTCCCCTTCTTATGTCGCCAAAACGCCGGAAGGGAAACCTACACTCGGTGTCGCTCATCTTGCCAAGGCGCCCTTTCGGGTTTTCACCTTGCCACTCTTCTTCTTTTCTCACTTAAACTCACATCCCTCAAGTCCAATTTTGCACCAACCTAAGGTTGGTCGGACTACCTTCTTTTTACCTAAACCGCCTTTTCGGGTTTTCGATTTATCCAAGGATTTCCATGCCTTTTTTCACTTCTTTGGCTTTTTCTTTTTTTTTTTACTGAATTTAACAATGCAAACACAAATTCTAAAACAACTCAATGAACTGTACAAGCAATGATATGTCCCTCCCCCATACTTGAAGTACACTTTGTCTTCAAAGTGGAAATGAGTCAAAGATTAATGCGGGAGAAGGAAAAGAAATGTACCCCTCACTGGGGTGGTCCAGATGGACCACCCGGACCCTCCTCCGGTGGGTAAAGGAAGTGGCGGAAGATGTCATCAATGCGGTCCTGCTGGGCACACATCCGGCGACCAAAAGAGGTCTCAAAACTGGCTTGCTGTAACACCCCAAATCCGCGGGACACGGGATGTCACATTGGGCTAGGATCTCACAATGGATCCTGACCCTAGCTTGACAACAAGTTCACTGGACCTTACAACATGGCACTGACAGATATAAAACAAATACATAAAACAGTATAAACTGTACGACCCAAAGTAAACAACAACATAGCCGAGTATATAAAACGATATCCTCACATAGGAGGTACAAAAGATCATCCTCACGCAGGAGGGGAAACACAACAACCCCAAACCAACCACCTAATGTACGAGAGTCTTCGGCCTATCACCTTGCCAGATCACCCAGTAGCGCCTAACCTGTAAACTTTTACAACACGGTATGAAACCGTTAGCTAACCATACACATATGAGGTAATGCATAAGCACAAGCACAATCATGAAAGATAAACACATCAGCATGCTATCACACATTTACCCATTTATTATCTTTATATAATAACCATTCACTCAAAAACCGTATATATATAGATAGATGAAAGTATGTGACACGAGGACCGATACATCCCCGCCTCTGAGTACAATGTCCAGTTGTACGAGTATCGGTCACACAATCCGTGTATCCTATGGTAGTGGATTGCGCCCTTCCTGTAAACCAGTCTGGCCCGACATCAGAGAACCTCCCAGACTCCACGGCGGGATGAAAGGGAAAGGTTATCACAGCCACGCAGTGGGGCAGTCAATAGAAGATAGGTCGATAAAAACGACAACTCATGCTATCATAGCAAACATATAAAGCACACACCACTCATGCAAACACCCAATATAGGGATGGTAGCTAAGTAAGTCCTACGGACTTACCTCAACCTTGTACAAACTCAACCACGATCACCTCTACACTGGAGGGACAACACGGCCTATAAACAAGGCATAAAGAGATATATCAACCTCTATTCATCAAAGGGGTCACACCTAGACCCAAAGGGATCCATAAGGATCATACTTAATCTATGAGCCTCAAAACCAACTAAACCTCAATATCTTAGCATAACTCACAATTCCTCAAATCTCAAGGTAGTATCTAATCAACATTCCTCAATCTCAAATCTAATCCTAATTTAATTAATTAACCTTTAATTAATTAATTAGATTTCGCCAGAATAACGTTTTGCCCGCAGGCAATTTCTAAACCCCCTGTCATCAGATTTCATCAAACAAACAACCCATAATCACCAGAATATTATAACGACCATAATGGAATTTCTAATTGTCCTATTTGACAAGCCTAAAGTCAATTTAGGCCAAATCGCAGTACGGAAAACGAATAAATTCATAACTTATTCGTTACTAACCCGATTAACGATCTGAAAGAAGATTCGGAAACACAGCGACGCAGGCTACGCATGGACAACATCAAATTCACCGGAATCTGAGCGACGGAACCGTCCTGGTGACATATATGCTCGACCAGCCCTCCATATACTCGGAAATGCAGAAACTCGATACCGGTATGAAGAGAATGAAGAGAGGAATCCAGAAACTCAAACGGAATTGAAATCGGATTAGAAACGGAGAGTATATCTGAGTTTGAAGGTTGAGAGAAATTAGAGCTTTTACGAGGAAACGTGAAAGAAAATGAATTAATAAACGATTTTCCGCTATTTATAGTGAAAACGATAATTATCCTTTAGCAAAGACGATAATTATCCTTTAACCGATCCAAAGGCGGGTCGAACCTCTTTCTCCAAACTTCTCGAGATTGGAACATTAAATCTAGAATATTGTAGGGATAATTATTCCACAATTATCTCGGAAAACGTGTATTCCTAAGCCGTCTTTCTTAGCCGTTAAGAAACGAAATAGCGACTCTTTTGGCCGTTTTGCCTCTCCATGTTATTTCATATCTAGGACATATCCGATGTCCTGATCATTTCTCTCAACTGCATTTTTATTAATTGGAGCTCCCAAATGCTCCAAATAACACCGGAGGGTAAAAATAATTACCTGGGGGAAAAAGTAAAAATTTTCCCAAACGTCCAAAATTACGTCAGGAATATAACGGTGGGACTCTTACTCATCACTTGCGAAATCTTCGCGAGTTATATGTCAATTACTATCAACGATTAAGTTAATCAACATTAATTAGAATTCGGAAATCCTAGCTATTACATCACACACCCCTTAAAAAAAAGTTTCGTCCCGAAACTTGAACAATTCCAAAATCCTCTTGGACCCATACGCCGAGGTATAACTCTCACTCTTTCTATCGGAGGTATCACATCTCC
The DNA here is from genome assembly GCA_033239125.1 of Fagopyrum homotropicum. Taxonomy (NCBI): domain Eukaryota; kingdom Viridiplantae; phylum Streptophyta; class Magnoliopsida; order Caryophyllales; family Polygonaceae; genus Fagopyrum; species Fagopyrum homotropicum. The sequence goes on from BSWB01000005.1 coordinate 67,970,216, forward strand.
GTTCAAAATATTACAACCTATAACAATCTATAACCTCAAGTATAAACATGGAGGAATCATCATCTATAGGAAACAGGGCCATAACGCTACCCAAAGGCGTAGAGGAATCACGTCTCTCGCCATACCACATCACAAGGCATAGAGGAAGCACATCTCTAGCCAAAACATATCACATGCATAGAGGAAATACGTCTCTAGCCAACCCATAAACATATATATCGCATGGAGGACTCACATCTCCACTGAACTATGTCCATCAAGGTAGCATGGAGGAAAGAACCATCTCTAGCTGAATCCTAATCCCACTCAAATAGCATGGAGGAAAGAACCATCTCCAGCTATAAATATAATCATACTCGGGTAGCGTGGAGGAAGTAATCATCTCCAGCTATAACATACATCACACTAGCACATCAAGATCTACTAAGATCATAAATCACATCACATCTAGCATGGAATAACACATCAAAGCATATAAGCACATAAGTACAACATTCATCAAGATAGCACTAAGATCTACTCGTGCTCCCGCAAATGGGTCTGTCCCAACATATACTCTAGATAGTAACTCAGGACACTATCCTCAGTCTCTTACATAGGCTCTTCAGGTCTTCATCTTTACCATCATATCCTCAATATGGCAATGTCTTTCGAATGCAAGCGTTTCATATCTCATTCCAAGAATGTAATCGAATGCTCAAAAAAAAAGTGTGGTTGGACTCAACCATCAATCATCGTAACTCACAAGGTGTCTCGAGTCTGGTATATACTTCCTCAGTTGAAAAAAATTTAAAACACTGGGTGGATATCCTCTAATCTCATAGGCAAAGCTAAACATCATGCTACCTTCTCCGTATTGGTCGATCTCAAATAAACCATCATATTGGAAACTCAGTTCCCTTTTCATATTAACACGTCTAACGTCTTGCAGCTGAGATACTTACAGCCGGACATGAAATCTCGCTTGAACTTTAGAGGTTAACGCCTCTTGTCTACATATAATATCTACCGACTCTGTACAACCAGCATCCTTCCTTCAATCAACGTTACTTGAACTATAAAATCCTGAATCTGGTCAGGTGTTATTCCACTACTACTGCTAGATCACTTCTAGCATAAGGATATACGACATCTATGTCTATATATATTGTCTCATAGGGCTATCTCAGAAAGATGCACGTCCTTCATTGTTATATAATAAACTCATTAATGGAAGGTAATATAACCATCCACGTTTCCCATTCGACTTACAACTTATAATAGATCTTTAAGATCTAGATGATCCTCTCTAACTGACCATCTGTCAGGGGGTGAAGTGTAGTCATGAGGTACAGACTCGTCCCCAAAGCAGTCTGAATCTGCTGCCTAAAATCTCAAAGTAAAAACATCCATCTCGATCAGAAATGATCGTTCTCGGTATACCATGGAGTCTCACTATCTGTCTAGTGTACTCCTCAGCCAATTCATTCACTTGCCACGTCCTTCTGATAGAAATGAAACATGCCGGTTTCATTAATCCGTTACCAACAATCCAGATAACATCAATCTTCTACTGGGTCACAATCCCATAACAAAGTCCATAGAGATGTCCTCCCAAATTCTACTACTGCACTGGTAGTGGGTGGGGGCTTATCTCTAGATCGGAAATACTCTATGTGGACCTGCTGACATGTCACACACTATATCACAAATCTGGTTATATCGGCTTCATACAATATACTCATCTCATCTCGTGGTACATCTCACTCGTACCTGAATGTACTGAATAAGACGTACAATGGGTATACCGTAATATTCTATCTCCATCTACATCAGCAGGAATACAAAAGCGGTCATAACTCTTCATCAGTCCATCTACTCCCATGGACAAATATGGTGCCTCAGTACGAGACAACCTTTCTCTAAACCTTGTCAAGGCCGGGCATGTCTCCTGCTTCTATTGGACCTCATCCAACAGACCAGGTAGAACCTCTGAGGTATAACTGGGTATCCTCATCAAGGAACTAATTGTCCAACTCTAGCCAAGCTAGATCTCTCTGAAGCTGAGGCTGAACTATCAGTCTCACAATCATCTTCTCTTGGAGCATCTTTCCATTCAAGTTATCGGCGACAACATTCAACTTCTCTCAAAGATATGGAATCTTCAAGTCAAAGTCTTGATCAACTTAAGCTCTTAACACTGGCGGTTATTCAACCCCTATTGCATAAAATATACTTCAGATTTCTATGATCTATAGAAATCTGACATAAAGATCACACCGGTACGGTCTTCAAAACTTAAAGGCTTGAACTACCACTACTAACTTTAAATCGTGAGTCGAGTAGTTCTCATCATACGTTCTCAGCTGTAAACACACATATCAATAACCCTACTCCTCTGTAGTAATACATATCTCAGACTTAGCTGGGATGTATCACCGTAAATCACGGGATCCCAAAAATCTTCTAACTACAACAGAATGGAAGCAAAGGTCAAATGCCTCCTCAACTCTTCAGAACATAGACACACTGCTTTCATCACGTAGTTATGGTGGTCTTCTCAAAAGACTCGCAAATGAATACGTAATCATATAAAATCCTTCCTCAAAGCATTGGTAGCAATCGGCTGAGCCGAGAAAACTACGTATTCCTTATTGTTCATCAGTATCTCCCATGTTACAACATACTTAATTCTCGCCAGGTCAACCATGATCCCACTGGCGGAGACAACATGGCCTAAAAAGGCTACCACTGGCATCTCAACTTACACTTAGAGAGCGTACCATACAACCCTCTATCTCTCGAAATCTGCAGAACGGTCCTCAGACGATCGGTCTACTATTCTCTGCTATGAGAGTATACCGACATGTCATCAATGAAGTCCACCACCAACCAATCAAGGAAGTCGATGAAGATACTGTTCGTAAACTCCATAAAAACTACTAAAACATTCGTCACCCAAATGACATCACTAAAAACTCGTAGTGTCCATAACGGGTATGAGATGCTATCTCATACACATGTTGCTCTCTCATCCATGACTAGGGATATCTTGAGCACAAAGGAATCCTGAAAACCCAATTGCTTCTTGAAGCTAAGTCATCAGGTTGTCAATACGGAACATGGAACCCACTAGGGTAAACCCATTTCGATCAACTTTTCAAGTTATCAGTACAATATCTCAACAAGCACCATATAATGGGGCTTTCCCATTCAATCTTGTATCATACTTCAACTCGATAACAATGTCCACACTCCGCTGAGGTGGCAACTAGACGGTTCAGTAACACATCTATAAACTCATAAACAACTGGAATACCTTCCATTGTTGGACTATCTCGCTCCTTCATGGCATAACACTAGAAGGCGTCACATCCCTGTGCTATCAGCTCGCTGCTCGTACAGTCCTGATGACAAACCCGTCTCTTCAAAGGTCTTAACCTTAGAAGACCTCTATTTACCATCTCAGTAAAGACTATAATAGCCTTACTATTAATATCTAACACCGCATGATATCTATTCATCCAATCCATACACATAATGACTACCTCATGCACCTACGGCATGACAAAAAAGTCTACAATCCATACACAAGTCCCGGAATAAGGGAACAAACACATATCTCGCGGGTACCTTAGACCCCTAACTAGTAATCCTGTAAAGGAAAGTCCATCTTCTACTATATATCAAAGATTAACCATTAACGCATGCATCGAAAGACAAGAAGTGCATAGCACTTATAACAAACAAAACTCCACTAGGTAAACCATTAACGAGAATGGTACCTGTAACAGCTAACTTCCGTAGCTCCACTACATATCATCACTCGATCTCGGATCTATGCTCCTCAAGTATCACTGAGGTCCTCACTATAGCCTCCACTTCCACTCTTTCAACACCGGAAAGAGGAAGGTCTTGTTGGGAAGAAACACTACCTTGCTCACAGAAAGGGGTCAGATGGCCTAGTTCACCACAGATGAAACAAGCTATCGGTGCCAAAGGGCACTCAGAACGCAAATGATCTGGATAGCCATAATTGTAACATAATCGTCCCATTCTTGCAACCTGTGCAATTGAAAGGGTAGCTTGATCTTCGTCGTCCACCTTGAATGATCTTATTCCGAGAGGGAAGTTGTAAAGGCAACGCCTTGCCCTGTCGACAAAACTTCGCTCTATGCCCTGCTTTACCACACGTAAAGCATATTATGGGCGCCTTTGGGCACACAGCTCGCCGGTATCCAAACTTCCCGCAATTAAAACACTGAAGTTCCGTGTCAATCGTCTTCATGGCCAAAGGACCACTTGGTTGTCCTGGTATCTGACTTGGTTCACCATTCATCATCTTTGCTTCTCCACTAACTGATTCAATCCGTTGCTTCTTCTCTGATCCAGAAGCTTCAGTTCATCTCACAGATGTTGGTAAATCCGGTGTAGGTCTACCCACTATCACCGTCTCATATACTTGCTGCATATACTCTTGAAACTCGGATCTACTCATGGAGACACGATCAGCCTCTTCAAACTCGTTCTCTGCCATAGGCAAAACAACAGCGGAAACTAGTCCTTGACTTATCACCACTAGAGGAAGAGGGGTGTGCCCCTACCTCATCCCACTACAGATACTACTCTAGTTTGAGTCATCTGTAGGATATACGCACCTAATCTTATAAGGCTATATATATGCCATAGGTATCGATATGTATATAATACATCCACATAATCCATAGTACACAGAGATATATATACATATCTACGCTGCAGAGATCCATGGCAGAGGTGATGACTTCTCGTACATTCTATCCCAAAACCACACTTAAAACCAAAACCTTTGAAAACGTCAGATCCCATGTGGGCTCTGTTTATTTTACCTATCAAACCTCATTGCAGGTAGCAAGTGCCATTGTTGTCAACCTAGGCTCTGATACCAACTCTGTAACACCCCAAATCCGCGGGACTCGGGATGTCACATTGGGCTAGGATCTCACAATGGATCCTGACCCTAGCCTGACAACAAGTTCACTAGACCTTACAACATGGCACCGACAGATATAAAACAAATACATAAAACAGTATAAACTGTACGACCCAAAGTAAACAACAACATAGCCGAGTATATAAAACGACATCCTCACATAGGAGGTACAAAAGATCATCCTCACGCAGGAGGGGAAACACAACAACCCCAAACCAACCACCTAATGTACGAGAATCCTCGGCCTGTCACCCTGCCAGATCACCCAGTAGCGCCTAACCTGCAAACTTCTACAACACGGTATGAAACCGTTAGCTAACCATACATATATGAGGTAATGCAAAAGCACAAGCACAATCATGAAAGATAAACACATCAACATGCTATCACACATTTACCCATTTATTATCTTTATATAATAACCATTCACTCAAAAACCGTATATATATAGATAGATGAAAGTATGTGACACGTGAACCGATACATCCCCGCCTCTGAGTACAATGTCCAGTTGTACGAGTATCGGTCACACAATCCGTGTACCCTATGGGAGTGGATTGCGCCCTTCCTGTAAACCAGTCTGGCCCGACATCAGAGAACCTCCCAGACTCCACGGCGGGATGAAAGGGAAAGGTTATCACAACCACGCAGTGGGGTAGTCAATAGAAGATAGGTCGATAAAAACGACAACTTATGCTATCATAGCAAACATATAAAGCACACACCACTCATGCAAACACCCAATATAGGGATGGTAGCTAAGTAAGTCCTACGGACTTACCTCAACCTTGTACAAACTCAACCACGATCACCTCTACACTGGAGGGACAACACGGCCTATAAACAAGGCATAAAGAGATATATCAACCTCTATTCATCAAAGGGGTCACACCTAGACCCAAAGGGATCCATAAGGATCATACTTAATCTATGAGCCTCAAAACCAACTAAACCTCAATATCTTAGCATAACTCACAATTCCTCAAATCTCAAGGTAGTATCTAATCAACATTCCTCAATTTCAAATCTAATCCTAATTTAATTAATTAACCTTTAATTAATTAATTAGATTTCGCCAGAATAACGTTTTGCCCGCAGGCAATTTCTAAACCCCCTGTCATCAGATTTCATCAAACAAACAACCCATAATCACCAGAATAATATAACGACCATAATGGAATTTCTAATTATCCTATTTGACAAGCCTAAAGTTAATTTAGGCCAAATCGCAGTACGGAAAACGAATAAATTCATAACTTATTCGTTACTAACCCGATTAACGATCTGAAAGAAGATTCGGAAACACAGCGACGCAGGCTACGCATGGACAACATCAAATTCACCGGAATCTGAGCGACGGAACCGTCCTGGTGACATATATGCTCGACCAGCCCTCCATATACTCGGAAATGCAGAAACTCTATACCGGTATGAAGAGAATGAAGAGAGGAATCCAGAAACTCAAACGGAATTGAAATCGGATTAGAAACGGAGAGTAGATCTGAGTTTGAAGGTTGAGAGAAATCAGAGCTTTTACGAGGAAACGTGAAAGAAAATGAATTAATAAACGATTTTCCGCTATTTATAGTGAAGACGATAATTATCCTTTAGCAAAGACGATAATTATCCTTTAACCGATCCAAAGGCCGGTCGAACCTCTTTCTCCAAACTTCTCGAGATTGAAACATTAAATCTAGAATATTGTAGGGATAATTATTCCACAACTATCTCGGAAAACGTGTATTCCTAAGCCGTCTTTCTTAGCCGTTAAGAAACGAAATAGCGACTCTTTTGGCCGTTTTGCCTCTCCATGTTATTTCATATCTAGGACATATCTGATGTCCTGATCATTTCTCTCAACTGCATTTTTATTAATTGGAGCTCCCAAATGCTCCAAATAACACCGGAGGGTAAAAATAATTACCCGGGAAAAAGTAAAAATTTTCCCAAACGTCCAAAATTACGTCAGGAATATAACGGTGGGACTCTTACTCATCACTTGCGAAATCTTCGCGAGTTATATGTCAATTACTATCAACGATTAAGTTAATCAACATTAATTAGAATTCGGAAATCCTAGCTATTACACTTGACAAGCCAGCTGCTGAGCCTCTAGCTGTTGCTGTTGGGCTACCTGCCAAGCCTCCTGCCTCTGGTCGAAGTGTGAGGTCATGGAGGTGGCAAAACTGGTATGCCAGCTCTACTGCTGCTCCAGCATAGTCCGTTGGTAATCGGACTGCCATGTCCGGTGTTGGGTCGTCATAGCCGCCATCTGAGCCTGAAGGCTCGCAAGGGCCGGGTCCTCCTCTAGTGCCGCCGTGGGCATCTCCTCATCATCAGGGTGGGCAGGTGCTTCTCCTGATGGGCCCGGCTGGAGCTGGCAGCATGCCTCTCCACAATGGCCACTAGTGGCCTCCTCGGCAAGAAAGGATCTTCCGGAATGTAGAGCTCGCCTCCTAATGGTAAAGGCCGGGGGAGGTAGGTGAGGTGGCTCCCATCTGCAAGGGAGATCCAAAATAGGTTCTCTCCGTCCTGCCGGAGGAGCTTGCACCTCCTAAGCATCCCCTCAGTGTAGAGAGGAGCTGCCATCCCGTCCTCTAACTCGGACAGGTCCATCATTTGTGAGGCGATCAAAGAGATCACCCCACCGCCGACAATATCCCTCGGCTCATCCCTCCTGATTTGCTTCAAAGCGGCAAGGAAGAGAGAGGGCCAATCCATCACCTTCTCGCTTTGTGGAAGGCAGGAGTAGAGTAGTGGGAGGTCCTTGAGAGCTACCTTGTTTTCCTCTTTGTGTCCACAGAAGACACTCATGAGGATCTTTGAAATCAACCTCAAACTGGGGTGAGTGAGTTTGTTGGAGTACTCAACCCCAGCATGGAACTCCGACCCGGTAGCTTCTTGCTAGAACTCGCACAGGTCTGGGGCCGGGATTGGATCCCACCAGTTCTCAGAGGGGTTTAGAGTCACCCCAAAAGCTTCCCGTAGATCGGCATAGTCGAGAGTGTATTTCACCTTGTTGAACTTGAAGGTGAGGCCGATACACACGTGGTCCTCCTTCTCCATTGTGAAAGTGGAGATAAACTGTCTGCTGAGCTCCGGATATGTCGGAGCACTCTTTTGGAGGAAGTCTCCGAGCCCAGCATTCGCAAAAAACGCTTGCATGCTCTCTAGCATACCCAGTTTCTCCAAAGTCGGGATATGCAAAAATCGAGTTGCATACACAACTCGATCCTACACAATCCTATAATGCTCCTTCTCTGCGTCGGTCATCTTGTATTTCCTTGGGGCTTCCATTCTTGAAAGTATTTGAAGAAAGGATTAGCAAATGTTGAAATGAGGAAAAGAAAATGACCTCTCTGGTGTGATTTCCGCAGGGGCGGCTGTGCAGGTGCAGGGGCGGTGAGGCGTAGGGGCGGATGCTTGGAGCCGCAGGTGGGGGAGAAGTGCAGAGGCAATTTCTGAGGAGCGATAGATATGGTGTTGCTGAGGTTGCTCCGGTGACGTCCTTGGTGGTGTAGCCTCGCCGGTGGTGTAGCTGGAGTGGAACGTGTTAAGTGAGTGAGGAGGAAGGCCGCAGGGTTATGAGAGAGTACGGGGGTAGTGGGAGGAGGTGGTGCAGGGGCATTTCGACTGGTGGCTAGCTGTCGGAGGCGGCGCAGGGGCGTCGGCGAGATGGTTGGTTGGTAGAGGGCGCAGGGGCGTTGAGGGTGTTTCTGAAAGAATTGAGTTTTGAGGGTTTAATGTTTGGTGAAGAAGGTTGGTGGGTGGTGTGTAGTAGGTGTAGGCGTTTTTCGAGATCCTCTTTTTTTTCTTTTTTGGGTAAACCCGCAGGGGCAGGGGTTTGACACCGCAGGGGTGGCGACAAGGGAGAGGGGCACGCAGGCTCAGTGCCGGGGGCGGCGCTGGGAATTCGTGTCAAGGATGGCCGCTGCAGGGGCGTGGGGATGTCACCGCGAGGGCGGTGACAAGCGTGTTGCAAGCGCAGGCCCAGCGCCGGGGGCGGCGCTAGGCTTGAGTGTCACCGCAGGGGCAGAATACAAAGCCGCAGGGGCGGATTCCTTGACAGAAGCTCCTCTTTTTATTCCTTCGGGTTGCCTCCCGAGAAGCGGCTTTGTTTTACGTCGTTGGCTCGACGTAAGATCTCTACTCTCTGACTGTGCCTCCTCTAGTACCATCTCGTCAATCAGATCGTTCTTGACTCCTTCAAGGTAAAGCTTTAGCCTTTGTCCGTTCACCTTAAACACCTTGTGCGTTTGGGGGTCGAGATCCACAACCCCGTGAGGGTATACTTCGGCTACTATGAACGGCCCTGTCCATCTCGAACGCAGCTTACCTGCAAAGAGTTTCAAACGGGATTGAAAGAGAAGTACCTTATTACCTACCTTGAAGTCCTTCCGGAGAATGTTCCGGTCATGCCATGCTTTGGTCTTTTCTTTGTATGTGGTAGCATGGTCATATGCATCTAGCCTCAGTTCCTCCAACTCTTGCAATTGGAGCTTCCGGAATTCTCCCACTTCTTCTATGTTCATGTTGCACTTCTTTACCGCCCACCAAGCTTTGTGCTCTAACTCCACCGGTAGGTGGCAAGCTTTCCCAAACACGAGCCTAAAAGGGGACATTCCGATGGGAGTTTTGTAGGCTATCCGATATACCCATAGGGCGTCATTTATCCTTGCACTCCAATCCTTCCGCCCGGGAGAAACCGTCTTTTCAAGGATGGTCTTTATTTCCCGGTTGGACACCTCAGCTTGGCCGTTTGTTTGTGGATGATAAGTTGTTGATACTCTTTGGTGAACATGGTACTTTTAAGGAGAGCCGTGATCGTCTTGTTGCAAAAATGGGTACCCCTATCACTAATTAAGGCTTTTGGGATTCCAAATCTTGCAAAGATATTTTCCTTCAGAAAAGCTGTAACTACTTTTGAATCATCAGTTTTGGAGGCCTTTGCCTCCACCCACTTGGAAACATAGTCCACCGCAAGCAAGATATATGTGTTCCCGAATGAAGTAGGAAACGGCCCCATGAAATCAATTTCCCAAATATCAAATATTTCACAAAATATAAGAGAGGATTGGGACATTTCATGTCTCCTTGAAAGATTTCCTACCCTTTGGCATCTATCACACACTTTACAAAATGCAAAAGCGTCTCGAAAAATGTGTGGCCAAAAGAAACCGGCATCCAAAACTTTTCTTGCAGTTTTGTTTGCCCCAAAGTGCCCCCCACATGCTTCAGAATGACAGAAAGTTAGAACGGATTGTACCTCACTGTCCGGAATGCAACGCCGGATCACTTGGTCACTACATTGCTTCCAAAGGTAAGGATCATCCCAAACGTAGTGTCGAGCTTCAGCTTTTACCTTCTCCCGTTGTGCCTTGGTGAAGTCTGGAGGATACTCCTTCTTGACAATGAAGTTCACAATGTCAACAAACCAAGGCTTATAAGATTGAAGCTTAAGACAAACCTCTATCGACAATTCCGCAGGGGCGCCTAGATAGAGCCGCAGGGGCGGCTGGCCCCAAGGGCGGCTGGTGTGAGGCGCGGGGGCGGTTACAGAACAGAGAGTTGTGTAGAAGGTATCGTCTGGAAAACTTCCGGCTATCTCTCGTTTTTCTGGATCTTCCTCCTCTTGCACTAGTCTGCTCAGATGATCGGCCACCAGGTTCTCAGCTCCCTTTTTGTCCCTTATCTCTAGGTTAAACTCGCTTAGAAGAAGCACCCAACGGATCAATCATGGCTTTGCCTCTTTCTTTGCCATGAGGTACCTAAGGGCCGCATGGTTAGTGAAGATAATTACCTTTACCCCAAGTAGGTACTGCCGGAATTTCTCAAGGGCAAAAACCACAGCTAACATCTCCTTCTCGGTGGTAGAGTAATTCCTTTGCACTCCATTGAGTGTCATAGACGCATAATGGATCACATGGGCGGCCCGTCCGTCTTTTTGTCCTAAGACAGCTCCGACGGCGTAGTCACTGGCGTCACACATAATTTCAAAAGGTTTCTCCCAATCCGGGGAACGGATGATTGGTGCGGTGGTGAGACATGCCTTCAAAGTGTCGAAAGCCTTCTTGCAATCCTCATCCACTATGAAGGTGACATCTTTTTTGAGCAATTCACACAGGGGTGCTGAGATTTTTGAAAAATCTTTGATGAACCGTCGGTAGAAACCTACATGACCAAAAAAGATCGGATTTCCCAAACATTAGTAGGATAAGGTAAATTTGGCATAACATCAACTTTTACCTTATCTACCTCTATCCCTTTTGAGGATATTACATATCCTAGCACAATTCCTTGTTCGACCATTAAATGACATTTTTCCGAATTAAGAACTAAATTCGTTTCAACACATTTTTTAAGAACAAGTTTCAAATGCCCTAAACATGCGTAAAAAATGTCTCCATGGACGGTAAAATCATCCATGAAGACTTCAACAAAATTTTCTATGTATTCGGAGAAAATACTTATCATGCACCGTTGGAAAGTGCCCGATACGTTGCAAAGTCCAAATGACATTCTGCGATATGCAAAAGTGCCAAACGGGCAAGTGAACGTCGTATTCTCTTGATCTTTTGGTGCGATGGCTAATTGGAAATAGCCCGAATATCCATCCAGGAAACAGTAGTATTGATGACCTGGAAGACGTTCCAACATTTGATCAATAAAAGGTAATGGGAAATGGTCCTTTCATGTTACCTTATTGAGCTTGTGGTAGTCAATACAAACTCTCCATCCGGTTTGTGTTTTGCTTGGGACCGTCTCTCCATGTTGATTTTCCACCAAAGTGATGCCTCCCTTCTTTGGAACTACTTGGGTTGGACTAACCCAAGTGCTGTCCGAGATAGGAAAGATCATATCCGCTTGGAGGAGTTTTAACACTTCCTTTTTGACCACATCCATCATTGGTGGGTTCAACCTCCTTTGAGGTTGTCTAGAGGGTTCGGCTTCGTCCTCAAGTAAAATCCTATGCATGCAAGTGGAAGGACTTATCCCTTTGATGTCCGCAATAGTCCATCCGAGGGCCGTCTTGTGCTCCTTTAGTACTTTCACCAACTTGTCTTCTTGTCTGGTGGTTAACTTGTTGGAGATAATCACCGGCAAGGTATTGTGTGCTCCAAGGAAAACGTACTTGAGGTGTGACGGAAGGTCCTTCAATTCTATTTCAGGTGCCTGCACTATGGACGGAACAAGCTTCTCGCTTGGGGTTAGTAAAGTGGGACCAATGGCCAAATTGGAGATAGGTAGCCTTTTATGCCCATTTAATTGGGCTAGGACCTCTTTCATGCTAGACGTTATCACATAATCTGATTTGAAACCATCAATGTCATGCTCAATCACATTCCTTAATTCATCCATGTCAGAGTTATCATAAACATCTTGCACAAAAGGTTCAACAATGTCAATAGCACATAAAAAATGATCATCACTAGGAAATCTCATTGCATCATAGATGTCAAATTCCACTACTTCTCCATCAAACTCCATGGTCAATTTACCACTAACATAATCAATTTTAGTCCTAGCCGTTTTCAGAATTGGCCTACCTAACAGAATGGGTGCAGCATGAGAATCATTTTCCATATCCATTACAAAGAAATCAGCAGGAAAAATTAGGTTGTCTACCATTACTAATACATCTTCAATTATTCCTTTCGGGTACACATTAGATCTATCAGCAAGTTGTACTACATTCCTAGTTTCCATTAGTGGCCCAAGGCCAAGTGATTTGTAAATCGAATATGGCAAGACATTAATAGAAGCACATAGATCAAGCATTGCTTTGTCAAAGCGGGTTTCCCCTATAACACAAGGGATGCTTACCATGCCCGGATCGCTGCACTTCTTGGGCATTCTCCGTTGGAAAACTGCCAACACATGCTCACTCACTTGTACTTTATGTTTCCCCTTTAGCTTTTGATTCCTCTTGATAGTGCAAAGTTCCTTCAAAAAACGAGCATACTTAGGGATAATTTTCACCAACTTAAGGAGGGGAATGTGTACCTCGCATTCGGAGAAAGTCTCAAAGAGGTCCTTGTCCTCTATGATTCTTCTCTCTTTCAAGGCTTCAGGAAAAGGAGCCGGTGGTTTCTCGGAGTACAGTGGCGGAAAATTAGGCCGGATGTAAGTATCCTTTTCAGCAAGACTCTCTATTGTGTTTTCCGCAGGGGCGTCAGCTTGAAGGCGCAGGGGCGACTCAGGGGTTGTCACCGCAGGGGCGGGGGCAGCCAGCCGCAGGGGCGTCGTCCGTTTTGTGCTGGGCACAGCTGCAGCCGCAGGGGCGGTTGTGGGTGCGGAAAAAATGACAGAAGGGTTTCTTTGTGATTCTTTTGTTGGTTCTTGTTGGATTTGCTTTCCGCCACTTAATGTTAGGGCACTAACATTCTCCTTGGGGTTTATAAACGTCTAGGAAGGCAATCCTCCAGAAAGCCTTGATTCGGTCCTTGAAATAGCTTCCGCCATTTGACTAACCTGTTTCTCAAGGTTCTTGATGCTAGATTCTGTTGTTTGGACATGAGTGGCAAAGTGTTTAGTCAAAACCTACAACATATCTTCAGTTGAGTGATACTTACCTTGGCGGGGCTGTTGTTGTTGGTTTTGTTGATCCCTCCAACGAAAATTTTGTTGGTCATGCCAATTCGGCATGAAATTCTGTGCATAGGGATCGTCCCTAGGTTTTTGCTGCTGTGGTTGTCCATAACCCATTGTGTTTACTTCAGCATCGTCATTCTGAACTTGTGGACACATGTCCGTTGGATGATACGGGTCAGCATAAACTCCACAAGCTTTGAGCTGTTGCGGTGTTCCCATAAGTGTTAGTCTCTTCACCTTTTCCTTCAATTCCGCGAGCTCGGTGGAAATCTCACTCTTCCCGGAGCTCACAGCATGAACTCCTTTCTTAGCCAGGGTCCTTCCAAAGTTCCGAGTTCCTTCCGCTAGTTCCTGTATCTTTTCCAAAGCAAGGTCAGGAGTAGAGTTAAGAATATTACCTCCGCAAGCTGCATCGACGATCCTCCTTTCATTGTCTAGCAAGCCATTGTACAAGTACAACACTAGATCTTGAGTTGAACATCCGTGAAAAGGACAGCTGGATCGGAGGCGTGCAAACCTTTCGAAGTACTCGTAGAGAGTTTCGGTTGCCTCTTGCTCGATGTTGCTTATAGCTTTCTTCAAGCTATTAGCTTTCTTAGCTGGAAAGTATTTCTCCAAGAACGCTTTGTGAAGGTTCTCCCAAGTGTCAATACTCCCGGATGGAAGGTGCTAATACCAATCATCCGCGGAATCTTTGAGTGTGAAGCCGAATGCCCTCATCTTGATTTTTTCTTCGGTAATGTTAGCCGGCTTCATGCTCATACACACAGTATGAAACTTCCCAAGGTGCTTCATGGGATCCCCACCACTTAGCCCATGGAAGGATGGGAGCAAGTGGATGAGGCCCGGCTTGAGCTCAAAGTTGACTCCTTCCCCTAGTGCCGGTATAGCGACCGCAAGAGGTTTGGAGCCAAGGTGGGCTGCGTAAGTTGACGAAGAGTACGGTCAGCCATCTCTTGTTGAAGTTGCTGTTGTCTTTGTTGCCGGATGTGCGTCCTCTCAATTTCTGGATCAAAAGAAGCAAAGCCGAAATTAGTAGCACGGGTTTGAACCATAAAAATGGTTCAAACCAATAATCGATAATAACAATAAAACAGTAAAACTCCTTGGCAACGGCGCCAAAATTTGACCGAAGGTATTTCTATGGTCGTCTATACCCAATTAAAAGTAAATCCCGACTTAGCACTTAGAACAAGTATAGTGATTAAGTAAGGGTCGAACCCAAGAGAATTAAGGTATTTTAGATGCAATTATCAATTATAATGACAAATGACACAAGGGGGGGGGGTTTGGTTGAATTGACGCACTAAAATTTATGAAAACGATTAATGCGACAAGTAAGACAGTAATGGATGAATCTACACTAGGTTGATTCTAAGCATGCAATTGCTACTTTGGTGAGTTCCTTTTACAAGTTTTCAAGTAATCTCTCGTCTCGATCATATATATGTGTTGAGTCAACCGGCATCAACACAACTTAACATGTTAAAGTTCCGTAAACCTACAAGAACAATAACAAGTTAGCTTTCAAATAAAGACAAAGGGATATAAAGAGAAGATTAAAACCGTTAAACTTATCTTTATATTTGTGTTCCTTTTCCTCAAGTAATCACAACCCATTATTACTTAAAGTTGCTACTAGATTAAAGACCCGAACCCGGAACCTATTAATCCTAGTTGTTTACATCCACTTTAGAACCTAAGGTGATCAATATCAAGCAATAGTAAACATGCAATTTGGACGATGGAGATCAAGGAAACACAAAGTATTACTGAATGAAAACTTAGATTAAAAAGAACTTACAACCAAGGTAACAATACAGCTTCAAACCAACCCAATGTAGCAAGGGAGTTAGCAACTCATTACAAGGAAGCAAGACAATCTAAATGGATAATTTGTTGACTAACTAGATGATAAGATGGATGATTCTAGCATTCAACCAAGAACTTATTTATACTACAAAAGACACTAAATAGGAGTAAATGGCCGGCCCAAAACCGCCACCTTAAATGCCATAATGGTGGTGTAAACAGCTGGAGTAAAGCTTCTGGCGTTAAACCGCAGGGGCGGCCTTCAGGAACCGCCGGGGCAGTTTAGGCAGAATCGGTTGATCTTCTTCAGAGCCGCTGGGACGGCTAGACACTTCCGTTGGGGCGGATCTTCAATGCTCTTCAACGTCTGACCTTTCGCCTTTCTTGACGTTTCTGATGCCAAGCCGCCGGGGCGTCCCTATGTCAACGCAGGGGCGGTGACACAACCTCTTCGTCTTGTAGCTCTCATGTTAAGGCACATGCAGTGCCGCAGTGGAAGGCGCAGGGGAGCTGGTCTTCGTTTCGTCAGTGGAGGACACCGTAGGGGCGCCAAGGAGTGGCGCAAGGGCGGTGACACGCTTCATGGTTGGCGCTGGTGAAAGCGCAGGGAGCGCTCCAAAGTAAGACGTCACCCGTAGGGGCGGCTGCAAGGATTCGCTGGGTCGGTGAGGCAACAGAAGCTATGCTTCATGATCGATCTTCACTCCTAAGTGCTTGTAACTCCTTCTTTAGCTTCTTTTGATCTTCTTCTTCTGGACCAAGGAGTTAGTAGCATAAACCGACACTAATGCAATAAAAAGACTCTAAAAACTACCCTAAATGATAGTGATTCCATCACCTATCACCCGACTATCACAAGAGTGTGAGCGGAAAAACGAGTGAAACACTTGAGAGGTGTTTTGATTCTAACCTTTACATATTTCAGTGTTTATGATACGGGGCAGACCCGACATTGGCTCGATCTAGACGACGGAAGGAAGGAAAGACGACAAACGGCAAGATCAACGACCGGCTAGGGTTTCGTGTGCTGCGTGACCTGCGAGTAAAAGGAACAAGAAGACACTAAACTGAAAATGAAGGTACGAAAATTAAAGGAGAGTACGATGTAGATGAACCCGACACAAACGACGTGGAAAGCCTTGATCTCGGGATCAAGAACCACCAAGAACGATGCAACGAACTCAGCCCCTTACAACCTCACACAGTCGAGTTAGAACTTCGACAACACGAGGAGGATGCTAATGAATTCTAACGAACACCAAGAACCCGAGAGCAATTGACACACACGAAACAACTAAGCCAAATCTGATCCCAATAACTCTTCAATCAAAACTCGCCTTTGATTGAAGATGAAATCTGAAAACAAGTGTTTTTCACCAAAAATAATCTACCTAAAATGTAATAGGAAGAGTTTTTAAATAGTTTCAGCTCTTTAAACAAAAGACACAATAAAAAATGGAAATTAAGCGCAATGGGCTACTTAAAACACACAACCACTAAGTAGGCCTTAAAAAGCCTCATTTCTCAATGAGAGACATGGAACGGTGCTGGAAACGTGGGGCAGAGCAGCGGCGTCATGTGCGGGGCAGACCGAGTCCTGTGTTGTTGCGTCTTTGCTCTCTTGCTTACTTAGGAGCCAAGCCTCGTTATGAACACTTGTAGCCAATAACATCAGCAAGCCCTCGGTCTCATGCTCGATCTTCTTAGTTCGGGAACGTGTGATAGCTCCCTCATACTCCGGAGATGCTATCTCGGATGGTCCCTCATCATTCCCGCTCTCTTGGGAAGGATTCGTCCACGAATCTTCAAGCTCTACATCCATAAGTGGGAACGGACTGAGGTCTCTTACATTGAAGGTCGGACTGACCCGAATTCCTCCGGAAGATCCAATACATAAGCGTTGTCACCAGCTTTGTGAAGCACCTTGGAAGGACCGGTACCCCTAGGTGATAGTTTGACTTTCGAAGCTCTTGGAAACGCTCCTTCCTAAGATGTAACCACACGAGATCTCCGGGCTCAAACAACAACTTCCTCCGTCCCTTGTTTGCCTTAGCTGCGGTCCGAGCTGCTTTCTCCTCTAAGCTCAGCCGTGTCTTCTCATGTAATCCCCTAATGTACTCAACCTGTTTACCTGCATTGAAATCTACTCGCTCCTTTGAAGGTAACGGCATAAGATCAGAAGGGGTTAAGGGATTCAAACCATACACACACTTAAAAGGGATCATGTTAGTGGAAGAATGGATGGTCCTGTTATATGCAAACTCAACATGTTGTAACACATCCCCCCACTCTTTCAAATTCTTCTTAATTACAGCCCTTAAAAGTGTCCCTAAAGTCCTATTAGTTACTTCGGTTTGGCCATCAGTTTGTGGGTGGCTAGCGGTAGAGAACAACAACTTAGTACCTAGCTTACCCTATAAAGTCTTCCAAAAGTAACTAAGAAATTTCACATCCCGATCACTAACAATGGTTCTAGGAACTCCATGTAGCCTAACTACTTCTCTAAAGAAGAGGTTTGCAACATTAGTGGCATCATCCGTTTTGTGACAAGCTATGAAGTGTGCCATCTTAGAGAACCTGTCTACCACCACAAAAATAGAGTCTCTTCCTCTCTTAGTCCTAGGTAACCCCAAAATAAAGTCCATACTAATGTCTTCCCAAGGAGCTGCGGGAATGGGTAAAGGGGTATACAAACCATGGGGCATGACTCTAGACTTTGCTTTCAAGCATTCTAAGCATCTTTTCACAAAATTCTCAACATCCCTAAGCATTTGTGGCCAATAAAAATGAGTATGCAGCATATGATATGTCTTATCTCTACCAAAGTGACCCATCAAACCTCCCCTATGGGATTAATCCACAAGTAAAAGCCTAAGAGAACACTTTGGAATGCACACTTTATCAACTCTAAATAAGAAACCATCAAACAAGTAAAATTTATCTACAGCCCCTTTTTCCACACAAGCTTTATAAATCTCTCCAAAATCATCATCCTTTGCATATGAATCCTTAATGTAAACAAAGCCAAGAACTCTAGCATCCAATGTAGTTAGCAAAACATGTCTCCTAGAAAGTGCATCAGCTCCTACATTATCTTTTCCTTTCTTGTACTTAATCACATGAGGAAATGTTTCAATGAACTCCATCCACCTACCATGCCTTCTATCAAGTTTATCTTGGCTCCTAAAGTGTTTTAATGATTCATGATCAGTATGCAATATAAACTCTCTAGGCCAAAGATAATGTTGCCAAGTCCTAAGCACTCTAAATAATGCATAAAGCTCCTTATCATAAGTAGAATAGTTTAGAGTTGGACCTTTCAATTTCTCACTAAAGAAGGCGATGGGTTTGCCCTCTTGCATAAGTACTCCACCAATTCCTATACCTGACGCATCACACTCCACCTCAAATGGCCTAGTGAAGTCCGGGAGAACAAGCAATGGGGCGTTGGTCAACATCCACTTGAGCTTTTCGAAAGCTCTCTCTTGGGCCTCTCCCCTACGAATGGTATATTCTTCTTAGTGATCTCGGTTAGAGGGGCGGCTATGGTACTGAAATCTCTCACAAAGCCAAGAAATATAACTTCATTTGAGTAGAAACTTCATTTGAGTATAAACAACCTGACGGAGATGATCCGCATGCTCCTCTGCGGACCTGCTATAGATAAGTATGTCGTTGAAGTAGACAAAAACTTCCCTATGAACCTCCTCAAAACATGGTTCATGAGGCACATGAATGTGCTGGGCGCATTAGTCAAACCGAATGGCATAACAAGCCACTCATAGAGCCCAAACTTGGTCTTGAATGCCGTCTTCCATTCGTCGCCCTCCTTCATTCGAATCTAATGATAGCCACTTCTAAGGTCGATCTTGGAGAAGGTAATTGTTCCATGTAGCTCATCCAGCATGTCATCAAGGCGGGGAATGGGATGACGGTACTTGATGGTGATGTTGTTGACAACTATACAATCAACACACATCCGCCAAGTGTTGTCCTTCTTAGGGACTAGTAGATCCGGAAACGCCATAGGACTAAGGCTCTCTCGAATGTAGCCCTTATCAAGGAGCTCTTGTACCTGCATTTGAATCTCCTCACTCTCCTTTGGGTTCATTCTATAGGCGGGTCGGTTTGGGAGAGTAGCTCCGGGAATAAGATCTATTTGGTGCTCAATACCCCACAATGGTGGCAACCCGGGGGTATTTCATCCGGAAACACATCTGCAAACTCATCCAAGATAGCTAAAATACTATGGGGTAAATCAACTAGGGTCGAGTTGCTTACCAAATTCAGCCCTTTACACAAACACACGAGCGCAACATCGGGAGGTAGGTAATCTGTGATGTACTCCCTCTTGGTTGCGAGCAATGTCCTCGGTGGGGGCTGGACGGCAGCTGCGTTTGCTTTGCCTTTGGCGGCGGTCCTTGCTGCAGCGTGGTTGTCCATGGCATCGGCTTCCTTGGCGGCTGCAGAAAACGCTCCACCCTTGGCCGGCGTCGTCTCGGTGTGACCGCTGCTTGCTTGGACAACTTCTCTTGATTTCTTCTCAAAAGCCTCCGCAATCTGCATAGGAGTCATAGGCTTGAGGGTAACAAGTTTATCTTTAAAGGTAAAAGAATACTTGTTAGTAAAACCGTTATGCAATACTTTCCTATCATATTCCCAAGGTGGGCCTAACAAAACAGGGCAAGCTTGCATTGGAACCACATCACATAGAATAGTGTCTTCATAACGTCCTAAGGTAATGTGAATTTTAGCTTGTTGTTTACCTTAAGCTCCCCACAATCATTCATCCAATGTAGCTTGTAAGGCCTAGGGTGGTAGAAAGTTGCTATTTGCAATTTAGAAATCAATTCCGTGCTAGCTATGTTGCAACAACTCCCACCATCAATTATAACTTTACAAGCCTTCCCCTTTACTAAGCATCTAGTGTGAAATAGATTTTCTCTTTGATTATCTTCACAAGGAGTAGGTTTTAAGTGTAAAGTCCTCCTAGCTATCAACGTTTCCCCATGTTCATACCCTATATCCTCATCATCATCATTATCAAAAACAGGATTGTCAATAACATTGTCAAATTCATTTTTACCATTGTCGGATTCCGACTCATATTGACCTAGATGATTGATTATAAGGACTCTTTTGTTTGGACATTCTCTCTTCATGTGCCTTTACCTTGACACTTAAAGCAATTCACATCTCTAGCTCTAGAATTAGCATTAGGCACAAGGGGGTTAGAGTTACTTAGCTTGGATCCCGAAGGAGCAGCCGGGCTGGCCTTGGGAGGATACGAGGAGAGTGTATGGCACCACGCCTAGCAGTGGCGTCGGCTCCTTGTGCAGCGGCTGTTCCTCCCTTCGCAGCGGTGTTCTCCTTTCCGTAGGACGAGTTCTTCCACTTGTTCACTGCGTTTGGTGCATTCTATCCCGCTCTTGGTACCTACTCTTGGACTTCCTTTCCACTTTTATCGCTAAATGTAGCAATTCTGTCATAGAACCATACGGAAACAAATCCACCTCGTTAGCTAAAGAAGGATGCAATACTCTAAGATACCTTGCCATCGTAGCCTCTTCATGCTCCGACACAATGGCTCGGGCCATTGCAACTTGCATGGCATTGAAGGTTACCTCGGCGCTCAGATTGCCTTGCCTCAAGTTCTCAAGGCGTTGCCGAAGCTCCCTATGGTAATGGTGAGGTATGAACCGAGCTCTCATCATTGCTTTCATTTGTTCCCAAGTAGCCGCGGAGGATCAAGAGCAAGCCTCCTTTCCCGTACTAGCTTATCCCACCAAATAAGAGCAAATTCCTGAAATTCCAAGGCCGCAAATTGCACCTTCTTGTGCTCGGGAAAATTGTGGCTGGACTAAATTTGTTCTATCTTGGTCTCCCACAACATATATGTATCCGGATCACACTTGCCCTCGATGACGGGAATTTTCACCTTTATCTCACCAATCCCGTCTTGTTCGGGTTCCCGGTTCCTACGTTGATATCTTTGATACCCTTGCTGCGGTGGTGGAGCCCAAGCCTCTCCCGTCATTGATTGTTCCTCTTCCTCATTGTACCTGTGCACATTAATGGGAGGGACAACGTTTCTAGGTAAAGGAGAGTTGGGACGAGGATCATACCCATATCTGTGACCCAGGTGGCCTTGAAGAGGCGGCTACAAAAGCTCCTGCGGTGTATTGCCTCGTTGCTCCATGGTAGCGGCCTCAAATGCGGTTCGTTGGTTGGGCAAAAGACCTCGTGGTGGTGGCTGCTGCTGTGAATGGTCTCCTTGCTCGAAGGTTGAAGCTAATGGTTGGCGAGCTTCTAGAGCCCTCATCCGAGTTGTCAAATCTGCAATGTTGTCGTTCATTTGCTTCAACAAGCTGAACGTTGTCGGATCTGTCGGCTCGGGGCTTGTCGTCGAAACACGGCTATGGGTAGACATTATCACAAAGAAAACAAACACTGAAATATGTTAAGGTTAGAAATCAAAACACCTCTCAAGTGTTTCACTCCTTTTTCCGCTCACACTCTTGTGATAGTCGGGCTTGTTGATGGATCGCTTCAAATGAGTCAAAAACCCCACTTGAGTTAAGGTGTCTAGGTATCCAAAGCAACCAAAAATCAATTAGGACTCAATGCAATTCAGTTCAATGCGAAATCAACTCAAACTCAACAAGGATCATGAATGGACAAAATTGAATCACAAAGACTTAAGAAGATCACCAAACAAAATGTATGAAGAGAAGAAAAGAAGAAGACTCACCGATTAAAGCTCTACTTATTGCACTTCCGGACTGCCTTGGAGTGTGAGTAATCCCGAGGCTAGGTTAGAGGTAGCAAGGTGAGAGGGAAGACGTGGTGAGAGATGAGGGTGCAGGCAATGAGGGTGCGGAGCTGGCTATGGGCGATGGGGCGCGGATGGTTAGCCGAACGTATGGTCTTGCTGAAAGCCTCGATAGGGCTGGGAGATAATGACGTGAATAAGCAGTTTGCACCACAAGATAACATACAAGACTAAAGATCACAAAATCAAATAAAATGTAACAAAACTTCTCTTTTTTTTTGAATGATCAGCTTCTTTTTTTTTTTTTTGAATGATCAACTTCCTTTGTCTTTTTTTTTTTTGAATGATATGCTTTTTGTTACCTAAAATGTAGGAACTTCCTTGACCAACAAATCTGGCCAATAATTACAAAATAAATTAAAACTGAAACAAAAGAGATCTTCTACTAGTGCTTGAACGTGGGAATGTGGAATTTGAAGAAGAACAAGTCCAATGGCAGCCGATTAGTCATAGTCGATTAGGGCACAACCGAGTAGGGAACAGCCGGCAGCAATGGTGATGGTCCGACGTTGATACGAGGATGGTGATGGTCGGCGGCAGGGCGTGTGTAAGCAAAGGCCGGCGGCAGTAGGGTTTGTCGAGGAGATGGTGATGACCAGCCTAGGATACTCACAAACCAACACAACCTTCAACACAACAAGTCAAGCACAATCAGTTTCAAGAACACAAAAAGAAAGCTCACAAAATTCAAAACTGACATGATAAGAAGGAAAGACACAAGAGATCCGTCGTCAACCGGAGCTCTGATACCAATTGATACGGGGCAGACCCGACGTTGGCTCGATCTAGACGACGGAAGGAAGGAAAGACGCAGAACGGAAAGATCAACAGCCGGCTAGGGTTTTGTCTGCTGCGTGACCTGCGAATAAAAGGAACAAGAAGACACTAAACTAAAAACGAAGGTACGGAAATTAAAGGAGAGTACGATGTAGATGAACCCGACACAAACAACGTGGAAACCCTTGATCTCGGGATCAAGAACCACCAAGAACGATGCAACGAACTCAGCCCCTTACAACCTCACACAATCGACTTAGAACTTGGATAACACGAGGAGGATGCTTATGGAATCTCACGAACACCAAGAACCCGAGAGCAATTGACACACGCGAAACAACTAAGCCAAATCTGATCACAATAACTCTTCAATCAAAACTCGCCTTTGTTTGAAGATGAAATATGAAAACAAGTATTTTTCACCAAAAATAATCTACCTAAAAAGTAATAGGAAGAGCCTTTAAATAGTTTCAGCTCTTTAAACAAAAGACACAATAAAAAATGGAAATTAAGCCCAATGGGTTACTTAAAACACACAATCACTAAGTAGGCCTTAAAAAGCCTCATTCCTCAATGAGAGACATGCAACGGTGCTGGAAACGTGGGGCGGAGTAGCGGCGTCATGTGCGGGGCTGGCCGAGTCCTGTGCTGTGGCGTCGTTGCTCTCTTGCTTACTTAGGAGCCAAGCCTCGTTATGAACACTTGTAGCCAATAACATCAGCAAGCCCTCGGTCTCATGCTCGATCTTCTTAGCTCGGGAACGTGTGATAGCTCCCTCATACTCCGGAGATGCTAGCTCAAATGGTCCCTCATTAGTTTGTTTTTCTTTGTGATAATGTCTACCCATAGCCGTGTTTCAACGACAAGCCCCGAGCCGACAGATCAGACAACGTTCAGCTTGTTGAAGCAAATGAACGACAACATTGCCGCTTTGACAACTCGGATGAGGGCTCTAGAAGCTTGCCAGCCATTAGCCTCAGCCTTCGAGCAAGAAGACCACTCGCAGCCGCAGTCGCATCCACGAGTTCCTTTGCCCAACCAACGAACCGCATTTGAGGCCGCTACCATGGCGCAGCGAGGCAATGCGCCGCAGGAGCTTGTGCAGCCGCCTCTTCAAGGCCTACCGGGTCACCGATATGGGTATGATCCTCGTCCCAACTCTCCCTTACCTAGAAACGTTGTTCCTCCCATTAATTTGTACAGGTACAATGAGGAAGAGGAACAATCAATGACGGGAGAGGCTTAGGCTCCACCACTGCAACAAGGGTATCAAGGATATCAACGTAGGAATCGGGAACCTGAACAAGACGGGATTGGTAAGATAAAGGTGAAAATCCTCGTCTTCGAGGGCAAGTGTGATCCGGATACATATATGTTGTGGGAGACCAAGATAGAACAAATTTGGTCCTGCCACAATTTTTCCGAGCACAAGAAGGTGCAAATGGCGGCCTTGGAATTTCAGGAATTTGCTCTTATTTGGTGGGATAAGCTAGTACGGGAAAGGAGGCTTGCTCTTGATCCCCCCGTGGCTACTTGGGAACAAATGATAGCAATGTTGAGAGCCCGGTTCATACCTCACCATTCCCATAGGGAGCTTCGGCAACACCTTGAGAACTTGAGGCTAGGCAATCTGAGCGCCGAGGAAACCTTCAATGCCATGCAAGTTGCAATGGCCATAGCCAATGTGTCGGAGGATGAAGAGGCTACGATGGCCAGGTATCTTAGAGTATTGCATCCTTCTTTAGCTAACGAGGTGGACTTGTTTCCATATGGTTCTATGACAGAATTGCTACATTTAGCGATAAAAGTGGAAAGGATGTCCAAGAGTAGGTACCAAGGAGCGGGATACAGTGCACCAAACGCAGTGAACAAGTGGAAGAACTCGTCCTACGGAAAGGAGAACACCGCTGCGAAGGGAGGGACAACCACTGCACAAGGAGCCGACGCCACTGCTCGGCGTGGTGCCATACACTCCGGTTCTAGAGCTACAAATGTGACTTGCTTTAAGTGCCAAGGTAAAGGGCACATGATGAGAGAATGTCCAAACGAAAGAGTCCTTATAATCAATTATCTAGCTCAATATGAGTCGGAATCCGACAATGATGAAAATGAATTTGACAACGTTATTGACAATCCTGTTTTGATAATGATGATGATGAGGGTATAGGGTATGAACATGGGGAAACTTTGATAGCTAGGAGGACTTTACACTTGCAACCGACTCCTTGTGAAGATAATCAAAGAGAAAATCTATTTCACACTAGATGCTAAGTAAAGGGGAATGATACGGGGCAGACCCGACGTTGGCTCGATCTAAACAACGGAAGGAAGGAAAGGACGCAGAATAGCAAGATCAAGGCAGCCGACTAGGTCTGTTCGTGTGCTGCGTGGCCTGCGAACAAAGGGGAACAAAAGAAGACGCTAAACTGAATACGAAGGTACGGAAATTAAAGGAAAGGTACGATGTAGATGAACCCGACACAAACGACGTGGAAACCCTTGATCTCGGGATCAGGAACCACCAAGAACGATGCAACAAACTCAGCCCCTTACAACCTCACACAGCCGACTTAGAACATCGACAACATGAGGAGGATGCTTATGGAATCTCACGAACACCAAGAACCCGAGAGCAATTGACACACGCGAAACTACTAAGCCAAATCTTATCACAATAACTTTTCAATCAAAACTCGCCTTTGATTGAAGATGAAATCTGAAAACAAGTGTTTTTCACCAATAATAATCTACCTAAAAAGTAATGAAAAGAGCCTTTAAATAGTTTCAGCTCTTTAAACAAAAGACATAATAAAATCTGGAAATTAAGCCCAATGGGCTACTTAAAACACACAATCACTAAGCAAGCCTTAAAAAGCCTCATTCCTCAATGAGAGACATGGACCGGTGCTGGAAACGTGGGGAGGAGCAACGGCGTCATGTGCGGGGCTGGCCTAGTCCTGTGCCTTGGCGTCGTTGCTCTCTTGCTTACTTAGGAGCCAAGCCTCGTTATGAACACTTGTAGCTAATAACATAAGCAAGCCCTCGGTCTCATGCTCAATCTTCTTAGCTCAGGAACGTGTGATAGCTCCCTCATACTCCGGAGATGCTAGCTCGGATGGTCCCTCTCTTGGGAAGGATTCGTCCACGTATCTTCAAGCTCTACATCCATAGGTGGGAACGGACTGAGGTCTCTAACATTGAAGGTCGGGCTGACCCCGAATTCCTCCGGAAGATCCAATACATAAGCGTTGTCACCGGCTTTGTGAAGCACCTTGAAAGGACCGGTACCCCTAGGTGATAGCTTGGACTTTCGAAGCTCTTGGAAACGCTCCTTCCTAAGATGTAACCACACAAGATCTCCGGGCTCAAACAACAGCTTCCTCCGTCCCTTGTTTGCCTTAGATGCGGTCCGAGCTGCTTTCTCCTCTAAGCTCAGCCGTGTCTTCTCATGTAATCCCCTAATGTACTCAACCTGTTTACCTGCATTGAAATCTACTCGCTGCTTTGAAGGTAACGACATAAGATCAAAAGGGGTTAAGGGATTCAAACCATACACACACTTAAAATGAGTCATGTTAGTGGAAGAATGGATGGTCCCGTTATATGCAAACTCAACATGTGGTAACACATCCTCCCACTCTTTCAAATTCTTCTTAATTACAGCTCTTAAAAGTGTCCCTAAAGTCCTATTAGTTACTTCGGTTTGGCCATCAGTTTGAGGGTGGCTAGCGGTAGAGAACAAAAACTTAGTACCTAGCTTACCCCATAAAGTTTCCCAAAAGTAACTAAGAAATTTCACATCCCGATCACTAACAATGGTTCTAGGAACTCCATGTAGCCTAACTACTTCTCTAAACAAGAGGTTTGCAACATTAGTGGCATCATCCGTTTTGTGACAAGCTATGAAGTGTGCCATCTTAGAGAACCTGTCTACCACTACAAAAATAGAGTCTCTTCCCCTCTTAGTCCTAGGTAACCCCAAAATAAAGTTGATACGGTAGTGTCCGTGAAATGAGTCGATCTAGGTACAATGATCTCGAATCCGGCTGAATGAGGCAAATCTAGAATGCGGAATGAAACGTGGATGGTGAATGGCACAAGAAGGTGTAGAGAAGAACCAAAGAGAGTCAACGAAGGAACCAAGGCTGAAGAGCCAAAACCCCCACTCGTGAATGCCCTAGACCCGTCTCCAATACAACTTTACACTAGCTCCGGCTGGACTAGCACAAAGAGGGACTCGTGAAGGCTCGAAGCACCAATCCGAAGGCAGTTGACACAAACAAGCTCAGCTAAGCAAACAATATCAATGCCAACCAAAAACTCTCTTGTTCTTTGATTGATTTTGTGAATGATTACAAATGTAATTCTAAGCAATGAAATTAACGTACCTATTCAGCAGCTAAAAGAGGCTATATATAGACTCTTTTATCTAGACAAAATTAAAGAAAAGAAAACTAAAACATTAGTGGGAAGGTGGTAATAAGAGAGCTTCCTCTAATGTAGCTAACAATCTAACAAACAACTAATTCAGCATGAGAATAGGCTGACTTATTCAAACTAATCTTTGGAGTGTGCTGGACGTTTTTAAGAGCCAAAATGGACTATCCGAATGGACTGAATTGTTCAACAGATCCATGAGTGATTTGGATGGTTTTTAAGAGCCCAAATGATGATCCGAATGATCTGACTTGTTACTCTCTTGGGCCTCTTTGAACGTGATCAGTTGGCTGCCCTCTTGGGCTGTTTTAGATGTGAGCAGCAACCTACCCTCTTGGATTGCCTTGGACGTGTTTGCTTGCCTCCCCTGCAGCCTACCCTCTTGGATTGCCTTGGACGTGTTTTCTTGCCTCCCCTCTTGGGCTGCCTTGGACGTGAGCAACAGGCTATCCTCGTGGGCTGCTTTGGACGTGATCAACATCTCCTCCCTTTGCACTTGGGCTGCCTTGGACATGAGCAGCAGGCTATCCTCGTGGGCTGCTTTGGACGTGATCAACATCTCCTCCCTTTGCTTGCTTGCTCCTGCATTCATCAAAAGATTAACACATGATGTATGGCAATTAAATGGTTCACGTATTGTACCAAGCAATAGCACTTCCCTTGACGTAGCTTCTTGGATCTCCTTAGCTCTTGCTCTAGAATGGGACCTTGATAGCTTCCATGTGATGGTCCTACATCATCCACTCCTTCTTGGAAAGAATTCGACCCCGAATTTTCATCTTGTTCCGAATCTCCTTCATAGGGGCTCAAATCTCCTACATTAAAAGTGGTACTAACTCCATACTCTTCCGGTAAGTCCAACACATAAGCGTTGTCGTTAATCCGGTGTAAGACTTTGAATGGTCCATCACCCCGTGGTGCTAGCTTGGAATGGCGTTTTGTCGGAAACCGCTCTTTCCTTAGATGTAGCCAAACTAAGTCGCCGGGTTGGAAAACCATCTTCCGACGTCCTTTGTTATTCCGGGTTGGAAAACCATCTTTGGGCCAAAGGTAATGTTGCCATGTTTTGAGTACTCTAAACAAGGCATACAATTCTTTGTCATAAGTGGAATAATTTAAGCATGCACCCTTCAATTTTTCACTAAAGAAAGCTAGAGGCTTACCTTCTTGCATAAGGATGCCGCCAATACCAATACCGGATGCGTCGCATTCAACCTCGAAGGGTTTAGTGAAGTCCGGTAGAGCGAGTAGGGGTGCATGGGTGAGGCGTCTCTTGAGCTCTTCAAAGGCTCTTTGCTGAGGTTCATTCCACTCAAAAGGAACCTTCTTTTTGGTCAAAGCCGTGAGAGGTGCTGCAATGGTGCTAAAATTTCTCACAAACCTTCTATAGAATGTAGCTAGGCCATGAAAACTCCTCACGTCGCCAACCGACCTAGGAGTGCGCCATTCATTGATTGCCTTCACCTTGTCTTCATCCACTTGCAAACCATTGGCACTTACTACAAAACTAAGAAAAATCACCCGGTTAGTATAGAAATCACATTTTTGAATATTAGCATACAAGTATTCTATACGCAATGTAGCAAGCACATCTCTCAAATGATTTTCATGCTCTTTTAAAGTCTTACTATAGATAAGAATGTCATCAAAGTAGACTACAACAAATAAACCAATATAAGGTCTCAAAATATGATTCATTAATCTCATGAAGGTACTAGGAGCGTTAGTTAAGCCAAAAGGCATTACTAGCCACTCATAGAGACCAAATTTGGTTTAAAAGCTGTTTTCCATTCATCCCCTTCCCTCATTCTAATTTGATGGTAGCCACTCCTAAGGTCAATCTTAGTAAAAATTGTAGCTCCATGTAACTCATCAAGCATGTCATCTAAACGGGGAATCGGGTGTCTATACTTGATAGTAATGTTATTGATTGCTCTACAATCAATACACATTCTCCAAGTATTATCCTTCTTGGGTACTAGCAGGATGGGAACGGCACAAGGACTAAGGCTTTCCCGAACATACCCCTTATCTAGCAAGGCTTGAACTTGGTTCTCAATTTCCTGTGCTTCCGTAGGGTTCATCCTATAGGCGGGCCTATTGGGAAGAGTGGCTCCGGGTATTAAATCTATTTGGTGTTCAATGCCCCTAATGGGCGGCAAGCCGGCTGGAATCCTCTCAGGAAAAACGTCTCTAAACTCGTCTAACAGCCCCTGGATAGAACTAGGAAGTGGAATCGTAGAGTCATGAGGCACATTCACTAGAGATTTACACAAGCTCATCATTAGCACATCCATAGAAGCATAGTTAGTGACATATTCATTCCTAGACTCAAGATAGCTACTTGTTGGTTGTACTAACAGTGTTTGATGGGTTTTGTTCTCCTTACTCTTAGGCCGTGTGATCTTAGGCTTGGGAGGGGTTCCTTGCTCTACCATCTTGTTCTCATAGTACTCGGCTATTTGTAAAGGTGTCATAGGTTTAAGTGTTAAAGTTTTACCTTTATACTCAAAGCTATGTTTATTAGAAAACCCATCATGAACAACTTTCCTATCATATTGCCATGGACGGCCAAGCAACAAGTGACAAGCATTCATAGGCACAACATCACATGTAATAACATCCTCATATCATCCTAATGTTATATTGACCTTAGTTTGCTTATTGACCTTAAGTTCTCCACACTCATTCATCCAATGTAGTTTATATGGCCTAGGGTGATAAAATGTAAGAAGTTGTAATTTGTTTACCATTTCAGTGCTAGCTATGTTACAACAACTTCCTCCATCAATTATCACATTACACACTTTTCCTTTAATACTACACCTAGTATGAAACAGATTTTCACGTTGGTTATCCTCACAAGGTGCTAGTTGGACATGCAAAGTTCTCCTAGCTATCAAAGATTCACCTTGTTCATACTCAATGCAATCATCATTCTCATTTTGTTCATTGTCATCAATTAAGGCATTTTCATCATCTAATTCCACATCATCCTCATTCTCATACTCTCCTAGATGGTTTATGATCAAAGTGCGTCTATTAGGACATTCTCTACTCATGTGGCCTC
Organism: Fagopyrum homotropicum; assembly: GCA_033239125.1. Lineage (NCBI taxonomy): Eukaryota > Viridiplantae > Streptophyta > Magnoliopsida > Caryophyllales > Polygonaceae > Fagopyrum > Fagopyrum homotropicum. Next base: position 68,000,687 of record BSWB01000005.1, read on the forward strand.
TACCTTGGCATTTAAAACACACAATGTCCCTAGTTCTAGCGTTAGAGATAGGAGTACTCCCTCGATGATCACTCGAAGGCTCATTCAAGGATTGTGGTATAGTGGACGGTGTAGAAGACCTTCTTTGCCCTTCTTGGCCCATAGGTGCCGACTTTCTCTCCTCCTTCCGCCTCCTTGATCCTTGTTGTGGTTAGGCAGCCGGCTCCCTTGTGCTTTCCAAGCGTTTGGCGTCCCATGAGGTGGCTTGTATTCCCAGTTTCGCACCTTAGTCTTCCTTTCCACCTTAATGGCCAAGTGTAGTAATTGCTCCATGGTGCTGTATGGATATATAACAACTTCATTAGCCAAATTAGAATTCAGAATACGAAGGTACCTTGCCATAATGTTTTCTTCATCCTCTAGAACGTTGGCCGTCACCATAGCAACTTGCATATTCGTATAGGCTTCCTCAACGCTAAGAGAGCCTTGTCTCAAATTTTCCAGCCGTTGTCAAAGCTCTCGTGCATAGTGAGGTGGAACGAACCGGGACCTCATTAGTGCCTTCATATGCTCTCATGTGGTGATTTGAGGATCCAATGTTCGAGCTCTTTCTTTGACTACGTGATCCCACCATACCAAAGCATAGCCTTGGAACTCAAGAGCGGCTAGCTGAACCTTCCTAGGCTTGCTAAAGTTGTGACACAACCAGATCTGCTCAACTTTAGTTTCCCACTCCGTGTAGACGTCGGGATCACACTTTCCTTCAAAGACGGGAATTTTGATTTTGACTTTGCCGAGTCCGTCTTGCTCTTGATAGGGCCGCAGATTATCACATTCTCGTTCTTGCCTTGGCTGCTGGAATGGACGATTGTAATCTTCCCAAGTGTGGTCCTCAAAAGGAGCTTCATTCCGTCGCTGAAAGTTATCAACAAATGGTGGCATGTTAGAATCATTAGGGTGGACGTTGGACTGTAAATTATCTTGATCCGGATGATCCGGCTCTCTAGAAAAACGTGAAGGACCGCCAAACTCGTAGTTGGTTCTCAAAGGTGGCGTCCCTGCTGGTGGTGTTCGTGCTTCCATAGACTCCACTCGTTTGGATAGGTTAGCTACGGAATCGGACAATTGTTTCAATAGACTGATCATCTTTGGTGTGACGGTCTCGCTACTAGACTTGCTGGGACTTAGGGACCTGGACATACTCAACTAACAAACAAAGAACCGGTTAGGTTAGAAAAGCAAAGATCTCACTTGTGTATCGCTCACTCTCTCGTTGCTATTGCCTAGCTGGTGGCTCGAGTTGTAAGGATCCAACACCTTAAGACCACGATTTCCGAAACTTCTTAGCAACCCTTTGGAACTAGAACTGCTGAAACTGATGTTAGTGTCGGAGATGAATCAAGACACCCCTAATTGGAGTATTGACCGTTGGGTTGGTGTAGGTATGGTGAATGTGTTTAGAATGACGTTTTGAATTGTTTGAAAGAGTTTACTTGTGCTTGATTAATAAAAAGGGCCAGCCGTTTTGTATAGTCTTTTTTTTTTTTTTTTGAAAGATCTCTTAGACTTTGTCAATGATTGAGGGAGAGAAGGTAACCGAAACTGATTGCAACGAGAATTATAGGAGAGTAGGTTACCGAATTGTGTATGCAGCGTTCAAGCTCTTTTTGTTTTTGTTTTGTGTTTACCTCTCCTCAAGATGTTGTCCGGCTTTTGAATTTGCACACTTCAAGCACAAGTTAAATCTCAATTAGATAAGCAATAAGGTTAACATGAAGAAAGGAGTGATCAATTGTACCAACTGAGCTCTGATACCAACTGATACGGTAGTGTCCGTGAAATGAGTCGATCTAGGTACAATGATCTCGAATCCGGCTGAATGAGGCGAATCCAGAATGCGGAACGAAACGTGGATGGTGAATGGCGCAGGAAGGTGTAGAGAAGAACCAAAGAGAGTCAACGAAAGAACCAAGGCTGAAGAGCCAAAACCCCCACTCGTGAATGCCCTAGACCCGTCTCCAATACAACTTTACACTAGCTCCGGCTGGACTAGCACAAAGAGGGACTCGTGAAGGCTCGAAGCACCAATCCGAAGGCGGTTGACACAAACAAGCTTAGCCAAGCAAACAATAGCAATGCCAACCAAAAACTCTCTTGTTCTTTGATTGATTTTGTGAATGATTACAAATGTAATTCTAAGCAATGAAATTAACGTACCTATTCAGCAGCTAAAAGAGGCTATATATAGACTCTTTTATCTAGACAAAATTAAAGAAAAGAAAACTAAAACATTAGTGGGAAGGTGGTAATAAGAGAGCTTCCTCTAATGTAGCTAACAATCTAACAAACAACTAATTCAGCATGAGAATAGGCTGACTTATTCAAACTAATCTTTGGAGTGTGTTGGACGTTTTTAAAAGCCAAAATGGACTATCCGAATGGGCTGAATTGTTCAATAGATCCATGAGTGATTTGGATGGTTTTTAAGAGCCCAAATGATGATCCGAATGAGCTGACTTGTTACTCTCTTGGGCCTCTTTGAATGTGATCAGCTGGCTGCCCTCTTGGGCTGTTTTAGATGAGAGCAGCAACCTACCCTCTTGGACTGCCTTGGACGTGTTTGCTTGCCTCCCCTCTTGGGCTGCCTTGGACGTGAGCAGCAGGCTATCCTCGTGGGCTGCTTTGGACGTGATCAACATCTCCTCCCTTTGCTCTTGGGCTGCGTTGGACGTGAGCAGCAGGCTATCCTCGTGGGCTGCTTTGGACGTGATCAACATCTCCTCCCTTTGCTTGCTTGCTCCTGCATTCATCAAAATATTAACACATGATGTATGACAATTAAATGGTTCACGCATTGTGCCAAGCAATAGCACTTCCCTTGACGTAGCTTCTTGGATCTCCTTAGCTCTTGCTCTAGTAATGGGACCTTGATAGCTTCCATGTGATGGTCCTACATCAAAAGTCCATACTAATATCTTCCCAAGGAGCTGCGGGAATGGGTAAAGGGGTATACAAACCATGGGGCATTACTCTAGACTTTGCTTTCAAGCATTCTAAGCATCTTTTCACAAAATTCTCAACATCCCTAAGCATGTGTGGCCAAATAAAATGAGTATGCAACATATGATATGTCTTATCTCTACCAAAGTGACCCATCAAACCTCCCCTATGGGATTCATCTACAAGTAAGAGCCTAAGAGAACACTTTGGAATGCACACTTTATCAACTCTAAACAAGAAGCCATCAAACAAGTAAAACTTATCTACAACCCCTTTTTCCACACAAGCTTTATAAATCTCTCCAAAATCATCATCCTTTGCATATAAATCCTTAATGTAAACAAAGCCAAGAACTCTAGCATCCAATGTAGTGAGCAAAACATGGCTCCTAGAAAGTGCATCAACTACTACATTATCTTTTCCTTTCTTGTACTTAATCACATAAGGAAATGTTTCAATGAACTCCATCCACCTACCATGCCTTCTATCAAGTTTATCTTGGCTCCTAAAGTGTTTTAATGATTCATGATCAGTATGCAATATAAACTCTCTAGGCCAAAGATAATGTTGCCATGTCCTAAGCACTCTAAACAATGCATAGAGCTCATTATCATAAGTAGAGTAGTTTAAAGTTGGACCTTTCAATTTCTCACTAAAGAAGGCGATGGGTTTTCCCTCTTGCATAAGTACTCCACCAATTCCTATACCCGACGCATCACACTCCACCTCAAATGGCCTAGTGAAGTCCGGGAGATCAAGCAATGGGGCGTTGGTCAACATCCACTGGAGCTTTTCGAAAGCTCTCTCTTGGGCCTCTCCCCACACGAATGGTATATTCTTCTTAGTGATCTCGGTTAGAGGAGCGGCTATGGTACTGAAATCTCTCACAAATCGCCTATAAAAACTAGCCAATCCATGAAAGCTGCGCACTTTACCAATAGACGTCGGGGTTAGCCAATCTCGAATAGCTTTGATCTTTTCCTCATCTACTCACAGCCCTTGAGAACACACTACAAAGCCAATAAATATAACTTCATTTGTGTAGAAATCACACTTCTTAATATTAGCATATAAGTGTTCAAGTCTAAGAGTAGAAACAACCTGACGGAGATGTTCCGCATGCTCCTCTGCGGACCGGCTATAGACGAGTACATCGTCGAAGTAGACAACGACAAACTTCCCTACGAACTTCCTCAAAACATAGTGAAGCGCATGAATGTGTTGGGAGCATTAGTCAAGCCGAATGGCATAACAAGCCACTCATAGAGCCCAAACTTGGTCTTGAATGCCGTTTTCCATTCGTTGCCCTCCTTCATTCGAATCTGATGATAGCCACATCTAAGGTCGATCTTGGAGAAGGTAGTTGTTCCATGTAGCTCATCCAGCATGTCATCAAGGCGGGGAATGGGATGACGGTACTTGATGGTGATGTTGTTGACAGCTCTACAATCAACACACATCCGCCAAGTGTTGTCCTTCTTAGGGACTAGTAGAACCGGAACCGCCATAGGACTAAGGTTCTCTCAAATGTATCCCTTATCAAGGAGCTCTTGTACCTACACTTGAATCTCCTCACTCTCCTTTGGGTTCATTCTATAGGCGGGTCGGTTTGGGAGAGTAGCTCCGAGAATAAGATCTATTTGATGCTCAATACCCCGCAATGGTGGCAACCCGGGGGGTATATCATCCGGAAACACATCTGTTCCTTACCAAATTCAGGCCTTTACACAAACACACGAGCGCAACATCGGGAGGTAGGTAATCTGTGATGTACTCCCTCTTGGCTGCGAGCAATGTCCTCGGTGAGGGCTGGACGGCAGCTGCTTTTGCTTTGCCTTTGGCATCGGTCCTTGCTGTAGCGCGGTTGTCCATGACGTCGGCTTCCTTGGCGGCTGCAGAAAACGCTCCTCTCTTGGCCGGCGTCGTCTCGGTGTGACCGCTGCTTGCTTGGACAGCTTCTCTTGATTTCTCCTCAAAAGCCTTCGCAATCTGCATAGGAGTCATAGGCTTGAGAGTAACAAGTTTATCTTTAAAGGTAAAAGAATACTTGTTAGTAAAACCGTTATGCAACACTTTCCTATCATATTCCCAAGGTCGGCCTAACAAAACATGACAAGCTTGCATTGGAACCACATCACATAGAATAGTGTCTTCATAATGTCCTAAGGTAATGTGAATTTTAGCTTGCTTGTTTACCTTAAGCTCCCCACAATCATTCATCCAATGTAGCTTGTAAGGCCTAGGGTGGTAGAAAGTTTCTATTTGCAATTTAGAAATCAATTCCGTGCTAGCTATGTTGCAACAACTCCCACCATCAATTATAACGTTACAAGCCTTCCCCTTTACTAAGCATCTAGTGTGAAATAGATTTTCTCTTTGATTATCTTCACAAGGAGTAGGTTGTAAGTGTAAAGTCCTCCTAGCTATCAAGGCTTCCCCATGTTCATACCATATATCCTCATCATCATCATTATCAAAAACAGGATTGTCAATAACATTGTCAAATACATTTTCATCATTTTCGGATTCCGACTCATATTGACCTAGATGATTGATTATAAGGACTCTTTTGTTTGGACATTCTCTCATCATGTGCCCTTTACCTTGGCACTTAAAAAAAGTCACATCTCTAGCTCTAGAATTAGCATTGGGCAGAAGGGGATTAGAGTTACTTAGCTTAGATCCCGAAGGAGTAGCCGAGTTTTCCTTGGGAGGATACGAGGAGCCGGAGTGTATGGCACCACGCCGAGCAGTGGCGTCGGCTCCTTGTGCAGTGGTTGTCCCTCCCTTCGCAGCGGTGTTCTCCTTTCCGTAGGACGAGTTCTTCCACTTGTTCACTGCGTTTGGTGCATTGTATCCCGCTCCTTGGTACCTACTCTTGTTCCTTTCCACTTTTATCGCTAAATGTAGCAATTCTGTCATAGAACCATATGGAAACAAGTCCACCTCGTTAGCTAAAGAAGGATGCAATACTCTAAGATACCTTGCCATTGTAGCCTGTCACGCTAGAAAATAGCACAAAAAGCTTTACATTTATAAACTCGAACTAAATCCTAAACTACCTAGCGAAACCCGCAGTGTACGGATCGTTATGTAGAAAGGTAAGTATTCCGAGGTCGAACTCAAAGACTAAGGTGAAATCGAGTCAAGCAATGATCAAAAATAGTGTAAATCTAGGCTAAGACAAGATGAGGAACAAAGAAAATGAAAAACTCAATGTTTTTGTTGGTTTTTATGGTCATCAAGCAAGGGTCATAACTCATGCAAAGCAATAAATCAAACCAAACCAAAAATCAGCACAAATAAACGAGTCAAACGAGATATTGATCAAGAAAAAAGGGAAAACGGATTCTAGGGGTTGGAAATTCCGGTTATGGCATAAAACTCAAGTTATCTATTCATTCTTTGGATTGATTATGATATGTTGGGATTAAGTGTTCCTAAAATGGGATCAATTACCGGGTAAGTCTCATGATCCAACTAATCCACACCTAAGGTCTCATTACCGGTTAAGTCTCTAAGAACCTAAGGGGAGGAATTTAACACAAACCGGATTGTTTAATTAGGGATCTAACCTATCCTCACCGGGTAAGTCTCGGAAAGGGAAGTCCTAATCAACTATCCTAGCACATTTAATCCAATAGCGGCTTATTAGGCTCACCATTACCTAAGGTTTTGCTATTTTAGATTCTAAGGGCAAGGATTACCGGGTAAGTCTCTCCTAACACTTAGTCGCTACACTAGGACACCCTAGGGTAGGTTAAACTCAGCAAAAACTTAGGGTTTCAACAATTTTATGAACCTAAGATAAGATCCTTCGAACCAGGAAGAACCACGGTTTGTTCTACAGGAACCACGACCGTGGTTCTTCAAGAACTACCCGTGATTTCTAACAGTAGCTACGTTCATAAACCAAAATCATCCAAAGGTAAATCTAAGTTCGTCCTATCATAGATCTAGCCATAACCATCCTTTCCTTACCCTAGAATCACATCAATCTAGCCTACAACATTCATATTAGAAATCAAAACAAACAAGCATAGATTCATAACCTCCATTGCAAGAAAATGAGAGAAAGAAGATGAACAAATGAACTTCAAACACAATCTAAATCTGAAGATGAAATTAGAACGACTTACAACCCTTCCAAAGGAAGGTTCAAGAGTTCAAAAACTTCTAGAAATAAATCCGAAAATACAAGAGCTAAGTGTGTCTTCTCCTCTCCTCTTCAATGGCAATGGCTCCTTTCTTCTTCTTCTTGCACTTTCCTTCCTAGAAAAAGTCCTTCTTCTTCTTGGAATATATTTTGTCAAAGAAAAATGGAGAATATGTGAGCTGCTCTCAAAGTACCCAAATCCCAGCTACCTCTAACAACTATCAAGGACCACTTTTATAACCAATTCTTCATGAGCTGGCAATGAGAGTCGTGGCACAGCTGTCACGAGAATCTGGCAAAATCCACGGTCATTTCCACGGCCGTGGTTCTTCAGAGAACCGTGATTCTGTGCAGAAACTTTGCCTTGGATCATTAGGCTGTGGTTTGGTGCATGGCCTGTGTTGGCAAGGTTCCTTGAGTCTTTCTCAGCCCTTGCCTTGCGTTCTAATGAGTTTGGAAACGTGTCCTCTAAATGAGCGACCCTCAAACGTGTCGTTTTGGCTCGAAACTTCCCAAAATACCTACAAAACGCACACAAGTCCGTGTAGACGTCTATCTCGACAAAATACATGTTTTGAGTGCAAAACGTATTGGACTAGTGCTAGATAATGCATGATTGAGAGAGAATTCTACCTAAATGTGCACCTAAAACTATGCTATAATCGTGTTATCAAAATACCCCATACTTAAGGTTTGCTCGTCGCCGAACAAATTCCCAACTATAGACTAAGAGATGACATGATTTATATATGCAGAAAAATGGCAAAATCTTTTTGGTTTTGTGCTTCTACTATTGGATCACCTTCATAGTCGTGATCAATGGCAATTGAATAAGCAATTATTGTATCAAACAATAAAGACATGGAAAGACAATTGTACTTAACTCAAAAACATGCATGAGTTGGGAGGACGGAGATGTCAAGAAGATCAAGAGTCTATCCAATCTAGATTACTAAGTCTTACAAACATGCAAGTAGGTCATAAGGGCTTGTGACATAAAAGGCTAAGAAACGTTTCAATTGGGGAGGGGAATTTTCTAGGTATGTGATGCTAATCCGGGAATGGAACTAACTTCACTTCCTTGTCCTCGATCAACTTCCCCCAAGTGCATATTTTTCCCTATCTTACTTTCTTTTCTTTTTCTTTAACTCATTTTTGAGACAATGGCAGTGGTGTACAATAGCCGAAACCTCGGTGATTAGCCATCCTCGGGCTTTTTCTCTTTTTCGAGGTGCATCCACACCGGGCACACATACCAAAGCTCGTTAGGGCTATTGGCTCATTTGACTTTGGCAAGGCACCAACACCCGATTATGTGAAGTGTACCGAGTTACTTGTGATTTAAACCAACGCCCCCAAACCTATTTTGGCTACACTTCCACAATAATTTCAGCATTCCATTCACGACATTCTTTTCATTACATCTTCACCCCGCACTTGCTTTTTACCCATTCAAACACACTAGCATGCTCCTATTCCCGGATGGGTTTTAAAAGGATGTCAAATTTTATATCAATTGAGGTGCTCAAGCAATCATGATCAAGATGAGAAGTAGAGAAAGATGAAGTGCCTTATTCATTCCTAGATGGTATGCAAGAACTATCATGTAATTTCGATTTTCAATACTCAATCCATTCTAGGCAATCATCATGATCTCAAGTCATTCATGGAATTCAAGAGAAGTAGTTCAAGTCCACATATGCATTTATCAATTCAACACATAAGGCCATTCATAGCCAATCACAAGACAAGTTTCATCATTAGGATCATATCCAGCCTAGAAAGCACAAAAAATTTTTAAATTTTCTGATTTTTATGGTCATCAAGCAAGGGTCATAACTCATGCAAAGCAATAAATCAAACCAAACCAAAAATCAGCACAAATAAACGAGTCAAATGAGATATTGATCAAGAAAAAAGGGAAAACGGATTCTAGGGGTTGGAAATTCCGGTTATGGCATAAAACTCAAGTTATCTATTCATTCTTTGGATTGATTATGATATGTTGGGATTAAGTGTTCCTAAAATGGGATCAATTACCGGGTAAGTCTCATGATCCAACTAATCCACACCTAAGGTCTCATTACCGGTTAAGTCTCTAAGAACCTAAGGGGAGGAATTTAACACAAACCGGATTGTTTAATTAGGGATCTAACCTATCCTCACCGGGTAAGTCTCGGAAAGGGAAGTCCTAATCAACTATCCTAGCACATTTAATCCAATAGCGGCTTATTAGGCTCACCATTACCTAAGGTTTTGCTATTTTAGATTCTAAGGGCAAGGATTACCGGGTAAGTCTCTCCTAACACTTAGTCGCTACACTAGGACACCCTAGGGTAGGTTAAACTCAGCAAAAACTTAGGGTTTCAACAATTTTATGAACCTAAGATAAGATCCTTCGAACCAGGAAGAACCACGGTTTGTTCTACAGGAACCACGACCGTGGTTCTTCAAGAACTACCCGTGATTTCTAACAGTAGCTACGTTCATAAACCAAAATCATCCAAAGGTAAATCTAAGTTCGTCCTATCATAGATCTAGCCATAACCATCCTTTCCTTACCCTAGAATCACATCAATCTAGCCTACAACATTCATATTAAATTTTCTGATTTTTATGGAATTTTCGATTTAAGTATGTACAATGCAAGATATGTGCAAATATTAACCTATCCTAGATGCTCATCATGCAAAGGATCATGCAAACCCCACCCCATACTTAGAAACACATTGTCCCCAATGTGGTATTCAAGTAAAGAGAGTGAAAGAAGGTTCTCACAATGTAAAATGGTTTTCTTCGGTATTTGGGAATTCCTAAGAGGATTGATGTTGGATGATCCTTTCAACCATGGTAGGGAGCTCTAAGCATCCTTCAAGCTTTGAAACCCGCTCTAGGCACCGCTAGCCGTCCAAGTTCCGCGTCCGCTCCACCCATGATTAGTGAGGGTTTCATCATCATCATTTCCAAGAAAGGTTTCCAATGCCACTAATGTTCTAGCACACATAAAATAGACAAAACACACAAAGCACACAAAAACAGAAAAATCTAAGCTAAAATGAAGTAAAAATGTTACCGATGGGTTGCCTCCCACCAAGCGCTTCTTTAAGGTCATTAGCTTGACCAAGCTCGGGAGCGTTTATGCAAGGTGAAGCGGGGCGATCATGTCTATTGGGGCTCCCGGAATGTACTTCTTCAAGCGATGCCCATTCACTTTGAAATCTCCACAATGCTCCCCTCCTATCTCAATAGCTCCATGGGGAAAGATCTTCTTTACCACATATGGCCCGGTCCATCTTGATTTGAGCTTTCCGGGGAAAAGCCTTAGCCTCGAGTTGAAGAGAAGGACAAGATCTCCTTCACTCAACTCTTTTGGAATGATCCTCTTGTCATGCCACCTTTTGGTTCTCTCCTTGTAAATCCGGGCATTCTCATAAGCTTCCAACCGGAGTTCCTCAAGGGCATTGATATCAAGCAATCTCTTCTCTCCCGCCTCCTTGAGGTCAAAATTTAGCCACTTAATGGCCCAATAAGCTCTATGCTCCATTTCCACCGGAAGATGGCAAGACTTGCCATAGACCAATTTGTAGGGAATGGTGCCAATAGGTGTCTTGAAGGCGGTTCTATATGCCCATAGTGCGTCATTGAGCTTCATGGCCCAATCCTTCCTTGTTCTAGACACCGTCTTCTCGAGGATGGCCTTGATTTCTCGGTTGGAGATCTCCACTTGGCCACTAGTTTGGGGGTGGTAGGGTGTGGCCACTTTATGAGTCACCCCATACTTGGCCAAAAGTGCTCCAAAATTCCTATTTGTGAAGTGCTTCCCTCCATCACTAATGATCACCCTTGGTGTTCCAAACCTAGGGAAGATCACTCGGTTGAAGAACCGCACGACCACCTTGGCATCATTCGTAGGAGAGGCGATTGCCTCTACCCATCTTGACACATAGTCCACTGCGAATAGGATGAATAGATTGCCACATGAAGAAGGGAATGGTCCCATGAAGTCTACACCCCACACATCAAAAATCTCAACTTCTTGGATGTTGTTCAAGGACATTTCATTCCTCCTTGAGATGTTCCCCGTTCTTTGGCAAGCATCACATGCCGCTACAAAACCTTGCACATCTCTAAACAAGTTAGGCCAATAAAAACCGGATTGCAATACCTTGGCACACGTTTTGTGTGAGCTAGCATGGCCTCCACATGGTAGGGAGTGACAATGCCGGATCACACTCTGCATTTCATCTTCCGGTATGCATCTTCTAAGCACCCCATCCGGGCCTCTCTTGAATAGAAGTGGCTCGCTCCAATAGTAATGCCTTACATCGTTGAAGAACTTCTTCCTTTGTGAATATGATAATCCGGGAGGCACTTCCTCACACACCAAGTAATTCACAATGTCGGCATACCATGGCTCACTTCCCCTAGCCACTTGGAATAAGCATTCTTCCACCATTTGCAATTGTTCATCCCGGAACGAGTCATCTATCGGGATGTTGTCTTTCCCAAGCTCTAATGGTGGGAGTCTACTAAGGTGATCCGCCACCGAGTTCTCGGATCCCTTCTTATCTCTTATCTCCAAATCAAACTCTTGAAGAAGAAGGATCCACCGAATCAACCTTGGCTTGGCATCCTTCTTTGTAAGTAGATAACGGATCGCCGCATGATCCGTGTAAACTATGACCTTCGCTCCATCAAGGTACGAGCGGAACTTCTCAAATGCATACACTACCGCTAACAGCTCCTTCTCGGTAGTAGCATAATTGAGTTGGGCATCATCTAGCGTCTTGCTAGCATAGTAAATAGCATGAGTGCGCCCTTCTTTCCTTTGCCCCAAAACGGCCCCAACGGCCACATCACTTGCATCGCACATAATCTCAAATGGTAGACTCCAGTCCGGAGGTTTCATGATAGGTGCGGAGATCAAGGCGTTTTTCAACCTACAAAACGCTTCAAGACAATCTTTGGAAAACACAAAATCAACATCTTTCATTAGTAGGTTAGTGAGAGGCTTAGAAATTTTAGAGAAATCTTGAATAAACCTCCGGTAAAAACCGGCATGCCCTAAGAAACTCCTTACCCCCTTCACCGAGGTAGGTGGTGGCAACTTCTCTATTGTTTCAATCTTAGCCCTATCAACCTCAATGCCACGGTTAGACACCAAGTGTCGTAACACAATCCCTTCACTTACCATGAAGTGGCATTCTTCCCAATTTAAGACAAGATTTGTTTCCTCACATCTTTGCAACACCAATGACAAATTAGCTAAGCAATTATCAAAAGAAGAACCGTAAACAGAGAAATCATCCATGAACACTTCCATGATATTTTCTATGTATTCCGAAAAGATAGTCATCATACACCTTTGAAAGGTGGCGGGTGCATTACACAACCCAAATGGCATTCTCCTATATGCAAATGTACCCCATGGACATGTAAAAGTTGTTTTCTCTTGGTCATCGGGGTGGATAGGGATTTGGAAGAATCCACTATACCCATCTAGATAGCAAAAGTGAGAGTGTTGAGCTAATCTTTCTAGCATTTGGTCAATAAAGGGGAGGGGAAAGTGATCTTTCCTAGAGGCCATGTTCAATTTCCTATAATCTATACACATTCTCCATCCCGTGACCGTCCTAGTTGGTATCAGTTCATTGTTCTCATTAGTTACTACCGTCATTCCACCCTTCTTAGGTACTACATGAACGGGGCTAACCCACTTACTATCCGAGATAGGGTAGATAATTCCCGCATCTAGCAACTTAATGATTTCCTTCTTGACCACCTCTTTCATTATAGGATTCAATCTCCTTTGATGTTCAATAGAGGGTTTGTGGTTATCTTCCATCATTATCTTATGCATGCACAAAGATGGCTTAATGCCAACCAAATCATCAATAGTATAACCAATGGTTTTCCTATGCAATCTTAGTTCATGCAGCAATTTAGCAAGTTCATCATCACTCAAGCATGCATTAACAATCACCGGATATGTAGAATTGTCACCAAGGAATGCATACTTTAAATGAGAGGGGAGGGGTTTGAGTTCAAGTGAGGGAGGACCTTTATCAGTTGAAGACGATCCAAACAAGGTTGGATGAGATGAATCCAAAGCAAATGAAGACTCTCCTTGGCTCCTAGAAGCTTGATCATCATCAAGAGCTGATTCAGGGGAAACCACGGTTGGAATCACGGTTGGCTCAACTTCCACGACCGTGGTTCTTGCCAAGCTTGCTTCTCGGAGTTGTCCAGAGAGTTTGACGGCCGTGGAACCCAAATCTCGACCGTGGAACTTGCAGCTGTTCACAATTTCTTCATGGCTCTCAAATCCAACTCTTGGCTCTTCTTCCAAAGCCTCCAAGGCCTTGATCTCTTCATTGCATCCCTCCTCAATGTCCTCCTCCATCATACTCAAGGTAAGAACCTTTTCCAAGGGGTCCTTGATCAAAATCGAGCTCACCATTTCTCTAGATTCTTCTTGCTCGACTATGTTGAAGATATCTTCATCAAGGGTTGGCCCTTTCATCATTGTGGACAGCTTGAACTTGATGTTCTCCTCTCCTATGTTGAAGGAGAGAGTCCCGTTCTTGCAATCCACTAAACATCCGGAGGTAGCTAAGAAAGGTCTTCCTAGGATGATGGGAACCGGGTAATCCGCCGGAATGTCCAACACTACAAAGTCAATAGGCACATAGAATCCTCCCAATTGCACCGGAATGTCCTCAAGAATCCCAACTGGATGAGTGATAGAACGGTCCGCCATATAGAGGGTCATCTTGACCGGTTTTGGCTCTCCTAGCCCGACCTTGTTACTAAGTGCAAGCGGTATGATGCTTACACTTGCTCCAAGATCACAAAGGGCTTCGTACTTCACGTCTCCTATTCCAATCGGAACACAAAAAGAGCCCGGATTCCTTAGCTTGGGAGGCATTGCCTCCTTCATTGTTTGGATTAACTCCGAGGATCTCTTGGTCATCCTAATCTCCCCATACTCCTCCAACTTCCTTTTGTTGGAGAGTATTTCTTTCAAGAATTTTCCGTATGCCGGCATTCCTAAGATGGCATCCATGAACGGAATGTTAATATGTAACTTGGACATTAGTTCAAGGAACTTACCAAAGTGATTGTCCAAACGAGCTCTTGCTCTTGATTGTGGGAACGGTAGTGGTGGCTTGTATGGAGGCGGTGCTACATAAGTTGGCTCTACATCCTTGCTCTTGCCTCCATCATCTTGCTTTCTTCCCTCTTCTACCACTACTTGACTCCCCTTAGCTTGGTCCTTGGGCAAAGGATCCTTCATACTCAACCCACTCCTTGTTGTGATAGCCAAAACTTGGCCTCTTGGGTTGTCTTCGGTTCTTCCGGGAAGCTTCCCCGGGTCTCTATGTGCCTCACCCGCCTTTTGAAAGACTTGTGCTTCCAAGACCTTTTGAGCCTTAGAAATTGAAGTAACGGTGCTCTCAAGTCCACTCAATCTTCCTAGCAATTGTTCAAACATGACTTCGGTTCTATCCTTTGAAGGTTGAGTAAAACCGGGTGGAGGTTCTTGTGAAGCTCTTTGTGGTGGAGTTGTGCTTGTGGAGGCGGGAGGGTTCAAGGCTCCATCCGGATTAGAGTAAGAAAACCCGGGATGGTTGTGGTTTGGCCGGTAATTGTTGAATTGCCGGTTGTTGTTGAAATTTCTTGGGCCTTGGTAATTGTTGAAGTTGCCCCTTCCCATATAATTCACATCTTCCTCCTTGGAAGACAAGTTGGCTCGTGGAGGTGCTTGAGGAGTTGCTTGGCTCTTCAAGGTGGTAGTGCACAACTCTCTCAAGGACTTCAACTCATTGTTGATGGCGTCAAGCTTGAAATTGCTCATGGTGACTTCGCTCACCTCATATGCTCCCGCCTTTCTCCCTTCACTCTTCCTATGGGAGTACTTCTCAATCACTAGAGCTTGCTTCTCCACAAACTCCCAAGCATCATCTATGTTTCTCCATAAATGTCCCACCGGAAAGAGATTGAAGCTTGAATTGGCTATCTTCATCAAGCCCCTTGAAGTAGATCTCCAATAGCTCAATCTTCGGTATACCATGGTGTGGGCAATCTAGGAGAAGGTCTTTGAATCTCTCCCAAGACTTGAACAAACTTTCTCTATCCCTCATCACAAAGGCATTGATCTTCCCTCTTAATTCGGTAGTCTTGGAAGGTGGGAAGAACTTAGTCAAAAACTCGGTTGTCATCTCCTCCCAAGTACCAACTCGCCCTTGTGGAATAGATTGATACCAAGCTAAGGCCTTGTCCTTAAGAGAGAAGGAGAAAGCCCTTAGCTTATGGTTGTTGCTCTCCAATCTTGGCGGTCTAAGAGTCTCCATCAAAATCTCATAGTTCATCAAATGTTGGTGAGGAGACTCTCCTTCCATCCCTCCAAATTGGTTATGCCGGATCATTTGTAGAACTTAAGGGCGGAGCTCGTAATCATGGGCTGCGGGATCTCCTAGATTCACACCCGGTCGGTGTGCTCTTTGTGCCGGATCCATACGTTGCCCCAATGTTTGTGGCTCATCCATAGCAATGGGCACAACCCTAACGTTCACCGCCGGCTGCGGTTGTGGTGGAGGTGGAGGAGGTTGTTGACGGTTAAGCTCCCTTTGCACAAGTGCTTGCCTAATCTCCTCAATCTCCCTCCTAGTTGCCTCTTGCCTCTCATTGGCAAGTCTCCTTTCTTCCTCCAAGAGCTCATCTCTTAGCCTTATTTGCTCTAAGGCTTCATCCAACTCAGCTTGGAGGTTCCTACCGGCCATCTCTTTCTCTTTTCGAATGCTCTTGGATCTAGATCTAAGTGTTTTCTCCGGTTCGGGATCGAATGGAGCTAAATCCTTGCCACGAGATCTTCGCATACACCTAAAGAGTAAGAGATGTCCTGAAAAGCAAAGACACACACCAAAGAGAGATCAAAAGCAACAAGAAAGATCTACACTATAAACAATCACAAATAGACTCAATCTAGACCTAGTCCCCGGCAACGGCGCCAAAAACTTGTCACGCTAGGAAATAGCACAAAAAGCTTTACATTTATAAACTCGAACTAAATCCTAAACTACCTAGCGAAACCCGCAGTGTACGGATCGTTATGTAGAAAGGTAAGTATTCCGAGGTCGAACTCAAAGACTAAGGTGAAATCGAGTCAAGCAATGATCAAAAATAGTGTAAATCTAGGCTAAGACAAGATGAGGAACAAAGAAAATGGAAAACTCAATGTTTTTGTTGGTTTTAATGGTCATCAAGCAAGGGTCATAACTCATGCAAAGCAATAAATCAAACCAAACCAAAAATCAGCACAAATAAACGAGTCAAACGAGATATTGATCAAGAAAAAAGGGAAAACGGATTCTAGGGGTTGGAAATTCCGGTTATGGCATAAAACTCAAGTTATCTATTCATTCTTTGGATTGATTATGATATGTTGGGATTAAGTGTTCCTAAAATGGGATCAATTACCGGGTAAGTCTCATGATCCAACTAATGCACACATAAGGTCTCATTACCGGTTAAGTCTCTAAGAACCTAAGGGGAGGAATTTAACACAAACCGGATTGTTTAATTAGGGATCTAACCTATCCTCACCGGGTAAGTCTCGGAAAGGGAAGTCCTAATCAACTATCCTAGCACATTTAATCCAATAGCGGCTTATTAGGCTCACCATTACCTAAGGTTTTGCTATTTTAGATTCTAAGGGCAAGGATTACCGGGTAAGTCTCTCCTAACACTTAGTCGCTACACTAGGACACCCTAGGGTAGGTTAAACTCAGCAAAAACTTAGGGTTTCAACAATTTTATGAACCTAAGATAAGATCCTTCGAACCAGGAAGAACCACGGTTTGTTCTACAGGAACCACGACCGTGGTTCTTCAAGAACTACCCGTGATTTCTAACAGTAGCTACGTTCATAAACCAAAATCATCCAAAGGTAAATCTAAGTTCGTCCTATCATAGATCTAGCCATAACCATCCTTTCCTTACCCTAGAATCACATCAATCTAGCCTACAACATTCATATTAGAAATCAAAACAAACAAGCATAGATTCATAACCTCCATTGCAAGAAAATGAGAGAAAGAAGATGAACAAATGAACTTCAAACACAATCTAAATCTGAAGATGAAATTAGAACGACTTACAACCCTTCCAAAGGAAGGTTCAAGAGTTCAAAAACTTCTAGAAATAAATCCGAAAATACAAGAGCTAAGTGTGTCTTCTCCTCTCCTCTTCAATGGCAATGGCTCCTTTCTTCTTCTTCTTGCACTTTCCTTCCTAGAAAAAGTCCTTCTTCTTGGAATATATTTTGTCAAAGAAAAATGGAGAATATGTGAGCTGCTCTCAAACTACCCAAATCCCAGCTACCTCTAACAACTATCAAGGACCACTTTTATAACCAATTCTTCATGAGCTGGCCATGAGAGTCGTGGCACAGCTGTCACGAGAATCTGGCAAAATCCACGGTCATTTCCACGGCCGTGGTTCTTCAGAGAACCGTGATTCTGTGCAGAAACTTTGCCTTGGATCATTAGGCTGTGGTTTGGTGCATGGCCTGTGTTGGCAAGGTTCCTTGAGTCTTTCTCAGCCCTTGCCTTGCGTTCTAATGAGTTTGGAAACGTGTCCTCTAAATGAGCGACCCTCAAACGTGTCGTTTTGGCTCGAAACTTCCCGAAATACCTACAAAACGCACACAAGTCCGTGTAGACGTCTATCTCGACAAAATACATGTTTTGAGTGCAAAACGTATTGGAATAGTGCTAGATAATGCATGATTGAGCGAGAATTCTACCTAAATGTGCACCTAAAACTATGCTATAAATCGTGTTATCATAGCCCCTTCATCCTCCGACACATTGGCTCGGGCCATTGCAACTTGCATGGCATTGAAGGTTTCCTCGGCGCTCAGATTGCCTTACCTCAAGTTCTCAAGGCGTTGCCGAAGCTCCCTATGGTAATGGTGAGGTATGAACCGAGCTCTCATCATTTCTTTCATTTGTTCCCAAGTAGCCACGGGGGGATCAAGAGCAAGTCTCCTTTCCCGTACTAGCTTATCCCACCAAATAAGAGCAATTTCCTGAAATTCCAAGGCCGCCAATTGCACCTTCTTGTGCTCGGGAAAATTGTGGCAGGACCAAATTTGCTCTATCTTGGTCTCCCACAACATGTATGTATCCGGATCACACTTGCCCTCGAAGACGGGGATTTTCACCTTTATCTTACCAATCCCGTCTTGTTCGGGTTCCCAGTTCCTACATTAATATCCTTGATACCCTTGCTGCGGTGGTGGAGCCCAAGCCTCTCCCATCATTGACCGTTCCTCTTCCTCATTGTACCTATGCACATTAATGGGAGTGACAACGTTTCTAGTTAAAGGAGAGTTGGGACGAGGATCATACCCATATCGGTGACCCGGTTGGCCTTGAAGAGGCGGCTGCAAAAGCTCCTGCGGTGTATTGCCACGTTGTGCCATGGTAGCGGCCTCAAAGGCGGCTCGTTGGTTGGGCAAAGGACCTCTCAAGTGTTTCAAAACACCTCTCAAGTGTTTTCAAACACTTGAGAAAACGAACATTGAATATGTTAAGGTTAGAAATCAAAACACCTCTCAAGTGTTTCACTCCTTTTTCCGCTCACACTCTTGTGATAGTCGGGCTTGTTGATGGATCGCTTCGAATGAGTCAAAAACCCCACTTGAGTTAAGGTGTCTAGGTATCCAAAACAACGAAAAATTGATTAGGACTCAATGCAATTCAGTTCAATGCGAAATCAGCTCAAACTCAACAATACTCACGAATGGACAGAATTGAATCACAAGGACTTAAGAAGATTACCAAACAGAATGTTTGAAGAGAAGAAAAGAAGAAGACTCACCGATTAAAGCTCTACTTGTTGCACTTCCGGACTGCCTTGGAGTGTGTGTAATCCGAGCCTAGGTTAGAGGTAGCAAGGTGAGAGGGAAGACGTGGTGAGAGATGAGGGTGCAGGCGATGAAGGTGTGGGCGATGAGGGTGCGGACAATGAGGGTGATGGGTTGCTGATGGTTAGCTGAGCGTATGTTCTTGCTGAAAGCCTCAAGAGTGCTCGGACATAATGACGTGATTAGGCAAATTTGCACCACAAGATAACATACAAGACTAAAGATCACAAAATCAAATAAAATGTAACAAAACTTCTCTTTTTTTTTTGAATGATCAGCTTCTTTTTTTTTTTTTTTGAATGATCATCTTCCTTTTTATTTTTTTTTTAATGATATGCTTTTTGTTAACTAATATGTAGGAACTTCCTTGACCAACAAATCTGGCCAATAATTACAAAATAAATTAAAATTGAAACAAAAGAGATCTTCTCCTAGTGCTTGAACGTGGGTTATGGAGTTTGAAGAATAACAAGTCCAATGGCAGCCGTTTTAGTCGCAGTCGATTAGGGCACAGCCGGTTAGGGCACAACCGAGTAGGGCACAGCCGACAGCAATGGCGATTAGGGTTTGTGGGCGGCAGGGCGTGTGTAAGCAAAGGCCGGCGGCAGTAGGGTTTGTCGAGGAGATGGTGATGGCCATCCTAGGATACTCACAAACCAACACAACCTTCAGCACAACAAGTCAAGCACAATCAGTTTAAAGAACCCAAGAAGAAAGCTCGCAGAATTCAAAACTGACACGATAAGAAGGAAAGACACAAGATCGATCCGTCGTCAACCCTTGAGCTCTGATACCAATTGATACGGGGCAGACCCGACGTTGGCTCGATATAGACGACGGAAGGAAGGAAATGACGCAGAACAACAAGATTAAGGCAGCCGACTAGCGTTGTTCGTGTGTTGCGTGGCCTGCGAACAAAGGGGAACAAAAGAAGACGCTAAACTGAATACGAAGGTACGAAAATTAAAGGAAAGGTACGATGTAGATGAACCCGACACAAACGACGTGGAAACCCTTGATCTCAGGATCAAGACCCACCAAGAACGATGCAACGAACTCAGCCCCTTACAACCTCACACTGCCGACTTAGAACATCGACAACACGAGGAGGATGCTTATGGAATCTCACGAACACCAAGAACCCGAGAGCAATTGACACATGCAAAACAACTATGCCAAATCTGATCACAATAACTCTTCAATCAAAACTCGCCTTTGATTGGAGATGAAATCTGAAAACAAGTGTTTTTCACCAATAATAATCTACCTAAAAAGTAATGAAAAGAGCCTTTAAATAGTTTCAGCTCTTTAAACAAAAGACATAATAAAATCTGGAAATTAAGCCCAATGGGCTACTTAAAACACACAATCACTAAGTAGGCCTTAAAAAGCCTCATTCCTAAATGAGAGACATGGACCGGTGCTGGAAACGTGGGGAGGAGCAGCGGCGTCATGTGCAGGGTTGGCCGAGTCCTGTGCCTTGGCGTCGTATCTCTCTTGCTTACTTAGGAGCCAAGCCTTGTTATGAACACTTGTAGCTAATAACATCAGCAAGCCCTCGGTCTCATGCTCAATCTTCTTAGCTCGGGAACGTGTGATAGCTCCCTCATACTCCGGAGATGCTAGCTCGGATGGTCCCTCATCAGGGAAGGCTTATAACGTTATAATTGATGGTGGGAGTTGTTGCAACATAGCTAGCACGCAATTGATTTCTAAATTGCAAAGAACAACTTTCTACCACCGGCCTTACAAGCTACATTGAATGAATGATTGTGGTGAGCTTAAGGTAAACGAGCAAGCAAAAATTCACATTAACTTAGGACATTATGAAGACACTATTCTATGTGATGTGGTTCCAATGCAATCTTGTCATATTTTGTTAGGCCGACCTTGGCAATATGATAGGAAAGTGTTGCATAACGGTTTTACTAACAAGTATTCTTTTACCTTTTAAGATAAACTTTTTTACTCTCAAGCCTATGACTCCTATGCAGATTGCGGAGGCTTTTGAGAAGAAATCAAGAGAAGTTGGCCAAGCAAGCAGCGGTTACACGGAGACGACGCCGTCCAAGGTAGAGCGCTCTCTGCAGCCGCCAAGGAGTCCGACGCCATGGACAACCTCGCTGCAGCAAGGACCGCCACCAAAGGTAAATCGCTCGCAACAGCCGTCCAGCCACCACCGAGGACATTGAGCACAACCAAGAGGGAGTACATCACAGATTACCTCCCTCCCGATGTTGCGCTCGTGTGTTTGTGTAAAGGGCTGAATTTGGTAAGCAACTCGACCCTAGTTGATTTACCCCCTAGTATTTTAACTATCTTTGATGAGTTTGCAGATGTGTTTCCTGATGAAATACCCCCGGGGCTGCCACCATTTCGGGGTATTGAGCACCAAATAGATCTTATTCCCGGAGCTACTCTCCCAAACCGACCCGCCTATAGAATGAACCCGAAGGAGAGTGAAGAGATTCAAACGCAGGTACAAGAGCTCCTTGATAAGGGATACATTCGAGAGAGCCTTAGTCCTATGGGGGTTCTGGTTCTACTAGTCTTTAAGAAGGACAACACTTGGCGGATGTGTGTTGATTGTAGAGCTGTCAACAACATCACCATCAAGTACCGTCATCCCATTCCCCGCCTTGATGACATGTTGAATGAGCTACATGGAACAAGTACCTTCTCCAAGATCGACCTTAGAAGTGGCTATCATCAGATTCGAATGAAGGAGGGCGACGAATGGAAGACGGCATTCAAGACCAAGTTTGGGCTCTATGAGTGGCTTGTTATGCCATTCGGTTTGACTAATGCGGCCAGCACATTCATGCGCCTCATGAACCATGTTTTGAGGAAGTTCATAGGGAAGTTTGTCGTTGTCTCCCCAAAAATGAAGAGAGAAAGGTTTATATACAACCTAGACCTTCTCTCCTAAAAATAGAAAAGAAATAAAAACAATAATTACAATTTAGAGTGTTTTAAATAAAACCATAAAATAGACTAATTCTAGGCTTTATTTAACACTCTCTAACTAGCTTCTCATGCCAGCCTTTACGCCAGCCTTCATCCATGTACATGCACACGTGAGCCTTCATCCTATGCTCCATTCAACTTCTTCTTGGCTGGTCCAATGTGGCTAAGCATCATGACGGGCCTTGGACTCATTGGAGGTGAGCTTGGGTGAGCTTCTTGAACCATGGCTAGGAAGATAGCATCCATCCCAACATGACGTTTAGCTTGCGCTCTTGTTAGAGTCCCTTGAGGTGGTGAAGATGGAGTTAGCTCAATGAATTTGGACTCCAGGTTCAGATGACCATGATGGTCCTTGGACAAGAGTAAGTTGAGCAATGCAATCATCTTAGAGATTGGCCCTTCATCGGGATCATGATGGACTTGGAATGTTGCATCCATTAATTTGCTTGGATGTTCCCGCATCATTCCCCCTTTGTTAAAAAGGATTCGTCCTCGAATCCAGGTCCTCTTTTCTTGCAAAGACAATGGTTGCTTGATCCCTTGCAATATCTCCTTCCAAGCTTGAACGCCATCCTCTTTCCGGAATCCTTGGTTGCTCCCTACAATCATAAGAGTAAAGACACAATAAGGACAAGACGCACAAGCATCAAAAAGATACTTCAAGTATTCTAGCCTAGTGGTAGAGAAAACTTCCCTGAAATACTCCTTATATGCTCTCAAGGACGGGTTGTACATCAATATGTCATCACTGTAAACAACACATGTATAAACATAACGATCAAGCACATACACATTCAATGACATGGATAGGCTAGGCGGTACAGAGATTGTTTTCCTAACTCTCATGCTCAGCTCATGATTCCACTCCGTAGAAACTCTAAAGATCATACAAATCTGTCCTAAAGACTCCAAACGAGTAGAATGTAACAAATAGGCCGATTTAACCCTAAAGTTATCAAACATTATCACAACAGGGAACTTGTCTTTTATGTTCCTCCAAAGAACTAACCTATAGGGTCCAATCAACTCTAAGTGTTCATCCAAGCATACTAAAGACTTCCAAGCAACATGATAACCAAAAAGACTCCTCAAGCACAAGAAACCATCAATTTTCAAACTAAAGTCCTCCAAATCAGATTCTGGTGCATTTGCAATCTTGCGAGCAATATCCTCAAGTTTAGAGCCCAATTCATCATCATATCCAAAGTCCTTAGTATATAGCTCAAATCCTTCAATATCACACTCACTTCCTAGGTCCAAATCATCCTCAAATATGATATCATCACTAGCTTGCAAACTATAGACTTCACATAACTCCAAGAAAGAGCAATCCATAGACAACAAGCTATCCGAACCTGTAGGAAGACTCTCGTGTGCACCCTTTCTACACTCATCATCAACACAAGCAAAGACAATCATATCACTAAACTCATCAAGCTCATGTGGTAAATCAAGACTACTAGGCTCAACTTGCTCAGAATCAGATTTAACACCATCAAGAGGCTCAACATGCTCAAAATCAGATTTAACACATTTAAAGGACTTAACACGCTCAAAATCAGATTTAATACATTCAAGAGACTCCTTAAGCTCCAAATCAGATTCAACACAAGCAATAGACTCATTAAGCTCCAAATCAACCTTAGAAGATGCATTAGACTCGTTAAACTCTAAAACAACCTCAATACATGCAATAGACTCATCATGCTCAGAATTAGGCTTAACAATACATTTGGTGCATTTCTCATGCTCATCACTACCAATTTCATATACTAAATCAGATTTATGCTCAATGATGCTATCCCTAGAGATATCATGCAAAACAACCTCATATTCTGAATTTAGCAACTCTAAGTGATTAAACATGGTAGTAGAAGGTATAGAATTACATCCCTTTGGGGCTGCGGAAACCTTAATTGGCTGGTACTGAGGTGACTCATGTCTCCATCCTTCATCCTCCGAATAATCCTCTGCCTCATAAGCAAAATTCAGATATTGATTAGGATAATCATGCATATTAGAAGTAAAAGGAACAGAATTATGCTCCTGGAAAGCATGATTTCTTCGGCCTTGTGGATTAGGCCTTAAAGGCTGCGTAGCATTGGAATTTCTTTCAGCCTCAAGTGTGGCCAACTTTGTACTTAGACCATCAAGGGTATCTTGCAAGCCCTTGAAAAGGTTGAACAATTCGATGTGAAACGATTCTAGGCTGTTTGTACCTGCGGGACTTGGTGACCTAGACATAATTCCAAACACTCATCAAAACAAACAAAGGCGTTAGGTTAGATAAAACAAAATCCACCTCTCAAGTGTATCACACAGAAAATAAGGTTCTCTCACTCTCTAGTGGTGTGATACAAGCTTGTTGATGGCTCGTCTTGTATTAGTCAAAAACCTCACGTGAGTTCAATACTTAGCCAAACAAAAGTTTAAAGTAGAAGCGAAATTCGATTTCAATCACCTTAAAAACGTGTTTGACTCAATAAAAGAGAAGAAAAGACTCAAAACAGAAAGGACAAGTTGCACGAATGTTATATGCAACTAAGTATGGACTCAAAGTTTGAACTCAAGATAAGCCTTGAAAGAACTTACTCGTCAAGCCTAAGCAAGCAAACCTTGGACACCGAAGGCGTGTGTAGAAGGGTTGGTCAAGGCTAGGGTGTGGCTCGAGTGAAGTGAACTAGGCGAGAGCCAAGACGTGGCTAGGCTAGGGTAAAGCTAGGCTAGGCGTGAATGGCTTGGTCCCTTTGAGTGAGATGAGCTCCTTTGTAGTCCTTTTTGGTTGATGAACAATAACACTTAGCAAGGACAACTTTTGAGTGAGATGAGCTCCTTTGTAGTCCTCTTTGATTGTTGAACAATAGCACTTAGCAAGCACAACTTCAACTATTACAAACTATGAAATAGAACAAGAGTAGGCTAGCAAGAATGAAATGAAATGAAAATGAATAACTATGGCTGATTTTTTTTTCTTTTCTTTTCTTTTCTTTTTCTTTCTTTTCTTTTCTTTTCTTTTTCTTTTCTTTCTTTCTTTTTTTTTTTTTAATTCAGGCCTCAATTTGAATTCAAAAGAGACAAATGAAAAAAAAATGAAAGAAATAAAATCCTATAACAACTTCAGAGTTGCTAGCTATCTAGTTACTAAAATGAAAACAAATAAAACAAATAACAACCAGCTATTCGAATTTTGGTGCTGGAAATGAAGAAAAATAAAACAAAATGCTAAGAAAATCTATTTAGTTGCAAGAGGATAGAGTTGACCAAGTAAATAGCTAACCAAGGGTGAAAATTAAAAAATAGGCTGAAAATGTGGAGGAAAGAGGTGGTGGGTAGCTTGAAAATAGGTTGGAGATTCAGCCTCTCTTTTTGAACGTTTAGGGCTAGTTTGGTGTTTGTGTTGGGACGTGGGGCAAGGCTGGTGGCAGGCGTGGTGGTAGGCACAAGGGCTGGTGGCAGGCGTGGTGTAGGAGTGGTGCCGGCGTCCAAAATTCACAAACAAAAGCAACAAACTTGTTAGTTCAATCAAAAACTTGGAATAGAAATGGCAATGGCAATAAACTCAAAACAAAGCAAGACTCAAACAAGAAAACGAGACACTTTTGGTTTTTGAATGATTTACCGACTCTTTTTGTAGGTTGAACGTCAACTAGCTCTGATACCAATTGATACGGGGATTAGCCGCGAAGAATGGATCTAGACGAGCAACCTATTTTCGGGAATAGAAGCAAACGAAATTCAGCAAACAAGAATGAATGAAAATGTGCAAAACAAAGAGGGAGGAACGAAAATAGGAAGGAAGAACCGCAAGGAACAAAACGATAGAACCCTTGGATTTGATTATCCAAGAACCAAACCGATGACGATTCGACCCCGCTTCTTACAACTTCACACAATCGATCTAGAGTTATCGAAGGCACGAAGAGGTTGCTTCGATTCGACTTGTAGCACCAACCCGAAGGAGATTGACACACACAAGAACGAGAAAGCTATGCAAACACCACAATTCTCACAAGACAATAGGCTGAACTCAAAAGGGTTCGATTTTGGCACTTAGGCAATGTGTTTAACGTAATCTCCCCAAAAATGAAGAGAGAAAGGTTTATATACAACCTAGACCTTCTCTCCTAAGAATAGAAAAGAAATAAAAACAATAATTACAATTTAGAGTGTTTTAAAAAAAACCATAAAATCGACTAATTCTAGGCTTTATTTAACACTCTCTAACTAGCTTCTCATGCCAGCCTTTACGCCAACCTTCATCCATGCACATGCACACGTGAGCCTTCATCCTATGCTCCATTCGACTTCTTCTTGGCTGGTCCAATATGGCTAAGCATCATGACGGGCCTTGGACTCATTGGAGGTGAGCTTGGTTGAGCTTCTTGAACCATGTCTAGGAAGATAGTATCCATCCCAACTTGACGTTTAGCTTGCGCTCTTGTTAGAGTCCCTTGAGGTGGTGAAGATGGAGTTAGCTCAATGAATTTGGACTCCAGGTTCAGATGACCATGATGGTCCTTGGACAAGAGTAAGTTGAGCAATGCAATCATCTTAGAGATTGACCCTTCATCAGGATCATGATGGACTTGGAATGTTACATCCATTAATTGGCTTGGATGTTCCCACATCACCTTCTTTAGTGGGAAATTAAAAGGTCCAACTTTAAACTACTCTACTTATGATAATGAGCTCTATGCATTGTTTAGAGTGCTTAGGACTTGGCAACATTATCTTTGGCCTAGAGAGTTTATATTTCATACTGATCATGAATCATTAAAACACTTTAGGAGCCAAGATAAACTTGATAGAAGGCATGGTAGGTGGATGGAGTTCATTGAAACATTTCCTTATGTGATTAAGTACAAGAAAGGAAAAGATAATGTAGTAGCTGATGCACTTTCTAGGAGACATGTTTTGCTCACTACATTGGATGCTAGAGTTCTTGGCTTTGTTTACATTAAGGATTTATATGCAAAGGATGATGATTTTGGAGAGATTTATAAAGCTTGTGTGGAAAAAGGGGCTGTAGATAAGTTTTACTTGTTTGATGGCTTCTTGTTTAGAGTTGATAAAGTATGCATTCCAAAGTGTTCTCTTAGGCTATTACTTGTGGATGAATCCCATAGGGGAGGTTTGATGGGTCACTTTGGTAGAGATAAGACATATCATATGCTGCATACTCATTTTTATTGGCCACACATGCTTAGGGATGTTGAGAATTTTGTGAAAAGATGCTTAGAATGCTTGAAAGCAAAGTCTAGAGTCATGCCCCATGGTTTGTATACCCCTTTACCCATTCCCGCAGCTCCTTGGGAAAACATTAGTATGTACTTTATTTTGGGGTTACCTTGGACTAAGAGGGGAAGAGACTCTATTTTTGTGGTGGTAGACAGGTTCTCTAAGATGGCACACTTCATAGCTTGTCACAAAACGGATGATGCCACTAATGTTGCAAACCTCTTCTTTAGAGACGTAGTTAGGCTACATGGAGTTCCTAGAACCATTGTTAGTGATCGGGATGTGAAATTTCTTAGTTACTTTTGGAAGACTTTATGGGGTAAGATAGGTACTAAGTTGTTGTTCTCTACCGCTAGCCACCCTCAAACTGATGGCCAAACCGAAGTAACTAATAGGACTTTAGGGACACTTTTAAGGGCTGTAATTAAGAAGAATTTGAAAGAGTGGGAGGATGTGTTACCACATGTTGAGTTTGCATATAACAGGACCATCCATTCTTCCACTAACATGACCCCTTTTAAGTGTGTGTATGGTTTGAATCCCTTAACCCCTTTTGATCTTATGTCGTTACCTTCAAAGGAGCGAGTAGATTTCAATGCAGGTAAACAGGTTGAGTACATTAGGGGATTACATGAAAAGACACGGCTGTGCTTGGAGGAGAAAGCCGCTCGGACCGCAGCTAAGGCAAACAAGGGACGGAGGAAGTTGTTGTTTGAGCCCGGAGATCTCGTGTGGTTACATCTTAGGAAGCAGCGCTTCCAAGAGCTGCGAAAGTCCAAGCTATCACCTAGGGGTACCGGTCCTTTCAAGGTGCTTCACAAAGCCGGTGACAACGCTTATGTATTGGATCTTCCGGAGGAATTCGGGGTCAGTCCGACTTTCAATGTTCGAGACCTCAGTCCGTTCCCACCTATGGATATAGAGCTTGATGATTCGTGGACGAATCCTTCCCAAGAGAGGGGGAATGATGAGGGACCATCCGAGCTAGCATTTCCGGAGTATGAAGGAGGTATCACACGTTCCCGAGCTAAGAAGATTGAGCATGATACCGAGGGCTTACTGATTTTATTGGCTACAAGTATTCATAACGAGGCTTGGCCCCTAAGTAAGCAAGAGAGCAACGACGCCAAAGCACAGGACTCGGCCAACCACGCACATGACGCCGCTGCTCCTCACCACGTTTCCAGCACCGTTCCATGTCTCTCATTGAGGAATGAGGCTTTTTAAGGCCTTCTTAGTAATTTGTGTGTTTTAAGTAGCCCATTGGGCTTAATTTCCAGATTTTATTGTGTCTTTTGTTTAAGAGCTGAAACTATTTAAAGGCTCTTTCTTTTACTTTTTAGGGAGATTATTATTGGTGAAAAATACTTGTTTTTAGATTTCATCTTCAATCAAAGGAGAGTTTTGATTGAAGAATTATTGTGATCAGATTTGGCTTAGTTGTTTCGCGTGTGTCAATTGCTCTCGGGTTCTTGGTGTTCGTGAGATTCCATAAGCATCCTCCTCGCGTTGTCGAAGTTCTAAGTCGACTGTGTGAGGTTGTAAGAAGCTGAGTTCGTTGCATCGTTCTTGGTGGTTCTTGATCCCGAGATCAAGGGTTTCCACGTCGTTTGTGTCGGGTTCATCCACATCGTACTTTTCCTTTAATTTCCGTACCTTCGTTTTCAGTTTAGCGTCTTCTTTGTTCCTTTTGTTCGCAGGTCACGCAGCACACGAAACCCTAGCCGGCAGCTTGATCCTGTCGTTCTGCGTCTCTCCCTCCTTCCGTCGTCTAGATCGAGCCAACGTCGGGTCATCCCCGTATCACACAATTTGTTAAGCAATAAGTCAAATGGTTAACAAAGAAGAAAGGAACTGATCAATTGTACCAATTGACCTCTGATACCAACTGATACAGGATTAAACCGTGGATTAGCCGATCTAGGTTCAATGATCCCAAATCCGGATGAATGAAGCGAATCCAGATGCGGAATGAGACGTGGGGATGGGGATGGGCGCGGGAGGACGTGGAGAGGAACCAAAGAGAACCAACGAAGAAGAACCAAGTCTGAAGAGCCAAGACCCCGCCTCGTGAATGCCCTCGACCCGTCTCCAATACAATGTGACACTAGCTCCGGTGGGACTAGCACAAAGAGGGACTCGTGAAGGCTCGAAGCACCAATCCGAAGGCGGTTGACACAAGCAAGCTCAGCCAAGCAAACAACGACAATGCCAACCAAAAACTCTCTTGTTCTTTGATTGATTTTGTGAATGGATTACAATATGTAATTCTTAGCAAAAGAAAACGTCCCTACCTTAGCAACTAAAGAAAACTATATATAGACTCTTTTATCTAGACAACATTAAAGAAAAGAAAACTAAATACATTGGTGGAAAGAGGTAACAAGAGAGCTCCCACAAATGTAGCTAATAGTCTATCAAACAAACTAACAGCATAAAAATAGGTTGACTTCTCCAAGGAACCCATGGATGACTGGACGGGTCTTTGGGCCCAGCTGGGCGGTCCGACTGAGGGAAATGGATACCCTTTTGGACGGCACGGGAGGTTAGCGACGTCGAGCTTGACAGCCACTCCGGGCGGAGATTGAGACCTTGTCGAAATGTCGTCGGGTTAGGGCCGAATTGTATCGGCAAGGCTAGACGGAAATTAGGGTTCACGCCCAATGGCTCGAAGGAAGTCTAACAGAGTCTGGGGTTCGGGCTCGATGGCGTCATGCTCGATTTATGATGTTCCAACGTCTGCATGGTCTCTCCCCTTTGCATGTTCACCCCTGCATTCACCAAGAGATTAATACACGATTTATGGAAGTTAAATAATTCATGCATGGTGCCATGCAATAGCACTTCCCTTGACGTAGCTTCTTGGATCTCCTTAGCTCTTGCCCTAGTAATGGGACCTTGATATTCTTCATGTGAGTTGTGCAATGGTTCATCTGATGGTCCTACATCACGTGCTCTAACTGTCCTCCACCATTGGTGTGCCAGGTCACGGAATAGAGATTGTACTAGCTCTATCCGTCTGTCCTCAGGGCAGCAAATAGACTCTAAAGCTGAGTCTACATGCCCAATCCACACCTCAATCTCCAGGCCAATCTCCCTAGAGAAGTGTGGTACTCCCTGCTGGTGGAAAGCCTTTAACTAGGTATCTGGTCGAGGCCCTCTGGTCTCCTCCACAACTCGAGCTGGCTCAGCTACATGAACTGGTGTAGTTGGCACCTGAGTAGCTCCATGGGATCTCCCAGATGATCCCTCATGCCCTGGTAGATCTAGGGCTCTTCTTCCAGCTCTGATGGCCTCCTCAAAATGCCTCAGATAACTCTAAACTTTGATCCGCCCATAGAAACGGTCTGAGCCATCAGACTTGCCTGGATGTGTCTGTTGCCTCCTGGACCCACTACCCCTCGTAGCTGGAACTACGCTCTCAGCAACCCTCCTCAGGAGCCTCCTCCACCACTGGTGGATCTACAGTGGGAGCTGGTCCTTGTCCTATCCCTCCTGGAGGAAGAGGTGGTCTGCCTCTACCTCTGCCTGCAACAGCAGTAGCTCTAGTCCGAGCCATCTACGGGGTATGCACACCTAGCGTATAAGGCTCTATATAGGCCATATGTATAGATATATATATATATATATATATATATATATATATATATATATATATATATATATATATATATAATACTTATTATACATGCATACACATCAGCATATAAGAAATATCTATATCTATATATATATATATATATATATATATATATATTTATACTGTCGAGATCCTCAGATGGGTGACGGCTTCTGTACATACTATCCCAAAACATCTATACTCGCTTTAAAACCAAAACCTTTGAAAAGTCAGACCCCATGTGGGTTCTGTTTATTTATCCACTCTACCTTTATTGCAGATAGCAAGTGACATTGTTGTCAACCTAGCTCTGATACCAACTTTGTAACACCCCGATTCCGCGGGACTCGGTAGCAAGCGGGACTCGGTATGCTACATTGGGCTAGGATCTCACAATGGATCCTGACCCTAGCCTCACAACAAGTTCACTGGATCTTACAATAAGGCACAAGTAGAGCAAAACCAAATACATAAAAACTGTGTATGATACATCAAAAGAGTTTACAAACTCAAAGCCGAGTACAAAACAACAACAACAACAACAATAGATACAAAAGATCCCAACCCACGCATCCTAATGTACACAAGTCCTCGGCATGTCACACCATTTGGCTCACTCTGCAGTCATCCTAACCTGCAGATCATCTACAACACGGTATACACCGTTAGCTACAACAATAGATAAGCATGAAGGTAATAGCACAAACACACATCAACATCTCATACATGCAATGTCACACACATTCTTTTATTATCTTTTATTACGTTATTCCATTACTAAATCAACTTATTTTGTAACACAAGGAGCCTAAAGAACCCCGTCTCTTCCCCCTTTATCCTAGGTGTTGCATGGGGATCTACCTCCCCCCTGAGCTATTGGCTTCCGAGTACCTCCTTCCACTCTCGGCGAGCTTCTAGCAAGTGGTTACCGCCCGTTATAATACACTTGGGCCATTTACATGTAATAGTGGTCATCCTAGTCCGGTTTAGGTTGTAAATGCACAATCATATGAACACACACAACCATCACAATCATACAAATCCATAACTGAACGCTAAGTAAGTCCTATGGACTTACTTGTCACACTCGTATCCACTACCACGACACAACTTCCCTTTGGGGAAGAACCAACACCTGCAAGAGCAAGGCACACAACATCACAACCTGAAAGGGTTAGGAGACTCGTCTCTATAACTAGAACCAACCTACAACCTCAAGAGCATAACAAGCTCACATATGCCTATGACATACTCTCAACATCAACACAAGTGCCTAAGGCACATCTGTTCGCCCCTAAACGTGCGTGCAAATAAGTTTTAATTATAAAACTAGAATCAAGCAAGCGAACCCGCAGTGTACGGATCGGCGTAGATTAGCAAGTATTCCAGAGTATCGAACACAGGGATTTGGGGAGAATAAATTCGATCGCAGGTTATCAAGCAAGTGAATATAAGAGCTTTGCAAATTATTGGGAAAACAACAATCCTAAAGATCCAAGTATCTAGTTGTGGCAATCGATTCAAGATATACTTAATGATGTATAAACAGAGTTGAGATATGCAAAGGTATGCTAATGTAAGGTAATCGTACGGTGAAGTTCCAAAAACCTTATATGACTCACCTACAAGACACTCTCTATACAGGTTGTTGAGGCTTCAATATAGAAAGGTTCCAAAGGCAAGAATTAATGTCAAATACCCAAACTTGTAATCCAAGGATAAAGAATAACTAAATCGATTAAGGTTGTGACACTCACAATCGAGGTAGAGGTTGTTGAGGCTTCACTACCACCTAGAAAAGGCAAGCGTAAACTAAGTTAAAGTAAATCTTTAACTTTGGATTAAAGTAAAAGCAGGTTCGTAAACTTAAGGGAAATTACGGGTGGATCTTGAGATTCCACGGTCGTGGAACTCAAGAACAAACCGTGATTTAGGGTTCGTCGACGGTTCTCTCTAACTCTCAGGGTCTAATTTGATTACGATCGATCTATCATCATCTAAGCCACAACTATCAACCCTTCACCTTAGAATTGTTAAGGGATTTTAGCCAACAATCATCATTATGATATCAAATTCAAAGATTAAAAGATTGAAAGATGAAAACTTTCGAAAACTTTCAACAAACCTCAAACCAATCTCAAAGTCAAAATCAAGAACAATTATCGTCACTAGATTCAGAATTAGAACAATAAACACAAATCTTAGATAAGAAGGAAGAACGGGATGTCAGTCCGTCTTCTAAATCAAACCTAAGTAAGAAGAGGAATCTTCTTACAAACAATCTTCCGAATCTTCAACTTTCCGTCAATCCGGAAATCTCCATAGCAATCTCCACCAAAAGTGCGAGATTAGGGCTACTCCAAGGATGAGCGCAAATTACGTCTTTTGCAAGAATCGCCAAAATCTCCAAATCGCGGCGTAGGCGAAAGTGTAAAGCGAGGTCGTAAAGGTGCGTCTAAGCGAAGGTGTAAATGCGTCCAAGCAGAGGTGACGGAATCTCCCTTCGTCCGTCTTTTTATAGGGCAAGATAAAATATCGGCCCGGCCCAATCTTCATAAGATCGTGGCTTCAAAATGTGGCGAAAAAGATCGCCAAGATCACGGTCGTGGAAGGTTCCACGACCGTAATTTAGAGCGTGGAAATCAACACGGTTTGAACCATGGATTCCACGACCGTAAAAGCTTCTTGAATGAACCACGCTTCTCCTGCAGGGTTCCACGGCCGTGGAACTGAACGTGGTTTGTAGTACGGCCGTATTTTAGAGTGTGGTTTAGGGCAAGAACGTGATTCTTCCCTAGCCTCGTGCATTCCTGAAGTTGACATCCATTTTGCTCCTAAGAATGCCCTTAATCCATGGACATACTCAATCAACTCGTCTTTGCTCGATTCCGTTCGGAAATGGCTCTTAATCACCTATAATCAACATAAAGCTTGTGTAGACATCTATACCGACAATATAGGTAAACTAGCTCACAATTGCAACAATGCTAAATCAAAGACTATCAATATGAATCAAATACACTTAGAAAACGTGCCTAAAATATCACAATATTTCATGCTAACAAATAACCCCATACTTGCAACTTTCTTGTCCCTAAGCAAGGTCCTTCAAAAGCTTTCAAAACAAGAGTTAGGATGAAATATGTGTACCTTCTCAAAGCAATACTTCTTTTGGATTAATGTGCCTTCTAAAGAATAGATCATTCTCAAATCTTGCTTCAATCGTTTATAAGACTTTCATACACTTAAACAAAGAGTAAAAAGTAAAGAAAGCTCATGAATCAATCAAACTTCTATACAAGCATCATAACCCTTAAACATTATCAAAATCAATCATAAGAAACATCAATTTAGATCACCAAGTCATATAACATTCTTATGATCTTAAGGACTTTCAAAGAAAAGGTCTAGAATGTGGAAAGGGAAGGAAACTTTAAGGAAATGTGGTGCATGAATCCGGGAAAGTGGACAACTACTCTTCTTCTTCTTTTGCGGTTTCCGCAACACCTTCAACTTAGAGCTTCGCTCTCTTCTTTTCATTTTTCGACTTTACTTTTGGAGTTATGGACAGAGGTGCACAAAAACCGAAGCCTAGGAGATTGGCGTATCTCAATTTTTATGAGATGCCTCAAACCCTTAGCGCACATACCATAATCCGCTAGGAATATCGCTCAATCCGACTTTGGCAAGACACAAACACCCGGCTATGTGAATGGTGCCGAGTTACTCATCATCATGATTGACTTCCCCAAACCTAGAATTTCTTTCTATTCTTTTGATTGCAAATAATTGCTCTCATGGCCCTCCCACATCAAACATGCCTTTTTCATTCACTTCTCCAAATTCCCGGATAGGTAAAGGAGGTCAATATTTCAATGAGGAGCTAAACTGATCAAAGAAAGAAGAAAGAAAAATCGAATTGCCTTAATCATCTCAACAAGAAGTATAAGAACTTATAGTGTGATTTCAATTTCAATTTCTCAACATGATTTAGGTAATATTCATCACATTATGAAATTTGCAAAAGAGGTATAATCAACTCACTCAATTCCTTTTTCAATTCACTATTCTTTTAAGCATGCAATTGTCATCAAACTCAATTCACAAGTAGTGATTATCATAGAAATCATCTCAATTCATTAGAAGCATAAAATTTTCAAAATTTTTCAATTTTTTTGGGTTTTTCAAGTTCTTTTTCATGCAATGCAATAATGAAACGTGCAACAATATAATGAACATGCAATGATAGTCTCGAAAAAAAGCAAACACAGTGAGTAAGAGTTATTACAAACTTTTAGTACATCCCACCCCATACTTAGGACGAACATTGTCCCTAATGTTCATAAGAAAGAAAAGAAAAAGAAACTCACAAAGTGGTGGTGGAATGGCTAAAGCGAACGGTCATGCAATCAATCACTGCGGCGCTGGTGGAGGCGGGAATGGAGAGAAGCTAGGATCATAAAACCGCCCAAACTGCTGGCGGTAGACATCCCTCATCATGTGGTCGAGGTCGTCTAAACGTCCGTCTCTAGCATCGGCTCGGATCTCCAATGCTCCTACTCTCTTTGAAAGGCCAGTAGCCCAATCCGGCATCTGCTCATACCATCCCGGAGCCTGACTATACCATGCTGGAGCGTCGGATGGTGCTGGTGCTGGTGCTGGTGCTGCTGGCTGCTCTGTGGACCAAGGAGGTGGAGCTCCGTACCACGCAGGAGGTGTGGTCATCCATGTAGGTCTCTCACTCACGCTAGCGCGGCGAGAAGACGAGCCTGAAGCTCTAGCTGGACGTGGAGAACGTCTAGGTGCATCGGGGGCCGCCTCCGGCTGATCCGGAAACGTGCCAAACTCCTGCTCGGCTCCTCCTCCACCCTCAAACTGATCTCTCATATCCTCCTCCTCAACAACTGGTGGTGGGACATATGGAGGAGCTACAATCCTGTTCGCATGCATAGCAGCGAACGTCTCCTTCCAATTATGGCGTCCCGCCATAATGGAGTACTCTGGCAGCCACTCTATACCCCTGCCCGTCCTGCTCTCCCAAGGCATGGCCGCATAAGGCGGACCTCTATGAGTGGGGAAGATGAGCCCTCTAGTCATGAAGGCATGAAGACCTAAAGGAACGGCCGGTATGCGGGTACAGGCAGAAAAATCAACTCCCATGCTCCTAGCAAGGTGGGTAACTATCCCACCATATCCGATGTTGCCCTTCTTCTTGTTCTTGAGCTTGCTCATAGTAGCAGCCAAGAGGGTGGCACAGTCAGCTCTGCGCCCATACAACATGGAGTAAAGCAAAAAGAGCTCACCCGTCTTGATCTTTTGGGGCGTCTCCGTCCGAGGAAAGAGACACTCCGAAAGAACACGATGAGCAATCTTCAAGGCTAGGTGGTACATCAACCTAGCCTTGGTACCAGCAGGTTGCCAACGGTCCTCGTCGGCGTAAATCATCGCTACCTCCTCCCAAAAGTCCTTGGCGTAAACGCCAGTAGGAATTCGACCGTTAAAGGTCTCCTGGAACCCGAAAAAGGTCCCGAACTCACGGATGCTAAAATGATAGTCTCTTTCCATAAGACGGAAAGAGACGGTCCTGTCTACATGGCTGTGCTCGAAAGACATCACAACCTCCCGGGTAATCTCCTCATAAGCGTCTTCTCGGATAGCCAAGAAGACAACTAGTCCGGCTCTATCCAAGAGCCAAGTAAGGTCATCTATAATGTTGAGAGGAGCTAGATCCTCCAACAACAAGTACCTATGACCAATCACAGCCCTCTCCTTGATCCTTGTTCGCCCCTAGAGGTGTGTGCAAATAAGCTTTAAATTTATAAAACTAGAATCAAGCAAGCGAACCCGCAGTGTACGGATCGACGTAGTTAAGCAAGAATTCCAGAGTATCGAACACAGGGATTTGGGTGGAACGAACTCGGTTGCAGGTTATCAAGCAAGTAAATATAGGAGTTTTGCAAATATTGGGAAAACAACAATCCTAAAGATCCAAGTATCCAGCCGTGGCAATCGATTCAAGATATACTTAATGATATAAAGACAGAGTTGAGATATGCAAAGGTATACTAATGTAAGGTAATCGTACGGTTGAGGTTCCGAAAACCTTATGTAACTCACCTAAAAGACACTCCCTATACAGGTTGTTGAGGCTCAATATAGATAAGGTTCTAAAGACGAGGATTATCATCAAATACCTAAACTTATAATCTAAAGATCAAGACTAACTTATCCGATTGAGGTTGTTGAGGCTCACAATCGAGGTAGAGGTTGTTGAGGCTTCACTACCACCTAGAAAAGACAAGTCTAAACTAATATAAAGCCAATCTTTAACTTTAGATCAAAATAAAAGCAGGTTCGTAGACTTAAGGGAAATCACGGTTAGTTCTTGAGGTTCCACGGCCGTGGACTCAAGAACAGGCCGTAATTTAGGGTTGTCGGCGACAATTCTCTAACTCTCAGGGTCTAATCTGTTTGCGATCGATCTATCATCACCTATGCCACAACTATCAACCCTTCACCTTAGAATTGTTAAGGGTTTTTAGCCAATAACAGTCATATTGATATCAATTCAAGATTTAAAAGATAAAAGATGGGAACTTTCAAGAACTATCAATAATCTTCAAATGAATCTCAGAATCACAGCCAAGAACAAGTGTTTATCAAAAGATTCAAAACAGAGTAAACAATCACAATCTTAGGAAAGAAAAGAAACGGGATGTCAATCCGATCCTAAATCAAACCTAAGCAAGAAGAGGGATCTTCTTGCAAAACCCTCCAAGAACTTCGATCTTCCACAAACACGAAGATCACAAACAGCAACTCTCCAATACGAACTTTGATCTTCAATGAGATCTTCAAATTACCTCCAAGATGAGGGTTTGTGCGTTGCTAAACGTGGATTGTAAGCGTACGTTTGCCGCTAAGCGAGGGTTGAAAAGGTCGTAAGCGAGGTGACGGAATCTTGCTTCATCCGTCTTTTTATAATGCAGGGCAAAGTGTCGGCCCGGCCCAATCTTCAAAAGATCATGGCTTCGAAACATGGCGAAAAGATTCGCCAAGATCACGGTCGTGGAAGATTCTACGACCGTAATTTAGGGCGTGGAAACAATTACGGTTTGTTCCACGGCCGTAGAATCCCCTGGAATGAACATCGAATTTTGACTCTAAATCCACGGCCGTAATTCTGAACGTGGTTTGTGGTACGGCCGTGTTTTAGGGCGTAATTTAGGGCAAGAACGTGATTCTTCCCTAACTCGTGCATTCTTCAATCTAAGACTCCAAATTGCTTCAAAAAGTGTCCTCGATCTATGGACATATCAACTCAACTCTCCTTTGCTCGTTTCCGTTCGGAAATAGCTCCAAATTACCTATAATCAACATAGAACTAGTGTAGACATCCATATCGACAATATAGGTAATACTAGCTCTCATATGCACAAAGTTCAATCAAAGACTATCAATATGAATCAAATACGTTTAGAAAACGTGCCTAAAATATCACAATATTTTATGCTAACAAATAACCCCATACTTAACACTTGCTTGTCCCTAAGCAAGGTCTTTCAAAAAGCTTTAAACAAGAGTTAGGATGAAATATGTGTACCTTCTTTTGGATGAATGTGACTTCTAAAGAATAGATCATTCTCAAACCTTGCTTCAATCGTTTTTCAAACTTTCACATACTTAATTAGAGAGTAAAAGGGCAAAGAAAACTCATGAACAAATTTAACTTTCAAACAAGCATTATAACCTTCAAATATTATCAAAATCAATTATAAGAACTTCAATTTAGATCACCAAGTCATATAACATTCTTTTGATCTTAAGGACTTTCAAAGAAAAGGTCTAGAGTATGGAAGGGAAGGGAAAACTTTAAGGGAGAGTGGTGCATAAATCCGGGAAAGTGGACAACTACCTTCTTCTTCTTTTGCGGTTTCCGCAACACTTCACTTAGAGCTTCGCTCTCTTCTTTTCATTTTTCGACTTTACTTTTGGAGTTATGGATAGAGGTGCACAAAAACCGAAGCCTAGGAGATTGGCGTTTCTCAAAATTGCAAGAGATGCCTCAAACCCTTAGCGCACATACCATAATCCGCTAGGAATATCGCTCAATCCGACTTTGGCAAGACACAAACACCCGGCTATGTGAATGGTGCCGAGTTACTCATCGTCATGATTGACTTCCCCAAACCTATAATTTCTTTCTATTCAATTGATTGCAAATAATTGCTCTCATGGTCCTCCCACATCAAACATGCCTTTTTCTCATTCACTTCTCCAAATTCCCGGATAGGTAAGGGAGGCTAATATTTCAATGAGGAGCTAGATGATCAAAGAAAGAAGAAAGAAAGTATCGAATTGCCTTAATCATTTCAACAAGAAGTATAGGAACTTATAATGTGATTTCAACTTCAATCTCTCAACATGATTTAGGTAACGTTTTCACATTATAAAGCTTGCAAAAGAGGTAAAATTCATTCATTCAATTTCTTTTCAATTTACAATCCTTTTAAGCATGCAATTGTCATCAAACTCAATTCACAAGTAGTGATTATCATGGAAATCATCTCAATTCATTAGAAGCTCAAAATTTTCGGAATTTTTCAATTTTTATGGGTTTTTAAAGTTCTTTTTCATGCAATGCAAATAAGGAAACGTGCAACACATAATGAACATGCAATGATAGTCTTGAATGAAGCAAACATAGAGAGTAGAGTTATTACAAACATTTAGTACATCCCACCCCATACTTAGGGCGAACATTGTCCCTAATGTTCACAAGAAAGAACAAAAGAAAGCAAAAGAAAAAGAAACTCACAAGAGGTGGCGGGAATGTCTAAAGCAAACTGTCATGCATCGATCACTGCGGCGGCGGTGGTGGTGGGAATGGAGAGAAACTCGGATCATAGACCCGCCCAAACTGCTGGCGGTAGACGTCCCTCATCATGTGGTCAAGGTCGTCTAGGCGTCCGTCTCTAGCATCCGCCCGGATCTCTAGTGCTCCGACTCTCTCTGAAAATCCGGTAGCCCAATCCGGCATCTGCTCGTACCATCCCAGGGGGTGACCATACCATGCGGGGGCATCGGCTGGTGCTGGTGCTGGTGGTGGTGGTGGTGCTGCTGGCTGCGTCGTGGACCAAGGAGGAGGTGTGCTGTACCAAGTGGGAGGTGTAGTCATCCACGTGGGCCTCTCACTCACGCTGGCGCGGCGAGATGACGAGCCTGAAGCTCTAGCTGGGCGTGGAGAGCGCCTAGGTACATCCGGGGCCGCTTCCGGCTGATCCGGAAACGAGCCGAACTCCTGCTCCGCTCCTCCACCACTCTCGTACTGCTCTCCCATCTCCTCCTCATCCACAACTGGCGGTGGAACGTAAAGGGGAGCTCCTAGCCTGTTCGCATGCATCGCAGCGAACGTCTCCTTCCAATTGTGGCGTCCCGCCACAATGGAATACTCCGGCAGCCACTCAATCCCTCTACCTGTCCTACTCTCCCAAGGCATGCCCGCATAAGGCGGCCCTCTATGTGTGGGGAAGATGAGTCCCCTAACCATGAACGCATGTAATCCTAGAGGTACGGCGGGTATGCGGGTGCAACCAGAAAAATCCACTCCGAATGTCCTAGCTATGTGGGTCACTATCCCTCCATAACCAATGTTCCCCTTCCTGTTGTTCTTCAATTTACTCATTGTAGCCGCCAAAAGAGTAGCACAATCTGCGCGGCGACCGTAGAGCATACAGTATAGCAGGAATAGCTCATCCGTCTTGATCTTTTGGGGCGTCTCCGTCCTAGGAAAGAGACACTCCGAAAGAACACGGTGAGCTATCTTCAAGGCTAGATGGTACATCAATCTAGCCTTGGTATCAGCGGGTTGCCAACGGTCCTCGTCGGCGTAGATCATGGCTACCTCCTCCCAGAAATCCTTAGGGTAGATACCGCTAGGGAATCGACCATTGTAGGTCTCATGGAACCCGAAAATGGCCCCAAACTCAACTATACTCAACTGGTAGTCTCGATTCATGAGACGGAAGGAGACAGTCCTATCAACATGGCTGTGCTCGAAAGACGTCACAACCTCTCGGGTGATCTCCTCATAGGCGTCTTCACGAATGTTCGTGAAGACGGTCAATCCGGCTCTATCCAAGAGCCATGTAAGATCGTCAACTATGTTGAGAGGATGTAGATCCTCCAACAACAAATACCTAGGGCCAATCACTGCCCTCTTCTCTATCTTCTCAAATGCAGCTAGGTGGTCATCATGTATGGTTGGGATGCTAGGGTGAGGTGGTGAAGATGGAGGTGAAGGTGAGGATGGTGGTGAGGGAGATGAGGGTGGTGGTGCCCTAGAGGTGGAGGGGTTGCCCTTCCTTTTCTTATTTTGCTCCCCTTTCTTTTCCTTAATCCTTCCCGACACTCTCCTTACGAAATCCATTTTCAGCAGAAATCACGGTCTGTTCTATAGAAACCACGGCCGTGGAACCTCCAGAGACCGTGATTCGTCACAGAATCTCGTGAATCTCAGCAAATTCACCAAATATCACCACAACAAGCAGTCCTAATCTAATTCCTTCCAATCTTTGTCAG
Organism: Fagopyrum homotropicum; assembly: GCA_033239125.1. Taxonomy (NCBI): domain Eukaryota; kingdom Viridiplantae; phylum Streptophyta; class Magnoliopsida; order Caryophyllales; family Polygonaceae; genus Fagopyrum; species Fagopyrum homotropicum. Next base: position 68,042,159 of record BSWB01000005.1, read on the forward strand.
TTCTTCCTAAAAATCTATGGCAAAAACGAACCAAATCCGCGAGAATCGAAGAGAAAGAAATAACCTCTTTTTCGGATTGAAAAATCCAAAATGTGCGTTTGTTGATCGATTTCCACTCGATTTGTTGCTTGAATCTTGTTCGTGGTTGGATTTGCTGCAGTTTAGGACGAAGAATCGTTGAAAACGATTAGAAAATGAAGAATTTGGAGAGGGTTCGTGTTTTCGGTATCTAGGTCGTGGAATTGGGGAAGGATTGTGGTGTTTTTGTGATGAAGTGTGGCTTTTATACTCGCAGGCAAAAATTCAAAAATCACGGTCTGTCGGGGCATTCCACGGCCGTGGAAATGTACGGACCCGTGGTTTTGGTGATTTTTCACAGGCTTTTGAGAATTACGGCCACTGTAGCTATGACGACCGTGATTTAGACCGTGGAACCCTCTGTAAAGCTTCAAAGTCCAAATTTCGTCACTTTTCTTTGACATTATCCCTCCTTTCTCCTTTTCCATCGTTCCTACAACCAAAAACACGAACATACCGGAAGAAATCGAGGCAAAATAAAGCGAAAACGTCTATTCTAAACTAATCTATGAATCGAAAACAAAAACGAAAATGCAATACCTTGGGTTGCCTCCCAAGAAGCGCTTTGTTTAAGGTCCGTAGCTAGACCAATCTCGCACTTATTCGAGTGCGGTAGGTGCAAACTCCTCAGATTGGAGTTCCGGCGAGTACTTCTTGAGTCGTTGGCCGTTCACCTTAAAGCTTCCACTAGCTTCACCCCATACTTCAACTGCACCATGGGGGAAAATACGTTTAATTAGAAACGGTCCAGTCCAACGAGATTTTAACTTACCTGGAAAGAGGCGAAGTCTCGAATTGAAGAGAAGGACTTGATCTCCTTCTTTGAAGTCCTTTGGAATGATATGCTTATCATGCCAACGCTTTGCTCTTTCCTTGTAGATCTTAGCGTTTTCGTAGGCGTTCAAACGGAGCTCATCCAGCTTGTTGATGTCTAGGAGACGCTTCTCTCCCGCTTCCTTCATGCCGAAATTCAGCCATTTGATAGCCCAAAACGCTTTGTGCTCTAGCTCTACCGGCAAGTGACAAGACTTCCCATACACAAGGTTGTATGGTGTGGTTCCTATGGGAGTCTTGTATGCAGTCCGGTATGCCCATAATGCGTCATCTAGCTTCAAGGACCAATCCTTCCTAGTCCTTGAAACCGTCTTCTCTAGAATTCCCTTGATCTCTCTATTTGAGATCTCAACTTGTCCACTCGTTTGTGGATGGTAAGGGGTAGCGATCTTGTGAGTAACCCCATACTTGGCTAGAAGAGCTTCAAAGCGACGGGCTATGAAGTGAGAACCTCCATCACTAATGATCGTCCTTGGTGTCCCGAATCGCGGAAAGATGGTCTTGTTGAAGAACTTAACCACCACCATGGCATCATTTGTGGAAGAGGCAATTGCTTCCACCCATCTAGAAACGTAGTCTACCGCCAATAATATGTATTGGTTTCCACAAGAAGAAGGGAATGGTCCCATGAAATCGACTCCCCAAACGTCGAAAATCTCCACCTCTTGGATGTTGTTGAGGGGCATCTCGTTCCTTCTAGAGATATTGCCTGTCCTTTGACAAGCATCACAACAAGAAACAAAGGATTGCACATCTTTAAATAAAGTAGGCCAATAGAATCCAGATTGCAATACCTTTGCGCTAGTTTTATTAGAACTAGCGTGTCCTCCACAAGGTAGTGAATGACAATGGCGGATGACACTTTGCATCTCATCTTCCGGCACACATCGCCGGATGATGCCATCCGGACCTCTCTTAAAGAGGAGAGGCTCGTTCCAATGGTATTCCCGGACGTCCTTGAAGAACTTCTTCCTTTGTGCGTATGACAATCCGGGTGGTATCTCCTGGCAAACCAAATAGTTAACGAAATCAGCAAACCATGGTTCATTACCCTTGGAGATTACCTTGATGCACTCCTCTATGATATGTAGGTGTTCGTCCGGAAAGGAGTCATCAATGGGCAAATGGTCGTCCTCTAGATGTGTTAGACGACTCAAATGATCCGCAACAGAATTTTCCGAGCCTTTCTTGTCGCGGATCTCAAGATCGAATTCTTGTAGGAGAAGAATCCATCTAATCAGCCTTGGCTTCGCATCTTTCTTCGCAAGGAGGTACCGGATCGCAGCATGATCTGTGTAGACAATCACCTTTGCACCTACAAGATAAGAGCGAAACTTGTCAATAGCGTAGACAATGGCTAAAAATTCCTTCTCTGTGGTGGCGTAGTTGAGCTGAGCTTCGTCTAGCGTCTTGCTAGCGTAGTAGATGGCGTTGGTTCGTCCTTCCTTTCGTTGCCCAAGAACAGCTCCAATGGCTACGTCACTAGCATCGCACATAATCTCGAAGGGAAGAGTCCAATCCGGAGGTTGGATAATAGGTGCTGAAATTAGAGCTTGCCGAATGGTGTTAAATGCGTCCAAACATTCCTGCGAAAACTCAAAAACCGCATCCTTCATCAATAGATTAGTGAGAGGTTTTGATATCTTAGAAAAGTCCTGAATGAAACGTCTATAGAATCCAGCATGTCCTAGGAAACTTCTTACTCCCTTCACCGAAATTGGGGGAGGAAGTTTCTCTATGGTCTCTATCTTAGCCTTGTCTACCTCTGTCCCTCTACTAGAGACTAAGTGACCTAGCACGATTCCTTCCTTAACCATGAATTGACACTTCTCCCAATTAAGAACTAGGTTAGTGTCTTCACATCTTTGCAAAACAAGAGAAAGGTTAGAAAGACAATCGTTAAAAGAGGAACCGTAAACGGAGAAGTCGTCCATGAAGACTTCCATGATTTCCTCTACATATTCGGAGAAGATGGCCATCATGCACCGTTGAAAGGTGGCTGGGGCGTTGCAAAGCCCGAACGGCATTCTCCTATAAGCGAACGTACCCCAAGGGCACGTGAATGTGGTCTTCTCTTGATCATCCGGATGTATCGGAATCTGAAAGAAGCCACTATAACCGTCAAGGTAGCAAAAGTATGAATGTTGTGCTAACCTTTCAAGCATCTGATCGATGAATGGCAATGGAAAGTGATCCTTCCGCGTTGCATTGTTGAGCTTGCGGTAGTCTATACACATTCGCCATCCAGTTACGGTTCGGGTAGGAATGAGTTCGTTGTTCTTATTGGTGATGACCGTCATTCCTCCCTTCTTCGGGACTACTTGAACTGGACTCACCCACTTGCTATCGGAGATAGGATAGATGATACCTGCATCAAGAAGTTTAAGAATTTCCTTCTTGACAACCTCCTTCATGGTCGGATTCAACCGCCTTTGAGGTTGTCTTGAAGTTCTAAAGTCCTCCTCCATTAGTATCTTATGCATGCATAGGGAGGGTTTAATTCCTACTAAGTCCTCAATAGTGTAGCCTATGGCTTTTCTATGTTTCCTAAGGACAATCATGAGCTGTTCGTGTTCATCTATGCTTAATTCGGAACTAACGATAACCGGGAAGGTGGAATTAGATCCAAGAAAAGCGTACCTTAGATGAGTAGGAAGTGGTTTGAGTTCCATTGCTTTCGGAGCTTCCAATGATCCTTGAGGAGCTTCCGATGTTTCCTTAGAAGTTTCTAAGGATGTTGAATGGTTTGGAGAAGAATTAGAAGAAGTTGAAGAAGTATGCCGACCACCATCTTCCACGGCCAAAATTACGGTCTCCTCTTCTATTCCACGGCCGTGGAATGCTCTGGAATGGAGGTCGATTTTGGTCGTGGAATCCACGGTCGTGGAATACAGGGTGTGACCGTGGATTCTAATATTCTCAGCCTCATCGTGGAGTTTCTCAAACTCCACTTCATGCATCTCTTCTTGTGCTTCCAAGGCTTCAATTTCCTCTTTGCACTCTTCTTCTTCTCCTACATTGGTTAGACTCATAGTAATAACCTTTTGTAAAGGATCGTTAAAGAGAATCGCACTCACCTCCTCCCTAGACAAACCTTCTTCGTCTTGGATATTGTAAATATCCTCATCAAAGATTGGCTCCTTCACTAGAGTGGAAAGAACGAACTCTACTTTCTCTTCCCCAATATCAAAAGCGAGTCTTCCATTCTTGCAATCGACCATGCATCCGGAAGTTGCAAGAAACGGTCTCCCGAGTATGATCGGGACCGGACTATCTGCAGGAATATCAAGCACGACAAAATCAATGGGAACAAAGAACTTGCCTAGCTTGACCGGGACGTCTTCTACAATACCGACGGGACGAGTAATGGATCGATCCGCCATGTATAACGTCATCTTCACCGGTTTAGGGTCGCCTAAACCGATCTTCCTGCACAATGCAAGTGGTATGATGCTCACACTTGCTCCCAAGTCACATAAAGCGTCATATGTGACCTCTCCCACTCCAATGGGAATGCAAAATGACCCCGGATCTTTCAGCTTTGGGGGCATTTTCTCCTTCATAGTCTTGATGAGATCCGAAGAATCCGAACTCATCTTGACTTCACCTAAATCTTCTAGCTTCCTCTTGTTAGAGAGAAGCTCCTTCAAGAACTTGCCATAAGCCGGCATACCTACAATAGCATCAATGAAAGGTATATTAATATGCAGTTTGCTCATGAGTTCTATGAACTTACCGAATTGCTTGTCTAGGCGCGCTCGCGCTCTAGACTGAGGGAACGGTAGGGGAGGTTTGAAAGCTGGAGGAGGAACATAGACGTCTCCCTTCTCCTTCCCCTTTTCTTTGTCCTTCTCTACGGGGACTTCAACGAACGTAGGCTGCGGATCGGTGGTAGTCACTCCGCTCCTAGTTGTAATCGCCATTACCCTTCCCTTAGGGTTGTCCTCCGTCTTTCCTGGAAGTTTCCCTTGATTTCTAGGAACTTCCTCCGCATGATCGAACATTTGGTTTTCTAAAACCTTTTGAGCTTTGTCAATCTTAGAAACTCGATCATCAACCTTAATGAGGCGGTTCTCCATCCCTTGAAGCTTTCCCAAGATTGTTTCCAACATGGGATCCGGCTTCTCCTTTCCCGTATTGTTTTCTCCATTAGATGATTGCCCCTGGCTTTTCAAAGGAGTAGAGGAAGAGGAGGGTGGAGTTAGTGGATTGGAATTGGAAGGATAGGAGTTACCGGAATTTTGTTGGTTGGAGCGCCAATTGTTGTTGTTTGAACCCCGATTGTTGTTCCAATTGTTGTTGTTCCGGTTGTTGTTGTTTCCATTCCAATTGCTATTCCGGTTATTGTTCCGGTTATTGTTGTTGCGGTTGGTATTGTCACCGCCGTTGTTGTTGCCCAAATAGCCAACATCCTTCTCTTGTTGCTTTGGGAAGTTGGTCTTGATAGTCTCCTTCAACTCTTTGATCTCATTGTTGAGGGAGAAAATCTGATTTTGAGCTTCATGTGTGAGCTTTGCTCCTTGCTCCACACGATTTCCCTCCACTTTCCGGTGGGAATACTTCTCTATGACTCTTGCTTGCTTCTCAATGAAGTCCCAAGCGTCATCTTCTCTCATGTCCATGAACGTTCCACATGAGAGGGATTGGAGGTTGAATTGCGTTCCCGCATCCAGCCCCTTGTAGTAAATCTCCAGCAAGGCAAGCTTGGATATGCCATGATGAGGGCAATCCAAGAGCAAATCCTGAAACCTTTCCCAAGATTGAAACAAACTTTCGTTAGGTCTCATAGAAAAAGCATTAATCTTACCTCTAAGTTCCGCTGTTTTGGAAGGCGGAAAGAATTTGGTGAGAAACTCTGCGGAAAGGTCTTCCCATGTGTCTAGTTTCCCATTAGGAAGAGCTTGATACCAAGATAACGCTTTCCCTTTCAAGGAGAAAAAGAAAGGTTTAAGCTTGTAGCTGTTGGTAGTAGCGCTCTTCGGTCTCATCGTCTCCATCATACACTCAAAGTTTTGCAAGTGTTGGTGTGGAGATTCAGCGCTTGTACCGCCAAACTGACTTTGGCGAACAAGAGTGATAACTTGAGGGTTGAAGCTAAACCCTTGTACATCTTCAGCATCAAAATTCACACCCAAGCGGCGTGGTTGTTGTGTTGGATCCATTCGCTGGCCAAGAGTTCTCGGCTCATTATCCACACGTTCGACCCTCGCATTCCTAGGTGGAATGCGACGATTAGCAGCTCCTTGTGGATTGAAAGGATTTATATTGATCGTGGGGTCAATCTCTTCTAACGGTGGCATGGAAGAATCACTATCATCGGCGGATGAGTGGTTTCTCCTTCTAGACCTTGATCTCCTTCTCGAGGACTTCTTGCCCACCTTATCTTCAAGGTCGCTCATCTTTATCCTCATTTGGACGATCATGTCTTGTAAACCGTTGACTTGAGATTGATGACGATCCATCTCATCTTGGCGGAGAGTCTCATTCCATCGGAGTTGAGCTTCCTTCTCCGCCAACTCCGTTTGAAGATCGCGTTCGTTCCCCTCAGCCATCCTCTTTTCCTTGCGCTTTTGCCTCAAGGTTTTCTCTAGCTCTTGATCAAGAGGTAAGAGATCTTCGGTGTTTCTAGACCTGCGCATGCACTCAAAGAAAAATCAAATAACGAGAGCAAGCTCCCAAGCTTGACAACCGGCTACCGGATTCGGACGAAGCCAAATCCCCGGCAACGGCGCCAAAAACTTGTTCGCCCCTAGAGGTGTGTGCAAATAAGCTTTAAATTTATAAAACTAGAATCAAGCAAGCGAACCCGCAGTGTACGGATCGACGTAGTTAAGCAAGAATTCCAGAGTATCGAACACAGGGATTTGGGTGGAACGAACTCGGTTGCAGGTTATCAAGCAAGTAAATATAGGAGTTTTGCAAATATTGGGAAAACAACAATCCTAAAGATCCAAGTATCCAGCCGTGGCAATCGATTCAAGATATACTTAATGATATAAAGACAGAGTTGAGATATGCAAAGGTATACTAATGTAAGGTAATCGTACGGTTGAGGTTCCGAAAACCTTATGTAACTCACCTAAAAGACACTCCCTATACAGGTTGTTGAGGCTCAATATAGATAAGGTTCTAAAGACGAGGATTATCATCAAATACCTAAACTTATAATCTAAAGATCAAGACTAACTTATCCGATTGAGGTTGTTGAGGCTCACAATCGAGGTAGAGGTTGTTGAGGCTTCACTACCACCTAGAAAAGACAAGTCTAAACTAATATAAAGCCAATCTTTAACTTTAGATCAAAATAAAAGCAGGTTCGTAGACTTAAGGGAAATCACGGTTAGTTCTTGAGGTTCCACGGCCGTGGACTCAAGAACAGGCCGTAATTTAGGGTTGTCGGCGACAATTCTCTAACTCTCAGGGTCTAATCTGTTTGCGATCGATCTATCATCACCTATGCCACAACTATCAACCCTTCACCTTAGAATTGTTAAGGGTTTTTAGCCAATAACAGTCATATTGATATCAATTCAAGATTTAAAAGATAAAAGATGGGAACTTTCAAGAACTATCAATAATCTTCAAATGAATCTCAGAATCACAGCCAAGAACAAGTGTTTATCAAAAGATTCAAAACAGAGTAAACAATCACAATCTTAGGAAAGAAAAGAAACGGGATGTCAATCCGATCCTAAATCAAACCTAAGCAAGAAGAGGGATCTTCTTGCAAAACCCTCCAAGAACTTCGATCTTCCACAAACACGAAGATCACAAACAGCAACTCTCCAATACGAACTTTGATCTTCAATGAGATCTTCAAATTACCTCCAAGATGAGGGTTTGTGCGTTGCTAAACGTGGATTGTAAGCGTACGTTTGCCGCTAAGCGAGGGTTGAAAAGGTCGTAAGCGAGGTGACGGAATCTTGCTTCATCCGTCTTTTTATAATGCAGGGCAAAGTGTCGGCCCGGCCCAATCTTCAAAAGATCATGGCTTCGAAACATGGCGAAAAGATTCGCCAAGATCACGGTCGTCGCCAAGATCACGGTCGTGGAAGATTCCACGACCGTAATTTAGGGCGTGGAAACAATTACGGTTTGTTCCACGGCCGTAGAATCCCCTGGAATGAACATCGAATTTTGACTCTAAATCCACGGCCGTAATTCTGAACGTGGTTTGTGGTACGGCCGTGTTTTAGGGCGTAATTTAGGGCAAGAACGTGATTCTTCCCTAACTCGTGCATTCTTCAATCTAAGACTCCAAATTGCTTCAAAAAGTGTCCTCGATCTATGGACATATCAACTCAACTCTCCTTTGCTCGTTTCCGTTCGGAAATAGCTCCAAATTACCTATAATCAACATAGAACTAGTGTAGACATCCATATCGACAATATAGGTAATACTAGCTCTCATATGCACAAAGTTCAATCAAAGACTATCAATATGAATCAAATACGTTTAGAAAACGTGCCTAAAATATCACAATATTTCATGCTAACAATCCTCTCGAGTGCATCGAGGTGATCCTCATGTATGGTCGGGACTCTAGGGATAGGGGGTGAGGGTGATGAAGGTGAAGATGGAGGTGAAGGGGAAGAGGGTGGTGGTGCTCTAGAGGATGAGGAGGAAGAGGGATTACCATTCCTCTTCTTATTCTGGTTATTCTTCTTCTCCTTAATCCTCCCCGAAACTCTCCTCACAAAGTCCATTCTGTCAGAAATTACGGCCTGTTCTTGCAATTCCACGGCCGTGGTTCTCCCAGGAACCGTGATTCGTCTCAGAATTTCTCAAATCTCAGCAAATCAATACTCAATCTCCACAAACAGGCAATCCTAATCTAATTTCTTCCAATCTCAATCAGTTCTTCCTAAAATCTCTAACAAAAACGAACCAAATCGACAAAGATCAAGAAGAGTGGAAAAACCTATTTTTCGGATTGAAAAATCCGAATTGCGCGTTCCTTGGTGAATTTCCGCTCGATTCGTCGCTTGGATCTTGTTGGTGGTCGATTTGCTTCAGTTTAGGAAGAAGAATCGTTAAAAACGATTAAAAAACGAGGAATTGAGAGAGGAGGCGTGGATTCCGCTTTTAGGTCGTGGAAGAGGGGTTTTGTGGGTTGTTTTTGTGAAGAACGTGGTTTATATAGTCACAGGCAAAATTTTGAAAATCACGGTCTGTTGGGGTGTTCTACGGCCGTGGTTCTGTACGGAACCGTGGTTTTGGTGATTTTTCAAAGGCTTTTGGAAATTACGGGCACTGTAGCTATCACGACCGTGGTTTAGGCCGTGGAACTCTCTGTAAAGTTCCAAAGTCCAGATTTCGTCACTTTTCTTCAACATTATCCTCCCCTTTTCCTTTTCCATCGTTCCTACATCCAAAAACACGAACATACCGGAAGGAATCGAAGGCAAAAACAAAGCAAAAACGTCTATTCTAAGCTAAACTATGAATCGAAAACAAAAACAAGAATGCAATACCTTGGGTTGCCTCCCAAGAAGCGCTTTGTTTAAGGTCCGTAGCTAGACCAATCTTGCACTTATTCGAGTGCGGTAGGCGCGAACTCTTCAGTTTGGAGTTCCGGCGTATACTTCTTGAGTCGTTGGCCGTTCACCTTAAAGCTTCCGCCCGTTTCACCCCATACTTCAACTGCACCATGGGGGAAAATACGCTTAATTAGAAAAGGTCCGGTCCAACGAGATTTAAGCTTACCTGGAAAGAGACGAAGCCTTGATATGAAGAGGAGAACTTGATCTCCTTCTTTGAAGTCCTTTGGAATGATATGCTTATCATGCCAACGCTTTGCTCTCTCCTTATAGATCTTAGCGTTTTCATAAGCATTCAAGTGGAGTTCATCCAGCTCATTGATGTCTAGGAGACGCTTCTCTCCCGCTTCTTTCATGCTGAAATTTAACCACTTGATAGCCCAAAACGCTTTGTGCTCCAACTCTACCGGTAAGTGAGAAGACTTCCCATACACAAGGTTGTATGGTGTGGTTCCTATGGGAGTCTTGTATGCAGTCCGGTACACCCACAATGCATCGTCAAGCTTCAAGGACCAATCCTTCCTAGTCCTCGAAACCGTCTTCTCTAGGATTCCTTTGATCTCCCTATTTGAGATCTCAACTTGTCCACTTGTTTGTGGATGATAGGGGGTGGCAATCTTGTGAGTAACCCCATACTTAGCTAGAAGAGCTTCAAAGCGTCGGGCAATGAAGTGAGAACCTCCATCACTAATGATAGGCCTTGGCGTCCCAAATCGGGGGAAGATGGTCTTGTTAAAGAACTTAACCACCACCATGGCATCATTGGTGGGAGAGGCAATTGCTTCCACCCATCTAGAAACATAATCTACCGCCAATAGTATGTATTGGTTTCCACAAGAGGATGGGAACGGTCCCATAAAATCAACTCCCCAAACGTCGAAAATTTCCACCTCTTGGATGTTGTTGAGGGGCATCTCATTCCTCCTAGAGATATTGCCTGTTCTTTGACAAGCATCGCAGCAAGAAACAAAGGATTGCACATCTCTAAACAAAGTAGGCCAAAAGAATCCGGATTGCAATACCTTTGCGCTAGTCTTGTTCGAACTAGCATGTCCTCCACAAGGTAGTGAGTGACAATGGCAGATGACACTTTGCATCTCATCTTCCGGCACACATCGCCGAATGATGCCATCCGGACCTCTCTTAAAGAGGAGAGGCTCGTTCCAAAAGTATTCCCGGACGTCCTTAAAGAACTTCTTCCTTTGTGCGTAGGATAGTCCGGGCGGTATCTCCTGACAAACCAAATAGTTAACGAAATCGGCAAACCATGGTTCGTTACCTTTGGACATCACATCGATGAACTCCTCAATAAGGTGTAGGTGTTCATCCGGGAAGGAGTCATCGATGGGTAAATGGTCGTCCTCTAGATGTGTTAGGCGACTCAAATGATCCCCAACAGAATTTTCTGAACCTTTCTTGTCGCGGATCTCAAGATCGAATTCTTGTAGGAGAAGAATCCATCTAATTAGCCTTGGCTTCGCATCTTTCTTCGCAAGGAGGTACCGGATCGCAGCATGATCCGTGTAGACAATCATCTTTGCACCTACAAGATAAGAGCGAAATTTGTCAATAGCATAGACAATGGCTAAAAACTCTTTCTCGGTAGTGGCGTAGTTGAGCTGCGCTTCATCTAGCGTCTTGCTAGCATAGTATATGGCGTGGGTTCGCTCCTCCTTCCGTTGTCCAAGAACAGCTCCTATAGCTACGTCACTAGCATCGCACATAACCTCAAAGGGAAGAGTCCAATCCGGAGGTTGGATAAGAGGTGCTGAAATTAGAGCTTGCCGAATTGTGTTGAACGCATCCAAACATTCCTGCGAAAACTCAAAAACCGCGTCCTTCATCAATAGATTAGTGAGAGGTTTTGATATCTTAGAGAAGTCCTTAATGAAACGTCTATAAAATCCAGCATGTCCTTGGAAACTTCTTATCCCTTTCACCGAAGTTGGGGGAGGAAGTTTCTCTATGGTCTCTATCTTAGCTTTGTCTACTTCTATCCCTCTACTAGAGACTAAGTGACCTAATACAATTCCTTCCTTAACCATAAATTGAAACCTTCTCCCAATTAAGAACTAGGTTAGTGTCCTCACACCTTTGCAAAACAAGAGAAAGGTTAGAAAGGCAATGGTTAAAAGAGGAACCGTATACGGAGAAGTCGTCCATGAAGACCTCCATTATTTCCTCTATGTATTCGGAGAAGATGGCCATCATACACCGTTGAAAGGTGGCTGGGGCGTTGCAAAGCCCGAACTGCATTCTCCTATAGGCGAACGTACCCCATGGGCACGTAAATGTGGTCTTTTCTTGATCATCCGGGTGTATCGGAATCTGAAAGAAACCACTATAACCGTCAAGGTAGCAGAAATGTGAATGTTGTGCTAACCTGTCAAGCATTTGATCAATGAATGGCAATGGGAAGTGATCCTTCCTCGTTGCATTGTTGAGCTTGCGGTAGTGTATGCACATCCGCCATCCTGTCACGGTTCGGGTAGGAATGAGTTCGTTGTTTTTGTTGGTGATGACCGTCATTCCTCCCTTCTTCGGAACTACTTGAACTGGACTCACCCACTTACTATCGGAAATAGGGTAGATGATACATGCATCAAGTAGCTTAAGAATTTCTTTCTTGACAACCTCCTTCATGGTCGGATTCAACCGCCTTTGAGGTTGTCTTGAAGTTCTAAAATCTTCCTCCATTAGTATCTTATGCATGCATAGGGAGGGTTTAATTCCTACTAAGTCCTCGATAGTAGAGCCTAAAGCTTTCCTATGTTTCCTAAGGACAATCATGAGCTGATTATGTTCATCTATGCTTAGATCGGAACTAACAATAACCGGAAAGGCAGAATTAGGTCCTAGGAAAGTGTACCTTAGATGAGTAGGAAGTGGTTTGAGATCCATTGTTTTCGGAGCTTCCAATGATCCTTGAGAGGCATCCGATGTCTCCTTAGAAGTTTCTAAGGGTGATGAGTGTGTGGGAGGAGAATTAGAAGAAGTTGAAGAAGTGTCTCAATCATCCTTTTCCACAGCCAAAATTACGGTTTCCCCATGTCCTCCACGGCCGTGGTTGAGGGCGTGGAAGGGAAATACGGTTGTCACATCTTCTCCACGACCGTATAACTCCCTGGAGTGGGACACGGTTTTGGTTGTGAAATCCACGGCCGTGGATTCTCACGTTTTCTGCCTCATCGTGGAGTTTTTCAAACTCCACTTCATGCATCTCTTCTTGTGCTTCTAAGGCTTTAATTGCCTCATTGCACTCTTCTTCTTCCCCTACATTTGTTAGACTCATAGTAATGACTTTTTGTAAAGGATCGTTAAAGAGAATCGCACTTACCTCCTCCCTAGACAAACCCTCTTCATCTTGGATATCGAAAATATCCTCATCAAAGATTGGCTCCTTCACTAGAGTGGAAAGGACGAACTCTACTTTCTCTTCTCCTATATCAAAAGCGAGTCTACCATTCTTGCAGTCGACTATGCAGCCGGATGTTGAAAGAAACGGTCTTCCGAGTATGATCGGGACCGGGCTATTTGCAGGAATATCAAGCACGATAAAATCAATGGGAACAAAGAATTTACCTAGCTTGACCGGGACGTCTTCTACAATACCGACGGGGCGAGTGATGGATCGATCCGCCATGTATAACGTCATCTTCACCGGTTTAGGGTCGCCTAAACCGATCTTCCTACATAATGCAAGTGGTATGATGCTCACACTTGCTCCTAAGTCACATAAAGCGTCATATGTGACATCTCCCACTCCTATGGGAATGCAAAATGACCCCGGATCCCTTAGCTTTGGGGTCATTTACTCCTTCATGGTTTTGATGAGATCCGAAGAATCCGAACTCATCTTAACCTCTCCAAAATCTTCTAGCTTCCTCTTGTTAGAGAGGAGCTCCTTCAAGAACTTGCCATAAGCCGGCATACCTACAATAGCATCAAGAAATGGTATATTAATATGCAGCTTGCTCATGAGTTCTATGAACTTACCAAATTGTTTATCTAGGCGCACTCTCGCTCTAGATTGAGGAAATGGTAGGGGAGGTTTGTAAGCCGGAGGAGGAACGTAGACATCTTCCTTCTCCTTCCCCTTCTCTTTCTCCTTGTCCTTTTCTACGGAGACTTCAACAAACTTTGGCTGCGGATCGGTGGTAGTCACTCCGCTCCTAGTTGTGATTTCCATAACCCTTCCCTTAGGGTTGTCCTCCGTCTTTCCTGGAAGTTTCCCTTGATTCCTAGGAACTTCCTCCGCATGGCTGAACATTTGGTTTTCTAAAACCTTTTGAGCTTTATCAACCTTAGAGATTTGATCATCAACCTTAATGATGCGGTTCTCCAACCCTTGTAGCTTTCCCAAAATCGTTTCCAACATGGGATCTGGCTTCTCCTTCCCCGAATTGTTTCCACCATTAGACGATTGCCCCTCGCTTTTCAAAGGAGTAGAGGAAGAGGAAGGTGGAGTTAGTGAATTAGAACTGGAAGGATAAGAGTTACCGGAATTTTGTTGATTGGAGCGCCAATTGTTGTTGTTTGAACCCCTATTGTTGTTCCAACTGTTGTTCCGGTTGTTGTTGTTTCCATTCCAATTGTTATTCCGGTTGTTGTTCCGGTTATTGTTATTGTTGCGGTTTGTGTTATCACCGCCATTGTTGTTGCCCAAATAGCCAACATCCTTCCCTTGTTGCTTTGGGAAGTTGGTCTTGATAGCCTCCTTCAACTCTTTGATCTCATTGTTGAGGGAGAAAATCTGATTTTGAGCTTCATGTGTGAGCTTCGCTCCTTGCTCCACACGATTTCCCTCCACCTTCCGGTGGGAATACTTCTCTATGACCCTTGCTTGCTTCTCAATGAAGTCTCAAGCGTCATCTTCTCTCATGTCCATGAATGTCCCACATGAGAGGGATTGGAGGTTGAATTGTGTTCCCGCATCCAGCCCCTTATAGTAAATCTCCAGCAAGGCAAGTTTAGATGTGCCATGATGAGGGCAATCCAAGAGCAAATCCTGAAACCTTTCCAAAGATTGGAACAAACTTTCGTTAGGTCTCATGGAAAAAGCATTAATCTTACCTCTAAGTTCCGCCGTTTTAGATGGCGGGAAAAATTTGGTGAGGAACTCCGCGGAAAGGTCTTCCCACGTGTCTAGTTTCCCCCTAGGAAGAGCTTGGTACCAAGACAACGCTTTCCCCTTCAAGGAGAAGAAGAAAGGCTTGAGCTTATAGTTGTTGGTAGTAGCACTCTTTGGTCTCATTGTCTCCATCATACACTCAAAGTTTTACAAGTGTTGGTGTGGAGATTCAGCGCTTGTCCCGCCAAATTGGTTTTGGCGAACAAGAGTAATAACTTGAGGGTTGAAGCTAAACCCTTGCACATCTTCAGCATCGAAATTCACGCCCAAACGGCGTGGTTGTTGTGTTGGATCCATCCTTTGTCCAAGAGTTCTTGGCTCATTATCCACACGTTCGATCCTCGCATTCCTAGGCGGAATACGGCGATTAGCAGCTCCCCGTGGATGAAAAGGATTCACGTTGATCGTGGGATCAATCTCCTCTAGCGGTGGCATGGAAGAATCACTATCATCAGCGGATGAATGACCTCTTCTTTTAGATCTTGATGCCCTTCTTGAGGATTTCTTGCTTCCCTTATTCTTAAGGTCGCTTAGTTCTATCCTCATTTGGAAAATCATATCCTGTAGATTGTTAACTTGAGATTGATGACGATTCATTTCATCTCGGCGGATGTTCTCATTCCATTGGAGTTGAGCTTCCTTCTCCACCAACTCCGCTTGAAGATCACGTTCGTGTTCTTCGGCCATCTTCTTTTCCTTGCGCTTTTGCCTTAAAGTCCTCTCAAGCTCTTGATCAAGAGGTAAGAGGTCTTCGGTGTTCCTAGACCTGCGCATGCACTCAAAGAAATATCAAATAACGAGAGCAAGCTCCCAAGCTTGACAACCGGCTACCGAATTCGGTCTAAACCAAATCCCCGGCAACGGCGCCAAAAACTTGTTCGCCCCTAAACGTGCGTGCAAATAAGTTTTAATTATAAAACTAGAATCAAGCAAGTGAACCCGCAGTGTACGGATCGGCGTAGATTAGCAAGTATTCCAGAGTATCGAACACAGGGATTTGGGGAGAATAAATTCGATCGCAGGTTATCAAGCAAGTGAATATAAGAGCTTTGCAAATTATTGGGAAAACAACAATCCTAAAGATCCAAGTATCTAGCTGTGGAAATCGATTCAAGATATACTTAATGATGTATAGACAGAGTTGAGATATGCAAAGGTAGGCTAATGTAAGGTAATCGTACGGTGAAGTTCCAAAAACCTTATATGACTCACCTACAAGAGACTCTCTATACAGGTTGTTGAGGCTTCAATATAGAAAGGTTCCAAAGGCAAGAATTAATGTCAAATACCCAAACTTATAATCCAAGGATAAAGAATAACTAAATCGATTAAGGTTGTGACACTCACAATCGAGGTAGAGGTTGTTGAGGCTTCACTACCACCTAGAAAAGGCAAGCCTAAACTAAGTTAAAGTAAATCTTTAACTTTGGATTAAAGTAAAAGCAGGTTCGTAAACTTAAGGGAAATTACGGGTGGATCTTGAGATTCCACGGTCGTGGAACTCAAGAACAAACCGTGATTTAGGGTTCGTCGACGGTTCTCTCTAACTCTCAGGGTCTAATTTGTTTACGATCGATCTATCATCATCTAAGCCACAACTATCAACCCTTCACCTTAGAATTGTTAAGGGATTTTAACCAACAATCATCATTATGATATCAAATTCAAAGATTAAAAGATTGAAAGATGAAAACTTTCGAAAACTTTCAATAAACCTCAAACCAATCTCAAATTCAAAATCAAGAACAATTATCGTCACTAGATTCGGAATTAGAACAATAAACACAAATCTTAGATAAGAAGAACGGGATGTCAGTCCGTCTTCTAAATCAAACCTAAGTAAGAAGAGGAATCTTCTTACAAACAATCTTCCGAATCTTCAACTTTCCGTCAATCCGGAAATCTCCACAACAATCTCCACCAAAAGTGCGAGATTAGGGCTACTCCAAGGATGAGCGCAAATTACGTCTTTTGCAAGAATCGCTAAAATCTCCAAATCGCGGCGTAGGCGAAAGTGTAAAGCGAGGTCGCAAAGGTGCGTCTAAGAGAAGGTGTAAATGCGTCTAAGCAGAGGTGACGGAATCTCCCTTCGTCCGTCTTTTTATAGGGCAAGATAAAATATCGGCCCAGCCCAATCTTCATAAGATCGTGGCTTCAAAATGTGGCGAAAAAGATCGCCAAGATCACGGTCGTGGAAGGTTCCACGACCGTAATTTAGAGCGTGGAAATCAACACGGTTTGAACCATGGATTCCACGACCGTAAAAGCTTCTGGAATGAACCACGCTTCTCCTGCAAGGTTCCACCGCCGTGGAACTGAACGTGGTTTGTAGTACGGCCGTATTTTAGAGCGTGGTTTAGGGCAAGAACATGATTCTTCCCTAGCCTCGTGCATTCCTGAAGTTGACATCCATTTTGCTCCTAAGAATGCCCTTAATCCATGGACATACTCAATCAACTCGTCTTTGCTCGATTCCGTTCGGAAATGGCTCTTAATCACCTATAATCAACATAAAGCTTGTGTAGACATCTATACCGACAATATAGGTAAACTAGCTCACAATTGCAACAATGCTAAATCAAAGACTATCAATATGAATCAAATACACTTAGAAAACGTGCCTAAAATATCACAATATTTCATGCTAACAACATCTCTAACATACAACACATCCTAACCACCCTAACCTAGCTATCAACTAAGCCAAGGCCAAAGGAACGGAAGGAAGGAAGACATACCAACAAGGTATGCACTAACAGAAGCAAGAACACACGGCTGATCCAGTGAGGCGCAGGGGCGGCTCACCAAAGGCGCATGGGCGGCTCACACACCAGGCGCAGGGGCGGCTGGAGTCAGGCGCAGGGGCGGCCAACTGTGCAGAGAGTTGGTCCCGACTTCTCTTCGATCCCTTTCTCGACTCTCTTCACGTCTTCAACATAGCACAACAACATATACACATATATACACATATATGATCATCAAAAGGCTTGGAAAGGATCCACACAAGCTCAGCATGTGGTCCTAAGCTAGAAAGAAGAAGAAAGAAGCAATAAAGAAGGAAGGAAGAGAGATGAAGAGGAAGAGCTTACCACACAAGCCCTAGGCTGCAACTATGGGGCATCAGCTCGTCTATCACCTCAACATAACATCAACAACCTTTAGCAACATCCTCAAGAGCATCCAAGGCCAAGGTTACACTCAAACTCACAAAAGATCAAGAGGAGCAAAGAAGAAGAGAGGAGAAGATGGAGAACGTAGAGAGTGTGAAGAAGTTGGAAAGAAGTGGAAAACCCTCTCATCTGAAGATAGGGAAACTTATAGAAGAAGACATCCGCAAAGCACGAGTCAAGGAGTCAAGGAATGCGGCTGCTCAAGCTCAGAGCCGCAGGGGAGGCTAGCCAGGGCGCAGGGGCGCCTACCCGCTGGGGCGTCCCAGGTGCTGCGCAGGGGAGGTCAGCAAGGTCAAGCTAAGGCACACAAAAGCTCAACTAGGCTCCAAAGACTAAGGCTCTTATAATGAAACCCCTTGTATCTGATTTCAAGGCCTCCGTTTGTCCTTTGAAATGCGTCCCAAGGCCTGCCCAGCAACTACAAATACAATTTAAGCTCCATTAATCATCTTGGTTGGGATGTGTTCGTGGCTGATCCACAAGATGGTCCTTAGACTTGATGAAGGTGGACTTGGTTGAGCTTCATGGACCATGTTTAGGAAAAGAGCATCCATTTCAACTTGACGTTTAATTTGCTCTCTTGTTAGAGTCCCTTGAGGTGGTGAAGATGGAGTTAGCTCAGATGATCCTTCAGCATTCTCCCCTTCTTTGGAAAAATTCGACCTCGAATTTGGGATCATAAGCATAATCATCCGGCAAGTCAAGCACATAGGCGTTGTCACCCGCCTTGTGTAACACCTTGAAAGGCCCATTTCCTCTTGGGGAGAGCTTGGATTTCCGAAGTTATTGAAACCTCTCCTTCCTCAAATGTAGCCATACAAGGTCGCCGGGTTCAAATATAATCTTCTTGCGTCCTTGATTCGCCTTTTCTGCGTTGTATTTGCCTTTCTCCTCGAGCTTGATCCTTGTCCAACTATGTAGCTCCTCGATGTATTCAACCTGCGTTTTAGCACTTAAATCCACTCACTCCTTCTTAGGTAACGGTGTAAGATCAAAAGGCGTTAGTGGATTAAAACCACAAACACACTCAAAGGAAGAGATGGAAGTAGATGAGTGGACGACTCAATTATAGGCAAATTCAACATGTGGGAAGACATCTTCCCATTCTTTCAAATTCTTCTTGATCACAACCCTTAGAAGTATTGTTAGGGTCCTATTAGTTATTTTTGTTTGCCCATCAGTTTGGGGGTGGTTTGATGTAGAAAATAACAACTTAGTTCTTATCTTTCCCCAAAAAGTTTTCCAAAAGTAACTCAAGAACTCAACATCCCTATCACTCACTATTGTCCTTGGAATAACATGTAACCTAACTACTTCCCGAAAGAACAAATTAGCTACATTGGCCGCATCATCAGTTTTGTGACAAGAAATAAAGTGAGCCATCTTAGAGAATCGATCTACAACCACAAATATTGAATCCCTACCTCTTCTAGTCCTAGGTAATCCCACTATGAAATCCATGCTAATGTCTATACAATCCATGAGGCTTCACTTTCGATTTATCTCTATAGCACTCTAAACACCTTTTAAGCATATTTTCAACATCCCTAAGCATATAGGGCCAATAAAAATGCGAGTGCAACATAGCATAAGTCTTATCCCTCCCAAAATGACCCATTAAACCTCCTGTATGGGCTTCTTCCACTAGCAGCAAACGAAGGGAAAACCTAGGTTTGCACACCTTATCTACTCGAAACAGAAATCCGTCAAACTGAAAGAATTCATCTAAGGAACCGTTTTGCACACAAAGCTTATATGTTTCCCCAAAGTCAAGATCAGATTCATAGAGCTCCTTAATGTAAACAAATCCTAAAACCCTAGCATCCAATGTAGTTAGCTAAGTTTTCCTCCTAGAAAGAGCATCCGCAACTACATTGTCTTTTCCCTTTTTATACTTGATAACATAGGGAAAAGTCTCAATAAATTCCATCCATCTACCATGCCTCCTATCTAGTTTATCTTCACTCCGAAAATGTTTCAAAGATTCATGATCAGAATGCAAAATAAACTCTCTAGGCCACAAGTAGTGTTGCCATGTCTTAAGTACTCTAAATAACGCATACAACTCTTTATCATATGTAGAGTAGTTAAGACATGCCCCTTTAAGCTTTTCACTGAAAAAGGCAATAGGCTTACCTTCTTGCATAAGCACACCTCCTATGCCAATTCCCGATGCATCACACTCCACTTCGAAAGGCCTAGTGAAGTCCGGGAGAGCTAGTAAGGGTGCCTCGGTAAGAACCAACTTCAGCTTGTTGAAAGCACGTTCTTGAGTTGCTTCCCACACAAATGGTGCATGTTTCTTGCGAATCTCCGTCAAGGGTGCAACAATGGTACTGAAGTATCTCACAAAGCGCCTATAGAAACTTGCAAGCCCATGGAACCTCCTTACATGGCTAATGGATGTAGGTGTTGGTCAATCTCGAATAACTCTAATCTTCTCCTCATCCAATTGTTGACCTTGTGCAGTCACTCCAAAACCAAGAAATATAACTTCATTAGTGCAAAAACTACATTTCTTCAGGTTGGCATACAAGTGTTCAGCCCTAAGGGTAGAAACAACTTCCCTTAGATGTTCTCCATCCTCCAAATACAAAAAAGACTCCCAAGCAATATGATAATCGAAATGACTCCTTAAGGATATGGCTACATTAGATTTCAAACTTAAGTCATTAAAATCACAATCTGATGCATTTCTCCAAGTAGTGTCTTCCTGTTTAAAGTCCAATTCAATATCCCAATCAAAACCTTTCGCATATAACTCAAACCCATCTATTTCATCCTCAAGAAGCTCAATGTCTAGGCCTAAATCAGATTCATGTCCATTTATGTCTTTACCAAGTCTAAAACTAGAGTTTTCACACAAATCAGAAAGTAAACAACCTATGGGCAATGAAGTGCAAGAGGGTATGGAAAGGCTCCCTTGTAGATCTTCACAAGGGTCATGTGGTGCATCTAAAACCTCTTTAGCTGTCAAAGGCTCAATGTGCTCAGATTCATTACTAACGCAAGCCAATTCATTGCAAATAAGGTCATTACACTCAATAACACTCAGAACAGGCTTGGCAATACAATTGGGGCATTTCTTATGCTCAGGCTCATGCACATGTAAAATAACATCATTTTCCACAACAAATTTAACAAGTCTACGTGATTAAACATTAAAGTACAAGGTTTTGAATCACTTCCCTTTGGAGTTGCGGTAACCCCAATTGATGAAGGTGTGCTAATGGCTGATAGCGAGTTGTGTGAATCATCATGCTTGGGAAGGTCATGGCATGACCAGATTTGTTCCATCCTCGCCTTCCATGCCGTGTTCACATCAGGATCACATTGACCCTCAAAGTTGGGCATTTTCATCTTGCCAATGCCGCCTTGTACTAGTTCTCGAAGTGGCTCATGTCTCCATCCTTCATCCTCCGAATAATCCCATGGCTCATACACATAATTCTGATATTGGTTAGGATAATAATGTATATTAGGAGTAGAAGGGACATAATTACGCTCTTGGAATGCATGATTTCTTTGGCCTTGTGGATTAGGCCTTGAAGGCTGCATAGAATTGGAACTTATTCCAACCTCAAGTGTGGCCAACTTTGTACTTAGACCATCAATGCCATCTTGCAAGCTCTTGAAAAGGTTGAACAACTTGGTGTGAATCGGTTCTAAGCTCTTTGCACCTGCTGGACTTGGTGACCTATACATAATTCCAAACACTCAACACAACAAACAAACGCGTTAGGTTATATAAAACAAAAATCACCTCGCAAGTGTATCACTCAGAAAACAAGCTTCTCTCACTCTCTAGTGGTGTGATACAAGCTTGTTGATGGTTCGTCTTGTATTAATGAAAAACCTCACGCTTGTTCGATGCTTAGTCAAACTAAAGCTTTTAGATAGAAACAAGATTCGATTTCAATCACTTTAAAAACGTGTTTGACTCAACAAAAATAGGAGAAAAGACTCAAACGGAAAGGACAAATTGCACGAATGTTATATGCGACTAGATGACTCAAAATTTAGAACTCAAGATAAGCTTTGAAAGAACATACTCGTAAGACCCAAGAAGTGAACCCTAGACACCGTAGGATGAGGTTAAGGAAGGCTGAGTTATGGTGTTTGATGGCCGAAAATGGACAGTTGCTAGGTGTGGCTAGATAGGTTCAACGAGATGCTTGGTTCTTCCTCCGAATGAGACGAGATACTTGACTTAAGTCCTTTCTTGAAGTGCTTGTTGCTGAATAACACGAAAACGAAACTAGGCTAATTACTGTAATAGCTAGGATTTCCAAATTCTAATTAATGTTGATTAACTTAATCAGTGATAGTAATTGACATATAACTCGCGAAGATTGCGTAAGTGTTGAGTATAAGTCCCACCGTTATGTTCCTGGCGTAATTTTGGGTTTATGGTGAAATTTTTACTTTTTCCCCGGGTAATTATTTTTACCCTCCGGTATTATTTGAAGCATTTGGGAGCTCCAATTAATAACAATGCAATTGAGAGAAATGATCAGGACATCGGACATGTCCTAGATATGAAATAACATGGAAAGGCAAAACGGCCAAAAGAGTCGCTATTTCGTTTCATAACGGTTAAGAAAGACGGCTTAGGAATACACGTTTTCCGAGGCAATTGTGGAATAATTATCCCTACAATATTCAAGATTTATTGTTCCAATTTTGAGAAGTTTGGAGAAGGGGGTTCAACCCGCCATTGGATCGGTTAAAGGATAATTATCGACTTCGCTAAAGGATAATTATCAACTTCACTATAAATAGCGTAAAATCGTTTATTAATTCATTTCCTTTCACATTTTCTCGTAAAAGCTCTGATTTCTCTCAAACTTCAAACTCAAATCTACTCTCCGTTTCTAATCCGATTTCAATTCCGTTTGAGTTTCTGGATTCCTCTCTTCATTCTCTTCATATTGGTACCAAGGTTTTGTATTTCCGAGTAGATAAGGACCTGGTCGAGCATATATGTCACCAGGACAGTTCCGTCGCTCAGATTCCAGTGAATTTGATGTTGTACATGCGTAGCCTGCATCGTTGTGATTCCGAATCTTCTTTCAGATTGTCAATCGGGTTGGTAATGAATAAGTTATGAATTTATTCGTTTTCCGTACTGTGATTTAGCCTAAATTGACCTTAGGCTTTTCAAAATTGATAATTAAAAATTTCATTATGATCATTATATTATTCTGGTGTTTATGGGTTGTTTGTTTGATGAAATCTGATGACAGGTGGGTTTAGAAATGGCCTACGGGCAAAACGTTATTCTGGTGAAATTTAATTAATTAATTAAAGGTTAATTTTTAAATTAGGATTAAATTTGAGATTGAGGAATACTGATTAGATGCATGCTAGGTGTCAGAATGAGTTGAGGATCATGATGATGTTATGGATATCGGTTACGGCTTTAAGGTTTAGTATGTGTACGAGTATGATGAGATGTTATGTTGAGGATATGCTTTAGGCATTTATGAATGTGTTGAGGATCTGAGGTTTAGATTTGAGATATAGGTTGGTTGTGGTTGTGTGTGCCTTCCCCAAGGGAAAGTTGTGATGTGGTACAGGTTACGAGTATATCAGGTAAGTCCATAGGACTTACTTAGCATGCAGTTGTGGATTGTATGATTGTGATGGTTGTGTGTGTTCATATGATTGTGCATTTATAACCTAAACTAGACTAGGATGACCATTTATTACATTTATTTGGCCCAAGTGTATTATAACGGGCGGTAACCACCGGTCTCCGCCTGCTGGTTAGGAGGAGGTGCCTGGAAGCTAGTAACACAGGGGGGGGGGGCAATTGACGATTATCCCCAATGCAAACCCCTATGTTAATGGGGAAAGGGACGATGTTATTTAGGTTCTTCCTCGTGTTACAAAAGAAGTTGAATTAGTAATGGAATAACGTAATGAAAGATAATAAATGAATGTGTGTGGTATTGCGTGTATGAGATGTTGATGTGTGGTTGTGCTATTACCTTCATGCTTTTCATTGCTATAGCTAACGGTTTCATACCGTGTTGTAAATGATCTGCAGGTTAGGAAGACTGCAGGGTGAGACAGATGGTCTGGCCAGCCGAGGACTTATGTACATTAGGATGCGCGGGATATGGCATCTTTTGTATCAGATGTTGTGGTTTGATGTTTTGTACTCGGCTCTGAGTTTGTAAACTCTTTTGATGTATCATATACAGCTTTTATGTATTTGGTTTTAATCTACCTGTGCCTTGTTGTAAGATCTAGTGAACTTGTTGCCAGGCTAGGGTTAGGATCCATTGTGAGATCCTAACCCAATGTGACACTTCAAGTCCTATGGATTTGGGGCGTTACAATTACAAACTAAGAATAAGAAAGAATGAAATAAAAAAAATGATTCTTATTCCTTTTCTTCTTCTTTTTTTTATTTCTTTCTTTTATTTCTTTTATCTTTTTTTTTACTTTATGATTCAGGAAATCAGAAAAGAAGAATAAACAAAAATTGAAAGAAACAAAAAAACAAATTCTTGTTTGTAGATAAGTGGGCCAAGCTGTTGCAAATCTTCACGTTAAGATCAAATCTCAGCTCCTAGATTAATGCAACTTATTAAACGTGCCAGATCTATAGGAGGAAAACAACTGATTCAAGCTCTGCGCCGGATTTGTAGGAAACACGCTAAATCAACTCAGTTTTGGTGTGTATTGGATATTGGGAAACAATCTACTTCAACTACAATTATGCGTGTTCTGGATGCAGGAAAAGAAGCAGCCACATTTGGTTCTTGTTCAACTGGTTCAAGCGAGGCTAATGTGGCTGAGGGAAAAATGGTGGTTGATGGTGGTGTGATGGTGGTTGGTCCTATAGTGGTTTCCGGTGTCCAAAATTCACAATCAAAGGAACAAACTCGTTAGACTCCAACAAAGCTTAGAGTAGAAGAGAGAAACAAAAATAGACTCAAACAAAAGACAATGATCAATTACAATGATCAAAACAGAATCTTTTTGAGATTTTATAATTGATTTACCGACTCTTTTTGGTGGTTGGACGTCAACTGTGCTCTGATACCAATTGGTATGGGGATTAGCCGCGAAGAACGGATCTAGACGAACAACCTATCCTGAAGAAAGAAAAACACACGAAATTAACCAACAAGGACAGCAATGAAAACGAGAAAACAGAAAGGGACTAGAAGAACCGAAAGGAACAATGGATAGAACCCTTGGATTCGAGATCCAAGAACCAAACCAGTGACGATTCAACCCCGCTTCTTACAACTCCACAAGATCAATATGAGAATCGAGAGCACAAAGAGGATGCCCTGTGGGACATGCAACACCAATCCCAAAGGTGATTGACATACACAAGAACGAGAAAGCCAACTCACACACGCAAACTCACGAGACAAGAATGATTGAATTCTCTTGGATTCAATTCTGAAATGCTCTCTGCAGAACTTGTATAAAACTTGTCTCACTACAAAAAGAAGATAGAAAAGGCTTATATACTTCTTAGGCCTTTTCTTCTAAAACAGAAAAAAGAAACTAATTACAATAATTACATTGAGAGAGAGTTAAATAAAGCCCAGCAAACATAGAACACAATTGGGCCCAATTAAACTCTCCTATACAGCCTCTCACGTCCACATACTTAAATGACTGTTCCAGCCATGCACATGCACACACGTGAAACCCCTTGTATCTGATTTCAAGGCCTCCGTTTGTCCTGAAATGCGTACCAAGGCCTGCCTAGCAACTAGAAATACAATTTAAGCTCCATTAATCATCTTGGTTGGGATGTGTTCGTGGCTGATCCACAAGATGGTCCTTAAACTTGATGAAGGTGGACTTGGTTGACCTTCATGGACCATGTTTAGGAAAAGAGCATCCATCTCAACTTGACGATTAGCCTGCGCTTTTGTTAGAGTCCCTTGAGGTGGTGAAGATGGAGTTAGCTCAGATGATCCTTCATCACCTTTTCTTCTAAAACAGAAAAAAGAAACTAATTACAATAATTACACTCAGAGAGAGTTAAATAAAGCCCACCAAACATGGAACACAATTGGGCCTAATTAAACTCTTCTATTCAGCCTCTCACGTCCACACGCTTAAATGAATGTTTCAGCCATGCACATGCACACACGTGAGGCCCCTTGTATCTGATTTCACGGCCTCCGTCCCCAGCAACTAGAAATACAATTTAAGCTCCATTAATCATCTTGGCTGGGATGTGTTCGTGGCTGATCCACAAGATGGTCTTTAGAATTGATGAAGGTGGACTTGGTTGAGCTTCATGGACCATGTTTAGGAAAAGAGCATCCATCTCAGCTTGACATTTAGCTTGCGCTCTTGTTAGAGTCCCTTGAGGTGGTGAAGATAAAGTTAGCTCAAATGATCCTTCGTCAGATCAACTCTCTCAACCCTCGGTGGAGGCGGTGGTGGCGGCACATAAGCGGGTGTCGGTGGTAGCACATTGACGTGTACTAGTGGGTTTACTACAACTCTAATATTTCTCTCTCTTTCTTCATTTGATTGTGGAATGGACTCTCTCAGTTCATCCATGTCTGCCCGAAGTTGCTCATGTTGAGCAATTATTTCAGCTCTTTCTCATGAGAGCTTCATCTCGAATTCTTATTTGATTTTGAGCATCAACTAACTTAGCTCGAAGATCTTCTACTCCTTCATTATTCACAACACCCATCTTCTTAGCTTCTTTCAACCTTCTCTTGTAAGTCTTTTTTGGTTCAGGATTGTAAGGAACGATTTCTTTACCAGCTCTTGTTCTTCGCATAAACCTAAGGAAAGATTCTGCAAGAACATTAAGATAGAATGATCAGTAGCAAAGCCACAAGCTTCCAAATTAAGATAACCATACACTGGATTGGTCTTGACCAAATCCCCGGCAACGGCGCCAAAAGCTTTTCACTCCAAAAGGTGTGTGCAGAAAAAGCTTTAAATATATATCTTGAATTATAGACCTAACGATAAGCGAGTCTGTTGTGAGAACAAGCACAACAAAGCAATCTAACTTCAAAAGTATGCAATAGATTAAAGATAAGATCTATAGCAAGATGGGGGAATGCAGATTCTAAAGATCATAGTATCCAATTGTGGTTTCGACTCAAGATTTCTCAAGGATAACGTGGACAAAGCTGAGGTTTGCAAAGGGAAGGTGTTTCAACGATGGGATAGATTACGGGTGAGGTCTCACTATCCCCTTTCCTAAACCAAAGATCCTATCACCGGGTAACTCTCAAGGAATTAAGGAAAGGTACGAGTACTCAAACCAACACACTCCACTAAGGGTACAAAACTAACCATCACCGGGTAAGTCTCAGGTTAACTCTCAAAGGTAGGATGAAGGCACACTCGAACCCTAATTAAGAATAACCCTTTATTACCTAACACTCATAATCATAGGTAAACAAGCAAAGAAATCACATGGTAGGTCTCATCCTAGGCTTGCATGTAAATTAGGAAAGGTGCAATAAGGATAGGATTTGGCAAACTATAACCTAAACTCAGGATCGGGCAAAGTAGTGGGAAATCTCATGCTATTCTTATCGATCTCGGCCGAGATGCTGCAAGAACAGCCCGAGACGGGATTCAGTTTAAGGTTAACTCGAGCTCTCAGGGTCCACTTCAAATAAAGAGGTTCATTCTTTCATCGTCTATACCACAACCTTCAACTAATCACCCTAGAATCGGAGGGTTTTTATCTAACAATCATCATCATCAAGGTAATCCACTATATATCAAGAATATCAAGAGAAGCGAGTAGAACAATCAACAAAACTATCGCAATAATCAAAGTGAACATACCAAACAATGGTCTCAACAATGTGCTCCAGAAAATATGATAACAAACTCACAAGTAACTTCCTAACAAAATCTCACAATCTATCCTTCCTTGAACCCTAAGCAATCCTTCCTTAGATCTTCTTCCCTTCAATAGCCGTCTTCCTAACCGTCTTTAGATCTCTCTAAGATCCAGCCTCTTTTGATCTTCACATTCACCTTCCATTCTTATAGAAGTGTTTTAGGGAAAATTATATTTTATTTTCCTTGGGTTGTGAGCCTTTGACCTCGAACCAAGCTCAATAGGCAATCTCGGTTAAGATGATGCATCACTGTGTTGATCTGAGATCATTGGTGATCTACGTGCATGCGTTCATATCTTCAATTGAATCTTTCTTGCATCCTTCTAGTAGAGTTGCGATTGTTCTTCTCCTTTGTAATGCTCCACAATGTAGCTCCATAGCTTCGTATGCTCCATTTCGATCCAAAATATGCCATATTCCTACAATTACAATCAAACATGGCGTAGACCTCGATTCTTGCAAAGTAAACGAAGAACGACATAAACACTAAGAATACATGTACATGCATGCAGAATTATGATGAGAAAACGCCAAAACCATATCCAAAATTGTAACACCCCAAAACCATATATATATATATATATATATATATATATATATATATATAGAGAAATGAATGTATGTGACACAAGGACCGATACATCCCCGTCTTTGAGTGCTATATCCAATTGTACAAGTATCGGTCACACAATCCGTGTACCCAATGGGAGTGGATTGCACCCTTCCTGTAAACCAGACTGGCCTGACGACAGAGAACATCCTAGACTCCACTACGGGATGAAAGGGAAAGGTTATCACAACCACGGAGTGGGGCAGTCAATAAAACATAGGTCGGTATAAACGACAACTCATGCTATCATAGCAAACATATAAAGCACACACCACTCATGAAAACACCTAATATAAGGATGGTAGCTTACTCCTCCTACTGACTTACCTCAACCTCATAAGAAGATCAACCAAAAGCAACCTTCAATCCTGAGAGAGGGGCACTGCCTAATAACAAGGCATAGAAAGATATCAACCTCTATTCATCAAAGGGGTCACACCTAGACCCAAAGGGATCCATAGGATCATCCTCTACCTAACCTCACAACCTCAACCAACATCAACCCAAGTCCTTAAAGTCATACAAGGCATAAACCGATCATAACCTCATCAAAACACAACCTCACACATCTAGCATGATCCTATACACTCACACTAGGAAAGGAGGGAACAAAGGCATTCTAAGGTAAGCCTAGAAGCAACACATACCTGTTGAACCAAGAGAAGAACCTAGCTGATACACGTGGGTGCAGAGGCGGATCACTGGTGGTGCAGGGGCGGCTCCTGGCCGGCGTTGGGACGGCTGCAAGGTGGCGTAGGGGCGGTTAGACAGCAGAGGCACCACTTCAACCCCTTTCTTCACTTCTTCCTTCGATTCTTTTACTCCTTCTTCACTCTAACATCAACATACATACAAAACATACATATATATACATCAACACAAGCCAAACATGGCTGAAGCATGATCCAAGCCTAAGAAACCTAAGCTAACTAAAGAAAGATATGAAAAGAGGTAAGAAGATGAAAGAAGGGATGGAAGCCATGAAAGCTTACGAAGCTGAAGGTCTAGAAGCTCAACACATCACCAAAACGTCCTCAAGTTGGCTCACAAGGCTCAGCAACCATAAACATCATCAAAGCCAAGCACGAGTCTCACAAACTCAACCAAAACTCAAAGAAGATCAAAGATGATCCAAGAGAGAAGAGAGGAGAAGAAGAAGTACGCAAGAGAGAGATGAAGCTGAAATGATAAACCCTCATCAGAAGGAAAGAGATGAAGGTTATAAAGGATGAAAAGAGTAAAGCATGAGTCAACAAGTCAAAGAAAACGGCTGCAGACACACAAAGCAGTAGGAGTGGACTTTGTGAGTCGCAGGGCCCAAGCAAACCGCAAGGGCGCCTACTAGGTCATGCAGGGGCGGTCTAGGCATAAACTGGGTCCTCAGCTCACCATCTTAGCAACTCAGCAACTAGGGTCTTACAGAAATATAGACAATAATTCATGCTATCAAGGATTGAATGCGTGGTCTTCGTCAACCGATCTTCTACCACCCATATCGCATCAAAGCTCCTACTCGGTCTCAGACTGGTAATGAAATCTATGGATATGTCCTCCCACTTCCACTGCGGCACGGGCAGTGGGTGGAGCTCTCCTCTGTGTCTTTGGTACTCGATCTTGACCTATTGGCAGGTCGCACATCGGGTCACATATCTAGCTACATCGGGCTTGAGCCCACCCCAACAATAAGATCTCATAATTTCCTAGTACATCTTACTCGTGCCTGGATGCACCGAGTAAAATGTGGAATGGACCTCATGCAAAATCCTCTCTCTCAACTCTCGGTCCGATGGTACACATATATAAGCCCCTGGCGTCACAATAACCTGTCTACTCCTGTGGTAAACTACGGTGCCTCCCCTCGGGACATCTTGTCCCGGATCCTCATCAAAATCGGACATCCCTCCTGCTTCTCCTAAATCTCTCCAGACAAGTCACTCAATACCTCTAACTCGGACAAACAACACTCCGTATCCGGGAACCAGATATCCATCTCTAACTCCATCAAATCCCTTTGCAAATGTGGTTGAACCGTCAGCCGAGTTATAGCCTACTCTCGAGGGGTCCTACTACTCAAAGCATCGGCGACTACATTTGCCTTCCTTGGATGGTACAAAATCTCCAAGTCAAAATCCTTAATCAACTCTAACCATCTCCTCTGGCGGTTATTCAACTCCCGCTGAGTGACTATATACTTCAGACTCTTATGGTCTGTGAAGATGTGACACATAGCCCCATACAAGTAATGTCGTCAGATCTTCAGGGCATGGATCGCTGCCGCTAGCTCAAGATCATGGGTAGGGTAATTCTCCTCGTATGTGTTCAACTGCCGAGATGCGTACGCAATAACCCCACTCCTCTGCATCAAAACGCACCCTAAGCCTAGCTTGAAGGCGTCACTATACACTATAAAACCCTTACGCCCTCAGGTTTGGCTAAAACGGGAGCAGAGGTCAACCTCCTCTTCAGCTCCTCGAAGTTGCGGTGACATGGCTTGGATCAAACGAACTTGGTAGACTTCCTCAGCAAGGAAGTAAGTGTCCATGCAATCATTGAGAAACGGACTCTATCTTCGCCAAACCCAAGAAACTGCGCACCTCAAAGACCGTCCTAGGAGGCGGCCATGAAGAAACGGACTCTATCTTCGCCGGGTCAACCATGACACCCTCGGCGGAAACTATATGACCAAGGAATGCCACCTCGGACATCCAGAACTTGCACTTAGAGAGCTTAGCGTAAAGCTCTCTATCCTGAAGGACTCGAAGCACCGTCCTTATGTGTCCCGCGTGCTCCTCTCTACTCCGGGAGTAAACTAAGATATCATCCATAAACACTAGCACGAATTGGTCCAAGAAGTCAATGAAGATACCGTTCATCAACTCCATGAAGACGGTGGGTGCATTCGTGAGCCCGAATGGCATCACGATATACTCATAATGGCCGTATCTCGTCCTGAACGCTGTCTTCGGCACGTCCTCCTCTCTCACCACTCAATTGGTGATACCTCGACCTCAAGTCGATACGTGAAAATACCAAGGCTCCCTGCAACTTTTCCAACAGATCTTCAATGTATGGTAACGGGTACTTGTTCTTGATGGTGACTTTGTTCAATTCCCGGGAATGAATGCATAGCCTCAAAGATCCGTCCTTCTTCTTGATGAAGAGGACCGGTGCATCCCAAGGGGAAACGCTCGGGTGTATGAAGCCCTTCTCGGCTAACTCCTCGAGTTGCTTCTTTAGCTCCAACATTTCAATCGGTGCCATGCGGTATGGACCCTTGGAGATCGGCCTCGTGCCGGGCTCCAACTCAATAGCAAAATCAACCCTCCTCTACGGTGGGAGTCCAGGTGGCTTTTCAAAAACGTCCTCAAACTCGCATACCATGGGAATCTCCTTCAACAATTGTCCCGTCTCATCCTTCATGGCATAGCAACAGAAGGCCTTGCATCCCTACCCGATAAGTCTCGTGGCTCGGAGCGCGCTAATGACTGTACCGGCCTCTCGGTCCCAACCTTAGAAAATCACCTCGTCACTTGTCTCTATGGTGACGGTCACGGTCCTCCGGCTGATGTCCAAAATGGCTCGATGACGGTCTATCCAATCTATCCCTAGGATGACTTCTTCATGCACTAAGTGCATGACATAGAAGTCGGCTAACCAATCACGGTTTCCCAAACGAATGGGACAATCGTGTACCTCTTGGGTACCACTAACCCTACCCTTAACTTGTAACCCTATGATGAAGGGTATCCCACTACCGTAACTAAGGACAACCTAGCAATCATCGGATATAAAAGAGTGTGTAGCACCCGTATGAAATAATACCCGGACCGGAAAACCGCGTATCTAAATAGTACTTGTTGTTGCCTGCACCGTTGGATTAACGACACTCCTCAACTTGAAAACCTTGGCCTGCGTGCCTCTGGTCTCAGTGGTGCCTCCACCACGGCCCCTACCTCGGCCCTTCCCTTGGGCTGATCCCTGTGTACAAGCCTAACCCTGACTCCTCTATTGAGAACCTTGTGCATGGAACAGGTTGTTTGTCTAGATCCGTTCTTTGCGGCTAATCCCCGTATCAATTGGTATCAGAGAAAAGTTGGCGTCCAACCACCAAAAAGAGTCGGTAAATCAATCATAAAATTACCAAAAAGAGTCTGTTTTGATCATTGCAATTGATCATTGTCTTTTGTTTGAGTCTATTTCTGTTTCTCTCTTCTACTCTAAGCTTTGTTTGAGTCTAACAAGTTTGTTCCTTGTTTGTGAGTTCTAGACACCGGAAACCACCATAGCACCAACACCAACCACCATCACACCACCATCTTCCCTCAGCCACATTAGCCAGACTTGAACCAGTTGAACAAAAAAACCAAACGTGGCTGCTTCTTTTCCTGCATCCAGTACACGCAGAATTGAAGTTGAAGTAGATTGTTTCCCTACATCCAATACACGCCAAACTTGGAGTTGATTCAGCGTGCTTCCTACAAATCTGGCGCAGAGCTTGAAGTAGTTGTTTTCCTCCTACAGATCTAGCACGTAGAATCAGTTGCAACATTCTAGGAGCTGAGAATTGACCTTATCCTGAAGATTTGCAACAGCATAGCCCACGTTTATTTACAAACAAAAAATTTGTTTTTTATTTCTTTTAATTTTTTGGTTATTCTTCTTTTCTGATTTCCTGAATCATAAAGTTCAAAAAAAGAAAAGAAAAAGGATAAAACAAGAGAAGAAAGAAATCCAAAATCAAAAAAAAAGGAAAAATAAAAGAAAAGGAATCAAATCTATTATTCATTTCATTCTAGTTTTTTTGTTTTATTTCATTCTTTCTTATTCATAGTTTGTAATTAGCCTAGTATTATTATATTTTTTTTAGTGTTACTCAGCAACAAAGAGGACTTCAAGAAAGGACTTAAGTCAAGTATCTCGTCTCATTCGGAGGAAGAACCAAGCATCTCATTGAACCTATCTAGCCACACCTAACTACTGTTCATTTCCGGCCATTAAACACCATAGCTCAGCCTTCCTTAACCTCATCATATGGTGTCTAGGGTTCACTTCTTGTGTCTTACGAGTATGTTCATTCAAATCTTATCTTGAGTTCTAAATATTGAGTCATTTAGTTGAATATAACATTCGTGCAATTGTCCTTTCCGTTTGAGTCTTTTCTTCTATTTTTGTTGAGTCAAACACGTTTTCGAAGTGACTGAAATCGAATCTTGTTTCTATCTAAAAGCTTTAGTTTGACTAGGCATCGAACTCACGTGAGGTTTTTGATTAATACAAGACGAGCCATCAACAAGTTTGTATAACACCACTAGAGAGTGAGAGAAGCTTGTTTTCTGAGTGATACACTTGCGAGGTGATTTTTGTTTTATATAACCTAACGCGTTTGTTCGTTGTGTTGAGTGTTTGGAATTATGTCTAGGTCACCAAGTCCAGTAGGTGCAAAGAGCTCAAAACCGATTCACACGGAATTTTTCAACCTTTTCAAGGGCTTGCAAGATAGCATTGATGGTCTAAGTACAAAGTTGGCCACACTTGAGGCTTGAAGAAGTTCCAATGCTATGCAGCCTTCAAGGCCTAATCCACAAGGCCAAAGAAACCATGGTTTCCAAGAGCATAATTATGTCCCTTCTACTCCTAATATGCATTATTATCCTAATCAATATCAGAATTATGTGTATGATCCATGGGATTATTCGGAGCCTGAAGGATGGAGACATGATCCACTTCGAGAACCAGTACAAGACGGCATTAGCAAGATGAAAATGCCCAACTTCGAGGGTCAATGTGATCTTGATGTGAACACGGCATGGGAGGCGAGGATGGAACAAATCTGGTCATGCCACGACCTTCCTAAGCACGATGATTCACACAACTCGCTATCAGCCATTAGCACACCTTCATCATCAATTGGGGTTACCACAACTCCAAAGGGAAGTGATTCAAAACCTTGTACTTTAATGTTTAATCACTTAGACTTGTTAAAATCAGAATCTGAGATTGTGTTGTATGCTATCATCAGTGATGAAATAGTTGAGCATGGATCTGAATATTGGGTGATATTGAAAGTGATAAGCATGAAGTTGATGACTATGAGTTGTTTGCACATAAATCTGTTGTGGAAAATGATGTTAGTTTACAATGCCATGAGCCTGAGCATAAGAACTGCTCCAATTGTGTTACCAAGCCTGTTTTGAGTGTTATTGGGTGTAATGACCTTATTTGCAATGAATTAGCTTGCGTTAGTAATGAATCTGAGCACTTGAGCCTTCGATAGCTAGAGGTTTTAGATGCACCACATGACCCTTGTGAGGATTTACAAAGGAGCCTTTCCATCCTCTTGCACTTCATTGCCCATAGGTTGTTCACTTGTTGATTTTTGTGAAAACTCTAGTTTTAGACCTCGTAAAGACTTAAATGGGCATGATTCTGATTTAGGTTTAAACATTGAGCTTCTTGAGGATGAAATAGATGGGTTTGAGTTATATGCGAAAGGCTTTGATTGGGATGTTGAATTGGACTTTGAACAGGAAGACGCTACCTTTGTATCGACGAGTCAGTACTCGGATGTTGTTTTGTGTAACTTACATGACTATATATTGGATTGAGTAATTGTGTTTTCATGTGTTGCTTGACTATGATGATTGAGTGGTTCTTGGATGTTAGAAAGTTAGAGTGAATATTCAATAGGAAAAGAGTTAGATACTTCGATTTTAGTTATGGAAAGTTATTTGAGTAGATGCTCATTATTCTAAGTTTCGGGACGAATCTTATTTTGAGGGAGTACTGATGTAATATCCGGAAATGTAATTTCCGGTATTGCTCCGAGTGAATATAAACTTCATCGTTTTATGTGATCTTAGGTGATGCTATCAACCACATAAAATCAATAATCGCACAAAAATGTCTCTTGCAAGACTAGTAGGCCTATGCCTTTGACAAGACC
This sequence comes from Fagopyrum homotropicum, assembly GCA_033239125.1. Taxonomy (NCBI): domain Eukaryota; kingdom Viridiplantae; phylum Streptophyta; class Magnoliopsida; order Caryophyllales; family Polygonaceae; genus Fagopyrum; species Fagopyrum homotropicum. Next base: position 68,077,335 of record BSWB01000005.1, read on the forward strand.
CATGACAAACTTGTGACAAGGCCTTGACAAGCTCATTCGAGCCCACTTCCATTCTTCATGCTGAAGCCTATTTACCCCATGTTTGATCCATTCGCCAGCTTGCTTCGTTTGTGGGTCGTGCACCACTTCTTGCGTTACTTGTGATCTGCACGTCACTTGCCAACAGAGGAGAAACACCATGCACTTGGAAGCCTTTATGTCTGCATGCAGTGTGAAGACATCACGTACACAACTCCTTCAGTCTATCCTTGGATGGAAAGTGCAGTAGATATAGAGATTGCTTCCTTCTTTCTCTATACAAATCAAGTGATTCCAACATGTACCATCGCTGCCCTCTAAGTCTACATTCACCTCGTAGATCTCTCTTTCCTTTGGCACCTCAACACAGGCCATACCTTCCTTCTACCCTTCCTCTATTCACACTTGCCAGAGCATACACCAAGATCTACTTCCCTCTTTCACACACTTGGATAGCAGCAATTTCTTCTTACCTTAACCCACCAAAGGAAGACGCACTTCCCATCTGCATGACGATTAGTAGCCGACCTTAGCCCTAGCAACATTGCCAGAACCCTTGCTCCCTCTCCAGTGCACCACCGCCTTGCGTCGGATGAGGACCACCACCTACCACTTGAGCTAACAATGGAAGGCCCGGCCCTCTCCTTTGCCTTAGATATATTATTTGTCAACCTAAGTATAGTAACCCTTGCCCTCACTCTAAGTAGTTCAGTAGTGGATCCAAGCCCTGTCACCTTTATTTGTAGAGCTAATACATGAGAATCGGGTGAGCCTTCCTCCTCTTTGTACCTTACGTCTTGAGCTGTACAATCAATACATGTGGGGATTTGCTTCTCTATTTACCCTCTAACATGTCATCTGTAAGAGACTTAGTGTTCTTAGGACCCCGCCCCTGCGTTGGGTTGGCCGCAGGTGCGGCGAGCCGCCCCAACTGAGGACCTGCCCCGCGGCTATGGCGGCCTCGGCCGCTTTCCTTGACCCTGTTGACCCGTGGTTTTTCTTTTCCTTCCTTCTTAAGCTTCCTCTTTCCTTTATGATGAGGGTTCCCATTTCCTCTCCAACTTTCTCTCTATCTCACGTTCTTCTTTTTTCTTCCTCCTTTCCTTCATTTCTTCCTTGTTTTGGCTTGATCTTGGAAGGAAGGCTTTGGTGTATGTTTGATGATGCTGAGATATTGAGTTTGTGTTGTTGTTGTGCTGTGTTTGAGTTGTTGTGAAGACGTCCTTCTACTCCTGACTCAGCTGTGGTAGGTTTCTTCCTCTCTTCTTCCTTCTTTTCTTTCTCCTTGTTTCTTAGTTTAGGAATTCCACAAGATTTAATCTTGTGTATCCCTTCCTGGACGTTTGTTGATGTATGTGTTTGTATATATGTATGTTGATTGCTTCTGTGCAATAAAGAAGTGAAGAGGATTGAGAGAAGGGACGAAGAGAAGCAGAGAATCGCTCTCTGCACAGATAGCTGCCCCTGTGGCCAAACCAATGTCGCCGCCCCTGCGGTGTGCTGCACTCCTGCGTCTTCTTACTCCCGCAGCTTCGTTTGTCCAGGACATACCAAGTGAGGTATGTGTCCTTCCTTTCCTTTAACTTTGGCTTTAGAGTATTTATTTGGCTAGTGTTGTGTATGTGTGCCTGGTGATGTTCATGTTGACAAGCCTTAGGCATTTGTGAGATATGATGAGATATCGAGGTTTGGTTCAAGTTGTGGTTATGTATTATTATGGGGTTTAGGAGGTGGAATCACCTAACCTTGGATGACATTTGATAATGTTTGTGCCTTGCTGATGCAACCGCTGATCGTTTCCTCGAGGGGAAATTGTGACCACTTGTTATGGATTGTGTTTGTGACAAGTAAGTCTTACTTAGCGAGCAGATATACGTTTGAGTGTTGACTTTAGTGGTGTGTGTCGATATGTATGCTGCATTAATAACCTAACCGGACTAGGACGACTATATATGCATATTTGGCCCAAGTGTATGATAACGGGCGGTGATAACTTGTCCAGCTCAAATATGCGCAGCTAGGGGGTTCTTTATGACCAGTCCTCCAAGTGGTGATGATTGACACCATTCCAAACCTGAGGGGAAACGGGGACAGAGGCGAGAGGGTTTTACTCCTCGTGTCACAAGGAATGAATTAGAAATGGTATAACTTAATAAAAGATAATAAATGGATACGTATGCGTGTTCATAGCATGGTGTGATGTGATAATGTGTTATATGTGCTACTACTTCATTCTTATTCATGTTCTATTAGCTAACGGTTTTATACCGTGATGTAGATCTTCTCGAGGATAGGAGGACTGCAGAGTGACCCAGATGGTTGATCTAGAGCCTTAGGTTGACAACAATGGCACTTGCAATCTGCGATAAAAGGTCGAATAGATAAATAAATCGAACCCGAAAGGGGTTTGACTTTTCAAAAGGATTTTGATTTTGAAATGAGTACAATGATTTGGGATAGAGTGTACGGGAAGCCATCACCCTTATGAGGATCTCGATAATATATATATATATATATATATATATATAGCCTTATAAGTCATGTGTGCATACCCCGTAGATGGCTCGGACTAGAGCGACATCTATAGTTGTCGAGGTAGGGGTAGACCCCCTCTTCTTCCAGTAGTGATAGGTTAGGGACATGTTCCCATTGCTGATCCGCCGGCAACGGAGGAGGCTGTCAAAGCATGCAGACGAGTCCAGTCACAACGAGTCCAGTCAGATGACTCGGATCATGTCTCTATGAGGGGACCAAAGTTTCATGCGTATATTAGATGAGTGGAGGAGGCTGTCAAAGCATGCAGACGTGCCTCGGAACGTCCAACACCGGTGGGATCATCAGAGATATCCCAAGGAGTTACTCAGGTGCTAGTTACAACGGCACGCGTTGTTGAGGTTGTTAGAGCTGCAAAGAAGTATATAGAGCCTCGACTAGGCACTTGGTTGAAGGAATTCCATCACATGGGAGTACAACCTTTTTTTGGGAAGGTGGGGTTCGAGACTAAGATCTGGATTGGGCATGTAGAATCAGCCCTTGAGTTTATTAGATGTCTAGAGGACAAACGGATAGAATTAGTACAGACTCTATTCCGTGACCTAACTTAGTAGTGGTGTAGGACCATGCGGATTCGAGTCACCAACTATGACCAGATGAGGAGCATCATCAAAGAGCGTTTCTGCCCTTCCTCACTGAGGAAGGAGAAATTGCAAGACTTTATTGAGGCTAGCTTTGAGGATGTGCCGATAGTAGAGGCGATTAGCAGATTTCAGGGGGAGCTGGAATTGGTGGGTCCAATTGTACCTCCAGAGGATCAGCACGCGTATTTGTTCTGTTGTCGGCTGAGGGAGAGTACACTTTCCTACATGGCGGGTTTCCATTGCGAGTCTTTGACAGACTATCAGGTTAGAGCCTCAGCTTACGAGTGTGAGTGGGCTAGCCAGAGGAGGACTCTCAGGCGGGACGGTTTGAGAAGAGACAACGTAATGGGCAGACAGGTGTAGGAGCATCAGGGTACATGCGAGGCCAAAGACAAGTTCGCTAGATGACGAGGCTAAAATCCGATGGTCATTGTCTTTTACCTTAAGTCAGAGTAATTGCCTAACGTTACACTAGTTTGTTTGTATAGTGCAAGTAAGGGTCGATCCCAAGAGAGCTTACTCAAGTAATGATTAAGTTCAATTATCGATAAATCTAACGAAATGGGGGGGGTGGATTTGTAACGAACAAGACAAAAGCACAACAAAAATAAGTAAATATGAGATAATAGAATGTAGAAAGTAGCTACACTCGGTTGAGTCTTAGCATGCACACTACTTTGGTTGATTCTTTTTATAAGTTATTCATCAATGTCTTGTCTTGATCTTAGATAAGTGTTGAACCAACCGACATCAACACAACTTAACAAGATTAATGATCCGTAAACCTACAAGATCAAAGCACAAATTAGCATTTTAACAAAGAAAAAGAGATACAAATAAAGCATAAGCACCGTTATACTTTCTTTATAATTATATTCTTTTTTCCTTTAATAGATTAGAACCAACTTTCACCTAAAGGGTTACTACTAGATTAAGGACCCGAACCCGGAGTCAATTAATCCTAGTTCTTTGCATGCAACTAGACACTTAAGGTGATCAATCTAAATGGTAAGAAAAAGGCAGGGTGGAGTTGTATCTCAACGGGGTTCTTCCCCTGCCAATGTGGCAGGAGGTGGTCAGAGGACACCTCAACAGCAAACACAGGGGCAACAGAGAGTCCCAACCCGTCCTTTTACTCAAGGATCTGATCCCGGGCCGAGTAGAGGTAGAGGTCGTGGTGGGAGTGCCACTAACGTCAGAGGAGCTCAGGGTAGAGCTTTTGAGCTGAGGAGTGCAGAGGATCCACCAACACCGGTTACTACAGGTTCCATTCTGCTTCATTGTTTACTTGTTAGAGTCTTGTTTGATACTGGTGCTACGCATTTATTTCTGATACATTGCTAACTACATTGGATGCTAGGGTGTTAGGATTTGTTTACATTAAGGAGCTCTATGATTCTGATCTTGACTTTGGAGAAACATATAAGCTTTGTGTGCAAAACGGTTCCTTAGATAAATTCTATTTGTTTGAGGGTTTTCTGTTCCGAGTAGATAAGGTGTGCATACCTAGATGTTCCCTTCGTTTGTTGTTAATGGAAGAAGACCATAAAGGAGGTTTAATGTGTCATTTTGGGAGGGATAAGACTTATGTTATGCTGCACTCACATTTTTATTGGCAACAGATGCTTAGGGATGTTGAAAATGTGCTTAAAAGGTGTTTAGAGTGCCTTAGAGCTAAATCGAAAGTGAAACCTCATGGATTGTATACACCTTTACCAATCCCCACAACCCCTTGGGAAGACATTATTAGCATAGATTTCATAGTGGGATTGCCTAGGACTAGAAGAGGTAGGGATTCGATATTTGTGGTTGTAGATCGATTCTCTAAGATGGCTCACTTTATTGCTTATCACAAAACTGATGATGTAGCTAATGTAGCTAATTTGTTCTTTCAGAAAGTAGTTAGGTTACATGGTATTCCAAGGACAATAGTGGGTGAAAGGGATGTTAAGTTCTTGAGTTACTTTTGGAAAACTCTTTTGGAAAAGCTAGGAACTAAGTTGTTATTTTCTACACCAAGCCACCCCCAAACTAATGGGCAAATAGAAGTAACTAATAGGACCCTAACAACACTTCTAAGGGCTGTCATTAAGAAGAATTTGAAAGAATGGGAAGATGTCTTGCCACATGTTGAATCTGCCTATAATAGAGTCGTCCACTCATCAACTTCCATCTCTCCCTTTGAGTGTGTTTATGGTTTTAATCCACTAACCCCTTTTGATCTTACACCGTTACCTAAGAAGGAGCGAGTGGATATAAGTGCTAAAACGCAGGTTGAGCACATCAAGGAGCTACATAGTAGGACGAGGAGAAAGGCAAATACAACGCAGAAAAGGCGAATCAAGGATGCAAGAAGATTATATTTGAACCCGGCGACCTTGTATGCCTAGATTTGAGGAAGGAGAGGTTTCAACAGCTTCGGAAATTCAAGCTCTCCCCAAGAGGAAATGGGCCTTTCAAGGTGTTACACAAGGCGGGTGATAACGCCTATGTGCTTGACTTGCCGGATGATTATGCTTGTGATCCCCACATTCAATGTGAGGGATCTAAGTCCTTTTCCGTCCCTGGATGATGATCAAGGCAATTCGAGGATAAATTCTTCCAAAGAAGGGGAGAATGATGAAGGATCATCTGAGCTAACTCCATCTTCACCACCTCAAGGACTCTAACTAGAGCACAAGCAAAACGTCAAGCTGAGATAGATGCTCTATTTCTAAATATGGTCCATGAAGTTCAACCAAGTCCACCTTCATCAAGTCTAAGGACCATCTTGTGGATCAACCATGAACACATCCCAGCCAAGATGATTAATGGAGCTTAAATTGTATTTCTAGTTGCTGGACAGGCCTTGGGACGCATTTCAAAGGACAGACGGAGGCCTTGAAATCAGATACTAGGGGTTTCACGTGTGTGCATGTGCATGGCTGGAACATTCATTTAAGCATGTGGACGTGAGAGGTTGAATAGAAGAGTTTAATTAGGCCCAATTGTGTTCTATGATTGCTGGGCTTTATTTAACTCTCTCCCAATGTAATTATTGTAATTAGTTTTTCTTTTCTGTTTTAGAAGAAAAGTCTAGGATGTATATAAAGCCCAATTGTGTTCGAAGTGGAGTGTGATGCATCGGGAATTGGCATGGAGGTGTGCTTATGCAAGAAGGTAAGCCTATTGCCTTTTTCAGTGAAAAGCTTAAAGGGGCAAGTCTTAACTACTCTACATATGCTAAAGAATTGTATGCATTATTTAGAGTACTTAAGACATGACAACACTACTTATGGCCTAGAGAGTTTATTTTGCATTTTGATCATGAATCTTTGAAACATTTTCGGAGTCAAGATAAACTAGATAAGAGGCATGGTAGATGGATGTAATTTATTGAGACTTTTCCCTATGTTATCAAGTATAAAAAAAGAAAAGACAATGTAGTTGCGGATGCTCTTTCTAGGAGGCATACATTGCTAACTACATTGGATGCTAGGGTGTTAGGATTTGTTTACATTAAGGAGCTCTATGAATCTAATCTTGACTTTGGAGAAACATATAAGCTTTGTGTGCAAAAAGGTTCCTTAGATAAATTTTATTTGTTTGAGGGTTTTCTGTTTCGAGTAGATAAGGTGTGCACATCAAGATGTTCCCTTCGTTTGTTGTTAGTGGAAGAAGCCCATAAAGGAGGTTTAATGGGTCATTTTGGGAGGGATAAGACTTACGTTATGCTGCACTCACATTTTTATTGGCCACATATGCTTAGGGATGTTGAAAATGTGCTTAAAAGGTGTTTAGAGTGCCTTAGACCTAAATCGAAAGTGAAGTCTCATGGATTGTATACACCTTTACCAATCCCCACAACCCCTTGGGAAGACATTAGCATAGATTTCATAGTGGGATTGCCTAGGACTAGAAGAGGTAGGGATTCGATATTTGTGGTTGTAGATCGATTCTCTAAGATGGCTCACTTTATTGCTTGTCACAAAACTGATGATGCAGCTAATGTAGCTAATTTGTTCTTTCGGAAAGTAGTTAGGTTACATGGTATTCTAAGGACAATAGTGGGTGATAGGGATGTTAAGTTCTTGAGTTACTTTTGGAAAACTCTTTTGGGAAAGTTAGGAACTAAGTTGTTATTTTCTACACCAAGTCACCCCCAAACTAATGGGTGAATAGAAGTAACTAATAGGACCCTAACAACACTTCTAAGGGCTGTCATTAAGAAGAATTTGAAAGAATGGGAAGATGTCTTGCCACATGTTGAATTTGCCTATAATAGAGACGTCCACTCATCAACTTCCATCTCTCCCTTTGAGTATGTTTATGGTTTTAATCCACTAACCCCTTTTGATCTTACACCGTTACCTAAGATGGAGCGAGTGGATTTAAGTGCTAAAATGCAGGTTGAACACATCAAGGAGCTACATAGTAGGACAATGATCAAGCTCGAGGAGAAAGGCAAATACAACGCAGAAAAGGCGAATCAAGGATGCAAGAAGATTATATTTGAACCCGGCGACCTTGTATGCCTAGATATGAGGAAAGAGAGGTTTCAACAGCTTCGGAAATCCAAGCTCTCCCCAAGAGGAAATGGGCCTTTCAAGGTGTTACACAAGGCGGGTGATAACGCCTATGTGCTTGACTTGCCGGATGATTGTGCTTGTGATCCCACATTCAATGTGAGGGATCTAAGTCCTTTTCCGTCCCTGGATGATGATCAAGGCAATTCGAGGATAAATTCTTCCTAAGAAGGGGAGAATGATGAAGGATCATCTGAGCTAACTCCATCTTCACCACCTCAAGGGACTCTAACAAGAGCACAAGCTAAACGTCAAGCTGAGATGGATGCTCTTTTTCTAAACATTGTCCATGAAGTTCAACCAAGTCCACCTTCATCAAGTCTAAGGACCATCTTGTGGATCAGACATGAACACATCCCAGCCAAGATGATTAATGGAGCTTAAATTGTATCTTGTGCATGGCTGGAACATTCATTTAAGCATGTGGACGTGAGAGGTTGAATAGGAGAGTTTAATTAGCCCCAATTGTGTTCTATGTTTGTTGGACTATATTTAACTCTCTCCCAATGTAATTATTGTAATTAGTTTTTCTTTTCTATTTTAGAAGAAAAGGCCTAGGATGTATATAAAGCCTTTTCTCTCTTCTTTTGTAGGCAGACAAGTTTTATACAAGTTTTGCTGAGAGCATTTCAGAATTGAATCCAAGAGAATTCAATCATTCTTGTCTCGTGAGTTTGTGTGGGTGATCTGACTTTCTCGCTCTTGTTTATGTCAATCTCCTTCGAGATTGGTGTTGCAAGTCAAACAAGGCACCCTCTTCGTGCTCTTGATTCTCAAATCGATTGTGTGGAGTTGTAAGAAGCAGGGTCGAATCGTCACTGGTTTGGTTCTTGGATCTCGAATCCAAGGGTTCTATCATTGTTCTTTTCGGTTCTTCTTGTCCCTTTCTGTTTTCTCGTTTTCATTGCTGTCCTTGTTTGTTAATTTTGCGTGTTCTTCATTCTTAAGAACAGGTTGTTCGTCTAGATCCGTTCTTCGTGGCTAATCCCCGCATCACTTCGCGAGTTATGTGTCAAATACTATTATTGATTAAGTTAATCAACATTAATCATCATTAATTAGGATTCGAGAATCCTAGCTCTTACAAAAAACTACTTGAAGTATAGTACATCCGATGAATGTCAGTTAACATGAAAAGATAAATGCAACCAAGATTCATCGTGTGCCTTGATTTTTTCCGCAACAGGTATATCTATCTCTAGACCCATCTATCCATGTTTCTTGTGATAGATTATTTTATCACTTTGTGAAATTAATCACTATAATAACCGGAAAATTCTCTTTCGTTTATTTCCGAGTCAGACCGAATTTTGATCCGTTGACCGTTTCCTCATAATACCTAGTGTTATATATATATATATATATGTGTGTGTGTGTGTGTGTGTGTTTGACAAAGTCATGGCATGTTTTTGACCAGTCCATGACAAAGCCTTTAACAAGACCTTTCATCCCATCTTCCTTTCCTCCTTTCTTCAGTCTTTTAACCGCCTCCCTCACAACCAACGTTGCATGCCATTTGCTTCTAGTTAGCCCGCTACTTGCATTGCAGTTGAGTGGTCCATGTAATATCCGAAATTTTTATTCCGTTTAATTCCGTAGCAAACCGGATTTCGATCCGTTGATCTGTTCTCATTTTAACTAGTCGTACACACTATCTCAAATTTCTATCATTTTATGTAACTTCACTTCACAGAAAATGATAGAATGTCACATGCAAAATCTATTTTTATTCTACTTCTAGCTCATGTCATTGAAGAGAACATGACGAGACCATGGCAACATAACCGACGTGTTTTGACAAGAACATGACGAGACCATGGTAACGTCACCGACGAGTTTTGACAAGACCATGACACACTTTTGACAAAGCCTTCTTGACCACTTCAGCCCAACATTTTCTTCACTTCAACCCAACATTCTCTTGCTTCAGCCTACTCCTCTCCCGTGCTTGTGTGTTGGCCCAACTACATGTCTCAGCCCATGAAGAAGGAATAACAGCATCCGACTTTCTCTCCATCCCACGTAACGGCTGAGAGATCCCTCCGTAACCACCAGATTTCACGCAGAAGAGCACATCTTTCCTTCTATAGCAGCGTCAGATCCGTGTGTACCGTATACAACCTTCACATTCACCTACTGTTATGCTAGATTCATCACAATCCTCTCCTTCCGCAACCAATTTGTTCCCTCGATCAATTGCTTCAACTCAGCAGCAACGCACGCAGGCCAACGTCGTTCCCTTCCTCTCCCTCCACTACTGATCTACGACAGGAATCTGAGTTCTGCACGCAGCAGCGTCCGCCCTAGGTGAGTTCTCGTCCATCCTTTGCCTCATTCCTCTTCAATCTTACAATGTTTCTTATGTACGGATGTTGTGATGTCCTATGGCCTTGTACAACCTCGTTTGAACCTCAAACCCTCGCAGGCGTAGCAACGCACTAGCAACCCTTTTGATAGCATACCTAGGAGTCTTGTTGCATCATTGGTGAGTAAGTTGCCCATTTTTTTCACTTCCTGTTATGTTATGTAGAAGAGAGGCAAGTAGTTGGTTTAGGCCCTTGGATTGTATAGATGATGGGTTAGGATGCGTAGCATTAGTTGTTGTCTATGAGTGTTGAGTCAAGAGAGTGTAGGTAGAGTTGGTTTCTGAGTTGTGCTGTCGGGAATTGTAGAACCAAGGACCTGCTGTAAATAAACTCATTTTTTTCCAGTTTTGAAGATTGGAAACTATCAATCTTGGAGAAAACATTTAAGGCGTTAGATTGAAGATCCACCGTTGAAAATTTGATAGGTCGTAGATAGATATATTTAGTTTACTGTGTTAAAATTTGAGAATTATTGAACAGTCGGATTAGAAATTATAAGTTCCTTAAGTAGAGTAGTTGGTTGTTTTTCTAGCAGAGAAAATATTGGCTAAGTATAGAAATTCTGGGTGTTGTAACCAACTTTAGAGAATTTTGTAGAAGTGATGGTTGGACAGTTTTAAAAAATTCTTGTTTCCATGAGTAGAATGCATATCATAGGAGACCTATAGATTTTTATCAAAATTTTTATAAATATATTCGAGCTTCATATTTGGAGCCAAAGTTGGATTCTAGTGACTTTCTAGAAAGTAGGAAAAATGTGTAGTTTTCTAGTTTTTACCCAAACTCATCCTTAAGAGTTAGAATATGGCTTTTTAGTCCCAAATAAGAGTTTAAGCATAAATTATGATATTTTTGGAAATTTCGGGACCAATGGTAAAATAGTCATTTTACCTTTAATGTGTATTGCGGTAGTTTCTCTTCTGATAGGATCTTACATCTTAGAAGACTTAGACTTCTAAGTACCTAAGAAATGTGTTGATCCACTTTCCTCTTTTGACAGGCAACTGAGTTTCTACAGTTACGAAATCGAGTTGTGATTGAGAAAGTCGAGACTTGATTCAGGTAAGTCCTTTGGGCTTACTTAGCTAGCTTTCAGATATGAGTGTGAATAATGATAGTGGTGTTTGAATGATGTGTGTATTAGTGTATTTAACAGTAATCATCGACCGACCTACAATCTGGCCTAAGAGTAACGGGCGGTGGCATTCTGCTCAGTTAGCCTGAGGGTGTTGGGGGTTTCTTTCGGAACTACTTCATACTTGGTTTGTGGGGACGCCACCGGCGGAGGTGTGCCAAACCATCACTAGTTGGATAAGGAACGGAGGCGAGAAAAAAAAAAGAAGAGTGGCAAGGTGAAAACCCGGAAGATGGGAACTATATCTTGCCTGTATAGTTTTTAATTGTGTGTTGCTTTGAGAATTCTAGTCGTATTTTCATGTTGAGATTCAGTTATAAGAAAAAAAAAAGAAAAAAAAAGCCAAAGAAATTGAAAAAAGGCAAGAAATCCTTGGATAAACCGAAAACCCAAAAGGTCGGTTTAGGTAAAAAGAAGTTAGTCCGACCAACTCTAGGTTGGTGCAAAAATGGACTTGAGGGATGTGAGGAATTTGTGATATCATTAAGAAAATAAGAAGAGTGGCAAGGTGAAAACCCGGAAGCGCACCTTGGCAAAATGAGCGATACCGAGTGTAGGTTCTCCTTCTGACGTTGGCGGCATAAGAAGGGAGTCATAAGGAGGTTGTCCGGGTATGTCACTCTTGGAGCAATAAGGATGGTAGTTCTCACTTTCTTCTCATTTTCTCTCTTTTCTCTCTTTCTTCCTTGGTTTTTTTCTCTTGATTCGTTTATCTTATCTTCTGCACCATGTTTCCTGAGGCTTTTAGTTTTTGAACTATAGTCATATATGCTACCCGGGACGGGTAAAAGGTCTATGTATGGGGGAGTTTGATAGGTCATGGAATCACTATCAATTAGGAAGTTTTTAGCGTCTTTTTATTGTCTTAGAGTCGGTTTGTGTTGCTAACATCTTAATCCAGGAGAAGTCTAAAAGAAGCAAAAGAGATGTTAGAAGCACTTGCGAGTTGAAGATCATTCACGAAGACAAGCTTCTGTTGTCACACCGTCCCCGCGGAGAAGTGTCACCGCCCCTGCGGGTGGCACTACACTCCAGAACGCAGCATGCGCCTTCGCCAGTGCTCGGAACAAGCATGTCACCGCCCCTGCGGCCATCCTTTGACGCCCCTGCGGTGACTTACCCTGAAGAAGCGAAGGCGGTGCCCTTGCGCCTCTACATGCGGACCAACCTGCGGAGCTGTGAAGCCGAAGAGCCAGTGTCACCGCCCCTGCGGTGACATTGGGCTGCCCTTGTGGCTCGACATCAAAAGCGATAGAAAGATGAAGAGTAAGACGTTTGAAAGCATTAAAGACCCGCCCCTGCGGGACTGCCAGGCAGCCCTTGCGGCCAAAAAGAAGATCAAGCGTTTTGGCCTAAACTGCCCCTGCGGCTCTGCAAGGCCGCTCCCGCAGTTTAGCGCCAGAGGACTTTACTCCGACTGTTTGCACCACCTTTATGGCATTTAAAGGTAGTTGTTTAGGACGGCCATTTACTCCCATTTACCGTCAATTTTAGCATAAATAGTGTAACATCCCAAATCTTACAATGGATCTTGACCCTAGCCTGACAACAAGTTCACTAGACCTTACAACATGGAACTGAGAGATATAAAACAAATACATAAAACTGTATAAACTGTACAACCAAAAGTTAATAACACCATAGCTGAGTATAAACCACAACATCCTCACACAGGAGGTAACAAAAGATCATCCTCACGCAGGAGGGAAAAGTAAACAATCCTAAAAGACCACAACCAGCCTATGTACGAGAGGTCCTCGGCCTGACACTCTGCTAGATCACCCAACAGCACGCCTATCTTGTGGGGCATCTACAACATGGTAATAAACCATTAGCTAACCGTACATATATAGAGTAATGCATAAGCACATACACAATCATAAAAAGATAGACACATCAGCATAATATCACACATTTACCCATTTATCATCTTTATATAATAACCATTCACTAAAATCGTATATATATAGTTAAACGAAAGTATGTGACACGAGGACCGATACATCCTCGCCTATGAGCCTGATAGCCAGCTGTACGAGTATAAGTCACACAATCCGTGTACCCAATGGGAGTGGATTGCGCCCTTCTTGTAAACTAGTTTTGCCTGACATCAGAGAACCTCCCAAACTCCACGGCGGGATGAAAGGGAAAGGTTATCACAGCCACGCAATGGGGCAGTCAATAAAACATAGGTCGGTATAAACGACATCTCATGCTATCATAGCAAACATATAAAGCACCCACCACTCATGCAAACACCCAATATAAGGATTGTAGCTAAATAAGCCCTACGGACTTACCTCAACCTCGTACAAAGCTCAACCACAACTCGATCACCTCAACACTGGAGGAACAACACAACCTATAGACAAGGTATAAGAGATACATCAAACTCCTATCAATACAAGGGTCACACCTAGACCCAAAGGGATCCATAGGGATCATACGCAACCTCAACACCTTAACCAACAACAACCTAAGTCTTTAAAGCCGTACAAGGCATATATCGATCATAACCTCATCCAACACATCCTCACACATCTAGCATGATCCTATACACTCACACTAGGAAAGGAGAGAACAAAGACATCCTAAAGCAAGCCCAGAAGCAACACACACCTGCAGAACCAAGTGTAGAACCTAGCTGATGCACGTGGCCGCAGTGGCGGATCCCAGGTGGCGCAGGGGCGGCTGGACAGCAGAGTACGCCACTTCAGCCCTTTCTTCACTTCTTCCTTTGATCCCTTCACTCCTTCTTCACACCAACGCCATTCATTCATAAACATACATATATACATAAACATGAGCCAATCATGGCTGGAGCAAGATCCAAACATAAGGAATCTAAGCTAGACTAAGGAAGAGAAGAAAAGATGATGGAAAGAAGAAAGATAGGTGGAGATAGAAGAGAGCTCACCAGCTGAACCTATGCAGAAGAAAAAAACCCTCACCAAGATCTCCAAGCTGGGTCAACAAAGTGCAATATCATCATCATCAACAATCAACAACAAGCTAAGCATCAAAGCTTCCAAACTCACACAAAACTCACCCAAGCTCAAGAAAATATACAAAGAAAGAAGAGAGGAGAAGATGAACGTTGGGAGAGAGATGAAGTTGTGGAGAGAGATAGCCCTTATCAGAAGAAAGAAGATGAGCTTATAAAGGGGTGAAAAGGGTAAAGCACGGGTCAAAGGGCCAAAGAAGACGGCTGCAGCTACACAAAGCCGTAGGGGCGGACTCTGTGAGCCGCAGGTGCGGCCCAAGCAACCCGCAGAGGCGTAAACTGGGTTACGCAGGGGCGGTCCAGGCTGAAAAGGGTAAAGCACGGGTCAAAGGGCCAAAGAAGACGGCTGCAGCTACACAAAGCCGTAGGGGCGGACTCTGTGAGCCGCAGGTGCGGCCCAAGCAACCCGTAGAGGCGTAAACTGGGTTACGCAGGGGCGGTCCAGGCTGAATCTAGGTCCTCAGCACACAAACTTAGCAACTCAGTAACTAAGCTCTTACATCTCACCCCCCCTAAAAACAAGTTTTGTGCCGAAACTTGCAAAATCCCAAATCCTCTCGGACCCATAAGCCGAGGTATAACTCTCTCTCTCTCTCTATCGGAGGTATAATATCTCCTCTCAGAAGTTCCTAATCTATATCAATATATAACCTCAAACATAAGCATGAAGGAATCATGAACTCCAGAAAACAGAGCCATAACGCTACCCATAGGTGATGCGGGGATTAGCCGCGAAGAACGGATCTAGACGAACAACCTATTCTGAAGAATGAAGAACACACAAAATTAACAAACATGGACAGCAATGAAAACAAGAAAACAGAAAAGGACAAGAAGAATCGAAAGGAACAATGATAGAACCCTTGGATTCGAGATCCAAGAACCAAACCAGTGACATTTCGACCCCGCTTCTTACAACTCTACACAATCGATATGAGAATCGAGAGCACGAAGAGGGTGCCTTGTTTGACTTGCAACACCAATCCCGAAGGAGATTGACATACACAAGAACGAGAAAGCTAGATCACACACAAACTCACGAGACAAGAATGATTGAATTCTCCTTGATTCAATTTTGAAATGCTCTCAGCAAAACTTTTATAAAACTTGTCTAACAACAAAAGAAGAGAGAAAAGAAACTAATTAAAAATTATTACATTTCAAGAGAGTTAAATAAAGCCCAACAAACATAGAACAGAATTGGGCCTAATTAAACTCTCCAATTCAGCATCTCACATCCACATACTTAAATGAATTTTCCAGCGATGCACATGCACACACGTAAAACCCCTTGTATCTGATTTCAAGGTCTCCGTCTGTCCTTTAAAATGCGTACCAAGGCCTGCCCAGCAACTAGAAATACAATTTAAGCTCCAATAATCATCTTGGCTGGGATTTCTTCGTGGCTTATCCACAAGATGGTCCTTAGACTTGATGAAGGTGGACTTGGTTGAGCTTCATGCCATGTTCAGGAAAAGAGCATCCATCTCAGCTTGACGTTTAGCTTGCACTCTTGTTAGAGTCCCTTTAGGTGGTGAAGATGGAGTTAGCTCAGATGATCCTTCATCATTCTCCCCTTCTTTGGAAGAATTCGACCTCGAATTGCCTTGATCATCATCCAGGGACGGAAAAGGACTTAGATCCCTCACATTGAATGTGGGATCGCAAGCATAATAATCCGGCATGTCAAGCACAAAGGCGTTGTCACCC
This sequence comes from Fagopyrum homotropicum, assembly GCA_033239125.1. Classification (NCBI taxonomy): domain Eukaryota; kingdom Viridiplantae; phylum Streptophyta; class Magnoliopsida; order Caryophyllales; family Polygonaceae; genus Fagopyrum; species Fagopyrum homotropicum. The sequence continues at coordinate 68,093,270 of BSWB01000005.1, forward strand.
ACCTTGTGTAACACCTTGAAAGGCCCATTTCCTCTTGGGGAGAGCTTGGATTTCCGAAGCTGTTGAAACCAATCCTTCCTCAAATGTAGCCATACAAGGTCACCAGGTTCAAATATAATCTTCTTGCGTCCTTGATTTGCTTTTTCCAAAAGTACCTCAAGAACTTAACATCCCTATTGTTCGCCCCTAGAGGTGTGTGCAAATAAGCTTTATATTTATAAAACTGAAATCAAGCAAGCGAACCCGCAGTGTACGGATCGATATAGTTAAGCAAGAATTCCAGAGTATCGAACACAGGGATTTGGGTGGAACGAACTCGATTGCAGGTTATCAAGCGGTTATTATGAGAGTTTTGCAAATATATTGGGAAAACAACAATCCTAAAGATCCAAGTATCCAGCTGTGGCAATCGATTCAAGATATACTAATGATGTAAAGACAGAGTTAAGATATGCAAAGGTATACTAATGTAAGGTAATCGTACGGTTGAGGTTCCAAAAACCTTATATAACTCACCCAAAAGACTCTTCCTATACAGGTTGATGAGGCTCAATATAGAAAGATTCTAAAGACGAGAATTAGCATCAAATACCCAAACCTATAATCTAAAGGTCAAGACTAACTTATCCGATTGAGGTTGTTGAGGCTCACAATCGAGGTAGAGGTTGTTGAGGCTTCACTACCACCTAAAAAAGACAAGTCTAAACTAAGTTAAAGCAAATCTTTAACTTTGGATCAAGATAAAAGCAGGCTCGTAAACTTTAAGGAAATTACGGTTGGATCTTGAGATTCCACGGTCGTGGAACTCAAGAACAGCCCGTAATTTAGGGTTTTCGGCGACAATTCTCTAACTCTCAGGGTCTAATCTGTTTACGATCGATCTATCATCATCTAAGCCACAACTATCAACCCTTCACCTTAGAATTGTTAAGGGTTTTTAGCCAATAACAGTCATATTGATATTAATTCAATATTTAAAGGATAGAAAATGGGAATTTTCAAGAACTATCAATAATCTTCAATCGAATCTCAGAATCACAGCCAAGAACAAGTGTTTATCAAAAGATGTAAAACGAGATAAACAATCACAATCTTAGGAAAGAAAGGAAACGGGATGTCAATCCGATCCTAAATCAAACCTAAGCAAGAAGAGGAATCTTCTTGCGAAATCCTTCAAGAAACTTCGATCTTCCACACGAAGATCACAACAGCGACTCTCCAACACGAACTTTGGAACTTCAATGAATTCTTCCAAATCACCTCCAAGAATGAGGGTTTGTGTGTTGCTAAGCTTGCGTTTTTGCCGCTAAACTTAGGGTTGAAAGGTCGTAAGTGCGGGAGCGAGGTGAGGTGACGGAATCTTGCTTCATCCGTCCTTTTTATAATGCAGGGCAAAACGTCGGCCCGGCCCAATCTTCAAAAGATTATGGCTTCGAAAGTGGCGAAAAGATTCGCCAAGATCACGGTCGTGGAAGTTTCCACGACCGTAATTTTGAGGCGTGGAAACAAACACGGATAGCTTCCACGGCCGTAATATCCCCTGGAATGAACATCGAATTCTGCATCAAGATCCACGGCCGTAATTTAGGGTAAAACCGTGATTCTTGCCTTCATTCGTGCATTCCTCAATCTAATACTCCAAATTGCTTCCAAAAGGTGCCCTTGGTCTATGGACACATCAACTCAACTCTCCTTTGCTCAATTCCGTTCGGAAATAGCTCCAAATCACCTATAATCAACATAGAACTCGTGTAGACATCCATATCGACAATATAGGCAATACTAGCTCATATATGCATAAAGCTCAATCAAAGACTATCAATATGAATCAATTGCGATTAGAAAACGTGCCTAAAATATCACAATATTTCATGCTAACAAATAACCCCATACTTAACACTTGCTTGTCCCTAAGCAAGGTCTTTCAAAAAGCTTTAAAACAAGAGTTAGGATGAAATATGTGTACCTTCTTTTGGATGAAAGTGACTTCTAAAGAATAGATCATTCTCAAACCTTGCTTCAATCGTTTCAAACTTTCACACACTTAATTAGAGAGTAAGAGGTAAAGAAGAATCATGAACCAATTTAACTTCCAAACAAGCATTATAACCTTCAAACATTATCAAAATCAATCATAAGAATTTCAATTTAGATCACCAAGCCATATAACATTCTTTTGATCATAAGGACTTTCAAAGAAAAGGTCTAGAGCATGGAAGGGTAGGGAAAACTTTAAGGGAGAGTGGTGCATAAATCCGGGAAAGTGGACAACTACCTTCTTCTTCTTTTGCGGTTTCCGCAACACTTCACTTAGAGCTTCGCTCTCTCCTTTTTCGACTTTACTTTTGGAGTTATGGATAGAGGTGCACAAAAACCGAAGCCTAGGAGATTGGCGTTTCTCATTTTTGCGAGATGCCTCAAACCCTTAGCGCACATACCATAATCCGCTAGGAATATCGCTCAATCCGACTTTGGCAAGACACAAACACCCGGCTATGTGAATGGTGCCGAGTTACTCATCGTCATGATTGACTTCCCCAAACCTATAATTTCTTTCTATTCAATTGATTGCAAATACTTGCTCTCATGGCCCTCCCACATCAAACATGCCTTTTTTTCTCATTTACTTTCCAAGTTCCCGGATGGGTAAGGGAGGCTAATATTTCAATGAGGAGTTAGATGATTCAAAGGAAGAAGAAAGAAAATATCGAATTGCCTTAATCATTTCAACAAGAAGTATAGGAGCTTATAATGTGATTTCAACTTCAATTTCTTACATGATTTAGGTAACAATTCTCACATTATACAACTTGCAAAAGAGGTAAAATTCATTCATTCAAATCCTTTTCGAATTACCATCCTTTCAAGCATGCAATTGTTATCAACTCAATTCGCAAGTAATGATTATCATGGAAATCATATCGATTCGTTAGAAGCATCAAATTTTTAAAAATTTTTCAATTTTTATGAGTTTTTAAAGTTCTTTTTCATGCAATGCAAGAATAAAACGTGTAACATACAATGAACATGCAAGGATAGTCTCGGAATAGAAGCAACATATAGAGTAGAGTTATTACAAACGTTTAGTACATCCCACCCCATACTTAGGACGAACATTGTCCCTAATGTTCACAAGAAAGAACAAAAGAAAGAGAAGAAAAAGAAAACTCACAAATGGTGGCGGGAATGTCTAAAACGAGCTGTCCGGTCATCTATCACTGCGGTGCCGGTGGAGGTGGAAATGGAGAGAAGCTCGGATCATAGTACCGCCCAAACTGCTGGCGGTAGACGTCCCTCATCATGTGGTCGAGGTCGTCGAAACGTCTGTCTCTATCATCCGCCCGGATCTCTAGTGCTCCGACTCTCTCTGAAAGTCCGGTAGCCCAATCCGGCATCCTCTCATACCACCCAGGGGGGTGATCATACCATCCGGGAGCATCTGCTGGTGCTGGCTGCGGTGGTGGTGGTGGTGGTGCTGCTGGCTGCGTGGTGGACCAAGGAGGGGGTGTCTCGTACCAGGTGGGAGGTGTAGTCATCCACGTGGGCCTCTCACTCACGCTAGCGCGGCGAGATGACGAGCCTGAAGCTCTAGCCGGACGCGGAGAGCGTCTAGGTACATCCTGGGCCGTATCCGGCTGATCCGGAAACGTGCCGAACTCCTGCTCTGCTCCTCCACCACTCTCATACTGATCTCCCATATCCTCCTCATCTACTACCGGCGGTGGAACGTAAGGGGGAGCTACAAGCCTGTTCGCATGCATCGCAGCGAACGTCTCCTTCCAGTTGTGGCGTCCCGCCACAATGGAATACTCCGGCAGCCACTCAATACCCCTACCGGTCCTACTCTCCCAGGGCATGCCCGCATAAGGCGGACCTCTATGTGTGGGGAAGATGAGTCCCCTAACCATGAAAGCGTGTAGCCCTAATGGAACTGCCGGTATACGTGTGCAAGCCGAGAAGTCCACTCCAAAAGTCCTAGCTATGTGGGTCACTATCCCACCGTATCCAATGTTCCCTCTCGACTTGTTCTTGAGCTTGCTCATTGTCGCCGCCAAAAGAGTAGCACAATCGGCGCGGCATCCGTGGAGCATAGCATAGAGAAGGAATAGCTCATCCGTCTTGATCTTTTGGGGCGTCTCCGTCCTAGGAAAGAGACACTCCGAAAGAACACGGTGAGCTATCTTCAAGGCCAAATGGTACATCAATTTGGCCTTGGTATCAGCTGGATGCCAACGGTCCTCGTCGGCATAGATCATCGCCACATCCTCCCAAAAATCCTTAGCAGAAACGTTCCTAGGGAGGCGACCGTTGTAGGTCTCATGGAACCCAAAGATGGTCCCGAACTCAACAATGCTAAGCTGGTAGTCTCTATTCATGAGACGGAAGGAGACAGTCCTATCGACATGGCTGTGCTCAAAAGACGTCACAACCTCTCGGGTGATCTCCTCATAAGCGTCCTCACGAATGTTCGTGAAGACAAGCAAACCGGCTCTATCCAAGAGCCAAGTAAGGTCATCCACTATGTTGAGAGGATGAAGATCCTCCAACAACAAGTACCTAGGGCCAATCACTGCCCTCTTCTCTATCCTCTCAAATGCAGCTTGGTGGTTTTCGTGTATGATCGGGATGCTGGATGGAGGTGGTGAGGATGGAGGTGAAGATGGGGGTGAAGGTGAAGGGGATGAGGGTGGTGGTGGTGCCCTAGATGTGGAGGGGTTACCCTTTCTCTTCTTATTCTGTTCCCCTTTCTTTTCTTTAATCCTCCCCGAAACTCTCCTCACGAAATCCATTCTGTTGAGAATTACGGTCTGTTCTTCCTAAACCACGGCCGTGGAATCTGTGTAGACCGTAATTCGACACGGAATTTCTCAATCCTCAGCAAATCAGCAATCAAACTCCACAACAGGCAGTCCTAATCTAATTTCTTCCAATCTCAATCAGTTCTCCCTAAAAATCTCTAACAAAAACGAACAAAAACGACTAGAATCAAGAAGAGAGCAAAAACCTCTTTTTCGGATTGAGAAATCCAAAATGCGGAATTGTTGATCGTTTTCCGCGTGATTCGTTGCTTGGATCTTGTTCTTGGTTGGAATTGCTTCAGTTTAGGAAGAAGAATCGTTAAAAACGATTAGAGAATGAAGATTTGGGATGAGCTGCGTGTTTTCGGTATTTAGGGCGTGGAAATTGGGGATTTTGTGGTGTTTTTGTGGTGAAGTGTGGCTTTTATACTCGCAGGCAAAATTTCAAAAATCACGGTTTGTCGGGGCATTCCACGGCCGTGGAAATGTACGGACCCGTAATTTTTGTGATTTTTCACAGGCTTTTGAGAATTACGGCCACTGTAGCTATGACGACCGTAATTTAGACCGTGGAACTCTCTGTAAAGCTTCAAAGTCCAAATTTCGTCACTTCTCTTCGTCATTATCCCTCCCTTCTTCTTTTCCATCGATCCTACAACCAAAAACACGAACATACCGGAAGAAATCGAGGCAAAAATAAAGCAAAAACTTCTATTCTAAACTAAACTATGAATCGAAAGCAAAAACGAAAATACAATACCTTGGGTTGCCTCCCAAGAAGCGCTTTGTTTAAGGTCCGTAGCTAGACCAATCTCGCACTTATTCGAGTGCGGTAGGTGCAAACTCCTCAGCTTGGAGTTCCGGTGAGTACTTCTTGAGTCGTTGACCGTTCACCTTAAAACTTCCGCTAGCTTCACCCCATACTTCAACTTTCAAGCATTTGATCGATGAATGGCAATGGAAAGTGGTCCTTCCGCGTTGCATTGTTGAGCTTGCGGTAGTCTATGCACATTCGCCATCCAGTCACGGTTCGGGTAGGAATGAGTTCGTTGTTCTTATTGGTGATGACCGTCATTCCTCCCTTCTTCGGAACCACTTGAACCGGGCTCACCCACTTGCTATCGGAGATAGGATAGATGATACCTGCATCAAGAAGTTTAAGAATTTCTTTCTTGACAACCTCCTTCATGGTCGGATTCAACCGCCTTTGAGGTTGTCTTGAAGTTCTAAAGTCCTCCTCCATTAGTATTTTGTGCATGCATAGGGAGGGTTTGATTCCTACTAAGTCCTCAATAGTGTAGCCTATGGCTTTTCTATGTTTCCTAAGGACAATCATGAGCTGTTCATGTTCATCTATGCTTAATTCGGAACTAACGATAACCGGAAAGGTAGAATTAGATCCAAGAAAAGCGTACCTTAGATGAGTAGGAAGTGGTTTAAGTTCCATTGCTTTCGGAACTTCTAATGATCCTTGAGGGGCTTCCGATGTTTCCTTGGAAGCTTCTAAGGATGTCGAGTGGATTGGAGAAGAATCAGAGGAAGTTGAAGGAGCGTGTCGATCGTCCTTTTCCACGGTCAAAATCACGGTTTCCTCTGGTTTTCCACGGCCGTAATATCCTCTGGAATGGAGGTCGAATTTGGTCATGGAATCCACGGCCGTGGAATACAGAGTATGACCGTGGATTCGAGTGTTTTCTGCCTCATCGTGGAGTTTCTCAAACTCCACTTCATGCATCTCTTCTTGTGCCTCTAAGGCTTCAATTTCCTCTTTGCACTCTTCTTCTCCTCCTACATCGGTTAGACTCATAGTAATAACCTTTTGCAAAGGATCGTTAAAGAGAATCGCACTTACCTCCTCCCTAGATAAACCTTCTTCGTCTTGGAAATTGTAAATCTCCTCATCAAAGATTGGCTCCTTCACTAGAGTGGAAAGAACGAATTCTACTTTCTCTTCCCCAATGTCAAAAGCGAGTCTCCCATTCTTGCAATCGACCATGGAGCCGGAAGTTGCAAGAAACGGTCTTCCGAGTATGATCGGGACCGGACTATCCGCAGGAATGTCAAGCACGACAAAGTCAATTGGGACAAAGAACTTGCCTAGCTTGACCGGGACGTCTTCTACAATACCGACGGGACGAGTAATGGATCGATCCGCCATGTATAACGTCATCTTCACCGGTTTAGGGTCGCCTAAACCGATCTTCCTGCACAATGCAAGTGGTAAGATGCTCACACTTGCTCCCAAGTCACATAAAGCGTCATATGTGACCTCCCCCACTCCAATGGGAATACAAAATGACCCCGGATCTTTCAGCTTTGGGGGCATTTTCTCCTTCATAGTCTTGATGAGGTCCGAAGAGTCCGAACTCATCTTGACTTCTCCAAAATCTTCTAGCTTCCTCTTGTTAGAGAGGAGCTCCTTCAAGAACTTGCCATAAGCCGGCATACCTACAATAGCATCAATGAAAGGTATGTTAATATGCAATTTGCTCATGAGTTCTATGAACTTACCGAATTGCTTGTCTAGGCGTGCTCGCGCTCTAGATTGAGGGAATGGTAGGGGAGGTTTGAAAGCCGGAGGAGGAACATAGATATCTTCCTTCTCCTTCCCCTTTTCTTTACTTTTCTCTACGGGGACTTCAACAAACGTAGGCTGCGGATCGGTGGTAGTCACTCCGCTCCTAGTTGTAATTGCCATCACCCTTCCCTTAGGGTTGTCCTCCGTCTTTCCTGGAAGCTTCCCTTGATTTCTAGGAACTTCCTCCGCATGGTTGAACATTTGATTTTCTAAAACCTTTTGAGCTTTGTCAACCTTAGAAATTTGATCATCAACCTTGATGATGCGGTTCTCCAACCCTTGAAGCTTTCCCAAGATCGTCTCCAACATGGGATCCGGCTTCTCTTTTCCCGTGTTGTTTCCTCCATTTGATGATTGCCCCTGGCTTTTCAAAGGAGTAGAGGAAGAAGAGGGTGGAGTTAGTGGATTGGAATTGGAAGGATGGGAGTTACCGGAATTTTGCTGATTGGAGCGCCAATTGTTGTTGTTCGAACCCCGATTGTTGTTCCAATTGTTGTTGTTCCGGTTGTTGTTGTTTCCATTCCAATTGTTGTTCCGGTTATTGTTCCGGTTGTTGTTGTTGCGGTTGGTGTTATCACCGCCGTTGTTGTTGCCCAAATAGCCAACATCCTTCTCTTGTTGCTTTGGGAAGTTGGTCTTGATAGTCTCCTTCAACTCTTTGATCTCATTGTTGAGGGAGAAAATTTGATTTTGAGCTTCATGTGTGAGCTTTGCTCCTTGCTCCACACGATTTCCCTCCACTTTCCGGTGGGAATACTTCTCTATGACTCTTGCTTGCTTCTCAATGAAGTCCCAAGCGTCATCTTCTCTCATGTCCATGAACGTTCCACATGAGAGGGATTGAAGGTTGAATTGCGTTCCCGCATCCAGCCCCTTGTAGTAAATTTCCAGCAAGGCAAGCTTGGATATGCCATGATGAGGGCAATCCAAGAGCAAATCCTGAAACCTTTCCCAAGATTGAAACAAACTTTCGTTAGGTCTCATAGAAAAAGCATTAATCTTACCTCTAAGTTCCGCCGTTTTGGAGGGCGGAAAGAACTTGGTGAGAAACTCTGCGGAGAGGTCTTCCCACGTCTCTAGCTTTCCACTAGGAAGAGCTTGGTACCAAGATAGCGCTTTCCCTTTCAAAGAGAAAAAGAAAGGTTTGAGCTTATAGCTGTTGGTAGTGGCGCTCTTTGGCCTCATCGTCTCCATCATACACTCAAAGTTTTGCAAGTGTTGGTGTGGAGATTCGGTGCTTGTACTGCCAAACTGGCTTTGGCGAACAAGAGTGATGACTTGAGGGTTGAAGCTAAACCCTTGTACATCTTCAGCATCAAAGTTCACACCTAAACGGCGTGGTTGTTGTGTTGGATCCATCCGCTGGCCAAGAGTTCTTGGCTCATTATCCACACGTTCGACCCTCGCATTTCTAGGTGGAATGCGACGGTTAGCAGCTCCTTGTTGATTGAAAGGATTTATATTGATCGTGGGATCAATTTCTTCTAAAGGAGGCATGGAAGAATCACTATCATCGGTGGATGAGTGGTTTCTTCTTCTAGACCTTGTCCTTCTTCTCGAGGACTTCTTCCCCACTTTATTTTCAAGATCGCTCATCTTTATCGTCATTTGGGCGATCACGTCTTGTAGACCGTTAACTTGAGTTTGATGACGATCCATTTCGTCTTGGAGGAAAGACTCATTCCATCGGAGTTGAGCTTCCTTCTCCGCCAACTTAGTTTGAAGATCGCTTTCGTTTTCTTGAGCCATCCTCTTTTCCTTGCGCTTTTGCCTCAAGGTTTTCTCTAACTCTTGATCAAGAGGTAAGAGATCTCCGGTGTTCCTAGACCTGCGCATACACTCAAAGAAAAATCAAATAACGAGAGCAAGCTCCCAAGCTTGACAACCGGCTACCGGATTCGGTCGAAGCCAAATCCCCGGCAACGGCGCCAAAAACTTGTTCGCCCCTAGAGGTGTGTGCAAATAAGCTTTATATTTATAAAACTGAAATCAAGCAAGCGAACCCGCAGTGTACGGATCGATATAGTTAAGCAAGAATTCCAGAGTATCGAACACAGGGATTTGGGTGGAACGAACTCGATTGCAGGTTATCAAGCGGTTATTATGAGAGTTTTGCAAATATATTGGGAAAACAACAATCCTAAAGATCCAAGTATCCAGCTGTGGCAATCGATTCAAGATATACTAATGATGTAAAGACAGAGTTAAGATATGCAAAGGTATACTAATGTAAGGTAATCGTACGGTTGAGGTTCCAAAAACCTTATATAACTCACCCAAAAGACTCTTCCTATACAGGTTGATGAGGCTCAATATAGAAAGATTCTAAAGACGAGAATTAGCATCAAATACCCAAACCTATAATCTAAAGGTCAAGACTAACTTATCCGATTGAGGTTGTTGAGGCTCACAATCGAGGTAGAGGTTGTTGAGGCTTCACTACCACCTAGAAAAGACAAGTCTAAACTAAGTTAAAGCAAATCTTTAACTTTGGATCAAGATAAAAGCAGGCTCGTAAACTTTAAGGAAATTACGGTTGGATCTTGAGATTCCACGGTCGTGGAACTCAAGAACAGCCCGTAATTTAGGGTTTTCGGCGACAATTCTCTAACTCTCAGGGTCTAATCTGTTTACGATCGATCTATCATCATCTAAGCCACAACTATCAACCCTTCACCTTAGAATTGTTAAGGGTTTTTAGCCAATAACAGTCATATTGATATTAATTCAAGATTTAAAGGATAGAAAATGGGAATTTTCAAGAACTATCAATAATCTTCAATCGAATCTCAGAATCACAGCCAAGAACAAGTGTTTATCAAAAGATGTAAAACGAGATAAACAATCACAATCTTAGGAAAGAAAGGAAACGGGATGTCAATCCGATCCTAAATCAAACCTAAGCAAGAAGAGGAATCTTCTTGCGAAATCCTTCAAGAAACTTCGATCTTCCACACGAAGATCACAACAGCGACTCTCCAACACGAACTTTGGAACTTCAATGAATTCTTCCAAATCACCTCCAAGAATGAGGGTTTGTGTGTTGCTAAGCTTGCGTTTTTGCCGCTAAACTTAGGGTTGAAAGGTCGTAAGTGCGGGAGCGAGGTGAGGTGACGGAATCTTGCTTCATCCGTCCTTTTTATAATGCAGGGCAAAACGTCGGCCCGGCCCAATCTTCAAAAGATTATGGCTTCGAAAGTGGCGAAAAGATTCACCAAGATCACGGTCGTGGAAGTTTCCACGACCGTAATTTTGAGGCGTGGAAACAAACACGGATAGCTTCCACGGCCGTAATATCCCCTGGAATGAACATCGAATTCTGCATCAAGATCCACGGCCGTAATTTAGGGTAAAACCGTGATTCTTGCCTTCATTCGTGCATTCCTCAATCTAATACTCCAAATTGCTTCCAAAAGGTGCCCTTGGTCTATGGACACATCAACTCAACTCTCCTTTGCTCAATTCCGTTCGGAAATAGCTCCAAATCACCTATAATCAACATAGAACTCGTGTAGACATCCATATCGACAATATAGGCAATACTAGCTCATATATGCATAAAGCTCAATCAAAGACTATCAATATGAATCAATTGCGATTAGAAAACGTGCCTAAAATATCACAATATTTCATGCTAACACCTATCACTCACTATTGTCCTTGGAACACCGTGTAACCTAACTACTTCCCGAAAGAACAAATTAGGTACATTGGCTGCATCATCAGTTTAGTGACAAGCAATAAAGTGAGCCATCTTAGAGAGTCGATCTACAACCACAAATATCGAATCCGTACCTCTTCTATTCTAGGCAATCCCACTATGAAATCCATGCTAATCTCTTCCCAAGGGGTTGTGGGGATTGGCAAAGGTGTATACAATCCATGAGGCTTCACTTACGATTTAGCTCTAAGGCACTCTAAACACCTTTTAAGCGCATTTTCAACATCCCTAAGCATATGTGGCCAATAAAAATGTAAGTGCAGCATAACATAAGTCTTATCCCTCCCAAAATGACCCATTAAACCTCCTTTATGGGCTTCTTCCACTAATAGAAAACGAAGGGAACACCTAGGTATGCACACCTTATCTACTCGAAACTGAAATCCCTTAAAAAAATAGATTTTATCTAAGGAACCTTTTTGCACACAAAGCTTATATGTTTCTCCAAAGTCAAGATCAGATTCATAGAGCTCCTTAATGTAAACAAATCCTAACACCCTAGCATCCAATGTAGTTAGCAATGTATGCCTCCTAGAAAGAGCGTCCGCAACTACATTGTCTTTTCCATTTTTATACTTGATAACATAGGGAAAAGTCTCAAAAAATTTCATCCATCTATCATGCCTCCTATCTAGTTTATCTTGTCTCTGAAAATGTTTCAAAGACTCATGATCAGTATGCAAAATAAACTCTCTAGGCCACAAGTAGTGTTTCCATGTCTTAAGTACTCTAAATAATGCATACAACTCTTTATCATATGTAGAGTAGTTAAAACATGCTCCCTTAAGCATTTCACTGAAAAAGGCAATAGGCTTACCTTCTTGCATAAGCACACCTCCTATGCCAACTCTCGATGCGTCACAGTCCACTTCGAAAGGCCTAGTGAAATCAGGGAGAGCTAGTATGGGTGCCTCGGTGAGAACCAACTTCATCTTGTTGAAAGCACGTTCTTGAGCTGCTTGCCACACAAATGGTGCATGTTTCTTTCAAATCTCCGTCAAGGGTGCAGCAATGGTACTGAAGTCTCTCACAAAGCACCTATTGAAACTTGCAAGCCCATGGAAGCTCCTTACATGGCTAATGGATGTAGGTGTTGGCCAATCTCGAATAGCTCTAATCTTCTCCTTATCCACTTGTAGACCTTGTGCAGTCACTACAAAACAAAGAAATATAACTTCATAATTGCAAAAAAAACATTTCTTCAGGTTTGCATACAAGTGTTCAGCCCTAAGGGTAGAAACAACTTCCCTTAGATGTTCTTCATGCTCCTCTAGGGACTTGCTATAGATTAAAATATCATCAAAATACACTACAACAAATCTCCCTATGAATTGTCTTAATACATGGTTAATTAAACGCATAAAAGTAGATGGAGCATTGGTTAACCCAAATGGCATAACAAGCCATTCATACAACCCAAATTTATTCTTGAAGGTTGTCTTCCACTCGTCCCCCTCCTTCATTCGGATCTGATGGTAGTCACTCCGAAGGTCTATCTTGCCGAATGTAGTGGCACCATGAAGCTCATCAAGCATGTCATCGAGGGGGGGAATAGGGTGGCGGTACTTAATGGTTATGTTTTTGATATCCCAACAATCAACACACATCCTCCAAGTGTTGTCCTTCTTAGGCACTAAAAGGACAAGAACGGTGCAAGGGCTAAGGCTTTCTCTAACATATCCCTTATCTAGGAGGTCTTGGACTTGGGTTTGGATCTCTTGACTCTCCTTAGGATTCATCCTATAGGCTGGTCTGTTAGGAAGTGTAGCTCCGGGGATAAGGTCAATCTGATGCTCTATGCCCCTCAAAGGTGGAAGGCCATGAGGTATCTCTTCCGGAAACACATCCTTAAACACTTCTAGGATGGCGGTAATGGTAGGGGGTAAGATAGCCTCTGTTTCTTCACTCACTAAGGTTAACTCCTTACACAACCTCATCAAGATGGTATCTAAGGGTAGGTACTCACTTTGGAACTCAAGTTTAGAAGCTAACAAGGCCGTAGGAGTCTGATTTGTGGGTGTGACCAAGAGAGTACTAGGTTGTTAGCTAGGGGACGTGTCTATGGCAGGTTCTTGGTGCCTCGATGACTTGCTCCCCTTCTTAGCTTGTCCTTGCTCTTGTTCACTCGCCTTCTTCTTCTCAAATGCCTCCGCAATCTGCAAGGGAGTCATAGGTTTTAGAATAACGGGTTTTTCATTAAAAGTAAATGAATACCTATTAGTAAAACCATCATGCATAAGTCTCCTATCATATTGCCAAGGAAGGCATAATAACACATGACAAGCTTGCATAGGCACAACATCACATAAACAAGTATCCTCATAGTGTCCTAGAGTGAAAGTGATCTTAGCTTGCCTATTAACCTTCAATTCACCACATTCATTCATCCAATGCAGGTTATATAGTCTAGGGTGACAAAATGTAGGAATTTGCAACTTAGAGATCAATTCAGTACTAGCAATGTTGCAACAACTACCTCCATCAATGATAACATTACACACCTTTCCCTTAACCAAACACCTAGTATAAAACAAGTTATCTCTTTGGTTATCCTCACAAGGGCCAGGTTGTGCACTCAAAATTCTCCTAGCTATCAAGGAATTAAAATTGCTCACAATTTTCATCACAAACCATGTTATTAGGATCATTTCCTGCGTTTTCAAGCCCCTTAGGTTCATCATGAGAATCAAGATCACAAAGCATGTAGTTATTAGCTAGAAATGAGCTTGGATGGTCAAACAACACTATTTTAGCTAGTAAACAATCCCCTTGCTCATATTCAATCCCATCATCATCCAAATCATCATGATCATGCATATTAGGCTCAAAATCATCATTATCATGTTCATGCTCATATTCGGACTCATATTGTCCTAAATGGTTGATTAACAACGTTTTCTTGTTAGGACAGTCTTTCATCATGTGTCCTCTACCTTGACACTTAAAACACACTATATCTCTAGCTCTAGATGAAGGGTTAAAAGTACTCCCTTGTGTTCCCTTAGGAAAGGTAGCTGTGGGCTTAGGAGGGGTTGCAAAAGGTGCTTTACGCTGCCCTCCTTGTTCCGGGGCTGTTTTCTCCTTATTTGACACTTCAGTGTTGTAACTTCCTTATTGGTGGTTCCCTTGGTTCTTCCAAGAGCTGGAGAGACCATAAGAAGCCTTTCCTCCTTGATTTCTCGCTTTCATCTTCCTTTCCACCTTGGTTGCGAGATGGAGTAGTTCTGTCATAGAGCCATAGGGAAAAAGATCTACTTCGTTAGCAAAACTTGAATTAAGGATACGAAGATACCTAGCCATTGTTGATTCTTCATCTTCTCGCACATTGGTCTTTACCATGGTCATTTGCATGGCATTATAGGTCTCCTCAGCAGTCATTGATCCTTGCCTCAAGTTCTCCAACCTTTGCCTCAATTCCCTTGTATAGTGTTGGGGAACAAACCGAGCTCTCATCAATGCCTTTATATGCTCCCAAGTAGCTACTGTTGCATCCAAAGTTCTTCTCCTTTCCTTCACCAAATCATCCCACCATATCATAGCATAGTCAATAAATTCAAAGGCTGCGTAGTGTACCTTTTTGTGTTCGGGAAAGTTATGGCATGACCATATTTTGTCTATCTTTGCCTCTCATGCCATATACACATCAGGATCACATTTGCCCTCGAAACTAGGGACTTTGACCTTCACTTTGTCAGGACCGTCATGTTCCGGTTCTCGGTCTCTCCTTTGCTAGACTCCATAGGGCTCACGTCTCCATTCATCGTTACGTCGCCCTTCCTGATGCCTCCTTGGCTGATCTCGCCTTCTCCGTCCATTAGGCATCCATTCCGGTCTCCATTCCTCATTCTCCCCATCGTCCTCCTCTTCCTTGTCATAAATTGGATTTTGAAATTGGTGAGGATAGTTAGGCATATTATCATTAATAATAGGAGAAGAAGGAATAGAAATATGCTCCTCAAAAGCAAGGTTTCCCCAAACAGGTTGGGAAACAATGTTGCCTAAACCATGGGCATGCCTAGAAGGCTGTGGAATAGTCGAATTCCTTGCTGCTTGGAACGCAGCTTGCTGACTTTGAAGGGGAACTCGATCTTGTCCTTGGTGTTGCGCCCTCGAACTGTCTTTTATCTCCAAGTTACCTCCTAGTGGTCGAGAATCCGGGGTCACGTCAAAGGTCTCCAAGGTAGATACCCTTGTAGTTAGCCCCTCAATGCTATCTTTCAAGCTCTGGATGAGACTGAACAACTCCGGTGTGATATGCTCAGGGCTCTTTGAACCTGCGGAAGTCCTTGACATGATGCAAAACACTCCACAACAGCAAACACGTTAGGTTAGTTTAAACAAAAACACCTCGCAAGTGTATCACTCAGAAAATAAGGTTCTCTCACTCTCTAGTGGTGTGATACAAGCTTGTTGATGGCTCGTCTTGTATTAATCAAAAACCTCACGTGAGTTCGATGTCTACTCAAACTAAGCTTTTAGATAGAAACAAGATTCGATTTCGGTCACTTCAAAAACGTGTTTGACTCAACAAAAAAAAGAAGAAAAGACTCAAACTGAAAGGACAATTGCACGAATGTTATATGCAACTAAATGACTCAAAATTTAGAACTCAATATAAGCTTTGAAAGAACTTACTCATAAGACCCAAGAAGTGAACCCTAGACACCGTAGGATGATGTTAAGGAAGGCTGAGCTATGGTGTTTGATGGCCGAAAATAGATAGTAGCTAGGTGTGGCTAGATAGGTTCAACGAGATGCTTGGTTCGTCCTCCGAATGAGACGAGATTCTTGACTTAAGTCCTTTCTTAAAGTACTCTTTGTTGCTGAATAACACGAAAACAAAATGTAATAACACTCGGCTAATTACAAACTATGAATAAGAAAGAATGAAACAAAACAATAAACTAGAATGAAAAGAATAGATCAGATTCCTTTTCATTCTTTTCTTTTGTTTTTTTTTGATTTCGGATTTCTTTCTTCTTTTTTTATCCTTTTTCTTTTCTTTTCCTTTTTTTAACTCAAGAAATCAGAAATAAGAAGAAACAAAAAAGAAAGAAATAAAACTAATTTTTTTTTTGTAGATAAACATGGGCCAAGCTATTGCAAATCTTTAGGATAAGATCAAATCTCAGCTCCTAGATTTGTTGCAACTGATTCAACGTGCCAAATCTGTAGGAGAAAAACAACTGCTTCAAGTTCTGCGCCGGATTAGTAGAAAATACGCTGAATCAACACCAATTATGCATTTACTGGATGCGGGAAGAGAAACAACCACGTTTGGTTATTGTTCAACTGGTTCAAGTGTGGCTAATGTGGCTGAGGGAAAAATGATGGTTGATGGTGGTGTGCTGGTGTGGTGGTTGGTGCTGGTGCTATGGTGGTTTCCGGTGTCCAGAACTCACAAACAAGGAACAAACTCGTTATACTCAAACAAAGCTTAGAGAAGAAGAGAGAAACGGAAATAGACTCAAACAAAAGATAATGATCAATTGCAATGATCAAAACAAACTCTTTTTGTGATTTTATGATTGATTTATAGACTCTCTTTGGTGGTTGGACGTCAACTGTGCTCTGATACCAATTGATGCGGGGATTAGCCGCGAAGAACGGATCTAGACGAACAACCTGTTCTGAAGATTGAAGAACACGCAAAATTAACAAACATGGACATGCACCATTTGTGTGGGAAGCAGCTCAAGAACGTGCTTTCAACAAGCTGAAGTTGGTTCTCACCGAGGCACCCTTACTAGCTCTCCCTGACTTCACTAGGCCTTTCGAAGTGGAGTGTGATGCATCGGGAATTGGCATAGGAGGTGTGCTTATGCAAGAAGGTAAGCCTATTGCCTTTTTCAGTGAAAAGCTTAAAGGAGCATGTCTTAACTACTCTACGTATGATAAAGAGTTGTATGCATTATTTAGAGTACTTAAGACATGGCAACACTACTTGTGGCCTAGAGAGTTTATTTTGCATACTGATCATGAATCTTTGAAATATTTTCGGAGTCAAGATAAACTAGATAGGAGGCATGGAAGATGGGTGGAATTTATTGAGACTTTTCCCTATGTTATCAAGTATAAAAAGGGAAAAGACAATGTAGTTGCGGACGCTCTTTCTAGGAGGCATACATTACTAACTACATTTGATGCTAGGGTGTTAGGATTTGTTTACATTAAGGAACTCTATGAATCTGATTTTGACTTTGGAGAAACATATAAGCTTTGTGTGCAAAAAGGTTCCTTAGATAAATTCTATTTGTTTGAGGGATTTCTGTTTCGAGTAGATAAGGTGTGCATACCTAGGTGTTCCCTTCGTTTGCTATTAGTGGAAGAAGCCTATAAAGGAGGTTTAATGGGTCATTTTGGGAGGGATAAGACATATGCTATGCTGCACTCACATTTTTATTGGCCACATATGCTTAGGGATGTTGAAAATGTGCATAAATGGTGTTTAGAGTGCCTTAGAGCGAAATCGAAAGTGAAGCCGCATGTATTGTATACATCTTTGCCAATCCCCACAGCCCCTTGGGAAGACATTAGCATGGATTTCATAGTGGAATTGCCTAGGACTAGAAGAGGTAGGGATTCGATATTTGTGGTTGTAGATCGATTCTCTAAGATGGCTCACTTTATTGCTTGTCACAAAATTGATTATGCAGCCAATGTAGCTAATTTGTTCTTTCGGGAAGTAGTTACGTTACATGGTATTCCAAGGACAATAGTGAGTGATAGGGATGTTAAGTTCTTGAGTTAGTTTTGGAAAACTCTTTGGGGAAAGCTAGGAACTAAGTTGTTATTTTCTACGTCAAGCCACCCCCAAACTGATGGGCAAACAAAAGTAACTAATAGGACCCTAACAACACTTCTAAGGGCTGTCATCAAGAAGAATTTGAAAGAATGGGAAGATGTCTTGCCTTATGTTGAATTTGACTATAATAGAGTCGTCCACTCATCTGCTTCCATCTCTCCATTTGAGTGAGTTTATGGTTTTAATCGACTAACTCCTTTTGATCTTACACCGTTACCTAAGAAGGAGCGAGTAGATTTAAGTGCTAAAACGTAGGTTGACCACATCAAGGAGCTACATAGTAGGACAAGGATCAAGCTCGAGGAGAAAGACAAATACAACGTAGAAAAGGCGAATCAAGGACGGAAGAAGACTATATTTGAACCTGGCGACCTTGTATGGCTACATTTGAGGAAGGAGAGGTTTCAACAACTTTGGAAATCCAAGCTCTCCCCAAGAGGAAATGGGCCTTTCTAGGTGTTACACAAGGCGGGTGACAATGCCTATGTGCTTGACTTGCTGGATGATTATGCTTGTGATCCCACATTCAATGTGAGGATCAAAGTCCTTTTCTGCTCCTAAATGCTGATCAAGGCAGTTCGAGGTCGAATTCATCTAAAGAAGGGAAGAATGATGAAGGATCATCTGAGCTAACTCCATCTTTACCACCTCAAGGGACTCTAACAAGAGAGCAAGCAAAATGTCAATCTGAGATGGATGCTCTTTTCCTAAACATGGTCCATGAAGCTCAACTAAGTCCACCTTCATCAAGTCTAAGGACCATCTTGTGGATCAGCCACGAACACATCCCAGCCAAGATAATTAATGGAGCTTAAATTGTATTTCTAGTTCTTGGGCAGGCCTTGGGACGCATTTCAAAGGACAGACGGAGGCCTTGAAATAAGAAAAAGGGGCTTCACGTGTGTGCATGTGCATTGCTGAAACATTCATTTAAGTATGTGGACGTGAGAGGCTGAATAGGAGAGTTTAATTAGGCCCAATTGTGCTCCATGTTTGCTGGGCTTTAATTAACTCTCCCTCAATGTAATTTTTTATTTAGTTTCTTTTTTTCTGTTATAGAAGAAAAGGCCTAGGATGTATATAAAGCCTTATCTCTCTTCTTTTTTTGAGTAAACAAGTTTTATACAAGTTTTGCTAAGAGCATTTCAGAATTGAATCCAACAGAATTCAATCATTCTTGTCTCGTGAGTTTGTGTGTGTGATCTGGGTTTCTCGTTCTTGTGTATGTCAATCTCCTTCGGGATTGGTGTTGCAAGTCGAACAAGGCACCCTCTTCGTGCTCTCGATTCCTAGATCGATTGAAGGAGTTGTAAGAAGCGGGGTCAAATCGTCACTGGTTTGGTTCTTGGATCTCGAATCCAAGGGTTCTATCATTGTTGCTTTCGGTTCTTCTTGTCCCTTTCTGTTTTCTTGTTTTCATTTCTGTCCATGTTTGTTAATTTTGTGTGTTCTTCTTTCTTCAGAACAAGTTATTTTTCTAGATCCGTTCTTCGCGGCTAATCCCCGCATCACACAAATATCGAATCCCTTCCTCTTCTAGTCCTAGGCAATCCCACTATGAAATCCATGCTAATCTCTTCCCAAGGGGTTGTGGGGATTGGCAAAGGTGTATACAATCCATGAGGCTTCACTTTCGATTTAGCTCTAAGGCACTCTAAACACCTTTTAAGCGCATTTTCAATATCACTACGCATATGTGGCCAATAAAAATGTGAGTGCAGCATAACATAAGTCTTATCCCTCCCAAAATGACCCATTAAACCTCCTTTATGGGCTTCTTCCACTAATAGCAAACGAAGGGAACACCTAGGTATGCACACCTTATCTACTCAAAACAGAAATCCTATAAACAAATAGATTTTATCTAAGGAAACTTTTTGCACACAAAGCTTATATGTTTCTCCAAATTCAAGATCAGATTCATAGAGCTCCTTAATGCAAACAAATCCTAACACCCCAGCATCCAATGTAGTTAGCAATGTATGCCTCCTAGAAAGAGCGTCCACAACTACATTGTCTTTTCCCTTTTTATACTTGATAACATAGGGAAAAGTCTCAATAAATTCCATCCATCTACCATGCCTCCTATCTAGTTTATCTTGTCTCCGAAAATGTTTCAAAGACTCATGATCAGTATGCAAAATAAACTCTCTAGGCCACAAGTAGTGTTGCCATGTCTTAAGTACTCTAAATAATGCATACAACTCTTTACCATACGTAGAGTAGTTAAAACATGCCCCTTTAAGCTTTTCACTGAAAAAGGCAATATGCTTACCTTCTTGCATAAGCACACCTCCTATGCTAATTCCCGATGCATCACACTCTACTTCGAAAGGCCTGGTGAAGTCCGGGAGAGCTAGTAAGGGCGCCTCGGTGAGAACCAACTTCAGCTTGTTGAAAGCACGTTCTTGTGCTACTTCCCACACAAATGGTGCATGTTTCTTGCAAATCTCCGTCAAGGGTGCATCAATGGTACTGAGGTCTCTCACAAAAGAAGAATAAACAAAAAAATTGAAAGAAATAAAAACAAAAATTTGTTTGTAGATAAATGTGGGCCAACACAAATCTTCAAGATAAGATCAAATCTCAACTCCTAGATTGTTGCAACTGATTCAACGTGTCAGATATGTAGGAGGAAAACAACTGCTTCAAGCTCGGCGCCGGATTTGTAGGAATCACGCTGATAAAACTCCAATTTTGGCGTATATTGGATGTAGCGAAACAATCAACTTCAACTTCAATTCTACGTGTACTCGATGCACAAAGAGAAATAGCCACATTTGGTTTTTGTTCAATTGGTTCAAGTGAGACTAATGTGGCTAAGGGAAAAATGGTGGTGTGGTGGAGGTTGGTACTATAGTGGTTCCCGGTGTCCATAACTCACAATCAAAGGAACAAACTCATTAGACTCAAACAAAGCTTAAGTAGAAGAGAGAAACAGAAATAGACTCAAACAAAAGACAATGATCAATTGCAATGATCAAAACAGACTCTTTTTGTGATTTTATGAATGATTTACCGACTCTTTTTGGTCGTTGGACGTCAACTGTGCTCTGATACCAATTAATACAGGGATTAGCCGCAATGAACGGATCTAGACACACAACCTATTCTGAAGAATGAAGAACACACGAAATTAACAAAAATGGACAGCAGTGAAAACGAGAAAACAGAAAAAGGGACAAGAAGAACCGAAAGGAACAATGATAGAACCCTTGAATTCAAGATCCAAGAACCAAACCAGTGACAATTCGACCCCGCTTCTTAAAACTCCACACAATCAATTTGAGAATCGAGAGCACGGAGAGGATGCCTTGTTCGACTTGCAACACCAATCCTGAAGGAGATTGACATACACAAGAACGAGAAAGCCAAATCACACACAAAAACTCACGAGAAAGCTGACGTCTCTTGGTGATGTGCGCAACTTTCATGGATTGGCAAGAGCTTTTATAATAGGGTATTGACAAGAGCTTTTCCTTAGGTCATTTTTATCTTATCAAAATAAATCTCAACTTAACACTAGAACAAGTATAGTAGTTAAGTAAGGGTCGAACCCAAGAGAGTTTGGTGATATTTTTATAAAATTCAATTATTGATTATAGAACAAAGTAACAAGGGGAGGGGGTGGATGAATTGATGCACACAAAAACTAGAAAGCAAGTAATAATATGAATATGATGATGATGAGTGAATCTACACTAGGTTGATTCTTAGCATGCGATTACTACTTTGGTGAGTTCCTTTTTACAAGTTTTCAAGTAATGTTCCCGTCTTGATCATATCTATGTGTTGAGATAACCGGCATCAACACAACTTAACAAGTTAGTGTTCCGTAAACCTACAAGAACAAGTCACAAGTTAGCTTTCAAACAAAGACTAAGGGATATAAAGAGAAGATTAAAACCATTAAACTAATCTTTATATTTGTGTTTCTTTTCCTTTAAGCAATTACAACCCGTTATTACTTGAAGGTTACTACTAGATTAAAGATCCGAACCCGGAATCTATTAATCCTAGTTCTTTGCATGTACTTTAGAACCTAAGGTGATCAATCTTAAGTGATAATAAAACATGCAATTTAGACAAATAATGATTAAGAAACACAAAGCATTATTAAATAAAACTTATATTAGAAAGGTACTTACAACCAAAGTAATAAAGCAGCTTCAAACCAACCCAATGTAGCAAGGAAACTAGAAGCTCATTACAAAGGAAGCAAGAGAAAAGAGAGAATAAAAATGGGAAAATGATGGATGATTCTAGCAATCAACCAAGGGTCAATTTATGCTATAAATGGCACTAAATGGGGGTAAATGGACGGCCAAAAACAACCACCTTTAATGCCATAAAGGTGGTGCAAACAGCCGGAGTAAAGTCTCTGTCGTCGAACCGCAGGGGAGGCCTTCAGGACCGCAGGGGCAGTTTAGGGAGAAACGCTTGAAGTTCTTCGTAGCCGCACGGGTGGCTTGGCAATTCCACAGGGGCGGATCTTTAAAGTTCTTCAAACGCCTAACTCTTCATCTTTTTGTCGCTTCTCATGTCGAGCCGTAGGGGCAGCCCAGTGTCAATACAGGGGAGGTGACACTGACTTTTGGCTTCACAGCTCCGTAGGGTGAGACGCAGGCAGAGGCGCAGGGGCGCCGGTCTTCACTTTTTCAGGTTAAGTCACCGTAAGGGCGCCAAGGAGGGGAGCAGGGGCGGTGACAGTCTTGGTTCCGGGCGCTGGCGAAGGCGCAGGCTGCGTTCCGGAGTACAGTGTCACCCGCTGGGGCGGTGACAATGCTCCGCGGGGGTGGTGAGGAACAAGAAGCTTTGCTTCGTGAATGGTCTTAAACTCCCAAGTGCTTATAACTCCTCTTTTATCTTCTTTTAGTCTTCTTCTTCTGGACCAAGGAGTTAGTAGCATAAAACGACACTATTGTGCTTAAAAGACTCTACAAACTAACCTAAATGATAATGATTCCATCACCTATCAAACTCCCCCATAGTTAGACCTTTTACTCGTCCCGAGTAAAACGAATGACAGCAGTTTTAGACTGAAAGGCCTCAAGAAGCATGGGTAAGAGGCATAGACAATGGAAAGGAAAAACCAAGAAAGAAAGAAGGAAAAAGAGAGAAAATGTGAGAAAAAGGTGAGAAAGCTACCATCCTTATTGCTCCAAGAGTGACCTACCCGGATAACCTCCTTATGACTCCCCTTCTTATGCCGCCAAACGTCGGAAGGGAAACCTACACTCGGTGCCGCTCATTTTGCCAAGGTGCCCTTTCGGGTTTTCACCTTAACACTCTTCTTTATTTTCTTTGATGATCTCACTTGGAACTCACATCCCTCAAGTCAAATTTTGCACCAACCTAAGGATGGTCGGACTACCTTCTTTTTGCATAAACCGCCCTTTCGGGTTTTCGGTTTATCCAAGGATTTTCATGTCCTTTTCCATTTTCTTTGGCTTTTTCTTCTTTTTTTTATATATGAATTTCAAACTGAATTAAAACTCAAAGCAAACACACTCAAAAAAACTTAAACCAACTACACAAGCAATGATAATTTCCTTTCCCATACTTGAAGCACACTTTGCCCTCAAAGTGGAAAATGAAGCAAAGATAAATGTGGGAAAGGGAGAAATGATGATACCACTAGTGGGATGGTCCGGCTGGACCATCCGGACCCTCCTCCGGTGGGTACGAAAAGTGGCTGAAGAAGTGCTCTTGCCGGCGGTAGAGTGTGTCGATGCGGGCCTGCTGAGGATCTATCCGGCGGCCAAAGGAGGTCTCAAAGTTGGCTTGCCAGGCCAACTATTGAGCCTCGAGCTGTTGCTGCTGAGCCGCCTGCCAAGCATCCTGCCGGCAGTCAAAATGGGTGGTCATTAAGGAGGCAAAACTGGACTTCCACGCCTGCTGCTGCTCAAGCATGGTCCGCTGGTACTCGGTCTGCCATGCCTAATGCTGAGTAGTCAAGGCTTCTATCTGAGCTTGGAGGCTCTCCATGGTTGGACCATCATCCGAGGCTGCAGTAGGCATCTCTTCATCATCCGGTATGGGCATGTGGTCATCAAAATGAGCCCGGCTGGAGCTCGCAGCGTGTCTCTCAACAATGGCCACTTGAGGCTGTCTCGGCACGAAAGGGTCAGCCGGAATATATAGCTCGGAGAGCTCGTCTCCAAGTGGAAGCGGCCGGGGGAGGTATGTGATGTGGCTTCCATCTGCTAATGAAAGCCAAAAAAAGGTTCTCCCCGTCCCTCTTGAGGAGCTTGCACCTCCTGAGCATCCCCTCCGTGTATAGTGGGGCCTCCAACCCATCCTCTAAGTCGGAAAGATCCATCACCTGTGAGGCGATCAAGGAAATCACCCCACCGTCAACAATTTCCCTTGGCTCTTCCTTCCTAATCCGCTTCAAAGCGGTAAGGAAGAGGTATGGCCAATCCGGTACCTTCTCGCTCATCAGAAGGCAAGCATATAGCAATGGGAGGTTCTTGAGGACGACCTTGTTCTCCTCTTTCTATCCATAGAAGACACTCATGATGATCTTCGACAGGAGACTCAAGAAAGGGTGAGTGAGTTTGTTGGAGTACTCACCCCCGGCATGAAACTCAGATCCGGTGGCTGCCTGCCAAAACTCGCAAAGGTCGGGTGTCGGAACGGGTTCCCACCAGTTCTCTGAGTCGTAAATAGTTACCCCAAATGCTTCCTACAGTTGGGTGTAATCTAGTGTATACTTTTTCTTGTTGAACTTGAATGAAAGTCCAACACAAACATGGTTCTCCTTCTCCATGGTGAAGGTGGCGATGAATTGGCGGCTGAGCTCGGGGTACGTCGGAGCACTCATGTGCAGAAATTCACCGAGCCTAGCGTTGGTGAGAAATGACTACATGCTCTCCAACATGCCCAATTTTTCTAAAGTAGGAACGTGCAAAAGCCGAGTTGCATACACAACCCAATCCTGTACAATCCTATAACGGGTTTTCTCAGCCTCCGACATTTTGTATTTCCTCTATGGTTCCATTTCTTGCAATTGATCAAGTAAAGGAATTAGAAAGTTCAGAAATTGGAGAAAGAGACGAACCCTCTGTTGCTATATCCGTAGGGGCGGCACTTGCAAGCGCAGAGGCGGAGAGGCGCAGGGGCGTGAGCTTGTAGGCGCAAGGGCAGAAGAACTTTTGAGGGCGATTTCGGACAACGACGGAGGTGGTGGAGCTGGGGAGCGTTTGGGTGGCTTCTTGCTGGTGGAGACGACGCCGGAGGTGGTGAGTAGTGGAGGGAAGATAGTGTGAGGGGGAAAGTGTTGTAGGATTAGGGATTTGAGAGATTGAGGGAGGTGTTGGTAAAACGTGGGAGAGAGTGGCGCAGGGTGTCAGGGCTGGTTGTGGTGGTGCTGACGAGGTGGCGCAGGGGCGTCGGAGTAGGGTTGGTACAGGGTGTGAGATTGGGGCGCGGGGGCGTGAGTTTGAGAGAGTGAAGGTTTGGGAGAGAGTTGTGGTAGGTGAGGAGGGAGATGGGTGGGTGGGGTAGGTGTAGGGAATACTTTTGGGATTTCTATTTTTTTCTTTTCTAGGTAAAACCGTAGGGGCGGGGGCTTGTCACCGCGGAGGCGGTGACAAGGAAGAGGGGGCGCAGGCTCAGCGCCGGGGGCGGCGCTGAGGATGCGTGTCAAGGGTGGCCGCCGCAGGGGCGTAAGGGAGTCACCGCGGGGCGGTGACCAGTTTGTTGTCAACGCAGGCCCAGCATCGGGGGCGGTGCTGGGCAGGGGTGTCACCGTTAGGGCGGGGACACTAAGCCGTACGGGCGGTTTTCTTGACAAAGGCTCCTCTTCTTATTACTTCGGGTTGCCTCCCGAAAAACGCCTTTGTTTTATGTCGTTGGCTCGACGTAAGGCCTCTACCTCTCTGATTGGGCCTCCTCCAGCATCATCTCGTCAATCGGATCGTTCTTTACTCCTTCAAGGTAGGGCTTTAGTCTTTGTCCGTTTACCTTGAACACCTTGTGCGTTCGGAGACCATAGAGATCCACAGCGTCGTGAGGGTATACTTCGGCTATCACGAACAGCCCCGTCCACCTTGAATGCAGCTTACCTGCAAAAAGTTTCAAACGTGATTGAAAGAGAAATACCTTATTACCTACCTTGAAGTCCTTTCGGAGAATGTTTCGGTCATGCCATGCTTTGGTTTTTTCTTTGTATGCAGTGGCATGGACATACGCATTTAATCTCAATTCTTCCAACTCTTCCAGTTGGAGTTTCCGGAATTCTCCCACTTCCTCTATGTTCATGTTGCACTTCTTTACCGCCCACCAAGCTTTGTGCTCTAGCTCCACCGGAAGGTGGCAAGCTTTCCCAAACACGAGCCTGAAGGGAGATATCCCTATAGGAGTCTTGTAGGCTGTCCGATATGCCCATAGAGCGTCGTTAAGGCCTTGCACTCCAATCCTTTCTTCCGGGAGAGACCGTCTTTTTGAGGATGGTCTTAATTTCCCGGTTGGATACCTCAGCTTGGCCATTTGTTTGTGGATGATAAGTTGTTGACACTCGTTGGTGGACCCACGGTACTTCTTAAGGAGGGTCGTGATCATCTTGTTGCAAAAATGGGTACCCCCTATCACTGATTAAGGCTTTCGGAATTCCAAATCTTGCAAATATATTATCCTTAAGGAAAGCTGCAACCACTTTTGAATCATCAGTTTTGGTGGCCTTTGCTTCCACCCACTTGGAAACATATTCCACCGCAAGTAATATATATGTATGCCCAAATGAAGTAGGAAAAGGCCCCATGAAATCAATTCCCCAAACATCAAATATTTCACAAAATATAAGAGTGGATTGGGGCATTTCATGTCTCCTTGAAATGTTCCCTACCCTTTGGCATCTATCACACACTTTGCAAAACGCAAAAGCATCTCTAAAAATGTGTGGCCAAAAGAAACATGCATCCAAAACTTTTCTTGCAGTTTTGTTTACCCCAAAGTGCCCCCACATGCTTCGGAATGACAGAAAGTTAAGACAGATTGTACCTCATTATCCGGAATGCAACGACGGATTACATGGTCACTACAATGCTTCCAAAGGTAGGGGTCGTCCCAAACGTAGTGTTGAGATTCATCCTTCACCTTCTCTCGTTGTGCCTTGGTGAAGTCTGGAGGGTACTCATTCCTAAAAATGAAGTTCATAATGTCAGCAAACCAAGGTTTAAAATATTGGAGCTTAAGACAAACCTCTGTCATCCATTCCGCAGGGGCGCCTAGGTTGAGCCGCAGGGGCGGCAGGCCGCAAGG
The DNA here is from genome assembly GCA_033239125.1 of Fagopyrum homotropicum. Lineage (NCBI taxonomy): Eukaryota > Viridiplantae > Streptophyta > Magnoliopsida > Caryophyllales > Polygonaceae > Fagopyrum > Fagopyrum homotropicum. The sequence goes on from BSWB01000005.1 coordinate 68,120,437, forward strand.
GGGGACGCTTGAGGCACGGGGGCGGTTACACAACAGAGGGTTGTGTAAAAGGTGTCATCTGGAAAACTTCCAACTATCTCCTTTCCTTTGGTTGGATCTTCCTCTTCCTTCACTAGCCTGCTCAAATGATCGGCCACCACGTTCTCAGCCCCCTTCTTGTCCCGTATCTCTAGGTTGAACTCACTTAGAAGGAGCACCCACCGAATCAATCGTGTCTTTGCCTCCTTCTTCGCCATGAGGTACCTAAGAGCTGCATGGTCAGTAAAGATAATTACCTTTACTCCAAGAAGGAACTGCCTGAATTTCTCAAGGGCGAAACCCACCGCTAGCATCTCCTTCTCGGTGGTAGCGTAATTCCTTTGCGCTCCATTGAGTGTCATAGACGCATAGTGCATCACGTGTGGGGCTCGCCCATCCTTCTGTGCTAAGACAGCTCCTACTGCGTAGTCGCTAGCGTCACACGTGATTTCGAAGGGTTTCTCCCAATCCGGAGAACGGATGATTGGTGCGCTAGTGAGGCATGCCTTCAAAGTGTCGAAAGCTTTCATGCAACTTTCATCCACTATGAAGGTGACGTCTTTATTAAGCAATTCACATAAAGGTGATGAGATCTTTGAAAAGTCTTTGGTAAACCGTCGGTAGAAACCTACATGACCAAGAAAAGATCGGATTTCTCGAATGTTAGTAGGATAAGGTAAACTTTGAATTGCATCAACCTTTGTCTTATCTACCTCTATCCCTTTTGAGGATATTACATGTCCTAGCACAATTCCTTGTTCTACCATGAAATGGCATTATGCCGAATTAAGAACTAAATTGGTTTCAACAAATATTTCAAGAACTAGTTTCAAATGTCCGAGACATGCATCAAAACTGTCTCCATGGACGGTAAAATTATCCATGAAGACTTCAATAAAATTTTCTATGTATTCGGAGAAAATACTTATCATGCACCGTTGGAAGGTGTCGGGGGCGTTGCAAAGTCCAAATGGCATTTTGCGGTACGCAAAAGTGTCAAATGGGCAAGTGAACGTCGTCTTTTCTTGATCTTCCGGCGCAATGGCTATTTGGAAGTAACCCAAATATCCTTCTAGGAAGTTGTAGTATGGATGACCTACAAGACGTTCCAACATTTGGTCAATAAAAGGCAATGGAAAATGGTCTTTACGTGTTACCTTGTTGAGTTTGCGGTAGTCAATGCAAACTCTCCATCCGGTTTGCGTTTTACTTGGGACCATCTCTCCATGTTGATTTTCCACCATTGTGATACCTCCTTTGTTTGGAACTACTTGGGTTGGACTAACCCAAGTGCTATCCGAAATAGGAAAGATCATATCCGCTTGAAGGAGCTTCAACACCTCCTTCTTGACCACATCCATCATTGGCGGATTCAACCTTCGTTGAGGTTGCCTAGATGGTTTAGCATCCTCCTCAAGTAAGATTCCATGCATGAAAGTGGATGGACTTATCCCCTTGATGTCCGCAATGGTCCATCCAAGGGCCGTCTTGTGTTCTTTCAACACTCTTACCAACTTATCCTCTTGACTGGTAGTCAATTTGTTGGAGATGATCACCGGCAAGGTATTGTTGTCTCCAAGGAAAACGTACTTGAGGTGGGATGGAAGGTCTTTCAACTCTAATTCCGGTGCCTGCACTATAGATGGAACAAGCTTCTCGCTTGGGGTTAGTAAGGTAGGCTCAATTGCCAAAGTGGAGATAGGTAACCTCTTATACCCATCTAACTGGACTAGGACCTCTTTCATGTTGGATGTTAATGCATATTCTGAATTGTGATCATCAATGTCATGTTCCATTATATTTTTTAATTCGTCAATGTCAGATTTATCAAACACATCTTTCACAAAAGGTTCAACAATGTCAATAGCACATAAAGAGTGATCATCACTAAGAAATTTCATTGCATCATAGATGTCAAATTCCACTACTTCACCATCAAACTCCATGGTTAGTTTGCCACTAACATAATCAATTTTAGTCCTAGCAGTTTTCAGGAATGCTCTACCTAACAATATCAGTTCAGCATGCGAGTCATTTTCCATATCCATTACAAAGAAATCAACAGGGAAAAATAGGTTGTCTACCATTACTAATACATCTTCAATTATCCCTTTCAGGTACACATTAGATCTATCAGCAAGTTGCACTACAATCCTAGTTTCCATTAATGGCCCAAGGCTGAGTGATTTGTGAATAGAATATGGCAAAACATTTATAGAAGCACCAAGATCAAGCATGGCTTTGTCAAACTTCCCCTATGACACAAGGGATACTTACCATGCCCGGATCGCTGCATTTCTTGGGCATCCTACGTTGGAAAACGGCGGAGACATGCTCACTTACTTATACTTTTTGTTTCCCCTTCAGCTTCTGATTCCTCTTAATAGTGCAAAGTTCCTTCATGAAACGAACATATTTAGGAATACTCTTCACTAACATAAGGAGAGGGATGTTTACCTCGCATTTGGAGAAGGTCTCAAAGAGATCCTTGTCCTTAATGATTCTTCTCTCCTTTAGTGCCTCAGGAAAAGGAGCTGGTGGTTTCTCAGAGTACAATGGTGGAAACTCTGGTCGGACGTAAGAATCTTTCTCAGCAGAACTCTCTGTCGAGTTTTCTACAGGGGCGCCAAATTGCAGGCGCAGGGGCGGCTCAGGGGCTGTCACCGCAGGGGCGTGGTCATCCAGCCACAGGGGCGGCGTCTACTCAGAGCTGGGCGTAGTTGCAGCCGTAAAGGCGGCTGTGGGTGCGGCAAACTCGTCAAAGGGTTTGTCTTGTAATTCTTTTGCTGGTTTCTATTGGATTTGCTTCCCACTCCTTAATGTTAGGGCACTAACATTCTCCTTGGGGTTTATAACCATCTGGGAAGGCAATCCTCCGGAGGATCTAGCTTCGATCCTTGTTATGGCTTCGGCCATTTGCCCAACCTGTTTTTCAAGGTTCTTGATGCTAGATTCTGTTGTTTGGACATGAGTAGCAAAATGCTTGGTCAAAATCTACAACATATCCTCAGTTGAGTGATAGTTACCTTGTCGGGGCTGTTGTTGTTGGTTTTGTTGATCCCTCCAACGAAACTTCTGTTGATCACGCCAGTTTGGCATGAAATTCTGCGCATAAGGATCGTTCCTAGGCCTTTGCTGCTGTGGTTGTCCATCGTCATCTTGCACTTGGGGACATATGTCTGTTGGGTGATATGGGTCAGCACAAACTCCACATGCCTTTAGCTGTTGTGGGGTTCCCATAAGCGTTAATCTCTTCACTGTCTCCTTCAGTTCAGCAAGCTCATTGGAGATCTCACTCTTCCCGGAATTCACAACATGAACACCTCTCTTGGAAGAAGTCCTTCCAAAGTTTTGGGTTCCTTCCGCTAGTTCCTACATCTTTCCCAAAGCAAGGTCAGGGGTAGAGTTAAGAATATTACCTCCACAAGCCGCATCGACGATCCTCCTTTTGTTGTCAAGCAAGCCATTGTACAAGTACAAGACTAGATCCTGAGTTGAATATCCATGGAAAGGATAGCTGGATTAGATGCGTGCAAACCGCTCAAAGTACTCACAGAGAGTCTCGTCCGCCTCTTGCTCGATGTTGCTTATAGCTTTCTTCAAGCTATTGGCCTTCTTGGCTGGGAAGTATTTCTCCAGAAACGCCTTGTGGAGATTCTCCCAAGTGACGATGCTCCCGGATGGGAGGTGGTAATACCAATCGTCCGCTGCATCCTTGAGTGTGAAGCCGAATACCCTCATCTTGATTTGTTCTTCGGTAATGTTGGCCGGCTTCATGCTCATACACATGGTATGGAACTTCCCAAGGTGTTTGATGGGGTCTTCACCACTTAACCATGAAAGGATGGGAGCAAGTGAATGAGACCGGCTTGAGCTCAAAGTTGATTCCTTCCCCTAATGCCGGTATAGTAACCGCAAGAGGGTGTTGAGCCAAAGTCGGCTGAGTGAGTTGACGAAGAGTAAGATCAGCCATTTCTTGTTGGAGTTGTTGTCTACGTCGCCGGATGTCCGTCCTCTCAATTTCTGGATCAAAGGGAACAATGCCGGAGTTAGTAGCACGGGTTTGAACCATAAAAACGGTCCAAACCAATAATCAATAATAAAAATGAAATAAAAATAAAACTAAACTCCCCGGCAACGGCGCCAAAATTTGACAAGAGCTTTTCCTTAGGTCGTTTTTATCTTATCAAAATAAATCCCAACTTAACACTAGAACAAGTATAGCGGTTAAGTAAGGGTCGAACCCAAGAGAGTTTGGTGATATTTTTATTAAATTCAATTATTGATTATAGAAAAAAGTAACAAGGGGGGGGGGCTTGGATGAATTGATGCACACAAAAACTAGAAAGCAAGTAATAAGATGAATATGATGATGATGATGAGTGAATCTACACTAGGTTGATTCTTAGCATGTGATTACTACTTTGGTGAGTTCCTTTTTACAAGTTTTCAAGTAATGTTCCCGTCTTGATCATATGTATGTGTTGAGATAACCGGCATCAACACAACTTACCAAGTTAGTGTTCCGTAAACCTACAAGAACAAGTCACAAGTTAGCTTTCAAACAAAGACTAAGGGACATAAAGAGAAGATTTAAACCATTAAACAAATCTTTATATTTGTGTTTCTTTTCCTTTAAGCAATTACAACCCGTTATTACTTGAAGGTTACTACTAGATTAAAGACCCGAACCCGGAATCTATTAATCCTAGTTCTTTGCATGTACTTTAGAACCTAAGGTGATCAATCTTAAGTGATAATAAAACATGCAATTTAGACAAATAAAGATTAAGAAACACAAAGCATTATTGAATAAAACTTATATCAGAAAGTTACTTGCAACCAAAGTAATAAAGCAGCTTCAAACCAACCCAATGTAGCAAGGAAACTAGAAGCTCATTACAAAGGAAACAAGAGAAAAGAGAGAATAAAAATGGGAAAATGATGGATGATTCTAGAAATCAACCAAGGGTCTATTTACACTACAAATGGCACTAAAGGGGAGTAAATGGCCGGCCAAAAACAGCCACCTTTAATGCCATAAAGGTGGTGCAAACAGGCGGAGTAAAGTCTCTGTTGTCGAACCGCAGGGGCGGTTTAGGCAGAAATGCTTGAAGTTCTTCGTGGCCGCAGGGGCGGATCTTTAATGTTCATCAAACGCCTAACTCTTCATCTTTCTGTCGCTTCTGATGTTGAGTCGCAGGGGCGGTCCAGTGTCAACACAGGGGCGGTGACACTGACTCTTTGGCTTCACAACTCTGTAGGGTGAGACGTAGGCAGAGGCGCAGGTGCGCCGGTCTTCGCTTCTTCAGGATAAGTCACTGCAGGGGCGCCAAGGAGGGGCGCAGGGGCGGTCACAGTCTTGGTTCAGGGCGCTGGCGAAGGTGTAGGTTGCGTTCCGGAGTGTTGTGTCACCCGTTGGGGCGGTGACAATGCTCCGCGGGAGCGGTGAGTCACCAGAAGCTTTGCTTCGTGAATGGTCTTAAACTCCCAAGTGCTCTTACCTCCTTTTTTATCTTCTTTTAGTCTTCTTCTTCTGGACCAAGGAGTTAGTAGCATAAAACGACACTACTGTGCTAAAAAGACTCTAAAAACTAACCTAAATGATAGTGATTCCATCACCTATCAGGTACCACTACTTTTCTATAACCTCTATATGCACATACATTCCTGTCTACCTTGACTAGCCGATACGGTTTTCATACCAAATCTTCAGTCACTCTGCATGGACAATTCCATGTTTGTTCCCAACAAAACGCATTTCTTCAACTATCATTGCCTTAACTCAATACACCATTTTTTTGTACCATTGCGGTTCCTATTCCGTGGGTTAAGGCCCACCACGCTTCCGCTACGCTACATTAATTATTCTATTGTCTCCCTTTAATCATAAAGACATTTTCCGTGAGTCCTTAATGATACGGGGATTAGCCGCGAAGAACGGATCTAGACGAACAACCTATTCTGAAGAATGAAGAACACACAAAATTAACAAGCATGGACAACAAGCAAAACGAGAAAGCAAAAAGGGACAAGAAAAACCGAAAGGAACAATGATAGAATCCTTGGATTCGAGATCCAAGAACCAAATCAGTGACGATTCGATCCCGCTTCTTACAACTCCTCACAATCGATATGAGAATCGGGAGCACGAAGAGGGTGCCTTGTTCGACTTGCAACACTAATCCCGGAGGAGATTGACATACACAAGAACGAGAAAGCCAGATCACACACACACAAACTCATGAGACAAGAATGATTGAATATTCTTGGATTTAATTCTGAAATGCTCTCAGCAAAACTTGTATAAAACTTGTCTCCCAACAAAAGAAGAGAGAAAAGGCTTTATATACACCCTAGGCCTTTTCTTCTAAAAGAGAAAAAAGAAACTAATCACAATAATTACATTGAGAGAGAGTTAAATAAAGCGCAGCAAACATAGAACACAATTGGGCCTAATCAAACATAGAACACAATTGTATATTTGGCCCAAGTGTATGATAACGGGCGGTGATCGCTTGTCCGACCCAAAATGGGGTGGTTGGGAGGTGCCTTGCGACCAATCCAACAGGTTATGCTGATTCGCATCCGGTGCAAACCTGTTAGGTGAAAGGGGACAAAGGCGGGAACCTTGTGATTTCCGTGTCACAACAAAATGGGAAATAGTAAGGAAATAACATAACTAAAAGATAATAACCGGACTTCTATGTGAGCATTTTGTGTGTTTACTTTTTTATTATATGTGTTTGTGCCTTATCGTCCATCCTATATTCGAATTGCTAGTTAACGGTTTTAAACCGGTTGTTGTAGATGCCCTGCAGGTTATGGACGCCGCTAAGTGAGGTGGAGGAATGGACAGCCGGGGGTCCCGTACATTATAGGACAAGGATGGTTTATGCTTTTATGTTGTTGGATTATATTGTTACGTTACATGTATGGATATACATATTTCGAGTTGTATCGTTTTACCATTATTTGAGATACGGGGATTAGTCGCGAAGAACGGATCTAGACGAACAACCTGTTCTGAAGAATGAAGAACACACAAAATTAAAAAACATGGACAACAATGAAAACGAGAAAACAGAAAAGGACAAGAAGAACCGAAAGGAACAATGATAGAACCCTTGGATTCGAGATCCAAGAACCAAACCAGTGACGATTCGACCCCGCTTCTTACAACTCTACACAGTCGATCTGAGAATCGAGAGCACAAAGAGGGTGCCTTGTTCGACTTGCAACACCAATCCCGAAGGAGATTGACATACACGAGAACGAGAAAGCTAGATCACATACACAAACTCACGAGACAAGAATGATTGAATTCTCTTGGATTCAATTCTGAAATGCTCTCAGCAAAACTTGTATAAAACTTGTCTGACTACAAAAGAAGAGAGAAAAGTCTTTATATACATCCTAAGCCTTTTCTTCTAAAATAGAAACAAGAAACTAATTACAATAATTACATTTAAAGAGAGTTAAATAAAGCCCAGCAAACATAGAACACAATTGGGCCTAATTAAACTCTCCAATTCAGCACCTCACGTCCACATACTTAAATGAATGTTCCAGCCATGCACATGCACACACGTGAAACCCCTTGTATCTGATTTCAAGGCCTCCGTCTGTCCTTTGAAATGCATCCCAAGGCCTGCCCAACAACTAGAAATGCAATTTAAGCTCCATTAATCATCTTGGCTGGGATGTGTTCGTGGCTGATCCACAAGATGGTCCTTAGAATTGATGAAGGTGGACTTGGTTGAGCTTCATGGACCATGTTTAGGAAAAGAGCATCCATCTCAGCTTGATGTTTAGCTTGCGCTCTTGTTAGAGTCCCTTGAGGTGGTGAAGATGGAGTTAGCTCAGATGGTCCTTCATCATTCTCCCCTTCTTTGGAAGAATTCGACCTCGAATTGCCTTGATCATCATCCAGGAGCGGAAAAGGACTTAGATCTCTCACATTGAATGTGGGACCACAAGCATAATCATCCGGCAAGTCAAGCACATAGGTGTTGTCACCCGCCTTGTGTAACACCTTGAAAGGCCCATTTCCCCTTGGGGAGTGCTTGGATTTCCGAAGTTGTCGAAACCTCTCCTTCCTCAAATGTAGCCATACAAGCTCGCCGGGTTCAAATATAATCTTCTTGCGTCCTTGATTCGCCTTTTCTGCGTTGTATTTACCTTTCTCCTCGAGCTTGATCCTTGTCTTATTATGTAGCTCCTTGATATGTTCAACCTGCGTTTTAGCACTTAAATCCACTCTCTCATTCTTAGGTAAAGGTGTAAGATCAAAAGGGGTTAGCGGATTAAATCCTTAAACACACTCAAAGGGAGAGATGGAAGTAGATGAGTGGACGACTCTATTATAGGCAAACTCAACATGTGGCAAGACATCTTCCCATTCTTTCAAATTCTTCTTGATGACAGCCCTTGGAAGTGTTGTTAGGGTCCTATTAGTTACTTCTGTTTGCCCATCAGTTTGGGGGTGGCTTGATGTAGAAAATAACAACTTAGTTCCTATCTTTTCCCAAAGAGTTTTCCAAAATTAACTCAAGAACTTAACATCCCTATCACTCACTATTGTCCTTGGAATACCATGTAACCTAACTACTTCCCGAAAGAACAAATTTGCTACATTGGCTGCATCATCAGTTTTGTGACAAGCAATAAAGTGAGCCATTTTAGAGAATCGATCTACAACCACAAATATTGAATCCCTACCTCTTCTAGTCCTAGGTATGAAATCCATGCTAATGTCTTCCCAAGGGGCTGTGGGGATTGGCAAAGGTGTTTACAATCCATGAGGCTTCACTTTCGATTTAGCTCTAAGGCACTCTAAACACCTTTTAAGCACATTTTCAACATCCCTAAGCATATGTGGCGGATAAAAATGTGAGTGCAGCATAGCATAAGTCTTATCCCTCCCAAAATGACCCATTAAACCTCCTTTATGGGCTTCTTCTACAAACAACAAACGAAGGGAACACCTAGGTATGCACACCTTATCTACTCGAAACAGAAATCCCTCAAACAAATAGAATTTATCTAAGGAACCTTTTTGCACACAAAGCTTATATGTTTCTCCAAGTCAAGATCAGATTCATAGAGCTCCTTAATGTAAACAAATCCTAACACCCTAGCATCTAATGTTGTTAGCAATGTATGCCTCCTAGAAAGAGCATCCGGAACTACATTGTCTTTTCCCTTTCTATACTTGATAACATAGAGAAAAGTCTCAATAAATTCCATCCATCTACCATGCCTCCAATCTAGTTTATCTTGACTCCGAAAATGTTTCAAAGATTCATGATCAGTATGCAAAATAAACTCTCTAGGCCACAAGTGTAACACCCCAAATTCTGAGAACTCGGGGAGCTACTGGTTAGGACCTCACAATGGGTCCCGACCTTAGTTTAACAACAATTTAACTTGGATCTTACAACAAGGCACAAAAGTATTTAAAACATTTGAAAACTTTAAACAATATATACATGAAGAATATGTATCAGCCTTACAAAGAAAAGGTACTAAAATGACACATAAGAAGAACATAAGACATCCCGTCCCCAACTAAATATGTACGTGGACCCGGCTGACCATTCCCTCCGGATCTCTCTACAACTGTCTTAACCTGCAAGACATCTACAAGTGGTATAAAACCGTTAGCTAACATTCTATGCATAAGTATAAAGGTAAAAGCACAAACACACAACATACACAATCAACATGCAACACTCAATCCTTTTATTATCTTTAATTAGGTGATAGGTTATTACTAATGATACTTATTTTGTGACACGAATGGTACTAATGCATTTGACCGTCTACCGGACTCGGCTGGTCGCAGGGAACCTCCTAGACTCTCGCAAGAGCTAGGCAGATGATGTCACAACCCGTTATCATACACTTGGGTCAATTACGTAAATAATAAAGTCGGCCTAATCCGGTTTCGTTGTTTATCATAACTAGCAAACACCACTCATACACATTACACTCATACAAGAAAGCCAGCTAAGTAAGTCCGTGGACTTACTTGAATCAGATCTCGACTTTCTAATTCGCAAATCGATCTGTACAGTAGGGATTCAGTGGCCTGTCAAAGGAGGCAAGTGTGTCAGCACACTTTCTAGGTGATTAGAAGTCTAAGACTTCTAAGATAGTAGGTCTTAATAGAACGGAATTGATTACAGTATTAATTTATGGTAAAATGACTCTTTTACCCTTGGTCCCGAACTTCTAAAAAAACTCGGAATATGTACTTAAATTATAATTTGAGGCTAACTAACCATATTCTACTCCCTAGGATGATTTTAGGTAACAACTAGAAAAACTACCCATTTTCTATTTCTCGAAAAGTCACTAAAGTCCAACTACAGCTTCAAATATAAAATTCGAATAATCTTATAAAAATTCCGAAATAATTCCCTAGGTCATCTATGATATCCTATCTACTCATAGGAGAAAGAATTTCTTAAAACTGTTAAAGCATCGCTTCTACAAAAATTTTTAGAGTTGGGTAAAACGCTTAACAAACAACACACTGTCTTAACTTTGAAAAATCATAACTCCTAAACTACTCGCTGGGTTTATCCCAAATTTTGATATATTCTACTATAAAATCTTATCTATAATATATCCAAAATTCAGCCGCAAAGGAGATCAAAATCCTATTTAAAACTATCTCACAAAACCGAATTTCAGCACAACAGAAATACTGCTTACGACTACATCTTTGAAAAATCATAAATCCCAAACCACTCGCTGGATTCCTCTCAAATTTTAATATGTTCTACAACAATATGTAGACCATATCATATCCAAAATTCAAGCCCAACGGAGATCAAGAGCATATTCAAAACCATCTCACAAAACAGCATCACTTGCTGTTTTCCCCAACACTCAGCACATATATAAAAACGTCAACTTTGAAACACAATAACTCTCAAACCGTAACTCCGATTCTTCCCAAATTTTAGCATGCTATACTATGTACTACTGTCTATGACATATCCGAAAACCAGCCAAAAAGAGGTAGTTTAGCTTACCCAAAATTGGACTCAAAGTTGGCTGTTCATCACTTCCTAAAATTCCGGAAACATAACCAGTCCTCTTCCATGGCTATTGAATGGTTTTAGCTACAATTGAGGGTCCTTACCACACAGCTTGCACTGTCTGTCCCTTGCTGGTGCGTTGGCTGTAGACAGACCCTCTACCTCCTACTAAGGACGCTGCAAAAGGGAAGAGGGTTGAGATGATGGAACAAGGGAAGCAAGGGTCCAAGGGTTAGATGGCTTACATTACTGCACTGGTCCTTACCACACAGCAGTAGCTGATTGGCTTACATGACTCCAAGGGTCAGCCTTGGGCCAACTGCATCAAGCGAAGGTGCCAATTTAGTTCCTGTGTAATCGACCTCTGCAAACTGAGCACAAAGTCAACGATGCACGAGTCTTCAAGGACCGTATATTACGAAGATGAAGAGAGGAGGTAAATGAATCCCTACCCGGATGGACAGAGGGAGAGCAACAAACCAATCAGCTACTGCTGTAGGAGTAAAGGAGTGTCAATGCTGCGTTAAAGCCGGCTGTTACAAAAGGCTCTTCAGCAGCCGTTAAATGAAGGAGAGAAGGAAGGAGAAGGGCCGGCTGTTCACACGTAGATCACTGGCTGGAGAGGGCTGAACGCTGGGCTGGAGGGAGCCGAACGTGTTGGGCTGGAGGGGCTGTTAATGGCCTCGTAACCAGCCTCTCCTGGACTGCTGCAGGCTGGGCTCGAAGTCACACTGCTGGGCTGTTGTGGGTAAGCAAACTGGTTGAGCTTAAGGTAGGAGCAGTGGGCTGAAACATGCAAGAAAGGTGGGCTGAATTACTTGTCAAAAATCTGTCAAAACTCGTCATGGCCTTGTCAGGCCCATGAATGAGTTTGTCACAAATTTGTCGGGCTTTGTCATGGCCTCGTCTCAGCTTAGTCCTGAACTCGTCACAGCTTGTCATGATCTCGTCTCAGCTTAGTCCTGAACTCGTCACAGCTTGTCATGATCTCGTCTCAGTTTAGTCATGATCTCGTCACAGCTTGCATCGATAAGAATGAATTATAATAACTAGGGTTTGATATAAATCTATCATTTTATGTGAATTAAATTCTACATAAAATAATAGATAATTATAAGGATTAGAGTTTGATATAATTTTATCATTTTATGTGAATTAAATTCTACATAAAATAATGGATATTTCTAAGGATTAGAGTTTGATATAATTTTATCATTTTATGTGAATTAACTTCTACATAAAATAATACATAATTATAAGAATTAGAGAGCTTGATATAATTTTATCATTTTATGTGAACTAGATTCTACATAAAATAATAAAATTTGTGAAGGAAGAAATACTAGATAGAATGGAAAAACGTCAACGGCTCGAAGTCCGAATTGATTCGGAAATAAACGGAATAAAAATTCCGGATATTACATCAGTACCCCCTTAAAATAAGTTTCGTCCCGAAACTTAGAACAAGGTACTTAATTAAACGACTTCCATAAATAAACGGGTATGTCCTAGTCTCATTAAATTTTTATTCGTTCCCTACACCTCTCTAACCCTATCAAGGCATAACGAAAAATCCGGTCGTTACATCAGATCCCCCTCAAAATAAGTTTCGTCCCGAAACTTAGGGTAAGACAATCCTGATCGGCCTTTAAGGCACCAACTGGGTGTGTTTGATCATTATGCAAAAGTCTCGTCGTTTCCACATCTAATTATCCCGCACATCAAGGTTACCAAAAGAACACATCACTGACTAACACTCAATCATGAAATAAACAAGCAGTCAAACAATATCACACATACAAGGTCAAGCCCTAACTCGTCACTCCCGAGGTTACAACTATCGCTACATGGGTCTTTGAAAGGTTATGTCTCTTACTATCTCCAATCTTAGGTAGCCTTATCGGATTTTCATAAAACCACTAAATCTTAAATCTTTTCAGGTACTTAGATCACAAGCGTATGTTACCACGTTCTACAGTGGTTACCGGATATCTCACCGGTATCATCCGGATCAACTGTTTGATCCTCTAATATGATAACCTAACACGTGTCTGGTAGGTATCTCCCTCCTGAAATTCACAAACTCAGTTCCCAAACTTAGTCTCCGTGGAAAACTGAAGCTACCCTCTCCAATAGGGTGAGGAAAACTAGTCCATGAGTCACTTTTAAACCGCTTTAAAACTTCCAATGATTTTCCTTACACAAATCCCTTCTAGACCCTTTGATGACCCTACGGAAAAAATGATCTATTCAACTTTCTTCCCTCTGTTATGACCACTTGCTTCCGGCCTTCTGAAAAGGTTCTGACTACTCAATAATTGTTAACATACCATCAGCAGTGCACTCTTTTCTCCACCATGGTTATCAGACCGATAATATCCCTCTGACTCAAAACGCAACTATGCTCTGTTCCGATATAATATTACACATAAAATCTCCTCCGAGATCATGCTTTCTTTCAGCACGGTTACTAGGTTGCAAGTATACTCCTGTCGTTTCTCTTTCTTATGTATCTTTGACTCAGAATGGTAATTACTCACTTTGAGTTTTCTAGTGCAGACCATGCACAATACTTTTATTACATCGTTAATTCTTTTCTCAATTCATCAACAAACTCACTCTAATGTACTTCGTTAGGTATAAACTTCCAAAACTACTTGTCTGGCAACATGTAACAAAGCCATCACTCTTCACTCGGATCCATACTAGGGTACTAGCCTCCTTCTTTTACCTATACATTCACATAAGTTTCCATACAACATTTTCAGTAACTCCACATAGGCTATCTCACGTTCCTTCCAACTAGAATACATTTCACCAACTATCACCATCTTAAACTCGACACGACATCCATCAGTACACTTGAGCTTCTTGTTTGTGGGTTAGGACCCACCACACTTCCGCTGCGCTACTCTGATTCTCCTGTTGTCACTTATTATTCCTAAGGACCTTTTCTGTAAGTACAAAATGATTGACCTCAAAACTCTTTCTCCCAATTACACCATGAGTCGTATCTGGATGAAGTACCAAGTACCTTCTTTACTTGCCTTAAGAAAATAAAACAACGATTGAAAAACAACTTCTTCCGCTTACTTTCTTAATTCTTCTACCACGGATTCAAACTCTCTGAATTGACCGGAGTTTGATCTTAATTGGCCAAGAGGTAACCCTTACAATGTTTCTCTTTATACCTTTAATTCATCCAAGAAGGTTGTAGTTGCCTACTTGAGGGAATCCTCTAAGGCGTCGGTAAAGCTACTCCATAGATCCACAGTCACAAATATCTCTTCTTAACGGCACATAACTCGTCAATATCCAACAATACTTGCACGTTCTTGGTTGACATCGGTCAGTCTATAATTGACTTATCTCAATCTCATATCTATACTGGTATTACACTTTTGGTGCACATCACCTACTAGAGTAATACTTTTATCGTTCTTTAGTTCGTCTTATCTTTCACTCTTCTTCTTCCTTTGGGACAACTTTCTTTCTCAAGTCTCACTGTGCCATTCGACTGACGTTAAAAGTTGTTCCTAACACTCCACGATAGATGGTAAGCGTCTTGTAGTTCCGATGACTTTTATTTACCTCCCAATTGTAGTCCCTTTACAGGGACCGTCTATGTTGATGACCTATGTTCTGTTATAAATGGGGTTACCTTGGACTCTTTAGTCCACCACACAATTCTCACAAGCACAGGTTCCTTAATCGGCATTGTTTGTAATATTTCCTTCCAAATCTCTATTGACTATGTTACCGGGCTTCGATCCTTTCGATATTGGCGTTGTGATTCTTCTTAGAATTCTTATCTTGAAAGAAGACAAAACGTCTCCCGGCTTGTGAAGTCTATCTTTCGCTCTTACATTAAGTTGTAAGTCTCCAGTCCATGTTAATTGTGATCTGTCAAAATTTCCTTAGCTAGTAGGTAAACAGTTGCTCACAATAATCCTTTT
The DNA here is from genome assembly GCA_033239125.1 of Fagopyrum homotropicum. NCBI lineage: Eukaryota > Viridiplantae > Streptophyta > Magnoliopsida > Caryophyllales > Polygonaceae > Fagopyrum > Fagopyrum homotropicum. The sequence goes on from BSWB01000005.1 coordinate 68,135,462, forward strand.
ATACTTCTTTAGTTCGTTCTACCTTCCAACTTTCGGCTTCTTATAGCTAACTCCATTTCTCTAGTCCGATTGTGTCATTCATCTAGCATAAATAGTCGTTTCAAGTTTCCACGATAGCTTGCAACTGTCTTTGAAATTATTATGGCCGAAATGATCATCCACTTGCAGACCTTTTGCATGGACCATCTGTGTTGGTGGCTTAGGTCCCGTGATAATTCGGGTTACCCTGGACTCTCGAGTCTAGCAAGGTCGTTCTCCCATACATATTTCTTCACTGGTGTTGGTGGTAATATCGCCTTCCTGAACCTCCGTTGACCCTACTACAGGCTTCCATTCCTTGGATATTGGCGTCGCGGTTTCTTTCAACTTCTTATATCTCTGAGGAGGTCAAAACCTCCCCACGCTGGTGGAGTCTGCCTTTTCCCTTTTACACTCAATTGTAGGTCTTCATTCCGTGCACCTTAGATTCTCACACCCGGATTGACACTTTGGAGGAAGATATACAAAGCTTGGAAACTTTGGAGGAAGATCCAAATGTTATATTTGAGAAGCTTGAAGAGGAGACGACGAACTGTCTCGACATCGGACAAACCACCTCGACCGAGGTGATGTTTGGAGTGACCGAGGTGGAAACAACAAGGAGTCACCTCAAATCAGGTCTCGGTCGAGATACATTTGAAGCAAACGAGGTTATAACTTCTTCAACTTTAAATGATGAAAGCACTAACCTTAACCCTTCCAAAGCTTCACATGATGATACTAGGAATGCGAATTTTCCACTTCATAGGATGATCGCAAGAGTTGCAAAGATCTCTAAAAAATGGACAAGGAAGTGGCAAGATAAGCACATTACTCGAAGAGGACTAAAAGAAGGACAATTTGTTCTTTTTCTAGATTATCATTCTCACATCCTCTCCAATAAACTGAAACCTAAATGGACAAGACCTTTTATTATAAAAAACTATTTTTCCTCATGGTGCAGTTGATGGGATGAACATTGCGGAGTCTTTATTTCGTCGGGCGTAGGCTGAAAAAAAACATATCGGAACCCCCGTTTAAGGAGGTTGCATCCATGCATCTCATTTAACTCGCAGGAGTAGGTCCAGCTAAGGACCTTAAAAGTGTTTCTTGGGAGGCAACCCAAGGTATTGCTTTCTTTCTTAATTTCTAGATTAGTTTAGTGTAGTTTTTGCACTTTGTGGGTCCATGATAACAAGAACTAGGTACCACCTGAGAGAAACATGAAAGAGGAAGCATTTGGACAAGGCCACAATTTGAGAATCTGGAGAAGGTAACAAAAGGTAAAGACATCTTGGGCACCATCAGATAATCTCGACGGAGATATCTCTGGGCCACCCGAGATGAGAGCAACAGGGAGTCACCTCGACTACCTCGGTCACTAACTATCATCTCGACCGAGATTTAGTTGAATTCTCCGACGGGTATAAAAAAAGGGAAAGAACTTTCTCTCTCTTCACCCTTCTTCTCCCCCGATGCCGTCTCGACCGAAGCTTCGCTCTAATTATCAAAAGCCTCGTTTCTTGCTCGTTTTCGACGATTCTAGGATCTAAATGAACAGGAAAGACACAAAATCAACTTATCCAACATCAAACTCCACTTCAATCCACCGAAATATGTTGAAACGAGGTAATTTTATTCGAGACTCCCTCTTTCGTATTTTGGTCGATTTTGCTCGATATTGGGATTTGTTGTCTGTTTGTGATGAGGGACCATCACCAACAACCCTTACTAGTCGTACAATGCAAGGACCAATCACTAGATCAAGGGAAAGAGCAATTTAAGAGGAGGTTTCCAACAACCCGCATCACCAACAACCCTTACTGAATGGATAGATTTCAGCCAATTGATAAACCGTCTCTTTGAGAGCTTTTGTTCCTATTTAGAAAATTCAATCAATAAAGTGAGCCATTGATTGAATTTTTGTGAATCCCTGCTAGATTGTTCTTGTGTGTGTTAATCTCTTTAGAGATTGGTGCTACTAGTCAATACTAGTCCCTCCTTGTGCTTGTCTCCATTGAAGGCTTGCGTAAGGTTATAGAAGAAAGGGTTGAAGGCATCATCTTGCTTGGATTTTGATCAATCTTATCAAGGTTCTTGTAAGGGAGTCTTTTGGTTCTTTTGGATCTACTTCTACCAAACATTCCACGTTCCTTTTCATTCTCTTTCTTCCCTTTTGTCCAACGTCATTTCTGGTTCTAAACAATCTGATTTTGTATGCCATTTGTCAAGGAAAACGTCCATTGTTGTCTTCAAGGATTCCCAATCTAGATCTAGTCATTTGCAGCCCTAACCCGCATCAAAGTGGTACAGAGCTAGTTGAGTGCGAGTCCGGAATCAACCATCACCATTGACGGTTTGAGTATCTTCTTTGAGTCTTTTCTTTGTTTGAGTCAATTGCTTCATTTTAAGAGTCTATTGAGTCTAATTTGCTATGTTTCTTGTGTTTATTGGAGAAGTGAGAAAGCCAAGCCAAAACCGCCATTTTTCAACCATTCTACATCACTTTCATCGGCCTGTTCTTCATAAAAAACATCTCGCTCTTTTTTCTCTTGCCAAATAACTTCCCAACACAATTTTAGAAGCAAACGGGACCACTCCTCCAAAGACAAATCAGACGCTGCAAAATAGAAGAGAGAGGCCACAAAAAGCTCCTAAATTGTAGCAACAACCAAGAGATTACTTATCGTTAGTTATCTCTTTTTCTTTTCAACTTTATTTTCATTCTTCTCTCCTATTTTTATTACAAATAGAACGTCAGCCAAGGTCCTACATTTTAAAAAAAAAAAAGGAAGAAGAACATTTTATCATATCATTTCATCCTTCCAATCTATCATACATATCATATCATATTCTATACCAACCTAAGTTGTGTAGAAGCTAGAAAAACAAGTGTTTTTGCAATCTGATTGTGAAAGGATCATTGAGACTACAAACAAGAGTTACCTACCTCATTTCTTATTCATCACCATTACCTAAAACCAACGTTTAACAGCCGGCCATATCTCTCTCCATTGCATAAGGACAAGGTAAGTGAAGTTCTCTTCTTAGTCTCTTGTGTGTCTATCTTTCTTGTTTCATTCTAATTTTATCATATCTTGAGTTTACCATCTTTGAGAGTCCATAACAACCTCTTGCATCTTTCTTTGAGTCTTGAGTCTTATCTCCATCTCTTAGTGTCTATCATAACGTTTTTCTATTGTAAACCTTCAAGCAGCCGTGTATCACCCTTATTCAAGTCAAGGAGTGTGCTAGTTGAGCTAAGGCATTGATCTTAGAACGAGTTTTAATCCATACAAGTCAATTGCATCAAATAGCTTGTGATCACACAACTTGATGTGAGAGTGAGAGTAAACACTTGTGAGAATTTTCTGTTTTATCTAATTCAGTTAGTTTGCTTGTTTTGTGTGTTTTTTTGATCATGTCTAGGTCTAATAGTCCAAGCAAGTCCCAAAGCAGTGAGCCAATGCACCCGCAGACATTTGCTATGTTGAAGCAACTAATGGATTCGGTGGCAAGATTGACCCACCGGATTGGCACGTTGGAGCCTCGGCCAGCACCCACGGCCACTAATGCGGGTTGGGGCCGCAAATGACTAAATCTAGATTGGGAATCCTTGAAGACCAACAATGGACATTTTCCTTGACAAATGGCATGCAAAATGAGATTGTTTAGAACCAGAAATGACGTTTGGCAAAAGGGAAGAAAGAGAATGAAATGGAACATGGAATGCTTGGTAGAAGTAGATCCAAAAGAACCAAAAGACTCCCTTACAAGAACCTTGATCAGATTGATCAAAACCCAAGCAAGATGATGCCTTCTACCCTTTTTTCTATAACCTTACACAAGCCTTCAATGGAGACAAGCACAAGGAGGGACTAGTATTGACTAGTAGCACCAATCTCTAAAGAGATTAACACACACAAGAACAATCTAGTAGGGATTCACAACAATTCAATCAATGGCTCACTTTATTGATTGAATTTTCTGAATGGAAACAAAAGCTCTCAAAGAGACGGTTTATCAATTGGCTAAAATCTATCTAATCAGGAAAGAAGATAAGGGAGGCTTTTTATATGCCTAGAAAGCATCCTATCTAAAAAAAAGGAATAACATTTGTCAAAAAGACAATAAAACAAATAAAACAACTAAAACAAATAAAAATAATCCTTAAAATATTTTGAACCTAAAGGTTATAAAAAGTCTTGCATTTTATACCAAAAGATGATATAAAATACAAAAAAAGCTCCAAAAGCCTCAATCTTCCATTTCTTGCAATTCCGGAACAAGTGTCTCTTCTTTGCTCTTGCATGGCTCCAAATCACGTGTGCATGGTCTCCCTTCCACGTCCAAGTCGTCGGAAATCGTCATTAACGTGACTAAGGAAGCCTCAGTCACCAATGGATTATCAATGGTCTCCTTAGGAGCTAAGGACACCGACAAGTTCGAAACCTCCTCTTGAATTGCTCTTGCCCTTGATCTAGTGATTGGTCCTTGCATTGTAGGACTAGTAAGGGTTGTTGGTGATGGTCCCTCATCACAAACAGACAACAAACCCCAAATTGAGCAAAATCGACCAAAATGCGAAAGAGGGAGTCTCGAATAAAGTTACCTCGTTTCAACATATTTCGGTGGATTGAAGTGGAGTTTGATGCTGGATAAGTTGATTTTGTGTCTTTCCCGTTCATTTAGATCCCAGAATCGTCGAAAATGAGCAAGAAACGAGGCTTTTGATGATTAGAGCGAAGCTTCGGTCGAGACGGCATCGGGGGAGAAGAAGGGTGAAGAGAGAGAAAGTTCTTTCCCTTTTTTATACCCGTCGGAGAATTCAACTACATCTCGGTCGAGATGATAGTTAGTAACCGAGGTGATCAAAGGGACTTAGATCTCTTACGTTGAAAGTAGCGCTCACTCCATAGTCCTCCGGAAGCTCTAGTACATAAACATTGTTGCCAACCTTAAGTAGTACTTTGAATGGTCCGTCTCCCCTAGGTGATATCTTGGACTTGTGCCTTTCCGGGAACCTATCCTTCCTTAAATGCAATCACACGAGGTCTCCCGGTTCGAACAGTACTTGCTTGCGGTTCCTATTAGCCTTGGCCGCCACTTGCCTCCCCTTCTCCTTTAGCCTTTTGCTTGTCCTTTCATGTAGTTCCTTGATGATCTCCACCTGTTTTTCTGCATTAAAATCTACTCGTTCCGCTATGGGCAACGGTTTAAGATCAAAAGGGGTCAAAGGATTCAACCCATAGACACTCTCAAAAGGAGTTAGATTAGTAGAAGAATGTAATGTAAGATTATATGCAAATTCTACATGAGGCAAGACATCTTTCCAAGCTTTCAAATTATCTTTTAAAACTGCCCTCATAATGGTTGTTAACGTCCTATTAGTTACTTCGGTTTGACAATCCGTTTGAGGATGACTAGAAGACGAAAACAGCAACTTCGTCCCTATTTTACCCCGAAGAGTCTTCCAAAAGAAACTAAGAAACTTCACATCCCTGTCACTCACTATATATACTCCTAGGTACTCCTTGTAATCTAACAATTTCCCTACAGAACAAGTTAGCTACATTATAAGCATCAACAGTCTTATGGCAAGCAATAAAATGGGCCATTTTAGAAAATCGATCTACCACCACAAAAATTAAATCTCTCCCTTTCTTAGTTCTAGGTAACCCAACAATGAAGTCCATACTAATATCCTCCCAAGGTGACTTAGGCGTGGGTAAGGGGGTATACAGTCCATGAGGTTTCAATCTAGCTTTAACCTTTAAACACACAAGATATCTCTTAAGCAAGTTCTCTACATCTCTAAGCATATGGGGCCAATAAAAATGTGAATGTAGCATATGATAAGTCATATATCTCCCAAAATGCCCCATTAAGCCTCCCATATGGGCTTCCTCAACAAGTAATAGCCTAAGGGAACACTTAGGAATGCACACTTTATCGATTCTAAATAGAAAACCCTCAAACAAGTAATATTTATCAAAGGCTCCTCTAGATGCACATTGCTTAAATATGTCTCCAAAATCATAATCATCAACATATAGATCCTTAATATAATAGAAACCTAAGACCTTAGAATCCATAGTTGTGATTAAAGAGTGTCTCCTAGAGAGAGCATCCGCTACAACATTATCCTTGCCCTTTTAATACTTTATGATATAAGGAAAAGTTTCTATAAACTCCATCCATCTACCATGTCTCCTATCTAACTTATCTTGACTCCTAAAATGTCTTAAGGACTCATGATCGGTACGTAGGACAAATTCACTAGGCCATAAATAATGTTGCCATGTTTTTAATACTCTAAACAATGCATAAAGTTCTTTATCATACGTCAAATAGTTTAAACATGCTCCCTTTAATTTCTCACTAAAAAATGCTAGTGGCTTACCCTCTTGCATGAGTACTCCTCCAATGCCAATACCTGAAGCATCGCACTCGACCTCAAAAGGTTTGGTGAAGTCTGGAAGAGCTAGGAGAGGTGCATGGGACAGCCGCCACTTCAACTCCTTAAACGCCTTCTCTTGAGCATCTCCCCACACAAATGGCACCTTCTTCTTTGTCAAGGACGTGAGTGGGGCTTAGATCTCCTACGTTCTTGGGAAGGATTCGTCCCGAATCATCACCATTACTTATGATGTAGTTCCTATGCAAGCTTGTCATATTCTTTTGGGACGCCAATGAAATTTGATAGGAGAGTTAAGCATGATGGTTTTACTAATAGGCATACCTTTGAATTTAATGGTCAAACACTAACTCTTAAGCCTATGACACCATTGTAGATTGCTGAATTTTATGAGAAGGAGTTGAGTGTGGAGCAAAATGAGGTGAAAAAGAGAGGGGATAGCTCACGGTCTAAACCCACGGCAAAGATTAGTACCACCCTATTAGCCACACCTTCTAGTGTCCTTCTAGCATCCAAGGAGGAGTACATCCTAGATTACACCCCTTTAGATGCCATTCTTGTGAGCTTGTGCAAGAGCTCAGTGACTTTGAGTGATGAAGCCAAGGCCAACCTACCTAAGCCCATCCTAGCTATCCTAGATGAGTTTAGTGATGTGTATCTTGACGAGATTCTGGCTGGCCTTCCACCTTTTAGACGTATTGAGCACAAAATAGATCTTATTCCCGGTGCTACACTCCCAAACCTTCTAGCCTATAGGATGAACCCTAAGGAGAGCCAAGAGATCCAAAACCAAGTCCAAGAACTCCTAGATAAGGGTTATGTAAGGGAGAGTTTGAGTCCTAGTGCCGTTCCCGTCCTCTTAGTGCCTAAGAAGGAGAATACATGGAGGATGTGTGTTGATTGTACAGCCATCAACAACATCACCATTAAGTACCGCCATCCTATCCCACGTTTAGATGACATGTTAGATGAGTTGAATGGAGCCACATTGTTCTCTAAGATAGATCTTAGGAGTGGTTATCACCAAATCAGAATGATGGAGGGAGATGAGTGGAAAACGGCATTCAAGACCAAGTTTGGTCTTTATGAGTGGCTAGTGATGCATTTTGGTTTAACCAATGCTCCTAGCACATTTATGAGATTTATGAATTAGGTGTTGAGACACTACATTGGTAGGTTTGTTGTGGTTTACTTTGATGACATCCATATCAATAGTAAGTCACTTGAAGAGCATGAGGAACATTTGAGGGAAGTACTTGCAACTCTTAGAATTAAATATTTGTATGTTAATTTGAAGAAATGTGAGTTTAGTACTAATCAAGTTGTTTTTCTTGGTTTTGTAGTGAGCACAAGAGGTCTAGAGGTGGATGGAGAGAAGATCAAGGTAATCCAGGAATGGCCTACTCCCGCAACCGTCGGTCAAGTGAGGAGTTTCCACGGCCTAGCCACCTTCTATAGACGTTTTGTGCGAGATTTCAGCACCATAGCAGCCCCACTCACGTCCTTGACCAAGAAGAAGGTGCCATTTTTGTTGGGAGATGCTCAAGAGAAGGCGTTTAAGGAGTTGAAGTGGCGGCTGTCCCATGAACCTCTCCTTGCTCTTCCGGACTTCACCAAACCTTTTGAGGTCGAGTGTGATGCTTCGGGTATTGGCATTGGAGGAGTACTCATGCAAGAGGGTAAGCCACTAGCATTTTTACTGAGAAATTAAAGGGAACATGTTTAAACTACTCGACGTATAGTAAAGAACATTATGCATTGTTTAGAGTTTTAAAAACATGGCAACGTTATTTATGGCCTAGTGAATTTGTCCTACGTACCGATCATGAGTCCTTAAGACATTTTAGGAGTCAAGATAAGTTAGATAGGAGACATGGTAGATGGATGGAGTTTATAGAAACTTTTCCTTATATCATAAAGTATAAAAAGGGCAAGGATAATGATGTAGCGGATGCTCTCTCTAGGAGGCACTCTTTAATCACAACTATGGATTCTAAGGTCTTAGGTTTCTATTATATTTAGGATCTATATGTTGATGATTCTGATTTTTAAGACATATTTAAGCAATGTACAACCAGAGTAGCCTTTGATAAGTATTACTTGTTTGAGGGTTTTCTATTTAGAGTTGATAAAGTGTGCATTCCTAAGTGTTCCCTTAGGCTATTAATTGTGAAGGAAGCCCATATGGGAGGCTTAATGGGGCATTTTGGGAGAGATAACACTTATCATATGCTACATTCACATTTTTATTGGCCCCATATGCTTAGAGATATAGAGAACTTGCTTAAGGGATGTCTTGTGTGTTTAAAGGCTAAGGCTAGAATGAAACCTCATGGACTGTATACCACCTTACCCACGCCTAAGTCACCTTGGGAGGATATTAGTATGGACTTCATTGTTGGGTTACCTAGAACTAAGAAAGGGAGAGATTCAATTTTTGTGATGGTAGATCGATTTTCTAAAATGGCCCATTTTATTGCTTGCCATAAGACAAATGATGCTTATAATGTAGCTAACTTGTTCTTTAGGAAAATTGTTAGATTACATGGAGTACCTAGGAGTATAGTGAGTGATAGGGATGTTAAGTTTCATAGTTTCTTTTGGAAGACTCTTTTGGTTAAACCAGGGACGAAGTTGCTGTTTTCGACTTCTAGTCATCCTCAAACGGATGGTCAAACCGAAGTAACTAATAGGACATTAACAAATATTCTGAGGGCTGTTTTAAAAGATAATTTGAAAGCTTGGGAAGATGTCTTGCCTCATGTAGAATTTGCATATAATCGTACATTACATTCTTCTACTAATCTAACTCCTTTTGAGTGTGTCTATGGGTTGAATCCTTTGACCCCTTTTGATCTTATACGGTTGCCCATAGCGGAGCGAGTAGATTTTAATGCAGAAAAACCGGTGGAGATCATCAAGGAACTGCATGAAAGGACACGCAAAAGGCTAGAGGAGAAGGGGAGGCAAGTGGCGGCCAAGGATAATAGGAACCGTAAGCAAGTGCTGTTCGAACCGGGAGACCTCGTGTGGTTGCATATAAGGAAGGATAGGTTCCCGGAAAGGCGCCAGTCCAAGCTATCACCTAGGGAAGACGGACCATTCAAAGTACTACGTAAGGTTGGCAACAATGCTTATGTACTAGAGCTTCCGGAGGACAATGGAGTGAGCCCTACTTTCAATGTAGGAGATCTATGTTCCTTTGAGTCAAGTGATGCGGATGGTGATGATTCGAGGACGAATCCTTCCCAAGAAAGGGAGTATGATGAGGGACCATCATCAACAGCCCCTACTAGTCCTACAATGCAAGGGCCAATCACTAGATCAAGGGCAAGAGCAATTCAAGAGGATGTGTCCAACTTGTTGGTGTCCTTAGCTCCTAAGGAGACCATTGCTGATCCGTTGCTGACAGAGGCTTCCTTAGTCACGTTAATGACGATTCCCGACGACTTGGACGTGGAAGGGAGACCATGCACACGTGATTTGGAGCCATGCAAGAGCAAAGAAGAGACACTTGTTCCGGAATTGCAAGAAATGAGAGATTGAGGCTTTTGGAGCTTCTTTTGTATTTTATATCATCTTTTGGTATAAAATGAAAGACTTTTTATAACCTTTAGGTTCAAAACATTTTAAGGGTTATTTTTATTTGTTTTATTTGTATTATTGTCTTTTTGACAAATGTTATTCCGTTTTTTAAATAGGAGGCTTTCTAGGCATATAAAAAGCCTCCCTTAGCTTCTTTCCTGATTAGATAGATTTTAGGAAAACTTGATAAACCGTCTGTTTGAGATCTTTTGTTCATATTGAGAAAATTCAATCAATAAAGTGAGCCAATTGATTGAATCGTTATGAATCCCTGCTAGATTGTTCTTGTGTGTGTTAATCTCTTTAGAGATTGGTGCTACTAGTCAATACTAGTCCCTCCTTGTGCTTGTCTCCATTGAAGGCTTGTGTGAGGTTATAGAAGAAAGGGTTGAAGGCATCATCTTGCTTGGGTTTTGATCAATCTGATCAAGGTTTTTTTATGGGAGTCTTTTGGTTCTTTTGGATCTACTTCTACCATACATCCTACGTCCCTTACATCCACTTTTCTTCCATCTTTCCATCGTCATTTTCTTGTTCTAACAATCTGAATTTTGTGCCATTGGTCAAGGAAAAACGTCATTGTTGATTTCAAGGATTCCCAATCTAGATCTAGTCATTCGCGGCCCCAACCCGCATCACTTCTAATGCCCTTCTAGCATCCAAGGAGTACATCCTAAATTACACCCCGTTAGTTGCCATTCTTGTGAGATTGTGCAAGAGCTTAGTGACTTTGAGTAATGAAGCCAAGGCAACCCTACCTAAGCCCATCCTAGCTATCCTAGATGAGTTTAGTGATGTGTTTCCCAACGAGATTCCGGCTGGCCTTCCACCTTTTAGAGGTATTGAGCCCCAGATAGACCTTATTCCCGGTGCTACTCTCCCAAACCGTCCTGCCTATAGAATGAACGCTAAGGAGAGCCAAGAGATTCAAAACCAAGTGCAAGAACTCCTAGATAAGGGTTATCTAAGGGAGAGCTTGAGTCCTAGTGCCGTTCCCGTCCTCTTAGAGCATAAGAAGGACAATACATGGAGGATGTGTGTTGATTGTAGAGCCATCAACAACATCACCATCAAGTACCGCCACCCTATCCCACGTTTAGATGACATGCTAGATGAGTTGAATGGAGCCACATAGTAAGTCACTTGAAGAGCATGAGGAACATTTGAGGGAAGTACTTGCAACTCTTAGAATTGAATATTTGTCTGCAAATTTGAAGAAATGTGAATTAGTACTAATGAAGTTGTTTTTCTTGGTTTTGTAGTGAGCACAAGACGTCGAGAGGTGGATAAAGAGAAGATTAAGGCAATCCAGGAATGGACTACTCCCACAACCGTCGGTCAAGTGAGGAGTTTCCACGGCCTAGCAACCTTCTATAGACGTTTTGTGCGAGATTTTAGCACCATAGCAGCCCCACTCACGTCCTTGACAAAGAAGAAGGTGCCATTTGTGTGGGGAGATGCTCAAGAGAAGGCGTTTTAGGAGTTGAAGTGGCGGCTGTCCCATGCACCTATTCAAGTGATAACACGATTTATGACTTAGATTTAGACACTCATTTAGATAGATTTCACCCTCATTCATGCATGATCTAGCATTAGTTCACGACGTTTGCACTCAAATCATGCATTTTGTCGAGATAGACATCTACGATGCCTTGGATTATGATTGTATGACCTCCATATTAGCTTAGGATCGATTTGTGTTCGAAATCCCAACTCGGAGCCAAACCACGGCCTGTTCTTCTTGCTTCCACGGCCGTGGCCTGCATGATCCACCCGTATTTTGCTCTGTTGTTCTTGAATTGATTGAATCTAGATGTTTGGATGTAGATGTGTAGAAACCCTAGTGTTTGTTGAGCTTAATCTAACTTAGGTAGACCTATTGTTAGCAACCTAATTGAGGAATGAGACCTACCCGGTGATTTCCCCTCTTGGATACCTAAGATGATGAACTCTAGGTAGTAATGAGCCTCACAAGCCGCTATTGGATTGAGTGTGCTAGGATCGTTGCCTAAGACTTGCCTTTTCCGAGACTTACTCGGTGAGGAGGGGTTTGACCCTTAGGTAGTGACCGGTTTGTGTAGAATTACATCCCTTAGGCTCTTTGAGATTTACCCGGTGTTGAGACCTTAGGAACGGACTAGTGGAGCATGAGACTTACCCGGTAATTGCTTCCATTTGAGAAACACTCAACTCCGAACAACCACAACCTTCCTTTGACCTTTAGAAACATGAGTCCAATGTCGTAATCGGAATTTCCAATCCCTAGAATCCATTTTCTTACCTCTTATCTCTTATCTTGTGTTTGTGTTTTGTCTTTCTTGTATGCGTTGATATACTTGTGATCCTTGCTTGATCACCCAAAAAACCCAACCAAAAACATTGTGTTTTGCTTTTCCTTTATTTCTCACCTCATCTTAGTTTAGATTTACACTATCTTTGATCATTGAATGACTTAATTTCACCTCAGTCCTTGTGTTCGACCTCGGAATACTATCCCTACTACAAACGTCCCGTACACTGCGGGTTTCGCTAGGTAGTTTAGGATTTCTGTTCGAGTTTATAAATGTAAAGCTTTTTGTGCTATTTCCTAGCGTAACACCAAGCTCTTTCGGACTACACCAAACCTTTTGAGGTCGAGTGTGATGCTTCGTGTATTGGCATTGGAGAAGTACTCATGCAAGAGGGTAAGCTACTAGCTTTTTTTAGTGAGAAATTAAAGGGAGCATGTTTAAACTACTCGACCGATGATAAAGAACTTTATGCATTGTTTAGAGTATTAAAAACATGGCAACATTATTTATGGCCTAGTGAATTTGTCCTAAGTACCGATCATGATTCCTTAAGACATTTTAGGAGTCAAGATAAGTTAGATAGGAGACATGGTAGATGGATGGAGTTTATAGAAACATTTCCTTATATCATAAAGTATAAAAAGGGCAAGGATCATGTTGTAGCGGATGCTCTATTTAGGAGACACTCTTTAATCACAACTATAGATTCTAAGGTCTTAGGTTTCTATTATATCAAGGATCTATATGTTGATGATTCTGATTTTGGAGACATATTTAAGCAATGTGCATCTAGAGGAGCCTTTGATAAGTATTACTTGTTTGAGGGTTTTCTATTTAGAGTCGATAAAGTGTGCATTCCTAAGTGTTCCCTTAGGCTATTACTTGTTGAGGAAGCCCATATGGGAGGCTTAATGGGCCATTTTGTGAGAGATAAGACTTATCATATGCTACATTCACATTTTTGTTGGCCCCATATGCTTAGAGATGTAGAGAACTTGCTTAGGAGATGTCTTGTGTGTTTAAAGGCTAAGGCTAGATTGAAACCTCATGGATTGTATACCCCTTTACCCACGCCTAAGTCACCTTGGGAGGATATTAGTATGGACTTCATTGTTGGGTTACCTAGGACTAAGAAAGGGAGAGATTCAATTTTTGTGATGGTAGATCGATTTTCTAACATGGCCCATTTTATTGCTTGCCATAAGACTGATGATGCTTATAATGTAGCTAACTTGTTCTTTAGGAAAATTGTTAGATTACATGGAGTACCTAGGAGTATAGTGAGTGATAGGGATGTTAAGTTTCTTAGTTTCTTTTGGAAGACTCTTTGGGGTAAACTAGTGACGAAGTTGCTGTTTTTGACTTCTAGTCATCCTCAAACGGATGGTCAAACCGAAGTAACTAATAGGACTTTAACAACCATTTTGAGGGCTGTTTCAAAAGATAATTTGAAAGCTTGGGAAGATGTCTTGCCTCATGTAGAATTTGCATATAATCGTACATTACATTCTTCTACTAATCTAACTCCTTTTGAGTGTCTCTGTGGGTTGAATCCTTTGACCCCTTTTGATCTTATACGGTTGCCCATAGCGGAGCGAGTAGATTTTAATGCAGAAAAATAGGTGGAGATCATCATGGAACTGCATGAAATGACACGCAAAAGGATAGAGGTGAAGGGGAGGCAAGTGGCGGCCAAGGCTAATAGGAACCGCAAGCAAGTGTTGTTCGAACCGGGAGACCTCGTGTGGTTGCATTTGAGGAAGGATAGGTTCCCGGAAAGGCGCAAGTCCAAGCTATCACCTAGGGGAGACGGACATTTCAAAGTACTACATAAGGTTGGCAACAATGCTTATGTACTAGAACTTCCGGAGGACTATCGAGTGAGCCCTACTTTCAAAATATGAGATCTAAGTCCCTTTGAGTCAAGTGATGCGGATGGTGATGATTCGAGGACAAATCCTTCCCTAGAAGGCGAGTATGATGAGGGACCATCACCAACAGCCTTTACTAGTCCTACAATGCAAGGACCAATCACTAGATCAAGGGCAAGAGCAATTCAAGAGGAGGTGTCCAACTTGTTGGTGTTCTTAGCTCCTAAGGAGACCATTGATGATCCATTGCTGATTGAGGCTTCCTTAGTCACGTTAATGATGATTCCCGACGACTTGGACGTGGAAGGGAGACCATGCACACGTGATTTGGAGCCATGCAAGAGCAAAGAAGAGACATTTGTTCCGGAATTGCAAGAAATGGAAGATTGAGGCGTTTGGAGCTTTTTTTGTATTTTATATCATCTTTTGGTATAAAATGCAAGACTTTTTATAACCTTTAGGTTCAAAACATTTTAAGGGTTATTTTTGTTTGTTTTAGTTGTTTTCTTTGTTTTATTGTCTTTTTGACAAATGTTATTCCTTTTTTTTAGATAGGATAGATTTCAGCCAATTGAAAAACCGCCTCTTTGAGTGCTTTTGTTCCTATTTAGAAAATTCAATCAATAAAGTGAGTCATTGATTAAATTGTTGTATATCCCTGCTAGATTGTTCTTGTGTGTGTTAATCTCTTTAGAGATTGGTGCTACTAGTCAATACTAGTCCCTCCTTGTGCTTGTCTCCATTGAAGGCTTGTGTAAGGTTATAGAAGAAAGGGTTGAAGGCATCATCTTGCTTGGGTTTTGATCAATCTGATCAAGGTTCTTGTAAGGGAGTCTTTTGGTTCTTTTGGATCTACTTCTACCAAACATTCCACGTTCCTTTTCATTCTCTTTCTAGTTTATCAGTTCCATCACCCATGTGCCGGAACAGAAGGGAGTGAAGTGTAGGCTGATGAACAAGGGGTACGCCTTTATAGTGGAGAACTTTGGGACACTCTTCGGATTTCCACCACCCACCGTCAACGACTTCCCCTCTAGACGAGGGGCACATGCTTTCTGGAGCAACATTTCTCACATAACTTCAAGTGCAGATCATTGGCAGCCGGGCGACTCTAAGGAGAAGAACGTCTACCATGTTGCTTTCCGGATCACTCACGAGATTTTGAGTGAGATGCTGCTCGCCCGGACTGAGACGCCTCAGATGATCTGACAAGGCGTGTTACATGCTCTTTTCTATATGACTAAAGGTGGTGTTCCGGATTTTGCCACCATGATGGTGGAGGAGCTGCACAAGGTCAGGTGCAAGAAGAAGAGAGCCATCTGCTTCGGAGGATTAGTGACGTACATTGTTGGCACTATGGACATCAATCTATCTACATGCAGTTTGGCCGTTGACGCCAAACCCTTGGGGTTGCAGGAGTTTATCACCCGACGGATCATGATCCCTTGAGGTCGTGGTCCACCTTAAGTGGCCATGCCTTGGGAGACAAAAGCTCCTAAGGGGATTCCTTTGTCTCCACGGTTCACCATCACAGACCCGATCAACTGGTCAAGGATTTGGCGGTCATTTGTGCGAGATGCATAGATTGACGCAGAGTTCGGCATATTTAGCAGCGAGGAGGATAGATGAGTACTTATGGATACTACTACGGACAGTGTTGGTCCGAGGGCCCCTGTGATTGAGTTGGTAGACGATGATGAGGATACAGAGGACGACCATCTTTCCCCAAAGACGCCAGCACCAGAGATGCCACAATACTGACATCTCCACCGCCACCGCCGCGATCTCGAGGCTCATTAGAGGATTGACGACCTCACTTGTCACATGGAGCAATCAGTCTATACTCTACGTGCGGATATAATGGGGCACCTTGATACGTAGACAAGCGAGATAGGTGCCATGAGGTGTGAGATGCAGGAGAGTCATCACTACCAGTGCCGCATGATGGAGCTACAGTTTCAGCAGCAGATGGGATATCCGTTCGATCCATCATTGTACCCATTCCATCCTCCTCCTCCTTCGGATGCATGATCGAGCCTTCCACGGAGCGTTGTTGTTTTAGTTTCTGTTCTTATTTTGCGGATCTGCTTTGACTTGTAAGTGTTTTTCTCTAGACTTCTTATACCCATCGGGACGATGTCTCCTAAGTATGGAGTGATTTGAGATATTTGGTCTGTAATAACCGACTTATTTGCTTATGACTATTTCTACTGCTTTCATTATGTGCTTAGAGGCTATATTGTACATTACATGCATTGCATGAAGATTTTGGATTGAAAAAACGTACAAAAACTAGTTTGAAAATTTTTTTGTCTCGACCGAAATGCCTATGGCCGAACGAGGTGACCACAACAGGAGCGTACCTCGATCTAGTACCGTGTTTGCCCTTAAGCATATCGATCGAGATGGGTTTCGAAAAACCGGAAATTTTTGTAAAATTTTAACTACTACACAAAATACATGTTAGCCCATTAGATAATATCTCGGATTTAAAATATCCGGTATATTATAGATCCAAAATCACTGAAAATTATATAACCTTTTTTGTTTTAGGTGAAAAGAAAGAAAAGATCCCGGATATGAACAAAACGCCCGGGATATTTGGTCCTATTATAATTCCAAACGCATTTTTCAATATCCCAGACGTAAAAAAACCGAGATATTTGGTTGTCTAATATCCCGGACATATAAACTCAAAAAACGCCCGGGATTATTCCGTAATATTAAATCTCGGATTTGTCATATCTGGGATATTTGGATCAACCCAAATTTAGGCGGCCGCTTTTCCCTCCCCAAATTTCATCCCAAAATTGAACCTTTGTCGAATCGGAACCATCCACAGCTCCCTTTGAGCATTTCCCTCCCCCAATTCAACATTTTCATCCCAAAATTGAACCCTAGCTCTTGCGACCAAGCATTCTACCCTTGTCGAATCAGAACCAACCACAACTCCCTTCGAGCGTCTCTTCTTCTTCGACGTCTTCCAGTCCACCCATTTCCTCCTCGTCATCGCCGTTCGCCACTAGTTCTCTCTTCGACTCTTCCCATGGTAGGTTCCTCTACAACTTAATTTTCACGAATTTTGCAATTCTTTGTTGCTGTATGTATTTGTTTGTCATAGATTGGTAAAGGTGTTCCTTATCTTGCATTTGTGTCTGTTAACAATGGAGTTTGGTATGCTTTCAGTTGGTGACTCAAATCTCATTTACTAGAATACTTGACTGTGAACTCATTGTTTGTGAATTCTAGTGTTGCTTTCATGTTTAATATTAAGCCATAGATTTGTATAATGTGTTTGACCTATATTGCAAATAACTTTGCTTTCATAGATTGTACAAGTGTCAATTTTACCTCATTTCATGTTTAATATTAAGCCGTTAAATGTAGTTTTTAGAGATAGGGTTGTAGCTTGACAGGCAAAGATGACAGTGGTCAAATCAGATAGGGCCGAGAAGTTTAGGATGAGTTTGCATAAAAGCCTCTCTTGGAAATCCCTTTGGTTAAGTAAGATCATCATTTATCAGTGATTTTACGGTTGATGTCTGAATATAGAGCAACTATTGAATGTAACTCAGTTGTTTGAATGTATGTTTATTTAGTTATGTTTGCTAAGATACTACCATTTTTGTTCCTCCTAGACTAATATAGCGATATATTGTTCTTACTTGAATGTCAACTCTACAAGAGATGTTTAACTTGCATATTTCTCTAACTTGCATTTTTTTTTACTGAAGTTTGGTTTCTATCTGAATTATGTATTTGTGTTATTTTTCATCTATAGGTACAAGTGAGAAGCCACTAAGCATACATGTATGAGATTCGGAAATAATATCTCTTACCCTTCTATGTGAATTATGTTTTTGGGGTTTTGCTTTATGAAGCAATTCTGCCGAAAACAAAAGAGGAGTCTTTGCCCATTGTTTTTGTGCCGCCTTTGCTGATTCCATCACTTTGTTTACCTCTTCTTATGTACATGTTGTTGCAAAATCATCAAACCCAAAAATTTACATTAAAATCAACACAAAAATGATAAAAAGATGAAGCCTTGAGACCATTTTAGCATTTTATCATTCACTTCGTATGCAAAGATATAAATTTCAGTTGGGATATAAAGAATGCAGAATTTGTCAAAACTTCAAACTCAAGAGACCTGAAAATGGATTATCAAACAGAGGTAAATATATGCAATCTGTTTTACTTTAGCTTTTGTTTTGTTATGCAGGGTTTATATTAAACATATTGAAAAATCTGTAAATCTGTAATTGTTTTTTTTTTATTATTTACAGCAGCCAATATCTGTAATTGTTTTTTTTACTATTTACAACAGCTAGAATTATTTACAGCAACCATAGTTTAACATACTTGACAAATATGTAAAATCTCTATGCACCCTTTTTGATTATTTACAGAAGCCAGAATCTGTAATTGTTTTTTTTTATTATTTACAGCGGCTAAAATTATTTACAGCAACCATAATTAAACATACTTGACAAATCTGTAAATCTGTATGCACCCTTTTTTGATTATTTATAGTAGTCAGAAATTTTTGACAACTTTTCTTAATTACATCTCTTCTCTTATGATGGATGATTATGCAACTTTTTTACATCTCTTCTCTTTCATTATGATAGTTCTACATTGTTGGGTGTCAGCGGGCATCTTTGAGCTTTTTATCGCCTTTGACACTCTAGCGAACAAAGTAAGATTTCCTTTATATAGGTATGTAAGATCTTCATTATCTCTTCCTAGTTTTTAGATGAGTTTGTTGAGTCTCTTCTATTTGTGCTATCATAAAAGAAGGTAAAGTTGCAGGTCTTCTTACTGTTAAACTTCAAAATTTTATTACGATTGAAGTCATGCATATATGAAGGAAGCAAAGTTGCAGGTCCTCTTATTGTTTAGCTTTGTTTTCACTTATTCTTCTTATGAATTATGCTGATATGAAGTTTTATTGAGCTATTTTTCTTTTTATGAGTTAAAATGTTAAGTTGTCCTTGGAACTAGTAGGAAACTCTGTTTGACATCAGATATGTTAATATTGAGCTAGTTTTCTTTCTGAGAAGAACTTATGTGTGTTGATAGTGCATGCTGTAAAAAATAATGGTTAAATGTGAAAAAAAAGAATGGTTAAATAAATGTGAAAGAAAAGAATGTGTGTTGACAGTGCCTGCTGCAGAAAATGTTTCAAGTCATAAATGTGGAAATCTGAATGCTAACAGTGCCTGCTACAGAAAAGAATTGTTAAATAAAATCATCCACTGCTTGAATATGTTACTTGATCTATGGAAGTTCAAAAATAGCTCAATATAACTTCTGACCCACAAAAGCTAAACTAATAGAGCTATTTGAAAACTCTGGTTACTTCATCTTGCCATCATTTACTTGGTCTTTCCATCATTTACTTGATCTTGGAATTTAGTTGGATGAATCTGTTTGACAACTTAATTATGTCAATTTGTCCTTGGAATTTACTTGGATAATTATTTGATATTTGGTAGTTTGCTTTTTGACCGTTGAGGCACTAATTTCGTAACTTCAATGATGTCTAGGAATTGCTACTTTGGTGATGGATGCTCGACATTTTGCATGTTGTTTTACTTTGGTGATGGAGGGTCGATTATTGTTGCGGTTAGTGATGGAGGCTCAACATTTTCCCTAGTTCTAGGCTTTGCTGAATGCTAAGTTTGTTAAATGTTACTGATGAATGGTAGTAAGTTAGCTTGGTTAAATGTTGCATATGGTACTATTATCAAACACTTGTAGTACATGTGCATATTGTTGTACTTTTTCATTGTGTTTCACTTAGCTATGTCAAACTTGATCTTGAACTTAATGCAAGTTGATGTTATGGGATAATATCTGTTTGATGAATGTTTCTGCAAATTGTACAGCTTGTTGTTAATGTACAGGGAGTTTATTGGAAAATTGTAATATTGGATTAAAAACAATACAAAGCAAATATCCCGGACCTATAACCTGGGATTTAAAATGAGTTGTTTCTTAATTTAATATCCCGGATATGAATCTCTAACATACCGGACATACTTAATCTAGGATATAAAAAATCAGATTTGTTTTCGTCGTCCATCTAACATCCCGAATATGATTATCTAATATCCCGGATATTTGAAAATCTAATATTCCGGATACAAATATCTAATATTCCGGGCTTGTTTTTAAGAATATCAAGGATATTTGAACCTCTAATATCCCGGGCGTATTGCATATTCGGGATATCTGACTGGTAAAATCTTAACTCCTGACACAGCGTAATATCCCGGGCGTGTTTTATAGGTCCGGGATATTTGGCCTAATAAGACACCACTATGAAGCCCGGAGCTATATCACTACATATCCGGGATAAAATCATAAAATCGCCCGAGATTAAATGTGATTTTTGTAGTAGTGTTGTGCTTCTAAGCTGGATATGATCCACAAAATGAAAATTGTTTGTTGATTAGTTTTTATGATCTTTATACGTTTCAAATGATTTATGATATATCTAAGGTTGGAATGTTTTGTTTGAAATTTGAGCATGTTTAGTAAGTTGTTTTATCCAAATCACGCTGAATTTGAAGGTTGATATTGCGTTATAAGTTCTCTCACATCTCTATTGGAGAGATTAAGGAAATTCGTTATTCTTTCCTCCTCTTCTTGATCATGCTTTTTAGCCCCTTATTGATATATGTTGCCTTCCTTTACCTATCCGTGAACTTGGAAGAAAGAAAGCGAAAAAGCAAGTGAAAGACGACAGTGAAAGTGGAGAAGTGTTAGAAAACAATAGGTTTGGGGATGTTAGTCATGAGGATGAGTAACTCGGCACAATTCACATAGCCAGGATATTGTGGCTTGCCAAAGTCCGATTGATTGATAGTCCTAACGGGTCATGGTATGTGCATCAAGGTTTGAGGCATCTCGAGAAATTGAGATTAGCTTATCTCCAAGGCTTCGATTATTGTGAACCTCTGTCCATGTTCTCAAAAATGGTGAAAAGTAACGAAATATGCTGAAAAGAAGCAAGAAAATCTTATTGATGAAGTGAAAGTTCAAGTGAAGTATGATTAGCTTTCCTATACATTCCATCCCTAACACGTTTCTTGATCTTTGATTGAAAGTCCTTGAGACCATGAGCATGTTGTTTGACTTTGTGGTTTGAACTAGATTGTTCACGATTGAGTTTGATGATTATGATTTACTACACATTCTATAATCTCAAGTGAAGTATCATTAGCTTTCCTATATCTATGAATTGTTTCGATCATTTATTGATTCTTACTAGCTAGGAAGCATTTTCTAAGGGTGATCTATGGGAAGAAACACACAACCAAAAAGGTTTCGAAAGTTTTTTTTGCTGGGTGTTAATTGAGTATAATTCATTCTATTTTGTGTCTAATATTTGAACCTTGCTTGGAGCCAAGCAAGAGACAAGTATGAGGTATTTTGATAGCATGAATTATTATCTATATTTTGGATATGATTTTGGCGTTTTCTCATCATAATTTTGCATGCATGTAAATGTATTCTTAGTGTTTATGTCGTTATTCATTTACTCGGGTGGTGCAAACGAACCCAACAAAGGCAACTCCTCCTGAAACTTGTTGACGGTCTCAACAATAGGAAGATCCTTGAATCCAGCCTCGAGGAAATCCTGAAGTCGATCTCTCCTCATAGCTATAGGGCAGTAGCGATCCCTTATCGCAGTCTTCATCTGCTCATATCTGGTAACCTTATTGTGTATGGTCATCCACCAATGATGAGCCTGATCCTACTACAATGTATTTGCTATGTTGACTCGACGTCTATCTAGGCAATAGATAGCCTCCATAGCAGAATCCAACTGTCCTAGCAATAACTCCACCTCTAATCCTTTCTTGCCTCCGAAAGAAGGAACTCTCAGCTAGTTAAAAGCCTTCAACCAACAATCGGGTCTCGGCTCTCTCGCTTCCTCGGGTGCTCTAGCCACCTCAACAACTCTAGTAGGTGCAGCAACAACATGTGTCACTCTCTGCGAAACCTCATCCGATCTCGTGGGAACTGGCGGTGCTGGTGCAAGTCCCCTAGTCCTGATAGCATCCTCGACTCTCTACACCTAGTCGCGGCATGTAGATGCTCCGATGGATACTTGACAAGACTCGGTCGACTGTGCTCACCGTGCTCCGGACCTAGTAGCGGTCCGTTCCCAGCCTCAGGAACAACGCTCTCAGCAACTTCTTCAACGAATGCCTCAACAATAGGCGGGTTAGAACTAGGGCTTGGCCCCAACCTCTAGCTAGTGGAGGTCTTCCTGCACGTCCTCGTCCACAGACTGCAGATGGAAGAGGTGGTCACACCATCTGGTATAAGTATAGATATATAAGAATATATAAGGCCACGCTATCACTTAAAGCAGAAATCCAGGATAAGCACATAAAGGCCAACATAACAGAAAACTAACTCCTGAGATCCGTGGAGGTAGTGGTGGTCGCCCGTAAATCTATCCCAGACCGACAAGTTTAAAACACAACCGCGGGAGTCAACTCAAATAGCTTCGAGCCTCATCCCCCTGGTAAAGGCGATCTACGCTCTCCCCTCCGCCTAGGGCTGGCACCTCTTTTTTTGAAGCACGGGTCGTCTAACAAGGCATGGGACCCATAGCATAGATTCATTGTCTGCTGTGCTTCTGCTGCACAGACCTGCACCTGCATGCGCGCTTCCTGAGGCACACATCGTAACAATTCACTACCTTTGGCTCTACTGTAACTGATTCCTCGGGCAACGAGACAGTGGATTGATTCCTATACCTATGGTCCCGGCCTGGGGAGGGTGCAAGGTCTCTTATCTACTCCAACCCCCTTTTGAAAATGTAGACCTCTTGCGGGTTCTGTTTATTTAGCTATTCAACCTTTAGAAGATTTCGAGTGCCATGTTGCCAACCTAGAGGTTTGATACCATATTGTAACACCCCAAGTTTTGGGAACTCGAAGCTTACGGGCAAGGACCTCACAATGGGTCCCGACCCTCAAAATAGCAACATAACGAATCTTACAACAAGGCACAAATAAATGAAAACCAAAACTTATAACAAACACAAAGGTTTAAACAAAGGGAAGCGTAAGAGTTCAAAAGAAACTGAAAGAACAACAACTGAATATAACCCCGATCCCGTCCTATAATGTACGGGAACATCGACGGATCACACCGTCCGAATCACTCAGCAACATCCCTAACTTGCGGAAGATCTACAACATCGGTATAAATTGTTAGCTAAAAATGGTATAGATCGTTAGCGAACAACACAACAAGCCAAAACATTCAAACTAATATACGGAATACAGCTAAGTAAGTCCAAGGGACTTACCTCACTCGAAGGTAACTCACAGATCAAACAACTCAGTTTCCAACAGGAAAGAAGGAAGGAAAGCTAGTTAACACAAGGCATCACAAATCAGGAACGAAACGGTTGCTAGAAGTCTATAACATCTAGTCTGAATGATCTCTAAGAGATCTCCACAAGCTAAGGATAGATGAAAGGACGTTCTACGGTTAAGAATGTGATAAGAAAGCCGGTCCACAAGATAGAAGATCGGATCTTCTATCTATGGAAGGAAATAAAACGAACGAAAACCAGATCGGGCGTGATCTATAGTCAACTGCAAGGGCGGCTTGCCGCATGGGTGGCACCCTTCACCACGGGGCGGTGAAGGCTAAAAATAGGATCTTACACCTTGTCGGCGTAGGAGTTTTGACTCGAGCGATGTCAGAGCGACTCGAGCGATGCCATCTTGTATCTGCTAGCATCCGCTCCCGGGCCAGAGCGACTCGAGCGATGTCATCTTGTATCTACTCTGGAGCTACTCCATCAACTCTACTAGACTCAGCCCAACACAATGGTGTACGGAATTTCCGCTCGTACAAAGCCTCGTAAGGATCCATCCCGATAGACGTGTTGCAACTATTATTATACGAAAACTCTATAAGAGGAAGGTAATCTGGCCATACATGTCCCTAATCCAACATACATGCTCGCAACATGTCCTTTATTGCTTGGATGGTCCTCTTAAATTCACTGTGAGTCTGTGGGTGATAAGCAATGGTAAAGTGGAGACTTGTCCCAAAATCGGTATGCAGTTGCTTCTAAAACCTCAAGGTGAAACGTCCGTCTCTATTGGAAACGATAGTCCTCGGCATTCCATGGAGTCTAACAATGTGTATGGTGAACTCCTCAGCTAGACGACTCACGGGCCACGTTTCCTTAATTGGAATGAAACGGGCGGTCTTCGTCAGTCGGTTAAACACTACCTAGGTAGCATCAAACTCTCTTGAGTCTCAATCCTGTGACAAAGTTCATGAAGATGTCCTCCCACTTCCACTGTGGCACTGGCAAATGATGGACCTCTCTTCCGGACCTGTGATGCTCAATCTTGACCTGCTAGCATGGCACACACTGAGCTACATATCGAGCCAAGTCGGGCTTCAAACCACCCCACCATAAGGAACATTTCACGTATTTGTACATCTTACTTGCTCCGGGATGTACTGAGTATGGGGTACCGTGAGCCTCACCCAATAACCTCTCTCTCAGCTCACTGTCTGATGGTACACAAATACGATCTTGATGTCTCATCACTCCATCAGCACCAATGGTCAAATGAGGTGCCTCATCTCGAGACATCCTGTCTCGGATCCTAATCAAAGTCGGACAAATCTCATGCTTTTGTCGAATCTCTCCCAACAAATCAGGTAGTAACTCCACCAAAGTAGCCAAGAGAGGGTCTAAGTCCGGGAACTAAATCTCAACCTCTAACCATGCTAAATCTCTCTACAATTGAGGATGTACAATCAACCGGGCTTGATTACATGATTTATGACACTAGTTTAGGAACTCATTTAGGTAGTTTTTCCCTTGTTCATGCATGGTTTGACGTTCATTCGTGACATTTGTGCCTAACTGAGTCATATGGCTACAAATGATGTCTATATGGGATTTTGTCAGTTTTATATTATATCCTTATTAATCCCCTACTCGGTTCTTCAGGTGGGTAGGTTAAGCTATGCACAAAGAGAGGTTGTATGCTAGGGTTAGCATTTAGCTTGGGAGACAAGCTCGCAGAGGGGAGGCCAACAAACCAGAAGAGAGGCAAGCAATGGACGGGTTCCCTGGCCCCCGCAAATGAACAAAATGGCAAGGAAAGGGAGAAAAATAAATTAAAAGAAAAGAAAAATGGGAATAAACTCAATAGAAATATTTGGAATGGGATTCTGGATTGGAAAAACATTTCCGACTTTCAAGTAAAATAACTTACGAAAAATATACAATTCAAATATATATGAATATACTCGTAAAAATACAATTTACGATATAGAAATCGTTCTCGTAAAATATTTACTATAATAATTTAATAACTTAAATATGGTTAATATAAATATATAAAGTAGATAAAGAACGCACAAAATTATGACATAAAAATACTCGTAAAAGTATATATCGGAAAAGTTAAATTATGCTCTCTAAAATATTAACAAAAATACGGAAAAGTATATATCGGAAACACACTTTATTTTAGGGTATTTCAAAAGTGAAAAAAAACTATAAATAATTGATAAGGTGATTAGCCGCGAAGAACGGATCTAGACGAACAACTTGTTCTGAAGAATGAAGAACGCACAAAATTAACAAGCATGGACAACAATGAAAACGAGAAAACAAAAAGGGACAAGAAGAACCGAAAGGAACAATGATAGAACCCTTGGATTCGAGATCCAAGAGTCAAACCAGTGACGATTCGACCCCGCTTCTTACAACTCCACACAATTGATCTGAGAATCGAGAGCACGAAGAGGGTGCCTTGTTCGATTTGCAACACCAATACCGAAAGAGATTGATATACACAAGAACGAGAAAGCCAGATCACACACACAATCTCACGAGACAAGAATGATTGAATTCTCTTGGATTCAATTCTGAAATACTCTCAGAAAAACTTGTATAAAACTTGTCTGCCCACAAAAGAAGAGAGAAAAGGCTTTATATACATCCTAGGCCTTTTCTTCTAAAATAGAAAAAAGAAACTAATCAAAATAATTACATTGAGAGAGAGTTAAATATAGCCCAACAAACATAGAACACAATTGGGCCTAATTAAACTCTCCTATTCAGCCTCTCACGTCCACATACTTAAATGAATGTTCCATCCATGCACATGCACACACGTGAAACCCCTTGTATCTGATTTCAAGGCCTCTGTTTGTCCTTTGAAATGCGTCCCAAGCCCTGCCCAGAAACTAGAAATACAACTTAAGCTCCATTAATCAACTTGGTTGGGATGTGTTCGTGGCTGATCCACAAGATGGTCCTTAGACTTGATGAAGATGGACTTGGTTGAGCTTCATGGACCATGTTTAGGAAAAGAGCATTCATCTCAGCTTGACGTTTAGCTTGCGCTCTTGTTAGAGTCACTTGATGTGGTGAAGATGGAGTTAGCTCAGATGATCCTTCATCATTCTCCCTTTCTTTAGAAGAATTCGACCTCGAATTGCCTTGATCATCATCCAAGAGCGGAAAAGGACTTAGATCCCTCACATTGAATGTCGGATCATAAGCATAATCATCCGGCAAGTCAAGCACATAGGCGTTGTCACCCGCTTTGTGTAACACCTTGAAAGGCCCATTTCCTCTTGGGGAGAGCTTGGATTTCCGAAGCTGTTGAAACCTCTCCTTTCTCAAATGTTGCCATACAAGGTCGCCAGGTTCAAATATAATCTTCTTGCATCCTTGATTCGCCTTTT
Source organism: Fagopyrum homotropicum (assembly GCA_033239125.1). Lineage (NCBI taxonomy): Eukaryota > Viridiplantae > Streptophyta > Magnoliopsida > Caryophyllales > Polygonaceae > Fagopyrum > Fagopyrum homotropicum. The sequence continues at coordinate 68,162,410 of BSWB01000005.1, forward strand.
TTGCGTTGTATTTTCCTTTCTCCTCGAGCTTGATCCTTGTCCAACTATGTAGCTCCTTGATGTGTTCAACCTACATTTTAGCACTTAAATCCACTCGCTCCTTCTAAGGTAACGGTGTAAGATCAAAAGGGGTTAGTGGATTAAAACCATAAACACACTCAAAGGGAGAGATGGAAGTACATGAGTGGACGACTTTATTATAGGCAAACTCAACATGTGGCAAGACATCTTCCCATTCTTTCAAATTCTTCTTGATGACAGCCCTTAGAAGTGTTGTTAAGGTCCTATTAGTTACTTCCGTTTGCCCATCAGTTTGGGGGTGGCTTGATGTAGAAAATAACAACTTAGCTCCTAGCTTTCCCCAAAGAGTTTTCCAAAAGTAACTCAAGAACTTAACATCCCTATCACTCAATATTGTCCTTGGAATACCATGTAATCTAACTACTTCTCGAAAGAACAAATTAGCTACATTTGCTACATCATCAGTTTTGTGACAAGCAATAGAGTGAGCCATCTTAGAGAATCGATCTACAACCACAAATATCGAATCCCTTCCTCTTCTAGTCCTAGGCAATCCCACTATGAAATCCATGCTAATGTCTTCCCAAGGGGTTGTGGGGATTGACAAAGATGTATACAATCCATGAGGCTTCACTTTCGATTTAGCTCTAAGGCACTCTAAACACCTTTTAAGCACATTTTCAACATCCCTAAGCATATGTGGCCAATAAAAATGTGAGTGCAGCATATCATTAATCTTATCTCTCCCAAAATGACCCATTAAACCTCCTTTATGGGCTTCTTCCACTTACAGCAAATGAAGGGAACACCTAGGTATGCACACCTTATCTACTCGAAACAAAAATCCCTCAAACACATAGAATTTATCTAAGAAACCTTTTGCACACAAAGCTTATATGTTTCTCCAAAGTCAAGATCAGATTCATAGAGCTCCTTAATGTAAACAAATCCTAACACCCTAGCATCCAAAGTAGTTAGCAATGTATGCCTCCTAGAAAGAGCATCCGCAACTACATTGTCTTTTCCCTTTTTATACTTGATAACATGGGGAAAAGTCTCAATAAATTCCATCCAACTACCATGCCTCCTATCTAGGTTATCTTGACTCCAAAAATGTTTCAAAGATTCATGATCAGAATGCAAAATAAACTCTCTAGGCCACAAGTAGTGTTGCCATGTCTTAAGTACTCTAAATAATGCATACAACTCTTTATCATATGTAAAGTAGTTAAGACATGCCCCTCTAAGCTTTTCACTAAAAAAGGCAATAGGCTTACCTTCTTGCATAAGGACACCTCCTATGCCAATTCTCAATGCATCAAACTCCACTTCGAAAGGCCTAGTGAAGTCAAGGAGAGCTAGTAAGGGTGCCTTGGTGAGAACCAACTTCAGCTTGTTGAAAGAACGTTCTTGAACTGCTTCCCACACAAATGGTGCATGTTTTTTGCAAATCTCCGTCAAGGGTGCAACAATGGTACTGAAGTCTCTCACAAAGCGCCTATAGAAACTTGGAAGCCCATGGAAGCTCCTTACATGGCTAATGGATGTAGGTGTTGGCCAATCTCGAATAGCTCTAATCTTCTCCTCGTCCACTTGTAAACCTTGTGAAGTCAATACAAAACCAAAAAATATAACTTCATTAGTGCAAAAGCTACATTTCTTCAGCTTGGCATACAAGTGTTGAACCCTAAGGATAGAAAAAACTTCCCTTAGATGTTCTCCATGCTCCTTTAGGGACCTGCTATAGATTAAGATATCATCAAAATACACTACAACAAATCTCCCTATGAATTGTCTTAAAACATGGGTCATTAAACGCATAAAAGTAGATGGAGCATTGGTTAATCCAAATGGCATAACAAGCCATTCATACAACCCAAATTTAGTCTTGAAGGTTGTCTTCCACTCGTCCCCCTCCTTCATTTGGATCTGATGGTAGGCATTCCGAAGGTCTATCTTGCTGAATGTAGTGGCGCCATGGAGCTCATCTAGCATGTCATCGAGGTGGGGAATAGGGTGGCGGTACTTAATGGTTATGTTGTTGATAGCCCTACAATCAACACACATCCTCCAAGTGTTGTCCTTCTTAGGCACTAATAGGACAGGAACGGCGCAAGGGCTAAAGCTTTCTCTAACGTATCCCTTATCTAGGAGGTCTTGGACTTTGGTTTGGATCTCTTGACTCTCCTTAGGGTTCATCCTATAGGCTGGTCTGTTAGGAAGTGTAGCTACGGGGATAAGGTCAATCTGATGCTCTATGCCTCTCTAAGGTGGAAGGCCATGAGGTATCTCTTCCGGAAACACATCCTTAAACTCCTCTAGGATGGCTGTAATGGTAGGGGGTAAGATAGCCTTTGTTTCTTCACTCACTAAGGTTAGCTCTTTACACAACCTGATCAAGATTGTATCTAACGGGTAGGTACTCACTTTGGAACTCAAGATTTGAAGCTAACAAGGCCGTAGGAGTCTGATTTGTGGGCGTGACCAAGAGATTACTAGGTTGTTGGCTAGGGGATGTGTCTATGGCAGGTTCTTGGTGTCTCGATGACTTGCTCTTGTTCACTCACCTTCTTCTTCTCAAATGCCTCCGCAATCCGCATGGGAGTCATAGGTTTTAGAGTAACGGGTTTTTCATTAAAAGTAAATGAATACCTATTAGTAAAACCATCATGCATAACTCTCCTATCATATTGCCAAGAACGGCCTATTAACACATGACAAGCTTGTATAGGCATAACATCATATAAAATAGTGTCCTCATAGTGTCCTAGAGTGAAAGTGATCTTAGCTTGCCCATTAACCTTCAATTCACCACAATCATTCATCCAATGCAGCTTATATGGTCTAGGGTGACAAAATGTAGGAATTTGCAACTTAGAGATCAATTCAGTACTAGCTGCACCAGTGAAGGTTGTCGAGGATGACCGAGTGAGAGACGAGCTGAGGGTACCGAGACCAGATGAATGGTTGAAGAAATTCAACCATCACCGAGTTCCCACCTTCGACGGGAACGTTGGACTTGAGGTGGAACATTGGATCAGTCATGTGGAGTCCGCGCTAGAGGCGATTTGCTTCCCTGAGAGTCGTAAGGTGGAGTTGGTTCAGACATTGTTTAGGGACCAGGCACAGTACTGGTGGAGGACAGTGAGGGGTGGAGTGTCCCGATTTGAGCAGTTGGTGAGTCTCATGAGAGAGACCTTTTGTCCTACCTCACTGAGAAGGGACCGAGTGCAGGACTTCTTGGAGGCAGGTTTTGAGGATGTTCCGATAGCTGAGGCCATTAGGGGTTTCCGGGAGGAGTTGTCACTGTTGGGTCCTGCTGCACCGCCTATGGACCAACACGTGAATCTGTTCTCCCGGAGACTGAGGGAGACCACCCGCTCCTATCTAGCAGGGTTCCGCTGTGATTCCTTAGCTAATTATCACGATCGGCTATAGCTTATGATAAGGACCGGCTGGGACACAGGAGAGCTATACAGTCTGGAGGGTCAAATAAGACGTAGAGGACTCGACCGGTCAGCACTAGAGTAGGAGGGTCAGGTTATAGGCGTGGTCAGTCCCAGGGCCGTTCTAGTTACCAGGTGGTACCGCCGATGTGGTCTAGAGTACGTCAATGCTACAACTATGGGGAGCAGGGACACATTAAGCCGGAGTGTAGGAGACCACAAGTTACATGTTTTACTTGCGGCCAGCTAGGCCACAAAGCTACCTTTTGCCGACAGGGCAAGGTAACATCACAACAGGGGTCCTCACTTGCTGGTACCTCAGGAGGAGGACAGAGGCAGCCTCAGTATCAAGCTCTGGGTCAGCAGCAGCGGGCTCCTGGTCAGGCATATTCACAAGGTTCTGCTCAGATTCCAGCTAGAGGTAGAGGGCATGGTGGAGGCACTTCAGAGACTAGGGGTACTCAAGCTCGAGTCTTTGAGTTGAGGAGTGCCGTAGAGCCCGCAGCCACAAGTATTATCACAATTCATGGCTTTCCAGTCCGAGTACTTTTTGATACGGGTGCGACGCACTCTTTCATATCTGATGATTGCATAGATAGGTTGACCTTAGATACAGTAGAGGGGGAACCTTTCCTTATAAGGTTACCCGATGGGAGTAGGGTTCGTGGTACTCGGGAGATTCACGATTGACCCATCCACTTGGGAGGTCGTGATTGGCTAGCCGACTTTCACGTCATGCACTTAGTGCATGAAGAAGTCATACTCGGGATGGACTGGATGGACCGCCATAGAGCTGTTCTGGACGTCAGGAGGAGGACAGTGACGGTCACTATGGAGTCTGGGCAAGAGGAGGTCTTTCGAGGGTGGGACCTCGGAAAGATCGGGATAGTCATTAGTACGGTCCGAGCCGCAAAGCTTATAGGTCAGGGATGCGAGGCCTTCTAGTGTTACGCCATGAAGGAGGAGACGAGTTCATCATTAGCAGAGACCCCGGTAGCTTGTGAGTTCGAGGATGTCTCTGGCGAGCCGCTTGGCTTACCACCGCAGAGGAGCGTAGATTTTGGAATTGAGTTGGAGCCCGGCACGAGGCCGATCTCCAAGGCTCCATATCGCATGGCACCAGTCGAGATGCTTGAGCTTAAGAAGCAACTCAAGGATTTGGCAGAGAGGGGATTCATTCGACCTAGTGTGTCTCCCTGGGGGGCACCAGTCCTCTTCGTCAAGAAGAAGGACGGATCCATGAGGCTTTTTATTGACTATCGGGAGTTGAACAAAGTCACCGTCAAGAACAAGTATCCGTTGCCGCGTATTGATGATTTGCTGGATCAGTTACAGGGAGCTACGGTATTTTCACGTATTGACTTGAGGTCAGGATATCATCAGCTGAGAGTACGGGAGGAGGACATACCGAAGACAATATTTCGGACGAGATACGGTCATTATGAGTTCGTGGTGATGCCCTTCGGGCTCACCAATGCTCCTGCTGTCTTCATGGAGTTGATGAATGGCATCTTCATTGACTTCTTAGATTAGTTTGTGGTAGTTTTCATCGACGACATCTTAGTATACTCCCGGAGTAGGGAGGAGCATGCCGGACAGCTGAGGACGGTGTTGCGGGTTTTACAAGATAGAGAGCTTTATGCTAAGCTCTCTAAGTGTGAGTTCTGGATGCCTGAGGTTGCTTTCCTTGGCCACATTCTCTCCGCCGAAGGAGTCAAGGTGGACCCAACAAAGATAGAGTCAGTTGCATCATGGCCGCCCCCTAAGACGGTCAAGGAGGTACGCAGTTTTCTAAGTCTGGCCGATACTACCGTAGGTTTGTGAAGGGCTTTTCTGTGATTGCCAGGCCACTCACTTCCTTGTTGAGGAAGTCCATCAGATTTGCATGGACCGAGCCCTGTCAGCGGAGCTTTGAGGAGCTGAAGGAGAGATTGACTTCCACTCCGGTGTTAGCACAGCCAAAGGGCGTTGAGGACTTCGTCGTTTACAATGATGCATCCAAGCTAGGCTTGGGATGCGTCCTGATGCACAGGGGTAGGGTCATTGTGTATGCGTCTCGACAACTGAAGACGTATGAGGAGAATTACCCTACTCACGACCTTGAGCTAGCTGTAGTTATTCATGCCTTGAAGATCTGGCGTCATTACCTCTACGGGGCCACCTGTCAAATCTTCACAGACCACAAGAGTCTGAAGTACATATTCACTCGTGGGAGTTGAATAACCGCCAGAGGAGATGGCTAGAGTTGATTAAGGATTTTGACTTAGAGATCCTTTATCATTCGGGGAAGGCGAATGTGGTCGCCGATGCCCTTAGTAGGAGGACACCTCGCGAGGCCGCGATGGCTAGATTGACTTTTCAGACCCAGTTGCAGAGAGATTTGATTTGGTTGGAGGTAGACATCCGGTTTCCGGATACTGACGGTCATTTGTCAGCGTTAGAGGTTTCACCGGATGTGACGGAAGAGATCCGGCAGAAACAGGAGGGTTGCCCAACACTGATGAGGATCAGAGATAGGTTGTCAAGAGGGGAGGCACCACAGTTTATGGTGGGTACGGATGGGATTTTGAGGCGCCAGGAGCGCATATGTGTACCCTTTGATAGAGAGTTGAGGCAACGTATACTGCAGGAGGCCCATTCTACACCTTACTCCGTCCACCCCGGCACGAGTAAGATGTATCGGGATATACGACGATCTTATTAGTGGGGCGGGCTCAAGACCGATGTGGCTAGATATGTAGCCCAGTGTGCGACCTATCAGTAGGTCAACATCGAGCACCACAGGCCCGGAGGAGAGCTCCAACCACTTCCGGTTCCACAGTGGAAGTGGGAGGACATTTCCATGGACTTCGTTACTAGCCTGAGGTTGAGTAGAGGTTTTGATGCGATATGGGTTGTAGTGGATCTGTTGACGAAGACGGCACGATTCATTCCTATTAAGGAAACATGGCCGGTGTCACGTTTAGCCGAGGAGTTTACCCGACAGATTGTGAGGTTCCATGGAGTGCCAAGGACGATCACTTCAGATAGGGAAGGGCGTTTTACCTCGAGGTTTTTGCAGCAGGTACACACCGCCTTAGGGACGAGCTTACAATTCACCACGGCATACCATCCTCAGACGGACGCGCAGTCTGAGAGGACTATTCAGACCCTTGAGAACATGTTGAGGGCATGTGTGCTTGATTGGGGGCAGGTATGGCCCGACCACCTCCCTTTGGTGGAGTTTTCTTATAACAATAGTTGGCACACGACTATTGGGATGGCTCCTTACGAGGCACTATATGGGCGGAGGTGTCGTAACCTTTGTGTGGGGATGAGCCTGGGAGGATGAGTGGTGTAGCGCCCGAGCAGGTGCAGGATGAGATGGCTCGGGTAGCATTGATCCGAGAGCGGATGTTGACCGCACAGAGTTGTTAGAGATCTTATGCTGATAAGAGGCGCAGGCCTTTGGAGTTCAGGGTTGGCGCCTAGGTATGGTTGAAGGTGTCACCGACAAGGGGTGTTCGACGTTTCGGCATTAAAGGGAAGTTGAGTCCCCGATATGTCGGGCCCTTTGAGATCCTAGAGCGGATAGGAGAGGTGGCCTATAGATTGGCATTGCTACCCCGATTGGAGGGAGTCCATCCAGTTTTCCATGTATCTCAGTTGAGAGAGTATGTGCATAACCCGAGACACATAGTGAGCCATGACAACCTAGTGGTCGAGCCGGATCATACATTTCCCGAGCACCCGATAGCAGTTTTGGAGAGAGGTATGAGACGCCTTCGATCGAAAGTAATAACAATGTTGAGAGTGCAGTGGTCGAGACGAGGGATTGACGAGGCCACTTGCGAGACGGAGGATAGTATCCGGCGGAGCTATCCCGATTTTTATGCGGATCTAGAGACGTCTATAGGACCGTAAGGTAGTTCTACACCCTTGTTTGTTTGCTTTTAGTGATTGTATGTGTGATATGTTTGATGTGCTTGTGCGTGAACTATAGGTGGTCTTGATGTAGTAACTTGTTAGTCATAGGGCTTGCTTACGTTTTATGATCTTGGGAACTACCCTAAGTTTCGGGACGAAACTTATGTTTAGGGGGATCTAATGTAACAACCAGTTTTTTTTTCGTTACGCTTTGATAAGGTTAGAGAAGTTTAAAAAAAGAAATTAAAGTTGAGTGAGACTAGGACATACCAGTTTATTTATGGAAGTCATCTAATTAGATACCTTGTCCTAAGTTTCGGGACGAAACTTATTTTAAGGGGGTGCTGATTTAATATCCGGAATTTTTATTCCGTTTGATTCCGAATCAAATCGGACTTCGAGCCGTTGACGGTTTTCCATTCTATCTAGTATTTCTTTCTTCACGAATTTTATCATTTTATGTAGAATTTAATTCACATAAAATGATAAAATTATATCAAGCTCTAATTCTTATAATTATTTATCATTTTATGTAGAATTTAATTAAGATAAAATGATAGAATTACATCAAACCCTAGTTATTATAATTCTTTCTTAACGATGACTTTAGACGAGATCATGACAAGCTGTGACGAGATCATGACTAAGTTGAGACGAGGCCATAACAAAGCCCGACAACTCTGTGACAAAGTCATTCATGGGCCTGACAAGGCCATGACGAGTTTTGATAGGTTTTTGACAAACTATTCAGCCCATCTTTTTTGCAATTGTTTCAGCCATCCTTCTTGCAATTGTTTCAGCCCATCCCTTTGCTATGATGGCCCAGCTACCCATAACCCTCCAGCCCACACGGACCTGTTGTCGCCCAGCCATCCTCGCACAGCAGCCCAGCCTGTTTACGAGCCCAGTAGCAGCCTTCTTGCAACCCATACAACTCCCTACCAGCCAACCTAGGAGAGAAAACGCTCAGAAGTTAGAAGAGTTGTAACTCCCGTATTGAACGCTCCTCTTTACTCCCTCTTCTGTTCCGCATTCACACGAGACCTTCCCTTTTTGCATACGCTCAACCGAGTCCTCAGGCACAGAAAAAACGCAAGGAACGCAGCAAGCAACAACAACACTTGAGGAGCCGGCCGGAGCTGCTACTCCCTCGACCCTGACTGCTTCCGGACCAAGGTGAGTCTAGACTTCCTTCTTCTTCTGTCCTCGCCTCTATCCTCCCTCTGTACGACTCAATCGAATGTCTCCTTCTGGATCTAACCCTTTGCACACACGTTTCCGGAACCAGTAGATAGCAATCGGAAGGGGGCTAAGTTACTCCTTTTCCGGTGTGGACAGAAGAACAATCTTCCCAGAATAGATCCGAGCGGCTGTGCATCCAACCTGCGAGCCATTATCCTCCCTTCCGGATATAGCAATCTTATGCAGCCTTAGTACTTGGTGAGTGTTCCCATTCTTAGCCCATTGTCTATGAAAGGAGAGGCTAGATGTTGATTATGTGTTGATTGTTTGGTCGAGTCTAGGACTCGAGTTTGACCTTGGTGTGGAGCAGCTATCCAGGAAAAATGTAGGAGGTAAAACACATAAAATCATACAGTTTAGACATTCAGTTTGGAATTTCAAAAACCGTGTTCATCAGTCAAGTTTGAGCATAATGTTCGATGCCTTAGAGATAGAATCCACCGTTCAAATTTTAGGATGTTATAGAGTGATATGCATACTGTAAGGTATCAAAAATTGGGACTTAACCAACGGTTAGATTTAGATATGTGAAGGTGCAAAATGGAATAGTTAGGCTGTTTGGGAAATGATCCTAGAAAAATGCTAAGTATAGATTTTTGGTTTGAGTTCAACTTTAAAGATTTGTGTAGAAGTAACGGTTAAACAGTTTTAAGAAATTTTTGCTCCTATGAATAGATTAGATATCATAGATGTTTTAGAAATTTATTTTAGAATTTTTATAAGTTTATTTTAATTTCATATTTGAAACTGTAGTTGGACTTTAGTGACTTTTCGGGAAATAGGAAATGGGTAGTTTTTCTAGTTGATACCTAAAATCATCCTAGGGAGTAGAATATGGTTAGTTAGCCTCAAATTAGAGTTTAAGTACGTATTCCGAGTTTTGGAAGTTCCAGGACCAAGGGTAAAATAGTCAATTTACCTTAAGTAAACACTGTAATAACTTCTGCACATAGAATCGTACATCTTAGGAGTTTTAGACTTCTAAGTATCCACGGAAATGTGTTGAGCCACGTGCCTCCTTTGACAGGCAGCTGAGTTTTTGCAGTTACTAATTTAGTGGTGGTTAAGAGAGAGTCGAGATTTGATTCTGGTAAGTCCACGGACTTACTTAGCTGGCTTCTTGCATGTGTGTGATGTGTATGAGTGGTATTTGATAGTTAAGATAAATAACGAAACCGGAATACGCCGACTGTAGTATATTGTATAATTGACCCAAGTGTATGATAACGGGTCGTGACATCATCTGCCTAGCTCTTGCGAGAGTCTAGGAGGTTCCTTGCGACCAACCCAGTCCGGTAGACAGTCAAATGCATTAGTACCATTCCGCGTTGGTAAACAGGGACATGGGCGAGGTTTGGGAATCCCTCGTGTCACAAAATAAGTATCATTAGTAATGACATATCACCTAATTAAAGATAATAAAAGGATTGATTGTTGCATGTTGATTGTGTATGTTGTGTGTTTGTGCTTTTACTTTATACTTATGCATAGAATGTTAGCTAACGGTTTTATACCGCTTGTAGATGTCTTACAGGTTAGGGAGGCGATCGAGTGATCCGGCGGTATTGGGCAGCCGGGGTTCCGTGCATTATAGGACGGGACTGTTATATTTTATTTCATGACTGTTGAGACTAATGTCGGTATTTTGGTTTCGAGACTTGGCTGTAATGTTTTCAGATTTGGATTTTCATTTCGCTCATGATATAAAACTTTATGTTTTGCCTTTTTATTTGCGTCGTGTTGTAAGGTCCGATGAAATTGTTGCCAGGCTAAGGGCCGGGACCCACTGTGAGGTCGCAACTCATTGCATTTCGAGTCCTCTAGGATTCGGCGTGTTACAATTACTAGGTTGTTGGCTAGGGGATGTGTCTATGGCAGGTTCTTGGTGTCTCGATGACTTGCTCTTGTTCACTCGTCTTCTTCTTCTCAAATGCCTCCGCAATCTGCATGGGAGTCATAGGTTTTAGAGTAACGGGTTTTTCATTAAAAGTTAATGAATACCTAGTAGTAAAACCGTCATGCATAACTCTCCTATCATATTGCCAAGGACGGCCTAATAACACATGACAAGCTTGTATAGGCACAACATCATATAAAACAGTATCCTCATAGTGTCCTAGAGTGAAAGTGATCTTAGCTTGCCTATTAACCTTCAATTCACCACAATCATTCATCCAATGCAGCTTATATGGTCTAGGGTGACAACATGTAGGAATTTGCAACTTAGAGATCAATTCAGTACTAGCTATGTTGCAACAACTACCTCCATCAATGATAACATTACACACCTTTCCCTTAACCACCTAGTATGAAATAAGTTCTCTCTTTGGTTATCCTCACAAGGGCCAGGTTGTGAACTCAAAGTTCTCCTGGCTATCAAGGAATTATCATGCTCACGATTTTCATCACAAACTATATTATTAGGATCATTTCGTGCGTTTTCAAGCCCATTAGATTCATCATGAGAATTAAGATCACAAAGCATGTAGTTATTAGCTAGAAATGAGATAGGATGGTCAAATAACACTCTTTTAGCTAGTAAACAATCCCCCTACTCATATTCAATTCCATCGTCATCCAAATCATCATGATCATGCATATTAGGCTCAAAATCATCATTATCATGCTCATGCTCAAATTCGGACTCATATTGTCCTAAATGGTTGATTATCAACGTTTTCTTGTTAGGATAGTCTTTCATCATGTGTCCTCTACCTTGAGAATTAAAACACACTATATCCCTAGCTCTAGATGAAGGGTTAGAAATACTCCCTTGTGTTCCTTTAGGAAAAGCAGCCATGGGATTAGGAGGTGTTGTATAAAGTGCTTTACACTGGCCTCCTTGTTCCGGGGCTGTTTTCTCCTTATTAGGCACTTCCCTGTTGTAACTACCTTGTTGGAAGTTCCCTTGGTTCTTCCAAGAGCTGGAGACACCATAAAGAAGCCTTTCCGCCTTGATTACTCCCTTTTATATTCCTTTCCACTTTGATTACAAGATGGAGTAATTTTGTCATAGAGCTATAGGGAAAAAGATCTACTTCATTAACAAAACTTGAATTAAGGATACAAAGATACCTAGTCATTGTTGACTCTTCATCTTCTCGCACATTGGCCTTTACCATGGCCATTTGCATGGCATTATAGGTCTCCTCAGCAGTCATTGATACTTGCCTCAGGTTCTTCAACCGTTGCCTCAATTCCCTTATATAGTGCTGGGGAACAAACCGAGCTCTCATCAAGGCGCCTTCATATGCTCCCAAGTAGCTACTGGTGCATCCAAAGTTCTTCTCCTTTCCTTCACCAAATCATCCCACCATATCATAGCATAGTCAATAAATTCAAGGGTTGCGTAGTGTACCTCTTTGTGTTCGGGGAAGTTATGGCATGAACATATTTGCTCTATCTTTGCCTCCCATGCCATATACACATCAGGATCACATTTGCCCTCGAAACTAGGGACTTTGACCTTCAATTTGCCAAGACCGTCATATTCCGGTTCTTAGTCTCTCCTTTGCTGGACTTCATAGGGCTCACGTCTTCATTCATCATTATGTCGCCCTTCTTGGTGCCTCCTTGGCTGATCTCGCCTACTCCGTCCATTAGGCATCCATTCTGGTCTCCATTCCTCATTCTCCCCATTGTCCTGGATTCTGAAATTGGTGAGAATAGTTAGGCATATTATCATAAACTGGATTCTGAAATTGGTGAGGATATATAGGCATATTATCATTAATAATTGGATAAAGGATAGAAATATGCTCCTCAAAAGCAAGGTTTCTCCAACCAGGTTGGGAAGCAATGTTGCCTAAACCATGGGCATGCCAAGAAGGCTATAGAACATTCAAATTCCATGCAGCTTGGAACGCAGCTTGCTGAATTTGAAGGGGAACTCAATCTTGTCCTTGGTGTTGTGCCCTCGAGTTGTCTCCTATCTCCATGTTACCTCCTAGTGGTCGAGAATCCGGGGTCACCTTAGAGGTCTCCAAGGTAGATATCCTTGTAGTTAGCCCATCAATGCTATCTTTCAAGCTCTTGATGAGATTGAACAACTCCGGTGTGATAGGCTCAGGGCTCTTTGAACCTACGAATGTGTCTGACATGATGCAAAACACTCAACAACAGCAAACACTTTAGGTTAGTTTAAATAGAAACACCTCGCAAGTGTATCACTTAAAAACTAAGGTTCTCTCACTCTCTAGTGGTGTGATACAAGCTTGTTGATGGCTCGTCTTGTATTAATCAAAAACCTCACGTAAGTTCGATGCATAGTCAAACTAAAGCTTTTAGATAGAAACTAGATTTGATTTCAGTCACTTCAAAAAAAAAAGTGTTTGACTCAACAAAATAGAAGAAAAGACTCAAACGGAAAGGACAATTGCACGAATGTTATATGGAACTAAATGACTCAAAATTTAGAACTCAAGATAAGCTTTGAAATAACTTACTCGTAAGACCCAAGAAGTGAACCCTAGATACCGTAGGACGAGGTTAAGGAAGGCTGAGCTATGGTGTTTGATGGCCGAAAATTGACAGTAGCTAAGTGTGGCTACATAGGTTCAACGAGATGATTGGTTCTTTCTCCGAATGAGACGAGATACTTGACTTAAGTCCTTCCTTGAAGTCCTCTTTGTTGCTGAATAACACTAAAACAAATGTAATAATACTAGGCTACTTACAACCTATGATATAAGAAAGAATGAAATAAAAATGATTCTAATTCCTTTTCTTCTTTTTTTTTTCCTTTTGATTTTTTTGATTTCTTTTTTTTTCTTTTATCTCTTTTTTTTTACTTTATGATTCAGGAAATCAGAAAAGAAGAATAAACAAAAATTGAAAGAAATTAAAAAAAAAAATTCTTGTTTGTAGATAAACGTGGGCCAAGTTGTTGCAAATCTTCACGATAAGATCAAATCTCAGCTCCTAGATTGTTGCAACTGATTCAACTTGCCAATATGTAGGAGGAAAACAACTACTTCAAGCTTTGCGCCGGATTTGTAGGAAACATGCTGAATCAACTCCAATTTTGGCGTGTATTGGATGTAGGGAAACAATCTACTTCATCTTCAATTCTGCGTGTTCTGGATGCAGGAAAAAGAAGCAACCACGATTGGTTTTTGTTCAACTGGTTCAAGTGAGGCTCATGTGGCTGAGGGGAAAATGGTGGTTGATGGTGGTGTGATGATGGTTGGTGTGGTGCTATGGTGGTTTCCGGTGTCCAGAACTCACAATCAAAGGAACAAAGTCGTTAGACTCAAACAAAGCTTAGAGTAGAAGAGAGAAACGGAAATAGACTCAAACAAAAGACAATGATCAATTGCAATGATCAAAACAAACTCTTTTTGTGATTTTATGATTGATTTACCGACTCTTTTTGTTGGTTGGACGTCAACTAGGCTCTGATTCCAATTGATACGGGGATTAGCCGCGAAGAACGGATCTAGACGAACAACCTATTCTGAAGAATGAAGAACACGCAATATTAACAAACATGGACATCAATGAAAACGAGAAAAACATAAAGGGACAAGAAGAACCGAAAGGAACAATGATAGAACCCTTGGATTCGACATCCAAGAACCAAACCAGTGATGATTCGACCCCGCTTCTTACAACTCCACACAATCGATCTGAGAATCGAGAGCACGAAGAGGGTTCCTTGTTTGACTTGCAACACCAATCCCGAAGGAGATTGACATACACAAGAACGAGAAAGCCATATCACACACACAAACTTACGAGACAAGAATGATTGAATTCTCTTGGATTCAATTCTGAAATGCTCTCAGCAAAACTTGTATAAAACTTGTCTAACTACAAAAGAAGAGAGAAAAGCCTTTATATACATCCTAGGCCTTTTCTTCTAAAATAGAAAAAATAGAAACTGATTACAATAATTACATTGAGAGATAGTTAAATAAAGCCCAGCAAACATATAACACAATTGGGCCTAATTAAACCCTCCAATTCAGCTTCTCACGTCCACATACTTAAATGAAAGTTCCAGCCATGCACATGCACACACATGAAACTCCTTGTATCTGATTTTAAGGCCTCCGTCTGTCCTTCAAAATGCTTTCCAAGGCCTACCCAGCAACTAGAAATACAATTTAAGCTCCATTAAGCATCTTGGCTGGGATGTGTTCGTGGCTGATCCACAAGATCATCCTTAGACTTGATGAAGGTGGACTTGGTTGAGCTTCATGGACCATGTTTAGGAAAAGAGCATCCATCTCAGCTTGACGTTTAGCTTGCGCTCTTGTTAGAGTCCCTTGAGGTGGTGAAGATGGAGTTAGCTCAAATGATCCTTCATCAATAATTAGGGGACAAGGTCCTCTCCTTTAACTTGTTCCATTGACATGAACCCTCCAAAATATTTGTGAGATGCTACATTTGAACTTGAAATAACTCGATCTATTATAAATTATAATTTTCTATAGTTGTAACACCCCGAATCCGCGGAACTCGGGATGCAACGGGCGGAGACCTCACAATGGGTTCCGACCCTTAGCCTGACAACAATTTCACCGGATCTTACAACAAGACACAAATAAAGGCAAAACCGAAATTCTTTTTTAATGCAATGATATGAACCCCAAAAGCAAACAACGAAAGACTCCAGCCGAGATACGACTCCAAAGGCAAACGTCATACACGCGACATACATAATACCATAAACATACATAAATACAACCCCCAAAACCCATCCTAAAATGTACGGACTCCGGCTGCCCACTCTTCCATATCTCTCGGCCGTGTTTCTAACCTGCAAGTCAACTACAACATATCGGTATAAAACTGTTAGCTAGCATTCAAAGCATTACAACATTGGTATTTGCACACACACACACACACACATAGGGCATCATAAACACACAACATGCTCCAAAACACACAAGCCGGTTTATTATCTTTCCATTTACGTCATCCTATTACTACTTCCATTTATGGTATGACACGAGAATCTTAAAGATCTTGCCCTTGTCCCCTTTTACCATACGGGTTTGTACTTGATGCGGATCAGCATCACCCGTTGGGCTGGTCGCAAGGCACCTCCCAGTCATCCCCATTTTTGGACTGAACAAGCGGTCACCGCTTGTTATCATACACTTGGACAAGCGGTTGTCCTATTACCGGTTTAGATGTTTATATCATAACATCTAAACCGGTAATAGGACCAGCGGTTGTCCTATTACCGGTTTAGATGTTATAACATAAACAATAAACACACACATAAACAATAAACACACACCACCAAACACGCATCGAAACTAATACAAAGAATACGAGTTAAGTAAGTCCGGAGACTTACATGTCCCAAAGCTAAACCCGCTAAATTCCCTACTTAGTTCCCGCGGGAAGATACTCAACGACCGATCAAGCAAAGCACACAATCAATAACTCTCCAACAAGATAGAAGTCCTATATCATCCTACAAGATCATACACTCTCATGACTAGGATAGCACTCCTAGTCCTCACAACTCACAAAGTCACAACCATCATAACCTACGCTAGGATACTCGTGTCCTAGTCTCACAATCTCAACAACTCAAATTCTCACAACATCAAGCATCAACTCAAAAACATAACCAAACCTCACAAGATAACATCAACACATCAAGCCTTACATTATTCCACTGTAACATCCCGAATCCGCGGGATATCAAAATGCTACGGGCGAGACCACACAATGGGTCCCGACCCTTAGCCTGACAACAATCTCACCGGACCTTTTCAACATGGCACAAATAAGGCGTAAAACTCGAAAACGTTTGTAATGTATGCAAGACTGGAAGATAAAGAGTGCAACGTGGAAACTCAGCCGAGTCCTCAAAATGACACAAAACTCCACAAGACATAAATCTGAAAGCGTACATCAATCTATAATCCAACATAAGAGTAATAACGACAATAATCCCAAAAATGCCCCGTCCTATAAGAGTAAACAAGCGGTTTAGAACCGTTACCTACATTCGAAGCATTAAAAACATGGTGAAAGCACATACACACTCATACATCATAACATCACATAATCATGCTCGACAATCAAGTCCTGTTTATTATCTTTATTTATTAGATCATATCCCCAACTAATTCAACTTTTTTTGTGACACGAGAATCTCCCGAAACTCACCTCGGTCCCCACTTACCGCATGAAGGGTGCGGATGCCTCCGACCATCTAACAACGCATGTTGGTCACCAAGAACGTCCCAGCTCTCGCAAGAGCTAGGAAGTGATGTCACTGCCCATTATCATACACTTGGGCCAAATATAACGTAAGGGTCGGTGGTCCTATTACCGTTTTACAAGTTATAACAAAAGCGATAAAACACACACCACGAAACACACAATGAATCTAATACAACGAATACGGCTAAGTAAGGCCGGAGACTTACCTCGTCTCTCAACTCACACACTCTAGCTTCCTTAGTGAGGAAGCACACAACCTGCTCATACAAGAATACACTCATCAACACAAGCCACACTCATGAAGTCATAGACTTCTATCTAGTGATCTAAGCAAGATCACCCAACTCTCAAACTAGGAAAACATCCTAGGATCCAAGGTACTCAGGACACTCTTAACAAGCAAGGGAAACTCACAAAAACCTTTACATGATCTACAACAACAGCCTAGGAGAGTCAATCTAGTCTAGAAAGATCCATCATGCTTACACAAATCAAGGTCAACACTCACACCAAGCCATAAGGGCTCCAATGTTAGCAACCACTAGATGGCATTCTCATGAGTCCTAGGTCCAACCTAAGCATGCTTCTAACAAGGTATAACTACAAGGCTAACGGAAGGAACGAAGAGGAAGGGAAGGAGGAACCTACTGGTGAACAAAATGCAGCCGTTGAAGCAAGTTGGCGCCACGGCGGAAGTTGTCACAGCCCCCAGCGGCGTCTAGGATTTGCCCCTGCGCTTGGTGGCCGTCCCTGCGGTGTCCTTGGTCCGCCCCCGCGCCTTTGAAGATCCTCCCCCGCGGTTTGAGCTGCAAAAAGTCGTCCTCTCCACGACCTAATCGAGCCAAGAACACACACATGCAACAGATCTAAGGAAAAGCTTCCTCAAGAGCTCCATCCATGGCCATGGATGCAGGGGAAAGAAGGAGAGGATATTCAACAAGGGAAGAGAAGGGGAATGAAGGAAAAGACTTACCAACCACTGAGATCCTTCTTTACTGTAGCTCATCCACAAGCAAATCACCAAGGGAAGAGAGTAAGAGCACAAGGGAGAGTAGAGAGGAAAATGACTAATGTGAGAGAGAAGTGAAAGAGGAGAGAGGGAGAATCCAACAAGGCTGAAAAGGTGGGAGGGAACCAAGGGGTCAGTTGGCCTTTGTCCTCTCAGTTGGAAACGAAAGGTCCAATAGCGGAAAAGGGAAAACGAGGGGTCAACGCGGTATTTTGGGAATAAATCCCGGTACTCAACACACGTGCCTGCGGAAAAACTAGGCCGCTGACGCGAGAAACTCGGAAACGCCTCGACACCCAGAATAGAAATTCCGGATGTTACAACTAACCCCCGTAAAAACAAGTTTCGTTCCGAAACTTGCTAAAGGTACATGCAAACCGTACACTCGAAAAAACGCAAGTAACTCGTAATGCTAACTATCGATCTCAACCCAACGTCACACTCATAACCATGAAACACCTCATGAGGTAATCACATATACGCATAAGGAGCACACAAGGCATATCACATCACAAGTACATAGGTAATAATTAAGGAAAAGTTCGGGACTAACCCGACTGTCCTATCGGTGTCTCTAATCCTGCGTAAAACTCGGGATAGTTCCTCCGGATAATATCCTCCGTCTCCCAAGTGGCCTCGTCGGCTCTTCGTCTCGACCACTGCACCCTCAACATCGGTATCTCCTTCGATCGAAGGTGTCTCGTACTCCGCTCTAAAATGGCTATCGGATGCTTTGCAAAAGTATGGTCCGGTTCGACCACTAGATCCCCGTGGCTAATGATGTATCTCGGGTCATAGACGTACTCTCTCAAATAAGACACATGGAATACCGGATGTATACCCTCCAACCGTGGAGGCAATGTTAGGCGGTATGCCACCTCACCAAATTTCTCCACTATCTCGAATGGTCCGACATATCGGGGGCTCAACTTCCCCTTAATGCCAAATCGTTTGACGCCCCGGGTCGGTGATAACCTCAGCCACACTTGGGGCTCCTACCCTAACTCGAGAGGTCGACATCTCCTATCTACATACGATCTCTGATGACTCTGCGCGGTCAGCATCCTCTCTCATATCAAAGCAACTCTAGCCATGTCATTCTGTACCTGGTCCGGAACTAAAAAACTAGAACTCCCTGGCTCATCCCAACATAAGGGAGTGCGGCATCTCCGTCCATACAATGCCTAATACGGTGTCATCCCGATCGACGCGTGCCAACTGTTATTGTATGAAAACTCCACCAATGGGAGGTGGTCTGCCCATACCTGCCCCCAGTCTAGTACACATGCCCTCAACATATCCTCCAAGGTCTGAATAGTGCGCTCTGATTGGCCGTCGGTCTGTGGATGTTATGCGGTGGTGAAATGAAGACTCGAACCTAGGAGGGCGTGTACTTGTTGCCAAAACCTCGAGGTAAAACGCTTGTCCCTATCCGAGATGATAGTCCTCGGTACTCTATGTAACCTCACAATCTGACGAGTAAACTCCTCGGCTAGACTACTCACCGGCCACGTCTCCCGAATGAGGAAGAAACTTGCGGTCTTCGTTAGCCGATCCACTACTACCCATATCACCTCAAAGCTCCTACTCGGCCTCAAACCGGTAACGAAGTCCATGGATATATCCTCCCACTTCCACTACGGCACGGGCAGTGGATGAAGCTCTCCTGCGTGTCTCTGGTGCTCGATCTTGACCTGCTGATAGGTCGCACATCAGGCCACATGTCTAGCTACATTGGGCCCCACCAATAAGATCTCCTAAGGTCTTGGTACATCTTACTCGTGCCTGGATGCACAGAGTAAGGTGTAGAATGTGCCTCATGCAAGATCCGCTCTCTCAACTCTGGGTCGGATGGTACACCAATACGTCTTTGGCGTCTCAGTAACCCGTCTACTCCCGTGATAAACTACGGATCCTCTCCTCTGGTCATTCTGTCCCAGATCCTCGTCAACACGGGACATCCCTCTTGCTTCTGCCGGATCTCCCCGGACAGATCAGGTAATACCTCTAACTCAGACGACCGGCCGGCCATATCCGGGAACCGGATATCCACCTCTAACTCCGCCAAATCCCTCTGTAACTGTGGCTGGACCATAAGTCGAGCTATAGCCTCCTCTCAAGGAGTCCTCCTACTCAAAGCAACAACGACTACGTTCTCCTTTCCCGGATGGTACAAAATCTCCAAATCGAAGTCCTTAGTCAGCTCTAACCATCTCCTCTGGCGGTTATTCAACTCCCGTTGAGTGAATATATACTTCAAACTCTTATGGTCTGTAAAGATCCGGCACGTAACCCCGTACAAATAGTGTCACTAGATCTTCATGGGTGGGATAATTCTCCTCGTATGGCTTCAGCTGCCAAGAAGCATACGCAACAACCCTTCCCCTCTGCATCAAAACGCACCCCAAGCCCATCTTGGAGGCGTCACTATATACAACAAAGTCCTCTACGTCCTCAGGCTGGGCTAACATAGGAGCGGAGGTGAACCTCCTCTTCAGCTCCTCAAAGCTGCGCTGACAAGGCTCGGTCCAGACGAACCTGGTAGACTTCCTCAGCAAGGAAGTAAGCGGCCGTGCAATCACGGAGAAACCTTCAACAAATCGGCGGTAGTATCCCGCTAAGCCCAAGAAACTGCGCACCTCCTTGACTGTCCTACGAGGCGGCCATGAAGAAACAGAGTCTATCTTCGCTGGGTCAACCATGACACCCTCGGCGTAAATTATATGACCTAGGAATGTCACCTCGGACATCCAAAACTCGCACTTAAAGAGCTTTGCATAAAGCTCTCTATCCTGAAGGACTCGAAGAACCGTCCTCAGGTTCCTGCATGCTCCTCCCTACTCCGGGAGTATACTAAGATATCATCTATAAACACCACCACAAACTGGTCCAAGAAGTCGATGATGGTGTTGTTCATCAACTCCATGAAGACGGCAGGTGCATTCGTGAGCCCGAACGGCATCACGATGAAATCATAATGACTATATCTCGTCCTGAATGCCGTCTTCGGCACGTCCTCCTCTCTCTCCCTCAGCTGGTGGTATACCGACCTCAAGTCGATACGCGAAAACAGGGAGGCTCCCTGCAACAGGTCTAGCAAATCATCAATGCGCGGTGGGGGTACTTGTTCTTGATGGTGACTTTGTTCAACTCCCGGCAGTCAATGTAGAGCCTCAAAGATCCGTCCTTCTTCCTGACGAAGAGGACCGGTGCACCCCAAGGGGAAATGCTAGGGCGTATGAAATCCCTCTCGGCTAACTCCTCGAGCTGCTTCTTCAGCTCTAGCATCTTGATCGGCGCCATGCGGTAAGGAGGCTTGGAGATCGGCCTCGTGTCGGGCTCCAACTCAATAGCAAAATCCACACTCCTCTGCGGTGGTAATCTGAGTGTCTCCCTAAACACATCCTCAAACTCACATGCCCCGGGAATCTCCTCCAGCGATGGTCCCGTCTCCTCCTTCATGGCATAGAACCAGAAGGCATTACATCCCTGCCCGATAAGCCTCGTGGCTAGGACCACACTAATGATTGTTTTGGCCTTCCCGAGGTCCCAACCTCGGAAAATCACCTCATGACCCGTCTCTGTGGTAACCGTCACGGTCCTCCGGCTGATGTCTAACATGGCTCTATGGCGGTCCATCCAATCCATCCCAAGAATGACTTCTTTATGCACCAAGTGCATGACATAGAAGTCGGCTAACCAATCACGGTTTCCCTAATGTATGGGACAACCGTATACCTCTCGGATACCACTAACCCTACCCCCATCGAGTAACCCCACAACAAAGGGTCTCCCCTGTACCGTAACTAAGGACAACCAAGCTACACAATCATCGGATATAAAAGAGTGCGTGGCACCCGTATCAAACAAAACTCGGACCGAATGCCCATGAATCTTAATGGTACTTGTAGCTGCCGGAGCTGTTTGATCATCAACACTCCTCAACTCGAACACCCTAGCCTATGTGCCTCTGGTCTCCTAGGTAGCCCCACCACGGCCTCTACCTCGGCCCTGTCCTTGGGTTGATCCCTGTGTACGAGTCTGACCCTGTACGCTCTACTAGGATCCTTGTGGCTGAAATTGTGGTTGTCTCTGACTACCTCCTGCTACTCCAGCAGGCGAAAAACCCTGTTGTGACTGTGACCTGCCTTGACGGCAAAAAGCGGCTTTGTGACCCATATGACCACATGTGAAACATGCTATACGTGGCTTCTTGCAAGTACTCCTAATGTGTCCGTATCCTCCACAACCATGGCACTGGGGCCCACGGTCATATGTATGTGTCGGCTGTTGTGGACCAGGACGCCCCGGGTCTGACTGCGTCCTTGTTCTCCGGCTCCTGAACTAGATGGCCATGTCCTCTGCCTCTTGTCCGGCCCTCTGGACTGTGCTGCTCTCCTGGACCCTGGGCGGTCTCTCTCATAATCCGAAGCTCGTTCCTCGTACTCCGCTAGTGAGTCACAACGGAATCCCACCAAGTAAGCACGGTATGACTCCCTCAGTCTCCTAGAAAAGAGGTAGACATGCTGATCTGCTGGAGGTGCAGCGGGTCCCAACAACGCTAACTCAGCCTAGAAGTGTCTGATCGCCTCAATAACCGGAACATCCTTAAAACCTGTCTCTAGAAAATCCTAAAATCTGTCCCTACGTAGTGAATCTGGGCAAAATGTCTCTCTCACGAGAGGCGGCAGCTGGTCCTTCCTAGTCACACCTCCTCTCACCGAGCTCCACCAATACGGAGCCTACTCTATGAATAAGGTCTGAACTATCTTCACCTACCTCTCCTCCGGGCAACGGATCGCCTCTAATGCTGACTCCACGTGCCCAATCCAATGCTCCACCTCTAACCCCACCTTCCCGTCGAAGTACGGTACATGCTGCTGGTTGAAAGCCTTCAACCAAGAATCATGTCTAGGACACCTCAACTCGTCTCTATCTCTAGCAATCTCCACTACCGGCTCATGAACTACTATTGCCGATGCAACGACATCTGGTGCGGCCCTAATCGGAGTAACCCTCTGCGAGACCTCAACTGATCTCGCAGGTGTTGGTGTAGGTGCAGGTACCGGCACCGGAGGCGCTGGAGGTGGTGCTCCAGTCCTAAACGCCTCCTCAACTCGGCGTACGTAATCATCAAATACCGTAGCCCCAAATGATGCTCCTCCGGTCCTAGCAGATGGGGAACTATGTGCCCCGGACCTCATAGCTGTCCTATCCCTAGCCTGGGAATAATTCTCTCTTCCACGTCCTCAACGGGTTCCTCAACGGTTGACGGATCCACAACTGCTAGGTTAGCAATGGGGATACGTCCCCGACCTCTCGTTCTTGGAGGTCTCCCTACTCGTCCCCGTCCCGGGACGGTAGGAGGTAGAGGTGGTCTAGCCCTGACGGGTCCCACATGTGTGGTAGCTCTCGTACGTTCCATCTAATATCGTTTCGCCAATGTTTATATTTATTTAAATTTGTATATATATATAGTACTCATAATACTTAATATAAAAGGAACTTATAAAAACATAAAAGAAAGGCACCGAAATCCAAAATACAACCAAGGCATAAAAGTCCAATCATCCTAAGATCACATGCATATCTAGGTACATACAAGTCCAAATCACCCAAAGGCCATATACATATATAACTATGCAATTATATATTTAATATATTCATCAAATCCAGAAATCTACGTCGCCGAGGTTTGCTTGAGGAGTGGTGGTCCCGTACATTATAATCCAATCCCGACTCATGCATATGAATTTTGAAAACGAAAAGTCGGAACCCGTGGGGTTCCGTTTATTCCTCATTCGGCCTTTAGAAGGTTGTGAGTGCCATTGTTGTCAACCTAGGGCTTTGATACCACTTTGTAACATCCCGAATCCGCGGGATATCGAAATGCTACGGGCAAGACCACACTACGGGTCCCGACCCTTACCGTGACAACAATCTCACCGGACCTTTCCAACATGGGACAAATAAAGGCGTATAACTGGAAAACGTTTGTAATGTATGCAAGACTGGAAGATAAAGAGTGCAACGTGGAAACTCAGCCGAGTCATCAAAACGACACAAAACTCCACAAGACATAAATCCGAAAGCGTACATCAATTTGTAATCCAACATAAGAGTAATAACGACAATAATCCCCAAAACGCCCCGTCCTATAATGTACGGCAACCCTCGACTGTCCACTCCTCCACCTCTCTCGGCGGCGTCCGTAACCTGCAGGGCATCTACACAAGCGGTTTAGAACCGTTAGCTACATTCGAAGCATTAAAAACATGGTGAAAGCACATACACACTCATACATCATAACATCACATAATCATGCTCGACAATCAAGTCCAGTTTAATATCTTTATTTATTAGGTCATATCCCGATCTAATTAAACTTTTTTTGTGACACGAGAATCTCCCGAAACTCGCCTCGGTCCCCACTTACAACATGGAACGGTGCGGATGCCTTCGACCGTCTAACCACGCGGGCTTGTCGCCAAGAACCTCCCAGCTCTCACAAGAGCTAGGCAGTGATGTCACCGCCCGTTATCATGCACTTGGGCCAAATTTAACGTAAGGTTCGGTGGTCCTATTACCGGTTTACAAGTTATAACGAAAGCGATAAAACACACACCACCAAACACACAATGAATTTAATACAACGAATACGGTAAGTAAGTCCAGAGACTTACCTTGTCTCTCAACTCACACACTCTAGCTTCCTTAGTGAGGAAGCACACAACCTACTCATACAAGAATACACTCATCAACACAAGCCCACACTCATGAAGTCATAGACTTTTATCTAGTGATCTAAGCAAGATCACCCAACTCTCAAACTAGGAACGCATCCTAGGATCCAAGGTATTCAAGACACTCTCAACAAGCAAGGGAAACTCACAACAGCGTAAAGCTCACATGATTAACGAGCCCACACTCATGAAGTCATAGACTTCTATCTAGTGATCTAAGCAAGATCACCCAACTCTCAAACTAGGAAAGCATCCTAGGATCCAAGGTATTCAAGACACTCTCAACAAGCAAGGGAAACTCACAACAGCGTAAAGCTCACATGATCAACAACAACAGCCTAGGAGAGCCAATCTAGTCTAGAAACATCCATCATTCTTACACAACTCAAGGTCAACACTCACACCAAGCCATAAGGGCTCCAAGGCATGCAACCACTGGGTGGCATTCTCATAAGTCCTAGGTCCAACCTAAGCATGCTTCTAAAAGGTATAACAACAAGGCTAACGGAAGGAATGGAGAGGAAGGGAGGGAGGAACCTACTGATGAAGAAAACGCATCCGCTCAAGCAAGCTGGCGCCCCGGCGGAAGTTGTCACCGCCCCCGGCGGCGTCCTCGATCCGCCCCTACGTTGCAGAATTCATTATTTTTCTGTCCATGAAGAAATTAAATCCTACATTGCTGAATTCATTATTTTTTGGTGTATATGTAGGAAATTGCTCGTATTAATGCTTCAAACCGTCAAAATCACAATGATGTGCACACTATGGGTCCTTGCTCACATGCAATGTTACATTATTCCTTGGTAATTTACATAATTTCTGCTATATATACACATTTTGTATATAGAATTTAAGTTTATTTCTCTAAATCATCTTTATTTACTTATTAGAAACAAAAGGATGCAAACAAGCAAACTCAATTTAAATCATTGGTCTACAAAGAGTCAAGGAAAAGGGATCCTAAACGTGTATACAAAACAAATGGAAGCAAGACCAAGGAAAACATTGTATGTGATATATAAAAATCCCTTTTGATTTTAATTTTTTGTCCCATGTTTTTTTGATTAAAATGATTAATTAAATATCTTTTATATTACCTCGTTTTACAGGAGAAAATGAGTGTCAATCAAGTGCAAATTGAGAAAGGAGAAACAAGCAATGTTGATCCTTTTAGTGAAGTCATTACTAAGGAGCGTAAAAGGGGGATATTCCTTCATGGACATGGGATGACAAAATCCAAATTGAAGGGGAATGGAGAAAAGGGAGGTTATATTATTGATCAAGTGCTTTTTCGAAATATGAAAGAAGAATGGGCACAAGAAATGGCTCAAAGTTTGGCATGACAAATTGTAAGTCAAATACAAGCAGCAAATCCTCAATTGAATTTGGTCGTTCCAGATTTTGCATGTGCATCTGGAGATGAAAACGGAGAGAAAAGTGTGGATATCGATATTGAAGTTGATCATTCACCACAAGTATGTAATAAAATTTGGTTGTTTCAGATTTTGCATTTTGCATTTTGCATGTGCATCTGTTGAGATTTTGTGCAGCCGGAATTGGTTGGTATGATTGAAATTAAGCTTTGTGGTTATTGCTTAAGTTTTGTGCTGCCGGAATTCGGATGTTGCTTAAGTTTTTTATCTTGGATTATTTGACAATTTGAGTTGTTGTTGTTGTTTAGGTTTGGAATAGAGTTATATTGTTGAGTTCTTGTTGTTGTTGTTTTAGGTTTGGAATAGAGTTATATTGTTGAGTTCTTGTTGTTGTTATAGCGTGATAGTGTTTGATACGGTATTTTTGAACTATTACAAGATGAAGATAACGAAGTATGAAGTTCAAGCCGGATTGATGGCTAACTTAACTTTTGCAAGGAATTTTTGGGTTGATTATGTGATGAATGATTAGGTTTTGGGCGAATATGCAAATTTGTGTAATTAGGAGACTAAAATAACTTTGTTGCTACTTTTGACTAGTACTTGGTATTATTTTGGGAATGATGTACACTTTATGACTTCGTATTATTTATCTATGGTTTTATATTAGTATTTTGTACTAAGTTTGTATAATTAATAAATTATCTAATTAATATAATGTACACAGCAGGTAATGTGATAACAATTATAGATCATATGGCAACGGTTCTATATGTAAGGTAATCGACAATTATCGACGTTTTGTAATGGTTGTCCCTTGGTAACGGGTCTATCAATATTGTAATGGTAAGATCTATTGTAATAATAATTTATTTTTGTAATGGTTTCACCTATAGTAATAATTATGTGTCTATTGTAATTGTTTTGAACTTGATTCATTAAATTCATCTTCGTTGCTACATACCTATTGCAAGGCTGACTATTGTAGTAGAGCATAATTCATTACTAAAGCCTTACTGTAACAATTTTGAAGCCTTAAGTAACAAATTTTAACGGTTACAACAGGGCAATTATTTAGTAGTGTGATCGCCCATACGGTGGCTTTGTCAGCCCCTACAGTGGCCCTGGTCCGCCCCCACGCCTCTGAAGATCCGCCCCCGCGGTTTGAGCAGCAGAAAGTTGTCTTCTTCGTTTGCTACTATGGATCCTTTGCTCCAATGTCTCCCTCTTCTTGTGGGGCTTCTCCAAACAACAACCTATGCTACATCCATCCAAACTTTGAGCCACGACCTAATCGAGCCAAGAACACACACATGTAATGGATATTCAACAAGGGAAGAGAAGGGGAATGAAGGAGAAGACTTACCTAATCCTTCTTCACTGCAGCTCATCCACAAGCAAATCACCAAGGGAAGAGAGGAAGAGTAAAAGGGAGAGTAGAGAGGAAAATGACTAACGTGAGAGAGAAGTGAAAGAAGAGAGAGGGAGAATCCAACAAGGCTGAAGGTGGGAGGGAACCAAGGGGTCAGCTGGCCCCTTGTCCCCTCAGCAAGAAACAAAAGGTCCAAAAGCGGAAAAGGGAAAACGAGGGGTCAGCGCGGGATTTTGGGAATAAATCTCGGTACTCAGCACACGTGCTTGCGGGAAAACTAGGCCGCTGATGCGGGAAACTCGGAAACGCCTCGACACCCGTAATAGATTTTCCGGATGTTACATCCACAATCCTCAAACACTCACCTAAGGTTCAAAGCCATTACCTGGCATTTCCACTAAGTTATGCTACATCCATCCTAGCATGCTACTAATCCTAAACATAACTAGATCGAGGAAAAAGGTACTCACATGACGTTAAAAGACGGAAGACGGTCTATGGATGTCGACTTGGACTCGTTAGGTCTTTATCGGGACGCTTCCGAACCTAACACCAAAACTAGACAAACTTAGCTCGTTAAATCCCGCAAAAACCCTTCCGGTTAAAATATGAAATTCTAGGAACTTGGTCGTAAAACCGCAATTGATACTTTGAGCCATAAATCGAAATTTATTCCATTAAGGAGTAAAATAAAGCATTTCAACATAAGAATATCTCGTAATCAAAATCCAAGGTTCCAAACCGCTAATACATTTCCGGGGCAAAATACGCAACATCACAAACATGCATCATAAATCCGTTATCAACTCTTCGGGCCGTAAATACGAATCAAGACTTTAAACCATTCACGAAAATAACTTTTGGCCAAAACCGCAAAATATAATCCAGCAGGGGCATAAAATCAAATTCTAAAACTTGGGCCATTTCCTATAATTATATTTTAGTAGGGGTATAAAATACAACTTATAAAAATTAGGGCCGTTACTGCAAATTCAAAGCACTATGCACAATTTGTAATATACACAAATAAGGGGGGCCAAAATAATTAGTGCAACTCCCTTCTTCAAACTTTTGAAACAAAACCCAACATAGGAAAGGGGAAAAAGAGCAGCCGGCGACGCTGAATCTGCAGTGGAGGGTGGATCCGGGAGAGGTGAAGGCGGAGCCAGGGCATCGAGGCTCTTCCGGTTTCGACAAGCCATACCCCCACTTTCACGCTGGGGGTGGTGAAAGTGGGGATATGGCTGACAGCGAAAAGGGAGGCGGCTTGGAGGTAGTGAAGACAACGCAGGGGCAGTGGTTCCACTGGCTTGCAACTGCTTTCCCGACGGATTAAGGCGGCGACTACGAAGTTGGCTTCTCCGGCTCTTCCCTGGTGGCTCGACAGAGGCTCAAGAAACAAAACAGAGGAAACCCGGGAGAAGAAGGGCGAAGAACCACAGGGTGGAGTGTAGGTGGTGGCTGCTCGAGCTTTGTCTCCAGTGAGCTTGACGGCTGGACAAGCGGTGCGCTAGGTTGCACCCAGGCGGCGGCATTGGAAGGAAAGAAGCAGCCCTCCGGTGGGTGAGTTTGGACGTGAAAGAAGAATTAAAACAGAGGAGGAAAATGAAGTGAAGAGAGGGTGAAGGTATTGGTACCGGGTAGAGGAGGTTGTCACCAGGGTTGAGAGGTTGAGTGCAACGAGGGGTCTGCTAGGCTGCTACTTCTAACACCCCAAATTCACGGAATATCGGAATGCTACGGGCGAGACCTCACAATGGGTATTGACCCTTAGCCTGACAACAATATCACCGGACCTTCCCAACAAGGCACAGATAAAGGCCAAATCCGAAAACAAGTTGAATGCAATGATATGATTCCCGAATACAACGAAAGGAAAGACATCTGCCGTCTATACAAAAACCCCAAGAATACACATATATACAACAATAATACATTGACTCAAATCCCCAAACTCAATCTATGATGTACGGAACCCCGGCCCCCCACTCCTCCGGATCACTCGGCCACACCTAACTTGCACGTCAACTACAACAACCGGTATAAAACCGTTAGCTCACATTCTAGGCATAATAAAGATACCAAGGGCACAAACACACACGGAAGCACACATAATACACATCATCCACATAAGCATACACATCCGGTTCATATTCTCTTTTTAGGTTATTTCATTTCTTATTCCATTCGTTTAAAGTGTGACACGAGAGTCTTATAACTCTTGCCTTTGTCCCCGTGTTACCAATAGGAATGATCCGGCGCTCAACCCGTATACCTTGAGGGAATGATGAAGAAGCCCGCTTGTATACCATGTATGGCCTGGTCGTAGAGATCCTTCAAGTCTCCCTCGGGAGTTGGGCAGTGATGTCACCGCCCGATTATAATAACAATGGGCCAACCATATATACAACCAAGTTGCCCTTATCCAGTTTCATGAATATAAACAAAGGTAAACCACACACCACCATCACATATCCAAATAATCCGTAAAAGCGAGCTAAGTAAGTCCGTAGACTTACCTTGTCCCTAATGATCAACCCAATAACATTTCCCGTAGGAATATAACCAAAAGATTATTCAAGACAAGGCACAATAATCAATAACCACTCACATAAGCTAGAAGTCTAAGTCTTATATGTTCTCACAAGGTCATAACCCATTATACCCATACTAGGATAACATGCATAGTCTCAACAATACTCCAAGGTAACAACTATATGCACATCCTAGCTCACAAACTCACATCCATGTACTAACCATCTAAACGCTCAAAAAGCCTCACAATGCAGCCATACCCTCATCCCATGAACCAACTCAGAATCATGCAGCCATCAAGTCATAGATCATTTCGAAAACCTCACAAACTCGCATAAGGTTCACAAGCCACTACATGGTATTCTAACTAAAAAGGTCCAACCTAGCATGTTTCTAATCATCAACACACTCTAAGGTCATCAAAGAACCTATATTCGAGGGATGGAACTCACCAAGCAAAGACATGGGTGCGGAAGAAGGAAGAGCAGCCGTGAAAGGAAGAAGAAGACCGCAAGGGAAGGCCGACAGAACCAGCAACCACCCGTGCGGCCTGGGTTGGCCGCCCCTTGCGGCTCGGGTTGGCGGCCCTGCGGTCGAACATCAGTGGTCGATTCTTTGATGGTTCTTCGATGGATCGTTAATGTGTTGATGCCTCCTAGCTTCCTTGCTCCACCATAGATGCTCTTCACATACCACAACATCACGCAAGACATCCCAAACTCGATCCCAATCACATGCAAGTCAAAGGGAAGAAAACAAGGTGAAGCTATGGCTTCCACCATTCAAGCTTGAGGAAGAAGATGAAGGTGAAGGAATGAAGAAGGAGGGAAGGGCTTACCATCACAAATCCGGATCTGTAGCTCAACTCATTGCTGGACATCAAACAAGAGGAAGAGAAGGGAGGTCATCAAGGAAGTTCCCAAGAGCATCCAAGCCAAAGAGAGAGTGTCGAGGAGGAGGAACCATTTCACTTAAGAGTGAAATGAGAGGAGAGAGAGAGAGAGAGAAGGGACAATGTTGCCACAAAAAGGGGAACCTCAAGGGTCAGCTGACCTATCTTTCTAATTTACGCAAGGAACCGAGTGATCAAAAGCAAGGGTGAAAAACAAGAGGTCGGAACTAATGCGGGTTGGGGCCGCAAATGACTAGATCTAGATTGGGAATCCTTGAAGACCAACAATGGACGTTTTTCCTTGACTAATGGCACGCAAAATCAGATTGTTTTGAACCAGAAATGACGTTGGACAAAAGGGAAGAAAGAGAATGAAAAGGAACATGGAATGTTTGGTAGAAGTAGATCCAAAAGAACCAAAAGACTCCCTTACAAGAACCTTGATCAGATTGATCAAAACCCAAGAAAGATGATTCCTTCAACCCTTTCTTCAATAACCTTACACAAGCCTTCAATGGAGACAAGCACAAGGAAGGACTAGTATTGACTAGTAGCTCCAATCTCTAAAGAGATTAACACACACAAGAACAATCTAGCAGGGATTCACAACAATTCAATCAATGGCTCACTTTATCGATTGAATTTTTTAAATAGGAACAAAATCCCTCAAACAGACGGTTTATCAATTGGCTGAAATCTAACTAATCTCTAAAGAAGCTAAGGGAGGCTTTTTATATACCTAGAAAGCCTCCTATCTAAAAAAAGGAATAACATTTGTCAAAAAGACAATAAAACAAATAAAACAACTAAAACAAATAAAAATAACCCTTAAAATGTTTGAACCTAAAGGTTATAAAAAGTCTTGCATTTTATACCAAAAGATGATAAAATACAAAAGAAGCTCCAAAAGCCTCAATCTTCTATTTCTTGCAATGCCGGAACAAGTGTCTCTACTTTGCTCTTGCATGGCTCCAAATCATGTGTGCATGGTCTCCCTTCAACGTCCAAGTCGTCGGGAATCGTCATTAACGTGACTAAGGAAGTATCAGTCATCAATAGATCATCAATGGTCTCCTTAGGAGCTAAGGACACCAACAAGTTGGACACCTCCTCTTGAATTTCTCTTGCCCTTGATCTAGTAATTGGCATGATTGGCCCTTGCATTGTAGGACTAGTAGGGGTTGTTGGTGATGGTCCCTCATCATACTCCCCTTCTTGGGACGGATTCGTTCTCGAATCATCACCATCCGCATCACTTGACTCAAAGGGACTTAGATCTCCTACGTTGAAAGTATGGCTCACTCCATAGTCCTCCGGAAGCTCTAGTACATAAGCATTGTTGCCAACCTTACGTAGTATTTTGAATGGTCCGTCTCCCCTAGGTGATAGCTTGGACTTGTGCCTTTCCGGGAACCGATCCTTCCTCAAATGCAGCCACACGAGGTCTCCCGGTTTGAACAACACTTGCTTGCGTTCCTATTAGCCTTGGCCGTCACTTGCCTCTCCTTCTCCTCTAGCCTTTTGCGTGTCCTTTCATGCATTTCCTTGATGATCTCCACCTGTTTTTCTGCATTAAAATCTACTCATTCCGCTATGGGTAACGGTATAAGATCAAAAGGTGTCAAAGGATTCAACCCATAGACACACTCAAAAGGAGTTAGATTAGTTGAAGAATGTAATGTACGGTTATGTACAAATTCTGCATGAGGCAACAAGACATCTTCCCAAGCTTTCAAATTATCTTTTAAAACAACCCTCAGAATGGTTGTTAACGTCCTATTAGTTACTTCGGTTTGACCATCCGTTTGAGGATGACTAGAAGTCGAAAACAACAACTTCGTCCCTAGTTTACCCCAAAGAAGAGTCTTCCAAAAGAAACTAAGAAACTTAACATCCATATCACTCACTATACTCCTAGGTACTCCATGTAATCTAACAATTTCCCTAAAGAACAAGTTAGCTACATTGTAAGCATCATCCGTCTTATGGCAAGCAATAAAATGGGCCATTTTAGAAAATCGATCTACCACCACAAAAATCGAATCTCTCCCTTTCTTAGTCCTAGGTAACCCAACAATGAAGTCCATACTAATATCCTCCCAAGGTGACTTATTCGTGGATAAGGGGGTATACAATCCATGAGGTTTCAATCTAGCCTTAGCCTTTAAACACACAAGACATCACTTAAGCAAGTTCTCTACATCTCTAAGCATATGAGGGCAATAAAAATGTGAATGTAGCATATGATAAGTCTTATCTCTCCCAAAATGCCCCATTAAGCCTCCCATATGGGCTTCCTCAACAAGTAATAGCCTAAGGGAACACTTAGGAATGCACACTTTATCAACTCTAAATAGAAAACCCTCAAACAATTAATACTTATCTCTAGATGCACATTGCTTAAATATGTCTCCAAAATCAGAATCATCAACATATAGATCCTTAATATAATAGAAATCTAAGACCTTAGAATCCATAGTTGTGATTGAAGAGTGTCTCCTAGAGCTACAACATTATCCTTGCCCTTTTTATAAATTATGATATAAGGAAAATTTTCTATAAACTCCATCCATCTACCATGTCTTCTATCTAACTTATCTTGACTCCTAAAATGTCTCAAGGACTCATGATCGGTACGTAGGACAAATTCACTAGGCCATAAATAAAGTTGCCATGTTTTTAATACTCTAAACAATGCATAAAGCTCTTTATCATAGGTCGAGTAGTTTAAGCATGCTCCCTTTAACTTCTCACTAAAAAAGGCTAGTGGCTTACCCTCTTGCATGAGTACTCCTCCAATGTCAATACCCGAAGCATCACACTCGACCTCAAAAGGTTTGGTGAAGTCTGGAAGAGCTAGGAGAGGTGCATGGGACAGCCGCCACTTCAACTCCTTAAACGCCTTCTCTTGAGCATCTCCCCACACAAATGCACCTTCTTCTTTGTCAA
Source organism: Fagopyrum homotropicum (assembly GCA_033239125.1). NCBI lineage: Eukaryota > Viridiplantae > Streptophyta > Magnoliopsida > Caryophyllales > Polygonaceae > Fagopyrum > Fagopyrum homotropicum. The sequence goes on from BSWB01000005.1 coordinate 68,196,088, forward strand.
GGACGTGAGTAGGGTTGCTATGGTGTTGAAATCTCGCACAAAACGTCTATAGAAGGTTGCTAGGCCGTGGAAACTCCTCACTTGACCGACGGTTGTGGGACTAGGCCATTCCTGGATTGCCTTGATCTTCTCTTCATCCACCTCTAGACCTCTTGTGCTCACTACAAAACCAAGAAAAACAATTGATTAGTACTAAACTCACATTTCTTCAAATTAGCATACAAATATTCAATTATAAGAGTTGCAAGTACTTCCCTCAAATGTTCCTCATGCTCTTCAAGTGACTTACTATAGATGAAGATGTCATCAAAGTAAACCACAACAAACCTACCAATGTAGTGTCTCAACACGTGATTCATCAATCTCATAAATGTGCTAGGAGCATTGGTTAAACCAAATTGAATCACTAGCCACTCATAAAAACGAAACTTGGTCTTGAATGCCGTTTTCCACTAATCTCCCTCCCTCATTCTGATTTGGTGATAACCACTCCTAAGGTCAATCTTAGAGAACAATGTGGCTCCATTCAACTCATCTAACATGTCATTTAAACGTGGGATAGCGTGGCGGTACTTAATGGTGATGTTGTTGATGGCTCTACAATCAACACACATCCTCCATGTATTGTCCTTCTTAGGCACTAAGAGGACGGGAACGGCACTAGGACTCAAACTCTCCCTTACATAAACCTTATCTAGGAGTTCTTGCACTTGGTTTTGGATCTCTTGGCTCTCCTTAGGGTTCATCCTATAGGTTGGACGGTTTGGGAGTGTAGCACCGGGAATAAGGCCTATTTGGTGCTCAATACCTCTAAAAGATGGAAGGCCACTCGGAATCTCGTCGGGAAACACACCACTAAACTCATCTAGGATAGCTAGGATGGGCTTAGGTTGGGTGGCCTTGGCTTCATCACTCAAAGTCACTAAGGTCTTGCACAATCTCACAAGAATGGCATCTAAAGGTGTGTAATCTAGGATGTACTCCTCCTTGGATGCTAGAAGGACACTAGAAGGTGTGGCTAATAGGGTGGTACTAATCTTGGCCGTGGGTTCTGATTTAGGCCGTGAGCTATCCCCTCTCTTTTTCCCTTCATTTTGCTTCACACTCAACTCCTTCTTCTCATAAAATTCAGCAATCTACAAGGGTGTCATAGGCTTAAGAGTTAGTTTTTGACCATTAAATTCAAAGGTATGCCTATTAGTAAAACCATCAAGCTTAACTCTCCTATCAAATTGCCATGGACGTCCCAAAAGAATATGACAAGCTTGCATGGGAACTACATCACAAGTAATGGTGTCCTCATAGCTGCCTAAAGTGATAGTAACTTTAGCTTGCCTATTTACTTTAAATTCTCCACAATCATTCATCCAATGCAATTTATAAGGCCTAGGGTGATAAAATGTGGTAATTTGGAACTTATTAATCAAATCAGTGCTAGCTATATTGCAACAACTACCTCCATCTATGATCATATTACATACCTTCCCTTTAATTAGACATCTAGTATGAAATAGGTTATCTCTTTGATTATCCTCACACGGAGCTAGCTTAGCATGCAAAGTTCTTCTAGCTATTAATGATTCTCCATGCTCATATTCAATGCCCTCGTCACTATCACTACCAATTTCATACAGTCCATTAAGGTTGATGTTATCATCGTTTTCATGCTCATCCTCACTCTCATATTGTCCAAATTGATTTAAAATCAGAATTTTCTTATCAGGACAATCCCTCATATGACCTCTACCTTGACATTTAAAACACACAATATCTCTAGAACGAAGAGTAGAGTCAGAGGTACTCCCTTTAGGACCACTTGAAGGCTCATTCAAGGGTCTAGAAGATGAATGAGGTGTTGAGCTCCTTCTTTGTGCTCCTTGGTCCATGGTTGATGCTTTTCGGTCCTCCTTGGTGGATGTAGGCTCACGGCTGTAGGACCCTTGGGGCTGGCTGTTTTGTGCTTTCCATGAGCTTGTAGCTCCAAAGCTTGTCTTGGCACCTTGGTTCCTAACCTTCGTCTTCTTCTCTACTTTGATTGCCAAATGCAGCAGCTCCACCATGGTACTATAAGGGTACACATCAATTTCATTAGCCATTTGCATAGAGGTGTAGACCTCTTCGGCACTCATGGCTCCTTGTCTAAGGTTCTCCAACCTTTGCCTCAACTCCCTAGCATAATGTTGAGGTACAAAACGAGCTCTCATCAAGGCCTTCATTTATTCCCATGTAATGATGGCTGGATCCAAGGTTCTTCTCCTTTCCTTGACAAGATGATCCCACCATATTAGTGCATAGCCTTTGAACTCCAATGATGTAAGTTGGACCTTCCTTTGCTCTCCAAAGTGATGGAAAGACCAAATTTGTTCCAATTTAGTCTCCCAATCCATGTAAGCATCCGGGTCACACTTGCCTTCAAAGCTGGGGATCTTGACCTTCACTTTCCCTATTCCATCTAGCTCTTGATATGGCCTAAATGGCTCATATTCTCGTCCTCTCCTTGGATGTGGGTGACGCCTAGGGAACTCACTCCACATACCTTCTTCCTCAACATCCTCTTGTGGCTCTTGAAAATCATCCACAAAACCTTGCACATTAGGTGTTCTAGGAAGAGTGTTAGCATGTCTCATACCTTGCCCTTGAGGTGTTCTTTGGGGTGATTCAGGGTCTGTTTCTCTAGGGGCATCTCTAGATGTGCCTCCTTGCTCGAAAGTGGACCTCGGTTGTGGCGTGGCCGTGGGTGTTGGCCGAGGCTCCAACGTGCCAATCCGGTGGGTCAATCTTGCCACTGAATCCATTAGTTGCTTCAACATAGTAAATGTCTCCGGGTGTATTGACTCACTGCTTTGGGACTTGCTTGGACTATTAGACCTAGACATGATAAAAAAAACACACACAAAACAAGCAAACTAGTTGAAATATATAAAACAGAAAATTCTCACAAGTGTTTACTCTCACTGTCACACTCAAGTTGTGTTGATCACAAGCTATTTGATGCAATTGACTTGGATAGATTAAAACTCCTTCTAAGATCAATGCCTTAGCTCAACTAGCACACTCCTTGACTTGAATAAGGGTAATACACGGCTTCTTGAAAGTTTACAACAGAAAAACGTTATGATAGACACTAAGAGATGGAGATAAGACTCAAGACTCAAAGAAAGATGTAAGAGGCTGTTATGGACTCTCAAAGATGGTAAACTCAAGATATGATAGAATTAGAATGAAACAAGAAAGATAGACACATAAGAGACTAAGAAGAGAGCTTCACTTACCTTGTCCTTATGCAATGGAGAGAGATATAGCCGGATGTTAAATGTTGGTTTTAGGTAATGGTGATGGATAAGAAATGAGGTAGGTAACTCTTGTTTGTAGTCTCAATGATCCTTTCACAATCAGATTGCAAAAACACTTGTTTTTCTAGCTTCTACACAACTTAGGTTGGTATAGAATATGATATGATATGTATGATAGATTGGAAGGATGAAATGATATGATAAAATGTCCTTCTTCTTTTTTTTTAAATGTAGGACCTTGGCTGGTGCTCTTTTTGTAATAAAAATAGGAGAGGGGAATGAAAATAAAGAGTTGGACGTTTTGTGGGGTCTCTCTTCTATTAGGAGCTTTTTGTGGCCTCTCTCTTCTATTTTGCAACGTCTGAATTGTCTTTGGAGGAGTGGTCCCCATTTGCTTCTAAAATTATGTTGGGAAGTTATTTGACCAGAGAAAAAAAGAGTTGGACGTTTTTGATGAAGAACAGGCAAAGAAAGTGTTGTAGAATGGCTAGAAAACGGCGGTCTTGGCTTGACTTTCTCTCTTCTCCAATAAACACAAGAAACAGAGCAAATTAGACTCAAATAGACTCTTAAAATGAAGCAATTGACTCAAACAAAGAAAAGATTCAAAGAAGATACTCAAACCGTCATTGGTGATGGTTGATTCCGGACTCGCAATCAACTAGCTCTGATACCACTTTGATGCGGGTTGGGGCCGCAAATGACTAGATTGAGAATCCTTGAAGACGAACAATGGACGTTTTTCCTTGACAAATGGCACGCAAAATCAGATTGTTTAGAACCAGAAATGACGTTGGACAAAAGGCAAGAAAGAGAATGAAAAGGAACGTGGAATGTTTGGTAGAAGTAGATCCAAAAGAACCAAAAGACTCCCTTACAAGATCCTTGATTAGATTGATCAAAACCCAAGCAAGATGATGCCTTTAGCCCTTTCTTCTATAACCTTACACAAGCCTTCAATGGAGACAAGCACAACGAGGGACTAGTATTGACTAGTAGCACCAATCTCTAAAGAGATTAACACACACAAGAACAATCTAGTAGTAATTCACAACAATTCAATCAATGGCTCACTTTATTAATTGAATTTTCTGAATTAGGAACAAAAGCTCTCAAAGAGACGGTTTATCAATTGGCTGAAATCTATCTAATCAGGAAAGAAGCTAAGGGAGGCTTTTTATATGCCTAGAAAGCCTCCTATCTAAAACAAGGAATAACATTTGTCAAAAAGACAATAAAACAAATAAAACAGATAAAAATAACCCTTAAAATGTTTTGAACCTAAAGGTTATAAAAAGTCTTGCATTTTATACCAAAATATGATATAAAATACAAAAGAAGCTCCAAAAGCCTCAATCTTCCATTTCTTGCAATTCCAGAGAAGTGTCTCTTCTTTGTTCTTGCATGGCTCCAAATCACGTGTGCATGGTCTCCCTTCCACGTCCAAGTCATCGGGAATCGTCATTAACGTGACTAAGGAAGCCTCGGTCAACAATGGATCATCAATGGTCTTCTTAGGAGCTAAGGACACCAACAAGTTGGACACCTCCTCTTGAATTGCTCTTGCCCTTGATCTAGTGATTGACCCTTGCATTGTAGGACTAGTAGGGGCTGTTGGTGATGGTACCTCATCACAAAGACTCTCGAAGGCTAACAACCGAACATATGGTTGAACATCGAATATGAAACACCCCAAATCTGCGGGACTCGGGATGTCACATTGGGCTAGGATCTCACAATGGATCCTGACCCTAGCCTGACAACAAGTTCACTAGACCTTACAAAATGGAACTGACAGATATAAAACAAATGCATAAAATTGTATAAACTGTACAACCCAAAGGTAAAACAACATACCCGAGTATAGACAACAACGTCCTCACACAATAGGTAACAAAAGATCATCTTCACGCAGGAGGGAAAAGTAACCAACCCCAAAAGACCATAACATCCTATGTACGAGAGGTCCTCGGCCTGCCACTCTACTAGATCACCCAGCAGCATGCCTATCCTGTGGGGCATCTACAACATGGTAATAAACCATTAGCCTTCAAGACTAAATTTGGGTTGCATGAATGGCTTGTTATGCCATTTCGGTTAACCAATGCTCCATCTACTTTTATGCGTTTAATGAACCATGTGTTAAGACAATTCATAGGGAGATTTGTTGTAGTGTATTTTGATGATATCTTAATCTATAGCAGGTCCCTAGAGGAGCATGAAGAACATCTAAGGGAAGTTGTTTATACCCTTAGGGCTGAACACTTGTATGCCAACCTGAAGAAACGTAGCTTTTGCACTAATGAAGTTATATTTCTTGGTTTTGTAGTGACTGCACAAGGTCTACAAGTGGATAAGTAGAAGATTAGAGCAATTCAAGATTGGCCAACACCTACATCCATTAGCCATGTAAGGAGTTTCCATGGGCTTGCAAGTTTCTGTAGGCGCTTTGTGAGAGACTTCAGTACATTTCTGCACCCTTGACGGAGATTTGCAAGAAACATGTACCATTTGTGTGGGAAGCAGCTCAAGAACGTGCTTTCAACAAGCTGAAGTTGGTTCTCACCGAGGCACCCTTACTAGCTCTCCCTGACTTCACTAGGCCTTTCAAAGTGGAGTGTGATGCATCGGGAATTGGCATAGGAGGTGTGCTTATGCAAGAAGGTAAGCCTATTGTCTTTCCATTGAAAAGCTTAAAGGAGCATGTCTTAACTACTCTACGTATGATAAAGAGTTGTATGCATTATTTAGAGTACTTAAGGCATGGGAACACTACTTGTGGCCTAGAGAGTTTATTTTGCATACCGATCATGAATCTTTGAAACATTTTCGGAGTCAACATAAACTAGATAGGAGGCCTGGTAGATGGATGGAATTTAATGAGACTTTTCCCTATGTTATCAAGTATAAAAAGGGAAAAGACAATGTAGTTGCGGACACTCTGTCTAGTAGGCATACATTGCTAACTACATTGGATGCTAGGGTGTTAGGATTTGTTTACATTAAGGAGATCTATGAATCTGATCTTGACTTTGGAGAAACATATAAGCTTTGTGTGCAAAAAAGGTTCCTTAGATAAATTCTATTTGTTTGACGGATTTCTATTTCGAGTAAATAAGGTGTGCATACCTAGGTGTTCCCTTCGTTTACTGTTAGTTGAAGAAGCCCATAAAGGAGGTTTAGTGGGTCATTTTGGGAGGGATAAGACTTATGCTATGCTGCACTCAAATTTTTATTGGCCACATATGCTTAGGGATGTTGAATATGTGCTTAAAAGGTGTTTAGAGTGCCTTAGAGCTAAATCGAAACTGAAGCCTCATGGATTGTATACACCTTTGCCAATCCCCACAGCCCCTTGGGAAGACATTAGCATGGATTTCATAGTGGGATTGCCTAGGACTAGCAGAGTTAGGGATTCGGTATTTGTAGTTGTAGATCGATTCTCTAAGATGACTCACTTTATTGCTTGTCACAAAACTGATGATGCAGCCAATGTACCTAATTTGTTCTTTCGGGAAGTAGATATGTTACATGGTATTCCAAGGACAATAGTGAGTGATACGGATGTTAAGTTCTTGAGTTACTTTTGGAAAACTCTTTCGGGACAACTAGAACCTAAGTTGTTATTTTCTACATCAAGCAACCCCCAAACTGATGGGCAAACAGAAGTAACTAATAGGACCCTAACAACACTTCTAAGGTCTGTCATCAAGAAGAATTTGAAAGAATGGGAAGATGTCTTGCCACATGTTGAGTTTGCCTATAATAGAGTCGTCCAATCATCTACTTCCATCTCTCCCTTTGAGTGTGTTTATGGATTTAATCCGCTAACCCCTTTTGATCTTACACCATTACCTAAGAAGGAGTGAGTGGATTTAAGTGCTAAAACGCAAGTTGCACACATTAAGGAGCTACATAGTAGGACAAGGATCAAGCTCGAGGAGAAAGGAAAATACAAAGTAGAAAAGGCGAATCAAAGACGCAAGAAGATTATATTTGAACCCGGCGACCTTGTATGGCTACATTTGAGGAAGGAGTGGTTTCAACAGCTTCGGAAATCCAAGCTCTCCCCAAGAGGAAATGGGCCTTTCAAGGTGTTACACAAGGCGGGTGACAACGCCTATGTGCTTGACTTTCCGGATGATTATGCTTGTGATCCCACATTCAATGTGAGGGATCTAAGTCCTTTTCCGCTCCTGGATGATGATCAAGGCAATTCGAGGTCGAATTCTTCCAAAGAAGGGGAGAATGATGAAGGATCATATGAGCTAACTCCATCTTCACCACCTCAAGGGACTCTAACAAGAGCACAAGCTAAACGTCAAGCTGATATGCATGCTCTTTTCCTAAACATGGTCCATGAAGCTCAACCAAGTCCACCTTCATCAAGTCTAAGGACCATCTTGTGGATCAGCCACGAACACATCCCAGCCAAGATAATTAATGGAGCTTAAATTGTATTTCTAGTTGCTGGGCAGGCCTTGGGACGCATTTCAAAGGACAGACGAAGGCCTTGAAATCAGATACAAGGGGTTTCACGTGTGTGCATGTGCATGGCTGGAACATTCATTTAAGTATGTGGATGTGAGAGGCTGAATAAGAGAGTTTAATTAGGCCCAATTGTGTTCTATGTTTGCTGGGCTTTATTTAACTCTCTCTCAATGTAATTATTATCATTAGTTTCTTTTATCTGTTTTAGAAGAAAAGGTCTAGGATGTATATAAAGCCTTTTCTCTCTTCTTTTGTAGTTAGACAAGTTTATACCAGTTTTGCTGAGAGCATTTCAGAATTGAATCCAAGTGAATTCAATCATTCTTGTCTCGTGAGTTTGTGTGTGTGATCTTGCTTTCTCGTTCTTGTGTATGTCAATCTCCTTCAGGATTGGTGTTGCAAGTCGAACAAGGCACCCTCTTCGTGCTCTCGATTCACAGATCGATTGTGTAGAGTTGTAAGAAGCGGGGTCGAGTCGTCACTGGTTTGGTTCTTGGATCTCGAATCCAAGGGTTCTATCATTGTTCCTTTCGGTTCTTCTTGCCCCTTTAGGTTTTTTGATAATTCATTGTTGTCTATGTTTGTTAATTTCGTGTGTTCTTCACTCTTTAGAATAGGTTGTTCGTCTAGATCCGTTCATCGCGGCTAATCCCCGTATCAGATGGTATCAGAACACAGTTGATGTCCAACCACCAAAGAAAATCGGTAAATCAATCATAAAATCACAAAAAGAGTCTGTTTTGATCATTGCAATTGATCATTGTCTTTTGTTTGAGTCTATTTCCGTTTCTCTCTTCTACTCTAAGCTTTGTTTGATTCTAACGAGTTTGTTCCTTGTTTTGTGAGTTCTGGACACCGGAAACCACCATAGCACCACACCAACCACCATTAGACCACCATTTTTTCCTCAACCGCATTAGCCTCACTCGAACCAGTGGAACAAAAACCAAACTTGGCTGTTTCTTTTCCTGCATCCAATACACGCAGAATTGGAGTTGATTCAGCGTATTTCCTACTAATCCGGCGCAGAGCTTGAAGCAGTTATTTTTTCTCCTATGGATTTGGCACGTTGAATCAGTTGCAACAATATAGGAGTTGAGATTTGATCTTATCCTGAAGATTTGCAACAGCCTGACCCACATTTATCTGCAAAGAAGAATTTTTTTTTTCTTTCAACTTTTGTTTCTTCTTATTTCTGATTTCTAGAGTTAAAAAAAAGAAAAGAAAAAGGAAAAAAAAAGAAGAAAGAAATCCAAAATCAAAAAAAAAGGAAAAGTAATCAGATCTTTTCATTTCATTCTAGTTTATATTGTTTTTATTTCATTCTTTCTTATTCATAGTTTGTAATTAGCCTAGTGTTATTCAGCAACAAAGAGGACTTCAAGAAAGGACTTCATTCAAGTATCTCGTCTCAGTCGGAGGAAGAACCAAGCTTCTCGTTGAACCTATCTAGCCACACCTAGCTACTGTCCATTTTCGGCCATCAAACACCATAGCTCAGCCTTCCTTAACCTCATCCTACAGTGTCTAGGGTTCACTTCTTGGGTCTTACGAGTAAGTTCTTTCAAAGCTTATCTTAAGTTCTAAATTTTGAGTCATTTAGTTGCATATAACATTCGTGCAATTGTCCTTTCCGTTTGAGTCTTTTCTTCTATTTTGTTGAGTCAAACACGTTTTTGAAGTGACTGAAATCGAATCTTGTTTCTATCTAAAAGCTTAGTTTGACTAGGCATCGAAGTCGCGTGAGGTTTTTGATTAATACAAGATGAGCCATCAACAAGCTTGTATCACACCACTAGAGAGTGAGAGACCCTTATTTTCTGAGTGATACACTTGCGAGGTGTTTTTTTTTAAACTAACCTAATGTGTTTGCTGTTGTTGAGTGTTTTGCATCATGTCAAGGACTTCCGCAGGTTCAAAGAGCCCTGAGCCTATCACACCGGAGTTGTTCAGTCTCATCAAGAGCTTGAAAGATAGCATTGAGGGGCTAACTACAAGGGTATCTACCTTGGAGACCTCAAAGGTGATCTCGGATTCTCGACCACTAGGAGGTAACTTGGAGATAGGAGACAATTCGAGGGCGCAACACCGAGGACAAGATTGAGTTCCCCTTCAAATTCAGCCAACTACGTTCCAAGCAGCAAGGAATTTGACTGTTCCGCAGCCTTCTAGGCATGCCCATGGTTTAGGCAACATTGGTTCCCAACCTGGTTGGAGAAACCTTGCTGTTAAGGAGCGTATTTCTATCCCTTTTTCTCCAATTGTTAATGATAACATGCCTAACTATCCTCACCAATTTCAGAATCCAGTTTATGATAACATGCCTAACTATCCTCACGAATTTCAGAATCCAGTTTATGAACAGGAAGAGGAGGACGATGGGGAGAAAGAGGAATGGAGACAAGAATTGATGCCTAATGGACAGAGAAGGCGAGATCAGCCAAGGAGGCATCAGGAAGGGCAACGTAACGATGAATGGAGACATGAGCCCTATGGTGTCCAACAAAGGAGAGACCGAGAACCAGAACATGACGGTCCTGGCAAAGTGAAGGTGAAAGTCCCTAGTTTCGAGGGCAAATGTGATCCTGGTGTGTATATGGAATGGGCAGCAAAGATAGAGCAAATATGGTTATGCCATAACTTCCCCGAACACAAAAAGGTACACTACGCAGCCCTTGAATTTATTGACTATGCTATGATATGGTGGGATGATTTGGTGAAGGAAAGGAGAAGAACTTTGGATGCACCAGTAGCTACTTGGGAGCATATGAAGGCGCCTTGATGAGAGCTCGGTTTGTTCCCCAACACTATATAAGGGAATTAAGGCAACGGTTGAAGAACCTGAGGCAAGTATCAATGACTGCTGAGGAGACCTATAATGCCATGCAAATGGCCATGGTAAAGGCCAATGTGCGAGAAGATGAAGAGTCAACAATGACTAGGTATCTTCGTATCCTTAATTCAAGTTTTGTTAATGAAGTAGATCTTTTTCCCTATATCTCTATGACAGAATTACTCCATCTCGCAATCAAAGTGGAAAGGAATATGAAAGGGAGTAATCAAGGCAGAAAGGCTTCTTTATGGTGTCTCCAGCTCTTGAAAGAACCAAGGGAACTTCCAACAAGGTAGTTATAACAGGGAAGTGCCTAATAAGGAGAAAACAGCCCCGGAACAAGGAGGCCAGTGTAAAGCACTTTATACAACACCTCCTAATCCCACGGCTGCTTTTCCTAAAGGAACACAAGGGAGTACTTCTAACCCTTCATCTAGAGCTAGGGATATAGTGTGTTTTAAGTCTCAAGGTAGAGGACACATGATGAAAGACTATCCTAACAAGAAAACGTTGTTAATCAACCATTTAGGACAATATGAGTCCGAATTTGAGCATGAGCATGATAATGATGATTTTGAGCCTAATATGCATGATCATGATGATTTGGATGACGATGGAATTGAATATGAGTAGGGGGATTGTTTACTAGCTAAAAGAGTGTTATTTGACCATCCTAGCTCATTTCTAGCTAATAACTACATGCTTTGTGATCTTGATTCTCATGATGAATCTAATGGGCTTGAAAACGCACGAAATGATCCTAATAATATAGTTTGTGATGAAAATCGTGAGCATGATAATTCCTTGATAGCCAGGAGAACTTTGAGTGCACAACCTGGCCCTTTTGAGGATAACCAAAGAGAGAACTTGTTTCATACTAGGTGGTTAAGGGAAAGGTGTGTAATGTTATCATTGATGGAGGTAGTTGTTGCAACATAGCTAGTATTGAATTGATCTCTAAGTTGCAAATTCCTACATGTTGTCACCCTAGACCATATAAGCTGCATTGGATGAATGATTGTGGTGAATTGAAGGTTAATAGGCAAGCTAAGATCACTTTCACTCTAGGACACTATGAGGATACTGTTTTATGTGATGTTGTGCCTATGCAAGCTTGTCATGTGTTATTAGGCCATCCTGGGCAATATGATAGTTGAGTTATGCATGACGGTTTTACTAATAGGTATTCATTAACTTTTAATGAAAAACCGTTACTCTAAAACCTATGACTCCCATGCAGATTATGAACAGGAAGAGGAGGATGATGAGGAGAAAGAGGAATGGAGACCAGAATTGATGCCTAATGGACAAAGAAGGCGAGATCAGCCAAGGAGGCATCAGGAAGGGCGACGTAACGATGAATGGAGACGTGAGCCCTATGGTGTCCAACAAAGGAGAGACCGAGAACCAGAACATGACGGTCCTGGCAAAGTGAAGGTGAAAGTCCCTAGTTTCGAGGGCAAATGTGATCCTGATGTGTATATGGCATGGGAAGCAAAGATAGAGCAAATATGGTCATGCCATAACTTCCCCGAACACAAAAAGGTACACTACGCAGCCCTTGAATTTATTGACTATGCTGTGATATGGTGGGATGATTTGGTGAAGTAAAGGAGAAGAACTTTGGATGCACCAGTAGCTACTTGGGAGCATATGAAGGTGCCTTGATGAGAGCTCGGTTTGTTCCCCAACACTATATAAGGGAATTGAGGCAACGGTTGAAGAACCTGAGGCAAGTATCAATGACTACTGAGGAGACCTATAATGCCATGCAAATGGCCATGGTAAAGGCCAATGTGCGAGAAGATGAAGAGTCAACAATGACTAGGTATCTTCGTATCCTTAATTCAAGTTTTGTTAATGAAGTAGATCTTTTTCCCTATAGCTCTATGACAGAATTACTCCATCTCGCAATCAAAGTGGAAAGGAATATGAAAGGGAGTAATCAAGGCAGAAAGGCTTCTTTATGGTGTCTCCAGCTCTTGGAAGAACCAAGGGAACTTCCAACAAGGTAGTTACAACAGGGAAGTGCCTAATAAGGAGAAAACAGCCCCGGAACAAGGAGGCCAGTGTAAAGCACTTTATACAACACCTCCTAATCCCACGGCTGCTTTTCCTAAAGGAACACAAGGGAGTACTTCTAACCCTTCATCTAGAGCTAGGGATATAGTGTGTTTTAAGTCTCAAGGTAGAGGACACATGATGAAAGACTATCCTAACAAGAAAACGTTGTTAATCAACCATTTAGGACAATATGAGTCCGAATTTGAGCATGAGCATGATAATGATGATTTTGAGCCTAATATGCATGATCATGATGATTTGGATGACGATGGAATTGAATATGAGTAGGGGGATTGTTTACTAGCTAAAAGAGTGTTATTTGACCATCCTAGCTCATTTCTAGCTAATAACTACATGCTTTGTGATCTTGATTCTCATGATGAATCTAATGGGCTTGAAAACGCACGAAATGATCCTAATAATATAGTTTGTGATGAAAATCGTGAGCATGATAATTCCTTGATAGCCAGGAGAACTTTGAGTGCACAACCTGGCCCTTTTGAGGATAACCAAAGAGAGAACTTGTTTCATACTAGGTGGTTAAGGGAAAGGTGTGTAATGTTATCATTGATGGAGGTAGTTGTTGCAACATAGCTAGTACTGAATTGATCTCTAAGTTGCAAATTCCTACATGTTGTCACCCTAGACCATATAAGCTGCATTGGATGAATGATTGTGGTGAATTGAAGGTTAATAGGCAAGCTAAGATCACTTTCACTCTAGGACACTATGAGGATACTGTTTTATGTGATGTTGTGCCTATGCAAGCTTGTCATGTGTTATTAGGCCATCCTTGGCAATATGATAGTTGAGTTATGCATGACGGTTTTACTAATAGGTATTCATTAACTTTTAATGAAAAACCTGTTACTCTAAAACCTATGACTCCCATGCAGATTGCGGAGGCATTTGAGAAGAAGAAGGCGAGTGAACAAGAGCAAGGACAAGCTAAGAAGGGGAGCAAGTCATCGAGGCACCAAGAACCTGCCATAGATACATCCCCTAGCAACCAGCCTAGTGCTCTCTTGGTCACGCCCACAACTCAGCCTCCTACGGCCTTGTTAGCTTCTAAACTTGAGTTCCAAAGTGAGAGTATCTACCCTTAGATGCTATCTTGATGAGGTTGTGTAAGGAGCTAACCTTAGTGAGTGAAGAAACAAAGGCTATATTACCCCCTACCATTACAGCCATCCTAGGGGAGTTTAAGGATGTGTTTCCAGAAGAGATACCTCATGGCCTTCCACCTTTGAGAGGCATAGAGCATCAGATTGACCTTATGATAACACGATTTATGACTTAGGTTTAGGTAATCATTTAGATAGATTTCTCACTCATTCATGCATGGTTTAGCACTAATTCACGACGTGTGCACTCAATTCACGTATTTTGTCGAGATAGACGTCTACACGGACTTGTGTATTGCTTTGTAGGTATTTCGGGGGTCTTTTAGACATTAACCGATACATTAGAGGGCCAAGCCTCATGGTGGTACACATCCAAAGCTTTGGAGGAGCACAATTGGAGCAACAAAGGACACAAAGACCACTATTGGTGCAAGCAATGGAGCAACTCATGGCTAGACGATCATAGCATGCTTCTGTTGAAGAAAATCGACCTACACCCAGGAAAATCGGCCGATTTTTCCTACTGGGTCGATTTTTGGGCCTTTGACAGCTTAAGCCACGTGTCCCACGATCTCTTGTCCGGCCTTGCTCTTGGTGGAGAATATAAGTGCTCCTGCAGGTTGTTGTTGAGGATCTCTCCTCTCCCACATTCTCATTCACAGCTCATCCATTGGAGGCAAGAGGGGGGAAGAGAAGGAAAAGCTCTCAAAGATTGAAGGAAGAAGAAGAACACCATTCTAGGAGTGATAGTGAGGTTTTGAGTGATTTTGAATTATTTTTGTAGTTTTGGATTGAAGAACTATTGCAAGGATTGTTAGGAACGTTCTGGATCTTCATTTAAGAGTTTGTAAGTCTTGCTACAACTTGGATTTAGCTGAGATTTATTGATTTTACTTGCTTACTTTTCATTATTCATCTATGAGAACCATGTATGCTTGTATGATGATTTTGGATCTTGATATGCATATTATTGGCTAGTTTATTGTGATTCTGGAGTGATGGATTGATGGTTATGGCTTGGGTGATGATATGATGGACTTATATGTTAGTTTAGGACGATTTGATTGAACAAAACCTTAACCAGAGGGAAAAATCGGCCTGATCATCAGCCAGATCGGCCGATTTATCTGTAGAATAGCCCGATTTATTCTCCTGTTGCTCTTTAAATGATGAATCTGCATGTTAGGGTGTTTGGTTTTTTAAATCCTAGTGTTTATTAAGCCTAATTTAGCTTAGGATCACCTAATGCTATAAATCTAAGTGAGGGAAGAGATCTACCCGATGATTTCCGACCTTAAATACCTAAGATGATGGATACTAGGTAGTAGTGAGCCTCACAAGCCGCTATTGGATCGAGTGTGCTAGGATTATTGCTTGAGACTTCCCTATTCTGAGACTTACCCGGTAAGGAGAGGGTTTTCCCTTAAGTAGTATCCGGTTTGTGTGGAATTCCTTATTCTAACCCCTTGAGACCTACCCGGTAATAGGCGTTTGATGCGGGACTAGTGAAGCGAGAGACCTACCCGGTAATTACTTCCATTAGAGAAACACTCTTCCCCAACACCGCAGCTTGTCCTTAGAATCCATAGAACCTTGAGTCCAATGCCATAACCGGAAATCTTGACCTCTAGAATCCACTTTTCCCTCTTGATCATATACTTTGTGTTTTGTGTTACTTGTTTGTTTTGCTAGCTTGAGTTGTTAGTTTGCTTGATTTGTGATCCTTGCTTGATCACCACAAAAACTCAACCAAAAATATCATGATTTTCATTTCTTTATTTCTTTCTCCTCTCTTAGATTAGATCCATACTATCTATGACCATTGTTTGACTCGATTTCACCTTAGTCTTTGTGTTCGACCTCGGAATACTATCCCTACTACAAACGTCCCGTACACTGCGGGTTCGCTAGGAGTTAGGATAAATATAACGAGTATAAAGTTAAAGCTTATTGCGATTCACATCACACATCCTGAGCGTAACAAGTTTTTGGCGCCGTTGCCGGGGACTAGGTCTAGATTGAGTCATTTTGTGATTATTTATAGTGTAGATCTTTCTTGTTGCTTTCGATCTCTCTTTGGTGTGTGTCTTTGCTTTTCAGGACATCTCTTACTCTTTAGGTGTATGCGAAGATCTCGTGGCAAGGATTTAGCTCCATTCGATCCCGAACCGGAGAAAACCCTTAGATCTAGATCCAAGAGCATTAAAAAGGGAAAAGAGATGGCCGGAAGAGACCTCCAAGATGAATTGGATGAAGCCTTAGAGAAAATAAGGCTAAGAGATGAGCTCTTGGAGGAAGAAAGGAGACTTGCCAATGAGAGGCAAGAAGCAACTAGGAGGGAGATTGATGAGATTAGGCAAGCCCTTGTACAAGGAGAGCTTAATCGTCAACAACCTCCACCTCCACCACCACAACCGCAACCGGCGGCGAATGTTAGGGTTGTACCCATTGCTATTGAAGAACCACAAACTTTGGGGAGACGTATGGATCCGGCACAAAGAGCACACCGTCCGGGTGTGAACTTAGGAGATCCCGCAGCCCACAACTACGAGCTCCGCCCTCAAGTTCTACAAATGATCCGGCATAATCAATTTGGAGGGATGGAAGGAGAGTCTCCTCATCAACATTTGATGAACTATGAGATTTTGATGGAGACTCTTAGACCGCCAAGATTGGAGAGCAACAACCATAAGCTTAGGGCTTTCTCCTTCTCTCTTAAGGACAAAGCCTTAGCTTGGTATCAATCTATTCCACAAGGGCGAGTTGGTACTTGGGAGGAGATGACAACCGAGTTTTTGACTAAGTTCTTCCCACCTTGAAAGACTACCGAGTTAAGAGGGAAGATCAATGCCTTCGTGATGAAGGATATAGAGAGTTTGTTTAAGTCTTGGGAGAGATTCAAAGATCTTCTCCTAGATTGTCCACACCATGGCATACCAAAAATTGAGCTATTGGAGATCTACTTCAAGGGACTTGATGAAGATAGCCAATTCAAGCTTCAATCCCTTTCCGGTGGGACTTTCATGGAGAAGCATGTGGATGATGCTTGGGAGTTTGTAGAGAAACAAGCTCTAGTGATTGAGAAATACTCCCATAAGAAGAGTGAAGGGATAAAGGCGGGAGCATATGAGGTGAGTGAGGTCACCATGAGCAACTTCAAGCTTGACGCCATCAACAACGAGCTAAAGTCCTTGAGGGAGTTGTGTGCTACAACTTTGAAGAACCAAGCAACTCCTCAAGTGCTTGCACAAGCTAACTTATCTTCCAAGGACGAGGATGTGAATTACATGGGAAGGGGCAATTACAACAATTATCAAGGCCCAAGGAACTTCAACAACAACCGGCAATTCACCAATTACCGGCCCAACCATAACCATCCCGGGTTCTCTTATTCTAACCCGGATGGTGCCTTGAACCCTCCCGCTTCCACAAGCACAACTCCACCACCAAAGGCTTCACAAGAACCTCCACCCGGATTCACTCAACCTCCAAAGGATAAAACCGAAATGATGTTTGAGCAATTGCTTGGAAGGTTGAGTGGTCTTGAGAGCACGGTTACTTCAATTTCTAAAGCTCAAAAGGTTTTGGAAGCACAAGTGTTCCGAAAGGCGGGTGAGGCACATAGAGATCCGGGAAAGCTTCCCGGAAGGACCGAAGACAACCCAAGAGGCCAAGTGTTGGCCATTACTACAAGGAGCGGGTTGAGTATGAAAGATCCTTTGCCCAAGGACAATGCTAAAGGGAGGCAAGTGGTAAATGAAGGAGAACCATTGCAAGAAGATGGAGACAAGAGCAAAGATGTAGGGCCAACATATGTGGCACCGCCTCCATACAAGCCACCACTACCGTTCCCACAATCACGAGCAAGAGCTCGCTTGGACAATCACTTTGGTAAATTCCTTGAACTTATGTCTAAATTGTATATTAATATTCCGTTCATGGATGCTATCTTAGGTATGCCGGCATATGGCAAATTCTTGAAGGAAATACTCTCCAACAAAAGGAAGTTGGAGGAGTATGGGGAGATAAGAATGACGAAGAGATCCTCGGAGTTGATTCAAACGATGAAGGAGGAGATGCCTCCAAAGTAAGGGATCCGGGATCCTTTTGTGTGCCAATCGGAGTAGGAGAAGTGAAGTATGACGCCCTATGCGATCTTGGGGAAAGTGTAAGCATCATCCCGCTTGCACTTTGCAACAAGGTTGGGCTAGGAGAGCCAAAACCGGTCAAGATGCCCCTTTACATGGCGGACCGCTTAATCACTCATCCGGTTGGAATCTTGGAAGACATTCCGGTGCAACTAGGGAAGTTCTATGTGCCCATAGACTTTGTTGTTTTGGACATCCCGGCGGACTATCCGGTTCCTATCATCTTGGGGAGACCTTTCCTAGCTACTTCCGGATGTATAATAGATTGCAAGAATGGAACCCTCTCCTTCAACATTGGAGAAGAAAACATCAAGTTCAAACTGTTCACAATGATGAAAGGACCAACCCTTGATGAAGATGTATTCAACATAGTTGAAGAAGAGGAGTCTAGGGAGGTTGTGAGCTCAATCTTGCTCAAGGATCCACTTGAGAGGGTTCTTAGCTCAAGCTTGATGGAGGAAGGAGTTGAGGAGAGTAGCAATGAAGTAATCAAGGCCTTGAATGCATTGGACGAGCTACCAAGTGTTGAATTTAAAGTGCTAGAAGAAGAGAAAAACAGCCAGAAAAATCGGCCTGCCTGGGCAAAATCGGCCGATTTTTGTCCTTGTGCTGAAATTTCATCCAGTTTTGCAAAAACAGAAACTCAGATCGACCCACTGCCAGAAAAATCGGCCGTTTTTTCCTCCTGGGTCGATTTTCCTGAGTCTTTTCAGCACCAACCACTTGAATGTGAGCAATCATCAAGGGACTTCAAGGAGGCTTCCATGGCATTGCAATCATCTCAACCTACATTGTATGGATCGTCTCCAACCGAAAAAGGTCCTCCTCAACTTGATCTTAAACCTCTTCCTTCTCATTTAAAGTATCCGGTGATTATGAATGCATCTTTGAATGATGATGAACTTGATAAATTGTTGAATGAATTGAAAGTGCATAGAAAGGCAATAGGATACACCATTGATGACCTTGTTGGCATTAAGCCCTCTTTGTGCATGCATAAGATATTGATGGAAGATAACCACAAACCCTCTATTGAACATCAAAGGAGATTGAATCCTATAATGAAAGAGGTAGTCAAAAAGGAGATCATTAAGTTGCTAGATGCGGGGATTATCTACCCTATCTCGGATAGTAAGTGGGTTAGTCCCGTTCATGTAGTTCCTAAGAAGGGTGGGATGACCGTAGTGACTAATGAGAACAATGAACTAATCCCAACTAGGACGGTTACGGGGTGGAGGATGTGCATTGATTATAGGAAGCTTAACATGGCCTCAAGGAAAGATCACTTCCCTCTCCCTTTCATTGACCAAATGCTAGAAAGGTTAGCTCAACACTCTCATTTTTGCTATTTAGATGGCTATAGTGGATTCTTCCAAATCCCTATCCACCCCGATGACCAAGAGAAGACCACATTTACATGTCCATGGGGAACTTTTGCATATAGGAGAATGCCATTTGGGTTGTGTAATGCACCCGCCACCTTCCAAAGGTGTATGATGGCTATCTTTTCGGAATATATTGAAAATATCATGGAAGTTTTCATGGATGATTTTTCTGTTTATGGTTCTTCCTTTGATGATTGCTTGGGTAACTTGTCATTAGTATTGCAAAGATGTGAGGAGACAAATCTTATCTTGAATTGGGAAAAATGCCACTTCATGGTAAGTGAAGGTATTGTGTTAGGACACTTGGTGTCTAACCGTGGCATTGAGGTTGATAGGGCAAAGATTGAAACGATAGAGAAGTTGCCACCACCTACCTCGGTGAAGGGGGTAAGAAGCTTTTTAGGACATGCCGGTTTTTACCGGAGGTTTATTCAAGACTTCTCTAAAATTTCTAAGCCCCTTACTAACCTACTAATGAAGGATGTTGAATTTGTTTTCTTCAAAGAATGCCTTGAGGCTTTTTGTAGGTTGAAGGACGCCTTGATCTCCGCACCCATCATGCAACCTCCGGATTGGAGCCTACCGTTTGAGATCATGTGTGATGCAAGCGATGTAGTCGTTGGGGCTGTTTTGGGGCAAAGGAAAGATGGGCGCACTCATGCCATTTATTATCCTAGCAAGACGCTAGATGATGCCCAACTCAATTATGCTACCACCGAGAAGGAGTTACTAGCGGTTGTGTATGCATTTGAGAAGTTCCGCTCATATCTTGTTGGAGCGAAGGTCATAGTCTATACGGATCATGCTGCGATCCGTTATCTACTCACCAAGAAGGATGCCAAGCCTAGGTTGATTCGGTGGATCCTTCTTCTTCAAGAGTTTGATTTGGAAATCCGGGACAAGAAGGGATCCGAGAACTCCGTGGCGGATCACCTTAGTAGACTCCCACCATTGGAGCTTGAAAGAGATGACATCCCGATTGATGACTCGTTCCGGGATGAGCAATTACAAATGGTGGAGGAGTGTTTGTTCCAAGTGTCTAGAGGAAGTGAGCCATGATATGCCGACATTGTGAACTACTTGGTGTGTGAGGAAGTGCCTCCCGGTTTGACATATGCCTAAAGAAAGAAGCTCTTCAAAGATGTGAGGCACTACTATTGGAGCGAACCACTTTTGTTCAAGAGAGGGCCGGATGGAATGTTTATAAGATGCATACCGGAGGATGAGGTGGAGAGTGTGATCCGCCATTGTCATTCCTTGCCATGTGGAGGGCATGCTAGTGCACACAAGACATGTGCGAAGGTGTTACAATCGGGCTTCTTTTGGCCAAGTTTGTTCAAGGATGTGCAAGGCTTTGTGGTAGCTTGTGATGCTTGCCAAAGGACGGGCAACATCTCAAGGAGGAATGAGATGCCCTTGAACAACATACAAGAAGTGGAGATATTTGATGTGTGGGGTGTGGACTTCATGGGGCCATTCCCTTCTTCATGTGGCAACCTTTACATCCTATTGGCGGTTGACTATGTTTCAAGATGGGTGGAGGCAATTGCCTCTCCTACAAATGACGTCAAGGTTGTGGTGCGGTTCTTCAACCGAGTGATCTTTCTAAGGTTTGGAACACCAAGGGTGATCATAAGCGATGGAGGGAAGCACTTCACCAATAGGAACTTTGGAGCACTTTTGGCTAAGTATGGGGTGACTCATAAGGTGGCAACACCTTACCATCCCCAAACTAGTGGCCAAGTGGAAATCTCTAACCGGGAGATCAAGGGGATTCTCGAGAAGACGGTCTCTAGGACAAGAAAGGATTGGGCTATGAAGCTCAATGATGCCTTGTGGGCATATAGGACCGCTTTCAAGACACCAATTGGCACCACTCCTTACAAGTTGGTCTATGGCAAGTCTTGCCACCTTCCGGTAGAGATGGAGCATAGAGCATATTGGGCTATAAGGTGGTTGAATTTTGACCTCAAGAAGGCCGGTGAGAAGCGGTTGCTAGACATGAACGCCCTTGAGGAGATCCGGTTGGATGCTTATGAGAATGCCCGGATCTACAAGGAGCGGACCAAGCGTTGGCATGACAAGCGCCTCCTTCCAAAGGAGTTGAATGAAGGCGACTTGGTGCTTCTCTTCAACTCGAGGCTGCGGCTTTTCCCCGGAAAGCTCAAATCAAGATGGACCGGGCCATATGTGGTGAAGAAGATCTTTCCTCATGGAGCGGTAGAGATAGGAGGAGATCATTGTGGTGACTTCAAGGTGAATGGGCACCGTTTGAAGAAGTATATCCCGGAAGCCCCGGTGGAAGTGATTGCCCCGCTTCACCTTGATTGAAACGCTCCTGAATTTGGTCAAGCTAATGACCTTAAAGAAGCGCTTAATGGGAGGCAACCCATTGGTACATATTTTTCCCTTTCTTTTTCTTGCTTTTGTTTGATCTCACTCTTGGTGTGCATTGTTTTTCTTTTATGTTTTTGGGTGCTAGATCTTGTTGATTGTCATGTGTGATGAGATGTTGGAGGTCATGTGAAACCCTCATGGAACTGACGAAGGTACAAGATCCGAGCACATGAATGAGGAAGAAAGCACCCAGGAAAATCGGACTGATCTTCACAGAAATCGGCCGATTTCCTGGGTGATGGTCCGATTTTTCCTCTGTAAAGGAAAGTGATGATCTCCAATCAAGCATGGGTGGAGCGGACGTGGAACTTGGACGGCTTGTAGTGCCAAGCGCGGGTTCCGACACCTTAATGAACATCAAGAGCTCTCTACCATCCTTGATCGATCATCCACCATCATCATTCAATGTGACCCGAAATACCAAAGCATCACCAATTTTACATTGTGAGGACTCTCTTTCACTTCTTTATTTAGTTTCCACATTGGGGACAATGTGTTTCTTAGTATGGGGTGGGGTTTTCATGATCACTTGCATGATTAGCATCTAGGATAGTTTAATTTTGTCACATGTTTCATTATGTCTTGCATTGTACATACATATTTCGAAAAATCCAAAAAAAAAAAATTCAGAAAATTTTAAAAATTTTAGTGCTTCTAAGGCTTGGATATGACCCTAATGATGAATCTTGTCTTGTGGATTGGCTATGGATGGCCTTGTGTGTTAAATTGATGATGCATATGTGAACTTGAAATACTTATCTTGAATTCCATGAATGACTTGTGATTATGATGCTTGCATTGATTTAATTGAGGATTGAAAGTCGAAATTGCATGCTAGTTCTTGCACATCAATTAGGAGTGATTAAGGCAATTCATCTTCCTCTACTTTTCATCTTGATCATGTTGCTTGAGCACCTCAATTGAGATAAATTTGACCTCTTTTGACCTATCCGGGAATAGGAGCATGTTAGTGTGTTGATGTGTGTGAAAAGCAAGTGTGGGGTGAAGTTGTTGATGAAAGGAATGTCATGCTGAAATTGTTGCGAAATTGTAGCCAAAAATATAGGTTTGGGGACGTTGGCTTAAATGACAAGTAACTCGGTACACTTCACATAATCGGGTGTTGGTGCCTTGCCAAAGTCAAATAAACCAATAGTCCTAACGAGCTTTGGTATGTGTGCCCGGTGTGGATGCACCTCGAAAAATAGAAAAAGCCCGAGGATGGCTAATCACCAAGGTTTCGGCTTTTGTACACCAATGCCATTGTCACAAAAATAAAAGAAAAGAAAGAAAAGAAAATGAAGGAAAATATACACTTGAGGGAAGTTGATAAGAAATGTGAAGTTGTGGTTGTTTAGTTCCTTTCCCGGATTAGCATCACATAGCCTAGAAAATTCCCACCTAATCACAACGTTTCTTGGCCTTCTATTTTACAAGCCCTTTTGACCTACTTGCATGTGTGTGAGGCTAAGTGATTTAGATTGGATATACTCATGATCATCTTGACTTCTTCATCTTTACATTTCATTGCATGCTATCAAGTTAAGTGTAATTGTCTTTCCATGCTTTCATTTATTTGATGCATAATTGCTTGTCCATTGCCATGAAACATGACTATGAAGGTGATCCAATATTAGAAGCACAACTCCAAAAAGATTTTGCCACTTTTCTGCATACATAAATCATGTCATCTCTTAGTCTATAGTTGGGAATTTGCTCGGGGACGAGCAGACCTTAAGTATGGGGTATTTTTGATAACACGATTTATGACTTAGGTTTAGGTAATCATTCATGCATGGTTTAGCCCTAATTCACGACGTTTGCACTCAATTCACGTATTTTGTCGAGATAGGCGTCTACACGGACTTGTGTATTGCTTTGTAGGTATTTCGGGGGTCTTTTAGACATTAACCGATACATTAGAGGGCCAAGCCTCATGGTGGTACACATCCAAAGCTTTGGAGGAGCACAATTGGAGCAACAAAGGACACAAAGACCACTATTGGTGCAAGCAATGGAGAAACTCATGGCTAGACGATCATAGCATGCTTCTGTTGAAGAAAATCGACCTACACCCAGGAAAATCGGCCGATTTTTCCTACTGGGTCGATTTTTGGGCCTTTGACAACTTATGCCACGTGTCCCACGATCTCTTGTCCGGCCTTGCTCTTGGTGGAGAATATAAGTGGTCCTGCAGGTTGTTGCTGAGGATCTCTCCTCTCCCACATTCTCATTCACAGCTCATCCATTGGAGGCAAGAGGGGGAAGAGAAGGAAAAGCTCTCAAAGATTGAAGGAAGAAGAAGAACACCATTCTAGGAGTGATAGTGAGGTTTTGAGTGATTTTGAGTTATTTTTGTAGTCTTGGATTGAACAACTGTTGCAAGGATTGTTAGGAACGTTTTGGATCTTCATTTAAGAGTTTGTAAGTCTTGCTACAACTTGGATTTAGCTGAGATTTATTGATTTTACTTGCTTACTTTTCATTATTCATCTATGAGAACCATGTATGCTTGTATGATGATTTTGGATCTTGATATGCATATTATTGGCTAGTTTATTGTGATTCTGGAGTGATGGATTGATGGTTATGGCTTGGGTGATGATAGGATGGATTTATATGTTAGTTTAGGACGATTTGATTGAACAAAACCTTAACCAGAGGGAAAAATCGGCCTGATTATCAGCCAGATCGGCCGATTTATCTGTAGAACAGCCCGATTTATTCTCCTGTTGCTCTTTAAATGATGAATCTGCATGTTAGGGTGTTTGGTTGTTTAAATCCTAGTGTTTATTAAGCCTAATTTAGCTTAGGATCACCTAATGCTATAAATCTAAGTGAGGGAAGAGATCTACCCGATGATTTCCGACCTTAAATACCTAAGATGATGGATACTAGGTAGTAGTGAGCCTCACAAGCCGCTATTGGATCGAGTGTGCTAGGATTATTGCTTGAGACTTCCCTATTCCGAGACTTACCCGGTAAGTCGAGGGTTTTCCCTTAAGTAGTATCCGGTTTGTGTGGAATTCCTTATTCTAACCCCTTGAGACCTACCCGGTAATAGGAGTTTGATGCGGGACTAGTGAAGCGAGAGACCTGCCCGGTAATTACTTCCATTAGAGAAACACTCTTCCCCAACACCGCAGCTTGTCCTTAGAATCCTTAGAACCTTGAGTCCAATGCCATAACCGGAAATCTTGACCTCTATAATCCACTTTTCCCTCTTGATCATATACTTTGTGTTTTGTGTTACTTGTTTGTTTTGCTAGCTTGAGTTGTTAGTTTGCTTGATTTGTGATCCTTGCTTGATCACCACAAAAACTCAACCAAAAATATCATCATTTTCATTTCTTTATTTCTTTCTCCTCTCTTAGATTAGATCCATACTATCTATGACCATTGTTTGACTCTATTTCACCTTAGTCTTTGTGTTCGACCTCGGAATACTATCCCTACTACAAACGTCACGTACACTGCGGGTTCGCTAGGAGTTAGGATAAATATAACGAGTATAAATTTAAAGCTTATTGCGATTCACATCACACATCCTGAGCGTAACACCTTATCCCCGGAGCTATCCTTCCTAACAGGCCAGCCTATAGGATGAACCCTAAGGAGAGTCAAGAGATCCAAACCCAAGTCCAAGACCTCCTAGATAAGGGATATGTTAGAGAAAGCCTTAATCCTTGCGTCGTTCCTGTCCTATTAGTGCCTAAGAAGGACAACACTTGGAGGATGTGTGTTGATTGTTAGGCTATTAACAACATAACCATTAAGTACCGCCACCCTATTCCCCGCCTCGATGACATGCTTGATGAGCTCCATGGCGCCACTACATTCAGCAAGATAGACCTTCGGAGTGGCTACCATCAGATCCGAATCAAGGAGGGGGACGAGTGGAAGACAGCCTTCAAGACTAAATTTGGGTTGTATGAATGACTTGTTATGCCATTTGGGTTAACCAATGCTCCATCTATTTTTATGCGTTTAATGAATCATGTGTTAAGACAATTCATAGGGAGATTTGTTGTAGTGTATTTTGATGATATCTTAATCTATAGCAGGTCCCTAGAGGAGCATGAAGAATATCTAAGGGAACTTGTTTCTACCCTTAGGGTTGAACACTTATATGCCAACCTGAAGAAAGATAGCTTTTGCACTAATGAAGTTATATTTCTTGGTTTTGTAGTGACTGCACAAGGTCTACAAGTGGATAAGGAGAAGATTAGAGCTATTCGAGATTAGCCAACACCTACATCCATTAGCCATGTAAGGAGTTTCCATGGGCTTGCAAGTTTCTATAGGCGCTTTGTGAGAGACTTCAGTACCATTTCTGCACCCTTGACGGAGATTTGCAAGAAACATGCACCATTTGTGTGGGAAGCAGCTCAAAAACGTGCTTTCAACAAGCTGATGTTGGTTCTCACCGAGGAACCCTTACTAGCTCTCCCTGACTTCACTAGGCCTTTCGAAGTGGAGTGTGATGCATTGGGAATTGACATAGGAGGTGTGCTTATGTAAGAAGGTAAGCCTATTGCCTTTTTCAGTGAAAAGCTTAAAGGAGCATGTCTTAACTACTCTACGTATGATAAAGAGTTGTATGCATTATTTAGAGGAATTAAGACATGGCAACACTACTTGTGGCCAAGAGAGTTTATTTTGCATACTGATCATGAATCATTGAAACATTTTCGGAGTCAAGATAAACTAGATAGGAGGCATGGTAGATGGATGGGATTTATTGAGACATTTCCCTATGTTATCAAGTATAAAAAGGGAAAAGACAATGTAGTTGCGGACGCTCTTTTTAGGAGGCATACATTGCTAACTACATTGGATGATAGGGTGTTAGGATTTGTTTACATTAAGGAGCTCTATGAATCTGATCTTGACTGTGGAGAAACATATAAGCTTTGTGTGCAAAAAAGGTTCCTTAGATAAATTATATCTGTTTGACGGATTTCTGTTTCGAGTAGATAAGGTTTGCATACCTAGGTGTTCCCTTCGTTTGCTGTTAGTAGAAGAAGCCCATAAAGGAGGTTTAATGGGTCATTTTGGGAGGGATAAGACTTAAGCAATGTTGCACTCAAATTTCTATTGGCCACACATGCTTAGGGATGTTGAAAATGTGCTTAAAAGGTGTTTAGAGTACCTTAGAGCTATATCGAAATTGAAGCCTCATGGATTGTATACACCTTTGCCAATCCCCATAGCCCCTTGGGAAGACATTAGCATGGATTTCATAGTGGGATTGCCTAGGACTAGAAGAGGTAGGGATTCGATATTTATGGTTGTAGATCGATTCTCTAAGATGGCTCACTTTATTGCTTGTCACAAAACTGATGATGCAACCAATATAGCTAATTTGTTCTTTCGGGAAGTAGTTAGGTTACATGGTACTCCAAGGACAATAGTGAGTAATAGGGATGTTAAGTTCTTGAGTTACTTTTGGAAAACTCTTTCGGGACAGCTAGGAACTAAGTTGTTATTTTCTACATCAAGCCACCCCCAAACTGATTGGCGAACAGAAGTAACTAATAGGACCCGAACAACACTTCTAAGGGCTGTCATCAAGAGGAATTTGAAAGAATGGGAAGATGTCTTGCCACATGTTGAGTTTGCCTATAATAGAGTCGTCCACTCATCTACTTCCATCTCTCCCTTTGAGTGTGTTTATGGATTTAATCCGCTAACCCCTTTTGATCTTACACCGTTACCTAAGAAGGAGAGAGTGGATTTAAGTTCTAAAATGCAGGTTGAACACATCAAGGAGCTACATAGTAGGACAAGGATCAAGCTCGAGGAGAAAGGGAAATACAACGCAGAAAAGGAAAATCAAGGACGCAAGAAGATTATATTTGAACCCGGCGACCTTGTATGGCTACATTTGAGGAAGGAGAGGTTTCAACAACTTCGAAAATCCAAGCTCTCACCAAGAGGAAATGGGCCTTTCAAGGTGTTACACAAGGCGGGTGACAACGCCTATGTGCTTGACTTGCCGGATGATTATGCTTGTGATCCCGCATTCAATGTGAGGGGTCTATGTCCTTTTCCGCTCCTGGATGATGATCAAGGCAATTCGAGGTCGAATTCTTCCAAAGAAGGGGAGAATGATGAAGGATCATCTGAGCTAACTCCATCTTCACCACCTCAAGGGACTCTAACAAGAGCGCAAGCTAAACATCAAGCTGAGATGGATACTCTTTTCCTAAACATGGTTCGTGAAGCTCAACCAAGTCCACCTTCATCAAGTCTAAGGATGATCTTGTGGATCAGCCACGAACACTGATAACACGATTTATAACATAGTTTTAGGTGTACATTTAGATAGAATTCTCGCTCATTCATGCATGATCTAGCATTAGTTCAAGACGTTTTGCACCCAATTCACATATTTTGTCGAGATAGACGTCTACACGGACTTGTGCGCGTTTTGTAGGTATTACGGGAAGTTTAGGAGCTTAAACGATGCGTTTGAGGATCGTTCATTTAGATGACAGACCATCAGACTCATTAGGACACAAGCCAAGGGCTAAGGAGGACTCATGGAACCTTGCCAACACAAGCCATGCACCAAATCACAGCTTAATGATTCAAGGCGAAGTTTCTGCATAGAATCACGGTTCTCTGACGAACCACGACCGTGGAAATAACCGTGGATTTTGCCAGATTCTCGTGACAGCTGTGCCACGACTCTCATGGCCAGCTCATGAAGGATTTGTTATAAAAGTGGTCCTTCATGGGTTGTTTGAGGCAGCTGGGGTAGTTTGGAAGCAGCTCATCCATTATCCATTTCTCTCTAACAAATATATTCTCAAAAGAAGAAGATTTTTCTAGGAAGGAAAGTGTCAAAGAGAAGAAGGAGAGTTCCATTGAAGAGGAGGAGAAGGAAACACACCATAGCTTTCTTGTATTTCGGATTTCGTTTTCTAGAGATTGTATGAACCTTTGAACCTTCTTTTGGAAGGGTTGTAAGTGGCTCTATTCTAATCTTCAGCTTAGTTTTGAATTAAGTTCACTTGTGCATCTCTTTTCTTTCATTATCTTGCAATGGATGTTTTGATTTTATGTTTATTTGCTTCGATTTCCATAATGAATGTTGTAGGCTAAATTGATGTGGTTCTAGGGTAAGGAAAGGATGGTTATGGCTAGAACCGTGATAGGATGAACTTAGATTTGCCTTTGGATGACTTTTGCTTATGAACGTAGTTGCTGTTAGGAATCACGAGTAGTTCTTGAAGAACCACGGCCGTAGTTCAGGAAGAACAGCCCGTGATTTTCCCTGATTTTAAGGATCTTGCCTTAGACCTATAAAATGTTGAAATCCTAAGTGTTGCTGAGTTTAACCTACCTAGTGTAGTGACTAAGTGCTAGGAGAGACTTACCCGGTAATCCTTGCCCTTAGAATCTAAAATAGCAAACCTTAGGTAGTGGTGAGCCTAATAAGCCACCATTGGATTAGATGTGCTAGGATAGTTGCTTAGGACTTCCCTTTCCAAGACTTACCCGTTAAGGATAGGTTAGATCCCTAATTTACAATCCGGTTTGTGTAGAACTCCTATCCTTAGACTCTTAGAGACCTACCCGGTAATAAGACCTTAGGTGTGGACTAGTCGGACCATGAGACCTACCCGGTAATTGATCCCAAATTAGATACATTTAATCCCAACAAATATTAGTTAATCCAAAGAACGAATAGATAACTTGACTTCTATGCCATAACCGGAACTTCCGACCCCTAGAATCCGTCTTTTCTTTCCTTGATCATTATCTTGTTTGGTTTGTTCATTTGTGCTGATTTTTAGTCTAGTTTTATTGTTTACTTTGCATGAATTGTGATCTTTGATTGATCACCAAAACCGACCAAAAACAATTTGGATTTTCACTTTTTGATTCCCTTTTCTCTAACCTTAGACCTTCACTAAACTTAATCACAAAACCGAGTCAATTTCACCTTAGTCTTTGTGTTCGACCTCGGAATACTATCCATGCTACAAACGTCCCGTACACTGCGGGTGCGCTAGAAGTTAGGATAATTATAACGAGTATAAATTTAAGGCTTATTGCGTACACTCTTTTTAGCGTAACAAGTTTTTGGCGCCGTTGCCGGGGACTAGGTCTAGATTGAGTCTATTTTGTGATTGTTTCTAATGTAGATCTTTCTTGTTGCTTTTAATCTCTCTTTGGTTGGTATCTTTGCCTTTCAGGACATCTATTACTCTTTAGGTGTATGCGAAGGTCTCGTGGCAAGGATTTAGCTCCATTCGATCCCGAATCGGAGAAGACCCTTCGATCTAGATCCAAGAACATCCGAAAAGAGAAAGAGATGGCCGGTAGAAATCTTCAAGCTGAGTTGGATGAAGCCTTAGAGCAAATAAGGCTAAGAGATGAGCTCTTGGAGGAAGAAAGGAGACTTGCCAATGAGAGGCAAGAGGAAACTAGGAGGGAGATTGAGGAGATTAGGCAAGCCCTTGTTCAAGGAGAGCTTAATCGCCGACAACCTCCACCTCCTCCACCACAACCGCAGCCGGCGGCCAATGTTAGAGTTGTACCCATTGCTATTGAGGAACCACAAACCCTAGGGAGACGTATGGATCCGGCACAAAGAGCACACCGACCGGGTGTGAATCTAGGAGATCCCGCAACCCACAACTATGAGCTCCGCCCTCAAGTTCTACAAATGATCCGGCACAATAAATTCGGAGGGATGGAAGGAGAGTCTCCTCACCAACATTTGATGAACTATGAGATTTTGATGGAGACTCTTAGACCGCCAAGATTGGAGAGCAACAACCATAAGCTTAGGGCTTTTTCCTTCTCTCTTAAGGATAAAGCCTTGGCTTGGTATCAATCTATTCCGCAAGGGCGAGTTGGTACTTGGGAGGAGATGACAACCGAGTTCTTGACCAAGTTCTTCCCACCTTGCAAGACCACCGAATTAAGAGGAAAGATCAACGCCTTCGTGATGAGGGATAGAGAAAGTTTGTTCAAGTCTTGGGAGAGATTCAAAGACCTTCTCCTAGAATGTCCACACCATGGCATACCGAAAATTGAGCTATTGGAGATCTATTTCAAGGGGCTTGATGAAGATAGCCAATTCAAGCTTCAATCCCTTTCCGGTGGGACATTTATGGAGAAACATGTAGATGATGCTTGGGAGTTTGTCGAAAAGCAAGCTCTAGTGATTGAGAAGTACTCTCATAGGAAGAGTGAAGGAAGAAAGGCGGGAGCATATGAGGTGAGCGAAGTCACCATGAGCAATTTCAAGCTTGACGCCATCAACAACGAATTGAAATCCTTGAGAGAGTTGTGTACTACAACCTTGAAGAGCCAAGCAACTCCTCAAGTGCTTCCACAAGCTAACTTGTCTTCCAAGGAGGAGGATGTGAATTATATAGGAAGGGGCAACTTCAACAACTACCAAGGCCCAAGAAATTTCAACAACAACCGGCAATTCAACAATTACCGGCCCAACCACAACCATCCTGGGTTTTCTTACTCTAACCCGGATGGAGCCTTGAACCCTCCCGCCTCCACAAGCACAACTCCACCACAAAGAGCTTCACGAGAACCTCCACCCGGTTTTCCTCTTCAAAGGATAGAACCGAAGTCATGTTTGAGCAATTGCTAGGAAGGTTGAGTGGACTTGAGAGCACCGTGACTTCAATTTCTAAAGCTCAAAAGGTCTTGGAAGCACAAGTCTTTCAAAAGGCGGGTGAAGCACATAGAGATCCGGGAAAGCTTCCCGGAAGAACCGAAGACAACCCAAGAGGCCAAGTGTCGGCTATCACAACAAGGAGTGGGTTAAGTATGAAGGATCCTTTGCCCAAGGACCAAGCTAAGGGAAAGCAAGTAGTGGTAGAAGAGGGAAGGAGGCAAGAAGATGGAGGCAAGAGCAAGGATGTAGAGCCAACTTATGTAGCACCGCCTCCATACAAGCCGCCACTACCGTTCCCACAATCAAGAGCAAGAGCTCGTTTGGACAATCACTTTGGTAAGTTCCTTGAAATAATGTCCAAGTTACATATTAACATTCCGTTCATGGATGCCATCTTAGGAATGCCGGCATATGGAAAATTTTTGAAAGAAATACTCTCCAACAAAAGGAAGTTGGAGGAGTATGGGGAGATAAGGATGACCAAGAGATCCTCGGAATTGATCCAAACCATGAAGGAAGAAATGCCTCCCAAGCTAAGGGATCCGGGCTCCTTTTGCGTCCCAATAGGAGTGGGAGATGTGAAGTACGAGGTCCTTTGTGATCTTGGGGCGAGTGTAAGCATCATACCGCTTGCACTTAGCAACAATGTCGGGTTAGGAGAGCCAAAGTTGGTCAAGATGACCCTTATGGCGGACCGTTCCATCACTCATCCGGTTGGGATTCTAGAGGACATTCCGGTGCAACTAGGAGGATTCTACGTGCCTATTGATTTTGTAGTGTTGGACATTCCGGCGGATTATCCGGTTCCTATCATCTTAGGAAGACCTTTCCTAGCCACTTCCGGTTGCCTAGTGGATTGCAAGAACGGGACTCTCTCCTTCAACATAGGGGAAGAGAGCATCAAGTTCAAGCTTTCCACAATGATGAAAGGGCCAACCCTTGATGAAGATATCTTCAACATAGTCGAGCAAGAAGAATCTAGAGAAATTGTGAGCTCGATCTTGATCAAGGATCCCTTGGAAAAGGTTCTCACCTTAAGTATGATGGAGGAAGGTGTTGAAGAGGACTGCAATGAAAAGAACAAAGCCTTGGAAGCCTTGGATGAGGAGCCAAGAGTTGGATTTGAAAGCCACGAAGAGGTGATGAACAACTGCAAATTCCACGGTCGAGATTTATGTTCCACGGCTGTCAAACTTTCTGGACAACTCCGAGAAGCAAGCTTGGCAAGAACCACGGCCGTGGAAGATGAGCAACCCGTGTTTCCAACCGTGGTTTTCCCTGAATCAGCTCTTGATGATGATCACGCTTCTAGGAGCCATGGGGAGTCCTCCTTTGCTTTGGATTCATCTCATCCAACCTTATTTGGATCGTCTTCAACCGATAAAGGTCCTCCCTCACTTGAACTTAAACCCCTTCCCTCTCACTTAAAGTATGCATTTCTTTGTGATAATTCTACATATCCTGTGATTGTTAATGCATGCTTGAGTGATGATGAACTTGCTAAATTGCTGCATGAACTAAGATTGCATAGGAAAGCCATTGGTTATACTATTGATGATTTGGTTGGCATTAAGCCATCTTTGTGCATGCATAAGATAATGATGGAAGATAACCACAAACCCTCTATTGAACATCAAAGGAGATTGAATCCTATAATGAAAGAGGTGGTTAAAAAGGAAATCATTAAGTTGCTAGATGCGGGAATTATCTACCCTATTTCGGATAGGAAGTGGGTTAGCCCCGTTCATGTAGTGCCTAAGAAAGGCAGGATGATGGTAGTAACTAATGAGATTAATGAACTAATACCGACTAGGACGGTTACAGGGTGGAGGATGTGCATTGATTATAGGAAATTGAACATGGCCTCTAGGAAAGATCACTTCCCCCTCCCCTTCATTGACCAAATGCTAGAAAGGTTGGCTCAACACTCTCATTTTTGCTATTTAGATGGGTATAGTGGATTCTTCCAAATCCCTATCCACCCCGATGACCAAGAGAAAACGACTTTTACATGTCCATGGGGTACCTTTGCATATAGGAGAATGCCATTTGGGTTGTGTAATGCACCCGCCACCTTCCAAAGGTGTATGATGGCTATCTTTTCGGAATACATAGAAAATATCATGGATGATTTCTCTGTTTATGGTTCTTCTTTCGATGATTGCTTGGCTAACTTGTCATTAGTATTGCAAAGATGTGAGGAGACAAATCTTGTCTTAAATTGGGAAAAATGTCACTTCATGGTAAGTGAAGGGATTGTGTTAGGACACTTGGTGTCTAACCGTGTCATTGAGGTTGATAGGGCTAAGATTGAAACGATAGAGAAGTTGCCACCATCTACCTCGGTGAAGGGGGTAAGGAGTTTCTTAGGGCATGCCGGTTTTTACCGGAGGTTTATTCAAGACTTCTCTAAAATTTCTAAGCCTCTCACTAACCTACTAATGAAAGATGTTGATTTTGTCTTTTCCAAGGATTGTCTTGAAGCTTTTTGTAGGTTGAAGAACGCCTTGATCTCCGCACCTATCATGCAACCTCCGGATTGGAGTCTACCATTTGAGATCATGTGCGATGCAAGTGATGTGGCCGTTGGGGCCGTTTTAGGGCAAAGGAAAGAAGGGCGCACTCATGCTATTTACTATGCTAGCAAGACGCTAGATGATGCCCAACTCAACTATGCTACCACCGAGAAGGAGTTGTTGGCGGTGGTGTATGCATTTGAGAAGTTCCGCTCATACCTTGTTGGAGCGAAGGTCATAGTTTATACGGATCATGCGGCGATCCGTTATCTACTTACAAAGAAGGATGCCAAACCAAGGTTGATTCGGTGGATCTTTCTTCTTCAAGAGTTTGATTTGGAAATACGAGATAAGAAAGGATCCGAGAACTCCGTGGCGGATCACCTTAGTAGACTCCCACCATCGGAGCTTGGGAAGGACAACATCCCGATAGATGATTCATTCCGGGATGAACAATTGCAAATGGTGGAGGAATGCTTGTTCCAAGTGGCTAGAGGAAGTGAGCCATGGTATGCCGACATCGTGAACTACTTAGTATGTGAGAAAGTGCCTCCCGGATTTACATATGCACAAAGGAAGAAGTTCTTCAACGATGTAAGGCATTACTATTGGAGTGAGCCACTTCTATTCAAGAGAGGGCCGGATGGGGTGCTTAGAAGATGCATACCGGAGGATGAGGTGGAGAGTGTGATCCGGCATTGCCACTCCTTACCATGCGGAGGCCGTGCTAGCTCACACAAGACGTGTGCAAAGGTATTGCAATCCGGTTTTTATTGGCCTAACTTGTTTAGGGATGTGCAAGGTTTTGTAGCGGCATGTGATGCTTGCCAAAGGACGGGCAACATCTAAAGAAGGAACGAAATGCCTTTGAATAACATCCAAGAAGTTGAGATTTTTTATGTGTGGGGTGTAGACTTCATGGGACCATTCCCTTCTTCATGTGGCAATCTCTACATCCTATTGGCGGTGGATTATGTGTCAAGATGGGTAGAGGCAATCGCTTCTCCTACGAATGATGCCAAGGTGGTAGTGCGATTCTTCAACCGGGTGATCTTCCCTAGGTTTGGAACACCAAGGGTAATCATTAGTGATGGAGGGAAGCACTTCACAAATAGGAACTTTGGAGCACTTTTGGCCAAGTATGGGGTGACTCATAAGGTGGCAACACCCTACCATCCCAAAACTAGTGGTCAAGTGGAGATCTCCAACCGAGAGATCAAGGCCATCCTCGAGAAGACAGTGTCTAGGACAAGGAAGGATTGGGCTATGAAGCTCAATGACGCACTATGGGCATATAGAACCGCCTTCAAAACACCAATTGGAACCACCCCCTACAAGTTGGTCTATGGCAAGTCTTGCCATCTTCCGGTGGAAATGGAGCATAGAGCTTATTGGGCCATTAAGTGGCTAAATTTTGACCTCAAGGAAGCGGGAGAAAAGAGGTTGCTTGATATCAATGCCCTTGAGGAGCTCCGGTTGGAAGCTTATGAGAATGCCCGGATCTACAAGGAGAGAACCAAAAGGTGGCATGACAAGAGGATCATTCCAAAGGAGTTGAGTGAAGGAGATCTTGTCCTCCTCTTCAACTCATGGCTAAGGCTCTTTCCCGGAAAGCTCAAATCAAGATGGACCGGGCCATATGTAGTGAAGAAGATCTTTCCCTATGGAGCTATTGAAATAGGAGGGGAGCATTGTGGAAATTTCAAGGTGAATGGGCATCGCTTGAAGAAGTATATTCCGGGAGCCCCGGTAGACATGATTGCCCCGCTTCACCTCGAATAGACGCTCCCGAGTTTGGTCAAGCTAATGACCTTAAAGAAGCGCTTGGTGGGAGGCAACCCATTGGTAACATTTTTCCCTTTTCATTTTTGCTTAGATTTTTCTGTTTTTGTTTGCTTTGTGTGTTTTGTCTACTTTCGTGTGTGTGCTAGAGCATTAGTGGCATTGGAAGCCTTTCTTGGCGATGAAAATGATGATGATGAAACCCTCACCAATTATGGGTGGAGCGGATGCGGAACTTGGACGGCTAGCGGTGCCTAGTGCGGGTTCCGAAGCTTTGAAGGATGCTTAGAGCTCTCTACCATGGTTGAAAGGATCATCCAACATCAATTCACTTGAGAATTCCAAAATACCATAGCAAACAATTTTACATTGTGAGAACCTTCTTTCACTCTCTTTACTTGAATACCACATTGGGGACAATGTGTCTCTAAGTATGGGGTGGGGTTTGCATGATCCTTTGCATGATGAGCATCTAGTATAGGCTAATATTTTGCACATGTCTTGCATTGTACATACTTAAAACGAAAATCCCATAAAAATCAGAAAATTTAAAAAATTTTTGTGCTTTCTAGGCTTGGATATGATCCTAATGATGAAACTTGTCTTGTGATTGGCTATGGATGGCCTTATGTGTTGAATTGATAAATGCATATGTGGACTTGAACTACTTCTCTTAAATTCTATAAATGACTTGTGATCATGATGATTGCCTAGAATGGATTGAGTATTGAAAGTCAAAATTACATGATAGTTCTTGCATACCATCTAGGAATGAATGAGGCATTTCATTTTTCTCTACTTCTCATCTTGATCATGATTGCTTGAGCACCTCAATTGATATAAAATCGACCTCCTTTAAACCCATCCGGGAATAGGAGCATGCTAGTGTGTTGAAATGTGTGAAAAGCAAGTGCGGGGTGAAGATGTAATGAAAAGAATGTCGTGAATGAAATGCTGAAAATTATTGTGGAAGTGTAGCCAAAATATAGGTTTGGGGGCGTTGGTTTAAATGACAAGTAACTCGGTACACTTCACATAATCGGGTGTTGGTG
The DNA here is from genome assembly GCA_033239125.1 of Fagopyrum homotropicum. Lineage (NCBI taxonomy): Eukaryota > Viridiplantae > Streptophyta > Magnoliopsida > Caryophyllales > Polygonaceae > Fagopyrum > Fagopyrum homotropicum. The sequence goes on from BSWB01000005.1 coordinate 68,232,831, forward strand.
CCATGCCAAAGCCAAATAAACCAATAGTCCTAACGAGCTTTGGTATGTGTGCCCGGTGTGGATGCACCTCGAAAACTAAGAAAAAGCCCGAGGACGGCTAATCACCGAGGTTTCGGCTATTGTACACCAATGCCATTGTCTCAAAAATGAGTTAAAGAAAAGAAAGCAAGATAGGGAAAAATATACACTAGGGGGAAGTTGATCGAGGACAAGGATGTGGAGTTAGTTCCATTCCCGGATTAGCATCACATAACCTAGAGAATCCCCCGCCCAATTGCAACGTTTCTTGGCCTTTTATGTCACAAGCCCTTATGACCTACTTGCATGTTTGTAAGACTTAGTAATCTAGATTGGATAGACTCTTGATCTTCTTGACCTCTTCATCCTCACATTTCATGCATGCTTTTGAGTTAAGTACAATTGTCTTTCCATGCCCTTATTGTTTGATACATAATTGCTTATCCAATTGCCATTGATCATGACTATGAAGGTGATCCAATAGTAGAAGCACAAAACCCAAAAAGATTTTGCCATTTTTCTGCATACATAAATCATGTCATCTTCTAGTCTATATGTGGGAATTTGCTCGGGGACGAGGAAACCTTAAGTATGGGGTATTTTGATAACACGATTTATAACATAGTTTTAGGTGTACATTTAGATAGAATTCTCGCTCATTCATGCATGATCTAGCATTAGTTCAAGACGTTTTGCACCCAATTCACATATTTTGTCGAGATAGACGTCTACACGGACTTGTGCGCGTTTTGTAGGTATTACGGGAAGTTTAGGAGCTTAAACGATGCGTTTGAGGATCGTTCATTTAGATGACACACCATCGGACTCATTAGGACACAAGCCAAGGGCTAAGGAGGACTCATGGAACCTTGCTAACACAAGCCATGCACCAAATCACAGCTTAATGATTCAAGGCGAAGTTTCTGCATAGAATCACGGTTCTCTGACGAACCACGGCCGTGGAAATGACCGTGGATTTTGCCAGATTCTCGTGACAGCTGTTCCACGACTCTCATGGCCAGCTCATGAAGGATTTGTTATAAAAGTGGTCCTTCATGGTTTGTTTGAGGCAGCTGGGGTAGTTTGGAAGCAGCTCATCCATTATCCATTTCTCTCTAACAAATATATTCTCAAAAGAAGAAGATTTTTCTAGGAAGGAAAGTGTCAAAGAGAAGAAGGAGAGTTCCATTGAAGAGGAGGAGAAGGAAACACACCATAGCTTTCTTGTATTTCGGATTTCGTTTTCTAGAGATTGTATGAACCTTTGAACCTTCTTTTGGAAGGGTTGTAAGTGGCTCTATTCTAATCTTCAGCTTAGTTTTGAATTAAGTTCACTTGTGCATCTCTTTTCTTTCATTATCTTGCAATGGATGTTTTGATTTTATGTTTATTTGCTTCGATTTCCATTATGAATGTTGTAGGCTAAATTGATGTGGTTCTAGGGTAAGGAAAGGATGGTTATGGCTAGAACCGTGATAGGATGAACTTAGATTTGCCTTTGGATGACTTTTGCTTATGAACGTAGTTGCTGTTAGGAATCACGGGTAGTTCTTGAAGAACCACGGCCGTGGTTCAGGAAGAACAGCCCGTGATTTTCCCTGATTTTAAGGATCTTGCCTTAGACCTATAAAATGTTGAAATCCTAAGTGTTGCTGAGTTTAACCTACCTAGTGTAGTGACTAAGTGCTAGGAGAGACTTACCCGGTAATCCTTGCCCTTAGAATCTAAAATAGCAAACCTTAGGTAGTGGTGAGCCTAATAAGCCACCATTGGATTAGATGTGCTAGGATAGTTGCTTAGGACTTCCCTTTCCAAGACTTACCCGGTAAGGATAGGTTAGATCCCTAATTTACAATCCGGTTTGTGTAGAACTCCTATCCTTAGACTCTTAGAGACCTACCTGGTAATAAGACCTTAGGTGTGGACTAGTCGGACCATGAGACCTACCCGGTAATTGATCCCAAATTAGATACACTTAATCCCAACATATATTAGTTAATCCAAAGAACGAATAGATAACTTGAGTTCTATGCCATAACCGGAACTTCCGACCCCTAGAATCCGTCTTTTCTTTCCTTGATCATTATCTTGTTTGGTTTGTTGATTTGTGCTGATTTTTAGTCTAGTTTGATTGTTTACTTTGCATGAATTGTGATCTTTGATTGATCACCAAAATCGACCAAAAACAATTTAGATTTTCACTTTTTGATTCCCTTTTCTCTAACCTTAGACCTTCACTAAACTTAATCACAAAACCGAGTCAATTTCACCTTAGTCTTTGTGTTCGACCTCGGAATACTATCCATGCTACAAACGTCCCGTACACTGCGGGTGCGCTAGAAGTTAGGATAATTATAACGAGTATAAATTTAAGGCTTATTGCGTACACTCTTTTTAGCGTAACAAACACATCCCAACCAAAATGCTTAATGGAGCTTAAATTGTATTTCTAGTTGCTGGGCAGGCCTTGGAAAGCATTTCGAAGGATAGACGGAGGCCTTGAAATCAGTTACAACGAGTTTCATATGTGTGCATGTGCATGGCTGGAACTTTCATTTAAGTATGTGTACGTGAGAAGCTGAATTGGAGGGTTTAATTAGGCCCAATTGTGTTATATGTTTGCTGGGCTTTATTTAACTATCTCTCAATGTAATTATTGTAATCAGTTTCTTATGTTTCTGTTTTAGAAGAAAAGGCCTAGGATGTATATAAAGCCTTTTCTCTCTTCTTTTGTAGTTAGACAAGTTTTATACAAGTTTTGCTGAGAGCATTTCAGAATTGAATCCAAGAGAATTCAATCATTCTTGTCTCGTAAGTTTGTGTGTGTGATATGGCTTTCTCGTTCTTGTGTATGTCAATCTCCTTCGGGATTTGTGTTGCAAGTCGAACAAGGCACCCTCTTCGTGCTCTCGATTCTCATATCGATTGTGTGGAGTTGTAAGAAGTGGGGTCGAATCGTCACTGGTTTGGTTCTTGGATCTCGAATCCAAGGGTTCTATCATTGTTCCTTTCGGTTCTTCTTGTCCCTTTCTGTTTTCTCGTTTTCATTGTTGTCCATGTTTGTTAATTTTGTGTGTTCTTCATTCTTCAAAATAGGTTGTTCGTCTGGATCCGTTCTTCGCGGCTAATCCCTGTATCACTTAGTCAGCAATAGATCATTAATGGTCTCCTTAGGAGCTATGGACACCAACAAGTTGGATACCTCCTCTTGAGTTGCTCTTGCCCTTGATCAAGTGATTGGCCCGTGCATTGTAGGACTAGTTGGGGCTGTTGGTGATGGTCCCTCATCAGGAACGAGATTTTGGAATAAACCCGACACACAGCACTTCGTGCCTGCGGAAAAACTAAGCAGCGCCTACGGGAAGGTCGATAAACCGCTCAACACCCGGAAGCAAAACATAAAACCCTCGACATAACTAATTCGGTAACCACTCGAAGCCGTAAATGTGCCAAATCTCTACTCGATAACCACAACACACACGTATAACAATGTCAAGACCTCTCAAGGCGGACATACATACTCACTCGAACAATATAACGCATACCAAGTCACAACCTAACCGAACACACAACACATTCCCACTCGGGGCACAAAACACATAAAACTCGTGCATGCACATAAAATTTATCCCATCGGTCGTATCAAATGTAACTAGCTCGTCATAAACTAAACCCAAGATCTTATCTCATGTCCTCCGGTAGTCTCATCCGCTCCGCGTTTACCACTAGATCAACATGACTAGTATCATAACTTCGAGTAACGTATATACTTCAATGATTGTTATCAAAAGAAACCTCAAAAGATACTCTCCACTCTTGGTGGCAACACAAATTGCGAACCACTTCCCAACTCCCATCAATATCTCAAGGGTCCAATAAATCGGAAACTCAACTTTTCCTTCTCCGTGTCCACCACATATGATGCTTTTCGTCCATTGTATTATAGGCTAGATCTATTACATATTATAAGGCTATCGCCACATCTACCATCCAAATTCCAACGCCACGGTGTACTAGAATTCCGTTCATAAAATGCCTCACAACGGTCATCACCAACACATTTCGACTATCATAAAACTGGTCTCAAATACGTCACCACCATTACGTGGTCTCAAACTGGTAATAACCTCTATGGAGGTATTCTCCCACTCCCACGGCATAACTTATGGTGGATGAAGTCTTCTTCCTCGTCTTAGGGTTTTCAACTTGACCTACGACGAGTCACATAATGGCTATGTAAGTCCGTAGACTTACCTCGTCCCAATGATCAACCCAATCACATTTCCCGTAGGAATATAACCAAAGCCTGTTCAAGACAAGGCACAATAACCAACAACCAATCACATAAGCTAGAAGTCTAAGTCTTATATGTTCTCACAAGGTCATAACCCCTACCCATACTAGGATAACATGCATAGTCTCAACAACACTCCAAGGTAACAACTATATGCACATCCTAGCTCACAAACTCACGTCCATGTACTAACCATCTAAACCCTCACAAAGCCTCACAATGCATCCATACCCTCATCCCATGAACCAACTCAAAATCATGCAGCCACCAAGTCATAGATCATTCCGAAAACCTCACAAACTCGCTTAAGGTTCACAAGCCACTACATGGCATTCCAACTATCCTAGGTCCAACCTAGCATGCTTCTAATCATCAACACTCTCTAAGGTCATCAAAGAACCTATACTCGAGGGAGGGAACTCACCAAGCAAAGACACGGGTGCGGAAGAAGGAAGAGCAGCACGAAAGAGAGAAGAATACCGCAAGGGAAGGCTGACAGAACCAGCAGCCGCCTCTGCGGCCTGGGCTGGCCGCCCCTACGGCTCAGGATGGCCACCCTCGCGGTCGAACAACAGTGGTCGATTCTTCGATGGTTCTTCGGTGGATCCTTAATGTGTCAATGCCTCCTTGCTTCCTTGCTCCACCATAGATGTTCTCCACACACCACATCATCACACAAGACATCCCAAACTCGATCCCAATCACATGCAAGTCAAAGGGAAGAAATCAAGGTGAAGCTATGGCTTCCATCATTGAAGCTTGAGGAAGAAGATGAGGGTGAAGGAATGAAGAAGGAGGGAAGTATGGTAAAATCCGAATCTGTAGCTCAACTCATTGTTGGACATCAAACAAGAGGAAGAGAAGGGAGGTCATCAAGGAAGTTCCAAAGAGAATCCAAGCTAAAGAGAGAGTGTGGAGGAGGGGGAACCATTTCACGTAACAGTGAAATGAGAAGAGAGAGTGAGAAGGGACAAGGCTGCCACAAAAAGGGTAAGCTCAAGGGTCATTTGACCCGTCTTTCTAATTTATGCAATGAACTGAGGTGTCTAAAGCAAGGGTGAAAAACGAGAGGTCGGAACGAGATTTTTGGAATAAACCTAACGCTCAGCACTTCGTGCATGCGGAAAAACTGAGTTGCGCCTACGGGAAGGTCGACAAACCGCTCAACACCCGGAATAAAAATTCCAGATATTACACTACTGGGAGCTAGGCGCAGGCTAGGGAGGAGGGCAGCACTCAGCAGGTGGTGAAGGGTCGGCCTCTCCAGAGGGGGAAGGAAAAGAAATTAAAAATAAATATATAAAATAACAAAAAAAAAAAACGATATATACTCGATTTAAAAATATCGGATACGAAAACTTTCTGAACTTTTCCGTAAAATAATTTGCGGAAAATATATAAATCAAATATATGTAAACATACTTGTTATAGTATGATTTCCGATATGTAATTTAAAACTGATTTTATATATGAATATGAAATATACTGATACATACATGTATACTCGTAAAATTTAATTTACGACGTAATAATACTCGTAAAAATATTTAGGCTATTAAAATATCATTAAATACACGGAAAGATAAATATCGAAAACACGCCTAAAATTTGGGGTGTTACAATAGTGAAGTGCGAATCAAGCCTACATGACGAGACTAGCAAATGTTTTTTTAGAAAATTGGTTAAAGTAGATTCACCCATTTGATTGATGACCGTTCTTCCCGCAATAAAATTTATAATCCCAAAAAGTAGAGAAAATATATATAAAGAGACTCAATACACAATAGTGATTCATTTCCTAATCATAAGTTTGAAACATATCTTAAGCATTATGTAATAAATCACTCGTGTCCATATTTAGTGTAACTTTACACCTAATGTAGTCATTAAATTGTACAAAAAGTAATACTTTTGAATGAAAATACATTTGACCTATTGTAATGATTAGATTTCTTTTATGACACACAATGACACCATCAAACATCCAGTTTTATAAATACATACTATTAAAGAACAAAATCTCCAAGAAAACACCAAACAACGTACCTCAAGTAAATTAAAAACGAATATTACATTCAACATATCAATCAAGTCTACAATTCAAGAAAATACACGAGTCATGATGGTTCTAGTTTTCTTGGTTCTCATGTCTATGCCCGTGCATTTGGTTACCTCCAACGGTACATATACAAATTTTAATTTCCTTTTCGGTTTGTTTCAATCTTATTTCATCTAATTCATCATTTAATGATATTTTGGTTTGTTGACTAGTTTTTTAAAATTATCCAATTTTAAGGTGTCAATCATAACCTCAAACAAAGGGGTGAATTACCATTACTATCCTAACCACCATCATCCTCAAAAAGTTATGTGCATCGGATAAATAAATAAATGTGTCAGGTCATGATCATATGACCATTGCTTACAAACAATTTTTTATATAACCATAGTCAGATTAGAAATCACATTGTGTGTGATATATAAATATGCCTCATCATTAAGTTTATTTTTTACCAACGTTTCTAAAATACAATTGTAAGACCCGAGGTGAGACGAAAAAGAGAGTTTGTATCGCAATGATAGATCACATATATCTTTTTTTTTTCAGTAATCTTATTGTATACAATAATTAATAATTTAGCTTAACACTAATATACAGGCACGTATGACGAATGTTTTGTGAAATGCGTAAAACAAAACTGCCCGAAGTATAGTATCTCAGATGAATGTTAGTTAGCGTGCAAAGATAAATGCAGCCAAGATTCATCGTCTACCTTGATTTTTTCCGGAACATGTATATATATCTCTAGACCCATCAAGCCATGTTTCTTGTGATAAATTATTTTATCACTTTTTGAAATTAATCACTTAAACATGATAATATGAAACCAATTTCTACTTATACATACACAGATTATAATACGTTAATTTTCAAAATCTATTGTCTAACGTAACATATAATGATAAATTAATAATACCAAAATGCACACACACCAATATATCATAAATATATATTATAAAATAAGATATATTAAGATAAATTGAAACATTTCAAACTCCTAATAATTAAATATAGTCATTGTCATCGACTACGGTTAAGTCTTAATATGTATCAAATAACACCTTTAATTTTATGAAAGTATTACTAAATACTATAAATTATCTCTTATCAAACACAACATATCCCATGCAAATATGTCAAAATTTGAACAAACTTGAAAATTGAAGGCGAGGAAGGTAGACTAGAATTTATATTCGAGTTATAGATCCAAAAAGTTTACGAAAAATTTACATGTGTTTACCTATATACATTATAATCGTTTACGTGTGATATGTATTGTCTCTTCTTCCTGTTTTCATAAAGTATTCAATCAAGTGATAAACTAATATTTTACCAACATCGTTAATTTCATTTGTGATTTATTATTATTATTTTGATAATGAATACAGGTACCAACGGCTACAACTTAGGTTGTCCTAGTTGTGAGGGCTTGTAATATTCATCATTAATAGGTATAGTCATAAATATATGTATATGCATATGTGTATATATATATATATATATATATATATATATAAATATATATATATATCAAATACTGATTTGGTTATGATATATTTTGTTTCATCTATTTTTTTATCGTCTAAATACTTCAATTATTAGTTTATGATGATAATAAGTTAAGTTGTGGTTTCTTTTATTCGATTATTTATGTAAGAGCCTTAGTCTTTGGAGCCTAGATGAGCTAGAGTGTCTTAGCCTTGACCAGTCAGCCGCCCTTGCGCATCTCTTGGGCCGCCCCTGGGTCACAAAGGAGCCGCCCCTACGCCTAGGCTGGCAGCCCCTGAGGCTCAGTGGCTAGTGCAGCCGCTTTTGTTGACTCTTGACTTATGCTTTGCGGCTGGTTTCCCTTATAAGCTTCCTTAGACTTCAGATGAGAGGTTTCTTCATCTCTCCAGCCTCTCTCTTCCTCCTCACGTTCTTCTTTTTCTTCTTCTTCTTCTTCTTCTTCTTCTTCTTCTTCTTCTTCTTCTTCTTCTCCTTTGATCCTCTTTGATCTTCTTTTGCATGTATGAGTGAGTTCTTGAGAGTTTGAGTGTGTTCTTGGCTTTGGATGCTCTTGGAGTTGTTGCTGAGAGTTGTTGCTGCTGTGTTGAGGCTGAGAGTGGTGTTGTTGCTCCTTAGTTGCAGCCTAGGGTGGAGTGGTAAGTTCTTTCTCTTCTTCTCTCTTCTTCTCTCTTCTTTCTTCATTCTTGCTTCATTCTTCTTCTTTCTAGCCTAGGATCACAAGTTGGACTTGTGATTGGATCCTTTCTGGATGTTGTGATGATCATATGTGTGTATATTATGCATATGTGTTGATGTGATTTGTTGAAGACGTGAAGAGAATCGAGAAAGGAGTCGAAGAGAAGTCAGGACCAACTCTCTGCACGGTTGGCTGCCCTTACGACTGACCTGAGCCGCACCTGTGCTTGGTGTGGAGCAGCCCCTACGCCCTTGGTGAGCCACCCTTGCGCCTCACTGGTCTGGCTGGTGTGTTCTTGCTTCTGTTGGTGCATACCTTGTTGGTATGTCTTCCTTCCTTCCTTTCCTTTGGCCTTGCATTAGTTGATAGCTAGGTTAGGATGGTTAGGATGAGTTGTATATTAGAGATGTGCCTTAGGCACTTGTGTTGATGTTGAGAGTATGCTATAGGCAAATGTGAGCTTGTGTTGATCTTTAGGTTGTAGGTTGGTTCTGGTTAAGGAGACGAGTCTCCTAACCCTTTTCAGATTGTGATGTTATGTGCCTTACTATTGCAGGCGTTGGTTTCTTCCCCGAGGGGAAGCTGTGACGTGGTAGAGGATATGAGTGTATCAGGTAAGTCCATAGGACTTACTTAGCGTGCAGTTGTGGATTGTATGATTGTATTGGTTGTGTGTGTTCATATGGTTGTGCATTTATAACTTAAAACCGACTAGGACGTCCATTCATTATATTTATTTGGCCCAAGTGTATTATAACAGGCGTTAACCACCGGTCTCCGCCTGCTGGGTTAGGAGGAGGTGCCCTGAAGATGATCTCACAGGAGGGGACGAGTGACGGTCACCCCCATGCAAAACTCCTGTGCTACGTTGGATGGGGCGGGGTTGTTGAGGCTCCTCGTGTTACAAAAGAAGTTGAATTAGTAATGGTATAACGTAATTAAAGATAATAAATGAATATGTGTGGCATTGCATGTATGAGATGTTGTGGTGTGTTTGTGCTATTACTATCATGCTCATCTATCGCTATAGCTAACGGTGTATACCGTGTTTTAGATGATCTGCAGGTTAGGAAAACTGCAGAGTGAGCCAGATAGTGTGACTAGCCGAGGAATTCTGTACATTAGGATGCGTGGGTCGGGAATATTTTGTATCAGTTGATATGGTTACTATGGTTTTGTACTCGGCTTTGAGTTTGTAAAATCTTTTGATGTATCATACAATTTTTATGTATTTGTTTTTACTCTACTTGTGCCTTGTTGTAAGATCGTGTGAACTTGTTGTCAGGCTAGGGTTAGGATCCATTGTGAGATCCTAGCCCAATGTAGCATTCCTAGTCCCGCAGATTCGAGGTGTTACAGAGTTGGTATCAGAGGCTTAGGTTGACAACAATGGCACTTGCTATCTGCAATAAAGGTAGAGTGGATAAATAAACAGAACCCACATGGGATCTGACGTTTTAAAGAGTTTTGGTTTTAAAGCGAGTACAAATGTTTTGGGATAGTGTGTAAAGAAGTCGTCACCCATCTGAGGATCTCAACATTATATATATATATATATATAGATACCTTTTATGTGATGATATGGGTGCATGTATTATTAAGTATTATATATATATATGTATACATATGACCTATATAGAGCCTTATACATTAGGTGTGCATACCCCACAGATGGCTCGGACTAGAGCTACTGCTGCAGACAGAGGTAGAGGTAGACCACCTCTTCCTCCAGGAGAGAGGAGACAAGGACCAGCTCCCACTGCAAATCCACCAGTGGTGGAGGAGGCTCATGAGGAGATTGCTGAGAGCTTTGTTCCAGCTACGAGGAGTGGTGGGTCCAAGAGACAGCAGACCCATCCAGGCCAGTCTGATAGTTCAAACCATGTCTCCATGGGCGGATCAGAATTCAGGGAGTATCTCAGGCAGTTTAAGGAGGCCATCAGAGCGGGTTGACGAGCCCTAGACTTACTAGGGCAGGAAGGATTATCCGAGGAGTCACATGGAGCTACTCAGGTGCTAGCTGCACCAGTTCGTGTAGCTGAGCCAGCTCGAGTTGTGGAGGAGACTAGAGGGCCTCGACCAGATACCTGGTTGAAGGCATTCTACCAACAGGGAGTACCACACTTCTCTAGGGAGATCGGCCTAGAGACAGAGGTGTGGATTGGACATGTAGACTCAGCTTTAAAGTCTATTCGTTGCCCAGAGGACAGACGGATAGAGGTAGTACAGTCTCTATTCCGTGACTTGGCACATTAGTGGTGGAGAACAGTTAGAGCACGAGTCACCACCTATGAGCAGATGAGGACTTTGCTGAGAGAGCAGTTCTGCACTGCCTCACTGAGGAGGGAGAAGCTGCTGGATTTTGTGGAAGCAGGCTTCGAGGACATACCCATTACAGATGCCATTCGCCGCTTCCGGACTGAGTTAGCCTTCCTAGGTCCAGCTGCACCTTCTGAAGACCAGCACATATACCTATTCTCCCGACATCTGAGGGAAAGTGCGCGTTCATATATGGCGGGATTTCATTGTGACTCATTGGCAGACTACTAGGATCGGGCTTCAGCTTATGAGAGAGAGAGGGCTAGCCAGAGGAGGACTTGTCAGACCGGACGGTCTGAGAAGCGACAGCGTACAGCACCGACTGGTGCAAGAGCATCTGGATTCGGGCGAGGTCAGACTCAGGGTTGCTCGAGTATTCCAGTGTCTGCATAGACTACTGATAGAGGTTGGCAGTGTTACAACTGCAGGGCCTATGGACATATGAGGACTGATTGCCCTAGAGCACCGCTGACTTGCTTCTCGTGTGGGTAGCCATGACATATAGTTACGTTTTACCGTTAAGGCAAGGCGCCATCACAGCAGGGTTCTTCCCCTGCAGGTGGAGCAGGAGGTGGGCAGAGACCGCCTCAACATCAGGGAAAGCAGAGGGTCCCAGGGACACCTGCTACTCAAGGTTCATCTCCTGGACCGAGTAGGGGTAGAGGTAGAGAGGCTAGTACTAGTGATGCCCGAGGAGTTTGAGGCCGTGCTTTTGAGTTGAGGAGTGTTGAGGAGCCACCAGCACCAGCTGCTACAGGTACCATTCTACATGGTTTACTTGTTTGAGTTTTGTTTGATACGGGTGCTACACATTCATTTATTTCTACTTCTTGTGTTGAGCGTTTGAGTTTGTCTACCATAGAGGGGGGCACCCTTTACTATAGGGTTACCTGATGGTAGTAGTGTCAGAGGTACCTAGGAGATACGTAGTTGTCCCCTACGCTTAGGGACTCGTGTACTACTTGTTGACTTCTTAGTCATGCCTTTGATGCATGAAGAAGTCATATTAGGTATGGATTGGATGCGTAGACACCGTGCGGTGTTAGATGTGGGCAAGAGGACTGTTACAGTCTCTACCAACTTAGGTCTGATAGAGGTCTTCCGGGGTTGGGACCTTGGGAAGACAGGATCTGTCATCAGTGTTGTACGAGCAGCTAGACTGATTGCACAGGGATGTGATGCCTTCTGGTGCTACGCCAAGAAGGATGGAGAGAGTCCAGCTTTGGAGGACATACCGGTGGTCTGTGAGTTCACAGACGTATTTGCAGAGCCGTCTAGCTTGCCACCTTAGAGGAGCATAGATTTCGGCATTGATTTAGAGCCTGGAACGAGACCCATCTCGAAGGCCCCATATCGTATGGCACCTGTCGAGATGTTGGAGCTGAAGAAGCAACTCGAGGAGTTGGCTGATAAGGGCTTCATACGCCCTAGCGTTTCACCATGGGGTACACCGGTCCTCTTCGTGCGGAAGAAGGACAGATCGTTGAGATTGTGCATAGATTACAAAGAGCTGAACAAGGTGACCATCAAGAACAAGTATCCACTACCTCGTATTGATGATCTACTTGATCAGTTGCAGGGAGCGACAGTCTTCTCCAGGATTGACTTGCGTTCAGGATATTACCAGTTGAGGGTGAGAGAGGAGGATGTGCACAGGATGGCATTTTGTACCCGTTATGGACAATACGAGTTTGTAGTGATGCCATTTGGGCTGACGAATGCCCCAGCAGTTTTCATGGAGTTGATGAACAGCATCTTCATCGACCTCCTGGATCAGTTCGTAGTGGTTTTCATTGATGACATTATGGTATACTCTTGTAGCAGAGAGGAGCATGCGGGACACCTGAGGACGGTATTGAAGATTTTGAGGGATAGAGAGCTATACGCCAAGCTCTCTAAGTGCGAGTTTTGGATGTCTGAGGTTTCTTTCCCTGGACATATTGTCTCCGCCGATGGGATCATGGTTGACCCGGTGAAGATTGAGTCTGTTGCTGCATGGACGACACCGACGAACGTCAAGGAAGTGCGTAGCTTTATTGGCTTAGCCGGTTATTACAGACGCTTTGTGGAGGGATTTTCTGTGATTGCCCGTCCACTGACTAGTCTTCTAAGGAAGACTACTAGATTTGTATGGACCGACCAGTGTGCTCAGATTTTTGAGGAGTTGAAGAGGCGTTTGATTTCTGCTCCTATCTTAGCACAACCAGAGGGTTTTGAGGATTTTGTGGTCTACAGTGATGCATCCAAGCTAGGCTTGGGATGTGTGTTGATGTAGAGGGGCAGAGTGATTGCATATGCGTCTAGACAGCTGAAGACGTATGAGGAGAACTACCCGACTCATGATCTGGAGTTAGCAGCGGTAGTTCATGCTTTGAAGATCTTGAGACATTACCTGTATGGTGCTACATGTCAGATCTTCACAGACCATAAGAGTCTGAAGTATATTTTCACGGAGCAGGAATTGAATAACCGCCAGCGTCGATGGCTTGAGTTGATCAAGGACTTTGACCTTGAGATTTTGTATCATCCTGGCAAGGCGAATGTGGTAGCTGACGCCTTGAGTAGGAAGACGCCTCAAGAGAAGGCGATTGCCAAACTTACTGTACAACCTCAGCTTCAAAGGGATTTAGCCTAGCTAGAGATGGATATCCAGTTTCCTGATAAGAATGCCTAGTTATTTACCTTAGAGGTTCTACCTAGTCTGTTGGATGAGATCCAATAGAAGGAGGGGACCTGCCCGACCTTGGCGAGGATTAGAGATAGGATGTCTCGTGGAGAGGCACCCCAGTTCACTATTGGGGCAGATGGAGTTATGAGATGACATGATCGTATCTGTGTTCCTGCAGATACAGAGCTGAGACAACGGATATTACAGGGGGCTCACTGTACACCTTACTCAGTACACCCTAGTACGAGTAAGATGTACCATGATGTGAGACGTTCATTTTGGTGGGGAGGGCTGAAGCCCGATATAGCCAGATTTGTGGCTCAGTGTGCGACCTGTCAACAAGTCAAGATAGAGCATTTTAGGCCTGGAGGTGAGCTCCATCCACTGCTAGTACCGTAGTGGAAGTGGGAGGACGTCTCCATGGATTTTATGACCGGGTTGAGGACTAGTAGGAACTTTGATGCCATCTGGGTGATCGTTGATAGTTTGACGAAGACGGCACGTTTCATCCCCATCAGAGAGACGTGGCCCGTGAGTAGATTAGCTGAGTACACTAGACAGATAGTGAGACTCCATGGGGTACCGAGAACGATTGTTTCTGATCGTGATGGACGATTCACATCGAGATTCCGGCAGCAGATCCAGACTGCTTTGGGGACGAGTCTACACTTCACGACTACGTTTCACCCCCAGATAGATGGTCAGTCATAGAGGACCATCCAGACCTTAGAGGACATGCTGCGAGCCTGTGTGTTTGATTGGGGAAAGAGATGGTCTGATTACCTCCCACTTGTTGAGTTTTCATACAATAGCTAGCATGCATCTATAGGGATGGCTCCTTATGAGGCACCGTATGGACGTAGATGCCGTACACCTTTATGTTGGGATGAGCCTAGCAGTATTAGTGGGATAGCACCAAAGCGGATTCAGGATGATATGGCTCGAGTAGCACTGATTAGAGAGAGGATGCTGGCTGCATAGAGTCGCCAGAAGTCGTATGCAGACAAGAGGCATCGACCTCTAGAGTTCAGGGTAGGAGCTCATGTCTGGTTGAGAGTATCTCCGACGCGAGGCGTCAGACGTTTGGCATAAAGGGGAAGTTGAGTCCCCGATATGTAGGGCCTTTCGAGATACTAGATAGAGTTGGACGAGCAGCTTACAAATTAGATTTGCTTCCGAGGTTAGAGGGTGTTCACCCCGTGTTTCATGTGTCTCAGCTGAGGGAGTACATACCAGATCCGAGGCACATCGTGAGTTATGAAGGTCTTGTGGTTGAGCCGGACCACACGTTTACAGAGCACCCTATCGTAGTCCTAGAGCGAGGTATGAGACGCTTGCGTTCGAAGGACATTCCTATGTTGAGGATACAATGGTCTAGACGAGGACCAGATGAGGCTACCTGGGAGACAGAGATAGTTTCCAAAGAACTATCCAAAGTTTTATGCGGAGTTAGAGGCACCAGTAGGGTCTATGAGTAGATCTTAGCGCCTTCTTGGTGAGTGCTTGTATGTTATGTGCTTATATGATATGTTATGTTTCCGTGCTAGTTGTGTATGCATATGATTTGTTAGATCCTGTTTTCTAGCACGAGATAGGTATAGCTGGAGATGGTTCTTTCCTCCATGCTACGGTGTGTGTGTTAGGATTAGCAGGAGACAGTTCTTTCCTCCATGCTATCTTTGATGGACATAGTTTGAGTGGAGATGGTTTTCCTCCACATAGTAGTGTTACGTGTACGTGGTGGCTAGAGACGGTTTTCCTCCATGCTAGTGTGTTGTGGTTAGTGTTTGGCTAGAGATGATCTTCCTCTAGACCATTGACGAGGGACCATTCGAGCTAGCATCTCCGGAGTATGAGGGAGCTATCACACGTTCCCGAGCTAAGAAGATCGAGCATGAGGTTGAGGGCTTGCTGATGTTATTGGCTACAAGTGTTCATAACGAGGCTTGGCTCCTAAGTAAGCAAGAGAGCAACGACGCCATAGCACAGGACTCGGCCAGCCCCGCACATGACGCCGCTGCTCCGCCCCACGTTTCCAACACCGTTCCATGTCTCTCATTGAGGAATGAGGCTTTTTAAGGCCTTCTTAGTGATTGTGTGTTTTAAGTAGCCCATTGGCCTTAATATCCATTTTTTATTGTGTCTTTTGTTTAAAGAGCTTAAACTATTTAAAGGCTCTTCCTATTACTTTTTAGGTATTGGTGAAAAACACTTGTTTTCAGATTTCATCTTCAATCAAAGGTGAGTTTTGATTGAAGAGTTATGTTGATCAGATTTGGCTTAGTTGTTTCGCGTGTGTCAATTGCTCTCGGGTTCTTGGTGTTCGTGAGATTCCATAAGAATCCTCCTCGTGTTGTCGATGTTCTAAGTCGACTGTGTGAGGTTGAAAGGGGCTGAGTTCGTTGCATCGTTCTAGGTGGTTCTTGATCCCGAGATCAAGGGTTTCCACATCGTTTGTGTCGGGTTCATCTACATCGTACTCTCCTTTAATTTCGGTACCTTCGTTTTCAGTTTAGTGTCTTCTTGTTCCTTTTATTTGCAGGTCACGCAGCACACGAAACCCTAGCCGGCTGTTGATCATGCCGTTCTGCGTCTTTCCTTCCTTCTGTCGTCTAGATCGAGCCAACGTCGGGTCTGCCCCGTATCAACCTTGTTTAGAGTTGTGATGCTGGAGTTGTGATACCTCCATTTGTGTCGAGGATATAGAATGTTACAGGTTTTGACCTAACGTTTTTGAGGAGAGGGTGGTACCTCGGCTTACAGGTCCGAGAGGTTTTGGGAACCTGCAAGTTTCGGGACGAAACTTGTTTTTAGGCGTGTGATATGTAAGAGCCTTAGTCTTTGGAGCCTAGATGAGCTAGAGTGTCTTAGCCTTGACTAGTCAGCCGCCCTTGCGCATCTCTTGGGCCACCCCTGCATCACATAAGAGCCGCCCCTGTGCCTAGGCTGGCCGCCCCTGTGGCTCTATGGCTGGTGCAGCCGCTTTTGTTGACTCTTGACTTATGCTTTGCGGCTGGCTTCCCTTATAAGCTTCCTTAGACTTCAGATGAGAGGTTTCTTCATCTCTCCAGCCTCTCTCTTCCTCCTCACGTTCTTCTTCTTCTTCTTCTTCTTCTTCGTCTTCTTCTTCTTCTTCTTCTTCTCCTTTGATCCTCTTTGATCTTCTTTTGCTTGTATGATTGAGTTTTTGAGAGTTTGAGTGTCTTCTTGGCTTTGGATGCTCTTGGAGTTGTTTCTGAGAGTTGTTGCTGCTGTGATGAGGCTGAGAGTGGTGTTGTTGCTCCTTAGTTGCAGCTAGGGTGGAGTGGTAAGTTCTTTCTCTTCTTCTCTCTTCTTTCTTCATTCTTGCTTCTCTCTTCTTCTTTCTAGCCTAGGATCACAAGTTGGACTTGTGATTGGATCCTTTCTGGATGTTGTGATGATCATATGTGTGTATATTATGCATATGTGTTGTTGTGATGTGTTGAACACATGAAGAGAATCGAGAAAGGAGTCGAAGAGAAGTCGAGACAAACTCTCTGCACGGTTGGCCACCCTGCACCTGACCTAAGCCGCACCTGCGCCTGGTGTGGAGCCGCCCCTGCTCCCTTGGTGAGCCGCCCCTGCGCCTCACTGGTCTCACTGGTCTCGCTGGTGTGTTCTTGCTTCTGTTGGTGCATACCTTGTTGGTATGTCTTCCTTCCTTTCCTTTGGCCTTGGCTTTGTTGATAGCTAGGTTAGGATGGTTAGGATGAGTTGTATATTAGAGATGTGCCTTAGGCACTTATGTTAATGTTTAGAGTATGCTATAGGCAAATGTGAGCTTGTGTTGATCTTTAGGTTGTAGGTTGGTTCTAGTTAAGGAGACGAGTCTCCTAACCCTTTTCAGGTTGTGATGGTTTGTGCCTTGCTCTTGCAGGCATTGGTTTCTTCCCCGAGGGGAAGATGTGACGTGGTAGAGGATACGAGTGTATCAGGTAAGTCCATAGGACTTACTTAGCGTGTAGTTGTGGATTGTATGATTATAATGGTTGTGTGTGTTCATATGGTTGTGCATTTATAACTTAATCCGGACTAGGACGACCATTCATTATATTTATTTGGCCCAAGTGTATTATAACGGGCGGTAACCACCGGTCTCTGCCTGTTGGGTTAGGAGGAGGTGCCCTGAAGATGATCTCACAGGAGGGGATGAGTGACGGTCACCCCCATGCAAAACTCCTGTGCTACATTGGATGGGGCGGGGTTCTTGAGGCTCCTCGTGTTACAAAAGAAGTTGAATTAGTAATGGTATAACTTAATTAAAGATAATAAATGAATATGTTTGGCATTGCATGTATGAGATGTTGTGGTGTGTTTGTGCTATTACTATCATGCTTATCTATCGTTGTAGCTCACGGTGTATACCGTGTTGTAGATGATCTGTAGGTTAGGAAAACTGCAGAGTGAGCCAGATGGTGTGAATAGCCGAGGACTTCTGTACATTAGGATGCGTGGGTTGAGAATCTTTTGTATCAGTTGATGTTGTTGCTATGGTTTTGTACTCGGCTTTGAGTTTGTAAACTCTTTTGATGTATCATACAGTTTTTATGTATTTGTTTTTACTCTACTTAGGCCTTGTTGTAAGATCCAGTGAACTAGTTGTCAGGCTAGGGTCAGGATCCATTGTGAGATCCTAGCCCAATGTAGCATTCCGAGTCCCACGGATTCGGGGTGTTACAATTTATGCAGGTAAATAAAGATAGACCATAAATGTCAAAAAATAAGCATCACATGCGGGAACCATGAAATTTACACCAAAAGCTTTTATTAGGAAAATAAAACGTTGGATTTTTTTTAATTATTTTCAATACACAAATATATATATATACATATATATATATATACATATATATATATATATATATATATATATATATATATATATATATATATATATATATATATATTTCTTACTCAAAAGTTATCAACATTTGCCTGCACGTGATCCATTTATCTTACTTCTATACGAAATGTGCATCATCAAAAACCTTGATCACCAAATGATTTTATTGAACAAAATCTTCATGAAAACACCAAACAACGTACCTTAAATCAATTAAAAACAAAATTTACATTCAACTTATCAGTCATGACTACAATACAAGGAAATACACGATGTAACAACCGAAATCCGCGGGACTCGGAGCGCTACGGGTGGAGACCTCACAATGGGTCCCGACCCTTAGCCTGACAACAATTTCATGCAAATATGTAAAAATTTGAACAAACTTGAAAATTGAGGGCGAGGAACGTAGACTAGAACTTATATTCGAGTTATAGATCCAAAAAGTTTACGAAAAATTTACATGTGTTTACCTATATATATTATAGTCGTGTACGTGTGATATGTATTGTCTCTTCTTCGTGTTTTCATAAAGTATTCAATCAAGTGATAAACTAATATTTTACTAACATTGTTAATTTTATTTGTGATTTATTATTATTTTGATCATAAATACAGGTACAAACAACTACAACTTAGGTGGTCCTGGTTGTGAGGGCTAATAATATTTATCATTAATAGGTATAGTCATATATATATATATATATATCAAATATGGGCAATTTTGATAACTAGGCTTTTTTTGAAAAGCTATATTAGTAAGTAGGCTTTTTAATGTTTCAATTAAGTAAATATACCCCAACCTTTTATATTTATTCTCAAACTCTACACACTCTTCTCTCAAGGGGTACATTTACTAAACACAAAACTAGAAAAAGTCTAGCAAACCAAATTATTTCATCAAAAATATTGATTTGGTTACGATATATTTTGTTTCATCTATTTTTTTATCGTCTAAAAACTTCCATTATTATTTTATGATGATAAGAAGTTAAGTTGTGGTTTCTTTTATTCGATTATTTATGCAGGTACCAATAAAGATAGACCATAAATGTCAAAAAATAAGCATCACATGTGAGAACTATGAAATTTACACCAAAAGCTTTTATTAGGAAAATAAAATGTTGGATTATTTTTTAATTATTTTCCATATATATATATAAACTTCTTACTCAAAAGTTTTCTATATTTGCCTGCACGTGATCCATTTATCTTGCTTCTATATGAAATATGCACCATCGAAAACCATGATCACCAAATGGTTTTATTAGAAAATAAAACATTAGATTTCTTTTATGACACATTACGATACCATCAAACATCTACTATTATAAATATGTACTAGTAAAGAACAAAATCTTCATGAAAACACCAAACAACGTACCTTAAATCAATTAAAACAAAAATTACATTCAAGTTATCAGTCATGACTACAATGCAAGGAAATACAAGATGTAATAATCCAAATCCGCGGGACTCAGAGCGCTACGGGTGGAGACCTCACAATGGGTCCCGACCCTTAGTCTGACAACAATTTCACCGGATCTTGAAACAAGGCACAAATGAAAGGCCAAAACCAAAATACATTTCATGCAATCATGATTCCCGAATACTGTTGTCCGCTAGAAGTGATGTGTTCGCCCCTAGAGGTGTGTGCAAATAAGCTTTAAATTTATAAAACTAGAATCAAGCAAGCGAACCCGCAGTGTACGGATCGACGTAGATTAGCAAGAATTCCAGAGTATCGAACACAGGGATTTGGGTGGAACGAACTCGATCGCAGGTTATCAAGCAAGTGAATATGGGAGTTTGCAAATTATCGGGAAAACAACAATCCTAAAGATCCAAGTATCCAGTTGTGGCAATTGATTCAAGATATACTAATGATATAAAGACAGAGTCGAGATATGCAAGGGTATACTAATGTAAGGTAATCGTACGGTTGAAGTTCCAAAAACCTTATGTAATTCACCTAAAAGACACTCCCTATACAGGTTGTTGAGGCTCAATATAGAAAGATTCTAAAGGCAAGGATTAGTATCAAATACCCAAACTTATAATCTAAAGATCAAGACTAACTTATCCGATTGAGGTTGTTGAGGCTCACAATCGAGGTAGAGGTTGTTGAGGCTTCACTACCACCTAGAAAAGACAAGTCTAAGCTAAGCTAAAGCAAATCTTTAACTTTAGATTAAGGTAAAAGCAAGCTCGTAGACTTAGGGAAATTACGGTTGGATCTTGAGATTCCACGGTCGTGGAACTCAAGAACAGCCCGTGATTTAGGGTTGTCGGCGATAATTCTCTAACTCTCAGGGTCTAATCTGTTTACGATCGATCTATCATCATCTAAGCCACAACTATCAACCCTTCACCTTAGAATTGTTAAGGGTTTTTAGCCAATAACTGTCATATTGATATTGATTCAAGAATTAAGAGATAAAAGATGAAAACTTTCAAGAACTATCAATAATCTTCAAGTGAATCTCAGAATCACAATCAAGAACAAGTGTTTATCCAAAGATTCAAAATGGACCAAGCAATCACAATCTTTAGGAAAGAAGAGAAACGGGATGTCAATCCGATTCTGAATCAAACCTAAACAAGAAGAGAGATCTTCTTGCAAAATCCTCCAAGAACTTCGATCTTCCACAAACACGAAGATCACAAACAGCAACTCTTCAATACGAACTTTGATCTTCAATGAGATCTCCAAATTACCTCCAAGATGAGGGTTTTTGCGTTTTGCCGCTAAGCGAGGGTTGAAAGGTCGTAAGCGAGATGACGGAATCTTGCCTCATCCGTCTATTTTATAATGCAGGGCAAAATGTCGGCCCGGCCCAATCTTCAAAAGATCGTGGCTTCGAAACATGGCGAAAAGATTCGCCAAAATCACGGTCGTGGAATCTTTTCACGACCGTAATTTAGGGCGTGGAAACTACTACGGTTAGTTCCACGGCCGTAATATCTCCTGGAATGAACATCGAATTCTGACTCAAAATCCACGGCCGTAATTTAGGGTGAGAACGTGGTTCTTGCCTTCATTCGTGCATTCCTCAATCTAAGACTCCAAATTGCTTCCAAAAGGTGTCCTCGATCTATGGACATATCAACTCAACTCTCCTTTGCTCGATTCCGTTCGGAAATAGCTCCAAATCACCTATAATCAGCATAGAACTCGTGTAGACATCCATATCGACAATATAGGCAATACTAGCTCACATATGCACAAAGCTCAATCAAAGACTATCAATATGAATCAAATACGATTAGAAAACGT
The DNA here is from genome assembly GCA_033239125.1 of Fagopyrum homotropicum. Classification (NCBI taxonomy): domain Eukaryota; kingdom Viridiplantae; phylum Streptophyta; class Magnoliopsida; order Caryophyllales; family Polygonaceae; genus Fagopyrum; species Fagopyrum homotropicum. The sequence continues at coordinate 68,254,518 of BSWB01000005.1, forward strand.
GCCTAAAATATCACAATATTTCATGCTAACAAATAACCCCATACTTAGCACTTGCTTGTCCCTAAGCAAGGTCTTTCAAAAAGTTTTAAACAAGAGTTAGGATGAAATATGTGTACCTTCTTTTGGATGAAAGTGACTTCTAAAGAATAGATCATTCTCAAACCTTGCTTCAATCGTTTTTCAAACTTTCACACACTTAATTAGAGAGTAAAAGGGCAAAGAAAACTCATGAACAAATTTAACTTTCAAACAAGCATTATAACCTTCAAATATTATCAAAATCAATTATAAGAACTTCAATTTAGATCACCAAGCCATATAACATTCTTTTGATCTTAAGGACTTTCAAAGAAAAGGTCTAGAGTATGGAAGGGAAGGGAAAACTTTAAGGGAGAGTGGTGCATAAATCCGGGAAAGTGGACAACTACCTTCTTCTTCTTTTGCGGTTTCCGCAACACTTCACTTAGAGCTTTGCTCTCTTCTTTTTCGACTTTACTTTTGGAGTTATGGATAGAGGTGCACAAAAACCGAAGCCTAGGAGATTGGCGTTTCTCAAAATTGCAAGAGATGCCTCAAACCCTTAGCGCACATACCATAATCCGCTAGGAATATCGCTCAATCCGACTTTGGCAAGACACAAACACCCGGCTATGTGAATGGTGCCGAGTTACTCATCGTCATGATTGACTTCCCCAAACTTATAATTTCTTTCTATTCGATTGATTGCAAATAATTGCTCTCATGGCCCTCCCACATCAAACATGCCTTTTTCTCATTCACTTCTCCAAATTCCCGGATAGGTAAGGGAGGCTAATATTTCAATGAGGAGCTAGATGATCAAAGAAAGAAGAAAGAAAGTATCGAATTGCCTTAATCATTTCAACAAGAAGTATAGGAACTTATAATGTGATTTCAACTTCAATCTCTCAACATGATTTAGGTAACGTTTTCACATTATAAAGCTTGCAAAAGAGGTAAAATTCATTCATTCAAATTCTTTTCAATTTACAATCCTTTTAAGCATGCAATTGTCATCAAACTCAATTCACAAGTAGTGATTATCATGGAAATCATCTCAATTCATTAGAAGCACAAAATTTTCAAAATTTTTCAATTTTTATGGGTTTTTCAAGTCACTTTTCATGCAATGCAAGAATGAAACGTGTAACATATAATGAACATGCAATGATAGTCTCGTAATGGAAGCAACATATAGAGTAGAGTTATTACAAACATTTAGTACATCCCACCCCATACTTAGGACGAACATTGTCCCTAATGTTCACAAGAAAGAACAAAAGAAAGAAAAGAAAAAGAAACTCACAAGTGGTGGCGGGAATGTCTAAAAACGAGTTGTCCGGTCATCAATCACTGCGGTGCCGGTGGAGGTGGGAATGGAGAGAAACTCGGATCATAGAACCGCCCAAACTGCTGGCGGTAGACGTCCCTCATCATATGGTCAAGGTCGTCTAAGCGTCCGTCTCTAGCATCCGCCCGGATCTCTAGTGCTCCCACTCTCTCTGAAAGTCCGGTAGCCCAATCCGGCATCTGCTCGTACCATCCCGGGGGGTGACCATACCATGCGGGGGCATCGGCTGGTGCTGGTGCTGGTGGTGGTGGTGGTGCTGCTGGCTGCGTCGTGGACCAAGGAGGGGGTGTATCGTACCAAGTGGGAGGTGTAGTCATCCACGTGGGCCTCTCACTCACGCTGGCGCGGCGAGATGACGAGCCTGAAGCTCTAGCTGGGCGTGGAGAGCGCCTAGGTACATCCGGGGCCGCTTCCGGCTGATCCGGAAACGAGCCGAACTCCTGCTCCGCTCCTCCACCACTCTCGTACTGCTCTCCCATCTCCTCCTCATCCACAACTGGCGGTGGAACGTAAAGGGGAGCTCCTAGCCTGTTCGCATGCATCGCAGCGAACGTCTCCTTCCAATTGTGGCGTCCCGCCACAATGGAATACTCCGGCAGCCACTCAATACCCCTGCCTGTCCTACTCTCCCAGGGCATGCCCGCATAAGGCGGACCTCTATGTGTGGGGAAGATGAGTCCCCTAACCATGAACGCATGTAATCCTAGAGGTACGGCGGGTATGCGGGTGCAACCAGAAAAATCCACTCCGAATGTCCTAGCTATGTGGGTCACTATCCCTCCATAACCAATGTTCTCCTTCCTCTTGTTCTTCAATTTACTAATTGTAGCCGCCAAAAGAGTAGCACAATCTGCGCGGCGACCGTAGAGCATACAGTATAGCAGGAATAGCTCATCCGTCTTGATCTTTTGGGGCGTCTCCGTCCTAGGAAAGAGACACTCCGAAAGAACACGGTGAGCTATCTTCAAGGCTAGATGGTACATCAATCTAGCCTTGGTATCAGCGGGTTGCCAACGGTCCTCGTCGGCGTAGATCATGGCTACCTCCTCCCAGAAATCCTTAGGGTAGATACCGCTAGGGAATCGGCCATTGTAGGTCTCATGGAACCCGAAAATGGCTCCAAACTCAACTATACTCAACTGGTAGTCTCGATTCATGAGACGGAAGGAGACAGTCCTATCAACATGGCTGTGCTCGAAAGACGTCACAACCTCTCGGGTGATCTCCTCATAGGCATCTTCACGAATGTTCGTGAAGACGGTCAATCCGGCTCTATCCAAGAGCCATGTAAGATCGTCAACTATGTTGAGAGGATGTAGATCCTCCAACAACAAATACCTAGGGCCAATCACTGCCCTCTTCTCTATCTTCTCAAATGCAGCTAGGTGGTCATCATGTATGGTTGGGATGCTAGGGTGAGGTGGTGAAGATGGAGGTGAAGGTGAGGATGGTGGTGAGGGAGATGAGGGTGGTGGTGCCCTAGATGTGGAGGGGTTGCCCTTTCTTTTCTTATTTTGGTCCCCTTTCTTCTCCTTTATCCTTCCCGAAACTCTCCTTACGAAATCCATTTTTCTCCAAAAATCACGGTCTGTTCTATAGAAACCACGGCCGTGGAACCTCCAGAGACCGTGATTCGTTACAGAATTTCGTGAATCTCAGCAAATTCACCAAATATCACCACAATAAGCAGTCCTAATCTAATTCCTTCCAATCCTTGTCAGTTCTTTCTAAAAATCTATGGCAAAAACGAACCAAATCCGCGAGAATCGAAGAGAAAGAATTAACCTCTTTTTCGGATTGAAAAATCCAAAATGTGCGTTTGTTGATCGATTTCCACTCGATTTGTTGCTTGAATCTTGTTCGTGGTTGGATTTGCTGTAGTTTAGGACGAAGAATCGTTGAAAACGATTAGAAAATGAAGAATTTGGAGAGGGTTCGTGTTTTCGGTATCTAGGTCGTGGAATTGGGGAAGGATTGTGGTGTTTTTGTGATGAAGTGTGGCTTTTATACTCGCAGGCAAAATTTCAAAAATCACGGTCTGTCGGGGCATTCCACGGCCGTGGAAATGTACGGACCCGTGGTTTTGGTGATTTTTCACAGGCTTTTGAGAATTACGGCCACTGTAGCTATGACGACCGTGATTTAGACCGTGGAACCCTCTGTAAAGCTTCAAAGTCCAAATTTCGTCGCTTTTCTTTGACATTATCCCTCCTTTCTCCTTTTCCATCATTCCTACAACCAAAAACACGAACATACCGGAAGAAATCGAGGCAAAACAAAGCGAAAACGTCTATTCTAAACTAATCTATGAATCGAAAATAAAAACGAGAATGCAATACCTTGGGTTGCCTCCCAAGAAGCGCTTTGTTTAAGGTCCGTAGCTAGACCAATCTCGCACTTATTCGAGTGCGGTAGGTGCAAACTCCTCAGCTTGGAGTTCCGGCGAGTACTTCTTGAGTCGTTGGCCGTTCACCTTAAAACTTCCACTAGCTTCACCCCATACTTCAACTGCACCATGGGGGAAAATACGCTTAATTAGAAAAGGTCCAGTCCAACGAGATTTTAACTTACCTGGAAAGAGGCGAAGTCTCGAATTGAAGAGGAGGACTTGATCTCCTTCTTGGAAGTCCTTTGGAATGATATGCTTATCATGCCAACGCTTTGCTCTTTCCTTGTAGATCTTAGCGTTTTCATAGGCGTTCAAACGGAGTTCATCCAGCTCGTTGATGTCTAGGAGACGCTTCTCTCCCGCTTCCTTCATGCTGAAATTCAGCCATTTGATAGCCCAAAACGCTTTGTGCTCTAGCTCTACCGGCAAATGACAAGACTTCCCATACACAAGGTTGTATGGTGTGGTTCCTATGGGAGTCTTGTATGCAGTCCGGTATGCCCATAATGCATCATCTAGTTTCAAGGACCAATCCTTCCTAGTCCTTGAAACCGTCTTCTCTAGAATTCCCTTGATCTCCCTATTTGAGATCTCAACTTGTCCACGTTTGTGGATGGTAAGGGGTGGCGATCTTGTGAGTAACCCCATACTTGGTTAGAAGAGCTTCAAAGCGACGGGCTATGAAGTGAGAACCTCCATCACTAATGATCGTCCTTGGCGTCCCGAATCGCGGAAAGATGGTCTTGTTGAAGAACTTGACCACCACCATGGCATCATTTGTGGGAGAGGCAATTGCTTCGACCCATCTAGAGACGTAATCTACCGCCAATAGTATGTATTGGTTTCCACAAGAAGAAGGGAATGGTCCCATGAAATCGACTCCCCAAACGTCGAAAATCTCCACCTCTTGGATGTTGTTGAGGGGCATCTCGTTCCTCCTAGAGATATTGCCTGTTCTTTGACAAGCATCGCAACAAGTAACAAAGGATTGCACATCTTTAAATAAAGTAGGCCAATAGAATCCAGATTGCAATACCTTTGCGCTAGTTTTGTTCGAACTAGCGTGTCCTCCACAAGGTAGTGAATGACAATGACGGATGACACTTTGCATCTCATCTTCCGGCACACATCGCCGGATGATGCCATCCGGACCTCTCTTGAAGAGGAGAGGCTCGTTCCAATGGTATTCTCGGACGTCCTTGAAGAACTTCTTCCTTTGTGCGTATGACAGTCCGGGTGGTATCTCCTGGCAAACCAAATAGTTAACGAAGTCAGCAAACCATGGTTCGTTACCTTTGGAGATTACCTTGATGCACTCCTCTATGATATGTAGGTGTTCGTCCGGGAAGGAGTCATCAATGGGTAAATGGTCGTCCTCTAGATGTGTTAGACGACTCAAATGATCCGCAACAGAATTTTCCGAGCCTTTCTTGTCGCGGATCTCAAGATCGAATTTTTGTAGGAGAAGAATCCATCTAATTAGCCTTGGCTTCGCGTCTTTCTTTGCAAGGAGGTACCGGATCGCAGCATGATCCGTGTAGATAATCACCTTTGCACCTACAAGATAAGAGCGAAACTTGTCAATAGCGTAGACAATGGCTAGAAACTCTTTTTCCGTAGTGGCGTAGTTGAGCTGGGCTTCGTCTAGCGTCTTGCTAGCATAGTATATGGCGTGGGTTCGTCCTTCCTTTCGTTGCCCAAGAACAGCTCCAATGGCTACGTCACTAGCATCACACATAATCTCGAAAGGGAGAGTCCAATCCGGGGGTTGGATAATGGGTGCTGAAATTAGAGCTTGCCGAATGGTGTTGAACGCATCTAGACATTCCTGTGAAAACTCAAAAACCGCATCCTTCATCAATAGATTAGTGAGAGGTTTTGATATCTTAGAAAAGTCCTGAATGAAACGTCTATAAAATCCAGCATGTCCTAGGAAACTTCTTATTCCCTTCACCGAAATTGGGGGAGGAAGTTTCTCTATGGTCTCTATTTTAGCTTTGTCTACCTCTATCCCTCTACTAGAGACTAAGTGACCTAACACGATTCCTTCCTTAACCATGAATTGACACTTCTCCCAATTAAGAACTAGGTTAGTGTCTTCACATCTTTGCAAAACAAGAGAAAGGTTAGAAAGACAATCGTTAAAAGAGGAACCGTAAACGGAGAAGTCGTCCATGAAGACTTCCATGATTTCCTCTACATATTCGGAGAAGATGGCCATCATGCACCGTTGAAAGGTGGCTGGGGCGTTGCAAAGCCCGAACGGTATTCTCCTATAAGCGAACGTACCCCAAGGGCACGTGAATGTGGTCTTCTCTTGATCATCCGGATGTATCGGGATCTGAAAGAAACCACTATAGCCGTCAAGGTAGCAAAAGTATGAATGTTGTGCTAACCTTTCAAGCATTTGATCGATGAATGGCAATGGAAAGTGATCCTTCCGCGTTGCATTGTTGAGCTTGCGGTAGTCTATGCACATTCGCCATCCAGTTACAGTTCGGGTAGGAATGAGTTCGTTGTTCTTATTGGTGATGACTGTCATTCCTCCCTTCTTCGGAACTACTTGAACTGGGCTCACCCACTTGCTATCGGAGATAGGATAGATGATACCTGCATCAAGAAGTTTAAGAATTTCCTTCTTGACAACCTCCTTCATGGTCGGATTCAACCGCCTTTGAGGTTGTCTTGAAGTTCTAAAGTCCTCCTCCATTAGTATCTTATGCATGCATAGGGAGGGTTTAATTCCTACTAAGTCCTCAATAGTAGAGCCTATGGCTTTTCTATGTTTCCTAAGGACAATCATGAGCTGTTCATGTTCATCTATGCTTAATTCGGAACTAACGATAACCGGGAAGGTGGAATTAGATCCAAGAAAAGCGTACCTTAGATGAGTAGGAAGTGGTTTGAGTTCCATTGCTTTCGGAGCTTCCAATGATCCTTGAGGAGCTTCCGATGTTTCCTTAGAAGTTTCTAAGGAGGTTGGATGGTTTGGAGAAGAATTAGAAGAAGTTGAAGAAGTATGCCGATCACCATCTTCCACGGCCAAAATTACGGTCTCCTCTGGAGTTCCACGGCCGTAATATCCTCTGGAATGGAGGTTGATTTTGGTCGTGGAATCCACGGTCGTGGAATACAGAGTATGACCGTGGATTCGAGTATTTTCAGCCTCATCGTGGAGTTTCTCAAACTCCACTTCATACATCTCTTCTTGTGCTCCTAAGGCTTTAATTTCCTCTTTGCACTCTTCCTCTTCTCCTACATCGGTTAGACTCATAGTAATAACCTTTTGCAAAGGATCGTTAAAGAGAATTGCACTTACCTCTTCCCTAGATAAACCTTCTTCGTCTTGGACATTGTAAATATCCTCATCAAAGATTGGCTCCTTCACTAGAGTGGAAAGAACGAATTCTACTTTCTCTTCCCCAATATCAAAAGCGAGCCTCCCATTCTTGCAATCGACCATGCAGCCAGAAGTTGCAAGAAACGGCCTTCCGAGTATGATCGGGACCGGACTATCCGCAGGAATGTCAAGCACGACAAAATCAATGGGAACAAAGAACTTGCCTAGCTTGACCGGGACGTCTTCTACAATGCCGACGGGGCGAGTAATGGATCGATCCGCCATGTATAACGTCATCTTCACCGGTTTAGGGTCGCCTAAACCGATCTTCCTGCACAATGCAAGTGGTATGATGCTCACACTTGCTCCCAAGTCACATAAAGCGTCATATGTGACCTCTCCCACTCCAATGGGAATGCAAAATGACCCCGGATCTTTCAGCTTTGGGGGCATTTTCTCCTTCATAGTCTTGATGAGATCCGAAGAATCCGAACTCATCTTGACTTCACCAAAATCTTCTAGCTTCCTCTTGTTAGAGAGGAGCGCCTTCAAGAACTTGCCATAAGCCGGCATACCTACAATGGCATCAATGAAAGGTATATTAATATGCAGCTTGCTCATGAGTTCTATAAACTTACCAAATTGTTTATCTAGGCGCGCTCGCGCTCTAGATTGAGGGAACGGTAGGGGAGGTTTGAAAGCTGGAGGAGGAACATAGACGTCTTCCTTCTCCTTCCCCTTTTCTTTGCCCTTCTCTACGGGGACTTCAACGAACGTAGGCTGCGGATCGGTGGTAGTCACTCCGCTCCTAGTTGTAATCGCCATTACCCTTCCCTTAGGGTTGTCCTCCGTTTTTCCTGGAAGTTTCCCTTGATTTCTAGGAACTTCCTCCGCATGGTTGAACATTTGGTTTTCCAAAACCTTTTGAGCTTTGTCAACCTTAGAAATTTGATCATCAACCTTGATGATGCGGTTCTCCAACCCTTGAAGCTTTCCCAAGATTGTTTCCAACATGGGATCCGGCTTCTCCTTTCCCGTATTGTTTCCTCCATTTGATGATTGCCCCTGGCTTTTCAAAGGGGTAGAGGAAGAAGAGGGTGGAGTTAGTGAATTGGAATTGGAAGGATAGGAGTTACCGGAATTTTGTTGATTGGAGCGCCAATTGTTGTTGTTCGAACCCCGATTGTTATTCCAATTGTTGTTGTTCCGGTTGTTGTTGTTTCCATTCCAATTGTTATTCCGGTTATTGTTCCGGTTATTGTTGTTGCGGTTGGTGTTATCACCGCCGTTGTTGTTGCCCAAATAGCCAACATCTTTCTCTTGTTGCTTTGGGAAGTTGGTCTTGATAGTCTCCTTCAACTCTTTGATCTCATTGTTGAGGGAGAAAATATGATTTTGAGCTTCATGTGTGAGCTTTGCTCCTTGCTCCACACGATTTCCCTCCACTTTCCGGTGGGAATACTTCTCTATGACTCTTGCTTGCTTCTCAATGAAGTCCCAAGCGTCATCTTCTCTCATGTCCATGAACGTTCCACATGAGAGGGATTGGAGGTTGAATTGCGTTCCCGCATCCAGCCCTTTGTAGTAAATCTCCAGCAAGGCAAGCTTGGATATGCCATGATGAGGGCAATCCAAGAGCAAATCCTGAAACCTTTCCCAAGATTGAAACAAACTTTCGTTAGGTCTCATAGAAAAAGCATTAATCTTACCTCTAAGTTCCGCCGTTTTGGATGGCGGAAAGAATTTGGTGAGAAACTCTGCGGAGAGGTCTTCCCATGTTTCTAGTTTCCCACTAGGAAGAGCTTGGTACCAAGATAGCGCTTTCCCTTTCAAGGAGAAAAAGAAAGGTTTGAGCTTATAGCTGTTGGTAGTAGCGCTCTTCGGTCTCATCGTCTCCATCATACACTCAAAGTTTTGCAAGTGTTGGTGTGGAGATTCAGCGCTTGTACCGCCAAACTGACTTTGGCGAACAAGAGTGATAACTTGAGGGTTAAAGCTAAACCCCTGTACATCTTCAGCATCAAAATTCACACCTAAGCGGCGTGGTTGTTGTGTCGGATCCATCCGCTGGCCAAGAGTTCTCGGCTCATTATCCACACGTTCGACCCTCGCGTTCCTGGGTGGAATGCGGCGGTTAGCAGCTCCTTGTGGATTGAAAGGATTTATATTGATCGTGGGATCAATCTCTTCTAGCGGAGGCATGGAAGAATCACTATCATCGGTGGATGAGTGGTTTCTTCTTCTAGACCTTGTTCTCCTTCTCGAGGACTTCTTGCCCACCTTATCTTCAAGATCGCTCATTTTTATCTTCATTTGGACGATCATGTCTTGTAGACCGTTAACTTGAGTTTGATGACGATCCATCTCATCCTGGAGGAGAGTCTCATTCCATCGGAGTTGAGCTTCTTTCTCTGCCAACTTAGTTTGAAGATTGTGCTCGTTTTCTTCAGCCATCTTCCTTTCCTTGCGCTTTTGCCTCAAGGTTTTCTCTAGCTCTTGATCAAGGGGTAAGAGATCTTCGGTGTTCCTAGACCTGCGCATGCACTCAAAGAAAAATCAAATAACGAGAGCAAGCTCCCAAGCTTGACAACCGGCTACCGGATTCGGACGAAGCCAAATCCCCGGCAACGGCGCCAAAAACTTGTTCGCCCCTAGAGGTGTGTGCAAATAAGCTTTAAATTTATAAAACTAGAATCAAGCAAGCGAACCCGCAGTGTACGGATCGACGTAGATTAGCAAGAATTCCAGAGTATCGAACACAGGGATTTGGGTGGAACGAACTCGATCGCAGGTTATCAAGCAAGTGAATATGGGAGTTTGCAAATTATCGGGAAAACAACAATCCTAAAGATCCAAGTATCCAGTTGTGGCAATTGATTCAAGATATACTAATGATATAAAGACAGAGTCGAGATATGCAAGGGTATACTAATGTAAGGTAATCGTACGGTTGAAGTTCCAAAAACCTTATGTAATTCACCTAAAAGACACTCCCTATACAGGTTGTTGAGGCTCAATATAGAAAGATTCTAAAGGCAAGGATTAGTATCAAATACCCAAACTTATAATCTAAAGATCAAGACTAACTTATCCGATTGAGGTTGTTGAGGCTCACAATCGAGGTAGAGGTTGTTGAGGCTTCACTACCACCTAGAAAAGACAAGTCTAAGCTAAGCTAAAGAAAATCTTTAACTTTAGATTAAGGTAAAAGCAAGCTCGTAGACTTAGGGAAATTACGGTTGGATCTTGAGATTCCACGGTCGTGGAACTCAAGAACAGCCCGTGATTTAGGGTTGTCGGCGATAATTCTCTAACTCTCAGGGTCTAATCTGTTTACGATCGATCTATCATCATCTAAGCCACAACTATCAACCCTTCACCTTAGAATTGTTAAGGGTTTTTAGCCAATAACTGTCATATTGATATTGATTCAAGAATTAAGAGATAAAAGATGAAAACTTTCAAGAACTATCAATAATCTTCAAGTGAATCTCAGAATCACAATCAAGAACAAGTGTTTATCCAAAGATTCAAAATGGACCAAGCAATCACAATCTTTAGGAAAGAAGAGAAACGGGATGTCAATCCGATTCTGAATCAAACCTAAACAAGAAGAGAGATCTTCTTGCAAAATCCTCCAAGAACTTCGATCTTCCACAAACACGAAGATCACAAACAGCAACTCTTCAATACGAACTTTGATCTTCAATGAGATCTCCAAATTACCTCCAAGATGAGGGTTTTTGCGTTTTGCCGCTAAGCGAGGGTTGAAAGGTCGTAAGCGAGATGACGGAATCTTGCCTCATCCGTCTATTTTATAATGCAGGGCAAAATGTCGGCCCGGCCCAATCTTCAAAAGATCGTGGCTTCGAAACATGGCGAAAAGATTCGCCAAAATCACGGTCGTGGAATCTTTTCACGACCGTAATTTAGGGCGTGGAAACTACTACGGTTAGTTCCACGGCCGTAATATCTCCTGGAATGAACATCGAATTCTGACTCAAAATCCACGGCCGTAATTTAGGGTGAGAACGTGGTTCTTGCCTTCATTCGTGCATTCCTCAATCTAAGACTCCAAATTGCTTCCAAAAGGTGTCCTCGATCTATGGACATATCAACTCAACTCTCCTTTGCTCGATTCCGTTCGGAAATAGCTCCAAATCACCTATAATCAGCATAGAACTCGTGTAGACATCCATATCGACAATATAGGCAATACTAGCTCACATATGCACAAAGCTCAATCAAAGACTATCAATATGAATCAAATACGATTAGAAAACGTGCCTAAAATATCACAATATTTCATGCTAACATGATGCTACAAATCCAAGGCAAGAGTGCCAAGAACTTGTTTGCCCAAAACATGCACACACAAAGTCTTACAATATATAACTCGATAATATCTCCTAAACTAACTAGCAAAACCCGTAATGTACGGGTCATTGAGTAGGAAGGGAAGCATTCTGAGGTCAAACACAAAGACCAAGGTGAGCTTAAATTATGCAATGATCATGAATAGTGCAAGTCTAAGATAAGAAAAGAGAGGGAAATAAAGAAATGAAAATTATATGTTTTTGGATGGGTTTTTGTGGTGATCAAGCAAAGATCACAATCAAGCAACAATGTCAACCAATCAACAACACAAACACAAGATGTAAGATCAATGTATAAAGAGCGGATTCTAGAGATATGGACTTCCGATTATGGCAAGGACTCAAGCTTCTAATCAACTTAGAACAAGTTGCGGTATGTTGAGATAGAATGTTTCTCTAATGGGATCAATCACTGCGTAGGTCTCATGGTTCACTAATCCCACATCCAATGATGAGGGACTATCACCAACAGCCCCTACTAGTCCTACAATGCAAGGGTCAATCACTAGATCAAGGGCAAGAGCAATTCAAGAGGAGGTGTCGTCCTTGTTGGTGTCCTTAGCTCCTAAGGAGACCATGGATAATCCATTGCTGACTGAGGGTTCCTGAGTCACGTTAATGACGATTCCCGACGACTTGGACGTGGAAGGGAGACCATGCACACGTGATTTGGAGCAATGCAAAAGCAAAGAAGAGACACTTGTTTTGGAATTGCAAGAATTGGAAGATTGAGGCTTTTGGAGCTTATTTTGTATTTTATATCAGCTTTTTGTATAAAATGAAAGACTTTTTATAACCTTTAGGTTGAAAAAATTTTAAGGGTTATTTTTAATTGTTTTATTTGTTTTATTTTTTTTTATTGTCTTTTTGACAAATGTTATTCCTTTTTTTAGATAGGAGGCTTTTTAGGCATATAAAAAAGCCTCCCTTAGCTTCTTTCCTGATTAGATAGATTTTAGCAAAACTTGATAAACCGTCTCTTTGAAAGCTTTTGTTCATATTCAGAAAAATCAATCAATAAAAGGAGCCAATTGATTGAATCGTTGTGAATCCCTGCTAGATTGTTCTTGTGTGTGTTAATCTCTTTAGAGATTGGTGGTACTAGTCAATACTAGTCCCTCCTTGTGCTTGTCTCCATTGAAGGCTTGTGTAAGGTTATAGAAGAAAGGGTTGAAGGCATCATCTTGCTTGGGTTTTGATCAATCTGATCAAGGTTCTTGTAAGGGAGTCTTTTGGTTCTTTTGGATCTACTTCTACCATACATCCTACGTCCCCTTTCATCCTCTTTTCTTCCATCTTTCCATTGTCATTTTCTTGTTCTAACAATCTGAATTTTGTGCCATTGGTCAAGGAAAAACGTCATTGTTGGATTCAAGGATTCCCAATCTAGATCTAGTCATTCGCGGCCCTAATCCCGCATCAAAGTGGTATTAGAGCTAGTTGATTGCGAGTCCGGAATTAGCCATCACCATTGACGGTTTGAGTATCTTCTTTGAGTCTTTTCCTTGTTTGAGTCATTTGCTTTATCTTAAGAGTCTATTTGTGTTAAATTTGCTTTGTTTCTTGTGTTTATTGGAGAAGAGAGAAAGCCAAGCCAAAACCGCCATTGTCCAACCAATCTACATCACCTTCATCAGCCATTGTTCATCAAAAAACGTCCCGCTCTTTTCTCTTGGCAATAACCGTCCAAAAAATAAAAACAATCAAAAGAAAAGAAAAAGGGGGACCACTCTTCCAAAACAAACCAGCCATTGCAAGAGAGATGAGAGGGCCACAAAAGCTCCTTATTTGTAGCAACAACAAGAGACTACTTCTAGTTAGTTATCTCTTATTTCTTTTCAATTTTTAATTTCATTCCTCTCTTCTACTTTTTTCCACAAAAACGTCAGCCAAGGACCAAAAAAAAAAACAAAGAAAAAGAAATATTTTCTCATATATTTTCATCATCCTACATATCATACATTTCATATCATATTCTATACTAACCTAAGTTGTGTAGAAGCTAGAAAAAACAAGTGTTTTTGCAATCTGATTGTGAAAGGATCATTGAGACTACAAACAAGAGTTACCTACCTCATAAGGACAAGGTAAGTGAAGCTCTCTTCTTAGTCTCTTGTGTGTATATCTTCCTTGTTTTATCTTCCTTGTTTTACATCATAGTGGGCCATATCTCTATCCATTGCATAAGGACAAGGTAAGTGAAGCTCTATTCTTAGTGCCCGTTTGGTTGGAGCGGTGGAATGGAAACGGAATGGAATCGAATAAGGGTGGAGAAAGGAAATGAAATGGATGAGATTACTTTTATGTGTTAAAAGACCTCTAACCAAACGTAGTTTTTGATTGATTCGGAATCATTCCGTTATCAGGAATGATTCCAGATGCTTCCAAACGGGCCCTTAGTCTCTTTTGTGTCTATCTTCCTTGTTTAACTCTAATTCTATCATATCTTGAGTTTACCATATTTTCGAGTCCAAAATAGCCTTTTGCATCTATCTTTGAGTCTTTTGTCTTTTTTGAGTATTTTGTGTGATTTAGCTAGTTAACATTGCTTGCAAGCCATACTAGTTGAGTCTTGAGTCTTATTTCAGCTTCTTAGTGTCTATCTTGACGTTTTCTGTTGTGAACCTTCAAGCAGCCGTGGATCACCTTTTTTCAAGTCAAGGAGTGTGCTAGTTGAGCTAAGGCATTGATCTTAGAAGGAGTTTTAATCCATCCAAGTCAATTGCATCAAATAGCTTGTGATCAACACAACTTGAGTGTGAGAGTGAGAGTAAACACTTGTGAGAATTTTCTGTTTTATCTAATTCAACTAGTTTGCTTGTGTTGTGTGTTTTTTTGATCATATCTAGGTCTAATAGTCCAAGCAAGTCCCACAACAATGAGCCAATGCACCCGGAGACATTTGCTATGTTGAAGCAACTAATGGATTCGGTGGCAAGATTGACACACCGGATTGACACGTTGGAGCCTCAACCAACACCCACGGCCACGCCACAGCCGAGGTCCACTTTCGAGCTAGGCGGCACATCTAGAGATGCCCCTAGAGAAACAACCCCTGAATCACCCTAAAGAACCCCTCAAGGGCAAGGTTTGAGACATGTTAACACTCTTCCTAGAACACCTAATGTGCAAGGTTATGTGGATGATTTTGAGGAGCCACAAGAGGATGTTGAGGAAGAAGGTATGTGGAGAGAGTTCCCTAGGCGTCACCCACAACCAAGGAGAGGACGAGAATATGAGCCATTTAGGCCTTACCAAGAGCTAGATGGAATAGGGAAAGTGAAGGTCAAGATTCCTAGTTTTGAAGGCAAGTGTGACCCGGATGCTTACATGGATTGGGAGACTAAATTGGAGCAAATTTGGTTTTGTCAGCACTTTGGAGAGCAAAGGAAGGTCCAGCTTGCATCATTGGAGTTCCAAGGCTATAATGCAATAGTATGGTGGGATCATCTTGTCAAGGAATGAAGAAGAACGTTAGATCCGGCCATCACTACATGGGAATAAACAAAGGCCTTGATGAGAGCTCGTTTTGTACCTCAACATTGTGCTAGGGAGCTGAGGCAAAGGTTGGAGAACCTTAGACAAGGAGCCATGAGTGCCGAAGAGGTCTACACCTCTATGCAAATGGCAATGGTGAAAGCTAATGTGGTTGAAGATGAGGAGTCTACAATGGCTAGGTATCTACGCATTTTGAACTCATCTTTGGCTAATGAAATTGATTTGTATCCTTATAGTACCATGGTGGAGCTGCTGCATTTGGCAATCAAAGTAGAGAAGAAGACAAAGGCTAGGAACCAAGGTGCCAAGACAAGCTTTGGAGCTACAAGCTCATGGAAAGCACAAAACAGCAGGCCCCAAGGATCCTACATCCGTGAGCCTACATCCACCAAGGAGGACCGAAAAACATCAACCATGGACCAAGAAGCACAAAGAAGGAGCTCAACACCTCATTCATCTTCTAGACCCTTGAATGAGCCTTCAAGTGGTCCTAAAGGGAGTACCTCTAAACTCTACCTTAATGGATTTCTGAAATTGGTAGTGACAGTGATGAGGGCATTGAATATGAGCATGGAGAATCATTAATAGCTAGAAGAACTTTGCATGCTAAGCTAGCTCTGTGTGAGGATAATCAAAGAGAGAACCTTTTTCATACTAGATGTTTAATTAAAGGGAAGGTGTGTAATATGATCATAGATGGAGGTAGTTGTTGCAATATAGCTAGCACTGATTTGATTAATAAGTTGCAAATTAGCATATTTTATCACCCTAGGCCTTACAAATTGCATTGGATGAATGATTGTAGAGAATTAAAAGTAAATAAGCAAGCTAGAGTTACTATCACTTTAGGTAGCTATGAGGACACCATTACTTGTTATGTAGTTCCAATGCAAGTTTTTCATATTCTTTTGGGACGTCCATGGCAATTTGATAGGAGAGTTAAGCATGATGGTTTTACTAATAGGCATACCTTTGAATTTAATGGTCAAACACTAACTCTTAAGCCTATGACACCATGGCAGATTGCTGAATTTTATAAGAAGAAGGAGTTGAGTGTGGAGAAAAATGAGGTGAAAAGAGAGGGGATAGCTCACGGTCTAAAACAGATGCCACGGCCAACATTAGTACCACCCTATTAGCCACACCTTCTAGTGTCCTTCTAGCATCCAAGGAAGAGTACATCCTAGATTACACCCCTTTATATGCCATTCTTGTGAGCTTGTGCAAGAGCTTAGTGACTTTGAGTGATGAAGCCAAGGCCACCCTACCTAAGCCCATCCTAGCTATCCTAGATGAGTTTAGTGATGTGTTTCCTGACGAGATTCCGGCTAGCCTTCCACCTTTTAGAGGTATTGAGAACCAAATAGATCTTATTCCCGGTGCTACACTCCCAAACCGTCCAGCCTATAGGATGAACCCTAAGGAGAGCCAAGAGATCCAAAGCGAAGTCCAAGAACTCCTAGATAAGGGTTATGTAAGGAAGAGTTTGAGTCCTAGTGTCGTTCCCGTCCTCTTAGGGCCTAAGAAGGACAGTACATGAAGGATGTGTGTTGATTGTAAAGCCATCAACAACATCACCATTAAGTACCGCTACCGTATCCCACGGTTAGATGATAGGTTAGATGAGTTAAATGGAGCCACATTGTTCTCTAAAATCGACCTTAGGAGTGGTTATCACCAAATCAGAATGAGGGAGGGAGATGAGTGGAAAACGACATTCAAGACCAAGTTTGGTCTTTGTGAGTGGCTAGTGATGCCATTTGGTTTAACGAATGTTCCTAGCACATTTATGAGATTGATGAATCACGTGTTGAGACACTACATTGGTAGGTTTGTTGTGGTTTACTTTGATGACATCCTCATCTGTAGTAAGTCACTTGAAGAGCATGAGGAACATTTGAGGGAAGTACTTGCGACTCTTTGAATTGAATATTTGTATGCTAATTTGAAGAAATGTGAGTTTAGTACTAATCAAGTTGTTTTTCTTGGTTTTGTAGTGAGCACAAGAGGTCTAGAGGTGGATGAAGAGAAGATCAAGGCAATCCAGGATGGCCTACTCCCACAACCGTCGGTCAAGTGAGGAGTTTCCACGGCCTAGCAACCTTCTATAGACGTTTTGTGTGAGATTTCAGCACCTAGCAACCTTCTATAGACGTTTTGGGCGAGATTTCAGCACCATAGCAGCCCCACTCACGTCCTTGATAAAGAAGAAGGTGTCATTTGTGTGGGGAGATGTTCAAGAGAAGGCCTTTATGGAGTTGAAGTGGCGGTTGTCCCATGCACCTCTCCTAGCTCTTTCGGACTTCACCAAACCTTTTGAGGTCAAGTGTGATGCTTTGGGTATTGGCATTGGAGGAGTACTCATGCAAGAGGGTAAGCCACTAGCATTTTTTAGTGAGAAATTAAAGGGAGCATGTTTAAACTACTCGACGTATAGTAAGGAACTTTATGCATTGTTTAGAGTATTAAAAACATGGCAACATATTTATGGCCTAGTAAATTTGTCTTACGTACCGATCATGAGTCCTTAAGACATTTTAGGACTCAAGATAAGTTAGATAGGAGACATGGTAGATGGATGGAGTTTATAGAAACTTTTCCTTATATCATAAAGTATAAAAAGGGCAAGGATAATGTTGTAGCGGATGCTCTCTCTAGGAGACACTCTTTAATCACAACTATGGATTCTAAGGTCTTAGGTTTCTATTATATTAAGGATCTATATGTTGATGATTATGATTTTGGAGACATATTTAAGCAATGTGCATCTAGAGGAGCCTTTGATAAGTATTACTTGTTTGAAGGTTTTCTATTTAGAGTCGATAAAGTGTTCATTCCTAAGTGTTCCCTTAGGCTATTACTTGTTGAGGAAGCCCATATGGGAGGCTTAATGGGGAATTTTGGGAGAGATAACACTTATCATATGCTACATTCACATTTTTATTGGCCCCATATGCTTAGAGATGTTGAGAACTTGCTTAAGAGATGTCTTGTGTGTTTAAAGGTTAAGGCTAGATTGAAACCTAATGGATTGTATACCCCCTTACCAACGCCTAAATCACCTTGGGAGGATATTAGTATGGACTTCATTGTTGGGTTACCTAGGACTAAGAAAGGGAGAGATTCAATTTTTGTGGTGGTAGATCGATTTTCTAAAATGGCCCATTTTATTGCCTGCCATAAGACTAATGATGCTTATAATGTAGCTAACTTGTTCTTTAGGGAAATTTTAGATTACATGGAGTACCTAGGAGTATAGTGAGTGATAGAGATGTTAAGTTTCTTAGTTTCTTTTGGAAGACTCTTTGAGGTAAACTAGGGACGAAGTTGTTGTTTTCGACTTCTAGTCATCCTCAAACGGATGGTCAAACCGAAGTAACTAATAGGACATTAACAACCATTCTGAGGGCTGTTTTAAAAGATAATTTAAAAGCTTGGGAAGATGTCTTGCTTCATGGAGAATTTGCATATAATCGTACATTACATTCTTCTACTAATCTAACTCCTTTTGAGTGTGTCTATGGGTTGAATCCTTTGACCCCTTTTGATCTTATACCGTAGCCCATAGCGGAGCGAGTAGATTTTAATGTAGAAAAACAGGTGGAGATCATCAAGGAACTGCATGAAAGGACACGCAAAAGGCTAGAGGAGAAGGGGAGGCAAGTGGCGGCCAAGGCTAATCGGAACCGCAAGCAAGTGTTGTTCGAACCGGGAGACCTCGTGTGGTTGCATTTAAGGAAGGATAGGTTCCCGGAAAGGTGCAAGTCCAAGCTATCACCTAGGGGAGACAGACCATTCAAAGTACTACGTAAGATTGGCAACAATGCTTATGTACTAGAGCTTCCGGAGGACTATGGAGTGAGCCCTACTTTCAACGTAGGAGATCTAAGTCCCTTTGAGTCAAGTGATGCGGATGGTGATGATTCGAGGACGAATCCTTCTCAAGAAGGGGAGTATGATGAGGGACTATCACCAACAGCCCCTACTAGTCCTACAATGCAAGGGCCAATCATTAGATCAAGGGCAAGAGCAATTCAAGAGGAGGTGTCCAACTTGTTGGTGTCCTTAGCTCCTAAGGAGACCATTGATGATCCATTGCTGACTGAGGCTTCCTTAGTCACGTTAATGACGATTCCTGACGACTTGGACGTGGAAGGGAGACCATGCACACATGATTTGGAGCCATGCAAGAGCAAAGAAGAGACACTTGTTCCGGAATTGCAAGAAATGGAAGATTGAGGCTTTTGGAGCTTCTTTTGTATTTTAGATCAGCTTTTGGTATAAAATGAAAGACTTTTTATAACCTTTAGGTTCAAAACATTTTAAGGGTTATTTTTATTTGTTTTATTTGTTTTATTGTCTTTTTGACAAATGTTATTCCTTTTTTTAGATAGGAGGCTTTCTAGGCATATAAAAAGCCTCCCTTAGCTTCTTTCCTGATTAGATAGATTTTAGCAAAACTTGATAAACCGTCTCTTTGAGAGCTTTTGTTCATATTCAGAAAATTCAATCAATAAAGTGAGTCAATTGATTGAATCGTTGTGAATCCTTGCTAGATTGTTCTTGTGTGTGTTAATCTCTTTAGAGATTGGTGCTACTAGTCAATACTAGTCCCTCCTTGTGCTTGTCTCAATTGAAGGCTTGTGTAAGGTTATAGAAGAAAGGGTTGAAGGCATCATCTTGCTTGGGTTTTGATCAATCTGATCAAGGTTCTTGTAAGGGAGTCTTTTGGTTCTTTTGGATCTACTTCTACCATACATCCTACGTCCCCTTTCATCCTCTTTTCTTCCATCTTTCCATTGTCATTTTCTTGTTCTAACAATCTGAATTTTGTGCCATTGGTCAAGGAAAAACGTCATTGTTGGTTTCAAGGATTCCCAATCTAGATCTAGTCATTCGCGGCCTTAATCCCGCATCACCTAAGGTCCTATTACCGGGTAAATCTCTAGGAACTTAAGGTTGAGAATTCTACACAAACCGGGACACTACTTAGGGGTCAAACCTCTCCTTACCGGCTAGTTTTCGAGAAAGCAAGTCCTAAGCAACAATCCTTTCACACTCAATCCAATAGCGGCTTGTGAGACTCACTACTACCTAACGTTTTTCATCTTCTATACCTAAGGTCGGGAATTACCGGGTAAGTCTCTCCCCTCATTTAGTCTACTAACAAAGGTCACCCTAAGCTAGATTACACTCAACAAACACTAGGATTTCAACTCTCAAACTACCTAACATAAAGATATAACACCATAAGAACAACAACTCACACACTTCGGGTGGATCAAGCACATATCGGCCGAAACGGTTGAAGAATAGGCCGAGACTGTAAACTGAGCTAGGGATTTTGAGCAAGCGACTATCCTAAGATACATCAAGTTCAACCTATCATAATCCTAGCCATAACCTTTCATCCATCTCCTTAGAATCACATGCTACTTAGCCAACAACAATCATCTTAAAATCATTCATCATCATATTATCACACATGCATGTCATAGCTAGATGAAGAGAATGGAAGCAATATAAAGCAAGAACAAGTTGAATAATGAGTTTAGAACAAGCTTACAACTATCGAAGAGTAGATTTAAAATGAGCTCAACAATCTCTACAACTTTCCTCACTACAGGACACTCAAAAACTCACTCTAAAGTTATCAAATGGTGTGTTCTTCTTCTTCTCTTCAATGGGAGCTTCTTCTTCTCTTCTCCACACTATGGCTTGCCCAACAAGATTCAAAATTCAGTTCAAGGTGAGAATCCTATACAAAATGTGTGCAAGCTACAAGCTACAAAAATTGTGCAAACTACAATATAACGCTTCTCCTCCAGCAGGCAATCTTGGTCCCTTCACAGGGCATCTCTGCCGAGATGGGTGGGGGCTGGACCGAGATGAGTGGATGCATGGTTAAGATCATGGCTAAACACAAAGCCGGTGCATGGCTCGCACCAACTAAGGTAAATTTCTTCTTCTTTTCTCTAGGCATTCTTCATTGGAACCTTGAATTCAGGCCGTCACGAGGCTTGATCCTCGGATGTGATCAATAATGCATGAAAGCTCTCCAAAATACCTACAAAATAGACAAATGCTCGTGTAGACGTCTATTCCGATGAAATGACTCGATTAAGCACAAACGTCCCAAACATAGGCAAAACCATGCATGAATGAATGTAAAAACTACCTAAAAGAGTGTCTAATCTAGTGTAATAAACCACGTCCTCAAAAAGGTCTTAAGGGTGTGAGTTATGAATGCGGAAAAGTAGAAATTTTTTTTGAAAATGTGCTTCAAGTTATAGATCACCTTCATAGTGATGTTTCAGGACAATGGAAAAGCAATCATGCATCAAATGAATAAATGCATGGAAAGACGATCACACTTAACTCGAAACTTGCATGAAGAGCAAATCGAAAGTGTCAAGGTGATCATGAGAAAATCCAATCTAGATTGCTACGTCATATACACATGCAAATAGGTCTTAAGGGCTTAGGAAAGAAGAGGCAAAGAAACGTGTCAAAAGGCGGGAATCTCTTAGGTCAAGTGGTGCTAATCCGGGAAAGGAACTAAACCACTACTTCATTTTTGTTCTTCATCCACCAAAGTGTATTTTCTCCTTTTTCTTTTTATTTTTATTCACTTGAGACATAGACATTGGTGTAAAAAAGCCAAAACCTTGGTGATTAGCGGTCCTCGGGATTTTTCCGAGGTGCCTCACATCGGGCACACATACCAAGGCTTGTTATGACAACTGGTTAATCCGACTTTGGCAAGACACAAACACGCGATTATGTAAATGATGCTGAGTTACTCATCATCAAAACCAAAGTCCCCAAACCTATATTTTTCTACACGTTTCACAATACATTCTACTTCTTCATTCACCAAATTCATTCACCATCTTCAACACCCCACACTTGTTTTTCACACAGTCAACAACACACTAGCATGTTCCTAATTCCCGAATGGGTCAAAAGAGGTCAAATTTTTCATTCAAGTGAGGTGATTCAAACAACATGATCAAGATGAGAAGAAGAGAAAAATGAATTGCCTCTCATCCCTAGATGATGTGTAAGAACTAGCATGTAATTTCGACCTTCAATTCTCAATCTAACCTAGACAACAATCTTCATCACAATTCATACATGAGATTCAAGAGAAGTATTCAAGTCCACATATGCATAAATTAATTCAAGACACAATGCCATCGATAGCAAATCCTCAAAACAACAATATTCATAAAGATCACATCCAAACTTATAAGCACAAATTTTTTTAAAATTTTTCGATTTTTTGGAATTTTGTTATGAGTATATACAAGACATAAAAAGAAACGTGTGACTATAAATTGAAACTATCTTAGATGTGATCATGCATGGAATCGTTAAAACCCCACCCCATACTTAAAACCACAGATTTAAACAAACAGTGAAAGAAGTTCTCACAATGTGAAAAGCCGGGATGTCAGTATTCCGGTTCACTCAAGTGGAGTAGTGGCAGATGGAGATAAAAGTGCAAGTTGCATCTTGAAGAACGGGCTCACACCAAGGCAACCTATGGACCAGTAGAGGGATCTCGGACCATCACCCCATCTACACCGAGGTCCAGACCAAGGTGACTCCCTGAAGAGGTCAATTTTGTTCGGCCACATGCACCAATTCGGCCGAGATAGCATCCAACTTCTCCCATGCCTAAGTGCTCGGATCTTACACTTCACTCTAACGAATTCATAAGGTCCAGAATGGCCTCCAACAACCTCAACACTCAACACAACAATTATATCATATCATCAAAGACAAAAGAAAACATACACACAAGCAGAACGAAAACAAAAGCAAAAGGAAAAGGGAAAAACATGTACCCTTGGGTTGCCTCCCAAGAAGCGCTTCTATAAGGTCTTTAGCTAGACCAAATTCCGGAGCTTGTAATCAATGTGGAGGAGGGCAATCACGTCAACCAGGGCTTCCCGGATACACTTCTTCAAATGGTGCCCATTCACCTTAAAGTTACCATAACGCTCTCCTCCAATCTCTACCGCTCCATGAGGAAAGAACTTCCTCACCACATACGGGCCAGTCCATCTTGACTTGAGCTATATGGGAAAGATCCACAACCTTGTGTTGAAGTGAAGTGCCAAGTCTCCTTCATTTAACTCCTTCGTTATGAGGCGCTTGTCATGCCACCGCTTGGTTCTCTCTTTGTAGATTCAGGCATTCTCGTAAGCATCAAGTCTAAGCTCCTCAAGTGCATTGATGTCTAGCAACCTCTTCTCACTGGCCTCCTTGATGTCAAAGTTCAATCACTTTATGGCGCAAAACGTTCTATGCTCCATTTCGACTGGAGGTGGCAAGACTTGCCATAAACCAACTTGTAGGGGGTTGTTCCGATTGGTGTTTTGTAGGCGGTTCTGTATGCCTACAAGGGATCATCATGTCTCTTCGCCCAATCCTTTCTAATCCTTGAAACCGTCTTTTCCAAAATCCCCTTGATCTCGTGGCTTGTTTGGGGGTGATAAAGTGTTGCAACCTTGTGAGTCACCCCATACTTGACCAACAATGCTCCAAAGTTTCTAGCAGTGAAATGCTTCCCTCCATCACTTATAATCACTGTTGGTCTTCCAAATCTCGGGAAGTTCACTCGGTTGAAGAACCGCACCACTACCTTGGCATCACTTGTGGGAGAAGCGATTGCTTCCACCCACCTTGATATGTAGTCGACCGCAAAGAGGATGTAGAGGTTTCCACATGAAGAGTGGAATGGACCCATGAAGTCCACACCCCAAATGTCAAATATCTCCACTTCTTGAATGTTATTCAATGGCATCTCGTTTCTCCTTGAAATGTTGCCCGTCCTTTGACAAGCGTCATATGCCATAAAAAAATTCTACACATCACGAAACAAGTTAAGGCAATAAAATCCGGATTGTAATACATTGGCACACATCTTGTGTGAGCTAGCGTGTCCTCCACATGGTAGGGAGTGGCAATGCCAGATCACGCTCTCCATCTCATTCTCCGGAATACATCTTCGGAATACTCCATCGGGTCCTGTCTTGAACAAGAGAGGTTCACTCCAAAAATAGTGCCTCACGTCCTTGAAAAACTTCTTTCTTTGGGCAAATGACATTCCGGGAGACACTTCTTCACATACTAAGTAGTTCACGATCTCCGCAAACCATGGCCTCTTTCCTCTAGATACATGGAATAGAAACTCCTCCACCACTTGCAATTGCTCATCTCAGAATGAGTCATCAATCGGGATCTCGTCTCCCTCAATCTCTAAGGGAGGAAATCTACTAAGGTGGTCCTCTACGCAGTTTTCGGACCCCTTTATCGTAGCACGGCCCCAATGGCCACGTAACTCCCATCACACATTACCTCAAACGGTAAGCTCCAATCCGGAATGTGCATAATCGGGGCGGTGATCAAAGCATTCTTCAACCTATAAAAAGCTTCAAGGAAATCCTTCGAGAAAACAAAGTCAACATCTTTCATTAATAGGTTAGTGAGAGGCTTAGAAATTTTAGAGAAATCTTTACTGAACCTTCGGTATATACCGGCATGCCCTAACAAACTCCTTAACCCCTTCCCCAAGGTAGGTGGTGAGTTCTTATCCATTGTCTCAATTTTAGCTCTATCAACTTCAATGCCTCGATGGGAGACCAAATGTCCCAAGACTATACCTTCACTCACCATGAAGTCGCATTTCTCCCAATTTAAAACAAGGTTAGTTTCCTCACACCTCTTCAACACCAAAGATAGATTAGCAAGACAATGATCAAAGGAAGAACCATACACCAAGAAATCATCCATGAACACAACCCAAATGGCATTCTTCTATATGCAAATCTTCCCCATGGACAAGTAAATGTAGTTTTTTCTTGGTCATCCAGGTGAATTGGAATTTGGAAAAACTCATTATAACCATGAAGATAACAAAAATGAGAATGTTGAGCCAACCTCTCTAGCATTTGGTCAATAATGGGACGAGGGAAATGATCTTTCCTAGAGGTCACATTAGTTTCATATAGTGAATACACATCCTCCAACCCGTAACCATCCTAGTCGGGATAAGGTCATTATTCTCATTAGTTACTAGGGTCATACCACCCTTCTTAGGCACTACATGTACGGGACTAACCCACTTACTATCTGAAATTGGGAAAATGAATCCCGCATCTAACAATTTTAAGATCTCTTTCTTGACTACTTCTTTCATGATTAGGTTCAATCTCCTTGGAGGTTCAATAGATGGTTTATGTTTATCTTCCATTAAGATTTTATGCATGCACAATGATGGTTCAATGCCAACAAAAGTCATCCATAGTATAACCTATAGCTCTCCTACGCAATTTCAGTTCAGTCAATAGCTTCTCAAGCTCATCATCATTCAAAGATCCATTCACAATCATAGGATATGAAGAAATCGAACCAAGGAAAGCATACTTTAAATGAGAAGGAGGAAGAGGTTTAAGATCAAGTTTAGGAGGACATTTGATGGTTGGATTTGATCCATATAGCTCAACCTTAGATGATTCCAAAGCCATTAAAGACTCTCCAAGACACCTTGAAGCTTCATCAACAACTATTGGACCTTCTTCTTGAAGTTCAAGGACTTCAGATGCTCTAATTTTGGTCGAGACCTGAGTCGAGGTGAGGTGCTGTTGTCCAATCTCGGTCTAGTCCATAGGCCATCTCGGTCGAGATGACCTGCTTGCAACCGAGATCAAGGCCAGTTGTGCTCTACTCTTCAATTTCAGCACTTGGTTCCTCTTCTAGTGCTTCAAATTCAACATTTGGCTCCTCTTCTAATGCATCCAAGGCTTGGATTTCTTAATTACAATTCTTCTCAAGGTCTTCCTCCATCATGATCAAGCTAAAAACTTTCTTTAAGGGGTCCTTGATCAAGATGGAGCTCACAACTTCTCTACTCATCTCTTCATCCTCAAAATTGTAGACATCTTCACCCAAAGCTGGCACCTTCACCATTGTGGACAATTTAAACTTGATGTGCTCTTCTCCTATGTTAAATGAGAGAGTTATATTTTTGCAATCCACAAGGTATATGGATGTGGCTAGAAATGGCCTTCCCAAGATGATGGGAATGGGATAGTCCGCCGGAATGTTCAACACAACGAAGTTTATCGGCACATAGAACTTTGTGAGTTGCACGGGATGTCCTCAAGTATTCCTACCACATGAGTGATGGATCGGTCCACCATAAAAAGCGTCATCTTGAATGGATCTGGATCTCCTAGCCCAACCTTTTTTCATAGTGCAAGCGGGATTATGCTTACACTACCTCCAAGGTTACATAGAGCTTGATATTACACTTCACCAACACCAATCGGCACGCAAAATGAACCCGGATCTTGCAGCTTAGGAGGCAACTCTCCCCTCATGGTTTGTATCAACTCGGAAGATCTCTTTGTCATTCTCACTTCACCATATTCCTCCAACTTCCTCTAGTTGGAGAGTATCTCAAAGTTCTTGTCCAATCGAGCTCTTGCTCGTGATTGAGGGAATGGTAGTGGTGGCTTGTATGGAGGAGGTGGCACATAAATTGGCTCATCTTCCTTGCTCTTGCCTCCTTCATCTTGCCTTGGTTCTTCTTCCACCATCACGTTCTTCCCCTTGTCAACACCCTTGGGCAAAGGATCATTTGTCCTCAGTCCACTCCATGTGGTGATTGCCAATACTTGCCCTCTAGGGTAGTCGTCGGTCCTTCCGGGATGTTTCCCCGGATCTCTTTGTGTCTCACCCATCTTTTGCAACACTTGTGCTTCTAGCACCTTTTGAGTTTTGTTAATGGATGTCACGGCATTCTCAATACCACTCAACCTCCCAAGAAGTTGTTCAAACATCATTTTGGTCCTATCCTTTGAAAGTTGAGCAAAACTAGGTGGAGGCTCTTGGGAAGCCTTAGGCGGCGGTGCTTGGCTTGGTGAAGCGGGAGGGTTCAAAGCACCATACGGGTTTGAGTAGGTGAACCAGGGAGCATTGTGGTTGGTGTGGTAGTTGTTGAAGTTCCGGTTATTGTAATTTCTTGGGCCATGATAGCCCCAATTGATGTTACCCCTTCCCATGTAATTCACATCTTCTTCCTTGGAAGTCAAGTTTGGTTTTTTTTGAACTTGTACTTGAGGAGTTGCTTGATTCTACAAGGTGGTAGCACACAACTAACTCAAGGACTTTAACTCATTGTTGATGGCATCAAGCTTGAAGTTGCTCATGGTTACTTCACGAACTTCATAAGCTCCCAGTCTTCTTCCATCACTCTTCCTATGGGAGTATTTTTCTATCAGCATTCCTTACTTCTATACAAACTCCCAAGCCTCATCCACATTCTTCTCCATAAATGTACCTCCGGAGATTGGAGCTTTAATTGGCTGTCCTCATCCAACCCCTTGAAGTAATCTCCAAAAGCTCTATCTTCGGAATTCCGGGGTGTTGACAATCTAGGAGGAAATCCTTGAATCTCTCCCAAGATTTGTAAAGGCTATATCTATCCTTCATGGTGAAGGCATTTAACTTCCCTCTTAGTTCGGTTGTCTTGGAAGACGGGAAGAACTTTAAACAATCACACCCAATGATTTGATCTTAATCTAGTCCCCGGCAACGGCGCCAAAAACTTGTTGTTCACTAGGAGTGATGCTACAAATCCAAGGCAAGAGTGCCAAGAACTTGTTCGCCCAAAAATGAGAACACAAAGTCTTACAATTTATAACTTGATAATATCTCCTAAACTACCTAGAAAAACACGCAGTGTACGGGTCATAGAGTAGAAAAGGAAGCATTCCGAGGTGGAACACAAAGACAGAGGTGAGATTAAATCATGCAATGATCATGGATAGTGCAAGTCTAAGATAACAAAAGAGAAGGGAATAATGAAAAGAAAATCATGTGTTTTTGGATGGGTTTTTATGGTGATCAAGCAAAGATCATAATTAAGCAACAATGCCAACCAATCAACAACACAAACACAAGATGTAAGATAAATGTATAGAGAACGGATTCTAGAGATTTGGACTTCCAATTATGGCAAGGGCTCAAGCTTCTAATCAAGTTAGCACAAGCTGCGGTATGTTGGGATATAATGTTTCTCTAATGGGATCAATCAGCGGATATGTCTCATGGCCTACTAATCCCGTACCTAAGGTCCTATTACTGAGTAAGTCTCTAGGAACCTAAGGTTGGGAATTCTACACAAACCGGGTCACTACATAGGGGTCAAACCTCTTCTTACCGGGTAAGTCTCGGGAAGGAAGTCCTAAGCAACAATCCTAGCACACTTAATCCAATAGCAGCTTGTGAAGCTCACTACTACCTAACGTTTTTCATGTTCTATATCTAAGGTCGGGAATTACCAGCTAAGTCTCTCCCCTCACTTAGTCTACTAACAAAGGTCACCCTAAGCTAGATTAGGCTCAACAAACACTAGGATTTCAACTCTCAAACTCTCTAACATGAAGATATAACACCATATGAACAACAACTCATACACCTCGGGTGGATAAAGCACATTTCGGCTGAAATGGTTGAAGTACAGGCCGAGATTGTAAACTGAGCTACAAATATTCAGCAAGCAACTATCCTAAGATACATCTAAGTTCAACCTATCATAATCCTAGCCATAACCATTCATCTATCTCCCTAGAATCACTTCCTACTTAGCCAACAACAATTATCTTAAAATTATTCATCAGCATATCATCACACATGCATGCCATAGCTAGATGAAGAGAAAGGAGGCAATATAAAGTAAGAACAAGTTTAATGAGTTTAGAACAAGCTTCAACCATCCAAGAGTAGATTCAAAACAAGCTCAACAATCTCTACAACTTTCCTCACTACAAGACTCTCAAAAACTCACTCTAAAGCTCTCAAAAGGTGTGTTCTTCTTCTTCTATTCAATGGGAGCTTTCTTCTTCTCTTCTCCACACTATAGCTTGCCCAACAAGATTCAAAATTCATTCCAAGGTGAGAATCCTCTGCAAAATGTGTGCAAGCTGCAATATAACACTTCTCCTCCATCATGGGATAGAAATGTCGTGGGCTAGAAGGACTGTGTAAAGTGTCAAGGTGGTCTAGCAGGCGATTTCGGTCCCTTCAGAGGGCATCTCGGCTGAGATGGGTGGGGGCTGGACCGAGATGAGTGGCTGCATGGCTAGGATCATGGCTAAACACAAAGTCATTGCATGGCTCGCACCAACTAAGGTAAATTTGTTCTTCTTTTCTCTAGGCATGCTTCATTGGAACCTTGGATTCGGGCCGTCACGAGGCTTGATCGTCAAATGTGATCAATAATGCTGAAAGTTCCCCAAAATACCTACAAAACCGTCAAATGCTCGTGTAGATATCTATTATGACAAAATGACTTGATTAAGCATAAACGTCCCAAATTTAGGCTAAACCATGCATGGATGAATGCAAAAACTACCTAAAAGAGTGCTTAATCTAGCGTCATAAATCACGTCATCAAATACTAATGAAAGAAAGACTCCAACCGAGTTCTTACAACAACATCAACAATATACAAAACATTACAATAAAACGAAGACTCAAATCCCCAGCTCACCTTATGATGTACGGAACCCCGACTGCCAACTCCTACGGATCACTCGACAACATCCTTAACGTGCAAGCCATCTACAACATCGTTATAAAACCGTTAGCTAACATTATATACGGTAAAGGCAAACACACACATAAGTAATCATAAACACGTAACATTCTCACACACATAAGCCGGTTTATCATCATTTCTTTACGTCATTCCATTACTAATTCCATTTATTAAGATTGTGACACGAAAAATTCTTAAGACTCTCGCCCTTGTCCCGTATAACCAACATGTGTGTTTCGGCGCACCTCCTGCATACCATATGGAGTGCTTCAGTGCCCTCCCCTTTATACCGTGTATGGCTTGGTTGCATAGAACCTCGCAGTCTCCCTCGTGAGCTGGGCAGTGATGTCACCACCCGATAAACATACACTTGGGCCAACAATACATAAAAGATATCTAAGTAAGTCCGTAAACTTACCTCGTCTCCAAGCTAAACCGAGAACAACCGATCTCACTTCCAGTAGGAATGTACTCAAAGCCTGTTCAAAACAAGGAACGTAATCAACATCGCTCCCATAAGCTAGAAGTTTTTAGACTTCTAATCCTATTGGTTACGCTAGAAAGATAGCACCAAAAGCTTTACATTTATAAACTCGAACTAAAATCCTAAACTACCTAACGAAAACCGCAGTGTACGGATCGTTTTGTAGAAAGGAAAGTATTTTGAGGTCGAACACAAGGACTGAGGTGAAATCAAGCCAATCAATGATCAAAGATAGTGTAAATTCAAACTAAGACAAGACAAGGAATAAAGAAATGCAAAACACAATATTTTTGGTTGGTTTTGGGTGATTAAACAAGGATCACAAAATATATGCATACAAATAAGTAAACGACACACAAACACAAAGATAGGAGATAAGGTGCAAATTCTAGAGATTCGAAATTCCGGTTATGCAATGGAATCATGCAATCAAAACATCAAAGGAAAGGTTACGGTTGTTCGGAGTTGGGTGTTTCTCTAATGGGAGCAATTACCAAGTCTCATGCTCCACAAGTCTCGAACCTAAGGTCCTATTACCGGGTAAGTCTCAAGGAACCTAAGGACGGGAATTCTACACAAACTGGTCACTACCAAAGGGTCAAACCCCTCCTTACCGGGTAAGTCTCAAAAAAGGAAAGTCTTAGGCAACGATCCTAGGACATCAATCCAATAGCGGCTGTTGAGGCTCACTACTACCTAGAGTTCATCATCTTATGTATCTAAGAGGCCATTACTGAGTAAGTCTCAAACCTCAAATAGGTTGCTACCAAAGGTTACCCTAAGCTAGATTAAGATCAGCAAATACTTGGATTTCAACACATTTACATCCTAACATGAAGATGCATCAACAATAGAACAACAACACATGCATCTCGGGTGGATCATAGTCATCTCGGCCGAAATGGTATGAAGAACAGGCCAAGATCATGGACTGAGTTAAGGTTTCGAACACAAATCCATCCTAAGCTAACATGCAAGTTCATACAATCATAGTCCAAAGCATAAACATCATTCCTTTACCCTAGAATCACATCTACTTATCCAACAACATACATTTCTAGATCAAACTTCATAAATAAAGCATGCTTGCAAGTCATAGCTAGATAATGAAGAACGAACCAAATAAAAGACATTACAAAGCTCTAATAGAAGTTATCAAATCTTACAAAGGGCCCAAGATGCAGCTCCAAGGTACAAACAATGGAAACCTCACTCAAAACCCTCAAATCTCACTCTTAAACTACAAACTACAATAATCTCTTCTAAGAACACCCACAAGGATGCTTGGAAGATAGCTACAATCCAAAGTGTGTTGGAGAAGAGCTAGAGGAAAATGGAAAACGGGAGGAAGAAGCCACCAAAAACAGCCTGCAATATCACATAAGTACTCCACCAAAAGCAAGGATCATACAAAGGAAGTGTCTACCAAGTGTCGTGGGCTGTCCAAAGAGGAATCCCGGTTGGTCCAAGGAGCATCTCGGCCGAGATGGGTAAGCCTTGGACCGAGATGACACTAAAATAGCCCAAAACACCACTTAAACATGAGTTAGAGCATTCCTTGCATCCAACTAGGGTCCTTGCCTTCTTCTTTCCTCCAAGCATGGGTCATTTGGAACCATAAATCCGGACCATCATGAGGCTCAAACCTCGGATATGATCAATAACGCCTCAAAGGTCCCCAAAACACCTACAAAAACGACAAATGCTCGTGTAGACGTCTATTCCTATGATATGCATGAATTAAGCGTAAACGTCACGAACTAATGCGAAACACATGCATGAAAGGAATGGAAACTATCTAAATGAGTGCCTAAACTAGTGTCATAAATCATTTCATCACTATTGACCTTACAAGATCATAGACTCTCATAATCTAGGATAACACTCACGAACTAACAAAAACACAACCATCATAACACATGCTAGGATACTCACGTCCTAGTCTTCACAATCTCAGCAATCATAATAAGACCACAACCTCACAACCTCAACAAGCCTCACAAGATAACATCCACAATTCAAGCCTTAGAGCGTTCAATCAATCCTCGAACACTCACCTAAGGTTCAAAGCCACTACTTGGCATTTCACATGGTTATGTTAGATCCAATCTAGCCTGATTCTAAGATATAACCTCTCTAGGATAAGAGACGGACACAAGATCGAAGAAGGGGTACTCACTGGGGTAGGTATGCCATCGCGGAACAAGGAAGCGCGGCCGTGGAGAAGAGCAGAAGGTTGCACCTGCAGCCAGGGTTCTGCCAAAGCCGCCCCTACGGCCTAGGGAGCCGCTCCAGCGACCCAGAGGAGCTGCCCCCGCGGCTTAGGCCAGCCACACCTGCGGCTCTAGTGCTGAGGGCACCCCCGCGGCGCTGTCCAACCACGAGTGCGGTCGAACTCCAGAAGAGCAATCCCGATAAGTCTTCGGTTGATTCCTTAATGTGCAGAGGTGCCTCCTAGATGGCTTTCTCCCTCATGGATGTCCATCACATGGATCCACACACCATACCACAGCCTAGATCAGATCCAATCACATGCAACACAAAAGAGGACCAAGCTTGAGAATCCGTGGCTTCCACCATTAAGACTCAAAGGTGAAGAAGATGAAGGAGAGTAAGAGATTACATACAATGCCTCAGGTCCTCTGTTTCTATTCCATATCCAAAATGATCAGCTCCCACGGGAGGAAGAGGAAGCCCCATGGGAGAAGATGTCAAGAGTTCCATAGAAAGAGATAGAGAAAAGAGAGGGAGGGAGAAGGAGAGAGAGAGAGAGAGAGAGAGAGAGAGAGAGAGAGAGAGAGAGAGGGCTGCTCATTTAGAAAAACAACAAAAGGTCAAGCAGCCAAGGCTCACTTACAGAACGAGGGGTCGAAAAACTCAACCAAAGATACCATCTTCCGTTTCCAGTTAGCCTTGTTGGCTCCATGTCTACGCAACTAGATCATCATGATTGACAAGATACCTCAAGTCATACATGTACTCCCTCGATTGACACACATGAAACATGGTAAACATCATCGATTCTTGGTGGCAAGGTCAACTTGTAAGCCACTTCCCAAACTCATTCCAAGATCTCAAAAGTCCAAAAAAAATGTCGGGGACTCAACTTCCCTATAATGCCAAACATTTGACGGCTCACGCC
Source organism: Fagopyrum homotropicum (assembly GCA_033239125.1). NCBI lineage: Eukaryota > Viridiplantae > Streptophyta > Magnoliopsida > Caryophyllales > Polygonaceae > Fagopyrum > Fagopyrum homotropicum. Next base: position 68,287,733 of record BSWB01000005.1, read on the forward strand.
TGTGAAACTCTTTCCTCAACTTGATCTACTCCATATCTGAACTCCAGAGGTTTGCGCCTCTCATCTATAAACGCCTTCTAGCGACTCAACTCAACTAGCATCCGCTCTTGGACCATCGCTAATCGAGCGAGGTCATCTTGTATCTACTCAGGCTATCCACACATGTACTACTCTAAATCCAACACAAAGGTGTACGACACTTCAACACATTTAATGCCTACCAAGGGTCATCCCGAACGGCGCATGTCAATTATAATAATACAGAATCTTGAACAAAGGGAAGTGTTAGGATCACAAGCTGTCATGAAATGCAAATGGTACCCAAAGCGGCATGATCATGCTGCCAAAAATTCCGAGGTGAATCGCCCACCTTGATCCGAGACGATGGTACTCAGTATCCCAGGTAATCTCACTATGAACTTAGTAGCTTCCACAACTAGCCAACACATCGGCTCTGTTTCCCGATAGTGTATAAAACACGTTGTCTTTGTCGGTTGGTCTACTACAACCCAACTTGCGTCACAACTCTTACTCGGTCTAAAACTGGTAATAACATTTATGGAGGTATCCTCCCATTCCCATTATGTAACTTGCGGTGAATGAAGTTCTCTTCCCGTCTTATGGTGCTCAAGTTTTACCTGATGACGGGTCGCATACTGGCTATGTACTTAGCCACATCAGGCTTAAGCCCGCCTCACCAATGTGAACATCACCAATATGGATACCTCTTACCAGCACCAGGGTGAACTAGTAAGGGTAGTGTGAGCCTCCTAAGGGTTCTATCTCGGCTTGTCGTTATATCTACACATAGACGCTCATGGCGTCTCAAGACACTGTCAACCCATAAAGGTAACAATGGTGTCTCTCCTCGGGACCTTCTATCCCGGATCTTCCTCAAGGCCATACAAATCCCGCACTTATGTCAGACCTCTTTAAATATCATCTAAGTTAATAAACTTCAGTTGAACTGTCAGTTAAGTTTTTGCTTCCTCTCGAAGTGTCCACTTACTAAGGGTGTTGGTGACCACATTCAGCTACCGCGAATGATATAAAATCACCTGAATGAAGTCCTTAAACAATTTTAGCCATCACGTCTGGTGGGTATTCAGCTCTTGTTGAGTTAAAATATATATATCATAATCTTATCTTCCATACAAGACTAGCATGTCCCTTCATAACAAAAATACCGACATCATTTTAAGTGCATACATTAAATCGGCTAAATCTGAACCCTTTATCTGTAATTCTCCTCATATTCCCAAAGTTGTCAAACACATATGTGAAACCTTTCTTGTTACTTCATTTGCATCCCAAGCCGCGCTTGGATGCATCACTATTTGTCACCAAGTCCACAAGACTCTTTGTTTGTGCAAAAGATATCGGAGTCTAGATCACTCACCTCTGCTGCTTTTCAAAGCTCCACGGACATGGCTCAGACCATACCATTCTCGTATACTTCCTCTGAAAGGAAGGGCATTGAAACCATTTCACAACTCGGTAGTTATAGCCCATCAACCTAAAAGTTGCATACCTCCTCCACATTCCTTGGAGGTAGCACCGAAAATACCACCTTGGTCTTTGTTGGATCAACTTGATCTCTCCCGTTGTCACTACATGTCCTAGGAAGTCACTTTAGACGTCCTAACTCCCACTTAGATAACTCCGCTGATAAATATCATCCCGCATAACTTGTATTATTGTCATCCTGTGTCAACCTTGTTTCTCTCAACTCTGAGAGTACAACAAACCCTTATCAAGAGTCAAAACTTACAGAATCATTCGTACATCTCGCACATCAGTAATGTCATGAATAACATTAGGTTATGGTCCACCTTGGAACCTCCTGAAAAACCACACGTTGTACACCACCACTGTAATCCGATTTTGAAAATCGATTGATAGTCATTTATAAAATCTCAAAGCTCGTCGATCGTACTCGTGAGCTCAAACAGCTTCATCACAACTAGTAGTGACCATACCGGTCCAAAAATGCCGTCTTACGTAGGTCCTTTCTTTTCTTACCCTTAGTTAGTAACATCCCGACTTCAAGTCGGTCATATAAAACATTGGAATCATATGCAACTAGTCTAACGAGCCGTCCACTACAGCGATGATACCTCTACTTGTCGTACACCATACGGATATCTCGATAATCATAGTACAGCTTCACCGTCCCGTCCTTTTCCTCATCACTGTACCAGTATGCCCTATGGGAAATGCTAGAAGAAATTCTCCATTCAAAACCACTGAAATTTCCAACTCATTACTTCTCATGTACTAACATCCTAATCTCAAAGCTTGTAGCGTCACTATAATCTCGGTCATCCGATTCACACCATGGCCACCACGGCTCCTTCGGGTGAGTCTAGAAACTTTGACTTATATCTTGTTCGGGACAACAACATATAATATGTTTCATTAGCACGAAAATACCATGCATCCTCTTTATATATTTTCCCTTTGCGTAAGTCAATAAAGGGCCATTACAATCCCTTGTTGGCTTACACAACTAGGCGTTAGGAGTGTAGAAGCGAGAGTTCAACGGCTTGTGGTTGTTAGGGATTCACCCAGTGGGGCTAGATCGGTGCGAATAGACTAGTTACTAAGTCGTATCTCCAGGTCAACTAGCTCTTCTATTAGGCTTCCTCATGTATGTGAAAAAGTACTACAATATATACTTAAGTCTTTCCATAAATAAAAGCTTCTTGTTGCGTCTCTCATCCTCTTGGGACCAACATCTACTCATACTTCTTTCTTCTTGGCATTTCTTAGCCTTATCATCATAACGGAAACCGGTTAACTCCACTAAGGAAATTATACCATGTGAATCTTCACTATGCAATTCTTCTCGTAACTCTCATATGTCTGAATAAGTCAACCCGCCAATATTCTCGTAAAATTGACACTTCATCTTCTGGTACCTCCGTAAGCTTAACTTACGGGTCTCTTAAATCTTTCACAATTTGTTCGACCATACTTCTCATCTTGACCCTCGTGCTTAGGAGCGCCTATGCAACACTTGCCTTAATTGAATGCTACTTTTCTCCTCGAGCGAGACTATATTCCTCGCCACTTCATTCGCGTCTTCAGTTTGTCGACACGGCACTTGGAAGAATCATAAGTTTGTTGTCTCTAGTTGCTTTATTAATGTTCCATTATTGTTTCCTCAGAACTACCCTCATGTCTTCATGTCGCCTTCGTACTTGTATAGGTTTCATCTCGGTTTTGCTTAAGTTGTCTCGAGGTTTCCTTCTACTATTTTGTCATTGCTGTTAATGTCTTCATTAGCCTTCACATGGTTACTTTGACATCCTCAGAAGGAGTCCGATGAAACGCCAAGGTGTTCGTCAGAACGTGATGCTCAACTCCGTACTTGAGAATACTCATCCTCGTATGCACACTATCCTAAGCCAAACGACGTCGTCCAAGGTCGATGATATCTTTCTATCATCTTAACTATAAGGTCCCATATTTCTATATGCTACTACATATCATAAGCACGTATATATGTCTATATAAGACCCATATTAACAAAACAAACAACATAACAAATCCAGGAAATCCACAACTAAGCTGTCGAGATCTGCGGATGGAGTGGGCATCCCGTACATTCTATCCCAAACCCTACTATGCTCGTGATTTGAAAACGAAATTCAAATTTAAAACTCAGAACCCTTATTTCTATTCGGCCTTTAGAAGATTGTGAGTGCCATTGTTGTCAACCTAGGGCTTTGATACCATATTTTAACACCCAAATCCGCGGGACTCAGAGTGTTGTTGGTGGAGACCTCATAATGGGTTTCGACCCTTATCTTGACAACAATTTCACGGGATCTTGCAACAAGGAACAAGTAAAAGGCCAAAACCGAAATACATTTCATGCAATAGTTATGATTTCCGAATACAAATGAAAGAAAGACTCCAGCCGAGTTCGTAAAACAACATCAACAATATAAAAAACATTACAATAAAACGAAGACTCAAATCCCCAACTCGCCCTATGATGTACGGAACGTCGGCTGCCCACTCCTCCGGATCACTCGGCAACATCCTTCACCTGCAAGCCATATACAACATCGGTATAAACCGTTAGCTAACATTCTAAGTATTAGAAAGACGGTAAAGGAATACACACATACGTAATCATAAACACGTAACATGCTCACACGCACAAGCTGGATTATGATCATTTATTTACGACATTCCATTAATAGTTCCAATTATTAAGATTGTGACAAGAGAAGTCTTAAGACTCTCGCCCCTGTCCCCGTATAACAACAAGAGTGGTTTGGCGCACCTCCCGTATACCGTATGGAGCGGTGTAGTGCCCTCCCCGTATACCGTGTATGGCCTGGTCGTAGAGAACATCCCAGTCTCCCTCCGCAGCTTGGTAGTGATGTCACCGTCCGATATACATACACTTGGGCAAACAATATATATATAAGTCATCCTAGTCCGGTTTCATAGTTATAACAAAGCGTAACACACACCACCATCACACATCAAATTAATACATATAAGTTATCTAAGTAAGTCCGGAGACTTACCTCGTCTCCAAGCTAAACCGCGAACAACCGATCTCACTTCCCGTAGGAATATACTGAAAGTTTGATCAAAACAAGGCACATAATCAACATCTCTCCCATAAGCTAGAAGTCTTTAGATTTCTAGTCCTATTGACCTTACAAGATTTTACACTCTCATAATCTAGGATAGCACTCCAAGTCCTCACGAACTTACAAAAACACAACCATCATAACACATGCTAGGATATTCACATCCTACTCTCCACAATCTCCACAATCATAAGACCACAATCTCACACCCTCGACAAGCCGTACATGATAACATCCACACTTCTAGCCTTAGAACGTTGAATCAATCCTCAAACACTTACCTAAGGTTCAAAGCCACTACATGTGATTCCACAAGGTTTATCTAGATCCAACCTAGCATGATTCTAACACATAACCTCACTAGGATAAGAGATGGACACAAGATCGAAGAAGGGGTACTCACTGGGGTAGGGACGTGGTCGCGAAACAAAGAAGCGTGGCCACGGAGAAGAGAAGAAGGCTGCACCGGCAGCCTGAGTTGTGCTCGAGCCGTCCCTGCGGCCCAGGGGGCCGCCCCCATGGCTCAGGCCAGCCGCCCCTGTGGCTCTGGTGCTGAGGGCGCCCCCACGGCGCTGTCCAACAGTGGGTGCGGTCGAACTCCAGAAGATCCTAACGAGTCTTTGGTTGGTTTCTTGATGTTCAGAGCTGCGTCCAGGTGGCTTGCTCTCAAGTGGACGTCCATCACATGGATTCACACACCACACCATTGCCTAGATCGGATCCCCTTACATGCAACACAAAAGAGGACCAAGCTTGAGAATCCATGGCTTCCACCATTAGGGCTCACAAAGAAGAAGATGGAGGGGAAGAGATTACTTACGCATCTCGGATCCGCTGATTCTATTCCATATCCAGAATGAGCAGCTCACACAAGAGGATAGGAATCCCCATAAGAGAAGATACCAAGAGTTCCAAAGAAAGAGATAGAGGAAGAGAAGAGAGGGTAGGAGAAGAAGAGTAACGTGCAATGAAAGCGGCGAGAGAGAGTATTGCTCATTTAGGGAAAGAACAAAAGGTCAAGCAGCCAAGGATGACTTAGAGAACGAGGGGTCGAAAAGAAGGAAACGAGAGGTCGGAAAGAAGATGGAACAAAAATCCCTTTCACTTAGATCACCGCACTTGCGGTACGACTAAGCCGCAAGGGCGGTGGCCACCACTAAAGACTATCAAACCGCTCTCCTACGGGAACTAAAATTCCGGGCATTACACATGAGTCATGTTGGTTCTAGTTTTCTTGGTTCTCATGTCTGTGACCGTGCATTTGGTTACCCCCGACGGTACATACACAAATTTTAATTCTGTTTTCGGTTTGTTTCACACTTATTTCATCTAATTCATCATTTCATGATATTTAGGTTTGTTCATTAATTTTTAAAAATTATCCAATTTTAAGGTGTAAATCATAACCTTTAAACAAGTGGTTGTATTACAATCACTATCATAACCACCATCATGCTCAAAATATATTGTATATCAGATAAATAAATAAATGAGTCTCATCTTCAAAGGTCATCATCATGACCATTGCTTACCAAACATTTTGTATGTAACCACAATGAGACTAGAAATCACATTGTGTGTGATAAATAAATATGCCATATTATTATGTTAATTGTTTTTACCAAGGTTTCAAAAACACAATTGTAAGACCCTATTGAAACCAAAAAGAGAGTTTGTACCGCACAAATAGATCATATATATCTTTTCTCACAATAATCTTATTTCATATAATAAGTAATAATTTAACTTGACAGTAATACGCACGTACGTATGACGAATGTTTTGTGAAATGCGTAAGAAAAAATGTAACACGCCGAATCGACGGGACTCGGAGCGCTACGGGCTAGGATCTCATAATTGATCCTGACCCTAGCCTAACAACAAGTTCATTAGATCGTACAACAAGGCACAAATAAATATAAAATCAAATACATAAAACTATAGAATCATATTTCAAAAGTATATACAAAACCACCACCGAGTACAAAACGGCAATATCAAACATATGTATACATCCACATCCAAAAAACCTATACACGTCCTAAGGTATGGAAGCCTCGGCTGATCACCCACCAGATCACTCGGCAGCCTTCCTAACCTACAAAACATCTACAACTCGGTACGAAACCGTTAGCTAACTGTTCATGAATAAGAATAAAGGTAATACGCATACAATCATATTATCACATCATCATATGAAATGCTCACATACATCAACCTTGTTCTTCCTTTCTGAATCAGATAGATTCATATCTGAAAGAGGTTGACAATAAGTTCTTTCCAAATTGACCATTTCTTCCTTTGTTAGAGGTGTTCCAGAAATGTTTGCGAAATGTTCTTTCCAAATTGACCATTTCTTCGTTTCCAAATTGACCATTTCTTGTGGAAAATAGTTAGGTATGAATATGTTTGATACCTATGACTCAATTGGTGACTAATTCAACTTATTTTGTGACACGAGGAGTACCCAGAACCTCGTCTTTGTCCCCTTTAACACAGGTTTGGAATAGGTGATCAAGCCTCACCTCCTGGTGGACTGGTCGTAGTGAACCCCCTTCGCTCTCAACGAGCTTAGAGAAGTTGTCACGATCCAGTTATAATGCACTTGGACCAATTAAATGTATATATATGGTCATCCTAGTACGGTTAGGTTGTCAATGTAACATTCATATGCGCAAACACCACTAATCACAATCACTCCAATCAATAAACGTCAGCTAAGTAAGCCCAAAGGACTTACCTGTCACAAGGTAGTCCTAAACAGTGGTCACGGTTTCCCTTCGAGGAAACAATCACTGCCTGTATAAAAAAGGCACACAAATATCAATCATTATCCACAGGCTAGGAGATTGCACCTCCTAAACTTCAAGATCTCGCAAGAACATAACCATGACACAATCCACAGTATCAATATCCTCAAAGATCATAACTATCAATCTATAAACTCAACATCTCACAATTCCTCAAACCTCTCAAGGTATGATCTAATCAACATTCCTCAATCTCAATTCTAATCCTAATTTAATTAATTAACATTTAATTAATTAAATTAACTTTCACCAAAATGATGTTTTGCCCGCAGGCAATTTTTGAACCCACCTGTCATCAGATTTCATCAAACAAATGGCCCATAAACACCATAATAATATAACGAGCATAATAGAATTTCCAATGATCCATTTTGACAAGCCTAAGATCAATTTATGCCAACTCACAATACGGAAAATGAATAAAATCATAACTTAATCGTTACTAACCCAACTGACGATCCCAAAGAAGATTCGGAATCACAACGATGTAGGCTACGCTCGGATACTATCAAATTCAACGGAATCTGAGCGACGGAAATGGCCCAGTAACATATATAATCGACCAGATCATCACATGCTCAGAAACACAAAAACTCGGTACCAAAATGAAGAGAATGAAGAGAATGAAGAGAGGAATCCGAAAAGTCAAACGGATTTGAGTTTGACGGTTGAGAGAAATCTGAACTTTTACGAGGAAACGTGAAAGGAAATGAATTAATAAATGATTTTCCGCTATTTATAGCGAAGACGATAATCATCCTTTAGCGAAGTCGATAATTATCCTGTGACCGATCCAAAGGCGGGTTGAACCCCCTCCTCCATACTTCTCGAAATTGGAATAATAAATCTGGAATATTATAGGGATTATTATTCCGCAACTGCCACGGAAAATGCATAATCCTAAGTTGTCTTTCTTAGCCGCTAAGTAACATAATAACAACTTTTTTGTCGTTTTGCCTTTCCATGATATTTCATATCTAGGATATGTCCAATGTCCTAATCATTTCTCTCAACTACATTTTTATTAATTGAGGCTCCCAAATGCTCCAAATAACACCGGTGGGTAAAAATAATTACCCGGGGAAAAAGTGAAAAACATCCCATAAGTCCAAAATTAGGCCAGGAACATAATGGCGGGACTCATACTCATCAATTATGCACTATTCGTGATGAAGGATCATCTGAGCTAACTCCATCTTCACCACCTCAAGGGACTCTAACAAGAGCGCAAGCTAAACGTCAAGCTGAGATGTATGCTCTTTTCCTAAACATGGTCCATGAAGCTCAACCAAGTCCACCTTCATCAAGTCTAAGGACCATCTTGTGGATCAGCCACGAACACATCCCAGCCAAGATGATCAATGTAGCTTAAATTGTATTTCTAGTTGCTGGACAGGCCTTGGGACGCATTTCAAAGGACAGACAGAGGCCTTGAAATCTGATACAAGGGGTTTCACTTGTGTACATGTGCATCGCTGGAACATTCATTTAAGCATGTTGACGTGAGAGGCTGAATAGGAGAGTTTAATTACGCCTAACTGTGTTCTATGTTTGCTGGGTTTTATTTAACTCTCTCCCAATGTAATTATTGTAATTAGTTTTTTTTTTCTAGAAGAAAAAGGCCTAGGATGTATATAAAGCCTTTTCTCTCTTCTTTTGTAGGCAGACAAGTTTTATACAAGTTTTGCTGAGAGCATTTCAGAGTTGAATCCAAGATAATTCAATCATTCTTGTCTTGTGAGTTTGTGTGTGTGATCTTGCTTTCTCGTTCTTGTGTATGTCAATCTCCTTCGGGATTGGTATTGCAAGTCGAATAAGGCACCCTCTTCGTGCTCTCGATTCTCAGTTCGATTGTAAGGAGTTGTAAGAAGCGCGGTCGAATCTTCACTGGTTTGGTTCTTGGATCTCGAATCCAAGGGTTCTATCATTGTTCCTTTCGGTTCTTCTTGTCCCTTTCTGTTTTCTCGTTTTCATTGATGTCCATGTTTGTTAATTTTGAGTGTTCTTCATTCTTCAAAATAGGTTGTTCGTCTAGATCCGTTCTTCGCGGCTAATCCCCGTATCAATTGGTATCAGAGCATAGTTGACGTCCAACCACCAAAAAGAGTCGGTAAATCAATCATAAAATAACAAAAAAGAGTCTGTTTTGATCATTGCAATTCATCATTGTCTTTTGTTTGAGTCTATTTCCGTTTCTCTCTTCTACTCTAAGCTTTGTTTGAGTCTAACGAGTTTGTTCCTTGTTTATGAGTTCTTGACACCGGAAACTACCATAACACTAGCACCAACCACCACAACACCACCATCAACCACCATTTTTCCTCAGCCACATTAGCCACACTTAAACCAGTTAAACAAAAACCAAACGTGGCTGTTTCTCTTCCTGCATCCAGTAAACGCAGAATTGGAGTTTATTCAGCGTGTTTCCTACAAATCCGGCGCAGATCTTGAAGCAGTTGTTTTCCTCCTACAGATCTAGCATGTTGATTCAGTTGCAACAAATCTAGGAGCTGAGATCTGATCTTATCCTGAAGATTTGCAACAACTTGGCACACATTTATCTATAAACAAAATTTTGATTTATTTCTTTCAATTTTTATCGTTTATTTTTCTTTTCTGATTTCCTGAATCATAAAGTTCAAAAAAAAAAGAGAAGAAAGAAATCCGAAATTAAAAAAAAAGGAAAGAAAAGGAATCACATTTTTTTCTTTTCATTCTAGTTTATTGTTTTTTTTTCATTCTTTCTTATTCATAGTTTGTAATTAGCCTAGTGTTACAACATTTTTCTTTAGTGTTATTCAACAACAAAGAGGACTTCAAGAAAGGACTTAAGTCAAGTATCTCGTCTCATTCGAAGGAAGAACCAAGCATCTCGTTGAACCTATCTAGCCACACCTAGCTACTGTCCATTTTCGGCCATCAAATACCATAGCTCAGCCTTCCTTAACCTCATCCTACGGTGTCTAGGGTTCATGTTATATTTTTTGATTCTTGTTATACTATGTAACATAGGACTTGGAGTATAAAACTAGCACTTAGTACTATGGTCTATGTAGAGTTATGTAAATGAGTTCATATGATAGGTTGCTATCTGTTGGGTCTAGATGCCTACTATGATCCAATGTTGCCACTTAGTTAGACTAATTAAGGTAGCTTGGTGATTAAGTATGGTGACTAGTTCATCCACATTGGTATTCTATCATATGGGTTAGTTGATGCTTAGATGTAATGTGTGTTTATGTATGTTGTGTGTACTTCTCCGGCTGGAAGTTGAAGGTTGTGCTTGGCGGCCCAAAACTGAAGCCCATCTCCTTGATCCAGTTTGAAGGCCTGCTTGTCTGGTTTGTTGGTAACTCGCTCACTTAAACATCTGAACCGGGTTTAATGGGATTTAAGTAAATGCATTGTAAAACGCTATGTTTGGACTTGGATGAGCCTATATATATATATATATATATATATATATATATATATATATATATATATATATATATATATATATATATATATATTATATATACTCACAAAAGCAGCTCTTAAACCCTAGATCGAGAGCTTGAGTGCTTCGTCCACAGAGAAAAAGAGAGAGAGAGAGAACAGAGAGATAGAGAAGAAGGCGGATCTTCCAAATCTTGCTTTGAGCAAGAAGGATCCGTATAAGAAAAGAAGGAGAAGAGAGATTTGTTATCTCTTGGTTATCTTCTCACCATTGCTTCGTTGGTTTGCAACAGGGACGAAGATCAATCTCAGATCTTCGTCAAGGTGCCTTGAGGGGGTTGTAACGACCGGATTTTTCGTTACGCTAGGATAGGGTTAGAGGAGGGTAGAAGCCGGGCGCAAGGGCTCATGCCCTTGCGGCTTTGGCGACGCAGTCGTGTAGGCCGCATGTGCGGCTAGGATTCCCGCAGGGGTGGTGACACACGTGGGTGGGGTAGCAGCGTTTTGGGAAACCGTTCACCTTCCGATCCTTTTAACTCCTCTCTTTAATGCCATGGGAAGTTGTTGGCTGAAGACCCTTTGATATCCTTCCTCTTTTATGCAGCCAACCCTTCTCCTCCTCTAATTTTTCCACTCACGTTACTTTCCTTCCTCCTACCAACTTCATACTCTTTCACCTTCCTCTTACACCTTTCTCCTCCATTCTTCTCTTGGAGTACTCCAGCTTGGATCCACCATTCGTGAGGTTGGGACTGCAGTGACGGGATGTGGGTAAGGCACCTTCCTTTCTTCTTCTTTCTTTCTTCTTCTTCTACTTTCTTCCTTCCCCTTCCATGGCTTGAATGGAAGACACTCTTGAATTCTTGCTCAACGATCTATCGTTGTTTTGTTGGTTCGATGACGAAGATAGACCCTAGAAGGAGGCTAACAACAAGTGAGAGAAGTGGAAGACATTCATAGCACCAAAGGAGACCCTAAAGGACCGGCTGTACAATCGAAGAACTCAGCAGACGGACTTTCTGCACAAACAGGCGTAGGGGCGGATTCACAAAGGCGTAGGGGCGGCTTCTGTCAAGCACAGTGGCGGACCTAGATCGGTGTAGGGGCGGACCCAAATAGGTGCAGGGGCGGCTCAGGCAGGTGCGGGGGCGGTTTTGGTCCAGTGAGTCCCGAATCTCGTTCTTTCCTTTTCTTCTTTCATTCCTTAGATTCGTTATACCTTAGAAGCATGTTAGACTGGCTTAGGGTAGTTGAACTGGAATGCTTTAGAGTGGTTGGACCTTAGAGGTCTAGTGTGAGTACATGAGTCTTGTGGTGGTATGTTGTTGAGGGTTTGTTTTGAGCTTTGTGGAAGCAACCTTTGTGTATATCATTATGTTGAGAGTTGGATAGGTCACAGACGGGGAGGATAGTCTTCTTGGACTGGGTGGTTGAGGAAGTTGGGCTTAGAAGTCAGTGGACTAGAGTGTGGTTTGATTGTGTGCCTTGTCTTGAACAAGCGTTGTACGTTTTCCCGAGGGAACTTACGAGTGAGGTGTTCGTGTGCGCTTCGAAGACTGGAAGTCTACGGACTTACTTAGCTGGCTTCTTGTATGAGTGTAATGTGTATGAGTGGTGTTTGATAGTCATGATAAACAACGAAACTGGATTAGGCCGAGTTATTTATTTACGTAATTGACCGAAGTGTATGATAACGGGTCGTCACATCATCTGCCTAGCTCTTGCGAGAGTCTCGGAGGTTCCTTGTACCAGCCCAGACAGGTAGACGGTCAGATGCATTAGCACCATTCCTCGTTGGTAAACGGGATCACGGGCGAGGTTTGGGAATCCCTCGTGTCACAAAATAAGTATCATTAGTAATGACATATTACCTAATTAAAGATAACAAGAGGATTGAGTGTTGCATGTTGATTGTGTATGTTGTGTGTTTGTGCTCATACCTTTATACTTATGCATAGATGGCTAGCTAACGGTTTTATACCGCTTGTAGATACTTAGCAGGTTAGAGAGGCGATCGAGTAATCCGGCGGTAGTGGGCAGCCGCGGTTCCGTGCATTACAGGACGGGACTGTTATCTTTTTATTTTACGATTGTTGAGACTTATGTTATTACTTTGGTTTTGAGATTTGGCCGGATTGTTTTCAGATTTGTACCTTTTTCTTCCGCTCATGTTATAAAACTATGGGTTTTGCCCTTTTATTTGTACCGTGTTGTAAGGTCCGATGAAGTTGTTGCCAGGCTAAGGGCGGGGACCCATTGTGAGGTCCCAGCTCATAGCATTTCGAGTCCTCTAGGATTTGGGGTGTTACAGGGGCTTTTCTTCACCTTTGCTTCTTTGTATCTACTGAGTTCTCTATGTTTGCTTTCTTTGCTAGACCATAGGAAACGTGCTAGTATCTCTTGTCCTGTGTCTGTAATATGTGTTCTTGGAAACCTAGTGAAACCCCAGACCGGATCTCCCCTCTTGAGGTCTCGCAGAGTAGGGGTATTTTCATACCACCAAACTGCGTCAACAAATTGCTTGTGTGCTCATTTGTTTGTGTCTTTAGTCGGATCTACGACTAAGAAGTTCAGAATTCCTAGAAATAACATTCACAAATTGGTATCAGAGCTTTTTGTGAGTCTTTTCTATCAAGTTTGTCAAACCCTAAAAATTGGGGTTTTTTATGTATTGCTTGGTATCTATGTATATCTTGCCTTCTTATCTTGCTTCCGCTTGTTGGTTTGCCTTGTGTGGTTAAATCTCCTCTGATTGATACTTGTAGTGCTCATCTTGGTTGGTTTTTTGGTTGTTGTGTATATCTTTGCTTGCCTTACATACCTCTCCCCCTTACATGCATTCTCTTTATCTTGTCTGATTATATCTGAAATTTTCTTTTATTGTTTGCAGGAAAATAAAATATGACAAAAGCTAGCATCAGACTTAAGCCATATGATGGAGTCTCTAACTTCATCATGTGACAGGTCAAAATGAAGGCCATACTGACCAAGGAAAAGTGTTGGAGGGCCATAACTAGTGGCTATTGGCAGAAACTTCTCTAGCCAGGAAAATGGAAATGGACGAACAAGCACATGTTGAGATCATGATAAGGTTGACTGACGACGTGGCTCGTCAGTTTGTAAGTATCTCATCTGCTAAGCCTTTGTGGGATACTTTAGAAAAACAATATAACAAAAAATATTTGCCCTCAAGGATATCTACTTTACATAGGTTATTTACATTTAAGATGGATTTAAACTTGACCTTGAATGATAACCTAGATAGATTTCTAAAAATGGAAATGGAGTTAGAAAGATGTGATGACACTATTAAAGATACTCATCTTGCTGTTATCCTGCTTGGTTCTTTACCTTCCCAATTTGACACCTTTAGGGATGTTATTCAATACAGTACTGAAACTTTGACTAAGGCTAAGATCATTGAATCTATTGTTGATAAAAATGAATCCATGAAAATCTTTAAGACTAAACCTAATGATAAGAAATCTGAAGTTAAGTATGAAGTCTTAGTGACTAAAGGGAAGTTTAAAAAGAACAACAAACCAAGTAAAAAGGATAAGAAAGATGAATTCTATGACAAAAACCCTCATAGTGAAAATGACAAGAAAAATAAAAAATGTTTTTACTGTCAGAAAATTGGTCATTTTATAAATGATTGTAGAAAGAAAAGGAAAGATGAATCTAGTAAAGAAACTATTGAAAATAATGTTTCCTTGTTTGAAAATATTCATGCTCAATATTCTTGTGAACTGTTGATGTGCGCTATTCCTTTCAAATGCAAATCTGATGATTGGATATTAAATTCTGGATGTACCATGCATGCTTGTCCTGATAGATTTCTTTTCTGTTCTTTAGATATTTTTTATGGTGGTGATGTCATGTTAGGAGACAATACTGCCTTAAAAATTAAAGGAATAGGAAATATACCTATGTGCACCTTGTGGCATAGCAGATTAGGGCATATAGGGAACAATGGCTTGCTTCAGTTACATTAACAAGGCATCTTAACTAATCAACTGACTAATCTTATCTTTTGTGAAAATTGTGTGTTTTGTAAAGCTAATAAAAACAGTTTTAATAAATCTTCATATAAGGCTAATAAACCTTTAGAATATATACACTCAGACCTATGGGGCCCTGTTCATATAGAAACTGTAGGTGGAACGAAATATTTCATTTCTTTTATTGACCACTATTCTAGAAAAGTTTGGATATACGTGTTAAGAACAAAAGATGAAGCCTTTGAAAGCTTTAAAAACTGGAAAATTGCAGTTGAAAATGAAACTGACTTAAAGATTAAATGCCTTAGAACTTGTAATGGCCTAGAGTTTTGTAATGCTAGTTTTAATGAATACTGTGAAACAAATGGCATTAAAAGACATCTAACTGTCCCTTACACTCCTCAACAAAATGGTACAGCTGAAAGGATGAATAGAACTCTTTTAGAAAAGGCTATATGTATGCTTATAGGTACTGGTATGAAACATAGCCTATGGGGTGAAGCTGTAACTACAACAGCTTACCTCATTAATAGGTCTCCCTCCTTTGTAATAGACTTTAGGACACCCCAGAAATTATGGACTGGAAGGAAGCCTAGTATTACCCACCTAAGGCCCTTTGGGTGCACTACATATTCCCATATAATACAAGGGAAGTTGCACCCAAGAGCACAAAAGTGTGTAATGGTAGGCTATCTTGAAGGTGTTAAGGGCTATAAACTTGTTCTCAATCGAAAAATTGGAAATTAGTCATGCAAGATGATAAAGATTCCATGATTGTTAACAAAACTTTGGTGTTAATAGCTAAACCTGAAAATGCTAAACTTGTGCCTTGTAAATTGATTTATAAACTAAAGGAACCTACCAAACTGAATGAACCACCTAGATACAAAGCTAGGCTAGTTGCTAAAGGTTTTACTCAAAGAGAGGGAATTGATTACACTGATATATTTGCTCCTGCTATCAAATATAAAACCATGAGATTGTTGCTTGCTTTTTCTATTGTGCATGATTGGGATATAGAACAAATGGATGTAAAAACTGCCTTTTTACATGGTAATCTGGATGAAACTATCTATATGAAACAACCTGAGGGTTTTGTAGATAAATCTAAATCTGATCATGTTTGCTTGCTTAAAAAATCCATCTATGGCTTAAAACAGTCACCTAGACAATAGAATCTTAAGTTTGATGAATGCATGAAAAACTTAGGATTTTTAAGAAGCAATTATGATTACTGTTTGTACTTTAAAGGCATATCTTCCATGAATCCCTTGTTTGTGTTGTTATATGTTGATGTTATATTGCTCATTAGTAAATCTACTATGTTGATTGTTGGTGTTAAAATGGATTTAAAATCTAATTTTGACATGAAAGATATGGGTCCTGCATAGAAAATATTAGGTGTTAAAATCATAAGGGATAGAAAGCATAAAAAGATGTGGTTATCTCAAGTTGATTATATTGAAAAAGTTTTAGAAAAGTTCAATATGAAGCATGCTAAACCCACTTCTATACCCTTAGGAGGGCACCTTGATTTAACTAAGCAACACTGTCCCAATAATCAAGCTGAAATTGATAAAATGGCAAATATTCCCTATGATGTGGTTGTTGGTTCTATCATGTATGATATGTTATGCACTAGACCTGATCTTGCTTTTGGTATAAGTGTGTTGAGTAGATACATGTCTAATCTTGGTGAATTACATTGGACTGCTATGAAATATATTATTAGATATATCAGTGGAACTAAAGACTTGTGTTTGATGTTTTCTAAGCATGGTAATATTGGTGAAGTGTTTGGTTATGTAGATACTGATTATGCCAGCAATAAGGATAATAGAAAATCTACCACTGCTTATTTTTACACTTGGACTGATAATTGTGTTTCATAGAAATCTCAACAATAATCTGTGGTTGCTTTATCCTCTACTGAAGCTGAATATATTGCTCTTGTTGAAGCTTCTAAGGAAGCTATTTGGCTTAAGGGTCTTGTTAGTGAAATATCTCATAAACCTTGTGTTCCTGTAATTCATATGGACAGTCAAAGTGCATTGTATTTGTGTAAAGATCCTGTTTATCATGAAAGATCTAAACATATTGATGTTAGAAATCATTTCATTCGAGATAAGGTTAAAAAGAAGCACTTCTTAGTTAAGAAAATTAAGGGTGACTTGAATCCTGCTCACTTTGGAACTAAAAGTGTAACTGCTGATAAATTTGCTTTTTTGTAGAAATTTTCTATAGATTTTTTAAGTTCCTTGAGTGTTGAATGCAGGTTGTAGACTGATGACGGACAGGAATGATGGTCTTAGGCACACTATTGCGGAACAGAGTCAGATTACATTGATACAAGAATCAGGAGGGCATTTGTTATGTTTTTTGATTCTTGTTATACTATGTAACATAGGACTTGGAGTATAAAACTAGCACTTAGTACTATGGTCTATGTAAAGTTATGTAAATGAGTTCATATGATAGGTTGCTATGTGTTTGATCTAGATGCCTACTATGATCCAATGTTGCCACTTAGTTAGACTAAGTAAGGTAGCTTGGTGATTAAGTATGGTGACTAGTTCATCCACATTTATCATATGGGTTAGGAGATGCTTAGATGTAATGTGTTTTTATGTATGTTGTGTACTTCTCCTGCTGGAAGTTGAAGGTTGTGCTTGGCGGCCCAAAACTGAAGCCCATCTCCTTGATCCAGTTTGAAGGCCTGCTTGTCTGGTTTGTTGGTAACTCACTCACTTAAACATCTGAACCGGGTTTAATGGGATTTAAGTGAATGTGTTGTAAAACGCTATGTTTGGACTTGGTTGAGCCTGGATATATATACTCACTGATGCAACTCTTAAACCCTAGATCGAGAGCTTGAGTGCTTCGTCCACAAAGAAAAAGAGAGAGAGAACATAGAGATAGTGAAGAAGGCGGATCTTCCAAATCTTGCTTTGAGCAAGAAGGATCCGTATGAGAAAAGAAGGAGAAGATAGATCTGTTATCTATTGGTTATCTTCTCACCATTGCTTCGTTGGTTTGCAACAAAGACGAAGATCAATCTCAGATCTTCGTCAAGGTGCCTTGACGGGGCTTTTCTTCACCTTTGCTTCTTTGTATCTCCTGAGTTCTCTATGTTTGCTTTCTTTGCTAGACCATAGGAAATGTGCTAGTATCTCTTGTCCAGTGTCTGTAATTTGTGTTCTTGGAAACCTAGTGAAACCCGGGACCGGATCTCCCCTCTTGAGGTGTCGCATAGTAGGGGTATTTTCATACCACCGAACTGCGTCAACAAATTGCTTGTGTGCTCATTTGTTTTTGTCTTTAGTCGGATCTACGACTAAGCAATTTAGAATTGCTAGAAATAACATTCACAGTTCACTTCTTGGGTCTTACGAGTAAGTTCTTTCAAAACTTATCTTGAGTTCTAAATTTTGTAGTCATTTAGTTGCATATAACATTCGTGCAATTGTCCTTTCCGTTTGAGTCTTTCCTTCTATTTTGTTGAGTCAAACACGTTTTTGAAGTGACTGAAATCGAACCTTGTTTCTATCTAAAAACTTTAGTTTGACTAAGCATCGAACTCACGTGAGGTTTTTTATTAATACAAGACGAGTCATCAACAAGCTTCAATCACACCACTAGAGAGTGAGAGAACCTTATTTTCTGAGTGATACACTTGCGAGGTGATTTTTGTTTTATCTAACCTAACGCGTTTGTTTGTTTTGATGAGTATTTGGAATTATGTTTAGGTCACCAAATCCAGCAGGTACAAACAGCCTAGAATCGATTCACATCGAATTGTTCAACCTTGAGCCTATCTAACCACGCCAAGACCCTCACTAACCATTTCGCCCATCTAAACCATAGCTCAGCCGTGACCAGCCTTACCCTTCGGTGTCTAAGGTTCACTTTCTTGGGTCATACAAGTAAGATCTTTCAAGGCTTATCTTGAGTTCTAAATTTGAGTCAATCTAGTTGCATATAATATTCGTGCAGTTTGTCCTTTCCGTTTGAGTCTTTTCTTCTATTTTGTTGAGTCAAACATGTTTTTGAAGTGACTGAAATTGAATTTCGTTTCTACCTAAAGCTTTTGTTTGACTAGGCATCGAACTCACGTGAGGTTTTTGATTAATACAAGACGAGCCATCAACAAGCTTGTATCACACCACTAGAGAGTGAGAGAACCTTATTTTCTGAGTGATACACTTGCGAGGTGATTTTTGTTTTATCTAACCTAACACGTATGTTTGTTTTGATGAGTGTTTGGAATTATGTCTAGGTCACCAAATCCAGCAGGTACAAACAACCTAGAATCGATTCACATCGAATAGTTCAACCTTTTCAAGAGCTTGCAAGATAGCATTGATGTTCTAAGTACAAAGTTGGCCACACTTGAGGCTGAAAGAAATTCCAATGCTACGCAGCCTTTAAGGCCTAATCTAGAAGGCCAAAGAAACCATGCTTTCCAAAAGCATAATTCTGTCCCTTTTACTTCTAATATGCATGATTATCCTAATCAATATCTAAATTTTGCTTATGAGGCAGAGGATTATTCGGAGGATGAAGGATGGAGACATGAGTCACCTCCGTACCAGCCAACTGAGGTTTCCGCAGCCCCAAAGGGATGTAATTTTATACCTTCTACTACTATGTTTAATCAATTAGAGTTGCTAAATTCAGAATCTGAGGTTGTTTTGCATGATATCTCTAGAGATAACATCATTGAGCATAAATCTGATTTAGTAGATGAAATTGGTAGTTGACGTCCAACCACCAAAAAAGTCGGAAAATCAATTATAAAATCACAAAAGGAGTCTGTTTTGATCATTGCAATTGATCATTGTCTTTCGTTTGAGTCTATTTCCGTTTCTCTCTTCTACTCTAAGCTTTATTTGAGTCTAACGAGTTTGTTCCTTGTTTGTGAGTTCTGGAAACCAACCACCATCACACCACCATCAACCACTATTTTTCCCTCAGCCACATTAGTCTCACTTGATCCAGTTGAATCAGAACCAAATGTGGCTGCTTCTTTTCCTGCATCCAGAACACGCAAAACTGAAGTTGAAGTAGTTGTTTCCCTCCATCCAATACACGCCAAAATTGGAGTTGATTTAGCGTGTTTCCTACAAATCTGGCGCAGAGCTTGAAGCAGTTGTTTTCCTCCTACAGATCTGGCACATTGAATCAGTTGCAATAATTTAGGAGCTGAGATTGGATCTTATCTTGAAGATTTGCAACATCTTGGCCCACGTTTATCTACAAAAAAGAATTTGTTTTTTTTATTTCTTTCAATTTTTTTTATTCTTCTTTTCTGATTTCCTGAATCATAAAGTCAAAAAAATTAAGAGATAAAAGAAAAAGAAAGAAATCAAAAAAAAAATTAAATAAAAAAAGAAGAAGAAAAGGAATCAGAATCATTTTTTTCATTTCATGCTTTCTTATTTCATAGGTTGTAATTAGTCTAGTGTTATTACATTTGTTTAGAACAATTCAGCAATAAAGAGGACTTCAAGGTAGGACATAAGTCAAGTATCTTGTCTCAGCGGGAGGAAGAACCAAGCATCTCGTTGAACCTATCTAGCCACACCTAGCTACTGTCCATTTTCGGCCATCAAACACCATAGCTCAGGCTTCCTTAACCTCATCCTACGTTGTCTAGGGTTCACTTCTTGGGTCTTACGAGTAAGTTCTTTCAAAGCTTATCTCGAGTTCTAAATTTTTGAGTCATTTAGTTGCATATATAATTCGTGCAATTGTCCTTTCCGTTTGAGTCTTTTCTTCTATTTTGTTGAGTCAAACACGTTTTTGAAGTGACTGAAATCGAACCTTGTTTGTTTATAACAGCTTTAGTTTGACTAAGCATCGAACTCACGTGAGGTTTTGATTAATACAAGACGAGCCATCAACAAGCTTGTATCACACCACTAGAGAGTGAGTGAACCTTATTTTCTGAGTGATACACTTGCGAGGTGATTTTTGTTTAAACTAACCTAACGTGTTTGATGTTGTTGAGTGCTTTGCATCATGTTAGGGACTTCCGTAGGTTCAAAGAGCCCTAAGCCTATCACACCGGAGTTGTTCAATCTCATCAAGAGCTTGAAATATAGCATTGAGGGGCTAACTACAAGGTTATCTACCTTGGAGACCTCTAGGGTGACCCCGGATTCTCGACCACTAGGAGGTAACTTTGAGATAGGAGACAACTCGAGGGCGCAAAATCAAGCACACGATCGAGTTCCCCTTCAAAGTCAGCAAGCTGCGTTCCAAGGAGCAATGAATTCAAATGTTCCGCAGCCTTCTAGGCATGCCCATGGTTTAGGCAACATTGCTTCCCAACCTGGTTGGAGAGACCTTGCTTTTGAGGAGCATATTTCTATCCCTTCTTCTCCAATTATTAATGATAATATGCCTAACTATCCTCACCAATTTCAAAATCCAGTTTATGATAATATGCCTAACTATCCTCACCAATTTCAAAATCCAGTTTATGACCAGGAAGAGAAGGACGATGGGGAGAATGAGGAATGGAGACCAGAATGGATGCCTAATGGACGGAGGAGCGAGATCAGCCAAGGAGGCATCAGAAAGGGCGACGTAATGATGAATGGAGACGTGAGCCCAATGGAGTCCAGCAAAGGAGAGACCGAGAACCGGAATATGACGGTCTTGGCAAAGTAAAGGTAAAAGTTACTAGTTTTGAGGGCAAATGTGATCCTGATGTGTATATGGCATGGGAGGCAAAGATAGAGCAAATATGGTCATGCCATAACTTTCCCGAACACAAAAAGGTACACTACGCAACCCTTGAATTTATTGACTATGCTATGATATGGTGGGATGATTCGGTGAATGAAAGGAGAAGAACTTTGGATGCACCAGTAGCTACTTGGGAGCATTTGAAGGGATTTATGAGAGCTCAGTTTGTTCCCCAACACTATACAAGGGACCTATAATGCCCATGCAAATGGCCATGGTAAAGGCCAATGTGCGAAAAGATAAAGAATCAACAATGGCTAGGTATCTTCGTATCCTTAATTCAAGTTTTGCTAACGAAGTAGATCTTTTTCCCTATGGCTCTATGACATAACTACTCCATCTCGCAATCAAAGTGGAAAGGAAGATGAAAGCAAGAAATCAAGGAGGAAAGGCTTCTTATGTTGTCTCCAGCTCTTGGAAGAACCAAGGGAACCACCAACAAGGAAGTTACAATAGGGAAGTGTCAAATAAGGAGAAAACAACCCCGGAACAAGGAGGACAGCGTAAAGCACCTTCTATAGCCCCTCCTAAGCCCACGGCTACCTTCCCTAAGGGAACACAAGGGAGTACTTCTAACCCTTCATCTAGAGCTAGGGATATAGTGTGTTTTAAGTGTCAAGGTAGAGGACACATGATGAAAGACTGTCCTAACAAGAAAACATTGTTAATCAACCATTTAGGACAATATGAGTCCGAATCTGAGCATGATAATGATGATTTTGAACCTAATATGCATGATCATGATGATTGGATTATGATGGGATTGAATATGAGCAGGGGGATTGTTTACTAGTTAAAAGAGTGTTATGTGACCATCCTAGCTCATTTCTAGCTAATAACTACATGCTTTGTGATCTTGATTCTCATGATGAACCTAATGGGCTTGAAACGCAGGAACTTTGAGTGCACAACCTGGCCCTTGTGAGGATAACCAAAGACAGAACTTGTTTCATACTGGGTGTTTGGTTAAGGGAAAGGTGTGTAATGTTATCATTGATGGAGGTAGTTGTTGCAACATTGCTAGTACTGAATTGATTTCTAAGTTGCAAATTCCTACATTTTGTCACCCTAGACCATAAAAGCTGCATTAGATGAATGATTGTGGTGAATTGAAGGTTAATAGGCAAGCTGATGCGGGAACATCCAAGCCAATTAATGGATGCAACATTCCAAGTCCATCATGATGCTGATGAAGGGTCAAGCTCTAAGATGATTGCATTGCTCAACTTACTCTTATCCAAGGACCATCATGGTCATCTCAACCTGGAGTCCAGATTCATTGAGCTAACTCCATCTTTACCGCCTCAAGGGACTCTAACAAGAGCACAAGCTAAACGTCAAGCTGAGATGGATGCTCTTTTCCTAAGCATGGTCCATGAAACTCAACCAAGTCCACCTTCATCAAGTCTAAGGACCATCTTGTGGATCAGCGACGAACACATCCCAACCAAGATGATTAATGGAGCTTAAATTGTATTTGTAGTTGCTGGGCAGGCCTTGGGACGCATTTCAAAAGACAGACGGAGGCGTTGAAATCAGATACAAGGGGTTTCACGTGTGTGCTAGTGCATGGCTGGAACGTTCATTTAAGTATGTGGAGGTGAGAGGCTGAATAGGAGAGTTTAATTAGGCCCAATTGTGTTCAATGTTTGTTAGGCTTTATTTAACTCTCTTTAAATGTAATTACTGTAATTAGTTTCTTTTTTTCTATTTTAGAAGAAAAGGCCTAGGATGTATATAAAGCATTTTCTCTCTTCTTTTGTAGTTAGACAAGTTTATACAAGTTTTGCTGAGAGCATTTCAGAATTGAATCCAAGAGAATTCAATCATTCTTGTCTCGTGAGTGTGTGTGTGATTTGGCTTTTTCGTTCTTGTGTATGTCAATCTCCTTCGGGATTGGTGTTGCAAGTCGAACAAGGCACCCTCCTTGTCCCTTTCTATCATTATTTGGTTTGGTTCTCCTTGTCCCTTTCTATCATTGTTAATTAACCATTTGGGGCAATATGAGTCCGAATCTGAGCATGAGCCTGATTTCGATGATTTTGAACCTAATATGCATGATCATGATGATTTGGATGACGATGGGATTGAATATGAGCAATGATACAGGATTAATCCGTGGTCTAGCTGATCTAGGTACAATGATCCTGAATCCGGCTGAATGAGGCGGATATAGATGCGGAATGAAACGTGGGTATGGGAATGGATGCAGGATGATGTTGAGAAGAACCAAAGAGAACCAATGAAGAGGAACCAAGGCTGAAGAGCCAAGACCCCGCCTCGTGAATGCCCTAGACCCGTCTCCAATACAACCTTACACTAGCTCCGGCAGGACTAGCACAAAGAGGGACTTGTGAAGGCTCGAAGCACCAATCCGAAGGCGGTTGACACGAACAAGCTCAGCCAAGTAAACAACGACAATGCCAACCAATAACTCTCTTGTTCTTTGATTGATTTTGTGAATGATTACAATATGTAATTGTTAGCCAAAAGAAAACGTACCTACTCAACAGCTAAAGAGACTATATATAGACTCTTTTATCTAGACAAAATAAAGAAAAGAAAACTAAATACATTGGTGGAAGGTGGTAACAAGAGAGCTCCCACAAATGTAGCTAATAACTTAACAAATAAACTAACAACTTCAAAATAGGCTGACTTATTCAAACAGAACCATGGGTGATTGGACGGGTTTTAGAGCCGAGCTGGACGGCCAGACTGAGGGAAATGGTTACCCTTTTTGGACGGCCTGGGAGGTGAGCAACGTCGAGCTTGCCAGCCACTCCGGACTCGATGGTATCATGCTTGCTGTTCCATTTCCTATGCTTGCTTGCTCGTCCATCTTCCCCACCTTGTCCTCGTCTTGGTCACTTGGCTTATTGACTTGCGTGGCTACATGATCAACCTCTTGCTGTTCCAACGTCTGTATGGTCTCTTCCCTTTGCATGTTTTCCCCTGCATTCACCAAGAGATTAACACATGATTTATGGAAATTAAATGATTCATGCATGGTGCCAAGCAATAGCACTTCCCTTGACATAACTTCTTGGATCTCCTTAGCTCTTGCCCTAGTAAGGGCCCCTAATATTTTCTATGTGATGGTCCTACATCATCCACTCCTTCTTGGAAAGAATTCGACCCCGAATTTTCATCTTGTTCCGACTCTCCTTCATATGGGCTCAAATCTCCTACGTTAAAAGTGGTACTAACTCCATACTCTTCCGGTAAGTCTAACACATATGCGTTATCGTTAATCCAGTGTAGGATTTTGAATGGTCCATCACCCCGTGGGGATAGCTTGGAATGGCGTTTTGCCGGAAACCGCTCTTTCCTTAGATGTTGCCAAACTAGGTCGTCGGGCTGGAAAACCATCTTCCGACGTCCTTTGTTATTTCTAGCTGCAATTTCAACGCCTTTCTTATCAAGTGTATCCATGGTCTTGGCATGAAGTTCCTTAATGTAGTCCGCCTGTTCCAATGCATCAGAAGCTACTCGATCCTTTCGAGGAATCGGTAATAAGTCCATAGGAGTTAAAGGGTTAAATCCATAAACACATTTGAAAGGTGATAACGAAGTGGAAGAATGCGTGGTTCGATTATAAGAAAACTCGATATGTGGTAACATGTCTTCCCATTATTTTAAATTATCTTTCAACATGGTTCTAAGGAGGGTCGTTAGGATCCTATTGGTGACTTCCGTTTGCCCATCTGTTTGGGGATGACTAGAGGTCGAGAATAGTAATCTAGTGCCCATTTTCCCCCAAAGCGTTTTCCAAAAGAAACTCAAAAGCTTGACATCCCTATCACTAACAATGGTCTTAGGTATTCCATGCAATCTCACTATTTCCTTAAAGAAAAGGTTTTTGACATTATATGCATCATCAGTTTTATGACATGGAATACAATGTGCCATTTTAGAGAATCTATCTACCACCACAAAAATGGAATCTCTTCCTTTCTTAGTCCTAGGTAGTCCGACAATGAAATCCATACTTATATCTTTCCAGGGGCCACTAGGCGTCGGTAATGGTGTATACAGCCTGTGGGGTTGTACCCTAGCTTTGGCCTTAATACATTCAATGCACCTCTTAAGCATGTGTTCTACATCCCTTAACATATGAGGCCAATAAAAGAGAGTTTGCAACATGTGATAGGTTTTTTCCCTTCCAAAATGCCCCATTAAACCTCCTTTATGGGCTTCTTCCACTAATAATATCATAAGGGAACATCTAGGTATGCAAATTTTATCCACTTTAAACAAGAAACCTTCAAACACAAAATACTTATCATAAGGGCCTCGAGTAGTGCATCTATGAAATATCTTCCCAAATTCAGCATCATCCACATATAATTCTTTAATGTAAGTAAAACTTAACATCCTAGAATCCAAGGTGGTGAGCAAGCTGTATCTCCTAGACAAGGCATCCGCTACGACATTATCCTTTCCCTTTTTATACTTGATAATGTAAGAAAAGGCTTCAATGAACTCCATCCACCTACCATGCCGCCTATCTAGCTTATCTTGGCCCCTAAAGTGTCTAAGTGAATCATGATCAGCTTTCGAAACAAACTCCTGGGGCCAAAGGTAATGTTGCCATGTTTTGAGTACTCTAAACAAGGCATACTATTCTTTGTCATACGTGGAATAGTTTAAGCATGCACCCTTCAATTTTTCACTAAATAAAGATAGAGGCTTACCGTCTTGCATAAGGACGCCGCCAATACCAATGCCGGACGCGTAGCACTCAACCTCAAAGGGTTTAGTGAAGTCCGGTAGAGCGAGTAGTGGTGCGTGTGATGTAGGACCATCACATGGAAGATATCAAGGGCCCATTACTAGGGCAAGAGCTAAGGAGATCCAAGAAGTTACGTCAAGGGAAGTGCTATTGCTTGGCACCATGCGTAAACCATTTAACTTCCATACATCATGTGTTAATCTCTTGGTGAATGCAGGAGCAAGCAAGCAAAGGGAAGAGACGTTACTCACATC
Source organism: Fagopyrum homotropicum (assembly GCA_033239125.1). Lineage (NCBI taxonomy): Eukaryota > Viridiplantae > Streptophyta > Magnoliopsida > Caryophyllales > Polygonaceae > Fagopyrum > Fagopyrum homotropicum. Next base: position 68,314,340 of record BSWB01000005.1, read on the forward strand.
CAAGGAGGTCCAAGAGAGTAACCAGCTACTCACGTCCAAGGCAGCCCAAGAGAGTAACCAGCTGCTCGCGTCCAAGGCACCCCAAGAGAGTAACCAGCTGCTCACGTCCAAGGAGGCCCAAGAGAGTAACCAGCTCCCTCAGTCGGATCATCATTTACCTCTTAAAAATAGTCCAAATCACTCCTGGATCTGTTGTGAATAAATCAGCCCATTTACCTCTTAAAAAAACGTCCAACTCACTCGCAAGGATCTGTTTTGAATAAGTCAGCCTATTTTGATGCTGATTAGTTGTTTGTTAAGTTGTTAGCTACATTTGTGGAAGCTCTCTTGTTACCACCTTCCACAAATGTTTTAGTTGTCTTTTCTTTATTTTGTCTAGATAAAAGAGTCTATATATAGTCTCTTTAGCTGCTGAATAGGATACGGTTTTATTTGCTAAGAATTCAGATTGTAATCATTCAAAAAATTAATCAAAGAACAAGAGAGTTTTTGGTTGGCATTGTCGTTGTTTGCTTGGCTGAGCTTGTTCGTGTCAACCGCCTTCTGATTGGTGCTTCAAGCCTTCACGAGTCCCTCTTTGTGCTAGTCCAGCCGGATCTAGTGTAAAGTTGTATTGGAGACGGGTCTAGGGCATTTACGAAGGGGTTTTGGCTCTTCAGCCGAGGTTCCTTTCGTTGACTCTCTTTGGTTCTTCTCTACATCTTCCTGCGTCCATTCACTATCCATGTTTCATTCCGCATCTGGATTCGCCTCATTCAGCCAGATTCGGGATCATTGTACCTAGATCGACTCATTCACGGACTAATACAGGATTAATCCGTGGTCTAGCTGATCTAGGTACAATGATCCCGAATCCGGCTGAATGAGGCGGATATAGATGCAAAATGAAACGTGGGTATGGGAATGGATGCAGGATGATGTTGAGAAGAACCAATGAGAACCAATGAAGAGGAACCAAGGCTGAAGAACCAAGACCCCGCCTCGTGAATGCCCTAGACCCGTCTCCAATACAACCTTACACTAGCTCCGGCAGGACTAGCACAAAGAGGGACTCGTGAAGGCTCGAAGCACCAATCCGAAGGCGGTTGACACGAACAAGCTCAGCCAAGCAAACAATGACAATGCCAACCAAAAACTCTCTTGTTCTTTGATTGATTTTGTGAACGATTACAATATGTAATTTTTAGCCAAAAGAAAACGTACCCTACTCAGCAGCTAAAGAAACTATATATAGACTCTTTTATCTAGACAAAATAAAGAAAAGAAAACTAAATACATTGGTGGAAGGTGGTAACAAGAGAGCTCCCACAAATGTAGCTAACAACTTAACAAATAAACTAACAGCATCAAAATAGGCTGACTTATTCAAACGGAACCATGGGTGATTGGACGGGTTTTAGAGCCCAGTTGGATGGCCCGACTGAGGGAAATGGTTACCCTTTTTGGACAGCCTTGGAGGTGAGCAACGTCGAGCTTGCCAGCCACTCCGGACTCGATGGCATCATGCTTGTTGTTCCATTTCCTATGCTTGCTTGCTCGTCCATCTTCGCACATTGTCCTCGTCTTGGTCACTTGGCTTATTGACTTGCGTGGCTACATGATCAAGCTCTTGCTGTTCCAAAGTCTGCATGGTCTCTTCCCTTTGCATGTTTGCCTCTGTATTCACCAAGAGATTAACACATGATTTATGGAAATTAAATGATTCATGCATGGTGCCAAGCAATAGCACTTCCCTTGACATAACTTCTTGGATCTCCTTAGCTCTTGCCCTAGTAAGGGCCCCTAATATTTTCTATGTGATGGTCCTACATCATCCACTCCTTCTTGGAAAGAATTCGACCCCGAATTTTAATCTTGTTCCGACTCTCCTTCATATGGGCTCAAATCTCCTACGTTAAAAGTGGTACTAACTCCATACTCTTCCGGTAAGTCTAACACATATGCGTTATCGTTAATCCAGTGTAGGATTTTGAATGGTCCATCACCCCGTGGGGATAGCTTGGAATGGCGTTTTGCCGGAAACCGCTCTTTCCTTAGATGTTGCCAAACTAGGTCGTCGGGCTGGAAAACCATCTTCCGACGTCCTTTGTTATTTCTAGCTGCAATTTCAACGCCTTTCTTATCAAGTGTAGCCTTGGTCTTGGCATGAAGTTCCTTAATGTAGTCCGCCTGTTCCAATGCATCAGAAGCTACTCGATCCTTTCGAGGAATCGGTAATAAGTCCATAGGAGTTAAAGGGTTAAATCCATAAACACATTTGAAAGGTGATAACGAAGTGGAAGAATGCGTGGTTCGATTATAAGAAAACTCGATATGTGGTAACATGTCTTCCCATTATTTTAAATTATCTTTCAACATGGTTCTAAGGAGGGTCGTTAGGATCCTATTGGTGACTTCCGTTTGCCCATCTGTTTGGGGATGACTAGAGGTCGAGAATAGTAATCTAGTGCCCATTTTCGCCCAAAGCGTTTTCCAAAAGAAACTCAAAAGCTTGACATCCCTATCACTAACAATGGTCTTAGGTATTCCATGCAATCTCACTATTTCCTTAAAGAAAAGGTTTTTGACATTATATGCATCATCAGTTTTATGACATGGAATAAAATGTGCCATTTTAGAGAATCTATCTACCACCACAAAAATGGAATCTCTTCCTTTCTTAGTCCTAGGTAGTCCGACAATGAAATCCATACTTATATATTTCCAGGGGCCACTAGGCGTCGGTAATGGTGTATACAGCCTGTGGGGTTGTACCCTAGCTTTGGCCTTAATACATTCAATGCACCTCTTAAGCATGTGTTCTACATCCCTTAACATATGACGCCAATAAAAGAGAGTTTGCAACATGTGATAGGTTTTTTCACTTCCAAAATGCCCCATTAAACCTCCTTTATGGGCTTCTTCCACTAATAATATCCTAAGGGAACATCTAGGTATGCAAATTTTATCCACTTTAAACAAGAAACCTTCAAACACAAAATACTTATCATAAGGGCCTCGAGTAGTGCATCTATGAAATATCTTCCCAAATTCAGCATCATCCACATATAATTCTTTAATGTAAGTAAAACCTAACATCCTAGAATCCAAGGTGGTGAGCAAGGTGTATCTCCTAGACAAGGCATCCGCTACGACATTATCCTTTCCCTTTTTATACTTGATAATGTAAGAAAAGGCTTCAATGAACTCCATCCACCTACCATGCCGCCTATCTAGCTTATCTTGGCCCCTAAAGTGTCTAAGTGAATCATGATCAGCTTTCGAAACAAACTCCTGGGGCCAAAGGTAATGTTGCCATGTTTTGAGTACTCTAAACAAGGGATACTATTCTTTGTCATACGTGGAATAGTTTAAGCATGCACCCTTCAATTTTTCACTAAATAAAGATAGAGGCTTACCGTCTTGCATAAGGACGCCGCCAATACCAATGCCGGACGCGTCGCACTCAACCTCAAAGGGTTTAGTGAAGTCCGGTAGAGCGAGTAGTGGTGCGTGTGATGTAGGACCATCACATGGAAGATATCAAGGGCCCATTACTAGGGCAAGAGCTAAGGAGATCCAAGAAGTTACGTCAAGGGAAGTGCTATTGCTTGGCACCATGCGTAAACCATTTAACTTCCATACATCATGTGTTAATCTCTTGGTGAATGCAGGAGCAAGCAAGCAAAGGGAAGAGACGTTACTCACATCCAAGGAGGTCCAAGAGAGTAACCAGCTACTCACGTCCAAGGCAGCCCAAGAGAGTAACCAGCTGCTCGCGTCCAAGGCACCCCAAGAGAGTAACCAGCTGCTCACGTCCAAGGAGGCCCAAGAGAGTAACCAGCTCCCTCAGTCGGATCATCATTTACCTCTTAAAAAAAGTCCAAATCACTCCTGGATCTGTTGTGAACAAATCAGCCCATTTACCTCTTAAAAAAACGTCCAACTCACTCGCAAGGATCTGTTTTGAATAAGTCAGCCTATTTTGATGCTGATTAGTTGTTTGTTAAGTTGTTAGCTACATTTGTGGAAGCTCTCTTGTTACCACCTTCCACAAATGTTTTAGTTGTCTTTTCTTTATTTTGTCTAGATAAAAGAGTCTATATATAGTCTCTTTAGCTGCTGAATAGGATACGGTTTTATTTGCTAAGAATTCAGATTGTAATCATTCAAAAAATTAATCAAAGAACAAGAGAGTTTTTGGTTGGCATTGTCGTTGTTTGCTTGGCTGAGCTTGTTCGTGTCAACCGCCTTCGGATTGGTGCTTCAAGCCTTCACGAGTCCCTCTTTGTGCTAGTCCAGCCGGATCTAGTGTAAAGTTGTATTGGAGACGGGTCTAGGGCATTTACGAAGGGGTTTTGGCTCTTCAGCCGAGGTTCCTTTCGTTGACTCTCTTTGGTTCTTCTCTACATCTTCCTGCGTCCATTCACTATCCACGTTTCATTCCGCATCTGGATTCGCCTCATTCAGCCAGATTCGGGATCATTGTACCTAGATCGACTCATTCACGGACTAATACAGGATTAATCCGTGGTCTAGCTGATCTAGGTACAATGATCCCGAATCCGGCTGAATGAGGCGGATATAGATGCAAAATGAAACGTGGGTATGGGAATGGATGCAGGATGATGTTGAGAAGAACCAATGAGAACCAATGAAGAGGAACCAAGGCTGAAGAACCAAGACCCCGCCTCGTGAATGCCCTAGACCCGTCTCCAATACAACCTTACACTAGCTCCGGCAGGACTAGCACAAAGAGGGACTCGTGAAGGCTCGAAGCACCAATCCGAAGGCGGTTGACACGAACAAGCTCAGCCAAGCAAACAATGACAATGCCAACCAAAAACTCTCTTGTTCTTTGATTGATTTTGTGAACGATTACAATATGTAATTTTTAGCCAAAAGAAAACGTACCCTACTCAGCAGCTAAAGAAACTATATATAGACTATTTTATCTAGACAAAATAAAGAAAAGAAAACTAAATACATTGGTGGAAGGTGGTAACAAGAGAGCTCCCACAAATGTAGCTAACAACTTAACAAATAAACTAACAGCATCAAAATAGGCTGACTTATTCAAACGGAACCATGGGTGATTGGACGGTTTTTAGAGCCCAGTTGGATGGCCCGACTGAGGGAAATGGTTACCCTTTTTGGACAGCCTTGGAGGTGAGCAACGTCGAGCTTGCCAGCCACTCCGGACTCGATGGCATCATGCTTGCTGTTCCATTTCCTATGCTTGCTTGCTCGTCCATCTTCGCACCTTGTCCTCGTCTTGGTCACTTGGCTTATTGACTTGCGTGGCTACATGATCAAGCTCTTGCTGTTCCAAAGTCTGCATGGTCTCATCCCTTTGCATGTTTGCCCCTGCATTCACCAAGAGATTAACACATGATTTATGGAAATTAAATGATTCATGCATGGTGCCACGCAATAGCACTTCCCTTGACGTAACTTCTTGGATCTCCTTAGCTCTTGCCCTAGTAATGGGCCCTTGATATTTTCCATGTGATGGTCCTATATCAAGCAGGGGGATTGTTTACTAGTTAAAAGAGTGTTATCTAACCATCCTAGCTCATTTCTAGCTAATAACTACATGCTTTGTGATCTTGATTCTCATGATGAACCTAATGGGCTTGAGAATGCAAGAAATGATCCTATTAACATGGTTTGTGATGAAAATGAAGAGCATGATAATTCCTTGATAGCTAGGAGAACTTTGAGTGCATAACTTGGCCTCTGTGAGGATAATCAAAGAGAGAACTTGTTTCATACTAGGTGTTTGGTTAAGGGAAAGGTGTGTAATGTTATCATTGATGGAGGTAGTTGTTGCAACATTTCTAGTACTGGATTGATTTCTAAGTTGCAAATTTCTACATTTTGTCACCCTAGACCACATAAGCTGCATTGGATGAATGATTGTGGTGAATTGAAGGTTAATAGGCAAGCTGATACGGGTACATCCAAGCCAATTAATGGATGCAACATTCCAAGTCCATCATGATGCTGATGAAGGGTCAAGCTCTAAGATGATTGCATTGCTCAACTTACTCTTGTCCAAGGACCATCATGGTCATCTCAACCTGGAGTCCAGATTCATTGAGCTAACTTCATCTTTACCGCCTCAAGGGACTCTAACAAGAGCGCAAGCTAAACGTCAAGCTGAGATGGATGCTCTTTTGCTAAGCATGGTCCATGAAGCTCAACCAAGTCCACCTTCATCAAGTCTAAGGACCATCTTGTGGATCAGCGACGAACACATCCCAACCAAGATGATTAATGGAGCTTAAATTGTATTTCTAGTTGCTGGGCAGGCCTTGGGACGCATTTCAAAGGACAGACGGAGGCGTTAAAATCAGATACAAGGGGTTTCACGTGTGTGCAAGTGCATGGCTGGAACATTCATTTAAGTATGTGGAGGTGAGAGGCTGAATAGGAGAGTTTAATTAGGCCCAATTGTGTTCAATGTTTGTTGGGCTTTATTTAACTCTCTTTAAATGTAATTACTGTAATTAGTTTCTTTTTTTCTATTTTAGAAAAAAATGCCTAGGATGTATATAAAGCCTTTTCTCTCTTCTTTTGTAGTTAGACAAGTTTATACAAGTTTTGCTGAGAGCATTTCAGAATTGAATCCAAGAGAATTCAATCATTCTTGTCTCGTGAGTGTGTGTGTGATCTGGCTTTCTCGTTCTTGTGTATGTCAATCTCCTTCGGGATTGGTGTTGCAAGTCGAACAAGGCACCCTCTCCATGCTCTCGATTCTCAGATCGATTGTTTGGAGTTGTAAGAAGCGGGGTTGAATCGTCACTAGTTTGTCCCTTTTTGTTTTCACGAGTCCCTCTTTCTCGTTCCTTTCGGTTTTTCTTGTCCCTTTCTGTTTTCTCGTTTTCATTGCTGTCCATGTTTGTTAATTTTGTGTGTTCTTTATTCTTCAGAACATGTTCTTCGTCTAGATCCGTTCTTCGCGGCTAATCCCCGCATCAATTGGTATCAGAGCATAGTTGATGTCCAACCACCAAAAAGAGTCGGTAAATCAATCATAAAATCACAAAAAGAGTGTGTTTTGATCATTGCAATTGATCATTGTCTTTTGTTTGAGACTATTTCCGTTTCCTATTCTATTCTAAGCTTTGTTTGAGTCTAACGAGTTTATTCCTTTGTTTGTGTGTTTTGGACATCGGAAAACACCCCATCACCACCACCTACCACCACGCCAGCCACCATTACCATCCATTTCGAACCATAAAGTGACAAAAACAGAAAAGCGATTAGCCAAAAAAAAAACGTGGCTAGCTGTTTCCCTTTCAGATCCCACAAAATTACCCTCTCTCCTCCACAATATCTACTCAATTTGAATTCCCTCTCACTTGAGTAGCTATTTACTTGGTCAACCATATCTTTTTCCAACAAAAATCGATAGCCAACCCTCTTAGTTGTTATAGGATTTTATTTCTTTCTTTTTTTTTTCTTTTCTTTTGTTTCATTTGAATTCAAATCAAGTCTGATTTCTTAAGCAAAAAAAAAATGAAATAAAGAAAAGAAAAAGAATCTGAAATTCAAAAAAAAAAAAAGAATCAGATTTTGTTTCTCATTTCATTTGCTATTTTCATTTCATTCTAATCTTGTTATTTCATTTCAAGTTTTTATTTCATAGGTTGTAATTAGCCTAAGTTTGTTACTTGTATTTAATGCTACTTCAGCAAGTAAAGTGGACTTCAAGAAGGACTTAAGCTCAAGTATATTTCCTCATTAGAAGGATGAACCAATTTGCCTTGTTGAGCCTATCTAACCACGCCAAGACCCTCACTATTTCCTAACCATTTCGGCCATCTAAACCATAGCTCAACCTTGACCAACCTTACCCTTCGGTGTCTAAGGTTCACTTTCTTGGGTCTTACGAGTAAGCTCTTTGAAGGCTTATCTTGAGTTCTAAATTTGAGTCAATCTAGTTGCATATAATATTCGTGCAATTTGTCCTTTCCTTTTGAGTGTTTTCTTCTATTTTGTTGAGTCAAACACCTTTTGGAAGTGACTGAAATTGAATTTCGTTTCTACCTAAAGCTTTTGTTTGACTAGGCATCGAACTCACGTGAGGTTTTTGATTAATACAAGACGAGCCATCAACAAGCTTGTATCACACCACTAGAGAGTGAGATAACCTTATTTTCTGAGTGATCGATACACTTGCGAGGTGATTTTTGTTTTATCTAACCTAACGCGTTTGTTTGTTTTGATGAGTGTTTGGAATTATGTCTAGGTCACCAAATCCAGCAGGTACAAACAGCCTAGAACCGATTCACATCGAATTGTTCAACCTTTTTAAGGGCTTGCAAGATAGCATTGATGGTCTAAGTACAAAGTTGGCCACACTTGAGGCTGAAAGAAATTCCAATGCTACACATCCTTTCAGGCCTAATCCACAAGGCCAAAGAAACCATGCTTTCCAGGAGCATAATTTTGTCCCTTTTACTTCTAATATGCATGATTATCCTAATCAATATCTGAATTTTGCTTATGAGGCAGAGGATTATTCGGAGGATGAAGGATGGAGACATGAGTCACCTCCGTACCAGCCAATTGAGGTTTCCACAGCCCCAAAGGGATGTAATTCTATACCTTCTACTACCATGTTTAATCAATTAGAGTTGCTAAATTCAGAATATGAGGTTGTTTTGCATGATATCTCTAGAGATAGCATCGTTGAGCATAAATCTGATTTAGTAGATGAAATTGGTAGTGATGAGCATGAGAAATGCACCAAATGTATTGTTAAGCCTAATTCTGAGCATGATGAATCTATTGCATGTATTGAGGTTGTTTTAGAGTTTAACGAGTCCAGTGCATCTTTTAAGGTTGATTTGGAGTTTAATGAGTTTATTGCTAGTTTTGAATCTGATTTGGAGCTTAAGGAGTCTCTTGAATGTATTAAATCTGATTTTGAGCATGTTAAGTCCTTTAGATGTGTTAAATCTGATTTTGAGCATGTTGAGTCTGTTGCTGATGTTAAATCTGATTATGAGCAAGTTGAGCCTAGTAGTCTTGATTTACCACATGAGCTTGATGAGTTTAGTGATATGGATGTCTTCGCTTGTGTTGATGATGAGTGTAAAAAGGGTGCACACGAGAGTCTTCCTACAGGTTTGGATAGCTTGTTATCTATAGATTGTTCTTTCTTGGAGTTATGTGAAGTCTCAATTTGCAAGCTAGTGATGATATCGTATTTGAGGATGGTTTAGACCTAGGAAGTGAGTCTGATATTAAAGGATTTGAGCTATATACTAAGGACTTTGGATATGATGATGAATTGGACTCTAAACTTGAGGATATTGCTTGCAAGAGTGCAAATGCACCAGAATCTTATTTCGAGGACTTTAGTTTGAAAAGTGATGGTTTGTTGTTCTTGAGGAGTTTTTTTTGGTTATCATGTTGCTTGGAAGTCTTTAGTATGCTTGGATGAACACTTAGAGTTGATTGGACCCTATAGGTTAGTTCTTTGGAGGAACATAAAGGACACGTTCCCTGTTGTGATAAATATTTGATAACTTTAGGGTTAAATCGGCCTATGTGTTACCTTCTACTTGTTTGGAGTCCTTAGGACAGATTTGTATGCTCTTCAGAGTTTCTACGGAGTGGAATCATGAGCTGAGCATGAGAGTTAGGAAAACAATCTCTGTACCACCTAGCCTATCCATGTTATTGAGCGTGTATGTGCTTGATCGTTATGTTTATACATGTGTTGTTTACAGTGATGACATATTGATGTTCGACCCGTCCTTGAGAGCACATAAGGAGTATTTTATGGAAGTTTTCTTTACCACTCGGCTAGAATACTTGAAGTATCTTTTTGATGCTTGTGCGTCTTGTCCTTATTGTGTGTTTACTCTTATGATTGTAGGGAGCAACCAAGGATTCCGGAAAAAGGATGGCGTTCAAGCTTGGAAGGAGATATTGCAAGGGATCAAGCAACCATTGTCTTTGCAAGAAAAGAGGACCTGGATTCGAGGACGAATCCTCGAATCCTCGAATCCGCGAAGAACGGATCTAGACGAACAACCTATTAAGAAGAATGAAGAACACACAAAATTAACAAACATGGACAGCAATGAAAACGAGAAAACAGAAAGGGACAAGAAGAACCGAAAGGAACAATGACAGAACCCTTGGATTAAAGATCAAAGAACCAAACCAGTGACGATTCGACCTCGCTTCTTACAACTCCACACAATCGATCTGAGAATCGAGAGCACGAAGAGGGCGCCTTGTTCGACTTGCAACACCAATCCCGAAGGAGATTGACATACACAAGAACGAGAAAGCCATATCACACACACACACTCAGCAAAACTTGTATAAAACTTGTCTAACTACAAAAGAAGAGATAAAAGGATTTATATACATCCTAGGCCTTTTCTTCTAAAATAGAAAAAAAAAGAAACTAATTACAATAACTAAATAGAGAGAGAGTGTTAAATAAAGCCCAGCAAACAAAGAACACAATTGGGCCTAATTAAACTCTCCTATTCAGCCTCTCACGTCCACATGCTTAAATGAATGTTCCGGCCATGCACATGCACACATGTGAAACCCCTTGTATCTGATTTCAAGGCCTCCGTTTGTCCTTTGAAATGCGGCCCAAGGCCTGTCCAGCAACTAGAAATACAATTTAAGTTCCATCAATCATCTTGGCTGGGATATGTTCATGGCTGATCCACAAGATGGTCCTTAGCCTTGATGAAGGTGGACTTGATTGAGCTTCATGGACCATGTTTAGGAAAAGAGCATCCATCTCAGCTTGACGTTTAGCTTGCGCTCTTGTTAGTGTCCCTTGAGGTGGTGAAGATGGAGTTAGCTCAGATGATCCTTCATCAAGCTATGTTACAACAACTACCCCCATCCATTATAACATTACAAACCTTCCCTTAAACCAAACATCTAGTGTGAAACAAGTTTTCCCTTTGGTTATCCTCACAAGGGGCAGGTTGTATACTAAGGGCTCTCCTAGCTATCAAAGCCTTATCATGTGACAAGCAAACATCCAAAGCAGGCTCATCATGCTCAAAATCATATTCAATACATTCAAGAGACTCATCATGCTCAAAATCAGTATCTAGACATTCAAGAGACTCATCATGCTTAAAATCAGATTCAACACAAGCAATAGACTCGTTTGGAACATCCAAATCACATAGCACATAGTTATTTGCTAGGAATGGACTAGGGTGATCATAAAACACGTTGAGCAAGCAAGCAATCCCCTTGTTCATATACTATTCCATCATCCGAATCAACATCATCACTAGGCTCGATTTCATTAGATTCAAGTTCATGCTCAGATTCTGACTCATATTGGCCTAAATGCTTTATTAGCAAAGTTCAGCTATTCGGACAATCTTTCATCATGTGTCCTCTACCTTGACACTTAAAACACACAACATCTCTAGCCCTAGAAGAAGAAGAGTTATAAGTACTCCCTTGAGGTGGTTTAGTGGCTGCAGTAGGCGTCTTAGGGTAGGTTGGGCGTACGGGAGCTTGCTCGGGGGCTATTTTGGGGGCTTCGCGGTTGTATCCTCCGTGTCGGTGCCCTCCTTGTTGGTTCCATACATTTGAGGTCCCAAATGAGCTCTTTACGCCTTGACTCCTCCCTTTTATCTTCTTCTGGACTTTGATGGTGAGATGTAGTAATTTTGTCATAGTAGAGTAGGGAAACAAATCCACCTCGTTAGCAAAACTTGAATTAAGGATACGGAGATACCTGGCCATAGTTGCCTCTTCATCCTCACTAACATTGGCCTTCACCATAGCCATTTGCATGGCATTGTAGGTCTCCTCGGCACTCATTGAAACTTGCCTCAAGTTTTCCAACTTTTGCCTCAAGTCCCTCCTATAGTGTTGGGGAACAAATCAAGCTCGCATGATTGCCCTCATTTGTGCCCATCTTGCAACTTGTGGATCCATGTTTCGCCTCCTTTCCTTCACAAGCTCATTCCACCATATCAAAGCATAATCAGATAACTCAAGGGCTGCGTAATGTACCTTTTTATTCTCGGGAAAGTTGTGGCACGCCCATATCTGCTCAATCTTCGTCTCCTTTGGTGTCTATTATCTCTCCTCCCTTCATAGTCTTCCTCTTGCCTCCATCTATACTTACGCCTTCCATCTTGATCTCTCTCATCTTCTCGTCTCCTATCTTCACGCCTCCTATTTTGTTCCATCCTTCTTTCCTCATTTCTCATCCATTCCTCGTCTTGCCTCTAGGCTTCCTCTTGCCTTCTTTCTTGTGCATAATCATAGCCATCATCTTCGGACTCCTCATTATCTCCATCCTGTGTGGTGCTGAGAGATAAATTAACATAATGACTGTTATCATGAATAGGAGGTTTAGAGTTAGAATGATGCCCCTGTGAAGCATTAATGGGAGTCTTCTTGGCTTCGTTGAAAGCTTCTTGTTGGCTGCCAAGAGGTACTCGTCGATGGCTTATAGTTAAGGGTTTAAATTCTACCTGCTCCTTTCTCAAAGTGATGGCCTAGTGCCTTAGTTAAGGGAAATGAGGTGTCTTCTTTAGCCTTATTAGTCTTAAGCTCGGTTATTTTCCCTTGTAAACCCGTAAGTCTATCTTCCATGGCTTTAAATTCTACTTGCATCATAGCCTTCATCATGCTAACCAAATCTCCCGGACTAGACTCCGGTTGCTTCTCGGTATGATGATCACTAGACATCTTGTTAAACACAACAAATCAAGCAAACACGTTAGATTAGATCAAAACAAAATCCTCTCTAGTGTGTCTCTCAAGTGTTTATCCCTCACTCTTAAGTGATGTGATAAGACTTTGTTGATGGCTCACCTTGTAAGAATTAACAACCTTGTGTGGGTAGTGTCTAGTCAAATATAAGCTAACACGAAACAACAATTGAATTAATCAAGGTATGTCCTTGGCTGACTCAACAAAAGAAAGAAAACAATAATGACACAAGGAATGGACTAGTTGTATGAATGAGATGTACAACCAAATGACCCGAAATATAGACTCAAGATAAGCTAAAAGAACTTTACTCGTAAGTGCCTCAACTTGCAACCTCAAACACCAAAATCAACAACTAAGGTCGGTTTATGGTAGGGTGGCCGAATGAAAAAGGCTTGGAATGTAGGTTTCTTGGAGTCCCCTTGAAATCTTCTTCCTCTTGGTCAACTCTTGCAAGAACAATGTTGTTAGTTCAATAACTTAGAGCTAAACACAATGCAAACACAAAGCTGAATTCTTCTTTTCTTTTCTTTTATTTTTGGTTCGTCCTTCTCTCTCTCTCTTTTTTTTAATATTCTGGACAACAGCTTTCCTTTTTTTCCTTTTTTTATCTCAACAAAAATAAAATGAAAATTAAATAACAAGAGGGTAAATAGGGAAACAACTAAAAAGATAAGATATGGTTAGAGATAAGATATGGAAAGATATGGTTGAAACATGATTATGAAAAAAAATATGAAAAGATATGGTTGTTGTAGATTAAGGAAAGATATGGCTGTTGCAGGATTAGGGTAGGTTTTGGCGGCATGAAAGTGGTGGTGGGGGGGCTGGCGTGGTGGTGTTGGTGTTTGTTGATGACTTCGGTGCTCATTCGCTGATCAAGAACAACAAACAAGCTAGAATTCAATCAACTTAGATTTTTGGGAGGGATAAGACTTATGCTATGCTGGACTCACATTTTTATTGGCCACATATGCTTAGGGATGTTGAAACTGTGCTTAAAAGGTGTTTAGAGTGCCTTAGAGCTAAATTGAAAGTCAAGCCTCGTGGATTATATACGCCCTTGCCAATCCCCACAGCCCCTTGGGAAGACATTAGCATGGATTTCATAGTGGGATTGCCTAGGATTAGAAGAGGTAGGGATTCGATATTTGTGGTTGTAGATCAATTCTCTAAGATGACTCACTTTATTGCTTGTCACAAAACTGATGATGCAGCCAATGTAGCTAATTTGTTCTTTTGGCAAGTAGTTAGGTTACATGGTATTCCAATGACAATAGTGTAACACCCCGAATCCGCGGGACTCGGGATGTCACATTGGGCTAGGATCTCACAATGGATCCTGACCCTAGCCTAACAACAAGTTCACTGGACCTTACAACAATTCACTGACAGATATAAAGCAAATACATAAAACAATATAAATTGTACGACCGAAAGTAAACAACAACATAGCCGAGTATATAAAACGACATCCTCACATAGGAGGTACAAAAGATCATCCTCACGCAGGAGGGGAAACACAACAACCCCAAACCAACCACCTAATGTACGAGAGTCGTCGGCCTGTCACCCTGTCAGATCACCCAGTAGCGCCTAACCTGTAAACATCTACAACACGGTATGAAACCGTTAGCTAACCATACATATATGAGGTAATGCATAAGCACAAGCACAATCATGAAAGATAAACACATCAACATGCTATCACACATTTACCCATTTATTATCTTCATATAAGAACCATTCACTCAAAAACCGTATATATATAGATAGATGAAAGTATGTGACACGAGGACCGATACATCCCCGCCTCTGAGTACAATGTCCAACTGTACGAGTATCGGTCACACAATCCGTGTACCCTATGGGAGTGGATTGCGCCCTTCCTGTAAACTAGTCTGGTCTGACATCAGAGAACCTCCCAAACTCCACGGCGGGATGAAAGGGAAAGGTTATCACAGCCACGCAGTGGGGCAGTCAATAGAACATAGGTCGATAAAAACGACAACTCATGATATCATAGCAAACATATAATCAACATTCCTCAATCTCATAGGTCGATAAAAACGAAAACTCATGCAAACACCCAATATAGGGATGGTAGCTAAGTAAGTCCTACGGACTTACCTCAACCTCGTACAAAATCAACCACGATCACCTCTACACTGGAGGGACAACACGGCCTATAAAAAGGCATAAAGAGATATATCAACCTCTATTCAGCAATGGGGTCACACCTAGACCCAAAGGGATCCATAAGGATCATACTCAATCTATGAGCCTCACAACCAACTAAACCTCAATATCTCAACATAGCTCACAATTCCTCAAATCTCAAGGTAGTATCTAATCAACATTCCTCAATCTCAATTTTAATCCTAATTTAATTAATTAACCTTTAATTAATTAATTAGATTTCGCCAGAATAACGTTTTGCCCGCAGGTAATTTCTAAACCCCCTGTCATCAGATTTCATCAAACAAGAACCCATAATCACCAGAATAATATAACGACCATAATGGAATTTCTAATTGTCCTATTTGACAAGCCTAAAGTCAATTTAGGCCAAATCGTAGTACGGAAAACGAATAAATTCATAACTTATTCGTTACTAACCCGATTGACGATTTGAAAGAAGATTCAGAATCACAACGACGCAGGCTACGCATGGACAGCATCAAATTCATCGGAATCTGTGCGACGGAACAGTCCTGGTGACATATATGCTCTTCCAGCCCTCCATATACTCGGAAATGTAGAAACTCGGTACCGTTATGAAGAGAATGAAGAGAGGAATCCAGAAACTCAAACGGAATTGAAATCGGATTAGAAACGGAGAGTAGATCTGAGTTTGAAGGTTGAGAGAAATCAGAGCTTTTACGAGAAAACGTGAAAGGAAATGAATTAATAAAGGATTTTCCGCTATTTATAGTGAAGACGATAATTATCCTTTAGTAAAGTCGATAGTTATCCATTTACCGATCAAAAGGCGGGTCGAACCTCTTTCTCCAAACTTCTCGAGATTGGAACATTAAATCTGGAATATTGTAGGGATAATTATTTCACAACTACCTTGGAAAACGTGTATTCCTAAGCCGTCTTTCTTAGCCGTTAAGAAACGAAATAACGACTCTTTTGACCGTTTTGCCTCTTCATGTTATTTCATATCTAGGACATCCGATGTCCTGATCATTTCTCTCAACTGCATTTTTTATTAATTGGAGCTCCCAAATGCTCCAAATAACACCGGAGGGTAAAAATAATTACCAGGGAGAAAAAGTAAAAATTTCCCCAAACGTCCAAAATTACGCGAGGAACATAACGGTGGGACTCATACTCATCACTTGCGAAATCTTCGCGAGTTATATGTCAATTACTATCAACGATTAAGTTAATCAATATTAATTAGAATTCGGAAATCCTAGCTATTACATCACACACCCCTTAAAAGTTTCGTCCCGAAACTTGAAAATTCCCAAATCCTCTCGGACCCATACGCCGAGGTATAACTCTCACTCTTTCTATCGGAGGTATCACATCTCCGTTCAAAAGATCACAACCTATAACAATCTATAACCTCAAGTATAAACATGTAGGAATCATCACTCCAGGAAACAGGGCCATAACGCTACCCAAAGGCGTAGAGGAATCACGTCTCTCGCCATACCACATCATAAGGCATAGAGGAAGCACATCTCTAGCCAAAACATATCACATGCATAGAGGAAATACGTCTCTTGCCAACCCATAAACATATATATCGCATGGAGGAATCACATCTCCACTGAACTATGTCCATCAAGGTAGCATGGAGGAAAGAACCATCTCCAGCTGAATCCTAATCCCACTCAAATAGCATGGAGGAAAGAACCATCTTCAGCTATAAATATGATCATAATTGGGTAGCATAGAGGAAGTAATCATCTCCAGCTATAGCATACGTCACGCTAGCACATCAAGATCTACTAAAATCATAAATCACATCACAACTAGCATGGAATAACACATCAAGGCATATAAGCATATAAGCACATAAGCACAACATTCATCAAGATAGCACTAAGATATACTCGTAATCCCACAAATGGGTTTGTCCCAACATATACTCTGGATAGTTCCTCAGGACACTATCCTCAGTCTCTCACATAGCCTCTTCAGGTCTTCATCTTTACCATCATATCCTCAATATGAGAATGTCTTTCGAATGCAAGCGTTTCATATCTCATTCCAATAATGTAATCGAATGCTCAACAAAAGTGTGGTTGGACTCAACCATCAAATCATCGTAACTCACAAGGTTTCTCGAGTCTGGTATATACTTCCTCAGTTGAGACATATGAAACACTGGGTGGATATCCTCTAATCTCATAGGCAAAGCTAAACATCATGCTACCTTCTTAGTACTAGTCGATCTCAAATAAACCATCATATTGGAAACTCCGTTCCCTTTCCATATTAACATGTCTAACGTCTCGGCAGCTGAGATACTTACAGCCGGACATGAACTTTTGCTTGAACTTTAGAGGTTAACGCCTCTTGTCTACATATAATATCTGGTGACTCTGTACATCCAGCATTCTTCCTTCAATCAACGTTACTTGAACTATAAAATCCTGAGTCTGGTCAGGTGTTATTCCACTCTATTGCTAGATCACTTCTAGCATAAGGATATACGACATCTATGTCTATATATATTGCCTTATAGGGCCATCCCAGAAAGATGCACGTCCTTCATTGTTATATAATAAACTCATTAATGGAAGGTAATATAACCGTCCACATTTCCCATTCAACTTACAACTTATAATAGATCTTTAAAATCTAGATGATCCTCTCTAACTGACCATCTGTTAGGGGGTGAAGTGTAGTCATGAGGTACAGACTCATCCCCAAAGCAGTTTGAATCTGTTGCCTAAAATCTCAAAGTAAAAACATCCATCTCGATCAGAAATGATCGTTCTCGGTATACCATGGAGTCTCACTATCTGTCTAGTGTACTCCTCAGCCAATTCATTCACTAGCCACGTCCTTCTGATAGAAATGAAACGTGTCAGTTTCATTAATTTGTTACCAACAATCCAGATAACATAAATCTTCTACTGGGTCACAATCCCATAAAAAAAAGTCCATAGAGATGTCCTCCCAAATTCTACTACTGCACTGGTAGTGGGTGAGGCTTATCTCTAAATCGGAAATACTCTATCTGGACCTGCTGACAGGTCGCACACTATATCACAAATCAGGTTATATCGGCTTCATACAATATAATCGTCTCATCTCGTGGTACATCTTACTCGTACCTGAATGTACTGAATAAGGCGTAGAGTGGGTATACCGTAATATTCTATGTCTCCATCTACATCAGCAGGTACACAAAAGCGGTCATGACTCTTCATCAGTCCATCTACTCCTATGGAGAACTATGGTGCCTCAGCACGAGACATCCTTTCTCTAAACCTTGTCAAGGCCAGGCAGGTCTCTTGTTTCTGTTGGACCTCATCCAATAGACCAGGTAGAACCTCTGAGGTATAACTGGGTATCCTCATCAAGGAACTAATTGTCCAACTCTAGCCAAGCTAGATCTCTTTGAAGCTGAGGCTGAACTATCAATATCACAATCATCTTCTCTTGGAGCATCTTTCCATTCTTGTTATCGGCGACAACATTCAACTTCTCTGAATGATATGGAATCTTCAAGTCAAAGTCTTGATCAACTTAAGCTCTTAACACTGGCGGTTATTCAACCCCTGTTGCATAAAATATACTTCAGATTTCTATGATCTATAGAAATCTGACATGAAGATCACACCGGTACGGTCTTCAAAACTTAAATGCTTGAACTACCACTACTAACTCTAAATCGTGAGTCGGGTAGTCCTCATCATACGTTCTCAACTGTAAACGCACATATCAATAACCCTACTGCTCTGTAGTAATACACATCTCAGACTTAGTTGGGATGTATCACCGTAAATCACGGGATTCCAAAAATCTTCTAACTACAACAAAATGGAAGCAGAGGTCAAATGCCTCCTCAACTCTTCAAAACATAGACACACTGCTTTCATCACGTAGTTATGGTGGTCTTCTCAAAAGACTCGCAAATGAATACGTAATCATATAAAATCCTTCCTCAAAGCATTGGTAGCAATCGGATGAGCCGAGAAAACTATGTATTCCTTAATGTTCATCAGTATCTCCCATGGTACAACATACTAAATTATCGCCTGGTCAACCATGATCCCACTGACGGAGACAACATGGCCTAAAAAGGCTACCACTGACATCTCAACTTACACTTAGAGAGTGTAGCATACAATCCTCTATCGCTCGAAATCTGCAGAACGGTCCTCAGATTATCGGTCTACTATTCTCTGCTATGAGAGTATACCGACATGTCATCCATGGAGTCCACCACCAACTAATCAAGGAAGTCGATGAAGATACTATTCATCAACTCCATAAAAACTACTAAAACATTCGTCAACCCAAATGACATCACTACAAACTCGTAGTGTCCATAACGGGTATGGGATGCTATCTCATACACATGCTGCTCTCTCATCCATGACTAGGAATATCTTGAGCATAAAGGAATCCCGAAAACACAATTGCTTCTTGAAGTTAACTCATCAGGTCGTCAATACAGAACATGGAACCCACTAGGGTAAACCCGTTTCAGTAAACTTTTCAAGTTATCAGTACAATATCTCAACAAGCACCATATAGTGTGGCTTTCCCATTCAATCTTGTATCATACTTCAACTCGATAACAATGTCCACACTCCGCTGAGGTGGCAACTAGACGGTTCAGTAACACGTCTATAAACTCATAAGCAACTGGAATACCTTCAATTGTTGGACTATCTCGCTCCTTTATGGTATAAAACTAGAAGGCATCACATCCCTGTGCTATCAGCTCGCTGCTCGTACAGTCCTAATGACAAACCCATTTCTTCAAAGGTCTTAACCTCAGAAGACCTCTATTTAACTCAACTCAGTAAAGACTATAATAGTCTTACTATTAAAAGCTAACACCACATGATATCTATTCATCCAAACCATACACATAATGACTTCCTCATGCACCTATGACATGACAAAGAAGTCTGCAACCATACACGGGTCCTTGAATAAGGGAACAAACACGCATCTCACGGGTTACTCAGACCCAAAAAGGTAATCATGTAAAGGAAAATCCACCTTCTACTATATATCAAAATTCAACCATTAACGCATGCATCGAAAGACATGACGTGCATAACACTCACAACAAGCAAAACTCCACCAGGTAAACCATTAACGAGAATGGTACCTATAACAGTTAACACTCGTAGCTCCACTACATATCATCACTCAATGTCAGATCCATGCTCCTCAGGTATCACTGAGGTCATTACTATAACCTCCAATTCCACTCTTTCTGCACCGGAAAGAGGAAGGTCTTGCTGGGAAGAAACACCACTGTGTTGACAGAAAAGGGCCAGATGGCCTAGCTCACCACAAGTGAAATAAGCTATTAGTGCCAAAGGGCACACAGAACGCAAATGATCTGGATAGCCACAATTGAAACATAATCGTCCTATCCTTGCAACCTGTGCAACTGAAGGGTAACTCAACCGTCGTCGTCCACCTAGAATGATCTCACTCTTGAAGGGAACCTGTAAAGCATATGATGGCCGCCTTTGGGCACATAGCTCACCAGTGTCCCAACTTCCACGCAATTAAAACACTGTAGTTCCTTGCCAATCATCTTCATAGCCAAAGGATCACTAGATTGTCCTGATATTGGACTTGGTTCCCTATTCATCATCTTTGCTTCTCCAGTAACTGATTCAGTCCATTGCTTCTTTTTGGATCCAAAAGCTTCAGTTGATCTCACAATTGTTGGTAAATCCGGTGTGGATCTACCCGCTATCACCGCTTCATATACTTGTTACATATATTCTTGAAACTCGGATCTACTCATGAAGACACGATCAGCCTCTTCAAACTCGTTCTCTGCCATAGGCGAAACAACAACGGAAACTGGTCCCTAACTTATCACCACTAGAGGAAGAGGGGGGTGTACCCCTACCTCATCCCACTACAGATACTACTCTAGTCTGAGTCATCGGTAGGATATACGCACCTAATCTTATAAGGCTATATATATGCCATAGGTATCGATATGTATATAATAAATCCACATAATCCATATTACACACAGATATATATACATATCTACGCTGCAGAGATCCATGGCAGAGGTGACGACTTCTCGTACATTCTATCCCAAAACCACACTTAAAACCAAAACCTTTGAAAACGTAAGATCCCATGTGGGCTCTGTTTATTTTACCTATCAAACCTCATTGCAGGTAGCAAGTGCCATTGTTGTCAACCTGGGCTCTGATACCAACTCTGTAACACCCCGAATCCGCGGAACTCGGGATGTCACATTGGGCTAGGATCTCACAATGGATCTTGACCCTAGCCTGACAACAAGTTCACTGGACCTTACAACATGGCACTGACAGATATAAAACAAGTACATAAAACAGTATAAATTGTACGACCCAAAGTAAACAACAACATAGCCGAGTATATAAAACGACATCCTCACATAGGAGATACAAAAGATCATCCTCACGCAGGAGGGAAAACACAACAACCCCAAACCAACCACCTAATGTACGAGAGTCCTCGGCCTGTCACCCTGTCAGATCACCCAGTAGCACCTAACCTGTAAACATCTACAACACGGTATGAAACCGTTAGTTAACCATACATATATGAGGTAATGCATAAGCACAAGCACAATCATGAAAGATAAACACATCAGCATGCTATCACACATTTACCCATTTATTATCTTTATATAAGAACCATTCACTCAAAAACCGTATATATATAGATAGATGAAAGTATGTGACACGAGGACCGATACATCCCCGCCTCTGAGTACAATGTCCAACTGTACGAGTATCGGTCACACAATCCGTGTACCCTATGGGAGTGGATTGCGCCCTTCCTGTAAAAACAGTCTGGCCTGACATCAGAGAACCTCCCAGACTCCACGGCGGGATGAAAGGGAAAGGTTATCACAGCCACGCAGTGGGGCAGTCAATAGAACATAGGTCGATAAAAACGACAACTCATGATATCATAGCAAACATATAAAGCACACACCACTCATGCAAACACCCAATATAGGGATGGTAGCTAAGTAAGTCCTACGGACTTACCTCAACCTCGTACAAAATCAACCACGATCACCTCTACACTGGAGGGACAACACGGCCTATAAAAAGGCATAAAGAGATATATCAACCTCTATTCATCAAAGGGGTAACACCTAGACCCAAAGGGATCCATAAGGATCATACTCAATCTATGAGCCTCACAACCAACTAAACCTCAATATCTCAACATAGCTCACAATTCCTCAAATCTCAAGGTAGTATCTAATCAACATTCCTCAATCTCAATTTTAATCCTAATTTAATTAATTAACCTTTAATTAATTAATTAGATTTTGCCAGAATAACGTTTTGCCCGCCGGCAATTTCTAAACCCCCTGTCATCAGATTTCATCAAACAAGAACCCATAATCACCAGAATAATATAACGACCATAATGGAATTTCTAATTGTCCTATTTGACAAGCCTAAAGTCAATTTAGGCCAAATCGCAGTACGGAAAACGAATAAATTCATAACTTATTCGTTACTAACCCGATTGACGATCTGAAAGAAGATTCAGAATCACAACGACGCAGCCTACGCATGGACAGCATCAAATTCATCGGAATCTGAGCGACGGAACCGTCCTGGTGACATATATGCTTGACCAGCCCTCCATATACTCGGAAATGCAGAAACTCGGTACCGTTATGAAGAGAATGAAGAGAGGAATCCAAAAACTCAAACGGAATTGAAATCGGATTAGAAACGGAGAGTAGATCTGAGTTTGAAGGTTGAGAGAAATCAGAGCTTTTACGAGAAAACGTGAAAGGAAATGAATTAATAAAGGATTTTCCGCTATTTATACTGAAGACGATAATTATTCTTTAGTAAAGTCGATAGTTATCCATTAACCGATCAAAAGGCGGGTCGAACCTCTTTCTCCAAACTTCTCGAGATTGGAACATTAAATCTGAAATATTGTAGGGATAATTATTCCACAACTGCCTCGGAAAACGTGTATTCCTAAGCCGTCTTTCTTAGCCGTTAAGAAACGAAATAACGACTCTTTTGGCCGTTTTGCCTCTTCATGTTATTTCATATCTAGGACATATCCGATGTCCTGATCATTTCTCTCAACTGCATTTTTATTAATTGGAGCTCCTAAATGCTCCAAATAACACCGGAGGGTAAAAATAATTACCCGGGGAAAAAGTAAAAATTTCCCCAAACGTCCAAAATTACGCGAGGAACATAACGGTGGGACTCATACTCATCACTTGCGAAATCTTCGCGAGTTATATGTCAATTACTATCAACGATTAAGTTAATCAACATTAATTAGAATTCGGAAATCCTAGCTATTACAAATAGTGAGTGATAGGGATGTTAAGTTCTTGAGTTACTTTTGGAAAACTCTTTGGGGAAAGCTAGGAACTAGGTTGTTATTTTGTACATCAAGCCACCCCCAAACTGACGGGTAAACGGAAGTAATTAATAGGACCCTAACAAGTTGAATTTGCCTATAATAGAATCGTCTTGATGTAGGACCATCACATGGAAGATATCAAGGGCCCATTACTAGGGCAAGAGCTAAGGAGATCCAAGAAGTTACGTCAAGGGAAGTGCTATTGCTTGGCACCATGCGTGAACAATTTAACTTCCATACATCATGTGTTAATCTCTTGGTGAATGCACGAGCAAGCAAGCAAAGGGAAGAGATGTTGCTCACGTCCAAGGAGGTCCAAGAGAGTAACCAGCTGCTCACGTCCAAGGCAGCCCAAGAGAGTAACTAGCTGTTGACGTCCAAGGCAGCCCAAGAGAGTAACCAACTGCTCACGTCCAAGGAGGCCCAAGAGAGTAACCAACTCCCTCAGTCGGATCATCATTTGGGCTCTTAAAAACAGTCCAAATCACTCTTGGATCTGTTGTGAACAAATCAGCCGATTTACCTCTTAAAAACAGTCCAAATCACTAGACATCTTGTTAAACACAACAAATCAAGCAAACACGTTAGATTAGATCAAAACAAAATCCTCTCTAGTGTGTCTCTCAAGTGTTTATCCCTCACTCTTAAGTGATGTGATAAGACTTTGTTGATGGCTCACCTTGTAAGAATTAACAACCTTGTGTGGGTAGTGTCTAGTCAAATATAAGCTAACACGAAACAACAATTGAATTAATCAAGGTATGTCCTTGGCTGACTGAACAAAAGAAAGAAAAAAATAATGACACAAGGAATGGACTAGTTGTATGAATGAGATGTACAACCAAATGACCCGAAATATAGACTCAAGATAAGCTAAAAGCACTTTACTAGTAAGTGCCTCAACTTGCAACCTCACACACCAAAATCAACAACTAAGGTCGGTTTATGGTAGGGTGGCCGAATGAAAAAGGCTTGGAATGTAGGTTTCTTGGAGTCCCTTTCAAATCTTCTTCCTCTTGGTCTACTCTTGCAAGAACAATGTTGTTAGTTCAATAACTTAGAGCTAAACACAATGCCAACACAAAGCTGAATTCTTCTTTTCTTTTCTTTTATTTTTGGTTCGTCCTTCTCTCTCTCTCTCTTTTTTTAATATTCTGGACAACAGATTTCCTTTTTTTCTTTTTTTTTATCTCAAACAAAAATAAAATGAAAATTAAATAACAAGAGGGTAAATAGCGAAGCAACTAAAGAGATAAGATATGGTTAGACATAAGATATGGAAAGATATGGTTGAAGCAAGATTATGAAAAAAATATGAAAAGATATGGTTGTTGTAGATTAAGGAAAGATATGGCTGTTGCAGGATTAGGGTAGGTTTTCGCGGCATGAAAGTGGTGGTGGGGGGGCTGGCGTGGTGGTGTTGGTGTTTGTTGATGACTTCGGTGCTCATTCGCTGATCAAGAACAACAAACAAGTTAGAATTCAATCAACTTAGATTTTTGGCAGGGATAAGACTTATGCTATGCTGGACTCACATTTTTATTGGCCACATATGCTTAGGGATGTTGAAACTGTGCTTAAAAGGTGTTTAGAGTGCCTTAGAGCTAAATTGAAAGTCAAGCCTCGTGGATTGTATACGCCGTTGCCAATCCCCACATCCCATTGGGAAGACATTAGCATGGATTTCATAGTGGGATTGCCTAGGACTAGAAGAGGTAGGGATTCGATATTTGTGGTTGTAGATCAATTCTCTAAGATGACTCACTTTATTGCTTGTCACAAAACTGATAATGCAGCCAATGTAGCTAATTTGTTCTTTTGGCTAGTAGTTAGGTTACATGGTATTCCAATGACAATAGTGAGTGATAGGGATGTTAAGTTCTTGAGTTACTTTTGGAAAACTCTTTGGGGAAAGCTAGGAACTAGGTTGTTATTTTCTACATCAAGCCACCCCCAAACTGACGGGCAAACGGAAGTAACTAATAGGACCCTAACAACACTTTTAAGGGCTATCATCAAGAAGAATTTGAGAGAATGGGAAGATGTCTTGCCACATGTTGAATTTGCCTATAATAGAATCGTCCTGATGTAGGACCATCACATGGAAGATATCAAGGGCCCATTACTAGGGCAAGAGCTAAGGAGATCCAAGAAGTTACGTCAAGGGAAGTGCTATTGCTTGGCACCATGCGTGAACAATTTAACTTCCATACATCATGTGTTAATCTCTTGGTGAATGCACGAGCAAGCAAGCAAAGGGAAGAGATGTTGCTCACGTCCAAGGAGGTCCAAGAGAGTAACCAGCTGCTCACGTCCAAGGCAGCCCAAGAGAGTAACTAGCTGCTCACGTCCAAGGAAGCCCAAGAATGTAACCAGCTGCTCACGTCCAAGGAGACCCAAGAGAGTAACCAACTCCCTCAGTCGGATCATCATTTGGGCTCTTAAAAACAGTCCAAATCACTCCTAGATCTGTTGTGAACAAATCAGCCGATTTACCTCTTAAAAACAGTCCAAATCACTCCTGGATTTGTTGTGAACAAATCAGCCCATTTACCTCTTAAAAAAACGTCCAACTCACTCGCAAGGATCTGTTTTGAATAAGTCAGCCTATTTTGATGCTGATTAGTTGTTTGTTAAGTTGTTAGCTACATTTGTGGAAGCTCTCTTTTTACCACCTTCCACAAATGTTTTAGTTGTCTTTTCTTTATTTTGTCTAGATAAAAGAGTCTATATATAGCCTCTGTAGCTGCTGAATAGGATACGTTTTATTTGCTAAGAATTCGGATTGTAATCATTCACAAAATCAATCAAAGAACAAGAGAGTTTTTGGTTGGCATTGTCGTTGTTTGCTTGGCTGAGCTTGTTCATGTCAACCGCCTTCCGATTGGTGCTTCGAGCCTTCATGAGTCCTTCTTTGTGCTAGTCCAGCCGGAGCTAGTGTAAAGTTGTATTGCAGACGGGTCTACGGTATTCACGAAGCGGGGTTTTGGCTCTTCAGCCTTGGTTCCTTTCGTTGACTCTCTTTGGTTCTTCTCTACATCTTCCTGCGTTCATTCACTCCCCACGTTTCATTCCGCATCTGGATTTGCCTCATTCAGCCGGATTCGGGATCATTGTACCTAGATCAACTAATCCACGGACTAATACCGTATCAGTTGGTATCAGAGCTCAGTTGGTACAATTGATCACTCCTTTCTTCTTTCTTCACCTTATTGCTTAACCAATTGAGGTTTAACTTGTGCTTGAAGTGTGCAAAATCAAAAGCCAAGGGTTTCTTAGGGCCGGACAACATCTTGAGGAGAGGTAAACACAAAACAAAAAAAAAAAGAAAAGAGATCAACGTTGTAGTCAAATTCGGTAACCTTCTCTCCCTCAAATCTCGTTGCAATCAGTTTCGGTTACCTTCTCTCCCCCAAATCTTTGACAAAGTCTAAGAGATCTTTAAAAAAAAAAAAAAAGACAACACAAAAACGGCTGGCCTTTTTTTTTATTATTAATCGACATCAAGCACAAGAAAACTCCCTCAAACAACTCCTACGTCATTCTAATCACAAATCACCATACCTACACCAACCCAACAGTCAATACTCCGATTAGGGGTGTCTTGATCCATCTCCGATACTAACATCAGTTTCGGCGGTTCTAGTTCCAAAGGGTTGCTAAGAAGGTTCGAAAACCGTGATCTTAAGGTGTTGGATCCTTACAACTCGAGCCCCCAGCTAGGCAATACCAACGAGAGAGTGAGCGATACACAAGTGAGATATTTTTTTTCTAACCTAACCGGTTCTTTGTTTGTTACTTGAGCATGTCTAGGTCCCGAAGCCCCAACAAGTCTAGCAGCGAGACCGTCATGCCTGAGATGCTCAGTCTATTGAAACAATTGTCCGATTCCGTAGCTAACCTATCCAAACGAGTGGAGTCTATGGAAGCACGAACCCCACCGTCGCGGACACCACCATTGAGAACCAATTATGAGTTTGGCGGTCCTTCACGCGTTACTAGAGAGCCGGATCATCCGGATCAAGGTAATTTACAGTCCAACGTCCTCCCTAATGCATCTAACATATCACCTTTTGTTGATAAGTTTCAGCGACAGAATGAACCTCCTTTTGAGGACCATACTTGGGAAGATTACAATCGACCATTCCAACAGCCGAGGCAAGGACGAGAACGTGATAATCTACAGCATTATCAAGAGCAAGACGGTCTCGGCAAAGACAAAATCAAAATTCCCTTCTTCGAAGGAAAGTGTGATCCCGACGTCTACATGGAGTGGGAAACTAAAGTCGAGCAGATCTGGTTGTGTCATAACTTCAGCGAGCCTCGGAAGGTTCAGCTAGCTGCTCTCGAGTTCCAAGGCTATGCCTTGGTATGGTGGGATCACGTAGTCAAAGAAAGAGTGCGAACAATGGATCCTCAAATCACCATATGGGAGCATATGAAGGCACTAATGAGGGCTCGATTCGTCCTACCTCACTATACCCGAGAGCTTCGACAACGGCTGGAAAATTTGAGACAAGGCTCTCTTAGCGCTGAGGAAGCCTATACCAATATGCAAGTTGCTATAGGGAAGGCCAACGTTCTAGAGGATGAGGAAAATACTATGGCTAGGTATCTTCGTATTCTTAACTCTAATTTGGCTAATGAAGTTGATATGTATCCATACAGCACCATGGAGCAATTACTACACTTGGCCATCAAGGTGGAAAGGAAGACTAAGGTGCGAAACCGGGAATACAAGCCACCTCATGGGACGCCCAACGCTTGGAAAGCACAAGGGAATCGGCTGCCTAACCACAACAAGGATCAAGGAGGCCGGAAGGAAGAGAGAAAGTCGGCACCTATGGGCCAAGAAGGACAAAGAAGGTCGTCTACACCGTCCACTACACCACGATCCTTGAACGAGCCTTCCAGTGATCATCGAGGGAGTACTCCTACCTCTAACTCTAGAACTAGGGACATTGTGTGTTTTAAATGCCAAGGTAGAGGGCACATGTGTAGGGAATGTCCTAATAGACGCACTTTGATCATAAATCATCTAGGAGAATATGAGAGTGAGGATGACGTGGAATTGGACGATGAAAATGCATTAATTGATGACAACGAGCAAAATGAGAATGATGATTGCATTGAGTATGAACAAGGCGAATCTTTGATAGCTAGAAGAACTTTGCATGTCCAACTAGCACCTTGTGAGGGTAACCAACGTGAAAATCTGTTTCATACTAGGTATAGTATAAAAGGAAAAGTGTGTAATGTGATAAATGATGGGGGAAGTTGTTGCAACATAGCTAGCACTGACATGGTAAACAAATTACAACTTCTTACATTTTATCACCCTAGGCCATATAAACTACATTGGATGAATGAGTGTGGAGAACTTAAAGTCAATAAGCAAACTAAGGTCAATATAACATTAGGATCATATGAGGACGTTATTACATGTGATGTTGTGCCTATGAATGCTTGTCACTTGTTGCTTGGTCGTCCATGGCAATATGATAGGAAAGTTGTCCATGATGGGTTTTAAAATAAATATAGCTTTGAGTATAAGGGTAAAACTTTAACACTTAAACCTATGACACCTTTACAAATAGCCGAGTATAATGAGAACAAGAGGGTAGAGCAAGGAACCCCTTAAAAGCCTAAAATGACACGGCCTAAGAGTAAGGAGAACCAAACCCATCAAACACTGTTAGTACAACCAACAAGTAGTTATCTTGAGTCTAGGAATGAATATGTCACTAACTATGCTTCTATGGATGTGCTAATGATGAGTTTGTGTAAATCTTTAGTGACGGTGTCTCATGACTCTAAGATTCCATTTCCTAGTTCTATCCAAGGGCTGTTAGATGAGTTTAAGGACGTTTTTCCTGAGGAAGTTCCAGCTGGCTTGCCGCCCATTAGGGGCATTGAACACCAAATAGATTTATTACCTGGAGCCACTCTTCCCAGTAGACCCGCCTATAGGATGAACCCTACGGAAGCCCAGGAAATTCAGAACCAAGTTCAAGACTTACTAGATAAAGGGTATGTTCGGTAAAGCCTTAGTCCTTGTGCCGTTCCCGTCCTACTAGTACCCAAGAAGGATAAGACTTGGACAATGTGTATTGACATGCTTGATGAGTTACATGGAGCTACAATTTTCACTAAGATTGACCTTAGGAGTGGCTACCATCAAATTAGAATGAGGGAAGGAGACGAATGGAAAACAACTTTTAAAACCAAATTTGGTCTCTATGAGTGGCTAGTAATGCCTTTTGGTTTAACTAATGCTCCTAGTACTTTCATGCGATTAATGAATCATATTTTGAGACCTTATATTGGTTTATTTGTTGTAGTCTACTTTGATGACATTCTTATCTATAGTAAGACTTTAAAGGAGCATGAAAATCATTTGAAAGATGTGCTTGCTACATTGCGTATAGAATACTTGTATGCTAATATTAAAAAATGTGATTTCTATACTAACCGAGTGATTTTCCTTGGTTTTGTAGTAAGTGTCAATGGTTTGCAAGTGGATGAGGATAAGCTTAAGGCAATCAATGAATGGCCCATTCCTAGGTCGGTTGGTGAAGTAAGGAGTTTCCATGGCCTAGCTACATTCTATAGAAGATTTGTGAGGGATTTTAGTACCATTGCAGCACCACTCACGGCTTTGACCAAAAAGAAGGTTCCTTTTGAGTGGAATGAACCTTAGCAAAGAGCATTTGAAGAGCTCAAGAAACGCCTCACCCACGCACCACTACTCGCTCTACCGGGCTTCACTAAACCCTTTGAGGTTGAATGCGACGCGTCCGACATTGGTATTGGCGGCGTCCTTATGCAAGAAGGTAAGCCTCTAGCTTTCTTTAGTAAAAAATTGAAGGGTGCATGCTTAAACTATTCCACGTATGACAAAGAATTGTATGCCTTGTTTAGAGTACTCAAAACATGGCAACATTACCTTTGGCCCCAAGAGTTTGTTTTGAAAACTGATCATGATTCACTTAGACACTTTAGGAGCCAAGATAAGCTAGATAGGCGGCATGGTAGGTGGATGGAGTTCATCGAAACCTTTCCTTACATTATCAAGTATAAGAAAGGAAAGGATAATGTCGTAGCGGATGCATTGTCTAGGAGATACACCTTAATCACCACCTTGGATTCTAGGATGTTTGGTTTTACTTACATTAAAGAATTATATGTGGATGATACTGAATTTGGGAAGATATTTCATAGATGCACTACTCAAGACCCTTATGATAAGTATTTTGTGTTTGAAGGTTTATTGTTTAAAGTGGATAAAATTTGCATACCTAGATGTTCCCTTAGGATCTTATTAGTGGAAGAAGCCCATAAAGGAGGTTTAATGGGGCATTTTGGGAGGGACAAAACTTATCACATGTTGCAAACTCACTTTTATTGGTCTCATATGTTAAGGGATGTAGAACAAATGCTGAAAAGGTGCATTGAATGTCTTAAGGCCAAAGCTAGGGTACAACCCCACGGGCTGTATACACCCTTACCAACGCCTAATGGCTCTTTGGAACATATAAGTATGGATTTCTTTGTTGGACTACCTAGGACTAAGAAAGGAAGAGATTCCATTTTTGTGGTGGTAGATGGATTTCATTGTTGCATGGAATACCTAAAACTACTGTTAGTGATAGGGATGTCAAGTTTTTGAGTTTCTTTTGGAAAACGCTTTGGGGAAAAATGGGCACTAGATTACTATTCTCGACCTCTAGTCATCCCCAAACAGATGGGTAAACGAAAGTCACCAATAGGACCCTAACGACCCTCCTTAGAACCATGTTGAAAAATAACTTAAAAGAACGGGAAGACATGTTACCACATATCGAGTTTGCTTATAACCGCACCATGCATTCTTCCACTTCGTTATCACCTTTCAAATGTGTTTATGGATTTAACCCTTTAACTCCTTTGGATTTATTACCGATTCCTCGAAAGGATCGAGTAGCTTTTGATTCTTTGGAACAGGCGGACTACATTAAGGAACTTCATGCCAAGACCAAGGCTGCACTTGATAAGAAGGGCGTTGAAACTGCAGCTCGGAATAACAAAGGACGTCGGAAGATGGTTTTCCAGCCCGGCGACTTAGTTTGGCTACATCTAAGGAAAGAGCGGTTTCCGACAAAACGACATTCCAAGCTAGCCCCACGGGGTGATGGACCATTCAAAGTCTTACACCGGATTAACGATAACGCATATGTGTTGGACTTACCGGAAGAGTATGGAGTTAGTACCACTTTTAACGTAGGAGATTTGAGCCCGTATGAAGGAGAGTCGGAACAAGATGAAAACTCGGGGTTGAATTCTTTCCAAGAAGGAGTGGATGATGTAGGACCATCACATGGAAGATATCAAGGGCCTATTACTAGGGCAAGAGCTAAGGAGATCCAAGAAGTTACGTCAAGGGAAGTGCTAT
Organism: Fagopyrum homotropicum; assembly: GCA_033239125.1. Classification (NCBI taxonomy): domain Eukaryota; kingdom Viridiplantae; phylum Streptophyta; class Magnoliopsida; order Caryophyllales; family Polygonaceae; genus Fagopyrum; species Fagopyrum homotropicum. The sequence goes on from BSWB01000005.1 coordinate 68,346,087, forward strand.
TGCTTGGCACCATGCGTGAACCATTTAACTTCCATACATCATGTGTTAATCTCTTGGTGAATGCAGGAGCAAGCAAGCAAAGGGAAGAGACGTTGCTCATGTCCAAGGAGGTCCAAGAGAGTAACCAGCTGCTCACGTCCAAGGCAGCCCAAGAGAGTACCCAGCTGCTCACGTCCAAGGCAGTCCAAGAGAGTAACCAGTTGCTCACGTCCAAGGAGGCCCAAGAGAGTAACCAGCTCCCTCAGTTGGATCATCATTTGGGCTCTTAAAAACAGTCCAAATCACTCCTGGATCTGTTGTGAACAAATCAGCCCATTTACCTCTTAAAAACAGTCCAAATCACTCCTGGATCTGTTGTGAACAAATCAGCCCATTTACCTCTTAAAAAAATGTCCAACTCACTCCCAAGGATCTGTTTTGAGTAAGTCAGCCTATTTTGATGCTGATTAGTTGTTTGTTAAGTTGTTTGCTACATTTGTGGAAGCTCTCTTGTTACCACCTTCCACAAATGTTTTAGTTGTCTTTTCTTTATTTTGTCTGGATAAAAGAGTCTATATATAGTCTCTTTAGCTACTGAATAGGATACGTTTTATTTGCTAAGAATTCAGATTGTAATCATTCACAAAATCAATCAAAGAACAAGAGAGTTTTTGGTTGGCATTGTCGTTGTTTGCTTGGCTGAGCTTGTTCCTGTCAACCGCCTTCGGATTGGTGCTTCGAGCCTTCACGAGTCCCTCTTTGTGCTAGTCCAGCCGGAGCTAGTGTAAAGTTGTATTGGAGACGGGTCTAGGGCATTCACGAAGCGGGGTTTTGGCTCTTCAGCCTTGGTTCCTTTCGTTGACTCTCTTTGGTTCTTCTCTACATCTTCCTGCGTTCATCCACTCCCCACGTTTCATTCCGCATCTGGATTCGCCTCATTCAGCCGGATTCGAGATCATTGTACCTAGATCGACTAATCCACGGATTAATACTGTATCACGTCCACTCATCTACTTCCATCTTTCCCTTTGAGTGTGTTTATGGATTTATTCCGCTAACCCCTTTTGATCTTACACCGTTACCTAAGAAGGAGCGGGTGGATTTAAGTGCTAAAACGCAGGTTGAACACATCAAGGAGCTACATAGTAGGACAAGGATCAAGCTCGAGGAGAAAGGAAAATACAACGCAGAAAATGTGAATCAAGGACGCAAGAAGATTATATTTTAGCCCGGCGACCTTATATGGATACATTTGAGGAAGGAGAGGTTTCAACAGCTTCGGAAATCCAAGCTCTCTCCAAGAGGAAATGGGCCTTTCAAGGTGTTACACAAGGCGGGTGATAACGCCTATGTGCTTGACTTGCCGGATTATTACGCTTGTAATACCACATTGAATGTGAGGGATCTAAGTCCTTTTTCGCTCCTGGATGATGATCAAGGCAATTCGAGGTCGAATTCTTCCAAAGAAGGGGAGAATGATGAAGGATCATCTGAGCTAACTCCATCTTCACCACCTCAAGGGACTCTAACAAGAGCGCAAGCTAAACGTCAAGCTGAGATGGATGCTCTTTTCCTAAACATGGTCCATGAAGCTCAACCAAGTCCACCTTCATCAAGTCTAAGGACTATCTTGCGGATCAGCCACGAATACATCCCAGCCAAGATGATTAATGGAGCTTAAATTGTATTTCTAGTTGTTGGGCAGGCCTTGAAACGCATTCCAAAGGACAGACGAATGCCTTGAAATTAGATACAAGGGGTTTCACGTTTGTGCATGTCCATGGGTGGAACATTCATTTAAGTATGTGGACATGAGAGGTTGAATAAAGAGTTTAATTAGGCCCAATTGTGTTCTATGTTTTCCGCGCTGTATTTAACTCTATCTCTCAATGTACTTATTGTAATTAGTTTCTTTTTTCTGTTTTAGAAGAAAAGGCCTAGGATGTATTTAAAGCCTTTTCTCTTTTCTTTTGTAGTTAGACATGTTTTATACAAGTTTTGCTGAGAGCATTTCAGAATTGAATCCAAGAGAATTCAATTATTCTTATCTCGTGAGTGTGTGTGTGTGTGATTTGCCTTTCTCGTTCTTGTGTATGTCAATCTCCTTCGGGATTGGTGTTGCAAGTCGAACAAGGAACCCTCTTCGTGCTCTCGATTCTCAGATCGATTGTGTGGAGTTGTAAGAAGCGGGGTGGAATCGTCACTTGTTTGGTTCTTGGATCTTGAATCCAAGGGTTCTATCATTGTTCGTTTCGGTTCTTCTTGTCCCTTTTTGTTTTCTCGTTTTCATTGCTGTCCATGTTTGTTAATTTTGTGTGTTCTTCATTCTTCAGAACAGGTTGTTCGTCTAGATCCGTTCTTCGCGGCTGATCCCCGCATCATAGCTAGCACCGAATTGGTTAATAAGCTGCAATTAACAACTTTCTATCACCCTAGGCTTATAAGCTTCATTGGATGAATGAATGTGGAGAATTGAAGGTAAATAAGCAAGTTAAGGTCACATTCACTTTAGGCCATTATGAGGATAATGTTTTGTGTGATGTTTTTCCTATGCAAGCTTGTCATACCTTATTAGGTCGTCCTTGGCAATTTGATAGGAGAGTCTTACATGATGGTTACACTAATAGGTATACTTTCACTTTTAATGGAAAACCTGTAACCTTAAAGCCTATGACTCCCTTACAAATAGGTGAGGCATTTGAGAAGAAAAAGGAAAGTGAACAAGGGGTAGACCAAGCTAAGAAGGGGAGTAAGCCAAATAATTCCAAAACCGAGCCTATAGAGCCTTCTAATACCCTTTTAGCTTCAACTAACACACAAATTCCCTCTACTTTGCTAGTAGCCAAATTTGAGTTTCAAAGTGCTTATCTTCCTCTAGAAATCACTTTGATGACCTTATGTAAGAAGTTAGCCCTAGTGAGTGATGAAACTAAGGCAAATCTTCCGCCTAGCATTGTAGCCATACTTTAGGAGTTTAAGGATGTGTTTCCTAATGAGATACCCCATGGCCTACCACCATTGAGAGGCATAGAGCATCAAATAGATCTCATTCCGGCAGTAAACTTACCGAATAGGCCAGCCTATAGAATGAACCCTAATGAGATCCAACAGGTTAGAAACCAAGTGCAAGAGCTCTTAAATAAGGGTTATGTGAGGGAAATCCTTAGTCCATGTGTTGTCCCCGTGCTTTTAGTGCCTAAGAAAGATAATACTTGGAGGATGTGTGTTGATTGTAGGGCCATCAATAACATAACCATTAAGTATCGCCACCCTATCCCACGCCTTGATGATATATTAGATGAGCTTCATGGTTCCACTATGTTTAGTAAAATTGATCTTAGGAGTGGATACCATCACATTAGGATGAAGGAAGGAGATGAGTGGAAAACTGCTTTTAAAACCAAGTTTGGTTTATATGAGTGGCTTGTTATGCCATTTGGACTTACTAATGCTCCTTCTACATTCATCAGATTAATGAACCATGTTTTGAGAAAGTTTATAGGTAAATTTGTTGTTGTTTACTTTGATGACATTCTCATTACAACAAATCACTAGAGGAGCATGAAAGACATCTAAGGGAAGTTGTTTCCACTCTTAGAGATGAACGCTTGTATGCCAATCTTAAGAAATGTGACTTTTGCACTGATGAAGTTATTTTTCTTGGGTTTGTAGTGAGCATAGACGGTTTACAAGTGGATGAAGAGAAGATCAATGCCATTCGAGATTGGCCTTTTCTGAGCTCTATTGGCAATTCTAGGAGTTTTCATGGTCTTGCTAGCTTCTATAGGCGTTTTGTGCGTGATTTTAGCACCATTGCAGCCCCATTGACGGAAGTATGCAAGAAGAACACGCCATTCGTGTGGGGTAGTGTGCAGGATCATGCATTCAACAAGCTTAAGGAGGTTCTCACTAATGCACCTTTGCTTGCTCTTCCAGATTTCAACAAGCCATTTGAAGTGGAGTGTGATGCATACGGAATCGGAATTGGAGGTGTTCTTATGCAAGAAGGTAAACCTATTGCTTTCTTTAGTGAGAAACTCAAAGGAGCATATCCTAACTATTCTACTTATGATAAGGAGTTATATGCTTTGTTTTGAGTACTTAAGACAAGGCAACACTACTTGTGGCCTAGAGAGTTTATCTTGCATTCTGATCATGAATCTTTAAAACACTTTAGGAGTCAAGATAAACTAGATAGGCGACATGGTAGTTGGATGGAGTTCATTGAGACTTTTCCTTATGTTATCAAGTATAAAAGGGGAAAGGACAATGTAGTTGCTGATGCATTATCTAGGAGACACTCTTTGTTGACCACCCTTGATTCCAAAGTGCTAGGTTTCGTGAATATTAAGGAATTATATGTTGATGATGTTGATTTTGGTGAAACCTACAAGATATGTGTGGATAAGGGTGCTCTAGATAAGTTCTACTTGTTTGATGGTTTTTTGTTTAAGGCTGATAAGGTTTGTATCCCTAGGTGTTCTCTTCGGATGCTATTAGTTGATGAAGCCCATAAAGGAAGATTAATGGGGCATTTTGGGAGAGATAAGACTTATGCTATGCTTACTTCACACTTCTTTTGGCCTCATATGCTTAGGGATGTAGAACATGCTGTTAAGAGATGTTTAGAATGCCTTAGAGCCAAATCCAAAGTGAAACCCCATGGTTTGTACACGCCTTTGCCAATCCCTACAGCCCTTGGGAGGATATTAGTATGGACTTTATTGTGGTATTGCCTAGGAATAAGAGGGGCAGACACTCGATATTTGTGGTTGTAGATCGATTCTCTAAGATGGCTCACTTTATAGCTTGCCATAAGACTAATGATGCCACCAATGTAGCCAACTTGTTCTTTAGGGAATTAGTTAGGTTGTATGGAGTTCCGAGGACTATAGTTAGCGATAGGGATGTTAAATTTCTAAGTTACTTTTGGAAAACTCTTTGGGGAATGCTAGGAACTAAGCTATTGTTTTCTACATCCAGTCACCCTCAAACTGATGGCCAAACTGAGGTAACTAATAGGACACTAACTACTTTGTTAAGGGTTGTTATTAAGAAGAGTCTTAAGGAATGGGAAGATGCCTTAGCACATGTCGAATTTGCTTATAATAGGGTTGTGCATTCTTCAACTTCCATTTCTTATTTTGAGTGTGTGTATGGGTTTAATTCACTAACCCCGTTTGATCTTACACCGTTGCCTAAGAAGGAGCGAGTAGATTTCAGTGCTAAAACGCAGGTTGAACACATTCCGGAGTTGAATGAGAGACACACCATGATGAAGGATCATCTGAGCTAACTCCATCTTCACCACCTCAAGGGATTCTAGCAAGAGCGCAAGATAAACGTCAAGCTGAGATGGATGCTCTTTTCTTAAACATGGTCCATGAAGCTCAACCAAGTCCACCTTCATCAAGTCTAAGGACCATCTTGTGGATCAGCCACGAACACATCCCAGCCAAGATGATTAATGGAGCTTAAATTGTATTTCTAGTTGCGGGAAAAGCCTTGGGATGCATTTCAAAGGACAGACAGAGGCCTTGAAATCTGATACAAGGGGTTTCACGTATGTGCATGTGCATGGTTGGATGATCATTTAAGTATGTGGACGTGAGAGACTGAATAAGAGAGTTTAATTAGGCCCAATTGTGTTATATGTTTGCTGGGCTTTATTTAACTCTCTCCCAATGTAATTATTGTAATTAGTTTCTTTTTATGTTTTAGAAGAAAAGGCCTAGGATGTATATAAAGCCTTTTCTCTCTTCTTTTGGAGTTAGACAAGTTTTATACAAGTTTTGCTGAGAGCATTTCAGAATTGAATCCAAGAGAATTCAATCATTCTTGTCTCGTGAGTTTGTGTGTGTGATATGGCTTTCTCGTTCTTGTGTATGCCAATCTCCTTCGGGATTGGTGTTGCTAGTCGAGCAAGGCACCCTCTTCGTGCTCTTGATTCTCAGATCGATTATGTGGAGTTGTAAGAAGTGGGGTCGAATCGTCACTGGTTTGGTTCTTGGAACTCGAATCCAAGGGTTCTATCATTGTTCCTTTCGGTTCTTCTTGTCCCTTTCTGTTTTTTTCTCATTTTCATTGATGTCCATATTTGTTTATCTCGTGTGTTCTTCTATCATTGTTCCTTTCAGTTCTTCTTGTCCCTTTCTATTTTTTTCTCGATTTCATTGTTGTCCATATTTGTTAATCTCATTGTTCCTTTCAGTGCTTGACTTGCCGGATGATTATGCTTGTGATCTCACATTCAATGTGAGGGATCTAAGTCCTTTTCCGCTACTGGATGATGATCAAGGCAATTCGAGGTCGAATTCTTCCAAAGAAGGGGAGAATGATGAAGGATCATCTAAGCTAACTCCATCTTCACCACCTCAAGGGATTCTAGCAAGAGCGCAAGATAAACGTCAAGCAGAGATGGATGCTCTTTTCCTAAACATGGTCCATAAAGCTCAACCAAGTCCCCTTCATCAAGTCTAAGGACCATCTTGTGGATCAGCCACGAACACATCCCAACCAAGATGATTAATGGAGCTTAAATTGTACTTCTAGTTGCTGGACAAGCCTTGGTATGCATTTCAAAGGACATACGGAGGCTTTGAAATCAGATATAAGGGGTTTCACGTATGTGCATGTGCATGGCTGGATGATCATTTAAGTATGTGGACGTGAGAGACTGAATAAGAGAGTTTAATTAGGCCCAATAGTGTTTACTGGGCTATATTTAACTCTCTCTCAATGTAATTATTGTAATTAGTTTCTTTTTATGTTTTAGATGAAAAGGCCTAGGATGTATATAAAGCCTTTTCTCTCTTCTTTTGGAGTTAGACAAGTTTTATACAAGTTTTGTTGAGAGCATTTCAGAATTGAATCCAAGAGAATTCAATCATTCTTGTCTCGTGAGTTTGTGTGTGTGATCTGGCTTTCTCGTTCTTGTGTATGTCAATCTCCTTCGGGATTGGTGTTGCAAGTCGAACAAGGCACCCTCTTCGTGCTCTCGATTCTCAGATTGATTGTGTGGAGTTGTAAGAAGGTTGGGTCGAATCGTCACAGGTTTGGTTCTTGGAACTCGAATCCAAGGGTTCTATCATTGTTCCTTTCGGTTCTTCTTGTCCCTTTATGTTTTTTTTTCTCGTTTTCATTGTTGTCCATATTTGTTAATCTCGTGCGTTCTTCATTCTTCAAAACAGGTTGTTCGTCTAGATCCGTTCTTTGCGGCTAATCCCCGTATCACGCTAGAAGCTTGAGGAGAAGGGCAAGTACAATGCTGCGAAAGCTAACCACGGACGCAAGAAGATCACATTCGAGCCTAGTGATCTCGTGTGGTTGCACTTAAGGAAAGAGAGGTTTCAACAGTTGAGGAAATCCAAGCTCTCTCCAAGAGGAAATGGACCTTTCAAGGTCTTACACAAGGCGGGGGATAATGCCTATGTTTTGGAGTTGCCGGATGATTACGCATGCGATCCTACTTTCAATGTGCGTGACTTGAGTCCATTCTCACCATCGAGCTATGATCATGGTGATTTGGGGTCGAATCCATTTCAACAAGGGGAGAATGATGAAGGATCATCCAAGCTTAGTCAAGGTACCTTAACAAGGGCTCAAGCTAAACTACAAGCTGAGATGGTTGCATTGCTTCTAACCATGAACCATGAACCACCTAACTCACCTTCCATGAGCCAACGAGCCTTGATGATGATCATGGTCCACCAAGGAACAAGCTGCACGCCTAAGGGTTCTACATAAGGCTGAAATGTTCCAAATTGGCTAAATAAGCTTATTTGGTTGTTTTAAGTGTTTTTAAGTCTTTTTAGAATAAAAGCCCAAACTTATGTCTTGATGGGCCTTTAGTTAATTATTTCATTTCATAAACATATTAAATACTATATATATGTTATTAGGCGTGCTAGGTCAGGGGGTTATCAAGAAGATACACGTTAAACACAGTTTTTGTGCTGCTGTTGCAGATTGGCAATTTCCAGCCTGTTGGAGAGCTTTGTGATTGTGATTTTGGCTTAACTCTTCTTGTCTGAGTTAATCTCCTTACGGATTAGTGTTGCAAGTTGTTTATAAGCATCCTCTTGGTGCTTTCAGTCTCCATATTGATCGTGTTAAGTTGTAGAAGCAAGGTTGATTAGTCTTTTGGATTGGTTCTTGAATTCATTGTTCAAGGGTTCTTCAATAGTTCTATTCGGTTCTTCTTAACCATCTATCTTTATATTTTCGTGCTTATCATTCCTCCATATCTAAGTTTCATTCCATTGTTTCCAGGTTGTTCGTCTAGATCGTTAAACGGGCTAATCCTCGCATCATCTTCATTGATGACATTTTGGTATACTCGCGTAGCAGAGAGGAGCATGCCGGTCATCTAAGGACAATTTTGCAGATTTTGAGGGATAGAGAGATGTATGTCAAGCCCTCTAAGTGTGAGTTCTGGATGTATGAGGTTGCTTTTCTTGGGCACATCGTCTCCGCCGATGAGATTATGGTTGATCCGGCGAAGATCATGTCTGTTGCAGCTTGGACGACACCGACGAACGTCAAGGAAGTATGTAGCTTTCTTAGCCTAGCCGGCTATTACAAACGCTTTGCGGAGGGATTTTCTGTGACTGCCCACCCACTTATGAGTATTCTGAGGAAGACTACCAAATTTGCATAGACCGACTAGTGTGCCCGGAGTTTTGAGGAGTTGAAGAGGCGTTTGACTTCTGCTCCTGTCTTGGCAGAGCCAGAGGGTTTTGATGATTTTGTGGTTTACAGTGATGCATCCAAGTAAGGCTTGGGATGTGTGTTGATGCAGAGAGGCAGATAGATTGCTTATGCGTCTAGACAACTGAAGACGTATGAGGAGAACTACCCGACTCATGATCTAGAGTTGGCAGCGGTTGTTAATGCTTTGAAGATCTGGAGACGTTTACTTGTATGGTGCTACATGTCAGACATCTTTACAAACCATAAGAGTCTGAAGTACATTTTTATACAGCGGGAGTTGATTAACCGCCAGCGTCGATGGCTTGAGTTGATCAACGACTTTGACCTTGAAATTTTGTATCATCTTTGAAAGGCAAATGTTATAGTTGACGCCTTGAGCAGGAAGACGCCTCGAGAGAAGGCGATTGTCAAATTGACAATACAGCCTCAACTTCAGTGGGATCTAGCTTGGCTAGAGTTGGACATCCAGTTTCCTGATGAGGATGCTCAGTTATATGCTTTAGAGGTTTTACCTAGTCTGTTGGGTGAGATCTAGTAGAAGTAGGGGACCTGCCCTGATGAAGGGTCATCCGAGCCGGTTCCATCTTCAACACCACAAGGAACCCTAACAAGAGCTCAAGCCAAACGTCAAGCGGAGATGGATGCTATCTTCCTAACCATGGTTCAAGAATATCACCCAAGCTCACCTCCAATGATTCCAAGGCCCGTCATGATGCTTAGCCACATTGGACCAGCCAAGAAGAAGTTGAATGGAGCATAGGAGAGCTTCATGTGTGCATGTGCATGGCTGGCGTGAGAAGCTAGTTAGAGAGTGTTAAATAAAGCCTAGAATTAGTCTATTTTATGGATTTATTTAAAACACTCTAAATTGTAATTATTGTTTTTATTTCTTTTCTATTTTCTAGGAGAGAAGGTCTAGGTTGTATATAAACCTTTCTCTATTCCTTTTGTAGATAGAATACATAAAACATATTGCCTAAGTGCCAAATTGAACCCCTTTGAGTTCAGCCTCTTGTCTTGTGAGAATTGTGGTGTTAGCATAGCTTTCTCGTTCTTGTGTGTGTCAATCTCCTTCGGGTTGGTGCTACAAGTCGAATTGAAGCAATCTTTTCGTGCCTTCAATAATTCTAGATCGATTGTGTGAATTTGTAAGAAGCGGGGTCGAATCGTCACCGGTTTGGTTCTTGGATAATCGAATCCAAGGGTTCTATCGTTTGTTCCTTTCGGTTCTTCTTTCCTATTTCGTTTTCCCCCTTTGTTTTGCACGTTTTCCTTGCATCTTGTTTGCTGAATTTCGTTTGCTTTTATTCCCGAAAACAGGTTGCTCGTCTAGATCCGTTCTTTGCGGCTAATCCCCGTATCAATTGGTATCAAAGCTAATTGACGTTCAACCTACAAAAAGAGTCGGTAAATCATTCAAAAACCAAAAGTGTCTGTTTTCTTGTTTGAGTCTTACTTTGTTTTTAGTCTATTGCCATTGCCATTTCTATTCCAAGTTTTTTGATTGAACTAACAAGTTTGTTGCTTTTGTTTGTGAATTTTGGATGCCGGCACCACTCCAACACCGCGTCTACTAACAACCCCTTGTGCCTACCACCAAGCCGCCACCAGCCCTTGTCCCACGTCCAAACACAACACCAAACAAGCCTAAACTTTCAAAAAAAAAAAGAAAAGAAAATCCGAGTTTCAAAAAAAAAAAAAAAGAAAGATTAGAAAAGAAAAAGAAAAGAAAAGAAAAGAAAGAGAAATGAAATCAACCTTAGTTATTTATTTCATTTCATTCTTGCTAGCTTATTCTTGTTTTATTTCATATTTTGTAATAGTTGAAGTTGTGCTTGCTAAGTGTTATTGTTCAGCAACCAAAGAGGATTACAAAGGAGCTCATCTCACTCAAAAGTTGTGCTTGCTAAGTGTTATTGTTCATTAACCAAAAAGGACTACAAAGGAGCTCATCTCACTCAAAGGACCAAGCCATTCGCGCCTAGCCTAGCTTCACCCTAGCCTAGCCACGCCTTGGCCACGCCTAGCTCACTTCACTCGAGCCACGCCTTAGCCTTGACCAGCCCTTCTACACACACCTTCGGTGTCCAAGGTTTGCTTGCTTAGGCTTGACGAGTAAGTTCTTTCAAGGCTTATCTTGAGTTCAAATTTTGGGTCCATACTTAGTTGCATATAACATTCGTGCAACTTGTCCTTTCCGTTTTGAGTCTTTTCTTCTCTTTTATTGAGTCAAACACATTTTTAAGGTGATTGAAATCGAATTTCGCTTCTACTTTAAAGCTTTTGTTTGGCTAAGTATTGAACTCACGTGAGATCTTTGACTAATACAAGACGAGCCATCAACAAGCTTGTTGAGCACCACTAGAGAGTGAGAGTTTGCTTTCGAGTGATACATTTGTGAGGCGTTTTTGTTTTTAGCTAACCTAACGTGTTTGAGTATTTTAGTGTCTTTGAACAATGTCAGGAACTTCCGCAGGTACACCCAGCCCCGAGCCTATTTCCCCGGAGTTGTTTAACCTTATCAAGGGCCTGAAAGATAGCATTGAAGGGTTAACTACAAGGTTGTCCAACTTGGAGGCGCCTAAGGTAGTTCCGGAGCCTCGGCCACTAAGAGGCAACATGCAGGTAGGAGACCACTCGAGGGCTCAACACCAAGGGCAAGACCGAATACCACTCCAAAGCCAACAAGAGGCGTTTCAAGCAGCCCGGCACTCTAATGCCACGCAGCCCTCTCGGAATGTCCAAGGCTTAGGCCACACCTTGTCCCAACCAGGATGGGGCAATCTTGCTTTCGAGGAGCACGTTTCTATCCATTCTTCTCCTATTATACATGATAATATGCCTAATTATGCTCAACAGTTTCAGAATCAAGCTTATGAGCAGGATGAGGACGGTGATGGAGATAACGAGGAATGGAGGCCAAACGGGCGAAGGGAGCGCCAACAGCCCCGGAGACCTCATGACGCCCGGCGCCAAGACGAGCAGAGGCGTAAGCCCTATGATGGCCTTGGCAAAGTGAAGGTGAAGATCCCAAGCTTTGAAGGCAAATGTGACCCGGACGTGTACATGGCTTGGGAGGCGAAGATAGAGCAAATATGGTCATGCCATAATTTTCCCGAGCATAAGAAGGTACATTTCGCAGCTCTTGAGTTTATTGATTATGCTATGATATGGTGGGATGATTTTGTGAAGGAAAGGAGGAGAACTTTGGATGCACCGGTAGTTACTTGGGCGCACATGAAGGCCTTGATGAGAGCTCGGTTTGTGACTCAACGTTACACTAGGGAATTGAGGCAAAGGTTGGAGAACTTGAGGCAAGGAGCCATGACCGCCGAGGAGACTTACAATGCCATGCAAATGGCCATGGTAAAGGCTAATGTGCGAGAGGATGAAGAGACTACAATGGCTAGGTATCTTCGTATTCTCAATTCAAGTTTTTCTAACGAGATCGATCTTTTTCCCTATAGCTCTATGACAGAATTGCTCCACCTAGCAATCAAAGTAGAAAGGAAAATGAAGGCAAGAAGTCAAGGAGGTAAGGCTGCCTATGGTGCGCCTAGCTCATGGAGGAGCCAAGGAGGTCGCCAACAAGGGAATTACAACCGGGAGGTGCCAGGCAAGGAGAAGCAAGCCCCGGAGCAAGGAGTTCCACGCAAGGCTCCTTATGCAGCCCCTACCAAGCCCACGCCTACACTACCTAAAGGCACTCAAGGGAGTACTTTTAACCCTTCATCTAGAGCTAGGGATATTGTATGTTTTAAGTGCCAAGGAAGAGGGCACATGATGAAGGATTGTCCTAACAAAAGAACTTTGCTAGTTAACCATTTAGGGCAATATGATTCCGAATCTGAGCATGAGCATGATAATGATGATTTTGAGCTTAATATGCATGATCATGATAATTTGGATGATGATGGGATTGAATATGAGCAAGGAAATTGTTTATTAGCTAAGAGAGTGTTATTTGATCATCCTATCTCATTCCTAGCTAACACTTCCATGATTTATGATAAAAGTCTTGAGCATGATAATTCTTTGATAGCTAGGAGAACTTTAAGTGTACAACCCGCTCCTTGTGAAGATAACCAAAGAGAAAACTTGTTTCACACTAGATGCTCGGTTAAAGGAAAGGTTTGTAATGTTATTATTGATGGAGGAAGTTGTTGCAATATTGCTAGCACCGAAATGATATCTAAGTTGCAAATTCCTACATTTTATCACCCTAGACAATATAAGCTGCATTGGAAGAATGAATGTGGTGAGTTAAAGGTTAATAGGCAAGCTAAGATCACTTTTACTTTAGGCCATTATGAAGATACGGTTTTATGTGATGTTGTGCCTATGCAAGCTTGTCATGTGTTGTTAGGCCTCCCTTGGCAATATGATAGGAGAGTTATGCATGATGGTTTTGCAAATAGATATTCTTTTGCATTCAATGGTAAAACCGTGACTCTTAAGCCTATGACTCCCTTACAGATTGCGGAGGCATTTGAGAAGAAGAAGGCAAGTGAGCAAGAGCAAGGACAAGCTAAGAAGGGGAGCAAGCCGTCGAGCCAAGACCCCTCCCTAGCCACGCCTTCTAACCACCAGCCTAGCACCCTTGTGTCCACGGCCACAAAACAACCCACAACAACCTTGTTAGCTTCCAAACTTGAGCTACAAAATGACTACCTACCCTTAGACACCACCTTGATGATGTTGTGTAAGGAGCTCACCTTGATGAGTGATGAAGCCAAGGCTAGCTTACCACCTACTATCTCATCCATCCTTGAGGAGTTTAAGGATGTGTTTCCGGAAGAAATACCACATGGCTTTCCACCATTGAGAGGTATTGAGCACCAAATTGACCTTATCCCCGGCGCCACACTCCCAAATAGACCAGCCTACCGAATGAACCCAAAGGAGAGTCAAGAGATCCAAGCACAAGTTCAAGACCTTCTAGACAAGGGCTACATGAGGGAGAGCTTAAGTCCGTGCGCCGTACCCGTGCTCTTGGTGCCTAAGAAGGACAACACATGGAGGATGTGTGTTGATTGTCGAGCTATCAACAACATCACCATCAAGTACCGCCACCCTATTCCCCGCCTAGATGACATGCTTGATGAGCTACATGGCGCCACCACCTTTAGCAAGATAGACCTACGGAGTGGCTACCATCAAATTCGAATGAAGGAGGGGGACGAGTGGAAAACAGCCTTCAAAACTAAGTTTGGTTTGTATGAGTGGCTTGTTATGCCATTTGGGTTAACTAATGCTCCTTCAACTTTTATGCGCTTAATGAACTATGTTTTGAGACATTTTATAGGGAAGTTTGTTGTAGTATACTTTGATGATATCTTAATCTATAGCAGGTCTGTTCGCTCCAAACGGTGTGTGCAAGCTTTAAATTTATAACCCTAGACTTAAGCTTAAAACAAGGATGCGAACCCGCAGTGTACGGGTCAATCGTAGTAAAAAGCAAAAAATTCCAGGGGTCGATCACAGGGACTCGGTGAAACCAAGTCAGTAACGGTAAGCTTCGTTAATATTAACCACAAGAGCAATTAACACAATCAAAGATGAATAAGAAGTCAATAAAGCAAACATGCAATTCTAGGGATTAACCCTAGAATCACACAAGGAAATTAGCCACTCATCATCATTATGAAAGTATTAAATATATGGGAAGAAGGTGAATATTTGAACAAGAAGAATTTAATGAAAAAGACTTCAATAACTGAATCAAATAACACAACAAAAGCGTTCCTTGGATAGGAAGCCAACAAGACAAGACAACAAGTGAGGGAATTAAAGACAATCTTACAAAACCCTCCAAAAAGCTATAAAAGCTATGATCTTCAATCTTCCTTCAACCTTCAAAAAGGTTCTTCGAAACTCCCAACTGGAGTACGGTTGCTGCGTGCTATAAACCCTGATCGACGGTATAGCGTGATCCGGTGTAAGAGGGCTTTTTGATTTGTGGAAATCCAACCCTTTTTATAGGAAAATAACCCTCCAAAGATAAAATATCTTAGAAAGATCTTCTCCCATAAAAATAGGTAAAATATAAGATCTTCTTCCTTCCAAGAGCCAAGCCCAAAAATATAAGATCACCTTCCAAAGATAAAAGATCTCAGCCAAGAATAAAATATTCTCGCCGCGTCCTAGGTGTTCGCCTCGGTCGAGTCGGCGTCTCTGGATCACCTCGGTCGAGATGAATCTCTGGTCAACCGAGGTGAGTCATAACTGAATGTGAAATCTCTCAAAACTAGTCCAAAGTGAATCCTTAATCCATGGCTATGCTTCCTGGATGGTTCCTTATGTTCCTGAATGTAGCTCTAATAACTCCATAGCTCCTTTTTGATGCAAAACGTGCCATTTTACCTACGATTACAACAAAACTAGGTGTAGACCTCGATTCCCGCAAAGGTAGATGAAATGGTAATATAATCACATATTATACATACAAACATGCAGATTATTGAAGATAAAACGTCCAAACAAACCCCAAAATATAGACTATAATTCATGCTATCAAAATACCCCATACTTAGCCCTTGCTTGTCCCCAAGCAAGTTCCGCATATAGAAGACAAGATAGAATGGATTATAAGTCATAAAAATCAATGAAAAGTCTTTCAAAAACACTTTTATGGTGTGTTACAATCATAGATCACTCTAAGAGAATACTTCATGGAATTAAAAACTCAATATGCTCAAAACATTTTATAAATATAGGAAAGTTGTTCATCTTTGCATAAAACCATAGAATGCATAATAAGTCATAATTATCAAAATTAATCATGTATAATCCAGTTTAAACCACTAAGTCAATCAACAAGCTCAAGGTCTCAAGGGCTTCCCAAAAGAAAAGGTCAAGAAACGTGTAGGGTGGGGACGTATGTAAGGTAATGTGGTGCTAGAATCCGGGAAAAGGATGAACTTCACTTTCACTTTGACTTGCAACATCTTCCACCAATAAGCTTTGTTTATTTCACACTTTTTTTCTTTTTACTTTACTTTTTGGGATGCATGGACAGAGGTGCACAATAACCGAAGCCTAGGAAATCCGCAATCATCAATTTCTTGAGATGCATCAAACCCTTGATGCACATACCATGACCCGTTGGGAATATCGCTCAATCCGACTTTGGCAAGACACAAACACCCGGCTATGTGAATGGTGCCGAGTTACTCATCTTCATGATTGACTTCCCCAAACCTATTATTACTTTTTAGCACTTTCACTTCCAGCCAACTTCTCAACTTTAACTTCACTTGCTTTCACCACTTCGCTTGCTTCCAAATTCCCGGATAGGTAAAGGAGGCAAAATGTATATGAGGGGTTAAGCATGATCAAGAAGAAGAAGAGAGAAGAATGAATTGCCTTGGTCTTTCCAGGAAGAAAGTGAGAGAACTTATCTTGTGGTGTCAACCTTCAAATTCAACATAATTTGGATAAAAACAAAGTATTAAACATGCCAATAATTTCAAACAAAGCATTTAGCAACTTAAACATATTATAAAACCTTTCAAACACATAAAGAACTTAAAACCAGTCAGTAAACAAGATCTTCACTGAGATCATATCCAGATAAGTAACACAAAAATAATTTTCGAAAACTCTCAGTTAACCCACCTCGGTCGAGGTGTTCTTGGGTCAACCGAGGTGGAACGCCTCGTTTGGCCAAGACTGACTCGGTCGAGGTCAAAAATTTTTTTTTTTAAAAACCATTTTTTTTTGTTTCGACGTTTTTCTCAATCAAATAACTTGTATGCATGTATGTAGTCTCACATAAGCACTTAGAGCATAATAATATCCGAAAGAGTCATACAAATAATCCACATACCCCAATACTTGGGACACATTGTCCCAATGGGTCAATATAAGTCTAAGGACAGGATACTCACCGAACATAGCTAAACTACATGAAGAAGTAAGAAACAGCTCCCAGATAAGACCATCTCGGTTGGCGAAGCACATCTCGGTCGAGGTGTTCTAACAGTACACGAGATGTATCTCAGTAAAGCTCGTTTCCTCAACTTCTCAAAATTTTGTTCTTCCAGTGTAGCTCCTGAACTGTGATCCTTCCTTTTGGAATACCTGGTTGTTGTCTAGAGGAAAACAAAAACAAAGCAACTATCTAAACTAAACTAGAAAAGGGAGAAGAAAGCAATACCTTGGGTTGCCTCCCAAGAAGCGCTTGGTTTAAGGTCGCTAGCTGGACCATACGGCATGGGATTACTCAATGCACTTCGAATGTCGTGGAGTGCTCATCACATCCGTAAAAATCTTCCAAGAAGGTTCCGCTTCCTAACTTCACCGGCAAATGGTAAGATCTCCCACGTACAAGCTTGTACAGTTTGATTCTCACCGGAATTCGTCTAGACTTCTTGCACTTCAATGGGACATTCCTCGTGTCCCATCCTTTCCTTGATCGAGAAAACAGTTTCTCGAGAATTATAGCAGCTTCCCCATCTATAGCTTCGGGATGGTACAGGGTCCTGAGCATGCGAGGGACCCCATACTTGAACAAGAGACTCTTCATCGCCTTAGCGGTGTAGTGCTTGCCAACTCCACTCCTCATGATCCGAGGAGCTTCTTCTTCCAACAATTTCAAGGAAGACTTCATCTTGATCTTTGGAGGTTCTTTCGGAAGAGACCTCCAACTCTCCGGTGCTTTCCTGAAAAATTCAGAAATTTTAATAGGGATTTCGAATGGAGTAAGAGAACTTACCTTGTAAAGTTCTCCAAAGCTCGGATCAGGTTTCATGTTAGGTTGATAACCAACACATGAAATCTCTCTCAACTCAGTTGATCTTTCTTCCACCTTGGTCACAATCTCAGTAATTTGACCAAGTTTCTCTGCATCTTCTGCTTCCAGTTTTGCAGATTCTTCCATCTCGGTCGAGATCTCTTCCACTTCGACCGAGGTCTCAACAGTCAGATCGAGACCTTCCATATCCTCCTCTTCCTCAGAAGTTTCAGGAGAAATTTTGGGTTCGACTGGGGGGATGCTTGGAACGTGTAACACTTCCTTATGCTCCTCTTGCGGCTTAGCATAGGATAGGGTGCTTTCCTTGAGCTCCTCCATCTTCTTCATCAACTTCTCCCATCTTGATTCAAGAGAATCTTCCTGAGGTTGCTCACAAATCTTCTTAGGGACATTCAGTTCATCCCACTTTACAAGTTCACGCTGAATGGCCTCTTCTCTTTCCCATTCATTGCTGAACCAATAGAAGGAGTACTTCTCCTCCAAGTATTCATAATGGTCCGCCCTAGCACTTTGCCTTGCTATCCAGGCTGGATCAAGTGTAGTCATCGGAAATCCTGAAAACTACAAAACTCATAGAAAGAGTAGTTAGTAGCAACAGGGGCAAGTGCCCCGAAAGCAAACCGCAACCGGCTCGGTCTAGACCAAGTCCCCGGCAACGGCGCCAAAAACTTGTTCGCTCCAAACGGTGTGTGCAAGCTTTAAATTTATAACCCTAGACTTAAGCTTAAAACAAGGATGCGAACCCGCAGTGTACGGGTCAATCGTAGTAAAAAACAAGAAATTCCAGGGGTCGATCACAGGGACTCGGTGAAACAAAGTCAGTAACGGTAAGCTTCGTGAATACTAACCACAAGAGCAATTAACACAATCAAAGATGAATAAGAAGTCAATAAAGCAAACATGCAATTCTAGGGATTAAAGCGTCTAGTTGTGGTTCCAACTCAAGATCTAAAGATAAGTGGACAAAGCTGAGATTTTTGCAAGGGGAAGGTGTTACTAAAGTGGAGTAGATCACCGGGTAAGTCTCACTACACACTAATCCAAAACCGTAACTCCTATTACCGGGTAAGTTTCAAGGAATTAAGATAAAGAACTATTACCTCAAACTAAGACACCATCTAAGGGAATAGAATCAACCTTTACCGGGTAAGTCTCAGGCTAACTCACAAAGATGGGATGGAAGCACACTCAAACCCCAATAAAGGATAAACCTTTATTACCTACACTTATGATCGTTGGTACACAAACTAGGGAATTACCGGGTAAGTCTCATCCTAAGCTTGCTTTGAACCAGGAAAGGTGTAATAAGAATAGGATTTGGCAAACTCTAACACTTAACTCTCATTTTAGGATCAGACAAGTCACCTCGGTCAGACGAATTCCACCCCGGCCGAGATGTTCATCGACTGAACGAGATGCTTAGGGTTAAGGTTAAAGACTCGAACTTTCAGGGTCCTACCGGAATCTAAGATTATTCTATCATTGTTTTTCCCACAACCTTCAGCCAATCACCCTAGAATCACACAAGGAAATTAGCCACTCATCATCATTATGAAAGTATTAAATATATGGGAAGAAGGTGAATATTTGAACAAGAAGAATTTAATGAAAAGACTTCAATAACTGAATCAAATATCACAACAAAAGCGTTCCTTGGATAGCAAGCCAACAAGACAAGACAACAAGTGAAGGAATTAAAGACAATCTTACAAAACCCTCCAAAAAGCTATAAAAGCTATGATCTTCAATCTTCCTTCAACCTTCAAAAAGGTTCTTCGAAACTCCCAACTGGAGTACGGCTGCTGCGTGCGATAAACCCTGATCGACGGTATAGCGTGATCCGGTGTAAGCGGGCTTTTTGATTTGTCGAAATCCAACCCTTTTTATAGGAAAATAACCCTCCAAAGATAAAATATCTTAGAAAGATCTTCTCCCATAAAAATAGGTAAAATATAAGATCTTCTTCCTTTCAGGAGCCAAGCCCAAAAATATAAGATCACCTTCCAAAGATAAAAGATCTCAGCCAAGAATAAAATATTCTCGCCGCGTCCTAGGTGTTCGCCTCGGTCGAGTCGGCGTCTCTGAATCACCTCGGTCGAGATGAATCTCTGGTCAACCGAGGTGAGTCATAACTGAATGTGAAATCTCTCAAAACTAGTCCAAAGTGAATCCTTAATCCATGGCTATGCTTCCTGGATGGTTCCTTATGTTCCTGAATGTAGCTCTAATAACTCCATAGCTCCTTTTTGATGCAAAACGTGCCATTTTACCTACGATTACAACAAAACTAGGTGTAGACCTCGATTCCCGCAAAGGTAGATGAAATGGTAATATAATCACATATTATACATACAAACATGCAGATTATTGAAGATAAAACGTCCAAACAAACCCCAAAATATAGACTATAATTCATGCTATCAAGGTCCCAAGAGGAGCATGAAGAACATCTAAGGGAAGTAGTTCTTACCCTTAGGGCTGAAAACTTGTATGCTAATCTTAAGAAATGTAGCTTTTGCACTAATGAGGTTATATTTCTTGGTTTTTTAGTAACTACACAAGGCCTACAAGTGGATGAGGAGAATATTAGAGCAATCAAAGATTGGCCCACGCCAACATCCATCAGCCAAGTAAGGAGTTTCCATGGGCTTGCAAGCTTCTATAGGCGTTTTGTGAGAGACTTTAGTACCATTGCCGCGCCCTTGACGGAAATCTGCAAGAAGCATGCGCCATTTGTGTGGGAGGAGGCGCAAGAACGTGCCTTTAGCAAGCTGAAATTGGTCTTAACCGAGGCCCCCTTGCTAGCTCTTCCCGACTTCACTAGGCCCTTTGAAGTGGAGTGTGACGCCTCGGGCATTGGCATAGGCGGCGTGCTCATGAAAGAAGGTAAGCCTATTGCCTTCTTTAGTGAAAAGCTCAAAGGAGCATGTCTTAATTACTCTACCTATGATAAAGAGTTATATGCTTTGTTTAGAGTGCTTAAGACATGACAACACTACTTGTGGCCTAGAGAGTTTATTTTGCATTCCGATCATGAGTCTTTGAAGTATTTTCGGAGTCAAGATAAACTAGATAGGAGGCATGGTAGGTGGATGGAATTTATTGAGACTTTTCCCTATGTTATCAAGTATAAAAAGGGAAAAGACAATGTAGTGGCGGATGCCCTCTCTAGGAGGTACACATTGTTGACTACATTGGATGCTAAGGTATTAGGCTTTGTTTACATTAAGGAGCTCTATGAATCTGATCTTGATTTTGGTGATACATATAAGCTATGTGTGCAAAAAGGTTCCTTAGATAAATACTATTTGTTTGAGGGATTTTTGTTTCGAATTGATAAGGTGTGCATACCTAGGTGTTCCCTTCGATTGTTGCTAGTAGAGGAAGCCTATAAAGGAGGTTTAATGGGTCATTTTGGGAGGGATAAAACTTATGCTATGCTGCACTCACACTTTTAATTGTCACACATGCTTAGGGATGTTGAAAATGTGCTTAAAAGATGCTTAGAATGCCTTAGAGCTAAATCTAAAGTGAAGCCTCATGGATTGTACACACCTTTGCCAATCCCAACAGCCCCTTGGGAAGACATTAGTATGGACTTTATTGTGGGATTTCCTAGGACTAAAAGAGGTAGGGACTCGATTTTTGTGGTTGTAGATCGTTTCTCTAAAATGGCTCACTTTATTGCTTGTCACAAAACTGATGATGCGGCCAATGTAGCTAATCTATTCTTTCGGGAAGTAGTTAGGTTACATGGAATTCCGAGGACAATAGTACGTGATAGGGATGTTAAGTTCTTAAGTTATTTTTGGAAGACTCTTTGGGGAAAGCTAGGTACGAAATTGTTATTTTCTACATCAAGCCAACCCCAAACTGATGGGTAAACGGAAGTAACTAATAGGACTTTAACCACACTTTTAAGGGCTGCTATCAAAAAGAATCTAAAGAAATGGGAGGATGTCTTGCCACATGTTGAATTTGCATATAATAGAGTTGTGCATTCCTCTACTTCCATCTCTCCATTTGAGTGTGTTTATGGTTTTAATCCACTAACCCCTTTTGATCTTACACCGTTGCCTAAGAAGGAGCGAGTGGATTTAAGTGCTAAAACGCAGGTTGAACACATCAAGGAGCTACATAGGAGGACAAGGATTAAGCTTGAGGAGAAAGGCAAATACAACGCAGCCAAGGCAAACCAAGGAAGGAAGAAGGTTATATTTGAGGCCGGTGACCTTGTATGGCTACACTTGAGGAAGGAGAGGTTTCAACAACTTCGGAAGTACAAGCTCTCTCCAAGAGGAAACGGGCCTTTCAAGGTGATACACAAGGGTGGTCACAATGCCTATGTGCTAGACTTGCTGGACGACTATGCTTGTGATCCCACGTTCAATGTGAGGGATCTAAGCTGTTTTCGACCCCTTAGTAATGATCAAGGAAATTCGAGGTTGAATTCTTTTAAAGAAGGGGAGAATGATGAAGGGTCATCTGAGCCGGTTCCATCTTCAACACCACAAGGAGCCCTAACAAGAGCTCAAGCCAAACGCCAAGCGGAGATGGATGCTATCTTCCTAACCATGGTTCAAGAATCTCACCCAAGCTCACCTCCAATGAGTCCAAGGCCCGTCATGATGCTTAGCCACATTGGAACAGCCAAGAAGAAGTTGAATGGAGCATAGGAGCGCTTCACGTGTGCATGTGCATGGCTGGCGTGAGAAGCTAGTTAGAGAGTGTTAAATAAAGCCTAGAATTAGTCTATTTTATGGATTTATTTAAAACACTATAAATTGTAATTATTGTTTTTATTTCTTTTCTATTTTCTAGGAGAGAAGGTCTAGGTTGTATATAAACCTTTCTCTCTTCCTTTTATAGATAGAATACGTAAAACACATTGCCTAAGTGCCAAATTGAACCCCTTTGACTTCCGCCTCTTGTCTTGTGAGAATTGTGGTGTTAGCATAGCTTTCTCGTTCTTGTGTGTGTCAATCTCCTTCGGGTTGGTGCTACAAGTCGAATTGAAGCAACCTCTTCGTGCCTTCGATAATTCTAGATAGATTGTGTGAAGTTGTAAGAAGCGGGGTCGAATCGTCACCGGTTTGGTTCTTGGATAATCGAATCCAAGGGTTCTATCGTTTGTTCCTTTTGGTTCTTCTTTCCTATTTTGTTTTCCCCCTTTGTTTTGCACGTTTTCCTTGCATCTTGTTTGCTGAATTTCGTTTGCTTTTAACCCCGAAAACAGGTTGCTCGTCTAGATCCGTTCTTCACGACTAATCCCCGTATCATGCCCGACCTTGATGAGGATTAGAGAGAGGATGTCTCGTGGACAAGCACCACAATTCTCCATTGGAACAGATGGAGTGATGAGGCGACGTGAACGCATCTGTGTACCTGCTGATGTAGAGTTGAGACAGAGGATCTTACAGGAGGCTCACTGTACACCTTACTCAGTACATCCAAGTACCAGTAAGATGTAGCATATGTGAGACGTTCCTATTGTAGGGAGGGCTGAAGCCCGATGTAGCCATATTTGTGGCATAGTGTGCGACTTGTTAGCAGGTCAAGATTGAGCATTTCAGACTTGGAGGCGAGCTTTATCAACTACCAGTACCGCTGTGGAAGTGGGAGGACGTCTTCATGGACTTTGTGACTGGGTTGAGGCCCAGTATGAGTTTTGATGCTTTCTAGGTTGTAGTGGAAAGACTAACGCAGACGGAACACTTCATTCCTATTAGAGAGACGTGGCTAGTGAGCAGATTAGATGATGAGTACACTAGATAGATGGTGAGACTCCATGGTGTACCGAGTCTACACTTCACGACTCATTTCACCCCGAGACAGATGGTTAGTCTGAGAGGACCATCCAGACTTTGGAGGATATGCTGCGAGCTTGTGTGTTGGATTGGGGACAAGGATGGTCTGATTACCTCCCACTAGTTGAGTTCTCATACAACAACAACTGACATGCATCTATTGGGATGGCTCTTTATGAGGCACTGTATGGATGTAGGTGCCGTACACCTTTATGTTGGGATGAGCCTAGCAGTATTAGTGGGATAACGCTAGAGCAGATTCAGGATGACATGGCTCGAGTAGCACTGATCAGAGAGAGGATGCTGGCTGCACAGAGTCGCCAGAAATCATATGCAGACAAGAGGCGTCGACCTCTAGAGTTCAAGGTAGGAGCTCATGTTTGGTTGAGAGTATCTCCGACGCGTGGCATCAGACGTTTTGGCATAAAGGGGAAGTTGAGTCCCCGATATGTCGGTCCTTTTGAGATATTGGATAGAGTTGGGAGGGCAACCTACATATTAGAATTGCCTCCGAGTTTAGAGGGTGTTCACCCTGTATTCCATGGGTCTCAACTGAGGGAGTATATACCATATCTGAGGCACATTGTGAGTTATGATGATTTGGTGGTTGAGCCAGACTACACCTTTGTTGAGCATCCTATTACATTCATAGAGCGAGGTGTGAGACGCCTGCATTTGAAGGACATTCCCATGATGAGGATATAGTGGTCTAGCCGGACCACACCTTGGTGATTATATGATTATGTGCTTATGTGCTTATATGCCTTGATGTGTTATTTCATGCTAGCTATGATGTGATTTATGATCTTATTAGATCTTGATGTGTTAGCATGATGTATGTTTATAGCTGGAGATGGTTATTTCCTCCATGTTATCTGAGTGTGATTAGGATTCAGCGGAAGATGGTTCTTTCCTGCATGCTAGCTTGATGGATATAGTTTCAGTGGAGATGTTATTGCTCCATGCGATGCATATGATTATGGTTTGGCTAGAGATGTGCTTCCTCTATGCCTTATGATGTGGTATGTCGAGAGATGTGATTCCCCTACGCCTATGGGTAGCGTTATGACTCTGTTTTCAGGAGTTGATGATTCCTCCATGCTTATGTTTGAGGTTATAGAATGATATAGATTAGGACCTTCTGAGCGGAGAAGTTATACCTCCAATAGAGAGAGAGAGAGAGAGTTATACCTCGGCTTATGGGTCCGAGAGGATTTGGGATTTTGCAAGTTTCGGGACGAAACTTGTTTTTAGGGGGGTGAGATGTAAGAGCTTAGTTGCTGAGTTGCTAAGTGTATGTGATGAGGACCTAGATTCAGCTTGGACCGCCCATGCGTGACCTAGTGGCCGCCCCTGCGGGTTGCTTGGGCCGCACCTGTGGCTCACAGAGTCCGCCCCTACGGTTCTGTGTGGCTGCAGCCGTCTTCTTTGGCCCTTTGACCCGTGCTTTACCCTTTTCACCCCTTTATAAGCTTCTTCTTCTTCCTTCTGATGAGGGTTATCTCTCTCCACAACTTCATCTCTCTCCCTACATTCATCTTCTCCTCTCTTCTTCCTTTGAATCTTTTCTTGAGCTTGGGTGAGTTTTGTGTGAGTTTGGAAGCTTTGATGCTTGGCTTGTTGTTGATTGTTGATGATGATGTTGTTGCGCCTTGTTGACCCAACTTGGTGATTTTGGTGAGGGTTTTTGCTTCTGCATAGGTTCAGCTGGTGAGCTCTCTTCCATCTCCACCTATCTTTCCTCTTTCCTTCATCTTTTCTTCTCTTCCTTAGTCTAGCTTAGATTCCTTATGTTTGGATCTTGCTCCAGCCATGATTGGCTCATGTTGATGTATATATATGTATGTTTATGCATGTATGGTGTTGGAGTGAAGAAGGAGTGAAGGGATCGAAGGAAGAAGTGAAGAAAGGGCTGAAGTGGCGTCCTCTGCTGTCCAGCCTCCCCTGCGCCACCTTCCAGCTACCCCAGCGACGGCCAGAGTCGCCCCTGCGCCACCTGGGATCCGCCCCTGCGGCCATCTGCATCAGCTAGGTTCTACACTTGGTTCTGCAGGTGTGTGTTGCTTTTAGGCTTGCTTTAGGATGTCTTTGTTCCCTCCTTTCCAAGTGTGAGTGTATAGGATCATGCTAGATGTGTGAGGATGTGTTGGATGAGGTTATGATCAATATATGTGTTGTACGGCTTTACAGACTTAGGTTGATGTTGGTTAAGGTTTTGAGGTTGTGTATGATCCCTATAGATCCCTTTGGGTCTAGGTGTGACCCTTGTGTTGATAGGAGTTTGATGTATCTCTTATGCCTTGTCTATAGGTTGTGTTGTTCCTCCAGTGTTGAGGTGATCGAGTTGTTGTTAAGCTTTGTACGAGGTTGAGGTAAGTCCATAGGACTTACTTAGCTACAATCCTTATATGGGTGTTTGCATGAGTGGTATGCGCTTTATATGTTTGCTATGATAGCATGAGATGTCGTTTATACCGACCTATGTTTTATTGACTGCCCCATTGTGTGGTTGTGATAACCTTTCCCTTTCATCCCGCCGTGGAGTCTAGGCGGTTCTCTGATGTCAGGCCAAACTAGTTTACATGATAGGCTCAATCCACTCCCATAGGGTACACGGATTGTGTGACCGATACTCGTACAGTTGGCTATCAGGCTCATAGGCGAGAATGTATCGGTCCTCGTGTCACATACTTTCATTTAACTATATATATACGATTTGAGTGAATGACTATTATATAAAGATGATAAATGGGTAAATGTGTGATATCATGTTGATGTGTCTATCTTTCTATGATTGTGTATGTGCTTATGCATTACTCTATATATGCATGGTTAACTAATGGTTTATTACCATGTTGTAGATGCCCCACAGGATAAGCGTGTTGTTGGGTGATCTAGCAGAGTGCCAGGCCGAGGACCTCTCGTACATAGGCTGGTTGTGGTCTTTTGGGGTTGTTTACTTTTCCCTCCCGTGTGAGGTTGATCATTTGTTACCTTCCGTGTGAGGATGTTGTGGTTTATACTCGGCTATGATGTTATTACCTTTTGGTTGTACAGTTTATACAGTTTAATGTATTTGTTTTATATCTCTCAGTGACATGTTGTAAGGTCCAGTGAACTTGTTGTCAGGCTAGGTCCAGGATCCATTGTGAGATTTGGGATGTTACACTATTTATGCTAAACTTGACGGTAAATGGGAGTAAATGGCCGTCCTAAACAACTACCTTTAAATGCCATAAAGGTGGTGCAAACAGCCGGAGTAAAGTCCTCTGGTGCTAAACCACAGGAGCGGCCTTGCAAAGCCGCAGGGGCGGTTTAGGCCAAAACGCTTGATCTTCTTCTTGGCCGCAGGGGCTGCTTGGCACTCCCGCAGGGGCGGGTCTTTAATGCTTTCAAACGTCTTACTCTTCATCTTTCTGTCACTTTTGATGTCGAGCTGCAGGGGCGGCCCAATGTCACCGCAGGGGCGGTGACACTAGCTCTTCGGCTTCCCAGCTCTGCAGGTTGGTCCGTA
This sequence comes from Fagopyrum homotropicum, assembly GCA_033239125.1. Taxonomy (NCBI): domain Eukaryota; kingdom Viridiplantae; phylum Streptophyta; class Magnoliopsida; order Caryophyllales; family Polygonaceae; genus Fagopyrum; species Fagopyrum homotropicum. Next base: position 68,372,854 of record BSWB01000005.1, read on the forward strand.
GGTAGAGGCGCAAGGGTGCCCGCTTCGCTTCTTCTGGGTAAGTCAGCGCAGGGGCGTCCAAGGGTGGCCGCAGGGGCGGTGACATGCTTGGTCCGAGCGCTGGCGAAGGTGCAGGCTGCGTTCTGGAGTGCAGTGCCACCCGCAGGGGCGGTGTGGCAACAGAAGCTTGTCTTCGTGAATGATTTTCAACACCCAGGTGCTTCTAACATCTCTTTTGCTTGTTTTAGACTTCTTCTCCTGGATTAAGATGTTAGCAACACAAACCGACTCTAAGACAATAAAAAGAAGCTAAAAACTTCTTAATCGATAGTGATTCCATCACCTATCAAACTCCCCCATACTTAGACGTTTTACTCGTCCCGAGTAACATATATGACAATAGTTCAGCAACTAAAAGCCTCAAGAAGCATGGTGCAGAAGGTAAGATAAGCGAATCAAGAGAAAAAAACCAAGGAAGAAAGAGAGAAAAGAGAGAAAATGAGAAGAAAGTGAGAACTACCATCCTTATTGCTCCAAGAGTGACCTACCCGGACAACCTCCTTATGACTCCCCTTCTTATGTCGCCAACGTCAGAAGGAAAACCTACACTCGGTGTCCCTCATTTTACAAAGGTGCCCTTCCGGGTTTTCACCTTGCCACTCTTCTTCTTTTCTTAATGATCTCACAAATTCCTCACATCCCTCAAGTCCATTTTTGCACCAACCTATATTTGGTCGGACTACCTTTTTTTACCTAAACCACCCTTTCGGGTTTTCGGTTTATCCAAGGATTTCTTGCCTTTTTCTCAATTTCTTTGGCTTTTTTTTCTTTTTTTTATAACTGAATCTTAACATGAAAATACAACTAGAATTCTCAAAGCAACACACAATTAAAAACTATACATGCAAGATAGTGTTCCCATCTTCCGGGTTTTCACCTTGCTACTCTTCTTCTTTGTTTCTTTTTTTTCTCGCCTCCGTTCCTTATCCAACTGGTGATGGTTTGGCACACCTCCGCCGGTGGCGTCCCCGCAAACCAAGTATGGAGTAGTCCCAAAAGAAACCCCCAACACCCTCGGGCTAACTGAGCAGAATGCCACTGCCCGTTACTCTTAGGCCAGATATGAAGGACGGTCGATGATTAATATTAAATACACTAATACACACATCATTAAAACACCACTATCATTATTCACACTCATATTTGAAATCTAGCTAAGTAAACCCAGATGACTTACCTGAATCAAGTCTCGACTTTCTCAATCACAACACGATCTGTAAATGTAGAAACTCAATTGTCTGTCAAAGGAGGAAAGTGGATCAACACAAATATCCTAGGTACTTAGAAGTCTAAGACTTCTAAGATGTAAGATCCTATTAGAAGAGAAACTACTACAATACACATTAAAGGTAAAATGACTATTTTACCCTTGGTCCCAAAATTTCCAAAAATCTCATAATTTATGGTTAAACTCTTATTTGGGACTAAAAAGACATATTCTAACTCTTAAGGATGAGTTTGGGTAAAAACTAGAAAACTACTAATTTTTCCTACTTTCTAGAAAGTCACTAGGATCAAACTTTGGTTCCAAATATGAAGCTCAAATAAATTTAAAAAAATTCTAATAAAAATCTGTAGGTGTCCTATGATATGCATTCTACTCATAGAAACAAGAATTTCTTAAAACTGGCCAACCATCACTTCTACAAAATTCTCTAAAGTTGGTTACAACACCAATAATTTCTATACTTAGGCAATATTTTCTCTGCTGGAAAAACAGCTCAACTACTCTACTTAAGGAACTTATAATTTCTAATCCGACCGTTCAATCATTCTCAAATTTTAACACAGTAAACTACATATATCTCTCTACGACCTATCAAATTTTCAACGGTAGATCTTCAATCTAACGGCTTAAAATTTTTCTCCAAGATTAACAATTTCTAATCTTCAAAACTGGAAAAAAAAAGAAGAGTTTATTTACAGCAGGTCCTTGGTTCTACCATTCCCAACAGCACAACTAAGAAACTAACTCTACCTACACTCTCTTGACTCAACACTCATAGACAACAACTAATGCTACACATCCTAACCCATCATCTATACAATCCAAGGGCCTAAACCAACTACTTCCCTCTCTTCTACATAACATAATAGGAAGTGAAAAAAATGGGCAACTTACTCAGCAATGATGCAAGAAGACTCCTAGGTATGCTATCAAAAGGGTTGGTAGTGCGTTGCTACGCTTGGGAGGGTCTGAAGTTCAGACGAGGCTGTACAAGGCCATAGGACATCACAACATCTGTACGTAAGAAACATTGTCAGATTGAAGAGGAATGAGGCAAAGGAGGGATGCAAACTCACCTAGGGCGGACGCTGCTGCGTGTAGAACTTAGATTCCTGTCGTAGATCAGTAGTGGAGGGAGAGGAAGGGAACGACGCTGGCCTGCATGGGTTCTTGCTAAGTTGAAGCAATTTATCGAGGGAAGAAATTGGCTGCAAAAGGAGAGGATTGTGATTAATTTGGCGTAACAGTAGGTGAATGTGAAGGCTGTATACGGTAGACATGGATCTGACGCTGCTATAAAAGTGAATATATGTGCTCTTCTACGCTGCTATAAAAGTGAATATATGTGCTCTTCTACGTGAAATTCAAGAGTTTATTTACACGATGAATCTTGATTGCATTTATCTTTTCATGTTAACCGACATTCATCGGATGTACTATACTTCGAGGAATTTTTTGTAAGAGCTAGGATTCTCGAATCCTAATTAATGATGATTAATGTTGATTAATTTAATCATTAATAGTATTTGACACATAACTCGCGAGGTGATGCGGGGATTAGCCGCGAAGAACGGATCTAGACGAACAACCTGTTCTTAAGAATGAAGAACTCACAAAATTAACAAACAAGGACATCAATGAAAACGAGAAAACAGAAAGGGACAAGAAGAACCGAAAAGAACAATGATAGAACCCTTGGATTTGAGATCCAAGAACCAAAAAAGTGACGATTCGACCCTGCTTCTTACAACTCCACCCAATCGATTTGAGAATCGAGAGAACGAAGAGGGTGCCTTGTTCGACTTGCAACACCAATCCCGAAGGAGATTGACATACACAAGAACGAGAAAGTCAGATCACCCACACAAACTCACTAGACAAGAATGATTGAATTCTCTTGGATTCAATTATGAAATGCTCTCAGCAAAACTTGTATAAAACTTGTCTGCCTACAAAAGAAGAGAGAAAAGGCTTTATATACATCCTAGGCCTTTTCTTCTAAAATAGAAAAAAAACTAATTACAATAATTACATTGGGAGAGAGTTAAATAAAGCCCAGCAAACATAGAACACAATTGGGCCTAATTAAACTCTCCTATTCAGCCTCTCACGTCCACATGCTTAAATGAATGTTCCGGCCATGCACATGCACACATGTGAAACCCCTTGTATCTGATTTCAAGGCCTCCGTTTGTCCTTTGAAATGTGGCCCAAGGCCTGTCCAACAACTAGAAATACAATTTAAGCTCCATCAATCATCTTGGTTGGGATATGTTCATGGCCGATCCACAAGATGGTCCTTAGACTTGATGAAGGTGGACTTGGTTGAGCTTCATGGACCATGTTTAGGAAAAGAGCATCCATCTCAGCTTGACGTTTAGCTTGTGTTCTTGTTAGAGTCCCTTGAGGTGGTGAAGATAGAGTTAGCTCAGATGATCCTTCATCAATTTGTGTCTTGTTGGAAAAGCCCGGTAAAATTGTTGTCAAACTAAGGGTCGGGACCCATTGTGAGGTCTCGCCCATAGCGTCCCCTTCTTTGGAAGAATTCATCCTCGAATTTCCTTGATCATCATCCAGGGACGGAAAAGGACTTAGATCCCTCACATTGAATGTGGGATCACAATCATAATCATCCGGCAAGTCAAGCACATAGGCGTTATCACCCTCCTTGTGTAACACCTTGAAAGGCCCATTTCCTCTTGGGGAGAGCTTGAATTTCCGAAGCTGTTGAAACCTCTCCTTCCTCAAATCTAGGCGTACAAGGTCGCTAGGTTCAAATATAATTTTCTTGCGTCCTTGATTTGCCTTTTCTGCGTTGTATTTGCCTTTCTTCTCGAGCTTGATCCTTGTCCTACTATGTAGCTCCTTGATGTGTTCAACCTGCGTTTTAGCACTACTCGCTCCTTCTTAGGTAACGGTGTAAGATCAAAAGGGGTTAGTGGATTAAAACCATAAACACACTCAAAGGGAGAGATGGAAGTAGAAAATAACAACTTAGTTCCTATCTTTTAGTTAATTCTGTTTGCCCATTAGTTTGGGGGTGGCTTGATGTGGCAAGACATCTTCCCATTCTTTCAAATTCTTCTTGATGACAGCCCTTAGAAGTGTTGTTAGGGTCCTTTTAGTTAATTCTGTTTGCCCATCAGTTTGGGGGTGGCTTGATGTAGAAAATAACAACTTAGTTCCTATCTTTCCCCAAAGAGTTTCCTAAAACTAACTCAAGAATTTAACATCCCATCACCCACTATTATCCTTGGAATACCATGTAACCTAAGTACTTCCCGAAGGAACAAATTAGCTACATTAGCTGCATCATCAGTTTTGTGACAAGCAATAAAGTGACCCATCTTAGAAAAAAAAATCTACAACCACAAATATCGAACCCCTACCTCTTCTAGTCCTAGGCAATCCCACTATGAAATCTATGCTAATGTCTTCACAAGGGGCTGTGGGGATTGGCAAAGGTGTATACAATCCATGAGGCTTCACTTTCGATTTACCTCTAAGGCACTCTAAACACCTTTTAAGCACATTTTCAATATCCCTAAGCATATGTGACCAATAAAAATGTGAGTGTAGCATGGCATAAGTCTTATCCCTCCCAAAATGACCCATTAAACCTCCTTTATGGGCTTCTTCTACTAACAGCAAACGAAGGGAACACCTAGGTATGCACACCTTATCTACTCGAAACAGAAATCCCTCAAACAAATAGAATTTATCTAAGGAACCTTTTTGCACAAAAAGCTTATATGTTTCTCCAAAGTCAAGATCAGATTCATAGAGCTCCTTAATGTAAACAAATCCTAACACCCTAGCATCCAATGTAGTTAGCAATATATGCCTCCTAGAAACAGCATCCACAACTACATTGTCTTTTCCCTTTTTATACTTGATAACATAGGGAAAAGTCTCTATAAATTCCATCCATCTACCATGCCTCCTATCTAGTTTATCTTGACTTCGAATATGTTTCAAAGATTCATGATCAGAATGCAAAATAAACTCTCTAGGCCACAAGTAGTGTTGTCATGTCTTAAGTACTCCAAATAATGCATACAACTCTTTATCATATGTAGAGTAGTTAAGACATGCCCCTTTAAGCTTTTCACTGAAAAAGGTCTACAATTCCCGATGCATCACACTCCACTTAGAAAGGTCTAGTGAAGTCAGGGAGAGCTAGTAAGGTGCCTTGGTGAGAATCAACTTCAGCTTGTTGAAAGCATGTTCTTGAGCTGCTTCCCACACAAATGGTGCATGTTTTTTGCAAATCTCCGTGAAGGGTGCAACAATGGTACTGAAGTCTCTCACAAAGCGCCTATAGAAACTTGCAAGCCCATGGAAGATCCTTACATGGCTAATGGATGTAGGTGTTGGCCAATCTGGAATAGTTGTAATCTTCTCCTCGTCCACTTGTAAACCTTGTGAAGTCAATACAAAACCAAGAAATATAACTTCATTAGTGCAAAAGCTACATTTCTTCAGGTTGGCATACAATTGTTCAGCCCTAAGGATAGAAAAAACTTCCCTTAGATGTTCTCCATGCTCCTTTAGGGACCTGCTATAGATTAAGATATCATCAAAATACACTACAACAAATCTCCCTATGAATTGTCTTAAAACATGGTTCATTAAACGCATAAAAGTAGAGGGAGCATTGGTTAACCCAAATGGCATAACAAGCCATTCATACTACCTAAATTAGTCTTGAAGGCTGTCTTCCACTCGCCCCCCTCCTTCATTCGGATCTGATGGTAGCCATTCCGAAGGTCTATCTTGTTGAATGTAGTGGCACCATGGAGCTCATCAAGCATGTAATCGAGGCGGGGAATAGGGTGGCGGTACTTAATGGTTATGTTGTTGATAGCCCTACAATCATCACACATCCTCCAAGTGTTGTCCTTCTTATGCACTAATAGGACAGGAACGGCGCAAGGGCTAAGGCTTTCTCTAACATATCCCTTATCTAGAAGGTCTTGGACTTGGGTTTGCATCTCTTGACTCTCCTTAGGGTTCATCCTATAGGCTGGTCTGTTACAAAGTGTAGCTCCGGGGATAAGGTCAATCTGATGCTCTATGCCTCTCAAAGGTGGAAGGCCATGAGGTATCTCTTCCGGAAACACATCCTTAAACTCCTCTATGATGGCTTTAATGGTAGGGGGTAAGATAGCCTTTGTTTCTTCACTCACTAAGGTTAGCTCCTTACAAAACCTCATCATGATGACATCTAAGGGTAGATACTTACTTTGGAACTCAAGTTTAGAAGCTAACAAGGCCGTAGGAGGCTGAGTTGTCGGCGTGACCAAGAGAGCACTAGGCTGTTGGCTAGGGGATGTGTCTATGGTAGGTTCTTGGTGCCTCGATGACTTGCTCCCCTTCTTAGCCAGTCCTTGTTCTTGTTCACTCGCCTTCTTCTTCTTAAATGCCTCCGCAATCTGCAAGGGGGTCATAGGTTTTAGAGTAACGGGTTTTTCATTAAAAGTAAATGAATACCTATTAGTAAAACCATCATGCATAACTCTCCTATCAAATTGCCAAGGACGGCCTAATAACACATGACAAGTTTGCATAGGCACAACATCACATAAAACAGTATCCTCGTAGTGTCCTAGAGTGAAAGTGATCCTAGCTTGTGATGCGGGGATTAGCCACAAAGAACGAATCTAGACGAACAACCTGTTCTGAAGAATAAAGAACACACAAAATTAACAAACATGAACAACAATGAAAACGAGAAAACGGAAAGGGACAAGAAGAACCGAAAGGAACAATGATAGAACTCTTGGATTAAAGATCCAAGAACCAAACCAGTGGCGATTCGACCCCGCTTCTTACAACTCCACACAATCGATCTGAAAATCGAGAGCACGAAGAGGGTGCCTTGTTCCACTTGCAACACCAATCCCGAAGGAGATTGACATACACAAGAACGAGAAAGCCAGATCACACACGCAGACTCATGAGACAAGAATGATTGAATTCTCTTGGATTCAATTCTGAAATGCTCTCAACCAAACTTGTATAAAACTTTTCTAACTACAAAAGAAGAGAGAAAAGGATTTATATACATCCTAGGCTTTTTCTTCTAAAATAGAAAAAAAGAAACTAATTACAATAATTACATGTAAAGAGAGTTAAATATATATATATATATATATATATATATATATATACTTGGTTAGCTTTGAGATGAGGTAAGTCTCCGGACTTACTTAGCTCGCATTTATGCATTATTCGGATATGTGATTGTGGTGTGTGTTCTTTGGTTTTATTTTTAATCATGAAACCTAATTAGGATGACTTGGTTATATATATATATATATATATATATATATATATATATATATTGTTGGCCCATTGTTTATTATTACGGGTGGGCTTCTTCACCATTCCACATGATATATGGGAAGAGCTACGTACCACTCTTGTTGGTTACACAGGGACAAAGGCGAAAGTTATTAGACTTCTCGTGTCACACTATGGATAAATGGAATTAGTAATGGAATGACTTAAACAGAGAAGATAAGAATGGGATTGTATGTATATCAACATGATGGGTGTTATGTGTACTGAGGTGTGTGTTTGTGCCCTTGTCATCTTTATAATGCCTAGAATCGGAACTAAGGGTTTTATACCGATTGTTGTAGTTGATGTGCAGGTTAGGATGTGGTCGAGTGGTCCGGAGGAGTGGGCAACCGGGTTTCCCGTACATCATAGGTCGTGTATGAGGGATTTGAGTCCTTGTGTTGTCGCTATATATTTGTGTATAGTTGTGTCGTTGTATAGACGGTTGATGTCTTTTCTTTCTCTATATATTTTAGGAATCATATCATTACATCAAATGTATTTTTGGATTTGACCTTTATTTGTGTCTTGTTGCAAGATCCCGTGAAATTGTTGTCATGCTAAGGGTCGGGATCCATTCTCCGCCCGTAGCATCCCCAGTCCCACGAAATCGGGGTGTTATAGTCCGCTCAGACTGACCGTCTGTCTGTGTAAGTGGTCGTATAAAGAAGACTCGAACCTAGGGCGGCGTGTACCTGCTTCCAAAACATCGAGGTAAACGCCCGTTCCCATCCGAGATGATGGTCCTCGGCACTCCATGAAATCTAACAATCTGTGGGGTGAACTCCTCGGCCAAACGACTCACCAGCCACGTTTCCCTAATAGGAATGAAACATGTTGTCTTCGTTAGCCGATCCACTACCACTGATATCGCACCAAAGCTCCTACACGGTCTTAGACCGTTAACAAACTCCATGGATATGTCATCCCACTTTCACTGCGGGAGAGGCAGTAGGTGAAGCTTTCCTCGGGGCCTGTAGTACTTGATCTTGACCTACTGGTAGGTCGCACATCGGGCCACATATCTAACTATATCGGCGTGGGTAAGGGGGTATACAATCCATGAGGTTTCAATCTAGCCTTAGCCTCTAAACACACAAGATATCTCTTAAGCAAGTTCTCTACATCTCTAAGCATATGAGGCCAATAAAAATGTGAATGCAGCATATGATAAGTCTTATCTCTCCCAAAATGCCCTAGTAAGCCTCCTATATAGGCTTCCTCAACAAGTAATAGCCTAAGGGAACACTTAGGAATGCACACTTTATCAACTCTAAATAGAAAACCCTCAAACAAGTAATACTTATCAAATGCTCTTATAGATACACATTGCTTAAATATGTCTCCAAAATCAGAATCATCAACATATAAATCGTTAATATAATAGAAACCTAAGACCTTAGAATCCATAGTTGTGATTAAAGAATATCTCCTAGAGAGAGCATCCGCTACAACATTATCCTTGCCCTTTTTATACTTTATTATATAAGGAAAGGTTTCTATAAACTCCATCCATCTACCATGTCTCCTATCTAACTTATCTTGACTCCTAAAATGTCTTAAGGACTCATGATCGGTACGTAGGACAAACTCACTAGGCCATAAATAATGTAGCCATGTTTTTAATACTCTAAACAATGCATAAAGTTCTTTATCATAGGTCGAGTAGTTTAAACATGCTCCCTTTAATTTCTCACTAAAGAAGGCTAGTGGCTTACCCTCTTGAATGAGTACTCCTCCAATGCCAATACCCGAAGCATCACACTCGACCTCAAAAGGTTTGGTGAAGTCCGGAAGAGCTAGGAGAGGTGCATGGGACAGCCGCCACTTCAACTCCTTAAACGCCTTCTGTTGAGCATCTCCCCACACAAATGGCACCTTCTTCTTTGTCAAGGACGTGAGTGGGGCTGCTATGGGGCTGAAATCTCGCACAAAACGTCTATAGAAGGTTGCTAGGCCGTGGAAACTCCTCACTTGACCGACGGTTGCAGGAGTAGGCCATTCCTGGATTGCCTTGATCTTCTCTAAATCCACCTCTAGACTTCTTGTGCTCACTACAAAACAAAGAAAAACAACTTGATTAAGGAGTTGAAAGTACTTCCCATAAATGTTCCTCTTGCTCTTCAAGTGACTTACTATAGATGAGGATGTCATCAAAGTAAACCACAACAAACCTACCAATGTAGTATCTCACCACGTGATTCATCAATCTCATAAATGTGCTAGGAGCATTGGTTAAACCAAATGGCATCAATCGCAGGTTGGGGCCACGAATGACTAGATCTAGATTGGGAATCTTGAAACCAACAATGACGTTTTTCCTTGACCAATGGCACAAAATTCAGATTGTTAGAACAAGAAAATGACGATGGAAAGATGGAAGAAAAGAGGATGAAAGGGGACGTAGGATGTATGGTAGAAGTAGATCCAAAAGAACCAAAAGACTCCCTTACAAGAACCTTGACCACATTGATCAAACCCAAGCAAGATGATGCCTTCAACCCTTTCTTCGATAACCTTACACAAGCCTTCAATGGAGACAAGCACAAGGAGGGACTAGTATTGACTAGTAGCACCAATCTCTAAAGAGATTAACACACACAAGAACAATCTAGCAGGGATTCACAACGATTCAATCAATTGGCTCACTTTATTGATTGAATTTCCAGAATATGAACAAAAGCTCTCAAAGAGACTGTTTATCAAGTTTTGCTAAAATCTATCTAATCAGGAAAGAAGCTAATGGAGGCTTTTTATATGCCTAGAAAGCCTCCTTTCTAAAAAGGAATAACATTTGTCAATAAAAGACAATAAAACAAATAAAACAACCCTTAAATTGTTTTGAGCCTAAAGGTTATATAAAGTCTTGTATATTATACCGAAAGATCATATAAAATACAAAAGAAGCTCCAAAAGCTTCAATCTTCCATTTCTTGCAATTCCGGAACAAGTGTCTCTTCTTTGCTCTTGCATGGCTCCAAATCACGTGTGCAAGGTCTCCCTTCCACATCCAAGTCGTCGGGAATCGTCATTAGCGTGACTAAGGAAGCCTGAGTCAGCAATGGATCATAAATGGTCTTCTTAGGAGCTAAGGACACCAACAAGTTGGACACCTCCTCTTGAATTGCCCTTACCCTTGATCTAGTGATTGGCCCTTGCATTGTAGGACTCGTAGGGGTTGTTGGTAATGGTCCCTCATCATAATCCCCTTCTTGGGAAGGATTCGTCATCGAATCATCTCCATCCGCATCACTTGACTCAAAGGGACTTAGATCTCCTACGTTGAAAGTAGGACTCACTCCATAGTCTTCCGGAAGATCTAGTACATAAGCATTGTTGCCAACCTTACGTAGTAATTTGAATGGTCCGTCTCCCCTAGGTGATAGCTTGGACTTGCGCCTTTCCGGGAACCTATCCTCGCTCATATGCAGCCACACGAGGTCTCCCGGTTCGAACAACACTTGCTTGCGGTTCCTATTAGCCTTGGCCGCCACTTGCTTCCCCTTCTCCTCTAGCCTTTTGCGTGTCCTTTCATGAATTTCCTTGATGATCTCCACCTATTTTCCTGCATTGAAATCTACTCGCTCCTCAATGAGCAACGGTATAAGATCAAAAGGGGTCAAAGGATTCAACCCATAGACACACTCAAAAGGAGTTAGGTTAGTAGAAGAATGTAATGTACGATTATATGCAAATTTTACATGAGGCAAGACATCTTCCCAAGCTTTCAAATTATCTTTTAAAATAGCCCTCAAAATGGTTGTTAACGTCCTATTAGTTACTTCGGTTTGACCATCCGTTTGTGGAAGACTAGCAGTCGAAAACAGCAACTTTGTCCCTAATTTACCCCAAAGAGTTTTCCAAAAGAAACTAAGAAACTTAACATCCCTATCACTAACTATAGTCCTAGGTACTCCATGTAATCTAACAATTTCCATAAAGAACAAGTTAGCTACATTATAAGCATCATCAGTTTTATGGCAAGCAATAAAATGGGCCATTTTAGAAAATCGATCTACTACCACAAAAATCGAATCTCTCCCCTTCTCAATCCTAGGTAACCCAACAATGAAGTACATACTAATATTCTCCCAAGTTGACTTAGGCGTGGGTAAGGGGGTATACAATCCATGAGGTTTAAATCTAGCCTTAGCCTTTAAACACACAAGACATCTCTTAAGCAAGTTCTCTACATCTCTAAGCGTATGAGGCCAATAAAAAAATGAATGCAACATATGATAAGTCTTATCTCTCCCAAAATACCCCATTAAGCCCCCCATATGGGCTTCCTCAACAAGTAATAGCCTAAGGGAACACTTAGCAATGCACACTTTATCAACTCTAAATAGAAAACCCTCAAAAAAGTAATACTTATCAAAGGCTCCTCTAGATGCACAATGCTTAAATATGTCTCCAAAATCATAATCATCAACATATAAATCCTTAATATAATAGAAACCTAAGACCTTAGAATCCATAGTTGTGATTAAAGAATATCTCCTAGAGAGAGCATCCGCTACAACATTATCCTTGCCCTCTTTATACTTTATAATATAAGGAAAAGTTTCTATAAACTTCATCCATCTACCATGTCTCCTATCTAACTTATCTTGACTCCTAAAATGTCTTAAGGACTCATGATCGGTACGTAGGACATACTCACTAGGCCATAAATAATGTTGCCATCTTTTTAATACTCTAAACAATGCATAAAGTTATTTATCATAGGTCGAGTAGTTTAAACATGATCCCTTTAATTTCTCACTAAAGAAGGCTAGTGGCTTACCCTCTTGCATGAGTAATCCTCCAATGCCAATACCCGAAGCATTACACTCGACCTCAAAAGGTTTGGTGAAGTCGGAAGAGCTAGGAGAGGTGCATGGGACAGCCGCAATATCAATTCCTTAAACGCCTTCTCTTGAGCATCTCCCCACACTAATGGCACCTTCTTCTTTGTCAAGGACGTGAGTGGGGCTGCTATGGGGATGAAATCTCGCACGAAAAGTGTATAGAAGGTTTCTAGGCCGTGGAAACTTCTCACTTGTCCAACGGTTGCTGGAATAGGCCATTCCTGATTGCCTTGATCTTCTCTCCATCCACCTCTAGACCTTTTGTGCTCACTACAAAACCAAGAAAAACAACTTGATTAATACTAAACTCACATTTCTTAAAATTAGCATACAAATATTAAATTCTAAGAGTTGCAAGTACTTCCCACAAATTTTCCTCATGCTCTTCAAGTGACTTACTATAGATGAGGATGTCATCAAAGTAAACCAACCACAACAAACCTACCAATGTAGTGTCTCAACACGTGATTCATCAATCTCATAAATGTGCTAGGGGCATTGGTTAAACCAAATGGCATCATTCGCGGGTTGGGGCCGCAAATGACTAGATCTAGATTGGGAATCATTAAAACCAACAATGACGTGTTTCCTTGACCAATGGCACAAAATTCTGATTGTTAGAACAATAAAATGATGATGGAAAGATGGAAGAAAAGAGGATGAAAGGGGACGTAGGATGTATGGTAGAAGTAGATCCAAAAGAACCAAAAGACTCCCTTACAAGAACCTTGATCAGATTGATCAAAACCCAAGCAAGATGATGCCTTCAACCCTTTCTTCTATAACCTTACACAAGCCTTCAATGGAGACAAGCACAAGGAGGGACTAGTATTGACTAGTAGCACAAATCTCTAAAGAGATTAACACACACAAGAACAATCTTGCAAGGATTCACAACGATTCAATCAATTGCCTCACTTTATTGATTGAATTTTCTGAATATGAACAAAAGCTCTCAAAGAGACGGTTTATCAAGTTTTGCTAAAATCTATCTAATCAGGAAAGAAGCTAAGGGAGGCTTTTTTATATGCCTAGAAAACCTCCTATCTAAAAAAGGAATAACATTTGTCAAAAAGACAATAAAACAAATAAAAATAACCCTTAAAATGTTTTGAACCTAAAGGTTATAAAAAGTCTTTCATTTTATATCGAAAGCTGATATAAAATACAAAAGAAGCTCCAAAAGCCTCAATCTTTCATTTCTTGCAATTCCGGAACAAGTGTCTCTTCTTTGCTCTTGCATGGCTCCAAATCACGTGTGCATGGTCTCCCTTCCACGTCCAAGTCGTCGGGAATCGTTATTACCGTGACTAAGGAAGCTTCAGTCAGCAATGGATCATCAATGGTCTCCTTAGGAGCTAAGGACACCAACAAGTTGGACACCTCCTCTTGAATTGCTCTTGCCCTTGATCTAATGATTGGCCCTTGCATTGTAGGACTAGTAGGGGTTGTTGGTGATAGTCCCTCATCATACTCCCCTTCTTGGGAAGGATTCGTCCTCGAATCATCACCATCCGCATCACTTGACTCGAAGGGACTTAGATCTCCTACGTTGAAAGTAGGGCTCACTCCATAGTCCTCCGGAAGCTCTAGTACATAAGCATTGTTGCCAGTCTTACGTAGTACTTTGAATGGTCTGTCTCCCCTAGGTGATAGCTTGGACTTGCACCTTTCCGGGAACCTATCCTTCCTTAAATGCAACCACACGAGGTCTCCCGGTTCGAACAACACTTGCTTGCGGTTCCGATTAGCCTTGGCCGCCACTTGCCTCCCCTTCTCCTCTAGCCTTTTGCGTGTCCTTTCATGCAGTTCCTTGATGATCTCCACCTGTTTTTCTGCATTAAAATCTACTCGCTCCGCTATGGGAAACGGTATAAGATCAAAAGGGGTCAAAGGGTTCAACCCATAGACACACTCAAAAGGAGTTAGATTAGTAGAAGAATGTAATGTACGATTATATGCAAATTCTACATGAGGCAAGACATCTTCCCAAGGTTTTAAATTATCTTTTAAAACAGCCTTCAGAATGATTGTTAATGTCCTATTAGTTACTTCGGTTTGACCATCCGTTTGAGGATGACTAGAAGTCGAAAACAGCAACTTCGTCCCTAGTTTACCCCAAAGAGTTTTCCAAAAGAAACTAAGAAACTTAACATCCCTATCACTCACTATAGTCCTAGGTACTCCATGTAATCTAACAATTTCCCTAAAGAACAAGTTAGCTACATTATAAGCATCATCAGTCTTATGGCAAGCAATAAAATGGGCCATTTTAGAAAATCGATCTACTACCACAAAAATCAAATCTCTCCCCTTCTAAGTCCTAGGTAACCCAACAATGAAGTCCATACTAATATCCTCCCAAGGTGACTTAGGTGTGGGTAAGGGGGTATACAATTCATGAGGTTTCAATCTAGCCTTAGCCTTTAAACACACAAGACAAGTGCCCTTAGAACTCTACCAACACAAGGTGGTATGGCCATACCTGCCCCCAATCTAATACAATGCTCGCAACATGTCCTCCAATGTTTGGATAATCCGTGTAACGTCCGGAATTTTAATCCCGGTTAGTGAGTGGTTTAGCGGCCTCGTCGTAGGCACGGCTCAGTTTTTCTGCAGGCATAATGTGTTGAGTGACGGGATTTTATCCCATATTCCGTTAGAACTTTTGTTTGTGGGGGTGACCCTTCGTTTTGGGGAAACCGACCCCTCGTTGGCCTCTCCCTTGCTTACCCTTCAACTGAGTTTCATCTCTCCTCCCATCTCACTCTCACGTGAAAGTGTTTCTCATCTCCTCTCTCTTTTGGCTTGAGAACTCTTGGTGACTTTTCCATGGGAATCTCACTTCCTCATCCTCTTCTGTTTAATTTCCAGCAAGTTTGAGAGTTGCAGATCTAAGGTAGGGTGAGCTCTTACCTTTCCTTCTTTTTCCCAGCTGCTATCTTCTCCTTCTTCTTTCCTTCTCCATTTCCATGGTTGGAGCTTTGGAAGAGGGTTCAACTTGATTCTTTTGCATGCATGTATATGATAGTTGAGGTCGTGGAGAAGAGCTTGGATGTTGTTGATGATGTTTGGAAATGACCCAGCCAGAGAAGGAAGCCATAGAAGCTCAATTGCACAATTGAAAATCAAAGAAAACGTTGTTTCTGGAGTTCAGCCGCGGGGTGGACTTTTTGAGCCACGGGGAAGATTTAGTAAACCGTGAGGGCGGTACCAGGTTTGGCAGGAGCCACGAGGGCGGTGAACAGTGACGCGGGTGCCCTAACCTTCACCACGCAGTCGCTCCTTTTGTTTCCGCGGTTGCGTTTCTTCAACAGTAGGCTCTTCTTCTCCCTTCTTGTTTGTTCCTTCCTTCGTTATAAGGTTGATCCATGTTAGTAGCATGCCTAGGGTGGAGCTAGAATAGTTGTGGATGCCATCTAGTGGTTGTGGACCTTAAGAGACCTTAGAGTCTCGGTTGTTGCTTAGGATGACTCAAGTGTGATGATCTTGTTATATCTCCTAGGCTAGATGTGTTCTAGCTTGGTGATGAGTTATCCTTATAGGAGAATTTGCTGTTGTAGTGCCTTTACATATGCCGATGAGTTATGGTTCCTTTGAGCCTAGGAACGTTTCCTAGCTTGTGAGTCGTAGGACCTTGTGTTCGTTTGTTAGATTGCAAAGTTTAAGGACTTATAGCCTATGAGAGTGTTGTTGGTTTGTGTCTGGTTTTGATCAAGCTTTGGTTGTATTCCTACGGGAAGTTGAGATCGTTTATACTTGTTTAGCTTTGAGACGAGGTAACTCTCTGGACTTACTTAGCTCACTTTTATGCATTATTTGGATATGTGATGGTGGTGTGTGCTTTGGTTTTGTTTATAATCATTAACCGGAGTAGGATAAACTTGGTTATATATATATTGTTGGCCTATTTTTTATTATTGCCGGGTGGTGAATCACTGCCCAGCTCCCGAGGGAGACTAGGAGGTTCTTTGTGACCAGGCCATACATGGTATATGGGCGGACTTCTTCACCAGTCCACATGGTATACGATAAGAGCTTAATACCACTCCTATTGGTTACACGGGGACAAAGGTGAAAGTTATAAGACTTCTCGTGTCATACTATGGATAAACGGAACTATTAATGGAATGACATAAAGAGATGATAAGAATTGGATTGTATGTGAGCATGATGACTGTTATGTGTACTAATGTTTGTGTTTGTTCCCTTGTTATCTTTATAATGCGTAGAATGTGAGCAAATGGTTTTATACCGATTGTTGTAGTAGATGTGCAGGCTAGGAATTGGCTGAGTGATCCGGAGGAGTGGGCAGCCGGGGTTCCCGTACATCATAGATCGTGTATGGAGGATTTAAGTCCTTGTGTTGTGGCTATATATTTGTGTATTGTTGGTGTCGTTGTAGAGGAGGTTAAGGTCTTTTCTTTCTTTACGTATTCAAGAATCATATTATTGCATCAAATGTATTTTTGGTTTTGGCCTTTATTTGTGTCTAGTTGCAAGATCCGGTGAAACTGTTGTCAGGCTAATGGTTAGGACCCATTGTGAGGTCTCTGCCCTGTAGCATCTCGAGTCCCACAGATTTGGGGTGTTACAATATGATATTAGAGCCCTAGGTTGACAACAATGGCACTCGCAATCTTCTAAAAGGCCGAACAGGCCAATAAACAGAACCCGCAAGGGTTTGAGTTGCAAAATGAATTTCGTTTTCAAATCACGTGCATAATCAGTTGGGGTAGAATGTACGGGACCACCACTCCTTCCGCGGACCTCGGCGACGTAGTTTCTTGGATTATTGATATGTATTCACATATATATATAGATATGTATATGTGGACTTGTTGTATCTTATGTAAGAGGTTTGGACTATAGTTGTTATGTGGATTGTAGTTATGCATGATGGACTTGGTATGTTATAGTGGTGGCACGATAGTGGATTTCCTGGATGTGATATGTTGGTAGTGATGTGGATATTGGACTTATATAGTCATATATACATGTACTTATTATATATAGTAGCATATGTAGTTATGGGACCTAATAGAAAAGATGATAGTATGATATCATCACCTTTAAGACGACGTTCTTGGCTTGGGATAACGTTCATACGTGGAAAAGTACACTCAAGTATCGAGTGGAGCATTTTGTGCCGATGAGCACCATATTGTTTCTCAGATTTCGTTATAATGACGTCGACGAAGAGGAGGATTTAAGATGAGATAAATGAAGGAGGAAAAAGTGGAAGGAAAACTCGAGACAACTTAAGAAGAATTGAGATGGAAGCAATACAAGCAAGAAAGTAACATGGAGATGTGGAGCGGTTTTAAGGAAACAATGATTGAACGGAAATGAAAGCAACTAGAGACAACCAACTTATGGAGAACTCCAAGTGTCATGGCGATATATAAGATTGCAAAATTGGCGATCCAAAAAAGGCAAGTTTTCCGTAGACACTCCTAAGCACGGGAGTCGAGATGAGAAGTATTATCAACAAATGATGAAAGGATTAAGAGACCCGTAAGTTAAGCTTAGGGAGTACTAGAAGAGGAGGTGTCGAGTTTTCTAGGATACAAGCGGATTGACTTCTCTAGTCTTGCGAGACATATGAGAAGAATGACGAGGTGAGGATTCACTTGGTAAAATCCCGTTAGTGGAGTGGACCGATGTCTGTCATGATAATAAGGCTAAGAAATGTCAAGAGGAAAGAATGTGCACTTGAAGGAACTCATCAGAGAGTGGTTAAGCCTATGAAAGGGAGTTATATGAGCCAACAAGATCAATCAAGAAGGATATAGTTATCTATGAAAGAAGAAAGAGTCTTTGAGTGTGGAATGATCTAACGGAGTTAATGTAAGAGTACCCCGAGGAGGATAGCCTTCGTGATTATGGTAACAAGAAGAGTAAAGAAGGAAGTTAAGTCGATAGCCTCGAGGAGGTTAGCTATAATCTGACCGGTGGCAATCAAGAACGTACAGGTGCAGGATTGCCTAGTGATGGGTATGGATAGAAAGAGTAAACAAGATTGTGGGAATATAGCAGAGCGGTGACAAGAGTTAATGTATGCCGGCGGTTCAATGCCAATGGTAAGTAGGTGTATCAACTAAGGCGCTTGTGTCTTGGTCATATGACGTGAAAAGGTTAAAGCAAGTGACCATGAGCGACCTCCCAGGGAGGGATTGTAACTGATGAATGATCATCTGAGCTAACTCCATCTTCACCACCTTAAGGGACTCTAACAAGAGCGCAAGCTAAACGTCAAGCTGAGATGGATGCTCTTTTCCTAAACATGGTCCATGAAGCTCAACCAAGTCCACCTTCATCAAGTCTAAGGGCCATCTTGTGGATCACCCACGAACACATTCCAGCCAAGATGATTAATGGAGCTTAAATTGTATTTCTAGTTGCGGGGCAGGCCTTGGGACGCATTTCAAAGGACAGATGGAGGCCTTGAAATCAGATACAAGGGGTTTCACGTGTTTGCATGTGCATGGCTGGAACATTCATTTAAGTATGTGGATGTGAGAGGCTGAATAGGAGAGTTTAATTAGGCCCAATTGTGTTCTATGTTTGCTGGGCTTTATTTAGCTCTCTCTCAATGTAATTATTATAACTAGTTTCTTTTTTCTATTTTACAAGAAAAGGCCTAGGATTATAAAGCCTTTTCTCTCTTCTTTTTGTAGTTAGACAAGTTTTATACAAGTTTTGCTGAGAACATTTCAGAATTGAATCCAAGAGAATTCAATCATTCTTGTCTCGTGAGTTTGTGTGTGTGATATGGCTTTCTCGTTCTTGTGTATGTCAATCTCCTTCGGGATTCGTTTTACAAGTCAAACAAGGCATCCTCTTCCTGCGCTCGATTCTCAGATCGATTGTCTGGAGTTGTAAGAAGTGGGGTCGAATCGTCACTGGTTTGGTTCTTGGATCTCGAATCCAAGGGTTCTATCATTGTTCCTTCCGGTTCTTCTTGTCCCTTTTTGTTTTCTCGTTTTTATTGCTGTCCATGTTTGTTAATCCTATGTGTTCTTCATTCTTCAGAACAGGTTGTTCGTGTAGATTCGTTCTTCGCGGCTAATCCCCGTATCAATTGGTATCAGAGTACAGTTGATGTCCAACCACCAAAAAGAGTCGGTAAATCAATCATAAAATCACAAAAAAAAAGTCTGTTTTGATCATTGTAATTGATCATTGGCTTTTGTTTGTGTCTATTGCTATTTCTCTCTTCTACTCTAAAGCTTTGTTTGAGTCCAAGAGTTTGTTCCTTTGATTGTAAGTTCTGGACACCGGGAACCACTATAGCACCAACCACCACCACACCACCATCAACCATCATTTTCACCCTTAGCCACATTAGCCTCACTTGAACCAGTTCAACAAAAACCAACGTGGTTGTTTCTCTTACTGCATCCAGTACACGCATAATTGAAGTGGAAGTAGATTGTTTCTCTACACCCAATACACGCCAAAATTGGAGTTGAATCAGCGTGTTTCCTACAAATCCGGCGCAGAGCTTGAAGTAGTTGTTTTCCTCCTACAAATCTGGCATGTTGATTTAGTTGCAACAATCTAGGAGCTGAGATTTGATCTTATCCTGAAGATTTGCAACAGCTTGGCCCACGTTTATCTACAAACAAAATTTTGTTTTTTTATTTCTTTTAATTTTTTGTTTATTCTTCTTTTCTGATTTCCTGAATCATAAAGTAAAAAAAAAGAGATAAAAGAAAAAGAAAGAAATCAAAAAAAAAAAGAAAATCGAACAAAAAAAAAGAGAGAAGAAGAAAAGGAATCAAAATCATTTTTTATTTCATTCTTTCTTATACATAGTTTGTAATTAGCCTAATGTTATTACATTTGTTTTAGTGTTATTCAGCAACAAAGAGGACTTTAAGTAAGGACTTAAGTCAAGTATCTCGTCACATTCAAAGGATAAACCAAGCATCTCATTGAACCTATCTAGCCACACCTAGCTACTATCCATTTTCGCCCATCAAACACCATAGTTAAGCCTTCTTTAACCTCATCCTACGGTGTCTAGGGTTCACTTCTTGGTTATTACGAGTAAGTTCTTTCAAAGCTTATCTTGAGTTCTAAATTTTTGAGTCGATTAGTTGTATATCACATTCGTGTAATTGTCCTTTCCGTTTGAGTCTTTTCTTCTATTTTGTTGAGTAAAACACGTTTTTGAAGTTACTTAAATCGAACCTTCTTTCTATCTAAAAGCTTTAGTTTGACTAAGCATCGAACTCACGTGAAATTTTTGATTAATACAAGACGAGCCATCAACAAGCTTGTATCACACCACTAGAGAATGAGAGAACCTTATTTATTTTCTGAGTGATACACTTGCGAGGTGTTTTTGCTTAAACTAACCTAACGTGTTTGATGTTGTTGAGTGTTTTTGCATCATGTCATGGACTCGTACAAGTTCAAAGAGCCTTGAGCCTATCAAACCGGAGTTGTTAAGTCTCATCAAGAGCTGCAAAGACAGCATTGAGGGGCTAACTACAAGGATATCTACCTTGGAGACCTCGGTGATCCTGGATTCTCGACCACTAGGAGGTAACTTGGAGATAGGAGAGAACTCGAAGGCGCAACACCAAGGACAAGATCGAGTTCCGCTTCAAAGTCAGCAAGTTGCGTTCCAAGCAACAAGGAATTCGAATGTTCCGCAGCCTTCTAGGCATGCCCATGGTTTAGGCAACATTGTTTCCCAACCTGGTTGGAGAAACCTTGCTTTTGAGGAGCATATTTCTATCCCTTCTTAATGAGAATATGCCTAACTATCCTCACCAATTTCAGAATCTAGTTTATGATAGTATGCCTAACTATCCTCATCAATTTCAGAATTCAGTTTATGACCAGGAAGAGGAGGACGATGGGGAGAATGAGAAATGAAGACCAGAATGGATGCCTAATGGACGGAGGAGGCGAGATTAGCCAAGGAGGCATCAGGAAGGGCGACGTAACGATGAATGGGGACGTGAGCCCTATGGAGTCCAGCAAAGGAGAGACCGAGAACCGGAACATAACGGTCTTGGTAAAGTGAAGGTGAAAGTCCATACCATTACAAAAAGGTACACTATGTAACCCTTGAGTTTATTGACTATGCTATGATATGGTGGGATGATTTGGTGAAGGAAAAAAGAAGAACTTTGGATGCACCAGTAGCTACTTGGGAGCATATGAAGGCATTGATGAGAGCTCGGTTTGTTCCCCAACACTATACAAGGGAATTGAGGCAACGGTTGGAGAACCTGAGGCAAGGATCAATGACTGCTGAGGAGACCTATAATGCCATGCAAATGACCATGGTAAAGGCCAATGTTCGAGAAGATGTAGAATCAACAATGGCTAGGTATCTTCGTATCCTTAATTCAAGTTTTGCTAACGAAGTAGATCTTTTTCCCTATGGCACTATGACAGAACTACACCATCTCTCAATCAAAGTGGAAAGGAGGATGAAAGTGAGAAATCAAGGAGGAAAGGATTTATGTTGTCTCCAACTCTTGGAAGAACCAAGGGAACCGCCAACAAGGAAGTTACAACAAGGAAGTGTCAAATAAGGAGAAAACAACCCCGGAACAAGGAGGACAGCATAAAGCACCTTTTGCAGCCCCTCCAAATCCCACGGATACCTTTCTTAAGGGAACACAAGGGAGTACTTCTAACCCTATATCTAGAGCTAGGGATATAGTGTGTTTTAAGTGTCACGGTAGAGGATACATGATGAAAGACTGTCCTAACAAGAAAACATTATCAATCAACCATTTAGGACAATATGAGTCAGAATTTGAGCATGAGCATGATAATGATGATTTTGAGCCCAATATGCATGATCATGATGATTTGGTTGATGATGGGATTGACTATGAGCAGGGGGGATTGTTTACTAGTTAAAAGAGTGTTATTTGACCATTCTAGCTCATTTCTAGCTAATAACTACGTGCTTTGTGATCTTGATTCTCAAAATGAACCTAATGAGCTTGAAAGCGCAGGAAATGATCCTAATAACATGGTTTGTGATGAAAATCTTGAGCATGATAATTCCTTGATAGCTAGGAGAAATTTGAGTGCACAACCTACCCTTTGTGAGGATAACCAAAGAGACAATTTGTTTTATACTAGGTGTTTGGTTAATGGAAAGTTGTGTAATGTTATCATTGATGGAGGTTGTTGTTGCAACATTGCTAGTACTGAATTGATCTCTAAGTTGCTAATTCCTACATTTTGTCACCCTAGACCATATAAGCTGCATTGGATGAATGATTGTGGTGAATTGAAGGTTAATAGGCAAGCTAAGATCACTTTCACTGTAGGACACTATGAGGATACTGTTTTATGTGATATTGTGCCTATGCAAGCTTGTCATATGTTATTAGGCCGTCCTTGGCAATATGATAGGAGAGTTATACATGATGGTTTCACTAATAGGTATTCATTTCCTTTTAATGAAAAAACCGTTACTCTAAAACCTATGACTCCCATGCAGATTGCGGAGGCATTTAAGAAGAAGAAGGCGAGTGAACAAGATCAAGGACAAGCTAAGAAGGGGAACAAGTCATTGAGACACCAAGAACCTGCCATAGACACGTCCCCTAGCCAACAGCCTAGTAATCTCTTGGTCACGCCCACAAATCAGACTCCTACAACCTTGGTAGCTTCTAAACTTGAGTTCCAAAGTGAGTACCTACCCTTAGATACCATCTTGATGAGGTTGTGTAAGGAGCTAACGTTAGTGAGTGAACAACCAAAAGCTATCTTACCCCCTAACATTAAAGCCATCCTAGAGGAGTTTAAGGATGTGTTTCCGGAAGAGATACCTCATGGCCTTCCACCTTTGAGAGGCATAGAGCATCAGATTGACCTTATCCTCGGAGATACACTTCGTAACAGACCAGCCTATAGGATGAACCCTAAGGAGAGTCAAGAGATGCAAACCCAAGTCCAAGACCTTCTAGATAAGGGATATGTTAGAGAAAGCCTTAGCCCTTGCGCCGTTCCTGTCCTATTAGTGCATAAGAAGGACAACACTTGGAGGATGTGTGTTGATTGTAGGGCTATCAACAACATAACCATTAAGTACCGCCACCAAATTCCCCGCCTTGATTACATGCTTGATGAGCTCCATGCTGCCACTACATTCAGCAAGATAGACCTTCGGAATGGCTACCATCAGATCCGAATGAAGGAGGGGGGCGAGTGGAAGACAGCCTTCAAGACTAATTTAGGTTGTATGAATGGCTTGTTATGCCATTTGGGTTAACCAATGCTCCCTCTACTTTTATGCGTTTAATGAACCATATTTGTTGTAGTGTATTTTGATGATATCATAATCTATAGCAAGTCCCTAGAGGAGCATGGAGAACATCTAAGGGAAGTTGTTTCCACCCTTAGGGCTAAACACTTGTATGCCAACCTGAAGAAATGTAGCTTTTGCACTAATGAGGTTATAATTTTTGGTTTTGTAGTAACTGCACAAGGTCTACAAGTGGATGAGGAGAAGATTAGTGCTCTTCGAGATTGGCCAACACCTACATCCATTAGCCATGTATGGAGCTTCCATGGGCTTACAAGTTTCTATAGGCGCTTTGTGTGAGACTTCAGTACCATTGTTGCACCCTTGACGGAGATTTGCAAGAAACATGCACCATTTGTGAGGGAAGCACCTCAAGAACATGCTTTCAACATGCTGAAGTTGATTCTCACCGAGGCACCCTTACTATCTCTCCCTGACTTCACTAGGCCTTTCGAAGTGGAGTGTGATGCATCGGGAATTGGCATAGGAGGTGTACTTATGCAAGAAGGTAAGCCTATTGCCTTTTTCAGTGAAAAGCTGAAAGGGGCATGTCTTAACTACTCTGCATATGATAAAGAGTTGTATGCATTATTTGGAGTACTTAAGACATGGGAACACTACTTGTGGCCTAGAGAGTTTATTTTGCATTCTGATCATGAATCTTTAAAACATTTTCGGAGTCAAGATAAACTAGATAGGAGGCATGGTAGATGGATGGAATTTATATAGACTTTTCCCTATGTTATCAAGTATAAAAAGGGAAAAGACAATGTAGTTGCGGATGCTCTTTCTAGGAGGCATATATTGCTAACTACTGATAACACGATTTATGGCTTAGGTTTAGGTAATCATTTAGATAGATTTTCCGCTCATTCATGCATGGTTTAGCACTAGTTCACGACGTTCGCACTCAATTCACGTATTTTGTCGAGATAGACGTCTACACGGACTTTTGCATTGCTTTGTAGGTATTTTGGGAGATTTAGGAGCTTAATCGATACATTCAAGGATCGTTCCTCGAGATGACACACCTTCGGGCTAATTGGGATGCAAGTTAGGAGCTAAAGAGGACTCATGGGACCATGTTGGTACAAGCCATGCACCAAATCGTGACTCAATGATCCAAAGTAAGCTGAGGTAACAAAACCACGGTCACTAGCACTTCCACGGGCGTGGAATCTGACCGTGGTTTTTGCCACACGGTTGTGACAGCTGTGCCACGATCTCATGACCGACTCTTGCAAAGTTGTAGTATAAAAAGTAGTCCTGCAAGGCTGTGAGGGCATGAATTTTCTGAATCAAAAAATCCACTCTCTACCACACTCTCAACAAGAAGATTCTCTCAATGAGAAGCTTGGAGGAGAACCATTGGAGGGGGAGAAAGGCTCCATTGGAGAAGAAGAGAAGAAGACACCATTGCTAGTCTTTGATAGGTTTTGTAGTGAAGATTATCGGAATCGTTTTCTAGAGTTGTAAGAATTGATTAAACCTTCTTTTGAAGGGTTGTGAGTCTTTCTAATCTCATATTCAACTTGGTTTTACTTGTTTCACTTGTTCATCTTTTTCTCTTTATTACCTTGCAAATGGAAGCCATGATTTTATGTTTGATGATTTCGATTGTGATGATGTATGTTGTAGGCTAAATAGATGCGATTCTAGGGTAAGGAAAGGAGGGTTATGGTTGGGACTATGATAGAATGGACTTAGAGTTGCCGTTGGATGATTCGTTTACTTGAATAGAGCCACTGTTGGAGTCCACGGTTTGTTCTTGCCAGTCCACGGCTGTGGAAGTAGATGAACAACCCGTGGTTTGCCTGATTTGTTTGCTTTGATGAGATTAAGTTCTAGAATGTTAGAATGTTGAAATCCTAGTTTTTGTTGGGTTAAATCTATCCTAGGGTGACCTAGTGTTAGCAACTAAGTGTTAGAAGAGACCTACCCAGTGATTCTTGCTCTTAGATATCAAAGATGACAAACTCTAGGTAATAGTGAGCCTCACAAGCCGCTATTAGACTGAGTGTGCTAGGAGAGGTTGGATCCCTAGAATACCATCCGGTTTGTGTAGAATTTCTATCCTTAGGCTCTTTGAGACTTACCCGGTGATGAGACCTTAGGAATGGACTAGTGGACCATGAGACCTACCCGGTGATTGATCCCAATCTAGAAACACTTACTCCCAACATACTATAGTTAATCCAAGGAATGATTAGATAGCTTGAGTCCCATGCCATAACCGGAATTTCCAACCCCTAGAATCCGCTCTTATCTCTATTGATCTCATATTTCGTGCTTAGCTTGTTTGTGTTGATTTAGCTTAGTTAATTGTCTACTTTGCATGATTTGTGATCGTTGATTGATCACCTAAAAACCAAACCAAAAACATTGAGATTTTCATTTCTTTATTTCTTTCTCTTTTCTTAGCCTAGATCTTCACTAAACTTAATCACTAATCGATTCAATCTCACCTCAGTCTTTGTGTTCGACCTCGGAATACTATCCCTACTACAAAACGTCCCGTACATTGCGGGTTCACTAGGAGTTAGGAGAAATATAACGAGTATAAATTTAAGGCTTTTTGCGTGACACGTTCTTAGCGTAACAAGTTTTTGGCGCCGTTGCCGGGGACTAGGTCTAGATTGAGTCCTTTTGTGATTGTTTATAGTGTAGTTCTTTCTTGTTGCTTTTGATCTCTTTTTGGTTTGTATCTTTGCTTTTCAGGACATCTCTCACTCTTTAGGTGTATGCGAAGATCTCGTGGCAAGGATTTAGCTCCATTCGATCCCGAACCGGAGAAAACCCTTAGATCTAGATCTAAGAGCATTAAAAAGGGAAAAGAGATGGCCGGAAGAGATCTCCAAGCTGAGTTGGATGAGGCTCTAGAGCAACTTAGGATAAGGGATGAAGCTTTGGAGAATGAAAGGAGACTTGCCAATGAGAGGCAAGAGGCAACTAGGAGGGAGATTGAAGAGATTAGGCATGCTCTTGTGCAAACAGAGCTTAATCGTCAACCTCCTTCACCTCCACCAAAACCGCAGCCGGCGGTTAATATTCGGGTTGTGCCTATTGCTATTGAAGAGCCACAAACGTTATGGCAATGTATGGATCCGGCACAAAGAGCACACTGTCCAGGTGTGAACTTAGGAGATCCCGCAGCCCATGATTATGAGCTCCGCCCTCAAGTTCTACAAATGATCCGGAATAATCAATTTGGAGGGATGGAAGGAGAGTCTCCTCATCAACACTTGATGAACTATGAGATCTTGATGGAGACTCTTAGACCGCCTAGATTGGAGAGCAACAACCATAAGCTTAGGGCTTTTTCCTTCTCTCTTATGGATAAAGCCTTAGCTTGGTATCAATCTATTCCACAAGGGCGAGTGAGTACTTGGGAGGAGATGACAACCGAGTTTTTGACTAAGTTCTTCCCACCTTCCAAGACTACCGAGTTAAGAGGGAAGATTAATGCCTTCGTGATGAAGGATAGAGAGAGTGTTTATTCAAGTCTTGGGAGAGGTTCAAAGACCTTCTCCTACATTGTCTCCACCATGGTATACCAAAAGTTGAGCTATTGGAGATCTACTTCAAGGGACTTGATGAAGATAGCCAATTCAAGCTCCAATCTCTTTCCGGTGGGACTTTCATGGAAAAGAATGTAGATGATGCTTGGGAGTTTGTAGAGAAGCAAGCTTTGGTGATTGAGAAATACTCCCATGGGAAGAGTGATGTGAGAAAGGTGTGAGCATATGAGGTGAGTGAAGTCACCATGAGCAATTTCAAGCTTGACGCCATCAACAACGAGCTAAAGTCTTTGAGGGAGTTGTGTGCTACAACTTTGAAGAACCAAGCAACCCCTCAAGTGCAAGTGCAAGCAAACTTGTCTTCCAAGGAGGAAGATGTGAACTACATGGGAAGGGGCAACTACAATAACTATCAAGGCCCAAGGAACTTCAACAACAACCGGCAATTCAACAATTACCGGCCTAATCACAACCATCCCGGGTTTTCCTATTCTAACCCGGATGGAGCCTTGAACCCTCCTGCTTCAACAAGCGCAGCTCCACCACCAAAGGCTTCACAAGAACCTCCACCCGGATTTACTCAACCTCCAAAGGATAGAACCGAGATGATGTTTGAGCAATTGCTTGGAAGGTTGAGTGGTCTTGAGAGCACGGTGACTTCTATTTCTAAGGCTCAAAAGGTTTTGGAAGCACAAGTGTTCCAAAAGGCGGGAGAAGCTCATTGAGATCCGGGAAAGCTTCCCGGAAGAACCGAGGACAATCCAAGAGGCCAAGTGTTTGCCATCACAACAAGGAGGAGGTTGAGCATGAAGGATCCCTTACCTAAGGGAAGTGATAAGGGAAAGCAAGTGGTGATAGAGGAAGAGCATTTGCAAGAAGATGGAGGCAAGAACAAGGATGTTGAGACAACATATGTGGCACCACCTCCATACAAGCCACCACTACCGTTCCCATAATCACGAGCATGAGCTCGTTTGAACAAGCACTTTGGTAAATTCCTTGAACTTATGTCTAAATTGCATGTTAACATTCTGTTCATGGATGCTATTCTAGGAATGCCGGCATATGGCAAGTTTTTGAAGGAAATACTCTCCAACAAGAGGAAGTTGGAGGAGTATGTAGAAGTAAGGATGACAAAGAGGTCCTCGGAATTAATCCAAACAATGAAGGAGGAGATGCCTCCTAAGCTAAGAGATCCGGGATCCTTTTGTGTGCCAATTGGAGTGGGAGAAGTGAAGTATGAAGCCCTATGTGATCTTGGGGCAAGTGTGAGCATCATACCGCTTGCACTTTGCAACAAAGTTGGGCTAGGAGAGCCAAAACCGGTCAAGATGACCCTTTACATGGCGGACCGTTCTATCACTCATCCGGTTGGAATCTTGGAGGACATACCGGTGCAACTCGGGAAGTTCTATGTGCCGATTGATTTTGTTGTCTTGGACATCCCGGCGGACTATCCGGTTCCCATCATCTTAGGGAGACCTTTCCTAGCCACTTCCGGATGCTTGGTGGATTGTAAAAATGGAATTCTCTCCTTCAACATTGGAGAGGAGAATATCAAGTTCAAGCTGTCCACAATGATGAAAGGGCCAACCCTTGATGAAGATGTATTCGACATTGTCGAGCAAGAGGAGTCTAGAGAAGTTGTGAGCTCGATCTTGATCAAGGATCCCTTGGAGAAGGTTCTTATCTTAAGTTTGATGGAGGAAGGTGTTGAGGAGGCTTGCAATGAAGAAATCAAGGCCTTGGAAGCATTAGAAAAAGAGACAAGAGCTGAATTTGAAGTCCACGAGAGTATGTTGAAATCCTGTAGCAACCACGGTCGTGAAAAGACTTCCACGGCCGTGGAACTCTCTGGAATGCTCCGACGAGCAAGCTTTGCAAGGTCCACGGCCGTGGATGTGCCAGGATCCGTGGAGTTGCCCGTGCTTTCCGCAGAAGCATCCCTTGTTGTTGATCAAGCTTCAAGGAGCCTTGGAGAGCCTTCATTTGCTTTGGATTCATCTCAACCAACGTTATTTGGATCGTCTCCACTCGATAAAGGTCCTCCTAAATTTGAACTCAAACCCCTCCCCTCTCATTTAAAGTATGCTTTTCTTGGTGATAATTCTACATATCCGGTGATTAAGAATGCATGTTTGAATGATGATGAACTTGCTAGGTTGTTGCATGAGCTAAGATTGCATAGGAAAGCCATTGGCTATACTATTGATGACCTTGTTGGCATTAAGCCCTCTTTGTACATGCATAAGATATTGATGGAAGATGACCATAAACCCTCTATTGAACATCAAAGAAGATTGAATCCTATAATGAAAGAGGTAGTCAAGAAAGAGATCATTAAGTTGCTAGATGCGGGAATCATCTACCCTATTTCGGATAGTAAGTGGGTTAGTCCCGTGCATGTGGTTCCTAAGAAGGGTGGGATGACTGTAGTGACTAATAAGAACAATGAACTAATCCCAACTAGGACGGTTACGGGATGGAGGATGTGTATTGACTATAGGAAGCTTAACATGGCCTCTAGGAAAGATCACTTCCCCCTTCCTTTCATTGACCAAATGCTAGAGAGGTTAGCTCAACATTCTCACTTTTGCTACTTAGATGGCTATAGTGGATTCTTCCAAATCCCTATCCACCCTGATGACCAAGAGAAAACCACATTTACATGTCCATGGGGTACATTTTCATATAGGAGAATGCCATTTTCGTTGTGTAATGCACCCGCCACCTTTCAAAGGTGTATGATGGCCATCTTTTCTGAGTACATTGAGAATATTATGGAAGTGTTTATGGATGATTTTTCTGTTTATGGATCTTCCTTTGATGATTGTTTAGCTAACTTGTCTCTAGTGCTTAAAAGATGTGAGGAGACTAATCTAGTCTTGAATTGGGAAAAATGCCACTTCATGGTAAGTGAAGGTATTATGTTGGGACACTTGGTGTCCAACCGTGGCATTGAGGTTGATAGGGCCAAGATTGAAACGATAGAGAAGTTGCCACCACCTACCTCGGTGAAGGGGGTAAGGAGCTTTCTAGGGCATGCCGGTTTTTACCGGAGATTTATTAAAGATTTCTCTAAGATTTCTAAGCCTCTTACTAACCTACTAATGAAAGATGTTGAGTTTGTTTTCTCCAAGGATTGCCTTGGAGCTTTTTGTAGGTTCAAGAATGCTTTGATCTCCGCACCTATCATGCAACCTCCGGATTGGAGTTTACCGTTTGAGATCATGTGTGATGCGAGTGATGTAGCCGTTGGGGCTGTTTTGGGGCAAAGGAAAGATGGGCGCACACATGCCATTTATTATGCTATCAAGACGCTAGATGATGCCCAACTCAATTATGCTACCACCGAGAAGGAGTTGTTAGCGGTTGTGTATGCATTTGAGAAGTTCCGCTCATATCTTGTTGGAGCAAAAGTCATTCTTTATACGGATCATGCTGTGATCCGTTATCTCCTTACAAAGAAGGATGCCAAGCCTAGGCTGATTCAGTGGATCCTTCTTCTTCAAGAGTTTGATTTGGAAATCCGGGACAAGAAGGGATCCGAAAATTCTGTCGCGGATCACCTTAGTAGGCTCCCACCATTGGAGCTTGAGAGAGACGACCTCCCGATTGATGACTCGTTCCGGGATGAGCAATTGCAATTGGTGGAAGAGTGCTTGTTCCAAGTGTCTAGAGGAATTGAGCCATGGTATGACGACATTGTGAACTATCTTGTGTGCGAGGAACTGCCTGCCGGTTTGTCATATGCCCAAAGGAAGAAGTTCTTCAAAGATGTGAGGCACTACTATTGGAGTGAACCACTTTTGTTTAAGAGAGGGCCGGATGGAGTGTTTAGAAGATGCATACCGGAGGATGAGGTGGAGCATTTGCAAGAAGATGGAGGCAAGAACAAGGATGTTGAGCCAACATATGTGGCACCACCTCCATACAAGCCACCACTACCATTCCCATAATCACGAGCATGAGCTCGTTTGAACAAGCACTTTGGTAAATTCCTTGAACTTATGTCTAAATTGCATATTAACATTCTGTTCATGGATGCTATTCTAGGAATGCCGGCATATGGCAAGTTTTTGAAGGAAATACTCTCCAACAAGAGGAAGTTGGAGGAGTATGTAGAAGTAAGGATGACAAAGAGGTCCTCGGAATTAATCCAAACAATGAAGGAGGAGATGCCTCCTAAGCTAAGAGATCCGGGATCCTTTTGTGTGCCAATTGGAGTCGGAAAAGTGAAGTATGAAGCCCTATGTGATCTTGGGGCAAGTGTGAGCATCATACCGCTTGCACTTTGCAACAAAGTTGGGCTTGGAGAGCCAAAACCGGTCAAGATGACCCTTTACATGGCGGACCGTTCTATCACTCATCCGGTTGGAATCTTGGAGGACATACCGGTGCAACTCGGGAAGTTCTATGTGCCGATTGATTTTGTTGTCTTGGACATCCCGGCGGACTATCCGGTTCCCATCATCTTAGGGAGACCTTTCCTAGCCACTTCCGGATGCTTGGTGGATTGTAAAAATGGAATTCTCTCCTTCAACATTGGAGAGGAGAATATCAAGTTCAAGCTGTCCACAATGATGAAAGGGCCAACCCCTGATGAAGATGTATTCAACATTGTCGAGCAAGAGGAGTCTAGAGAAGTTGTGAGCTCGATCTTGATCAAGGATCCCTTGGAGAAGGTTCTTATCTTAAGTTTGATGGAGGAAGGTGTTGAGGAGGCTTGCAATGAAGAAATCAAGGCCTTGGAAGCATTAGAAAAAGAGACAAGAGCTGAATTTGAAGTCCACGAGAGTATGTTGAAATCCTGTAGCAACCACGGTCGTGAAAAGACTTCCACGGCCGTGGAACTCTCTGGAATGCTCCGACGAGCAAGCTTTGCAAGGTCCACGGCCGTGGATGTGCCAGGATCCGTGGAGTTGCCCGTGCTTTCCGCAGAAGCATCCCTTGTTGTTGATCAAGCTTCAAGGAGCCTTGGAGAGCCTTCATTTGCTTTGGATTCATCTCAACCAACGTTATTTGGATCGTCTCCACTCGATAAAGGTCCTCCTAAATTTGAACTCAAACCCCTCCCCTCTCATTTAAAGTATGCTTTTCTTGGTGATAATTCTACATATCCGGTGATTAAGAATGCATGTTTGAATGATGATGAACTTGCTAGGTTGTTGCATGAGCTAAGATTGCATAGGAAAGCCATTGGCTATACTATTGATGACCTTGTTGGCATTAAGCCCTCTTTGTACATGCATAAGATATTGATGGAAGATGACCATAAACCCTCTATTGAACATCAAAGAAGATTGAATCCTATAATGAAAGAGGTAGTCAAGAAAGAGATCATTAAGTTGCTAGATGCGGGAATCATCTACCCTATTTCGGATAGTAAGTGGGTTAGTCCCGTGCATGTGGTTCCTAAGAAGGGTGGGATGACTGTAGTGACTAATAAGAACAATGAACTAATCCCAACTAGGACGGTTACGGGATGGAGGATGTGTATTGACTATAGGAAGCTTAACATGGCCTCTAGGAAAGATCACTTCCCCCTTCCTTTCATTGACCAAATGCTAGAGAGGTTAGCTCAACATTCTCACTTTTGCTACTTAGATGGCTATAGTGGATTCTTCCAAATCCCTATCCACCCTGATGACCAAGAGAAAACCACATTTACATGTCCATGGGGTACATTTTCATATAGGAGAATGCCATTTTCGTTGTGTAATGCACCCGCCACCTTTCAAAGGTGTATGATGGCCATCTTTTCTGAGTACATTGAGAATATTATGGAAGTGTTTATGGATGATTTTTCTGTTTATGGATCTTCCTTTGATGATTGTTTAGCTAACTTGTCTCTAGTGCTTAAAAGATGTGAGGAGACTAATCTAGTCTTGAATTGGGAAAAATGCCACTTCATGGTAAGTGAAGGTATTATGTTGGGACACTTGGTGTCCAACCGTGGCATTGAGGTTGATAGGGCCAAGATTGAAACGATAGAGAAGTTGCCACCACCTACCTCGGTGAAGGGGGTAAGGAGCTTTCTAGGGCATGCGGGTTTTTACCGGAGATTTATTAAAGATTTCTCTAAGATTTCTAAGCCTCTTACTAACCTACTAATGAAAGATGTTGAGTTTGTTTTCTCCAAGGATTGCCTTGGAGCTTTTTGTAGGTTCAAGAATGCTTTGATCTCCGCACCTATCATGCAACCTCCGGATTGGAGTTTACCGTTTGAGATCATGTGTGATGCGAGTGATGTAGCCGTTGGGGCTGTTTTGGGGCAAAGGAAAGATGGGCGCACACATGCCATTTATTATGCTATCAAGACGCTAGATGATGCCCAACTCAATTATGCTACCACCGAGAAGGAGTTGTTAGCGGTTGTGTTTGCATTTGAGAAGTTCCGCTCATATCTTGTTGGAGCAAAAGTCATTCTTTATACGGATCATGCTGTGATCCGTTATCTCCTTACAAAGAAGGATGCCAAGCCTAGGCTGATTCAGTGGATCCTTCTTCTTCAAGAGTTTGATTTGGAAATCCGGGACAAGAAGGGATCCGAAAATTCTGTCGCGGATCACCTTAGTAGGCTCCCACCATTGGAGCTTGAGAGAGACGACCTCCCGATTGATGACTCGTTCCGGGATGAGCAATTGCAATTGGTGGAAGAGTGCTTGTTCCAAGTGTCTAGAGGAATTGAGCCATGGTATGACGACATTGTGAACTATCTTGTGTGCGAGGAACTGCCTGCCGGTTTGTCATATGCCCAAAGGAAGAAGTTCTTCAAAGATGTGAGGCACTACTATTGGAGTGAACCACTTTTGTTTAAGAGAGGGCCGGATGGAGTGTTTAGAAGATGCATACCGGAGGATGAGGTGGAGCATTTGCAAGAAGATGGAGGCAAGAACAAGGATGTTGAGCCAACATATGTGGCACCACCTCCATACAAGCCACCACTACCATTCCCATAATCACGAGCATGAGCTCGTTTGAACAAGCACTTTGGTAAATTCCTTGAACTTATGTCTAAATTGCATATTAACATTCTGTTCATGGATGCTATTCTAGGAATGCCGGCATATGGCAAGTTTTTGAAGGAAATACTCTCCAACAAGAGGAAGTTGGAGGAGTATGTAGAAGTAAGGATGACAAAGAGGTCCTCGGAATTAATCCAAACAATGAAGGAGGAGATGCCTCCTAAGCTAAGAGATCCGGGATCCTTTTGTGTGCCAATTGGAGTCGGAAAAGTAAAGTATGAAGCCCTATGTGATCTTGGGGCAAGTGTGAGCATCATACCGCTTGCACTTTGCAACAAAGTTGGGCTTGGAGAGCCAAAACCGGTCAAGATGACCCTTTACATGGCGGACCGTTCTATCACTCATCCGGTTGGAATCTTGGAGGACATACCGGTGCAACTCGGGAAGTTCTATGTGCCGATTGATTTTGTTGTCTTGGACATCCCGGCGGACTATCCGGTTCCCATCATCTTAGGGAGACCTTTCCTAGCCACTTCCGGATGCTTGGTGGATTGTAAAAATGGAATTCTCTCCTTCAACATTGGAGAGGAGAATATCAAGTTCAAGCTGTCCACAATGATGAAAGGGCCAACCCCTGATGAAGATGTATTCAACATTGTCGAGCAAGAGGAGTCTAGAGAAGTTGTGAGCTCGATCTTGATCAAGGATCCCTTGGAGAAGGTTCTAAGCTTAAGTTTGATGGAGGAAGGTGTTGAGGAGGCTTGCAATGAAGAAATCAAGGCCTTGGAAGCATTAGAAAAAGAGACAAGAGCTGAATTTGAAGTCCACGAGAGTATGTTGAAATCCTGTAGCAACCACGGTTGTGAAAAGACTTCCACGGCCGTGGAACTCTCTGGAATGCTCCGACGAGCAAGCTTTGCAAGGTCCACGGCCGTGGATGTGCCAGGATCCGTGGAGTTGCCCGTGCTTTCCGCAGAAGCAGCCCTTGTTGTTGATCAAGCTTCAAGGAGCCTTGGAGAGCCTTCATTTGCTTTGGATTCATCTCAACCAACGTTATTTGGATCGTCTCCACTCGATAAAGGTCCTCCTAAATTTTAACTCAAACCCCTCCCCTCTCATTTAAAGTATGCTTTTCTTGGTGATAATTCTACATATCCGGTGATTAAGAATGCATGCTTGAATGATGATGAACTTGCTAGGTTGTTGCATGAGCTAAGATTGCATAGGAAAGCCATTGGCTATACTATTGATGACCTTGTTGGCATTAAGCCCTCTTTGTGCATGCATAAGATATTGATGGAAGATGACCATAAACCCTCTATTGAACATCAAAGAAGATTGAATCCTATAATGAAAGAGGTAGTCAAGAAAGAGATCATTAAGTTGCTAGATGCGGGAATCATCTACCCTATTTCGGATAGTAAGTGGGTTAGTCCCGTGCATGTGGTTCCTAAGAAGGGTGGGATGACCGTAGTGACTAATAAGAACAATGAACTAATCCCAACTAGGACGGTTACGGGATGGAGGATGTGTATTGACTATAGGAAGCTTAACATGGCCTCTAGGAAAGATCACTTCCCCCTTCCTTTCATTGACCAAATGCTAGAGAGGTTAGCTCAACATTCTCACTTTTGCTACTTAGATGGCTATAGTGGATTCTTCCAAATCCCTATCCACCCTGATGACCAAGAGAAAACCACATTTACATGTCCATGGGGTACATTTTCATATAGGAGAATGCCATTTTCGTTGTGTAATGCACCCGCCACCTTTCAAAGGTGTATGATGGCCATCTTTTCTGAGTACATTGAGAATATTATGGAAGTGTTTATGGATGATTTTTCTGTTTATGGATCTTCCTTTGATGATTGTTTAGCTAACTTGTCTCTAGTGCTTAAAAGATGTGAGGAGACTAATCTAGTCTTGAATTGGGAAAAATGCCACTTCATGGTAAGTGAAGGTATTATGTTGGGACACTTGGTGTCCAACCGTGGCATTGAGGTTGATAGGGCCAAGATTGAAACGATAGAGAAGTTGCCACCACCTACCTCGGTGAAGGGGGTAAGGAGCTTTCTAGGGCATGCCGGTTTTTACCGGAGATTTATTAAAGATTTCTCTAAGATTTCTAAGCCTCTTACTAACCTACTAATGAAAGATGTTGAGTTTGTTTTCTCCAAGGATTGCCTTGGAGCTTTTTGTAGGTTCAAGAATGCTTTGATCTCCGCACCTATCATGCAACCTCCGGATTGGAGTTTACCGTTTGAGATCATGTGTGATGCGAGTGATGTAGCCGTTGGGGCTGTTTTGGGGCAAAGGAAAGATGGGCGCACACATGCCATTTATTATGCTATCAAGACGCTAGATGATGCCCAACTCAATTATGCTACCACCGAGAAGGAGTTGTTAGCGGTTGTGTATGCATTTGAGAAGTTCCGCTCATATCTTGTTGGAGCAAAAGTCATTCTTTATACGGATCATGCTGCGATCCGTTATCTCCTTACAAAGAAGGATGCCAAGCCTAGGCTGATTCAGTGGATCCTTCTTCTTCAAGAGTTTGATTTGGAAATCCGGGACAAGAAGGGATCCGAAAATTCTCTCGCGGATCACCTTAGTAGGCTCCCACCATTGGAGCTTGAGAGAGACGACCTCCCGATTGATGACTCGTTCCGGGATGAGCAATTGCAATTGGTAGAAGAGTGCTTGTTCCAAGTGTCTAGAGGAAGTGAGCCATGGTATGACGACATTGTGAACTATCTTGTGTGCGAGGAACTGCCTCCCGGTTTGTCATATGCCCAAAGGAAGAAGTTCTTCAAAGATGTGAGGCACTACTATTGGAGTGAACCACTTTTGTTTAAGAGAGGGCCGGATGGAGTGTTTAGAAGATGCATACCGGAGGATGAGGTGGAGCATTTGCAAGAAGATGGAGGCAAGAACAAGGATGTTGAGCCAACATATGTGGCACCACCTCCATACAAGCCACCACTACCATTCCCATAATCACGAGCATGAGCTCGTTTGAACAAGCACTTTGGTAAATTCCTTGAACTTATGTCTAAATTGCATATTAACATTCTGTTCATGGATGCTATTCTAGGAATGCCGGTATATGGCAAGTTTTTGAAGGAAATACTCTCCAACAAGAGGAAGTTGGAGGAGTATGTAGAAGTAAGGATGACAAAGAGGTCCTCGGAATTATTCCAAACAATGAAGGAGGAGATGCCTCCTAAGCTAAGAGATCCGGGATCCTTTTGTGTGCCAATTGGAGTGGGAGAAGTGAAGTATGAAGCCCTATGTGATCTTGGGGCAAGTGTGAGCATCATACCGCTTGCACTTTGCAACAAAGTTGGGCTAGGAGAGCCAAAACCGGTCAAGATGACCCTTTACATGGCGGACCGTTCTATCACTCATCCGGTTGGAATCTTGGAGGACATACCGGTGCAACTCGGGAAGTTCTATGTGCCGATTGATTTTGTTGTCTTGGACATCC
The DNA here is from genome assembly GCA_033239125.1 of Fagopyrum homotropicum. Taxonomy (NCBI): domain Eukaryota; kingdom Viridiplantae; phylum Streptophyta; class Magnoliopsida; order Caryophyllales; family Polygonaceae; genus Fagopyrum; species Fagopyrum homotropicum. The sequence continues at coordinate 68,410,582 of BSWB01000005.1, forward strand.
CGGCGGACTATCCGGTTCCCATCATCTTAGGGAGACCTTTCCTAGCCACTTCCGGATGCTTGGTGGATTGTAAAAATGGAATTCTCTCCTTCAACATTGGAGAGGAGAATATCAAGTTCAAGCTGTCCACAATGATGAAAGGGCCAACCCTTGATGAAGATGTATTCAACATTGTCGAGCAAGAGGAGTCTAGAGAAGTTGTGAGCTCGATCTTGATCAAGGATCCCTTGGAGAAGGTTCTTATCTTAAGTTTGATGGAGGAAGGTGTTGAGGAGGCTTGCAATGAAGAAATCAAGGCCTTGGAAGCATTAGAAAAAGAGACAAGAGCTGAATTTGAAGTCCACGAGAGTATGTTGAAATCCTGTAGCAACCACGGTCGTGAAAAGACTTCCACGGCCGTGGAACTCTCTGGAATGCTCCGACGAGCAAGCTTTGCAAGGTCCACGGCCGTGGATGTGCCAGGATCCGTGGAGTTGCCCGTGCTTTCCGCAGAAGCAGCCCTTGTTGTTGATCAAGCTTCAAGGAGCCTTGGAGAGCCTTCATTTGCTTTGGATTCATCTCAACCAACGTTATTTGGATCGTCTCCACTCGATAAAGGTCCTCCTAAATTTTAACTCAAACCCCTCCCCTCTCATTTAAAGTATGCTTTTCTTGGTGATAATTCTACATATCCGGTGATTAAGAATGCATGCTTGAATGATGATGAACTTGCTAGGTTGTTGCATGAGCTAAGATTGCATAGGAAAGCCATTGGCTATACTATTGATGACCTTGTTGGCATTAAGCCCTCTTTGTGCATGCATAAGATATTGATGGAAGATGACCATAAACCCTCTATTGAACATCAAAGAAGATTGAATCCTATAATGAAAGAGGTAGTCAAGAAAGAGATCATTAAGTTGCTAGATGCGGGAATCATCTACCCTATTTCGGATAGTAAGTGGGTTAGTCCCGTGCATGTGGTTCCTAAGAAGGGTGGGATGACCGTAGTGACTAATAAGAACAATGAACTAATCCCAACTAGGACGGTTACGGGATGGAGGATGTGTATTGACTATAGGAAGCTTAACATGGCCTCTAGGAAAGATCACTTCCCCCTTCCTTTCATTGACCAAATGCTAGAGAGGTTAGCTCAACATTCTCACTTTTGCTACTTAGATGGCTATAGTGGATTCTTCCAAATCCCTATCCACCCTGATGACCAAGAGAAAACCACATTTACATGTCCATGGGGTACATTTTCATATAGGAGAATGCCATTTTCGTTGTGTAATGCACCCGCCACCTTTCAAAGGTGTATGATGGCCATCTTTTCTGAGTACATTGAGAATATTATGGAAGTGTTTATGGATGATTTTTCTGTTTATGGATCTTCCTTTGATGATTGTTTAGCTAACTTGTCTCTAGTGCTTAAAAGATGTGAGGAGACTAATCTAGTCTTGAATTGGGAAAAATGCCACTTCATGGTAAGTGAAGGTATTATGTTGGGACACTTGGTGTCCAACCGTGGCATTGAGGTTGATAGGGCCAAGATTGAAATGATAGAGAAGTTGCCACCACCTACCTCGGTGAAGGGGGTAAGGAGCTTTCTAGGGCATGCCGGTTTTTACCGGAGATTTATTAAAGATTTCTCTAAGATTTCTAAGCCTCTTACTAACTTACTAATGAAAGATGTTGAGTTTGTTTTCTCCAAGGATTGCCTTGGAGCTTTTTGTAGGTTCAAGAATGCTTTGATCTCCGCACCTATCATGCAACCTCCGGATTGGAGTTTACCGTTTGAGATCATGTGTGATGCGAGTGATGTAGCCGTTGGGGCTGTTTTGGGGCAAAGGAAAGATGGGCGCACACATGCCATTTATTATGCTATCAAGACGCTAGATGATGCCCAACTCAATTATGCTACCACCGAGAAGGAGTTGTTAGCGGTTGTGTATGCATTTGAGAAGTTCCGCTCATATCTTGTTGGAGCAAAAGTCATTCTTTATACGGATCATGCTGCGATCCGTTATCTCCTTACAAAGAAGGATGCCAAGCCTAGGCTGATTCAGTGGATCCTTCTTCTTCAAGAGTTTGATTTGGAAATCCGGGACAAGAAGGGATCCGAAAATTCTGTCGCGGATCACCTTAGTAGGCTCCCACCATTGGAGCTTGAGAGAGACGACCTCCCGATTGATGACTCGTTCCGGGATGAGAAATTGCAATTGGTGGAAGAGTGCTTGTTCCAAGTGTCTAGAGGAAGTGAGCCATGGTATGACGACATTGTGAACTATCTTGTGTGCGAGGAACTGCCTCCCGGTTTGTCATATGCCCAAAGGAAAAAGTTCTTCAAAGATGTGAGGCACTACTATTGGAGTGAACCACTTTTGTTTAAGAGAGGGCCGGATGGAGTGTTTAGAAGATGCATACCGGAGGATGAGGTGGAGCATTTGCAAGAAGATGGAGGCAAGAACAAGGATGTTGAGCCAACATATGTGGCACCACCTCCATACAAGCCACCACTACCATTCCCATAATCACGAGCATGAGCTCGTTTGAACAAGCACTTTGGTAAATTCCTTGAACTTATGTCTAAATTGCATATTAACATTCTGTTCATGGATGCTATTCTAGGAATGCCGGTATATGGCAAGTTTTTGAAGGAAATACTCTCCAACAAGAGGAAGTTGGAGGAGTATGTAGAAGTAAGGATGACAAAGAGGTCCTCGGAATTATTCCAAACAATGAAGGAGGAGATGCCTCCTAAGCTAAGAGATCCGGGATCCTTTTGTGTGCCAATTGGAGTGGGAGAAGTGAAGTATGAAGCCCTATGTGATCTTGGGGCAAGTGTGAGCATCATACCGCTTGCACTTTGCAACAAAGTTGGGCTAGGAGAGCCAAAACCGGTCAAGATGACCCTTTACATGGCGGACCGTTCTATCACTCATCCGGTTGGAATCTTGGAGGACATACCGGTGCAACTCGGGAAGTTCTATGTGCCGATTGATTTTGTTGTCTTGGACATCCCGGCGGACTATCCGGTTCCCATCATCTTAGGGAGACCTTTCCTAGCCACTTCCGGATGCTTGGTGGATTGTAAAAATGGAATTCTCTCCTTCAACATTGGAGAGGAGAATATCAAGTTCAAGCTGTCCACAATGATGAAAGGGCCAACCCCTGATGAAGATGTATTCAACATTGTCGAGCAAGAGGAGTCTAGAGAAGTTGTGAGCTCGATCTTGATCAAGGATCCCTTGGAGAAGGTTCTAAGCTTAAGTTTGATGGAGGAAGGTGTTGAGGAGGCTTGCAATGAAGAAATCAAGGCCTTGGAAGCATTAGAAAAAGAGACAAGAGCTGAATTTGAAGTCCACGAGAGTATGTTGAAATCCTGTAGCAACCACGGTCGTGAAAAGACTTCCACGGCTGTGGAACTCTTTGGAATGCTCCGACGAGCAAGCTTTGCAAGGTCCACGGCCGTGGATGTGCCAGGATCCGTGGAGTTGCCCGTGCTTTCCGCAGAAGCAGCCCTTGTTGTTGATCAAGCTTCAAGGAGCCTTGGAGAGCCTTCATTTGCTTTGGATTCATCTCAACCAACGTTATTTGGATCGTCTCCACTCGATAAAGGTCCTCCTAAATTTGAACTCAAACCCCTCCCCTCTCATTTAAAGTATGCTTTTCTTGGTGATAATTCTACATATCCGGTGATTAAGAATGCATGCTTGAATGATGATGAACTTGCTAGGTTGTTGCATGAGCTAAGATTGCATAGGAAAGCCATTGGCTATACTATTGATGACCTTGTTGGCATTAAGCCCTCTTTGTGCATGCATAAGATATTGATGGAAGATGACCATAAACCCTCTATTGAACATCAAAGAAGATTGAATCCTATAATGAAAGAGGTAGTCAAGAAAGAGATCATTAAGTTGCTAGATGCGGGAATCATCTACCCTATTTCGGATAGTAAGTGGGTTAGTCCCGTGCATGTGGTTCCTAAGAAGGGTGGGATGACCGTAGTGACTAATAAGAACAATGAACTAATCCCAACTAGGACGGTTACGGGATGGAGGATGTGTATTGACTATAGGAAGCTTAACATGGCCTCTAGGAAAGATCACTTCCCCCTTCCTTTCATTGACCAAATGCTAGAGAGGTTAGCTCAACATTCTCACTTTTGCTACTTAGATGGCTATAGTGGATTCTTCCAAATCCCTATCCACCCTGATGACCAAGAGAAAACCATATTTACATGTCCATGGGGTACATTTTCATATAGGAGAATGCCATTTTCGATGTGTAATGCACCCGCCACCTTTCAAAGGTGTATGATGGCCATCTTTTCTGAGTACATTGAGAATATTATGGAAGTGTTTATGGATGATTTTTCTGTTTATGGATCTTCCTTTGATGATTGTTTAGCTAACTTGTCTCTAGTGCATAAAAGATGTGAGGAGACTAATCTAGTCTTGAATTGGGAAAAATGCCACTTCATGGTAAGTGAAGGTATTATGTTGGGACACTTGGTGTCCAACCGTGGCATTGAGGTTGATAGGGCCAAGATTGAAACGATAGAGAAGTTGCCACCACCTACCTCGGTGAAGGGGGTAAGGAGCTTTCTAGGGCATGCCGGTTTTTACCGGAGATTTATTAAAGATTTCTCTAAGATTTCTAAGCCTCTTACTAACCTACTAATGAAAGATGTTGAGTTTGTTTTCTCCAAGGATTGCCTTGGAGCTTTTTGTAGGTTCAAGAATGCTTTGATCTCCGCACCTATCATGCAACCTCCGGATTGGAGTTTACCGTTTGAGATCATGTGTGATGCGAGTGATGTAGCCGTTGGGGCTGTTTTGGGGCAAAGGAAAGATGGGCGCACACATGCCATTTATTATGCTATCAAGACGCTAGATGATGCCCAACTCAATTATGCTACCACCGAGAAGGAGTTGTTAGCGGTTGTGTATGCATTTGAGAAGTTCCGCTCATATCTTGTTGGAGCAAAAGTCATTCTTTATACGGATCATGCTGCGATCCGTTATCTCCTTACAAAGAAGGATGCCAAGCCTAGGCTGATTCAGTGGATCCTTCTTCTTCAAGAGTTTGATTTGGAAATCCGGGACAAGAAGGGATCCGAAAATTCTGTCGCGGATCACCTTAGTAGGCTCCCACCATTGGAGCTTGAGAGAGACGACCTCCCGATTGATGACTCGTTCCGGGATGAGCAATTGCAATTGGTGGAAGAGTGCTTGTTCCAAGTGTCTAGAGGAAGTGAGCCATGGTATGACGACATTGTGAACTATCTTGTGTGCGAGGAACTTCCTCCCGGTTTGTCATATGCCCAAAGGAAGAAGTTCTTCAAAGATGTGAGGCACTACTATTGGAGTGAACCACTTTTGTTTAAGAGAGGGCCGGATGGAGTGTTTAGAAGATGCATACCGGAGGATGAGGTGGAGCATTTGCAAGAAGATGGAGGCAAGAACAAGGATGTTGAGCCAACATATGTTGCACCACCTCCATACAAGCCACCACTACCATTCCCATAATCACGAGCATGAGCTCGTTTGAACAAGCACTTTGGTAAATTCCTTGAACTTATGTCTAAATTGCATATTAACATTCTGTTCATGGATGCTATTCTAGGAATGCCGGCATATGGCAAGTTTTTGAAGGAAATACTCTCCAACAAGAGGAAGTTGGAGGAGTATGTAGAAGTAAGGATGACAAAGAGGTCCTCGGAATTAATCCAAACAATGAAGGAGGAGATGCCTCCTAAGCTAAGAGATCCGGGATCCTTTTGTGTGCCAATTGGAGTGGAAGAAGTGAAGTATGAAGCCCTATGTGATCTTGGGGCAAGTGTGAGCATCATACCGCTTGCACTTTGCAACAAAGTTGGGCTAGGAGAGCCAAAACCGGTCAAGATGACCCTTTACATGGCGGACCGTTCTATCACTCATCCGGTTGGAATCTTGGAGGACATACCGGTGCAACTCGGGAAGTTCTATGTGCCGATTGATTTTGTTGTCTTGAACATCCCGGCGGACTATCCGGTTCCCATCATCTTAGGGAGACCTTTCCTAGCCACTTCCGGATGTTTCGTGGATTGTAAAAATGGAATTCTCTCCTTCAACATTGGAGAGGAGAATATCAAGTTCAAGCTGTCCACAATGATGAAAGGGCCAACCCTTGATGAAGATGTATTCAACATTGTCGAGCAAGAGGAGTCTAGAGAAGTTGTGAGCTCGATCTTGATCAAGGATCCCTTGGAGAAGGTTCTTATCTTAAGTTTGATGGAGGAAGGTGTTGAGGAGGCTTGCAATGAAGAAATCAAGGCCTTGGAAGCATTAGAAAAAGAGACAAGAGCTGAATTTGAAGTCCACGAGAGTATGTTCAAATCCTGTAGCAACCACGGTCGTGAAAAGACTTCCACGGCCGTGGAACTCTTTGGAATGCTCCGACGAGCAAGCTTTGCAAGGTCCACGGCCGTGGATGTGCCAGGATCTGTGGAGTTGCCCGTGCTTTCCGCAGAAGCATCCCTTGTTGTTGATCAAGCTTCAAGGAGCCTTGGAGAGCCTTCATTTGCTTTGGATTCATCTCAACCAACGTTATTTGGATCGTCTCCACTCGATAAAGGTCCTCCTAAATTTGAACTCAAACCCCTCCCCTCTCATTTAAAGTATGCTTTTCTTGGTGATAATTCTACATATCCGGTGATTAAGAATGCATGCTTGAATGATGGTGAACTTGCTAGGTTGTTGCATGAGCTAAGATTGCATAGGAAAGCCATTGGCTATACTATTGATGACCTTGTTGGCATTAAGCCCTCTTTGTGCATGCATAAGATATTGATGGAAGATGACCATAAACCCTCTATTGAACATCAAAGAAGATTGAATCCTATAATGAAAGAGGTAGTCAAGAAAGAGATCATTAAGTTGCTAGATGCGGGAATCATCTACCCTATTTCGGATAGTAAGTGGGTTAGTCCCGTGCATGTGGTTCCTAAGAAGGGTGGGATGACCGTAGTGACTAATAAGAACAATGAACTAATCCCAACTAGGACGGTTACGGGATGGAGGATGTGTATTGACTATAGGAAGCTTAACATGGCCTCTAGGAAAGATCACTTCCCCCTTCCTTTCATTGACCAAATGCTAGAGAGGTTAGCTCAACATTCTCACTTTTGCTACTTAGATGGCTATAGTGGATTCTTCCAAATCCCTATCCACCCTGATGACCAAGAGAAAACCACATTTACATGTCCATGGGGTACATTTTCATATAGGAGAATGCCATTTTCGTTGTGTAATGCACCCGCCACCTTTCAAAGGTGTATGATGGCCATCTTTTCTGAGTACATTGAGAATATTATGGAAGTGTTTATGGATGATTTTTCTGTTTATGGATCTTCCTTTGATGATTGTTTAGCTAACTTGTCTCTAGTGCTTAAAAGATGTGAGGAGACTAATCTAGTCTTGAATTGGGAAAAATGCCACTTCATGGTAAGTGAAGGTATTATGTTGGGACACTTGGTGTCCAACCGTGGCATTGAGGTTGATAGGGCCAAGATTGAAACGATAGAGAAGTTGCCACCACCTACCTCCGTGAAGGGGGTAAGGAGCTTTCTAGGGCATGCCGGTTTTTACCGGAGATTTATTAAAGATTTCTCTAAGATTTCTAAGCCTCTTACTAACCTACTAATGAAAGATGTTGAGTTTGTTTTCTCCAAGGATTGCCTTGGAGCTTTTTGTAGGTTCGAGAATGTTGTGATCTCCGCACCTATCATGCAACCTCCGGATTGGAGTTTACCGTTTGAGATCATGTATGATGCGAGTGATGTAGCCGTTGGGGCTGTTTTGGGGCAAAGGAAAGATGGGCGCACACATGCCATTTATTATGCTATCAAGACGCTAGATGATGCCCAACTCAATTATGCTACCACCGAGAAGGAGTTGTTAGCGGTTGTGTATGCATTTGAGAAGTTCCGCTCATATCTTGTTGGAGCAAAAGTCATTCTTTATACGGATCATGCTGCGATCCGTTATCTCCTTACAAAGAAGGATGCCAAGCCTAGGCTGATTCAGTGGATCCTTCTTCTTCAAGAGTTTGATTTGGAAATCCGGGACAAGAAGGGATCCGAAAATTCTGTCGCGGATCACCTTAGTAGGCTCCCACCATTGGAGCTTGAAAGAGACGACATCCCGATTGATGACTCATTCCGGGATGAGCAATTGCAATTGGTGGAAGAGTGCTTGTTCCAAGTGTCTAGAGGAAGTGAGCCATGGTATGACGACATTGTGAAATAACTTGTGTGTGAGGAACTGCCTCCTGGTTTGTCATATGCCCAAAGGAAGAAGTTCTTCAAAGATGTGAGGCACTACTATTGGAGTGAACCACTTTTGTTTAAGAGAGGGCCGGATGGAGTGTTTAGAAGATGCATACCGGAGGATGAGGTGGAGAGTGTGATTCGCCATTGTCACTCCTTGCCATGTGGAGGCTATGCTAGCTCACACAAGACATGTGCGAAAGTGTTGCAATCGGGCTTCTTTTGGCCAAGTTTGTTCAAGGATATGCAAAACTTTGTGGTATCTTGTGATGCTTGCCAAAGGACGGGCAACATCTCAAGGAGGAATGAGAAGCCCTTGAACAACATACAAGAGGTGGAGATATTTGATGTGTGGGGTGTGGACTTCATGGGACCATTCCCCTCTTCGTGTGGCAACCTCTACATCCTATTGGAGGTTGACTATGTTTCGTGATGGGTGGAGACAATTGCCTCTCCCACAAATGATGCCAAGGTTGTGGTGCGGTTCTTCAACCGAGTGATCTTCCCTTGGTTTGGAACACCAAGGGTGATCATAAGTGATGGAGGGAAGCACTTCACCAATAGGAACTTCGGGACACTTTTGGCTAAGTATGGGGTGACTCATAAGGTGGCAACACCTTACCATTCCCAAACTAGTGGCCAAATGGAGATCTCCAACCGGGAGATAAAAGGAATTCTTGAGATGACGGTCTCTAGAACGAGAAAGGATTGGGCTATGAAGCTCGATGATGCCTTGTGGGCATATAGAACCGCTTTCAAGACACCAATTGGCACCACTCCTTACAAGCTAGTCTATGGCAAGTCTTGCCACCTTCCGGTAGAGATGGAGCATAGAGCATATTGGGCCATTAAGTGGCTAAATTTTGACCTCAAGGAGGCCGGAGAGAAGAGGTTGCTTGATATGAACGCTCTTGAGGAGATCCGGTTGGATGCTTATGAAAACGCCCTAATCTACAAGGAGAGGACCAAACGGTGGCATGACAAGCGCCTCGTCCCGAAGGAGTTGAGTGAAGGCGACCTTGTCCTTCTCTTCAACTCAAGGCTGCGGCTCTTTTCCGGAAAGCTAAAGTCGAGGTGGACCGGTCCCTATGTGGTGAAGAAGATCTTTCCCCATGGAGCGGTTGAGAGAGGAGGGGAGCATTGTGGAGATTTTAAGGTGAATGGGCACCGGTTGAAGAAGTATATCCCGGGAGCTCCGGTGGATATGATCGCCCCACTTCACCTAGAATGAGACGCCCCCGAGTTTGGTCAAGCTAATGACCTTAAAGATGCGCTTGATGGGAGGCAACCCATTGGTAACGTTTTTCCCTTTTTCGTTTTTGTTTTTGTTTTTGATTTTTTTGTTTTTTGTGTGTTTGGTGTGCTTTGTGTGTGTGCTAGAGTCTTGGTAGCATGGAAGCCTTGCATGGCATGTGGATGATGATGACGAGTCCCTCATCAATTATGGGTGGAGCGGACGCGAAACTTGGACGGCTAGCGGTGCCTAGCACGGGTCCCGACGCCATGATGAACATTTAGAGCTCTCTACCATTGTTGATAGGATCATCCACCATCAATCCACTTGAGTAATCCCAAATACCAAAGCAAACCATTTTTACATTGTGAGAACCCTCTTTCACTCTTCTTTACTTGAATACCACATTGGGGACAATGTGTTTCTAAGTATGGGGTGGGGTTTGCATGATCCTTTACATGACTAGCATATAGGATAGTTTAATATTATCACATGCTTCATCATGTCTTGCATAATCGCTGGCGTCACACATAGTCTCAAATGGCTTCTCCCAATCCGGAGACCAGATGATCGGTGCACTAGTGAGGCATGCTTTCATCGTGTCAAAAGCACTTTTGCAATCTTCATCCACTATGAAAGTGGCGTCCTTCTTGAGTAACTCACACAACGGCGCTGATATCTTTGAAAAGTCCTTGATGAACCGCTGATAAAAACCTGCATGACCTAGAAAAAAACAGATTTCACGAACGTTAGTAGGGTAAGGTAAACTTTGAATGACATCAACTTTTGACTTATCTACTTCTATCCCTTTTGAGGATATCACATTTTCTAGCACTATTCCTTGTTCAACCATGAAATGAAATTTTTCCGAATTAAGAAATAAATTAGTTTCTACACGCTTTTCAAGAATAAGATATGTCCTACACATGAATCAAAACTATTTCCATGGACGGTAAAGTTATATATAAAAAATTTAATATAATTCTTTATATATTCAGAAAAAATACTTATCATGCACCGTTGGAAGGTGCCAGGAGCAATGCAAAGCCCAAATGACATTCTGCGGTACGCAAAAGTGCCAAATGGACAAGTGAAAGTCGTTTTTTCTTGGTCTTCCAAAGCAATGGCTATTTGAAAAATAGCCCGAATAACCATCCAAAAAGTAGTAGTAGGGGTGACCTGCAAGACGTTCCAATATTTGGTCAATAAAAGGTAGCGGAAAGTGGTCTTTACGAGTTACCGTGTTAAGTTTGGGGTAGCCGATGCAAACTCGACTACCGATTTGCGTCTTGCTCGGGACCATTTCTCCACATTGATTCTCCACCATGGTGATGCCCCCTTTCTTTGGAACCACTTGAGTTGGACTAACCCACCTAATATCCGAAATGGGGAAAATCATGTCTGCTTAGAGGAGCTTCAATACCTTCTTCTTCACCAATTCCATCATTGGCGGATTCCACCGTCGTTGAGGTTGCCTAGATGGTTTCTGTAAGAGCCTTAGTCTTTGGAGCCTAGGAGCCTTGCTGAGCCATAGTTGAGCTATACCTTGACCCAGTCAGCCGTCCCAGCGGACCAGGACAGCCGCCCCTACGCCACACAGGAACCGCCCCTACGGTTCTATGTGGTTGCAGCCGACTTTGTTGACTCTTTGACTTGTGCTTTGCGGCTGGTTTCTCTTATAAGTCATCCCTTGCTTCTATATGGGAGGTTTTCTTCATCTCCTTTAGCTCTCTTTTCCCCTGTACGTTCTTCTTCTCCTCCTTCCTCCTCTCTTCTTTGATCTTCTTCATCTTGTGAGAGAGCTTTTGAGAGTTTGGTGTGGGTTTTGGCCATGGAAGATCTTGAGCTTGTTGCTGAGAGCTCTTGTTGTTGTGTTGAGGTGTTGTAGGAGGATGATGGTGTGGACCTCCATGGTGTTGGAATTTTGGTGTCCGATTTTAGACCAAAGGGCCGTAGTCTCACTTTTGTGAGTAGACGGTTCTCCCAATTGCCAATCAATTTAATATAATTATCTTGAACTAAAAATAAATTATTAACCAAGGGTTTGTATTAACACAAAGGAGTAGACAAAACCCAATCAAGAGTTTATAGTCTCCAAAGGAGTAGACAAAACTCAACCAAGAGTTTGTAGTCTCCAAAGGAGTAGATAAAATTTAATCAAAAAGAGTTTGTAATCTCCAAAGGAGTAGACAAAACTCAACCAAGAGTTTGTAATCTCCGAAAAGGGGTAGACAAAACTCTAATATAAGTTATGTTCAATTGCAGGTCTTATAAACCGGTTGTTATATGTTATAGCCATTGACTTGGATAATGTAATATAATGAGTCATTCATAAATGAATTTTCCTTCTAAGTGTATTCTCCCCTACACCATGAATATCCAAATACCTTAGTGGGATAAAACGTTACACGTTACAAAGACTAAGTAAGAGACTTACTTGTCTTACTTTGTAGAAAGGGTATTCCTAGGTTTTGTCAATACAAAACCAAACTAAGATGGATGCCTATCCTTTGTCAATACAAAGGAACTATACTTGTCTTTCGAGTTTTGCAAACAAGCTTATAAGAAGGCTTATCCAATGTCAATACAATGGAACTAAAAGCTTTATTGTTGATAAAACGAATATTCAATCAAGTGCAAATGGCTCTCCCTTTTATAGGCATAGGGGGCCACGGTTTCGGTGAGTTAAAAGAGGTTAAAATCGGTTATGGAAGTTACGTGGAAGTTACTTAAAGATGGGTCTTGAAGCCCTAGAAAGCTCGAGGCCCGAGGCCCACATAGGGAGCCCAAAACCGCTCCCCGGAGCTAGCTTAGAGCTAGCTTTTTTTTCTTGGTCCAAACACTTTCAATGAGCTTCATTCACTTTAATATAGCTAGGGTAAGCTCCAAGATCCTCAAACACTCAATATCTTAGCTCAAGCTAGTGTAGCTCCTTAAGAAGCTTACTAGCTGCTTCATTGACATTCACTAAGCATTTGAGCTTGGGTTGCTCCCAATTTATAACCACATATTCTTTATCCAATATAAGGCCTAAGAACCAAAGGTGTGCCGATAAAATGTGGCTAAAAATCCCCTAACGTCGGCCTTCTAAAAGCTAGCACAAGTTGACCTTGTCGTGAATCACCTTGCTTTGATTCGACTCCCCTTATAATACTAGTTGTTCTTAGTGCCGGTCACTTGTCTTGCCTCCCGCAGCCCGGACCATAGTGACACACATGTGAACAACTCATTGCACCTTGTCTCAAAAAAAGCTCAACGGTTACAATGAAGACTTAGCCTAAATCTCCAACATTCCTCCCCCATTTGAGCAAAGTCAAGAAACTTTTAATAGACATACATCCAAACAAAATAATGGAGTCCATCTCCTCTTAGATTGCTTCCTTCCAGAAGGCAACATCTTGTCTATGGAACCGTCAACTTTCATCTTCCTCTTGAAGATCCATTTGCATCCCAAAGGTTTGCAACCGGAAGGAAGGTTGGCTAACTCCCATGTATGGTTACCCATAATGGAGTCCATCTACTCTTGGATTGCTTCCTTCCAGAAGGCAACATCTTGAGACTTCATGGCCTCGTCAAATGTCTTTGGATCCTCATCTATAAGAAAGTAAGAGTGACGATCTATTTCATTATCCCTTGACCCTTCAACCAAGAACACTTGGAAAATCGATTTTTGGGACAAATTAGTGCTCAAAGGAGCAATCTTTGGGAAGTCAAGCCCGTGGGACGGTTGCCGGGATTCATCTTGAATCCTATAATGCTTGTTTGGGTATTCCTCATCTAAGGTCATGTTGATCACTTCCCTAGGCCTAGGAGCCGAGGTGAAGCGATATTCATCAAAGATGGCATCCCTAGACTCTATTACGGTATTAACCGAGATGAAGTCATTTGGTTCTATCACATAGAACCTATAAGCTTTGGAGTGTTCGGCATAGCCAATGAACACACACTCAACACCTCTTTCACCTAAAGTCTTACGTTTGTTGTCATTTAGCCTTACTATGGCTCGACATCCCCAAACTCGTAAGTAATGTAGGTTTGGTTTCCTTTTGAACCATAGTTCGTAAGGAGTCTTCTTGCTTCTTTTGTTTGGAACACGATTCAGCAAGTAGTTTGCTGTGAGCATAGCTTCACCCCAAAACGAATTCTTAAGACCCGAGTAAGACAACATGGCATTGACCATCTCTTTAAGCACTCGGTTCTTTCGTTCGGCCACACCATTTGATTGTGGTGTGTAAGGTGCCGTGGTCTCATGTATGATCCCGACACTCTCAAAGTATTCTTTATCCATAAATTCACCACCACGATCCGTGCATAGTCTTTTTATTAAGGTACCTTGTTGCAACTAAGATTCATTCTTGAATACATAGAATTTGTCTAAGGCATCACTCTTTGCAAAGATTAGATATACGTAACAATACCTAGAGTAATCATCTATGAATGTTACATAATACTTCTTTTTTCCTAATGAAGGAGTAGAGTGCAAGTCGCCTAGATCCGAGTGGACTAAGCCGAGCATTGATTGTTCTCTTTCAACTCTAGGAAATGGAAGTCTTGTTATCTTGGTCAACATGCACGTTTTACACTTGTCTTTTGGCAAGTCAAGTTTAGGTAAAATACCAGCCTTAGTCATGTCATTCATACATTTAAAATGAACATGTCCAAGCCGTGCATGCCATTTGACAAAATCACAATTGGAAGAAGAAGAAAAAGACAATGTACTCAAACTATTCTTGTTTATATTAGTATTAGAAAGTTTATTACATAAAGAGAGAAGAAACATTTTATTGTTCCAATGGCCAAAGCCTACAAATGTTCCTCTCCTAGATAATACATAGCGGTCGGCTTTTATGACTTGTAGTACATTTGACAAGCCTAGACTCTTGCCACTTGTGAAGTATAGATCAACCCGTCCTCTTCCTAGAACGGGGGTGGTAGACTCGTTTCCCATATGTATGAGTGCTCCATCGTTAGCAACAGCGTATGTCTTGAACCAACGCCGATCTTTGCAAACATGAGTTGTTGCACCCAAGTCAACCCACCATCCAAGGTCATCATCCTACATGGACAAACATTCAAAACTCAATGACACATAATTCAAATCAGAATTTATATCAAATTTAGAATCAAGACTCATAAGTGAGTGACCTTGGTTTGAGGGGTTTTGGCCACTTTGGCCTCCACCCTTGGATCCATTGTCCTTAACCTTGCAATCCCGTTTGAAGTGGCCAGACTTGCCACACTTCCAACAAGAACCTTTTGGTTTCTTGTCAATATTATCCTTCTTGGACTTCTTGGACTTATTTCCCTTGTCCTTGTCTTTGTCCTTTCCTTTGAACCTCTTCCTTTTGCCCTTGCCGTCCATCATGTTGGCCTCGTGGGAAGTAGAAGTTTTATCCTCCTTCTTGAGTCCCCTTTCTTGTGCCCTAAGACCTTGTTCAATTTGAAGGTGAGAGCCAAGTTCCACCAACGTGAGTTCTTCCTTCTTGGGCTTTAGAACATGGCGGAAGTCCTTCCAAGAAGGGGGGAGCTTATCTATTATAGACGAAACCGTAATAGCCTCATCCATATGCATGGCATGTTGAGTGAACCTCCCAAGAATCCGGAGCAATTCATTGTATTGTTCCATTACCGGCCTTGAGTCCACCATTTTATATGAGTTAAAATCCGAGACTAAGAATTTGCGAGATGAAGCATCCTCCGCCATGTACTTAGACTCCGGTTGATCCCACATTGATGTTGATGACTCTACACTCTGGTAGACATCAAACAATGCATCACTCATGCCATTGAGAATATGACCACGACATATGTAGTCATCATTATCCCATTTGCTCCTTCGTCGGACAGCCTCTATCTCCTCCACCATATCATCAACCGGCTTGGCCGGTCTAGGTGTAGTGAGTACATAAGCGACTTTTAATGTAGTCAAGAGGAAGTGCATTTTCTTTTGCCACCTCCTAAAGTCTACACCCTCAAACTTATCCAACTTCCCAAAACGAGAAGTTATTTCTGTCATTAACGTCTTACTCATTATTGATCAATCCAATCCTATAAAACAATTAACAATACATACACTTAGAAGATTGTTGGAATTTCGGTGTCCGATTTTAGACCAAAGGGCCGTAGTCTCACTTTTGTGAGTAGACGGTTCTCCCAATTGCCAATCAATTTAAAATAATTATCTTGAACTAAAAACAAATTATTAACCAAGGGTTTGTAATCTCCACAAAGGAGTAGAAAAAACCTAATCAAGAGTTTATAGTCTCCAAAGGAGTAGACAAAACTCAACCAAGAGTTTGTAGTTTCCAAAGGAGTGGAAAAAATTCAACCAAAAAGAGTTTGTAATCTCCAAAGGAGTAGACAAAACTCAATCAAGAGTTTGTAATCTCCGAAAAGGAGTATACAAAACTCTAATATAAGTTATGTTCAATTGCACGTCTTATAAACCGGTTGTTATATTTTAAAGCCATTGACTTGGATAATGTAATGAGTCATTCATAAATGAACTTTCCTTATAAGTGTATTCTCCCCTACACTGGGAATATCCAAATACCTTAGTGGGATAAAACGTTACACGTCACAAAGACTAAGTAACAGACTTACTTGTCTTACTTTATAGAAAAGGCTATTCCTAGGTTTTGTCAATACAAAACCAAACTAAGATGGATGCCTATCCTTTGTCAATACAAAGGAACTATACTGATCTTTCGAGTTTTGCAAACAAGCTATTAAGAAGGTCTATCCAATGTCAATACAATGGAACTAAAAGCTTTATGGTTGCGAAAATGAATGTTCAATCAAGTGCAAATGGCTCTCCCTTTAATAGTCATAGGGGGCCACGGTTTTGGGGAGTTAAAAGAGGTTAAAATTGGTTATGGAAGTTACGTGGAAGTTACATGGAAGATGGGCCTTGAAGCCCTAGAAAGCCCGAGGCCCAAGGCCCACATAGGGAGCCCAAAACCGCTCCCCGGAGCTAGCTTAGAGCTAGCTTATTTTTCTTGGTCCAAACACGTCCAAGGAGCTTCATTCACTTTAAAATAACTAGGGTAAGCTCCAAGATCCTCCAACACTCAATATCTTAGCTCAAGCTAGTGTAGCTCCTTAAGAAGCTCACTAGCTGCTTCATTGACATTCACTAAGCATTTCAGCTTGGATTGCTCCCAATTTTTAACCACAAATACTGTAGCCAATATAAGGCCTGAGAATCAAAGGTGTGCCGATAAAATGTGGCTAAAAAGCCCCAAACATCGGCCTTCTAAAAGCTAGCACAAGTTGACCTTGTCGTGAATCACCTTGCTTTGATTCGACTCCCCTTATAATACTAGTTGTTCTTAGTGCCGGTCACTTGTCTTGCCCCCCGCAAGCCGGACCATAGTGACACACATGTGAACAACTCATTGCACCTTGTCTCAAGACAAGCTCAACGGTTACAATGAAGACTTAGCCCAAATCTCCAACACATGGCTGCTTAGGTTTCTGGTTGTGGTAAGCCAACTCTTCTTCTTTCCTCTCTTCCCTTATTCTTTGTTGTTTCTTTCTTCCATTCCTAGTTTAGGATCACAAGTAGACTTGTGTTGGATCCTTTCCTGCTGTTTTGATGTTCATACATATGCATATGTGTTTGTGTGTTGTTGTAGTGTGATGAAGAATTGAAGAGAGTCGAGAAAGGGATCGAAGAGAAGTCGGGGCCAAGCTTCAGCACAAACAACCGCCCCTACGCCTGACCTTGGCCGCCCCTGCGTCTTCCTGTGGCAGCACCTGCGCCTTGAGTGAGCCGCCCCAGTGCCTCTGTGGTTCAGCCTTGAGTTCTTGCTTCTATTGGTGCATTCAGGGCATACCTTGTTGGTATGTTTCCTTCCTGCCTTTCCTTTGGCCGTGGCTTAGATGTTGGCTAGGCTAGCTTGGTTAGGATCAGTGGTATGATAAAGATAGGCACTTGTGTTTATGTTGAGGTTATGCCTTAGGCATTTCTGAGCATGAAGAAGTCATATTAGGTATGGATTGGATGTGTAGACACCGTACGGTATTAGATGTGGATAAGAGAACTGTTACAGTCTCTACCGACATAGGTCTGATAGAGGTCCTCCGGGGTTAGGACCTTTGGAATACGGGATCTATTATCAATGCTATACTAGCAGCTAGACTGATAGCACATGTATGTGATGCCTTCGGGTGCTACGGCATGAAGGATGGAGAGAGTCCAACTTTGTAGGACATACTAGTGGTCTATGAGTTTACAGACGTGTTTGCAAAGCCTTGTAGCTTGCCGCCTCAAAGGAGCGTAGACTTTGGCATTGATTTGGAGCCTGGCACGAGACCTATCTCGAAGGCCCCATACCGTATGACACATGTCGAGATGTTGGAGCTGAAGAAGCAACTCGAGGAGTTGGCTGAGAAGGGCTTTATACTCCCTAGCGTTTCACCATGGGGTGCACCTGTCCTCTTCGTGCGGAAGAAGGACGGATCGTTGAGATTGTGTATAGATTATAGAGAGTTGAACAAGGTGACCATCAAGAACAGGTATCCACTACCGCGTATTGATGATCTACTTGATCAGCTTCAAGGACCGACAGTCTTTTCCCGGATCGACTTGCGTTCCGGATACCACCAGCTGAGGGTGAGAGAGCAGGACGTGCACAGGAGGGCATTTCATACCCGTTATGGACACTACGAGTTTATAGTGATACCATATGGGCTGACGAATGCCCCAACAGTCTTCATGGAGTTAATGAACAATATCTTCATCGACTTCCTGGATCAGTTTGTGGTGGTCTTCATTGATGACATTTTGGTGTACTCTCGTAGCAGAGAGGTGCATGTTTGACACTTGAGGACAGTTTTGCAGATTTTGAGAGATAGAGAGTTATATGCCACGCTCTCTAAGTGTGAGTTCTAGATGTTTGAGGTTGCATTTCTTGGACATATCATCTCCGCTGACAGGATTATGGTAGATCCGGCAAAGATCAAGTTTGTTGCTGCATGGACGACACCGACGAACGTCAAGGAAGTGCGTAGCTTTCTTTACCTAGCCGGTTATTACAAATTCTTTGTGGAGGGATTTTCTGTGATTGCCCGTCCACTGACGAGTCTTCTGAGGAAGACTACCAGATTTGTGCGGACCGACCAGTGTCCTCAAAGTTTTGAGGAGTTGGAGAGGCGTTTGACTTATGCTCCAGTCTTGGGACAACCAGAGGGTTCTAATGATTTTGTGGTCTATAGTGATGCATCCAAGCTAGGCTTGGGATGTGTATTCACGCAGCGAGATAGAGTGATTGCATATGCGTCTCGACAGCTGAAGACGTATGAGGAGAACTACCCAACTCATGATCTAGAGTTGGCAGCGGTAGTTCATGCCTTGAAGATTTAGAGACATTATCTATATGGTGCAACATGTCAGATCTTCACAGACCATAAGAGTCTGAAGTACATTTTTGCATAGCGGGAATTGAATAACCGCCAACGTTGGTGGCTTGAGTTGATCAAGGACTTTGACCTTGAGATTTTGTATCATCCTGGCAAGGCAAATGTTGTAGCTGACGCCATGAGCAGGAAGACGCCTCGAGAGAAGGCGATTGCCAGACTTACTGTACAACCTCAGCTTCAGAGGGATCTAGTCTGGCTAGAGATGGACATCCAGTTTCCTGATGAGGATGTCCAGTTGTTTGCTTTAGAGGTTCTACCTGGTTTGTTGGATGAGATCCAACAGAAACAGGGGATCTGCCCGACCCTAACGAGGATTAAAGAGAGGATGTCTCGTGGAGAAGCACCACAGTTTTCCATTGGAGCTGATGGAGTGATGAGACAACATGACCATATTTGTGTTCTTGCTGATGCAGAGTTGAGACAGAGGATCTTACAAGAGGCTCACTGTACACCTTACTCTGTACATCCAGGTGCGAGTAAGATGTACCATGATGTGAGACGTTCATATTGGCGGGGAGGGCTGAAGCCCGATGTAGCAAGATTTGTGGCTCAGTGTGCGACTTGACAACAGGTCAAGATAGAACATTTCAGGCCTGAAGGTGAGCTCCATGCACTGCCAGTGCCGCAGTGGAAGTGGGAGGACGTCTCCATGGATTTTGTGACCGGGTTGAGAACTAGTAGGAGCTTTGATGCATTTGGGTGATCGTTGATAGATTGACGAAGACGGCACGTTTCATTCCTATCACAGAGACGTGGCTAGTGAGCAGATTAGTTGAGGAGTACACTAGACATATAGTGAGACTCCATGAGGTACCGAGGACGATTGTTTCTAATCATGATGGACGGTTTACTTTGAGATTTTGGCACTAGATTCAGATTGCTTTGGGGACGAGTTTACACTTTACGACTGCGTTTCACCCCCAGAAAGATGGTTAGTCAGAGAGGACCATCCAAACCTTAGAGGACATGCTGCGAGTCTGTGTGTTGGATTAGGGACAAGGATGGTTTGATTACCTCCCACTCATTGAGTTCTCATACAACAACAGCTAAGCATGCATCTATAGGGATGGCTCCTTATGAGGCACTATATGGACGTAGGTGTCGGACACCTTTATGTTGGGATGAGCCTAGTAATATCAGTGGGATAGCGCCGAGCAGATTCAGGATGATATGGCTCGAGTAGCGCTGATCAGAGAGAGGATGCGGGCTGCACAGAGTCGCCAAAAGTCTTATGCAGATAGGAGGCGTCGACCTCTAGAGTTCAGGGTAGGAGCTCATGTCTGGTTTAGAGTATATCCGACGCGAGGCGTCAGACATTTTGGCATAAAGGGGAAGCTGAGTCCCTGATATGTTGGTCCTTTTGAGATACTGGATAGAGTCGGGACGGCAACCTACAGAGTAGCATTGCCTCCGAGGTTAGAGGGTGTTCATCCTGTGTTTCATGTGTCTCAGTTGAGGGACTACATACCAGATCCGAGACACATTGTGAGTTATGATGATTTGGTGGTTGAGCTGGACCATACTTTTGCACACCACCCTATTGCTGTCCTAGAGCAAGGTGCGAGACGCCTGTGTTCGAAGGACATTCCTATGATGAGGATACATTGGTCTAGACGAGGACTTAATGAGGCTACCTGGGAGACAGAGGTTAGTATGCAGAGGAACTATCCAGAGTTCTATTGATACGGGGATTAGCCGCGAAGAACGGATCTAGACGAACAACCTGTTCTAAAGAATGAAGAACACACAAAATTAACAAACATGGACAGCAATGAAAACGAGAAAAACAGAAAGGGACAATAAGAACCGAAACGAACAATGATAGAACCCTTGGATTCGAGATCCAAGAACCAAACCAGTGACGATTCGACCCCGCTTCTTACAACTCTATACAATCGATTTGAGAATCGAGAGCACGAAGAGGCTGCCTTGTTCGACTTGCAACATCAATCCCAAAGGAGATTGACATACACAAGAAAGAGAAGGCCACATCACACACACAAACTCACGAGACAGGAATGATTGAATTCTCTTGGATTCAATTCTGAAATGCTCTCAACAAAACTTGTATAAAACTTGTCTAACTACAACAAGAAGAGAGAGAAGGCTTATATACATCCTAGGCATTTTCTTACTAAAACAGAAAAAGAAACTAATTACAATAATTACATTTAGGGCCCGTTTGATTTTAACTCCGGAATCAGAAAAGGAATGGAAACGAATCTAGTCCATACGTATACCCTTATTCATGAAAATTTTTGGAATCATTCCTTGTGGTTTGAAGTAATTGGAGTAGAGTTTGGTTACTTTTGATACCCTATAGGGTAATAAAATGTTGGGAATCAAGTGTATTTTTCCTTAAATCATAAGGAATGATTCCATACAATATTATGAATAAGGATATAGATATGGACTAAATTCATTTCCATTCCGTTTCCGTTTCCGGAGTTGGAAACAAACGGGCCCTTAGAGAGAGTTAAATAAAGCCCAACAACATAGAACACAATTGGGCCTAATTAAACTCTCCTATTCAGCCTCTCATGTCCACATACTTAAATGAATGTTCCAGCCATGCACATGCACACACGTGAAACCCCTTGTATCTGATTTCAAGGCCTCCGTCTGTCCTTTGAAATGCATCCCAAGGCCTGTCCAGCAAATAGAAATACAATTTAGGCTCCATTAATCATCTTGGCTGGGATGTGTTCGTGGTTGATCCACAAGATGGTCCTTAGACTTGATGAAGGTGGACTTGGTTGAGCTTCATGGACCATGTTTAGGAAAAGAGCATTCATCTAAGCTTGACTTTTAGCTTGTGCTCTTCTTAGAGTCCATTGAGGTGGTGAAGATGGAGTTAGCTTAGATGATCTTTCTTTATTATCCCCTTCTTTCGAAGAATTAGACCTCGAATTGCCTTGATCATCAACTAGGAGCAGAAAAGGACTTAGATCCCTCACATTGAATGTGGGATCGCAAGCATAATAATCCGGCAAGTGAAGCACATAGGCGTTGTCACCCGCCTTATGTAACACCTTGAAAGGCCCATTTCCTCTTGGAGAGAGCTTGGATTTCCGAAGCTGTTGAAACCATTCCTTCCTCAAATGTAGCCATACAAGGTCGCCGTGTTCAAATATAATCTTCTTGCGTCCTTGATTTGCCTTTTCTGTGTTGTATTTGCCTTTCTCCTCGAGCTTGATCCTTGTCCTACTATGTAGTTCCTTGATGTGTTGAACCTACGTTTTAGCACTTAAATCCACTCGCTCCTTCTTAGGTAACGGTGTAAGATCAAAAGGGGTTAGTGGATTAAATCCATAAATACCCTCAAAGGGAGAGATGGAAGTAGATGAGTGGACAACTCTATTATAGGCAAACTCAACATGTGGCAAGACATCTTCCCGTTCTTTCAAATTCTTCTTGATGACAGCCCTTAGAAGTGTTGTTAGGGTCCTATTAGTTAATTTTGTTTTCCCATCAGTTTGGGGGTGGCTTGATGTAGAAAATAACAACTTAGTTCCTAGCTGTCCCCAAAGAGTTTTCCAAAAGTAACTCAAGAACTTAATATCCTTATCAGTCACTATTGTCCTTGGTATACCATGTAACCTAACTATTTCCCGAAAGAAAAAATTAGCTGCATTAGCTGCATCATCAGTTTTGTGACAAGCAATAAAGTGAGCCATCTTAGAGAATCGATCTACAACAACAAATATTGAATCCCTATCTCTTCTAGTCCTAGGCAATCCCACTATGAAATCCATGCTAATGTCTTCCCAAGGGGCTGTCGGGATTGACAAGGTGTATACAATCCATGAGGCTTCACTTTCGATTTAGCTGTAAGGCACTCTAAACACCTTTTAAGCACATTTTCAACATCCCTAAGCATAGGTGGCCAATAAAAATGTGAGTGCAACATAGCATCAGTCTTGTCCCTCCCAAAATGACCCATTAAACCTCGTTTATGGGCTTCTTTTACTAACAAGAAATGAAGGGAACACCTAGGTATGCACACCTTATCTACTCGAAATAGAAATCCCTCAAACAAATAGAATTTATCTAAGGAACCTTTTTGCACACAAAGATTATATGTTTCTCCAAAGTCAAGATCAGATTCATAGAGCTCCTAGCATCCAATGTAGTTAGCAATGTATGCCTCCTAGAAAGAGGTTGTCTTTTCCCTTTTTATACTTGATAACATAAGGAAAAGTTTAAATAAATTCCATCCATCTACCATACCTCCTATCTGGTTTATCTTGACTCCTAAAATGTTTCAAAGATTCATGATCAGTATGCAAAAATAAACTCTCTAGGCCACAAGTAGTGTTGCCATGTCTTAAGTACTCTATATATTCCATAGAACTCTTTATCATACGTAGAGTAGTTATGACGTGCTCCTTTAAGCTTTTCAATGAAAAAGGCAATAGGCTTACCTTCTTGCATAACCACACCTCCTATGCCAATTCCTGATGCATCACACTCCAATTCGAAAGGCCTAGTGAAGTCAGGGAGAGCTAGTAAAGGTGCCTCGGTGAGAACCAACTTCAGCTTGTTGAATGCACGTTCTTGAGCTGCTTCCCACACAAATGGTGCATGTTTCTTGCAAATCTCCGTCAAGGGTGCAGCAATGTGACTTAAGTCTCTCACAAAGCGCCTATAGAAACTTGCAAGCCCATGGAAGCTCCTTACATGGCTAATGGATGTAGGTGTTGGCCAATCTCGAATAGCTCTAATCTTCTCCTTATCCACTTGTAGACCTTGTGCAGTTACTACAAAACCAAGAAATATAACTTCATTAATGTAAAAGCTACATTTCTTCAGGTTGGCATACAAGTGTTCAGCCCTAAGGTAGAAACAACTTCCCTTAGATGTTCTTCATGCTCCTCTAGGGACCTACTATAGATTAAGATATCATCAAAATACTCTACAACAAATCTCCCTATGAATTGTCTTAACACATGGTTCATTAAACGCATAAAAGTAGATGGAGCATTGGTTAACCCAAATGGCATAACAAGCCATTCATACAACCCAAATTTAGTCTTGAAGGTTGTCTTCCACTCGTCCCCCTCCTTCATTGGGATCTGACGGTAGCCACTCCGAAGGTCTATCTTGCTGAAAGTAGTGGCGCCATGGAGCTCATCAAGCATGTCATCGAGGCGGGGAATAGGGTGGTGGTACTTAATGGTTATGTTGTTGATAGCCCTACAATCAACACACATCCTCCATCAATGATAACATTACATACCTTTCTCTTAACCAAACACCAGGTATTAAACAAGTTCTCTCTTTGGTTATCCTCACAAGGGCCAGGTTGTGCACTCAAAGTTCTCCTAGCTATCAAGGAATTATCAAGCTCACGATTTTCATCACAAGCTATGTTATTAGGATCATTTTTTGCGTTTTCAAGCCCATTAGATTCATCATGAGAATCAAGATCACAAAGCATGTAGTTATTAGCTAGAAATGAGCTAGGATGGTCAAATAACACTCTTTTAGCTAGTAAACAATCCCCCTGCTCATATTTAATCCCATCGTCATCCAAATCATCATGATCATGCATATTAGGCTCAAAATCATCATTATCATGCTCATGGTCAGATTCGGACTCATATTGCCCTAAATGGTTGATTAACAGTGTTTTCTTGTTAGGACAGTCTTTCATCATGTGTCCTCTACCTTGACACTTAAAACACACTATATCCCTAGCTCTAGATAAGGGTTAGAAGTACTCTCTTGTGTTCCTTTAGGAAAAGTAGCCATGGGATTAGGAGGTGATGTATAAGGTGCTTTACGCTAGCCTCCTTGTTCTGGGGCTGTTTTCTACTTATTAGGCACTTCCCTGTTGTAACTACCTTATTGGCGGTTCCCTTGGTTCTTCCAAGAGCTAGAGACACCATAATAAGCCTTTTCTCCTTGATTTCTCGCTTTCATCTTCCTTTCCACTTTGATTGCGAGATGGAGTAGTTCTGTCATAGAGCCATAGGGAAAAAGATGTACTTCGTTAGCAAAACTTCAATTAAGGATACGAAGATACCTAGCCATTGTTGATCCTTCATCTTCTCGCACATTGGCCTTTACCATGGCCATTTGAATGGCATTATAGGTCTCCTCAGCAGTCATTGATCCTTGCATCAAGTTCTCCAACCGTTGCCTCAATTCCCTTGTATAGTGTTGGGGAACAAACCGAGCTCTCATCAAGGCCTTCATATGCTCCCAAGTAGCTACTGGTGCATCCAAAGTTCTTCTCCTTTCCTTCACCAAATCATCCCACCATATCATAGCATAGTCAATAAATTCAAGGGTTGTGTAGTGTACCTTTTTGCGTTCGGGGAAGTTATGCCATGACCATATTTGCTCTATCTTTGGCTCCTATACCATATAAACATCAGGATCACATTTTCCCTCGAAACTAGGGACTTTCACCTTCACTTTGCCAAGACCGTCATGTTCCGGTTCTCGGTCTCTCCTTTGCTACTCCATAGGGCTCACATCTCCATTCATCGTTACGTCACCCTTCTTGATGCCTCCTTGGCTGATCTCGCCTTCTCCGTCCATTAGGCATCTATTCCGGTCTCCATTCCTCATTCTCCCCATCGTCCTCCTCTTCCTATTCATAAACTAGATTCTGAAATTGGTGAGGATAGTTAGGCATGTTATCATAAACTGGATTTTGAAATTGGTGAGGATAGTTAGGCATATTATCATTAATAATTGGAGAAGAAGGGATAGAAATATGCTCCTCAACAGCAAGGTTTCTCCAACCAGGTTGGGAAGCAATGTTGCCTAAACCATGGGCATGCCTAGAAGGCTACGGAACAATCGAATTCCTTGTTGCTTGGAACGCAGCTTGCTTACTTTGAAGGGGAACTCGATCTTGTCCTTGGTGTTGGGCCCTCAAATTGTCTCCTATCTCCAAGGTACCTCCTAGTGGTCGAGAATCCGGGGTCACCTTAGAGGTCTCCAAGGTAGATACCCTTGTAGTTAGCCCCTCAATGTTATCTTTCAATCTCTTGATGAGACTGAACAACTCCGGTGTGATAGGCTCAGGGCTCATTGAACCTGCGGAAGTCCTTGACATGATGCAAAACACTCAACAACGGCAAACACGTTAGGTTAGTTTAAACAAAAACACCTCGCAAAGTGTATCACCCAGAACATAAGGGTCTCTCACTCTCTATAGGTGTGATACAAGCTTGTTGATGGCTCGTCTTGTATTAATCAAAAACCTCACGTGAGTTCGATGCCTAGTCAAAATAAGCTTTTAGATAGAAACAAGATTCAATTTCAGTCACTTCAAAAGCGTGTTTGACTCAAAAAAATAGAAGAAAAGACTCAAACGGAAAGGAGAATTGCACGAATGTTATGCAACTAAATGACTCAAAATTTAGAACTCAAGATAAGCTTTGAAAGATCTTACTCGTAAGACCCAAGAAGTGAACCCTAGACACCGTAGGATGAGGTTAAGAAAGGCTGAGTTATGGTGTTTAATGGCCGAAAATGGATAGTAGCAAGGTGTGGCAAGATAGGTTCAATGAGATGCTTTGTTATTCCTCCGACTGAGACGAGATACTTGAATGAAGTCCTTTCTTGAAGTCCTCTTTGTTGCTGAATAACACTAGGCTAATTACAAACTATGAATAAGAAAGAATGAAATAAAAACAATATAAACTAGAATGAAATGAAAAGATCTGATTCTTTTTCCTTTTTTTTTATTTCGGATTTCTTTCTTCTTTTTTTTTTATCCTTTTTCTTTTCTTTTCTTTTTTTTAACTCAAGAAATCAAAAATAAGAAGAAACAAAAATTGAAAGAAATAAAAACAAATTATTTTTTGTAGATAAATGTGGGTCAGGCTGTTACAAATCTTCAGGATAAGATCAAATCTCAGCTCCTATATTGATGCAACTAATTCAACGTGCCAGATCTGTAGGAGGAAAAATAACTACTTCAAGCTCTGCGCCGGATTTGTAGGAAATACGCTGAATCAACTCCAATTCTGCGTGTATTGGATGCAGGAAGAGAAATAGCCAAGTTTGGTTTTTGTTCAACTGGTTCAAGTAAGGCTAATGTGGCTGAGGAATAAAATGGTGGTTGATGGTGGTCTGATGGTGGTTGGTATGGTGCTATGATGGTTTCCGATGCCTAGAACTCACAAAACAAGGAACAAACTCGTTAGACTCAAACAAAGCTTAGAGTAGAAGAGAGAAATGGAAATAGACTCAAACAAAAGATAATGATCAATTGCAATGATAAAAATAGACTACTTTTGTGATTTTATAATTGATTTACCGACTTTTTTGGTGGTTGGACGTCAACTACCAATTTCATCTACTAAATCAAATTTATGCTCAATGATGCTATTCTCTAGAGATATCATGCAAAACAACCTTAGATTCTAATACCAATTGATACGGGAATTTGCCGCGAAGAATGGATCTGGACGAACAACCTGTTCTGAAGAATGAAGAACACACAAAATTAAAAAACATGGATATCAATGAAAATGAGAACAACAGAAAGGGACAAGAAGAACCGAAAGGAACAATGATAGAACCCTTGGATTCGAGATCCAAGAACCAAACTAGTGACAATTCGACCCCGCTTCTTACAACTCCACACAATCGATATGATAATCGAGAGCCCGAAGAGGGTGCCTTGTTCGACTTGCAACATCAATCCCGAAGGAGATTGACATACAAAAGAAAGAGAAATCCAGATCACATACACAAACTCACGAGACAAGAATGATTGAATTCTCTTGGATTCAATTCTGAAATGCTCTCAGCAAAACTTGTATAAAACTTGTCTAACTACAAAAAGAAGAGAGAAAAGGCTTATATACATCCTAGGCCTTTTTTTACTAAAACAGAAAAAGAAACTAATTACAATAATTACATTTAGAGAGAGTTAAATAAAGCCCAACAAACATAGAACACAATTGGGCCTAATTAAACTCTCCTATTCAGCCTCTCACGTCCACATACTTAAATGAATGTTCCAGCCATGCACATGCACACACGTGAAACCCCTTGTATCTGATTTCAAGGCCCCCGTCTGTCCATTGAAATGTGTCCCAAGGCCTGCCCAGCAACTAGGAATACAATTTAAGCTCCAATAATCATCTTGGTTGGGATGTGTTCGTGGTTGATCCACTAGATGGTCCTTAGACTTGATGAAGGTGGACTTGGTTGAGCTTCATGGACCATGTTTAGGAAAAGAGCATCCATCTCAGCTTGAAGTTTAGCTCGTGCTCTTGTTAGAGTCCCTTGAGATAGTGAAGATGGAGTTACCATGATGATCCTTCACCATCTACGCTGGGTTAGAGGCACCAGTAGGATCCACGAGTAGACCTTAGTGCCATCTTGGTGAGTGTATGTTATGTTATGTGCTTATGTGATATGTTATGCTTTTCGTGCTAGCGTATATGATCTACTAGATCCTGTTTGCTAGCGTGAGATAGGTATAATTGGAGATGGTTCTTTCCTCCATGTTGTGGTGTGTGTTAGGATTAGCTGGAGATGGTTCTTTCCTCCATGCTATCATTGATGGACATAGTGTTAGTGGAGACGGTTTTCCTCCACGTAGTTGTGTTACGTGTACGTTTTGGCTGGAGACTGTTTTCCTCCATGCCAGTGTGATGTGGTTAGTGTTTGGCTAGAGATGGTCTTCCTCTAGGCCTTGTAGAGAGTTGATGATAGTGCTCAGAGTTATACCCGGGCTTATGGGTCCAAGAGGTTTCGGATTTTGCAAGTTTCGGGACGAAACTTATTTTAAGGGGGGTGTGATGTAAGAGCCTTAGTCTTTGGAGCGTAGGAGCCTTGTTGAGCCATAGTTGAGCTTTACCTTGACTCTGTCAGCCGTCCCAACAGACCAGGACGGCCGCCCCCGCGGATAGGCGCCCCTGCGGCTAGGCGCCCCTGCGCCTCACAAGAACCGCCCCTGCGGTTCTGTGTGGTTGCAGCCGCCTTTGTTGACTCTTTGACTTGTGCTTTGCGGCTGACTTCTCTTATAAGCCATCCCTTGCTCCTGTATGAGGGTTTTCCTCATCTCCTTCAGCTCTCTTTTCCCTTGTACGTTCATCTTCTCCTCCGTCCTCCTCTCTTCTTTAATCTTCTTGATCTTGTGAGAGAGCTTTTGAGAGTTTGGTGTGGGCTTTGGCCTTGGAAGATCTTGATCTTGTTGCTGAGAGATGTTGTTGTTGTGTTGAGGTGCTGTAGGAGGAGGATGGTGCGGACCTCCATGGCTGCTTAGGTTTTTTGGTTGTGGTAAGCCATCTTTTCTTCTTTCCTCTCTTCCCTTCTTCTTTCTTGTTTCTTTCTTCCTTTCCTAGCTTAGGATCACAAGTAGACTTGTGTTGGATCCTTTCTTGGCTGTTTTGATTTTCATACATATGTATATGTGTATGTGTGTTGTTGTAGTGTGATGAAGAAGTGAAGAGAGTCGAGAAAGGGATTGAAGAGAAGTCGGGGCCAAACTTCTACACATACAGCCGCCCCTGCGCCTGACCTTGGCCACCCCTGCGCATGCTTGTGGCCGCCCCTGCGCCTTGAGTGAGCCACCCTTGCGCCTTTGTGGTTCAGCCTTGAGTTCTTGCTTCTGTTGGTGTATTTAGGGCATACCTTGTTGGTATGTTTCCTTCTTTCCTTTCCTTTGGCCATGGCTTAGATGTTGGCTAGGCTAGCTTGGTTAGGATGAGTGGTATGATAGAGATAGGCACTAGTGTTTATGTTGAGGTTATGCCTTAGGCATTTGTGAGCATGTTATGGTCTTGAGGTTTAGACTGAGGTTGTAGGTTGGTTCTAGTTATGGAGACGAGTCTCCTAACCCTTTGCAATATGTGATGTTGTGTACTTTGCTATTGCAGGCGTTGATTACTTCCCCAAGGGGAAGCTCTGACGTGGTATTGGATACGAGTGTTACAAGTAAGTCCATAGGACTTAGCTTACGGTTGTGGATTTGTGTGATTGTGATGGTTGTGTGTGTTCATATGCTTGTGCATTTATAACCTAAACCGGACTAGGATGACCATTTATTGTATTAAATGGCCCAAGTGTATTATAACGGGTCGTGACCACTTGCCTCCACCTACGGGTAGGAGGAGGTGCCCTGAAGATGATCTCACAAGATAGGACGAGTGATGATCAACCCCATGCAAAACTCTTGTGTTACGTTGGATGGGACGAGGTTCTTGAGGCTCCGCATGTTACAAAAGAAGTTGAATTAGCAATGGAATAACGTAAATGAAAGATAATAAATGAATGTGTGTGGCATTGCATGTATGAGATGTTGATGTGTGTTTGTGCTATTACCTTCATACTTATTCATTACTGTAGCTAACGGTGTATACCGTTTTGTAGATGATCTGCAGATTAGGAAGACTGTAGAGTGAGCCAGATGGTATGACCAGCCGAGGACTTTTGTACATTAGGATGCGTGGGATAAGGGATCTTTTGTATAAGATGTTTATGGTTGATGTTTTGTACTCGGCTTTGTGTTTGTAAACTCTTTTGATGTATTATATACAACTTTCATGTATTTGGTTTTAATCTACCTGTGCCTTGTTGTAAGATCCAATGAACTTGTTGTCAGGCTAGGGTCAAGATCCATTGTGAGATCCTAGCCCAATGTAGCACTCCGAGTCCCGTGGATTTGGGGTGTTACAGTTTCGCCGCTTCATCAAGGAGAATTCTATGCATGCAAGTGGATGGGCTTATTCCCTTGATATCCGCAATAGTCCATCCAAGAGCCGTTTTATGCTCTTTCATCACCTTCACCAACTTCTCCTCTTGACCGGTTGTCAACTAGTTAGAGATGATCACCGGTAAGGTATTGTTGTCTCCCATAAAAGCATACTTGAGGTGAGGTGGAAAGTCCTTCAACTCTATCTCCGGTGCCTACACTATAGCTGGAACAAGCTTCTCGCTTGGGGTTAGTAAGGTGGGCCCCATGGCCAAAGTGGAGATAGGTAGCCTCTTGAGCCCATCCAATTGGGCTAGGACTTCTTTCATGCTAGATGTCAATACATATTCTGAAGTGTGAATGTCAGTGCCATGCTCAATTATGTTTTTCAACTCATCCATGTTAGAAATATCAAAAACATCTTGCACAAAAGGTTCAATAATATCAATGATACATAGAATATGATCATCAATAGGGTATTTCATTGCATCATAAATGTCAAATTCAACTACCTCCCCATCAAATTTCATGGTTAATTTGCCACTAACATAGTCAATCTTAGTCCTAGCAGTTTTTAGAAATGGTCTTCCCAACAATATTGGTGTAGCATGTGAATCATTTTCCATATCCATCACAAAGAAATTAGCAGGAAAAATTAGCTTATCTACCATTACTAACACATATTCAATAATCCCTTTCGGGTAAACATTAGATATATCAACAAGTTGTACTACAATCCGAGTTTCAACTAGTGGCCCAAGGCCAAGTGATTTATAGATGGAATATGGAACGTCATTAATAGAAGCACCAAGATCAAGTATAGCTTTGTCAAAGAGGGTTTCCCCTATGACACAAGTAATACTTACCATGCCCGGATCGCTATACTTCTTGGGCATTCGGCGTTGGAAAACGGTGGACACATGCTCTCTCACTTGCACCTTTTGCTTCCCCTTCAGCTTCTGATTCCTCTTGATGGTGTAGAGTTCCTTCAAGAAACGAGCATAGTTAGGAATACTTTTCACTAATTTAAGGAGAGGGATATTTACCTCGCATTTGGAGAAGGTCTCAAAGAGATCCTTATCCTCAATCACCCTTCTCTCCTTTAGTGCCTCAGGGAAGGGAACTGGTAGTTTCTCAGCAAACAGAGGAGGAAAGGAAGGACGGATGTAAGAATTTTTCTCATTAGAACCCTTTGTCGTCTTTTTCGCCGGGGCGGAAGGCTGCAGGCGCATGGGCGGCTCAGGGGCTGTCACCACAGGGGCGGTGACATCCAGCCGCAGGGGCGGATGCTGCTTAGAAGCTGGCGCAGTTGCAGCCGCAGGTGCGGTTGTGGGGGCGGTAGACTCGTCAAAGGGTTTGTTCTTCACTTCTGTTGCTGGTTTTTGCTGGATTTGCTTCCCACTCCTCAATGTTAGAGCACTAACATTCTCTTTGGGATTGACCACCGTTTGGGAAGGCAAATTTCCGGAGGACCTAGCTTCGATCCTTGTAATGGCTTCTGCCATTTGCCCAACCTATTTCTCAAGGTTCTTGATACTGGATTCTGTAGTTTAGAAATGGGTAGAAAAATGCTTAGTCAACACCTGCAGCATATCCTCATTGGATTGGGACTTACCTTGGCGGGGTTGCTGCTGCTGGTTTTGTTGATCCCTCCATCGAAAATTCTATTGATCACGCCAATTTGGCATGTAATTTTGCGCATATGGATCGTTCCTTGGCCTTTGCTGCTGTTATTGCCCATAGCCCAATGCGTTCACCTCAACATCATCGTCCTAGACTTGGGGGAACATATCCGTTGGATGGTATGGATCGGTACACACTCAACATGCCTTGAGTTGTTATGGAGTCCCCATCAAAGTGAATCTTTTCACCATTTCCTTCAGCTTAGCAATTTCAGTAGAGATCTCATTCCTCCGAAGATTGATAGCATGAACTCCTCTTTTGGAAGAGGTCCTTCCGAAATTCCGAGTTCCTTCAGCTAGTTCCTGGATTTTCTTTAAAGCAAGGTAAGGAGTAGTGTTCAGAATATTACCTCCACAAGCAGCATCGACGATCCTCCTCTCATTGTCAAGCAAGCCATTGTACAAGTACAATCTGCATTGATGATCCTCCTCTCATTGTCAAGCAAGCCATTGTACAAGGACAGCTGGATCGGAGTCGTGCAAATCGTTCGAAATACTCGTAGAGAGTTTCGTCCGCCTCTTGCTCGATGTTGCTTATAGCTTTCTTTAAGATATTGGCCTTCTTGGCTGGAAAGTACTTCTCCAAAAACGCCTTATGGAGGTTCTCCCGTGTCGATGCTACCAGACGAAAGATGGTAGTACCAATCATCCGCCCCATCCTTGAGTGAAACCGAATGCCCTCATCTTGATTTACTCTTCGGTAATGTTGGCTGGCTTCATGCTCATACACACGGTATGAAACTTTGCTAGATGCTTGATGGGGTCTTCACCACTTAACCCATGGAATAATGGGAGCAAGTGGATCAGCCGTGGCTTGAGCTCGAAGTTGACACCTTCTCCTATTGCCGGTATAGTAACCGCAAGAGGATGTTGAGTCATGTCCGGCTGCGTGAGTTGGCGAAGGGTTCGGTCAGCCATCTCTTCACGGAATCGTTGTTGTCTACGTTGCCGGATGTGCGTTGTCTCAATTTCTGGATCAAAAGGAACAAATCCGAAGTTAATAGCACAGGTTAACCATAAAAATGACCCAAACCAATGATCAATAATCAAAAGAAAATAAAAACACAACTAAACTCCCCAGCAATGGCGCCAAATTTGACGAGCGCTAAAATCCTAGGTCGTTGTATTTTAGCTTAGGTCAAAGTAGAGGTCCTAACGTTACACTAACAAGTTTATGTATAGCACAAGCAAGGGTCGAACCCAAGAGAGTTAAGTTGATGTTTTGATTAGATTCAATTATTGATATTGGGTTTGGATTGAAATGTAGCAAGACAAAAGCATAAGAAACAAGTAAATATGTGAATGAATCGATGAGAAAATGACTACACTAGGTTGATTCCTAGCATGCAATGCTACTTTGGTTGGTTCCTTTTACAAATATTTCAGCAATGTTCTCGTCTTGATCATATATATGTGTTGAGCCAACCGGCATCAACACAACTTAACAAGTTAATGTTCCGTAAACCTACAAGAACAAGTCACAAGTTAGCTTTCAAACAAAGACAAAGAGATATAAAGAGAAGAATAAAACCATTAGACTTTTCTTTATATTTATATTCCTTTTTCTTTAAGTAATCACAACCAGCTTTTACCTAAAGGTTTCTACTAGATTAAAGACCCGAACCCGGAATCAATTAATCCTAGTTCTTTGCATGCAATTAGACACTAAGGTGATCAAGCTAAGTGATAAGAAACATGCAATTGATAGTAAAAGCACAAGGAATATAAAACATATGAATGAATAATATTTATAATTGCAAAGACTTACAACCAAAGCCGTAATGCAGCTTCAAAACCAACCCAATGTAGCAAGGAGATTAGAAACACATTACACAAGGGAAGTAAGGAAAAAGAGAGAATAATGGGAAAATGGTGGATGATTCTAGCAATCAGCCATGGACCAATTTATACTAGAATTGGAACTAAATGAGAGTAAATGGCCGGCCTAAGCAGCCACCTTTAATGCCATAAAGGTATTGCAAACAGCCGAGTAAAGCCTCTGACGCTAAACCGTAGGGGCGGGCTTTAGGGCCGCTGGGGCGATTTAGGCCAAAACGCTTGGTGTTATTCATGGCCGCAGGAGCGGCCTGGCAATTCCGCAGGGGAGGATCTTTAATGTTCGTGGGGGAGGACGTGTTGGAAGACCTCCACTAGCTAGAAGGGGTCGACCACCACTTCCACCTGTTGTCCGTGGACGAGGACATGTAGGAAGACCTCCACTAGCTAGGAGTCGGGGCCAGGACCTAGTTGTTGATCTGCCTATCGTTGAGGCGTTTTTTGAGGAAGTTACTGAGAGTGTTGTTTATGAGGCTGGGAACGGGATTGCTGCTTGGTCTGGAGCACAAAGAGCGCCATCAACGGAATCCAGTCGAGTGTCCATATGAGCTTCTGCATATCGCGACTATGTGTAGAGAGTGGAGGACGCTATCAGGAGTAGAGGACCAGCACCAGTACCGCCAGTTCCTGCGATAGCAGTTGAGGTTTCACGAAGATTTACACAGGTGGTCGCCCCAGCTGCTAGAGTTGTTGATGTTACTAAGGTTGTTAAAGCGCCGGCTGAGGCGAGAGAGCCGAAGCCCGACAGTTGGTTGAAGACTTTCGACTAGCTGAAGGATCCCACTTTCATGGGAAAGACTGGGCTGGAGGTGGAGCTATGGCTAGGACAGTTGGATATTTCTATGGAGGAGATCAGCTGCCCAGAGAGACGTCGAGTCGACATAGTGATGAAGGATCATCTAAGCTAACTCCATCTTCACCACCTCAAGGGACTCTAACAAGAGCGCAAGCTAAACATCAAGCTGAGATGGATGCTCTTTTCCTAAACATGGTCCATGAAGCTCAACCAAGTCCACCTTCATCAATTCTAAGGACCATCTTGTGGATCAGCCATGAACACATCCCAGCCAAGATGATTAATGGAGCTTAAATTGTATTTCTAGTTGCTGGGCAGGTCTTGGGACGCATTTCAAAGGACAGACGGAGGCCTTGAAATCAGATACAAGGGGTTTCACGTGTGTGCACGTGCATGGCTGGAACATTCATTTAAGTATGTGGACGTGAGAGGCTGAATAGGAGAGTTTAATTAGGCCCAATTGTGTTCTATGTTTGTTGGGCTTTATTTAACTCTCTCTCAATGTAATTATTGTAATTAGTTTCTTTTTTCTCTTTTAAAAGAAAAGGCCTAGGATGTATATAAAGCCTTTTCTCTCTTCTTTTGTAGTTAGACAAGTTTTATACAAGTTTTGCTAAGAGCATTTCAGAATTGAATCCAAGAGAATTCAATCATTCTTGTCTCGTGAGTTTGTGTGTGTGATCTAGATTTCTCGTTCTTGTGTATGTCAATCTCCTTCGGGATTGGTGTTGCAAGTCAAAAAAGGCACCCTCTTCGTGCTCTCGATTCTCAGATCGATTGTGTGGAGTTGTAAAGAAGCGGGGTCGAATCGTCACTAGTTTGGTTCTTGGATCTCGAATCCAAGGGTTCTATCATTGTTTCTTTCGGTTCTTCTTGTCTCTTTCTGTTTTCTCGTTTTCATTGCTGTCCATGTTTGTTAATTTTGTGTGTTCTTCATTCTTCAGAACAAGTTGTTCGTCTAGATCCGTTCTTCGCGGCTAATCCCTGCATCAATTAGTATCAAAGCCAGGTTGATGTTCAACCACCAAAAAGAGTCGGTAAATCAATCATAAAATCACAAAAAGAGTTTGTTTTGATCATTGCAATTGATCATTGTCTTTTGTTTGAGTCTATTTCTGTTTCTCTCTTCTACTCTAAGCTTTGTTTGAGTCTAACAAGTTTGTTCCTTTGATTGTGAGTTCTGGACACCGGAAACCACCGTAGCACCAACCACCACCACACCACCAACAACCACCATTTTTCCCTAAGCCAGATTAGCCTCACTTGAACTAGTTGAACAAAAACAAAACGTGGCTGCGTCTTTTCCTGCATCCAATACACGCAGAATTGAAGTTGACCTAGATTGTTTCCCTTCATCCAATACACGCCAAAATTGGAGTTGATTTAGCGTGTTTCCTCCTACAGATCTAGCACGTTGAATCAGCTGCAACAATCTAGGAGCTGAGATTCGATCTTATCATGAAGATTTGCAACAGCTTGGCCCACGTTTATCTACAAACAAAATTTTGTTTTTATTTCTTTCAATTTTTTTTTGTTTATTCTTATTTTTTGATTTTCCTGAATCATAAAGTTCAATAAGAAAAAAGAAAAGAAAAAAAAAGGATAAAAAAAGAAAAGAAAAAAATCCGAAATAAAAAACAAAGAGAAAAGAAAAGAAAAGGATTCAGATCTATTCATGTCGTTCTAGTTTATTGTTTTATTTCATTCTTTATTTGTCAAGTATCTCGTCTCATTTGGAGGAAGAACCAAACAATCTCATTGAACCTATCTAGCCTCACCAATTTCAGAATCCAGTTTATGATCAAGAGGAGGAGGACGATGGGGAGAATGAGGAATGGAGACCAGAATAGATGCCTAATGGACGGAGGAGGCAAGACCAGCCAAGGAGGCAGCAAGAAGGGCGACGTAATGATGAATGGAGACGTGAGCCCTATGGAGTCCAGCAAACGAGAGACCGAGAACCGGAACATGACGGTCTTCGCAAAGTGAAGGTGAAAGTCCTTAGTTTCGAGGGCAAAGTGAAGGTGAAAGTCCTTATTTTCGAGGGCAAATGTGATCCTGATGTGTATATGGCATGGGAGGCGAAGATAGAGCAAATATGGTCATGCCATAACTTTCCCGAACACAATATGTACACTATGCAGCCCTTGAGTTTATTGACTATGTTATGATATCGTGGGTTGATTTGGTGAAGGAAAGGAGAAGAACTTTGGATGCACCAGTAGCTACTTGGCAGCATATGAAGGCATTGATGAGAGCTCGGTTTGTTCCCAAACACTATACAAGGGAATTGAGACAAAGGGTGGAGAACTTGAGGCAAGGGTCAATGACTGCTGAGGATACCTATAATGCCATGCAAATGGCCATGGTAAAGGCCAATGTGCGAGAAGAGGAAGAATCAACAATGGATAGGTATCTTCGTATCCTTAATTCAAGTTTTGCTAACGAAGTAGATCTTTTTCCCTATTGCTCTATGACAGAACTACTCCATCTCACAATCAAAGTGGAAAGGAAGATGAAAGCGAGAAATCAAGGAGGAAAGGCTTCTTATGGTGTCTCCAGCTCTTGGAAGAACCAAGGGAACCGCCAACAAGGAAGTTACAACACGGAAGTGTCAAATAAGGAGAAAACAGCCCCGGAACAAGGAGGACAGCGTAAAGCACCTTCTGCAGCCCCTCCTAAGCCCACGGCTACCTTTCCTAAGGGAATACAAGGGAGTACTTCTAACCCTTCATCTAGAGCTAGGGATATAGTGTGTTTTAAGTGTCAAGGTAGAGGACACATGATAAAAGACTGTCCTAACAAGAAAACGTTGTTAATTTACCATTTAGGACAATATGAGTCCGAATTTGAGCATGAGCATGATAATGATGATTTTGATCCTAATATGCATGATCATGATGATTTGGATTATGATGGGATTGAATATGAGTAGGGGGATTGTTTACTAGCTAAAATAGTATTATTTGACCATCCTAGCTCATTTATAGCTAATAACTATGTGCTTTGTGATCTTGATTCTCAAAATGAACCTAATGATCTTCAAAACGCAGCAAATGATCCTAATAACGTGGTTTGTGATGAAAATATTAAGCATGATAATTCCTTGATAGCTAGGAGAACTTTGAGTGCACAACCAGCCCTTTGTGAGGATAACCAAAGAGAGAACTTGTTTCATACTAGGTGTTTGGTTAAGGGAAATGTGTATAATGTTATCATTGATGGAGGTAGTTGTTGCAACATTGCTAGTACTGAATTGATCTCTAAGTTGCAAATTCCTACATTTTGTCACCGTAGACCATATAAGCTGCATTGGATGAATGATTGTGGTGAATTGAAGGTTAATAGGCAAGCTAAGATCACTTTCACTATAGGACACTATGAGGATACTATTTTATGTGATGTTGTGCCTATGCAAGCTTGTCATGTGTTATTAGGCCGTTCTTGGCAATATGATAGGAGAGTTATGCATGATGGTTTTACTAATAGGTATTTATTTACTTTTAATGAAAAACCCGTTACTCTAAAACCTATGACTCCCTTGCAGATTGCGGAGGCATTTGAGAAGAAGAAGGCGAGTGAACAATAGCAAAGACAAGCTAAGAAGGGGAGCAAGTCGTAGAGGCACCAAGAACCTGCCATAGACACGTCCTCTAGCAAACAACCTAGTTCTCTCTTGGTCACGCCCACAAATCAGACTCCTACGGCCTTGTTAGCTTCTAAACTTGAGTTCCAAAGTGAGTATCTACCCTTAGATACCATCTTGATGAGGTTAGGTAAGGAGCTAACCTTAGTGAGTGAAGAAACAAAGGCTATCTTACCCCCTACTATTACAGCCATCCTAGAGGAGTTTGAGGATGTGTTTCCGGAAGAGATACCTCATGGCGTTCAACCTTTGAGAGACATAGAGCATCAGATTGACCTTATCCCCGGAGCTACACTTCCTAACAGACCAGCCTATAGGATGCACCCTAAGGAGAGTCAAGAGATCCAAACCCAAGTCCAAGACCTCCTAGATAAGGGATATGTTAGAGAAAGCCTTAGCACTTGCACCGTTCCTGTCCTATTAGTTCCTAAGAAGGACAACACTTGGAGAATGTGTGTTGATTGTAGGGCTATCAACAACATAACCATTAAGTACCGCCACCCTATTCCCCGCCTCGATGACATGCTTGATGAGCTCCATGGCGCCACTACATTCAGCAAGATGGGCCTTCGGAGTGGCTACCATCATATCCGAATGAAGGAGGGGGACGAGTGGAAGACAACCTTCAAGACTAAATCTGGGTTGTATGAATGGCTTGTTATGCAATTTGGGTTAACCAATGCTCCATCTACTTTTATGCGTTTAATGAACCATGTGTTAAGACAATTCATAGGGAGATTGTTGTAGTGTATTTTGATGATATCTTAATCTATAGCAGGTCCCTAGAGGAGCATGAAGATCATCTAAGGGAAGTTATTTCTACCCTTAGGGCTGAACACTTGTATGCCAACGTGATGAAATGTAGCTTTAGTACAAATGATGTTATTTTTCTTGGTTTTGTTGTGACTGCACAAGGTCTACAAGTGGATAAGGAGAAGATTAGAGCTATTCGAGATTTGCCAACACCTACATCCATTAGCCATGTAAGGAGCTTCCATGGGCTTGCAAGCTTCTATAGGCGCTTTGTGAGAGACTTCAGTACCATTGTTCCACCCTTGATGGAGATTTGCAAGAAACATGCACCATTTGTGTGGGAAGCAGCTCAAGAACGTTCTTTCAACAAGCTGAAGTTGGTTCTCACCAAGGCACCCTTACTAGCTCTCCCTGACTTCACTAGGCCTTTCGAAGTGGAGTGTGATGCATCGGGAATTGGCATAGGAGGTGTGCTTATGCAAGAAGGTAAGCCTATGGCCTTTTTCAGTGAAAAGCTTAAAGGGGCATGTCTTAACTACTCTACATATGATAAACACTTGTATGCATTATTTAGAGTACTTAAGACATGGTAACACTACTTGTGGCCTAGAGAGTTTATTTTGCATTCTAATCATGAATCTTTGAAACATTTTCGAAGTCAAGATAAACTAGATAGGAGGCATGGTAGATGGATGGAATTTATTGAGATTTTTTCCTATGTTATCAAGTAATAAAAAGGGAAAAGACAATGTAGTTGCTTATGCTCTTTCTAGGAGGCATACATTGCTAACTACATTGGATGTTAGGGTGTTAGGATTTG
The DNA here is from genome assembly GCA_033239125.1 of Fagopyrum homotropicum. Lineage (NCBI taxonomy): Eukaryota > Viridiplantae > Streptophyta > Magnoliopsida > Caryophyllales > Polygonaceae > Fagopyrum > Fagopyrum homotropicum. The sequence goes on from BSWB01000005.1 coordinate 68,450,739, forward strand.
TTTACATTAAGGAGCTCTATGAATCCGATCTTGACTTTAGAGAAACATATAAGCTTTGTGTGCAAAAAGGGTCCTTAGATAAATTCTATTTGTTTGAGGGATTTTTGCCCTCACATTTTTATTGCCCACATATGCTTAGGGATGTTGAAAATGTGTTAAAAGGTGTTTAGAGTGCCTTATAGCTAAATCAAAAGTGAAGCCTCATGGATTATATACACCTTTGCCAATCCCAACAACCCCTTGGGAAGACATTAGCATGGATTTCATAGTGGGATTGCCTAGGACTAGAAGAGGTAGGGATTCGATATTTGTTGGTGTAGATCGATTCTCTAAGATGGCTGACTATATTGCTTGTCACAAGACTGATGATGCAACCAACGTAGCTAATTTGTTTTTTCGGGAAGTAGTTGTTACATGGTATTCCAAGGACAATAATGAGTGATAGGGATGTTAAGTTCTTGAGTACTTTTGGAAAACTCTTTGGGGAAAGCTAGGAACTAAGTTGTTATTTTCTACATAAAGTCACCCCCAAACTGATGGGCAAACATAAGTAACTAATAGGACCCTAACAACACTTCTAAAGGCTGTTATCAAGAATAATTTGAAAGAGTGGGAAGATGTCTTGCCAGATGTTGAATTTGCCTATAATAGAGTCGTCCATTCATCTACTTCCATCTCTTCCTTTGAGTGTGTTTATGGTTTTAATCCACTAACCCCTTTTGATCTTACACCGTTACCTAAGAAGGAGCGAGTGGATTTAAGTGCTAAAATGTAGATTGAACACATCAAGGAGCTACATAGTAGGACAAGGATCAAACTCGAGGAGAAAGGCAAATACAACGCAAAAAAGGTGAATCAAGGACGCAAGAAGATTATATTTGAACCTGACGACCTTGTATGGCTACATTTGAGGAAGGAGAGGCTTCAACAGCTTCAGAAATCCAAGCTCTCCCCAAGAGGAAATGGGCCTTTCAAGGTGTTACACAAGGCGGGTGACAACGCCTATGTGCTTGACTTTCCGGATAATTATTCTTGTGATCCCACATTCAATGTGAGGGATCTAAGTCCTTTTCCGCTCCTGGATGATGATCAAGGCAATTCAAGTTCGAATTCTTCCAAAGAAGGGGAGAATGATGAAGGATCATCTAAGCTAACTCCATCTTCACCACCTCAAGGGACTCTAACAAGAGCACAAGCTAAATGTCAGGGAATGATGAAGGATCATCTGAGCTAACTCCATCTTCACCACCTCAAGGGACTCTAACAAGAGCGCAAACTAAACGCCAAGTTGAGATGGATGCTCTTTTCCTAAACATGTACGGAGTTGGCTATTGTGGTTCATGCTTTGAAGATTTGGAGGCATTATATGTATGGACCTACGTGTCAGGCTTTCACAGACCACAAGAGTCTGAAGTATATATATTCACTCAGCGGGAGTTGAATAACCACCAGCGCAGATGGTTGGAGTTGATCAAGGATTTTGATCTTGATATCTTATACCACATGGGGAAGGCGAATGTGGTAGCAGATTCCCTTAGTTGGAAGACTCCCCGGGAGATAGCGATCACTAGGCTGACAACCCAGCCCAGTTACAGTGAGATCTTGCATGGCAATATATGGTTATTAGCTTTCCGGATTCCGACTGCCAGTTGACCACCTTAGAGATTCTACCTGATATGTTGGTCGAAATCCGACACAAGTAGGTGAGTTGCCTAGCTTTGACGCATATCCAAGACTAGATATCTCGAGGAGAGGCAACACAGTTTGTAGTCGGTTGATAGGATCTTGAGACGCCAGAAGCATGTTTGTGTGCCTTCGGATAGAGTGTTGAGACAAAGGATCCTACAGGCGGCTCACTCTTCACCTTACGCAGTGCACCCGATGCGAGTAAGATGATTCAGGATATGACACGCTCTTTCTATTGGGGAGGTTTGAAGCCAGATGTCAAGAGATATGTAGCTCAGTGTGCGACCTGTCAGCAGGTCAAGTTCAAGATCATCGACCAAGAGGCGTGCTACATCCACTTCCCGTTCCTCAGTGGATGTGGGACGACATCTCTATGGATTTCGTTTATGATTCACGATATCACACGCTCATTTAAGTATGTGGACGTGAGAGGCTGAATAAGAGAGTTTAATTAGGCCCAATTGTGTTTTACGTTTGGTAGGCTTTATTTAGCTCTCTCTCGATGTTATTATTGCAAATAGTTTCTTTTTTTTTGTTTTAGGAAGAAAAGGCCTAGGATGTATATAAGCCTTTTCTCTCTTTATTTTGTAGTTAGACAAGTTTTATACAAGTTTTGCTGAGAGCATTTCAGAATTGAATCCAAGAGAATTCAATCATTCTTGTCTCGGGAGTTTGTGTGTGTGATCTGGCTTTCTCGTTCTTGTGTATGTCAATCTCCTTCGGGATTGGTGTTGCAAGTCGAACAAGGCATCCTCTTCGTGCTCTTAATTTTTAGGTCGATTGTGTGGAGTTGTAAGAAGTGGGTTCGAATCGTCACTGGTTTGGTTCTTGGATCTCGAATCCAAGGGTTCTATCATTGTTCCTTTAGGTACTTCTTTGAGATCTGAAAGCGAGTTGGAGAAGTGACTTACAAGTTGGCGTCGCGACCCGGTATTTCATGTATATCAATCGAGAGAGTTCATACATGACTCGAGACGTGTTTTCAGTTGTTCGCCTCAAAGTGTGCGTGCAAATAAGTTTTAATTATAAAACTAGAATAAAGGCAAGCGAACCCGCAGTGTACGGATCGGCGTAGTTAAGCAAGTATTTCAGAGTATCAAACTCAGGGATTTGGTGAAACAAAATCAGTTTCAAGTAATCGAGCAATCAAAATGTAGAAGCTTTGTGCTACGCTAGGAAATAGCACAAAAAGCTTTACATTTATAAACTCGATCTAATCTCCTAAACTACCTAGCGAAACCCGCAGTGTACGGATCGTTATGTAGGAAGTAAAGTATTCCGAGGTCGAACACAAGGACTGAGGCGAAATCAAGTCATTCAATGATCAAAGATAGTGCAAATCTAGTCTAAGAAAGGATCAAGGAATAAAGAAACGAAAATGATGATATTTTTGGTTGGGTTTTTGTGGTGATCAAGCAAGGATCACAAATCAAGCAAGGTAATAAACAAACTAACAACTCAAGCTAGCAAAACAAACAATTGACACAAACACAAGATATGAGATCTAAGATAGAAAAAGTGGATTCTAGAGGTCAAGATTTCCGGTTATGGCATTGGACTCAAGGTTCTAAAGATTCTAAGGACAAGGCTGCGATGTTGGGAAAGGGTGTTTCTCAAATGGAAGCAATTACCGGGTAAGTCTCTCACTTCACTAATCCCGCACCAAACCCCTATTACCGGGTAAGTCTCAAGGAGGTAAAGTTGGGAATTCTACACAAACCGGACACTACTTAAGGGGCAAACCTCTCCTTACCGGGTAAGTCTCGGAAAAGGTAAGTCTCAAGCAACAATCCTAGCACACTCAGTCCAATAGCGGCTTATGAGGCTCACTACTACCTAGAGTTCTCATCTTCGGTATCTAAGATCGGAAATCACCGGGTAGGTCTCTTTCCTCACTTAGTTTGCTAGCATTAGGTCACCCTAAGCTATATCATGCTCAACAAACACTAGGATTTCAACAATCTAACATCCTAACATACAGATTCATTAATTAAAGAGCAACAGAAGGAAAAATCGGGCTGATCATAATAAAAATCGGCCGATTTACTATGAAGAACAGGTCGATTTTTATGTCTGAGTTAGGTTTTGTGCATACGAATCATCCTAAACTAACATATAAGTCCATTCTATCATCAGCCAAGCCTTAACCATCAAACCATCAGTCCAAAATCACAACAAACTAGCCAATAACATGCATTTCAAGATCTAGAATCATCATACAAGCAAACATGGTTTTCATAGCAAGAAGATGAAGTAAGGAAATGAAAGCAATGAAACTTAGCTAGATTTGAGCTCAAAACAAGTCTTTCAACACACCAAATGTAGCTCCAAGTCGGATCTTGTAACCTTCAACAATCTTCTTCACAAAAATCTCTTAAATCTCACTATGAAATTGAAATCTACACTAATCTCCCTCAAGAACACCCACAAGGGTGTCTTGAAGAGAGCTCCCAATTGGAAGATTCTTTTGGAAGATGCTAGAGGATGTGGGAGAGGAGGAGGATTCAATCCCCCAGCAACAGCTTTGAAGGACCACTTATATTCTCCACCAAGAGCAAGGCCGGACAAGAGATCGTGGGACACGTGGCTTAAGCTGTCAAAGGCCCAAAAATCGACCCAGAGGAAAAAATCGGCCGATTTTCCTGGGTGTAGGTCGATTTTCTTCAACAGAAGCATGCTATGATCGTCTAGCCATGAGTTGCTCCATTGCTTGCACCAATGGTGGTCTTTGTGTCCTTTGTTGATCCAATTATGCTCCTCCAAGGCTTTGGATGTGTACCATCATGAGGCTTGGCCCTCAAATGTATCGATTAATATCCAATAGATCCCTGAATTACCTACAAAACCGATAAAAGGTAGTGTAGACGTCTTTTCTAGAAATGTGCATGAATTGAGCGAAGACGTCATGAACCAATGCCAAAATGTGTATGAATGAGTGAGAAATCTATCTAAATGATTATCTAATCCTAAGTCATAAATCTTGTTATCAAAAATACCCCATACTTAAGGTTTGCTCGTCCCCGAGCAAATTCCCAACTATAGACTAAGAGATGACATGATTTATGTATGCAGAAAAATGGCAAAATCTTTTCGGAGTTGTGCTTCTAATATTGGATCACCTTCATAGTCATGTTTCATGGCAATGGACAAGCAATTATGTATCAAATAAATGAAAGCATGGAAAGACAATTGTACTTAACTTGATAGCATGCAATGAAATGTAAAGACGAAGAAGTCAAGATGATCATGAGTATATCCAATCTAAATCACTTAGTCTTACACACATGCAAGTAGGTCATAAGGACTTGTGAAATAGAAGGCCGAGAAACGTTGTGATTAGGCGGGAATTTTCTAGGCTATTGATGCTAATCCGGGAAAGGAACTAAACAACCACAACTTCACATTTCTTATCAACTTCCCTCAAGTGTATATTTTTCATTTTCTTTTCTTTCTTTTATTTTTGAGACAATGGAATTGGTGTACAAAAGCCGAAACCTCGGTGATTAGCCATTCTCGGGTTTTTTCTATTTTTCGAGATGCACCCACACCGGGCACACATACCAAAGCTCGTTAGGACTATTGGTTTATTTGACTTTGGCAAGGCACCAACACCCGATTATGTGAAGTGTACCGAGTTACTTGTCACTTAAACCAACGTCCCCAAACCTATATTTTTGTCTACACTTTCACAACAATTTCAGCATTTCATTCACATCATTCTTTCATCAACAACATCACCCCACACTTGCTTTTCACACACATCAACACACTATCATGCTCCTATTCCCGGATGGGTCAAAAGAGGTCAATTTATATCATCAATTGAGGTGCTCAAACAACATGATCAAGATGAGAAGTAGAGGAAAATGAATTGCCTTAATCACTCCTAATTGATGTGCAAGAACTAGCATGCAATTTCGACTTTCAATACTCAATTCAATCAAGGCAAACATTCATGATCACAAATCATTCATGGTTTCAAGAGAAGTACTTCAAGTCCACATATACATTCATCAATTTAACACATAAGGCCATCCATAGCCAATCCACAAGACAAGGTTCAATCATTAGGGTCATATCCAAGCCTTAGAAGCACTAAAATTTTTACAATTTTCTGAATTTTTTGGATTTTTCGAAATATGTATGTTCAATGCAAGACATAATGAAACATGTGACAAAATTAAACTATCCTAGATGCTAATCATGCAAGTGATCATGAAAACCCCACCCCATACTTAGAAACACATTGTCCCTAATGTGTAAACTAAATAAAGAAGTGAAAGAGAGTCCTCACAATGTAAAATTGGTGATGCTTTGGTATTTCGGTTCACATTGGATGATGATGGTGGATGATCGATCAAGGATGGTAGAGAGCTCTTGATGTTCATTATGGCGTCGGAACCCGCGCTTGGCACCGCAAGCCGTCCAAGTTCCACGTTCGCTCCACCCATGCTTGATTGGAGATCATCACTTTTCTTTACAGAGGAAAAATCGGCCAAGCAACCCAGGAAAATCGGCCGATTTTGTGCATGAATAGTCCGATTTCCTGGGTGCTTTCTTCCTTGTCCATGTGCTCGGATCTTGCTTCTTCAACCATTCCACGAGGTTCTCACATGACCTCCAACATCCCATCACACATGACAATTAACAAGATCTAGCACCCAAAAACACAAAAGAAAAACAAAGCACACCAAAAGCAAAATCAAACAAAAACAAGAAAAATAAAAGAGAAAGACATATACCAATGGGTTGCCTCCCATTAAGCGCTTCTTTAAGGTCATTAGCTTGACCAAACTTCGAGGATGTGTCAATCCACCTCGAATACCATGGTTTGCTTGAGGAGTCCAAGCAACCATCGCTTTCCGGCATCCATGATGACAAGCAAGGGCCACTTGATGCCGAAATAAGCTTTAAGTTCTCTCTTCACCGGTGAGTAGTAGACTCCTTCATCACCGCTCCTTTGATGATAGTATGGAGTTGCAACCATAGGTGCCACCCCATACTTAGACAATTGGTACTCCGCGGTCATACCGGTGAGATGCTTGTCATCCTTATCCTCTATGATCCAAAGAAGGCCGGTTTTTGGAAAGAATTCTTCATTAAGGTGCTCCATAACCATCATGGATCCATCATGCTTGCCTCCATCATTCAGCATGGGAAACTCCTTACGAAAGGGACTCCAATCTTCGTGTGTACTCCGGGCAAGCAAGAAAGGATTGGAAGGAGTTGAAGTTAACTTAGGGCTCTCCCTTGTGAGCTCTTCAAGTGTGGTTCCGGGGTTAATGGCAAGGATGACCGGGGGTGAGAATACTTCATTGCACTCCTCCAAAGGTGAAGGAGGTGGAGGTAAGCCTTGAAGGATGCTAGGATCTCCTAGCATAAGAGCATGCCTAATCTCCTCAATCTCCCTCCTCATTTGTTCTTCTCTCTCAACATTCAATCTTCTTGCATCCTCAAGGGCCAAATCCCTTAGCCACAATTTCTCCCGAGCTTCATTCAACTTCTCCTCAAGGTCTCTATTGGCTATGGTTGAACCGGGTGATTCTTGGATCTCCTCATGGTGAACCTCCTCTTGTTGAAATACTTCCTCTTCAAGCACCATGTGGGAACTCGCAATGGAAGCAAGATTGCTCTCTAGATCATCCATCTTCCTCAATATTTCTTCTAGCATTGATTCCACTCGGTCATTGTGAGGCTGATGGTGAGGTTCCACATAAGGCAATGTAGTCATGTGAGCTTGATCATGGGACTCATGATAGGCATTAAACTCCTCCCAATACTCAAACTCATCATCGAGAGGTCCTAGATCTTGGCTTTCCATCCACTCCTCATACTCCATGTTGTCAAGGTCGTCTTGGAGGTACAATCCGTCCATGGCAAACATGAAAAGGCAAAGACAAAAACACACAAGATCAAAACTAACAAGAAAGATAAACACTAAAAGCAATCAAAATCAAATGACTCAATCTAGACCTAGTCCCCGGCAACGGCGCCAAAAACTTGTTACGCTAGGAAATAGCACAAAAAGCTTTACATTTATAAACTCGATCTAATCTCCTAAACTACCTAGCGAAACCCGCAGTGTACGGATCGTTATGTAGGAAGGAAAGTATTCCGAGGTCGAACACAAGGACTGAGGCGAAATCAAGTCATTCAATGATCAAAGATAGTGCAAATCTAGTCTAAGAAAGGATCAAGGAATAAAGAAACGAAAATGATGATATTTTTGGTTGGGTTTTTGTGGTGATCAAGCAAGGATCACAAATCAAGCAAGGTAATAAACAAACTAACAACTCAAGCTAGCAAAACAAACAATTGACACAAACACAAGATATGAGATCTAAGATAGAAAAAGTGGATTCTAGAGGTCAAGATTTCCGGTTATGGCATTGGACTCAAGGTTCTAAAGATTCTAAGGACAAGGCTGCGATGTTGGGAAAGGGTGTTTCTCAAATGGAAGCAATTACCGGGTAAGTCTCTCACTTCACTAATCCCGCACCAAACCCCTATTACCGGGTAAGTCTCAAGGAGGTAAAGTTGGGAATTCTACACAAACCGGACACTACTTAAGGGGCAAACCTCTCCTTACCGGGTAAGTCTCGGAAAAGGTAAGTCTCAAGCAACAATCCTAGCACACTCAGTCCAATAGCGGCTTATGAGGCTCACTACTACCTAGAGTTCATCATCTTCGGTATCTAAGATCGGAAATCACCGGGTAGGTCTCTTTCCTCACTTAGTTTGCTAGCATTAGGTCACCCTAAGCTATATCATGCTCAACAAACACTAGGATTTCAACAATCTAACATCCTAACATACAGATTCATTAACTAAAGAGCAACAGAAGGAAAAATCGGGCTGATCATAATAAAAATCGGCCGATTTACTATGAAGAACGGGTCGATTTTTATGTCTGAGTTAGGTTTTGTGCATACGAATCATCCTAAACTAACATATAAGTCCATTCTATCATCACCCAAGCCTTAACCATCAATCCATCACTCCAAAATCACAACAAACTAGCCAATAACATGCATTTCAAGATCTAGAATATTCATACAAGCAAACATGGTTTTCATAGCAAGAAGATGAAGTAAGGAAATGAAAGCAATGAAACTTAGCTAGATTTGAGCTCAAAACAAGTCTTTCAACACACCAAATGTAGCTCCAAGTCGGATCTTGTAACCTTCAACAATCTTCTTCACAAAAATCTCTCAAATCTCACTATGAAATTGAAATCTACACTAATCTCCCTCAAGAACACCCACAAGGGTGTCTTGAAGAGAGCTCCCTATTGGAAGATTCTTTTGGAAGATGCTAGAGGATGTGGGAGAGGAGGAGGATTCAATCCCCCAGCAACAGCTTTGAAGGACCACTTATATTCTCCACCAAGAGCAAGGCCGGACAAGAGATCGTGGGACACGTGGCTTAAGCTGTCAAAGGCCCAAAAATCGACCCAGAGGAAAAAATCGGCCGATTTTCCTGGGTGTAGGTCGATTTTCTTCAACAGAAGCATGCTATGATCGTCTAGCCATGAGTTGCTCCATTGCTTGCACCAATGGTGGTCTTTGTGTCCTTTGTTGATCCAATTATGCTCCTCCAAGGCTTTGGATGTGTACCATCATGAGGCTTGGCCCTCAAATGTATCGATTAACGTCCAATAGATCCCCGAATTACCTACAAAACCGATAAAAGGTAGTGTAGACGTCTTTTCTAGAAATGTGCATGAATTGAGCGAAGACGTCATGAACCAATGCCAAAATGTGTATGAATGAGTGAGAAATCTATCTAAATGATTACCTAATCCTAAGTCATAAATCTTGTTATCACTTTGCAAATAATTGGGAAAACAGCAACCCTAAAGATCCAGGTATCTAATTGTGGCAATCGATTCAAGATATACTATAGATATATGGACAGAGTTAAGACTTGCAATGGTATAACCAAGGTAAGGTAATGTATGGTGAAGTCCCAAAACCCTATATATCTCATCCAAAGGACACTCTCTATAAAGGTTGTTGAGGTTGCAGTAAAGAAATGATCTAAGGACAAGAATTAATCTCAAATACCCATGCCCAAACCCAAGGAATCAAAGATAAACTAAAACAGTTAAGGTTGTGACACTCGAAACCGAAATAGAGGATGTTCAGTCTCACTACTACCTAGAAAAGGCAAGCCAAGGCTAGGTTAAAGCAAATCTTTAACTTCGGATTAAAGCAAAAGCAAAGTTCGTAAACCAGGGGAAATCACGGCTAGATCTTGAGAATCACGGCCGTGAAATTCAAGAACAGCCGGTGATTTAGGGTGTCGACGATGTTTCTCACACTCTCAGGGTCCAATCAAATTACGATGGATCTATCATCATCTAAGCCACAATATCAACCCTTCACCTTAGAATTGCTAAAGGGTTTTAGCCAATAATCATCATTATGATATCAATAATTAAATTAATAAGAATGAAAGATGAAAACCCTTGAAAACTCGATAATAACTCAAAATCAATCTCAAAATCCAAATACAATTAATATGTTTATGAATTCAGAAAAGTAGGAATATAAACCCTCACAATGATCTAGAGAAACAACAAAGAACGGGATGTCAATCCGTTCTCAAATGAAAGCCCTAGAATATCCAAAGTACACAATCTCCGAAATTACGTCTTTCACGAATCTCCAATCCTTAAGGTCGAAATGAAACCATAAGGTCGTCTCCAAGCGAGGTCTAAGGAGGGATTCCGAAAACTCTCTTCTCAAGCCTTTATATAGGGCAAGATAGGGTTACGAGAAAGCCCAGTGATGTGGCTGACGTGGCAATAATGATACGTCACAAAATCACCAAAATCACGGTCATGAACAACTTTCCACGACCGTGGTTTAGGCCGTGTAACTCTCTGTTGTGCTCCAAACTCACGTCCACGATCATGTTGCCAAATCGACGACCGTGGTTTAGAGCGTGGTTCTTCAAATCACTTCTCCACGATAGTAATTCAGGTTGTGGTTCCTCAGATCCTTGGTTGTTGCCTTTGTTTCATGACATCCTTCATCCATAATCCTTCCTTAGCCTCTCCAATGCATCTCCTTGCCATCAAGCATGATTAAACACTCCTTTCCTTCCACATTTTGCTCCAATCCAAGTCTTTATTCACCTAAAAAATAAACAAAGCTAGTGTAGATCTCTATATCGACAAAGTGGGTGAACTATCTCACAATTGCTTCAAACTCATATCTAAGAACACAATAAAGAGGGAAAAACAACTAAAACAAGTGCCTAAAATATAGTCATATTTCATGCTAACATCAGTCATGAGGATCTAGTGGCAGACGACGAACTAATGAGTCTAATTGGAAAACGGAGGGTAGTATCTTTGGTTGAGTTTTACGTTGAGCTAGTAGCATTGATAGAATCGACGGGTTAGACCTAGTTCTTCCCTTGATTGAGTTATGTTCATGTGTGATATTATGTGTGGTTTGTGCCCTGTGTGAGAATGTGCTATATGACCTGATATATCTTGTGGTGGTAGTTCGAGTAGTTTGTGTGTATAGATTAGAAGGTTTAAGCCTTCGTAGTTTGAGAGTTCATACCTCGGCCTTAGGGAATGAGAAGTTCGGCAGTATAGCAAGTTTCGGGAAGAAACTTGTTTTTATGGGGATCTAATGTAACGCCCCGTTTATTGGGTGCGTTTTCGAATTTTATTTTTCATACTTCTATCGATATTTTATTAGCTTAATGTTTTATTAGAAGTTTTTTTTTTACTTCGAAGAATACCTTTCCCGGGTATATTATTGTTTTGGATACGTTCGTGTATATCCATATTATTATTTTCGGAAAAGTCAAAAAGTTTTCCGATTCGAAAACCTCATTCCGATTAGTTTTGATCGAGTTTATTGATTCCCAATTTTTTCTATTTTAATATTATTATTATTATTATTATTATTATTATTATTATTATTATTATTTTCCCCCACTACTCCTAACCTTAGTTGCCTACAAGATGCAGCCTACCCAGCTACATGGCTGATGACCCCTCGTTCCACCCTCATCTCTCCCTCTTGCTGACCCTTCGTCCCACTCAACTACTCTTCCCCTCACCCCACTCTCTTCCATTCTGTCACTCTCAGACTTAACCCCTCGTGTCCCATTTGAATAACCATGCTCGACAATAAGCACCAATCGACTCCCCTCTGTAACTCTCCTACAACAGCCCATCTCCCTCTCTCACGCAGCCATCATCTCCCTCCTCTTTATTACATTTCAGGCAATAGCCCCTAGCCTATTCCAATTGACAACACTCAACTCACCCTCCTCTTTGTCGTTGGCCTCGCAACAACCATCGATCGGAACACTTGCCATCTACAGGACGAGCTCTATCCCCTCCTCTGTCGAATCGGAATGCTAGAAGCAGCTGACGCTAGGAGTCGAAGCCACGCCCGGAAGATCCTACCTTGCCTCGTTGTCCGCCTTGTGCCACCGGAGTCGCCTGCATAGTGAGCTCAACCGCCTTCTCCTTCCCTACTTCTTCTCTGGCACTTGCCGCCCGCGCCTCGTCATCACTTCATTGCTTTTTTTTGTGTTTATTTGCCGGGATCTGTTGCAGCCGAAGGACCGGCCGCCGGAGGAACCTGGGCCTTCACCCCCTCCAACCGTCGAATCCGCCGGAGCGACCACTGTCGCCCTGCTCCAACGTCGTTCAGTCTTGGCAGAGCCCTACTGAAGCCGCCGCTGGTGCCCTACGAAGCCACTCCCCTCTGCCCCAGTGTTGTCTTCATCGGGGGTTAAAGAAACCATTTACTCTTAATTAAAGCATGCCCCCTCTATTTATATGTAATTAAAAGATTAACCAAATTTCTCATTTTCAAGTTATGGCCCTAATTCTGGATTTTTGCAAAGTTACCATGTAGAGTTAATTACAGATTTGGCCCAGAAATATTAATTGCAGAATATGACCCATATTTATGAAATTGTATGAATTGCCCGAAAAATGTGTTAGCGGTTTTTAACCTTGGAATTAGTCGCGGGGATATTGTTATATTTATTTATACTATATATATTTTGCCCTTGTTTGATTAGTTTCGGGTTACGGCTCAAGCTTTTAATCACGGTTTTATGACCAAGGTTCTAGTATTGTACTTTTGCCCCGGAAGGGTAATTACGGGATTTTTACGTCGGCTTTTGAAAACAAATTTTACCTTAGATTTATATACGTTATTGATAGCATGTATTATAGTCTATATCTTGGGATTGGTTTAGACGTTTTATCTTCATAAATCTGCATGTATGGATGTATATTCTTTGATTATCATGTTTTTTTGTGTACCTTTGCGGGAATCGAGGTCTACAACTAGTTTCGTTGTAATTGTAGGGAAAATGACACCTTTTGGACCGAAATAGAGCAAAGGGAGATAAGGAGTTATTTGAGCTAAATTCTGGAGCATTGAGGAGTTATAAGAGAGACTTAGGAAGCATGGAAATGATTTAAAAGATTGATTTTGGATCAGATTAGAGAGATTCACACTCAAGTGAGTATCACATATTTTTGGATGGATTTCTGGAAGGAAGCATATCTTTTTGGCTGATATATTTTGGAAGCAAGGAAGATTGCAAGATATTTTAAAAAGGAAATTATCTTTTTAAGATATTTTATCTTAGGAAGATAATTCTCCTATATATAGAGGCTCATTTTCTGGCATTCAGCCATCTTCGGATCACATAATTTTTGAAGAGTTGTGAAGGAAGTTTTGAAAGAAATTTTGAAGGTTGAAGTTCAAGGAAGGAAGGAAGGAAGCTAGTTTTGAAGGATGTTCGAAGAAAGTTGTAACATTTTCTTAGTTGGTTTGGTTTGTTGTCTTTTCTAATTGTGATTGAGGAACGCTGATTGTTTGATTGAGTTATTGAGACCTTTGTGTTAAGGTTTTCTTGTTTGAATATTGATTCCTTTCTTATATATTTGATTATTGTTATCATGATGATTGTTGGCTAAGCTCTTTTTACGATTCTAGGGTGATTGACTGAAAGTTGTGGGAAAGACGATGAAAGAATGAGCCTTTATCAAAGTTGACCCTGAAAGCTTGAGCCTTTACCTTAACCGACAAACACCTCGTCAGTCGTGGAACATCTCGACCGAGATGGTACATGAATTGAGCGAGGCAAGCCCTTTCCTGATCCTTATCTGAGTTGAGGTTTCAGTTTGCCAAATCCTATCCTTGTTATACCTTTCATGGTTTAACACAAGCCTAGAATAAGACTTACCCGGTGATTCCTTTGTTTTTATACCCAAGATCATGAGTGTAGGTAGTAAAGGTTTATCCTTTATTAGGGTTTGAGTGTGTCTTCATCCCATATTTGAGAGTTATCCTGAGACTTACCCGGTAAAGGTTGATTCTATCCCCTTGGGTGGTGTGTTGGTTTGAGATTATAGTTCCTTTCCTTAGTACCTTGAGACTTACCCGGTGAGAGGATCTTTGGTTTGGGATAGTGAGTAGGGAGACTTACCTGGTGATCTATTCCCACCTTAAAAACACCTTCCCTTTGCAAACCTCACCTTTGTCCACGTTATCTTTTGAGATCTTGAGTCGGAACCACAACTGAATGCTTTAATCTCTAGAATCCGCATTCCCTTTATCTGACTATTATATCATCTTTGATAGCTTTGCTTTGTTGCGTGTTTGTTATTGACAACCTGAATTACCGATCTTTGTTTCACCACAGTCCCTGTGTTCGACCCTAGAATTCTTGCTTTATTACAATCGATCCGTACACTATGGGAGTGTTCTTGCAGATTTGTGTTCTTAGGTACATACGAAGTTCTCGTTCCGGCAACGGAACAAAGTTTCGCCAAAGAATAAGTTTTTGGCACCGTTGCCGGGGACTTGGTCAAGACCAAGTTCGGTTTCGGTTGTCTTTCGGGGCTATTGCCCTTGTTGCTATTGACTACTTTACTTGAGTGATTTCGCAGGATCTTTCCTTAGGTTTATGCAAAGAACTCGTGCTGGAAAGGAAATCGTTCCTTACTATCGCGAACCAGAATAGACCTACAAAAGAAGATTAAAAGAAGCTAAGATGGCCGATCAAGATAATCACGATCTTGGAGCCGAATTATAGGAGACATTGGAACAACTTTGCCTCAGTAAAGAAGAATTGCAGCGAGAGAGAGACGAGACTTGTGCAAGAACTGAAGGAATTGAAGCTTAAATGGCCGCTCTAAAGGATCAGTTTTTACCTCGACCGATCCCAGATGCTCGACCGGGCAAGACCCAGTCCCAGTTGCACCAGCCGAGATACACCTACCACCTCGGATGTCAGTCTGAGATGTTCTTTTTGCTAGAGTTCCACGAACCCTAGGACAGAGGATGGACGCAAATCAACAAGTCAAGCGTTCAGGAGTCAACCTAGGAGATCCAACTGAGCATGATTATGAACTTAGACGTCAAGTTCTAACCATGATTCGACAATGTCAATTTGGAGGTTTGGAGAGAGAATCTCCCCAGCAGCATTTGCAAAACTACGAGATTCTGATGGAGACTTTGAGACCTTCAAGAGTGGAGAACAACAATTACAAGTTGAGGCCTTTCTACTTCTCTTTGAAAGACAAAGCGCTTGCTCGATATCAATCTTTTCCGGCTGGAAATATCAACACTTGGGAAGAGATGACGACGGAGTTTCTTACTAAGCTCTTTCCCCATCAAAGACCGCTGAATTGAGGGGCAAGATCAATGCTTTTATTATGAAGGACAAAGAAAGTTTGTCCAAGTCATGAGAGTGGTTCAAGGACCTTTTGTTGGATTGCCCACATAATGGGATTCCAAAGATCGAGTTGCTGGAAATATACTTCAAGGGTTTGGATGGGGATACTCAATTCAAACTCCAATTAATTTCCGCCGGCACTTTCATGGATATGCCGATAGATGAAGCTTGGGATTTCACTGAAAAGCAAGCTTTATACATGGAGAAATACTCCCATCAACAAGTTGAAGATAGAGCAAGGAAAGTTAGTGTAACAACCCGAATCCATGGGACTCGGGATGCCACATTGGGTTAGGATCTCACAATGGATCCTGACCCTAGCCTGACAACAAGTTCACTGGACCTTACAACATGACACTAACATATATAAAAACAAATGCATAAAACTATATAAACTGTATAACCAAAAGTTAATAACATCATAGCCGAGTATAAACAACAACATCCTCACATAGGTGGTAACAAAAGATCATCCTCACGTAGGAGGGAAAAGTAAAATGACCACAACCATCCCATGTACGAGAGGTCCTCGGCCTGCCACTCTGCTAGCTCACCCAGCAGCACGGCTATCCTGTAGGGCATCTACAACATGGTAAAAAACCATTAGCTAACTATACATATATAACGTAATGTATAAGCACAAACACAATCATGGAAGATAAACACATCAACATGCTATCACAAATTTACCCATTTTATCATCTTTATATAATAATCATTCACTCAAATTGTGTATATATAGATAGATGAAAGTATGTGACACGAGGACCGATACATCCTCGCCTCTGAGCCTGATAGCCAACTGTATGAGTATCGGTCACACAATTCGTGTACCCTATGGGAGTGGATTGCGCCCTTCTTGTAAAGCAAGTCTGGCCTGACATCAGAGAATCTCCAAGACTCCACGACATGATGAAAGGGAAAGGTTATCACAACCACGCAACGGGGCAATCAATAAAACATAGGTCGGTATAAACGACATCTCATGTTATCATAGCAAACATATAACGCACACACCACTCATGCAAACACCCAATATAGGGATGGTAGCTAAGTATGTCCTACGGACTTACCTCAACCTCGTACAAAGCTCAACCACAATCAACCTCCACTTTTGAGAGAGGGGCACTGCCAAATAACAAGGCAAAGAAAGATATCAACCTCTATTCATGAAAGGGGTCACACCTAGACCCAAGAGATCCATAGGATCATCCTCAACCTAACCTCACAGCCTAATAAACCTCAAAATCTGTACAAGGCATATATCGAGCATAACCTCATCAAAACACATCCACACACCTTTGACATGAACCTATACACTCACACTAGGAAGGGAGGGAACAAGGGCATCCTAAAGAAAGCCTAGAAGCAACACACACCTGCAGAACAAAGTGAAAACACCAGCTGGTGTAAGTTGCAGCAGGGACGGCTCACAGGTGGCGCAGAGGCGGCTCTGGCTGGCGCTGTGGCAGCTATAGGGTGGCGGAGGGGAGACTGGACAGCAGAGGACACCACTTCAGCCCTTTCTTCACTTCTTCCTTTGATTCCTTCACTCCAACACCATATATACAGAAACATACATATATATACATCAACACAAGCCAATCATGGCTGGAGCAAGATCCTAACCTAGTGAATCTAAGCTAGACTAAGGAAAGAGAGGAAAAGATGAAGGAAAGAAGAAAGATAGGAAGGAAAACATGGAAGCTTACGAAGTTGAGCTCTCCATGAGATTAAACACCAGCCCAACGTCAAGCTGGCTCACAAGGCTCAGCAACAACAACCATCAATCATGAGCAACAAAGCCAAGCATAAAGCTCTCAAACTCACACCAAGAAAAGATCCAAGATGATCCAAGAAGAGATGAGAGAAGAAGAAGAAGAAGAAGAACGTAGGGAGAGAAATGAAGCTGTGGAAGGAGAACCCTCGTTAGAAGGAAAGAGAAGAAGGTTATAAAGGGGTGAAAAGGTAAAGCACGGGTTAAAGGGTCAACAAAAACGGCTGCAGCCACACAGAGCCGCAAGGGCGGCTCACAGGCCCGCATGGGCGGCCAACCAGGGGGAAGGGGTGGACCTCTGCAGCTCCAAAGCCTCGCAGCAACTACGTCTCAGCTGAGATACAGGTGCGAGATCTCTCGGAGACGAAGGCTATTACATCTTAGCCCCCTAAGAACAAGTTTCGTCCCAAAACTTGCAAAATCCCAAATCCTCTCGGACCCATAAGCCGAGGTATAACTCTCTCTCTCTATCGGAGGTATCACATCTTCGTTCAAAAGATCATAACCTATATCAATCTATAACCTCAAACACCAACATGGAGGAATCATCAACTCTAGAAAGTAGGGCCATAATGCTACCCAAAGGCGTAGAGGAATCACATCTCTCGCCATACCACATCATAGGCATAGTCGAAGCACATCTCTAGCCAAATCATAATCATAAGCATCGTATGAGGGAATAACATCTCCAATAAACTATGTCCATCAAAGTAGCATGGAGGAAAGAACCATCTCCAGGTGAATCCTAATCACACTCAGATAGCATGGAGGAAATAACCATCTCCAGGTGAATCCTAATCACACTCAAGATCTAATAAGATCATAAATCACATCATAGCTAGCATGGAGTAAACACATCAAGGCATGTAAGCACGTAACCACATAATCATATACTCACAAAGATGGCACTAAGATCTACTCATCGACCCTAGGTGCATCTATCTCAGCATAAAACTCTGGATAGTTCCTTTGGATACTATCCTCAGTCTCCCATTTAGCCTCCTCAGGTCCTCGTCTAGACCATTGTATCCTCGGCATAGGAATGTCCTTCGAATGCAAGCGTCTCACACCTCGTTCTAAGACCGCAATAAGATGCTCAGCAAAGATGTGGTCCAACTCAACCACCAAATCATCATAACTCACAATGTGCCTCGGATCTGGTATGTACTCCCTCGGTTTAGACACATGAAAAACAGGGTGAACACCCTCTAACCTCGGAGGCAATGCTATGTAGGCTGCCCTCCCAACTCTCTCCAGTATCTCGAATGGACCAACATATCGAGGACTCAGCTTCCCCTTTATGCCAAAACGTCTGACGCCACGTGTCGGAGATACTCTCAACCAGACATGAGCTCCTACCCTGAACTCTAGAAGTTGCACCTCCTGTCTGCATACGACTTCTAGCGACCTCGTGCAGCTAGCATCCTCTCTCTAATTAGCGCTACTCGAGCCATATCATCCTGAATCTGCTTTGGCGCTATCCCACTGATACTGATAGGCTCATCCCAAGATAAAGGTGTACGGCTTCTACTTCCATACGTTGCCTTACAAGGAGCCATCCTAATAGATGCATGTCAGCTATTGTTGTATGAGAACTCAACAAGTGGGAGGTAATCAGACCATCCATGTCCCCAATCCAACACATACGCTTGCAACATATCCTCTAGGGTCTGGATGGTCCTCTCAAATTGACCATCTGTGTGGGGGTAAAACGCAGTCATGAAGTGTAGAGTCATCCCCAAAGCAGTCTGAATCTGCTTCTAAAATCTCGAGGTAAACTGTCCATCTCGATCTGAGACGATCGTCCTCGGTACACCATGGAGTCTCACTATCTGCCTAGTATACTCCTCAGCCAATCTGCTCACTGGCCACGTCTCTCTAATATGAATAAAACGTGCCATCTTCGTCAGTCTGTCAACCACAACCCAGATAGCATCAAAACTCCTATTGGGTCTCAAACCAGTCACAAAGTCCATGGAGACGTCCTCCCACTTCCACTGCGGTACTGGAAGCGGATGGAGCTCACCTCCAGGTGTACATGTCCTATCTAGACCTTTGTTTCCAGACCAATCTTCCCTGGGAAAGGTGGTACACCCATATGATGAAATTCCTTCAACCAGGTATCTGGTCGAGGCCCTCCGATGTCCTCTATAGCTCGAACAGTCTCAGCGGCACGTACCGGCATAGCTGACACTTGTGTAGCTCCCTGATCAGAGGTATTTCTATGGTCGCCTATACCCAATCAAAAGTAAATCCCGACTTAGCACTAAAACAAGTATAGTGGTTAAGTAAGGGTCGAACCCAAGAGAGTTAAGGTGTCTTATTAGATGCAATTATCGATTATAGTAACAAGTAACAAAGGGGGGGGGTTTGGTTGAATTGATGCACACAAAGACTTGTGAAAACGATTAATGCGACAAGTAAGACAATGATGGGTGAATCTACACTAGGTTGATTCTAAACATGCAATTGCTACTTTGGTGAGTTCCTATTACAAGTTTTCAAGTAATCTCCTGTTCACGCTAGGATGTAGCACAAAAAGCTTTACATTTATAACTCGAACTAAATCCTAAACTACTTAGCGAAACCCGCAGTGTACGGGACGTTTGTAGTAGGGATAGTATTCCGAGGTCGAACACAAAGACTAAGGTGAGATTGATTCAATTAGTGATTAAGTCTAGTGAAGATCTAGATAAAGAAAAGAGAAAGAAACAAAGAAATGAAAAATCTCAATGTTTTTGGTTGATTTTTTGGTGATCAATCAAAGATCACAATTCATGCAAAGTGAACAATCAACTAAGCTAACAATTCAATTCGAACAAACAAGCTAAAAACGAGATATAGATCAAAGAAAAGAAAGACGGATTCTAGGGGTTAGAAGTTCCGGTTATGGCATAGGACTCAAGTTATCATTCTCTCCTTGGATTAACTATGTTATGTGTTGGGGTTAAGTGTTTCTAGATTGGGATTAATTACCGGGTAGGTCTCATGATCCGCTAGTCCATTCCTAAGGTCTCATTACCGGGTAAGTCTCTAAGATCCTAAGGATAGGAATTCTACACAAACCGGATTGTGACCTAGATATCTAACCTATCCTTACCGGGTAAGTCTCGGAAGGGTTAGTTCTAAACAACCATCCTAGCACACTAAATCCAATGGCGGCTTATGAGGCTCACCACTACCTAAGGTTTGTCATCTTTGATATCTAAGAGCAAGGATTACGGGATAAGTCTCTCCCAACACTTAGTTGCTAACACTAGGTCACCCTAGGATAGATTTAACTCAACAAACACTTAGGATTTCAACATTCTAACAATCTAAGGCTAGATCCATCGAATCAGGTAAGATCACGGTTTGTTCTACCTTTCCACGGCCGAGGTTTGGCAAGAACTACCCGTGATTCCTAGCAGCAGCTATGTTTATGCACACAAGTCATCCAAGGGAAATCTAAGTCTATCCTATCATAGTCCTAGCCATAACCATCCTTTCCTCACCCTAGAACCACATCTATTTAGCCTACAACGTTCATAATAGAAATCGAAATAAACAAACATAAAATCATGACATCCATTTGCAAGATGATGAAGGAAAAGAGATGAACAAGTGAACTAAACAAAACCAAGCTGAAAATAGAATTAGAGTAACTCACAATCCTTCTTAAAGAAGGTTCAAATGGTTCATACAACTCTAGAAATAGAATCCGGAATTCTTCTCTTCAAAAACTATCAAGGTGTGGTAATGGTGTGTGTTCTTCTTCTTCTCTTCAATGGAGCTCTTCTTCTTCCTTTTTGACACTTTCCTTCCTAGAAAGACTTCTTGTTGAGAGTATTTTTGATTGGAGGATTTTTGATAATGGAGAGTTGCTCCAAGATGCTCTTCTCAGCCAATGAAGGACCACTTTTATAACAAATTTTGCATGAGCTGGCCATGAGAGTCGTGGCACAGCTGTCACAAGAATCTGGCAGAATCCACGGGTAGAATCACGGCCGTGGTTTGTGCCAGTGAATCGTGATTTGCTCCAGAAACTTCGCCTTGGATCATTAAGACGTGATTTGGTGCATGGCTTGTCTTGGCAAGGTTCCATGAGTCCTCCTTAGGTTCTAGTTTGCATCCTAATGAGTCCGAGGGTGTGTCATCTTGATGAACGATTCTCAAACGCATCGTTTTAGCTCCTAAATCTCCAAAAATACATATAAAACACGCACAAGTCCGTGTAGACGTCTATCTCGACAAAATACATGAATTGAGTGCAAAACGTCGTGAACTAGTGCTAAACCATGCATGAATGAGTGAGAAATCTATCTAAATGATTACCTAAAACTAAGTCATAAATCGTGTTATCAAAATACCCCATACTTAAGGTTTGCTCGTCCCCGAGCAAATTCCCAACTATAGACTAAGAGATGACATGATTTATGTATGCAGAAAAATGGCAAAATCTTTTTGGGTTTGTGCTTCTATTATTGAATCACCTTCAAAGTCATGTTTCATGGCAAAGGATAAGCAATCATGCATCAAACAAATGAAGACATGGAAAGACAATTGTACTTAACTCAAAAGTATGCATGAAATGTAAAGATGAAGAAGTCAAGAAGATCAAGAGTACATCCAATCTAAATCACTAAGTCTTACAAACATGCAAATAGGTCATAAGGTCTTGTGAAATAAAAGGGTCAAGAAATGTAGTGATTGGGTGGGGATTTCTAGGTTATGTGATGCTAATCCTGGAACGGAACTAACTCCACAATCTTGTCCTCGATCAACTTCCCTCAAGTGTATATTTTTCTCTATCTTTTCTTTCTTTTCTTTTTCTTTTTCTTGTTTTTGAGACAATGACATTGGTGTACAAAAGCCGAAACCTTGGTGATTAGCCGTCCTCGGGCTTTTTCTTAGTTTTCGAGGTGCATCCACACCGGGCACACATACCAAAGCTCGTTAGGACTATTGATTTATTTGACTTTGGCAAGGCACCAACACCCGATTATGTGAAGTGTACCGAGTTACTTGTCATTTAAGCCAACGTCCCCAAGCCTATATTTTTGGCTACACTTTCACAACAAATTCAGCATTTTATGCATGATATTCTTTTCATCAACAACTTCACCCCACACTTGCTTTTCACACACATCAACACACTAGCATGCTCCTATTCCCGGATGGGATGAAAGGGGTCAAATTTATCTCAATTGAGGTGCTCAAACAATCATGATTAAGATGAGAAGTAGAGAAAATGAATTGCCTCATTCATTCCTAGATGGTATGCAAGAACTATCATGTAATTTCGATTTTCGATACTCAATCCATTCTAGGCAAACATCATGATTACAAATCATTCATAGAATTCAAGAGAAGTACGTCATGTCCACGTATGCATTCATTAATTTAACACATGAGGCCATCCATAGCCAATTCACAAGACAAGGTTCATCATTAGGGTCATATCCAAGCCTAGAAAGCACAAAAATTTTTAAATTTTCTGATTTTTTTTGGAATTTTCGAAATATGTATGTACAATGCAAGACATGTGAAGATTTTAAACTATCCTAGATGCTCATCATGCAAAGGATCATGCAAACCCCACCCCATACTTAGAAACACATTGTCCCTAATGTGTAAATGAAGTAAAGAGAGTGAAAGAAGGTTCTCACAATGTAAAAGTGGTTTGCTACAGTATTTGGGATTTCTCAAGTGAATCGATGTTGGATGATCCTATCAACCATGGTAGAGAGCTCTAAGTGTTCATCAAGGCGTCGGGACCCGCGCTAGGCACCGCTAGCCGTCCAAGTTCCGCGTCCGCTCCACCCATAATTGATGAGGGGTTCATCATCATCATTTCTATGTCAAGCAAGGCTTCCAATGCCACTAATGCTCTAGCACACACACAAAGTAGACAAAACACACAAAAAGATAGAAAAAGCTAGAACAAAAGCAAAACAAGAAAGGGAAAATGTTACCAATGGGTTGCCTCCCACCAAGCGCTTCTTTAAGGTCATTAGCTTGACCAAACTCGGGGCGTCTACTCAAGGTAAAGTGGGGCAATCATATCTACCGGAGCTCCCGGGATATACCTCTTCAAATGGTGCCCATTCACCTTAAAGTTTTCACAATGATCCCCTCCAATTTCAATAGCTCCATGGGGAAAGATCTTCTTCACCACATATGGCCCGGTCCATCTTGATTTGAGCTTTCCGGGAAAGAGCCTTAGCCTTGAGTTGAAGAGAAGGACAAGATCTCCTTCACTCAACTCCTTGGAGATGATCCTCTTGTCATGCCATCTTTTGGTCCTCTCCTTGTAAATCCGGGCGTTCTCATAAGCATCCAACCGGATCTCCTCAAGGGCATTCAATTCAAGCAATCTCTTCTCTCCCGCCTCCTTGAGATCAAAATTTAGCCACTTAATGGCCCAATAAGCTCTATGCTCCATCTCCACCGGAAGGTGACAAGACTTGCCATAGACCAACTTGTAAGGAGTGGTGCCAATCGGTGTCTTGAAGGCGGTTCTATATGCCCATAAGGCATCATTGAGCCTCATAGCCCAATCTTTTCTCGTCCTAGAGACCGTCTTCTCAAGAATGGCCTTGATCTCCCGGTTGGAGATCTCCACTTGGCCACTAGTTTGGGGATGGTAAGGTGTTGCCACCTTATGAGTCACCCCATACTTAGCCAAAAGCGCTCCAAAGTTCCTATTTGTGAAGTGCTTCCCTCCATCACTTATGATCACCCTTGGTGTTCCAAACCTAGGGAAGATCACCCGGTTGAAGAACCGCACCACCACCTCGGCATCATTTGAAGGAGAGGCGATTGCCTCCACCCATCTAGACACATAGTCCACCGCCAATAGGATGTAGAGATTTCCACATGAAGAAGGGAATGGTCCCATGAAGTCCACACCCCACACATCGAATATTTCGACTTCTTGGATGTTGTTCAAGGGCATCTGATTCCTTCTTGAGATGTTGCCCGTCCTTTGGCAAGCATCACATGCCGCTACAAAACCTTGCACATCTTTAAACAAGTTAGGCCAATAAAAACCGGATTGTAATACCTTTGCACAAGTTTTGTGTGAACTAGCATGGCCTCCACATGGTAAGGAGTGACAATGCCGGATCACACTCTCTACTTCATCTTCCGGTATACATCTTCTAAACATTCCATCCGGGCCTCTTTTGAACAAGAGTGGCTCACTCCAATAGTAATGCCTCACATCATTGAAGAACTTCTTTCTTTATGCATATGTCAAACCGGGAGGCACTTCCTCACACACTAAGTAGTTCACAATGTCGGCAAACCATGGCTCACTTCCTCTAGATACTTGGAACAAGCATTCCTCCACCATTTGCAATTGCTCATCCCGGAACGAATCATCAATCGGGATGTCATCTCTCTCAAGTTCCAATGGGTTGAGTCTACTAAGGTGATCCGCCACGGAGTTCTCGGATCCCTTCTTGTCCCGGATTTCCAAATCAAATTCTTGTAGAAGAAGGATCCACCGAATCAACCTAGGCTTGGCTTCCTTCTTGGTGAGTAGATAACGGATCGCAGCATGATCCGTATAAACTATGACCTTTGCTCCAACAAGATACGAGCGGAACTTCTCAAATGCATACACAACCGCTAGCAACTCCTTCTCGGTGGTAGCATAATTGAGTTGGGCATCATCTAGCGTTTTGCTAGCATAATAAATGGCATGAGTGCGCCCATCTTTCCTTTGCCCCAAAACAGCCCCAACGGCTACATCGCTTGCATCACACATGATCTCAAATGGTAAACTCCAATCCGGAGGTTGCATGATAGGTGCGGAGATCAAGGCGTTTTTCAACCTACAAAAAGCCTCAAGACAATCTTTGGAAAAGACAAAATCAACATCCTTCATTAATATGTTAGTGAGAGGCTTAGAAATTTTAGAGAAATCTTGAATAAACCTCCGGTAAAAACCGGCATGCCCTAAGAAACTTCTTACCCCTTTCACCGAGGTAGGTGGTGGCAACTTCTCTATCGTTTCAATTTTGGCCCTATCAACCTCAATGCCACGGTTAGACACCAAGTGTCCCAACACAATGCCTTCACTTACCATGAAGTGGCATTTTTCCCAATTCAAGACAAGATTTGTCTCCTCACATCTTTGTAATACTATTGACAAGTTAGCCAAGCAATTATCAAAGGAAGAACCATAAACAGAGAAATCATCCATAAATACTTCCATGATATTTTCTATGTATTCCAAAAAGATAGCCATCATACACCTTTGGAAGGTGGCGGGTGCATTACACAACCCAAATGGCATTCTCCTATATGCAAAAGTACCCCATGGACATGTAAAGGTTGTTTTCTCTTGGTCATCGGGGTGGATAGGGATTTGGAAGAATCTACTATAGCCATCTAGATAGCAAAAATGAGAGTGTTGAGCTAACCTTTCTAGCATTTGGTCAATGAAGGGGAGAGGGAAGTGATCTTTCCTAGAGGCCATGTTCAATTTCCTATAATCAATGCACATCCTCCACTCCGTAACCATCCAAGTCGGGATTAGTTCATTGTTCTCATTAGTTACTACGGTCATCCCACCCTTCTTAGGTACTACATGAACGGGGCTAACCCACTTACTATCCGAAATAGGGTAGATAATTCCCGCGTCTAGCAACTTAATGATTTCCTTTTTGACTACCTCTTTCATTATAGGATTCAATCTCCTTTGATGTTCAATAGAGGGTTTATGATTATCTTCCATCATTATCTTATGCATGCACAAAGAAGGCTTAATGCCAACCAAATCATCAATAGTATAGCCAATGGCTTTCCTATGCAATCTTAGCTCATACAACAACTTAGCAAGTTCATCATCACTCAAGCATGCATCCACAATCACCGGATATGTAGAATCAACACCAAGGAAAGCATACTTTAAATGAGAGGGGAGGGGTTTGAGTTCAAGTTTAGTAGGACCTTTATCGGTTGGAGACGATCCAAATAATGTTGGATGAGATGAATCCAAAGCAAATGAAGACCCTCCATGGCTCCTAGAAGCTTGATCATCATCAAGGGCTGATCCAGGGGAAACCACGGCTGGAACCACGGTTTTCTCAACTTTCACAGCCGTGGTTCTTCCTAAGCCTGCTTCCCGGAGTTGTCCAGAGAGTTTGACGGCCGTGGAACATAAATCTCGACCGTGGAACTTGCAACTGTTCAACACCTCTTCGTGGCCTTCAAATCCTACTCTTGGCTCCTTTTCTAATGCTTCCAAGGCCTTGATCTCTTCATTGCAAGCCTCCTCAACACCTTCCTCCATCATACTTAAGGTAAGAACCTTCTCCAAGGGGTCCTTGATCAAGATCGAGCTCACAACTTCTCTAGACTCTTCTTGCTCGACTATGTTGAAGACATCCTCATCAAGTGTTGGCCCTTTCATCATTGTGGACAATTTGAACTTGATGTTCTCTTCTCCAATGTTGAAGGAGAGAGTCTCATTCTTGCAATCCACTAGGCATCCGGAGGTGGCTAGGAAAGGTCTTCCTAAGATAATGGGAACCGGATAATCCGCCGGAATGTCCAAGACGACAAAGTCAATTAGCACATAGAACCCTCCTAGTTGCACCGGGATGTCTTCTAAAATCCCAACCGGATGAGTGATAGAACGGTCCGCCATGTATAGGGTCATCTTGACCGGTTTTGGCTCTCCTAGCCCAACCTTGTTGCAAAGTGCAAGCGGTATGATGCTTACACTCGCTCCAAGATCACAAAGGGCCTCATACTTCACATCTCCCACTCCAATTGGGACACAAAAGGAGCCCGGATCTCTTAGCTTGGGAGGCATTTCCTCCTTCATTGTTTGAATCAATTCCGAGGATCTCTTGGTCATTCTTATCTCCCCATACTCCTCCAACTTCCTTTTGTTGGAGAGTATCTCTTTCAAGAACTTGCCATATGCCGGCATTCCTAAAATGGCATCCATGAACAGAATGTTAATATGCAAGTTAGACATTAGTTCAAGGAACTTACCAAAATGATTGTCCAAGCGAGCTCTTGCTCGTGATTGAGGGAACGGTAGTGGTGGCTTGTATGGAGGCTGTGCCACATAGATTGGCTCTACATCCTTGCTCTTGCCTCCATCTTCTTGCAACTTTCCCTCTTCTACCACTACTTGCTTTCCCTTAGCATTGTCCTTGGGCAAAGGATCTTTCATACTCAACCCACTCCTCGTTGTAATAGCCAACACTTGGCCTCTTGGGTTGTCTTCGGTTCTTCCGGGAAGCTTTCCCGGATCTCTATGGGCTTCACCCGCTTTTTGGAACACTTGCGCTTCCAAGACTTTTTGGGCTTTAGAGATTGAAGTCACGGTGCTCTCAAGACCACTCAACCTTCCAAGCAATTGCTCAAACATTATTTCGGTTCTATCCTTTTGAGGTTGAGTAAATCCGGGTGGAGGTTCTTGTGAAGCTCTTGGTGGTGGAGTTGTGCTTGTGGAAGCGGGAGGGTTCAAGGCTCCATCCGGGTTAGAGTAAGAAAATCCGGGATGGTTGTGGTTGGGCCGGTAATTGTTGAATTGCCGGTTGTTGTTGAAGTTCCTTGGGCCTTGATAATTGTTGAAGTTGCCCCTTCCCATATAATTCACATCCTACTCCTTGGAAGACAAGTTGGCTTGTGGAAGCACTTGAGGAGTTGCTTGGTTCTTCAAAGTTGTAGCACACAACTCCCTCAAGGACTTCAATTCATTGTTGATGGCGTCAAGCTTGAAATTGTTCATGGTGACCTCACTCACCTCATATGCTTCCGCCTTTCTCCCTTCACTCTTCCTATGGGAGTATTTCTCAATCACTAGAGCTTGCTTCTCCACAAACTCCCAAGCCTCATCTACATGCTTCTCCATAAAAGTTCCACCGGAACGAGATTGGAGCTTGAATTGGCTATCTTCATCAAGTCCTTTGAAGTAGATCTCCAATAGCTCAATTTTCGGTATGCCATGGTGAGGAAAATCTAGGAGAAGATCTTTGAATCTCTCCCAAGACTTGAACAAACTCTCTCTATCCTTCATCACGAAGGCATTGATCTTCCCTCTTAACTCGGTAGTCTTGGAAGGTGGGAAGAACTTAGTCAAAAACTAGGTTGTCATTTCCTCCCAAGTACCAACTCGCCCTTGTGGAATAGATTGATACCAAGCCAAAGCTTTATCCTTAAGAGAGAAGGAGAAAGCTCTAAGCTTATTCACGCTAGGTTGTTGCTCTCCAATCTTGGCGGTCTAAGAGTCTCCATGAAGATCTCATAATTCATCAAGTGTTGATGAGGAGACTCTCCTTCCATCCCTCCAAATTGATTATGCCGGATCATTTGTAGAACTTGAGGGCGGAGCTCGTAGTTGTGGGCTGCGGGATCTCCTAAGTTCGCACCCGGACGGTGTGCTCTTTGTGCCGGATCCATACGTCTCCCTAGGGATTGTGGCTCCTCAAATGCAATGGGAACAACCCTAATATTAGCCGCCGGTTGCGGTTGCACCACCGGTGGTGGGGGAGGTGGAGGTTGTTGACGATTAAGCTCCCCTTGTACAAGGGCTTGCCTAATCTCATCAATCTCTCTCCTAGTTGCTTCTTGCCTCTCATTGGAAAGTCTCCTTTCTTCCTCCAAGAGCTCATCTCTTAGCCTTATTTGCTCTAAGGCTTCATCCAATTCAGCTTGGAGATCTCTTCCGGCCATCTCTTTTCCCTTTTTAATACTCTTGGGTCTAGATCTAAGGGTTTTCTCCGGTTCGGGATCGAATGGAGCTAAATCCTTGCCACGAGATCTTCGCATACACCTAAAGAGTAAGAGATGTCCTGAAAAGCAAAAACATACACCAAAGAGAGATCAAAAGCAACAAGAAAGATCTACACTAATAACAATCACAAAATAGACTCAATCTAGACCTAGTCCCCGGCAACGGCGCCAAAAACTTGTTCACGCTAGGATGTAGCACAAAAAGCTTTACATTTATAACTCGAACTAAATCCTAAACTACCTAGCGAAACCCGCAGTGTACGGGACGTTTGTAGTGGGATAGTATTCCGAGGTCGAACACAAAGACTAAGGTGAGATTGATTCAATTAGTGATTAAGTCTAGTGAAGATCTAGATAAAGAAAAGAGAAAGAAACAAAGAAATGAAAAATCTCAATGTTTTTGGTTGATTTTTGGTGATCAATCAAAGATCACAATTCATGCAAAGTGAACAATCAACTAAGCTAACAATTCAATTCGAACAAACAAGCTAAAAACGAGACATAGATCAAAGAAAAGAAAGACGGATTCTAGGGGTTAGAAGTTCCGGTTATGGCATAGGACTCAAGTTATCATTCTCTCCTTGGATTAACTATGTTATGTGTTGGGTTCAAGTGTTTCTAGATTGGGATTAATTACCGGGTAGGTCTCATGATCCGCTAGTCCATTCCTAAGGTCTCATTACGGGGTAAGTCTCTAAGATCCTAAGGATAGGAATTCTACACAAACCGGATTGTTACCTAGAGATCTAACCTATCCTTACCGGGTAAGTCTCGGAAGGGTTAGTTCTAAACAACCATCCTAGCACACTAAATCCAATGGCGGCTTATGAGGCTCACCACTACCTAAGGTTTGTCATCTTTGATATCTAAGAGCAAGGATTACCGGATAAGTCTCTCCCAACACTTAGTTGCTAACACTAGGTCACCCTAGGATAGATTTAACTCAACAAACACTTAGGATTTCAACATTCTAACAATCTAAGGCTAGATCCATCGAATCAGGTAAGATCACGGTTTGTTCTACCTTTCCACGGCCGAGGTTTGGCAAGAACTACCCGTGATTCCTAGCAGCAGCTATGTTTATGCACACAAGTCATCCAAGGGAAATCTAAGTCTATCCTATCATAGTCCTAGCCATAACCATCCTTTCCTCACCCTAGAACCACATCTATTTAGCCTACAACGTTCATAATAGAAATCGAAATAAACAAACATAAAATCATGACATCCATTTGCAAGATGATGAAGGAAAAGAGATGAACAAGTGAACTAAACAAAACCAAGCTGAAAATAGAATTAGAGTAACTCACAATCCTTCTTAAAGAAGGTTCAAATGGTTCATACAACTCTAGAAATAGAATCCGGAATTCTTCTCTTCAAAAACTATCAAGGTGTGGTAATGGTGTGTGTTCTTCTTCTCCTCTTCAATGGAGCTGTTCTTCTTCCTTTTTGACACTTTCCTTCCTAGAAAGACTTCTTGTTGAGAGTATTTTTGATTGGAGGATTTTTGATAATGGAGAGCTGCTCCAAGATGCTCTTCTCAGCCAATTAAGGACCACTTTTATAACAAATTTTGCATGAGCTGGCCATGAGAGTCATGGCACAGCTGTCACAAGAATTTGGCAGAATCCACGGGTAGAATCACGGCCGTGGTTTGTGCCAGTGAACCGTGATTTGCTCCAGAAACTTCGCCTTGGATCATTAAGACGTGATTTGGTGCATGGCTTGTGTTGGCAAGGTTCCATGAGTCCTCCTTAGGTTCTAGTTTGCATCCTAATGAGTCCGAGGGTGTGTCATCTTGATGAACGATTCTCAAACGCATCGTTTTAGCTCCTAAATCTCCAAAAATACCTATAAAACACGCACAAGTCCGTGTAGACGTCTATCTCGACAAAATACATGAATTGAGTGCAAAAAGTCGTGAACTAGTGCTAAACCATGCATGAATGAGTGAGAAATCTATCTAAATGATTACCTAAAACTAAGTCATAAGTCGTGTTATCATCTCCCGTCTCGATCATATATATGTGTTGAGCCAACCGGCATCAACACATCTTAATAGGTTAGTGTTCCGTAAACCTACAAGATCAAATAACAAGTTAGCTTTCAAACAAAGACTAAGGTATATAAAGAAAAATTTAAAACCGTTAAGCTTATCTTTATATTTGTGTTCCTTTTCTTTAAGTAATTACAACACGTTATTACTAAAAGTTTACTACTAGATTAAAGACCCGAACCCGGAACCTTTTCATCCTAGTTATTTGCATGCACTTTAGAACCTAAGGTGATCAATCTCAAGTAATAGTAAAACATGCAATTAGACAATGGAGATCAAGGAAACACAAAGCATTAATATTAAAGAAAACTTACAACCAAAGTAACAACGCAACTTCAAATCAACCCAATGTAGCAAGGAAGTTAGCAACCCATTACAAAGGTAGCAAGATAATCTAAATGGGAAAAGTGGATAATTTATTGGCTAACAAGATGGATGATTCTATCAATCAACCACGGACTATTTATACTATAAAAGACACTAAATAGGAGTAAATGGCTAGCCCAAAACAACCACCTTTAATGCCATAAAGGTGGTGTAAACAGTCGGAGTAAAGCTTCTGACGTTAAACCGCAGGGGCGGCCTTCAGGAACCGCAAGGGCGGTTTAGGCAAAACGCTTGATCTTCTTCATGGCCGCAGGGGCAACTAGGCAATTCCGCAGGGGCGGATCTTCAATGCTCTTCAAACGTCTGACCTATCAACTTCCTGCCGTTTCTGATTCCAAGCCGCCGGGGCCTCCCTATGTCAACGCAAGGGAGGTGACACAGGTTAAGGCGCAGGCAGGGGCGCTGGTCTTCGTTTCTTCAGGGCAAGTCACCGCAGAGGCGCCAAGGACTAGCGTCGGGGCGGTGACACACTTTATGGCTGGCGCTAGCGAAGGCGTAGGGAGCGCTCCAGAGTAAGGCGTCACTCGTAGAGGCGGTGACAAGGCTCCGCTGGGGCGGTGAGGCAACAGAAGCTTTGCTTCGTGAACGATCTTCACTCCTAAGTGCTTATAACTCCTTCCTTAAGTTCTTTTAGTCTTCTTCTTCTGGACCAAGGAGTTAGTAGCATAAACCGACACAAATGCAATAAAAGGACTCTAAAAACTATCCTAAATGATAGTGATTTCATTACCTATCAAACTCCCCCATACTTAGACCTTTTACTCGTCCCGACTAAAACGAATGACAACAACTAGACTTAAAGGCCTCAGGAAGCATGAGCAAGCAGAAAAGACAATGAAAACAAAAGAAAAGTCAAGAAAGAAAGAAGGAAAAGAGATGAAATGTGAGAAAAAGGGAGAAGCTACCATCCTTATTGCTCCAAGAGTGGCCTACCCGGACAACCTCCTTATGACTCCCCTTCTTATGTCGCCAAACGCCGGAAGGGATACCTACACTCGGTGTCGCTCATTTTGCCAAGGCGCCCTTTCGGGTTTTCACCTTGCCACTCT
The DNA here is from genome assembly GCA_033239125.1 of Fagopyrum homotropicum. Taxonomy (NCBI): domain Eukaryota; kingdom Viridiplantae; phylum Streptophyta; class Magnoliopsida; order Caryophyllales; family Polygonaceae; genus Fagopyrum; species Fagopyrum homotropicum. The sequence continues at coordinate 68,483,173 of BSWB01000005.1, forward strand.
TGTTCTTTTGGTGATCTCATTTTAACTTACATCCCTCAAGTCCAATTTTGTACCAACCTAAGGTTAGTCAGACTACCTTCTTTTTGCCTAAACCGTCCTTTCGGGTTTTCGGTTTATCCAAGGATTTTCATACCTTTTTTCATTTTCTTTGGATTTTTCTTTTTTTTTCTTTTTTTCTATCTGAATTCAAATGCAAGATAAATTAAAACAAATCAAATGGAATTGTACAAGCGATGATAATTCCCTCCCCCATACTTGAAGATCACTTTGCCCTCAAAGTGGAAATGTGTCAAAGATAAATGTGGGAAAGGGTAGAGGAGTATACCACTTAGTGGGGTGGTCCAAATGGACCACCCGGACCCTCCTCCGGTGGGTAAGGAAAATGGCGGAAGAAGTACTCGTGCCGGATGTAGTTGTCATCTATGCGGTCCTGCTGAGCTGTCATCCGACGACCAAAAAGAGGTCTCAAAGCTGGCTTGCCAAGCCAGCTGTTGACCCTCCATCTACTGCTGCTGGGCCGCCTGCCAAGCCTCCTGCCACTGGTCAAAGTGGGAGGTCATGGAGGCGGCAAAGCTGGTCTGCCAGCTCTGATGCTGCTCCAGCATACTCTACTGGTAGTCGGACTGCCAGCTCCAGTGCTAGGTGGTCATAGCCGCCATCTGAGCCTGAAGGCTCGCAAGGGCCGGATTCTCCTTTGGTGCCGCAGTGGGCATCTCCTCGTCGTCTGGGATAGGTAGGTGCTCCTCTTGATGAGCCCCGCTGGAGCTCGCGGCATGCCTCTCCACAATGGCCAGTAGCGGCCTCCTCGGCACGAAGGGATCTACCGGAATGTAGAGCTCGGAGAGCTCATCCCCTAATGGTAAAGGCCGAGGGAGGTAGGTGAGGTGGCTCCCATTCTCCCTGTCTTGTCAGAGGAGCTTGCACCTCCTGAGCATCCCCTCTGTCTAACGAGGGGCGTTCAGCCCGTCCTCTAGCTCGGACAGGTCCATCGCCTGTGAGGCGATCAAGGAGATCACCCCGCCGCCGACAATGTCCCTCGGCTCGTTCCCCCTAATCCGCTTCAAAGCGGCATGGAAGAGGGACGACCAATCCATCACCTCTCGCTCATCGGAAGGTAGGAGTAGAGTAGAGTAGTGGGAGGTCCTTGAGGGCGACCTTGTTTTCCTCTTTTTGTCCACAAAAGACACTCATGAGGATCTTGGAGATGAGCCTCAAGCTAGGGTGAGTGAGTTTTTTGGAGTACTCACCCCCAACATGGAACTCTAACCCGGTAGCTGCCTGGAAGAACTCACAAAGGTCCGGGGTCGGGACTGGATCCCACTAGTTTGCGGAGGGGTTGAGAGTTACCACGAAGGCCTCTTGTAGATCGTTGTAATCAAGTATGCATTTCACCTTGTTGAACTTGAAGGTGAGTCCAATACACACATGGTCTTCCTTCTCCATTGTGAAGGTGGAGAGGAACTGTCTGCTGAGCTCGGGATATGCTGGAGCACTCCTCTGTAGGAAGTCTCCAAGCCCAGCATTCGCCAAAAAAGACTGCATGCTCTCTAGCATGCCAAGTTTCTCCAAGGTAGGAATATGAAAAAACCGAGTTGCATACACAACTCGATCCTGCACAATCCTATAGCGCTCTTTCTTTGCTTCAGACATCTTATATTTCCTTGGTGCTTCCATTCTTGAAGATGATTGAAGCAAAAGATTAGTAAATGTCGAAATAGGGAAAAAAAATCGACCTTTCTGGTGTGTTTTCCACAGGGGCGGCTGAAGTAGGCGCAGGGGCGGTAAGGCGTAGGTGCGGCTGCTTGCAGGCGCGGGGGCGGGAGAAGTGCAGAGGCGATTCCTGGGGAGCGAGAGAAGTGGTGTTGCTGAGGCCGTTCCGTTTACTGCCTTGGTGGTTTAGTCGTTGCCGATGGTGTAGCAGGAGTGGAATGTTTGGAGTGGGTGAGGATGAAGGTTGTAGGAATGTGAGAGAGTAAGGAGGTAGTTGGAGAGGGTGGCGCAAGGACGTCGCGTGTGGTGGCTGGTTGTCGGAGGCAGCGCAGGGGCGTCGGAGAGGTGGTTGGTGATCAAAAGGGCGCAGAAGCGTGAGTGTGGTGTGAGGGAGTAGGGTTTGGAGCGTTTGGTGAAGAAGGAGGGTGGGTGGGGTGTGGTAGGTGTAGGCATTTTTTTGAGATCCTTATTTTTTTTCTTTTCTGGGTAAACCCGGAGGGGCGGGTGCTTGTTGCCGCGGGGGCGGTGACAAGGGAAAGGGGCCACGCAGGTTCAGCGCCGGGGGCGGCCACGAGGATGTGTGTCAAGGATGGCTGCCGCAGGGGCGTAAGGATGTCACCGCGGGGGCGGTGACTGGCATTTTGCAGGCGCAGGCCTAGCGCCGGTGGCGGCGCTGGGCATGGGTGTCAACGCAGGGGCGGGGACACCGAGCCGCAGGGGCGGGGACACCGAGCCGCAGGGGCGGTTTTCTTAACAGAAGCTCCTCTTCTTATTCTTTCGGGTTGCCTCCCGAGAAGCGCCTTTGTTTTACGTCTTTGGCTCGACGTAAGATCTCTACTTCTCTGACTGTGCTTCCTCCAACACCATCTCGTCAATCGGATCATTCTTGACTCCTTTAAGGTAACGCTTTAGCCTTTGTCCGTTTACCTTGAACACCTTGTGCGTTTGGGGATCATAAAGATCCACAGCTCTGTGAGGGTATACTTCGGCTACCACGAACGGCCCTGTCCATCTCAAACCCAGTATACCTACAAAGAGTTTCAAACGTGATTTGAAAGAGAAGTACCTTATTACCTACCTTGAAATCCTTCCGGAGAATGTTTCGGTCATGCCATGCTTTGATCTTTTCTTTGTATGTGGTAGCATGGTCATATGCATCTAGCCTCAGTTCCTCCAACTCTTGCAATTGGAGCTTCCGGAATTCTCCCACTTCCTCTATGTTCATGTTGCACTTCTTTACCGCCGACCAAGGTTTGTGCTCTAGCTCCACCGGTAGGTGACAAGCTTTCCCAAACACGAGCCTAAAAGGAGACATCCCGATAGGAGTTTTGTAGGCTGTCTGATATGCCCATAGGGCGTCATTTAGCCTTGCACTCCAATCCTTCCGTCCGAGAGAAACTGTCTTTTCAAGGATGGTCTTTTTTTCCCGGTTGGATACCTCAACTTGGCCGTTTGTTTGTGGATGATAAGTTGTTGATACTCTTTGGTGGACGTGGTACTTCTTATGGAGAGCCATGATCGTCTTGTTTCAGAAATGGGTACACCTATCACCGATTAAGGCATTTGGAAATCCAAATCTTGCAAAGATATTTTCCTTAAGAAAAGCTGCAACTACTTTTGAATCATCACTTTTGGTGGCCTTTGCTTCCACCCACTTGGAAGCATAGTCCACCGCAAGTAAAATATATGTGTTCCCGAATGAAGTAGGAAACGGCCCCATGAAATCAATTCCCCAAACGTCAAATATTTTACCAAATATAAGAGAGGATTGGGGCATTTCATGTCTCCTTGAAAGATTTCCTACCCTTTGGCGTTTATCACACACTTTGCAAACCGCAAAAGCGTCTCGAAAAATGTGTGGCCAAAAGAAACCGGCATCCAAAACCTTTCTTGCAGTTTTGTTTGCCCCAAAGTGCCCCCCACATGCTTCGGAATGACAGAAGGTTAGGACAGATTGTACCTCATTGTCTGGAATGCAACGGCGAATTACTTGGCCACTGCAATGCTTCCAAAGGTAAGGATCGTCCCAAACGTAGTGTCGAGCTTCAGTTTTTACCTTCTCTCATTGTGCCTTGGTGAAGTCTGGAGGATATTCTTTCCTGACAATGAAGTTCACAATGTCAGCAAACCAAGGTTTAAAAGACTGGATCTTAAGACAAATTGTTCGCCACTTAGCGTACGTGCAAATAAGCTTTAAATTTGTAAAACTAGAATAAAAGCAAGCGAACCCGCAGTGTACGGATCGACGTAGATTAGCAAGTATTCCAGAGTATCGAACACAGGGATTTGGGGGAACAAATTCAATTGTAAAGTTGTCAAGCAATAAAAGGTAAAGCTTTGCAAATATATTGGGAAAACAGCAACCCTAAAGATCAAGGTATCAAATTGTGGCATCGATTCAAGATATACTAAAGAACTAAGGACAGAGTTAAGAGTTGCAAAGGTATATTAAGGTAAAGCAATGTACGGTGAAGTTCCAAAGCTTTATATGACTTATCTAAATACACTCTCTATAAAGGTTGTTGAGGCTTCATTATAGAAAGGATCTAAAGACAAGAATTAATATCAAATACCCAAACTTGTAACCCAAGGATCAAGACTAACTAAACCGATTAAGGTTGTGACACTCGAAATTGAAGTAGAGGTTGTTGAGGCTTCACTACTATCTAGAAAAGACAAGTCAAGACTAGATTAAAGCAAATCTTTAACCTTGGATCAAAGTAAAAGCAAAGTTCGTAAAATGATGTAAATTACGGGTGGATCTTGAGTTGCACGGCCGTGGAACCTCAAGAAAAGGCCATGATTTTGGTTCGTCGGCGAATCTCTCTAACTTTCAGGGTCCAATCTGTTTATGATCAATCTATCATCATCTAAGCCACAACTATCAACCTTTCACCTTAGAATTACTAAAGGGTTTTTAGCCAACAACAGTCATTATGATATCAAATTCAAGTTTAAGAAGAATGAAAGATGAAAACCTTCGAAAACCTTCAATAAACTTCAAATCAATCTCAAATCCACACACAAGGGTAATAATGAAACAGATTCGGAATAACACAAACCAATAACAATCCTTGATAAGAACGAAGAGCGGGATGTCAATCCGTCTTCTAATCGAACCTAGGAATCAAAGGCGCAACTTCCACCACACACAACTTCCAAATCTTCAAGCCTTCGTAAATCTCCGTTAAAAAAGTGCAATTCTCCGCACGTCCAATGAAACCCTAGGAGCGTGCGAGTGAGCGTAAGCGAAGGTGCCAAATTCTCCCTCCTTCAGTCCTTTTATAAGGAAGGATAGAATAGCCGTCCGACCCATATGCGTAAACAATGTGTCCATAATTTATTCGTCAAAAGATTGCCTAAATCACTGTTTCATGGAGTTCCACGGCCGTGGTTTAGAGCGTGGAAGTGGATTACGGTTCTTCACAACTTCCACGACCGTACTTTATACCGTGTAACTCTCTAGAATGCTCAACGTTCATGTTGCCAAGATCCACGGCCGTGGATTTGGGCGTGGACATCTCTACGGCCGTATTTTAGAGCGTTGAAGCATAAATTGCTCGTAGTTTCCTTTGTGTTGTGCCATTCCTCTTCTTAGCATCTCCCTTGGCTTCTTTTATTTGTCCTCAATCCTTAGATGTGCTCAATTCATCTCCATCCTCTCTCAATTGGTTTGGTTTTAGCTCTTATTCGCCTACAATCAACACAAAGCTTATGTAGACCTCTATATCGACAATATAGACAAACTAACTAACAGTTGCTTCAATGCCTTATCAATGAACACTATAATGGATGAAAAACATCTAGAAAACGTGCCTAAAATATCACAATATTTCATGCTAACACAAACCTCTGTCGACTATTCCGTAGGGGCGTCTAGACTGAGCCGTAGGGGTGGATGGCCGCAGGGGCGGCTGGTGTGAGGCGCGGGGGCGGTCACACAATAGAAGTTGTGTAAAATGTATCGTCTAGAAAACTTCCGGCAGTCTCTTTTCTTTTTATGGATCGTCCTCTTCTTTCACTAGTGTGCTCAAATGATCGGCCACCAGGTTCTCAGCCCCCTTTTTGTCCCTTATCTCTCGGTTAAACTCACTTAGAAGGAGCACCCATCGAATCAACCGTTATTTTGCTTCCTTCTTCGCCATGAGGTACCTAAGGGCTGCATGGTCAGTGAAGATAATTATCTTTACCCCAAGTAGGTATTGCCTGAATTTCTCAAGGCAAAAACCACCACTAACATTTCCTTCTCGGTGGTGGAGTCATTCCTTTGTGCTCCATTGAGTATCATAGACGCATAATGGATCACATGAGAAGCCCGTCCGTCTTTCTTTCCTAAGAAGGCTCCAACGGCGTAATCACTGGCGTCACACATGATTTCAAAAGGGTTCTCCCAATCCGGAGAACGGATGATTGGTGCGGTGGTAAGACATGCCTTCAAAGTGTCGAAAGCTTTCTTGCAATTCTCATCCACTATGAAGGTGACGTCTTTCTTGAGCAATTCACATAGGGGTGCCGAGATCTTTGAAAAATCTTTGATGAAACGTCGGTAGAAACCTGCATGACCAAGAAAAGATCGGATTTCCCGAACATTAGTAGGATAAGGTAAATTTTTAATTACATCAACCTTTGCCCTATCTACCTCTATCCCTTTTGATGATATTACATGTCCTAGCACAATTCCATGTTCGACCATTAAATGACATTTTTCCTTATTAAGAACCAAATTGGTTTGAACACATTTTTCAAGAACAAGTTTCAAATGCCCCAAACATGTGTCAAAACTGTCTCCATGGACGGTAAAATCATCCATGAAGACTTTAATGAAATTTTCTATGTATTTTGTGAAAATACTTATCATGCATCGTTAAAAGGTGCAGGGTGCGTTGCAAAGTCGAAATGGCATTCTGCAGTACGCAAAAGTGCAAAATGTGCAAGTGAACGTCGTCTTTTCTTGATCTTCTAGTGCGATGGCTATTTGGAAATATCTCGAATATCCATCCAGGAAACAATAGTACTGGTGGCCTGCAAAACGTTCCAACATTTGGTCAATCAAAGGTAATGGGAAATGGTCTTTTCGTGTTACCTTGTTGAGCTTGCGGTAGTCAATGCAAACTCTCCATCCGGTTTGTGTTTTGCTCGGAACCATCTCTCCATGTTGATTTTCCACCATGGTGATGCCTCCTTTCTTTGGAACTACTTAGGTTGAACTAACCCAAGTGCTATCTGAGATAGGGAAGATCATATCCGCTTGGAGGAGCTTCAACACTTCCTTTTTGACCACATCCATCATCGGCGGGTTCAACCTCCGTTGCAGTTGCCTAGAGGGTTTGGCTTCATCCTCAAGTAAGATCCTATGCATGCAAGTGGAAGGTCATATCCCTTTGATGTCCGCAATAATTCATCCAAGGGCCGTCTTGTGCTCTTTTAGTACCTTCACCAACTTTTCTTCTTGACCGGTAGTCAACTTGTTGGAGATGATCACCGCAAGGTAATGTGTTCTCCAAGCAAAACGTACTTGAGGTGTGATGGAAGGTCCTTTAGTTCTATTTCAGGTGCCTGCACTATAGACGGAACAAGCTTCTCGCTTGGGGTTAGTAAAGTGGGCCCAATGGCCAAATTGGAGATAGATAGCCTTTTATGCCCATCTAATCGCGCTAGGACCTCTTTCATGCTAGATGTTAATACATATTCTGCTTTAAACTCATCAATGTCATGCTCAATTACATTTTTCAGTTCATCAACAACAGAGTTATCAAAAACATCTTGCACAAAAGGTTCAACAATGTCAATAGCACATAAAGAATGATTATCAATAGGAAATCTCATTGCATCATAGATGTCAAATTCCACTACTTCTCCATCAAACTCCATGGACAATTTGCCTTTAACATAATCAGTTTTTGTCCTAGCAGTTTTTAGAAATGGCCTACCCAACAGAATGGGCGCAACATGTGAATCATTTTCCATATCCATTACAAAGAAATCAGCAAGAAATATTAGGTTGTCTACCATTACTAACACATCTTCAGTTATACCTTTCGGGTACACATTAGATCTATCAACAAGTTGTACTACAATCCTAGTTTCCATTAATGGCCCAAGGCCAAGCGATTTGTAAATCGAATATGGTAAAACATTGATAGAAGCACCAAGATCAAGCATTGCTTTGTCAAAGCGGGTTTCCCCTATAACACAAGGAATACTTGCCATGCCCGGATCGCTGCACTTCTTGGGCATTCTCTGTTGGAAAACAGCCGACACATGCTCACTTACTTGCACATTTTGTTTCCGCTTCAGCTTTTGATTCCTCTTGATAGTGCAAAGTTCCTTCAAGAAACGAGCGTACTTGGGAATACTTTTCACCAACTTAAGGAGTAGAATGTTTACATCGCATTTGGAGAAAGTCTCAAAGAGGTCTTTGTCCTCAATGATTCTTCTCTCCTTCAGAGCCTCAGGAAAAGGAGCTGGTGGTTTCTTAGAGTACAGTGGCGGAAAGTTAGGCCGGATATAAGAATCCTTCTCAACAGAACCTTCTGTTGTGTTTTCCGCAGGGGCGTCAACTTGTATGCACAGGGGCGGCTCAGGGGTTTTCACCGCAGGGGCGGGGACCTCCAGCCGCAGGTGCGATGTCCGCTCTGTGCTGGGTGCAATTGCAGCCGTAGGGGCGGCTTTGGGTGCGGTAAAATCGACAGAAGGTTTGCTTTGTGATTCTTTTGCTGGTTTTTGTTGGATTTGTTTCCCACTCCTTAATGTTAGGGCACTAACATTCTCCTTGGGGCTTATAAACATCTGGGAAGGCAATCCTCTGGAAAGTCTTGATTCGGTCCTTGAAATGGCTTCCGCCATTTGACCAACCTGTTTTTCAAGGTTCTTGATGTTGGATTCTGTTGTTAGGACATGAGTAGCAAAGTGTTTAGTCAAAACCTGCAACATATCTTCAATTGATTGATACTTACCTTGACGGGGCTGTTGTTGTTTGTTTTGTTGATCCCTCCAACGAAAGTTCTGTTGGTCACTCCAGTTTGGCATGAAATTTTGTGCATAGGGATCATTCATAGGCCTTTGTTGCTATGGTTGTCCATAACCCATTGCGTTCACCTCAGCATCGTCATGCTGGACTTGTGGACACATGTCCGTTGGATGATATGGGTCAGCACAAACTCCACAAGCTTTGAGCTGCTGTGTGGTTCCCATAAGTGTTAGTCTCTTCACCATTTCCTTCTGTTCTGCGAGCTCGGTGGGAATCTCACTCTTCCCGGAATTCACAGCATGAACTCCTTTCTTGGACGGGGTCCTTCCAAAGTTCCGAGTTCCTTCCGCTAGTTCCTGTATCTTTTCCAAAGCAAGGTTAGGAGTAGAGTTAAGAATATTACCTCCGTAAGCCGCATCGACGATCCTCCTTTCATTGTCTAGCAAGCCATTGTACAAGTACAAGACTAGATCTTGAGTTGAATATCCGTGAAAAGGACAGCTGGATCGGAGACGTGCAAACCTTTCGAAGTACTCATAGAGTGTTTCGTTCGCCTCTTGCTCGATGTTTCTTATAGCTTTCTTCAAGCTATTTGCCTTCTTGGTTTGGAAGTATTTCTCCAAAAACGCCTTGTGAAGGTTTTCCCAAGTGTCGATGCTCCCGGATGGAAGGTGGTAATACCAATCATCCGCGGAATCTTTGAGTGTGAAGCCGAATGCCCTCATCTTGATTTGTTCTTCGATAATGTTGCCCGGCTTCATGCTCATACACACGGTATGGAACTTCCCAAGGTGTTTGACTGCGTCTTCACCACTTAGCCCATGGAAAGATGGAAGCAAGTGAATGAGACCCGGCTTGAGCTCAAAATTGACTCCTTCCCCTTAAGTCGGTATAGTGACCGCAAGGGGGTTTTGACCCAAGGTGGGCTGCATGAGTTGACGAATTGTACGGTCAGCCATCTCTTGTTGAAGTTGTTGTTGTCTTCGTTGCCGGATGTGCGTCCTCTCAATTTCTGGATCAAAGGTAGCAAGATCGGAGTTAGTAGCACGGGTTTGAACCATAAAAATGGTTCAAACCAATAATCAATAATAACAATAAAACACTAAAAATCCCCGGCAACGGCGCCAAAATTTGATCAGAGGTATTTCTATGGTCGTCTATACCCAATCAAAAGTAAATCCCGACTTAGCACTAAAACAAGTATAGTGGTTAAGGGTCGAACCCAAGAGAGTTAAGGTGTCTTATAAGATGCAATTATCGATTATAGTAACAAGTAACAAAGGGGGGGGGTTGGTTGAATTGATGCACACAAAGACTTGTGAAAACGATTAATGCGACAAGTAAGACAATGATGGGTGAATCTACACTAGGTTGATTCTAAGCATGCAATTGCTACTTTGGTGAGTTCCTTTTACAAGTTTCAAGTAATCTCCCGTCTCGATCATATATATGTTGAGCCAACCGGCATCAACACAACTTAACAGGTTAGTGTTCCGTAAACCTACAAGAACAAATAACAACTTAGCTTTCAAACAAAGACTAAGGGATATAAAGAAAAGATTAAAACCGTTAAGCTTATCTTTATATTTGTGTTCCTTTTCTTTAAGTAATTACAACCCGTTATTACTTAAAGTTCACTACTAGATTAAAGACCCGAACCCGGAACATATTAATCCTAGTTATTTGCATGCACTTTAGAACCTAATGTAGCAAGGGAGTTAGCAACTCATTACAAAGGTAGCAAGATAATCTACATGGGAAAAATGGATAATTTGTTGGCTAACAAGATGGATGATTCTATCAATCAACCAAGGTCTATTTATACTACAAAAGACACTAAATAGGAGTAAATGGCCGGCCCAAAACTGCCACCTTTAATGCCATAAAGGTGGTGTAAACAGTCGGAGTAAAGCTTCTGACCTTAAACCGAAGGGGCGTCCTTCAGGAACCGCAGGGGCGGTTAGGAAGAATCGCTTGATCTTCTTCATGGCCCCAGGGGCGGCTAGGCAATTCTGCAGGGGCGGATCTTCAATGCTCTTCAACCATCTGACCTTTCAACTTCCTGCCGTTTCTGATGCCAAGCCGCCGGGGCGTCCCTATGTCAACGCAGGGGCGGTGACACAACCTCTTCATCTTCCAGCTCCCAGGTTAAGGCGCAGGCAAGGACGTAGTAGAAGGCGCAGGGGCGCTAGTCTTCGTTTCTTCAAGGCAAGTCACCACAGGGGCGCCAAGGAGTGGCGCCGGGGCGGTGACACACTTCATGGCTGGCGCTGGCGAAGGCGCAGGGAGCGCTCCGGAGTAAGGCGTCACCCGCAGGGGCGGTGACAAGGCTCCGTTGGGGCGGTGAGGCAACAGAAGCTTTGCATCGTGCACGATCTTCACTCCTAAGTGCTTATAACTCCTTACTTAGCTTCTTTTAGTCTTCTTCTTTTGGACCAAGGAGTTAGTAGCATAAACCGACACAAATGCAATAAAAAGACTCTAAAAACTATCCTAAATGATAGTGATTCCATCACCTATCACTCCCTGAGACATCTCAGATGATTACTCATGCCCTGGTATATCTGGGTCCTGTTTGCCAGCTCTGACAGCCTCCTCAACGCGTGTAATGTATTCTCTAAACTCTGGCCCCCTCATGGAGACACGATCCGAGTCATCAGACTGGGCTCGATGTGAATGATGTCTCCTCGATCCACCACTCCTCGTCTTTGGGACGACACTCTCAGCGACCTCCTCATGTACCTCCTCCACCACTGGTGGATCAGCAGTGGGAACGGGTCCCTCTCCTATCACGCTCGGAGGAAGAGGTGGTCTACCTCTACCACGGCTTACAGCAACAGTAGCTCTAGTCCGAGCAATCTGCGGGGTATGCACACCGAACTTATAAGGCTCTATATAGGCCATATGTATATATATATATATATATATATATATATATATATATATATATATAAATATATATACTTAACCCATATACAACCAAAAGGTAATAACATCATAGCCGAGTATAAACTATAACATTCTCACACAGGAGGAAACAAAAGATCATCCTCACGTAGGAGGGAAAAGAAACAATCCCAAAAGACAACAACCATCCTATGTACGAGAGGTCCTCGGCCTGCCACTCTTCTAGATCACCCAGTAGCACGCCTATCATGTAGGGCATACAACATGGTAATAAACCATTAGCTAACCATACATATATAAGGTAATGCATAAGCACAAACACAATCATGGAAGATAAACACATCAACATGCTATCACACATTTACCCATTTTATCATCTTTATATAATAGTCATTCACTCAAATCGTATATATATATATATAGATAGGTGAAAGTATGTGACACGAGGAGCGATACATCCTCGCCTCTGAGCATGATATCCAGTTGTACTAGTATCACTCACACAATCCGTGTACCCTATGGGAGTGGATTGCGCCCTTCCTATAAAGCCAGTATGGCCTGACATCAGAGAACCTCCAAGACTCCACGACGGGATGAAAAGGAAAGGTTATCACAGCCATGCAACGGGGCAATCAATAAAACATAGATTGGTATAAACGACATCTCATGTTATCATAGCAAACATATAATGCACACACAATTGATGCAAACACCCAATATAGGGATGGTAGCTAAGTAAGTCTTACGGACTTACCTCAACCTCGTACAAAGCTCAACCACAATCAACCTCCACTCCTGAGAGAGGGGCACTGCCTAATAACAAGGCATAGAAAGATATCAACCTCTATTCATCAAAGGGGTCACAGCTAGACCCAAGGAATCCATTGGATCATCCTCAACCTAACCGCACAAATTAATAAACCTCAAAAGCCGTACAGGGCATATGTCGATCATAACCTCATCAAAACCCATCCTCACACCTCTAGCAAGAACCTATACACTCACACTAGGAAGGGAGGGAACAACGGCATCCTAAAGCAAGCCTAGAAGCAACACACGCCTGCGGAACCAAGTGGAAACATCAGCTGGTGCAGGTGGCCACAGGGGCGGCTCACAGGTGGAGTAGGGGCGGCTCTAGCCAGCGTTGGGCCGACTGCAAGGTGGCGTAGGGGCGGTTAGACAGTAGAGGACACCACTTCAGCCCTTTCTTCACTTCTTCCTTCCATTCCTTTACTCCGTCTTCACTCCAACACCATACATACATAAACATACATATATACATAAACACAAGCCGATCATGGCTGAAGCAAGATCCAAGCCTAATGAATCTAAGCTAGACTAAGGAAAGAGAGGAAAAGATGAAGGAAAGAAGAAAGATAGGAAGGAAACCATGAAAGCTTACCAAGCTGAGCCGTCTAGGACATCAAACACCACCACAACCTCAAGCTGGCTCACAAGGCTCAGCAACAGCAACCATCAATCATCAGCAACAAAGCCAAGCATAAAGCTCTCATACTCACACCAAACTCAAGAAAAGATCAAAGATGATCCAAGAAGAGATGAGAGAAGAAGAAGAACGTAGGGAGAGAGATGAAGTTATGGATGGAGAACCCTCATCAGAACGAAAGAGAAGAAGGTTATAAAGGGGTGAAAAGGTAAAGCACGGGTCAAAGGGTCAACAAAAACAGTTGCAGCCACACAGAGCCGTAGGGGAAGATAACAGGCATGCAGGGACGGCCAGCCAGGGCGTAGGGGCGTCCCTCTGCAACTCCAAAGCCTCACAGCAGTTGCGTCTCAGCTGAGGTGTAGGTGCAGGATCTCTCGAAGACTAAGACTTTTATAGTTAGCTTTCAAGACACATCATCAAATGGAGCTCAACTCACCTCGCTTAGTAATGAAGTGAAAGAATTGAAGGAGCTTTTAGTAGCTCAAACGAATAAGGAGTAAGATGGTGGATACCAAGGAAGAAACAACTATCAAGGGCCGCGGAACAACAACTACAACAATAACAAAAACTCCAACAACAACAATTGGAGATCAAATCAACAAAATTCTGGTAACCCTTATTCTCATGCTGAAAATGCTCTTAACGCCCCCTCTTCTTCTTCTACTCCATTGAGAAGCCAAGAGCCTGCATCAAGCTCGTCCCAGCCACAAAAGAAACCTGACCCTGTGCTGGAGGAAATATTGATCAAGCTCAACGCTATGGAGATATCTATGAATTCATTTTCGAAAGAACAAAAAGACTTGGAACAATAATTTTTCAACAAAGCGAATGAAGCACCAAGAGATCTTGGGAAGCTCCCAACAAGGACAGAGAGCAACCCAAAAGGGAAAATCATGGCTATCACAACACGCAGTGGATTGAAGACTGCAGATCCGGTATCTCGGTCAGACCGCGATCACTCGAGGAACACCTCGGTCGAGGTGCCAACCGAGAGGGAGCTGTAGAAAGCGAAAGAAAAATCTGAAGTTTATGTTCCACCTCCTGCTTATAAACCACCACTCTCGTTCCCTCAGTCAAGGGCGCGGGCACATCTAGACTGGCACTTTGGTAAGTTTCTAGACCTTATGAATAAGATACATATTAACATCCCTTTCATTGATGCCATTCTAGTGATGCCCGCCTATGGGAAGTTTCTGGAAGAGATCTTATCATGGAAGAGGAAACTGGAAGACTTTAGTAAAGTAAGGATGACATCTAGATCTTCGGAGCTCATTCGAATCATGAAGGAGAAGATGCCACCCAAATTGAGAGATCCCGGTTCATTTTGCATTCCCATCCAAATTAGGGATGTGACTTATGATCCGCTTTGTGATCTAGGAGCCAGCGTGAGCATCATTCAACTGGAGCTTTGCAAAAAGTCGGCCTTGGAGAGCCCAAGCCCGTGAAGATGACGTTATACATGGTGGATCGCTCCATTACCCGTCTCCTTGGTATCTTGGAGGACGTTCCCATCAAGTTAGGTAATTTCTACAACCTATAGACTTTGTTGTGCTTCACATTCCCGCAGATTATCCCATTCTTATCATTCTCGGGAGACCATTTCTAGCAACATCGGGTTGCAACGTTAATTGTAAGAACGCCAAGTTGAAGTTCAACATTGGTGGCGATCATGTGGAGTTTGCATTGTTGGCTGCAATGAAGGGAGAACCGCTAGAAGATGACATCTTCAACATCTATGTGAAGAAGATTCTCGAGAATTGGTGATCTCTATCCTTATTAAAGATCCTCTTGCGAAAGTTTTGAGTTTTAGTATGATGGAGGAAGGTATAGATGTCTTTTGTGATGCAGATGTGCTAAGCTTTGAAGCATTGGAGGCAGATCCAGGAGCTAGATTTGATAAACTGATTCAGGAGAAGAAAAGCACGTTATGTTTTGGTCCCAGTTCCAGTACCTTAACCGAGACACTTTTCGGAGCAAACGAGGTGATCTTATCTGAAGAACACCTCGGTCACCCACCTCGGACCCTGACCAAGATAGCTGGCGAGATGAAGTTAACTGAGACTTACGTCAGTCCAGCACTTCGATCTATATCTTATCCACTGGAGAGAGAAGGTACAGATCCACCTCAGAAAGCACCCCTAGTTCTGGTGCTTAAACCACTCCCAACTCACTTGAGGTATGCTTTCCTTGGTCCGGACTCTACCTATCCCGTTATTGTTAATGCTTCTCTTTTTGAAAATGAATTGTCTAAACTGATGCATGTGCTGATGAAACATCGAAAGGCTTTGGGTTATACTATTGATGATCTTGTTGGCATTAAGCTTTTTTTTGCATGCATAAGATACTAATGGAAGACGATCATAAGACTTTACGGGAACCTGAAAGACGGTTAATTCCGATCATGAAAGAGGTTGTGAAGAAGGAGATTATTATGTTGTTGGATGCAGGTATCATATTTCCCATATCGGATAGCAAATGGGTGAGCCCGGTGCATTTAGTTCCAAAGAAGGGAGGGATGACCGTTGTGACAAACAAGAAAAAAGAGTTAATTCCTACTAGGACCGTTACGGGCAGAAGGATGTGCATTGACTATAGGAAGCTGAATGTGGCCACTCGAAAGGATCATTTCCCGCTTCTATTCATCGACCAAATGCTCGAATGGTTAGCTCAACACTCCCATTTTTGCTATTTAGATGGTTATAGTGGCTTCTTTTAGATTCCTATCCATCTGGATGATCAAGATAAGACCACTTTCACTTAAACATGGGGGACATTCGCTTATCGGAGGATGCCATTTGGATTGTGTAACGCATCTGCTACTTTTCAGCATTGTATGATTGTTATCTTTTCTGAGTATATTGAGGAGATCATGGAGGTATTCATGGATGACTTTTCGGTATATAGTTCCTCTTTTGATGACTGTTTGGCTAACATTTCTACAACGTTGTTAGGACACTAATCTTGTTTTGAATTGGGAGAAGTGTCACTTCATGGTTAGCGAAGGAATTGTTCTAGGACACCTCGTTTCCAACTGAGGTATCAAGGTCGATCGAGCTAAGATCGAGACTATTGAGAAACTTCCTCCCCCTTGTTCTATTAAGGGTTTGTGGAGTTTTCTCGGGCATGCACGTTTCTACTAGAGGTTCATCAAGGATTTCTCTAAAATCTCTAAACCGCTCACTAATCTTTTGAATAAAGATGCTATTTTTGAGTTTTCGCATGAATACCTTGACGCTTTTTACAAGATAAATGAAGCATTGATTACCACTCCCATCATTCAACCTCCTGATTGGACCTTGCCCTTCGAGATCATGTGTGATGCTAGTGATGTGGTCGTAGGAGCTGTACTTGGACAAAAGAAGGATGGCCGGACCAACGCCATTTACTATGCTAGCAAGACCCTAGATGAAGCTCAACTAAACTACCCCACCACCGAAAAGGAGCTTTTGGCAGTTGTTTATGCTTTTGATAAGTTTCGCTCCTACTTAGTGGGAGCGAAAGTTATTGTTTACACTGACCATGCAGCAATTTGTTACTTGCTAGCTAAGAAAGATGCCAAGCCGCGCCTCATTCGTTGGATTCTCTTGCTTTAAGGGTTTGACCTAGAGATTTGCGATTAGAAGGGATCCGAGAATTCTGTTGCAGATCACCTCAGAAGGCTACCTCCCACCTTGCTCGAGAAGGATGACCTACCCATTGTTGATTCGTTTCCCGATGAGCACTTGCATATTATAGAGCATTGGATGGAATCCTTCGTTTCACCTCATGATGAAGATGAAGTATGGGGCGAGCACGCCTTACACACTGATTGAGGATGACGTACGGTCCAGCTAACGACCTTAAACCAAGCGCTTCTTGGGAGGCAACCCAAGGTATTTCTTTCTTTTCCCTTTTCTAGCTTAGTTTAGATAGTTTGCTTCGTGTTTTTGCGTCCTCTAGATAGGAATAAGGTACTCTCTAAGAAGAAATTACAACTCATGAGCTACATGGAAGGATTGATGTTCGAGAAGTTGAGAAAACGGAGCTTGACTGAGATATATCTCGGATGGTGTCAGAACGCCTCGACCGAGATGTTCTTCGCCAACCGAGTTGGTCTTATCTTGGAGTTGTTTCTTATTTCTTTATGCAGTTCAGCTTTGTTCGGTGAGTATTCTGTTTTCTAGACTCATATTTGACCCATTGGACAATGTGTCCCAAGTATGGGGTATTTGGATATTCTATGTGACTTATTTGTATGGATGCACCGAGTAAAGTGTGGAATGGGCCACATGCAAAATCCGCTCACTCAACTCTTTGTCCGACGGTACACATACACGCCCCTAACCTCTTAATAATCCGCTTGCCCCTACGGTAAACTACGGTGCTCAACCTAGGACATCTTGTCACGGATCCTCATTAAAATGGGGCAACCCTCCTACTTCTGCTGGATCTCTTTGGACAGGTAAGGTAACATCTCTAACTCGGACAAACGGCAGTCCGTATCCGGAAATCGGATATGCATCTCTAACTCCATCAACTCCCGCTACAATTGAGGCTGAAGCGTCAGCCGAACTATCGCCTCCTCACGAGGTGTCCTCCTACTGAAGGCATCGGTGACTACGTTCACCTTCCCTGGATGGTACAAAATCTCCAATTCAAAGTCGTAAGTAAGATCTTACCATCTCCATTGGTGGTTATTCAACTCCCGTTGAGTGATTGTATGCTTCAAACTCTTATGGTCTGTGAAGATCTGACATGTGGCGCCGTACAAGTAGTGTCGCTAGATCTTCAGGGCATAAATCCCAAGTCTAGCTTGGAGGCGTCATTATAAACTACAAAATCCTCTACGCCCTCAGGCTGGGATAACACGGGAGCAGAGGTCAACCTCCTCTTCAGCTCCTCGAAGCTGCGCTGACATGGCTCGGATTAGACGAACTTAGTAGTCTTCCTCAGCAAGGAAGTGAGTGGTCATGCAATCATGGAGAAACCCTCAACAAATCGGCAGTAGCATCCTAATAAGTCCAAGAAACTGCGCACCTCCTTGACCGTCCTAGGAGGCGGCCGTTAAGAAACGGACTCTATCTTCGCCGGGTCAACCATGACACCCTCGGCGGAAACTATATGACCAAGGAATGCCACCTCGGACATCCAGAACTCGTACTTAGAGAGCTTAGCGTAAAGCTGTCTATCTTGAAGGACTCGAAGAGGACCGGTGCACCCCTAGGGGAAACGCTCGGGCGTATGAAACCCTTCTCGGCTAACTCCTCGATCTACTTCTTCAGCTCCAGCATCTCGATCGGCGCCCTGCGGTATAAAGCCTTGGAGATCGGTCTCGTGCCGGGCTCCAACTCAATAGCAAAATCAAGACTCCTCTGCGGTGGTAGTCCGGGTGGCTTCCCGAAAACGTCCTCAAACTCGCATGCCACGGGAATCTCCTCCAACGATGGTCCTGCCTCCTCCTTCTTGGAACAACACTACAAGGTCTCGTATCTATGCCCGATAAGTCTCACAACTCGGACCGTGCTAATGACTGTACCGGCCTTTCCGAGGTCCCAACCTCGGAAAATCACCTCGTGTCCCGTCTCTGTAGTGACCGTCATAGTCCTCCGGCTGATGTCAAAATGGCTCCATGGCAGTCCATCCAATCCATTCCTAGGATGACTTCTTCATGCACTAAGTGCATGACATTGAAGTTGGCTAACCAATCACGGTTTCTTAAACGAATGGGACAACCGTGTACCTCTTGGGTACCATTAACCTTACATCCGTCGGGTAACCCTACAATGAAATGTCTCCCCTCTACCGTAACTAAGGGCAACCTAGCTACACAATCATCGAATATAAAAGAGTGCGTAGCACCCGTATCAAATAATACTCGAACCGGAAAGCCGTGAATCTGATCGAATGCCTACATCGACTATTGAAACAAGTCACTGGTGGCCTCCAACACGCAATCCTAATGTTTTTGTACTCTCCACAACTGAAGCACTCCGTCCCCGATCGAATGCCTACATCGACTATTGAGGACCAGAACGCCCTTGAGTTTGGCTACGTCCCTGACCTGAGGCTCCTGCCCCTAAACTAGCTGGTGATGTCCTCTGCCTCTTGTTCGGCCCTCCGGACTGTGCCACTCTCCTAGACCTTCGTCGGCCTCTCTCAAAGGCCGAAGCTTAGTCTTGATACTCCGTCAGGGAGTCATAATGGAATCCCGCAAGGTAAGCAGGGGTTGACTCCCTCAATCTTCGTGAAAAGAGATAGACATGCTGGTCCACCGGAGGTGCGGTGGGACCCAACAAAGCTAGGTCTGCCCGAGACCGTCTAATAGCCTTGATGATCGGGGCTTCCTCAAATCCCGCCTCCAAAAAGTCCTTGACTATGTCTCTCCTTAGTGAATCCGGGCAAAAACTCTCCCTAACAAGACTCAACAACTGATCCAACCTGGTCACTGCCTCGAACTGTCCTCCACCATAATTGGTCCTGATCTAGGAATAGCTTCTAGACTATGTCAACATGCCTCTCCTCCGGGCAACGGATCGCCTTTAAGGCGGACTCCACGTGCCCAATCCAGTGGGCGACCTCTAACCCCACCTTCCCGTCGAAGTAGGGTAGATGCTGCTAGTTGAAAGCCTTCCACCATGAATCAGGTCTTGGTGACCTCAACTCATCTCCCGCCCTAACAACATCAATGATTGGCCCGGGTGCCACTATCCCAGGTGCAACTATCTCTGGTACAACCCTTATTTGAGTCACCCTCTCCGAAACCTCAATTGATCTCGTAGGTGCTGGTGCAGGTGTAGGTGATGCTCCCGTCCTAAACACCTCCTTAACCTGCTGAACGTAGTCTCTAAACACGAACACCCCAATAGATGCTCCCCCGGTACTAGTAGATGGAGAAGTTTGTGCACCAAACCTCGCAACTGTCCTATCCCTAGCCTCGGGAATGAAACTCTCTGCGACGTCCTCTACGGGAACCTCAGTTGCTCACGGATCCACAAATGGCGGGTCCGCAATGGTGATACGTCCTCGACCTCTAGCTCTTGGAGGTCTCCCTACTCGTCCCCGTCCCCGTCTAGGGACGGTAGGAGGAGGAGGGGATCTATCCCTACCCGTTCCTATGTACGCGGTAGCTCTCGTGCGTGCCATCTGATATCGTATGGCGTTTATTTATATGTGAACATATATTATAACATACGATCCCAATACGGTAAAAACTTAAGAAGCATAATGATAAGCATGGTCCAAATATACAAACAAGGCATAAGAAGCCCAAAACAAAACGAAGGCCACATATAACTATGTACATATAGATCCAAAATGTCCTAAGTCCATATATATAACTATGTATATACATCAGCCAAATCCAAAAGTCGACATCGCCGAATTCCGCAGAAGGAGTGGTGGCCCCGTACATTCTAACCCAGACCCGACTCATGCACATGATTTTGAAAATGAAAAGTCAGAACCCGTGTGGGTTCTGTTTATTGCTCATTCGGCCTTTAAAAGATTTTGAGTGCCATTGTTTTCAACCTAGGGCTTTGATACCATATTGTAACACCCTGAATCCGCGGGATTCGGGGCACCACGTGCGGAGACCTCATAATGGCTCCCGACCCTTAGCTTGAAAACAATTTCACCTGACCTTTCTAATAAGGAACAAATCGGTTTAAAACCGTTAGCTAATATTCAAGGCATTAGAAACAAGGTGATGGCACAAACACACATAATCATCGTAACACACAATATACTCCAAGGCACACAAGTACGATTTGTTATCTTTTTAATTATTAAGTCATATCCCATTCTAATTCAACTTAGGTTTGTGACACGAGAATCCCCAAAACTCGCCTCGGTCCCCACTTACCGGCATGGAATGGTACTGATGCATTCGACCGTCTACCTGCACGGGCTAGTCGCCAAGAACCTCCTACCTCTACGCAAGAGCTAGACAAGTTGTCACCACCCATTATCATACAGTTGGGCCAAGTAAAATATAAAGGTCGGTGATCCTATTTCTGGTTTAGATTGTATAACATAAACAATAAACACACAACACCAAACACGCATCAAAACTAATACGAAGAATACGAGCTAAGTACGTCTAGAGACTTACCTCGTCCAAACGTTAACTCTTAAAACACTCTCGCTTCCCTAGGGAAGAAGCCCACAACCTGCTCACAAGAAGAAATATATCAAGAAGCCTTAGACTTCTACACAAATGATCTACGCAAGATCATTTGACTCTCATTCTAGGACCACATCCTAGAATTCATAACACTCACATCTCACTTAACGCATGAGGAGATCTCTCAACAACCTACTCTCTCATAAGATCCAACACCACAACAAAGAAGGAGCAACCTAGCCTAGAAGGTCCAACATGCTCATCAAACACAAACATATCAAACTCCAACAAGCCTTAAGGGCTCCTAGGTTCACAACCTCTAGATGGTATTCACAACTACCATATGTCGATCCTAGGCATGCTACTACCATGATAGAAACTCATAACTAAAGAAGGAACAAAGATGGAGGTAGAAGAGAAGCCTACTATTGAAGAAACGCAGCCGCGGAGTCAAGTTGGCGCCCCCACGGAAAATTGTCACCGCCTTTGTGTCCTCTGGCGTCGCCCCTGCGGTTGTGTGGCGTACTAGCGCCGCCGTTGCCGTGGCCTGGTCCGCTCCTGGGGCTCTAAAGATCCGGCCCAGCAGTCGAAAAACATAAGGTCGTCTTCTTCGTCTTCGACTGTTGATCATGAGCTCCCAAGGCCTCCTCTTCTTATTGGGTCTTATCCAAACACCAACCATTGAATCAACACTCTTCTCCACGACCTAATCGTTTAAGGAATACATGCATGCAAAGGATTCAAGATCAACTCTCTTCCAAAGCTTCAACATGGAAATGGAGAAGGTGGGAAGAAGAAGGTAACAGTTGGGAAGAAGGAAGAATGGAGGAGAGAATGCTTACCCAAATAGAATCCAAATCTTCCCACTGCTGGCCACAGTCCAAGAGGTCCAAGGAGAAGAGGGTGATGAAAGCACAAAGATGAAGAATGTGAAAGAGAGAGTAACATGAAAGAGATTGCGATGAGAGAGGGAAAGGACACAAGGCTACACAAAGGGGGGGGGAAACAAGGGGTCAGCTGACCTCTTGACCCTTGTGCTAAAACCGAGAGGTCCAAAGCAAGATGGGTATCGAGGTGTCGGAACGGGATTTGGAAATAAAATCCCGTTACTCAACATCTTGTGCCTGCGGAAAACTGAGCCGCGTCTGCGGAAAGGTCGAAGCCCGCTCACTAATCAGAACAAAATTCCGGATGTTACATAATGGTAGCGATACATATGCAATAATATAAAAAATGCAGAATGCAGAAATATCGGATCAAGCGTATAATTTCTCCCCCTTTAATTGTCTTTCAATAAGGGTGAAAAACTGTAAAAGCATGGGAGTTTAAAAAGTTATTACAGACCCACAAAGTGCATTATCAAAAAAAACAGTTTAAAGGCATGTCCCACAAACAGAATTCAAGGCCTTGAAATCAAAATCACGTGGGCTTTGAAAAATTATGTCAAGGCCTTGACATCCATTTTTAAGGCTTTGAAGTTCATTCCTGGTGATTCTCAAAATATTGCCTATGCCATTTGGATTGAGCATTCTTGTTACCGATGTCGTTGATTTCGGCCTCTAATCTACGTTTCCTCTCTGCAGCACGACGCTCCTTGACCACACGATATTCCTTAGTTGTAAGAACGGTCGGATCAACATGCGTGGGATAAAGAATAATTTGCGCTTGCAATTCATGAGCACATTTTCCAGTCTTTCCTGGGTGTGGTACATTGCGTCTTCAATGAGGGGCAAAAGTTTACTAGTGGTGGAGAGGGTGATAGCATTCATGAGATACATCTGATTGATTTTTGCTTGCATGATGGACATGACCTCATTATTAGCATCCATTATTCGCATTGTGTCTAACAGGAAGTTAGTTATTTCTCGATTGAGAGAATTTAATTTCATCTCAAACCCATCTATCTTAGTTTTCTAGATAGAGGAAATAGAGGGAGTTGTGGAGGAGGGAGTTAGTGCAACCGCCGTTCCTTTTAAAGTCCAAACCCCTAATAGATTTTTATCTACCCCTAATCGTTCTAAGCATTGCTCATCAATCTTCCCAGTTGACAATTGTTGATCCTTAATGGACGTGTCAATTGAAAAGTGAGCAAAGATCTTAGGGAGAAGGTTCCCGTAGGGTATTGGAATAGCGCGGGTGAAGTTTATGGTG
Source organism: Fagopyrum homotropicum (assembly GCA_033239125.1). Classification (NCBI taxonomy): domain Eukaryota; kingdom Viridiplantae; phylum Streptophyta; class Magnoliopsida; order Caryophyllales; family Polygonaceae; genus Fagopyrum; species Fagopyrum homotropicum. The sequence goes on from BSWB01000005.1 coordinate 68,506,459, forward strand.
TGAACCGTATGATTTAGGATCAGGTTAGGCAAATCTACATCCAATCTAGTCATAATCAGATAAATCAGTTCTAGAGACTGATTCTTCAACAGTTCTCTCGAGTTGGCTCGAGGAAAAACACATATAACTAGAATAGTAAAAAATATTTTGGCAGCTAGGGTTAGGTAAGTGTGGGTGAGTTGACGGGTTTTCGAGTTAGGAACCAGAAATTGCTCCTTGGTGAGTTGAACACTTTCAGACCGGGATGGGTGTTTTAAGAGAAACATATGTAGGAAGCCCTAAAATCTCACACAAAACAGTGGGAGTGAGAGAAATTGGAGTACCTTTAACCGACGTCTCAAGGGTGAGGATTCCATTTTCCCTTTTTGCGACAATGTTGACATAGAACAACCTTGTGAGTCTGGTGAATGTTGTTTCTCCAGGGTTGAGCACCTTCCAGACGGAGCAATTTTTGAGCATGGACACACAGGGGAGTTGAAGAGATACCAAAAAATGAATGTCCTCCAGATCGCACATACACAATGATCGATAGTGAAATCCGTCTAGCCACGTTCTAGTGGCATTGAAGTTGATGAACCATGAGATTGGAAGAACGTTATGCGGTGAGATCTCAACGTACTCTAGAAACTCATGTCCTTCTGAAATAGTAGATATATGGGCGGTGTATGCTCTTGGATTCGAAGTAATAGGGTTTGAGTTTATCTTCCTGGGAGCCATGGATGTGTGTCTGAGGGATACCGAAACAATTTTGGAAGAAAAAGAGTTGACTATTTGGGTGTTGTAAAAATGTTGAAAAAGGAAAGAGATAAAGGAGGAGGAAGGAAGGGATTAAAAGGAGGTAAATCAAATCAATTTTTGGATTGTCAAGATCTCGAGTGAATCAAGGCCTTGAAACCCTAAATTGGTTTACATGATTTCCTATTAAATCTCAATCACTTTTCAAAAATCTTTTGAATTTGAAAACAAAATCATTTGAAATCATTTTAAAAAATTCTTCTTTAAAATAATTTAATGATTAAATAACTAAAAGATATTAACCAATAAATTGATCCGTGATTTTCAATGTGGTCCTTGAACTTCGTTTCAAGGCCCTTGAATTGCATTTCAAGGCCTTGAAATTGAAAAGTAAACTGCATTACAAGAAGGAAATAAAACGATTTACTCCCCCTAAGTTAATGTTTTCTTGTTCAACATATCAAGCTCTAATCTAATAAAATTAACCCGATCTTCAGGCAGAGGCTTAGTAAATATATTTGCAAGCTACAAGTTAGTCGATATAAAAGATATCGAAACATCACCTTTCTCAATCTGATCACATATGAAGTGATGTCTCACATCGGTATGCTTTGTTCTTAAATGATGCATAGTATTTTTAGTAATCGAAATAGCACTAATATTATCACCTTTAATAATTATACCTTTGAGATACAAGCCAAGATCATGAAATTGTTAAGCTATCCATAGAGTTTGTGCACAACAGGCTCCCGCAGCTATATATTCGGCTTCAGCTGTGGATAGGGCGACGGAGTTTTGCTTCTTGGAGTGCCAACTGATTAGGAATGACCCTAAGAATTGGCAACATCCGGAAGTACTCTTTCTATCAACCTTATAGCCTGCAAAGTCAGCATCTGAATAGCCAACGAGGTGAAATGAGCTTTAACATGGATACCATAACCCTAAATCCTTAGTGCCATTGAGATACTGAAATATCCTCTTCACAGCTATCAAGTGTGACTCTTTAGGATCACCTTGAAATCTTGCACACATGCACACACTAAACATAATGTCATGTGGACTAGCGGTTAAATATAACAAAGAACCGATCACACCTCGATACTCCTTTTGAATAACACTTTTACCGTCCTTGTCTTGATCAAGTGAAAGTGTGGAACTCGTAGGAGTTTTTGCTACCTTGGATTGATCCATTTTATACTTCTTAAGCAAGTCGTTCGTATACTTGCTTTAATTAAGAAAAATTCCTTTCTTTACTTGTGTGACTTGAAGTCCAAGAAAGAAATTTAACTCTCCCATTAAGCTAATCTCAAATTCCCTACACATAATATCTGAATATTCCTTGCATAGAGAATCATTATTAGCACCAAATAATATATCATCTACATAGATTTACACTACTAAAATACCGTTGCTTTTGGTTTTGATAAATGAAGTTTTGTCAATCAAACATCATTTGAAATCGTTTTCAAGGAGATACTTGGACAATCTTTCATACCAAGCTCAAGGAGCTTGCTTAAGACCATAAAGAGCTTTGTCCAATTTAAAAACATGATTCGGAAATTCATCATTTTCAAAACCAGGAGGTTGAGCAACGTATACTTCTTCCTCTAAGAAGCCATTTGGAAAAGCACATTTAACATCCATTTGAAAAAGCATTATGTTTATGAAGGATGCAAAAGAAAGTGGCATACGTATGGCATCTAATCTAGCTACCGGAGAAAAAGTCACCTCATAATTAATACCTTCTTCTTGGTTATAGCCTTGAGCTACAAGCCGTGGTTTGTTCCGAATAACTTTCCCATTTTCATCCAACTTGTTTCGAAATACCCATTTTGTGCCAATGACCCTATTGTTGCTGAGGTCTAAACGTGAGGGTCCAAACTTTGTTTCTCTCAGACTCGTCTCGTTCATTTTGCATGGCCATTATCCAATTAGGTTCTTGAAGTACTTGAACATAGTTCTTGGGCTATATAAAGAGACACAAACGTCGAGAATGAACATTGGTTGTTAACCCTAGATTGGGTTTGAACTCCTGCTTTTGGATCTTAGATCACATTCTTTGGTGGATGGTATGAAGAATGTTGAAACTTTCTCCTTTTCTAAGATGTCAGATCCCGAAGATTGGGGCTCATTTGCTCGTCTAGATTTAGGCACCGCTAGAGTATTGCCTTTGGATCCTATATCAAGGCCTTGAAGTTTAGTTTCAAGGCCTTGAAATTAACTTCTTCCATCGCAGTTTACCGTTTCAATGTCTAGAAGATGCGTTTCAAGGTCTTGAGATTGTTCTCCGATATCTTGAATCTTTTCTTGCATATTTATTTCTTTAGCTTTAGGATCTTCTTCTCCATCAGAATTATGATCTCCATGTTGATTCAAATTTAGATCTGCAAAACTTTCACTCAAAGTACCATCATTCATTGCTTTCATCAAATATAACATGAATATTTTCCTCAAATATTTTGCTACGTCTATTATAAACACGACAAGCTTTGTTATTTGAAGCATATCCAATGAATATAGCTTTGTCACTACGTGAATCAAATTTACCAAGGTTATCTTTCCCATTGTTATGGATAAAGCACGTACATCAAAAGGGTTTAAAATAGGAAATATTAGGTTTTCTTCCCTTAAAGAGTTCATAAGGAGTCTTTTTCAAAATAGGGCGGATTAAACATCTATTCAATATGTAATTAGCCGTGCTAACAGCTTCAACCCAAAAACTTTTGGCAAACTATTTTCTAAAAGCATAGTCCTAGACATATCCTCTAGTGTGTGGTTCTTACGTTCCACAACCCCATTTTGTTGAGGAGTTCTAGGAACTGAAAAGTTGTGAAATACCATATTTTGCACAAAACAAATTAAACTTAAGTTGATCAAATTCTCTACCATGATCGCTTCTTATAGAAACAATAGGTAGGTTTTTTAAATTTTGCAACTCCTTACAAAATTTTGAAAACGCATACAAAGCTTCAAATCTTTCCGGTCAAAATGAGATCCATGTAAAACCAGAAAAATCATCCACAAGGACAAGGATGGTTTACCCTTGGGAGATTTGACACCCATAGGCCCACATAAATCCATATGTAAAATTTCAATGGGTTGAGAAGAACTTCCAACCTTCTTTGCTTTGAATGAACCTCTTGTTTTTTTACCTTGTGTACAAGCCTTACATAGTTCATCTACCTTGAAGTTTAGGTATGGCAAAACACGTACCAAATCCTTTGAAAGTAGTTTCTTCATCGTATTCATGCTTACGTGACAAAGTTGTCTATGCCAAAGCCTTGGATCATCAGTCAAGGCCTTGAGACATGTAAGCTTAATTCCTAAAACTTGGTTTGTGCTCATTGATTAAACATTGTTATATTTAGGAGCAGTATGCACAACATCACCCAATATATTATCTTGAACTTCACATTTTTCTGAATAAAAAATCACCTTGTTGCCTTTATCAGAAATTTGAGAGAAACCGTTAACAAGATAAATATCATCAATAAAGTTAGATGAATTATAACCAATTATACCAATGTCAATGATATTACACTTTCCTTAATCATCAAGCGTAATGATTCAAGATGATTATTTATTTAGATATGAGAATAGTGAGCTTGCTCCATTTATATGTCTTGAGCAACCACTATCTAATATCCATTCATGCTCCTTTACCTTAATGATATCCTGCAAAACAACAAACATCATCCTTTTCGGGTCGACCAAATGGCATGTTTTGGTCCATATTCATGCTCAATCATGTTTGGTGGTCTAGTACCTTTAGGAATCCATATTTGCTTAACTTGTTTCCTTAAATATGGAGGATAACTGTTTCTAATGATGTAAGGGTCATTTCTTCTATATGGCCTTGTTGATTAAAAGTGACCCTTTTTGCGACAATAGAAACATGTGGGCATATGAATACTTCCTTTAGCTTTAACAAAAGTGGTAGTCGTTTTTCTAGGGAAACTAACATGATAGCCTATAACAATGTTTGTTAAGAGAAGATTGTTGCTCACCCATCATCCTTTCGAGGTTTGCATTCGAACGAGTAAATTGAATAAGTGCAGCCTTCTGGTCTTGACACTTCACTGTTAGATCAACCTTTTCTTTCTCTAGATCAATATATTCTCGATGGCAAGAAGAGAGATTGCCCTTGAGAACCGCATTTTCTTATTCCAAGGCATTGATATTGATATCAAGATCTAACTTTGCACTGTTAAGATTTTTAATCTCTAGAGACATCTCACTTAATCAAATCTCTTGTTTGAGAAACTTTTCTCTTTAAGGAACTTATCCTTACTCTATGTTTTTTTATCACAGTAAGATCAACCTTTTTTGGTCCTTGTTCTTTTGAAGTGGTTTTCTTGGATTTGATATGTTAGTAATTATGTGAACATAGGACTTATATATATAGTTATATATACATATACATACGGTATGCTAGTATCATATTAGTAATATTGGACCTTATAGTTAAGTTGATAGGAAGCTATCATCACCCTTAGACAAAAAGTCTTTTGGGCTTAGGATAGTATACATACAAAGATGAGTATGCTCAAGTACCAAGTTGAGCATCATGTTATGGCGAACACCGTGGCGAATCATTGGACTCCTTTATAGGACGACAAAGCAATCCTATGAAGACTAAAGAGGACATGAACGGCAAGGACGAACAAATAGAAGGGAACTTTGCGCCAACTTAAGCGAAATTGAGATTGAAGCTATACAAGAAGGAAACGACATGAAGTTATGGGAGTGGTTCCAAGGAAGCGATGATATATCAACAATGAAGCAAACGAGAGATAACGAACTTAAGGATCTTCAATGTGTTGCGCTGATAAATCGAAGATGCAAATCAAGTGAAGAAAAGTTCAGTCTAACTCGAGGATAAAAGTGTCGTTCCAATTGAGACGTAAGTTTCCCCTAGGCGCTCTTGAGCATGGGAGTCAAGACAAAAAGTGTAGATAGACCAATTACAAAGATTTAAGAGATACATAAGTTAAGCTTACAAAGGGACCATGAGGTGAAGTGTTGATTTTTGCGGGATCCTAAGTGAGTGACTCCTTCGGACATTCGAGAGATTACGAGAAGAATTACATGGTGAAAGTTCACATGGTAGAATTTCTTCAGTGGAATCAACCGATTCCCGTTATGGAGATAAGATTAAGCAACGCCAAAATAAGGAAGTACGTAGAGATGATAGTTTCAAAAGATGCGAGACTCAACAAAGAGCTTTTGTTTATTGAAAGACTTAGGATACCAATCGAGATCAAAATGAGTGGACGATAACTAAGGTTAGTATATTTGAGAAGTTGTAATTACAAGACAACATGGAAGAGTAGTTAAGCCTATTAAGTGGGTCGTATGACACAACAGGGCCGGGAAGATATAGTTATCTTTAAAAGAGAATGAAGAGTAGAGAGTAGAATGAGCTAGGGAAGTTTACGGAAGAGTACCCCAAAACGGTAGCCTTCACGTGTAGGGTAACATGGAAAATGTGGAAGAATGGTAAGTCGTTGACGTGGGAGAAGTCAACTACAAATCTATCAAACAACCGAGAATGCACATGTGCGGGTTAGCTCTTAATGAGTATATGGGAAGGGTAACCCACATGGAAGGTTTATAAAGGAACGGTAATAAGAGCTTGTAGTATTTCCGGTGGTTCAATGTCAACAGTAAAGTGGTATACCAACGGGAGTGCGAATGTCTTAACAAGTAGCATTGAATGAGTTCAAAGCGACTAACTGTCCCGGACCTCCTAGGGATTGATTGTAATGAACCATTGCGACCTTCTTAGGTCATGGGATCGTATATGGGAAAAATGACATGGACCAAAACTTTTAATGTTTGATCATGGTGAAGAGGAACTAGTAGATCAAGAGGAAAGTGAGGCTTCAATTGTTGCTTTATGCAAATGTGAATATATATAAAGGATGCATGGTATTTTTCATTCTAAAGAAACAAATGATATGTGGTCGCGAGCAACAGATGAGTCAAAAAGTTTTTAGACTCACCCGAAGGAGCCATGGTGGCTATGGTGTTAAACGGAGGACCTGGATTTGGGCAATGCTAAAAGCTTAGAGCTTATGACGTTAATACGTGGTGAAGTAATGAGTATGATCCTTCAGTGATTGTGGTTGGAAATTTCTTATAGTGTTCTCCACGGGTATACCGGCATGGTTGTGAGGAAAAATGACGGGACGATGAAGTGTATTTTGATTATCGAAAGATGTATAAGGTGACCAATAAGAACAAGATCCTCTCCAGTAGTGGACGACTCTCTACACCGGTTGCATGTAGTTACACTATTTTATATGATCGATTTGAAGTCGGTATGTCACCAAATTAGGACGAGAAAAGAAAGAACCTATGTAAGACGGCATTTCGGACCGGTATGGTCACTACAAGTTGTAGTGATGCCATTTGGGCTCGAGTGCGCTCGATGAGTTATGGATTATAAAGGAGTATTCCACGATTTTTCTGGATCTAGTTGCAATGGCATCTTTTGATGATACCTTGTTGTATTTTTGGATTTAGAGAAGCTAACTTGGCACGGACGAAAATTTTACAATTTATGCGAAACTAGTTTCTAGTATCTTAGTTCAGTATAGATTCATTAATGCACATCGGTGAATGGAGAGCTAAGTAGGAAGCTTGATGACAAATAAAGACTTATATACTAATAGGACGTGTCACTATCTTGAAGGCCAATAGTGGGTGAAAGAGACCCAAATGAGTATTACTCGTGAGTATCGAGTAACGGTTATAGTGAGACATAAGTGAATTCGGCGATTCACTAAGGCCGCACGTGCCGTCCTATCAAGGATACGTGACTGGTGAGTTGACTAGCGGAGGATTTCTCTAGACAAGTGTGAAACTTCATGTGGTTTCAATGATCATCTTTTTGACAAAGGGGGATGGTTTACCTAGAGAGTTTGGCCGTCAGTGCACCCGACCTTGAAAAGGAGCCTTCACTTTACTATAGTAAATCATCCCTAGACTGGCAGTTGGTTTGAGAGGACCTTGCTTTTATTTGAAGGGAAGTTGCGGGTGTGTACGTTAGATTGGAGAACAAGTGTGACCTGACCACCTTTTGCTCGGCATAGGGATCGTATGATAACAGGTAGTACGTATATTAATACATGTCTTCTCATGAGACGAGTTAGGAACGAGAGTTTGGTAAATCATCCTGACTCATGGAAGAAGTCATTATGATTAATGGTTGACAACAGATTGATCAGAGTAGCGCAATGAAAGTGGGGTAAGTCCATAACCCAAAGATAAGGAAACTCAACGTTATTTTATCTACGACCTTAACTTAAGGAATTACAAATCTTTATGACACTCTCCACTTGGAGTATGATTTTTGGGTTATAGTAAGTTGAAAATCTAACCAAAAGAAGGTAAAAATTCATTAATGGAGGGACAGTCCGACTGATTCATATTAAGGAGACAAGCCCAAGTGGATTCAACGGAAGGAATTTCTCCGAAAGCAAGTGGATTCAAGGGAAGGAATAAAGTTTTACAGCTATTTTGGTAGACTTCTTCCCTTTTTAATATCAAGACATGCGTGGTTCTCCTATGGTCGATTCTAGATGATCCAAATTTTTTTATCATTTTATGTGATAATAAATATTTTTAGATGACATTATATTTTATCTGGATACAATTATACTCATATTTATTTTACCCTCCTTATTAAACCTTATTTGTTGTTCTTTTCAAATAAGATAATCCTCATCTTTGATTTTATTTTTTTCTTCTTTTCTCCTACACTTCGGAACCCTAATCCACTTCCCTTTTTAAAACAAAACACCCGTAACCTCCCTCTGCTTCTCTTCTCTGGAGAGCCGCCTCCCTTATTGACTTGCTTCCACCTTTCTTCCTTCACTAAACCTTATCCCACCTTCTTTTCTTCTTTGATTGAGCAACCTCCTCTCCCCCCCTTTTTGGGACTCTCGTTCTCGCTTCGCCAGGGAAGCTCCAATTCCGGCCACACTGCTGAAACACCAGGCAGAAGGAGGCCCCTCGTTGCCGCCTCAAACCCGACATGCAAGAGGACGTCTCACTACTTGATGCGGGTTGGGGCCACGAATGACTAGATCTAGATTGGGAATCCTTGAAACCAACAATGACGTTTTTCCTTGACCAATGGCACAAAATTCAGATTGTTAGAACAAGAAAATGACGATGGAAAGATGGAAGAAAAGAGGATGAAAGGGGACGTAGGAATTATGGTAGAAGTAGATCCAAAAGAACCAAAAGACTCCCTTACAAGAACCTTGATCAGATTGATCAAAACCCAAGCAAGATGATGGCTTCAACCCTTTCTTTAATAACCTTACACAAACCTTCAATGGAGACAAGCACAAGGAGGGACTAGTATTGACTAGTAGCACCAATCTCTAAAGAGATTAACACACACAAGAACAATCTAGAAGGGATTCACAATGATTCAATCAATTGGCTGACTTTATTGATTAAATTTTCTGAATATCAAGAAAAGCTCTCAAAGAGACGGTTTATCAAGTTTGGCTAAAATCTATCTAATCAGAAAAGAAGCTAAGGGAGGCTTTTTATATGCCTAGCAAGCCTCCTATCTAAAAAATAAGGAATAACATTCGTCAAAAGACAATAAAACAAATAAAAATAACCCTTAAAATGTTTTGAACCTAAAGGTTATAAAAAAGTCTTTCATTTTATACCAAAAGATGATATAAAATACAAAAGAAGCTCCAAAAGCCTCAATCTTCCATTTCTTGCAATTCCGGAACAAGTGTCTCTTCTTTGCTCTTGCATGGCTCCAAATCACGTGTGCATGGTCTCCCTTCCATGTCCAAGTCATCGGGAATCGTCATTAACGTGACTAAGGAAGCCTCAATCAGCAATGGATCATCAATGGTCTCCTTAGGAGCTAAGGACACCAACAAGTTGGACACATCCTCTTGAATTGCTCTTGCCCTTGATCTAGTGATTGGCCCTTGCATTGTAGGACTAGTAGGGGCTGTTGGTGATGGTCCCTCATCATACTCCCCTTCTTGGGAAGGATTCATCCTCGAATCATCACCATCCGGATCACTTGACTCAAAGAGACTTAGATCTCCTACGTTGAAAGTAGTGCTCACTCCATAGTCTTCCGGAAGCTCTAGTACATAAGCATTGTTGCCAACCTTACGTAGTACTTTGAATGGTCCGTCTCCCCTAGGTGATAGCTTGGACTTGCGCCTTTCCGGGAACCTATCCTTCCTTAAATGCAGCCACACGAGGTCTCCCGGTTAGAACAACACTTGCTTGTGGTTCCTATTAGCCTTGGCCGCCACTTGCCTCCCTTTCTCCTCTAGCCTTTTGCGCGTCCTTTCATGCAGTTCCTTGATGATCTTCTGCATTAAAATCTACTCGCTCCGCTATGGGTATAAGATCAAAAGGGGTCAAAGGATTTAATCCATAGACACACTCAAAAAGAGTTACATTAGTAGAAGAATGTAATGTACGATTATATGCAGATTCTCCATGAGGCAAGACATCTTCCCAAGCTTTTAAATTATCTTTTAAAACAGCCCTCAGAATGGTTGTTAATGTCATATTAGTTACTTCGGTTTGACCATCCGTTTGAGGATTACTAGAAGTTGAAAACAGCAACTTCGTCCCTAGTTTACCCCAAAGAGTCTTCCAAAAGAATCTAAGAAACTTAACATCCTTATCACTCACTATACTCCTAGGTACTCCATCTAATCTAACAATTTTCCTAAAGAACAAGTTAGCTACATTATAAGCATCATCAGTCTAATGGCAGGCAATAAAATGGGCCATTTTAGAAAATCGATCTACCACCACAAAAATTGAATCTCTCCCTTTCTTAGTCCTAGGTAACCCAACAATGAAGTCCATACTAATATCCTCCCAAGGTGACTTAGGCGTTGGTAAGGGGGTATACAATCCATGAGGTTTCAATCTAGCCTTAGCCTTTAAACACACAAGACATCTCTTAAGCAAGTTCTCAATATCTCTAAGCATATGGGGCCAATAAAAATGTGAATGTAGCATATGATAAGTGTTATCTCTCCCAAAATGCCCCATTAAGCCTCCCATATGGGCTTCCTCAACAAGTAATAGCCTAAGGGAACACTTAGGAATGCACACTTTATCGACTCTAAATAGAAAACCCTCAAACAAGTAATACTTATCAAAGGCTCCTCTAGATGCACATTGCTTAAATATGTCTCCAAAATCAGAATCATCAACATATAGATCCTTAATATAATAGAAACCTAAGACCTTAGAATCCATAGTTGTGATTAAAGAATGTCTCCTAGAGAGAGCATCCGCTACAACATTATCCTTGCCCTTTTTATACTTTATGATATAAGGAAAAGTTTCTATAAACTCCATCCATCTACCATGTCTCCTATCTAACTTATTTTGACTCCTTAAATATCTTAAGGACTCATGATCGGTACGTAGGACAAAGTCACTAGGCCATAAATAATGTTTCCATGTTTTTAATACTTTAAGCAATGCATAAAGTTCTTTATCATACGTCGAGTACTTTAAACATGCTCCCTTTAATTTCTCACTAAAAAATGCTAGTGGCTTACCCTCTTGCATGAGTACTCCTCCAATGCCAATACCTGAAGCATCACATTCGACCTCAAAAGGTTTGGTGAAGTCTGGAAGAGCTAGGAGAGGTGTATGGGACAGCCGCCACTTCAACTCCTTAAACGCCTTCTCTTGAGCATCTCCCCACACAAATGGCACATTCTTCTTTGTCAAGGACGTGAGTGGGGCTGCTATGGTGCTGAAATCTTGCACAAAACGTCTATAGAAGGTTGCTAGGCCGTGGAAACTCCTCACTTGACCGACGGTTGCGGGAGTAGGCCATTCCTGGATTGCCTTGATATTCTTTCCATCCCACTCTAGACCTCTTGTGCTCACTACAAAACCAAGAAAAACAACTTAATTAGTACTAAACTCACATTTCTTCAAATTAGCATACAAATATTCAATTCTAAGAGTTGCAAGTACTTCCCTCAAATGTTCCTCATGCTCTTCAAGTGACTTACTATAGATGAGGATGTCATCAAAGTAAACCACAACAAACCTACCAATGTAGTGTCTCAACACGTGATTCATCAATCTCATAAATGTGCTAGGAGCATTGGTTAAACCAAATGGCATCACTAGCCACTCATAAAGACCAAATTTGGTCTTGAATGCCGTTTTCCACTCATCTCCCTCCCTCATTCTGATTTGGTGATAACCACTCCTAAGATCTATCTTAGAGAACATTGTGGCTCCATTCAACTCATCTAACATGTCATCTAAATGTGGGATAAGATGGCAGTACTTAATGGTGATGTTTTGGATGGCTCGACAATCAACACACATCCTCCATATATTGTCCTTCTTAGGCACTAAGAGGACGGGAACGACGCTAGGACTCAAACTCTCCCTTACATAACCCTTATCTAGGAGTTCTTGGACTTGGTTTTGGATCTCTTGGCTCTCCTTAGGGTTCATCCTATAGGCTGAAAGGTTTGGGAGTGTAGCACCGGGAATAAAACCTATTTGGTGCTCAATACCTCTAAAAGGTGGAAGGCCAGCCGGAATCTCGTCAGGAAACACATCACTAAACTCATCTAGGATAGCTAGGATGGGCTTAGGTAGGGTGGCCTGGCTTCATCACTCAAAGTCACTAAGCTCTTGCACAAGCTCACAAGAACGGCATCTAAAGGGGTGTAATCTAGGATGTACTCCTCCTTGGATGCTAGAAGGACACTAGAAGGTGTTGCTAATAGGGTGGTACTAATCTTGGCCGTGGGTTCTGTTTTAGACCGTGAGCTATCCCCTCTCTTTTTCACCTCATTTTGCTCCACACTCAACTCCTTCTTCTTCTCATAAAATTCAACAATCTACAATGGTGTCATAGGCTTAAGAGTTAGTGTTTGACCATTAAACTCAAAGGTATGCCTATTAGTAAAACCATCATGCTTAACTCTCCTATCAAATTACCATGGACGTTCCAAAAGAATATGACAAGCTTGCATGGGAACTACATCACAAGTAATGGTGTCCTCATAGCTACCTAAAGTGATAGTATCTCTAGCTTGCCTATTTACTTTTAATTCTCCACAATCATTCAACCAATGCAATTTGTAAGGCCTAGGGTGATAAAATGTGGTAATTTGCAACTTATTAATCAAATCAGTACTAGCTATATTGCAACAACTACCTCCATCTTGATCATATTACACACATTCCCTTTAATTAGACATCTATTATGAAAAAGGTTCTCTCTTTGATTATCCTCACACGGAGCTAGCTTAGCATGCAAAGTTCTTCTAGCTATTAATGATTCTCCATGCTCATATTCAATGCCCTCATCACTATCACTACCAATTTCATGCAATCCATTAAGGTGGGTGTTATCATCATTTTCATGCTCATCCTCACTCTCATATTGTCCAAATTGATTTAAAATCAGAATTTTCTTATAAGGACAATCCCTCATGTAATGACCTCTACCTTGACATTTAAAACACACAATATCTCTAGAACGAAGAGTAGAGTTAGAGGTACTCCCTTTAGGACCACTTAAAGGCTCATTCAAGGGTCTAGAAGATGAATGAGGTGTTGAGCTCCTTCTTTGTGCTCCTTGGTCCATGGTTGATGCTTTTCGGTCCTCCTTGGTGGATGTAGGCTCACGACTATAGAATCCTTGGGGCCAGCTGTTTTGTGCTTTCCATGAGCTTGTAGCTCCAAAGCTTGTCTTTGCACCTTGGTTCCTAGCCTTTGTCTTCTTCTCTACTTTGATTGCCAAATGCAGCAGCTCCACCATGGTACTATAAGGATACAAATCAATTTCATTAGCCAAAGATGTGTTTGAAATGCGTAGATACCTAGCCATTTTAGACTCCTCATCTTCAACCACATTAGCTTTCACCATTGCCGTTTGCATAAAGGTGTAGACCTCTTCGGCACTCATGGCTCCTTGTCTAAGGTTCTCCAACCTTTGCCTCAACTCTCTAGCATAATGTTGAGGTACAAAACGAGCTCTCATCAAGGCGTTCATTTGTACCCATGTAGTGATGGCCGGATCCAAGGTTCTTCTTCTTTCCTTGACAAGATGATCCCACCATACTAGTGCATAGCCTTGGAACTCCAATGATGCAAGCTGGATCTTCATTTGCTCTCCAAAGTGACGGCAAGACCAAATTTGTTCCAATTTAGTCTCCCAATCCATGTAAGCATCCGGGGCACACTTGCCTTCAAAACTAGGAATCTTGACCTTCACTTTCCCTATTCCATCTAGCTCTTGATAAGGCCTAAATGGCTCATATTCTCGTCCTCTCCTTGGCTGTGGGTGACGCCTAGGAAACTCTCTCCACATACTTTCTTCCTCAACATCCTCTTGTGGCTCCTGAAAATCATCCATAAAACCTTGCACATTAGGTGTTCTAGGAAGAGTGTTAGCATGTCTCATACCTTTCCCTTGAGGGATTCTTTGGGGTGATTCTGGGGTTGTTTCTCTAGGGGCATCTCTAGATGTGCCTCCTAGCTCGAAAGTGGACCTCGGCTGTGGCGTGGCCGTGGGTGTTGGTCGAGGCTCCAACATGTCAATCCGGTGTGTCAATCTTGCCACTGAATCCATTAGTTGCTTCAACATAGCAAATGTCTCCGGGTGCATTGGCTCACTGTTGTGGGACTTGCTTTGACTATTAGACCTAGACATGATAAAAAAAAAACACACAAAACAAGCAAACTAGTTGAGTTAGATAAAACAGAAAATTCTCACAAGTGTTTACTCTCACTCTCACACTCAAGTTGTGTTGATCACAAGCTATTTGATACAATTAACTTGGATGGATTAAAATATATGAGAAAATAGCACACTCCCTGACTTGAAAAAGGGTGATACACGGCTGCTTGAAGGTTCACAATAGAAAACGTCAAGATAGACACTAAGAAGCTCAAATAAGACTCAAGACTCAACTAGTATGGCTTGCAAGCAATGTTAACTAGCTAAATCACACAAAATAGTCAAAAAAGACACAAGACTCAAAGATTGATGCAAAAGGCTGATATGGACTCGAAAAGATGGTAAACTAAAGATATGATAGAATTAGAATAAAACAAGGAAGATAGACACACAAGAGACTAAGAAGAGAGCTTCACTTACCTTGTCCTTATGCAATGGAGAGAGATATAGCCGGTTGTGGTGTTTAACGTTGGCTTTTGGGTAATGGTGATGGATAATAAATGAGGTAGGTAACTCTTGTTTGTAGTCTCAATGATCCTTTCACAATCAGATTGCAAAAACACTTGTTTTTCTAGCTTCTACACAACTTAGGTTAGTATAGAATATGATATGAAATGTATGATATGTAGGATGATGAAAATATATGAGAAAATATTTCTTTTTTTTTGTTTTTTTTTGTTTCCTTGGCTGGCGTTTTTGTGGAAGAAAATAGGAGAGAGGAATAAAATTAAAAATTGAAAAGAAATAAGAGATAACTAACTAGAAGTAGTCTCTTGTTGTTGCTACAAATAAGGAGCTTTTGTGGCCATCTTCTCTCTCTTGCAATGGCTGATTTGTTTTGGAAGAGTGGTCCCCCTTTTGCTTTTCTTTTGATTGTTTTTTTTTGACGGTTATTGCCAAGAGAAAAGAGTTGGACGTTTTTTGATGAACAATGGCTGATGAAGGTGATGTAGAATGGCTGGACATGGCGGTTTTGGCTTGGCTTTCTCTCTTCTCCAATAAACACAAGAAACAAAGCAAATTAGACTCAAATAGACTCTTAAGATGAAGCAAATGACTCTGACAAAGAAAAGACTCAAAGAAGATACTCAAACCGTCAATGGTGATTGCTGATTCCGGACACGCAATCAACTAACTCTGATACCACTTTGATGCGGGTTGGGGCCGCGAATGACTAGATCTAGATTGGGAATCCTTGAAACCAACAATGACGTTTTTCCTTGACCAATGGCACAAAATTCAGATTGTTAGAACAAGAAAATGACGATGGAAAGATGGAAGAAAAGAGGAAGAAAGGGGAAATAAGATGTATGGTAGATGTAGATCCAAAAGAACCAAAAGACTCCCTTATAAGAACATTGATCAGATTGATCAAAACCCAAGCAAGATGATGCCTTCAACCCTTTCTTCTATAACCTTACACAAACCTTCAATGGAGACAAGCACAAGGAGGGACTAGTATTAACTAGTAGCACCAATCTCTAAAGAGATTAACACACACAAGAACAATCTAGCAGGGATTCACAACGATTCAATGAATTGGCTCACTTTATTGATTGAATTTTCTGAATATGAACAAAATCTCTCAAAGAGACGGTTTATCAAGTTTTGCTAAAATCTATCTAATCAGGAAAGAAGCTAAGGGAGGCTTTTTATATGCCTAGAAAGCCTCATATCTAAAAAAAAAGGAATAACATTTGTCAAAAACACAATAAAACAAATAAAACAACTAAAACAACTAAAACAAATAAAAATAACCCTTAAAATGTTTTGAACCTAAAGGTTATAAAAAAGTCTTTCATTTTACACCAAAAGATAATATAAAATACAAAAGATGCTCCAAAAGCCTCAATCTTCCATTTCTTGCAATTCCGGAACAATTCACTCTTCTTTGCTCTTGCATGGCTCCAAATCACGTGTGCATGGTCTCCCTTCCACGTCCAAGTCGTTGGGAATCGTCATTAACGTGACTAAGTAAGCCTCAGTCAGCAATGGATCATCAATGGTCTCCTTAGGAGCTAAGGACACCAACAAGTTGGACACCTCCTCTTGAATTGCTCTTGCCCTTGATCTAGTGATTGGCCCTTGCATTGTAGGACTAGTAGGGGCTGTTGGTGATGGTCCCTAATCACTACTGCCTCAAGTCTGATGCTAGGGGGAGCAGTACTCAGGGTCGCTGCTGACATCACACCATCGAGCCACCGAGAAACCGTCGCGACCAAGCCACACTAACAAACCAAGGGAGGTCAAGCCGCAGTGGTGGAGCCTATTCGTAGCCTGCCGACTCGCAGTCTTGTGCAAGCAGGTCTGGCCGTCCAGCCATTCCGCCGTGCCGTTCACCAACGATCCAGTCCGTTTCGTTTTGCCGTCCACCTCATCTCGCCGCCCTCACCGATCACTAGTGTTGCCTCCTAGTTGAGTAGCGCGAGTCCCGATTTCTGAGTTCGATTGCTTTGTGATCTAAATGAGGGATTGTGAATTCAGCCTAATAACTGTGTGTTTTTATTTTGTTGAAATCAGAGGTCTGTTGAGAATCTATGTGCAGTAGTTTGACTAGATTGTAGTTAGATAGATGATGTCGGATTGTTGTGATTAGAGTGAGATTTGTCAATGTAAACCCTAATCTCGGGTTTGTGGATTTTTGTATCAGAATCTTGATTAATTTTTAGATGTATGGAATTATATGGTTGTAGTTATGTGAAGGTCGTTTGATAATGAGAATGCTAGTTGTTGTTGTTTTCGAATTTGGAAGTATGTCTATATTTTGGAAGTTAAGAGGCTTGTATATCGACGTTGTGAAGGGTATGTAAGTTATGAGTTGGTATGTGAGATAAATGTGGAAAATATGAATAATATTGAGGTGATAGATGGGTGGTTGTTGGCTAACGATAAGAACTTATGTGAATAATTTATGTAAGTGTCCTTATTGTCATAATTGGAGTTTGGTAGCATGTAGTTAGAATAAGTCTTCCTTTCTTTCGGTTCTAGCTTTGTAGGTCGTTATAATATCGGCAAGTTTTAGTGATACGTTTTTGGACTATTGGTTATCTAGTTAGGAGTAGACATGTTTGGCACTCTTAGGTGTTCCTCGAACTTCTTTGGGATTTAGTGAAACGTCTTAGTTGAGTCAAACTATTGGTTATCTAGTTAGGAGTAGACACGTTTCGGTCCTAACAATGTTTTGTTGTTAGGACAGTCTTTCATCATGTGTCCTCTACCTTGACACTTAAAACACACTATATCCCTAGCTCTAGATGAAGGGTTAGAAGTACTCCCTTTGTGTTCCTTTAGGAAAAGTAGCCGTGGGATTAGGAGGTGCTGTATAGGGTGCTTTACGCTGGCCTCCTTGTTCCGGGGTTGTTTTCTCCTTATTAGACACTTCCTTGTTGTAACTACCTTGTTGGCGGTTCACTTGGTTCTTCCAGGAGCTGGAGACACAATAAGAAGCCTTTCCTCCTTGATTTCTCGCTTTCATCTTCCTTTCCACTTTGATTGCAAGATGGAGTAGTTTTGTCATAGAGCTATAGGGAAAAAGATCTACTTCGTTAGCAAAGCTTGAATTAAGGATACGAAGATACCTAGCCATTGTTGATTCTTCATCTACTCGCACATTGGCCTTTACCATGGCCATTTGCATGGCATTATAGGTCTCCTCAGCAGTCATTGATCCTTGCCTCAAGTTCTCCAGTTGTTGCCTCAATTCCCTTGTATAGTGTTGGGGAACAAACCGAGCTCTCATCAATGCCTTCATATGCTACCAAGTAGCTACTGGTGTATCCAAAGTTCTTCTCCTTTCCTTCACCAAATCATCCCACCATATCATAGCATAGTCAATAAATTCAAGGGCTGTGTAGTGTACCTTTTTGTGTTCGGGAAAGTTATGGCACGGCCATATTTGCTCTATCTTTGCCTCCCATGCCATATACACATCAGGATCACATTTGCCCTCAAAACTAGGGACTTTCACCTTCACTTTGCCAAGACCGTCATGTTCCGGTTCTCGGTCTCTCCTTTGCTGGACTCCATAGGGCTCACGTCTCCATTCACCGTTACGTCGCCCTTCCTGATGCCTCCTTGGTTGATCTCGCCTTCTCCGTCCATTCCGGTCTCCATTCCTCATTCTCCCCATCGTCCTCCTCTTCGTGGTCATAAATTGGTTTCTGAAATTGGTGAGGATAGTTAGGCATATTATCATTAATAATAGGAGAAGAAGGAATAGAAATATGCTCCTCAAAAGCAAGGTTTCCCCAAACAGGTTGGGAAACAATGTTGCCTAAACCATGGGCATGCCTAGAAGACTGCGGAATATTCGAATTCCTTGCTGCTTGGAACGCAGCTTGCTGACTTTGAAGGGGAACTCGATCTTGTCCTTGGTTTTGTGCCCTCGAGTTGTCTCCTATCTCCAAGTTACCTCCTAGTGGTCGAGAGTCCGGGGTCACTCTAGAGGTCTCCAAGGTAGATACCCTTGTAGTTAGCCCATCAATGCTATCTTTCAAGCTGTTGATGAGACTGAACAACTCCGGTATGATAGGCTCAGGGCTCTTTGAACCTGCAGGAGTCCCTAACATGATGCAAAACACTCACCAACAACAAACACGTTACGTTAGTTTAAACAAAAATACCTCGCAAGTGTATCACTCATAAAATAAGGTTCTCTCACTCTCTAGTGGTGTGATACAAGATTGTTGATGGCTCGTCTTGTATTAATCAAAAACCTCACGTGAGTTCAATGTTTAGTCAAACTAAAGCTGTCTTTTAGATAGAAACAAGGTTCTATTTCAGTCACTTCAAAAACGTGTTTGACTCAACAACAATAGAAGAAAAGACTCAAACGAAAAGGACAAATTGCACGAATGTTATATGCAACTAGATGACTCAAAATTTAGAACTCAAGATAAGCTTTGAATGAACTTACTCGTAAGACCCAAGAAGTGAACCCTAGACATTGTAGGATGAGGTTAAGGAAGGCTGAGCTATGGTGTTTGATGGCCGAAAATGGACAGTAGCTAGGTGTGGCTAGATAGGTTCAATGAGATGCTTGGTTCTTCCTCCGACTGAGACGAGATACTTGAATGAAGTCCTTTTTTGAAGTCCTCTTTGTTGCTGAATAATACTAGGCTAATTACAAACTATGAATAAGAAAGAATGAAATAAAAACAATATAAACAAGAATGAAATGAAAAGATGTGATTCATTTTCCTTTTCCTTCTTTTTTTGATTTCGGATTTCTTTTTTTTTTCCTTTTTTTTTTCTTTTCTTTTTTTTAACTCAGGAAATCAGAAATAAGAAGAAACAAAAAAGAAAGAAATAAAAACTAATTCTTGTTTGCAGATAAACGTGGGCCAAGCTGTTGCAAATCTTCAGGATAAGATCAAATCTCAGCTCCTAGATTTGTTGCAACTGACTCAACGTGCCAAATCTGTAGAAGAAAAACAAATGCTTCAAGCTCTGCGCCGGATTTGTAGGAAATACGCTGAATCAACTCCAATTCTGCGTGTACTGGATGCAGGAATAGAAACAACCAAGTTTGGTTTTTGTTCAACTGGATCAAGTAAGGCTAATGTGGCTGAGGGAAAAATGGTGGTTGATGGTGGTCTGATGGTGTGGTGGTGGTTGGTGTTGGTGCTATGGTGGTTTCCGGTGTCCAGAACTCACAAACAAGGAACAAACTCGTTAGACTCAAACAAAGCTTAGAGTAGAAGAGAGAAACGGAAATAGACTCAAACAAAAGACAATGATGAATTGCAATGATCAACACAGACTCTTTTTGTGATTTTATAATTGATTTACCGACTCTTTTTGGTGGTTGGACGTCAACCTCGCTCTGATACCAATCGATGCGGGGATTAGCCGCGAAGAACGGATCTACACGAACAACCTGTTCTGAAGAATGAAAAACACACAAAATTAACAAACATGGACAGCAATGAAAAACGAGAAAACAGAAAGAGACAAGAAGAAACGAAAGGAACAATGATTGAACCCTTGGATTTAAGATCCAAGAACCAAACAAGTGACGATTCGACCCCGCTTCTTACAACTCCACACAATCGATCGGAGAATCGAGAGCACGAAGAGGATGCCTTGTTGGACTTGCAACACCAATCCCGAAGGAAATTGACATACACAAGAACGAGAAAGCTAGATCACACACAAACTCACGAGATAAGAATGATTGAATTCTCTTGGATTCAATGAAATGCTCTCAGCAAAACTTTTATAAAACTTGTCTAACTACAAAAGTAGAGAGAAAAGGCTTAATATACATCCTAGGCCTTTTCTTCTAAAACAGAAAAAAGAAACTAATTACAATAATTACATTGAGAGAGAGTTAAATAAAACCCAGCAAACATATAACATAATTGGGCCTAATTAAACTCTCCTTTTTAGTCTCTCACGTCCACATACTTAAACGAATGTTCCAGCCATGCACATGCACACACGTGAAACCCCTTGTATCTGATTTCAAGGCCTCCATCTGTCCTTCGAAATGGGTCCCAAGGCCTGCCAGCAACTAGAAATACAATTTAAGCTCCATTAATCATCTTGGCTGGGATGTGTTCGTGGCTGATCCACAAGATGGTCCTTAGACTTGATGAAGGTGGACTTGGTTGAGCTTCATGGACCATGTTTAGGAAAAGAGCATCTATCTCAGCTTAACGTTTAGCTTGCGCTCTTGTTAGAGTCCCTTGAGGTAGTGAAGATGGAGTTAGCTCAGATGATCCTTCATCATTCGGGACCCATTGTGAGGTCTCCGCCCGTAGCGCTCCGAGTCCTACGGATTCAGGGTGTTACAAGGATATTGGGTGAGGCTCAAGGTACACCATTCTCAGTACATCCCGGAGCAAGTAAGATGTACAAAGACATGAAACATTATTTCTAGTTGGATGGTTTGAAGCCCGACTTGACTCGATATGTAGCTTAGTGTGCAACCTGCTAGCAGTCAAGATTGAGCATCGCAGGTCCGGAAGAGAGCTTCATTCATTGCCAGTGCCATAGTGGAAGTGGGAGGACATCTCCATGGATTTTTCAGGGGATAGAGACTCAATAGAGAGTTTGATGCTATCTTCGTAGTAGTTAACCGATTGACGAAGACCGCCCATTTCATTCTGATTAAAGAAATGTGGCCGGTAAGTCCTCTAAATGAGGAGTTCACCATACACATTGTTATACTCCATGGAGTGCCGAGGATTATGGTTTCCACTTCCCAATAAAGACAAGTGTTTCACCTTGAGGTTTTGGAAGCAACTACATACGGATTTTGGGACAAGTCTCCACTTTACCATTGCTTATCACCCATAGATTGATGGTCAATTTTAGAGGACCATCCAAGCATTAGAGGACATGCTGCGAGCATGTGTGCTGGATAGGGACATGTATGGCCAGATCACCTTCCCCTAATAGAGTTTTCATATAATAATAGCTGGCACACGTCTATCGGGATTGATCCTTATGAGGCTTTGTACGAGCGGAAATGTCGTACACCATTGTGCTGGGCTGAGTCTAGCAGTGATGATGGAGTTCTCCAGAGTATATACGAGATGACATCGCTCGAGTCGCTTTGGTCTGGGAGCGGATGTTAGCGGATACAAGATGACATCGCTCGAGTCGCTCTGACATCGCTTGAGTTAGAACTCCTACGCCAACAAGGGGCTGACCTCTATAGTTTAGAGTTGGGGAACAGGTGTGGTTGAGTGTGTCACCGACTAGAGGCGTCCAACGTTTCAGCATTAGGAGGAATGCAGAGGTCGCTTTTCGAATAGCACTACCAGCTAGACCAGAGGGTGTCCATCTAGTTTTCCATGTATCTTAGTTGAAAGAATACATACCAGACCCGATAGTTGAATAAGATCACACTATTTTAGAGTACCCGTAGCCGTCCTAGAGCGAAGTACTAGACGTTTGCGGTCTAAGGGTATACCGATTGTGAGGATCTAGTGGTCTAAACGAGGAGTTGAGAGGCTACATTGGAGACAAAGGAGAGAATTAGGCGAAGCTATCCCGAGTTCTTTGCGGACATAGCCGCTACCTCCGTATCGACGAGTTAGTACTTGGATGTTGTTTTGTGTAACTTACATGACTATATATTGGATTGAGTAATTGTGTTTTCATCTGTTGCTTGACTATGATGATTGAGTGGTTCTTGGATGTTAGAAAGTTAGAGTGCATATTCTTTAGGAAAAGAGTTAGATACTTCGATTTTAGTTATGGAAAGTTATTTGAGTAGATGCTCATTATTCTAAGTTTCGGGACGAATCTTATTTTGAGGGAGTACTGATGTAATATCCGAAAATGAAATTTCCGGTATTGCTCGGAGTGAATATAAACTTCATCGTTTTATCTGATCTTAGGTGATGTTATGAACAACATAAAATCAATAATCGCACAAAAATGTATCTTGCAAGACTAGTAGGCTTACGCCTTTGACAAGACCCATGACAAACTTGTGATAGGGCCTTGACAAGCTCATCCGAGCCCACCTCCATTCTTCTTGTTGAAGCCCATTTACCCCATGTTTGATCCATTCGCCAGCTTGCTTCGTTTGTGGGCCGTGCACCACTGCTTGCGTTACTTTTGATCTGCACGTCACTTGCCAACAAAGAAGAAACACCATGCACTTGGAAGCCTTTATGTCTGCATGCAGTGTGAAGACATCACGTACACAGCTCCTTCAGTCTATCCTTGGATGGTAAGTGCAGCAGATATGGAGATCGCTTCCTTCTTTCTCTATATAAATCAAGTGATTCCAACATGTACCATCGCTCCCCTCTAAGTCTACATTCACCTCGTAGATCTCTCTTTCCTTTGGCACCTCAACACAGGCCATACGTTCCTTCTACCCTTCCTCTATTCACACTTGCCAGAGCATATACCAAGATCTACTTCCCTCCTTCACACACTCGGATAGCAATATTTTCCTCTTACCTTAACCCACCAAAGGAAGACGCACTTCCCATCTGCATGACGATTAGTAGCCGACCTTAGCCCTAGCAACGTTGCCAGAACCCTTGCTCCCTCTCCATTGCACCGCCGCCTTGCATCGGACGAGGACAACCACCCAGCATTTGAGCTAACAGTGGAAGGTTTGGCCCTCTCCTTTGCCTTCAATATATTTTCCAGTCAACCTAAGTATAGTAACCCTTGCCCTTACTCTAAGTAGTTCAGTACTGGATCCAAGCCCTGTCACCTTTATCTGTAGAGCTAGTACATGACAATCGGGTGAGCCTTCTTCCTCTTTGTACCTTACGTCTTGAGCTGTACAGTACATGTGGGGATTTGCTTCTCTATTTACCCTCTAACATGTCATCTGTAAGAGACTTAGTGTTCTTAGGACCCCGCCCCTGCGGTTGTGTTGGCCGCAGGTGCGGCGAGCCACCCCAACGTACTGAGGACCCGCCCCTGCGGCTATGGCGGCCTCAGCCGCTTTCCTTTACCCTGTTGACCCGTGGTTTTGCTTTTCCTTCCTTCTTAAGCTTCCTCTTTCCTTTGTGATGAGGGTTCCCATTTCCTCTCCAACTTTCTCTCAATCTCACGTTCTTCTTTTTTTTTCCTCCTTTCCTTGATTTCTTCCTTGTTTTGGCTTGATCTTGGAAGAAAGAGCTTTGGTGTATGTTTGATGATGCTGAGATGTTGAGTTTGTGTTGTTGTTGTGCTGTGGTTGAGTTGCTGTAAGGACGTCCTTCAACTCCTGACTCAACTGTGGTAGGTTTCTTCCTCTCTTCTTCCTTCTTTTCTTTCTCCTTGTTTTTTAGTTTAGGAATTCCACAAGATTTGATCTTGTGTATCCCTTCCTGGACGTTTGTTGATGTATGTGTATGTATATATGTATGTTGATTGCCTCTGGGGCAATGAAGAAGTGAAGAGGATTGAGAGAAGGGACGAAGAGAAGAAGAGAATCTCTCTCTGCACAGATAGCTGCCCCCGCAGATTGGAGTCGCCGCCCCTTTGGCCAAGACAATGTCGCCGCCCCTGCGGTGTGCTGCACTCATGCGTCTTCTTACTCCTGCAGCTGCATTTGTCCAGGACATACCAAGTGAGGTATTTGTCCTTCCTTTCCTTTAACTTTGGCTTTAGAGTACTTATTTACCTAGTGTTGTGTATGTGTGCCTGGTGATGTTCATGTTGACATGCCTTAGGCATTTGTGAGATATGATGAGATATCGAGGTTTGGTTCGAGTTGTGGTTATGTATTGTTGTGGGGTTTAGGAGGTGGAATCACCTAACCTTGGATGACATTTGATAATGTTTGTGCTTTGCTGATGCAACCGCTGATCGTTTCCTCGAGGGGAAATTGTGACCGCTTGTTAAGGATTGTGTTTGTGACAAGTAAGTCTTACTTAGCTAGCAGATATGCGTTTGAGTGTTGGCTTTAGTGGTGTGTGGGCATTAATAACCTAACCGGACAAGGACGACTATATATGCATATTTGGCCCAAGTGTATGATAACGGGCGGTGATAACTTGTCCAGCTCAAATATGGGCAGCTAGGGGGTTCTCTATGACCAGTCCTCCAAGTTGTGATAATTGGCACCATTCCAAACCTGAGGGGAAACGGGACTAAGGCGAGAGGGTTTTACTCCTCGTGTCATAAAGAATGAATTAGAAATGGTATAACTTAATAAAAGATATAAATGGATATGTATGTGTGTTCATAGCATGGTGTGATGTGATAATGTGTTATATGTGCTACTGCTTCATTCTTTTTCATGTTTTGTTAGCTAACGGTTTTATACCATGATTTAGATCTTCTCGGGGATAGGAGGAATGCAGAGTGAGCCAGATGGTTGATCTAGAGCCTTAGGTTGAAATCAATGGCACTTGCAATCTGCGATAAAAGGTTGAATAGATAAATAAACAGAACCCGAAAGGGGTTTGACTTTTCAAAAGGATTTTGGTTTTGAAATGGGTACAATGATTTGGGATAGAGTGTACGGGAAGCCATCACCCTTATGAGGATCTCTATAATATATATATATATAGCCTTATACGTCAGGTGTGCATATCCCGTAGATGGCTCGGACTAGAGCGACATCTACAGTTGACGAGGTAGGGGTAAACCCCCTCTTCCTCCAGTAGTGATAGGTCAGGGACATGTTCTCATTGCTGATCCGCCGACAACGAAGGACGTGCATGAGGACGTTGTTGAGAGCATCGTTCTTGAGACTAACAGCGGTGTGGCTGTGAAACAAAGATCACAACGAGTCCAGTCAGATGACTCAGATCATGTCTCTATGAGGGGACCAAAGTTTCGTGCGTATATTAGATGAGTGGAGGAGGTTGTCAAAGCATGCAGACGTGGCCCGGAACTTCCAACACCATTGGGATCATCAGAGATATCCCAAGGAGTTACTGAGGTGCCAGTTACACCGGCACGCGTTGTTGAGGTTGTTAGAGCTCCAAAGGAGTATAGAGAGCCTCGACCAGACACTTGGTTGAAGGCATTCCATCACATGGGAGTACCACCTTTTTTTGGGAAGGTGGGGTTCGAGACAAAGATCTGGATTGGGCATGTAGAATCAGCCCTTGAGTTTATTAGATGTCCAAAGGACAGACGGATAGAGTTAGTACAAACTCTATTCCGTGACCTAACTTAGTAGTTGTTTAGGACCATGCGGATTCGAGTCACCAACTATGACCAGATGAGGAGCATCATCAGAGAGCGTTTCTGCCCCGCCTCATTGAGGAGGGAGAAATTGCAAGACTTTATTGAGGCTAGCTTTGAGGATGTGCCGATAGTAGAGGTGATTAGCAGATTTCAGGGGGGGCTGGAATTGTTGGGTCCAATTGTACCTCCAAAGGATCAGCACGCGTATCTGTTCATTTGTCGGCTGAGGGAGAGTACACGTTCCTACATAGCGGGTTTCCATTGTGAGTCTTTGACAGACTATCAGGTTAGAGCCTCAGCTTACGAGTGTTAGTGGGTTAGCTAAAGGAGGACTCTCAGGCGGGACGGTTTGAGAAGACATAACGTAATGGGCAGACAGGTGTAGGAGCATTAGGGTACATGCGAGGCAAAAGACACGTGTAGGAGCATCAGGGTTTGGATTTGTAACGAACAAGACAAAATAACAACAAAAATAAGTAAAGATGAGATAATAGAATGTAGAAAGTAGCTACACTCGGTTGAGTCTTAGCATGCACACTACTTTGGTTGATTCTTATTATAAGTTAATCATCAATGTCTTGTCTAGATCTTATATAAGTGTTGAGCCAACCGGCATCAACACAACTTAACAAGATTAATGATCCATAAACCTACAAGATCAAAGCACATATTAGCATTTTAACAAAGAAAAAGAGATACAAATAAAGCATAAGCACCGTTAGACTTTCTTTATAATTATATTCCTTTTTCCTTTAAGAGATTACAACAAGCTTTCACCTAAAGGGTTACTACTAGATTAAGGACTCGAACCCGGAGTCAATTAATCCTAGTTCTTTGCATGAAACTAGACACTTAAGGTGATCAATCTAAGTGGTAAGAAACAAGCAAGGTGGAGTTGCATCTCAGCGGGGTTCTTCCCCTGCCAGTGTGGCAGGAGGTGGTCAGAGGACACCTCAGCAGCAAACACAGGGGCAACAAAGAGTCCCAGACCGTCTTTCTACTCAAGGATCTACTCCCGGGCCGAGTAGAGGTAGAGGTCGTGGTGGGAGTACCACTGACGTCAGAGGAGCTCAGGGTAGAGCTTTTGAGTTGAGGAGTGCAGAGGATCCACCTACACCGGCTACTATAGGTACCATTCTGCTTCATGGTTTACTTGTTAGAGTCTTGTTTGATACTGGTGCTATGCATTCATTTATTTCTGATACATGTGTCGAGTGTCTGAGATTAGCTACTATAGAGGGGATACCCTTTACTATAGGGTTACCTGATGGTATCCGGGTCAGAGGTACCCGTGAGATACGTAGTTGTCCCCTACGTTTAGGGACTCGTGTTTTGCTTGTTGACTTCTTAGTCATGCCATTGATGCATGAAGAAGTCATATTAGGTATGGATTAGATGCGTAGACACTATGTGGTTTTGGATGTTGGTAGACGGACTGTTAAAGTCTCTACCGAGGTTTGTCAGATTGAGGTCTTCCGAGGTTGGGACCTTGGGAAGACAGGTTCCGTCATCAGTGACGTACGAGCAGCTAGACTGAAAGCACGGGGATGTGATGCCTTTTGGTCCTATGCCATGAAGGATGAAGAGAATCCAGCTTTGGAGGACATACCGGTGGTTTGCGAGTTTGCAGATGTGTTTGCTGAGCCGTCGAGCTTGCCGCCTCAGAGGAGTGTCAACTTTAATATCGAGTTGGAGCCTAGTACGAGACCCATCTCGAAGGCCCCATATCGTATGGCGCTTGTCGAGATGTTGGAGCTGAAGAAGCAACTCGAGGAGTTGGCTGAAAGGGCTTCATACGCCCTAGCGTTTCACCATAGGGTGCACCTGTCCTCTTCGTGCGAAAGAAGGACGGATCGTTGAGAATGTGTATTGATTATAGAGAGCTGAACAAGGTGACCATTAAGAACAGGTATCCATTGCCTCGTATTGATGATCTACTTGATCAGCTTCAGGGAGCAATAGTTTTCTCCCGGATTGATTTGCGTTCAGGATATCACCAGCTGAGGGTGAGAGAGCAGGACGTGCACAAGATGACATTTCGTATCCGTTATGGACACTACGAGTTTGTAGTGATGCCATTCGGGCTGACGAATGCCCCAACAGTCTTCATGGAGTTGATGAACTGTATTTTCATTGACTTCCTTGATCAGTTTGTAGTGGTCTCTAGATGAAGGATCATCCAAGCTAAGTCAAGGTCCCTTAACAAGGGCTCAAGCTAAACTACAAGCTGAGATGGATGCATTGCTTCTAACCATGACCCATGAACCACCTAACTCACCTTCCATGAGCCAACGAGCCTTGATGATGATCATGGTCCACCAAGGAACAAGCTGCACGCCTAAGGGTTCTACATAAGGCTGAAATGTTCCAAATTGGCTGACTAAGATTACTTGGCTGTTTTAAGTGTTTTTATGATTTTTTAGAATAAAAGCCCAAACTTATGTCTTGATGGGCCTTTAGTTAAGTATTTCAGTTCATTAACATATTAAACACTATATATATGTTATTAGGCGTGATAGGTCAGGGGGATATCTAGAAGATACACGTTAAACACAGTTTTTGTGCTGCTGTTGCAGATTGGCGATTTCCAGTCTGTTGGAGAGCTTTGTGATTGTGATTTTGGCATAACTCTTCTTGTCTAAGTTAATCTCTTTAGGGATTAGAGTTGCAAGTTGTTTATAAGCATCCTCTTGGTGCTTTCAATCTCCATATTGATCGTGTCAAGTTGTAGAAGCAGGGTTGATTAGTCTTTTGGATTGGTTCTTGAATTCATTGTTCAAGGGTTCTTCCATAGTTATATTCGGTTCTTCTTAACCATCTATCTTTATATTTTTGTGCTTATCATTCCTCCATATCTAAGTTTAATTCCACTGGTTTAGTTCTTGGATCTTGAATCCAAGGGTTCTATCATTGTTCCTTTCGGTTCTTCTTGTCTCTTTCTGTTTTCTCGTTTTCATTGTTGTCCATGTTTGTTAATTTTATGTGTTCTTCATTCTTCAGAACAGGTTGTTCGTCTAGATATGTTCTTCGCGGCTAATCCCCGCATCACAAGCTAGGATCACTTTCACTCTAGGATACTATGAGGATACTGTTTTATGTGATGTTGTGTCTATGCAAGCTTGTCATGTGTTATTAGGTTGTCCTTGGCAATATGATAGGAGAGTTATGCATGATGGTTTTACTAATAGTATTCATTTACTTTTAATGAAAAACCCGTTACTCTAATACTTATGACTCCCTTGCAGATTGTGGAGGCATTTGAGAAGAAGAAGGCGAGTGAACAAGAGCAAGTCATCGAGGCACCAAGAACCTCCCATGGACACGTCCCCTAGCCAACAGCCTAGTGCTCTCTCGGTCACGCCCACAACTAAGCCTCCTACGGCCTTGTTAGCTCTAAACTTGAGTACCAAAGTGAGTATCTACCCTTAGATGCCATCTTGATGAGGTTGTGTAAGGAGCTAACCTTAGTGAGTGATACGGGGATTAGCCACGAAGAACGGATCTAGACGAACAACCTGTTCTGAAGAATGAAGAACACACGAGATTAACAAATATGGACAATAATAAAAACAAAAAAAACAGAAAGGGACAAGAAGAACCGAAAGGAACAATGATAGAACCCTTGGATTCGAGATCCAAGAACTAAACCAGTGATGATTCGACCCCTCTTCTTACAACTCCACACAATCAATCTGAGAATCGAGACCACGAAGAGGATTCCTTGTTCGACTTGCAACACTAATCCTGAAGGAGATTGACATACACAAGAACGAGAAAGCCAGATCACACACACAAACTCACGAGACAAGAATGATTGAATTCTCTTGAATTCAATTCTGAAATACTCTCAGCAAAACTTGTATAAAACTTGTCTAACTACAAAAGAAGAGAGCAAAGGCTTTATATACATCCTAGGCCTTTTCTTCTAAAACAGAAAAAAGAAACTAATTACAATAATTACATTGAGAGAGAGTTAAATAAAGCCCAGCAAACATAGAACACAATTGGGCCTAATTAAACTCTCCTATTCAGCCACTCACGTCCACCTACTTAAATGAATGTTCCAACCATGCACATTCACACACGTGAAGCCCCTTGTATTTGATTTCAAGGCTCCGTCTGTCCTTTGAAATGCTTTCCAAGGCCTGCCCAGCAACTAGAAATACAATTTAGGCTCCATTAATCATCTTGGCTGGAATGTGTTCGTGGATAATCCACAAGATGGTCCTTAGACTTGATGAAGGTGGACTTGGTTGAGCTTCATGGACCATGTTTAGGAAAAGAGCATCCATCTTAGCTTAACGTTTAACTTGCGCTCTTGTTAGAGTCCCTTGAGGTGGTGAAGATGGAGTTAGATCAGATAATCCTTCATCATGATGGCCTTGGAATGTTGCATCCATTAATTGGCTTGGATGTTCCCGCATCATTCCCCCTTTATTGAAAAGGATTGGTCCTCGAATCCAGGTCCTCTTTTCTTGCAAAGACAATGGTTGCTTGATCCCTTGCAATATCTCCTTCCAAGCTTGAACGCCATCCTCTTTCCGGAATCCTTGGTTGCTCCCTGCAATCATAAGAGTAAACACACAATAAGGACAAGACGCACAAGCATCAAAAAGATACTTCAAGTATTCTAGCCGAGCAGTAGAGAAAACTTCCCTGAAATACTCCTTATGTGCTCTCAAGGACGGGTTGTATATCATTATGTCATCACTGTAAACAACACATGTATAAACATAACGATCAAGCACATACACACTCAATGACATGGATAGGATAGGTGGTACAGAGATTGTTTTCCTAACTCTCATGCTCAACTCATGATTTTACTCCGTAGAAACTCTAAAGAGCATACAAATTTGTCCTAAAGACTCCAAACGAGTAGAAGGTAACACATAGGCCGATTTAACCCTAAAGTTATCAAACATTATCACAACAGGGAACTTGCCATTTATGTTACTCCAAAGAACTAACCTATAGGGCCAATCAACTTTAAGTGTTCATCCAAGCATACTAAAGACTTCCAAGCAACATGATAACCAACAAGACTCCTCAAGCACAACAAACCATCAATTTTTAAACTAAAGTGCTCCAAATCAGATTCTGGTGCATTTGCATGTAACGACCAGTTTTTTTCCGTTACGCTTTGATAGGGTTAGAGAAGTTTAGGAAACAAATAAAAATTTAGTGAGACTAGGACATACCAGTTTATTTATGGAAGTCGTTTAATTAAGTACCTTGTTCCAAGTTTCGGGACGAAACTTATTTTAAGGGGGTACTGATGTAATATCCGGAATTTTTATTCCATTTAATTCTGAATCAAATCGGACTTTGAACCGTTGACGGTTTCCCATTCAATCTAGTTTTTCTTTCTTCACAAAATTTATTATTTTATGTAGAATTTAATTCACATAAAATGATAAAATTTTATCAAGCTCTAATTCTTATAATTATTTATTATTTTATGTAGAATATAATTCACATAAAATGAGAGATTTATATCAAACCCTAGTTATTATAATTCATTCTTATCGATGACAAGCTGTGACGAGGCCATGACTAAGCTGAGACGAGGCCATGACAAAGCCCGACAAATCTGTGACAAACTCATTCATGGGCCTGACAAGGCCATGACGAGTTTTGACAGATTTTTGACAAGCAATTCAGCCCATCTTTCTTGCATGTTTCAGCCATTATTCCTACCTCAATTTCACACCAGCTTGACTTCGAGCCCAGCCTGCAGCAGTCCAGGAGAGGCTGGTTACGAGCCCATTAACAGCCCTCTCCAGCCCAGTACGTTCAGCCCCTCTCCAGCCCACTACGTACAACTCCTCTCCAGCCCAATGATCTGCGTGTGTAACAGCCAGCATTTGCGTTTAGCAGGGAGGAGTAACAGCCGGCCCTTCTCTTTCCTTCTCTTCACCTTGTAACGGTTGTTGAATTGAAGAAGCTGTTGTAACTGCCCCATTAATCGCACAATAGGGATTCATTCAGTCGGCCATCTCTTCTACCCCTGCGTACAAAACAATCGTCACACATCAACCATTCAAGCAACGTTTGACAGCAACGAAGAGCCTAGCACTTGGCTGCGTTTGGACCCAGCGGAATGAACTTAAAAGGCCAAGCCAGAAGCGCCTCTACCCATCGACCCTAACTGCTTCCGGACCAAGTTGCCCAGCTAAAACCGGAGACTCGCAGCCACCACTCCAAGGACGAACAACCTTCAACTTTCTGCACACGAGACTCCTGAGTAAGTTGGCTGCTGGCTCTCTCTCTCTCTCTCTCTTTTCCCTATATGTTCGTACCTTCCATCTCTCTTCCTCCCTCCATCTGCGTTTATACCAATCACAGGAACTCACATACTCCTTCTTCCTTGCTTTACTTCAGCCATATATGCGGTTATAACTGGTGCCAAACCCTATAGGAATCCATATACTCCAGCCAAAGGAACAGCTGCAGAGGGGCTGTTACATCTTTCAATTTTCCAACTGTGACGAACAGCCAATTTTGGACTCCGATTTGGGTAAGCTAAGCTCCTCATTTGTTGCTGTACTTTGGATATGTTACAGTTGACCTTGCATGGTATAACATACTGAAATTTTAGAGTATTCCGAGTTATAGTTTAGGAGATATGGTTGCCCAAACTTGGCTTCTCATGCAGTTTTATAAATGTGCTGAGTTGAGAAAAACAGCATGGGATGCTGTTTTCTGAGATAGTTTTGAATAGGCTTTTAATCTCTGTTGGGCTTGAATTTTTGATATGATATAATTGACATATTGTTGTAGAACATATTAAAATTTGAGAGGCATCCAGCGAGTGGTATATGATTTTTCCAAGATTTAGTCGTAAGTAGTTTTTCTGTTGTGCTGAAATTCGGTTTTGTGAGATAGTTTTAAATAGGATTTGATCTCCTTTGTGTCTGGATTTTGGATATATTGGAGATAAGATTTTATAGTAGAACATATCAAAATTTGGGATAAATCCAGGGAGTAGTTTAGGAGTTTTGATTTTTTCAAAGTTAAGACAGTGTGTTGCTTGTTAAGTGTTGTAACCAACTTTAGAAATTTTTGTAGAAGCGATGCTTTAACAGTTTTAAGAAATTCTTTCTCCTATGAGTAGATGGGATATCATAGATGATCTAGGGAATTATTTCGGAATTTTTATAAGATTATTCGAATTTTATATTTGAAGCTGTAGTTGGACTTTAGTGACTTTTCGGGAAATAGAAAATGGGTAGTTTTTCTAGTTGTTACCTAAAATCATCCTAGGGAGTAGAATATGGTTAGTTAGTTTCAAATAAGAGTTTAAACATAAATTACAAAATTTTTAGAAGTTTCGGGACCAAGGGTAAAATAGTCATTTTACCATAAATTAATACTGTAATCAATTCCGTTCTATTAAGACCTACTATCTTGGAAGTCTTAGACTTCTAATCACCTAGAAAGTGTGCTGACACACTTGCCTCCTTTGACAGGCTACTGAATTCCTACAATTACCGATGAGTGGTGATTAAGAGAGTCGAGATTTGATTCTGGTAAGTCCACGGACTTACTTACTTGGCTTCTTGTATGAGAGTAATGTGTATGAGTGGTGTTTGTTAGTTATGTTAAACAACGAAACCGGATTAGGCCGACTTTATTATTTACGTAATTGACCCAAGTGTATGATAACGGGTCATGACATCATCTGCCTAGCTCTTGCGAGAGTCTAGTGTAAAATCCGGAATTTTTATTCCGTCTTTTTACGTTATAAAATAGATCTCGATCTATCAATTCATATCCGTCTACTTAGTTAGACATATTAGGATAAAAATTATCATTTTATGTAGACCTCATTCACATAAAATGATGGAACTTTTTATAAGTTTATCATTTTATGTGACTTACCTTCACATAAAATGATAGAGTTCGTAACTAAACCTAAACTGTAAAATATTCCGTATCCGGTTATTCCGTACATTAATTTAGGATTCTCGATTCCGAACTACAATTAGTACCGGGCTACGATTCCCTTCGTCCAACAGCCAGTCCGGGAGCTGCTTGTCCAGCAGCCTTGTCCGCTCCAGCCAGCAGTCTTGTCCGCTCCAGCCAGCAGCCCACTCGCCAGCTGCTTGTCCGCTCCAGCCAGCAGCCCAGTCGCCAGCAGTCTTGTCCGCTCCAGCCAGTAGCCCAGTCGCCAGCTGCTTGTCCGCTCCAGCCAGCAGCCCAGTCGCCAGCAGCCTTGTCCGCTCCAGCCAGCAGCCCAGTCGCCAGCAGCCTTGTCCGCTCCAGCCAGCAGCCCAGTCGCTAGCTGCTTGTCCGCTCCAGCCAGCAGCCCAGTCGCCAATCCAGC
This sequence comes from Fagopyrum homotropicum, assembly GCA_033239125.1. NCBI lineage: Eukaryota > Viridiplantae > Streptophyta > Magnoliopsida > Caryophyllales > Polygonaceae > Fagopyrum > Fagopyrum homotropicum. The sequence goes on from BSWB01000005.1 coordinate 68,540,874, forward strand.
AGCACACTCCAGCCCATTCCGCAGGCCCAACCGGAAGCAAAAGGAGAAGCAAGCCCAGCTGTGTTATAACAGTTTCAACGTGGGATTTAATGCTGGGAGAGAGCTGATGCAGTTGCCATAAAAGGCTCCTAAAATCACGCTGAAGAATCTCTCACCTTCCTTCCATTTCACGTCCACATTCAGAAGCCACAATTCCCTCTTTTGCTGATCGAAACCTCCAACGTTACAGCTGCCTCACGTCCCAGCCGGTGCACACAACACTCCTGCGTTTCCATCCTTCTACACCCACGCCCCAGCCTCCACTTCACTTCTGCGTTTCTTGCCTTCTGCACACGTCCAGTCCAGAAGCAACGTACTTCACGCAGATTTTGTGTATTTCGGTAAGGATTAATCTCCCATTCATCTTCACCTCTTAATCTAGTCGTTCATGAATGCCTACGATAACAACTCCGTCTCGACCATTCCGTGACAGTAGCAAGGCTGGAAGAGTTGGCCAATCCGTGTAGTAGTAGAAGACGCCTCAGCCAGTAGAGGTTGAAGAGGTGAGTCTTTCTGCAGTCCCAATCCTTGCCTCTAGAAGTTAGTGTATAATCTTATGTATGTATACTATTTCCGTAATGCTAGAATGATGAACTGCTTTAGTCGGACTTGAACATAGGTTAGGGTGACCTTGTGTAGCTGCTGAGTATATAGACCGAAGGATAGGAACAAAGGACTGCTGTAAGTATGAAAAACAGAAATAAGAGGGCTGCTGTAATTCATTTTTTTCCTTCAGCTTTTAGGTTACCAACAGCCCGTCTTGTCGATCAATTATAAAACGTTTGGGTAAAGATCCACCGTTGAATTTTGGATATGTTGTAGACGGATATATGTAGTTTAGCATATTAAAATTTGGGGAGAAATGAACGGTCAGATTGAAAGTTATGAGCTCCCGAAGTTAGGTAGTTGAGCAGTTTTGGTAAACTTGAATTTTGGCTAAGTATAGGATATTAGAGTGAAGGAACCGACTTTGTGAATTATTATAAAAATATCGGCTGAACAGTTTGGAGAAATTCTTTCTTCTAAGGTTAGATAGAACCTCATAGATGATCTAGAGATTTAATTCGGAAATTTTTCAAGTTGTTAAGAATTTTATATTTAGAGCCGAAGTTAAACCTTTTCGATTCTTCCGGAAAATAGAAACATAGGAAAAACGTCAGTTTGGAACCAAATAAAATTCTAGGAGTGAGAATATATTTTTAGAACCTCCAATAGGAGTTTAGACATGAAATTTAAGGTTTTCGAGAAAATCGGAACCAAGGGTAAAATGGTCATTTTACCCTAAAACTAATACTGTAACTAGTACGTTTTAATACTTTATTTGATCTTAGAAGTTTTAGACTTCTATGTACGTGAAAGTGTGCTAATACACTTATCGCCTTTGACAGGCAACTGAGTGGTTGCAGTTTACAGAGAGAGTGGTTTATAAAGAGTCGAGCGTTATAACGGGTAAGTCCTTTGGGCTTACTTAGCTGACTACTAAATATGAGTATAAATGATGATGGTGGTGTGTGATTGACATGTTAGAGAGCTAGGTTGTGATATATAATTACCGACCTATGTTTTGGCCTAAGAGTAACGGGCGGTGGCATTCCGCTCAGTAGCTCGCGGGGCGCTGGGGGTTTCTTTCGGGACTAGTCCACACATGGTTTGTAGTGATGCTACCAAAGGAAGTCAGCTAGACCTACACCAGTTGGATAAGGAACGGAGGCGAGAACTAATAATAGTTCTCGTGCCACAACTTAAATTGAATAATGTGAATCACTTAAATAATAGATAATAATTGGTTGAGTGCTAGCATGATGTTTGTTTATTTTTTATTTCTGCTTGTGTTTGTGCTGTTATCATTTTGCTTATATTTGGATAGTTAGCTAACTGTTGATATGTTGTTTAGATTTGACACAGGTTAGAGCAGATGCCGAGTGATCCAGATGGTAGTGGTCAGCCGGGGTGTCGTACTTTAGGACGTTTTGCAGTTTTTGCATTTGTGGGTTTTACAGTTGAACATTATTTCCTTTCGTACTTGGTTATATTACTTTTCCGGCTGTAGTTGATCTGGTCACATTCATGCATTGTTAAAAACTATTTTTATGATTTCTGGTTTTTCCTATTCTGTGCCTTGTTGTAAGATCATGTTAAGTTGTTGTCAAACTAAGGTCGGGACCCACTGTGCGGTCCTAACCAGTAACTCCCTAAGTTGTAAAATTTGGGGTGTTACAACATGGTATCAGAGCTCTAGGTTGGCAACAATGGCACTTGAATCTTCTAAAAAGGTCATATAAGTAAATAAACAGAACCCGAAAAGGGTCTGAGTTTTCCAAAGAAAATTTTTGGTTTTAAAATGCATATAGAGTCGGGTTGGGATAGAAAGTACGGACGACCACCACTACCTCTGCGGATCTCGGTAATCTTAGAATAATTATGGACTTGTAATGTTATGATAGATTAGCTAGTTTGTAACTGTAGTTATTACTATTCGTGCAGATGGCACGTACTAGGGTTGCACAAGTGACTGGCCGAGGTAGGGGTCGTCCCCCCCTTCCCCCAGTCAGACAGGAGCGAGCTGATAGCACCCCTACTGTTAGAGAGCGTGGTCGTGGGGGTAGACTTCCACTAGGGAGAGGTCGAGGACGAGTTCCTCGAGATGACCCACCTGCAGCAAGCGTACCAGAGGTGGCTGTAGAGGAAGTAGCTGAGAGTGTAGGCCCCGAGGTCAGGCCTGTGACCGCCGCTAGGTCTGGAGCGCTAGGAGCTCGTTCTACTGAGTCGGGACGTGTCTCTATTGGAGCATCGGAGTAAAGGGAGTTCAGAGCCTATGTTGAGCGCAGGGAGGAAGCTGCCAGAGTGGAGAGGCTTACTCAGGTACCACCAGTGGTGCCGGCTAGGTCAGCTCAGGTGACACAAGGAGTGTCTCAGGTGCCGGTTGTAGCTGAGAGGAGGGCTGATGTTGATAGAGCACCTACTGGGGTCAGAGCACCGAGACCGGATGAGTGGTTGAAGGCTTTCAACTCTCAGAAGGTCCCCTCATTCAGCGGAGAGATAGGGCTAGAGGTGGAGCACTGGATAGGGAAGATTGAGACTGCTTTGGAGGCAATACGTTGCCCCGTGGACCGACAGGTAGATTTGATACAGACCTGCTTCACAGATGATGCTCATTCATGGTGGCGTACCATTCGTGGCCGAGTCACCAGCTGGGAGCAGATGAAGAACATTGTTAGAGACAGGTACTGCCCAGTTTCGCTGAGGAGGGAGAGATTCCAGGATTTCATTGAGGCGAGATTTGAGGATATCCCGATTGCTGCAGCCATAAAGAAGTTTCAGAAAGAGTTGACTTTGCTTGGACCATCTGCACCTCCAAAAGAGCAGCATGTTTATCTTTTCTCCAGGAGGTTGAGAGAGAGTACCCGATCCTACCTGGCTGGATTCCGCTGTGAGACCTTGTCTGATTATCAGGATAGGGCCTCTGCTTATGAGAGAGATAGGCCAGCTTCTAGGAAAGCAGCACAGTCTAGTGGGCCGGATAAACGGCAGAGGACAGGACATGCTGGTAGCAGTGCAGCAGTAGCAGGTTATGGTAGAGGACATACTCAGGGGAGGTCCAGCTACCACTCTACAGTTCGGACTCCCAGTGGAGATCGACAGTGCTTTAACTGTGGTGGCCGTGATCACATTAAGCCGGACTGCCCGAAACCACCGGTCACTTGCTTCACTTGTGGGAAGCCGGGACACAGGGCTACTTTCTGCCGTCAGGGCAAGGCTTCTTCTCAGCAGGGATCTTCTCCTGCAGGTGCTGAGAAGAGTGTACAGAGACCCCCTCAGTACCGAGCTCCGAGTCAGCAGCAACAGCAGTACCGGGCTCCAGGACATCCTGCTTCATACAGTACTGCACAGGGATCAGGTCGTGGCAGAGGACGTGGTAGTACCACTGACACCAGAGGAGGACCATCGAGAGTGTTTGAGCTGAGGAACACTGAGCAGCCTGCAGCACCTGCGACCACAGGTACTATTTGGATCCATGACTTACCTGTTCGCGTTTTATTTGATACGGGTGCCACGCACTCCTTTATATCAGATGCATGTGTAGATAGGTTGTCCTTAACTACAGTAGAGGGTGTACCTTTTGTCGTTGGGTTACCAGATGGGGGTAAGGTGAGAGGATCTCGAGAGATTTATGACTGCCCTATTCACCTGGGAGGCCGGATTTGGTTAGTAAATTTTCTAGTCATGCCCTTAGCACATGAGGACGTGATATTAGGGATAGATTGGATGACTAGACATGGAGCCGTCTTGGATATTGGTAGGAGGACTATGACTGTTGCCACGGAGGAGGGCCACAAAGTTATATTCCGAGGTTGGGACCTCGGAAAGTCCGGCTCAGTTATCAGTGCAGTGAGGGCAGCCAGATTGATACCACAGGGTTGCGAGGCCTTTTGGTGTTATGCCATGAAGGAGCGCAAGAGCCTGATAGTAGAGGAGATACCAGTCCTATGCGAGTTTGCAGAGGTCTTCAGGGACGACTGACCAGGGCTACCTCCACAGAGGAGTGTGGACTTTAGCATCGAGTTAGAGCCGGGCACGAGACCGATCTCGAAGGCCCCGTACCGCATGGCCCCGATAGAGCTTCTTGAGCTGAAGAAGCAGTTAGAGGAGTTAGCAGAGAAGGGCTTCATACGCCCTAGTGTTTCTCCCTGGGGCGCACCAGTGTTATTTGTGAGGAAGAAAGATGGATCGATGAGGCTGTGTATCGACTACAAGGAGCTGAACAAGGTCACCATCAAGAACAAGTACCCACTGCCTCGCATAGATGATCTGCTAGACCAGCTGCATGGAGCGTCAGTGTTCTCGAGGATAGATTTGAGGTCGGGTTATCACCAGCTGAGGGTGAGAGATCAGGACATACCTAAGACGGCATTCCGGACTAGGTATGGTCATTATGAGTTTGTAGTGATGCCATTCGGGCTCACTAATGCGCCAACAGTATTTATGGAGTTGATGAATGGGATTTTCATCGACTTCTTAGACCAGTTTGTAGTGGTCTTCATCGACGACATTCTAGTTTACTCTAGAAGTCGAGAGGAGCATGCCGGACACTTGAGGACAGTGCTGCAGATTCTACAGGATAGTCAGCTATATGCTAAACTATCCAAGTGTGAGTTCTGGATGTCAGAGGTGGCATTCCTAGGCCATGTAGTGACTGTTGAGGGGATTAAGGTCGACCCAGCGAAGATTGAGTCAGTGTCATCTTGGCAACCTCCGAAGAATGTTAAGGAGGTTCGCAGCTTCCTAGGATTGACAGGTTATTACCGTCGGTTTGTGGAAGAGTTTTCTCTGATCGCCCGACCACTTACTTCCCTCCTAAGGAAGACTACTCGGTTCGTATGGTCTGAGCCGTGTCAGCAGAGTTTTGATGAGCTGAAGAGGAGATTGACGTCTGCTCCGATCTTAGCACAGCCTGAGGGTACAGAGGACTTCGTAGTGTACAGTGATGCATCCAAGCTGGGCTTGGGGTGTGTCTTGATGCAGAGGGGTAAGGTTATAGCATATGCGTCTCGACAGCTGAAGACGTATGAAGAGAACTACCCCACTCATGACCTGGAGTTAGCAGCAGTAGTGCACGCTCTTAAGATCTAGCGTCATTACCTCTATGGAGCGACCTGTCAGATCTTCACAGACCATAAGAGTCTGAAGTACATATTCACTCAGCGGGAGTTGAATAACCGCCAGAGACGGTGGCTAGAGTTGATCAAGGATTTCGACCTTGAGATACTTTACCACCCCGGAAAGGCGAATGTAGTTGTTGACGCTTTGAGTCGGAAGACGCCTCAGGAAAAGGCGATAGCTCGGTTGACAGTACAGCCACAGTTACAGAGAGACTTAGCTTGGTTGGAGGTAGAGATCCAGTTCCCCGATACAGCTCATCAGTTAGCCACCTTAGAGTTACTTCCTGACCTGTTGGGTGAGATCCGACAGAAGCAGGAGACCTGTCCGACTTTGACCCGGATCCGAGACCGGATGTCACGAGATGAGGCACCTCAGTTCACTATCGGTGCCGATGGAGTGATGAGACGACAGGACCGTGTCTGTGTGCCATCAGACAATGAGCTGAGACAGAGGATACTAGATGAGGCTCATGCTACCCCTTACTCCGTACATCCAGGAGCGAGTAAGATGTATAAGGACGTGAGACGTTCCTTCTGGTGGGGTGGTTTGAAGCCTGATGTGGCCCGATATGTAGCCCAGTGTGCGACCTGTCAGCAGGTCAAGATTGAGCATCGTAGATCCGGAGGAGAGCTACACCCACTTCCAGTACCACATTGGAAGTGGGAAGACATTTCTATGGATTTCGTTACCGGATTGACGCTCAGCAGAGGTTTTGATGCCATTTGGGTAGTGGTAGACCGCCTGACGAAGACCGCACGTTTCATTCCGATTAAGGAAATGTGGCCGGTAAACCGTCTAGCAGAGGAGTTCACCAGACACATTGTGAGACTCCATGGAGTACCGAGGACTATCGTCTCCGACATGGATGGACGTTTTACCTCGAGGTTCTGGCAGCAGGTACATACTGCTCTGAGTACGAGTCTTCACTTTACCACTGCCTACCACCCACAGACAGACGGTCAGTCAGAGAGGACCATCCAGACCTTAGAGGACATGTTGCGGGCATGTGTGCTAGATTGGGGACAGGTATGGCCAGATCACCTCCCACTAGTAGAGTTTTCATATAATAACAGCTGGCATGCGTCTATTGGGATGGCACCTTACGAGGCTTTGTACGGACGGAGATGTCGTACGCCGCTATGTTGGGATGAGCCCAGCAAGGCTGATGGAGTTGTACCAGATCAGATACAGGACGACATCGCCCGGATTGCCTTAGTCCGGGAAAGGATGTTAGCAGCTCAGAGTCGTTAGAAGTCCTACGCCGATAAAAGGCGTCGACCTTTGGAGTTTAGAGTAGGTACACATGTGTGGTTGAGAGTGTCAACTACGAGAGGAGTTAGACGTTTCGGCATTAAGGGGAAGCTGAATCCCCGGTATGTCGGTCCATTTGAGATCGTAGAGAGAGTCGGAGAGGTTGCCTACCGACTAGCACTGCCACCGAGATTAGAGGGAGTACACCCAGTTTTTCATGTATCTCAGCTGCGAGAGTACATACCGGATCCTAGACACGTCATCAGTCACGAGGATCTGATATTCGAGCCAGACCACACTTTTGTGGAGTATCCAGTAGCCATCCTAGAGCGTAGCGTTAGGCGCATGCGTTCTAAGGAGATACAGATGCTGAGGATTCAGTGGTCTAGACGAGGAGTTGATGAGGCTACCTGGGAGACAGAGGAGAGCATTAGACGTAATTACCCTGAGTTCTTTGCGGAGTTAGCCGCTACCTCAGTACCGACGGGTTAGTACTAAGACGAGACCTTATATGACTTCTGTGATTATATGTTTACATAATTGTTTATGTTTATGTGCTTGATGATGTGAGTAGTTGCTTGCTAGAATATATTTCTCGAAGGGAAAGGTATGGGGTAGGTATCTTATCCCAAGTTTCGGGACGAAACTTATTTTAAGGGGGTACTGATGTAAAATCCGGAATTTTTATTCCGTCTTTTTACGTTATAAAATAGATCTCGATCTATCAATTCATATCCGTCTACTTAGTTAGACATATTAGGATAAAAATTATCATTTTATGTAGACCTCATTCACATAAAATGATGGAACTTTTTATAAGTTTATCATTTTATGTGACTTACCTTCACATAAAATGATAGAGTTCGTAACTAAACCTAAACTGTAAAATATTCCGTATCCGGTTATTCCGTACATTAATTTCGGATTCTCGATTCCGAACTACAATTAGTACCGGGCTACGATTCCCTTCGTCCAACAGCCAGTCCGGGAGCTGCTTGTCCAGCAGCCTTGTCCGCTCCAGCCAGCAGTCTTGTCCGCTCCAGCCAGCAGCCCACTCGCCAGCTGTTTGTCCGCTCCAGCCAGCAGCCCAGTCGCCAGCAGTCTTGTCCGCTCCAGCCTGCAGCCCAGTCGCCAGCTGCTTGTCCGCTCCAGCCAGCAGCCCAGTCGCCAGCAGCCTTGTCCGCTCCAACCAGCAGCCCAGTCGCCAGCAGCCTTGTCCGCTCCAGCCAGCAGCCCAGTCGCCAGCTGCTTGTCCGCTCCAGCCAGCAGCCCAGTCGCCAATCCAGCAGCACACTCCAGCCCATTCCGCAGGCCCAACCGGAAGCAAAAGGAGAAGCAAGCCCAGCTGTGTTATAACAGTTTCAACGTGGGATTTAATGCTGGGAGAGAGCTGATGTAGTTGCCATAAAAGGCTCCTAAAATCACGCTGAAGAATCTCTCACCTTCCTTCCATTTCACGTCCACATTCAGAAGCCACAATTCCCTCTTTTGCTGATCGAAACCTCCAACGTTACAGCTGCCTCACGTCCCAGCCGGTGCACACAACACTCCTGCGTTTCCATCCTTCTACACCCACGCCCCAGCCTCCACTTCACTTCTGCGTTTCTTGCCTTCTGCACACGTCCAGTCCAGAAGCAACGTACTTCACGCAGATTCTGTGTATTTCGGTAAGGATTAATCTCCCATTCATCTTCACCTCTTAATCTAGTCGTTCATGAATGCCTGCGATAACAACTCCGTCTCGACCATTCCGTGACAGTAGCAAGGCTGGAAGAGTTGGCCAATCCGTGTAGTAGTAGAAGACGCCTCAGCCAGTAGAGGTTGAAGAGGTGAGTCTTTCTGCAGTCCCAATCCTTGCCTCTAGAAGTTAGTGTATAATCTTATGTATGTATACTATTTCCGTAATGCTAGAATGATGAACTGCTTTAGTCGGACTTGAACATAGGTTAGGGTGACCTTGTGTAGTTGCTGAGTATATAGACCGAAGGATAGGAACAAAGGACTGCTGTAAGTATGAAAAACAGAAATAAGAGGGCTGCTGTAATTCATTTTTTTCCTTCAGCTTTTAGGTTACCAACAGCCCATCTTGTCGATCAATTATAAAACGTTTGGATAAAGATCCACCGTTGAATTTTGGATATGTTGTAGACGGATATATGTAGTTTAGCATATTAAAATTTGGGGAGAAATGAACGGTCGGATTGAAAGTTATGAGCTCCCGAAGTTAGGTAGTTGAGCAGTTTTGGTAAACTTGAATTTTGGCTAAGTATAGGATATTAGAGTGAAGGAACCGACTTTGTGAATTATTATAAAAATATCGGCTGAACAGTTTGGAGAAATTCTTTCTTCTAAGGTTAGATAGAACCTCATAGATGATCTAGAGATTTAATTCGGAAATTTTTCAAGTTGTTAAGAATTTTATATTTAGAGCCGAAGTTAAACCTTTTCGATTCTTCCGGAAAATAGAAACATAGGAAAAACGTCAGTTTGGAACCAAATAAAATTCTAGGAGTGAGAATATATTTTTAGAACCTCCAATAGGAGTTTAGACATGAAATTTAAGGTTTTCGAGAAAATCGGAACCAAGGGTAAAATGGTCATTTTACCCTAAAACTAATACTGTAACTAGTACGTTTTAATACTTTATTTGATCTTAGAAGTTTTAGACTTCTATGTACGTGAAAGTGTGCTAATACACTTATCGCCTTTGATAGGCAACTGAGTGGTTGCAGTTTACAGAGAGAGTGGTTTATAAAGAGTCGAGCGTTATAACGGGTAAGTCCTTTGGGCTTACTTAGCTGACTACTAAATATGAGTATAAATGATGATGGTGGTGTGTGATTGACATGTTAGAGAGCTAGGTTGTGATATATAATTACCGACCTATGTTTTGGCCTAAGAGTAACGGGCGGTGGCATTCCGCTCAGTAGCTCGCGGGGCGCTGGGGGTTTCTTTCGGGACTAGTCCACACATGGTTTGTAGTGATGCTACCAAAGGAAGTCAGCTAGACCTACACCAGTTGGATAAGGAACGGAGGCGAGAACTAATAATAGTTCTCGTGCCACAACTTAAATTGAATAATGTGAATCACTTAAATAATAGATAATAATTGGTTGAGTGCCAGCATGATGTTTGTTTATTTTTTATTTCTGCTTGTGTTTGTGTTGTTATCATTTTGCTTATATTTGGATAGTTAGCTAACTGTTGATATGTTGTTTAGATTTGACACAGGTTAGAGCAGATGCCGAGTGATCCAGATGGTAGTGGTCAGCCGGGGTGTCGTACTTTAGGACGTTTTGCAGTTTTTGCATTTGTGGGTTTTACAGTTGAACATTATTTCCTTTCGTACTTGGTTATATTACTTTTCCGGCTGTAGTTGATCTGGTCACATTCATGCATTGTTAAAAACTATTTTTATGATTTCTTGTTTTTCCTTATCTGTGCCTTGTTGTAAGATCATGTTAAGTTGTTGTCAAACTAAGGTCGGGACCCACTGTGCGGTCCTAACCACTAACTCCCTAAGTTGTAAAATTTGGGGTGTTACATCTAGGAGGTTCCCTGCGACCAGCCCAGTCATGGGCGAGGTTTGGGAATCCCTCGTGTCACAAAATAAGTATCATTAGTAATGACATATCACCTAATTAAAAGATAATAAAAAGGATTGAGTGTTGCATGTTGATTGTGTATGTTGTGTGTTTGTGCTTTTACCTTTATACTTATGCATAGAATGTTAGCTAACGGTTTTATCCGTGTTGTAGATTTGTACAGATAGACAGTTGCAGAGAGATCCGGAATGGATGGTCAGCCGGGTCCACGTATTCATTAGATGAGGATAGGGGAGTCTCCCATACAACATGCATGTTATGTATCTATATATATGTTTTGTAAGGCTGACACAGGTGTACATTCATACGTTAAAAATAATATGTTTTGAAATTGTTTTAAATACATTTGTGCCTTGTTGTAAGATCCAAGTAAAATTGTTGTCAAACTAAGGTCGGGACCCATTGTGAGGTCCTAACCAGTAGCTTCCCGAGTTCTCAGAATTTGGGGTGTTACAATATGGTATTAGAGCTCTGGGTTGGCAACAATAAACTTCTGAAAGACCGATTGTATAAAATAACTAGAACCCGAAAGGGGTCTAAAATTTTCAAAACGGATTTATGTTTTTACACGAGCATAGTCGGGTTGTTGGGTTAGTAGTACGCCGGACCACCATCGCTCTCCGTGGATCTCTGCAACTTGGATCGATAGGAGTGAGTATATAGACTTTTTAGGAGGTTTACTATTATATGTTATATACATGTGTATGCTTAGCTTGTTAGTATCCTAAAGGATATTTTATATCCTTTAGTCGTGATATCACGAAGCGATTATCACCTCATGATAAATCCATTGCGGACTTGAAGAGGTTTCAACACGAGACAAAAGACTCGGACCTTGGATCAAGTATTATACTCGGGTGGGCATTCTAGTAACCCTTGTTAACCATCCAAAGAACTAATAGGCAAAGAAGAAATAGATGTTGAGATAATTTTCACCACAAGTACTACCCGATGAGAAAGAGATTCCTGAGTCAACTCAGATAGAAGTGATTTATTGAAGTCCGTACAAGGAATTTAGCGGTGGGAACACGAGAGAGGAGAATCAAGGATGCATGTAAGGCCTGATAAGAAGCACAGATTGAAGAGGACAATATCGGAATACAAATCAAGCAGGGTAGAGTACAACTACACTTGACAGGTAAATGATAGTGCAACCAAGGTGGACGACGTCATAGTCAAATATGAACCTGAGAATACAAAGAAGATATGGTGTTGACCCTGAGGTATAGAATTAAAGGAGCACAAAGACAGACACTTACATTGGAATTAAAGAGGAAAGGAAAATCCATAACCATTGTGAATGGTGGATTTCTTCAAGACTACGAAATTTTTAAAGAAATCACGACACAAGTATTATAGAGAATGGAAGTATGTAATTGAGAGAAAGGAAGTCCATGAAGGAAATGTCATAATACAATGGTAACAAAAAGAAAAGTGTTAACTGTAGAAGAAGTTAAAGAGTATAAATGAATAACCTAGTGGATGACTTTCTACTCAGTATATCCACATCGAAGGATATAAAAGAAAAGGTTATGATCTTGTAGAAGATCAACTTTATACAAGCGAGTAACAAGCGAGAATGTACACGTATGGGTGACTAGTTGACTGGATGGCAGATAAGAAGAATAACCACATAATTATAAAAGACTTTTATCAACATGTGGAGGACCCTTCAAGAGATCAACGGCGACAAATGTAAGGCTAAATCGATACACATGCTAGTACCCTTAATAGTAACATGGAGTGAGTTCGAACCAGTAACTATAATTATGAACTTAAGAAGAAAGACTAGACGGCCAGGAATAACCCCTTTATGTCATTTGAGACCAAGGGAAATTGTGTGAGTAATTTACTACCTACTGGCTAGGAAAGAGGTACATGTCACAACTAGTACAAATGGATTGAAAAAGAAGAACTAGAGGAGTAAGAAGTATACACTTTTGATAAGGTTCTATGTCAGTCAAGACAGAGCGTGCATAGCATTACATACAGGGGAGAACGATGATTCTTTTCTGATATTTACGGAAGAAACCCTTGTGATTAAGAGGTGCACGGAATGAAGACCTAATATTGAGAATAAGAGCTAGGATAGACCCCACCAGTGTAGAGAAGTTTTAACCTCGTCTGAGGTATAAGAAGTTGAAAGGAATCACGACGCCAATATCAAAAGAGTAGGAGGTCAGTAGCAGAGTCAAGGTTGTCAACAGAGATTTTGAAGGAAGTAGTACACCAAAAGTTTAATACCAGTAGAGGGTTAGGAACGGCTTTTGACATCAGGCGAATGACACAATGAGACTTGAGAAAGTGAGTCGTCCCAAAGGAAGCGGAAGAGCGAAAGATAGGACAAACTAAAGAAGTATAAGATGATTAATCTAGTAGGTGATGTACACCAAAAGTTTAATACCAGTAGAGGTATGAGAAGAGTGAGTAGGAGATATTGAGATAAGTCAATTATAGACTAACCAACGTCGACGGAGGACGTGCAAGTATTGTTTAGTATTGAGGAGTTAGGTGCCAATAAGAAGAGATATTTGCGACTGTGGATTTCGAAGTAGCTTTATCGACGCCTTGGAGGATTTCCTCAAGTAGGCAACGACAACCTTCTTGGATGAATTAAAGATATACGGAGAATCATGTTAGAGATTTCTTACTGGATGGTTAAGGTCAAACTCCGGTCCAGTCTGGTAGTTTGGATCGGTGTTAAAGGAATTAAGGAAGTAAACGGAAGATGTTGTTTTCCAACCGTGATTTTATTTCAGGAAGACAAGTAAGGAATGTTCGTGATACTTGATCCGGATAGGACTTAGGGTGTAACCGAGAGAAAGAGTTTTGGGGATAATCACTTTGGACTAACACAAAATCGGGACTATCAAAGTAGCGCAGCGGAAGTGTGGTGAGTCCTAACCCACCGAGCAGGAAGCTCAAAGGTACATTTGGTTGGAAATGATGATAGTTGGTGAGATGCTTTTGTTTGGAAAGAACGTGATATAGGCTACGCAGAGTGACTGGAAATACTGTAGGAGGATATAGAGGTTACAGCAAAAGAGTGTTTCCCTATTATGGATCCGAGTGAAGAATGACGGCTTCGTTATATGTTGCTAGACAAGTGGTCTTGACTGCTATACTAATGGAGTACTCTAGAGTGAGTTTTCTTGAGGGATTAGGAGAAGAATTAGCTACGTAACAAAAGAATTGTGCAGGGTTACCCTAGGAAGCTAAAAGTGAATAACTACCCTACCGAGGCAGAAGACAGATAAGGATAGAAGCGATAGGAGTATGCTTACAACTCAGTAATCGCGCATAGAGAAAGCATAATCTCGGGTAGAGTTTACGTGTAATGTTGTATCAGAACGGATCCGAGTTGCGTTGCAAGTCAGAGAAATATTATCGGTTTGATAGCCATGAAGGATATTGGAGTGGAATGCTGATGGTGTGTTGGCAGTATCCGTATAGTTATGATCAAACAATGGTGAGGTAAGATCACCTTGTGTCTAGTGTTGTCTTCGCGAATACATTCTATACCACCTAAGATCTTGATACTGCGTAAGAAGCTTGAGTTGAGCTAGAGATCTATAAAATACCCGGAACCCTTCAAAAGACCAGAAGGAAAGGAATTGGAATAAATTACCTCAGGAAGGTCATCAAAAGATCTAGAGGTGAGTTATGTAAGACAACCTTGTGAGACCTTGCAACCGGAGTTAAAAATGATTGATGGACTAGTATTCTTCACCCTAACCCCATTGTCCATGGATTACTCATAGGGAATATCTACTAAACACCAGTTAGGTCCACAGATTAGAGGATCGGACAATTGGGCCGAATGATACCGGTGAGATATCCGGTAACCACTCTAGAACGTGGAAGCAGGCACTTTTGATTTAAGTACTTGAAAAGATGTAAGATTTAGTGGTTTTATGAAAAGCCGATAAGGCTACCTAGGATATCGGGGATAGTAAAGGACGTAACCTTTCAAAGACCTATGTATCGATAGTTGTAACCTCGGGAGCGACTAGTTAGGGCTTGACCCGGTATCTGTGTGATATTGTTTGACTACTTGTTTATTTTGTGCTTGAGTGTTTAGTCAGTGATATGTGCTTTTGGTAATCTTGATGTGCGGGAAACTTAGATGTGGAAACGATGAGACTTTTGTGTAGTGATCAAACACACCCATTTGGTGCCTTAAAGGCCGATCAGGATTGTCTTACCCTAAGTTTCGGGACGAAACTTATTTTGAGGGGGATCTAATCTAACAACCAGTTTTTTTTCGTTACGCTTTGATAGGGTTAGAGAAGTTTAGGAAACAAATAAAAATTTAGTGAGACTAGGACATACCAGCTTATTTATGGAAGTCGTTTAATTAAGTACCTTGTTCTAAGTTTCGGGACGAAACTTATTTTAAGGGGGTACTGATGTAATATCCGGAATTTTTATTCCGTTTAATTCTGAATCAAATCGGACTTCTAACCGTTGACGGTGACCCATTCTATCTAGTACTTCTTTCTTCACAAATTTTATTATTTTATGTAGAATTTAATTCACATAAAATGACAAAATTTTATCAAGCTCTAATTCTTATAATTATTTATTATTTTATGTAGAATATAATTCACATAAAATGATAGATTTATATCAAACCCTAGTTATTATAATTCATTTGTTATCGATGACAAGCTGTGACGAGGCCATGACTAAGCTGAGACGAGGCCATGACAAAGCCCGACAAATCTGTGACAATTCATTCATGGGCCTGACAAGGCCATGACGAGTTTTGACAGATTTTTGACAAGCAATTCAGCCCATCTTTCTTGCATGTTTCAGCCACTATTCCTACCTTAATTTCAGCCCAGCTTGACTTCGAGCCCAGCCTGCAGCAGTCCAAGAGAGGCTGGTTACGAGCCCATTAACAGCCCTCTCCAACCCAGTACGTTCAGCCCCTCTCCAGCCCAGTACGTACAGCTCCTCTCCAGCCCAGTGATCTGCGTGTGTAACTGCCAACATTTGCGTTCAGCAGGGAGGAGTAACAGCCGGTCCTTCTCTTTCCTTCTCTTCACCTTGTAACGGTTGCTGAATTGAAGAAGCTGCTGTAACTGCCCCATTAATCGCACAGCAGGGATTCATTCAGTCGGCCATCTCTTCTACCCCTGCGTACAAAACAATCGTCACACATCAACCATTCAAGCAACGTTTGACAGCAACGAAGAGCCTAGCACTTGGCTGCGTTTGGGCCCAGCGGAATATACTTGAAAGGCCAAGCCAGAAGCGCCTCTACCCATCGACCCTAACTGCTTCCGGACCAAGTTGCCCAGCTACAAACCGGAGACTCGCAGCCACCACTCCAAGGACGAATAGCCTTCAACTTTCTGCACACGAGACTCCTGAGTAAGTTGGCTGCTGGCTCTCTGTCTCTCTCTCTCTCTCTCTCTCTTTTCCCTATACGTTCGTACCTTCCAGCTCTCTTCCTCCCTCCATCTGCGTTTATACCAATCACAGGAACTCACATACTCCTTCTTCCTTGCTTTACTTCAGCCATATATGCGCTTATAACTGGTGCCAAACCCTCTAGGAATCCATATACTCCAGCCAAAGGAACAGCTGCAGAGGGGCTGTTACATCTTTCAATTTTCCAACTGTGACGAACAGCCAATTTTGGACTCCGATTTGGGTAAGCTAAACTCCTCATTTGTTGTTGTACTTTGGATATGTTACAGTTGACCTTGCATAGTATAACATACTGAAATTTTAGAGTATTCCGAGTTATAGTTTAGGAGATATGGTTGCCCAAAGTTGGCTCCTCATGCAGTTTTATAAATGTGCTGAGTTGAGAAAAACAGCATGGGATGCTGTTTTCTGAGATAGTTTTGAATAGGCTTTTGATCTCTTTTGGGCTTGAATTTTTGATATGATATAGTTGACATATTTTTGTAGAACATATTAAAATTTGAGAGGCATCCAGCGAGTGGTTTGGGATTTATGATTTTTCCAAGATTTAGTCGTAAGCAGTTTTTCTGTTGTGCTGAAATTCGGTTTTGTGAGATAGTTTTAAATAGGATTTGATCTCCTTTGCGTCTGGATTTTGGATATATTGGAGATAAGATTTTATAGTAGAACATATCAAAATTTGGGATAAATCCAACGAGTAGTTTAGGAGTTTTGATTTTTTCAATGTTAAGACACTGTGTTGCTTGTTAAGTGTTGTAACCAACTTTAGAAATTTTTGTAGAAGCGATGCTTTAACAGTTTTAAGAAATTCTTTCTCCTATGAGTAGATGGGATATCATAGATGATCTAGGGAATTATTTCGGAATTTTTATAAGATTATTCGAATTTTATATTTGAAGCTGTAGTTGGACTTTTGTGAGTTTTGGGATAATAGAAAATGGGTAGTTTTTCTAGTTGTTACCTAAAATCATCCTAGGGAGTAGAATATGGTTAGTTAGTGTCAAATAAGAGTTTAAACATAAATTATGAAATTTTTAGAAGTTTCGGGACCAAGGGTAAAATAGTCATTTTACCATAAATTGATATTGTAATCAATTCCGTTCTATTAAGACCTATTATCTTAGAAGTCTTAGACTTCTAATTACCTAGAAAGTGTGCTGACACACTTGCCTCCTTTAACAGGCTACTGAATTCCTACAATTACCGATGAGTGGTGATTAAGAGAGTCGAGATTTGATTCTGGTAAGTCCACGGACTTACTTAGCTGGCTTCTTGTATGAGAGTAATGTGTATGAGTGGTGTTTGTTAGTTATGATAAACAACGAAACCGGATTAGGCCGACTTTATTATTTACGTAATTGACCCAAGTGTATGATAACGGGTCGTGACATCATCTGCCTAGCTCTTGTAAGAGTCTAGGAGGTTCCCTGCGACCAGCCCAGTCAGGTAAACGGTCATATGCATTAGTATCATTCCTTGTTGGTAAACGGGGACAGGGGCGAGCTTTGGGAATCCCTCGTGTCACAAAATAAGTATCATTAGTAATGACATATCACCTAATTAAAAGATAATAAAAAGGATTATGTGTTGCATGTTGATTGTGTATTTTGTGTGTTTGTGCTTTTAGCTTTATACTTATGCATAGAATGTTAGCTAACGGTTTTATCTAAAAGCCACGTCAAATCATTCACAACGTTGAGCGGCTCAAGCTCCTCAAGGACTAAGTATCGAGGTCCTATTACCGGCCTTTTCTCGATCCTCTCTAAGGCTCCTAAGTGATCTTCATGGATAATTGGGATCCTAGGAGGTGGTGGTGATGGTGTTTGGCTAGGAGGGGGTTTGGAAGAGGAGGAACTATCATCCTTTCTCTTCTTATTCCTGTTGGACTTTCGCCTAAACATTTTTCCTTTCGACAGAAGAAATTACAGCCTGTTCTTGAAAAACCACGGCCGTGGAACCTACAGGGACCGTGGTTTTGGTCTGTTTTTCAAAATCTCAACAATCTCACACCAAACTCAGCAATCACTGTCCTAGACTAATTCCAATTCAATTTCAATCAGTTCTCCTAAATTCTTGCAAAGAAATTGAACCGAATTGAGCAAGTAGAGAAAAGGGAGAAAAACCGAGGTTTTGGATCTTTAAAATCCAAATTCCTTCTTCTAAGTTGATTATTCACTTGGTTTGTTGCTTGGATCGTGTAGATGATCGAAAATGCTCCACTTTAGGCTCAAGAATCGAACAAATCGGACTTCGAACGAAGATTTGCGAGATGAAGATGGGTGTCGGCAATTTGGGCGTGGATTGGGGCGTGGATTTGGGATTTTGGTGTGTTTTTGTGAAGGAACATGGTTTATATAGTGCCCGTAAATTTTTTGAAAATCACGGTCACTCGGGGCAAACCACAGCCGTGGTTTTGTACGGAACCCGTGGTTTTGGTGAATTTTGCTTGAGTTTTGGGAATTACGGTCACCTGTTACTTCCACGACCGTGGTTTAGGGCGTGGAAGTCTCTGTTTTGTGCCAACATCCAAGTTTCGTCAATTCCTTCCAACTTTTGCATCTTTCCTTAGCCCAATCATTATTCCTACATCCAAAAACATAACATACCGGAGGTATCGAGGGGAAAACAAAGCAAAAACAACTAATCTAAGCTACTCTAAGAATGAAAACAAAAAGGTAAGTGCAATACCTTGGGTTGCCTCCCAAGAAGAGCTTGTTTTGGGTCCGTAGCTAGACCGTTCATGTGTTTATTTGAGGGTAATCAGAGCGATTTCCTCAACCGGGAGCTCCGGTGAATATTACTTAAGACGTTGACCATTTACCTTGAAACTTCCGCTCTTTTCACCCCATACTTCAGCTGCGCCATGGGGAAAAACACGTTTAATTACATATGGTCCAGTCCAACGAGATTTAAGTTTTCCTGGAAAGAGGCGAAGTCTCGAATTGAAGTGGAGAACTTGATCTCCTTCTTTGAGATCCTTTGGAATGATATGTTTATCATGCCAACGCTTCGCTCTTTCTTTATAGATCTTGGCGTTTTCATAGGCGTTCAAGCGGAGTTCTTCAAGCTCATTGAGGTCTAAGAGGCGCTTCTCGCCCGCTTCTTTCATGCCGAAGTTCAACCACTTCACAACCCAGTACGCCTTGTGTTCTAGCTCAACCGGGAGATGACAAGACTTCCCATACACAAGGTTGTATGGTGTTGTACCTATGGGAGTCTTGTATGCAGTCCTATATGCTCATAATGCATCATCCAACTTCAAAGACCAATCCTTCCTCGTCTTTGAGACCATCTTCTCAAGGATGCCTTTGATCTCTCTATTCGAAATCTCCACTTGTCTACTTGTTTGTGGATGGTAGGGGGTGGCGATCTTGTGAGTCACCCCATACTTAGCTAGTAGAGTTTCGAATCGTCGGGCAATGAAGTGAGAACCTCCGTCACTAATGATGATCTGTGGTGTCCCAAATCTTGGGAAAATAGTTCTATTAAAGAACTTGACAACAACCATGGCATCATTAGTTGGAGAGGAAATAGCTTCAACCCATCCCGAAACATAACCTACATCTAGAAGTATGTATTGGTTTCCACAAGATGATGGGAAAGGTCCAATGAAGTCTACTCCCGAAACATCAAAGATTTCCACCTCCTGAATGTTGTTAAGGGGCATCTCATTTCTCCTAGAGATGTTTCCTGTTCTTTGACAAGCATCGCAATATGAAACAAAGGTTTGCACATCCTTAAATAAAGTAGGACAACAGAATCCATATTGCAATACCTTAGCGCTAGTTTTATTGGAACTAGCGTGTCCTCCACAAGGTAATGAATGACAATGACGAATGACACTTTGCATTTCGTCTTCCGGAACACATCTCCTAATGACGCCGTCAGGACCTCTCTTGAAGAGTAGAGGTTAATTCCAAAAGTATTGTCGGACATCCCTAAAGAACTTCTTCTTTTGTGCATAGGATAATCCGGGAGTTATTTCCTGACAAACCAAGTAATTTACAAAATCAGCAGACCAAGGTTCGTTACCTCTAGATATCTTGTCGATGCACTCCTCTATGATGTGTAAGTGCTCATGCGGAAAGGAGTCATCTAGATATCTCGTCGTCTTCAATTTGTGGTAGACGACTCAAATGATCCACAATAGAATTTTCCGAGCCTTTCTTGTCACGGATCTCTACATCGAATTCTTGTAGGAGAAGAATCCATCTACTCAGCCTCGGTTTCGCATCCTTCTTGGCATGTAAATACCGGATCGCAGAATGGTCTGTGTATACAATCACCTTTGCACCTACAAGATAAGAACGAAACTTTTCAAAGGAATATACAATAGCTAAAAATTCCTTTTCAGTTGTGGCGTAGTTGAGCTGCGCTTCGTCTAGCGTCTTGCTAGCATAATAGATAGCATGGGTTCGGCCTTCTTTCTTTTGTCCAGGCACAGCTCCAATAGTTACGTCACTCGCATCACACGTAACCTCAAACGGGAGATTCCAGTCCAGGGGTTGGATAATCAGGGATGAGATGAGAGCTTCCCGGATCTTATAAAATGCATCTAAACAATCCTGAGAAATCAAAAAATGCATCCTTCATCAATAGATTAGTAAGCGGTTTTGATATCTTAGAAAAGTCTTTGATAAAACGTCTATAGAATCAAGCATGACCTAGAAAACTTCTTATCCCCTTCACCAAAGACGGAGGAGGAAGTTTCTCTATGGTCTCTATCTTAGCCTTGTCTACATCAATCCCTCTACTAGAGATTAAGTGTTCTAGCACAATACCTTCCTTTACCATGAATTGACACTTCTCCCAATTAAGAACTAGGTTAGTGTCTTCACACATTTGCAACACAAGAGAGAGGTTGGATAGACAATTATCAAACGAAGAACCATAAACAGAAAAATCATCCATAGAAACCTCCAGTATCCCCTCAATGTACTCCGAGAAGATGGCCATCATGCACCTGTGAAAGGTGGTTGGGGCGTTGCAAAGCCCGAATGGCATCCGTCTATAGGCAAACGTCCCCCATGGGCACGTGAATGTGGTCATCTCTTGATCGTCCGGATGGATCAGAATCTGGAAGAAACCACTATAACCGTCAAGATAGCAAAAATATGAATGTTGTGCTAAACTCTCAATCATTTGATCAATGAAGGGTAATCGGAAGTGATCCTTCCTAGTTGCATTGTTCAGCTTGCGGTAGTCAATGCACATCCTCCATCCAATCACGGTTCTTGTAGGAATGATGAGCTCATTGTTCTTGTTAGTGATAACCGTCATTCCTCCTTTCTTTGGAACAACTTGAACGGGGCTCACCCACTTGCTATCTGACATAGGATAAATGATACCTACGTCAAGCAACTTAAGAATTCCCTTCTTAACAACTTCCTTCATGATCGGATTTAACCGTCTCTGAGGTTGTCGCGAAGGCTTAAAATCTTCCTGCATTAGAATCATGATGCATAATGATGGTTTAATTCCTACAAGATCCTCTATAGTTTAACCTAAGGCTTTCCTATGTTTCCTTAGAACAACCATTAGTCTCTCATGTTCATCTTCACTTAATTCGGAACTAACAATTAGGGGAAAAGTAGAATTAGTTCCAAGAAATGGATACCGAAGATGTGTGGGAAGTGGCTTCAATTCCATTGCCATTGATGCCTGTGGTGAGACTTGAGATGTGTCCGACGGTTCCTTAGAAGTCTCTAAGGGTGTAGGAGTGGTGGAAGAAGACTCAAGAGTATTTGTGGAAGGAACGGAATTTTTCTCAGAAATACCCAAATTTACGGCACCACTATTACTTCCATGGCCGTGGTTTAGGGCGTGGAAGTCAATTACGGCATCACTGGTGGTTCCACGGCCGTGGTTTTGGCCGTGTAACTCTCTGGTGCTCTCCGAATAGCTGATTACGATCATCTTGGGGGAAACCAGGGCTGTGGAATAGCATGACTGGCCGTGATTCCTCACGTTTTCTGACCCATCATAGAGTTTTTCAAACTCTTCCTCTTGCACTTCTTTTAGCTCCTCCAAGGCTTCAATCTCCTCATTGAAATCCTCTTCCTCTCCTTTTTCCATGATGCTTATGGTGATAACCTTTTGCAATGGGTCTTTGAATAGAATCGAGCTCACTACTTCTCTAGATGCTTCCTCATCATGGATATTGAACATGTCCTCTCCAAGAGCTGGCTCTTTCACCAAAGTTGAGAGAACAAACTAAACCTTCTCTTCACCTATATCAAACACCAATCTAGTATTCTTGCAATCCACTATACAACCGGATGTTGCAAAAAACGGTCTTCCAAGTATGATCGGAACCGGACAATCTGCAGGAATGTCAAGCACAACAAAATCA
This sequence comes from Fagopyrum homotropicum, assembly GCA_033239125.1. Taxonomy (NCBI): domain Eukaryota; kingdom Viridiplantae; phylum Streptophyta; class Magnoliopsida; order Caryophyllales; family Polygonaceae; genus Fagopyrum; species Fagopyrum homotropicum. The sequence goes on from BSWB01000005.1 coordinate 68,563,221, forward strand.
ATTGAAATGTAAAACTTACCGAGCTTGACTGGGACATCCTCAATGATACCGACGGGACGAGATATGGATCGATCCGCCATGTATAACGTCATCTTCACCGGTTTAGGTTCACCTAAACCGATCTTCCTACACAAAGCAAGCAGAATAATGCTTACGCTTGCTCCCAAGTAAAAAAGAGCGTTACATGTGACTTCTCCTACTCTAATTGAAAAGCAAAATGACCCCGGATCTCTCAGCTTTGGGGGCATCTTTTCAGTCATTGTTTTGATGAGTTCCGAAGATTCCGAACTCATCTTAACTTGTCCAAAATCCTCTAGCTTCCTCTTGTTAGAGAGAAGCTCGTTCAAGAACTTTCCATAAGCGGGCATACCTACAATTGCATCAATGAAAGGTATATTAATATGCAGTTTGCTCATGAGTTCAATGAACTTACCGAATGGCTTGTAGGTGCGCTCTTTCTCTAGACTACTGGAATGGTAGGGGAGGTTTATAAGCTGGAGGAGGAACGTAGACATCTTCCTTCTCCTTCCCCTTATCTTTCTCCTTCTCAGTTGGGAATTCCACAAATTTAGGCTGCGGGTCGGTCGTTGTCACGCCACTCCTAGTGGTGATAGCCATCACCCTTCCCTTTGGGTTGTCCTCCGTCTTCCCGGGAAGCTTTCCTTGATCCCTAGGAACTTCTTCAGTCTTGCTGAACATATGGTTTTCCAAAGATTTTTTAGCTTTATCAACCTTAGTTATGTAACACTCTAATCCTTGGAGCTTTCCTAGAATCGTCTCCAACATAGGATCGGGCTTCTCCTTCTCCTTATTGCTTGAACCATTTGATGTTTGCCCCAGGCTTTTCAAAGGGGTAGAAGAAGAGGGAGATGTTAGTGAATTTCCAGAATTTGAATAGGGATTACAGGAATTTTGTTGTTGTTGGTTGGAACGCCAATTGTTGTTGGAATTTCGGTTGTTGTTGTTCCAATTGTTGTTGTTCCGGTTATTGTTCTTATTCCCTTGGTGGTGGTTGTTGTTGTTGTTGTTGTTGCCTAAGTAGCCAACATCTTGCTCCTTTGGCTTTTGAAGGCTAGCTCTAATAATTTCCTTCAACTCTTTCATTTCGGTGTTGAGGGAAAAGATTTGAGTTTGTGCACAGCTTGTGTTAGCTTCACTCCCTGCTCTACCTTCTGGTAGGAATACATCTCAATCACTTGGGCTTGCTTCTCAATGAAGTCCCAAGCGTCATCCTCTCTCATGTCCATGAATGTACCACACGAGAGAGATTGGAGGTTGAATTGTGTGTCCACATCCAACCCCTTGTAGTAAATCTCTACCAACTCCAGCTTTGAAATTCCATGGTGTGGGTAATCCAATAAGAGGTCCTGAAATCTATCCCATGATTGAAACAAACTTTCGTTAGCTTTCATAGAAAATGCATTAATTTTACCTCTCAATTCCGCCGTTTTGGATGGCGGAAAGAACTTGGTGAGGAACTCCGAAGATAGATCCTCCCATGTGGAAAACTTTCCAGCTGGAAGAGCTTGATACCAAGATAGAGCTTTGTCCTTCAAAGAGAAGAAGAATGGCTTGATCTTGTAGTTGTTGTTAGTAGCACTTTTCGGCTTCAATGTCTCCATAAGAATCTCAAAATTCTGTGAATGTTGGTGTGGAGATTCAACAATAGTTCCACCAAATTGACTTTGGCGAACCATGGTAATAACTTGCGGGCTAAAACTGAATTCCTGGATGTCCTCACCTCCTAAATTCACACCTAGACGGCGTGGTTGCTGAATTGGATCCATCCTTTGCCCGAGAGTACGTGGTTCATCCCCTACATTAGCAACTCTCACATCTCTAGCGGGAATGCGAGGAACAACCGGTCGTCTTGGGTTGTTACGAACGGGGTGAATCACCGGATCAATATCCTCAAGTGGTGGCATATCCTCATCCTCATCGTCCGATGATTCAACTCTAATGGACTTAGTTGGTTTCTTGGCCTTCTTCTTCTTAGCATCATTCAACTCCAACTTCATGTCCAGCATCATAGCTTTGAGTTCATCAATTTCGAATTGATGACTCGTTAACTCATCCAAACGAGCTTTCTTACTCAACTTAAGTTGTAGTTGACCTTCATCCAACTGAGCTTGGATGTTTCTTTCATTATTTTCAACCATCTTTTTCTCTATCAACTTTCTTCTTAAAGTTCTCTCAAGTTCTGGATCGAAAGGAACTAGATATTTGGTAGATCTAGTCTTTCACATATACCTAAAGAATCAGCAAAAAGCACTCACAAAAAGATACCAAATAACAAGAGAAAAAACTCCCAAGCTCGACAACCGAAAACAGGAATTGGTCTTGACCAACTCCCCGGCAACGGCGGCAAAAACTTGTTTGCCCTAAAACGTGCGTGCAAATAAGTTTTAATTTATAAAACTAGAATAAAAGCAAGCGAACCCGCAGTGTACGGATCGGCGTAGATTAGCAAGTATTCCTGAGTATCGATCTCAGGGAATTGGTGAAACAAAATCAGTTTCAAGTAATCGAGCAAGTAAGAATGTAGAAGCTTTGCAAATATTGGGGAAATAGAAACCCTAAAGATCCAGGTATCTAATTGTGGCAATCGATTCAAGATATACTATAAATGTAAGGACAGAGTTGAGAATTGCAAAAGTATACTAAAGTAAGGTAATGTACGGCGAAGTTCCAAAACCCTATATGTCTAACCCAAAAACTCTCTCTATAAAGGTTGTTGAGGCTGCAGTATAGAAAGGATCTAAAGGTAAGAATTAATCTCAAATACCCATGCCCAAATCCAAGGAATCAAAGATAAACTAAAACGGTTAAGGTTGTGACACTCGAAACCAAAATAGAGGATGTTGAGTCTCACTACTACCTAGGAAAGGGAAGCCAATGCTAGGTTAAAGCAAATCTATAACTTTAGATCAAAGCAAAAGCAAAGTTCGTAAACCAAGGGAAAATCACGGCTAGATCTTGAGAATCACGGCCGTAAAAATCAAGAACAGCCCGTGATTTAGGATATCGACGATATTTCTCACACTCACAGGGTCCAATCAAATTATGATCGATCTAACATCATCTAAGCCACAACTATCAACCCTTCACCTTAGAATTGCTAAAGGTTTTTAGCAAACAATCATTGTCATGATATCAATATTCAAATTAAGAAGAATAAAAGATGAAAACCCTCGAAAACTCAAATAAAACTCAAAGTCAATCTCGAAATCCAAACACAAAGTATGATGTTTATGAATTTAGAAGAATAGGAATAGAAACCCTCACAAAGATCTAGAGAAGTCACAAAGAACGGGATGTCAATCCTCCTTCAATGACAACCCTAAAATATCTCCAAAAGTACACAATCTCTCAAATACGTCCTTCGCGAATCTCCAATCCTTAAGGTCGAAATGAAACCTTAAGGTCGCCTCCAAACTCTAAGCGGAACACTAAACAACGGTTAAGCGAGGCTAAGCACGGATCCCGAAAACTCCTTTCTCAAGCCTTTTTATAGGGAGTGGTAGGGTTACGAGAAAGCCCAATGACGTGGCTGACGTGGCAAAATATGACACGTCATAGAATCACCAAAGTCACTGCCAAGAACAACTTTCCACGACCGTAATCTAGGGCGTGGAACAAGATTACGGTGCCATATGATTTCCACGGCCGTGGTTAGACCTTGTAACTCTCTGCGGTGCTCTAAACTCACGTCCACGTTCATGTTGCAAAATCCACGGTTGTGGTTTAGAGCGTGGTTCTTCAAATCCTCTTCCACGACCGTAATTCAGGGCGTGGTTCTTCTAAATCCCTGTTTTTGCCTTAGTTTCGTGACATCCTTCATCCATACTCCTTCCTTAGCCTCCCTAATGCATCTCTTTGCCATCAAGTGTGATCAAACACTCCTTTCCTTCCACATTTTGCTCCAATCCAAGCTTTATTCACCTAAAAACAAACCGAAGGTAGTGTAGATCTCTATATCGACAAAGTGGGTGAGCTAGCTCACAATTGCTTCAAACACATATCTAAGAACACTATAAAGAGGGAAAAACAACTAAAAGAAGTGCCTAAAATATATTCATATTTCATGCTAACAATGCTCTCAGCAAAACTTTTTATAAAACTTGTCTAACTACAAAAGAAGAAAGAAAAGAAACTAATTACCGTAATTACATTTAAAGAGAGTTAAATAAAGCCCAGCAAACATAGAACACAATTGGGCCTAATTAAACTCTCACGTCCACATACTTAAATGAATGTTCCAGCCATGCACATGCACACACGTAAAACCCCTTGTATCTGATTTCAAGGCCTCCGTCTGTCCTTTAAAATGCTTTCCCAAGGCTTGCTCAGCAAGTAGAAATACAATTTAAGCTCCATTAATCATCTTGGCTGGGATTTGTTCGTGACTTATCCATGTTCAGGAAAAGAGCATCCATCTCAGCTTGACGTTTAGCTTGCGCTTTTGTTAGAGTCTCTTTAGGTGGTGAAGATGGAGTTAGCTCGGATGATCCTTCAACATTCTCCTCTTCTTTGGAAGAATTCGACCTCGAATTGCCTTGATTATCATCCAGGGACGGAAAAGGACTTAGATCCCTCACATTGAATGTTGGATCGAAAGCATAATCATCTAGCAAGCACATAGGCGTTGTCACCCACCTTGTGTAACACCTTGAAAGGCCGATATCCTCTTGGGGAAAGCTTGGATTTCCGAAGCTATAGAAACCTCTCCTTCCTCAAATGTAGCCATACAAGGTCGCCAGGTTCAAATATATTCTTCTTGCGTCCTTGATTCGCCTTTTCTGCATTGTATTTGCCTTTCTCCTCGAGCTTTATCCTTGTCCTACTATGTAGCTCTTTGATGTATTCAACCTACGTTTTGTCACTTAAATCCACTCACTCCTTCTTAGGTAACGGTGTATGATCAAAAGGGGTTAGCGGATTAAATCCATAAACACACTCAAAGGGAGAGATGGAAGTAGATGACTGGAGGACTCTATTATAGGCAAACTCAACATGTTGCAAGACATCTTCCCATTCTTTCAAATTATTCTTGATGATAGCCCTTAGAAGTGTTGTTAGGGTCCTATTAGTTACTTTTGTTTGCCTATCAGTTTGGGGATGGCTTGATGTAGAATATAAGAACTTAGTTCCTAGCTTTCCCCAAAGAGTTTTCCAAAAGTAACTCAAGAACTTAACATCCCTATCACTCACTATTGTCCTTGGAATACCATGTAACCTAACTACTTCCCGAAAGAACAAATAAGCTACATTGGCTGCATCATCAGTTTTGTGACAAGCAATAAAGTTAGCCATCTTAGAGAATCGATCTACAACCACAAATATCGAATCCCTACCTCTTCTAGTCCTAGGAAATCCCACTATGAAATCCATGCTAATGTCTTCCCAAGGGGCTGTGGGGATTGGCAAAGGTGTATACAATCCATGAGGCTTCACTTTCGATTTAGCTCTAAGGCACTCTAAACACCTTTTAAGCACATTTTCAACATCCTCCTTAAGCATATGTGGCCAATAAAAATGTGAGTACAGCATAGCATAAGTCTTATCCCTCCCAAATTGACCCATTAAACCTCCTTTATTGGCTTCTTCCACTAACAGCAAACGAAGGGAACACCTAGGTATGCACACCTTATCTACTCGAAACAGAAATCCGTCAAACAAATAGAATTTATCTAAGGAACCTTTTTGCACACAAAGCTTATATCTTTCTCCAAAGTCAAGATCAGATTCATAGAGCTCCTTAATAGAAACAAATCCTAACACCCTAGCTTCCAATGTAGTTAGCAATGTATGCCTCCTAGAAAGAGCATCCGCAACTACATTGCCTTTTCCCTTTTTATACTTGATAACATAGGGAAAAATCTCAATAAATTATATCCGTCTACCATGCCTCCTATCTAGTTTATCTTGACTCCGAAAATGTTTCAAAGATTCATGATCAGAATGCAAAGTAAACTCTCTAGGCCACAAGTAGTGTTGCCATGTCTTAAGTACTCTAAATAATGCATACAACTCTTTATCATACGTAGAGTAGTTAAGATATGCTCCTTTAAGATTTTCACTAAAAAAGGCAATATGCTTACCTTCTTGCATAAGCACACCTCCTATGCCAACTCCCGATGCGTCACACTCCACTTCGAAAGGCCTAGTGAAGTCCGGGAGAGCTAGTAAGGGCACCTCAGTGAGAACCAACTTCAGCTTGTTGAAAGCACGTTCTTGAGCTGCTTCCCACACAAATGGTGCATGTTTCTTGCAAATCTCCGTCAAGGGTGAAGCAATGGTACTGAAGTCTCTCACAAAGCGCCTATAAAAACTTGCAAGCCCATGGTCGCTCCTTACATGGCTAATGGATGTAGGTGTTGGCCACTCTCAAATAGCTCTAATCTTCTCCTCATCCACTTGTAGACCTTGTACAGTCACTACAAAACCAAGAAATATAACTTCATTAGTGCAAAAGCTACATTTCTTTTGGTTGGCATACAAGTGTTTAGCCCTAAGGGCAGAAACAACTTCCCTTAGATGTTCTTCATCCTCCAAATGCACAAAAGACTTCCAAGCAATATGATAATCGAAATGACTCCTTAAGGACATGGCTACATCAGATTTCAAACTTAAGTCATTAAAATCATAATCTGATGCATTTCTCCAAGTAGTGTCTTCCAGTTCAAAGTCTAATTTAATATCCCAATCAAAGCCTTTCGCATATAACTCAAACCCATCTATTTCATCCTCAAGAAGCTCAATGTCTAGACCTAAATCAGATTCATGTCCATTTATGTATTTACCAGGTCTAAAGCTAGAGTTTTCACATAAAATCAGCATGTGAACAACCTATTGCCAATGAAGTTCAAGAGGGTATAATAAGGCTCCCTTGTAGATACTCACAAGGGTCATGTGGTGCATCTAAAACCTCTTTAGCTACCAAAGGCTCAATGTGCTCAGATTCATTACTAACGCAAGCCAATTTATTACAAATAAGGTCATTACACTTAATAACACTCAAAACAGGCTTGGTAACACAATTGGGGCATTTATTATGCTCAGGCTCATGCACATGAAAAATAACATCATTTTCCACAACAAATTTATGTGCATACAACTCATAGGCATCAATTTCATGCTTATCATTTTCAATATCATCCAATAATTCAGATTCATGCTCAACTATTTCATCACTAATGATAGCATGCAACATTATCTCATAGTCTGGTTTTAAAAAGTCTACATGATTAAACATTAAAGTACAAGGTTTTTAATCACTTCCCTTTGGAGTTGTGGTAACCCCAATTGATGATGAAGGTGTGCTAATGGCTGATAGCGAGTTGTGTGAATCATCGTGCTTGGGGAGGTCGTGGCATGACCAGATTTGCTCCATCCTCGCCTCCCATGCCGTGTTCACATCAGTTGCACATTGACCTTCGAAGTTGGGCATTTTCATCTTGCCAATCCGTCTTGTACTGGTTCTCGAAGTGGCTCATGTCTCCATCCTTCATCCTCCGAATAATTTCATGGCTCATACACATAATTCTGATATTGGTTAGGATAATAATGCATATTAGGAGTAGAAGGGACATAATTACGCTGTTGAAAAGCATGGTTTCTTTGGCCTTGTGGATTAGGCCTTGAAGGCTGCATAGCATTGGAACTTCTTCCTCCCTCAAGTGTGGCCAACTTTGTACTTAGACCATCAATGCTATCTTGCAAGCCCTTGAAAAGGTTGAACAATTCGGTGTGAATCGGTTTTGAACTCTTTGCACCTGCTTGACTTGGTGACCTTGACATAATTCTAAACACTCAACACAACGAACAAACGCGTTAGGTTATATAAAACAAAAATCACCTCGCAAGTGTATCATTCAGAAAACAAGCTTCTCTCACACTCTAGTGGTGTGATACAAGCTTATTGATGGCTCCTCTTGTATTAATCAAAAACCTCACGTGAGTTCGATGCCTAGTCAAACTAAAGCTTTTAGATAGAAAAAAGATTCGATTTCAATCACTTCAAAAACGTGTTTGACTCACCCAAATAGAAGAAAAGACTCAAACGGAGAGGAAAATTGCACTAATGTTATATGCAACTAAATGAATCACAATTTAGAACTCAAGATAAGCTTTGAAACAACTTACTCGTAAGACCCAAGAAGTGAACCCTAGACACGGTAGGATGTGAGGTTAAGGAAGGCTGAGCTATGGTGTTTGATGGCCGAAAATGGGCAGTAGCTAGGTGTGGCTAGATAGGTTCAACGAGATGCTTGGTTCTTCCTTCGAATGAGACGAGATACTTAAGTCCTTTCTTGAAGTCCTCTTTGTTGTTGAATAACACTAAAACGAAAGTAATAATACTAAGCTAATTACAAACTATGAATAAGAAAGAATGAACTTTATGATTCAGGGAATCAAAAAAGAAGAATAAACAAAAAAAATTGAAAGAAATAAAAACAAAATTTTGTTTGTAGATAAGCGTGGGCCAAGCTGTTGCAAATCTTCAAGATAAGATCAAATCTCAGCTCCTAGATTGTTGCCACTGATTCAACGTGTCAGATATGTAGGAGGAAAACAACTACTTCAAGCTCTGCGCCGGATTTGTAGGAAACACACTGATTCAACTCCAATTTTGGCGTGTATTGGATGAAGCGACACAATCTACTTCAACTTCAATTCTACGTGTACAGGATGCACGAAGAGAAACAACCACGTTTGGTTTTTGTTCAACTGGTTCAAGTGAGGCTAATGTGGCTAAGGGAAAAATGGTGGTGTGGTGGAGGTTGGTGCTATAATGGTTCCCGGTGTCCAGAACTCACAATCAAAGGAACAAACTCGTTAGACTCAAACAAAGCTTAAGTAGAAGAGAGAAACAGAAGTAGACTCAAACAAAAGACAATGATCAATTGCAATGATCAAAACAGACTCTTTTTGTGATTTTACGATTGATTTACCGACTCTTTTCGGTGGTTGGACGTCAACTGTGCTCTGATACCAATTGGTACGGGGATTAGCCGTGAAGAATGGATCTAGACGCACAACCTGTTCTGAAGAATGAAGAAGACATGAAATTAACAAACATAGACAACAATGAAAACGAGAAAAGAGAAAAAGGGACAAGAAGAACAAAAAGGAACAATGATAGAACCCTTGGATTCGAGATCCAAGAACCAAACCAGTGACGATTCGAACCCGCTTCTTACAACTCCACACAATCGATATGAGAATCGAGAGCACGAATAGGATACCTTGTTCGACTTGCAACACCAATCCTGAAGGAGATTGACATACACAAGAACGAGAAAGCCAGATCACACACACAAACTCACGAGACAAGAATGATTGAATTCTCTTGGATTCAATTCGGAAGTGCTCTAAGCAAAACTTGTATAAAACTTGTCTAACTACAAAAGAAGAGAGAAAAGGCTTTATACTAGGCCTTTTCTTCTAAAACAGAAAAAAAAAAACTAATTACAATAATTACATTGAGAGAGAGTTAATTAAAGCTCAGCAAACATGGAACACAATTGGGCCTAATTAAACTCTCCTATTCAGCCTCTCACGTCCACATACTTAAATGAATGTTCCAGCCATGCATATGCACACACGTGAAGCCCCTTGTATCTGATTTCAAGGCCTCCGTCTGTCCTTTGAAATGTGTCCCAAGGCTTGTCCAGCAACTAGAAATACAATTTAGGCTCCAATAATCATCTTGGCTGGGATGTGTTCGTGGCTGATCCACAAGATGGTCCTTAGACTTGATGAAGGAGGACTTGGTTTAGCTTCATGGACCATGTTTAGGAAAAGAGCATCCATCTCAACTTGACGTTTAGCTTGCGCTCTTGTTAGAGTCCCTTGAGGTGGTGAAGATGGAGTTAGCTCAGATGATCCTTCATCATAACCCAGCAATGAAGTCCATACTAGTATCCTCCCAAGGTGACTTAGGCGTGGGTAAAGGGGGGAATCCATTAGGTTTCAATCTAGCCTTAGCCTTTAAACACACAAGACATCTTTAAGCAAGTTCTCTACATCTATAAGCATATGAGGCCAATAAAAATGTGAATGTAGCATATGATAAGTCTTATCTCTCCCAAAATGCCCCATTAAGCCTCCCATATGGGCTTCCTCAACAAGTAATAGCCTAAGGGAACACTTAGGAATGCACACTTTATCGATTCTAAATAGAAAACCCTCAAATAAGTAATTCCTATCAAAGGATCCTCTAGATGCACATTGCTTAAATATGTCTCCAAAATTAGAATCATCAACATATAGATCCTTAATATAATAGAAACCTAAGACCTTAGAATCCATAGTTGTGATTAAAGAGTGTCTCCTAGAGAGAGCATCCACTACAACATTATCCTTGCCCTTTTTATACTTTATGTCATACGGAAAAGTTTCTATAAACTCTATCCATCTACCATGTCTCCTATCTAACTTATCTTGACTCCTAAAATGTCTTAAGGACTCATGATCGGTACTTAGGATAAATACACTAAGCCATAAATAATCTTGCCATGTTTTCAATACTCTAAATAATGTTGCCATGTTTTTAATACTCTAAACACTTGCCTTCAAAACTAGGAATCTTGACCTTCACTTTCCCTATTCCATCTAGCTCTTGATAAGGCCTAAATGGCTCATATTCTCGTCCTAGTGAACTTGCTTTATGCATTGTTTAGAGTATTAAAAACATGGCAACATTATTTATGGCCTAGTGAATTTGTCCTACGTACCGATCATGAGTCCTTAAGACATTTTAGGAGTCAAGATAAGTTAGATAGGAGACATGGTAGATGGATGGAGTTTATAAAAACTTTTCCTTATATCATAAAGTATAAAAAGGGCAAGGATAACGTTGTAGCGGATGCTCTCTCTAGGAGACACACTTTAATCACAACTATGGATTCTAAGGTCTAAGGTTTCTATTATATTAAGGATCTATATGTTGATGATTCTGATTTTGGAGACATATTTAAGCAATGTGCATCTAGAGGATCCTTTGATAGGAATTACTTGTTTGAGGGTTTTCTATTTAGAGTCGATAAAGGGTGCATTCCTAAGTGTTCCCTTAGGCTCTTACTTGTTGAGGAAGCCCATATGGGAGGCTTAATGGGCATTTTGGGAGAGATAAGACTTAACATATGCTACATTCACATTTTTATTGGCCCCATATGCTTAGAGATGTAGAGAACTTGCTTAAGAGATGTCTTGTATGTTTAAAGGCTAAGGCTAGATTGAAACCTCATGGATTGTATACCCCGTTACCCACGCCTAAGTCACCTTGGGAGGATATTAGTATGGACTTCAATGTTGGGTTACCTAGGACTAAGAAAGGGAGAGATTCAATTTTTGTGGTGGTAGAGCGATTTTCTAAAATGGCCCATTTTATTGCTTGCCATAAGACTGATGATGCTTATAATGTAGCTAACTTGTTCTTTAGGGAAATTGTTAGATTACATGGAGTACCTAGGAGTATAGTGAGTGATAGGGATGTTAAGTTTCTTAGTTTCTGTTGGAAGACTCTTTAGGGTAAACTAGGGATGAAGTTGCTGTTTTCGACTTCTAGTCATCCTCAAACGGATGGTCAAACCAAAGTAACTAATAGGACATTAACAACCATTCTGAGGGTTGTTCTAAAAGATAATTTGAAAGCTTGGGAAGATGTCTTGCGTCATGTAGAATTTGCATATAATCGTACATTACATTCTTCAACTAATCTAACTCCTTTTGAGTGTGTCTATGGGTTGAATCCTTTGACCCCTTTTGATCTTACACCGTTGCCCATAGCGGAGCGAGTAGATTTTAATGCAGAAAAACAGGTGGAGATCATCAAGGAACTGCATGAAAGGACACGCAAAAGGCTAGAGGAGAAGGGGAGGCAAGTGGCGGCCAAGGCTAATAGGAATCGCAAGCAAGTGTTGTTCGAACCGGGAGACCTCATGTGGTTGCATTTAAGGAAGGATAGGTTCCCGGAAAGGCACAAGTCCAACCTATCACCTAGGGGAGACGGACCATTCAATGTACTATGTAAGGTTGGCAACAATGCTTATGTACTAGAGCTTCCGGAGGACTATGGAGTGAGCCCTACTTTCAACGTAGGAGATCTAAGTCCCTTTGAGTCAAGTGATACAGATGGTGATGATTCGAGGACGAATCCTTCCCAAGAAGGAGAGTATGATGAGGGACCATCACCAACAACCCCTACTAGTCCTACAATGCAAGGGCCAATCACTAGATCAAGGGCAAGAGCAATTCAAGAGGAGGTGTCCAACTTGTTGGTGTCCTTAGCTCCTAAGAAGACCATTGATGATCCATTGTTGAATGAGGCTTCCTTAGTCACGTTAATGACGATTCCCGACGACTTGGACATGGAATGGAGACCATGCACACGTGATTTGGAGCCATGCAAGAGCAAAGAAGAGACACTTGTTCCGGAATTGCAAGAAATGGAAGATTGAGGCTTTTGGAGCTTCTTTTGTATTTTATATCATCTTTTGGTATAAAATGAAAGACTTTTTATAACCTTTAGGTTCAAAACATTTTAAGGGTTATTTTTATTTGTTTTAGTTGTTTTATTTGTTTTATTGTCTTTTTGACAAATGTTATTCCTTTTTTTTCGATAGGAGGCTTTCTAGGCATATAAAAAGCCTCCCTTAGCTTCTTTCCTGATTAGAGAGATTTTTAGCCCATTGATAAACCGTCTCTTTGAGATCTTTTGTTTCCATTCAGAAAATTCAATCAATAAAGTGAGCCAATTGATTGAATCGTTGTGAATCCTTGCTAGATTGTTCTTGTGTGTGTTATTCTCTTTAGAGGAACCTAAAGAACCTCGTCCCTTTCCCCATTAACACAGGGGTTTGCATTGGGGGTGATCGTCACTCGTCCCCCCTGTGTTACTGGCTTCCAAGCACCTCTTCCTAACCAGCAGGCGGAGACCGGTGGTTACCACCCGTTATAATACACTTGCGCCAAATAAATGTAATAAATGGTCATCCTAGTCCGTTTTAGGTTATAAATGCACAATCATATGAACACACAACCATCACAATCATACCATCCACAACTGCACGCTAAGTAAGTCCTATGGACTTACCTGATATACTCGTAACCCATACCACGTCACAGCTTCCCCTTGGGGAAGTAATCAACGCCTGCAATAGAAAGGCACACACAATCACATACAACAAAGGCTAGGAGACTCGTCTCACTAACCACAACCAACCTATATCTCAAATCTAAACCTCAGATTCTCAGCACATTCATAAATGCCTAAGGTATATCCTCAACATAACATATCATCATACTCATACACATACTAAACCTTAAAGCCATAACCGATATCCTTAACATTATCACGATCCTCAACACATTCTGACACCTAACATGCATCTAATCAGTAGTCCTCAATCTCAAATTTAATCCTAATTTAATTAATTAATCTTTAATTAATTAATCAAATTTTACTAGAATAACGTTTTGCCCGCAGGCCATTTCTAAACCCACCTGTCATCAGATTTCATTAAACAAACAACCCATAAACACCAGAATAATATAATGATCATAATGGAATTTCTAATTATCCATTTTCAAAAGCCTAAGGTCAATTTAGGCCAAATCGCAGTACGGAAAACGAATAAATTCATAACTTATTCGTTACTAACCCGATTGACGATCTGAAAGAAGATTCGGAATCACAACAACGCAGGATACACATGTACAACATCAAATTCACCGGAATCTGAGCGACAGAACTGTCATGTTGACATATATGCTTGATCAGGCCTTCATCTACTCAAAAATGCAGAAACTTGGTACTGATATGAAGAGAATGAAGAGAGGAATCCAGAAACTCAAACGGAATTGAAATCGGATTAGAAACGGAGAGTAGATCAATTTGAAGTTTGAGAGAAATCAGAGATTTTATGAGGAAACGTGGAAGGAAATGAATTAATAAATGATTTTCTACTATTTATTGTGAAGTCGATAATTATCCTTTAGCGAAGTCGATAATTATCCTTTAACCGATCCAATGGCGGGTTGAACCCCCTTCTCCAAACTACTCGAAATTGGAACAATAAATCTTGAATATTGTGGGGATAATTATTCCACAATTGCCTCAGAATACTTATATTTCTAAGCTGTCTTTCTTAGCCGTTAAGAAACGAAATAACGACTCTTTTGGCCGTTTTGCCTTCCCATGTTATTTCATATCTAGGACATGTCCGCTGTCCGGATCATTTCTCTCAACTGCATTTTTATTAATTTGAGCTCCCAAATGCTCCAAATAATACCGGAGGGTAAAAATAATTACCCGGGGAAAAAAGTGAAAATTTCACCATAAGCCCAAAATTACGCCAGGAACATAACAGTGGGACTCATACTCAACACTTACGCAATCTTCGCGAGTTTTATGTCAATTACTATCACTGATTAAGTTAATCAACATTAATTAGAATTCGGAAATTGTAGCTATTACAGCTACGCACTCCTTTATATTAGATGCATGCATAGATAGGTTGTCCTTAGCTACGGTAGAGGGAGTACCTTTTGTAGTTGGGTTACCTGATGGGTGTAAGATTAGAGGATCCCGAGAGATTCATGACTTCCCCATTCATCTCTACAAGATCGGGATTGGCTGGTAGGTTTCCTAGTCATGCTCTTAGCACATGAGGAAGTGATTTTAGGGATATATTAGATGACGAGACATGGCGCGGTCTTAGACATTGGCAGGAGGACTGTGACTGTCGCCACTGAGGAGGGTCACAGAGTGATATTTCGAGGTTGGGACCTCAGAAAGTCTGGAACTATTATTAGCGTAGTGAGAGCAGCGAGACTGATAGCCCAAGGTTGGGAGGCCTTCTAGTGTTATGCCATGAAGGAACACAAGAGTCTAACAGGAGAGGAGATACTAGTTGCATGCGAGTTTGCAGGAAGAAGGATGGATCGATGAGGTTATGCATCGATTACAGAGAGTTGAACAAGGTTACAATCAAGAACAAGTATCGACTACGTCGCATAAATGATTAGTTGGACCAGTTGCATGGGGCATCAGTGTTTTCGAGGATAGACTTGAGGTCGGGTTATCACCAACTAAGGGTGAGAGACCAGGACATACCTAAGACGTCATTCTGGACTAGGTATGACCACTATGAGTTTGTAGTGATTCCATTCGGGCTCACTAATGTGTCATCGGTATTCATGGAGTTGATGAACGAGATTTTCATCTACTTCTTACACTAGTTTGTAGTGGTCTTCATTGACGACATCCTAGTTTTACTCTAGTAGTCGAGAGAAGCATGCCGCACATTTGACGACACTGTTACAAATTTTGCAGCATAGCCAACTTTACGCCAAGCTTTCCAAGTGCGAGTTCTGGATGTCAGAGGTGGCCTTCTTAGGCCATGTAGTGACTGCTGAGGGGATTAAGGTTGATCCGGAGAAGATCGAGTCAGTGTCTTCTTGGCAACATTCAGAGAATGTTAAGGAGGTTCACAGCTTTCTCGGTTTCGCAGGCTACTACCACTGGTTTGTGGAAGGGTTTTCCCTGATTGCCCGACCACTTACTTGCCTTCTGAGGAAGGCTACTCGGTTCGTTTGGTTTGAGCCGTGTCAACAGAGCTTTGAGGAGCTGAAGAGGAGATTGACATTTGCTCCGATTTTAGCACAACTTGAGAGTACAGATGACTCTGTGGTATACAGTGACGCATCCAAGCTAGGCTTGGGGTGTGTCTTGATGCAGAGGGGTAAGGTCATAGCCTATGCATCTCGCCAGCTAAAGATGTATGAGGAGAACTACCCTACACACGACCTAGAGTTAGCTGCAGTAGTCCATGGTCTTAAGATCAGGGGTCACTATCTCTATGAGGCGACATATCAGATTTTCACAAACTATAAGAGTCTAAAATACATATTCACTCAGCGGGAGTTGAAAAACTGCCAGAGGCGGTGGCTAGAGTTGATTAAGGATTTCGACCTTGAGATTCTCTACCACCCCGGAAAGGCGAATGTAGTTGCTGACGCTTTGAGTCGGAAGACGCCTCGGGAAAAGGCGATAGCCTGGTTGACAGTACAGCCGCAACTGCAGAGAGATTTGGCTTCGTTAGAGGTAGAGATTCAGTTTCCAGATATAGTTCATTAGTTGGCTACCTTTAAGTTACTTCCTGATCTGCTTGGTGAGATCCAACAAAAGCAGGAGACTTGTCTGACTTTGACCAGGATCCGAGACATGATGTTTCGAGATGAGGCACCTCAGTTTACTATTGGTGCTGACAGGGTGATGAGACATCAGGACCGTATTTGTGTACCGTTAGACAATGAGTTGAGACAACGGATATTGGGTGAGGCCCATGCTACCCCATACTCAGTACATCCTATAGCAACCAAGATGTACAAGGATATGAGACGTTCCTTCTGGTAGGGTGGTTTGAAGCCCGACGTGGCTCGGTTTGTAGTTCAGTGTGCGACCTGCCAACAGGTCAAGATTGAGCATCGTAGGTCCGGAGGAGAGCTCCACCCATTGCCAGTACCACAGTGTAAGTGGGAGGATGTCTCTATGGTATTTGTCACGGGATTGAGACTCAACAAAGATTTTGATGCGATTTGGTTGGTGGTAGACTGTCTGACGAAGACCGCACGTTTCATTCCGATTAAGGAAACGTTGCCGGTAAGTCGTCTAGTTGAGGAGTTCATCAAACACATTGTGAGACTCCATGGAGTACCAAGGACTATCGTCTCCGATAGGGATGGACGTTACACTTCGAGATTTGGGCAGCAAGTACATACTACTCTAGGGACGAGTCTCCACTTTACCACTACTTACCACCCACAGACTGGCGGTCAGTTTGAGAGGACCATCAAGACGTTAGAGGACATGTTGCGGGCCTGTTTACTAGATTGGGGACATGTATGGCCATATCACCTTCCCCTTGTAGAGTTTTCATATAATAAAAGTTGGCCCGCGTCTATTGGGATGGCCCCTTATGAGGCTCTGTACGGGCAGAGATGTCGTACCTCGTTGTGCTGGGATGAGCCTAGCAGAGCTGATGGAGTAGCTCCCGACCAGATACATGACGATATCGCTCAGATTGCTCTGGTCCGAGAGCGGGTGTTAGCAGCTCAGAGTCGTCAGAAATGCTACACCGACAAGAGGCGTCGACCTTTGGAGTTTAGAGTAGGTGCACAAGTGTGGTTGAGAGTGTTACCGACGAGAGGCGTCCGGCGTTTCAGCATTATGGGGAAGCTGAGTCCCCGATATGTCGGACCTTTTGAGATCTTGGAGAGAGTCGGAGAGGTTGCCTACCGATTAGCACAACCACCGAGATTAGAGGGGGTCCATCCAGTCTTTCATATATCTCAGTTGAGAGAGTATATACCAAACCCGAGACACGTCATCAGCCATGAGGATCTGATAGTGGAGCCCGACCACACTTTTGTGGATCATTCAATAGCCGTCCTAGAGCGCAATACTAGACGTGTGCGTTCTAAGGAGATACCGATTCTCAGGATCTAGTGGTTGAGACGAGGAGCTGAAGAGGCCACCTTGGAGACATAGGAGATCATTAAACGTAGTTATCCCGAGTTCTTTGCTGAGTTAGCCACTAATACTATACCGACGGGTTAGTACTTGGATGTTGTTTGTGTGACTTGTGTGATTATACATTAGATTGAGTGAGTATGTTTGATGTGTTGCCTGGTTATGATGATTTAGTAGTCTTGCATGTTAGGAAGTGAGTGAAGATTTTATAGCGACTGAGTTAAATCCTTTTATTTGTAGAAGACACGGAATAATGCTTTATTCTAAGTTTCGTGACGAAACTCAATTTGAGGGGTACTGATGTAATATCCGGAATTTTTATTCCGTTTAATCCCGTAGCAAACCGGATTTCGATCAGTTGATCTTTCTCATTTTACTTGGTCGTACACACTATCTCAAAGTTCTACCATTTTATGTAACCTCACTTCACATAAAATGATAGAATTTTACATCAAACCCTAATCTATCAAACCCTAGTTTATATCATGACATGTCCTTGACAAAGTCATGACGACCTATTGACGAGATCAAGACGAGACCATGACAAGATTTGACGAGACCAAGACGAGATCATGAAAAACTTTTGACAAGGCCATGCATGAGCTTGACAAGGCCATGACAAGTTTTGGCAAGACCTTGACAAGGCCTTGACAACCTCAGCCCATCCTTTCTTATGTTGTTTCAGCCCACCTCTCCATGCATCCCTTGGCCTATGTTGCTTCAGCCCACCTATAGCTTCTTCGGCCCACCTTCCCTTGCAAGGATGCTGCTTGTATGTCGGCCTAGTTGTGTGACGAAGCCCAGGAAGGACTCAGGAAATAACCGGCTCCTCTCTCCATCCCCACGTAACGTTTGATGAAGATTCCTCACGTAATGCTTGTTGAAAATTCCCTCACGTAACCGCCTGAAATCACGCAGCAATATCAACCTTCTTTATTTCCTGCTGTTCACGAATCTGCACTCTTCTCTTCTGCCTTTTCTGCGTACAACACATTGTTCCAAAAGCACCAACGCGACCAAGAATCAAAGACAGAAGGAACGTCGGGCCTTCTTTGGTGGTAGATGACAAGATCTATCTACAGGTGAGTCTGACCAGCGATGTATTCTCAGACGAAGCCTAGACTAGTCTCCTCCATCGACGCAACAAGGTAAGTATTGGATGAGCTCCTTGTTATTAACATCAATCTAGCCTCCCCAACCTCACATCATTCTACTGTGTACTACACCAGGGGTAGGCTATACAGATCTCGCGAGCAAGGATCCGAACATCTACCACACGTGGTTGGATAGAGCTCTAGTTGAGACTGCAGATTCAAGGTAAATCCTAACCTCCCGCTCGAGTCAGTTACAATCTGAGACTGAGAGAGATCCTAACCCATCTTTGCAACCCCTAGGCCTCTCACTTAAGGCCTGGTACACTACAGTAGGTGAACCACAGAAGCAACCAGCAGGATTGACATCAAAACCTCATACAGAACTCAAAAGGTAGAACCTGAGAATTGGGCTTTTTGGTCATGTTTCAGCGTATCTTTAGATACCTTAAATTGAATATCCACCGTTCAGTTTTTAGTATGTTATAGGATGATATACGTAGATTGATGTATCAAAAGTTGGGATTGATCCAACTGTTGGATTTAGATCTATAAAGGTCCAAAGTGGACTAGTTATGCTGTTTGTGTAATGACCCAGAAAAATACTAAGTATAGAATTACTGGTATTGTGTTCAACTTTAGAGAATTTTTTAGAAGTTGTGGTTAGACATTTTAAGAAATTCTTGCTTCTGTTAGTAGAATTTGTAGAAGTTGTGGTTCGAGACCTAGAGATTTTTAGTAGAATTTTTATTAATTTATTCGAGCTTCATATTTGGAGATAAAGTTGGATCCTAGTGACTTTTTAGAAAGTAGGAAAAGTCTGTAGTTTTCTAAGTTCTACCTAAACTCACTCGTAAGACTTAGAAATATGATATGTAGCCCCAAGTAAGAGTTTAAGCATGTATTATGAGATTTTTGGAAGATTCGGGACCAAGGGTAAAATGGTCATTTTACCTTAGATGTGTATTGTGGTAGTTTCTCTTCTAATAGGATCTTACATCTTAGAAGTCATAGACTTCTAAATACCTAGGAAATGTGTTGATCCACTTGCCTCCTTTGACAAGCAACTAAGTTTCTACAGTTACAAATCGAGTTGTTATTAAGAGAGTCGAGACTTGATTCAGGTAAGTCCTTTGAGCTTACTTAGTTAGCTTTCAAATATGAGTGTGAATAATGATAGTGGTGTTTGAATGATGTGTGTATTAGTGTATTTAATTTTAATCATCGACCGACCTACATATTTGGCCTAAGAGTAATGGCCGGTGGAATTCTACATAGTTAGCCCGAGGGCGCTGGGGGTTTCTTCACGGACTAGTCCATACTTGGTTTGCGGGGACACCATCGGCGGAGGTGTGCCAAACCATCACCAGTTGGATAAGGAACGGAGGCGAGAAATCTTAAGATTTCTCCTGCCACAACTTTTAAAACGGGATGAAGTGGATCACTTAAGTTATCAGATAATAATCGGATTGTGTGCCAACATGTTGAGTGTTTATATTGCCTTAGATGTGTTTGTTGCTATTTTTTATTCTGCTTATATTTGATTAGTTAGCTAACTGTTATATTGTTGTTTAGACTTGCCACAAGTTAGAGCGGATGCCGAGTGATACGGAAGGTAGTGGTCAGCCAAGGTGTCGTACTTCATAGGACAGGGTGCAATCTTTTCTTTATGTTGGTCTTTCAATTATGAATTTTTCATGTCCTCAGATTGTGAGATATTATTATTACCGGTTGTTAGTGTTTCTGGTCACATTCACGATATTGTTAAACACATTTCATGATTTCTGGTTTTCCTTATATGTGCCTTATTGTAAGATCTAGTTAAGTTGTTGTCAAACTAAGGTCGGGACCCACTATGAGGTCCTAAGTAGTAGCTCCCCAAGTTCTAAAAACTTGGGGTGTTACAAAGGGAGTGCATGATTCATTGATTACTAGGCAACAAGTGCTAGCTGCTTATAGTGCTCTTCTATTGAAATTGTTCAAAAGAACCATTTCCTTACTTTGTGATTTTGTAGTAGTATAATAACTCGAGAGAAGTTTGAATAGTTTTGTGAAGACTTGTGGGATAAATCACTTGCCTTTGAAAGAGGTGCTCAAACATTCAGCAATGAAGGCTAAAGAAAGTTATGCAGTATAATTAATAGGAGGTGCTACTAGTGTCCCAAGGTTACACGTAATAAATTTTCTTTTCCTTGCACGAAGAATTGGAAAAGCAGTTTAAAGGTTCTGCAAACTTGTTTGTCAGTGGTGTAAAGGTTTAATATTTTTTTTCCTGTCTTGCAGGCCAAGATCAAATAGTATCTTGGGAGAAAAGAATTGGACAAACATATGGATACTGATGAGGCTACTGTTCTTGGTGCAGCGCTACATGTTGCCAACTTAAGTGATCAGATCAAATTAAAAATAAAACTAAGAATGATTGATGGTGCTACTTATGGTTATGTGATGGAGCTGCAAGGACCTGATCTTGTGAAGGATGAGGGCGCAAAACAAGTCATAGTCCCGGGAATGAAAAAGGTTCCAAGCAAGGTATATGACATGATGATACGTGCTGAATTTGCTTGACAATTATGGTCTTAATTGAATTCTAGATTCATTTGATGTCCTTACTTTTCTTGTCACATATGTTTTGATCTATTGTTCTTAACAAATACTTTGAATAAAGTACTGATTGTTGTAATAAGGCAATTCCACATCAAAAGAAGATATCAAGGTTGAAGTAATGGAAAAGAAGTTAAAGAAGCAGACTTTCAGAGTTTCTCTAAAGGTATAAACTAGTCTTATGCTTGATATCGTAAAGGTTCACAATAACCAAACCCTTAACTTTGTTTGTTCCATTGGCTGCAATTTTATGTTATTTTAGCGATGATGCACTAGCTTTTCATGTTCTTTAGCTCGAGTCTCTGATTATGTCATAACGTCATCATTTTTTGAAAACTTGTGTGACAACCTCTAGTTGAGCGTCTGATTGTTGGAATAAGAGAAATATGTGACATCGACATTGAGCATCTTCTCACTGCAGTGCGCTTGCTTTGTTTAAACTTCAGTGAACAATAGCTATTGGCACAAGTTCTGCAATATTTTGAGAAAAATCTTTCAAGTGTCACAGTTATAAATGAAAGTGATGGTCAAGTTGATTTGAAATCGAAACATCAAGAGGATAAATTTTCATTGCAAAATGTTGATACTATAGATAATTCTATCTTTCCACGTCTTTTTGTGGGTTCAGGATATTGAAAAGACTACATGACTTGGAATTGCCCCTTCTAAAGAATTTGTGACTGATGGTGAGAGCAAATTAGAGGAACTGGACAGGAAGGATAATGAGCGCAGGAGAACCACATAGATGAAAAAATATCTAAAAGGATACATTTATAGTACTAGAGAAAAGGTTCGTGAATTTAAACTATTATAATATAGTTTATAGTTTATCACTTTATGCTCACAGCTTGCCACTATTTTTTCTCCTTGTTGTGAAGAGAAAGAAGGGGAAAATAAATGCAAGTTCCTCCCAACTATGATAATTTCCCTTATCTATGAAAATCTGATGTTGTTGGATTGGAATTGGATTATTATCTTCTTTAACTAGCTATTGCTTAATTGATCATGAAATCCATATCTAATTATACTAGAAACTCCTTTAAATCAACAACTTACCTACTTTAAATTTCCTTTAGGATTTTAATGTCTTTGCCAGATTGAGTGATCTGAAGAGGTTGAAAAAGTTTCCACCAGCGAGGAGCGACAATCCTTTACTCAGAAACTTGAGGAGGTTAATAGGCTGATTGTGTTAAAACTTTAATGGATATGAGATCCTTGTTCTTGCCTCTAACATGCATTTTTCTCTTTCCATGCATCCAGGTGCACACTGGCTATAGATGGATGGAGAAGACGCCAGTGCTAATGAGTTTCAGGAACGTATTGATATATTGAAAGTTGTCGGTGAACCCATATTTTTTAGGTTTGCCTTTCTTGTGAAACTCATGGCACGAAAGGTGTCTATTTCTTGGCATAGAACCACTTATCATACTGTTTCATCATACTAAACTCTTCTAATATCAAATTGGACAAGCTTAATGCACGCCCTACAACAGTTAAAGTTGGTAGAAACTATCTCGTTGAGCTCAAAGAGGTATAATTTCTCTCTTTCTCAACATGCATGTATATGAAGAGTGTTGATGTGAACCCGAGGACACTTAAGGAGCTTGAAGATCTACAGACCGACATCACACTTCATGGAGATGGTCTTATCACTAGGACTAAAGTAAGGAAGATGTCGAGTGGTCTTTACTCTATCCTAAGGCATGTATTTTCTTATGCTACCTTGCCTTGGATATCGACTCATGAGCTCGCTAAGGAAGACCCGGGATTAGTGACACTTCTAGTTCATGAGATCTCGGGATGACTTATGTTTTGGGCTTTTATCGGATTTTTTTCCTAAATAATAACAAAAAGAAAACAAATTTCTACATTAGGAACGGAGTAAAAGTTATTCCGAGAACATGAAGGAATTAGGGTCGGAGTAGACCCGCAGTTTCAAACTGCGGGTTACAGCCTATTATCATCATTGTTAATAGCCTGATTGTGTTAAAACTTTAATGAATATGAGATCCTTGTTCTTGCCTCTAACATGCATTTTTCTCTTTTCATGCATCCAGGTGTAGACTGGCTATATATGGATGGAGAAGACTCCAGTGCTAATGAGTTTCAGGAACGTATTGATATATTGAAAGTTGTCGGTGAACCCATATTTTTTAGGTTTTCCTTTCTTGTGAAACTCATGGCACGAAAGGTGTCCAATTCTTGGCATAGAACCACTCATCATATTGTTTCATCAAACTAAACTCTTCTAATATCAAATTGGACAAGCTTAATGCACGCCCTACAACAGTTAAAGTTGGTTGAAACTATCTCGTTGAGCTGAAATAGGTATAGTTTCTCTCTTTCTCAACATGCATGTATACGAAGAGTGTTGATGTGAACCCGTGGACACTTAAGGAGCTTGAAGATCTACAGACCGACATCACACTTCATGGAGATGGTCTTATCACTAGGACTAAAGCAAGGAAGATGTCGAGTGGTCTTTACTCTATCGTAAGGCATGTGTTTTCTTATGCTACCTTGCCTTGGATATCGACTCAGGAGCTCGCTAAGGAAGATTCGGGATTAGTGACACTTCTAGTTCATGAGATCTCGGGATAACTTATGTTTTGAGCTATTTTTTGGATTTTTTTCCTAAATAATAACAAAAAGAAAACAAATTCCGACATTAGGCAAGGAGTAAAAGTTATTCCAAGAATAGGAAGGAATTAGGGTCGGAGTAGACCCACAGTTTCAAATTGCGGGTTTCAGCCTATTATCATCACTGTAAATAGGCTGATTGTGTTAAAACTTTAATGGATATGAGATCCTTGTTCTTGCCTCTAACATGCATTTTTCTCTTTTCCTACATCCACGTGCAGAATGACTATATATGGATGGAGAAGACGCTAGTGCTAATGAGTTTCAGGAACGTATTGATGTATTGAAAGTTGTCGGTGAACCCATATTTTTTAGGTTTGCCTTTCTTGTGAAACTCATGGAACGAAAGGTGTCTAATTCTTGGCATAGACCACTCATGATACTGTTTCATCAAACTAAACTCTTCTAATATCAAATTGGACAAGCTTAATGCACGCCCTACAACAGTTAAAGTTGGTAGAAACTATCTCGTTGAGCTCAAAGAGGTATAGTTTCTCTCTTTCTCAACATGCATGAATAAGAAGAGTGTTGATGTGAACCCGTGGACACTTAAGGAGCTCGAAGATCTACAGACCGACGTCTTATCACTAGGACTAAAGCAAGGAAGATGTCGAGTGGTCCTTACTCTATCCTAAGGCATGTGTTTTCTTATGCTACCTTTCCTTGGATATCGACTCAGGAGCTCGCTAAGGAAGACCCGGGATTAGTGACACTTCTAGTTCATGAGATCTCGGTATGACTTATGTTTTGGGCATTTTTTGGATTTTTTTCCTAAATAGTAACAAAAAGAAAACAAATTCCGATATTAGGCACGGAGTAAAAGTTATTCCGAGAATATGAAGGAATTAGGGTCGGAGTAGACCTGCAAAATCCAGTGTTTTTGTGGGAGTGAAGTTTCGAACCATAGACCATTGGGTCACGTGGCAACCTTATTTCCGCTGCACCATTTAGATTTAGTTTTATATGTGCAAAGGTAAAAATATTGTCAACAAAGCTACAATTGGGGCTTACCAATTTTCAGCCTCATCTTATTTAAAATACAACCGTACTATATTTTGAATGGTTTTTTTTTTAATAGTTATTATAATTTCGTATTATTATTTTTAAAATTATATAAATATTCATTAAAATTTGTAACTTTTATTTATATAAATATTAAATAATAATTATAAATCAATAAAGTAAAGATACAACTATTTATAAAAAAAATAACATAAATATTTAAGTTCGAATTATAATATAATAATTTAATTCAATTTTTTTTAAATATTATATTACAATTCGAACATAAATATATGCGTTATTTTATATTAATAGTTTTATTTTTTATAAATAAATTATATCTTTACTTTATTGACTTATAATTCTCATTAAACATCTATATAAATAAGAGTTAAAATTTTTATTGAATAATATTATATAATTCAAAAATATTACGAAATTATAATTATTATTCAAAAAAACACGTATAAATATAGGACCGGTTTTGAAAATAAGATGAGGTGGAAAATTGTTACTCACCAAATGTAGCTTTGTTGGTGCAATATATTTACGTTTGCACATATATAACTAATTCAAAGTGGTATAGTTGAAGTGTGGTGTACATGTGACCCAATGGTCTGGGGTTCGAAATCACACTCCAACAAAAACATTGATTTTTGCCTCCTTTTTATCAAACAATGATGATAATTTTTTTTTTTAGTAAATGAAACCCGCAGTTTGAAACTGCGGATTATTCATTTAAACCCGCAGTTTCAAACTGCGGGTCTACTCCGACCCTAATTCCTTCCTATTCTCGGAATAACTTTTACTTCGTGCCTAATGTCAGAATTTGTTTTCTTTTTGTTATTACTTAGAAAAAAAATCCGTATTTCTTTAGTTAGTTTTTATACATTATATTCAGACTTTTCTTAGGGTATTTCCAGCACTTAAAGGCTGAATATGACAATTGTGTTTTATGGGCTGATTTTCAGCACTTATGGGATGAATTAGAAGTCTTCTCTTATTTTTAGGAAAAATAGCCCAGCTCTAGGTATTTAGGTTTAACGTTTTTTCATTGTGAAGCACAGCCGTATTTTTATCAATAAAAAAAGAAATCAAGATTTGTGTTTAAGAGAGAAACTCAAGCGTTCATCCCTTGTTCTTCGTGTGTGCGTAACGAAGAGTGAAGAATCCGTAATTCCTTTCGTGTGTGCGTATTGTTAGGAAAGACAACCCCAATTCAACTACCATTCGGAAGATCGGGCCATCCCTTCCGCGTGGATTCGCATCAAGTGGTATCAGTTATCAGTACATCGAAAGGTAGTAGTCTATATCCGAGTTCTTGTTGTTTTTGTTTCAACTTCAGCAATTACTCAATTCCTATCACCATACTTCAACCGACTCCAATCCAATACAGCGTTCCAGCGTGTAGGTTTTGTCTACGTTGGAACCCTAACCATCACTGTCGTGCCCCACTACCGACGCCTTTCCGCCACCACCCTGCATCCGTCCGCCCACCACTGCCGCCCTCTACAAGCACACACCCCGCCACAACCCCTCCGCCACCCTACTGCAAATCGCTAAAACCCTTGCAGTCGAAACCGTAAACCTTTGTTCCTTGCCCTAGAAGTCTACCTATTCTATCGTTGGCAAGTTGTTAAGTATAGTGTTTAGTCTATTTCCATAATTAAAATTCCGAGATATTGTGCTTGATTTGTGATTATCTAGTTTCTTATTATAATTCTTAGTTAGTTTCTACATTTTTTTTAATTTCTTTACTTGGACAAGGCTCCTAGCGCTATTTTCTTCTTCTTCTTCGAGTAGTGCTTGTCGGTTTAGTAAAAAAAAAAAATTACCGAGCTGCTTGCTTCTATTCCTTAGCAGACGCCATACATGCTAGTTTTCCCCGTTCTTGACTTGTTAGATATCTATAAGCTACAAGTTAATTAAAAAATAATAGAAAATCTGTACAAAAAAAAAAAAGAAAAGCGAAACTGAGTTGAAGCCAGGTGAGCTGAGTTGAGTATTTAGAAAGGGAATGATTACTTACTTTGGTTCTGGTAAGCACTAATTTTCATTAATCAATTGCATACCTTGGGTTTTTGTTTTGGAATTCGGCTTTCATCTTACTTGATTACTTGTCATTGCTAGGTTGTTTTGCTTTAGTACTTTCCCGAGCACCACATTACCATACCTTACCTTGTAATTGCTGAGGTTGTGAATTGTCAACATTTATTCGGTTTAGCTCTCATTTGTTGTGTTGCTTTTGGTCCACTACCCATGTCGCAGGACAACGGGAAGCGCCCGGTTGATGATTCTAGGGAGCTCGAACTTGAAGAGTTGAAGCTCCGCATTTTGGAGCTTGAGTGACAGCTGCGGGCATCACAAAAACAGCCCACCTATCAGGCTCCGCTCAATGAGGACAACGAGGAGGAGGAGTCTAATCCTTTTGCTAACACCACCTTCCCACGGCGCAACGAGGGCTCTTCCACCCACCCGACACCAAGGGCCTTCAGGCCGCAGTAGCCCGACGCTGAGCGCCCTTACGGCACCTACGCCGCTGGAAGAGGTGGTCGTGGAGGTCTCCACGGCGCTCCTAGGCTCTTGCCCCAGCGGTTCGTCGCTGCACCCCTCCCTCCACCTTTTGAGGCACCGGCACCCCGCCGTGTTCCCGTCTACCACCAACCCAACGACGAGCAGCCACAATGCCGTTTTGACCGAGGTATGAAGCTAAAGATTTCTGAATTTGCAGGAACAACTGACCCCGAAGCTTACCTCCAATGGGAACAACAAACCGAGTTGGTCTTGAAGTATTATGGTTACCCCGAGGAGGAAAAGGTCGAGGTTGCTTCTATTCCTTTTACAAGTGTTGCTCAATCTTGGTGGATTCAAGATGTTTTTGATCGGGAATATGAGATGAGAGAGACCATCACTACTTGGGAAGATTTGAAAGAAATCATGAGGGCTCGTTTTGTTCCTTTTGACTATGAGCAGCGTATGCAAGTTCGCCTAGACCTTCTCCCCCAAGGTTCACAATCCCCGGAAGAGTTACATGCCAAAATGCGCAGATTGATGCAACGAACGGGAATTCGATATCCCGAAAAGATTATCATGTCCAAATTCATCTCAAGCCTTAACCGGGACATTGGTGAACAAGTTGAACGACAAAGGTACTCGAATATGAATGATGCTGTTCATTATGCTACTATTTTGTATGAGCAAAAACGTGCAGGTTCGGGTTCTACCTATTCTTACAACACCAGCGCAGCAAGCAACCGCAAGTGGCAAGCACCGCAGTCACTCCTGCCCACTCAGCGCCGCAGCCAACGACGACGGATCCAAGAGGCCGCTTTGATCGCCCGCTTCCCGGCCGAGGTGGAGACACTCGCAGCTCAAACTGCCCAGCTCTACCACCCAAAGAGGCCACCCCTAACGCATCCCGCCAGGACATCAGATGCTACAAATTCCAGGGACGAGGCCACATTGCGAAGGAATGCCCTAATGTTCAGGCCGTGCTAATGACCGCTTTTGGTGACTATGTGACACAGGAAGAGGATGAGTTCATTGATTATGATGCTATGCAGGTCATTTATGATAAAGAACCACATCAGGATGATTTGGACCTTAAGGAAATTGAGTGCAAACCAGTGACTGGAAAAGCTTTTATGGTGGTTAAATACGTATTGACTACAGATCATGTGCCCAACACTTACCAACATGAGACCATCTTTCATACTCGTTGTTTTATCCAGGATAAGGTTTGTAATATTGTTATTGATAGTGGGTCTTGCTGCAATATCATTGATTCAAATGTGGTTGAACATTTTAAATTGCCTACTATTGATCATCCTATTCCATGTCAGTTGAATTTGCTAACATCTGCAGGTAACCTTACCGTTAGGAAGCAAGCTAAAATCACCTTCTCTATTGGTGAATATAACGATTTGGTTACTTGTGACGTCGTTCCTTTGGAAGTTTGTCAGCTATTGCTAGGACGACCTTGGCAATTTGATCGGAAGGCCATTCATGATGGGTTTTCTGACACCTACTGTTTTAACTTTAAGGGACGTCGGATTACCTTGTTTTCACTAACCCCACAGGAGTGTTTGCAAGACCATGTCGAAAGGGAGCGAAGAAGGAGAGCCCGTGAGAAGGAGATGACGCCTTTGAAGCTAGGGACCTCCGTTCACCCGAAGAAGAAGGCGCCGAAACATCTTTTCTTGGCCAGTGCTAGTGAGGTCAACAACGCTCTTAAGGGAAGTTATCCTTGCTTTCTACTCTTATTTAAAGAGTCTTGCGTGGTTTTGGAGTCCTTACAAGATTTACCTCCTATTTTTACTCCTTTATTACAGGAATTTGAGGGCGTCTTCCCGGATGATATCCTGACAGGTCTACAACCTTTGAGAGGAATTGAGCACCAGATTGACTTCATTCCAGGCGCCACCATTCCTAACAGAGCCGCATATAGAGCTAGCCCTAAGGAGACCGAGGAGTTGCATAAACAAGTAGAGGAGCTGATGAAGAAGAGCTATGTTCGAGAGTCCTTAAGCCCATGCGTGGTTCCAGTGATTTTTATGCCTAAGAAGGATGTTTCATGGCGTATGTGCGTAGATTGCAGAGCTGTCAACAATATAACAGTTAAGTACGGTCACCCTATACCTCGTTTGGATTATATGTTAGATGAATTACATAGTTCCACTAATTTTACTGAAATTGACCTTAGGAGTGGTTACCATCAAATTAGGATGAAAGAGGGTGATGAATGGAAAACAACTTTTAAAACTAAGTATGGACTTAATAAATGGTTAGTAATGCTCTTTGGATTGTCTAATGCACCATCTACTTTTATGAGGTTAATGAACCATGTCTTAAGACCTTAGTTAGGGAAATTTGTTGTGGTCTACTTTGATGATATCTTAGTCTATAGAAAAACCAAATCTGAACATGTTGACCACCTCCGCCAAGTGCTAGTTATTCTTAGGAAGGAACAACTCTATGCTAACCTAAAGAAATGTCATTTTTGTGCGGAGTCTACTGTTTTTCTTGGTTTTGTTGTAGGGAAAGATGGTTGATTGTGGATGAGAGCAAGGTGGAAGCTATTAGAGATTGGCCTACACCCACCACCATGACCCAAGTCCGAAGCTTCCTTGGACTAATTGGGTTCTATAGGCGTTTTGTGAGGGATTTCAGCACATTGGCACATCCCTTGACTGATCTAACCCGGAAGGACGACGTCTTCAGGTGGGGACCGAGCCAAGACCGTGCTTTTCATCACTTGAAGGACAAGCTGACCCATGCGCCACTCCTAGCGTTACCGGACTTCAGCCGCACCTTTGAGATCGAGTGTGATGCTTCGGGCATTGGCATTGGCGTTGTTCTCATCCAAAGAAATCGCCCTATAGCCTACTTCAGTGAGAAACTCAACGGTGTCGAGCTCAATTACTTTACTTATGACAAGGAGCTCTACGCTTTTGTTCGGGTCCTTCGCACTTGGCAGCATTATCTATGGCCTAAAGAGTTTGTGATTCACTCGGATCATGAAGCTCTCAAGCACCTTAGAGGACAAGCCAAGGTGAAAGAGACATGCTCGTTGGGTAGAATTCATAGAGACCTTTCCTTATGTGATCAAGCACAAACAAGATAAGGACAATGTTGTAGCCGACGCATTGTCTCGCAGGTATACTCTACTCTAGATGCATGTTTGCTTGGGTTTTCTTTGCTTTGTGATCATATGCTTCTTGTGTTGATTTCAAAGACATATATAGTGAATGTGTGCCTAAGGGTAGCTCAAACTAATACTTTGTTGAAGAAGGATATTTGTTTAAGGCTTCAAAACTTTGTATCCCTAGGAGTTCTATTAGATTACTTTTGGTTCAAGAATCTCATTGTGGAGGTTTAATGGGACACTTTGGAATTGATAAGAATCTAGATATGCTTAAGGAACATTTTTATTGGCCTAAGATGAAGAAGGATGTTGGAAAATTTTGTGCATCTTGTGTCAAATTTTGGAAAGCTAAGTCTAGATTGAACCCCCATGACCTATACACTCCCTTGCCTATTCCCACAACCCCTTGGGAAGACATTAGTATGGATTTCATTGTAGGATTACCAAGAACTATGAAAGGGAGGGATTCAATATTTGTGGTTGTAGACAGGTTTAACAAAA
Organism: Fagopyrum homotropicum; assembly: GCA_033239125.1. Classification (NCBI taxonomy): domain Eukaryota; kingdom Viridiplantae; phylum Streptophyta; class Magnoliopsida; order Caryophyllales; family Polygonaceae; genus Fagopyrum; species Fagopyrum homotropicum. Next base: position 68,594,239 of record BSWB01000005.1, read on the forward strand.
TGGCTCATTTCTTACCTGTCACAAAACTGAGGATGCATCTCATGTAGCTGATCTGTTCTTTGTTAATATTGTGAGATTGCATGGTATTCCTTGTACAATTGTTTCTGGCAGGAATGCTAAGTTCCTAAGCTACTTCTGGAAGACCCTTTGGCCAAAGTTGGGAACTAAGCTCTTGTTCTCTACTAGTTGCCACCCACAGACCGATAACCAAACTAAAGTGGTAGACCGTACTCTTGGAACTCTTCTTTGTTCTATTTTTAAGACTAACCTTAAAAGATGGGAAGAGTTTTGCCTTTTGTGGAGTTTTCATATAACAGGTCAGTCCATTCGGCGACTAGGATGAGTCCGTTTTATGGTCGGAATCCCCACACTCCCTTGGATCTTACGCCGCAGCCACTCAAAGCCCGGGAAAGCTTCGACGCCGGACAGCGCGCCGCCTTCGTTCGGGAGCTCCACCAGCGTACTGCCACCCGATTGCAGCGCCGCGCCGAAAAATACACTGGCCAACACAACCGTGGACGCCATGAGCTTGTGTTCCAGCCGGGAGATCTCGTCTGCTTGCACCTTAGGAAGAAGAGGTTTCCGTCCCGCCGCAAGTCCAAGCTGTATCCTTGAGGTGATGGTCCTTTCCAGGTTCTCAAACGCATCAACAACGATGCTTATGAGATTGATCTCCCTGGTGATTATGGTGTTCATGCTACTTTCAACGTGGCTGATTTGTCTCCCTTTATTGATGATGATTCTGAGCCGCCTTTCCATGATTCGGGGACGAATCAAGCCTTAGAAAGACAGAATGATGTGAACCCGAGGACACTTAAGGAGCTTGAAGATCTACAGACCGACATCACACTTCATGGAGATGGTCCTATCACTAGGACTAAAGCAAGGAAGATGTTGTGTGCTCTTTACTCTATCCTAAGGCATGTGTTTTCTTATGCTACCTTGCCTTTGATATCGACTCAGGAGCTCGCTAAGGAAGACCCGGGATTAGTGACACTTCTAGTTCATGAGAGCTCGGGATGACTTATGTTTTGGGCTATTTTTAGTTGGTTTTTACATTATATTCAGACTTTCTCTTAGGGTATTTTCAGCACTTAGAGGCTGAATATGGCAATTGTGTTTTATAGGCTGATTTTCAGCACTTATGGGCTGAATTAGAAGTCTTCCATTGTTATTAGGAAAAATAGCCCAACTCTAGGTATTTAGGTTTAACGCTTTTTCATTGTGAAGCACAGCCGTATTTTTTATCATTCAAAAAAGAAATCAGAATTGTGTTCTAGAGAGAAACTCAAGCGTTCATCCTTTGTTCTTTGTGTGTGCGTATCGAAGAGTGAAAAATCCATCAATCCTTTCGTGTGTGCGTATCGTTAGGAAAGACAACCCCAATTCGACTACCATTTGAAAGATTGGGTCATCCCTTCTGCATGGATTCGCATCAAGTGTCTTTTTGTCCAAGTACTAAGGAGTAAGGACAGGACATCAATATGGGAAGGTAATATTATGCGGCCTTTTGTTCTATTTGACTAATATGTTTTTTATATACAAGTGTTGATGAAGCTTAGTGTAATTTTGGCATACAGAGTAGAAATTACAACTGTAAAATCTCAAATGCAGCTTATCTGCTTGGCTGATTTGGAGTTTGATTATATCAACCGTTATAACTCTGTTGCAATTGCTTGGACAAGTTATTTAGTTAAACTGCTGATGTTGAAGAAGAGTACTAATTGGTATTTGACAGGTCTTTTTTTCTTCTATCTATTCATCCAATTTCTGAATGTTATGAGATATGTTGCTGACTTAATCTGCATATATACATTAACATTTCAAGCACATATTTTAATCATGAGACAGTAACATTATCTATACATAGTTTAATATGGTATCTCATAAGTTGAAGCTTAAGTCAAGAAATCAATATGTATGATAGCAGAGAAATATAAAAATTCATTTGAATCATTGTTTAGAATTATTAAGGTTAGTTCTGTTGGGACTTTAAACAGCAAATGCTCTTGAATCTAGTTACTATGTATGTCGGTACATATAGGAGATAATTGATCATCAATGTAGTGTCATTCTTTGGTTTTCATGAACAAATGTTTGACATGTCCATAGACATTAAATGTCCTTTTCTTCTAGTATATATTTTGCATTAGAGACTATTTTGCAAAGGGCTCCCACTTGGCTGAGTTTCACGGGATGCAAGGGATTAATTTATATTGCATAGTTTAGTGTGTTAAGAAGAATATTTAAATACATATACCTTTCACTTTTTAATTTTCATAAACTTGGTTTTATTGTGACAATAGGAAGATTCAATGCAGTGACGATGACGAGATTGGAAACTTGGTCTATTGTAGGGCTTCATGACCTCTCCGACAAAAACAGTGAAGATTTCATCATCGGGTATCTTCTAGCTGATGTGCATTGCTAGCACAATGAATATTTCATTTTAATATTGTGAGCATTTAAAACTTTACTTGGCGACATTTAGTTTAAGAACGTGTCCAACTTTCAATTCGGATGTGATATTAGTGATCACAAAACGATGATGATGTTTTGACTTTATTAAGTACATGACTTTGAATGAAGTTTATGAATGAAATTGGTTGCTTCCGGGTTTTTTTTCTGCATTTGGGATAGGTACAATTTGTGAAAGACATGAAATAAGTATAGAATCCGGACATTAAATCTGGGTTACATTCTGTACAATGGTATCGTAATAAATTTTATACCAAATAACACATATCTTCATTGTCAGGATTATTTGGTGGTCACATAGTCGAATAACCCGGATCCTAACCTCCGGTGAATTATTATCTCCTATCTGTACAATGGTATCGTAATAAAGTTTATGAATGAAATTTTGTTGGTATCAGATAACCCGCATCCCAATATCCGGTGATTTATTATTAAAATAAACGGCGGATTTAAAATTTTCAAATAACCTGGCCCGCATCCGGTTATGTGACATTCTCAAATACCCCGGGTATAAGTTTGTCGGCTTATTTGATAGAATATATCCCAGTTGGCATCGTTGGTAGCGAAATCAAAACAGAAAAAATAACCAGGATATTTTTTAACAAACGCCCGGGGTATAAAGTTGGTGGACCAAATATCGCCCTAACCTTTAACCCGGTGGTAGTTTGGAGTATATGCTCACAAACGCCCGGATTATTTTCCACTTTTTGTAGTAGTGGGCTCTTCATTGGCTGCTTGTGTGGAGTTGTAAAGGGTAGGTTTGGATCATCATTCGGGTTGGTTCTTGATTCCGAGATCAAGGGTCTTTGTGTTGTTTGCTTCGGGTTTATCTCTAGTTTTCATCGTCTTGTTTTCAGTTGTTGTTGTGATGTTTGCTTTGACTTTCTGTTCGTTCTTCCTGCAACAACAGCGCTGCAGATTGCTTCCGATCCTTTCCGCGTCTTACCTTGCTTTCCGTTGTCTAGATCGAACAATAGCGGGCATGTCCCGCATCAATTGTTATCAGAGCATGGTGACTACGGATCAACTTTCCGTTTTCTCCATATTCATCGAGTCAGTTGTTTTCGTGTTCTTTGAGTTTCATTCGAGTCTTGAACTGATCATCATTGAATTTTGTTGTGTTGAACGTGCTACTTGGTTGTGAGTATTCCGGTTTCCATCCATCACCCACGGCAGTCCCTTGTTTGAGTCCAATGGCGCCGCAATTGCCCTTGGAACCGCCAATCTTGTGACCTACAATTCTGCAAAATCACCACATAAAAGTCACGGTTATCACCTTCTCCACCTTCTAATATGCAACTGTTGGTTATTCCCCAATATCTTGGTTTTGTTTTTGTTTAAATTTAATTAGTGGATCTTATCTTGAAGTCCTTATATTTAGGCAACAAAAAGGGCAAAAAAAAAAAGGAAAAGAGAAGAGAAGAGTTGTGCGTTCATTTCCTCTTCAGCTTACAAAAAAAAACAAAAGAGCTCAAAGAAAAAAAAAGAGAGCATTTGTTACATTTTATTTTCCAACATTAGTATTGCAATTTATCATATTGTATGCATTGTCTTTTGCCTAAGTCTTCCGTGTTTCGACCCTCTTCGGCCTCACCCTCGGCGCTGTTCTTTGTGCCCCAGTTCCCGGCACCGCTGACCCTCACAAAGAAACCTTTCGGCACTTGTCTCACTAACTACACTAGCCTCGGATCACTCACTTACCAAGGCAGCCCGGAAGCACAACAAGTTCATTTTGATTGGTGAGTCTTCTTTCTTCTTCTTCTTTGTTTGATTTTATTTTTGTTTGATACTTTGTTTGTTGTGTCCTTCCCTAATATCTCTGTTTGTGGTACCTAGACACCTAACTCAAGTGAGGTTATTGATCCATTCAAGGCAATCCATCAACAAGTCCAACTTTTCACAACGAGTGTTGAGTGGAAAAAGGAGTGAGAAACTTGTGAGGCATTTTCAGTTTTAACTAACCTTAACGTCTTTACGTGTTCGATCTTGTGTTGTTGATTATGGCTAGCTCACACAGCAACGAGGGCACGAAGAGCCCTGAGCCGATGGACCCGGCCACTTATAACTTGTTGATGCAAATGTCGGATAGTATTGCTGCCTTGACTGCACGCATGGTCACCATGGAGGCTTGTCAACCATTGGCGCCGGTCTTCGAGCATGGTGGCCAATCGTCACAACAACAGCAATGGGGGCCTTTGCCCGATCAACGAACAACTTTTGAGGCCGCCACGGCTTCTCATTTCCGAGGGCCTGCTTCGCCAGTTCCACCAGCCCAACCGGGCCACCGATATGGATATGAGCCCAATCCTAACTCTCCTTTGCATAGAAATGTTGTTCCTCCTATTAATGTCAGCCGGTTCAATGAAGAAGAGGAGTTATCGATGACGCAAGAGGCATGGGCTCCACCGCAACAAGTTTACTAAAGGCGTTACCAGGAGCCGGAACAAGACGGGATTGGAAAAATCAAGGTGAAAATCCCCGTCTTTGATGGAAAATGTGACCCCGATGCTTACATGATGTGGGAGACAAAGATTGTGCAGATTTGGTCGTGCCATAACTTCCCCGAGCATAAGAAGGTCCAGCTAGCTGCCCTTGCATTCCATGAATTTGATCTTATTTGGTGGGGCAAACTAGTCCGAGAGAGGAGACTTGCACATGATCCTCCCGTAGCTACTAGGGAACAAATGAAGGCTTTGATGCAAGCAAGGTTCATTCCCCACCCATAGAAAGCTCCGACAAAGGCTTGAAAACTTGAGACAAGGCAACTTGAGTGCCGAGGAGACCTTCGACGCAATGCAAGTTACAATTGCCCGAGCCAATGTGACTGAGGATGAAAAGCTACAATGGCAAGGTATGTCCGAGTGTTAACTCCTTCTTTAGCTAACGAAGTGGACTTGTTTCACTATGGCAATATGACAGAATTTCTACACTTAGCCATCAAAGTGGAAAGGAAGTCGAAGAGTAGGTACCAAGAAGCGGGTTACAATGCTTCTAACACAGCCTATAAGTGGAGGAACCCGGCCTACGGCAAGGAGATCACCGCTGGAAGGGAGACGGCTGCTGCAGCGCAAGGGTCATTCGCGGCTGCAAGGCGCGGCACTGTACCGGGCACCACTCCGTTCCCTCCCAAGGCGACTCCGGCTGTTCTTTCGGGATCTAAGATAAGTAACTCTAACCCCCTTGCTACTAATCCTGCTTCTAGAGCTAGAGATGTGATATCTTTTAAATGTCAAGGTAGGGGACACATGATGAGAGAATGCCCTAATAAAAGAACCATTTTAATCAATCAAATAGGACAGTATGAGTCGGAATCCGACAATGAGGATAATGAATATGAAAATGTTGTTGATAATCCTGTTTTTGATGATGATGATGATGATGATGATGGTATAGGGTTTGAGCATGTTAAAACCTTGATAGCTAGAAGAACTTTGCATTTAAAACCTTCCCCTTGTGAGGATAACCAAAGAGAAAATTGTTTCATACAAGATGCTTATTTAAAGGGCTTCGAATCATCATTCGGGTTGGTTCTTGATTCCGAGATCAAGGGTCTTCGTGTTGTTTGCTTCGGGTTTATCTCCAATTTTAATCGTCTTGTTTTCGGTTGTTGTTGTGTTTTTTGCTTCGAGTTTCTGTTCGTTCCTCCTGCAACGGCGCTTCAAATTACTTCCGATCCTTTCCGTGTCTTACCTTGCTTTCCGTCGTCTAGATCGAACAATAGCGGGCCTGTCCTGTAACACCCCAAATTCTGAGAACTCGGGGAGCTACTGGTTAGGACTTCACAATGGGTCCCGACCTTAGATTGACAACAATTTCACTATGATCTTACAACAAGGCACAAAAGTATTTAAAACATTTGAAAACTTTAAACAATATATACATGAAGAATATGTATCAGCCTTACAAAGCAAAGGTACCAAAACGACATATATGAAGAACTTAAGACATTCCCGTCCCCACTAAATGAGTACGTGGACCCGACTGACCATTCCCTCTGGATCTCTCTACAATTGTCTTAACCTGCAAGACATCTACAAGCGGTATAAAACCGTTAGCTAACATTGTATACATAATTATAAAGTAAAAGCACAAACACACAACATACACAATCAACATGCAACAATCAATCCATTTATTATCTTTAATTAGGTGATATGTCATTACTAATGATACTTATTTTGTGACACGAGGGATTCCCAAACCTTGCCCCTATCCCTGTTTACCAACGCGGAATGGTACTAATGCATTTGACCGTCTACCGGACTTGGCTGGTCGCAGGGAACCTCCTAGACTCTCGCAAAAGCTAGGCAGATGATGTCACGACCCGTTATCATACACTTGGGTCAATTACACAATATACTAAAGTCGGCCTATTCCGGTTTTGTTATTTATCTTAACTAGCAAACACCACTCACACACATCACACACATGCAAGAAGCCAGCTAAGTAAGTCCGTGGACTTACCTGGATCAGATCTCGACTTTCTAATTCGCAAATCGATGTGTACAGTAGGAATTCAGTGGTCTGTCAAAGGAGGCAAGTGTGTCAGCACACTTTCTGGGTGATTAGAAGTCTAAGACTTCTAAGATAGTAGGTCTTAATAGAACGGAATTGATTACAGTATTAATTTATGGTAAAATGACTATTTTACCCTTGGTCTCGAAACTTCCAAAAATTCCTAATTCATGCCTAAACTCTTATCTGAGACTAAAGAGTCATATTCTAACTCCTAAAGATGAATTTGGTTACAAACTGACAATTTAACAATTTCCCTATTTTCGGAAAGATCGTTAAGGTCCAACTTCGGCTTCAAATATAAAATTCGAATAATCTTACACAAATTCCGAGATAATTCCCTAAATCATCTATGATATCTCATCTACTCCTAGGAGCAAGAATTTCTTAAAACTGTTCAACCATCACTTCTACAAAAATTTCCAAAGTTGGTTACAACACTTAACAAACAGCACATTGTCTTAACTTTGAAAAAAAAAATCATAACTGCTAAACCGTTTGCTGGATTTATCCCAAATTGTGATATGTTCTACTATAAAATCTTATCTATACTATATCCAAAATTCAGCAACAAAGGAGATCAAAAGCCTATTCAAAACCATCCCACAAAACTGCATCACATGCTGTTTTTATCAACACTCAGCACACTTATAAAAACTGCATGAGGAGTCAACTTTGCAACATCATAACTCTCAAACCATAACTCCGATTCTTCCCAAATTTTAGTATGATCTACTATGTACTACTGACTACAACATATCCAAAAACTAGCCAAAAAGAAGAAGTCTAACTTACCCAAATCTGGACCCGAACATGACTGTTTCTCACTTCCGAAAATTCAGAAAACGCTTCAGCTCTTCAAGCTATCTTCCGAGGCTGTTAGGAAAGGTCTAAAGACACATATGGGCACTCTCATCAGCAAATATACAAAGATGTTTGGGTCTTCAGTCTCACTAGCCGCTGGTTTGGTTTCTGGCTACATTCACACGTCTTGGATTCGGTCTCTCTAACTTTCCTTCGACTCTGGACTCGATCAAGCGTGCAATGTCACTGGCGGTTCCTTAGTTGCAGTATCCAAGAGTTTGGCGGATCAGGTTGTTGGGACGCTACTGGTTGTCACCACATGAGAGGAAGTTGGCCGACACTGCTTCTATGTCTACTAGGGAGAATCGACCTGATTCATTGTGAAGCCTTAGATTAGAGGCTGCAGTCATGGAGCGTTATCCAGAACAGAAGGGGAGAGGCGACAGGAGAAGGAGAGCAACTCACCTTGGCGCAGAAGATTATTCAGTCGTAATACACTTGGCATCAAACCGTGCCTTCCCTGTCGAGCAGAAGGATGACGTGAGGGGGGGGGAGTGTCGTAACTATGCAGGGGCTGTGTGCAGGAACTACGCCTGCCAGATGCATCCTGTATAGTGTGCAGAAGGTTGCGGTGTACAAAGTTACAACAGGATGGATCTCGACGAGAAGGGAATGCGTCCAAGGGAGAAGGAGAAGGTTGCGGTACTAGCGTCGCAGAAGGAAAGGATCGAGTGGAGATCTGTACGTGAACCGGCGTTACGTGAGAGGAAGGAGGTAGTTTGCAGCAACGGAACTTCACGATGCGTTAGGGTACGTTCAGCTCCTCTCCATCTCAGCATACACACGTTTCAGGGCTGCTCCTTTGTTGGGCCGGTCGGCTTCTGTGTTGATGGGTTGAAGCTCATGGGCTGGAGTAAGGTAAGGAAGGTGGGCTGAGGCTGTTTCAAACCGCCAGCAAGAGTTAAGGTAAGGGCTGTAAAAATAAATCCAATTAAGAAACAATGGGCTGAAACAAGGCAAGAATTAAGTGGGCTGAAAGTTTGTCAAAACTTGTCAAAAACTCGTCATGGCTTTGTCAGGCCCATGCATGACTTCGTCACAGAGTTGTCGGGCTTCGTCATGACCTCGTCTCAACTCTGTCATGGTCTCATCACAGATTTGTTACAGTCTCGTCTCAGCCTTGTCATGATCTCGTCACTGCTTTGTCACAGTCTCGTCTCAGCCTTGTCATGATCTCGTCACAGCTTTGTCACAGTCTCCTCTCAACCTTGTCATGATCTCGTCTGAAGTCATCGTTAAGGATTAATTATAAGAATTAGGGTTTGATATAATTCTATCATTTTATGTGAATTAAATTCTACATAAAATGATAAAATTTGTGAAGGAAGAAATACTAGATATAATGGGAAACGTCAACGGCTCGAAGTCCGAATTGATTCGGAATTAAACGGAAATAAAAAATTCCGGATATTACATCAGTACCCCCTAAAAATAAGTTTCGTCCCGAAACTTAGAACAAGGTACTTAATTAAACTACTTCCAAAAAAAAAATAATACAAAAAAAACTGGTCGTTACATCAGATCCCCCTCAAAAAAAAGTTTCGTCCCGAAAATAGGGTAAGACAATCCTGATCGGCCTTTAAGGCACCATATGGGTGTGCTTGATCACTACACAAAAGTCTCGTCGTTTCCACATCTAAGTTTCTCGCACATCAAGATTACCGAAAACACACATCACTGACTAAACACTCAATCTTGAAAAAAAAACAAGCAGTCAAACAATATCACATATACAAAGTCAAGCCCTAACTCTTCACTCCCGAGGTTACAACTATTGCTACATAGTTCTTTGAAATGTTATGTCTCTTACTATCCCCAATATCTTAGGTAGCCTTATCGGCTTTTCTTAAAGCCACTGAATCTTAAATCTTTTCAGAATATCTCACCGGTATTATCCAGCTCAATTGTCTGATCCTCTAATCTGATGACCTAACTCGTGTCTCGTAGGTATCTTTCCAACTAAAATTTTCAAACTCAGTTCCCAAACTTAGTCTCCGTGGAAAAACTGAAGCTACACTCTCCAATAGGGTGAGGAATACTAGTCAATTAGTCACTTCTAACCCGCTTTAAAACTTCAAATGGTTGCCTTACACAACTCACTTCCAAATCCTTTGATGACCCTACGGAAACTAATCTTTTCAACTTTCTTCCCTTCGTTATGACCACTTGCTTCCGGCCTTCTGAGAAGGTTTTGACTACCCACTCAGACCAAAGGTCTTTCACATCCACCAACACTTACCAAGTGCCCAATGCTCTTCGAATCACGACCCACTTGGTCTTGTCTTTTAATATTACTCAGTCATCATGTTCCTTAGGTACGGAATCGTCACCGTTACCCTTTTCAGGTCTAACACTCGAGACAACTACAAATCAAATCTAGTGATCATCCTCTTTGTTCACCTGACATTATTATATTATTTACAATTATCTCATATATCGTCTGCTCAAACTTAGGTTTATCACGCATTTTCCAAGATCTTAAGTGACCTAGAATACGTCCGGAATGACGGTATTAGACACAAAGTGATCTCCTATCACCGTTATTTGATCATGACTACTCAATAATTGTTAACATACCATCAGCAGTGCACTCTTTTCTCCACCATGGTTATCAGACCGATAATATCCCTCTGATTCAAAACGCAACTAGGCTCTGTTCCGATATAATATTACACATAAAATCTACTCCGAGATTATGCTTTCTTAAGCACAATAGCTAGGTTGGAAGTATGCTCCTGTCGCTTCTCTTTCTTATGTATCTTCGACTCAAGATGGTAGTTACTCACTTTGAGCTTTCTAGTGCAGGCAATGGACAACACTTTTATTACATCATTAATTCTTTCCTCAATCCATCAAGAAAACTCACTCTAGCATAGTCCGTTATGTATTGGACTCCGAACTAGTTATCTGACAACATGTGACAAGCCGTCATTATTCACTTGAATCCATAATAGGGTACTAATCTCCTTCTATAACCTCTTACATGCACATACTTCCACGTCTACCTTGTGGTGACACTGTTCTTCCCCAAAAATTTTAGTCACTCCGAGTAGCCTAGCTCGCGTTCCTTCCAACGGAATGCATTTCACCAACTATCATTCTTTCACTTGACACGTTATTTCTCTGTACCATTGAGCTTCCTGCTCTATGGGTTAGGACCCATCACGCTTCCGCTGCGCTACTCTGATAATTCTATTGTCCCTCATCAATCCTAAGGACGTTGTTTATAAGTCTAAAATGATTGACCCCAAAACTCTTTCTTCCAATTACGCCATGAGTCTTATCCAGATGAAGTACCAAGTACCTTCTTTACTTGCCTTAAGAAAATAAAACAACGATTGAAAAACAACTTCTTCCGCTTACTTTCTTAATTCTACTACCACGGATCCAAACTTCATGACTTGACCGGAGTTTGATCTTAATTAGCCAAGAAGTAACCCTTACAACGTTTCTTTTTTTTTTAATACCTTTAATTCATCCAAGAAGGTTGTAGTTGCCTACTTGAGGGAATCCTCGAAGGCGTCGGTAAAGCTACTCCATAGATCCACAGTCACAAATATCTCTTCTTAACGGAACATAACTCGTCACTAACCAACAATACTTGCACGTCCTTGGTTGACATCGGTCAGTCTATAATTGACTTATCTTAATTTCATATCTCTACTGGTATTAAACTTTTGGTGCACATCACCGACTCGATTAATCCTTTTATCCTTCTTTAGTTCGTCTTATCTTTCACTCTGCTTCCTTTGGGACAACTCTCCTTCTCAAGTCTCACTGTGCCATTCGCCTGACGTTAAAAGTCGTTCCTAACACTCCACGATAGATGGTAAGCATATTTAGTTCCGATGACTTTAAATTACCTTCCAATTGTAGTCCCTTTATAGGGACCGTCTATGTTGATGACCTACGTTCTGTTATAAATGGGGTTTACCTTGGACTATTGAGTCCCCCACACGATTCTCACAAGCACAGGTTCCTTAATCGGTGTTGTTTGTAATATTTCCTTCCAAATCTCTTTTGACTTTGTAACATGGCTTCGATCCTTTCGATACTGGCGTTGTGATTCCTTTTAGAATTCTTATCTTTAAAAAAGACAAATCGTCTCCAAGCTTGTGAAGTCTGCCTTTCGCTCTTACATTTAGTTGTAAGTCTCCATTCCGTGTTAATTGTGATCTGTCAAAATTTCCTTAGCTAGTAGGTAAATAGTTTCACACTACAATCCTTTTATACTTCTTTAGTTCGTTCTACCTTCCACCCTTCCGCTTCTTATGGGCTAACTCCATTTCTCTAGTCCGATTGTGTCATTCATCTGGCATAAATAGTCGTTTCAAGTTTCCACGATAGCTTGCAAGCGTCTTTGAAATTCTTATAGCCGTAATGATCATCCGCTTGGAGTTCCTTTTGCATGGACCATTTGTGTTGATGACTTAGGTCCCGTGATAATTCGGGTTACCCTGGATTCTCGAGTCCAGCAAGGACGTTCTCTCATACCCCTGTCTTCATTGGTGTTGGTGGTAATATCAACTTCTTATATCTTCGAGGAGGTCAAAACCCCCCCCACGCTTGTGGGGTCTGCCATTTCGCTTTTACACTCAATTGTAGGTCTTCATTCCGTGCACCTTAGATTCTCACACCCGGATTGACACTCTGTCTCTTCTGGTTTCTCATTCCCATAATGGTCTATGGGCATCCGTCTCGATTGTAAAGTCCTTGATTCCGCAAACTTGGTTATACTCAATTCTACTTGTCTCGTTCCAATATTGTTATCTCTACTCCGCACTCTTGTAGTCTCTTGCATGGTTCTTATAATTCATCTCTTCGCCTATTAGTGCTTTGGATGGTTAACAAGGGTTACTAGGACGCCCACCCAAGTATAATACTTGATCCAAGGTCTGAATCAATTGTCTCGCGCTAAAAACTCTTCATGTCCGCTTCCGACTTATCATGAGGCGATAATCGCTTCTTGATATCACGACTAAAGGATATAAAATATCCTTTAGAATACTAACAAGCTAAGCATACACATGTATATAACATATAATAGTAAACCTCCTAAAAATTCTATATACTTCCATCACTCCTATCGATCCAAGTTGCAAAGATCCACGGAGAGCGATGGTGGTCCGACGTACTACTAATCCAACAACCCAACTATGTGTGTGTGTACAAACAGAAATCCGTTTTGAAAATTTTAGACCCCTTTCGGGTTCTAGTTATTTTATACATTTGGTCATTCAGAAGATTTCAAGTGCCATTGTTGCCAACCCAGAGCTCTAATACCACATTGTAACACCCCAAATTCTGAGAACTCGGGGAGCTACTGGTTAGGACCTCACAATGGGTCCCAACCTTAGTTTGACAACAATTTCACTATGATCTTACAACAAGGCACAAAAGTATTTAAAACATTTGAAAACTTAAACAATATATACATGAAGAATATGTATCAGCCTTACAAAGCAAAGGTACCAAAACGACATATATGATGAACAGAAGACATTCCCGTCCCCACTAAATGAGTACGTGGACCCGGCTGACCATTCCCTCTGGGTCTCTCTACAACTGTCTTAACCTATAAGACATCTACAAGCGGTATAAAACCGTTAGCTAACATTCTATACATAAGTATAAAGTAAAAGCACAAACACACAACATACACAATCAACATGCAACAATCAATCTTTTTATTATCTTTAATTAGGTGATATGTCATTACTAATGATACTTATTTTGTGACACGAGGGATTCCCAAACCTCGCCCATGTCCCCGTTTACCAATGCGGAATGGTACTAATGCATTTGACCGTCTACCGGACTGGGTTGGTCGCAAGGAACCTCCTAGACTCTCGCAAGAGCTAGGCAGATGATGTCACGACCCGTTATCATACACTTGGGTCAATTACACAATATACTAAAGTCGGCCTATTCCGGTTTTGTTATTTATCTTAACTAGCAAACACCACTCATACACATCACACATGCAAGAAGCCAGCTAAGTAAGTCCGTGGACTTACCTGGATCAGATCTCGACTTTCTAATTCGCAAATCGATCTGTATAGTAGGAATTCAGTGGCCTGCCAAAGGAGGCAAGTGTTTCAGCACACTTTCTGGGTGATTAAAAGTCTAAGACTTCTAAGATAGTAGGTCTTAATAGAACGGAATTGATTACAATATTAATTTATGGTAAAATGACTATTTTACCCTTGGTCTCGAAACTTCAAAAAATTCCATAATTCGTGCCTAAACTCTTATTTGAGACTAAAGAGTCATATTCTAACTCCTAAAGATGAGTTTGGTTACAAACTGACAATTTAACCATTTCCCTATTTTCGGAAAGATCGTTAAGGTCCAACTTCGGTTTCAAATATAAAATTCGAATAATCTTATAAAAATTCCGAGATAATTCCCAAGATCATATATGATATCTCATCTACTCCTAGGAGCAAGAATTTCTTAAAACTGTTCAACCATCACCTCCACAAAAATTTCCAAAGTTGGTTACAACACTTAACAAACAACACATTGTCTTAACTTTGAAAAAAAAAACATAACTCCTAAATCATTCGCTGGATTTATCCTAAATTTTGATATGTTCTACTATAAAATCTTATCTATACTATATCCAAAATTCAACAGCAAAGGAGATCAAAAGCCTATTCAAAACCATCCCACAAAACTGCATCACATGCTGTTTTTATCAACACTCAGCACACTTATAAAAACTGCATGAGGAGTCAACTTTGCAACATCATCACTCTCAAACCATAACTCCGATTCTTCCCAAATTTTAGTATGATCTACTATACTGAGTACAACATATCGGAAAACTAGCCAAAAAGAAGAAGTCTAACTTACCCAAATCTGGACCCGAACATGACTGTTTGTCACTTCCGAAAATTCAGAAAACGCTTCAGCTCTTCAAGCTATCTTCCGAGGCTGTTAGGAAAGGTCTAAAGACACATATGGGCACTCTCATCAGCACATATACAAAGATGTTTGGGTCTTCAGTCTCACTAGCCGCTGGTTTGGTTTCTGGCTACATTCACACGTCTTGGATTCGGTCTCTCTAACTTTCCTTCGACTCTGGACTCGATCAAGCGTGCAATGTCACTGGCGGTTCCTTGGTTGCAGTATCCAAGAGTTTGGCGGATCAGGTTGTTGGGACGCTACTGGTTGTCACCACAAGAGAGGAAGTCGGCCGACACTGCTTCTATGTCTACTAGGGAGAATCGACCTGATGCATTATGAAGCCTTAGATTAGAGGCTGCAGTCATGGAGCGTTATCCAGAACAGAAGGGGAGAGGCGACAGGAGAAGGAGAGCAACTCACCTTGGCGCAGAAGATTATTCAGTCGTAATACACTTGGCATCAAACCGTGCCTTCCCTGTCGAGTAGAAGGATGACGTGAGGGGGGGCTGAGTGTCGTAACTATGCAGGGGCTGTGTGCAGGAACTACGCCTCCCAAATGCATCCTGTATAGTGTCCAGAAGGTTGCAGTCTACAAGGTTGCAGCAGGATGGATCTCGATGAGAAGGGAATGCGTCCAAGGGAGAAGGAGAAGGTTGCGGTACTAGCGTCGCAGAAGGAAAGGATCGAGTGGAGATCTGTTCGTGAACCGGCGTTACGTGAGAGGAAGGAGGTAGTTTGCAGCAGCGGAATTTTAGGGAGTATTAGGGTACGTTCAGCTCCTCTCCACCTCAGCATACACACGTTTTAGGGCTGCTCCTTTGTTGGGCCGGTTGGCTTCTGTGATGAAGGGCTGAAGTTGATGGGCTGGAGTAAGGTAAGGAAGGTGGGCTGAGGCTGTTTCAAACCGCTAGCAAGAGTTAAGGTAAGGTCTGTAAAAATAAATCCGATTAAGAAACAATGGGCTGAAACAAGGTAAGAATTAAGTGGGCTGAAAGTTTGTAAAAACTTGTCAAAAACTCGTCATGGCTTTGTCAGGCCTATGCATGACTTCGTCACAGAGTTGTCGGGCTTCGTCATGACCTCGTCTCAGCTCTGTCATGGTCTCGTCACAACTTTGTTGCAGTCTCGTCTCAGCCTTGTCATGATCTCGTCACAGCTTTGTGACAGTCTCGTCTCAGCCTTGTCATGATCTCGTCACAGCTTTGTCACAGTCTCCTCTCAGCCTTGTCATGATCTCGTCTAAAGTCATCGTTAAGGATTAATTATAAGAATTAGGGTTTGATATAATTCGATCATTTTATGTGAATTAAATTCTAAATAAAATGATAAAATTTGTGAAGAAAGAAATACTAGATAGAATTGGAAACGTCAACGGCTCGAAGTCCGAATTGATTCGGAATTAAACGGAAATAAAAAAATTCCGGATATTACATGTCCCGCATCATCCTCTATGCCCTATGGCTGGGCTAGGATAGGAGCGGAAGTCAACCTCCTCTTCACCTCCTCAAAACTCTACAGGCACGGCTCGGACCACACGAATCTAGTAGTCTTCCTTAGCAATGAAGTAAGTGGTCCGGCGATAACTGAAAATCCCTCCACAAATCTGTGGTAGTAGCCCGCCAATCCTAGGTAGCTACGCACTTCCTTGATGTTCCTAGGAGGCAGCCAAGATGGTATAGACTTGATCTTCACCGGATCTACCTTGTTCCTTCGGCGGAAACAATATGACCAAGGAAGGCCACCTCAAACATAAAAAACTCGCACTTATAGAGCTTGGCGTAAAGCTCTCTAGCCTATAGGACTTGGAGTATGATCCTCAAGTGTCCTGCATGATCCTCTCTAATCCGAGAGTATACCAGAATATCATTGGTGAAGACCACCATGAACTGGTCTAAGAAATCGATGAAGATGTTGTTCATCAACTCCATGAAAACGGCAAGCGCATTCTTGAGCCCAAATGGCATCACTACAAACTCATAGCGTCCATATCTTGTCCGAAATGCCGTCTTGGCTATGTCCTGCTCTCTCACCCTCAACTAGTATTACCCGGATCTCAAATCGATCCGTGAAAACAACGAAACTCCGTGAATTTAGTCCAACAGATCGTCGATACGGAAATGGGTACTTATTCTTGATTGTTACCTTGCTAAGCTCGTGGTAGTCAATACATAACCTCATCGACCCGTCTTTCTTCCTGACGAAGAGTACTATACACCCCAAAGAGATACACTAGGGCGGATAAATCCCTTCTCAGCTAACTCCTCGAGTTGCTTCTTAAGCTCAAGCATAACGATAGGCTCCATGCGGTAAAGAGCCTTCAAGATCGGCCTCGTCCCGGGCTCTAGCTCGATGCCAAAGTCCACATTCCTCGGTGAAGGCAAAACTCAGGTTTTATATCAGATCTCCCTAAAAAGAAGTTTTGTCCCGAAACTTGAAATATATACAAGATTACACAACAACAAGGATGAAGCAGAAACACTGATCTCAATTCGTATTCCCTCAAAGGGCAGATAATTTAAAATGTCACATAAGCGTATACTCAACTCAACAAAAAGAAACAGAAACTCAACTACTATGCTAAAGGTACATCTAGATCAGCATAAAACTCCGGATAGTTCCTCTGGACTCTATACTTTGTCTCCCAATTCGCCTCATCAGCTCCTCACATCGACCTCTAAATCTTCATCATCGGTATGTCGTTTGATCGCAAGCGTCTCGTACTACGCTCTAAGACAGCTACCGGCTGCTCGACGAACGAATGGTCTGGCTCGAACACTAAGTCCTCGTGACCGACAATTTGTCTCGGGTCACGTACTCCCGTAACAAAGACACATAAAAGACCTGCTGAACACCCTCTAGTCTCGGTGGCAATGCAAGTCTGTATACTGCCTCTCCAACTCGCTCAAGAATCTCGAAAGGTCCGACATATCTAGGACTCAACTTCCCCTTGACGCCGAAACGTCTAACACCTCGTGTCGGCGATATCTTAACCATACCAAAGCTTTCACTCTGAACTCTAGAGGTTTGCGCCTCTTATATGCATAGGACTTTTGGCGACTCTATGCTTTAAACATCCTCTCTCCGATCATCGCTATTTGAGTCATATCATCTTGTATGTACTCAGGTGCTATACCGCTAGCACTACTCTGCTCGTCTCATTATAGCGGTGTACGGCATCTCTGTCCATATAAAGCCTCGTAAGGAGCCATCCTGATCGATGCATGCCAACTATTGTTATACAAGAACTCCACTAAGGGAAGATGATCTGGCTAGACATGTCCCTATGCTAACCCGCAGGCTTTTCGCATATACTCCATAGTCTGGATGGCCCTGATACGGTATTAGTCCGTGAATGAGTCGATCTAGGTACAATGATCCCGAATCCGGCTGAATGAAGCGAATCCAGATGCGGAATGAAACGTGGATGGTGAATGGACGCAGGAAGGTGTAGAGAAGAACTAAAGAGAGTCAACGAAAGGAACCAAGGCTGAAGAGCCAAAACCCCACTTCGTGAATGCCCTAGACCCGTCTCCAATACAACTTTACACTAGCTCCGGCTGGACTAGCACAAAGAGGGACTCGTGAAGGCTCGAAGCACCAATCCGAAGGCAGTTGACACGAACAAGCTCAGCTAAGCAAACAACAGCAATGCCAACCAAAAACTCTCTTGTTCTTTGATTGATTTTGTGAATGATTACAAATGTAATTCTAAGCAATGAAATTAACGTACCTAATCAGCAGCTAAAGAGGCTATATATAGACTCTTTTATCTAGACAAAAATAAAGAAAAGAAAACTAAAACATTAGTGGGAAGGTGGTAATAAGAGAGCTTCCTCTAATGTAGCTAACAACTTAACAAACAACTAATTCAGCATGAGAATAGGCTGACTTATTCAAACAAATCCTTGGAGTGAGTGGGACGTTTTTAAGGAGTCAAATGGATTATCCGAATGGGCTGAAATGTTCAACAAATCCATTAGTGATTTGGATGGTTTTTAAGAGCCCAAATGATGATCCGAATGAGGGAGCTGATTACTCTCTTGGGCCTCCTTGAACGTGATCAGCTGGCTACCTTCTTGGGCTGTTTTGGACGTGAGCAGCAGCCTACCCTCTTGGGCTGCCTTGGACGTGAGCAGCTGCCTCCCTTCTTGGGCTGCCTTGGACGTGAGCAACAACCTCCCCTCTTGGGCTGCTTTGGACGTGATCAACAACTTCCCCTCTTGGGCTGCTTTGGACGTGAGCAACAACCTATCCTCTTGGGCTGCATGGGAAGTGAATAACGTCTGCATGGTCTCCTCCAGCTGCCTGGGAAGTGAGCACGTCGGCACTGTCTCCTCAAGCTGCCTAGGAAATGAGCACGTCGGCATGGTCTCCTCCCTTGGTTCGCTTGCTCCTACATTCACTAAAAGATTAACACATGATGTATGGCAATTAAATGGTTCACGCATTGTGCCAAGCAATAGCACTTCCCTTGACGTAACTTCTTGGATCTCCTTAGCTCTTGCTCTAGTAATGGGACCTTGATATCTTCCATGTGATGGTACTACATCATCTTTGTGAACCTTATTGCTTATCCAATTGAGGTTTAATTTGTGCTTGAAGTGTTCAAAAGCAAAAGCCAAGGGTTCTTAGTGCCGGACAACATCTTGAGGAGAGGTACACACAAAACAAAAACAAAAAGAGCTCGAACGTTGTATACACATTCGGTAACCTTCTCTCCTACAATTCTCGTTGCAATCAGTTTCGGTTACCTTCTCTCCCTCAAATCTTTGACAAAGTCTAAGAGATCTTTCAAAAAAAAAAGACCATACAAAAAAACGGCTGGCCCTTTTATTAATCAACATCAAGCACAAGAAAACTCCCTCAAAACGTCATTCTAATCACAAATCACCATACCTACACCAACCCAACGGTCAATACTCCAATTAGGGGTGTCTTGATCCATCTCCGACACTAACATCAGTTTCAGCAGTTCTAGTTCCAAAGGGTTGCAAGGAAGGCTCGAAAATCGTGATCTTAAGGTGTTGGATCTTTACAACTCGAGCCACCAGCTAGGCAATACCAACGAGAGAGTGAGCGATACACAAGTGAGCGATACACAAGTGAGATCTTTGTTTGTTACTTGAGCATGTCCAGGTCCCGAAGCCCCAACAAGTCTAGTAGCAAGACCGTCACGCCTGAAATGATCAGTCTATTGAAGCAATTGTCCGATTCCGTAGCTAACCTATCCAAACGAGTGGAGTCTATGGAAGCACAAATACCACCAGGGGGGACACCACCTTTGAGAACCAACTATGAGTTTGGCGGTCCTTCACGCGTTACTAGAGAGCCGGATCATCCGGATCAAGGTAATTTACAGCCCAACGTCCACCCTAATGATTCTAACAAGCCACCATTTGTTGATAACTTTCAGCGACGGAATGAAGCTCCTTTTGAGGACCACACTTGGGAAGGTTACAATCGGCCATTCTAGCAGCCAAGGCAAGGACGAGAACGTGATAACCTACGGCCCTATCAAGAGCAAGACGGACTCGGCAAAGTCAAAATCAAAATTCCCGTCTTTGAAGGAAAGTGTGATCCCGACGTCTACATGGAGTGGGAAACTAAAGTTGAGCAGATCTGGTTGTGTCACAACTTTAGCGAGCCTAGGAAGGTTCAGCTAGCCGCTCTCGAGTTCCAAGGCTATGCTTTGGTATGGTGGGATCACGTAGTCAAAGAAAGAGTTCGAACATTGGACCCTCAAATCACCACATGGGAGCATATGAAGGCACTAATGAGGTCTCGGTTCGTTCCACCTCACTATACCCGAGAGCTTCGACAACGGCTGGAAAATTTGAGACAAGGCTCTCTTAGCGCTGAGGAAGCCTATACGAATATGCAAGTTGCTATGGTGAAGGCCAACATTCTAGAGGATGAAGAAAACACTATGGCTAGGTACCTTCGTATTCTGAATTCTTATTTGGCTAATGAAGTTGATATGTATCCATACAGCACCATGAAGCAATTACTACACTTGGCCATCAAGGTGGAAAGGAAGACTAAGGTGCGAAACCGGGAATACAAGCCACCTCATGGGATGCCCAACGCTTGGAAAGCACAAGGGAGCTGGCTTCCTAACCACAACAAGGATCAAGGAGGCCGGAAGGAAGAGAGAAAGTCGGCACCTATGGGCCAAGAAGGACAAAGAAGATCTTCTACACCGTCCACTACACCACGATCCTTGAATGAGCCTTCGAGTGATCATCGAGGGAGTACTCCTATCTCTAACTCTAGAACTAGGGACATTGTGTGTTTTAAATGCCAAGGTAGAGGCCACATGAGTAGAGAATGTCCTAATAGACGCACTTTGATCATAAACCATCTAGGAGAATATGAGAGTGAGGATGATGTAGAATTAGATGATGAAAATGCATTAATTGATGACAATGAACAAAATGAGAATGATGATTGCATTGAGTATGAACAAGGTGAATCTTTGATAGCTAGGAGAACTTTGCATGTCCAACTAGCACTTTGTGAGGATAACCAACGTGAAAATTTGTTTCATACTAGGTGTAGTATTAAAGGAAAAGTGTGTAATGTGATAATTGATGGAGGAAGTTGTTGCAACATAGCTAGAACTGAAATGGTAAACAAATTACAACTTCTTACATTTTATCACCCTAGGCCATATAAACTACATTGGATGAATGAGTGTGGAGAACTTAAGGTCAATAAGCAAACTAAGGTCAATATAACATTAGGATCATATGAGGATGTTATTACATGTGATGTTGTGCCTATGAATGCTTGTCACTTGTTGCTTGGTCGTCCATGGCAATATGATAGGAAAGTTGTTCATGATGGGTTTTCTAATAAATATAGCTTTGAGTATAAAGGTAAACTTTAACACTTAAACCTATGACACCTTTACAAATAGCCGAGTACTGTGAGAACAAGAGGGTAGAGCAAGGAACCCCTCCCAAGCCTAAGATCACACGGCCTAAGAGTAAGGAGAACAAAACCCATCAAACATTGTTAGTACAACCAACAAGTAGCTATCTTGAGTCTAGGAATGAATATGTCACTAACTATGCTTCTATGGATGTGCTAATGATGAGTTTGTGTAAATCTCTAGTGAATGTGCCTCATGACTCTACGATTCCACTTCCTAGTTCTATCCAGGGGCTATTAGACGAGTTTAAGGACGTTTTTCCTGAGGAGATTACAGCTGGCTTGCCGCCCATTAGGGGCATTGAACACCAAATAGATTTAATACCCGGAGCCACTCTTCCCAATAGGTCCGCCTATAGGACAAACCCTACGGAAGCCCAGGAAATTCAGAACCAAGTTCCAGCCTTGCTAGATAAAGGGTATGTTCGGGAAAGCCTTAGTTCTTGTGACGTTCCCGTCCTGCTAGTACCCAAGAAGGATAATACTTGGAGAATGTGTAGAGCAATCAATAACATTACTATCAAGTATAGACACCCGATTCCCCGTTTAGATGACATGCTTGATGAGTTACATGGAGCTACAATTTTCACTAAGATTGACCTTAGGAGTGGCTACCATCAATTTAGAATGAGGGAAGGGGACGAATGGAAAACAACTTTTAAAACCAAATTTGGTCTCTATAAGTGGCTAGTAATGCCTTTTGGCTTAACTAACGCTCCTAGTACCTTCATGAGATTAATGAATCATATTTTGAGACCTTATATTGGTTTATTTGTTGTAGTCTACTTTGATGACATTCTTATCTATAGTAAGACTTTGAAGGTGCATGAAAATCATTTGAGAGATGTGCTTGCTACATTGCGTATAGAATACTTGTATGCTAATATTCAAAAGTGTGATTTCTATACTAACCGAGTGATTTTTCTAGGTTTTGTAGTAAGTGCCAATGGTTTGCAAGTGGATGAGGACAAGGTGAAGGCAATCAATGAATGGCCCACTCCTAGGTCGGTTGGCGACGTGAGGAGTTTCCATGGCCTAGCTACATTCTATAGAAGATTTGTGAGAGATTTTAGTACTATTGCAGCACCACTCACGGCTTTGACCAAAAAGAAGGTTCCTTTTGAGTGGAATGAGCCACAGCAAAGAGATTTTGAAGAGCTCAAGAGACGCCTCACCCACGCACCACTACTCGCTCTACCGGACTTCACTAAACCCTTTGAGGTTGAATGAGACGCGTCCGGCATTGGTATTGGCGGCGTCCTTATGCAAGAAGGTAAGCCTCTAGCTTTCTTTAGTGAAAAATTGAAGGGTACATGCTTAAACTATTCCACGTATGACAAAGAATTGTATGCCTTGTTTAGGGTACTCAAAACATGGCAACATGGTAGGTGGATGGAGTTCATCGAAACCTTTCCTTACATTATCAAGTATAAGAAAGGAAAGGATAATGTCATAGCGGATGCATTGTCTAGGAGATACACCTTAATCACTACCTTGGATTCTAGGATGTTAGGTTTTACTTACATTAAAGAATTATATGTGGATGATGCTGAATTTGGGAAGATATTTCATAGATGCACTACTCAAGGCCCTTATGATAAGTATTTCTTGTTTAAAGTGGATAAGATTTGCATACCTAGATGTTCCCTTAGGATCCTATTATTGGAAGAAGCCCATAAAGGAGGTTTAATGGGGCATTTTGGGAGGGACAAAACTTATCACATGTTGCAAACTCACTTTTATTGGCCTCATATGTTAAGGGATGTAGAACACATGCTGAAAAGGTGCATTGAATGTCTTAAGGCCAAAGCTAGGGTACAACCTCACGGGCTGTATACACCCTTACCAACGCCTAATGGCCCTTGGGAAGATATAAGTATGGATTTCATTGTTGGACTACCTAGGACTAAGAAAGGAAGAGATTCCATTTTTGTGGTAGTAGATAGATTCTCTAAAATGGCACATTTTATTCCATGTCATAAAACTAATGATGCATATAATGTTGCTAATCTGTTCTTTAAGGAAATAGTGAGATTGGATGGAATACCTAAAACTATTGTTAGTGATAGGGATGTCAAGTTTTTGAGTTTCTTTTGGAAAACGCTTTGGGGAAAAATGGGCACTAGATTACTATTCTCGACCTCTAGTCATCCCCAAACAGATGGGCAAACGGAAGTCACCAATAGGACCCTAACGACCCTCCTTAGAACCATGTTGAAAGATAACTTAAAAGAATGGGAAGACACGTTACCACATATCGAGTTTGCTTATAATCGCACCATGCATTCTTCCACTTGGTTATCACCTTTCAAATGTGTTTATGGATTTAACCCTTTAACTCCTTTGGACTTATTACCGATTCCTCGAAAGGATCGAGTATCTTTTGATGCTTTGGAACAGGCGGACTACATTAAGGAACTTCATGCTAAGACCAAGGCTGCACTTGATAAGAAGGGCGTTGAAACTACATCTCGGAATAACAAAGGACGTCAGAAGATGGTTTTCCAGCCCGGCGACTTAGTTTGGCTACATCTAAGGAAAGAGCGGTTTCCGACAAAACGCCATTCCAAGCTAGCCCCACGGGGTGATGGACCATTCAAAGTCTTACACCGGATTAACGACAACGCTTATGTGTTGGACTTACCGGAAGAGTATGGAGTTAGTACCACTTTTAACGTAGGAGATTTGAGCCCCTATGAAGAAGATTCGGAACAAGATGAAAATTCGGGGTCGAATTCTTTCCAAGAAGGAGTGGATGATGTAGGACCATCACATGAAAGATATCAAGGTCCCATTACTAGAGCAAGAGCTAAGGAGATCCAAGAAGTTACGTCAAGGGAAGTGCTATTGCTTGGCACAATTCGTGAACCATTTAATTGCCATACATCATGTGTTAATCTTTTGGTGAATGTAGGAGCAAGCGAACCAAGGGAGGAGACCATGCCGACATGCTCATTTCCCAGGCAGCTTGAGGAGACCATGCCGACGTGCTCACATCCCAGGCATCTTGAGGAGACCATGCAGACGTTATTCACTTCCCATGCAGCCCAAGAGGATAGGTTGTTGCTCACGTCCAAAGCAGCCCAAGAGGGGAGGCTGTTGATCACGTCCAAAGCAGCCCAAGAGGGGAGGTTGTGGCTCACGTCGAAGGCAGCCCAAGAGGGGAGGCAGCTGCTCACGTCCAAGGCAGCCCAAGAGGGTAGGCTGCTGCTCATGTCCAAAACAGCCCAAGAAGGTAGCCAGCTGATCACGTTCAAGGAGGCCCAAGAGAGTAATCAGCTCCCTCATTCGGATCATCATTTGGGCTCTTAAAAACCATCCAAATCACTCATGGATCTGTTGAACAATTCAGCCCATTCGGATAGTCCATTTGACTCCTTAAAAACGTCCCACTCACTCCAAGGATTTGTTTGAATAAGTCAGCCTATTCTCATGCTGAATTAGTTGTTTGTTAAGTTGTTAGATACATTAGAGGAAGCTCTCTTATTACCACCTTCCCACTAATGTTTTAGTTTTCTTTTCTTTATTTTTGTCTAGATAAAAGAGTCTATATATAGCCTCTTTAGCTGCTGATTAGGTACGTTAATTTCATTGCTTGGAATTACATTTGTAATAATTCCAAAAATCAATCAAAGAACAAGAGAGTTTTTGGTTGGCATTGTTGTTGTTTGCTTGGCTAAGCTTGTTCGTGTCAACCGCCTTCGGATTGGTGCTTCTAGCCTTCACGAGTCCCTCTTTGTGCTAGTCCAGCCGGAGCTAGTGTAAAGTTGTATTGGAGACGGGTCTAGGGCATTCACGAAGTGGGGTTTTGGCTCTTCAGCCTTGGTTCTTTTCGTTGACTCTCTTTAGTTCTTCTCTACACCTTCTTGCGTCCATTCACCATCCACGTTTCATTCCGCATCTGGATTCGCTTCATTCAGCCGGATTCGGGATCATTGTACCTAGATCGACTCATTCACGGACTAATACCGTATCAGGCCCGCTCAAACTGACCCTCGGTTTAATGATGATAAGTAGACGTGAACTGCAGACTCGTACCTAGGGCGGCATGCACATGCTGCCAAAACCTCGAAGTGAACCGTCCGTCTCTATTTAAGACTATAGTCCTAGGTACTCCATTAAGTCGAACTATTTGTCTGGTGAACTCCTTTGCCAATCGACTTACTGACCACATCTCCTTGATAGGAATGAAACATGCGGTCTTCGTTATTCGATCCACTATAACCCTGATGGCATCAAATCCTGGACTTGGTCTCAAACCGGTGACAAAGTCCATCGAGATGTCCTCCCACTTCCACTAAGGAAAGGGAAGTGGGTGTATCTCCCCTCCTGGTCGATAATGATCGATCTTGACCTGTTGACCGGTTGCACACTGAGCTACATATATTGTCACATCTGACTTCAAACCTACCCACAGAAGGAGTGTCTAATATCCTGATACTTTTTACTCGCACTAAGATGCAATGAGTAAGGTGTAGCGTGAGCATCCTGTAAGATCCGTTGTCCCGGCTCTTGATCTGGAGGCAACACATACGCGCTCTTGGTATCTTAGAACTCCATCGGCACGACGGAAAATGTGGTGCCTTTCCTCGAGACATCTTGTCTCGAATCCGTGTCAAAGCTGGGCAACTCTCTTGTTTCTGTCGGATTTCTGCCAGCATATTAGGTAACATCTCCAAGGTGGACAAGTGCCTGTCGGAATCCGGAAAGTGGATATCCATCTCTAGCATGCTAAGTCTCGTTGTAAATGAGGTTGAGCGATCAACCGTGCGATCGCCATCTCTTGGGGAGTCTTCCTACCAAGGGCGTCAGCCACAACATTTGCCTTCCCTGGGTGATATAAGATCTCTAGATCGAAGTCCTTGATCAACTCCAAACATCTCCTTTGGTGGTTATTCAACTCCAGCAGAGTGAATACGTAGTTTAGACTCTTATGGTATGTGAAAATCTGACACGTAGCTCCGTACAGATAATGCCTCTAAATCTTCAAAGTGTGAACAACAACAGCTAACTCGAGATCGTGTGTAGGGTATTTCTCCTCATACGTCTCCAGTTGTCTCGACGCGTATACTATAACCTTACCCTTCTTCATCAAAGCACATCCCATGCCGAGCATGGATGCGTCGTTGTAAACTACAAAGTCCTCTATGCCTTCTGGTTGTGCTAGGATAGGAGTGAAAGTCAACCTCCTCTTCAGCTCCTCAAAACCCTACAGTCATGGCTCGGACCACACGAATCTAGGAGTCTTCCTTAGCAAGGAAATAAGTGGTCGGGCGATAATTGAAAACCCCTCCACAAATCTGTAGTAGTAGTCTGCCAAACCTATGAAGCTGCGTACCTCCTTGACGTTCCTAGGAGGAGGCCAAGATGTGACAGACTCAACTTGGCCGGATCTACCATGATTCCTTTGGAGGAAACAATGTGGCCAAGGAAGGCCACCTCAAACATCCAAAACATTCACTTAGAGAGCTTGACATAAAGCTCTCTAGGCTGCAGAACTTAGGGTACGATCCTCAAGTGTCCTACGTGCTCCTTTGTACTCCGAAAGTATACCAAAATATCATTGATGAAGATCACCACGAAATGGTCTAAGAAATCGATGAAGATATTGTTCATCAACTCCATGCAAACGGCGGGCGCATTCGTGAGCCCAAATGGCATCACTACAAACTTGTAGCGTCCATATCTAATCCGAAATGCCGTCTTGACTATGTCCTGCTCTCCCTCCCTTAGCTGGTGATACCCGGATATAAAATTGATCCGTGAAAACAGATCGTCGATACGGGGAAATCGATACTTATTCTTGATTGTTACCTTGCTAAGCTCTCGGTAGTCAATACATAATGTTCGCTCCAAAAGGTGTGTGCGCAAATAAGTTTTAAATTTATATCCTAGAATTATGCCTAATGATAGCGAACCCGCAGTGTACGGATCAATCGTAGTATGGGATGATATTTCAGAGTCGATCTCAAGGAATTGGTGAGAACAAAACAACAAAAGCACTCTAACTTGTGTAGCAAACAATACAATCATCAATGAAAAGAATATGGAAGCAAATATAATTGTGAATGCGGATTCTAAAGATCCAAGTATCCGGTTGCGGCGTTCAATTCAAGATGTCTGAAGATATGTACGGACAGAGCTGAATAGCAAAGATATATGTCTAAGGTAGGTATCGTACGGTGAAGTTCCAACACCCTTTTGTCTCACCCAAAGGATTTTACTTAGCGGATGTTGAGTCTCGTCAAGAAGAGGTTCTATGGATGGAATTACACTCTCAATACCAAACACCAAACTTAAGGTAATCCAAGGAAAGACAAAGGTAAAGGTTATGACATTCTCCACCTTAATAGAGGGTTTCGAATCCTCTATTACCTAGAACTCGTAAATACTCACAACCAAGCAAGGCCAAGTGTTAGAAAGGGTTAACAAAGGTTGGAGGTTTTCGTAAATCCTCTATTACCTAGAACTCTTAATAGAGGACTTTGGATAAAGGCAAAGGCAAAACGTGCAAAACAGAGTAAACCACGGTCAGATCTTGGGAAACCACGGTCGTGATTCCTTAAGAACAGGCCGTGGAAAAACTCGTTTGAGGGTTTTGTCTCACAAATCTCAGGGTCAGATCTGTTAATGCTCAATCTATCATCATCTTTACAATAACCATCAACCCTTCACCCTAGAATCGCGGGGGGGGGGGGGGTGGCGTTCAGCCAACAATCATCATATTCAAATCAAGATTAAGAAAGGAATCAAGAAAGGCATGCAAACAAGAAGAGCACAATGATGAATAATGATATCTCAAGAATTAATCTTCAAAATCAATAACTGAATCAAACGATGTATAATCCCAGAATATGTGTTCTCAAAAACATTAATTAAAACCTAAGAAAATCTCCAAGGCGGGATCAAGAAAACTCTTCAATCTCTCTCCGATGGTGAAGCAATCCAATCTCTAACGTAGAGAAATCCGAAGTATGGAAGTGAATCCAAATGTGTAACTTTATTCCAGCGTGTAAAGCGTCGTCCTCAAAATGCAGCCGTCAACCTCCTTTTATAAGATAAAATTTTGTCTAAAGGCTTCTTCCTTTCTTGCTGATGTGGCAATAACGTAACGGTCTTTTCTGAAGAAAACCACGCGTGACATCATCAAAACCACGGCCGTGGTTCCTCCCGTGGTGACATTCGACCTTTATTTCCACGTGTGAAATTCAAAGAATTATTAAAACCCCGGTACATGGAACTTCCTTCTTGACCGTGGTTCCTCCTTTTAGATGCTTTTCTCCCTTGCTTCACTTCATACTCCTTCCTATGAAGTTCCAAATCTTCCCAATGAACTCCACATCGACCAATACTTCAGTAAATGCTTCCTTTCCACTCCAATTTAACGCCAATTTGCCTAAAATCACAACAAAGCTTGTGTAGATCTCAGTTCCAAGATAATAGGTGAATATGCTCAGTAAGTGCTATGAATGTATGTCCATGTCCTCCAAATAATGGGAAAAACTACCTATATGCACATCTAAACTACGCCATATTTCATGCTATCAAAATACCCCATACTTGCCTCTTGCTTGTCCCCAAGGAAGGTTCAAATCTAGAATACAAAGATTAATGAAATATGAATGCATAGATAAGGAAAGACACAATATTTTTGGATTAGTGCTTCTATTCATAGATCGCTCTCTACGCTTGTTTCATAGCTTTCCGAAAAATGTTATGTGAGCAAAAAGACTCATGTTTTGAAAAGAACAATCACATCTTGCAAAAAGTTTCAAAACAAGCATCATAACCTGAAGTAAAATTAAAATCAATCATGGGAAACAATCCAATTTGGACCACAAAGTCAAACAACAATCTTAAAGATCTTAAGGTCTTTCGAATGAAGGTCAGGAAAGGTGTTAGGGTAGGATATGTATAGGATATGTGGTGCAAAATCCGGGAAAGAGGAAAATAACATCACAAACTTTTTAAGCACACTTCAACATCCGCCAATGAGAGGTTTGCTCTTCTTTTTCACCGAAGCCTATGAAATCAACATTAACTTTATTTTTCGAGTTGCCTCAAACCGTGATGAACATACAATGGTTCGTTAGGAATATCGCTCAATTCGACTTTGGCAAGACACAAACACCGGCTATGTGAATGGTGCCGAGCTACTCATCATCATGATTGACTTCCCAAAACCTATTTTTCTAACACACTTCACCACTTTCAACTTCAAAAATCACACTTTCGCGCAATTACATCCTAAGTCCCCAATAGGTAATAAGGGGCAAAATATACACATACATGAGTAGCTAAAAGGTGATCAAGAAGAAGAAAGGAATCAAAACAAAATGCCTCAATCATTATATGGGGATTAGCCGCGAAGAACGGATCTAGACGAACAACCTGTTCTAAAGAATGAAGAAAACAAAAAATTAACAAGCATGGACAACAATGAAAACGAGAAAACAGAAAGGGACAAGAAGAACCGAAAGAAACAATGATAGAACCCTTGGATTTGAGATCCAAGAACCAAACCAGTGACGATTCGACCTCACTTCTTACAACTCTACAAAATCGATCTGAGAATCGAGAGCACGAAGAGGGTGCCTTGTTCAACTTGCAACACCAATCACAAGAACGAGAAAGCCATATCACACACACAAACTCACGAGACAAGAATGATTGAATTCTCTTGGATTCAATTCTGAAATGCTCTAAGCAAAACTTGAATAAAACTTGTCTAAATACAAAAGAAGAGAGAAAAGACTTTATATACATCCTAGGCCTTTTTTTCTAAAATAGAAAAAAGAAACTAATTACAATAATTACATTGAGAGAGAGTTAAATAAAGCCCAACAAACATAGAACACAATTGGGCCTAATTAAACTCTCCTATTCAGCCTCTCACGTCCACATACTTAAATGAATGTTCCAGCCATGCTCATGCACACACGTGAAACCCCTTGTATGTGATTTCAAGGTCTCCGTCTGTCCTTTGAAATGCGTCGGAAGGCCAACAACTAGAAATACAATTTAAGCTCCATTAATCATCTTGGATGGGATGTGTTCGTGGCTGATCCACAAGATGGTCCTTAGACTTGATGAAGGTGGACTTGGTTGAGCTTCATGGACCATGTTTAGGAAAAGAGCATCCATCTCAGCTTGACGTTTAGCTTGCACTCTTGTTAGAGTCCCTTGGGTGGTGAAAATGGAGTTAGCTCAGATGATCCTTCATCATTCTCCCCTTATTTGGAAGAATTCGACCTCGAATTTCCTTGATCATCATACAGGAGCGGAAAACGACTTAGATCCATCGCATTGAATGTGGGATAACAAGTATAATCATCCGGCAAGTCAAACACATAGGCGTTGTCAGCCGCCTTGTGTAATACCTTGAAAGACCCCTTTCCTCTTGGGGAGAGCTTGGATTTCCGAAGCTGTTGAAACCTCTCCTTCCTCAATTGTATCCATACAAGGTTGCCAGGTTCAAATATAATCTTCTTGCGTCCTTGATTCGCCTTTTCTGCATTGTATTTGCCTTTCTCCTCGAGCTTGATCCTTGTCCTACTATGTAGCTCCTTGATGTGTTCAACTTGCGTTTTAGCACTTAAATCCACTCGCTCCATCTTAGGTAACGGTGTAAGATCAAAAGGGGTTAGTGGATTAAAACCATAAACACACTCAAAGGGAGAGATGGAAGTAGATGAGTGGACGACTCTATTATAGGCAAATTCAACATGTGGCAAAACATCTTCCGATTCTTTCAAATTCTTCTTGATGACAGCCCTTAGAAGTGTTGTTAGGGTCCTATTAGTTAATTTTGTTTTCCCATCAACCCAATGAGTTTTCCAAAAGTACCTCAAGAACTTAACATCCCTATCACTCACTATTGTCCTTGGAATACCATGTAACCTAACTACTTCCTGAAAGAACAAATTAGCTACATTGGATGCATCTTCAGTTTTGTGACAAGTAATAAAGTGAGCAATCTTAGAGAATCGATATACAACCACAAATATCGAATCCCTACCTCTTCTAGTCCTAGGCAATGCCACTATGAAATCCATGCTAATATCTTCCCAAGGGGCTGTGGGGATTGGCATAGGTGTATACAATCCATGAGGCTTCACTTTTGATTTAGCTCGAAGGCACTCTAAACACCTTTTAAGCACATTTTCAACATCCCTAAGCATATGTGGCCAATAAAAATGTGAGTGCAGCATATCATAAGTCTTAGCCCTCCCAAAATGACCCATTAAACCTCCTTTATGGGCTTCTTCCACTAATAGCAAACGAAGGGAACACGTAGGTATGCACATCTTATCTACTCGAAACAAAAATCCCTCAAACAAATATAATTTATCTAAGGAACCTTTTTGCACACAAAGCTTATATGTTTCTCAAAAGTCAAGATCAGATTCATAGAGCTCCTTAATATAAACAAATCCTAATACCCTAGCATCCAATGTACTTACCAATGTATGACTCCTAGAAAGAGCATCCGCAACTACATTGTCTTTTCCCTTTTATACTTGATAACATAGGGAAAAGTCTCAATAAATTCCATCCATCTACCATGCCTCCTATCTGGTTTATCTTGACTATGAAAATGTTTCAAAGATTCATGATTAAAATGCAAAATAAACTCTTTAGGCCACAAGTAGCGTTGCCATGTCTTAAGTACTCTAAATAATGCAGACAACTCGTTATCATATGTAGAGTAGTTAAGACATGCCCCTTTAAACTTTTCATTGAAAAGCAATAGGCTTACCATCTTGCATAAGTACACCTCTTATGTCAATTCCCGATGCATCACACTACACTTCAAAAGGCCTAGTGAAGTCAGGGACAGCTAGTAAGGGTGCCTCGGTGAGAACCAACTTCAGCTTGTTTAAAGCACGTTCTTGAGCTGCTTCCCACACAAATGGTGCATGTTTCTTGCAAATCTCCGTCAAGGGTGCAACAATGGTACTTAAGTCTCTCACAAAGCGCCTATAGAAACTTGCAAGGCCGTGAAAGCTCCTTACATGGCTAATGGATGTAGGTGTTGGCCAATCTCGAATAGCTCTAATCTTATCCTCATCCACTTGTAGACCTTGTGCAGTCACTACAAAACCAAGAAATATAACCTCATTAGTACAAAAGATACATTTCTTCAGGTTGACATACAAGTGTTCAGCCCTAAGGGTAGAAACAACTTCCCTTAGATGTTCTCCATGCTCCTCTAGGGACCTGCTATAGATTAAGATATCATCAAAATACATTACAACAAATCTCCCTAGGAATTGTCTTAAAACATGGTTCATTAAACGCATAAAAGTAGAGGGAGCATTGGCTTGAAGCCTGAAATAAAGCCTGAATAGAAGTGCAGGTGGGAAAGAATAATAGGTTAACCCAAATGGCATAACAAGCCATTCATACAACCCAAATTTAGTCTTGAAGGTTGTCTTCCACTCGTCCCCCTCCTTCATTCGGATCTAATGGTAGCCACTCCGAAGGTCTATCTTGCTGAATATAGTGGCACCATGGAGCACATCAAGCATGTCATCGAGACGGGGAATAAGGTGGCGGTACTTAATGGTTATGTTGTTGGTAGCCCTACAATCAACACACATCCTCCAAGTGTTGTCCTTCTTAGGCACTAATAGGACAGGAACGGCGCAAGGGCTAAGGCTTTCTCAAACATATCCCTTATCTAGGAGGTCTTGGACTTGGGTTTGGATCTCTTGACTCTCCTTAGGGTTCATCCTATAGGCAGGTCTGTTAGAAAGTGTAGCTCCGGGGACAAAGTCAACCTGATGCTCTATGCCTCTCAAAGGTGGAAGGCCATGGGGTATCTCTTCCGGAAACACATCCTTAAACTCCTCTAGGATGGCCGTAATGGTAGGGGGTAAGATAGCCTTTGTTTCTTCACTCACTAATGTTAGCTCCTTACACAACCTCATCAAGGTGGCATCTAAGGGTAGATACTCACTTTGGAACTCAAGTTTAGAAGCTAACAAGGCCGTAGGAGTCTGAATTGTGGGCGTGACCAAGAGAGTACTAGGTTGTTTGCTAGGGGACGTGTCTATGGCAGGTTCTTGGTGCCTCGATGACTTGCTCCCCTTCTTACCTGTACTTCCTCTTGTTCACCCGCCTTCTTCTTCTCAAATGCCTCCACAATCTGCAAGGGAGTCATAGGTTTTAGAGTAACGGGTTTTTCATTAAAAGTAAATGAATACCTATTAGTAAAACCATCATGCATAACACTCCTATCATATTGTCAAGGACGGCCTAATAACACATGACAAGCTTGCATAGGCACAACATCACATAAAACATTATCCTCATAGTGTCCTAGAGTGAAAGTGATCTTAGGTTGCCTATTAACCTTCAATTCACCACAATCATTCATCCAACGCAGCTTATATGGTCTAGGGTGACAAAATTTAGGAATTTGCAACTTAGAGATCAATTTAGTACTAGCAATGTTGCAACAACTACCTCCATCAATGATAACATTACACACCTTTCCCTTAACCAAACACCTAGTATGAAACAAGTTCTCTCTTTGATTATCCTCACAACGGGAAGGTTGTGCACTCAATGTTCTCCTAGCTATCAAGGAATTATCATGCTCAAGATTTTCATCACAAACCACGTTATTAGGATCATTTCCTGCGTTTTCAAGATCATTAGGTTCATTTTGAGAATCAAGATCACAAAATACGTAGTTATTAGCTAGAAATGAGCTAGGATGATCAAATAACACTGTTTTAGCTAGTAAATAATCCCCCTGCTCATATTCAATCCCATCATCATCCAAATCATCATGATCATGCATATTAGGCTCAAAATCTTCATTATCATGCTCATGCTCAGATTCGAACTCATATTGTCCTTGATGGTTGATTAACAATGTTTTCTTGTTAGGACAGTCTTTCATCATGTGTCCTCTACCTTGACACTTAAAATACACTCTATCCCTAGCTCTAGATGAAGGGTTAGAAGTACTCCCTTGTGTTCCCTTAGGAAAGGTAGCCTTGGGCTTAGGTGGGGCTGTAGAAGGTACTTTACGTTGTCCTCCTTGTTCCGGGGCTGTTTTCTCCTTATTTGACACTTCCTTGTTGGAGGTTCCCTTGGTTTCTCCAAGAGTTGGAGACACCATAAGAAGCCTTTCCTCGATTTCTCACTTTCATCTTCCTTTCCACTTTGATTGTGAGATGGAGTAGTTTTGTCATAGAGCCATAGGGAAAAAGATCTACTTCGTTAGCAAAACTTGAATTAAGGATACGAAGATACCTAGCCATCGTTGATTCTTCATCTTCTCGCACATTTGCCTTTACCATGGCCATTTGCATGGCATTATAGGTCTCCTCAGCAGTCATTGATCCTTGCTTCAAGTTCTCCAACCTTTGTCTCAATTCCCTTGTATAGTGTTGGGGAACAAACCGAGCTCTCATCAATGCCTTCATATGCTCCCAAGTATCTACTGGTGTATCCAAAGTTCTTCTCCTTTCCTTCACCAAATCATCCCACCATATCATAGCATAGTCAATAAACTTAAGGGGTGCGTAGTGTACCTTTTTGTGTTCGGGAAAGTTATGGCATGACCATATTTGCTCTATCTTCGCCTCCGATGCCATATACACATCAGGATCACATTTGCCCTCAAAACTAGGAACTTTCACCTTCTCGTTGCTAAGACCGTCATGTTCCGGTTCTCGGGCTCTCCTTTGCTTGACTCCATAGGGCTCAAGTCTCCATTCATCATTACGTCGCCCTTCTTGGTGCCTCCTTGGCTGATCTCTCCTCCTCCGTCCATTAGGCATCCATTCTAGTCTCCATTCCTCATTCTCCCCATAGTCCTCCTTTTCCTGGTCATAAACTGGATTCTCAAATTGGTGAGGATAGTTAGGCATAATATCATAAACCGAATTCTGAAATTGGTGAGGATAGTTAGGCATATTATCATTAATAATTGGAGAAGAAGGGATAGAAATATGCTCCTCAAAAGCAAGGTCTCTCCAACCAGGTTGGGAAGCAATGTTGCCTAAACCATGGGCATACCTAGAAGGTTGCGGAACATTCGAATTCCTTGCTGATTGGGATGTAGCTTGCTGACTTGGAAGGGGAAGTCGATCTTGTCTTTGGTGTTGCGCCCTCGAGTTGTCTCCTATCTCCAAGCTACCTCCTAGTGGTCGAGAATCCGGGGTCACCTTTGAGGTCTCCAAGGTAGATATCCTTGTAGTTAGCCCCTCAATGCCATCTTTCAAGCTCTTGATGAGACTGAACAACTCCAGCGTGATAGGCTCATGGCTCTTTGAACCTGCGGAAGTCCCTGACATGATGCAAAACACTCAACAACAGCAAACACGTTAGGTTAGTTTAAACAAAAACACCTCGCAAGTGTATCACTCAAAGAATAAGGTTCTGTCACTCTCTAGTGGTGTGATACAAGGTTGTTGATGGCTCGTCTTGTATTAATCAAAAACTCGTGAGTTCGATGCCTAATCAAACTAAATTTTGAGATGGAAACTAGATTCGATTTCAGTCAGTTCAAAAACGTGTTTGACTCAACAAAATAGAAGAAAAGACTCAAACGGAAAGGACAAATTGCACGAATGTTATATGCAACGATATGACTCAAAATTTAGAACTCAAGATAAACTTTGAAAGAACTTACTCGTAAGACCCAAGAAGTGAACCCTAGACACCGTAGGATGAGGTTAAGGAAGGCTGAGCTATGGTGTTTGATGTCCGAAAATGGACAGTAGCTAGGTGTAGCTAGATAGGTTCTAAGAGATGCTTGGTTCTTCCTTCGAATGAGACGAGATACTTCACTTAAGTCCTTTCTTGAAGTCCTCTTTGTTGATGAATAACACTAAAACAAAATGTAATAACACTAGGCTAATTACAAACTATGAATAAGAAAGAATGAAATAAATCAATAAACTAGAATGAAAATGAGTAGATCTGATTCCTTTTCTTTCTTTTTTTTTTTCTTTTTTTCTTTTTTTTTTCGGATTTCTTTCTTCTTCTTTTTTATCCTTTTTTTCTTTTTTGTTCTTTTCTTTCTTCCTTTTTTTTTTGAACTTTATGATTAAGGAAAACATAAAAGAAGAATAAACAAAAAAATTGAAAGAAATAAAAAAAACTAATTTTTGTTTGTAGATAAACGTGGGCTAAGCTGTTGCAAATCTTCAGGATAAGATCAAATCTCAGCTCCTAGATTGTTGCAACTGATTCAACGTGCCAATTCTCTAAGAGGAAAACAACTGCTTCAAGCTCTGCGCCGGATTTGTAGGAAATACGCTGAATCAACTCCAATTCTGCGTGTATTGAATGCAGGGAAACAATCTACTTCAACTTCAATTCTGCATGTTCTGGATGCAGGAAAAGAAGCAGCTAAGTTTGGTTTTTGTTCAACTAGTTCAAGTGTAGCTAAAATGTGGCTGAAAGAAAAATGGTGGTATGATGGTGGTTGGTATGGTGATATGGTGGTTTCCAATGTCCAGAACTCACAAACAAGGAGCAAATTCGTTTGACTCAAACAAAGCTTAGAGTAGAAGAGAGAAACGGAAATAGACTCACACAAAAGACAATGATCAATTGCAATGATCAAAACAGACTCTTTTTGTGATTTTTAAGAATGATTTACCGACTCTTTTTGGTGATTGGACGTCAACTATGCTCTGATACCAATTGATATGGGGATTAGCCGCGAGGAACGGATCTAGACGAACAACCTGTTCTGAAGAATGAAAAACACACAAAATTAACAAGCATGGACAACAATGAAAACGAGAAAACAAAAAGGGACAAGAAGAACCGAAAGGAACAATGATAGAACCCTTGGATTCGAGATCCAAGAACCAAACAATGACGATACGACCCTGCTTTTTACAACTCCACACAATCGATCTGAGAATCGAGAGCACGAAGAGGGTGCATTGTTCGACTTGCAACACCAATTCCGAAGGAGATTGATATACACAAGAACGGGAAAGTCAGATCACACACACAAACTCATGAGACAAGAATGATTGAATTCTCTTGGATTCAATTCTGAAATGCTCTCAGCAAAACTTGTATAAAACTTGTCTAATTGCAAAAGAAGAGAGAAAAGGCTTTATATACATCCTAGGCCTTTTCTCCTAAAATAGAAAAAAGAAAATAATTACAATAATTACATTGAGAGAGATTTAAAATAAAGCCCAACAAACATTAAACACAATTGGGCCTAATTAAACTTTCCAATTCAGCCTCTCACGTCCACATACTTAAATGAATGTTCCAGCCATGCTCATGCACACACGTGAAACCCCTTGTATCTGATTTCAAGGTCTCCGTCTGTCCTTTGAAATGCGTCCCAAGGCCTGCCCAACAACTAGAAATACAATTTAAGCTCCATTAATTATCTTCCCTGGGATGTGTTCATGGCTGATCCACAAGATGGTCCTTAGACTTGATGAAGGTGGACTTGGTTGAGCTTCATGGACCATGTTTAGGAAAAGAGCATCCATCTCAACTTGACGTTTAGCTTGCACTCTTGTTAGAGTCCCTTGAGGTGGTGAAGATGAAGTTAGCTCAAATGATCCTTCATCAAATCATATCAATAAGAAGTATAAGAACTTATAAAGCGGTTTCAACCTTCAAATTCTCAACATGTTTTAGATCAAATTCCAAATTATCAAACTTGTAAGAATATTTAGCAAAACATTCAAATCCTTTACATTTCACAATTCAATTTAAACACATAAAAATCATAAAAAAATCCAATTCACAAGTAATTTTCTTCATTGAGGTCATCTTCAATCGTAGAAGCATAATTTTTTTAAAAAAAATTTACCAATTTTTTCTGATTTTTCAAAGCTATCAAATGCAAGGCAATAACGAAACATGTGACAAGAAAAATGAAAGATGCAAAGTACAATGGACAATCAAGTAAGCAAGCATCACAAAGTTATTACTCACCAAGGTATTTCAATCACCCCACTTGAAATACACGTTGTCCCCAACGTTAAAGTAAAGGAAAAAGTACAGAAGCTCACAAGTCTGATAAAACTGCTAAGGAGTGAAACGTCATCATTAGAGCGATGGTGCAAATGGATGCCATGAGGGGTCGTATGCGTGGCCAAACGAAGCATGGTAGAGGTCCCGCATCATCTGTTGCCCCTCCTCCACGGTGCCTAGACGGCTATCCATGCTATCCACCCGTGACTGCAATCCTGTAAGCCATTGAGGCTGCTCGTCAAACCATGTGGGGCGCTCGGACGTGCTAGCTCGGTCGTGGGAAGGACTAGCTCATGGTAGACGGGCGGTCGATCTCCTAGGAGGCTCATGCTGCTCTCCCATAGACCGGAATGAAGGTGGCGGCTCCTGAAAGTTGCCAAAGTCTCAATCGGCTCTATAATCACTAGGACCGGTCTGTCCCAGTATCCATGTTGCCCTGACCTTGTCCTCCTTCCGTCTCAGCTGCGGCATTGTCCTCCTCTACCTTTGGACCTCCCATATCAGCGTGCATTGGCTCGAACATCAGTTTTAAGTTGTGAGGGTTCCGAATGGAGTATTCCGATCTCCATGGGATCCCTTTCCCACCTTTGCCCTCCCAGGGCATAGCAACATGCAGCGGTCCTCTATGTCGGGGAATCAAAATACCCCTATGAATGAAACGCTCAAGACCAAGAGGTCTAGCCTCTGCAGCAAGCTCACAGGCGGAAAAATCAACTCCTAACTGACGAGCAATATGAGTCACTATTCCTCCCACGCAAATATCTCCCTTAGCCTTATTCTTAATCTTCCTCAGACTATCAGCAAGTAATGTGGCACAGTCAGGAGTGGTACCGGTAGCCATGTAGAACAAAATGAAAAGCTCGTCGGCCTTGAGCCGTTGTGGCATCTCGGTCCTAGGAAACAAACATTCAGACATAATCCGATGTGCAAGCTTGAAGGACATATTGTAGATCAATATTTCCTTAGAGTCGGTTGGGTGCCACCTATATGCAAAACTCACCACCATAGCAATGCTCTCCCAAAAGGCACTAGGTCTCATAGCTCTAGGGAATGTCCCGTGAGTGGTATCTCTAAACCCAAAAATCTGAGCAAACCTCCCAATAGACAAGTTGAAGTTCTGGTTCATCATGCGGAACTTAACGGTTCTCTTCCTAGCATCATG
Source organism: Fagopyrum homotropicum (assembly GCA_033239125.1). NCBI lineage: Eukaryota > Viridiplantae > Streptophyta > Magnoliopsida > Caryophyllales > Polygonaceae > Fagopyrum > Fagopyrum homotropicum. The sequence continues at coordinate 68,634,086 of BSWB01000005.1, forward strand.
GTCAAATAAGCTAAGAAACTCCATGGTTAACTCTTCATAAGCGTGCTCTCTAATGCCTATGATGTCTCTAAGCCCAGCATTGCCAATCATCATGTTGAGATCATCCAAAACATTCAGACATTCGAGCATCTCAAGTACAAGGTACCTAGGGGATACAATTATTCGGGGTTGAATGGTGTTGTAGGCCTTCTTGTGTTCTTCCAAAATGCGGGGGAGTCTAGGAGGTGGTGGTTGTTGTTGTGGGGGTTGTGGTGGTGGTGGTCAAGGAGGAAGAGGATCCCTTCCTTTTCCTGAACAAATTACGGCCACTACGACGCTAACCGTCATAATCTGGCAAAACCATGGTCGGATCTTCCAAAACCACGGCCGTGGAATCCAAAATCTTCCCATGGTTTTTGTTGATTTTTCAGAAATCGACAACAACAAACAATAAAACTCACAAGCAGCAGTCCTAGGCTATTTATAATTCCAATTCCATCAAGTTCTCTAACAAATCTTCAGCAAAATTGAAAGAATCGAACCAAGATTAAGTTTGAGAGAAAAACCTAGGGGTTTGGATTGAAAAATCCAAATGCTTGCTGATTTTCTGAATGTTTGTGCAGTTTGAACGTAGAATCTTCAATAGAACGTTGAGAGCTTCAATTTGGGATGAAGAATCGCTTCAAACGATTTCCGGATGCAAAGATCGGTGTCGGAGTTGGGGTCGGCGATTTTGCGAGCTCGGCGTGGTTTTTGGGGGTTTTTGTTGTGGGTGTGAAGTGAAGGCGGCCTTTTATATTTTCGTCGAATTTTGGAAAACCACGGCCGTGGTTTCATCTGTGGCGCCTCTCGACTTGTGTTTTCACGGGTCAAATTAGGAAACCACGGTATTGGAAACCTATTTTTGCTCGTGTAATCTCTTTTTACGTCCTTTTTCGACAATTATGACTTTTCTATTCTTCCTTACATCTTCTTGGAGATTTCCTATTCTCTGTCATCCAAAGACACATGAAAATCCGGGAACAAACCAACGAAAAACGACAAAACAAGCTATCTTTGCTAATCTAAGGAAAAGGGAAATAGAGAAATACCTTGGGTTGCCTCCCAAGAAGCGCTTTGTTTAAGGTCCGTAGCTAGACCGTTACTTTTTGTTGCTCAAGTGAGGAGGATAGGTGCAATCCCCTTAATCTGACTCTCCGGTATGTACTTTTTGAATCGTTGGCCATTGACCTTAATAGTTCCGCACTGTTCACCCCATACTTCAACTGCACCATGGGGAAAAACATGTTTAATTACAAACGGTCCAGTCCAATGAGATTTCAACTTATCGGGAAATAGACAAAGGCGGGAGATGAAGAGAAGGCATGGTCTCCTTCTTTCAAGTACTCAGGAGTCCAATGTTTATTGCTCCACTTCTTCCATCTTTCCTTGTAAACTTGTGCTTTTCCGAATGCTTTTGTTCCGGTGTTATGACCTTTTGAAACATCCTTAGATGCTTGTAGGGGTGGAGAGGAAGTAAAACAATGTCCAAGAATGTTTTTAAGAAGAGGGAAAGAAGTCTCGGAAGTTACAGGTATCACGACCACTTTGAAACTTCCACGGTCATGGTCTTCTCCATGGTGGCAATTGACATGTGTTCCCACGGGTGATTTAATGCAAACCACGCCCGTAGAACCCTGATTTTGACCGTGGTTTCGGACGGTCTTTGGGTCTTTTTGCGTTTCCCTAAGTTCCTTCTTTTGCTCTTCCTCCTCAATGCTCATCCTCTTGACCTTTTGTGTTGGATCGTCGAGTGATAATGAATTCGCCGTCTCCCTTGATTCTTCTTCTTGGAGTGCAAACTCCACGTCTTCCCCTCCTATTTTGAAGGTCAATTTGGCGTTTTTACAATCCACCCGACAACCAGAAGTTGCTAGAAAGGGTCTCTCAAGAATGATCGGCGTTGGATAATCTGCCGGAATGTCCAAAACCATAAAATCTATGGGCACGTAAAACTTACCATGTCTTACGGGAATGTCTTCCAAAATGCCGACTGGTAAGATGGTGGATCGATTTGCCATGTCCAGCTTCATCTTTACCGGTTTAGGCTTTCCTAAACCGACCTTCTCACACAATGCAAGCGGGATAATGCTCACGCTTGCCCCAAGATCACAAAATGCATTGTACGTGCCTTCTCCAACTCCAATGGGAACGTAAAACGATCCCATATCCCTCAGCTTGGGCCGCATCTTCTCCGTCATTATTTTGATGAGCTCCGATCACTCGGAAATCATCTTCACTTCACCAAATTCTTCTTGCTTCTTCTTTGAGAAGATTTCTTTCAAGAACTTTCCGTAGGCCAGTATACCTAAAATTGCATAAATAAAAGTTATGTTAATAGGCAGTTTGCTTATGAGTTGAACGAACTTACCAAAGTGTTTATCTAGATGCGCTCTCGCTCTAGATTGTGGAAATGACAGCGGAGGTTTATTAGTTGGAGGAGCAATGCAGACTTCAACTCTTTCCTTTTCCTTATCGGTTGAAAAATCGACTTCCATGGGTTGCTCGCTCTGGTCATCCGCCTTTGGTGTCGGATTGGTGGTCTTCACACCTTGATAGCATGAATTATAGTCTATATTTTAGGGTTTGTTTGGACGTTTTATCTTTCAATAATCTGCATGTTTGTATGTATATTATGTGATTATATTACCATTTCATCTACCTTTGCAAGAATCGAGGTCTACACCTAGTTTTGTTGTAATCGTAGGTAAAATGGCACGTTTTGCATCAAAAAGGAGCAAAAGGAGCTATGGAGTCATTGGAGCTACATTGAGGAACATAAGGAACCATCCAGGAAGCATAGCCATGGATTAAAGATTCACTTTGGACCAGATTTGAGAGATTTCACATTCAGTTGTGACTCACCTCGGTTGATCACAGATTCATCTCGACCGAGGTGATCCAGAGAAGCCGACTCGACCGAGGCGAATACCTAGGACGCGGCGAGAATATTTTATTCTTGGCTGAGATCTTTTATATTTGGAAAGTAATCTTATATTTTTGGGCTTGGCTCCTGGAAGGAAGATATTATAGATCTTATATTTTACCTATTTTTATGGGAAGAGATCTTACTAAGATATATTATCTTTGGAGGGTTATTTTCCTATAAAAAGGGTTGGATTTCCACAAATCCAACATCTTGCTTACGAGGAGATCTCGCATACAGCCCGCTTACACCAAGAATCACGCAGCAGCCATACTCCAGTTGGGAGATTTGAAGAACCTTTTTGAAGGTTGAAGGAAGATTGAAGATCATAGCTTTTATAGCTTTTTGGAGGGTTTTGTAAGATTGTCTTTGATTCCCTTCCTTGTTGTCTTGTCTTGTTAGATTGCTAACCAAGGAACGCTTTTGTTGTGATATTTGATTAAGTTATTGAAGTCTTTTCATTAAATTCTTCTTGTTCAAATATTCACCTTCTTCCCATATATTTGATTATTGCTTTCATGATGATGAGTGGCTAATTTCCTTGTGTGATTCTAGGGTGATTGGCTGAAGGTTGTGGGAAAAACAATGATAGAATAATCTTACATTCCAGTAGGACCCTGAAAGTTCGAGTCTTTAACCTTAACCCCAAGCATCTCGCTCAGTCGATGAACATCTCGGCCGGGGTGGAATTCGGTTGACCGAGGTGACTTATCCGATCCTAAACTGAGAGTTAAGTGTTAGAGTTTGCCAAATCCTATTCTTATTACACCTTTCCTGGTCCAATGCAAGCTTAGGATGAGACTTACCCGGTAATTCCTTAGTTTGTGTACCAACGATCATAAGTGTAGGTAATAAAGGTTTAACCTTTATTGGGGTTTGAGTGTGCTTCCATCCCATCTTTGTGAGTTAGCCTGAGACTTACCCGGTAAAGGTTGATTCTATTCCCTTAGATGGTGTGTTAGTTCGGGGTTATAATTCTTTATCTTAATTCCTTGAGACTTACCCGGTAATAGGAGTTATGGTTTGGGATTAGTGAGTAGTGAGACTTACCCGGTGATCTATTCTACTTTAGAAACACCTTCCCTATGCAAAAACCTCAGCTTTGTCCGCTTATCTTTAGATCTTGAGTTGGAACCACAACTAGATGCTTTAATCCCTAGAATTGAATGTTTGCTTATTTGACTTCTTATTCATCTTTGATTGTTTTAATTGCTCTTGTGGTTAGTAATTACGAGGCTTACCGTTATCGAACTTTGTTTCACTGAGTCCCTGTGATCGACCCCTGGAATTCCTTGCTTTTTACTATGATTGACCCGTACACTGCGGGTTCGCATCTTTGTTTTAAGCTTACGTCTAGGGTTATAAATTTAAAGCTTGCACACACCGTTTGGAGCGAACACACCTCTCCTTGTCGTGATCGATATCACTTGTCCCTTCAGTTTATCCTCAATCTTTCCGGAAAGTCTTCCTTGATCTCTAGGAATTTCTCCGGCCATACTAAACACTTGGTTTTCCAAGGCTTTTTGTTCCTTGAAAATGGAAGTAACGGTATGATACGGGGATTAGTCACGAAGAACGGATCTAGGCGAACCACCTGTTCTGAAGAATGAAGAACACAAAAAACTAACAAGCATGGACAATAATGAAAACGAGAAAACAAAAAAGGGACAAGAAGAACCGAAAGGAACAAGAAGAACCGAAAGGAACAATGGATACAACCCTTGGATTCGAGATCCAAGAACCAAACCGTGTTGATTCGACCCTGATTCTTACAACTCCGCACAATCGATTTGAGAATCGAGAGCACGAAGAGAGTGCCTTGTTCGACTTGCAACACCAATCCCGAAGGAGATTGACATACACAAGAACGAGAAACCCAGATCACACACACAAACTCACGAGACAAGAATGATCGAATTCTCTTGGATTCAATTCTGAAATGCTCTCCGCAAAACTTGTATATAACTTGTCTCCTACAAAAAGAAGAGAGCAAATGCTTATATACATCTTAGGCCTTTTCTTCCTAAAACAAAAAAAAGAAACTAATTACAATAATTACATTGAGAGAGAGTTAAATAGAGCCAAGCAAACATAAATGAATGTTCCAGCCATGCACATGCACACACGTGAAGCCCCTTGTATCTGATTTCAAGGCCTCCATCTGTCCTTTGAAATCCTCTCCAAGGCCTGCTCCGACAACTAGAAATACAATTTAAGCTCCATTAATCATCTTGGTTGGTATGGGTTCGTGGCTGATCCACAAGATGGTCCTTAGGCTTGAAGAAGGTGGACTTGGTTGAGCTTCATGGACCATGTTTAGGAAAAGAGCATCCATCTCAGCTTGACGTTTAGCTTGAGCTCCTTTTAGAGTCCGTTAAGGTGGTGAAGATGGAGTTAGCTCAGGTGATCCTCCATCATTCTCCCCTTCTTTGGAAGAATTTGACCTCGAATTGCCTTGATCATCATCCAGGGACGGAAAAGGACTTAGATCCCTCACATTGAATGTGGGATCACAAGCATAATCATCCGGCAAGTCAAGTACATAGGCGTTGTCACCCGCCTTGTGTAACACTTCGAAAGGCCCATTTCCTCTTGGCGAGAGCTTGGATTTCCGAAGCCGTTCAAACCTCTCTTTCCTCAAATGTAGCCATACAAGGTGGCCGTGTTCAAATATAATCTTCTTGCGTCCTTGATTTGCCTTTTCTGCGTGGTATTTGCCTTTCTCCTCGAGCTTGATTCTTGTCCTACTATGTAGCTCAAATGATCCTTCATCACGGTACTCTATAATCCATTAAACTTCCCCATCATGGCTTCCATCATTGCTTCAAGCTTGTCCCTTTCCGGCTGGCTTGAACTTGATGAAGCTTGTCCCTGACTTCTCTCAAAGGAATAGAGGAAGAAGAAGGAGGGTTAGTGAATTTTTAGCATGAGAATAAGGATTACCGGAATTTTGTTGATTGGATCTCCAATTGTTGTAGTTCCGGTTGTTGTTGTTGTTGTTGTTATTCCAATTGTTGTTGTTCCTATTCTCTTGTTGATTTCCCCTTCCTACATACCCCACATCATGCTCCTTGGGCTGCTTCACATGTGTTGTCAAAAGGTCTTTCAAGGCATTCATCTCGGTATTTAAAGCGTTCAGCTACTTGACACTAGAGGTGGTAAGATTCAGCACCGGAGTTCTTAAACTTTGAGTTCCTGTTTCAGCAATCCGGTGGGAGTACTTCTCGATGGTGAGAGCTTGTTTTTCAACAAAATTCCACGCTTCATCATCCGGTTTGTCCATGAACGTCCCAGCTAAAATTGATTGAAGTTTGAATTGCATTTCCACATCCAAACCCTTGAAATAGGCCACTAAAAGATCAATCTTCGGAATCTCATGATGTGGGCAATCCAACAAAGGCTTTCACCATCCTTCATCACAAATGAATTAATTTTTGCTCTAAATTCCTTCGTCTTTGATGGCGGAAAGAATTTGGTAAGAAACTCCGCGGTCATCTCATCCCATGTGTTCACTCTTCCTGTAACACCCCGAATTCTGAGAACTCGAAGAGCTACTGGTTAGGACCTCACAATGGGTCCCGACCTTAGTTTGACAACAATTTTACTTGGATCTTACAACAAAGCACAAAAGTATTTAAAACATTTGAAAACTTTAAACAATATATACATGGAGAATATTTATCAGCCTTACAAGAAAAGATAAATAAAACGACGCATATGAAGAACATAAGGCAACCTCGTCCCCAACTAAATGAGTACGTGGACTTGGCTGACCATTCCCTCCGGATCTCTCTACAACTGTATTAACCTGCAAGGCATCTACAAGCGGTATAAAACCGTTAACTAACATTCTATGCATAAGTATAAAGATAAAAGCACAAACACACAACATACACAATCAACATGCAACACTCAATCCTTTTTATTATCTTAGTTAGGTGATATGTCATTACTAATGATACTTATTTTGTGACACGAGGGATTCCCAAACCTCGCCCCTGTCCCCGTTTACCAACGCGGAATGGTACTAATGCATCTGACCGTCTACCTGACTAGGCTGGTCGCAGGGAACCTCCTAGACTCTCGCAAGAGCTAGGCAGATGATGTCACGACCCGTTATCATACACTTGGGTCAATTATGTAAATAATAAAGTAGGCCTAATCCGGTTTCATTATTTATTATAACTAACAAACACCACTCATACACATTACACTCATACAAGAAGCCAGCTAAGTAAGTCCGTGGACTTACCTGAATCAGATCTCGACTTTCAAATTCGCAAATCGATCTGTACAATAGGAATTCAGTGGCCTGTCAAAGGAGGCAAGTGTGTCAGCACACTTTCTAGGTGATTACAATATTAATTTATGGTAAAATGACTATTTTACCCTTGGTCTCGAGACTTCTAAAAATTCCCTACTTCATGCCTAAACTCTTATTTGAGACTAAAGAGTCATATTCTAACTCCTAAAGATGAGTTTGGTTACAAACTGACAATTTACCCATTTCCTTATTTTCGGAAAGATCGTTAAGGTCCAACTTCGGCTTCAAATATAAAATTCGAACAATCTTATAAAAATTCCGAAATAATTCCCTAGATCATCTATGATATCTCATCTACTCCTAGGAGCAAAAATTTCTTAAAACTGTTCAATCAACACTTCTACAAAATTTCTAAAGTTGGTTACAACACTTAACAAACAACACACTGTCTTAACTTTGAAAAATCATAACTCCGAAACTACTCGCTGGATTTATCCTAAATTTTGATATGTTCGACTATAAAATCTTATCTATAATATATCCAAAATTCAGCCGCAAAGGAGATCAAAATCCTATTTAAAACTATCTCACAAAACCGAATTTAAGCACAACAGAAAAACTGCTTACGACTCAATCTTTGAAAAACTATAAATCCCAAACCACTCGCTGGATTCCTCCCAAATTTTAATATGTTCTACAACAATATGTCAACTATATCATATCCAAAATTCAAGCCCAACGGAGATCAAGAGCTTATTCAAAACCATCTCACAAAACAGCATCACTTGCTGTTTTCCCCAACACTCATCACATATATAAAAACTGCATGAGGCGTCAACTTTGGAACACAATAACTGTCAAACCGTAACTCCGATTCTTACCAAATTTTAGTATGATCTACTATGTACTACTGAATACAACATATCCAAAATTCGTCAAAAAGAAGAAGTCTAACTTACCCAAATCTGGACCCGAAGTTGACTGTTTGTGACTTCCGAAAAATTCAGAAAACGCCTCAGCTCTTCAAGCTATCTTCCGAGGCTGTTAGGGAAGGTCTAAAGACTCCTATGGACACTCTCATCAGCACATGCACAAAGAGGTTTGGGTCTCCAGTCTCACTAGCCGCTCGTTTGCTTTCTGGCTTGCTTCACACGTCTTGAGTTTGGTCTCCCTAACCTTCCTTCGAGCTGCTCCAATTCTGACCAAAACAATCGACCCCCTCTCTGCAGCACGGACGAGACTTGATTAGCTGATGGTCAGAGTGGAAGAGAGACATGGTTCGTGTGCCGGACTGCAAGAAAAACCCTTCCTGGACTCATGTAATCAAAGAGAGTAAGAGAGATAGAATAAGCGGTGATTTGGTTAACCTAACCAAGATGAGTAGAAGAGGGTCAGAAGATGCACTCACTCAATAATGGAAGCGATGGAGGGGATCTTCACTGAAGGGTTGTGTAACCGTCGCTACAGGCAGAAGGGTGTGAAGCGGGCTTGAATCCGGAGGCAAGTGGCTTGGCGTGGAGTCCGTCTGAAGGTAGAAGGCGAGCGGCTGTGTAACCGTTGTTGTCCAGTCATAGATGCCTGCGGCTCACCGGCGTGGAGCGAAGGCGAGCGGCTGCTAGCGGCGCTGGTTGTTGTGTGGTTGGACAAGTCGAAGGGTATCGAAGGAGTCTCGAGCCCTTGGCTTCTGCTCACGGATAGAAGATGGGATGTTGGCTTTGGCTGCGTGCAAAGGCGAGAGGGGCGGCAAGGTTGCTTTCCGAAGAGGTCTGTTGTGTCGCGTGCAAGACATGGGAGAGAAGGTCGCAGGCGCCGTCGAGGGAGAGAGGCCAAGTTCGAAGACTGTCGACGTGAAAGGAAGGCGTCTAGGTCTAGGCTTCACTGCGGGGCTGCTTCAGCTGACGGGCTGGGCTAAAACAAGAATAGGAAGAGTGGGCTGAGATTGGTAGGAGCTTGTCAAGGCTTGTCAAAATCTTGTCAACAACTTGTCATAGCCATGCATGGCTTTGTCACGAATTTGTCATGGCCTCGTCATAACTCGTCATGGTCTCGTCTTGACTTCGTCTTTAAGGATTAATTATAAGAATTAGGGTTTGATATAATTCTATCATTTTATGTGAATTAAATTCTACATAAAATGATAAATAATTATAAGAATTAGGGTTTGCTATAATTCTATCATTTTATGTGAATTAAATTCTACATAAAATGGTAAAATTTGTGAAGAAAGAAATACTAGATAGAATGGGAACCGTCAACGGCTCGAAGTCCGAATTGATTCGTAAATAAACAGAATAAAAATTCCGGATATTACACTTCCGGTGGGAAATAATTGATATCACGTAAGTGTTTTATCCTTCAAAGAGAAAAAGAAAACATGCAGCTTGTAAGTCTAATTCTCACATCTAGAAGGTCTCAAAGTTTCCATCAAAATCTCATATTTATGAAGATGTTGGTGCGGTGACTCTCTCCATTCCTCCAAAGCGATTATGTTGAATCATAGTAATCACTTGAGGTCTAAACTCGTAGTCACGGTTAACCAGATCTCCCAAGTGCACGCCCGGACGGCGGGCTTGCTGGACCTGATCCATCCGTTGTCCAAGTGTTTGTGGAATACCCACAAACGGATCAGTTGGCTCCAATCTTTGTGGAGGTGGTGTTGGCACATAAACTGGTGCTGGTACTGATAAAATGATGACGGGTTCTGGTGGAGGTCGATTAATCACAACTCTAGCATTTGCGTCTCCCTCTTGATTTGCCAGTCGGACTTGTGCTACCATTTTGGCCATGTCGGCTCGAAGTTCTTCTTGTAGAGTAGCTTGATCAGCTTTCTCTTTCTTTAAGGATTATTCTTGTTGCTTTATTTGATCTCGAGCTGTAGCTAATTCAGCTCTAAGATCCTCTACTTCTTGGTTATTGGCAGCAACCATTTTCTTAGCTTCTCTCAACTTCTTCTTGTAAGTTGTTTCCGGTTCAGGATCGTAAGTAACGATTTGTTTACCGGTACGCGTTCTTCACATAAACCTAAAGAAAGATCCTGCAAGACACTCAACAAGAGTAATCAGTAGCAAAGCAAGAAGCTACTAAGCTAAACAACCGTTCACTGGATCGATCTCAGGGAATCGGTGAGAACAAAGCAGCAAAAGCAATCTAACTTGTGTAGCAAGAAAAGCAAAGATCAATGAAAAGAATATAGAAGCAAGAATAATTAGTAATGCGGATTCTAAAGTTCCAAGTATCCGGTTGCGTTCTTCGATTCAAGATGTCTAATGATATGTACGGACAAAGCTGGATAGCAAAGGTATATGTCTAAGGTGTGTATCGTACGGTGACGTTCCAACACCCTTTTGTGTCACCCAAAGGATTCTACTTAACGGATGTTGAGTCTCGTCAAGAAGAGGTTCTAAGGATGGAATTACACTCTCAATACCAAACACCAAACCTAAGGTAATCAAAGGAAAGACAAAGGTAAAGGCAATGACACTCTCCACCTTAATAGAGGGTTTTGAATCCTCTATTACCTAGAACTCGTAAACACTCAGAACCAAGCAAGGCCAAGGGTTAGAAAGGGTTACGAAAGGTAGGATTTAAGCAATCTTTATCTTTGGATAAAGGCAAAGGCGAAACGTGCAAAACATAGGAAACCACGGGCAAATCTTGGGAAACCACCGTCGTGCCTGAAGAATAGGCCGAGGAAAACCTCGTTCGAGGGTTTCATCTCACAACTCTCAGGGTCCGATCTGTTAAGGCTCAATCTATCATCATCTATACCACAACCATCAACCCTTCACCCTAGAATCGCAAGGGGGTTTAGCCAATAATCATCATCATATTCAAATCAAGATCAAGAAAGGAATCAAGAAAGGCATGCAACCAAGAAGAACACAATGAAGAATAATGATATCTCAAGAATTAATCTTCAAAATCAACAACTGAATCAAACGATGTATAATCCCAGAATATGTGTTCTCAAAAACAATAATCCAAACATATGAAAATCTCACAAAATGTCTAAGGCGGGATCAAGAAAACTCTTCAATCTTTCTCCGATTATGAAGCAATCCAATCTCTAACGTAGAGAAATCCGAAGTATGGAAGTGAATCCAAATGTATAACCTTCTTCCAACGTGTAAAGCGTCGTCCTCATAATGCAACCGTCAACTTCCTTTTATAAGATAAAATTAGGCTTAAAGACTTCTTCCTTTCTTGTTGACGTGGCAATAACGGAACGGTCTTTTTCGAAGAAAACCACGGGTGACATCATCAAAACCACGGCTGTGGTTCCTCCCGTGGTGAGATTCGACCCTCCTTTCCACGTGTGAAATTCAAAGAATCACCAAAACCCTGGCCGTGGAACTTCCTTCTTGGCCGTGGTTCCTCCTTTTCGATGTTTTTCTCCCTTGCTTCACTTCATACTCCTTCCTATGATGTTCCAATGATTCCCAATGAACTCCACATCGACCAATACTTCAGTAAATGCTTCCTTTCCACTCCAATTTAACCCCAATTCACCTAAAATCACAAACAAAGCTAGTGTAGATCTCAATTCCAAGATAATAGATGAATATGCTCAATAAGTTCTATGAATGTATGTCCATGTGCTCAAAAGAAAGGGAAAAACTACCTATATGCACATCTAGACTATGTCATATTTCATACTATCACATAACCTCATCGACATTTCTTTTTTCTTGACGAAGAGTACTGGTGCGCCCCAAGGAGATACACTAGGCCGAATGAAGCCCTTCTCAGCTAACTCCTCGAGCTACTTCTTAAGCTCAAGCATCTCGATAGGCTCCATGCGGTATGGAGCTTTCGAGAATGGCTTCATCCTGGGCTCTAGCTTGATGCCGAAGTCCACATTCCTCTATAGAGGTAAACCTGATGGCTATCCAAAAACGTCGGTAAACTCGCATGCTACCGTAATTTCCTCCATTGTTGGACTCGTGCTATCCTTCATGGCATAGCACCAGAAAGCCTCGCAACCCTGACCGATGAGTCTCGCAGCTCGGACTGCACTGATGACTATACCGGTCTTTCCGAGATCCCATCCTTGAAAAATCTCTACATGGCCTGACTCTATAGTTACTGTCAGTGTCCTCTTGCCCATGTCAAGAACTGCCTGATGTCGATCCATTCTATCTATTCCCAATATGACCTCTTTATCAACTAAGTACATGACGAAGAAGTCAGCTAGCCACTCGCGACCTCCCAATCTAACAGGGCAATCGCGAACCTCTCGTGTACACTTGATCTTACACCCTTGAGGTAATCCTATAAAGAAGGGTCTCCCCTCTACGGTAACAAAGGTCAATCTATCTACACATGCATTCGATATTAAAGAATGCGTAGCACCGGTATCGAAAAAAACTCTAACAAGAAAACCACTAATATGAATGATACTTGTGGTTGCTGGAGCTGCCGGCTCCACGGAACTCCTCAACTCGTAAACCCTAGCTGGGGCACCTCTGGTGTCGGTAGTGCCACCACCTCGTCCTCTACCATGTCCTTGAGCCAAACCTTGAGGAGCGGTATATCCAGGAGCTCTATGTTGCTGTTGATACTGATATTGAGGCAGCCTATGCCCAGCACCAACGACGCTAGCAGGTGACTGACCCTACTTTCATAGCATGTTGCCCCGTCGGCAAAACGCAACTCTGTGTCCGGGCTTGCCACAAGAAAAGCAAGTCATTGTAGTCTTCTTTCAATCAGCTTTCATATGTCCGACACCATTGTCGTCCTCTGTCGGAACTCTACATAGACTGTTGGAAACCTGAACGTCCCGGCATCTTACTACGTCCAAATCCCGATGCTCTAGGTCCGGCACTGCCTGGTCCAATCATCTGTCTCTTCTCAAGGCCTCCTGCTTGAGAAGCTCGCCTTTGACCCGGTCGGTCTCTCTCATAAGCAAATGCTCTATCCTGATAGTCCTTCAAAGACTAGCAACGGAACCCAACAAGATAAGAGCGAGTATACTCTCTCAACCTCTGAGATAAAAGATATACATGCTGATCCTAAGGTGGTGCGGATAGACCCAGCAAAGATAACTTCTCCTGAAACTTACTGACAATCTCAACAATAGGAATATCCTCAAAACCAGCCTCAAGGAAATCATATGGTCCATCTCTCCTGATAGTTGCTAGGCAATAGCGATCCTTGATCACAATCTTCAAGATGCGGGGATTAGCCCGTTTAACGATCTAGACGAACAACCTGGAAACAATGGAATCAAACTTAGATATGGAGGAATGATAAGCACAAAAATATAAAGATAGATTGTTAAGAAGAACCGAATAGAACTATGGAAGAACCCTTGAACAATGAATTCAAGAACCAATCCAAAAGACTAATCAACCCTGCTTCTACAACTTGACACAATCAATATGGAGATTGAAAGCACCAAGAGGATGCTTATAAACAACTTGCAACACTAATCCCTAAGGAGATTAACTCAGATAACAAGAGTCAAACCAAAAATCACAATCACAAAGCTCTCCAACAGGCTGGAAATCGCCAATCTGCAACAGTAGCATAATATATATATTGTTTAATATGTTAATGAACTGAAATAATTAACTAAAGGCCCATCAAGACATAAGTTTGGGCTTTTATTCTAAAAAGACTTAAAAACACTTAAAACAGCCAAATAAGCTTATTTAGCCAATTTGGAGCATTTCAGCCTTATGTAGAACCCTTAGGCGTGCAACTTGTTCCTTGGTGGACCATGATCATCATCAAGGTTCGTTGGCTCATGGAAGGTGAGTTAGGTGGTTCATAGTTCATGGTTAGAAGCAATGCATCCATGTCAGCTTGTAGTTTAGCTTGAGCCCTTGTTAAGGGACCTTGACTTAGCTTGGATGATCCTTCATCATTCTCCCCTTCTTGAAAAGGATTCGACCCCGAATCACCATGATCATAGCTCGATGGTAGGAATGGGTTCAAGTCACGCACATTGAATGTAGGATCACATGCGTAACCATCCGGCAACTCTAAAACATAAGCATTATCCCCCGCCTTGTGTAAGACCTTAAAAGGTCCATTTCCTCTAGGAGAGAGCTTGGATTTCCTCAACAGTTGAAACCTCTCCTTCCTTAAGTGCAACCACACGAGATCACCAGGCTCAAATGTGATCTTCTTGCATCCTTGGTTAGCTTTCGCAGCATTGTCCTTGGCCTTCTCCTCAAGCTTCTAGCGTGTCCTCTCATGCAACTCCCGAATGTTTTCAACCTGCGTTTTAGCACTGAAATCTACTCGCTCCTTCTTAGGAAACGGTGTAAGATCAAACGGGGTTAATGGATTAAACTCATACACACACCCAAAAGGAGAAATGGAAGTTGAAGAATGCACAACCCTAATATATGCAAATTCGACATGAGGTAAGGCATCTTCTCATTCGTTAAGACTCTTCTTAATAACAACCCTTAACAAAGTAGTTAGTGTCCTATTAGTTACCTCACTTTTGCCATCAGTTTGAGGGTGACTAGAAGTAGAAAACAATAGGTTAGTTCCTAGCTTTCCCCAAAGAGTTTTCCAAAAGTAACTTAGAAATTTAACATCCCTATCACTAACTATAGTCCTCGGAACTCCATGCAAAATAACTACTTCCCTAAAGAACAAGTTGGCTACATTGGTGGCATCATCAGTCTTATGACAAGCTATAAAGTGAGCCATCTTAGAGAATCGATCTATTACCACAAATATCGAGTCTCTGCCCCTCTTAGTCCTAGGCAATCCCACAATAAAGTCCATACTAATATCCTCCCAAGGGGTTGTAGAGATTGGAAAAGGCGTGTAGAAACCATGGGGTTTCACTTTAGATTTGGTTCTAAGGCATTCTAAACATCTCTTAACAACATGTTCTACATCCCTAACCATATGAGGCCAAAAGAAGTGTGAAGTAAGCATAGCATAAGTCTTATCTCTCCCAAAATGCCCCATTAATCCTCCTTTATGGGCTTCATCAACTAATAACATCCGAAGAGAACACCTAGGGATACAAACCTTATCAGCCTTAAACAAGAAACCATCAAACAAGTAGAACTTATCAAGAGCACCCTTAGCCACACATATCTTATAGGTTTCACCAAAATTAGCATCATCAACATATAATTCCTTAATGTACACGAAACCTAGCACTTTAGAATCAAGGGTGGTCAACAAAGAGTGTCGCCTTGATAATGCATCAGCAACTACAATGTCCTTTCCCTTTTTATACTTGATAACATAAGGAAAAGTCTCATTGAACTCCATCCAACTACCATGTCGCCTATCTAGTTTATCTTGACTCCTAAAGTGTTTTAAAGATGCATGATTAGAATGCAAGACAAATTCTCTAGGCCACAAGTAGTGTTGCCAAAGCATATAACTCCTTATCATAAGTAGAATAGTTAAGACATAAGAACACCTCCAATTCCAATTCCGGATGCATCACACTCCACTTCAAATGGCTTGTTGAAATCTGGAAGAGCAAGCAAAGGTGCATGTGTGAGAACCTCCTTAAGCCTGTTGAATGCATGGTGTTGCGTACTACCCCACACAAATGTCGTGTTCTTCTTGCATATTTCCGTCAATGGGGTTGCAATGGTGCTAAAATCACGCACAAAATGCCTATAGAACCTACCAAGACCATGAAAACTCCTAACATTACCAATGAAGCTCGGAATAGATCAATCTCGAATGGCCTTGATTTTCTCTTCATCCACTTGTAAACCGTCTATGCTCACTACGAACCCAAGAAATATAACTTCATTAGTACAAAAGTCACATTTCTTAAGATTGGCATACAAGTGTTCATCTCTAAGAGTAGAAACAACTTCCCTTAGATGTCTTTCATGCTCCTCTAGTGATTTGCTTTAAATGAGAATGTCATCAAAGTAAACAACAACAAATTTACCTATAAACTTTCTCAAAACATGGTTCATTAATCTCATGAAAGTAGAAGGACCATTAGTAAGTCCAAATGGCATAACAAGCCACTTATATAAACCAAACTTGGTTTTAAAAGCAGTTTTCCACTCATCCCCTTCCTTCATCCTAATCTGATGGTATCCATTCCTAAGATTAATTTTACTAAACATAGTGGAACCATGAAGCTCATCTCACATATCATCAAGGCGTGGGATAGGGTGGCGATACTTAATGGTTATGTTATTGATGGCCCCTACAATCAACACACATCCTCCAAGTATTATCTTTCTTAGGCACTAAAAGCACGGGGACAACACATGGACTAAGGCTTTCCCTCACATAACCCTTATTTAAGAGCTCTTGCACTTGGTTTCTAACCTCTTGGCTCTCATTAGGGTTCATTCTATAGGCTGGCCTATTCGGTAAGGTTGCTCCCGGAATGAGATCTATTTGATGCTCTATGCCTCTCAAGGGTGGTAGGCAGTGGGGCATCTCATTAAGAAACACTTACTTAAACTCCTCAAGTGTGGCTACAATGCTAGGTGGAAGATAAGCACTTTGAAACTCAGATTTGGCTACTAGCAAAGTAGAGGGCATTTGTGTCTTAGTTGAAGCTAAAAGGGTATTAGAAGGCTCTATAGGCTCGGTTTTGGAATTATTTGGCTTACTCTCCTTCTTAGCTTGGTCTACCCCTTGTTCACTTGCCTTTTTCTTCTCAAATGCCTCACCTATTTGTAAGGGAGTCATAGGCTTGAAGGTTACAGGTTTTCCATTAAAAGTGAAAGTATACCTATTAATGTAACCATCATGTAAGACTATCCTATCAAATTGCCAAGGACGACCTAATAAGATATGACAAACTTGCATAGGCACAACATCACACAAAACAATATCCTTATAATGGCCTAAAGTGAATGTGACCTTAACTTGCTTATTTACCTTAAATTCTCCATATTCATTCATCCAATGAAGCTTATAAGGCCTAGGGTGATAGAAAGTTGTTAATTGCAGCTTATTAACCAATTCGGTTCTAGCTATGTTACAACAACTACCCCCATCAATTATAACATTGCAAACCTGCCCTTTAACTAAACATCTAGTGTGAAACAAGTTTTCCCTTTGGTTATCCTTACAAGGGGCATGTTGTATACTAAGGGCTCTCCTAGCTGTCAAAGCATTATCATGTGACAAGCAAACATCCAAAACAGGATCATCATGCTCAAAATCATATTCAATACGTTCAAGAGACCCATCATGCTCAAAATCAGATTCTACACATTCAAGAGACTCCTCATGCTCAAAATCAGATTCTACACATTCAAGATACTCATCAAGCTCAAAATCAGATTCAACACAAGCAATGGACTCGTTCTGAACATCCAAATCACATAGCACATAGTTATTAGCTAGGAAAGAATTAGGGTGATCATACAACACACATTGAGCAAGCAAACAATCCCATTGTTCATATACTATTCCATCATCCAAATCAACATCATCACTAGGCTCAATTTAATTAGATACAAGTTCATGCTCAGATTCTGACTCATATTAGCCTAAATGATTTGTTAGCAAAGTTCTCCTATTCGGACAATCTTTCATCATGTGTCCTCTACCTTGACACTTAAAACACACAACGTCTCTAGCCCTAGAAGAAGAAGAGTTATAAGTACTCCCTTGAGGTGGTTTAGGGGATGTAGTAGGTGTCTTAGGGTAGGTTGGGCGTGTGGGAGCTTGCTCGGGGCTGTTTTGGGGACTTCGCGGTTGTATCCTCCGTGTCGTTGCACTCCTTGTTGGTTCCATGCATTTGAGGTCCCAAATGAGCTCCTTACGCCTTGACTCCTCCCTTTTATCTTCTTCTCGACTTTGATGGCGAGATGTAGTAATTATGTCATAGTAGAGTAGGGAAACAAGTACACCTCGTTATCAAGTTAAGGATACGGAGATACCTGACCATAGTTGCCTCTTCATCCCCACTAACATTGGCATTCACCATAGCCATTTGCATGGCATTGTAGGTCTCCTCGGCACTCATTGAAGCTTGCCTCAAGTTTTCCAACTTTTGCCTCAAGTCCCTCCTATAGTGTTGGGGAACAAATCGAGCTCGCATGATTGCCCTCATTTGTGCCAATGTGCAGCTTATGGATCCATGTTTCGCCTCCTTTCCTTCACAAGCTCATTCCACCATATCAAAGCATAATCAGTGAATTTAAGGGTTGCGTAATGTACCTTTTTATTCTCGGGAAAGTTGTGACACACCCATATCTGCTCAATCTTCGTCTCTCAAGCCATGTACACATCCGGATCACACTTGCCTTCAAAGGATGAAATCTTTATCTTCACCTTGCCTAGATCATCTTGCTGATGATCTCGCCCTCTCCTTTGGTGTTTATTGTCTCTCCTCCCTTCATATTCTTCCTCTTTCCTCCCATCTTGATCCCTCTCATCTTCTCGTCTCCTATCTTCACGCCTCCAATTTTGTTCCATCCTCCTTTCCTCATTCCTCATCCCTTCCTCATCTTGTCTCCATGCTTCCTCTTGCCTTCTTTCTTGTGCATAATCATAGCCATCATCTTCGGAATCCTCATTATCTCCATCATGTGTAAGAGAAATTAGCATAATGACGGTTATCATGAATAGGAAGTTTAGGGTTAGAACGATGCCCCTGCAAAACATTAATGGGAGTCTTCTTGGCTTCGTTGAAAGCTTCTTGTTTTCCGCCAAGAGGTACTCGTCGATGGCCTATAGTTAAGGGTTTAGAACCTTCTCCTTTCTCAAAGTGATGGCCTAGTGCCTTAGTTAGGGAAAATGAGGTGTCTTCTTTAGCCTTATTAGTCTTAAGCTCGGTTATTTGCCCTTGTAAACCCGTAAGCCTATCTTCCATGGCTTTAAATTCTTCTTGCATCATAGCCTTCATCATGCTAACCAAATCTCCCGGACTAGACTCCGGTTGCTTCTCGGTATGATGATCACTAGACATCTTGTTAAGCACAACAAAACAAGCAAACACGTTAGATTAGATCAAAACAAAATCCTCTCTAGTGTGTCTCTCAAGTGTTTATCCCTAACTCTCAAGTGATGTGATAACACTTTGCTAATGGCTCACCTTGTAAGAATTAACAACCTTGTGTGGTTAGTGCCTAGTCAAATATAAGCTAACACGAAACAACAATTTAATTAATCAAGGTATGTCCTAGGCTGACTCAACAAAAGGATGAAAAATGACTCAAGGAATGGACTAGTTGTATGAATGAGATGTACAACCAAAATGACCCGAAATATAGACTCGAGATAAGTTAAAAAGAACCTTACTCGTAAGTTCCTCAACTTGCAACCTCAAACACCAAAATCAACAACTAAGGTCGGGTTAGGTTAGGGTGGCTGAATGACAAAGGCTTGAAATGTAGGTATCTTGAAGTCCCCTTGAAATCTTCTTTCTCTTTATCAACTCTTTGTAAGAACAATGTTGTTAGTTCAATAACTTAGAGCTAAACACAATGCCAACACAAAGCTGAATTCTTCTTTCTTTCTTTTTTTTTTTAGATCCTAGAAGACAACTCCTTTTTTTTTAACTCAGCAAAAGTAAAACAGAAATTAAAAAACAAGAGAGTAAATAAGGAAACAACTAACAAGATAGAAAGATATGGTTGAAGCAGTATTATGGAAAAAAAAATATATGAAAAGATATGGTTGTTGTAGGATTAAGGAAAGATATGGAAAGATATGGTTGTTGCAGGATTAGGGTTTACGAAAACAGTAGGTTAGAGTAGGTTTTGGCGGCTTGAAAGTGGTGGTGGGGCTGGCGTCGTGATGTTGGTCGTTGTTGATTACTTCGGTGCTCAATTCACTGATCAAGAACAACAAACAAGTTAGAATTCAATCAACTTAGAATAGAAGAGAGAAAAACTGAAGGTAAAAAAGACTAATAAAAGACAATGATCAATCGCAATGATCAAAACAAACTTTTTTTGTGATTTTATGACCCTTTTGATGATGGTTGAACGTCCCCAAAGCTCTGATACCAATTGATGCGGGTATTGGCTCGTTTATCGATCTAGACGAACAACCTGGAAACAATGAAATGAAACTTAGATATGGAGGAATGATAAGCACGAAAATATAAAGATAGATGGTTAAGAAGAACAAAATAGAAGTATGGAAGAACCCTTGAACAATGAATTCAAGAACCAACCCAAAAGACTAATTGACCCTGCTTCTACAACTTGACACAATCAATATGGAGATTGAAAGAGCCAAGAGGATGCTGATAAACAACTTGCAACACTAATCCCTAAGGAGATTAACTCGGACAAGAAGAGTTAAGCCAAAAATCACAATCACAAAGCTCTCCAACAGGCTGGAAATCGCAAATCTGCAACAGCAGCACAAGAACTGTGTTTAACGTGTATCTTCAGGGTATGATGATCACTAGATAGACGAATCTTTGAGGCCATGCCTTGATTACCGGGAGTTGAACAAAGTCACCATCAAGAAGAAGTACCCGTTACCGCGCATTGTTGATTTGCTAGACCAGTTGCAGGGAGCCTCCGTATTTTCGAGTATTGACTTGAGGTCGGGTTATCACCAGTTGAGGCTGAGAGAGGAGGACGTGCCGGAGACGACATTAAGGATGAGATACGACCATTTTGAGTTTGTCGTGATGCCATTCGGGCTCACGAATGCACCCGCGGTCTACATGGAGTTGATGAACGGAATCTTCATCGACTTCTTGGACCACTTCGTGGTAGTTTATATAGACGACATCTTGGTTTACTCCCGGAGTAGGGAGGAGCATGCGAGACACCTGAGGACAATACTTTGAATCCTTCAAGATAGAGAGTTTTACGCTAAGCTCTCTAAGTGTGAGTTCTGGATGTCCGAGGTGCCATTCCTAGGTCATATAGTTTCGCCGAGGGTGTCATGGTTGACCCGGCGAAGATAGAGTCCCTTTCTTCATGGCCGCCTCCTAGGACGGTAAAGGAGGTGCGCAGTTTCTTGGGCTTAGCAGGTTATTACCGCCGTTTTGTTGAGGGTTTCTCCGTGATTGCACGACCACTCAATTCCTTGTTGAATAAGTCTACCAGGTTCGTCTAGTCTGAGCCTTGTTAGCGTAGCTTCGAGGAGCTAAAGAGGATGTTGACCTCTGCTCCCGTTTTAGCCAAGCCTGAGGGCGTGGAGGATTTTGGGGTGTGTTTTGATGCAGAGGGGCAGGGTTATGCGTACGCTTCTCGGCAACTGAAACCGTACGAGGACAATTACCCTACCCATGAGATAGAAGATCGGATATTCTATCTATGGAAGGAAGATAAAACGAACGAAAACAGATCAGGCACGATCTGCAGCGTATCCGCAGGGACAGATCACCTTAGCCGTAGGGGTGCCCCTTGTGACTGCGGGGTGGTGACAGTCACTGAAGGCCGCTGGGGCGGCCTTCTTCACCGCAGGGGAGGTGAAGGCAAAACTGGGGACTTACATTAGATCCCCTAAAGAGAAGTTTTGTCCCGAAACTTGCAACATCCCGAACCATCACAAAACAACACGGAACGTTGAACACAACTCATATATTTCCACTCGGGACACATAACTCAAAACGTGACAAAAGCGTACGCAAGTAAACAAAAAGAAAACCGAAACACACAACTATGCTAAAGGAACGTCCAACTCAACATAAAACTCTAGATAGTTCCTCTGGATACTATCCTCTATCTCCCAAGTCGCCTCATCAACTCCTCGCATCGACCATTGAACCTTCATCATCGTATGTCCTTCGAACACAAGCGTCTCGTACTACGCTCTAAAGCAGCTATCAGATGCTCAACAAACGTGCGGTATGACTCGACCACTAGATCCTCATAACTGACGATGTGCCTCGGGTCTGGTATGTACTCCCGTAATTGAAACACATGGAAAACAAGGTAAACACTCTCAAGCCTCGGTGGAAAAGCAAGTTTGTATGCTGCATCTCCAACTCACACAAGGATCTCGAACGGTCCGTCATATTTGGGACTCAACTTCCCCTTGACATCTCTGTCGGAGATACTCTCAACCAAACTTGAGATCCAACTATAAACTCTAGAGGTTTGCACCTCTTATCTACATAAGACTTCTGTCTACTCTACGCTGCTAACATCTGCTCTCGGATCACTACTACTCGAGCCATGTCATCCTGAATTCCAATCAGGTGCTACTCCGCTAGCACGACTCGGCTCTTCCCATCACAATGGTGTACGACATCTCTGTCCGTTTAAAGCCTCATAAGGAGCCATCGTGATCGAAGCATGCCAACTGTTGTTATACAAAAACTCCACTAAGGGAAGGTGATCTGGCCACACCGGTCCCCAGTCCAACACGGAAGCTCTCAACTTGGATGGTCCGCTCGGGCTGACTATCGGTCTAAGGATGATAAGCAGTCGTAAACTGCAGACTCGTACCTAGGGCGCCATGCACCTGCTGCCAGAACCTCGATGTGAACCGTCCATCTCTGTCAGAGACTATAGTCCTAGGTACTCCGTGTAGTCTCAATATCTGTCTAGTGAACTCCTCTACGAATCGACTCACCGACCACGTCTCCTTGATAGGAATGAAACGTGCGGTCTTCGTCAGTCGATTTACTATCACCTAGATAGCATCAAAGCCCCGACTCGGTCTCAAACCGGTATCAAAATTCATAAAGATGTCCTCCCACTTTCACTGAGGGAGAGGAAGTGGGTGTAGCTCGCCTCCTAGTCGATGATGCTCGATCTTGACCAGCTCACATGTCGCACACTGAGCTACATATCTTGTCACGTCTGACTTCAGACCTCCCCACCAAAAAGAGCGTATGATATCTTGATACATTTACTCGCACCGGGGTGCACTGAGTAAGGTGAAGAATGAGCCTCCTGTAGAATCCTTTGTCTCAAATCTCGGTCTAAAGGCACACAAGATCTCATCAGCACCTACTACAAACTACGGTGCCTCTCCTCGAGACATCCTGTCTCGGATCTGTGTCAAAGTTGGGCAACTCTCCTGCTTTGATCGGATCTCAGCCAACATATCCAGTACTACCTCCAAGGTGGATATGTAGTTCTCGGAATCCGGAAAGTGGATATCCATCTCTAATCACGCAAGGTCTCGCTGCAACTGTGGATGAGCTGTCAGCCTAGCGATTGCCATCTCCCGGGGAGTCTTCCTACTAAGGGCATCAACTACCACATTTTCTTTCCCTGGGTGGTATAAGATCTCAAGGTTGAAGTCCTTGATCAACTTCAACCATCTACGTTGGCGGTTATTCAACTCCCGTTGAGTGAATATATACTTCAAACTCTTGTGGTCTATGAATATCTGACACGTAGCTCCGTACAAATAATGCCTCCAAATCTTCAAAGCGTGAACCACAACAACCATATCCAGATCATGGGTAGGGTAATTCTCCTTGTACGTCTTCAGTTGTCTAGACGCGTAAGCAATCACCTTACCCCTCTACATCAAAACACATCCCAAGCCAAGATTGGATGGATCGTTGTAAACCACAAAGTCCTCAATGCCCTCTGGTTGAGCTAGGAGAGAGTAGAAGTTAGCCTCTTCTTTAGCTCCTCAAAGCTCTTCAAGAACGGCTCGGACCATACAAATCTCGTACACTTCCTAAGCAAGGAAGTGAGCGGTCCCACGATAACTAAAAAGCCCTCAACAAAACACCTGTAGTAGCCCGCCAATCCTAAGAAGTTGCGTACCTCTTTGACGTTCTTAGGAGGCGGCCAAGATGCTACTGTCTCGATCTTCGCCGGATCTACCTTGATCCATTCAGCTGAAACGATGTGACCAAGGAATGCTACCTCGGACATCCAAAACTCGCACTTAGAGAGCTTAGTGTAAAGCTCTGTGTCCTGTAAGACCTGAAAAACAATTCTCAAGTGTCCAGCACGCTCCTCTCTACTGCAAGAGTAACCAAAATGTCATCTATGAAGACAACTACAAACCGGTCTAGGAAGTCGATGAAGATGTTGTTCATCAACTCCATGAAAACAGCAGGCGCCTTCGTGAGCCCAAATGACATCACTACAAACTCATAGTGGCCATACTCTATCCGAAATGCCGTCTTAGCTATATCTTGCTCTCTCACCCTGAGCTGGTGATATCCGGATCTCAGATCGATCCGTGAAAACACTGAAGCTCCATCCAAGTGATGCAAACGATCGTCGATACGGGGCAATGGGTACTTATTCTTCATCGTAACCTTGTTCAGCTCTTAGTATTCGATGCATAACCTCATTGACCCGTCTTTCTTCGTGACGAAGAGTACTAGTGCGCCCCAAGGAGATACAATAGGGAGGATGAAGCCCTCTTTTTCTAACTCCTCGAGCTGCTTCTTAGCTCAAGCATCTCGATAGGCGCCATATAGTAAGGAGCCTTAGAGATCGGTCTCATATCGGGCTCTAGCTCAATGCCAAAGTCTACACTCCTGGAGGTAAACCTAATGGCTCTCTAAAAACGTCGGAAAAATCGTAAGCTACTAGAATCTCCTCCATAGCTAGACATGTACAATCCTTCATGGCACAGCACCAAAAAGCCTCGCAACCCCGTCCAATAAGTCTCGCAGCTTGGACTACACTGATGACTGTACTAGTCTTCCCTAGATCCAAACCTCTGAAGATCTCCATATGACCTGCATTTGTAGTTACCGTCAATGTCCTCTTGCCGATGTCCAGAACTTCTCGGTGTCGATTCATCCAATCCATGCCAAGACTAACTTCTTCATGTACGAAGTACATGACGAAGAAGTCAGTTGGCCAATCGCGACCCCAATCTAATAGGGCAATCGTGAACCTCTTGGAAACCTCTAATCTTACCCCATCGCGTAATCCTATAAAGAAGGTCTCCCTTCTATGGTAACTAAGGTCAATCTATATGCATCAGATATAAAGGAATGCGTAGCACCAGTATCAAAAAGAATTCTGACAGGAAAACCATTAATATGAATGGTACAAGTGGTCGTTGGAGTGGTCTGCTCCACTACACTCCTCAACTCATAAACTCTGGCTGATGTATCTCTAGTGTCTGTTGAACTACCAACTCGTCCTCTACCTCTCCTTTGTCCCAGAGTGAAGCCCTAAGGAGCGGTAGAACCAAGAACTCTCTGTTGCTAATACCGAGGTCTCTGCCCACCTCGTGCAATACTAGTAGGTGATGAACTCTACTGCGATGGCGCCTTTCCCTGACGGCAGAACGCAACTGTATGTCTGGGCTTGCCACAAGAGTAACAAGTCACAACAACCTTCTTATAATCAACTCTCATATGTCCAACACCTCCGTAGTTAAAGCACTGCCGTCCTTTGTCGGAACTCCATACTGACTGTTGAAAGTCAGAAAGTCCCAACGTCTGACTGCGCTCAAATCCCGATGCTCCAGCTCTACCACTGGCTGGTCTAGTCCTTTGTCTCTTCTCATGACCTCCTGTCTGAGAAGCTCTCCTCTGACACAGACGGTCTCTCTCAAAAGAAAAAGTTGTATCCTGATATTCCGTCAAAGAATCACAACGGAAATCAGCAAGATAAGAGCGTGTCGACTCTCTCAGTCTTTGAGAGAACAGATAATCATGTTGGTCCTCAAGTGGTGTAGACGGAAATAGCAAAGACAACTCATCCTGAAACATGCTGGTGATCTCAACAATAGGTAGATCCTCGAAACCAACCTCAAGAAATTCCTAAAGACAATCCCTCCTCATGGTTGTAGGGCAGTAGCAATCCCTGATCACCGTCTTCATCTGCTCACAACTAGTGACCTTATTGTGAGCTGTCCTCCACCAAGAATGAGCCTCATCCTTCAACAGCGTTTGTGCTAGGATGACTCGACGTCCCTCTAAGAAACCGATCACCTCCATAACAAAATCTAGCTGTGCTAGCCACAACTCCACCTCCAATCTTTTCTTCCCCATGAAAGTGGAAACCTTCAACTAGTCGAAAGCCTTTAACCAACTGTCGGGCTTCGGCTCTCTGGCCTCAGTTGGCACTCTAACAACTTCAACAACTCTAGCAGGCGGCGCAATGACTTTTGTAAATCTTTGCGAAACCTCAACTGATCTCGCGGGAACTAGCGGTACTGGCGCAGATCCTCCAGTCTTGATAGCCTCCTCAAGTCTCTGCACATACTCTTGGTATGTAGAAACTCCTATAGACACTCGACCGGACTCCATCGATGGCGCTCTCTATGCTCCAGACCTAGCAGCGGTACCGTTCCCAACCTCAGGAACAATGGTCTCAGCAACTTGTTCAGCGAACGCCTCAGCGATAGGCGGATCAGCAATTGGGACCTGGCCCCGACCTCTAGCTAGTAGAGGTCTTCTTGCATGTCCTCGTCCACGGACGGCAGGTGGAAGAGGTGGTCGACCCCTTCCTTGCCTCATAGCAGATGTAGCTCTAGTACGCGCCATCTGCTATAAGGATAAATATATAAGAATATATATAGATATAAGGCCACGTTACAACTAAAGCAGAAATCCAAAAAAAGCACATAAAGGCCAACACAAAAAGAAACTACACCGCTGCGATCTGCGGAAGTAGTGGTGGTCGCCTGTACATCTATCCCACACCGACACGTTTAAAACAAAACCCTCTTTTGAAAACGCAAATCCCTTGCGGGTTCTGTATATTTATCTATCCGACCTTTAGAAGATTTCGAGTGCGATTGTTGCCAACTTAGAGCTCTGATACGATATTTTAACACCCCAAGTTCTGTGAACTTGAAGCGTTACGGGCTAGGACCGCACAATGAGTCCCGACCCTCAGAGTAGCAATGACACAACGGATCTTACAACAAGGCATAGACAATTGAAAACCAAAACTCAATATAAAACCAAAGCTTTAAACAAAAGAAAACATCAAAGGCTTGCAGCCGAGTTCAAAACAAAAAGGGAAAGCAACAACATAACATAAACCCGATCCCGTCCAATAGTGTACGGAAACCCCGACTGACCACACAGTCCGGATCACTCAACAGCATCCTGAACCTGAGGAACATTTACAACATCGGTATAAACCGTTAGCTAGCATTCTAGATATCAGAAAGACAGTAAAGGCACAAACACACATAAGTTAATGTAAAAACATAGCATGCTCACACAACAGCCGGTTATTATCTTTTATTAGGTTATCCAATTACTAATTCAACTTACGGTTGTTACACGAGAATCGCTACGACCTTGCCTCTGTCCCCTTTAACCAACAGTTTTGGAACGTATGCATCCTTTTGTCACCTGTTGGGCTGGTCGCGAGAGCACCTCCCAGTTTCCCCATTCTAAACTGGACAAGAGGTAACCACCCGATTATAATACACTTGGGCCAATTAAGGTATAACAATGTCAATGCTAATCTGGTTATCAGATATAACATGATAAACAACACAAACAAGCTCATACAATCAAACCAATATGCGGAAGGAAGTTAAGTAAGTCCAAGGGACTTACCTCACTCGAAGGCAATCTCAACACTCAACAAACACTAAGATATCCTCTGTAAAGGAGCAAAGGGAAGCCTTCTAAATAAGGCATCATGAATCAGGAATGAAACGATTCTTAGAAGTCTATAACTTCTAGTCTCAATGATCTCTATGAGATCCCTACAAGCTAAGGTCTCAACCTTAGTCTTATAGAACACTCAGGGGGCAAAGAACATCCATAAGAATCAAGGAAAGGAATGAGGAAAGTAAGGAAGGAAGCAACTCACAAGAACGAGAGTTATTGCAAAAGAAACCGCAAGGGCGGTAGAGAAAGGCGCAGGGGCGGGGATGTGCAGCCACTGGGGCAGATATCGGTGCAAAAGCACTATCGGCTTTTCGAGGACAACAGAACCACGACAAAGCCAAAACTCGCTCTTCCACTACTCTTCACACGTCACAACTCAACCATGGGAGCCTGTCAACATCAAAGGATCATCAACGGAACGCTCCACAAGAATCAAGGATAAAACTTGATTCTTGGAGAAGAAGAAAAGAGGAAACGAAGAGAGAAATGAAACAGAAGGAAGCAAGGTGAAGCAACACCTGAGCGTGATGAAGACCAAGGGAGGAAGAACTTACACGTTTAACAAGGTCACATGAAGCAAGGTTGCAACACTCGAGGCTGTAGTATTGAAAAGAACTTTGACAAGACAACCATTAATTTGAGTTGAGGTGTTTTATAGAGCCGACACCAATTGGGCCTTGGCCCCGACCTCTAGCTAGTGGAGGTCCTCCTGCAAGTCCTCATCCATGGACAACAAGTGAAAGAGGTGGTCGACCCCTTCCTTGCCCTATGACAAATGTAGCTCTAGTAGGCGTCATATAGCGATAGGGATATATATATATATATATATATATATATATATATATATATATATATATATATATATATATATATATATAAGGTCATGCTATAAGTAAAGAAAAAATCCAAGAAAAGCACATCAAGGCCAACATATAAGAAAACTAACTACTGAGATCCGTGGAGGTAGTGGTGGTCACACGTACTTCTTACCCAGACCGACAAGTTTAAAATTAAAAACCCCTTTTTGAAAACGACACCCCTTGCGGGTTATGTTTATTTATCTATTCGGCCTTTAGAAGATTCCGAGTGCCTTTTTTGCCAACCTAGAGCTCTGGTACCATATTGTTACACACGACGTTCAACGAACTCGAAGCGTGACGGGCTAGGACCTCACAATGGGTCCCAACCCTCAGAGTAGCAACGACAACTTTGGACCTTACAACAAGGCACAAATAAAGGAAAACCAAAACTTATATAAAATCAAAGGTTATAACAAGGGAAAACGTAAAGACTCGCAACCGAGTTCAAAACAAACTGAAAGAAAGATAACTGAAATATAAACCCGATCCCGTCGTATAATGTACAGGAACCCCAAATAACTACACCATCCAGATCACTCAACAACACCTATATCTTGCAAGGAATCTACAACATCGGTATAAACCGTTAGCTAACATTCTAGATATCAGAAAGACAGTAAAGACACAAACACACATAAGGTAAAAAGTAAACATAAAGCATGCTCGCACTCAGCCGATTATTATCTTAATTTAAGTAAATCCCTTTACTAATTCACCTTATGTTGTCACACGAGAATCGCTACGATCTCGCCTCTGTCCCCTTTCACCAACAGGAATAGAGCGGATGCATCCCTATGTCACCTGTTGGACTAGTCGCAAGAGCACCTCCTAGTTTCCCCATTTCGAATTGGACAAACGGTCACCGCCCAGTTATAATACACTTCGGCCAATTAAGCTATAAAAGGTCAATTCTATTCCGGTTATCTGTTATAACAATAAACAACAACACAAATACGCCAAAACCATCAACCTAATATACGGAATGCAGCTAAGTAAGTCCAACGGGCTTACCTCAGTCGAAGGTAACTCAAAGGGTCAACAACAACTCAGTTTCCCGAAGGAATGGAAGGAACGCCTGCTCACACAAGGCATAACATGTAACACCCCGAATCCGTGGGACTCGGGATGCAACGGGCGGAGACCTCAT
The DNA here is from genome assembly GCA_033239125.1 of Fagopyrum homotropicum. Classification (NCBI taxonomy): domain Eukaryota; kingdom Viridiplantae; phylum Streptophyta; class Magnoliopsida; order Caryophyllales; family Polygonaceae; genus Fagopyrum; species Fagopyrum homotropicum. Next base: position 68,663,702 of record BSWB01000005.1, read on the forward strand.
AATGGGTCCCGACCCTTAGCCTGACAAAAATTTCACCGGATCTTGCAACAAGGCACAAATAAAGGCGAAAACCAAAATACAGTTTTTTGCAAAGAAAGGAACCCGAAAGAAAACAAATAACGGACTTCAGCAGAAAAACAACTTCAAAGACCAAACGCCATACACGTGGCATAAAATGATACAATATACAAAACTCCAAACATGACTCCAACCCAAAACCCCTCCTAAAATGTACGGAACCCCGGCTGCCCACTCTTCCGGATCTCTCGGCCGCATTCCTTACATGCAAGGCAACTACAACATCGGTTTAAAACCGTTAGCTACAATTCAAAGCATTATAATCAAGGTGATGGCACACACATAAATAACCATAAACACACAACATGCTCCAAAAACACATAAGTCCAGTTCATTATCTTTTTATTCATTAAGTCATATCCCGCTCTAATTCAACATATGTTTATGAGACGAGAATCACCGCATGATCTCGCTCGGTCCCTACTCACCGTAAAGGAATGGTACTGATGCATCTGACCGTCTACCTGTCCGGACTAGTCGTTGAGAACCCCCTAGCTCTCCACAAGAGCTAGGCAGTGTTGTCACCGTCCGTTCTCATACACTTGGGCCAAATAATGTAAAGGTCATCCTACTTCCGGTTTGATCTTGTAAGATACACAATATACACACACAACCAAACACACATCGAAACTAATACAAAGAATGCGAGCTATGTAAGTCCGGAGACTTAACTCGTCTGAAACTCTAACTCACAAAACACTCTCGCTTCCCTTGGGAAGAAGCATACAACCTGCTCACACCAAGATATCTATCAAAACCCTCTCAACTCAAGAAGTCTAAGACTTCTATACAAATGATCTACGCAAGATCATTTGACTCTCATTCTAGGACTGCATCTTAGAATCTATCAAACTCACATCTCACCCAATGCATGAGGAGATCTCTCAAAAGCCTACTAACTCTAATATGATCATACTCAACAGCCAAGAACTACGTAAAAACATATGAGGTCCAACATGCTCATCACACTCGCCTAATGTCCCAAAAGCCACTACATGGCATGCACTAGTTATGCTAGATCCAACCTAGCATGATACTACCATTAAACATAACCAAATCGAGTAAGATCATAACCTCAGGGGAGAGGGTACTCACGTGACATCAAAAGACGGAAGACGATCTATGGATTCCTTGTCCTTAATCGGGGCACTTCCGAACTTGGCACCAAACTAAACAAATTTAGCATAATGCTAAATTTGGGCATAGTATATAACGTACATAAAACAAGAATAAACCCCGTACTAAAAACCGAGTCCAAAACTCAAAAACACTTTCTAGGTAAATTATTCAATATATACAAATATAAGAATATCCCCTAATTAAAATCCATGGTTAAAAACAGCTAACACATTTTCCGGTGCAAATTATAGAACTCTAGAAATTAGGCCATTTTCCGATTAAAATCTTGGGCCAAATCTGCAATTCACTCACAACGGCAAATCTGTACATTTCCAAAACATAGGGTCAAAACTGCAATTAAATAACTCAGTCGGGGCATAATTGTTTCATTTCAAAAATCTGGGTAGAGAAAATCCAAATACAATGCAGTGGGTCACATTTGTAACTATACCAGAAGTTGAGGGGCCCGATTTTAAATAGGTTAAAGACTCTCTTCAACCTTAGAACAAGCGCAGAATGTAACACCCCAAATTCTGAGAACTCGGGGAGTTACTGGTTAGGACCTCACAATGGGTCTCGACCTTAGTTTGACGACAATTTTACTTGGATCTTACAACAAGACACAAATGTATTTAAGACAATTTTAAAACATATTATTATTATTTTTTTTTGTATGAATGTACATATGTGACAGCCTTACAAAACATATATATAGATACATAACATCCATGTCGTATGAGAGACCCCCTGTCCCCATCTAATGAATACGTGGACCCGGTTGACCATCCGTTCCGGATCTCTCTGTAACTGTCTATCTCTACAAATCTACAACACGGATAAAACCGTTAGCTAACATTCTATGCATAAGTATAAAGGTAAAAGCACAAACACACAACATACACAATCAACATGCAACACTCAATCCTTTTTATTATCTTTTAATTAGGTGATATGTCATTACTAAAGATACTTATTTTGTGACACGAGGGATTCCCAAACCTCGCCCTTGTCCCCGTTTACCAACGCGGAATGGTACTAATGCATTTGACCGTCGACCGGACTAGGCTGGTCGCAGGGAACCTCCTAGACTCTCGCAAGAGCTAGGCAGATGATGTCACGACCCGTTATCATACACTTGGGTCAATTACGTAAATAATAAAGTCGGCCTAATCCGGTTTCGTTGTTTATCATAACTAACAAACACCACTCATACACATTACACTCATACAAGAAGCCAGCTAAGTAAGTCCGTAGACTTAGCAAAATCAAATCTCGACTCTCTATTAACCGCCACTAAATCCGTAAGTGCAGAACTCAGTTGCCTGTCAGAGGAGGCACGTGAGTCAACATATTTCCCTGGATACTTATAAGTCTAAAAATCTTAAGATATACGATTCTATGTGCAGAAGTTATTACAGTGTTTATTTAAGGTAAAATGATTATTTTACCCTTAGTCCCGGAACTTCCAAAAACTCGGAATGTGTACTTAAATTATAATTTGAGGCTATCTAACCATATTCTACTCCCTATGATGATTTTAGGTAACAACTAGAAAAATTACCCATTTTCTATTTCCCGAAAAGTCACTAAAGTCCAACTACAGCTTCAAATATAAAATTCGAATAATCTTATAAAAATTCCGAAATAATTCCCTAGATCATCTATGATATCCCATCTACTAATAGGAGAAAGAATTTCTTAAAACTGTTAAAGCATCGCTTCTACAAAAATTTCTAAAGTTGGTTACAACACTTAACAAGCAACACACTTTCTTAACTTTGAAAAATCATAACTCCTAAACTACTCGCTGGATTTATCCCAAATTTTGATATGTTCTACTATAAAATCATATCTCTAATATATCCAAAATTCAGACGCAAAGGAGATCAAAATCCTATTTAAAACTATCTCACAAAACCGAATTTCAGCACAACAGAAAAACTGCTTACGACTCAATCTTGGAAAAATCATAAATCCCAAACCATTCGCTGGATGCCCCTCAAATTTTAATATGTTCTACAACAGTATGTCAACCATATCATATCCAAAATTCAAGCTCAACAGAGATCAAGAGCTTATTCAAAACCATCTCACAAAACAACATCACTTGCTGTTTTCCCCAACACTCTGCACATATATAAAAACTGCATGAGGCGTCAACTTTGGAACACAATAACTCTCAAACCGTAACTCCGATTCTTCCCAAATTTTAGTATGTTATACTATGTACTACTGTCTATGACATATCCAAAAACTAGCCAAAAGTAAGAATTCTAACTTACCCAAATCTGGACCCGAAGATGACTGTTTGTCACTTCCGAAAATTTCAGAAAACACCTCAGCTCTTCAAGCTATCTTCCGAGGCTGTTAGGGACGGATTGATGACACAAAGGGTACCCACATCAGCATATATATATTAAGGATCGATCAAAGAGAAGGTCCAAGGAAGGACAAAATTGGATCTTACTCGATTCTATGACTCGAAGGCATGAAGATGGCACGAATTCTGCTGTCACAAACCGAAGGGGATGGAAGGTTCAGTTTAGGGTTGTGTCCAAGGTGTGCTGCGCCGCTGAGCATCTGGACACGTTCGGACTCCTTGCTGGTGTCGGCAGTAAAGGAAAGCGAGGCAGCAACTGGGCTTGTACGGAATCGTTGTCGGGCGTGCAGGGAGAAGGTTGCCGCTGCTCAAAGGAGGAGATCGCCACTGCTGCTTCCGGGAGAGATCGGCTAGGGTTAACGAGGGAGAGTGAGGCTGCTGCGTTGAAGGCCGCTGCTGAAGACTGATGTTGCGCTGAAGGCTGCTGAAGACGCTGGATAGCGTGACTCTCCATCTCTGGGTTGTTGTGGCGTTGAAGAGGGCTACTGAAGACCGAAGGGAAGGCGATCAGTTGTACGTAGATCCGGCGTTGCCCATGCCCTCATCACATCCCTGGGCCAGTGCACAAGCAAGGGTAGTTGGGCCACGTACAAGCAGTTGCTGATGGGCTGAAAAAGGCCAAGGGAAAGCAAGAAAAGGTGGGCTGAAACAAGGTAAGAAGAAGTGGGCTGAAAGTTTCTCAAAAATCTGTCAAAACTCGTCATGGCCTTGTCAGGCCCATGAATGAGTTCGTCACAGATTTGTCGGGCTTTGTCATGGCCTCATCTCAGCTTAGTCATGATCTCGTCACAGCTTGTCATGATCTCGTCTAAAGTCATCGATAGGAATGAATTATAATAACTAGGGTTTGACATAAATCTATCATTTTATGTGAATTAAATTCTACATAAAATAATAAATAATTATAGGAATTAGAGCTTGATATAATTTTATCATTTTATGTGGATTAAGTTCTACATAAAATAATAAAATTGTTGAAGAAAGAAATACTAGATAGAATGGGAAACCGTCAACGGCTCGAAGTCCGATTTGATTTGGAATTAAATGGAATAAAAATTTCGGATATTACATCAGTACCCCCTTAAAATAAGTTTCGTCCTGAAACTTAGGACAAGATACTTAATTAAACGACTTCCATAAATTAAACTTGTATATCCTAGTCTAAATTAATTTTAAATTTTGTTTTCTAAACTCCTGTAACCCTATCAAAACGTAATGAAAGATTCGGTCGTTACATCAGATCCCCCTCAAAATAAGTTTCGTCCCGAAACTTAGGGTAAGACAATCCTGATCGGCCTTTAAGGTACCAAATGGGTGTGTTTGATCGCTATACAAAAGTCTCGTCGTTTCCACATCTAAGTATCCCGCACATCACGGTTACCAAAAGAACACATTACTAACTAAACAGTCAATCATGAAATAAACATGCAGTCAAACAATATCACACATACAAGGTTAAACCCAAACTCTTCACTCTCACGGTTACAACTATCACTACATAGGTCTTTGAAAGGTTACGTCTCTTACTATCCCCCATATCTTAGGTAGCCTTATCAGCTTTTCATAAAACCACCGAATCTTAAATCTTTTCAGGTATTTAGATCACAAGCGTCTGTTACCACGTTCTAGAGTGGTTACCGGATATCTCACCGGTATCATCCGGATCAACTGTGTGATGACCTAACTCGTGTCTGGTAGGTATCTCTCCCACTGAAATTCTCAACTCAGTTACCAAACTTAGTCTCCGTGGAAAACTAAAGCTGCATTCTCCAATAGGGTGAGGAATATTAGTCCATCTGTCACTTTGAAACCGCTTTAAAACTTCTAATGGTTGCCTTACCCAACTCACTTCTAGAGCCTTTGTTGACACTACTGAAAATGATATATTCAGCTTTCTTCCCTTCGTCATGACCACTTGCTTCCGGCCTTCTGAAAAGGTTCTGACTACACAATCAGGTCCAAGGTCTTGGACATCCACCAACACTTACCAAGTGCTCAATGATCTTCGTATCACGACCCACTTGGTCTTGTCTTTTAATATTACTCAATCATCTTATTCCTCATATAAGGAATCGTCACCTTTACCCTTTTCCGGTCTAATACTCGAGGCAACTAAAATCAAATCTAGTGGTCATCCCCCCCCCCTTTTTTTTCACTTGGCATTGTAATATTATTTATAGATCTCTAATTTATCGTTAACTCTAACCCAGGCTTCCCATGCATTACCCAAGATCTTAAGTGACATAGAATATGTCCGTAATGACGGTATTAGACACAAAGTGATCTTATATCCAGTTATTTGATCATAAATACTCGATACATGCTAACACACCGTCAACATTGAACTCTTGTACCCTCTACTTTTATCGGACTCAAAACGCAACAAGGCTCTGTTCCGACATAATGTTACACATAAAATCTACTCCGAGATTATGCTTTCTTTAAGCACGCTTACTAGGTTGCAAGTATGCTCTTGTCACTTCTCTTTCTTATGCATCTTCGACTCAGAATGGTAGTTACTCACTTGGAACTTTCTAGTGCAAGACATGCACAATACTTTTATTACATCATTAATTCTTTCCTAATCCATCCCGAAAACTCAGTCTAGAGTATTCCATTAGTATGAAATTCCAAAACTACTTGTCTGGCAACATGTAGCAAAGCCGTCACTCTTCACTCGGATCCATAATAGGGTACCAGTCTCCTTCTATTACCTCTACATGCACATAAGTTTCCGTACAACATTTTTAGTAACTCCACATAGCCTATCTCACGGTCCTTCCAACTAAAACGCATTTCATAAACTATCACCATCTTAAACTCGACACGACATCCCTCAACACCCTTGAGCTCCTTGCTCTGTGGGTTAGGACCCACCACGCTTCCGCTACGCTACTCTGATTATTTTGTTGTTCCCCGTAATCATAAGGACGTGTTCTGTCAGTCCAAAATGATTAACCGGATGAAGTACAAAGTACTTTCCTTACTTTGTCTTCTTGAAATAAAATCATGATTGGATAACAACCATCTTCCGTTTACTTCCTTAATTTTTTTAACACGGATCCAAACTACTAGACTCGACCGGAGTTTGATCTTAACCAGCCAAGAAGTAACCTCTAACACGATTCTCTATACCCTTAGTTGTCTAAGAAGATTGTTGTTGCATATTTGAGGAAATCATTCCAGGCGTCGGTAAAACTACCCCATAACTCCACAGTCGCAATTATTTTTTCTTAACGGTATATAACTCGTCAATACCAAACAACACTTACACATCCTCAGCTGACATCGGTCAGTCTATAGTTGACTCATCTCAGTATCCCGAACTTACTCTTCTCATACCCCGTCTGGTATTAAAATTCTTTGGTAAGCATCACCTACTCAATTAATCCTTTTATACTTCTTTAGTTCGTCTTGTCTTTCACTCTTCTGCTTCCTTTGGGACAACTCTCTTTCTCAACTCTTACTATGCCATTCGCCTGACGTCAAAAGTCATTCCTAACACTCTACGATAGATGGTAAGCGTCTTGTAGTTCCGATGACTTTTAATTACCTCCCAATTGTAGTCCCTTTACAAGGACCGTCTGTGTTGATGGCCTAGGTCCCATGATTATTCGGGTTACTTTGGACTCTCGAGTCTAGCAAGACCGTTCTCCCATACACATTTCTTCACTGATGTTGATGGTAATATCGCCTTCATGAAACTCTGTTGACCTTGCTAAAGGCTTCCATTCTTTGGATATTGGCGTCTCGATTTATTTCAAACTTCTTATATCTCTGAGGAGGTAAAAACCTCCCCACACTTGTGGGGTCTGCCTTTCCGCTTTTACACTCAATTGTGGGTCTTCATTCCGTGCACCTTAGATTCTCATACCCGGATTGACACTCTGTCTCTTTGTGTTTCTTATGCCCATAATGGTCTATGGGGCATCCACCTCGATTATAATGTCCTTGATTCCGCAATTTTTGTTGTACTCAATTCTACTTGTCTTGTTCAAATATTGTTATTTTTACTCCGCACTCTTGTAGTCTCTTCCATGGTTCTTCTAATTCCGTCTCTCGGCCGCGTATGCCCGAGTTCCTTGTACGACCGTCTATTCCTTCTAACTGAACTACCTCAGGGATTTCTTCCTCATCTGATTGTGCATGTGCTAAAAATTATCTTCACAACTTTACTTCCTTGCTCACTTGTTCTTTGGATAATTTGTAAGGATCACCAAGCAACCTACCCGAGTACAATACTCAATTCAAGGTCCGATTCCATTGCTTCGTGTTGGAGATTCTTCAAGTCCGTAGTTGATTTATCATGAGGCGATAATCGCTTCGTGATATCACGACTAAAGGATATAAAATATCCTTTAGGATACTAACAAACTAAGCATACACGTGTATATAACATACAATAAGAAACATCATAACAAGTCTATATACTAACTCCTATCGATCCAAGTTGCAGAGATCCACGGAGAGCGATGGTGGTCCGACGTACTACTAACCCAACAACCCGACTATGCGTGTGTTTAAAAACAGAAATCCGTTTTGAAAATTTAAAACCCTTTCGGGTTCTAGTTATTTTATACATTCGGTGTTGCAGAAGATTTCAAGTGCATTGTTGCCAACCCAGAGCTGTGATACCATATTGTAACACCCCAAATTCTGAGAACTCGGGGAGTTATTGGTTAGGACCTCACAATGGGTCCCGACCTTAGTTTGATGACAATTTTACTTGGATCTTACAACAAGGCACAAATGTATTTAAGACAATTTTAAAACATATTATTATTTTTTTTTTGTATGAATGTACATATGTGACAACCTTACAAAACATATATATAGATACATAACATGCATGTCGTATGAGGGACCCCCTGTCCCCATCAAATGAATACGTGGACCCGGCTAACCATCCGTTCCGGATCTCTCTGCAACTGTCTATCTCTACAAATCTACAACACGGATTAAACCGTTAGCTAACATTCTATGCATAAGTATAAAGGTAAAAGCACAAACACACAACATACACAATCAACATGCAACACTCAATCCTTTTTATTATCTTTTAATTAGGTGATATGGCATTACTAATGATACTTATTTTGTGACACGAGGGATTCCCAAACCTCGCCCCTGTCCCCGTTTACCAACGCGGAATGGTACTAATGCATCTGACCATCGACCGGACTGGGCTGGTCGCAGGGAACCTCCTAGACTCTCGCAAGAGCTAGGCAGATCATGTCAGGACCCGTTATCATACACTTGGGTCAATTACGTAAATAATAAAGTCAGCTAAGTAAGTTCGTACACTTACTAGAGTCAAATCTCGACTCTCTATTAACCGCCACTAAATCCGTAAGTGCAGAACTCAGTTGCCTGTCAGAAGAGGCACGTGAGTCAACATATTTCCCTAGATACTTATAAGTCTAAAACTCTTAAAATATACGATTATATGTGCAGAAGTTATTACAGTGTTTATTTAAGGTAAAATGACTATTTTACCCTTAGTCCCGGAACTTCCAAAAACTCGGAATGTGTACTTAAATTATAATTTGAGGCTATCTAACCATATTCTACTCCCTATGATGATTTTAGGTAACAACCAGAAAAATTACCCATTTTCTATTTCCCGGAAAGTCACTAAAGTCCAACTACAGCTTCAAATATAAAATTCGAATAATCTTATAAAAATTCCGAAATAATTCCTTAGATCATCTATGATATCCCATCTACTCATAGGAGAAAGAGTTTCTTAAAACTGTTAAAGCATCGCTTCTACAAAAATTTTTAAAGTTGGTTACAACACTTAACAAGCAACACACTTTCTTAACTTTGAAAAATCATAACTCCTAAACTACTCGCTGGATTTTCCCAAATTTGGATATGTTCTACTATAAAATCTTTTCTCTAATATATCCAAAATTCAGACGCAAAGGATATCAAAATCCTATTTAAAACTATCTCACAAAACCGAATTTCAGCACAACAGAAAAACTGCTTACACTCAATCTTGGAAAAATCATAAATCCCAAACCATTCGCTGGATGCCCCTCAAATTTTAATATGTTCTACAACAGTATGTCAACCATATCATATCCAAAATTCAAGCTCAACAGAGATCAAGAGCTTATTCAAAACCATCTCACAAAACAACATCACTTGCTGTTTTCCCCAACACTCAGCACATATATAAAAACTGCATGAGGCGTCAACTTTGGAACACAATAACTCTCAAACCGTAACTCCGATTCTTCCCAAATTTTAGTATGTTATACTATGTACTACTGTCTACGACATACCCGAAAACTAGCCAAAATAATAAGTCTAACTTACGCAAATCTGGACCCGAAGATGACTGTTTGTCACTTCCGAAAATTTCAGAAAACACCTCAGCTCTTCAAGCTATCTTCCGAGGCTGTTAGGGACGGATTGATGACACAAAGGGTACCCACATCAGCATATATATATATATATATTAAGGATCGATCAAAGAGAAGGTCCAAGGAAGGACGGAATTGGATCTTACTCGATTCTATGACTCGAAGGCATGAAGATGTCACGAATTCTGCTGTCACGAACCGAAGGGGATGGAAGGTTCAGTTTATGGTTGTGTCCAAGGTGTGCTGCGCCGCTGAGCATCTGGACACGTTCAGACTCCTTGCTGGTGTCGGCAGTAAAGGAAAGCGAGGCAGCAACTAGGCTTGTACGAAATCGTTGTCGGGCGTGCAGGGAGAAGGTTGCCGCTGCTCAAAGGAGGAGATCGCCACTGCTGCTTCCGGGAGAGATCGGCTAGGGTTAACGAGGGAGAGTGAGGCTGCTGCGTTGAAGGCCGCTGCTGAAGACCGATGTTGCGCTGAAGGCGGCTGAAGACGCTGGATAGCGTGACTCTCCATCTCTGGGTTGCTGTGGCGTTGAAGAGGGCTGCTGAAGACCGAAGGGAAGGCGAGCAGTTGTATGCAGATCCGGCGCTGCCCATGCCCTCATCACATCCCTGGGCCAGTGCACAAGCAAGGGTAGTTGGGCCACGTACAAGCAGTTGTTGATGGGTTGAAAAAGGCCAAGGGAAAGCAAGGAAAGGTGGGCTGAAACAAGGTAAGAAGAAGTGGGCTGAAAGTTTTTCAAAAATTTGTCAAAACTCGTCATTGCCTTGTCAGGCCCATGAATGTGTTTGTCACAGATTTGTCGGGCATTGTCATGGCCTCGTCTCAGCTTAGTCATGATCTCGTCACAGCTTGTCATGATCTCGTCTAAAGTCATCGATAGGAATGAATTATAATAACTAGGGTTTGATATAAATCTATCATTTTATGTGAATTAAATTCTACATAAAGTAATAAATAATTATAGGAATTAGAGCTTGATATAATTTTATCATTTTATGTGGATTAAATTCTACATAAAATGATAAAATTTGTAAAGAAAGAAATACTAGATAGAATGGGAAACCGTCAACGGCTCGAAGTCCGTTTTGATTTGGAATTAAACGGAATAAAAATTTCTGTTAAAGACTCTCTTCAACCTTAGAACAATGCAGTGGGTCACATTTGTAACTATACCAGAAGTTGAGGGGCCCGATTTTAATTAGGTTAAAGACTCTCTTCGACCTTAGAACAAGCGTAGAAGGAGAGGGGATCTAGGAGGCAACGTAGGCGGGGCTTCTCCGTCGATAGCAGTGGCGGGATTCAAGTCCGATTCTGGAGGTGAGTGTAGCGAGGAGGAGGTAGGATGGCGAGGATGGTGATGGAAGGCGGTAGACCTCTGTCCGGCGACAGTGGCTGCAATCAAGTTCCGTTCCTCTCCGGTGGTTGCAGCGCTCCGAAGGCGGTAATAGATGCATCTCTCCCTCTATTTTTCTGTATTCAAGTGACGGGAAGAAGAGGAGAGCAGGGTGATGAAGGCTTGGGGAAGATGGCAGAGCTTAAAGGTGAGTGTAAGGAGAGTGTTGAGGGAGGCTGAACTTCAGGCAACAAAGGGGTTGCAACCTGAATTGTGTTCAACTGAGAGCTTCAAAGGGGAAGTTGAGACAAGGGAAAAGGGGATCCAAAGCAAGGCAGACTCGAAGAGCTGAGAGACGAGTGAGGGATGGTAAAGGGGTAGTAATGAAGGGCCGGTTAAGCTGTAGGACCGGCTAGCACCAGGGCTAGGTGGGTGGCACAACATGTCAACAACTCAGCAAGGCACCATGAAGATGCCGTGTTTCTTGGCACTAGAGGAAAGAGGGAAGGAAATAAATAAGGGAGACGAAAGAAAATAAAATCAAACAAAATTAAACAAGTTTAAATAAACTCGATCGGAACGCTCAGAGCGGGACTTTTGAAACTGGAAATCTTTTCCGAATTTTCCACAAACATAAAATACGAAAAATATGTTAATCAAATAAACTCGCAAAAATAGGCTTTGCCGTATAGAAGCCATTCTCGTAAAATGTTTACAAGATTAAAACAATAATTTAATTACGGGTAATAATATATATATATATCGATATTTACATGCTCATAAAATTCAAATTACGACGTAAAAATACTCGTAAAAATATTTAAGCTACTAAAATATTCTCAACAATACTGAAAAGTATTTATACAAAACGCGTCTAATATTTGGGTTGTTACATCAGATCCGCCTAAAAACAAGTTTCGTCCCGAAACTTGCTATGCGTCGAATGTTTTAATCTTGTAAAAATACTCGTAAAAATATTTAAGCTACTAAAATATTATCAACAATACTGAAAAGTATTTATACAAAACGCTTCTAATATTTGCTGCGTTACATCAGATCCCCCTAAAAACAAGTTTTGTCCCGAAACTTGCTATGCGTCGAACTTCTCGGTCCCTAAGGCCGATTAATGAACTCTCAAACTAAGAAGGCTTAAACCTTCTAATCTACACACACAATCTACTCAAACTACCATCACATGATATATCAGGTCATATAGCACATTTCCGCACAGGGCACAAACTAAATATAACATCACACATGCACATAACTCAACTAAGGAAAAAACTAGGTCTAACCGGTCGATGCTATCGATGCTACTAGCTCAACGTAAACTCAACCAAAGATACTATCTTCCGTTCTCCATTTAGCTTCATCGGTTCTTCGTCTGCCACTAGATCCTCATGACTAACAATATGTCTCGAGTCTTGTATATACTCTCTTGATTAATACACATGAAACACCGGATGAACACCCTCAACTCTCGGCGGCCACGCTAACCGGTAACTCACTCGCTAAGATCTCAAAAAGGTATGGTATATCAAAAATTCAAATTCCTACTCGGTTCTTTCTCAAAGCAGCATTTCCATTATGTTTCTCTTTGATGGTCTCTAACAAAGAAGATTGAACTCTCAATTTACACCGTTGACTTTGGTTCTTATTAAACCAAACTTTGATGTTACGTTTCCTCGATTCTTGTTGCAAGTTCCAAGTAATGAAAGAAAATACTTTACTTCAAAGTGCTTCTACTAACTAGTCACATATGCTATTACTTTTACATCGTTCCTCAATACTCAATCAAGACCTTGTAATTGAGAATCACTTGTACATTTCAACCCAACATACCTTGAGGCAATTCCAAAACAGTTACACCAATGAATCTCCTCTTAACTATCAACAAATCTATTGTAAATTTTCGTCCCATTCAATAATTCATTGTCATACGGAGTAGGTTAGTGACAAGACTCTATTCCAGAGGTCGTTTTATCTTATCAAAATTATAATCCCGACTTAGCACTAAAGCGAGTATAGTGGTTAAGTAAGGGTCGAACCCAAGAGAGTTTGGTATTTCTATTAAATGCAATTATTGATTATAGAAACAAGTAACAAGGGGGGGGTGTTTTGGTTTAATTGATGCACACAAAACTTATGAAAACAAATAACGCCACAAGTAAGACAATGATGGGTGAATCTACACTAGGTTGATTCTAAGCATGCGATTGCTAGTTTGGTGAGTTCCTTTTACAAGTTTTCAAGTTATCTCCCATCTCGATCATATATATGTGTTGAGTCAACCGGCATCAACACAACTTAACAGGTTAGTGTTCCGTAAACCTACAAGAACAAATAACAAGTTAGCTTTCAAATAAAGATTAAGGGACATAAAGAAGATATTAAAACCGTTAAACTTATCTTTATATTTGTGTTCCTTTTCTTTAAGCAATTACAACCCCTTATTATTTAAAGTTTACTAGTAGATTAAAGACCCGAACCCGGAATCTATTAATTCTAATTCTTTGCATGCACTTTAGGACCTAAGGTGATCAATCTCAAATAATAGTAAAACATGCAATTAGACAATGGAGATCAAGGAAACACAAAGAATTACTGAATGAAAACTTATATTAGAAAGAACTTACAACCAAGGTAACAATGCAGCTTCAAACCAACCCAATGTAGCAAGGGAGTTAGCAACTCATTACAAAGGTAGCAAGAAAGTTTTAATGGAAAAGTGAATTCTAAATTGGATGATAAGTGGATACTCTAGCAATCAACCAAGGACTATTTATACTACAAATGACACTAAATAGGAGTAAATGGCCGGCCCAAAACAACCACCTTTAATGCCATAAAGGTGGTGTAAAGAGCCGGAGTAAAGCTTCTGTCGTTGAACCACAGGGGCGGCCTTCAGCTCCGCAGGGGCGGTGAAGGCGAAAACGCTTGATCTTCTTCATGGCCGTAGGGGCGGCTAGGCAATTCCGCAGGGGCGGATCTTTAATGCTCTTCAAACGACATACTCTTCAACTTCCTATCTTTCTGATTCCAAGCCGCCGGGGCATCTTAGTGTCGACGCAGGGGCGGTGACACTAACTCTTCATCTTCCAGCTCCCACGTTGAGGCGCAGGCAGAGGAGCAGGGGAAGGCGCAGGGGCGCTGGTCTTAGCTTCTTCAGGGCAAGTCACCGCAGGGGCGCCAAGGGTTGACGCAGGTGCGGTTACAGTCTTCGTGGCTGGCGCTGGCGAAGGCGTAGGGGGCGCTCCGGAGTGTGGTGTCACCCGCAAGGGCGGTGACACTGCTCCGCGGGGGCGGTGAACCAACAGAAGCTTTGCTTCGTGAATGATCTTCACTCCTAAGTGCTTATAACTCCGTCTTTATCTTCTTTTAGTCTTCTTCTTCTGGACCAAGGAGTTAGTAGCATAAACTGACACTAATGTAGCAAAAAGACTCTAAAAACTATCCTAAATGATAGTGATTCCATCACCTATCAAACTCCCCCATACTTAGACCGTTTACTCGTCCCGAGTAAAACAAATAACAGGAGTTTATAAACTAAAAGGCCTCAAGAAGCATGGGAAAGAAGAAAAAACCAATGAAAACAAAAGAAAAGCCAAGAAAGAAAGAAGGAAAAGAGAGGAAATGTGAGAAAAAGGTGAGAAACTACCATCCTTATCACTCCAAGAGTGACCTACCCGGACAACCTCCTTATGACTCCTCTTCTTATGTCGCCAAACGCCGGAAGGGAATCCTACACTCGGTGTCGCTCATTTTGCCAAGGTGCCCTTTCAGGTTTTCACCTTGCCACTCTTCTTCTTTTTCTTTGGTGATCTCACTTTGAACTCACATCCCTCAAGTCCAATTTTGCACCAACCTAAGGTTGGTCGGACTACCTTCTTTTTGCCTAAACCGCCCTTTCGGGTTTTCGGTTTATCCAAGGATTTTTCATGCCTTTTTTCTTTTTCTTTGGCTTTTTCTTCTTTTATTTTTATTTTTTATTTTTTATTTTTTGGATTTCAAACTAAATTACAACTCGAAAGACTCAATGCAAAACAACTCAAAAACAACTATGCATGCAATGATATGTCCCTCCCCATACTTGAAGTACACTTTTCCCTCAAAATGGAAATGAAGCAAAGATAAATGTGGGAGCCTCCATCTGACGGCCAAAAGAGGTCTTAAAGCTAGTCTGCCAAGCCAACTGTTGAGCCTCCAGCTGCTGCTGCTGGGCCGTCTGCCAAGCCTCCTGCCTCTGGTCGACGTGGGAGGTCATGGAAGTGGCAAAACTCGTCTGCCAGCTCTATTGTTGCTCAAGCATGGTCCGCTAGTACTCGGTCTACCATGCCTGATACTGGGTGGTTAAGGCCGCCATTTGAGCCTCCGGGCTCGCAAGAGCCGGATCCTCCTCCGGTGGTGCAGTGGGCATCTCCTCGTCGTCGGGGATGGGCATGTGCTCCTCATGGTGGGCCCGACTGGAGCTCGCAACATGCCTCTCCACAATGGCCACTAGCGGCCTCCTCGGTACGATGGGATCTGTCGGGATGTAGAGCTCGGAGAGCTCATCCCCAAAAGGTAAAGGCCGAGGGAGGTAAATGAGGTGGCTCCCATCTGCAAGGGAGATTCAAAATAGGTTCTCCCCGTCCCGTCGGAGGAGCTTGCACCTCCTCAACATCCCCTCTGTATAGAGAGGTGCCTCCAACCCATCCTCTAGGCTGGATAGATCCATAACCTGTGAGGCGATCTAGGAGATCACCCCACCGCCAACAATGTCCCTTGGCTCGTTCTTCCTAATCCGCTTCAAAGCGGCAAGGAAGAGGGACGGCCAATCCATCACATTCTCGCTCATCGGAAGGCAAGAGTATAACAGTGGAAGGTTTTTGAGGGAGACCTTGTTCTCCTCTTTGTGTCTACAGAAGACACTCATGAGGATGTTGGAGAGGAGAGGAGCCCCAAGTTGGGGTGAGTGAGTTTGTTGGAGTACTCACCCCCTGCATGAAACTCAGATCCGGTAGCTGTCTACCAAAACTCACACAAGTCTGGAGTCGGGACTGGATCCCACCAGTTCTCGGAGGGGTTGAGAGTCACCCTGAAGGCCTCTTATAGCTGGTTGTAATCAAGTGTGTATTTCACCTTGTTGAACTTGAAAGTGAGTCCAATACACACGTGATCCTCCTTCTCCATGGTGAAGGTGGAGATGAATTGTCTGCTGAGCTCGGGATACGTTGGAGCACTCTGTTGTAGGAAGTCTCCGAGCCCAGCATTGGCTAAAAAGGACTGCATGCTCTCCAGCATGCCTAGCTTCTCCAAGGTAGGAACGTGCAAAAACCGAGTTGCGTACACAACCCGATCTTGTACGATCCTATACCTCTCCTTCTCAGCTTCCGACATCTTGTACTTTCTTTGTGGTTCCATTCTTGTAGTTGATTAGACAAAAGAATTAGCAACTTTCAAAAATAGGGTCGAAAGACGAACCCTCTGTTGTGTTTTCTGCAGGGGCGGCTAAAGAGGAGCAGGGGCGTTAAGGCGCAGCTGCGGCAGCTTGCAGGCGCAGGGGCGGGAGAAGTGTAGAGGGCGATTCTGGGCAGCTACGAAGGTGGTGGTGCTGGGGTCGTTCCGGTGCTGCTTTGTTGGTGGAGGCGTTGTCGGAGATGTTGCGAATGGAGTTTTGTTGGGGGTAGTGGTGAAGGGTGTAGTAGGGTGAGAGAGTTGCAGAGTGACCAAAGTGGTGGTAGGGCTAGAGAGGGTGGCGCAGGGGCGTCGCAGGGGTGTTTGCTGGTCGTCGGAGGTGGCACAGGGGCGGTTGCAAATGGTGGCTTGTGAGGGTTTGTTGAGGGCGCTGGGGCGTTGCAGTTTGAGAGAGGGAAGGTGAGAGGGAGATGTGGTTGTGGTTGGTGAGGAGAGAGAGAGTGGGTGGGTGGGGTAGGTTTAGGGAAATGTTTTGTGATTTCTATTTTTTTTTCTTTTCTGGGTAAACCCGCATGGGTGAGGGCTTGTCGCCGCTGGAGTGGTGGCAAGGAAGAGGGGGCACGCAGGCTCAGCACCGGGGGCGGTATTGAGGATGTGTGTCAAGGATGGCCGCCGTAGGGGCGTAAGGGAGTCACTGCGGGGGCGGTGCCAGTACGTTGCATACGTTGGCCCAGCGCCGAGGGTGGTGCTGGGCATGGGTGTCACCGCGGGGGCGGGGATACTAAGCCGCAGGGGCGGTTTTCTTGACAGAGGCTCCTCTTATTATTCCTTCGGGTTGCGCCTTTGTTTTACGTCATTTGCTCGACGTAAGGCTCTACTTCTCTCACTGTGCTTCCTCCAGCACCATCTCATCAATTGGATCGCTCTTTACTCCCTCAAGGTAAGGCTTTAGCCTTTGTCCGTTTACCTTGAACACCTTGTACGTTTGGGGATCATAAAGATCCACAACTCCATAAGGGTATACTTCGGCTACCACGAACGGCCCCGTCCATCTTGAACGCAGCTTACGTGCAAAGAGTTTCAAACGTGATTGAAAGAGAAGTACCTTATTACCTACCTTGAAGTCTTTTCGGAGAATGTTTTGGTCATGCCATGCTTTAGTCTTTTATTTGTATGCAGTGGCATGGTCATATGCATCTAACCTCAATTCCTCCAACTCTTGCAATTGGAGTTTTCGGAATTCTCCAACTTCCTCTACGTTCATATTGCACTTGTTTAACGCCCATCAAGCTTTGTGCTCTTGCTCCACTGGAAGGTGGCAAGCTTTCCCAAACACGAGCCTGAAAGGAGACATCCCGATAGGAGTTTTGTAGGTTGTCCGATATGCCCATAGAGCGTCGTTTAGCCTTGCACTCCAATCCTTCCGTCAGGGAGAGATCGTCTTTTCAAGGATGGTCTTTATTTCCCGGTTAGATACCTCAGCTTAGCCATTTGTTTGTGGATGATAAGTTGTTGACACTCGTTGGTGGACATGATATTTCTTAAGGAGAGCCGTGATCCTTTTGTTGCAGAAATGGGTACGCCTATTGCTGATTAATGATTTCGGAATTCCAAATCGTGCAAAAATGTTTTCCTCAAGAAAAGCTACAACCACTTTTGAATCATCAGTTTTGGTGGTCTTTGCTTCCACCCACTTGGAAACATAGTCCACCGCAAGAAACATATATGTGTGCCCGAATGAAGTAGGAAACGGCCCGATGAAATCAATCACCAAACGTCAAATATTTTGCAAAATATAAGAGAGGATTGGGGCATTTCATGTCTCCTTGAAAGATTTCCTACTCTTTGGCATCTATCACACACTTTGCAAAACGCAAAAGCGTCTCTAAAAATGTGTGGCCAAAAGAAACCGGCATCCAAAACTTTTCTTGCAGTTTTGTTTGCCCCAAAGTGCCCCCACATGCTTCAGAATGATAGAAAGTTAGGACAGGTTCTACCTCATTATCCGGAATGCAACGTCGGATCACTTGGTCACTACAATGCTTCCAAAGGTAAGGTTCGTCCCAAATGTAGTGTCGAGCTTCAGCCTTTACCTTCTCTCGTTGTGCCTTGGTGAAGTCTGGAGGATACTCCTTCCTGACAATGAAGTTCACAATGTCAGCAAACCAAGGCTTAAAAGACTGGAGCTTAAGACAAACCTCTGTCGACAATTCCGCCGGGGCGCCTAGACTGAGCTTCAGGGCGGCTGGTTTGAGGTGCGGGGGCGGTTACACAACAGAAAGTTGTGTAAAATGTATCGTCAGGAAAACTTCCAGCTATCTCTCTTCCTTTTCCTAGATCCTCCTCTTCTTTTACTAGCCTGTTTAAATGATCTGCCACCAGGTTCTCAGCCCCCTTCTTGTCCCATATCTCTAGGTTAAACTTACTTAGAAGGAGGACCCATCGAATCAATCGTGGCTTTGCTTCCTTCTTTTCCATGAGGTATCTAAGAGCTGCATGGCCAGTGAAGATAATTACCTTTACCCCAAGAAGGTACTGTCTGAATTTCTCACGGGCAAAAACCACCGCTAACATTTCCTTCTCGGTGGTAGAATAATTCCTTTGCGCTCCATTGAGTGTCATAGATGCATAATGGATCATATGTGAAGCCCATCCATCTTTCTGTCCTAAGACCGCTCCAACGGCGTAATCGCTGGCGTTAGACATGATTTCGAAAGGTTTCTCCCAATCCGGAGAACGGATGATTGGTGCGCTGGTGAGACATGCCTTCAAAGTGTCAAAAGCTTTCTTGCAACTTTCATCCACTATGAAGGTGACGTCTTTCTTGATCAATTCACATAAGGGTGCCGAGGTCTTCGAAAATTTTTTGATGAAACGTCGGTAGAAACCTGCATGACCAAGAAAAGATCGGATTTCCTGAACATTAGTAGAATAAGGTAAAATTTGAATTACATCAAACTTTGTCCTATCTACCTCTATCCCTTTGGAGGATATTACATGTCCTAGCACAATTCCTTGTTCGACCATGAAATGGCATTTTTCCGAATTAAGAACTAAATTGGTTTCAACACATTTTTCAAGCACAAGTTTTAAATGTCCTAAACATGCATCAAAACTGTCTCCATGGACGGTAAAATTGTCCATGAAGACTTCAATGAAATTTTCTATGTATTCAGAGAAAATACTTATCATGCACCGTTGGAAGGTGTCGGGTGCATTGCAAAGTCCAAATGGCATTCTACGGTACGCAAAAGTGCCAAATGGGCAAGTGAACGTCGTCTTTTCTTGATCCTCCGGTGCAATGGCTATTTGGAAATAGCCCGAATATCCATCAAGGAAGAAGTAGTACGAATGACCTGCAAGACGTTCCAACATTTGGTCAATAAAAGGTAATGGGAAATGGTCTATACGTGTTACCTTGTTGAGCTCGTGGTAGTCAATACAAACTCTCCATCCGGTTTGTGTTTTGCTCGGGACCATCTCTCCATGTTGATTTTCCACCATTGTGATGCCTCCTTTCTTTGGAACCACTTGGGTTGGACTAACCCATGTTCTATCCGGAATAGGGAAGATCATATCCGCTTGGAGGAGCTTCAACACTTTCTTCTTGACCACATCCATCATTGGCGGATTCAACCTCCGTTGAGGTTGCCTAGAGGGTTTGGCTTCATCCTCAAGTAAGATCCTATGCATGCAAGTTGATGGACTTATCCCTTTAATGTCCGCAATGGTCCATCCAAGGGACCTCTTGTGTTCTTTCAACGCTTTCACCAACTTGTCTTCTTGACCGGCAGTCAACTTGTTGGAGATGATCACCGGCAAGGTGTTGTTATCTCCAAGGAAAGCGTACTTGAGGTGTGACGGAAGGTCCTTTAATTCTATTTCTGGTGCCTGCACTATAGACGGAACAAGCTTCTCGCTTGGGGTTAGTAAAGTGGGCCCAATGGCCAAGTTGTAGATAGGTAGCCTTTTATGCCCATCTAATTGGGCTATGACCTCTTTCATGCTGGATGTTAATACATAATTTGATTTGAAACCATCAATGGCATGCTCAATTACATTTTTCAATTCATCAACATCATAATTATCAAATACATCTTGCACAAAAGGTTCAACAATGTCAATAGCACATAAAGAATGATCATCACTAGGAAATCTCATTGCATCGTAGATGTCACATTCCACTACTTCACAATCAAACTCCATGGTTAGTTTGCCACTAACATAATTAATTTTAGTCCTAGAAGTTTTTAGAAACGGCCTACCTAACAATATCGGTGCAGCATGCGAATCATTTTCCATATCCATTACGAAAAAATCAGCAAGAAATATTAGGTTGTCTACCATTACTAATACATCATCAATTATCCCTTACGGTTACACATTAGATCTATCAGTAAATTGTACTATAATCATAGTTTCCATCAATGGCCCAAGGCCAAGTGATTTGTAAATAGAATATGGTAAAACATTGATAGAAGCACCGAGATCAAGCATGGCTTTGTCAAAACGGGTTTCCCCTATAACACAAGGAATGCTTACCATGCCCGGATCGCTGCACTTCTTGGGCATCCTCCGTCAGAAAAATGGCCTACACATGCTCACTTACTTGCACTTTTTGTTTCCCCTTTAGCTTCTGATTCCTCTTGATAGTGCATAGTTCCTTCAAGAAACGAGCATATTTAGGAATAATCTTCACTAACTTAAGGAGGGGAATGTTTACCTCGCATTTGGAGAAAGTCTCAAAGAGATCTTTGTCCTCAATGATTCTTCTCTCCTTAAGAGCCTCCGGAAAAGGAGCTGGTAGTTTCTCAGAGTACAGTGGCGGAAAGTTAGGCCGGATGTAAGAATCCTTCTCAACAGAACCTTATGTTGTGTTTTCCGCAAGGGTGTCAGTATGCAGGCGCAGGGGCGGCCTAGGGGTTGTCACTACCGGGGCGGGAACATCCAGCCGTAGGGGCGGCGTTTGCTCGGTGTTGGGCGCAGTTGCAGCCGCCGGGACGGCTTTGGGTGCGGTAAACTCGTCAGAGGGTTTGCTTTGTGATTCTTTTGGTGGTTTTTGTTGGATTTTCTTCCCACTCCTTAATGTTAGGGCACTAACATTCTCTTTGGGGCTTAGAGTCGTCTGGGAAGACAATCCTCCAGAAAATCTAGCTTCAGTCCTTGAAATGGTTTCCGCCATTTGCCCAACTTGTTTTTCAAAGTTCTTGATGCTGGATTATGTTGTTTGGACATGAGTAGCAAAATGTTTAGTCAAAACCCGCAACATATCTTCATTTGTTTGATACTTACCTTGTCGGGGCTATTGTTGTGGGTTTTGTTGGTCCCTCCAACGAAAGTTATGTTCGTCACGCCAACTTGCCATGAAGTTCTGTGCATAGGGATCATTCCTAGGCCTTTGTTGTTGTGGCTGTCCATAGCCCATTGCATTCACCTCAGCATCATCATCTTGGACTTGGGGACACATGTCCGTTGGATGGAATGGGTCAACACCCACACCACATACCATCAGCTGTTGTGGGGTTCCCATAAGTGTTAATCTCTTCACCATTTCCTTCAGCTCCGTGAGCTTAGTGCAGATCTCACTCTTCCCGGAATTCACAGCATCAACACCTCTGTTGGAAGGAGTCCTTCCAAAGTTCCGAGTCCCTTCCACTAGTTCTTGTATCTTTTCAAAAGCAAGGTCAGGGGTAGAGTTAAGAATGTTACCTCCATAAGCCTCATCGACGATCCTCCTTTCATTGTCTAGCAAGCCATTGTACTTGAGTCGAATATCCGTGGAAAGGACAGTTGGGTCGGAGGCGTGCAAATCTTTCGAAGTACTCATAGAGAGTTTCGTCCGCCTCTTGCTTGATGTTGCTTATAGCTTTCTTCAACCTATTCGCCTTCTTGGATCGGAAGTATTTCTCCAAAAACGCCTTGTGGAGGTTCTCCCAAGTGTTGATACTCCCGGATGGAAGGTGGTAATACCAATCATCCGCTGAATCTTTGAGTGTGAAGCCCAATGCCCTCATCTTGATTTGCTCTTCGGTAATATTGGCCGGCTTCATGCTCATACACACGGTATGGAACTTCCCAAGATGTTTGATGGGGTCTTCGCCACTTATCCCATGGAAAGATGGAAGCAAGTGAATGAGACCCGGCTTGAGCTCATAGTTGATTCCTTCCCCTAATGCCGGAATAGTAACCGCAAGAGGGTTTTGACCCAAATTGGGTTGAGTGAGTTGAAAAAGAGTGCGATCAGCAATTTCATGGTGGAGTTGTTGTTGTCTTCGTTGCCGGATGTGCGTCCTCTCAATTTCTGGATCAAAAGAAGCAAAGCCGGAGTTAGTAACACGGGTTTGAACCATAAAAATGGTTCAAACCAATAATCAATAATAACAATAAAATAAAAACACTAAATTCCCCGGCAATGGCGCCAAAATTTGGCAAGACTATATTCTAGAGGTTGTTTTTATCTTATCAAATTTATAATCCCGACTTAGCACTAAAGCGAGTATAGTGGTTGTAAGGGTCGAACCCAAGAGAGTTTGGTATTTCTATTAAATGCAATTATTGATTATAGAAATAAGTAACAGGGGGGGGGGGTTGAATTGATGCACACAAAACTTATGAAAACAAATCACGCAACAAGTAAGACAATGATGGGTGAATCTACACTAGGTTGATTCTAAGCATGCGATTGCTACTTTGGTGAGTTCCTGTTACAAATTTTCAAGTAATCTCCCGTCTCGATCATAGATATGTGTTGAGCCAACCGGCATCAACACAACTTAACAGGTTAGTGTTCCGTAAACCTACATGAACAAATAACAAGTTAGCTTTCAAATAAAGACTAAGGGATATAAAGAAGATATTAAAACCGTTAAACTTATCTTTATATTTGTGTTACTTTTCTTTAAGCAATTACAACCCCTTTTTACTTAAAGTTTACTACTAGATTAAAGACCCGAACCCGGAATCTATTATTCCTAGTTCTTTGCATGCACTTTAGGACCTAAGGTGATCAATCTCAAGTAATAGTAAAACATGCAACTAGACAATGGAGATCAATGAAACACAAAGAATTACTGAATGAAAACTTATATTAGAAAGAAATTACAACCAAGGTAACAATGCAACTTCAAACCAACCCAATGTAGCAAGGGAGTTAGCAACTCATTACAAAGGTAGCAAGAAAGTTTTAATGGAAAAGTTAATTCTAAATTGGATGATAAGTGGATACTCTAGCAATCAACCAAGGACTATTTACACTACAAATGACACTAAATAGGAGTAAATGCCCGGCCCAAAATAGCCACCTTTAATGCCATAAAGGTGGTGAAAAAAGCCGGAGTAAAGCTTCTGTCGTTGAACCGCAGAGGCGGCCTTCAGCTCCGCAAGGGCGGTGAAGGCGAAAACGCTTGATCTTCTTCATGGCCGTAGGGGCGGCTAGGCAATTCCGTAGGGGCGGATCTTTAATGCTCTTCAAACGTCTCACTCTTCAACTTCCTGTCGTTTCTAATGCCAAGCCGCCGGGGTGTCTTAGTGTCGACACAGGGGCGGTGACACTAACTCTTCATCTTCCAGCTCCTAGGTTGAGGTGCAGGCAGAGGAGTAGGGGAAGGCGCAGGGGCGCTGGTCTTCGCTTCTTCAGGGCAAGTCACCGCAGAGGCGCGAAGGATTGTTGCATGTGCGGTGACAGTCTTCGTTACTGGCGCTGGCGAAGGTGCAGGGGGCGCTCCGGAGTGTGGTGTCACCCGCAGGGGCGGTGACTCTTCTCCGCGGGGGCGGTGAAGCAACAGAAGCTTTGCTTCGTGAATGATCTTCACTCCTAAGTGCTTATAACTCCGTCTTTATCTTCTTTTAGTCTTCTTCTTCTGGACCAAGGAGTTAGTAGCATAAACTGACACTAATGTAGCAAAAGGAGTCTAAAAACTATCCTAAATGACAGTGATTCCATCACCTATCAGTTAGCCATAGATGGTGTTACTTGGAGAATATCTCCACAAATCCGGTAATGACCATCAAATCCAAGAAAACTTGTAACTTCTTTCACATCCTTCAGGAGTTGTTATCCTGAAACAACTTGTCATACAACTTCTCTTTTCTTCGAGAGTAGACCAAAATGTCTTATTCAGGGCATTAGTAAGCCCAAATAGAATCACTACAACTCATAATAACCATGGTTTGTCTGGAATGCCGTGTTTGTAATTGATGTACAAACGGAGATAACCGTTTCTCTTTTCACCAACTGGTGTTCTCCATAACAACTTCAAATCAAGAGTTTAAGATATATTCCAATATGAACTTCAAATCAAGAGTTTAAGATATATACCAAGTTCTTGTTACCGTTCCTTTATGATCCCATAGCCTAGTAACTCTCCCCCACACTCATCCATACACCACCCGCACATGCGCGTTCTCGGTTGTCACCAATTAGCTGATAACTAACCTACTCCCATGTCAATGACTTACCATTCTTATGAAGGTTACCCTCTCGGGGTACTCTACCTTAAACTCCGTTAGCTCATTCTTCATTCCACGCTTCCTTTTCCTTCTGCAAGATAAATATACCCTTCTCGGTGTTGTTGTGTCACGTGACTCACCTTCATACGCTTAACGACGCTTCATGATATCTTGTAAGTGCTTCTTCTCAAAATCTCTAACGTTAGTTAGCATCCACTTGTTTCTCTTATCTTCTTAGGATCATCATTTATACACACTTTCTCCTTTTGGAGTTTCTTCGCCTTATCATCATAACGGAAACCGGTCAACTCCACGTGAATCCCCACTCAGCTATTCTTCTCACAACTCTCGTAATATGGGCACTTCACTTATTGGTACCTCGTAAGCTTAACTTACGGTAACTTGAGTCTTTCGCAACTGGTTCGATCACTCTTCTCTTCTTGACACCAATGCTTAGGATCATCTAAGGAAAACTTCCTATCTTAGTGGAATACCACCTTTAACCTTGTTAGAATGTACTCATCTTTTCCTCGACTCACATCTTTAGTTGTCCACGCGTTTTCTTGAAGAGCTTATGTTCGTTATCTCCATTTTTCTCATCGTCGTTCGATCATGGCTTCTTTAGAACCGGTTCTAGACTTTAATGTTGCTCCCTTCTCTAGTATTCTTCCATCTTCATTCCTCTTAAGTTGTCTCGAGTTTTCTTTTACTTGGTTGTCCTTCGTTTACGTCATTTCTACTCCTCCCCATCGACATCCTTTTAACGGAATCCGAGAAACACCATGGTGTTCGTTAGCACGAAAATTTTAACTCGATAGTTGAGCGTACTCCTCCACGTATGAACGCTATCCCATACCAACGACGTTGTCTTAAGGATGAATATATCGTATTATCCTTTTTCTATATAGGTCCCATATCTCCCTCTGCTACTATCTATAAGAGTTTGTATATAAGACTATATGTGTCCTAGGTCCACAATACTACTAATATAACACATCCGGAAATCCATCACAACAAAAAAGGTCCAAAACGTATAACAATCCTCCTATATAACTATACATATAAATCAATTCCATCATGCAACTACAATCCACACACACACACACATATATATATATATATATCTATATCAAAATCTAATAAACTAAGCTATCGAGATCCGCAGAAGAAGTGGTGGTTTGTACATTTTACCCCGACCGACTATGCTTGTGATTTTGAAAACGAAAAATCATTTTAAACTTAGAACCCTTGAGGTATCTATTTTCCTCTATTCGGCCTTAAAAAGATTGCGAGTGCCATTGTTGTCAACCTAGGACTCTGATACCATATTGTAACACCCCGAATCCGTGGAACTCGGGATGCTATGGGCGGAGACCTCACAATGAGTCTGGACCCTTAGCCTGATAATAATTTCACGACCGTGTATCATCCTTAGACGGACAGTCAATCGGAGAGGACTATTCAGACCTTGGAGGATATTTTGAGGGCATGTATGCTAGATTGAGAATAGGTATGGCCAGACCACCTTCCTTTGGTGGAATTTTAGTACAACAATAGCTGGCATGCAACGATCGGGAAGCCTCCTTACGAGGCGTTGTATGGACGGAGGTGTTGTACACCTTTGTAATGGGATGAGCCGGGGAGGATTAGTGGAGTAGTAGCACCCAAGCAGGTGCAGGACGACATGGCTCGGATAGCGATGATCCAAGAGTATATGTTGGCCATACATAGGCGTGAGAGGTGCAAGTTTTAGGTCTGGTTGAGAGTATTGCCGACGTAAGGGGTCAGACGTTTTGGCATTAAGGGAATGTTGAGCGCCCGATATGTCGGACCATTTGAGATCTTAGAGCGGGTTTGAGAGGTGGCTTACTGGATGGCGCTGCCACCGAGGGTAGAGAGTTTCCACCCGGTTTTTCATGTGTATCAGCTGAGATAGTACATACATGACTCGAGACACATAGTCCGTCACGACGAGCTAGTGGTCGAGCCGGACCATACGTTTGCAGAGCACTTAGTAGCTATTCTGGAGAGGGGTACGAGACGCCTTCGGTCGAAGGATATACTGATAGTGAGGGTATAGTGGTTGAGACGAGGAGCCGACGAGGCTACTTGGGAGACGGATAATAGTGTCCAGAGGAACTATCTAGAGTTTTACGCTAACCTAGCGGTGTCTATAGGACCGTCGGGTTAGTTCTGAGTTCTTTTCATGATTATGTCATTAAGTTCTGAGTTGTGATATGCGAGTATATGACTATACCTTGTAGGGTCTTGATGTGGTAACATGAGTAGGCTTAGTTGTAGGGCTGATAGTTGGCACGTGCATATTTTTGTATTCTTATCCGAGAGTTTGGCGTTCAGCAAGTTTCAGGATGAAACTTGTTTTTAGGGGGATCTATTGTAACAACTAGGATTTCCGTTACCTGGAACCGCCCTTGCGCTTCGTATCGGGTTTTCTCAGAGCGGAGAT
This sequence comes from Fagopyrum homotropicum, assembly GCA_033239125.1. Classification (NCBI taxonomy): domain Eukaryota; kingdom Viridiplantae; phylum Streptophyta; class Magnoliopsida; order Caryophyllales; family Polygonaceae; genus Fagopyrum; species Fagopyrum homotropicum. The sequence continues at coordinate 68,691,301 of BSWB01000005.1, forward strand.
GTGTGCCTAGCCTCCACCCTTGCGGAGAGCTAACGGCCCTAGAGTAGGTGTTGCCTCCCCCGCGGATATGTTTAGCCGTGGGTGCGGTGTGCCAGCGCGGCCCCGGATAGGTTCAGCCGCGAGTGCGGCCATCTGACAGACAGGAAGATAATCCCACCTATTTTCCGACCTTTCACTCCTTCCTCCCTTTCCTTTCTGACCCCACGCTTCTGTGCCCGAACCTTGGGCGTTGCAGCTTGTCTTGTCCTCCTAGTGACAACCTTTGATCCCTACTCTCACTTTTCTACTTGTCTTCCCTCTTTCATTCCCTTCTCTGCTTTTTCCTTCTGTTCTTTTGGCAACTCGTTCCTTGAACTTTCGTTGCCATCTGTGGGGTGAAGATTGTAAGCTTTCACTACTACAAGCCTTGATAGTAAGTTCTGCTCTTTCCTTCTTTCTTCATCTTCTTGAGTGAGCCTCAGGGTTTAACTCACTCTCCACGTTTCCCCTTTAGTGTGGGTTTATGTTAATAGCCTTGTCTTAGAGATGAGCAACTCTGTGGTGTTGATATGCACATATCTGGATCGCAAGGAAGTGCAGTAAATATGGTTCTTCCCTCTTCCTTCTTCCTCATTCCTTCTCATTTCCTTTTCGAAGGCTAGGTCAATGTAATAGTTAGGATTTCCGAATTCTAATTAATGTTGATTAACTTAATCATTGATAGTAATTGACATATAACTCGCGAAATTTCGCAAGTTATGAGTATGAGTCCCACCGTTATGTTCCTGGCGTAACTTTGGGCTTATGGGAAATTTTTCACTTTTTCCCCGGGTAGCTATTTTTACCCTTCGGTGTAATTTGGAGCATTTGAGAGCTCCAAATAATAAAAATACAGTTGAGAGAAATGATAAGGACATCGGACATGTCCTAGATATGAAATTACATGAAAAGGCAAAACGGATAAAAGAGTCGCTATCCCGATTCTTAGCGGTTAAGAAAGATGGCTTAGGAATGCCCATTTTACGAGATAGTTATGAATTAATTATCTAGATAATATTCCGGATTTTATATTCCAGTTTCATAAAGTTTGGAGATCAGAAAATATAACCGCATTTTAATTAAATGTTTTGGATAAACATTAATATATATATATATATATATATTAAGTTTCACAGAAAGTCGGCTAATGTACAGATGTACTAACATCTTCAATTTCAATTGATTTTCAACTTTCCGATTGAAAGTTACAGAGGAGAAGAATCGAGAGAATGGCGAACGTATACATCCATCTTTAACCTTCTATAAATCATTCATCTTTGATCCAATTTCAAATCCGTTTCTACCATCGAGTCCCTTATCTTGTACTCTTCAACGTGGCACCAATTTATTTCCCGTTTGTTAGCTTTTTGTTAAAGCTTCCGTTTACCGCTTTCGGAACGCCGACGGACCACCACAAGTCCTCAAACGTAAGGTTTCATATAGTGCTCTTACTCCTCGTACCGCCAGGAGTCCGTATCTTCTTCCGGATCGTTTATCGGGATAGTAACGAATAAGTTATGCATCTATTCGTTTTCCGTATTACGGGTTAGTATAAATTGACCTAAAGTTGGTTAAAATGGATAATTAGAATTTCCATTATACTTGTTACATGATTTTGGTAATTATGGGCTTTTAGTTTGATGATGTTATCATGAGTTGGATATATGCCCTGATGTGGCTTTAAGGTTTAACATGTTATTCCAGGCTTATAGGATGATTATGATCCTTATGGATCGCTTGGGTCTAGGTGTGACCCCTTTGATTGATAGGAGATTGATATATCTTTATACCTCATTATTAGGCAGTGTCCCTCTCATGATTGGAGGTTGATTGTGGTTGAGATTGTACGAGTTTGAGGTAAGTCCGTAGGACTTACTTAGCTACCATCCCTATATTGGGTGTTTGCATGAGTGGTGTGTGCTTTGAGTTGTCGTTTTTATCGACCTATGTTCTATTGACTGCCCCACTGCGTGGCTATGATAACCTTTCCCTTTCATCCCGCCGTGGAGTCTGGGAGGTTCTCTGATGTCGGGCCAGACTGGTTTACATGAAGGGCGCAATCCACTCCCATAGGGTACACGGATTGTGTGACCGATACTCGTACAGTTGGACATTGCACTCAGAGGCGGGGATGTATCGGTCCTCGTGTCACATACTTTCATATATATATATATATATATATATATATATATATATATATATATATATATATATATATATATATATATATATATATATATATATATATATATATATATATATATACAAACGGTTTTCGAGTGAATGGTTATTATAGAAAGATAATAAATGGGTAAATGTGTGATAGCATGTTGATGTGTTTATCTTTCATGATTGTGCTTGTGCTTATGCATTACCTCATATATGTATGGTTAGCTAACGGTTTCATACCGTGTTGTAGATGTTACAAGTTAGGTGTTGTTGAGTGATCTGGCAGGGTGACAGGCCGAGGACTCTCGTACATTACGTGGTTGGTTTGGGGTTGTTTATGATCCCTCCTACGTGAGGATGATCTTTTGTGCCTCCTGTGTGAGGATGTTGTTTTATATACTCGGCTATGCTGTAGTTTACTTTTGGTTGCACAATTTACACAATTTTCATGTATTTGTTTTATATCTGCCAGTACCATGTAGTAAGGTCCAGTGAACTTGTTGTCAAGCTAGGGTTAGAATCCACTATGAGATCCTAACCTAATATGACACTCCGAGTCCCGCGGATTTGGGGTGTTACAGAGTTGGTATCAGATCCTTAGGTTGACAACAATGGCACTTGTTACCAGCAATGAGGTGTGATAGGTAAAATAAATAGAACCCGAAAGGGGTATGACGTTTTAAAACATTTTTGGTATTAATTGTGGTTTTGGGATAGAATGTACGAGAAATCGTCACCTCTGCTATGGATCTCTGCAGTGTAGATATGTATATATATGTATGTACTATGGATTATGTGGATGTATTATATATATATATATATATATATATATATATATATATATATATATATACCGATACATATGGCATATATGTAGCCTTATCAGATTAGGTGTGCATATCCTACAGATGGCTCAGACTAGAGCAATATCTGTAGTGGGGCGGGGTTGGGGTAAAACCCCCTTTTCCTCTAGTGGTGATAAGTCAGGGACCAGTTTCCGCTGTTGTACCGCCTATGGCAGAGAACGAGTTTGAAGAGGCTGATCGTGTCTCCATGCGTAGATTCGAATTTCAAGAGTATATGCGCCAAGTATATGAGGTTGTAAGAGTTGGTAGACCTACACCGGATTTACCAACATCTGTGAGACTAACTGAAGCTTCTGGATCAGAGAAGAAGCAATGGACTGAATCAGTTAGTAGAGAAGCAAAGATGATGATTTTTGGACCAAGTCAGATATCAGGACAATCAAGTGGTCCTTTGGCCATGAGGACGACTGGCAAGGAATTACAGTGTTTTAATTGCTGAAGTTTGGACACTGGCGAGCTGTGTGCCCAAAGGCGCCAATAATATGCTTTACGTGTGGTAAAGTAGGGCATAGAGCGAAGTTTTGTCGACACGGCAAGGCGTTGCCTTTACAAGTTCCCTCTCGGAAAAAGATCATTAAAGGTGGACGATGAAGATCGAGTTATCCTTTAGTTGCACAGGTTGCAAGAATGGGACGATTATGTTTCAACTTTGGCTCTCCAGATCATTTGCGTTCTAAGTGCCCCTTGGCACCGATAGCTTGCTTCACCTGTGGTGAACTAGGCCATTTGGCCCCTTCTTGTCAGCAAGGTAGTGTTTCTTCTCAACAAGACCTTCCTCTTTCCGGTGCAGAAAGTGTAGAAGTTGAAGCTATGGCAATGACCTCAGTGATACCTGAGGAGCATAGATATGAGGTTTGAGTGATGATATGCAATCGAGTTGTTGACGCTAGTTATTATAGGTACCATTCTTGTTAATGAGTTAGCTAGTGGAGTTTTGTTTGTTGTGAGTGATATATACTTCTTGTCTTTCGATGCATGCGTTAATAGTTAACGGTGGACACAGTAGAAGGTAGACGTTCCTTTACTGGATTACCAGTTAGGGGTATGAGGTACCCGCGAGATATGTGATTGTCCCCTTTATTCAGGGACTTGTGTATGGCTTGTAGACTTCTTTGTCATGCCTTAGGTGCATGAGAAGGTCTTTATATGTGTGGTTTTGATGAATACATATCATGTTGTATTAGATGGGAGTTGGATGATTGTTGTAGTCTCTATTGAGATAGATTGGATAGAGATCTTCCGAGGTTATGACCTTTGAAGAGGCGAGTTGTCATTAGTGCCGTATGAGCCGCAAGGTTGATAATACAAGGAGGTGATGTTTCTAATGTTGTGCCATGAAGGAGTGATATAGTTCCACGATATGAGGATATCATAGTGGTTTATGAGCTTATAGACATGTTATTGAACCGTTTAATCTACCACCTCAGCAGAGTGTGGATTTCGATATTGCATTGAAGTATGGTACGAGACTGGTTGGGAAGGCCTATATGGTATATGGCCTGTTGAGATGTTAGAAGCTAAAGAAGCAACTTAAAGAGTTGGTTGAAATGGGCTTATTTGCCCTAGTATATTCATTGCTATATATTGACGACTTGTTGGGTCAGCTCATAGAAGCAATTGTGTTTTTCATGATTCTTTTACGCTCAAGATAACACCAATTAAGGGTGAGTGAGCATCATGTGCATGAGATAGCATCTCACACCCGTTATGGACACTACGAGTTTGTAGTGATGCCATTTAGGGTGACGAATGATTTAGTAGTCTTTATGGAGCTGATGAACAATATCTTCATCAACTTCCTTGATCAGTTGGTGGTGGACTTTATTGATGACATTCTGTTGTACTCTCATAGTAGAGAGGAACGTACCGATCATCTGAGGACGGTTTTGCAAAATCAGAGGGATAGAGGTGGTAGGCTACGCTCTCTAAATGGGAGTTGAAATGCCAAAGGTAGCCTTTTAAGACCATGTTGTCTCCGCTAGTGGGATCATGGTTGATTTGGCAAGGATTGAGAATGTTGGAGCTTGGATGATACTGATGAACATTATGGGAATGAGTAGTTTTCTCGGCTCAGCCGATTGCTACCAATGCTTTGAGGAAGGATTTTATGTGACTATGTATTCATTTATAAGTCTTCTGAGGAAGACCACCAGAATTGCGTGGTTAAAGCAGTATGTCAGAGTTCTGAAGAGTAGATGAGGCACTTGACCTCTGCCTCTATTCTGTTATAATTAGAAGGTTTTGGGAATCCCGTGATCTAAGGTGATACATCCCAGCTAAGTTTAAGACGTGTATTTATACGGAGGAGTAGAGTTATTAATATATGTGTCTACATCTGAAGACGTATGAGGAGAACTACCCGACTCATAATTTAGAATTAGTAGTGGTAGTTCAAGCCTTCAAGATTTAAAGACAATACTTGTCTAATATTTCATGTCAGATTTCCACAGATCATAGGAGTTTGAAGCATATTTTTATGCAACAGAAGTTGAATAACCGCCAGCGTTAAGGGCACGAGTTGATCAAGACTTTGACCTAGAGATTCCATATCATTCCGAGAAGTTGAACGTTGTCGCCGACAACTTGACTAGAATGACGCCTCAAGAGAAGACAATTGCAAGACTGACTATTCAGCCTCAGCTTCAGAAAGATCTAGCTTGACTAGAGTTGGACTTATAGTTTCCTGATAAGGATGCTAGTTATATGTTTTAGAGGTTCTACCGGGCCTGTTGGATGAGATCCTACAGAAGCAGGGGACCTGCCCAACCCTGATGAGATTTAGTGAAAGGATGTCTCATGGTGATGCACCACAGTTCTCCAATGGAGCAGATGGAATAAGGAGGCGCCGCGACCGCATCTATATAACCGCTCATGCGGAGTTGAGATGGAGAATACTACAATACACTCACTGTACGCCTTCCTTAGTACATCCATATACGAACAAGATGTACCACAAGGTGAGACGATTATATTTATGAAGAAGATTGAAGTTGATATAACCAGATTTGTGACACAGTGTGTGACCAGTCAACAGATCAAGATAGAGTATTACTGACCTGGAGATGAGCTCCATCCACTACCAGTGCTGTAGTGGAAGTGAGAGGACCTTTCCATGGACCTTTTGATGGGATTGAGGCCTAGTAGAAGTTTTAATGTTATTTGGCTTGCTGGTGACAGATTTACAGAACTGGCACGTTTCATTTCTATCAGAAAGACGTGGCCAGTGAGTGGATTGGTGGAGGAGTACACTAGACAGATAGTGAGACTCCATGGTATACCGAGGACAACCGTCTCTAATTGAGATGGGCGATTTACCTCGAGGTTTGACAGCAGACTTAGACTACTTTGAGGACGAGTCTATACTTCACGACTACACTTCACCCCTTGAGAGATGGTCAGTCATAGAGGACCTTGAGGATGTAATGGTCAAGATGAGGACCTGAGGAGGCCACGTGAGAGACCGAGGATAGTATCCTGGTGAACTATCCAGAGTTATGTCGAAATAGATCCATCTATGAGAGAACGAGTAGATTTTAGTGCTATCTTGATGCATGTTGTGCTTATGTGCTTATATGCCTTGATGTGTTTATTCCATGCTAGCTATGTTGTGATTTATTATCTTAGTAGATCTTGATGTGCTAGCGTGATGTATGTTGTAGCTGGAGATGATTACTTCCTCCACGCCATCTGAGTATGATTTATACTTATGGCTGGAGATTGTTCTACCTTCCTGTTGTAGAATGATATTAGGTTAGTTGGAGATGATATTACCTCCATGTTTGGGATTTAGGTATAGAGAATTCTGGAGATGTTCTTCCTCCATAATGTCATTTGTGTTTTGGAGATGTATTTCCTCCTTAATGATGACTTGGTAGTTGGAGATGTTTTCCTTCCATGCCCTTGTGATGTGATCCAATTGGAGGTGTATTTCCTCCATACTGTTATAGTGATTATAGTTCTTGGAGATGTTTTCCTCGACGGTGTGAGTAAGGATATAGTTGCTAGAGATATTTTACCTTTGTACCTTTGAGATAGGATTAGACTGCTGGAGATGTTTTACCTCCATGCCTTTGGGATAGCGTTATGATCCTGTTTTCTGGAGTTGATTATTCCTCCATGCATATGTTTTGAGGTTATATATTGTTATAGGTTGATACCTTTGAACGGAGATGTGATACCTCCGATAGAGACAGTGTTTATACCTCGGCGTATGGGTCCGAGAGGTTTTGGGAACTGTTCAAGTTTCGGGACGAAAATTTTTTTAAGGAGTGTGAAATGTAATAGCTAGGATTTCCGAATTCTAATTAATGTTGATTAACTTAATCGTTGATAGTAATTGACAAATAACTCGCGAAATTTTGCAAGTGATGAGTATGAGTCCTACCGTTATGTTCCTGGCGTAATTTTGGGCTTATGGTAAATTTTTCACTTTTTCCCCCGGGTAATTATTTTTACCCTCCGGTGTAATTTGGAGCATTTGAGAGCTCCAAACGATAAAAATACATTTGAGAGAAATGATCAGGACATCGGACATGTCCTACATATGAAATTACACGAAAAGGCAAAACGGATAAAAGAGTCGCTATCCCGATTCTTAGCGGTTAAGAAAGGCGGCTTAGGAATGCCCATTTTATGAGATAGTTATGAATTAATTATCCCGATAATATTCAGGATTTTTATATTCCAATTTCATAAAGTTTGGAGATCAGAAAAAATAACCGCATTTTAATTAAATGCTTTGGATAAACATTAATATATATATATATAAAGTTTTAGATAAAGTCGGCTAATGTACAGATGTACTAACATCTTCAATTTCCATTGACTTTCAACTTTCCAATTGAAAGTTACAGAGGAGAAGAATCGAGAGAATGGCGAACGTATACATCCATCTTTAACCTTCTATAAATCATTCATCTTCGATCCAATTTCAAATCCGTTTCTACCGTCGAGTCCCTTATCTTGTACTCTTCAACGTGGTACCAATTTATTTCCCGTTTGTTAGCTTTTTGTTAAAGCTTCCATTTACCGCTTTCGGAACGCCGACGGACCACCGCAAGTCGTCAAATGTAAGGTTTCATACAGTTCTCTTACTCCTCGTATCGCCAGGAGTCCGTATCTTCTTCCGGATCGTATATCGGGTTAGTAACGAATAAGTTATGAATTTATTCGTTTTCCGTATTACGGGTTAGTATAAATTGACCTTAAGTTGGTTAAAATGGATAATTGGAATTTACATTATGCTTGTTACATTGTTTTTGTAATTATGGGCTTTTAGTTTGATGATGTTATCATGAATTGGATATATGCCCTGATGTGGCTTTAAGGTTTAGCATGTTATTCAAGGCTTATAGGATGATTATGAACCTTATGGATCCCTTGGGTCTAGGTGTGACCCCTTTGATTGGTAGGAGATTGATATATCTTTATGCCTCATTATTAGGCAGTGTCCCTCTCAAGTTTGGAGGTTGATTGTGGTTGAGATTGTACGAGGTTGAGGTAAGTCCGTAGGACTTACTTAGCTACCATCCCTATATTGGGTGTTTGCATGAGTGGTGTGTGCTTAAATGGTTGCTATGATAGCATGAGTTGTCGTTTTTAGCGACATATGTTCTATTGACTGCCCCACTACGTGGCTGTGATAACCTTTCCCTTTCATCCCGCCGTGGAGTTTGGGAGGTTCTCTGATGTCGGGCCAGACTTGTTTACACGAAGGGCGCAATCCACTCCCATAGGGTACACGGATTGTGTGACCGATACTCGTACATCTGGACATTGCACTCAGAGGCGGGGATGTATCGGTCCTCGTGTCATATACTTTCATCTATATATATATATATATATATATATATATATATATATATATATATATATATATATATATATATATATATATATATATATATATATATACGATTTTTGAGTGAATGGTTATTATATAAAGATAATAAATGGGTAAATGTGTGATAACATGCTGATGTGTTTATCTTTCATGATTGTGTTTGTGCTTATATATTACCTCATATATGGATGGTTAGCTAACGGTTTCATACCGTGTTGTAGATATTACAGGTTAGGCGTTGTTGAGTGATCTGGCAAGATTACAGGCCAAGGACTCTCGTACATTAGGTTGTTAGTTTGGGGTTGTGTATGTTCCCTCCTGCGTGAGGATGATCTTTTGTGCCTCTTGTGTGAGGATGTTGTTTTATATACTCGGCTATGATGTAGTTTACTTTTGGTTGCACAATTTACACAAGTTTCATGTATTTGTTTTATATGTGTCAGTTCCATACTTCCATGTTGTAAGGTCCAATGAACTTGTTGTTAGGCTAGGGTCAGAATCCACTGTGAGATCCTAGCCCAATGTGACACTCCAAGTCCCGTGGATTCGGGGTGTTACAGTCAAGCCTTACTCTTGTATGATGTTACTTGTGTGTGTGGCTTGCTTAAATGATCGAGTTGAGGAGTAGAAGATCAATGAAATCAAGCCCTAGACGTAGGAATCAAGTTGGAACAGTCGAAGAACACGAAGACCCTTCTAGAATCGCCCTTTGTTGTTCTCCCGTACCAGCGCCGTCTCCCAGGCGCGGTCGCGCCTTTCCGCCCCCGCGCCTTGTGTCACCACGGTCACGGATTCCTAACCTTTGTCACCGCTGTCGCGGATTCCTAACCCATGTCACCGCTTTCGCGGCCTTCTTTCCCCACAGTCGCACCATCTGTCTTGTAAGTGCCCGAATCCTTTGTTTTGGATCTTCTTCGTATACTAGTATGATCTAGTGTTAGTATCATGATAGGCTGAACCTAGGATAGCCCTGTGGAATGCCATTTAGTGGCTTGGACCTTAGGAAGCATGTTGATTGTTGGACTGAAGGATTGTATGTAGTTGCTTGACCCTTTTGTGATCTTCTAGGATAGTGTTTTGTTTTCTAGCAAGGTTGAGGTGTGTGACCTAGTAGGCCAGTGGGATAGTGTTGTATTCTAGCATGAGAGTGTGGATCTTATGGGATCTTAGAGCCTAGGGATGATATCCTAGCTTGAGAGTTTAAATGATCTTGTAAACATCATTAGAACTAGAAGTCTAAAGAGTTCTAAAATGTGATAGTGATTTGATTGTGTCTCTTAATGGTCAGGCTTAGAGTATCTTCCTGTGGAAAATGGAGTACAGTTTTTATCGAGTTGATCTCTTGAGATACGTAAGTCCTCGGACTTACTTAGCTAGCTTCGGTGTATTAGTTTGATGTGTAATGGTAGTGACTATTTATTTATCGTTATATCACTACACGGACTAGGATGACCCTTATGTGTATTATTTGGCCCAAGTGTATGATAACCGGGTGGTCACCACGTCTCCAGTTCTACAAGATACTGGGAGATGCGCATCGACCATTCCATTGGGTACACGGTGAGATGCATTAGATCCAACACTACAAAAAAAATTTGTTTTGCCACGGCATACCACCGTCACAAAAGAGAATATCACCGTCGCAAGAGGTCGTTTGCGACGGCATAAGTACCGTCACGTGATCGTCCGTCACAAAAGGTATCAACGACGGGAATATACCGTCGCATAGACTTTTTGTGATGTAAACAACCGATGCCAATATTCCTCCTTGGCGCGTCAGTTTTTTTTTGCGACGGCATAAGGCCGTCACAAACAACTTGTGTGACGGCCAATAGCCGTCGCCAATTATCCTTCTCGGCGTCACGGATTTTTTAATTTACGATGGTGAAAGGCCATCGCAAATAACTTGTTATGACGGCAATTTATACGGGTGTCAATATTCGTTCTAGGCGTCACATAACTCGAAATTTTGCAACGGCATTTTAGTGTCAGAAATAACTTAAATGACGACATACTAGCGTCGCGATACACATTTTTTTTGCAGTCGCGATAAACTTTTGATTTGCCGTCGTGAATTTTACTATTTTAAATATTTATATTTTTGATGGCAGAAGCCGTCGCGATATTTTTTCTTTGGGGCTAATATTTTAATTTGTGATCGCGATGCGTGCAATATTTTCACCAAATATAACGAATGCCTCAATAACGTACAACAAAATTAATCACAACCTAAACAATCAATTATATAGTATGATAAAAAAAATTGTATCAATTAATTAAAACCATATATAGTCTACTATTAAAAAATAATATTGTGTAAATCATCTAAAACAAAATAAACTAAATTACTCTTTAAGAGTCTTTACTTGTGTTTTCTTCTTGGACAATATCTCTAGCAAAGATCTCTCATTGACCTTCATCTCCAATAGACTCATTTTGATGAGCACTTGTTGCGCCCTAAAATATATGACATCAAATAATTTAAACTCTTGGTAAAAGTTCCTACACGAATATTAAAATTTCACTAACACAAGTGATAATAAATAGCTTTAACCTGCACAAGCGAATTTGCACTTCTCCCTTCATTGCTCTCCAAAAATGCGACACGAGCAATTAATTGCTCGTACTTGCTGTCAAACTCCTAGGTGAGCTCTCCTCTGATTTTTTGAGTAACCTCTTCAGTGACTTCTCGAGTAATGTCTTCTTTGAGTTTTTGTACGAAATCTGGTTTGCTAATAGATGCAATTGGTTCAGATGGATTCACTGAAGCAGGAGAGACACCTAAACCATATGTCCGACAATTACCATGAACATCAGGTCCCATTAGTGTATGAAATATTTTGTCTCTCATAGTTGTAAGTTCTCGTAGGTCCTGAGGTTCTTGACTTAAGAGTTCGTCAAAGTCCTTCTACAAAAGTTTTACATAAATTATCCCACAACAAACACCATATATATATATATGATAATTACCATAATGTCAAAGTACAACAATAAGAAGTTAAAAACTTACAATGGCTTCAATAACATCAGGGTCATTTTGGTCGTGTGCTTTTATCCAAACACTCATTTTATCAGTACGATGCCCATTTTTCTTCATCTGTCAAATGTTCAACTTGTAAACAATAAAATAAGTAGTTAATGTAGCAATAAGGAAATAATAAACATGTACATCTTCTTTAATTTGTGCAAATGACCTTCTACTAGTGTTATGAGGTGGTCCATGTTTCTCTCGATTTGTAGAATTTCTCAATGATACCACCTACAAAAAACCCACAATTAAACGTAACCTAAGTAAAATTTAAAATAATCAAAGTAAAATAAAAACAAAAAAAAAATTGAAGTTACAAAACTGATAGCATGAATTATAGTCTATATTTTGGGGTTTGTTTGGACGTTTTATCTTTCATAATCTGCATGTTTGTATGTATATTATGTGATTTTACTACCATTTCATCTACCTTTGCGAGAATCGAGGTCTACACCTAGTTTTGTTGTAATCGTAGGTAAAATGGCACGTTTGGCATCAAAGAGGAGCAAAAGGAGTCATGAGTCATTTGGAGCTACATCCAGGGAGCATAGCCATGGATTAAAGATTTACTTTGGACCAGTTTTGAGAGATTTCACATTCAGTTATGACTCACCTCGGTTGACCAGAGATTCATCTCGACCGAGGTGATCCAGAGATGCCGACTCGACCGAGGCGAACACCTAGGACGCGGCGAGAATATTTTATTCTTGGATGAGATCTTTTAAAATTGGAAAGTGATCTTATATTTTTGGGCTTGGCTCCTGGAAGGAAGGAGATATGCAGAATCATATATTTTACCTATATTTATGGGAAAATATCTTTCTAAGATTTATTATCTTTGGAGGGTTATTTTCTTATAAAAAGGGTTGGATTTCCACAAATCCGGGATCCCGCATACAATCACGCTACACCGTCGATCAGGGTTTATAGCACGCAGCAGCAGCAGCATACTCCAGTTGGGAGAGATTCGAAGAACCTTTTTGAAGGTTGAAGGAAGATTGAAGTCTATAGCTTTTATAGCTTTTTGGAGGGTTTTGTAAGATTGTCTTCAATTCCCTCACTTGTTGTCTTCTCTTGTTGGATTGCTATCCAAGGAATGCTTTTGTTGTGATATTTGATTCAGTTATTGAAGTCTTTTTCATTAAATTCTTCTTGTTCAAATATTCACCTTCTTCCCATATATTTAATATTTTCATAATGATGATGAGTGGTTAATTTCCTTGTGTGATTCTAGGGTGATTGGCTGAAGGTTGTGGGAAAAACAATGATAGAATAATCTTAGATTCCAGTAGGATCCTGAAAGTTCGAGTCTTTAACCTTAACCCTAAGCATCTCGCTCAGTCGATGAACATCTCGGCCGGGGTGGAAACTAGCTGACCGAGGAGACTTATTTGATCCTAAACTGAGAGTTAAGTGTTAGAGTTTGCCAAATCCTATTCTTATTATACCTTTCCTGGTTCAAAGCAAGCTTAGGATGAGACTTACCCAGTAATTCCTTAGTTTGTTTACCAACGATCATAAGTGTAGGTAATAAAGGTTTATCCTTTATTGGGGTTTGAGTGTGCTTCCATCCCATCTTTGTGAGTTAGCCTAAGACTTACCCGGTAAAGGTTGATTCTATTCCCTTAGATGGTGTGTTAGTTTGAGGTTATAGTTCTTTATCTTAATTCCTTGAGACTTACCCGGTAATAGGAGTTACGGTTTTGGATTAGTGAGTAGTGAGACTTACCCGGTGATCTACTCCACTTTAGTAACACCTTCCCCACGCAAGAATCTCAGCTTTGTCCGCTTATCTATAGATCTTGAGTTGGAACCACAACTAGATGCTTTAATCCCTAGAATTGCATGTTTGCTTTATTGACTTCTTATTCATCTTTGACTGTGTTGATTGCTCTTGTGGTTAGTATTCACGAAGCTTACCGTTATTGACTTTGTTTCACCGAGTCCCTGTGATCGACCCCTGGAATTTTCTTGCTTTTTACTACGATTGACCCGTACACTGCGGGTTCGCATCCTTGTTTTAAGCTTAAGTCTAGGGTTATAAATTTAAAGCTTGCACACACCGTTTGGAGCGAACAAGTTTTTGGCGCCGTTGCCGGGGACTTGGTCTAGACCGAGCCGGTACGGTTTGCTCTTGCGGCGCTTGCTCCGTGTCATATAACCACTCTACTTGAGTGACTTTTGCAGGTTCTTTCTTAGGTATATGCGAAGAACCCGCACTGGGAAGGAAATCGTTCCTTACGATCCCGAACCGGAAAAGACATACAAGCGACGCTTAAGAGAAGCAAAGATGGCCCAACAAGACGATCGCGATCTTGCGGCCGAATTGAAAGAGGCGCTAGAGCTGCTACGCCTCAGCAAGGAAGAACTTAGGCAAGAGAAAGAAGAGAATCGCACCAAGACTGCAGCAATCGAAGCTGAGATAGCAGTCATACGAGACCAGATTCTACTTCGACCGAGGGAAGATCCTCCTGTTGATCCTCGACCGATGCAGGATCCAGTAGTTGACCCTCGACCGAGGCAAGTTCCAGTACCTGACGCCCCGGCCGATGTACTTCCACCTCGGATGCCAGTCCGAGATGTTCTTCTTGCAGGAATCCCACAAACCCTAGGTCAAAGGATGGACCCTAATCAACAGCTGAGGCGTCCAGGGGTGAACCTAGGAGATCCAGCGGATCATGACTACGAACTTTGACCGCAAGTTCTATCCATGATTCGCCAATGCCAATTCGGAGGGCTAGAGAAGGAGTCACCGCATCAACATCTTCAAAACTACGAGATCTTGATGGAAACCTTGCGACCTTCCAGAATTGAAAATAACAACTACAAGCTAAGACCTTTTTACTTTTCTTTAAAAGATAGAGCTCTTACTTGGTATCAATCTCTTCCTCCAGGAAAAATTAGCACATGGGAGGAGATGACTACGGAATTTTTGACCAAATTCTTTCCCCCCTCAAAGACCGCTGAAATGAGAGGGAAGATCAATGCTTTCATTATGAAGGACAAGGAGAGCTTGTCCAAATCTTGGGAGCGGTTCAAGGATATCCTTTTGGATTGCCCACATCATGGGATTCCAAAGATCGAGTTGTTGGAGATCTACTTCAAAGGACTGGACGGAAGCACCCAATTCAATCTCCAACTACTCTCCGCCGGTACCTTCATGGACATGGCGATTGATGAGGCTTGGGACTTCATTGAGAAGCAAGCCTTGCACATGGAGAAATATACCCACCAAGGAGCTGAAGGTGGAATTAAAAGAGTCAACTTTTAAGAGACTCAATCCAACAACAATCAACTCACGTCTTTGAAGAATGACGTGAAGCAATTGAAGGAACTCTTGATGGCTCAAACTAAGAAGGAAGAGCAAGGGCAAAGGAATAACAACAACAACGGGTACCGTAACAACAACAACGGTCCCGGAAACAACAACTACAACAACAACAATAGAGGATCCAATAGCAACAACTGGAGGGCGAATAACCAAAATCACGGTAACAATCATTCAAACTCCAACTCTAACGATTCCTCTAACCCTTTCCTCTCTTCCCCTTCTTCTTCTTCTACTCCATTAAAGAGCCAAGGGCAAGGATCAAGTTCGTCTCAACCAGAAAAGAAAGACGCAGTTCTGGAGGCTATCTTGATCAAGCTTAGCGTTATAGAGAATTCTATGACTTCATTTTCGAGGGCGCAAAAGTCCTTCGAACAACAACTTGCTAGTAGGGCGAATGAAGCGCCAAGAGATCCAGGGAAGCTTCCAACAAAGACGGAAACTAACCCTAAGGGCCAATGCATGGCCATAACGACGAGGAGTGGACTTAAAACTGCAGATCCAGTACCTCATTCGACGCAGACCACCTCGGTCCAGATCCAGTCGAAGAACACCTCGACCGAGATGCCAACCGAGGTGGAGCAGCAGAAAGCAGGAGGGACGACTGAAACTTATATTCCACCTCCTGCATACAAACCACCACTTCCATTCCCTCAGTCCAGAGCCAAAGCACATCTAGACAAGCACTTTGGTAAGTTTCTTGACTTGATGAATAAGCTACATATTAATATTCCTTTCCTTGATGATATTTTAGGTATGCCCGCCTATGGGAAGTTCTTAAAAGAAATATTATCAAGGAAGAGGAAGTTGGAGGATGTTGGTGAAGTTAGGATGACATCTAAATCTTTGGAGCTTATCAAGATCATGAAGGAAAAGATGCCACCTAAGTTGAGAGATCCCGGCTCGTTTTGCATTCCCATTCAAGTTGGGGATGTCACTTGCGAAGCCCTTTGTGATCTAGGAGCCAACGTGAGCATCATCCCGCTGGAGCTATGCACGAAGATCGGTCTTGGAGAGCCCAAGCCGGTCAAGATTCGACTTTATATGGCGGATCGCTTCATTACCCATCCCGTGGGCATCTTGGAGGACGTTCCGGTCAAGTTAGGTAACATCTATCTACCTATAGATTTTGTTGTACTTGACATTCCCGCAGATTATCCTGTTCCTATTATTCTCGGGAGGCCATTTCTAGCAACTTCGGGTTGCAATGTGGATTGCAAGAACGCCAAGTTGAAATTCAACGTTGGTGGCGATGAGGTGGAGTTCGCACTACTTGCAGCCATGAAAGGGGAGCAGCTAACTGATGATATCTTCAACATCTACGATGAAGAAGAATCAAGAGAATTGGTGAGCTCTATCCTTATTAACGATCCACTCGAAAGAGTTATTAGCTTCAGTTTAATGGAGGAAGGTATAGATGCTTCTTGTGATGCAGATATACGGAGCTTGAAGGCACTGGAAGAGGATCCAGGAGCTAAAACTGAGAAGCTAATCCAAGAGACGAAGATCTCCAGTCTCGGTTCTAGCAGCAGTACCTCGACCGAGACACTTTCTGGACTAAGCGAGGCGACTGAAGAACACCTCGGTCAACGCCTCTACGCCTCGACCGAGGTCGATGGCGAGATGATGTCAACTGAGATTGCCGAGAATAACAAATTTCTTACTCCCTCCTTTGATATTCATCCACTGTTGGTGGAACATTCCATCCACCAACTTTCTGATAATAAAGGTCCTTGGTATGCTGATATTGTGAATTATCTTGTTTTCCAGGAGATACCGCCCGGATTGACGTACTCTCAAAAGAAAAGATTCTTCAAGGAAGTACGACATTACTACTGGGATGAGCCGCTGCTATTCAAGCGCGGACCGGATGGGATGCTTCGAAGATGCATCCCGGAAGATGAGGTTAATAGCGTCATACGGCATTGTCATTCGCTTCCTTGTGGAGGACATGCTAGCACCGATAAAACATGCGCTAAGGTATTGCGTTCCGGTTTCTTTTGGCCTACATTATTTAAGGATGTGCAATCTTTTGTTGTCTCTTGTGATGCATGCCAAAGAACAGGAAATTTATCAAGGAGAAACGAGATGCCACTTAATAACATCCAAGAAGTGGAAATCTTTGATGTATGGGGGATTGACTTCATGGGACATTCCCATCCTCCGGAGGAAACCTCTACATTCTCCTTGCAGTTGATTACGTCTCTAGATGGGTTGAAGCCATTGCTTCTCCCACTAACGACGCCAAAGTGGTTGTGAAATTCTTGAATAGAACTATCTTTCCACGATTTGGAACTCCACGCATTATCATTAGCGATGGAGGAACGCATTTCATAAACCGGAAGTTCAAGGCACTTCTATCGAAGTATGGGGTAACCCACAAGGTATCAACTACTTATCATCCTCAAACTAGTGGACAGGTCGAGATCTCGAATAGAGAAATCAAGGCAATTTTGGAGAAGACCGTCTCTAGAACGAGGAAGGATTGGTCCATGAAATTGGACGATGCTCTTTGGGCGTACAGGACCGCATTCAAGACTCCCATAGGTACCACTCCTTATAATTTGGTATATGGGAAGTCTTGCCATTTGCCCGTTGAATTGGAACACAAGGCGTATTGGGCGATCAAATGGTTGAATTTCGACATCAAGGAGGCTGGTGAGAAGCGACTATTGGAACTCAACGAGCTGGAGGAGCTGCGTTTGAACGCTTATGAGAATGCCAAAATCTACAAGGAAAGGACGAAGAGATGGCATGACAAGCGTATCGTCCCAAAGGAGCTTAACGAAGGAGACTTAGTTCTACTCTTCAACTCCCGCCTCCGCCTTTTTCCAGGTAAGTTGAAATCTAGATGGACCGGACCTTATGTTGTGAAACATGTTTTCCCTCATGGTGCAGTTGAGATATGGGGCAAAACTAGCGGAAGCTTCAAGGTCAACGGTCATAGACTTAAGAAATACCAGCCGGAAACGCCGGTTGAGGAGGTTGCACCAATATACCTCGTTTAAGACGCATCATGGTCCAGCTAGCAACCTTAAACCAAGCGCTTCTTGGGAGGCAACCCAAGGTATTGCTTTCTTTTCCCGTTTTCTAGTCTAGCTTAAATAGTTTTTGTTTTTGCTTTGCTTTGCTTTGTTTTTGGCGTTCTGGACAGACAACAGGGAATATCTAAGGAAGGAGCATAACTGGAAGGACAAAAGTTCGAGATTTTGAGAAGACAGAAGCATCTCGGTTACTGTCGGAGCACCTCGACCGAGTTGATTCTTGAGCAACCGAGGGGACTAGGGTTTTCTGCAGAACCACCTCGGTCCGTACCACCTCGGTCCAGTCGAGACCATCTCGACCGAGGTGACAGCAGGTCCAGGAGCAGTATAAAAAGAAAAAAATTTTCAGTTTTTACTTTTTACCTTCTTCATCTCGACCGCGGCGACAGTCCACTTCGCTCTCTCTCGTTTCTTGCTCGTTTTCGAAGATTTCCGCTTCTAAACTGCGATTGAAGGGTAGAGGAACCAATTGCAACAACAGATCTGCAAAGAAATCGAACGAATCGACCGAAACGAGGTAAAAACAGTCGAAACCCTAACTCGTTCATTCGCTTCGATTTGGGCTTTGGTTGCCCCTGATTCTGCTGAGAAAAGGCTTAAGTACCCCTTAGGAAGCAATTGTAGTGATTTTTGGGGGAAAAGAACTGAATCTCTGAGAATTGGAATCGTAACTGCTGCGCCTCGGTCCGGTCGAACTGCATCTCGACCGAGGTGATTTCTGAGTCTTGTCAGTGACCGAGGTGATCTGACAGTGTTGAGAGAAAATGAGTTCCGATCGTCGCCTAGCCCTCAGAGACAGATCCTCACCTTCCCCTTCTTCCTCTTCTTCCCTTCCTTACCGCCCGGTGATCCACGAGAGATGCCGGGTAGACTATGAGCGCATAGCTAGCCGTCCAGTTATCGAACCACGTTTTCTGGACGTGTCAGCTTTCGATTGCCTAGGGTTAGATGGTGACCTTAGGAGGATGATTGCCACTGTTGGGCTGGATCAGTTTACTGAGATCCGAGCCCCAGCCTATTTGGAGCCGACCTTAGAGTTCGTTAGCTCCTTCTCCTACCTCCCCACAGACCAGTCTGTGAAGTACCGGTTGATGAACCGGAACTTCATAGTTCCCTTAGAGATTTGGAGATAGATTTTCGACTTTTCTGAGCCCACCGCCACCGACTTCCCCTCCCGATCCGTAGCTAGGGAGTTCTGGGGGCAGATTGCCCATATTACCGAGCATGCAGACAGATGGTGCCCTGGAGATTCCAGGGAGAAGGTCATCTTCCACCCGGCCTTCAGATTAGCCCATAGGATATTCAGCGAGACACTTCTGGCGCGTACTGAGACGCCCCAGAAGATCCGACAGGGCGAGCTCTTCAGCCTTTACTGTATGGTCACGGGGGGTTTCCAAGACTTTGGCTTGATCTTGGCAGAGGACCTGCACAAGATCAAGGCTAAAGCGAAGGGAGACATTTGCTGCGGAGGTCTAGTCACCCATATAGCTGCTTATCACGGGATGGACCTCAGTGTATGTACGATGGTGGCGGCTCCGAAGCCGCTTGGATTACAGGAGATGATCACACGGAGGATTCTAGTTCCCCGTGGTCTAACCACTCCATTTGTTGCTATGCCATGGGAGCGGACTGCGCCACAGGGGATCTGCTGGTCTGCACAGTTCACAGTTTTCGATCCGCATTACTGGCAGACAGCTTGGGCTCCGCTGATGGAGGATCATAGGGAGGCAGCAGCTGCCCCAGCTGAGGCTGAGGAGGAGGAGGATTGCGACGACGAGGAGACGGTAGATGAGAGAGATGGTGGAGTCCCGATGGATACAGGGACGAATACTGCAGGTACGAGCGCGCCACCGATCATCGACTTGGATGATGAGGAGAAGACAGAGCCTGCACCAGCTGAGACTTCTCCAGTCAGACCTGCTAGACGCAGGAGGCATGGAGTGAGAGATCGAGCCGCTCACAGACGGATCGATGACCTGACGGATCAGGTTATTGACTCGTATGCTGCATTATCGCTGGATATCCGCGAGATGCAGGAGCGGCAGCACTATCAGCACATCATGGCCCAGCTTCAGTTCGAGCGTGTCATGGGCTATCCTTTCGATCCGACTCAGTATCCGTACGTACCACCACCACCACCGCCGGATCGAGACTATTGAGGAGCTGCAGGATTTTCTTATTATATTTTTTATGTAGTTCAGCTATTTATCCGGTGAGTACTCTCATTTTCAGACTTTTATTTGACCCACTGGGACAGTGTGTCCCAAGTATGGGGTGTTTGTACTTATTTGACTACTTTTGATGTATGACATTCTATTTCATCGGATATTTTATTTATGATTCACTTCTGCATTTATATGATTATCCGATATTACATGCATACCTACAAGTTATTTGATTGAGAAAAACGTCGAAACTGAAAAAAAAATGGTTTTAAAAAAAAAAAAAAAATTTTTTGACCTCGACCGAGTCAGTTCTGGCCAAACGAGGTGCTTCACCTCGGTTGAACCAAGAACACCTCGACCGAGGTGGGTTAACTGAGAGTTTTCGAAAACGATTTTTGTGCTACTTATCTGGATATGATCTCAGTGAAGATCTTGTTTACTGACTGGTTTTAAATTCTTTATGTGTTTGAAAGGTTTTATAATATGTTTAAGTTGCTAAATGCTTTGTTTGAAATTATTAGCATGTTTAATACTTCGTTTTTATCCAAATTATGTTGAATTTGAAGGTTGACACCGCAGGTTAAGTTCTCTCACTTTCTTCTTGGAAAGACCAAGGCAATTCTTTTTCTTCTTCTTCTTCTTGATCATGCTTAGCCCCTCATATACATTTTGCCTCCCTTTACCTATCCGGGAATTTGGAAGCAAGCGAAGTGGTGAAAGCAAGTGGAGTTAAAGTTGAGAAGTGGCTGGAAGTGAAAGTGTTAGAAAGCAATAATAGGTTTTGGGAAGTCAATCATGAAGATGAGTAACTCGGCACCATTCACATAGCCGGGTGTTTGTGTCTTGCCAAAGTCGGATTGAGCGATATTTCTAACGGGTCATGGTATGTGCATCAAGGGTTTGATGCATCTCGAGAAACTGATGATTGCAGATTTCCTAGGCTTCGGTTATTGTGCACCTCTGTCCATGCATCCCAAAAAGTAAAGTAAAAGAAAAAGTGTGAAATAAGCAAAGCTTATTGGTGGAAGATGTTGCAAGTCGAAGTGAAAGTGAAGTTCATCCTTTTCCCGGATTCTAGCACCACATTACCTTACACACATCCCTACCCTACACGTTTCTTGACCTTTCTTTTGGGAAGACCTTGAGACCTTGAGCTTGTTGATTGACTTAGCGGTTTAAACTGGATTATACATGATTAATTTTGATAATTATGATTTATTATGCATTCTATGATTTTATGCAAAGATGAACGACTTTCCTATATTTATAAAAGGTTTTGAGCATATTGAGTTTTTTTAAATTCCATGAAGTATTCTCTTAAAGTGATCTATGATAGTTGCACACCATAAAATAATTTTGAAAGACTTTTTCATTGATTTTCATGACTTATAATCCATTCTATCTTGACTTCTATATGAGGAACTTGCTTGGGGACAAGAAAGGGCTAAGTATGGGGTATTTTGATAGCATGAATTATAGTCTATATTTTGGGGTTTGTTTGGACGTTTTATCTTTCATAATCTGCATGTTTGTATGTATACTATGTGATTTTACTACCATTTCATCTACCTTTGCGAGAATCGAGGTCTACACCTAGTTTTGTTGTAATCGTAGGTAAAATGGCACGTTTGGCATCAAAGAGGAGCAAAAGGAGTCATGAGTCATTTGGAGCTACATCCAGGGAGCATAGCCATGGATTAAAGATTTACTTTGGACCAGTTTTGAGAGATTTCACATTCAGTTATGACTCACCTCGGTTGACCAGAGATTCATCTCGACCGAGGTGATCCAGAGACGCCGACTCGACCGAGGCGAACACCTAGGACGCGGCGAGAATATTTTATTCTTGGATGAGATCTTTTAAAATTGGAAAGTGATCTTATATTTTTGGGCTTGGCTCCTGGAAGGAAGGAGATATGCAGAATCATATATTTTACCTATATTTATGGGAAAATATCTTTCTAAGATTTATTATCTTTGGAGGGTTATTTTCTTATAAAAAGGGTTGGATTTCCACAAATCCGGGATCCCGCATACAATCACGCTACACCGTCGATCAGGGTTTATAGCACGCAGCAGCAGTAGCATACTCCAGTTGGGAGAGATTCGAAGAACCTTTTTGAAGGTTGAAGGAAGATTGAAGTCTATAGCTTTTATAGCTTTTTGGAGGGTTTTGTAAGATTGTCTTCAATTCCCTCACTTGTTGTCTTCTCTTGTTGGATTGCTATCCAAGGAACGCTTTTGTTGTGATATTTGATTCAGTTATTGAAGTCTTTTTCATTAAATTCTTCTTGTTCAAATATTCACCTTCTTCCCATATATTTAATACTTTCATAATGATGATGAGTGGCTAATTTCCTTGTGTGATTCTAGGGTGATTGGCTGAAGGTTGTGGGAAAAACAATGATAGAATAATCTTAGTGCCCGTTTGGTTGGATCGGTGGAATGAAAACGGAATGGAATTGGATAAGGGTTAGGAAAGGAAATGGAAATGATGAGATTACTTTCATGTGTTAAAAGATCTCTAACCAAACGCTTTTTTTGATTGATTCGGAATCATTCCGTTACCGGGAATGATTCCTAGTGCTACCAAACGAGCCCTTAGATTCCAGTAGGATCCTCAAAGTTCGAGTCTTTAACCTTAACCCTAAGCATCTCGCTCAGTCGATGAACATCTCGGCCGGGGTGGAAACTGGCTGACCGAGGTGACTTATCTGATCCTAAACTGAGAGTTAAGTGTTAGAGTTTGCCAAATCCTATTCTTATTATACCTTTCCTGGTTCAAAGCAAGCTTAGGATGAGACTTACCCGGTAATTCCTTAGTTTGTTTACCAACGATCATAAGTGTAGGTAATAAAGGTTTATCCTTTATTGGGGTTTGAGTGTGCTTCCATCCCACCTTTGTGAGTTAGCCTGAGACTTACCCGGTAAAGGTTGATTCTATTCCCTTAGATGGTGTGTTAGTTTGAGGTTATAGTTCTTTATCTTAATTCCTTTAGACTTACCCGGTAATAGGAGTTACGGTTTTGGATTAGTGAGTAGTGAGACTTACCCGGTGATCTACTCCACTTTAGTAACACCTTCCCCACGCAAATATCTCATCTTTGTCCGCTTATCTATAGATCTTGAGTTGGAACCACAACTAGATGCTTTAATCCCTAGAATTGCATGTTTGCTTTATTGACTTCTTATTCATCTTTGACTGTGTTGATTGCTCTTGTGGTTAGTATTCACGAAGCTTACCGTTATTGACTTTGTTTCACCGAGTCCCTGTGATCGACCCCTGGAATTTTCTTGCTTTTTACTACGATTGACCCGTACACTGCGGGTTCGCATCCTTGTTTTAAGCTTAAGTCTAGGGTTATAAATTTAAAGCTTGCACACACCGTTTGGAGCGAACAAAAACATTATAATCTTAACTTTGATTCAGGAGAACACCAATATGCAACAAGCACGGGCCATTGATCTTCTACAACTTCGGGAGGAACTCTTGAAGCGAGTTCTTTATCATTTTCGTGATCCACAAAATATTTACCTTTTATTCTTGACTTGTGATTTTTCCACATGTAGTTGCACGTTCTCAAACACACATCTTTGTATTCTTCGGGAACATCCAACACATTTCTATGCAGTTTTTAAATAACAATGGTAACTCAATTATAATAAATATAAAACATGTAGAAACTATTTAATTTATCGTTAAGTTATTACGTTAACCTCTTTCCATATCCCCTCTTTGATTGACTCATCAACGGCCACCCAATCAAGAAAAGTTAGTGGTACCCTATGACAATCACGTACCATTATACCCAATTGAGACTTCAGCAGTTGCGCTCTTTCTCCGATAGCTTGGAAGTGAGAATCAAAAGAGACTTGAATTTTAACTCTCGTGTTCCACCCCGACACACCCTTACTATGCCCTCTAGTACCAGTCTCTTTTAGAGGAGCTTCTAACAAATTTAAAATATTAAGCTCATAAAAGTACAAATTTAAACAAAATAAGTCGTATAATTATAACGATACTTACCTACTTCCGGAGGAGATTGTGGTTTAAGAGATTGTGTAGGAGGAGGGGAAGGGGGAAGAGGACATGAAAGGGAAATAACATGTTGAGGTTGTGTCTACGACTGTGATGAACCATTGTGGGCATTACCTAGGTCACTTGAATCTAGAAAGCTAGACATCGATCGTGGTCTTCCACGTCCAACGATTAACTTCCTTCTCTTCATATTAACCTATAAATAGTGATTTTGCAATACTTGTATCAATGTTCAATTCCTTAATTACCGAAACAAAATCAAAGTCTTACAACTTCATCATAAAAAATGCATAAATGTTGTACTATGAAAATTTCTTATCATAGTAAGAGCAAATTTGTTGCAACAAAGGATGGTACCAAAGAAAAATCAAGTCCATAACTAAATAAACAAAAACAACACATCAAAGCAGCTAATGACATAATTCATAAGAGGCTCAATTGTCATGTAAATCGAAAATACTAAATCAAAAACTAGAAACTAAATACGTAAAAATTCATTAGTTGATGAAAAAAACAAAGATCTCAAACATCTAGACTATCAACCACATTATCAAGACTATCATCACCATCTAAATCAGCATCACTATCTAACTCATCATCACAATTCACCCCGACATCACTATCTAAATCAGCTTCAACATCTAACTCATCCACATTGTCAATGTTCACATGTAAATATTCCTTTGAATCTACTTCTCCAACATTGAGCCACCCTTGTCCTGAAGGATCGTGGTTATACCACACTTGTCGAGCTTGAGATGCCAAGATAAAAGGCTCATCATGAATTTGTTCATTTTGGTATAGTAATCATCGGAAGTTGACCAAAGTGAAGTTGAAGAGATCTTTCTTCACCCCGCTTGAAGGATGTGCCCACTCACACTTGAACGATACATACTTGATATCATATGAGTACGTAATTTTGATAATATCAATCAATCTCCCATAATATGGTACCAAATCTCCTTCTAAAGCCACACCATAATTTTACCTGGTTCGTTTGTTGTCTACACTTTTAACTTGGAAAAAGTAACCTTTGGAAGTGTACGAGGTCAGTTTTGAGGCTGAAGGAGAAGGAGGGTTAGACAAAGCTACAATCTCTTGGGATAAGGACTCGTCCCCGGAATGTTGCAAACTTTGAATCTACAATGGAATATAGTTTATTGATTAGTTCTAAATCCATGTTAAAAGTGAACTTAGTTTAAAAAAATGTTGGATTAAATACTCACATGGGCCTTAAACCATGTGGTAAACTCATTAAAATGAGTTTTCGTCACAAACTCATTATTGGCATTGGGGTTCAAAGTTGTTATGGTTCTTAGATGTTCCCTGCACATATATATGTTGTGTGAGAAATTTGTATGTTTTAGAGAAAGGAATTGTTATTACTTAAAAACATTACCTTAGATATGGTACGATCATATTAGTGTGGAACAACACCCATCGATGAATTTGTGTCCGAGTGAATTCTGTCATAATAAAGCTTTTTCCCTTCTTATCATCGTCGTCTTTCCTTCTTGGAGGTCTGTTTGACTTGCTCTCCACATCTTTGAGATATTGAGTGCAAAAATTTGTACATTCCTCCATCAAATTTCCTTTTGCAATAGATGCTTCCGGACATGCATATTGTCTTACATATTTCTTTAAAGTAAGCAAGAACCTCTCTACAGGGTACATCCAACGAAATTGCACTGCCCCACCAATTAAAGATTCTTCAGCCAGATTGATAGGAAAATGCACCATAATATCAATAAATGATGGTGGAAATATTTTCTCAAGGTCACATAAAGTTAGAATGATGCTTGAATGTGCGTCCTTCAAATTATCAACAGTATTGGTTTTTGAGCATAGCACTTTGAAAAACTTTCCTAGATCAATTAACGTTGAGACAACATTTTTTGGTAAGGAACTCCGTACACATAATGGAACCAGTTGTTGTAGTAGAATATGATAGTCATGGCTTTTTAACCCTCCAATCGACCGATCTTTTAAATTAACCCTCCGTGCAATACTAGAACAAGAACCGTCTGGCATTCTTGACTAGGACAAGCCCAATAAAAACTTATCTTTTCCATCACTATCCATCTCAAATTCAGCTCTCTCAAAATACTCAACTCCGGACTCTCTCCCTTTCACATGGTAATTTTTCCTAATTCCCAATTCTTTAAGGTCGCAGCGAGAAGCTAAATTATCCTTAGTTTTTCCTTTAACTCTCATTATCGTAGAGATGACATTTTCGGCCACATTCTTCTCAACATGCATTGCATCTATACTGTGTTGCAGTAGGTTGTCTACCCAATAAGGAAGCTCGTATAATATTCTTTTTTTTTCTTCCAATTGTGCTTCTGTTTCTCTGCCGGATCCTTTTCCACTTTCTTAGGTCCCATTTTATGTCTAATGATCATGTCTTCTTTTTTGTATTGGGTAAGCACTCCATAGGATTTCATTTGTGAGAGATATTGTGTTCCGGTCATTCAATGAGGAGGTTCTTCAAAATCTCGACCAGTGTGAAATGATTTTGCATCTCTCCGGTACCGGTGATCATAGGGTGTGAACCTTCGACCCTTTGAGTAAGACCACTTGTGCCCATTATTCAACCATGTTGATCCTGGACTCGTGTTACATTTCGGACATCCATATTCACCTTTAGTACTCCATCCGGATAAATTAGCATATGCGGGAAAATCATTAATAGTCCAAAGTAGTGCAGCACGCATTTGAAACATTTGATTGGTTGAAGCATCAAAAGTTTCTACTCCAACTTCCCATAATTGCTTTAGTTCTTCAATCAATGGCTCAAAATACACGTCTATTTTATCACCGGGACCTTTTGGTCCATCAATAAGCACCGAAAGATATATATATGGTTGCTTCAAGATGAAGATAGGGGGCAAGTTGTATGGAATTATCAAAATGGGCCAAGTACTGTGGTTCAGGTTTTGTGTCCGAAATGGATTAAATCCATCAGAGGCAATTCCTAGTTGCACATTCCTTATATCAGCTGCAAAACTAGGATGTTTAGTGTCAAGGTGCTTCCAAGCTAGAGAGTCGGCAGGATGCCTCAATACTCCGTCATCTACACGCTTCTCTACGTGCCATTTCATAAGATTTGCTGATTGTGCTGTTGCAAAAAGCCTTTGCAATCTTGGTATCAACGGAAAATATCTAGCGTGCTTTGCTGCTCTTCGTGTCCTAGATTCATTAGAATTTCTACCAATTTTCCTCCATCGAGAAGCATTGCATATCAAACATTCATCAAGGCTTGCATTTTCATTTCTAAATAACATACAATCATTAGGGCACGCATCCACTGTTTTAAAGGTAAATCCCAAATCTTTTACTAACTTCTCAACTTGATAGTAAGATTTTGAAAGATTGACACCTTCAGGCATAACCTCACTAAATATATCCAACAAATCTTTGAAAGAGTTGTCGGTCCATCCATGTAAGCTTTTCGCTTGTAAAAGGCGTACAGCAAAAGACAAGGAACTGTGTTGTTTAGAACCAAGATACAAAGGCAAGTTTGCACCTTCCATTAGTTTCGAAAACTCTTTAGTAGACTCGGTTGGGCCTAGTGTTACATGTTCACTTTCAGATGGTACAGTAGTTGTTCCTATAGCCTCTTTGACTAATCTAGTCATCTCCACGTCCATGTAACCCTTTGATTCAAGTAACAAGTCATCCTTTTGTACTGATTCCTCAATATCATCAATCATTTCACCATGTCTCGTCCAAATCTTATAAAGTACCCAAAATCCGTTATTTTAAAGATGCTCCCTCACAATTGATCTTCCAAATAAGAGTCTATTTTTACATTTTCTACAAGGGCAATATATGGTAGAACTAGCATCCTTGTTTGCATAAGCTAATTCTAAGAACTCATCTAACTTGGCAAAATATGGGACAGAGCATCTAGTTCCCCAATCAATCCAAGACTTGTCTAAAGGCATTGTAATATTGATTACACCTAACATATGAAGTTCATAAAAACGAAATAGTAACTAAATAAACTGTCAAAAACTAAATTGAAATCTAGAAGCAACAATATGAAGTGCAAAAATGAAATTAGAAAATATACAACAACAAACAATTGCATGCAATCAAGGCAGTAATGATGAGAGTTCTCCATATCCTTCTCCAAAATAAAATAAATCATGGTCAATATGCTTCAGTTATAAGAAAATATCCCTATTTTTGAAGTCGTATTCATGTTAGTGTTCATAGTAAAGAGAGGACCAACCTTTAGATGTTTGCTACTAAGTTCAGCACATTCAATATGCACCAAAATATCACAGCCGTCACAGTGCACCTATTCAATACAGAATCTCATAAATATGTTTATCAAACACAAATATATTGCCTCATAATGAACAAAATAGCAATAGACAATTAGAAACAACAAGCTGCTGATTTTTTATCAAACACAAATATATGATAATACTTAGAAAGTAAATTTTAATCAAATCTGAAAGTTAAAAAAATAGCAGCTTTTACTTGAAAGTAAATAAGTTTCAAAACACAGTAAACAAAAACCAGTAAAATTTTCCATGATAAAAAACGAGTAAAATTAGAAATTTTTTGGTTAAAAAATCAGCAGTTTTTACTGTAATTTTTTGGTTAAAAAATCAGCATTTTTTGTTTGCTAGTTAAAAAAATCAGCAGCTTACTGTTTAGTAGTTAAAAGATCAGCATTTTTTGTTTACGAGTTAAAAAATCAGCAGCTTGTTGTTTAATAGTTAAAAGATCAGCAGCAGCTTGCTGTTTACTAGTTAAAAGATCAACAACAACTTTTACTTGAAACTAAACTAATCATACAAGTTAAAAAATCAGTAACATTACAATAAAAGAACCTGTAAAAAAACAAGTAACAAAAAACACAATAAACAAAAAACAAGTAAAATCAATATAACCCAGAAAAAGAACCAGAAAAAAAAAGTAGAACCCAATAAAAAAATCAGTAAGCAAAAAACAGTAAAAAAACAAGAAACAAAAACAGTAACAAACTAGTAAAATAAACAAGATAGTTTGTACTTTGTAACAAGTTAAAAAACAAGTAAACTTTTCCAAGTTCCAACTAGTATATCAGATCAACATCTTCCAACTATTAGATCATGACAATGGGAACCAGTAAAAAAAACTGTAACAAACCAGTAAATAAATCAAGAGATACAGAAGTTGACAAAGGAACTTTCATCTTCTCCTAAAGCAGTAAAGCAATTTAGAAGCTGGTCCGGTCTAGATTACTACCAAAACAAGATAGCAAGCATCTGGGATAAGTATCAGGTACATCAATATCTTTTTACTTTTTCCCTTGATAAATTATTTCTTCCTGTTGATCATTTTTATTCTATTTCGAGATTCATTAGAAGCATGTCTTACCTGTTTCACTAAATAGGTAAAGTTAATCTCCTTTGATAGATCAATGAACCAGTTTATTTGATTGTACATCAGCTTTCTATGGTTGTAACTTCTTAATTTTTCACTAAGGTTAATAGAAAACAAAAACAACCAAAACAGAAGATATAAGAAAACAGAAACAACACCAATCATTGAACAATGCAGAAAAGACAAGAAACTAGTACCTTTACGAGAACTGGTATATTTGCTATAGTCGGGGGCCAAAGGAAGTAGTTCTAGAAGAACGAAAAAGAAATGGTCATTCCACTGAAACTCGAAATAGAAGAACCATAGGCAAAAGAATCAACCAAATTCGATGATTCCATACCTTTGTAACCGTCGAGATTGAGTGAGTCGTCTTCGAATTCAGAGAGTGCAATCCAGATGCAAGATTGAGAAGGAAAGTCGAGGATGAGGGAAGTGGACTTCGAATTCGCATCAGAGTGGGGTGTTTGAAAATTAGAATTTCACTAATTTGAGGATGGCGAAGGGAATCTATGAGAAGGAATTGAGCGGCAAAGAAGTCTAGGATGAGGGAACTAACCAGGACAAGCCGAGGATGAGGGAAGTCCCGTCTTTTTAACTTAATTAGGTAGATATTAAAATTATATATATACCTTTTAACTTAATTAATTAAATATATAAAGTTCTAAGCTATTTAAAGATATTGGATTAAAAAGAGGTAAAATATCTTTTGATTTAATTAGATAGAGGATTGGTTTATTTAAAGATATAAGATTTAAATATGTAAAGTATTTTTAATTTAATGATATAAGATTAAAAATAGGTGAAGTATTTTTAATTTAAAGATATAAAATTAAAAGATATGAATTTCACCCTCTATATAATTATATCACTATTTTTATAGATAATTTATGCTAAAAATAGTAATAAAACTCTCGATATAATTCTTGACGTCCAAGTATTAGATTGAATTAGTGAAATATGACATTCAAGGCATTTATTTAACATGAGTATGATAAATAAGTTTTAAATTATGGGGTATTGTATTTTCTTGTATAGGATGTTGTCTTATTGTACAATCATATATTATGAGGTGACTTTAAATATAGCTTGTATGGTAAATTTTACATACTTTTAATGAAGGAGGTAATTACTTAATTATATAGAAAAAAAAAACAAATGTTAGTAGAAGTTATTCATATAAGAGGGGTGATTAAAATTAAGTTTGATTAAAGAATTTGAACAAATGATGCATAAGTGATGGTTGTAGAAGAAGAATGATCATAACAATAATAAAATTGCTTTATACATATATAGTGCAAATGATGGAGAAAATCTTTATTTTTGGGCAATAAAGATTGTATTATTATTGTTAATTAGATGTTTTTGAAATTTTAAGATTACATAGGGTGATAAAGTAAAGTTTGATCAATGAAGGAGGTAATTACTTAATTTTATTTAACAAAGATAAATGTTAGTAGAGATAATTCATACAAGAGGGGTGATTATTTGAGGTTTGAATAAAGAATTTGAACAAAGATTGCATAAGTGAAGGTTGTAGAAAAAGAACGATCATAAAAATAAGAAAATTGCTATTATTTTTGGGCAACAAAGATTGTCTTGTTGTTGTTTATTAGATTTGTTTTGAAATTTTTTTGATTACATATAAGAGGGGTGATTAAATAAAATTTGATTAATGAAGGAGATAATTACTAAAAATTATATTGAACAAAGAAAAATATTAGTAGAAATTATTCATATAAGAGGGGTGATTTTCATATAAGAGGGGTGATTAAAGAAATCTTTAAAAGATAAAAGGCTTTTAAATCAAGACCGTATTAAGAAGATCGATATATTCGAACTTCTTCCAAGTAATTGAGGTACAGAGATAATTATTGCATTGTGAAGTATATCCTAAAGATCAATATCTTTCTATTTATTTCAAATACGTATCTAAATATATTTAACTTACTAACTTTTTCTTAAAGATATAATTATTTTTCAAATTTTGGCCGGTAAAGCAAGTTGATATATTACATTGAGAAGATAGAGAAGAAAAATACCAAGTGGGATAGTGCAAAGTTGGATGAGTTTGACCGGTAAAGCTAGTTGTAATAGAGAAGATGACCTTTTACGATGACATCAATTATTCCGTCACAAATAACCCCACATTTGTGACGGCACAAATTATCGTCATTGTCCCGTCACATATAACCCCACATTTTGCGACAACACAAATTACCGTCAATGTGCCGTCACAAATAACCTATCCTTTTGTCACGGCACAATTTGTCGTCGTTGTGCAATACATCCTTTTTCGACGGCTCCAACTGCCGTCGTTGTGCCGTCACAAATAACCCATCTTTTTCGCGATGACACAAGCTACCGTCGTTGTGCCATCACCAATAACCCATCCTTTTTTGTGACGGCACAAGTTGCCGTCGTTGTGCCGTCGTAAAAAAATGGGCAATAGTTACGACACTAGTATTGTCGCTATGCCGTCACAAAAATCACCCCATTAACGGCGGCAAATACTTGCCGTGGCAAATTGCGGTCGCAAAATTTTTTTATTTTTGTAGTGATTCCCGTTGGTACAAGGGGAGAGAGGCATGTTTCGACGTATTCTCGTGCCACAAACTAAGTTGAACTAGTACTGGAATAACGTAATAAAGATAAAAACCGGATTGTGTGCAAGCATGTTGTGCGTTTATAAGTATCTTATATGTGTATGTGCCTTTACAATTCTATCTAAAGCTTAGAATGTTAGCCAACGGTTTTATACCGCCTTGTAGATGCCTTGTAGGTTAGGGATGCCACCGACTGACTTGGAGGAGTGGGCAGCCGGGGTTCCCGTACATTATAGGATGGAGATGGGATTTATATTATGTTTTGTTGTCGTATGTACTCTCGTTATAGATCTATGTTGTTTTGATAACTCGGTTGGAGTTTCGGCTTTGTATCGTATTTCGGATTATGTTACATTGTAATAAAACTTTTCCGTTTTGCCTTTTATTTGTGTCTTGTTGCAAGATCCGGTGAAATTGTTCAAACTAAGGGTTAGGACCCATTGTGAAGTCCTAACCCGTAGCATCACGAGTTCTACAGATTTTGTAACACCCCAGATTCTTGGAACTCGAGGAGTTACTAGTTAGGACCTCACATTGGATCCTGACCTTGGTTTAAACTTTACTAGGATCTTACAACAAGGCAAAAATGTATTTAAATTCTTTGAAAAAACCAAACAGTATTTGTATGAATGAACAACCCATGACAGCCTTACAAAACATATATATACATAACATGCATACCGAATGGAAGACTCCCCCATCCCCATCTAATGAGTACGTGGACCCGGCTAACCATCTTTTTCGGATCTCTGTGCAATTGTCTATCTCTACAAAATCTACAATATGGAATAACCGTTAACTAACAATCCAAATATAAATAGAATAAAGATAGCACAAACACATCCAAGGTAACATAAACACTCATCATGCTGGCACACAATCCGATTATTATTTGATAGCTTAGGTGATTCACTTTATTCCATTTTAAAGTTATGGCACGAGAAATCTAAGATTTCTCGCCTCCGTTCCTTATCCAACTGGTGTGGGTCTAGCACACCTCCGCCGGTAGCATCACCACAAACCAAGTCTAGACTAGTCCCTAAAGAAACCCCCAGGGCCCTCAGGCCAACTCAGCAGAATGCCACCGCCCGTTACTCTTAGGCCAAATATGTTGGTCGGTCGATAATTAATAATAAGTACAATTATAAAAACATAATTCAAACACCACTATGATTATTCACACTCATATCCAGAAGCTAGCTAAGTAAGCCCAAAGGACTTACCTGAATCAATCTTGACTCTCAAAATCTCAACCCAATCAGCAACCGTAGATTCCTCAAATGCCTGTCACAAGAGGCAAGTGGATCAAAATATTTCCAATACACTTAGAAGTTAATGACTTCTAAGATATAAGATTCTAACAGAACAGAAATTACTAAAATACCCTCCTAGGGTAGAATGACCATTTTACCCTTGGTTTCGAAACTTCTAAAAATCCCATAAAATATGTCTATCCTCTTCTTTGGGACAAAATTTCATATTCTAACTTTTAAGAATGAGTTTAGATAGAAACTAGAAAGAAACACACATTATCCTCACTTCTCAAAAAGGTAACCTAGGGTCCAACTTTAGCCTATGGTACGAGCCCTGAATAAAAATATAAAAATTCTAACAAAACTCTCTAAGTCTTCTATGCTATGCACTCTATCCATAGAAGCAAGAATTTCACAAAAATACCTAGTAACCACTTCTGCACAAATTCCCAAAGTCGGTTCCAAAACTAGAAATTCACACCTGGCCAAAACTAGGTATTTCTGAATTGCTCAACCAGTCAACTTTGAATCTTCATAAAATCACATCTAACCGTTGGATCAACCTCAATTGTTCATACACCATTTTATGTATGAAACTCTATAACATACTAAAAACTGAACGGTGGATTATATTTCTAAGGTATCTAAACTTAAGTTCAAACATGACTGGACAAAACATTATATTTCCAGCACTTAGAAAATTTCAGAAACATCCTGAAAAACTGCTTACAGCCTCGACTTTGAAAAATCATAAATCCTAAACCTCTTGATGAAATCCTCTCAAATTTTGATATATAATACTATGTAATCCTAACTATGAGATATCCGAAATTCAAGTCCAACAGAGATCAAAAGCCTATTTAAAACTATCTAACAAAACTGCATCACATGCAGTTTTTCTCAGCACTCAGTACACCTATAAAAACTGCATGAGGAGCCAACTTTGGAACACCATATCTCTCAAACTGTAACTCGGATTCCTCTAAAAGTTTAGTATAATTTACTATGCAACATCGTCTATGACATATCCGAAAACCAGCCAAAAGAGAAGAGTCTAGCTTATCCAAAATTAGACACGAACTTGACTGTTCAACACTTCCGAAAACTAGGAAAACGCATGATTCTGTACAGCTCTCCTACGGTTGTTCTGAGTAGGTTTAAAAGACGAAATTGGTACACGCCTTACCCGATTCCGAGACTCGAAGGCACGGGAAAGACATCACCAAGGTTATTGTGGAGCGGATGTGGGCTGGCCTGCTGGAGTGGACAGAAGAGAAGCGAGCCCACTAGTGCTGCGTTTGGGTCGACAGAAGGAGAAGCAGCCGGTCCTGGGTGCCGATTTGGGTCGACAGAAGAGGGAAACCGCAGGAGTCGACTGATGTCACAGAGAAGCAAACTGCAAGGAGGAGGGCTTGCTACTGCGTTGTCGACATTGCTGTTGCGTGCAAGGAAGAGGGCTTCAGCCTGCTGCGTCCACGAGAGTCGGCTGCGTGTCTTGGTGGTTGACAGTTGCGTGCAGGAAGAGAAGGCGTGGGTGAAGAGGACGGCGCCGGCTATAAGTGTGGTATTATGTTGGCGGTTTCAGACGTCCAAGAGGAGCCTGTTGTGGCCGCCGAAGTGTAGGAGGAGGGGAGGTGAAAGCAGGAATCCATGGCAGCGTGATGGGGAGAGAGATGAAGGAAAGGCGCTGCTAGGGCAAAGTGAGGGGAAAGAGAGAAGTGTTAGCAGCAGGAGGGAGGTAAGGTGAGGTTGGTGATAGGCTGCTCCCTGTCGGGCCCAGGTGGCACGTCTTCATGGGCCTCAATATTTTGTCTTCCTAATGGGCCCCGATGGTGTGCTTTATAATTATGAACTCTTTAACGGGTTGAGAAAAAGGTAAAAACGGTTTTACGTATTTTAAGTGAGTAAGAAAATTCTCACATAAAATAATAAAATATCAACAAAATCTGTGTCACATAAAATGACAAATATGACGGAAAGGTCCAAACCGCTCGAGTTCCGATTTGTCTCGGAAACAAACGGAAATTGAATTCCAAATGTTACATCAGTTCCCCCTTAAAATAAGTTTTGTCCCAAAACTTGAAAGAAGACCTCATAAAGATGGAGTCCGTACGAAAGAATTAAAGCGGCGGAAAGAGTCATGAACAGTTAAGTTCTGATTTGTTTCTCAGATAGCCGGAAGTAAAATTTCCGGATATTACAAATTTGGGGTGTTATAGAGATCGGGTCGGGTAGTAACATGTCCGGGTTTAAATCGGGTCAGGTTCAAAATAGGCTTGTTTTTAAAAGCTGTATGTCTCGGGTCGGATCGGTTTGGGTCGGGTACCAATTGCTCGGGTTGGAATGTGTTTCAAGTAGTCTCGGTTCTTTGTTCATAACGGATCAGTTTAATCCGGTTCTTGGGTCATTTCGGATCGGGTTACTTCAGTATTTAATCGTTTTGGTAGAAATGTCAATTGGGACGGGTTAATCTGGTTGAAAGTCGGGTTAACTTATGTTTGGGTTGGAAGTCGGGTAATTTCGGAAGGGTCTATTAGATATTACACTTAAAAATTATTTAAACAAGTGATAATTATCGAAGACATTGATTTTTGTAAATATGATTATAAGTTTTTATTTTGTTTAAAATACATTATTTTATTTTTGGATTTTTTCTCTTGGTGCCATCAAGGTTTGGACTTTTCCTCTTGGTATCCACTAAGTTTCAAAATTTCTCTTGGTGCCCTCAAGGTTCCATTTGTTTCCTCTTTATACCCATTCTTAATACTATATGTTTTATTTTCTAGACTCTTAAAAATTTTAAAAAATATTTTTTTAATAATTATTATTAACATAAATTATATATATTTTTTAAATCGAAAGTAAAAAGTAAAAAAGATATTCTAATTCGAAAATAAAGAAATATATTTATTTTGAAAAATAAAAAAATATATATATAAACTATTTCTATTATAAATTTATTAATTAAGGTCGTAATTTATTTTAAATTTACTTTTTCTAATTTTTTTTGATAATTTTTTAATGAATTTTAATGTAATATATTAAGAATGGGTATAAAGAGGAAACAAATGGAACCTTGAGGGCACCAAGAGGAAGTTTGAAACTTAGTGAATAACAAGAGGAAAAGTCCAAACCTTGATGGCACCAAGAGGAAAAATCCTTTATTCTTTAGATAAATTAACTCTTTATGATAGTAATACAAATATATTTTTATACTTTAACATCCTCATATTAAGACAATATCTTATGTAAGATATTTTTTTGGAAAGAGAATAAATGTTTTGTAACACTCCGAATCCGCGGGACTCGGGATACTACGAGCGGAGACCTCACAATGGGTCCCAACCTTTAGCGTGACAACAATTTCACCGGAACTTGCAACAAGGCACAAATAAAGGTCAAAACCGAAATACATTTTTATGCAATGTTATGAAACCCGAAAATAAAAGAAAGGAAACACTTCAGCCGTCCTTACAACAACATCAACACAATATACAATAACAACAACACAATAACTCCAAAACCCAACTCAACCTAAAATGTACGGAACCCCGGTTTCCCACTCCTCCGGATCACTTGGACACATCCTATCCTGCACATCAACTACAATAGTCGGTATAAAACCGTTAGCTCACATTCTAGGCATTATAAAGATTATATGACACAAACACATACATGAGAACACAAGGCACACAACATGAACATTCATTCCATAATATCTTTTTAGGTCGATCCATATCTAATTCATTTGTTTCAAGTGTGAGACAAGAGTCTTATAACTCTTGCCTCTGTCCCCGTGTCACCAACAGGAGTGTGGCGGCGCCCAACCCGTATACCCTGAGGGAGTGATGAAGAAGTCCGCTCGTATACCGTGTATGGCCTGGTCGCAGAAATCCCCCCAGTCTCCCTCGGGAAACTGAGCGGTGATGTCACCGCCCGATAATAATAATAGTAGTAACGATGGGCCAATAAATAAGGTCAAGTAAATCCTAATTTATTTTCATGCTTAAGAGCGGTAAACACACACCACCATATATATCCAAATAAGGCATAAAAGCGGCTAAGTAAGTCCGAGGACTTACCTCGTCTAAAAGCTACCCGAAACCGATAACTCTCTCCGAAGGAATATAACCAAAGCCTATTCAAGACAAGACATGATAATCAACAACTACTCATGAAAGTTAGAAGTCCTTAGACTTCTAGTATTACATACTCTTATTAGGTCACACTCTCTCATAATCTAGGGTACGCTCCTAGCCCTCATAAACTCACGAGATCTCAACTATAACCACATGCTAGGATACTTCCATCCTAACTCCACAATCTCAACAAACTCATACTCACAACCTCAACAAAGCTTACATGATAACATACACACCTCAATCCTTAGAACGTTCAAACCATCCTCAAATCCTCACCTATAGTTCAAAGCCACTACTTGGCATTTCCACTAAGTTATGCTAGATCTATCCTAGCATGATACTAATACTAAACATGACTAGATCGAGGAAAAAGGTAACTCCCACGACGTCAAAAGACGGAAGACGGTCTATGGATGTCGACTTGGACTCATTAGGTCTTTATCGGGACGCTTCCGAACCTAACACCAAAACTAGACAAATTTAGTTCATACGCTAAAGTTGATCGGAAGATATGTATATAATATATATAATTCTAAGAAAAATCCCGGTTTCAAAAGGCCACGTTAAATCCCGGAAAAACCCTTCCGGTAAAAATACAAAATTTTAGGAACTTGGTTGTAGAACCCCAATCAATACTTTGAGCAATAAATCGAATTTAAATCTAATAAGGGCGTAAAATATAGCATTTCAATACAAGAATATCCCATAATCAAAATCCAAGGTTCCAAGCCGTTAATCCATTTCCGGGGCAAAATCCGTCACATCACAAACATGCATCTTAATTCCGCAATAAAATCTTCGGGCCATAAATACGGAACTCAAGAATTTATACCATTTCCGAAAACCAGTTTTGGGCAAAACCACAAATATAATCCAGCAGGGGCATAAAAACATATTTCCGAAACTTGCGCCATTTTCCATAATTAATTTTCTATAGGGGTATCAAATACAACTTCTAAAATTTCGGGTCATTACTGCGATTATCCAACAATTAGGCACAAAGTGTAATAAACAGCAAAGACAGGGCCGAAATTGGAATAACCCCAAAGCTCCTTCTTCTTCAACCTAATTGAACGCGACAGAGGAAACTCAAGGAAGGGGAAAAAATTGATCTGGTGGCTG
The DNA here is from genome assembly GCA_033239125.1 of Fagopyrum homotropicum. Classification (NCBI taxonomy): domain Eukaryota; kingdom Viridiplantae; phylum Streptophyta; class Magnoliopsida; order Caryophyllales; family Polygonaceae; genus Fagopyrum; species Fagopyrum homotropicum. Next base: position 68,730,302 of record BSWB01000005.1, read on the forward strand.
CATCGGCGGAGGAAGGAAGAGGCGGCCAACGTCGGTGCAGAGGGAGGAAGGGACGGCGGTGCATGGCGGTCCAAGGCTCTATACGGACGGCTTCCGGGCGACACGCGAGAACAAAGAGAAGGGGAGGACGGGAGAAGCGGCTATCGATCCGATCTCCGTTGGTGTGACTGCTGCAAGTGAAGAAGGGTGTCAGAGAGGAAGAAAGCGAGACGGCATCGGTGAGGGTTTAACGACATGGCTCTCCTTGGTGGTTGCGAGAGAAGTCGGTGCAGGGCCACTTGCTGCGTCGAGATAGAAGAGGTAGGGTTGGGTTGTTGATAGTGAAGGTGGGATGGATTGTGAGAGAGTGAGGGAGAAGAAGAATACAGAAGGGTAGATGGGAGCGGGGGGTCGGGCTAGGTAGATGGCTGCTCAAAGCTACAACAGACCCATGGCCAACGTCAGACTAGAAGGGGCGAAGGGTCAGCTCACTATCCGGGAGAGAGGGGAAATAAAAGAGAAAAGAATAAAGAAAAGAAATTAGAGAACGAAAATACTCTCGATTGAAATTAATCGGAATGGAAGTTTCGGATCGAAAAAACTTTTTCGAACTCTTCAAAAAAAAAAGATACGGGAAATATATGTGGATCGAATATATAAATAAATACTCGTAAAAAAATTTGGGCTAATAAAATAGCATTAAAAATAGGGCAAACCTTCTAATCTTACAACCAAACTACTCGAACTTGTTATGCGTCAAACTACTCGAAAAACGCGCCAAAAATTTAGGGCGTTACATCAGATCCCTCTAAAAAAATGTTTTTTCCCGAAACTTGCTATGCGTCGAACTTCTCGGTCCCTAAGATTGAGGTATGATCTCTTAAACTAGGGAGGCTTAAACCTTCTAATCTTACACACAAACTACTCGAACTACCAATGCAAGATATATATATATATATAGCACATTCCCGCATATGGCACAAATTACATAAAACATCACCCATGCACATAGCTCAACTAAGAGAAGAATTAGGTCTAACCCGTCGATTCTATCGGTGCTACAAGCTCACCGGAAAACTCAACCAAATATACTATCCTCCAACTTTCTATTAGCCTCATTGGTTCTTCGACTGTTACTAACTCATCAAGACCGGTAATATTTCTTGGGTCATTGTTACGCTCAGGATGTGATACGCAATGGGTTTTAAATTTATACTCGTTATATTTATCCTAACTCCTAGCGAACCCGCAGTGTACGGGACGTTTGTAGTAGGGATAGTATTCCGAGGTCGAACACAAAGACTAAGGTGAGATTGATTCGATTAATGATCAAGTTTAGTGAAGATCTGGTCTAAGAAGAAAGAAAGAAATAAAGGAATGAAAAATCTCAATATTTTTTGTGGGTTTTTAGGTGATCTATCAAAGAATCACAAATCATGCAAAATGAACAATCAACTATGCTAACAAATCAACACAAACAAACAAGTTAAAACAAGATATAGATTAAAGAGAGAGAAAGCGGATTCTAGGGATTGGAAGTTCCGGTTATGGCATAGGACTCAAGCTATCTAATCATTCCTTGGATTAACTATGATATGTTGGGAGTAAGTGTTTCTAGATTGGGATCAATCACCGGGTAGGTCTCATGATCCACTAATCCATCCCTAAGATCTCATTACCGGGTAAGTCTCTAAGAACCTAAGGGACGGAATTCTACACAAACCGGATTGTCACCTAGAGATCTAACCTATCCTTACCGGGTAAGTCTCGAAAGGGTTAGTCCTAAGCAACTATCCTAGCACACTTAGTCCAATGGCGGCTTATGAGGCTCACCACTACCTAGGGTTTGTCATCTTTGAAATCTAAGAGTAAGAATCACCGGGTAGGTCTCTTCTAACACTTAGTTGCTAACACTAGGTCACCCTAGGGTAGATTTATCTCAACAAACACTAGGGTTTCAACATTCTAACAAAACCAAAGCTAGATCCATCGAACTAGGGAGAATTACGGTTTGTTCTATCAAGTCAACGGCCGTGGTTTGACATGAACAATCCGTGGACTTCAACAGAGGCTACGTCCAAGTAAGTGACTCATCCAAGGGCAACGGCATTGGTGTACAAAAGCCGAAACCTTGGTGATTAGCCATCCTCGGGCTTTTTCTATTTCTCGAGGTGCATCCACACCGGGCACACATACCAAAGCTCGTTAGGACTATTGGTTTATTTGACTTTGGCAAGGCACCAACACCCGATTATGTGAAGTGTATCGAGTTACTTGTCATTTAAGCCAATGTCCCCAAACCTTTGTTTTTGTCTACACTTTCACAACAAATTCAGCGTTTTATTCATGACATTCTTTCATCAACATCTTCACCCCACACTTGCTTTTCACACACATCAACACACTAACATGCTTCTATTCCCGGATGGGTCAAAAGAGGTCAAATTTATATCGATTGAGGTGCTCAAACAATCATGATCAATATGAGAATTAGAGGAAGATGAATTGCCTCATTCATTCCTAGATGGTGTGCAAGAACTAGCATGTAATTTCGACCTTCAATGCTCAATCCATTCTAGGCAAACATCATGATCACAAATCATTCATGGGATTCAAGAGAAGTACTTCAAGTCCACATATGCATTCATCAATTTAACACATAAGGCCATCCATAGCCAATCCACAAGACAAGATTCATCATTAGGGTCATATCCAAGCCTAGAAAGCACAAAATTTTTTTAAATTTTCTGATTTTTATGGGATTTTCGAAATGAATATATACAATGCAAGACATGTGCAAATATTAAACTACCCTAGATGCTCATCATGCAAAGGATCATGCAAACCCCACCCCATACTTAGAAACACATTGTCCCCAATGTGTAAATGAAGTAAAGAAGAGTGAAAGAAGGTTCTCACAATGTAAAAATGGTTTGCTATGGTATTTGGGATTCTCAAGTGGAATTGATGTTGGATGATCCTATCAACCATGGTAGAGAGCTCTAAGTATTCATCAAGGCGTCGGGACCCGCGCTAGGCACCGCTAGCCATCCAAGTTCCGCGTCCGCTCCACCCATAATTGATGAGGGGTTCATCATCATCATTCACTTGCCAAGCAAGGCTTCCAATGCTACCAAGATTCTAACACACACAAAGCACACACAAAAACAGAAAAATCTAAAACAAAAACAAAACGAGAAAAGGAAAACGTTACCAATGGGTTGCCTCCCACCAAGCGCTTCTTTAAGGTCATTAGCTTGACCAAACTCGGGGGCGTCTCATTCTAGGTGAAGTGGGGCAATCATATCTACCGGAGCTCCCGGGACATACTTCTTCAACCGGTGCCTGTTCACCTTGAAATCTCCACAATGCTCCCCTCCTATCTCAATAGCTCCATGGGGGAAGATCTTCTTCACCATATATGGCCTGGTCCATCTTGATTTTAGTTTTCCGGGGAAAAGCCGCAGCCTTGAGTTGAAGAGAAGGACAAGGTCGCCTTCCCTCAACTCCTTCGGGATGAGGCGTTTGTCATGCCACCTTTTGGTTCTCTCCTTGTAGATCCGGGCATTCTCATAGGCATCCAACCGGATCTCCTCAAGGGCATTCAAGTCAAGCAACCTCTTTTCTCCCGCCTCCTTGAGGTCAAAATTTAGCCACTTAATGGCCCAATAAGCTCTATGCTCCATTTCTACCGGAAGGTGGCAAGACTTGCCATAGACTAACTTGTAGGGAGTGGTGCCAATTGGTGTCTTGAAAGCGGTTCTATATGCCCACAAGGCATCATCGAGCTTCATAGCCCAATCCTTTCTTGTCCTAGAGACCGTCTTCTCAAGTATCTCTTTTATCTCCCGGTTGGAGATCTCCACTTGGCCACTAGTTTGGGGATGGTAAGGTGTTGCCACCTTATGAGTCACCCCATACTTAGCCAAAAGTGCTCCAAAGTTCCTATTGGTGAAGTGTTTTCCTCCATCACTTATGATCACCCTTGGTGTTCCAAACCTAGGGAAGATCACTCGGTTGAAGAATCGCACCACAACCTTGGCGTCATTTGTAGGAGAGGCGATTGCCTCCACCCATCTCGAAACATAGTCAACCGCCAATAGGATGTAGAGGTTGCCACATGAAGAAGGGAATGGTCCCATGAAGTCCACACCCCACACATCAAATATTTCCACTTCTTGTATGTTGTTCAAGGGCATCTCATTCCTCCTTGAGATGTTGCCCGTCCTTTGGCAAGCATCACAAGCTACCGCAAAGCTTTGCACATCCTTGAACAAACTTGGCCAAAAGAAGCCCGATTGCAACACCTTCGCACATGTCTTGTGTGAGCTAGCATGCCCTCCACATGGCAAGGAATGACAATGGCGGATCACACTCTCCACCTCATCCTCTGGTATGCATCTTCTAAACATTCCATCCGGCACTCTCTTGAACAAAAGCGGTTCACTCCAATAGTAGTGCCTCACATCCTTGAAGAACTTCTTCCTTTGGGCATATATGTCAAACCGGGAGGCACTTCCTCACACACTAAGTAGTTCACAATGTCGGCAAACCATGGCTCGCTTCCTCTAGATACTTAGAACAAGCATTCTTCCACCATTTATAATTGCTCATCCCGGAATGAATCATCAATCGGGATGTCATCTCTTTCAAGCTCCAATGGTGGGAGTCTACTAAGGTGATCTGCCACGGAGTTTTCGGATCCCTTCTTGTCCCGGATTTCCAAATCAAACTCTTGAAGCAGAAGGATCCACCGAATCAACCTAGGCTTGGCATCCTTCTTGGTAAGTAGATAACGGATCGCAGCATGATCCGTATAAACTATGACCTTCGCTCCAACAAGATATGAGCAGAACTTCTCAAATGCATACACAACCGCTAGCAACTCCTTCTCGGTGGTAGCATAATTGAGTTGGGCATCATCTAGCGTCTTGCTAGCATAATAAATGGCATGAGTGCGCCCATCTTTCCTTTGCCCCAAAACAGCCCCAACGGCTACATCGCTCGCATCACACATGATCTCAAATGGTAGGCTCCAATCCGGAGGTTGCATGATAGGTGCGGAGATCAAGGCGTCCTTCAACCTACAAAAAGCCTCAAGGCAATCTTTGGAGAAAACAAATTCAACATCCTTCATTAGTAGGTTAGTGAGAGGCTTAGAAATTTTAGAGAAGTCTTGAATAAACCTCCGGTAAAAACCGGCATGCCCTAAGAAACTCCTTACCCCTTTCACCGAGGTAGGTGGTGGCAACTTCTCTATCGTTTCAATCTTGGCCCTATCAACCTCAATTCCACGGTTGGACACCAAGTGTCCCAATACAATACCTTCACTTACCATGAAGTGGCATTTTTCCCAATTCAAGACAAGATTTGTCTCCTCACATCTTTGCAATACTAATGACAAGTTAGCCAAGCAATTATCAAAAGAAGAACCATAAACAGAGAAATCATCCATGAACACTTCCATGATATTTTCAATGTATTCTGAAAAGATAGCCATCATACACCTTTGGAAGGTGGCGGGTGCATTACACAACCCAAATGGCATTCTCCTATATGCAAAAGTTCCGCATGGACATGTAAAGGTGGTTTTCTCTTGGTCATTGAGGTGGATAGGGATTTGGAAGAATCCGCTATAGCCATCTAGGTAGCAAAAGTGAGAATGTTGAGCTAACCTCTCTAGCATTTGGTCAATGAAAGGAAGAGGGAAGTGATCTTTCCTAGAGGCCATGTTAAGCTTGCTATAGTCAATGCACATCCTCCATCCCGTAACCGTCCTAGTCGGGATTAGTTCATTGTTCTCATTAGTCACTACGGTCATCCCACCCTTCTTAGGAACTACATGAACGGGACTAACCCACTTACTATCCGAGATAGGGTAGATTATCCCCGCATCTAGCAACTTAATGATCTCCTTTTTGACTACCTCTTTCATTATAGGATTCAATCTCCTTTGATGTTCAATAGAGGGTTTATGGTTATCTTCCATCAATATATTATGCATGCACAAAGAAGGTTTAATGCCAACCAAATCATCAATAGTATAGCCAATGGCTTTCCTATGCAATCTTAGTTCATGCAACAACTTAGCAAGTTCATCATCATTCAAGCATGCACTCACAATTACCGGATATGTAGAATTATCACCAAGAAAAACATACTTTAAATGAGAGGGAAGGGGTTTAAGTTCAAGTTTAGGAGGACCTTTGTCGAGTGGAGACGATCCAAATAACGTTGGATGAGATGAATCCAAAGCAAATGAAGACCCTCCAAGGCTCCTTGGAGCTTGTTCATCATCAAGAGCTGCTGTTGGGGAAACCACGGCCAACTCCACGGTTGGCTCCACTTCCACGGCCGTGGACCTTGCCAGGCTTGTTTGTTGAGGCTTTACAGAGAGTTCTACGGCCGTGGAACCACTTCCACGCCCGTGGAACTTACAGTTGTTCAGCATGTCTTCGTGAACCTCAAATCCAACTCTTGTCTCCTTTTCTAGTGCTTCCAAGGCCTTGATTTCTTCATTGCAAGCCTCCTCAACACCTTCCTCCATCATACTTAGGGTAAGAACCTTCTCTAAGGGGTCCTTGATCAAGATCGAGCTCACAACTTCTCTAGACTCCCCTTGCTCGACTATGTTGAAGAGATCCTCATCAAGGGCTGGCCCTTTCATCATTGTGGACAACTTGAACTTAATGTTCTCTTCTCCAATGTTGAAGGAGAGGATCCCATTCTTGCAATCCACTAGGCATCCGGAAGTGGCTAGGAAAGGCCTTCCTAAGATGATGGGAACCGGATAGTCCGCCGGAATATCCAAGACAACAAAATCAATCGGCACATAGAACTTCCCTAGTTGCACCGGAATGTCTTCTAAGATCCCTACCGGATGAGTGATAGATTGGTCCGCCATATAGAGGGTCATCTTGACCGGTTTTGGCTCTCCTAGCCCAACCTTGTTGCATAGTGCAAGCGGTATGATGCTTACACTCACCCCAAGATCGCAAAGGGCTTCATACTTCACATCCCCCACTCCAATTGGAACACAAAAGGAACCCGGATCTCTTAGCTTAGGAGGCATCTCCTCCTTCATTGTTTGGATCAATTCCGAGGACCTCTTAGTCATCATCACTTCCCCATACTCCTCCAACTTCCTTTTGTTGGAGAGTATTTCCTTCAAGAACTTGCCATATACCGGCATTCCTAAAATAGCATCCATGAACGGAATATTAATATGCAATTTGGACATAAGTTCAAGGAATTTACCAAAGTGCTTGTCCAAGCGAGCTCTTGCTCGTGATTGTGGGAACGGTAGTGGCGGTTTGTATGGAGGCGGTGCCACATATGTTGGCTCAACATCCTTGCTCTTGCCTCCATCTTCTTGCAATTTTTCCTCTTCTACCGCTACTTGCTTCCCTTTAGCATTGTCCTTGGGCAAAGGATCTTTCATACTCAACCCGCTCCTTGTTGTAATGGCCAACACTTGGCCTCTTGGGTTGTCTTCGGTCCTTCCGGGAAGCTTTCCCGGATCTCTATGGGCTTCACCCGCCTTCTGGAAAACTTGTGCTTCCAAAACCTTTTGAGCTTTAGAGATTGAAGTCACCGTGCTCTCAAGACCACTCAACCTTCCAAACAATTGCTCAAACATCATTTCGGTTCTATCCTTTGGAGGTTGAGTAAATCCGGGTGGAGGTTCTTGTCAAGCTTTTGGTGGTGGAGTTGTGCTTGTGGAAGCGGGAGGGTTCAAGGCTCCATCCGGGTTAGAGTAAAAAAACCCGGGATGGTTGTGGTTGGGCCGGTAATTGTTGAATTGCCGGTTGTTGTTGAAATTCCTTGGGCCTTGATAGTTGTTGTTGTAGTTGCCCCTCCCCATGTAATTCACATCTTCCTCCTTGGAAGACAGATTAGCTTGCACTTGAGGAGTTGCTTGGTTCTTCAAAGTTGTATCACACAACTCCCTCAAAGATTTTAGCTCGTTGTTGATGGCGTCAAGCTTGAAATTGCTCATGGTGACTTCACTCACCTCATATGCTCCCGCCTTTCTCCCTTCACTCTTCCTATGGGAGTATTTCTCAATCACTAGAGCTTGTTTCTCCACAAATTCCCAAGCATCATCCACATGCTTTTCCATGAAAGTCCCACCGGAAAGAGATTGAAGCTTGAATTTGCTATCTTCATCAAGTCCTTTGAAGTAGATCTCCAATAGCTCAATTTTCGGTATGCCATGGTGTGGACAATCTAGGAGAAGATCTTTGAACCTCTCCCAAGACTTGAATAAACTCTCTCTATCCTTCATCACGAAGGCATTGATCTTCCCTCTTAACTCGGTAGTCTTGGAAAGTGGGAAGAAATTAGTCAAAACTCGGTTGTCATCTCCTCCCAAGTACCAACTCGCCCTTGTGGAATAGATTGATACCAAGTCAAAGCTTTATCCTTAAGAGAGAAGGAGAAAGCCCTAAGCTTATGGTTGTTGCTCTCCAATCTAGGCGGTCTAAGAGTCTCCATCAAGATCTCATAGTTCATCAAGTGTTGATGAGGAGACTCTCCTTCCATCCCTCCAAATTGATTATGCCGGATCATTTGTAGAACTTGAGGGCGGAGTTCGTAATCATGGGCTGCGGGATCTCCTAAGTTCACACCCGGACGGTGTGCTCTTTGTGCCGGATCCATACGTTGCCCCAACGTTTGTGGCTCTTCCATAGCAATGGGCACAACCCTAATATTCACCGCCGCCGGCTGCGGTTGTGGTGGAGGTGGAGGAGGTTGTTGACGGTTAAGCTCTCTTTGCACAAGAGCTTGCCTAATCTCCTCAATCTCCCTCCTAGTTGCCTCTTGCCTCTCATTGGCAAGTCTCCTTTCATTCTCCAAAGCTTCATCCCTTATCCTAATTTGCTCTAAAGCCTCATCCAACTCAGCTTGGAGATCTCTTCCGGCCATCTCTTTTCCCTTTTTAATGCTCTTGGATCTAGATCTAAGGGTTTTCTCCGGTTCGGGATCGAATGGAGCTAAATCCTTGCCACGAGATCTTCGCATACACCTAAAGAGTGAGATGTCCTGAAAAGCAAAGACACAAACCAAAAAGAGATCAAAAGTAACAAGAAAGATCACCACTACGATCAATCACAAAAAGACTCAATCTAGACCTAGTCCCCGGCAACGGCGCCAAAAACTTGTTACGCTCAGGATGTGATACGCAATGGGTTTTAAATTTATACTCGTTATATTTATCCTGACTCCTAGCGAACCCGCAGCGTACGGGACGTTTGTAGTAGGGATAGTATTCCGAGGTCGAACACAAAGACTAAGGTGAGATTGATTCGATTAATGATCAAGTTTAGTGAAGATCTGGTCTAAGAAGAAAGAAAGAAATAAAGGAATGAAAAATCTCAATATTTTTTGTGGGTTTTTAGGTGATCTTCAAAGAATCACAAATCATGCAAAATGAACAATCAACTATGCTAACAAATCAACACAAACAAACAAGCTAAAACAAGATATAGATTAAAGAGAGAGAAAGCGGATTCTAGGGATTGGAAGTTCCGGTTATGGCATAGGACTCAAGCTTTCTAATCATTCCTTGGATTAACTATGATATGTTGGGAGTAAGTGTTTCTAGATTGGGATCAATCACCGGGTAGGTCTCATGATCCACTAATCCATCCCTAAGATCTCATTACCGGGTAAGTCTCTAAGAACCTAAGGGACGGAATTCTACACAAACCGGATTGTCACCTAGAGATCTAACATATCCTTACCGGGTAAGTCTCGAAAGGGTTAGTCCTAAGCAACTATCCTAGCACACTTAGTCCAATGGCGGCTTATGAGGCTCACCACTACTTAGGGTTTGTCATCTTTGAAACCTAAGAGTAAGAATCACCGGGTAGGTCTCTTCTAACACTTAGTTGCTAACACTAGGTCACCCTAGGGTAGATTTATCTCAACAAACACTAGGGTTTCAACATTCTAACAAAACCAAAGCTAGATCCATCGAACCAGGGAGAATCACGGTTTGTTCTATCAAGTCCACGGCCGTGGTTTGACATGAACAATCCGTGGACTTCAACAAAGGCTACGTCCAAGTAAGTGACTCATCCAAAGGCAAATCTAAGTCCATCCTATCATAGTCCAAGCCACAACCATCCTTTCCTCACCCTACAATTACATCTATTTAGCCTTCAACATTCATCATAACAATCGAAATCAAACATAAAATCATGGCTTCCATTTGCAAGATAATGAAGAGAAAGAGATGAACAAGTGAAGTAAACAAAACCAAGCTGAAAATGGAATTAGAATGACTCACAACCCTTCTTAAAGAAGGTTTAAATGGTTCATACCACTCTAGAAATCGATTCCGAGATTCTTCACTACAAAAGCTATCAAGTCTATCAATGGTGTGCTCTCCTTCTTCTCCAATGAAGCTCTTCTCCAATGGTAGCTTCTTTCTACCTTCCCCTTCCAACAATCTTCTTGTTGAGAGTATTGTTATGTGTGTAGAGTGATGGGAGAATACCTAATTGAAAGATGCCCTCTCTCAGCCAATGCAGGACCACTTTTATACTACAACTTTGCAAGAGCTGGCCGAGAGATTGTGGCACAACTGTCACAACCACCTGGCAAGAACCACGGGTGGTTCCACTGCCGTGGACCTTTAGTGGACCGTGGTTTGGTGCTTCAGCTTCGCTTTTGATCATTAAGCTTTGATTTGGTGCATGGCTTGTGTTGGCAAGGTTCCATAAGTCCTCCTTAGCCTCTAGTTTGCATCCTAATGAGTCCGAGGGTGTGTCATCTCGATGAACGATCCTCAAACGTATCGATTTAGCTCCTAAATCTCCCAAAATACCTACAAAGCAATGCACAAGTCCGTGTAGACGTCTATCTCGACAAAATACGTGAATTGAGTGCAAACGTTGTGAACTAGTGCTAAACCATGCATGAATGAGTGGCAAATCTATCTAAATGATTACCTAAACCTAAGTCATAAATCGTGTTATCAGTCATACTTGTACTTCCTAGATTGATCCACATGGAAACCGGTGTAAACATCACTAATCTCGGTGGCTACGCCAACCGGTAAACTACTTTCCTTACTAACGCTATGATCTCACAACACTCCAATATATCGGAAACTCAACTTCCTTCTCGGGTATTTCTCAATGCAGCATTTCCATTATGTTTCTCTTTGCTCGTGTCTATCAAAGAAGACCGAACTTCCCATTACACCGTTGGCTTTGGATCTTGTCAAACCAAACTTTGATGTTACATTTCCTCAATGATTGTTGCAAGTTACAAGTAACGAAGGAAGCACTTTACTCCATACTACTTCTATAATCAACCACGTATGCTATTACTTTTACATCGCTCTGCAATACTCGGTCAAGACCTTGTCTTGAAGAATCACTTATACACTTCAAACCCATAATACCTCAAGGTATATCAAAACAGTTGCAGCAATGAATCCCTTCTTAACTCTCAGCAACTTTATTGTCAATTCTTCATCCCGAATAAAACTTCATTGTCATCCGGAGGTTACCATAAATGATGTTATACGACTTCTCTCTTCACGGATTTGGTAAAGTTCAGCACATCTAAGAAGACTTGTAACTACTCCCACATCTTTCGGGGGTTGCCATCTCGAGACAACTAACCATACAACTTCCCTCTTCTTCGAGAGCAAACCAAAGTATCTTATAGGGGGTATTAGTAAGCCCAGATGACATCACTACAGGCTCGTGGTGACCATACCTTGTACGGAATGCCGTATTTGCATTAACCTGATCTCGAAATCTCAATTGGTAGCAATAAGATCTGAAATCAATTTTAGAAGAGACTACTGACCCTCGTGACCGATCGAGTAGATCGTCTATTCGTTGTAAGGGATACTTGTCCTGCACCATTATCTTGTTCAACTCACAGTAATCGATGTCTAAACGGAGGTAATTGTCTCTCTTCTCGCAATCCGGTGTTCTCCATAACTACTTAAAATCAAGAGTTCAAGATATATTTCAATATGAACTTCAAATCAAGAGTTCTAGATACACTTCCAACGCAAACTTCAAATCATCTTAATGGTAAATCCACCTCCCAATGCATTGGAATCCGTTCTATCTCAGGTCCCAGCTTTTCTTCTCCCATCACATATCGTAAGATATCGACACAATCTTGTCTTAACATTTGTCAAGTGGTCTACCCCGATCTGTTGAGGTGACGTCCATCGAACACGTGGTTTAATACTTCTTTAGTTGGAATGTTCACCGTCCTCTTTCAAAGATCCTTCTTCTCCAAAACTCGGAAGACTTGTTCTAATAATCTTTTATAAGGTTTCACACTTATGTGAAGTCATGAAGGTCCTAACTATAGGACTTAATCATGCCTTATAATATATTAGTATTATCTTCTTCGTATTCTACCAAAGCTTGCATCATTCCTTCGGGTAGGTGTAGAACTTACTCCCTTTTCTTATGTAACGTCCAATCGACCGTAGAGGTTCTAACCTCAAATTTTCATGTACTTTTTGTACATCTCACATCGAGTTCAAACTTCAAAACTTCAGTATTCCCTTATTATTGTTGGTCACCTATGTATTTCTTGGTATTCTATGTACAATTAAAATGGAAGTCTCATCTTACGGTTGATCCACTAGCTCCCCTTACCATGATCAACCCTTAAAGTTATAGCCTGTGGTGTTCCTCCATATGTCAATCCGATGACTTAAGGAGGTCGTAAAAGATCTTTACAATCTCCTCCTCAGAGGTCTTGTTATAACTACTTGCTTGAACTTGTTCAACATTATTTGATTTAAGACAAATGCGCGTCTGTTGATGTACCTCCGTACTATTGACAATGATCCACCGCAAATACTCCAAGCTCTTGTTCCCAGTCATATATGTTCCCACAGTCTTGTTTACTCTTCCCAACTACACACATCAATAGACAACCCGCACTTGAGCGTTCTTAGTTGTCACCAATTAACTTGTATTTGACCTTTTCCCGAAGCTAAAGACTTATCCTCCTACCATACTTTCATGCTACCATACTCCTAAAAGGAGACCCTCTCGGGGTACTTTGTCTTAACTTCACTAGCTCATTTTACTCTCCTTCAACTCCGTTAGTCCTTTCTACACTCCTCTCTTCCTTCTGTTTATGTAAGATAACCATACCTACCCAGCTCTTTTGTGTCATATGTCCCACCTTTATAGGCTTAACCGCTCTACATAATGTTTTGCAAATACACTCTTCAAATCTTCTGACCTTAATTAGCATCCACTCGTGTTCCTCTTGATTGGTATCTAAAGTCTTTCGATCCAATCTCCTTGTTTCATCTTTCATTTTCTTAAGATCATCATCTACACACACTTCCTCCTTTTAGTGTTGCTCAATCTCATCACAATGACGGAAAATGGTTGACCCCACGAGGTAATTCTACTATGTGAACTTTCAATATGTGATCCTCCTTGTAATTCTCATGTCTAAATAAGTTGCCCGCTTAGGATCTCGCAAAGATCTTCACTTAACCCTCTGGTACCTCCGTAAGCTTAACTTACGGTTCTCATACATATTTTCCAATTGTCCGACCACTCTTTTCATCAAGACTCCCATACTTAGGAGCGCTTATGAAAAACTCGTCTTACTTAAAACGCCACTTTTATTCTCGAGCGAGAATGTAGTCCTCTTTACTTGATTCGCATCTTTAGTTCTTTGACTCCTCACTTGGAAAAACTATAAGTTTGTTGTCTCTAGTTGCCACATTGATGCTCTTTCATTGTTTCCTTGATACCTCTCTCATGTCTTTATGTCTCTTTTATATTGGTATAGTCTCCATCCTGTTTCACTTAAGTCGACACGAGGTTCCCTTTTATTTGTTTGTCCTTTGGTTACGTCATCTATAGTCTTCTTCTTCGGTGTACTCTTAAAGGAGTCCGGAAAATCACCGGGGTGTTTGTGTAAACTTGATGCTCAACTCGATAACTTGAGCATACTCATCTTCGTATGTATACTATCCTAAGCCAAAAGGCGTTGTCGAAGGGGGCGATGATAGCTTTCTATCATCTTTGCTATAAGGTCCATTATCACTAATATGATATTAGTATACCATATGTTTATATATATAACGATATAAAGACATGAACATCATGCTACTACTATACACATAACCAGTCCATAAACAATTTACAATTCCACATACAAGTATAGTCTGAAACATCCTAAGTCCACATATACATATCTACATATATACACATATATATACATAATATAATAACAATCAATAACTACGTTGCCGAGGTCCGCGAAGGAAGAGGTGGTCCCGTACATTCTACCCCAACTGACTCATGCACATGATTTGAAAATAAAATTCATTTCTTTAAAACTCAGAACCCTCAAGGGTTCTGTTTATTTTTATTCGGCCTTTAGAAGATTGCGAGTTCCATTGTTGTCAACCTAGGGCTCTGATACCACTTTTGGAACACCTCGAATCCGCGGGACTCAGGATGCTATGGGCGGAGACCTCACAATGGGTCCCGACCCTTAGCGTGACAACAATTTCACCGGATCTTGCAACAAGGCACAAATAAAGGTCAAAACCGAAATACATTTTTATGCAATGTTATGAAGCCCGAAAATAAAAGAAAGGAAACACTTCAGCTGTCCATACAACAACATCAATACAATATATAATAACAACAACACAAGAACTCCAAAACTCAACTCAACCTAAAATGTATGGAACCCCGGCTGCCCACTCCTCCGGATCACTCGGCCACATCCTATCCTGCACATCAACTACAACAATTGGTATAAAACTGTTAGCTCACATTCTAGGCATTATAAAGATAATATTGCACAAACACACACCTGAGAACACAAGGCACACAACATGAACATTCATTCCATAATATCTTTTTAGGTCGTTCCATATCCAATTCATTTGTTTCAAGTGTGACACAAGAGTCTTATAACTCTTGCCTCTGTCCCCGTGTCACCAACAGGAGTGTGGCGGCGCCCAACCCGTATACCCTGAGGGAGTGATGAAGAAGTCCGCTCGTATACCGTGTATGGCCTGGTCGCAGAGATCCCCCCAGTCTCCCTCGGAAAACTGAGCGGTGATGTCACCGCCCGATAATAATAATAGTAGTAACGATGGCCAAATAAATAAAGTCAAGTAAATCCTAATCTATTTTCATGCTTAAGAGCGGTAAACACACACCACCATATATATCCAAATAAGGCATAAATGCGGCTAAGTAAGTCCGAGGACTTACCTCGTCTAAAAGCTACCCGAAACCGATAACACTCTCCGAAGGAATATAACCAAAGCCTGTTCAAGACAAGACATGATAACCAACAACTACTCATGAAAGCTAGAAGTCCTTAGACTTCTAGTACTATATACTCTATTAGGTCATACTCTCTCATAATCTATGATACGCTCGTAGCCCTCATAAACTCACGAGATCTCAACTATAACCACATGCTAGGATACTTCCATCCTAACTTCACAATCTCAACAAACTCATACTCACAACCTTAACAAAGCTCACATGATAACATACACACCTGAATCCTTCGAACGTTCAAACCATCCTCAAATCCTCACCTATATTTCAAAGCCAATACTTGGCATTTCCACTAAGTTATGCTAGATCCATCCTAGCATAATACTAATACAAAACTAGACAAATTTAGTTCGTACGCTAAATTTGATCGGAAGATATGTATATAATATATATAATTCTAAGAAAAATCCCGGTTTCAAAAGGCCACGTTAAATCCCGCAAAAACCCTTCCGGTAAAAATACAAAATTTTAGGAACTTGGTTGTAGAACCCCAATCAATACTTTGAGCAATAAATCGAATTTAAATCTAATAAGGGCGTAAAATATAGCATTTCAATAAAAAACTATCCCATAATCAAAATCCAAGGTTCCAAACTGCTAATCCATATCTGGAGCAAAATCCGTCACATCACAAACATGCATCTTAAATCCGCAATAAAATCTTCGGGCCATAAATACGGAACTCAAGAATTTATACCATTTCCGAAAACCACTTTTGGCCAAAACCGCAAATATAATCCAGCAAGGGCATAAAAACATATTTCCGAAACTTGGGCCATTTTCCATAATTAATTTTCTACAGGGGTATAAAATACAACTTCTAAAATTTAGGGTCATTACTGCAATTATCCAACAATTGGGCACAAAGTGTATAAACAGCAAAGACAGGGCAAAAATCAGAATAACCCCAAAGCTCCTTCTTCTTCAACCTAATTGAATGCGACAGAGGAAACTCAAGGTAGGGGAAAAAATAGATTTGGTGGCTGCGTCGGCGGAGGAAGGAAGAGCCGGCCAACGTCGGTGCAGAGAGAGGAAGGGACGGCGGTGCATGGCAGTCCAAGGCTCTGTACGGGCAGCTTCCGGGCGACACGCGAGAACAGAGAGAAGGGGAGGACGGGAGAAGCGGCTATCGATCCGATCTCCGTTGGTGTGACTACTGCAAGTGAAGAAGGGTGATAGGGAGGAAGAAACCGAGACGGCGGCGGTGAGGGTTTATCGACATGGATCTCCTTGGTGGTTGCGAGAGAAGTCGGGGCAGGGCCGCTTGCTGCGTGTTGATAGAAGAGGTAGGGCTGGGTTGTTGATAGTGAAGGTGGGATGGAGTGTGAGAGAGTGAGGGAGAAGAAGAATACAGAAGGGTAGATGGGAGCGAGGGGTCGGGCTAGGTAGATGGCTGCTCAATGCTACAACAGACCCATGGCCAGCGTCAGACTAGAAGGGGCGAAGGGTCAGCTCACTATCCGGGAGAGAGGGGAAATAAAAGAGAAAAAAATAAAGAAAAGAAATTAGAGAACGAAAATACTCTCGATTGAAATTAATCGGGATGGAAGTTTCGGATCGGAAAAACTTTTTCGAACTCTTCAAAAAAAAAAGATACGGGAAATATATGTGGATCGAATATATAAATAAATACTCGTAAAAAAAATTTGGGCTAATAAAATAGCATTAAAAATAGGGCAAATAAAAATCGAAAAACGCGTCAAAAATTTGGGGCGTTACATGATTAAATGAACAAATATTTATTATTGTGTTTTAATGTTTGGTTCCAACTCCGGAAATGGAAACGGAAAGGAAATGAATCTAGTCTATATGTATACTCTTATTCATGAAATTTTGTGGAATCATTCCTCGTGGTTTAAAGTAATTGTAGTATAATTTGATTACTTTTGATACCTTATAGGGAAATAAAGTGGGTAAACAAATACATTTTACATGCAACTACAAGGAATGATTCCAAAAAATATTCATGAAGAAGGTAAACATATGGACTGGATTCATTTCTATTCCGTTTCTGTTTCCGGATTTATAACCAAACGGGGGTTATTATAAGTTAGTATCATTTAAATAAACAAATGTTTATACTAATCTTTTCATATAGATATATACAAATAAAAAATGTTTATAATAATCTTTTGTTATAAGTAGGTCACAATTAAATGAACAAATGTTTATACTCACATTTAATTATAAGTTGATCTCGTTTAAATAAATAAATGTTAATAGTAATCTTTTCATATAAGTTGGTCTTGTACAAATGAACAAATGTTTATAATAATTTTTTTTTATCAATATAAGTTGGTCTCATTTAAATAAACAAATGTTGATAATAATCTTTTCGTATAAATTGGTCTTGTTTAAATGAACAAATATTTATAATAAATTTTGTAACACCCCAAATTGTGGAAACTCGAAGCGTTACGGGCAAGGACCTCACAATGAGTCCCGACCCTCAGAATAACAACAATAACATCGGATCTTGCAACAAGGCATAAATAAATGAAAACCAAAATTGATAAAATAACAAAAGGTTTAACAAAGGGTAAGTGAAAGATTCTCAACAGAGTTCAACAACAAATTGAAAAGACAACAAACAAAATATAAACACCGATCCCGTCCTATAATGTACGGGAACCTCGGCTGACCACTACGTCCGGATCACTCAGCAGCATCTCTAACCCGTAGGGCATCTACAACGACGGCATAAATTGTTAGCTATCAATGTAGATATCAGAAAGACAGTAAAGGCAGAAACACATATAAGATTATGAACACATAGCATGCTCGCACACAATTGGTTATTATCTTTCAATAAGCTATCCATTACTAATTCAGCTTCTTTTGTCACAAGAGAATCTCCCAAAACTCACCTCCGTTTCGATTACTAACAGGAATAGAGCAGATGCATACTATCCGTTACATGTGGGACTGGTCGCAAGAGCACCTCTCAATTTCCCAATTTTGAACTAGACAAGTGGTAACCTCCCGTTTGTTATTTACTTGGGTCAATTACTTTATAAGGTCGTCCTAGTCCGGTTTTCCGTTATAACGATAAAGCAAACAAACACCATCGATACGGTCAAACCAATACACGAAATGTAGCTAAGTAAGTTGATAACATAAAATATGACTAGATTTTAGGCATATGTTTTGGTTGTTTTTCCCCTTTTGTGTATATGGATATGAGTTTGAAGCATTTATGAGCACATTCACCTATTATGTTCGTATAGAGATCTACGCAAGCTTTGTTGTGTTTTTAGGTGGATAAAGGCTTGGATTGGAGCATAAATGGAGTAAGTAGGAGTATTTGATCATGCTAGGCATCAAGAGGATGCATTGGAAAATATAAGGAAGGAGCATGATTAGAAAGCTTTACGAAACAAAGGCTTTCACGAAGGATTTGGAATTTCCACGGCCAAACATGAAGGAACCACGGCCGTGGTTTACTTATTGAGGTCGTGGAAAATCATGTCGAAGCAAGGAAGCCATTCCACGGTGGTTCCACAGGCGTGGAAAGTTGCTCTTGGCCGTGGTTCTTGTAACGGTCGCCACATGTCATATTTGCCACGTCAGCAGCGGTTATTGGGCTTTTGTAACCCTACCTTTCTCCTATAAGAAGGATGAAGAAAGAAGGAAAACGGACGTCTTGCATCCAGTGACATTTCGAGTCATTGCTTAGAGAGATTTCGGAAGATTTTATTGCGTAGAAGGAAGATTTGGAGAAATACGCACTTGAAGATTGCGTACTTGGAAAAGATCTTAGGGCTTCATCTTGAAGGCGGATTGACATCCCGTTCTTCTTTGTCCCTTGAGATTTGTGAAAGATTCTTACCTTATTTTACATCCATTGAACGCAAGTTGCGATTATTGTGTTTGATTGACATTTGTTTTGAGTTTATTATTGAGATTTCAAGGTTTTACCTTTTCTTCCTTTCATATTTGTTTATTGATTTGATTATGGTGATTGTTGGATAAAACCCTTAAGGGATTCTAAGATGAAGGGTTGATAGTTGTGGCATAGATGATGATAGATTGAACCAAAACAGATTGGACCCTGAGAGTTGCGAGAAACCTCGTTGTTGATGTTTTCCACAGCCTGTTCTTGAGTTCCACGGCCGTGGTTCTTCATGATCCGACCGTGGTTTGCCTCTGTTGTACGTTCTTTGCTTTTTCTTTGATCCAAAGTTAAAGATTTGATTTAACCTAACCCTGGCTTACCTTTTCTAGGTAGTAGTGAGACTCAACATCCTCTACTTTGGTTTTGAGTGTCACAACCTTAACCGTTTTGGTTTATCTTTGATTCCCTTGGGTTTGGGCATGGGTATTTGAGAGTTTATTCTTGTCCATTGATCCTTTCTATATTGCAGCCTCAACAACCTTTAAAAAGAGAGCCTTTGGGTGAGACATATGGGTTTGGAACTTCACCGTAGAATTCCCTACCGTAGATATACCTTTGCAATCTCGACTCTATCCTTATATCCTTAGAATGCCTTGAAATCAATTGCCACAATTGGATACCTGAATCTTTAGAATCGTTGTTTTCCTAATTAATCTTTATAAAAGCTTTTTATTTGCCTGACAATTTTGTGAACTGAATTGTTCCCCCCAAATCCCTGAGTTCGATACCCTGGAATTCTTGCTTTACTACACCGATCCGTACACTGCGGGTTCTCTTTGTTTTGATTTCAGTTTCATAAATTTAAGACTTTGACGAACACACTTTCGAGCGAACAAGTTTTTGGCGCCGTTGCCGGGGATTTGGTCTATGCCAAATTCGGTTTTCGGTTATCGGGCTTGGGAGCTTTTGCTCTTGTTATTTGATCTATCTACTTGAGTGATTTTGTAGAATTTTTTAGGTATATGCGAAGGTCTAGATCAGCGAAAGACCTCGTTCCTTTTGATCCTGAACTGGAGAAAACTTTGAAGAAAAAGTTAAGAAAGAAAAAGATGGCTGAACACAATGAAAGGAACATCCAAGAGGAGTTGGATGAAACTAGAGCTCAACTCAATACAAGTTAAAGAAGACGTATTGAAGAGAAAGCTGTCGCTCATGCTGATAGAGAGCAAAATCACGCTCAAATTGATGAACTTCAGGCGATGGTTTTACAAATACAATTAGAAAGAGGCGCAAAGAGTGAGATCTCTAAATCATCTAGAGGTGAATCATCCGATGATGATGTTGATGATATGTCGGAGCTGGAGGAAATACCACCATTTAATCCTCGTGCTTATGTTGATCCTCGCCCTCATGCTAGAGAGGCGAGAGCTGCTAATGTCGTGGCTGAACCACAAACCCTTGGGCAACGAATGGACCCAATTCAGCAACCAAGCCGTTTAGGTGTGAATCTTGTAGAGCAAGATGATCATGACTTTGGAATGCGCCCACAAGTCATTAATATGATCCGCCAAAATCAGTTTGGTGGAACGGAAGCTGAATCCCCGCATCAATATTTGATAAATTATGAAATTCTTATGGAGAATTTGAAGCCTCAAAAGGATGTCAACAATAGCTACAAATTGAGACCATTCTTCTTCTCTTTGAAGGACAAAGCCTTAGCTTGGTATCAAGCTGTTCCAGCTGGAAGACTTAATATATGGGAGGATTTGACTTTGGATTTCCTTACCAAGTTCATTCCGCCATCCAAAATAGTGGAGTTGAGAGGTGAAATAAATGCTTTTTCTATGAAACCTAACGAAAGTTTGTTTAAATCTTGGGAAAAGTTTCAAGATCTTCTATTGGATTGCCCGCACCATGGCATCTCAAAGCTGGAATTATTGGAGATTTATTACAAGGGATTAGATGTAGCGACACAATTCAATCTTCAATCCCTTTCTTGTGGAACATTTATGGACATGAGAGAAGATGATGCTTGGGATTTCATTGAGAAGCAAGCTAAAGTGATTGAGAAGTATTACCATAGGAAACCTGATGGTGCGAATCGAGATTCCGGAGAGCCGAGAGCGAAAACAAATTCAGCATCTCAAGCTTAAATCTTCTCCCTCAATAATGAAATTAAGGAGCTGAAGGAAGTCATAAAATCCAGCCTTCAAAAGACGAAGGAGCAAGATGCTGGCTATCTAGGAAGGGAGAACAATCAAGGAAATAGGAACAACTACCAGAAAAATAAATGGAACCGCAACAACAACAACAACAGAAACTCCAACAACAATTGGAGATCCAACCAACAAAACTCCGATAATCCCTATTCACATGTTGAAAATTCACTAACACCTTCTTCTTATTCAATTCCTTTGAAAAGTCAGGAGCAAACTTCAAATAGTTCAAGCAAACCGGAGAAGGATAGACACGATGTTTTGCTAGAGACGATCTTGGGAAAGATTCAAGGAATGGAGAGTCACATTACTTTAGTTGATAAAGCATAAAAATCTTTAGAGAATCAAGTATTCAGCAAGGCCGGAGGATTTCCTAGAGACCAGGGAAAACTTCTTGGAAAGACGGAGGATAATCCGAAAGGAAGGGTGATGGCGATTACAACTAGAAGTGTTGTAACAACCACCAATCCGCAGCCCAAGTTTGTTGAAGTCCCCGTTGACAAAGAGAAGGGAATGGAGAAGGAAGATGTCTATGTTCCTCCTCCAGCTTATAAACCTCGTTTGCCATTCCCGCAATCTAGAGCGAGAGCGCGTCTAGACAAGCATTTCGATAAGTTTGTTGACCTTATGAGCAAACTGAATATTAACATACCTTTTATTGATTCAATTTTTGGTATGCCCGCTTATGGGAAATTCTTAAAAGAGATCCTCTCTTACAAGAGGAAGCTGGAAGACTTTGAAGAAGTCAAGATGAGTTCGGAATCTTCGGAGCTCATCAAAACAATGATAGAAAAGATGCCTCCAAAGCTACGAGATCCAGGGTCATTTTGCATACCAATAGAAGTAGGAGAAGTCACATATGAAGCACTTTGTGATTTGGGAGCAAGTGTGAGCATCATTCCACTTGCATTGTGTAGGAAGGTTGGTTTAGGTGAACCTAAACCGGCGAAGATGACGTTATATATGGCGGATCGATTCATTACTCGACCAGTAGGAATCATTGAAGATGTCTCGGTTAAGCTTGGTAAATTCTATATCCCTATAGACTTTGTTGTGCTTGACATTCGTGCAGATTTTCCGGTCCCGATCATACTCGGGAGACCTTTTCTTGCAACTTTCGGCTGTATGGTTGATTGCAAGAACGCTAGATTGGCCTTCGATATTGGAGAAGAGAAGGTTGAATTTGTCCTCTCAACTTTGACAAAACAACCAGCACTTGGAGAGGATATGTTCAACATTTACGATGAAGAGGTATCTAGAGAAGAAGTAAGTTCGATCTTGTTCAAAGATCCGTTACAAAAGGTCATAACTATGAGCATCATGGAAAGAGGAGAGGAAGAGGATTGCAATGCTGAGATTGATGCTTTGGAAGAGCTAAAAGAAGTGCAAGTTGAAGAATTCAAAAAATTGTACAATGGCTCAAAAAACGTTAGAAACCACGGCCATTCGTGCTTTTCCACGGGCGTGGTTCACCTATTCCACCCGTGGAAAAGTATGTCGAGAGTAAATACTTAATTGACACCCCTTTCCACGGCCTCCAAGACACTTTCCACGGCCGTGGAAGTAACAGTGGCACCGTGATTTTGGAAAATGCTTAGAATAATTCCGTTCATTCTACAATCATTCTTGATTCTTCTTCCAACACTTCCATACCCTTGGAGAATTCCAAGGAGACATTGGACAGCCCTCAAGACATTCTAAAAGAATCTACACCCTTGGAATTGAAGCCACTTCCCGCACATCCTAGGTATGCATTTCTTGGAACTAACTCTACTTTTCTCGTCATTATTAGATCTGATTTAAGTAAAGATGAGCATGATAAACTTATAATTGTTTTGAAGAAATATCGGAAAGCTTTAGGTTACACCATAGAGGATCTTGTAGGAATTAAACCATCCTTATGTATGCACAAGATTCTAATGAAAGAGGATTATAAGCCTTCACGTCAACCTCAACGACGGTTAAATCCGATCATGAAAGAGGTCGTGAAGAAGGAGATCCTTAAATTGCTTGATGCAGGTATTATATTTCCTATCTCCGATATTAAATGGGTGAGCCCCATTCAATTTGTCCCGAAGAAGGGATGAATACCGTTGTAGCCAACAAGAACAACGAACTCATTCCAACAAGAACCGTGACAGGATGAAGGATGTTCATTGATTATCGCAAGTTGAACAATGCGACAAGGAAGGATCACTTCCCGTTACCATTCATTGATCAAATGCTTGAAAGGTTAGCACAACACTCATACTTTTGCTATCTTTACGGTTATAGTGGTTTCTTTCAGATTCCGATTCATCCGGACGATCAAGAAAATACCACATTCACGTGCCCATGGGGTACGCTTCCTTATAGGAGGATGCCATTTAGACTTTGCAACGCTCCAACCACCTTTCAAAGGTGTATGATGACCATCTTCTAGGAATACATTGAGGAAATCATGGAGGTTTTTAGGGATGATTTTTTGTTTATGGTTCCTCATTTGATGATTGTCTTGCTAACCTTTCTCTTGTCTTACAAAGGTATGAAGACACGAACCTAGTTCCAAATTGGGAAAAGTGTCACTTTATGGTTAACGAAGACATTGTTTATTTTAGGACCCTTGATCTCTAATAGAGGGATTGAGGTTGATAAGGCTAAGATTGAAACGATAGAGAAACTTCCTTCTCCATCTTCGGTGAAAGGGATTTGAAGCTTTCTAGAATATGTTGGATTGTATAGGAGACTTTTCGAAAATCTCTAAACCGCTAACTAATCTATTGATGAAGGATGCTATTTTTGAATTTTCGAAAGAATGTTTGGATGCTTTTTACAAGATTCGGGAAGCTCTAATCTCAGCCCCAATAATTCAACCTCTGGATTGGAATCTTCCCTTTGAGGTCATGTTTGATGCAAGTGACGTAGCTGTAGGAGTGGTGCATGGACAAAAGAAAGTTGGACGCCCTCATGTCATCTATTATGCTAGCAAAATGCTAGATGAAGCGCAACTCAACTATGCTACAGTGGAAAAGGAATTACTTGCTGTTGTTTATGCTTTTGAAAAGTCTCGTTCTTATTTTGTAGGAGAAAAGGTGATAGTATACACGGATCATTCAGCAATTTGGTATTTGCTTGCCAGGAAAGATGCAAAACCAAGGCTAATTAGGTGGATTCTCCTCCTTCAAGAGTTCGATATTGAGATTCGTGACAAGAAGTGATCCGAAAATTCTATCGCGGATGAACTTTGGCATGAAAGAAGCGGGAGAGAAGCGTCTCTTGGATTTTAATGAACTAGAGGAACTCCGCTTGCACGCCTATGAGAACGCCAAGATCTACAAATAGAGGGCGAATCATTGACATGATAAGCATATCATTCCAAATGAATTCAAAGAAGGAGACCTTGTTCTTCTCTTCAATTCTAGAATTCGACTCTTTCCCGGTAAGCTTAAATCTCTTTGGACAGGACCTTATGTAATTAAACACGTTTTTCCCCATGGTGTAGTTGAAGAATAGGGTGAGAAGTGTGGAAGCTTCAAGGTGAACGGCCAACG
Organism: Fagopyrum homotropicum; assembly: GCA_033239125.1. Lineage (NCBI taxonomy): Eukaryota > Viridiplantae > Streptophyta > Magnoliopsida > Caryophyllales > Polygonaceae > Fagopyrum > Fagopyrum homotropicum. The sequence continues at coordinate 68,755,188 of BSWB01000005.1, forward strand.
ACTCAAGAAGTACTCACCGGAAATCCAAACTGTGGAAATCGCACCGATTGTCCTCACTTAACCATAAAGGATTGGTCTAGTTACGGACTTAAAACAAAGCGCTTCTTGGGAGGAAAACCAAGGTATTGCAGTCTTGCTTTTGTTTTTGATTTCTTTCTTAGATTAGATTAGATTAGATGTTTTTTTTTGTTTTTCGTCGATACCTTCAGGTATGTTTGTGTCTTTGGATGTCAATGTTAAGAAACGAGCAAAAGGAGTGAAGAAAGCCGAAAGAACAACAAAAGTTGGATTTTTGGCAATAACAGAGGATTCCACGGCTAAAAAGGCAAAACCACGGCCGTGGTTTGCCTAATTTCAGCTGTGGAAAACTAGGTCGAGAGCAGCTAAATAAAAGGACCACTTTCCAAGGCCATACTACTACTTCCACGGCCATGGAACTGCCCGATGGGCCGTGGTTTTCAAGAACTTTACGGGGCTATATGAGTTCTTCTTCTTCACAATTTCTCACAACGTACACTTCTCCTCCACGCCCGAAACCACGCCAAATCCCCAATCACGTATTCCTTTGTTCGGAAATCGTTTTGCACGATTCTTCGGCCAAAATTGAAGAAAATCTGATTCTACAACGGATTGTAGCAACAAACTGCACAAACATTCAGCAATTGGGCGTGAATTTGGATTTCTTCAAATCCAAACCATAGGTTTTCTCTCAATCTACTCTTTGGTTTATTTCATTCGTTTTCTTTGAAGATTTTTAGGAGAACTGAACGAAATTGAACTTAGAAATAGTTTAGGATTGCTGCTGTTGTGTTTGTTGTTGATTTGCTGAGTTTTCGAGGGAAATCGAGGATTTCCACGGGTGGCCGTACAGTTCCACGGCCGTGGAAATTGAAGAAAAGACCATGGTTTTGGTTCAAAATGTTTTGAACAAGAAAGTCGAACAGAAACAAGAAACAGAAGGGTGGAGGCTCCTCTTCCCAACCCCCTCCCATTGTCCCACCTACCCCTAGAGTTCCTACCATCCATGAGAACCATTTAGGAGCTTTTGAAAAGATCCACAAGCGCAAGGTGATATGATGAAGGATCATCTGAGCTAACTCCATCTTCACCATCTCAAGGGACTCTAACAAGAGCGCAAGATAAACGTCAAGCTGAGATGGATGCTCTTTTCCTAAACATGGTCCATGAAGCTCAAACAAGTCCACCTTCATCAAGTCTAAGGACCATGACGTGGATCAACCACGAACAAATCCCAGCCAAGATGATTAATGGAGCTTAAATTGTATTTCTAGTTGCTGGACAAGCCTTGGGACGCATTTCAAAGGACAGACGGAGGCCTTGAAATTAGATACAAGGGGTTTCACGTGTGTGCATGTGCATGGCTAGAACATTCATTTAAGTATGTGGACGTGTGAGGCTGAATATGAGAGTTTAATTAGGCCCAAATGTGTTTTATGTTTGTTGGGCCTTATTTAACACTCTCTCAATGTAATTATTGTAATTAGTTTCTTTTTTCTGTTTTAGAAGAAAAGGCCTAGGATGTATATGAAGCCTTTTCTCTCTTCTTTTGTAGTCAGACAAGTTATATACAAGTTTTGCTGAGAGCATTTCAGAACTGAATCCAAGAGAATTCAATCATTCTTGTCTCGTGAGTTTGTGTGTGTGATGTAGCTTTCTCGTTCTTGTGTATGTCAATCTCCTTCGGGATTAGTGTTGCAAGTCGAACAAGGCACCCTCTTCGTGCTCTCAATTCTCAGATCGATTGTGTGGAGTTGTAAGAAGCGGGGTCGACTCGTCACTGGTTTGGTTCTTGGTTCTTGAATCCAAGGGTTCTATCATTATTCCTTTCGGTTCTTCTTGTCCCTTTCTGTTTTCTCGTTTTCATTGTTGTACATGTTTGTTAATTTTGTGTGTTCTTCATTCTTCAGAATAGGTTGTTCCTCTAGATCCGTTCTTCGCAGCTAATCCCCGCATCAATTGGTATCAGAGCAAGGTTGACGTCCAACCACCAAAAAGAATCGGTAAATCAATCATAAAATCACAAAAAGAGTTTGTTTTGATCATTGCAATTGATCATTGTCTTTTGTTTGAGTCTATTTCCGTTTTTCTCTTCTACTCTAAGCTTTGTTTGAGTCTAACGAGTTTGTTCCTTATTTGTGAGTTTTGGACACCAACCACCATCACACAACCATCAACCACCATTTTTCCCTCAGCCACATTAGCCTCACTTGAACTAGTTGAACAAAAACCAAACGTGGCTGCTTCTCTTCCTGCATCCTGTACTCTCAGAATTGAAGTTGAAGTAGATTGTTTCCCTATACCCAATACACGCCAAAATTGGAGTTGATTCATTGTGTTTCCTACAAATCCGGTGCAGAGCTTGAAACAGTTGTTTTTTCTCCAATTGATCTGGCACGTTGAATCAGTTGCAACAATCTAGGAGCTGAGATTTGATCTTATCCTAAGGATTTGCAACAACTTGGCCCACGTTTATCTACAAACAAGAATTTGTTTTCATTTCTTTCAATTTTGTTTCTTCTTATTTTCTGATTTGTTGAGTTATAAATTCAAAAAAAAGTAAAGAAAAGAAAGAAAAAGAAAAAAAAGAAGCAAAAAGAAATCCGAAATAAAAAAATAGAAAAAAAGGAATCAGATCTATTCATTTCATTCTAGTTTATTATTTTTATTTCATTCTTTCTTATTCATAGTAGGTAATTAGGCTAGTGTTATAAAATTTGTTTTAGTATTATTCAGCAACAAAGAAGACTTCAAGTGATGAAGGATCATCTAAGCTAACTCCATCTTCACCACCTCAAGGGACTCTAACAAGAGCGCAAGCTAAACGTCAAGCTGAGATGGATGCTCTTTTCCTAAACATGGCCCATGAAGCTCAACCAAGTCCACCTTCATCAAGTCTAAGGACCATCTTGTGGATTAGCCATGAACACATCCCAACCAAGATAATTAATGGAGCTTAAATTGTATTTCTAGTTGCTGGGCAGGTCTTGGGACGCATTTCAAAGGACAGATGGAGTCCTTGAAATCAGATACAAGGGGTTTCACGTGCGTGCATGTGCATGGCTGGAACATTCATCTAAGTATGTGGACGTGAGAGGCTGAATAGGAGAGTTAAATTAGGCCCAATTGTGTTCTATGTTTGCTCGGCTTTGTTTAACTCTCTCACAATGTAATTATTGTAATTAGTTTCTTTTTCTGTTTAACAAGAAAAGGCCTAGGATGTATATAAAGCCTTTTCTCTCTTCTTTTGTAGTTAGACAAGTTTTATACAAGTTTTGCTGAGATCATTTCAGAATTAAATCCAAGAGAATTCAATCATATATTCTTGTCTCGTGAGTTTGTGTGTGATCTAACTTTCTCATTCTTGTGTATGTCAATCTCCTTCGGGACTGGTGTTGCAAGTAGAACAAGGCACCCTCTTCGTGCTCTCGATTCTCAGATCGATTGTGTGGAGTTGTAAGAAGCGGGGTTGAATCGTCACTGGTTTGGTTCTTGGATCTCGAATCCAAGGGTTCTATCATTGTTCCTTTCGGTTCTTCTTGTCCCTTTCTGTTTTCTCGTTTTCATTGCTGTCCATGTTTGTTAATTTGTGTGTTCTTCATTCTTCAGAACAGGTTGTTCGTCTAGATCCGTTCTTCGCGGCTAATCCCCGTATCAATTGGTATCAGAGCATAGTTGACGTCTAACCACCAAAAAGAGTCGGTAAATCAATCATAAAATCACAAAAAGAGTCTGTTTTGATCATTGCAATTGATCATTTTCTTTTGTTTGAGTCTATTTTTGTTTCTCTCTTCTACTCTAAGCTTTGTTTGAGTCTAACGAGTTTGTTCCTTTGATTGTGAGTTTTGGATACCGGAAACCACCATAACACCAACCACCATCACACCACCATCAACAACCATTTTTCCCTCAGCCACATTAGCCACACTTGAACCAGTTGAACAAAAAAAAACCCAAACGTGGTTGCTTCTCTTCTGCATCCAGAAGATTTGTATCACACCACTAGAGAGTGAGAGAACCTTATTTTCTGAGTGATACACTTGCGAGGTGTCTTTGTTTAAACTAACCTAAAGTGTTTACTGTTGTTGATTGTTTTGCATCATGTCAGGGACTCCCACATGTTTAAAGATCCCTGAGCTATCAGACCCGGTGTTGTTTAGTCTCATAAACGGCTTGAAAGATAGCATTGATGGGCTAACTACAAGGATATCTACCTTGGAGACCTCTAGGGTGACCCCGAATTCTCGACCACTAGGAGGTAACTTGGAGATAGGAGATAACTCGAGGGTGCAAAACCAAGCACAAGATCGAGTTCCCCTTCAAAGTCACCAAGCTGCGTTCCAAGCAGCAAGGAATTTGAATGTTCCCCAACCTTCTAGGCATGCCCATGATTTAGGCCACATTGCTTTCCAACCTGGTTAGGGAAACCTTGCTTTTGAGGAGCATATTTCTATCCCTTCTTCTCCTATTATTAATGATAATATGCCTGAAGAACCGGTAGGTGATATAAATAGGATAAATAATACTCTAGAAGGGGGGTTGAATAGAGTATGGGAACTTTTCGCAAACACAAATCTCAAGGCCTTGAAACCTCTTTCAAGGGCCTTGATGTCAATCTGTGCTCTTTGTGAAACTTTGATTTCAAGGGTTTTGAAACTCCTTTCAAGGGCCTTGACTTCTTGCTCCTGCAAAGCAAAGTTAGTCACAATAAAGTATATATGGTGCGGAATTGAAAAGATTGACACGAGGATATGTTTACAAAGTTCGGCTCTAAATAACCTACTCTCCGTCCCAGGGTATATCCGTAGGATCTAACTATCTATTATAGTTTCAAAGAGTTCTAGATACACACTAGAAGAAATCCCCTTCTTCTCTCACTATAGCCAACGCTACGATCTAGCTCCAACTCTTAACCTATCTATAATAGCGTAGTTACTTCGCAGAGTAACACACACTCTAATATAACACTATTTAGATCTTCCAATGGAGCTCTAGTGTTTTCTCTCTCTAAGGGGAGAAAGCTTTTTGAATGAGAGAAAGAAAAACAACGAATGAAGATGATTTAGTTGCTTGAAGATGTAGAAGATATTTTACGATGTAGGCTTGTATGTTTTTCTTCTTCGACCATCATCTTCATTTATACTCTTCGATGGAAAGGTCTTCTAGCCGTTGTGAAGATGACCGTTGAAGGTGAATCTTCGTTTCCTTGAAGATCGTTTTCTTGTTCGGAGATAAGTTAGAAGTTGTAAAACTACAACCCCTATTAACACGTTGATCTTTTACTCCGATCTTCTCCTGTTCTATGTGAAGAGAAGATGTTGTTTCCATTGATTTTGTTTTAAAAAAATTTCCTTAAAAGATTCTCTTTTCTTCATTTAAGATCTTCGATGATTTTGTAGTTGACGAGATCTTCGGCTGAAAATCTTCGGCTGGATCCTTTTCAAAATCTTCTAGAAAAGTCTTGATGCGTATTTTGAATTCTTGTTTTGCATTCTTATAACTCCAAGGCTCTTGATATCTTCCTTTGTATTCGCCATATTCCTTCGTCCTTAGAATTATACTTCAAGGCCCTTGAAACTAATATCAAGGCCCTTGGCATATGCCTTGTTGTACCTGCATTAAATTCAAACCAACCGAATATCTAGAAATATAATCAAGTACATTGTTAGTATATCCAACTACTTACATTTGTGTGAAGTCTTCCATCATCATCAACACCTGTAAACCATTTCAATCAAGGTGGAGTTTTCAATCTCCCCCTTGATGGAAGACAACACAAATTTTCGTACCTGCATTTGTTAGTTTATCAATGCATATGAAAACCTCAAAAACTAAAATGCAGAATGTAGTATATTGGAATGTCGGATCATATTTCTCCCCCTTTGTCTTTTAACAAGGGAGGAAAAACAGTCAAACCAAGGAGTTTAAAAACATACGATAACAGACCCAAAAAAATTTTATTTTACCAAAACAAAATCAAACAGTTTAAATTCCCTCATAGAACTTTCTCTTGCCTTTTGATGAGGCTTTCTTATAACGCCAGTCATCCATTTCAGTTGCCATACGTCTTCTCTTTTCTGCAGCTCTTCTCTATCTAACAACTTCATACTCAACTATAGGTAAGAATATTGGCTCCTCATGAGTTGGATACAAAATAAACTTATTTTGTAAACGCCTTTTACAATTCATCAGCATATTCTCAACTTGTTCTTGAGTATGTTGAGCCACATCTTCAGGTATGGGCAAAATACTTCCCATTGCAGTTAGTGTAAGAGCGTTCATCAAATACATTACATTGACTTTGGCATTTATAGTGGCTAGCAACTCAAAATTTGCATCCATTCTCCTCTTGTCATCAAACTTAAAATCAGATATTTCACGACTAAGACAAGCTATTTGTTTCTCACAACCATCTAATCGGATTTCTGGAGTAAGAGTAGATTTTGCTTCTTCAATCTGAGTAACTCCTTTTCCTTTTAGAATCCATGTTCCTGCAAGAGTTTTCTCAATACCCAAACGTTTTAAGCAATTTTCATCAATTTTTCTGTTAATAGATTGTCTTACCTCCGAAGATGTATCAATTCTATAATACTCAAAGACTTTAGGCAGCAAATTTCCATAAGGTAAATGAATGGATCTCTTGGAATTTACAAAATGCAACATATGGTTGAGAATCAAAGTAGATACATCTATAGCCACCTCAGTCATAAGCAGATGAATTAATTCCAGAGTTTGATCCATCAACAACTCTCTTGAGTTTGCACGAGGAATAACACATCTAACCAGTATAGTGAACAATATTTTTGGCTCTAGGGTTAAAGATGTATGAGTCAATTGACGGGAGGTAGAATTTGGAACTATAAATTTTTTCTTAGCAATAGTAACACTCTCTGATTTTGAAGGATAGTTAAATGCCAAATCTGTAGGAATTCCAAAGATCTCACTTAAGATAGAAGGATTGAGTGAAATCGGAGTACCTTTAACTGAAGATTCAAGGGTGATACATCCTTTATCCCTTTTTGTGATGAGATTAACATAAAACAGTCTCGTAAGTCTTGGAAAGGAAAAATCTCCAGGGTTTAGGACATTCTAGATCGTTGAGTTCTTCAGCTTGTCAATACAAGACATCTTGAGTGAATTCATAGGTCAATATCTACCAAATCGCACATACATAGTTGTCGATTATGAAACCCATCCAGCCAAGATCCAGATGCTTGAAAATTAATGAACCATGAGGAAGGAAGAACAATCATCTGAGATATATCTTGATTTTCAGATAAATTCTCTCTTTTCTCAATCGAAGACTCCATATCTTTCTGTTTGAGAGTTTAATGAGCAGACCGCTTGCTTCTGGGTGCCATGAGAGAAGTTTTTTTTTTGAGAGAGGAATCAAAGAAGTTTGAAATAGGGTTTTTGTGTGAAAGACTACAAGAAGATCCATTTTAAGAATGAAAGAATAATTCTTTGAAAAGATTTGGCTTTAGAAATCTTAATTGCAAATCTTTTTTTTTTTGAAAAAATTTTTTAAGAATTAAAATATCTAAAAGATATTAACTCTTAAAAGATCCGTATCATTTTTATACCCTGAAATATGTTTCAAGGTCCCCTTGAATTTCATTTCAAGGCCCTTGAAAACATCACTTGGGCTGCATACGTAGGATGATTAAAATTTGTTAACTCCCCCTACGTTAATGCTTCCTTGTTTAGCATACAAAGCTCTAATCTAATAAAATTAAATTGTTCCTCACGATGAGGCTTGGTAAAGATATCTGCAAGCTGCAAGTTAGTTGAGATAAAAGAAATCGGAACATCACCTTTCTCAACATGATCACGAATGAAGTGATGCCTCACATCAATATGCTTAGTTCTTGAATGCTGCACAAGATTTTTAGTTATAGAAATAGCACTAGTATTATCGCATTTAATAGGAATACCTTTTAAATCAAAGCCAAGATCATGAAGTTGTTGAGAAATCCAAAGGATTTGAGCACAACAAGCTCACACCGCTATATACTCAGCTTCAGATGTGGATAGTGCAACAGAATTTTGCTTCTTGGAGTGCCAACTGATTAGGGATGACCCTAAGAATTGACAACATCTAGAAGTACTCTTTTTGTCAACCTTATAACCTGCAAAGTCTGTATCTGAATAGCCAACAAGATGAAACGAGCTTTGACGTGGGTACCATAACCCTAGATCCTTAGTGCCATTTAGATACCAAAAAATTCTTTTCACAACAATCAGGTGTGACTCTTTAGGATCAGCATGAAATCTTGCAAACATGCACACACTAAACATAATGTCAGGACGACTTGCAGTTAGATATAACAATGAGCCGATCATACCTCTATACTCCTTTTGTACTACACTTTTGTCATTTTTGTCTTGATCTAGCGAAAGTGTTGAACTCAAAGGAGTCTTTGCAACCTTAGATTGATCCATTTTGTACTTTTTAAGCAAGTCTTTAGTATACTTGCTTTGATTGAGAAAAATTCCTTTCTTTGCCTGTGTCACTTGAAGTCCAAGAAAGAAATTTAATCCTCCCATTAAGCTCATTTCGAATTCCCTGTACTTAATATCTGAAAATTCCTAGCATAGAGAATCGTTAGTAGCACCAAATAATATATCATCAACATAGATCTGTACTACTAGTATGTCGTTGCCTCTAGTTTTGATAAACAATGTTTTATCAATTAAACCTCTTTAAAAATTATTTTCAAGAAGATATTTAGACAATCTTTCATACCAAGCTCGAGGAGCTTGCTTAAGACCATAAAGAGCTTTGTCTAATTTGAAAACATAATCTGGAAAATCATCATTTTCAAAATCAGGAGGTTGAGCAACATAGACTTCTTCGTCTAAGAATCCATTTAGGAAAGCACACTTTACATCCATTTGAAAAATTTTTATGTTCAAGAAGGATGCAAATGCAAGTAGCATACGTATGGCTTCTAACCTGGCAACCGGAGCAAAAGCCTCCTCATAATCAATACCTTCTTCCTAGTTATAGCCTTGTGCTACAAGTCGTGCTTTGTTTCGTATGATTTTGCCACTTTCATCCAGTTTGTTCCTGAAGACCCATTTTGTGCCAATAACTGATTGATGCTTTGGTCTTGAAGTAAGAGTCCATATCTTGTTCCTCTCAAACTCATTCAATTCATTTTGCATGGCTATGATCCAATCTGGTTCTTGAAGAGCTTGAGTGTAGTTCTTTGGCTCGATCAGTGATACAAAGGCGGAGAATGCACAAAGATTGTTTACTTTAGATCTAGTTTGAACTCCGGCATTTGGATCTGAGATCATATTTTCTTGTGGATGATATAAGGAGTGTTGAATTTTTCTTCTTTTGACAGATGAAGTAGATCCTGAAGGTTGAGCTGTATATGTTTGGGTGGATTCAAGTACCGTTTGTATATTGCATGTTGTTCCAATCTCAAGGCCTTGAAGTTGGGTTTCAAGCCCTTGAAGTGGAGTTCTGTTCTCACAGTTTCCAGTTTCAAGGTCTTGAAGGTGCGTTTCAAGGTCTTGAGGATTTTCTTTGGTATCTTGAATCTTTTCCTGCATATTTTTGTCTTCGTCTTTAGGATCTTCCTCTTCATTTGAAATGTGATATTCTCTTTGATTCGGGTTTAAGTCTGCAAAACTTTCACTCAAAGTACCATCATTGCTTTCATCAAAAATAATATGAATGCTTTCCTCAACAATTTTGGTACGTTTGTTATATACTCTATAAGCTTTGTTGTTTGAAGCATATCCAATGAATATACCTTCATCACTACGTGCATCAAATTTCCCAAGATTGTCTTTTCCATTGTTGTGAACAAAACAAGTACATCCAAAGGGTTTGAAATATGAAATATTTGGTTTTCTACCTTTAAAAAGTTCATAAGGAGTCTTTTTCCAAATAGGGCGAATTAAACATCTGTTTAAAATATAATTTGCAGTGTTTACTACTTCAGCCCAAAAGCTCTTTGGTAGATTGTTTTCTAAAAGCATTGCCCTAGAGATATCCTCAAGAGTGCGATTCTTGCGTTCCACAACTCCGTTTTGTTGAGGAGTTCTAGAAGCTGAAAAATTATGAGAAATATCATATTTTGCACAAAACAAATCAAATTTTAATTGATCAAATTCTGTACCATGATCACTTCTTATAGCAAATTTTACCAATGCCAATTATGTCACACTTTCCTTTATCACAGGGAGTAATAGTTCCGGATGATTGCTTCTTTAAATCTGAGAATAACGAACTTTTTCCACTCATGTGTCTTGAGCAACCACTATCTAGTATCCATTTGTGCTCCTTTACCTTGGTGATATCCTGCAAAACAACAAACATCAACCTTTCCGGGTCGACCATATGGCATATTTTGGTTCATACTCAGGCTCGATCATGTTTGGTGGTCTAGTACCTTTAGGAACCCAAATTTGTTTGACTTGTTTCCTTAGACATAAAGGATAGGTTTTTCTACTAATATAAGGATCATTTCTTTTATAAGGACATGTGAATTTAACATGACCCTTTTTACAACAATAGAAGCACGTAGGCATATGACTGCTTCCTTTGGCCATAACAAAAGTGGTGGTAGGTTTTCTAGGAAAGCTTTTATGATACCCTATACCATTTTTATTAAGAGAAGATTGTTGTTCACCCATCATTCTTTCCAGATTATCTTTAGAACGAGTAATCTTAATGAGTGATGCCTTCAGGTCTTGACACGTTAAAGTCAGATCAACTTTCTCTTTCTCTAGGTTGATATAATTTCGATGTAGAGAAGAGAGGTTGTCCTTGAGAATCTGATTTTCTGATTCCAAGGTCTTGATATTGTCATCAAGTTCTTCCTTTTCTGTGTTAAGATTTTAAATCTCCAAAGACATTTCTCTCAGTTGTTTATCTTGTTCATTAAGCTTATTTATTAAAGAATTTATCCTTATTCTATGTTCCTTATCACTTAAGATAATATCTTTAAGGAATTGTTTAAGATCAATATCAGGTTGAGATAAATTTGTACTTACCATATTGTCGATGTACAAATTTGAGTCATCTTCATGATCATCCATAAGACACAAGTTTGCTTGTTCTTTTTCATCTTCTGATTCATTTGATGATTCTGAATCACTCCATGAAGCAACCATAGCTTTCTTTTTTCGGTCATTTTTCTTGAAGTTGGTCCTCTTCTTTTGTGGACAATCCTTTACCAGATGATCTGTTTCACCACATTCAAAGCAGGTCACTACTCTTGTTTTCTTATTAGGGTTAGAAAACTTACCTCGGGGTTTTGATGCTCGTGGGAATTCTCTGTTAGCCGATTGTTTCTTTAGCTTGAGAATTCTTGCGAGACCCTTTGAGATCATGGCGATTGCATCTTCTTCATCGTCATCATCACTATCTTCTTCCTCAGATGGTAACTCATCTCTTCTGGATTTTAATGCCAAATTCTTGGAGTTGGATGGGAGTTCTCCATCTTCTTCACCAAGAACCATTTCATGTGTGATGAGTTTTCCGAGTAAATCATCAAGAGGAAGAGTTGTGAGATTTTGAGCTTCTTCAATTGCAGTCATCTTTGGTCCCCACTTTTCTTTAAGTAAGCTCCTCAGAATCTTCCTTACTTTTTCTTCATTAATGAAGATCTTTCCTAGTGAGTTCAGATTGTTCACTATCCCAGTGAATCTGGTGAACATCTCTTTGACTGTTTCATTGGGATTCATCTTGAATAGCTCATATTGTCTGAGGAAGATGCTAATCTTTGTCTCCTTGACTTGACTTGTCCCTTCGTAAGTAACAACAAGCTTGTCCCATATCTCTTTAACGCTCTTGCATGATGAGATCCGGTTGAATTCATTAGCATCTAATCCACAGTAAAGTAGATTCATAGCTTTGTAATTCTTTGACACACTGTCCAAGTCACCCTGTGCGAAGTATGATTCCTTCTTTGGGACATGTACGCCTTCAACCATGGTCATTGGAATTTTGGGTCCATTTTGAGTAATGCTCAAAAGTTCCATATCCTGGTCAATAATGAACAAACACAAGAGTGCTCTCCAATGAGCGAAGTTGTTGCCACAGAAGAGTGGTGGTCGGGATGAGGATCTTCCTTGAGCAAATCCACCATCACCTACAGGATTCATGATTAGTCTCACTAATGGTTAAATCAATAAACGTGAGTCTAGATCTGATACCAATTGAAGAACCGGTAGGTGATATAAATAGGATAAATAATACTCTAGAAGGGGGGTTGAATAGAGTATGGGAACTTTTCGCAAACCCAAATCTCAAGGCCTTGAAACCTCTTTCAAGGGCCTTGATGTCAATCTGTGCTCTTTGTGAAACTTTGATTTCAAGGGCTTTGAAATTCCTTTCAAGGGCCTTGACTTCTTGCTCCTACAAAAGAAAGTTAGTCACAATAAAGTATATATGGTGCGGAATTGAAAAGATTGACACGAGGATATGTTTACGAAGTTCGGCTCTAAATAGCCTACTCTCCGTCCCAGGGTATATCCGTAGGATCTAACTATCTATTATCAGCTTCAAAGAGTCCAAGATACAAACTAGAAGAAATCCCCTTCTTCTCTCACTGTAGCCAACGCTACGATCTAGCTCCAACTCTTAACCTAGCTATAATAGCCTAGTTACTTTGCAGAGTAATACACACTCTAATATAACACTATTTAGATCTTCCAATGGAGCTCTAGTGTTTTCTCTCTCTAAGGGGATAAAGCTTTTGGAATGAGAGAAAGAAAAACAATGAATGAAGATGATTTAGTTGCTTGAAGATGTAGAAGATATTTTACGATGTAGGCTTGTATGTTTTTCTTCAAAAACCATCATCTTCATTTATAATATTCGATGGAAAGGTCTTCTAGCCATTGTGAAGATGACCGTTGAAGGTGAATCTTCGTTTCCTTGAAGATCGTTTTCTTGTTCGGAGACAAGTTAGAAGTTGTAAAACTACAACCCCTAATTCCACGTTAATCTTTTACTCCGATCTTCTCGTGTTCTATGTGAAGAGAAGATGTTGTTGCCCTTAAGTTTGTTTAAGAAAATCTTCTCAAAAGATTCTCTTTTCTTCATTTAAGATCTTCGATGATTCTGTAGTTGACGAGATCTTTGGCTGAAAATCTTTGGCTGGATCCTTTTTAAAATCTTCTGGAAAAGTCTTGATGCGTATTTTGAATTCTTGTTTTGCATTCTTATAACTCCAAGGCTCTTGATATCGTCCTTTGTATTCGCCATCTTCCTTTGTCCTTAGAATTATACTTCAAGGCCCTTGAAACTAATATCAAGGCCCTTGACATATACCTTGTTGTACCTAGATTAAATTCAAACCAACCGAATATCTAGAAATATAATCAAGTACATTGTTAGTATATCGAACTGCTTATATTTTTGTCAAGTCTTCCATCATCATCAACACCTGTAAACCATTTCAATCAAGGTGGAGTTTTCAATGCCTAACTATCCTCACCAGTTTCAGAATCCAGTTTATGACCACGAAAAGGAGGACGATGGGCAGAATGAGGAATGGAGACCGGAATGGATGCCTAATGGACGAAGAAGGCGAGATCAGCCAAGGAGGCAAGAAGGGCGACTTAATGATGAATGGAGACGTGAGCCCTATGGAGTCCAGCAAATGAGAGACCGAGAACCGGAACATGACGGTCTTGGCAAAGTGAAGGTGAAAGTTCCTAGTTTCGAGGGCAAATGTGATCATGATGTGTATATGGCATGGGAGGCAAAGATAGAGCAAATATGGTCCTGCCAAAACTTTCCCGAACACAAAAAGGTACACTACGCAGCCCTTGAATTTATTGACTATGCTATGATATGGTGGGATGAATTGGTGAAGGAAAGGAGAAGAACTTTGGATGCACCAGTAGCTACTTGGGAGCATATGAAGGCATTGATGAGAGCTCGGTTTGTTCCCCACCAACACTATATAAGAGAATTCAGGCAAAGGTTGGCGAACTTGAGGCAAGGATCAATGACTGCTGAGGAGACCTATAATGCCATGCAAATGGCCATGGTAAAGGCCAATGTGCGAGAAGATGAAGAGTCAACAATGGCTAGGTATCTTCGTATCCTTAATTCAAGTTTTGCTAACGAAGTAGATCTTTTTCCCTATGGCTCTATGACAGAACTACTCCATCTCGCAATCAAAGTGGAAAGGAAGATGAAAGGGAGAAGTCAAGGCGGAAAGGCTTCTTATGGTGTCTCCATCTCTTGGAAGAACCAAGGGAACCGCCAACAAGGTAGTTACAACAAGGAAGTGCCTAATAAGCAGAAAATAACCCTGGAACAAGGAGGCCAGCTTAAAGCACCTTATACAGCACCTTCTAAGCCCACGGCTACTTTTCCTAAAGGAACACAAGGGAGTACTTCTAACCCTTCATCTAGAGCTAGGGATATAGTGTGTTTTAAGCGTCAAGGTAGAGGACACATGATGAAAGACTGTACTAACAAAAAAACGTTGTTAATCAACCATTTAGGACAATATGAGTCCGAATCTGAGCATGAGCATGATAATGATGATTTTGAGCCTAATATGCATGATCATGATGATTTGGATGATGATGGGATGGAATATGAGCAAGGGGATAGTTTACTAGTTAAAAGAGTGTTATCTGACCTTCCTAGCTCATTTCTAGCGAATAACTACATGCTTTGTGATCACGATTCTCAAACTGAACATAATGAGCTTGAAAACGCAGGAAATGATCCTAATAACATGGTTTGTGATGAAAATCTTGAGTATGATAATTCTTTGATAGCTAGGAGAACTTTGAGTGCACAACCGGCCCCTTGTAAGGATAACCAAAGAGAGAACTTGTTTCATACTAGGTGTTTGGTTAAGGAAAAGGTGTGTAATATTATCATTGATGGAGGTAGTTTTTGCAACATTGCTAGTACTAAATTGATTTCTAAGTTGCAAATTCCTACATTTTGTTACCCTAGACCATATAAGCTGCATTGGATGAATGATTGTGGTGAATTGAAGGTTAATAGGCAAGCTAAGATCACTTTCACTCTAGGACACTATGAGGATAATGTTTTATGTAATGTTGTGCCTATGGAAGCTTATCATGTGTTATTAGGCCGTCCTTGGCAATATGATAGGAGAGTTATGCATGATGGTTTTACTAATAGGTATTCATTTACTTTTAATGAAAAACCCGTTACTCTAAAACCTATGACTCCCTTGCAGATTGCGGAGGCATTTGAGAAGAAGAAGGCATGTTAATAAGAGCAAGGACAAGATAAGAAGGGGAGCAAGTCATAGAGGCACCAAGAACCTACCATGGACACGTCCTCCAGCAAACAGCCAAGTTATCTCTTGGTCACGCCCACAAATCAGACTCCTACGGCCTTGTTAGCTTCTAAACTTGAGTTCCAAAGTGAGTACCTACCCTTAGATACCATCTTGATGAGGTTGTGTAAGGAGCTAACCTTAGTGAGTGAAGAAACAAAGGCTATCTTACCCCTACTATTACACCTATCCTAGAGGAGTTTAAGGATGTGTTTCCGGAAGAGATACCTCATGACCTTCCACATTTGAGAGGCATAGAGCATCAGATTGACCTTATCCCCGGAGTTACACTTCCTAACAGACCAGCCTATAGGATGAACCCTAAGGAGAGTCAAGAGATCCAAACCCAAGTCCAAGACCTCCTAGATAAGGGATATGTTAGAGAAAGCCTTAGCCCTTGCACTGTTCCTGTCCTATTAATTCCTAAGAAGGACAACACTTGGAGAATGTGTGTTGATTGTAGGGCTATCAACAACATAACCATTAAGTACCGCCACCCTATTCCCCGCCTCGATGACATGCTTGATGAGCTCCATCGCGCCACTACATTTAGCAAGATGGACCTTCGGAGTGGCTACCATCATATCCGAATGAAGGAGGGGGGACGAGTGGAAGCAAACCTTCAAGACTAAATTTGGGTTGTATGAATGGCTTGTTATGCCATTTGGGTTAACCAATGCTCCATCTACTTTTATGCGTTTAATGAACCATGTGTTAAGACAATTCATAGGGAGATTTGCTGTAGTGTATTTTGATTATATCTTAATCTATAGCAGGTCCCTAGAGGAGCATGAAGAACATCTAAGGGAAGTTGTTTCTACCCTTAGGGCTGAACACTTGTATGCCAACCTGAAGAAATTAGCTTTTGTACTAATGAAGTTATATTTCTTGGTTTTGTTATGACTGCACAAGGTCTACAAGTGGATAAGGAGAAGATTAGAGCTATTCAAGATTGGCCAATACCTACATCCATTAGCCATGTAAGGAGCTTTCATGGGCTTGCAAGCTTCTATAGGCGCTTTGTGAGAGACTTCAGTACCATTGCTGCACCCTTGACGGAGATTTTGCAAGAAACATGCACCATTTGTGTGGGAAGCAGCTCAAGAACGTGCTTTCAACAAGCTGAAGTTGGTTCTCACCGAGGCACCTTACTAGCTCTCCTTGACTTCACTAGGCCTTTCGAAGTGGAGTGTGATGCATCAGGAATTGGCATAGGAGGTGTGCTTTGTAAGAAGGTAAGCCTGTTGCCCTTTTCAGTGAAAAGCTTAAAGGGGCATGTCTTAACTACTCTACATATGATAAAGAGTTGTATACATTATTTAGAGTACGTAAGACATGGCAAAACTACTTGTGGCCTAGAGAGTTTAAATTGCATTCTGATCATGAATCTTTGAAACATTTTCGGAGTCAAGATAAACTAGATTGGAGGCATGGTAGATGCATGGAATTTATTGAGACTTTTTCCTATGTTATCAAGTATAAAAAGGGAAAAGACAATGTAGTTGCGGACGCTCTTTCTAGGAGGCATACATTGCTAACTACATTGGATGCTAGAGTGTTGAGATTTGTTTACATTAAGGAGCTCTATGAATCTGATCCTGACTTTGGAGAAACATATAAGCTTTGTGGGCAAAAAGGTTCCTTAGATAAATTCTATTTGTTTGAGGGATTTCTGTTTCGAGTAGATAAGGTGTGCATACCTAGGTGTTCCCTTCGTTTGCTGTTAGTGGAAGAAGCCCATAAAGGAGGTTTAATGGGTCACTTTTAAGACTTATGCTATGTTGCACTCACAATTTTATTGGCCACATATTCTTAGGGATGTTGAAAATGTGCTTAAAAGGTGTTTAGAGTACCTTAGAGCTAAATCGAAAGTAAAGACTCACGGATTGTATACACCTTTGCCAATCCCAACAGCCCCTTGGGAAGACATTAGCATGGATTTCATAGTGGGATTGCCTAGGACTAGAAGAGATAGGGATTCGATATTTGTGGTTGTAGATCGATTCTCTAAGATGGCTCACTTTATTTCTTGTCACAAAACTGATGATGCAGCCAATGTAGCTAATCTGTTCTTTCAGGAAGTAGTTAGGTTACGTGGTATTCCAAGGACAATAGTGAGTGATAGGGATGTTAAGTTCTTGAGTTACTTTTGGAAAACTCTTTGGGGAAAGCTATGAACTAAGTTATTAAGCCACCCCCAAACTGATGGGAAAACAAAAGTAACTAATAGGACCCTAACAACACTTCTAAGGGTTGTCATCAAGAAGAATTTGAAAGAATGGGAAGATGTCTTTCCACATGTTGAATTTGCTTATAATAGAGTCGTCCACTCATCTACTTGCATCTCTCCCTTTGAGTGTGTTTATGGTTTTAATCCACTAACCCCTTTTGATCTTACACCGTTACCTAAGAAGGACCGAGTGGATTTAAGTGCTAAAATGCAGGTTGAACACATCAAGGAGCTACATAGTAGGACAAGGATCAAGCTCGAGGAGAAAGGCAAATACAACGCAGAAAAGGCGAATCAAGGACGCAAGAAGATTATATTTGAACCCGGCGACCTTGTATGGCTACATTTGAGGACGGAGAGGTTTCAACAGCTTCGGGAATCCAAACTCTCCCCAAGAGGAAATGGGCTTTTCAAGGTGTTACATAAGGCGGATGACAACACCTATGTGCTTGACTTGCCGGATGATTATGCTTGTGATCTCACATTCAATGTGAGGGATCTAAGTCCTTTTCCACTCCTGGATGATGATCAAGGCAATTCGAGGTCGAATTCTTCCAAAGAAAGGGAGAATGATGATGGATCATCTGAGCTAACTCCATCTTCACCACCTCAAGGGACTCTAACAAGAGCGCAAGCTAAACGTCAAGCTGAGATGGATGCTCTTTTCCTAAACATGGTCCATGAAACTCAACCAAGTCCACCTTCATCAAGTCTAAGGACCATCTTGTGGATCAGCCACGAACACATCCCAGCCAAGATGATTAATGGAGCTTAAATTGTATTTCTAGTTGCTGGGTAGGCCTTGGGACACATTTCAAAGGATAGACGGAGGCCTTGAAATCAGATACAAGGGGTTTCACGTGTGTGCATGTGCATGGCTAGAACATTCCTTTAAGTATGTGGACGTGAGAGGCTGAATAGGAGAGTTTGATTCAGCCCAATTGTGTTCTATGTTTGTTGGGCTTTATTTAACTCTCTCTCAATGTAATTATTGTAATTAGTTTCTTTTTTCTGTTTTAGAAGAAAAGGCCTAGGATGTATATAAAGCATTTTCTCTCTTCTTTTTTCAGACAAGTTTTATACAAGTTTTGCTGAAAGAATTTCAGAATTGAATCCAAGAGAATTCAATCATTCTTGTCTCGTGAGTTTGTGTGTGTGATCTAGCTTTCTCGTTCTTGTGTATGTCAATCTCCTTCGGGATTGGTGTTGCAAGTCGAATAAGGCACCCTCTTCGTGCTCTCGATTCTCAGATCGATTGTGTGGAGTTGTAAGAAGCGGGGTCGAATCGTCACTAGTTTGGTTCTTGAATCTTGAATCCAAGGGTTCTATCATTGTTCCTTTTGGTTCTTCTTGTCCCTTTCTGTTTTCTCGTTTTTATTGTTGTCCATGTTTGTTAATTTTGTGTGTTCTTCATTCTTCAGAACATGTTGTTCGTCTAGATCCGTTCTTCGCGGCTTATCCCCGCATTATGATAACTCCTAGGTATATTGTGCTTGAAGAACTTGAGGAGTTGCATATTGTTGAGGATTTGAGATGGATGTTAGAAAGGGCTGGACTGATTTTGTTTGCTAGCATTAGAGAAGATGCATATGAGAAGATTACAAGGGAGTTCATCATTTCCTTTGAGCATAGTGCTGTTAACCGAACGGTATCCTTCCGGTTGATGGAGCATACTTATGATTTGTGTATTGCTCAGTTTGGAGCATTGTTTGGGTTTGTTGATACGTTCAATGGGACATTCCCTAGAGGTGTTAGAGCTAAAGATATATGGGGAGAGATTGCTATGATTGTAGGTCATGAGGACCGTTGGCAACCGGCCGACTTGAAGCCAAGTGATGAAGGATCATCTAAGCTAACTCCATCTTCACCACCTAAAGGGACTCTAACAAGAGCGCAAGCTAAACGTCAAGCTGAGATGGATGCTCTTTTCCTAAACATGGTCCATGAAGCTCAGCCAAGTCCACCTTCATCAAGTCTAAGGACCATCTTGTGGATCAGCCACGAACACATCCCAGCCAAGATGATTAATGGAGCTTAAATTGTATTTCTAGTTGCTAGACACGCCTTGGGACGCATTTCAAAGGACAGATGGAGGCCTTGAAATCAGATACAAGGGGTTTCACGTGTTTGCATGTGCATGGCTGGAACATTCATTTAAGCATGTGGACGTGAGAGGTTGAATATGAGAGTTTAATTAGGCCCAATTGTGTTCTATGTTTGTTGGGCTTTATTTAACTCTCTCTCAATGTAATTATTGTAATTAGTTTCTTTTTTTTCTATTTTAGAAGAAAAGGCCTAGGATGTATATAAAGCCTTTTCTCTCTTCTTTTGTAGTTAGACAAATTTTATACAAGTTTTGTTGAGAGCATTTCAGAATTGAATCCAAGATAATTCAATCATTCTTGTCTCGTGAGTTTGTGTGTGTCATTTGGCTTTCTCGTTCTTGTGTATGTCAATCTCCTTCAAGATTGGTATTTCAAGTCGAACAAGGCATCCTCTTCGTGCTCTCGATTCTCAGATCGATTGTGTGGAGTTGTAAGAAGTGGGGTCGAATCGTCACTGGTTTGGTTCTTGGATCTGGAATCCAAGGGTTCTATCATTGTTTCTTTCGGTTCTTCTTGTCCCTTTCTGTTTTCTCGTTTTCATTGTTGTCCATGTTTGTTAATTTTGTGTGTTCTTCATTCTTCAGAATAGGTTGTTCGTCTAGATTCGTTCTTCGCGGCTAATCCCCGTATCAATTGATATCAGAGCATAGTTGACGTCTAACCACCAAAAAGAGACGGTAAATCAATCATAAAATCACAAAGAGTCTGTTTTGATCATTGCAATTGATCATTGTCTTTTGTTTGAGTCTATTTCCGTTTCTCTGTTCTACTCTAAGATTTGTTTGAGTCTACCGAGTTTGTTCCTTGTTTGTGAGTTCTGGACACCGAAAACCACCATAGAACCAACACCAACTACCATGACAGCACCATCAACCATATATTTTTTTTCCCTCAGTCACATTAGCCACACTTGAACCAGTTGAACAAAAACCAAACGTGGTTGTTTCTCTTCCTGCATCCAGTATACGCAGAATTGGAGTTGATTCAGTGTATTTCCTACAAATCCGGCGTAGAGCTTGAAGCAGTTGTTTTTCCTCCTACAGATCTGGCACGTTGAATCAGTTGCAACAATCTAGGAGCTGAGATTTGATCTTATCCTGAATCATAAAGTAAAAAAAAAGAGATAAAAGAAAAAGAAAGAAATAAAAAAAATAAAATAAAATAAAATAAAAAGAGAAGAAGAAAAGGAATCAGAATCATTTTTCATTTCATTCTTTCTTATTCATAATTTGTAATTAGCCTAGTGTTATTACATTTGTTACTGTTATTCAGCAACAAAGAAGACTTCAAGAAAGGACTTAAGTCAAGTATCTCGTCTCATTCGAAGGAAGAACCAAGCATCTCGTTGAACCTATCTAGCCACACATAGCTACTATCCATTTTCGCCCATCAAACACCATAGCTCAGCCTTCCTTAACCTCATCCTACCGTGTCTAGGGTTCACTTCTTGGGTATTACAAGTAAGTTCTTTCAAAGCTTATCTTGAGTTCTAAATTTTTGAGTCATTTAGTTGCATATAACATTCATTGCAATTGTCCTTTCCGTTTGAGTCTTTTCTTCTACTTTGTTGAGTGAAACAGGTTTTTTAAGTGACTGAAATTGAACCTTGTTTCTATCTAAAAGCTTTAGTTTGACTAAGCATCGAATTACGTGAGGTTGATTAATACAAGACGAGCCATCAACAAGCTTATATTACACCACTAGAGAGTGAGAGAACCTTATTTTCTAAGTGATACACTTGCGAGATGTTTTTGCTTAAACTAACCTAACGTGTTTGTTATTGTTGAGTGTTTTGCATCATGTCAAGGACTCCTACAAGTTCAAAGAGCCCTGAGCCTATCACACCAGAGTTGTTCTGTCTTTTCAAGAGCTTGAAAGATAGCATTGAGGGGATAACTACAAGGATATCTACCTTGGAGACCTTTAAGGTGACCCCGGATTCTCGACCACTAGGAGGTAACTTGAAGATAGGAGACAACTCGAGGGCGCAAAACCAAGGACAAGATTGAGTTCCCCTTCAAAGTCAGCAAGTTGCGTTCCAAGCAGCAAGGAATTCGAATGTTCCGCGGCCTTCTAGGCATGCCCATGGTTTAGGCAACATTGCTTCCTAACCTGGTTGGAGAAACCTTGCTTTTGAGGAGCTTATTTTTATCCCTTCTTCTCCAATTATTAATGATAATATGCCTAACTATCCTCACCAATTTCAGAATCTAGTTTATGATAATATGCCTAACTATCCTCACCAATTTTAGAATCCAGTTTATGATAATATGCCTAACTATCCTCACCAATTTCAGAATCCAATTTATGACCAAGAAGAGGAGGACGATGGGGAGAATGAGGAATGGAGACCATAATGGATGCGTAATGGATGGAGGAGGCGAGATCAGCCAAGGAGGCATCAGGAAGGGCGACATAATGATCAATGAAGACGTGAGCCCTATGGAGTCCAACAAAGGAGAGAGCGAGAACCGAAACATGACGGTCTTTGCAAAGTGAAGGTGAAAGTCCCTAGTTTCAAGGGCAAATGTGATCCTGATGTGTATATGGTATGGGAGGCAAAGATAGAGCAAATATGGTCATGCCATAACTTTCCTGAACACAAAAAGGTACACTACGCAGCCCATGAATTTATTGACTATGCTATGATATGAAGGCATTGATGAGAGCTCGGTTTGTTCCCCAATGCTATACAAGGGAATTGAGGCAACGGTTGGAGAACCTGAGGCAAGGATCAATGACTGCTGAGGAGACCTATAATGCCATGGAAATGGCCATGGTAAAGGCCAATGTGCAAGAAGATGAAGAATCAACAATGGCTAGGTATCTTCGTATCCTTAATTCAAGTTTTGCTAACGAAGTAGATATTTTTCCCTATGGCTCTATGACAAAACTACTCCATCTCGCAATCAAAGTGGAAAGGAAGATGAAAGCGAGAAATCAAGGAGGAAAGGCTTCTTATGGTGTCTCTAGCTCTCGGAAGAACCAAGGGAACCGCCAACAAGGAAGTTACAACAGGAAAGTGTCAAATAAGGAGAAAACAACCCTGGAACAAGTAGGACAGTGTAAAACACCTTCTACAGCCCCTCCTAAGCCCACGGCAACCTTTCCTAAGGGAACACAAGGGAGTACTTCTAACCCCTCATCTAGAGCTAGGGATATAGTGTGTTTTAAGTGTCAAGGTAAAGGACACATGATGAAAGAATGTCCTAACAAGAAAACGTTGTTAATCAACCATTTAGGACAATATGAGTCCGAATCTGAGCATGAGCATGATAATGATGATTTTGAGCCTAATATGCATGATCATGATGATTTGGATGATGATGGGATTGAATATGAGCACGGGGATTGTTTATTAGCCAAAATAATGTTATTTGACAATCCTAGCTCATTTCTAGCTAATAACTACGTGCTTTGTGATCTTGATTCTCAAAATGAACCTAATGATCTTGAAAATGCAAGAAATGATCCTAATAACGTGGTATGTGATGAAAATCTTGAGCATGAAAATTCCTTGATAGCTAGGATAACTTTGAGTGCACAACCAACCCTTTGTGAGGATAACTAAAGAGAGAACTTGTTTCACACTAGGTGTTTGGTTAAGGGAAAGGTGTGTAATGTTATCATTGATGGAGGTAGTTGTTACAACATTGCTAGTACTGAATTGATCTCTAAGTTGCAAATTCCTACATTTTGTCACCCTAGACCATATAAGCTGCTTTGGGTGAATGATTGTGGTGAATTGAAGGTTAATAGGTGATAACACGATTTATGGGTTAGTTTTAGGTAATCATTTAGATAGAATTCTCGCTCATTCATGCATGGTTTAGCATTGGTTCGAGACATTGTGCACTCAATTCATGTATTTTGTCGGGATAGATGTCTACACGGACTTGTGCGTGTTTTACAGGTAATTCGGGAAATTTAGGAGCTAAAACGATGCGTTTGAGGATCGTACATCTAGACGACACACCCTCGGACTCATGGAACCTTGCCAACACTAGCCATGCACCAAATCACAGCTTAATGAACCAAGGCAAAGTTTTGCACAGAATCACGGTTCTTTGACAGATCACGGCCGTGGAATCAACCGTGGTTTTTGACAGATTCTTGTGACAGCTGTGCCACGACTCTCATGGCCAGCTCATGCAAGTTTGTTATAAAAGTGGTCCTTCATGGGTTGTGAATGGCAGCTGGGAGTAGATTGGAGCAGCTCATCCATTATACATTTCTCTCTAACAAAATATATTCTTTCAAACAAGAAGTTTTTCTAGGAAGGAAAGTGTAGAAGAGAAGAAGAAGAGTTCCATTGAAGAGGAGGAGAAGAACACACACCGTAGTTTTCTTGTATTTCGGATTCTGATTTTGGAATTGTAAGAATCATTTGAACCTTCCCTTGGAAGGGTTGTAAGTCATTCTAATTCTATTTTCAGCTTGGTTTTTAAGGTTCACTTGTGCATCTCTTTTCCTTCATTATCTTGCAATGAATGTTATGATTTCATGTTTGTTTGTTTCGATTTCCATTATGAACGTTGTAGGCTAAATTGATGTGGTTCTAGGGTAAGGAAAGGATGGTTATGGCTAGGGCTATGATAGGACGGACTTAGATTTATCTTTGGATGACTTGTTTGTATGAACGTATCCTCTGTTAGGAATCACGGCCAGTTCTTGCCAGACCACGGCCGTGGTTTAGGTAGAACAAACCGTGATTTTCCTGGTTCGATGGATCTAATCTTAGACTGTTAGAATGTTGAAATCCTAAGTGTTTGTTGAGTTAAAACTATCCTAGGGTGACCTAGCAACTAAGTGTTAGGAGAGACTTACCCGGTAATCCTTACTCTTAGATTCGAAAGACAACTAACCTTAGGTAGTGGTGAGCCTAATAAGCCGCCATTGGATTTAGTGTGCTGGATAGTAGCTTAAAACTAGCCCTTCCGAGACTTACCCGGTGAGGATAGGTTGGATCTTAAGTTAGCAATCCGGTTCGAGTAGGATTCCATCCCCTAAGTTCTTAGAGACTTACCCGGTAATGAGACTTAGGGAATGGACTAGTGGATCATGAGACCTACCCGGTAATTAATCCGAATCTAGAAACACTTAACCCCAACATAGTTAATCCAAGAATGAATAGATAACTTGAGTCCTATGCCATAATCGGAACTTCCAATCCCTAGAATCCGTCTTTTCTTTCTTTGAACTATACCTTGTTTAGTTGGTTATTTGTGTTGATTTATAGTTTAGTTGATCGATTACGTGCATGAATTGTGATCTTCGATTGATCACCAAAAACCAACCAAAAACATTTGAGATTTTCATTTCCTTATTTCTTTCTTCTCTTTCAACCTAGGTTTTTACTAAACTCAATCGCAAATCGAGTGAATTTCACCTTAGTCTTTGTGTTCGACCTCGGAATACTATCCCTACAATGAATGTCCCGTACACTGTGGGTTCGCTAGGAGTTAGGAGAAATATAACGAGTATAAATTTAAAACCCAATTGCGCATCACACGATCTTAGCGTAACAAGTTTTTGGCGCCGTTGCCGGGGACTAGGTCTAGATTGAGTCTATTTTGTGATTGTTTCTAGTGTAGATCTTTCTTGTTGCTTTTGATCTCTTTTTGATTTGTGTCTTTGCTTTTCAGGACATCTATTACTCTTTAGGTGTATGCGAAGATCTCGTGGCAAGGATTTAGCTCCATTCGATCCCGAACCGGAGAAAACCCTTCGATCTAGATCCAAGAACATCCGAAAAGAGAATGAGATTGCCGGAAGAAACCTCCAAGCTGAGTTGGATGAAGCCTTAGAGCAAATAAGGCTAAGAGATGAGCTCTTGGAGGTAGAAAGGAGACTTGCCAATGAGAGGCAAGAGGAAACTAGGAGGGAGATTGAGGAGATTAGGCAAGCCCTTGTTCAAGGAGAGCTTAATCGCCGACAACCTCCACCTCCTCCGCCACAACCGCAGCCGGCGGCTAATGTTAGGGTTGTTCCCATTGCTATTGAGGAGCCACAAACCCTAGGGAGACGTATGGATCCGGCACAAAGAGCACACCGACCGGGTGTGAACTTAGGAGATCCCGCGACCCACAACTATGAGCTCCGCCCTCAAGTTCTACAAATGATCCGGCATAATCAATTTGGAGGGATGGAGGGAGAGTCTCCTCATCAACACTTGACGAATTATGAGATTTTGATGGAGACTCTTAGACCGCCAAGATTGGAGAGCAACAACCATAAGCTTAGGGCTTTTTCCTTCTCCCTTAAGGATAAGGCCTTGGCTTGGTATCAATCTATTCCACAAGGGCGAGTTGGTACTTGGGAGGAGATGACAACCGAGTTTTTGACCAAGTTCTTCCCACCTTCCAAGACTACCGAATTAAGAGGGAAGATCAATGCCTTCGTGATGAGGGATAGAGAAAGTTTATTCAAGTCTTGGGAGAGGTTCAAAGATCTTCTCCTTGATTGTCGACACCATGGCATCCCGAAAATTGAGCTATTGGAGATCTACTTCAAGGGACTTGACGAAGATAGCCAATTCAAGCTCCAATCTCTTTCCGGTGGGACATTCATGGAGAAACATGTAGATGATGCTTGGGAGTTTGTGGAGAAGCAAGCTCTAGTGATTGAGAAATACTCCCATAGGAAGAGTGAAGGGAGGAAGGCGGGAGCATATGAGGTGAGTGAAGTCACCATGAGCAATTTCAAGCTTGACGCCATCAATAATGAGTTGAAGTCCTTGAGGGAGTTGTGTGCTACAACTTTGAAGAACCAAGCAACTCCTCAAGTGCTTCCACAAGCCAACTTGTCTTCCAAGGAGGAGGATGTGAATTATATGGGAAGGGGCAACTTCAACAATTACCAAGGCCCAAGGAGTTTCAACAACAACCGGCAATTCAACAATTACCGGCCCAACCACAACCATCCCGGATTTTCTTACTCTAACCCGGATGGAGCCTTGAACCCTCCCGCTTCCACAAGCTCAACTCCACCACCAAGAGCTTCACAAGAACCTCCACCCGGTTTCACTCAACCTCCCAAGGATAGAACCGAGATAATGTTTGAGCAATTGCTAGGAAGGTTGAGTGGTCTTGAGAGCACCGTGACTTCAATCTCTAAGGCTCAAAAAGTCTTGGAGGCACAAGTGTTCCAAAAGGCGGGTGAAGCCCATAGAGATCCGGGAAAGCTTCCCGGAAGAACCGAAGACAACCCAAGAGGCCAAGTGTTGGTTATCACAACAAGGAGTGGGTTGAATATGTGTTAGCATGAAATATTGTGATATTTTAGGCACGTTTTCTAGTCGTAATTGATTCATATTGATAGTCTTTGATTGAGCTTTATGCATATATGAGCTAGTATTACCTATATTGTCGATATAGATGTCTACACGAGTTCTATGTTGATTATAGGTGATTTGGAGCTATTTCCGAACGGAATCGAGCAAAGGAGAGTTGAGTCGATGTGTCTCTAGATCAAGGACACCTTTTGGAAGCAATTTGGAGTATTAGATTGAGGAATGCACGAATGAAGGCAAGAATCACGGTTTTACCCTAAATTACGGCCGTGGATTGTGAAGCAGAATTCGATGTTCATTCCAGGGGATATTACGGCCGTGGAAGATATCCGTGTTTATTTCCACGCCTCAAAATTACGGTCGTGGAAACTTCCACGACCGTGATCTTGGCGAATCCTTTCGCCACGTTTCGAAGCCATGATCTCTTGAAGATCGGTCCGGGCCGACGTTTTGCCCTGCATTATAAAAAGGACGGATGAAGCAAGATTCCGTCACCTCGCTACCTCGCTACCTCGCTACCTCGCTACCTCGCTACCTCGCTACCTCGCTACCTCGCTACCTCGCTACCTCGCTTACGACCTTTCAACCCTAAAGTTTAGCGGCAAAAACGCACGCTTAGCAACACAAACCCTCATTCTTGGAGGTGATTTTGAAGATCTCATTGAAGTTCCAAAGTTCGTATTGGAGAGTTGCTGTTTGTGATCTTCGTGTGGAAGATCGAAGTTCTTGGAGGATTTTTGCAAGAAGATTCCTCTTCTTGCTTAGGTTTGCTTTAGGATCGGATTGACATCCCGTTTCTTTTCTTTCCTAAGATTGTGATTGTTTATCCCGTTTTGAATCTTTTGACAAACACTTATTCTTGATTGTGATTCTAAGATTCAATTGAAGATTATTGATAGTTCTTGAAAGTTCCCATCTTTTACCTTTTTAATCTTGAATTAATATCAATATGACTGTTATTGGCTAAAAACCCTTAACAATTCTAAGGTGAAGGGTTGATAGTTGTGGCTTAGATAATGATAGATCGATTGTAAATTGATTAGACCCTGAGAGTTAGAGAATTGTCGCCGAAAACCCTAAATTACGGGTTGTTCTTGAGTTCCACGACCGTGGAATCTCAAGATCCAACCGTAATTCTCTTAAAGTTTACGAGCCTGCTTTTATCTTGATCCAAAGTTAAAGATTTGCTTTAGCTTAGTTTAGACTTGTCTTTTCTAGGTGGTAGTGAAGCCTCAACAACCTCTACCTCGATTGTGAGCCTCAACAACCTCAATCGGATAAGTTAGTCTTGATCTTTAGATCATAGGTTTGGGTATTTGATGTTAATCCTTGTCCTTAGAATCTTTCTATATTGAGCCTCATCAACCTGTATAGGAAGAGTCTTTTGGGTGAGTTATATAAGGTTTTTGGAACCTCAACCGTACGATTACCTTACATTAGTATACCTTTGCATATCTTAACTCTGTCTTTACATCATTAGTATATCTTGAATCGATTGCCACAGCTGGATACCTGGATCTTTAGGATTGTTGTTTTCCCAATATCTGCAAAACTCTCATATTAACCGCTTGATAACCTGCAATCGAGTTCGTTCCACCCAAATCCCTGTGTTCGATACTCTGGAATTCTTGCTTAACTATATCGATCCGTACACTGCGGGTTCGCTTGCTTGATTCTAGTTTTATAAATATAAAGCTTATTTGCACACACCTCTAGGGGCGAACAATATGAAGGATCCTTTGCCCAAGGACCAAGCTAAGGGAAAGCAAGCAGTGGTAGAAGAGGGAAGAATGCAAGAAGATGGAGGCAAGAGCAAGGATGTAGAGCCAAACTATGTGGCACCGCCTCCATACAAGCCACCACTACCGTTCCCACAATCAAGAGCAAGAGCTCGTTTGGACAATCACTTTGGTAAGTTCCTTGAACTAATGTCCAAATTACATATTAACATTCCGTTCATGGATGCCATTTTAGGAATGCCGGCATATGGCAAGTTTTAGAAGGAAATACTCTCCAACAAAAGGAAGTTGGAGGAATATGGGGAGATAAGAATGACCAAGAGATCCTCAGAATTGATCCAAACGATGAAGGAAGAGATGCCTCCCAAGCTAAGGGATCCGGGCTCTTTTTGCGTCCCAATAGGAGTGGGAGATGTGAAGTACGAGGCCCTTTGTGATCTTGGAGCGAGTGTAAGCATCATACCGCTTGCACTTTGCAAAAAGGTCGGATTAGGAGAGCCAAAGCCGGTCAAGATGACCCTCTATATGGCGGACCGTTCTATCACTCATCCGGTTGGGATTCTAGAGGATATTCCGGTGCAACTAGGAGGATTCTATGTGCCAATTGACTTTGTCGTCTTGGACATTCCGGCGGATTATCCGGTTCCCATCATCTTAGGAAGACCTTTCCTAGCCACCTCCGGATGCCTAGTGGATTGCAAGAACGGGACTCTCTCCTTCAACAATGGAGAAGAGAACATCAAGTTCAAGCTGTCCACCATGATGAAAGGGCCTACCCTTGATGAGGATGTCATCAACATAGTCGAGCAAGAGGAATCTAGAGAATTGTGAGCTCGATCTTAATCAAAGATCCCTTGGAGAAGGTTCTTACCTTGAGTATAATGGAAGAAGGTGTTGAAGAGGCTTGCAATGAAGAGATCAAGGCCTTGGAGAGCTTGGAAGAGGAGCCAAGAGTTGGATTTGAAAGCCACGAAGAGGTGTTGAACAGCTGCAAAATCCACGGTCGAGATTTATGTTCCACGGCCGTCAAACTTTCTAGACAACTCCGAGAAGCAAGCTTGGCAAGGACCACGGCCGTGGAAGTTGGGCAAGCCGTGATTTCAACCGTGGATTTCCCTGGACCAGTCCTTGATGATGATCACGCTTTTAGGAGGCATAATGAGTCTTCATTTGTTTTGGACTCACCTAATCCAACCTTATTTGGATCATCTTCAACCGATAAAGGTCCCCCTCAACTTGAACTTAAACCACTTCCCTCTCATTTAAAGTATGCATTCCTTGGTGAAAATTCTTCATATCCGGTGATTGTTAATGCATGCTTGAGTGATGATGAACTTGCTAAGTTGTTGCATGAACTGAGATTGCATAGAAAGGCCATTGGTTATACTATTGATGATTTGGTTGGCATTAAGCCCTCTTTGTGCATGCATAAGATAATGATGGAAGATAACCACAAACCCTCTATTGAACATCAAAGGAGATTGAATCCTATAATGAAAGAGGTAGTCAAAAAGGAAATCATCAAATTGCTAGATGCGGGAATTATCTACCCTATCTCGGATAGTAAGTGGGTTAGTCCCGTTCATGTAGTACCTAAGAAGGGTGGGATGACCGTAGTGACCAATGAGAACAATGAACTAATCGCGACTAGGACGGTTACGGGGTGGAGGATGTGCATTGATTATAGGAAATTGAATATGGCCTCTAGGAAAGATCACTTCCCTCTCCCCTTCATTGACCAAATGCTAGAAAGGTTAGCTCAACACTCTCATTTTTGCTATCTAGATGGTTATAGTGGATTATTCCAAATCCCTATCCACCCCGATGACCAAGAGAAAACAACCTTTACATGTCCATGGGGTACTTTTGCATATAGGAGAATGCCATTTGGGTTGTGTAATGCACCCGCCACCTTCCAAAGGTGTATGATGGCTATCTTTTCGGAATACATAGAAAATATCATGGAAGTGTTTATGGATGATTTCTCTGTTTATGGTTCTTCCTTTGATAATTGCTTGGCTAACTTGTCATTAGTATTGCAAAGATGTGAGGAGACAAATCTTGTCTTGAATTGGGAAAAATTCCACTTCATGGTAAGTGAAGGCATTGTGTTAGGACACTTGGTGTCCAACCGTGGCATTGAGGTTGATAGGGCAAAAATTGAAACGATAGAGAAGTTGCCGCCACCTACCTCGGTGAAGGGGGTAAGGAGTTTCTTAGGGCATGCCGGTTTTTACCGGAGGTTTATTCAAGACTTCTCTAAAATTTCTAAGCCTCTCACTAACCTACTAATGAAGGATGTTGATTTTGTCTTTTCCAAGGATTGTCTTGAAGCTTTTTGTAGGTTGAAGAACGCCTTGATCTCTGCGCCTATAATGCAACCTCCGGATTGGAGTCTACCATTTGAGATCATGTGCGATGCAAGCGATGTGGCCGTTGGGGCCGTTTTAGGGCAAAGGAAAGAAGGGCGTACTCATGCTATTTATTATGCTAGCAAGACGCTAGATGATGCCCAACTCAATTATGCTACCACCGAGAAGGAGTTGTTGGCGGTGGTGTATGCATTTGAGAAGTTCCGCTCTTACCTTGTTGGAGCGAAGGTCATAGTGTATACGGATCATGCGGCGATCCGTTATCTACTTACAAAGAAGGATGCCAAACCAAGGTTGATTCGGTGGATCCTTCTTCTTCAAGAGTTTGATTTGGAAATACGAGATAAGAAGGGATCCGAGAACTCCGTGGCGGATCACCTTAGTAGATTGCCTCCATTGGAGCTTGGAAGAGACGACATCCCAATTGATGACTCATTCCGAGATGAGCAATTGCAAATGGTAGAGGAATGCTTGTTCCAAGTTTCTAAGGGAAATGAGCCATGGTATGCCGACATTGTGAATTACTTAGTATGTGAGGAAGTGCCTCCCGGATTGACATATGCACAAAGAAAGAAGTTCTTCAACGATGTGAGGCATTACTATTGGAGTGAGCCACTCTTGTTCAAGAGAGGACCGGATGAGATGTTTAGAAGATGCATACCGGAAGATGAAGTGGAGAGTGTGATCCGGCATTGTCACTCCTTACCATGTGGAGGCCATGCTAGCTCACACAAGACGTGTGCAAAGGTATTGCAATCCGGTTTTTATTGGCCTAACTTGTTTAGAGATGTGCAAGGTTTTGTAGCTGGATGTGATGCTTGCCAAAGGACGGGAAACATCTCAAGGAGGAATGAAATGCCCTTGAACAACATCCAAGAAGTGGAGATTTTTGATGTGTGGGGTGTAGACTTCATGGGACCATTCCCTTCCTCATGTGGCAATCTCTATATCCTATTGGCGGTGGATTATGTGTCAAGATGGGTGGAGACAATCGCCTCTCCTACAAATGACGCCAAGGTGGTGGTGCGGTTCTTCAACCGGGTAATCTTCCCTAGGTTTGGAACACCAAGGGTGATCATTAGTGATGGAGGAAAGCACTTCACAAATAGGAACTTTGGAGCGCTTTTGGCTAAGTATGGGGTGACTCATAAGGTGGCAACACCTTACCATCCCCAAACTAGTGGCCAAGTGGAGATCTCCAACCGGGAGATAAAGGCCATCCTTGAGAAGACGGTGTCTAGAACTAGAAAGGATTGGGCTATGAAGCTCAATGACGCATTGTGGGCATATAGAACCGCCTTCAAGACACCGATTGGTACCACTCCTTACAAGTTAGTCTATGGCAAGTCTTGCCATCTTCCGGTGGAAATGGAGCATAGAGCTTATTGGGCCATTAAGTGGCTAAATTTTGACCTCAAGGAAGCGGGAGAAAAGAGATTACTTGATCTAAACGCCCTTGAGGAGATCCGGTTGGACGCTTATGAGAATGCCCGGATCTACAAGGAGAGAACCAAAAGATGGCATGACAAGAAGATCATCCGCAAGGAGTTGAGTGAAGGAGATCTTGTCCTTCTCTTCAACTCAAGGCTAAGGCTCTTTCCCGGAAAACTCAAATCAAGATGGACCGGGCCATATGTGGTGAAGAAGATCTTTTCCCATGGAGCTATTGAGATAGGAGGGGAGCATTGTGGGAATTTCAAGGTGAATGGGCACCGCTTGAAGAAGTATATTCCGGGAGCTCCGGTGGACATGATTGCGCCACTTCACCTTGAATAGACGCTCCCGAGTTTGGTCAAGCTAATGACCTTAAAGAAGCGCTTGGTGGGAGGCAACCTATTGGTAAAATTTTTCCTTTGTCGTTTTGTCTTCGTTTTTAGGATTTTTCTATCTTTGTGTGTGTTTGTCTACTTTGTATGTGTGCTAGAGTAGCATTGGAAGCCTTTCTTGGCATATGAATGATGATGATGAACCCCTCACCAATTATGGGTGGAGCGGACGCGGGACTTGGACGGCTAGCGGTGCCTAGCGCGGGTTCCGAAGCTTTGATGGATGCTTAGAGCTCTCTACCATGGTTGATAGGATCATCCAACATCAATTCATTTGAGAAATCCCAATTACCATAGCAAACCACTTTTACATTGTGAGAACCTTCTTTCACTCTCTTTGCTTGAATACCACATTGGGGACAATGTGTTTCTAAGTATGGGGTGGGGTTCGCATGACCCTTTGCATGATGAGCATCTAGGATAGTTTAATATTTGCACATGTCTTGCATTGTACATACTCAAAACGAAAATCCCATAAAAATCAGAAAATTTTAAAAATTTTTGTGCTTTCTAGGCTTGGATATGATCCTAATGATGAAATCTTGTCTTGTGAATTGGCTATGGATGGCCTTATGTGTTGAATTAATAAATGCATATGTGGACTTGAACTACTTCTCTTGAATTCTATGAATGATTTGTGACCATGATGTTTGCCTAGAAAGGATTGAGTAGTGAAAATCGAAATTACATGATAGTTCTTGCATACCATCTAGGAATGAATGAGGCAATTCAATCTTTCTCTACTTCTCATCTTAATCATGATTGCTTAAGCACCTCAATTGAGATAAATTTGACCTCTTTTAACCCATCCGGGAATAGGAGCATGCTAGTGTGTTGATGTGTGCAAAAAGCAAGTGTGCAGTGAAGTTGTTGATGAAAGGAATATCATGCATAAAATGCTGAATTTGTTGTGAAAGTGTAGCCAAAATATAAGTTTGGGGACATTGGTTTAAATGACAAGTAACTCGGTACACTTCACATAATCGGGTGTTGGTGCCTTGCCAAAGTCAAATGAACCGATAGTCCTAACGAGCTTTGGTATGTGTGCCCGGTGTGGATGCACCTCGAAAACTAAGAAAAAACCCGAGGACGGCTAATCACCAAGGTTTCGGCTCTTGTACACCAATGCCATTGCCTCAAAAAAATAAGTCAAAGAAAAAGAAAAGAAAGAAAAGATAGAGGAAAATATACACTTGGGGGAAGTTGATCGAGGACAAGGATGTGAAGTTAGTTCCGTTCCCGGATTAGCATCACATAACCTAGAAATCCCCACCCAATCACTACATTTCTTGGCCTTTTTATCTCACAAGACCTTATGACCTATTTGCATGTTTGTAAGACTTAGTAGTTTAGATTGGATGTACTCTTGATCTTCTTGACTTCTTCATCTTTACATTTCATGCATACTTTTGAGTTAAGTACAATTGTCTTTCCATGCTTTCATTTGTTTGATGCATGATTGCTTGTCCTTAGCCATGAAACATGACTTTGAAGGTGATCCAATAGTAGAAGCACAAACCCAAAAAATTTCTTTTTGCCATTTTTCTGCATACATAAATCATGTCATCTCTTAATCTATAGTTGGGAATTTGCTCGGGGACGAGCAAACCTTAAGTATGGGGTATTTTGATAACACGATTTATGGGTTAGTTTTAGGTAATCATTTCGATAGAATTCTCGCTCATTCATGCATGGTTTAGCATTGGTTCGAGACATTTTGCACTCAATTCATGCATTTTGTCGAGATAGATGTCTACACGGACTTGTGCGTGTTTTACAGGTAATTCGGGAAATTTAGGAGCTAAAACGATGCGTTTGAGGATCGTACATCTAGACGACACACCCTCGGACTCATGGAACCTTGCCAACACTAGCCATGCACCAAATCACAACTTAATGATCCAAGGCAAAGTTTCTGCACAGAATCACGGTTCTCTGACATATCACGGCCGTGGAATCAACCGTGGTTTTTGCCAGATTCTTGTGACAACTGTGCCACGACTCTCATGGCCAGCTCATGCAAGTTTGTTATAAAAGTGGGGTCCTTCATGGGTTGTGAATGGCAGCTGGGAGTAGATTGGAGCAGCTCATCCATTATCCATTTCTCTCTAACAAAATATATTCTTTCAAACAAGAAGTTTTTCTAGGAAGGAAAGTGTAGAAGAGAAGAAGAAGAGTTCCATTGAAGAGGAGGAGAAGAACACACACCGTAGTTTTCTTGTATTTCGGATTCTGATTTTGGAATTGTAAGAATCATTTGAACCTTCCCTTGGAAGGGTTGTAAGTCATTCTAATTCTATTTTCAGCTTGGTTTTTAAGGTTCACTTGTGCATCTCTTTTCCTTCATTATCTTGCAATGAATATTATGATTTCATGTTTGTTTGTTTCGATTTCCATTATGAACGTTGTAGGCTAAATTGATGTGGTTCTAGGGTAAGGAAAGGATGGTTATGGCTAGGGCTATGATAGGACGGACTTAGATTTATCTTTGGATGACTTGTTTTTATGAACGTATCCTCTGTTAGGAATCACGGCCAGTTCTTGCCAGACCACGGCCGTGGTTTAGGTAGAACAAACCGTGATTTTCCTGGTTCGATGGATCTAATCTTAGACTGTTAGAATGTTGAAATCCTAAGTGTTTGTTGAGTTAAAACTATCCTAGGGTGACCTAGCAACTAAGTGTTAGGAGAGACTTACCTTAGATTCGAAAGACAACTAACCTTAGGTAGTGGTGAGCCTAATAAGCCGCCATTGGATTTAGTGTGCTGGATAGTAGCTTAAAACTAGCCCTTCCGAGACTTACCCGGTGAGGATAGGTTGGATCTTAAGTTAGCAATCCGGTTCGAGTAGGATTCCATCCCCTAAGTTCTTAGAGACTTACCCGGTAATGAGACTTAGGGAATGGACTAGTGGATCATGAGACCTACCCGGTAATTAATTCCAATCTAGAAACACTTAACCCCAACATAGTTAATCCAAGAATGAATAGATAACTTGAGTCCTATGCCATAATCGGAACTTCCAATCCCTAGAATCCGTCTTTTCTTTCTTTGAACTATACCTTGTTTAGTTGGTTATTTGTGTTGATTTATAGTTTAGTTGATCGATTACTTGCATGAATTGTGATCTTCGATTGATCACCAAAAACCAACCAAAAACATTTGAGATTTTCATTTCCTTATTTCTTTCTTCTCTTTCAACCTAGGTTTTTACTAAACTCAATCGCAAATCGAGTCAATTTCACCTTAGTCTTTGTGTTCGACCTCGGAATACTATCCCTACTACGAATGTCCCGTACACTGCGGGTTCGCTAGGAGTTAGGAGAAATATAACGAGTATAAATTTAAAACCCAATTGCGCATCACACGATCTTAGCGTAACAATAGGCAAGCTAAGATCACTTTCACTCTAGGACAATATGAGGATACTATTTTATGTGATGTTGTGCCTATGCAAGCTTGTCATGTGTTATTAGGCCGTCCTTGGCAATATGATAGGAGAGTTATGCATGATGGTTTTACTAATAGGTATTCATTTACTTTTAATGAAAAGCCTTACTCTAAAACCTATGACTCCCATGCAGATTGCGGAGGCATTTGAGAAGAAGAAGGCGAGTGAACAAGAGCAAGGACCAACTAAGAAAGGGAGCAAGTCAGCGAGGCACCAAGAACCTGCCATAGACACGTCCCCTAGCCAACAACCTAGCGCTTTCTTGGTAAGGCCCACAACTCAGCCTCCTACGGCCTTGTTAGCTTCTAAACTTGAGTTCCAAAGTGAGTATCTACCCTTAGATACCATCTTAATGAGGTTGTGTAAGGAGCTAACCTTAGTGAGTGAAGAAACAAAGGCTATCTTACCCCCTACCATTACGGCCATCCTAGAAGAGTTTAAGGATGTGTTTTCGGAAGAGACACCTCATGGCCTTCCACCTTTGAGAGGCATAGAGCATCAGATTGACCTTATCCCCGGAGCTATACTTCCAAACAGACCAGCCTACAGGATAAACCCTAAGGAGAGTCAAAAGATCCAAACCCAAGTCCAAGACCTCCTAGATAAGGGATATGTTAGAGAAAGCCTTAGCCCTTGTGCCGTCCTATTAGTGCCTTAGAAGGACAACACCTAGAGGATGTGTGTTGATTGTAGGGCTATCAACAACATAACCATTAAGTACCGCCACCCTATTCCCCGCCTCGATGACATGCTTGATGAGCTCCATGGTGCCACTACATTCAGCAAGATAGACCTTCGGAGTGGCTACCATCAGATCCGAATGAAGGAGGGGGACGAGTAAAAGGCATCCTTCAAGACTAAATTCGGGTTGTATGAATGGCTTGCTATGCCATTTGGGTTAACCAATGCTCCATCTACTTTTATGCGTTTAATGAACCATGTTTTGGGACAATTCAGTGGGAGATTTGTTATAGTGTATTTTGTTGATATCTTAATCTATAGCACCTAGAGGAGCATGGAGAACATCTAAGGGAAGTTGTTTCTACCCTTAGGGATGAACACTTGTATTCAACCTAAAGAAATGTAGCTTTTGCACTAATGAAGTTATATTTCTTGGTTTTGTAGTGACTGCACAAGGTCTACAAGTGGATGAGGAGAAGATTAGAGCTATTCGAGATTGGCCAACACCTACATCCATTAGCCATGTAAGGAGCTTCCGTGGGCTTTCAAGTTTCTATAGACGCTTTGTGAGAGACTTCAGTACCATTGTTGCACCCTTGACGGAGATTTGCAAGAAACATGCACCATTTGTGTGGGAAGCAGCTCAAGAACGTGCTTTCAACAAGCTGAAGTTGGTTCTCACCGAGGCACCCTTACTAGCTTTCCCTAACTTCACTAGGCCTTTTGAAGTGGAGTGTGATGTGTCGGGAATTGGCATAGGAGGTGTGCTTATGCAAGAAGGTAAGCCTATTGCCTTTTTCAGTGAAAAGCTTAAAGGGGCATGTCTTAACTACTCTACATATGATAAAGAGTTGTATACATTATTTAGAGTACATAAGACATGGCAAAACTACTTGTGGCCTAGAGAGTTTAAATTATATTCTTATCATGAATCTTTGAAATATTTTCAGAGTCAAGATAAACTAGATAGGACGCATGGTAGATGCATGGAATTTATTGAGACTTTTCCCTATGTTATCAAGTATAAAAAGGGAAAAGACAATGTACTTGCGGACGCTCTTTCTAGGAGGCATACTTTGCTAACTATATTGGATGATAGGGTGTTAGGATTTGTTTACATTAAGGAGCTCTATGAATCTGATCTTGACTTTGGAGAAACATATAAGCTTTGTGGGCCAAAAGGTTCCCTAGATAAATTTTATTTGTTTGAGGGTTTTCTGTTTCAAGTAGATAAGGGTGTGCATACCTAGGTGTTCCCTTCGTGTGCTGTTAGTGAAAGAAGCCATAGAGGAGGTTTAATGGGTCATTTTGGGAGGGATAAGACTTATGCTATGCTGCACTCACAGTTTTATTGGCCACATATGCTTAGGGATGTTGAAAATGTGCTTAAAAGGTGTTTAGTGTGCCTTAGAGCTAAATCGAAAGTAAAGACTCATGGATTGTATACACCTTTGCCAATCCCAACAGCCCCTTGGGAAGATATTAGCATGGATTTCATAGTGGGATTGCCTAAGACTAGAAGAGATAGGGATTCGATATTTGTGGTTGTAGATCGATTCTCTAAGATGGCTCACTTTATTGCTTGTCACAAAATTGATGATGCAGCCAATGTAGCTAATTTGTTCTTTCGGAAAGTAGTTAGGTTACATGGTATTCCAAGGACAATAGTGAGTGATAGGGATGTTAAGTTCTTGAATTACTTTTGGAAAACTCTTTGAGGAAAGCTAGGAACTAAGTTGTTATTGTCTACATCAAGCCACTGTTCGCCTCAAAGCGTACGTGCAAATAAGTTTTAATTATAAAACTAGAATAAAAGCAAGTGAACCCACAATGTACGGATCGACGTAGATAAGCAAGTATTCTAGAGTATCGAACTCAGGGATTTGGTGAAACAAAATTAGTTTTAAGTAATCGAGAAATCAAAAGTGTAGAAGCTTTGCAAATAATTGGGAAAACAACCATAAAGATCCAAGTATCCAATTGTGGCAATCGATTCAAGATATACTATATATATAAGGACAGAGTTGAAAATTGCAAAAGTATACCCATGCCCAAACCCAAGGATCTAAAGGTAAGAATTAATCTCAAATACCCATGCCCAAACCCAAGGAGTAAAAGATAAACTAAAATGGTTAAGGTTGTTACACTCGAAACCGAAATAGAGGATGTTGAGTCTCACTACCACCTAGAAAAGGCTAGCCAAGGCTAGGTTAAAGCTAATCTTTATCTCTGGATTAAAGCAAAAGCAAAGTTCGTAAACCAGGGAAAATCACGGCTAGATCTTGAGAACCACGGTCGTGGAACTCAAGAACAGACCGTAATTTACGGTATCGACAATATTTCTTACACTCTCAGGGTCCAATCAAATTACGATCGATCTATCATCATCTAAGCCACAACTATCAACCCTTCACCTTAGAATTGCTAAAGGGTTTTAGCCGATAATCATCATTATGATATCAATAACCAAATTAAGAAGAATGAAAGATGAAAACCCTCGTAAAATCGATAATAACTCAAAGTCAATCTCGAAATCCAAACACAAGTAATATGTTTATGAATTCAGAGAAGTAGGAATAGAAACTCTTACAATGATCTAGAGAAACCACAAAGAATAGGATGTCAATCCATTCTCAAATGAAAACCCTAGAATATCCAAAGTACACAATCTCTGAATTTACGTCCTTCACGAATCTCCAATCGTTAAGGTCAAAATGAAACCCTAAGGTCGTCTCCAAACTCCAAGCGGAACTCTAAGCGAGGTCTAAGCAAGGATCCCAAAAACTCTCTTCTCAAGCCTTTATATAGGGCGAGATAGGGTTACGAGAAAGCCCAATGACGTGGCTGACGTGGCAATAATGATACGTCACAAAATCACCAAAATCACGGTCATGAACAACTTTCCACGACCGTGGTTTAGAGCGTGGAACCCAATTACGGTGCCAATAAGATTTCCACGGCCGTGGTTTTGGCCGTGTAACTCTCTGTTGTGCTCCAAACTCACGTCCACGATCATGTTGCCAAATCCACAGTCGTGGTTTAGAGTGTGGACTTCAAAATACTTTTCCACGACCGTAATTCAGAGTGTGGTTCTTCAAACTCCTTGTTTTTGCCTTTGTTTCGTGACATCCTTCATCCATGCTCCTTCCTTAGCCTCTCCAACGCATCTCCTTGCCATCAAGTATGATCAAACACTCCTTTCCTTCCACATTTTGCTCCAATCCAAATCTATATTCACCTAAAACAAAACAAAGCTAGTGTATATCTCTATATCATGCTAACAAAATACCCCATACTTGCCACTTGCTTGTCCCCAAGCAAGGTTTTCAAAAGCTCAGAACATAAGATAGAATGAAATATGAATGCAAAACAAAACAAAACAAAACAATCTTTTTGGTTAATGTGCTTCTAGTTAATACATCATCCTCAAACCTTGCTTCATTCATCCTTGAAAACGTTTATATACACAAACCAAAGTATGCAAAGCAAAGAAACTTCATAAATTGCAAATACTTCAAGACAAACATCATAACCTTCAAGCATTGTCAAAATCAAGCATGTGAAACTTCAATTTAGATCACCAAGTCAAATAACACTCTTATGATCTCAAGGACTTTTAAATATGGTCAAGAATGCGGAAAAGGTGGGAACTTGTAAGGGAATGTGGTGTATGAATCCGGGAAGAAGGGACAACACAAACTCTTTTCTTTTTACCATTTGAACTAGCCACCAACTTAGAGCTTTGCTTTAGACTTTTTGCACATAATTTTTCGACTTTACCTTTGGAGTTTTGCACAGCGGTGCACAATAACCGAAGCCTAGGAGATTGGAATTTCTCAATTTCGAGATGCCTTAAACCCTTGATGCACATACCATAATTTGTTAGGAATATCGCTCAATCCGACTTTAGCAAGACACAAACACCCGGCTATGTGAATGGTGCCGAGTTACTCATCGTCATGATTGACTTCCCCAAACCTAGAATTTTCCTACACTTTGAAAACAATTGCTTTCATGGCCTCCCACATCAAACATGCCAAAATCAACTCTTCCTAAATCCTGGATAGGTAAGGGAGGCAATTATTTTTTATTGAGGGGCTAAATGATCAAAGAAAGAAGTAAGAAAATCGAGGTGCCTTGATCATTTCATAAAGAAGTATAAGAACTTATGTTGTGATTTCAACCTTTGTTTCCCAAAATGATTTAGATAAAACCTTCACATTATGAAACTTGCAAGAAAGGATAAGCAACATATTCAATCTCTTCACAATTCATAATTCAATTCAAGCATACAATTGTCATCAAAAACTCATTCCACAAGTAGTTTTCATCATAGAATTCATCTCTAAT
Organism: Fagopyrum homotropicum; assembly: GCA_033239125.1. NCBI lineage: Eukaryota > Viridiplantae > Streptophyta > Magnoliopsida > Caryophyllales > Polygonaceae > Fagopyrum > Fagopyrum homotropicum. The sequence goes on from BSWB01000005.1 coordinate 68,796,552, forward strand.
CTTAGAAGCACAAATATTTTCAAATTTTTCAAATTTTTATGGGTTTTTCAAAGACTTTTTCATGCAATGCCATAATGAAACGTCTGACAATGAAAGGAAACATGCAAGTGTTCATAGTCATGCAAAGCAAAGTGAGTAGAGTTATTACAAATGATAGTCACACCCCACCCCATACTTGAAGCATACATTGTCCTCAATATTCAAAAAGAAATAAAGAAAAGAAAGAAAGAAAAAGGAACTCACTAATGGCGGTGTGGTAGCTCAAACCTGCGGTCAATCAACATCATCACTGTGGAGGAGGCGGTGGTAGATATGGAAAGAAATCCGAGCTAAAAGGCCGCCCAAACTGCTGGCGGTAGACGTCCCTCAAGATGCGGTCGTTCTCCTGGCTCCTTGCGTCATGAGTCTCCTGTCGGATCTCTAGATCTCCCACTCTCCTCGAAAGATCAATGGCTCATACCATGTTGGAGCGTCCTGAGGTGGAGGAGTCGGTGCCACCGGTGCCTGCTCAAACCATGGAGGAGGAGCTCCCATCCATGACGGCTGCTCTCCATACCAAGCGGGTGGAGCCTCCATCCAAGTCGGCCTCTCACTCACGCTAGCCCTGCGTGAAGAAGAGGCACCGGAACGTCTAGAAGGGCGGGAAGAACGTCTAGGTGGGTCCGGGAAGGCGTCCGGCTGATCCGGGAGTGTACCAAAGGTATGCTCATCACCTCCTACATCATGGTCATCACCTCCTCTAATCTCCTCATCATCATCCCCAGCTGGGATATCATCCGGCACATACGGAGGAGCTACAAGTCTATTGGCATGCATGGCCGCAAAGGTCGCCTTCCAATTATGGCGTCCGGCCATAATGGAGTACTCGGGAAGCCAAGGGATACCTATACCACCTCTCTCATCCCATGGCATGGCTGCGGTAGGTGGAGCTTGTTGGTGGGGAAAGATAATGCCTCTAGTCATGAGCCCATTGAGACCCAAAGGTCTCGCCACTATCCTAGTACAAGGGGAGTAATCTATCCCTAGTTGGTTGGCAATATGAGTCACCACACCACCATAACCAATGTTCCCGGCTTTCTTGTTCTTCAACTTACTCATGGTGGAGGCAAGGAGGGTGGCACAATCGGCAGGTCTAACGTTAAGCATCTAATAAAAGTGGAAGAGCTCATCGGTCTTAATCTTTTGTGGGATCTCGGTCCTAGGGAAGAGACACTTGGAAAGGACCCTCTGAGCTATCTTCAAGGCTAAGTGGTAGATGAGCTTAGCCTTGGTGTCGTCCGGTTGCCAACGATCCTCACTAGCATATATCATGGCAAACTCCTTCCAAAGTCCTTAGCATACGCCCCACTAGGAAACCTACCATTGAAGCTCTCATGGAACCCAAAGAATGCTCCAAACTGAATGATGGAGAATTCATATTTCTCCTCCATCAACCTAAAAGAGACCGTGCGGTTCACATGGCTATGCTCAAAGGAAGTCACAAACTCACTTGTTATCTCCTCATAAGCGTCCTCTCTAATAGCGGAGACGACAATCAATCCAGCTCTATCCAAGAGCCATGTCAAGTCATTCACAACATTGAGTGGCTCAAGCTCCTCTAGGAGAAGGTATCTAGGTCCTATGACTAATCTCTTCTCAATCCTTTCTAAGGCTCCTAGGTAGTCTTCCTGGATAGTTGGGATTCTAGGAGGTGGTGGTGATGGTGGTTCACTGGGGGGAGGTTGGGAAGAGGAGGAACTATCATCCTTTCTCTTCTTGTTCCTACAGGATTTCCTTCTAATCATATTTTTCCACATCAAAGAAAATCACGGCCTGTTCTTGGTAAACCACGGCCGTGGAACGTATAGAGACCGTGGTTTTGGTCTGTTTCTCTCAAATCACAACAAATCAACACCAAACTCAGCAATCACTGTCCTAGACTAATTCCAATTCCAATTCTATTCAGTTCTCCTCAATTCTTGTGAAGAAATAGAACGAAATTGACAAAGTAGAGAAAAGGGAGAAAAACCTAGGGTTGGATCTTTCAAATCCAAATTCCTTTTTCAACATGGATTGTTCACTCAGTTTGTTGCTTGGATCGTGTAGATGATCGAAAATGCTCCACTTTTGGCTCAAGAATCGAACAAATCGGACTCCGAATGTAGATTCACGGTTTGAGGAAGGTTGTCGGCGATTTTGGGCGTGGAATTGGGTTTTTGTGGTGTTCTTGTGAAGGAAGGTGGTTTATATAGTGGCCGTAAAATTTTTGAATATCACGGTCACTCGGGGCATTCCACGGCAGTGGAAATATACGGAACCCGTGGTTTTGATGAATTTTGCTAGATTTTGGGGAATTACGGTCACCAGTTACTTCCACGGTCGTGGTTTAGGGCGTGGAAGTCTATGTTGTGTGCCAACATCCAAGTTTCGTCAATTCCTTCCAACTTTTGCTTCTTTCCTTTGTCCAATCCTTGTTCCTACATCCAAAAACATAACATACCGGGAGGTATCGAGGGAAAAACAAAGCAAAAACAACTAAACTAAACTATTCTAAGAAAGAAAAACAAAAACTTAAGTGCAATACCTTGGGTTGCCTCCCAAGAAGCGCTTGTTTTGGGTCCGTAGCTAGACCGTTCCTGTGTTTATTCGAGGACAATCGGAGCGATTTCCTCAACCGGGAGCTCCGGTGAATACTTCTTAAGACGTTGGCCATTCACCTTGAAACTTCCGCTCTTTTCACCTCATACTTCAACTACGCCATGGGGAAAAACACGTTTGATTAGATAAGGTCCAGTCCAACGAGATTTAAGCTTACCTGGAAAGAGACGAAGTCTCGAATTGAAGAGGAGAACTTGATCTCCTTCTTTGAGATCCTTTGAAATGATATGCTTATCATGCCAACGCTTCGCCCTTTCTTTGTAAATCTTGGCGTTTTCATAGGCATTCAAGCGGAGTTCTTCAAGCTCATTAAGGTCCAAGAGGCGCTTCTCCCCCGCTTCCTTCATGCCAAAGTTCAACCACTTCACAACCCAATACGCCTTGTATTCTAGCTCAACTGGGAGATGACAAGACTTCCCATACACAAGGTTGTATGGTGTTGTACCTATGGGAGTCTTGTATGCAGTCCTATACGCCCATAGCGCATCATCTAGTTTCAAGGACCAATCCTTCCTTGTCTTTGAGACCGTCTTCTCAAGGATGCCCTTGATCTCTCTATTCGAAATCTCCACTTGTCCACTTGTTTGTGAATGGTAGGGGGTGGCGATCTTTTGAGTCACCCCATACTTAGCTAGTAGAGCTTTGAATCGTCGGGCAATGAAATATGAACCGCCATCACTAATGATGGTCCGTGGTGTCCCAAACCTTGGGAAAATAGTTCTATTAAAGAACTTAACAACAACCATGGCATCATTAGTTGGAGCGGCAATAGCTTCAACCCATCTCAAAACATAATCTACAGCTAGAAGTATGTATTTGTTTCCATAAGATGATGGGAAAGGTCCCATGAAGTCTACTCCCCAAACGTCAAAGATTTCCACCTCCTGAATGTTATTGAGAGGCATCTCGTTTCTCCTAGAGATATTTCCTATTCTTTGACAAGCATCGCAACAAGAAACAAAGGTTTGCACATCCTTAAATAAATTAGGCCAAAAGAATCCAGATTGCAATACCTTAGCGCTAGTTTTATTGGAACTAGCGTGTCCTCCACAAGGTAGTGAATGACAATAACGAATGACACTTTGCATTTTGTCTTCCGGCACACATCTCCTAATGATGCCGTCAGGACCTCTCTTGAAGAGTAGAGGTTCATTCCAAAATTATTGCCGGACATCCCTAAATAACTTCTTCTTTTGTGCATAGGATAATCCGGGAGGTATTTCGTGACAAACCAAGTAATTTACAAAATCAGCAAACCAAGGTTCGTTACCTCTAGATATCTTGTCGATGCACTCCTCTATGATGTGTAAGTGCTCATCCGGAAAGGAGTCATCTATGGGTAGATCGTCGTCTTCAATGTGTGGTAGACGACTCAAATGATCCGCAACAGAATTTTCCGAGCCTTTCTTGTCACGGATCTCTAGATCGAATTCTTGTAGGAGAAGAATCCATCTAATCAGCCTCGGTTTCGCATCCTTCTTGGCAAGTAAATACCGGATCGCAGAATGATCCGTGTATACAATCACCTTTGCACCTACAAGATAAGAACGAAACTTTTCAAAGGCATATACAATAGCTAAGAATTCCTTTTCAGTTGTGGTGTAGTTGAGCTGCGCTTCGTCTAGCGTCTTGCTAGCATAATAGATAGCAGGGGTTCGACCCTCCTTCTTTTGTCCTAGCACAGCTCCAACAGCTACGTCACATGCATCAAGCATAACCTCGAATGGGAGATTCCAGTCCGGAGGTTGGATGATCGGGGCTGAGATGAGAGCTTCCCGGATCTTGTAGAAAGCATCTAGATAATCCTGCAAAAAATCAAAAACTGCATTCTTCATCAAAAGATTAGTTAGCGGTTTCAGAAAAGTCTTTGATAAAATGTCTATAAAATCCATCATTCCTAAAAAACTTCTTATCCCCTTCACCGAAGATGGAGGAGGAAGTTTCTCTATGGTCTCTATCTTAGCCTTGTCTACCTCAATCCCTCTACTAGAGATTAATTGTCCTAGCACAATGCCTTCCTTAACCATGAATTGACACTTCTCCTAATTAAGAACTAGGTTAGTGTCTTCACACCTTTGTAACACACAAGAGAGGTTAGAAAGACAATTATCAAATGAGGAACCATAAACAGATAAATCGTCCATAAAAACCTCGATTATTTCCTCAATGTACTCCGAGAAGATGGCCATCATGCACCTTTGAAAGGTGGTTGGGTCGTTGCAAAGCCCGAACGGCATCCTTCTATATGCAAACGTACCCGATGGACACATGATTGCGGTCTTCTCTTGATCATCCGGATGGATCGGAATCTGGAAGAAACCACTATAACCGTCAAGATAGCAAAAATAGGAGTGTTGTGCTAACTTGTCAAGCATTTTGTTCGCTCCAAACGGTGTGTGCAAGCTTTAAATTTATAACCCAAGATGGATGCTTAAAACAAGGATGCGAACCCGCAGTGTACGGGTCAATCGTAGTAAAAGCAAGAATTCCGGGGTGTCGATCTTAGGGACTTAGGTGAAACAAAACCAATATAAGTAGTCAATGCAACTAACAACCACAAAAGCGATTAAAGTAATCAAAGATGATAAAAAGTCAATTAAGGAGATATGCAGTTCTAGGGATTAAAGCATCTAGTTGTGGTTCCAACTCAAGATCTCAAGATAAGCGGACAAAGCTGAGACTTTGCAAAGGGAAGGTGTTTCTAAAGCGGAATAGATCACCGGGTAAGTCTCACTACTCACTAACTGCAAACCAAAGAACCTGTTACCGGGTAAGTCTCAAGGTACTAAGGAAAGAAATCATAATCTTAAACCAACACACCAACTAAGGGAATAGAATCAACCTTTACCGGGTAAGTCTCAAGCTAACTCACAAAGATGGAATGAAGGCACACTCAAACCCCAATAAAGGATAAACCTTTATTACCTACACTTATGATCTTGGGTAAACAAACAAAGGAATTACCGGGTAAGTCTCATCCTAGGTTTGCATTGAACCAGGAAAGGTGTAATAAGAATAGGATTTGGCAAACTCTAACACTTGACTCTCAGTTTCGGATTAGAAAGGGTCACCTCGGTCAGACGAATTCCACCCCGGCCGAGATGTTCATCGATTGAACGAGATGTTCTAAGGTTAAGGATAAAGACTCGAGCTTTCAGGGTCCTACTGGATTTAAGATTATTCTATCATTGTTTTTCCCACAACCTTCAGCCAATCACCCTAGAATCGCACAAATAAATTAGCCACTCATCATTATGAAAGCAATAATCAAATATAAGGGAAGGGAATGAATATTTGAACACAAAAACCTTAAAAACAAGATTTCAATAACTGAATCAAATATCAAACAAATAAGCGTTCCTTGGATCACAAATCCAACAAGACAAAACCAACAAGAAGGGAATCTAAGAAAGTCTTACTAAAACCCTTCACAAAAGCTATAAAAGCTATTAACTTCCTTCCTTCAATCTTCCTTCAACCTTCCAAAAGTCCTTCAATTGCTGGATGCTATCAGCCCTCTAAGCATGTATAAGCATCGTTGAACTTGTGGGAAATTCAACCCTTTATATAGGAGAATTACCTCCAAAGATAAAATATCTTGAAAAGATATTTTCCTAATAAAATATATCTATCTCTCATAAATAGATCTCTAAAATATATGATATTCCTTCCAGAAATCCAGCCCAAAAATATAAGATCTCTCTTTTCAAAAATAAAAGATCTCAGCCAAGAATAAAATATAGCTCGCCGCACTAGGGTATTTGCCTCGGTCGAGACGCTCTTCTAGATCACCTCGGTCGAGGTGAATCTGTGGTCAACCGAGGTGACTCTCAACTGAAGGTGAAATCTCTTAAATCTGGTCCAAAGTGAATCTTTAATCCATTTCCATGCTTCCTGGATTCTTCCTTAGGCTTCTGAATGTAGCTCCAATGACTCCTTAGCTCCTTTAGCTCCATTTTGATGTAAAATGTGCCATTTTACCTACGATTACAACGAAACTAGGTGTAGACCTCGATTCCCGCAAAGGTAGATGAAACGACAATATAATCACATAATATACATCCAAACATGCAGATTATTGAAGATAAAACGTCTAAACGGGCCCCAAAATATAGACTATAATTCTTGCTATCACATTTGATCAATGAATGGTAGCGGGAAGTGATCCATCCTAGTTGCATTATTCAGCTTGTGGTAATGAATGCACATCCTCCATCCCGTCACGGTTCTTGTAGGAATGAGCTCATTGTTCTTGTTAGTGATAACCGTCATTCCTCCTTTCTTCGGGACAACTTGTACGGGGCTCACCCACTTGCTACCGGAGATAGGATAGATGATACCTGCGTCAAGTAACTTAAGAATTTCCTTCTTAACAACCTCCTTCGTGATCGGATTTTACCGTCTTTGAGGTTGTCACGAAGGCTTAAAATCTTCCTCCATCAGAATCTTGTGCATGCATAATGATGGTTTGATTCCTACAAGAGCCTCTATGGTATAACCTAAGGCTTTCCTATGTTTCCTTAGAACAGTTATTAGTTTCTCATGTTCATCTTCACTTAATTCGGAACTAATAATTACGGGAAAAGTAGAATTAGTTCCAAGAAATACATACCGAAGATGTGTGGGAAGTGGCTTCAATTCCATAGCTATTGATGCATTTGATGAGTCTTGAGATGTGTCCGACACTTCCATAGAAGTCTCTAAGGGTCTAGGAGTGATGGAAGAAGATTCAAGAGTATTTGTGGAAAGAACGGAATTGTTCTCAGAAATACGTAAAATTACGGCACCACTGTTACTTCCACGGCCGTGGTTTAGGGCGTGAAGTCAATTACAGCATCACTAGTGGTTCCACGGCCGTGGTTTTGGCCGTGTAACTTACTGGTTCTCTCCGAATAGCTGGTTACGGTCATCTTGGGGGAAACCACGGCCGTGGAATAGCACCGACTGACCGTGGTTTCTCACATTTTCTGAGCCATCGTAGAGTTTTTCAAACTCTTCCTGTTGCACTTCCTTTAGCTCCTCCAAGGCTTCAATCTGCTCATTGCAATCCTCTTCTTCTCCCTTTTTCATGATGCTCATGGTAATGACCTTTTGCAATGGATCTTTGAATAGAATCGAGCTCACTTCCTCTCTAGACGCTTCCTCGTCATAGATATTGAACATTAGGGAAGATGCGTATGAGGAGATCACTAGGGAGTTCATAACTACCGTTAGCGTTATGGATCTACATTAGCGCTATGGAGAAAATTTCTGAATGGAGAGTGATAGCGCCTAGGTTTATCGTTATGGAGGAACTCCAGGAATTGAATGTGGTTGAGGACTTTACTTGGATGCTTGATAGGGCTGGTTTGGTTGTGTTCTCTATCATTAGGGAAGATGCGTATGAGGAGATCACTAGGGAGTTCATCACTTCCATTGAGCATAGTGCCGTTAACCGAACGGTATCTTTTAGATTGATGGAGCACAACTATAATCTCTCCATTGTGCAGTGTGGGACGATTTTTGGGTTTACCGAGATGTTCAATGGAACGTTTCCTAGAGGTGCTAAGGAAAAGGAGTTTTGGTAGGTAATAGCTATGATTGTCGGTCATGAGAACCGTTGGCAACCGGCCGATTCAAAGGCCAAGCTCATCTACCACCTAGATATTAAGATAGCCCATAGGATCCTCTCCGAATGCTTATTCCCAAGGACCGAGACCCCTCAAAAGATCAAAACCAATGAGCTTTTTATCTTGTATTACATGATTTCCGGCCACTCTCCGAATTGTGAAACCATGCTCGCCTTCAATCTTAGAAAAGTGAAGAACAAACCAGCAGGAAATATAGGCTATGGATGTTCGGTTACGCACATTGCAAACCAACTAGGGGTTGACTATTCTACTTGTACGAGGGAAGCCGCTGCGAGACCATTGGGGCTCAATGGTCTCATGACTAGAGGACTCTTGATCCCTCGCTATCGAGGTCCACCTACCGCAGCCATGCCTTGGGAAGATAGAGGTGGTAGAGGCATCCCATGGCTCCCGGAGTATTCTCTTAGACTTAGCCGATATAATTGGAAGAATACTTTTGTTCCTATGCATGCTAACAGGTTAGGAGCACCCCCTTACATTCCCGATGAGGTTCCTGTTACAGCTACAATTGATGAGGATGAGGAGATGGGAGGAGGTGACTTTCCGGATGTAGGAGGGGATGAGCAGGATTTTGGAGCATTCCCGGAGCAACCAGCTGATTTTCCGGAGCCACCTAGGAGATTCACTTACCAGCAGCGGCCTTCCGCTTCTTCTTCTAGTCTCCGAGCTAGCGTCAGTGAGCGCCCCACATGAGAGTCCACCTGCTTGGTACGGCAAGCATCCGGCTTGGATGGGAGCTCCTCCACCTTGGATGCAGCAACCACCAGCATGGGCAGCGACTCCTCCTACATGGACCCAGCAGCCGCCGGAGTGGATATAACAGCCTCCTGCTTGGTATACACAGAAGCCGGGGTGGGCAAGTGATATTACATGGAGGATGGATGACGTAGAGACTCGCCAGGATGAGCGAGATGAAGAGCGCCAAGAGAATGCTAGGATCCTTCGTGATGTATACCGCTAGCAGTTTGGGGGACCATTCAGCTCCGACTTCTTCCCTTACCCACCACCGCAACCGCCTCAATAGTGATTGACCATGGATTGTTCGAGCCACTCCACTGCCTTAGTGAGTTTTCTTATTTCTTTTCTTTTCTCTATTTTGCCTAAGCATTGAGGACAATGTGTATGTTAAGTATGGGGTGGGGTGTGACTCTCGTTTTATGTAATAACTCGATACACTTTCTTTGCTTTATTCCATGAACATTTGCATCTTTCTTTTATTGTCACACGTTTCTTTATTGCATTGCATTAAAAAGCTTTAAACAACCCATAAAATTTTTAAAAAGTATTGGGCTTCTAGGATTGGAGATGAATTCTATGATGAATCTACTTGTGGATTGAATTTTTGATGACTTTTGTGTACTTAAGTTGAGTTGTAAATTATGAAGAAATTGAATGTGTTGTTTAATCTCTCTTGCAAGTTTCATAATGTGAAAGTTGTATGTTTAAATCATATTGAAGAATGAAGGTTGAAATCACAATATATGTTCTTGCACTTCTATATGAAATGATTGAGGCACCTCGATTTTTTTTGCTTCTTCTTTGTTCATATATCCCCTCAATGAAATATTTGCCTCCTTTACCTATCCGGGAATTAGGAAGAGTTGATTTTGGCATGTTTGATATGGGAGGGCCATGAAAGAAAATTGTGCATTCAAAGTATAGAAAAAAAGGTTTGGGGAAGTCAATCATGATGATGAGTAACTCGGCACCATTCACATAGCCGGGTGTTTGTGTCTTGCCAAAGTCGGATTGATCGATATTCCTAACGGATTATGGTATGTGCATCAAGGGTTTGAGGCATCTCGAAATTGAGAAACGCCAATCTCCTGGGCTTCGGTTTTTGTGCACACTGTCCATACTTCCAAAAAGTAAAGTCGAAAAAGAAATTTGTGCTGAAAAGTGAGAGCAAAGCTCTCAATGGTGATTGATTCAAGTTGTTAAAGAAAAAGTTGTGTTGTGTTGTTCATTTTTCCCGGATTTGTGCACCACATTCCCTTATAAGTTTCCCACCTGTTCACGCTTCTTGACCTTTACTTGAAAGTCCTTAAGATCAATGGAATGTTGTTTGACTTGGTGATCGAAATAAGCTTTAAATTTATAAAACTGAAATCAAATTCAGTTCGCAAAGTTGTCAAGCAATAAAATAGGAGCTTTTTTAATTAATTGGAAAAACAACGATTCTAAAGATCCGGATATCCAATTGTGGCAATTGATTCAAGATATTCTAGGGATATAAGGACAGAGTCGGGATTGCAAAGGTATATCTAATGTAAGATTATGTACGGCGAAGTTCCAAAACCCTATATGTCTCACCCAAAGGCTCTCTCTATAAAGGTTGTTGAGGCTGCAGTATAGAAAGGATCAAAGGATAAGAATTACCCTCAAATACCCATGCCCAAACCCAAGGAAATCAAAGATAAGCCAAAACGGTTAAGGTTGTGACACTCGAAACCGAAATAGAGGATGTTGAGTCTCACTACTACCTAGAAAAGGTAACCCAAGGCTAGGTTTAAGCAAATCTTTAACTTTAGATCAAAACAAAATCAAAGCACGTACGACAGAGGAAACCACGGCTAGATCTTGAAGAACCACGGCCGTGGAATTCAAGAACAGGCTGTGAAAAACCTCGACGACGAGGTTTCTTGCAACTCTCAAGGTCCAATCTATTTAAGTTCAATCTATCATCATCTATGCCACAACTATCAACCCTTCACCTTAGAATCGCTAAAGGGTTTTTAGCCAATAATCTTCATTGTAAAATCAACAATCAAATAAGAAAGGAATAATAGATAGAACTTTGAAGCCTTAATGAAAAACACCGAAATCTATCTCAATAAAACCAAGAATCCGTCAATGTGTCCAATGAATAGAGAATAGAACAAGAATCTCTCATAAATCTCAAGAACAAAAGAAGAACGAGATGTCAATCCGCCTTCTATCGAAACCCTAAGATATTTCACCAAGTATGCAATCTTCAAGTGCGTCCTTTTCGGAATCTTCCCTAAACGCAATAAGATCTTCCTAAGCAATGCTTCCAAAACGTACTCCGTGTGGGCTGTATGCAAACTCCCTTTTCTCTCCTTGCCTCTGCCTTCTTATAGGGAAAAAGTAGGGTTACGAAAGCCCAATGAATGTTGTTGACGTGGCAAATATGACACATGGCGACCGTTATAGAAATTACTGTCTAGTAAAGACTTCCACGGCCGTGGAACTGGTCGTGGAACCATTTTGTTGCTCTCGACCTTGTTTTCCATGCCCTCAATGCCCAAACCACGGTCGTGGTTTCTCATGTTTGGCCATGGAAACTCCAATTCCCTTGCAAAAGCCTTTGTTTCGTAAAGCTCTCTAATCATGCTCCTTCCTTTGCTTCTCTAATGCATCCTCTTGATGCCTAGCATGATCAAATACTCCTACTCTCTCATATATGCTTCAATCCAAGCCTTTATTCACCTAAAAACACAACAAAGCTCGTGTAGATCTCTATATCGACAAAATAGGTGAATGTGCTCATAAATGCTTCAAACTCTTATCCATGTACACAACTAAAGGGGAAAAACAACAAATTAAGTGCCTAAAATATGGTCATATTTCATGCTATCAAAATACCCCATACTTGTCTCTTTCTTGTCCCCAAGCAAGGTTTTCAAAAGCTTAGAATACAAGGTAGGATGAAATATAAATGCAAAACAAGGTAAAAAAATCCTTTTGGTATTGTGCTTCTAATCAATAGATCATCTTCAAATCTTGCTTCATGTCTCCTTGAGAACTTCTATGCACATAAATCAAATCATGTCAAGCAAAGGAAACATCATATATTGCATAAACTTCAAACCAAACATCATAACCTTAAGCAATGTAAAAATCAATCATGTGAAACACCAATTTAGATCACCAAGTCAAACAACATTCCATAGATCTTAAGGACTTTCAAGTAAAGGTCAAGAAGCATGAATAGGTGGGAAACTTATAAGGGAATGTGGTGCACAAATCCGGTAAAGGGGAGACCTTAGATACGTTAGAGGGGAGACCCTTAATTATAAGGTAACCCGATGGGGTAAGGTTAGTGGTACCCGGGAGGTTAACGGTTTTCCCATTCATTTCGGAAACCATGACTGGTTTGCCGCCTTCTATGACATGCACCTAGTGCATGAAGAAGTCATATCAAGGATGGATTGGATGGACCGCCATCGAGTTGTATTGGGTATTAGTAGGAGGACCATGACGGTCACGACAGATGCATGGCATGAGGAGGTTTTCTGAGGTTGGGACCTCGGAAAGACCCGTATAGTCATCAGCGCGATCTGAGCCACGAGACTTATCGGGCAGGGATGCATTCTAGTATTATGCCATGAAGGAGGAGGCGAGTCCATTGTTGGAGGAGATTCCCGTAGCATGCGAGTATGAGGACGTCATCGGTGAGCCACCCGACTTACCACCATAGAGGACCGTAGACTTCTCCATTGAGTTGGAGCTCGGCACGAGACCAATCTCCAAGGCCCCATACCGTATGGCACCTATTTAGTTGCTTGAGATGAAGAAGCAGCTCGAGGAGTTAGCAGAGAGGGGTTTCATTCGTCCCAGTGTTTCACCTTGGGGAGCACCAGTACTCTTAGTACAGAAGAAGGACGGGTCGATGAGGCTATGCATTGATTATCGAGAGCTAAGCAAGGTAACCATCAAGAACAAGCCTTCGGTGTCCCGTATCGACGATTAGCTAGACCAGTTGGATGAAGCCACCATGTTTTTGCATATTGATATGAGGTCGGGATATCACTAGCTAAGGTTAATAATGGAGGATGTACCGAAGACGGCATTTCAGACCAGGTACGATCATTATGAGTTTGTCGTGATGTCATTCGGGCTCACGAATGCACCCGCTGTCTTCATGGAGTTGATGAACGGCATATCTTCATTGACTTCTTGGACTAGTTCGTAGTAGTCTTCATCGATGACATCTTGGTATACTCTCGGAGTAGAGAGGGTAGGAATATAAAGAGAATGGCTCGAGGTTGAAGAAGAATGTAAGCAAGAAGAATAAAACGGAAGAGAAGGCGGGAATATAAAGAGAACGGTTGGGAAAGAACAAAGAAGATCCAAAATTAGGTTAAAAGGTAGAAGGAAAGACAGCCCAAAATATAGAAGATTGGATTTTCTAAGAAAAGAAAGAGATAAAACGGTTACAAATAAGATCTGCGCGATCTGGGGTCAGCCGCACCCGCGGCTAGACCCTACCGCGGCTACGGCCCACTGTCACCGCGGGGACGGTGACAAGGAGAAACGAAAAACGGTTGTTACATTTGATCCCCTTAAAAAGAAATTTCGTCCCAAAACTTGAAGTAACCACACAAGACCAACTCAACGACTTAGCAGAACCACTGATCACAACTCATATTCCCTCGCAGGGTACAAAACTCAAACAATCACACATATTTACACGAAACTCAACAAGAAATAACGGAAACTCACTCGTATATGCTATAGGTACATCTAGCTCTGCATAGAACTCTGGATAGTTTCTCCATATACTATCCATAGTCTCCCATGTAGCCTCATCAACTCCTCGCATTGACCATTGTACTCTAATTATCAATATGTCCTTCGATCGCAAGCGTCTCGTACTAAGCTCTCGGACAGCTATCGGGTGCTCGACGAACGTATGGTTTGGCTCGACCACTAAATCATCATGGTGGACGATGTGTCTCGGGTCTGGTACGTACTCCCGTAATGGAGGCACATGGAAGACCGGTGAACACCCTCTAGTCTCGGTGGCAAATCAAGTTTGTATCTTGCCTCTCCAATTCGCTCAAGTATCTCAAAGGGTCCTACATAACGGGGACACATCTTTCCCTTGACGCCAAAACGTTTAACACCTCGTGTCAGGGATACTGTCAATCATACATGAGCTCCCACTCTAAATTCTCTAAGGTATGCGCCTCTTATCAGCATAGGATTTTTGTCGACCTTGTGCTACCAACATCCGCTCTCGGATCATCGCTACTCGAGCCGTATTGTCCTGTATCTACTCGAGTGCTATACCGCTAGCACTACTCCGCTCATCCCGACATAGTTGGGTATGGCATCTCTGCCCGTATAATGCCTCATAAGGAGTCATCCTGATCGATGCGTGTCAACTGTTGTTGTACGAGAACTAAACTAACGGAAGGTGATCAGGCCACACTTGTCCCTAGTCTAGCACGGAAGCTCTCAACATATCATCTAGATTTTGTATTGTCCTCTTAGATTGACCATCGGTCTGAGGATGATAGGCGGTCGGGAATTAGAGACTCGTACCTAGGGATGCATGGTCCTGTTGCCAAAACCTCGAAGTGAACCGCCCTTCTCTGTTAGAGACTCCAGTCCTAGGTACTCCATGAAGTCTCACTATTTGTCTAGTGAACTCCTTGATAGGTATGAAATGTGCGGTCTTCGTCATTCGATCCACTATGACCCAGATGGCATCAAAACTCTAACTGGGTCTCAAGCTGGTAAAAATCCATGGAGATATCCTCCCACTTCTACTGGGGAACCGGAAGTAGGTGTAGCTCTCCTCTTGGTTGGTGACCACTTGTCCAGTTCAAATGGGGAAACTGGGAGGTGCTCTGCGACCAGTCCAACAGGTAACATAGGGGTGCACCGTCTCTATTCCTGTTCGTGAAAGGGGCTAGAGGCGAGTTTCGGGGATTCTTGTGTGACAACATAAGTTGAATTAGTAAAGGTGAAAACATAAACAAAAGAAAATAACCGGATTGTGTGCAAGCATGTTTCCTTATGTGTGTATGTGCCTTCATCTTTATTCTTATATTTGGAATGTTAGCTAACAGTCTTAAACTAATGTTGTAGATTCCCTACAAGTTAGGGATGCCGCCGAGTGAGTCGGAGGAGTGAGCAGTCGGGGTCCCCGTACATTATAGGACGGGGATTGGGTTTTATTTTATCTATCGTTGTCCCACGTACTTTGGTTTATGGATGTGTGTTGTTTTGAGAACTCGGCTAGAGATTCCATTTTGGATTGTATTTCGGATTATGTCACATTGCATTAAAACTATTTCATTTTTCCTTTTATTTGTGCCTTGTATGTGGGACCCATTGTGAGGTCTCAACCTGTAGCATTCCGAGTCCCGCAGATTCGAAGTGTTACAACATGATATCAGAGCCCTAGGTTAAAACAATGTAACTTGCAATCTTCTAAAGGTGAAATTTCAACTAGACGAGAGAGGAAATGGAGATTGAAGAAGATATTGGGTTTTGTGGAGAATGATGATACAAAATGGTAAGGTGAAGGTTGGGGATGAAGTTTTGTGAAGAAGAATGGAGGTTTTGTGTCTCAAAGCTATGGAGATGAAGATTTCAGTTTTGGAATTTGAAATTTGGCGGAATAGGGAAGAAGAATATTGGATTTAGAGTTTTGGTTGAGAAAAGGATTGGATTTTGATTGTTCTTGGTTGAACTTGAAGCTTGGGTTCATCGAGTTTGGAGAAGAAGAATGGAAGGATTCTTGGTTAAGGTCGAGTAGATAACCGTTGGAGAGAAAACTTACCTTTAGTTGTTATTCACTCATTGTAGCCGATATATCAACATACCTCGAGTTTCCTTGTCACTAGATCGAGTGAACCCTGTAGAGAAACATTCGAGGCTCCACTCGAGGCAAGGTTGTTTTCCGCTCGAAGTAAGGTACTAGGCCTCTTCTTTGAACATTTCTTTAATTCTTCTTTCCTTGAACCTTTCTTTAACCATAACACACATTATTTCAATGAGAAATAAAAATAAAAAAGAAAAGAAGGCACACCAATAGGTTACCTCCCATTAAGCTCCCTTGTTTAATATCCTAGGATCGACCTAGCTTCTTTTCTTATCCCGGATCTAAGCTTGATGAAACAAGCTTGTCTTGATCAATTGGCACTCTCTTTTTAGTCACCCATTTCTTCAAATTCTTAAAGGGCGTGAATTTTGGTCTTCCCTGCACTTTCCTTAGCTTCTTTTGGTGGATCATCTCCTTCCTTTAGAATCTCAACTTTCAGAACTTTAAACTATTCATAGTTCAGTGATTATTCATCACTCGAGTCTTCAAATTCATCCTCATCTTCTAAGAGCTTTGCATTATCATTTCATTATGAGATTTGGAATCTTCAAAAACTTGTACATGACACGATCTTCACCAATATTGAATGTCGACATTCCATTTTTTACATCAATAAGGGCTCCGGTTGTGGCTACGAAGGGTATTCAAGAATGATGGGCATCCTCTAATCCTATACTATGTCAAGCACTACAAATTCAATAAGCAATATGAACTTATCTAACTTGATTGGCACATCTTCTAGCACTCACGCAGGACATTTAGCCGACTTGTCCATCATAGATAGAATCATCTTAATCGGCTTAGGTCTCCCTAGGTTCAATCTATCACAAAGAGATACAGGAATCACACTCAAACTTGCTCATAGGTCACATAAGGCATCAAATGTATCTTCTTCAAGTTCTACAAACACACTAAATCTTCCGGAATCCTCCTCTTTCTTAACTAGGGTTGCACACATTCAGATTGGACTGGAAAACCGTACCGGACCAGAAACTACGGTCCGGTCTGGCCCTGGACTGTAATATCCCGGTCCGGTCCGGTTTTCTTACACTTTAATTATTATTTTTAATTGGAACAGAAATCGGTCCTGTCCGGTATGTTCAAAACTCGGACTGGACCGAATTTAATCCATACATAAAATAGGTTTTTTTTAAAAAATGTTAAAAAATTAAAAACGGTCCGGACTGGACCGTATTGGACCGGACCATGGTGGACCGGACCGGACTGATTGGACAACCTTACTCTTAACCACAATCTTTTGGTGGCTGATGTGATATGTTGACTCCCTTGTCATCTTCATTTCCTCAAGCTCATCTAGACTTCTCTTTTTATATAAAATATCCTCAAGAAATTTACCATAGAAAGCAAACCTTTAAGAGCTTCAACAAATGGAATGTTGAGATAGAGTTTGCTAATCCTCTCCATGAATATTCTAAATTGCTTATCTTGCAAAGCTTTAGCTCTCTTTGGGGGGGGGAAGAGAAGGCTTGTGAGTAGGTGGAGCTAGTACATTTAGTTGGACTTCTTCCTAGTTATCTACCTCTTCACTTGGCTCTTCTTCTACCTATATGACTTTCTCCTTTTCTTTATCTTGTTGAGTAGGCCTTGGCTTTTTTGAAGTAGATGCTTTATTTGGAATGGTTGGAGGAACTTCCACCTTCTTTCCACTCCTTAGGATAAGTCCATTGGAACTCGCATATTTGACTATGTTGCATGTCTCCCTACGATTTACCTCGGTGTCTCTTGGTACTGTACCATGTTGAGCTCTGCTTGAATAGGCTTGAGATGTCAATTTCTTCTCTAGCATCTTTTGACTTTGTCTATAGCTTTCACCTTGCCAAATAACTTCTCTAACGTTTTCATGATATCCACCTCAAAACTTGCCTTATGGTTGTTGTTTTATCTTTAAGATGGGACATAAGGTTTCTCCCTTTGTTGGTAAGGAGGCCTTTCTTGTTGTTATTGAGGTGGTCTCATTTGATCTCTTTGGCTATCATACCCTCTCTTGGCATAACAAGCTTGTTATTCCCTTTATCCTAAGATCATCAATGCTCCTATTGTATCCTTCATAAGTCAAAACGGTGTGGTTAGCACTTGAGCAAAATTGGCATGGGATGGATTTAGCACTTGCCACATTTCTTTGGTCTTTCTTGCAAGTAGTTCCTTGAGTTCATTGACTTGGTTTGTCAATGCATCCACCTTAGCATATCTTGCTACTCCTGAACTTACTTTGAACAATTTTCTATAAGAAGAGTATCTCTCACAATACTTGGCTTGTTTCTCTATGAATGTTCATGCCTCATCAACTTCCATCTCTACAAATGTATCTCTAGACAATAAATCAATCTTATCATAGTTTGATCATCTAAGCCCTTTTAGAAGATCTCTAATATCCAAGCTTCGGTTCTCCATGGTGAGAGGAATCTAATAGCAAGTCCTTTAACTTCTCTTAACTTTGGTATAGGTTATCACCACATTCCATATCGAAGGATGATATCTTTCTCCTCATCTTCGTTGTCCTATTTAGTGGAAAAAACTTGTTTATGAACTCATGAGATAGCTTCTCCCGTGATGTGAAACTTCCCGATGGTATACTTTGGTACCATTGATTTGCTTTGCCTCTCAAGGAAAACAAAAATGATCTAAGTTTTAGCTCCGATAACTCTACTCATCTCATCTTCACAATTTCTATGAGCTCATTCTAAGTAGCTAGGTGAAGGTGTGGGTTCTCGGATGGTCTTCCTCCATACATATTTTGTAAGACCATTTGTATCAAGGCACTCTTCAACTCAAAGCTTTGAGGCACACTATTATCATAGACAACAATGGTAGAGTCTATGATCCAAGCACTCTCTCCAAGAGTGCTTGGACCATAGACTCTACCATTGTTGCCTCTTCTAGGCGTTCCTCTATGCATATCTTCATTCTACATGGCATCTCTAGCAAGATCCTCTTGAACTAACAACCTAACCCCAAGATCAATAATGATTTGCCTTTGAAGTTATTCTCTCTCGGGCTTGAGCCATGTTTCTTTCAACTTGACTTCTTAATCCTTTATAGTTACCCTCTCTTTTCTTTTCTTCCTTAACTTTCTCAAAGTCTTTTCAATTTTGGGATCAAATGGTTCTAGTTCCTTGATGGCACTTCTTGGCATACACAAGAATCACCTACAAGTCACAAATACGCACAAGTGTATCAAAAGTAACCAAAAAACACTTAAACTTATAAGGAACTCTTCTTAAACAAGACAAGAAATAAATAGTCCCCGGCAATGGCGCAAAAATATTCATGTGGAGTGGGTGAACACTTCAATATCACATATTAACACAAGTATACGGCCTTGTCAAAGTTAGTATATGGCTATAAATCAAGGTCGAGATCAATGAATCAATGCTTTGGGGTTTGAGAGTAACAAGTAACCAAGTCACAATATCAAGTATCAAATATGACAAAAACACTAGGTTTGGGGAAATTAATCCCAAACCATAGCTAGTAGCATGCTCAAATCTGTTGTGTTCATTCAAGGAAGGGTAATGTGAAGGTAGAAAGTACAAAGATAGCATGATATTAGGTGAGCTTTGTCCCAACATTTGGCTTTATGTCAACCAGTATGCATCACATTGTGTTTGCTATTTGCACACTAGTTGATTAAGCTTGGGATTACTTATGACTATCTTAGACAATATAAGCATCACATGGTGTTTTCTATTTGCTTATACCATCTATTGTAACCGTAATTTGGACAATAACATCGTAAGTAAGCTGATAATCCTTTCGGCCCTAACAATCATACTCTTGCATGATAAGCATCTCAAGATTGCATTATCATCATCGTATTACTTATCGGTCTCAACTTAGATGATTAATCCACACATCAATCATTCATGCTTGAAAATAAACAATGTGATATATGAGAACAATCTAAACAATCTCTAGTCTAGCATCCGACATTCAAAATAGGTCCAAACATGAAATGGTGATTGGAAAATTTGGTCCCTCATATATGCTACTAAAATATTATTAGTTCTCTTATAAATTATAGACACAATAAAAGAAAAATACTAATCTAGCATGATTTGAGGATTTTTGTTACGCTAGGAAATAGCACAAAAAGCTTTACATTTATAAACTCGAACTAAAATCCTAAACTACCTAGCGAAACCCGCAGTGTACGGGACGTTTGTAGTAGGGATAGTATTTCGAGGTCGAACACAAGGACTGAGGTGAAATTAAGTCATTCAATGATCAAAGATAGTGTAAATCTAAACTAAGATGAGGTGAGAAATAAAGGAAAAGCAAAACACAATGTTTTTGGTTGGGTTTTTGGCTGATCAAGCAAGGATCACAAGTATGTCAACGCAAACAAGAAAGACAAAGCACAAACACAAGATAAGAGATAAGAGGTAAGAAAATGGATTCTAGGGATTCGAAATTCCGATTACGACATTGGACTCATGTTTCTAAAGGTCAAAGGAAGGTTGTGGTTGTTCGGAGTTGGGTGTTTCTCAAATGGGAGCAATTACTGGGTAAGTCTCATGCTCCACTAGTCCGTTACTAAGGTCTCATCACCGGGTAAGTCTCAAAGAGCCTAAGGGATGGAATTCTACACAAACCGGTCACTACCTAAGGGTCAAACCCCTCCTTACCGGGTAAGTCTCGGAAAAGGCAAGTCTTAGGAAACGATCCTGGCACACTCAATCCAATAGCGGCTTGCGAGGCTCACTACTACCTAGAGTTCATCATCTTAGGTATCTAAGAGGGGAAATCACCGGGTAGGTCTCATTCCTCAATTAGGTTGCTAACATTAGGTCTACCTAAGTTAGGTTAAGCTCAAGAAACACTAGGATTTCAACATATCTACATCCAAACATCCAGTTTCAATCAATTCAAGAACAACAGAGCAAAATACGGGTGGAACATGGAGACCACGGCCGTGGAAGCATGAAGAACAGGCCGTGGTTTAGCTCCGAGTTGGGAATGCAAACACAAATCGATCCTAAGCTAACATGAAAGCAATAAAATCATAGCCCAAAGTATAATCATCACTCCTTCACCCTAGAATCACATCTATTCAGCCAACAACATACATTTCAAGATCAAACTTCACAAATAAAGCATGCTTGCAAGTCATGGTTAAATGATGAAGAACAATCCAAAGAAAAGACATTAAAAGCATAGAATAGATGTTACCAAATCTTACAAGGCTCCAAGAGCTAATCCGAGTTGTCAACAATGGACTCCTCTCTCAAAACCACTCTAATCTCACTCTAAAACAAGAATCTACACTAATCTCTTCCAAGAACACCCACAATGGGTGCTTGGAAGAGAGGCAACAATGGAGAAGTGTTTTGGGGAAGAAGATAGGTCAAAGAGGAGGAAGAGAGATCCCCAATTTCAGCCTGCAAGATTCTTTAAATACCCACTAGGAGCAAGAGCAATGGAAGAGATCGTGGCCCAGCTGTCAACGTGGTCCTGGCAGGAACCACGGGCATAGTCCACGGCCGTGGAAAGGCCCCTGACTGTGGTTTGCTCCAGAAGTCCTCCTAGGCTCGTTAAGCCATGATTTAGTGCATGGCTTGTGTGGGCAAGGTTCCATGAGTCCCCCTTAGCCCTTAGCTTGCATTCCAATAAGTCCGAAGGCGTGTCATCTCGAGGAACGACCCTTGGATGCATCGATTAAGCTCTTAAATCTCCCAAAATACCTACAAAGCAAGCAAAAGTCCGCATAGACGTGTATCTCGATGAAATGCATGATTTGAGTGCAAACGTCGTGAACTAATGCTAGATCATGCATGAATGAGTGAGAAATATATCTAAATGATTACCTAAAACTAAGTCATAAATCGTGTTATCAAAAATACCCCATACTTAAGGTTTTTCTCGTCCCCGAGCAAATGCTCAACTATAGACTAAGAGATGACATGATTTATGCATGCAGAAAAAATGAAAATATTTTTGGAATTGTGCTTCTAAAGATGGATCACCTTCATAGTGATGTTTCATGGCAATGGGCAAGCAATCATGTATTAAATGAATGAAGGCACGGAAAGACAATCATACTTAACTCGAAAGCATGCATGAAAGGTAAAAATGATGAAGTCAAGATGATCATGAGAATGTCCAATCTAGATCACTAAGTCATACACATAAGCAAATAGGTCTTAAGGACTTAGGAAAGAAGAGGCCAAGAAACGTGATGATAAGGTGGGAATTTTCTAAGGCCATGTGGTGCAAATCCGGGAAAGGAACTAAACAACCACAACTTTTACATTTATACTTCATCCACCAAAGTGTATTTTTCTCCTTCTTTTCTTTTCTTTTTCACTTATTTTTTAGACAATGGCATTGGTGTGTAAAAGCCGAAACCTTGGTGATTAGCCATCCTCGGGCTTTTTCTATTTTTCGAGGTGCATCCACACCGGGCACACATACCAAAGCTCGTTAGGACTATTGGTTTATTTGACTTCGGCAAGGCACAAACACCCGATTATGTGAATGGTGCCGAGTTACTTGTCATTTAAACCAACGTCCCCAAACCTATATTTTGTCTACACTTTTACAACACATTTTTCAACAACTTCATTCACAACATTCATAATACCAACTTCACCAACCCACACTTGCTTTTCACACACATCAACACACTAGCATGCTCCTATTCCCGGAAGGGTCAAAAGAGGTCACATTTCAAAATCAAGTGAGGTGCTCAAGCAACATGATCAAGATGAGAAGAAGATGAGATGAATTGCCTTAATCATTCCTAGATGATGTGCAAGAACTAGCATGTAATTTCGACCTTCAATCCTCAATCCAATCAAGGCAAGCATCATAATCACAATTCATACATAGAATTCAAGAGAAGTACATCAAGTCCACATATGCATAAATCCATTAAACACACAAGGCCATCCATAGCCAATTCACAAGACAAGATTCATCATTAGGGTCATATCCAAACCTAGAAAGCACAAAAATTTTGAAAATTTTTCGATTTTTTTGAGATTTTGAAGTGTATATGTACAATACAAGACATGAAAGGAAACGTGTGACAACTAAAACGAAACTATCCTAGATGCTAATCATGCAAAAGATCATGTAAACCCCACCCCATACTTAAAAACACATTGTCCCCAATGTGTAAATGAAGTAAAGAAGAGTGAAAGAGGGTTCTCACAATGTAAAAATGTGGCGTTTTCGGTATTTGGGGTAACTCGTGTGGAGTGGTGGTGGATGACCCTATCAACAATGGTAGAGAGCTCTTCATAGTCATTCCGGCGTCGAGACCCGTGCCAAGGTGTATGTGAGATGGGAGCTCTTCCATCAACAAAGACACCTCAAGCCGTCCAAGTCCCACGTCCGCTCCACCCATGGTTGAAAACGAAGTCATCATCATCAACTCGCCTTGCAAGGCTTCCTTATTACCTAAGATCTTCCACACAAACACAAAACACAAAAACACACAAAAGCAAAAAGAAAAGCAAAAACAAAAGAGAAAAGGGAAAGGGTTGTACCAATGGGTTGCCTCCCATTAAGCGCTTCTTTTAGGTCATTAGCTTGACCAAACTCCGTGGATATGTCAATCCACCTCGAACACCATGGTTTGCTTGAGGAGTCCAAGCAACCATCTCTTTCCGGAATCCATGATGACAAGCAAGGGCCACTTGATGCCCAAATAAGCCTTAAGTTCTCTCTTCACCGGTGAGTAGTAGACTCCTTCTTCACCGCTTCCTTGATAATAGTATGGAGTTGCAACCATAGGTGCCACCCTATACTTAGGCAATTTATACTCCGCGGTCACTCCGGTGAAATGCTTGTCATCTTCATCCTCTATGATCTGAGGAAAGCCGATTCTTGGAAAGAATCCTTCATTGAAGTACTTCATAACCATCATGGATGCATCATGCTTGCCTCCATCATTCAATAGGGGAGATTCCTTAGGGAAGGGACTCCAACCTTCGTATGTACTCCGGGCAAGCAAGAAAGGATCGGAAGGAGCTGAAATTAGCTTAGGATTTTCTGTGACAGGGTCTTCCACGGGCGTGGTTTGTCCTCCACGGCCGTGATTCTCTCTGTTGTCTTCGTCCCAAGTGAGCTCTTCAAGTGTGGTTCCGGGGTTGATGGCAAGGATGTCCGGGGATGAGAATACTTCATTGCACTCCTCTAAAGGTGAAGGAGATGGAGGTGAACCTTGAAGAATGGTAGGATCTCCTAGCATAAGAGCATTCCTAATCTCTTCAATCTCCCTCCTCATTTGTTCTTCTCTCTCGGTATTCAATCTCCTTTCTTCCTTCAGGGCCAAATCCCTTAGCCACAATTGCTCTCGAGCTTTATTCAACTTTTCCTCAAGGCTTCTATTGGTTATGGTTGAATCGGGCAATTCTTGGATCTCCTCATAGTGAACCTCCTCTTGATGACATACTTCCGCTTCAAGCTCCATGTGGGAACTAGAAATGGAAGCAAGTTTGCTTTCTAGATCATCCATCTTCCTCAACATTTCCTCTAGCATTGATTCCAATCGATCTTCATGAAGTTGATGGTGAGGTTCCTCATGAGGTAATGTAATCATGTGAGCTTGATCATGGGACTCATGATAGGCATTGAACTCCTCCTAATACTCAAACTCATCATGGAGAGGTCCTAGATCTTGGCCTTCCATCCACTCCTCATACTCCATGTTGTCAAGGTCGTCTTGGAGGTACAATCCGTCCATGGCAAACATGAAAAGGCAAAGACAAAAACAACACAAGATCAAAAGTAACAAGAAAGATAAACACTAAAAACAATCAAAAGCAAATGACTTAATCTTAACCTAGTCCCCGGCAACGGCGCCAAAAACTTATTACGCTAGGAAATAGCACAAAAAGCTTTACATTTATAAACTCGAACTAAAATCCTAAACTACCTAGCGAAACCCGCAGTGTACAGGACGTTTGTAGTAGGGATAGTATTCCGAGGTCGAACACAAGGACTGAGGTGAAATTAAGTCATTCAATGATCAAAGATAGTGTAAATCTAAACTAAGATGAGGTGAGAAATAAAGGAAAAGCAAAACACAATGTTTTTGGTTGGGTTTTTAGGTGATCAAGCAAGGATCACAAGTATGTCAACGCAAACAAGAAAGACAAAACACAAACACAAGATAAGAGATAAGAGGTAAGAAAATGGATTCTAGGGATTCGAAATTCCGATTACGACATTGGACTCATGTTTCTAAAGGTCAAAGGAAGGTTGTGGTTGTTCGGAGTTGGGTGTTTCTCAAATGGGAGAAATTACTGGGTAAGTCTCATGCTCCACTAGTCCGTTCCTAAGGTCTCATCACCGGGTAAGTCTCAAAGAGCCTAAGGGATAGAATTCTACACAAACCGGTCACTACCTAAGGGTCAAACCCCTCCTTACCGGGTAAGTCTCGGAAAAGGCAAGTCTTAGGAAACGATCCTGGCACACTCAATCCAATAGCGGCTTGTGAGGCTCACTACTACCTAGAGTTCATCATCTTAGGTATCTAAGAGGGGAAATCACCGGGTAGGTCTCATTCCTCAATTAGGTTGCTAACATTAGGTCTACCTAAGTTAGGTTAAGCTCAAGAAACACTAGGATTTCAACATATCTACATCCAAACATCCAGTTTCAATCAATTCAAGAACAACATAGCAAAATACGGGTGGATCATGCAGACCACGGCCGTGGAAGCATGAAGAACAGGCCGTGGTTTAGCTCCGAGTTGGGAATGCGAACACAAATCGATCCGAAGCTAACATGAAAGCAATACAATCATAGCCCAAAGCATAATCATCACTCCTTCACCCTAGAATCACATTTATTCAGCCAACAACATACATTTCAAGATCAAACTTCACAAATAAAGCATGCTTGCAAGTCATGGTTAAATGATGAAGAACAATCCAAAGAAAAGACATTAAAAGCATAGAATAGATGTTACCAAATCTTATAAGGCTCCAAGAGCTAATCCGAGTTGTCAACAATGGACTCCTCTCTCAAAACCACTCTAATCTCACTCTAAAACAAGAATCTACAATAATCTCTTCCAAGAACACCCACAATGGGTGCTTGGAAGAGAGGCAACAATGGAGAAGTGTTTTGGGGAAGAAGATAGGTCAAAGAGGAGGAAGAGAGATCCCCAATTTCAGCCTGCAAGATTCTTTAAATACCCACTAGGAGCAAGAGCAATGGAAGAGATCGTGGCCCAGCTGTCAACGTGGTCCTGGCCGGAACCACGGGCATAGTCCACGGCCGTGGAAAGGCCCCTGACCGCGGTTTGCTCCAGAAGTCCTCCTAGGCTCGTTAAGCCATGATTTGGTGCATGGCTTGTGTGGGCAAGGTTCCATGAGTCCCCCTTAGCCCTTAGCTTGCATTCCAATGAGTCCAAAGGCGTGTCATCTCGAGGAACGACCCTTGGATGCATCGATTAAGCTCTTAAATCTCCCAAAATACCTACAAAGCAAGCAAAAGTCCGCGTAGACGTCTATCTCGACGAAATTCATGATTTGAGTGCAAACGTCATGAACTAATGCTAGATCATGCATGAATGAGTGAGAAATCTATCTAAATGATTACCTAAAACTAAGTCATAAATCGTGTTATCAATTTTCACCCCAAAAGGTAGAAAAGAAACTACTCACTCCTCATGAAAAAAATAATTATGGTAACAATAGAAACAAGTGAAATTGGGTACTAAGTAGAGATCAAATAAGGAATTAATGTAAGAAAAGGAATGGACAAATTTGGACTTATCAATCCAAAGATTTGGCCAAAACAAGATGAGAAAAGATTTAGGAAGAGCAATTGTGATGGACACCAACACTTCTTCTTTGATTGAATCCAATTCGGCCAAAACAAGTTCCAAAGGATGTTTCTACTACTACTACTACTAGAGAGAATTGTATGTAATGGGATAAGTGAATCGGGTAATTAATACATTTATAATCAGCAAAGAGCCTCTTAAATAGGCTTAAGAGTCGTGGTCCCGCCTTGAAAGAAAGTTGATCAAGTTGCATTTGAAAGTTAGTTATGCAAGTGGCTTGAACTCGGCGTGGCTACCTCAAGTGAAAGGGTCTTTTTAGGTTGAGTGGGTTTTTGCTCAGTGTCGAGTGTTCCATCGACTTGACTTGGGACACTTTACTCAAGTGCATCGTAGTCTTACTTTGAGTTTTCCGGCTTCTTACCTCGAGTGATGTAAACTCGAGGTAGGTTAACACTTTGTGCATCTTGGCTTCTGAGCTCGTGTGTAGTCCTATAACTTTGAGTGAGAATCTATTCGAGGGTCCGCACCAGCTATGTTGAAATTTTTTGAAACTGATTCGTCTTAGTCGGAGTGGAGTGTCTTCTTAGCTCGAGTGATGTGCTTTCTTAGTCCGAATTAAGGTAATCACTTGAGGTACGTTGACAACTCCTCTATAATTGCTTCTTAGCTTGAGTGCATCCTTCCCCTTATCTCGAGTGAGGCTTCACTCGATGCTCCCTACTTGAGGTTTCGTTTACTCCATATTCTTCTTGTAAATGTCTATGCTTGCCTTCTTCATTCATTTGCTCCAATAAGGTAGATGTTGATGTGATGATTGCTCCTTGGAATGGTTAGGATGCTGAATATGTTCTCTTAAGCTCCATTTGAGACATAAAGCACCTATAAACACATAATAGAATGGGAGTAGACATTCTTTGTTATTTGAAGTATTAGATAAGATGTAGATGCCTATAACATGCAAAATAAGGGAAAATAACATAATAACCACATCTATAAACATTGAATGAAAACATGCTATTGTATTCAAGTTCGTGATTAATAGATCAAAGAGGGCACACCAATATCAATAACACCTTTTCTAGTGCTCAGAATTAGGTAAGTCGGGAAGAATTACTTAAAACAATTGTGTATCCAACCTAGTTGATGATGATGCTTACTTAGTTAAGTAGATAAAAATAGAGAGAAAAATACCCTACTACCCACTAGGCACAACCTATTCTTTGGTGCCCCAATTTGAAAATGAAAAAGGTCGTCATAAGAGACATCGTTGTCAAACTTAAGATATAGATTTGTAATTCACCTATCCATCAAAGGAGTAGATAATGAAGTTCTTCATGACAAAGCTCAAGTACCTAGAACATGAAGATGAAGCTTGACCTACCTAGAGCAAATAAAGAGATCAAGTGTGCATACTCTTGATTGCATCAAAACCATATTTTTCCCATTGAACAAAACATGAGGTATGATTGGAGATTTAAGTCTTATTTGATGGTCCTAAAACCTACACGCAACGATGGCAGAGTTAGTTTGTAACGTCCGAAATTTTTATCAAAACCATATTTTTCCCATTGAACAAAACTTGAGGTATGATTGGAGATTTAAGTCTTATTTGATGGTCCTAAAACCTACACGCAACGATGGCAGAGTCAGTTTGTAACGTCCGAAATTTTTATTCCGGTTATCGAGTGGTTTATCGATCTTTCCGCAGGCGCGGCTCAGTTTTACCGTAGGCACGATGTGAGGAGTGATGGGATTTTACCTCGATCCCGTTCCAACTCTTCGTTTGGATGAGTGACCCTCCGTTATGGGGAAACTGACCCCTCGTTACCTCCCTTTTTTGCTTACCCCCTCAGCTAAGCATTCTCTCTCCTCCCCTTTCATTTTCACGTGATTCCCTCTTCCTCTCTTCTTCCTTCTCTTCCCTTCATACCATCTCCCATTGTGATACTTTTGCACCTCTTCCACCTTGGTTGTGTGAGTTGCTCCTCTGGATACGAGTTTGAAATAGAAGGTCTGAGTTGAGCTGTTGTAGGTAACCCCTTCCCCTTCCTTCATCTTCTTCCTTCTTCCTCCTTGTGCTTCAATGGTAGAAGTCATGGACTTCACTCAAGATCTTCCTTCTTCGGCTTGCATGTGTGTGGATTGAGTATGGTCAATGTTTGATGATGATGTTTCATGTGGGACATCCATGGTGGAGCAAGGGAGTTAGGAGATCCTCCATACTTCAAAGAACTAGTCGAAGAAGAGCTCGGAATCGCCTTTCTGGAGTTCAACCGCACCCGTGGCTGGACAGCATCGCGGGAGCGGCCACTGCACCTGAGCCACAGGGGTGGCCAGCCTGAGCCACAGGGGTGGCCTAGTGAGCCACAAGGGCGGCTGCCCAAGCCGCAGGGGTGTCTACTGGCTCAGTCATCCCTCCCATGCGGTCTTCTTCTCCTCTTCGCGGTTGTGCTTCTTTCCTTCCGTGCCCGCGTCTTTGCCCCAGTGAGTATCCTCCCTTGAGCATGTGTTCCTAGATTATCCTAGAGTGTATTCATGTTAGAAGCATGCTAGGATGGCTTTAGATAACCTTGTGGAATGCCATGTAGTGGCCTTGGACCTTAGATGGGAGTTTGAGGTTATCGATGTTCTTAGACTTGTTGAGTGTTGGGGCTTGAGTTGATTATTATGTGGTGAGTTTATGGTTGTCCTTGTGAGGCTCGGGAGGTATGTGAGGCTTTGATGGTTGTGGTTACACATCGGTTGAGGTTGTGGAGATTAGGACGACCGTATCATATGTTGTGCTTCGGTTTTTGATCTTGTGAGAGTGTTAGAACAAGAAGTCTAAGGACTTCTAGCATGCGAGAGTGTTATTGATTATCGTGCCTTATCTTGAACAAGCTTTGGTTATATTCCTACGGGAAATGACATTTGGTTGATCGATCGGACGAGGTAAGTCCTCGGACTTACTTAGCCGCTTTTATGCATTATTTGGATATGTGATGGTGGTGTGTGTTTAATTGCTTATAATCATGAAACCGGATTAGGACAACTTGGTTATATTTATATGTTGTTGTCCCATTGTTTATTATTGTTGGGCGGTGACATCACTGCCCAACTCTCGAGGGAGACTAGGAGGTTCTTTGCGACTAGGCCATACATGGTATATTGGCGGACTTCTTCACCACTCCACATGGTATACGGGAATTTCTCCGCATCACTGTTGTTGATTACATGGGACAGAGGCGAGAGTTATAAAACTCTCGTGTCACACTTTGGAACGAATGAAAATAGTAATGAAATGACTTAAGAAGAGGATAAGAATCGGATTGTATGTATTTGACCATGATGTGTGTTGTGTACTTATGTGTGTGTTTGTCCCTTGCAATCTTTATAATGCCTAGAATGTGAGATAACGGTTTTATACCGATTGTTGTAGTTGATGTGCAGGTTAGGATGTGTCCGAGTGATCCGGAGGAGTGGGAAGCCGGGGTTCCGTACATCATAGGTCGGGTTTGGGGGATTTGAGTTCGTGTATTGTTGTTGTATATTTGTGTATTGTTGACGTTGTTGTATAGTCGGTTGAGGTCTTTCTTTCTATAATTCGGGAATCATATCATTGCATTGGAATGTATTTTGGTTTTGACCTTTATTTGTGTCTTGTTGCAAGATCTTGTGAAATTGTTGTCATGCTAAGGGTCGGGACCCATTGTGAGGTCTCCACCCGTAGCATCCCGAGTCCCGCGAATTCGGGGTGTTACACAACTGTACTAAATCGAGTGTCGAATTAATAGGGATTACGTCTGAGTTGGAAAGTACTAATTAATAATTATTCTAAGTAAAAGGGAGAAAAGAATAAGTAAGGGAAGAGGAAAAATATGTTTTTAGAGTTTATAATAAAAGGAAAACAAGGAAAAGCAATTATTTTTGTTGGAAAATAATGGAGGGAGGTGATCTAAGGGAAACAATAATCACCACTATAATGAATTAAACTAAAACCACATATATGAATATTATAAACATTGAGGTGTGAACATTGTAGGTGACCATCAAATATAGCTCTTGCTACAAACAAACAAAGATCTTGTTAACCAACTTGAGTAGGTGTTCTCTCGCAATTGTATCAAGAGTAGGAAAACCCTTTAAGCGCTTAGAAAAATAGTAAAATCAATAAAAGCCTCACTTTCGGCGTATGAGCTAGAAAAAGGTACAAACACTAGACTTTTTTATGATAGTTAGAAATTCTCGAAGTAAAAGGGGTGTGATCCAATCCCTTAAATAAAATTATTTTCAATCTTTCCAATAAAATCATCATGCTTTCGGAAAAAGACCATTTTATCTAAAAATCCTTTATAAACGTCACTTCTTTCAAACATAAATAAAAGATAAGAATGAAGCTCTTTCAAAAGAAGCAAATTCTCAATCTCAGTTTAATATATCATATATGCAATAATAAAGCAAATAATTATTCAGTTCCAGCACAACAAGGAGAACCATCATGAGAATTAAAACCTAAAGCTATTGACGGCTATAGGATTGATAATGTCGAATTAGGGTTGGAATCAAAATACCAAAACCCTAGATACATGCTTATATAGGGTCAGAAATCAGAGTTCTAGGGTTACAAAATATATCTTTCCACAGATATGATCTTGGATAAGCAGCGTAATCCATACGGCTTGTGACCGTCTTGTTCCTCGTCTCCAAGTGGTTTGGGCCATTTGGACTGGATTTGTGTTGGGCTGAACGGTGTGGGAGATGATCTTGAGACGGATTGTGATGCCCTTTTGGACATCTCCTGGGTCATGGTTTGGCACGTGGTCTCACTTCATTCTTCTCCACGAGCTTCAGTCTTGCGTTTAGGGTTTCTTTAGAGGACTTTTTTGTCACTTGATTTTTCAATCATTAGTCATGTATGATACTTTTTCGTGGCTTTGACTTAGGGAGGAATGAACACTTATTATTTCACACCAAACAATGCCAGAATTTTCTTTAAGCGTCGTAAATACAAATTAACCAAGGTAGACGCCAAAATATAGAAATGGAAAGCTTTATATACTAAAAGTGAAAGAAGATTGATGTGTATTGCTACTAATCGATTGAACTAGGAAGGAAAAGTGTTATTTTTGCTTGAGTGAACTATGAGGAAGAAGAGAAACCGTTGTTCGACTAAATGAGGGTGGTTGGTCATTTGTATGAATTGCTACTTTAGTCTTTCTCCTTTATTTGTCACTTTGAATCCTCTTCGGTCGTGTTAAAAAAACTTTAAAAAAATGGTTTAGGTTTGCTTAGTGCTATCCAAATTGAAGTGATTCCTTTCTTGGGGTCCCCGGAGAGTTGGTGAGGATACGATATATTTTTGCTAAAAGATGATAATGTAGTTAACAAGGAAACAATGAAGCTCAACCATTTGGACCCTTCTAAAGTTGAGATTTGATGGATTTTAAGTGTCAAAGATCAAGTTTTAGAAAGCCATTGATTAGAAAATCATATTACGTAAAAGTAAGAAACAAACGAGTACGTAGGTTGTGTTTAGTGTTTTCCCGTTACACCTCCCCAACTCTAGTTTAAGAAGGGAGCCCTATCTCGCCTTTTTGTTCTTTAGAAAGGGTTTAAGAATAAACATAAATGGGTTTGTCAAAATCTAAAAGTTTTGTTAGATTTTGAGCCATCTTGATATAATGACACTTCTCTTCTATGTTCTCTAACCTTTTTATTGTGTTTTTGTTGGTTTTTGTATCATGTCTCTATCATGGTAGAATCATGCTTACCAACATATTTGTCTAATTCTAGTCTAGATGCTTTGAATTCATCTCATTTCACACACGTTCTTAATGCTCTCGGCAAGGTTAAATCTATAATATTTCACACACATTCTTAATGCTCTCGGCAAGGTTAAATCTATACCATGAGACATCATACCAAAACAATTACTGACATTTCTACACCATCCAGATTACTCCAACTTATAACCCTTTTCCCTCATCATTTCTTAAGTCTAGCTTTGTTCACCCTTATTTTGCCCACTAGGCGGGATGCTGACATAACCGACGACCTTGAGATAGATGTTGAGGAGCTATAATTTTCCAAAAATATTGAATGTCTAGTTGAATCCAATGTTAAATCAAAACCCTTATCTTTGTCTATCATTGTGATGGCTCTCATGGGAAAACATCGAAGGCATCACCATTCTATTACCCAAATGTTTGTTTTCTAGTTTAATCCATTGTTAAATCAAATCCAATGTTGGTTTTCTATGGATATTACTTGATGGCAAGTAAGGTTCAAGTATGAGATATTTGATATCCATCAGAGTAATGTCTTCTTCATCCTCATTCTATTACGTTCTTTTACAATTTATGTAATTGTAGGTATACCAGCGTTTATGGAGCTTAATGTGAGTTATCGACGACAAAGTAACCTCATACACACTAAGGATGTCCCTACGGTCAAAGAAGTCAAGGTCAAGACGGAAATGACTGATACTCAAGAATGAAGTAAAGAACACATCGGGAAGTATGCAAATCGATCGACGGGTATTAAGGTTGATTGACCTTATGACATTTCTACCTTTAGGTGACTTGTCATGACCACAGTCGAAGAGAAAGTGTCAAGGGCCAAGATTTGGACTTCACCAATCGGCCAATCCTAGTAAGGCCGGTCAGCTTGTCCTTTGCTACAAGTCTACTTCAACAACTTATAGTTATCCATTAAGGATAGACGTTATCTTATTGGAAGATAAAATTTGGTAGATTAGATAGATCTTATCTTATTAGAAAATAGATCTTAGGAGATTTGTAAATTTATCTCCCAACAAAAAGGTGTTTCGTCTTAGGTTTTTATTATCTTCTCTTTTTCATTTTACGAGTTTTCCACTACTGCCTGGCTCATTTCAAATCGTTAATAAAGCTTTTTAGTATTAGTTAGGTATGTCTTGCTCTCATCTTTTCTAGGCTTCAAAGAATCCGACTACATTGATCTATGATGTTGAGTTCATTATATAATTGTTGGATTTATGTTTGTATGTGTTATGGTAGTATTTGGACCGTTCCTTGCAAAATGTGATAGATGAGTTTGGAATATTCTTTTGTTATATGTTCTTCAAGGTGTTGATGACAAAATGCGAGAGTTGAGTCGCTCATTCTCCATATTGAGTTCGATGTGAAAAATAGGCTTTGTCTTGGGCACGAGAAAATTAACGTGGTGACAACCATTGATGTATGTCAAGCAAAGTCATAACCACGTGACAATCAGACCAAGTTGTTTCCCACATAACTAGACTTACATTTAGGATCATATTATATGCATGTTGTGGTGATCTAGATTCCAGAATTGTTTTATTGATTCATCATCTTAGCCTTATTCACCTATCCTCGAACTCTAAGGTTTTGATTCCTAAAAATACAATATTTTCCCTCTCTCTTACTACTATTGTTTGACGTCATTTTTTTTGTGGTGGCCGATCGATATATGCCCTTAAGGCCGATCGGTCTTACTGAATTATTTCTCATCTTTCGCTTCGCTTTTGCTTATGTTATATTATTTATTTATTTTAATTAAAAGTCGAGTCTTTGACCGATCGACTGTACTAAGGTTGATCGGCTTGTCTTTGTTTCCGTCGTTGTTTGCTTCGTTTTACTTTTTTTATTTATATTTTGTTTTATTTTTTATATAGCTTTTTAATTAATCAATTAAATCAAGACGTCACATTCTTTGTGCTCAATTCTTACACTCTTATAAATTATTTATGAGATTTGAGGCATATGTTTAACTCTCATCATATATATCAAACTAAGATCGAAGATAAAGTCATATCTTGTATTTAGACTTTATAACTCTTTGTCACCATATTCTGAGTAAGCTCTTCTTTAGAAATATTATTAATTCAATTAAAATTTCTAATTAATTATAATTAAAATATAGTGTAAAATCATTAAATACAAATATATAATATTCTTCTACCCCTGGACGATAATTGTATCCTTACGCGGATGTTTTCATACATTTAACCTTATATAAACACATAAAGCATACACAAATCGTGGGCTTCGAAAACTTTTTCATGGTAAAATAAATCAGTGAAAAACAAAAAAGGAAAGCGAGAGCCACGACACTCATATTTAGAAAAAAAATTAAAAAACTTGGCTTCGGCACCCAAGCTCAATGAACACCGTCGGATTGCAAAGTTTTTAGTCTCTTAGACCATGTACAATGATGAGTTTTAAACTCTCATTTCTTAGCACACTCTCCCCGTCACGTCATCTTATAAAACTCTATATATTTTTCTATTTACATCCATTGTTCCTTAATCCTTATAACACCCCAAATTCACGGGACTCGGAATGCTAAATTGGGCTAGGATTTCACAATGGATCCTGACTCTAGCCTGACAACAAGTTCACTGGATCTTACAACAAGTTACATGTAGATTTAAACCAAATACATGAAAGTTGTATATAATACATCAAAAGAGTTTACAAACACAAACCGAGTACAAAACATCAACCATAAACATCTGATACAAAAGATCCCATATCCCACGCATCCTAATGTACACAAGTCCTCGGCTGGTCATACCATCTGGCTCACTCTGTAGTTTTCCTAACCTGCAGATCATATATAACATGGTATACACCGTTAGCTACAGTAATGAATAAGTATGCACGTAATAGCACAAACACACATCAACATCTCATACATGCAATGCCACACACAATTATTTATTATCTTTCATTTACGTTATTTCATTACTAATTCAACTTCTTTTGCAATACGAGGAGCCTTAAGAACCTCGTCCCATCCAACGTAAGACAAGAGTTTTACATGGGGGTGATCATCACTCGTCCCCTCCTGTGATATCATCTTCAGGGCACCTCCTCCTACCCGCAGGCGGAGGCAAGTGGTCACGACCCGTTATAATACACTTGGGCCATTTAATATAATAAATGGTAATCCTAGTCCCGTTTAGGTTATAAATGCACAAGCATATGAACACACGCAACCATCACAATCACACAAATCCACAACCGTAAGCTAAGTAAGTCCTATGGACTTACCTATAACACTCGTATCCAATACCACGTCACAGCTTCCCCTTGGGGAAGTAATCAACGCCTACAATAGCAAGGCAGACAACATCACATACTACAAAGGGTTAGGAGACTCGTCTCCATAACCAAAATCAACTTACAACCTCAGTCTAAGCCTCAAGACCATCACATGCTCACAAATGCCTAAGGAATAACCTCAACATAAACACGAGTGCCTATCTCTATCATACCACTCATCCTAACCAAGCTAGCCTAGCCAACATCTAAGCCACGGCCAAAGGAAAGGAAGGAAGGAAACATACCAACAAGGTATGCCATGAATGCAACAACAGAAGCAAGAACTCAAGGCTGAACCACAGAGGCGCAGGGGCGGCTCACTCAAGGCGCAGGGGCGGCCACAGGCAGGCGCAGGGGCGGCCATGGTCAGGCGCAGGGGCGGCTGTTTGTGCACAAGCTTGGCCTCGATTTCTCTTCGATCCCTTTCTCGACTCTCTTCACTTCTTCATCACACTACAACAACACACATACACATATACATATGTATGAACATCAAAACAGCCAGGAAAGGATCCAACACAAGTCTACTTGTGATCCTAAGCTAGGAAAGGAAGAAAGAAACAAGAAAGAAGAAGGGAAGAGAGGAAAGAAGAAGAGCTAGCTTACCACAACCAGAAACCTAAGCAGCCATGGAGGTCCACACTATCATCCTCCTACAACACCTCAACACAACAACAACAGCTCTCAGTAACAAGATCAAGATCTTTCAAGGCCAAAACCCACATCAAACTCTCAAAAACTCCCTCAAAAGATCAAGAAGATCAAAGAAGAGAGGAGGAAGGAGGAGAAGAAGAACGTACAGGGGAAAAGAGGGAAGGAGATGAGGAGAACCCTCATACAGAAGCAAGGGATGGCTTATAAGAGAAGTCAACCGCAAAGCACAAGTCAAAGAGTCAACAAAGGCGGCTGCAACCACACAGAACCGCAGGGGCGGTTCCTGTGAGGTGCAGGGGCGCCTAGCAGCAGGGGCGGCCGTCCTGGTCCGCTGGGGCGGCTGACAGGGTCAAGGTAAAGCTCAACTATGGCCCAGCAAGGCTCCTAGGCTCCAAAGACTAAGGCTCTTACAATTCTCATTTCTTAACTCCATATTGATAGGTGATGGAATCACTATTATTTAGGATAGTTTTTAGAGTCTTTTTATTGCATTTGTGTCGGTTTATGCTACTAACTCCTTGGTCTAGAAGAAGAAGACTAAAAGAAGCTAAGGAAGGAGTTATAAATACTTAAGAGTGAAGATCGTTCACGAAGCAAAGCTTCTGTTGCCTCACCGCCCCAGCGGAGCCTTGTCCCCGCCCCTATGGGTGACGCCTTACACCGGAGCGCCCCCTTCACCTTCACTAGCGCCAGCCATGAAGTGTGTCACCGCCCCTGCGCCACTCCCTGGCGCCCCTGCGGTGACTTGCCTGGAAGAAACGAAGACCAGCTCCCCTGTGCCCTTGCCTGCGCCTCAACCTAAGAGCTGGAAGACGAAGAGGTTGTGTCACCGCCCTTGCGTTGACATAGGGATGCCCCGGCGGCTTGGCATCAGAAACGTCAGAAAGTTGAAGGGTCGGACGTTTGAAGAGCATTGAAGATCCGCTCCAGCGGAATTGCCTAGCCGCCCCTGCGGCCATGAAGACGATCAAGCGTTTTTACCTTCACTGCCCCTGCGGAACTGAAGGCCGCCCCTGCGGTTTAATGTCAGAAGCTTTACTCCGGCTGTTTACACCACCTTTATGGCATTAAAGGTGGTTGTTTTAGGCCGGCCATTTACTCCCATTTAGTGTCTTTTGTAGTATAAATTGTCCTTGGTTGATTGCTAGAATCATCCATCTTGTTATCCAATAAATTATCCACTTAGATTATCTTGCTACCTTTGTAATGAGTTGATAACTCCCTTGCTACATTGGGTTGGTTTGAAGATGCGTTGTTACTTTGGTTGTAAGTTCTTTTTAATATAAGTTTTCATTCAGTAATGCTTTGTATTTCCTTGATCTCCAATGTCTAATTTCATGTTTACTATTGCTTGAGATTGATCACCTTAGGTTCTAATTTCATGTTTACTATTACTAGTAGCAACTTTAAGTAATAACGGGTTGTAATTACTTAAAGAAAAGGAACACAAATATAAAGATAAGTTTAACGGTTTTAATCTTCTCTTTATATCCCTTAGTCTTTGTTTGAAAGCTAACTTGTTATTTGTTCTTGTAGCTTTACGGAACACTAACCTGTTAAGTTGTGTTGATGCCTGTCGGCTCAACACATATATATGATCGAGACGGGAGATTACTTGAAAACTTGTAAAAGGAACTCACCAAATTAGCAATTGCATGCTTAGAATCAACCTAGTGTAGATTCACCCATCAATTGTCTTACTTGTCGTAAACCGTTTTCATAAGTTTTTGTGTGCATCAACTCAACCAACCCCCCCTCCCTTGTTACTTTTTACTATAATCGAAATTTGCATCTAAAACACCTTCACTCTCTTGGGTTCGACCCTTACTTAACCACTATATTTGCCTTTAGTGCTAAGTCGGGATTTGCTTTTGATTGGGTATAGACGACCATAGAAATACCTTCAGTCAAATTTTGGCACCGTTGCCGGGGAGTTTTAGTGTTTTATTGTTATTATTGATTATTGGTTTGAACCATTTTTATGGTTCAAACCCGTGCTACTAATTTTGGATTTGCTTCTTTTGATCCAGAAATTGAGAGGACGCACATCCGGCAACGAAGACAACAACAACTTCAACAAGAGATGGCTGACCGTACACTTCATCAACTCACGTAGCCCACCTTGGCTCAAAACCCTCTCGCGGTCACTATACCGGCATTAGGGGAAGGAGTCAACTTTGAGCTCAAGTCGGGCCTCATTCACTTGCTTTCATCCTTCCATGGGCTAATTAGTGAAGACCCCATCAAGCACCTTTGGAAGTTCCATACCGTGTGTATGAGCATGAAGCCGGCCAACATTACCGAAGAATAAATCAAGATGAGGGCATTAGGCTTCACACTCAAAGATTCTGCGGATGATTGGTATTACCACCTTCCATCCGGGAGTATCGACACGTGGGAGAACCTTCACAAGGCGTTTTTGGAGAAATACTATCCAGCCAAGAAAGCCAATAGCTTGAAGAAAGCTATAAGCAACATCGAGCAAGAGGCAAACGAAACTCTCTACGAGTACTTCGAAAGGTTTGCACGCCTCCGATCCAGTTGTCCTTTTCACGGATATTCAACTCAAGATCTAGTCTTGTACTTGTACAATGGCTTGCTAGACAATGAAAGGAGGATCGTCGATGCGGCTTGTGGAGGTAATTTTCTTAACTCTACTCCTGACCTTGCTTTGGAAAAGATATAGGAACTAGCGGAAGGTACTCAAAACTTTGGAAGGACCCCGGCTAAGAAAGGAGTTAATGCTGTGAGTTCCGGGAAGAGCGAGATTTCCACCGAGCTCGCGGAGTTGAAGGAAATGGTGAAGAGACTAACACTTGTGGGAACCCCACAGTAGCTCAAAGCTTGTAGAGTTTGTGCTGACCCATATCATCAAACAAACATGTGTCCACAAGTCCAGGATGACGATGCTGAGGTGAACGCAATGGGTTATGGACAACCACAACAGCAAAGGCCTAGGAACGATCCCTATGCACAAAATTTCATGCCAAGCTGATGTGACCAACAGAACTTTCGTTGGAGGGATCAACAAAACCAACAACAACAGCCCCGTCAAGGTAAGTATCAATCAACTGAAGATATGTTGCAGGTTTTGACTAAACACTTTGCTACTCATGTCCAAACAACAAAATCTAGCATCAAGAACCTTGAAAAACAAGTTGGTCAAATGGCGGAAGCCATTACAAGAATTGAAACTAGGTCCTTCGGAGGATTACCTTCACAAACGGTTATAACCCAAAGGTGTTGCTGGAGGAGGCTCAGTCTTAGAGGTAGAGTCGTTACGTCGAGCCAACGACGTAAAACAAAGGCGCTGATTCCGGAGGCAACTCGAAGGAATAAATAAGAGGAGCTTCCGTCAAGAAAACCGCCCCTGCGGCTGACTGACCCCGCCCCCACGGTGATACCATTGCCTAGTGCCGCCCCCGGCGCTGGGTCTGCGCCTGCGACTTGCTTGTCACCGCACCCGCGGTGACACCCCATGCCCCTGTGGTGGCCACCCTTGACACACAACCTCAGCGCTACCCCCCGGCGCTGAGGTTACGTACCCCCTCTTCCTTGTCACCGCCCCGCGGTGACAAACGCCGCCCCTGCGGTTTCAATTAGGAAAGAAAAAATACACTTCCCAAAAATAACCTACATCTACCGCACTCTTCTCTCCCTCTCCATTCATTCTTCGAAACCTAGCCACCACGCCTCCCACGCCCTTGCGCTCTCCGGAAGCTCTCAAACCGCCCTGTCCAGATGTTGTTGCGCCACCTCCGGCAACCTAGTCTCGCCGCCTCCTTTGCGACACCAGTCCTCTCCACCACCACACACAAACACCACCTCAACTCTCTCACTCTCGACTTCCACTGCCCCACCTCCGGCGACGACTGCAACAACAAAGAAGACGCCGGAACAACCCCATTACTAAAACCTTCGCCGAACTCCCAAAATCGCCATCTGTTCTTCGACCGCCCCTGCGTCTGCAAGCCCCCGCCCCTGCGTTGTGCCGTCCTTGCGCCTGCTTCAGCCGCCCCTGCGGAAAACACAACAGAGGGTTCGTTTCTTACTCAATTTTCTGAAATTTCTAATTCCTTTGATTGTTCAAACTGCAAGAGATGGAGAATCAGAAGAAATATAAGTTTTCAGAAGCCGAGACGATGCGGTATAGGATTGCACAAGGTTGGGATGTGTATGCAACCCGATTTCTGGACGTTCCTACTTTGGAACAGTTGGGCATGTTGGAGAGCATGCAGGAATTTCTCAACAACGCTGGGCTCGGGGTTTTTTTGATAACGACCGCCCCAACATACCCCGAGCTCAGCCACCAGTTTATTGCCACCTTCAAAATGGAAACGGTGGACCATGGGTGTGTTGGACTCACATTCAAGTTCAACAAAAGAATGTACACATTGGACTACACCCAGCTGCAAGAGGCATTAGGGGTGACTATAGCCACTTCCGACGACTGGTGGAAACCTATTCCGACACCTGGTTTGATGGAGTTTTGACAGGCCGCCACCAGGTCTGAGTTTCATGCAGGGGGTGAGTACTCCAACAAATTCACTCACCCCTGTTTGAGGCTCATTTCGAAGGTATTCATGAGTATCTTCAGTGGACACAAGGAGGAGAATAAGGTTGCTCTTAAGGACCTTCCACTGCTATACGCCTGCCTCTCCACGAACGACTGGGTACCAGATTGGCCATACCTCTTCCTTACCGCTTTGAAGCAGATTAGGAAGAATGAGCCACGAGATATTGTGGGAGGAGGGATCATCTCCTTGTTGGCTGCACGGGTGATGGATCTCTCTGCCTTGAAGGACGGATTAGAGGCCCCACTTTATACGGAGGGTATGGTGAGGAGATGCAGACTCCTCAGGAGAGATGGGGAGCACCGTTTTTGGCTCTCTTTAGCAGAAGGGAG
The DNA here is from genome assembly GCA_033239125.1 of Fagopyrum homotropicum. Classification (NCBI taxonomy): domain Eukaryota; kingdom Viridiplantae; phylum Streptophyta; class Magnoliopsida; order Caryophyllales; family Polygonaceae; genus Fagopyrum; species Fagopyrum homotropicum. The sequence goes on from BSWB01000005.1 coordinate 68,837,806, forward strand.
TCACATCACATACCTCCCCCGATGACTTCCATTGGGAGACAAGCTCTCCGACTTGTACGTACCAGCTGACCTAGTTCCTCCGAGACGGCCTCAAGAGGATATTGTTGGGAGATACGTAGCAGGATCCAGCCGGGCCCCGCCACTGATGAGGAGATGCCGACTGTAGCACACGACAGTCAGGCCATGGAGAGTCTGCAGGCTCAGATGACGGCCTTGACTACACAACACCAGGCATGGCAGACCGAGTACCAGCGGTCCATGCTTGAGCAACAGCAGGCGTGACAATCCAGCTTCTCCTCCTCCATGACCACTCACTTTGACCGCCGTCAGGATGCTTGGCAGGCGGCTCATCAGCAGCAGTTGGAGACTCAGTAGCTGGCTTGGCAAGCTAGCTATGAGACTTCATTTACAAAGAGGATGGAGGCTCAGGAAGGCCGCATCGACACGCTCTACCGCCGGCAGGAACACTTCTTCCGCCATTTTCCTTACCCACCGGAGGTGGGTCCTGGTGCTCCATCCAGACCATCCCACTGAGGGGTACATTTCTCTTCCTTTCTCCCATATTTATCTTTGCCTCATTTCCACTTTGAGGACAAAGTGTACTTCAAGTATGGGGGGGAAGACATTATCATTGCTTGTACAGTTCATTTGAGTTTTTGAGTTGTTTTGTTGTTTTGCATTTTGAATTCAGATTGAAAATCACAAAAAAAAAAAAAGAAAAAGCCAATGAAAATGAAAAAAAGGCATGAAAATCCTTGGATAAACCGAAAACCCGAAAGGGCAATTTAGGCAAAAAGGAGGTAGTCCTACCAACCTTAGGTTGGTGCAAAATTGGACTTGAGGGATGTGAGTTAAAGTGAGATCATCAAAAGAAGAAGAGTGGCAAGGTGAAAACCCGAAAGGGCGCCTTGGCAAAATGAGCGACACCGAGTGTAGGTTTTCCTTCCGGCGTTTGGCGACATAAGAAGGGGAGTCATAAGGAGGATGTCCGGGTAGGCCACTCTTGGAGCAATAAGGATGGTAGTTTCTCCCTTTTTCTCACATTTCCTCTCTTTTTCTTCTTTCTTTCTTGGCTTTCTCTTGTTTTCATTGTCTTTCTTGCTTACCCATGCTTCCTGAGGCCTTTGAGCCTAGTTGCTGTCATTTGTTTTACTTGGGATGAGTAAAAGGTCTAAGTATGGGGGAGTTTGATAGGTGATGAAATCACTATTATTTAGGATAGTTTTTAGAGTCTTTTTATTGCATTTGTGTCGGTTTATGCTACTAACTCCTTGGTCCAAAAGAAGAAGACTAAAAGAAGTTAAGGAAGGAGTTATAAGCACTTAGGAGTGAAGATCGTTCACGAAGCAAAGCTTCTGTTGCCTCACCGCCCCAGCGGAGCCTTGTAACTGCCCCTGCGGGTGACGCCTTACACCGGAGCGCCCCCTTCACCTTCACTAGCGCCGGCCATGAAGTGTGTCACCGCCCCTGCGCCACTCCCTGACGCCCCTGCGGTGACTTGCCTGGAAGAAACGAAGACCAGCTCCCCTGTGCCCTTGCCTGCGCCTCAACCTGAGAGCTGGAAGACGAAGAGGCTGTGTCACCGCCCTTGCGTTGACATAGGGACGCCCCGGCGGCTTGGCATCAAAAACGTCAGGAAGTTGAAGGGTCGGACGTTTGAAGAGCATTGAAGATCCGCTCCAGCGGAATTGCCTAGCCGCCCCTGCGGCCATGAAGACGATCAAGCGTTTTTACCTTCACTGCCCCTGCGGAACTGAAGGCCGCCCCTGCGGTTTAACGTCAGAAGCTTTACTCCGGCTGTTTACACCACCTTTATGGCATTAAAGGTGGTTGTTTTAGGCCGGCCATTTACTCCCATTTAGTGTCTTTTGTAGTATAAATAGTCCTTGGTTGATTGCTAGAATCATCCATCTTATTATCCAATAAATTATCCACTTAGATTATCTTGCTACCTTTGTAATGAGTTGCTAACTCCCTTGCTACATTGGGTTGGTTTGAAGCTACGTTGTTACTTTGGTTGTAAGTTCTTTTTAATATAAGTTTTTATTCAGTAATGCTTTGTGTTTTCTTGATCTCCATTGTCTAATTTTCATGTTTACTATTGCTTGAGATTGATCACCTTAGGTTCTAAAGTGCATGCGAATAACTAGGATTAATAGGTTCCGGGTTCGGGTCTTTAATCTAGTAGCAACTTTAAGTAATAACGGGTTGTAATTACTTACAGAAAAGGAACACAAATATAAAGATAAGTTTAACGGTTTTAATCTTCTCTTTATATCCCTTAGTCTTTGTTTGAAAGCTAACTTGTTATTTGTTCTTATAGGTTTACGGAACACTAACCTGTTAGGTTGTGTTGATGCCGGTCGGCTCAACACATATATATGATCAAGACGGGAGATTACTTGAAAACTTGTAAAAGGAACTCGCCAAAGTAGAAATTGCAAGCTTAAAATCAACCTAGTGTAGATTCACCCATCATCTGTCTTACTTGTCGTATTAACCGTTTTCATAAGTTTTTGTGTGCATCAGTTCAACCAAACCCCCCCTGTTACTTGTTACTATAATCGATAATTGCATCTAAAACACCTTCACTCTCTTGGGTTCGACCCTTACTTAACCACTATATTTGTCTTTAGTGCTAAGTCGGGATTTACTTTTGATTGGGTATAGACGACCATAGAAATACCTTCAGTCAAATTTTGGCGTCGTTGCAGGGGAGTTTTAGTGTTTTATTGTTATTATTGATTATTGGTTTGAACCATTTTTATGGTTCAAACCCGTGCTACTAACTCCGGCTTTGGTTCTTTTGATCCAGAAATTGAGAGGACGCACATCCGGCAACGAAGACAACAACAACTTCAACAAGAGATGGCTGACCGTACACTTCGTCAACTCACGCAGCCCACCTTGGATCAAAACCCTCTCGCGGTCACTATACCGACATTAGGGGAAGGAGTCAACTTTGAGCTCAAGCCGGACCTCATTCACTTGCTTCCATCCTTCCATGGGCTAAGTAGTGAAGACCCCATCAAGCACCTTGGGAAGTTCCATACCGTGTGTATGAGCATGAAGCCGGCCAACATTACCGAAGAACAAATCAAGATGAGGGCATTCGGCTTCACATTCAAAGATTCCGCGGATGATTGGTATTACCACCTTCCATCCGGGAGTATCGACACTTGGGAGAACCTTCACAAGACGTTTTTGGAGAAATACTTTCCAGCCAAGAAAGTCAATAGCTTGAAGAAAGCTATAAGCAACATCGAGCAAGAGGCAAACGAAACTCTCTACGAGTACTTCGAAAGGTTTGCACGCCTCCGATCCAGCTGTCCTTTGGGTGGTACTTCGCCCACATCGGCTAACACCAAGTGGTTGGGTGGTGCAGTCCGGTAGAAGGCGTAGGTGTTGCAGGGACAGCCTGAGGTGGTTCGGTTGGGTTTGCAGGGATAGCCCTGAGTACTGGGCTGAGCTTGACAATGGCGGATGAGTAAGTATAGGAGATGGGAGGTGAAGAGCATAATGTGTACTTTCATGGCTGTTTGCTTATTGGTTAATATGAAGGAGATTCGTCTATTTATTGGGAAAATGCCATGTTGCAGCAATTAATCCCTCAAATGTTGCTATTTCAAATTCAGTGTTTGAGATTGTGTAATTCTATAGTTAGTTGTCCAACTTGACAAGTTATACACAAAAATCACAAGAAGAATGTCCTATAAAAAGGTAGCCATTATGATCAATCAAGGAAGTCAAAAAGAACAACAGTCACAGGAACCCAAAGACATGAGTTATGAAAGAAGCCATTAAAAGCTGATGTACTTTGAGTATCTGGTTGTAACTGCACTTCAATGTCTCAATTTGCATGAATTTAACAAAGATGGGATACACGTACGCGCATATATACTTTGTTATGCAAACATTATCAGGAAGCTTCAATGAATAATTGGATATAAGAATATCTTGCCCATCAGTTCTTTGATTAGAAGAAATCAAGTTGATATGATATATTGATGTACATCAAGTTCTTCATACCTTTTAGGTTTCATTTCCCTATAGCAGCTCAACCTTGATACATTAATCTGCAGAGCACAGCGGACTTCACATAGTATTGAACGAATCACATTTCTCTTAATTACCAGGATACATCTATTATTCATCTGCAGCTGGTACATGAAATTTGAGACAGTATATTATACCTCATACTTGATAAACATGCTCAAGATTGGGCTATAAAATATTTCATCATCTCTTTTTGATATCATCCTTTTTCAGAGTAAAATCCCAAAGATCCCCATATTTCTCATTGAAATCCCAAATATCCATGGTGTTGTAGTCCGACAACAACTTGTCCCGAGCACCCCTCTCCATATTGTAGATTTGTGGTTCGAAATTGTGAGGTTGGTCAGGTTTATCCATCTCAGTGATGCAAAATATCACAGTAAACAAACCTGCTCCAATGAATAAGTACTCTCCCTACAGAAACAGTTCATTTAGTATGTGGAAACACAAATTCATCTTTATTCGAAAGTTCATTATCATTCTGAGCAGGCTATAATACCAGAACATGGAAGTATAACCCAGCAGCTACAGCTGGAAGGAAAATCCAAGATATCAACCCTGCCAAAGAAAGGAAACCAGTGTTCATCTTCACAGAAATTTAGCTCAAAGCAATAATCAGAAGATTAGAGGCCAAAGAAGAAGACAAGTAATTAATTTTACATTCATAGACATGAATGTCAAACCTTGAAATCCAGTAGGAGGTTCCATAGAATTGTATTCTTCTGCCAGTGTTTCCAAAAACGTTCCTATGCCAATCAAATACAGTCAATCACTAACTCATCAAGGCTTCAGGGGTAGAATTCTTAATCGGATGAACTGAATTGATGGAAATAGTTCAACTACCTTTAGCATGACCTTCATAATATGTGTGATGTCCGTCATAAACTCCATAATCGAATTCATCCTTTAAAACATCAATAAAATTATCATATCATCATTGATTCTCCTCCAATCAGATCAGCAGTACAAATTAAGTAATAGCCACAATACTAGAGAAGCTATCAAAGGAAATCGATGACGATTTTTCCCGGTTCTGTAACCCTAGTATTATCGGACGCAAACACAGGAGACGGAGAGAGAGAGAGAGAGAGAGAGAGAGAGAGAGAGAGAGAGAGAGAGAGAGAGAGAGAGAGAGAGAGAGAGAGAGAGAGAGAGAGAGAGAGAGAGAGAGAGAGAGAGAGAGAGAGAGAGAGACAGAGCAAACATACGGGGCTAATACTGTTGGTGGCCCAACGATCAGTAGGATCTTCATTTAGATCAGGTTCGATCTCGGCGAAACCAGCGCCGTTCAGCCTAGTGGGAGATCGGATTTTACGACCAACATTTCCGGCGAATTTAAGCGACGGCTTGTAAGTGAGTTTAGGAATAGAAGAATTGGAGGAGCAGAGCGCTGTAAAGGAGAAGGTGGTGGAAGAAGCAGCCATTGTTGCTATCCACATTCACCAAGCTCAGCGGTTGTGATTGTGTAGGGAAATTGATTTTTCGCTATTTTTGTTTATTTATTATCTCGAAAATTGATTTTTCGGATTCCTGATAGCCGTTGAATTGAGATCATATCCACCCGCTCCCCGCCAAAATTCATTCTTATATTACCTAACGTTTTAACCCTGAAACTGCCCTCATGCTTTCAATTTTTTTCATTTTTATAAGCTTTTTTATTTAATGTTGTATTTCATTAACTTATGTCATGCATACTATTAAAAAAAAAAAATGAACTCTTTATTCTATGTGCTTTTGTTTTGTATACTCTTTAATTTTAACCCACTGTAAATTGATTTTAGGTTAAATTTGGGTTGATTTTACTATTGCGCTCTACTATTCCCTTTGTTTTCAAACCAAACGACCAATGTATTTCTCGCTTCTCTCCCTTCAATACCAGAAAGTCATACCAACAATCTCTCTCTCCCATTTCCATAATCTCTTTCACCTCTATTTCTCCCATTTCGATTCTCAATTTCACCAATCGATCTCCGTCGACCGGTCTCTCAACCATTTTGTTTTTTCCTCACAAACTATAAAAACCCTAACTCAAACATCACAATGGCTTAACGATCTAAGGTTGAGGCTCAACGATCCTTGGTGTCTGATTAACCTAACTTCCAGCTATTAACCCGAACTCAACCCGCACCTGTTGAAGAGGCTTTTACAACTCTTGCCCAAGTACCTCCAATGTCTGATAAGGAGGAAGACGTGCAAATCGTTGTCGCTGGAGGCGCAAGCAAAGAAATCGACATGGTTAGTACGGTTTTGATACATATTGTATGATGTTCTCTGATTTGTACTTTGTTTTCTGATATTATGGTTTTGTTGTGAATTTCTCGTATCGTTTTTGGTATGAGTTGATATGGTTTTCTGGTATGATTTGTTGATGTGTTTCGTTTTATATTGACATGATGAGTTTCTAGTATATTTTTCTGGTATGAGTTTTTGGTATGATTTGTTGATGTGTTTCGTGTGTATATTGATATGATTTGTCTATTATGCTTTTTGGTATGATTTTGTGGTATGAGTGTTGTATAGTTTCTTGTATGATTTCTGGTATGGTTTTTGGTAGGTTTTTTTGGTATAGTTTCTGCTATGATTTGTCTATATTGATATGGGTTTCTTATATGAGCTTTGGTATGATTTATCTATATTAATATGGGTTTTTGGTGTGAGTTTGATATGATATTTTGATATGATTTTTTTGTTTGGAATGTTAATGTGTACATTGATATGAGTTTCTAGTACGTTTACACAATTAGAAGAAGAAAAGTGTTGTGATGTAAATGAAGAGGAGTTGTACACAAAAAAACTCCTTTGTTAGTTAAGATTTTTTTATTACGACTTACAATATTTTTTTTTTTTGAAAGTTTAATCGTATTAGATAGAAGAGAATGTACAAGAGAGTTCATGAACATGTTCAAGATCAAAAACAGGATGAGGAGGGATTATTGAAAGTGAATTCCTAGGATTCTAGCTTCAGCAAGGTCATACAAGGATCTGCCCTTCCAGTGGTGAGCAAGGTGCATCTTGGTGCTGCTAATGACCATCCTTGCACACTCCACCACTCTAGTGAATGTCTTGTTGTACACAATGTTGTTTCTAGCCTTCCATACAAAATATATGAATGCAGTTATAGTAGCAATTCTGGCGCTTTCCAGTAGGTTATGTCTAGTGTTAGGTCTCGAGCAAAGCCAAGACCACACGTTGTTGTTGTAGGGTGCAGGATAGGGAGTTCTTGTCCATCTTGAGATTATGTCAAGCACAAGAGTAGAATAGCTGCATTGGTGCCATAAGTGGTTATCATCTTCCACCATATACCTGCATAGCATGCAAATGTCATTAGTAGCAAGGTTCCATTTTTTTAGCCTAGAGAGTGTTGGGAGCTTCTTATGATAGGCAATCCAAGTGGTGTAGCAGCTTTTGGGGATGTTGGTCTTTAGCCATATGGAATTGTAGGGGTTAGGATGGGCTGCAGGTTCTTGGTGATTGAAGAATCTATAAGCCAGTTTAGGGGAAAAAGTGCCAGAGGGGTAAGGTATGGGCCAGGGGTTAACGTTTCCACTGGGAGGGTTCTGGATCTCGTCGCGCACCGAGAGAAGATTCTTCCAGAGGCAGCAATGATATGCCTTAGGATTACAGTTCCAAATGCTGTTGTTTTTTAGGATGTGTTTCTTGGTCCAACAAGTCCAAAGGTTCTCGTCATCCCTGTCAATATCATATATAAGTCGAGCCAAGGCGGCTTTGTTTCTGGCAAGCAGATTGGGGAAGCCGAGCCCACCCATCGCTTGATCACAACAAATGGTAGACCAGGCAACAAGAGCACGCTTACTGTTAGCCGTATCAGACCAGAAGAATGAACGAATAAGAGCTTGAATCTTGTTCAACATAGCAGTAGGGATCAGAATCATCGAACTCCAGAATTGAGTGAATGCACTGAGGATAGATTTGATGAGTTACGCCCTCCCTGCGTAGGACAGCAGCTTAGCACTCCAAGACTGGATTCTTGAGGTGACTTTGTGAATAAGGGGAAGGTAGTCAGGGATTGCAAGCCTCTTGGCCCCAATGGGGACACCAAGGTACATGAATGGTAATGAGCCGATCGGCATTCCAGATAGATTAGCAGCAAGTTCCTGATCTAACAAGCTCATACCGCCAGTGAAGAGATGTGACTTGGCAGGGTTGATACAGAGCCCAGAAGCTTCACCAAACTCATCCAGGGTCGCCAGCAAGATCTTGATGGATGGCAGATCACCACGACACAGCAGCAGTAGGTCATCGGCAAAGGCCAGGTGAGTAATTGCTGGTGTAGTGCATTTAGGGTGGAAGTTAAACTCAGGATCCCTGGTATTTTTGTGGAGCAATTGAGTGAGTACCTCCATGGCAATGGAGAATAGGAGTGGGGAGAGAGGGCATCCTTGCCGCAATCCTCTACCCCCCTTAAAGTGACCACAAAGATTTCCATTGATGTTGATGGAATAAGAGGCGGTGGAGATGCATTCTTTGATCAAATTAATGAAGCTCGTTGGGAACCCCATCATCATCAGGCATTGCAAGATGAAACCATGACTAATTAGATCAAATGCTTTGGTTATGTCAATCTTCATAGCAGCCCTCGGAGAGATGTGTTTCCGACCATACTTGTGAAGCAAATCTTGGCAAATAAGAAGATTGTGTTTGATTGATCGATTTGCAATAAATGCACTCTGATTGGGACTAATGATGTGGGGCAGGATCTTGCTAATTCTAGCCGATAGAATTTTGGCAATCACCTTGTAGATGGTGTTACAGCATGCAATGGGCCTGAAATCTGCAGGAGCTTGGGGGTTATCAATCTTTGCAATAAGAGATATGGATGTGTGATTAACCTGTTTAAGAAGCTTTCCATTTGAGAAGAAGTCCAAAATGGCCTCAGTTAAGTCAATGTGAGTGGTCTCCCATGATGCCTTGAACAAAGAGTTATACCCATCAGGGCCAGGCGTTTTGTTGTCACCAATGGAGTAAAGAGCGTTCTTGATTTCATCGCCAGTAACCTGCAAGCAAAGAGATGCAACATCCTCCGGGTTGAGATTGGGAAGTGTGATATCAGGGAATGTTGCATAGTTGGGTGGAGAGGAAGGGTTAAGTAGGCTGCTAAAGTGGTTGACGATAGTGTGGTTGATGGTAGTGGGATCATAAGAAATGGTACCATCGTTGGTTCTAATGGCATGGATTTGGTTACCGCAGCGTCTAGCCTTAATGCACTTGAAGAAGTATGAAGTGCATTGATCACCTTTAGAGATCCAATTGGCCTTTGAGAGTTGTGCAAGATACACATGGAGTGAGGCAGTGTTAGTGTTCAGAGTGTTCGATAGTCTGCGCTCTTCACCCTGGAGCATGGGGTCATGAGGATTATCTTTCAGCTTGTCCTGGATCTCATGGAGTAGCGATCTATTCTCATTGATATTGGAGTGAATGTCTTCGAGTTTCAAGCTCTGAAATCTTTTGAGCATTGGTTTGAGGAGCTTAAGCTTACTAGTCAGCCGAAACATTGCATTGCCCTCGATATTCCTTGCCCAGGTAGTAGTGACACAGTTAGGAAAACTTTCATGATCAGCCCATTGGTTATTGAACCTGAAAGGGGGTCTCGAACAAGCAGCAGTTGGCATTGTATAGAGGAGGCCAGGAGAATGATCAGAGATGTCTGGGACATCAAAGTGGGCTTGAGAGAGGGGGTAAGCCTGGCGCCATCTAGCATTAGTAAGTATGCGATCAAGTTTAGACCATATGCGAGTTCCGATCTGTCTATTATTCCAGGTGAATTTGCAGCCTAAGTATGGGAGATCCTCAAGTTGATTGAGTTGTAGGCAGGAAGCAATCTCCGTAGATTGTTGTGTAAAGCATGGCCCATGGATGGTTGATTTTTCATCAGGAGATAACGTGACGTTGAAGTCACCAAGAATAGCCCAGGGGTTGCAGGAGTTCAAAAGCTTGATAGTTGAGATAGTGTTCCACAAATCAATTCGATCTTCAAGCACATTGTGGGCATAGACAAAAGAAAGTTCAGATATGGTGGCTTGGTTAGGGTTTGTTTTGGGGTTTGTGATGTAGCAGTGGATGAGTTGGTCGGTTATGATGGATGTGGAGAGATGGAGGCGGTTAGGGTTCCACCAAACCCAGACCCGACAGTTACGGGAGGTTGAAGAGTTGGAAATGTGGTTCCATGTGGGGAATAGGTAGTTAGAGAGATGCTTCTCTTTTTTGCACTTTAGCCTCGTTTCAAGCAAGGCAATGACATCGATGTTATTCTTCTTCACAAATCTTTGAACGGTTTTTGTGTCACGGGATCGTTCAGCCCCCGTATGTTCCACGCACAGGTTCTAAGATTCATTGGAACCATTGTTATGGGTCTGAATAGCACTTGCTATCAAGGGAGTGGTTGAGGTAGCATTGGGGATGGGGGAATCAAGGCTTGTGTGAATCCCCGAAGGCATTCTAGAGGATGAGGCCTGATTATGTTTAGGGTTTTGGAGTATGGAGGAAACCTGATAAGTACTTACTATACAGGTAGTGGGAGGAGGGCAGGTGGAAGTAACCAAAGGCAGGCTAAGTTGCGAAGTTTGGTTAGGGATAGGGTCGTTGGGAGGGGTAGAAGAGGGAATGATGGTACTAGGGTTTGTGAACTTGACAAGATCCCCCAGCGGGGGTGGGATGAGTTGGGGATCTAGTCTTCCAGCATGACCAGGAAGTTGCAAGTCCATATCGATTCGACGAGATGCATCAGGAGTAGGGAGGATTGGGGCAAGGTTAAGGTTAATAGTTGGAGTAGGTCGTGACATCGGCTTGTTCGTAGTAGCGATAGGTTTCTTGTGGGTCACGATAGAGGGGTCTTTATCCTTAGTTTTGGTAGTGGAGCAGCTGTGCCCAAAAGTCAAGCAAGTCGAGCAGTGGGGCGGAATCCAGTCATAAGATACTTTTTGAGTAATGGTTTCTCCATCAGGTCCCTTCAGGGTCACTTCCCGAATGAGAGAGCGAGCTACTTGAATGTCCACCAGGATCCGTGCAAAACCCAGCCTTTCTTGATTAGCTGAGCAGGAGTCCGTAAGTAGGGGAGTTCCTATTGCCGACCCAATTTTGGCAAGCATGTGAGCGGACCAAAGCCTGTAGTCGAGGCCATGAAGGGTGACCCATATTGGCACAGAGTTGAGTGAGGAGTAGTCCAGCTCTAATCCATGGGTCCAACGCTTGAGCAGGAGTGTTGTTGATCCATTAGTGACCCAGGGGCTTCCTAGTAGGATGGTATTAAGCTCCACTTCATTGGAAAACTGGAGGACAAAAATACCCTTATCGTTCCGAAGGATTTTAGGTGGGAGATTGTAATCCAGTGGTCTTTAACGAACTTGCACATTTTTTGGAATGAAAGGGGACTCTCAAGAGGGAAGCCCACAAGCGATAAGCTCCATTTGAGTGAAGAATCCGCAACATCCTCATAAGTGAACTGAATGTTATCAGCTTCCAATCCAGGTGTGAAGGTGAGGGGCACGTGATTCCAGCATGCATTGTTCGAGACAATGTCCCTGTAGGAAAACGAGGTGGCGGCTAAAGGTGCTTTATGGTTGTGGCATGCAGTAACTAGGGGAGTTGGAAGGTTTGGCGTGGGATTAATGGTGTTGGTAACTGGGATGTTCAGGTTGGTTGGTAAGGTAGGGTCAAGTGAAAGGCCAGATTGGTTGGGGATCACCTGTACAGGGCCAGACGAAGGGTCCTTATCTGGAACACTGGAAGATGAGGCGTTTGCGTTCAGGTTGGTTAGTAAGGTAGAGTCAAGTGAAAGGCCAGATTGGTTGGGGATCGCCTGTACTGGGCCAGACGAAGGGTCCTTATCAGGAACACTGGGAGGTGTATCAGTACTGGTTGACATATGTGTAGTATCTTCAGGTTCAGGTGGTGCCTTTGTGACCTCAGAAGGACAACCCTTGGGTGAGGTTTGAGGTAGCATAGGCGGGGGAGTGAGCGGTGGGAAGAGCGTATCACATGATAGGGCTGGCGGCGTTGGTGGCTTGTTGATCAGGCGCATGTTGTTAGAGAGGATAAGGTCGTCAGGAATGGGCTCAAAGGGACTATCAGGGGACGGGGAGGACGGTGGTTGTGGGTGGTTGGAGGCAGTGTGAGGGGTTGTGGGAGGACGGTGCATCTCCGATAACTTGACGGTACGTCGACGGGGTTTCCGGGAGCCAGCCATAGGGGCCGGGCGGAGGTAAGGGGGAGGAGAGGGGGGTGCGGCCGGGAGGCCACACTAGGGATTTTTTGAGGAGAGAGAAGAGAGCCAATCAAGTCTTGAAAGGCTTTCGATATCTTTGTTGTTTAGGTGTTTACATAAGTGTTGACTTACAATATTAATACCACTTACTATATAACAAGCTTGTTTCCTTTCCTAGTTTATGTACAAGTTTGATGATAACCCAAGATATGAGACATCATGGATAATTGTGTTGTCCCGTGTAATAAGTTTCATACTGCAAGGGTTGAATGACACTGACCAACAAAGGCTCAAACATAATATATTCAAGGACGTAATCCGTCTTTGTACAAATTTGAAGCTGTCCAACCAGTTAATACACTACATGGTTCTACATGAGGTAAAAATATACCGCAATAACCAAAAATACGTGTTACTAAGACCTATCGATATACATAGAAATAAGAACATGTAAGGTTTAAAACGAAAAAGGGACACTCACTCTAACTACATGCTACCAAACTACAGTTATGACGGAAAGTAGACTCGCATAACTTCTTCTCATAAGTTCTTATTATAGTTTAAGGAACTTGCATCCATGTCTACAATCAATTACTATCAATGAAGCTATCTCTAGGTCATCCGGCGTATAACTCGTCCTCATCGTTAGCCCACAAGCATTCATTTATTACCTTCATACTTTTCATATTTACAACATTCATCTCAAGTACCAACTCATACCATACATAACATTCACAACCACCCGATATACCATCTTCTCAACTTCCAAATATAGACATCCTATATAACTTCAATTACAACATACAACAAAACTTTTCCGGGCCCTTCAGAAAATCCATACAATTACCCACATAATTACACATACATATACATAATTAAACAATTAACTGCCAAACCTAATCATTCAATATTACCTACACATTTACACATTCAACTCATAAATCACAAAAACCCCAAATTGGAAAATCTAGGGTTTCGAAATCTTCTAAAAAAATCTCACCACAATCCGTCTCACATCTGTACAAAAGATGTCGTCCAGTTGGCAACGTGAAGAGGTCCCTAGTGTCGGAAAGAAGGCAGGGGTAGCGGCGCAATTGTTAGGAATTAGTTAAACCCGGTTCGAGTTAGCCATATATTAGTGGGTCTGAGTTTAAGTGTGAGGCCGGTTGGGTTTGATGATGGGTTGGACAGGGTGCTTGTGTTCATATTGAGGATGGGCTGAATGCAGGGCCAGTTGGGCCTGGTTGATTGAGGTCCAATGTTAAGTGCCCCAGTCCATCTCACCAGGTTATGAAGCGGCTTGAAGCGTGGCATGGTTAAACGCTGCGTTGATGAAGTATCACCTTGTGGCACTGAGTACTTAAGCTCTCTTCTTTGTCATCAACCCTAAGGTGGCCGAAACACTTCTATTGAGAAACCCTAGATCTGAAAGTGAGAAAGAGAGAAACACATGTGAGAGAGAGATCCGAGCCGAGTGCTTCGTCCTAGAGTTGTCTTGAGACGTTCTCTGTTGTCTAGATCTTGCTTTGCCTCAAAGCACAGATCAATACCTGTGGTGGTTTACAGACCTCTCACCTATCTTTGTTCTTGTTATCCTTTTTCTTGATCTCGTATGGTTTTTGTGGTTTTTTGTGTGCTCATCCTGTAACCGTTCTTCACTGTAACTCTACCTAGTGGATTGGGCTGGCTCTCCCCTCCTGAGATCCCGCAGAGTAGAGCTTAACTCGAACTGCGTCACCAAACTCTTTTGTGTTCTTCTGGTTTTGAAAGACTAGTTCGCTCTAGATCCAGTCGTTTTTGATTTGAAAAAGTGATAGTGTTTTATCAAATTGGTATCAGATCATTGTTTTCTCGATTTAGATTTGGAAATCTGGTTTTTTCTCAATCGATCTTTCCTATACTCTACAAGTTTTTCGTCCTCTGAAGTTTTTTCAGGTTTTAAAGTTGCTTTCGCTTAATCCTATCGTTCTTTTTCGATTCATCTTCAAAACCATCTTTGAAAATCTTCTGGCTTGTTAAAAACCCCAGGAAAGAGGATCATTCCTTCAAGCATTGTTGCTTAAGGAACCCTAGGTACAAGAAACTCAAAAGAACCCAAAACTTACAGTGTTTTGAAGATCTTTGATTTCTTAACACAGGACGGCAGGATCTTTAATTCTAAAGACTGCCCTCACCATAGACCCTAAGTACGACATCTGGGATCGTGTCTTCTTAGACACGGGACTATGTCGGAAAAACACTGTGAGGATTAAGCCCTTTGATGGCACCTCTGACTTTGCCATATGGCAACTGAAGCTGAAAGCAATCCTAATCAAGGAGAAGTGCTGGACCACTGTACAAGGAAAGTTCCCTCCGGATACTTCTCCAGATAGGAAACAAGAGCTTGAGGAGCAAGCTCACTCTGAGATTTTTATACGGTTAGCTGACGACGTGGCTCGTCAGGTTGTAAGTCTCACTGACCCTTCTTTGCTCTGGAAAAAATTAGAAGATCTTTATCTGAAAAAATCTTTGCCTAGTCGTATATCTCTGTTATGTAGATTGTTCAATTTTAGAATGAATGTCAACCTGTCTTTGCATGATAATCTAGACATTTTTCTGAAATTAACTCAAGACTTAGAAAGATGTAATGACAAGATCTCTGATGACCATTCTGCTATACTTTTATTGAATGCCTTGCCTAGTCAGTTTGACAATTTTAAAGATGTGATCCAGTTTAGTCAGGATGAAATATCTAAGGACAAAATACTGGAACAAATAATACAGAAAAATGAAAGTATGAAAGTCTTTAAAACTAGTCATAAAACTGATGATAAATCTGAGGCCCTTATGATGAAAGGAAATAAAAGAAACAAATCAAAATATAAGCAGAAATATGAACCAGACAAGAATAAAAATTCTTACTCAAATGATTCTGATAAAAAGAATAAAAAATGCTTCTATTGCAGTAAACTAGGACACTACCAGGAAGAATGTAGGAAGAAAAAGAAAGATGAATCTAACAAAGATAAATCTACTCATTCTGCATCTTTATGTGTATCTGATTATCCTAATGAACGGCTTGTATGCTCATCTAAACATGATTACTCTAAGTATAAAATGCCTCTTAATGCATGTTTATATCATCATGAATTACTGGTGTGTGCTACCTCTTCTAATACCATGAATGATTGGATTCTTGACTCTGGATGTACTATGCATGCTACTTCTAATAAATCTGTTTTTAGTAACATCGATCTGTATAATGCTGGAGAAGTTATGCTAGGTGATAACACTAGTTTAGCTATAAAAGGAATTGGAAATGTACCTTTATGTATGCATGATGGTGTTACTAGAGTATTGCAAAATGTTAGATGGGTTCCCAAACTTAGGAGAAACTTATTATCAGAATCTGTCTTTGATAATTTGAACTGTACCATTGTCACCAAAAATGGTGTTAGAGATGTTATTAGAGATAATGTTGTGCTAATTAGAAGCATTAATAAAGGAGGCCTATACCATGTTATTACCTCACTTGAAATTAATCTGTCTAAAACAACAAATCTAATGACTCTAGCTCAAACTACTCTTTTACACAGTAGACTGGGACACATGGGAAATAAGGGAATGCTTAGTTTGTATCAACAAGGTCTGATAGATAATAAACCTGCTAACCTAGATATATGTGAAACCTATATTTTAGGAAAGAAAACTAAACATAGTTTCACAACCTCTAGTTATGTAGCCAAACAACCTCTAGAGTACATCTATTCTGATCTTTGGGGACCTGTTCAGGTTGACACCATAGGTGGAAGGAGATACTTTATCTCTTTTATAGATCACTTCTCTAGGAAAGTTTGGGTCTATCTTCTTAAAACCAAAGATGAAGCCTTTGAAATTTTTAAGAATTGGAAAAACCTTGTTGAAACAGAAACTAATAAAAAGATTAAATGTCTAAAAACTGACAATGGGCTTGAATTCTGTAACAAATTATTTGATGAATTTTGTAAAGAACAAGACATTAAAAGACATTTAACCATCCCTGGAACACCTCAGCAGAATGGAACTGCTGAAAGAATGAATAGGACCTTGCTTGAAAAGGCAAGGTGTATGCTAGTTAGTGCTGGTCTCAAACCTTCCCTATGGGGAGAAGCTGTTACTACAGCTTCTTATCTCATCAATAGATCCCCTTCCTCAGCTATAGGATTCAAAACTCCTTATGAACTGTGGTCTAATAGGAAACCTAATCTCAAATACCTTAGGCCCTTTGGATGCACGGCCTACACTCATGTGAGTGAAGGCAAGCTGCAACCAAGAGCTAAAAAGGGTATTATGTTAGGGTACCCAGAGGGTGTCAAAGGTTACAAACTACTCCTTATTCAACCTGGAGGGTATAAGGTAGTTGTGTCTAGGAATGTTACCTTTAATGAAACAGATTTTCACTTTAAAAATAAACATCCCAGTGAGACTAATGGCACTGCTGGTGAGTCTGAAGAGAATTCCAATGTTGGAACCTCTTTTTACATGCCCGGTGCAAGTCACAACAATGCTGAAATTGAATTCGACATTGGTGACTATTCTGAAGGTAGTGATCTACCTAATGATGATACTACTACTAATGACAGTAGTAGCTTCCCTTCACAATCTGAACATAGTAATAATTCACATAATCAACAATTAAGGGGGGTAGATGAGCCTAATATTTCTGATAACCTTAGTGTTCCTACCTTGTCCCCCAGTGCTGGAACAGGCCATGAAAGTCATAACGACCTGAGTTCCCCTGGTACAAGACAAGGTAGCACTAACTCAGGTCGTTTTGATTTTCATTGTCAGTATCAGCTTACTAGGGACAGGGCTCCTAGAACTATCATCCCAAATAAGAAATATGCTAATATTGCTGAATATGCTCTTATTACTGCTTCAATTGTGAAAAATCCCTACACTCCTGAAACTTATGAACAAGCTGTTAAATGTAAGGATTCAAAACTTTGGATAGCTGCTATGAAAGATGAAATTGACTCTATGCATGCTAATAACACTTGGACCTTAGTTAATAAACCTAAAGATTCTAAACTAGTTCAGTATAGATGGATTTATAAAATAAAAGAAGGTCTATCTCCTAATGAACCTGACAAATATAAGGCTAGATTGGTAGCTAAAGGGTTTACACAGAGAGAAGGAATAGACTATAATGACGTTTTTGCCCCAGTAGTTAAGTATAAAACTCTGAGACTTATGCTTGCAATGACTACTATTTCTGACTGGGAATTAGAACAAATGGATGTTAAGACTGCTTTCTTGCATGGTGATTTAAATGAAACAATTTACATGTCACAGCCTAAGGGCTTCATTGATTCTAAAAATACCAATGCATGTTGTTTGCTTAAAAAATCTATCTATGGATTGAAACAATCCCCTAGACAATGGAATTTAAAGTTTGATTCTTGTATGTCTAAATTGGGCTTTGTCAGAAGTGAATATGATACTTGTTTGTACTTTAAGAATATTAAGAAGCATGATCCACTGTATGTGTTACTTTATGTTGATGACATACTTATAATATCTCCTTCTAAAGTTCTTATAACTAGCATAAAACATGATCTGAAAAACCACTTTGACATGAAAGACCTAGGACATGCTAAGAAAATATTAGGAATTTCAATCTTTAGGGATAGATCTAAGAAAGTCATGTTGTTATCTCAGACTGATTATGTGCATAAAGTTCTGCAGAAGTTTAATATGCTTAATTGTAAACCTGCAATTGTACCCTTAGGAGGGCACCTTGAATTGTCTAAAAAGGATTGCCCTACCTCTGATGAAGGCAAAAGTAAAATGTCTAACATACCATATGATGTTGTTGTTGGTTCTGTAATGTATGCCATGCTGTGCACTAGACCTGATCTTGCTTTTGGAATATCTGTCTTAAGTAGATATATGTCTAATCCTGGTATGCCTCACTGGGATGCTATGAAATATTTACTCAGATATATGTGTGGTACCAAGGATAAATGTCTTGTATATAAAGAACATATCTCTCGTACTAACCTGATTGGATTTGTAGATTCTAATTATGCTAGTAACAAGGATAACAGGAAGTCTACTAGCTATTTACTTCACTTGGGCTGGGAATTGCATTTCCTGGAAGTCTCAACAACAATCTGTTGTGGCCCTGTCCTCAACCGAAGCTGAGTACATGGCTGCCACTGAAGCTGCCAAAGAAGCTACATGGCTCAAAGAATTGTTAGAAGAAATAGAAAATAAGATATATGTTCCTGTTATATATACTGATAGTCAAAGTGCTTTGTACTTATGTAAAGATCCCATGTATCATGAAAGAACAAAACATATTGATATCAGGTACCACTATATAAGGAAGAAGATCAAGCACCAACAACTGGTGATACAGAAAATCAAAGGAGATGTAAATCCAGCTGATTTTGGAACCAAGATTGTCCCTGCTCACAAGTTCTCATATTGTAGAGACTCTTTGCATATTGAAGATGGCTGAAAAGGACAACAACACTGGATCTATGAAGGACAGGAGTACCCCTAATCCACTACTAGTAGTATGCAGTCGTAGAACCTGGTTTAGGAGGGCATTTGTTAGGAATTAGTTAAACCCGGTTCGAGTTAGCCACAAATTAGTGGTTCTGAGTTTAAGTGTGAGGCCGGTTGGGTTTGATGATGGGTTGGACAGGGTGCTTGTGTTTATATTGAGGATGGGCTGAATGCAGGGCCAGTTGGGCCTGGTTGATCGAGGTCCAATGTTAAGTGCCCCAGTCCATCTCACCAGGTTATGAAGCGGCTTGAAGCGTGGCATGGTTAAACGCTGCGTTGCTGAAGTATCACCTTGTGGCACTGAGTACTTAAGCTCTCTTCTCTGTCGTCAACCCTAAGGTGGCCGAAACACTTCTACTGAGAAACCCTAGATCTGAAAGTGAGAAAGAGAGAAACACATGTGAGAGAGAGATCCGAGCCAAGTGCTTCGTCCTAGAGTTGTCTTGAGACGTTCTCTGTTGTCTAGATCTTGCTTTGCCTCAAAGCACAGATCAATACCTGTGGTGGTTTACAGACCTCTTACCTATCTTTGTTCTTGTTATCCTTTTTCTTGATCTCGTATGGTTTTTGTGGTTTTTTGTGTGCTCATCCTGTAACCGTTCTTCACTGTAACTCTACCTAGTGGATTGGGCTGGCTCTCCCCTCCTGAGATCCCGCAGAGTAGAGCTTAACTCGAACTGCGTCACCAAACTCTTTTGTGTTCTTCTGGTTTTGAAAGACTGGTTCACTCTAGATCTAGTCGTTTTTTATTTGAAAAAGTGATAGTGTTTTATCAGCAACTGTGAGCCAACAACAACTCGTGCCGGCTTGTCGGGTTCGCAAGACTCGTTGGCGCGGCAACAACTTCCTCCTGATGGCGCGACATCAACGCCCTCTTGATGGTGCGATTGATACCGGTGCGAGAGAGACGTCGGCGCTCTTTCTGCTAGAGCCAAGTCAAGATGGTGCAATATAGAGGCTGCAAGGGAATAAGAGGGAGATGGGCGGCGGTTTAGAAGGAAGACGGAGGAGGGAGAGAATGCCGGTTACCTGGACTACCGGTGAAGAAGATCGCGACAATTCCACCGGACTCCTCGACGGTTTGAAGAACACGAGACCGGTACACTGGATTTCTCGACTGCTTAAAAAAAGTGGTCGCACCAGGGGAAGGGAGGGGGGAACGACGGCGTGTGATAAGAAGGACAAAGGGAGGTCCGGCGAGGCTGAGAGAAGAAGGACCAAGGAGGTGCGACGGAGGCTGGAAGAATGAAATGAAGGGGTGTGGCTAGGACTGTTCATAGGTCGTGCGCCTCGAGACTAGAGTGCTACACTGCTACTGTGTTGTAATTCGTTAGCAACTTAGCATGTTACTTACCAGTTACTGCTGCCGTATTTGATTTTGATATTCAAAATTTAAATATAAAGTGAAAAATTAAGGTCAAAATTAAAAAAGAAATACTAATAATTTTGATTATTTTAGTTTTTTTTTATAAACATATACATTGGGGGTGATATTTTTGATATTGGATATTTAAGAAATATAAAAACTTTATAAAAAATTGAACAACATAAATAAGTTGAAAACCCAACAAGTTCATAATACTAATATTTATGCCAAACATTCAGCAAGACATATAGCAAAATATAGAATAATTTCAACAACTGAGCAATAATTTCAGCAAAATATAAAACTTCTAAACATTAAACAGGTAGCAAGACTACACCAACAAGACTTTACCGCACCAACACTACTTTCAGATTTGTGTACTTCCCTAGATCTTCTTCATACATAAGGAATTCAATAGTAAAATGAGCAATAAGTTAAGTTATACCAATAGTAAAAGTGAACATAGCATATTACCATAATGGAAACATTACCTTCTATCATTTCATCTATTACTTCTAAACTTTCACCGTCATCATTTTCACGAGTTCCTCTATTTGCACAAATTCAATCGTGTGTGCATATGATAGCTTTAAGCATCTAAAATATATAAAGATAAGAATAAAAAATACATGAAAGTTTTGAGAAATAGTATAATAATACAAACAAATGAAAATAATAATACCTCACTGGATAAAGAACTTCGAAATTGATCAAGAGTACGTCCTCCGTACTAAAGGTAGATTAAAAGGGAACTATAGTGAACGGAATCGCCAAAATATCACGAGCTATTCGTGCAAAGATTGGAAACCTAGACTCATTCAGTTTCCATCATATCAGTATACTAGACAGATCACATGGACTCGTTAACTCATGGAAATACCTATCAAACTCACTTGTGAAGGCACCATCACACTCGCCTAACATGTTCAATCTAGCATTGAAGTTTAACATGTAACTTGGAGCACCTGCATCCGTATGTCTTAGATTCTCAGAATCTGTCCCATCTCTGCTAGCTTGATCCCCATGACATAAACTTGGAGGGACATAAATGCTTCTGTACTACTCAAATAACTCTCTTGTAACAATCTTCACATAGGTGGCCACTATTTCTCCCATATTTGTCGCATACACATCTTGCAATACCATTTTCAACCCTTGAAACTTATAATTCGGATTTAGAATCATGGAAACCAAAGTAAAATATTCATTTGCTAAAATTCTCCCCAATACTTGTCACATTTGACTTTCATATCAGTAGCCATTGATTAGCGATAATTCTTATCTTTTCAATGCATGGTTTATGTTTCTTTAACCTAACAGTGATAGTTAGATTAGCAATATGTGTTGTACATCTCATATGCACAATTTTCCCTTTCTTAATACTACCACCATTTGTTATAATCCTCTGTCTCAAATGCACACAAGCAACATCATTTTCAGTTGCATTATCTACAATCAATGTAAATATCTTATCACATAAATTCCAAGGCCACAGACAATCTATAACATCCAGAATTTTTATTCCGGGTGTTGAGAGGTTTATTGACCTTCCCGCAGGCGCGGCTCAGTTTTTCAGCAGGCACGAGGTGTTGAGTATCGGGATTCATTCCAAAATCCGGGACCGACCCTTCGTTACCTCACCTTGCTTTGGACCCATCGTTCCCTAGAAAAAAGGGGGCTGAGATATGTCAGCTGACCCCTTCTTCTCCCTATCACTTTCAGCCCGCTTTTCCTCTCTCTCTCCACACTTCTTCTCTCTCTCACGTTGGTTCACTCCCACCTCTCTCTTATGCTTCCATCTTCACTTCTCTTGGATCTCTTGTGTGTGAGCTATAGTGGAGGAGATCTGGATCCAGGCTGGGTAAGTTTCATTCTTTTCTTCTTCTCCTTTCTTGTTGATTTCCTTTCCACTTCTTCTCTTCTCCTCCATGGCTATGGAGGAAGCTTGTGAAGAGAGACCTTGTTGAATCCTTTGTATGTGCTTGTTCTTAACTCGATTAGGTTGTGGAGAGGTGTCTAAGATTAGTGGTTAGTGTTTGGAGAAGGCCCAACCAAAGAAGGAAGCGATAGAAGCTCAAGTGCACAATCGCAGATTGAAGAAATCGCTGTTTCTAGAGTTCTACCGCGGGGGCAGCATCAGGCGCCGTAGGGGCAGATCTTAGCCAGCCGCGGGGCGGTGAGTAGCGCCGTGGGGGCGGCGGCAGGTTTTGCCAACAACCGCGGGGCGGATGAACAGTTCCGCGGGGCCGTGACCTTCAACACGCAGTCACGCCTTTTGTTTCCGCGGCTTTGTTTCTTCAACAGTAGGCTCTTCTTCTCCCTTATTCTTCGTTCCTTCCTTAGGAACGCAATGATTTTGATAGTATCAAGTTGATCCAATGAGGACGAGGTGATAGTTTTAGTCATACCTCCAAGGTACGTAGAGGAGCTATGCAACCTATAAGTTGGTGGACCATAACCGCGGATCCGCGGGATGATTTTGACACTTCCTCTTTTCTAAGGAAGTCGATTAGATTATGGGGACCGAGATGTGCCATGGAGCTTCATTAGAAGCAGCAGAGGTGAGTGACCTCCATTCCTTTTTCTCTGACACAAACATCGAGTCATGGGGACTGTATGGCATTTAGGATACGTCCAAGTGGGGCTTGGGATACGCGTGAAGCAACGAGAGAGGTTTCGCATGTGTGTTAGACGATTGTGGGCACATAAGAATAATGACCGAGGAAGGGTCAAGAGATAGGCGCTTTAATGTGCGCACTTAAGATGATGACGGTATTTGTGTAATGAGCGACATGTTAGATGTGTACGGCCGATAAGAGTATGATCTGCGTATATATTGCTCTATAAGGGTTGAATAACCACCGGAGGTGATGGTTAAAGATGGTTCCAGACGGCGGCCTTATAATTTTGATATCATCCGGGGTAGGTGTATGTGATCATCAAAACCCTTAGTAAGTGGACGCTTTGAGAGGAAGCAACAACTTGATTGACGGTTCAACCCTAGTTGGTTAACAAAGATGATCTATGAAGAGATCAAACAGAGTCGCAAGATTTTAAAGGGCTTTGAGAAAGATCCGGATTGAACGTCCCGAGGAGAGACCCCATAGTTACCTTTATGGGATGACGGTTTTTGTTGAGATGCCAGGAGCGTTTATGTATACATATAGCGGAGAGCTTAGATAGAGCCTCCGAGATGCTCGCACTAGCCTTATTAATTCACCCTGGTGGTGGTAAGAGGTATCTAGATTGGCGATGTTCATATTGGCGAGACGGCCTTAGGGCCAAGGTGGCTAAGCACATAGTCATTATGTGACATGTCATCAGCTCAAGCTCGACCACCATAAGACGGGAGAGAGGACTTCATCCACCGCAAGTTACGCAGTTGGAGTGGGAGTGTACCCCGGTAGAGGGTATTACCAGTTTGAGACCATGTGACGATTGTGACGTGTTTGCACCCTTTTTGGAAAATAGGGTCGATGAGTCGGCTAGTTGTAGGATATGCTAATCCATAGTGAGATTACCCGGGGTACCAAGTACCATCGTTCGAATTGAGATGAACAATTCATCTCGAGATTGTTGGGCAGCGGAATAGTGCCGCTTAGGGGCCAGTTGGCTTCATGACAGTTTTCATTCTGAGATATATGGTCGGTTAGAGAGGGCTTTTCAAGCCTTAAAGGATTTATTAGGAGCCTATGTGCCAAAGTGAGAACAAGTGTAATCCGAACACTTGCCTTTGATCGAACTTTCGTATTATGGTAGTTGGGATGAGTTGTTTGTGATGGTCTTTGGGAGGTATTTTTGTGGACGGGAGTATAGTGCCCAGTGGTGTCGAAGTTTGATAGTATATTTAAGGATAGACTGAACGGTTACAAGATGACCCCGCTCAAGTAGCGGTGGTCAAAAAGGCGGATGCTAGCCAAGTTGAGTCACCGGAAGGCGTATATATTGATGATAGGCGTAGACCTTTAGAGTTTGGTAATGGAATAGTTCCGTCGAGTCGAGAATTTTACAGGCGCGAGGTGTCAAGGTTTGAATTTTTAAGGAAATTGAGTTTCCGTTTTACGGACCCCTTTGAGAGATGAGGACAAGTAGTATGTGGTTTACATATTGGCGTTTCCACCATGGGTGGAGAGTATTTACCCGAGGTTCTTGTGACAGTCAAGGGAGTACATGGATAACTCGAGTTATGATATTAGTCATGTTGATCTAGTGGCAGACGATGAGCCGATGAGGCTACCGAGAGGACATGGGATAATATCTTTGGCTTAGTTTACGACGAGCTAGTGACCTTTGATATGGCCGATGGGATAGATTTTATGTGCATGCGTGAGTTTATGTGTTGTGTGCCCCGAGTGGGAGTGTGTTGTGTGTTCGGTTAGGTTGTGACTTGGTATGTGTTATGCGGTTCGTGTGAGTATGTATGTCGGCCTTGCGAGGTCTTGACATGGTTATACGAGTGTGTTGTGGTTGTCAAGTAGAGAGTTGGCACGTTTACGGCTTTTGAGTGGTTACCGGGGTAGTTTTTCCCGAGAGTCTTGCGTTATCAAAGTTTCGGGACGAAACTTGCTTTTAGGGGGAGTAGTTGTAACATGCGGAATTTTTATTCCGGGTGCTGAGAGGTTTATCGACCTTTCCGCAGGCGCGGCTCAGTTTTTCCGCAGGGCCAAGGTGCTGAGTGTCGGGATTTTTCTAAAATCCGGGACCGACCCTTCGTTACCTCACCTTGCTTTGGACCCCTCGTTACCTAGTAAAAAGGGGGTTGAGATATGTCAGCTGACCCCTTGTTCTCCCCATCACTTTCAGCCCGTTTTTCCTCTCTCTCTCCACACTTCTTCTCTCTCTCACGTTGGTTCACTCCCACCTCTCCCTTATGATTCCATATTCACTTCTCTTGGATCCCTTGTGTAGGAGCTGTAGTGGAGGAGATTTGGATCTAGGCCGGGTAAGTTTCATTCTTTCCTACTTCTCCTTTCTTGTTGATTTCCTTTCCCCTTCATCTCTTCTCCTCCATGGCTATGGAGGAAGCTTGTGAAGAGAGACCTTGTTGAGTCCTTTGCCAGTGCTTGTTCTTAGCTCGATTAGGTCATGGAGAGGTGTCTAAGATCAGTGGTTAGTGTTTGGTGAAGGCCCAACCAAAGAAGGAAGCCATATAAGTTCAAGTGCACAATCGAAGATCGAAGAAATCGCTGTTTCTGGAGTTCTACCGCGGGGGCGGCATAAGGCACCGCGGGGGCGGATCTTAGCCAGCCGCGGGGCGGTGAGTAGCGCCGCGGGGGCGGCGGCTTGTTTTTCCAGCAGCCGCGGGGGCGGATGAACAGTGCCGCGGGGGCGTGACCTTCAGCACGCAGTCGCGCCTTTTGTTTCCGCGGCTGTGTTTCTTCAACAAGAGGCTCTTCTTCTCCCTTCTTCTTCGTTCCTTCCTTAGTGGTGAGGTTGTTTCATGTTAGTATCATGCCTAGGATGAACCTAGGGTACTTGTGAATTCCATCTAGTGGTTGTGGACCTTAGGAGACCTTAGAGTCTCGGTTGTTGCTTAGGATGACTCGAGTGTGATGATCATGTTATACCTCTTAGACTAGTTGCGTTCTAGCTTGGTGATGAGTTATCCTTGTAGGAGAGTGGGTTGTTGTAGTGCCTTTATATATGCTTGATGAGTTATGGTCCCTTGGATCCTAGGAACGTTCCTAAGCTTATGAGTTGTAGGACCTTGTGTTCGTTTGCTAGATTGCAAAGTCTAAGGACTTCTAGCCTTTGAGAGTGTTGTTGATGTGTGCCTCGTTTTGGTCGGGCCTTGGTTGTATTCCTACGGGAAGTTGAGAACGGTTTTGGTTAGCTTTGTGACGAGGTAAGTCTACGGACTTACTTAGCTCGCTTTTACGCATTATTTGGATATGTGACGGTGGTGTGTGCTTTATCTTTGTTTATAATCATGAAACCGGATTAGGACAACTTGGTTATGTATATTGTTGGCCCATTGCTTATTATTATCGGGCGGTGATATAACTGCCCAGCTCCCGAGGGAGACTGGGAGGTTCTCTGCGACCAGGCCATACGGGGCGGGCTTCTTCGCCACTCCACATGGTATATGGGTTGAGCTTCGCCACACTCCTATTGGTTACACGGGGACAGAGGCGAGAGTTATAAGACTCTCGTGTCACACTTTAAACGAATGGAATTAGAAATGGAATAACCTAAAAAGGGAATAAGAACCGGATGTGTATGTATATGAGCATGATGTGTGTTATGTGTGCTTATGTGTGTGTTTGTGCCCTTGCTATCTTTATAATGCCTAGAATGTGAGCTAACCGTTTTATACCGATTGTTGTAGTTGATGTGCAGGTTAGGTGTGGCCGGGTGATCTGGGCAGCCGGGGTTCCTTACATCATAGTCGAGTTTGGGGAATTGAGTCCGTTTATTGTTGTTGTATATTGTGTATTGTTGGCGTTGTTGTATAGATGGCTGATGTCTTTCCTTTCTTGATGTTTTCGGAAATCATATCATTGCATTAAATTGATTTTGATTTTGGCCTTTATTTGTGCCTTGTTAGAAAGGTCCGGTGAATTTGTTGTCAGGCTAAGAATCGGGACCCATTGTGAGTTCTCGCCCGTAGCATCCCGATATCCCGCGGATTCGGGGTGTTACACAATCTTCAACCAAGCTAGCTATATCTTCACCCTTATGACTTACTATTGGATGGAAACTTAAGATCCTTTTATGCAACCTCCAATCACTATCAATAAAATGCGCAGTCAAACACATATAATTCACTCTCTGAATAGAAGTCCATGTATCAGTGGTTAAACAAACCTTTTGACAATTGTTTCTTATAAAGCACTACAACTTCTCCTTTTCATCCAAAAACAATTATAAACAATTATGTCTGACAGTGGTGCATGAAGGAAACTGAAAAGCATGGCATATAGATGTCATGAAATATTTAAAACAAGGCTTCTCTACAAACATAAAAGGAAACTCCCCGGCCACTATCATTTTACTCAATGACTTTCTACTATCAATAATATCAAATACCCAATTCTTCATTTTAGAAATAGAAACTTCACCACTCTTTTCAAAAGTATGGGTAGATGGTGTACCTTTGTTATGATTTTCTGGATCCTCTAAACATCTTGTCCAATGCTTGCTCAAATTTTTTGTGTTATTAAGGTTAGGATCAGATGCAAAAGTTGCCAAGCAATGGATACACTCAACCCTTCTCTTTTTCTTTTTACCATAATACTCCTTGAAGTGGTTCCAGAACTCGGACCTTTTCCTCTTCGGTTAGATGTAAGCTCTTTTAGTAGGTATATATCATCCTCTCAAAGATCAGCTGAAACACAAACATTGTTCTCCTCTTCATTATTGATCATCTCCAATTCGGGTGAAGTTGTTCATGCAAATGATCTTGCTGACACATTTTGAGAACTAGTTGAGGATCATACCCTATTCCTTTCTATGGATTGGAGATTAGACATCTGAAATACTAAACAAAAACAACATTAAATCCCAAATATATTAAGATATTAATACAAATGCAATAGCATTATTCTAAGCTCATAATTAGAGTAATGATGTATATATTTAATCCATAATTAGAGTAATGATATAAATACTTAATCCATAATTAGAGTAATGATGTAAATACTTAATCTAGCTGCAGAATTTTCTTTTGTTAGTTTAAGGGACTTATTGCTCCATAGTACCTTACAGATCAAGAGTTTGAACTACATTAAGAAAATTGAATTTTACATTGTAGAATCTGTGCTTTCTTACATCATTACTCTAAGCTCATAATTAGAGTAATGATGTAAATACTTAATCCATAATTAGATTCGAAATGTGATTCAGCAAGAAAGCAATACAGGACCCAAATTGAAATGGTTACACATTGTCTAGCTCTTATGTAAGAGCCTAGTTGCTGAGTTGCTGAGAGAGTGAGATGAGGACCCAAATTAGGCCTAGACCGCCCCTGCGTAATCCAGTAGGCGCCCCTGCGGTTTGCCTAGGCCGCACCTACGGTTCACAGAGTTTGCCCCTGCGACTTTGTGTGCTGCAGCCGTCTTCTTTGACCCTTTGACCCGTACTTTACTCTTTTCACCCCTTTATAAGCTTCTTCTTCTTTCTTCTGATGAGGGTTATCTCTTTCCTGCTTCATCTCTCTCTCCCTACGTTGTTCTTCTCTTCTCATCTCTTCTCTTGGATCTCTTCTTGATCTTCTTGAGTTTGTTGAGTTTTGAGAGCCTTTGTGCTTGTCTTGCTTGTTGATTGTTGATGTGCCTTTTTGAGCCAGCTTAAGGTTCTAGTGTTGCTATGTTTGACCTTTGGAGGTTCAGCATGGTAAGCTTTCATGGCTTTCCTCCTATCTTTCTTCTTTCCTTCATCTTTCATTTCCTTTCCTTTCCTTAGTCTAGCTTGGATTCCTTAGGCTTGGATCTTGTCCAACCTTGTTTGGCTTGTGTTGATGTATATATATGTAAGTTTAGTATGTATGCTGAGAATCGAAGGAAGAAGTGAAGAAAGGGCTGAAGAGGCATCCTCTACTGTCCAGCCGCCCCTGCACCACCTTGCAGCCGCCCCTGCACCACCTGGGATCCGCCCCTGCGGCCACCTACATTCGCAAGGTCTTGCACTTGGTTCTGCAGGTGTGTGTTGCTTCTAGGCTCGCTTTAGGATGTCCTTTGTTCCCTCCTTTCCTAGTGGGAGTGTATAGGATCATGCTAGATGTGTGAGGATGTGTTTTCATGAGGTTATGATCGAGTTATGCCTTGTATGGCTTTAAGGACTTAGGTTTTGTTGGTTGAGGTTTTGAGGTTGAGTATGGATCCCTTTGGGTCTAGGTGTGACCCCTTTGATGAATAGAGGTTGATATCTTTCTATGCCTTGTTATTAGGCAGTGCCTCTCTCTCAGGATTGGAGGTTGCTTCTGGTTGAGTTGTGTACCAGGTTGAGGTAAGTCCGCAGGACATACATAGCTACCATCCTTATATTGGGTGTTTGCGTGAGTGGTGTGTGCTTTATATATTTGCTATGATAGCATGAGTTATCGTTATACCGACTTATGTTTTATTGACTGCCCCATTGCGTGGCTATGATAACCTTTCCCTTTCATCCCGCCGTGGAGTCTGGGAGGTTCTCTTTTGTTAGGCTAGTTTGGTTTACAAGAAGGGCGCAATCCACTCCCATATGGTACACGGATTGTGTGCTCGATGCTCGTACAACTGGCTATCAGGCTCAAAGGCAAGGATGTATCGGTCCTCGTGTCACTTACTTTCATCTATCTATATATATACACGATTTGAGTGAATGACTATTATATTAAGATGATAAAATGGGTAAATGTGTGATATTATGCTAATGTGTTTATCTTTACATTGATTGTGATTGTGCTTGTGCATTACTCTATATATGTATTGTTAGCTAATGGTTTATTACTATGTTGTAGATGCCCCACGGGATAGGCGTGCTGCTGGGTAATCTAGTAGAGTGGCAGGCCGAGGACCTCTCGTACATAGGATGTTGGGCTTTTGAGGGTTGTTTACTTTTCCCTCCTATGTGAGGATGACCTTTTGTTACCTCCTGTGCGAGGGCGTTGTTATTTATACTCGGCTATGTTGTTTTACCTTTTTGTTGTACAATTTATACAGTTTTATACATTTGTTTTTATATCTATCAGTGCCATGTTGTAAGGTCCAGTGAACTTGTTGTCAGGCTAGGGTCAGGATCCATTGTCAGATCCTAGCCCAATGTGGCACTCCATGTCCCGCGGATTTGGGGTGTTACAAAGTTGTTATCAGAGCCTTAGGTTGAAAACAATGGCACTTGCTACCTGCAATGAGGTTTTATAGGTAAAATAAACAAAAGCCGAAAGGGGTCTGATGTTTTCAAAGTGTTTTGGTTTTAAATGTGGTTTGGGTTAGAATGTACGAGAAGTCGCCACCTCTGCTATGGATCTATGTAGTATAGATATATGTATATATGTATTATGGATTATGTATGTGTATGTGTACGTAATAAGTATATATATATATCTATACATATGGCCTATTTAGAGGCTTATAAGTTAGGTGTGCATACCCCGCAGATGGCTCAGACTAGAGCTACTGCTGTTGTGGGCCGAGGTAGAGGTAGACCACCCCTTCCTCCGGATGTGGTAGGTGAGGGACCAGTTCCCGCTGCTGATCCACGAGTGGTGGAGGAGATACATGAGGAGGTTGTAGAGAGTGTCGTCCTAGAGACGAGAAGTGGTGGATCCAGGAGACATCATTCGCATCGAGCCTAGTCTGATGACGCAGACCGTGTCTCCATGGGGGGACCGGAGTTTAGAGAGTACCTCAAACGCTTAGAGAAGGCTGTTAGAGTTGGCAGACGAGCCCCAGATTTACCAGGGCATGAGGGATCTTCTGAGATGTCTCAGAGAGCCACACAGGTGCCAGTTATGCCGGCATGTGCTGCTGAGACTGCTCGAGGTGTAGAGGAGACTAGAGGGCCTCGACTAGATGCCTAGATGAAGGTGTTTCATCAGCAAGGAGTACCACCCTTCTTAGGAGATATTGATTTACAGACTGAGGTATGGATAGGACATGTAGACTCCGCTTTAGAGTCTCTCAGATGTCCTGAGGACAGACAGATATAGCTAGTTTAGTCTCTATTCCGTGACCTTGCACATCAGTGGTGGAAGACAGTACGGACCAGAGCCACCAGTTATGCTCACATGAGGAGCATGATTAGAGAGCAGTTCTGCCCTGCCTCACTGAGGAGGGAGAAGCTGCAGGATTTCGTGGACGCTGGCTTTGAGGATGTACCTATTGGAGATGCCATCCGCCGCTTCTAGACTCAGTTAGCTTGCTGGGTCCAGCTGCACCATTTGAGGATCAGCATGTGTACCTGTTCTCCCGTCGACTAAGGGAGAGCACAAGCTCATATATGGCGGAATTCCATTGCGAGTCCCTAACTGACTACCAGGACAGGGCTTCTGCTTTTGAGAGGGAGCGAGCCAGTCAGAGGAGAGCTTCTCAGACGGGACGGTTTGAGAAGAGGCAGCACACTGGGCAGACTAGTGGAGTTGGAGGAGCATCTGGGTCTAGACGAGACCAGAGACGTCAGAGTTACCCCTTGTCTGCACTAATTGGAGATAAGGGACGACAGTGTTACAACTGTGGTGACCCTTGCCATCTGAAGCCAAATTGTCCTAGACTAGTTGTGACTTGCTTTACCTGTGGTAGACTAGGACATCGAGCTGCCTTCTGTAGGCATTGTGGAGTTGCATGTCCACAGGGTTCTTCCCTTGCCAGTGTAGCAAGAGGTGGTCAGAGGACCCCTCAGCAGCAGACACAGGGACAACAGAGAGTCCCAGATCGTCCATCTACTCATGGATCTACTCCCGGGCCGAGTAGATGTAGAGGTCGTGGTGGGAGTACCACGGATGCCAAAGGAGCTTAGGGTAGAGCTTTTGAGTTGAGGAGTGCAAAGGACCCACCTGCACCGGCTGCTACAGGTACCATTCTGCTTCATGGTTTACCTGTTAGAGTTTTGTTTTATACTGGTGCTACGCATTCATTTATTTCTATAGATGTGTTGAGCTTTTGAGTTTAGCTACCATAGAGGGGATACCCTTTACTATAGGGTTACCTGATAGTAGTCGGGTCAAAGGTACCCGTGAGATACGTAGTTGTCCCCTTCGTTTAGGGACTCGTGTTTTGCTTGTTGACTTCTTAGTCATGCCATTGATGCATGAAGAAGTCATATTAGGTATGGATTGGATGCGTGGACACCGTGCAGTTTTAGATGTTGGTAGACGGACCGTTACAATCTCTACCGAGGTTGATCAGATTGAGGTCTTCCGAGGTTGGGACCTTGGGAAGACGGGCTCGGCCATGAAGGATGGAGAGAGCTTAGCTTTGGAGGACATACCAGTGGTCTGCGAGTTTGCAGAGCCGTCGAGCTTGCCGCCTCAAAGGAGTGTGGATTTCAGTATAGAGTTAGAGCCTGGTACGAGACCCATCTCGAAGGCCCCATATCTTATGGCGCATGTTGAGATGTTGGAGCTGAATAAGCAACTCGAGAAATTGGCTGAGAAGGGCTTCATACGACCTAGTGTTTCACCATGGGGTGCACCTGTCCTCTTCGTGCAGAAGGACGGATCGTTGAGACTGTGTATTGATTACAGAGAGTTGAACAAGGTGACCATCAAGAACAAGTATCCACTGCCTCGTATTGATGATCTACTTGATCAGCTTCAGGGAGCGATAGTTTTCTCACGGATTGACTTGCGCTCAGGTTATCACCAGCTAAGGGTGAGAGAGCAGGACGTGCACCGGACGGCATTTCGTACCCGTTATGGACACTACGAACGTGTAGTGATGCCATCCGGACTGAAAAATGCCCCAGCAGTTTTCATGGAGTTGATGAACAATATCTTCATCGACTTCCTGGATCAGTTTGTTGTTGTCTTCATTGACGAAATTCTGGTATATTCTCGTAGCAGAGAGGTTTCTTTCCTCACCACGACCTAAACGAGCTGAGGAAAGGGACATGTAAGGGTTTACTAGATTTCTCTTCAAAAGCTTCCTCCATGGCGATGGAGGTGAAGAGAAGAGAAAGAAGAGATAACAAGCAGCAAGAGGAAGGGGAGAGAGTTTACCTACCACAACAGATCCGGAAAGATTCAAGTTGCAGCTCCTACCAATCTCTTCCATGTCCAAAGGAGAAGAGAGCAAACAAGAAGGAAGAATGGAGTGGAAAGAAGTGAAAGAGCGTAAGAGAGAAAGTGGGAAAAGAGGAGAGAGTAAAGGTTGACAAAAGAGGTGGGATATCCAAGGGTCAGCTCTCTTTTCCCCTCACTCCTCATCCCAAGGTCGGAAAGTAAAAAGGTGTCCCTATCCCGCGTTAAAACCCGAACTCAGAAAACGTGCCTACAAGAAAATAAGCCGCAGACGCGGAAAAGGCGGAAACAACTCGACTTCCGAAAATAGAATTTCCGGATGTTACAACTAACCCCCCCTAAAAACAAGTTTCGTCCCGAAACTTGCAAAAGGTACTCGCGAAGCGCACTCGAAACGTAAGGAACTCACAAAGCTACTATCGATCTCAAGCTCAACGTCACTCTCATATTCATGAAAATGCCTCACGAGGTAAACACATACATACATAACATGTCACAACACAGGTGTTCGCCACTTAGCGTGCGTGCAAATAAGTCTTAAATTTATAAAACTAGAATCAAGCAAGCGAACCCGCAGTGTACGGATTGGCGTAGTAAAGCAAGAATTCCACAGTATCGAACACAGGGATTTGGGGGGTTAAATCCAATTATAAATCGTCAAGCAAGTAAATGTATGAAGCTTTGCAAATATGGGAAAACAGCAACCCTAAAGATCCAGGTGTCTAATTGTGGCAATCGATTCAAGATATACTAAAGAACTAAGGACACAGTTAAGAGTTGCAAAGGTACACTAAGGTAAAGCAATGTACGGTGAAGTTCCAAGGCTTTATATGACTTATCTAAACACACTCTCTATAAAGGTTGTTGAGGCTTCAGTATAGAAAGGATCTAAATACAAGAATTGATCTCAAATACCCAAACTTGTAACCCAAGGATCAAGACTAACTAAACCGATTAAGGTTGTGACACTCGAAGTCGAAGTAGAGGTTGTTGAGACTTCACTACTACCTAGAAAAGGCAAGCCAAGACTAAGTTAAAGCAAATCTTTAACTTTGGATTAAATTAAAAGCAAGGTTCGTAAACTGACATAAATTACGGGTGGATCTTGAGTTCTACGGCCGTGAAACCTCAAGAACAGGCCGTGATTCTGGCTCGTCGACAAAATCTCTCTAACTCTCAAGGTCCAATCTACTTACGATCGATCTATCATCATCTAAGCCACAACTATCAACCCTTCACCTTAGAATTGCTAAAGGGTTTTAGCCAACAACAGTCATTATGATCTCAAATTCAAGATTAAGAAGAATGAAAGATGAAAACCTTCGAAAACCTTCAATAAACTTCAAATCAATCTCAAATCCACAAACAAGAGTATAATGTATATCAGATTTGGAATAACACAAAAAAATCACAATCTTTGATAAGAACGAAGAGCGGGATATCAATCCGTCTTCTAATCAAACCTAAGGACAAAGCGCAACTTCCAAATCTTCAAGCCTTCGCAAATCTCCGTTGCAAAATGGCAATCTCCGCACGTCCAACTGAAACCCTAGGCACGTGAAAGCAAGGGTAAGCAAAGCCCTCGAATTCTCCCTCCTTCAGTCTTTTTATAAAGAAAGATAGAATAACCGTCCGGCCCATGTACGTAGACAATGTGTCTATATTTTATTTGTCAAAAGATTGCCTAAATCACGGTTTCATGGAGTTTCACGGCCGTGGTTTAGAGCGTGGAAGTGGATTACGGTTCTTCACAACTTCCACGACCGTACCTTATACCGTGTAACTCTCTGGAATGCTCCACGCTCATGTTGCCAAGTTCCACAGCCGTGGTTTAGAGCGTGGACTTCATTACGGCCGTATTTTAGAGCGTGGAAGCATAGGTTGCTCGTAATTCCCTTTATTTCGTGCCATTCCTCATCCTAGCATCTTCTTTGGCTTCTTTGTGGTGTCCTCAATCCTTGGATGTGCTCAATTCATCTCCATCCTCTCTTAATTCGTTCGGTTTTAGCTCTTATTCGCCTACAACCAACACAAAGCTTATGTAGACCTCTATATCGGCAATATAGACGAACTAGCTAACAATTGCTTCAATGCTTAATCAATGAACACTATAATGGATGAAAAACATCTAGAAAACGTTCCTAAAATATCACAATATTTCATGCTAACAAATACCCCATACTTGCCATTTGCTTGTCCCCAAGCAAGGTCTTTCAAAAGCTTTAGAACTCAAGTTAGGATGAAATATGGATGCACTCTCAAAAACAAAACATCTTTTAAGTAAATGTGGTTCTAGTCGATAGATCATTCTCAAACCTTGCTTCATTCATTCATAAGACTCTCATATACATAACCAAAGAATAAAGAGGAAAGAAAACTCATGAATTGATCAAACTTCAATGTAAGCATCATAACCTTCAAACATTATCAAAATCAATCATAAAAAACTTCAATTTAGATCACCAAGTCATATAACATTCTCTTGATCTTAAGGACTTCAAATAAGGTCTAGAATGCGGAAAGGGAGAGGAAACTATAAGGAATGTGGTGCATGAATCCGGGAAAGTGGATAACTAACTCTTTTCTTTTTCTCTTGCGGTTTTGCAACACTTTCAAAGCTTTGCTCTCTTCTTTTGCACAAAATTTTTCGACTTTACTTTTGGAGCTATGGACAGAGGTGCACAAAAATCGAAGCCTAGGAGATTGGCGATTCTCAATTTTGCGAGATGCCTCAAACCCTTTATGCACATACCATAGTCCGTTAGGAATATCGCTCAATCCGACTTTGGCAAGACACAAACACCCGGCTATGTGAATGGTGCCGAGTTACTCATCGTCATGATTGATTTCCCCAAACCTATAAGTTCTTTCTATTCTTTGAATGCAAAATTTTTCTTTCATGGCCCTCCCACATCAAACATGCCAAATATCAACTCCTCCAAATTCCCGGATAGGTAAGGGAGGCCATTATTTCATTGAGGAGCTAAATGATCAAAGAAAGAAGAAAGAAAATCGAATTGCCTTAATCATTTCAACGAGAAGTATAAGAACTTATCATGTGATTTCAACCTTGATTTCTGAATATGATTTAGGTAACACTCTTCACATTATGAAACTTGCAAAAGAGAAATAATTAACTCATTCAATTTCTTTTCAATTCACTATTTGTTTAAGCATACAATTGTCATCAAAACTCAATTCACAAGTAGTGATTAACATAGAAATCATCTCAATCCGTAGAAGCACAAAGTTTTCAAAATTTTTCGAATTTTTTATGGTTTTTTCAAAAGCTTTTTCATGCAATGCGATAATGAAACGTGTAACAATGGAATGAAACATGCAAGGTGTTCTCGATCAAAGCAAGCAAAGTGAGTAGAGTTATTACAAACGAATAGTCACACCCCACCCTATACTTGAGACAAACATTGTCCCTAATGTTAAAAAAAATAAAGAAAAGAAAGAAAGAAAATGAACTCACAAGACGGTGGTGGAGTGGCTAAAGCGGTAGATCATCATCATCCTCACTGGGGTGCCGGTGGTGGTGGAAACGGGAAGAAGCCGGGGTCATAGTTCCACCCAAACTGCTGGCGGTATATATCTCTCATTATCCGGTCATGTGCGTCGGCTCGTGCATCCCTAGCATCCGCGCGGATCTCCAAGGCTCCGACCCTACTGGAAAGATCGGTGGCCCACTCCGGCAGCTGCTCGTACCATCCCGGCGGCTGGCTATACCAAGCGGGTGCATCTGACGGTGCTGGTGCAGGTGGTGGCTGGGCATGCCAAGCTGGTGGAGCTCTCATCCAATCCGGCTGCGTGCTATACCACTGAGGAGGGGTCGCCATCCATATCGGCCTCTCACTCACGCTGGCGCGGCGAGAGGAAGAACCAGAAGCTCTAGCGGGGTGGGGGAGAGTGTCTAGAGAGGTCGGGAACTGTATCCGGCTGATCCGGGAAGGTACCATAATCGTGCTCCTCTCCTCCTCCCTCAAACTCATCACCTCCTCTCATCTCCTCCTCATCTACAACGGGTGGCTCAGAGGGGACGTAAGGGGGTGCTACTAATCTATTCGCATGCATAACAGTGAATGTCTCCTTCCAATTATGGCGTCCAGCCATAATGGAATACTTGGGAAGCCATGTAACCCCTCTACCTCCTCTACCCTCCCAAGGCATGGCAGCGGTAGGTGGACCTCTGTGTCTAGGAAAGATAATGCCTCTAGTCATGAGGCTCTGGAGTCCTAGAGGTCTAGCAGCTATCCTGGTGCATGCGGAGAAGTCGATACTAAGTTGCCTAGCAAGGTTGGTGACCATCCCACCGTATCCAATATTGCCGGCCATCTTATTCTTTAGCTTACTCATAGTAGAAGCTAAGAGGGTGGCACAGTCAGCTGGCCTACCATGCAACATACAATAAAGTAAAAACAACTCGTCAGTCTTGATTTTCTGAGGAGTCTCCGTCCTAGGGAAGAGACACTCAGAAAGCACTCGGTGGGCAATCTTCAAGGCTAAGTGATAGATCAACTTAGCGTTGGTATCAGCAGGTTGCTAGCGGTCCTCGCTGGCGTACACCATAGCAATATCCTCCCAAAAATCTTTGGCGTACACGCCACTAGGAAATCGACCATTGAAGGTCTTATGGAACCCAAAGAAGGCTCCAAACTTTCGAATCGAGAACTCATAGTTCCTCTCCATCAGCCGGAAAGAAACCGTCCTATCGACATGACTATGCTCAAATGAGATCACAAACTCTCTAATGATCTCCTCATATGCATCTTCCCGAATAGCGGAGAAGATGATCAATCATGCTCTATCCAACAACCAAGTAAGATCCCCTACCACATTCAGTGGCTCTAAGTCCTCAAGTAGTAAATATCTTGGTCCTATGACCGCTCTCTTTTCGATCCTCTATAAGGCATCGAGGTAATCCTCATGGATAGTAGGAATTCTAGGAGGTGGGGGTGATGGTGGTGGTGTTGGTTCACTAGGCGGTGCCTAAGAGGAGGAGGAAGCATTGCCTTTCCTCTTCTTTGTCCTATTTGACATTCTCCTAACAAGGTCCATGTTTCTGTTCAAAACCACGGTCTGTTCTTCAGTTTCCACGGCCGTGGAATGCCCAAAGACCGTGATTCGGTTCGTAATTTCTCAAAACTCAACAGATTCACACCAAATTCAACAGAAGGCAGCCCTAGACTAATTCCAATCCAATTCCAACCAATTCTCCTAAGAATTCTTGCAAAAACTGAAGTAAATCGACAAAGTGAGAAAAGGAAGAAAAACCTAGGTTTTCGGATTTTGAAATTCGAATTCTGTCTTCTCCGGTGATTTGCCGCTCAAATCGTTGCTTGGATCTTATAGGTGATTGAATTTGCTTCACTTTTGGTCAAAGAATCGTTCGAAACGATTAGTGAACAGGAATTTGAGAGAGGGGGACAATTTCGGCGTTTTTGGGCGTGGAAGAGGGGGTTTTGGTGTGTTTTGTGAAGAAACGTGGTTTTTATAGTGGCCGTAAATTTTTTCAAAAATTACGGTCACTCGGGGGTTTTCACGGCCGTGGAAATGTACGGAACCGTGGTTTTGGTGATTTTTCTCAGGCTTTTGCAAATTACAGTCATTGTAGCTGTCACGGCCGTGGTTTTGGCCGTGGAACTCTCTGTAATGTGCCAAAGTCCAAGTTTCGTCAATTTTCTTCAAACCTTTCCTTCTCCCTTTCTCTTCCACTGATCCTACATCCAAAAACACGAACATACCGGAAGGTATCGAAGGCAAAACAGAACAAAAACCGTCTAAACTATTCTAATCTACGAATCAAAGACAAAAACGTAAGTGCAATACCTTGGGTTGCCTCCCAAGAAGCGCTTGTTTAAGGTCCGTAGCTAGACCATATTCGCACTTATTCGAGTGCGGTGGGCGCGAACTCTTCAGCTTGGAGTTCCGGTGAATACTTCTTGAGTCGTTGACCGTTCACCTTAAAGCTTCCGCCCTTTTCACCCCATACTTCAACTGCACTATGGGGAAAAACACGTTTGATTAGATAAGGTCCAGTCCAACGAGATTTAACCTTACTTGGAAAGAGACGAAGTCTTGAATTGAAGAGGAGAACTTGATCTCCTTCTTTTTGATCCTTTGGGATGATATGCTTATCATGCCAACGCTTCGCTCTTTCTTTATAGATCTTGGTGTTTTCGTAGGCGTTCAAGCGAAGTTCTTCAAGCTCGTTAAGGTCCAAGAGACGCTTCTCTCCCGCTTCCTTCATGCTGAAGTTCAACCACTTTATTGCCCAATACGCTTTATGCTCCAATTCTACCGGCAAGTGACAAGACTTCCCATACACAAGGTTGTATGGTGTTGTTCCGATGGGAGTCTTATATGCAGTCCGGTACGCCCATAATGCGTCATCTAGCTTCAAAGACCAATCCTTCCTTGTCCTTGAAACCGTCTTCTCTAGGATCCCTTTAATCTCACGGTTTGAGATCTCCACTTGTCCACTAGTTTGTGGATGATAAGGGGTGGCGATCTTGTGAGTCACCCCATACTTAGCTAAAAGAGCTTCGAAACGTCGAGCAATGAAGTGAGAACCTCCATCACTAATGATAGTCCGTGGTGTCCCAAATCGTGGGAAGATGGTCTTGTTAAAGAACTTAACCACAACCATGGCATCATTAGTGGGAGAGGCAATTGCTTCAACCCATCTTGAAACATAATCCACGGCTAAAAGTATGTATTGGTTTCCACAAGATGATGGGAAAGGTCCCATGAAGTCTACTCCCCAAACGTCAAAGATCTCCACCTCTTGGATGTTGTTAAGAGGCATCTCGTTCCTCCTAGATATGTTCCCTGTTCTTTGACAAGCATCGCAGCAGAAAACAAAGGTTTGCACATCTTTAAATAAAGTAGGCCAAAAGAATCCAGATTGCAATACCTTAGCGCTAGTCTTGTTCGAACTAGCGTGTCCTCCA
Source organism: Fagopyrum homotropicum (assembly GCA_033239125.1). Taxonomy (NCBI): domain Eukaryota; kingdom Viridiplantae; phylum Streptophyta; class Magnoliopsida; order Caryophyllales; family Polygonaceae; genus Fagopyrum; species Fagopyrum homotropicum. The sequence continues at coordinate 68,877,597 of BSWB01000005.1, forward strand.
CAAGGAAGGGAATGACAATGACGGATGACACTTTGCATCTCATCTTCCGGTACACATCGCCGAATGATGCCGTCCGGACCTCTCTTAAAGAGGAGAGGTTCGTTCCAAAAGTATTCCCGAACATCCTTAAAGAACTTCTTTCTTTGTGCGTAGGATAATCCGGGTGGTAATTCCTGGCAAACCAAATAGTTAACAAAATCAGCAAACCATGGTTCGTTACCTTTGGTGATCACATCGATGCACTCCTCTATGATATGTAAATGCTCGTCCGGAAAGGAGTCATCTATAGGTAGATTATCGTCCTCTAGATGTGGTAGACGACTCAAATGATCCGCAACAGAATTTTCCGAACCTTTCTTGTCACGAATCTCTAGATCGAATTCTTGTAGGAGAAGAATCCATCTAATCAGCCTTGGTTTCGCACTTTCTTCGCAAGCAAATACCAGATCGCAGCATGATCCGTGTACACAATCACCTTGGCACCTACAAGATAAGAGCGAAACTTTTCAAATACATATACAATTGCTAAAAATTCTTTCTCGGTAGTGGCGTAGTTGAGCTGCGCTTCATCTAGCGTCTTGCTAGCGTAGTATATAGCATGGGTTCATCCTTCCTTTCTTTGCCCAAGCACAACCCCTATGGCTACGTCACTTGCGTCACACATAACCTCAAATGGAAGATTCCAATCCGGAGGTTGGATAATCGGAGCTGAGATTAGAGCTCCCCGAATCACATTAAACGCATCTAAGCATTCCTGTGAGAAATAAAAAACTGCATCCTTCATCAATAAATTAGTAGACGGTTTTGATATCTTGGAGAAATCCTTTATAAAACGTCTATAGAATCCAGCATGTCCTAAAAAACTTCTTATCCCTTTCACCGAAGTTGGGGGAGGAAGCTTTTCTATTGTCTCTATCTTAGCCTTATCCACTTCAACCCCTCTACTAGAGATTAAGTGTCCTAATACAATGCCCTCTTTCACCATAAATTGACATTTCTCCCAATTAAGAACTAGGTTAGTGTCTTCACACCTTTGTAGCACAAGAGCAAGGTTAGATAGACAATTATCAAAAGAAGAACCATAAACGGAGAAATCATCCATAAAGACCTCCATGATCTCCTCTATGTACTCCGAAAAGATAGCCATCATGCACCTTTGAAAGGTGGCTGGGGCGTTGCAAAGTCCAAACGGCATTCTTCTATACGCAAATGTTCCCCACAGACACGTGAATGTGGTCTTCTCTTGATCGTCCGGATGTATCGGGATCTGAAAGAAACCACTATAACCGTCAAGATAGCAAAAGTGTGAGTGTTGTGCTAACCTCTCAAGCATTTGGTCGATGAAGGGTAGTGGGAAGTGATCCTTCCTCGTCGCGTTGTTTAGCTTTCGATAATCTATGCACATCCTCCATCCAGTTACGGTTCGTGTTGGAATGAGTTCATTGTTTTTATTGGTGATGACCGTCATTCCTCCCTTCTTTGGAACCACCTGTGCGGGACTCACCCACTTGCTATCGGAAATAGGGTAGATGATACCTGCATCAAGTAGTTTAAGAATTTCCTTCTTGACAACCTCCTTCATGGTCGGATTTAACCGCCTTTGAGGTTGTCGCGAAGTTCTAAAGTCTTCTTCCATTAGGATCTTATGCATGCATAGTGAGGGTTTGATTCCTACTAGATCCTCGATAGTATACCCTAAGGCTTTCCTATGTTTCTTAGAACAACCATGAGCTTACTATGTTCATCAATACTCAAATCGGAACTAACAATTACCGGAAAGGTAGAATTAGGTCCTAGAAATGCGTACCTTAGATGTGTAGGAAGTGGCTTCAATTCCATCACTATAGGAGTCTCTAATGTCTCTTGAGGAGTATCCGATGCTTCCTTAGAAGTGTCTAAGGATGTAGAAGGTGTTGGAGAAGAATCAAGAGAAGTGGCGGAGAAAACACAATTTCCTTCAGATTCACCCAAAATTACGGCTCCCCTGTTTCCTCCACGGCCGTGGTTTTGGGCGTGGAAATCAATTACGGGGCCTCTGTTTGTTCCACGGCCGTGGTTTTGGCCGTGTAACTTACTGGAGTCCTTTGAATAGCTGATTACGGTCATGTTGGTGGATTCCACGGCCGTGGAATAGCACGACTGGCCGTGATTTCTAACGTTTTCTGACCCATCGTAGAGTTTCTCAAATTTTTCTTGATACACTTCTTTTTGCTTCTCTAAAGCTTCTACTTCCTCATTACATTCCTCTTCTTCTCCTATATCCATAATGCTCATAGAAATAACTTTTTGCAAGGGGTCTTTGAAGAGAATTGAACTTACCTCTTCTCTAGATAGCTCTTCGTCATGGATGTTGAATATATCCTCATCGAAAACTGGTTCCTTCACCAAAGGAGAGAACGAACTCTACCTTTTCTTCTCCTATGTCGAAGGCAAGTCTAGCATTCTTGCAATCAACTATGCAACCGGATGTTACAAGAAACGGTCTTCCGAGTATGATCGGGACCGGACTATCTACAGGAATGTCAAGCACAACAAAATCTATAGGAACATAGAACTTACCAAGCTTGACCGGGACGTCTTCAACTATACCGACGGGAAAAGTTATGGATCGATCCGCCATGTACAACGTCATCTTCACCGGTTTAGGTTCGCCTAAACCGATCTTCCTACATTGGGCAAGCGGAATGATGCTCACGCTTGCTCCTAAATCACATAATGCATCATATGTGATTTAGGAGATGGAGGAGGTTTGAAAGCTGGAGGAGGAACGTAAACGTCTTCCTTCTCCTTCCCCTTTTCTTTCTCCTTCTCGACGGAAACTTCTACAAACTTAGGCTGCGGGTCGGTGGTTGTTGCTCTGCTCCTAGTTGTGATTGCCATCACCCTTCCCTTTGGGTTACCCTCTGTCTTTCCTGGAAGTATTCCTTGATTCCTAGGAACTTCTTCAGCTTGACTAAACATTTGGTTTTCTAAAACCTTTTGGGCTTTATCAACCTTAGTAATGTGATCATCGACCTTAATGATGCGAGTCTCTAATCCTTGAAGTTTTCCCAAGATTGTTTCCAACATGGGATCAGACTTCTCTTTCCCCGAAGTGCTTCCGCTATTTGATGCTTGATCCTGGCTTTTCAAGGGAATGGAAGAAGAAGAAGGTGGAGTTAGTGAATTTCCTGAATTGGGATAAGAATTACCGGAATTGTGTTGTTGGTTGGACCGTCAATTGTTGTTGTTTGAACCCCTATTGTTGTTCCATCCGTTATTCCGGTTGTTGTTGTTGTTGTTCCAATTGTTCCGGTTGTTGCGGTTTGTATTCTCATTCCCAATGTGGTTATTGTTGTTTCCCAAATAACCCACATCTTGTCCCTTTTGCTTTGGGAAATTGGTTTTAATGGCTTCCTTCAACTCTTTAATCTCGGTATTGAGAGAAAAGATTTGAGTTTGAGCAGCTTGTGATAATTTTGGTCCTTGCTCCACTTGATTTGCTTCTACTTTCCGGTGAGAATACTTTTCTATGACTCGGGCTTGCTTCTCAATGAAGTCCCAAGCGTCATCTTCCCTCATGTCCATGAATGTACCACATGAAAGGGATTGGAGCTTGAATTGTGTTTCCACATCCTGCCCTTTATAGTATATCTCCAATAAAACCAATTTTGAAATATCATGGCGTGGGCAATCCAATAATAAGTCCTGAAATCTTTCCCAAGATTGAAACAAACTTCCGTTAGATCTCATAGAAAATGCATTAATCTTACCTCTCAACTCCGCCGTCTTGGATGGCAGGAAGAATTTGGTGAGGAATTCCGCGGAAAGATCCTCCCATGTGTTAAGTCTCCCATTTGGAAGAGCTTGATACCAAGATAAAGCTTTCCCTTTCAAGGAGAAGAAGAATGGCTTGATCTTGTAGTTGTTTGTGGTTGCATTCTTTGGCTTCATTGTCTCCATCATGATCTTAAAGTTTTGTAAATGTTGATGTGGAGATTCAGCACTCGTTCCTCCAAACTGACTTTGGCGAACGATGGTAATAACTTGTGGGTTGAAGCTAAACCCTTGCATATCATCAGCATCAAAGTTCACACCTAAACGGCATGGTTGCTGAATTGGATCAATCCATTGGCCAAGAGTTCTTGGCTCTCCATCTACACGAGCAGCTCTTGCATCCCCAGCTGGAACACGACGATTGGCGGATGCCCGTGGAACAAATGGGTTCACATTGATCATTGGATCAATGTCTTCTAGTGGTGGCATGGAAGAGTCGCTATCCTCGTCGGATGAATGGGTTCTAACCGATCTTGACGGTTTCCTGCTCTTCTTGTTCTTAAGATCGATTAATTCCACCCTCATTTGAAATTTCATATCCGTTAGATCATCAACTTTCGATTGATGACGCTCCGATTCCTCCTTGCGAGTCCTCTCGCTCCATCTAAGTTGAGCTTCGGATTCCGCTAACTCTGTTTGGTAATCTCGTTCTCTTTCTTCAGCCATCTTTTTTTCCTTGAGCTTCTTCCTCAAAGTCTTCTCAAGTTCTTGATCAAGAGGTAAGAGGTCCGTGTTGTTCCTAGACCTGCGCATAAACCTAAAGTAACCTACAAATATCACTCACAAGAGATATCAAATAACAAGAGCTAAGCTCCCAAGCTTGACAACCGGCAACCGAATTCGGCCTAGACCAAATCCCCGGCAACGGCGCCAAAAACTTGTTCGCCACTTAGCGTGCGTGCAAATAAGTCTTAAAATTATAAAACTAGAATCAAGCAAGCGAACCCGCAGTGTACGGATCGGCGTAGTAAAGCAAGAATTCCAGAGTATCGAACACAGGGATTTGGGGGGTTAAATCCAATTATAAATCGTCAAGCAAGTAAATGTATGAAGCTTTGCAAATATTGGAAAAACAGCAACCCTAAAGATCCAGGTGTCTAATTGTGGCAATCGATTCAAGATATACTAAAGAACTAAGGACACTGTTAAGAGTTGCAAAGGTACACTAAGGTAAAGCAATGTACGGTGAAGTTCCAAGGCTTTATATGACTTATCTAAAGACACTCTCTATAAAGGTTGTTGAGGCTTCAGTATAGAAAGGATCTAAAGACAAGAATTGATCTCAAATACCCAAACTTGTAACCCAAGGATCAAGACTAACTAAACCGATTAAGGTTATGACACTCGAAATCGAAGTAGAGGTTGTTGAGGCTTCACTACTACCTAGAAAAGGCAAGCCAAGACTAAGTTAAAGCAAATCTTTAACTTTGGATTAAAGTAAAAGCAAGGTTCGTAAACTGACATAAATTACGGGTGGATCTTGAGTTCTACGGCCGTGGAACCTCAAGAACAGGCCGTGATTCTGGCTCGTCGGCAAAATCTCTCTAACTCTCAAGGTCCAATCTACTTACGATCGATCTATCATCATCTAAGCCACAACTATCAACCCTTCACCTTAGAATTGCTAAAGGGTTTTAGCCAACAACAGTCATTATGATATCAAATTCAAGATTAAGAAGAATGAAAGATGAAAACCTTCGAAAACCTTCAATAAACTTCAAATCAATCTCAAATCCACAAACAAGAGTATAATGTATATCAGATTTGGAATAACACAAAAAAATCACAATCTTTGATAAGAACGAAGAGCGGGATGTCAATCCGTCTTCTAATCAAACCTAAGGACAAAGCGCAACTTCCAAATCTTCAAGCCTTCGCAAATCTCCGTTGCAAAATGGCAATCTCCGCACGTCCAACTGAAACCCTAGGCACGTGCAAGCAAGGGTAAGCGAAGCCCTCGAATTCTCCCTCCTTCAGTCTTTTTATAAGGAAAGATAGAATAACCATGCGGCCCATGTACGTAGACAATGTGTCTATATTTTATTCGTCAAAAGATTGCCTAAATCACGGTTTCATGGAGTTTCACGGCCGTGGTTTAGAGCGTGGAAGTGGATTACGGTTCTTCACAACTTCCACGACCGTACCTTATACCGTGTAACTCTCTGGAATGCTCCACGCTCATGTTGCCAAGTTCCACGGCCGTGGTTTCGAGCGTGGACTTCATTACGGCCGTATTTTAGAGCGTGGAAGCATAGGTTGCTCGTAATTCCCTTTATTTCGTGCCATTCCTCATCCTAGCATCTTCCTTGGCTTCTTTGTGGTGTCCTCAATCCTTGGATGTGCTCAATTCATCTCCATCCTCTCTTAATTCATTCGGTTTTAGCTCTTATTCGCGAACAACCAACACAAAGCTTATGTAGACCTCTATATCGACAATATAGACGAATTAGCTAACAATTGCTTCAATGCTTAATCAATGAACACTATAATGGATGAAAAACATCTAGAAAACGTGCCTAAAATATCACAATATTTCATGCTAACAACAGGCACATAAGAGCATCTTCATTCCAGAAATTGGGAGTTTCTTTAACCATTTTTTATCTTAAAAATAAAAATAAATGTAAGATTTTATTATAGAACCAAGGTGATGAGTGGAGAGAAGTATCTCAAATAAGAGATTCAAGCTGACAAGTTTCCTGCACAAGTCCACAAATCAAGATAATTTTAGATTTTATTTTTACTTTTTTGCATAAATGTAGGGAGGTAAGTGGCTCTTTTATAATTTATATATAACAAAAATAATTGAAGAAATTTTAGTGAATTTTGAGATGGAGGAGAGAGGTTCTTAAAAGATTTTTGTGAATAAAAAATAATTAAAAATGTTAGATAAGAAACAATGGTAAGTATCTGGGATAAAGATGCTCTAAGTAAGGGTCAAGGAAGAAGCTCGGGACTAACCCGACTGCCCTATCGGTGTCTCTAAACTCGCGTAAAACTCAGTATAGTTCCTCCGGATACTATCCTCCGTCTCCCAAGTAGCCTCGTCGGCTCCTCGCCTTGACCACTACACTCTCAGCATCGGTATCTCCTTCGATCAAAGGCGTCTCGTAGTCCGCTCTAAAACCGCTATCGGGTGCTCTCCAAAGGTATGGTCTGGCTCGACCACAAGGTCCTTGTGACTAATGATGTGCTTCGGGTCATGGATGTACTCCCTCAGCTGAGACACATGGAAAACCGGATGTATACCCTCCAATCGTGGTGGAAATGCAAGTAGGTATGCCACCTCACCGACTCTCTCTACTATCTCGAATGGGCCGACATATCGGGGGCTCAACTTCCCCTTAATTACGAACTGCTTGACACCCTGTGTCGGTGATACCATCAGCCACACCTGAGCTCCTATCCTGAACTCGAGGGGTCTACGCCTCCTATCGGCATACGATCTCTGACGACTCTGGGCAGTCAACATCCTCTCTCGTATCAAAGAAATTCTAGCCATGTCATCACGCACCTGATCCGGAGCTACAACACTAGAACTCCCAGGCTCATCCCATCATAAAAGAGTGCGGCATCTCCTCCCATACAGTGCCTCATACGGTGCCATCCCAATCGACGTGTGCCGGCTATTATTATACGAAAACTCCACCAATGGGAGGTGGTCTGGCCACACCTGCCCCCAGTCTAATACACATGCACGCAACATGTCCTCTAATGCTTGAATAGTCCGCTTTGACTTGCCGTCGGTTTGCGGATGGAATACGGTGGTGAAATGAAGACTCGAACCTAGGGTGGTGTGTACATGCTGCCAAAACCTCGAGGTGAAACGCCCACCCTATCCGAGAAAATGGTCCTCGATACTCCGTGCAATCTCACAATCTGACAGGTAAACTCCTCGACTAAACGACTCACCGGCCACGTCTCCCGGATGGGAATGAAACATGCGGTCTTCGTCAACCGATCCACTACTACCCAAATCGCGTCGAAGCTCCTACTCGGTCTCAACCCGGTAACGAAGTCCATCGCTATATCCTCCCACTTCCACTGCGGCACGGGCAGTGGGTGAAGCTCTCCTCCGTGTCTCTGGTGCTCGATCTTGACCTGCTGACAGGTCACGCATCGGGCAACATATCTCGCTACATCGAGCTTGAGCCCGCCCCAACAATAAGATCTCCTAAGGTCCTGATACATCTTACTCGTGCTTGGATGCACATAGTAAGGTGTAGAATGTGCCTCACACAAAATCCGCTCTCTCAACTCTGGGTCTGACGGTACACAAATACACCCCAGGCGCCATCTGCTCCTACTGCAAACTGCGGTGCCTCACCTCGGGTCATCCTATCTCTGACCCTCCTCAAAATCGGGCATCCCTCCTACTTCAGCCGGATTTCTCCGGACAGGTCAGGGAGTACCTCCAACTCGGACAAGCGACCGTCCACATCCGGGAATCGGATGCCCATCTCTAACTCCATCAAATCCCTCCTCAGTTGAGGATGAACCGTAAGCCGTGGTATAGCCTCCTCTCGAGGAGTCCTCCTACTGAAAGCATCGGCGACCACGTTTGCCTTCCCAGGATGGTACAAAATCTCCAAATCAAAGTCCTTAGTCAGCTCCAACCATCTCATCTAGCGGTTATTCAACTCCCACTTAGTGAATATATACTTCAGACTCTTATGGTATGTGAAGATCATACACGTAGCCCCGTACAAGTAGTGCCGCCAGATCTTAAGGGCATGAATCACTGCCGCTAGCTCGAGATCATGGGTGGGATATTTCTCCTCGTACGGCTTCAACTGCCGTGAAGCGTATGCAATAACCCTACCCCTCTGCATCAAAACGCACCCCAAGACGACCTTGGAGGTGTCACTATATACAACAAAATCCTCTACGCCCTCTGGCTGGGCCAAAACAGGAGCGGAGGTCAACCTCCTCTTCAGCTCCTCAAAGCTGCTCTGACAAGGCTCGGACCAGACGAACCTGGGGGACTTCCTCAGCACAAACTGGTCCAAGAAGTCGATTAAGATGCCGTTCATCAAGTCCATGAAGACGGCGGGTGCATTTGTGAGCCCGAAGGGCATCACAACAAACTCATAATGGCCATATCTCGTCCTAAATGCCGTCTTCGGCACGTCCTCCTCTCTCACCCTCAACTAGTGATAGCCCAACCTCAAATCGATACGTGAAAACATGGAGGCTCCCTGTAACTAGTCTAGAAGATCATCGATGCACGGTAGAGGGTACTTGTTCTTGATGGTGACTTTGTTCAATTCCCGGTAATCGATACAAAGCCTCAAAGATCCTTCCTTCTTCCCGACGAAGAGGACCGGTGCACCCCAAGGGGAAACGCTCGGGCGTATAAAACCTCTCTCAGCTAACTCCTCGAGCTGCTTCTTCAGCTCCAACAACTTAATCGGCGCCATGCGGTATGGAGCCTTGGAGATCGGCCTCGTGCCGGGCTCCAACTCAATAGTGAAATCAACGCTCCTCTGCGGTGGTAATCCGGGTGGCTCCCCGAAGACTTCCTCAAACTCACATGCCACAGGGATATCCTCCAGCGATGGTCCCGTCCCCTCCTTCATGGCATTGCACCAGAAGGCCTCGCATCCCTGCCCGATAAGTCTCGCGGCTCGGACCGCACTTTTGACTGTACCGGTCTTCCCGAGTTCCCAACCTCGGAAAACCACCGCATGTCCCATCTCCGTGGTAATTGTCACGGTCCTCCGGCTGATGTCCAAAATGGCTCGATGGCGGTCCATACAGTCCATCCCAAGGATGACTTCTTCCTGCACTAAGTGCATCACATAGAAGTCGGCTAACCAATCTCGGTTTCCCAAATGTATGGGACAACCGCATACCTCTCGGGTACCACTAATCCTACCACCATCGGGTAACCCCATAATGAAGGGTCTTCCCTCTACCGTAACTAAGGACAACCTAGCTACACAGTCATCAGATATAAAAGAGTGCGTGACACCCGTATCAAATAAGACTCGGACCGGAAGTCCATGGATCTGAATAGTACCGGTAGCTGTCGGCGCTACTGGATACACAACGCTCCTCAACTCAAACACCCTGGCCTGTGTGCCATGAGTATCTTGTGTACCCCCACAACGGCCTCTACCACGGCCCGGACCCGGAGCCGACCCCTGTGTACGTGTCCGACTTTGTCCCCTCTGCTGAAAACCCTGAGCCTGAACCTGAGGTTGCCTTTGTCCTCTACCTGTCCCGCTAGCAAGTGAAGACCCCTACTGTGACGGTGCCCCACCCCGTATGCAAAAAGCTTCCATGTGGCCCGTTTGACCACAAGAGAAACACGTCAGTGGAGGCTTCCTGCAATTGGGGCTAAGATGATCATCTCCTCCGCAGTTGAAACATTGTCTCCCTCTGTTTGGCGCCTGAGTAGCAGGCGGATGTCCTACACGTCCCTCTGCCGGACCACGGCCCTGTCCTGAGGCTCTTGCCCCTAAACCAGTGGGTCCCGTCCTCTAACGCTTGTCCAGTCCTCCGGATTGCGCCACTCTCCTAGCTCCCGGTCTGTCTCTCTCGTATTCCGAGGCTCAGTCCTGGTACTCGGTGAGGGATTCACAACAGAATCCCGCAAGGTATGCACGAGAAGACTCCCTCAATCTCTTGGAAAAGAGATAAACATGCTGGTCCGCCGGAGGTGCGGCGGGCCCCAACAAAGCCAACTCCGCTCGGAAACGTCTGATCGCATCGATAACTGGGAAGTCCTCAAACCCAGCCTCTAAGAAATCCTGGACTTGGTCTCTCCTCAATGAATCTGGGCAGAAAGTCTCTATAACAAGTCTCAATAACTGTCCATCCTAGTCACACCTCCTCGTATCGACCTCCACCAGCAGTGGGCCTGCTCTCTAAACAATGTCTGAACCACCTCTACCTTCCTCTCCTCTGGGCAACGGATCGCCTCTAGTGCTGCCTCCACATGCCCGATCCAATGCTCGACCGCTAACCCTACTTTCCCGTCAAAGTAAGGTACATGCTGCTGGTTGAAAGCCTTCAACCAAGAATCACGTCCAGGAGACCTCCACCCGTCTCCAGCCCTAGCAATCTCTACAACCGGTGCGGGTACAACTACTGCCGGTGCAACAATCTCTGGTACGACCCTAGTTTGTGTAACCCTCTGTGAGACTTCCGCCGATCTCGCGGGTGCATTTGCAGGTGCAAGCACCGGCACCGGTGGTGCTGGAGGTGGTGCTCCAGTCCTATACGCCTCCTCGACTCGACATACATAATCCTCGAATACGGTATCTCCAATCGATGCTCCCCCTGTCCCAACAGATGAGGAACTACGCGCTCCAGACCTCGCAATTGTCTTTTCCCTTCCCTCGGGAATGGCACTCTCTGCTACGCACTCTACACGAATCTCAGCTGTTGGCGGATCCACAGCAGGTGGGTCCGCAATGGGGATACGTCCCTGACCTCTCGCGCCTAGAGGTCTCCCTACTCATCCCCGTCTCGGGACGGTAGGAGGAAGTGGTGCTCTACCCCGGGCGGGTGCTGCATAAGCGGTCGCTCTCGTACATGCCATCTGGTATCGTTCACGTTTATTTAGGCGTAATTAATTCGATGTGTATGTCGTACTTATAATATTATATGAACGAGGACTTATTAAAGCATGGTAAGTAAGAAGCCGAAATCCATGGTACAAACAAGGCATAAAAGCCCAAACACCCTAAGGTCACATGTATAACTAAGTACATACAAGTCCAAAAATATCCTAAGGTCATATATATGTATATAACTACGCAACTATATGTATGCATAAAGTCCAAAAATCTATGTCACCGATGTTTGTGTGAGGAGTGGAGTTCCGTACATTCTAACCCAATCCCGACTCATGCATATCAATTTTGAAAACGAAAAGTCAAAACCCGGGGAGTTCTGTTTGTTCCTCATTCGGCCTTTAGAAGGTTGCGAGTGCCATTGTTGTCAACCTAGGGCTCTGATACCACTTTTGTAACACCCCGAATCCGTGGGATATCGGAATGCTACGGGCGAGACCACACAATGGGTCCCGACCCTTACCCTGACAACAATATCACCAGACCTTTCCAACAAGGCACAAATTAAAGGCATAAAACTCAAAGTAGTTTATAATGTATGGAAGAAAAGAAAGGAAGGGATATAAGTTGGAAACTCAGCCGAGTCCTCAAAACGACATAAACATAAAGGAATCCAAACGTACAACGAGACATAATCCGACAAGACAAAGAAACCCCCAAAAACGTCCCCGCCCTATAATGTACGGAGACCACTCGGTTGTCCACTCCTCCACCTCACTCGGCGGCATCCCTAACCTGCAAGGCATCTACACATAACGGTTTACCACCGTTAGCTCACATTCTATGCATTATAAGAATAATATGGCACAAACACACACATGAGAACACAAAGCACACAACATGAACATTCATTCCAAAATATCTTTATAGGTTGTTCCATATCTAATTCATTTATTTCAAGTGTGACACGAGGGTCTTATAACTCTTGCCTCTGTCCCCGTATAACAAACAGGAGTGTGGCGGCGCCCAACCCGTATACCCTGAGGGAGTGATGAAGAAGCCCGCCCGTATACCGTGTATGGCCTGGTCGCAGAGATCCCCTCAGTCTCCCTCGGGAAACTGAGCGGTAATGTCACTGCCCGATAATAATAATAGTAGTAACGATGGGCCAATAAATAAGGTCAAGTAAATCCTAATCCATTTTCATGCTTAAAAGAGGTAAAAACACACCACCATATACATCCAAATAAGCCATAAAAGCGGCTAAGTAAGTCTGAGGACTTAACTCGTCTCAAGCTAATCAAGCCAACGATCTCACTTTTCCGGAAAGTAAAACCAAAGCCTGACCAACAAGATATACATGTCAACAACAACTCACAACATACTGCAAGTCTATCCAAAGCTAAAACCAAACAAGGGGTTCAACAACTAGAAGATAGGAAGACTCTCTTGAACCTTTAGGAGGTCAAGGACTAGATAAGCAAGGGCAGGAGGGAACAACAACCAAAAACCCAAGAGAGATTAAGTACACAACCAAGCTGGACTAAGAGGGTAAGATGGAAGAGTAACCACAAGGCCTTCACACACACAAGAACACTAAAGATTCAAGGGCACCTAGGTTCAAGCCCCTAAATGGCATTCTCATAAGTCCTAGGTCCAACCTAATCATGCTTCTAACCAAGCAACAACATAAGGTCTAAGAAAGGAACGAAGAGGAAATGAGGAAGGAACCTAATGGTGAAGAAAACGCAGTCGCGGAAGCAAGCTGGCGCCCCCTGCGGAACCCTGTCGCCGCCCTGCGGATCCTTGGCGCCGCCCCTGCGCCTCTGGTGGCCGCCCCTGCGGTGGCCTCAATCTGCCCCTGCGCCTCTGATGGTCCGCCCCGCGGTCGAACTGCAGAAGGTCCGTCTTCTTCGTTTCTTCGACTAGTTCTTTGCTCCTACTGCCTCCTTCTCTTGCTGGGCTTCCTCCAAACCTTCACCACGGGTCTTAGCCTCCTCACCACGACCTAAACGAGCTAAGGAAAGGGACATGCAAGGGTTTACTAGATTTCTCTTCAAAAGCTTCCTCCATGGCCATGGAGGTGAAGAGAAGAGAAAGAAGAGATAACAAGCAGCAAGAGGAAGGGGAGAGAGTTTACCTACCACAACAGATCCAGAAAGATTCAATTTGCAGCTCCTACCAATCTCTTCCAAGTCCAAAGGATAAGAAAGCAAACAAGAAGGAAGAATGAAGTGGAAAGAAGTGAAAGAGCGTAAGAGAGAAAGTGAGAAAAGAGGAGAGAGTAAAGGCTGAAAAAAGAGGTGGGATATCCAAGGGTCAGCTCTCTTGTCCCCTCACTCCTCTTCCCATGGTCGGAAAGTAAAAAGGTGTCCCCATCCCGCGTTAAAACCCAAACTCAGAAAACATGCCTTCGGGAAAATAAGCCGCAGACGCGGAAAAGTCGGAAACAACTCGATTTCCGAAAATAGAAATTCCGGATGTTACATTTCTCAATGCAACATTTCCATTATGTTTCTTCTTTGCTTGTCTCTAACAAAGAAAATCGAACTTCCAATTTACACCGTTAGCTTTAGTTCTTGTTAAACCAAACTTTGATGTTACATTTCCTCAATTCTTGTTTCAAGTTTCAAGTAATGAATGAAGTATTTTACTTCACACCGCTTCTAGCAACGAGACAAGTACACTTCAAACACATCATACCTTAAGGCAATTTAAAAAATAGTTGCACCAATGAATCTCCTCTTAAATCTCAACAACTCCATTGTCAATTTTCATCCCACTCAATACTTCATTGTCATCTGGGGTAGGTTAGCCATAGATGGTGTTACTTGGAGAATCTCTCCACAAATCCGGTAATGACCAAATTATCTTATCCGGGGTATTAGTAAGCCCATATGGAACAACTACAACTCGTAGTGGCCATGGTTTGTCCAGAATACCGTATTTGCAATATCCCAGTCTCGAATTCTCAATTTGTGACAATCAGACCTTAAATCATTCTTAGAAGAGACCACCGACCCTTGTAACCGGTCGAGTAGATCATCTATCCGTGGTGAGGGATACTTGTTCTTCAATGTTATTTCTTCTCCTCACGGTAATCGATGTTCAAACAAAGAGAATTGTTTGTCTTTATCACAACAATTCTGGTGTTCTCTTAATAACTTCAAATCAAGAGTTCAAGATATAGTTAAATATGAAATTCAAATCAAGAACTCAAGATAACCTTTGGAGTTCTCCATAGCATTTCACTAGTTCTAGTGAACAGTTATCAAATAAGTTCTTGCAATTGCTCCTTCAATTGCTTCCACAACTCACGTCTCTTCCCAAGGTCATTGTATACTATGCCTTGGATGTCAGAGTTGAGTCAAGCCCGGTCTTAGTGGAAAAATACTCATTTAGACATTTTGGACTCCATGATATCTCGGGTCCCGTATTTTCTTCTCCTATCACATAACGTAACAACCGACACAACCTTGTCTTAACACTTGACAGGTGGTCTTGGCACTAATGATCGACCCTGATCTATTGGGTGACGTCCTTTAAACACGTGTATTGCTCCATCTTTAGCTATAATGTTGAGCTCCCCCTTTAAAAGATCATTCATCTCTTGAACTCGAGAAATTTACTCGAGTCTTCTGACTCTTGGGGCCTTGGTTAAGCAATATTTCAACTTAATCCCCCTTTTTTACTTTGATGGAATGATGATAATAATCATTTATGATCTCGCACATATGTTCAGTCATGAAGGTCCTAACTATAGGACTTAATCACGCCTTATAATAATTAGTCTTATCTTCTTAACTTTCTATGACATCCTAATATATTGAAGGAGTTCTTCATATTCTACATAAGCTTGCATCATTCCTTCGAGTAGGTGTAGAACTTGCTTCATTTCCTTATGTAACGTCAATCCGAGCGTAGAGGTTCTAACCTCAATCTTTCACATACTTCTCTTACATCTCATGTCGACATCAAACTTTAAATCTTCGGTCTTCTCTTACTCTTGTTGTCACTTTATGAATATATTGGTGTTCCATGAACAACTTCAAAACCGTACAAGTATGTCCCGTGGAGAACGCTAGGCAAAATTCCCCAACCACAATCATTGAAAGATCCAGTCATTACTTCACCAAGCACTAACATCATAATCTGTAAGCTTGCAGCGTTGCCCTAATCTAGGTCCTCTCTTTCACGCATAGCCACCGTGACTCTTCCTTGTGAGTTTGAAACATCTGACTTAGCTTCTGTTCGCGAAAGCATACCATTCATTTGATTAGAACGAACATACTATGCATCCTCTTTATATATATATATATTCACATTTCGGTACAACAACAATGGAAGCATCACCTCCCTATTCATTCTTCTAGTCCTCTTTACCCTGATCAGACTTCAAAAGTTATGATCCGTGTCATCTCCCCTATATGTTAACCCCATGTCCTAAGAAGGTCAAACAAGGTTGTTACAACCTCTCCCTAAGGGGCCTGTTACAATTACCTACTTTGAACCCATTAAATGCTACATGATTAAGATATTTGCACTTCTATTGATACACCTCATTACTGTTGACAATGAATCACCGGAAATACTCCAAGTTGTTGTTACCGTCTCTTTATAATCCCATAGTCTGGGTTACTCTTCTCATCTACAATCATCAATAGACAACCCTACACATGTGTGTTCTTGGTTGTTACCGATTAGCTCATAGATAACCTTCACCGAAGTCAACGACTTACCTTCCTTCTATTCTTTCTATGCTACCTTTTTCATGAAGGCTACCCGCTCGGGTACTCTACTTTAACTCCACTAGCTCGGTCTACGCTCCATGCTTCTTCTTCTTTTGTAAGGTAACTCTACCATTCTCATAAGCTAAAACACTCTTCCATGATGTCCTTCAAGTGCAACTTCTCAAATATTCTAGCCTTAGATTGTACCACCCCAAATCCATGGGACTGGGGGCGCTACTGGTTGGGGCCTCACAATGGGTCCCGACCCTTATCTTGACAACAATTTCACCGGATCTTGCAACAAGGCACAAATAATGGCCAAAACTGAAATACATTTTTATGCAATGCAATGAAACCCGAAACCATACAAACATAAGACTTCAGCCGAGATACAACCGAAATACCAAATGCCATACACGCGGCATACAATATATAATGAATACAAAACTCAAACACGACTCCAACAAAAACCCAATCCTAAAATGTACGGAACCCCGGCTGGCCACTCTTCCGGATCTCTCGGTCGCGTTCCTAACCTACAAGGCAATCTACAACGATCGGTATAAAACCGTTAGCTAATATTCAAGGCATTAACATCAAGGTGAAAGGCAAAAACACAAGTAAATCATCATAAACACACATCATATTCCAAAGCACACAAATCCGGTTTATTATCTTTTTTATTATTAAGTCATATCCGGTTCTAATTCAACTTCTTTTGTGACACGAGAATCTCCCGAAACTCGCCTCGGTCCCCACTTACCGGCATGGAACGGTACGGTTGCATCCGACCGTCTAACCAGCACGGGCTAGTCGCCAAGAACCTCCTAGCTCTACGCAAGAGCTAGGTAGTGATGTCACCGCCCGTTATCATACACTTTGGTCAAATAATATAATGGTCGGTGGTCCTATTTCCGATTTAGTTGTTATAACATAAGCAATAACACACACTGTAACACCCCAATTTTTAAGTATGTTTTCGATTTTATCTTTCCGGGTATGTTACGTCGTAAATTAAATTTTACAAGATTATATATATGTAAATATTATATCTACATATTATCCGTATTTAAATTATTATATCAACATCAAAAATATTTTATGGGAACAATTTCTATATGGAAAACTATATTTTACGGGTATATATGTTGTAGATATTTATTTTCAGTATATTATTTTATGGAAAAGTTTTCTGTTCCGGAAATCCTATTCTGATAGTTTTCGATCGAGTTATTTCATTGACCCTTCCTTATATATATAATATATATATATATATATATATATTGGGTGTTGTTAAGGTAAGGCACATTATTCCGGTAGGGCTGTGCAGCTGAACGTAGAGCTGACACGTGTCCAAATTTTCATTTTTTTCCTAGAAACGAGTGAAAGTAATAGTTCAAAACTTATTAAGGAATAGTTCATAACTTATAAAAGGATAGTTCAAGAATTATAATTGAATAGTTCATAATGCAAAATTGATAAAGGAGTGAAAGTAATAGTTCAAAACTTATTAAGGGATAGTTCATAACTTATAAAAGGATATTTCATGAATTGTAATAGACTAGTTCATAGTGCAAAATTTATAAAAGATTGTGCATAACTTATAGAATGATAGTTCATGAATTACAATTGAATAGTTCATAGCATATAAATGATTAATTTATAAATAATTTGATATAATATATTAAAAAGTAATAGTTCATGAATTATATCGGAATAGTTCAAAGTTTATAAGAGAATAGTGCAGAAATTATAATAAGGTACTTCAAAAAAATTTTCATTCGATTCTGGAAAAAAAATTTCTATCGTTTCTGAGGGAAAAAAAAATAATTTAATTTCTTATTTTTAATTTTTTTTTCGGGGATACGTGTCAGCTCTACGTTCAGCCGCACGCCCTACCCTAATAAATGAACCGTACCTGAACAGTCACCTATATATATATATATATATATATATATATATATATATATATATATATATATATATATATATATATATATATATAAATATATATATATATATATATATATATATATTTATATTTACTCTTTTTCTTTTCCTTTCCCTTTATTTTTCTCTCTCTTCCACCAAACCACTAGAGGCTGATCTTCACTGAAAAGCCACTAAGCCGCCGCCTTCACCATCACCCCGCCGGTTGGATCCGCCCCAGTGATGCCCTCGCAGTTTCGCACCTGTCTGCAGCCACCGGAGGAAGCCCATCAGTAATGTCGTCGAAGCCGTTGCAACCACCGGAGAGGGATGCCAACTGAGTTGCTGCCTTTGTCGCCGGAGAGGTCTACCATCTTCCCTCGAGCATCCAGCGCCGCCCTCCTCTTTCCCTTCTCCTCTGCGTTCTAGTGTCACGAGGGAGCAACCTTGCCGTTGGAGATGGGCTGCCTCTGTGCCGTTGACATCGCGAAGGCTCCCTCTGTCTGCACAACCAGCGCCGGTGCCGCTTTCGTCTGTAGGAGCCTCCCTTGGGTCGCTTGGCCGGAGCTGCCGCCCTGCTTCATTCTCCCCCTTGGTTTCGATTGAATCTAGCGGATAGGATAAACCCTTGTGCCTTTCTTATTACGGCCCCCTTATTTCACTACAAAAAAATCAATTAGCGACATGGAAAACGCCATTTGCCGTCGCTAATAATCAATGGCGACGGAAAAAGGGGGCATAGCCAGAACAGGCAACGCAAAAATGTTTTGCGACGGCTTTTCCATCGCTAATATTTCGCGTCGCCGTGGCGACGGCTTTTTACCGTCGCCAATTTTCGCGTCGGCTTTAGCCGACATCGTCCAATGTGTCGCAACTTTTAAAGCGCTGCGGAATATTTATATTTTGAGTCGGAAATAGCCGTCGCAAAATTTAATTTTTGTGGGAAATTTTGTATTTTTAGCAACGGTGAGGAGCAATCGCACATTATATATTTGGTGGGAAATTTTGTATTTTTGGCAACCTAATGGAGCTGTTGCAAAATTTAAAATGTGTTGGGAAAATTCTACCACATCGTGTAAAACTATAACACAACTTGTATTATTTGAAAACATCTGAATAACTGCATCAAACTACAACAACAATTTTCATAAACCAAAAGCGTGTATTTAACATTAAAAACAATCAAAATAGCACGATTCAAAGTGTAAAGATATTTACAATATGAAAGTACAAAACCTAGATGTCCTTCATCTTTAACAAAGTAGTGATAATGAAGTTCACAATCACAAAAGAGTGTATTTAATATTCAAAAGAAGCCTCAAGAGCCAACATTTCCTAGTTCAATGGCTCGAGCAGCTTCAACATGAGTATTGTATCTAACAAACCCAAAACCCTTGTCACGTTGAACTTGTACATCTTTCATTCCACCGGCACCAAGGGCATGAAAATGTAGATGAAGAGGTCATGATTTTGTTATAATACAAATTTGCAACAAGACAGTTCTATACTGAGGATTTAAACTCGGTTACATCACAACTAACTGAATAAATCAAACAAATAAAACTCATTGGCCAACCAAGAGAACATTAAGATCAACCTTTCAGTACAACAACCATGTCCTAATCCTGATTTTGGTAACTGAGTGTAAAATTCTTGATATAGATCGCAAACGTAAAAGACATAACTTAGTCAATGTGGTTTTCACTAACCAAAAGAAAGACATCGGACATTGATTTTTAATACATCAATGAAGTTGGTAGCAGAGTATTCTTCTTTTAGGGAAGTAGAACCGGAATTGAGTAATACTTCATAAAATAAAGCTAAATGAATACAAAGAGAGAAGTAAAAAGAGGGGTCCTTGCCTCAGGAGCGAGATTGCCAACACAGACTGTTTTGTATTGAGGATTTAAACTCGGTTACATCAAAACTAACATATCTGCCATTGCCTTCAGCCTTGCAGCTGTACAAAAGAATAAACACACATTAACAATAACAGACGTTTATCTATTCTAGTGTAATAGAGAAAGGCCATATTGTGAACATTGTATAGAGAAAGGCCATATTGTAAACCTCTTTAACATTCTTGAATAGCCATGAGAGCCTGCATATTAAGAAACCAAATTCATGTATACTTCTATGATTTGAATTTCAAGCATGCAATTAATTATTAATGAACAAAATCATGCATCAATTACTTTTTAATGAACTATGCAACTGCTGGAAACAAAGTATATCTATTCTAGTGTAATAATTGTTAGGTTTCTGGCACATTTGATTTTGTATGGTTTTCCTTCTCATGGTTTCTTCTCTAACCTTTCAAATCTTAGCTTCCAGATGATTTTTCATTAAATAAGAGACCATGTGTAACTTTTAAAAGCTAAAACAAGCATGAAGCAGGTCAATTTAGACCAACATAACATTTGAGTGTGAATCATTTCAGGCAAAACTGAGTGTAAGAAAATATTAGTAGACCATCTGTAACTTATAACAACTAACAAAAAGCAGGAAACAAATCAATTTAGGCCAGTAGGACATGTAAATGACAAGCTGAAAACAAACTTCCCATAATGAATTACATCTGAAACAAAGATGAGAAAAGTTGAAGCAGTAACAAAAGTAAAATTGGATACAGTAAAGCAAAATCAAATTAGTACTAAACAATACAACATCATACACATACATGGGACAATTAATACATGTGTTACTTATATTTTCACAAATATAAGCTTCTTTAATTTGTACTATTTGCCTCAATATCTTAGTAAATATGAAATAACCAAGTAAATATAGGATAACTCCAAGCCCAGCTACAGAAGTTCCAAACAAGCTTAGGAACTTGATCAAGGAATAAGCATAGATTCCAACAGCAAAACATAAGGATATATCTTCATGACAAATGGTTATCTACATGAATATGACTGTAAAGGCCAAGACAAAATAAATTTAATACAATTAAGATGAAAGGAAGTAGCTAAAAAGGCTAGAAAGCATTGAAAGTCATAGATCAAACTCCCTTAACTTGCCTCGGATGTGTAAGAAGCTCAAATATGTTAGCATAGTTATTCATCACAGTTCCTCATTGAAAATATCTACAAATAGGAAGCAGGTCAATGCTTTTCTGCTATCCAAAAATCCTAATGATTACTATGCTGACAAAGAAAGCTTATAAGCTTAGATCACAACCAAAGGACAACACTTTCGGAGGCAGCTTCTGAGAACAAAGCAAAGCCCAAACAGGGTCCGCTGGCACTTATTGTAGTCCAAATGCGCTCATCATCCGGCACTGGGAAACATCTACTTTATTGAATTGTCATGATTTGTGTAACAAAACTTGGGGTGAACAAAGCCTACAGTAGCTATATAGACATCCCAAGTGGACGTGGCATGGTCAATCAGATTAGAAACTGGAGTGATAAGGCTTACCGTAGGGAGTATTGCCTGCAAAAAAATAGATTGTGACCCCACAAGAACTCACGCTGAGAAATGAGGATCATGGTGCCGGAACCAACTCGTCAAGCTAATCCCTCCATGAGCAGTGATTTAACACCCCTCAGATTGCTCCAAGAGTAACTCGTCAAGCTAATCCTTCATATACATAAATTCATCTAGCTTAGATCACAACACACAACAATAATTCCTCAACAGAGCCTTCAAGCCCAACAAATTCCATACAATTAACTATAAATTAACCTAAACAAGATTAAATTAACAAAAACCCTAAATCCCCAAAATTAGGAAAACGGGAATCCTAAATTTGACCTAGAATCAGTTCAACTATACACCAAGGGAGGGAAGAGACGGTGTTGCGGTTTTGGAGTGGAGTGGCGGCGGACGGCATCCGGACCAAGCGTATATGGCGGCGAGGTGGTGGCAGCCGGTCAACAGCGAAGACGAATGAGAGCCCTCGGCGACCGGTCTGCAGCGAGGACGAAGGAGAAGCCCTCGAATTCCGGTCTGCAACGACGAAGAAGGAGAGGCCCTTTGGCGGCCGGTCTGCGGCGACGATGAAGGAGAAGCCCTTGGAGGCCGGTCTGCAACGACGAAGAAGGAGAGGCCCTTCGGCGGCCGGTCTGCAGTAACGACGAAGGAGAGGCTCGGCGGCGACTCTCAGTGCAGCACTCGTGTAGATGGCGGCCGGTGCTGTGGTGGTTCCTTGGCGCCTCTTTCCGGACTGTCAGTGTGTGCGAGAGAGGGACAAGAGAAGGCCGGCGTGTGGGTATGGGAAGGTTGGAGAAATAGAAGGGCGACATGGGAGGCGTGAGAGAAGGTGAGGAAGG
Organism: Fagopyrum homotropicum; assembly: GCA_033239125.1. NCBI lineage: Eukaryota > Viridiplantae > Streptophyta > Magnoliopsida > Caryophyllales > Polygonaceae > Fagopyrum > Fagopyrum homotropicum. The sequence goes on from BSWB01000005.1 coordinate 68,899,872, forward strand.
AGGAGAGCGGGGCTGAGAAGAAAGGCAGGTAAGAGGCGGCTAGGTTTACAATGAAGGGAAGTTGGACTCTTCTCCTGTGAAATGAAAGAAGGAAGAGATCGAGTTAAAATTTGAGAAGGGATAAAAATAAATAAATTAATAAATTAAGATAAAAATAAGATAATTAGAAGAAAAAGGCAAGAATAGAAATTTGTTAACTAAGGAATAAATTGTTATAATTACGTGGTAAGAGAAAATTCATGGAAAGAAAATCTTAGAAAAGTTTAGGTGTGTAGGAGATGGTTCCACCATCTCGTTTGACTCGGAGTTTAATGGAAGAAAATTTTTGGGTGTTACACAAGTATGATGAAAAACAAGTAAAAAAGGTTGTTAAATAGAACATCAAAGGAGATTAAGTCGGACATCAGTTTCGTACCCTAAAAATTGGTATGTTTAGCAAGCTTACCGGGAAGAACAAGATGGACATCAAAATGGAATTCCAGAGAAGTGATTGTCGGCTTCTTGGTAACGACGACAGAGAATAAAAACAACACGTAGGAGAGTAGAAGATGGTGGCGAGTAGAGGATGTTGTTAATCGATTCCAACTATAATTCCGTAATCGATACTTTGGACGAGGGTTTTTGGAGAAGAGTAGAGGTTGAATCAACAAGGAGGAAAGTAGATGACTGTGTCAACCGATTCTAACTGTAATTTTGTTTGCAATCAATACTTTTGGCAAGGGTTCTTGGAGACAAACCAGGAAGAGAGTTCATCGTCTCTTCGATGGTGTAACACCCCAAGTTTCGCAACTCGGGGAGCTACTGGTTAGGACCTCACAGTGGGTCCCGACCTTAGTTTGACAACAACTTAACTAGATCTTACAACAAGGCAGATATAAGAAAAACTCATAAATCATAAAGTATGTTTAACAAAACAATGAATGTGACGAGAAACTGACATCCGGAAAACAAAGTCTCACAATCTGAGAAAAAAGAATAGTCATAACTGAAAGACCAACAAAAGAAACTGCACCCCGTCCTAAGGAGTACGACACCCCGACTGTCCACTACCATCCGGATCACTTGGCATCTGCTCTAACATGTGCAAGTCTAAACAACGATAAAAAGTTAGCTAACTAATCAAATATAAGTAGAAAGGTAAATAGCACAAACACACGAACGAAGAATATAAACACTCAACATGCTGGCACACAATCCGGTTATTATCTGACAACTTATGTGATTCACTTCATCCCATTTTAAAAGTTGTAGCACGAGAAATCTTAAGATTTCCCGCTTTTGTTCCTTATCCAACTGGTGATGGTTTGGCACACCTCCACCAGTGGAGTCCCCGCAAACCAAGTATGGACTAGTCCCGAAAGAAACCCTCAGCGCCCTCGGGCTAACTGAGCAGAATGCTACTGCCCATTACCCTTAGGCTAGATATGTAAGTCGGTCGATGATTACTATGAAATACATTAGTACACACATCATTCAAACACCACTATCATCATTCACACTCATATCTGACGGCTAGCTAAGTAAGCCCAAAAGACTTAGTTGAAATAGATCTCGAACCTCTAATTCGCAAATCGATATGTAATTATAGGAATTCAGTGTCCTGTCAAAGGAGGCAAGTGTGTCAGCACACTTTCTAGGTAATTAGAAGTGTAAGACTTCTAAGATAGTAGATCCTATTAGAACAGAATTGATTACATTACTAATTTATGGTAAAACGACTATATTACCCTTAGTTCCGAAACCTCCAAAAATTCCATAATTTATGCTTAAACTCTTATTTGAGACTTAAACACCATATTCTAACCCTTAAGGATGAGTTTGGGTAAAACTAGAAAAACTACACACTTTCTATTTCTCGAAAAGTAATTAAGGTCCAACTTCAGCTTCAAATATGAAATTTGAATAAACTTATAAAAATTCCAAAATAATTTCCTATATCATCTATGATATCCCATCTACTCCTAGGGGCAAGAATTTCTTAAAACTGTTCAACCATCACTTCTACAAAAATTTTCAAAGTTGGTTACCACACTTAAAATTTCCTATACTTAGCCAAATTTTACAGCTGGAAAAACAGTCCAACTATCCTACTTTGAAACTTTATAACTTCCAATCCGACCGTTCATTTATTCTCAAATTTCAACACACTAAACTATACATACCCATCTATGATCTATCAAAATTTCAATGGTGGATCTTCAACCAATCTTTTTAACATTGATTCACAATAGTGACCATTCTTAATTTTAAAAGTGAGGTTTTAAGGGGAGTTTCTCACTTCCATTTCTATGATAATTTGATTTACTTGACTAAGTCATCTAATGGTCAGAAATTGGACACTCTAGGAGGTTACAACAAACTCGCTTACTACTTGTCACTTCTCTAGTTTAATCTCTCCTCACCACAACACTAAAACATTTTAAAACCTAGGTAAACACATGTCTAATTCACTTAGAGTTTAATGACTGAACTGCAGCCAAGATAAAGGGAGAATGATTGATCCCTTTCTCAAGGGTTTGATAAACTGCAGAAGGTAAGATGCAGCACCAGTGCGGGAGGGTTTGATTCCAAGGATGGCTGCACATAAGATCATAGTACCAAGGCACTCTCACATTAGTAACTGGCTCTACAGAAACGAGACTAGAGAGGAGTAGAGAGACTAACCCGCTGGAGAGATCTTCTCTTCTATCAACACAGGAGGAAGAATGGTGCAACACTCGAAAATTGCTATCTATTGGGAAAGGGAGTGAGTACTGAGAGTTAGATCCAGAGAGGAAACCAAGTGCAGAAGGGTCGATGAAACTCACCTAAGGGAGTCGATGTAGCAGGCGGGGACTCTGACTTCTGGCGAGGCCTGTACAACGTGTAGAGGCTCTACTCCTAGTACGACCCTGGTGATGCTTACTCGTGAAACAGCTGTCAACGCAGAAGGGAGAGAGTTGGCTTGTTCGTGGATCTGGATGTGAAGGTATGTGTGTACAGAAGAGATGGGTCGCGAGGCGTAGTATTTTGCAGAAGGAAGGGGCGAAGAAGGGGGATTCTGAACGTAGACAGAAATGTGGGAACATGTGGCTGCATTCATAAGGAGGTGAACGTTCCAGCGTGAATCATTGAGCAGTTACCGGAAGAAGATCTGCCTTTACTCCAACTCAGCAACTCTTACGTCCTAGCAGCTTCTTTCCCTTGGGCTGGAGCTTTCTGGGCTTGCAGATCCGGTTGTATGGCCTTGTCACAAAACAGTCTAGGCCTTTTCATGGCTGGTGCAATCAAGGAAGTGGGTTGGCAAGGAGACGGGCTGGAGTTGTTGTACGGCTGAGCTGGTTCTTGGGCTGGAGCAATCTGGACATGAAGAGGTGAGCTGAAGTTGTAAAAAAAAAAACAAGGGTGGGTTAAGTTGTCAAAACTTGTCATGGCCTTGTCATGAATTTGTCATGGTCTCGTCATAACTCGTCATGGTCTCGTCTTGGGCTCGTCTTGATCTCGTCACTAGGATGTCATGACCTTGTCAAAGACAAGTCATGTTATAAATTAGGGTTTGGATTTAGGTTTGCTGTAAAAGAATCTTATCATTTTATGTGAAGTGATATTACATAAAATGATAAAAAAATTTTGAGATATTGTGTCCAACTACGTAGACAGCTAAGGATCAAAAGATCGAAATTCGGTTTGCTACGTGTAACACCCCAATTCCGCGGGACTCGGGATGCTACGGGTTGGGACCTCACAATGGGTCCTGGCCCTTAGCTTGACAACAATTTCACCGGATCTTGCAACAAGGCACAAATAAAGGCCAAAAACGAAATACATTTTTATGCAATGAAAAGAAAAACCCAAAAGAATACAACAAAGGACTTCAGCCGAAAATACAACCCCAAAGGCTAACGCCATAAAACATACAATAATAACAATACTCAAACTCGACTCCACCCAAAACCCAATCCTAAAATGTATGGAACCCCGGCTGCCCACTCTTCCGGATCTCTCGGTCGCAATCCTAACCTGCAAAGCAATCTACAACAGTCGGTATGAAACCGTTAGCTCATATTCGAAGCATTAGAATCAATGGGAAAGGCACAAACACAAGTAAATCATCATAAACACACAACATTCTCAAAGCACACAATTCCGGTTTATTATCTTTTTATTATTAAGTCATATTCCGTTCTAATTCAACTTAGTTTTGTGACACGAGACCACCGTGGTCCCGCCTCGGTCCCTACTTACCGGCATGGAACGGTGCGGATGCCTCCGACCGTCTAACCAGCACGGGCTAGTCGCCAAGAACCTCCTAGACTCTCGGAAGAGCTAGGCAGATGATGTCACCGCCCGTTATCATACACTTGGGCCAAAATAATATATAAAGGTCGGTAATCCTATTTCCGGTTTAGTTGTTATAACATAAACAATAAACACACACCAACAAACACACATCAACGCTAATACAAGGAATACGAGCTAAGTAAGTCTGGAGACTTACCTCGTCACCACACTCAACTCACAACACTCTCGCTTCTTTAGGGAGGAATCCCATAACCTGCTCACAAGAAGATAACTATATCAACAACAACCCACTCACAATAGAAGTCTTGGACTTCTATACAAATGATCTACGCAAGACCATTTGACTCTCAATTCTAGGACCGTATCCTAGAATCCCTCGTGCTCACATCACACTCAACATAAGCTAGAAGTCTTAAGACTTCTAACCCTTTGGATCTCGCAACAACTCACAACACCACTAGGATACTCTCTTTCTAGTCCACAACCTCAACAATCATACAATCTCAACCCCTAAATTCTCACAAGCTCAACATACACTTAAAGCCATAAACAACCTCACAAGATAATATCAACTTCTCAAGCCTTACAACATTTCACAATCCACAAAACTCACCTAAGGTCCACAACCACTACTTGGCATTAACTCTAGGTTATGTTATGTCCAACCTATCATGATACTACTAAACATAACTAGATCGAGGAAGAAGGTACTCACACGACATCAAAAGACGGATGTCGAACTTGGACTCGTTAGGCCTTTTATCGGGGCGCTTCCGGACCTAAAACCAAAGCTAAGCAAATTTAGCTAAACGCTAAATTTGAAAGGAATATTTAGCGCATAAAATATTTTAATGAAACTCGCTTTCAAAACCAAGGTTTAAACTCGTAAAAGCATTTTCCAAGAATTTATACAATTTTAGAAATTTGGGTCATAAACCACAAATTAAATCCTTGGGCCATATTCCAAAAATAATCCAACAAAGGGCATTATATATATTGTATATAAATATAAGAATATCCCCGTAATTAAAACCCAAGGTTAAAAAACCGCTAACGCATTTTCCGGGCAAATAATACAACTCTAGAAACTTTGGTCATATTCTGTAATTTTAAAACTTGGCAATTTGCAGCAATTATATAAGCAAGGGCATAATTTTTGAATTCTAAAAGTTAGGACATAAAACGTAAATGAGAAATACAGGGTAGATTTTGTAATTACTCAAAATTTGAGGGGGCCCAATTTCAAACACGTAAAAGGGTTTCATAACCCTACTCTTCAGATCATCGATTGAAGGCTGCGCAAGCAATGGCTGAAGCATCGACAGGGGCGAAGGGACGGCCAGGCGACGGCGGCTCTGATGGGCTCCCTCTGGTAGCTGCAGCGCCGATCTCTAGCGACCTCGACGGTGGTAGACGGAGGAGGCTTCACTGGTGGATTAAAGCGGCGAAGCTCCCCTCGGTTTTCTGCGATGGTCGCCTCTTCGATTGCGTTCCGATGGAGATCAGAAGCCAGCGTCGTCAAGAAGATGATGAGAGCGTGGAGGCTGCAGGTCGATATAGAGGGCTCGATATATGGAGGAGGGAGAGGTAGGTGGTGTTACATAGATCTGCGGCAATGGATCGACTATCCGGCCACTTTGATCAGCTTCAGCAACGCAGTGATGTGGTTCAAGCAGAGGGGTTTCGAGTAATGCGTGAAGGCACTTCCCTTCTCGTTCGTGGCAGTGGTGCGACGGGGACTCTTGGCAGGCGAAGGCGGATGAAGGGTTGCATTGTGATGAGGAAGACGAAGAGATCCCAGAGAAGGGAGAGGGGAGTCGGTTAACATGTGAGTACAAGGAGGTTGATGAGGATCGATTCGAGCGAAGCAACGACGAGGAAGGGAGAGATGAAGGTTGGGCTTGCTTGCGAAGCAGTCGGGTAGCAGTTGCTTGCTTGTGGAGGTGAAAGAATGGTGTTGAGTGGTGAGGTGAGTTGCTCGGTGGTGGCGTGGGTGAGGAGGCGAAACAGAGAGGGAGTTGGTGAATGAAGTAGCTTGCGTGAGAAATGTTCACTGGACGGGTAGGTCATCAGTGCAGGACTGCACGTACCTTCTTTTCTTTTACACGCAAAGAAGAAAGAGGGTAAAAAAAAATAATTAAAATAAAATAAAGAGGAAAAAGTGTGAAGGAGTAACTCGATTAAAGTCATTTGGAACAGGATTTTCGAATCGAAAAATTTTCCGGACTTTTTCCAAAAGTTAAAATACGGAATAAATAAATAAAATCGCAAAAATATATTTTGCGATATAGAAGTCATTCTCGTAAATTATTTACGAAATTAAACAATATTATATATATAGGGGTAATAATATATATCGATATTTATATACTCAAAAATTTTATTTACAACGTAAAATTACTCGTAGAAATATTTAAGCTAATAAATATCGATAAAAGCCGGAAAAATAAATATCGTAAACGCGTCAAAAATTTTGAGCGTTACATCAGATCCCCCTAAAAACAAGTTTCGTCCCAAAACTTACTATGCGTAGAACTTCTCGGTCCTTAAGACCGAGGTAAGAACTCTCAAACTAAGAAGGCTTACCTTCTAATCTATACACACAATCTACTCAACTACCACCGCAAGATAAATAAAGTCATATAACACATTCCTACATAGGGCACAAACTACACATAACATCACACATGCAAATAACTCAACCAAGGGAAGAACTAGTATCAACCCGTCAATTCTATCGATGCTACTAGATGTGCGTAAAACTCAACTAAAGATATTATCCTCCGACTTCCTATTAGCCTCATTGGTTCTACGACGCCACTAACTGATCAAGACCGACAGATCTTCTCAAGTCATACCTATACTTCCCAGATTGGTACACCTGAAACACCGGATGAACACTCTCTACTCTTGGCGGCAACGCCAACTTTTAAGACACTTCTCTAACTCGTGCTAAGATCTCAAAAAGGTCGATATACCAGAACTCAACTCCCTTCTCAAGTCTTTCTCAATGCAGCATCAAAGAAGGTCGAACTTCCCCTTTACACCGTTGGCTTTGGTTCTTGTTAAACCGAACTTGATGTTACATTTCCTCAATGCTTGTTGCAAGTTCCAAGTAATGAAGGAAGTACCTTACTTCCCACCGCTTCTACTAACCATACTAGTATGCTATTACTTTTACATCGCTCCTCAATACCCAGTCAAGACCTTGTCTTGGAGAATCATTTGTAAACTTCAAATCCATCACACCTCGAGGCAATGTCGAAACAGTTGCCTAACGATTCTTCTCTTAACTCTTAACAACTCTTATGATATTTGTCCCGCTCAAGTTTTCTTTGTCTTCCAAAGTAGGTTAGTCCTAGACGGCGTTACTTTGGAGAATCTCTCTCCAAATCCGTGAATGGCCGGCATGACCAAGAAAACTTGTAACCTTTCACAACCTTCGGGGGTTGCCATCATGAGGTAAATTCTCATACAACTTCTCCATTCTTTGAAAGTAGACCAAAATATCTTATTCAAGCACTAGTAAGCTCATATGGAATCACTATAACTTGTAGTGGTCATGATTCGTCCAGAATGTCGTATTTGCGATATCCCAGTCTCGAATCCTCCATTGACGACAATCAGACCTTAAGTCATTCTTTGAAGAGACTACCGACCCTTGCAACTGGTCGAGTAGATCATCTAGCAGTGGTGAGGGATACTTGTTCTTCATTGTCATCTTGCTCAACTTATAGACATCGATGTACAAACGGAGATAATCGTCTCTCTCTTCGCAAACTGGTATTCTCCATAACAATTTCAAATCAAGAGTTTAAGATATATTCCAATATGAACTTCAAATCAAGAGTTCAAGATATCTTTTGAAGTTCTTCATAGCATTTCACTAATTCTAATGAAATCTGATCACTAAGTTCTTGCAATTCCTCCTTCACTCGCTTCCACAACTCATGTCTCTGCACAAGTGTTATTTCATACGGCGCCTTAGACATCGGAATTAAATCAAGTTCGACCTTAGTGGAAAATTCCACATTCCGACGTATTGGAATCCGTGATATCTCAGTTTTCATCTTTTCTCTTCCCGTCACATATCGTAATAACCGATACAATCTTGTCTTATCACTTTACAAGTGGTCATGATACTAATGATCTACCTCGATTTGTTGGGGTGACGTCCTTTAAGCACGTGTATTGTTCCATCTTTAGCTACAATGTTTACCGTCTTCTTTCCGAGATCCTTCATCTCTTGAACTTCAGAGACTCGCTCGAGTCTTCTGACTCTTGGAGCCTAAGTCAATCTTATCTTGTTCACTTTCATTAACGTGCCCACATGTGGGAAACGTTCATCGAATCTTATATAAACTTGCTCCATTCCTTCGAGTAGGTGTAGTACCCACTTCATTTCCTTATGAAACGCCAATCCGACCGTAGAGGTTATGACCTCAATCTTTCATATACTTTTCATACATCTCATGTCGACATCAAACTTTAAAACTTCGGTTTTCTCTTACTCTTGTTGGTCACCTTAAGCATCTCTTGGTATTCCATGAACAATCTTCACAACCGTACCAATATGCCCCGTGGAAAACGCTAGAAGAAATTCCCCGTCAAAATTCACTGAAATATTCGACTTATTACTTCTCCAAACACTAACATTATACCCTCCAAGCTTGCAGTGTTGCTCTAATCTAGGTCCTCTCTTTCACGCCATAGCCACCATGACTCTTCCTTGTAAGTTTGAAACATCTGACTCAACTTTTGTTCGCGAAAACCTACCATCCATTTCGTTAGAACGAACATACTATACATCCTCTTTATACATTCCTCCTTACGTACATCAACAATAGAAGCCTCACTTTCCTCTTGTTTCTTCTAGTTTTCTTCACCTTAATCAACTTTAAAAGTTCTGATCCGTGTCATTCCCCATATGTCACTGCCATGACCTAAGAAAGTCGCACATAATCATTACAATCATCCCCGGGAGGTCTGATACATTCACTCGCTTTGATCCCATGCAATATTACTTGATTAAGATGATTGTACTTAGTTGACATACCTCTTCACTACTTACACCGAACCACCGGAACTCTCCAAGCTCTCTTTACCGATACTTCATGCCATTGTCTTGCCTACTCTTCTCATCTACGCTCATCAATAGCCAACCCGCACACGTGCGTTCTTGGCGGTCACCAATTAACTTATAATTGACCTTCTCCAATGTCAATGACTTACCATTCTTCTTACCCTCCATGTTACCATACTCTTGAAGGCTACCCTCTCAGGGTACTCTGTCTTAAACTTCACTTGCTCATTTCACTCCTTACACCCTTAACTCTTTTAACGTTCCACACTCCCTTCCACTTCTCTAAGATAACTATATCTTCTTTGCCTTGTTGTTTCATATAACTCCCTTTCATAGACTTAACCATTCTTCCTTGATATCTTTCAAGTGCACCCTCCCAAATAGTATAGCCCTAGCTAGCATCCACTCGCGTCCAACTTGGTTGGTATCCTAAGTCTTTCGATCAAAGCTCCTCGTTTCGTGTTTCATCTCCTTGAGATCATCATTTATACACACTTCCTCCTTCATGGCGTTTCTTAGCCTTGTCATTATAACAGAAACCGGTCAACTCCACTAAGGAAATTCTACTATGTGAATCCCACCACGTCATTCTTCTCATAACTCTCGTAATCTTAAATAAGTCACCCGCTTAGAATCTTGTACGATCGACACTTCACTTTCTGGTCCCTCTGTATGCTTAACTTACTGTCGCTCTAATCTTTCGTAATTGGTCCGACCACACTTCTTATATTAACTTTCACGCTTAGGCATGCCTATAAGACACTTGCCTTAATTGGAACTCCACTTTTATCTTTGCTAGAATGTACTCATCTCCTCCTCGATTTGCATCTGTAGTTGTCCACGCATCTTCTTGAAAAACTTAAGTTCATTCTCTCCCTTGGTATGGTCGTTGTTCGATTATGGCCTCTTTAGAACCACTTCTACACTTTAATGTTGCTCCCTTTTCTTGTATTGCTCCCATCTTGATTTCTCTTAAGTCGTCCCAAATTTTCTTTCACTTGGTTGTCCTTCGTTTATGTCATCTCTACTCCTCTTCGACATCCTTTTAGAGGAATCTAATAACCGCCATGGTGTTCGTTAGCACAAAATGTTCAACTCGATACTTGAGTGTACTAATCATCGTATATATGCTATCCTAATCCCAAAAGGCGTTTGTCCAACGGCGACGATAGCTTCCTATCATCTTAACTTTAAGGTCCACTACTACTAATATAATACTAGCATACCATATGTGTATGTATATATAACTATATGTGTAAGTCATATGTTCACATTACTACTAATATATCTCATCCGGAAATCCATAACAACAAAGCAAGGTCTAAAACGCACTATAGTCCACATATAATAATACATATATATCAAGTCCAACATGCAACTACAATAAAAAAGATACACATCAATTCTATCATGCATAACTACAAACCTCATATCCATATCTATATATACATTTTTATACATATCAAAATCTAATAAGCTAAGCTACCGAGATATGCGGAAGGAGTGGTGGTCCGTACATTCTACCCCGACTCATGCATGTGATTTTGAAAACGAAAAATCAAAACCCGTAGGGTTCTGTTTATTCCTTATTCGGCCTTTAGAAGATTGCGAGTGCCATTGTTGTCAACCTAGGGCTCTGATACCACTTTTGTAACACCCCAAATCCACGGGACTCGGGATGCTACGGGTTGGGACCTCACAATGGGTCCCGACCCTTAGCTTGACAATAATTTTACCGGATCTTGCAACAAGGCACAAATAAAGGCCAAAAACGAAATACATTTTTATGCAATGAAAGGAAAAACCCAAAAGAATACAACAAAGGACTTCAGCCGAAAATACAACCCCAAAGGCTAACGCCATAAAACATACAATAATAACAATACTCAAACTCGACTCCACCCAAAAACCAATCCTAAAATGTACGGAACCCCGGCTGCCCACTCTTCCGGATCTCTCGGCCGCAATCCTAACCTGCAAAGCAATCTATAACAGTCGGTATAAAACCGTTAGCTCATATTCGAAGCATTAGAATCAATGGGAAAGGCACAAACACAAGTAAATCATCATAAACACACAACATTCTCAAAGCACACAATTCCGGTTTATTATCTTTTTATTATTAAGTCATATCCCGTTCTAATTCAACTTAGTTTTGTGATACGAGACCACCGTGGTCCCGCCTCGGTCCCTACTTACCGGCATGGAACGGTGCGGATGCCTCCGACTGTCTAACCAGCACGGGCTAGTCGCCAAGAACCTCCTAGACTCTCGCAAGAGCTAGACAGATGATGTCACCGCCCGTTATCATACTCTTGGGCCAAAATAATATATAAAGGTCGGTAATCCTATTTCCGGTTTAGTTGTTATAACATAAACAATAAACACACACCACCAAACACACATCAACGCTAATACAAGGAATACGAGCTAAGTAAGTCCGGAGACTTACCTCGTCACCACACTCAACTCACAACACTCTCGCTTCCTTAGGGAGGAATCCCATAACCTGCTCACAAGAAGATAACTATATCAACAACAACCCACTCACAATAGAAGTCTTGGACTTCTATACAAATGATCTACGCAAGACCATTTGACTCTCAATTCTAGGACCGTATCCTAGAACGTGCTCACATCACACTCAACATAAGCTAGAAGTCTTAAGACTTCTAACCCTTCGGATCTCGCAACAACTCACAACACCACTAGGATACTCTCTTTCTAGTCCACAACCTCAACAATCATACAATCTCAACCCCTAAATTCTCACAAATTCAACATACACTTAAAGCCATAAACAACCTCACAAGATAATATCAACTTCTCAAGCCTTACAACATTTCACAATCCACAAAACTCACCTAAGGTCCACAACCACTACTAGGTATTAACTCTAGGTAATGTTATGTCTAACCTATCATGATACTACTAAACATAACTAGATCGAGGAAGAAGGTACTCACACGACATCAAAAGACGGATGTCGAACTTGGACTCGTTAGGCCTTTTATCGGGGCGCTTCCGGACCTAAAACCAAAGCTAAGCAAATTTAGCTGAACGCTAAATTTGAAAGGAATATTTATGTTACGCTCAGGATGTGTGTGTGAATCGCAATAAGCTTTAAATTTATACTCGTTATATTTATCCTAACTCCTAGCGAACCCGCAGTGTACAGGACGTTTGTAGTAGGGATAGTATTCCGAGGTCGAACACAAAGACTAAGGTGAAATCGAGTCAAACAATGGTCATAGATAGTGTGAATCTAATCTAAGAGAGGAGTAAGAAATAAAGAAATGAAAAATGATGATATTTTTGGTTGAGTTTTTGTGGTGATCAAGCAAGGATCACAAATCAAGCAAGGCAATAGAACAACTAACAACTCAAGCTAGCAAAATAAACAAGTAACACAAAACACAAGTATATGATCAAGAGAGAAAAGTGGATTCTAGAGGTCAAGATTTCTGGTTATGGCATTGGATTCAAGATTCTAAGGATTCTAAGGACAAGCTGCGGTGTTGGGAAAGAGCATTTCACTAATAGAAGTAATCACCGGGTAGGTCTCTCACTTCACTAGTCCCGCATCTAACTCCTATTACCGGGTAGGTCTCAAGGGGTTAAAGTAGAGAATTCTACACAAACCGGATGCTACTTAAGGGGTAACCCTCTCCTTACCGGGTAAGTCTCGGAATAGGAAAGTCTCAAGCAATAATCCTAGCACACTCGATCCAATAGCGGCTTATGAGGCTCACTACTACCTAGCATTCATCATCGTAGGTATCTAAGGTCGGAAATCATCGGGTAGATCTCTTCCCTCACTTAGATCGATAGCATTAGGTGATCCTAAGCTAAATTAGACTTAATAAACACTAGGATTTAACAACCTAACACCCTAACATACAGATTCATCATTTAAAGAGCAACAGGAGAATAAATCGGGTGGATCTTAAATAAATCAGCCGATCTAGCATGATGAACAGCCCAATTTTTCTTCTTGGAATGGGTTTCATGCATACAAATCATCCTAAACTGACATATAAGTCCATCCTATCATCACCCAAGCCATAACCATCAATCCATCACTCTAGAATCACTATAAACTAGCCAATAATATGCATATCAAGATCCAAAATCAACATATAAGCATACATGGTTCTCATAGATGAATAATGAAAGATAAGCAAGCAAAATCAATAAATCTCGACTGAATCTATGTTGTAGCAAGCCTTACAAACTCTCAAATGAGGATTCAAAACGTTCCTAACAACTTTGCAATAGTTCTTCAATCAAAAATCTTAAAAATCACTCAAATCCTCACTATTACTCTTAGAATGGTGTTCTTCTTCTTCCTTCAATCCTTGAGAGCTTTTCTTCTCCTCCAAATCTTGCCTCCAATGGATCAGCTGTGAATGAGAATGTGGGAGAGGAGAGATCCTCAACAACAACCTGCAGGACCACTTATATTCTCCACCAAGATCAAGGCCGGACAAGAGATCGTGGGACACGTGGCTTAAGTTGTCAAAGGCCCAAAAATCGACCCAGTAGGAAAAATCGGCCGATTTTCCTGGGTGTAGGTCGATTTTCTTTAACAGAAGCATGCTATGATCGTCTAGCCATGAGTTGCTCCATTGCTTGCACCAATAGTGGTCTTTGTGTCCTTTGTTGCTCCAATTGTGCTCCTCCAAAGCTTTGGATGTGTACCACCATGAGGCTTTTCCCTCTAATGTATCGGTTAATGTCTAAAAGACCCCCGAAATACCTACAAAGCAATACACAAGTCCGTGTAGACGTCTATCTCGACAAAATACGTGAATTGAGTGCAAACGTCGTGAATTAGTGCTAAACTATGCATGAATGAGTGAGAAATCTATCTAAATGATTACCTAAACCTAAGTCATAAATCGTGTTATCAAAATACCCCATACTTAAGGTTTGCTCGTCCCCGAGCAAATTCCCAACTATAGACTAAGAGATGACATGATTTATGTATGTAGAAAAATGGCAAAATCTTTTTGGGTTTGTGCTTCTAGTATTGGATCACCTTCAAAGTCATGTTTCATGGCAAAGGAATAGCAATCATGCATCAAATAAATGAAGGCATGGAAAGACAATTGTACTTAACTCAAAAGCATGCATGAAATGTAAAAATGAAGAAACCAAGAAGATCAAGAGCATATCCAATCTAGATTACTAAGTCTTACAAACATGCATATAGGTCATAAGGTCTTGTGAAATAAAAGGCCAAGAAACGTTGTGACTAGGTGGGGATTTTCTAGGTTATGTGATGCTAATCCGGGAATGGAACTAACTCCACAACCCTGTCCTCGATCAACTTCCTTCAAGTGTATATTTTCTCTTTCTTTTCTTTCATTTCTTTTTCTTTTTCTTTCGCTTATTTTTGAGACAATGGCATTGGTGTACAAAAGCCGAAACCTTGGTGATTAGCCATCCTCGGGCTTTTTCTATTTTTCGAGGTGCATCCACACCGGGCACACATACCAAAGCTCGTTAGGACTATTGGTTTATTTGACTTTGGCAAGGCACCAACACCCGATTATGTGAAGTGTACCAAGTTACTTGTCATCAAAGCCAACGTCCCCAAACATATGTTTTTGTCTACACTTTCACAACAAATTCAGCATTTTATGCATGATATTCTTTCATCAACATCTTCACCCCACACTTGCTTTTCACACACATCAACACACTAACATGCTCCTATTCCCGGATGGGTCAAAAGAGGTCAATTTATATCAATTGAGGTGCTCTAACAACATGATCAAGATGAGAATTAGAGAAAGATGAATTGCCTCATTCATTCCTAGATGGTGTGCAAGAACTAGCATGCAATTTCGACCTTCAATACTCAATCCATTCTAGGCAAACATCATGATCACAAATCATTCATGGGATTCAAGAGAAGTACTTCAAGTCCACATATACATTCATCAATTTAACACATAAGGCCATCCATATAGCCAATCCACAAGACAAGATTCATCATTAGGGTCATATCCAAGCCTTAGAAGCACTAAAAATTTTTAAAATTTTCTGAATTTTTTTTTGGATTTTTCGAAATATGTATGTACAATGCAAGACATAATGAAACATGTGACAAAATTAAACTATCCTAGATGCTAATCATGCAAGTGATCATGAAAACCCCACCCCATACTTAGAAACACATTGTCCCCAATGTGGAAACTAAATAAAGAAGTGAAAGAGAGTCCTCACAATGTAAAATTGGTGATGCTTTGGTATTTCGGTTCACATTGGATGATGATGGTGGATGATCGATCAAGGATGGTAGAGAGCTCTTGATGTTCATTAAGAGGTTGGAACCCGCGCTTGGCACCGCAAGCCGTCCAAGTTCCGCGTCCGCTCCACCCATGCTTGATTGGAGATCATCACTTTCCTTTACAGAGGAAAAATCGCCCCAACTGCCCAGGAAAATCGGCCGATCTGCTGAAGAACATGCCGATTTTTCTGGGTGATCTCCCCTTCGTCCATGTGCTTGGATCTTGTACCTTCAATAGTTCCATGAGGCCTTCACATGACCTCCAACATCTCGTCACACACGACAATCAACAAGATCTAGCACCCAAAACACAAAAGAAAAACAAAGCACACCAAGAGTGAGATTAAACAAAAGCAAGAAAAAGAAAGGGAAAAATATGTACCAATGGGTTGCCTCCCATTAAGCGCTTCTTTAAGGTCATTAGCTTGACCAAATTCAGGAGCATTTCAATCAAGGTGAAGCGGGGCAATCACTTCCACCGGGGCTCCCGGGATGTACTTCTTCAAACGGTGCCCATTCACCTTGAAGTCACCACAATGATCTCCTCCTATCTCTACCGCTCCATGAGGAAAGATCTTCTTCACCACATATGGCCCGGTCCATCTTGATTTGAGCTTTCCGGGGAAAAGCCGCAGCCTCGAGTTGAAGAGAAGCACCAAGTCGCCTTCACTCAACTCCTTCGGGATGAGGCGCTTGTCATGCCACCTTTTGGTCCTCTCCTTGTAGATCCGGGCATTCTCATAAGCATCCAACCGGATCTCTTCAAGAGCGTTTATGTCAAGCAACCTCTTCTCTCCCGCCTCCTTGAGGTCAAAATTTAGCCACTTAATGGCCCAATAAGCTCTATGCTCCATCTCTACCGGAAGGTGGCAAGACTTGCCATAGACCAACTTGTAAGGACTGGTGCCAATTGGTGTCTTGAAAGCAGTCCTATAAGCCCACAAGGCATCATCGAGCTTCATAGCCCAATCTTTTCTCGTCCTAGAGACCGTCTTCTCAAGTATCCCTTTTATCTCCCGGTTGGAGATCTCCACTTGGCCACTAGTTTGGGGATGGTAAGGTGTTGTCACCTTATGAGTCACCCCATACTTAGCCAAAAGTGCTCCAAAGTTCCTATTGGTGAAGTGCTTCCCTCCATCGCTTATGATCACCCTTGGTGTTCCAAACCTAGGAAAGATCACTCGGTTGAAGAACCGCACCACAACCTTGGCGTCATTTGTAGGAGAGGCGATTGCCTCCACCCATCTTGAAACATAGTCAACCGCCAATAGGATGTAGAGGTTGCCACATGAAGAAGGGAATGGTCCCATGAAGTCCACACCCCACACATCAAATATCTCTACCTCTTGTATGTTGTTCAAGGGCATCTCATTTCTCCTTGAGATGTTGCCCGTCCTTTGGCAAGCATCACAAGCTACCACAAAGCTTTGCACATCCTTGAACAAACTTGGCCAAAAGAAGCCCGATTGCAACACTTTAGCACATGTCTTGTGTGAGCTAGCATGCCCTCCACATGGCAAGGAATGACAATGGCGGCTTACACTCTCCACCTCATCCTCCGGTATGCATCTTCTAAACATTCCATCCGGTTCTCTCTTGAACAAAAGTGGTTCACTCTAATAGTAGTGCCTCACATCCTTGAAGAACTTCTTTCTTTGGGCATATGTCAATCCGGGAGGCACTTCCTCACACACTAGGTAGTTCACAATGTCGGCAAACCATGGCTCACTTCCTCTAGACACTTGGAATAAGCACTCCTCCACCATTTGCAATTGCTCATCCCGGAATGAGTCATCAATCAGGATGTCATCTCTCTCAAGTTCCAATGGTGGGAGTCTACTAAGGTGATCTGCCACGGAGTTCTCGGATCCCTTCTTGTCCCGGATTTCCAAATCAAACTCTTGAAGAAGAAGGATCCACCGAATCAACCTAGGTTTGGCATCCTTCTTTGTAAGGAGGTAACGGATCGCAGCATGATCCGTATATACTATGACCTTCGCTCCAACAAGGTATGAGCGGAACTTCTCAAATGCATACACAACCGCTAGCAACTCTTTCTCGGTGGTAGCATAATTGAGTTGGGCATCATCTAGCGTCTTGCTAGCATAATAAATGGCATGAGTGCGCCCATCTTTTCTTTGCCCCAAAACAGCCCCAATGGCTACATTGCTTGCATCACACATGATCTCAAATGGTAAACTCCAATCCGGAGGTTGCATGATAGGTGCGGAGATCAAGGCGTTCTTCGACCTACAAAAAGCCTCAAGACAATCTTTGGAGAAAACAAATTCAACATCCTTCATTAGTAGGTTAGTAAGAGGATTAGAAACTTTAGAGAAGTCTTGAATAAACCTCCGGTAAAAACCGGCATGCCCTAGAAAGCTCCTTACCCCCTTCACCGAGGTAGGTGGTGGCAACTTCTCTATCGTCTCAATCTTGGCCCTATCAACCTCAATGCCACGGTTAGACACCAAGTGTCCTAACACGATACCTTCACTTACCATGAAGTGGCATTTTTCCCAATTCAAGACAAGATTTGTCTCCTCACATCTTTGCAATACTAATGACAAGTTAGCCAAGCAATTATCAAAGGAAGAACCATAAACAGAGAAATCATCCATGAACACTTCCATGATATTTTTGATGTATTCCGAAAAGATAGCCATCATACACCTTTGGAAGGTGGCGGGTGCATTACACAACCCAAATGGCATTCTCCTATATGCAAAAGTTCCCCATGGACATGTAAATGTGGTTTTCTCTTGGTCATCGGGGTGGATAGGGATTTGGAAGAATCCACTATAGCCATCTAGGTAACAAAAATGGGAATGTTGAGCTAATCTCTCTAGCATTTGGTCAATAAAGGGAAGGGGGAAGTGATCTTTCCTAGAGGCCATGTTAAGCTTCCTATAATCAATACACATCCTCCACCCCGTAACTGTCCTAGTCGGGATTAGTTCATTGTTCTCATTGGTCACTACGGTCATCCCACCCTTCTTAGGTACTACATGAACGGGACTAACCCACTTACTATCCGAGATAGGGTAGATAATTCCCGCATCTAGCAACTTTATGATCTCCTTCTTAACTACCTCTTTCATTATAGGATTTAGCCTTCTTTGATGTTCAATAGAGGGTTTATGATTATCTTCCATCATTATCTTATGCATGCACAAAGAGGGTTTAATGCCAACAAGGTCATCAATGGTGTATCCTATTGCCTTTCTATGTAGTTTCAATTCATTCAACAATTTATCAAGTTCATCATCATTCAAAGATGCATTCACAATCACCGGATAAGTAGAATTTGAACCAAGGAAAGCATACTTTAAATGAGAAGGAAGAGGTTTAAGATCAAGTTGAGGAGGACCTTTTTCGGTTGGAGATGATCCATACAATGTAGGTTGAGATGATCGCAAAGCCATGGAAGCCTCCTTGAAGTCCCTTGATGATTGCTCACATTCAAGTGGTTGGTGCTGAAAGGATTCAGGAAAATCGACCCAGGAGGAAAAATCGGCCGATTTTTCTAGCAGTGGGTCGATCTGAGTTTCTGTTTTTGCAAAACTGGATGAAATTTCAGCACAAGGACAAAAATCGGCCGATTTTGCCCAGGCAGGCCGATTTTTCTGGTAGTTTTTCTCTTCTTCTAGCACTTCAAACCCAACACTTGGTAGCTCGTCCAATGCATTCAAGGCCTTGATTACTTCATTGCTACTCTCCTTAACTCCTTCCTCCATCAAGCTTGAGCTAAGAACCCTCTCAAGTGGATCCTTGAGCAAGATTGAGCTCACAACCTCCCTAGACTCCTCTTCTTCAACTATCACCACTTGTTTCCCTTTAGCATTCTCCTTGGGCAAAGGATCTTTCATGCTCAACCCACTCCTTGTAGTGATAGCCAACACTTGGCCTCTTGGGTTGTCTTCGGTCCTTCCGGGAAGCTTTCCCGGATCTCTATGTGTCTCACCCGCCTTTTGGAACACTTATGCTTCCAAAACCTTTTGAGCTTTAGAAATTGAAGTAACCGTGCTCTCAAGACCACTCAACCTTCCAAGCAATTGCTCAAACATCATTTCGGTTCTATCCTTTGGAGGTTGAGTGAATCCGGATGGAGGTTCTTGTGAAGCCTTTGGTAGTGGAGTTGTGCTTGTGGAAGCGGGAGGGTTTAAGGCTCCATCCGGGTTAGAATAAGAGAACCCGGGATGGTTATGGTTGGGCCGGTAATTGTTGAATTGCCGGTTGTTGTTGAAGTTCCTTGGGCCTTGATAATTGTTGTAATTGCCCCTTCCCATGTAATTCACATCCTCCTCCTTGGAAGATAAGTTAGCTTGTGGAAGCACTTGAGGAGTTGCTTGGTTCTTCAAAGTTGTAGCACACAACTCCCTCAAGGACTTTAGCTCGTTGTTGATGGCGTCAAGCTTGAAGTTGCTCATCGTGACCTCACTCACCTCATATGCTCCCGCCTTTCTCCCTTCACTCTTCCTATGGGAGTATTTCTCAATCACTAGAGCTTGTTTCTCTACAAACTCCCAAGCATCATCCACATGTTTCTTCATGAAAGTCCCACCGGAAAGGGATTGAAGCTTGAATTGGCTATCTTCATCAAGTCCCTTGAAGTAGATCTCCAATAGCTCAATTTTCGGTATGCCATGGTGTGGACAATCTAGGAGAAGATCTTTGAATCTCTCCCAAGACTTAAACAAACTCTCTCTATCATTCATCACGAAGGCATTGATCTTCCCTCTTAACTCGGTAGTCTTGGAAGGTGGGAAGAACTTAGTCAAAAACTCGGTTGTCATCTCCTCCTAAGTACCAACTCGCCCTTGTGGAATAGATTGATACCAAGCTAAGGCTTTGTCCTTAAGAGAGAAGGAGAAAGCCCTAAGCTTATGGTTGTTGCTCTCCAATCTTGGCGGTCTAAGAGTCTCCATCAAAATCTCATAGTTCATCAAATGTTGATGAGGAGACTCTCCTTCCATCCCTCCAAATTGATTATGCCGGATCATTTGTAGAACTTGAGGGCGGAGCTCGTACTTGTGGGCTGCGAGATCTCCTAAGTTCACACCCGGACGGTGTGCTCTTTGTGCCGGATCCATACGTCTCCCCAAAGTTTGTGGTTCTTCAATAGCAATGGGTACAACCCTAACATTCGCCGCCGGCTGCGGTTGTGGTGGTGGAGATGGAGGTTGTTGACGATTAAGCTCTCCTTGTACAAGGGCTTGCCTAATCTCATCAATCTCCCTCCTAGTTGTTTCTTGCCTCTCATTGGCAAGTCTCCTTTCTTCCTCCAACAGCTCATCTCTTAGCCTTATTTGCTCTAAGACTTCATCCAATTCAGCTTGGAGGTCTCTTCCGGCCATCTCTTTTCCCTTTTTAATGCTCTTGGATCTAGATCTAAGGGTTTTCTCCGGTTCGGGATTGAATGGAGCTAAATCCTTGCCACGAGATCTTCGCATACACCTAAAGAGTAAGAGATGTCCTGAAAAGCAAAGACATACACCAAAGAGAGATCAAAAGCAACAAGAAAGATCTACACTATAAATAATCACAAAATGACTTAATCTAGACCTAGTCCCCGGCAACGGCGCCAAAAACTTGTTACGCTTAGGATGTGTGTGTGAATCGCTATAAGCTTTAAATTTATACTCGTTATATTTATCCTAACTCCTAGCGAACCCACAGTGTACGGGACGTTTGTAGTAGGGATAGTATTCCGAGGTCAAACACAAAGACTAAGGTGAAATCGAGTCAAACAATGGTCATAGATAGTGTGGATCTAATCAAAGAGAGGAGTAAGAAATAAAGAAATGAAAAATGATGATATTTTTGGTTGAGTTTTTGTGGTGATCAAGCAAGGATCACAAATCAAGCAAGGCAATAGAACAACTAACAACTCAAGCTAGCAAAACAAACAAGTAACACAAAACACAAGTATATGATCAAGAGAGAAAAGTGGATTCTAGAGGTCAAGATTTCTGGTTATGGCATTGGATTCAAGATTCTAAGGATTCTAAGGACAAGCTGCGGTGTTGGGAAAGAGCATTTCACTAATAGAAGTAATCACCGGGTAGGTCTCTCACTTCACTAGTCCCGCATCTAACTCCTATTACCGGGTAGGTCTCAAGGGGTTAAAGTAGAGAATTCTACACAAACCGGATGCTACTTAAGGGGTAACCCTCTCCTTACCGGGTAAGTCTCGGAATAGGGAAGTCTCAAGCAATAATCCTAGCACACTCGATCCAATAGCGGCTTATGAGGCTCACTACTACCTAGCATTCATCATCGTAGGTATCTAAGGTCGGAAATCATCGGGTAGATCTCTTCCCTCACTTAGATCGATAGCATTAGGTGATCCTAAGCTAAATTAGACTTAATAAACACTAGGATTTAACAACCTAACACCCTAACATACAGATTCATCATTTAAAGAGCAACAGGAGAATAAATCGGGTGGATCTTAAATAAATCGGCCGATCTGGCATGATGAACAGCCCGATTTTTCTTCCTGGAATGGGTTTCATGCATACAAATCATCCTAAACTGACATATAAGTCCATCCTATCATCACCCAAGCCATAACCGTCAATCCATCACTCTAGAATCACTATAAACTAGCCAATAATATGCATATCAAGATCCAAAATCATCATATAAGCATACATGGTTCTCATAGATGGATAATGAAAGATAAGCAAGCAAAATCAATAAATCTCGACTGAATCTAAGTTGTAGCAAGCCTTACAAACTCTCAAATGAGGATTCAAAACGTTCCTAACAACTTTGCAATAGTTCTTCAATCAAAAACCTTAAAAATCACTCAAATCCTCACTATTACTCTTAGAATGGTGTTCTTCTTCTTCCTTCAATCCTTGAGAGCTTTTCTTCTCCTCCAAATCTTGCCTCCAATGGATCAGCTGTGAATGAGAATGTGGGAGAGGAGAGATCCTCAACAACAACCTGCAGGACCACTTATATTCTCCACCAAGAGCAAGGCCGGACAAGAGATCGTGGGACACGTGGCTTAAGCTGTCAAAGGCCCAAAAATCGACCCAGTAGGAAAAATCGGCCGATTTTCCTGGGTGTAGGTCGATTTTCTTCAACAGAAGCATGCTATGATCGTCTAGCCATG
The DNA here is from genome assembly GCA_033239125.1 of Fagopyrum homotropicum. Lineage (NCBI taxonomy): Eukaryota > Viridiplantae > Streptophyta > Magnoliopsida > Caryophyllales > Polygonaceae > Fagopyrum > Fagopyrum homotropicum. The sequence continues at coordinate 68,922,660 of BSWB01000005.1, forward strand.
AGTTGCTCCATTGCTTGCACCAATAGTGGTATTTGTGTCCTTTGTTGCTCCAATTGTGCTCCTCCAAAGCTTTGGATGTGTACCACCATGAGGCTTTGCCCTCTAATGTATCGGTTAATGTCTAAAAGACCCCCGAAATACCTACAAAGCAATACACAAGTCCGTGTAGACGTCTATCTCGACAAAATACGTGAATTGAGTGCAAACGTCGTGAATTAGTGCTAAACCATGCATGAATGAGTGAGAAATCTATCTAAATGATTACCTAAACCTAAGTCATAAATCGTGTTATCAATTTAGCGCATAAAATATTCTAATGAAACTCTCTTTCAAAACTAAGGTTTAAACTCGTAAAAGCATTTTCCAAGAATTTATACAATTTTAGAAATTTGGGTCATAAACCACAAATTAAATCCTTGGGCCATATTCCGAAAATAATCCAACAAAGGGCATTATATATAGTGTATATAAATTTAAGAATATCCTCGTAATTAAAATCCAAGGTTAAAAAACCGCTAACGCATTTTCCGGGCAAATAATACAACTCTAGAAACTTTGGTCATATTCTGTAATTTTAAAACTTGGCAATTTTCAGCAATTATATAAGCAAGGGCATAATTTTTGAATTCTAAAAGTTAGGACATAAAACGTAAATGAGAAATACAGGGTAGATTTTGTAATTACTCAAAATTTGAGGGGGCCCAATTTCAAACACGTAAAAGGGTTTCATAACCCTACTCTTCAGATCATCGATTGAAGGCTGCGCAAGCAATGGCTGAAGCATCGACAGGGGCGAAGGGACGGCTAGGCGACGGCGGCTCTGATGGGCTCCCTCTGGTGGCTGCAGCGCCGATCTCTAGCGACCTCGACGGTGGTTGTAACGCCCCAAAATTTTAGGGCGTTTTCGATTTTTACTTTATTATTTGTTATCGATATTTTATTAGATTGAATATTTTATTAAAAGTATTTTAATACGTAAAATATGTTTCCGAGTATATTTATATTTTTTTTTGGATACGTTCACATAGCTTCGTATTATTATTTTCGGAAAAGTCGGGAACGTCTTCCCGATCCGAAAACCCCGTTCAGTGTATTTCGAACAAGTTATTTCCACCTTTCTTTGTCCCTTATTTTATTTTATTCTTATTTATTTTATTTTATCTTTATTATTTCGGCCTATTGGCCTTCTCCATTTTTTTTTATGCCTACCGATGAGCTGCTGCTACTCCCGCCCAGCCCTGCTGCTCCTAGTTGACCCTAGTCCGACTTCTCGTTCTCTCTCGTACCCGACCCCTCGTCATCTCTGTCCTGTGCAACCTCTCTAACTTCCCTCAGCTCTTCACTCCCTGCACATCCCTGAAGAGATCTTATGCCTCCTTTGTCACTCAACAACCTCTCCTTCCCTTCATTTCCCCCGCTGAAGCCTTCCTGCACTCAACAGCCACGCCGGAGGGGCGTCAACCCAAGCCGCCAGGAAGGAAGGTCAGCGTCTGCAGCCACCGGAGGGAGCCTGGGAGCTCTGTCCTCGCCTCGCCGCTACCGGAGCAGCCCACGCAGCCTCTCGAGCAGTCTACTTCTTCCTTGTAGCTTGCTTCTCCTTTGCAACAGTTGGCTGAGGGAGTCGATTCCTTCACACACCGGAAAGCCCGTACCGCCTCGCTATGCCGCATCCAGAGAGCCCACCAGAGAACCCTGCATCCTGCACCGATTCACCGGGAGCAGTCGCCGCAAACAACGTTGGAGCCCTTCGCCAGCCTCTCCGCAGCCTCCGCTAGAATCAGACGACGCCAACGCCACCGGAAAGGAGCCTGCTTGTCTCTCCTCTGTGCCTCCAATCCCCTGTCGATCCATCTCTAAAAAGAGTGGAGACGGCAGCATCAGCCGGAATTGTAGCCGCCAAGACGCCGGAATCCGCTGGGCCACCTCCCTCGCTCAACCGGTCACCGAATCCTGGATTCGCCGCCCTCGTCGCCCGCCTGGGTTGCCGCCGCCTGCTTCCTGTTTCCTCCTTCCCCAACCGATATATCGACTAAGAAGAAGACTGTTTAGGGTTTTTATTAAATCGGACCCCCTTGATTTATGGGTAATTGCAGTTTATACCCATACTTTGAATTTACATATTTTACCCACATTTTGGAATCTTGCATTTATATCCTTCGCTGGAAAATTACAGAGTATGACCCTAATTCACATTTTCAGAATATGACCCAAGTTTATGAATTTGTTCATCTTTGCCCTAAAAATGTATTTGTCGATTTTAAACTCGGGTTTCAATTAGGGGATATTCTTATATTTGTATATACTACATATTATGCCTTTGTTGGATTGATTTCGGTTTACGGGTCAAGTTTTTAATCAAGACATTTATGACCAAGTATCTTGTATTGTACTTTTACCCCGGAAGGGAATTACGGGATTTTAAAGTTGACATTTGAAAAACGAGTTTTACCTTTGGGTTATACATTATATATATTGAAAATCAAATTTAGCATATAAGCTAAATTTCCTTAGCTTTTGTTTTAGGTCCGGAAGCGCCGGTATAGACCAACGAATCCTTTCTCCACATCCGTAGATCGTCCTCCGCCATCGACCCTGTGTGAGTACCTCTTTCTCGATTTAGTTATGTTTAGTATTAGTATCATGCTAGGTTGGATCTAGCATAACTTAGAGTGAATGCCAAGTAGTGGCCTTGAACCTTAGGTGAGTTTTGAGGATTTATGATCGTTATAAGGCTTGAGGTGTGAATGTTATCTTGTGAGAATTGTAGGGCGTTGAGTGTTTGGGTTGATCTTGTGAGCTTATGAGGATTGAGATTATGATTGTATGTTCTTGTTGAGATTGTGGAGATTAGGAAGAGAGTATCCTAATATGTGTTGTGATGGTTATGACCTTGTGAGATTGTGAGGATTAGGAGTCGTTATCCTATCATGGTTATGGTTTATGATCTTGCGAGATCATTGGGACTAGAAGTCTTAGGACTTCTAGTATGTGAGAGAGATGTTGATTGTGTGCCTTGTTTTGACCAGGCTTTGAGTGTCTTCCTACGGGAAGTTGAGAGCGGGATATAGCGGGATTATCTTTGGGACGAGGTAAGTCTCCGGACTTACTTAGCTCGTATTCTATGTATTAGATTCGATGCGTGTTTGGTGGTGTGTGTTTTATCGCTTTCATTATAACTTATAAAACCGGAATTAGGATTACCGACCTTTATATATTATTTGGCCCAAGTGTATGATAACGGGCGGTGACAACTTGTCTAGCTCTTGCGTAGAGTTAGGAGGTTCTTGGCGACTAGCCCGTGTGGTTAGACGGTCGGAGGCATCCACCGTGCCATGCGGTAAGTGGGGACCGAGGCGAGTTTCGGGAGATTCTCGTGTCACAAAAGAAGTTGAATTAGAACGGGATACGACTTAATAATAAAAAGATAATAAACCGGACTTGTGTGATTTGGTGTACAATGTGTGTTATGTTGATTTACTTGTGTTTGTGCCTTTCACCTTGATTCTAATGCTTCGAATATTAGCTAACGGTTTTATACCGATCGTTGTAGATTGTCTTGCAGGTTAGGAATGCGGCCGAGAGATCCGGAAGAGTGGACAGCCGGGGTTCCGTACATTTTAGGAGTGGGTTTTGGTTAGAGTCGAGTTGTATATTATTCATGTATATTGTATATCGCGTGGTGGCATTTGGCCCTTGGTGTTGCTTATCGGCTGAAGTCTTTTGTTGTTTCTTTCGGGTTTCCTTTCATTGCATAAAAATGTATTTCAGTTTTGGCCTTTATTTGTGCCTTGTTGTAAGATCCGGTGAAATTGTTGTCAGGCTAAGGGTCGGGACCCATTGTGAGGTCCCAACCCGTAGCGCCCCGAGTCCCGCGGATTCGGGGTGTTACAAAAGTGGTATCAGAGCCCTAGGTTGACAACAATGGCACTCGCAATCTTCTAAAGGCCGAATAAGGAATAAACAGAACCCCACGGGTTCTGAGTTTTCGTTTTCAAAATCACATGCATGAGTCGGGGTAGAATGTACGGACCACCACTCCTTCCGCGGATCTCGGCAGCATAGTTTATTGGACTTGATATGTATATGTATATATGTATATATGTATATTATATGAGGTTTGTAGTTATGCATGATAGAATTTATGTGTATCTTTGTGATTGTATGTTGCATGATGAACTGGATATATGTTTATTGTTATATATGTGGACGGCTATATGTTTTGGGACCTTATATTGTGGATGAAATGTTGGATGTATTATATTGGTAGTGATATGGACATAGGATTTATATAGTTATGTATACGTATTCTTATTATATATAGTAGTAGCATATGGAGTTACGGGACCTAATAGAAAAGATGATAAGTATAGTATCATCACCTTTAAAGACAATGTGGTTGGCTTGAGATAGCGTTCATATGTGGAGGAGTACACTCAATTATCGAGTTGAGCAGTTCGTGTTAACAAACACCATGACGTTCTCGGATTCCTTTAAAAGGATGGTGAAGAGGAGGATTAGAGATGACATAAACAAAGGACAAATGAGTAGAAAGAAGAACTCGAGACGACTTAAGAGAATCAAGATGGAAACAATACAAGAAAAGGAAGCAACATTAAAGTGTAGAAGTGGTTATAAAGAAACCGGGATTGAACGACAACGTGACCAATAGATATAACGAGTATAAATTCTTCGAGAAGATACGTGGACAACTAAAGATGCGAATCGAGGAGAAGATGGGTATATTCTAACAAGGTTAAAGGTGACATTCCATTAAGATGCAAAGCTTTCCTTAGACGTTTCTAAGCATTGGAGTTAAGATGAGAGAAGTGAATGAAACATGTGAGAAGGATTTAAAATTCCGTAAGTTAAGTTACGAGGTACCAAAAAGTAAAGTTACAACATTACTAGAGCTATAAGAAGAAGGGCATGGTGGGGAGTCACGTGGAGTTGACCGATTTTCATTATGATGATAAGACTAAGAAGCACCAAGAAGGAGGAAGTGTGTATAAATGATGATCCTAAGAAGATGAAAGCCGAAACAAGGAACTTTGATCGAAAGACTTAAGATACCAATCAAGAGGAACATGAACGGACGATATATGAGGCTAGAATTTTGGTGAAGGTGTACTTGAAGGACAACATGGAATAATGGTTAGGTCTATGAAAGGGAGTTATATGAAACAAGGCCAAGAAGATATAGTTACCTTATAAAGAAGAGGAAGCATGGAATGAGGAAAGAACTAACGGAGTTTAAGGTAAAGTACCCCGACGAGGGTAGCCTTCATGAGAAGTGTAGTAGAATATAAGTTGCTGACTTCGGAGAAGGTCAGTTATAAGCTAATTGGTGACAACCAAGAACGCGCATGTGCGAGTTGTCTATTGGTGAGTGTAGAAAGGGGATGAGTAAAGAAGATTATGGGCATACAAAGGGATTTGGATGACCTTATGCGACCTTTGAAGGTCATGGAATTAGCATATGGGAGAACGACACGAATTAGAGGTTTTAAAGTTTGACCACGGTAAAGGGGAAGTAGTGAATCAAGAAGAAGGTAAGGTGTCATGGAGGTGGTACGTAAACGGGAGTATATAGAGGGTGCAGGGTATGAAATGGATGATATATTACTGCGGGCAAGAGATAAGTCAAGTTTCTAGACTCACACGGAAGAGACATGGTGGTTATGACGTGAAAGAGAGGACCTAGATTAGGGCAACACTTCAAGCTTAGAGTTATAATGTGAGTGCTTGGTGAGGTAATGAGTGGATCTTTCAGTGGTTGTGGTTGGGGATTTTCGCCTAGCGTTCTCCCCATGGCATATTGGTACGGTTGTGAAGTTGTTCATGGAATCTCAAGAGATGCATAAGGTGACCAACAAGAGTAAGAGAAGACCAAAATTTTGAAGTTCGATGTCGACATGAGATGTACGAGAAGTATATGAAAGCTTGAGATTAAGAGCCTCCGTTGTTGGATTGACGTTGTAAAAAGGAAATGAAGTGAGTTTTACACCTACTTAAAGGAAAGATGTTTATAGTGCAAGCTTACGTAAAATGCAAGCAGAGTTTCCCATATGTTGGAGAGTATAGTGGAAAGCGAAGAAGATGAGGTCAATTGTTTTGAAGCACGGTTAAGTCATGTAGTTTGGGTCCTTATGGCTACACATAAGTGAGAAACATTAGAAGATTTTTACAATCATGTTATCAGAGAGGGGGAAGGAGATTAAGTTAAAGGAATACTTAAATAAAGTCCCAAGAGTTAAAAGACTCGAGCAAGTCTCTGGATTTCAGGAAATGAAGAATCTTTGAAAGAGAACGGTCAACATTGTAGCTACAAATAGAACAACATACGTGTTAAAGGACGTCACCTCAATAGATCGAGGTAGATCAATTGTGTCACGACCACTTGTAAAGTTTTAAGACAAGGTTGTGTGGGTCCTACGTTATGTGACGAAAGAGGAAAAGACGAAAACCGAGATATCACGGATTCCAATATGTCAGAATGTGGAATTTTCCACTAGGGTCGAGCTTGATTTATTTCCGGTGTCAAAGGCGCCGTAAGAAATAACACTTGTGCAGAGACATAAGTTGTGGAAGCAAGTGAAGGAGCAATTGCAAGAACTTAATGATAAGATTTCATTAGAATTAGTGAAATGTCACGGAGAACACCAGACGTTATCTTAAACTCTTGATTTGAAGTTGTTATGGAGAACCCCAATTTGTGAAAAGTGAGACGGTTATCTCCGTTGTACATCAATTACCGTGATTTGAACAGGATAATGGTGAAGGACAAGTATCCCTCACAATGAATTGACAATTTACTCGACCGGTCACGAGGGTCAGTAGTCGCTCCTAAAATTGATTTTAGGTCTGATGGCCACCAATGGAGAATTCAAGATCAGGATATCGCAAACACGACATTCCGTACAAGGATGGTCACCATGAGCCTGTCATGATGTAATCTGGGCTTACTAATGCCCCGTATAAGATATTTTGGTTCACTCTCGAAGAAGAGAGAAGTTGTATGACAGTTGTCTCGAGATGGCAAACCCCGAAGGATGGAGAAGAAGTTACCAGTTATCTTAGAAGTGTTGAGCTTTACTAGATATGTGAAGGGAGGAGTTGTGTAACACCTTTTATGGTAACCTACTACGGATGATAATGAAGTATGGAATGAGACAAAGAATAGTCAATAGAGTTGCTGAGAGTTAAGAGCGGAGTTATTGGTGCAACTGTTTCGACTTAACTTGAGGTATTATGGGTTTGAAGTGGATAAGTGATTCTCCAAGGCAGGGTCTTGATTGAGGATTGAGTAACGATGTAAAAGTAATAGCATACGTGTCTCGTTAGTAGAAACAGTGTGAAGTAAAGTACTTCCTTCATTTATTGGAACTTACAACAAGATTGAGAAGATGTAATATCAAAGTTCGGTTTAGCGGGACCAATTAAGAAAGTTTGACCTTCTATGTTAGAGGAAATAAAAGAGAAACATAATGGAAATGCTGCACTGAGAAAGACCCGAGAATGAAGTTGAGTTCCGATATATCGGACCTTTTTAAGCTCTTGGCGCGAGTTCGAGAAGTGGCTTACCGGTTGGCGTAACCGCCAAGAGAAGAGAGTATACACACGGTGTTCATGTGTATCAATCGAGAGAGTACATACACGACTCGAGACAGATTGTCAGTTATGCTGATGTAGTCGCAGACGAAAAACCGAAGGGACTAATAGGAAGACGGGGTATAATATCTTTGGTTGAGTTTTACGCCGAGTTAGTAGCTTTGATAGAATCGACGTTTAGACCTAGTTCTTCCCTTAAGTTATTTGTGTTTTGTGTGATGTTATATGTTGGTTTGTGCCTGTGAGGGAATGTGTTTTATGTCCGGTTATATTTGTCGCGATGGTGGTTGGAGCAGTTTGTGTATATAGATTAAAAGGTATAAAAGCCTTCCTAGTTGTGAGTTTATACCTCGGCCTTAGAGACCGAGAATTTCGGCGTGTGACAAGTTTCGGGACGAAACTTATTTTTTAGGGGGATCTAATGTAACGCCCCAAAATTTTAGGGCGTTTTCGATTTTTACTTTATTATTTGTTATCGATATTTTATTAGATTGAATATTTTATTAAAAGTATTTTAATACGTAAAATATGTTTCCGAGTATATTTATATTTTTTTTTGGATACGTTCACATAGCTTCGTATTATTATTTTCGGAAAAGTCGGGAACGTCTTCCCGATCCGAAAACCCCGTTCAGTGTATTTCGAACAAGTTATTTCCACCTTTCTTTGTCCCTTATTTTATTTTATTCTTATTTATTTTATTTTATCTTTATTATTTCGGCCTATTGGCCTTCTCCATTTTTTTTTATGCCTACCGATGAGCTGCTGCTACTCCCGCCCAGCCCTGCTGCTCCTAGTTGACCCTAGTCCGACTTCTCGTTCTCTCTCGTACCCGACCCCTCGTCATCTCTGTCCTGTGCAACCTCTCTAACTTCCCTCAGCTCTTCACTCCCTGCACATCCCTGAAGAGATCTTATGCCTCCTCTGTCACTCAACAACCTCTCCTTCCCTTCATTTCCCCCGCTGAAGCCTTCCTGCACTCAACAGCCACGCCGGAGGGGCGTCAACCCAAGCCGCCAGGAAGGAAGGTCAGCGTCTGCAGCCACCGGAGGGAGCCTGGGAGCTCTGTCCTCGCCTCGCCGCTACCGGAGCAGCCCACGCAGCCTCTCGAGCAGTCTACTTCTTCCTTGTAGCTTGCTTCTCCTTTGCAACAGTTGGCTGAGGGAGTCGATTCCTTCACACACCGGAAAGCCCGTACCGCCTCGCTATGCCGCATCCAGAGAGCCCACCAGAGAACCCTGCATCCTGCACCGATTCACCGGGAGCAGTCGCCGCAAACAACGTTGGAGCCCTTCGCCAGCCTCTCCGCAGCCTCCGCTAGAATCAGACGACGCCAACGCCACCGGAAAGGAGCCTGCTTGTCTCTCCTCTGTGCCTCCAATCCCCTGTCGATCCATCTCTAAAAAGAGTGGAGACGGCAGCATCAGCCGGAATTGTAGCCGCCAAGACGCCGGAATCCGCTGGGCCACCTCCCTCGCTCAACCGGTCACCGAATCCTGGATTCGCCGCCCTCGTCGCCCGCCTGGGTTGCCGCCGCCTGCTTCCTGTTTCCTCCTTCCCCAACCGATATATCGACTAAGAAGAAGACTGTTTAGGGTTTTTATTAAATCGGACCCCCTTGATTTATGGGTAATTGCAGTTTATACCCATACTTTGAATTTACATATTTTACCCACATTTTGGAATCTTGCATTTATATCCTTCGCTGGAAAATTACAGAGTATGACCCTAATTCACATTTTCAGAATATGACCCAAGTTTATGAATTTGTTCATCTTTGCCCTAAAAATGTATTTGTCGATTTTAAACTCGGGTTTCAATTAGGGGATATTCTTATATTTGTATATACTACATATTATGCCTTTGTTGGATTGATTTCGGTTTACGGGTCAAGTTTTTAATCAAGACATTTATGACCAAGTATCTTGTATTGTACTTTTACCCCGGAAGGGAATTACGGGATTTTAAAGTTGACATTTGAAAAACGAGTTTTACCTTTGGGTTATACATTATATATATTGAAAATCAAATTTAGCATATAAGCTAAATTTCCTTAGCTTTTGTTTTAGGTCCGGAAGCGCCGGTATAGACCAACGAATCCTTTCTCCACATCCGTAGATCGTCCTCCGCCATCGACCCTGTGTGAGTACCTCTTTCTCGATTTAGTTATGTTTAGTATTAGTATCATGCTAGGTTGGATCTAGCATAACTTAGAGTGAATGCCAAGTAGTGGCCTTGAACCTTAGGTGAGTTTTGAGGATTTATGATCGTTATAAGGCTTGAGGTGTGAATGTTATCTTGTGAGAATTGTAGGGCGTTGAGTGTTTGGGTTGATCTTGTGAGCTTATGAGGATTGAGATTATGATTGTATGTTCTTGTTGAGATTGTGGAGATTAGGACGAGAGTATCCTAATATGTGTTGTGATGGTTATGACCTTGTGAGATTGTGAGGATTAGGAGTCGTTATCCTATCATGGTTATGGTTTATGATCTTGCGAGATCATTGGGACTAGAAGTCTTAGGACTTCTAGTATGTGAGAGAGATGTTGATTGTGTGCCTTGTTTTGACCAGGCTTTGAGTGTCTTCCTACGGGAAGTTGAGAGCGGGATATAGCGGGATTATCTTTGGGACGAGGTAAGTCTCCGGACTTACTTAGCTCGTATTCTATGTATTAGATTCGATGCGTGTTTGGTGGTGTGTGTTTTATCGCTTTCATTATAACTTATAAAACCGGAATTAGGATTACCGACCTTTATATATTATTTGGCCCAAGTGTATGATAACGGGCGGTGACAACTTGTCTAGCTCTTGCGTAGAGTTAGGAGGTTCTTGGCGACTAGCCCGTGTGGTTAGACGGTCGGAGGCATCCACCGTGCCATGCGGTAAGTGGGGACCGAGGCGAGTTTCGGGAGATTCTCGTGTCACAAAAGAAGTTGAATTAGAACGGGATACGACTTAATAATAAAAAGATAATAAACCGGACTTGTGTGATTTGGTGTACAATGTGTGTTATGTTGATTTACTTGTGTTTGTGCCTTTCACCTTGATTCTAATGCTTCGAATATTAGCTAACGGTTTTATACCGATCGTTGTAGATTGTCTTGCAGGTTAGGAATGCGGCCGAGAGATCCGGAAGAGTGGACAGCCGGGGTTCCGTACATTTTAGGAGTGGGTTTTGGTTAGAGTCGAGTTGTATATTATTCATGTATATTGTATATCGCGTGGTGGCATTTGGCCCTTGGTGTTGCTTATCGGCTGAAGTCTTTTGTTGTTTCTTTCGGATTTCCTTTCATTGCATAAAAATGTATTTCAGTTTTGGCCTTTATTTGTGCCTTGTTGTAAGATCCGGTGAAATTGTTGTCAGGCTAAGGGTCGGGACCCATTGTGAGGTCCCAACCCGTAGCGCCCCGAGTCCCGCGGATTCGGGGTGTTACAGTGGTAGACGGAGGAGGCTTCACTGGTGGATTAAAGCGGCGAAGCTCCCCTCTGTTTTCTGCGATGGTCGCCTCTTCGATTGCGTTCCGGTGGAGATCAGAAGCCAGCGTCGTCGAGAAGATGATGAGAGCGTGGAGGCTGCAGGTCGATATAGAGGGCTCGATATATGGAGGAGAGAGAGGTAGGTGGTGTTGCATAGATCTTCGGAAATGGATCGACTATCCGGACACTTTGATCAGCTTCAGCAACGCAGTGATGTGGTTCGAGGAGAGGGGTTTCGAGTAATGCATGAAGGCACTTCCCTTCTCGTTCCTGGCAGTGGTGCGATGGGGACTCTTGGCAGGCGAAGGCGGATGAAGGGTTGCACTGTGACGAGGAAGACGAAGAGATCCCAGAGAAGGGAGAGGGGAGTCGGTTAACAGGCGAGTACAAGGAGGTTGATGAGGATCGATTCGAGCGAAGCAACGACGAGGAAGGGAGAGATGAAGGTTGGGCTTGCTTGCGAAGCAGTCGGGTAGCAGTTGCTTGCTTGTGGAGGTGAAAGAATGGTGTTGAGTGGTGAGGTGAGTTGCTCGGTGGTGGCGTGGGTGAGGCGGCGAAACAGAGAGGGAGTTGGTGAATGAAGTAGCTTGCGTGAGAAATGTGCACTGGGCGGGTAAGTCATCAGTGCTGGACTGCACATACCTTCTTTTCTTTTACACGCAAAGAAGAAAGAGGGTAAAAAAAACAAAATAATTAAAATAAAATAAAGAGTAAAAAGTGTGAAGGAGTAACTCGATTAAAGTCATTCGGAACGGGATTTTCGAATCGAAAAATTTTCCGGACTTTTTCCAAAAGTTAAAATACGGAATAAATAAATAAAATCGCAAAAATATATTTTGCGATATAGAAGTCATTCTCGTAAATTATTTACGAAATTAAACAATATTATATATATATAGGGGTAATAATATATATCGATATTTATATACTCAAAAATTTTATTTACAACGTAAATTACTCGTAGAAATATTTAAGCTAATAAATATCGATAAAAGCCGGAAAAATAAATATTGTAAACGCGCCAAAAATTTTGAGCGTTACACTAAGAAATTAAACGGAATAAAATTTCCGGATATTACAGATGGGATGAATTTGGTTAGGGTTTTTTTGTAATTTAACAGGTTGTCATTATTGGGATAAAATTTTAAAAATTTTATTGATTGAAGGTTTTTGGAGATAAAATTTTAAAATTTATTAGAATTTTTAATTATTTTGAAAGAAAAAATAAATAATTATATTATTTTTTAATTTTTTACCCCAATATTTCATAATGGGGCCAAATAATTTGGTTGTTGGCGTCCGCAACGTAGCCGTCGCCAATGGTACCTTTTATTAGCCACGGTAAAGATTAACCGACGCCAATTACATGACTATTAGCGATGGTCCTATGCCGCCGACGCAAATAATTGGTATTTTCTGCCACGCTGATGTTGCCGTCGTTGTGCCGTCGCGAAATAAAGATCAATGGCGACGACAAGGGTTTACCGTCGCCAACAAGCGTGGTCTATTGAATTATATTTTGTAGTTAATTTGGTAATATTGCAGTTTTGGCCAATTACTTGTTATTTGTAGTTTTGGCCCATGTTCTTGAATTTATGCATATATACCCTTGCAGAATTAATTTTGGAAAAATGGCGCAAGTTTCCAGAATTTGATTTTATGCCCTGCTGAAATATATTTTACGGTCTTGACCAAAGGTTAATTTCAGAATATTACTTTAAGTTCTTTAGTCCGTATTTACGGCCCGGAAAGTTGATTGCGATTTTGACCCATGTTATAAAAATTGTATAGTTTGCCCGGAAAATGTAACTACGGTTTTAACCTTGGGTTTTAGTTACGGGATACTCTTATATTATTATTCACGATATATTATGTCTTTGTTGGATAAAAAATTCGATTTATGGCCGAAAGTATTATTTTCGGTTTCATGACCAAGTTCCTAGAATTTCATATTTTAACTGGAAGGGTTTTGCGGGATTTAACGTGGCCATTTGAAACCGGGATTTTCTTAGAATTATATAATATACACACACATTATATATCTTCCGATCAAATTTAGCGTACGAGCTAAATTTGTCTAGTTTTGGTGTTAGGTTCGGAAGCGTCCCGATAAAGACCTAAGGAGTCCAAGTCGACATCCATAGACCGTCTTCCGTCTTTTGACATCATTTAGTTACCTTTTTCCTCGGTCTAGTTATGTTTAGTATTAGTAGCATACTAGGATGAATCTAGTATAACTTAGTGGAAATGTCAAGTAGTGCCCTTGAACCATATATAGAGGTGGATGTTTATGAGTATTGTGATGTTTCGGTACAATCATAGGATGATCTTCGGGATTTGGTGTTGGACCTAGCATGCTAGGGTTGGAAATGCTAGGATTTGGTGTTGGACATAGGATGAATCTAGCTTGTTGGTTAGTTATTGATTGTGTGCCTTGTCTGAGTAGGTGTTTGTTTGGGGTCAAATTTCATGAATTTTGATAATTTATTATTTGATGTAAATTACTTGAAATTTAGTTCCATTCTATACATGTGATCAATTTCTCTAAAGTTGTCAGGTTTGCTAGCATGATCTATTTATATATAATTTGGGCCCAAGTCTAATAAATATTAGACAAATTTAGAGGTAATTGAGCTTAAACCTTTAAAGTCCAAATTCTAATTAATTAGAATAATTAGTTAGAAATTGAGGAAAATGATGAAGAAAATGTAGGAGTTTTGGAACGGAGCATTCAATCTATTATACTTACTAAAATAGAGCACGGGTTGATGACGTGGCGCGCTGTGGACGCAGGATTTTTGAAATTGAGCTCCCACAATTAAAGTCAATAAATCTTTAAAATTATTATTCTATTTTTTAAAATATAAAATCTTTTATTATTAAAATAATAATTTTATAGAAAAATAATTAATTAAAATAAAATTTTTAATACACCAATAAGCATTATAATCCAAAAAAAAAAACAAAAGAGTTGTTAAATACAAAAAAAAATTGTAATATAAAATTGTTAACCATTGACCAAGAAAAAATCCTCAAACTCATTACATAATCGGAAATAAATAAAAATGTTGTTATATATATATAATAATATTATTATTCTATTAAGTATGCCCATAATATAATCTCATTTAGTAAATTTATCCTTAATAAAGTAATGTTGGTAAGTCGATTAGATTAGAGAAGTATACAAAACAAAAGCACGTAAAAAAACCAATTTCACAATATTCTTTCTCATTTTTTTCAAAACCCGCACAAGGTGCGGATATTATACTAGTTCCCTTCAATATAAGAGGGAATCTTTAAAAAAAAAGTAATTAATTATAATTGTGGGTTAGTGGGAAGTTAAAAAAAAATAACTTCTGCAAACTCCCTTAAACTTCTCCACTCTCTTCTTGTATAATGAATGAAAGGATTTTTCCTCTTGGTGCCCTCAAGGTTTGGACTTTTCCTCTTGGTATCCACTAAGTTTTAAAATTCCTCTTGCTGCCATCATGGTTCTATTTGTTTCCTCTTTATACCAATTCTTAATATATTACATTTAAATTTAATATAAAATAACTAAAAATCAGAAAAATAAATTAAACATAGATTATGACTCATTACATTTGAAACTAATAAATTTATAATAATAGTATTTTTGTAAAAATATTTTTCTAATAAAAAAAAAGTAAAGTAAAATAAAGATAACTTTTATTTTTGAAATAAAAAATATCAAAAATAAATTAAAATTTTTTTTTTTAGAGTCCAAAAAATTAAACATATTTTTTTAAGAAAATTAATTTTCTATAACTTATTTTAATTTGAAAATAACAATATTAATTTTTTTATGTGTTAATTTAATTTTTTTTATAATATACTTTTCCATAATCTTAAAATTAAAAAAGAATATATTTTTTTAAAAATTTCGAATTAATATTATATATAATTTAAATTCAAAATAAATAAAATTTTATTATATTTTAATTCTCTAGACTCTTAATAAAATTTCAATAAAATTTTTTTTATTTAATTATATATATATATATATATATTTAAATAGAAAGTAAAAAGTAAAGAAAAATATTTTAATTCAAAAATAAAAACTATATTTATTTCAAAATATATATATATATAGATTTTAGTTCCGGTGAGGAGGAGCCTTGTGGATAGGAATTAGGAGACATGTGAACCATTGGATGAGATTTAAATCAACGGCTCTCACACACTTGTCATTAATGGCATTTTGGTAAATATAGTTAAAATTTTGCAAACAATAAAAAATAGGTTTAGACTTCTTCTCTTGACTCGCACACGCAGACAGATGTCATTCTTCTTCTCACATACGCCATTCTTCTTCTCCTTCTTGGCTCTTAACAATAGAATTAGGATTTGCTTCGATTTTCATTGAAACAATGGTTAAATCAAAGAGAAACGACTATTGAGGTATGTTTTTTTGCTCAATTTGTACTCTTAATTTTAGGTTTTTACTCTTTTCATATTTGGTGTTGGTTACCTTTGATTTTGTGGTTCAAATCAAATTTGTTCGTTTTATTGTTGTGTTTGATAGTTTTCATTGCGAAAATGCATGTATATATATATGTTGAGTTGGTTCAAGTCATCCAATTGCATAATCTATATGTTGCTTCTAATATGCACGCAAGGTATTCGACAAAATGCCTCATAGAAATTTTAAATATTAAAAGGAGTGGTTCGGATACAGTTTACTTTGGATCTACAACCATGGCTGATATCCAAAACAATTTGCTATTCCAATATATGTTTTCTCAAACAAAAGAAATTTATGACTACTAGTATAGCTACCACAACCACGAGAGATTATATTATGAACATGAGTGCCTTTGAAATTGTAAGTAAGAGACTGATGACCCGCTGTTCAGATTATAAAGATCTAGTTGATTGCTTGCTCCTTTAGTTTCATGATTTGTGATCAATGTTCTTAATCATCATAATCCTAGCTAGATTTGTCTAGATTTAGTTTTGCAAAGAGCCACATCAAACAAAATATAGTATCAATTTGGATGTTCAAACTGGTTACTTAACAATCATACTTTGATGTTCAGCTGCCTAGAATAGCAGGTCTAACTTTCACCCACACTTTGCTCATAATCTCCCTCTTGAAGAAATGAGCTTACTTTCCTCACTTACCTCTTCAAACAACATTGCCCTAACCTCACATAACACTTAATGTGGTTTGTTGTTGGATGAGAATTTAAACTAGTTTGACCATCAATATTATCTGAAGCGTAGATAGAGCACCACGAGTTACATTGGGCGATGTTCCAAAGACAAATTTTGAAGAGATCCCAAGATTGGTAAAATTCTAAAAAATTGTTATATTATTCAATATCAATTTTTTTACCGTCATATATGTTAATTTTTTATTAGCATATATTTTATGTTTAACATACATTGTATATATCTTGTTTGTGTAGAAAAAATATTTTTGGATTACCTGGGGTTTCATTCTGCAAAAAATACGGGATGTTAAGGAGCATGGATCCGAAATTCGTATCTTTACCATGGGCAACTCACAAGCCAAATGATGATTCCGCAGTATATGCCATGAGACACATGCATATATGGGAGGTGGAACCAAAAATTGGAAAGTTGGGTTTGGTAAGAAGAACACTGAAAAGCTTGTCATGCTTTGTAGAGAGAAATATTTGTCTCAATTGCTCAGTTGGAAGAACAATGAAGTCAAGGATCTAGTACTTCAATCAGTTGGACAAACAAGAAACATTTGAATTGTTAAGTTGTTAAAACTTATACTTTGCTTTCGAAGATGTAAAAAATGACGTGGTTTGTAACATAAAATTGTGTTTGCATCTGTAACTTGAATGTTGGGTTATTTAGGTACCATTTGAAATTTACGTCTTCGATGTTCCTATATATTATCATCGTTTTTTTAGGTACTACATAATGTTTATATTATTATGCATCAATGTTATGTATGTGCAGAAATAATAGAAAATCATTGGTGTTCATACTTTTATTTGTCATTGTTCATGTTTTTATTAACCGGTGTTTATTTTTTGAAAGATGATGTTCATCGTATTCAAAAAGAGTTAACCAAACGTTTTTATTGCATAAATTTCTCTTTGTTCATATTTACTCATGTTGGTGTTCAAATTATAAGAGATTAATCCCATGAGTAGTCCTCGTATGATCGTCACTTCAAAAGTATAATTAGAGAATGCATGTATGAACTGAGATATGAATTGTCATGATTTTATTAATCGGTGTTCATACTTTTATATGTCATTGTTCATACTTTTATGTTTCATTGTTCATGTTTTTATCAATCGATGTTCTTACTTTTATATAGTCAGCTAATTGTTCATACTATGGTTCAAAACTATGGTTCTTGTAAATTAAACACCGGGCTATTTTTAACAAATACACAACACAAGATAAAATTGTTAAAACGGAAACTATGGTTCGAAACTGTAAATTATACATGTTTTTATCAATCAGTGTTCATACTTTTATAGGCCATTGTTCATACTTTTATGCTCCATTGTTCATGTTTTTATTAATAGGTGTTCATAATTTTTTTATAGTCAGTTGATTGTTCATACTATGGTTCAAAACTATGGTTCAAAACTATGGTTCAAAACTATGGTTCTTGTAAATTAAACACCGGGTTATTTTCAACAAATACACAAAGGGTAAAATTATTAAAACGGAAACTATGGTTCGAAACCGTAAATTAAACATGTTTTTATTAATCGGTGTTCATACTTTTATACGTCATTGTTCATACTTTTATGCTCCATTGTTCATGTTTTTATCAATCGGTGTTCATACTTTTATAGGTAAGACATTGGTGTTCGTACTTAAACGGTGCTCTTTCTAAGACAATCTCATCCTACAAAAAATATTCAAAACAAAATAACAAACTTCAAACACATAGGAAAACTATATAATAAGTCTCAAAAACAAGTTTGTTCATATTTATTTTACATGTTGTCTCATTCTTACTTGTTAAACTTTTCACAGTTTCTGTTGTCATGTCCACTCTTGCCACACTTTTTACACTTTCTTTCACCCTTCTGAGATTCTTTCGGATATATTTCTTGTCCATCCATGTAGCGTTTCCGGCTCCCTTTGTTCTTTGCTTGTTCGGGTGGCAATATAATGACAGTAGTAGGTTCAGTTGTTGTTGCTGCAAATGCCTCAAAGAAATCTTTTAGAAGGTGTTGTATAGTGAGCTGATTCCACCACCAAATTCTTGTACTCTTTAATTATGTTGAAAAATTGCTTTACAACCACAATGATTGGAAGTTGTCTTCCTTTTGCCCGTACTATGTTTGCCATTTTTTGTTTACCTTCCCTTGTGTATACAAAATACTTCCTCAGCACAACATTGTTGGGTTTGTGATTACATGAAACACGAATCTCAAATTCACAAATAGAGGCATACATCCCATAGAAGTCCTCAACTTCCTCCACACTTAAAAATTATTGACCAACATGTGACTTCAATGTATCATCACAAATTGATACCCAATTGGTAGAGTTATTTGGAGTTACTTGTATAATAGTTCCACCTTCATTACATGGAGCATTCGTCCTCAATCCCGACACAAAGATTGGTGATGATTGTGTACCCAACATCACTAAATCTGTAAAGCAATTAAAAATATACTAGTGTAAGTTCATACTTTTTATTCATCGGTGTTCATACTTTTATACGTTATTGTTCATGTTTTTATCGTTCGGTGTTCATACTTTTTATGTCATTGTTCATGTAAATAATATAGTCTATTTTTCTATGAGACATTTTGTCGAACAGTTGGCGTGCACACTAAAAGAGCATATAGATTGTTCAATTGGATCTATTAGACCAACTCAAAATATGTATATGCATATATTTTCTTAATCAAACCTATCAAAACAAAGTGATTCAAACAAATTTGATTTAAAAAACAAACATCAATCATAATGAAACCTAAACCATAAGAATGAAAACCTAAACCGTGAGAGTAGAAATTCGAAGAAACAATACCTAAATCGTCATGTATTCTCTTTGATTTCACCATTTTTATGTAATCAATCTTTTATTTTGTTGAAAATCGACCAATATGAAGCTTGCGGGATGAAGAATGTGAGGGAGCTGTGAGTCGTTGGAGTTGAACGGTGATTTTCTTCTCTTTTTTTTAGATTTATGTAATTACCAAATACCATTAATTATGAGTGTGTGGGAGCCGTTGATTTAAATCTCATCCAATGGCTCTCATGTCTCCTAATTCCTATCCACAAAGCTTCTCCTCACCGGAACTTGCCCCTATATATATATATAAACTATTTCTATTATAAATTTATTAATTAAATTTAATGAGGTCATAATCTATTTTAAATTTATTTTTCTGATCTTTTTTTATTATTTTATAATGAATTTTAATATTATATATTAACAAGGGTTATAAAGAAGAAACAAATAGAACCTTGATGACACCAAGAGGAATTTTAAAACTTAGTGGATATCAAGAGAAAAAGTCTAAACCTTAATGGCACTAAGAGGAAAAATCCTAAATGAAAAGAAGTATCCTCAGACAAAAAAAACTTACGGCAAAACACAATTTACAGAAAGTAAGAAAGAAGGAATATACAAGGAAAAGATCAGTATTCTACAATCATCTGTTTTGATCAAGATCCTGTAAGTTTGAAGTTCTTGGCCAAAACAAATTAAGTGTTAATTTAAATTATTAACCCTTTCTTCTTCCTCTATCTTTCTTCTTCTTCTTATGCCCGTAAATTTTCTTGTTTTTGACTGATTTGGTTTTACGTTAAGCATATTTTATGGCCAAATCATCTTTTTTCATTTAACTTGTTAAATGCTCAAATTACGTAGACTCCAATTTCCCTTCTTTTGCTCATCTTTTGATTTCAAAACTAAATGTGCCTTCAAATGGCGTAAAATTTGTGTCTACCGAATCTTTGCTTTGCTTGAATCCTCTTCAATTTATTTTACTTATTTAAATCTACATCTCAGCAAATTTTTAGATTTGGATTGAAAATCAAATCTATTTATAAGATGAATCTCA
The DNA here is from genome assembly GCA_033239125.1 of Fagopyrum homotropicum. Classification (NCBI taxonomy): domain Eukaryota; kingdom Viridiplantae; phylum Streptophyta; class Magnoliopsida; order Caryophyllales; family Polygonaceae; genus Fagopyrum; species Fagopyrum homotropicum. Next base: position 68,942,793 of record BSWB01000005.1, read on the forward strand.
TGTCAAGAGAAAAATTGTATACAGTAAAGCTCAAAAGTAGTAAAGAGGGAGCCAGAAGGGACGTTTGTGAAGGCATCCATGTCTACCCACGTTTATTGTGAAAGCCGTGACAACATACAGTAGTCGATTTGGATGTATATACTTCCGGTCATTATAGCAAATTTTATGGTTGTTTGGCATCAAACGATTCTACCGCTACCAAAAAACAACGTAGTCGGCTGAAACTAATGAGTTCGCCGCTACATCAATACACATGTTTGGCTTGGAACCAGTTGGTTTCTACATTCGATCATGGAGGAGATCGAGTCTTTGAGGTTGAATCAATACAAACTTGCAAAGAAGAGTTTAGCCAAGGATAAAGAACAATAGCTCTACTGTCTATCTTAAAAAAATGGAAGAAATGAAATTTACAGAAATATTTGTATGGAAAAGAATTTAAACAAAAAAAATAAAAGGGATGAGTATATTTATATAAGTAAACTTTCATTCAAATGAAAGTTCTGTAAAAAGGAAAGAAGAAAATATCCTACCAATTAATTTGGAGATTTAAATATGTTTTCTTTCCATCTAAATATCTAATTTTCCAGTTAAATACGTTTCAAACCATATAATATTTTCATTACAAAAAAGGTGATTAAGTAATTAACTCTCAATTAATGGGTAGTTGAGGGGATTAGTCTAATCACCTAAAATGCTATTTGACTCCATCCTTTTAAAATAGAGAAAGATGTAGAGTTTTGTTGGGACATTAATTTGATCCATAAAATGGTTATTAGAGGGCTATTAATTTGGTCCATAAACTGATTAATGAAAAAGACTATTTAATTGGTCAAACTCATTCCCTTCACAATATGGTCTTGTACGATTTTACAAAATTAAAAAAAAAACAAAGTCAACGAATTCAACTTAAACTCATTGAGTTCGAATCATTGTGGTTGAGACAAAAATAATTGTCGCACGAAATTATAGATGGCTTGAAAATAATCATTTTCACCACCACACCAAGTTTGTAGGTGGTCCCGAAGTAAATACTTTGAGATCACTACGCCAAACCTGTGGTTGAAGCTGAAGTAAACTTTTTTGATCAATATATCAACTTATAGTTGGTTGAAAGTGAATACTTTAAACCCCTATATTTGCATTGGACTCAATAATTTCAACTTATAACGAACTACGGGTGGTTTGATCTCTTTTAAAAGAGTACTTAGGAAACTCAACTAATAAATTGTCGAGTTCAACCGCAAAAATTAAATTGACTTTTATATAAATGTAAAAGTCAGAAAAGAACTACGTATTGATTTGATTCCGTATTTACGAATACATAGGAAATTTGATGCGAAATAAAAATGTATCGAATTCAATCGCCAATTTTAAATTAAAATTCCAAAACTACGTTATGGCTTGATGCTCTTTTCGAGCTACGTAGGAAATCCAATATTGGATTCAGTCGTACCGTCTAAATAAAATCAACTCTAAAAATAAATTTTGGAGTTAAACCAAAATTCTCAAATATTTATGAACTCGATATAAAGCATCCGCTCGTCGAGTTTAACCACAAAAAGTCCAAGTAATTAAGAACTACATACGACTTGATTCCCAATAACGAATACATAGGATATTTGGTACGAAAACATTAAGGACCAAATTCAGTCACAAAAAAAGAAAATAAATAAAATATCACTTTTCTTGATCATGCGCGTGATAGCGGGATGAATTAAGCAACCCTTCCTAAAAGGTGGGTTTAATTTAATCTTATGATGCATGGTCGAGATATAATTGTCATGTAAATTATAGTTGGATCATTGTGTGGGCAACCCTTCCTAGAAGGTGGGTTTGGACTTTGATTCTCTGATGCATGAAAACACTGCACTGAACTACGTAAGGCTTGAACCTCTTTAAAGAGGTACGTAGGCAACCCGTCCAAAAACGGGTGCAGCCCAAGTCACCAAAATCAAACCAAACATCGGTATTTATATAACTTAGAATCAAAAGGTCAAAAAGAGAGGGTTGAACTCAAACTCAAACAAAAAATAAAAAAATTTGTTTTGTAAATTTGTATTGGAATAAAACATAAAAGGCGTTTTGTAAATTTGTGTACAGTTTTACTCAACATATTTTTGGCATGCCAGGTGGGACCTTTTCTTTCTTTTCATCTCTATGTTATACATATACTAATGTTTGATCTTATTTGATTGCAAGTAAATGACGTCAAAGGTGATTGTGAACTTCAATAAACTCCCGGCTACTTTCGTCATCCAAGGAGAACGATGGGTCTGTCACAAGTCATTTGAAGTTTTCTTTGACATTGTTCCTAATGCGATCTATGCTAAAATCCCTTTGAAGAACTCTTTCAAGAGTCTTCAAGGTTTGGAGGAACATGCAACTCCGAAGTCGTCCATGACTCTTTCGGGACATGGGGGCATAAAGCCCAACAACAAGAAACCTGCTTATGTCAAAGTTGGACATGACAATTCTCCTCGCTTTAATGGCACAAAGCCTTCCACTAGGGTTGTCCCAAGGCCAATCATTCGTATCATCAAGAAGAATGTTGCGCCTGTTAGTATTTCAACTGACAAGACTCTTAAGAAGGTGAACAAGTCTCAAAGAAGGAGGGGACGCAAGAATGGTTCCTGTCGTAATACTGGACCTCTTCGTAAGCTAGCTTCCTCACCGGCTCTAAAGCAAGACAATGCAATCCTTTGTGAAGTTGCAAAAGATCTTTTAAACTCAAAGCACACAATGGATAATTGTCCAATGATTACTGCAAGGCAAATTCTTGTAGGGTCAATTCCTATCACATTGGACAAATTTGAGCAAGTCGACATGACTTCTTATTCCGAGGAGGGTACTCAACCAAAAGCTCCAAAGCTTAAAATCACCAAACCCTCACGGGCCAAGAAAAATCCAAATGGGAATGAAGTGATTGAAGAAACTTCTAAAACTTAAAAGAAAGAAAGAAGTCTTCGTATTTCTAAAAGCTCGGTCTCGCAAGAGGCTCAAGTTGTGTCTTGTGATGGTCCAGTTACAAGATCAAAAGCTAAGTCAATGACTTATGCTCAAGTAACTTCACAACCATCAAGTCCACAACGAGAATTGGAGGAAAGCTCAAGTTCTCCTTTGTATGGAGATTTATCTTCTCTATTCCAAGAGGAGGAATTTCCACATGTTATTACAAAGGAAGGAGCAACGAAAGTTGTAACCAAGATGAATTTGAGAACATGCAAGTGTTCATGACCGGAACAACAAGTGTTGAGGAACAACTTCAAGACTTGCAAAGGTGATTAGTCGCAAGGGAAGCTCAAATAGCTACGCTTATGGCTCAAATTGAGAACCAAGCTAATGCTAGTCGACATGAGCTGATAACAAGATTTATGAATTAGGATTAGGTAGTCACTTAGATAGATTTCTCATTCATTTGTACAAGTTTTGGCATTGATTCATGACGTCTTCGCTCAATTCACGCACATTTCTAGAAAGGACGTCTACACTACCTTTTATCGGTTTTGTAGGTAATTCGGGGATCTATTGGACGTTAATCGATACATTTGAGGACCAAGCCTCATGATGGTACACATCCAAGGCTAAGGAGGAGCATAATTGGAGCAACAAAGGACACAAAGACCACTATTGGTGCAAGCAATGGATCAACTCATGGCTAAACGAGCATAACAAGTTTCTGCTGAAGAAAATCGGACCAGCAAGCAGCTAAATCGGCCGATTTATTGCTCTGGGTCGATTTTTAGGCCTTTGACAGCTTAAAGCCACGTGTCCCACGATCTCTTGCCCGTCCTTGCTCTTGGTGGAGAATATAAGTGGTCCTTCAGGTGGTTGCTGAGCATCTCTCCTCTCTCACACTCTCATTGACAGCTCATTTTGGATCTTGGAGGAAGATTGGAGAAGAAGAAAAACTCCCAAGGATTGAAGGAAGAAGAAGAAGACCATTCTAAGAGTGATTTTGGGGGAATTTTGTAGTCTCGGATTGAAGAACTAATTGCAAGGATTGTTAAGAACGTTTTGAATCTTCATTTTAGAGTTTGTAAGTCTTTTTACAACTTGGATTTGGCTGAGATTTATTGATTTTGCTTACTCATCTTTCATTACTCATCTATGAACACCATGTATGCTTGTTTGATGATTTCGGATCTTGATATGCATATTATTGGCTAGTTTCTTGTGATTTTAGAGTGATGGATCGATGGTTATGGCTTGGGTGATGATAGGATGGACTATATATGTTAGTTTAGGATGATTTGTATGCACGAAACCCATTTCAGAGACAAAAATCGACCTGTTCTTCATCTAGATCGTCCGATTTTTTGTATGATCCATCCGATTTTCTTCTCTGTTGCTCTTTGATTGATGAATCTGCATGTTGGGGTCCTTGGTTGTTTAAATCCTAGTGTTTATTAAGCCTAATTTAGCTTAGAATCACCTAATGCTACCAACCTAAGTGAGGGAAGAGATCTACCCGATGATTTCCGATCTTAGATACCTAAGATGATGAATGCTAGGTAGTAGTGAGCCTCATAAGCCGCTATTGGATTGAGTGTGCTAGGATCATTGCTTGAGATTTCCCTATTCCGAGACTTACCCGGTAAGGAGAGGGTTACCCTTAAGTAGCATCTACTTTGTGAGGAATTCCTTACTCTAACCCCTAGAGACTTACCCGGTAATAGGAATTTGATGCGGGATTAGTGAAGTGAGAGACCTACCCGGTAATTGCTTCCATTAGCGAAACATTTTTTCCCAAACACCGCAGCTTGTCCTTAGAATCCTTAGAACCTTGAATCCAATGCCATAACCGGAAATCTTGACCTCTAGAATCTACTTTTCTCCCTTGATTATATACTTGTGCTTTGTGTCGCTTACTCGTTTGCTAGCTTACTTTGTTAGTCGTTTTATTACTTTGCTTGACTTGTGATCTTTGTTTAATCACCACAAAAACCAACAAAAACATTGTGTTTTTCCATTTTCTTTGTTCCTCACCTTATCTTAGTCTAGATTTACACTATCTTTGATCATTGCTTGACTCGATTTCACCTTAGTCTTTGTGTTCGACCTCGGAATACTTACCTTTCTACAAACGTCCCGTACACTGCGGGTTCGCTAGGAGTTAGGATAATTATAACGAGTATAAATTTAAGACTTATTGCGTGCACATCTATTCCTAGAAGTAACAAGTTTTTGGCGCCATGAGCCAATAAGGACGAATGATGAAAGTCTTGGTGGTAGCTCGTTAGTTTCCCCACAAGAGATTAGGGAGATGATTGCCCAAGGAATCCAAGAATTCCAAGTATCGCAAAACCCTCCAATACTTGGGTATAGACATATCCGATTCAATATGATTCAGCACCATTCCTTCCCGGTTATCAAAGACCAACTTTTGATATGTTTGATGGAATGCATGGATCACCACACGAGCATTTGGCTCATTTCTACTCAGCATGTGGTGAGACCGTATTGAGTGATGCTTTACTGATCTGACAATTTGTCCAATCTTTAAAGGGATCGGCATTTACTTGATACACTCAACTTCAACCGGGATCAATCCACACATGGGATGATTTACAAAGAGCATTCCTAGCTCAATTTGTGAGCTCTAAGGCAAAGGTCTCTATTATGGATCTTGCTAATACCCTTCAAAGATCAAATGAGCTTGCAAATAATTTTATCGCCAGATGGCGAAGCTTGAGGCTCCAATGCCCAGAAAAATTAAGTGAAGAGGCATGTGTCCAAATGTGTACTAATAACTTAATTCCCGTGTTAGCGGTGCATGTTAGTAGTGTTGAGACTCGTTCTTTTGATGCTTTAGTTTCAAAGGCTTGCAATGTTGAACGACAATTGGCTCGGCGTGATGCAAAAATCTATCGTCCTCAAGCAAATGAACTCAAAAGAGATGATGGAAAAAGACCCTTTAAAAAGGGAGTGTCCATGGCAACCTTTATTAAACCCGGAAATAAACTCTTCACGAGAAGTAATTCCCAAAATCAAGATAGAGGAAAAGGTAAAGACTCCATTAAAAGACTAACTCTTGAAGAAAGGAAGCAAAAGAAATATCCTTTTGACGATGATGATGTCCTAGGGATTTTTGATGAATTGATTTTGTCTAAGCTTCTTACACTTCCTAAGTCAAAAAGGCCTAATGAAGTTGGAAGGACAAATGATCCAAAGTATTGTCCTTATCACCAAATTGTTAGTCATCCTATCAAAGATTGTTATGTCTTCCAAGATATAGTCGAAAGGATGATTAACAAAGGAGAGATCGAGATTGAAGGTGAAAACTCGGTAGCTCCAAAGGCTTCATCAAATACTACATCCTTAGTGGATGTGGATAATTTGGTGGCTTCCAATACACTCGAAGAACCATCTGGGTCAAATGAACTGATTAATGAAAAAGACTATTTAATTGGTCAAACTCATTCCGTTCACAATATGGTCTTGTACGATTTTACAAAATTAAAAAAAATACAAAGACAACGAATTCAACTTAAACTCATTGAGTTCGAATCATTGTGGTTGAGACAAAAATAATTGTCGCACGAAATCATAGATGGCTTGAAAATAATCATTTTCACCACCACACCAAGTTTGTAGGTGGTCCCGAAGTAAATACTTTGAGATCACTACGCCAAACCTGTGGTTGAAGCTGAAGTAAACTTTTTTGATCAATATATCAACTTATAGTTGGTTGAAAGTGAATACTTTAAACCCCTATATTTGCATTGGACTCAACAATTTCAACTTATAACGAACTACGGGTGGTTTGATCTCTTTTAAAAGAGTACTTAAGAAACTCAACTAATAAATTATCGAGTTCAACCGCAAAAATTAAATTAACTTTTATATAAATGTAAAAGTCAGAAAAGAACTACGTATTGATTTGATTCCGTATTTACGAATACATAGGAAATTTGATGCGAAATAAAAATGTATCGAATTCAATCGCCAAATTTAAATTAAAATTCCAGAACTACGTTATGGCTTGATGCTCTTTCCGGGCTACGTAGGAAATCCAATATTGGATTCAGTCGTACCGTCTAAATAAAATCAACTCTAAAAATAAATTTTGGAGTTAAACCAAAATTCTCAAATATTTATGAACTCGATATAAAGCATCCGCTCGTCGAGTTTAACCACAAAAAGTCCAAGTAATTAAGAACTACATACGACTTGATTCCCAATAACGGATACATAGGATATTTGGTACGAAAACATTAAGGACCAAATTCAGTCACAAAAAAAGAAAATAAATAAAATATCACTTTTTTTTGATCATGCGCGTGATAGCGGGATGAATTAAGCAATCCTTCCTAAAAGGTGGGTTTAATTTAATCTTATGATGCATGGTCGAGATATAAATGTCATGTAAATTATAGTTGGATCATTGTGTGGGCAACCCTTCCTAGAAGGTGGGTTTGGACTTTGATTCTCTGATGCATGAAAACACTGCACTGAACTACGTCAGGCTTGAACCTCTTTAAAGAGGTACGTAGGCAACCCGTCCAAAAACGGGTGCAGCCCAAGTCACCAAAATCAAACCAAACATCGGTATTTATATAACTTAGAATCAAAAGGTCAAAAAGAGAGGGTTGAACTCAAACTCAAACAAAAAATAAAAAAAATATGTTTTGTAAATTTGTATTTGAATAAAACATAAAAGGCGTTTTGTAAATTTGTGTACATTTTTACTCAACATATTTTTGGCATGCCAGGTGGGACCTTTTCTTTCTTTTCATCTCTATGTGATACATATACTAATGTTTGATCTTATTTGATTGCAAGTAAATGACGTCAAAGGTGATTGTGAACTTCAATGAACTCCCGGCTACTTTCGTCATCCAAGGAGAACGATGGGTCTGTCACAAGTCATTTGAAGTTTTCTTTGACATTGCTCCTAATGCGATCTATGCTAAAATCCCTTTGAAGAACTCGTTCAAGAGTCTTCAAGGTTTGGAGGAACATGCAACTCCGAAGTCGTCCATGACTCTTTCGGGACATGGGGGCATAAAGCCCAACAACAAGAAACCTGCTTATGTCAAAGTTGGACATGACAATTCTCCTCGCTTTAATGGCACAAAGCCTTCCACTAGGGTTGTCCCAAGGCCAATCATTCGTATCATCAAGAAGAATGTTGCGCCTATTAGTATTTCTACTGAAAAGACTCTTAAGAAGGTGAACAAGTCTCAAAGAAGGAGGGGACGCATGAATGGTTCCTGTCGTAATACTGGACCTCTTCGTAAGCTAGCTTCCTCACCGGCTCTAAAGCAAGACAATGCAATCCTTTGTGAAGCTGCAAAAGATTTTTTAAACTCAAAGCACACAATGGATAATTGTCCAATGATTACCGCAAGGCAAATTCTTGTAGGGTCAATTCCTATCACATTGGACAAATTTGAGCAAGTCGACATGACTTCTTATTCCGAGGAGGGTACTCAACCAAAAGCTCCAAAGCTTAAAATCACCAAACCCTCACGGGCCAAGAAAAATCCAAATGGGAATGAAGTGATTGAAGAAACTTCTAAAACTCAAAAGAAAGAAAGAAGTCTTCGTATTTCTAAAAGCTCGGTCTTCCAAGAGGCTCAAGTTGTGTCTTGTGATGGTCCAGTTACAAGATCAAAAGCTAAGTCAATGACTTATGCTCAAGTAACTTCACAACCATCAAGTCCACAACGAGAATTGGAGGAAAGCTCAAGTTCTCCTTTGTATGGATATTTATCTTCTCTATTCCAAGAGGAGGAATTTCCACATGTTATTACAAAGGAAGGAGCAACGAAAGTTGTAACCAAGATGAATTTGAGAACATGCAAGTGTTCATGACCGGAACAACAAGTGTTGAGGAACAACTTCAAGACTTGCAAAGGTGATTAGTCGCAAGGGAAGCTCAAATAGCTACGCTTATGGCTCAAATTGAGAACCAAGCTAATGCTAGTCAACATGAGCCAATAAGGACGAATGATGAAAGTCTTGGTGGTAGCTCGTCAGTTTCCCCACAAGAGATTAGGGAGATGATTGCCCAAGGAATCCGAGAATTCCAAGTATCGCAAAACCCTCCAGTACTTGGGTATAGACATATCCGATCCAATATGATTCAGTACCATTCCCTCCCGGTTATCAAAGACCAACTTTTGATATGTTTGATGGAATGCATGGATCACCACACGAGCATTTGGCTCATTTCTACTCAGCATGTGGTGAGACCGTATTGAGTGATGCTTTACTGATCCGACAATTTGTCCAATCTTTAAAGGGATCGGCATTTACTTGGTACACTCAACTTCAACCGGGATCAATCCACACATGGGATGATTTACAAAGAGCATTCCTAGCTCAATTTGTGAGCTCTAAGGCAAAGGTCTCTATTATGGATCTTGCTAATACCCTTCAAAGATCAAATGAGCTTGCAAATAATTTTATCGCCAGATGGCGAAGCTTGAGGCTCCAATGCCCAGAAAAATTAAGTGAAGAGGCATGTGTCCAAATGTGTACTAATAACTTAATTCCCGTGTTAGTGGTGCATGTTAGTAGTGTTGAGACTTGTTCTTTTGATGCCTTAGTTTCAAAGGCTTGCAATGTTGAACGACAATTGGCTCGGCGTGATGCAAAAATCTATCGTCCTCAAGCAAATGAACTCAAAAGAGATGATGGAAAAAGACCCTTTAAAAAGGGAGTGTCGATGGCAACCTTTATTAAACCCGGAAATAAAGTCTTCACGAGAAGTAATTCCCAAAATCAAGATAGAGGAAAAGGTAAAGACTCCATTAAAAGACTCACTCTTGAAGAAAGGAAGCAAAAGAAATATCCTTTTGACGATGATGATGTCCTAGGGATTTTTGATGAATTGATTTTGTCTAAGCATCTTACACTTCCTAAGTCAAAAAGGCCTAATGAAGTTGGAAGGACAAATGATCCAAAGTATTGTCCTTATCACCAAATTGTTAGTCACCCTATCAAAGATTGTTATGTCTTCCAAGATATAGTCGAAAGGATGATTAATAAAGGAGAGATCGAGATTGAAGGTGAAAACTCGGTAGCTCCAAAGGCTTCATCAAATACTACATCCTTAGTGGATGTGGATAATTTGGTGGCTTCCAATACACTCGAAGAACCATCTGGGTCAAATGAAGATGATGGTATTCCCACGGTTTCCTTACCTATGATGGCGATATCCGTACAATTTTCAGTAGATGGTGGCAATGATATCCGCATCGTTTTGGCATACCCTGATATGCCAAGAGATGGTCCCAGGGTCCCAACTCTATATGAGATCATGACGTGCTCAGATATCAAAGATCTGTTTTTAGATGACGATGATCTTGACATTGATAGTGATTTTGAGTGGAAAACTTGTGTAACTCGAAAGACTCGGCTAGAAGCCACTCAAAAATCGAGTTCTCCAGGGTTTAGAATGATCGGAAGAAAACCCGAGAAAAAGAAAAACAAAAAGAAAAAAAAGAAGAAAAACAAAAAGGAAAAGAAGCCAAATCTAATTGTGAAGAAGAATACATTCAACCTGAGAGGGTACCGGTTATCCTAAAAGATTTTGTCCCAAAGAAGTTTTATGGTGATGAAGAACCTTCAAAAGATGAGGCATTTTGGGGCGATGAATTTTCTCAATGTTGCATGGCCACATGGGCCGACATATGTGAAGAAGAGGAGGAACGAAAAGTTGATACGATTTCTCTTCGTTCCGGATGTCAACTTCTATCTCCGAAACCCAATGAAAAAAAAAGAGAAAGAATTGATTTCCAATAAACATTCAAAAGTGACAAATTTTGATGAACGTCTTGATAAAGAAACTCCTCAATTACGTCAGAAAAATGTAGAGGACATTGAGGCATTACAAAAAGAATCTACTTCTTGCGTACCGGTTTCGCTTCATAAAGCTCTGCACAAAGAGAAAGTAAAATATGACGTCATTAGTCACTTGAAGCCCATTCCTGCACGCTTGAGTGTTTATGATGCCCTACAAATGTCAAATGAATTAAGGAAAGCGCTAATTCAAGCTCTTATGGATCCCGATGATTATAAAGATCAAATTAAACTGGTGGAGGTTAATGATGTTTCATTATCCCCGTCAACTCAATGTGCCTCATGCATGGCTTGTATAACATTCTCGGATTAGGATCTTCAATTAGGGAATGAATATCATAATCGGCCCTTATATGTTACAGGCACCATTGGGGATACGAAGGTCAATCGAATCCTTTTGGATTGTGGATCCACAGTAAATCTTCTCCCATTAAGGGTACTAAAGACAATGGGATTGCCAACTGCACATTTATCTCCTACTTTGCTAACCATCCAAGGTTTCAATCAAGTGGGACAAAAAGCCATGGGTACTATTGCATTACAGATTGTTCTTGACAATCTTTATAAAGATTATTTGTTCCATGTCATAGATGCGGACACCTCTTATCATGCCTTACTTGGTTGACCATGGCTTCATGTTAGAAAATCCATTGTTTCTACTCTTCATCAATGTTTGAAATACTGATGATAGTGGAAATGAAAGGATTATTCGAGGTGACCCAAACCCTTTTCACGGAGAAATTGTTAATTATGTCGATGCCAAGTTTTATAAGGCGGTTAGTTTCAACTCAAACATGCCCATGAAGGTCGTCAATAGTAAAATACCAATAATGTGTACCAAGCACCATAAGTTTCTCTCAAAGAGAAGAATGAGGAAGGCGATCCATGTTCTAAGGTGTTGTTTAAGTATACACCAAAAGATAGACGACAAGCCGGCCAAAAACCCTTGAACTCGGTAGAGAAGGTTATGAACTCTCTCATGACAAGTTACACCTTTCCTCTACGGAAAATTGACCAGTCTATTCCAAAAACGACTTTGGTCATTCAAAGGTCCTTCGGGGTTAAAAAAAATGATAACAGAAGGGTAGTGTCAAGAGTTTAACCCAATAATCCTCCCTCCAAATCACTTTCAAGGAAGTTGAACAAAAAACTCAAAGTGAAAAACTCAAAGTTCTTATCAAAAAGCTAAAGCTCCATATAACCCCTGTAATGAGGATGATATTGAAAAGTTGAAGGTTTCTCACGAAGGGGGTATATTAACAGCAATTTTTGAAGAGCCTATGGCATTGACTCTGGAGGAGCGAAGCTTTTTTATCGAAGATAAAGCATCAACATCTCGGATTTCAGTTTTTGATAGACTTGAAACCGGTGCAACAAGTGGAACAACAAGAGCTTCTATTTTTTAAAGGCTTGAATATGTTGATAAACCTAAAAACAAATCAAAACGAATAAAAAAATGGAGGATCAATAAGAAAAAGAAGAAAGCAAGTTTGCTTGTGCAAAAGCCAAATGAAGATTTCAGGAATGCCGAAGTAGAAGAGGTGAACATGGTATCTGTTGATATAGAGGAGGATTCATAAGAGTTCATCAATACAGTTCAACCAAGACCGACAGAAATGGAAGACGGTGGACAAGCTACAGTTGGTGATCTTCAAGAAATCAATTTAGGCACTCTTGAGTGTCCTAAACCCGTCTTTGTTAGTGCATTATTGACTAATGAAGAAAAAACAATCTATGAAGAACTTCTCAAGGAGTAAAAAGATGTGTTTACTTGGGGTTATCAGGATATGCTTGGTTTAGACCCGGAAGTGGCAATGCATAAACTAGCAATCTCTAAAGAGAAAAGGCCAGTAAAACAAGCACAACGCCGCTTTCGTTCCGAGTTGATAGTCCAAATAAATGTTGAGGTTAAGAAGCTTATTGAGGCGGGTTTCATTCGTGAGGTCCAATATCCGATTTGGCTAGCCAACATTGTTCCGGGAGGAAGAAAAATGGTCAACTCCGTATTTGTGTACATTTTAGGGATTTGAATGAAGCAGGCCCTAAAGATGAATTTCCATTACCTATAACCGTGTTAATGGTTGACGCCACCACCGGATTCAAGGCTTTGTCTTTCATGGATGGTTTCTCGGGATACAATCAAATTAAAATGGATCCTCAGGACGAAGAACTAACTGCTTTCCGAACACCTCAAGGCACCTATTGTTATACAATAATGCCGTTTGGTTTGAAAAATGCGGGAGCAACTTATCAAAGAGCCATGACAATTATATTTCGGGATTTGCTTCATAACACAATTGAATGTTATGTGGATGACTTAGTTGTCAAAACAAATGAAAGAGAAGATCACCCAAATGATCTTCGAAGAGTTTTTGAAAGGCTACACAAGCACTAGTTGAAGATGAATCCCCTCAAATGTGCTTTCGATCCGGAAAATTTCTTGGTTTTATCGTTCGGGGTCGGGGAATTGAAATTGATCCTAATAAAATTAAGGCAGTCATGAATATGCCTCTTGCAAAGAATCTCCGCAAGCTTCGGGTCTTGCAAGGGAAACTTGCTTACATCCGACGTTTCATTTCGAATTTGACCGGAAGATGTCAGCCATTTCTAAGGTTAATGAAGAAAGACACTCCATTTTGTATGGGATCAATCATGCCAAAATGCCTTGGATAGCATCAAGAAGTATATGATGAATCCACCAATTTTGATGGCACCAATAGCAAGAAGGCCTTTGATCTTGTACACCGCGGCTCTTGAGCGGTCCTTAGGGGCTATGCTGGCTCAAAACAATAATGAGGGAAAAGAAAATGCCTTATAATATATCGGCCGAACCTTGGTAGGGGCAGAACACAATTATTATGCTATGGAAAAGATATGTCTTGCTTTGGTGTTTGCCGTTCAAAAGATACGACATTATCTTTTAACCCATCAAATCACCTTGATCTCAAAGGCTGATCCGCTAAGATATATCTTATCAAAAGTAGCGTTGTTTAGAAGATTAGCCAAATGGGCAATTTTATTAGCTCCTTTTGATATCAAATTTGTGTCACAAAAGGCAGTAAAAGGACAAGTCATAGCTGATTTTTTAGCTGCTCACCCAACCCCGGATAATAAAGAATTGTCATATGATCTACCAGACGAAAAAGTTGTTATGGTTGAGGAAACTTCATGGCAATTATATTTTGACGGAGCGGCGAAAAAACAAGCATCTGGATGGTATTGTGTTTATCACTCCTTATGGCGGCTTGGTGCCATATTCCTTCGCTCTTTTAGAGACTTGCACAAACAATGTGGCGGAATATGAGGCACTAATCATCGGTCTTAAAATAGCTCTTGAGTTGCATATTGATCCATTAAAGGTGTTTGGTGATTTTGAATTGATCATTAACCATATAAATGGACAATATGAAGTAAAGCACCCAAATTTAGTTCCTTTACATGAAAGAGCAAAATGTCTCATGCAAGAATTTCAACAAATAGAGGTAATGCATGTGTCAAGATCCGGAAATGATAAGGCTGATGCCCTAGCAAAATTAGCGGCATCCCTAACACTCCCTTATGAAAGAGAGATTCAAATCACAATTGGGGAGCGTCATTTGCTTTCATCGGCTTTAGACCGATTTAACTCAACCGAAGAGCACATGTTGCCTCGGTCTATGAGATTGATGAAGACCTTGATTGGCGACAACCTATCATTGAATATCTTCAACATGGAATTTTACCTGATGATGCCAAAAAGAAAGTGGATACCAAACGGCGGGCTCCGCGTTTCTTGTTGAAAAATGATACATTGAACTGTAATGCCTTTGATGGTATATTACTTCGGTGCTTATCAAAAGAAGAAGCAAAATATATTCTCACGGAAACTCATGCCGGAATATGTGGGGCACATCAAGGTTGTCCTAAGTTAGCCGATCAAGTTAAACGACTAGGCTATTAATGGCCGACCATGGTGAAAGATGCAATGGATTTTGCTAAGACGTGTCATGCGTGTCAAATTCACGATGATTTCATTCATCAACCTCCTCAACTCCTTCATCCGACAATCTTGTCTTGGCCCTTCAATGCATGGGGTTTTGATGTTGTAGGGCCTATAAATCCGTCATCATCACGGGGTCATCAATACATTTTGGCCGCAACTGATTATTTCTCCAAATGGGCCGAGGCTTTACCATTGAAAGTACTGGGGAAAAAGAAGTTGCCAACTTTATCAGAATCCATTTGATATACCGATATGGAGTTCCTTTGAAGATAATATCGGACAATGCCCTTTATTTCAAAAATAAAGTAATGGTGAAACTAGCTGAAAAATTCGGTTTCAGACACAGTTTTTCATCAAGCTACAATCGATCCTCGAATGGTCAAGCCGAAGCATTTGATAAGGTCCTTTGCAAAATTCTCAAGAAGATTATGTCAAAATCAAGAAGAGATTGACATGAAAGATTGCATGAAGCATTATGGGCATACCGGACAACAGTTCGAATATCTACTGGATGTACACCATATAACTTGGTATTCGGGTCTGAAGCCTTCTTACCTCTTGAGGTACAATTACCTTCCCTTAGGGTTGCGGTACAACTTACCGATCCCGAGGAAAATGTCAAAGTCCGTCTAGCTGAACTCGAAGCATTAAACGAGTGTAGGTTGGCGACACAACAAAGACTCAAAATTTACCAAGCTCAAGTAGCTGGTGCATTTAAAAAACGAGTCATGTTCTGATCCTTTTCGATAGGTGATTTGGTTCTTATAGTAAGACGACCAATTGTCATTAACCGAAAATTAAAAAGAAAATTTTAGCCGAAATGGGAGGGCCCGTATGTTATCACCAAGATTTTCCCTAAAGGGGCTTACGAGCTCTCAAACAATGAAGGCAATATATTATATTCTTGTGTTAATGGAAAGTTTATAAGAAAGTTCTTTACTTGATGTAAAAAAAAGAGAAAAGGCCATTGTACACAAATGATAGTGAAATAACTTGAAAAACCCTTCATAGAAGGTGGGTTCGAGTTGTTTTGATGATGTGTATAGAAAAAAGGGATAAAAAAAGAAGTTCCCAAACGAACTACGGAAGGCTTGATCCCTCACAAAGGGGGTACATAGGCAGTCTAGCTATTCAAATGCTAGGTGCAGCCACAAAAACAAAAAAAAATCATCAGTTCCCAAAAGAACTACCCCATCAGTTCCCAAAAGAACTACGAAATGCTTGATCCCTCACAAAGGGGGTACGTAGGCAGTCTAGCTAATCAAATGCTAGGTGCAACCACAAACAAAAAAAATCATCAATTCCCAAAAGAACTACGAAAGGCTTGATCCGTCATAAAGGGGTATGTAGGTAGTCTAGCTAATCAAATGCTAGGTACAGCCACAAAAACCAACAAAAATTTTTCTTTTCTTTGTTTAAAAGAAAAGAAGAGTAAGCAAAAATATGTCTACAAAAGATGATAAGTTGAAGGCTTCTATGCCTAAATTGCTATACCTTAAACATCATTCTCAAACTTGATGGTTAATCCAAATTTCTTCAAAACAAAATTTCCTTTCAAGGAATAAAACTTTAAATTATCCCAAACATTTGATCAAATTCACAATTGACTCGCAATGTGAATTTTCTCATACCCACAAATAAACAAACAAAAATTATATTCTTCCAAAACTCCTTTATTTTTATCTCAAACAAAGAGAGATAAATCATGTTGACTAACGTCATCAAACTACTTCATCAATAAAGCCCCCAAAAACTTAAAAGAGATATCTACAAAGTCTCTAAATCAATGGCATAAAGCTCTCAAAACTAAACACTTGTCCGCCACAAAAAGGCCTCAAGCCAAATATCAACAACAATTTCCAAAGAAAAAATGCTATAAAGCTCAAAGTTTTTGTACCCATATATCATATTCTTGACCAAGTGACTATAAGTAAATTTCATATCCAAACAAATTTTTGTTGGAACTATTCAAATATATACAATATATTCCTCTTTCATGCATGCATAAATGAAACCAAATGGTTTCAAATGCGAAACATCTTAAAAAAATTTTATCAAACTTTAAACGCATTCAACTTCTCACATGCACAAAGTTCGGGGGGCAACTGTTTGGGGGTCAAATTTCATGAATTTTGATAATTCATTATTTGATGTAAATTACTTGAAATTTAGTTACATTCTATACATGTGATTAATTTCTCTAAAGTTGTCATGTTTGCTAGCATGATCTATTTATACATAATTTATATTAGACAAATTTAGAGGTAATTGAGCTTCAACCATTAAAGTCCAAATTCTAATTAATTAGAATAATTAGTTAGAAATTGAGTAAAATGATGGAGAAAATGTAGGAGTTTTGGAACGGAGCATTCAGTTCCTTGCAATATAAGAGGGAATCTTTAATAAAAAAAAAGTAATTAATTATAATTGTGGGTTAGTGGGAAATTACAAAAAAATAACTTATGCAAACTCCCTTAAATTTCTCCACTCTCTTCTTGTATAATAAATGAAAAGAAGTATCCTCACACAAAAAAAACACTCACGGCAAAACAAAATTTACAGAAAGTAAGAAAGAAGGAATATACAAGGAGAAGATCAATATTCTACAATCATCTCTTTTGATCAAGATCTTGTAAGTTTGAAGTTCTTGGCCAAAACAAATTAAGTGTTAATTTAAATTATTCAACCTTTCTTCTTCCCCTATCTTTCTTCTTCTTCTTATGCCCGTAAATTTTCTTGTTTTCGACTGATTTGGTTTTACGTTAAGCATATTTTATGGCCAAATCATCTTTTTTCATTTAACTTGTTAAATGATCAAATCACATAGCCTCCAATTTCCCTTCTTTTGCTCATCTTTTGATTTCAAAACTAAATGAGCCTTCAAATGGCGTAAAATTTGTGTCTACAGAATATTTGCTTTGTTTGAATCCTCTTAAATTTATTTTACTTATTTAAATCTTCATCTCAACAAATTTGCTTTGTTACATCTAGGAATAGATGTGATGTGCACGCAATAAGTCTTAAATTTATACTCGTTATATTTATCCTAACTCCTAGCGAACCCGCAGTGTACGGGACGTTTGTAGAAAGATAAGTATTCCGAGGTCGAACACAAAGACTAAGGTGAAATCGAGTCAAACAATGATCAAAGATAGTGTGAATCTAAACTAAGATAAGATGAGGAACAAAGAAAATGGAAAACGCAATGTTTTTGTTGGTTTTTATGGTGATCAAATAAAGAACACAAGTCAAGCAAGGAAATAAAACGACTAACAATTTTAGCTAGCCAACGAGTAAGTAACACAAAGCACAAGTATTAATCAAGAGAGAAAAGTAGATTCTAGAGGTCAAGATTTCCGGTTATGGCATTGGACTCAAGGTTCTAAGGATTCTAAGGACAAGCTGCGGTGTTTGGGAAAGAATGTTTCGCTAATGGAAGCAATTACCGGGTAGGTCTCTCACTTCACTAATCCCGCATCAAACTCCTATTACCGGGTAAGTCTCTAGGGGTTAGAGTAAGGAATTCCACACAAACTAGATACTACTTAAGGGTAACCCTCTCCTTACCGGGTAAGTCTCGGAATAGGGAAATCTCAAGCAATAATCCTAGCACACTCAATCCAATAGCGGCTTATGAGGCTCACTACTACCTAGCATTCATCATCTTAGGTATCTAAGATCGGAAATCATCGGGTAGATCTCTTCCCTCACTTAGGTTGGTAGCATTAGGTGATTCTAAGCTAAATTAGGCTTAATAAACACTAGGATTTAAACAACCAAGGACCCCAACATGCAGATTCATCAATTAAAGAGCAACAGAGAAGAAAATCGGGTGGATCATACAAAAAATCGGACGATCTAGATGAAGAACAGGTCGATTTTTGTCTCTGAAATGGGTTTCGTGCATACAAATCATCCTAAACTAACATATAAGTCCATCCTATCATCACCCAAGCCATAACCATCAATCCATCACTCTAAAATCACAAGAAACTAGCCAATAATATGCATATCAAGATCCGAAATCATCAAACAAGCATACATGGTGTTCATAGATGAGTAATGAAAGATGAGTAAGCAAAATCAATAAATCTCAGCCAAATCCAAGTTGTAGCAAGACTTACAAACTCTAATATGAAGATGCAAAACGTTCTTAACAATCCTTGCAATTAGTTCTTCAATCCAAGTCTACAAAATCACTCAAAATCACTCTTAGAATGGTCTTCTTGTTCTTCCTTCAATCCTTGGGAGCTTTTCTTCTTCTCCAATCTTCCTACCAAATTGATGAGCTGTGAATGAGAGTGTGAGAGAGGAGAGATGCTCAGCAACCACCTGAGGGACCACTTATATTCTCCACCAAGAGCAAGGACGGGCAAGAGATCGTGGGACACGTGGCTTTAAGCTGTCAAAGGCCTAAAAATCGACCCAGAGCAATAAATCGGCCGATTTAGCTGCTTGCTGGTCCGATTTTCTTCAGCAGAAACTTGTTATGCTCGTTTAGCCATGAGTTGATCCATTGCTTGCACCAATAGTGGTCTTTGTGTCCTTTGTTGCTCCAATTATGCTCCTCCAAAGCTTTGGATGTGTACCATCATGAGGCTTGGCCCTCAAATGTATCAATTAACGTCCAATAGATCCCCGAATTACCTACAAAACCGATAAAAGGTAGTGTAGACGTCTTTTCTAGAAATGTGCGTGAATTGAGCGAAGACGTCATGAATCAATGCCAAAACTTGTACGAATGAATGAGAAATCTATCTAAGTGACTACCTAATCCTAAGTCATAAATCTTGTTATCAAAAATACCCCATACTTAAGGTTTGCTCGTCCCCGAGCAAATTCCCAACTATAGACTAAGAGATGACATGATTTATGTATGCAGAAAAATTGTCAAAAATCTTTTGGAGTTGTGCTTCTAATATTGGATCACCTTCATAGTCATGTTTCATGGCAATGGGCAAGCAATTATGCATCAAATAAATGAAAGCATGGAAAGACAATTACACTTAACTTGATAGCATGCAATGAAGTGTAAAGATGAAGAAGTCAAGATGATCATTAGCATATCCAATCTAAATCACTTAGTCTTACACACATGCAAGTAGGTCATAAGGACTTGTGAAATAGAAGGTCAAGAAACGTTGTGATTAGGCGGGAGTTTTCTAGGCTTTGTGATGCTAATCCGGGAAAGGAACTAAACAACCACAACTTCAAATTTTCTTATCAACTTCCCTCAAGTGTATGTTTTTCTTCATTTTCTTTTCTTTCTTTTATTTTTGAGACAATGGCATTGGTGTGCAAAAGCCGAAACCTTGGTGATTAGCCATTCTCGGGCTTTTTCTATTTTTTCGAGATGCATCCACACCGGGCACACATACCAAAGCTCGTTAGAACTATCGGTTTATTTGACTTTGGCAAGGCACCAACACCCGATTATGTGAAGTGTACCGAGTTACTTGTCATTTAAACCAACTTCCCCAAACCTATATTTTTGTCTACACTTTCACAACAAATTCAGCATTCTATTCATGGCATTCTTTCATCAACACCTTCACCCCACACTTGCTTTTCACACACATCAACACACTAGCATGCTCCTATTCCCGGATGGGTCAAAAGAGGTCAATTTATATCAATTGAGGTGCTCAAACAACGTGATCAAGATGAGAAGTAGAGAAAGATGAATTGCCTCATTCATTCCTAGATGATGTGCAAGAACTAGCATGCGATTTTGATTTTCAATACTCAATTCAATCAAGGCAAACATTCATGATCACAAATCATTCATGGTTTCAAGAGAAGTACTTCAAGTCCACATATGCATCATCTATTCAACACATAAGGCTATCCATAGCCAATTCACAAGACAAGGTTCATCATTAGGGTCATATCCAAACCTTAGAAGCACTTAAAATTTTAAAATTTTCTGATTTTTTTGGATTTTTGATTTATGTATGTACAATGCAAGATATAATGAAACATGTGACAAAATTAAACTATCCTAGATGCTAATCATGCAAGTGATCATGAAAACCCCAAATAAAATACCCCATACTTAAGGTTTGCTCGTCCCCGAGCAAATTCCCAACTATAGACTAAGAGATGACATGATTTATGTATGCAGAAAAATTGTCAAAAATCTTTTGGAGTTGTGCTTCTAATATTGGATCACCTTCATAGTCATGTTTCATGGCAATGGGCAAGCAATTATGCATCAAATAAATGAAAGCATGGAAAGACAATTACACTTAACTTGATAGCATGCAATGAAGTGTAAAGATGAAGAAGTCAAGATGATCATTAGCATATCCAATCTAAATCACTTAGTCTTACACACATGCAAGTAGGTCATAAGGACTTGTGAAATAGAAGGTCAAGAAACGTTGTGATTAGGCGGGAGTTTTCTAGGCTTTGTGATGCTAATCCGGGAAAGGAACTAAACAACCACAACTTCAAATTTTCTTATCAACTTCCCTCAAGTGTATGTTTTTCTTCATTTTCTTTTCTTTCTTTTATTTTTGAGACAATGGCATTGGTGTGCAAAAGTCGAAACCTTGGTGATTAGCCATTCTCGGGCTTTTTCTATTTTTTCGAGATGCATCCACACCAGGCACACATACCAAAGCTCGTTAGAACTATCGGTTTATTTGACTTTGGCAAGGCACCAACACCCGATTATGTGAAGTGTACCGAGTTACTTGTCATTTAAACCAACGTCCCCAAACCTATATTTTTGTCTACACTTTCACAACAAATTCAGCATTCTATTCATGGCATTCTTTCATCAACACCTTCACCCCACACTTGCTTTTCACACACATCAACACACTAGCATGCTCCTATTCCCGGATGGGTCAAAAGAGGTCAATTTATATCAATTGAGGTGCTCAAACAACGTGATCAAGATGAGAAGTAGAGAAAGATGAATTGCCTCATTCATTCCTAGATGATGTGCAAGAACTAGCATGCGATTTCAATTTTCAATACTCAATTCAATCAAGGCAAACATTCATGATCACAAATCATTCATGGTTTCAAGAGAAGTACTTCAAGTCCACATATGCATCATCTATTCAACACATAAGGCTATCCATAGCCAATTCACAAGACAAGGTTCATCATTAGGGTCATATCCAAACCTTAGAAGCACTTAAAATTTTAAAATTTTCTGATTTTTTTGGATTTTTGATTTATGTATGTACAATGCAAGATATAATGAAACATGTGACAAAATTAAACTATCCTAGATGCTAATCATGCAAGTGATCATGAAAACTCCAAATACCCCATACTTAGAAACACATTGTCCCTAATGTGTAAACTAAATAAAGAAGTGAAAGAGAGTCCTCACAATGTAAAATTGGTGATGCTTTGGTATTTCGGTTCACATTGGATGATGATGGTGGATGATCGATCAAGGATGGTAGAGAGCTCTTGATGTTCATTATAATGTCGGAACCCGCGCTTGGCACCGCAAGCCGTCCAAGTTCCACGTCCGCTCCACCCATGCTTGATTGGAGATCATCACTTTCCTTTACAGACGAAAAATCGGCCAAGCAACCCAGGAAAATCGGCCGATTTTTTGATGAACAGGCCGATTTTTCTGGGTGCTTTCCTCTTCGTCCATGTGCTTGGATCTTGTCCCTTCAACTGGTCCATGAGGTTTTCACATGACCTCCAACATCCCATAACTCATGACAATCAACAAGATCTAGCACCCAAAAACACAAAAGAAAAACAAAGCACACCAAGAGTGAGATTAAACAAAAGCAAGAAAAAGACAAGGAAAAATATATACCAATGGGTTGCCTCCCATTAAGCGCTTCTTTAAGGTCATTAGCTTGACCAAATTCAGGAGCGTTTCAATCAAGGTGAAGCGGGGCAATCACTTCCACCGGGGCTTCCGGGATGTACTTCTTCAATCGATGCCCATTCACTTTGAAGTCACCACAATGATCTCCTCCTATCTCTACCGCTCCATGAGGAAAGATCTTCTTCACCACATATGGCCCGGTCCATCTTGATTTGAGCTTTCCGGGGAAGAGCCGCAGCCTCGAGTTGAAGAGAAGGACAAGGTCGCCTTCACTCAACTCCTTCGGGATGAGGCGCTTGTCATGCCACCGTTTAGTCCTCTCCTTGTAGATCCGGGCATTCTCATAAGCATCCAACCGGATCTCTTCAAGAGCGTTTATGTCAAGCAACCTCTTCTCTCCCGCCTCCTTGAGATCAAAATTTAGCCACTTAATGGCCCAATAAGCTCTATGCTCCATCTCAACCG
The DNA here is from genome assembly GCA_033239125.1 of Fagopyrum homotropicum. NCBI lineage: Eukaryota > Viridiplantae > Streptophyta > Magnoliopsida > Caryophyllales > Polygonaceae > Fagopyrum > Fagopyrum homotropicum. The sequence continues at coordinate 68,965,862 of BSWB01000005.1, forward strand.
GAAGGTGGCACGACTTTCCATAGACCAACTTGTAAGGAGTGGTGCCAATTGGTGTTTTGAAGGCGGTCCTATATGCCCACAAGGCATCATCGAGCTTCATAGCCCAATCTTTTCTCGTCCTTGATACCGTCTTCTCAAGAATGGCCTTGATCTCCCGGTTGGAGATCTCCACTTGGCCACTAGTTTGGGGATGGTAAGGTGTTGCCACCTTATGAGTCACCCCATACTTGGCCAAAAGTGCTCCAAAATTCCTATTGGTGAAGTGCTTCCCTCCATCGCTTATGATCACCCTAGGTGTTCCAAACCTAGGAAAGATCACTCGGTTGAAGAACCGCACCACTACCTTGGCGTCATTTGTAGGAGAGGCGATTGCCTCCACCCATCTCGAAACATAGTCAACCGCCAATAGGATGTAGAGGTTGCCACATGAAGAAGGGAATGGCCCCATGAAGTCCACACCCCACACATCAAATATCTCTACCTCTTGGATGTTGTTCAAGGGCATCTCATTCCTCCTTGAGATGTTGCCCGTCCTTTGGCAAGCATCACAAGCTACCACAAAGCCTTGCACGTCCTTGAACAAACTTGGCCAAAAGAAGCCCGATTGTAGCACTTTCGCACATGTCTTGTGTGCACTAGCATGCCCTCCACATGGCAAGGAATGACAATGGCGGATCACACTCTCCACCTCATCCTCCGGTATGCATCTTCTAAACATCCCATCCGGCCCTCTTTTGAACAAAAGTGGCTCGCTCCAATAGTAATGCCTCACATCTTTGAAGAACTTCTTCCTTTGGGCATATGTCAAACCGGGAGGCACTTCCTCACACACTAGGTAGTTCACAATGTCGGCAAACCATGGCTCGCTTCCTCTAGACACTTGGAACAAGCACTCCTCCACCATTTGCAATTGCTCATCCCGGAATGAGTCATCAATCGGGATGTCCTCTCTTTCAAGCTCCAATGGTGGGAGTCTACTAAGGTGATCCGCCACGGAGTTCTCGGATCCCTTCTTGTCCCGGATCTCCAAATCAAACTCTTGAAGAAGAAGGATCCATCGAATCAATCTAGGCTTTGCATCCTTCTTGGTAAGGAGATAACGGATCGCAGCATGATCCGTATACACTATGACTTTCGCTCCAACGAGGTATGACCGAAACTTCTCAAAGGCATACACTACCGCTAGCAACTCTTTCTCGGTTGTGGCATAGTTAAGTTGGGCATCATCTAGCGTCTTGCTAGCATAATAAATAGCATGAGTTTTCCCATCTTTCCTTTGCCCCAAAACAGCCCCAACGGCTACATCGCTTGCATCACACATGATCTCAAACGGTAAACTCCAATCCGGAGGTTGCATGATAGGTGCGGAGATCAAGGCGTTCTTCAACCTACAAAAAGCTTCAAAGCAATCTTTGGAGAAGACAAAATCAACATCCTTCATTAGTAGGTTAGTGAGAGGCTTAGAAATTTTAGAGAAATCTTGAATGAACCTCCGGTAAAAACCGGCATGCCCTAAAAAGCTCCTTACCCCCTTCACCGAGGTAGGTGGCGGCAACTTCTCTATCGTTTCAATTTTCGCTCTATCAACCTCAATGCCACGGTTAGACACCAAGTGTCCTAACACAATACCTTCACTTACCATGAAGTGGCATTTTTCCCAATTTAAGACAAGATTTGTCTCCTCACATCTTTGTAATACTAAGGACAAGTTAGCCAAGCAATCATCGAAAGAAGAACCATAAACAGAGAAATCATCCATAAACACTTCCATGATATTTTCTATGTAATCCGAAAAGATAGCCATCATACACCTTTGGAAGGTGGCGGGTGCATTACACAACCCAAATGGCATTCTCCTATATGCAAAAGTACCCCATGGACATGTAAAGGTTGTTTTCTCTTGGTCATCGGGGTGGATAGGGATTTGGAAGAATCCACTATAGCCATCTAGGTAGCAAAAATGAGAGTGTTGAGCTAATCTCTCTAGCATTTGGTCAATGAAAGGAAGAGGGAAGTGATCTTTCCTAGAGGCCATGTTAAGCTTCCTATAATCAATGCACATCCTCCATCCCGTAACCGTTCTAGTGGGAATTAGTTCATTGTTCTCATTGGTTACTACGGTCATCCCACCCTTCTTAGGTACTACATGAACGGGACTAACCCACTTACTATCCGAGATAGGGTAGATAATTCCCGCATCTAGCAACTTAATGATCTCCTTCTTAACTACCTCTTTCATTATAGGATTTAACCTTCTTTGATGTTCAATAGAGGGTTTATGATTATCTTCCATCATTATCCTATGCATGCACAAAGATGGCTTGATGCCAACAAGATCATCAATGGTGTATCCTATTGCCTTTCTATGCAGTTTCAATTCATTCAACAATCTATCAAGCTCATCATCATTCAAAGATGCATTCACAATCACCGGATAAGTAGAATTTGAACCAAGGAATGCATACTTTAAATGAGAAGGAAGAGGTTTAAGATCAAGTTGAGGAGGACCTTTTTCGTTTGGAGACGATCCATACAATGTAGGTTGAGATGATTGCAAAGCCATGGAAGCCTCCTTGAAGTCCCTTGATGATTGCTCACACTCAAGTGGTTGATGCTGAAAAGACTCAGGAAAATCGACCCAGGAAGAAAAATCAGTCGATTTTTCTGAAGGGGGGTCGATCTGAGTTTCTGTTTTGGCAAAACTGGCTGAAATTTCAGCACAAGTACAAAAATCGGCCGATTTTTGGCAGGCAGTCCGATTTTTCTGCCAGTTTCTCTCTTCTTCTAGCACTTCAAATCCCACACTTGGTAGCTCGTCCAATGCATTCAAGGCCTTGATTACTTCATTGCTACTCTCCTCAACTCCTTCTTCCATCAAGCTTGAGCTAAGAACCCTCTCAAGTGGATCCTTGAGCAAGATTGAGCTCACAACCTCCCTAGATTCCTCTTCTTCAACTATGTTGAATACATCCTCATCAAGGGTTGGCCCTTTCATCATTGTGGATAGCTTAAACTTGATGTTCTCTTCTCCAATGTTGAAAGAGAGAGTTCCATTCATGCAATCTACTAGACACCCGGAAGTAGCTAGGAAAGGTCTCCCCAAAATGATAGGAACCGGATAGTCCGCCGGGATATCCAAAACAACGAAGTCTATGGGCACATAGAACTTCCCTAATTGCACCGGGATGTCTTCCAAGATCCCAACCGGATGAGTGATTGAGCGGTCCGCCATGTAAAGAGTCATCTTGACCGGCTTTGGCTCTCCTAGCCCAACCTTGTTGCAAAGTGCAAGCGGGATGATGCTTACACTTGCCCCAAGATCACATAGGGCATCATACTTCACTTCTCCTACTCCGATTGGCACACAAAAGGATCCCGGATCCCTTAGCTTAGGAGGCATCTCCTCCTTCATCGTTTGAATCAACTCCGAGGATCTCTTAGTCATCCTTATCTCACCATACTCCTCCAACTTCCTTTTGTTGGAGAGTATTTCCTTCAAGAACTTGCCATATGCCGGCATCCCTAGAATAGCATCCATGAACGGAATGTTAATATGCAATTTAGACATTAGTTCAAGGAACTTACCAAAGTGATTGTCCAAGCGAGCTCTTGCTCGTGATTGAGGGAACGGTAGTGGTGGCTTGTATGGAGGCGGTGCCACACATCTTGGCTCTACATCCTTGCTCTTGCCTCCATCTCCTTGCGAAGTCTCTTCTTCATTCACCACTTGCTTCCCTTTAGCATTCTCCTTAGGCAAAGGATCTTTCATGCTTAACCCACTTCTTGTTGTAATGGCCAACACTTGTCCCTTTGGGTTTTCTTCGGTCCTTCCGGGAAGCTTCCCCGGATCTCTATGTGCTTCACCCGCCTTTTGGAACACTTGTGCTTCCAACACTTTTTGGGCTTTGGAAATGGAAGTCACCGTGCTCTCAAGACCGCTCAACCTTCCTAGCAATTGCTCAAACATCATTTCGGTTCTATCCTTTGGAGGTTGAGTGAATCCGGGTGGAGGTTCTTGTGAAGCTCTTGGTGGTGGAGTTGTGCTTGTAGAAGCGGGAGGGTTCAAGGCTCCATCCGGGTTAGAGTAAGAAAACCCGGGATGGTTATGGTTGGGCCGGTAATTGTTGAATTGCAGGTTGTTGTTGAAGTTCCTTGGGCCTTGGTAGTTGTTGTGGTTGCCCCTTCCCATATAGTTCACATCCTCCTCTTTGGAAGATAGGTTGGCTTGTGGAAGCACTTGAGGGGTTGCTTGGTTCTTCAAAGTTGTAGCACACAACTCCCTCAAGGATTTCAACTCATTGTTGATGGCGTCGAGCTTGAAGTTGCTCATGGTGACCTCACTCACCTCATATGCTCCCGCCTTTCTCCCTTCACTCTTCCTATGGGAGTACTTCTCAATCACTAGAGCTTGCTTCTCCACAAACTCCCAAGCATCATCTACATGCTTCTCCATGAAAGTCCCACCGGAAAGGGATTGAAGCTTGAATTGGCTATCTTCATCAAGTCCCTTGAAGTAGATCTCCAATAGCTCAATTTTCGGTATGCCATGGTGTGGACAATCTAGGAGAAGGTCTTTGAATCTCTCCCAAGACTTGAACAAACTCTCTCTATCCTTCATCACGAAGGCATTGATCTTCCCTCTTAATTCGGTAGTCTTGGAAGGTGGGAAGAACTTAGTCAAAAACTCGGTTGTCATCTCCTCCCAAGTACCAACTCGCCCTTGTGGAATAGATTGATACCAAGCTAAGGCCTTGTCCTTAAGAGAGAAGGAGAAAGCCCTTAGCTTATGGTTGTTGCTCTCCAATCTCGGCGGTCTAAGAGTCTCCATCAAAATCTCGTAGTTCATCAAATGTTGGTGAGGAGACTCTCCTTCCATCCCTCCAAATTGGTTATGCCGGATCATTTGTAGAACTTGAGGGCGGAGCTCGTAATCATGGGCTGCGGGATCTCCTAAGTTCACACCCGGGCGGTGTGCTCTTTGTGCCGGATCCATACGTTGCCCCAACGTTTGTGGCTCATCCATAGCAATGGGCACAACCCTAACGTTCACCGCCGGCTGCGGTTGTGGTGGAGGTGGAGGAGGTTGTTGACGGTTAAGCTCCCTTTGCACAAGTGCTTGCCTAATCTCCTCAATCTCCCTCCTAGTTGCCTCTTGCCTCTCATTGGCAAGTCTCCTTTCTTCCTCCAAGAGCTCATCTCTTAGCCTAATTTGCTCTAAGGTTTCATCCAACTCAGCTTGGAGGTTCCTACCGGCCATCTCTTTCTCTTTTCGAATGCTCTTGGATCTAGATCTAAGGGTTTTCTCCGGTTCGGGATCGAATGGAGCTAAATCCTTGCCACGAGATCTTCGCATACACCTAAAGAGTAAGAGATGTCCTGAAAAGCAAAGACACACACCAAAGAGAGATCAAAAGCAACAAGAAAGATCTACACTATAAACAATCACGAAATGACTCAATCTAGACCTAGTCCCCGGCAACGGCGCCAAAAACTTGTTACGTCTAGGAATAGATGTGATGTGCACGCAATAAGTCTTAAATTTATACTCGTTATATTTATCCTAACTCCTAGCGAACCCGCAGTGTACGGGACGTTTGTAGAAAGATAAGTATTCCGAGGTCGAACACAAAGACTAAGGTGAAATCGAGTCAAACAATGATCAAAGATAGTGTGAATCTAAACTAAGATAAGATGAGGAACAAAGAAAATGGAAAACGCAATGTTTTTGTTGGTTTTTATGGTGATCAAATAAAGAACACAAGTCAAGCAAGGAAATAAAACGACTAACAATTTTAGCTAGCCAACGAGTAAGTAACACAAAGCACAAGTATTAATCAAGAGAGAAAAGTAGATTCTAGAGGTCAAGATTTCCGGTTATGGCATTGGACTCAAGGTTCTAAGGATTCTAAGGACAAGCTGCGGTGTTTGGGAAAGAATGTTTCGCTAATGGAAGCAATTACCGGGTAGGTCTCTCACTTCACTAATCCCGCATCAAACTCCTATTACCGGGTAAGTCTCTAGGGGTTAGAGTAAGGAATTCCACACAAACTAGATACTACTTAAGGGTAACCCTCTCCTTACCGGGTAAGTCTCGGAATAGGGAAATCTCAAGCAATAATCCTAGCACACTCAATCCAATAGCGGCTTATGAGGCTCACTACTACCTAGCATTCATCATCTTAGGTATCTAAGATCGGAAATCATCGGGTAGATCTCTTCCCTCACTTAGGTTGGTAGCATTAGGTGATTCTAAGCTAAATTAGGCTTAATAAACACTAGGATTTAAACAACCAAGGACCCCAACATGCAGATTCATCAATTAAAGAGCAACAGAGAAGAAAATCGGGTGGATCATACAAAAAATCGGACGATCTAGATGAAGAACAGGTCGATTTTTGTCTCTGAAATGGGTTTCGTGCATACAAATCATCCTAAACTAACATATAAGTCCATCCTATCATCACCCAAGCCATAACCATCAATCCATCACTCTAAAATCACAAGAAACTAGCCAATAATATGCATATCAAGATCCGAAATCATCAAACAAGCATACATGGTGTTCATAGATGAGTAATGAAAGATGAGTAAGCAAAATCAATAAATCTCAGCCAAATCCAAGTTGTAGCAAGACTTACAAACTCTAATATGAAGATGCAAAACGTTCTTAACAATCCTTGCAATTAGTTCTTCAATCCAAGTCTACAAAATCACTCAAAATCACTCTTAGAATGGTCTTCTTGTTCTTCCTTCAATCCTTGGGAGCTTTTCTTCTTCTCCAATCTTCCTACCAAATTGATGAGCTGTGAATGAGAGTGTGAGAGAGGAGAGATGCTCAGCAACCACCTGAGGGACCACTTATATTCTCCACCAAGAGCAAGGACGGGCAAGAGATCGTGGGACACGTGGCTTTAAGCTGTCAAAGGCCTAAAAATCGACCCAGAGCAATAAATCGGCCGATTTAGCTGCTTGCTGGTCCGATTTTCTTCAGCAGAAACTTGTTATGCTCGTTTAGCCATGAGTTGATCCATTGCTTGCACCAATAGTGGTCTTTGTGTCCTTTGTTGCTCCAATTATGCTCCTCCAAAGCTTTGGATGTGTACCATCATGAGGCTTGGCCCTCAAATGTATCAATTAACGTCCAATAGATCCCCGAATTACCTACAAAACCGATAAAAGGTAGTGTAGACGTCTTTTCTAGAAATGTGCGTGAATTGAGCGAAGACGTCATGAATCAATGCCAAAACTTGTACGAATGAATGAGAAATCTATCTAAGTGACTACCTAATCCTAAGTCATAAATCTTGTTATCAGAATCCTCTTAAATTTATTTTACTTATTTAAATCTTCATCTCAACAAATTTTTAGATTTGAATTGAAAATATAATCTATTTATAAGATGAATGGAAGAGTCATGTCAAGAGAAAAATAGTATACACTAAAGCTCAAAAGTAGTAAAGAGGGAGCTAGAAGGGACGTTTGTGAAGGCATCCATGTCTACCCACGTTTATTGTGCAAGCCGTGACAACATACAATAGTCGATTCGGATGTATATACTTCCGGTCATTACACCAAATTTTATGGTTGTTTGGAATCAAACTTCTACCGCTACCAAAAAAAACGTAGTCGGCTGAAACTAATGAGTTTTGCCGCTACATCAATACCCATGGCCTGGAACCAGTTGGTTTCTACATTCGATCATGGAGGGGATGAGTCTTTGAGTTTGAATCAATACAAACTTGCAAATAAGAGTTTAGCCAAGGATAAAGAACAATGGCTCTACTGTCTACCTTAAAAAAATGGCAGAAACGAAATTTATAGAAATATTTGTGTGGGAAATTGAGTACGGGATTTAGCAGGTTTATCTTAGGAATAGGTAAGTCTCCGGACTTACATAGCACGCATTCTCTGTATTAGTTTTGATGGTTGTTTGGTGGTGTGTGTTTACTCTTTATGGTGTGTGTTTATTGTTTATGTTATAACATCTAAACCGCTAATAGGACCACCGACTTTATATGTTTATATTTGGCCCAAGTGTATGATAACGGGTGGTGACCGCTTGTCTAGTCCAAAATGGGGACGACTGGGACGTGCCTTGCGACCAGTCCAACGGGTGATGTTGATCCCCATCAAGTACAAACCCGTATGGTGAAAGAGGACAAGGGCGAGATCGTTAAGATTCTCATGTCACACTATAAATGGAATAGTAAAGGATATGACTTAATAATAACAAAGAGAAAATGAATCGGACTTGTGTGTTAGATCCTGTTGGGTGTTATGATTCCTTATGTGTGTGTGTGCCCATACCATGATTCTAATGCTTGAATGCTAGCTAACGGTTATATACCGATATTGTTGTAGTTGCCTAGCAGGTTAGGGATGCAGCCGAGAGATCCAGAAGAGTGGGCAGCCGGGGTCCGTACATTTTAGGACGGGTTGGTTGGAGTTGTCTTTGAGTTTAATTTATTGTATCTCATAATTTTTGTAGCCCGCATGTATGGCTTTTGGTCTTTGGTTTTGTATCTCGGCTGGAGTCTTTAGTTTGTTTGCTTTGGGTTTCATTCATTGCATAAAAATGTTTTTCGGTTTTGGCCTTTATTTGTGCCATGTTGCAAGATCCGGTGAAATTGTTGTCAAGCTAAGGGTCGGGACCCATTGTGAGGTCTCCGCCCGTAGCATCCCGAGTCCCACAGATTTGGGGTTTTTACAAAAGTGGTATCAGAGCCCTAGGTTGACAACAATGACACTCGCAATCTTCTAAAGGCCGAGTAGAGGGAAACGGAACCCTCAATGGTTTCGAGTTTTAAAATGAATTTCGTTTTCAAAATCACAAGCATAGTTAGTAGGGGTAGAATGTACGAACCAACACTCCTTCCGCGGATCTCGCCGGCGTAGTTTATTGGATTATTAGTATATATCTATATATATATATATATATATATATGTTGACTTAGGATGTTTCTAGACTATTATTGTAGGTTGGACTATAGTTGTGCATGATGGACTTGTTATGTTATTATAGTGGCATGATAAGATTATATTAGTGTGTGGATCTTGTTTTATGATAATGGTTTTCTTGGATGTGTTATGTTGGTAGCAATGTGGGCATAGGACTTATATAGTCTTATACGTATTCTAGGATTATATAGTAGCATATGGATGCGAGACCTTGTAGTTAAAATGACAGAAAGCTAGCATCGCCCTTTTGACAACGCCTTTTATGTAACACCTCGAATCCGCGGGACTCAGAGTGCCACATTGGGCTAGGATCTCATAGTGGATCCTGACAACAAGTTCACTGGACCTTACAACATGACACTGGCATATTTAAAGCAAATGCATAAAATTGTATCAACTGTACAACCAAAAGGTAACAACATCATAGCCGAGTGTAAACAACCACATCCTCAAACAGAGGTAACAAAAGATCATCCTCACGCAGAAAGGAAAAGTAAACAACCCCAAAAGACCACATCCATCCTATGTACGAGAGGTCCTCGGCCTACCACTCTGCTAGATCACCCGATAGCACGCCTATCTTGTAGGGTATCTACAACATGGTAATAAACCATTAGCTAACCATACATATATAAGGTAATGCATAAGCACAAACACAATCATGGAAAGATAAACACATCAGCATGCTATCACACATTTATCCATTTATCATCTTTATATAATAGTCATTCACTCAAATCGTATATATATAGATAGATGAAAGTATGTGACACGATGACCGATACATCCTCGCCTCTGAGCCTGATAGTCAGTTGTACGAGTATCGGTCACACAATCCGTGTACCCTGTGGGAGTGGATTGTGCCCTTCCTGTAAAGCCAGTCTGGCCTGACGTCAGAGAACCTCCCATACTCCACAGCGGGATGAAAGGGAAAGGTTATCACAACAACGCAACAGGGCAATCAATAAAACATAGGCCAGTTTAAACAACATCCCATGCTATCATAGCAAACATATAATGCACACACCACTCATACAAACACCTAATATAGGAATGGTAGCTAAGTAAGTCCAACGGACTTACCTCAAACTCGATCAAACTCAACCACGATCACCTCTACACCGGAGGGATAACACAACCTATAAACAAGGCATAAAGAGATACATCAACTCCTATCAAAACAAGGGTCACACCTAGACCCAAAGGGATCCATAGGATCATCCTCAACCTCATCAAAACACCTCCTCACACATCTAGCATGAACCTATACACTCACACTAGGAAAGGGGAAAACAAAGGCACCCTTAAGCAAGCCTATAAGCAATACACACCTGCAAAACCAGGTGGAAACACCAGTTGGTGCAGGTGGCCGCAGGGGCGGCTGCAGGGTGGCATAGGGGCGGATCCTGGCCGGCGCAGGAGCGGCTGCAAGGTGGCGCAGGGGCGGCTGGACAACAAAAAACACCAATTCAGCCCCTTCTTCACTCCTTCCTTCGATTCCTTCACTCCTTCGGCCAACACACATACATATAGAAACATACATATATACACATCAACATATGCCAATCATGGGTGGAACAAGATCCAATCTAAGGGAATCTAACCTAGAAGAATGGAATAGGAGAGAAGATGAAATAATGAAGAAAGGAAGGGAAGAAGCCATAGAAGCTTACCAAGTTGAACCTATGCCCAAGAAGAACTTTCACCAAGATCTCCAACCTGGCTCAACAAGGCACATCAATATCAACCAACAACAATCAGCAAGAAAGCCATCCATAAAGGCTCTCAAACTCACACAAAACTTCAAGGAAGATCAAGAATGATCCAAGGAGAGATGAGAGGAGAAGAAGATGAAGGTGAGAGAGATGGAGCATGAAAGAGAATGAGGAAACCCTCATTTGGAGGAAGAAGAGGATATATAAGGGAAGAAGGGTCAAAAGCAAGGGCTCGGGTCAAAGAAGACGGCTACAGCCCGCCATAAACCGCAGGGGCGGCTCACATGCCCGTAGGGGCGGCCAGCTAGGGCGCAGGGGCGTCCCTTTCCAGCTCCAAAGCCTCATAGCAGCTGCATCTCAGTTGAGGCGCAGGTGTGGGATCTCTCAAAGACTAAGGCTCTTACACCTCAACCCCTTAAAAACAAGTTTCGTCCTGAAACTTGCAAAATCCCAAATCCCATCGGACCCATAAGCCGAGGTATAACCCTCTCTCTCTCTTTCGGAGGTATCACATCTCCGCTCAGAAGGTCATAACCTATATCAATATATAACCTAAAACATGAACATGGAGGAATCATCAACTCCAGAAAACAGGGCCATAACGCTACCCAAAGGCGTAGAGGAATAACATCTCTCGACATACCACATCACAAGGCATAAAGGAAGCACATCTCTAGCCAAACCATACTCATATACATCGCATGGAGGAATAACCTCTCCAATAAACTATGTCTATCAAGGTAGCATGGAGGAAAGAACCATCTCCAGGTGAATCCTAACCACAATAAGATAGCATGGAGGAAAGAACCATCTCAAACTATAATCATACATCACGCTAGCACATCAAGATCTAATAAGATCGTATATCACATCATTGCTAGCATGGAGTAAACATATCAAGGCATGTATGCACATAAGCACATAATCATATACTCACCAAGATAGCACTAAGATCTACTCATCGGCCCTAGGTACATCTATCTCAGCATAAAATTGTGGATAGTTCCTCTGGATACTATCCTCAGTCTCCCATGTAGCCTCCTCAGGTGCTCGTCTAGACCACTATATCCTCAGCATAGGAATGTCCTTCGAACGTAGGCGTCTCACACCTCGTTCTAAGACTGCAATAGGATGCTCAGCAAAGGTGTGGTCCGGCTCAACCACCAAATCGTCATAACTCATAATGTGCCTCGGATCTGGTATATACTCCCTCAGCTGAGACACATGGAACACAATGTGATCACCCTCTAACCTCGGAGGCAATGCTAACATGTAGGTTGTCCTCCCGACTCTATTCAGTATCTCGAAAGGACCGACATATTGGGGACTCAGCTTCCCCTTTATGCCAAAACGTGTGACGCCACGTGTCGGAGATACTCTCAACCAGCCCTGAGCTCCCACTCTGAACTCTAGAGGTCGACGCCTCTTGTCTGCATACGACTTCTGGCGACTCTGTGCAGCCAGTATCCTCTTTCTAACCAGCACTACTCGAGCCATTTCATTCTGAATATGCTCTGGCGCTATCCCACTGATACTGCTAGGCTCATCCCAGCATAAAGGTGCACGGCACCTACATCCATATAGTGCCTCATAAGTAGCCATCCCAATAGATACATGCCAGCTGTTGTTGTATGACAACTCAACTAGTGGAAGGTAATCAGACCATCCTTGTCCCCAATCCAACACACAAGCTCACAACATATCCTCCAAGGTCTGGATGGTCCTCCTAGACTCACCATCTGTTTGGGGGTGAAACGCAGTCGTGAAGTGTGGACTCATCCCAAAGTAGTCTTAATCTGCTGCCAAAACCTTGAGGTAAACCGTCCATCTCGATCTAAGACGATCGTCCTCGGTACACCATGGAGTATCACTATCTTTCTAGTGTACTCCTCAACCAATCTACTCATTGGCCACGTCTCTCTGATATGAATGAAATGTGCCGTCTTCGTCAGTCTGTCAATAATAACCCAAATGGCATCAAAACTCCTACTGGGCCTCAATCCAGTCACAAAGTCCATGAAGACGTCCTCCCACTTCCACTACGGTACTGGCAGTGGATGGAGCTCACCTCCAAGTCTGAAATGCTCTATCTTGACCATTTGACAAGTCGCGCACTGTGCCACAAATCTAGCTACATCGGGCTTCATCCCTCCCCACCAATATGAGCGTGTTACATCATGGTACATCTTACTCGTACCTGAATGTACTAAGTAAGGTGTACAGTGAGCCTCCTGTAAGATCCTATGTCTCAACTCTGCATCAGAAGGTACACGGATACGGTCATGACGTCTCATCATCCCATCCGTTCCAATTGAGAACTAGGGTGCCTCCCCACGAGACATCCTCTCTTTGATCCTTATCAAGGTCGGGCAGGTCCCCTTGTAAGAGCCTTAGTCTTTGAGAGATCCCGCACTTGCGCTTCAGCTGAGACGCAACTGCTTTTCTTTGTTGGAGCTGCAGTGGGCCGCTCCTGCACCCCTGGCTGGCCGTCCCTGCGGTTTTGTGAGCTGCCCCAGCGGCCAGGCCAGTCGCCCCTACGGTTTGTGGTGGGCTGCACCGTCTTCTTTGACCCGAGCTTTGCTTTTTGACCTTTCTTTCCTTTATATCTTCTTCTTCTCCTCCAGACGAGGGTTAGGTATCTTTAGCCCCATCTCTCTCTCCCTACACACTTCATCCTCTCTTCTCTTCTCCCTTGGACCATCTTGATCTTCCTTGAGTTTGGTTGAGTTTGTGAGAGATCCTTGTTGGCTTTGCTTGCTGTTGTTGATAGTTGTTGCTGCTGTGCTTGTTGATAGCCAACCTTGAGGTTTTGGATGGTGTTCTGCTATGAGTTAAGCTCAGCTTGGTAAGCTCCTATGGCTTCCCCTCTTTCTGTCTTCTTTTCTTCCTTTCTATGTTCTTGTTCGCTCCAAATGGTGTGTGCAAGCTTTAAATTTATAACCCAAGATGTATGCTTAAAACAAGGATGCGAACCCACAGTGTACAGGTCAATCGTATTAAAAAGAAAGAATTCCAAGGGTCGATCACATGGACTTAGGTGAAACAAAGCAAGTATAGGTTGTCAATATTGCAACTAACCGCAAAAGCAATTAAAGCAATCAAAAGATGATAATATAGTCAATTAAGGAAATATCCAAATTCTAGGGATTAAAGCATCCAATTGTGGTTCCAACTCAAGATCTCAAGATAAGTGGACAAAGCTGAGGTTTTGCAACGGGAAGGTGTTACTAAAGTGGAATAGATCACCGGGTAAGTCTCACTACTCACAATCCCAAGCCAAAGAACCTATCACCGGATAAGTTCCAAGGTACTAAGGGAAGGAATTATAATCTCAAACCAACACACCAACTAAGGGAATAGAATCAACCTTTACCGAGTAAGTCTCATAACTCACAAAGATGGAATGAAGGCACACTCAAACCCCAATAAAGGATAAACCTTTATTACCTACACTTATGATCTTGGGTAAACAAACTAAGGAATTACCGAGTAAGTCTCATCCTAGGCTTGCATTGAACCAGGAAAGGTGTAATAAGAATAGGATTTGGCAAACTCTAACACTTAACTCTCAGTTACGGATCAGAAAGGGTCACCTCGGTCAGTCAAGTTCCACCCCGGCCGAGATGTTCATCGACTGAACGAGATGTTCTAAGGTTAAGGATAAAGACTCGAGCTTTCAAGGTCATACTGGGATTAAGATTATTCTATCATCGTCTTTCCCACAACTTTCAGCCAATCACCCTAGAATCGCACAAGGAAATTAGCCACTCATCATCATGAAAGCAATAATCAAATATATAGGAAGAGAATGAATATTTGAACAAATAAACCTTAAGAACAAGGCTTCAATAGCTGAATCAAATATCAAACAAATAAGCGTTCCTTGGATCACAAATCCAACAAGACAATCAACAAGAAGGGAATCTAAGAAAGTCTTACAAATCCCTTTACAAAAGCTATAACAAGCTATCAATCCATTCTAGATTGATCATCAATCTTCCTTCCTTCAAAACTCTGGAGAAAATCCCTTAAATGCTGGATGCTATCAGCCCTCTAAGCATGGTTGAACTTGTGGAAAATCCAACCCTTTATATAGGAGAATTATCTTCCAAAGATAAAATATCTTAAAAAGATTATTTCCTAATAAAATATATCCATATCTCATAAATAAATCCCTAAAATATATGATCTTCCTTCCAGAAATCTAGCCCAAAAATATAAGATCTCTCCTTTCAAAAATAAAAGATCTCAGCCAAATAAAATATATCTCGCTGCATCAGAATGTTCGCTTCGGTCGGGGTGCTCCTCAAGATCACCTCGGTCGAGGTGACAGTGTAGCTGACCGAGGTGAATCTCATCTGAAGGTGAAATCTCTCAAATTTGGTCCAAAGTAAATTTTTAATCCATTTCCATGCTTTCTGGATTCTTCCTTAAGCTCTTGAATGTAGCTCCAATGATCAAAACATTTTATAAATATAAGAAAGTTGTTCATCTTTGCATAAAATCATAGAATGCATAATAAATCAGAATTATCGAAATTAATCATGTATAATCTAGTTTAAACCACCAAGTCAATCAACAAGCTCGAGGTCTCAAGGGCTTTCAAAAGAGAAGTCAAGAAACGTGTGAGGGTGGGATGTATATAGGGAATGTGGTGCTAGAATCCGGGAAAAGGGATCTTACTTCACTTCCTTTGAACTTCAACATCTTCCACCAATAAGCTTTGCTTATTTTACTTTTTTACTTTTTAGGATGCATGGACAGAGGTGTACAATAACCGAAGCCTAGGAGATCAGCAATCATCAATTTCTCGAGATGCCTCAAACCCTTGATGCACATACCATGACCCGTTAGGAATATCGCTCAATCCGACTTTGACAAGACACAAACACCCGACTATGTGAATGGTGCCGAGTTACTTATCATCATGATTGACTTCCCCAAACCTATTTGTTTCTTTCTAAACTTCCAGCCAATCTCATTTCTTCTTTCACTTGCTTTTCACTTTTGCTTGCTTCCAAATTCCTAGATAGGTAAAGGGAGGCAAATATGTATATGAGGGGCTAAGCATGATCAAGAAGAAGAAGAAAAGAGAATGAATTGCCTTAATTATCCCAAGAAGAAAGTGATAGAACTTATCATGTGGTGTCAACCTTCAAATTCAACATAATTTGGATAAAAACAAAGTATTAAACATGCAACAAATTTCAAACAAAGCATTTAGCAACTTAAACATATCATAAAACCTTTCAAACATATAAAGATTTCAAAACGAATCTGCAAACAAAATCTTCACTGAGGTCATACCTAGATAAGAAGCACAAAATTATTTCAAAAACTGTTTTAGTTAAACCACCTCGGTCGAGATGTTCTAAGTCAACCGAGGTGCTGCACCTCGATTGGTCAGAGTCACTTCGGTCGAGGTCATAAAATTTTTTTTTCTTAACCAGTTTTTGACGTTTTTCTCAATCAAATAACATGTATGCATGCATGTAATGGCAGATAAACACATGAAGCATAAATAAGACAATAATATCCAAATAGAGTCATACAAGCATACACACAATGTCAAATCACACATCCAAATACCCTATACTTGGGACACATTGTCCCAATGGGTCAAAATAAGTCTAGAAAGAAAAGTACTCACCGGACATAAGCTGAGCTGCATAATAAATAAATAAAAGAAATCCCTGCAAGCTGTAGTCCTGATTTGATGATGGTGGTGGTGGATATGGCACGTACGGGTGCTGGGATGGATCAAAGGGGTAGCCTATAGTGTGCTGGAACTGTATCTCCAACATCCAGCGCTAGTAGTGTTGGCTCTCCCTCATCTCCAACATTTCTAAGAATAGAGCGGCGTAAGAGTCGATCATCTGATCCGTCAGCTCGTCTATCCGTCTGTGAGCTACGGGATCCCGCAGTTTGCGGACTCTAGGCCTGACTGGACGTGATGGTGGTGCAGCTGCCTCCTCCTCAGTCTCCTCGTCGTCTAGATCGACGACTGGTATGCTAGGACCAGCTGTGTCTATCCTTGTATCCATGGCAGCACCGCCATCGTCCTCCTCATCCTCATCACCCTCCTCTTGTGCCTGTGCTGCTGCATCTCTAGCGTCCTCAATGTACGGAGTCCATGTAGTGGACAAGTACTGAGGGTCGTAGACGGAAAACTGGGACGACCACCTAATACCCTGATGGGCAGTCTGCTCCCAAGGCATCGCCAAATACGGCGTAGTAAGTCCACGAGGAACCAGAATCCTCCTCGTGATCATCTCTTGCAACCCTAGCGGCTTGGCAGCTGCCACTAGTGTACAAGCACTCAAATCAAATCCTATCAGTGTAGCTATATGGGTCACTAGACCTCCACAACAGATGTCTCCTCTCCCTTTTGCCTTGATCCGGTACATATCCTCAACTAGCAAGGCACCGAAATCAGGCACACCTCCAGTCACCATGCAAAAAAAACTCAAAAGCTCCCCCTGTCTAACCTTCTGGGGCGTCTCAGTACGCGCCAGAAGTGTCTCGCTGAATATCCTGTGGGCGATTTTGAAAGCGAGTTGGAAGATAATCCGCTCCTTGGAGTCTCCAGGTCTCCACCTATCAACATGCTCAACTACGTGAGCTATCTGTCCCCAAAACTGGCGAGCTACAGCTCGAGAGGGGAAATCAGTAACTGTCGGGGTCGGGAAGCCGAAGACCTCTCTCCACTGGTCCATCGGTACTAGATATTTCCGGTTCAGCAACCGGTACTTGATGGCCTGCTCTGCGGGCAGGTGAGTCACAGAGCTCACAAACTCTAGTGTGGGCTCGAGGTAGGCCGGAGCTATGATCTCCAAAAACTGCTCCAACACTACCATCGAGACCATCCGTCTCAGATCCTCCGCAACATATAAACATTCAAAGGCGGAGATGTCCAAAAACCGCGTCACAACCACTGGGCGCGTACAAATGCGGTCGTAGTCAGCCCGGTGACGCTCGTGTATCACCGGTATAGAAGGCCGAGAAGAAGAAGGAGAACGGGAAGATCCATCTCTCAGGACAAGCTGTCTATCAGATTTAGAGCTCATTTTCTCTCTCTGTCAGAGCACCTCGGTTGCTTGTCAGAGCTCAAGAATCACCTCGGCCGAGGCGCAGGTCGACTGCACCGAGGTACGAAGCTGTTCGATTTCAACTCTCTGGAATTCTGTTCTTTTCGCCCAATATGAATACAGAATGTTCCTAAGGGGTACTTAATCCTTTTCCAACAAAAATAATTGACAACCAAAGCCAATTTCTTCCAAAATCAGTAAAAGACGAGAAGTTAGGGTTTTCGGTTTTGTTACCCCAGATTCGGTGGATTCGAGGCGTTTTTGTTGCAGTTTCTTGCTTCCACTTTGTTCCTCTAGCCTTTCCTTACAAAATTGAAGCAAAAATCATCGAAAACGAGTGAGAATCAAAGAAGCGAGGTGGGATTAGCGCCGCGGTCGAGAAGGTGAGGGAGGGAAGAGAGACAAACCGTTCCCCTTTTTATACCCTCACCAAATCTGCTGTCACCTCGGTCGAGGTGGTCCCGACCGGACCGAGGTGTCTGAATCGAGGTGGAATGTGTCAGCCCTAGTATCCTCGGTTGATCAAGAATCATCTCGGTCGAGGTGCTGTGACAGCAACCGAGATGTGTCTCAGTCAAACTCCGTCTTCTTGATTTCTCGAACTTCTGTCCTTCCAGTGTTGCTAGGACCAGTTGTGTCTGTCCTTGTATCTATGGCAGCACCGCCATCGTCCTCCTCATCCTCATCACCCTCCTCATGTGCCTATACTGCTCCATCTCTAGCGTCCTCAATGTACGGAGTCCATGCAGTGGACTAGTACTGAGGGTCGTAGACGGAAAACTGGGACGACCACCTAATACGCTGATGGGCAGTCTGCTCCCAAGGCATCGTCACATACGGCGTAGTAAGTCCACGAGGAACTAGAATCCTCCTGGTGATCATCTCCTGCAGCCCTAGCGGCTTGGCAGCCGCCACTAGTGTACAAGCACTCAAATCCAATCCCATCATTGTAGCTATATGTGTCACTAGACCTCCGCAACAAATGTCTCCTCTCCCCTTTGCCTTGATCCGGTGCATATCCTCAGCTAGCAAGTGTGTTGAAGACATCATCTTGCTTGGGTTTTGATCAATCTAATCAAGGCTCTTGTAAGGGAGTCATTTGGTTCTTTTGGATCTACTTCTACCAAACATTCCACACTCCATTTCATTCTCTTTCTTCCCTTTTTTCCAACGTCATTTCTGTTTCTAAACAATCTGATTTTGCGTGCCATTTGTCAAGGAAAACGTCCATTGTTGGTCTTCATGGATTACCAATCTAGATCTAGTCATTTGCGGCCCCAACCCGCATCAAAACGGGTAAAAGGATTCAACCCATAGACACACTCAAAAGGAGGTAGAAGAATGTAATGTACGATTATATGCAAATTCAACATGAGGCAAGACATCTTCCCAAGCTTTCAAATTAACTTTTAAAACATCCCTCAAAATGGTTGTTAAAGGTGATGTAGAATGGCTAGAAAATGGGTGTTTTGGCTTGGCTTTCTCTCTTCTCCAATAAACACAAGAAACAAAGAAAATTAGACTCAAATAGACTCTTAAGATGAAGCAAATGACTCAAACAAAGAAAAGAATCAAAGAAGGTACTCAAACCGTCAATGGTGATGGCTGATTCCGGACTCGCAATCAACTAGCTCTGATACCACTTTGATGCGGGTTGGGGCCGCAAATGACTAGATCTAGATTGGGAATCATTGAAGACCAACAATGGACGTTTTCCTTGACAAATGGCATGCAAAATCAGATTGTTTAGAACCAAAAATGACGTTGGACAAAAGGGAAGAAAGAGAATGAAATGGAACGTGGAATGTTTGGTAGAAGTAGATCCAAAAGAACCAAATGACTCCCTTACAAGAACCTTGATCAGATTGTTCAAAACCCAAGCAAGATGATGCCTTCAACCCTTTCTTCTATAACCTTACACAAGGCTTCAACGGAGACAAGCACAAGGAGGGACTAGTATTGAGTAGTAGCACCAATCTCTAAAGAGATTAACACACACAAGAACAATCTAGCAGGGATTCACAACAATTCAATCAATGGCTCACTTTATTGATTGAATTTTCTCAATAGGAACAAAAGCTCTCAAAGAGACGGTTTATCAAGTTTTGCCAAAATCTATCTAATTTGGAAAGAAGCTAAGGGAGGCTTTTTATATGCCTAGAAAGCCTCCTATCTAAAAAAGGAAAAACATTTGTCAAAAAGACAATAAAACAAATAAAACAACTAAAACAAATAAAAATAACCCTTAAAATGTTTTGAACCTAAAGGTTATAAAAAGTCTTTCATTTTATACCGAAAGATGATATAAAATACAAAAGAAACTCCAAAAGCCTCAATCTCCCATTTCTTGCAATTCCGGAACAAGTGTCTCTTCTTTTCTCTTGCATGGCTCCAAATCACGTGTGCATGGTCTCCCTTCCACGTCCAAGTCATCGGGAATCGTCATTAACGTGACTAAGGAAGCCTCAGTCAGCAATGGATCGTCAATGGTCTCCTTAGGATCTAAGGACACCAACAAGTTGGACACCTCCTCTTGAATTGCTCTTGCCCTTGATCTAGTGATTGGCCCTTGCATTGTAGGACTAGTAGGGGCTTTTGGTGATGGTCCCTCATCAGCAAGGCACCGAAATCAGGCACACCTCCAGTCACCATACAAAACAGACTTAAAAGCTCCCCCTGTCTAACCTTTTGGGGCTTCTCAGTACGCGCCAGAAGTGTCTCGCTGAATATCCTGTGGGCGAGTCTAAAAGCGAGGTGGAAGATGATCCGCTCCCTGGAGTCTCCAAGTTTTCACCTATCAACATGCTCAACTACGTGAGCTATCTGTCCACAGAACTGGCGAGCTACAACTCGAGAGGGGAAATTAGTAACTGTCGGGGTTGGGAAGCCGAAGACCTCTCTCCACTAGTCCATCGGTACTAGATAATTCCCGTTCAGCAACCGGTACTTGATGGCCTGCTCTGCGGGCAGGTGAGTCACAGAGCTCACAAACTTTAGTGTGGGCTCGAGGTAGGCCGGAGCTCTGATCTCCATAAACTGCTCCAGCCCTACTATCGAGACCATCCGTCTCAGATCCTCCGCAACATATAAACACTCAGAGGCGGAGATGTCCAAAAACCGCGGCACAACCACTGGACGCGTACAGATGCGGTTGTAGTCGGCCTAGTGACGCTCGTGTATCACCGGTATAGAAGTCCGAGAAGAAGAAGGAGAAGGGGAAGATCCATCTCTCAAGACAAGCTGTCTGTCATATCTAGAGCTCATTTTCTCTCTCTGTCAGAGCACCTCGGTTGCTTGTCAGAGCTCAAGAATCACCTCGGCCGAGGCGCAGGTCGACTGGACCGAGGTACGAAGCTGTTCGATTTCAACTCTCTGGAATTCTATTCTTTTCGCCCAATATGAATACAGAATGTTCCTAAGGGGTAGTTAATCCTTTTCCAACAAAAATAATTGACAACCAAAGCCAATTTCTTCCAAAGTCAGTAAAAGACGAGAAGTTAGGGTTTTTGGTTTTGTTACCCCAGATTCGGTGGATTCGAGGCGTTTTTGTTGCAGTTTCTTTCTTCCACTTCGTTCCTCTAGCCTTTCCTCTCAGAATCAAAGCAAAAATCGTCGAAAACGAGTGAGAATCGAAGAAGCGAGGTGGGATTAGCGCCGCGGTCGAGAAGGTGAGGCAGGGAAGAGAGAGAAACTGTTCCCCTTTTTATACCCCTCACCGAATCTGCTGTCACCTCGGTCGAGGTGGTCCCGACCGGACCGAGGTGTCTGAACCGAGGTGGAATGTGTCAGCCCTTGTAGCCTCGGTTGATCAAGAATCATCTCGGTCGAGGTGCTGTGACAGCAACCGAGATATGTCTCAGTCAAACTCCGTCTTCTTGATTTCTCGAACTTTTGTCCTTCTAGTGTTGCTCATGGGTTGTACTCCTTCCTTAGAGATTACCTGTTTTCTGTCTAGGACACCAAAAACAAGGCAAAGCAAAGCAAAAGCAAACTATCTAAAGCTAGACTAGAAAAGGGAAAAGAAAGCAGTACCTTGGGTTGCCTCCCAAGAAGCACTTGGTTTAAGGTCGCTAGCTGGACCGTACGTCATCCCTAAACAAGGTATATTGGTGCAAACTCCTCAACCGGGACTTCTGGTTTGTATTTCTTAAGTCTATGACCATTGACCTTGAATCTTCCACTTGTTTCTCCCCAGATCTCGACTGCACCATAAGGGAAAACATGTTTCACAACATAAGGTCCTGTCCATCTAGACTTTAACTTACGTGGAAAAAGGTGAAGGCGGGAGTTGAAGAGTAGAACTAAATCTCCTTCTTTGAACTCCTTAGCGATGATGCGCTTGTCATGCCATTTCTTTGTCCTTTCCTTGTAGATCTTGGCATTCTCATAAGCGTTCAAATTCAACTCCTCCAGCTCATTGATATCCAATAGCCGTTTCTCACCGGCTTCCTTGATGTCGAAGTTCAACCATTTGATTGCCCAATACGCTTTGTGTTCTAGTTCAACGGGCAAATGGCAAGACTTCCTATATACTAGATTATAAGGGGTGGTGCCAATGGGAGTTTTGAATGCGGTCCTATAGGCCCAAAGAGCGTCGTCCAACTTCATGGACCAATCCTTCCTCGTCCTAGAGACGGTCTTCTCCAAGATTGCTTTAATTTCTCTATTCGAAATCTCGACCTGTCCACTAGTTTGAGGGTGATAAGGGGTTGCTACTTTGTGGGTTACCCTATACTTCGATAGAAGTGCCTTAAACTTCCTGTTGATAAAATGTGTTCCCCCATCGCTGATGATGATGATGCGTGGAGTCCCAAAACGTGGAAAGATAGTCCTATTAAAGAACTTCACAACCACCATGGCGTCATTAGTGGGAGAGGCAATGGCTTCAACCCATCTAGAGACGTAGTCTACAGCTAGGAGAATGTAGAGGTTTCCTCCGGATGATGGGAAAGGTCCCATGAAATTAACTCCCCATACATCAAATATCTCAACCTCCTGTATGATATTGAGTGGCATCTCGTTCCTCCTAGATAAGTTCCGTGTTCTTTGGCATGCATCACAAGATACAACAAACGTTTGCACATCGTTAAATAATGTAGGCCAAAAGAAACCTGAACGTAATACCTTGGCGCACGTTTTGTGAGCGCTAGCGTGCCCTCCACAAGGAAGCGAGTGGCAATGCCGTATGACGCTAGTAACTTCATCTTCTGAAATGCATCTTCGAAGCACCCCATCCGGACCTCTCTTAAATAGTAGAGGTTCATCCTAATAGTAATGGCGTACATCTTTAAAGAATTTCTTCTTTTGAGCGTACGTCAATCCGGGTGGTGTTTCTTGGCAAACAAGGTAATTAACAATGTCAACATACCAAGGCCCTTTATTATCAGAAGTTTGGTGGAGAAAGTGTTCCACCAACTGAGGATGAATTTCAGAAAAGGGAGTAAGAAGTTTGTTATTCTCAGTTGACATCATCTCGCATTCGACCTCGGTCGAGGTCCAGAGAGGGTGACCGAGATGTTCTTCGGTCAAGAACACCTCGCTTGGTCCAGAAAGTGCCTCGGTAGAGGTACTGAAACTGGGACCGAAACTGGAGATTCTCTTTTCCTGGATTAATTTTTCAATCTTAGCTCTTGGATCTTCTTCCAGCGCCCTTAAGCTTTGTATATTCCGCATCACAAGAAACATATATACCTTCCTCCATTAAACTAAAACTAATAACTCTCTCAAATGGAACATTATTAAGGATAGAGCTCACAATTCTCTTGATTCTTCTTCATCATAGATGTTGAAGATATCATCTTGATAACGTGATTTATGACGTTAGTTTAGGCATTCATATAGATAGATTTTCCCGTTATTCATGCACGGTTTGGCATTAGTTCATGACGTTTACACTTAATTCATGCATATTTCTAGAAAAGACGTCTACACAAGCTTTTTTCGGTTTTGTAGGTATTTCGGGGATATTTTGGACATTAATCGATACATTCGAGGGTCAAGCCTCATGGTGGTACACATCCAAGGCTTTGAAGAAACATAATTGGAGCAATGAAGGACACAAGGACCCTTATTGGTGCAAGCAATGGAGCAACTCATGGCTAGACGATCATAACAAGCCTCTGTTGAAGAAAATCGACCCAACACTCAGGAAAATCGGACGATTTTTCTGTCTAGGTTGATTTTCTGGCTTTTGACAGCTGGAGCCACGTGTCCCACGATCTCTTTGTCCGGCCCTTGCTCTTGATGGAGAATATAAGTGGTCCTGCAGGCTGTGGCTGAGGATCTCTCCCACATTCTCTCACACACACCTCATTCCATTGGAGGATAGACTGGGAGAAGAAGAAAAACTCTCTCATTTAGGGAGAAGAGAAGAACATCAAAACTTAGAGTGATAGAGAACTTTTGAGTGATTTTTAGAGATTTTGGTTGAAGAACTCTTGGAAGGATTGTTAGAAACGTTTTGGAACTTCTTCTGAAGGGTTGTAAGTCTTGCTTAAACTTATATTCAGCTGAGATTTATTGTTTTTACTTGCTTATCTTTCATCATCTACCTATGAAAACAACGTATGCTTGTGTGATGATTTTGGATCTTGAAATGCATGTTATTGGCTAATTTATTGTGATTCTGGAGTGATGGATTGATTTTTATGGCTAGGGTGATGATAGAATGGACTTGTATGTTAGTTTAGGATGATTCGTATGCACAAAAGCTAACTCAGGAGGAAAATTCGACCTGTTCTTCAGGCAAATCGTTCGATTTTCCTTATGATCCACCCGGTTTTTCTCTCTGTTGCTCTCTAATTGATGAATCTGTATGTTAGGATGTTAGGTTGTTTAAATCCTAGTGTTTATTAAGCATAATATAGCTTAGGGTGACCTAATGCAAGCAAACTAAGTGAGGGAAGAGACCTACCCGGTGATTTCCGATCTTAGATACCTAAGATGATGAACTCTAGGTAGTAGCGAGCCTCATAAGCCGCTATTGGATTGAGTGTGCTAGGATTGTTGCTTGAGACTTGCCTTTTCCGAGACTTACCCGGTAAGGAGAGGTTTGCCCCTTAAGTAGAGTCCGGTTTGTGTAGAATTCCCAACTTTAACCCCTTGAGACCCACCCGGTAATAGGAGTTTGATGCGGGATTAGTGAAGCAAGAGACGTACCCGGTAATTGATTCCATTAGAGAAACACCCTATCCCAACACCGCAGCTTTGTCCTTAGAATCTTTAGAAGCTTGAGTCCAATGCTATAACCGGAAATCTTGAACTCTAGAATCCACTTTTCTCTCTTTGATCACATATCTTGTGTTTGTGTTGCTTGTTTGTTTTGCTAGCTTGAGTTGTTAGTTTGATTTATTATCTTGCTTGATTTGTGATCTTTGCTTGATCACCATAAAAACCCAAACAAAAACATCATGATTTTCATTTCTTTATTTCTTTCTCTTTTCTTAGACTAGATTCACACTATCTATGATCACTTGTTTGATTTGATTTCACCTTAGTCTTCGTGTTCGACCTCGGAATACTATCCTTGTTACAAAACGACCCATACACTGTGGGTTCACTAGGAGTTAGGAAATTATATCGAGTTTATAAATTGTAAGACTTTTGCGTGTCACAATCTTAGCGTAACAAGTTTTTGGCGCCGTTGTCGGGGACTAGGTCTAGATTGAGTCATTTTTGTGATTGTTTATAGTGTAGGTCTTTCTTGTTGCTTTTGATCTCGTTTGGTTTGTGTCTTTGCTTTTGAGGACATCTCTCACTCTTTAGGTTTATGCGAAGATCTTGTGGCAAGGATTTAGCTCCATTCGATCCCGAACCGGAGAAAACCCTTAGATCTAGATCCAAGAGCATTAGAAAGGGAAAAGAGATGGCCGGAAGAGATCTCCAAGCTGAGTTAGATGAAGCTTTAGAGCAAATTGGGCTAAGGGATGAAGCATTGGAGAATGAAAGGAGACTTGCCAATGAGAGCCAAGAAGCAACTATGAGGGAGATTGAAGAGATTAGGCAAGCTCTTGTGCAAAGAGAGCTTAATCGTCAACAACCTCCACCTCCACCACAACCGCAACCGGCAGCGGTTAATATTCGGGTTGTGCCCGTTGCTATTGAAGAACCAAAAACGTTAGGGCAACGTATGGATCCGGCACAAAGAGCACACCGTCCGGGTTTGAACTTAGGAGATCCCGCAGCCCATGATTACGAGCTCCGCCCTCAAGTTCTACAAATGATCCGGCATAATCAATTTGGAGGGATGGAAGGAGAGTCTCCCCATCAACACTTGATGAACTATGAGATCTTGATGGAGACTCTAAGACCGCCTAGATTGGAGAGCAACAACCATAAGCTTAGGGCTTTCTCCTTCTCACTTAAGGATAAAGCCTTGGCTTGGTATCAATCTATTCCACAAGGGCGAGTGAGTACTTGGGAGGAGTTGACAATCGAGTTTTTGACAAAGTTCTTCCCACCTTCCAAGACTACCGAGTTAAGAGGGAAGATCAATGCCTTCGTGATGAAGGATAGAGAAAGCTTATTCAAGTCTTGGGAGAGGTTCAAAGACCTTCTCCTAGATTGTCCGCACCATGGTATACCGAAAATAGAGCTTTTGGAGATCTACTTCAAGGGACTTGATGAAGATAGCCAATTCAAGCTTCAATCTCTTTCCGGTGGGACTTTCATGGAAAAGAATGTGGATGAAGCTTGGGAGTTTGTAGAGAAACAAGCTTTGGTGATTGAGAAGTACTCCCATAGGAAGAGTGATGGGAGGAAAGCCGGAGCATATGAGGTGATTGAAGTCACCATGGGTAATTTCAAGCTTGATGCAATCAACAATGAGCTTATGTCTTTGAGGGAGTTATGTGCTACAACTTTGAAGAGTCAAGCAAGCCCTCAAGTACAAGTGCAAGCAAACTTATCTTCCAAGGAGGAAGATGTGAACTACATGGGGAGGGTCAATTACAACAACTATCAAGGCCCAAGGAACTTCAACAACAACCGGCAATTCAACAATTACCGACCTAACCATAACCATCCCGGGTTTTCCTATTCTAACCCGGATGGAGCCTTGAACCCTCCCGCTTCCACAAGCGCAACTCCACCGCCTAAAGATTCACAAGAGCCTCCACCCGGATTTACTCAACCTCCAAAGGATAGAACCGAGATGATGTTTGAGCAATTGCTTGGAAGGTTGAGCGGTCTTGAGAGCACGGTGACTTCCATTTCTAAAGCTCAAAAGGTGTTGGAAGCACAAGTGTTCCAAAAGGCGGGTGAAGCTCATAGAGATCCGGAAAAGCTTCCCGGAAGAACCGAAGATAACCCAAGAGGCCAAGTGTTGGCTATTACAACAAGGAGTGGGCTGAGCAAGAAGGACCCCTTACCCAAGGAGAATGCTAAGGGAAAGCAAGTAGTGGTAGAGGAAGAGCCATTGCAAGAAGATAGAGGCAAGAGCAAGGATGATGAGCCATCATATGTGGCACCACCTCCATACAAGCCACCACTACCATTCCCACAATCACGAGCAAGAGCTCATTTGGACAAACACTTCGGTAAATTCCTTGAACTTATGTCTAAATTGCATATTAGCATTCCGTTCATGGATGCTATTCTAGGTATGCCGGCATATGGCAAATTCTTGAAGGAAATACTCTCCAACAAAAGGAAGTTGGAGGAGTATGGGGAAGTGAGGATGACAAAGAGGTCCTCGGAATTGATTCAAACTATGAAGAAGGAGATGCCTCCTATGCTAAGAGATCCGGGATCTTTTTGTGTGCCAATCGGAGTGGGAGAAGTGAAGTATGAAGCCCTTTGTGACCTTGGTGCTAGTGTAAGCATAATCCCGCTTGCACTTTGCAAAAAGGTTGGGCTAGGAGAACCGAAGACGGTCAAAATGACCCTTTACATGGCAGACCGATCCATTACTCACCCCGTGGGGATCCTAGAAGACATACCGGTTCAACTTGGGAAGTTCTATGTGCCAATCGATTTCGTTGTTTTGGACATCCCGGCGGACTACCCGGTTCCCATCATCTTGGGGAGACCTTTCTTAGCCACCTCGGGATGCTTGGCGGACTGTAAAAATGCAACCCTCTCATTTAACATTGGAGAGGAGAACATCAAGTTTAATTTGTCCACAATGGTGAAGGGGCCAGCCCTAGGTGAAGATGTCTTCAACATTGTTGAGGAAGAGGAGTCTAGAGAAGTTGTGAGCTCAATCTTGCTCAAGGATCCACTTGAGAGGGTTCTTAGCTCGAGTTTGATGGAGGAAGGAGTTGAGGAAAGTAGCAATGAAGTGATCAAGGCCTTCAATGCATTGGATGAGCTACCAAGGGTTGGATTTGAAGTACTAAAGGAAGGGACAAATACCTGTAGAAAAATCGGACCAGAGGGGCAAAAATTGGCCGATTTTTGAATAAATCCTGAATTTTCATCCAATTTTGCAAATGCCGTAGCTGAAATCGACCCCCAGATCGTCCGATTTTCTTCACAGAGGGTCCATTTTCCTGAGTCTTTTGAGCATCATCCAAGTGTTTGTGAGCAATCATCAAGGGACTTAGGTGAGGCTTCCATAGCTTTGGAATCATTTGAACTTACATTGTATGGATCATCTCCAACCGATAAAGGTCCTCCTAAACTTGATCTAAAACCTCTTCCTTCTCATTTAAAGTATGCTTTCCTTGGTTCGAATTCTACTTATCCGGTGATTGTGAATGCATCTTTTAATGATGATGAGCTTAATAGATTGTTGACTAAATTGAAACTGCATAGAAAAGGCAATAGGATACACCATTGATGACCTTGTTGGCATTAAGCCCTCTTTGTGCATGCATAAGATATTGATGGAAGATGACCATAAACCCTCTATTGAACATCAAAGAAGATTGAATCCTATAATGAAAGAGGTAGTCAAGAAAGAGATCATTAAGTTGCTAGATGCGGGAATCATCTACCCGATTTTGGATAGTAAATGGGTTAGTCCCGTACAGGTGGTTCCTAAGAAGGGTGGTATGACCGTAGTAACTAATGAGAATAATGAACTAATCCCAACTAGAACGGTTACGGGATGGAGGATGTGTATAGACTATAGGAAACTAAATGTGGCCTCTAGGAAAGATCACTTCCCTCTCCCTTTCATTGATCAAATGTTAGAAAGATTAGCTCAACATTCCCATTTTTGTTACTTACATGGCTATAGTGGATTCTTCCAAATCCCTATCCACCCCGATGACCAAGAGAAAACTACATTCCATGTCCTTGGGGTACATTTGCATATAGGAGAATGCCATTTGAGTTGTGTAATGAACCTGCCACCTTTCAAAGGTGTATGATGGCTATCTTTTCTGAATATATTGAAAACATCATGGAAGTGTTTATGGATGATTTCTCTGTTTATGGATCTTCATTTGATGATTGTTTAGCTAACTTGTCTTTGGTGCTTAAGAGATGTGAGGAGACAAATCTTGTCTTGAATTGGGAGAAATGCCACTTCATGGTAAGTGAAGGCATTGTTTTGGGACACTTGGTGTCCAACCGTGGCATTGAGGTTGATAGGGCTAAGATAGAGACGATAGAGAAGTTGCCACCACCTACCTCGGTGAAGGGGGTAAGGAGTTTTTTAGGGCATGCCGGTTTTTACCGGAGATTCATTAAAGATTTCTCTAAGATTTCTAAGCCTCTTACTAACCTACTAATGAAAGATGTTGAGTTTGTTTTCTCCAAGGATTGCCTTGAGGCTTTTTGTAGGTTAAAGGATGCTTTGATCACCGCCCCTATCATACAACCTCCGGATTGGAGCTTACCATTTGAAGTGATGTGTGATGCAAGTGATGTGGCCGTTGAGGCTGTTTTAGGACAAAAGAAATATGGACGTACACATGCCATCTACTATGCTAGCAAGACGCTAGATGATGCCCAACTTAACTATGCTACAACCGAGAAGGAGTTGCTAGCGGTGGTGTATGCCTTTGAGAAGTTCCGGTCATATCTTGTTGGAGCAAAGGTTATTGTGTACACGGATCATGCTGCGATCCGTTACCTCCTCACAAAGAAAGATGCCAAGCCTCACCTCATTCGGTGGATCCTTCTCCTTCAAGAGTTTGACTTGGAAATCCGGGATAAGAAAGGGTCCGAAAATTCTGTAGCGGACCACCTTAGTAGACTCCCACCTTTAGAGATTGAGAGAGATGACATCCCGATTGATGACTCATTCCGGGATGAGCAATTGCAAATGGTGGAGGAGTGCTTGTTTCAAGTGTCCAAGGTAAATGAGCCATGGTATGCCGACATTGTGAACTACTTTGTGTGTGAGGAGGTGCCACCCGGTTTGTCATATGCCCAAAGGAAGAAGTTCTTCAAGGATGTGAGGCATTATTATTGGAGTGAGCCTTTCTTGTTCAAGAGAGGGCCGGATGGAGTCTTTAGGAGGTGCATTCCGGAGGATGAGATGGAGAGTGTGATCCGCCATTGTCATTCCTTGCCATGTGGAGGCCATGCTAGCTCACACAAGACGTGTGCAAAGGTATTGCAATCCGGTTTTTATTGGCCTAACTTGTTTAGGGATGTGCAGAATTTTGTAGTGGCATGTGATGCTTGCCAAAGGACGGGCACCATCTCAAGGAGGAACGAGATGCCCTTGAATAATATACAAGAGGTAGAGATATTTGATTTGTGGGGTGTGGACTTCATGGGACCATTCCCTTCTTCATGTGGCAACCTCTACATCCTATTGGCGGTGGACTATGTGTCGAGATGGGTGGAAGCAATCGCTTCTCCCACAAATGACGCTAAGGTTGTGGTGCGGTTCTTCAACCGAGTGATCTTTCCTAGGTTTGGGACACCAAGGGTGATCATAAGTGATGAAGGAAAGCACTTCACTAATAGGAACTTTGGGACACTTTTGGCTAAGTATGGGGTGACTCATAAGGTGGCAACACCTTACCATCCCCAAACTAGTGGCCAAGTGGAGATCTCCAACCGGGAGATAAAAGGGATACTTGAGAAGACGGTTTCTAGAACAAGAAAGGATTCGGCTATGAAGCTCGATGATGCTTTGTTGGCTTATAGAACCGCTTTCAGGACACCGATTGGCACCACTCCCTACAAGCCAGTTTATGGCAAGTCTTGCCACCTTCCGGTAGAGATGGAGCATAGGGCATATTGGGCCATAAGGTGGCTGAATTTTGACCTCAAAGAAGCCGGTGAGAAGAGGTTGCTAGACATGAACGCTCTTGAGGAGATCAGGTTGGATGCTTATGAAAATGCCCGGATTTACAAGGAGACGACCAAGCGTTGGAATGACAAGCATCTCATACCAAGGGAGTTGAGTGAGGGTGACTTAGTGCTTCTCTTCAACTCAAGGCTGCGGCTCTTCCCCGGAAAGCTCAAGTCGAGATGGACGGGTCCTTATGTTGTTAAAAAGATCTTTCCTCATGGAGCGGTGGAGATAGGAGGAGATCATTGTGGTAACTTTAAGGTGAATGTGTACCGTTTGAAGAAGTACATCCCGGAAGCCCCGGTGGAAGTGATTGCCCCACTTTACCTTGAGTGAAACGCTCCTGAATTTGGTCAAGCTAATGACCTTAAAGAAGCGCTTAATGGGAGGCAACCCATTGGTACATATTTTTCCCTTTTATTTTTCTTGTTTTTGTTTGATTTTGCTCTTGGTGTGCTTTGTTTTTCTTTTGTGTTTTTGGGTGCTAGATCTTGTTGATTTTCATGTGTTATGAGATGCTGGAGGTCATGTGAAAACCTCATGGAACTGCTGACAAGATCCGAACACATGGATGAGAAGAAAGCACCCAGGAAAATCGGACTGATCTTGCACAAGAATCGGCCGATTTTCCTTTGTAGATGGTCCGATTTTTCCTTTTGTCAAGGAAAGTGATGATCTCCAATCAAACATGGGTGGAGCGGACGTGGAACTTGGACGACTTGCGGTGCCAAGCGCGGGTTCCGACACCATAATGAACATCAAGAGCTCTCTACCATCCTTGATCGATCATCCACCATCATCATTCGATGTGAACCGAAATACCAAAGCATCACCAATTTTACATTGTGAGGACTCTCTTTCAGTTCTTTATTTAGTTTGCACATTGGGGACAATGTGTTTCTAAGTATGGGGTGGGGTTTTCATGATCACTTGCATGATTAGCATCTAGGATAATTTCTTTTAGTCACATGCTTCATTACGTCTTGCATTGTACATACATATTTCGAAAAATCCAAAAAAATCAGAAAATTTAAAATTTTTTTTAGTGCTTCAAAGCTTGGATATGACCCTTATAATGAGATTGTCTTGTGAATCGGCTATGGATTGCCTTATGTGTTGAATTGATGTATGCATATGTGGACTTGAAGTACTTATCTTGAATCTCATGTGTGAATTGTGATCATGAATGTTTGCCTTGATTGGATTGAGGATTGATAGTCGAAATTACATGCTAGTTCTTGCACATCATTTAGGAGTGATTAAGGCAATTCATCTTTCTCTACTTCTCATCTTGATCATGTTGTTTAAGCACCTCAATTGATATAAAATTTGACCTCTTTTGACCCATTCGGGAATAGGAGCATGCTAGTGTGTTGAGTGTGTGAAAAGCAAGTGTGGGGTGAAGTTGTTGATGAAAGAATGTTGTGAATGAAGTGCTGAATTTGTTGTGAAAGTGTAGACAAAAATATAGGTTTGGGGACGTTTGTTTAAATGACGAGTAACTCGGCACCATTCAGATAATCGGGTGTTTGTGCCTTGCCAAAGTCAAATAAACCGATAGTCCTAACAAGCTTTGGTATGTGTGCCCGTTGTGGATGCACCTCAAAAAATAAAAAAGCCCGAGGACGGCTAATCACCAAGGTTTCGCCTTTTGTACACCAATGCCATTGTCTCAAAAATAAGTGAAAAAGAATAGAAAACAAAGAAAATATAGAGAAAATTATACACTTCTTGGGAAGTTGAGCAAAAACGAAATTGTGGAGTTAGTTCCTTTTCCGGATTAGCATCACATGACCTAAAAATTCCCACCTAATCACAACGATTCTTAGCCTCTTCTTTCCTAAGTCCTTGTGACCTAATTGCATGTGTGTAAGACTTAGTGATCTAGATTGGATATACTCATAATCATCTTGACTTCTTCATTTTCACCTCTCATTCATGCTTTCTAGTTAAGTATAATTGTCTTTCGATGCCTTCATTCATTTGATGCATGATTGCTTGACCATTGCCATGAAACATGACTATGAAGGTGATCCAATGTTAGAAGCACAATTCCAAAAAGATTTTGTTGTTTTTCTGCATGCATAAATCATGTCATCTCTTAGTCTGTGGTTGGGTCTTGCTCGGGGACGAGCAAGTCTTAAGTATGGGGCATTTTGATAACGTGATTTATGACGTTAGTTTAGGCATTCATATAGATAGTTTTTCCCGTTATTCATGCACGGTTTGGCATTAGTTCATGACGTTTACGCTTAATTCATGTATATTTCTAGAAAAGACGTCTACACGAGCTTTTGTCAGTTTTGTAGGTATTTCGGGGATCTTTTGACATTAATCGATACATTCGAGGGTCAAGCCTAATGGTGGTACACATTCAAGGCTTTGAAGAAACATAATTGGAGCAATAAAGGACACAAGGACCCTTATTGGTGCAAGCAATGGAGCAACTCAAGGCTAGACGATCATAACAAGCCTCTGTTGAAGAAAATCGACCCAACACTCAGGAAAATCGGACGATTTTTCTGTCTGGGTCAATTTTCTGGCTTTTGACAGCTTGAGCCACGTGTCCCACGATCTCTTTGTCCGGCCCTTGCTCTTGATGGAGAATATAAGTGGTCCTACAGGCTGTGGCTGAGGATCTCTCCCACATTCTCTCACACACACCTCATTCCATTGGAGGATAGACTGGGAGAAGAAGAAAAACTCTCTCATTTAGGGAGAAGAGAAGAACATCAAAACTTAGAGTGATAGAGAACTTTTGAGTGATTTTTAGAGATTTTGGTTGAAGAACTCTTGGAAGGATTGTTAGAAACGTTTTGGAACTTCTTTTGAAGGGTTGTAAGTCTTGCTTAAACTTATATTCAGCTGAGATTTATTTTTTTTACTTGCTTATCATCATCTACCTATGAAAACAACGTATGCTTGTGTGATGATTTTGGATCTTAAAATGCATGTTATTGACTAATTTATTGTGATTCTGGAGTGATGGATTGATGTTTATGGCTTGGGTGATGATAGAATGGACTTGTATGCACAAAAGCTAACTCAGGAGGAAAATTCGACCTGTTCTTCAGGCAGATCGTCCGATTTTCCTTATGATCCACCCGGTTTTTCTCTCTGTTACTCTCTAATTGATGAATCTGTATGTTAGGATGTTAGGTTGTTTAAATCCTAGTGTTTATTAAGCATAATATAGCTTAGGGTGACCTAATGCAAGCAAACTAAGTGAGGGAAGAGACCTACCCGGTGATTTCCGATCATAGATACTTAACATGATGAACTCTAGGTAGTAGTGAGCCTCATAAGCCGCTATTGGATTGAGTGTGCTAGAATTGTTGCTTGAGACTTGCCTTTTCCAAGACTTACCCGGTAAGGAGAGGTTTGCCCCTTAAGTAGAGTCCGGTTTGTGTAGAATTCCCAACTTTAACCCCTTGAGACCTACCCGGTAATAGGAGTTTGATGCGGGATTAGTGAAGCAAGAAACGTACCCGGTAATTTCTTCGATTAGAGAAACACCCTTTCCCAACACCGCAGCTTTGTCCTTAGAATCTTTTGAAGCTTGAGTCCAATGCCATAACCGGAAATCTTGACCTCTAGAATCCACTTTTCTCTCTTTGATCACATATCTTGTGTTTGTGTTGCTTGTTTTTTTTGCTAGCTTGAGTTGTTAGTTTGATTTATTATCTTGCTTGATTTGTGATCTTTTCTTGATCACCACAAAAACCCAACCAAAAACATCATGATTTTCATTTCTTTATTTCTTTCTCTTTTCTTAGACTAGATTCACACTATCTATGATCACTTGTTTGATTTGATTTCATCTTAGTCTTCGTGTTCAACCTCGGAATACTATCCTTGCTACAAAACGACCCATACACTGTGGGTTCGCTAGGAGTTAGGAAATTATATCGAGTTTACAAATTGTAAGACTTTTGCGTGTCACAATCTTAGCGTAACACATCACCCAGCGGCTCTCCTTTCATTGCCGCAAGCAATGCAAACTCAACTTGATCACCGCCAATGTTGAATTGCAACTTGACGTTCTTACAATCCACATTGCAACCCGAAGTTGCAAGAAATGGTCTCCCGAGAATGATAGGAACGGGATAATCTGCGGGAATGTCAAGCACAACAAAGTCTATAGGTAAATAAAAGTTACCTAACTTAACCGGTACGTCATCCAAAATGCCCACGGGATGGGTAATGGAACGGTCCACCATGTATAATCGTATCTTCACCGGCTTGGGCTCTCCAAGTCCGATCCTCACACATAGATCTAGCGGAATGATGATCATGCTGGCTCCTAGATCACACAATGCCTCACAAGTGACATCCCCAACTTGAATGAGAATGCAAAATGAGCCGGGATCTCTCAACTTGGGTGGCATCTTCTCCTTCATGATTTGAATGAGCTCGGAGGATTTAGATGTCATCCTTACTTCACCAAAGTCTTCCAGCTTCCTCTTCCTTGATAGAATCTCTTTTAAGAACTTCCCATATGCGGGCATCCCCGAATTTTGATTGTTTGGCCTCCAATTATTTCTGTTGGATCCTCTATTGTTGTTGTAGTTGTTGTTCCCGGAACCGTTGTTGTTGTTCCGGTAACCATTGTTGTTCCTTGAGCTTTGATATCCTTCCTCTTCTTTCTTGGTGTGAGCAACCAAAAGTTCCTTTAATTGCTTCACATCATTCTTGAGGGAAGTAAGTCGGTTATCATTTAATGGAGCTTCTGGGAAATTAAGTCTCTTAACTCCATTTTCAGCTCCTTGGTGTGAGTACTTCTCCATGTGCAAAACTTGTTTTTCAATAAATTCCCAAGCTTCATCAATCGGCATGTCCATGAATGTGCCGGCGGATAGTAGTTGAAGCATGAGTAAGCAGAAAGATAATGGAAAACAAGAGAAAAGCCAAGAAAGAAAGAAGGAAAAGAGAGGAAATGTGAGAAAAAGAGATACTACCATCCTTATTGCTCCAAGAGTGGCCTACCCGGACAACCTCTTTATGACTCCCCTTTTTATGTCGCCAAAACACCGAAAGAGAAACCTACACTCGGTGTCGCTCATCTTGCCAAGGCGCCCTTTCGGATTTTCACCTTGCCACTCTTCTTCTTTTCTCACTTAAACTCACATCCCTCAAGTCCAATTTTGCACCAACCTAAGGTTGGTCGGACTACCTTCTTTTTACCTAAATCGCCCTTTCTGGTTTTCGGTTTATCTAAGGATTTTCATACCTTTTTTTTTCACTTCTTTAGCTTTTTCTTTTTTTTTTGTATGAAACTGAATTCAACAATGCAAAAACAAATGCCAAAAACAACTCAATGAACCGTACAAGCAATGATATATCCCTCCCCCATACTTGAAGTACACTTTGCCCTCAAAGTGGAAATGAGTCAAAGATAAATGTGGGAGAAGGGAACGAAATGTACCCCTCACTGGGGTGGTCCGGATGGACCACCAGGACCCTCCTCCAGTGGGTAGGGGAAGTGGTGGAAGAAGTGCTCCTAGCGGCAGTAGATGTCATCAATGCGGTTTTGCTGAGCAGACATCCGGCGACCAAAAGTGGTCTCAAAACTGGCCTGCCAAGCCAGCTGCTGAGCCTCCAGCTGCTGCTGCTGGGCTGCCTGCTAGGCCTCCTGCCTCTGGTCGAAGTGTGAGGTCATGGAGGTGGCAAAAGTGTCCTACCAGCTCTGCTGCTGCTCTAGCATAGTCCGCTGGTAATCGGACTGCCATGCCCGGTGCTGGGTCGTCATAACCGCCATCTGAGCCTGAAGGCTCGCAAGGGCCGGGTCCTCCTCTGGTGCCGCTGTGGGCATCTCCTCGTCATCTGGGATGGGCAGGTGCTCCTCCCGATGGGCCCGGCTAGAGCTGGCGGCATGCCTCTCCATAATGGCCACTAGTGGCCTCCTCGGCACGAAACGATCTGCCGGTATGTAGAGCTCGGAGAGCTCACCTCCTAGTGGTAAAGGTCAGGGGAGGTAGGTGAGGTGGCTCCCATCTGCAAGGGAGATCCAAAACAGGTTCTCCCCGTCCCGCCGGAGGAGCTTGCACCTCCTAAGCACCCCCTCAGTGTAGAGAGGAGCCACCATCCCATCCTCTAACTCGGACAGATCCATCACTAGTGAGGCGATCAAAGAGATCACCCCACCGCCGAAAATATCCCTCGGCTAATTCCTCCTAATTCGCTTCAAAGCGGCGAGGAAGAGAGAGGGCCAATCCATCAACTTCTCGCTCCGTGGAAGGCAGGAGTAGAGTAACGGGAGGTCCTTGAGAGCGACCTTGTTTTCCTCTTTGTGTCCACAGAAGACACTCATGAGGATCTTGGAAATCAACCTCAAACTGGGGTGAGTGAGTTTGTTGGAGTACTCACCCCCTGCATGGAACTCCGACTCGGTAGCTGCTTGCCAAAACTCACATAGGTCCGGGGCCGGGACTGGATCCCACCAGTTCTCAGAGGGGTTTAGAGTCACCTCAAAAGCATCCCGTAAATCATTGTAGTCAAGAGTGTACTTCACCTTGTTGAACTTGAAGGTGAGGCCGGTACACACGAGGTCTTCCTTCTGCATTGTGAAAGTGGCGATAAACTGTCTGTTGAGCTCTGAATATGTCGAAGCACTCTTCTGGAGGAATTCTCCTAGCCTAGCATTCGCCAAAAACGTTTGCATGCTCTCTAGCATGCCCAGTTTCTCTAAGGTCGGGATATGTAGAAATCGAGTTGTAGATCCTGCACAATTCTATATCGGTCCTTCTCTGTTTCCGTCATCATGTATTTCCTTGGGGCTTCCATTCTTGAAAGTATTTGAAGCAAAGGATTAGCAAATGTTGAAATAAGGAAAAGAAAACGACCTTTCTGTTGTGATTTCCGCAGGGGCCGCTGTGCAGGCGCAGGGGCGGTGAGGCGCAGGGGCGGATGCTTGCAGCCGCAGGTGCGGCAGAAGTGCAGAGACGATTTTTGAGGCGCGATGGAGAGGATGTTGCTGAGGTTGATCCGGTGACGTCTTTGGTGGTGTAGGCTCGCCGGTGATATAGCTGGAGTGGAATGTATGAGGTGGGTGAGGAGGAAGGACGTAGGGTTGTGAGAGAGCACAAGGGTAGCGGGAGAAGGTGACGCTGGGGTGTGGACTGGTGGCTAGCTGTTGGAGGTGGCGCAGGAGCGTCGGCGAGATTGGTTTGGGCAGAGGGTGCAGGGGCGTTGAGGGTGTTGCTGAAGGAAGGGAGTTTGGAGGGTTTGTGTTTGGTGAAGAAGGTTGGTGAGTAGTGCGTGGTAGGTGTAGGCGTTTTTCGAGATCCTATTATTTTTTCTTTTCTGGGTAAACCCCTAGGGGCGGGGGTTTGACACCGCAGGGGCGGCAACAAGGGAGAGGGGCACGCAGGCCCACTGCTGGCCTGAGTGTCTCCGCAGGGGCGGGAAAGAAAACCGCAGGGGCGGATTCCTTGACAGATGCTCCTATTTTTATTCCTTCGGGTTGCCTCCCGAGAAGCGCCTTTGTTTTATGTCGTTGGCTTGATGTTAGATCTCTACTTCTCTGACTGTGCCTCCTCTAGTACCATCTCGTCGATCGGATCGTTCTTGAGTCTTTCAAGGTAAAGCTTTAGCCTTTGTCCCTTCACTTTAAACACCTTGTGCGTTTGGGGGTCATAGAGATCCACAACCCTATGAGGGTACACTTCGGCTACTATGAAGGGCCCTGTCCATCTTGAACGCAGCTTACCTGCAAAGAGTTTCAAACGGGATTGAAAGAGAAGTACCTTATTACCTACCTTTAAGACCTTCCGGAGAATGTTCCGGTCATGCCATGCTTTGGTCTTTTCTTTGTATGTGGTGGCATGGTCATATGCATCTAGCCTTAGTTTCTCCAACTCTTGCAATTGGAGCTTCCGGAATTCTCCCACTTCTTCTATGTTCATGTTGCACCTCTTTACCGCCCACCAAGCTTTGTGCTCTAACTCCACCGGTAGGTGGCAAGCTTTTCCAAACACGAGCCTAAATTGGGACATTCCGATGGGAGTTTTGTAGGCTGTCCGATTTGCCCATAGGGCGTCATTTAGCCTTGCACTCCAATCCTTCTGCCCGGGAGAAACCGTCTTTTCAAGGATGGTCTTTATTTCCCGGTTAGACATCTCAGCTTGGCCGTTTGTTTGTGGATGATAAGCTGTTGACACTCTTTGGTGAACATGGTACTTCTTAAGGAGAGCCGTGATCGTCTTGTTGCGAAAATAGGTACCCCTATCACTGATTAATGCTTTTGGGAATCCAAATCTTGCAAAGATATTTTCCTTTAGAAAAGCTGCAACTACTTTTGAATCATCAGTTTTGGTTGCTTTGCTTCCACCCACTTGGAAACATAGTCCTCCGCAAGCAAAATATATGTGTTCCCGAATGAAGTAGGAAACGGCCCCATGAAATCAATTCCCCAAACATCGAATATTTCACAAAATATAAGAGAGGAGTGGGGCATTTCATGTCTCCTGGAAAGATTTCCTACCCTTTGGCATTTATCACACACTTTACAAAACGCAAAAGCGTCTCGAAAAATGTGTGGCCAAAAGAAACCGGCATCCAAAACTTTTTTTGCAGTTTTGTTTGCCCCAAAGTGCCCCCCACATGCTTTAGAATGGCAGAAAGTTAGGACCGATTGTACCTCATTGTCCGGAATGCAACGCCGGATCACTTGGTCACTACAATGCTTCCAAAGGTAAGGATCGTCCCAAACGTAGTGTCGAGCTTCAGCTTTTACTTTCTCTCGTTGTGCTTTGGTGAAGTCTGGAGTATACTCCTTCCTGACAATGAAGTTCACAATGTCAGCAAACCAAGATTTAAAAGATTGGAGCTTAAGACAAACCTCTGTCGATAATTCCGCAGGGGCGCCTAGAGGGAGCCGCAGGAGCGGCTGGTCCAGGGTCGGCTGGTGTGAGGCGCAGGGGTGGTTACAAAACAAAGAGTTGTGTAGAATGTATCGTCTGGAAAACTTCCGGCTATCTCTCTTTTTCCCGGATCTTCCTCCTCTTGCACTAGTCTGCTCAAATGGTCGGCCACCAGGTTCTCAGCTCCCTTCTTGTCCCTTATCTCTAGGATGAACTCGCTTAGAAGAAGCACCCAACGGATCAATCTTGGCTTTGCCTCCTTCTTTGCCATGAGGTACCTAAGAGCTGCATGGTCCATGAAGATAATTACCTTTACCCCAGGTAGGTACTGCCGGAATTTCTCAAGTGCCCGGCGCGTTGCAAAGTCCAAAGGGCATTCTGCGATATGCAAAAGTGCCAAATGTGGAAGTGAACGTCGTCTTCTCTTGATCTTCTGGTGCGATGGCTATTTGGAAATAGCCCGAATATCCATCCAGGAAAAAGTAGTATTGATGACCTGCAGGACGTTCCAACATTTGATCAATAAAAGGTAATGGGAAATGGTCTTTTCGTGTTACCTTATTGAGCTTGCGGTAGTCAATGCAGACTCTCCATCCGGTTTGTGTTTTGCTTGGGACCATCTCTCCATGTTGATTTTCCACCAAAGTGATGCCTCCCTTTTTTGGAACCACTTGGGTCGGGCTATCCCAAGTGCTATCCGAGATAGGAAAGATCATATCCGCTTCGAGGAGCTTTAACACTTCCTTTTTGACCACATCCATCATTGGTGGGTTCAACCTCCTTTGAGGTTGCCTAGAAGGCTTGGCTTCGTCCTCAAGTAAAATCCTATGCATGCAAGTGGAAAGAATTATCCCCTTGATGTCCGCAATAGTCGATCCAAGGGCCGTCTTGTGCTCCTTTAGTACGTTCCCCAACTTATCTTCTTGTCCGGTGGTTAACTTGTTGGAGATAATCACTGACAAGGTATTGTGTGCTCCAAGGAAAATCTACTTGAGGTGTGACGGAAGGTCCTTCAACTCTATTTCAGGTGCCTGCACTATGGACGGAACAAGCTTCTCGCTCGGGGTTAGTAAAGTGGGCCCAATGGCCAAATTGGAGATAGGTAGCCTTTTTTGCCCATCTAATTGGGCTAGTACCTCTTTCATGC
Organism: Fagopyrum homotropicum; assembly: GCA_033239125.1. Taxonomy (NCBI): domain Eukaryota; kingdom Viridiplantae; phylum Streptophyta; class Magnoliopsida; order Caryophyllales; family Polygonaceae; genus Fagopyrum; species Fagopyrum homotropicum. Next base: position 69,006,829 of record BSWB01000005.1, read on the forward strand.
TAGATGTTAACACATAATCTGATTTGAAACCATCAGATTCATGCTCAATCACATTTCTTAATTCATCCACGTCAGAGTTATCAAAAACATCTTGCACAAAAGGTTCAATAATGTCAATAGTACATAGAGAATGATCATCGCTAGGAAATTTCATTGCATCATAGATGTAAAATTCCACTACTTCACCATCAAACTCCATGGTCAATTTACCACTAACATAATCAATTTTAGTCCTAGCCGTTTTCAGAAATGGCCTACCTAACAGAATGGGTGCATCATGGGAGTCATTTTCCATATCCATTACAAAGAAATCAGCAAGAAAAATTAGGTTGTCTACCATCACTAATACATCTTCAATTATCCCTTTCGGGTACACATTAGATCTATCAGCAAGTTGTACTACAATACTGGTTTCCATTAGTGGCCCAAGGCCAAGTGATTTGTAAATCGAATATGGCAAGACATTAATAGAAGCACCGAGATCAAGCATTGCTTTGTCAAAGCGGGTTTCACCTACACAAGGGATGCTTACCATGCCCGGATCGCTGCATTTCTTGGGCATTCTCCGTTGGAAAACTGCCGACACATGTTCACTCACTTGCACTTTCTGTTTCCCCTTTAGCTTTTGATTCCTCTTGATAGTGCAAAGTTCCTTCAAAAAACGAGCATACTTAGGGATACTTTTCACCAACTCAAGGAGGGGAATGTTTACCTCGTATTTAGAGAAAGTCTCAAAGAGGTCCTTGTCCTCTATGATTCTTCGCTCCTTCAATGCTTCAGGAAAAGGAGCCGGTGACTTTTCGGAGTACAGTGGCGGAAAGTTAGGCCGGCGGTAAGTATCCTTTTCAGTAGGACCTTCTGTTGTGTTTTCCGCAGGGTCGTCAGCTTGAAGGCGCAGGGGCGGCTAAGGGGTTGTCACCGCAGGGGCGGGGGCAGCCAGCCGTAGGGGCGTCCTTCCTTCTAGGCTGGGCGCAGCTGCAACCGCAGGGGCGGCTGTGGGTGCGGAAATAACGACAGAAGGTTTGCTTTGTGACTCTTTTGTTGGTTCTTGTTGGATTTGCTTCCCGCTCCTTAATGTGAGGGCACTAACATTCTCCTTGGGGTTTATAAACGTTTGGGAAGGCAATCCTCCGGAAAGCCTTGATTCGGTCCTTGAAATAGCTTCCGCCATTTGACTAACCTGTTTCTCAAGGTTTTTGATGCTAGATTCTGTTGTTTAGACATGAGTAGTAAAGTGTTTAGTCAAAACCTTCAACATATCTTCAGTTGAGTGATACTTACCTTGGTGGGGCTGTTGTTGTTGGTTTTGTTGATCCCTCTAACGAAAATTCTGTTGGTCACGGCAATTTGGCATGAAATTTTGTGCATAGGGATCGTTTCTTGGTCTTTGCTGCTATGGTTGTCCATAACCCATTACGTTCACTTCAGCATCGTCATCTTGAACTTGTGGACACATGTCCGTTGGATGATACGGGTCAACACAAACTCCACAAGCTTTGAGCTGTTGCAGTGTTCTCATAAGTGTTAGCCTCTTCACCATTTCCTTCAATTCCGCCAGCTCGGTGGAAATCTCGCTCTTCCCGGAACTCACAACATGAACTCCTTTCTTAGCCGGGGTCCTTCCAAAGTTCCGAGTTCCTTCCGCTAGTTCCTGTATCTTTTCTAGAGCAAGGTCAGGAGTAGAGTTAAGAATATTACCTCCGCAAGCCGCATCGACGATCCTCCTTTCATTGTCTAGCAAGCCATTGTACAAGTACAATACTAGATCTTGAGTTGAATATCCGTGAAAAGGACAACTGGATTGGAGGCGTGCAAACCTTTCGAAGTACTCGTGGAGAGTTTCGGTTTCCTCTTCCTCGATGTTGCTTATAGCTTTCTTCAAGCTATTGGCCTTTTTAGCTGGAAAGTATTTCTCCAAGAACGCTTTGTGAAGGTTCTCCCAAGTGTCAATACTCCCAGATGGAAGGTGGTAATACCAATCATCCGCCGAATCTTTGAATGTGAAGCCGAATGCCCTCATCTTTATCTGCTCTTCGGTAATGTTGGCCGGCTTCATGCTCATACAAACGGTGTGAAACTTCCCAAGGTGCTTGATGGGGTCTTCACCACTTAGCCCATGGAAGGATGGAAGCAAGTGAATGAGGCCCGGCTTGAGCTCAAATTTGACTTTCCCCTAGTGCCGGTATAGCGATCGCAAGAGGGTTTCGAGCCAAGGTGGGCTACGTAAGTTGACAGAGAGTACGGTCAGCCATCTCTTGTTGAAGTTGTTGTTGTCTTCGTTGCCAGATGTGCTTCCTCTCAATTTCTGGATCAAAAGAAGCAAAGCCAGAATTAGTAGCACGGGTTTGAACCATAAAAATGGTTCAAACCAATAATCAGTAATAACAATAAGACACTAAAACTCCCCAGCAACGGCGCCAAAATTTGACCGAAGGTATTTCTATGGTCGTCTATACCCAATCAAAAGTAAATCCCGACTTAGCACTAAGAACAAGTATAGTGATTAAGTAAGGGTCAAACCAAGAGAGTTAAGGTGTTTTAGATGCAATTATCGATTATAATGACAAGTGACACAAAGGGGGGGGGGGGGTTGGTTGAATTGATGCACAAAAACTTATGAAAATGATTAATGCGACAAGTAAGACAATAATGGATGAATCTACACTAGGTTGATTCTAAGCATGCAATTGCTACTTTGGTGAGTTCCTTTTTACAAGTTTCCAAGTAATCTCCCGTCTCGATCGTATATATGTGTTGAGCCAACCGGCATCAACACAACTTAACCTATTAAAGTTCCGTAAACCTACAAGAACAAATAACATGTTAGCTTTCAAACAAAGACTAAGGGATATAAAGAGAAGATTAAAACCGTTAAACTTATCTTTATATTTCTGTTCCTTTTCTTTAAGTAATCACAACCCGTTATTACTTAAAGTTGCTACAAGATTAAAGACCCGAACCCGGAACCTATTAATCCTAGTTGTTTGCATGCACTTTAGAACCTAAGGTGATCAATATCAAGCAATAGTAAACATGCAATTAGACAGTTGAGATCAAGGAAACACAAAGTATTACTGAATGAAAACTTAGATTAAAAAGAACTTACAACCAAAGCAACAAAGCAGCTTCAAACCAACCCAATATAGCAAGGGAGTTAGCAACTCATTACAATGGAAAGCTCAAGTCTAAAATGGATTTTGTGAGGAAAAGCATGGATGATTCTAGAAATCAGCCATGGACTATTTATACTACAAAAGACACTTAATTAGGAGTAAATAGGTGGCCTAAAATAGCCACCTTAAATGCCATAAAGGTGGTGTAAACAGCCGGAGTAAAGCTTCTGGCGTTAAACCGTAGGGGCGGTCTTCAGGAACCGCAGGGTCGGTTTAGGCAGAATCGGTTGATCTTCTTCAGAACCGTCGGGGCCGCTACATAACTCCGTTGGGGCGAATCTTTAATGCACTTCAACGTCTGACCTTTCGCCTTCCTGACGTTTCTGATATCATGCCGTCGGGGCGTCCCTATGTCGACGCAGGGGCGTCGACATAGCCTCTTCGTCTTCCAGCTCCCAAGTTGGGGCAGGCAAGGGCGCAGTGTGAGACGCAGGGGAGCTGGTCTTCATATCTCCAAGGCAGGTCACCGCAGGGGCGCCAAGGAGTGGCGCAAGGGTGGCGACACACTTCATGGCCGGCGCTGGTGAAGGCATAGGGAGCGTTCCAGTGGAAACTTCATCCGCAGGGGCGGCTGTAAGGACCCGCAGGGGCGGTGAGGCAACAGAAGCTTTGCTTCGTGATTGATCTTCACTCCTAAGTGCTTGTAACTCCTTCTTTAGCTTCTTTTGATCTTCTTCTTCTGGACCAAGGAGTTAGTAGCATAAACCGACACTAATGTAATAAAAAGACTCTAAAAACTACCCTAATTGATAGTGATTCCATCACCTATCAGTAGCTTCATCCAATCCCTTGAAGTAAATCTCCAAGAACTCTATCTTTGGAATCCCATGATGTGGGAAATCCAAAAGAACATCTTTAAATCTCTCCCATGATTTGGACAAATTCTCCTTGTCCTTCATGATGAATGCGTTGATCTTCCCTCTCATTTCAGCTGTCATGGAAGGGGAAAGAATTTCGTTAAGAACTCCGTCGTCATCTCCTCCCAAGTGTTGATCTTTCCGGGAGGAAGAGACTGGTACGAAGTAAGCGCCCTGTCTTTCAAAGAAAAGTAAAAAGGCCTTAGCTTGTAATCATTATTTTCCACTCTTGAAGGTTTCAAGGTCTCCATCAAGATCTCGTAGTTTTGTAGATGTTAATGTGGAGATTCCCTTTCTAGCCCTCCGAACTGGCATTGGGAATCATGGAAAGAACTTGCGGTCAAAGTTCATAATCATGCTCCGCTGGATCTCCTAGGTTGACTCCTGGACGCCTCACTTGCTGGTTTGGGTCCATCCTCTGCCCTAGGGTCTGTGGAATACCTGCAAAAAGAACATCTCGGACTGGCATCCGAGGTGAAAGTATCTCGGCCGGGGCAACTGGAGCGGGGTCCTGCCTCGGTCGAGGATCTGGTCGATGCAGAATCTGTGCTCGTAACTCAGCAATATCTGCTTCAATCTCTGCAGCTCGGGTGCGATTTTCCCCTGTTTCGCACTGCAGTTCTTCCCTATTGAGGCACAGTTGTTCCATTGCCTCCTTCAGTTCGGCCTCAAGATCGCGATTGTCTTGGTTGACCATTTTTGTTTCTTTCAAGCGTCTCTTATATGTTTTTTCTGGTTCGGGATCGTAAGGAACGATTTCCTTCCCAGCACGGGTTCTTTGCATAAACCTAAGAAAAAGAACCTCCGAAAGTCACTCAAGTAGAGTGGTTAGTAATAACAGGGGCAAAAGCCCCGAAAGACAACCGCAACCGGCTCGATCTAGACCAAGTCCCCGACAACGGCGCCAAAAGCTCGTTCGCTCCAAATGGTGTGTGCAAGCTTTAAATTTATAACCCAAGATGTATGCTTAAAACAAGGATACAAACCCGCAGTGTACGGGTCAATCGTAGTAAAAAGCAAGAATTCCAGGGGTCAATCACAGGGACTTAGGTGAAACAAAGCAAGTATAGGTTGTCAATATTGCAATTAACCACAAAAGCAATTAAAGCAATCAAAAGATGATAATATAGTCAATTAAGGAAATATGCAAATTCTAGGGATTAAAGCATCCAGTTGTGGTTCCAACTCAAGATCTCAAGATTAGTGGACAAAGCTGAGGTTTTGCAAAGGGAAGGTGTTACTAAAGTGGAATAGATCACCGGGTAAGTCTCACTACTCACAATCCCAAGCCAAAGAACCTATCACCGGGTAAGTCTCAAGGTACTAAGGGAAGGAATTATAATCTCAAACCAACACACCAACACACCAACTAAGGGAATAAAATCAACCTTTACCGGGTAAGTCTAAGGCTCACTCACAAAGATGGAGTAAAGGCGCACTCAAACCCCAATATAGGATAAACCTTTATTGCCTACACTTATGATCTTGGGTAATCAAACTAAGGAATTCCCGGGTAAGTCTCATCCTAGGCTTGCATTGAACCAGGAAATGTGTAATAAGAATAGGATTTGGCAAACTCTAGCACTTAACTCTCAGTTACGGATCAAAAAGGGTCACCTCAGTCAGTCAAGTTCCACCCCGGCCGAGATGTTCATCGACTGAACGAGATGTTCTAAGGTTAAGGATAAAGACTCGAGCTTTCAAGGTCCTACTGGGATTAAGATTATTCTATCATCGTCTTTCCCACAACTTTAAGCCAATCACCCTAGAATCGCACAAGGAAATTAGTCACTCATCATCATGAAAGCAATAATCAAATATATGGGAAGAGAATGAATATTTGTACAAACAAACCTTAAGAACAAGGCTTCAATAGCTAAATCAAATATCAAACAAATAAGCGTTCCTTGGATCACAAATCCAACAAGACAATCAACAAGAAGGGAATCTAAGAAAGTCTTACAAATCCCTTCACAAAAGCTATAACAAGCTATCAATCCTTTCTAGATTGATCTTCAATCTTTCTTCAAAACTCTAGAGAAAATCCCTTAATTGCTGGATGCTATCAGCCCTCAAAGCATGGTTGAACTTGTGAAAAATCCAACCCTTTATATAGGAGAATTATCTTCCAAAGATAAAATATCTTAAAAAGATAATTTCCTAATAAAATATATCCATATCTCATAAATAAATCCCTAAAATATATGATCTTCCTTCTAGAAATCCAGCCCAAAAATATAAGATCTCTCCTTCCAAAAATAAAAGATCTCAGCCAAATAAAATATATCTCGCCGCGTCAGAATGTTCGCCTCGGTCGGGGCGCTCCTCAAGATCACCTCGGTCGAGGTGACACTGTAGCTGACCGAGGTGAATCTCAACTGAAGGTGAAATCTCTCAAATCTGGTCCAAAGTAAATTTTTAATCCATTTCCATGCTTCTTGGATTCTTTCTTAAGCTCCTGAATGTAGATTCAATGACTCCTTAGCTCCTTTAGCTCCATTTTGATGCAAAACGTGCCATTTTACCTACGATTACAACGAAACTTGGTGTAGAGCTCGATTCCCGCAAATGTAGATGAAACGACAATATAATCACAAAATATATATCCAAACATGCAGATTATTGAAGATAAAACGTCTAAACAGGTCCCAAAATATAGACTATAATTCATGCTATCAGTTCTCTCCTTTGTCCTTAGCTTAGGATCCACAAGAGTGATCTTGTGGCAACCTTGATTGGCTTCTTCTAATGTATATATGTATGTATATATGTGTGTATGGATGCTGGTTGAAAGAGGAGTGAAGAAACCGATTGAAGAAGCAAGGAGGAGCTAAAGGTGTGTCTTTGCACACCAGTCGCCCCTGCGCCACCTCTGGACCGCCCTAGCGCCAGCAGTGAGCCGCCCCTGTGCCATCCCCTAGCCGCCCCTACGGCCACCTGCACCAGCTTGGTTTTGCACTTGGTATCGCACGTGTGTGCTGCTTCTAGGCCTTCTTTAGGATATCTTTGTTCCCTCCTTTCCTAGTATGAGTGTATAGGATCATGCTAGATGTTTGAGGTTGTGCTTTTATGAGGTTATGATCGGTATATGCCATGTACGGCTTTTGAGGATTATAGGTTGTGAGGTTTAAGATGTGGATGATCCTATGGATCCCTTGGGTCTAGGTGTGACCTCTTTGATGTATAGAGGTTGATATATCTTTATGCCTTGTTATTAGGCAGTTCCCCTCTCTCAAGATTGGAGATTGGTTCTGGTTGATCCTGTTTGAGTTGTGTACGAGGTTGAGGTAAGTCCGTAGGACTTACTTAGCTACCATCCCTATATTGGGTGTTTGCATGAGTGGTGTGTGCTTTATATGTTGCTATGATAGCATGAGATTCTCGTTTATACCGACCTATGTTTTGTTGATTGCCCCGTATGCGTGGTTGTGATAACCTTTCCCTTTCATCCCGTCGTGGAGTCTGGATGGTTCTCTAATGTCAGGCCAGATTGACTTTACAAGAAGGGCACAATCCACTCCCACAGGGTACACGGATTATGTGACCGATACTTGTACAGCTGGCTAGCAGGCTCAGAGGCAAGGATGTATTGGTCCTCGTGTTACATAGTTTCATATATACTTATATATACAATTTGAGTGAATGACTATTATATAAAGATGATAAAATGGGTAAATGTGTGATAGCATGCTGATGTGTTTATCTTTCATGATTGTGGTTGTGCTTAAGCTTACCTCATATATGTATGGTTAGCTAACGGTTTCATACCGTGTTGTAGATGTTTGCAGGTTTGGCGCTGCTGAGTGATCTGGCAGGGTGACAGGCCGAGCACTCTCGTACATTAGGTGGTTGGTTTGGGGTTGTTATGTTTCCCTCCTGCATGAGGATGATCTTTTGTACCTCCCATGTGAGGACATTGTTTTTTACTCGGCTATGTTGTCCTTTACCTTTGGTTATACAGTTTTACAATTTTATGGATTTGTTTTATATCTGTCAGTGTCTTGTTGTAAGGTCCAGTGAACTTGTTGTCAGGCTAAGGTCAGGATTCACTGTGAGATCCTAGCCCAATGTGGCACTCCCAGTTCCGCGGATTCGGGGTGTTATAGAGTTGGTATCAGAGCCCAGGTTGACAACAATGGTACTTGCTACCTGCAATAAGGTCTGATAGGTAAAATAAATAGAACCCGAAAGGGGTCTGGCGTTTTAAGACGTTTTGGTTTTATGTGTGGTTTTGGGTTAGAATGTACGAGAAGTCGTCACCTCTGCCATGGATCTCTACAGCGTAGATATGTATATATATATATATATGTGTGTATTATGGATTGTGTGGATGTAGTATATATATATATATAAATATATATATATATATATCAATGCATATGGCATTTGTAGTGGGACGAGGTAGGGGCACACCCCCTCTTCCTCCATTAATGTCAAGTCAGGGACCAATTTTAGCTGTTGTTTCGCCTATGGCAGAGATCGAGTTTGAAGAGGCTGATCATGTCTCCATGAGTAGATTCGAATTTCAAGAATATATACGCCAAGTATATGATGTTGTCATAGCGGGTAGACCTACACCGGAGTTACCAATATTTGTGGGACTAACTGAAGCTTCTAGATTAAAGAAGAATCAATGGATTGGATCAGTTAGTGGAGAAGCAAGGATGATGAATGGCAAACCAAGTCAAATGTCAGGACAATCAAGCGGTCCTTTGGCCATGAAGACGACTGGCAAAGAACAACAATGTTTTAATTCCGTGAAGTTTGGACACCGGCGAGCTTTGTGCCCGAAGACGGTGATAACACGGTTTATGATCTAGATTTAGACACTCATTTAGATAGATTTTCCGCTCATTCATGCATGGTTTAGCATTAGTTCACGGCGTTTGCACTCAAATCACGTATTTTGTCGAGATAGACGTCTACTCGGACTTTTGCTTGCTTTGTAGGTATTTTGGGAGATTTAAGAGCCTAATCGATACATCCGAGGATCATTCCTCGAGATGACACACTTCCGGACTCATTGGAATGCAAGCTAAGGGCTAAGGAGGACTCATGGAACCTTGCCAACACAAGCCATGCACCAAATCATGGCTGAACGAGCCTAGAAGTAATCTCTGGAACAAACCACGGTCAAGGCACTTTCCACGGCCGTGATTATGCCCGTGATTCTTGCCAGGACCACATCGACAGCTGGCCACGATCTCTTCCATTGCTCTTGCACCCTAGTGGGTATTTAAAGGATTTTGCACGCTGTAATTGGGGATCCTTCTCCTCTCTTTTGACCTACCTTTCTTCCCCAAAACATTTGGCCATTGTTGCCTCTCTTCCAAGCACCCATTAGGGGTGTTCTTGGAAGAGATTAGTATAGACTCTCGTTTTAGAGTGAGATTAGAGTGGATTCGAGTGAAGCTTTCATTGTTGTCAAGTTGGATTTGCTCTTGGAGCCTTGTAAGAATTTGGTAATTTCTATTCTATGCTTTTAATGTCTTTTCTTGGGATTGTTCTTCATCATTTGACCATGACTTGCAAGCATGCTTTATTTGTGGAGATTGATCTCCAAATGATTGTTGTTGGCTAGATAGATTGCGATTCTAGAGTAAGGAAAGAAGGGCTATGGCTAAGACCATGATAGGATGAACTTAGATTTTTACCCTTGGATGACTTGTGTTCTTGAAATCCTAGTGTTTGTTGAGCTAATTCTATCCTAGGGAGACCTAGTGTTAGCAACTAAGAGTTTAGAAGAGACTTACCCGGTGATTCTTACTCTTAGGTTTAAAAGATGACAAACCTTAGGTAGTGGTGAGCCTCACAAGCCGCCATTGGACTAAGTGTGCTAGGATAGTTGCTTAGAACTTCCCTTTCCGAGACTTACCCGGTAAGGATAGGTTAGATCTCTAGGTAACCATCCGGTTTGTGTAGAATTCCTATCCTTAGGTTCTTAGAGACTTACCCGGTAATGAGACCTTAGGAATGGACTAGTGGACCATGAGACCTACCCGGTAATTGATCCCAATCTAGAAATGCTTAATCCCAACGTATCATAGTTAATCCGAGGAATGAATAGATAGCTTGAGTCTATGCCATACCCGGACTTCCAAACTCTAGAATCCGCTTTGTTATTCCCATTCCCCTATCTTTAGTGTTGGTGTGTGTTTGTGTTGCTTGATTGTGTTCACATATTTGTGATCTTTGTTTGATCACCCAAAACCCTCCAAAAACATTGTGTTTTCCATTTTCTTTATTCTTCATCTTATCTTAGTCTAGATTCATACTATTTTCGATCATTGAATGACTTAGTTTCACCTGAGTCCTTGAGTTCGACCTCAGAATACTTTCCTTTCTACAAAACGACCCGTACACTGCGGGTTTCGCTAGGTAGTTTAGGATTTAGTTCGAGTTATAAATTTAAAGCTTTTTGTGCTACTAATCCTAGCGTAACACACGGCAATAATATGCTTTACATGTGGTAAAGTAGGTCATAGAGCGAAGTTTTTTCAACAGGGCAAGGCGCTGCCTTTACCAGTTCCCTCCCGGAGTAAGATCATGAAAGGTGGACGACGAAGATCGAGATACCCTTCAGTTGCACACGTTGCAAGGATGGGACGATTATGTTTCAACTGTGGCCATCCAGATCATTTGCGTTCTGAGTGCCCTTTGGCACCGATAGCTTGTTTCACCTGTGGTGAACTAGGCCATCTACCCCCTTTCTGTCAGCAAGGTAGTGTTTCTTCTCAGCAAGACCTTCCTCTTTCCGGTGCAGAAAGAGTGGAAGTGTAGGCTATGATAATGACCTTAGTGATACCTGAGGAGCATAGATCCGAGGTTGAATGATGATATGCAGTGGAGCTTTTGGCATTAGCTGTTACAGGTACCATTCTCATTAATGGTTTACCTAGTGGAGTTCTGTTTGTTGTGAGTGCTATGCACTTCTTGTCTTTCGATGCATGCATTCATAGTTGATGGTAGGCTCAGTAGAAGATAGATTTTCCTTTACAGGATTATCAGTTAGGGTCAGAAGTACCTGCGAGATATATTATTGTCTCATTCATTCAGGGACTTGTGTATGGTTTGTAGACTTTTGTGCCATGCCTCGGGTGGATGAGGAAGTCATTATGTGAATGATTTGGATGAATGGCTATCATGTCATGTTATACATCAGTTGGAAGGTTGTTATAGTCTCTTTTGAGATTGTTTAGATAGAGCTTTTCCAAGGTTATGACCTTTGAAGAGGCGAGTTTTGCCATTAATTCCATACGAGCAGTGAAGTTGATAGCCCAAGAAGGTGATACTTTCTAATGTTATGTCATGAAGGAAAGAGATTGGTACGCTAAGAACGTGACACGCAAAAGTCTTAAATTTATACTCGTTATATTTTTCGTAACTCCTAGCGAACCCACAGTGTACGGGACGTTTGTAGTAAAGATAGTATTCCGAGGTCGAACACAAAGACTGAGGTGAGATTGAATCGATTAGTGACTAAGGATAGTGTTGATCTAGGCTAAGAAAAGAGAAAGAAACAAATAAATGAAAATCTCAATGTTATTGGATTGATTTTGTGTGGTGATCAATCAAGGATCACAATGATATAATAAGGTAAAACAAACTAAGGAATCCAGCTAAAACACAAACAAACAAACACGAAATATGTAATCAAAGGGAGAAAAGCGGATTCTAGGCGTTGGAAATTCCGGTTATGGCATAGGACTCAAGCTATCTAATCATTCCTTGGATCAACTATAGTATGTTGGGAGTGAGCGTTTCTAGATTGGGATCAATCACCGGGTAGGTCTCATGGTCCACTAGTCCGTTCCTAAGGTCTCATCACCGGGTAAGTCTCAAAGAGCCTAAGGATAGGAATTCTACACAAACCGGATGGTTATCTAGGGATCTAACCTCTCCTTACCGGGTAAGTCTCGGGAACGCAAGTCCTAAACATCAATCCTAGCACACTCAATCCAATAGCGGCTTATGAGGCTCACTACTACCTAGAGTTCGTCATCTTCGGTATCTAAGAGCAAGAATCAACGGGTAGGTCTCTTCTAACTCTTAGTTGCTAAAACTAGGTCACCCTAGGATAGATTTAGCTCAACTAACACTAGGATTTCAACAAATCAACAACCTAACAATTAGATTTATCAATACAAGCAAGTTAATCAAAATTACGGGGTGTTCATCCCTTTCCACGGCCGTGGAAAGGCAAGATCAAACCGTGGTTTTTGACAGTGACTAGGTTCAATCAAGCGAGTCATCCAAGTATACATTTAAGTCTATTCTATCATAGTCCAAGCCATAACAATCTTTTCCTTACCCTAGAATCACATCAACTTAGCCAACAACATGCATCATCACAATCATGATCATCAAGCATAAAATCATGGAATCCATATCAAGAAGATGAAATGAAAGAAAGATGAAACAAGTGGAATAAGAAATCCAAGCTGAATATGACTTTAAGAATGATTTACAACCCTTCAAAAGAAGATTCAATCGATTCTTACAAAACCTTGCAAAACGTCTTCACAAAACTCACTCAAAACTATGAAATAGACTAACAATGGTGTGTTCTTCTCTTCTTCTCTAATGGAAGCTTTTCTTCTCCTCCAAGAGTAGCTCCAATCTAATCTTCTAATGAGAGAATATTCCTTGTTGAGAGTGTGAGAGGGAATGGAGTGATGGGGTCCGTCTAACAGCCTTCAAGGACCACCTTTTATCCTCTAAATTTGCAAGAGTCGGCCATGAAGATTGTGGGACAGCTGTCACAGCTGTCTGGTGAAAACTACGGCCTATTTCCACGCCCGTGGAAGTCCTAGGGGCCGTGGTTTTTGTGCTTCTGCTTGTTTTGGATCATTAAGCCATGATTTGGTGCATGGCATGCACCAACAAGGTCCCATGTGTCCCCCATAGCTCCTAAGTTGCATCCCAATGAGTCCGAAGGTGTGTCATCTGGAGGAACGATCCTCGAACGTATCGATTAAGCTCCTAAATCTCCCAAAACACCTACAAAGCATGCAAAAGTCCGTGTAGACGTCTATCTCGACAAAATACATGAATTGAGTGCAAACGTCATGAACTAGTGCTAAACCATGCATGAATGAGCGGGAAAACTATCTAAATGAGTGCCTAATCTAACATCATAAATCGTGTTATCAAAAATACCCCATACTTAAGGTTTGCTTGTCCTCGAGCAAGTCCCCAACTATAGACTAAGAGATGACATGATTTATGCATGCAGAAAAACAACAAAAATCTTTTTGGAGTTGTGCTTCTAATATTGGATCACCTTCATAGTCATGGTTCATGGCAATGGACAAGCAATCATGTGTCAAATAAATGAAGGAACGGAAAGACAATTATACTTAACTCGAAAGCATGCATGAAATGTAAAAATGAAGAAATCAAGATGGTCATGAGCATATTCAATCTAGATCACTAAGCCTTACACACATGCAAATAGGTCACACGGGCTTAGGAAATAAGAGGCTAAGAAATGTTGTGATTAGGTGGGAATTTTTCTAGGTCATGTGATTCTAATCCGGGAATGGAACTAACTTCACAACTTCACATTTTTTTTATCAACTTCCCACAAGTGTATATTTTCTCCATCTTTTATTTTTCTTATTTTTGAGACAATGGCATTGGTGTACAAAAGCCGAAACCTTGGTGATTAGCCGTCCTCGGGTTTTTTTTTTTTTTTCGAGGTGCATCCACACCGGGCACACATACCAAAGCTCGTTAGGACTATTGATTTATTTGTCTTTGGCAAGGCACAAACACCCGATTATGTGAATGGTGCCGAGTTACTCGTCATTTAAACCAACGTCCCCAAACCTATATTTTTTTTCTACACTTGCACAACAAATTCAGAACTTCGTTCATAACATTCATCCATCAACAACTTCACCCGACACTTGCTTTTCACACACTCAACACACTAACATGCTCCTATTCCCGGATGGGTCAAAAGAGGTCAAATTTTTCATCAATTGAGGTGCTCAAGCAACATGATCAAGATGAGAAGTAGAGGAAAATGAATTGCCTTAATCACTCCTAGATGATGTGGATGAACTAGCATGTAATTTCGACTTTCAATACTCAATCCAATCAAGACAAACATCATGATCACAATCCATTCATGGGATTCAAGATAAGTACTTCAAGTCCACATATGCATTCATCTATTCAACACAGAAGGCCATTCATAGCCAATCCACACAACAATCTCATCATAAGGGTCATTCCCAAGGTTAGAAGCACTAAAATTTTTAAAATTTTCTGAATTTTTTTTTTTTGGATTTTTCGAAATGTGTACAATGCAAGACATAATGAAGCATGTGACTAAAAGAAACTACCCTAGATGTTAATCATGCAAAAGATCATGCAAACCCCACCCCATACTTAGAAACACATTGTCCCCAATGTGTAAATGAAGTAAAGAAGGGTGAAAGAGGGTTCTCACAATGTAAAAATGGTTTGTTTTGTTATTTGGGATCATTCAAGTGGAGTGATGGCGGATGATCCTATCAACGATGGTAGAGAGCTCAAAGTGTTGGTTATGGCGTCGGGATCCGAGCTAGGCGCCGCTAGCCGTCCAAGTCCCGCGTCCGCTCCACCCACAATTGATGAGGGACTCATCATCATCATCCACATGCCATGCAAGGCTTCCATGCTACCAAGACTCTAGCACACACACAAAGCACACCAAACACACAAAAACAGAAAAATCAAAACAAAAACAAAAACAAAAAAGGGAAAGATGTCTACCAATGGGTTGCCTCCCATCAAGCGCTTCTTTAAGGTCATTAGCTTGACCAAACTCGGGGGCATCTCATTCAAGGTGAAGTGGGGCAATTATGTCCACCGGAGTTCCCGGGATATACTTCTTCAACCGGTGCCCATTCACCTTAAAGTCTCCACAATGCTCCCCTCCTATCTCAACCGCTCCATGGGGAAAGATCTTCTTCACCACATAAGGACCCGTCCCTCTTGACTTTAGCTTTCCAGGGAAGAGCTGCAGCCTTGAGTTGAAGAGAAGGACAGGTCGCCTTCACTCAACTCCTTCGGGATGAGGCGCTTGTCATGCCAACGTTTGGTCCTTTCCTTGTAGATCCGGGCGTTTTCATAGGCGTCCAACCGGATCTCCTCAAGGTCGTTCATATCAAGCAACCTCTTCTCTCCGGCCTCCTTGAGGTCAAAGTTCAACCACCTTATAGCCCAATATGCTCTATGCTCCATCTCTATCGGAAGGTGGCAAGACTTGCCATAGACTAGCTTGTAAGGAGTGGTGCCAATCGGTGTCTTGAAAGCTGTTCTATAAGCCCACAAAGAATCATCGAGCTTCATAGCCCAATACTTTCTCGTCCTAGAAACCGTCTTCTCTAGAATTCCCTTTATCTCCCGGTTGGAGATCTCCACTTGGCCACTAGTTTGGAGATGGTAAGGTGTTGCCACCTTATGAGTCACCCCATACTTAGCCAAAAGTGTCCCGAAGTTCCTATTGGTGAAGTGCTTCCCTCCATCACTTATGATCACCCTTGGTGTTCCAAACCTAGGGAAGATCACTCGGTTGAAGAACCGCACCACAACCTTGGCATCATTTGTGGGAGAGGCGATTGCCTCCACCCATATCGAAACATAGTCCACCGCCAATAGGATTGTAGAGGTTGCCACAAGAAGAGGGGAATGGTCCCATGAAGTCCACACCCCACACATCAAATATCTCCACTTCTTGTATGTTGTTCAAAGGCATCTCATTCCTCCTTGAGATGTTGCCCGTCCTTTGGCAAGCATCACATGCTACCACAAAATTCTGCACATCCTTGAACAAACTTGGCCAAAAGAAACCCGATTGTAACACCTTAGCACATGTCTTGTGTGAGCAAGCATGGCCTCCACATGGCAAGGAGTGACAATGGCGGATCACACTCTCCAGCTCATCCTCCGGTATGCATCTCCTAAAGACTGCATCCGGCCCTCTCTTGAACAAAAGCGGTTCACTCCAATAGAAATGCCTCACATCTTTGAAGAACTTCTTCCTTTGGGTATAGGATAAACCGGGTGGCACCTCCTCACACACAAGGTAGTTCACAATGTCGGCATACCATGGCTCATTACCCCTTGACACTTGAAACAAGCACTCCTCCACCATTTACAATTGCTCATCCCGGAATGAGTCATCAATCGGGATGTCATCTTTCTCAATCTCCAATGGTGGGAGTCTACTAAGGTGATCCGCCATAGAATTTTCGGACCCCTTCTTATCCCGGATTTCCAAATCAAACTCTTGAAGAAGAAGGATCCACCGAATCAATCGAGGCTTGGCATCCTTCTTAGTAAGGAGATAACAGATCGCAGCATGATCCGTATACACAATGACCTTCACTCCAACAAGATACGAGCGGAACTTCTCAAATGCGTACACAACCGCTAGCAACTGTTTCTCGGTGGTAGCATAATTGAGTTGGGCATCATCTAGCGTCTTGTTAACATAATAGATGGCGTGTGTGAGCCCATATTTCCTTTGTCCCAAAACAGCCCCAACGGCTACATCACTCGCATCACACATGATCTCAAACGGTAGACTCCAATCCGGAGGTTGCATGATAAGTGCGGATATCAAAGCATTCTTCAACCTACAAAAAGCCTCAAGGCAATCCTTGGAGTAAACAAACTCAACATCTTTCATTAGTAGGTTAGTAAGTGGCTTAGAAATCTTGGAGAAGTCTTTAATGAATCTCCGGTAAAAACCGGCATGCCTTAGAAAACTCCTTACCCCCTTCACCGAGGTAGGTGGTGGCAACTTCTCTATCGTCTCTATCTTAGCCCTATCAACCTCAATGCCACGGTTGGACACCAAGTGTCCCAACACAATACCTTCACTTACCATGAAGTGGCATTTCTCCCAATTCAAGACTAGATTAGTCTCCTCACATCTTTTTAGCACTAGAGACAAATTAGCTAAACAATCATCAAAGGAAGATCCATAAAAAGAAAAATCATCCATAAACACTTCCATGATGTTTTCAATATAATCAGAAAAGATAGCCATCATACACCTTTGAAAGGTGGCGGGTGCATTACACAACCCAAATGGCATTCTCCTATATGCAAATGTACCCCAAGGACATGTGAATGTGGTTTTCTCTTGATCATCGGGGTGAATAGGGATTTGGAAAAATCCACTATAGCCATCTAAATAACAAAAATGGGAATGTTGAGCTAATCTCTCTAGCATTTGGTCAATGAAAGGAAGAGGGAAGTGATCTTTTCTAGAGGCCACATTTAGTTTCCTATAGTCTATACACATCCTCCATCCCGTAACCGTTCTAGTTGGGATTAGTTCATTATTCTCATTAGTTACTACGGTCATCACACCCTTCTTAGGAACCACATGCACGGGACTGACCCACTTACTATCCGAAATCGGGAAAATGATTCCTGCATCTAGCAATTTAAGGATCTCTTTCTTGACTACTTCTTTCATGATTGGGTTTAGTCTTCTTTGAGGTTCAATTGAAGGTTTATGGTTGTCTTCCATTAAGATCTTATGCATGCACAAAGAAGGTTTAATGCCAACTAAATCATCTATGGTATAGCCAATAGCCTTCCTATGCAATCTCAACTCATGCAACAATCTACTCAACTCATATCATTCAAGCATGCATTAACAATCACCAAATACGTAGAATTCTCACCAAGAAAAGCATACTTAAGATGAGAGAGGAGGGGTTTAAGTTCAAGTTTAGGAGGACCTTTATCGAGTGGAGACGCTCCATATAATGTAGGTTGAGATGAATCCAAAGCTTTGGAAGACTCCTCAAGACTCCTTGAAGCTTGAACAACAACCAATGCAGTTTCTGGAGAAACCACAAGCAAAATTACGGGCTCTAGCATAACCACGGCCGTGGAACTTGCAAAGCTAGCCTTTTTTAGAATTCCAGAGAGTTCCACGGGACTTTCCAAGGGCGTGGTTTTCCCTACCTGGCCGTGGTTTTCACATAAATTCAGCACACCTTCGTGTGCTTCAAATTCAGCTCTTGTCTCCTTTTCCAATGCTTCCAAAGCCTTGATTTCTTCATTGCAAGCCTCCTCAACTCCTTCCTCCATCAAACTTAAGCTAAGAACCTTCTCCAAGGGGTCCTTGATCAAGATCGAGCTCACAACTTCTCTAGACTCTTGCTCGACAATGTTGAACACATCTTCACCAAGGGCTGGCCCTTTCATCATTGTGGATAATTTGAACTTGATATTCTCTTCTCCAATGTTGAAGGAGAGAATGCCATTTTTACAATCCACCAAGCATCCGGAAGTGGCTAGGAAAGGTCTCCCCAAGATGATAGGAACCGGATAGTCCGCCAGGATGTCCAAGACAACAAAATCAATCGGCAGATAGAACTTCCCAAGTTGCACCGGTATGTCTTCCAATATTCCAACCGGATGAGTGATCGAACGGTCCGCCATATAAAGGGTCATCTTGACCGGCTTTGGCTCTCCTAGCCCAACCTTGTTGCAAAGTGCAAGCGGTATGATGCTTACAGTTGCTCCAAGATCACATAGGGCTTCATACTTCACTTCTCCCACTCCGATTGGCACACAAAAGGATCCCGGATCTCTTAGCTTAGGAGGCATCTCCTCCTTCATGGTTTGGATCAATTCCGAGGACCTCTTTGTCATCCTTACTTCTCCATACTCCTCCAACTTCCTTTTGTTGGAGAGTATCTCCTTCAAGAACTTGTCATATGCCGGCATTCCTAGAATAGCATCCATGAACGGAATGTTAATGTGCAATTTAGACATAAGTTCAAGGAATTTACCGAAGTGTTTGTCCAAGCGAGCCCTTGCTCGTGATTGTGGGAATGGTAGTGGTGGCTTGTATGGAGGTGGTGCCACATATGTTGGCTCATCTTCCTTGTCCTTTCCTCCTTCTTCTTGCAAGATCTCTTCCTCAACCACTACTTGCTTTCCCTTAATGATATCCTTAGGCAAGGGGTCCTTCATACTCAACCCACCTTTTGGAACACTTGTGCTTCCAACACCTTTTGACCTTTAGAAATGGAAGTCACCGTGCTCTCAAGACCACTCAACCTTCCAAGCAATTGCTCGAACATCATCTCGGTTCTATCCTTTGGAGGTGGAGTAAATCCGGGCGGAGGTTCTTGTGAAGCCTTTGGTGGTGGAGCTGCGCTTGTGGAAGCGGGAGGCTTCAAGGCTCCATCCGGGTTAGAATAGGAAAACCCGGGATGGTTGTGGTTAGGCCGGTAATTGTTGAATTGCTGGTTGTTGTTGAAGTTCCTTGGGCCTTGATAGTTGTTGTAGTTGCCCCTTCCCATGTAGTTCACATCCTCCTCCTTGGAAGACAAGTTTGCTTGCACTTGCACTTGAGGGGTTGCTTGATTCTTCAAAGTTGTAGCACACAACTCCCTCAAAGATTTCAGCTCATTGTTGATTGCATCAAGCTTGATGTTACTCATGGTGACTTCACTCACCTCATATGCTCCCGCTTTCCTCCCATCACTCTTCCTATGGGAGTATTTCTCAATCACCAAAGCTTGTTTCTCTACAAACTCCCAAACTTAATCCACATTCTTTTCCATGAAAGTCCCACCGGAAAGAGATTTAAGCTTGAATTGGCTATCTTCATCAAGTCCTTTAAAGTAGATCTCCAATAGCTCAATTTTCGGTATACCATGGTGTGGACAATCTAGGAGAAGGTCTTTGAATCTCTCCCAAGACTTGAATAGGCTTTCTCTATCCTTCATCACGAAGGCATTGATCTTCCCTCTTAGCTCGGTAGTCTTGGATGGTGGGTAGAACTTAGTCAAAAACTCGGTTGTCATCTCCTTTAAAGTACTCACTCGGTTGTCATCTCCTCCAAAGTACTCACTCGCCCTTGTGGAATAGATTGATTCCAATCCAAGGCTTTATCCTTAAGTGAGAAGGAGAAAGCCCTAAGCTTATGGTTTTTGCTCTCCAATCTAGGCGGTCTTACAGTCTCCATCAAGATCTCATAGTTCATCAAGTGTTGATGAGGAGACTCTCCTTCCATCCCTCCAAATTGATTATGCCGGATCGTTTGTAGAACTTGAGGGCGGAGCTTGTAATCATGGGCTGCGGGATCTTCTAAGTTCACACCTGGACGGTGTGCTCTTTGTGCCGGATCCATACGTTGCCCTAACGTTTGTGGCTCTTCAATAGCAATGGGCACAACCCGAATGTTAACCGCCGGCTGCGGTTGTGGTGGAGGTGGAGGTTGTTGACGATTAAGCTCTCTTTGCACAAGAGCTTGCCTAATCTCTCCAATCTCCCTCCTAGTTGCTTCTTGCCTCTCATTGGCAAGTCTCCTTTCATTCTCCAAGGCTTCATCCCTTAGACTAATTTGCTCTAAAGCTTCATCTAACTCAGCTTGGAGATTTCTTCCGGACATCTCTTTTCCCTTTCTAATGCTCTTGGATCTAGATCTAAGGGTTTTCTCTGGTTCGCGATCGAATGGAGCTAAATCCTTGCCACGAGATCTTCGCATGCACCTAAAGAGTGAGAGATGTCCTGAAAAGCAAAGTCTCAAACCAAAGAAGAACAAAAGCAACAAGAAAGACCTACACTATAAACAATCACAAACAACGACTCAATCTTAACCTAGTCCCCGGCAACGGCACCAAAAACTTGTTACGCTAAGAACGTGACACGCAAAAGTCTTAAATTTATACTCGTTATATTTTTCATAACTCGTAGCGAACCCGCAGTGTACGGCACGTTTGTAGTAAGGATAGTATTCCGAGGTCAAACACAAAGACTGAGGTGAGATTGAATCGATTTGTGACTAAGGATAGTGTTGATCTAGGCTAAGAAAAGAGAAAGAAACAAATAAATTAAAATCTCAATGTTTTTGGATTGGTTTTGTGTGGTGATCTATCAAGGATAACAATGATTTATAAAGGCAAAACAAACTAAGGAATCAAGCTCAAACACAAACAAACAAACACGAAATATGTAATCAAAGGGAGAAAAGCGGATTCTAGGGGTTGGAAATTCCGGTTATGGCATAGGACTCAGGCTATCTAATCATTCCTTGGATCAACTATAGTATGTTGGGAGTGAGCGTTTCTAGATTGGGATCAATCACCGGGTAGGTCTCATGGTCCACTAGTCCGTTCCTAAGGTCTCATCACCGGGTAAGTCTCAAAGAGCCTAAGGATAGGAATTCTACACAAACCGGATGGTTATCTAGGGATCTAACCTCTCCTTACCGGGTAAGTCTCGGGAAGGCAAGTCCTAAACATCAATCCTAGCACACTCAGTCCAATAGCGGCTTATGAGGCTCACTACTACCTAGTGTTCGTCATCTTCGGTATCTAAGAGCAAGAATCACCGGGTAGGTCTCTTCTAACTCTTAGTAGCTAACACTAGGTCACCCTAGGATAGATTTACCTCAACTAACATTAGGATTTCAACAAATCAACAACCTAACAATTAGATTTATCAATACAAGCAAGTTAATCAAAATTACGGGGTGTTCATCCCTTTCCACGGCCGTGGAAAGGCAAGATCAAACCGTGGTTTTCGACAATGACAAGGTTCAATCAAGCGAGTCATCCAAGTATACATTTAAGTCTATTCTATCATATTCCAAGCCATAACAATCTTTTCCTTACCCTAGAACCACATCTACTTAGCCAACAACATGCATCATCACAATTAAGATCATCAAGCATAAAATAATGGAATCCATATCAAGAAGATGAAATGAAAGGAAGATGAAACAAGTGGAATCAAAAATCCAAGCTGAATATGAGTTTAAGAATGATTTATAACCCTTCAAAAGAAGATTCAATCGATTCTTACAAAACCTTGCAAAACGTCTTCACAAAACTCACTCAAAACTATGAAATAGACTAACAATGGTGTGTTCTTCTCTTCTTCTCTAATGGAAGCTTTTCTTCTCCTCCAAGAGTAGCTCTAATCCAATCTTCCAATGAGAGAATCTTCCTTGTTGAGAGTGTGAGAGAGAATGGAGTGATGGGGTCCGTATAACAGCCTTCCAGGACCACCTTTTATCCTCCAAATTTGCAAGAGTCGGCCATGAAGATCGTGGGACAGCTGTCATAGATGTCCGGGGAAAACCACGGCCTATTTCCACGCCCGTGGAAGTCCTAGTGGCCGTGGTTTTGATGCTTCTGCTTGTTTTGGATCATTTAGCCATGATTTGGTGCATGGCATGCACCAACAAGGTCCCATGTGTCCTCCTTAGCTCCTAACTTGCATCCCAATGAGTCCAAAGGTGTGTCATCTCAAGGAACGATCCTCAAATGTATCTATTAAGCTCCTAAATCTCCCAAAACACCTACAAAGCGTGCAAAAGTCCGTGTAGACGTCTATCTCGACAAAATACATGAATTGAGTGCAAACGTCATGAACTAGTGCTAAACCATGCATGAATGAGCGGGAAAACTATGTAAATGAGTGCCTAATCTAACATCATAAATCGTGTTATCAGAGATAGTTCCACGATGGAGGATATTCCAATGATTATGAGTTGATAGACGTGTTACTGAACAATCTAATTTGCCGCCTCAGCGGAGTGTGGACATTGTTATCGAGTTGAAGTATGTTACGAGACTAATTGAGAAGGCCCATATCATATGCAGCCTGTTGAGATATTATAACTGACGACTTGAAGAGTTGGCTGAGACGGGCTTCCTTCGCCCTAATATATTCACTATCACGTATTGACGACCTGATGAGTTAGTTTCAAGAAGCAATTGTGTTCTCAGGATTACCTTGCGCTCAGGATATCACCAATTGAGGGTCAGAGAGCAGGATGTGTATAGGATCGCCTTTCATACCCATTATGGATACTACGAGTTATAGTGATGCCATTTGGGCTGACGAATGCCTTAACAGTCTTCAGGGAGTTAATGCGTAGCATTTTCATTGACTTCTTTAACCTGTTTGTGATGGTCTTCATCGATGACATTTGGATATACTCTCGCAGCAAAGAGGAGTTGACCGATCATCTGAGGACAGTTCTGCAAATTTCAAGAGATGGAGGGATGTATGCTACGCTCTCTAAATGCAAGTTGAGATACCATAGGTAGCCTTCTTAGGCCATGTTGTCTTCGCCAATGGGATCATGGTTAACCAGGCAAGGATTGAGTATATTGTAACATGGACGATACATATGAACATTAAGGGAATGCGTAGTTTTCTCGGCCTAGCCGATTACTACCAATGCTTTGAGGAAGGATTTTATGTGAATGTGTATCTACTTACGAATCATTTGAAGAAAATCACTAGAATTGCATTGTCAAGCAGTATACCAGAGCTTTGAAGAATTAAAGAGGCACTTGACCTCTGCTTCAATGCTGTCATAGCCAGAAGATTCTGGGGATTCCGTGATTTACGGTGATACATCCCAGCTAAGTTTGTGGCGTGTGTTACTACAAAGGAGTAGAGTTATTGACATATGTGTCTACAGCTGAAGACGTATGAGAACAACTACTTGACGCGTGATGTAAATGTAACACCCCGAATTCGCAGGACTCGGAGTGCCACATTAGGCTAGGATCTTACAATGGATCCTGACCCTAGCCTGACAACAAGTTCACTGGACCTTACAACATGGTACTGACAGATATAAAAATAAATACATAAAACTGTATAAAACTGTACAACCCAAAAGGTAAGACAACATAGCCGAGTATGAAACATTACACCCTCACAAAGGAGGTAACAAAAGACCATCCACACGCAGGAGGGAAAGATAACAAACCCAAAAGCCCACACAACCTATGTAAGAGACGTCCTCGGCCTGCCACTCTGCTAGATCACCCAGCAGCATGCCTATCATGTGGGGCATCTACAACATGGTAATAAACCATTAGCTGTCCATAAACATATACAGAGTAATGCATAAGCACAATCAGAAGTAAGGGAAGATAAACACATGAGCATGCTTCCACTCATTTACCCATTTATTCATCTCAATATAATGGTCATTCACTCCAAACGTATGTATATAATCTATATGAAACTATGTGACACGAGGACCGATACATCCTCGCCTCTGAGTCTGCTAGCCAGCCGTACTAGTATCGGTCACACAATCCGTGTACCCTATGGGAGTGGATTGTGCCCTTTCATGTAAACCGGTCTGGCCTGACCCAAGAGAACCTCCCAGACTCCACGGCGGGATGAAAGGGAAAGGTTATCACAGCCACGCATACGGGGCAATCAAAATAACATAGGTCGGTATATACGACATCACATGCTATCATAGCAAACAAGCAAAGCACACACCACTCACACCCAATATAAGGATGGCAGCTATGTAAGTCACACGGACTTACCTCAACCTCGATCACAGCTCAACCACGATTACCTCTACACTGGAGGGACAACACATCCTATAAACAAGGCATAAGGAGATATATCAGACTCCTAACCACATAAGGGTAACACCTAGACCTAAAGGGATCCAAAGGATCAACCTCAACCTCACTCACAACCTAACGAACCTCAAAAGCCATACAAGGCATAAACCGATCATAACCTCATCCAAACTCAACCTCACACATCTAGCATGATCCTAAACACTCACACTAGGAAAGGAGGGAACAAAGGCCCCCTAAGGAAGGCCTAAAAGCAACACACACCTGCTAAACCAAGGGAAACACGAAGCTGATGCAAGTGGCGTAAGGGCGGTGCACTGGCTGGCGCAGGGGCGGTTGTAGGGCGCCGCAGGGGAGGCTGGTGTGCAAAAGACACCACTTCAGCTCCTTCTTCGCTTCTACCTTCGATTTTGTACTCTTCTTCACTCCAACAGCAACATACATGTGTGACATACATATATATACATCAACATAATCCAAATCATGGTTGAACATGATCAAATCCTAAGGAAAGCTAAACTAAGCTAAGGAAAGAGAGAAAAGATGAAGAAAAGAAGAAAGTAAGTAGAAAAGCCATGAAAGCTTACCAACAAGCTCTCCAAGAGATCAATACAGCACCAACAACACCCTCAAGCTGGCGCCATAAGGCACAACATCATCATAATCCAGAAAACCACAAGCAAGGCCAAGCACAAGGCTCACAACTCACAAAATCTCAAAGAAGATCAAAGATGATCCAAGAAAGAGGAGAAGAGAAGATGTGCGTAAGGAGAGAGAGGGAAGTGTGAGAATGGTAACCCTGATCAAAGAGGAGAAGAAGAAGTATAAATAGGAGGTAAAAGGGTAAAGCACGGGTCAAAGGGTGAAAGAAGGCTGCTGCAGCACACATAGCCGCGGGGCGGACCCTGTGAGCCGCAGGTGCGGACCAGGCTAGGCGCAGGGGCGCCCTCGGGGTCACACAGGGGCAGCTCAGGCATAAACTTGGCCCCTCTGCTCCCTCTCTCAACACTCAACAACTAGGCTCTTACATCTCACCCCCCTAAAAACAAGTTTCGTCCCGAAACATGCAAGATCCCAAGCCTCTCGGACCCACAAGCCGAGGCATAACTCACTCTCTCTATTGGAGGTATCACATCTCCGCTCACAAGGTCATAACCTATAACAGATCTATAACCGAAAACATCAACATGGAGGAATCATCCACTCCATAAAACAGGGACATAACGCTACCCAAAGGCAAAGAGGAATCACATCTCTCGCCATAACACAACACACAGCATAGAGGAAGCACATCCCTTGCCGAAACATAATGCAGGCATAGTGAAAATACGTCTCTAGCCAAACCATAAGTATATACTGATAACGTGATTTATGACGTTAGTTTAGGCATTCATTTAGATAGTTTTTCCCGTTATTCATGCACGGTTTGGCATTAGTTCATGACATTTACGCTTAATTCATACATATTTCTAGAAAAGATGTCTACACCAGCTTTTGTCGGTTTTGAAGGAACATAATTGGAGCAATAAAGGACACAACACTCAGGAAAATCGGACGATTTTTCTGTTTGGGTCGATTTTCTGGCTTTTGACAGCTTATGCCACGTGTCCCACGATCATAACAAGCTCCTGTTGAAGAAAATCGTCCCAACACTCAGGAAAATCGGACGATTTTTCTGTTTGGGTCGATTTTCTGGCTTTTGACAGCTTATGCCACGTGTCCCACGATCTCTTTGTCCGGCCCTTGCTCTTGATGGAGAATATAAGTGGTCCTGCAGGCTGTGGCTAAGGGATCTCTCCCACATTCTCTCACACACACCTCATTCCATTTGAGGATAGACTTGGAGATGAAGAAAAACTCTCTCATTTGGGGGAGAAGAAGATGAACACCAAAACTTTGAGTAAAAGTGAGTTTTTGAAAACTTTTGAGTGATTTTTAGAGATTTTGGTTGAAGTACTCTTGGAAGGATTGTTAGAAACGTTTTGGAACTTCTTTTGAAGGGTTGTAAGTCTTGCTTAAACTTATATTCAGCTGAGATTTCTTGTTTTTACTTGCTTTTCTTCCATCATCTATCTATGAAAACCATGTATGCTTGTTTGATGATTTTGGATCTTGAATTGCATGTTAATGGCTAGTATATTGTGATTCTAGAGTGATGGATTGATGGTTATGGCTTGGGTGATGATAGAATGGACTTGTATGTTAGTTTAGGATGATTTGTATGCACAAAACCTAACCTAGGAGGAAAAATCGACCTGTTCTTCAGGCAGATCGTCCGATTTTCCTTATGATCCACCCGATTTTTCTCTCTGTTGTTCTTTAATTGATGAATCTATATGTTAGGATGTTAGGTTGTTGAAATCCTAGTATTTGTTAAGCATAATATAGCTTAGGGTGACCTAATGCTGTCAAACTAAGTGACGGAAGAGACCTACCCGGTGATTTCCGATCTTAGATACCTAAGATGATGAACTCTAGGTAGTAGTGAGCCTCATAAGCCGCTATTGGATTGAGTGTGCTAGGATTATTGCTTGAGACTTGCCTTTTCCGAGACTTACCCGGTAAGGAGAGGTTTGCCCCTTAAGTAGAGTCCGGTTTGTGTAGAATTCCCAACTTTAACCCCTTGAGACCTACCCGGTAATAGGAGTTTGATGCGGGATTAGTGAAGCAAGAAACTTACCCCGGTAATTGCTTCCATTAGAGAAACACCCTTTCCCAACACCGCAACTTTGTACTTAGAATCTTTACAAGCTTGAGTCCAATGCCATAACTGGAAATCTTGACCTCTAGAATCCACGTTTCTCTCTTTGATCACATATCTTGTGTTTGTGTTGCTTGTTTGTTTTGCTAGTTTGAGTTGTTAGTTTGATTTATAACATTGCATGATTTGTGATCTTTGCTTGATCACCATAAAAACCCAACCAAAAACATTGTGTTTTGCACTTTCTTTATTGCTCATCTCATCTTAGTTTAGGTTTGGACTATCTTTGATCATTAAATGATTTGATTTTACCTTAGTCTTCGTGTTCGACATCGGAATACTATCCTTGCTACAAAACAATCCATACACTGTGGGTTCGCTAGGAGTTAGGAAATTATATCGAGTTATAAATTGTAAGACTTTTGCGTGTCACAATCTTAGCATAACAAGTTTTTGGCGCCGTTACCGGGGACTAGGTCTAGATTGAGTCATTTTTTGTGATTGTTTATAGTGTAGGTCCTTCTTGTTGCTTTTGATCTTGTTTGGTTTGTGCCTTTGCATTTTCAGGACATCTCTGACTCTTTAGGTGTATGCGAAGATCTCGTGGCAAGGATTTAGCTCCATTCGATCCCGAACCGGAGAAAACCCTTAAAGCTAGATCTAAGAGCATTAAGAAGAAGAAGGAGATGGCCGCAAGAGATCTTCAAGCTGAGTTGGATGAGGCTTTAGAGCAAATTAGGTTAAGAGATGAACTCTTGGAGAATGAGAGGAGACTTGCCAATGAGAGGCAAGAAGCAACTAGAAGGAAGATTGAAGAGATTAGGCAAGCTCTTGTGCAAAGAGAGCTTAATCATCAACAACCTCCTCCACCACCACCAGAACCGCAACCGGTGGTTAATATTCGGTTTGAGCCGATAATGATTGAGGAGCCACAAACGTTAGGGCAACGTATGGATCCGGCTCAAAGAGTGCACCGTCCGGGTGTGAACTTAGGAGATCCCACAGCCCATGATTATGAGCTCCGCCCTCAAGTGCTACAAATGATCCGGCATAATCAATTTGGAGGGATGGAAGGAGAGTCCCCTCATCAATATTTGATGAACTACGAGATATTGATGGAGACTCTAAGGCCGCCTAGGTTGGAGAACAACAACCATAAGCTTAGGGCTTTTTCCTTCTCTCTTAAGGATAAAGCCTTGGCTTGGTACCAATCGATTCCACTATGGCGTGTGAGTACTTGGGAGGAAATGACAACCGAGTTCTTGACTAAGTTCTTCCCACTTTCCAAGACTACCGAGCTAAGAGGGAAGATCAATGCCTTTGTAATGAAGGATAGAGAAAGCCTATTCAAGTCTTAGGAGAGGTTCAAGGACCTTCTCCTAGATTGTCCACACCATGGTATACCGAAAATAGAGCTTTTGGAGTTCTACTTCAAGGGACTTGATGAAGATAGCCAATTCAAGCTTCAATCTCTTTCCGGTGGGACTTTCATGGAAAAGAATGTGGATGAAGCTTGGGAATTTGTAGAGAAACAAGCTTTGGTGATTGAAAAGTACTCCCATAAGAAGAGTGATGGGAGGAAAGCGGGAGCATATGAGATGAGTGAAGTCACCATGAGTAATTTCAAGCTTGATGCAATCAACAATGAGCTTAAGTCTTTGAGGGAGTTATGTGCTACAAATTTGAAGAGTCAAGCAAGCCCTCAAGTGCAAGTGCAAGCAAACTTGTCTACCAAAGAGGAAGATGTGAACTACATGGGAAGGGGCAATTACAACAACTATCAAGGCCCAAGGAACTTCAACAATAACCGGCAATTCAACAATTACCGGCCTAACCACAACCATCCCGAGTTTTCCTATTCTAACCCGGATGGAGCCTTGAACCCTCCCGCTTCCACAAGCGCAGCTCCACCACCTAAGGCTTCACAAGAGCCTCCACCCGGATTTACTCAACCTCCAAAGGATAGAACAGAGATGATGTTTCAGCAATTGCTTGGAAGGTTGAGTGGTCTTGAGAGCACGGTGACTTCCATTTCTAAAGCTCAAAAGGTGTTAGAAGCACAAGTGTTCCAAAAGGCTGGTGAAGCTCATAGAGATCCGGGAAAGCTTTCCGGAAGAACCGAAGATAACCCAAGAGGCCAAGTGTTGGCTATTACAACAAGGAGTGGGCTGAGCATGAAGGACCCCTTACCTAAGGAGAATGCTAAGGGAAAGCAAGTAGTGGTAGAGGAAAAGCCATTTCAAGAAGATGGAGGCAAGAGCAAGGATGATGAGCCAACATCTATGGCACCACCTCCATAAAAGCCACCACTACCATTCCCACAATCACGAGCAAGAGCTCGTTTGGACAAACACTTCGGTAAATTCCTTGAACTTATATCTAAATTGCATATTAACATTCCGTTCATGGCTGCTATTCTAGGTATGCCGGAATATGGCAAATTTTTGAAGGAAATACTCTCCAACAAGAGGAAGTTGGAGGAGTATGGAGAAGTGAGGATGACAAAGAGGTCCTCGGAGTTGATTCAAACTATGAAGGAGGAGATGCCTCCTAAGCTAAGAGATCCGGGATCTTTTTGTTTGCCAATTAGAGTGGGCGAAGTGAAGTATGAAGCCCTACGTGATATTGGGGCAAGTGTAAGCATCATCCCGCTTGCACTTTGCAACAAGGTTGGGCTAGGAGAGCCAAAGCCGGTCAAGATGACCCTTTACATGGCGGACCGTTCAATCACTCACCCGGTTGGAATCTTGGAAGACATACCGGTGCAACTAGGGAAGTTCTATGTGCCCATAGACTTCGTTGTTTTGGACATCCCGGCGAACTATCCGGTTCCTATCATCTTGGGGAGACCTTTCCTAGCTACTTCCGGATGTTTGGTGGATTGAAAAAATGGAATTCTCTCTTTCAACATTGGAGAAGAGAACATCAAGTTTAATTTGTCCACAATGGTGAAGGGGCCAGCCCTAGGTGAAGATGTCTTTAACATTGTTGAGGAAGAGGAATCTAGAGAAGTTGTGAGCTCAATCTTGCTCAAAGATCCACTTGAGAAGGTTCTTAGCTCGAGTTTGATGGAGGAAGAAGTTGAAGCGAGTAGCAATGAAGTGATCAAGGCCTTGAATGCATTGGATGAGCTACCAAGAGTTGGATTTGAAGTGCTAGAATAAGGGACAAATACCTGTAGAAAAATCGTACCGGAGAAAAACATATCGGCCAAGTTTTGCATAAATCCTTAATTTTCATTAGATTTTGCAAATGCCGTAGCTGAAATCGACCCCCAGTTCGTCCGATTTTCTTCACAGAGGGTCGATTTTCCTGAGTCTTTTGAGCATCATCCAAGTGTTTGTGAGCAATCATCAAGGGACTTAGGTGAGGCTTCCATGGCTTTGGAATCATCTCAACCTACATTGTATTGATCATCTCCAACCGATAAAGGTCCTCCTAAACTTGATCTAAAACCTCTTCCTTCTCATTTAAAGTATGCTTTCCTTGGTTTAAATTCTACTTATCCGGTGATTGTGAATGCATCTTTGAATGATGATGAGCTTAATAGATTGTTGACTGAATTGAAACTGCATAGAAAGGCAATAGGATACACCATTGATGACCTTGGTGGCATTAAGCCCTCTTTGTGCATGCATAAGATATTGATGGAAGATGACCATAAACCCTTTATTGAACATCAAAGAAGATTGAATCCTATAATGAAAGAGGTAGTCAAAAAAGAGATCATTAAGTTGCTAGATGCGGGCATCATCTACCCGATTTCGGATAGTAAATGGGTTAGTCCAGTACATGTGGTTCCTAAGAAGGGTGGCATGACCGTAGTAACTAATGAGAATAATGAACTAATCCCAACTAGAACATTTACAGGATGGAGGATGTGTATAGACTATAGGAAACTAAATGTGGTCTCTAGGAAAGATCACTTCCCTCTTCCTTTCATTGACCAAATGCTAGAAAGATTAGCTCAACATTCCCATTTTTGTTACTTAGATGGCTATAGTGGATTTTTCCAAATCCCTATCCACCCCGATGACCAAGAGAAAACTACATTCACATGTCCTTGGGGTATATTTGCATATAGGAGAATGCCATTTGGGTTGTGTAATGCACCCGCCACCTTTCAAAGGTGTATGATGGCTATCTTTTCTGAATATATTGAAAACATCATGGAAGTGTTTATGGATGATTTCTCTGTTTATGGATCTTCATTTGATGATTGTTTAGCTAACTTGTCTTTGGTGCTTAAGAGATGTGAGGAGACAAATCTTGTCTTGAATTGGGAGAAATGCCACTTCATGGTAAGTGAAGGCATTGTGTTAGGACACTTGGTGTCCAACCGTGGCATTGAGGTTGATAGGTCTATGATAGAGACGATAGAGAAGTTGCCACCACCTACCTCGGTGAAGGGGGTAAGGAGTTTTCTAGGACATGGCGGTTTTTACCGGAGATTCATTAAAGATTTCTCTAAGATTTCTAAGCCTCTTACTAACCTACTAATGAAAGATGTTGAGTTTGTTTTCTCCAAGGATTGCCCTGAGGCTTTTTGTATGTTGAATGATGCTTTGATCACCGGCCCTATCATGCAACCTCCGGATTTGAGCTTACCATTTGAAGTGATGTGTGATGCAAGTGATGTGGCCGTCGGGGCTGTTTTAGGACAAAGAAAGATGGGCGTACACATGCCATCTATTATGCTAGCAAGACGCTAGATGATGCCCAAATCAATTATGCTACCACCGAGAAGGAGTTGCTAGCGGTTGTGTATGCATTTGAGCAGTTCCGCTCGTATCTTGTTGGAGCGAAGGTCATTGTGTATACGGATCATGCTGCGATCCGTTATCTCCTTACAAAGAAGGATGCCAAGCCTCGTTTGATTCGGTGGATCCTTCTTCTTCAAGAGTTTGATTTGGAAATCCGGGATAAGAAAGGGTCCGAAAATTATGTGGCGGACCATCTTAGTAGGCTCCCACCGTTGGAGATTGAGAGAGATGACATCCCGATTAATGGCTCATTTTGGGATGAGCAATTGCAAATGGTGGAGGAGTGCTTGCTTCAAGTGTCCAAGGGAAATGAGCCATGGTATGCCGACATTGTGAACTACCTTGTGCGTGAGGAGGTGCCACCCGGTTTATCCTATGCCCAAAGGAAAAAGTTCTTCAAGGATGTGAGGCATTACTATTGGAGTGAACCGCTTTTGTTAAAAAGAGGGCCGGATGGAGTCTTTAGGAGATGCATACCGGAGGATGAGGTGGAGAGCGTGATCCGTCATTTTCACTCCTTATCATGTGGAGGCCATGCTAGCTCACACAAGACGTGTGCAAAGGTATTGCAATCCGGTTTTTATTGGCCTAACTTGTTTAGGGATGTGCAGAATTTTGTAGTGGCATGTGATGCTTGCTAAAGGACGGGCAACATCTCAAGGAGGAATGAGATGCCCTTGAACAACATACAATAGGTGGAGATATTTGATGTTTGGGGTGTGGACTTCATGGGACCATTCCCTTCTTCATGTGGCAACCCTACATCCTATTAGCGGTGGACTATGTGTCGAGATGGGTGGAAGCAATCGCTTCTCACACAAATGATGTCAAGGTTGTGGTGCGCTTCTTCAACCGAGTGATCTTTCCTAGGTTTTGGACACCAAGGGTGATCATAAGTGATGGAGGAAAGCACTTCACTAATAGGAACTTTGGGAAACTTTTGGCTAAGTATGGGGTGACTCGTAAGGTGGCAATACCTTACCATCCCCAAAGTAGTGGCCATGTGGAGATCTCCAACCGGGATATAAAAGGGATCCTTGAGAAGACGGATTCTAGAACAAGAAAGGATTGGGCTATGAAGCTCGATGATGCTTTGTGGGTGTATAGAACCGCTTTCAAGACACAGATTGGCACCACTCCCTACAAGCTAGTTTATGGCAAGTCTTGCAACCTTCCGGTGGTGATGGAGCATAGAGCATAGTGGGCCATAAGGTGGCTGAATTTTGACCTCAAGGAGGCCGGTGAGAAGAGGTTGCTAGACATGAACGCTCTTGAGGAGATCCGGTTGGATACTTATGAAAATGCCCGGATTTACAAGGAGAGGACCAAGCGTTGGCATGACAAGCGTCTCATCCCGAAGGAGTTGAGTGATGTGACTTAGTGCTTCTCTTCAACTCAAGGCTGTGGCTCTTCCCCGGAAAGCTCAAGTCAAGATGGACGGGTCCTTATGTTGTGAAGAAGATCTTTCCTCATGGAGCGGTGGAGATAGGAGGAGATCATTGTGGTAACTTTAAGGTGAATGGGCACCGTTTGAAGAAGTACATCCCGGAAGCCCCGGTGGAAGTGATTGCCCCACTTCACCTTGAGTGAAGTGCTGCTGAATTCGGTCAAGCTAATGACCTTAAAGAAGCGCTTAATGGGAGGCAACCCATTGATACATATTTTTCCCTTTTATTTTTCTTGTTTTTGTTTGATTTTGCTCTTGGTGTGCTTTGTTTTTCTTTTGTGTTTTTAGGTGCTAGATCTTGTTGATTGTCATGTATGATTTGATGCTGGAGGTCATGTGAAAACCTCATGGAACTGTTGAAGGTACAAGATCCGATCACATGGACAAGGAAGAAAGCACCCAGGAAAATCGGATTGTTCTTGCACAGAAATCGGCCGATTTTCCTAGGTAGATGGTCCGATTTTTCCTTCTGTCAAGGAAAGTGATGATCTCCAATCAAGCATGGGTGGAGCGGACGTGGAACTTGGACGGCTTGCAGTGCCAAGTGCAGGTTCCGACATCATAATGAACATCAAGAGCGCTCTACCATCCTTGATCGATCAGCCACCATCATCATTCGATGTGAACCGAAATACCAAAGCATCACCAATTTTACATTGTGAGAACTCTCTTTCACTTCTTTATTTAGTTTGCACATTGGGGACAATGTGTTTCTAAGTATGGGGTGGGGTTTTCATGATCACTTGCATGATTAGCATCTAGGATAGTTAAATATTGTCACATGTTTCATTATGTCTTTCATTGTAAATATATATTTTGAAAAATCCAAAAAAATCAGAAAATTTAAAAACTTTTAGTGCTTCTAAGCTTGGGTATGACCCTTGTGATGAAATTGTCTTGTGAATTGGCTATGGATGGCCTTATGTGTTGAATTGATGTATGCATATGTGGACTTGAAGTACTTATCTTGAATCCCATGTGTGAATTGTGATCATGAATGTTTGCCTTGATTGGATTGAGGATTGATAGTCGAAATTACATGCTAGTTCTTGCACATCATTTAGGAGTGATTAAGGCAATTCATCTTTCTCTACTTCTCATCTTGATCTTGTTGTTTAAGCACCTCAATTGATATAAAATTTGACCTCTTTTGACCCATCCGGGAATAAGAGCATGCTAGTGTGTTGTTGTGTGTGAAAAGCAAGTTTGGGGTGTAGTTGTTGATGAAATAATGTCGTGAATGAAGTGCTGAATTGTTGTGAAAAGTGTAGAAAAAAATATAGGTTTGGGGACTTTGGTTTTGATGACGAGTAACTCAGCACCATTCACATAATCGGGTGTTTGTGCCTTGCCAAAGTCGGATAAACCGAATGTCCTAACGAGCCTTGGTATGTGTGCCCGGTGTGAAGCACCTCGAAAAATAAAAAAAACCCGAGGCTCGCTAATCACCAAGGTTTCGGCTTTTGTACACCAATGCCATTGTCTAAAAAATAAGTGAAAGAAAAAGAAAGTGAAAAAGAAAAGAAAACAAAGAAAAGATGGAGAAAATTATAAACTTGTGGGGAAGTTGATCAAAAACGAAATTGTGAAGTTAGTTCCTTTCCTGGATTAGCATCACATGACTTAAAAATTCCCACCTAATCACAACGTTTCTTAGCCTCTTCTTTCCTAAGTCCTTGTGACCTAATTGCATGTGTGTAAGACTTAGTGATCTAGATTGGATATACTCATGATCATCTTGACTTCTTCATTTTCACCTCTCATGCATGCTTTCTAGTCAAGTATAATTGTCTTTCCATGCCTTCATTTATTTGATGAATGATTGATTGTCCATTTCCATGAAACATGACTATGAAGGTGATCCATTGTTAGAAGCACAATTCCAAAAAGATTTTGTTGTTTTTCTGCATGCATAAATCATGTCATCTATTAGTCTATAGTTGGGTCTTGCTCGGGGACGAGCAAATCTTAAGTATGGGGTATTTTGATAACGTGATTTATGACGTTAGTTTAGGCATTCATTTAGATAGTTTTTCCCGTTATTCATGCACGGTTTGGCATTAGTTCATGACGTTTACGCTTAATTCATGCATATTTCTAGAAAAGACGTCTACACGAGCCTTTGTCGGTTTTGTTGGTATTTCGGGGACCTTTTGGACATTAATCGA
Organism: Fagopyrum homotropicum; assembly: GCA_033239125.1. Taxonomy (NCBI): domain Eukaryota; kingdom Viridiplantae; phylum Streptophyta; class Magnoliopsida; order Caryophyllales; family Polygonaceae; genus Fagopyrum; species Fagopyrum homotropicum. Next base: position 69,042,322 of record BSWB01000005.1, read on the forward strand.
TAAATTCGAGGGTCAAGCCTCATGGTGGTACACATCCAAGGCTTTGAAGGAACATAATTGGAGCAATAAAGGACACATGGACCCTTATTGGTGCAAGCAATGGAGCAACTCATGGCTACACGATCATAACAAGCCCCTATTGAAGAAAATCGACCCAACACTATGGAAAATCGGACGATTTTTCTGTCTGGGTCGATTTTCTGGCTTTTGACAACTTAAGCCACGTGTCCCACGATCTCTTTGTCCGGCGCTTGCTCTTGATGGAGAATATAAGTGGTCCTGCAGGCTGTGGCTGAGGGATCTCTCCCACATTCTCTCACACACAACTCATTTTATTTGAGGATAGACTTGGAGAGGAAGAAAAACTCTCTCATTTGGGGGAGAAGAAGAAGAACACCAAAACTTAGAGTAAAAGTGAGTTTTTGAGAGGTTTTGAGTGATTTTTAGAGATTTTGGTTGAAGTACTCTTGGAAGGATTGTTAGAAACGTTTTGGAACTTCTTTTGAAGGGTTGTAAGTCTTGCTTAAACTTATATTCAGCTGATGTTTCTTGATTTTACTTTCTTTTGTTCCATCATCTATCTATGAAAACCATCTATGCTTGTGTGATGATTTTGGATCTTGAAATGCATGTTATTGGCTAGTTTATTGTGATTCTGGATTGATGGATTGATGGTTATGGCTTGGGTGATGATAGAATGGACTTGGATGTTAGTTTAGGATGATTCGTATGCACAAAACCTAACCTAGGAGGAAAAATCGACTTGTTCTTCAGGCAGATCGTCCGATTTTCCTTATGATCCACCCGGTAAGGAGAGGTTTGCCCCTTAAGTAGAGTCCGATTTGTGTAGAATTCCCAACTTTAACCCCTTGAGACCTACCCGGTAATAGGAGTTTCATGCGGGAATAGTGAAGCAAGAGACTTACCCGGTAATTGCTTCCATTAGAGAAACACCCTTTCCCAACACCGGAGCTTTGCCCTTAGAATATTTAGAAGCTTGAGTCCAATGCCATAACCGGAAATCTTGACCTCTAGAATCCACTTTTCTCTTTGTGATCACATATCTTGTGTTTGTGTTGCTTGTTTGTTTTGCTAGTTTGAGTTGTAAGTTTGATTTATAACATTGCATGATTTGTGATGTTTGCTTGATCACCACAAAAACCCAACCAAAAACATTTTGTTTTGCACTTTCTTTATTCCTCATCTCATCTTAGTTTAGGTTGGCACTATCTTTGATCATTGAATGATTTGATTTTACCTTAGTCTTCGTGTTCGACCTCATAATACTATCCTTGCTACAAAACGACTCATACACTGTGGGTTCGCTAGTAGTTAGGAAATTATATCGAGTTATAAATTGTAAGACTTTTCCGTGTCACAATCTTAGCGTAACATATACATTGCATGGAGGAATCACAGCTCCACTGAAACTATGTCCATCAAAGTAGCATGGAGGAAAGAACCATCTCTAGCTAAATCCTAATCAATCAGATAACATGGAGGAAAGAACCATCTCCAACTATAAACATAAGTCATACTTAAATAGCATGGAGGGAATAAACATCTCCAACTATAACACAAATCATGCTAGTATAGCAAGATCTTATAAGATCATAAGGCACATCATCACTAGCATCGAATAAACACATCAAGGCCTGTAAGCACATAAGCACATAATCACATACTCACCAAGATAGCACTAAGATCTACTCAACGACCCAAATGCATCCATCTCGGCATAAAACTCTGGATAGTTCCTCTGGATAATATCCTCAGTCTCCCATGCATCCATCTCATCATAGGTATGTCCTTCGATCGCAGGCGTCTCACACCTCGCTCTAGGACTGCAATACGATGCTCAACTAAGGTGTGGTCCAGTTCTACCACCAAATCATCATAACTCATGATGTGCCTCGGATCTGGTATGTACTCTATCAGCTGAGACACATGGAACAAAGGGTGAACACCCTCTAATCTCGGAGGCAAAGCTAATCTGTAGGCTGCCGTCCCAACACTGTCCAATATCGCAAAAGGACCGACATATCGTGGATTCAACTTTCCCTTTATGCCAAAACGTCTAACGCCACGCGTCGGTGATACCCTCAACCAGACATGAGCTCCTACACTGAACTCTAGAGGCCAATGCCTCTTGTCTGCATATGACTTCTAGCGACTATGTCCAGCCAGCATCTTCTCCCTAATCAGCGCTACCCGAGCCATATCATCCTGAATCTGCTCTGGCGCTATCCTACTGATACTGCTAACCTCATCCCAGCATAAAGGTGTATGACACCTACGTCCATACAGTGCCTCATAAGGAGCCATCCAAATAGATGCATGCCAGCTGTTGTTGTATGAGAACTCAATAAGTGGGAGGTAATCAAACCATCCCTGTCCCCAATCTAACACACAAGCTCGCAACATATCCTCCAAAGTCTGGATGGTCCTCTCTGACTGACCGTCTTTCTAGGGGTGAAACGCAGCGTTGAAGTGCAGACTCGTCCCCAAAGTAGTCTGAAACTTCTGCCAAAACCTCGAGGTCAATCTTCTATCTCGATCAGAGACGATCATCCTCGGTACACCATGGAGTCTCACTATCTGTCTAGTGTACTCCTTAGTCAACCTACTCACTGGCCACGTCTCTCTGATAGGGATGAAACGTGCCTTCTTCGTCAGTCTATCAACAACAACCCATATGGCATAAAAACTCCTACTGGGTCTCAAACCAGTCACAAAATCCATGGAGACAACCTCCCACTTCTACTGCGGCACTGGCAGTGGATGGAGCTTACTTCCAGGTCTGCAATGCTCTATCTTGACCTGCTGCTAGGTCGCACACTGTACCACAAAATCTGGCTACATCGGGCTTCAGCCCTCCCCACCAATATGAAAGTCTCACATCATGGTAAATCTTACTCGTACCTGGATATACAGAGTAAGGTGTACAGTGAGCCTCCTGTAAGATCCTTTATCTCAACTCTACATCAGCAAGAACACAAATGCGATCACGTCACCTCATCACTCCATCAGCTCCAATGGAAAACTGTGGTGCCTCTCCATGAGACATCCTCTCTCTGATCCTCATCAAGGTCAGGAAGTTCCCCTGCTTCTGTTGGATCTCATCCAACGGACCAGGTAAAACCTCTAAAGTATACAATTGGGCATCCTCATCAGGAAACTGGATGTCCATCTCTTGCCAAGCTAGATCCCTTTGAAGCTGTGGTTGTACAGTCAATCTCGCCATCGCCTTCTCTCGAGGCGTCTTCTTGGTCAAGGCGTCAACTACCACGTTCGCCTTTCCAAGATGATACAAAATCTCAACATCCAAGTCCTTGATCAACTCAAGCCATCGACGCTGGCGGTTGTTCAACTCCTGCTGCGTAAAAATATACTTCAGACTCTTGTGGTCTGTGAAGATCTGACATGTTGCACCATATAGGTAATATCTCTAGATCTTCAAACCATGAACTACCGCTGCCAACTCCAGATCATGAGTCCGGTAGTTCTCTTCATACGTCTTCTGCTGTCTAGACGCAAAGGCAGTCACTTTGCCCCTCTGCATCAACACACATCCCAAGCCTACCTTGGATGCATCAATGTAGACCACAAAATCATTTGAACCCTCTAGCTGTGCCAGGACAAGAGCAGAAGTCAAACGCCTCTTCAACTCCTCAAAGCTCCGAGCACACTGTCGGTCCACGCAAACCGGGTAGTCTTCCTCAGAAGACTCGTCAGTGGACGGGCAATCACAGAAAATCCCTCCATAAAGCGTCTGTAGTAACCGGCTATGCCAAGAAAGCTACACACTTCCTTGACGTTCATCGGTGTCCTCCATGCAGCAACAAACTCGATCTACGCCGGGTCAACCATAACCCCATCGGCGGATACGATGTGTCCAAGGAAAGCAACCTCAGTCATCCAGAACTCACACTTAGAGAGCTTAGCATACAACTTTCTATCCCTCAAAATCTTCAAAACCGTCCTCAGATGACCGGCATGCTCCTCTCTACTACGAGAGTACACCAAAATATCATCAATAAAGACCACCACAGATTGATCAAAGAAGTCGATGAATATACTGTTCATCAACTCCATAAAGACTCCTGGGGGATTCGTCAGCCCGAATGACATCACTACAAACTCGTAGTGTCCATAACGGGTACGAAATGACGTCCTGTGTACGTCCGGCTCTCTCACCCTCAGTTGGTGATTTCCCAAACGTAAATCAATCCGGGAGAAACTGTAGCTCCCTGAAGTTGATCAAGTAGATCATCAATACAAGGCAATGGATAGCTGTTCTTGACGGTCACCTTGTTCAACTCTCTATAATCTATGCATAACCTCAAAGATCCGTCCTTCTTCCGCACGAAGAGGATAGGTGCACCCTATGGTCACACGCTAGGGCGTATGAAGTCCTCGACAGGTGCTATACGGTCTGGGGCCTTCGAGATGGGTCGCGTGCCAGGCTCTAACTCTATGCTGAAGTCCACACTCCGCTGAGGCGGCAAACTCAACGGCTCAACAAACACATATGTAAACTCGCAAACCACTAGAATATCCTCCAGAGTTGGACACTCTCCATCCTTAATGGCGTAGCACCAGAAGGCATCACAACCCTGTGCAATCAATCTAGCTGCTCGTACAACATTGATAACTGAACCTGTCTTCCCAAGGTCCCAACCCCAGAAGACCTCAATTTGACCAACCTCGGTAGAGACTGTAACAGTTCGTCCACCAACATCCAAAACTACATGGTTTCTACGCATCCGGTCCATACCTAATATGACTTCTTCATGGATCAATGACATGACTAAGAAGTCAACAAGTAAAACACGAGTCCCTAAACGAAGGGGACAACTACGTATCTCACGGGTACCTCTGACCCGACTACCATCAGTTAACCCTATAGTAAAGGGTATCCCCTCTATGGTAGCTAAACTCAAACGCTCAACACAAGTATCAGAAATAAATGAATGGGTAGCACAATTATCAAACAAAACTCTAACAAGTAAACCATGAAGTAGAATGGTACTTGTAGCAGCCGGTGCATGTGGATCCTCTGCAATCCTCAACTCAAAAGCTCACCCTTGGGCTCCTCTGGCATCACTGGTGCCAACATCTCTACCTCTACTCGGTCCTAGAGCAGAACCTTGAGTAGATGGATGCTCTGGAACCCTCTGTTGTCCTTGTGTTTGTTCCTGAGGTGTCCTTTGACCACCTCCTACTACACTGGCAGGGGAAAATCCTACTAAGATGCTACTCCTCCCTGCCTACAGAAGGGAGCTCGATGTCCCTGTCGGCCACAGGTAAAACAAGTCACAACTAGTCTGGGACAAGCTGACCTTAGATGACCAGGGTCACCACAGTTGCAAAACTGACGTCCCTTATCTACAGTCTGTGTAGATGAGGAATAACTCTGACGGCTCTGGTATCGTCTAAACCCAGATGCTCCTCTAACTGCACTAGTCTTCCCAGTGCGCTGCCTCTTCTCAGACCCTCCCGTCTAAGAAGCTCTCCTCTGACTGGCTCGCTCTCTCTCAAAAGCAGAAGCCCGGTCCTGGTAATCAGCTAGGGACTCACAATGGAATCCCGCCATGTATGAACGTGTGCTCTCTCTTAGACGATGAAAGAACAGATACACATGCTAGTCCTCAAATGGTGCAACTGGATCCAGCAAAGCTAACTCGGTCTAGAAGCGGCTGATGGCATCAGTAATAGGCACATCCTCAAAGTCAACCTCCACAAAATCCTGCAGCTTCTCCCTCCTCAGTGAGGCACAGCATAACTGCTCTCTAATCATGCGCCTCATATGGTCATAACTCGTAGGTCTGGTCCGGACAGTCCTCCACCACTAGTGTGAGAGGTCATAAAATAGAGATTGGACTAGCTCTATCCGTCTGTCCTCAGGACATTTAACAGACTCCAAAGCTAAGTCTACATGTCCAATCAACACCTCAGTCTCTAACCCAATCTCTCTTGAGAAGTGTTGCACTCCCTGCTGGTGAAATGCCTTCAACCAGGCATCTAGTTGAGGCCCTCTGGTCTCCACTGGGACTTGAAGTGGATCAGTAACACGTGCAAGTGCAACTAGCACCCGTGTCACTCCCTGAGATCTCTCAGAAGATCCCTCAGGTATTGGTAAATCTAGGGCTCGCCTGCCAGCCCTAATATCCTCCTCAAAAGGTCGGAGGTACTCTTTGAACTCCGGTCCTCCCATGAAGACACGGTATGCGTCATCAAACTGAGCTGGATGTGAATGATGTCTCACAAATCCACTACTCCTTGTACGGGACGTTTGTAGTAGGGATAGTATTCCGAGGTCGAACACAAAGACTGAGGTGAGATTGATTCGATTTATGATTAAGTCTAGTGAAGATCTAGGTTAAGAAAAGAGAAAGAAATAAAGAAATGAAAATCTCAATTGTTTTTGTTTGGTTTTTCGGTGATCAATCAAGGATCACAAATCATGCGAAATGTAATAATCAACTAAGCTAACAAATCTACGCAAACAAACAAGCAAAGATACGAGATATAGATCAAAGATAGAAAAGCGGATTCTAGGGGTTAGAAGTTCCGGTTATGGCATAGGACTCAAGCTATCTATTCTTTCCTTGGATTAACTATGATATGTTGGGATTAAGCGTTTCTAGATTGGGATCAATCACCGGGTAGGTCTCATGGTCCACTAGGCCATCCCTAAAATCTCATCACCGGGTAAGTCTCTAAGAACCCAAGGGAAGGAATTCTACACAAACCGGATTGTTACCTAGAGATCTAACCTATCCTTACCGGGTAAGTCTCGGAAGGGTTAGTCCTAAACAACCATCCTAGCACACTTAATCCAATGGCGGCTTATGAGGCTCACCACTACCTAGGGTTTGTCATCTTTGAGATCTAAGAGCAAGGATTACCGGATAAGTCTCTCCTAACACTTAGTTGCTAACACTAGGTCACCCTAGGATAGATTGGCTCAACAAACACTTAGGATTTCAACATTCTAACAATCTAAGACTAGATCCATCGAACCAAGTAGGATCACGGTTTGTTCTACCTTTCCACGGCCGTGGTTTGGTAAGAACTGGACGTGATTCCTAACAGAAACTACGTTCATGCACACAAGTCATCCAAAGGTAAATCTAATTCCATCCTATCATAGCCCTAGCCATAACCATCCTTTCCTTACCCTAGAACCAGATCTATTTAGCCTAAAACATTCATAATAGAAATCGAAACAATCAAACATAAAATCATGGCATCCATTTGCAAGATAATGAAGAGAAAGAGATGAACAAGTGAACTAAAACAAAACCAAGCTGAAAATGAAATTAGAATAACTCACAATCCTTCTTAAAGAAGGTTCAAATGGTTCATATAACTCTAGAAATTGGATCCGAAATTCTTCACTACAAAAACTCTCTAGGTCTATCAATGGTGTGCCTTCTTCTTCTCCAACCAAGCTCTTCTCCAATGGTAGCCTTCTTCTACCTCCTTCTTCCAAAGGATCTTCTTGTTGAGAGAATATTTTTGTTAGAGGATAGTGGATAATGGAGAGCTAGTCCAAGATCATTCTCTCAGCCAATGCAGGACCACTTTTATACTACAACTTTGCAAGAGCTGGCCAAGAGATCGTGGCACAGCTGTCACGAAAACCTGGCAAAATCCACGGTTGAAACCAGGCCGTGGAGTGCGAGTAGACCGTGATTTTGTGCTTTAGCTTTGCCTTTGATCATAAAGCTTCGATTTGGTGCATGGCTTGTGTTGGCAAGGTTCCATGAGTCCTCCCTAGCCTTTAGCTTGCATCCTAATGAGTCCGAGGGTGTGTCATCTTGATAAACGATCATCAAACGTATCGTTTTAGCTCCTAAATCTCCCAAAACACCTACAAAGCAATGCACAAGTCTGTGTAGACATCTATCTCGACAAAATACGTGAATTGAGCGCAAACGTCGTGAACTAGTGCTAAACCATGCATGAATGAGCGGGAAATCTATCTAAATGATTATCTAAACCTAAGTCATAAATCGTGTTATCACTCCTTGTCTTTGGGACAACGCTCTCTGCAACCTCCTCATGGATCTCCTCCACCACTAGTGGATCAGCAGCGGGAATTGGTCCCTCACCTACCAAATTCTGAGACGGGGTGGTCTACCTCTACATCTCTGTACAGCGGCAGTAGCTCTAGTATGAGCCATCTGCGGGGTATGCATACCTAACTTATGTAACACCCCAAATTCGGAGACTCGGGGAGCTACTTGTTAGGACCTCACAACGGGTCCCGACCGTAGTTTGAGAACAATATTACTAGGATCTTACAACAAGACACAAAAGTATTTAAAACATTTGAAAACTTTAAACAATATATACATGGAGAATATGTATCACCCTTACAAAGCAAAGGTACTAAAACGACGCATATGAAGAAGAAAAGACATCCCCGTCCCCAATTGAAAGAGTACGTGGACCCGGCTAACCATTCCCTCCGGATCTCTATACAATTGTCTTGACCTGCATGGCATCTACAAGCGGTATAAAACCGTTAGCTAACATTCTATGCAAAAGTATAAAGGTAAAAGCACAATCACACACATACACAATCAACATGCAACACTGAATCCTTTTATTATCTTTAATTAGGTGATACGTTATTACTAATGATACTTATTTTGTGACACGAGGGATTCCCAAACCTCACCCCTGTCCCCACTTACCAACGCGGAATGATACTAATGCATTTGACCGTCTACCTACCTGGGCTGGTCGCAGGGAACCTCCTAGACTCTCGCAAGAGCTAGGAAGATGATGTCACGACCCATTATCATACACTTGGGTCAATTACATAAATCATAAAGTCGGCATAATCCGGTTTCGTTGTTTATCATAACTAACATACACCACTCATACACATTACACTCATACAAGAAGCTAGCTAAGTAAGTCCATAGACTTACCTCAATCAGATCTCGACTCTCTTAATCACAACTCAATTTGTAACTATATAACTCGGTTGCCTGTCAAAGGAGGCAAGTGTGTCAACACACTCTCTAGGCAATTAGAAGTCTAAGACTTCTAAGGTAGTAGATGCTATTAGAACAGAATTTAATATTGTACCAATTTATTGTAAAATGACTATTTTACCCTTGGTCCCGAAACTTCCAAAAATTCCATAATTCATGCCTAAACTCTTATTTGAGACTAAAGAGTCATATTCTAACTCCTAAAGATGAGTTTGGTTACAAACTAGCAATTTCTTTTTTCGGAAAGATCGTTAAGGACCAACTTCGGCTTCAAATATAAAATTTGAATAATCTTATAAAAATTCCGAAATAATTCCCTAGATAATCTATGATATCTCATCTACTACTAGGAGCAAGAATTTCTTAAAACTATTCAACCATCACTTCTACAAAAATTTCCAAAGTTTGTTACAACACTTAAAATATTCTATACTTCGCCAAAATATGAGTATGTTTTCTAACTGTACAACAAGTCCACTTTGGGCCTATACAGTTCTAAATCCCACCGTTGGATTCATACCAACTTTTGACATATTAATCTATGCATGGCACTAAACAACATCTCAAAAACCGAACGGTGGATCTTATCTCTAAGGCATCAAAAAGCATGCTCAAACTTGACTGATCAACACAGTTTCTGGAATTTCAGCAAACACTTAATAAAACAGCACACTGTCTTAAATTTGAAAAATCGTATCTATAATATATCCAAAATTCAGCAGCAAAGGAGATCAAAAGCCTATTTAAAACTATCTCACAAAACTGCATCACATGCTGTTTTCTCAACATTCAGCACACTTATACAAACTGCTTGAGGAGTCAACTTTGGCACACCATAACTCTCGAACTGTAACTCATATTACTCTAAAGTTTTGGTATGTTATACACTGCAATACAGACTATATCAAATCCAAAAACCAGCCAAAAAAGAGGAGTCTAACTTACCCACATCGTGACTCCAAGATGACTGCTCGTCACTTCATACACTCTCAGAAAACGCGTGCCTCCTAACTGCTCATCTACGAATGATCTGTGTAGGTTTAGAAGGCATGACAAATACTCGTTAGTCATGGGATACGTGGACAGAATTGCAAGGGAGAGAGAGGTACAAGCCTTACTCGATTCCACGACTTGAGGGGAGTAAGGAAGAGGGTGCAAGGCTGCTGTTGCCAGTGTGCGACTGCTGAGAGGGAGGGGCGCAAACGAATCCAGGAGACGCATCTGCGGTCCTATAGGATGAGCGTTGTCACACCTGGGCTGGAGCGCACCTGCGGCATTGTAGGTTGGCGTTGCTACTGCGTGGCTATAGGAGGAGGCGTTTGGGGAGCCTCTTCTACTGTTGTCGACCCAATGTAGTCGGAGGGAGAGAAAGAGGGTCGACTGTGGTTCTAGCGTCGCTGTTGAAGGTGTGTCGACGAGGGGAGGCCGGGTTGTTTCCATCGCTACGAAGCCAAGTGAGCAGATGGTACTTGCAATACCAGGAGATAAAGGCAGCGGGAGGGCGGCAAACCGAAGGAGAGATAGACAACGAGAGTGAAGACCGTTGCTCCTTGGCATGCAGAAGTTCACGAGGAAGCTAGGGCACCTCGCGTCTCTCACAGATGGGCCGGGTAGAAGCATGTATGGGGGCTGGAGCAGGGAGATGCAAGGGAGAGTGAAGGCCGTTGCTCTTCTTCTTCTTGTTGGGCTCGAAGTGCCGCTGGGCCAGCACACAAGCAAGGACAAATTCTGGGCTGGAGCAAAGGCAAGGGTTGGGCTGAAACAAGGTAAAAAAATAAGAAAGGGCTGAGTTGTCACAACTTGTCAAAATTTCGTCATGGCTTTGTCAAACCCATGCATGGCCGCGTCACAAAGTTGTCACAGTCTCGTCTCAGCCTTGTCATGGTCTCGTCTCAGCCTTGTCATGATCTCGTCAAAAGTCATCGTTAAGGATTAATTATAAGAATTAGGGTTTGATAAAATTCTATCATTTTATGTGAATTAACTTCTACATAAAATGATGAAATTTGTGAAGAAAGAAATATTAGATAGAATGGGAACCATCAATGGCTCAAAGTCCAAATTGATTCGGAATTAAACGGAATAAAAATTCCGGATATTACAACTTATAAGGCTCTATATAGGCCATAAGTATATATATATATACGCTCAACACAAACAGATACATAATCCATCATACATATATACATATCATATCTATACTACAGAGATCCATAACAGGGGTGGCGACTTCTCGTACATCTAACCCAAAACCACATTTAAAACGAAAACCTTTTAAAGCGTCAGATCCCATGTGGGTTCTGTTTATTTTACCTATCAGACCTCATTGCAGGTAGCAAGTGCCATTGTTGTCAACCTAGGCTCTGATAACAACTTTGTAACACCCCGAATCCGCGGGACTCGGAGTGCCACATTGGGCTAGGATCTCACAATGGATCCTGACCCTAGCCTGACAACAAGTTCACTGGACCTTACAACATGGCACTAACAGATATAAAAACAAATACATAAAACTGTATAAAACTGTACAACCCAAAAGGTAAGACAACATAGCCGAGTATGAAACATAACACCCTAACATAGGAGGTAACAAAAGACCATCCTCACGCAGGAGGGAAAGATAACAAACCAAAAAGACCACACAACCTATGTACGAGATGTCCTCGGCCTGCCACTCTGCTAGATCACCCAGCAACATGCCTATCCTATGGGGCATCTACAACATGCTAATAAACCATTAGCTATCCATACACATATATAGAGTAATGCATAAGCACAGTCACAAGTAAGGGATGATAAACACATCAACATGCTTCCACTCATTTACCCATTTATTCATCTCAATATAATGGTCATTCACTCCAAACGTATGAATATTATATATATGAAACTATGTGACACGAGGACTGATACATCCTCCCTCTGAGCCTGCTAGCCAGGTGTACTAGTATCGGTCACACAATCCGTGTACCCTATGGGAGTCGATTGTGCCCTTCATGTAAACCGGTCTGGCCTGACCCAAGAGAACCTCCCAGACTCCACGGCGGGATGAAAGGGAAAGGTTATCACAGCCACGCATATAGGGCAATCAATAAAACATAGGTCGGTATATACAACATCACATGCTATCATAGCAAACATGCAAAGCACACACCACTCATGCAAACACCCAATAAGGATGACAGCTAAGTAAGTCCTACGGACTTACCTCAACCTCGATCACAACTCAACCACGATCACCTCTACAGTAAAAGGACAACACAACCTATAAACAAGGCATAAGGAGATATATCAAACTCCTAACCACATAAGGGTCACACCTAGACCAAAGGGATCCAAAGGATCAACCTCAACCTCACTCACAACCTAACGAACCTCAAATGCCACAGAAGGCATAAATCGATCATAACCTCAACCAAACTCAACCTCACACATCTAGCATGATCCTAAACACTCACACTAGGAAAGGAGGGAACAAAGGCTCCCTAAGGAAGGCCTAAAAGCAACACACACCTGCAAAACCAAGGGAAACACCAAGCTGATGCAGGTGGCGCAGGGGCGGCTTACTGTTGGTACAGGGGCGGTGCATTGGCCGGCGCAAGGGCGGCTGTAGGGCTGCGCGGGGGCGGCTGGTGTGCAGAAGACACCACTTCAGGTCCTTCTTCACTTCTACCTTCGATTCTCTACTCTTCTTCACTCAACTACAACATACATGTGTGACATACATATATATACATCAACATAAGCCAAATCATGGCTGAACATGATCAAATCCTAAGGAAAGCTAAACTAAGTAAGGAAAGAGAGAAAAGATGAAGAAAAGAAGAAAGGAAGTAAAGAAGCCATGGAAGCTTACCAACAAGCTCTCCAGGAGATTAATACAGCACTAACAACGCCCTCAAGCTTGCTCCATAAGTCAAAGCATCATCATCCAGAAAACCAGAAGCAAGGCCAATCACAAGGCTCAGAACTAAAAAAATCTCAAAGAAGATCAAAGATGATCCAAGAAAGAGGAGAAGAGAAGATGTGCGTAAGGAGAGAGAGAGAGAGAAGTTTGAGAATGGTAACCCTCATCAAAGAGGAGAAGAAAAAGTATAAATAGGAGGTAAAAGGGTAAAGTACGGGTCAAAGGGTCAAAGAAGGCGGCTGCAGCACAAAGAGCCGAGGGGATGGACCAGGCTAGGCGCAGGGGCGCCCCCTGGGTCACGTAGGGGCGGCTCAGGCATAAACCTAGCCCCTCTGCTCCCTCTCTCAGCACTGAGCAACTAGGCTCTTACACTAAAGTAACAATGGTACTTCAAGCCTTGGAGATTTGAAGATAGTACCTACATAATATTCATGTCAGGTTTCCACAGACCATAGGAGTCTGAAGTACGTTTTATGCCGTGGGAGTTGAATAACCACTAGCGTTAAGGGATGAAGTGGATCAAGACTTTAACGTGGAGATTTCATATCATTCAGAGAAGTTGAACGTTGTCATTGACAATTTGAACGGAAAGACGCCTATTCGCGCTAGAGATGTTGCACAAAAAGTCTTAAAATTTATAACTCGATCTAATCTCCTAAACTTCCTAGAGAACCCACAGTGTACCGATCGTTTTGTAGAAAGGAAAGTATTCTGAGGTCGAACACAAAGACTAAGGTGAAATCAAATCATTCAAGTGATCATGGATAGTGCAAATCTAAACTAAGAGATGGGAAAGGAATAAACAAATGAAAAACACAATATTTTTGGTTGGGTTTTGTTGTGATCAACAAAGATCAAAAGATATGCAACAATCAAGTAATCCAACACACAAATACGAGACAGGTGATAGAAGTAAGATAAGCGGATTCTAGAGATCAAGATTTCCGGTTATGGCATTGGACTCAAGCTTCTAAACATCTAAGGACAAAGTTGCAGTTGTTGGGAAAGGGTGTTTCTCTAATGGGAACAATTACCGGGTAAATCTCATGTTCCACTAGTCCTTCACCAAAGTCCTATTACCGGGTAAGTCTCAAGGAGCTAAGGTTGGGAATTCTACACAAACCGGGTCACTACCTAAGGGTCACACCTCTCCTTACCGGGTAAGTCTCGGAAATGCAAGTCTTAAGCAACAATCCTAGCACACTCAGTCCAATAGCGGCTATTTTGGCTCACTACTACCTAGAGTTCATCATCTTCTATACCTAAGAGCGGAAATCACCTAGTAAGTCTCATTCCTCAATTAGTTTGCTAACTTTAGGTCACCTTAAGCTAGATTATGCTGAACAAACACTGGGATTTCAACAATCTAACATCCTAACATACAGATTGATCAATTAAAAGAGCAACAGAAGGAAAAATAGGGTGAATCATAGGCAAAAATCGGTCGATTAACACTAAAGAACAGGTCGATTTTTCTCCTCTGGTTTAGGTTTCGGGAACAAAAATCATCCTAATCTAACATGCAAGTCCATTCTATCATCACCCAAGTCATAACCATCAATCCATCACCCTAGAATCACAATAACTTAGCCAATAACATGCATTTCAAGATCTAAAATCATCATACAAGCATACATGGAATCCATAGCAAGAAGATGAAGTAAAGGCAATGAAAGCAATGAAACTTACCTGGATTTGAGTTCAAAACAAGTCTTTCAACACAACAAATGTAGCTCCAAGTTGGGTGTTACAATCCTTCAACAAGTTTCTTCACAAAAATCACTCAAATCTTACTCTAAGGTGAATCTAATCTAATGTCTCCCAAGAACACCCACAAAGGGGTTAGGGGAGAAATTGGGGAACTTTCTAACACATTGCCAACACTTTCCAACCGTTTTTTAAGTCTTCAAAATGTCTCTAATATAGTGGATTTCCTCCTGCAATAGTCATAGGTTGCACATCCAAAGGCAGACTCAACCGAGCAAAAGAAAAGGTCGGAAATAGAAGAAATGAGACATGTGTCAAAAGTTATGAGGGGCCAAAAATCGACCCAACCTGAAGCAAATAGACCGATTTTCCTGAGTGTTAGGTCGATTTTCTTCAACAGAAGCTTCTTATGATCATCTAGTCATGAGTTACTCCAAGTCTTGCACCAATGAGGGTCCTTGTGTCCTTCTTTGCTCCAATTATGTTCCTTCAAAGCCTTGGATATGTACCACCATGAGGCTTGACCCTCGAATGTATCGATTAATGTCCAAAAGATCCCCGAAACACCTACAAAACCGACAAAAGCTCGTGTAGACGTCTTTTCTAGAAATATGACTCAATCACGCAATAACGTCACGAACTAACGTTAAATCATCCATGAATGAAGGGAAAAACAACCTAAATGAATTCCTAAATTAACGTCATAAATCATGTCATCAAAATACCCCATACATGTCACTTGCTTGTCCCCAAGCAAGGTTCAAACCTAAGCTACAAGATGGCATGAGTTATCAATGCGGAAAAATGAAAATCTTTTTGCAATTGTGCTTCTAGTCATTGATCACCTTCATAGTGCTGTTCATTGGCAAAGGATGAGCAAATGTGCATCAAAAGAACAAAAGCACGGAAAGACAATCACACATAACTTGAAATCACATATGGAAAGTAAATCGAGAATGTCTAGATGATCATGAAGATATCAAATATAAATCACTTAAGCCAAAACACATGTGCATAGAGGTCTTAAGGACTTTGGAAAGAAGAGGCAAATAAACGTGTCAAAGGTTGGAATTTTTAGGTCATGTGACGCTAATTCGGGAAAGGAACTAAATCCACAACTTCATTTTTGTTCAACTCCACTATAAGTGTATATTTTCTCCATCTTTTCTTTTCTTTCTTTCTTTTCTTTTTCTTCTTTTTCTTTCATTTATTTTTGAGACAACGGTCTTGGTGTACAAAAGCCGAAACCTTGGTGATTAGTAGACCTCGTGGTTTTTCCGAGGTGCGTCACACCAAGCACACATAAAAAGGCTCGTTAGGACTATCGGTTAATCCGACTTTGGCAAGACACAAACACCCGATTATGTGAATGATACCGAGTTACTCGTCATCAAAACCAACGTCCCCAAACCTATATTTTTCTTTCTACACTTTCTCAACACATTCAACACTTTATTCATAACAGTCATATACTTTCTTCAACATCCCACACTTGCTTTTCACACACAACACACTATCATGGTCCTATTCCCGGATGGGTCAAAAGAGGTAAAAATTTAAATCAAGTGAGGTGCTTCAAACAACATGATCAAGATGAGAAGAAGAGTGAAATGAATGCCTTAATCATTCCTAGATGATGTGTAAGAACTAACATGCGATTTCGAAAATCAATTCTCAATCCAACCTAGACTACAATCTTCATCACAATTAATACATGGGATTCAAGAGAAGTATTCAAGACCACATATCCATAATTTCATTCAATACACAAGGCCATCCATAGCCAATTCACAAAACAAGATCATCATAAGGTTCATATCAATCTTAGAAGCACAAAAAATTTTAAAATTTTTCGATTTTTGTTTTTGGAATTTTTGATATAAATATGTACAATGCAAAACATGAAACAAACATGTGACAATAATATAAAACTATCCTAGATGCAACGAAATAAAACATGCAAAATATTGTGAATACCCCACCCCATACTTAAAATCACATTGTCCCCAATGTGCAAAATAAATAAAGAAGTGAAAGAAGGTCCTTACAATGTAAAAATGGTAGTGCTTCGGTATTTCGGTTCACTCATGTGGAGTGGTGGTGATGGATGATCAATCAAACATGGTAGAGAGCTCTTTGGTGTTCATTCTGGCATCGGGACCCGCGCCAAGGTGTATGCGAGATGGGAGCTCTTCCATCCCTCAAAGGCACCTCAAGCCATCCAAGTCCCACGTCCGCTCCACCATGGGTGATTCGGGATCATCATCTTCTTCTTCATGACTTTTGCAAGGCTTCTTTATTACCTAGACTCTAGCACACAAACACAAAAGACACACCAACATACCAAAACAAAAGCAAAAATGAAAAAGAAAAGGGAAATATGTTACCCTTGGGTTGCCTCCCAAGAAGCGCTTCTTTTAGGTCATTAGCTTGACCAAGCTCCATGATGCCTCAATCCACATTAAAAACCTTGGTTTGCTTGAGGAGTCCAAGCAGCCATCTCTATCCGGCATCTCTAATGACAAGTATGGGCCATTTGATTCCCAAATAGAGTTTAAGCTCAATGAAGTGCTTGCCTCCTTCATTCATTGTGATCCAAGGAAAGTCGATTGTTGGAAAGGTAGCTCGGTTGAACTGCTTCACAACCATCTTGGATCCATCATCTCTAACCGGGAGAGGTCTTATGTTAACCTTGGGAGGCTCCTTCGGAAGGGACCTCCAGCTTTCGGGCGCACCCCGAGCAAGAGAGAAACGATCGAAAGGAGTTGAAGTGGACCTTGAGCTCTCTTCATTTAAAATCAACCAGGAAAACCGACCCACAGATGAAGGAAATCGGTCAATTTATTTTAGTGATGGGTCGATTTTTTCTTCTGCAGTCCAAAAATCGGACTATAGGTGGGCAAAATCGGGTGATTTCTCCTCTTCTGGGTATATTTTTTCAGTTCCTTGCTCCTCCTTTGTGAGCTCTTCAAGAGTGGTTAACGGATTAATGGCAAGGATGCTTAGGGATGAGATTTCTTCATTGCACTCCTCCAAGGGTGAAGGAGGTGGTGGAGGTACTTCTTGATGAAGGGTAGGCATCCTATGCATAAGGGCATGCCTAATCTCCTCAATTTCTCTCCTCATTTCTTCTTCCCTCTCAAAATGCAAGTCTTCTTTCATCCTCTAGGGCCAAATCCCTTAGCCTCACTTGCTCCCATAGTTCATTCAACTCTTCTTCAAGGTCTCTATTGGTTATGGTTGAATCGGGCAATTCTTGGATCTCCTCATGGTGAAGCTCCTCTTATCGTAACGCTTCCGCTTCAAGCTCCATGTGGGCTCTTGAAATGGAAGCAAGGGTGCTCTCTAGATCATCCATCTTTCTCAACATTTTTTCTAGAAATGATTCCACTCAGTCTTCGTGAGGTTGATGGTGACGTTTCGCATGAGGCATAATAGTCACTTGAGCTTGATCATGGGACTCATGATAGTCATTAAACACATCCCAATACTCAAACTCATCGTGGAGATGTCCTAGATCTTGGCTTGTCATCCATACCTCATACTCCATGTTGTTAAGGTCGTCTTGGAAGTACCACCCGTCCGTGGTAAACATGAAAAGGCAAAGACCAAAACAAAACAAGATCAAAAGTAGCAAGAAAGATCTACACTACAAAAAACGAAACACAAATGATTCAATCTAGACCTAGTCCCCGGCAACGGCGCCAAAAAACTTGTTCGTGCTAGAGAAGTAGCACAAAAAGTCTTACAATTTATAACTCGATCTAATCTCCTAAACTACCTAGAGAACCCGCAGTGTACGAATCATTTTGTAGAAAGGAAAGTATTCCTAGGTCGAACACAAAGACTAAGGTGAAATCAAATCATTCAAGTGATCGTGTATTGTGCAATTCTAAACTAAGAGATGAGAAAGGAATAAACAAATGAAAATCACAATATTTTTGGTTGGGTTTTGTTGTGATCAACAAAGATCAAAAGATATGCAACAATCAAGCAAACAACACACAAATACGAGATAGGTGATAGAAGTAAGATAAGCGAATTCTTGAGATTAAGATTTCCGGTTATGGCATTGGACTCAAGCTTCTAAACATCTAAGGACAAAGCTGCGGTTGTTAGGAAAGGGTGTTTCTCTAATGGGAACAATTACCGGGTAAGTCTCATGTTCCACTAGTCCTTCACAAAAGTCCTATTACCGGGTAAGTCTCAAGGAGCTAAGGTTGGGAATTCTCCACAAACCGGATCACTACGTGTTACGCTAGAAATGTATAGCACAAAAGTCTTACAATTTATAACTCGATATAATTTCCAAACTCCTAGCGAACCCACAGTGTATGGGTCGTTTTGTAGCAAGGGAATAAAAAAATGAAAATCATGATATTTTTGGGTTGGTTTTTGTGGTGATCAAGCAAAGATCACAAATCATGCAATATTATGAATCGAACTAAAAACTCAAGCTAGCAACACAATTAAGCAACAGAAATACAAGATATGTGATCAAAGAGAGAAAAGCGGATTCTAGGGGTTAGGACTTTCGGTTATGACATTGGACTCAAGCTTCTAATCAATCCCTGGATTTGCTATGGTATGTTGGGAAGGGGTGTTTCTCAAATGGGATCAATCACCGGGTTGGTCTTATTGTCCACTAATCCAGCACCTAAGTTCCTATCATCGGGTAAGTCTCTAGGATCCTAAGGTTGGGAATTCTACACAAACCGGATTGCTATCTAAGAGTCAAACCTCTCCTTACCGGGTAAGTCTCGGGAAGGCAAGTCCTAAGTAACAATCCTAGAACACTCAGTCCAATAGCGGCTTGTGAGGCTCACTACTACCTAGAGTTCATCATCTTGGGTATCTAAGGTCAAGAATTACCAGGTAGGTCTCTTCCCTCACTTAGTTTGCTAGCATTAGGTCACCCTAGGCTAGATTAAGCTTAACAAACACTAGGATTTCAACAATCTAACATCCTAACATTCAGATTCATCAATACAAGCACAATAGAGAAAACCACAGGTGGACCATCCTAAACCACGGCCGTGGAAATGTATGAACAGACCGTGATTCTCAACAATGGTTATGTTCGAGCAAGCAAATTATTCAAGTGTACAATCCTTCAAAAGAAGGTCTATTCTATCATAGTCCAAGCCATAACCATCTCTCCATTACCCTAGAATCACAACTATTTAGCCAACAACATGCATTTTAAGATTCAAATTCAACAAGCAAACATTCATGACTTCTATAGCAAGAAAATGAAATTAAAGAGAAAAGGAAAAAGTAGAAACAAGAAAATTCAGCTGGATATAATTTTAAGCAAGACTTACAATCCTTCAAAAGAAGGTCCAAAATGTTCCTTACAATCCTTGCAAAAATCTTCAACTAAGGTTACTAAAAAATCACTCAAAAGCTATGAAAACTCTAAGAATAGTTTTGTTCTTCTCCTTCGCAAGATGAGAGTGTTTTCTTCTTCTCCAAGTCTACCCACCAATGGAATGATGTGTGTGTAAGAGAGTGTGAGAGAGAATCATCTAGCAACAGCTTGCAGTACCACTTATATTCTCCATCAAGGGCAAGATTCGGGTATGGAGATCATGGGACAGCTGTCACAGCTGTCCAGAGAAAACCACAGCCAAAATTACAGGCGTGGTTCTTGGTATCAGACCGTGGAAATCCCTGTTCAGCTTCCTTTAGATCATTAAGCCATGAGTTGGTGCAAGGCATGCACCAACAAGGTCCTATGTGTTCTCCTTTGCTCCTAGCTTGCTTCTTAATAAGTCCGGAAGTGTGTCATCATGAGGAATGATCCTCAAATGTATCGATTAAGCTCCAAAATTCCCCAAAATACCTACAAAACTGACAAAAGTTTGTGTAGACGTCTATTTCGACAATATGCATGAATTAAGCGTAAACGTCATGAACTAATGCCAAAAAATGCATGAATAACGGGAAAAACTATCTAAGTGAATGCCTAAACTAATGTCATAAGTCACGTTATCAAAATACCCCATACTTAGTACTTGCTCGTCCCCGAGCAAAGTCCAACCATAGGCTACGAGATGACATGATTTGTGAATGCAGAAAAATAGAGAATATTTTTTGTATTGTGCTTCTAAAATTCGATCACCTTCATAGCTATGTTTCATAGCTATGGACAAGCAATCATGTATCAAATGAACGAAGGCATGGAAATACGATTATACCTAACTCGAAAGCATGCATGAAAGGTGAAAATGAAGAATTCAAGATGATCATGGGAATATCCAATCTAGATCACTAAGTCTTACACATATGCAAATAGGTCACAAGGACTTAGGAAAGAAAAGGCCAAAAAACGTTGTGATAGGGTGGGAATTTTTCTAGGTCATGTGATGCTAATCCGAGAATGGAACTAACTCCACAATTTTGTTTTTGAGCAACTTCCCACAAGTGTATATTTTTCTCCATTTTTTATTTCTTTTCTTTTCTTTTTTCATTTTCTTTTTCTTTCGCTTATTTTTGAGACAATGGCATTGGTGTACAAAAGCCAAAACCTTGGCGATTAGCGGACCTCGGGATTTTTCCGAGGTGCATCACACCGGGCACACATATCAAGGCTCGTTAGGACATTCGTTTTATCCGACTTTGGGAAGGCAGAATCACACTAGCATGCTCCTATTCCCGGATGGGTCAAAAGAGGTCAAATTTATATATCAATTGAGGTGCCCAAACAACATGATCAAGATGAGAAGTAGAGAAAGATGAATTGCCTTAATCGTTCCTAAATGATGTGTAAGAACTAGCATGTATTTTCGATCATCAATCCTCAATCCAATCAAGGCAAACATCATAATCACAATTTATACATGGGATTCAAGAGAAGTATTTCAAGTCCACATATGCAGACATCCATTCAACACACAAAGCCATCCATAGCCAATTCACAAAACAATCTCATCATAATGGTCATATCCAATTTTAGAAGCACCAAAATTTTTTAAATTTTCTGATTTTTTTGGAATTTTCGAAATATATATGTACAATGCAAAAGCTAATGAAACATGTGACAATATGAAACTATCCTAGATGCAATCATGCAAATGATTATGAAAACCCCACCCCATACTTAACAACACATTGTCCCCAATGTGCAAATTAAATAAAGAAGTGAAAGAGAGTCCCCACAATGTAAAAGTGGTGGTTTTGGTATTTTGGTTCACTCATGTGAAGTGATGGTGGATGATCAATCAAAGGTGGTAGAGAGCTCATGATGTTCAATATGGCGTTGGGACCCGCGCTAAGCACCGCTAGCCGTCCAAGTTCCACGTCCGCTCCACCCGCGTTTGATGCGGGATCATCATCATCATCCTCATGCCTTGCAAGGCTTCCATGCTTCCTAGAATCTAGCACAAAAACACCAAACACACACAAACACACCAAAACAAAGACAAAAGCAAAAAGTGAAAACGAAAACTAAGAACGAAAAAGGGGAAAGATATGTACCAATGGGTTGCCGCCCATTAAGCGCTTCTTTAAGGTCATTAGCTTGACAAAATTCGGGAGTGTTTCACTCAAGGTGAAGTGGGGCAATCATATCCACCGGAGCTTCCGGAATGTACCTTTTCAAACGGTGCCTATTCACCTTAAAATCACCAAAATGCTCCCCACCTATCTCAACCGCTCCATGGGGGAAGACCTTCCTCACCACATAAGGACCCGTCCATCTTGACTTTAGCTTTCCGGGGAAGAGAGGCAACCTTGAGTTGAAGAGAAGGACTAGGTCATCTTCACTCAACCGGATCTCCTCAAGAGCATTAATGTCTAGCAACCTCTTCTCACCGGCTTCCTTGAGGTCAAAATTCAGCCACCTTATGGCCCAATACGCCCTATCCTCCATCTCCACCGGTAGGTGGTAAGACTTACCATAAACTAGCTTGTAGGGAGTGGTGCTAATCGGTGTCTTGAAGGCGGTTCTATAAGCCCATAAAGCATCGTCAAGCTTCATAGCCCAATCTCTTCTTGTACTAGAAACCGTCTTCTCAAGTATCCCCTTGATCTCCCGGTGGGAGATCTCCACTTGGCCACTAGTTTGGGGATGGTAAGGTGTGGCCACCTTATGAGTCACCCCATACTTAGCCAAAAGTGTCCCAAAGTTCCTATTGGTGAAATGCTTCCCACCATCACTTATGATCACTCTTGGTGTTCCAAACCTGGGGAAGATGACTCGATTGAAGAACCGCACCACAACTTTGGCATCATTTGTGGGAGAGGCAATTGCTTCCACCCACCTTGACACATAATCCAGCGCCAAGAGAATGTAGAGGTTGCCACACGAAGAGGGGAATGGCCCCATGAAGTCCACACCCCAAACATCAAATATCCCAACCTCTTGAATCTTATTCAAGGGCATCTGATTCCTCCTTGAGATGTTGCCCGTCCTTTGACAAGCATCACAAGCTACCACAAAATTCTGCACATCCTTAAACAAGTTAGGCCAATAAAAAACGGATTGCAATACCTTTGCACACGTCTTGTGTGAGCTAGCATGACCTCCACATGGAAAGGAGTGACAATGGCGGATCACATCTCCACCTCATCCTCCGGGATGCACCTCCTAAAGAATCCATACGGTCCCCTTTTGAACAAGAGAGGCTCGCTCCAATAATAATGCCACACATCCTTGAAAAACTTTTTCCTTTGGGCATATGATAGACCGGGTGGCACCTCTTCACACACAAGGTAGTTTACTATGTCTGCATACCATAGCTCACTCCCTCTAGGCACTTGAAGCAAGCACTCCTCCATCATTTGTTGCTCATCCCGGAATGAGTCATCAATCGGGGTGTCATCTCTTTCAATCTCCAATGGTGGTAGCCTACTAAGATGGTCCGCTACTAAATTTTCGGAACCCTTCTTGTCCCGAATTTCCAAGTCAAATTCTTGGAGGAGAAGGATCCACCGAATCAAGCGAGGCTTGGCATCTTTCTTTGTGAGGATATACCGATCGCAGCATGATCCGTGTACACAATGACCTTTGCTCCAACAAGATAGGACCGGAACTTCTCAAAGGCATACACTACCGCAAGCAACTCTTTCTCGGTGGTGGCATAATTGAGTTGGGCATCATCTAGTGTAACACCCCGAATCCGCGGGACTCGGGATGCTACGAGTCGGGACCTCACAATGGGTCCTGACCCTTAGCCTGACAACAATTTCACCGGATCTTTCAACATGGCACAAATAAAGGCAAAATGAAATACATTTTTATGCAATGAAAAGAAAAACCCGAAAGAATACAACAAAGGACTTCAGCCGAAAATACAACCCCCAAGGCTAACGCCATAAAACATACAATAATTACAATACTCAAACTCGACTCCACCCAAAACCCAATCCTAAAATGTACGGAACCCCGGCTGCCCACTCTTCCGGATCTCTCGGCCACAATCCTAACCTACAATGCAATCTACAACAGTCGGTATAAAACCGTTAGCTCATATTCGAAGCATTAGAATCAATGGGAAAGGCACAAACACAAGTAAATCATCATAAACACACAATATTCTCAAAGAACACAATTCCGGTTTATTATCTTTTTATTATTAAGTCATATCCCGTTCTAATTCAACTAAGTTTTGTGGCACGAGACCACCGTGGTCCCGCCTCGGTCCCTACTTACCGGCATGGAACGGTGCGGATGCCTCTGACCGTCTAACCAGCATGGGCTAGTCGCCAAGAACCTCCTAGACTCTCGCAAGAGCTAGGCAGATGATGTCACCGCCCGTTATCATACACTTGGGCCAAAATAATATATAAAGGTCGGTAATCCTATTTCCGTTTTAGTTGTTATAACATAAACAATAAACACACACCACCAAACACACATCAACGCTAATACAAGGAATACGAGCTAAGTAAGTCCGGAGACTTACCTTATCGCCACACTCAACTCACAACACTCTCGTTTCCCTTGGGAAGGAGTCCACAACCTGCTCACAAGAAGATAACTATATCAACAACTCGCTCAACTAAAGAAGTCTAAGACTTCTACACAAATGATCTACGCGAGATCATTTGGCTCACATTCTAGGACCACATCCTAGAATCTCTCATGCTCACATCACTCTCAACACAAGCTAGAAGTCCTTAGACTTCTAGACCCTATGATCTCGCAGGATCATAACCCATAACACATACTATGATATACATGCCTAGTGTCAACAATCTCAATGGTATCAACCATACGCTAGGATACGAATATACTAGCCCATAATCTCAACAACCATATACTCCAATTCTCAAACCCCGCAAGCCTCACAAGATACATCAACACCTCAAGCTTAGAATCAATATCAATCCATCAAGCAATATCAAATCCTCAAAACTCACCTAAGGTTCATAACCACTACTTGGCATTCACTCTAAGTTATGCTAGATTATCCAAGCTAGCATGATACTAATACTAAACATAACTAAATCGAGGGAAAGGATACTCACACGACGTCAAAAGACGGAAATCGACCAACGAATCTTGACAAAACAAAGTCTAAACATGCACTATAGTTCACATATTTTAAATATAAATATAAATCAAGTCATCATGCAACTTCAATCCACATATATTATACATCTCTACATATTTACATATATTTATCAAGATTTCTCACAATTGACCTTATCTTCTTCACTTTCCATGACATCCCACCATATGGGAGGAGCTCTTCGTATTCTACATAAGCTTTCACCATAGACATCCTTTCTTCAAGCAGAAATCATACTTCACTTTCCTTTTATAAATTCAACCCGACGGTAGAGGTTCTAACCTCAATCTTCCATATACTTTTTGTACATCTCTTGTCGACATCAAACTTCAAAACTTCGATCTTCTCTTACTCTTGTTGGTCACCTTATGCATCTCTCCGTATTCCATGAACAACTTCACAATTGTAATGGTATGCCCCGTGGAAAATGCTAGAAGAAACTCCCCATCCAAAATCACTAAAATATCAAACTCATTACATCTCCAAGTACTAGCATCATAACTCTAAGCTTACGGCGTTGCCCAAATCTAGGTCCTCTCTTTCACGCCATATCCACCATGTCTATTCCGTGTGAGTCTAGACTTGACTTATCTCTTGCCCGTGGTAACATATCATCCATTTTATACCATACATCCTCTATATACTCTTGTTTACATACCACCTCCATGACACCTTACCTTCTTCTTGATTCACTACTTCCCCTTTTTCCGTGGTCAAACTTTAAAACCTCTAATTCGTGTCATTCTTCCATATGCCAATTCCATTGCCTACAAAGGTCGCATAAAGTCATCAAAATCCCTCTGTATTCCCATAATCTTGTTTACTCATCCCCTCTTCACTCACCAATAGACAACCTGCACACGTGTGTTCTTGGCTGTCACCAATTAACTTATAACTGACCTTCTCCCATGTCAATGACTTACCATTCTTCTTAACCTCCATGTTACCATTCTCTTGAAAGCTACCCTCCTTGAGGTACTCTACCTTAAACTCCGCTAGTTCCTCCTTTATTTCATGCTTCCTCTTCTTTATAAGGTAACTATATCTTCTTTGTCTTGTTGTTTCACATAACTCCCTTTCATAGGCTTGACCATTCTTCCTTGAAGTCTTTCGGGTGCCCTTCCCAAATATTATATCCCTAGCTAGAATCCACTCGCGTTCCTCTTGGTTGATATCTAAAGTCTCTCGATCAAAGCTCTTCATTTCGTGTTTCATCTTCTTAGGGTCATCATTTATACATACTTCCTCCTTCTTGGCGTTTCTTAGCCTTATCATCATAACCACAATCGGTCAACTCCACGTGAATCTCCACCATGCTCTTCTTCTCATAACTCTAGTAAGGTTGACACTTCGCTTATTGGTACCTCGTAAGCTTAACTTACAGTATCTTAAGTCTTTTGTGAGTGGTTCATCCACGTCTCTCATCTCGACTCTCATACCTAGGAGCGCCTAGGGAGAACTTTTACGTCTTAATGGAATACAACTTCTATCCTTGCTAGTAGGTACTTCTCTTCCTCTTGATATGCGTCTTTGGTTTATCGTCACGCCACTTGGAAGAATCTTAATTTCGTTGTCTCGAATTCGCTCCATTGATGTCCATCCTTGCTTCCTTGGAACCACTCCCATAACTTCATGTCATTTCCTTTCTTGTATAGCTTCAATCTCGGTTTTTCTTAAGTTGACTCAAAGTTCCCTTCTATTTGTTCGTCCTTGCCGCTAATGTCCTCTTTATATTCGAATGGTTTCTTTGACGTCCCCAAAAGGAGTCCGATGGATCGCCAGGGTGTTTGCCAAAACGTGATGCTCAACTCGTTACTTGAGTGTACTCATCCTCGTATATATACTATCCTAATCCCAAAAAGGCATTTGTCCAAGGGCGATGATAGCTTCCTATCATCTTAACAATAAGGTCCACTACTCCTAATATAATACTGGCATACCATATGTGTGTGTATATATAACTATATATACAAGTCCTATGTTCACATTACTTCTAATACATCACATCCGAAAATCCATAACGAAAAAACAAAGTCTAAACATGCACTATAGTTTACATATTTTAACTATAAATATAAATCAAGTCATCATACAACTTCAATCCACATATATTATACATCTCTACATATTTACATATATTTATCAAAATCCAATAAACTATGCTGCCGAGATCCGCGGAAGGAGTGGTGGTCCGTACATTATACCCTGACTCATGCATGCCATTTCGAAAATGAAAACTCAGAACCCGTGGGGTTCTGTTTACTCCTTATTCGGCCTTTAGAAGATTGCGAGTGCCATTGCTGTCAACCTAGGGCTCTGATACCACTTTTGTAACACCCCGAATCCGCGGGACTCGGGATGCTACGGGTTGGGACCTCACATGGGTCCCGACCCTTAGCCTGACAA
This sequence comes from Fagopyrum homotropicum, assembly GCA_033239125.1. Taxonomy (NCBI): domain Eukaryota; kingdom Viridiplantae; phylum Streptophyta; class Magnoliopsida; order Caryophyllales; family Polygonaceae; genus Fagopyrum; species Fagopyrum homotropicum. The sequence goes on from BSWB01000005.1 coordinate 69,069,873, forward strand.
CAATTTCACCGGATCTTTCAACATGGCACAAATAAAGGCAAAATGAAATACATTTTTATGCAATGAAAAGAAAAACCCGAAAGAATACAACAAAGGACTTCAGCCGAAAATACAACCCCAAAGGCTAACGCCATAAAACATACAATAATTACAATACTCAAACTCGACTCCACCCAAAACCCAATCCTAAAATGTACGGAACCCTGGCTGCCCACTCTTCCGGATTTCTCGGCCGCAATCCTAACCTGCAATGCAATCTACAACAGTCGGTATAAAACCGTTAGCTCATACTCGAACCATTAGAATCAATGGGAAAGGCACAAACACAAGTATATCATCATAAACACACAACATTCTCAAAGCACACAATTCCGGTTTATTATCTTTTTATTATTAAGTCATATCCCGTTTTAATTCAACTAAGTTTTGTGACACGAGACCACCGTGGTCCCGCCTCGGTCCCTACTTACCGGCATGGAACGGTGCGGATGCCTCCGACCGTCTAACCAGCACGGGCTACTCGCCAAGGAATACGAGCTAAGTAAGTCCTATTTCCGGTTATCATACACTTGGGCCAAAATAATATATAAAGGTCGGTAATCCTATTTCCGGTTTGGTTGTTATAACATAAACAATAAACACACACCACCAAACACACATCAACGCTAATACAAGGAATACGAGCTAAGTAAGTCCGGAGACTTACCTTATCGCCACACTCAACTCACAACACTCTCGCTTCCCTTGGGAAGGAGTCCACAACCTGCTCACAAGAAGATAACTATATCAACAACTCGCTCAACTAAAGAAGTCTAAGACTTCTACACAAATGATCTACGCGAGATCATTTGGCTCACATTCTAGGACCACATCCTAGAATCTCTCATGCTCACATCACTCTCAACACAAGCTAGAAGTCCTTAGACTTCTAGACCCTATGATCTCGCAGGATCATAACCCATAACACATACTATGATATACATGCCTAGTGTCAACAATCTCAATGGTATCAACCATAGGCTAGGATACGAATATACTAGCCCATAATCTCAACAACCATATACTCCAATTCTCAAACCCCGCAAGCCTCACAAGATACATCAACACCTCAAGCTTAGAATCAACATCAATCCATCAAGCAATATCAAATCCTCAAAACTCACCTAAGGTTCATAACCACTACATGGCATTCACTCTAAGTTATGCTAGATTATCCAACCTAGCATGATACTAATACTAAACATAACTAAATCGAGGGAAAGGATACTCACACGACGTCAAAAGACGGAAATCGACCAACGAATGTCGACTTGCACTTGTTAGGTCTTTATCGGGATGCTTCCGAACCTAACACCAAAACTATACAAATTTAGCTTATACGCTAAGTTTGAACGGAATAATTAACATATATAAATCTAAGGAAAACTCGACTTTTAAAACCCAAGTTAAAACCGTAAATATATTCCGGGCAAATTGTATAACATCATAAACCCAAGGTAAAACTCGTTTTCAAAACCAACGTTAAAATCCCATGATTTAATCTTTGAGTCATAAGTCGGAATTAATCCACCATGAGCATAATATATATGGTATATATATTAAGAATATAATTTAAGTAAATCCAAAATTTAAAACTCATAAAAACATTGTCAAGGGCAATTTATGAAATGCTAGAAACTTGTTTCATAAATTGGAATAAATCTTTGGGCTATTTCATGTAATTTATTCCAGCAGGGGTAATATTGCAAGATTCCAAAATTTGGGCCAAATATGTAAATGCAAAACAGTGGGTAAAATTTATAATTACATAAAATAAGAGGGTGCCCGATTTAATATAAGGGAAAGGGTTTCTTCAACCGCTAGATCTCACGCAGGGCTAGAGAAGGGGATGTACTAACGGCGGCAGAGGGCAATACAAGGCGGCGGCCTCGCAGGCGAGGCGAGGGGCTCATCCCGGTGGCGTGCAGGTCTCAAGGAGGGAGGCGGCAGTAGTGGGCGCTTCTCCGGTGAAGATTGAAGGTGAAACTATCTTCCTGGAGGCTTGCGCAGGAGGAGGAAGGGGAACGCGGGGCGGCCGATGTTGGTCTTCTGTCTCCGGCGCAGGCGAGGGCGAGGGCGTTGTAGTCTCCGGCGCGGCAGAAGCGTTGTGGAGAGTCCCTGGCCTGCTTGCAATTGCTGCTTGCAACTGAGAAAATGAAGAAGATTAAGGTTCCTGCAGTTCCAATCCAGGGGTGAAGAGAGGGATACAAACCCAAGGGGCTGTTCAACAGCTACTACGCGTTCGAGTGTCACAAGGGAGGGGAAGGGAGCTACGAGATGGGGCAAAGGTGGTGGGTTGAAACGCGTATGAAGGTGTTGTCTTCAACAGAGGCAATGAAAATGAAGAGCAGGGGATAGGAGTGAGGAGAGGAATGGATGGTGAGGGAAGGCTGCAAGCGTGAAGAGTTGAGGGCAACCAGCGCTCAAGGGTCGGGCTAGGCTCATGGGGTAGGTGCAGGCTAACGCAGGGTGCGAGGGGTCGGTTTCAACAGAGCCTCGGTTTCAGCAGAACCAATAGTGTTGCCTCACATAGAAAAAGGAGGATAGGAGGGAGAAGTAAGAAGGAAAATAAATTAAATTAAATAAACTTAAATAAAATAACTCGATCGGAAATATTCGGATCGGGATTTTTAAATCGGAAAACTTTCCCGAATTTTCCGAAAATAATAACATGGATATACGCGAACGCATCCAAAATAAGAATATACTCCGGAAAGTTATTTCTCGTCGTAAATTACTTTTAATAAAAAAAAATATAAGCCATTAAATATCGATAAAGCCGCAAGACTAAAAACGCAAACGCGCCTAAAATCGGGGCGTTACATCTAGCGTCTTGCTAGCATAGTATATGGCATGTGTAAGCCCATCTTTCTTTTGTCCTAAAACAGCCCCAACGGCCACATCACTTGTATAGCACATTATATCAAATGGTAAGCTTCAATCTGGTGGTTGCATGATAGGGGCGGAGATCAAAGCATCCTTCAACCTACAAAAGGCTTCAAGACAATCCTTGGAGAAACAAACTCAACATCCTTCATTAGTAGGTTAGTGAGAGGCTTAAAAATTTTAGAGAAATCTCTTATAAACCTCCGGTAAAAACTGGCATGCCCTAATAAAAACTACTTACCCCTTTCACCGAGGTAGGTTGTCTTTGCTCTATCAACCTCAATCTGGTGGTTGTCTTTGCTCCATCAACCTCAATGCCACGGTGGGACACCAAGTATCCCAACACCATGCCTTCACTCACCATGAAGTGGCATTTTTCCCAATTCAATACAAGGTTAGTTTCCTCACATCTCTTCAACACCAAAGACAAGTTAGCTAAGCAATCATCAAATAAAGATCCATACACCGAATGATGAAGGATCATCTGAGCTAACTCCATCTTCACCACCTCAAAGGACTCTAACAAGAGCGCAAGCTAAACGTCAAGCTGAGATGGATGCTCTCTTCCTAAACATGGTCCATGAAGCTCAACCAATTCCACCTTCATCAAGTCTAAGCACCCTCTTGTGGATCAGCCACAAACACATCCCAGCCAAGATGATTAATGGAGCTTAAATTGTATTTCTAGTTGCTGGGCAGGCCTTGAGACGCATTTCAAAGAACAGCCGGATGCCTTGAAATTAGATACAAGGGGTTTCACGTATGTGCATGTGCATGGTTGGATGATCATTTAAGTATGTGGACGTGAGAGACTGAATATGAGAGTTTAATTAGGCCCAATTGTGTTATATGTTTGCTGGGCTATATTTAACTCTCTCCCAATGTAATTATTGTAATTCTCTTTTAAATCCAAGAGAATTCAATCATTCTTGTCTCGTGAGTTTGTGTGTGTGATCTGGCTTTCTCGTTCTTGTGTATGTCAATCTCCTTCAGGATTGGTGTTGCAAGTCGAACAAGGCACCCTCTTCGTGCTCTCGATTCTCAAATCGATTGTGTGGAGTTGTAAGAAGTGGGGTCGAATCGTCATTGGTTTGGTTCTTGTATCTTGAATCCAAGGGTTCTATCATTGTTCCTTTCGGTTCTTCTTGTCCCTTTCTGTTTTCTCGTATTCATTGTTGTTCGTATTTGTTAATTTTGTGTGTTCTTCATTCTTCAGAACAGGTTGTTCGTCTAGATCCGTTCTTCGCGGCTAATCCCCGCATCAATTGGTATCAGAGCATAGTTGACGTCCAACCACCAAAAAGAGTCGGTAAATCAATCATAAAAGCACAAAAAGAGTCTGTTTTGATCATTGCAATTGATCATTGCCTTTTGTTTGAATCTTTTTCTGTTTCTCTCTTTTACGGTAAGCTTTGTTTGAGTCTAACGAGTTTGTTCCTTGTTTGTGAGTTCTGGACACCAAAAACCACCATAATTGGACATTAATCGATATATTCGAGGGTCAAGCCTCATGGTGGTACACATCCAAGGCGTTAAAGGAACATAATTGGAGCAATGAAGGACACAAGGATCCTTATTGGTTCAAGCAATGGAGCAACTCATGGCTAGACGATCATAACAAGCCTCTATTGAAGAAAATCGACCCAACACTTAGGAAAATCGTCCGATTTTTCTGTCTGGGTCGATGTTCTGGCCTTTGAAAACTTGAGCCACGTGTCCCACGATCTCTCTGCCCGGCCATTGCTTCTTTGTGGAGTATTTAAGTGGTCATGCAGGCTGATTTGAGGATCCTTCTCCTTCCTTTTGGTACCTTCTCCTCTAGGATCTTCCCAAAAGACTCTTCCAATGTAGCCTCTCTTCAAGGCACCCTTGTGGGTGTTCTTGAGAGACATTAGTGTAGATTTTAGTTTTGTAGAGAGATTTGAGTGATTTTTGTGAAGAAACTTGTTGAAGGTTGTAAGATCTGACTTGAAGCTACATTTGGTGTGTTGAAAGACTTGTTTTGAACTCAAATCCAGCTATGTTTCATTGCTTTCATTTCCTTACTTCATCTTCTTGCTATGGATTCCATGTATGCTTGTATGATGATTTTAGATCTTGAAATGCATGTTGTTGGCTAGTTTATTGTGATTTTGGAGTGATGGATTGATGGTTATGGCTTGGGTGATGATAGAATGGACTTGTATGTTAGTTTAGGATGATTTTTGTGGCCGAAACCTAAATTAGAGGAGAAAATCGACCTGTTCTTCAAGGTAAATTGGCCGATTTTTGCTATGATCCACCCGATTTTTCCTTCTGTTGCTCTTTAATTGATGAATCTGTATGTTAGGATGTTAGATTGTTGAAATCCTAGTGTTTGTTGAGCATAATATAGCTTAGGGTGATCTAATGCTAGCAAACTAAGTGAGGAAAGAGACCTACCCGGTGATTTCTGATCTTAGATACCGAAGATGATGAACTCTAGGTAGTAGTGAGCCTCATAAGCCGCTATTGGACTGAGTGTGCTAGGATTGTTGCTTGAGACTTACCTTTTCCGAGACTTACCCGGTAAGGATAGGTTTGCCCCTTAAGTAGTGTCCGGTTTGTGTAGAATTCTCAACTTTACCTCCTTGAGACTTACCCGGTAATAGGAGTTTGGTGCGGGATTAGTGAAGCATGAGACTTACCCGGTAATTGCTTCCATTAGAGAAACACCCTTTCCCAACACCGCAACCTTGTCCTTAGAATCTTTAGAAGCTTGAGTCCAATGCAATAACCGGGAATCTTGACCTCTAGAATCTACTTATCTTACCTCTTATCTCCTATCTTGCATTCGTGTGTTTGTTTGCTTGTTTGATTTGCATATTTTGTGATCCTTGTTTGATCACCCAAAAACCAACCAAAAATATTGTGTTTTGCACCTTCTTTATTCCTCATCTCATCTTAGTTTAGATTTGCACTATCTTTGATCATTAAATGACTTGATTTCGCCTCAGTCCTTGTGTTCGACCTCCGAATACTTTCCTTCCTACATAACGATCCGTACACTGCGGGTTTTGCTAGGTAGTTTAGGAGATTAGATCGAGTTTATAAATGTAAAGCTTTTTGCGTGTCACATCATAGCGTAACAAGTTTTTGGCGCCATTGCCGGGGACTAGGTCTAGATTAAGTCATTTGATTTTGATTGCTTTTAGTGTTTATCTTTCTTGTTACTTTTGATCTTGTGTTGTTTTTGTCTTTGCCTTTTCATGTTTGCCATGGACGGCATGTACTTCCAAGACGACCTTGACAACATGGAGTATGAGGAGTGGATGGAAAGCCAAGATCTAGGACCTCTCCATGATGAGTTTGAGTATTGGGAGGAGTTTAATGCCTATCATGAGTCCCATGATCAAGCTCACATGACTACATTGCCTTATGTGGAACATCACCATCAACCTCACAATGATCGATTAGAATCAATGCTAGAAGAAATGTTGATAAAGATGGATGATCTAGAAAGTAACCTTTCTTCCATTTTGAGTGCACACGTGGTGCTTGAAGCGGAAGTATTTCAACAAGAGGAGGTTCACCATGAGGAGATCCAAGAATTACCCAATTCAACCATAACCAATAGAGACCTTGAGGAAGAGTTGAATGAAGCTCGGGAGCAATTGTGGCTAAGGGATTTGGCCTTGGAGGATGCAAGAAGATTGAATGTCGAGAGAGAAGAACAAATGAGGAGGGAGATTGAGGAGATTAGGCATGCTCTTATGCTAGGAGATCCTACCATCCTTCAAGACTTACCTCCACCTCCTTCACCTTTGGATGAGCGCAATGAAGTATTCTCACCCCCGGACATCCTTGCCATCAACCCTAGAACCACACTTGAAGAGCTCACGAGGGAGAGCCCTAAGTTAACTTCAACTCCTTCCAATCCTTTCTTGCTTGCCCGGAGTACACACGAAGATTGGAGTCCCTTTCCTAAGAAGTCTCCCATGTTGAATGATGGAGGCAAGCATGATGGATCCATGATGGTTATGAAGAACTTCAATGAAGAATTCTTTCCAAGAATCGGCTTTCTTCGGATCATAGAGGATGAGGATGGCAAGCATCTCACCGGTGTGACCGCGGAGTACCAATTGTCTAAGTATGGGGTGGCACCTATGGTTGCAACTCCATACTATCATCAAGGGAGTGGTGATGAAGGAGTCTACTACTCACCGGTGAAGAGAAAACTTATAGCTTATTTGGGCATCCAGTGGCCCTTGCTTGTCATCATGGATGCCGGAAAGCGATGGTTTCTTGGACTCCTCAAGCAAACCATGGTATTCGAGGTGGATTGACACATCCTCTGTGTTTGGTCAAGCTAATGACCTAAAAGAAGCGCTTCTTGGGAGGCAACCCAAGGGTAACAACTCTTTCCCTTTTCTCCTTCGTCTTCGTTTTTGCTTTTGTTTTTGGTGTGCTTTGTTTTTCTTTTGTGTTTTTGGGTGCTAGATATTGTTGTTGTCATGTGTGATGAGATGCTGGAGGTCATGTGAAAACCTCATGGAAATGTTGAGAAGAAGGTGCAAGATCCGAGCACATGGACAAGGAAGAAAGCGCCCAGGAAAATCGGACTGTTCTTGCACAGAAATCGGCCGATTTTCCTAGGTAGATGGTCCGATTTTTCCTTCTGTCAAGGAAAGTGATGATCTCCAATCAAGCATGGGTGGAGCGGACGTGGAACTTGGACGGCTTGCGGTGCCAAGCGCGGGTTCCGACACCTTAATGAACATCAAGAGCTCTCTACCATCCTTGATCGATCATCCACCATCATCATTCGATGTGAACCGAGATACCAAAGCATCACCAATTTTACATTGTGAGGACTCTCTTTCTCTTCTTTATTTAGTTTGCACATTGGGGACAATGTGTTTCTAAGTATGGGGTGGGGTTTTCATTATCACTTGCATGATTAGCATCTAGGATAGTTAAATATTGTCACATGTTTCATTATGTCTTGCATTGTACATATATATTTTGAAAAATCCAAAAAAATCAGAAAATTTAAAAAAAAATAAAAATTTTAGTGCTTCTAAGCTTGGATATGACCCTTATGATGAGATTGTCTTGTGAATTAGCTATGGATAACCTTATGTGTTGAATTGATGCATGCATATGTGGACTTGAAGTACTTATCTTGAATCCCATGTGTGAATTGTGATCATGAATGTTTGCCTTGATCGGATTGAGGATTGAAAGTCGAAATTACATGCTACTTCTTGCACATCATTTAGGAGTGATTAAGGCAATTCATCTTTCTCTACTTCTCATCTTGATCATGTTATTTAAGCACCTCAATTGATATAAAATTTGACCTCTTTTGACCCATCCGGGAATAGGAACATGCTAGTGTGTTGAGTGTGTGAAAAGCTTGTGTGGGGTGAAGTCGTTGATGAAAGAATGTTGTGAATGAAGTGCTGAATTTGATGTGAAAGTGTAGACAAAAATATAGGTTTGGGGACGTTGGTTTAAATGACGAGTAACTCGGAACCATTCACATAATCGGGTGTTTGTGCCTTGCCAAAGTCAAATAAACCGATAGTCCTAACGAGCTTTGGTATGTGTGACCGGTGTGGATGCACCTCGAAAAATAAAAAAAATCCCGAGGACGGCTAATCACCAAGGTTTCGGCTTTTGTACACCAATGCCATTGTCTCAAAAATAAGTGAAAAAGAAAAGAAAACAAAGAAAAAAAATTGGAGAAAATTATACACTTGTTGGGAAGTTGAGCAAAAACGAAATTGTGGAGTTAGTTCTTTTCCCGGATTAGCATCACATGACCTAAAAATTCCCTTCTAATCACAACGTTTCTTTGCCTCTTGTTTCCTAAGTCCTTGTGACCTAATTGCATGTGTGTAAGACTTAGTGATCTAGATTGGATATTTTCATGATCATCTTGACTTCTTCATTTTCACCTCTCATGCATGCTTTCTAGTTAAGTATAATTATCTTTCCATGCCTTCATTCATTTGATACATGATTGATTGTCCATTGCCATGAAACATGACTATGAAGGTGATCCAATATTAGAAGCACAATTTTAAAAAGATTTTGTTGTTTTTCTGCATGCATAAATCATGTCATCTCTTAGTCTATAGTTGGGTCTTGCTCGGGGACGAGCAAGTCTTAAGTATGGGGTATTTTGATAACGTGATTTATGACGTTAGTTTAGGCATTCATATAGATAGTTTTTCCCGTTATTCATGCACGGTTTGGCATTAGTTCATGACGTTTACGCTTAATTCATGCATATTTCTAGAAAAGACGTCTACACGAGCTTTTGTCGGTTTTGTAGGTATTTCTGAGATCTTTTAGACATTAATCGATACATTCGAGGGTCAAGCCTCATGGTGGTACACATCCAAGGCTTTAAAGGAACATAATTGGAGTAATGAAGGACACAAGGACCCTTATTGGTGCAAGCAATGGAGCAACTCATGGCTAGACGATCATAACAAGCCTCTGTTGAAGAAAATCGACCATACACTCAGGAAAATCGTCCGATTTTTATGTCTGGGTTGATTTTCTGGCCTTTGACAGCTTGAGCCACGTGTCCCACGATCTCTTTGCCCGGCCCTTGCTTCTTTGTGGAGTATTTAAGTGGTCCTGCAGGCTGATTTGAGGATCCTTCTCCTTCCTTTTGGAACCTTCTCCTCTAGCATCTTCCCAAAAGACTCTTCCATTGTAGCCTCTCTTCAAGGCACCCTTGTGGGTGTTCTTGAGAGAGATTAGTGTAGATTTTAGTTTTGTCGTGAGATTTGAGTGATTTTTGTGAAGGAACTTGTTGAAGGTTGTCAGATCTGACTTGGAGCTACATTCGGTGTGTTTTTTTTGAACAAAACATTCGGTGTGTTGAAAGACTTGTTTTGAACTCAAATCCAGCTAAGTTTCATTGCTTTCATTTCCTTACTTCATCTTCTTGCTATGGATTCCTTGTATGCTTGTATGATGATTTTAGATCTTAAAATGCATGTTGTTGACTAGTTAATTGTGATTCTGGAGTGATGGATTGATGGTTATGGCTTGGGTGATGATAGAATGGACTTGTATGTTAGTTTAGGATGATTTTTGTGGCCGAAACCTAAATTAGAGGAGAAAATCGACCTGTTCTTCAAGGTAAATTGGCAGATTTTTGCTATGATCCACCCGATTTTTCCTTCTGTTGCTCTTTAATTGATGAATCTGTATGTTAGGATGTTAGATTGTTGAAATCCTAGTGTTTGTTGAGCATAATATAGCTTAGGGTGATCTAATGCTAGCAAACTAAGTGAGGAAAGAGACCTACCCGGTGATTTCTGATCTTAGATACCGAAGATGATGAACTCTAGGTAGTAGTGAGCCTCATAAGCCGCTATTGGACTGAGTGTGCTAGGATTGTTGCTTGAGACTTACCTTTTCCGAGACTTACCCGGTAAGGATAGGTTTGCCCCTTAAGTAGTGTCCGGTTTGTGTAGAATTCTCAACTTTACCTCCTTGAGACTTACCCGGTAATAGGAGTTTGGTGCGGGATTAGTGAAGCATGAGACTTACCCGGTAATTGCTTCCATTAGAGAAACACCCTTTCCCAACACCGCAACCTTGTCCTTAGAATCTTTAGAAGCTTGAGTCCAATGCAATAACCGGGAATCTTGACCTCTAGAATCTACTTATCTTACCTCTTATCTCCTATCTTGCATTCGTGTGTTTGTTTGCTTGTTTGATTTGCATATTTTGTGATCCTTGTTTGATCACCCAAAAACCAACCAAAAATATTGTGTTTTGCACCTTCTTTATTCCTCATCTCATCTTAGTTTAGATTTGCACTATCTTTGATCATTAAATGACTTGATTTCGCCTCAGTCCTTGTGTTCGACCTCCGAATACTTTCCTTCCTACATAACGATCCGTACACTGCGGGTTTTGCTAGGTAGTTTAGGAGATTAGATCGAGTTTATAAATGTAAAGCTTTTTGCGTGTCACATCATAGCGTAACAAGTTTTTGGCGCCATTGCCGGGGACTAGGTCTAGATTAAGTCATTTGATTTTGATTGCTTTTAGTGTTTATCTTTCTTGTTACTTTTGATCTTGTGTTGTTTTTGTCTTTGCCTTTTCATGTTTGCCATGGACGGCATGTACTTCCAAGACGACCTTGACAACATGGAGTATGAGGAGTGGATGGAAAGCCAAGATCTAGGACCTCTCCATGATGAGTTTGAGTATTGGGAGGAGTTTAATGCCTATCATGAGTCCCATGATCAAGCTCACATGACTACATTGCCTTATGTGGAACATCACCATCAACCTCACAATGATCGATTAGAATCAATGCTAGAAGAAATGTTGATAAAGATGGATGATCTAGAAAGTAACCTTTCTTCCATTTTGAGTGCACACGTGGTGCTTGAAGCGGAAGTATTTCAACAAGAGGAGGTTCACCATGAGGAGATCCAAGAATTACCCAATTCAACCATAACCAATAGAGACCTTGAGGAAGAGTTGAATGAAGCTCGGGAGCAATTGTGGCTAAGGGATTTGGCCTTGGAGGATGCAAGAAGATTGAATGTCGAGAGAGAAGAACAAATGAGGAGGGAGATTGAGGAGATTAGGCATGCTCTTATGCTAGGAGATCCTACCATCCTTCAAGACTTACCTCCACCTCCTTCACCTTTGGATGAGCGCAATGAAGTATTCTCACCCCCGGACATCCTTGCCATCAACCCCAGAACCACACTTGAAGAGCTCACGAGGGAGAGCCCTAAGTTAACTTCAACTCCTTCCAATCCTTTCTTGCTTGCCCGGAGTACACACGAAGATTGGAGTCCCTTTCCTAAGAAGTCTCCCATGTTGAATGATGGAGGCAAGCATGATGGATCCATGATGGTTATGAAGAACTTCAATGAAGAATTCTTTCCAAGAATCGGCTTTCTTCGGATCATAGAGGATGAGGATGGCAAGCATCTCACCGGTGTGACCGCGGAGTACCAATTGTCTAAGTATGGGGTGGCACCTATGGTTGCAACTCCATACTATCATCAAGGGAGTGGTGATGAAGGAGTCTACTACTCACCGGTGAAGAGAAAACTTATAGCTTATTTGGGCATCCAGTGGCCCTTGCTTGTCATCATGGATGCCGGAAAGCGATGGTTTCTTGGACTCCTCAAGCAAACCATGGTATTCGAGGTGGATTGACACATCCTCTGTGTTTGGTCAAGCTAATGACCTAAAAGAAGCGCTTCTTGGGAGGCAACCCAAGGGTAACAACTCTTTCCCTTTTCTCCTTCGTCTTCGTTTTTGCTTTTGTTTTTGGTGTGCTTTGTTTTTCTTTTGTGTTTTTGGGTGCTAGATATTGTTGTTGTCATGTGTGATGAGATGCTGGAGGTCATGTGAAAACCTCATGGAAATGTTGAGAAGAAGGTGCAAGATCCGAGCACATGGACAAGGAAGAAAGCGCCCAGGAAAATCGGACTGTTCTTGCACAGAAATCGGCCGATTTTCCTAGGTAGATGGTCCGATTTTTCCTTCTGTCAAGGAAAGTGATGATCTCCAATCAAGCATGGGTGGAGCGGACGTGGAACTTGGACGGCTTGCGGTGCCAAGCGCGGGTTCCGACACCTTAATGAACATCAAGAGCTCTCTACCATCCTTGATCGATCATCCACCATCATCATTCGATGTGAACCGAGATACCAAAGCATCACCAATTTTACATTGTGAGGACTCTCTTTCTCTTCTTTATTTAGTTTGCACATTGGGGACAATGTGTTTCTAAGTATGGGGTGGGGTTTTCATGATCACTTGCATGATTAGCATCTAGGATAGTTAAATATTGTCACATGTTTCATTATGTCTTGCATTGTACATATATATTTTGAAAAATCCAAAAAAATCAGAAAATTTAAAAAAAAATAAAAATTTTAGTGCTTCTAAGCTTGGATATGACCCTTATGATGAGATTGTCTTGTGAATTAGCTATGGATAACCTTATGTGTTGAATTGATGCATGCATATGTGGACTTGAAGTACTTATCTTGAATCCCATGTGTGAATTGTGATCATGAATGTTTGCCTTGATCGGATTGAGGATTGAAAGTCGAAATTACATGCTACTTCTTGCACATCATTTAGGAGTGATTAAGGCAATTCATCTTTCTCTACTTCTCATCTTGATCATGTTATTTAAGCACCTCAATTGATATAAAATTTGACCTCTTTTGACCCATCCGGGAATAGGAGCATGCTAGTGTGTTGAGTGTGTGAAAAGCTTGTGTGGGGTGAAGTCGTTGATGAAAGAATGTTGTGAATGAAGTGCTGAATTTGATGTGAAAGTGTAGACAAAAATATAGGTTTGGGGACGTTGGTTTAAATGACGAGTAACTCGGAACCATTCACATAATCGGGTGTTTGTGCCTTGCCAAAGTCAAATAAACCGATAGTCCTAACGAGCTTTGGTATGTGTGACCGGTGTGGATGCACCTCGAAAAATAAAAAAAATCCCGAGGACGGCTAATCACCAAGGTTTCGGCTTTTGTACACCAATGCCATTGTCTCAAAAATAAGTGAAAAAGAAAAGAAAACAAAGAAAAAAAATTGGAGAAAATTATACACTTGTTGGGAAGTTGAGCAAAAACGAAATTGTGGAGTTAGTTCTTTTCCCGGATTAGCATCACATGACCTAAAAATTCCCACCTAATCACAACGTTTCTTTGCCTCTTGTTTCCTAAGTCCTTGTGACCTAATTGCATGTGTGTAAGACTTAGTGATCTAGATTGGATATTTTCATGATCATCTTGACTTCTTCATTTTCACCTCTCATGCATGCTTTCTAGTTAAGTATAATTATCTTTCCATGCCTTCATTCATTTGATACATGATTGATTGTCCATTGCCATGAAACATGACTATGAAGGTGATCCAATATTAGAAGCACAATTTTAAAAAGATTTTGTTGTTTTTCTGCATGCATAAATCATGTCATCTCTTAGTCTATAGTTGGGTCTTGCTCGGGGACGAGCAAGTCTTAAGTATGGGGTATTTTGATAACGTGATTTATGACGTTAGTTTAGGCATTCATATAGATAGTTTTTCCCGTTATTCATGCACGGTTTGGCATTAGTTCATGACGTTTACGCTTAATTCATGCATATTTCTAGAAAAGACGTCTACACGAGCTTTTGTCGGTTTTGTAGGTATTTCTGAGATCTTTTAGACATTAATCGATACATTCGAGGGTCAAGCCTCATGGTGGTACACATCCAAGGCTTTAAAGGAACATAATTGGAGTAATGAAGGACACAAGGACCCTTATTGGTGCAAGCAATGGAGCAACTCATGGCTAGACGATCATAACAAGCCTCTGTTGAAGAAAATCGACCATACACTCAGGAAAATCGTCCGATTTTTATGTCTGGGTTGATTTTCTGGCCTTTGACAGCTTGAGCCACGTGTCCCACGATCTCTTTGCCCGGCCCTTGCTTCTTTGTGGAGTATTTAAGTGGTCCTGCAGGCTGATTTGAGGATCCTTCTCCTTCCTTTTGGAACCTTCTCCTCTAGCATCTTCCCAAAAGACTCTTCCATTGTAGCCTCTCTTCAAGGCACCCTTGTGGGTGTTCTTGAGAGAGATTAGTGTAGATTTTAGTTTTGTCGTGAGATTTGAGTGATTTTTGTGAAGGAACTTGTTGAAGGTTGTCAGATCTGACTTGGAGCTACATTCGGTGTGTTTTTTTTGAACAAAACATTCGGTGTGTTGAAAGACTTGTTTTGAACTCAAATCCAGCTAAGTTTCATTGCTTTCATTTCCTTACTTCATCTTCTTGCTATGGATTCCTTGTATGCTTGTATGATGATTTTAGATCTTAAAATGCATGTTGTTGACTAGTTAATTGTGATTCTGGAGTGATGGATTGATGGTTATGGCTTGGGTGATGATAGAATGGACTTGTATGTTAGTTTAGGATAATTTTTGTGGCCGAAACCTAAACTAGAGGAGAAAAATCGACCTGTTCTTCAGAGTAAATCAGCCGAGTTTTGCTATGATCCACCCGATTTTTCCTTCTGTTGCTCTTTAATTGATGAATCTATATGTTAGGATGTTAGATTGTTGAAATCCTAGTGTTTGTTGAGCATAATATAGCTTAGGGTGACCTAATGCTAACAAACTAAGTGAGGGAAGAGACCTACCCGGTGATTTCTGATCTTAGATACCGAAGATGATGAACTCTAGGTAGTAGTGAGCCTCATAAGCCGCTATTGGACTGAGTGTGCTAGGATTGTTGCTTGAGACTTACCTTTTCCGAGACTTACCCGGTAAGGAGAGGTTTGCCCCTTAAGTAGTGTCCGGTTTGTGTAGAATTCTCAACTTTACCTCCTTGAGACTTACCCGGTAATAGGAGTTTGGTGTGGGATTAGTGAAGCATGAGACTTACCCGGTAATTGCTTCCATTAGAGAAACACCCTTTCCCAACACCGCAACCTTGTCCTTAGAATCTTTAGAAGCTTGAGTCCAATGCCATAACCGGGAATCTTGACCTCTAGAATCCACTTATCTTACCTCTTATCTCCTATCTTGCATTCGTGTGTTTGTTTGCTTGTTTGATTTGCATATTTTGTGATCCTTGTTTGATCACCCAAAAACCAACCAAACATATTGTGTTTTGCACCTTCTTTATTCCTCATCTCATCTTAGTTTAGATTTGCACTATCTTTGATCATTAAATGACTTGATTTCGCCTTAGTCCTTGTGTTCGACCTCGGAATACTTTCCTTCCTACATAACGATCCGTACATTGCGGATTTTGCTAGGTAGTTTAGGAGATTATATCGAGTTTATAAATGTAAAGCTTTTTGCGTGTCACATCATAGCGTAACAACACCACACCAACCACCATCACACCACCATCAACCACCATTTTTCCCTTAGCCACATTAGCCTCACTTGAACCAGTTGAACAAAAACCAAACTTGGCTGTTTTTCTCTTCCTGCATCTAGTACACGCAGAATTGGAGTTAGTTCAGCGTACTTCCTACCAATCCGGAGCAGAGCTTGAAGTAGTTATTTTCCACCTACAGATTTGGCACGTTGAATCAGTTGCAACAAATCTAGGAGCTGAGATTTGATCTTATCCTGAATATTTGCAACAGCTTGGCCCACGTTTATCTACAAACAAAAATTAGTTTTATTTATTTTTGTTGTTTCTTCTTCTTTCTGATTTCTTGAGTTAAAAAAAAGGAAGAAAGAAATCCGAAATCAAAAAACAAAAAAAAAAAAGAAGGAAAAGGAATCAGATCTTTTCTTTTCATTCTAGTTTATATTATTTTTATTTCATTATTTCTTATTCATAGTTTGTAATTAGCCTAGTATTATTCAGCAACAAAGAGGACTTCAAGAAAGGACTTCATTCAAGTATCTCGTCTCAGTTGGAGGAAGAACCAAGCAATCTCGTTGAACCTACCTAGCCACACCTAGCTACAGTCCATTTTCAACCATCAAACACCATAGCTCAGCCTTCCTTAACCCGTCGTACGGTGTCTAGGGTTCACTTCTTGGCTCTTACGAGTAAGTTCTTTCAAAGCTTATCTTGAGTTCTAAATTTTTTAGTCATTTAGTTGCATATAACATTCGTGCAATTGTCCTTTCTGTTTGAGTCTTTTCTTCTATTTTGTTGAGTCAAACAGATTTTGGAAGTGACTGAAATCGAACCTTGTTTCTATCTAAAAGCTTTAGTTTGACTAAGCATCGAACTCACATGAGATTTTTGATTAATACAAGACGAGCCATCAACAAGCTTGTATCACACCACTAGAGAGTGAGAGAACCTTATTTTCTGAGTGATACATTTGCGAGGTGTTTTTGTTTAAACTGACCTAACGTGTTTCCTGTTGTTGAGTGTTTTTGCATCATGTGAGGGACTTCTGCAGGTTCAAAGAGCCCGAGCCTATCACACCGGAGTTGTTCAGTCTCATCAAGAGCTTGAAAGATAGCATTGAGAGGCTAACTACAAGGGTATCTACCTTGGAGACCTCTAAGGTGACCCCGGATTCTAGACCACTAGGAGGTAACTTAGAGATAGGAGACAACTCGAGGGAGCAAAACCAAGGACAAGTTCGAGTTCCCCTTCAAAGTCAACAAGCTGCGTTCCAAGCAGCAATGAATTCGAATGTTCCGCAGTCTTCTAGGCATGCCCATGGTTTAGGCAACATTGTTTCCCAACCTGTTTGGGAAACCCTTGCTTTTGAGGAGCATATTTCTATTCCTTCTTCTCCTATTATTAATGATAATATGCATAACTATCCTCACCAATTTCAGAATCTAGTTTATGACCAGGAAGGGGAGGACGATGGGGAGAATGCGGAATGGAGACCGGAAAGGATGCCTAATGGACGAAGAAGGCGAGATCATCCAAGGAGGCATCAGGAAGGGGGACGTAACGATGAATGGAGATGTGAGCCCTATGGTGTCCAGCAAAGGAGAGACCGAGAATCGGAACATCACGGTTTTGGCAAAGTGAAGGTGAAAGTCCCTAGTTTCTAGGGCAAATGTGATCCTGATGTGTATATGGCATTGGAGGCAAAGATAGAGCAAATATGGTCATGCCATAACTTCCCCGAACACAAAAAGGTTCATTACACAGCCCTTGAATTTATTGATTATGCTATGATATGGTGGGATGATTTGGTGAAGGAAAGGAGAAGAACTTTGGATGCACCAGTAGTTACTTGGGAGCATATGAAGGCATTGATGAGAGCTTGATTTGTTCCCCAACACTATACAAGGGACTTGAGGGAAAGATTGGAAAACTTGAGGCAAGGATCAATGACTGTTGGGGAGACCTATAATGCCATGCAAATGGCCATGGTAAAGGCCAATGTGCGAGAAGATAAAGAATCAACAATGGCTAGGTATCTTCGTTTCCTTAATTCAAGTTTTGCTAATGAAGTAGATCTTTTTCCCTATGGCTCTATGACAGAACTACTCCACCTCACAATCAAAGTGGAAAGGAAGATAAAAGCGAGAAATCAAGGAGGAAAGGCTTCTTATGGTTTCTCCAGCTCTTGGAAGAACCAAGGGAACCAACAACAAGGAAGTTACAATAGGGAAGTGTCAAATAAGGAGAAAACAGCCCCGGAACAAGGGCAGCGTAAAGCACCTTCTATAGCCCCTCCTAAGCCCATGGCTACCTTCCCCAAGGGAACACAAGGGAGTACTTCTAACCCTTCATCTAGAGCTAGGGATATAGTGTTCTTTAAGTGTCAAGGTAGAGGACACATGATGAAAGACTGTCCTAACAAGAAATCTTTGTTAATCAACCATTTAGGACAATATGAGTCTGAATCTGAGCATGAGCATGATAATGATGATTTTGAGCATAATATGCATGATCATGATGATTTGGATGATGATGGATTGAATATGAGCAGTGGGATAGGTTACAAGCTAAAAGATTGTTATTTGACAATCTTAGATCATTTCTAGCTAATAACTACATGCTTTGTGATCTTGATTAGCATGATGAACCTAATGGGCTTGAAAACGCAGGAAATGATCCTAATAACATGGTTTGTGATGAAAATCGTGAGCATGATAATTCCTTGATAGCTAGGAGAACTTTGAGTGCACAACCTGGCCCTTGTGAAGATAACCAAAGAGAGAACTTGTTTCATACTAGGTGTTTGGTTAAGGGAAAGGTGTGTAATGTTATCACAGATGGAGGTAGTTGTTGCAACATAGCTAGTACTGAATTGATCTCTAAGTTGCAACTTCCTACATTTTGTCACCCTAGACCATATAAGTTGCTTTGGATGAATGATTGTGGTGAATTGAAGGTTAATAGGCAAGCTAAGATCACTTTCACTCTAGGACACTATGAGGATACTGATTTATGTGATGTTGTGCCCATGGAAGCTTGTCATGTGTTATTAGGCCGTCCTTGGCAATATGATAGGAGATTTATGCATGATGGTTTTACTAATAGGTATTCATTTACTTTTAATGAAAAACCTGTTACTCTAAAACCTATGACTCCCTTGCAGATTGCGGAGGCATTTGAGAAGAAGAAGGCGAGTGAACAAGAGCAAGGTCAAGCTAAGAAGGGGAGCAAGTCATCGAGGCACCAATAACCTGCCATAGACATGTCCCCTAGCCAACATCTCAGTGCTCTCTTGGTCACACCCACAACTCAGCCTCCTACGGCCTTGTTAGCATCTAAACTTGAGTTCCAAAGTGAGTATCTACCTTTAGATGCCATCTTGATGAGGTTGTGTAAGGAGCTAACGTTAGTGAGTGAAGAAACAAAGGCTATCTTACCCCCTACCATTACAGCCATCCTAGAGGAGTTTATAGATGTGTTTCCGGAAGAGATACCTCATGGCCTTCCCCCTTTGAGAGGCATAGAACATCAGATTGACCTTATCCCCGGAGCAACCCTTCCTAACAGACCAACCTATAGGATGAACCCCAAGGGGAGTCAAGAGATCCAAACCCAAGTCCAAGACCTCCTAGATAAGGGATATGTTAGAAAAAGCCTTAGCCCTTGCGCCGTTCCTGTCCTATTAGTGTCTAAGAAGGACAACACTTGGAGAATGTGTGTTGATTGTAGGGCTATCAACAACATAACCATTAAGTACCGCCACCCTATTCCTCACCTCGACGACATGCTTGTTGAGGTCCATGGCGCCACTACATTCAGCAAGATAGACCTTCGAAGTGGCTACCATCAGATCCGAATGAAGGAGGGGGACGAGTGGAAGACTGCCTTCAAGACTAAATTGGGGTTGTATGAATGGCTTGTTATGCCATTTGGGTTAACCAATGCTTCATCTACTTTTATGCGTTTAATGAACCATGTGTTAAGACAATTCATAGGGAGATTTGTTGTAGTGTATTTTGATGTTATCTTAATCTATAGCAAGTCCCTAGAGGAGCATGAAGAACATCTAAGGAAAGTTGTTTCTACCCTTAGGGCTGAACACTTGTATGCCAACCTGAAGAAATGTAGCTTTTATACTAATGAAGTTATATTTCCTGGTTTTGTAGTGACTGCACAAGGTCTACAAGTGGATAAGGAGAAGATTAGAGCTATTCGAGATTGGCCAACACCTACATCCATTAGCCATGTAAGTAGCTTCCATGGGCTTGCAAGTTTTTGTAGGCGCTTTGTGAGAGACTTTAGTACCATTGTTGCACCCTTGATGGAGATTTGCAAGAAACATGCACCATTTGTGTGGGAAGCAGCTCAAGAACGTGCCTTCAACAAGCTGAAGTTGGTTCTCACCGAGGCACCCTTACTAGCTCTCCCTGACTTCACTAGGCCTTTCGAAGTGGAGTGTGATGCATCGGGAATTGGCATAGGAGGTGTGATTATGCAAGAAGGTAAGCCTATTGCCTTTTTCAGTGAAAAGCTTAAAGGGGCATGTCTTAACTACTCTACATATGATAAAGAGTTGTATGCATTATTTAGAGTACTTAAGACATGGCAACACTACTTGTGGCCTAGAGAGTTTATTTTGCATTCTGATCATGAATCTTTGAAACATTTTCGGAGTCAAGATAAACTAGATAGGAGACATGGTAGATTGATGGAATTTATTGAGACTTTTCCCTATATTATCAAGTATAAAAAGGGAAAAGACAATGTAGTTGCGGACGCTCATTCTAGGAGGCATACATTGTTAACTACATTGGATGCTAGGGTATGCAAAAAGGTTCCTTAGATAAATTCTATTTGTTTGAGGGATTTCTTTTTCGAGTAGATAAGGTGTGCATACCTAGGTGTTCCCTTCGTTTGTTGTTAGTGGAAGAAGCCCATAAAGGAGGTTTAATGGGTCACTTTGGGAGGGATAAGACTTATGCTATGCTGCACTCACATTTTTATTGGCCACATATGCTTAGGGATGTTTAAAATGTGCTTAAAAGGTGTTTAGAGTGCCTTAGAGCTAAATCGAAAGTGAAGCCTCATGGATTGTATACACCTTTGCCAATCCCCAAATCCCCTTGGGAAGACATTAGCATGAATTTCATACTGCGATTGCCTAGGACTAGAAGAGGTAGGGATTGAATATTTGTGGTTGTAGATCGATTCTCTAACATGGCTCACTTTATTGCTTGTCACAAAACTGATGACGCAGCCAATGTAGCTAATTTGTTCTTTCGGGAAGTAGTTAGGTTACATGGTATTCCAAGGACAATAGTGAGTGATAGGGATATTAAGTTCTTGAGTTACGTTTGGAAAACTCTTTGGGGAAAGCTAGGAACTAAGTTGTTATATTCTACATCAAGCCACCCACAAACTGATGGGCAAACGGATGTAACTAATAGGACCCTAACAACACTTCTATGGGTTGTCATCAAGAAGAATTTGAAAGAATGGGAAGATGTCTTGCCACATGTTGAATTTGCCTATAATAGAGTCGTCCACTCATCTACTTCCATCTCTCCCTTTGAGTGTGTTTATGGTTTTAATCCACTAACCCCTTTTGATCTTACACCGTTACCTAAGAAGGAGCGAGTGGATTTAAGTGCTAAAACACAGGTTGAACACATCAAGGAGCTACATAGTAGGACAAGGATCAAGCTCGAGGAGAAAGGCAAATACAACGCAGAAAAGGCAAATCAAGGATGCAAGAAGATTATATTTGAACCCGGTGACCTTGTATGGATACATTTGAGGAAGGAGAGGTTTCAACAACTTCGGAAATCCAAGCTCTCCCCAAAAGGAAATGGGCCTTTCAAGGTGTTACACAAGGCGGGTGACAATCCCTATGTGCTTGACTTGCCGGATGATTATGCTTGTGATCCCACATTCAATGTGAGGGATCTATGTCCTTTTCCACTCCAAGATGATGATCAAGGCAATTTGAGGTCGACTTCTTCCAAAGAAGGGGAGAATGATGAAGGATCATCTGAGCTAACTCCATCTTCACCACCTCAAGGGACTCTAACAAGAGCGCAAGCTAAACGTCAAGCTGAGATGGATGCTCTTTTCCTAAACATGGTCCATGAAGCTCAACCAAGTCCACCTTCATCAAGTCTAAGGACCATCTTGTGGATCAGCCACGAACACATCCCAATCAAGATGATTAATGGAGCTTAAATTGTATTTCTAGTTGCTGGGCAAGCCTTGAGACACATTTCAAAGGACAGCCGAAGGCCTTGAAATCATATACAAGGGGTTTCACGTATGTGCATGTGCATGGCTGGATGATCATTTAAGTATGTGGACGTGAGAGAGTGAATAGGAGAGTTTAATTAGGCCCAGTTGTGTTATATGTGTGCTGGCCTTTATTTAACTCTCTCTTAATGCAATTATTGTAATTAGTTTCTTTTTTTTTTTTTCTGTTTTAGCAGAAAGGTCCTAGGATGTATATAAAGCCTTTCCTCCCTTCTTTTGTAGTTAGACAAGTTTTATAAAAGTTTTGCTGAGAGCATTTCAGAATTGAATCCAAGAGAATTCAATCATTCTTTTCTCGTGAGTTTGTGTATGTGATCTGGCTTTCTCGTTCTTGTGTATGTCAATCTCCTTCGGGATTGGTGTTGCAAGTCGAACAATGCACCATCTTCGTGCTCTCGATTCTCAGATCGATTGTGTGGAGTTGTAACAAGCGAGGTCGAATCGTCACTGGTTTGGTTCTTCGATCTTGAATCCAAGGGTTCTATCATTGTTCCTTTCGGTTCTTCATGTCCCTTTCTGTTTTCTCGTTTTCATTGCTGTTCATATTTGTTAATTTTGTGTGTTCTTCATTCTTCAGAATAGGTTGTTCGTCTAGATCCGTTCTTCACGGCTAATCCCCGCATCACCAAGAAATAATCCATAAATACTTCCATAACGTTCTCAATATATTCATAAAAAATAGCCATCATACACCTTTGAAAGGTGGCGGGTGCATTACACAACCAAAATGGCATTCTTCTATATGCTAATATTCGCCAAGGACAAGTAAATGTTGTTTTCTCTTGGTCATCCGGGTAAACAGGGATTTGGAAAAACCAAATATAGCCATCTAAGTAACAAAAATGCAAATGTTAAGCTAATCTTTCTAGCATTTGGTCAATAAAGGGAAGAGGGAAGTGATCTTTCCTAGAGGCAACATTTAGCTTCCTATAGTCAATACACATTCTCTACCCCGTAACCGTCCTAGTAGGGATTCGTTCATTTTTATCATTAGTTACTACGGTCATACCACCCTTCTTAGGAACAACATGTACGGGACTAACCCATTTACTATCCGAAATCGGGAAAATGATTCCCGCATCTAGCAACTTAAGGATCTCTTTCTTTACTACCTCTTTCATTATAGGGTTCAATCTTCTTTGAGGTTCAATTGAGGGTTTATGGTTGTCTTCCATCAAGATTTTATGCATGCATAAGGAAGGTTTAATGCCAACTAAGTCATCAATGGTGTAACCTATAACTCTCCTATGCAATTTCAACTCATTCAACAATCTATCAAGCTCATCATCATTCAAAGATGCATTCACAATCACGGGATAAGTAGAATTCGAACCAAGGAAAGCATACTTAAAATGAGAAGGGAGAGGCTTTAGATCAAGTTTAGGAGGACCTTTATCGGTTGGAGATGATACATATAGCTTCACATTAGATGAATCTAAAGCCATTGAAGACTCTCCAAGACTCCTTGAAGCTTGATCAACAACTAAGGGATTTTTGGAGAAACCACGGGCAAAACCACGACCTCTGGCACAACCACGGGCGTGGAATTTGAAGAGCTGGCACAATTTGACATTATAGAAAGTTCCATGGGTATAACCATGGGCATGGTTCTTGCTCTCTGGCCATGGTTCCTACAGTGATTCAGCACTACTTCGTGCACTTCAAATTCAACACTTGTCTCCTTTTCTAATGCATCCAAAGCTCGGATTTCTTCATTACAAGCTTCCTCAACTTCTTCCTCCATAAAACTCAATCTCCCTAGATACTTCTTCTTCAACAATGTTGAAAACGTCTTCACCAAGGGCTATCCCCTTCATCATTATGGACACCTTGAACTTGATATTCTCTTCTCCTATATTGAAGGAGAGGATCCCATTTTTGCAATCCACTAAGCATCCGGATGTGGTTAAGAATTGCCTCCCTAAGATGATAGGAACCGGGTAGTCCACCGGCATGTCCAAAACAACAAAATCGATTGGCACACAAAGTGCAAGCGGGATAATGCTTACACTTATTGCAAAGTGCAAGCGGGATAATGCTTACACTTGCTCCAAGGTCACATAGAGCTTCATATTGCACTTCTCCAACCCCAATTGACACACAAAAAGATCCCGGATTTCACAACTTAGGAGGCTTCTCCTCCCTCATGGTTAAATCAACTCGAA
Source organism: Fagopyrum homotropicum (assembly GCA_033239125.1). Taxonomy (NCBI): domain Eukaryota; kingdom Viridiplantae; phylum Streptophyta; class Magnoliopsida; order Caryophyllales; family Polygonaceae; genus Fagopyrum; species Fagopyrum homotropicum. The sequence continues at coordinate 69,094,111 of BSWB01000005.1, forward strand.
AGATCTCTTTGTCATCCTTACTTCTCCATACTCTTCCAACTTCCTCTTATTGCAGAGTATCTCCTTCAAAAACTTTCCATAGGCCGGCATACCTAGAATTGCATCCATGAACGGAATGTTAATATGCAATTTAGACATTAGTTCAAGGAATTTACCAAAATATTTATCCAAACAAGCTCTTGCTCGTGATTATGGGAACGGTAGTGGTTGCTTGTATGGAGGTGGTGCCACATATGTTGGCTCATCATCTTTGCTCTTGCCTCCTTCTTCTTGCCATGGTTCTTCTTCCACTACTGCTTGCTTTCCCTTAGCATTCTCCTTAGGTAAGGGATCTTTCATGCTCAGCCCACTCCTTGTGATAATGGCCAACACTTGGCCTCTTTGACTGTCCTCGGTCCTTCCGGGAAGCTTTCCCGGATCCCTTTGTGCTTCACCCGCCTTTTGGAACACTTGTGCTTCTAGCACCTTTTGAGCTTTCCAAATGGAAGTCACCATGCTCTCAAGTCCACTCAACCTTTCAAGCAATCGTTCAAACATCATTTCAGTTCTATCCTTTGGAGGTTGAGCAAAACCGGGTGGAGGCTCTTGTGAAGCCTTAGGTGGTGGGGTTGCGCTTGTGGAAGCGGGAGGGTTCAAGGCACCTTCCGGGTTGGAATTGGAGAACCTTGGATGGTTGTGATTAGGCCAGTAATTGTTGTATTGCCGGCTGTTGTTGTTGAAGTTCCTAGGGCCTTGATAATTGTTGTAGTTACCCCTTCCCATGTAGTTAATATCCTCCTCTTTGGAAGCCAAATTGGTTTGCACTTGCACTTGAGGACTTTCTTGAATCTTCAAGGTTGTGGCACACAACTGCCTCAAAGACTTAAGCTCATTGTTGATTGCATCGAGTTTGTAGTTGCTCATGGTGACTTCACTTACTTCATATACTCCCGGTTTCCTCCCATCACTCTTCCTGTGGGAGTACTTCTCTATCACCAAGGCTTGGTTCTCTACAAACTCCCAAGCCTCATTCACATTCTTCTCCATGAATGTTCCTCCGGAAAGCGATTGGGGCTTGAATTGGCTATCCTCATCAAGCCCCTTGAAATATATCTCCAATAGCTCTATCTTTGGTATCCCATGGTGTGGAAAATCTAGGAGGAGGTCCTTGAACCTCTCCCAAGATTTGAATATGCTCTCTCTATCCTTCATTACGAAGGCATTGATCTTCCCTCTTAGCTCAGTTATCTTGGAAGGTGGGAAGAAATTTGTTAAGAAATCGGTTGTCATCTCCTCCCAAGTACACACACGTCCTAGTGGAATGGATTGTTACCAAGCCAAAGCTTTATCCTTAAGAGAGAAGGAAAAAGCCCTAAGCTTGTGGTTGTTGTTCTCCAATCTAGGTGGCCTTATAGTCTCCATCAAGATCTCATAGTTCATCAAGTGTTGATGAGGAGACTCTCCTCCATCCCTCCAAATTGATTATGCCAGCTCATTTGTAAGACTTGAGGGCGGAGCTCATAGTCATGGGTTGCGGGATCTCCTAAGTTTACACCCGGACGGTGCACTCTTTGGGCTGGATCCATACTTTTCCCTAGCGTATATGGCTCCTCAATGATGATCGGCTTGAACCGAACATTAACCGCCGGCTGCGGTGGTGGTGGTGGTGGAGGTTGTTGACGATTAAGCTCCCTTTGCACAAGAGTTTGCCTAATCTCTTCAATTTCCCTCCTCGTTGCTTCTTGCCTCTCATTCGCATGTCTCCTCTCATTCTCTAAGGCTTCATCCCTTAGCCTAAGTTGCTCTAAGGCCTCATTCAACTCGGCTTGAAGATCTCTTCCGGCCATCTCCTTCTTCTTCTCAATGCTCTTGGATCTAGTCTTAAGGGTTTTCTCCGGTTCGGGATCGAATGGGGCTAAATCATTGCCACGAGATCTTCGCATGCACCTAAAGAGTGAGAGATGTCCTGAAAATTCAAAGACACAAACCAAACAAGATCAAAAGCAAGAAGAAAGACCTACACTATAAACAATCACACAAAATGATTCAATCTAGACCTAGTCCCCGGCAACGGCGCCAAAAACTTGTTCCGCAAGAAATGTATAGCACAAAAGTCTTACAACTTATAACTCGATATAATTTCCTAACTCCTAGCGAACCCACAGTGTATGGGTCGTTTTGTAGCAAGGATAGTATTCTAAGGTCGAACACGAAGACTAAGGTGAAATCAAATCAACCAAGTGATCATGGATAGTGCAAATCTAGTCTAAGAAAAGAGAAGGGAATAAAGAAATGAAAATCATGATATTTTTGGGTTGGTTTTTGTGATGATCAAGCAAACATCACAAATCATGCAATATTATGAATCGAACAAAAAACTCAAGCTAACAACACAATTAAGCAACACAAATACAAGATATGTGATCAAAGAGAGAAAAGCGGATCTAGGGGTTAGGACTTTCGGTTATGGCATTGGACTCAAGCTTCTAATAAATCCTTGGACTTGCTATGGTATGTTCGGAAGGGGTGTTTCTCAAATGGGATCAATCACCGGGTAGGTCTCATGGTCCACTAATCCCGCACCTAAGGTTGTATCACCGGGTAAGTCTCTAGGATCCTAAGGTTGGGAATTCTACACAAACCGGATTGTTATCTAAGAGTCAAACCTCTCCTTACCGGGTAAGTCTCGGGAACGGAAGTCCTAAGTAATAATCCTAGCACACTCAGTCCAATAGCGGCTTGTGAGGCTCACTACTACCTAGAGTTCATCATCTTGGGTATCTAAGGTCAAGAATTACCGGGTAGGTCTCTTCCCTCACTTAGTTTGTTAGCATTAGGTCACCCTAGGCTAGATTAAGCTTAACAAACACTAGGATTTCAACAATCTAACATCCTAACATTCAGATCCATCAATACAAGCACAACAGAGAAAACCACGGGCAGATCATCCTAAACCACGGCCGTGGAAAGGTATGAACAAACCGTGATTCTCAATAGTGGTTACGTTCGATCAAGCAAATCATCCAAGTGTACATTCAAGTCTATTCTATCATAGTCCAAGCCATAACCATCTTTCCATTACCCTAAAATCAAAACTATTTAGCCAATAACATGCATTTTAAGATTCAAACTCAACAAGCAAACATTCATGGCTTCCTTAGCAAGAAAATGAAATGAAAGAGAAAAGAAACAAGTAGAAACAAGAAAACTCTGCTGAATATAAGTTTAAGCAAGATCTACAACCCTTCAAAAAAAGGTCCAAACCGTTCCTTACAATCCTTGCAAAAATCTTCAACTAAGGTCACTCAAAAGCTATGAAAAATCCAAGATGGGAGTGTTTTTGTTCTTCTCCAAGTTTATCCACCAATGGAATGATGTGTGTGTAAGAGAGTGTAGGAGAGAATCATCTAGCAATAGCCTGCAGGACAACTTATATTCTCCATCAAGGGCAAGAGTCGGGTAGGGAGATCTTGGGACTGTTGTCACAACTATCCAAAGGAAACCACGGCCAAAATTACGGGCGTGGTTCTTGGTGTCAGACCGTGGAAATCCCAGTTCAGCTTCCTTATGATCATTAAGCCATGAGTTGGTGCAAGGCCTGCACCACAAGGTCCTATGTGTTCTCCTTTGCTCCTAGCTTTCTTCTTAATGAGTCCGGAAGTGTGTCATCATGAGGAATGATCCTCGAATGTATCGATTAAGCTCCAAAAGTTCCCCAAAATACCTACAAAACCGACGAAAGTTCGTGTAGACATCTATTTCGACAATATGCATGAATTAAGCGTAAACGTCATGAACTAATGCCAAACCATGCATGAATAACGGGAAAAACTATCTAAATGAATTCCTAAACTAACGTCATAAATCAAGTTATCAAAATACCCCATACTTAGTACTTGCTCGTCCCCGAGCAAAGTCCAACTATAGGCTATGATAACGTGATTGATGACGTTAGTTTAGGCATTCATTTAGATAGTTTTTTGTGTTATTCATGCATGGTTTGGCATTAGTTCATGACGTTTACGCTTATTTCATGCATATTTCTAGAAAAGACATCTACACGAGCTTTTGTCTGTTTTGTAGGTATTTCGGGGATCTTTTGGACATTAATCGATATATTCGAGGGTCAAGCCTCATGGTGGTACATATCCAAGGCTTTGAAGGAACATAATTGGAGCAATGAAGGACACAAGGACCCTTATTGGTGTAAGCAATGGAGCAACTCATGGCTAGACGATCATAACAAGCCCCTGTTGAAGAAAATCGGCCTAACACTCAAGAAAATCCGACGATTTTTCTGTCTGGGTCGATTTTCTGGCTTTTGACAGCTTGTGCCACGTGTCCCACGATCTCTTTGCCCGGCCCTTCCTCTTGATGGAGAATATAAGTGGTCCTGCAGGCTATTGCAAATGGACACCTCCCACATTCTCCCACACACACCTCATGCCATTGGAGGATAAACTTGGAGAAGAAGAAAAACTCTCTCATTTTGGGGAAGAAGAAGAACATCAAAACTTAGAGTGATAGTGAGTTTTTGAGTGATTTTTAGAGTCTTTGGTTGAAGAACTTTTGGAAGCTTTGTTAGAGACGCTTTGGAACTTCTTTTGAAGGGTTGTAAGTCTTGCTTAAACTTATATCCAACTTAGATTTTGTAATAGCTAGCATTTCCGAATTCTAATTAATGTTGATTAACTTAATCATTGATAGTAATTGACATATAACTCGCAAAGATTGTGTAAGTGTTGAGTATAAGTCCCACCGTTATGTTCCTAGCGTAATTTTGGGCTTATGGTGAAATTTTCACTTCTTCCCCCGGGTAATCATTTTTACCCTCCGGTACTATTTGGAGCATTTGGGAGCTCCAATTAATAAAAATGCAGTTGAGAGAAATGATCAGGACATCGGACATGTCCTAGATATGAAATAACATGGAATGGCAAAACGGCCAAAAGAGTCGCTATTTCGTTTCTTAACAGCTAAGAAAGACGGCTTAGGAATACACGTTTTCCGAGGCAATTGTGGAATAATTATCCCTACAATATTCAAGATTTATTGTTCCATTTTCGAGAAGTTTGGAGAAGGTGGTTCAACCCACCATTGGATCGGTTAAAGGATAATTATCGACTTCAGTAAAAATAGCGGAAAATCGTTTATTAATTCATTTCCTTTCACGTTTCCTCGTAAAAGCTTTGATTTCTCTCAAACTTCAAACTCATATCTACTCTCCGTTTCTAATCCGATTTCAATTCCGTTTGAGTTTCTGGATTCCTCTCTTCATTCTCTTCATATCGGTACCAAGTTTCTGCATTTCCGAGCAGATGAAGACCTGGTCGAGCATATATGTCACCAGGACAGTTCTGTCGCTCAGATTCCGGTGAATTTCATGTTTTACATGCGTAGCCTGCGTCGTTGTGATTCCGAATCTTCTTTTAGATCGTCAATCGGGTTAGTAACGAATACGTTTTGAATTTATTCGTTTTTCGTACTGCGATTTAGCCTAAATTGACCTTAGGTTTTTCAAAATGGATAATTAGAAATTCCATTATGATCATTATATTATTCTGGTGTTTATGGGTTGTTTGTTTGATGAAATCTGATGACATGTGGGTTTAGAAATGGCCTGCGGGAAAAACGTTATTTTGGTGAAATTTAATTAATTAATTAAAGGTTAATTAATTTAGTTTGGATTAAATTTGAGATTGAGGAATACTGATTAGATGCAAGCTAGGTGTCAGAATGAGCTGAGGATCATGATGATGTTATGGATATCGGTTATGGCTTTAAGGTTTAGTATGTGTACGAGTATGATGAGATGTTTTGTTGAGCATATGCCTTATGCATTTATAAATGTGTTGAGGATCTCAGGTTTAGATTTGAGATATTGGTTGGTTGTGGTTAGTGAGACAAGTCTCCTAACCTTTGTAGTATGTGATTGTGTGTGCCTTACTATTGCAGGCATTGATTACGTCCCCAAGGGAAAGCTGTGATGTGGTACAAGTTACAAGTATATCAGGTAAGCCCATAGGACTTACTTAGCGTGCAGTTGTGGATTGTATGATTATGATGGTTGTGTGTGTTCATATGATTGTGCATTTATAACATAAACCGGACTAGGATGACCATTTATTACATTTATTTGGCCCAATTGTATTATAACGGGCGGTAACCACCGGTCTCTGCTTGCTGGTTAGGAGGAGGTGCCTGGAAGCCAGTAACACAAGGGGGACGAGTGACGATCACCCCCATTGCAAACCCCTATGTTAAAGGGGAAAGGGATGAGGTTCTTTACGTTCCTCGTGTTACAAAAGAAGTTGAATTAGTAATGGAATAACATATTAAAAGATAATAAATGAATGTGTGTGGCATTGCATGTATGAGATGTTGATGTGTGGTTGTGCTATTACCTTCATGCGTTTCATTGCTATAGCTAACGGTTTCATACCGTGTTGTAGATGGTCTGTAGGTTAGGAAGACTGCAGGGTGAGACAAATGGTGTGGCCAGCCGAGGACTTCTGTACATTAGGATGCGCGGGATATGGGATCTTTTGTATCAGATGTTGTGGTTTGATGTTTTGTACTCGGCTCTGAGTTTGTAAACTCTTTTGATGTATCATATACAACTTTTATGTATTTGGTTTTAATCTACCCCTGTCTTGTTGTGATCCAGTGAACTTGTTTTCATGCTAGGGTCAGGATCCATTGTGAGATCCTAGCCCAATGTGACATTCCAAGTCCCGTGTATTTGGGGTGTTACAGATTTCTGGTTTTTTCTTACTTTTCTTTCATCTTCTAGCTATAAAAACCATGTATGCTTATGTGATGATTTTGGATCTTGAAATTCATGTTATTGGCTAGTTTATTGTGATTCTAGAGTGATGGATTGATGGTTATGGCTTGGGTGATGATTGAATGGTCTTGTATGTTAGTTTTGGAGCATTCGTATGCACAAAACCTAACCCAGAAGGAAAAATCGACCTGTTCTTTTATCAGATCGTCCGATTTTCTTTTGATCCACCGGATTTTTCTCTTTGTTGTTCTTTAATTGATGAATCTGTATGTTAGGATGTTAGGTTGTTGAAATCCTAGTGTTTGTTAAGCACAATATAGCTTAGGCTGACCTAATGCTAGCAAACGAAGTGAGGAAAGAGACCTACCCGGTGATTTCCGACCTTAGATACCTAAGATGATTGCACTCTAGGTAGTAGTGAGCCTCACAAGCCGCTATTGGACTGAGTGTGCTAGGATTGTTGCTTGAGACTTTCCTTTTCCGTGACTTACCCGGTAAGGAGAGGTTTGCCCCTTAAGTAGTGTCCGGTTTGTGTAGAATTCCCAATTTTAGGTCCTTGAGACTTACCCGGTGATAGGAGTTTGGTGCGGGATCAGTGAAGCATGAGACTTACCCGGTAATTGCTTCCATTAGAGAAACACCCTTTCCCAACACCGCAGCCTTGTCCTTAGAATCTTTAGAAGCTTGAGTCCAATGCCATAACCGGAAATTTTGACCTCTAGAATCCACTTTTCTCTCTTTGATCACATATCTTGTGTTTGTGTCGCTTGTTTATTTTGCTAGCTCGAGTTGTTAGTTTGATTTATAACATTGCTTGACTTGTGATCTTTGCTTGATCATCATAGAAACCCAACCAAAAATATCATGATTTTCATTTATTATTTTCTTTCTCTTTTCTCAGACTTGATTCACACTATCTATGATCACTTGTTTGATTTGTTTTCATCTTAGTCTTCGTGTTCGACCTCGGAATACTATCCTTGCTACAAAACGACCCATACACTGTGGGTTCGCTAGGAGTTAGGAAATTATATCGAGCTATAAATTGTAAGACTTTTGTTCTATACATTTCTAGCGTAACAAGTTTTTGGCGCCGTTGTCGGGGACTTGGTCTAGATTGAATCATTTTGTGTGATTGTTTATAGTGTAGGTCTTTCTTGTTTCTTTTGATCTTGTTTGGTTTGTGTCTTTGAATTTTCAAGACATCTCTCATTCTTTAGGTGAATGAAAAGATCTCGTGGCAAGGATTTAGCTCCATTCAGTCCCGAACCGGAGAAAACCCTTAAGACTAGATCCAAGAGCATAAGAAGAAGAAGGAGATGCCCGGAAGAGATCTCCATGTTGAGTTGAATGAGGCCTTAGAGAAACTTAGGCTAAGGGATGAAGCCTTGGAGAGTGAGAGGAGACATGCCAATGAGAGGATAAGGGATGCAGCCATGTATGATTTTCATGGTTGTATATGTTTATATGATTGTGCAATTATAACCTAAACCGGACTAGGAGGAGGTGCCTGGAAGCCAGTAACACAGGGGGGGACGAGTGACGACACCCCCAATGCAAACCCCTGTGTTAACGGGGAAAGGGACAAGGTTCTTTAGGTTCCTCGTGTTACAAAAGAAGTTGAATTAGTAATGGCATAACATACTGAAAGATAATAAATGAATTTGTGTGGCATTTGATGTATGAGATGTTGATGTGTGGTTGTGCTATTACCTTCATGCGTTTCATTGTTGTAGCTAACGGTTTCATACCGTGTTGTAGATGGTATGCAGGTTAGGAAGACTGCAGGGTGAGACAGATGGTGTGGCCAGCCGAGCACTTCTGTACATTAGGATGTGCGGGATATGGGATCTTTTGTATCAAATGTTGTGGTTTGATATTTTGTACTCGGCTCTGAGTTTGTAAACTCTTTTGATGTATCATATACAACTTTTATGTATTTGTTTTTAATCTACCTGTGCCTTGTTGTAGGACCAGTGAACTTGTTATCATGCTAGGTTCAGGATCCATTGTGAGATTCTAGCCCAATGTGACACTCCAAGTCCCGTGGATTTGGGGTGTTACAGAGTTGGTATCAAAGCCTTAGGTTGACAACAATGGCACTTGCTATGTGCAATAAAGGTAGAGTGAATAAATAAACAAAACCCACATGGGGTCTGACTTTTTAAAGGATTTTGTTTTTAAAGCGAGTACAGATGCTTTGGGATAGTATGTACCAAAAGTCGTCACCTATATGAGGATCTCGACACTGTAGATATATATATATTTAGATATCTTTTTTGTGTTGATGTGTATGCTTGTAATAATGAGTATTATATATATATATATATATATATATATATATATATATATCTATATATCGATACATATGGCATATATATAGCCTTATAACTTAGGAGCGTATATTCTACAGATGTCTCAGACTAGAGCAATATCTGTAGTGAGACGAGATAGGGGTACACCCCCTTTTCCTCCAGTAGCGTAAAGTCAGGGACAAGTATCCACTGCTGTGTTGCCTATGGCAGAGAACGAGTTTGAAGAGGCTGATCGTGCCTCCATGAGTAGATTCGAGGTTCAAGAGTATATGCGGCAAGTATATGAGGTGGTGATAGCGGGTAGATCTACACCGGATTTGCCAACATCTGTGAGATTGACTGAAGCTTCTAGATTAGAGAAGAAACAATGGGTGGAATCAGTGAACGATGAGGTTGAATATCCGGGTTGCAAACCGAGCCCAACTTGTGGACGTTTGAGTACTTCTCGTTCACACGGACTTTTGGTGAAACGAGGACTTTTTACAATTATGGGAAACGTGGACATGTACGACTACAGTGTCCAAGATCGCTAGTGAGTTGCTCTACCCGTGGTAGATAGGGTCATATAGTTGTTTTCTGTAAGCAAACTGGAGTGGCATCACGACACGGTTTTATTTCTACCAGTGTGACGGAAGGTGGTCAGAAGACACCTCAACAGCAGACGCGGGGCAGCAGAGAGTCCCAAATCATTCGCCTACTCAAGAATCCGTTCCCAGGCTCAGTAGTGGTAAGGGTCGTGGTAGGAGTACCAAGGATACTAGAAGAGCTCAAGGTAGAGCCTTTTGAGCTGGGCAGTGCAGAGGAGCTACCCGTACTAATGGCAGGGATGAGACGTATATGTCTCAACTGTGGTTATCCAGATCATGTGCGCTTTGAGTGTCACATGGCACCGATAGCTTGCTTCACCTATGGTGAACTAGGCCATCTGTGAAACACCTCAAATTCTAAGAACTCGGGGAGCTACTGGTTAGGACCTCACAATGGGTCCCGACCTTAGCTTGACAACAATTTAACATGGATCTTACAACAAGGCATAAAAGTATTTAAAACATTTGAAAACTTTAAACAATATATACATGAAGAATATGTACCAGTCTTACAAAGCAAAGGTACCGAAACGACACATAAGAAGAACAGAAGACATCCCGTCCCCAACTAAATGAGTACGTGGACCCGGCTAACCATTCCCTCCGGATCTCTCTACAACTGTCTTAACCTGCAAGGCATCTACAAGCTGTATAAAACCGTTAGCTAACATTCTATGCATAAGTATAAAGGTAAAAGCACAATCACACATCATACACAATCAACATGCAACACTCAATCCTTTTATTATCTTTACTTAGGTCATAGGTCATTACTAATGATACTTATTTTGTGACACGAGGAATTCACAAACCTCGCCCTTGTCCCCGTTTACCAACGCGGAATGGTACTAATGCATCTGACCGTCTACCGGACTGAGCTGGTCGCAGGGAACCTCCTCGACTCTCGCAAGAGCTAGGCAGATGATGTCACGACCCGTTATCATACACTTGGGTCAATTACGTAAATAATAAAGTCGGCCTAATCCGGTTTTTCGTTGTTTATCATAACTAACAAACACCACTCATACACATTACACTCATACAAGAAGCCAACTAAGTAAGTCCGTGGGCTTGCCAGAATCAAATCTCGACTCTCTCTTAACCACCACTAAATCCGTAAATGCAGAACTCAGTTGCCTGTCAGAGGAGGCACGTGGATCAACACATTTCCTTGGATAGTTATAAGTCTAAAACTCTTAAGATATACGATTCTATGTGTAGAAGTTATTACAGTGTTTATTTAAGGTAAAATTACTATTTTACCCTTAGTCCCGGAACTTCCAAAAACTCGGAATTTGTACTTAAATTATAATTTGAGGCTAACTAACCATATTCTACTCCCTAGGATGATTTTAGGTAACAACTAGAAAAACTACCCATTTTCTATTTCCCGAAAAGTCACTAAAGTCCAACTACAGCTTCAAATATAAAATTCGAATAATCATATAAAAATTCCGAAAAAATTCCCTAGATCATCTATGATATCCCATCTACTCATAGGCGAAAGAATTTCTTATAACTGTTAAAGTATCGCTTCTACAAAAATTTCTAAAGTTGGTTACAACACTTAACAAGCAACACACTGTCTTCACTTTGAAAAATCAAAACTCCTAAACTACTCGTTGGATTTATCCCAAATTTTGATATGTTCTACTATAAAATCTTATCTCCAATATATCCAAAATTCAGACGCAAATAATATCAAAATCCTATTTAAAACTATCTCACAAAACCGAATTTCAGCACAACAGAAAAACTGCTTACGACTCAATCTTGGAAAAATCATAAATCCCAAACCACTCGCTGGATGCCTCTCAAATTTTAATATGTTGTACAAAAATATGTCAAATATATCATATCAAAAATTCAAGCCCAAAAGAGATCAAAAGTCTATTCAAAACTATCTCACAAAACAGCATCCCATGCTGTTTTTCTCAACTCAGCACATTTATAAAACTTCATGAGGAGCCAAATTTGGGCAACCATATCTCCTAAACTATAACTCGGAATACTCTAAAATTTCAGTATGTTATACTATGCAAGGTCAACTGTAACATATCCAAAGTGCAGCAACAAATGAGGAGTTTAGCTTACCCAAATCGGAGTCCAAAATTGGCTGTTCGTCACAGTTGGAAAATTGAAAGATGTCACAGCCCCTCTCCAGCTGTTCCTTCGGCTGGAGTATATGGATTCCGAGAGGGTTTGGCACCAGTTATAAGCGCATATATGGCTGAAGTAAAGCAAGGAAGAAGGAGTGAGGTCTTACTCATCTACAAGGCTCACATGATGAGTCCTGCGTGAGCTCCTGAGTGCAACCATGAGAGCGGCGAGGACCATCCATTAGCCTTGGCGTTGCTGCTACTGTTTGAAGACGAAGGGGAAGACTGGTGCTGACTCCAGGCGGCTGCTCGTGGTGGACAAGGTTTCTTCCTCGACAACCAAGCTCGCAAGGGTGACCGCCTGCAGAAGGCTGTCCTCTGAACGTCCGGTGTAGTTGAAGGAGGTGCGGGGACGGTTACTGCATTTTTTCCTGAAGGCAATGGAGTCTCGCGTAGCTTCTGCATGGACGGAGTCGCAAGGAAGCAAGTCGTAGCCTACTGCTGCGTTGCTGTCACCGCGTGGGAGAAATCGCAACACCAATCCTCCATCTCCGCTGTTGCTGCGTGCTGAAAGAAGAGGAGAGGAAGGGCTAGAGTCCGTTGTTGCTGCGTGCTGAATGACGAGGAGATGAAGAGCCACGGTCCGCTGCTGTTGCGTGCTGAATGACGAGGAGATGAAGGCTAGGGTTAGAAGAGAGGAGCCGATTTACGTGGGAGAGAGAAAGAAAGGGTTTGCAAGGGTAAGGTTGAACGGCTGTAACGCTTCACTGTTGGGCTGCTTCTGGATGGCTTCTTGGGCTTCTCCAATTCGCCAGCAAGGGACAAAACAATGGGCTAGACAAGGTAAGCACAAGAGATGGGCTGAAGTTGTAAAAACAAAGGTGGGCTAAGTTGTCAAAACTCGTCAAAACTCGTCATGGCTTTGTCAGGCCCATGCATGACTTCGTCACAGAGTTGTCGGGCTTCGTCATGACCTCGTCTCAGCTCTGTCACATTCTCGTCACAGCTTTGTCACATTCTCGTCACAGCTTTGTCACATTCTCGTCTAAAGTCGTCGTTGAGGATTAATTATAAGAATTAGGGTTTGATATATTTCTATCATTTTATGTAAATTAAATTCTACATAAAATAATAAATAAGTATAAGAATTAGGATTTGATATAATTCTATAATTTTATGTGAATTAAATTCTACATAAAATGATAAAAATTGTGAAGAAAGAAATACTAGATAGAATGGGAAACCGTCAACGGCTCGAAGTCCGAATTGATTTGGAATTAAACGGAATAAAAATTCCGGATATTACAACCTGGCTCCTTTCTGTCTGCAACGTATTGTTTCTTCTCATCAAGACCTTCCTCTTTCCGATGCAGAAAGAGTGGAAGTGGAGGCTATGGCGATGACCTCAATGATATTTGAGGAGCATAGGTCTAAGATTGAGTAATGATATGTAGTAGAGCTTCGGGTGTTAGCTGTTACACGTACCATTCTTGTTTATGGTTTATCTAGTGGAGTTTTGTTTGTTGTGAGTGTTATGCACCTCTTGTCTTTCGATGCATGTGTTAATAGTTAACTGTGAATACAATAGAAGATAGATCTTCCTTATAGGATTACAAGTTACGGGTCTTAGGTACCCGCGAGATATGTGGTTGTTCCCTTTGTTCAGGGACTTGTGTATGGCTGGAAGACTTCTTTGTCATGCCTTAGGTGCATAAGAAGGGCTCTATGTGTGTGGTGGACGAATAGATATCATGTTGGTTTAGATAGTAGTTGGAGGACTATTATAGTCTCTACTGAGATCGACAAAGTAGAGGTTTTCCGAGGTTATGACCCTTAAGGAGGTGAGTTGTCTTTATGCCGTATGAGCAGCGAGGTTGATAACACCAGAGGGTGATGTTTTTTTTAATGTTGTGCCATGAAGGAAAGAGATAGTTCAACGCTGAAGAGTATTCCAGTAGTATATGATCATATAGACGTGTTACTGAACCGTCTAATCTATCGCCTCAGCGGAATGAGGACTTTGATATTGCATTGAAGTATGGTACGAGACTGGTTGGTAGAAGGCCTATGAGGTATATGGGTTGTTGATTTGTTGGAAATTGAAGAAGCAATTTGAAGAGTGGTTTGAGACGGGCTCCGTTCACCCTAGCACGTTCATTGCTACGTATGGACGACTTGTTGGATCAACTAAGATAAGCAATTGTGTTTTTAAGATTTCCGTATACTTAGGATATCATCAGCTAAGGATGAGAGAGCAGTGTGGGCATAGGAAAGCATTCCATACCCGTTATGGACACTACGAGTTGTAGTGCTATCATTTGAGTTGAGGAACGTCCTAATAGTCGTTATAGGAGTTGATGAACAATGTCTTCATCTACTTCCTTGATCAGTTGGTGGTAGACCTTATTGATGACGTTTGGTGTACTCTCACAACGGAGAGGAACGTACCGGTTATTTGAGGACGGTTTTGTAGAATCCAAGGGATAGAAGGCAGTGTGCTATGCTCCCTAAATGTGAATTGAGATGCCAGAAGTAACCTTCAAGGTCATGTTGTTCCGCCAGTAGGATCATGATTGATGTGACGAGGAGTAAGCATGAAGTCTTATGGATGATACTGATGAACGTTAAGGGAATGCGTAGTTCTCGGCCTAGCCGATTGCTACCAACACTTTGAGGAAAGATTCTATGTGATTGTGCATCCATTTACGAGTCTTCTGAGGAAGATCACTATAATTGTGTGGTTGAAGTAGTATGTCGAAGCTCTGAAGAGTAGAGGAAGCATTTGACCTCTGCTTCTCTTCGGTGATAATCAGAAGATTCTGGGAATCACGTGACACGGTGCTAAGAACGTATGAGGAGAACTACCCGACTCATGATTTCGAGTTACAGTGGTAGTTCAAGTTCCAAGATTTGAAGACAATACCTGTGTGACATTTCGTGTTAGAGTTTCACAGATCATAAAAGGTTGAAGCGTATTTTGATGCAATAAAGGTTGAATAACTGCGAGTGTCGATGGTTTGAGTTAATCAAGGACGCTGACCTTGACATTTGTACCATTCTGGCAAGGAGAATGTGGTCACTGATTCCTTGAATAAGAAGACGCCTCGAGAGAAGGCGATTGTTGGAATTGCTGTACAGTCTCGGTTTCAAAATGATATAGCTTGGTTAGAGTTGGACCTACAACTGCTGATAAGGACGTTAGTTTCATGTTTAGGGATTTTACCTGGTTTTTGGATGAGGTCCAACAAAAACAAGGGACTGGCCTGACCATGAGGGAACTTGATGGAAGGGTGCCTCATGGTGAGGCACCACAGTTCTTTAATGGAACAGAAGGAGTATGAGGCGCCGCAACTGCGTCAATATAACTGCTTATGCGGAGTCTAGTGGAGGAGATTACAGTACACTCATAGTACACCTTCTTTAGTACATCCATGTACGAATAAGAGGTACCACAAAGTAGTAAATCAAGTTAAAGTGTTACTGACCTGGAGATGAGCTCATCCACTACGAGTGCTGTAGTGGAAGTGAGAGGACTTTTCTGTGGAGTTGTGATGGGATTGAGACCCAGTAAGAATTTTGGTGTTATCCAGATTATTAGTAACAGATTTACGAAGTCGACACATTCCATCTCTACAAAGAGATGTGGACAGTGAATGAAGTAACAAAGGAGTACACTAGACAGATGGTGGGACTCCATAAGTGTACCGAGGACGATCGACTATGATTGTAGTAGACAGTTTACTTTGAGGTTTTGATAGCAGATTCAGACTACTTGGGGAACGCGTCCACATATCATGATTGAGTTTTACCTCAGACAGACGGTCAGTTTGAGAGAAACCTCCAGACCGTAGAGGACATGTTGTGAGCTTGTGGGATAGATTAGGAACATGTACGATTTGTTTATCTCCCAATCGTTGAGTTCTTATACTACCACCGTTGTTATGCATCTATAGGGATGGCCCCTATGAGGCGTTGTGTAGACATTGGTGTCATACACCTTTATGCTGGGAGGAACCTAGAAGTACCAGTGGGATAGCGCCAGAAACTATTCAGGATGATATGGCTCGAGTAACGCTGATCAGAGAGAGGATGTTAGCCGCACAGAGTCGCCAGAAATTGTATGCAGATAGAAGGCGTCGACCTCTAGAGTTCATGGTAGGAGCTCATGTCTGGTTGAGAGTCACTCTGACGCTAGGCGTCACACGTTATGGCATAAAGGGGAAGCTGAGTCTCCGATATGTCAGTCCTTTCGTGATGCTGGATAGAGTTGGGAGAGTAGTGCATAGATAGGCTTTTCCACCAAAGTTAGAGGGTGTTCACCCTATGTTTCATGTGTCTCAGCTGAGGGAGTACATACCAGACCTGAGGCACATTGTGAGTTATGATGATCTAGGGGTTGAACCGGACCACACTTTTGTAGAACAACCTTTTGTAGTTCTAGAAAGAGAGGTGTGAGACGCCTACATTCAAAGGATATTCCTATGATGAGGATACAGTGGTCGAGACGAGGACCAGATGAGGCTACCTGGGAGACAGAGGATAGTATCCAGAGGAACTATCTAGAGTTCTATGCGGAGTTAGAGGCATCCGTAGGATCCACGAGTAGATCTTAGTGCCTTTTTGGTGAGTGCTTGTATGCTATTTGCTTATGTGATATGATGTTTTTTCGTGCTAACTTTGATATGTGCATCTGATCTGTTAGATCTTGTTTGCTAGCACGATATAGGTATAGTTGGAGATGGTTCTTTCCTCCATGCTATTGTAATATGTTTAGGATTAGCTGGAGATGATTATTTCCTCCATGCTATTATTGATGGACATAGTGTGAGTGGAGACGGTTTTCGTCCACATAGTTGTGTTACGAGTACGATTGGCTGGAGACGGCTTTCCTCCATGCCTTGTGATGTGGTTAGTACTTGGCTAGAGATGATTTTTTTTTCATCTATGCCTTTGGATAACGTTATGATCTTGCTGCTGGAGTTGGTGATTCCTCCATGCTGTGTTTTGAGGTTATAGAGTGTTATAGGTTGATACGTTTGAACGGAGATGTGATAACTCTGATAGAGAGAGTGTATATACCTCGGCATATGGGTCCGAGAGAATTTGGGAATTGTTCAAGTTTCTGGACAAAACTTTTTCTTAAGGGGTGTGTGATGTAATAGGTAGTATTTCCGAATTCTAATTAATGTTGATTAACTTAATCAATGATAGTAATTGACATATAACTCGCGAAGATTGCGTAAGTATTGAGTATAAGTCCCACCGTTATGTACCTGGCGTATTTTTGGCTTATGGTGAAATTTTCACTTTTTCCCCGGGTAATTATTTTTACCCTCTGGTAATATGTGGAGCATTTTGGAGCTCCAATTAATAAAAATGCAGTTGAGAGAAATGATCAGGAATCAGACATGTCCTAGATATGAAATAACATGGAAAGGCAAAACGTTCAAAAGAGTCACTATTTCGCTTCTTAACGGCTAAGAAAGACGGCTGAGGAATACACGTTTTCCGAGGCAATTTTGGAATAATTATCTCTACAATATTCAAGATTTATTATTCCAATTTTAAGAAGTTTGGAGAAGGGGGTTCAACCCGCCATTGGATCGGTTAAAGAATAATTATCGACGTCACTATAAATAGCGGAAAATCGTTATTAATTCATTCCTTTCACGTTCCCTCGTAAAAGCTCTGATTTCTCTCAAACTTCAAACTCAGATCTACTCTCCGTTTCTAATCTGATTTCAATTCCGTTTGAGTTTCTGGATTCCTCTCTTCATTCTCTTCATATCGGTACTAAGTTTCTGCATTTCCGAGCAAATGAAGACTTGGTCCAGCATATATCTCACCAGGGCAGTTCTGTCGCTCAAATTCCGGTGAATTTGATGTTGTACATGCGTATCCTGCGTCGTTATGATATCGAATCTTCTTTCAGATCGTCAATCGGGTTAGTAACGAATAAGTTATGAAATTATTCGTTTTCCGTACTGCGATTTGGCCTAAATTGACATTAGACTTTTCAAAATGGATAATTAGAAATTCCATTATGATCATTATATTATTCTGGTGTTTAGGGGTTGTTTGTTTGACGAAATCTGATGACAGGTTGGTTTGGAAATGACCTGCGGGCAAAACTTTATTTTGGTGAAATTTAATTAATTAATTAAAGGTTAATTAATTAAATTAGGATTAAATTTGAGATTGAGGAATACTGATTAGATGCATGCTAGGTGTCAGAATGAGTTGAGGATCATGATGATGTTATGGATATCGGTTATGGCTTTAAGGTTTAGTATGTCTACGAGTATGATGAGATGTTATGTTAAGGATATGCCTTAGGCATTTATGGATGTGTTGAGGATCTGAGGTTTAGATTTGAGATATAGGTTGGTTATGGTTAGTGAGACGAGTCTCCTAAGCTTTGCAGTATGTGATTGTGTGTGCCTTGCTATTGCATGCGTTGATTACATCCCCAAGGGAAAGCTGTGACGTGGTACAAGCTACGAGTATATCAGGTAAGTCCATAGGACTAACTTAGCGTGCAGTTGTGGATTGTATGATTGTGATGGTTGTGTGTGTTCATATGACTATGCATTTATAACCTAAACCGGACTAGGATGACCATTTATTACATTTATTTGGCCCAATTGTATTATAACGGGCGGCAACCACCGGTCTCCGCCTGCTGGTTAGGAGGAGGTGCCTAGAAGCCAGTAACACGGGGGGACGAGTGACGATCACCCCCAATGCAAACCCCTGTGTTAACGGGGAAAGGGACGAGGTCCTTTAGGTTCCTCGTGTTACAATAGAAGTTGAATTAGTAACGGAATAACATAATTAAAGATAGTAAATGAATGTGTGTGGCATTGCATGTATGAGATGTTGATGTGTGGTTGTGCTATTACCTTCATGCTTTTCATTGTTGAAGCTAATGGTTTCATACCGTGTTGTAGATAATCTGGAGGTTAGGAAGACTGCAAGGTGAGACAGATGGTGTGGCCAGTCGAGTACTTCTGTACATTAGGATGCGCGGGATATGGGATCTTTTGTATCAGATGTTGTAGTCTGATGTTTTGTACTCGGCTCTGCGTATGTAAACTCTTTTGATGTATCATATACAGCTTTTATGTATTTGGTTTTAATCTGCCTTTGCCTTGTTGTGATCCAGTGAACTTGTTGTTAGGCTGGGGTCAAGATCCATTGTGAGATCCTAACCCAATGTGTCATATACAGATTTCTTGCTTTTCTTTCATCATCTAGCTATGAAAACCATGTATGCTTGTGTGATGATTTTGGATCTTGAAATGCATATTATTGGCTAGTTTATTGTGATTCTAGAGTGATTGATGGATTGATGGTTATGGCTTGGGTGATGAAAGAATGGTCTTGTATTTTAGTTTAGGATGATTCGTATGCACAAAACATAACCCAAAAGGAAAAATCGACATGCTCTTCAAGCAGATCGTCCGATTTTCTTATCATCCACCCGATTTTTCTCTTTGTTGTTCTTTAATTGATGAATCTGTATGTTAGGATGTTAGGTTGTTGAAATCCTAGTGTTTGTTAAGCACAATATAGCTTAGGGTTACCTAATGCTAGTAAACTAAGTGAGGAAACAGACCTACCCGGTGATTTCCGATCTTAGATACCTAAGATGATTGAACTCTAGGGTGTAGTGAGCCTCACAAGCCGCTATTGGACTGAGTGTGCTAGGATTGTTGCTTGAGACTTTCCTTTTCCGTGACTTACCCGGTAAGGAGCGGTTTGCCCCTTAAGTAATGTCCGGTTTGTATAGAATTCCCAATTTTAGCTCCTTGAGACTTACCCGGTGATAGCAGTTTGGTGCGGGATTAGTGACGCATGAGACTTACCCGGTAATTGCTTCCATTAGAGAAACACCCTTTCCCAACATCGCAACCTTTTCCTTAGAATCTTTAGAAGCTTGAGTCCAATGCCATAACCGGAAATCTGAACCTGTAGAATCCACTTTTCCCTCTTTGATCACATATCTTGTGTTTGTGTCGCTTATTTATTTTGCGAGCTTGAGTTGTTAGTTTGAATTATAACATTGCTTGATTTGTGATCTTTGCTTGATCACCACAAAAACCCGACCAAAAATATCATGATTTTCATTTATTTATTTCTTTCTCTTTTCTTAGACTTGATTCAGATTATCTATGATCACTTGTTTGATTTGATTTCACCTTAATCTTCGTGTTCGACCTCGGAATACTATCCTTGCTACAAAACGACCCATATACTGTGGGTTCGCTAGGAGTTAGGAAATTGTCGAGTTAGTTCCTTTCCCGGATTAGCATCACATGACCTAAAAAATTCCCACCTATAACATCATTTCTTGGCCTCTTTTTTCCTATGTCCTTGTGACCTATTTGCATATGTGTATGACTTAGTGATCTAGATTGGATCATCTTGACTTCTTCATTTTCACCTTTCATGCATGCTTTCGATTTAAGTATAATTGTCTTTCCATGCATTCATTCATTTGATACATGATTGCTTGTGCATTGATATGAAACATGACTATGAAGGTGATGCATCTTATGAAGCACAATCCCAAAAAGATTTTATGTTTTTTTTCTGCATTCATAAATCATGTCATCTCTTAGCTTATAATTAGATCTTGCTCGGGGACGAGCAAGTCTTAAGTATGGGGTATTTTGATAACGTGATTTATGACGTTAGTTTTGGCATTCATTTAGATAGTTTTTTCCCGTTATTCATGCATGGTTTGGCATTAGTTCATAAGGTTTTCGCTTAATTCATGCATATTTGTAGAAAAGACGTCTACACGAGCTTTTGTCGGTTTTGTAGGTATTTCGGGGATCTTTTGGACATTAATCGATGTATTCGAGGGTCAAGCCTCATGGTGGTACATATCCAAGGATTTGAAGGAACATAATTGGAGCAATGAAGGACATAAGGACCCTTATTGGTGCAAGCAATGGAGAAACTCATGGCTAGAGGATCATATCAAGTCCCTGTTGAAGAAAATCGGCCTAACACTCAGGAAAATCGGACGATTTTTCTGTCTGCGTCGATTTTCTGGCTTTTCACAACTTGTGCCACGTGTCCCACGATCTCTTTGCCCGACCCTTCCTCTTGATGGTGAATATAAGTGGTCCTGCAGCTGTTGCAAAAGGACACCTCCCACATTCTCTCACACACACCTCATTCCATTGGACAATAGACTTGGAGAAGAACAAAAACTCTCTCATTTTGGGGAAGAAGAAGAACATCAAAACTTAGAGTGATAGTGAGTTTTTGAGTGATTTTGAGTGATTTTTAGAGTCTTTGGTTGAAGAACTTTTGGAAGCTTTGTTAGAGACGTTTTGGAACTTCTTTTGAAGGGTTATAAGTCTTGCTTAAACTTATACACGGCTGAGATTTCTTGTTTTTACTTCCTTTTCATTCATCATTTAGCTATGAAAACCATGTATGCTTGTGTGATGATTTTGGATCTTGAAATGCATGTTATTGGCTAGTTTATTGTGATTCTAGAGTGATTGATGGATTGATGGTTATGGCTTGGGTGATGATAGAATGGTCTTGTATTTTAGTTTAGGATGATTCGTATGCACAAAACATAACCCAAAAGGAAAAATCGACATGCTCTTCAAGCAGATCGTCCGATTTTCTTATCATCCACCCGATTTTTCTCTTTGTTGTTCTTTAATTGATGAATCTGTATGTTAGGATGTTAGGTTGTTGAAATCCTAGTGTTTGTTAAGCACAATATAGCTTAGGGTTACCTAATGCTAGTAAACTAAGTGAGGAAAGAGACCTACCCGGTGATTTCCGATCTTAGATACCTAAGATGATTGAACTCTAGGGTGTAGTGAGCCTCAAAGGCCGCTATTGGACTGAGTGTGCTAGGATTGTTGCTTGAGACTTTCCTTTTCCGTGACTTACCCGGTAAGGAGCGGTTTGCCCGTTAAGTAATGTCCGGTTTGTATAGAATTCCCAATTTTAACTCCTTGAGACTTACCCGGTGATAGCAGTTTGGTGCGGGATTAGTGAAGCATGAGACTTACCCGGTAATTGCTTCCATTAGAGAAACACCCTTTCCCAACATCGCAACCTTTTCCTTAGAATCTTTAGAAGCTTGAGTCCAATGCCATAACCGGAAATCTGGACCTCTAGAATCCACTTTTCCCTCTTTGATCACATATCTTGTGTTTGTGTCGCTTGTTTATTTTGCGAGCTTGAGTTGTTAGTTTGATTTATAACATTGCTTGATTTGTGATCTTTGCTTGATCACCACAAAAACCCAACCAAAAATATCATGATTTTCATTTATTTATTTCTTTCTCTTTTCTTAGACTTGATTCAGACTATCTATGATCACTTGTTTGATTTGATTTCACCTTAATCTTCGTGTTCGACCTCGGAATACTATCCTTGCTACAAAACGACCCATATACTGTGGGTTCGCTAGGAGTTAGGAAATTGTCGAGTTAGTTCCTTTCCCGGATTAGCATCACATGACCTAAAAAATTCCCACCTATAACATCGTTTCTTGGCCTCTTTTTTCCTATGTCCTTGTGACCTATTTGCATATGTGTATGACTTAGGGATCTAGATTGGATCATCTTGACTTCTTCATTTTCACCTTTCATGCATGCTTTCGAGTTAAGTATGATTGTCTTTCCATGCATTCATTCATTTGATACATGATTGCTTGTCCATTGCTATGAAACATGACTATGAAGGTGATCCATCTTATGAAGCACAATCCCAAAAAGATTTTATGTTTTTTTCTGCATTCATAAATCATGTCATCTCTTAGCTTATAATTAGATCTTGCTCGGGGACGAGCAAGTCTTAAGTATGGCGTATTTTGATAACGTGATTTATGACGTTAGTTTTGGCATTCATTTAGATAGTTTTTTCCCGTTATTCATGCATGGTTTGGCATTAGTTCATAAGGTTTACGCTTAATTCATGCATATTTGTAGAAAAGACGTCTACACGAGCTTTTGTCGGTTTTGTAGGTATTTCAGGGATCTTTTGGACATTAATCGATGTATTCGAGGGTCAAGCCTCATGGTGGTACATATCCAAGGATTTGAAGGAACATAATTGGAGCAATGAAGGACATAAGGACCCTTAATGGTGCAAGTAATAGAGAAACTCATGGCTAGAGGATCATATCAAGTCCCTGTTGAAGAAATTCGGCCTAACACTCAGGAAAATCGGACGATTTTTCTGTC
Source organism: Fagopyrum homotropicum (assembly GCA_033239125.1). NCBI lineage: Eukaryota > Viridiplantae > Streptophyta > Magnoliopsida > Caryophyllales > Polygonaceae > Fagopyrum > Fagopyrum homotropicum. Next base: position 69,117,106 of record BSWB01000005.1, read on the forward strand.
TGCGTCGATTTTCTGGCTTTTCACAACTTGTGCCACGTGTCCCACGATCTCTTTGCCCGACCCTTCCTCTTGATGGTGAATATAAGTGGTCCTGCAACTGTTTCAAAAGGACACCTCCCACATTCTCTCACACACACCTCATTCCATTGGACAATAGACTTGGAGAAGAACAAAAACTCTCTCATTTTGGGGAAGAAGAAGAACATCAAAACTTAGAGTGATAGTGAGTTTTTGAGTGATTTTGAGTGATTTTTAGAGTCTTTGGTTGAAGAACTTTTGGAAGCTTTGGTAGAGACGTTTTGGAACTTCTTTTGAAGGGTTATAAGTCTTGCTTAAACTTATACACGGCTGAGATTTCTTGTTTTTACTTCCTTTTCATTCATCATTTAGCTATGAAAACCATGTATGCTTGTGTGATGATTTTGGATCTTGAAATGCATGTTATTGGCTAGTTTATTGTGATTCTGGAGTGATGGATTGATGGTTATGGCTTGGGTGATGATAGAATGGACTTGTATGTTAGTTTAGGATGATTTGTATGCACAAAACCTAACCTAGAAGGAATAATCGACCTATTCTTCAAGCAGATCGTCCGATTTTCTTATGATCCACCCGATTTTTCTCTCTGTTGTTCTTTAATTGATGAATATGTATGTTAGGATGTTAGGTTGTTGAAATCCTGGTGTTTTTTAAGGACAATATAGCTTAGGGTGACCTAATGCTAGCAAACTAAGTGAGAAAAGAGACCTACCCTGTGATTTCCGATCTTAGATACCTAAGATGATTGAACTCTAGGTAGTAGTGAGCCTCACAAGCCGCTATTGGACTGAGTGTGCTAGGATTGTTGCTTGAGACTTGCCTTTTCCGAGACTTACCCGGTAAGGAGCGGTTTGCCACTTAAGTAGCGTCCGGTTTGTGTAGAATTCCCAATTTTAGCTCCTTGAGACTTACCTGGTGATAGGAGTTTGGTGCGGGATTAGTGAAGCATGAGACTTACCCCGTAATTGCTTCCATTAAAGAAACACCCTTTCCCAACACCGCAACCTTGTCCTTAGAATCTTTAGAAGCTTGAGTACAATGCCACAACCGGAAATCTTGACCTCTAGAATCCACTTTTCTCTCTTTGATCACATATCTTATGTTTTTGTCGCTTGTTTATTTTGCTAGCTTTAGTTGTTAGTTTGATTTATAACATTGCTTGATTTGTGATGTTTGCTTGATCACCACAAAAACCCAACCAAAAATATTATGATTTTCATTAATTTATTTCTTTCTCTATTCTTAGACTAGGTTCACTATTTATGATCACTTGTTTGATTTGATTTCACCTTAGTCTTCGTGTTCGACCTCGGAATACTATCCTTGCTACAAAATGACCCATACACTGTGGGTTCGCTAGGAGTTAGGAAATTATATCGAGCTATAAATTGTAAGACTTTTGTGCAATACATTTCTAGCGTAACAAGTTTTTGGCGCCGTTGCCGGGGACTAGATCTAGATTGAATCATTTTGTGTGATTGTTTATAGTGTAGGTCTTTCTTGTTGCTTTTGATCTTGTTTGGTTTGTGTCTTTGAATTTTTAGGCCATCTTTCATTCTTTAGGTGCAAGCAAAGATCTCGTGGCAAGGATTTAGCTCCATTCGATCCCGAACTGGAGAAAACCCTTAAGACTAGATCCAAGAGCATTAAGAAGAAGAAGGAGATGGCCGGAAGAGATCTCCAAGCTGAGTTGAATGAGGCCTTAGAGCAACTTAGGCTAAGGGATGAAGCCTTGGAGAATGAGAGGAGACTTGCCAATGAGAGGCAAGAAGCAACAAGGAGGGAAATTGAAGAGATTAGGCAAGCTCTTGAGCAAAGGGAGCTTAATCGTCAACAACCTCCACCACCACCACCACCACCACCGCAGCCGGCGGTTAATGTTCGATTCGAGCCAATCATGATTGAGGAGCCACAAACGCTAGGGCAACGCATGGATCCAGCCCAAAGAGTTCACCGTCCGGGTGTAAACTTAGGAGATCCCGCAGCCCATGACCATGAGCTCCACCCTCAAGTGCTACAAATGATCCGGCACAATCAATTTGGAGGGATGGAAGAAGAGTCTCCTCATCAACACTTGATGAACTATGAGATCTTGATGGAGACTCTAAGGCCACCTAGATTGGAGAACAACAACCACAAGCTTAGGGCTTTTTCCTTCTCACTTATGGATAAGGCTTTAGCTTGGTACCAATCCATTCAACTAGGACGTGTGAGTACTTGGGAGGAGATGACAACCGAGTTCTTGACAAAGTTCTTCCCACCTTCCAAGACAACCGAGCTAAGAGGTATGATCAATGCCTTCGTGATGAAGGATAGAGAGAGCCTATTCAAATCTTGGGAGAGGTTCAAAGACCTCCTCCTAGATTGTCGACACCATGGGATACCGAAGATAGAGCTATTGGGGATTTATTTTAAGGGGCTTGATGAGGATAGTAAATTCAAGCTCCAATCACTTTCCAGAGGAACATTCATTGAGAAGAATGCGGATGAGGCTTGGGAGATTGTTGAGAAGCAAGACTTTGTGATAGAGAAGTACTCCCATAGGAAGAGTGATGGGTGGAAACCGGGAGTATATGAAGTGAGTGAAGTCACCATGAGCAACTACAAACTTGATGCAATCAATAATGAGCTTAAGTCTTTGAGGGAGTTGTGTGCCACAACCTTAAAGAATCAAGAAAGTCCTAAAGTGCAAGTGCAAGCCAATTTGGCTTCCAAAGAGGAGGATGTTAACTGCATGGGAAGGGGTAACTTCAACAATTATCAAGGCCCTAGGAACTTCAACAACAACAGCCGGCAATACAACAATTACCGGCCTAATCACAACCATCCCGGGTTCTCCAATTCTAACCCGGATAGTGTCTTGATCCCTCCCGCTTCCGCAAGCGCAGCCCCACCTCCTAATACTTCACAAGAGCCTCCACCCGGTTTTGCTCAACCTCCATAGCATAGAACCAAAATGATGTTTGAACAATTGCTTGGAAGGTTAAGTGGACTTGAGAGCACCGTGACATCCATTTCAAAGGATCAAAAGGTGCTAGAAGCACAAGTGTTCCAAAAGGCGGATGAGGCACAAAGGGATCCGGGAAAGCTTCCCGAAAGGACCGAGGACAACCCAAGAGGCCAAGTGCTGGCCATTACCTCAAGGAGTGGGCTGAGCATGAAAGATCCCCTACCCAAGGAGAATGACAAGGGAAAGCAAGTAGTGGTGGAGGAAGAACCATTGCAAGAAGAAGGAGGCAAGAGCAAAGATGATGAGCCAACATATGTGGCACCTCCTCCATACAAGCCACCATTACCTTTCCCACAATCACAAGCAAGAGCTCGGTTGGATAAACATTTCGGTAAATTCCTTGAGCTCATGTCTAAATGAAATATTAACATTCCGTTCATGGATGCAATTCTAGGTATCCCGGCCTATGGAAAATTTTTGAAAGAGATACTCTCCAACAGAAGGAAGTTGGAAGAGTATGGAGAAGTTAGAATGACAAAGAGGTCTTCCGAGTTAATTCAAATCATGAAGGAGGAGATGCCTCCTAAGCTGCGAGATCTGGGCTCTTTTTGAATGCCAATTGGAGTAGGAGAAGTCCAATATGAGGCCCTTTGTGACATTGGTGCTAGTGTAAACATAATCCCGCTTGCACTTTTCAAAAAGGTTGGGCTAGGAGAACCAAAGCCATTCAAGATGACACTCTACAAGGAGGACCGATCCATTACTCACCCCGTGGATATCCTAGAGGACATACCGGTTCAGCTTGGGAAGTTCTATGTGCCAATCGATTTCGTTGTTTTGGACATCCCGGCGGACTACCCGGTTTCTATCATTTTGGGAAGACCTTTTTTAGCCACCTCGGGATGCTTGGTCGATTTTCTGGCTTTTGACAGCTTGTGGCACGTGTCCCACAATCTCTTTGCCCGGCCCTTCCTCTTGATTGAGAATATAAGTGGTCCTGCAGGCTGTTGGAAAAGGACACCTCCCACATTCTCTCACACACACCTCATTCCATTGGAGGATAGACTTGGAGAACAAGAAAAACTCTCTCATTTTGGGGAAGAAGAACATCAAAACTTAGAGTGATAGTGAGTTTTTTAGTGATTTTGAGTGATTTTCAGAGTCTTTGGTTGAATAACTTTTGGAAGCTTTGTTAGAGACGTTTTGGAACTTCTTTTGAAGGGTTGTAAGTCTTGCTTAAACTTATATCCAGCTGAGATTTCTTGTTTTTACTTCCTTCTCTTTCATCATCAAGCTATGAAAACCATGTATGCTTGTGTGATGATTTTGGATCTTGAAATGCATGTTATTGGCAAGTTTATTGTGATTCTAGAGTGATGGATTGATGGTTATGGCTTGGTGATGATAGAATGGACTTGTATGTTCGTTTAGGATGATTCGTATGCACAAAACCTAACCCAGAAGGAAAAATCGACCTGTTCTTCAAGTAGATCGTCCGATTTTGTTATGATCCACCCGATTTTTCTCTTTGTTGTTCTTTATTTGATGAATCTGTATGTTAGGATGTAAGGTTGTTGAAATCCTAGTGTTTTTTAAGCGCAATATAGCTTAGGGTTACCTAATGCTAGCAAACTAAGTGAGGAAAGAGACCTACCCTGTGATTTCCGATCTTAGATACCTAAGATGATTGAACTCTAGGTAGTAGTGAGCCTCACAAGCCGCTATTGGACTGAGTGTGCTAGGATTGTTGTTTGAGACTTGCCTTTTCCGAGACTTACCCAGTAAGGAGAGGTTTGCCCCTTAAGTAGTGTCCGGTTTGTGTAGAATTCCCAATTTTAGCTCCTTGAGACTTACCCGGTAATAGGATTTTGGTGCGGGATTAGTGAAGCGTGAGACTTACCCGGTAATTGCTTCCATTAGAGAAACACCCTTTCCCAACACCGCAGCCTTGTCCTTAGAATCTTTAGAAGCTTGAGTACAATGCCATAACCGGAAATCTTGACCTCTAGAATCCACTTTTCTCTCTTTGATCACATATCTTGTGTTTGTGTCGCTTGTTTATTTTGCTCGCTTGCGTTGTTAGTTTGATTTATAACATTGCTTGATTTGTGATCTTTGCTTGATCACCACAAAAACCCAACCAAAAATATCTTGATTTTCATTTCTTTATTTCTTTCTCTTTTCCTAAACTAGATTCGCACTATCTATGATCACTTGTTTGACTTGATTTCACCTTAGTCTTCGTGTTCGACCTCGTAATACTATCCTTGCTACAAAACGACCCATACACTATGGGTTCGCTAGGTGTTAGGAACTTATATCGAGTTATAAATTATAAGATTTTTGTGCTATACATTTCAAGAGTAATAGGCTAAGATATGACATGATTTAGGAATGCAGAAAAACAGAGAATATTTTTGGTATTATGCTTCTAAAATTGGATCACCTTCATAGTCATGTTTCATAGCACTGGACAAGCAATCATGTATCAAATGACCCGAAGGCATGGAAAGACAATTATACCTAACTCGAAAGCATGCATGAAAGGTGAAAATGAAGAAGTCCAGATGATCATGAGAATATCAAATCTAGATGACTAAGTCTTACACATATGCAAATAGGTCACAAATACGTAGGAAAGAAAAGGCCAAGAAACGTTGTGATAGGGTGGGAATTTGTGTTCCCCCAAATGAGAGTGTTTTCTTTTTCTCCATGTCTATCCACAATGGAATGATAGAGAATGAGAGAGAATAATGTGTGAGAGTGTCCACTAGCAGCCTGCAGGACTGTTCGCTCCAAACGGTGTGTGCAAGCTTTAAATTTATAACCCTAGACTTAAGCTTAAAACAAGGATGCGAACCCGCAGTGTACGGGTCAATCGTAGTAAAAAGCAAGAAAATTCCAGGGGTCGATCACAAGGACTCGGTGAAACAAAGTCAATAACGGTAAGCTTCGTGAATACTAACCACAAGAGCAATTAACACGGTCAAAGATGAATAAGAAGTCAATAAAGCAAACATGCAATTCTAGGGATTAAAGCATCTAGTTGTGGTTCCAACTCAAGATCTATAGATAAGCGGACAAAGCTGAGATTTTTGCGTGGGGAAGGTGTTACTAAAGTGAAGTAGATCACCGGGTAACTCTCACTACACACTAATCCTAAACCGTAACTCCTATTACCGGGTAAGTCTAAAGGAATCAAGATAAAGAATTGTAACTTCAAACTAACGTACCATCTAAGGCAATAGAATCAACCTTTACCGGGTAAGTCTCAGGCTAACTCACAAAGATGGGACGGAAGCACACTCAAACCCCAATAAAGGATAAACCTTTATTACCTACACTTATGATCGTTGGTAAACAAACTAAGGAATTACCGGGTAAGTCTCATCCTAAGCTTGCTTTGAACCAGGAAAGGTATAATAAGAATAGGATTTGGCAAACTCTAACACTTAACTCTCGGTTTAGGATCAGATAAGTCACCTCGGTCAGCCAGTTTCCACCCCGGCCGAGATGTTCATCGACTGAGCGAGATGCTTAGGGTTAAGGTTAAAGACTCGAACTTTCAGGATCCTACTGGAATCTAAGATTATTCTATCATTGTTTGTCCCACAACCTTCAGCCAATCACCCTAGAATCACACAAGGAAATTAGCCACTCATCATCATTGTGAAAGTATTAAAGTATATGGGAAGAAAGTGAATATTTGAACAAGAAGAATTTAATGAAAAGACTTCAATAACTGAATCAAATATCACAACAAAAGCGTTCCTTGGATAGCAATCCAACAAGAGAAGACAACAAGTGAGGGAATTGAAGACAATCTTACAAAACCCTCCAAAAAGCTATAAAAGCTATAGACTTCAATCTTCCTTCAACCTTCAAAAAGGTTCTTCAAATCTCTCCCGACAGGAGTAGGCTGTTGCTGCTGCGTGCTATAAACCCTGATCGACGGTATAGCGTGATTGTATGCGGGGGTCCCGGATTTGTGGAAATCCAACCCTTTTTATAATAAAATAACCTTCCAAAGATAATAAATCTTAGAAAGATATTTTCCCATAAATATAGGTAAAATATATGATTCTGCATATCTCCTTCCTTCCAGGAGCAAAGCTCAAAAATATAAGATCACTTTCCAATTTTAAAAGATCTCATCCAAGAATAAAATATTCTCGCCGCGTCCTAGGTGTTCGCCTCGGTCGAGTCGGCGTCTCTGGATCACCTCGGTCGAGATGAATCTCTGGTCAACCGAGGTGAGTCACAACTGAATGTGAAATCTCTCAAAACTGGTCCAAAGTAAATCTTTAATCCATGGCTATGCTCCCTGGATGTAGCTCCAAATGACTCATGACTCCTTTTGTTCCTTTTTGATGCAAAACGTGCCACTTTACCTACAATTACAGCAAAACTAGGTGTAGACCTCGATTCTCGCAAAGGTAGATGAAATGGTAATATAATCACATAATATACATACAAACATGCACATTATGAAAGATAAAACGTCCAAACAAAACCCAAAATATAGACTATAATTCATGCTATCAAAATACCCCATACTTAGCCCTTGCTTGTCCCCAAGCAAGTTCCTCATATAAAAGACAAGATAGAATGGATTATAAGTCATGAAAATCAATGAAAAGTCTTTCAAAAACATTTTATGGTGTGCAACTATCATAGATCACTCTAAGAGAATACTTCATGGAATTTAAAAACTCAATATGCTCGAAACCTTTTATAAATATAGGAAAGTCGTTCATCTTTGCATAAAATCATAGAATGCATAATAAATCATAATTATCAAAATTAATCATGTATAATCCAGTTTAAACCGCTAAGTCAATCAACAAGCTCAAGGTCTCAAGGGCTTCCCAAAAGAAAGGTGAAGAAACGTGTAGGGTAGGGATGTGTGTAAGGTAATGTGGTGCTAGAATCCGGGAAAAGGATGAACTTCACTTTCACTTCGACTTGCAACATCTTCCACCAATAAGCTTTGCTTATTTCACACTTTTTTTCTTTTTACTTTACTTTTTGGGATGCATGGACAGAGGTGCACAATAACCGAAGCCTAGGAAATCTGCAATCATCAATTTCTCGAGATGCATCAAACCCTTGATGCACATACCATGACCCGTTAGGAATATCGCTCAATCCGACTTTGGCAAGACACAAACACCCGGCTATGTGAATGGTGCCGAGTTACTCATCTTCATGATTGACTTCCCCAAACCTAAAATTGCTTTCTAACACTTTCACTTCCAGCCACTTCTCAACTTTAACTCCACTTGCTTTCACCACTTCGCTTGCTTCCAAATTCCCGGATAGGTAAAGGGAGGCAAAATGTATATGAGGGGCTAAGCATGATCAAGAAGAAGAAAAAGAAGAGAATGAATTGCCTTGCTCTTTCCAAGAAGAAAGTGAGAGAACTTAACCTGCGGTGTCAACCTTCAAATTCAACATAATTTGGATAAAAACAAAGTATTAAACATGCTAATAATTTCAAACAAAGCATTTAGCAACTTAAACATATTATAAAACCTTTCAAACACATAAAGAATTTAAAACCAGTCAGTAAACAAGATCTTCACTGAGATCATATCCAGATAAGTAGCACAAAAATCGTTTTCGAAAACTCTCAGTTAACCCACCTCGGTCGAGGTGTTCTTGGTTCAACCGAGGTGAAGCACCTCGTTTGGCCAGAACTGACTCGGTCGAGGTCAAAAATTTTTTTTTTTTTTTTTTTTTTAAAACCATTTTTTTTTCAGTTTCGACGTTTTTCTCAATCAAATAACCTGTAGGTATGCATGTAATATCAGATAATCATATAAATGCAGAAGTGAAGCATAAATAAAATATCCGATGAAATAGAATGTCATACATCAAAAGTAGTCAAATAAGTACAAACACCCCATACTTGGGACACACTGTCCCAGTGGGTCAAATAAAAGTCTGAAAATGAGAGTACTCACCGGATAAATAGCTGAACTGCATAAAAATATAATAAAGAAAATCCTGCAGCTCCTCAATAGTCTCGATCCGGCGGTGGTGGTGGTGGTACGTACGGATACTGAGTCGGATCGAAAGGATAGCCCATGACACGCTCGAACTGAAGCTGGGCCATGATGTGCTGATAGTGCTGCCGCTCCTGCATCTCGCGGATATCCAGCGATAATGCAGCATACGAGTAAATAACCTGATCCGTCAGGTCATCGATCCGTCTGTGAGCAGCTCGATCTCTCACTCCATGCCTCCTGCGTCTAGCAGGTCTGACTGGAGAAGTCTCAGCTGGTGCAGGCTTTGTCTCCTCCTCATCATCCAAGTCGATGATCGGTGGCGCGCTCGTACCTGCAGTATCCGTCCCTGTATCCATCGGGACTCCACCATCTCTCTCATCTACCGTCTCCTCGTCGTCGTCATCCTCCTCCTCCTCGGCCTCAGCTGGGGCAGCTGCTGCCTCCCTATGATCCTCCATCAGCGGAGCCCAAGCTGTCTGCCAGTAATGCGGATCGAAAACTGTGAACTGTGCAGACCAGCGGATCCCCTGTGGAGCAGTCCGCTCCCATGGCATAGCAACAAATGGAGTGGTCAGACCACGGGGAACTAGAATCCTCCGTGTGATCATCTCCTGTAATCCAAGCGGCTTCGGAGCCGCCACCATCGTACATACACTGAGGTCCATCCCGTGATAAGCACCAATATGGGTGACTAGACCTCCGCAGCAAATGTCTCCCTTCGCTTTAGCCTTGATCTTGTGCAGGTCCTCTGCCAAGATCAAGCCAAAGTGTGGGAAACCCCCCGTGACCATACAGTAAAGGCTGAAGAGCTCGCCCTGTCGGATCTTCTGGGGCGTCTCAGTACGCGCCAGAAGTGTCTCGCTGAATATCCTATGCGCTAATCTGAAGGCCGGGTGGAAGATGACCTTCTCCCTGGAATCTCCAGGGCGCCATCTGTCTGCATGCTCGGTAATATGGGCAATCTGCCCCCAGAACTCCCTAGCTACGGATCGGGAGGGGAAGTCGGTGGCGGTGGGCTCAGAAAAGCCGAAAATCTCTCTCCAAATCTCTAAGGGAACAATGAAGTTCCGGTTCATCAATCGGTACTTCACAGACTGGTCTGTGGGGAGGTAGGAGAAGGAGCTAACGAACTCTAAGGTCGGCTCCAGATAGGCTGGGGCTCGGATCTCAGTAAACTGATCCAGCCCAACAGTGGCAATCATCCTCCTAAGGTCACCATCTAACCCTAGGCAATCGAAAGCTGACACGTCCAGAAAACGTGGTGCGATAACTGGACGGCTAGCTATGCGCTCATAGTCTACCCGGCATCTCTCGTGGATCACCGGGCGGTAAGGACGGGAAGAAGAAGAAGGAGGAGGGGAAGGTGAGAATCTGTCTCTGCGGGCTAGGCGACGATCGGAACTCATTTTCTCTCAATACTGTCAGACCACCTCGGTCACTGACAAGACTCAGAAATCACCTCGGTCGAGATGCAGTTCGACCGGACCGAGGCGCAGCAGTTACGATTCCAATTCTCAGAAATTCAGTTCTTTTCCCCCAAAAATCACTACAATTGCTTCCTAAGGGGTGCTTAAGCCTTTTCTCAGCAGAATCAGGGGCAACCAAAGCCCAAATCGAAGCGAATGAACGAGTTAGGGTTTCGACTGTTTTTACCTCGTTTCGGTCGATTCGTTCGATTTCTTTGCAGATCTGTTTTTGCAATCGGTTCCTCTACCCTTCAATCGCAGTTTAGAAGCGGAAATCTTCGAAAACGAGCAAGAAACGAGAGAGAGCGAAGTGGACTGTCGCCGCGGTCGAGATGAAGAAGGTAAAAAGTAAAAAACTGAAAATTTTTTTTCTTTTTATACTGCTCCTGGATCTGCTGTCACCTCGGGCGAGATGGTCTCGACTGGACCGAGGTGGTACGGACCGAGGTGGTTCTGCAGAAAACCCTAGTCGCCTCGGTTGCTCAAGAATTAACTCGGTCGAGGTGCTCTGACAGTAACCGAGATGCTTCTGTCTTCTCAAAATCTCGAACTTCTGTCCTTCCAGTTATGCTCCTTCCTTAGATATTCCCTGTTGTCTGTCCAGAATGCCAAAAACAAAGCAAAGCAAAGGAAAAACAAAAACTATCTAAGCTAGACTAGAAAACGGGAAAAAGAAAGCAACACCTTGGGTTGCCTCCCAAGAAGCGCTTGGTTTAAGGTCGCTAGCTGGACCATGATGCGTCTCAAACGAGGTGGGAGGTGCCCTCACCCCATACTTCACCTCCATCGTGGGGTGAAGTAAGTAAATCCATCAAACGCTCCAACAAGTGTAAGTGCTCATCGGGGAATGAATCGTCTATGGGTGGGTCATCCGTCTCGCGGGAAGATTCCGGTAGCCGGCTGAGGTGGTCCGCAACTGAGTTCTCGGATCCCTTCTTATCGCAGATCTCTAGGTCAAACTCATGAAGCAAGAGAATCCATCGAATAAGGCGCGGCTTGGCATCTTTCTTAGCCAACAAGTAACGAATGGTTGCGTGGTCGGTGTAGACAATGACCTTCGCCCCTACTAGATAGGAACGAAACTTCTCGAAAGCATATACAACCGCCAATAACTCCTTCTCGGTGGTAGCGTAGTTGCGTTGTCCTTCATCTAGCGTCTTGCTAGCATAATAAATGGCGGTGGTCCATCCATCCTTCTTCTGTCCAAGCACCGCTCCTATGGCTACATCACTAGCGTCACACATGACCTCAAAGGGCAAGGTCCAATCAGCAGGTTGGATAATGGGAGCGGAGATCAATGATAGCATGAATTATAGTCTATATTTTGGGGTTTGTTTGAACGTTTTATCTTCAATAATCTGCATGTTTGTATGTACATTATGTGATTTTACTGCCATTTCATCTACCTTTGCGAGAATCGAGGTCTACACCTAGTTTCGTTGTAATTGCAGATAATATGGTACGTTTTGCATCAAAAAGGAGCAAAAGAAGTCAAGAGTCATTTGGAGCTACATCCAGGAAGCATAGCCATGGATTAAGGATTTACTTTGGGCCAGTTTTGAGAGATTTCACATTCAGTTGTGACTCACCTCGGTTGACCAGAGATTCATCTCGACCGAGGTGATCCAGAGACGCCGACTCGACCGAGGCGAACACCTAGGACGCGGCGAGAATATTTTATTCTTGGCTGAGATCTTTTAAAATTGGAAAGTGATCTTATATTTTTGGGCTTGGCTCCTGAAGGAAGGAGATATGCAGAATCATATATTTTACCTTTATTTATGGGAAAATATCTTTCTAAGATTTATTATCTTTGGAGGGTTATTTTCCTATATAAAGGGTTGGATTTCCACAAATCCAACAGCTCGCATACCACGAAAGGAGATCCGCTATCAGCGCAAGAGAGTTGAAGAACCTTTTTGAAGGTTGAAGGAAGATTGAAGTTCATAGCTTTTATAGCTTTATTGAAGGGTTTTGTAAGACTGTCTTCAATTCCCTCAATTGTTGTCTTGTCTTGTTGGATTATTATCCAAAGAACGCTTTGTTGTGATATTTGATTCAGTTATTGAAGTCTTTTCATTAAATTCTTCTTTGTTCAAATATTCACCTTCTTCCCTTAAATTTAATACTTTCATTATGATGATGAGTGGCTAATTTCCTTGTGTGATTCTAGGGTGATTGGCTGAAGGTTGTGGGAAAAACAATGATAGAATAATCTTAGATTCCAGTAGGATCCTGAAAGTTCGAGTCTTTAACCTTAACCCTAAGCATCTCGTTCGGTTGATGAACATCTCGGCCGGGGTGGAATTCTTCTGACCGAGGTGACTTATCTGATCCATAACTGAGAGTTAAGTGTTGGAGTTTGCCAAATCCTATTCTTATTACACCTTTCCTGGTTCAATGCAAGCTTAGGATGAGACTTACCCGGTAATTCCTTAGTTTGTTTACCAATGATCATAAGTGTAGGTAATAAAGGTTTATCCTTTATTGGGGTTTGAGTGTGCTTCCATCCCACCTTTGTGAGTTAGCCTGAGACTTACCCGGTAAAGGTTGATTCTATTCCCTTAGATGGTGTGTTAGTTTGAGGTTATAGTTCTTTATCTTGATTCCTTGAGACTTACCCGGTAATAGGAGTTACGGTTTAGGATTAGTGTGTAGTGAGACTTACCCGGTGATCTACTCCACTTTAGAAACGCCTTCCCCACGCAAAAATCTCAGCTTTGTCTGCTTATCTATACATCTTGAGTTGGAACCACAACTAGATGCTTTAATCCCTAGAATTGCATATTTGCTTTATTGACTTCTTATTCATCTTTGATTGTGTTAATTGCTCTCGTGGTTAGAATTGACATAGCATACCGTATTGACTTTGTTTCATCGAGTCCTTGTGATCGACCCCTGGAATTTTCTTGCTTTTACTACGATTGACCCGTACACTACGGGTTCGCATCCTTGTTTTAAGCTTAAGTCTAGGGTTATAAATTTAAAGCTTGCACACACCGTTTGGAGCGAACAAGTTTTTGGCGCCGTTGCCGGGGACTTGGTCTAGACCGAGCCGGTACGGTTTGCTCTTGGGGCATTTGCCCCGTTTTGTCTAACCACTCTACTTGAGCGACTTTCGCAGGTTCTTTCTTAGGTATATGCGAAGAACCCGCGCTGGGAAGGAAATCGTTCCTTACGATCCCGAACCAGAAAAGACATACAAGAGACGCTTAAGAGAAGCAAAGATGGCCCAACAAGACGATCGCGATCTTGCGGCCCAATTGAGAGAGACGCAGGAGCTGCTGCGCCTCAGCAAGGAAGAACTCATGCAAGAGAAAGAGGAGAATCGCACCAGGACTGCAGCAATCGAAGCTGAGATTGCTGTCATTCGGAACCAGATTCTACTTCGACCGAGGGAGGATCCTCCTGTTGATCCTCGACCGATGCATGATCCAGTAATTGATCCTCGACCGAGGCAGATTCCAGTACCCAACGCCCCGGCCGAGGTACTTCCACCTCAGATACCAGTCCGAGATGTTCTTCTTGCAGGAATTCCACAAACCCTAGGTCAAAGGATGGACCCTAATCAACAATTGAGGCGTCCAGGAGTGAACCTAGGAGATCCAGCAGATCATGACTACGAACTTCGACCACAAGTTCTAGCCATGATTCGCCAATGCCAATTCGGAGGGCTAGAGAAGGAGTCGCTGCATCAACATCTTCAAAACTACGAGATCTTGATGGAAACCTTGCGACCTCCCAGAATTGAGAACAACAACTACAAGCTAAGACCTTTTTACTTTTCTTTAAAAGATAGAGCTCTTACTTGGTATCAATCTCTTCCTCCAGGAAAAATTAGCACATGGGAAGAGATGACCACGGAATTCTTGACCAAATTCTTCCCACCCTCGAAGACCGCTGAAATGAGAGGGAAGATCAATGCTTTCATCATGAAGGACAAGGAGAGCTTGTCCAAGTCTTGGGAGCGGTTCAAGGATATCCTTTTGGATTGCCCACATCATGGGATTCCAAAGATCGAGTTGTTGGAGATCTACTTCAAAGGGCTGGACGGAAGCACCCAGTTCAATCTCCAACTACTCTCCGCCGGTACCTTCATGGACATGGCGATTGACGAGGCTTGGGACTTCATCGAGAAGCAAGCTTTGCACATGGAGAAATACACCCACCAAGGAGCTGAAGGTGGAGTTAAAAGAGTCAACTTTCAAGAGACTCAACCCAACAATAATCAACTCACGTCATTGAAGAATGACGTGAAGCAATTGAAGGAGCTCTTAATGGCTCAAACTAAGAAGGAAGAGCAAGGGCAAAGGAACAACAACAACAATAACGGGTACCGTAACAACAACAACGGACCCCGAAACAACAACTACAACAACAACAACAGAGGATCCAATAGCAACAACTGGAGGGCGAATAACCAAAACCACGGTAACAACCATTCAAACTCCAACTCTAACGATTCCTCTAACCCTTTCCTCTCTTCTCCTTCTTCTTCTTCTACTCCATTAAAGAGCCAAGGGCAAGGATCAAGTTCGTCTCAGCCGGAAAAGAAGGACGCAGTCCTGGAGGCAATCTTGATCAAGCTTAGTGCTATGGAGAATTCTATGACTTCATTTTCGAGGGCCCAAAAGTCCTTCGAACAACAACTTGCTAATAGGGCGAATGAAGCGCCAAGAGATCCAGGGAAGCTTCCAGCAAAGACGGAAACTAACCCTAAGGGCCAGTGCATGGCCATAACGACGAGGAGTGGACTCAAAACTGCAGATCCAGTACCTCGCTCGATGCAGACCACCTCGGTCCAGACCCAGTCGAAGAACACCTCGACCGAGATGCCAACCGAGGCGGAGCAACAGAAAGCAGGAGGAACGACAGAAACTTATGTTCCACCTCCTGCATATAAACCACCACTTCCATTCCCTTAGTCCAGAGCCAGAGCACATCTTGACAAGCACTTCGGTAAGTTTCTTGACTTGATGAATAAGCTACATATTAACATTCCCTTCCTTGATGCCATTCTAGGTATGCCCGCCTATGGGAAGTTCTTAAAAGAAATCTTATCAAGGAAGAGGAAGCTGGAGGATGTTGGTGAAGTTAGGATGACATCTAAATCTTCGGAGCTTATCAAGATCATGAAAGAAAAGATGCCACCTAAGTTAAGAGATCCCGGCTCATTTTGCATTCCCATTCAGGTTGGGGATGTCACTTGTGAAGCCCTTTGTGATCTAGGAGCCAGCGTGAGCATCATCCCGCTGGAGTTGTGCACTAAGATCGGTCTTGGAGAGCCCAAACCGGTCAAGTTTCGACTTTACATGGCGGATCGCTCCATTACCCATCCCGTGGGCATCTTGGAGGACGTTCCGGTCAAATTAGGTAACTTCTATCTACCCATAGATTTTGTCGTACTTGACATTCCCGCAGATTATCCAGTACCTATTATTCTCGGGAGGCCATTTCTAGCAACTTCGGGTTGCAACGTTGATTGCAAGAACGCCAAGTTGAAATTCAACGTTGGTGGCGATGAGGTGGAGTTCGCACTACTTGCAGCCATGAAAGGGGAGCAACTGACCGATGATATCTTCAACATCTACGATGAAGAAGAATCAAGAGAATTGGTGAGCTCTATCCTTATTAACGATCCACTCGAAAGAGTTATTAGCTTCAGTTTAATGGAGGAAGGTATAGATGCTTCTTGTGATGCAGATATACGGAGCTTGAAGGCACTGGAAGAGGATCCAGGAGCTAAAACTGAGAAGCTAATCCAGGAGACGAAGATCTCCAGTCTCGGACCCAGTAGCAGTACCTCGACCGAGGCACTTTCTGGACTGAGCGAGGCGACCGAAGAACACCTCGGTCAACACCTTTGCGCCTCGACCGAGGTCGATAGTGAGATGACGTCAACTGAGATTGCTGAGAATAACGATTTTCTTACTCCCTTCTCTGATATTCACCCACAGTTGGCGGATCATTCCCTCCACCAACTTTCTGATAATAAAGGTCCTTGGTATGCTGACATTGTGAATTATCTTGTTTGCTAGGAAATACCACCCGGATTGACGTACTCTCAAAAGAAGAGATTCTTCAAAGAAGTACGACATTACTACTGGGATGAGCCGCTGCTATTCAAGCGCGGACCGGATGGGATGCTTCGAAGGTGCATCCCGGAAGATGAAGTTAATAGCGTCATAAGGCATTGTCATTCACTTCCTTGTGGAGGGCATGCTAGCACCGATAAAACATGCGCTAAGATATTGCGTTCCGGTTTCTTTTGGCCTACATTATTTAAGGATGTGCAATCTTTTGTTGTTTCTTGTGATGCATGCCAAAGAACAGGGAATTTATCAAGGAGGAACGAGATGCCACTTAATAACATCCAAGAAGTGGAAATCTTTGATGTATGGGGGATAGACTTCATGGGACCTTTCCCATCCTCCGGGGGAAACCTCTACATTCTCCTTGCGGTTGATTACGTCTCTAGATGGGTTGAAGCCATTGCTTCTCCCACTAACGACGCCAAGGTGGTTGTGAAGTTCTTGAATAGAACTATCTTTCCACGATTTGGAACTCCACGCATCATCATCAGCGATGGAGGAACACATTTCATCAACCGGAAGTTTAAGGCACTTCTATCGAAGTATGGGGTAACCCACAAGGTATCAACCGCTTATCACCCTCAAACTAGTGGACAGGTCGAGATCTCGAATAGAGAAATCAAGGCAATTTTGGAGAAAACCGTCTCTAGAACGAGGAAGGATTGGTCCATGAAATTGGACGATGCTCTTTGGGCGTACAGGACCGCATTTAAGACTCCCATAGGTACCACCCCTTATAATTTGGTATATGGGAAGTCTTGCCATTTGCCCGTTGAATTGGAGCACAAGGCGTATTGGGCTATCAAATGGTTGAACTTTGACATCAAGGAGGCTGGTGAGAAACGACTATTGGAGCTTAACGAGCTGGAAGAGCTGCGATTGAAAGCCTATGAGAATGCCAAAATCTACAAGGAAAGAACGAAGAGATGGCATGACAAGCGTATCGTTCCAAAGGAGCTTAACGAGGGAGATCTAGTTCTACTCTTCAACTCCCGCCTCCGTCTTTTTCCAGGTAAGTTGAAATCTAGATGGACCGGGCCTTACGTTGTGAAACATGTTTTACCTCATGGTGCAGTTGAGATATGGGGCGAAACTAGCGGAAATTTCAAGGTCAACGGTCATCGACTTAGGAAGTACCAACCGGAAACGCCGGTTGAGGAGGTTGTACCAATCTACCTCGTTTGAGGCGCATTATGGTCCAGCTAGCAACCTTAAATCAAGCGCTTCTTGGGAGGCAACCCAAGGTATTGCTCTCTTTTCCCGTTTTCTAGTCTAGCTTAGATAGTTTTTGTTTTTGCTTTGCTTTGCTTTGTTTTTGGCGTTCTGGACAGACAACAGGGAATATCTAAGGAGGAGCACAACTGGAAGGACAGAAGTTCGAGATTCTGAGAAGACAGAAAGACCTCGGTCACTGTCAGAGCACCTCGACCGAGTTGATTCTTGAGCAACCGAGGCGACTAGGGTTTCTGCAGAACCGCCTCGGTCCATACCATCTCGGGCCAGTCGAGACCATCTCGACCGAGGTGACAGCAGATCCAGTAACGGTATAAAAAGGGGAAAAATTACTTTTCACATTTTTTTACCTACCTCGACCGCGGCGACAGATCCATTTCGCTCACTCGCGATTCTTGCTCGTTTTCGACGTTTTCTGTTTCCAAACCGAGATTGAAGGGTAGAGGAGTCGATTGCAACTACAGATCTGCAAGAAGTTCAAGCAACTTGGCCGGAACGAGGTAAAAACGATCAAAAACCTAAACTCGTTCGTTTACTGCAATTTGGGCTTTGGTTGCCCTTGAATCTGTTGAGGAAAGATTTAAGTACCCCTTAGGAAGCATCGGTAGTGATTTTTGGGGGAAAAGAACTGAAATTCAGAGAGTTGAAATCGCGACTGTCTTCGCCTCGGTCCAGTCGACCTGCACCTCGGTCGAGGCGATTCTTGGAGTTTGTCAGTCGACCGAGGTAGTCTGACAGTACAGTTTGAAGATGAGTTCTGACAGATTGTTAGCCCTTAGAGATAGATCCTCTCCTTCCCCTTCTTCTTCCTCATCCCGACCTTCTATCCCGGTGATTCACGAGAGACACCGGGTAGATTATGATCGTATTGCTAGTCGTCCAGTTATCGCTCCTAGATTTCTGGACGTTTCTGCCTTTGATTTTCTCCACGTAGATGGAGAGCTTAGGAGGATGATCACCACCGTCGGGCTGGATCAGTTTACTGAGATCCGAGCCCCAGCCTACCTTGAGCCGACCCTCGAGTTTGTCAGTTCCTTCACTTACCTCCCCACAAAGAGGGCTGTGAAGTACCGGTTGATGAACCGGAACTACTTAGTACCTCTAGACCACTGGAGAGACATCTTTGGTTTCCCTACCCCCACTGCTGTAGATTTCCCGACCCGAGCTGTAGCTAGAGAGTTCTGGGGTCAGATCGCCCACATTACAGAGCACGCAGATAGGTGGTGCCCTGGTGATTCCAGGGCGAAGCTTATTTATCATCTAGCTTTTCGGTTGGTACACAAGATCTTCAGCGAGACGCTTCTGGCGCGTACTGAGACGCCCCAGAAGGTCCGACAGGGGGAGCTCTTCTCTTTGTACTGCATGGTCACAGGTGGATACCCTGACTTTGGATTGATGCTGGCAGAGGATCTGCACAGGATCAAGGCCAAAGGGAAGGGAGATATATGCTGCGGAGGGATAGTGACCCATATCGCTAGGTATCAGGATATGGATCTGAGTAGGTGTACCATGGTGGCGGCTGCCAAGCCGCTCGGACTTCAGGAGATGATTACACGGAGGATTCTAGTTCCCCGTGGTTTGACTACACCCTACGTCGCTATGCCATGGGAGCTGACTGCACCTCAGGGCATCAGATGGTCTGCACAGTTCTCTGTCTTTGATCCACACTACTGGCAGACAGCATGGGCTCCACTTATGGAGGATTACAGAGAGGCAGCAGCTGCCCCTGCTGAGGCTGAGGAGGAGGTTGAGGATGAGGACGACGATGATGATGATACAGTAGATGAGAGAGGAGGTGGCGTCCCGATGGACACAGGTACAGATACAGCTGGGACGAGCGCGCCACCTATTATTGATTTGGATGATGACGAGGAGGACACTGAGCCGGCGCCAGCTGAGGCGTCTCCAGTCAGACCTGCTAGACGCAGGAGGCGTGGAGTTAGGGACAGAGCTGCACACCGACGGATCGATGACCTGACGGATCACGTTATCGACTCATATGCTGCACTTTCGCTGGATATCCGCGAGATGCAGGAGCGGCAGCATCATCAGCACATGATGACTCAGCTACAGTTTGAGCGTATCATGGGCCATCCCTATGACCCGACTCAGTACCCCTACATACCACCACCACCACCGGATCGAGACTACTGAGGAGCTGCAGGACTTTATTATTATATCTTTTTTATGCAGTTCGGCTTTTAT
This sequence comes from Fagopyrum homotropicum, assembly GCA_033239125.1. Taxonomy (NCBI): domain Eukaryota; kingdom Viridiplantae; phylum Streptophyta; class Magnoliopsida; order Caryophyllales; family Polygonaceae; genus Fagopyrum; species Fagopyrum homotropicum. The sequence continues at coordinate 69,137,102 of BSWB01000005.1, forward strand.
TCGGTGAGTTCTCTTGTTTAGACTTTTATTATACCCACTGGGACAGTGTGTCTCAAGTATGGGGTGTTTGTTATTTGACTATTTGACTACGTGATGTATTCGACTACTTTTGATGTATTATATTTATCGGATATTTTCATATTTATGCTTCATTTGCCTTTATATGATTATCTGATATTACATGCATACCTACAGGTTATTTGATTGAGAAAAACGTCGAAACCGAAAAAAAAAAAAAATGGTTTTAAAAAATTTTTTGACCTCGACCGGGGAGATTCTGGCCAAACGAGGTGTTTCACCTCGGTTGAACCAGGAACACCTCGACCGAGGTGTGTTAACTGAGAGTTTTCGAAAGCGATTTTGTGTTACTTATCTGGATATGATCTCAGTGAAGATCTTGTTTACTGACTGGTTTTAGATTCTTTATGTGTTTGAAAGGTTTTATAATATGTTTAAGTTGCTAAATGCTTTGTTTGAAATTATTGGCATGTTTAATACTTTGTTTTTATCCAAATTATGTTGAATTTGAAGGTTGACACCGCAGGTTAAGTTCTCTCACGTTCTTCTTGGAAAGACCAAGGCAATTCATTCTCTTCTTCTTCTTCTTCTTGATCATGCTTAGCCCCTCATATACATTTTGCCTCCCTTTACCTATCCGGGAATTTGGAAGCAAGCAAAGTGGTGAAAGCAAGTTAAAGTTGAGAAGTGGGCTGGAAGTGAAAGTGCTAGAAAGTAATAATAGGTTTGGGGAAGTCAATCATGAAGATGAGTAACTCGGCACCATTCATATAGCCGGGTGTTTGTGTCTTGCCAAAGTCGGATTGAGCGATATTCCTAACGGGTCATGGTATGTGCATCAAGGGTTTGATGCATCTCAAGAAATTGATGATTGCAGATTTCCTAGGCTTCGGTTATTGTGCACCTCTGTCCATGCATCCCAAAAAGTAAAGTAAAAGAAAAGTGCGAAATAAGCAAAGCTTATTGGTGGAAGGTGTTGCAAGTCAAAGTGAAAGTGAAGTTCATCCTTTTCCCGGATTCCAGCACCACATTACCTTACATACATCCCTACCCTACACGTTTCTTGACCTTTTCTTTTGGGAAGCCCTTGAGACCTTGAGCTTGTTGATTGACTTAGCGGTTTAAATCGGATTATACATGATTAATTTTGATAATTATGATTTATTATACATTCTATGATTTTATGCAAAGATGAACGACTTTCCTATATTTATAAAATGTTTTGATCATGTTGAGTTTTTAAATTCCAGGAAGTACTCTCTTAGAGTGATCTATGGTAGTTGCACACCATAAAATGTTTTTGAAAGGCTTTTTCATTGATTTTCTTGACTTATAATCCATTCTATCTTGTCTTCTATATGCGGAACTTGCTTGGGGACAAGCAAGGGCTAAGTATGGGGTATTTTGATAGCATGAATTATAGTCTATATTTTGGGGTTTGTTTGAACGTTTTATCTTCAATAATCTGCATGTTTGTATGTACATTATGTGATTTTACTGCCATTTCATCTACCTTTGCGAGAATCGAGGTCTACACCTAGTTTCGTTGTAATTGCAGGTAATATGGTACGTTTTGCATCAAAAAGGAGCAAAAGAAGTCAAGAGTCATTTGGAGCTACATCCAGGAAGCATAGCCATGGATTAAGGATTTACTTTGGGCCAGTTTTGAGAGATTTCACATTCAGTTGTGACTCACCTCGGTTGACCAGAGATTCATCTCGACCGAGGTGATCCAGAGACGCCGACTCGACCGAGGCGAACACCTAGGACGCGGCGAGAATATTTTATTCTTGGCTGAGATCTTTTAAAATTGGAAAGTGATCTTATATTTTTGGGCTTGGCTCCTGAAGGAAGGAGATATGCAGAATCATATATTTTACCTTTATTTATGGGAAAATATCTTTCTAAGATTTATTATCTTTGGAGGGTTATTTTCCTATATAAAGGGTTGGATTTCCACAAATCCAACAGCTCGCATACCACGAAAGGAGATCCGCTATCAGCGCAAGAGAGTTGAAGAACCTTTTTGAAGGTTGAAGGAAGATTGAAGTTCATAGCTTTTATAGCTTTATTGAAGGGTTTTGTAAGACTGTCTTCAATTCCCTCAATTGTTGTCTTGTCTTGTTGGATTATTATCCAAAGAACGCTTTGTTGTGATATTTGATTCAGTTATTGAAGTCTTTTCATTAAATTCTTCGTTGTTCAAATATTCACCTTCTTCCCTTAAATTTAATACTTTCATTATGATGATGAGTGGCTAATTTCCTTGTGTGATTCTAGGGTGATTGGCTGAAGGTTGTGGGAAAAACAATGATAGAATAATCTTAGATTCCAGTAGGATCCTGAAAGTTCGAGTCTTTAACCTTAACCCTAAGCATCTCGTTCGGTTGATGAACATCTCGGCCGGGGTGGAATTCTTCTGACCGAGGTGACTTATCTGATCCATAACTGAGAGTTAAGTGTTGGAGTTTGCCAAATCCTATTCTTATTACACCTTTCCTGGTTCAATGCAAGCTTAGGATGAGACTTACCCGGTAATTCCTTAGTTTGTTTACCAATGATCATAAGTGTAGGTAATAAAGGTTTATCCTTTATTGGGGTTTGAGTGTGCTTCCATCCCACCTTTGTGAGTTAGCCTGAGACTTACCCGGTAAAGGTTGATTCTATTCCCTTAGATGGTGTGTTAGTTTGAGGTTATAGTTCTTTATCTTGATTCCTTGAGACTTACCCGGTAATAGGAGTTACGGTTTAGGATTAGTGTGTAGTGAGACTTACCCGGTGATCTACTCCACTTTAGAAACGCCTTCCCCACGCAAAAATCTCAGCTTTGTCTGCTTATCTATACATCTTGAGTTGGAACCACAACTAGATGCTTTAATCCCTAGAATTGCATATTTGCTTTATTGACTTCTTATTCATCTTTGATTGTGTTAATTTCTCTCGTGGTTAGAATTGACATAGCATACCGTATTGACTTTGTTTCATCGAGTCCCTGTGATCGACCCCTGGAATTTTCTTGCTTTTACTACGATTGACCCGTACACTGCGGGTTCGCATCCTTGTTTTAAGCTTAAGTCTAGGGTTATAAATTTAAAGCTTGCACACACCGTTTGGAGCGAACAATCAACGCTTCCTTAATCCTGTAAAAAGCATCAAGACACTCCTGCGAAAACTCAAAAACAACATCTTTATTCAAGAGGTTAGTTAGAGGTTTAGAAATCTTAGAGAAGTCCTTGATGAATCTCCTGTAGAAACCTGCATGCCCGAGAAAACTCCTCACACCTTTAACAGAACAAGGAGGAGGGAGCTTCTCAATAGTCTCGATCTTAGCTCGATCGACCTCAATTCCTCGATTAGAAACGAGGTGTCCTAGTACAATGCCTTCATTAACCATAAAATGACACTTCTCCCAATTCAAGACGAGATTAGTGTCTTCACATCTTTTAAGCACTAGCGAAAGGTTAGATAGGCAATTATCAAAAGAGGAACCATATACAGAAAAATCATCCATGAATACCTCCATGATCTCCTCTATGTACTCGGAAAAGATAGCCATCATGCATCGCTGGAAGGTAGCTGGTGCATTGCACAACCCAAATGGCATCCTCCGATAGGCAAACGTCCCTCATGGACAAGTGAAAGTGGTCTTCTCCTGATCATCCGGATGGATAGGAATCTGGAAGAATCCACTATAGCCGTCCAAGTAACAAAAGTGCGAATGCTGGGCCAGCCGCTCGAGCATCTGATCGATGAAGGGAAGTGGAAAATGGTCCTTCCGTGTGGCCGTGTTCAGCTTCCTGTAATCGATGCAAACCCTCCAGCCCGTAACGGTCCTAGTTGGGATCAACTCGTTGTTCTTATTCGTCACAACGGTCATCCCTCCTTTCTTCGGAACGACATGCACCGGGCTAACCCACTTGCTATCCGAGATAGGATAAATAATACCTGCATCCAACAACTTAAGAACTTCCTTCTTCACAACCTCTTTCATGATCGGATTTAACCGTCTTTGAGGTTCCCGTGAAGTCTTATGATTATCTTCCATCAGAATTCTATGCATGCAGAAAGAAGGTTTAATGCCAATAAGATCATCCGTGGTATAACCTATAGCCTTTCGATGCTTTCTCAAGACATGCATTAATTTAGACAATTCAGATTCGGTAAGGGAAGCACTAACAATAACGGGATAAGTAGAATCCGGTCCAAGAAAGATATACCTCAAGTGACTAGGGAGTTGCTTAAGCTCCACAACTGGGGGTGCTTTCTGAGAGGGATCCTTGCTTCCTCTTTCCAGTGGAGTGGTGTCAGAAACTGGACTCGATGAAGTCTCAGTTAGAATCGTCTCGCCATCGACCTCGGTCGAGGCGCAGAGGCGTTGACCGAGGTGTTCTTCAGTCGCCTCGCTTAGCCCAGAAAGTGTCTCGGTCGAGGTACTGCTGCTGGAACCGAGGTTGGAGATCTTCGTCTCCTGGATTAGCTTCTCAGTTTTAGCTCCTGGATCCTCTTCTAGTGCCTTCAAGCTCCGTATATCTGCATCACAAGAAGCATCTATACCTTCCTCCATTAAACTGAAGCTAATAACTCTTTCGAGTGGATCGTTAATAAGGATAGAGCTCACCAATTCTCTTGATTCTTCTTCATCGTAGATGTTGAAGATATCATCAGTTAGCTGCTCCCCTTTCATGGCTGCAAGTAGTGCGAACTCCACCTCATCGCCACCAACGTTGAATTTCAACTTGGCGTTCTTGCAATCCACGTTGCAACCCGAAGTTGCTAGAAATGGCCTCCCGAGAATAATAGGAACAGGATAATCTGCGGGAATGTCAAGTACAACAAAATCTATAGGTAGATAGAAGTTACCTAACTTGACCGGAACGTCCTCCAAGATGCCCACAGGATGGGTAATGAAGCGATCCGCCATATAAAGTCGAATCTTGACCGGCTTGGGCTCTCCAAGACCGATCTTCGTGCATAGCTCCAGCGGGATGATGCTCACGCTGGCTCCTAGATCACAAAGGGCTTCGCAAGTGACATCCCCAACTTGAATGGGAATGCAAAACGAGCCGGGATCTCTCAACTTAGGTGGCATCTTTTCCTTCATGATCTTGATAAGCTCCGAAGATTTAGATGTCATCCTAACTTCACCAACATCCTCCAGCTTCCTCTTCCTTGATAAGATTTCTTTTAAGAACTTCCCATAGGCGGGCATACCTAAAATAGCATCAAGGAAAGGAATATTAATATGTAGCTTATTCATCAAGTCAAGAAACTTACCAAAGTGCTTGTCTAGATGTGCTCTGGCTCTGGACTGAGGGATTGGAAGTGGTGGTTTGTATGCAGGAGGTGGAATATAAGTTTCAGTCGTCCCTCCTGCTTTCTGTTGCTCCACCTCGGTTGGCATCTCGGTCGAGGTGTTCTTCGACTAGATCTGGACCGAGGTGGTCTGCGTCGAACGAGGTACTGGATCTGCAGTTTTAAGTCCACTCCTCGTTGTTATGGCCATGCACTGGCCCTTAGGGTTAGTTTCCGTCTTTGCTGGAAGCTTCCATGGATCTCTTGGCGCTTCATTCGCCCTACTAGCAAGTTGTTGTTCGAAGGACTTTTGGGCCCTCGAAAATGAAGTCATAGAATTCTCCATAGCGCTGAGCTTGATCAAGATAGCCTCCAGAACTGCGTCTTTCTTTTCTAGTTGAGACGAACTTGATCCTTGCCCTTGGCTCTTTAATGGAGTAGAAGAAGAAGAAGGAGAAGAGAGGAAAGGGTTAGAGGAATCGTTAGAGTTGGAGTTTGAATGATTGTTACCGTGATTTTGGTTATTCGCCCTCCAGTTGTTGCTATTGGATCCTCTATTGTTGTTGTTGTAGTTGTTGTTTCGGGGACCGTTGTTGTTGTTACGGTACCCGTTGTTGTTGTTATTCCTTTGCCCTTGCTCTTCCTTCTTAGTTTGAGCCATCAAGAGTTCCTTCAATTGCTTCACGTCATTCTTCAAAGACGTGAGTTGATTGTTGTTGGATTGAGTCTCTTGAAAGTTGACTCTTTTAACTCCACCTTCAGCTCCTTGGTGGGTATATTTCTCCATGTGCAAGGCTTGCTTCTCAATGAAGTCCCAAGCCTCATCAATCGCCATGTCCATGAAGGTACCGGCGGAGAGTAGTTGGAGATTGAACTGGGTGCTTCCGTCCAGTCCTTTGAAGTAGATCTCCAACAACTCGATCTTTGGAATCCCATGATGTGGGCAATCCAAAAGGATATCCTTGAACCGCTCCCAAGATTTGGACAAGCTCTCCTTGTCCTTCATGATGAAAGCATTGATCTTCCCTCTCATTTCAGCGGTCTTTGAGGGGGGAAAGAATTTGGTCAAGAATTCCGTAGTCATCTCCTCCCATGTGCTAATTTTTTCTAGAGGAAGAGATTGATACCAAGTAAGAGCTCTATCTTTTAAAGAAAAGTAAAAAGGTCTTAGCTTGTAGTTGTTATTTTCAATTCTGGAAGGTCGCAAGGTTTCCATCAAGATCTCGTAGTTTTGAAGATGTTGATGCGGTGACTCCTTCTCTAGCCCTCCGAATTGGCATTGGTGAATCATGGCTAGAACTTGCGGTCGAATTTCGTAGTCATGATCCGCTGGATCTCCTAGGTTCACTCCTGGACGCCTCAATTGTTGATTAGGGTCCATCCTTTGACCTAGGGTTTGTGGGATTCCTGCAAGAAGAACATCTCGGACTGGCCTCCGAGGTGGAAGTACATCGGCCGGGGCGTCAGGTACTGGAACTTGCCTCGGTCGAGGGTCAACTACTGGATCCTGCATCGGTCGAGGATCAACAGGAGGATCTTCCCTCGGTCGAAGTAGAATCTGGTCTCGTATGACTGCTATCTCAGCTTCGATTGCTGCAGTCTTGGTGCGATTCTCTTCTTTCTCTTGCCTAAGTTCTTCCTTGCTGAGGCGTAGCAGCTCTAGCGCCTCTTTCAATTCGGCCGCAAGATCGCGATCGTCTTGTTGGGCCATCTTTGCTTCTCTTAAGCGTCGCTTGTATGTCTTTTCCGGTTCGGGATCGTAAGGAACGATTTCCTTCCCAGTGTGGGTTCTTCGCATATACCTAAGAAAGAACCTGCAAAAGTCACTCAAGTAGAGTGGTTAGATGACACGGGGCAAGAGCCCCAAGAGCAAACCGTACAGGCTCGGTCTAGACCAAGTCCCCGGCAACGGCGCCAAAAACTTGTTCGCTCCAAACGGTGTGTGCAAGCTTTAAATTTATAACCCTAGACTTAAGCTTAAAACAAGGATGCGAACCCGCAGTGTACGGGTCAATCGTAGTAAAAAGCAAGAAAATTCCAGGGGTCGATCACAGGGACTCGGTGAAACAAAGTCAATAACGGTAAGCTTCGTGAATACTAACCACAAGAGCAATTAACACGGTCAAAGATGAATAAGAAGTCAATAAAGCAAACATGCAATTCTAGGGATTAAAGCATCTAGTTGTGGTTCCAACTCAAGATCTATAGATAAGCGGACAAAGCTGAGATTTTTGCGTGGGGAAGGTGTTACTAAAGTGAAGTAGATCACCGGGTAACTCTCACTACACACTAATCCTAAACCGTAACTCCTATTACCGGGTAAGTCTAAAGGAATCAAGATAAAGAATTGTAACTTCAAACTAACGTACCATCTAAGGCAATAGAATCAACCTTTACCGGGTAAGTCTCAGGCTAACTCACAAAGATGGGACGGAAGCACACTCAAACCCCAATAAAGGATAAACCTTTATTACCTACACTTATGATCGTTGGTAAACAAACTAAGGAATTACCGGGTAAGTCTCATCCTAAGCTTGCTTTGAACCAGGAAAGGTATAATAAGAATAGGATTTGGCAAACTCTAACACTTAACTCTCGGTTTAGGATCAGATAAGTCACCTCGGTCAGCCAGTTTCCACCCCGGCCGAGATGTTCATCGACTGAGCGAGATGCTTAGGGTTAAGGTTAAAGACTCGAACTTTCAGGATCCTACTGGAATCTAAGATTATTCTATCATTGTTTGTCCCACAACCTTCAGCCAATCACCCTAGAATCACACAAGGAAATTAGCCACTCATCATCATTGTGAAAGTATTAAAGTATATGGGAAGAAAGTGAATATTTGAACAAGAAGAATTTAATGAAAAGTCTTCAATAACTGAATCAAATATCACAACAAAAGCGTTCCTTGGATAGCAATCCAACAAGAGAAGACAACAAGTGAGGGAATTGAAGACAATCTTACAAAACCCTCCAAAAAGCTATAAAAGCTATAGACTTCAATCTTCCTTCAACCTTCAAAAAGGTTCTTCAAATCTCTCCCGACTGGAGTAGGCTGTTGCTGCTGCGTGCTATAAACCCTGATCGACGGTATAGCGTGATTGTATGCGGGGGTCCCGGATTTGTGGAAATCCAACCCTTTTTATAATAAAATAACCTTCCAAAGATAATAAATCTTAGAAAGATATTTTCCCATAAATATAGGTAAAATATATGATTCTGCATATCTCCTTCCTTCCAGGAGCAAAGCTCAAAAATATAAGATCACTTTCCAATTTTAAAAGATCTCATCCAAGAATAAAATATTCTCGCCGCGTCCTAGGTGTTCGCCTCGGTCGAGTCGGCGTCTCTGGATCACCTCGGTCGAGATGAATCTCTGGTCAACCGAGGTGAGTCACAACTGAATGTGAAATCTCTCAAAACTGGTCCAAAGTAAATCTTTAATCCATGGCTATGCTCCCTGGATGTAGCTCCAAATGACTCATGACTCCTTTTGTTCCTTTTTGATGCAAAACGTGCCACTTTACCTACAATTACAGCAAAACTAGGTGTAGACCTCGATTCTCGCAAAGGTAGATGAAATGGTAATATAATCACATAATATACATACAAACATGCAGATTATGAAAGATAAAACGTCCAAACAAAACCCAAAATATAGACTATAATTCATGCTATCAAGGACCACCTCTTCTCTCCACCAATGAGCAAGGGTCGAACAAAGATATCGTGGGACAAGTGTCACATCTGTCTAGAAGAAACCACGGCCAAAACCACCGTCTAGATTTTCCTATGGGCCGTGGTTCTCACCGGAACCTCTCCTTGGATCACCAAGTCGTGAGTTGGTGCAAGGCATGCACCAACAAGGTCCTATGTGTTCTCCTTTGCTCCTAGCTTGCTCCTTAATGAGTCCGGAAGTGTGCCATCACGAGGAATGATTCTCGAATGTGTCGATTAAGTCAAAGAGCTCCCCAAAATACCTACAAAAACCGACAAGAGCTCGTGTAGATATCTATTTCAGCAATGTGGATGAATTAAGCATAAACGCCATGAACTAATGTCAAACCATTCATGAATAACGGGAAAAACTATCCAAATGAATGCCTAAACTAACGTCTGATACGGAATTGTCTGTGAATGAGTCGATCTAGGCACAATGATCTCGAATCCGGCTGAATGAAACGAATTCAGAATGCGGAATGAAACGAAGATGGTGAATGGCGCAGGAGGGCGAGAGAAGAACCAAAGAGAGTCAACGAAGGAACCAAGGCTGAAGAGCCAAAACCCCAACCGTGAATGCTTTAGACCCGTCTCCAATACAACTTTACACTAGCTCCGGCTGGACTAGCACAAAGAGGGACTCGTGAAGGCTCGAAGCACCAATCCGAAGGCGGTTGACACAAACAAGCTTAGCCAAGCAACAACAGCAATGCCAACCAAAAACTCTCTTGTTCTTTGATTGATTTTCTGAAATGATTACAAATGTAATTCTAAGCAATTGGAAATAACGTAACTAATCAGCAGCTAAAAAGGCTATCTATATAGACTCTTTTATCTAGACAAAAGAAAGAAAAGAAAATTAAAACATTAGTGGGAAGGTGGTAATAAGAGAGCTTCCTCTAATGTAGCTAACAACCTAACAAACAACTAATTCAGCTTAAAAATAGGCTGACTTATTCAAACTAATCCTAGGAGTGTGCTGAGTGTGCTGGACGTTTTTTTAAGTGCAGATTGGGCTATCCGAATGGGCTGAATTGTTCAACAGATCCATGAGTGATTTGGCTGAGTTTTAAGAACCCAAATGATTATCCGAATGAGCTGACTTGTTACTTTCTTGGGCCTCCTGGAACGTGATCAGCTTGCTATCCTCTTGGGCTGCATTGGACATGAGCAACAGCCTACCCTCTTGGACTGCATTGGACATGTTTGCTTGTCTCCCCTCTTGGGATGCTTTGGACGTGATCAACAGCTCCTTCTCTTGGACTGCTTTGGACGTAATCAACAGCTTCTCCTCTTGGGCTGCATTAGACGTGAACAACAGCCTCCCTTGTTGGCTTCTTTGGACGTGATCAACAGCCTCCTCTTGGACTACTTTGTACGTGAGCAACATCTCCTCCCTTTGCTTGCTTGCTCCTGTATTCATCAAAAGATTAACACATGAGTTATGGCAATTAAATGGTTCACGCATTGTGCCAAGCAATAGCACTTCCCTTGACGTAGCTTCTTGGATCTCCTTAGCTCTTGCTCTAGTAATGGGACCTTGATAGCTTCCATGTGATGGTCCTACATCATCCACTCCTTCTTGGAAAGAATTCGACCCCGAATTTTCATCTTGTTCCGAATCTCCTTCATAGGGGCTCAAATCACCTACATTAAAAGTGGTACTAACTCCATACTCTTCCGGTAAGTCCAACACATAAGCATTGTCGTTAATCCGGTGTAAGACTTTGAATGGTCCATCACCCCGTGGTGCTAGCTTGGAAGGGCGTTTTGTCGGAAACCACTCTTTCCTTAGATGTAGCCAAACTAAGTCGCCGGGCTGGAAAACCATCTTCCGACGTCCTTTGTTGTTCCGAGCTGCAGTTTCAACGCCCTTCTTATCAAGTGCAGATTTGGTCTTAACATGAAGTTCCTTAATGTAGTCCACCTGTTCCAAAGCATCAAAAGCTACTCGATCCTTTTGAGGAATCGGTAATAAGTCCAAAGGAGTTAAAGGGTTAAATCCGTAAACACATTTGAAAGGTGATAACGAAGTGGAAAAATGCATGGTGCGATTATAAGCAAACTCAATATGTGGTAACATGTCTTCCCATTCTTTTTAGTTATCTTTCAACATGGTTCTAAGGAGGGTCGTTAGGGTCCTATTGGTGACTTCCGTTCGCCCATCTGTTTGGAGATGACTAGAGGTCGAGAATAGTAATCTAGTGCCCATTTTTCCCCAAAGTGTCTTCCAAAAGAAACTCAAAAACTTGACATCCCTATCACTAACAATAATTTTAGGTATTCCATGCAATCTCACTATTTCCTTAAAGAAAAGATTAGCAACATTATATGCATCATCAGTTTTATGACATGGAATAAAATGTGCCATTTTAGAGAATCTATCTACTACCACAAAAATGGAATCTCTTCCTTTCTTAGTCCTAGGTAGTCCAACAATGAAATCCATACTTATGTCTTCCCAAGGGCCATTAGGCGTTGGTAAGTGTGTATACAGCCCGTGGGGTTGTACCCTAGCTTTGGCCTTAAGACATTCAATGCACCTTTTCAGCATGTGTTCTACATCCCTTAACATATGAGGCCAATAAAAGTGAGTTTGCAACATGTGATAAGTTTTGTCCCTCCCAAAATGCCCCATTAAACCTCCTTTATGGGCTTCTTCCACTAATAAGATCCTAAGGGAACATCTAGGTATGCAAATCTTATCCACTTTAAACAAGAAACCTTCAAACACAAAGTACTTATCATAAGGGCCTTGAGTAGTGCATCTATGAAATATATTCCCAAATTCAGCATCATCGACATATAATTCTTTAATGTCAGTAAAACCTAACATCCTAGAAACCAAGGTGGTGATTAAGGTGTATCTCCTAGACAATGCATCCGCTACGACATTATCCTTTCCTTTCTTATACTTGATAATGTAAGGAAAGGTTTCGATGAACTCCATCCACCTACCATGCCGTCTATCTAGCTTATCTTGGCTCCTAAAGTGTCTAAGTGAATCATGATCGGTTTTCAAAACAAACTCTTGAGGCCAAAGGTAATGTTGCCATGTTTTGAGTACTCTAAACAAGGCATACAATTCTTTGTCATAAGTGGAATAGTTTATACATGCACCCTTCAATTATTCACTAAAGAAAGCTAGAGGCTTACCTTCTTGCATAAGGACACCGCCAATACCAATACCGGATGCGTCGCATTCAACCTCAAACGGTTTAGTGAAGTCCGGTAGAGCGAGTAGTGGTGCATGGGTGAGGCGTCTCTTGAGCTCTTCAAAAGCTCTTTGTTGCGGTTCATTCCACTCAAAAGGAACCTTCTTTTTTGTCAAAGCCGTGAGTGGTGCTGCAATGGGGCTAAAATCTCTCACAAACCTTCTATAGAATGTAGCTAGGCCATGGAAACTCCTCACGTCACCAACCGACCTAGGAACGGGCCATTCATTGATTGCCTTCACCTTGTCCTCATCCACTTGCAAACCATTGGCACTTACTACAAAACCAAGAAAAATCACTCGGTTAGTATAGAAATCACACTTTTGAATATTAGCATACAAGTATTCTATACGCAATGTAGAAAGCACATCTCTCAAATGATTTTCATGCTCCTTTAAAGTCTTACTATAGATAAGAATGTCATCAAAGTAGACTAAAACAAATAAACCAATATAAGGTCTCAAAATATGATTCATTAATCTCATAAAAGTACTAGGAGCGTTAGTTAAGCCAAAAGGCATTACTAGCCACTCATAGAGTCCAAATTTGGTTTTAAAAGCTGTTTTCCATTCATCCCCTTCCCTCATTCTAATTTGATGGTAGCCACTCCTAAGGTCAATCTTAGTGAAAATGGTAGCTCCATGTAACTCATCAAGCATATCATCTAAACGGGGAATCGGGTGTCTATACTTGATAGTAATGTTATTGATTGCTCTACAATCAATACACATTCTCCAAGTATTATCCTTCTTGGGTACTAGCAGGACGGGAACGGCACAAGGACTAAGGCTTTCCCGCACATACCCCTTATCTAGCAAGGCTTGAACTTGGTTCTGAATTTCCTGGGCTTCCGTAGGGTTCATCCTATAGGCGGGCCTATTGGGAAGAGTGGCTCCGCGTATTAAATCTATTTGGTGTTCAATGCCCCTAATGGGCGGCAAGCCGGCTGGAATCTCCTCAGGAAAAACGTCCCTAAACTCGTCTAACAGCCCCTGAATAGCACTAGGAAGTGGAATCGTAGAGTCATGAGGCACATTTACTAGAGACTTACACAAACTCATCATTAGCACATCAATAGAAGCATAGTTAGTGACATATTCATTCCTAGACTCAAGATAGCTACTTGTTGGTTGTACTAACAATGTTTGATGGGTTTTGTTCTCTTTACTCTTAGGCCGTGTGATCTTAGGCTGTGGAGGGGTTCCTTGCTCTACCCTCTTGTTCTCATAGTACTCGGCTATTTGTAAAGGTGTCATAGGTTTATGTGTTAAAGTTTTACCTTTATACTCAAACCTATATTTGTTAGAAAACCCATCATGAACAACTTTCCTATCATATTGCCATGGACAGCCAAGCAGCAAGTGACAAGCATTCATAGGCACAACATCACATGTAATAACATCCTCATATGATCCTAATGTTATATTGACCTTAGTTTGCTTATTGGCCTTAAGTTCTCCACACTCATTCATCCAATGTAGTTTATATGGCCTAGGGTGATAAAATGTAATAAGTTGTAATTTGTTTACCATTTCTGTGCTAGCTATGTTGCAACAACTTCCTCCATCAATTATCACATTACACACTTTGCCTTTAATACTACACCTAGTATGAAACAGATTTTCACGTTGGTTATCCTCACAAGGTGCTAATTGGACATGCAAAGTTCTCCTAGCTATCAAAGATTCACCATGTTCATACTCAATGCAATCATCATGCTCATTTTGTTCATTGTCATCAATTAATGCATTTTCATCATCTAATTCCACATCATCCTCACTCTCATATTCTCCTAGATGGTTTATGATCAAAGTGTGTCTATTAGGACATTCTCTACTCATACGACCTCTACCTTGGAATTTAAAACACACAATGTCCCTAGTTCTAAAGTAAGAGATAGGAGTACTTCCTCGATGATCACTTGAAGGCTCATTCAAGGATCGTGGTGTAGTGGCTGGTGTAGACGACTTTCTTTGTCCTTCTTAGCCCATAGGTGCCGATTTTCTCTCTTCCTTCCGGCCTCCTTGCTCCTTGTTGTGGTTAGGCAGCAGCCGGCTCCCTTGTGCTTTCCAAGCGTTGGGCGTTCCATGGGGTGGTTTGTATTCCCGGTTTCGCACCTTAGTCTTCCTTTCCACCTTGATGGCCAAGTGTAGTAATTGCTCCATGGTGTTGTATGGATACATATCAACCTCATTAGCCAAATTAGAATTCAGAATACGAAGGTACCTTGCCATAGTGTTTTCTTCATCTTCTAGAACGTTGGCCTTCACCATAGCAACTTGCATATTCGTATAAGCTTCCTCAGCGCTAAGAGAGCCTTGTCTCAAATTTTCCAGCCGTTGTCAAAGCTCTCGGGTATAGCGAGGTGGGACGAACCTAGCCCTCATTAGTGCCTTCATATGCTCCCATGTGGTGATTTGAGGATCCAATGTTCGAACTCTTTCTTTGACTACGTGATCCCACCATACCAAAGCATAGCCTTGGAACTCGAGAGCGGCTAGCTGAACCTTCCTAGGCTCGCTAAAGTTGTGACACAACCAGATTTGCTCAACTTTAGTTTCCCACTCCGTGTAGACGTCGGGATCACACTTTCCTTCAAAGACGGGAATTTTGATTTTGACTTTTCCGAGTCCGTCTTGCTCCTGATAGGGCCGAAAGTTATCTCGTCCTTGCCTTGGCTGCTGGAATGGCCGATTGTAACCCTCCCACGTGTGGTCCTCAAAATGAGCTTCATTCCGTCGCTGAAAGTTATCAACAAAGGGTGGCATGTTAGAAGCATTAGGGGGTTCGTTGGAATGTAAATTACCTTGATCCGGATGATCTGGCTCTCTAGTAACACGTGAAGGACCGCCAAACTCATAGTTGGTTCTCAAAGGTGGTGTCCTGGCTGGTGGTGTTCGTGCTTCCATAGACTCCACTCGTTTGGATAGGTTAGCTACGGAATCGGACAATTGTTTCAATAGACTGATCATCTCAGGCGTGACGGCCTTGCTACTCGACTTGCTGGGACTTAGGGACCTGGACATGCTCAAGTAACAAACAAAGAACCGGTTAGGTTAGAAAAGCAAAGATCTCACTTGTGTATCGCTCACACTCTCGTTGGTATTGCCTAGCTGGTGGCTCGAGTTGTAAGGATCCAACACCTTAAGATCGCGATTTCCGAACCTTCTTAGCAACCCTTTGGAACTAGAACTGCTGAAACTGAATGTTAGTGTCGGAGATGGATCAAGGCACCCCTAATTGGAGTATTGACCGTTGGGTTGGTGTAGATGTGGTGAATGTGTTTAGAATGATGTTTTGAAAGAGTTTACTTGTGCTTGATGATTAAATAAAGGGCCAGCCGTTTTTTGTATGTTTTTTTTTTTTTAAAGATCTCTTAGACTTTGTCAAAGATTTAAGGGAGAGAAGGTAACCTGAAACTGATTGCAACGAGAATGGTAGGACAGCAGGCTACCGAATTGTGTATGCAGCGTTTGAGCTCTCTTTTTTTTTGTTTTCGTTTTGTGTGTACCTCTCCTCAAGATGTAGTCCGGCACTAAGAACCCTTGGCTTTTGCCTTTGAACACTTCAAGCACAAGTTAAACCTCAATTGGATAAGCAATGGGTTAACAAAGAATAAAGGAGTGATCAATTGTACCAACTGAGCTCTGATACCAAATGATACGGAATTGTCCGTGAATGAGTCGATCTAGGCACAATGATCTCGAATCCGGCTTAATGAAATGAATTCAGAATGCGGAATGAAACGAAGATGGTGAATGGCGCATGAGGGCGAGAGAAGAACCAAAGAGAGTCAACGAAGGAACCAAGGCTGAAGAGCCAAAACCCCAATCGTGAATGCTTTAGACCCGTCTCCAATACAACTTTACACTAGCTCCGGCTGGACTGGCACAAAGAGGGACTCGTGAAGGCTCGAAGCACCAATCCGAAGGCGGTTGACACAAACAAGCTCAGCCAAGCAACAACAGCAATGCCAACCAAAAACTTTCTTGTTCTTTGATTGATTTTGTGAAATGATTACAAATGTAATTCTAAGCAATTGGAAATAACGTAACTAATCAGCAGCTAAAGAGGCTATCTATATAGACTCTTTTATCTAGACAAAATAAAGAAAAGAAAATTAAAACATTAGTGGGAAGGTGGTAATAAGAGAGCTTCCTCTAATGTAGCTAACAACCTAACAAACAACTAATTCAGCTTAAAAATAGGCTGACTTATTCAAACTAATCCTAGGAGTGTGCTGAGTGTGCTGGACGTTTTTTTAAGTGCAGATTGGGCTATCCGAATGGGCTGAATTGTTCAACAGATCCATGAGTGATTTGGCTGTGTTTTAAGAGCCCAAATGATGTTCCGAATGAGCTGACTTGTTACTTTCTTGGGCCTCCTGGAACGTGATCAGCTTGCTATCCTCTTGGGCTGCATTGGACATGAGTAACAACCTACCCTCTTGGACTGCATTGGACGTGTTTGCTTGCCTCCCCTCTTGGGCTGCTTTGGACGTGATAAACAGCTCCTTCTCTTGGACTGCTTTGGACGTAATCAACAGCTTCTCCTCTTGGGCTGCATTAGACGTGAACACCAGCCTCCCCTCTTGGCTTCTTTGGACGTGATCAACAGCCTCCTCTTGGACTGCTTTGTACGTGAGCAACATCTCCTCCCTTTCCTTGCTTGCTCCTGCATTCATTAAAAGATTAACACATGAGGTATGGCAATTAAATGGTTCACGCATTGTGCCAAGCAATAGCACTTCCCTTGACGTAGCTTCTTGGATATCCTTAGCTCTTGCTCTAGTAATGGGACCTTGATAGCTTCCATGTGATGGTCCTACATCATCCACTCCTTCTTGGAAAGAATTCGACCCCGAATTTTCATCTTGTTCCGAATCTCCTTCATAGGGGCTCAAATCACCTACATTAAAAGTGGTACTAACTCCACACTCTTCCGGTAAGTCCAACACATAAGCATTGTCGTTAATCCGGTGTAAGACTTTGAATGGTCCATCACCCCGTGGTGCTAGCTTGGAATGGCGTTTTGTCGGAAACCGCTCTTTCCTTAGATGTAGCCAAACTAAGTCGCCGGGATGGAAAACCATCTTCCGACGTCCTTTGTTGTTCCGAGCTGCAGTTTCAACGCCCTTCTTATCAAGTGCAGCTTTGATCTTAACATGAAGTTCCTTAATGTAGTCCACCTGTTCCAAAGCATCAAAAGCTACTCGATCCTTTCGAGGAATCTGTAATAAGTCCAAAGGAGTTAAAGGGTTAAATCCATAAACACATTTGAAAGGTGATAACGAAGTGGAAGAATGCATGGTGTGATTATAAGCAAACTCAATATGTGGTAACATGTCTTCCCATTCTTTTAAGTTATCTTTCAACATGGTTCTAAGGAGGGTCGTTAGGGTCCTATTGGTGACTTCCGTTTGCCCATCTGTTTGGGGATGACTAGAGGTCGAGAATAGTAATCTAGTGCCCATTTTTCCCCAAAGTGTCTTCCAAAAGAAACTCAAAAACTTGACATCCCTATCACTAACAATAGTTTTAGGTATTCCATGCAATCTCACTATTTCCTTAAAGAAAAGATTAGCAACATTATATGCTTCATCAGTTTTATGACATGGAATAAAATGTGCCATTTTAGAGAATCTATCTACTACCACAAAAATGGAATCTCTTCCTTTCTTAGTCCTAGGTAGTCCAACAATGAAATCCATACTTATGTCTTCCCAAGGGCCATTAGGCGTTGGTAAGGGTGTATACAGCCCGTGGGGTTGTACCCTAGCTTTGGCCTTAAGACATTCAATGCACCTTTTCAGCATGTGTTCTACATCCCTTAACATATGAGGCCAATAAAAGTGAGTTTGCAACATGTGATAAGTTTTGTCCCTTCCAAAATGCCCCATTAAACCTCCTTTATGGGCTTCTTCCACTAATAAGATCCTAAGGGAACATCTAGGTATGCAAATCTTATCCACTTTAAACAAGAAACCTTCAAACACAAAGTACTTATCATAAGGGCCTTGAGTAGTGCATCTATGAAATATCTTCCCAAATTCAGCATCATCGACATATAATTCTTTAATGTCAGTAAAACCTAACATCCTACAAACCAAGGTGGTGATTAAGGTGTATCTCCTAGACAATGCATCCGCTACGACATTATCCTTTCCTTTCTTATACTTGATAATGTAAGGAAAGGTTTCGATGAACTCCATTGTTACGCTAAAAAGTTTGCACGCAATAAGCCTTAAATTTATACTCGTTATATGTATCCTAACTTCTAGCGCACCCGCAGTGTACGGGACGTTTGTAGTATGGATAGTATTCCGAGGTCGAACACAAAGACTAAGGTGAAATTGATTCGGTTTTGTGATTAAGTTTAGTGAAGGTCTAAGGTTAGAAAAGGAGGAAATAAAGAAATGAAAATCTCAATTGTTTTTGGTCGGTTTTTGGTGATCAATCGAAGATCACAATTCATGCAAAGTAAACAATCAAACTAAACTAAAAATCAGCACAAATGAACAAAGCAAACGAGATAATGATCAAGTAAAGAAAAGACGGATTCTAGGGGTCGGAAGTTCCGGTTATGGCATAGAACTCAAGTTATCTATTCATTCTTTGGATTAACTATGATATGTTGGGACTAAGTGTATCTAATTTGGGATCAATTACCGGGTAGGTCTCATGGTCCAACTAGTCCACACCTAAGGTCTCATTACCGGGTAAGTCTCTAAGAACCTAAGGATAGGAATTCTACACAAACCGGATTGTTAATTAGGGATCTAACCTATCCTTACCGGGTAAGTCTTAGAAAGGGAAGTCCTAAGCAACTATCATAGCACATCTAATCCAATGGCGGCTTATTAGGCTCACCACTACCTAAGGTTTGCTATTTTAGATTCTAAGGGCAAGGATTACCGGGTAAGTCTCTCGTAACACTTAGTCACTACACTAGGTCACCCTAGGGTAGGTTAAACTCAACAAACACTTAGGGTTTCAACATTTTATAGGTCTAAGGCAAGGTCCTTCGAACCAGGGAGAATCATGGTTTGTTCTACCGAAACCACGGCCGTGGTTCTTCAAGAACTACCCGTGATTTCTAACAGGAACTACGTTCATAAGCAAAAGTCATCCAAAGGTAAATCTAAGTCCGTCCTATCATAGCTCTAGCCATAACCATCCTTTCCTTACCCTAGAACCACATCAATTTAGCCTACAACATTCATAATGGAAATCGAGACAAACAAACATAAAATCAAAACATCCATTGCAAGATAATGAAAGAAGAGAGATGAACAAGTGAACTTAATTCAAAACTAAGCTGAAGATTAGAATAGAGCCACTTACAACCCTTCCAAAAGAAGGTTCAAAGGTTCATACAATCTCTAGAAAACGAAATCCGAAATACAAGAAAGCTATGGTGTGTGTTCTTCTCCTCCTCTTCAATGGAGCTCTTCTTCTTCTCTTTGACACTTTCCTTCCTAGAAAAACTTCTTGTTTTTGAGAATATATTTGTTAGAGAGAAATGGATAATGGATGAGCTGCTCCCAAACTACCCAGCTGCCTCAAACAACCCATGAAGGACCACCTTTATAACAAATCTTGCATGAGCTGGCCATGAGAGTCGTGGCACAGCTGTCACGAGAATCTGGCAAAATCCACGGTCATTTTCACGGCCGTGGTTCGTCAGAGAACCGTGATTTTATACAGAAACTTCGCCTTGGAACATTAAGCTGTGATTTGGTGCATGGCTAGTGTTGGTAAGGCTCCATGAGTCCTCCTCAGCCCTTGGCTTGTGTCCTAATGAGTCCGAGGGTGTGTCATCTAAATGAACGATCCTCAAACGCATCGTTTAAGCTCCTAAACTTCCCGAATTACCTACAAAATGCGCACAAGTCCGTGTAGACGTCTATCTCGACAAAATACGTGAATTGGGTGCAAAACGTCTTGAACTAATGCTAGATCATGCATGAATGAGCGAGAATTCTATCTAAATGTACACCTAAAACTATGTTATAAATCGTGTTATCAAAATACCCCATACTTAAGGTTTGCTCGTCCCGAGCAAATTCCCAACTATAGACTAAGAGATGACATGATTTATGTATGCAGAAAAATGGCAAAATCTTTTTGGGTTTTGTGTTTCTACTATTGGATCACCTTCATAGTCATGATCAATGGCAATTGGATAAGCAATTATGTATCAAACAATAAGGGCATGGAAAGACAATTGTACTTAACTCAAAAGCATGCATGAGATGTGAGGATGAAGAGGTCAAGAAGATCAAGAGTCTATCCAATCTAGATTACTAAGTCTTACAAACATGCAAGTAGGTCATAAGGGCTTGTGACATAAAAGGCCAAGAAACGTTGCAATTGGGCGGGGAATTCTTTAGGTTATGTGATGCTAATCCGAGAATGGAACTAACTCCACATCCTTGTCCTCGATCAACTTCCCCCAAGTGTATATTTTTCCCTATCTTGCTTTCTTTTTTTTTTTTTTTTTAACTCATTTTTGAGACAATGGCATTGGTGTACAATAGCCGAAACCTCGGTGATTAGCCATCCTCGGGCTTTTTCTCTTTTTCGAGGTGCATCCACACCGGGCACACATACCAAAGCTCGTTAGGGCTATTGGTTCATTTGACTTTGGCAAGGCACCAACACCCGATTATGTGAAGTGTACCGAGTTACTTGTCATTTAAACCAACGCCCCCAAACCTATATTTTGGCTACACTTCCACAATAATTTCAGCATTTTATTCACGACATTCTTTTCATTACATCTTCACCCCGCACTTGCTTTTCACACATTTCAACACACTAGCATGCTCCTATTCCCGGATGGGTTTAAAGGAGGTCGATTTTATATCAATTGAGGTGCTCAAGCAATCATGATCAAGATGAGAAGTAGAGAAAGATGAAATGCCTCATTCATTCCTAGATGGTATGCAAGAACTATCATGTAATTTCGACTTTCAATACTCAATCCATTCTAGGAAATCATCATGATCACAAGTCATTTATAGAATTTAAGAGAAGTAGTTCAAGTCCACATATGCATTTATCAATTCAACACATAAGGCCATCCATAGCCAATCACAAGACAAGTTTCATCATTAGGATCACATCCAAGCCTAGAAAGCACAAAAATTTTTAAATTTTCTGATTTTTATGGGATTTTCGTTTTAAGTATGTACAATGCAAGACGTGTGCAAATATTAACCTATCCTAGATGCTCATCATGCAAGGGGTCATGCGAACCCCACCCCATACTTAGAAACACATTGTCCCCAATGTGTAAATGAAGTAGAGAGAGTGAAAGAAGGTTCTCACAATGTAAAATTGTTTGCTATGGTATTTGGGAATTCTCAAGTGAATTGATGTTGGATGATCCTTTCAACCATGGTAGAGAGCTCTAAGCATCCTTCAACGCTTCGGAACCCGCGCTAGGCACCGCTAGCCGTCCAAGTTCCGCGTCCGCTCCACCCATAATTGGTGAGGGTTTCATCATCATCATTTTCATTGCCAAGAAAGGCTTCCAATGCTACTAATGCTCTAGCACACACACGAAAGTAGACAAAACACACACAAAGCACACAAAAACAGAAAAATCTAAGCAAAAATAAAAAAAATGAAAAGGGAAAAATGTTACCAATGGGTTGCCTCCCACCAAGCGCTTCTTTAAGGTCATTAGCTTGACCAAACTCGGGAGCGTCTATTCGAGGTGAAGCGGGGCAATCATGTCTACCGGGGCTCCCGGAATATACTTCTTCAAGCGATGCCCATTCACTTTGAAATTTCCACAATGCTCCCCTCCTATTTCAATAGCTCCATGGGGAAAGATCTTCTTCACCACATATGGCCCGGTCCATCTTGATTTGAGCTTTCCGGGAAAGAGCCTTAGCCTTGAGTTGAAGAGAAGGACAATATCTCCTTCACTCAACTCCTTTGGAATGATCCTCTTGTCATGCCACATTTTGGTTCTCTCCTTGTAGATCCGGGCATTCTCATAAGCTTCCAACCGGAGCTCCTCAAGGGCGTTTATATCAAGCAACCTCTTTTCTCCTGCTTCCTTGAGGTCAAAATTTAGCCACTTAATGGCCCAATAAGCTCTATGCTCCATTTCCACCGGAAGATGGCAAGACTTGCCATAGACCAACTTGTTGGGAGTGGTTCCAATTGGTGTCTTGAAGGCGGTTCTATATGCCCATAGTGCGTCATTGAGCTTCATAGCCCAATCCTTCCTTGTCCTAGACACCGTCTTCTCGAGGATGGCCTTGATCTCTCGGTTGGAGATCTCCACTTGACCACTAGTTTGGGGATGGTAAGGTGTTGCCACCTTATGAGTCACCCCATACTTGGCCAAAAGTGCTCCAAAGTTCCTATTTGTGAAGTGCTTCCCTCCATCACTAATGATTACCCTTGGTGTTCCAAACCTAGGGAAGATCACCCGGTTGAAGAATCGCACTACCACCTTGGCATCATTCGTAGGAGAGGCGATCGCCTCTACCCATCTTGACACATAGTCCACCGCCAATAGGATGTAGAGATTGCCACATGAAGAAGGGAATGGTCCCATGAAGTCTACACCCCACACATCAAAAATCTCAACTTCTTGGATGTTATTCAGAGGCATTTCATTCCTCCTTGAGATGTTGCCCGTCCTTTGGCAAGCATCACATGCCGCTACAAAACCTTGCACATCTCTAAACAAGTTAGGCCAATAAAAACCGGATTGCAATACCTTTGCACACGTCTTGTGTGACCTAGCATGGCCTCCGCATGGTAAGGAGTGGCAATGCCGGATCACACTCTCCACTTCATCCTCCGGTATGCATCTTCTAAGCACCCCATCCGGGCCTCTCTTGAATAGAAGTGGCTCACTCCAATAGTAATGCCTTACATCGTTGAAGAACTTCTTCCTTTGTGCATATGTAAATCCGGGAGGCACTTCCTCACACACTAAGTAGTTCACGATGTCGGCGTACCACGGTTCACTTCCTCTAGCCACTTGTAAAAAGTATTCCTCCACCATTTGCAATTGTTCATCCCGGAATGAATCATCTATCGGGATGTTGTCTTTCCCAAGCTCCAATGGTGGGAGTCTACTAAGGTGATCCGCCACGGAGTTCTCGGATCCCTTCTTATCTCGTATCTCCAAATCAAACTCTTGAAGAAGAAGGATCCACCGAATCAACCTTGGTTTGGCATCCTTCTTTGTAAGTAGATAACGGATCGCCGCATGATCCGTATAAACTATGACCTTTGCCCCAACAAGGTATGAGCGGAACTTCTCAAATGCATACACCACCGCCAACAACTCCTTCTCGGTGGTAGCATAGTTGAGTTGGGCATCATCTAGCGTCTTGCTAGCATAGTAAATAGCATGAGTGCGCCCTTCTTTCCTTTGCCCTAAAACGGCCCCAACGGCCACATCGCTTGCATCGCACATGATCTCAAATGGTAGACTCCAATCCGGAGGTTGCATGATAGGTGCGGAGATCAAGGCGTTCTTCAATCTACAAAAAGCTTCAAGACAATCCTTGGAAAAGACAAAATCAACATCTTTCATTAGTAGGTTAGTAAGAGGCTTAGAAATTTTAGAGAAGTCTTGAATAAACCTCCGGTAAAAACCGGCATGCCCTAAGAAACTCCTTACCCCCTTCACCGAGGTAGGTGGTGGCAACTTCTCTATCGTTTCAATCTTAGCCCTATCAACCTCAATGCCACGGTTAGACACCAAGTGTCCTAACACAATCCCTTCACTTACCATGAAGTGGCATTTTTCCCAATTTAAGACAAGATTTGTCTCCTCACATCTTTGCAACACTAATGACAAGTTAGCCAAGCAATCATCGAAAGAAGAACCATAAACAGAGAAATCATCCATGAACACTTCCATGATATTTTCTATGTATTCCGAAAAAATGGCAATCATACACCTTTGGAAGGTGGCGGGTGCATTACACAACCCAAATGGCATTCTCCTATATGCAAAGGTACCCCATGGACATGTAAAAGTCGTTTTCTCTTGGTCATCGGGGTGGATAGGGATTTGGAAGAATCCACTATATCCATCTAGATAGCAAAAATGAGAGTGTTGAGCTAACCTTTCTAGCATTTGGTCAATGAAAGGGAGGGGGAAGTGATCTTTCCTAGAGGCCATGTTCAATTTCCTATAATCAATGCACATCCTCCACCTCGTAACCGTCCTAGTCGGTATTAGTTCATTGTTCTCATTAGTTACTACCGTCATTCCACCCTTCTTAGGCACTACATGAACGGGGCTAACCCACTTACTATCCGAGATAGGGTAGATAATTCCCGCATCTAGCAACTTAATGATTTCCTTTTTGACCACCTCTTTCATTATAGGATTCAATCTCCTTTGATGTTCAATAGAGGGTTTGTGGTAATCTTCCATCATTATCTTATGCATGCACAAAGATGGCTTAATGCCAATCAAATCATCAATAGTATAACCAATGGCTTTCCTATGCAATCTTAGTTCATGCAGCAATTTAGCAAGTTCATCATCACTCAAGCATGCATTAACAATCACAGGATATGTAGAATTATCACCAAGAAATGCATACTTTAAATGAGAGGGAAGGGGTTTAAGTTCAAGTGAGAGAGGACCTCTATCAGTTGAAGTTTATCCAAATAAGGTTGGATGAGATGATTCCAAGGCAAATGAAGATCCTACAAGGCTCCTAGAAGCTTGATCATCATCAAGAGCTGATTCAGGGAAAACCACGGTTGGAAACACGGGTTGCTCATCTTCCACGGCCGTGGTTCTTGCCAAGCTTGCTTCTCGGAGTTGTCCAGAAAGTTTGACGGCCGTGGAACATAAATCTCGACCGTGGAACTTGCAGCTGTTCACCACCTCTTCATGGCTTTCAAATCCAACTCTTGGGTCCTCTTCCAAGGCTTCCAAGGCCTTGATCTCTTCATTGCAGGCCTCTTCAACACCTTCCTCCATCATGCTTAAGGTAAGAACCTTCTCCAAGGGGTCCTTGATCAAGATCGAGCTCACAACTTCCCTAGATTCTTCATGCTCGACTATGTTGAAGATATCTTCATCAAGGGTTGGCCCTTTCATCATTGTGGACAGCTTGAACTTGATGTTCTCTTCCCCGATGTTGAAGGAGAGAGTCCCGTTCTTGCAATCCACTAAATATCCGGAAGTGGCTAGGAAAGGTCTTCCTAATATGATAGGAACCGGATAATCCGCCGGAATGTCCAATACTACAAAATCAATAGGCATGTAGAATCCTCCTAGCTGCACCGGAATGTCCTCTAGAATCCCAACCGGATGAGTGATAGAACGGTCCGCCATATAGAGGGTCATCTTGACCGGCTTTGGCTCTCCTAGCCCGACCTTGTTGCTAAGTGCAAGCGGTATGATGCTTACACTCGCCCCAAGATCACAAAGGGCCTCGTACTTCACATCTCCCACTCCTATTGGGACGCAAAAAGAGCCCGGATCCCTTAACTTGGGAGGCATCTCTTCCTTCATGGTTTGGATCAATTCCGACGATCTCTTGGTCATCCTTATCTCCCCATACTCCTCCAACTTCCTTTTGTTGGAGAGTATTTCCTTCAAAAACTTGCCATATGCCGGCATTCCTAAAATGGCATCCATGAACGGAATGTTAATATGTAACTTGGACATTAGTTCAAGGAACTTACCAAAGTGATTGTCTAAACGAGCTGTTGCTCTTGATTGTGGGAATGGTAGTGGTGGCTTGTATGGAGGCGGTGCCACATAGGTTGGCTCTACATCTTTGCTCTTGCCTCCATCTTCTTGCTTTCTTCCCTCTTCTACCACTACTTGCTTTCCCTTAGCTTGATCCTTGGGCAAAGGATCCTTCATACTCAACCCACTCCTTGTTGTGATAGCCAACACTTGGCCTCTTGGGTTGTCTTCGGTTCTTCCGGGAAGCTTTCCCGGATCTCTATGTGCTTCACCTGCCTTTTGAAAGACTTGTGCTTCCAAGACCTTTTGAGCCTTAGAAATTGAAGTCACGGTGCTCTCAAGTCCACTCAATCTTCCTAGCAATTGTTCAAACATGACTTCGGTCCTATCCTTTGAAGGTTGAGAAAAACCGGGTGGAGGTTCTTGTGAAGCTCTTTGTGGTGGAGTTGTGCTTGTGGAGGCGGGAGGGTTCAAGGCTCCATCCGGGTTAGAGTAAGAAAATCCGGGATGGTTGTGGTTGGGCCGGTAATTGTTGAATTGCCGGTTGTTGTTGAAATTTCATGGGCCTTGGTAATTGTTGAAGTTGCCCCTTCCCATATAATTCACATCTTCCTCCTTGGAAGACAAGTTAGCTTGTGGAAGTACTTGAGGAGTTGCTTGGCTCTTCAAGGTTGTAGTACACAACTCTCTTAAGGATTTCAACTCGTTGTTGATGGCGTCAAGCTTGAAATTGCTCATGGTGACCTCGCTCACCTCATATGCTCCCGCCTTTCTTCCTTCACTCTTCCTATGAGAGTACTTCTCAATCACTAGAGCTTGCTTCTCCACAAACTCCCAAGCATCATCTACATGTTTCTCCATAAATGTCCCACCGGAAAGAGATTGAAGCTTGAATTGGCTATCTTCATCAAGTCCCTTGAAATAGATCTCCAATAGCTCAATTTTCGGTATGCCATGGTGTGGACAATCTAGGAGAAGGTCTTTGAATCTCTCCCAAGACTTGAACAAACTTTCTCTATCCCTCATCACGAAGGCATTGATCTTCCCTCTTAATTCGGTGGTCTTGGAAGGTGGGAAGAACTTGGTCAAGAACTCGGTTGTCATCTCCTCCCAAGTACCAACTCGGCCTTGTGGAATAGATTGATACCAAGCCAAGGCTTTATCCTTAAGAGAGAAGGAAAAAGCCCTAAGCTTATGGTTGTTGCTCTCCAATCTTGGCGGCCTAAGAGTCTCCATCAAAATCTCGTAGTTCATTAAATGTTGGTGAGGAGACTCTCCTTCCATCCCTCCAAATTGATTGTGCCGGATCATTTGTAGAACTTGAGGGCGGAGCTCATAGTTGTGGGTTGCGGGATCTCCTAGATTCACACCCGGTCGGTGTGCTCTTTGTGCCGGATCCATACGTCTCCCTAGGGTTTGTGGCTCCTCGATAGCAATGGGAACAACCCTAACATTGGCCGCCGGCTGCGGTTGTGGTGGAGGAGGTGGAGGTTGTCGGCGATTAAGCTCTCCTTGAACAAGGGCTTGCCTAATCTCTTCAATCTCCCTCCTTGTTTCCTCTTGCCTCTCATTGGCAAGTCTCCTTTCTTCCTCCAAGAGCTCATCTCTTAGCCTTATTTGCTCTAAGGCTTCATCCAACTCAGCTTGAAGATTTCTACCGGCCATCTCTTTCTCTTTTCGGATGTTCTTGGATCTAGATCGAAGGGTTTTCTCCGGTTCGGGATCGAATGGAGCTAAATCCTTGCCACGAGATCTTCGCATACACCTAAAGAGTAATAGATGTCCTGAAAAGCAAAGACACAAACCAAAGAGAGATCAAAAGCAACAAGAAAGATCTACACTAGAAACAATCTCAAAATAGACTCAATCTAGACCTAGTCCCCGGCAACGGCGCCATAAACTTGTTACGCTAAAAAGTTTGCACGCAATAAGCCTTAAATTTATACTCGTTATATTTATCCTAACTTCTAGCGCACCCGCAGTGTACGGGACGTTTGTAGTATGGATAGTATTCCGAAGTCGAACACAAAGACTAAGGTGAAATTGATTCGGTTTTGTGATTAAGTTTAGTGAAGGTCTAAGGTTAGAAAAGGAGGAAATAAAGAAATGAAAATCTCAATTGTTTTTGGTCGGTTTTTGGTGATCAATCGAAGATCACAATTCATGCAAAGTAAACAATCAAACTAAACTAAAAATCAGCACAAATGAACAAACCAAACGAGATAATGATCAAGTAAAGAAAAGACGGATTCTAGGGGTCGGAAGTTCCGGTTATGGCATAGAACTCAAGTTATCTATTCATTCTTTGGATTAACTATGATATGTTGGGACTAAGTGTATCTAATTTGGGATCAATTACCGGGTAGGTCTCATGGTCCAACTAGTCCACACCTAAGGTCTCATTACCGGGTAAGTCTCTAAGAACCTAAGGATAGGAATTCTACACAAACCGGATTGTTAATTAGGGATCTAACCTATCCTTACCGGGTAAGTCTTGGAAAGGGAAGTCCTAAGCAACTATCCTAGCACATCTAATCCAATGGCGGCTTATTAGGCTCACCACTACCTAAGGTTTGCTATTTTAGATTCTAAGGGCAAGGATTACCGGGTAAGTCTCCCCTAACACTTAGTCACTACACTAGGTCACCCTAGGGTAGGTTAAACTCAACAAACACTTAGGGTTTCAACATTTTATAGGTCTAAGGCAAGGTCCTTCGAACCAGGGAGAATCACGGTTTGTTCTACCGAAACCACGGCCGTGGTTCTTCAAGAACTACCCGTGATTTCTAACAGGAACTACGTTCATAAGCAAAAGTCATCCAAAGGTAAATCTAAGTCAGTCCTATCATAGCTCTAGCCATAACCATCCTTTCCTTACCCTAGAACCACATCAATTTAGCCTACAACATTCATAATGGAAATCGAGACAAACAAACATAAAATCAAAACATCCATTGCAAGATAATGAAAGAAGAGAGATGAACAAGTGAACTTAATTCAAAACTAAGCTGAAGATTAGAATAGAGCCACTTACAACCCTTCCAAAAGAAGGTTCAAAGGTTCATACAATCTCTAGAAAACGAAATCCGAAATACAAGAAAGCTATGGTGTGTGTTCTTCTCCTCCTCTTCAATGGAGCTCTTCTTCTTCTCTTTGACACTTTCCTTCCAAGAAAAAACTTCTTGTTTTTGAGAATATATTTGTTAGAGAGAAATGGATAATGGATGAGCTGCTCCCAAACTACCCAGCTGCCTCAAACAACCCATGAAGGACCACCTTTATAACAAATCTTGCATGAGCTGGCCATGAGAGTCGTGGCACAGCTGTCACGAGAATCTGGCAAAATCCACGGTCATTTCCACGGCCGTGGTTCGTCAGAGAACCGTGATTTTATACAGAAACTTCGCCTTGGATCATTAAGCTGTGATTTGGTGCATGGCTAGTTTTGGTAAGGCTCCATGAGTCCTCCTCAGCCCTTGGCTTGTGTCCTAATGAGTCCGAGGGTGTGTCATCTAAATGAACGATCCTCAAACGCATCGTTTAAGCTCCTAAACTTCCCGAAATACCTACAAAACGCGCACAAGTCCGTGTAGACGTCTATCTCGACAAAATACGTGAATTGGGTGCACAACGTCTTGAACTAATGCTAGATCATGCATGAATGAGCGAGAATTCTATCTAAATGTACACCTAAAACTATGTTATAAATCGTGTTATCATCCATCCACCTACCATGCCGTCTATCTAGCTTATCTTGGCTCCTAAAGTGTCTAAGTGAATCATGATCGGTTTTCAAAACAAACTCTTGAGGCCAAAGGTAATGTTGCCATGTTTTGAGTACTCTAAACAAGGCATACAATTCTTTGTCATAAGTGGAATAGTTTAAGCATGCACCCTTCAATTTTTCACTAAAGAAAGCTAGAGGCTTACCTTCTTGCATAAGGACGCCGCCAATACCAATACCGGATGCGTCGCATTCAACCTCAAAGGGTTTAGTGAAGTCCGGTAGAGCGAGTAGTGGTGCATGGGTGAGGCGTCTCTTGAGCTCTTCAAAAGCTCTTTGTTGCGGTTGATTCCACTCAATAGGAACCTTCTTTTTGGTCAAAGCCGTGAGTGGTGCTGCAATGGTGCTAAAATCTCTCACAAACCTTCTATAGAATGTAGCTAGGCCATGGAAACTCCTCACGTCACCAACCGACCTAGGAACGGGCCATTCATTGATTGCCTTCACCTTGTCCTCATCCACTTGCAAACCATTGGCACTTACTACAAAACCAAGAAAAATCAATCGGTATAAAAATCACACTTTTGAATATTAGCATACAAGTATTCTATACGCAATGTAGCAAGCACATCTCTCAAATGATTTTCATGCTCCGTTAAAGTCTTACTATAGATAAGAATGTCATCAAAGTAGACTACAACAAATAAACCAATATAAGGTCTCAAAATATGATTCATTAATCTCATAAAAGTACTAGGAGCGTTAGTTAAGCCAAAAGGCATTACTAGCCACTCGTAGAGTCCAAATTTGGTTTTAAAAGTTGTTTTTCATTCATCCCCTTCCCTCATTCTAATTTGATGGTAGCCACTCCTAAGTTCAATCTTAGTGAAAATGGTAGCTCCATGTAACTCATCAAGCATATCATCTAAACGGGGAATCGGGTGTCTATACTTGATAGTAATGTTATTGATTGCTCTACAATCAATACACATTCTCCAAGTATTATCCTTCTTGGGTACTAGCAGGACGGGAACGGCACAAGGACTAAGGCTTTCCCGCACATACCCCTTATCTAGCAAGGCTTGAACTTGGTTCTGAATTTCCTGGGCTTCCGTAGGGTTCATCCTATAGGCGGGCCTATTGGGAAGAGTGGCTCCGGGTATTAAATCTATTTGGTGTTCAATGCCCCTAATGGGCGGCAAGCCGGCTGGAATCTCCTCAGGAAAAACGTCCCTAAACTCGTCTAACAGCCCCTGAATAGCACTAGGAAGTGGAATCGTAGAGTCATGAGGCACATTTACTAGAGACTTACACAAACTCATCATTAGCACATCAATAGAAGCATAGTTAGTGACATATTCATTCCTAGACTCAAGATAGCTACTTGTTGGTTGTACTAACAATGTTTGATGGGTTTTGTTCTCTTTACTCTTAGGCCGTGTGATCTTAGGCTGTGGAGGGGTTCCTTGCTCTACCCTCTTGTTCTCATAGTACTCGGCTATTTGTAAAGGTGTCATAGGTTTAAGTGTTAAAGTTTAACCTTTATACTCAAAGCTATATTTGTTAGAAAACCCATCATGAACAACTTTCCTATCATATTGCCATGGACGGCCAAGCAGCAAGTGACAAGCATTCATAGGCACAACATCACATGTAATAACATCCTCATATGATCCTAATGTTATATTGACCTTAGTTTGCTTATTGACCTTAAGTTCTCCACACTCATTCATCCAATGTAGTTTATATGGCCTAGGGTGATAAAATGTAAGAAGTTGTAATTTGTTTACCATTTCAGTGCTAGCTATGTTGCAACAACTTCCTCCATCAATTATCACATTACACACTTTGCCTTTAATACTACACCTAGTATGAAACAGATTTTCACGTTGGTTATCCTCACAAGGTGCTAATTGGACATGCAAAGTTCTCCTAGCTATCAAAGATTCACCTTGTTCATACTCAATGCAATCATCATGCTCATTTTGTTCATTGTCATCAATTAATGCATTTTCATTATCTAATTCCACATCATCCTCACTCTCATATTCTCCTAGATGGTTTATGATCAAAGTGCGTCTATTAGGACATTCTCTACTCATATGACCTCTACCTTGGCATTAAAAACACACAATGTCCCTAGTTCTAGAGTTAGAGATAGGAGTACTCCCTCGATGATCACTTGAAGGCTCATTCAAGGATCGTGGTGTAGTGGCTGGTGTAGACGACTTTCTTTGTCCTTCTTGGCCCATAGGTGCCGATTTTCTCTCTTCCTTCCAGCCTCCTTGATCATTGCTGTGGTTAGGCAGCAGCCTGCTCCCTTGTGCTTTCCAAGCGTTGGGCAATCCATGGGGTGGTTTGTATTCCCGGTTTCGCACCTTAGTCTTCCTTTCCACCTTGATGGCCAAATGTAGTAATTGCTCCATGGTGTTGTATGGATACATATTAACCTCATTAGCCAAATTAGAATTCAGAATACGAAGGTACCTTGCCATAGTGTTTTCTTCATCTTCTAGAACGTTGGCCTTCACCATAGCAACTTGCATATTCGTATAAGCTTCCTCAGCGCTAAGAGAGCCTTGTCTCAAATTTTCTAGCCGTTGTCGAAGCTCTCGGGTATAGTGAGGTGGGACGAACCTAGCCCTCATTAGTGCCTTCATATGCTCCCATGTGGTGATTTGAGGATCCAATGTTCGAACTCTTTCTTTGACTACTGTTACGCTCAGGATATGTGTGATACGCAATAGGTTTTAAATTTATACTCGTTATATTTATCCTAACTCCTAGCGAACCCGCAGTGTACGGGACGTTTGTAGTAGGGATAGTATTCTGAGGTCGAACACAAAGACTAAGGTGAAATCGAGTCAAGCATGATCAAAGATAGTGTAAATCTAGACTAAGATAAAGTGAGGAACAAAGAAAAATGGAAAACACAATGTTTTTGATTGGTTTTTGTGGTGATCAAACAAAGATCACAAATCAAGCAAGGTAATAAATCAACTAACAACTCAAGCTAGCAAAACGAACAAGTAACACAAAGCACAAAGTATAAGATCAAGAGATAAAAGTGGATTCTAGAGGTCAAGATTTCCGGTTATGGCATTGGACTCAAGGTTCTAAGGATTCTAAGGACCAGTTGCGGTGTTGGGAAAGAATGTTTCACTAATGGAAGCAATTACCGGGTAAGTCTCTCACTTCACTAATCCCGCATCAAACTCCTATTACCGGGTAGGTCTCAAGGGGTGAGAATAAGGAATTCCACACAAACTAGACACTACTTAAGGGGTAACCCTCTCCTTACCGGGTAAGTCTCGGAAAAGGTAAGTCTCAAGCAATAGTCCTAGCACACTCGATCCAATAGATCTCTTCCCTCACTTAGGTTGATAGCATTAGGTGATCCTAAGCTAAATTAGGCTTAATAAACACTAGGATTTAACAACCTAACACCCCAATCATACAGATTCATCAATTAAAGAGCAACAGGACTGTTCTACACTAAATCGGCCGATCTATCATGAAGAACAGGGCAATTTTTCTAACTGGTTTGGGTTTCGTGCATACAAATCATCCAAAACTAACATATAAGTCCATTCTATCATCACCCTAGCCATAACCATCAATCCGTCACTCTAGAATCACAATAAACTAGCCAATAATATGCATACCAAGATCCAAAATCATCAAACAAGCATACATGGTGTTCATAGATGGATAATGAAAGATAAACAAGCAAAATCAATAAATCCCAGCTGAATCTAAGTTGTAGCAAGACTTACAAACTCTTAAATGAAGATTCAAAACGTTCCTAACAACCCTTGCAATAGTTCTTCAATCCAAGATTACAAAAATCACTCAAAAGTCACTCAAAAATGGTGTTCTTCTTCTTCCTTCAATCTTTGAGAGCTTTTCTTCTCCTCCAATCTTTTTCCCTAAATTGGTGAGCTGTGAATGAGAGTGTGGGAGAGGAGAGATGCTCAGCAACAACCTGCAGGACCACTTATATTCTCCACCAAGAGCAAGGCCGGACAAGAGATCGTGGGACACGTGGCTTAAGCTGTCAAAGGCCCAAAAATCGACCCAGCAGATTAAATCGGCCGATTTATCTGCTAGCTGGTCCGATTTTCTTCAGCAGAGACATGTTATGATCGTTTAGCCATGAGTTGCTCCATTGCTTGCACCAATAGTGGTCTTTGTGTCCTTTGTTGCTCCAATTATGCTCCTCCAAAGCTTTGGATGTGTACCATCATGAGGCTTGGCCCTCTAATGTATCGGTTAATGTCCAAAAGACCCCCGAAATACCTACAAAGCAACGCACGAGTCCGTGTAGACGTCTATCTCGACAAAATACGTGAATTGAGTGCAAACGTCGCGAATTTGTGCTTAAACCATGCATGAATGAGTGATGAATCTATCTATATGATTACCTAAACCTAAGTCATAAATCGTGTTATCAACTACGTGATCCCACCATACCAAAGCATAGCCTTGGAACTCGAGAGCGGCTAGCTGAACCTTCCTAGGCTCGCTAAAGTTGTAACACAACCAGATTTGCTCAACTTTAGTTTCCCACTCCGTGTAGACGTCGGGATCACACTTTCCTTCAAAGACGGGAATTTTGATTTTGACTTTTCCGAGTCCGTCTGGCTCCTGATAGGGCCGAAAGTTATCTCATCCTTGCCTTGGCTGCTGGAATGGCCGATTGTAACCCTCCCACGTGTGGTCCTCAAAATGAGCTTCATTCCGTCGCTGAATGTTATCAACAAAGGGTGGCATGTTAGAAGCATTAGGGGGTTCGTTGGAATGTAAATTACCTTGATCCGGATGATCCGGCTCTCTAATAACACGTGAAGGACCGCCAAACTCATAGTTTGTTCTCAAAGGTGGTGTCCCGGCTGGTGGTGTTCGTGCTTCCATAGACTCCACTCGTTTGGATAGGTTAGCTACGGAATCGGACAATTGTTTCAATAGACTGATCATCTCAGGCGTGACGGTCTCGCTACTCGACTTGCTGGGACTTAGGGACCTGGACATGCAAAAGTAACAAACAAAGAACCGGTTAGGTTAGATAAGCAAAGATCTCACTTGTGTATCGCTCACACTCTCGTTGGTATTGCCTAGCTGGTGGCTCGAGTTGTAAGGAACCAACACCTTAAGATCTCGATTTCCGAACCTTCTTAGCAACCCTTTGGAACTAGAACTGCTGAAACTGAATGTTAGTGTCGGAGATGGATCAAGACACCCCTAATTGGAGTATTGACCGTTTGGTTGGTGTAGATGTGGTGAATGTGTTTAGAATGACGTTTTGAAAGAGTTTACTTGTGCTTGATGATTAAATAAAGGGCCAGCCGTTTTTTGTATGTGTTTTTTTTTTTTTTTTAAAGATCTCTTAGAGTTTGTCAAAGATTTGAGGGAGAGAAGGTAACCTGAAACTGATTGCAACGAGAATTGTAGGAGAGTAGGTTACCTAATTGTGTATGCAGCGTTTGAGCTCTCTTTTTGTTTTGTTTTCGTTTTTTGTTTACCTCTCCTCAAGATGTTGTCCGGCACTAAGAACCCTTGGCTTTTGCCTTTGAACACTTCAAGCACAAGTTAAACCTCAATTGGATAAGCAATGGGTTAACAAAGAAGAAAGGAGTGATCAATTGTACCAACTGAGCTCTGATACAAACTGATACGGAATTGTCCGTGAATGAGTCGATCTAGGCACAATGATCTCGAATCCGGCTGAATGAAACGAATTCAGAATGCGGAATGAAACGAAGATGGTGAATGGCGCAAGAGGGCGAGAGAAGAACCAAAGAGAGTCAACGAAGGAACCAAGGCTGAAGAGTCAAAACCCCAATCGTGAATGCTTTAGACCCGTCTCCAATACAACTTTACACTAGCTCCGGCTGGACTAGCACAAAGAGGGACTCGTGAAGGCTCGAAGCACCAATCCGAAGGCGGTTGACATAAACAAGCTCAACCAAGCAACAACAATAATGCCAACCAAAAACTCTCTTGTTCTTTGATTGATTTTGTGAAATGATTACAAATGTAATTCTAAGCAATTGGAAATAACGTAACTAATCAGCAGCTAAAGAGGCTATCTATATAGACTCTTTTATCTAGACAAAATAAAGAAAAGAAAATTAAAACATTAGTGGGAAGGTGATAATAAGAGAGCTTCCTCTAATGTAGCTAACAACCTAACAAACAACTAATTCAGCTTAAAAATAGGCTGACTTATTCAAAATAATCCTAGGAGTGTGCTGAGTGTGCTGGACGTTTTTTTAAGAGCAGATTGGGCTATCCGAATGGGTTGAATTATTCAACAGATCCATGAGTGATTTGGCTGTGTTTTAAGAGCCCAAATGATGATCCGAATGAGCTGACTTGTTACTTTCTTGGGCCTCCTGGAACGTGATCAGCTTGCTATCCTCTTGGGCTGCATTGGACATGAGCAACAACCTACCCTCTTGGACTGCATTGGACGTGTTTGCTTGCCTCCCCTCTTGCGCTGCTTTGGACGTGATCAACAGCTCCTTCTCTTGGACTGCTTTGGACGTAATCAACAACTTCTCCTCTTGGGCTGCATTAGACGTGAACAGCAGCCTCCCCTCTTGGCTTCTTTGGACGTGATCAACAGCCTCCTGTTAGACTGCTTTGTACGTGAGCAACATCTCATCCCTTTGCTTGCTTGCTCTTGCATTCATCAAAAGATTAACACATGAGGTATGGCAATTAAATGGTTCACGCATTGTGCCAAGCAATAGCACTTCCCTTGACATAGCTTCTTGGATCTCCTTAGCTCTTGCTCTAGTAATGGGACCTTGATAGCTTCCATGTGATGGTCCTACATCATCCACTCCTTCTTGGAAAGAATTCGACCCCGAATTTTCATCTTGTTCCGAATCTCCTTCATAGGGGCTCAAATCACCTACATTAAAAGTGGTACTAACTCCATACTCTTCCGGTAAGTCCAACACATAAGCATTGTCGTTAATCCGGTGTAAGACTTTGAATGGTCCATCACCCCGTGGTGCTAGCTTGGAATGGCGTTTTGTCGGAAACCGCTCTTTCCTTAGATGTAGCCAAACTACGTCGCCGGGCTGGAAAACCATCTTCCGACGTCCTTTGTTGTTCCGAGCTGCAGTTTCAACGCCCTTCTTATCAAGTGCAGCTTTGGTCTTAGCATAAAGTTCCTTAATGTAGTCCACCTGTTCCAAAGCATCAAAAGCTACTCGATCCTTTCGAGTAATCGGTAATAAGTCCAAAGGAGTTAAAGGGTTAAATCCATAAACACATTTGAAAGGTGATAACGAAGTGGAAGAATGCATGGTGCGATTATAAGCAAACTCAATATGTGGTAACATGTCTTCCCATTCTTTTAAGTTATCTTTCAACATGGTTCTAAGGAGGGTCGTTAGGGTCTATTGGTGACTTCCGTTTGCCCATCTGTTTGGGGATGACTAGAGGTCGAGAATAGTAATCTAGTGCCCATTTTTCCCCAAAGTGTCTTCCAAAAGAAACTCAAAAACTTGACACCCCTATCACTAACAATAGTTTTAGGTATTCCATGCAATCTCACTATTTCCTTAAAGAAAAGATTAGCAACATTATATGCATCATCAGTTTTATGACATGGAATAAAATGTGCCATTTTAGAGAATCTATCTACTACCACAAAAATTGAATCTCTTCCTTTCTTAGTCCTAGGTAGTCCAACAATGAAATCCATACTTATGTCTTCCCAAGGGCCATTAGGCGTTGGTAAGGGTGTATACAGCCCGTGGGGTTGTACCCTAGCTTTGGCCTTAAGACATTCAATGCACCTTTTCAGCATGTGTTCTACATCCCTTAACATATGAGGCCAATAAAAGTAAGTTTGCAACATGTGATAAGTTTTGTCCCTCCCAAAATGCCCCATTAAACCTCCTTTATGGGCTTCTTCCACTAATAAGATCCTAAGGGAACATCTAGGTATGCAAATCTTATCCACTTTAAACAAGAAACCTTCAAACACAAAGTACTTACCATAAGGGCCTTGAGTAGTGCATCTATGAAATATCTTCCCAAATTCAGCATCATCGACATAAATTCTTTAATGTCAGTAAAACCTAACATCCTAGAAACCAAGGTGGTGATTAAGGTGTATCTCCTAGACAATGCATCCGCTACGACATTATCCTTTCCTTTCTTATACTTGATAATGTAAGGAAAGGTTTCGATGAACTCCATCCACCTACCATGCCATCTATCTAGCTTATCTTGTCTCCTAAAGTGTCTAAGTGAATCATGATCGGTTTTCAAAACAAACTCTTGAGGCCAAAGGTAATGTTGCCATGTTTTGAGTACTCTAAACAAGGCATACAATTCTTTGTCATAAGTGGAATAGTTTAAACATGCACCCTTCAATTTTTCACTAAAGAAAGCTAGAGGCTTACCTTCTTGCATAAGGACGCCGCCAATACCAATACCGGATGCGTTGCATTCAACCTCAAACGGTTTAGTGAAGTCCGGTAGAGCGAGTAGTGGTGCATGGGTGAGGCGTCTCTTGAGCTCTTCAAAAGCTCTTTGTTGCGGTTCATTCCACTCAAAAGGAACCTTCTTTTTGGTCAAAGCCGTGAGTGGTGCTGCAATGGTGCTAAAATCTCTCACAAACCTTCTATAGAATGTAGCTAGGCCATGGAAACTCCTCACGTCACCAACCGACCTAGGATCGGGTCATTCATTGATTGCCTTCACCTTGTCCTCATCCACTTGCAAACCATTGGCACTTACTACAAAACCAAGAAAAATCACTCGGTTAGTATAAAAATCACACTTTTGAATATTTACATACAACTATTATATACGCAATGTAGCAAGCATATCTCTCAAATGATTTTCATGCTCCTTTAAAGTCTTACTATAGATAAGAATGTCATCAAAGTAGACTACAACAAATAAACCAATATAAGGTCTCAAAATATGATTCATTAATCTCATAAAAGTACTAGGAGCGTTAGTTAAGCCAAAAGGCATTACTAGCCACTCATACAGTCCAAATTTGGTTTTAAAAGCTGTTTTCCATTCATCCCCTTCCCTCATTATAGTTTGATGGTAGCCACTCCTAAGGTCAATCTTAGTGAAAATGGTAGCTCCATGTAACTCATCAAGCATATCATCTAAACGGGGAACAGCACAAGGACTAAGGCTTTCCCGCACATACCCCTTATCTAGCAAGGCTTGAACTTGGTTCTGAATATCCTGGGCTTCCGTAGGGTTCATCCTATAGGCGGGCCTATTGGGAAGAGTGGCTCCGGGTATTAAATCTATTTGGTGTTCAATGCCCCTAATGGGCGGCAATCCGGCTGGAATCTCCTCAGGAAAAACGTCCCTAAACTCGTCTAACAGCCCCTGAATAGCACTAGGAAGTGGAATCGTAGAGTCATGAGGCACATTTACTAGAGACTTACACAAACTCATCATTAGCACATCAATAGAAGCATAGTTAGTGACATATTCATTCCTAGACTCAAGATAGCTACTTGTTGGTTGTACTAACAATGTTTGATGGGTTTTGTTCTCTTTACTCTTAGGCCGTGTGATCTTAGGCTGTGGAGGGGTTCCTTGCTCTACCCTCTTGTTCTCATAGTACTCGGCTATTTCTAAAGGTGTCATAGGTTTAAGTGTTAAAGTTTTACCTTTATACTCAAAGCTATATTTGTTAGAAAACCCATCATGAACAACTTTCCTATCATATTGCCATGGACAGCCAAGCAGCAAGTGACAAGCATTCATAGGCACAACATCACATGTAATAACATCCTCATATGATCCTAATGTTATATTGACCTTAGTTTGCTTATTGACCTTAAGTTCTCAACACTCATTCATCCAATGTAGTTTATATGGCCTAGGGTGATAAAATGTAAGAAGTTGTAATTTGTTTACCATTTCAGTGCTAGCTATGTTGCAACAACTTCCTCCATCAATTATCACATTACACACTTTACCTTTAATACTACACCTAGTATGAAACAGATTTTCACGTTGGTTATCCTCACAAGGTGCTAATTGGACATGCAAAGTTCTCCTAGCTATCAAAGATTCACCTTGTTCATACTCAATGCAATCATCATGCTCATTTTGTTCATTGTCATCAATTAATGCATTTTCATCATCTAATTCCACATCATCCTCACTCTCATATTCTCCTAGATAGTTTATGATCAAAGTGCGTCTATTAGGACATTCTCTACTCATATGACCTCTACCTTGGCATTTAAAACACACAATGTCCCTAGTTCTAGAGTTAGAGATAGGAGTACTCCCTCGATGATCACTTGAAGGCTCATTCAAGGATCGTGGTGTAGTGGCTGGTGTAGACGACTTTCTTTGTCCTTCTTGGCCCATAGATGCCGATTTTCTCTCTTCCTTCCGGCCTCCTTGCTCCTTGTTGTGGTTAGGCAGCAGCCGGCTCCCTTGTGCTTTCCAAGCGTTGGGCGTTCCATGGGGTGGTTTGTATTCCCGGTTTCGCACTTTAGACTTCCTTTCCACCTTGATGGCCAAGTGTAGTAATTGCTCCATGGTGCTGTATGGATACATATCAACCTCATTAGCCAAATTAGAATTCAGAATACGAAGGTACCTTGCCATAGTGTTTTCTTCATCTTCTAGAACATTGGCCTTCACCATAGCAACTTGCATATTCGTATAAGCTTCCTCAGCGCTAAGAGAGCCTTGTCTCAAATTTTCCAGCCGTTGTCGAAGCTCTCGGGTATAGTGAGGTGGGACGAACCTAGCCCTCATTAGTGGCTTCATATGCTCCCATGTGGTGATTTGAGGATCCAATGTTCGAACTCTTACTTTGACTACGTGATCCCACCATACCAAAGCATAGCCTTGGAACTCGAGAGAGGCTAGCTGAACCTTCCTAGGCTCGCTAAAGTTGTGACATAACAAGATTTGCTCAACTTTAGTTTCCTACTCTATGTAGACGTCGGGATCACACTTTCCTTCAAAGACGGGAATTTTGATTTTGACTTTTCCGAGTCTGTCTGGCTCCTGATAGGGCCGAAAGTTATCTCGTCCTTGCCTTGGCTGCTGGAATGGCCGATTGTAACCCTCCCACGTGTGGTCCTCAAAATGAGCTTCATTCCGTCGCTGAAAGTTATCAACAAAGGGTGGCATGTTAGAAGCATTAGGGGTTCGTTGGAA
Source organism: Fagopyrum homotropicum (assembly GCA_033239125.1). Lineage (NCBI taxonomy): Eukaryota > Viridiplantae > Streptophyta > Magnoliopsida > Caryophyllales > Polygonaceae > Fagopyrum > Fagopyrum homotropicum. The sequence goes on from BSWB01000005.1 coordinate 69,177,953, forward strand.
TGTAAATTACCTTGATCCGGATGATCCGGCTCTCTAGTAACACGTGAAGGACCGCCAAACTCATAGTTGGTTCTCAAAGGTGGTGTCCCGGCTGGTGGTGTTCGTGCTTCCATAGACTCCACTCGTTTGGATAGGTTAGCTACGGAATCGGACAATTGTTTCAATAGACTGATCATCTCAGGCTTGACGGTCTCGCTACTCGACTTGCTGGGACTTAGGGACCTGGACATGCTCAAGTAACAAACAAAGAACCGGTTAGGTTAGAAAAGCAAAGATCTCACTTGTGTATCGCTCACACTCTCGTTGGTATTGCCTAGCTGGTGGCTCGAGTTGTAAGGATCCAAGACCTTAAGATCGCGATTTCCGAACCTTCTTAGCAACCCTTTGGAACTAGAACTGCTGAAACTGAATCTTAGTGTCGGAGATGGATCAAGACACCTCTAATTGGAGTATTGACCGTTGGGTTGGTGTAGATGTGGTGAATGTGTTTAGAATGACGTTTTGAAAGAGTTTACTTGTGCTTGATGATTAAATAAAGGGCCAGCCGTTTTTTGTATGTGTTTTTTTTTTTTTTTAAAGATCTCTTAGACTTTGTCAAAGATTTGACAGAGAGAAGGTAACCTGAAACTGATTGCAACGAGAATTGTAGGAGAGCAGGTTACCGAATTGTGTATGCAGCGTTTGAGCTCTCTTTTTGTTTTATTTTCGTTTTGTGTTTACCTCTCCTCAAGATATTGTCCGGCACTAAGAACCCTTGGCTTTTGCCTTTGAACACTTCAAGCACAAGTTAAACCTCAATTGGATAAGCAATGGGTTAACAAAGAAGAAAGGAGTGATCAATTGTACCAACTGAGCTCTGATACCAACTGATACGGAATTGTCCGTGAATGAGTCGATCTAGACACAATGATCTCGAATCCGGCTAAATGAAACGAATTCAGAATGCGGAATGAAACGAAGATGGTGAATGGCGCAGGAGGGCGAGAGAAGAACCAAAGAGAGTCAACGAAGGAACCAAGGCTGAAGAGCCAAAACCCCAATCGTGAATGCTTTAGACCCGTCTCCAATACAACTTTACACTAGCTCCGGCTGGACTGGCACAAAGAGGGACTCGTGAAGGCTCGAAGCACCAATCCGAAGGCGGTTGACACAAACAAGCTCAGCCAAGCAACAACAGCAATGCCAACCAAAAACTTTCTTGTTCTTTGATTGATTTTGTGAAATGATTACAAATGTAATTCTAAGCAATTGGAAATAACGTAACTAATCAGCAGCTAAAGAGGCTATCTATATAGACTCTTTTATCTAGACAAAATAAAGAAAAGAAAATTAAAACATTAGTGGGAAGGTGGTAATAAGAGAGCTTCCTCTAATATAGCTAACAACCTAACAAACAACTAATTCAGCTTAAAAATAGGCTGACTTATTCAAACTAATCCTAGGAGTGTGCTGAGTGTGCTGGACGTTTTTTTAAGTGCAGATTGGGCTATCCGAATGGGCTGAATTGTTCAACAGATCCATGAGTGATTTGGCTGTGTTTTAAGAGCCCAAATGATGTTCCGAATGAGCTGACTTGTTACTTTCTTGGGCCTCCTGGAACGTGATCAGCTTGCTATCCTCTTGGGCTGCATTGGACATGAGCAACAACCTACCCTCTTGGACTGCATTGGACGTGTTTGCTTGCCTCCCCTCTTGGGCTGCTTTGGACGTGATAAACAGCTCCTTCTCTTGGACTGCTTTGGACGTAATCAACAGCTTCTCCTCTTGGGCTGCATTAGACGTGAACACCAGCCTCCCCTCTTGGCTTCTTTGGACGTGATCAACAGCCTCCTCTTGGACTGCTTTGTACGTGAGCAACATCTCCTCCCTTTCCTTGCTTGCTCCTGCATTCATTAAAAGATTAACACATGAGGTATGGCAATTAAATGGTTCACGCATTGTGCCAAGCAATAGCACTTCCCTTGACGTAGCTTCTTGGATCTCCTTAGCTCTTGCTCTAGTAATGGGACCTTGATAGCTTCCATGTGATGGTCCTACATCATCCACTCCTTCTTGGAAAGAATTCGACCCCGAATTTTCATCTTGTTCCGAATCTCCTTCATAGGGGCTCAAATCACCTACATTAAAAGTGGTACTAACTCCACACTCTTCCGGTAAGTCCAACACATAAGCATTGTCGTTAATCCGGTGTAAGACTTTGAATGGTCCATCACCCCGTGGTACTAGCTTGGAATGGCGTTTTGTCGGAAACCGCTCTTTCCTTAGATGTAGCCAAACTAAGTCGCCGGGATGGAAAACCATCTTCCGACGTCCTTTGTTGTTCCGAGCTGCAGTTTCAACGCCCTTCTTATCAAGTGCAGCTTTGATCTTAACATGAAGTTCCTTAATGTAGTCCACCTGTTCCAAAGCATCAAAAGCTACTCGATCCTTTCGAGGAATCTGTAATAAGTCCAAAGGAGTTAAAGGGTTAAATCCATAAACACATTTGAAAGGTGATAACGAAGTGGAAGAATGCATGGTGCGATTATAAGCAAACTCAATATGTGGTAACATGTCTTCCCATTCTTTTAAGTTATCTTTCAACATGGTTCTAAGGAGGGTCGTTAGGGTCCTATTGGTGACTTCTGCTTGCCCATCTGTTTGGGGATGACTAGAGGTCGAGAATAGTAATCTAGTGCCCATTTTTCCCCAAAATGTCTTCCAAAAGAAACTCAAAAACTTGACATCCCTATCACTAACAATAGTTTTAGGTATTCCATGCAATCTCACTATTTCCTTAAAGAAAAGATTAGCAACATTATATGCATCGTCAGTTTTATGACATGGAATACAATGTGCCATTTTAGAGAATCTATCTACTACCACAAAAATGGAATCTCTTCCTTTCTTAGTCCTAGGTAGTCCAACAATGAAATCCATACTTATGTCTTCCCAAGGGCCATTAGGCGTTGGTAAGGGTGTATACAGCTCGTGGGGTTGTACCCTAGCTTTGGCCTTAAGACATTCAATGCACCTTTTCAGCATGTGTTCTACATCCCTTAACATATGAGGCCAATAAAAGTGAGTTTGCAACATGTGATAAGTTTTCTCCCTCCCAAAATGCCCCATTAAACCTCCTTTATGGGCTTCTTCCACTAATAAGATCCTAAGGGAACTTCGAGGTATGCAAATCTTATCCACTTTAAACAAGAAACCTTCAAACACAAAGTACTTATCATAAGGGCCTTGAGTAGTGCATCTATGAAATATCTTCCCAAATTCAGCATCATCGACATATAATTCTTTAGTGTAAGTAAAACCTAACATCCTAGAATCCAAGGTGGTGATTAAGGTGTATCTCCTAGACAATGCATCCGCTACGACATTATCCTTTCCTTTCTTATACTTGATAATGTAAGGAAAGGTTTTGATGAACTCCATCCACCTACCATGCCTTCTATCTAGCTTATCTTGGCTCCTAAAGTGTCTAAGTGAATCATGATCGGTTTTCAAAACAAACTCTTGAGGCCAAAGGTAATGTTGCCATGTTTTGAGTACTCTAAACAAGGCATACAATTCTTTGTCATAAGTGGAATAGTTTAAGCATGCACCCTTCAATTTTTCACTAAAGAAAGCTAGAGGCTTACCTTCTTGCATAAGGACGCCGCCAATACCAATACCGGATGCGTCGCATTCAACCTCAAAGGGTTTAGTGAAGTCCGGTAGAGCGAGTAGTGGTGCATGGGTGAGGCGTCTCTTGAGCTCTTCAAAAGCTCTTTGCTGCGGTTCATTCCACTCAAAAGAAACCTTCTTTTTGGTCAAAGCCGTGAGTGGTGCTGCAATGGTGCTAAAATCTCTCACAAACCTTCTATAGAATGTAGCTAGGCCATGGAAACTCCTCACGTCACCTACCGACCTAGGAACGGGCCATTCATTGATTGCCTTCACCTTGTCCTCATCCACTTGCAAACCATTGGCACTTACTACAAAACCAAGAAAAATCACTCGGTTAGTATAGAAATCACACTTTTGAATATTAGCATACAAGTATTCTATACGCAATGTAGCAAGCACATCTCTCAAATGATTTTCATGCTCCTTTAATGTCTTACTATAGATAAGAATGTCATCAAAGTAGACTACAATAAATAAACCAATATAAGGTCTCAAAATATGATTCATTAATCTCATAAAAGTACCAGGAGCGTTAGTTAAGCCAAAAGGCATTACTAGCCACTCATATAGTCCAAATTTGGTTTTAAAAGTTGTTTTCTATTTATCCCCTTCCCTCATTCTAATTTGATGTAGCCACTCCTAAGGTCAATCTTAGTGAAAATGGTAGCTCCATGTAACTCATCAAGCATATCATCTAAACGGGGAATCGGGTGTCTATACTTGATAGTAATGTTATTGATTGCTCTACAATCAATACACATTCTCCAAGTATTATCCTTCTTGGGTACTAGCAGGACGGGAACGGCACAAGGACTAAGGCTTTCCCGCACATACCCCTTATCTAGCAAGGCTTGAACTTGGTTCTGAATTTCCTGGGCTTCCATAGGGTTCATCCTATAGGCGGGCCTATTGGGAAGAGTGGCTCCGGGTATTAAATCTATTTGGTGTTCAATGCCCCTAATGGGCGGCAAGCCAGCTGGAATCAGGAAAAACGCCCCTAAACTCGTCTAACAGCCCCTGATTAGCACTAGGAAGTGGAATAGTAGAGTCATGAGGCACATTTACTAGAGAGTTACACAAACTCATCATTAGCACATCAATAGAAGCATAGTTAGTGACATATTCATTCCTAGACTCAAGATAGCTGCTTGTTGGTTGTACTAACAATGTTTGATGAGTTTTGTTCTCTTTACTCTTAGGCCGTGTGATCTTAGGCTGTGGAGGGGTTCCTTGCTCTACCCTCTTGTTCTCATAGTGCTCGGCTATTTGTAAAGGTGTCATAGGTTTAAGTGTTAAAGTTTTACCTTTATACTCAAAGCTATATTTGTTAGAAAACCCATCATGAACAACTTTCCTATCATATTGCCATGGACGGCCAAGCAGCAAGTGACAAACCGGTTATGAACAACTTTTCCAACTATTTGTAAAGGTGTCATAGGTCAAGATTTCTAGTTATGGCATTGGACTCAAGCTTCTAAAGATTCTAAGGATAAAGTTGCGGTGTTGGGAAAGGGTGTTTCTCTAATGGAAGCAATTACCGGATAAGTCTCTCGCTTCACTAATCCCGCATCAAACTCCTATTACCGGGTAGGTCTCAAGGGGTTAAAGTAGGGAATTCTACACAAACCGGACTCTACTTAAGGGGCAACCCTCTCCTTACCGGGTAAGTCTCGGAAAAGGGAAGTCAAGCAATAATCCTAGCACACTCAATCCAATAGCGGTTTGTGAGGCTCGCTACTACCTAGAGTTCATCATCTTAGGTATCTAAGATCGGAAATCACCGGGTAGGTCTCTTCTCTCACTTAGGTTGCTAGCATTAGGTGACCCTAAGCTATAATAGGCTTAATAAACACTAGGATTCCAACAACCTAACATCCTAACACACAGATTCATCAATTAAAGAGCAACAGAGAGAAAAATCGGGTGGATCATAGCATAAATCGGACGATTTAATCTAAGAACAGGTCGATTTTCTTGTCTGGGTTAGGTTTTGTGCATACGAATCATCCTAAACTAACATACAAGTCCATCCTATCATTTCCCAAGCCATAACTGATAACACGATTTATGACTTAGGTTTAGGCACTCAATTAGATAGTTTTTCCGCTCATTCATGCATGGTTTGTACTAGTTCGTAACGATTTGCACTCAATTCATGTATTTTGTCGAGATAGACGTCTACAAGGACTTTTGCATGCTTTGTAGGTATTTTGGGAGTTTTAGGAGCTTAATCGATACATTTGAGGATCGTTCCTCGAGATGACACACCTTCGGACTTATTGGGATGCAAGCTAGGGGCTAAGGAGACCTTGTTGGTGCATGCTAAGTAGACCTGATGATCCAAAACAAGTTGAGGCACCAAAACCACGGCCACTGGGACTTCCACGGGCGTGGTTTTGGCCGTGGTTTTCCCCAGACAGCTGTGACAGCTCTCCCACGATCTTCATGGCCGACTCTTGCAAATTTGGAAGATAAAAGGTTGTCCTGCAAGGCTGTTAGGGGTAGACCCCTCATTCCCATTCTCTCCCACACTCTCAACAACAATATTCTCACATTGGAAGATTGGATTGGAGCTTCCATTGGAGAAGAAGAAGAAGCACACTAGTTCATAGTTCCATAGTCTTTTTGAGTGATTTTGAGTGTGCTTTGTGAAACGTTTTGCAGGGATTTGTAAGAAACAACTCAAACCTTCTTTTGAAGGGTTGTAAGTCCTTCTTGAACCTTGATTTAGCTTGTTTTACTTGTTTCATTTGCTTAATCCATCTTTCATTTCATCTTCTTGCCATGGATTCTATGATTTTATGCTTGTTGAGTTTGATTGTTAAGATGCATGTTGTAGGCTAAATAGATGCGATTCTAGGGTAAGGAAAAGATGGTTATGGCTTGGACTATGATAGAATAGACTTAATTGAATACTTGGATGACTCGCTTGATTGAACCTAGTCACTGTTTAAAACCACGGTTGGATCTTGCCTTTCCACGGCCGTGGAAAGGGATGAACACCCCGTAATTTTTATTAACTTGCTTGTATTGATAAATCTAAGTGTTAGGTTGTTGAATTATTGAAATCCTAGTGTTAGTTGAGCTAAATCTATCCTAGGGTGACCTAGTGTTAGCAACTAAGAGTTAGAAGAGACCTACCCGGTGATTCTTGCTCTTAGATACCGATGATGACGAACTCTAGGTAGTAGTGAGCCTCATAAGCTGCTATTGGACTGAGTGTGCTAGGATTGATGTTTAGGACTTGCCTTCCCGAGACTTACCCGGTAAGGAGAGGTTAGATCCCTAGATAACCATCCGGTTTGTGTAGAATTCCTATCCTTAGGCTCTTTGAGACTTACCCGGTGATGAGACCTTAGGAACAAACTAGTGGACCATGAGACCTACCCGGTGATTGATCCCAATCTAGAAATACTCACTCCCAACATACTACAGTTAATCCAATGAACGATTAGATAGCTTGAGTCTTATGCCATAACCGGAATTTCCAACCCCTAGAATCCGCTTTTCTCTCTTTGATTACATATTTCGTGTTTGCTTGTTTATTTGTGATTTAGTTTGATTCCTTATTTAGTTTTGCCTTATTATATCATTGTGATCCTTGACTGATCACCACACAAAACCAACCCAAAAACATTGAGATTTTCATTTATTTGTTTCTTTCTCTTTTCTTAGCCTAGATCAACACTATCCTTAGTCACTAATCGATTCAATCTCACCTCAGTCTTTGTGTTCGACCTCGGAATACTATCCCTACTTCAAAACGTCCCATACACTGCGGGTTCGCTAGGAGTTAGGAGAAATATATCGAGTATAAATTTAAGAATTTTGCGTGCATCAATTCCTAGACGTAACAAGTTTTTGGCGCCGTTGCCGGGGACTAGGTTAAGATTGAGTCATTTTTTTTGTTATTGTTTATAGTGTAGGTCTTTCTTGTTGCTTTTGATCTCGTTTGGTTTGTGTCTTTGCTTTTCAGGACATCTCTACTCTTTAGGTGTATGCGAAGATCTCGTGGCAAGGATTTAGCTCCATTCGATCCCGAACTAGAGAAAACCCTTAGATCTAGATCCAAGAGATTAGAAAGGGAAAAGAGATGGCCGGAAGAGATCTCCAAGCTGAGTTAGATGAAGCTTTAGAGCAAATTAGGCTAAGGGATGAAGCCTTGGAGAATGAGAGGAGACTTGCCAATGAGAGGCAAGAAGCAACTAGGAGGGAGATTGAAGAGATTAGGCAAGCTCTTGTGCAAAGAGAGCTGGATCGCCAACAACCTCCACCTCCACCATAACCGCAGCCGGCGGTTAATATTCGGGTTGTGCCCATTGCTATTGAAGAGCCACAAACGTTAGGGCAACGTATGGATCCGGCACAAAGAGCACACCGTCCGGGTGTGAACTTAGGAGATCCCGCAGTCCATGATTACGAGCTCCGCCCTCAAGTTCTACAAATGATCCGGCATAATCGATTCGGAGGGATGAAAGGAGAGTCTCCCCATCAACACTTGATGAACTATGAGATCTTGATGGAGACTCTTAGACCGCCTAGAATGGAGAGCAACAACCATAAGCTTAGGGCTTTCTCCTTCTCACTTAAGGATAAAGCCTTGGGTTGGTATCAATCTATTCCACAAGGGCGGGTGAGTACTTGAGAGGAGATGACAACCGAGTTTTTGACAAAGTTCTTCCCACCTTCCAAGACTACCGAGTTAAGAGGGAAGATCAATGCCTTCATGATGAAGGATAGAGAAAGCTTATTCAAGTCTTGGGAGAGGTTCAAAGACCTTCTTCTAGATTGTCCACACCATGGTATACCGAAAATTGAGCTATTGGAGATCTACTTCAAGGGACTTGATGAAGATTGTCAATTCAAGCTTCAATCTCTTTCCGGTGGGACTTTCATGGAAAAGAATGTGGATGAAGCTTGGGAATTTGTGGAGAAACAAGCTTTGGTGATTGAGATGTACTGCCATAGGAAGAATGATGGGAGGAAAGCGTGAGCATATGAGGTGAGTGAAGTCACCATGAGTAACTTCAAGCTTGATGCAATCAACAATGAGCTGAAATCTTTGAGGTAGCTGTGTTCTACAACTTTGAAGAATCAAGCAACCCCGCAAGTGCAAGTGCAAGCAAACTTGTCTTCCAAGGAGGAAGATGTGAACTACATGGGAAGGGGCAATTATAACAACTATCAAGGCCCAAGGAACTTCAACAACAACCGGCAATTCAACAATTACCGGCCTAACCACAACCATCCCGGGTTTTCCTACTCTAACCCGGATGGAGCCTTGAACCCTCCCGCTTCAACAAGCGCAGCTCCACCACCAAAAGCTTCACAAGAACCTCCACCCGGATTTACTCAACCTCCAAAGGATAGAACCGAGATGATGTTTGAGCAATTGCTTGGAAGGTTGAGTTGTCTTGAGAGCATGGTGACTTCCATTTCTAAAGCTCAAAAGGTGTTGGAAGCACAAGGGTTCCAAAAGGCAGGTGAAGCTCATAGAGATCCGGGAAAGCTTCCCGGAAGAACCGAAGACAACCCAAGAGGTCAAGTGTTGGCCATCACAACAAGGAGCGGGTTGAGCATGAAGGATCCCTTACCTAAGGGAAGTGACAAGGGGAAGCAAGTGGTGATAGAGGAAGAGACTTTGCAAGAAGATGGAGGAAAGGACAAGGATGATGAGCCAACATATGTGGCACAACCTCCATACAAGCCACCACTACCATTCCCACAATCACGAGCAAGAGGTCGTTTGGACAAACACTTTGGTAAATTCCTTGAACTTATGTCCAAATTGCATATAAACATTCCGTTCATGGATGCTATTCTAGGTATGCCGGCCTATGGAAAATTCTTGAAGGAAATACTCTCCAACAAAAGGAAGTTGGAGGAGTATGGAGAAGTGAGGATGACAAAGAGGTCCTCGGAATTGATCCAAACCATGAAGGAGGAGATGCCTCCTAAACTAAGAGATCCGGGATCCTTTTGTGTGCCAATTGGAGTGGGAGAAGTGAAGTATGAAGCCCTATGTGATCTTGGGGCAAGTGTAAGCATCATGCCGCTTGCACTTTGTAACAAGGTTGGGCTAGGAGAGCCAAATTCGGTCAAGATGACCCTTTACATGGCGGACCGTTCGATCACTCACCCAGTTGGAATATTGGAAGACATACCGGTGCAACTAGGGAAGTTCTATGTGCCCATAGACTTTGTTGTTTTGGACATCCCGGCGGACTATCTGGTTCCTATCATTTTAGGGTGACCTTTCCTAGCCACTTCCGGATGCTTGGTGGATTGCAAAAATGGAATTCTCTCCTTCAACATTGGAGAAGAGAATATCAAGTTCAAATTATCCACAATGATGAAAGGGTCAGCCCTTGGTGAAGATGTGTTCAACATTGTCGAGCAAGAGGAGTCTAGAGAAGTTGTAAGCTCGATCTTGATCAAGGACCCATTGGAGAAGGTTCTTAGCTTATGTTTGATGGAGAAAGGAGTTGAGGAGGCTTGCAATGAAGAAATCAAGGCTTTAGAAGCATTGGAAAAGGAGACAAGAGCTGAATTTGAAGCACACGAAGATGTGCTGAATTTTTGCAAGAACCACGGCCAGGGACCAAGAACCACGCCCATGGTTTCTCCCGTGAAACTCTCTGGAATGCTCCGAAGTGAAAGCTTTGCAAGTTCCACGGCCGTGGTTGTGCCAGAGCCCGTAATTTTGCCCGTGGTTTCCCCAGAAACTACATTGGTTGTTGATCAAGCTTCAAGGAGTCTTGAGGAGTCTTCCATAGCATTGGATTCATCTCAACCAACATTATACGGGTCGTCTCCACTCGATAAAGGTCCTCCTAAACTTGAACTCAAACCCCTCCCCTCTCATTTGAAGTATGCTTTCCTTGGTGAGAATTCTACATATCCGGTTATTGTGAATGCATGCTTGAATGATGATGAGTTGAGTAGATTGTTGCATGAGTTGAGATTGCATAGGAAGACTATTGGCTATACCATTGATGATTTAGTTGGCATTAAACCTTCTATGTGCATGCATAAGATCTTAATGGAAGATAACCATAAACCTTCGATTGAACCTCAAAGAAGACTACACCCAATCATGAAAGAAGTAGTAAAGAAAGATATCCTTAAATTGCTAGATGCGGGAATCATTTTCCCGATTTCGGATAGTAAATGGGTTAGTCCCGTGCATGTGGTTCCTAAGAAGGGTGGGATGACCGTAGTAACTAATGAGAATAATGAACTAATCCCAACTAGAACGGTTACGGGATGGAGGATGTGTATTGACTATAGGAAACTAAATGTGGCATCTAGGAAAGATCACTTCCCTCTTCCTTTTATTGACCAAATGCTAGAGAGATTAGCTCAACATTCTCATTTTTGTTATTTAGATGGCTATAGTGAATTCTTCCAAATCCCTATTCACCCCGATGATCAAGAGAAAACTACATTCACATGTCCTTGGGGTACATTTGCATATAGGAGAATGCCATTTGGGTTGTGTAATGCACCCGCCACCTTTCAAAGGTGTATGATGGCTATCTTTTCTGAGTATATTGAAAACATCATGGAAGTGTTTATGGATGATTTCTCTGTTTATGGATCTTCATTTGATGATTGCTTAGCTAACTTGTCTCTAGTGCTAAAAAGATGTGAGGAGACTAATCTAGTCTTGAATTAGGAGAAATGCCACTTCATGGTAAGTGAAGGTATTGTGTTGGGACACTTGGTGTCCAACCGAGGCATTGAGGTTGATAGGGCCAAGATAGAAACTATAGAGAAGTTGCCACCACCTACCTCGGTGAAGGGGGTAAGGAGTTTTTTAGGGCATGCCGGTTTTTACCGGAGATTTATTAAAGATTTCTCTAAGATTTCTAAGCCTCTTACTAACCTACTAATGAAAGATGTTGAGTTTGTTTTCTCCAAGGATTGCCTTGAAGCTTTTTGTAGGTTGAAGAATGCTTTGATCTCCGCTCCCCTCATGCAACCTCCGGATTGGAGTTTACCGTTTGAGATCATGTGCGACGCGAGTGATGTAGCTGTTGGGGCTGTTTTGGGACAAAGGAAAGATGGGCTTACACATGCCATCTATTATGCTAGCAAGACGCTAGATGAAGCCCAACTCAATTATGCTACCACCGAGAAGGAGTTGCTAGCGGTGGTGTATGCATTTGAGAAGTTCCGTTCGTATCTTGTTGGAGCAAAGGTCATAGTGTATACGGATCATGCTGCGATCCATTATCTCCTTACTAAGAAGGATGCCAAGCCTCGTTTGATTCGGTGGATCCTTCTTCTTCAAGAGTTTGACTTGGAAATCCGGGATAAGAAAGGGTCCGAAAATTTCGTGGCGGATCACCTTAGTAGACTTCCACCATTATAACTTGAGAGAGATGACATCCCAATTGATGACTCATTCCGGGATGAGCAATTGCAAATGGTGGAGGAGTGCTTGTTTCAAGTGTCAAGGGGTAATGAGCCATGGTATGCCGATATTGTGAACTACCTTGTGTGTGAGGAGGTGCCACCCGGTTTATCCTATGCCCAAAGGAAGAAATTCTTCAAGGATGTGAGGCATTACTATTGGAGTGAACCGCTTTTGTTCAAGAGAGGACCGGATGGAATCTTTCGGAGATGCATACCGGAGGATGAGGTGGAGAGTGTGATCCGCCATTGTCACTCCTTGCCATGTGGAGGCCATGCTAGCTCACACAAGACATGTGCAAAGGTGTTGCAATCCGGGTTCTTTTGGCCAAGTTTGTTCAAGGATGTGCAGAATTTTATGGTAGCTTGTGATGCTTGCCAAAGAACGGGCAACATCTCAAGGAGGAATGAGATGTCCTTGAACAACATACAAGAGGTGGAGATATTTGATGTGTGGGGTGTGGACTTCATGGGGCCATTCCCCTCTTCATGTGGCAACCTCTATATCCTATTGGCGGTGGACTATGTTTCGAGATGGGTGGAGGCAATCGCCTCTCCCACAAATGATGCCAAGGTTGTGGTACGGTTCTTCAACCGAGTGATCTTCCCTAGGTTTGTAACACCAAGGGTGATCATAAGTGATGGAGGGAAGCACTTCACTAATAGGAACTTTGGGGCACTTTTGGCTAAGTATGGGGTGACTCATACGGTGGCAACACCTTACCACCCCCAAACTAGTGGCCAAGTGGAGATCTCCAACCGGGTGATAAAGGGAATTCTTGAGAAGACGGTTTCAAGGACGAGAAAGGATTGGGCTATGAAGCTCGATGACGCTTTGTGGGCATATAGAACCGCTTTCAAGACACCAATTGGCACCACACCCTACAAGCTAGTCTATGGCAAGTCTTGCCACCTTCCGGTAGAGATGGAGCATAGAGCACATTGGGCTATAAGGTGGCTGAATTTTGACCTCAAGGAGGCCGGTGAGAAGAGGTTGCTTGATATGAACGCCCTTGAGGAGATCCGGTTGGATGCCTATGAAAACGCCCGGATCTACAAGGAAAGGACCAAACGTTGGCATGATAAGCGCCTCATCCCGAAAGAGTTGAGTGAAGGAGACCTTGTCCTTCTCTTCAACTCGAGGTTGTGGCTCTTCCCCGGAAAGCTAAAGTCAAGATGGACGGGTCCTTATATGGTGAAGAAGATCTTTCCCCATGGAGCGGTTGAGATAGGAGGGGAGTATTGTGGAGACTTTAAGGTGAATGGGCACCGGTTGAAGAAGTATATCCCGGGAGCTCCGGTGGATATGATTGCCCCACTTCACCTTGAGTGAAACGCCCCCGAGTTTGGTCAAGCTAATGACCTTAAAGAAGCGCTTGGTGGGAGGCAACCCATTGGTAGACATCTTTCCCTTTTCGTTTTTGTTTTGTTTTTGATTTTTCTGTTTTTGTGTGTTTTTGTGTGTTTGGAGTTTGTGTGCTAGAATTTAAGTAGCATGGAAGTCTTGCATGGCATGTGGATGATGATGATGAACCCCTCATCAATTATGGGTGGAGCGGACGCGGAACTTGGACGGCTAGCGGTGCCTAGCGCGAGTCCCGACGCCATAACGAACACCTTGAGCTCTCTACCATCGTTGATAGGATCATCCGCCATCAATCCATTTGAGTAATCCCAAATACCAAAGCAAACCATTTTTACATTGTGAGAACCCTCTTTCACTCTTCTTTACTTCATTTACACATTGGGGACAATGTGTTTCTAAGTATGGGGTGGGGTTTGCATGATTTTTTACATGATTAGCATCTAGGATAGTTTAATATTGTCACATGCTTCATTATGTCTTGCATTGTACATACACATTTTGAAAAATCCAAAAAATCAGAAAATTTTAAAAAAGTTTTAGTGCTTCTAAGCTTGGAAATGACCCTTATGATGAAATTGTCTTGTGAATTGGCTATGGATGGCCTTATGTGTTGAATTGATGAATGCATATGTGGACTTGAAGTACTTATCTTGAATCCCATGAATGGATTATGATCATGATGTTTGTCTTGATTGGATTGAGTATTGAAAGTCGAAATTACATGCTAGTTCTTGCACGTCATCTAGGAGTGATTAAGGCAATTTATTTTTCTCTACTTTTCATCTTGATCATGTTGTTTGAGCACCTCAATTGATATAATTTTTTACCTCTTTTGACTCATCCAGGAATAGGAGCATGTTAGTGTGTTGAGTGTGTGAAAAGCAAGTGTGGGGTGAAGTTGTTGATGGATGGATGTTATGAATGAAGTGCTGAATTTGTTGTGAAAGTGTAGACAAAAATATAGGTTTGGGGACGTTGGTTTAAATGACGAGTAACTCGGCACCATTCACATAATCGGGTGTTTGTGCCTTTCCAAAGTCAAATAAACCGATAGTCCTAACGAGCTTTGGTATGTGTGCCCGGTGTGGATGCACCTCGAAAAATAAAAATAGCCCGAGGACGGCTAATCACCAAGGTTTCGGCTTTTGTACACCAATGCCATTGTCTCAAAAATAAGTGAAAGAAAAAGAAAAGAAAGAAAAGATGGAGAAAATATACACTTGTGGGAAGTTGATAAAAATGTGAAGTTGTGAAGTTAGTTCCATTCCCGGATTAGCATCACATAGCCTAGAAAAATTCTCACCTAATCACAACGTTTCTTGGCCTTTTATTTCACAAGCCCTTGTGACCTATTTGCATGTGTGTAAGACTTAGTGATCTAGATTGAATATGCTCATGATCATCTTGACTTCTTCATTTTTACATTTTATGCATGCTTTCGAGTTAAGTATAATTGTCTTTCCGTGCTTTCATTTATTTGACACATGATTGCTTGTCCATTACCATGAAACATGACTATGAAGGTGATCCAATATTAGAAGCACAACTCCAAAAAGATTTTGTTATTTTTCTACATGCATAAATCATGTCATCTCTTAGTCTATAGTTGGGATTTGCTCGGGGATGAGCAAACCTTAAGTATGGGGTATTTTTGATAACACGATTTATGACTTAGGTTTAGACACTCAATTAGATAGTTTTTTCCGCTCATTCATGCATGGTTTGCACTAGTTCGTAACGATTTGCACTCAATTCATGTATTTTGTCGAGATAGACGTCTACACGGACATTTGCATGCTTTGTATGTATTCTGGGAGTTTTAGGAGCTTAATCGATACATTTGAGGATCGTTCCTCGAGATGACACACCTTCGGACTCATTGGGATGCAAGCTAGGGGCTAAGGAGGACACATGGGACCTTGTTGGTGCATGCCATGTACCAAATTGAGGCTTGATGATCCAAAACAAGCTGAGGCACCAAAACCACGGCCACTGGGACTTCCACGGGCGTGGTTTTGGCTGTAGTTTTCCCCAGACAGCTGTGACAGCTGTCCCACGATCTTCATGGCCGACTCTTGCAAATTTGGAGGATAAAAGGTGGTCCTGCAATGCTGTTAGGGGAAGACCCCTCATTCTCATTCTCTCCCACACTCTCAACAACAATATTCTCTCATTGGAATATTGGATTGGAGTTTCCATTGGAGAATAAGAAAGGCTTCCATTGGAGAAGAAGAAGAAGCACACTAGTTCATAGTTCCATAGTATTTTTTAGTGATTTTGAGTGAGTTTGTGAAACGTTTTGCAAGGATTTGTAAGAAACGATTCGAACCTTATTTTGAAGGTTTGTAAATCCTTCTTGAACCTTGATTTAGTTTGTTTTACTTGTTTCATTTGCTTAATCCATCTTTCATTTCATCTTCTTGTCATGGATTCTATAATTTTATGCTTGTTGAGTTTGCTTGTTAAGATGCATGTTGTAGGCTAAATAGATGCGATTCTAGGGTAAGGAAAAGATGGTTATGGCTTGGACTGTGATAGAATAGACTTAATTGAATACTTGGATGACTCGCTTGATTGAACCTAGTCATTGTTTAAAACCACGGTTGGATCTTGCCTTTCCACGGCCGTGGAAAGGGATGAACACCCCGTAATTTTTATTAACTTGCTTGTATTGATAAATCTAAGTGTTAGGTTGTTGAATTGTTGAAATCCTAGTGTTTGTTGAGCTAAATCTATCCTAGGGTGACCTAGTGTTAGCAACTAAGAGTTAGAAGAGACCTACCCGGTGATTCTTGCTCTTAGATACCTATGATGACGAACTCTAGGTAGTAGTGAGCCTCATAAGCTGCTATTGGACTGAGTGTGCTAGGATTGATGTTTAGGACTTGCCTTCCCAAGACTTACCCGGTAAGGAAAGGTTAGATCCCTAGATAACCATCCGGTTTGTGTAGAATTCCTATCCTTAGGCTCTTTGAGACTTACCCGGTGATGAGACCTTAGGAACGGACTAGTGGACCATGAGACCTACCCGGTGATTGATCCCAATCTACAAATACTCACTCCCAACATACTATAGTTAATCCAATGAATGATTAGATAGCTTGAGTCTTATGTCATAACCGGAATTTCCAACCCCTAGAATCTGTTTTTCTCTCTTTGATTACATATTTCGTGTTTGCTTGTTTATTTGTAATTTAGTTTGATTCCTTAGTTAGTTTTGCCTTATTATATCATTGTGATCCTTGATTGATCACCACACAAAACCAACCCAAAAACATTGAGATTTTCATTTATTTGTTTCTTTCTCTTTTCTTAGCCTAGATCAACACTATCCTTAGTCACTAATCGATTCAATCTCACCTCAGTCTTTGTGTTCGACCTCGGAATACTATCCCTACTACAAAACGTCCCCTACACTGCGGGTTCGCTAGGAGTTAGGAGAAATATATCGAGTATAAATTTAAGACTTTTGCGTGCATCAATTCCTAGACGTAACAATAACCATCAATCCAACACTCCAGAATCACAATAAACTAGCCAATAATATGCATCTCAAGATCCAAAATCATCACACAAGCATACATGGTTCTCATATGTAGACGATGAAAGATAAGCAAGTAAAAAAAAAGAAATCTAGGCTGAATATAAGTTTAAGCAAGACTTACAACCCTTCAAAAGAACCCACTATAACTATCTAAGTAACAAAAGTACCCCAAGGACATGTAAATGTTGTTTTCTCTTGGTCATCCGGGTGAATAGGAATTTGGAAGAACCCACTATAACTATCTAAGTAACAAAAGTGTGAATGTTGAGCTAATCTTTCTAGCATTTGGTCAATAAAAGGAAGAGGGAAGTGATCCTTCCTAGAGGCCACATTTAGTTTCCTATAGTCTATGCACATCCTCCATCCCGTAACCGTTCTAGTTGGAATTAGTTCATGACTCTCATTTGTTACTACGGTCATACCACCCTTCTTAGGAACCACATGTACGGCACTAACCCATTTACTATCCGAAATTGGGTAGATGATTGCCGCATCTATCAACTTAATGATCTCTTTCTTGACTACCTCTTTCATTATAGGATTCAATCTTCTTTGATGTTCAATAGAGGGTTTATGGTCATCTTCCATCAATATCTTATGCATGCACAAAGAGGGCTTAATGCCAACAAGGTCATCGATGGTGTATCCTATTGCCTTTCTATGTAGTTTCAATTCATTCAACAATCTATCAAGCTCATCATCATTCAAAGATGCATTCACAATCACCGGATAAGTAGAATTTGAACCAAGGAAAGCATACTTTAAATGAGAAGGAAGAGGTTTTAGATCAAGTTTAGGAGGACCTTTATCGGTTGGAGATGATTCATACAATGTAGGTTGAGAAGATTCCAAAGCCATGGAAGCCTCACCTAAGTCCTTTGATGATTGCTCACAAACACTTGGATGATGCTCAAAGGACTCAGAAAAATCGACCCTCTGTGAAGAAAATCGGACGATCTGGGGGTCGATTTCAGTTTCTGCTTTTGCAAAATCGGATGAAAATTCAAGATTTATGCAAAAATCGGCCGATTTTTGCACCCTCTGTCATATTTTTCTACAGGTATTTCTCTTTTCCTCTAGTACTTCAAATTCAACACTTGGTAGCTCATCCAATGCATTCAAGGCCTTGATCACTTCATTGCTACTCTCCTCAACTCCTTCCTCCATCAAGCTCGAGCTAAGAACCTTCTCAAGTGGATCCTTGAGCAAGATTGAGCTCACAACTTCTCTAGACTCCTCTTCCTCAACAATGTTGAAGACATCTTCACTTAGGGCTGGCCCCTTCACCATTGTGGACAAATTAAACTTGATGTTCTCTTCTCCAATGTTGAAAGAGAGAATTCCATTTTTGCAATCCACCAAACAACCGGAAGTAGCTAGGAAAGGTCTCCCCAAGATGATAGGAACCGGATAGTCCGCCGGGATGTCCAAAACAACGAAGTCTATGGGCACATAGAACTTCCCTAGTTGCACCGGTATGTCTTCCAAGATTCCAACCGGGTGAGTGATTGAACGGTCCGCCATGTAAAAGGTCATCTTGACCGGCTTTGGATCTCCTAGCCCAACCTTGTTGCAAAGTGCAACCGGGATGATGCTTACACTTTCCTTGGCACTTAAAAGGATCCCGAATCTCTTAGCTTAGGAGGCATCTCCTCCTTCATAGTTTGAATCAACTCCGAAGACCTCTTTGTCATCCTCACTTCTCCATACTCCTCCAACTTCCTCTTGTTGGAGAGTATTTCCTTCAAAAACTTGTCATATGCCGGCATACCTAAAATAGCATCCATGAACGGAATGTTAATATGCAATTTAGACATAAGTTCAAGGAATTTACAGAAGTGTTTGTCCAAACGAGCTCTTGCTCGTGATTGTGGGAATGGTAGTGGTGACTTGTATGGAGGTGGTGCCACATATGATGGCTCATCATCCTTGCTCTTTCCTCCATCTTCTTGCAATGGCTCTTCTTCTATCACCACTTGCTTCCCCTTGTCATTTCCCTTAGGTAAGGGATCCTTAATGCTCAGCCCACTCCTTGTTGTAAAAGCCAACACTTGGCCTCTTGGGTTATCTTCGGTTCTTCCGGAAAGCTTTCCCGAATCTCTATGAGCTTCACCCGCCTTTTGGAACACTTGTGCTTCCAAAACCTTTTGAGCTTTAGAAATTGAAGTCACCGTGCTCTCAAGACCACTCAACCTTCCAAGCAATTGCTGAAACATCATTTCAGTTCTATCTTTTGGAGGTTGAGTAAATCCGGGTGGAGGCTCTTGTGAAGCTTTAGGCGGTGGAGTTGCGCTTGTGGAATTAGGGGGGGGTTCAAGTATCCATCCCGGTTAGAATAGGAAAACCCGGGATGGTTATGGTTAGGCCGGTAATTATTGAATTGCCGGTTGTTGTTGAAGTTCCTTGGGCCTTGATAGTTGTTGTAATTGCCCCTTCTCATGTAGTTCACATCTTCCTCCTTGGAAGACAAGTTTGCTTGTACTTGCACTTAAGGGCTTGCTTGACTCTTCAAAGTTGTAGCACACAACTCCCTCAAAGATTTAAGCTCATTGTTGATTGCATCAAGCTTGAAGTTACTCATGGTGACTTCACTCACCTCATATGCCCCCGCTTTCCTCCCATCACTCTTCCTATGGGAGTATTTCTCAATCACCAAACCTTGTTTCTCTACAAACTCTCAAGCTTCATCCACATTCTTTTCCATGAAAGTCCCACCGGAAAGAGATTGAAGCTTGAAATGACTATCTTCATCAAGTCCCTTGAAGTAGATCTCCAATAGCTCAATTTTCGGTATACCATGGTGTGGAAAATCTAGGAGAAGGTCTTTGAACCTCTCCCAAGACTTGAACAAGCTTTCTCTATCCTTCATCACAAAGGCATTGATCTTCCCTCTTAGCTCGGTAGTCTTGGAAGGTTGGAAGAACTTAGTCAAAAACTCGGTTGTCATCTCCTTCCAAGTACTCACTCGCCCTTGTGGAATAGATTGATATCAAGCCAAGGCTTTATCCTTAAGTGGAATAGATTGATATCAAGCCAAGACTTTATCCTTAAGTGAGAAGGAGAAACCCCTAAGCTTATGGTTGTTGCTCTCCAATATAGGCGGTCTAAGAGTCTCCATCAAGATCTCATAGTTCATCAAGTGTTGATGGAGAGACTCTCCTTCCATCCCTCTAAATTGATTATACCAGATCATTTGTAGAACTTAAGGGCGGAGCTCGTAATCATGGGCTGCGGGATCTCCTATGTCTCAAGCAATAATTCTAGCACACTCAATCCAATAGCGGCTTGTGAGGCTCGCTACTACCTAGAGTTCATCATCTTAGGTATCTAAGATCGGAAATCACTGGGTAGGTCTCTTCCCTCACTTAGTTGCTAGCATTAGGTGACCCTAAGCTATATTAGGCTTACTAAACACTAGGATTCCAACAACCTAACATCCTAACACACAGATTCATCAATTAAAGAGCAACAG
Organism: Fagopyrum homotropicum; assembly: GCA_033239125.1. Lineage (NCBI taxonomy): Eukaryota > Viridiplantae > Streptophyta > Magnoliopsida > Caryophyllales > Polygonaceae > Fagopyrum > Fagopyrum homotropicum. The sequence continues at coordinate 69,198,407 of BSWB01000005.1, forward strand.
AGAGAAAAATCGGGTGGATCATAGCATAAATCGGACGATTTAATCTAAGAACAAATCGATTTTCTTGCCTGGGTTAGGTTTTGTGCATACGAATCATCCTAAACTAACATACAAGTCCATCCTATCATCTCCCAAGCCATAATCATCAATCCATCACTCCAGAATCACAATAAACTAGCCAATAATATGCATCTCAAGATCCAAAATTATCACACAAGCATACATGGTTCTCATAAGTAGATGATGAAAGATAAGCAAGTAAAAACAAGAAATCTATGCTGAATATAAGTTTAAGGAAGACTTACAACCCTTCAAAAGATGTTCAACTAAAATCACTAAAAATCACTCAAAAACTCACTTTCACTCTATGTTTTGGTGTTCTTCTTCTTCCCCAAAATTGAGAGAGTTTTTCTTCTTCTCCGAGTCTATCCTCCAATGGAATGAGGTGTGTGTGAGAGAATGTGGGAGAGATCCCTCAGCAACAGCTTGCAGGACCACTTATATTCTCCATCAAGAGCAAGGCCGGACAAAGAGATCGTGGGACACGTGGCTTAAGCTGTCAAAAGCCAGAAAATCGACCCAGTCACATAAATCGGCCGATTTTCCTGAGTGCTGATCCGATTTTCTTCAACAGAGGCTTGTTATGATCGTCTAGCCATGAGTTGCTCCATTGCTTGCACCAATAAGGGTCCTTGTGTCCTATACTAACGTCATAAATCACGTTATCAAGGAACTACACCCCGACGATCTCCAGCAAGGCCTCCAGGTGCAATAGATTGGTGAGCTTCTGGCTTAAAGAAAAGCCTGATGGAGTTTCGTTGTGAGCTTTTGGCTTAAGAACTGAATCCCATATCTACAAACCAATAGAAACCGCAACGTACAAAAATCAAGAAAAAGTTAAAGTTAGCTAACAACTCTCTAACTGGAAATCCACTTAAAGATGCAAAGTATTTTACCTTTTGAATATCTTCTCTGAGCACAGGTTCTAGGTTTTCGAGTGGTGTCTATGAAATCCAAGGAGGAACACGAAATTAACACAATTAAACATCAATTCATTTTCAATATACCAAACCATTAAGTGAACTTACCCTTGTTTTGTCACGTATTACAAACAACAAAGTTGTTTTGCGTGGGCTAAACAATCGCATCATGACCTACATGAAATTATCTTAACACTATGCCTTACGGATAGATGACAAACATACATGAATTTCACTCAATCATAACATAAATTCGCATTGGTTGAAGAAAAGCATTGGCAATTTCAATAACTTAGAAGCATGAATTGAAGATCATGATGCATACCACTACTTTGAGGGCCCATGCTAGAGACTATAGCATATGATAATCCACATTCACCTAACTTCACTTCTTTCATAAAATTATCTATTCCTTCAACATTGAATGCGCCGTCTCCATCGATGAGTTGAGTGGAGCAGCATCCAATGTTTCTATCTGTTTTAATGGGAAATTATTGTTTAAGGTTAGAATGTGGAAGGCATAGCAAGGGTACAAAATTTTGAATTAATTTTACTCGAATGCAAAGAGATTTATCTGGACAAGGTTTCATATGATGACAAGCATAGCAAGAACACCGAATTTTGAATCAACTTTAGCCAAATATCAATATTTTAAAAAAGTAAAAGGAAATGAGCAGTTGGACATGGTAGAGAATCAGTGAGAACATATAATTAATAGTGTTCTCTCAATCTACGTAGAGTAACCTCATCGGATTCCAACCAAAATTGAAAAGCATATGGATTTACATATAAATAATCATATATTACAACGGGCTCACTCTTAAAATACATACAAACCAATATTTGATGTCACTCACAAGTCACAAAGAGATCCATATTAGGATTTAGGATATTATTATTAACTTGTTATCAATCTTTCCTCTTATTGTTTCCACTAGAAATTAAATAAGTCTAGGCAGCAATCCCAAAATAAGCCTAAGAAAAACCTAATTACTTAACTAAACAGAAACTATACTAAAATAAGCCTAAACCCAACTTAACTAAACAGAAGCATTGTCAATGAATGAGCTGTGGTTTACATACTCAACAGTTTAATAGTTTTATACTCAACAGTTCAACAGTTCAACAGTTTTACATACTCAGCAAATCAGGAGGAGATTAGCCCTATAGTCAAATAACTCATGTAGATACAGAGGAATAGAGGATACCTACCCAGAAGCCAGAAACTGCTACTTAGCCAAATATTTATGAATTACGATACCTATACTATATACATTTGCAAATAACTTACTGAAGAAACTGCTACCTACCCAAAAGCCAGAAACTACTCCATACCCATAAGCAAAAATACGGGCAATATCTAATTGGATGCAAAAGTTGCCAAACAGTCAAAGAAGCTTAGTTGCTAATTAGGTTTGCAATCTTTGATTATAGTTCATCATTCATCAACTAGTACCTACCCAGAAGCTAGAAACTACTACCCATGGTGGGTATGTTGTTACTCTATATACATACAAATTATACATAATGAGTTGCTTAATTGCATGTACAAATAACTTACTGAAGAAACTTGACATAAGCTGAAGGGAAGATGTAGTTATGCAGCAGGAATGGACCCTACAGCCAGGTTTTCTTCCTAGTGATGAAGTGTATTCAGCATATGACTTGACAGAGTTACTGAACTCCCTACAATGTCAACCATTCTAATCTTACAAGATTTGACCCACACCCACCCAAAATATGATCCCATATTTTTTTTGGGACAAAATCATTCTGTTTGTTTGTTTCATGTTCAGTTAACTATAAGTACTAATAACCAAGTTCAACCAAAATCTACCAAAACAAATGACAAATTTAGATTGCCACGATAACTGTACTTGGTGGTCCATCTGAACCACTGTTTGTGAAATTCTTCAATCTCTCCTTGCTTGCAGGTAGAAAGTTTAAGTGCGAAAGAGATGGAAAGAATCTTTTTGTACAATTTCCTTCCTATTTTTTAAACATTTGCAAGAAAATATTCAGATGTGATCACGACAAATTTAGATCTTAAATGACAATGTACATTGTGCTTCACTCTCTCTATGCACAAATTTCTTCAAATGTGACCACTAATTTTACAAGGAGTTAAACATTTACAAGACAATATTATTGTAGAATTTCACAATGACAAATTTAAGAAATGTATAAATTATGAAACATTGATCATAAAATTCTACTGTAATCTTCTATTTCATGTAACAGTGGTCCATCTGAACTTATTCTATGATAAATCTCTGATTTAAACCTTACACCAAATTTATACCTTACACCAAATTTATAATCACACAAAACAATTATGCAATTCAGACTTGAGAATATTGGTAACTAGTAAAGCCTAACCGAAAGCTGCAATTGATCGATGTTGAAAGAAGAACAAAAGCGGGATAGATTAGAGGATCGCAGATAAGGGTTTGAGAGTCAAAGTGGACAATCGCCACCGCTTGCTAGTCACCGCTCGCTGCTCGCAGTCGCCGGCGGCCGCCCGTCGCCAATATTAGGGTAGACTGGTGGTAGAGTCGACTAGTCGAGAATTGAGTTGGGATTTGAGAACACGAACAAGGGAGAGATTAGAGATGAGTGTCGACGAGTATGTATCTGAGGCCTTTTGTGACTTTTGTCTTTTTTTTTTAAAAAGGTCCGGACCGGACGGACTACGGACCGAACTGTTTGGACTGAACACCGGACCTGCTGGTTTCAGTCCGGTCCTATCTGGGACAAAACCGAACCGTACCGGAAAATGCACATTCCTATTTGTCGCCGGTCTTCATCTTCGTCGGCCGACGACTTATCCTCACTAGCCGCCAAACGCTAGTCACCGAGAGGTGTCGTCTTGTTGCTAGTTGCCAATTGCCAAAGCCGAATCTCTAAGTATTGGGTTACGTGGTATCGAGGGCGAGTGGTTTTTTTTTTATTTATTTTATTATTATTATTATTATTACTAAATGAGTTTTTGTGAGCCACTCGTATTTGGCTCGTTTTATAATATGAAAGAGCCGAGTATCAGCTTTTGGTGAGCTGAGCCCGAGCCGAAAAGTGATTGTCGGCAAACGCTAGTCATCAGTCTCGGTACCCTAAAAATTGGTGTGTTTAGCAATCTTATAGGGAAAAACAAGATAGACATCAAACTGGAATTCCCGAGAAGTGACTGTCGGCTTCATAGTAACGACAACGGAGAATAAAAACAACACGGAGGAGAGTAGAAAAATGTGGCGAGTAGATGACAGTGTCAATTTTTTAACTGTAATTCCCTAATCGATACTCTGGGCGAGGGTTTTGGGAGAAGAGTAGATGACGAATTAACAAGGAAGAGAGTAGAGGACAATGTCAATCGATTCTAACTGTAATTTCGTCCGTAATTGATGTTTGGGTGAGGATCCTTGGAGACAACAAGGAAGAGAGTTCATCGTCTCATCGATGGGATGAATTTGGTTGGGTTTTTTGTAGGGATTTTTAACATACTCCCATTACTAGGATAAAATTTTTAAAATTTTATTGATGGAAGGTTTTTGGAGATCAAAATTTTAAATTTTACACGGATTTTTAATTATTTTTCAAGAAAAAGAAAATTATTTGTATTATTTTTAAAAATTTTTACCCCAATATTTTATATGACGCCAAATAATATGGTTGTTGGCGTCGGCGACAAAGTTGTCGCCCACGGTCCCTTTTATTAGCCACGGTAAAGATTAGCCGACGCCAATTACATGACCATTAGCGACGTTCCTATACCACCGACGCAAATAATTGGTATTTTTTGCCACGCTGATGTTGCCGTCGCTTTGCCGTCGCCAAATATGACCAATGGCGACGGCAAACCATTGCCGTCTCCATCAAGCGTGGTCAATTGAATTATTTTTTGTAGTGCAAGCGTCATTCCATGTTTTGAAGAACTTTATAAGGTACTCGCTCCTACTCCCTTCAACGTTCTAGATTTCTTTAGGGATGTAACGAAGAGTTGGAGGTCTTTTCTGAAGGAACCTCCTAAGGTCAAGATTAAACCTCCACTGAATTTGATGAAAGTAGATGCTCCTTGGACTAGAAATAGTGGAGTTAACAAGCGCTTCACCGCTAAGGAAAATAAGCTTCTTTTGTTCAAGTATGGGGTCATTTGCGTGACAGAGACCATATGGCATCCCCATGGTGGAGATGGGGAAGCTACTAGAATTTTCAAGAAGCTGTTTTCTCGATCTAGTAAAGGATGGATGAAAATCTGAGTTATGTCCCATGGAAGCATATGAAGACCGGTAGGATTCCGGTGAGAACCAAACCATACAAGGTTGTACGTGGGGGATCCTACCATTTTCCGGTGAAATTAGGAACCGGAACCTTCTTGGAAAAGTTTTATGATGGATGTGACGAGCACTCCAAGATATTCGAGGTACATTGAGTAATTCCATGGAGTTAGGTCCGGCTAGCGACCTTAAAACAAACATTTCACGGGAGACATCCCAAGTTATTACTTTCTTTCTTGCTTTCTAGTTAGTTTAGTGTAGATTTTGCCTTTTTTGTGTTCATGATAACAGAAGCTAGGTACAAACCAAGGAAAAAAACCCAAAGAAGCAGATGGAGATATTTCAAAGTTCAAGAATCTGAGAAAAGAACGGAAACTGGAGCAGTCTCGGTTGCCTACATGAATCTAGACCGAGATCAATCTTGGCCAACCAATGTCGGAGCAACAGGGAGTCACCTCGGTCAACCATCTCGGATGACCAAAAACCATCTCGGCCAAGATGCCTTTGAAAAATTTTTTTTTCAAAAAATAAATAAATTCGGAAATATATACGGCCGCGACATGCTCCCCTCCTTCGTTCAATAAAAATCTTCTGATGCTAATTAGAGTATTAAGAGTTCCTTTCCGAGCTTCTACACATTTCCACCAGCGCCCGAAGAATGATTCACCTTTCCTGATTCGCCATCTTACATTGTGAGTACCTTTTTTCACCTTTTCTTTTCTTCACATTGGGGACAATGTGAGTTTTAAGTAAGGGGTGGAGGTATTTGCAATACCTTTTGCATGTTTCTTGTCTATTGCATCATATACAATTTTGAAAATTCCAAAAACTTGAAAATTTTAAAATTTTCAAGCTGGGGGTTGCTGCATCCACTCAGGCGGCTGTTGTGTCCAAGCTGGGGGAGCACCCATCCAGTCCGGTGGGCCATTCATCCATGAAGGACACTCACTAAAGCTAGCACGGCGTGTGGAGGAAGAAGCGGAAGGCCTCTGATGGTATGTGGACCTCCTAGCTGGCTCCTGAAAATTAGCTGGCTGCTCCGGGAAAGCTCCAAAGTCATGCTCACCACCTCCAACATCTGGAAACTCGTCTCCACCCATATCCTCATCACCATCATCATCAGCTGTAGCGGGTACCTCATCAGGAACGTAAGGTGGAGCTCTTAACCTGTTTGCATGCATAGGAACAAAAGTAGCATTCTAGTTCTGCCGGCTAAGTCTAAGAGAATAGTCGGCGATCCATGGAATGCCTATACCACCTTTGTCTTCCCAAGGCATAGATGCGGTAGGTGGACCCCGGTGGCGGGGAATCAAGAGTCCCCTAGTCATAAGTCCATGAAGCCCTAAAGGCCTCGCAGTAGTTTCCCTCTCACAAGCTGAATAATCAATCCCAAGTTGTTTTGCAATGTGCGTTATCATCCCTCCATAGCCAATGTTTCCTGCTGATTTGTTCTTTACCTTACTAAAAGTGGAGGCGAGAATGCTAGCACAATCCTTAGAGTGGCCGGCAATCATACAATACAAAATGAAAAGCTCATCTGCCTTGAGCTTCTGGGGAGTTTCGGTCCTCGGGAATAGGCATTCGGAGAGGATCCTATGGGCTATCTCAAAGGTAAGGTGGTAGATGAGCTTGGCCTTTGAGTCGGCCGGTTGCCAATGGTCCTCATGACCTACAATCATAGCAATCTCCCCCCAAAATTCCTTAGTTTTGACACCTCTAAGGAACATTCCATTGAAAGTTTCAGCAAACCCAAACATCGCTCCAAACTGAGCAATAGACAGTCATAACTACACTCCATCAGCCGGAAAGACACCGTTTGGTTAACGGTGCTATGCTCGAAGGAAGTAATAAACTCCCTCGTAATCTCCTCGTAAGCGTCTTCCCTAATGCTAGAAAACGTAATCAAACCAGCCCTATCCAACAACCATGTCAAATCCTTAACAACATTCAGGTCCTAGAGTTCCTCCATAACAATGCACCTAGGAGCTATCACCTTGCGTTTATGGATTTTCTCTATAGCTCCAATATAATCCTCATGGATTGTAGGGACTCTAGGGGTTGGTGGGACTATAGGAGGGGGTTGGGAAGAGGATCCAACACCCTTTTGCTTCTTGTTCATGTTTGATTTTCTAGTTTCGAACATTTTCTCACAAAAATTTAAAAACCACGACCTGTTCTTCAGATTCCACGGCCGTGGAATGGTACGACAACGCGTGGAATTGCTCGAATTCACCAAAAAATCAGCAAAACAACAACAAACTCAACAGCAGCAGTCCTATACTACTTCTAAGTTCAATTTCGTTCAGTTCTCCTAAAAATCTTCAAGAAAAACGAGTGAAAACAACCAAGCAGATGATAGAGAGAAAACCTATGTTTTGGATTTGAGAAAATCCAAATTCAGTTCCAATCGTTGATTGTTCGTGTAGTTTGTTGCTGTAATCCTTTGTAGAATCTAATTTGCTTCAAAATAGGCTGAAGAATCGCTCAAAACGGTCACCGAATGAAGAAGAACGGGAGTGAGGGGTGTTCCGGCCTGGTTTTGGGCGTGGAAGGTGTGAGAGTTGTGAGAACTTTGTGAAAAAGAAGAACTTATATAGGGCCGTAAAATCTTGAAAACCACGGTCTATCAGGGTGTTCCACGGGCGTGGTTTTGTACGGACACCCGTGGTTTCTGGCTCTTTTATTTTAATTAGCTACGACATGCTTTTCCACAGTCCAATTTAGCAAACCACGGCCATGGTTTTCCCTCTTTGGCCGTGGAATTCTCTGTTCTCGCCTAACATCCAAGTTTTGTCATTCTTTTGGCTTTCTCCACTTCTTTTGCTAGTTTCTTATCCTTGACATCCAAAGACACAAACATACCGAAAGGTATCGACGAAAAACAAACATAAACAACTAAACAAAACTAATATAACAAAGAAAACGAAAACAAAAGCAAGAATGCAATACCTTGGGTTGCCTCCAAAGAAGCGTTTTGTTTTAGGTCCGTAGCTAGACCGTTCCTTAGCGTTTCGGTGAGGACAATCTGAGCGATTTCCTCAGTTTGAAGTTATGATGAGTACTTCTTGAGTCGTTGACCATTCACCTTGAAACTTCCCCACTTCTCACCCTATACTTCAACTGCACCATGGGAAAAATGTGTTTAATTACCTAAGGTCCTGTCCAACGATATTTAAGCTTACCGTGAAAGAGTCAAAGTCTAGAATTGAAGAGAAGAAAAAAGTCTCCTTCTTTGAGATTCTTTGGAATGATATGCTTATCATGCCAACGCTTCGCTCTTTCTTTGTATATCTTGGCGTTCTCATAGGCATTCAAGCGGAGTTCCTCTAGCTCGTTAAGATCCAAAAAACGATTCTCTCCGGCTTCCTTCATGCTAAAGTTCAACCACTTTACAACCCATTACGCCTTATGTTCCAGTTCCACCGGAAGATGACAAGACTTCTCATATACAAGGTTGTATGGCGTTGTGCCAATGGGAGTGTTGTATGCCGTTCTATAAGCCCATAAAGCATCATCCATCTTCAATGACCAATCCTTCCTCGTCTTTGACACCGTTTTCTCAATGATTGCTTTGATTTCCCTATTTGAAATCTCCACTTGTCCATGTAACGACCGGAATTTTCGTTACGTTTTATAGTTTTAGAAAAGTATTGGGAGCCTGAGCAAGGGCTCACGCCCTTGCGGTTTAGGTTGCGCAGTCGAGTAGGCCGCAAGTGCGGCTAGGAGTCCCGCAGGGGCGGTGACACGCGATGGCGGGGTATTAGCGTTTTCGATCAACCTTTCACCTTCCTATCTTTATAGCACACCTTATTAATGTTGAGGGAGTTCATGGCTGAGGGTCCCTTGACATTCCCCTCCTTTATGCAGCCACTTCTCCTCTCCCTCTCATTTCATTCACGTTACTTAGTTTTCCCTCATCCAAAACATCACTCTCTTGCTCTCTTCTTCTCCATTCTTCTCTATGCTTGCTCCAACGTCGATCCATCTTCCTTGAGGCCGGAACTGCAGTGACGTGACAAGGCTAGACCTTGGAGGGAGGCTAAGACCTAGTGTGGAGGTGGGAAGACGTCCATAGCAGCCATGGAAGATGGCTAGAACAACTGTTACATTTCTGAGTTTCCGGAAGTGACGAACAGTCAAGTTCGAGTTCAGATTTGAGTATGTTATACTCCTCCTTTTTTTCTAAATTTTGGATATCTTATATATACGACTTTATAGTAGAACATATCAAAATTTGGGATAAATCCAGCGAGTGGTTTAGGAGTTACGAATTTTTCAAATTTGAGACAGTGTGCAGTTTTGTTGAATGTTTGTTGAATTTCTTAAGTGTTGCAAAAACTGCTAGTTTGGTGATTCCGATTTGGGTTAGTTAGACTCCTCTTCTATTTCTGATTTTCGGATAAGCTATAGTTGGTATTTCAAAGTAGAACATACTAAAGTTTGAGAGGAATCCGAGTTATAGTTTAAGAGTTATGAGTCCCAAAGTAGAGACCTTGAGCAGTTTATTGGTTGTGCTGAATTTTGTCTAAAACTGCTTGTGATCCAGATTTGTGATATAGATTTGATTGGGTTATATTTCTCAGTTAGACTTGAATTTTGGATATGTCATAGTTAAAATTTCATAGTAGAATATATCAAAATTTGAGAGAATTCAATCGAGAGGTTTAGGAGTTATGATTTTTCAAAGTCGAGGCTGTAAATAGTTTTCTAGATGGTTGCTGAAATATTCCAAGTGTTAGAAAAACTACTTGTGATGTAGTTTTGTGAGGTAGATTTGGAGGGGTTATTGACCTCTGTGGGACTTGATTTTTGGATATGTTGTTGTTGGATATACAAAGGAGCATGTAGTAAAAGTTGAGAATGATCCGTTGGTTTAATCCAGATTTCGGATGTTCCGAAGTTGGATACAAGTATAATTTGGTTTAGAAGAGTGGTGTTAGGTTTTAAGTGTGGATCTATCTTATGCGTATATGTTCTTGTGAGGATGTTGAGCCTAGAAGTCTAACGACTTCTAGTTGACTAGAGTGATGTTGTTCTTGTGAGGATGTTGAGCCTAGAAGTCTAAGGACTTCTAGTTTACTAGAGTGTTGTTTGATTCGTGTGCCTTGTCTTGAATAGGCGTTGCGCGTTTTCCCGAGGGAACTTGAGAGTGTGGTGATCGGTTGCGCTTGGAGACTAGTAAGTTCACAGACTTACTTAGCTGGCTTCTTGTATGAGTGTAATGTGTATGAGTGGTGTTTGTTAGTTATGATAAACAACGAAACCGGATTAGGCCGACTTTATTATACTATGTAATTGACCCAAGTGTATGATAACGGGTCGTGACATCATCTGCCTAGCTCTTGCGAGAGTATAAGAGGTTCCCTGCGACCAGTCCAATCAGGTAGACGGTCAGATGCATTAGTATCATTCCTTGTTGGTAAACGGGGACAAGGGCGAGGTTTGGGAATCCCTCGTGTCACAAAATAAGTATCATTAGTAATGACATATCACCCAATTAAAGATAATAAAAGGATTGAGTGTTGCATGTCGATTGTGTATGTTGTTTGTTTGTGCTTTTACCTTTATTCGTATGCATAGAATGTTAGCTAACGGTTTTATACCGCTTGTAGATGTCTTGGAGGTTAAGACAGTTGTAGAGAAATCCGGAGGAAATGTTCAGCCGGGTCCACGTACTCATTTAGTTGGGGACGGGGATGTCTTCTGTTCTTCATATGCGTCGTTTTAGTATCTTTTCTTGTAAGGCTGATACATATTCTCCATATATATATATTGTTTAAAGTTTTCAAATGTTTTAAATACTTTTGTTCCTTGTTGTAAGATCTTAGTAAAATTGTTGTCAAACTAAGGTTTGGACCCATTGTGAGGTCCTAACTAGTAGCTCGCTAAGTTCTCAAAATTTGGGGTGTTGCAATATGGTATCAGAGCTCTGGGTTGACAACAATGACACTTGAAATCTTCTGAAAGACCAAATGTATAAAACAACTAGAACCCGAAAGGGGTCTAAATTTTTCACAACGGATTTCTGTTTTTACACACACGCATAGTCGGGTTATTGGGTTAGTAGTACGTCGGACCACCATCGCTCTCCGTGGATCTCTACAACTTGGATCGATAGGAGTGAGTATATAGACTTTTATGAGGTTTACTATTATATGTTATATACATGTGTATCCTTAGCTTGTTAGTATCCTAAAGTGTATTTTATATCCTTTAGTCGTGATATCACGAAGCGATTATCGCCTCATGATAAATCAGTAGCGGACTTGAAGAGTCTCCAAAACGAGGCAATGGAATCAGACCTTGAATTGAGTATTATACTCAGGTGAGCCGCTTAGTAATCCTTACAAATCATCCAGAGAACAAGTGAGCAAGGAAGTAAAGTTGTGAAGATAATTTTTACCACAAACACGATTAAATGAGGAAGGAATTCCTGAGTCAGTTCAGTTAGAAGGTCGTACAAGGAAGTCGGGCAGACGAGGCCGAGACATGGAATTAGAAGAACCATGCAAGAGACTACAAGAGTGCGGAGTAGAGATAACAATATTGAAACGAGACAAGTAGAATTGAGTACAACCAAGATTGCGGAATCGAGGACATTACAATCGAGGGGATGCCCCATAGACTATTATGGGCATGAGAAACAAGAAGAGGCAGAGTGTCAATCCGCGTATGAGAATCTGAGGTGCACAGAATGAAGACCTACAATTGAGTGTAAAAGCGAAAAGGTAGACCCCACAAGTGTGGGGAGGTTTTGACCTCCTCAGAGATAAAGAAGTTTGAAAGAAATCACGACGCCAATATCTAAAGAATGGAAGCCTGTAGCAGGGTCAACGGAGTTTTATGAAGGCAATATTACCACCAACTCTAGTGAAGAAATGTGTATGGGAGAACGGCCTTGTTGGACTCGAGAGTCCAGGGTAACCCCAATTATCACGGGACCTAAGCCATCAACACAGACGGTCCATGCAAGAGGAACTGCAATTGGATGATCATTACGGCCATAAGAATTGCAAAGACGCTTGCAAGCTATCGTGCAAAACTTGAAACGACTATTTATGTAAGATGGATGACCCAATCGGACTAGAGGGATGAAGTTACCCAAAGGAAGCGGGAGGGTGAAAGATAGAACAAACTAAAGAAGTATAAAAGGATTAATTGAGTAGGAGATGCTTACCAATGAATTTTAATACCTGACGGGGTATGAGAAGAGTAAGTTCGAGATACTAAGATGAGTCAACTATAGACTGACCAACGTTAGCTGAGGTTGTGCAAGTGTTATTTGGTATTGACGAGCTATGTACAGTTAAGAGGAGTTATCTATGATTGAGGATTATTGAAGTAACTATACCGATGCTTTAGAGGATTTCCTCAAGTAGGAAACGTAAATCTTCATAGACAACTCAAGGTATAGAGAGAATCGTGTTAGAGGTTACTGCTTGGTTGATTAAAATAAAACTCCGGTCGAGTCAGGGGGTTCAGACCCGAGCTAAGAGAATTAAGAAAGTAAACGGAAGAAGTTGTTCTCTAATTGTTATATTGTTTCATTAAGGCAATTAAGGAAGGTACTTGGTACTTCATCCGGTTAGGACTTATGGTATAATTGGAAGAAAGAGTTTGAGGTTAATCACTTGTGACTCATAGAAAATGTCCTTATGATTAATGAGTGACAACAAAATTATCAGAGTAGCGCAGCGGAAGCGTGGTGGGACCTAACCCACAGAGCTGGAAGCAATGGTACCAAAAAAGATGAACTATAATTTTGTGGAAGAATTTTATAACCATCAAGATAGACAGGAAAGTATGTGTATGTAAGAGGTTATAGAAGGAGATTAGTACCCTATTATGGATTCAAGTGAATAATGACGGCTTGTCAGATAACTAGTTCGGAATCCAATGCATAACGGAGTATTCTAGAGTGATTTTTCTTGATGGATTGAGGAAAGAATTAACGATGTAATAAAATTATTGTGCATGGCCTGCACTAGAAAGATCAAAGTGAGTAACTACCATCCTGAGTCGAAGATACATAAGAAAGAGAAGCGACAGGAGCATACTTGCAACCTAGTAACCGTGCTTAAAGAAAGCATAACCTCGGAGTAGCTTTTATGTGTAATATTATATCGGAACAGAGCCTAGTTGCGTTTTCAGACAGAGGGATATTATCGATCTGATAACCATGGTGGATAAAAGAGTGCACTACTGATGGTATGTGAACAATTATGCGTGAGAAGCCTAAGTTTGAGCAAACAATATTGATAACACGATTTATGGCTTAGATTTAGGCACTCATTTAGATAGATTTTTCGCTCATTCATGCATGGTTTAGCACTTGTTCACGACGTTTGCACTCAATTCACGTATTTTGTCGAGATAGACGTCTACACGGACTTTTGCATTGCTTTGTAGGTATTTTGGGAGATTTAAGAGCTTAATCGATACATTTGAGGATCTTTCCTCGAGATGACACACCTTTGGACTCATTGGGATGCAAGCTAGGGGCTAAGGAGGACACTTGGGACATTGTTGGTGCATGCCATGCACCAAATCGTGGCTTGATGATCCATATAGTACAGGAACACCAAAACCACGGTCACTGGAAGAACCACGCCCGTGGAAATGGACCGTGGTTTTTGTCAGACGGTAGTGACAGCTGTGCCACGATCTTCATGTCCGACCCTTGCAAATTTGTAGGTTAAATAGGTGGTCCTACAAGGCTGTTAAGAGGATCCAAACACATCCACTCTCACTACCATTCTCTCCCATACTCTCAACAAGAAGATTCTCTCAAGAGGAAGCTTGGAGAAGAGCTACCATTGGAGGGGGACAAAAAGCTCCATTGGAGAAGAAGAGAGAAAGACACCATTGTTAGCCTTTGATAGATTTTAGAGTGAAGATTATCGGAATCGTTTTCTAGGGTTGTAAGAATCAATCGAACCTTCTTTTGAAGGGTTGTGAGTCTTTTTAATCTCATTTTCAGCTTGGTTTTACTTGTTTCACTTTTTCATCTCTTTCTCTTCATTATCTTGCAAATGGAAGCCATGATTTTATGTTTGATGATTTCGATTGTGATGATGTATGTTGTTGGCTAAATAGAAGCGATTCTAGGGTAAGGAAAGGAAGGTTATGGCTGGGACTATGATAGGATGGACTTAGAATTGCCTTTGGATGATTCGTTTACTTGAACAGAGCCACTGTTGGAGTCCACGGTTTGTTCCTGCCAGTCCACAGCCGTGGAAGTAGATGAACAGCCCGTGGTTCGCCTGATTTGTTTGATTTGATGAGTCTAAGTTCTAGAATGTTAGAATGTTGAAATCCTAGTGTTTGTTGAGTTATATCTATCCTAGGGTGACCTAGTGTTAGCAACTAAGTGTTTAGAAGAGACCTACCCGGTGATTCTTGCTCTTAGATATCAAAGATGACAAACTCTAGGTAGTAGTGAGCCTCACAAGCCGCTATTGGACTGAGTGTGCTAGGATAGGTGTTTAGGACTTGCCTTTCCGAGACTTACCCGGTAATGAGAGGTTAGATCCCTAGAATTCCATCCGGTTTGTGTAGAATACCTATCCTTAGGCTCTTTGAGGCTTACCCAGTGATGAGACCTTAGGAACGGACTAGTGGACCATGAGACCTACCCGGTGATTGATCCCAATCTAGAAACACTCACTCCCAACATATTATAGTTAATCCAAGGAATGATTAGATAGCTTGAGTCCAATGCCATAACCGGAATTTCCAACCCCTAGAATCCGCTTTTCTCTCTTTGATCTCACATCTCGTGCTTAGCTTGTTTGCTTGTGTTGATTTGTTAGCTTAGTTGATTGCTTATTTTGCATGATTTGTGATCTTTTGATTGATCACCATAAAAACCAAACCAAAAACATTGAGATTTTCATTTCTTTATTTCTTTCTCTTTTCTTAACCTAGATCTTCACTAAACTTAGTCACTAATCGATTCAATCTCACCTCAGTCTTTGTGTTCGACCTCGGAATACTATCCCTACTACAAAACGTCCTGTACACTGCGGGTTCGCTAGGAGTTGAGAGAATATAACGAGTATAAATTTAAAGCTTTTTGTGTGCACACATCCTAAGCGTAACAAGTTTTTGGCGCCGTTTCCGGGGACTAGGTTAAGATTGAGTCATTATTTGTGATTGTTTATAGAGTAGGTCTTTCTTGTTGCTTTTGATCTCTTTTGGTTTGTGTCTTTGCTTTTCAGGACATCTCTCACTCTTTAGGTGTATGCGAAGATCTCGTGGCAAGAATTTAGCTCCATTCGATCCCGAACCGGAGAAAACCCTTAGATCTAGGTCCAAGAGCATTAGAAAAGGAAAAGAGATGGCCGAAAGAGATCTCCAAGCTGAGCTGGATGAGGCTTTAGAGCAAATTAGGCTAAGAGATGAGCTCTTGGAGAAAGAAAGGAGACTTGCCAATGAGAGGCAAGAAGCAACTAGGAGGGAGATTGAAGATATTAGGCAAGCTCTTGTGCAAGGGGAGCTTAATCGTCAACAACCTCCACCTCCTCCTCCACCACAACCGCAGCCGGCGGTGAATGATTGGGTTGTGCCCATTGCTATTAAAGAGCCACAAACATTAGGGTGACGTATGGATCCCGCACAAAGAGCACACCGTCCGGGTGTGAACTTAGGAGATCCCGCAACCAACAATTACGAGCTCCGCCCTCAAGTTCTACAAAAGATCCGGCATAATCAATTTGGAGGGATGGAAGGAGAGTCTCCTCATTAACACTTGATGAACTATGAGATCTTGATGGAGACTATAAGACCGCCTAGATTGGAGGATAACAACCATAAGCTTAGGACTTTTTCCTTCTCACTTAAGGATAAAGCCTTGGCTTGGTATCAATCTATTCCACAAGGGCGAGTGAGTACTTGGGAGGAGATGACAACCGAGTTTTTGACTAAGTTCTTCCCACCTTCCATGACTACCGAGCTAAGAGGGAAGATCAATGCCTTCGTAATGAAGGATAGAGAAAGCTTGTTCAAGTCTTGGGAGAGGTTCAAAGACCTTCTCTTGGATTGTCCACACCATGGTATACCAAAAATTGAGCTATTGGAGATCTACTTCAAGGGACTTGATGAAGATAGCCAATTCAAGCTTCAATCTCTTTCCGGTGGGACTTTCATGGAAAAGAATGTGGATGAAGCTTGGGAGTTTGTAGAGAAACAAGCTTTGGTGATTGAGAAGTACTCCCATAGGAAGAGTGATGAGAGGAAAGCGGGAGCATATGAGGTGAGTGAAGTCACCATGAGTAACTTTAAGCTTGATGCAATCAATAATGAGCTGAAATCTTTGAGGGAGTTGTGTGCTACAACTTTGAAGAGTCAAGCAAACCCTCAAGTCCAAGTGCAAGCAAACTTGTCTTCCAAGGAGGAAGATGTGAACTACATGGGAAGGGGCAACTACAACAACTATCAAGGCCCAAGGAACTTCAACAACAACCGGCAATTCAACAATTACCGGCCTAACCACAACCATCCCGGGTTTTCCTATTCTAACCCGGATGGAGCCTTGAACCCTCCCGCTTCCACAAGCACAGCTCCACCACCAAAGGATTCACAAGAACCTCCACCCGGATTTACTCAACCTCCAAAAGATAGAACCGAGATGATGTTTGAGCAATTGCTCGGAAGGTTGAGTGGTCTTGAGAGCACAGTGACCTCTATCTCCAAGGCTCAAAAAGTCTTGGAAGCACAAGTGTTCCAAAAGGCGGGTGAAGCTCATAGAGATCCGGGAAAGCTTCCCGGAAGAACCGAAGACAACCCAAGAGGCCAAGTATTGGCCATCACAACAAGGAGTTGGTTGAGTATGAAGGATCCCTTACCTAAGGGAAGCGACAAGGGGAAGCAAGTAGTGGTTGAGGGAGAGACCTTGCAAGAAGATGGAGGCAAGAGCAAGGACGATGAGCCAACATATGTGGCACCGCCTCCATACAAGCCACCACTACCATTCCCTCAATCATGAGCAAGAGCTCGTTTGGACAAACACTTTGGTAAATTCCTTGAACTTATGTCTAAATTGCATATTAACATTCCGTTCATGGATGCTATCTTAGGTATGCCGGCATATGGCAAGTTCTTGAAGGAAATACTCTCCAACAAGAGGAAGTTGGAAGAGTATGGGGAAGTGAGGATGACAAAGAGGTCCTCGGAATTGATCCAAACGATGAAGGAGGAGATGCCTCCTAAGCTAAGAGATCCGGGATCCTTTTGTGTGCCAATTGGAGTGGGAGAAGTGAAGTATGAAGCTCTTTGTGATCTTGGGGCAAGTGTAAGCATCATACCGCTTGCACTTTGTAACAAGGTTGGGCTAGGAGAGCCAAAGCCGGTCAAGATGACCCTCTACATGGTGGACCGTTCAATCACTCACCCGGTTGGAATATTTGAAGACATACCGGTGCAACTCGGGAAGTTCTATGTGCCGATTGATTTTTTTGTCTTGGACATCCCGGCGGACCTTTCTTAGCCACTTCCGGATGCTTGGTGGATTGTAAGAATGGAATTCTCTCCTTCAACATTGGAGAGGAGAATATCAAGTTCAAGCTGTCCACAATGATGAAAGGGCCAACCCATGATGAAGATGTATTCAACATTGTCGAGCAAGAGGAGTCTAGAGAAGTTGTTAGCTCGATCTTGATCAAGGATCCCTTGGAGAAGGTTCTTAGCTTAAGTTTGATGGAGGAAGGTGTTGAGGAGGCTTGCAATGAAGAAATCAAGGCCTTGGAAGCATTAGAAAAAGAGACAAGAGCTGAATTTGAGGTCCACGAGAGTATGCTGAATTCCTGTAGGAACCACGGTCGTGAAGAGACTTCCACGGCCGTGGAACTCTCTGGAATGCTCCGAAGAGCAAGCTTTGCAAAGTCCACGGCCGTGGATGTGCCAGAATCCGTGGATTTGCCCGTGGTTTCCCCAGAAGCAGCCCTTGTTGTTGATCAAGCTTCAAGGAGCCTTGGAGAGCCTTCATTCGCTTTGGATTCATCTCAACCAACGTTATTTGGATCGTCTCCACTCTATAAAGGTCCTCCTAAACTTGAACTTAAACCCCTCCCCTCTCATTTGAAGTATGCTT
Source organism: Fagopyrum homotropicum (assembly GCA_033239125.1). Lineage (NCBI taxonomy): Eukaryota > Viridiplantae > Streptophyta > Magnoliopsida > Caryophyllales > Polygonaceae > Fagopyrum > Fagopyrum homotropicum. The sequence goes on from BSWB01000005.1 coordinate 69,216,748, forward strand.
TTCTTGGTGATAATTCTACATATCCGGTGATTGTGAATGCATGCTTGAATGATGATGAACTTGCTAGGTTGTTGCATGAGCTAAGATTGCATAGGAAAGCCATTGGCTATACTATTGATGACCTTATTGGCATTAAGCCCTCTTTGTGCATGCATAAGATATTGATGGAAGATGACCATAAACCCTCTATTAAACATCAAAGAAGATTGAATCCTATAATGAAAGAGGTAGTCAAGAAAGAGATCATTAAGTTGCTAGATGCGGGAATCATCTACCCTATTTCGAATAGTAAGTGGGTTAGTCCCGTGCATGTGGTTCCTAAGAAGGGTGGGATAACCGTAGTGACTAATGAGAACAAAGAACTAATCCCAACTAGAACGGTTACGGGATGGAGGATGTGTATTGCCTATAGGAAGCTTAACATGACCTCTAGGAAAGATCACTTCCCCCTTCCTTTCATTGACCAAATGCTAGAGAGGTTAGCTCAACATTCTCACTTTTGCTACTTAGATGGTTATAGTGGATTCTTCCAAATCCCTATCCACCCCGATGACCAAGAGAAAACCACATTTACATGTCCATGGGGTACTTTTGCATATAGGAGAATGCCATTTGGGTTGTGTAATGCACTCGCCACCTTTCAAAGGTGTATGATGACTATTTTTTCTGAGTACATCGAGAATATCATGGAAGTGTTCATGGATGATTTTTCTGTTTATGGATCTTCCTTTGATGATTGCTTTGCTAACTTGTCTCTAGTGTTTAAGAGATGTGAGGAGACAAATCTTGTCTTGAATTGGGAAAAATGCCACTTCATGGTAAGTGAAGGTATTGTGTTGGGACACTTGGTGTCCAACCGAGGCATTGAGGTTGATAGGGCTAAGATTGAAACGATAGAGAAGTTGCCACCACCTACCTCGGTGAAGGGGGTAAGGAGTTTTCTAGGGCATGCCGGTTTCTACCGGAGATTTATTAAAGATTTCTCTAAGATTTGTAAGCCTCTTACTAACCTACTAATGAAAGATGTTGAGTTTGTTTTCTCCAAGGATTGCCTTGAGGCTTTTTGTAGGTTGAAGAATGCTTTGATCTCCGCACCTATCATGCAACCTCCGGATTGGAGTTTACCGTTTGATATCATGTGTGATGCAAGTGATGTAGCCGTTGGGGCTGTTCTGGGGCAAAGGAAGGATGGGCTCACACATGCCATTTATTTTGCTAGCAAGACGCTAGATGATGCCCAACTCAATTATGCTACCACCGAGAAGGAGTTGTTAGCGGTTGTGTATGCATTTGAGAAGTTCCGCTCATATCTTGTTGGAGCAAAGGTCATAGTGTATACGGATCATGCTGCAATCCGTTATCTCCTTACAAAGAAGGATGCCAAACCTAGGTTGATTCGGTGGATCCTTCTTCTTCAAGAGTTTGATTTGGAAATCTGGGACAAGAAGGGGTCCGAAAACTCTGTGGCGGACCACCTTAGTAGACTACCTCCATTGGAACTTGAGAGAGATGACATCCCAATTGATGACTCATTCCGGGATGAGCAATTGCAAATGTTGGAGGAGTGCTTGTTCCAAGTGTCTAGAGGAAGTGAGCCATGGTATGCCGACATTGTGAACTATCTTGTGTGTGAGGAAGTGCCTCCCGGATTGTCATATGCCCAGCGGAAAAAGTTCTTCAAGGATGTGAGGCATTACTATTGGAGTGAACCACTTTTGTTCAAGAGAGGGCCGGATGGAGTCTTTAGGAGATGCATACCGGAGGATGAGGTGGAGAGTGTGATCCGTCATTGTCATTCCTTGCCATGTGGAGGGCATGCTAGCTCACACAAGACATGTGCTAAGGTGTTGCAATCGGGCTTCTTTTGGCCAAGTTTGTTCAAGGATGTGCAAAACTTTGTAGTAGCTTGTGATGCTTGCCAAAGAACGGGCAACATCTCAAGGAGGAATGAGATGCCCTTGAACAACATACAAGAGGTAGAGGTATTTGATGTGTGGGGTGTGGACTTCATGGGACCATTCCCCTCTTCTTGTGGCAACCTCTACATCCTATTGGCGGTGGACTATGTTTCGAGATGGGTGGAGGCAATCACCTCTCCCACAAATGATGCCAAAGTTGTGGTGCGGTTCTTCAACCGAGTGATCTTCCCTAGGTTTGGAACACCAAGGGTGATCATAAGTGATGGAGGGAAGCACTTCACCAATAAGAACTTTGGAGCACTTTTGGCCAAGTATGGGGTGACTCATAAGGTGGCAACACCTTACCATCCCCAAACTAGTGGCCAAGTGGAGATCTCCAACCGGGAGATAAAGGGAATTCTTGAGAAGACGGTTTCAAGGACGAGAAAGGATTGGGCTGTGAAGCTCGATGATGGCTTGTGGGCATATAGAACCGCTTTCAAGACACCAATTGGCACCACTCCTTACAAGCTAGTCTATGGCAAGTCTTGCCACCTCCCGGTAGAGATGGAGCATAGAGCATATTGGGCCATTAGGTGGTTGAATTTTGACCTCAAGGAGGCCGGTGAGAAGAGGTTGCTTGATATGAACGCTCTTGAGGAGATCCGGTTGGATGCCTATGAAAATGCCCGGATCTACAAGGAGAGGACCAAACGGTGGCATGACAAGCGTCTCATCCCGAAGGAGTTAAGTGAAGGCGACCTTGTCCTTCTCTTCAACTCAAAGCTGCGGCTTTTTCCCGGAAAGCTAAAGTCGAGGTGGACCGGTCCTTAGGTGGTGAAGAAGATCTTTCCCCATGGAGCGATTGAGATAGGAGGGGAGCATTATGGAGACTTTAAGGTGAATGGGCACCGGTTGAAGAAGTACATCCCGGGAGCTCCGGTGGACATGATTGCCCCGCTTCACCTAGAGTGAGACACCCCCGAGTTTGGTCAAGCTAATGACCTTAAAGAAGTGCTTGATGGGAGGCAACCCATTGGTAACGTTTTTCCCTTTTTCGTTTTTGTTTTTGTTTTGATTTGTGTGTTTTTGTGTGCTTGGTGTGCTTTGTGTGTGTGTGCTAGAGTCTTGGTAGCATGGAAGCCTTGCATAGCATGTGAATGATGATGATGAATCCCTCATCAATTATGGTTGGAGCGGAAGCGGAACTTGGATGGCTAGCGGTGCCTAGCGCGGGTCCCGACGCCTTGAGAAACAATTAGATCTCTCTACCATTGTTGATAGGATCATCCACCATCAATCCACTTGAGTAATCCCAAACACCAAAGCAAACCATATTTACATTGTGAGAACCCTATTTCATTCTTCTTTACTTGAATACCACATTGGGGACAATGTGTTTCTAAGTATGGGGTGGGGTTTGCATGATCTTTTGCATGATTAGCATCTAGGGTAGTTTCTTATTGTCACATGTCTTGCATTATACATACACATTTCGAAAATTCCAAAAAATCAGAAAATTTAAAAAATTTTAGTGCTTCTAAGCTTGGGAATGACCCTTATGATGAGATTGTTGTGTGGATTGACCATGGATGACCTTGTGTGTTGAATTGATGAATGCATATGTGGACTTGAAGTACTTATCTTGAATCCCATGAATGGATTGTGATCATGATGTTATGTTTGTCTTGATTGGATTGAGTATTGAAAGTCGAAATTACATGCTAGTTCTTGCACATCATTTAGGAATGAATGAGGCAATTCACCTTTCTCTACTTCTCATCTTGATCATGTTGTTTGAGCACCTCAATTGATATAAATTTGACCTCTTTTGACCCATCCGGGAATAGGAGCATGCTAGTGTGTTGAGTGTTTGAAAAGCAAGTGTGGGGTCAAGTTGTTGATGGATGAATGTCATGAATGAAGTGCTGAATTTGTTGTGTAAGTGTAGACAAAATTATAGGTTTGGGGACGTTGGTTTAAATGACAAGTAACTCGGCACCATTCACATAATCGGGTGTTTGTGCCTTGCCAAAGTCAAATAAACCGATAGTCCTAACGAGCTTTGGTATGTGTGCCCGGTGTGGATGCACCTCGAAAGATAAAAAAGCCCGAGGACGGCTAATCACCAAGGTTTCGGCTTTTGTACACCAATGCATTGTCTCAAAAATAAGTAAAAGAAAAAGAAAAAGAAAAGAAAGAAAAGATGGAGAAAATGTACACTTGTGGGAAGTTGATAAAAATGTGAAGTTGTGAAGTTAGTTCCATTCCCGGATTAGCATCAGATAGCCTAGAAAAATTCCCACCTAGTCACAACGTTTCTTGGCCTTCTATTTCACAAGACCTTATAACCTATTTGCATGTTTGTAAGACTTAGTGATCTAGATTGAATATGCTCATGATCATCTTGACTTCTTCATTTTTACATTTCATGCATGCTTTCGAGTTAAGTATAATTGTCTTTCCGTGCCTTCATTATTTCGATGCATGATTGCTTGTCCATTGGCACGAAACATGACTATGAAGGTGATCCAATATTAGAAGCACAACTATAAAAAGATTTTGTCGTTTTTCTGCATGCATAAATCATGTCATCTCTTAGTCTATAGTTGGGACATTCTCGGGGACGAGCAAACCTTATGTATGGGGTATTTTTGATAACACGATTTATGGCTTAGATTTAGGCACTCATTTAGATAGATTTTTCGCTCATTCATGCATGGTTTAGCACTAGTTCACGACGTTTGCACTCAATTCACGTATTTTGTCGAGATAGACGTCTACATGGACTTTTGCATTGCTTTGTAGGTATTTTGGGAGATTTAAGAGCTTAATCAATACATTTGAGGATCGTTCCTTGAGATGAACACCTTTGGACTCATTGGGATGCAAGCTAGGGGCTAATGAGGACACTTGGGACCTTGTTGGTGCATGCCATACACCAAATCGTGGCTTGATGATCCATATAGTGCAGGAACACCAAAACCATGGTCACTGGAAGAACCACGCCCGTGGAAATGGACCGTGGTTTTTGCCAGACGGTTGTGACAGCTGTGCCACGATCTTCATGGCCGACCTTTGCAAATTTGTAGGATAAATAGGTGGTCCTGCAAGGCTGTTAAGAGGATCCAAACACATCCACTCTCACTACCATTCTCTCCCATACTCTCAACAAGAAGATTCTCTCAAGAGGAAGCTTGGAGAAGAGCTACCATTGGAGGGGGACAAAAAGCTCCATTGGAGAAGAAGAGAGGAAGACACCATTGTTAGCCTTTGATAGATTTTAGAGTGAAGATTATCGGAATCGTTTTCTAGGGTTGTAAGAATCAATCGAACCTTCTTTTGAAGGGTTGTGAGTCTTTCTAATCTCATTTTCAGCTTGGTTTTACTTGTTTCACTTGTTCATCTCTTTCCCTTCATTATCTTGCAAATGGAAGCCATGATTTTATGTTTGATGATTTCGATTGTGATGATGTATGTTGTTGGCTAAATAGAAGCGATTCTAGGGTAAGGAAAGGAAGGTTATGGCTGGGACTATGATAGGATGGACTTAGAATTGCCTTTGGATGATTCGTTTACTTGAACAGAGCCACTGTTGGAGTCCACGGTTTGTTCCTGCCAATCCACGGCCGTGGAAGTAGATGAACAGCCCGTGGTTCGCCTGATTTGTTTGATTTGATGAGTCTAAGTTCTAGAATGTTAGAATGTTGAAATCCTAGTGTTTGTTGAGTTATATCTATCCTAGGGTGACCTAGTGTTAGCAACTAAGTGTTTAGAAGAGACCTACCCGGTGATTCTTGCTCTTAGATATCAAAGATGACAAACTCTAGGTAGTAGTGAGCCTCACAAGCCGCTATTGGACTGAGTGTGCTAGGATAGGTGTTTAGGACTTGCCTTTCCGAGACTTACCCGGTAATGAGAGGTTAGATCCCTAGAATTCCATCCGGTTTGTGTAGAATTCCTATCCTTAGGCTCTTTGAGACTTACCCGGTGATGAGACCTTAGGAACGGACTAGTGGACCATGAGACCTACCCGGTGATTGATCCCAATCTAGAAACACTCACTCCCAACATATTATAGTTAATCCAAGGAATGATTAGATAGCTTGAGTCCAATACCATAACCGGAATTTCCAACCCCTAGAATCCGCTTTTCTCTCTTTGATCTCACATCTCGTGCTTAGCTTGTTTGCTTGTGTTGATTTGTTAGCTTAGTTGATTGCTTATTTTGCATGATTTGTGATCTTTGATTGATCACCATAAAAACCAAACCAAAAACATTGAGATTTTCATTTCTTTATTTCTTTCTCTTTTCTTAACCTAGATCTTCACTAAACTTAGTCACTAATCGATTCAATCTCACCTCAGTCTTTGTGTTCGACCTCGGATACTATCCCTACTACAAAACGTCCCGTACACTGCGGGTTCGCTAGGAGTTGAGAGAAATATAACGAGTATAAATTTAAAGCTTTTTGCGTGCACACATCCTAAGCGTAACAGATATATTAGAGATCTATGAATAATATAATAATTCCAAGTGAACAAAGAGGATGACCACTAGATTTGATTTTAGTTGTCTCGAGTGTTAGACCTGAAAAGGGTAAAGGTGACGATTCCTTACCTGAGGAATAAGATGACAGAGTAATATTATAAGAAAAGACCAAGTGGGTGGTGATACGAAGAGCATTGGGCACTTGGTAAGTGTTGGTGGATGTCCAAGACCTTTGTTCTAAGTGTGTAGTCATAACCTTTTCAAAAGGCTGGAAGCAAGTTGTCATCATGAAAGGAAGAAAGTTGAATAAATTATTTTCCGTAAGGTCATCAAAGGATTTGGAAGTGAGTTGTGTAAGGCAACCATTTGAAGTTTTAAAGCGGTTTAGAAGTGACAAATGGACTAGTATTCCTCACCCTATTGGAGAGTGTAGCTTCAGTTTTCCACGGAGACTAAGTTTGGGAAATATGTTTGAGAATTTCAGTTGGAGAGATACCTACCAGACACGAGTTAGGTCATTAGATTAGAGGATCAGACAGTTGATCCGGATGATACCGGTGAGATATCCGGTAACCACTCTAGAACGTGGTAGCAGGCGCTTGTGATCTAAGTACCTGAAAAGATTTAAGATTTAGTGGTTTTATGAAAAGCCGATAAGGCTACCTAAGATATTGGGGGTAGTAAGAGACATAACCTTTCAAAGACCTATGTAGCGATAGTTGTAACCTCGGTAGTGACGAGTTAGGGCTTGACCTTGTATGTGTGATATTGTTTGACTTCTTATTTACTTCATGATTGAGTGTTTAGTCAGTGATGTATGCTTTTGATAACCTTGATGTGCGGGATACTTAGATGTGGAAACGAGGAGACGTTTGTGTAGTGATCAGACACACCCATTTGGTGCCTTAAAGGCCGATCACGATTGTCTTACATTAAGTTTCGGGACAAAACTTATTGTTAAGGGGGGGATTGATGTAATACCCGGAAATTTTCTTCCAACTATTTCCGAAATAAATCAGAACTTGACCGATTATGACTTTTTTTTTGGCGCTTTATTTCTTTTAGTATAGACTTCGTCTATATGTTGCCTTCTTTTAAGTTTCGGGACAAAACATATTTTTTGAGGGGGATCTGATGTAACGACCGGAATTTTCGTTACGTTTTATAGTTTTAGAGGAGTATTGGGAGCCATGAGCAAGGGCTCACGCCCTTGCGGTTTAGTTTGGGCAGTCGAGTAGGCCGTAGGTGCGGCTAGGAGTCCCGCAGGGGCGATGACACGCGATGACTGGGGGTATTAGCGTTTTCGATCAATCTTTCACCTTCCTATCTTTATAACACACCTTATTAATGTTGAGGGAGTTCATGGCTGAGGGTCCCTTGACATTCCCCTCCTTTATGCAGCCACTTCTCTTCTCCCTCTCATTTCATTCACGTTACTTAGTTTTCCCTCTTCCAAAACATCAGTCTCTTGGTCTCTTCTTCTCCATTCTTCTCCATGCTTGCTCCAACGTCGATCCATCTTCCTTGAGGCCGGAACTGCAGTGACGTTACAAGGCTAGACCTTGGAAGGAGGCTAAGACCTAGTGTGGAGGTGGGAAGACGTCCATAGCAGCCATGGAAGATGGCTAGAACAACTGTTACGTTTCTGAGTTTCCGGAAGTGACAAACAGTCAAGTTCGAGTCCAGATTTGAGTAAGTTATACTCCTCCTTTTCTTCTGAATTTTGGATATCTTATATATAAGACTTTATAGTAGAACATATCAAAATTTGGGATAAATCCAGCGAGTGGTTTAGGAGTTACGAATTTTTCAAATTTGAGACAGTGTGCAGTTTTGTTGAATGTTTGTTTAATTTCATAAGTGTTGGAAAAACTGCTAGTTTCGTGATTCCGATTTGGGTAAGTTAGACTCCTCCTTTATTTCTGATTTTCGGATATGTTGTAGTTGATATTTCAAAGTAGAACATACTAAAATTTGAGAGGAATCCGAGTTATAGTTTAAGAGAGATGAGTCCCAGAGTGGAGACTTTGAGCAGTTTATAGGTTGTGCTGAATTTTGTCTAAAACTGCGTGTGATCCAGTTTTGTGATATAGATTTGATTGGGTTATATTTCTCAGTTAGACTTGAATTTTGGATATGTCATAGTTAAGATTTCATAGTTGAATATATCCAATTTTGAGAGAATTCAATCGAGAAGTTTAGGAGTTATGATTTTTCAAAATCGAGGCTGTAAATAGTTTTCTAGATGGTTGCTGAAATATTCCAAGTGTTAGAAAAAACTGCTTGTGATGCAGTTTTGTGAGGTAGATTTGGAGGGGTTATTGACCTCTGTGGGACTTGATTTTTGGATATGTTGTTGATGGATATACAAAGGAGCATGTAGTAAAAGTTGAGAACGATCCGTTGGTTTAATCCAGATTTAGGATGTTCCGAAGTTGGTTATAAGTATAATTTGGTTTAGAAGAGTGGTGTTAGGTTTTAAGTGTCAATCTATCTTATGCGTTTATGTTCTTGTGAGGATGTTGAGCCTAGAAGTCTAAGGACTTCTAGTTGACTAGAGTGATGTTGTTCTTGTGAGGATGTTGAGCCTAGAAGTCTAAGGACTTCTAGTTGACTAGAGTGTTGTTTGATTCGTGTGCCTTGTCTTGAACAGGCGTTGCGCGTTTTCCCGAGGGAACTTGAGAGTGTGGTGATCGGTTGCGCTTGGAGACTAGTAAGTTCACGGACTTACTTAGTTGGCTTCTTGTATGAGTTTAATGTGTTTGAGTGGTGTTTGTTAGTTATGATAAACAATGAAACCGGATGAGGCCGACTTTATTATACTATGTAATTGACCCAAGTGTATGATAACGGGTCGTGACATCACCTACCTAGCTCTTGCGAGAGTCTAGGAGGTTCCTTGCGACCAACCCAGTCAGGTAGACGGTCAGATGCATTAGTACCATTCCTTGTTCGTAAACGGGGACAGGGGCGAGGTTTGGGAATCCCTCGTGTCATAAAATAAGTATCATTAGTAATGAGATATCACCTAATTATAGATAATAAAAGGATTGAGTGTTGCATGTTGATGGTATATGTTGTGTGTTTGTGCTTTTACCTCTATACTTATGCATAGAATGCTAGCTAACGGTTTTATACCGCTTGTAGATGTCTTGCAGGTTAAGACTGTTGTAGAGAGGTCTGGAGGAAATGGTAGCCGGGTCCACGTACTCATTTAGTTGGGGACGGGGATGTCTTTTGTTCTTAATATGCGTCGTTTTAGTATCTTTTCTTGTAAGGCTGATACATATTCTCCATATATATATTGTTTAAAGTTTTCAAATGTTTTAAATACTTTTGTGCCTTGTTGTAAGATCCTAGTAAAATTGTTGTCAAACTAAGGTTGGAGCCCATTGTGGGGTCCTAGCTAGTAGCTCCCCGAGTTCTCAAAATTTTGGGTGTTACAGTTCACTTGTTTGCGGATGGTAGGGTGTGACGATCGTAAGAGCCTAGTTGTTGAGAGTTGAGAGAGGCAGCAGAGGGGCCAGTTTTCTGCTTGAGCCGCCCCTGCGTGACCCAGGGGGCGCCCCTGCGCCTTACATGGTCCGCCCCTGCGGCTCTGTGTCCTGCAACCGTCTTGTTTGACTAGTGCTTTACCCTTTTACCGTCCTATTTATACTTCTCCTTCACCTCTTTGATGAGGGTTTACTTCCAAATCTCTCTCTCTCTCCTTACGTACTCTTTCTCCTCCTCTTCTTCTTTGAACCACCTTGGTTGATCTTGTTAAGGTTGTGAGCTTTTTGTAAGAGATCTTGCTAGCTTTTGTTGGTTTGGATGTTGGTGATGATGTTGTGCCTTATGGGGCCAGCTTGAGGGTGTTGTTGTTGGTGTGTGACTTCTAGAGAGCTTGTTTGGTAAGTTCCATGGTTGTTCCTCTTCCTTCCTTCTTTTCTTCATCTTTTTTTACCTTCCCTTAGCTTAGTTTTCCTTATGTTTTGATCCTATTCCAGCCAAGTTTGGCTTATGATGATGTACATAGGTGTAGGTTATGTTGATTTGTTGATGTTGGAGTGAATAGAAGTAAGGGAATGAGACTAGAAGTGAAGAAGGAGATAAAGTGGTGTCCTCTGCGCACCAGCCGCCCTTGCGCCGGCCTGTGCACCGCCCCTGCACCACCAGAGTGCCGCCCCTGCGCCTGCCTGCACCAACTTGGTGTTTCCTTTGGTTTTGCAGGTGTGTGTCGCTTCTAGGCCTTCCTTAGGGTGCCCTTGTTCCCTCCTTTCCTTGTATGAGGGCTTAGGATCATGCTCGATGTGTGAGGTTGTGTTTTGATAATGTTTATGATCGGTTTATGCCTTGTATGGCTTTTGAGGTTTGTTAGGTTGTGAGTGAGGTAGAGGTTGATCCTTTGGATCCCTTTGGGTCTAGGTGTGACCCTTATATGGTTAGGATTCTGATATATCTCCTTACGCCTTGTTTATAGGTTGTGTTATCCCTCCAATGTAGAGGTGATCTTGGTTTAGTTGTGATCGAGGTTGAGGTATGTCCGTAGGACTTACTTAGCTGCTATCCTTATATTGGGTGTTTGCATGAGTGGTGTGTGCTTTGTATGATTGCTATGATAGCATGTGATATCGTATTTAGCGACCAAAGTTTTATTGATTGCCCCACTGCGTGGCTGTGATAACCTTTCCCTTTCATCCCGCCGTGGAGTCTGGGAGGCTCTCTGATGTCAGGCTAGACCGGTTTACAGGAAGGGCGCAATCTACTCCCATAGGGTTCACGGATTGTGTGACCGATACTAGTACGGCTGACTAGTATGCTTAGAGGCGAGGATGTATCGGTCCTCGTGTCACCTAGTTTCATATATATTATATCTATACGATTGAGTAAATGACCATTATATTGAAATGAATAAATGGGTAAATGAGTGAAAGCATGCTGATATGTTTATCTTTCCTTATGTGTGATTGTGCGTATGCATTACTCTATATATGTGTATGGATAGCTAATGGTTTATTACCATGTTATAGATGCCCTACAGGATAGGCATGTTGTTGGGTGATCAAGCAGAGTGGCAGGCTGAGGGCGTCTCGTACATTAGGATGTGTGGGCTTTTGAGTCTGTTACCTTTCCCTCCTGCGTGAGGATGGTCTTTTGTTACCTCATGTGTGAGGGTGTTATGTTTCTTACTCGGCTATGATGTCTTATCTTGTGGGTTGTACAGTTTTATACAGTTTTATGTATTTGTTTTCATATCTGTCAGTGCCATGTTGTAAGGTCCAGTGAATTGTTGTCAGGCTAGGTTCAGGATCCATTGTAAGATCAAAACCCAATGTGGCACTCTGAGTCCCACGGATTCGGGGTGTTACAGAGTTGGTTTCAGAGCTTAGGTTGACAACAATGACACTTGCTACCTGCAATGAGGTCTGATAGGTAAAATAAACAGAACCCCCAGGGGATCTGACGTTTTAAAAGATTTTTGTTTTGAATGTGGTTTTGGGTTAGATGTACGAGAAGTCGCCACTCCTGCTATGATCTCTGCAGTATAGATATGATCTGTATGTATATATGATAGTTTATGTATGTGTTGTGTTGTGTATATATATCTATACTTATGGCCTATATAGAGCCTTATAAATTAGGTGTGCATACCCCGCAGATGGCTCGGACTAGAGCTACTGCCGCTGTAGGCAAAGGTAGAGGTAGACCACCCTATCCTCCGGGTGTGGTAGGTGAGGGACCAGTTCCCGCTGCTGATCCACCAGTGGTGGAGGAGATACATGAGGAAGTTGCAAAGAGTGTCGTCCTAGAGACGAGGAACAGTGTATCTGTGAGACATCATTCACATCGAGCTCAGTCTAACGACGCTGACCGTGTCTCCATGGGAGGACCGAAGTTTAGAGAGTACCTTCGACGTTTTGAGGAGGATATCAGTGATGGCAGGCGAGCCCCAGATTTACCAGTACCTGAGGGATCTTCTTAGAGATCTCAGGGGGCGACCCGGGTGCCAGCTGCAGCTACACGTGTTGTTGATCCAGTTCGAGACCAAGTGGAGACCAGAGGGCCTGAACCAGATGCCTGGTTGAAGGTATTTCACTAGCAGGGAGTGCCACACTTCTCCGGAGAGATAGGGTTAGAAACTGAGGTGTGGATTGGGCATGTAGACTAGGTCCAGCTGCACCATCTGAGGACCAGCATGTGTATCTATTCTCTCATTGTCTGAGAGAGAGCACCCGTTCACACATGGTGGGATTCCATTGTGAGTCCCTAGCTGATTACCAAGATCGGGCTTCTGCTTTTGAGAGAGAGCGAGCCAATCAAAGGAGGGCTTCTCAGACGGGACGGTCTGAGAAGAGGCAGCGCACTGGGCAGACCAGTGGAGTTGGAGGGTCATTTGGATTTAGACGAGACTAGAGGCGTAAGAGTTATCCCTCATCGGCATAGACTGCAGATAAGGGACGTCAGTGTTACAACTGTGGTCACCCTGGTCAGTTGAATCCAGCTTGTCCCAGACCAGTTGTGACTTGTTTTATCTGTGGCCGACAGGAACATCGAGGTTCCTTTTGTAGGCAGGGAGGAGTAGCATCTCAGCAGGGTTCTTCCCCTGCCAGTGTAGCAGGAGGTGGTCAGAGGACACTTCAGCAGCAGACACAGGGACATCAGAGGGTCCAAGAGCGTCCATCTACTCATGGTTCTGCTTCAGGGTCGACTAGAGGTAGCGGTAGAGATGTTTGCACCAGTGATGCCAAAGGAGCCCGAGGGCGAGCTTTTGAGTAGAGGAGTGCAGAGGATCCACCTGCACCAGCTGCTACATGTACCATTTTACTTTATGGTTTACCTGTTTAGAGTTTTGTTTGACACTGGTGCTACGCATTCCTTTATTTCTGATACTTGTGTTGAGCGTATGAGTTTAGCTACCATAGAGGGGATACCCTTTACTATAGGGTTACAAGATGGTAGTCGGGTCAGAGGTACCCGTGAGATATGTACTTGTCCCATTCGTTTAGGGACTCGTGTTTTACTTGTTGACTTCTTAGTCATGCCATTGATGCATGAAGAAATCATATTAGGTATGGACTGGATGCGTTGACACAATGTAGTTTTGGATGTTGGTAGACGGACTGTAACAGTCTCTACCGAGGTTGGTCAGATTGAGGTCTTCCGGGGTTGGGACCTTGGGAGACAGGTTCGGTTATTAGTGTCGTACGAGAAGCTAGGTTGATTGCTCAGGGATGTGATGCCTTCTGGTGCTACACCATGAAGGATGGAGAGTGTCCAGCTCTGGAGGATATTGCAGTAGTCTGCGAGTTTACAGATGTGTTTGCTGAGCCGTCAGGTTTGCCGCCTCAGCGGAGTGTGGACTTCAGCATAGAGTTAGAGCCTGACACGCGACCCATCTCGAAGGCCCCATACCGTATGGCACCTGTCGAGATGTTGGAGCTGAAGAAGCAACTCGAGGAGTTGGCTGAGAAGGGCTTCATACGCCCTAGTGTTTCACCTTGGGGTGCACCTTCCCTCTTCGTACGGAAGAAGGACGGACCTTTGAGGTTATGCATAGATTACACAGAGTTGAACAAGGTGACCGTCAAGAACAAATATCCATTGCCTCGTATTGACGATCTACTTGATCAGCTTCAGGGAGCTACAGTTTTCTTCCAGATCGATTTGCGCTCAGGATATCACCAGCTGAGGGTAAGAGAGCAGGACGTACACGGGACGGCATTCCGTACCCGCTATGGACACTACGAGTTTGTAGTGATGCCATTCGGGCTGACGAATGCCATAGCAGTCTTTATGGAGTTGATGAACAACATATTCATCGACTTCCTTGATCAGTTAGTGGTAGTCTTCATTGATGATATTTTAGTATACTCGCATAGTAGAGAGGAGCATGCCGGTCATCTAAGGACGGTTTTTTGCAGATTTTGAGGGATAGAGAGTTGTATGCTAAGCTCTGTAAGTGTGAGTTCTGGATATCTGAGGTTGCTTTCCTTGGGCACATTGTCTCCACCGATGGGGTTATGGTTGACCCGGCGAAGATCGAGTTTGTTACTGCATGGACGACACTGACGAACGTTAAGGATGTGCGTAGCTTTCTTGGATTAGCCGGTTACTATAGACGCTTTTTGGAGGATTTTTCTGTCATTGCCCGTCCACTGACGAGTCTTCAAAGGAAGACTACCCGGTTTGTGTGGACCGACTAGTGTGCTCAGAGCTTTGAGGAGTTGAAGAGGCGTTTGACTTCTGCTCCTGTCCTGACACACCTAGAAGGATCTGATGATTTTTAGTCTACAGTGATGCATCCAAGCCAGGCTTAGGATATGTGCTGATGCAGAGAGGTAGAGGGATTACATATGCGTCTCGACAGTTGAAGACGTATGAGGAGAACTACCCGACTCATGATCTAGAGTTGGCAGCAGTAGTGCATGCTTCGAAGATCTGGAGACATTACCTGTATGGTGCTACATGTCAGATCTTCACAGACCATAAGAGTCTGAAGTATGTTTTCACACAGTGGGAGTTGAACAACCGCCAACGTCTATGGCTTAAGTTCTTCAAGGACTTTGACCTTGAGATTTTGTATAATCCTGGAAAGGAGAACGTAGTTGGTGACGCCTTGAGCAGAAAGACGCCTCAAGAAAAGGCGATTGTTAGATTGACTGTACAGCCTCAGGTTCAGAGGGATCAAGCTTGGCTAGAGATGGACATCCAGTTTTCTGATGAAGATGCCCAGTTGTACGCTTTAGAGGTTTTACCTGATCTGTTGGAGGATATTTAATAGAAGCAGGAGACCTGCCCGACTTTGATGAGGATTAGAGAGAGGATGTCTCGTGGAGAGGCACCATAGTTTTCCATTGGAGCTGATGGAGTGATGAGGCGACATGATCGCATTTGTGTTCCTGCTGATGTAGAGTTGAGAAAGAGGATCTTACAAGAGGCTCACTGTACACCTTACTCTGTACATCCAGGTACGAGTAAGATGTACCATGATGTGAGACGTTTATATTGGTAGGGAGGGTTGAAGCCCGATGTAGCCAGATTCGTGGTTCAGTGTGCGACTTGTCAACAGGTCAAGATAGAGCATTGCAGACCTGGAGGTGAGCTCCATCCACTGCCAATGCTGCAGTGGAAGTAGGAAGACGTCTCCAGGGATTTTATGACTGGATTGATACCCAGTAGGGTTTTGATACCATTTGGGTTATTGTTGATAGATTGACGAAGACAACACGTTTCATCCCTATCAGAGAGACGTGGCCAGTGAGTAGGTTAACTGAGGAGTACACCAGACAGATAGTGAGACTCCATGGTGTAATGAGGACGATCGTCTCTGATCGAGATGGGCGATTCACCTCGAGGTTTTGGCAGCAGATTCAGACTGCCTTGGGGACGAGTCTGCACTTGACGACTGCGTATCACCCCTAGACTGATGGCCAATCAAAGAGGACCATCTAGACTTTGGAGGTTATGCTTCGAGCTTGCGTGTTGGATTGGGGACATGGATGGTCTGATCACCTCCCACTTGTTGAGTTCTCATACAACAACAACTGGCATGCATCTATTGGAATGGCTCCCTATGAGGCACTGAATGGACGTATGTGCCGTACACCTTTATGCTGGGATGAGCCTAGCAGTATCAACGGGATAGCGCCAGAACAGATACGTGATGATATGGCTCGAGTAGCGCAGATTAGAGAGAGGATGCTGGCTGCAAAGAGTCACCAGAAGTCATATGCAGACAAGAGGCGTCGACCTCTAGAGTTCAGTGTAGGAGCTCATGTTTGATTGAGAGTATCCCCGACGCGTGACGTTAGACGTTTTGGCATAAAGGGGAAGTTGAGTCCCCGATGTCTCGGTCCTTTTGAGATACTGGACAGAGTTGGGAGGGCAGCCTACAAATTAGCTTTGCCCCCGAGATTAGAGGGTGTTCACCCTGTGTTCCATGTGTCTCAGTTGAGAGAGTATATACCAGATCCGAGGCACATCGTGAGTTGATGATTTGGTGGTAGAGCCGGACCACACCTTTGCTGAGCATCCTATTGCAGTCCTAGAACGAGGTGTGAGACGCCTGCGTTCGAAGGACATACCTATGATGAGGATACAGTGGTCGAGACGTGGACCTGAGGAGGCTACATGGGAGACTAAGGATAGTATCCAGAGGAACTATCCAGAGTTTTATGCTGAGATAGATGCACCTAGGGTCGACGAGTAGATCTTAGTACTATCTTGGTGAGTATGTGATTATGTACTTTCATGCCTTGACGTGTTTATTCCATGCTAGTGTTGTTATGCCTTATGATCTTATTGGATCTTGCTATACTAGCGTGATGTATGTATAGCTGGAGATGATTATTCCCTCGATGCTATTTGAGTATGACTTATGTTTATAGCGGGAGATGGTTCTTTCCTCCATGCTATCTAAATAGATTAGGATTCAGGTGGAGATGATTCTTCCTCCATGTAACCTTGATGGACATAGTTTCAGTGGAGATCTGATTCCTCCATACGATGTACACATTTATGGATCGGCTAGAGACGTATTTCCTCTATGCTTGTGTTATGGTTGGCTAGAGATGTGCTTCCTTTAGGCCCTGTGTTGTGATATAGCAAGAGATGTGATTCTTCTCTACCTTGGGTAGCGTTATGGCCCTATTTTCTGGAGTGGATGATTCCTCCATGTTGATGTCTATGGTTATAGATCTGTTATAGGTTATGACCTTCTGAGCGGAGATGTGATACCTCCGATAGAGAGAGTGAGTTATACCTCGGCTTATGGGACCGGGAGGACTTGGGATCTTGCAAGTTTCGGGACGAAACTTGTTTTTAGGGGGGTGAGATGTAAGAGCCTAGTTGCTGAGAGTTGAGAGAGGAAGCAGAGGGGCCAGGTTTATGCCTGAGCCGCCCCTGCGTGACCTAGGGGTCGCCCCTGTGTGTTACCTGGTCCGCCCCTGCGGCTCACAAAGCCCGCCCCTGTAGTTCTGTGTACTGCAGCCGTCTTCTTTGACTGCTTTGACTCGTGCTTTACCATTTTAACGTCCTATTTATACTTCTTCTTCTTCTCCTCTTTGATGAGGGTTTACTTCCAGATCTCTCTCTCTCCTTACATACTCTTTATCCTCCTCTTCTCCTTTGAATCACCTTGGTTGATCTTGTTAAGGTTGTGAGCTTTTGGTAAGAGATCTTGTTGCCTTTCGTTGGTTTGGATGTTGTGATGATGTTGTGCCTTATGGAGCCAGCTTGAGGATGTTGTTGTTGTTGTGTGACTTCTGGAGAGCTTGTTTGGTAAGTTTCATGGCTACTCCTCTTCCTTCCTTCTTTTCTTCATCTTTTTTACCTTCCCTTAGCTTAGCTTAGCTTAGCTTTCCTAAGGTTTTGATCCTATTCCAGCCAAGTTTGGCTTATGATGATGTGCATATGTGTATGTTATGTTGATATGTTGCTGTTGGAGTGAAGAGAAGTAAAGGAACAAGAGTAGAAGTGAAGTAGGAGCTGAAGTGGTGTCCTCTGCAAACCAGCCGTCCCTGCGCCTGCCTTGTTGCCGCCCCTACGCCGGCCTGTGCACCGCCCCTGCGCCGGCCTGTGCACCGCCCCTGCGCCACCAGAGTGCCGCCCCTGCGCCTGCTTGCACCAGCTTGGTGTTTCCTTTGGTTTTGCAGGTGTGTGTCGCTTCTAGGCCTTCCTTAGGGTGCCCTTGTTCCGTCCTTTCCTAGTATGAGGGCTTAGGATCATGCTAGATGTGTGAGGTTGAGTTTTGATGATGTTTATGATCGGTTTATGCCTTGTATGGCTTTTAAGGTTCTTTAGGTTGTTAGTGAGATTGAGGTTGATCCTTTGGATTCCTTTGGGTCTAGGTGTAACCTTGATATGGTTAGGAGTCTGATATATCTCCTTACGCCTTGTTTACAGGCTATGTTATCCCTCTAGTGTAGAGGTGATCTTGGTTGAGTTGTGATCGAGGTTGAGGTAAGTCCGTAGGACGTACTTAGTTACCATCCTTATATTGGGTGTTTGCATGAGTGGTGTGTGCTTTGTACGATTGCTATGATAGCATGTGATGTCGTATTTACCGGCCTATGTTTTATTGATTGCCCCACTGCGTGGCTGTGATAACCTTTCCCTTTCATCCCGCCGTGGAGTCTGGGAGGTTCTCTGATGTCAGGCTAGACCGGTTTACAGGAAGGGCGCAATCTACTCCCATAGGGTTCACGGATTGTGTGACCGATACTAGTACGGCTGACTAGTAGGCTTAGAGGCGAGGATGTATCGGTCCTCGTGTCACCTAGTTTCATATATATTATATCTATACGATTGAGTGAATGACCATTATATTGAAATGAATAAATGGGTAAATGAGTGAAAGCATGCTGATATGTTTATCTTTCCTTATGTGTGATTGTGTGTATGCATTACTCTATATATGTGTATGGATAGCTAATGGTTGTTTACCATGTTCTAGATGCCCTATAGGATTGGCATGTTGTTGGGTGATCTAGCAGAGTGGCAGACCGAGGACGTCTCGTACATTAGGATGTGTGGGCTTTTGAGTCTATTACCTTTCCCTCCTACGTGAGGATGGTCTTTTGTTACATCCTGTGTGAGGGTGTTATGTTTCTTACTCGGCTATGATGTCTTATCTTGTGGGTTGTACAGTTTTATACAGTTTTATGTATTTGTTTTCATATCTGTCAATGCCATGTTGTAAGGTCCAGTGAACCTGTTGTCAGGCTAGGGTCAGAATTCATTGTGAGATCCTAACCCAATGTGGCACTCCGAGTCTCGCGGATTCGAGGTGTTACAACGATCTTTTGTTACATCCTGTGTGATGAAGTGTGAACCTCCGTCACTAATAATGGTTCGTGGTGTCCCAAATCTTGGGAAAATAGTTCTATTAAAGAACTTAACCACCACCATCGCATCGTTAGTAGGAGAGGCAACAACTTCGACCCATCTTGAAAAATAGTCTACAGCTAGAAGTATGTATAGGTTTCCACAAGATGATGGAAATGGTCACATGAAGTCAACTCCCCAAACGTCAAAGATCTCCACCTCTTGAATATTGTTGAGAGGCATCTCATTCTTATTAGAAATATTTCCTGTTATTTGACAAGTATCGCAACAAGCAACAAAGGTTTGCACATCCCTAAATAAAGTATGCCAAAAGAATCCGGATTGTAATACCTTAGCCCTAGTTTTATGAGAACTAGCGTGCCCTTCACAAGGAAGTGAATGACAATGATGAATGACACTTTGCATTTTGTCTTCCGGCACGCATCTTCTAATGATGTCATCAAAACCTCTCTTGAAGAGTAGAGGTTCATTCCAATAGTATTGACGGACATCCCTACAAAAATTCCTTCTTTGTGGGTAGGATAGTCCGCGAGGTATTTCCTCACAAACCAATTAATTCACAAAATCAGCAAACCAAGGTTCGTTACCTCTAGAAATAAGATCGACGCACTCTTCAATTATATGCAATTGCTCGTCCAGGAAAGAGTCATCAATAGGCAAGTCGTCACTAGTAGCATGTGGTAGACAACTCAAATGACCGCCAACAGAATTTTGGGATCCCTTCTTGTCACGAATCTCAAGATCGAACTCTTGAAGGAGGAGAATCCACCTAATCAGCCTTGGTTTTGCATCTTTCTTAGCAAGCAAATACCGAATTGCTGAATGATCCGTGTATACTATCACCTTCGCCTGTACAAGATAAGAACGAAGATTTTCAAAAGCATAAACAATAGCAAGAAATTCTTTTTCCGTTGTAGTATAATTGAGTTGTGCTTCATCAAGCATCTTGCTAGCATAATAGATGGCATGAGTGCGTCCATCCTTCTTTTATCCAAGCACTGCTCCTACAGCTACGTCAGTTGCATAAAACATGATCTCAAAGGGGAGATTCCAATCCGGAGGTTGAACAATTGGGGCTGAGATTAGAGCTTCCCGAATCCTGTAAAAAGCATCCAAACATTCTTTTGAAAAATCGAAAACAACATCCTTCATTAATAGTTTTTTTTATTGGTTTAGAGATTTTCGAAAAGTCTTTTATGAATCTTCTATAGAATCCAACATGTCCTAGAAAACTTCTAATCCCCTTCACCGAAGATGGAGGAGGAAGTTTCTCTATTGTTTCAATCTTAGCCTTATCAACCTCAATCTCTCTATTAGAGATCAAGTGTCCTAAAACAATGCCTTCCTTAATCATAAAGTGACACTTTTCCCAGTTTAGAACTAGGTTCATGTCTTCACACCTTTGCAAAACAAGATCGAGGTTAGCAAGACAATTATCAAATGAGGAACCATAAACAGAAAAATCATCCTTAAAAACCTCCATGATTTCCTCAATGTATTCCAAGAAGATGGCCATCATGCACCTTTGAAAGGTTGCTGGAGCGTTACAAAGTCCGAATGGCATCCTCCTATAAGCTAACGTACCCCATGGGCACGTGAATGTGGTCTTTTCTTGATCGTCCAGATGGATCGGAATCTGAAAGAAACCACTATAACCATCAAGATAGGAAAAATAGGAGTGTTGTGCTAACATTTCAAGCATTTGATCAATGAATGGCAGCAGGAAGTGATTCTTCCTAGTTGCATTGTTGAGCTTGTGATAGTCAATGCATATCCTCCATCCTATAACGGTTCTTGTTGGAATGAGTTTGTTGTTTTTGTTAGCTACAACGGTTATTCCTCCCTTCTTCGGGACAACTTGAATGGGGCTCACCCACTTGCTATCGGAGATAGGGTAAATGATACCTGCATCAAGCAATTTCAGGATCTCCTTCTTCACAACGTCTTTCATGATCGGATTTAACCGTCTTTGAGGTTGGCATGAAAGTTTATAATCCTCTTCCATCAGGATCTTGTGCATACATAAAGATGGTTTGATTCCTACAAGATCTTCTATGGTGTAACCTAGAGTTTTCCTATGTTTCCTCCAAACAATCATGAGTTTTTCATGTTCATCTTCACTTAATCGGAACTAACAGTAACGGGGAACGTAGAATTAGTTCCAAGAAATGCATACCTAAGATGTGTGGGAAATGGCTTCAATTCCAAGGTTGTTGATGCCTTTGGAGTGTTATGAGAGATGTCCGATGTTTCCTTGGAAGTCTCCAAGGGTGTGGAAGTGCGGAAAGAAGAATCATGAGTGTTTGTAGAAAGAATGGAGTCATCTTCAGCATTTTCCAGAATCACGGCACCATTGTTACTTCCACGGCCGTGGTTTGTGTCTTGGGGGCCGTGGAAAGTAGTTTGAATTAAATCTTTGCTCTTGACATAACTTTCCACGGGTGGCATAGGTGAAACCACACCCGTGGAAAAGCACGACTGACCATGATTTCTGACGTTTTCGGAGCCATCATACAATTTTTCGAATTCTTCAACTTGCACTTCTTTTATCTCTTCCAAAGCATCTACCTCAACATTACAATCCTCTTCTGCTCCTATTTCCATGATGCTCATGGTTATGACCTTTTGCAACGGATCTTTGAAGATGATCGAACTTACTTCCTCCCTAGATACCTCTTCATCATAGATGTTGAACATGTCATCTCCTAGTGCTGGTTCTTTTGTCAAAGTCGAGAGGAAAAAGTCAACCTTCTCTTCTCCAAAATCGAAGGCTAATCTTGCGTTCTTGCAATCAACCATATAACTGGAAGTTGCAAGAAAAGGTCTCCCGAGTATGATCGGGACCGGACAATCTGCAGGAATATCAAGCACAACAAAGTCTATTTGGATATAGAATATACCGAGCTTAACCATGACGTCTTTAATTATTCCTAAAGGTCGAGTAATGGATTGATCCACCATATACAAACGTCATCTTTACCGGTTTAGGTTCACCTAAACCGACCTTCTTACACAAGGCAAGTGGAATAATGCTCACACTTGCTCCCAAGTCACAAAGTGCGTCATATGTGACCTCTCTAATTCCTATTGGTATGCAAAATAACCCCGGATCTCTCAGCTTTGGGGCCATCTTTTCTGTCATTGTTTTGATGAGCTCTGAAGATTTTGAACTCATCTTGACTTCTCCAAAGTCTTCCAGCATCCTCTTGTTATAGAGGATATCTTTCAAGAACTTCCATCATAAGTGGGCATACCTAAAATTGCATCAATAAAAGGTTTGTTAATATGCAGTTTGCTCATAAGATTAACAAACATTCCGAATTGCTTGTCCAG
This sequence comes from Fagopyrum homotropicum, assembly GCA_033239125.1. Lineage (NCBI taxonomy): Eukaryota > Viridiplantae > Streptophyta > Magnoliopsida > Caryophyllales > Polygonaceae > Fagopyrum > Fagopyrum homotropicum. The sequence goes on from BSWB01000005.1 coordinate 69,239,299, forward strand.
ACGCGCTCTTGCTCTAGATTGCGGGAATGGTAAGGGAGGTTTATAAGCTGGAAGAGGAATATAGACATCTTCTTTCTCCTTTCCCTTGTCTCTCTCTTTCTCTTTGGGAACTTCAACGAATTTGGGTTGTGGGTTGGTTGTTGATAGCATGAATTATAGTCTATATTTTGGGATTTGTTTGGACGTTTTATCTTAAATAATCTGCATGTTTGTATGTATATTATGTGATTATATCACCATTTCATCTACCTTTGCGGGAATCGAGGTCTACACCTAGTTTTGTTGTAATCGTAGGTAAAATGGCACGTTTTGCATCAAAAAGGAGCAAAAGGAGCTATGGAGTCATTGGAGCTACATCCAGGAACATAAGGAACCATCCAGGAAGCATAGCTATGGATTTAGGATTCACTTTGGACCAAATTTGAGAGATTTCACACTCAGTTGTGACTCACCTCGGTTGACCACAGATTCACCTCGACCGAGGTGATCTAGAGAAGTCGACTCGACCGAGGCGAATACCTCGGACACGGCAAGGATATTTTATTCTTGGCTGAGATCTTTTATCTTTGGAAAGAGATCTTATATTTTTGGGCTTGGCTCCTGGAAGGAAGAAGATATGCTAGATCATATATTTTACCTATTTTTATGGGAAGAGATCTTTCTAAGATATATTATCTTTGGAGGGTTATTTTCCTATAAAAAGAGTTGGATTTCCACAAATCCAACATCCTGCATATATCCCGCATACAGTTGGAAATCACGCATAGTACGCAGCAACCATACTCCAGTTGGGAGATTTGAAGAACCTTTTTGAAGGTTGAAGAAGGAAGATTGTAGCTTTTATAGCTTTTGAAGGGTTTTGTAAGATCATCTTAGATTCCCTTCCTTGTTATCTTCCTTTGTTGGTATATCCAAGGAACGCTTTTGTTGTGATATTTGATTCAGTTATTGAAGTCTTTTCATTAAATTCTTCTTGTTCAAATATTCACCTTCTTCCCATATATTTGATTATTGCTTTCATGATGATGAGTGGCTAATTTCTTTGTGTGATTCTAGGATGATTGGCTGAAGGTTGTGGGAAAAACAATGATAGAATAATCTTAATTACAGTAGGACCCTGAAAGTTCGAGTCTTTACCTTAACCCTAAGCATCTCGCTCAGTCGATGAACATCTCGGCCGGGGTGGAATTTGGCTGACCGAGGTGACTTATCGATCCGAAACTGAGAGTTAAGTGTTAGAGTTTGCCAAATCCTATTCTTATTACACCTTTCCTGGTTCAATGCAAGCCTAGGATGAGACTTACCCGGTAATTCCTTTGTTTGTGTACCTAAGATCATAAGTGTAGGTAATAAAGGTTTATCCTTTATTGGGGTTTGAGTGTGCTTTCATACCTTCTTTGTGAGTTAGCCTGAGACTTACCCGGTAAAAGTTGATTCTATTCCCTTAGATGGTGTGTTAGTTTGAGGTTATAGTTCTTTATCTTAATTCCTTGAGACTTACCCGGTAATAGGAGTTACGGTTTAGGATTAGTGAGTAGTGAGACTTACCCGGTGATCTATTCCACTTTAGTAACACCTTCCCTATGCAAAAATCTCAGCTTTGTCCGCTTGTCTTTAGATCTTGAGTTGGAACCACAACTAGATGCTTTAATCCCCAGAATTGCATGTTTGCTTTATTGACTTCTATATCATCTTTGATTGTTTTGATCACCTCTTGTGGTTAGTATTTACATAAGCATACCGTGATTGGACTTTGTTTCACTAAGTCCTTGTGATCGACCCCTGGAATTCCTTACTTTTTACTACGATTGACCCGTACACTGCGGGTTCGCATCCTTGTTTTAAGCTTACATCTAGGGTTATAAATTTAAAGCTTGCACACACCGTTTGGAGCGAACAAGTTTTTGGCGCCGTTGCCGGGGACTTGGTCTAGACCGAGCCGGTTACGGTTTGCTCTTGGGGCACTTGGCCCGTGTCTTCTAACCACTCTACTTGAGTGACTTTTGCAGGTTCTTTCTTAGGTTTATGCGAAGAACCCGCACTGGGAAGGAAATCGTTCCTTACGATCCCGAACCAGAAAAGACATACAAGCGACGCTTAAGAGAAACGAAGATGGCCCAACAAGACAACCGCGATCTTGAGGCCGAGTTGAAAGAGGCGTTAGAGCTGCTATGCCTCAGCAGGGAAGAACTAAGGCAAGAGAAGGAAGAAACTCGCACCAAAACTGAAGCAATCGAAGCAGATATGGCCGCTTTGAGAGACCAATATCAACTTCGACCGAGGGAAGATCCAGTTGCTGATCCTCGACCGATGCAGGTCCTAGTTGCTGACCCTCGACCAAGGCAGGTCCCAGTACCTGACGCCCCGGCCGATGTACTTCCACCTCGGAGGCCAGTCCGAGATGTTCTTCTTGTAGGAATCCCACAAACCCTAGGTCAAAGGCTGGACCCCAATCAACAACTGAGGCGTCCAGGAGTTAACTTAGGAGATCCATCGGACCATGACTATGAACTTCGACCGCAAGTTCTATCCATGATTCGCCAATGCCAGTTCGGAGGGCTAGAGAAGGAATCACCACATCAACATCTTCAAAACTATGAGATCTTGATGGAGACCTTGAGACCTCCGAGGATTGAAAATAACAACTACAAGCTAAGAACTTTTTACTTTTCTTTAAAAGATAGAGCTCTTACTTGGTATCAATCTCTTCCTCCAGGAAAAATTAGCACATGGGAGGAGATGACGACGGAATTCTTGACCAAATTCTTTCCCCCCTCAAAAACAGTTGAAATGAGAGGGAAGATCACGCTTTCATTATGAAGGACAAGGAGAGCTTGTCCAAATCATGGGAGCGGTTCAAGGACATCCTTTTGGATTGCCCACATCATGGGATTCCAAAGTTAGAGTTATTGGAGATATACTTCAAGGGACTGGACGGAAGCACCCAGTTCAATCTCCAACTACTCTCCGCCGGTACCTTTATGGACATGGCGATTGACGAAGCTTGGGACTTCATCGAGAAGCAAGCTTTGCATATGGAGAAGTACACCCACCAAGGAGCTAAAGGTGGAGTTAAAAGAGTTAACTTCCAAGAAACTGAGCCCAACAACAATCAACTCACGTCTTTGAAGAATGACGTGAAGCAATTAAAGGAACTCTTGATTGCTCAAACCAAGAAGGAAGAGCAAGGGCAAAGGAACAACAACAACAATGGATACCGTAACAACAACAACGGTTCCAGGAACAACAATTACAACAACAACAATAGAGCATCCAATAGCAACAATTGGAGGGCGAACAATCCAAATTCTAGTAAAAATCATTCAAACTCCAACTCTAACGATTCCTCTAACCCTTTCCTCTCTTCCCCTTCTTCTTCTACTACTCCATTAAAGAGCCAGGGGCAAGGATCAAGTTCGTCTCAGCCAGAAAAGAAAGACGCAGTTCTGGAGGCTATCTTGATCAAGCTCAACGCTATGGAGACTTCTATGACTTCATTTTCGAAGGCCCAAAAAGCCTTTGAATAACAACTTGCAAGTAGGGCGAATGAAGCGCCAAGAGATCTAGGGAAGCTTCCAGCAAGGACGGAGAGAAACCCTAAGGGCCAGATAATGGCCATAACTACGAGGAGTGGACTGAAAATTGCAGATCCAGTGCCTCGGTCGGTGCCAGTACCGACGAACACCACCTCGGTCCAGATGCAGTCGAAGAACACCTCGACCGAGATGCCAACCGAGGTGGAGCCACAGAAAGCGGAGGAGAAAGCTGAAGTTTATGTTCCACCTCCTGCATACAAACCACCACTTCCATTCCCCCAGTCAAGGGCCAGAGCACATCTAGACAAGCACTTTGGTAAGTTCCTTGACTTGATGAATAAGCTGCATATTAACATTCCTTTCCTTGATGCTATTCTAGGAATGCCTTCCTATGGGAAGTTCTTGAAGGAGATCCTATCAAGGAAAAGGAAACTAGAAGATTTTGGTGAAGTTAGGATGACATCTAAATCCTCGGAGCTCATACAAATCATGAGGGAGAAGATGCCACCTAAATTGAGAGATCCCGGCTCATTTTGCATTCCCATTCAAGTTGGGGATGTCACTTGTGAAGCCCTTTGTGATCTAGGAGCCAACGTGAGCATCATCCCGCTGGAACAATGTGTGAAGATCGGACTTGGAGAACCCAAGCCGGTCAAGATTCGACTTTATATGGCGGATCGCTCCATTACCCATCCCGTGGGCATCTTGGAGGACGTTCCGGTCAAGTTAGGTAACTTCTATCTACCTATAGATTTTGTCGTACTTGACATTCCCGCAGATTATCCTGTTCCTATTATTCTCGGGAGGCCATTTCTAGCAACTTTGGGTTGCAACGTGGATTGCAAGAACGCCAAGTTGAAATTCCACATTGGCGGCGATGAGGTAGAGTTCGCATTACTTGCAGCCATGAAAGGGGAGCAGCTAACTGATGATATCTTCAACATCTACGATGAAGAAGAATCAAGAGAATTGGTGAGCTCTATCCTTATTAACGATCCACTCGAAAGAGTTATTAGCTTCAGTTTAATGGAGGAAGGTATAGATGCTTCTTGTGATGCAGATATACGGAGCTTAAGGGCACTGGAAGAGGATCCAGGAGCTAAAACTGAGAAGCTAACCCAAAAGACGAAGATCTCCAGTTTCGGTTCCAGTTGCAGTACCTCGACCGAGGCACTTTCTGGACTGAGCGAGGCGACTGAAGAACATCTCGGTCAACGCCTCTGCGCCTCGACCGAGGTCGATGGCGAGATGATGTCAACTGAGACTGCTGAGAATAACAAACTTTTTACTCCCTTCTTTGACATTCATCCTCAGTTGGTGGAACATTCTATCCACTAGCTTTCTGATAGTAAAGGACCTTGGTATGCTGATATTGTGAATTATCTTGTTTGCCAGGAAGTACCGCCCGGATTGACGTACTCTCAAAAGAAGAGATTCTTCAAGGAAGTACGCCATTACTACTGGGACGAGCCGCTGCTATTCAAGCGCGGGCCGGATGGGATGCTTCGAAGATGCATTCCGGAAGATGAAGTTAATAGCGTAATACGGCATTGCCATTCACTTCTTTGTGGAGGACATGCTAGTACCGATAAGACTTGCGCTAAGATATTACGTTCTGGTTTCTTTTGGCCTACATTATTTAAGGATGTACAATCGTTTGTTGTCTCTTATGATGCATGCCAAAGAACAGGAAATTTATCAAGGAGGAACGAGATGCCACTTAATAACATTCAAGAGGTGGAAATCTTTGATGTATGGGGGATAGACTTCATGGGACCTTTCCCGTCCTCCGGAGGTAACCTCTATATTCTTTTTGCAGTTGATTACGTCTCTAGATGTGTTGAAGCCATCGCTTCTCCCACTAACGACGCCAAGGTGGTTGTGAAGTTCTTGAATAGAACTATCTTTCCACGTTTCGGAACTCCACGCATCATCATCAACGATGGAGGAACGCATTTCATCAACCGGAAGTTCAAGGCACTTCTATCGAAGTATGGGGTAACCCACAAGGTATCAACCCCTTATCACCCTCAAACTAGTGGACAGGTCGAGATCTCGAATAGAGAAATCAAAGCAATTCTGGAGAAGACCGTCTCTAGGACGAGGAAGGATTGGTCCATGAAATTGGACGACGCTCTTTCGGCGTACAGGACCGCATTTAAGACTCCCATAGGCACCACCCCTTATAATTTGGTGTAGGGGAAGTCTTGCCATTTTCCCGTTGAATTAGAACACAAAGCATATTGGGCGATCAAATGGTTGAACTTCGACATTAAGTAGGCCGGCGAAAAGCGGCTATTGGAGATCAACGAGCTGGAGGAGCTGCGTTTGAACGCTTATGAGAATGCCAAAATCTATAAGGAAAGGACGAAGAGATGGCATGACAAGCGTATCGTCCCAAAGGAGCTTAACGAACGAGACTTAGATCTACTCTTTAACTCCCGCCTCCGCCTCTTTCCAGGTAAGCTAAAATCTAGATGGACCGGACCTTATGTTGTGAAACATGTTTTTCCTCATGTTGCAGTTGAGATATGGGGCGAAACGAGCGGAAGCTTCAAGGTCAACGGTCATAGACTTAAGAAGTACAAACCGGAAGTTCCGGTTGAGGAGGTTGCACCAATATACCTCGTTTGAGACGCATCATGGTCCAGCTAGCGACCTTAAACCAAGCGCTTCTTGGGAGGCAACCCAAGGTATTGCTTTCTTTTCCCTTTTTCTAGTCTAGCTTAGATAGTTTTGCTTTTGCTTTGCTTTGTTTCATTTTTGGCGTTCTAGACAAATAACAGGAGACATCTAAGGAAGGAGCATAACTGGAAGGATAGAAGATCGAGAATTTGAGAAGACGAAGTTCGACAGAGGCATCTCGGTTGCTTTCAGAGCACCTCGACCGAGATGATTCTTGAGCAACCGAGGCGACTAGGGTTTTCTAAAGAACCACCTCGGTCCGTACCACCTCGGTCTAGTCGAGACCATCTCGACCGAGGTGACAGCAGTTCCAGAAAAGGGTATAAAAGGGGCGAAGATTTCTCTCTCCTCACTTTACTCTTCTCCCTCGACCGCGGCGACAGTTTCACCTCGCTTCTCTGATTCTTGCTCGTTTTCGAAGATTTCTGTCTCCAAACTGCGATTAAGGCTTAGAGGATCCCAGTGCATCATCGATCTGCAAGAAAATCGAACCGATTTGGCCGAACGAGGTAAAACAAAACCGAAACCCTACCTCTCCGATTTTGCTTCGATTTGGGCTTTGGTTGCCCTTGCATTTGCTGAGAAAAAGGCTTAAGTACCCCATAGGAAGCAGTTGTAGTGATTTTGGGGGAAAAGAACTGAATTTTCTGAGGAAATTAGAATCTAGTTTTTCGCCTCGGTCCAGTCGAGCTGTGCCTCGGCCGAGGTGATTCTTGAGCGTTGTCAGTCGACCGAGGTGACCTGACAGTGATAGATTGTTGAAAATGAGTTCTGACAGGCAGATTGTGCTGAGAGATAGACACTCCCCTTCCCCTTCTTCCTCTTCTTCCCGACCTTACCGCCCGGTGATCCATGAGCGACACCGGGTGGATTATGAGCGTATTTTTGGCCGTCTAGTGATTGCACCACGCTTTCTGGACGTGTCTGCTTTTGATTGCCTCCAGGTAGACAGAGACCTTAGGAGAATGATTTCTACAGTAGGGCTGGATCAGTTTACTGAGATCCGAGCCCCAGCCTATTTGGAGCCCACCTTAGAGTGCATTAGCTCCTTCACCTACCTCCCCACAGAGAGATCTGTGAAGTACCGGTTGATGAACCGGAACTTCTTAGTGCCACTAGAGTACTGGAGAGAGATTTTTGGCTTTCCTGAGCCCACTGCTGTTGACTTCCCTTCCCAATCTGTAGCTAGGGAGTTTTGGGGACAGATTGCCCACATTACTGAGCACGCAGACAGATGGAGCCCTGAAGATTCAAAGGAGAAGGTCATCTTCCATTTAGCCTTTAGGTTAGCCCACCGGATATTCAGCGAGACACTTCTGGCGCGTACTGAGACGCCCCAAAAGATCCGACAGGGAGAGCTTTTCAGTTTATACTACATGGTTACTAGGGGTATCTCGGACTTTGGCTTGATGTTGGCAAAGGATCTGCACAAGATCAAGGCCAAAGCGAAGGGAGACTGATAGCATGAATTATAGTCTATATTTTGGGGTTTGTTTGGACGTTTTATCTTCAATAATCTGCATGTTTGTATGTATAATATGTGATTATACTACCATTTCATCTACCTTTACGGGAATCGAGGTCTACACCTAGTTTTGTTGTAATCGTAGGTAAAATGGCAGTTTTGCATCAAAAAGGAGCAAAAGGAGCTATGGAGTCATTTGAGCTACATTGAGGAACATAAGGAACCATCCAGGAAGCATGGCCATGGATTTGAGATTCACTTTGGACTAGTTTTGAGAGATTTCACATTCAGTTGTGACTCACCTCGGTTGACCACAGATTCACCTCGACCGAGGTGATCTAGAGAAGCCGACTCGACCGAGGCGAATACCTAGGACGCGGCGAGAATATTTTATTCTTGGCTGAGATCTTTTATCTTTGGAAAGTGATCTTATATTTTTGGGCTTGACTCTTGGAAGGAAGAAGATATATTGGATCTTATATTTTACCTATTTTATGGGAAGAGATCTTTCTAAGATATCTTATCTTTGGAGGGTTATTTTCCTATAAAAAGGGTTGGATTTCCACAAATCCAGGAGGAGGCTATACCATCGATCAGGGTTTACACATCGCAGCAGCCATACTCTAGTTGGGAGATTTGAAGAACCTTTTTGAAGGTTGAAGGAAGATTGAAGATTGTAGCTTTTATAGCTTTTGGAGGTTTTCTTGTAAGATTACCTTAGATTCTCTTCCTTGTTGTCTTGCTTGTTGGATTTATATCCAAGGAACGCTTTTGTTGTGATATTTGATTCAGTTATTGAAGTCTTTTCATTAAATTCTTCTTGTTCAAATATTCACCTTCTTCCCATATATTTGATTAATACTTTCATGATGATGATGAGTGGCTAATTTCCTTGTGTGATTCTAGGGTGATTGGCTGAAGGTTGTGGGAAAAACAATGATAGAATAATCTTAGATTCCAGTAGGACCCTGAAAGTTTGAGTCTTTAACCTTAACCCCAAGCATCTCGCTCAGTCGATGAACATCTCGGCCGGGGTGGAATTTGGCTGACCGAGGTGACTTATCTGATCCGAAACTGAGAGTTAAGTGTTAGAGTTTGCCAAATCCTATTCTTATTACACCTTTCCTGGTTCAATGCAAGCTTAGGATGAGACTTACCCGGTAATTCCTTAGTTTGTATACCTAAGATCATAAGTGTAGGTAACAAATGTTTATCCTTTATTGGGGTTTGAGTGTGTTTTCATCCTATCTTTGTGAGTTAGCCTGAGACTTACCCGGTAAAGGTTGATTCTATTCCCTTAGATGGTGTGTTAGTTTGAGGATATAGTTCTTTATCTTGATTCCTTGATACTTACCCGGTAATAGGAGTCACGGTTTAGAATTAGTGAGTAGTGAGACTTACCCGGTGATCTATTCTACTTTAGTAACACCTTCCCTATGTAAAAATCTCAGCTTTGTCCGCTTATCTTTAGATCTTGAGTTGGAACCACAACTAGATGCTTTAATCCCTAGAATTGCATGTTTGCTTTATTGACTTCTTATTCATCTTTGATTGTGTTAATTGCTCTTGTGGTTAGTATTTACATAAGCATACCGTAACTGGACTTTGTTTCACTAAGTCCCTGTGATCGACCCCTGGAATTCCTTGCTTTTACTACGATTGACCCGTACACAGCGGGTTCGCATCCTTGTTTTAAGCTTAAGTCTAGGGTTATAAATTTAAAGCTTGCACACACCGTTTGGAGCGAACAAGTTTTTGGCGACGTTGCCGGGGACTTGGTCTAGACCGAGCCGGTACGGTTTGCTCTTGGGGCACTTGCCCCCGTGTCTATTGACCACTCTACTTGACTGACTTTTGCAGGTTCTTTCTTAGGTATATGCGAAGAACCCGCAATGGGAAGGAAATCGTTCCTTACGATCCCGAACTAGAAAAGACATACAAGCGACGCTTAAGAGAAGCAAAGATGGCCCAACAAGACAACCGCGATCTTGAGGCCGAGTTGAAAGAGGCGTTAGAGCTGCTACGCCTCAACAGAGAAGAATTAAGGCGAGAGAAGGAAGAAACTCGCACCAGGACTGAAGCAATCGAAGCAGATATGACAGCCATACGAGACCAGATTCTACTTCGACCGAGGGAAGATCCAGTTGCTGATCCTCGACCGATGCAAGATCCAGTTGCTGACCCTCGACCGAGGCAGGTTCCAGTACCTGACGCCCCGGCCGAGATAGTCCCACCTCGGATACCAGTCCGAGACGTTCTTCTTGCAGGATTCCCACAAACCCTAGGTCAAAGGATGGACCCTAATCAACAACTGAGGCGTCCAGAAGTTAACCTAGGAAATCCAGCGGACCATGAATATGAACTTCGACCGCAAGTTCTATCCATGATTCGCCAATGCCAGTTCGGAGGGCTAGAGAAGGAATCACCACATCAACATCTTCAAAACTATGAGATCTTGATGGAGACCTTGAGACCTCCGAGGATCGAAAACAACAACTACAAGCTAAGACCTTTTTACTTTTCTTTAAAAGATAGAGCTCTTACTTGGTATCGATCTCTTCCTCCAGGAAAAATTAGCACATGGGAGGAAATGTCTACGGAGTTCTTGACGAAATTCTTTCCCCCCTCGAAGACCGCTGAAATGAGAGGGAAGATAAACGCTTTCATAATAAAGGACAAGGAGAGCTTGTCCAAGTCATGGGAGCGGTTCAAGGACATTCTTTTGGATTGCCCACATCATGGGATTCCAAAGTTAGAATTATTGGAGATATACTTCAAAGGACTGGACGGAAGCACCTAGTTCAATCTCCAACTACTCTCCGCCGGTACCTTCATGGACATGGCGATTGACGAGGCTTGGGACTTCATCGAGAAGCAAGCTTTGCACATGGAGAAATACACCCACCAAGGAGCTGAAGGTGGAGTTAAAAGAGTTAACTTCCAAGAAACTCAGCCCAACAACAATCAACTCACGTCTTTGAAGAATGACGTGAAGCAATTGAAGGAACTCTTGGTTGCTCAAACCAAGAAGGAAGAGCAAGGGCAAAGGAACAACAACAACGGATACCGTAACAACAACAACGGTTCCCGGAACAACAATTACAACAACAAAAACAATAGAGGATCCAATAGCAATAATTGGAGGGCGAACAACCAAAATAACGGTAACAATCATTCAAACTCCAACTCTAACGATTCCTCTAACCCTTTCCTCTCTTCCCCTTCTTCTTCTTCTTCTTCTACTCCATTAAAAAGCCAGGGGCAAGGATCAAGTTCGTCTCAGCCGGAAAAGAAAGACGCTGTTCTTGAGGCTATCTTGATCAAGCTCAACGCTATGGAGACTTCTATGACTTCATTTTCGAAGGCCCAAAAAGTCTTTGAACAACAACTTGCAAGTAGGGCGAATGAAGCGCCAAGAGATCTAGGGAAGCTTCCAGCAAGGATGGAAAGCAACCCTAAGGGCCAGATCATGGCCATATCTACGAGGAGTGGACTGAAAACTGCAGATCCAGTACCTCGGTCGGTGCCAGTACCGACGAAGACCACCTCGGTCCAGATGCAGTCGAAGAACACTTCGACCGAGATGCCAACCGAGGTGGAGCCACAGAAAGCGGAGGGGATAACTGAATTTTATGTTCCACCTCCTGCATTCAAACCACCACTTCCATTCCCCCAGTCAAGGGCCAGAGCACATCTAGACAAGCACTTTGGTAAGTTCCTTGACTTGATGAATAAGCTGCATATTAATGTTCCTTTCCTTGATGCCATTCTAGGAATGCCCGCCTACAGGGAGTTGTTGAAGGAAATCCTTTCAAGGAAAAGGAAACTAGAAGACTTTGGTGAAGTTAGGATGACATCTAAATCCTCGGAGCTCATACAAATCATGAAGGAGAAGATGCCACCTAAATTGAGAGATCCCAGCTCATTTTGCATTCCCATTCAAGTTGGGGATGTCACTTGTGAAGCCCTTTGTGATCTAGGAGCCAACGTGAGCATCATCCCGCTGGAACAATGTGTGAAGATCGGACTTGGAGAACCCAAGCCGGTCAAGATTCGACTTTATATGGCGGATCGCTCCATTACCCATCCCGTGGGCATCTTGGAGGACGTTCCGGTCAATTTAGGTAACTTCTATCTACCTATAGATTTTGTCGTACTTGACATTCCCGCAGATTATCCTGTTCCTATTATTCTCGGGAGGCCATTTCTAGCAACTTCGGGTTGCAACGTGGATTGCAAGAACGCCAAGTTGAAATTGAACGTTGGCAGCGACGAGGTGGAGTTCGCATTGCTTGCAGCCATGAAAGGGGAGAAGCTAACTGATGATATCTTCAACATCTATGATGAAGAAGAATCAAGAGAATTGGTGAGCTCTATCCTTATTAACGATCCACTCGAAAGAGTTATTAGCTTCAGTTTAATGGAGGAATGTATAGATGCTTCTTGTGATGTAGATATACGGAGCTTGAAAGCACTGGAAGAGGATCCAGGAGCCAAAACTGAGAAGCTGACCCAGGAGACGAAGATCTCCAGTTTCGGTTCCAGTTGCAGTACCTCGACCGAGGCACTTCCTGGACTGAGCGAGGCGACTGAAGAACATCTCGGTCAACGCCTCTGCGCCTCGACCGAGGTCGATGGCGAGACGATTTCAACTGAGACTTCTGAAAGTCCAGTTTCTGAATCCATTCCACCGGAAGGAGGAAGCAAGGATCCCCCTCAGAAAGCACCCTCAGTTGTGGAGCTTAAACAACTCCCTAGTCACTTGAGGTATGTCTTTCTTGGACTGGATTCCACTTATCCCGTTATTGTTAGTGCTTCCCTTTCCGAAACTGAATTGTCTAAGTTAATGCATGTCCTGAGAAAGCATCAAAAGGCTATAGGTTATAACACGGATGATCTTATTGGCATTAAGCCTTCTTTCTGCATGCATAGGATTCTAATGGAGGACAATCATAAGACTTCACGGGAACCTCAAAGACGGTTAAATCCGATCATGAAAGAGGTTGTGAAGAAAGAAATTCTTAAGTTGTTGGATGCAGGTATCATTTATCCTATCTCGGACAGCAAGTGGGTTAGCCCGGTGCATGTAGTTCCGAAGAAAGGAGGGATGACCGTTGTGACAAACAAGAACAACGAGTTGATCCCAACTAGAACCGTTACGGGTTGGAGGGTTTGCATCGTTTATAGGAAGCTGAACACGGCCACACGGAAGACCATTTTCCACTTCCCTTCATTGATCAGATGCTCGAGCGGTTGGCCCAGCATTCACACTTTTGCTACTTAGACGGTTATAGTGGATTCTTCCAGATTCCTATCCATCCGGATGATCAGGAGAAGACCACTTTCACTTGTCCATGGGGGACATTTGCTTATAGGAGGATGCCATTTGGATTGTGCAATGCACCCGCTACCTTCCAGCGATGCATGATGGCTATCTTTTCCGAGTACATAGAGGAGATCATGGAGGTATTTATGGATGATTTTTCTGTATATGGTTCCTCTTTTGATAATTGCCTATCTAACCTTTCTTTAGTACTTAAAAGATGTGAAGACACTAATCTTGTTTTGAATTGGGAGAAGTGTCATTTTATGGTTAATGAAGGCATTGTGTTAGGACACCTCGTTTCTAATCGAGGCATTGAGGTCGATCGCGCTAAGATCGAGACTATTGAGAAACTCCCTCCCCCTTGTTCTGTTAAAGGTGTGAGGAGTTTTCTCGGGGATGCAGGTTTCTACAGGAGATTCAGCAAGGACTTCTCTAAGATTTCTAAACCTCTTACTAACCTCTTGAATAAAGATGTTGTTTTTGAGTTTTCGCAGGAGTGTCTTGATGCTTTTTACAAGATTAAGGAAGCATTGATCTACGCTCCTATTATCCAACCTCCGGATTGGACCTTGCGCTTTGAGATCATGTGCGATGCTAGTGATGTAGCCGTAGGAGCGGTGCTTGGACAGAAGAAGGATGGACGGACCACCGCCATTTACTATGCTAGCAAGACGCTAGATGTAGCACAACGCAACTACGCTACCACCGAGAAGGAGTTATTGGCGGTTGTATATGCTTTCGAGAAGTTTCGTTCCTATTTAGTAGGAGCGAAAGTCATTGTCTACACCGACCATGCAGCCATTAGTTATTTGTTGGCTAAGAAAGATGCCAAGCCACACCTTATTCGATGGATTCTCTTGCTTCAAGAGTTTGACCTAGAGATCCGCGATAAGAAGGGATCCGAGAATTCTGTGGCGGATCACCTCAGCCGGCTACCTGCATCTTCACGTGAGAAGGACGACCCGCCCATAGACGATTCATTCCCCGATGAGCACTTACACTTGTTGGAGCGTTTGATAGATTTACTTACTTCACCCCACGATGGAGGTGAAGTATGGGGTGAGGACACCTCCCATCACGTTTGAGAGACGCATTATGGTCCAGCTAGCGACCTTAAACCAAGCGCTTCTTGGGAGGCAACCCAAGGTATTGCTTTCTTTTCCCGTTTTCTAGTCTAGCTTAGATAGTTTTTGCTTTTGCTTTGCTTTGTTTTGTTTTGGTGTTCTAGACAGATAACAGGAGACATCTAAGGAAGGAGCATAACTGGAAGGACAGAAGTTCGAGAATTTGAGAAGACGGAGTTTGACTGAGGCATCTCGGTTGCTATCAGAGCACCTCGACCGAGATGATTCTTGAGCAACCGAGGCGACTAGGGTTTCCTGAAGAACCACCTCGTTCCAGTCGAGACCATCTCGACCGAGGTGACAGCAGTCCAGAAAAGGGTATAAAAGGCGGAAGATTTCTCTCTCCTCGCTTTACTCTTTCCCCTTGACCGTGGCGACAGTTCACCTCGCTTCTCTGATTTCCTGCTCGTTTTCGACGATTTCTGTCTCCAAACTGCGATTGAAACTCAGAGGATCCCAGTGCAACATCGATCTGCAAGAGAATCGAACCGATTCGGCCAAAACGAGGTAAAACGAACCGAAACCCTAACCTCTCCGTTTCGCTTCGATTTGGGCTTTGGTTGCCCCTGCATTTGTTGAGGAAAGGCTTAAGTACCCCATAGGAAGCAGTTGTAGTGAATTTTGGGGGAAAAGAACTGAATTTTTTGAAGAAATTAGATCCAGTTCGCCGCCTCGGTCTAGTCGAGCTGTGCCTCGGCCGATGTGATTCTTGAGAGTTGTCAGTTGACCGAGGTGACCTGACAGTGACTGAATTGAAAATGAGTTCTGACCGCTGCCTTACCCTCAGGGATAGATCCTCACCTTCCCCTTCTTCCTCTTCTTCCCGACCTTACCGCCCGGTGATCCATGAGCGACACCGGGTGGATTATGAGCGTATTTTCGGCCGTCCAGTGATTGCACCACGCTTCCTGGACGTGTCTGCTTTTGATTGCCTCCAGGTCGACGGAGACCTTAGGAGGATGATTTCTACAGTTGGGCTGGATCAGTTTACTGAGATCCGAGCCCCAACCTATTTGGAGCCGACCCTAGAGTTCGTTAGCTCCTTTACCTACCTCCCCACAGAGCGTTCTGTGAAGTACCGGTTGATGAACCGGAACTTCTTAGTGCCACTAGAGTACTGGAGAGAGATTTTCGGCTTTCCTGAGCCCACCGCTGTTGACTTCCCGTCCCGATCAGTAGCTAGGGAGTTTTGGGGGCAGATTGCCCATATTGTTGAGCATGCAGATAGATGGCGCCTTGGAGATTCCAAGGAGAAGGTCATCTACCATTTAGCCTTTAGGTTAGCCCACCAGATATTCAGCGAGACACTACTGGCTCGTACAGAGACGCCCCAGAAGATTCGACACGGAGAGCTTTTCAGTTTGTACTGCATGGTTACTGGGGGTTTCCCGGACTTTGGCTTGATGTTGGCAGAGGATCTGCACGAGATCAAGGCCAAGGCGAAGGGAGACATCTGCTGCGGAGGGCTTGTCACCCATATAGCTAGCTATCAGGACATGGACCTCAGTGCTTGCACGATGGTGGCGGCTGCCAAGCCGCTTGGATTGCATGAGATGATCACTCGGCGGATTCTAGTTCCCCGAGGTCTAACTACTCCGTATGTGGCTATGCCGTGGGAGCTGACTGCGCCACAGGGGATCAGGTGGTCTGCCTAGTTCACTGTTTATGACCCACACTATTGGCAGACTGCTTGGGCTCCACTGATGGAGGATTACAAAGAGGCAACAGCTGCCCCAGCTGAGGAGGAGGAGGTTGATGATGAGGAGACAGTTGATGAGAGAGAGGGTGGAGTCCCGATGGATACAGGGACAGATACTGTAGGGACGAGCGCACCACCGATTATAGATCTGGATGAGGAGGATACTGAGCGTGCACCTGCTGCATCACCTGCTAGACCTGCTAGGCGTAGGACACGCCGTCATAGAGATTCAGAGGCTCATCGTCGGATCGATGATCTGACGGATCAGATGATAGACTCTTATGCCGCCCTTACTGTGGACATGCATGAGAGATTTGCTGCCCAGCACCGACAGATTGACAGCTGGACTCAGTAGATGCTCGAGGGACAGCACTATCAGCGCAGGATGATGGAGATACAGTTTCAGCAGGCTCTGGGCTATCCATTCGACCCGACCCAATATCCGTACGTGCCACCACCACCACCACCGGATCAGGATTCTTGAGAGCTGCAGGATTTTCTTTATTATTTTTTATGCAGTTCAGCTATTTATCCGGTGAGTACTTTTATCCTTTAGACTTATTTGGACCCACTGGCACAGTGTGTCCCAAGTATGGGGTATTTGATGTATTATTTGACTTTGATGTATGACTCTAATGACCAGATATTTATATTTATGCTTCACTTCTGCATTTATATGTTTATCTGAGACTGCATGCATACTTACAGGTTATTTGATTGAGAAAAAAGTCGAAACTAAAAAAAACTGGATTTAGAAAAAAAACTTTGACCTCGAACGGGGCAATTCTGGCCAAACTAGATGTTTCACCTCGGTTGACCTAAGAACACCTCGATCGAGGTGGGTTAACTGAGAGTTTTCGAAAACGATTTTTGTGTTACTTATCTGGATATGATCTCAGTGAAGATCTTGCTTACTAACTGGTTTTAAATTCTTTATGTGTTTGAAAGGTTTTATAATATGTTTAAGTTGCTAAATGTTTTGTTTGAAATTATTGGCATGTTTAATACTTTGTTTTTATCGAAATTAAGTTGAATTTGAAGGTTGACACCACATTATGAGTTGTCTCACTTTCTTCCTGGAAAGACCAAGGCAATTCATTCTTCTCTCTTCTTCTTCTTAATCATGCTTAGCCCCTCATATACATTTTGCCTCCCTTTACCTATCCGGGAATTTGGAAGCAAGCGAAGTGGTGAAAGCAAGTAAAGTCAAAGTTGAGAAGTTGGCTGGAAGTGAAAGTGTTAGAAAGTAATAATAGGTTTGGGGAAGTCAATCATGAAGATGAGTAACTCGGCACCATTCACATAGCCGGGTGTTTGTGTCTTGCCAAAGTCGGATTGAGCGATATTCGTAACGGGTCATGGTATGTGCATCAAGGGTTTGATGCATCTCAAGAAATTTATGATTGCTGATTTCCTAGGCTTCGGTTATTGTGCACCTCTGTCCATGCATCCCAAAAAGTAAAGTAAAAAGAAAAAGTGTGAAATAAGCAAAGCTTATTGGTGGAAGATGTTGCAAGTCAAAGTGAAAGTGAAGTTCATCCTTTTCCCGGATTCTAGCACCACATTACCTTACATACATCCCTACCCTACACGTTTCTTGACCTTTCTTTTGGGAAGCCCTTGAGACCTTGAGCTTGTTTATTGACTTAGTGGTTTAAACTGAATTATACATGATTAATTTTGATAAATATGACTTATTATGCATTCTATGATTTTATGCAAAGATGAACAACTTTCTTATATTTATAAAATGTTTTGAACATGTTTTGATTTTAAATTCCATGAAGTATTCTCTTAGAGTGATCTATGATAGTTGCACACCATAAAAATATTTTTGAAAGACTTTTCATTGATTTTCTTGACTATTAATCCATTCTATCTTGTCTCTTATATGCGGAACTTGCTTGGGGACAAGCAAGGGCTAAGTATAGGGTATTTTGATAGCATGAATTATAGTCTATATTTTGGGGTTTGTTTGGACGTTTTATCTTCAATAATCTGCATGTTTGTATGTATAATATGTGATTATACTACCATTTCATCTACCTTTGCAGGAATCGAGGTCTACACCTAGTTTTGTTGTAATCTTAGGTAAAATGGCAAGTTTTGCATCGAAAAGGAGCAAAAGGAGCTATGGAGTCATTTGAGCTACATTGAGGAACATAAGGAACCATCCAGGAAGCATGGCCATGGATTTGAGATTCATTTTGGACCAGTTTTGAGAGATTTCACATTCAGTTGTGACTCACCTCGGTTGACCACAGATTCACCTCGACCGAGGTGATCCAGAGAAGCCGACTCGACCGAGGCGAATACCTAGGACGCGGCGAGAATATTTTATTTTTGGCTGAGATCTTTTATCTTTGGAAAGTGATCTTATATTTTTAGGCTTGGCTCCTGGAAGGAAGAAGATATATTGGATCTTATATTTTACCTATTTTATGGGAAGAGATCTTTCTAAGATATCTTATCTTTGGAGGGTTATTTTCCTATAAAAAGGGTTGGATTTCCACAAATCCAGGAGGAGGCTATACCATCGATCAGGGTTTACACATCGCAGCAGCCATACTCCAGTTGGGAGATTTGAAGAACCTTTTTGAAGGTTGAAGGAAGATTGAAGATTGTAGCTTTTATAGCTTTTGGAGGTTTTCTTGTAAGATTACCTTAGATTCTCTTCCTTGTTGTCTTGCTTGTTGGATTTATATCCAAGGAACGCTTTTGTTGTGATATTTGATTCAGTTATTGAAGTCTTTTCATTAAATTCTTCTTGTTCAAATATTCACCTTCTTCCCATATATTTGATTAATACTTTCATGATGATGATGAGTGGCTAATTTCCTTGTGTGATTCTAGGGTGATTGGCTGAAGGTTGTGGGAAAAACAATGATAGAATAATCTTAGATTCTAGTTGTAACACCCCAAATTTTACACTCAGGGAGTTACTGGTTAGAACCGCACAGTGGGTCCCGACCTTAGTTTGACAACAACTTAACAAGATCTTACAACAAGGCACAAATAAGGAAAATTAGAAATCAAAAAATAATTCTTAACAAGGTATGAATGTGACCAGAACAACTAACAGCCGGAAAACGTAATATAACAAAGTATTGAAAGAACGAAAGGAAGCAAGGTCCAACTGCAAAATCCCACAAATGAAGAAACTACAAAACGTCCTAAAGTACGACATCCCGGCTGACCACTACCATCCGGATCACTCGGCATCTGCTCTAACCTGTGGTAAATCTACACAACATAACAATCGTTAGCTAACTATCCAAATATAAGTAGAATGACAATAGCACAAACACAAGCAGAAACAAAATTTAAACAAACATCATGCTGGCACTCAACCGTTTATTATCTATTATTTAAGTGATTCATCTTATTCAATTTACAGTTGTGGCACGAGAGCTATTAACAGTTCTCGCCTCCGTTCCTTATCCAACTGGGTGTAGGTCTAGCTGACCTCCGCCGGTAGCATCACTACAAACCGAGTATGGACTAGTCCCTAAAGAAACCCCCAGCGCTCGCAAGCTAACTTAGCAGAATGCCACCGCCCGTTACTCTTGGGCCAAGTATAGGTCGGTAAATATTTATCACAACCTATAACTCTAACATCTCAATCACACACCACTATCATCATTCATGCTCATATTTAGAAGTCAGCTAAGTAAGCCCAAAGGACTTACCTGGTATAAAGCTCGACTCTCTGTAAACCAAACTCGCTCTGTAAACTGTCAAAGGAGATAAGTGCATTAGCACACTCCCACGTATTTAGAAGTCTTAGACTTCTAAGATAAAAGAACGTAGTAAGACATAACTAGTTACAGTACTAATTTAGGGTAAAATGACCATTTTACCCTTGGTCCCGAAACTCCCAAATTTTCCAAAATTCATGTCTAAACTCCTATTTGAGATTCTCGAATCATATTCTAACTCCTAAGGTTTAGTTTGGGTACAAACCGGTATCTTTCCTATTTTCATATTTTTCAAAAGATCGTATAGGTCTAATTTCGGTTTCAAATATAAAATTCGTAACAGCTTATAAAATTTCCGAACTCATTCTCTAAATCATCTATGATGTTCCATCTAACCTTAGGAAAAAGAATTTCTCAAAACTGTTCATCCATTATTTTTATAAAAATTCCCAAAGTTGACTACTCCCTTTACAAATTCTATACTTAGCCAAAATTCTAAGGTTTACAAAACTGCTTAACTACCCTACTTTGGAAGCTTATAACTTCTAATCCGACCGTTCATTTCTTCTCAAATTTTAATATACTAAACTACATATATCCATCTATCAACTATTAAAATTTCAACGGTGGATCTTCATTCAAACTCTCAAACATTGGTCGACAACTTGGGAAGTTTCTAACTTAAAAAGCTGAAGGAAAAAGGGTTATAATTACAGCAGTCTTTTGTTCCTACCATTATGTCTATACACTCAGCAGCTACCCAATGCCAACCTAACCCATGTTCAAGGCCGAACTACAACAACACAACATTCCAATCCTAAAGAATCGGTACACAAACACATTCTAGGTTCTAATCTCATGGAGGTCACAATGTACATATACATAAGTTGCACTTATGTCATAAACAGGAGCAGCAAGAAGTGGATTCCTTACCGGACTGGAATTAGGCTGGAATCGGTTTCACTGCTGTCCCAAGGAGGACTCTAGTTTGTCTCGCTGCTACATCAATAAGGAATCAGTCCGGCACAAAGAAGGAGGTGTGAGAGTCCTCACGATCGACAAATTAAAGAGATGAAGATGAGTAGGTATATGGATCCTTACCTAAATAGACAGAATAAGACGGAGTTCAGTCTGATCCAGAAGAGGCAGCGTCGGACGCTGATGAGGCTGCAAAGGAACGGTTGGTAAGTGTGGTAGGACAGAAGACCGATCGCGATAGAGAAGGAGGCTTACCGGTCAGCGTGGGAAGGTTGCTGTTGATCGATGTACTCAGTCTCTTTGGCTCAGAATATGGCTGTAGTTCGAGACACCAACAGCGTTGGTCGAGGAACACAGTAGAGGATGGTGGTGAGTGATGTACGCAGGAGGATCGGTAGAGAGATTAAGGTGAAGACGGAACTAAGACTCACTGCACTAACCTCTTGAAGCGGCTGGATGTGTGCAGAAGGCTGGTATGGATCCGTTGCTGCCTTCGTCTGATGATGGAGAGTCGGGAGAGAAGGGAATGCTCGACCTGCTGCTAGCGAAGGAAGGAGATGACGATTGCTGTGAATGTGGACAGATTACAACGGCTGCAAATGGAAGGAGATCACGCAAATCTCGGCTGTTACGTTCCTTTGTAACGTTCAGCCATTGAACGTGTATTGCAGGTCGGCTGGCGTGCTCCTGGGCTGGGCGCTGGGCTGAGATGTTGTGCCTGCTGCTGGACTGCTGGAAGCTGGGCGTGCTGGGCTGTTGGAAGCTACTGGGCTGGCGCTGCGGACAAGGTAAAGCAGTGGGCGGCTGGGCTGCAGTCCGGAATCGAGATCCCGACAATGAATGCACGGAATAAACGGATTCGGATTATATTACAGTTTAGGATTGGTTATAAGAACCCTATCATTTTATGTGAAGGTAAGCTACATAAAATGATAAACTTATAAAAGATTCTATCATTTTATGTGAAGGAGATCTACATAAAATGATAAATCTTATCATAATATGTCTAACTAAGAAGACAGATATGAATCAACTGATCGAGATCGGGTTTATAACAGAAATAGACGGAATAAAAATTCCGGATATTACATCAGTTCCCCCTTAAAATAAGTTTCGTCCCGAAACTTAGAATAAGCTATCTACCCCAAACATTTCCCTTCAAGAGTTATATTCTAGCATGCAAACTACTCACGTCATCAAGCACATACACATAAACAATCATTTAAACATATAATCACAGAAGTCATATAAGGTATCGTCTCAGTACTAACCCGTCGGTACTGAGGTAGCGGCTAACTCCGCAAAGAACTCAGGGTAGTTACGTCTAATACTCTCCTCTGTCTCCCAGGTAGCCTCATCAGCTCCTCGTCTAGACCACTGAATCCTTAGCATCGGTATCTCCTTAGAACGCAGGCTCCTAATACTACGCTCTAGGACGGCTACTGGATACTCCACAAAAGTGTGGTCTGGCTCGACTATCAGATCCTCATGACTGATGACGTGTCTAGGATCCGGTATGTACTCTCTCAGCTGAGATACATGAAAAATTGGGTGGACTCCTTCCAGTCTCGGTGGCAGTGCTAGTCGGTAGGGAACCTCTCCGACTCTCTCTACGATCTCAAATGGACCGACATATCGGGGACTCAGCTTCCCCTTAATGCCGAAACGTCTAACTCCTCTCGTAGGTGACACTCTCAACCACACCTGTGCACCTACTCTAAACTCCAAAGGTCGACGCCTTTTGTCGGCGTAGGACTTCTGACGACTCCGAGCTGCTAACATCCTCTCCCGGACTAAGGCAATCCGGCTGATGTCATCCTGTATCTGGTCTGGTACTACTCCATCAGCCTTGCTAGGCTCATCCCAACACAACGGTGTACGACACCTCCGTCCGTACAAAGCCTCATAAGGTGCCATCCCAATTGACGCATGCCAGCTGTTATTATATGAAAACTCTACCAGTGGGAGATGATCTGGCCATACCTGTCCCCAATCTAGTACACATGCCCGCAACATGTCCTCTAAGGTCTGAATGGTCCTCTCAAACTGACCGTCTGTCTGTGGGTGGTAGGCAGTGGTAAAGTGGAGACTCGTCCCCAGAGCGGTATGTACCTGCTGCCAAAACCTCGAGGTAAAACGTCCATCCCTGTCGGAGACGATAGTCCTCGGTACTCCATGGAGTCTCACAATGTGCCTGGTGAACTCCTCTGCTAGACGACTTACCGGCCACGTTTCCTTAATCGGAATGAAACGTGCGGTCTTCGTCAGACGGTCTACCACTACCCAAATGGCATCAAAACCTCTGCTGAGCCTCAATCCTGTAACAAATTCCATAGATATATCTTCCCACTTCCAATGTGGTACTAGAAGGGGGTGGAGCTCTCCTCCGGATCTACGATGCTCAATCTTGACCTGCTGACAGGTCGCACATTGGGCTACATATCGGACCACATCAGGCTTCAAACCACCCCACCAGAAGGAACGCCTCACGTCCTTATACATCTTACTCGCTCCTGGATGTACGGAGTAAGGGGTAGCATGAGCCTCACCTAGTATCCTCTGTCTCAACTCAATGTCTGATGGCACACAGATACGATCCTGCCGTCTCATCACTCCATCGGCACCAATAGTGAACTGAGGTGCCTCATCTCGTGACATCCGGTCTCGGGTCCGGGTCAAAGTCGGACAGGTCTCCTGCTTCTGTCGGATCTCACCCAACAGGTCAGGAAGTAACTCTAAGGTGGCTAACTGATGAGCTGTATCGGGGAACTGGATCTCTACCTCCAACCAAGCTAAGTCTCTCTGCAACTGTGGCTGTACGGTCAACCGAGCTATCGCCTTCTCCCGAGGCGTCTTCCGACTCAAAGCGTCAGCAACTACATTCGCCTTCCCGGGGTGGTAGAGAATCTCAAGGTCGAAATCCTTGATCAACTCTAGCCACCGCCTCTGGCGGTTATTCAACTCCCGCTGAGTGAATATGTACTTCAGACTCTTATGGTCTGTGAAGATCTGACAGGTCGCTCCATAGAGATAATGACGCCAGATCTTAAGAGCATGTATTACCGCAACTAACTCCAGGTCATGGGTGGGGTAGTTCTCCTCATACGTCTTCAGTTGTCGAGACGCACCCCAAGCCCAGCTTGGATGCGTCACTGTACACTACAAAGTCCTCTGTACCCTCAGGCTGTGCTAAGATCGGAGTAGACGTCAATCTCCTCTTCAGCTCCTCAAAACTCTGCTGACACGGCTGAGACCAGACGAACCGAGTAGTCTTCCTTAGGAGACAAGTAAGTGGTCGGGCGATCAATGAAAACCCTTCCACAAACCGACGGTAATAACCTGCCAATCCAAGGAAACTGCGAACCTCCTTAACATTCTTCGGAGGTTGCCAAGAGGACACTGACTCAATCTTCGCCGGGTCGACCTTAATCCCCTCAGCAGTCACTACATGGCCTAGGAAAGCCACCTCTGACATCCAGAACTCACACTTGGATAGCTTAGCATATAGCTGGCTATCCTGTAGAATCTGTAACACTGTCCTCAAGTGTCCGGCATGCTCCTCTCGACTTCTAGAGTAAACTAGAATGTCGTCAATGAAGACCACTACAAACTGGTCTAAGAAGTCAATGAAAATCCCATTCATCAACTCCATAAATACTGCTGGCGCATTAGTGAGCCCGAATGGCATCACTACAAACTCATAGTGGCCATACCTAGTCCGGAATGCCGTCTTAGGTATGTCCTGGTCTCTCACTATAAGCTGGTGATAACCCGATCTCAAGTCTATCCTCGAGAACACTGACGCTCCATGCAGCTGGTCTAGCAGGTCATCTATGCGAGGCAGTGGATACTTATTCTTGATGGTGACCTTGTTCAACTCCCGGTAGTCAATACACAGCCTCATCGATCCATCCTTCTTCCTCACAAATAATACTGGTGCGCCCCAGGGAGAAACACTAGGGCGTATGAAGCCCTTCTCTGCTAACTCCTCTAACTGCTTCTTCAGCTCAAGCAGCTCTATCGGGGCCATGCGGTACGGGGCCTTCGAGATCGGTCTCGTTCCCGGCTCTAACTCGATGCTAAAGTCAACACTTCTCTGTGGAGGTAGCCCTGGTAAGTCGTCACTGAATACCTCTGCAAACTCGCATGCGACTGGTATCTTCTCTACTATGAGGCTCTTGCGCTCCTTCATGGCATAACACCAGAAGGCCTCGCAACCCTGTGCTATCAATCTGGCTGCTCTCACTGCGCTGATAACTGTGCCGGACTTTCCGAGGTCCCAACCTCGGAATATCACTCTGTGACCCTCCTCAGTGGCGACAGTCACAGTCCTCCTACCAATATCCAAGACGGCTCCATGTCTAGTCATCCAATCTATCCCCAATATCACGTCCTCATGTGCTAAGGGCATGACTAGAAAATTTACTAACCAAATCCGGCCTCCCAAATGAATTGGGCAGTCATAAATCTCTCGGGATCCTCTAACCTTGCCCCCATCTGGTAACCCAACCACAAAAGGTACACCCTCTACTGTAGCTAAGGACAACCTATCTACACATGCATCTGATATAAAGGAGTGCGTAGCACCCGTATCAAATAAAACTCGCACAGGTAAGTCATGGATCCAAATAGTACCTGTGGTCGCAGGTGCTGCAGGCTGCTCAGTGCTCCTCAACTCGAACACTCTCGATGGTCCTCCTCTGGTGTCAGTGGTACTACCACGTCCCCTGCCACGACCTGATCCCTGTGCGGTACTGTATGAAGCAGGATGTCCTGGAGCCCGGTACTGTTGCTGCTGCTGACTTGGAGCTCGGTACTAAGGAGGTCTCTGTACACTCTTCTCAGCACCTGCAGGAGAAGATCCCTGCTGTGAAGGAGCCCTACCCTGACGGTAGAAAGTAGCTCTGTGTCCCGGCTTCCCACAAGTGAAGCAAGTGGTAGGTGGTCTCTGGCAATCTGTCTTAATGTGATCACGGCTACCATAGTTAAAGCACTGTCGATCTCTGCTGGGAGTCTGAACTGTAGAGTGGTAGCTGGACCTCCCCTGAGTCTGTCCTCGACCATAACCTGCTACTGCTGCACTGCTACCAGCATGTCCTGTCCTCTGCCGCTTATCCGGCCCACTAGACTGAGCTGCTTTCCTCGAAGCTGGCCTATCTCTCTCATAAGCAGAGGCCCTATCCTGATAATCAGACAAAGTCTCACAGCGGAATCCAGCCAGATAGGATCGGGTACTCTCTCTCAATCTCCTGGAGAAAAGGTAAACATGCTGCTCTTCAGGAGGTGCAGATGGTCCAAGTAAGGTCAACTCTTTCTGAAACTTCTTTATGGCTGCAGCAATCGGGATATCCTCAAATCCCGCCTCAATGAAATCTTGAAATCTCTCCCTCCTCAGCGAAACTGGACAGTACCTGTCCCTAACAATGTTCCTCATCTGCTCCCAGCTGGTGACTCGGCTACGAATGGTACGCCACCATGAATGGGCATCATTTGTGAAACAGGTCTGCACCAAATCCACCTGTCGATCCTCGGGGCAACGTATTGCCTCCAAAGCAGTCTCTATCTTCCCTATCCAGTGCTCCACCTCTAGCCCTATTTCTCCACTAAATGAATGAACCTTCTGAGAGTTGAAAGCCTTCAACCACTTATCCGGTCTCGGTGCTCTAGACCCAGCAGGCGCTCTATCAGCATTAGCTCTCCTCTCAGGTATAGCCGGCACCTGAGACACTCCCTGTGTCACCTGAGCTGACCTATCCGGTACCACCGGTGGTACCTGGGCAAGCCTCTCAACTTTGGCAGCCTCCTCCATACGCTCGACGTATGCTCTGTACTCCCGATACTCCGATGCTCCAATAGAAAAAAGTCCAGACTCAGTCGAACGTGCTCCATGTGCTCCAGACCTAGCAGCGGTCTCATGCCTGACCTCAGGGCCTACACTCTCAGCTACCTCTTCCACAGCAGCCTCTGGTATGCTTGCTGCAGGTGGATCCTCTCAAGGAACTCGTCCTCGACCTCTCCCTAGTGGAGGTCTACCCCCACGACCACGCCCTCTAACAGCAGGGGCGCTATCAGCTCGATCCTGTCTGATTGGGGGAAGGGGGGGCGACCCCTACCTCGGCCAGTCAGTGGTGTAGCCCTAGTACGTGCCATCTGCACGAACGGTAACAACTACAGTTATAATCTAACTAATCTATCATAACAGTAAAAGTCTATAATAATAATAATACTAAGAATACCGAGATCCACAGAGGTAGTGGTGGTCATCCGTACTTTCTATACCAACCCGACTCTGTATGCATTTTAAAACCAAAATCTTCTTTGGAAAACTCAGACCCCTTTCGGGTTCTGTTTATTTACTTATATGACCTTTTTAGAAGATTTCAAGTGCCATTGTTGCCAACCTAGAGCTCTGATACCATGTTGTAACACCCTAAATTTTACACTCAGGGAGTTACTGGTTAGAACCGCACAGTGGGTCCCGACCTTAGTTTGACAACAACTTAACAAGATCTTACAACAAGGCACAGATAAGGAAAATTAGAAATCATAAAATAATTCTTAACAAGGTATGAATGTGACCAGAACAACTAACAGCCGGAAAACATAATATAACAAAGTACTGAAAGAACAAAAGGAAGCAAGGTCCAACTGAAAATCCCACAAATGAAGAAACTGCAAAACGTCATAAAGTACGACACCCCGGCTGACCACTACCATCCGGATCACTCGGCATCTGCTCTAACCTGTGGTAAATCTACACAACATAACAACCGTTAGCTAACTATCCAAATATAAGTAGAATGACAACAACACAAACACAAGCAGAAACAAAATTTAAACAAACATCATGCTGGCACTGAACCGTTTATTATCTATTATTTAAGTGATTCATCTTATTCAATTTACAGTTGTGGCACGAGAGCTATTAACAGTTCTCGCCTCCGTTCCTTATCCAACTGGGTGTAGGTCTAGCTGACCTCCGCCGGTAGCATCACTACAAACCGAGTATGGACTAGTCCCTAAAGAAACCCCTAGCGCTCGCAAGCTAACTGAGTAGAATGCCACCGCCCGTTACTCTTAGGCCAAGTATAGGTCGGTAAATATTTATCACAACCTATAACTCTAACATCTCAATCACACACCACTATCATCATTCATGCTCATATTTAGAAGTCAGCTAAGTAAGCCCAAAGGACTTACCTGGTATAAAGCTCGACTCTCTGTAAACCAAACTCGCTCTGTAAACTGTAGCAACTCAGTTGCCTGTCAAAGGAGATAAGTGCATTAGCACACTCCCACGTATTTAGAAGTCTAAGACTTCTAAGATAAAAGAACGTAGTAAGACATAACTAGTTACAATACTAATTTAGGGTAAAATGACCATTTTACCCTTGGTCCCAAACTCCCAAATTTTCCAAAATTCATGTCTAAACTCCTATTTGAGATTCTAGAATCATATTCTAACTCCTAAGGTTTAGTTTGGGTACAAACCGGTATCTTTCCTATTTTCATATTTTTCAAAAGATCGTATAGGTCTAATTTCGGTTTCAAATATAAAATTCGTAACAGCTTATAAAATTTCCGAACTCATTCTCTAAATCATCTATGATGTTCCATCTAACCTTAGGAAAAAGAATTTCTCAAAACTGTTCATCCATTATTTTTATAAAAATTCCCAAAGTTGACTACTCCCTTTACAAATTCTATACTTAGCCAAAATTCTAAGGTTTACAAAACTGCTTAATTACCCTACTTTGGAAGCTTATAACTTCTAATCAGACCGTTCATTTCTTCTCAAATTTTAATATACTAAACTACATATATCCATCTATCATCTATTAAAATTTCAACGGTGGATCTTCATTCAAACTCTCAAACATTGGTCGACAACTTGGGAAGTTTCTAACTTAAAAAGCTGAAGGAAAAAGGGTTATAATTACAGCAGTCTTTTGTTCCTACCATTATGTCTATACACTCAGCAGCTACCCAATGCCAACCTAACCCATGTTCAAGGCCGAACTACAACAACACAACATTCCAATCCTAAAGAATCGGTACACAAACACATTCTAGGTTCTAATCTCATGGAGGTCACAATGTACATATACATAAGTTGCAATTATGTCATAAACAGGAGCAGCAAGAAGTGGATTCCTTACCGGACTGGAATTAGGCTGGAATCGGTTTCACTGCTGTCCCAAGGAGGACTCTAGTTTGTCTCGCTGCTACATCAATGGGGAATCAGTCCGGCACAAAGAAGGAGGTGTGAGAGTCCTCACGATCGACAAATTAAAGAGATGAACATGAGTAGGTATATGGATCCTTACCTAAATAGACAGAATAAGACAGAGTTCAGTCTGATCCAGAAGAGGCAGCGTCGGACGCTGATGAGGCTGCAAAGGAACGGTTGGTAAGTGTGGTAGGACGGAAGACCGATCGCGATAGAGAAGGAGGCTTACCGGTCAGCGTGGGAAGGTTGCTGTTGATCGATGTACTCAGTCTATTTGGCTCAGAATATGGCTGTAGTTCGAGACACCAACAGCGTTGGTCGAGGAACACAGTAGAGGATGGTGGTGAGTGATGTACGCAGGAGGATCGGTAGAGAGATTAAGGTGAAGACGGAACAAAGACTCACTGCACTAACCTCTTGAAGCGGCTGGATGTGTGCAGAAGGCTGGTGTGGATCCGTTGCTGCCTTCGTCTGATGATGGAGAGTCGGGAGAGAAGGGAATGCTCGACCTCCTGCTAGCGATGGAAGGAGATGACGATTGCTGTGAATCTGGACAGATTACAACGGCTGCAAATGGAAGGAGATCACGCAAATCTCGGTTGTTACGTTCCTTTGTAACGTTTAGCCATTGAACGTGTATTGCAGGTGGGCTGGCGTGCTCCTCGGCTGGGCGCTGGGCTGAGATGTTGTGCCTGCTGCTGGACTGCTGGAAGCTGGGCGTGCTGGGCTGTTGGAAGCTACTGGGCTGGCGCTGCGGACAAGGTAAAGCAGTGGGCGGCTGGGCTGCAGTCCGGAATCGAGATCCCGACAATGAATGCACGGAATAAACGGATTCGGATTATATTACAGTTTAGGATTGGTTATAAGAACCCTATCATTTTATGTGAAGGTAAGCTACATAAAATGATAAACTTATAAAAGATTCTATCATTTTATGTGGAGGAGATCTACATAAAATGATAAATCTTATCATAATATGTCTAACTAAGTAGACGGATATGAATCAACTGATCGAGATCGGGTTTATAACAGAAATAGATGGAATAAAAATTCCGGATATTACATAGTAGGACCCTGAAAGTTCGAGTCTTTAACCTTAACCCCAAGCATCTCGCTCAGTCGATGAACATCTCGGCCGGGGTGGAATTTGGCTGACCGAGGTGACTTATCTGATCCGAAACTGAGAGTTAAGTGTTAGAGTTTGCCAAATCCTATTCTTAATACACCTTTCCTGGTTCAATGCAAGCTTAAGATGAGACTTACCCGGTAATTCCTTAGTTTGTATACCAAAGATCATAAGTGTAGGTAATAAAGGTTTATCCTTTATTGGGGTTTGAGTGTGTTTTCATCCCATCTTTGTGAGTTAGCCTGAGACTTACCCGGTAAAGGTTGATTCTATTCCCTTAGATGGTGTGTTAGTTTGAGGATATAGTTCTTTATCTTGATTCCTTGAGACTTACCCGGTAATAGGAGTCACGGTTTAGAATTAGTGAGTAGTGAGACTTACCCGGTGATCTATTCTACTTTAGTAACACCTTCCCTATGCAAAAATCTCAGCTTTGTCCGCTTATCTTTAGATCTTGAGTTGGAACCACAACAAGATGCTTTAATCCCTAGAATTGCATATTTGCTTTATTGACTTCTTATTCATCTTTGATTGTGTTAATTGCTCTTGTGGTTAGTATTTACATAAGCATACCGTAACTGGACTTTGTTTCACTAAGTCCTTGTGATCGACCCCTGGAATTCCTTGCTTTTACTACGATTGACTCGTACACTGCGGGTTTGCATCATTGTTTTAAGGTTAAGTCTAGGGTTATAAATTTAAAGCTTGCACACACCGTTTGGAGCGAACAAAGACATCTGCTGCGGAGGGCTTGTCACCCACATAGCTAGTTATCAGGACATGGATCTCAGCGCTTGCACGATGGTGGCGGCTGCCAAGCCGCTTGGGCTGCAGGAGATGATCACTCGGCGGATTCTGGTTCCCCGAGGTCTGACTACACCGTACGTGGCTATGCCGTGGGAGCTGACTGCACCACAGGGGATCAGGTGGTCTGCCCAGTTTTCTGTTTATGACCCTCACTATTGGCAGACCGCTTGGGCTCCACTGATGGAGGATTACAGAGAGGCAGCAACTGCCCCAGCTGAGGAGGAGGCAGATGATGAGGAGACAGTTGATGAGAGAGAGGGTGGAGTCCCGATGGATACAGGGACAGATACTGCAGGGACGAGCGCACCAGTTATAGATCTGGATGATGAGGATACTGAGCCTGCACCTGCTACTTCTCTAGTGAGACCTGCTAGGCGTAGAGCGTGCCGACACAGAGATTCAGAGGCTCACAAACGGATCGATGATCTGACGGATCAGGTTATTGATTCCTATGCTGCTTTGTTGCTGGATATACGCGAGATGCAGGAGCGGCAGCACTACCAGCACATGATGGCCCAGATTCAGTTTGAGCACGTCATGGGTTATCCATTCGACCCGTCCCAGTATCCGTATGTGCCACCACCACCACCACCGGATCGTGACTACTGAGAGCTGTAGGATTTTCTTTTCTTATTTTTATGCAGTTCAGCTATTTATCCGGTGAGTACTTTTACCTTAGACTTATTTTGACCCACTGGGACAGTGTGTCCCAAGTATGGGGTGTTTATGTGATGTATTATTTGACATTTATTCGAAGTATGACTCTAGTTGACCGGATATTTATCTATATTTATGCTTCACTTTTGCATCTATGTGTTTATCTGAGATTACATGCATACTTACAGGTTATTTGATTGAGAAAAACGTCGAAACTGAAAAAAAACTGGTTTGAAAAAAAAATTTTGGACCTCGACCGGGGCAGTTCTGGCCGAACGAGGTGTTACACCTCGGTTGATCAAAGAACACCTCGACCGAGGTGGGTTAACTGAGAGTTTTCGAAACGATTTTTGTGCTTCTTATCTGGATATGATCTCAGTGAAGATCTTGTTTACTGACTGGTTTTGAAATTCTTTATGTGTTTGAAAGGTTTTATAATATGTTTAAGTTGCTAAATGCTTTGTTTGAAATTATTGGCATGTTTAATACTTTGTTTTTATCCAAATTATGTTGAATTTGAAGGTTGACACCACATTATGAGTTCTCTCACTTTCTTCCTGGAAAGACCAAGGCAATTCATTCTTCTCTCTTCTTCTTCTTGATCATGCTTAGCCCCTCATATACATTTTGCCTCCCTTTACCTATCCGGGAATTTGGAAGCAAGCGAAGTGGTGAAAGCAAGTGAAGTTAAAGTTGAGAAGTTGGCTGGAAGTGAAAGTGTTAGAAAGTAATAATAGGTTTGGGGAAGTCAATCATGAAGATGAGTAACTCGGCACCATTCACATAGCCTTGTGTTTGTGTCTTGCCAAAGTCGGATTGAGCGATATTCCTAACGGGTCATGGTATGTGGCATCAAGGGTTTGATGCATCTCAAGAAATTGATGATTGCTGATTTCCTAGGCTTCGGTTATTGTGCACCTCTGTCCATGCATTCCAAAAAGTAAAGTAAAAGAAAAAGTGTGAGATAAGCAAAGCTTATGGGTGGAAGATGTTGCAAGTCAAAGTGAAAGTGAAGTTCATCCTTTTCCCGGATTCTAGCACCACCTTACCTTACATACATCCCTACCCTACACGTTTCTTGACCTTTCTTTTGGGAAGCCCTTGAGACCTCGAGCTTGTTGATTGACTTAATGGTTTAAACTGGATTATACATGATTAATTTTGATAATTATGACTTATTATGCATTCTATGGTTTTATGCAAAGATGAACAACTTTCTTATATTTATAAAATGTTTTGATCATGCATTGATTTTAGATTCCATGAAGTATTCTCTTAGAGTGATCTATGATTGTTTCACACCATAAAATGTTTTTGAAAGACTTTTCATTGATTTTCTTGACTATTAATCCATTCTATCTTGTCTTCTATATGCGGAACTTGCTTGGGGACAAGCAAGGGCTAAGTATGGGGTATTTTGATAGCATGAATTATAGTCTATATTTTGGGGTTTGTTTGGACGTTTTATCTTCAATAATCTGCATGTTTGTATGTATATTATGTGATTATATCACCATTTCATCTACCTTTGCGGGAATCGAGGTCTACACCTAGTTTTGTTGTAATCGTAGGTAAAATGGCACGTTTTGCATCAAAAAGGAGCAAAAGGAGCTATGGAGTCATTGGAGCTACATCCAGGAACATAAGGAACCATCCTGGAAGCATAGCTATGGATTTAGGATTCACTTTGGACCAGATTTGAGAGATTTCACACTCAGTTGTGACTCACCTCGGTTGACCACAGATTCACCTCGACCGAGGTGATCCAGAGAAGTCGACTCGACCGAGGCGAATACCTAGGACGCGGCAAGGATATTTTATTCTTGGCTGAGATCTTTTATCTTTAGAAAGAGATCTTATATTTTTGGGCTTGGCTCCTGGAAGGAAGAAGATATGCTAGATCATATATTTTACCTATTTTTATGGGAAGAGATCTTTCTAAGATATATTATCTTTGGAGGGTTATTTTCCTATAAAAAGGGTTGGATTTCCACAAATCCAACATCCTGCATATATCCCGCATACATTTGGAAATCACGCATAGCACGCAGCAGCCATACTCCAGTTGGGAGATTTGAAGAACCTTTTTGAAGGTTGAAGAAGAAAGATTGTAGCTTTTATAGCTTTTGAAGGGTTTTGTAAGATCATCTTAGATTCCCTTCCTTGTTATCTTCCTTTGTTGGATTTATATCCAAGGAACGCTTTTGTTGTGATATTTGATTCAGTTATTGAAGTCTTTTCATTAAATTCTTCTTGTTCAAATATTCACCTTCTTCCCATATATTTGATTATTGCTTTCATGATGATGAGTGGCTAATTTCTTTGTGTGATTCTAGGGTGATTGGCTGAAGGTTGTGGGAAAAACAATGATAGAATAATCTTAATTACAGTAGGACCCTGAAAGTTCGAGTCTTTACCTTAACCCTAAGCATCTCGCTCAGTCGATGAACATCTCGGCCGGGGTGGAATTTGGCTGACCGAGGTGACTTATCTGATCCGAAACTGAGAGCTAAGTGTTAGAGTTTGCCAAATCCTATTCTTATTACACCTTTCCTGGTTCAATGCAAGCCTAGGATGAGACTTACCCGGTAATTCCTTTGTTTGTGTACCTAAGATCATAAGTGTAGGTAATAAAGGTTTATCCTTTATTGGGGTTTGAGTGTGCTTTCATACCTTCTTTGTGAGTTAGCCTGAGACTTACCCGGTAAAGGTTGATTCTATTCCCTTAGATGGTGTGTTAGTTTGAGGTTATAGTTCTTTATCTTAATTCCTTGAGACTTACCTGGTAATAGGAGTTACGGTTTAGGATTAGTGAGTAGTGAGACTTACTCGGTGATCTATTCCACTTTAGTAACACCTTCCCTATGCAAAAATCTCAGGTTTGTCCGCTTGTCTTTAGATCTTGAGTTGGAACCATAACTAGATGCTTTAATCCCTAGAATTGCATGTTTGCTTTATTGACTTCTATATCATCTTTGATTGTTTTGATCACCTCTTGTGGTTAGTATTTACATAAGCATACCGTGATTGGACTTTGTTTCACTAAGTCCCTGTGATCGACCCTTGGAATTCCTTGCTTTTTACTACGATTGGCCCGTACACTGCGGGTTCACATCCTTGTTTTAAGCTTACATCTAGGGTTATAAATTTAAAGCTTGCACACACCGTTTGGAGCGAACAGTTGTTGTTGCACCACTTCTTGTTGTAATTTCCATAACCCTTCCTTTCGGATTATCTTCCGTCTTTCCAAGAAGTTTCCCTTGATCTCTTGGAACTTCTCCAGCCTTGGTGAATACTTGTTTCTCTAAAGCTTTTTGTGCTTTATCAACCGAAGTAATGTAATTTTCCAATCCTTGGAGCTTTTCTAAGATCGTTTCAAGCATAGGATCGGGTCTATCCTTCTCCGATTTGCTTGAACTATTTGATGTTTTCCCTTGACTTTAGAAGAAGAAGAAGAAAAAGAAGAAGAAGAAGAAGAAGAAGAAGAAGGAAGTGCTAGTGAATTTCCAACATGTGAACAGGGATTACCGGGATTTTTTTGGTTGGATCTCCAATTGTTGTTAGCGTTCCGGGTGTTGTTGTTGTTCCAATTATTGTTCCGGTAATTGTTCCTATATCCTTGATTATTGTTCTCCCTTCCTCAATAGCCAACATCTTGCTCCTTCGTCTTTTGAAGGCTGGATACCATGACTTCCTTCAGCTCTTTGATTTCCTTGTTGAGGGAGAAAATTTGAGCTTAAGCTGTCGGATTTAATTTCGCTCCAGGCTCTCCGGAACTTCGATTCCCATCATCAGCTTTCCTATGGGAATACGTCTCAATCACTTTAGCTTGCTTCTCAACAAAATCCCAGGCATCATCTTCTCTCATATCCATGAAAGTTCCAGATGAAAGGGATTGAATATTGAATTGTGTTGTCGCATCTAGTCCCTTGTAGTAAATCTCCAACAATTCCAGCTTTGAGATGCCATGGTGTGGGCAATCCAATAGGAGATCTTGAAACCTTTCCCAAGATTTAAACAAAATTTCGTTAGGTTTCATAGAAAAAGCTTTAATTTTACCTCTCAATTCCG
Source organism: Fagopyrum homotropicum (assembly GCA_033239125.1). Taxonomy (NCBI): domain Eukaryota; kingdom Viridiplantae; phylum Streptophyta; class Magnoliopsida; order Caryophyllales; family Polygonaceae; genus Fagopyrum; species Fagopyrum homotropicum. Next base: position 69,274,701 of record BSWB01000005.1, read on the forward strand.
TTGTTTTGGATGGCAGAAAGAACTTCATGATAAACTCCGAAGTTAAAGTCTCCCATGTGGTGCGTTTTCCAGGTGGAAGAGTTTGATACCAATCCAATGCCTTTTTCTTCAAAGAAAAGAAGAACGGTTTCAACTTGTAGCTATTGTTGATAGTCCTTTGAGGCTTCAAATTCTCCATAAGAATCTCATAATTTATCAAATGTTGATACGGAGATTCAGCTTCCGTTCTACCAAACTGATTTTGACGGAGCATAGCGATGACTTGTGGGCGAAGTCCAAAGTCATGATCATCTTGCTCTCCAAGATTCACACCGAACGGCGTGGTTGCTGAATTGGGTCCATTCGTTGCCCAATAGTTCATGGTTCAGCCACGAAATTAGCGTCTATGTCGTCCCTAGCATGAACGCGATGATCAACATAAGCTCGAGGATTAATTGTTGGTATTTCCTCTAGCTCTGGCATATCATCATCATCAGATGATTCAACTCTAGATGCTTTAGCTTTCCTTTTCTTTGCGTTATTCCTCTCCAATTTCATCTCTAAAATCATCGCCTTGAGCTCATCCATTTGAAACTGATTTTGCTGTTTTTCTTCGATAAGTGCTCTCTCACTAAATTTGAGGTTAGCTCAAGCTTCATCTGATTCCTCTTGGATGTTCTTCTCATTATTTTCAGCCATCTTTTTCTCTCTTCACTTTCTCTTCAAAGTATTCTCTAATTCGGGATCAAAAGGAATGAGGTCTTTGGTGATCTAGACCTTCGCATATACCTAAAAATTCTACATATTCACTCAAGTAGATAGATCAAATCACAAGAACAAAAGCTCCCAAGCCCGACAACCGAAAACCAAATTTGGCCTAAACCAAATCCCCGACAACAACGCCAAATACATGTTCGCTCGAAAGTGTGCGTGCAAATAAGCTTTAAATTTATAAACCTGAAATCAAAGCAAAGCGAATCCGCAATGTACGGATCGGCGTAGTAAAGCAAGAATTTCAGAGTATCGAACTCAGGGATTTGGGGGGAACAAATTCAGTTTATAAAGATCGTCAAGCAAGTAAAAGCTTTTGTAAAGATGATAAGGAAAACAACGATTCTAAAGATTTTGGTATGCAATTGTGGCAATCGATTCAAGATATTCTAAAGGTACAAGGACAGAGTCAGGATTGCAAAGGTATATCAAAGGTAGGGTAATGTAAGGTGAAGTTCCAAAACCCATAAGTCTCACCAAAAGCTCTGTCTATAAAGATTGTTGAGGTTGCAGTATAGAAAGGATCAAAGGATAAGAATTAATCTCAAATACCCATTCCTAAACACAAGGGAATCAAAGATAAAACAAAACGGTTAAGGTTGTGACACTCGAAACCGAAGTAGAGGATGTTGAGTCTCACTACTACCTAGAAAAGGTAAGTCAAGGCTAGGTTAAAGCAAATCTTTAACTTTAGATAAAAGAAAAAGCAAAGGCCGTACGATAGAGGAAACCACGGTCAGATCTTGAAGAACCACGGCCGTGGAACCCAAGAACAGGCCGTGGAAAGCCTCTACGACGAGGTTTCTCAAAACTCTCAGGATCCAATCTGTTTTGGTTCAATCTATCATCATCATCATCAAATCAATAATCAAGTTTAAAAGAGAAAAAGGGTAAAACTTCAAAAACTCAATAATATCCGAACAATCAATCTCAATAATAGCCGCCACTGCGGCCTGGTTTGGCCGCCCTGTGGCCTGGGTTGGCCGCCCCTGGGGCTCAGGCTGGCGGCCCTGCGGTTGAACATTAGTGGTCGATTCTTCGATGGTTCTTCGGTGGATCGTTTATGTGCTGATGCCTCCTTGCTTCATTGCTTCACCATAGATGTTCTCCATACCCCACAGTATCACACAAGATATTCCAAACTCGATCCCAATCACATGCAAGTCAAAGGGTAGAAAACAAAGTGAAGCTATGGCTTCCACCATTGAAGCTTGTGTAAGAAGATGAAGGTGAAGGAATGAAGAAGCAGGGAAGGGCTTACCATCACAAATCGGATCTATAGCTAAACTCATTGCTGGACATCAAACAAGAAGAAGAGAAGGGAGGTCATCAAGGAAGTTCCCAAGAGCATCCAAGCCATAGAGAGAGTGTGGAAGAGGAGGAACCATTTCACGTAAGAGTGAAATGAGAGGAGAGAGAGAGAAGGGACAAGGCTGCCACAAAAAGGGGAAGCTCAAGGGTCAGCTAACCCATCTTTCTAATTTACGCAAGGAATTGAGGGGTCCAAATCAAGGGTGAAAAACGAAAGGTCGGAACGAGATTTTTGGAATAAACCCGACGCTCAACACTTCGTGCTAGCGGAAAAACTGAGCCGCACCTACGGGAAGGTCGATAAACCGCTCAACACCCGGAATAAAAATTTCGGATGTTACAACTAATCCCCCTAAAAAGAAGTTTTGTCCTGAAACTTGCAAAACATAAAACCCTCGACATAACTAATTCGGTAACCACTCAAAGCCATAAATGTGCCAACTCTCTACTCGATAACAACAACACACTCGTATAACAACCTCAAGGCCTCTCAAGGCCGACATACATACTCACTCGAACCACATAACGCATACAAAGTCACAACCTAACCGAACACACAACACATTCCCACTCGGGGCACAAAACACATAAAACTCGCACATGCTCATAAAATCTATCCCATCGGCCATATCAAATGTAACTACCTCGTCATAAACTCAACCCAAGATCTTATCCCATGTCCTCCGGTAGTCTCATCAGCTCTACGTTACCACTAGATAAACACGACTAGTATCATAACTTCGAGTAACGTATATACTTCCATGATTGTTATCAAAAGAAACCTCAGAAGATACTCTCCACTCTTGGTGGCAACACAAATTGTGAACCACTTCCCAATTCCCATCAATATCTCATGGGTCCAATAAATCAAAAACTCAACTTTTCCTTCTTCATGTCAACCACGTATGACGCTTTGCGTCCATTGTATTCTAGGCTAGATCTATTACATATCAGAAGGCTATCGCCACATCTAGCATCCAAATTCCAACGCCACGGTGAACTAGAATTCCGTTCATAAAATGCATCACAAACGGTCATCACCAACACATTTTGACTATCATAAAATGTGCACTCATTCCCCAGAAGTGTCTGGATGACACTTGTTCTCATTTTAACATGGAGGTTCTTAAAGGTTCTTAACATGTCCTTTGAGGCTTGGAAAGACCTCTCTAATTGACCATACATCCGAGGAGGAAAGTTGTCCTAAAAAATAATTGTGCCCCTAAGCAATACTATCCCGCTGCCCCAAAAATCTTAAGATGTAATATCCACCTCAAACCAAAACGATGATACCCGATACACCAAGTAATCTCACTATTACTTAGTAGATTCTCCAATTAGCCGACTCGTCGGTCCTGTTTCCCAAGACGGTGTAAAATGCGTTATCTCCGTCGGTCAGTACCTACTGACACAAATACGTCACAACACTTACATGGTCTCAAACTAGTAATAACCTCTATGGAGGTATCCTCCCACTCCCACGGCATAACTTGCGGTGGATGAAGTCTTCTTCCTCGTCTTAGGGTAATCAACTTGACCTACGACGAGTCACATAATGGCTATGTACTTGGCCATTCCGGACTTAAGGGCGTCTCTCCCGTGCAACCCCGATACCTCTTACCAGTACCATGGTGAACTAGTAAGGGTAGTGCGAGCATCTTGGAGGCTCTATCTCATCTCTCCATCATAAGCTCAAATAGACGCTCATGGCGTCTCAACAAAACCGTCATCCCATAAAGGGAACTATGGGGTCTCTCCTCAGAACCTTCTATCCTGGATCTTTCTCAAATCCATTCTGCAAATCCCACGATTCCGCCGGATCTCTTCACCGATCATCTACGTTAATAACTGAGATTGAATTGTCATTTAAGTTGTTGCTTCGTCTCAAAGCGTCCACTTACTACGGGTTTTGGTGATCACATACACCTACCCCAGATGTTATCAAAATCATAAGACCGCAGTCTTGAACCAACTCTATCCATCACCTCTCGTGGGTATTCAAAACTTGCAGAACAAATATATACACATATCATACTCTTACCGTCAATCATGCACATATCGTCATCATCTTAAGTGCGTGCATTAAAAGTGCCTAACTCTTGAGCCTTCTTTGGTCATTCTTTTTATATGCCCACAATCGTCTAACACACATGCCAAAACTTCTCTCGTTATATCACACATATCCCCAAGCTCCGCTTGGACGTATTCATCATGTCCTATTGTCTCGTCAACTCATTGTTTGAGTCAAAAAGATTACGGGATGGACGTCACTCACCTCTTCGGCTTCTAATAACGCCCCGTGGGCAAGTTTCAGTCCCACAATCAAATCGACTTCCTTAGAAAGGAGGAAATGTCATATCCGCAACTCGGCGGTTATGGTCCATCAACTTATAGGTTGCATAGCCCCTCCACATACCTTGGAGGTATGACTAAACTATCACCTCGTCCTCATTGGATCAACATGATACCATCAAAATCGTTGCCTTCCTTGGGAAGTCACCCCGGACGTCCTATCTTGATTAGACAACTATGCTCATCCTCTTACCTTGCATAACCCGTATCACCAGCTTCCCGTCCCATGCTTGTTCCTCTAAAGTCCAATAGTATAACAAGTTGTTGTCGACAAATGATAACTCGAAGAACCACTTGTACACCTCGCACAACAATAGTTGTCATGAACCGTTAGGTCACGATCCACCTTCTATCACAACTCTTACTAGTCTGCAACACGAGCATAAGCTTAGGGTTCAGATTGGAACCACCCGAACCCACAAAACGAATGCCGCTACTACAATCCGCTTCGAAACTTGATAAATGTACATCATTAACAACTCAAACTCACCAATCGCACTCGTGAGTCTAAAAAGGCTTCACTACAACTTGTAGTGACCAAACCGGAACGAAACGTCGTCTTTAGACTGTCCTTTCTTATCCCACCCAATCTGGTGGTATATTGACTTCAAGTCGATCTTATAAAACATAACGATCACACGCAACTAGTCTTAACGAGCCTCCTACTACGGAGAAGATACCTCTACTTGTTGTTCACCATACACCAACTCTCAAAACCGGTCCGCTATATTCCAAAATCTTGTTTACTCTTCCCTTCTGCGCTCGTCACTAGGCAATCCCGCACACGTACGTTCTTCATTGCCACCGGTCAGATTGTAGTTGGCCTCCTTGAGGTCATCAACATAACTTTCTTCTATACTCTTCATGTAACCTTTAGCCCGAAGGCTACCCTCCTCGGGGTACTCTTACTTTAACTCCATTAATTCAGTCTATACTCTTAGACTCTTCTCTTTCATAGATAAATATATCCTTCTCGAACGTTTCGGGTCATATGACTCACCTTACTAAGCTTAACCACTTTCCCACGAAGTCCTTCAAGAGCAGCTTTTTGTAAACATCTCTAATGTTTGGATAGCGTCCATCCACCTTTCTCTTGGGTTGGCAACTTAAGTCCTTTCATAACATAAAGTTCCATGTCACGTTTCTCATCCTCTCGAGATCAGCGTCTACTCACTCTTCATTCTTCTTGGCGTCCTCTTAGCTTTGTCAAAGTAACGGAAAATGTGCAACTCCACCAAGGAAATTCTATTATGTGAATAATCACCTCTCCATTCTTCTCACAATTCTCGTAAGTCCGAAGAAGTCAACCCGCCGGTATTCTTGGAAACTTTACACTTTATCTTTTGGTACCCCCCCTTAAGTTTATCCTCGGGGTCTCTTAATCCTTCCACCATTTGTGGGACATACTTCTTATCTCGGCTCCAATGCTTAGGAGTGACTAGGGAGAACTTGTCTTAAATGGGATCGCCACTTGCAATCCTATACACTTAATCCACTTCTTCTGTTTATCGTCACGTCACTTGAACTTCTCCATAAGTTGGTTGTCTCTTGTTTCTCCCATTCCCTCTCAATCATTGTTTCTTCAAAACCGCTCCACATCTCCATATGACTTTCTTGCTGGTATTGATCTCGATTTATCATAGGTTATTTTGAGATTTCCTTCTACTTGTTCGTCTTTGCGGCGATACCTTCAATAGCCTTCTCATGGTTGCTATGACACGTCAAGGCGTTCGCCAACGCGTGACGCTCCACTCGATACATGAGTCGACTTGTGCTCACATGCATACTATTCTAAGCCCAACGGCGTTTTCCAAGCGATGATGTCGAACTTTTCTCTTAACTATAAGGTCCCATATCTCTATAAGCTACTATATATAATAAGCATATATGTAACATGATAACACGATTTATGACTTAGGTTTAGGCACTCATCTAGATAGTTTTTCCGCTCGTTCATGCATGGTTTGCACTAGTTCGTAACGATTTGCACTCAATTCATGTATTTTGTTGAGATAGACATCTACACAGACTTTTGCATGCTTTGTAGGTATTTTAGGAGCTTTAGGAGCTTAATCGATACATTTGAGGATCATTCCTCGAGATGACACACCTTCGGACTCATTAGGAAGCAAGTTAGGAGCTAAGGAGGACACATGGGACCTTGTTGGTGCATGCCATGCACCAAATCGTGACTTAATGATCCAAAATAAGCTGAGGCACTAAAACCACGGCCACTGGGACTTCCACGGGCGTGGAAATGGGCCGTGGTATTCCCCAGACAACTATCCCACGATTTTCATGGCGGACTCTTGCAAATTTGGAGGATAAAAGGTGGTCCTGCAAGGCTATTAAGGGTAGACCCCTCACTCCCATTCTCTCCGACACTCTCAACAACAATATTCTCTCATTGGAAGATTGGATTGGAGCTACTATTGGAGAAGAAGAAAGGCTTCCATTGGAGAAGAAGAAGAAGCACACTAGTTCATAGTTCCATAGTCTTTTTGAGTGATTTTGAGTGAGCTTTGAGAAACGTTTTGCAAGGGTTTATAAGAAACGATTCGAACCTTCTTTTGAAGGGTTGTAAGTCCTTCTTGAACCTTGATTTAGCTTTTTCTACTTGTTTCATTTGCTTAATCCATCTTTCATTTCATCTTCTTGCCATGGATTCTATGATTTTATGCTTGTTGAGTTAGATTGTTAAGATGTATGTTGTTGGGTAAATAGATGCGTATCTAGGGTAAGGAAAAGATGGTTATGACTTGGACTATGATAGAATATACTTAAATGAGTACTTGGGTGACTTGCTTGATTGAACCTAGTCACTGTTTAAAACCACGGTTGGATCTTACCCTTCCACGGCCGTGGAAAGGGATGAACAGCCCGTAATTCTAACTAACTCGTTTGATTTGATAAAACTAAGTGCTAGGATGTTAGATGGTTGAAATCCTAGTGTTTATTGAGCTAAATCTATCCTAGGGTGACCTAGTGTTAGCAACTAAGTGTTAGAAGAGACCTACCCGGTGATTCTTGCTCTCAGATACCAAAGATGACAAACTCTAGGTAGTAGTGAGCCTCACAAGCCGCTATTGGACTGAATGTGCTAGGATAAGTGTTTAGGACTTGCCTTCCCGAGACTTACCCGGTATTGAGAGGTTAGATCCCTAGATAACCATCTGGTTTGTGTAGATATCCCTACCTTAGGCTCCTAGAGACTTACCCGGTAATAGGATCTTAGGAACGGGACTACTGGATCATGAGACCTACCCGGTAATTGACCCCACTTGAGAAACATTCACTCCCAACAAACTATAGTTAATCCAAGGATTGATTAGATAGCTTGAGTCCTATGCCATAACCGGAGTTTCCAACCCCTAGAATCCGCTTTTCTCTCTTTGATTACATATTTCGTGTTTGCTTTGCTTGTTTGTGTTTATTTGCTAGATCCTTAGTTTGTTTTGCCTTATTATATCATTGTGATCCTTGATTGATCACCACACAAAACCAATCCAAAAACATTGAGATTTTCATTTATTTGTTTCTTTCTCTTTTCTTAGCCTAGATCAACACTATCCTTAGTCACTAATCTATTCAATCTCACCTCACTCAGTCTTTGTGTTCGACCTCGGAATACTATCCTTACTACAAAATGTCCCGTACACTGCGGGTTCGCTAGGAGTTAGGAAAAATATAACGAGTATAAATTTAAGACTTTTTCGTGTCACGTTCTTAGCGTAACAAGTTTTTGGCGCCGTTGCCGGGGACTAGGTCTAGATTGAGTCTTTTTGTGATTGTTTATAGTGTAGGTCTTTCTTGTTGCTTTTGATCTCGTTTGGTTTGTGTCTTTGCTTTTCAGGACATTTCTCACTCTTTAGGTGTATGCGAAGATCTCGTGGCAAGGATTTAGCTCCATTTGATCCCGAACCGGAGAAAACCCTTAGATCTAGATCCAAGATCATTAGAAAGGGAAAAGAGATGGCCGGAAGAGATCTCCAAGCTGAGTTGGATAAGGCTGTAGAACAAATTAGACTAAGAGATGAGATCTTGGAGAATGAAAGGAGATTTGCCAATGAGAGGCAAGAAGCAACTAGGAGGGAGATTGAAGAGATTAGGCAAGCTCTTGTGCAAAGAGAGCTTAATCGTCAACAACCTCCACTTCCACCACAACCGCAGCCGGCGGCCGTGAACAACCTCCACCTCCACTTCCACCACAACCTCCACTTCCGGCACAAAGAGCACACCGACCTGGTGTGAACTTAGGAGATCCCGCAGCCCATGATTATGAGCTCCGCCCTCAAGTTCTACAAATGATCCGGCATAATCAATTTGGAGGGATGGAAGGAGAATCTCCTCATCAACACTTGATGAACTATGAGATCTTGATGGAGACTCTAAGACCGCCTAGATTGGAGAGCAACAACCATAAGCTTAGGGCTTTCTCCTTCTCTCTTAAGGATAAGGCCTTGGCTTGGTATCAATCTATTGCACAAGGACGAGTGAGTACTTGGGAGGAGATGACAACTGAGTTTTTGACTAAGTTCTTCCCACCTTCCAAGACTAAAGAGTTAAGAGGGAAGTTCAATGCCTTTGTAATGAAGGATAGAGAAAGCCTATTCAAGTCTTGGGAGAGGTTCAAAGACCTTTTCCGAGATTGTCCGCACCATGTTATACCGAAAATAGAGCTATTGGAGATCTACTTCAAGGGACTTGATGAAGATAGCTAATTTAAGCTTCAATCTCTTTCCGGTGGGACTTTCATGGAAAAGAATGTGGATGAAGCTGGGGAATTTGTAGAGAAACAAGCTTTGGTGATTGAGAAGTGCTCCCATAGGAAGAGTGATGGGAGGAAAGCGGGAGCATATGAGGTGAGTGGAGTCACCATGAGCAACTTCAAGCTTGATGCAATCAACAATGAGCTGAAATATTTGAGGGAGTTGTGTGCTACAACTTTGAAGAATCAAGCAACCCTTCAAGTGCATGTGCAAGTAAACTTGTTTTCCGAGGAGGAAGATGTGAACTACATGGGAAGGGGCAACTACAACAACTATCAAGGCCCAAGGAACTTCAACAACAACCGGCAATTCAACAATTACCGGCCTAATCACAACCATCCCGGGTTTTCCTATTCTAACCCGGATGGAGCCTTGAACCCTCCCGCTTCCACAAGCGCAACTCCACCACCAAAGGCTTCACAAGAACCTCCACCCGGATTTACTCAACCTCCAAAGGATAGAACCAAGATGATGTTTGAGCAATTGCTTGGAAGGTTGAGTGGTCTTGAGAGCACGATGACTTCCAATTCTATAGCTGAAAAGGTGTTGGAAGCACAAGTGTTCCACAAGGCGGGTGAAGCTCATAGAGATCCGGGAAAGCTTCCCGGAAGAACCGAAGACAACCAAAGAGGCCAAGTGTTGGCCATAATAACAAGGAGCCGTTTGAGCATGAAGGATCCCTTACCTAAGGGAAGTAACAAGGGGAAGCAAGTAGTGGTTGAGGAAGAGACCTTGCAAGAAGATGGAGGAAAGGACAAGGAAGATGAACCAACCTATGTGGCACCGCCTCCATACAAGCCACCACTACCGTTCCCACAATCACGAGCAAGAGCTCACTTGGATAAACACTTTGGTGAATTCCTTCAACTTATGTCTAAATTGCATATTAACATTCCGTTCATGGATGCTATTCTAGGTATGCCGGCATATGGCAAGTTTTTGAAGGAAATACTCTCCAACAAGAGGAAGTTGGAGGAGTATGGGGAAGTGAGGATGACGAAGAGGTCCTCGGAATTGATCCAAACCATGAAGGAGGAGATGCCTCCTAAGCTAAGAGATCCGGGATCCTTTTGTGTGCCAATTGGAGTGGGAGACGTGAAGTATGAAGCTCTTTGTGATCTTGGGGCAAGTGTAAGCATCATACCGCTTGCACTTTGCAACAAGGTTGGGCTAGGAGAGCCAAAGCCGGTCAAGATGACCCTTTACATGGCGGACTGTTCGATCATTCACCCCGTTGGAATTTTGGAAGACATACCGGTGCAACTAGGGAAGTTCTATGTTCCCATAGACTTCGTTGTCTTAGACATCCCGACGGACTATCCGGTTCCTATCATCTTAGGGAGACCTTTCCTAGCCACTTCCGGATGTTTGGTGGATTGCAAAAATGGAATTCTCTCCTTCAACATTGGAGAAGAGAATAATAAGTTCAAACTATCCACAATGATGAAGGGGCCAACCCTTGGTGAAGATGTATTCAACATTGTCGAGAAAGAGGAGTCTAGAGAAGTTGTGACCTCGATCTTGATCAAGGACCCCTTGGAGAAGGTTCTTAGCTTAAGTTTTATGGAGGAAGGAGTTTAGGAGGCTTGCAATGAAGAAATCAAGGCTTTGGAAGCATTGGAAAAGGAGACAAGAGCTGAATTTGAAGCACACGAAGGTGTGCTGAATTTCTGTAAAAATCACGGCCATGTAGGGAAAAACACGCCCGTGGAAAGTCCCGTGGAACTCTCTGGAATGCTCAAAAATGCTAGCTTTGCAAGTTCCACGGCCGTGGCTGTGCCAGAGCCCGTGATTTTGCCCGTGGTTTCTCCAGAAACTGCCTTAGTTGATGATCAAGGTTCAAGGAGCCTTGAGGAGTCTTCCATGGCTTGGGATTCATCTCAACCAACAATATATGGATCGTCTCCACTCGATAAAGGTCCTCCTAAACTTGAACTCAAACCCCTCCCCTCTCATTTGTAGTATGCTTTTCTTGATGAGAATTCTACATATCCGGTTATTGTGAATGCATGCTTGAATGATGATGAACTTGCTAGATTGTTGCATGAGTTGAGATTGCATAGGAAGGCTATTGGCTATACAATTGATGATTTAGTTGGCATTAAACCTTCTTTGTGCATGCATAATATCTTAATGGAAAATAATCATAAACCTTCAATTGAACCTCAAAGAAGACTACACCCTGTCATGAAAGAAGTAGTCAAGAAAGAGATCCTTAAATTGCTAGATGCGGGAATCATTTTCCCGATTTCGGATAGTAAATGGGTTAGTCCCGTGGATGTGGTTCCTAAGAAAGGTGGGATGACCGTAGTAACCAATGAGAATAATGAACTAATTCCAACTAGAACGGTTACGGGGTGGAGGATGTGTATAGACTATAGGAAACTAAAGGTGGCCTCTAAGAAAGATAACTTCCCTCTTCCTTTCATTGACCAAATGCTAGAGAGATCAGCTCAACATTTCCATTTTTTTTACTTAGATGGCTATACTGGATTCTTCCAAATCCCTATTCACCCCGATGACCAAGAGAAAACTACATTCACATGTCCTTGGGGTACTTTTGCATATAGGCGAATGCCATTTGGGTTGTGTAATGCACCCGCCACCTTTCAAAGGTGTATGATGGCCATATTTTCTGAGTATATTGAAAACATCATGGAAGTGTTTATGGATGATTTTTCTGTTTATGGATCTTCCTTTGATGATTGCTTACTTAACTTGTCTTTAGTGCTTAAGAGATGTGAGCAGACAAACCTTGTCTTGAATTGGGAAAAATGCCACTTCATGGTAAGTGAAGGTATTGTGTTGGGACACTTGGTGTCCAACCGAGGCATTGATGTTGATAGGGCTAAGATAGAGACAATAGAGAAGTTTCCACCACCTACCTCGGTGAAGGGGGTAAGGATTTTTCTAGGGCATGCCGGTTTTTACCGGAGATTCATTAAAGATTTCTCTAAGATTTCTAAGCCTCTTACTAACCTACTAATGAAAGATGTTGAGTTTGTTTTCTCCAAGGATTGCCTTGAGGCTTTTTGTAGGTTGAAGAATGCTTTGATCTCCGCTCCCATAATGCAACCTCCGGATTGGAGTTTACCGTTTGAGATTATGTGTGACGCGAGTGATGTAGCCGTTGGGGCTGTTTTGGGACAAAGGAAAGATGGGCTTACACATGCCATCTATTATGCTAACAAGACGCTAGATGATGCCCAACTCAATTATGCTACCACCGAGAAGAAGTTGCTAGCGGTGGTGTATGCATTTGAGAAGTTCCGCTCGTATCTTGTTGGAGCGAAGGTCATTGTTTATACGGATCATGCTGCGATCCGTTATCTCCTTACAAAGAAGGATGCCAAGCCTCGGTTGATTCGGTGGATCCTTCTTCTTCAAGAGTTTGACCTGGAAATCCGGGATAAGAAAGGGTCCGAAAATTCTGTGGTGGATTACCTTAGTAGACTCCCACCATTGGAGCTTGAGAGAGATAACATCCCGATTGATGACTCATTCCGGGATGAGCAATTGCAAATGGTGGAGGAGTTCTTGTTTCAAGTGTCAAGGGGTAATGAGCCATGGTATGCCGACATTGTGAACTATCTTGTGTGTGAGGAGGTGCCTCCCGGTTTGTCATATGCCCAACGGAAAAAGTTCTTCAAGGATGTGAGGCATTACTATTGGAGTGAGCCGCTTTTGTTCAAAAGAGGGCCGGATGGAGTATTTAGAAGATGCATACCGGAGGATAAGGTGGAGAGTGTGATCTGCCATTGTCACTCCTTGCCATGTGGAGGCCATGCTATCTCATACAAGACATGTTCTAAGGTGTTACAATCCGGTTTCTTTTGGCCAAGTTTGTTCAAGGACGTGCAGAATTTTGTGGTAGCTTGAGATGCTTGCCAAACGACGGGGAACATCTCAAGGAGGAATGAGATGCCCTTGAACAACATACAAGAAGTGGAGATATTTGACGTGTGGGGTGTGGACTTCATGAGACCATTCCCCTCTTCATGTGGAAACCTCTACATCCTCTTGGCAGTGGACTATGTGTCGAGATGGGTGGGGCAGTCGCCTCTCCTACAAATGATGCCAAGGTTGTGGTGCGGTTCTTCAACCGAGTGATATTCCCTAGGTTTGGAACACCAAGGGTGATCATAAGTGATGGAGGGAAGCACTTCACCAATAGGAATTTCGGGACACTTTTGGTTAAGTATGGGGTAACTCATAAGGTGGCAACACCTTACCATCCCCAAACTATTGGCCAGGTGGAAATCTCCAACCGGGAGATAAAAGGGATCCTTGAGAAGACGGTTTCTAGGACGAGAAAGGATTGGGCTATGAAGCTCGATGATGCTTTGTGGGCTTATAGAACCACTTTCAAGACACCGATTGGCACCACTCCCTACCAGCTAGTCTATGGCAAGTCTTGCCACCTGTAATATCCGGAATTTTTATTCCGTCTAATTCCGCCGTTGACGGTTTCCCGTTCTATCTAGTATCTCTTCCTTCACAAATTTCATTATTTTATGTAGAATTTAATTCACATAAAATGATAAAATTATATCAAGCTCTAATCCTTATAATTATCTATTATTTTATGTAGAATTTTATTCACATAAAATAATAGATTTATATCAAACCCTAGTTATTATAATTCATTCTTATCGATGACAAGCCGTGACGAGATCATGACAAGCTGTGACGAGACCATGACTAAGCTGAGACGAGGCCATGACAAAGCCCGACAAATCTGTGACAAACTCATTCATGGGCCTGAAAAGGCCATGACGAGTTTTGACAGATTTTTGACAAGCAATTCAGCCCATCTTTCTTGCATGTTTCAGCCACTATTCTTACCTTAATTTCAGCCCAGCTTGACTTCGAGCCCAGCCTGCAGCAGTCCAGGAGAGGCTGGTTACGAGCCCATTAACAGCCCTCTCCAGCCCAACACGTTCAGCCTGCAGCAGTCCAAGAGAGGCTGGTTACGAGCCCATTAACAGCCCCCTCCAGCCCATCACGTTCAGCCCCCTCCAACCCAACGTTCAGCCCCCTCCAGCCCAGCGTTCATCCCCTCTCCAACCCAGTACCTTGCATCCGTAACTGCTTCATTAATCGTTCAGCAGGAGGGTAACAGCCGGCCTTCTCCTTCCTTCACTTCTCCATGTAACGGCTGCTGAAGACCCTTCTGTAACAGTCGGTTTTAACGCAGCATTGACACTCCTTTACTTCTACAGCAGCGCTTTTGATTTTCTTCCATCTTCTGTCACGCTCAGAACAACGTTTTGCATCGCCTCTCTCTAATTTCTTCAACGCTGTAGCAACCAACAACCAAGAAGGGAGGGTCACGTTCCAGCGTCTCAACATCAACCATCTGTTGCGTGCTCAAAAAGACGAACAAGAGCAGTCCAGCGGCTGAGCCATCCAGCAGTGCAGCCATGCATCCAGCAGTGCAGCCACGTCTGGGAGCCTCTTTCTGGATAGGTGAGTTCTAAACCGAATTTTTCTTACCCTATGTGCGCCCAAAACTAGCTGCTGATCGTGTATCCTTTATGGTGAAGACTCGAGTCTTCTTAGATCAAGCGTACAGCAGCCAGCTTCGTCTTAGCCCTGTAGTTAGAGGTTTCCGAAGCCAAGGTCAGGAGAGATCATTGGTGTACGGTTTCTTCAACAACTTGCAAGTAGTGAGTAAGCACTTCCGTTTTTCCTTTAGACAGTGATGTCTTCTATTATAAGACCGTTAGGATAGATTGGAGTGAGTGTTCTGGATAGGAGAGAATAAGGGACTGCTGTAAAGGATTAATTTTAATTATTTCTTTCAGTTTTGAAGTTGAAGACTACCCACTGTTGTGAATCAATGTTAAAGAGTTTCGTAGAAGATCCACCGTTGAAATTTTAATAGATAATAGGTAGATATAAGTAGTTTACAGTAGTAAAATTTGAGAAGAAATGAACGGTCGGATTGAAAGTTATAGGGTCTCAAAGTGGAGTAGTTGAGCTGTTTTTCCAGCAGTAAATTTTGACTAAGTATGGGAACATTTGTAGTGTAGTAGCCAACTTTAAAGATTTTTTTAGGAATAACGATTGAACAGTTTTAAGAAATTCTTTCTCCTATGAGTAGATTAGATATCATAGATAATTTATAAGTTTATTTTAGAATTTTTATAAGTTTATTTTAATTTCATATTTGGAACTGTAGTTGGACCTTAGTGACTTTTCGGGAAATAGAAAATGGGTAATTTTTCTAGTTGTTATCTAAAATCATCCTAGGGAGTAGAATATGATTAGTTAGCCTCAAGTAAGAATGTAAGTACATTTTACGGGTTTTTGGAAGTCTCGGAACCAAGGGTAAAATAGTCAATTTACCTTAAATAAACACTGTAATAACTTCTGCACATAGAATCGTACATCTTAGGAGTTTTAGACTTCTAAGTATCCAAGGAAAAGTGTTGACCCATGTGCCTCCTTTGACAGGCAACTGAGTTCCTGCAGCTACTGATTTAGTGTTGTTAAGAGAGACGAGATTTTAATTCTGTAAGTCCATTGACTTACTTAGCTAGCTTCTTGCATGTGTGTGATGTGTATGAGTGGTGTGTGATAGTTAAGATAAATAACGAAACCGGAATAGGCCGACTGTAGTATATTATATAACTGACCCAAGTGTATGATAACGGGTCGTGACATCGTCTGCCTAGCTCTTGCGAGATTCTAGGAGGTTCCCTACGACCAGCCCAGTCCGGTAGACGGTCATATGCATTAGTACCATTCCGCGTTGGTGAATGGGGACAGGGGCGAGGTTTGGGAATCCCTCATGTCACAAAATAAGTAGCATTAGTAATGACGTATCACTTAATTTAAAGATAATAAAAAGGAATGAGTGTTGCATGCTGATTGCGTATGTTGTGTGTTTGTGCTTTTACCTTTATACTTATGCATAGAATGTTAGCTAACGGTTTTATACCGCTTGTAGATGCCTTGCAAGTTAGGGAGGCGATCGAGTGATCCGGCGGTAGTGGGCAGCCGGGGTTCCGTGCATTATAGGACGAGACTGTTATATTTTATTTTATGACTATTGAGACTGATGTTGGTATTTCCGGTTTTTGAGACTTGACTGTATTGTTTTCAGAATTTGGATTCTTTTTATTTTCGCTCATGTTATAAAACTCTTTGTTTTGCCTTTTTATTTGTGCCGTGTTGTAAGGTCTGATGATGTTGTTGCCAAGCTAAGGGCCGGGACCCATTGTGAGGTCCCAGCTCGCAACATTTCGAGTCCTCTAGGATTCGGGGTGTTACAATATGGTATCAGAGCCCTAGGTTGGCAACAACGGCACTCGCCATCTTCAAAAAGGCCTTTAGAAGTTTTGTTTTCCAAACTTTTAAAATGAACTTTTGTTTTCCAAACCATGAGCATAAACAGGCTGAGATAGAATGCACGGACCGCCACTACCTCCGCTAAACTCGATAGCATAGTTTATTGGACTTCTGTTATAACTTGTAATTTTAGTAACATTGTGACTTTTAGAAGTGACCTAAAGTAATAAAATAGGTATGTCCTTACTAGGAACTAAAGTAGTCTTATATTGATCACGTCATTACTAGATTGCACGTACGAGAGCGACAACTTACGTTGGACGAGGTGAGGGCTGTTACGCTCAGGATGTGATACGCAATTGGTTTTAAATTTATATTCTCGTTATATTTCTCCTAACTCCTAGCGAACCCGCAGTCTACGGGACGTTCGTAGTAGGGATAGCATTCCGAGGTCGAACACAAAGACTAAGGTGAGATTGATTCGATTAGTGATTAAGTTTAGTGAAGATCTAGGTGAAGAAAAAGGAAAGGAAATAAAGAAATGAAAATCTAAATGTTTTTGGTGGGTTTTTTGGTGATCAATCAAGGATCACAATTCAAGCAAGATAATAGAACAAACTAACAACTCAAGATAGCAAGGTAAACAAGTAACACAAGCACAAAATATGTAATCAAGAGAGGAAAGTGGATTCGAGAGATCAAGATTTCCGGTTATGGCATTGGACTCAAGGTTCTAGAGATTATAGGACAAGGCTGCTGTGTTGGGGAAGAGTGTTTAACTAATGGAAGCAATTAACGGGTTGGTCTCTCACTTCACTAGTCCCGCAATCAAACTCCTATTACCGGGTAGGTCTCAAGGGGTTAAAGTAAGGAATTCTACACAAACCGGATACTACTTAAGGATTAACCATCTCCTTACCGGGTAAGTCTCGGAATAGGGAAGTCTCAAGCAATAATCCTAGCACACTCGATCCAATAGCGGCTTACGAGGCTCACTACTACCTAATATTCATCATCTTAGGTATCTAAGGTCGGAAATCATCGGGTAGATCTCTTCCCTCACTTAGATTGATAGCATTAGGTGATCCTAAGCTAAATTAGATTTAATAAACACTAGGATTTAAACAACAAAACACCCTAACATACAGATTCATCAATTAAAGATCAATAGAGAAAAAAATCGGGTGGATCTTATAAAAATCGGCCAATCTAGCATGATGAACAGCCCGATTTTTCTCTCTAGTTAAGGTTTTGTGAAATCAAATCATCCTAAGCTAACATATAAGTCCATTCTATCATCACCCTAGCCATAACCATCAATCCATCACTACAGAATCACAATAAACTAGCCAATAATATGCATATCAAGATCCAAAATCATCACACAAGCATACATGGTTTGCATAGATGGATAATGAAAGATAGGCAGTTAAAAACAATAAATCTCAGCTGAATCTAAGTTTTAGCAAGACTTACAACCCTTAGAATGAAGTTCCAAAACGTTCCTAACAATCTTTGCAATAGTTCTTCAATCCAAAACTCCAAAAATCACTCTAAATCTCTCAAAACCTCACTATCACTCTTAGGTTGGTGTTCCCTTTCTTCCTTCCAATTGAGAGAGTTTTTCTTCTTCTCCAAGTCTCTTTTCCAATCCAATGAGCTGTGAATGAGAATGTGGGAGAGGAGAGATACTCAACAACAGCTTGCGGGACCACTTATATTCTCCACCAAGAGCAAGGCCGGATCAAGAGATCGTGGGACACGTGGCTTAAGCTGTCAAAGGCAGCAAAATCGACCCAGAGGAATAAATCGGCCAATTTTCTTGGCAGTTGGTCCGATTTTCTTCAGCAAAAGCATGCTATGATCGTCTAGCCATGAGTTGCTCCATTGCTTGCACCAATAGTGGTCTTTGTGTCCTTTGTTGCTTCAATTATGCTCCTTCAAAGCTTTGGATGTGTACCACCATGAGGCTTGCCCCTCGAATGTATCGATTAATGTCCAATAGATCCCCGAATTACCTACAACACCGACAAAGGCTCGTGTAGACGTCTATTCTAGAATTATGCATGAAACGAGTGTAAACGCCGTTAACTAATGCCAAAACCGTGCATGAATAATGGGAAAAACTATCTAATTGTATGCCTATACTAACGTCATAAATCACGTTATCAAAATACCCCATACTTAAGATTTGCTCATCCCCGAGCAAGATCCAACTATAGACTAAGAGATGACATGATTTATGTATACAGAAAAACAACAAAATCTTTTCGGAATTGTGCTTCTAGATTTTGATCACCTTCATAGTCATGTTCATAGCAATGGACAAGCCATCATGCATGAAATAAATGAAGGCATGGAAAGACAATTATACTTAACTAGAAGTCATGCATGAGAGGTGAAAATGAAGAAGTCAAGATGATCATGAGCATTTCCAATCTAGATCACTAAGCCTTACACACATGCAATTAGGTTACAAGGACTTAGGAAAGAAAAGGCTAAGAAACGTGATGATAAGGTGGGAATTTTCTAAGGCTATGTGGTGCAAATCCGGGAAAGGAACTAAACAACCACAACTTTTACATTTATACTTCATCCACCAAAGTGTATTTTTCTCCTTCTTTTCTTTTCTTTTCACTTATTTTTGAGACAATGGCATTGGTGTACAAAAGTCGAAACCTTGGTGATTAGCCGTCCTCGGGCTTTTTCTATTTTTCGAGGTGCATCCACACCGGGCACACATACCAAAGCTCGTTAGGACTATCGGTTTATTTGACTTTGGCAAGGCACCAACACCCGATTATGTGAAGTGTGCCGAGTTACTTGTCATTTAAACCAACGTCGTCCCCAAACCTAATATTTTTGTCTACACTTTCACATCAAATTCAGCATTTCATCCACAACATTCTTTCATCAACGACTTCACCCCACACTTGCTTTTCACACGCATCAACACACTAGCATGCTCCTAGTCCCGGATGGGTCAAAAGAGGTAAAATTTTTCATCAATTGAGGTGCTCAAACAACATGATCAAGATGAGAATTAGAGAAAGATGAATTGCCTCGATCACTCCTAAATGATGTGCAAGAACTAGCATGTAATTTCGACTTTCAATCCTCAATTCAATCAAGGCAAACATTCATGATCACAATTCACACATGGGATTCAAGATAAGTACTTCAACTCCACATATGCATACATCAATTCAACACATAAGGCTATCCATAGCCAATTCACACGACAATTTCATCATTAGGGTCATTCCCAAGCTTTAGAAGTACTAAAATTTTTAAAATTTTCTGATTTTTTTTGGATTTTTCAAAATATATATGTACAATGCAAGACATAATGAAACATGTGACAAAATTAAACTATCCTAGATACTAATCATGCAAGTGATCATGAAAACCCCACCCCATACTTAGAAACACATTGTCCCCAATGTGGAAACTAAATAAAGAAGTGAAAGAGAGTCCTCACAATGTAAAATTGGTGATGCTTTGGTATTTCGGTTCACATTGAATGATGATGGTGGATGATCGATCAAGGATGGTAGAGAGCTCTTGATGTCCATTATGGTGTCGGAATCGGCGCTTGGCACCGCAACCCGTCCAAGTTCCACGTCCGCTCCACCCATGCTTGATTGGAGATCATCACTTTCCTTTACAGAAGGAAAAATCGCCCCTATTGCCCAGGAAAATCGGCCGATCTGGCTGAAGAACAGGCCGATTTTTTCTGGGTGATTTCCTCCTCGTCCATGTGCTTGGATCTTGTACCTTCAACAGTTCCATGAGGTTTTCACATGAACTACAATATCTCATTACACAAGACAATCAACAAGACCTAGCACTCAAAAATACGAAAGAAAAACAAAGCACACCAAGAGTGAGATCAAACAAAAGCAAGAAGAACAAAAGGAAAAATATGTACCAATGGGTTGCCTCCCATTAAGCGCTTATTTATGGTCATTAGCTTGACCAAATTCAGGAGCGTTTCAATCAAGGTGAAGTGGGGCGATCATTTCCACCGGGGCTTCCGGGATGTACTTCTTCAAACGGTGCCCATTCACCTTGAAGTTACCACAATGATCTCCTCCTATCTCTACCGCTCCATGAGGAAAGACCTTCTTCACAACATAGGGACCCGTCCATCTTGACTTGAGCTTTCCGGGGAAGAGCCGCAGCCTCGAGTTGAAAAGAAGCACCGAGTCACCCTCATTCAACTCCTTTGGGATGAGGCGCTTGTCATGCCAACGTTTGGTCCTTTCCTTGTAGATCCGGGCATTCTCATAAGCATCCAACCGGATCTCCTCAAGGGCGTTCATGTCTAGCAACCGCTTCTCACCGGCCTCCTTGAGGTCAAAATTCAACCTCCTTGAGGTAGGTCAAAAACTTGTTACGCTCAGGATGTGTGTGTGGATCGCAATAAGCTTTAAATTTATACTCGTTATATTTATCCTAACTCCTAGCGAACCCGCAGTGTACGGGACGTTTGTAGTAGGGATAGTATTCCGAGGTCGAACACAAAGACTAAGGTGAAATCGAGTCAAACAATGGTCATAGATAGTGTGGATCTAGTCTATGAAAGGAGAAAGGAATAAAGAAATGAAAATCATGATGTTTTTGGTTGGTTTTTGTGGTGATCAAGCAAAGATCACAAATCAAGCAAGATAATAAAACAATCTAACAATCTAAGGTAGCAAGGTAAACAAGTAACTCAAAACACAAGTATGTGATCAAGAGAGAAAAGTGGATTCTAGAGGTCAAGGTTTCCGGTTATGGCACTGGACTCAAGCTTCTAAGGATTCTAAGGACAAGCTGCGGTGTTGGGAAAGAGTGTTTCACTAATGGAAGTAATTACCGGGTAGGTCTCTCACTTCACTAGTCCCGCATCAAACTCCTATTACCGGGTAGGTCTCAAGGGGTTAAAGTAGGGAATTCTACACAAACCGGATACTACTTAAGGGGTAACCCTCTCCTTACTGGGTAAGTCTCAGAATAGGGAAGTCTCAAGCAATAATCCTAGCACACTCGATCCAATAGCGGCTTATGAGGCTCACTACTACCTAGTATTCATCATCTTAGGTATCTAAGGTCGGAAATCATCGGGTAGATCTCTTCCCTCACTTAGGTTGATAGCATTAGGTGATCCTAAGCTAAATTAGGCTTAATAAACACTAGGATTTAACAACCTAACACCCTAACATACAGATTCATCAATTAGAGAGCAACAGGAGAATAAATCGGGCTGTTCTACTGCTAAATCAGCCGATCTGCTGATGATCAAGGCAATTTTTCTGACTGGTTTGGGTTTCATGCATACAAATCAGCCTAAACTAACATATAAGTCCATTCTATCATCACCCTAGCCATAACCATCAATCCATCACTCCAGAATCACAATAAACTAGCCAATAGTATGCATATCAAGATCTAAAATCATCATACAAGCATACATAGTTCTCATAGATGAATAATGAAAGATAAGCAAGTAGAATCAATTAATCTCAGCTGAATCTAAGTTGTAGCAAGACTTACAAACTCTTAAATGAAGATCCAAAACGTTCCTAACAATCCTTGCAATAGTTCTTCAATCCAAGACTACGAAAATAACTCAAAATCACTCAAAACCTCCTTATCACTCTTAGAATGGTCTTCTTCTTCTTCCTTCAATCTTTGAGAGTTTTTCTTCTCCTCCAAGTCTTGCCTCCAATCCAATGAGCTGTGAATGAGAATGTGGGAGAGGAGAGATGCTCAGCAACAGCTTGCAGGACCACTTATATTCTCCACCAAGAGCAAGGCCGGATCAAGAGATCGTGGGACACGTGGCTTAAGCTGTCAAAGGCAGGAAAATCGACCCAGAGATAAAAATCGGCCTATTTATCTGTTAGTTGGTCCGATTTTCTTCAGCAGAAGCATGCTATGATCGTCCAGCCATGAGTTGCTCCATTGCTTGCACCAATAGTGGTCTTTGTGTCCTTTGTTGCTCCAATTATGCTCCTCCAAAGCTTTGGATGTGTATCACCATGAGGCTTAGCCCTCGAATGTATCGGTTAATGTCCAAAAGACCCCCGAAATACCTACAAAGCAATGCACAAGTCCGTGTAGACGTCTATCTCGACAAATTACGTGAATTGAATGCAAACGTCGTGAATTAGTGCTAAACCATGCATGAATGAGTGAGAAATCTATCTAAATGATTACCTAAACCTAAGTCATAAATCGTGTTATCAAAAATACCCCATACTTAAGGTTTGCTCGTCCCCGAGCAAATTCTCAACCATAAACTACAAGATAACATGATTTATGTATGCAGAATAATGGCAAAATCTTTTTGGGTTTGTGCTTCTAATTGGATCACCTTCATAGTCATATTTCATGGCAATGGGCAAGCAATCATGCATCAAACAAGTGAAGGCATGGAAAGACAATTGTACTTAACTCGAAAGCATGCATGAAATGTAAAAAATGAAGAAGTCAAGATGATGAAGAGCATATTCAATCTAAATTACTAAGTCTTACAAACATGTAAATAGGTCATAAGGACTTGTAAAATAGAAGGCCAAGAAACATTGTGATTAGGTGGGAATTTTCTAGGCTATGTGATGCTAATCCGGGAAATGAACTAAACAACCACAACTTCACATTTCTTATGAACTTCCCTCAAGTGTATATTTTTCTTCATTTTCTTTTCTTTCTTTTCTTTTATTTTTGAGACAATGGCATTGGTGTACAAAAGCCGAAACCTTGGTGATTAGCCATCTTCGGGCTTTTTCTATTTTTCGAGGTGCATCCATACCGGGCACACATACCAAAGCTCGTTAGGACTATCGGTTTATTTGACTTTGGCAAGGCACCAACACCCGATCATGTGAAGTGTGCCGAGTTACTTGTCATTTAAACCGATGTCCCCAAACCTATATTTTTGGCTACACTTTCACAACAATTTCAGCACTTCATTCATGACATTCCCTTCATCAACAACTTCACCCCACACTTGCTTTTCACACACATCAACACACTAACATGCTCCTATTCCCGGATGGGTCAAAAGAGGTCAAATTTATCTCAATTGAGGTGCTCAAGCAACATGATCAAGATGAGAAGTAGAGGAAGATGAATTGCCTCATTCATTCCTAGATGGTGTGCAAGAACTAGTATGTAATTTCGACCTTCAATACTCAATCCATTCTAGGCAAACATCATGATCACAAATCATTCATGGAATTCAAGAGAAGTACTTCAAGTCCACATATACATTCATCAATTTAACACATAAGGCCATCCATAGCCAATCCACAAGACAAGATTCATCATTAGGGTCATATCCAAGCTTTAGAAGCACTAAAAATTTTTAAAATTTTCTGAATTTTTTTTTTTTGGATTTTTCGAAATATGTATGTACAATGCAAGACATAATGAAACATGTGACAAAATTAAACTATCTTAGATGCTAATCATGCAAGTGATCATGAAAACCCCACCCCATACTTAGAAACACATTGTCCCTAATGTGTAAACTAAATAATGAAGTGAAAGAGAGTCCTCACAATGTAAAATTGTGATGCTTTGGTATTTCGGTTCACATTGGATGATGATGGTGGATGATTGATCAAGGATGGTAGAGAGCTCTTGATGATCATTATGGCGTCGGAACCCGCGCTTGGCTCCGCAAGCCGTCCAAGTTCCACGTCAGCTCCACCCATGCTTGATTGGAGATCATCACTTTCCTTTACAGAGGAAAAATCGCCCCAACTGCCCAGGAAAATCGGCCGATCTGCTGAAGAACAGGCCGATTTTTCTGGGTGATTTCCCCCTCGTCCATGTGCTTGGATCTTGTACCTTCAACAGTTCCATGAGGCCTTCACATGACCTCCAACATCTCGTCACACACGACAATCAACAAGATCTAGCACCCAAAAACACAAAAGAAAGACAAAGCACACCAAGAGTGAGATCAAACAAAAGCAAGAAAAAGAAATGGAAAAATATGTACCAACGGGTTGCCTCCCATTAAGCGCTTCTTTAAGGTCATTAGCTTGACCAAATTCAGGAGCGTTTCAATCAAGGTGAAGCGGGGCAATCACTTCCACCAGGGCTTCCGGGATGTACTTCTTCAAACAGTGCCCATTCACCTTGAGGTCACCACAATGATCTCCTCCTATCTCTACCGCTCCATGAGGAAAGATCTTCTTCACCACATATGGCCCGGTCCATCTTGATTTGAGCTTTCCGGGGAAGAGCCACAGCCTCGAGTTGAAGAGAAGGACAAGGTCGCCTTCACTCAACTCCTTTGGGATGAGGCGCTTGTCATGCCAATGCTTGGTCCGCTCCTTGTAGATCCGGGCATTCTCATAAGCATCCAACCGGATCTCCTCAAGGGCGTTCATGTCTAGCAACCGCTTATCTCCCGCCTCCTTGAGGTCAAAATTTAGCCACTTAATGGCCCAATAAGCTCTATGCTCCATCTCTACCGGAAGGTGGCAAGACTTGCCATAGACTAACTTGTAGGGAGTAGTGCCAATGGGTGTTTTGAAGGCGGTTCTATATGCCCATAAGGCATCATCGAGCTTCATAGCCCAATCCTTTCTCGTCCTTGAGACTGTCTTCTCGAGAATCCCCTTGATCTCCCGATTGGAGATTTCCACTTGGCCACTAGTTTGGGGATGGTAAGGTGTTGCCACCTTATGAGTCACCCCATACTTAGCCAAAAGTGCCCCAAAGTTCCTATTGGTGAAGTGCTTCCCTCCATCGCTTATGATCACCCTTGGTATTCCAAACCTAGGGAAGATCACTCGGTTGAAGAACCGCACCACCACCTTGGCATCATTTGTGGGAGAGGCGATTGCCTCCACCCATCTCGAAACATAATCTACCGCCAATAGGATGTAGAGGTTGCCACATGAAGAAGGGAATGGTCCCATGAAATCCACACCCCACACATCAAATATCTCTACCTCTTGTATGTTGTTCAAGGGCATCTCATTTCTCCTTGAGATGTTGCCCGTCCTTTGGCAAGCATCACAAGCTACCACAAAGCTTTGCACATCCTTGAACAAACTTGGCCAAAAGAAGCCCGATTGCAGCACTTTAGCACATGTCTTGTGTGAGCTAGCATGCCCTCCACATGGCAAGGAATGACAATGGCGGATCACACTCTCCACCTCATCCTCCGGTATGCATCTTCTAAACATTCCATCCGGTCCTCTCTTGAACAAAAGTGGTTCACTCCAATAGTAGTGCCTCACATCTTTGAAGAACTTCTTTCTTTGGGCATATGTCAATCCGGGAGGCACTTCCTCACACACTAGGTAGTTCACAATGTCGGCATACCATGGCTCACTTCCTCTAGACACTTGGAACACGCACTCCTCCACCATTTGCAATTGCTCATCCCGGAATGAGTCATCAATCGGGATGTCATCTCTTTCAATCTCTAAGGGAGGTAGTCTACTAAGGTGATCCGCCACGGAGTTGTCGGATCCTTTCTTGTCCCAGATTTCCAAATCAAACTCTTGAAGAAGAAGGATCCATCGAATCAACCTAGGTTTGGCATCCTTCTTTGTAAGGAGGTAACGGATCGCAGCATGATCCGTATAAACAATGACCTTCGCTCCAACAAGGTATGACCGAAACTTCTCAAAGGCATACACTACCGCTAACAACTCTTTCCCGGTTGTGGCATAGTTAAGTTGGGCATCATCTAGCGTCTTGCTAGCATAATAAATGGCATGAGTGCGCCCATCTTTCCTTTGCCCCAAAACAGCCCCAACGGCTACATCGCTTGCATCATGATCTCAAACGGTAAACTCCAATCCGGAGGTTGCATCATAGGTGCGGAGATCAAAGCATTCTTCAACCTACAAAAAGCCTCAAGGCAATCTTTGGAGTAAACAAATTCAACATCCTTCATTAGTAGGCTAGTAAGAGGCTTAGAAATTTTAGAGAAGTCTTGAATAAACCTCCGGTAAAAACCGGCATGCCCTAGGAAACTCCTTACCCCTTTCACCGAGGTAGGTGGTGGCAACTTCTCTATCGTTTCAATCTTTGCCCTATCAACCTCAATGCCACGGTTAGACACCAAGTGTCCTAACACAATACCTTCACTTACCATGAAGTGGCATTTTTCCCAATTCAAGACAAGATTTGTCTCCTCACATCATTGCAATACTAATGACAAGTTAGCCAAGCAATTATCAAAGGAAGAACCATAAACAGAGAAATCATCCATGAACACTTCCATGATATTTTCAATGTATTCCGAAAAGATAGCCATCATACACCTTTGGAAGGTGGCGGGTGCATTACACAACCCAAATGGCATTCTCCTATATGCAAAAGTTCCCCATGGACATGTAAAGGTGGTTTTCTCTTGGTCATCGGGGTGGATAGGGATTTGGAAAAATCCACTATAGCCATCTAAATAGCAAAAATGAGAATGTTGAGCTAACCTTTCTAGCATTTGGTAAATGAAAGGGAGAGGGAAGTGATCTTTCCTAGAGGCCACGTTAAGCTTCCTATAATCAATACACATCCTCCACCCCATAACCGTCCTAGTCGGGATTAGTTCATTGTTCTCATTGGTTACTACGGTCATCCCACCCTTCTTAGGAACTACATGAACGGGACTAACCCACTTACTATCCGAGATAGGGTAGATAATTCCCGCATCTAGCAACTTAATGATCTCTTTCTTGACTACCTCTTTCATTATAGGATTCAATCTTCTTTGATGATCAATAGAGGGTTTATGGTTATCTTCCATCATTATCTTATGCACGCACAAAGACGGCTTAATGCCAACAAGGTCATCAATGGCGTATCCTATTGCCTTTCTATGCAGTTTCAATTCAATCAATAATCTATTAAGTTCATCATCATTCAAAGATGCATTCACAATCACCGGATAAGTAGAATTTGAACCAAGGAAAGCATACTTTAAATGAGAAGGAAGAGGTTTAAGATCAAGTTGAGGAGGACCTTTTTCGGTTGGAGACGATCCATAGAATGTAGGTTGAGATGATTGCAAAGCCATGGAAGCCTCCTTGAAGTCCCTTGATGATTGCTCACAATCAAGTGGTTGATGCTGAAAAGACCCAGGAAAATCGGCCCAGTCAGAAAAATCGGCCGATTTTCCTGGGGGTAGGTCGATCTGAGTTTCTGTTTTTGTAGAACTGGACGAAATTTCAACACAAGGCCAAAAATCGGCCGATTTGGTCCCTCCAATCCGATTTTTCTGCCTGTTTCCCTCTTCTTCTAGCACTTCAAATCCAACACTCGGTAGCTCGTCCAATGCATTCAAGGCCTTGATTACTTCATTGCTACTCTCCTCAACTCCTTCCTCCATCAAGCTTGAGCTAAGTACCTTCTCAAGTGGATCCTTGAGCAAGATTGAACTCACAACCTCTCTAGACTCCTCTTCCTCAACTATGTTGAATACATCTTCATCAAGGGTTGGCCCTTTCATCATTGTGGAAAGCTTGAACTTGATGTTCTCTTCTCCAATGTTGAAGGAGAGAGTCCCATTCTTGCAATCTACTAGACATCCGGCAGTAGCTAGGAAAGGTCTCCCCAAGATGATAGGAACCGGATAGTCGCCGGGATGTCCAAAACAACGAAGTCTATGGGCACATAGAACTTCCCTAGTTGCACCGGAATGTCTTCCAAGATTCCAACCGGATGAGTGATTGAGCGGTCCGCAATGTAAAGGGTCATCTTGACCGGCTTCGGCTCTCCTAGCCCAACTTTGTTGCAAAGTGCAAGCAGAATGATCCTTACACTTGCCCCAAGATCACATAGGGCGTCGTACTTCACTTCTCCTACTCCGATTGGCACACAAAAGAATCCCGGATCCCTTAGCTTAGGAGGCATCTCCTCCTTCATTGTTTGAATCAACTCCGAGGATCTCTTTGTCATTCTTATCTCCCCATACTCCTCCAACTTCCTTTTGTTGGAGAGTATCTCCTTCAAGAACTTGCCATATGCCGGCATACCTAAGATAGCATCCATGAATGGAATATTAATATGCAATTTAGACATAAGTTCAAGGAATTTACTAAAATGATTGTCCAAGCGAGCTCTTGCTCGTGATTGTGGGAACGGTAGTGGTGGCTTGTATGGAGGCGGTGCCACATATGTTGGCTCAACATCTTTGCTCTTGCCTCCATCTTCTTGCAATGGCTCTTCTTCATTCACCACTTGCTTCCCTTTAGCATTCACCTTGGGTAAAGGATCCTTCATGCTCAACCTACTCCTCGTTGTAATGGCCAACACTTGGCCTCTCGGGTTATCTTCGGTTCTTCCGGGAAGTTTTCCCGGATCTCTATGGGATTCATCCGCTTTTTGGAACACTTGTGCTTCCAACACTTTTTGAGCTTTGGAAATGGAAGTCATTGTGCTCTCAAGACCACTCAACCTTCCAAGCAATTGCTCAAACATCATTTCGGTTCTATCCTTTGGAGGTTGAGTAAATCCGGGTGGAGGTTCTTGTGAAGCTTTTGGTGGTGGAGTTGTGCTTGTGGAAGCGGGAGGGTTCAAGGCTCCATCCGGGTTAGAATAGGAAAACCCGGATGGTTGTGGTTGGGCCGGTAATTGTTGAATTGCCGGTTGTTGTTGAAGTTCCTTGGGCCTTGATAGTTGTTGTAATTGCCCCTTCCCATGTAATTCACATCCTCCTCCTTGGAAGATAAGTTAGCTTGTGGGAGCACTTGAGGAGTTGCTTGGTTCTTCAAAGTTGTAGCACACAACTCCCTCAAGGACTTTAGCTCGTTGTTGATGGCGTCAAGCTTGAAATTGCTCATGGTGACCTCACTCACCTCATATGCTCCCGCCTTTCTCCCTTCACTCTTCCTTTGGGAGTATTTCTCAATCACTAGAGCTTGTTTCTCTACAAACTCCCAAGCATCATCCACATGCTTCTCCATGAAAGTTCCACCGGAAAGAGATTGAAGCTTGAATTTGCTATCTTCATCAAGTCCCTTGAAGTAGATCTCCAATAGCTCAATTTTTGGTATGCCATGGTGTGGACAATCTAGGAGAAGGTCTTTGAATCTCTCCCAAGATTTGAACAAACTCTCTCTATCCTTCATCACGAAGGCATTGATCTTCCCTCTTAATTCGGTAGTCTTGGAAGGTGGGAAGAACTTAGTCAAAAACTCGGTTTTCATCTCCTCCCAAGTACCAACTCGCCCTTGTGGAATAGATTGATACCAAGCTAAGGTTTTGTCCTTAAGAGAGAAGGAGAAATCCCTAAGCTTATGGTTGTTGCTCTCCAATCTTGGCGGTCTAAGAGTCTCCATCAAAATCTCATATTTCATCAAGTGTTGATGAGGAGACTCTCCTTCCATCCCTCCAAATTGATTATGCCGGATCATTTGTAGAACTTGAGGGCGGAGTTCGTAGTTGTGGGCTGCGGGATCTCCTAAGTTCACACCCGGACGGTGTGCTCTTTGTGCCGGATCCATACGTCTCCCCAAGGTTTGTGGCTCTTCAATAGCAATGGGCACAACCCTAACATTCGCCGCCGGCTGCGGTTGTGGTGGTGGAGGAGGTGGAGGTTGTTGACGATTAAGCTCTCCTTGTACAAGGGCTTGCCTAATCTCATCAATCTCCCTCCTAGTTGCTTCTTGCCTCTCATTGGAAAGTCTCCTTTCTTCCTCCAAGAGCTCATCTCTTAGCCTTATTTGCTCTAAAGCCTCATCCAATTCAGCTTGGAGATCTCTTCCGGCCATCTCTTTTCCCTTTTTAATGCTCTTGGATCTAGATTTAAGGGTTTTCTCCGGTTCGGGATCGAATGGAACTAAATCCTTGCCACGAGATCTTCGCATACACCTAAAGAGTAAGAGATGTCCTGAAAAGCAAAGACACAAACCAAAGAGAGATCAAAAGCAACAAGAAAGATCTACACTATAAACAATCACAAATAGACTCGATCTAGACCTAGTCCCCGGCAACGGCGCCAAAAACTTGTTACGCTCAGGATGTGATACGTAATTGGTTTTTAAATTTATATTCTCGTTATATTTCTCCTAACTCCTAGCGAACCCGCAGTGTACGGGACGTTCGTAGTAGGGATAGTATTCCGAGGTCGAACACAAAGACTAAGGTGAGATTGATTCGATTAGTGATTAAGTTTAGTGAAGATCTAGGTGAAGAAAAAGGAAAGGAAATAAAGAAATGAAAATCTAAATGTTTTTGGTGGGTTTTTAGGTGATCAATCAAGGATAACAATTCAAGCAAGATAATAGAACAAACTAACAACTCAAGATAGCAAGGTAAACAAGTAACACAAGCACAAAATATGTAATCAAGAGAGGAAAGTGGATTCTAGAGATCAAGATTTCTGGTTATGGCATTGGACTCAAGGATCTAGAGATTCTAGGACATGGTTGCGGTGTTGGGGAAGAGTGTTTAACTAATGGAAGCAATTACCGGGTAGGTCTCTCACTTCACTAGTCCCGCAATCAAACTCCTATTACCGGGTAGGTCTCAAGGGGTTAAAGTAGGGAATTCTATACAAACCGGATACTACTTAAGGGGTAACCCTCTCCTTACCGGGTAAGTCTCGGAATAGGGAAGTCTCAAGCAATAATCCTAGCACACTCGATCCAATAGCGGCTTACGAGGCTCACTACTACCTAGTATTCATCATCTTAGGTATCTAAGGTCGGAAATCATCGGGTAGATCTCTTCCCTCACTTAGATTGATAGCATTAGGTGATCCTAAGCTAAATTAGGCTTAATAAACACTAGGATTTAAACAACAAAACACCCTAACATACAGATTCATCAATTAAAGATCAACAGAGAAGAAAATCGGGTGGATTTTATAAAAATCGGCCGATCTAGCATGATGAACAACCCGATTTTTCTCTCTGGTTAAGGTTTTGTGAAATCAAATCATCCTAAACTAACATATAAGTCCATTCTATCATCACCCTAGCCATAACCATCAATCCATCACTCCAGAATCACAATAAACTAGCCAATAATATGCATATCAAGATCTAAAATCATCACACAAGCATACATGGTTTGCATAGATGGATAATGAAAGATAGGCAAATAAAACAATAAATCTCAGCTGAATCTAAGTTTTAGCAAGACTTACAACCCTTAGAATGAAGTTCCAAAACGTTCCTAACAATCCTTGCAATAGTTCTTCAATCCAAAACTCCAAAAATCACTCTAAATCTCTCAAAACCTCACTATCACTCTTAGGTTGGTGTTCCCTTTCTTCCTTCCAATTGAGAGAGTTTTTCTTCTTCTCCAAGTCTCTTTTCCAATCCAATGAGCTGTGAATGAGAATGTGGGAGAGGAGAGATACTCAACAACAGCTTGCGGGACCACTTATATTCTCCACCAAGAGCAAGGCCGGATCAAGAGATCGTGGGACACGTGGCTTAAGCTGTCAAAGGCAGGAAAATCGACCTAGAGGAATAAATCGGCCGATTTTCCTGGTAGTTGGTCCGATTTTCTTCAGAAGAAGCATGCTATGATCGTCTAGCCATGAGTTGCTCCATTGCTTGCACCAATAGTGGTCTTTGTGTCCTTTGTTTCTTTCAATTATGCTCCTTCAAAGCTTTAGATGTGTACCACCATGAGGCTTGCCCCTCGAATGTATCGATTAATGTCCAATAGATCCCCGAATTACCTACAACACCGACAAAGGCTCGTGTAGACGTCTATTCTAGAATTATGCATGAAACGAGTGTAAACGCCGTTAACTAATGCCAAAACCGTGCATGAATAATGGGAAAAACTATCTAATTGTATGCCTATACTAACGTCATAAATCACGTTATCAAGGGCCGACCTCCCCTTCCTCTTGTTGCCCCAAGACAGGGACGTGTGGGTTGGCCTCAGAGGGGCCGAGGTCGAGGACGTGTCCCTTTTGTAGATCCGCCAGCTGTGGATGTACCTGCTGAGGAAGGTGGCCGAGAGTATATTTCCAGAGGTTAGGGATGAGACTGCTACTAGGTCCGGAGTACGGAGTGCAGGGCCTGTTGATTCTGGCCGCGTATCGATTGGAGCATCAGAGTATCGAGCTTATGTCCAACAGGTGTAAGAGGCATACAGGGCCGGAGCATCACCTCTAGCACCACCAGTGCCAGCGAGGTCAACAGAGGTCTCTCAAAGGGTGACTCAAGTGGTAGTTCCACCGGTGGTAGCTGCACTAGTGAGAGAAGTCAAGGATGACCGAATGAGAGACGAGCTGAGGGTACCTAGACCAGATGAATGGTTGAAGACATTCAACCATCAGCGAGTTCCCACCTTCGACGGGAACGTTGGACTTGAGGTGGAATAGTGGATCAGTCATGTGGAGTCCGCGCTAGAGGCGATTTGCTGCCTTGAGAGTCGTAAGGTGGAGCTGGGTCAGACATTGTTTAGGGACCAGGCACAATACTGGTGGAGGACAGTGAGGGGCGGAGTGTCCCGATTTGAGCAGTTGTTGAGTCTCGTGAGAGAGACCTTTTGTCCTACCTCACTAAGAAGGGACCAAGTGCAGGACTTCATGGAGGCAGGTTTTGAGGATGTTCCGATAGCTGAGGCTATTAGGAGGTTCTGGGAGGAGTTGTCACTGTTGGGTCTTGCTGCACCACCTGTGGACCAGCACGTGTATCTGTTTTCCCGGAGATTGAGAGACTACCCGCTCCTATCTAGCAAGGTTCCGCTGTGATTCCTTAGCTGATTATCAGGATCAGGCTTTTGCGTATGAGAGGGACCGACTGGGTCACCGGAGAGCTATGAAGTCTGGAGGATCAGACAAGAGACAGAGGACCGGACCAATCAGCACTAGAGTAGGAGGGTCAAGTCATAGCCGTGGTCAGTCCCAGGGCCGTTCTAGTCACCAGGTGGCACCGCCGATGGGATCTAGAGTACGTCAGTGCTACAACTGTGGGGAGCAGGGACACATTAAGCCGGAGTGTAGGAGGCCACCAGTTACATGTTTTACTTACGGCCAGCTGGGCCACAGGGCTACCTTCTGCCGACAGGGCAAGGTAACATCACAGCAGGGGTCCTCACCTGCTGGTACCCCAGAAGGAGGACAGAGGCAGTCTTAGTATCAGGCTCGGGGTCAGCAGTAGCGGGCTCCGGGTTAGGCATATTCACAAGGTTCTGCTCAGATTCCAGCTTGAGGTAGAGGACGTGGTGGAGGCACTTCAGAGACTAGGGGTACTCAGACTCGAGTCTTTGAGTTGAGGAGTGCCGTAGAGCCAACAGCGCCCGCAGCCACAAGTATTATCACGATTCATGGCTTTCCAGTCCGAGTACTTTTTGATACGGGTGCGACGCACTCTTTCATATATGATGATTGCATAGATAGGTTGACCTTAGATACAGTAGAGGGGGAACCTTTCCTTATAAGGTTACCCGATGAGAGTAGGGTTCGTGGTACTCGGGAGATTCACGATTGTCCTATCCACTTGGGAAGTCGTGACTAGCTAGCCGACTTTCACGTCATGCACTTAGTGCATAAGGAAGTCATACTCGGGATGGACTGGATGGACCGCCATAGAGCTGTTCTGGACGTCAGGAGGAGGACAGTGACGGTTACTATGGAGTCTGGGTAGGAGGAAATCTTTCGAGGGTGGGACCTCGGAAAGATAGGGACAGTCATTAATGCGGTGCGAGCCGCAAAGCTCATAGGTCAAGGATGTGAGGCCTTCTAGTGTTACGCCATGAAGGAGGAGACGAGTTCATCATTAGTAGAGACCCCGGTAGCTTGTGAGTTCGAGGATGTCTTTGGGATTGAGTTGGAGCCCGGCACGAGGCCGATCTCCAAGGCCCCATACCGCATGGCACCAGTCGAGATGCTTGAGCTTAAGAAGCAACTCGAGGAGTTGGCAGAGAAGGGATTCATTTGACCCTGTGTGTCTCCCTAGGGTGCACCAGTCCTCTTCGTCAGGAAGAAGGACGGATCCATGAGGCTTTGTATCGACTATCGAGAGTTGAACAAAGTCACCGTCAAGAATAAGTACCCGCTGCCGTGTATTGATGATTTGCTGGATCAGTTACAGGGAGCTTCGGTGTTTTCACGTATCGACTTGAGGTCAGGATATCACCAGCTGAGAGTACGGGAAGAGGACATACCGAAGACAACATTTCGGACCAGATACGGTCATTATGAGTTCGTGGTGATGCCTTTCGGGCTCACCAATGCTCCTGCTGTCTTCATGAAGTTGATGAATGGCATCTTCATTGACTTCTTAGATCAGTTTGTGGTAGTTTTCATTGACGACATCTTAGTGTACTCCTGGAGTTGGGAGGAGCACGTCGGACACCTGAGGACGGTGTTGCGGGTTTTACAGGATAGAGAGCTTTATGCTAAGCTCTCTAAGTGTGAGTTCTGGATGCTTGAGGTTGCCTTTGTTGGCCACATTGTCTTTGCCGAAGGAGTCAAGGTGGACCCGGCAAAGATAGAGTCAGTTGCATCATGGCTGCCCCCTAAGACAGTCAAGGAGGTACACATTTTTCTAGGTCTGGCTGGATACTACCGTAGGTTTGTGAAGGGTTTTTTTGTGATTGACAGACCACTTACTTCCTTGTTAAGGAAGTCCATCAGATTTGCATGGACCGAGCCTTGTCAGCGGAGCTTTGAGGAGCTGAAGGAGAGATTGACTTCTGCTCCGGTGCTAGCACAACCAGAGGGCGTTGAGGACTTCGTCGTTTACAGTGATGCATCCAAGCTAGGCTTGGGATGCGTCCTGATGCAGAGGGGTAGGGTCATTGCGTATGCGTCTCGACAGCTGAAGACATATGAGGAGAATTACCCTACTCACGACCTTGAGCTAGCTGCAGTTATTCATGCCTCGAAGATATGGCGTCATTACCTCTACGGGGCCACCTGTTAGATCTTCACAGACCACAAGAGTCTGAAGTACATATTCACTCAGCGGGAGTTGAATAACCGCTAGAGGAGATGGCTAGAGCTGATTAAGGACTTTGACTTAGAGATCCTTTATCATCCGGGGAAGGCGAATGTGGTCGCCGATGCCCTTAGTAGGAGGACACCTCGCGAGGCTGCGATTGCTAGATTGACTGTTCAGACCCAGTTGCAGAGAGATTTGATTTGGTTGGAGGTAGACATCCGGTTCCCCGATACTAACGGGCATTTGTCAGCAGTAGAGGTTTCACCGGATCTGACGGAAGAGATCCGGCAAAAACAGGAGGGTTGTCCAGCACTGACGAGGATCAGGGAGAGAATGTCCAAAGGGGAGGCACCACCGTTTGTGGTAGGTGTAGATGGGATTTTGAGGCGCCAGGAGGGCATATATGTACCCTCTGACAGAGAGTTGAGGCAGCGTATACTACAGGAGGCCCATTCTACACCTTACTCCGTCCACCCCGGCGCCAGTAAGATGTATCAAGATATACGACGATCTTATTGGTGGGGCGGGCTCAAGCCCGACGTGGCTAAATATGTAGCCCAGTGTGCAACCTGTTAGCAGGTCAAGATTGAGCACCACAGGCCCGGAGGAGAGCTCCAACCACTTCCGGTTCCACAGTGGAAGTGGGAGGACATTTCCATGGACTTCGTTACTGGCCTGAGGTTGAGTAGAGGCTTTGATGCGATATGGGTTGTAGTGGATCGGTTGAATAAGACGGCACAATTCATTCCTATTAAGGAAACGTGGCCGGTGTCTCGTTTAGCCGAGGAGTTTACCCGACAGATTATGAGGTTCCACGGAGTGCCGAGGACGATCATTTCAGATAGGGATGGGCGTTTTACCTCGAGGTTCTGCCAGCAAGTACACGCCGCCTTAGGAACGAGCTTACAGTTCACCACGGCATACCATCCTCAGATGGACGGGCAGTCTGAGAGGACTATTCAGACCCTTGAGGACATGTTGAGGGCGTGTGTGCTTGATTAGGGGCAGGTATGGCCCGACCACCTCCCTTTGGTGGAGTTTTCTTATAACAATAGTTAGTATGCGACTATTGGAATGGCTCCTTACGAGGAACTATATGGGCGGAGGTGTCGTACACCTTTGTGTTGGGATGAGCCTGGGAGGATGAGTGGGGTAGCGCCAAAGCAGGTGCAGGATGAGATGGCTCGGGTAGCATTGATCCGAGAGCGGATGTTGACTACACAGAGCCGTCAGAGATCTTATGCTGATAAGAGGCGCAGGCCTCTGGAGTTCAGGGTTGGCGCCCAGGTATGGTTGAAGGTATCACCGACGAGGGGTGTTCGACGCATCGGCATTAAAGGGAAGTTGAGTCCCCGATATGTCGGCCCCTTTGAGATCCTAGAGCGGATAGGAGAGGTGGCTTATAGATTGGCATTGCCACCCCGATTGGAGGGAGTCCATCCAGTTTTCCATGTATCTCAGTTGGGAGAGTATGTGCATGACCCGAGACACATAGTGAGCCATGACGACCTAGTGGTCGAGCCGGATCATACATTTCCTGAGCACCCGATCGCAGTTTTGGAGAGAGGTATGAGACGCCTTCGATCGAAAGTAATACCCATGTTGAGAGTAAAGTGGTCGAGACGAGGGATTGACAAGGCCACTTGGGAGACGGAGGATAGTATCCGGCGGAACTATCCCGAGTTTTATGCGGATCTAGAGACGTCTATAAGACTGTCAGGTAGTTCTACATCCTTGTTTGGTTACTTTTAGTGATTGTATCTGTGATATGTTTGATGTGCTTGTGTGTGAACCATAGGTGTCTGGATTTAGTAACTTTTTAGTCATAGGGCGTGCTTACGTTTATGATCTTGAGAACTACCCTACGTTTCGGGACGAAACTTATTTTGAGGGGGATCTGATTTAACGACCATTTTTTTTCGTTACCCTTTGATAAGGTTAGAGAAGTTTAGAAAAGGAAATTAAATTTTAGTGAGACTAGGACATACCAGTTTATTTATAGAAGTCGTTTAATTAAGTACCTTGTCCTAAGTTTCAGGACGAAACTTATTTTAAGGGGGTACTGATGTAATATCCGGAATTTTTATTCCGTCTAATTCCGCCGTTGACGGTTTCCCTTTCTATCTAGTATCTCTTCCTTCACAAATTTCATTATTTTAGGTAGAATTTAATTCACATAAAATGATAAAACTATATCAAGCTCTAATCCTTATAATTATCTATTATTTTATGTAGAATTTTATTCACATAAAATGATAGATTTATATCAAACCCTAGTTATTATAATTCATTCTTATCGATGACAAGCCGTGACGAGATCATGACAAGCTGTGACGAGACCATGACTAAGTTGAGACGAGGCCATGACAAAGCCCGACAAATCTGTGACAAACTCATTCATGGGCCTGACAAGGCCATGACGAGTTTTGACAGATTTTTGACAAGCAATTCAGCCCATCTTTCTTGCATGTTTCAGCCACTATTATTACCTTAACTTCAGCCCAGCTTGACTTCGAGCCCAGCCTGCAGCAGTCCAGGAGAGGCTGGTTACGAGCCCATTAACAGCCCTCTCCAGCCCAACACGTTCAACCTGCAGCAGTCCAGGAGAGGCTAGTTACGAGCCCATTAACAGCCCCCTCCAGCCCAACACGTTGAGCCCCCTCCAGCCCAACGTTCAGCCCTCTCCAGCCCAGCGTTCAACCCCTCTCCAACCCAGTATCTTGCATCTGTAACCGCTTCATTAATCGTTCAGCAGGAGGGTAACAACCGGCCTTCTCCTTCCTTCTCTTCTCCATGTAACGGCTGTTGAAGACCCTTCTGTAACAGCCGGTTTTAACGCGGCATTGACACTCCTTTACTTCTACAGCAGCACTTTTGATTTTCTTCCATCTTCTGTCATGCTCAGAACAACGTTTTGCATCGCCTCTCTCTAATCTCTTCAACGTTGTAGCAATCAACAACCAAGGAAGGGAGGGTTACGTTCCAGCGTCTCAACAGCAACCATCTTTTGCGTGCCCAGAAAGACGAACAAGAGCAGTCCAGCGGCTGAGCCATCCAGCAGTGCAGCCACGTCTGGGAGCCTCTTTCTGCATAGGTGAGTTCTAAACCGAATTTTTCTTACCCTATGTGCGCCCAAAACTAGCTGCTGATCGTGTTACTTTATGCTGAAGACTCGAGTCTTCTTAGATCAAGCGTACAGCAGCCAACTTTGTCTTAGCCCTGTAGTCAGAGGTTTCCGAAGCCAAGGTTAGGAGAGATCATTGGTGTACGGTTTCTTCAACAACTTGCAAGTAGTGAGTAAGCACTTCCGTTTTTCCTTTTGACAGTGATGTCTTCTATTATAAGACCGTTAGGATAGATTGGAGTGAGTGTTCTGGATAGGAGAGAATAAGGGACTGCTGTAAAGGATTTATTTTAATTATTTCTTTCAGTTTTGAAGTTGAAGACTACCCGCTGTTGTGAATCAATGTGAAAGAGTTTCGTAGAAGATCCACCGTTGAAATTTTAATAGATAATAGGTAGATATAAGTAGTTTACAGTTATAAAATTTGAGAAGAAATGAACGGTCGGATTGAAAGTTCTAGGGTCTCAAAGTGGAGTAGTTGAGCTGTTTTTCCAGCAGTAAATTTTGACTAAGTATGGGAACATTTGTAGTGTAGTAGCCAACTTTAAAGATTTTTGTAGGAATAACGATTGAACAGTTTTAAGAAATTCTTTCTCCTATGAGTAGATTAGATATCATAGATAATTTAGAAATTTATTTTAGAATTTTTATAAGTTTATTTTAATTTCATATTCGGAACTGTAGTTGGACCTTAGTGACTTTTCGGGAAATAGAAAATGGGTAATTTTTCTAGTTGTTACCTAAAATCATCCTAGGGAGTAGAATATGATTAGTTAGCCTCAAGTAACAATGTAAGTACATTTTACGGGTTTTTGGAAGTCTCGGAACCAAGGGTAAAATAGTCAATTTACCTTAAATAAACACTGTAATAACTTCTGCACATAGAATCGTACATCTTAGGAGTTTTAGACTTCTAAGTATCCAAGGAAAAGTGTTGACCCACGTGCCTCCTTTGACAGGCAACTGAGTTCCTGCAGCTACTAATTTAGTGTTGTTAAGAGAGACGAGATTTAATTCTGTAAGTCCACTGACTTACTTAGCTAGCTTCTTGCATGTGTGTGATGTGTATGAGTGGTGTGTGATAGTTATGATAAATAACCAAACCGGAATAGGCCGACTGTAGTATATTATATAACTGACCCAAGTGTATGATAACGGGTCGTGACATCATCTGCCTAGCTCTTGCGAAAGTCTAGGAGGTTCCCTGCGACCAGCCCAGTCCGGTAGACAGTCACATGCATTAGTACCATTCCGCGTTGGTAAACGGGGACAGGGGCGAGGTTTGGGAATCCCTCGTGTCACAAAATAAGTATCATTAGTAATGACGTATCACTTAATTTAAAGATAATAAAAAGGAATGAGTGTTGCATGATGATTGCGTATGTTGTGTGTTTGTGCTTTTACCTTTATACTTATGCATAGAATGTTATCTAACGGTTTTATACCGCGGTAGTGGGCAGACGGGGTTCCGTGCATTATAGGACAGGACTGTTATATTTTATTTTATGACTATTGAGACTGATGTTGGTATTTCCGGTTTTTGAGACTTGGCTGTATTGTTTTCAGAATTTAGATTCTTTTTGTTTTCGCTCATATTATAAAACTCTTTGTTTTGCCTTTTTATTTGTGCCGTGTTGTAAGGTCCGATGAAGTTGTTGCCAGGCTAAGGGCCGGGACCCATTGTGAGGTCCCATCTCGTAGCATTTCGAGTCCTCTAGGATTCGGGTATTACACCACCTTCCGGTAGAGATGGAGCATAGAGCATATTGGGCTATAAGGTGGTTGAATTTTGACCTCAAGGAGGCCAGAGAGAAAAGATTGCTAGACATGAACGCTCTTGAGGAGATCCGGTTGGATGCCTATAAAAATGCCCGGATCTACAAGGAAAGGACCAAACGATGGCATGACAAGCGTCTGATCCCGAAGGAGTTGAGTGAAGGCGACCTTGTCCTTCTCTTCAACTCAAGGCTGCGGCTCTTCCCCGGAAAGCTAAAGTCAAGATGGACGGGTTCCTATGTGGTGAAGAAGATCTTTCCCCATGGAGCGGTTGAGATAGGAGGGGAGCATTGTGGAGATTTTAAGGTGAATGGGCATCGGTTGAAGAAGTATATCCCGGGAGCTCCGGTGGATATGATTGCCCCACTTCACCTAGAGTGAGACGCCCCCGAGATTGGTCAAGCTAATGACCTTAAAGAAGCGCTTGATGGGAGGCTATCCATTGGTAGACATCTTTCCCTTTTTTGTTTTTGTTATTGTTTTGATTTTTCTGTTTTTGTGTGTTTGGTGTGCCTTGTGTGTGTGCTAGAGTCTTGGTAGCATGGAAGCCTTGCATGGCATGTGGATGATGATGATGAGTCCCTCATCAATTATGGGTGGGGCGGACGCGGGACTTGGACGGCTAGCGGTGCCTAGCGCGGATCCCGACACCATAACGAACACCTTGAGCTCTCTACCATTGTTGATAGGATCATCCGCCATCAATCCACTTGA
Organism: Fagopyrum homotropicum; assembly: GCA_033239125.1. Lineage (NCBI taxonomy): Eukaryota > Viridiplantae > Streptophyta > Magnoliopsida > Caryophyllales > Polygonaceae > Fagopyrum > Fagopyrum homotropicum. The sequence goes on from BSWB01000005.1 coordinate 69,315,665, forward strand.
GTGAACCCAAATACCGAAGCAAACCATTTTTACATTGTGAGAACCGTCTTTCACTCTTTTTTATTTCATTTACACATTGGGGACAATGTGTTTCTAAGTATGGGGTGGGGTTTGCATGATCTTTTGCATGACTTGCATCTAGGATAGTTCAATATTGTCACATGTTTCATTATGTCTTGCATTGTACATACATATTTCGAAAAATCCAAACAAATCAAAAAATTTAAAAAATTTTAGTGCTTCTAAACTTGGGAATGACCCTTATGATGAGATTGTTTTGTGAATTGGCTATGGATGGCCTTATGTGTTAAATTGATAAATGCATATGTGGACTTGAAGTACTTATCTTGAATCCCATGTATGGATTGTGATTATGATGCTTGCCTTGATTGGATTGAGGATTGAAAGTCGAAATTGCATGCTAGTTCTTGTACATCATTTAGGAATGAGTGAGGCAATTCATCTTTCTCTACTTCTCGTCTTGATCATGTTGTTTGAGCACCTCAATTGATATAAATTTGACCTCTTTTGACCCATCCGGGAATAGGAGCATGTTAGTGTGTTGAGTGTGTGAAAAGCAAGTGTAGGGTGAAGTTGTTGATGAAAGAATGTTATGAATGAAGTGCTGAATTTGTTGTGAAAGTGTAGACAAAAATATAGGTTTAGGGACGTTGGTTTAAATGACGAGTAACTCGGCACCATTCACATAATCGGGTGTTTGTGCCTTTCCAAAGTCAAATAAACCGATAGTCCTAACGAGCTTTGGTATGTGTGCCCGGTGTGGATGCACCTCGAAAAATAAAAAAGCCCGAGGACGGCTAATCACCAAGGTTTCGGCTTTTGTACACCAATGCCATTGTCTCAAAAATAAGTGAAAGAAAAAGAAAAGAAAGGAAGGAAAAGATGGAGAAAATATACACTTGTGGGAAGTTGATAAAAATGTGAAGTTGTGAAGTTAGTTCCATTCCTGGATTAGCATCACATAGCCTAAAAAAATTTCCACCTAATCACAACGTTTCTTGACCTTTTATTTCACAAGCCCTTGTGACCTATTTGCATGTGTGTAAGACTTAGTGATCTAGATTGAATATGCTCATGATCATCTTGACTTCTCCATTTTTACATTTCATGCATGCTTTCGAGTTAAGTATAATTGTCTTTCCATTCCTTCACTTATTTGACACATGATTGGTTGTCCATTGCCATGAACATGACTATGAAGGTGATCCAATATTAGAAGCACAACTCTAAAAAGATTTTGTTCTTTTTCTACATGCATAAATCATGTCATCTCTTAGTCTATAGTTGGGGACTTGCTCGGGGACAAGCAAACCTTAAGTATGGGGTATTTTTGATAACACGATTTATGACTTAGGTTTAGGCACTCATCTGGATAGTTTTTCCGCTCGTTCATGCATGGTTTACACTAGTTCGTAACGATTTGCACTCAATTCATGTATTTTGTCGAGATAGACGTCTACACGGACTTTTGCATGCTTTGTAGGTATTTTAGGAGCTTTAGGAGCTTAATCGATACATTTGAGGATCATTCCTCGAGATGATACACCTTCGGACTCATTAGGAAGCAAGTTAGGAGCTAAGGAGGAAACATGGGACCTTGTTGGTGCATGCCATGCACCAAATCGTGACTTAATGATCCAAAACAAGCTGAGGCACCAAAACCATTGCCAATGGGACTTCCACGGCCGTGGAAATGGGTCGTGGTTTTCCCCAAACAGCTGTTACAGCTGTCCCACGATCTTCATGGCCGACTCTTGCAAATTTAGAGGATAAAAGATGGTCCTGCAAGGCTGTTAAGGGCAGACCCCTCACTCCCATTCTCTCCGACACTCTCAACAACAATATTCTCTCATTGGAAGATTGGATTGGAGCTACTATTGGAGAAGAAGAAAGGCTTCCATCGGAGAAGAAGAAGAAGCACACTAGTTCATAGTTCTATAGTCTTTTTGAGTGATTTTGAGTGAGCTTTGTGAAACGTTTTGCAAGGGTTTGTAAGAAACGATTCGAACCTTCTTTTGAAGGGTTGTAAGTCCTTCTTCAACCTTGATTTAGCTTTTTTTACTTGTTTCATTTGCTTAATCCATCTTTCATTTCATCTTCTTGCCATGGATTCTATGATTTTATGCTTGTTGAGTTGGATTGTTAAGATGCATGTTGTTGGATAAATAGATGCGATTCTAGGGTAAGGAAAAGATGGTTATGGCTTGGACTATGATAGAATAGACTTAAATGAGTACTTGGATGACTCTCTTGATTGAACCTAGTCACTGTTTAAAACCACGGTTGGATCTTACCATTCCACGGCCATGGAAAGGGATGAACAACCCGTAATTCTGACTAACTCGTTTGATTTAATAAAACTAAGTGCTAGGATGTTAGATGGTTGAAATCCTAGTGTTTTTTTGAGGTAAATCAATCCTAGGGTGACCTAGTGTTAGCAACTAAGTGTTAGAAGAGACCTACCCGGTGATTCTTGCTCTTAGATACCAAAGATGACAAACTCTAGGTAGTAGTGAGCCTCACAAGCCGCTATTGGACTGAATGTGCTAGGATAAGTGTTTAGGACTTGCCTTCCAGAGACTTACCCTGTAAGGAGAGGTTAGATCCCTAGATAACCATCCGGTTTGTGTAGATATCCCTACCTTAGGCTCCTAGAGACTTACCCGGTAATAGGATCTTAGGTACGGCACTAGTGGATCATGAGACCTACCCGGTAATTGACCCCACTTGCGAAACATTCACTCCCAACAAACTATAGTTAATCCAAGGAATGATTAGATAGCTTGAGTCCTATGCCATAACCGGAATTTCCAACCCCTAGAATCCGTTTTTCTCTCTTTGATCACATATTTCGTGTTTGCTTTGCTTGTTTGTGTATATTTGCTAGATCCTTAGTTTGTTTTGCCTTATTATATCCCTGTGATCCTTGATTGATCAGCACACAAAACCAATCCAAAAACATTGAGATTTTCACAGTGGATCCTGACCCTACAAAACGTCCCGTACATTGCGGGTTCGCTAGGAGTTAGGAAAAGTATAACGAGTATAAATTTAAGACTTTTGCGTGTCACGTTCTTAGCGTAACATAACTCCCAAAATCCAGGGGACTCAGGGCGCCACAGTGGGCTTGGATCTCACAGTGGATCCTGACCCTAGCCTGACAACAAGTTCACTGGACCTTACAACATGGCACCGACAAATATAAAACATATTTATAAAATTGTATAACTATAGAACAAAATGGTAAACCAACATAGCCGACTATAAACAACAACGTCATCACACAGGAGGTAACAAAAGATCATCCTCACGCAGGAGGGAAAGGTACACAACCCTCAAAAGTCCTACATCCTATGTACGAGAGGTCCTCGACCTTCCACTCTGCTAGATCACTCAGCAGCACGCCTATCTTGTGGGGCATCAACAACATGGTAATAAACCATTAGCTAACAATACAAATGTAGAGTAATGCATAAGCACAAACACAATCATGTAAGGATACACACATCAGCATGAAATCACACATTTACCCATTTTATCATCTTTATATAATAGTCATTCACTCAAGTCGTATATATATATACATACATATATATATATATATATATATGAAAGTATGTGACACGAGGACTGATACATCACCGCCTTTGAGTGCTATATCTTGCTGTACGAGTATCGGTCACACAATCCGTGTACCCTATGGGATTGGATTGCGCCCTTCTTGTAAACCAGACTGGTCTGACGTCAGAGAACCTCCCAAACTCTACTACGGCATGAAAGGGAAAGGTTATCATAGCCACGCAGTGGGGCAGTCAATAAAACATAGGCGGTATAAAGACAACTCATGCTATCATAGCAAACATATAAAGCACACACCACTCATGTAAACACTCAATATAAGGATGGTAGCTAAGTAAGTCCTACGGACTTACCTCAACCTCGTATAAAGATCAACCAGAATCAACCTCCAATCCCGAGAGAGGGGCACTGCCTAATAATAAGGCATAGAAAGATATCAACCTCTATTCATCAAAGGGGTCCCACCTAGACCGAAAGGGATCCATAGGATCATCCTTTACCTAACCTCACAACCTCAACCAACATCAACCCAATTCCTTAAAGCCTTACAAGGCATAAACCGATCATAACCTCATCAAAACACAACCTCACACATCTAGCATGATCCTATACACTCACACTAGGAAAGGAGAGAACAAAGGCATCTGCTAGGTTCTTCTCTTGGTTCAAAGGGAACCATAGGATCATCCTCTACCTAACCTCACAACCTCAACCAACATCAACCCAATTCCTTAATGCCTTACAAGGCATAAACCGATCATAACCTCATCAAAACACAACCTCACACATCTAGCATGATCCTATACACTCACACTAGGAAAGGAGAGAACAAAGGCATCTGCTAGGTTCTTCTCTTGGTTCAAAGGGAACCATAGGATCATCCTCTACCTAACCTCACAACCTCAACTAACATCAACCCAATTCCTTAATGCCTTACAAGGCATAAACCGATCATAACCTCATCAAAACACAACCTCACACATCTAGCATGATCCTATACACTCACACTAGGAAAGGAGGGAACAAAGGCATCATAAGGTAAGCCTAGAAGCAACACAGACCTCCTGAAGCAAGAGAAGAACCTAGCTGATGCGGGTGGGCGTAGGGGCGGATCACAGGTGGCGCAAGGGTGGTTCCTGGCCGGCGTTGGGGCGGCTGGACAGCAGAGGTACCAGTTCAGCCCCTTTCTTCACTTCTTCCTTCAATTCTTTTACTCCTTCTTCACTCCAACATAAACATACATACAAAACATACATATATATATACATCAACACAAGCAAAACATGGCTGAAGCATGATCCAAGCCTAAGAAACCTAAGCTAACTAAAGAAAGATAGGAAAAGAGGTAAGAAGTTGAAAGAAGGGATGGAAGCCATGAAAGCTCACCAAGCTGAAGGCCCAGAAGCTCAACACATCACCAAAACGTCCTCAAGCCGGCTCATAAGGCTCAACAACCATAAACATCATCAAAACCAAGCACAACTCTCACAAACTCAACCAAAACTCAAAGAAGATCTACGATGATCCAAGTGAGAAGAGACGAGAAGAAGAAGTACGCAAGTGAGAGATGAAGATGAAATGATGAACCCTCATCAGAAGGAAAGAGATGAAGGTTATAAAGGATGAAAAGAGTAAAGCACGAGTCAACGAGTCAAAGAAAATGGCTGCAGAAACACAGAGCCGCATGGGCGGCCCAGGCAAACCACAGGGGCGCCTACTGGGTCACGCAGGGGCGGTCTAGGCATAAACTGGGTCCTCAGCAACTCAGCAACTAGGTTCTTACATCTCACCCCCGTAAAAACAAGTTTCGTCCCGAAACTTTCAAAATTCCAAATCCTCTCGGACCCATAAGCCGAGGTATAGCTCTCTCTCTCTCTCTCTATTAGAGGTATCACAGCTCCGCTCAGAAGGTCATAACCTAAATATAAATTCTATACCCTCAAACACCAACATGGAGGAATCATCAACTCCAGAAAACAAAGTCATAACGCTACCCATAGGCGTAGAGGAATCACATCTCTCGCCATACCATATCACAAGGCATAGAGGAAGTACATCTCTAGCCAAAACATAATCATATACAACACGGAGGAATAACATCTTCACTGAACTATGTCCACCAAAGTAGCATGGAGGAAAGAACCATCTCCAGCTGAATCCTAATCAACTGAGATGCATGGAGGAAAGAACCATCTCCAGCTATAACATACATCATGCTAGCACAACAAGATCTAATAAGATCAAAAAACACATCATAACTAGCATTGAATAACATATCAAGGCATGTAAGCATATTAGCACATAATGACATACTCACCAAGATAGCACTAAGATCTACTCATCGACCCTAGGTGCATCTATCTAAGCATAGAACTCTAGATAGTTCCTTTGGATACTATCCTCAGTCTCCCATGTTGCCTCCTCAGATCCACGTCTCGACCACTGTATCCTCATCATAGGAATGTCCTTCGAACGCAGGCGTCTCACACCTTGTTCTAAGACTGCAATAGGATGCTCAACAAAGGTGTGGTTTGGCTCAACCACCATGTCATCATAACTCACAAAGTGCCTCCGATCTGGTATATACTCTCTCAGCTAAGACATATGGAACAAAGGGTAAGCACCCTCTAATCTCGGAGGCAATGCTAATCTATAGGTTGCCCTCCCAACTCTATCCAGTATCTCGAAAGGAGCGACATATCGGGGATCCAACTTCCCCTTTATGCCAAAACGTCTAACGCCTCGCGTCGGAGATACTCTCAACCAGACATGAGCTCCTACCCTGAACTCTAGAGGCCGACGCCTCTTGTCTGCATACGACTTCTAGCGACTTTGTGCAGACAACATCCTTTCTCTAATCAGCGCTACTTGAGCTATATCATCCTAAATATGCTCTGGCGCTATCCCACTAATACCGCTAGGCTCATCCTAGCATAAAGGTGTACGACACCTACGTCCATACAGAGCCTCATAAGGAGCCATCCTAATAGATGCATGCCCGCTGTTGTTGTATGAGAACTCAACAGGTGGGAGGTAATCACACCATCCTTGTCCCCAATGCAACACACAAGCTCGCAGCATATCCTCCAAGGTCTGGATGGTCCTCTCACACTGGCCATCTGTTTGGAGGTGAAATGCAATCGTGAAGTGTAGACTCGTCCCCAAAGCAATTTGAATCTGCTGCCAAAATCTCGAGGTAAACCGTCCATCTCAGTCAGATACGATCGTCCTCGGTACACTATGGAGTCTCACTATCTGTCAAGTGTACTCCTCAGCTAATCTGCTCACTGGCCACGTCTCTCTGATAGGAATGAAATGTGCCGTCTTCGTCACTCTATCAACAATAACAAATAGCATCAAAACTCCTGCTGGGCCAAAAACCAGTCACAAAGTCCATGGAGACGTCCTCCCGCTTCCATTGCGGTACTGGTAGTGGATGGACTCACCTCTAAGTCTGCAATGCTCTATCTTCACCTGCTGACAGGTCGCACACTGAGCCATAAATCTAGCTACATCGGGCTTCAACCCTCCCCACCAATATGAATGTCTCACATCATGGTACATCTTACTCGTACCTGAATGTACAGAGTAAGGTGTACAATGGGCCTTCTATAAGATCCTCTGTCTCAACTTTGCATCTGCACGTACACAGATGCGGTCATGGCGCCTCATCACTCCATCTGCTCCAATAGAGAATTGTGGCGCCTCTCCACGAGACATCCTCTCTCTGATCCTCGTCAAGGTCGGGCAAGTCCCCTACTTCTATTGGATCTCATCCAACAGACTAGGTAAAACCTCTAAAGCATGTAACTAGGTATCCTCATCAGGAAACTGAATGTCCATCTCTAGCCAAGCTAGATCCCTCTGAAGCTGAGGTTGTATAGTCAATCTCGCAATCGCCTTCTCTTGAGGCGTCTTCCTGCTCAAGGCGTCAGCTACAAAATTCGCCTTTCCAGGATGATACAAAATATCAAGGTCAAAGTCCTTGATCAACTCAAGCCATCGACGCTGGCGGTTATTAAACTCCCGCTGTGTGAAAATATACTTCAAACGCTTATGGTTTGTGAAGATTTGACAAGTAGCACCATACAGGTAATGTCTCCAGATCTTCAAAGAATGAACTACCGCTGCCAACTCGATATCGTGAGGCGGGTAGTTCTTATCATACGTCTTCAGCTATCTAGACGCATAAGCGATCACTCTGCCTCTTTGCATCAGTACACATTCTAAGCCTATCTTGGATGAATCATTGTGGACCACAAAATCATCAGATGCCTCTGGCTGTGCCAAGACACGAGTAGAAGTCAAGCATCCGGGTAGGCCAAGAAAGCTACGCACTTCCTTCACGTTGGTCGGTATCGTCCATGCAGCAACAGACTCGATCTTCGCCGGATCAACCATAATCCCATCAGCGGAGACGATATGCCCAAGGAAAGTAACCTCAAACATCCAGAACTTGTACTTCGAGAGCTTGGAATACAGCTCTCTATCCCTCAAAATCTGTAAAACCGTCCTTAGATGACCGACATGCTCCTCTCTACTACGAGAGTATACCAAAATGTCATCAATAAAGACCACCACAAACTGATCAAGGAAGTCAATGAAAATACTATTCATCAACTCCATGAAAACTGCTAGGGCATTCGTCAGCCCGAATGACATCACTAAAAACTCATAGTGTCCATAACGGGTAAGAAATGCCGTCTTGTGCATGTCCTGCTCTCTCACTCTCATCTGGTGATATCTTGAGCGCAAGTCAATCCAGGAGAAAACTGTCGCTCCTTGAAGCTGATCAAGCAGATCATCAATACGAGGCAAAGGATACCTGTTCTTGATGGTCACCTTTTTCAACTCTCTGTAATCAATACACAGTCTCAACGATCCGTCCTTCTTCCGCACGAAGAGGACAGGTGCACCCTATGGTGAAACACTAGGGCATATGAAGCCCTTCTCAGCCAACTCCTCAAGTTGCCTCGTCAGCTCCAACATCTCAACAGGTGCCATACGATATGGGGCCTTCAAGATGGGTCTCGTACTAGGCTCTAACTCTATACTGAAATCCACACTCCATTGAGGTGGAAAGCTCGACGGCTCAACAAACACATCTGCAAGCTCGCAGACCACTGGTATGTCCACCAAAGCTGGACTCACTCCATCCTTTATGGCATAGCACCAGAAGGCATCACATCCCTGTGCTATTAGTCTAGCTTCTCGTACGACACTGATAAGGTCCCAACCTCAGAAGACCTTAATCTGACAAACCTTGGTAGAGACTGTAATAGTCCGTCTACCAACATCTAAAATTGCACGGTGTCTACGCATCCAATCCATACCTAGTACTACTTCTTCATGCATCAATGGCATGACTAAGAAGTCAACGAGCAAAACACGAGTCCCTAAACGAAGGGGACAACTACGTATCTCACGGGTACCTTTGACCCGGCTACCATCAGGTAACCCTATAGTAGAGGGTATCCCCTCTATAGTAGCTAAACTCATACGCTCAACACATGTATCAGAAATAAATGAATGCCTAGTACCAGTATCAAACAAAACTCTAACAAGTAAACCATGAAGTAGAATGATACCTGTAGCAGCCGCTGCAGGTGGATCCTCTCCACTCCTCAACTCAAAAGCTCCACCCTGAGCTCCTCAGGCATCTGTGGTACTCCCACCACGACCCCTACCTGTACTCGGCCCGGGAGCAGATTCCTGAGTAGATGGACGATCTGGGACTCTCTGATGTCCCTGTGTCTGCTACTGAGGTCTCCTCTGACCACCTCCCGCTACATTGGCAGGGGAAGAACCCTGTTGAGATGCAACTCCACCCTGCCTACAAAAGGCAGCTCGATGTCCTGGTCTACCACAAGTGTAACAAGTCACAACTGGTGTGGGACAATCTGGCTTCAGATGGCTAGGATCACCATAGTTGTAACACTGTCGTCCCTTGTCTACCGTCAGTGTAGACGAGGGGTAACTCTGACGTCTCAGGTCTTGTCTAGAACCAGATGCTCCTCCAACTCCACTAGTCTTCCTAGTATGCTGCCTCTTCTCAGACCGTTCCGTCTGAGAAGCTCTCCTCTGACTAACTCGCCCCTTCTCGTAAGTAGAAGACTAGTCCTCATAATCAGCTAGGGATTCGCAATGCAATCCCGCCATGTATGAACGCGTGATCTCCCTCAGACGACAAGAGAACAAATACACATGCTGGTCCTCAGATGGTGCATGTGGACCCAGCAAAGCTAACTCAGTCTAGAAGCGGCGGATGCCATCTGCAACAGGTACATCCTCAAAACCAGCCTCCACGAAGTTTTGTAGTTTCTCCCTCCTCAGTGGGGCACGGAAGCACTGATATCGAACCATGCTCCTCATGTGATCATAGTTGGTGGCTATGGTCCGTACAGTCCTCCAACACTGATGTGCAAGGTCACGGAATAGAGACTGCACTAGCTCTATCCGTCTATCCTCAAGACATGTGGTAGACCCTAAAGCTGAGTCTACATGTCCTATCCATTCCTCAGTCTGTAAACCTATCTCTCTTAAAAAGGGTGGTACTCCCTGCTAATGAAATGCCTTCAACCAGGCATTAGGTCGAGGCCCTCTAGTCTCCTCTACAACTCGAATAGTCTCAACAGCACGTGCCGGCATAGTTGGCACCTGTGTGGCTCCATGAGACATCTCAGAAGATCCCTCGTTCCCTGGTAAATCTGGGGCTCGTCTGCTAGCTCTGACAGTCTCCTCAAAACGTTTGAGGTACTCTCTAAACTCTGGTCCTCCCATGGAGACATGATCCGCGTCATCAGACTAGACTCGAAAACGTTTGAGGTACTCTCTAAACTCTTGTCCTCCTCAAAACGTCTCCTAGATCCACCACTCCTCGTCTTTGGGACGACACTCTCTGCGACCTCCTCATTTACCTCCTGCACTACTGGTGGATCAGCAGCAGAAACTAGTCCCTCACCTACCACACCCGGAGGAAGGGGTGGTCTACCTCTACCTTTGCCTACAGTGGTAGTAGATCTAGTCCAAACCATCTGTGGGGTATGCACACCTAACTTATAAGGCTCTATATAGGCCATATGTATCGATATATATATACTTAACACATACACAAACATAGTCCACTATACATATATACACAAATCAACACTATAGAGATCCATAGTAGAAGTGGCGAGTTCTCGTACATTCTAACCCAAACCAAATTTAAAACCAAAAACACATTGAAAACGTCAAACCCCTTTTGGGTTCTGTTTATTTTACCTATCAAACCTCATTGTAGGTAGCAAGTGCCATTGTTTTCAACCTAAGGCTCTGATACCAACTCTGTAACGCCCCAAATCCGCGGGACTCGGGGCACCACATTGGGCTAGGATCTCACAATAGATCCTGGCCCTAGCTTGACAACAAGTTCACTAGACCTTACAACATGGCACTGACAGATATAAAACAAATACATAAACTATATAAACTGTACAACCAAAGGGTAAAACAACATAGCCGAGTAGAAACAACAACATCCTCACACAGGAGGGAAATGTAAACAACCCTCAAAAGCCCGACATCCTATGTACGAGAGGTCCTCGTCCTGCCACTCTGCTAGATCACTCAACATCACGCCTATCCTGTGGGGCATCTAGAACATGGTAATAAATCATTAACAAACCATACAAATATAGAGTAATGCATAAGCACAAACACAATCATGTAAGGATAAACACTTCAGCATGATATCACACATTTACCCATTTTATCATCTTTATATAATAGTCATTCACTCAAGTCGTATATATATATATATATATATATATATATATATATATATATATATATATATATATATATATATATATATATATATATATATATATATATATATAAATGAAAGTATGTGACATGAGGACCGATACATCCCGCCTCTAAGTGCTATATCCAGTTGTACGAGTAACGGTCATCCAATTTGTGTACCCTATGGGAGTGGATTGCGCCCTTCGAGTGAACCAGACTGGCCTGACGTCAGAGAACCTCCCAGACTCCACTATTGGATGAAAGGGAAAGGTTATCATAGCCACAGAGTGGGGTAGTCAATAAAACATAGGTCGGTATAAACGACAACTCATGCTCTCATAGCAAACATATAAAGCACACACCACTCATGCAAACACGCAATATAAGGATGGTAGCTAAGTAAGTCCTACGGACTTACCTCAACCTCGTATGAAGATCAACAAAAAGCAACCTCCAATCCTGAGAGAGGGGCACTTCCTAATAACAAGGGATAGAAAGATATCAACCTCTATTCATCAAAGGGGTCACACCTAGACCCAAAGGGATCTGTAGGATCATCCTCTACCTAACCTCACAACCTCAACCACCATCAACCCAAGTCCTTAAAGTCGTACAAGGCATAAACCGATCATAACCTCATCAAAACACAACCTCACACATCTAACATGATCCTATACACTCACACTAGGAAAGGAGGGAACAAAGGCATCCTAAGGTAAGCCTAGAAGCAACACACACCTGCTGAACCAAGAGAAGAATCTAGCTTATGCGGGTGGGTGTAGGGGCGGATCACAGGTGGCGTAGGGGCGGTTCCTAGCCGGCGTTGGGGCTACTGTAGTGTGGCGTAGGGGCGGCTGGACACCTGAGGCACCACTTCCGCCCCTTTCTTCACTTCTTCATTCGATTCTTTTACTCCTTCACTCCAACATCAACATACATACAAAACATACATATATATACATCAACACAAGCCAAACATGGCTGAAGCATGATCCAAGCCTAAGAAACCTAAGATAACTAAAGAAAGATAGGAAAAGAGGTAAGAAGATGAAAGAAGGGATGGAAGCCATGAAAGCATACCAAGCTGAAGGTCCAGAAGCTCAACGCATCACAAAAATGTCCTCAAGTTGGCTCACAAGGCTCACCAACCATAAACATCATCAAAGCCAAGCACCACTCTCACAAACTCAACCAAAACTCAAAGAAGATCAAAGATGATCCAAGGGAGAAGAGAGGAGAAGAAGTACGCAAGAGAGAGATGAAGCTGGAATAATAAACCCTCATCAGAACGAAAGAGATGAAGGTTGTAAAGGATGAAAAGAGTAAATCACGAATCAACGAGTCAAACCACAAAGCCGCTGGGGCGGGCTAGACAAATGGCAGGGGTACCTACTAGGTCACGTAGGGGCGGTTTAGACATAAACTCGGTCCTCAGCTCACCCTCTCAGCAACTCAGCAACTAGGCTCTTACAATATATATATATATATAATTAGACTATATAAGCCTTGTGTGCATAATACTACCAACATATCATGCCACATGTATAAACTCCTATAACTATAAAGACCATGCCATCACAATATCATACCAAGTCCATCATGCATAACGACAATCCACATATACAACAAGTCCAAAACAACTTACAATCAAACCTAATTCCATAGTCCAAAACATCCTAAGTCCACAAGTTCATATATATATAAATAATAGTCAATAACTACGTCGTCGAGGTCCACGGAGGAAGTGGTGGTCCTGTACATACTACCCCAACTGACTCATGCATATGAATTTTGAAAACGAAAAGTCAGAACCCGTGGGGTTTTGTTTATTCCTCATTCGGCCTTTAGAAGGTTGCGAGTTTCATTGTTCTCAACCTAGGGCTCTAATACCACTTTGTAACACCCCGAATCCGCGGGATATCGGAATGCTACGGGCGAGACCTCACAATGGGTCCCGACCCTTAGCCTGACAACAATTTCACCGCACCTTTCCAACAAGGAACAAATAAAGGCCAAATCCGAAAACAAGTTGAATGCAATGATATGATTCCCGAATACAACAAAAGGAAAGACATCAACCTTCTATACAAAAACGCCAAGAATACACATATATACAACAATAATACATGGACTCAAATCCCCAAACTCGACCTATGATGTACGGAATCCTGGTTGTCCACTCCTCCGGATCACTTGGCCACACCTAACTTGCACGTCAACTACAAGAATCGGTATAAAACCGTTAGCTCACATTCTAGGAATTAGAAAGATAGCAAGGGCACAAACATACACAGAAGCAAACATAACACATCATGCACATAAGCATACACATCCGGTTCTTATTCTCTTTTTAGGTTATTCTATTTCTAATTCCATTCGTTTAAAGTGTGACAGGAGAGTCTTATAACTCTCACCTCTGTCCCCATGTAACCAATAGGAATGATGCGGCGCTCAACCCGTATAACCTGAGGGAGTGATGAAGAAGCCTGCTCATATACCATGTATGGCCTGGTCGCAGAGATCCTCCCAGTCTCCCTCGGGAGCTAGGTAGTGATGTCACCTCCCGATAATAATAACAACAATGGGCAAACTGATAACACGATTTATGACGTAGGTTTAGGCACTCATTTAGATAGTTTTTCCGCTCATTCATGCATGGTTTGCACTAGTTCGTGTCGATTTGCACTCAATTCATGTATTTGTCGAGATAGACGTCTACACGGACTTTTGCATGCTTTGTCGGTATTTTGGGAGATTTAGGAGCTTAATCGATACATTCGAGGATCGTTCCTAGAGATGACACACCTTCGGACTCATTGGGATGCAAGCTAGGGGCTAAGGAAGACACATGGGACCTTGTTGGTGCATGCCTTGCACCAAATTGTGACTTTATGATCCAAAACAAGCTGAGGCACCAAAACCACGGCCACTGGGACTTCTACGGGCGTGGAAATGGGCCGTGGTTTTCCCCAGACAGTTGTGACAGCCGTCCCACGATCTTGATGGCCGACTCTTGCAATTTGTTGAGGATATAAGGTGGTCCTGCAGGCTGTTAGAGAGGGAATCCTCACTCCCATTCTCTCCCACACTCTCAACACCACATATTCTCTCATTGGAAGATTGGATTGGATCTACTCTTGGAGGAGAAGAAAGGATTCCATTGGAGAAGAAGAGAAGAACACACCATTCTTAGTTTTTCATCGTTTTGAGGGAGATTTGTGAAGTCGTTTTGCAAGTGTTTGTAAGAAACGATTGAATCTTCTTTAGAAGGGTTGTAAGTCCTTCTTGAACTCATATTCAGCTTGGTTTTCTTTGTTCTACTTGTTCATCTCTATTTTACTTCATTCTCTTGATATGGATTCCATGATTTTATGCTTGATGACTTTGATTGTGATGATGCTTGTTGTTGGCTAGATAGATGTGATTCTAGCGTAAGGAAGTGATGGTTATGGATTGGACTATGATAGGATGGACTTAGATATACCTTTGGATGATTCGTTTGCTTCAACCGAGCCACTGTTGGAAACCACGGTTTGTTCTTGCAAGTCCACGGCCGTGGAAAGGGATGAACAACCCGTGGTTCTGACTGACTCATTTGATTTGATGAATCTAAGTGCTAGAATGTTAGATTGTTGAAATCCTAGTGTTTGTTGAGCTAAATCTATCCTAGGGTGACCTAGTGTTAGCAACTAAGTGTTAGAAGATACCTACCCGGTGATTCTTGCTCTTAGATACAATAGATGACGAATTCTAGGTATTAGTGAGCCTCACAAGCCGCTATTGGAATGAGTGTGCTAGGATAGGTGTTTAGGACTTGCCTTCCCGAGACTTACCCGGTAAGGAGAGGTTAGATCCCTAGAATACCATCCGGTTTGTGTAGATATCCCTTCCTTAGGCTCCTAGAGACTTACCCGGTGATAGGGCCTTAGGTGCGGGATTAGTGGATCATGAGACCTACCCGGTGATTGACCCCATTTGAGAAACATTCCTTCCCAACATACTATAGTTTACCCAAGGTTTATTAGAAGCTTGAGTCCTATGCCATAACCAGAATTTCCAACCCCTAGAATCCGCTTTTCTCTCTTTGATCACATATTTCGTGTTTGTTTGTTTATTTGTGTTTTAGCTTGATTCCTTAGTTTGTTTTGCCATATTATATCATTGTGATCCTTGATTGATCACCACACAAAACCAAAAAAAAACATTGAGATTTTCATTTATTTGTTTCTTTCATCTTTTCTTAGCCTAGATCAACACTATCCTTAGTCACTAATCGATTCAATTTCACCTCAGTCTTTGCGTTCGACCTCGGAATACTATTACTACAAAACATCCCGTACACTGCGGGTTCGCTAGGAGTTAGGAAAATTTATTCGAGTTGTAAATTTAAGACTTTTGCGTGCATCAACTCCTAGACGTAATAAGTTTTTGGCGCTGTTGTCGGGGACTAGGTTAAGATTGAGTCGTTGTTTGTGATTGTTTATAGTGTAGGTCTTTCTTGTTGCTTTTGATCTCGTTTGGTTTGTGTCTTTGCTTTTCAGAACATCTCTCACTCTTTAGGTGCATACGAGGATCTTGTGGCAAGGATTTAGCTCCATTCGATCCCGAACCGGAGAAAACCCTTAGATCTAGATCCAAGAGCATTAGAAAGGGAAAAGAGATGGCCGGAAGAGATCTCCAAGCTGAGTTAGATGAAGCTTTAGAGTAAATTAGGGTAAGGGATGAGGCCTTGGAGATTGAAAGGAGACTTGCCAATGAGAGGCAAGAAGCAACTAGGAGGGAGATTGAAGAGATTAGGCAAGCTCTTGTGCAAAGAGAGCTTAATCGTCCACAACCTCCACCTCCACCACAACCGCAGCCGGCGGTCAATATTCGGATTGTGCCCATTGCTATTGAAGAGCCACAAACGTTAGGGCAACGTATGGATCCGGCACAAAGAGCACACCGTCCGGGTGTGAACTTAGGAGATCTCGCAGCCCATGATTACGAGCTCTGTCCTCAAGTTCTACAAATGATCCGGCATAATCAATTTGGAGGGATGGAAGGAGAGTCTCCTCATCAACACTTGATGAACTATGAGATCTTGATGGAGACTCTAAGACCGCCTAGATTAGAGAGCAACAACCATAAGCTTAGGGCTTTTTCCTTCTCACTTAAGGATAAATCCTTGGCTTGGTATCAATCTATTCCACAAGGGCGAGTGAGTACTTGGGAGGAGATGACAACCGAGTTTTTGACAAAGTTCTTCCCACCTTCCAAGACTACCAAATTAAGAGGGAAGATCAATGCCTTTGTGATGAAGGATAAAGAAAGCTTATTCAAGTCTTGGGAGAGGTTCAAAGACCTTCTCCTAGATTGTCCCCACCATGGTATACCGAAAATAGAGCTTTTGGAGATCTACTTCAAAGGACTTGATGAAGATAGCCAATTCAAGCTTCAATCTCTTTCCGGTGGGACTTTCATGGAAAAGAATGTGGATGAAGCTTGGGAATTTGTAGAGAAACAAGCTTTGGTGATTGAGAAGTACTCCCATAGGAAGAGTGATGGGAGGAAAGCAGGAGCATATGAGGTGAATGAAGTCACCATGAGTAATTTCAAGCTTGATGCAATCAACAATGGGCTGAAATCTTTGAGGAAGTTGTGTGCTACAACTTTGAAGAATCAAGCAACACCTCAAGTACAAGTGCAAGCAAACTTGTCTTCCAAGGAGGAAGATGTGAACTACATGGGAAGGGGCAATTACAACAATTATCAAGGCCCAAGGAACTTCAACAACAACCGGCAATTCAACAATTACGGGCCAAACCACAACCATCCCGGGTTTTCCTATTCTAACTTGGATGGTGCCTTCAACCCTCCCGCTTCCACAAGCGCAGCTCCTCCACCAAAGGCTTCACAAGAACCTCCACCCGGATTTACTCAACCTCCAAAGGATAGAACCGAGATGATGTTTGAGGAATTACTTGGAAGGTTGAGTGGACATGAAAGCACAGTGACTTCAATTTCTAAGGCTCAAAAGGTGTTGGAAGCACATGTGTTCCAAAAGGCGGGTGAAGCTCATAGAGATCCGGGAAAGCTTCCCGGAAGAACCGAAGACAACCCAAGAGGCCAAGTGTTGGCCATCACAACAAGGAGCGGGTTGAGCATGAAGGATCCCTTTCCTAAGGGAAGTGACGAGGGGAAGCAAGTAGTGGTAGAAGAAGAGCCATTGCAAGAAGATGGAGGCAAGAGCAAGGATGATGAGCCAACATATGTGACACCGCCTCCATACAAGCCACCACTACCGTTCCCACAATCACAAGCAAGGGCTCACTTGGACAAACACTTTGGTAAATTCCTTGAACTTATGTCTAAATTGCATATTAACATTCCGTTCATGGATGCTATTCTAGGAATGCCGGCATATGGCAAGTTTTTGAAGGAGATACTATCCAACAAAAGGAAGTTGGAGGAGTATGGAGAAGTGAGAATGACAAAGAGATCCTCGGAATTAATTCAAACCATGAAGGAGGAGATGCTTCCTAAGCTAAGAGATCCGGGATCCTTTTGTGTGCCAATTGGAGTGGGAGAAGTGAAGTATGAAGCTCTTTGTGATCTTGGGGCAAGTGTAGGCATTATCCCGCTTGCACTTTGCAACAAGGTTAGGCTAGGAGAGCCAAAGCCGGTCAAGATGACCCTTTACATGGTGGACCATTCGATCGCTCACCCGGTTGGAATATTGGACGATATACCGGTGCAACTAGGGAAGTTCTATGTGCCATAGACTTCGTTGTCTTGGACATCCCGGCGGACTATCCGGTTACGATCATCTTCGGGAGACCTTTCCTAGCCACTTCCGGATGTTTGGTGGATTGCAAAAACGGAATTCTCTCCTTCAACATTGGAGAAGAGAATATCAAGTTCAAATTATCCACAATGATGAAAGGGTCAGCCCTTGGTGAAGATGTGTTCAACATTGTCGAGCAAGAGGATTGTAGAGAAGTTGTGAGCTCAATCTTGATCAAGGACCCCTTGGATAAGGTTCTTAGCTTAAGTTTTATGGAGGAAGGAGATGAGGAGGCCTGCAATGAAGAAATCAAGGCTTTGGAAGCATTGGAAAAGGAGACAAGAGCTGAATTTGAAGCACACGAAGGTGTGCTGAATTTCTGCAAGAACCACGGCCTGGGGGAAGAACCACGCCTGTGGTTTTACCCGTGGAACTCTCTGGAGTGCTCTGAAGTGCTAGCTTTGCAAGTTCCACGGCCGTGGTTGTGCCAAAGCCCATGGTTTTGCCCGTTGTTTCTCCAAAAACTACATTGGTTGTTGATCAAGCTTTAAGGAGCCTTGAGGAGTCTTCCATGGCTTTGGATTCATCTCAACCAACATTGTATGGAGCATCTCCAATCGATAAAGGTCCTCCTAAACTTGAACTCAAACCCCTCCCCTCTCATTTGAAGTATGCTTTTCTTGGTGAGAATTCTACAAATCCGGTTATTGTGAATGCATCCTTGAATGATGATGAACTTGCTAGATTGTTGCATGAGTTGAGATTGCATACGAAAGCTATAGGATATACCATTGATGATTTAGTTGGCATTAAACTTTCTTTGTGCATGCATAAGATCTTAATGGAAGACAACCATAAACCTTCAATTGAACCTCAAAGAAGACTAAACCCTATCATGAGAGAAGTAGTCAAAAAAGAGATCCTTAAATTGCTAGATGCGGGAATCATTTTCCCAATTTCGGATAGTAAGTGGGTTAGTCCCGTGCATGTGGTTCCTAAGAAGGGTGGGATGACCGTAGTAACCAATGAGAATAATGAACTAATCCCAACTAGAACGGTTACGGGATGGAGAATGTGTATAGACTATAGGAAACTAATTGTTGCCTCTAGGAAAGATCACTTCCCTCTTCCTTTCATTGACCAAATGTTAGAGAGATTAGCTCAACATTCCCATTTTTGGCACTTAGATGGCTATAGTGGATTCTTCCAAATCCCTATTCACCCCGATGATCAAGAGAAAACCACATTCACGTGTCCTTGAGGTACTTTTGCATATAGGAGAATGCCATTTGGGTTGTGTAATGCACCCGCCACCTTTCAAAGGTGTATGATGGCCATCTTTTTTGAGTATATTGAAAACATCCTGGAAGTATTTATGGATGATTTCTCTGTTTATGGATCTTCATTTGATGATTGTCTAGCTAATTTGTCTTTCGTTTTGAAACGATGTGAGGAGACTAATCTAGTCTTGAATTGGGAGAAATGCCACTTCATGGTAAGTGAAGGTATTGTGTTGGGACACTTGGTGTCCAACCGTGGCATTGAGGTTGATAGGGCTAAGATAGAGGCGATAGAGAAGTTGCCACCACCTACCTCAGTGAAGGGGGTAAGGAGTTTTCTAGGCCACTTCATCAAGGATTTCTCTAAGATTTCTAAGCCTCTTACTAACCTACTAATGAAAGATGTTGAGTTTGTTTTCTCCAAGGATTGCCTTGAGGCTTTTTGTAGGTTGAAGAATGCTTTAATCTCCGCACCCATCATGCAACCGCCGGATTGGAGTTTACCGTTTGAGATCATGTGTGATGCAAGTGATGTAGCCGTTGGGGCTGTTTTGGGACAAAGAAAGGATGGGCTTACACATGCCATCTATTATGCAAGCAAGACGCTAGATGATGCCCATCTCAATTATGCTACCACCGAGAAAGAGTTTCTAGCGTTTGTGTATGCATTTGAGAAGTTCCGCTCGTATCTTGTTGGACCGAAGGTCATTGTGTATACGGATCATGCTGCGATCCGTTATCTCCTTACAAAGAAGGATGCCAAGCCTCGGTTGATTCGGTGGATCCTTCTTCTTCAAGAGTTTGACTTGGAAATTGCAAATGGTGGAGGAGTACTTGTTTCAAGTGTCAAGGGGTAATGAGCCATGGTATGCCGACATTGTGAACTACCTTGTGTGTGAGGAGGTGCCACCCGGTTTATCCTATGCCCAAAGGAAAAAGTTCTTCAAGGATGTGAGGCACTACTATTGGGGTGAACCGCTTTTGTTCAAGAGAGGGCCGGATGGAATGTTTAGAAGATGCATACTGGAGGATGAGGTGGAGAGTGTGATCCGCCATTGTCATTCCTTGCCATGTGGAGGCCATGCTAGCTCACACAAGACATGTGCTAAGGTGTTGCAATCAGGTTTGTTTTGGCCGAGTTTGTTCAAGGATGTGCAAAATTTCGTGGTAGCTTGTGATGCTTGCCAAAGGACGGGCAACATCTCAAGGAGGAACGAGATGCCCTTGAATAACATACAAGAGGTTGAGATATTTGATGTTTGGGGTATGGACTTCTTGGGACCATTCCCCTCTTCTTGTGGCAAGATCTACATCCTATTGGCGGTGGACTATGTGTCGAGATGGGTGGAGGCAATCGCCTCTCCCACAAATGATGCCAAGGTTGTGGTGCGGTTCTTCAACCGAGTGATCTTCCCTAGGTTTGGAACACCAAGGATGATTATAAGTGATGGGGGGAAGCACTTCACCAATAGGAACTTCGGGACACTTTTGGCTAAGTATGGGGTGACTCATAAGGTGGCAACACCTTACCATCCCCAAATTAGTGGCCAAGTGGAGATCTCCAACCGGGAGATAAAGGGAATTCTTGAGAAGACGGTTTCTAGGACGAGAAAGGATTGGTCTATGAAGCTCGATGATGCTTTGTGGGCTTATAGAACCACTTTCAGGACACCGATTGACACCACTCCTTACAAGCTAGTCTATGGCAAGTCTTTCCACCTTCCGGTAGAGATGGAGCATAGGGCATATTGGGCTATATGGTGGCTGAATTTTGACCTCAAGGAGGCCGGAGAGAAGAGATTGCTTGATATAAACGCTCTTGAAGAGATCCGGTTGGATGCCTATGAAAACGCCCGGATCTACAAAGAAAGGACCAAACATTGGCATGATAAGCGTCTCATCCCGAAAGAGTTGAGTGAAGGCGACCTTGTCCTTCTCTTCAACTCAAGGCTGTGGCTCTTCCCCAGAAAGCTAAAGTCAACATGGACGGGTCCTTATGTGGTGAAGAAGATCTTTCCCCATGGAATGGTTGAGATAGGAGGGGAGCATTGTGGAGACTTTAAGGTGAATGGGCACCGGTTGATGAAGTATATCACGGGAGCTCCGGTGGACATGATTGCCCCACTTCACCTTGAGTAGAACGCCCCCGAGTTTGGTCAAGCGAAAGAAGCGCTTGATGGGAGGCAACCCATTGGTAGACATCTTTCCCTTTTTCGTTTTTCGTTTTTGTTTTGATTTTTCTGTTTTTGTGTGTTTGGTGTGCTTTGTGTGTGTGCTAGAGTCTTGGTAGCATGGAAGCCTTGCATGGCATGTGGATGATGATGATGAGTCCCTCATCAATTGTGGATGGAGCGGACGCGGGACTTGGACGGCTAGCGGCACCTAGCGCGGATACCGACGCCATAACAAACACTTTGAGCTCTCTACCATCGTTGATAGGATCATCCTACATCACTCCATTTGAGTAATCCCAAATACCAAAGCAAGCCATTTTTACATTGTGAGAACATTCTTTCACTCTTCTTTACTTCATTTACACATTGGGGACAATGTGTTTCTAAGTATAGGGTGGGGTTTGCATGATCTTTTGCATGACTAGCATCAAGGGTAATTTCTTTTAGTCACATGCTTCATTATGTCTTGCATTGTGCATACACATTTTGAAAAATCCAAAAAAATCAGAAAATTTTAAAAATTTTAGTGCTTCTAAGCTTGTGGAATGACCCTTATGATGAGATTGTTGTGTGGATTGGTTATGGGTGGCCTTATGTGTTGAATAGATGAATGCATATGTGGACTTGAAGTACTTATCTTGAATCCCATGAATGGATTGTGATCATGATGTTTGTCTTGATTGGATTGAGTATTGAAAGTCGAAATTACATGCTAGTTCTTGCACATCATCTAGGAGTGATTAAGGCAATTCATCTTTCTCTACTTCTCATCTTGATCATGTTGTTTGAGCACCTCAATTGATATAAATTTGACCTCTTTTGACCCATCCGGAAATAGGAGCATGTTAGTGTGTTGAGTGTGTGAAAAGCAAGTGTGGGGTGAAGTTGTTGATGAATGAATGTTGTGAATGAAGTGCTGAAATTGTTGTGAAAGTGTAGACAAAAATATAGGTTTGGGGACGTTGGTTTAAATAACGAGTAACGCGGCACCATTCACATAATTCGGTGTTTGTGCCTTGCCAAAATCAAATAAACCGATAGTCCTAACGAGCATTGGTATGTGTGCCCGGTGTGGATGCACCTCGAAAAATAAAAAAAGCCCGAGGACGGCTAATCACCAAGGTTTCGGCTTTTGTACACCAATGCCATTGTCTCAAAAATAAGTGAAAGAAAAAAGAAAAGAAAAGAAAGAAAAGATGGAGAAAATATACACTTGTGGGAAGTTGATAAAAAATGTGAAGTTGTGAAGTTAGTTCCATTCCTGGATTAGCATCACATGACCTAGAAAAATCCCCACCTAATCATAACATTTCTTAGCCTCTTATTTCCTAAGACCTTGTGACCTATTTGCATGTGTGTAAGACTTAGTGATCTAGATTAGATATGCTCATGATCATCTTGACTTCTTCATTTTTACATTTCATGCATGCCTTCCAGTTAAGTACAATTGTCTTTCCGTGCCTTCATTTATTTGATGCATGATCGCTTGTCCATTGCCATGAAACGTGACTATGAAGGTGATCCAATATTAGAAGCACGACTCAAAAAAGATTTTGTTGTTTTTCTGCATACATAAATCATGTCATCTCTTAGTCTATAGTTGGGGATTCGCTCGGGGACGAGCAAACCTTAAGTATGGGGTATTTTTGATAACACGATTTATAACTTAGGTTTAGGCACTCATTTAGATAGTTTTTCCGCTCATTCATGCATGGTTTGCACTAGTTCGTGACGATTTGCACTCAATTCATGTATTTTGTCGAGATAGACGTCTACACGGACTTTTGCATGCTTTGTAGGTATTTAAGGAGATTTAGGAGCTTAATCGAAACATTCGAGGATCGTTCCTCGAGATGACACACCTTCGGACTCATTGGGATGCAAGCTAGGGGCTAAGGAGGACACATGGGACATTGTTGGTGCATGTCTTGCATCAAATCATGGCTTGATGATCCAAAACAAGCTGAGGCACCAAAACCACGGCCACTGGGACTTCCACGGGCGTCGAAATGGGCCGTGGTTTTCCCCAGACAGTTGTGACAGCTGTCCCACGATCTTCATGGCCGACTCTTGCAATTTGTTGAGGATATAAGGTGGTTCTGCAGGCTGTTAGAGAGGGACCCCTCACTCCCATTCTCTCCCACACTCTCAATAACACATATTCTCTCATTGGAAGATTGGATTGGATCTACTCATGGAGGAGAAGAAAGGATTTCATTGGAGAAGAAGAGAAGAACACACCATTCTTAATTTTTCATAGTTTTGAG
Organism: Fagopyrum homotropicum; assembly: GCA_033239125.1. Classification (NCBI taxonomy): domain Eukaryota; kingdom Viridiplantae; phylum Streptophyta; class Magnoliopsida; order Caryophyllales; family Polygonaceae; genus Fagopyrum; species Fagopyrum homotropicum. The sequence continues at coordinate 69,339,540 of BSWB01000005.1, forward strand.
GGAGATTTGTGAAGTCGTTTTGCAAGTGTTTGTAAGAAACGATTGAATCTTCTTTAGAAGGGTTGTAAGTCCTTCTTGAACTCATATTCATCTTGGTTTTCTTTGTTCTACTTGTTCATCTCTATTTTACTTCATTCTCTTGATATGAATTCCATGATGATTCTTGTTGTTGGCTAGATAGATGTGATTCGAGGGTAAGGAAGTGATGGTTATGGCTTGGACTATGATAGGATGGACTTAGATATACCTTTGGATGATTCGTTTGCTTGAACCGAGCCACTGTTGGAAACCACGGTTTGTTCTTGCCAGTCCACGGCCGTGGAAAGGGATGAACAACCTGTGGTTCTGACTAACTCGTTTGATTTGATGAATCTAAGTGCTAGAATGTTATATTGTTGAAATCCTAGTGTTTGTTGAGCTAAATCTATCCTAGGGTGACCTAGTGTTAGCAACTATGTGTTAGAAGAGACCTACCGGGTGATTCTTGCTCTTAGATACAGTAGATGACGAATTCTAGGTAGTAGTGAGCCTCACAAGCCGCTAATGGACTGAGTGTGCTAGGATAGGTATTTAGGACTTGCCTTCCCGAGACTTACCCGGTAAGGAGAGGTTAGATCCCTAGAATACCATCCGGTTTGTGTAGATATCCCTTCCTTAGGCTCCTAGAGACTTACCCGGTGATAGGGCCTTAGGTGCGGGATTAGTGGATCATGAGACCTACCCGGTGATTGACCCCATTTGAGAAACATTCCTTCCCAACATACTATAGTTTATCCAAGGTTGATTAGAAGCTTGAGTCCTATGCCATAACCAGAATTTCCAACCCCTAGAATCCACTTTTCTCTCTTTGATCACATATTTCGTGTTTGTTTGTTTATTTGTGATTTAGCTTGATTCCATAGTTTGTTTTGCCATATTATATCGTTGTGATCCTTGAATGATCACCATACAAAACCAACCAAAAACATTGAGATTTTCATTTATTTGTTTCTTTCATCTTTTCTTAGCCTAGATCAACACTATCCTTAGTCACTAATCGATTCAATTTCACCTCAGTCTTTGTGTTCGACCTCGGAATACTATCCCTACTACGAAACGTCCCGTACACTGCGGGTTTGCTAGGAGTTAGGAAAAATAATTCGAGTTATAAATTTAAGACTTTTGTGCGCATCAATTCCTAGACGTAACACAAACCATATATTCAACCAAGTTTCCCTAATCCGGTTTCATGAATATAAACAAAGGTAAAGCACAAACCACCATCACATATCCAAATAATGCGTAAAAGCGAGCTAAGTAAGTCCGTAGACTTACCTCGTCCCAATGATCAACCCAATCACATTGTCCGTAGGAATATAACCAAAGCCTGTTCTAGACAAGGCACAATAATCAACAACCACTCACATAAGCTAGAAGTCTAAGTCTTATATGTTCTCATAAGGTCATAAACCATACCCATACTAGGATAACATGCATAGTCTCAACAACACTCCAAGGTAACAACTATATGCACATCCTAGCTCACAAACTCACATCCATTGACTAACCATCTAAATCCTCACAAAGCCTCACAATGCAACCATACCCTCATCCTATAAACCAACTCAGAGTCATGCAGCCATCAAGTCATAGATCATTCCGAAAACCTCACAAACTCGCTTTAGGTTCACAAACCACTACATAGCATTCCAACAATCCTAGTTCCAACCTAGCATGCTTCTAATCATCAACACTCTCTAAGATCATCAAAGAACCTATACTCGAGGGAGGGAACTCACGAAGCAAAGACACGGGTGCGGAAGAAGGAAGAGCAGCTGTAAAAGGGAGAAGAAGACCGCAAGGGAAGGCTGACAGAACCAGCAACCACCCCTGTGGCCTGGTCTAGCCTCCCCTGCAGCTAAAGATGGCCGCCCCCGCGCTCGAACAATAGTGGTCGATTCTTCGATGGTTCTTCGGCGGATCCTTGATATGTTGATGCCCCCTCCACCATAGATGTTGTCCACACACCACAACATCACACAAGACATCTCAAACTCGATCCCAATCACATGCAAGTCAAAGGAAAGAAAACAAGGTGAACCTATGACTTCCACCATTAAAGCTTGAGGAAGAAGATGAAGGTGAAGGAATGAAGAAAGAGGGAAGGGCTTACCATCACAAATCCGGATCTGTAGCTCAACTCATTGCTGGACATCAAACAAGAGGAAGAGAAGGGAGGTCATCAAGGAAGTTCCCAAGAGCATACAAGCCAAAGAGAGAGTGTGGAAGAGGAGGAACCATCTCACGTAAGAGTGAAATGAGAGGAGATAGGGAGAAGGGACAAGGGTTCCATAAAAAGGGGAAGCTCAAGGGTCAGCTGACCCATCTTTCTAATTTACAGAAGGAACCGAGGGGTCCAAAGCAAGGGTGAAAAATGAGAGGCCGGAGCGCAATTTTTGGAATAAACCCGACGCTCAGAAATACGTGCTTGCGGAAAAAATTAGCCGCACCTACGGGAAGGTCGATAAACCGCTCAACACCCTGAATAAAAATTCCGGATGTTACACTACTGGGAGCTAGGCGCAGGCTAGGGAGGAGGTTAGCACTCAACAGGTGGTGAAGGTTCGGCCTCACCAGAGGGGGAAGGAAAAGAAATTAAAAATAAATAAATAAAATAACAATAGAAGAAAAAAAAGATACAATATATAGTCGATTTAAAAATATCGGATCCGAAAACTTTCCGAACTTTTCCGTAAAATATTTGCGGAAAATATATTAATCAAATATATGTAAACATACTTGTGATAGTATGATTTCCAATATGTAATTTAAAACTGATTTTATATATGAATATGAAATATATTGATACATACATACTCGTAAAATTTAATTTATGATGTAATAATACTCGTAAAAATATTTTGGCTATTAAAATATCAATAAATACACGAAAAGATAAATATCGAAAACACGCCTAAAATTTGGGGCGTTACAATAGTGAAGTGTGAATCAAGCCTACATGACGAGACTAACAAATGTTTTTTTAGAAAATTGTTTAAAGTAGATTCACCCATTTGATCGATGTCCGTTCTTCCCGCAATAAAAGTTATAATCCGAAAAAGTAGAGAAAATATATATAAAGAGACTCAATACACAATAGTGATTCATTTCCTAATCATAAATTTGAAACATATCTTATGCATTATGTAAATAAATCACTTATGTCCATATTTAGTGTAACTTTACACCCAATGTAGTCATTAAATTGTACAAAAAGTAATACTTTTGAATGAAAATACATTTGACCTATTGTAATGATTAAATTTCTTTTTATGACACACAATGACACCACCAAACATCTAGTTTTATAAATATATACTATTAAAGAATAAAATCTTCAAGAAAACACCAAACAACGTACCTCAAGTAAATTAAAAACGAATATTACATTGAACATATCAGTCAGGACTACAATGCAAGGAAATACACGAGTCATGATGGCTCTAGTTTTCTTGGTTCTCATGTCTATGACCGTGCATTTGGTTACCTCCAATGGTACGTATACAAATTTTAATTTCCTTTTCGGTTTGTTTTCGTCTTATTTCATCTAACTCATTATTTCATGATATTTATGTTTGTTGACTAATTTTTGAAAATTATCCAATTTTAAGGTGTCAATCTTAACCTCAAACAAAGGGGTGTATTACCATTACTATCCTAACCACCATCATCCTCAAAAGTTATGTGCATCGGATAAATAAATAAATGTGTCTCATCTTCAAAGGTCATGATCGTATGATCATTGCTTACAAACCATTTTGTATATAACCATAGTCAGATTAGAAATCACATTGCGTGTGATATTTAAATATGCCTCATCATTAAGTTTATTTTTTACCAACGTTTCTAAAATACAATTGTAAAACCCTAGTGAGACAAAAAAGAGAGTTTGTATCGCAATGATAGATCACATATATCTTTTTTACAGTAATCTTATTGTATACAATAATTAATGATTTAGCTTAACACTAATATACAGGGACGTATGACGAATGTTTTGTGAAATGCTTTAAAACAAAACTGCCCGAAGTATAGTATATCAGATGAATGTCAGTTAGCGTGCAAAGATAAATGCAACCAAGATTCATCGTCTACCTTGATTTTTTCCGGAGCATGTATATATATCTCTAGACCCATCAAGCCATGTTTCTTGTGATGAATTATTTTATCACTTTTTGAAATTATTCACTTAAACACGATAATATGAAACCAATTTCTACTTATATATACACCAGATTATAATACGTTAATTTTCAAAATCTATTGTCTGTCGTAACATATAATGATAAATTAATAATACCAAAATGCACACACACAAATATATCATAAATATATATTATAAAATAAGATATTTTAAGATAAAATGAAACATTTCAAACTCCTAATAACTAAATATAGTCATTGTCATCGACTACGGTTGAGTCTTAATATGTATCAAATAACACCTTTAATTTTACGAAATTATTAATAAATACTATAAATTATCTCTTATCAAACATAGAATATTCCATGCAAATATGTAAAAATTTGAACAAACTTGAAAATTGAAGGTGAGGAAGGTAGACTAGAACTTATAATCGAGTTATAGATCCAAAAAGTTTACGAAAAATTTACATGTGTTTACCTATATACATTATAGTCGTTTACGTGTGATATGTATTGTCTCTTCTTCGTGTTTTCATAAAGTATTCAATGAAGTGATAAACTAATATTTTACTAACATCGTTAATTTCATTTGTGATTTATTATTATTTTGATCATAAATATACAACTGCTACAACTTAGGTGGTCCTGGTTGTGAGGGCTGATAACACGATTTATGACGTTAGTCTAGACATCCATTTAGATAGTTTTTCCCGCTATTCATGCATAATTTAGCATTAGTTTGTGACGTTCACATTCAATACATGTATATTTGTCGAGATAGACGTCTACACGGACCCTTGCATGTTTTGTAGGTATTTTGCAACTTTTGGAGCCTAATCGATGCATCCGAGGATCGTTCCTCATGATGACACGTATTCAACCACATTGGGAAGCAAGTTAGGAGCAAAGAAAAAGACATGGGACCATGTTGGTGCATGCCTTGCACCAACTCATGGCTCAACGATCAAAAGAGGACTGAAGCACCAGAATCACGGTCACTGGGACATCCACGGCCGTGGAATGGACCGTGATTCCTTTTGCACAGCTGGGACAGCTGTCCCACGATCTCCATAACCGACTTTTGCAAATGGTGAAGGCTATAAGTACCCTTGCAGGCTGATTCTAAAGAGCGAAGATGATGAACCATTGTAAGAAGATGGAGGCAATTGAACCATGTCCTACGTGATTTCTTAGGAAAATTTGTTGTGGTGTATTTTGATGACATCTTAGTTTATATTCGGACGTTGGATGAGCATGTTGAACATTTGAGAAGTGTATTTCTTGTGCTTAAAGAACAACATTTGTTTGTAAACTTTAAGAAATGCCATTTTTGCTCGGAATCTGTGGTTTTTTTGGGTTTTGCGGTAGGAAAGGAAGGCTTGCGAGTGGACGAAGAGAAGACCAAGGCCATATCAAAATGGCCATGTCCGACAACTGTCCCTCACATACGGAGTTTCCTTGGACTTGCCGGGTTCTATAGGAGATTCATTCGGGACTTTAGCACCATTGCCGCCCCCCTTACCGAGTTGACCAAGAAGGGCGTGCGATTTGAGTGGCGATCCGTTCAAGAGGAGTCCTTTATGATACTTAGAGAGCGGCTGACCCATGCCCTCGTTCTTGTGCTTCCGGACTTCTCGAAAACCTTCGAGATAGAGTGTGACGCTTCGGGAATCGGGATTGGAGGAGTTTTGATGCAGGAGGGACGCCCCGTGGCATACTTTAGCGAGAAAATGGGAGGAGCCGCCTTGAACTACCCAACATAGGACAAGGAGTTATATGCATTGGTTCGGGTCCTCCAGGTTTGGGAGCACTATCTTCTACCTCGTGAATTTGTTATACATTCTGATCACGAGTCGTTGAAGTATTTGAGAGGACAAGCCAAGTTGAACAAACGTCATGCACGATGGATGGAGTAAATTGAAGCTTTTCCATATGTGGTGCGCTACAAGAAGGGAAAGGACAACATCGTAGCTGATGCGTTACCTCGTAGGTACACACTTCTATCTTCCTTAGACGCATGCGTTTTGAGTTTTGGACTGATTCGTGACTTATATGCTCTTGATGTGGAGTTCCGGGACATTTTTGCGCTTTGTTTGCGCTCTAGTAGTGACTCTCATGCTAGTAGTTATTACATTCATGATGGATATTTGTTTAGAGCTTCTAGGTTATGTTTGCCTACTTGTTCTTTGAGAGCTTTGATTGTTTTAGAGGCCCATGGAGGGGGATGGATGGGTCATTTTGGGTTTACAAAGACTTTAGGCATATTGAGAGAACAATTTTATTGGCCTAAGATGAGAAGTGATGTTGAGAGATGGTGTGCTAGTTGTGTACCTTATCGCAAGGCTAAGTCAAATGCTAACCTTCATGGATTATACTTACCCTTGCCTATTGCTAGCTGTCATGGGGAAGACATTTCCATGGATTTTATCCTAGGATTACCTCGTTCTAGGAGAGGACATGATTCCATTTTTATGGTTGTTGATAGGTTTTCTAAGGTGGCGCATTTTATTGCTTGTAGTAAATCTGATGATGCGTCAAATGTGGCTAATCTTTTCTTTGAGCATATTGTTAAGCTGCATGGGATACCTAGGTCAATTGTGTCGGACCGAGACTCTATGTTCCTTAGCTATTTTTGGAAGACACTTTGGGCCAAGATGGGGACGAAGTTGTGCTTTTCGACTTCTTGTCATCCCGAAACGGATGGAAAAACTGAGGTAGTAAACCGGACTCTTGGCACCTTGCTTCGTACTATGATGGATACTAACTTGTGCAGGTGGGAGGATTGTTTTCCCTTGGTGGAGTTTGCATATAACCGGACTATTCATTCGGCGACCAAGAATCCCCTTTTGAATTTATTTATGGCAAGAATCCTCTTACTCCGCTGGATTTGACTCCTCAACCGGCTCCGCAACCCGTTGATGTGGATGGGAAATCTAGAGCTGAGTTTGTGAAAGGTTTGCATGAGCGGGTCCGAATCCAATTAGAAAAACGTACCGAGCAATATGTCCAGCAAGCCAACAAAGGGCGCCGGGAAATGCTTTTCATGGAAGGAGACCTCGTGTGGGTCCATTTGAGGAAGGATCACTTTCCTTCTATTTGGCAATCTAAGCTCAACCCAAGAGCGGATGGTCCTTTCCGGGTCCTTGAGAAGATTAACGATAACGCATATCGCATTGAACTTCCTACTAAGTATGGTGTCCATAATGTGTTTAATGTTGCTGATTTGTCTCCATTTTATGTAGGTGATGAGGTCGAGGATGCGGAGAACAAGTTGGCGGATTCGGGGTCGAATCCTTTCCAAGGAGGAGGGGATGATGTGAGCCCTCCGGACTTAAGCAACGAGACTGATGTAACCGCACCAAGATCAACACCACCTCTCACTCGAGCTAGAGCACGCATGCTAGGCCAAACCACTTTGACCTACCACCCTTTCAGAGCTCCGACATTTAAGGACGTCCATGACTATCACTTGGTGAACAGACTTGAGGCGATTGAGGATGCCGGATCACTTTAAACCTAGATTTAACCTTTTGTTTTATTTTATGTGGTCATGCTTGACTTTATTTCATGGTTTAAAACCACTTTAGTTGGGTTTCTTTCAGCCACGTTTTTGGAACCTTGCAGCTCTAATGTGGCCGGCCATATGAATGGTTTTTAGGACATTTATTGCTTGAAGTTGTTGGTTGAAAGACCCTAGGCTTTCCTTCATTTAGTATCCAACTCTTGAACTACTTGTAAGCTATTATTGTGGGGAGTTGGTGCTGAATTTTTCAGCCATATAAGGCCATCTCCTACCCACGTTTTTAATGAGATTATAGAGTTGAGTTCAATCGAAATTGTGTTTTCACTTTAAAGGAAAACAAACCTAGAGACTAAGGTGAGAGGTCAAGGTTTCGAAACTCACAAGGTGAGAGGTTGAGTGGTGTCCTTACGGTGCGAGGCTAGGAGGACAAAGGAGGTCTAATTTCCGAAGTGAGATTCCGAGGAAAGAAGAACTCGAGCCAAGGAGATCCAAGGTGCGAGGCTGGACGATTCCTTGCTTGGCATATCCCTATAAATCGAAAATACACAAAAGAAATCGACGGAGGAACAACACCGGCGGATCCTTGCGTTCAAAGGACGAAGAGCGCATCAAAAGCAGTCAAAGAAGACGGCTGCAGCACACAGAGCCGCAGGGGCGGACCAGGTAAGGCGCAGGGGCGCCCCCTGGGTCACGCAGGGGCGGTTCAGGCATAAACCTGGCCCCTCGGCTCCCTCTCTCAGCTCTCAGCAACTAGGCTCTTACATCACACCCCCCCTAAAAACAATTTTCGTCCCAAAACTTGCAAGATCCCAAGTCCTCTCGGTCCCACAAGCCGAGGTATAACTCACTCTCTCTATCGGAGGTATCACATCTCCGCTCAGAAGGTCATAACCTATTACAGATCTATAACCATAAACATCAACATGGAGGAATCATCCACTCTAGAAAACAGGGCCATAACGCTACCCAAAGCAGAAAGGAATCACATCTCTCGCCATATCACATCACAGGGCATAGAGGAAGCACATCTCTAGCCAACCATAACACAGGTATAGAGGAAATACGTCTATAGCCAATCCATAAGTATATACATCGTATGGAGGAATCACATCTCCACTGAAACTATGTCCATCAAGGTAGCATGGAGGAAAGAATCATCTCCAGCTGAATCCTAATCCACTCATATAGCATGGAGGAAAGAACCATCTCCCGTTATAAACATAAGTCGTACTCAAATAGGATGGAGGGAATAATCATCTCCAGCTATACATACATCATGCTAGTATAGCAAGATCTAATAAGATCATAAGGCATAACATCACTAGCATGAAATAAACACATCAAGGCATGGAAGCACATAAGGACATAATCACATACTCACCAAGACAGCACTAAGATCTACTCGTCAACCCTAGGTGCATCTATCTTGGCATAAAACTCTAGATAGTTCTCTGGATACTATCCTCAGTCTCCCATGTAGCCTCGTCTGGTCAACGTCTCGACCATTGTATCCTCATCATAGGTATGTCCTTCGAACGCAGGTGTCTCACACCTTGTTCTAGAACTGCAATAGGATGCTCAGCAAAGGTGTGGTCCGGCTCCACCACCAAATCATCATAACTCACAATGTGCCTCAGATCTGGTATGTACTCTCTCAACTGAGACACATGGAACACAGGGTGAACACCCTCTAATCTCGGAGGCAAAGCTAATATGTAGCCTACCCTCCCAACTCTATCAATTATCTTAAAAGGACCGACATATTGGGGACTCAACTTCCCCTTTACGTCAAAACGTCTAACGACATGCATCGGGGATACTCTCAACCAGACATGAGCTCCTACACTGAACTCTAGAGGCCGACGCCTCTTGTCTGCATATGACTTCTGGCGACTCTACGCAGCCAGCATCCTCTCTCTAATCAGCGCTACTCGAGCCATATCATCACGAATCTGCTTTGGCACTATCCACTAATACAGCTAGGCTCATCCCAGCATAAAGGTGTGCAGCACCTACGTCCATATAGTGCCTCATAGGGAGCCATCCCGATAGATGCATGCCAGCTATTGTTGTATGAGAACTCAACAAGTGAGAGGTAGTCAAACCATCTCTGTCCCCAATCCAACACACAAGCTCGCATCATATCCTCCAAAGTCTGGATAGTCCTCTTTGTAAAATGCAGACTCGTCCCCAAAGTAAACTGAATCTGCTGCCAGAACCTTGAGGTGAATCGCCCATCTCGATTAGAGACGATCGTCCTCGGTACACCATGGAGTCTCACTATCTGTCTAGTGTACTCCTCAGCCAATCTACTCACCGGCCACGTCTCTCTAATAGAGATGAAACGTGCCGTCTTTGTCAGTCCAACAACAACAACCCAAATGGCATCAAAAATCCTACTAGGTGTCAATCCAGTCACAAAATCCATGGAGACGTCCTCCCACTTCCAATGCGGCACTGGGAGTGGATGGAGCTCACCTCCAGGTCTACAATGCTCTATCTTGACCTGCTAATAGGTCGCACACTGAGCCACAAATCTGGCTACATCGGGCTTCAACCCTCCCCACCAATATGAACGTCTCACATCATGGTACATCTTACTCGTACCTGGATTTACAGAGTAAGGTGTACAGTGAGCCTCCTGTAAAATCCTCTGTCTCAACTCTGCATCAGCAGGAACACAAGTGCGATCATGTCGCCTCATCACTCTATTAGCCCTAATGGAAAACTGTGGTGCCTCTGGACGAGACATCCTCTCTCTAATCCTCATCAGGGTCGGGCAGGTCCCCTACTTCTGTTGGATCTCACCCAACAGACCAGGTAAAACCTCAAAAGCATACAACTGGGCATCCTCATCAGGAAACTGGATGTCCATCTCTAGCCAAGCTAGATCCCTCTGAAGTTGAGGCTGTACAGTCAATCTCGCAACCGCCTCCTCTCGAGGTGTCTTCCTGCTCAAGGCGTTAGCAACTACATTCGCCTTTCCAGTATGATACAAAATCTGAAGGTCAAAGTCCTTGATCAACTCAAGTCATCGACGCTGGCGGTTGTTCAAGTCCCGTTGCGTAAAAATATACTTCAGACTCTTATGGTTTGTGAAGATCTGACATGTAGCACCGTACAGGTAATGTCTCCAGATCTTCAAAGCATGCACTACCGCTGCCAACTCTAGATCATGAGTCAGGTAGTTCTCCTCATATGTCTTCAACTGTCGAGAGGCATATGCAATCACTCTACCTCTCTGCATCAACACACATCCCAATCCCAGCTTGGATGCATCACTGTAGACCACAAAATCATCAAATCCCTCTAGCTGTGCCAAGACAGGAGCAGAAGTCAAACGCCTCTTCAACTCCTCAAAGCTTTGAGCACACTGGTCGGTCCACGCAAACCGGGTACTCTTCCTCAAAAGACTCGTCAATGGACGGGTAATCACAAAAAACCCTCCACAAAGCGTCTATAATAACTGGCTAGGCCAAGAAAGCTACGCACTTCCTTGACGTTCGTCGGTGTCGTCCATGCAGCAACAAACTCGATCTTCGCCGGGTCAACCATAACCCCATCGGCGGAGACGATGTGTCCAAGGAAAGCAACCTCAGACATCCAGAACTCACACTTAGAGAGCTTAGCATACAGCTCTCTATCCCTCAAAATCTGAAAAACCGTCCTCGGATGACCAGCATCCTCCTCTCTACTACGAGAGTACACTAAGATATCATCAATAAAAACCACCACAAACTGATCAAGGAAGTCGATGAATATACTGTTCATCAACTCCATAAAGACTATTGGGGCATTTGTCAGCCCGAACAGCATCACTACAAACTCGTAGTGTCCATAACAGGTACGAAATGTCGTCCTGTATACGTCCTGCTCTCTCACCCTCAGCTGGTGATATCCTGAGCGCAAATCAATCCGGGAGAAAAATGTGGCTCCTTGAAGCTGATCAAATAGATCGTCAATACGAGGCAATGGATACTTGTTCTTGACGGTCACCTTGTTCAACTCTCTATAATCTATGCATAGCCTCAAAGATCCGTCCTTCTTCCGCACGAAGAGGACAGGTGCACCCAATGGTGAAACACTAGGGCGTATGAAGCCCTTCTCAGCCAACTCCTCGAGTTGCTTCTTCAGCCCAAACATCTAGACAGCTGCCATACGGTGTGGGACCTTCGAGATGGGTCGCGTGCCAGGCTCTAACTCTACGCTGAAGTCCATACTCCGCTGAGGCGGCAAACTCGACGGCTCAACAAACACATCTGTAAACTCGCAGACCACTGGAATATCCTCCAGAGTTGGACTCTCTCCATCATTCATGGCGTAGCACTAGAAGGCATCACAACCCTGTGCAATCAACCTAGCTGCTTGTACGGCACTAATAACCGAACCTGTCTTCCCAAGGTCCCAACCCCGGAAGACCTCAATCTAACCAACCTCGGTGGAGATAGTAACAGTCCGTCTACCAACATCCAAAACTGCATGGTGTTTACGCATCCAGTCCATACCTAATATGACTTCTTCATGCATCAATGGCATGACTAAGAAGTCAACAAGTAAAACACGAGTCCCTAAACGAAGGGGACAACTACGTATCTCACGGGTACCTCTGACCCGAGTACCATCAGGTAACCCTATAGTAAAGGGTATCCCCTCTATAATAGCTAAACTCAGACGCTCTACACAAGTATCAGAAATAAAGGAATGCGTAGCACCAATATCAAATAAAAACTCTAAATGGTAAACCATGAAGTAAAATGGTACCTGTAGCAGCCGGTGCAGGTGGATCCTCTGCACTTCTCAACTCCAAAGCTCACCCTCGGGCTCCTCTAGCATCACTGGTGCCAACATCTCTACCTCTACCGTTACTCGGTCCAGGAGCAGAACCCTGAGTAGATGGACGCTTTGGGACCGTCTGTTGTCCCTGTGTCTGCTGCTGAGGTGTCCTCTGACCACCTCCTACTACACTGGCAGGGGAAGAACCCTGCTGAGATGCTACTCCTCCTTGCTTACAAAAGGCAGCTCGATGTCCCTGTCGGCCACAGGTAAAACAAGTCACAACTGGACTGGGACAAGCTGGCTTTAGATGACCAGGGTCACCACAGTTGTAACACTGACGTCCCTTATCTACAGTCTGTGCAGATGAGGGGTAACTCTGACGCGTCTAGTCTCGTCTAAATCCAGATGACCCTCCAACTCCACTGGTCTGCCCAGTGCCTTGTCTCTTTTCAGAACGTCCCGTTTGAGAAGCTCTCCTCTGACTAGCTTGCTCTCTCTCAAAAGCAGAAGCCCGATCCTGGTAATCACCTAGGGACTCACAATGGAATCCCACCATGTATGAACGGGTGCTCTATTTTAGACGACGAGAGAACAGATACACATGCTGGTCCTTAGATGGTGCAGCTGGATCCAGCAAGGCCAACTCGGTCTGGAAACGACGGATGGCATCAATAATAGGCACATCCTCAAAGCCAGCCTCCACAAAATCCTGCAGCTTCTCCCTCCTCATTGAGGCAGGGCAGAACTGCTCTCTAATCATGCGCCTCATGTGGTCATAACTGGTAGCTCGTCCGGACAGTCCTTCACCACTAGTGTGCGAGGTCACCGAATAGAGACTGAACTAGCTCTATCCGTCGGTCCTCAAGACATCTAATTGACTCCAAGGCTGAGTCTACATGCCCAATCCACACCTCAGTCTCTAACCCTATCTCTCCTGAGAAGTGTGGCACTCCCTACTGATGAAATGCCCTCAACCAGGCATCTAGTTGAGGCCCTCTAGTCTCCACTGGGACTCGAACTGGATCAACAACACGTGCAGGTGCAGTTGGCACCCGGCTCGCTCCCTGAGATCTCTCAGAAGATCCCTCAAGTACTGGTAAATCTAGGGCTCGCCTGCCAGCCCTAATATGCTCCTTAAAACGTCAGAGATACTCTCTGAACTCCGGTCCTCCCATGGAGACACGGTCAGCGTCATCAGACTGAGCTCGATGTGAATGATGTCTCACAAATACACTGCTCCTCGTTTTTGGGACGACGCTCTCTACAACCTCCCCATGTATCTCCTCCACCATTGGTGGGTCAGTAGCGGGAACTGGTTCCTCACCTACCACACCCGGAGGACGGGGTTGTCTACCTCTACCTCTGCCTAAAGCGGCAGTAACTCTAGTCCGAGCCATCTGCGAGGTATGCATACCTCACTTATAAGGCTCTATATAGGCCATAAGTATAGATATATTTATATATATATATATACTCAACACAAGCACATACATAAACCATCATACATATATACATATCATATCTATACTACAGAGATCCATAGCAGGAGTGGCGACTTCTCATACATCTAACCCAAAACCACATTTAAAACCAAAACCTCTAAAACATCAGATCCCATGTAGGTTCTGTTTATTTTACCTATCAGACCTCATTGCAGGTAGCAAGTGCCATTGTTGTCAACCTAGGCTTTGATTCCAACTCTATAACACCCCAAATCCGTGGGACTCAGAGTGCCACATTGGGCTAGGATCACACAATGGATCCTGACCCTAGCCTGACAACAAGTTCACTGGACATTACAACATGGCCTTGAAAGATATGAAAAAAATACATAAAACTGTATAAAACTGTACAACCCAAAAGATAAGACATCATAGTCGAGAAAGATACATAACTTCCTCACATAGGAGGTAACAAAAGACCATCCTCACACAGAAAGGAAAGATAACAGACTCAAAATCCCACACAACCTAATGTACGAGACGTCCTTGGCCTTCCACTCTGCTAGATCACCCAGCAGCATGCCTATCCTGTAGTGCATCTACAACATGGTAATAAACCATTAGCTATCCATACACATATATAGAGTAATGCATAAGCACAATCACACATAAGGAAGATACACATATCAGCATGCTTTCAATCATTTACCCACTTATTCATCTCAACATAGTGGTCATTCACTCAAATCGTATAGATATAATATATATGAAACTATGTGACACGAGGACCGATACATCCTTGCCTCTTAGCCTGCTAGCCAGCCGTACTAGTATCAGTCACACAATCCGTGTACCCTATGGGAGTGGATTGCGCCCTTCCAGTAAACCGGTCTGGCCTGATATCAGAGAACCTCCCAAACTCCACGGCGGGATGAAAGGGAAGGGTTATCACTGCCACGCAGTGGGGCCATCAATAAAACATAGGTCGGTAAATACGACATCACATGCTATCATAACACACATACAAAGCACACATCACTCATGCAAACACCCAATATAAGGATGACAGTTAAGTAAGTCCTACGGACTTACCTCAACCTCGATCACAACTCAATCAAGATCACCTCTACAATAGAGGGGCAACACAACCTTCAAAAGCAATGGAAACACCAAGCTTGTGCAGGCACGCGTAGGGGCGGCACAATGATGGCGTAGGGGCGGTGCACAGGCCGGCGCTAGGGCGGCTACAAGGCAGGCGCATGGGCGGCTGGTGTGCAGAGGACACCACTTCAGCTCCTTCTTCACTTCTACTCTCGTTCCTTTACTTCTCTAAGCTCTCCAGGAAGTCACACAGCACAACAACACCCTCAAGCTGGCTCCATAAGGCACAGCATCATCAGCAACATCCAAACCAACTAAAGCTAGCAAGATTTCTTACCAAAAGCTCACAAACCTTAAAAGATCAACCATGGATCCTAGGGAGAAGAAGAGAGAAAGTACGTATGGAGAGAGAGAAAGAGAGATCTGAAAATAAACCATCATCAAAGAGGAGAAGAAGAAGTACAAATAGGACGGTAAAAGGGTAAAGCACGAGTCAAAGTAGTCAAAGAAGACGGTTGCAGCACACACAGCCGCAGAGGCGGGCTTTGTGAGCCACAGGGGCGGACCAGGTAAGGCGCAGGGGCTCCCCCTGGGTCACGTAGGGGCGGCTCAGGCATAAACCTGGCCCCTCTGCTGCATCTCTCAGCTCTCGGCAACTAGGCTCTTACAGTTGCAGCCGCCTTCGTTGACCCTTTGACTTGTGCTTTGTGGCTGGCTTCCTTTATAAGCCATCCTTTGCTTCTGTATGAGGGTTTCCCTCATCTTCTTCAGCTTCATTTCCCTCTATATGTTCTTCTTCTTCTTCATCATCTTCTCTTCTTTGATCTTTCCTTGTGCTTGTGAGAGAGTTTTGGAGAGTTTGGTTGTGGTTTGGCTTTGGATGATCATGAGGATGATGTTGAGTGTTGTTGTTGTTTTGTTGAGGTTATGGAAGTGTTGATTGCTCCTAGTTGCTGCTTATGGTTTTCTGTGGTAAGGTTTCCATTTCCATCTTCCTTCCTTCCTTTTCCTTGCTTCTTTCCTTCCTTTTCTAGCTTAGGATCACAAGCTGAGCTTGTATGGATCCTTTGCTGATGTTCAGATGTTCATACATGTGTATATATGTATGTATGTTGTTGTTGTGTGATGAAGAAGTGAAGAGAGTCGAGAAAGAGATCGATGAGAAGTCGGGCGCAACATTCTGCACAGACAGCCGCCCTTGTGCCAGAGCTTGGCCGCCCCTACGCCTTCTATGGACCGCCCCTGCGCCTTGAGTGAGCCGCCCCTGCGCCTCACTGGTTCAGCCCTTGAGTCCTTTGTTTCTGTTGGTGCATTCAAGGCATACCTTGTTGGTATGTTTCCTTCCTTTCCTTTGGCCTTGGCTTAGATGTTGGCTAGGCTAGCTTGGTCAAGATGAGTTGTATGATAGATATGTGCCTTAGGCACTTGTGTAATGTTAAGGATATGCCTTAGGCCTTTGTGAGCATGGTTTGATCTAGAGGTTTAGATTGAGATTGTAGGGTTGTTATGGTTATAGAGACGAGTCTCCTAACCTTTGCATTGTGTGATGATGTGTGCCTTGCTATTGCAAACGTTGATTACTTCCCCAAGGGGAAGCTATGACGTTGTATTGGTTACGAGTACTCCAGGTAAGTCCATAGGACTTAGCGTTCAGTTGTGAGTTTCTGTGATGGTGATGGTTGTGTATGTTCACATGATTGTGCATTTATAACCTAAACCGGACTAGGATGACCATTTATTATATTAAATGGCCCAAGTGTATAATAACGGGTCATGACCACTTGCCTCCACCTGCGGGTAGCAGGAGGTGCCCTGAAGATGATCTCACAAGGGGGACGAGTGATGATCACCCCCATGCAAAACCCCTGTGTTACGTTGGATGGGACGAGGTTCTTGAGGTTCCTCGTGTTACAAAATAAGTTGAATTAGAAATGGAATAACGTAACTGAAAGATAATAAATGAATGTATGTATATGGCATTGCATGTATGAGATGTGGATGTGTGTGTTGTGCTATTACCTTCATATTTATTCATTACTCTAGCTAACGGTTTATACCGTGTTGTAGATGATCTGCAGGTTAGGAAGACCGGAGAGTGAGCCAAATGGGGTGACCAGCCGAGGACTTCTGGACATTAGGGTTGCGTGGGATATGGGATCTTTTGTATTTGATGTTTATGGATGTTGTTTTGTACTCGGCTTGGTTGTTGTAAAATTTTTTGATGTATCTTATACAGTTTTATGTATTTTGTTTTAATCGACCTGTGCCTTTTTGTAAGATCCAGTGAACTTGTTGTCAGGCTAGGGTCAGGATCCATTGTGAGATCCTAGCCAATGTGGCACTCCGAGTCCCGCGATTCAGGGTGTTACACTTTGGCTCTGGCTTTCGGACTCTACTCAATGGTTTTATGTGTTATTGAATTTTAGGATAGCTTCAGGTGTTAGGTATGTTGTTACGCTCAGGATGTGACACACAATGGGTTTTAAATTTATATTCTCGTTATATTTATCCTAACTCCTAGCGAACCCGCAGTGTACGGGATGTTTGTAGTAGGGATAATATTCCGAGATCGAACACAAAGACTGAGGTGAGATTGATTCGATTTATGATTAAGTCTAGTGAAGATCTAGGTTAAGAAAAGAGAAAGAAATAAAGAAATGAAAATCTCAATTGTTTTTGGTTGGTTTTTCGGTGATCAATCAAAGATCACAAATAATGCGAAATGTAATAATCAACTAAGCTAACAAATCAACGCAAACAAACAAGCAAAGATACGAGATATAGATCAAAGATAGAAAAGCGGATTCTAGGGGTTAGAAGTTCCGGTTATGGCATAGGACTCAAGCTATCTATTCTTTCCTTGGATTAACAATGATATGTTGGGATTAAGCGTTTCTAGATTGGGATCAATCACCGGGTAGGTCTCATGGTCCACTAGGCCATCCCTAAAGTCTCATCACCGGGTAAGTCTCTAAGAACCCAAGGGAAGGAATTCTACACAAACCGGATTGTTACCTAGACATCTAACCTATCCTTACCGGGTAAGTCTCGGAAGGGTTAGTCCTAAACAACCATCCTAGCACACTTAATCCAATGGCGGCTTATGAGGCTCACCACTACCTAGGGTTTGTCATCTTTGAGATCTAAGAGCAAGGATTACCGGATAAGTCTCTCCTAACACTTAGTTGCTAACACTAGGTCACCCTAGGATAGATTGGCTCAACAAACACTTAGGATTTCAACATTCTAACAATCTAAGACTAGATCCATCGAACCAAGTAGGATCACGGTTTGTTCTACCTTTCCACGGCCGTGGTTTGGTAAGAACTGGACGTGATTCCTAACAGAAACTACGTTCATGCACACAAGTCATCCAAAGGTAAATCTAAGTCCATCCTATCATAGCCCTAGCCATAACCATCCTTTCCTTACCCTAGAACCACATCTATTTAGCCTAAAACATTCATAATAGAAATCGAAACAATCAAACATAAAATCATGGCATCCATTTGCAAGATAATGAAGAGAAAGAGATGAACAAGTGAACTAAAACAAAACCAAGCTGAAAATGGAATTAGAATAACTCACAATCCTTCTTAAAGAAGGTTCAAATGGTTCATATAACTCTAGAAATTGGATCCGAAATTCTTCACTACAAAAACTCTCTAGGTCTATCAATGGTGTGCCTTCTTCTTCTCCAACCAAGCTCTTCTCCAATGGTAGCCTTCTTCTACCTCCTTCTTCCAAAGGATCTTCTTGTTGAGAGAATATTTTTGTTAGAGGATAGTGGATAATGGAGAGCTTCTCCAAGATGATTCTCTCAGCCAATGCAGGACCACTTTTATACTACAACTTTGCAAGAGCTGGCCAAGAGATCGTGGCACAGCTGTCACGAAAACCTGGCAAAATCCACAGTTGAAACCACGGCCGTGGAGTGCCAGTAGACCGTGATTTTGTGCTTCAGCTTTGCCTTTGATCATTAAGCTTCGATTTGGTGCATGGCTTGTGTTGGCAAGGTTCCATGAGTCCTCCCTAGCCTTTAGCTTGCATCCTAATGAGTCCGAGGGTGTGTCATCTTGATAATTGATCCTCAAACGTATCGTTTTAGCTCCTAAATCTCCCACAACACCTACAAAGCAATGCACAAGTCCGTGTAGACGTCTATCTCGACAAAATACGTGAATTGAGCACAAACGTCGTGAACTAGTGCTAAACCATGCATGAATGAGCGGGAAATCTATCTAAATGATTATCTAAACCTAAGTCATAAATCGTGTTATCAAAAATACCCCATACTTAAGGTTTGCTCGTCCCCGATTGCAAAGACTGAGGTGAGATTGATTCAATTTATGATTAAGTCTAGTGAAGATCTAGGTTAAGAAAAGAGAAAGAAATAAAGAAATGAAAATCTCAATTGTTTTTGGTTGGTTTTTCGGTGATCAATCAAAGATCACAAATCATGCGAAATGTAATAATCAACTAAGCTAACAAATCAACGCAAACAAACAAGCAAAGATACGAGATATAGATCAAAGATAGAAAAGCGGATTCTAGGGGTTAGAAGTTCCGGTTATGGCATAGGACTCAAGCTATCTATTCTTTCCTTGGATTAACTATGATATGTTGGGATTAAGCGTTTCTAGATTGGGATCAATCACCGGGTAGGTCTCATGGTCCATTAGGCCATCCCTAAAGTCTCATTACCGGGTAAGTCTCTAAGAACCCAAGGGAAGGAATTCTATACAAACCGGATTGTTACCTAGAGTTCTAACCTATCCTTACCGGGTAAGTCTCGGAAGGGTTAGTCCTAAACAACCATCCTAGCACACTTAATCCAATGGCGGCTTATGAGGCTCACCACTACCTAGGGTTTGTCATCTTTGAGATCTAAGAGCAAGGATTACCGGATAAGTCTCTCCTAACACTTAGTTGCTAACACTAGGTCACCCTAGGATAGATTGGCTCAACAAACACTTAGGATTTCAACATTCTAACAATCTAAGACTAGATCCATCGAACCAAGTAGGATCATGGTTTGTTCTACCTTTCCACGGCCGTGGTTTGGTAAGAACTGGACGTGATTCCTAACAGAAACTACGTTCATGCACACAAGTCATCCAAAGGTAAATCTAAGTCCATCCTATCATAGCCCTAGCCATAACCATCCTTTCCTTACCCTAGAACCACATCTATTTAGCCTAAAACATTCATAATAGAAATCGAAACAATCAAACATAAAATCATGGCATCCATTTGCAAGATAATGAAGAGAAAGAGATGAACAAGTGAACTAAAACAAAACCAAGCTGAAAATGGAATTAGAATAACTCACAATCCTTCTTAAAGAAGGTTCAAATGGTTCATATAACTCTAGAAATTGGATCCGAAATTCTTCACTACAAAAACTCTCTACGTCTATCAATGGTGTGCCTTCTTCTTCTCCAACCAAGCTCTTCTCCAATGGTAGCCTTCTTCTACCTCCTTCTTCCAAAGGATCTTCTTGTTGAGAGAATATTTTTGTTAGAGGATAGTGGATAATGGAGAGCTGCTCCAAGATGATTCTCTCAGCCAATGCAGGACCACTTTTATACTACAACTTTGCAAGAGCTGGCCAAGAGATCGTGGCACAGCTGTCACGAAAACCTGGCAAAATCCACGGTTGAAACCACGGCCGTGGAGTGCCAGTAGACCGTGATTTTGTGCTTCAGCTTTGCCTTTGATCATTAAGCTTCGATTTGGTGCATGGCTTGTGTTGGCAAGGTTCCATGAGTCCTCCCTAGCCTTTAGCTTGCATCCTAATGAGTCCGAGGGTGTGTCATCTTGATAAACGATCCTCAAACGTATCGCTTTAGCTCCTAAATCTCCCAAACACCTACAAAGCAATGCACAAGTCCGTGTAGACGTCTATCTCGACAAAATACGTGAATTGAGCGCAAACGTCGTGAACTAGTGCTAAACCATGCATGAATGAGAGGGAAATATATCTAAATGATTATCTAAACCTAAGTCATAAATCGTGTTATCATATGTTTCGGAGGAAAATTCTCGGAGTTGGTGATCATCCGGAGCCGCGTGTGCCTTAGATTTTGGAAAGAGGGTTGTACTCTTGGTTTTGTGATTAAGTCAGTAAGGTTGTACCGGTCTTTCTCTTTTCTTGCATGGTTTAAAAGTACGTTTTATTATAACTATTTGCAAATTAAAGTTTGGGTATGTTTTATTATTTTGTCGTTCTCTTGTTGGAAGGTCCGATAATGAAGTTGTTGTCTAGCTAAATCTAGTGAACCCAGCGTGTAATTTATATCCTAGTGACACTACGGGTTTCCCAATCCTGGGTGTTACAATAGTTTATGTTGTTTTTATTAGTTTTAGACATGTTCGAATAGAGAACCAACATTTTAATATTAATATGTTATTTCGTTTTAATAGGATCTTATGCAATATTCTCGTGTGATCGGTACCGATTTTTCATCCATGTTTGAGCTTAATGGATATTTTTGGATAGATGTAACTTAATCCGTTGGACTCGGTTTGTGGGGTACTCGATGATTATGGTGTTAGTCATCAACAAATCATGGTTGGACAAACGGGGGTTCCGTATCTTTGATTTCGCATGCGATAGACACGGAGCACCTAGAAAGGTAAAAGATGTTGATCCCGATCACGTGTCAAGTACTAGCTGGAAAAAGAACTCGAAGAAGTGTATGTGCAAGTTTGAAGTTGAGGTGACACAAGTTGAAGAACAAAAACGGACATTGAGAGTTATGTGTGGAGTCCACAACCACGTACTGCGATCGATTTTTAAGGGGTCATGTATTGAAATCCATGCAATTAGACGACCATGAAAATGTCAAAATCATCCGGAAAATTTACGAAACCAGTTAGAAGATGAGGATGAAACAAGTTGAAGGAAGAGGGTCATTACAACAAGCACTTCATCCTTTGAAGGAGCAAAAGCACCATGTGAGTGCAAGGAGATGTCCAAACTCAGATATGGTGGCTGATTTTTTATCCCACATACTAAATCTAGGCATTTGCTCCACATGTTCCCTCAAGTTATTATGATGGACTCGACGTATAAGATCAATGAGTAAGTATTCTTGTTCTAACTTTGTTTGATAAACGTTTTATCTTATTGGACAACACTTATACTGAATCCTTCGTTTAAGGAGACTTCACCCAAGACACATCTAAAAAAAAAAGAAGTAAATTTAAAGCTTTTTATTTTTGAACTGAAATAAAAAAATATAGTAATTTTTTTATATTTTTTACTTAAAATGAAAAATAAAAATAAAATTTTAAACTAATTGGAAAATAAATATAAATTTATTGTACTTCTGTTATATATAAGAGTGCATAATTAGTTTTAAACTTAATTTCAATATTTTAATATTAATTAGAAAATAAATAAAAATTTATAACATTTATTATCATCCAAAATATAAAAATAAGATTTATATTAATTATTCTAGATTTTTAATTTAATATATATATAACTACTTCAATTATAGTATTAATTAGTTGAAATTTAGTGAGATCATATATAGTTTTAAATCTATTTTTCATATTTTTTTTATATTTTACAATTGAATATTCCATGTAGGGCCCGTTTGGTTTTAACTCCGGAATCGGAAACGGAATGGAACGAATCTAGTCCATACGTACACTCTTGTTCTTGAAACTTTTTGGAATTATTCCTTGTGGTTTGAAGTAATTGGAGTATAGTTTGATTACTTTTGATACCCTATAGGGTAACAAAATCTGGGGAATCAAGTGCATTTTGCATTAAACCACAACGAATGATTCCATAAAATTTCATCAATAAGGATATATATATGGACTAAATTCGTTTCCATTCCGTTTTCGTTTTCGGAGTTGGAACCAAACAGGCCCGTAATATATAAAGAACGGATAGATGGGGAAACGAATTAAACCATGAGGATTCAACTTCGATCTCTTCAGAAATGTCGACATACTTTACGAGGTTTTTTGGATTGAGATGTGAATTGTGATTTGGATTCTCCTAAAATATATAGTGTCAGAACGGGATAGGGTAAGCAACACGCTCGGCCCGTGTAAGTTCAGTATCGGGCGTAGTCGAGAGTTGGAAACGGGGTGCAGCCATAACGTGCATCTGGGGCACAGTCAAAATCCGCCCCAGATGCGCATCAAGACTGCGCCCAGGAGGCGCATACAGACTACACCCAGAAAGTGCATACAGACTGGCCAGGGTTTCCTCTCGTGTCTAATTGAATAGCAACCCCATACAGTAAACTAGTTTCGTCCCAAAATTATTACGTTTGACTCAGTAGTCAATGCCCCAAATTTCATTAGGTCAATGACCCACATATCAAAAATTAAATTGATAAAAAAAATACGATACACGATTTAGCCAAAAAAAATAAAAAACTATATGATTTATCTAGTCTTCAACCCTTATATATATACAAACTCTTAAGCCGTCAACCTTACCTATAAACTATGTGGCATAATTTAGTTACAAATTTATTTGTAGAAATGAAAAGACTTTATATTATTTACAAAAAACCTTTGTAACAACCCAAATCCATGAGACTCGGGGCGCTACTAGGATAGGATCTCACAATGGATCCTGAGCCTAGTCTAACAACAAGTTCACTAGATCTTACAACGAGGCACAAATAGATATAAACCAAATATATAAAAACTGTATAAATATACATCAAAAGGTTTACAACATCACAACCGAGTACAAAACGGCAAACACATATCCATACATATACAAAACATAACAAAACCCTCGCACAACCTAGTATACGGAAGCCCTCGGTTGATCACTGTTCGCTCGAAAGTGTGCGTCACAAAGTCTCAAATTTATAAAAACTGAAATCAAGCAAAGCGAACCCGCAGTGTATGGATCGGCATAGTAAAACAAGAATTCCACAGTATCGAACTTAGGGATTTGGGGGGAAAGTTTCAGTTCACAAATTGTCAAGCAAATAAAAACTTTTGCAAAGATAATTGGGAAAACAACGATTCTAAAGATTCAGGTATCCAATTGTGGCAACCGATTCAAGATGTTCTAAAGATATAAGGACAAAGTCGGGATTGCAATGGTATATCTAAGGTAGGGAATTGTACGGTGAAGTTCCAATCCCATATGTCTCACCCTAAGGCTCTCTCTAAAAGGGTTGTTGAGGCTGCAATATAGAATTAAAGGATAAGATTAAACTCTCAAATACCCATGCCCAAACCCAAGGTAAACAAAGATAAGCCAAAACGGTTACGGTTGTGACACTCGAAACCGAAGTAGAGGATGTTGAGTCTCACTACTACCTAGAAAAGGTAAGCCGAGGCTAGATTAAAGCAAATCTTTAACTTTGGATCAAAGCAAAAGCGAAGGACGTACGATAGTGGAAAACCACGGTCGGATCTTGAAGAACCACGGCCGTGGAACTCAAGAACAGGTCGTGGAAAGCCTCGACAACGAGGTTTCTCGCAACTCTCAGGGTCCAATCTGTTTTGGTTCAATCTATCATCATCTATGCCACAACTATCAACCCTTCACCTTAGAATCGCTTAAGGGTTTTAGCCAACAATCATCATAATCAAATCCAAAATCATATATGAAAGAGAGAAAAGGTAAAACCATGAAATCTCAATATTAAACACAAAACCAATGTTAATCAAACACAATAATCGCAACTTGCGTTCAAATGAATGTAGAATAGAATTAAGAATCTCTCACAAATCTCAAGGAACAAAGAAGAACGGGATGTCAATCTGCCTTCAAGATGAAACCCAAAGATCTTTTTCGAGTACACAATCCTCAAGTGCGTACTTCTCAAAATCTTCCTTCTACGCAATAAAATATCCTCGTAATCTCTCCAATCCCTAACAACGGCTGTGAAATGTAGTTGAATGCAAGACATCCGTTTTCCTCCGTTCTTCAGCTTTCTTATAGGAGAAAAGTAGGGTTACAACGCCCAATAACTGTTGCTGACGTTGCAAATATAACACGTGGCGACCGTTACAAGAACCACGGCCAAGAGGAACATTCCACGCCCGTGGAACCACCATGGAATGACTTCCTTGCTCTCGACATACTTTTCCACAACCTCAATAAACAAACCACGGTGGTGGTCTCTTCATGTTTGGTCGTGGAAAATCCAAATCCTTCGTAAAATCCTTTGTTTCGTAATGCTTTCTAATCATGCTCCTTCCTTAGCTACTCCAATGCATCCTCTTGATGCCTAACATGATCAAATGCTCCTACTTACTCCATTTAAGCTCCAATCCAAGCCTTTATTCACCTAAAAACAAAACAAAGCTTGTGTAGATCTCTATACCAACATAATAGGTGAATGTACTCATAAATGCTTCAAACTCATATCCATATACACAAAAGAAGGGGAAAAACAACCAAAACATGTACCTAAAATATCGTCATATTTCATGCTATCAAATGATACGGAAATTAGTCGCTCGACTCGATCGTGGCGAAGAAACCTAAACAAAACGAAATGGAATTAAACTGTTGGGCGTTTTTTTGACAACACAATAAAGTGAACAATCAACAACAGAACGCAGGAAACAAGAAGAACTAAAAGGACGAAGGTAGAACCGAACGATCAATGATAGATACCTTTTATTCGGATGCAAGAACTAAACCAAATGAAGAACTCGACCGTGTCCTGTACAACCTCACACAATCGATATATGGATCGAAAGCATGAAGATGATGCTCATGAATGCCTCGGAACACCAATCCCGAAGGAGATTGACATACACAAGAACAACTAAGCTTAATCTTTCACACACAATCTGTATTCAACCAAGACCCCTCTCTTTGATTGAAAATGTGAGAATGCAAAGCTACTATCAGGTTATGTCTACCTTCAAAATAAACTAAAGGAAGGCTTTTTATATGTCCCTAAAAGCCTTCTCCTAAATAAAGAAAAATGCTACCAAATGAAAAACCTCTTCCTAATTAAAGAAAATGTGGATAATTGTAATATTTGGATTTGTACATTGAATTAAAACTTCCAGCACAAAATCAGCCTCTTAGAAAGTCTTATCACATACAAATGATCATGGCTGGAGTAGGCTAGACGTGTGGCTGGAGTAGGCTAGACATGAGCATCAACATGGTCCGTGGTTCGTGGCGCTTGTTAGACTCGTGATCTTGCAAGGTTGACTCAACCAACGCATCCATCTCCGCTTGCATCTTGGCTCGTGCTCTAGTAGTTGGCCCTTGAAAAGAGACTAGTTCGGATGGCCCTTCATCATTCTCCCCTTCTTGGAAAGGATTCGACCCCGAATCACCCTTGTCTTCGGCTATAGGAGGGAAAGGACTAAGGTCTCGAACATTGAACGTAGGGTTGCACTCATTATCATCCGGAAGCTCCAACACATAAGCATTGTCTCTCGCCTTATAAAGAACCTTGAATGGCCCATTGCCCCGCGGAGATAGCTTGGACTTGCGCAAGGATTGAAAACGATCCTTTTGTAAGTGAAGCCAAACAAGATCACTGGTTTCAAAAAGGACTTCTTTGCGCCCCTAATTGACCTTGTCCGTTGTCTTCTTGCCCTTCTCCTCAAGCTTGATTCTTGTCCTCCTATGTATCTTTGTAATACCCGGAAAATTTAATTTCCGTTTAATAACCGATCAAACCAAATTCTGATCCGCTAACCTTTCTTAATTTTAAATAATATTATAAAAAATTAGATTCTATCATTTTATGTGACCTTAATTCACATAAAATGATAAATATGTAAACCGAAGAATAATTTCTGCACAATTTAACGACCCACTTTATAGCCCATTACCTAATTAGATGAGTAGGCCCATTGAATTAGGCCCGATTTATACAAACTTCCGACCAGCCCATGACTTAACCCTAAACCCTAATTATTAACCTAATCTAATCTGACTCCCTTAATCCTATTCAGCGTTAAACCACTTCTCTCTCTACCGCATCAACTCCTTCTGTAAACCGATATAGCAGCAGCCTCGCAGCAGTCCGGTGAGATCTCGTTTCCCTTCAACAACCCATAGCAGCAATCCGACGCAAAAGCAGCCTCGCGTTATCCTTCAGGACAGTATGTCATCTCGTGTTGTTCCAGCCGACGCAGCAGCCTTCTGCAACCAGCGATTCAACCGGAACAACTACCCATAGCAGCCTTCTGCTTACGACGTTGGACCCCCTCGCATCTGCGCTCAAGAGACGGCCCTCCTCCAGCGGGAACGAGACAAGCAAAAGTGAGTAAGCAGCCCTGAGTCTGTCCCAGTCAATCTATCTTGAGCCCTGAATCTGGGGCTGTGGTGAGTAAGCAGCCCCTTCCTCTACATAAACTGTAATGCATAGGGAGTTACTTGGGTTTTATTTGCTGAATGAGAGGGGTGTAGATGTTAGTATGCTAAACTCATTATTTTTGGCTGGTTTTCGGATATGTCATAGACGGTATTGCATAGTAAAGCATACTAAAATTTTAGAGGAATCGGAGTTACGGTTTGAGAGTTATTGTGTTCCAAAGTTCATGCAGTTTGTATATATGTGTTGAGTGTTGGGGAAAACAGCAAGTGATGCTGTTTTGTGAGATTGTTTTAAATAAGCTCTTGATCTCCGTTGGGCTTGAATTTTGGTTATGATATAGTTGTCATATTTTTGTAGAACATATTAAAATTCGAGAGGCATCCAGCGAGTGGTTTGGGATTTATGATTTTTCAAAGATTGAGTCGTAAGCAGTTTTTCTGTTGTGCTGAAATTCGGTTTTGTGAGATAGTTTTAAATAGGATTTTGATCTCCTTTACGGCTGAATTTTGGATATATTATAGATAAGATTTTCTAGTAGAACGTATCAAAATGTGGGATAAATCCAGCGAGTAATTTAGGAGCTATGATTTTTCAAAGTTAAGACAATGTGCTGTTTGTTAAGTGTTGTAACCAACTTTGGAAATTTTTGTAGAAGTGATGGTTGAACAGTTTTAAGAAATTCTTGCTCCTAGGAGTAGATGAGATAACATAGATGATCTAGGGAATTATTTCGGAATTTTTATAAGATTACTCGAATTTTATATTTGAAGCCGAAATTGAACCTTAACGATCTTTCCGAAAATAGGGAAATGGGTAAATTGCGAGTTTGTAACCAAACTCATCTTTAGGCGTTAGAATATGACATGTTAGTCTCAAATAAGAGTTTAGACATAAATTATGGAATTTTTAGAAGTTTCGGGACCAAGGGTAAAATGGTCATTTTACCATAAATTAATACTGTAATCAATTCCGTTCTATTAAGACCTGCTATCTTAGAAGTCTTAGACTTCTAATCACCTAGAAAGTGTGCTGACACACTTGCCTCCTTTGACAGGCCACTGAATTCCTACTGTACAGATCGATTTGCGAATTAGAAAGTCGAGATCTGATTCAGGTAAGTCCACGAACTTACTTAGCTGGCTTCTTGTATGAGTGTAATGTGTATGAGTGGTGTTTGTTAGTTATGATAAACAACGAAACCGGATTAGGCCGACTTTATTATTTACGTAATTGACCCAAGTGTATGATAACGGGTCGTGACATCATCTGCCTAGCTCTTGCGAGAGTCTAGGAGGTTCCCTGCGACCAGCCCATTTCGGTAGACAGTCAGATGCATTAGTACCATTCCGCATTGGTAAACGGGGACAGGGGTGAGGTTTGGGAATCCCTCGTGTCACAAAATAAATATCATAAGTAATAACCTATCACCTAATTAAAGATAATAAAAGGATTGAGTGTTGCTTGTTGATTGTGTATGTTGTGTGTTTGTGCTTTTACCTTTTATACTTATGCATAGGATGTTAGCTAACGGCTTTATACCGCTTGTAGATGCCTTGCAGGTTAAGACAGTTGTAGAGAGATCCGGAGGGAATGGTCAGCCGGGTCCATGTACTCATTTAGTTGGGGACGGGGATGTCTTCTGTTCTTTATATGCATCATTTTAGTAGCTTTTCTTGTAAGGATGATACATATTCTCCATGTATATATTGTTTACAGTTTTCAAATGTTTTAAATACTTTTGTGCCTTGTTGTAAGATCCAAGTAAAATTGTTGTCAAACTATGGTCAGGACCCATTGTGAGGTCCTAACCAGTAGCTCCCTGAGTTCTCAGAATTTGGGGTGTTACAATATGGTATCAGAGCTCTGGGTTGGCAACAATGGCACTTGAAATCTTCTGAAAGACCGATTGTACAAAATAACTCGAACACGAAAGGGGTCTAAAATTTTCAAAACGGATTTATGTTTTTTTTTACAGGAGCATAGTCGGGTTGTGGGTTAGTAGTACGTTGGACTACCATCGCTCTCCGTGGATCTCTGCAACTTAGAATGATAGGTGTGTTAGTTAGTATATAGACTTATATCGATATGCTCTAATGTATTATTATATACATGTATATGTATATGTATAGCATGTTAGTATCCTAAAGGATATTTTGTATCCTTTAGTTGTGATATAATGAAGCGATTATCGCCTCATTATAAATCGGTAGCGGACTTGTAGAGTTTTCAACACGAGGCAATGGAATCGGACCTTGAATTGAGTATTATACTCGGGTGGGCTGCTTGGTGACCCTTACAAATCATCCAAAGATCAGGTGAGCAAGGAAGTAAAGTTGTGAAGATCCTTTTTACCACAAGCACAATCAGATGAGTAAGAAATTCCTGAGTCAGCTTAGATAGAAGGAATAGAAAGTCATACAAGGGACTTGGCTGTATGAAGCCGAGAGATGAATTAGAAGTACCATGCAAGAGACGACAAGAGCGCAGATTAGAGATAACAATATTGGAGCAAGTACCAAGAGGAACGGAGTACAACCAAGATTTGCGGAATAAAGGGTGTTACAATCGAGGCGGATGCCCATAGGCAATTATGGGCATGAAAGACTAAAAGAGTTAGGGTGTCAACCGGATATGTGGATCTAAGGTACACAGAATAAAGACCTACAATTGAGTGTAAAAGCTAAAAGGTAGACCCCACAAGTGTGGAGAGGTTTTGACCTCAGAGATATAAGAAGTTTGAAAGAAACCGCGACGCCAATATCCAAAGAATGGAAGCCTGTAGCAGGGTCAGCGGAGTTTCAGGAAGGCGATATTACCACCAACACCAGTAAAGAAATCTGTATGAGAGAACGGCCTTGCTAGACTCGAGAGTCCAGGGTAACCCGAATTATCACGGGACCTAAGCCATCAACACAGATGATCCATGCAAAAGGAACTGCAAGTGGATGATCATTACGGCCATAAGAATTTCAAAGACGCTTGCAAGCTATCGTGGAAACTTGAAACGACTATTTGTGCCAGATGAATGACAAAATCGGACTAGAGAAAATGGAGTTAGCCTATAAGAAGCGGAAGGGTGGAAGGTAGAACGAACTAAAGAAGTATAAAAGGATTGTTGTGAGCAACTGTTTACCTACTAGCTAAGGAAATTTTGATAGATCACAATTTACACGGAATGGAGACTTACAACTTAATGTAAGAGCGAAGGGTAGACTTCACAAGCCTGGAGACATTTTGTCTTCTTTAAAGATAAGAATTTGTAAGTGGAATCACAACGCCAATATCGAAAGGATCGAAGCCCGTAACATAGTCAACAGAGATTTGGAAGGAAATATTATAAACAACGTCAATTAAGGAACCTGTGCTTGTGAGAATCATGTGGTGGACACACGACTCCAGGGTAACCCCCATTTATAACAGAACATAGGTCATCAACACAGACGGTCCCTGTAAAAGGACTACAATTGGGAGGTAATTAAAAGTCATCAGAACTACAAGGTGCTTACAATCTATCGTGGAGTGTTAGGAACAACTTTTGACGTCAGGCGAATGGCACAGTGAGACTTGAGAGAGAGAGTTGTTCCAAAGGAAGCAGAAGAGTGAAAGATAAGACGAACTAAAAGGAGGATAAAAGGATTAATCTAGTAGGTGATGTGCATCTCAAGTTTAATACCAGTAGAGATATGAAATTGAGATAAGTCAATTATAGACTGACCGATGTCAACCAAGGACGTGCAAGTATTGTTTGGTATTGACGAGTTATGTGCCGTTAAGAAGAAATATTTGTGATTGTGGATCTATGGAGTAGCTTTACCGACGCCTTAGAGGATTTCCTCAAGTAGGCAACAACAATCTTCTTGGATGAATTAAAGGTATATAGAGAAACGTTTTAAGGGTTACTTCTTGGCTAGTTAAAATCAAACTCCGGTCAAGTCAGAGAGTTTGGATCCGTGGTAGAAGAATTAAGAAAGTAAGCGGAAGAAGTTGTTTTTCAATCGTTGTTTTATTTTCTTAAGGCAAGTAAAGAAGGTACTTGGTACTTCATCCGTATAAGACTCATGGTGTAATTGGAAGAAAGAGTTTTGGGGTCAATCACTTTATACTTACAGAAAAGGTCCTTAGGATTAAAGACTCACAACAAAATTATCAAAGTAGTGCAGCGGAAGCGTGGTGGGACCTAACCAACAAAACAAGAAGCTCAAGGGTACTGATGGATGTCGTGTCGAGTTTAAGATGGTGGTAGTTGGTGAAATGCATTCTAGTTGGAACAAACGTGGGTTAGGCTATGTGAGTAACTGGAAATGTTGTACGGGAATTTATGTACATGTAGAGGT
Source organism: Fagopyrum homotropicum (assembly GCA_033239125.1). Lineage (NCBI taxonomy): Eukaryota > Viridiplantae > Streptophyta > Magnoliopsida > Caryophyllales > Polygonaceae > Fagopyrum > Fagopyrum homotropicum. The sequence continues at coordinate 69,371,194 of BSWB01000005.1, forward strand.
AATAGAAGTAGACTGGTACCCTATTATGGATCCGAGTGAAGAGTGATGGCTTTGTTACATGTTGCCAGACAAGTAGTTTTGGAATTCTATACTAATGGAATACTCTAGAGTGAGTTTTCCGGATGGATTAGGAAAGAATTAATGATGCAATAAAAGTATTGCGCATGGCCTGCACTAGAAAGCTCAAAGTGAGTAACTACCGTTTTGAGTCAAAGATACATAAGAAAGAGAAGCGACGGGAGTATACTTACAACCCAGTAACCGTGCTTGAAGAAAGCGTAATCTCGGAGTAGATTTTACGTGTAATGTTATAGCATAACGGATCCGAGTTGCGTTTGAGTCAGAGGGATACTATCGGGCTGGTAACAATGGTGGATAAAAGGGCGCACTGCTGATGGTATGTTAATATTTATTGAGTAGTTATTATCAAAAGCCGTCATTCCGGACATATTCTTTGTCACTTAAGATCTTGTAAAATTCGTGAGAAGCCTAAGGTTGAGCTAACGTTATACTATAGATCAATAAATAGTATTATAACGCCAAGTGAACGCAGAGGATGAGCATTGGGTTAATTCTTTTTTTTTTGTCGTGTCAAGTGTTAGAGCAGAAAAGGGTATAAGTGATGATTCCTTACTTGAGGAATAAGATGACTGAGTAATATTAAAAGACAAGATCAATTGGGTCGTGGTACGAAGAGCATTAGGCACTTGGTAAAGTGTTGGTGGATGTCCAAGACCTTTGGCCTTAGTGTGTAGTCAGAACCTTTTCAGAAGGCCTTAAGCAAGTGGTCATAACAAAGGGAAGAAAGTTGAATAAATCATTTTCCGTAGGGTCATCAAAGGATCTAGAAGTGAGTTGTGTAAGGCTACCATTGGAAGTTTTAAAACGGTTTAAAAGTGACTGATGGACTAGTATTCCTTACCATATTGGAGAGCGCAACTTCAGTTTTCCACGGAGACTAAGTTTGGGGAACTGAGTTTGAGATTTTCAGTTGGAGAAATACCTACCAGACACGAGTTAGGTCATCAAATTAGAGGATCAGACGGTTGAGCCGGATAATACCGTTGAGATAGCCGGTAACCACTCTAGAACGGTGTAGCAGACGCTTGTGATCTAAGTACTTGAAAAGATTTAAGATTTAGTAGTTTTATGAAAAGTTGATAAAACTACCTAAGATAGTGAGGATAGTAAGAGACGTAACCTTTCAAAGACCTATGTAGCGATAGTTGTAACCTCGAGAGTGACGACTTAGGGCTTGACCTTGTATGTATGATATTGTTTGAGTACTTGTTTACTTCAAGATTGAGTGTTTAGTCAGTGATGTGTGCTTTTGGTACTCTTGATGTGCGGGAAACTTAGATGTGGAAACGACGCGAATTTTGTGTAGTGATCAAACACACCCATTTGGTGCTTTAAAGGCCGAACAGGATTATCTTACCCTATGTTTCGGGACAAAACTTATTTCGAGGGAGATTTGATGTAAGAACCGCTTTTTTTTTGTTACGCTTTGATAAAGTTGGAGGAGTTTAGAAAACCAAATGAAAATTTAGTGAGACTATGATATAAAAGTTTAATTATGGAAGTTGTTTGGTTAAGTACTTGTTCTAAGTTTCGGGACGAAACTTATTTTAAGGGGGTACTGATGTAATACCCGGAAATTTTAATTTCCGTTTAATAAACGATCAAACCAAATTCCGATCCGCTAACCTTTCTTAATTTTAAATAATATTATACAAAATTAGATTCTATCATTTTATGTGACCTTAATTCACATAAAATGATAAATATGTAAACCAAAGAATAATTTCTGCACAATTTAACGACCCACTTTATAATCCATTACCTAATTAGATGAGCAGGCCCATCGAATTAGGCCCTATTTATACAAACTTCCGACCAGCCCATGACTTAACCCTAAACCCTAATTATTAAGCTAATCTAATCTGACTCCCTTAATCCTATTCAGCGTTAAACCACTTCTCTCTCTACCGCATCAACTCCTTCTGTAAACCGATATAGCACCAGCCTCGCAGCAGTCCGGTGAGATCTCGTTTCCCTTCAGCAACCCATAGCAGCAATCCGACGCAGCAGCAGCCTCGCGTTCTCCTTTAGGACAGTACGTCATCTCGTGTTGTTCCAGCCGACGCAGCAGCCTGCTGCAACCAGCGATTCAACCGGAACAGCAACCCATAGCAGCCTTCTACTTACGACGCTGGACCCCCTCGCATCTGCGCTCAAGAGACGGCCCTCCTCCAGCGGGAACGAGACAAGCAGAAGTGAGTAAGCAGCCCCGAGTCTGTCCCAGTCGATCTATCTTGAGCCGTGAAATTATGGGTTGTGGTGAGTAAGCAGCCCCTTCCTCTACATAAACTGTAATGTATAGGGAGTTACTTGGGTTTTATTTGCTGAATGAGAGGGGTGTAGATGTTAGTATGCTAAACTCATTATTTTTGGCTAGTTTTTGGATATGTCATAGACGGTATTGCATAGTAAAGCATACTAAAATTTTAGAGGAATCGGAGTTACGGTTTGAGAGTTATTGTGTTCCAAAGTTCATGCAGTTTGTATATATGTGCTGAGTGTTGGGGAAGACAGCAAGTGATGCTGTTTTGTGAGATGGTTTTAAATAAGCTCTTGATCTCGGTTGGGCTTGAATTTTGGATATGATATAGTTGATATATTTTTGTAGAACATATTAAAATTCGAGAGGCATCCAACGAGTGGTTTGGGATTTATGATTTTTCAAAGATTGAGTAGTAAGCAGTTTTTCTGTTGTGCTGAAATTCGGTTTTGTGAGATAGTTTTAAATTGGATTTTGATCTCCTTTGCGGCTGAATTTTGGATATTTATAGAGATTTTCTAGTAGAACGTATCAAAATTTGGGATAAATCCAGCGAGTAATTTAGGAGTTATGATTTTTCAAAGTTAAGACAATGTGCTGTTTGTTAAGTGTTGTAACCAACTTTGGAAATTTTTGTAGAAGTGATTGTTGAACAGTTTTAGGAAATTCTTGCTCCTAGGAGTAGATGAGATATCATATATGATCTAGGGAATTATTTCGGAAATTTTATAAGATTATTCGAATTTTATATTTGAAGCCGAAATTGAACCTTAACGATCTTTCAGAAAATAGGGAAATGGGTAAATTGCGAGTTTGTAACCAAACTCATCTTTAGGCGTTAGAATATGACATGTTAGTATCAAATAAGAGTTTAGACATAAATTATGGAATTTTTAGAAGTTTCGGGACCAAGGGTAAAATGGTCATTTTACCATAAATTAATACTGTAATCAATTCCGTTCTATTAAGACCTGCTATCTTAGAAGTCTTAGACTTCTAATCACCTAGAAAGTGTGCTGACACACTTGCCTCCTTTGACAGGCCACTGAATTCCTACTGTACAGATCGATTTGCGAATTAGAAAGTCGAGATCTGATTCAGGTAAGTCCACGGACTTACTTAGCTGGCTTCTTGTATGAGTGTAATGTGTATGAGTGGTGTTTGTTAGTTATGATAAACAACGAAACCGGATTAGGCCGACTTTATTATTTACGTAATTGACCCAAGTGTATGATAACGGGTCGTGACATCATCTGCCTAGCTCTTGCGAGAGTCTAGGAGGTTCCCTGCGACCAGCCCAGTCCGGTAGACGGTCAAATGCATTAGTACCATTCCGCGTTGGTATACAGGGACAGGGGCGAGGTTTGGGAATCCCTCGTGTCACAAAATAGGTATCATTAGTAATAACCTATCACCTAATTAAAGATAATAAAAGGATTGAGTGTTGCATGTTGATTGTGTATGTTGTGTGTTTGTGCTTTTACCTTTTATACTTATGCATAGGATGTTAGCTAACGGTTTTATACCGCTTGTAGATGCCTTGCAGGTTAAGACAGTTGTAGAGAGATCCGGAGGAAATGGTCAGCCGGGTCCACGTACTCATTTAGTTGGGGACGGGGATGTCTTCTGTTCTTTATATGCATCATTTTAGTAGCTTTTCTTGTAAGGCTGATACATATTCTCCATGTATATATTGTTTACAGTTTTCAAATGTTTTAAATACTTTTGTGCCTTGTTGTAAGCTCCAAGTAAAATTGTTGTCAAACTATGGTCGGGACCCATTGTGAGGTCCTAACCAGTAGCTCCCCGAGTTCTTAGAATTTGGGGTGTTACAATCTCCTTAATGTGTTCAACATGCAATTCTACATTAAAGTCTACTCGCTCTTTCTTAGGTAACGGTGTAAGATCAAAAGGAGTTAGTGGATTTAAACCGTAGACACATTCAAAAGGAGTCAAAGAAATGGACGAATGCATTGTTCTATTATAAGCAAACTCAACATGAGGCAAAGCATCTTCCCATTCTTTCAACTTTTTCTTTATGACAGCCCTTAAAATAGTGGTTAAAGTCCTATTAGTCACCTCGGTTTGCCCATCGGTTTGAGGATGACAAGAACTAGAAAACAATAACTTCGTTCCTAGTTTTCCCCAAAGAGTTTTCCAAAAGTAACTAAGGAATTTGACATCCCTACAAAATTTGAACGAGGATATTTCCTTAGGTCGTTTATATCCTTACAAAAGTAATTTCAGAACTCAATACTAACACAAGTATAGTGATTAAGTAAGGGTCGAACCCAAGAGAGTTTATGATATTTTTATTAAATTCAGTTATTGATTATAGAACAAGGTAACAAAGGGGGGGGGGGTTTGGATGAATTGATACGCACAAAACTATAAAGCAAGTAAATGAGATTGATATGATGATGATGAGTGAATCTACACTAGGTTGATTCTTAGCATGCGATTACTACTTTGGTGAGTTCCTTGTACAAGTTTCAAGTAATGTTCCCGTCTTGATCATATGTATGTGTTGAGCCAACCGGCATCAATACTACTTAACAAGTTAGTGTTCCGTAAACCTACAAGAACAAGTCACAAGTTAGCTTTCAAACTAAGACTAAGGGATATAAAGAGAAGATTAAAACCGTTAAACTAATCTTTATAATTGTGTTTCTTTTCCTTCAAGCAATTACAACCCGTTATTACTTAAAGGTTACTACTAGACTAAAACCCGAACCCGGAATCTATTAATCCTAGTTGTCTGCATGCACTTAGAACCTGAGGTGATCAATCTTAAGTAATAATGAAAACATGCAATTTAGATAATTGAAGCTCAAGAAACACAAAACATTACTGAATAAAACTTACATTAAAAGGGAACTTACAACCAAAGTAATAATGCAGCCTCAAATCAACCCAATGTAGCAAGGACACTTAGAAGCTCATTACAAAGGAAGCAAGAGAGTATAAAAGTGGGAAAATGATGGATGATTCTAGCAATCAACCATGGGTCTATTTATACTACAAATGACACTAAATGGGAGTAAATGGCCGGCCAAAGCAGCCACCTTTAATGCCATAAAGGTGATGTAAACAGCTGGAGTAAAGCCTTTGTCGCTGAACCGTAGGGGCGGCCTTCAGATCCGTAGGGGCGGTTCAGACGAAAACGTTTGATCTTCTTCGTGGCCGTAGTGGCAGCCTGGCAGTTCCGCAGGGGCGGATCATTGATGATCTTCAAACGCCTGACTCTTCAACTTTCTATCGCTTCAGATGCCGAGTTGTAGGGGCGGCCTAGTGTCAACGCAGGGGCAGTGACACTGACTCTTCAGCTTCACAGCTCCACATGATGAGACGCAGGTAGAGGCGCAGGGGCGCCGGTCTTCGCTTTTTCAGGATAAGTCACCACAAGTGCGCCAAGAAGTGGCGCATAGGCGGCGACAGTCTTCGTTCATGGCGCTGGCGAAGACGCAGGCTGCGCTCCGGAACGTGGTGTCACCCACAGGGGCGGTGACACTTCTCCGTGGAGGCGGTGATGCAACAGAAGCTTTGCTTCGTGAATGGTATTCAGCTCCCAAGTGCTAAAACTCCTCTTTTATCTTCTTTTAGTCTTCTTCTTCTTGATCAAGGAGTTAGTAGCATAAACCGACACTAATGTGATAAAAAGACTCTAAAAACTAACCTAAAAATATAGTGATTCCATCACCTATCACATCCATATCACTCACAATTGTTCAAGGAACTCCATGTAGTCTTACTACCTCTCTAAAGAACAAGTTCACCACATTGACCGCATCATCAGTTTTATGACAAGCAATAAAGTGAGCCATTTTAGAGAATCGGTCTACAACCACAAAGATATAATCCCGTCCTCTCTTAGTCTTAGGCAATCCCACAATGAAATCTATGCTAATATCCTCCCAAGGGGCTGTTGGAATCGTTAAAGGACTATACAAACCATGGGCTTCACTTTAGACTTAGCCTTAAGGCATTCCAAGCATCTTTTCACAAAGTTCTCAACACCCCTAAGCATATGTGGCCAATAACAGTGATAATTCAGCATATGATAGGTTTTGTCTCTCCCAAAATGTCCCATTAATCCTCCTTTATGGGCTTCCTCTATAAGTAACAATCGAAGAGAACACCTAGGTACGCAAACTTTATCAACTCTAACCAAGAACCCCTCAAAAAAATAGTATTTATCCAAGGATCCCTTATGCACACATAGTTTATATGTTTCCCCAAAATCAACATCATTCTCATATAACTCTTTTATGTAAACAAAGCCTAATGCTTTGGAGTCTAATGTGGTTAACAAAGCATGTCTCCTTGAAAGAGCATCAACAACCACATTATCCTTCCCTTTCTTATATTTGATTACATAGGGATATGTTTCAATGAACTCCATCCATCTACCATGTCTCCTATCAAGTTTATCTTGACTCCGAAAGTGTTTCAATGACTCATGATCGGTGTGTAAGATAAACTCTCAAGGCCACAAGTAGTGTTGCCATGTCTTAAGTACTCTAAACAAGGCGTATAGCTCTTTATCGTATGTAGAATAGTTAAGACACGCACCTTTCAATTTCTCACTAAAGAAGGCAAGAGGCTTACCGTCTTGCATTAGAACACCGCCTATGCCAATTCCCGACGCATCACACTCCACCTCGAAAAGCTTGGTGAAATCAGGAAGGACTAGAAATGTTACCTTGGTGAGCATCCATTTGAGCTTGTTGAAATCCCTTTCTTGCTCCTCCCCCCACACAAAAGGAGCATGCTTCTTGGTGATTTCGGTCAAAGGAGCGGCGATGGTGCTAAAGTCTTTGACGAAACGCCGATAGAAGCTTTCTAGTCCATGAAAGCTCCTCACGTGGTTGATGGAGGTTGGAGTTGGCCACTCTTGGATTGCTCTTATATTCTCTTCATCAACTTGCAGGCTTTGTGAACTCACTTCAAAACCAATCAACACAACCTTATTACTGCAAAAGTCACATTTCTTTAAATTGGCATACAAGTGATCAATTCTAAGGGTAGAAACAAATTCCCTTAAGTGTCTTTCATGCTCCTCCAGGGACTTGCTATAGATAAGAATATCATCATTATACACAACAACAAATTTCCCTATAAATTTTCGGAGCACATAATTCATTAATCTCATAAAAGTGCTAGGAGCATTAGTTAGAGCAAAAGGCACCACAAGCCATTCATACAACCCAAATTTAGTTATAAGGGCTGTTTTTAGTTCATCTCCCTCCTTCATTCGAATTTCATTGTAACCACTTCGAAGATCGATCTTTGTAAATGTAGTGGCACCATGTAACTCGTCAAGCTTGTCATCTAAGCGGGGAAAGGGGTGACGGTACTTAATGGTGATGTTGTTAATGGTTCTACAATCAACACACATTCTCCATGTGTTGTCCTTTTTAGGCACTAGTAGGACAGGAACGGCACTAGGACTTAAGCTTTCCCTCTCATAACTCTTGTCTAGGAGCTCCTGCACTTGAGATTGAATCTCGTGACTCTCTTTAGGATTCATCCTATAGGCTGGCCTATTTGATAGAGTGGCTCCGGGAATGAGGTCTATTTGATGTTCTATGCCTCTAAAAGGTGGTAGACTAGGTGGTATCTCATCCGGAAAAACATCCTTAAACTCTTCCAATATGGTTGTGATACTAGGAGGTAAGGTAGCTATAGCCTCATCACTCACAAGGACCAGCTTATTGCACAAGATCATAAGATGGGTATCTAAAGGAAGGTACTCCCCTTGGAACTCGTTTTTAGAGGCTAATAGGGTACTCGACTGCTGGCCACTAGAGGACATGGCTAAGGGTCGGTTTGGGGTGAGTTTAGGCGTGGGTTTTGGTTCCTTTTGTTGAGGGACAACCTTACTCCCCTTCTTAGCATTGCCTTGTTCCTTTTCACTTTCTTTCTTCTTTTCATAAGCTTCGGCAATCTGCAATGGAGTCATTGGCTTAAGAGTAACAAGTTTATCATTAAAAGTGAAAGAGTGTATATTAGTGTATCCATCGTGTATCACTCTTCTATCATATTGCCAAGGACGTCCTAACAGCACATGACAAGCTTGCATAGGTACTACATCACACAAAACAATGTCCTCATAATGACCAAGTGTAATTGTTATCTTAGCTTGCTTGTTTACTTTTAACTCACCACCATCATTCATCCAATGAAGCTTATATGGTCTAGGGTGATAAAAAGTAGCTATTTGCAATTTAGAAATCAGTTCCATACTAGCAATATTGCAACAACTACCTCCATCAATTATCATGTTACAGACCTTTCCTTTAACAAGACAATTAGTGTGAAATATGTTCTCTCGTTGATCATCCTCACAAAGGGCTATTGTGCACTTAATGTACGCCTAGCTATCAAAGAATCTCCATGCTGTATGTCATCAACACAAGCACGTTCATTCAAAACATGGTTATCAACAACATTTTCATCATGCTTATGCTGAATTTTCAAATTGCAAAGCTCAAAATTATTAGCTAGAAAAGAGCTTGGGTGATCAAAGAAGATGCATTTAGCTAACAGATAATCACCTTGCTTATACGCAATACCATCATCATCACTAGCAACATCATAATCACACAAGGCAAGGTTATTATCACACTTATCATCATGCTCACTTTCTTATTCAGATTCATATTGCCCCAAATGGTTTATCAACAAAGTCTTCCTATTTAGACAATCTTTCATCATATGACCTCTACCTTGACATTTAAAGCACACAATGTCCCTAGTTCTAGAAGATGAGTTAGAAGTAATCCCTTTAGGACCATTTGAAGGCTCATTCAAAGGTCTAGTTAGCGTGAGTTGAGTGATGTTCTTCCTGGAATGATCTTGCACCCCTTGATATGCTCTCTCCTTGTCCTTAGGTGTGTAGTGTGCTCCACCTTGAGGTGCCATGCTGCAGCTATTTTGGCTCCTATCCCGCCATGAGTTCGGTGTTCCACTTGAGTTCCTGCTAGCTTGGTTCCTAGCCTTCATCTTTCTCCGCACTTTGATGGTGAGATGGAGCAACTCTATCATAGTGTTGTAAGGAAACAAATCGACTTCATTAACTAAATAAGATTTAAGGATTCGGAGGTACCTTTCCATGGTAGTCTCTTCATCCTCCCGTACGTTAGCTCTAACCAAGGCCATTTGCGTTGCGGTATAAGTTTCCTCGGCACTCATTGAACCTCGTCTTAGGTTCTCCACCCTTTGCCTCAGCTCTCGTGTGTAGTGATGAGGTACGAAATGAGTCCTTATTAGGGCCTTGATTTGCTCCCATGTGGCCACGGGTGGGTCAAGTGCTCTCCTCCTTGCTTTCACTACATCATCCCACCAAATTAAGGCATAATCATTAAATTCAAGGGCAGCGAGATGTACCTTTTTATATTCCGGAAAGTTGTGGCATGACCAAATTTGCTCTATCTTCGTTTCCCATGCCATGTACACATCCGGATCACACTTCCCTTCAAAATGGGGAATCTTCATCATCACCTTGCCAATGCCGTCTTGCTCTTGCTCTCGGGGCGCCATTGCGGGAATCAACGCCGTGGTTCATCCCTCAACTCCTCATCTCCCATATAGTCATCTTGCTCGTCGTGGTACCTATCAAACAATTAAGGTGCAACAGCTATATAAGGGGAATTAGGAGTCGAAATATGCCCCTGATTGGCATGAAAATGTGGACCATAGGTAGTCTCTTCACCATGAGCGAAACCATGTGTTCGTGCTTGATTAAAGGCTGTTGTTTGGTCCGGTAGGGGTTGGCTTTCGTGTTCGTGGGAGTTGATCCCTTGTTCAGGATGACTCCCTAATGGCTGCGAAGTAGGTGCTCTAGCCTCCAAGCTAGCTACGCGAATAACCAAGGTGGCCATACTATCCGACATTTTCTTGAGGAGATTGAACACCTCGGGCTGCACCAGTTCGGACTCTTAGAATGAGTAGGACTAGGTGACCTAGACATGATAAACACAACACACAACAATCAAACACGTTAAGTTATAAAATTCAGAAATCACCTCACTAGTGTTTGCCTCCTTGTGTTTGATTTTCTCACTCTCTTGTGGATCTTAGTATAAGCTTGGTGATGGATTGTCTTGTATGGATCAAAATCCTCACGTGAGATTAATGTTTAGGCAAACACAAACTGTTATATTGGGCAGCAATCGGACTGAAACGATAGTACTCAACAGATCACCATTTACGAAACAATATGTACGAATAAGACTTAAAGACAGAACAAGACTCGAAAGGAATGGACTACAATGCAAGAATATAATGCAATGCCAAATGATAACACAAGACTCTAACAATGCGAACTCAAGAATAGCCTAAATTAAGTTGGACTTGTCACACTCGGCAATGAAGAACTACGCACCGTGAGAAGGTAAGCAAGCTGTGAAATGGAGTAAGGTATGGCGTGGGGTGTGGTTATGGTGACGGGGTCAATCAGAATGTGGGTATGTTTGGTCTTTGGAAGACTATATAATAACATGAAATACTCACACAATAACAGAAGATGCAGGCGGAGATGCAAGAGGAGATGGATGCGTTTGTTGAGTCAACCTTGCAAGATCACGAGTCTAACAAACGCCATGAACCATGGACCATGTTGAAGTTCACGTCTAGCCTACTCGAGCCACACGTGTAGCCTACTCCAGCCATGATCATTTGCACGTGATAAGACTTTCTAAGAGGCTAATTTTGTGCTGGAAGTTTTTATTCAATGCACAAATCTAAATATTACAATTATCAACATTTTCTTTAATTAGGAAGAGGTTTTTCATTTGTTAGCATTTTTCTTTATTTAGGAGAAAGCTTTAAGGGACATATATAAAGCCTTCCTTTAGTTTATTTTGAAGGTAGATAGAACCTGATTGTACGCTCCAAAAAGTGTGTGCAAGCTTTAAATTTATAACCCAAAAAGTATGCTTAAAACAAGGATGCGAACCCGCAGTGTACGGATCGATTATAGTAAAAGCAAGAATTCCGGGTTGTCGATCTCAGGGACTTAGGTGAAACAAAGCAAGTATAGGTTGTCAATATTGCAACTAACCACAAAAGCAATTAAAGCAATCAAAGATGAGAATAAGGTTAATTAAAAGAAATACGCAAATTCTAGGGATTAAAGCATCCGGTTGTGGTTCCAACTCAAGATCTCAAGATAAGCGGACAAAGCTGAGATTTTGCAAAGGGAAGGTGTTACTAAAGTGGAATAGATCACCGGGTAAGTCTCACTACTCACAATCCCAAGCTAAAGAACCTATCGCCGGGGAAGTCTCAAGGTACTAAGGAAAGGAACTATAATCTCAAACCAACATACCAACTAAGGGAATAGAATCAACCTTTACCGGGTAAGTCTCAGGCTAACTCACAAAGATGGAAGGAAGGCACACTCAAACCCCAATAAACGATAAACCTTTATTACCTACACTTATGATGTTGGGTAAACAAACAAAGGAATTACCGGGTAAGTCTCATCCTAGGCTTGCATTGAACCAGGAAAGGTGTAATAAGAATAGGATTTGGCAAACTCTAACACTTAACTCTCAGTTTCGGATCAGAAAAGGTCACCTCGGTCAGTCAAGTTCCACCCCGGCCGAGATGTTCATCGACTGAACGAGATATTTTAGGGTTAAGGATTAAGACTTGAGCTTTCAGGGTCCTACTGGAATTAAGATCATTCTATCATCGTCTTTCCCATAACTTTTAGCCAATCACCCTAGAATTGCACAAAGAAATTAGCCACTCATCATCATGAAAGCAATAATCAAATATATGGGAAGAGAATGAATATTTGAACACAAAAACCTTAAGAACAAGGCTTCAATAACTGAATCAAATATCAAACAAATCAGCGTTTCTTGGATCACAAATCCAACAAAACAGTCAAACAAAAGGGAATCTAAGAAAGTCTTACAAATCCCCTCAAAAGCTATATCCGAACTATCAATCCTTCCTTTATTGATCTTCAATCTTCCTTCTTTCCTTCAAAACTCCGGAAAAATCCCTTAATTGTTGGATGCTCTCAGCCCTCTAAGCATGGTTGAACTTGTTAAAAATCCAACCCTTTATATAGGAGAATTTTCTTCCAAAGATAAAATATCTTAAAAAGATAATTTCCTAATAAAATATATCCATATCTCAAAATTAGATCTCCAAAATATATGATCTTCCTTCCAGAAATCCAGCCCAAAAATATAAGATCTCCCTTTAAAAAAATAAAAGATCTCAGCCAAATAAAATAGATCTCGCCGCGTCCAAGGTGTTCGCCTCGGTCGGGGCGCTCCTCTAGATTACCTCGGTCGAGGTGACTCTGTCGTCAACCGAGGGGAATCTCAGCTGAAGGTGAAATCTCTCAATTCTGGTCCAAAGTAAATCTCCTTTGTTAATTCCAAGCTTCCTGGGTTCTTCCTTAAGCTCCCGAATGTAGCTCCAATGACTCCTTAGCTCCTTTAGCTCCAAATTGATGCAAAATGTGCCGTTTTACCTACCATTACAACGAAACTTGGTGTAGACCTCGATTCCCGCAAAGGTAGATGAAATGACATTATAATCACATAATATACATTCAAACATGCAGATTATTGAAGATAAAACGTCTAAACAAGTCCCAAAATATAGACTATAATTCATGCTATCACTGATATTAGCTTTGCATTCTCACGTTTTCAATCAAAGAGAGTGGTCTTGGTTGAATACAGATTGTGTGTGAAAGATTAAGCTTAGTTGTTCTTGTGTACGTCAATCTCCTTCGGGTTTGGGGTTCCGAGGCATTCATGAGGCCTCTTCATGCTTTCGATCCATATATCGATTGTGTGAGGTTGTACAGGGCATGGTCGAGTTCTACATTTGGTTTAGTTCTTGGGTCCGAATCCAAGGGATCTATCATTGATCGTTCGGTTCTACCTTCGTCCTTTTAGTTCTTCTTGTTTCTTGCGTTCTCTTGTTGATTGTTCACCTTATTGTGTTGTCAAAAAACGCCCAGCAGTTTAATTCCATTTCGTTTTGTTTAGGTTTCTTCGTCACGATCGAGTCGAGTGACTAATTTCCGTATCAATTAATATCATAGCCATATTGACGTCGAAGCCCCAAGAGTCTTCAAAATCGCCCCAAAACAAGGTTCTAGTGTGTCTTCTTCGAGTCTTGTTTTTCTATTCTCGAGTCTTAATTGAGTCCTTGTTATGCTTAGTTGTGAAGTTTTGGACACCAAAAATACCGTTCGACCACCACACAACCACTACTCGACCACCCCTGAACCACCCATCAACCACCAGATCAATTAGCGTCAAATCAGAACAATATATATATATATATATATATAAATATATATATATATATATATATATATATAAATATATATATATATATATATATATATATATATATATATATATATACCCACTGCCATATTTTCCAACAACAAACAAATCCATTCAGATGAAGTGGTTACTCAATTTCTAGCTTTATGTTTAATTCCAATCAGTTTGAAACGTGACCCCCTAACAAACCCCCACTTTTCTATTTGTTTTAATTCCATTTCTCTGTTCATATTAAGTTGTATTTGTTTTATTTGCTGAAAAAAAAGAAAGAAAGAAAAAAAAGAAAAGAAAAGAAAGACAAGAAAATCAGCAAACAAAATTCATTTAATTTCCGTATCATCAAAATACCCCATACTTGCCTCTTGCTTGTCCCCAAGCAAGGTTTTCGAATGCTAGAACACAAGGTAAAATGAAATATGAATGCAAACAAGGTAAAACAAATCTTTTTGGTATTGTGTTTCTAATCAAAAGATCACCCTCAAATCTTGCTTCATGTCTCTTTGAAGACTTCTATGTACATAAACCGAATCATGTCAAGCAAAAGAAACATCACATATTGCAAAAGCTTCAAGACAAACATCATAGCCCAAAGCAATGTCAAAATCATTCATGTGAAACTCGAATCTAGATTACCAAGCCAAACAACATTCCATAGATCTTAAGGATTTTCAAGCAAAGGTCAAGAAACGTGAATAGGTGGAAAACATATAAGGGAATATGGTGAAAAAATCCGGGAAAAAGGAACAACACAAACTCTTTTCTTTTATAACTTGAATTAACCACCATTTGTCAACTTTGCTCTCCCTTTCTATCACAAAATTCTTTTTCGACTTTACTTTTGGAAGTATGGACAGCGGTGCACAAAAACCGAAGCCTAGGAGATTGGCGATTCTTAATTTTGAGATCCTCAAACCCTTGATGCACATACCATAATCCGTTAGGAATATCGCTCAATCCGACTTTGGCAAGACACAAACACCCGGCTATGTGAATGGTGCCGAGTTACTCATCATCATGATTGACTTCCCCAAACCTATTTCCTATACTTTGAATGCACAATTTTCATTCATGGCCCTCCCACATCAAACATGACAAAATTACACTCTTCCTGATTGCCGGATAGGTAAAGGAGGAAAAAATTTCATTGAGGGGCTAAATGAATAAAGAAGAAGCAACAAAAATCGAGGTGTCTTAATCATTTCATAAAGAAGGGAAAATCTTCACTTATCCACTTGTTTGCGGATGGTAGGGTGTAGCGATCTTGTGAGTCACCCCATACTAAACTAGTAGAGCTTCAAATCGACGGGCAATGAAGTGTGATCCTCCGTTACTAATGATGGTTCGGGGTGTCCCAAACCTTGGGAAAATAGTTCGATTAAAGAACTTAACAACCACCATTGCATCATTAGTTGGAGAGGCAATAGCTTCAACCCATCTTGAAACATAATCTACAGCTAGAAGTAAGTATTGGTTACCACAAGATGATGGCAATGGTCCCATGAAATCAACTCCTCAAACGTCAAAGATCTCCACCTCTTGGATAGTGTTGAGAGACATTTCATTCCACCCATAAATATTCCGTGTTCTTCGACAAGCATCGCAACACGCAACAAAGGTTTGCACATCCTTAAATAATGTAGGCCAAAAGAATCCGGATTGTAATACCTTAGCGCTAGTCTTATGAAAGCTAGTGTATCTTCCACAAGGAAGCGAATGACAATGACGAATGAAACTTTGCATTTTGTCTTCAGGTACACATCTTCTAATGATGCCATCAGAACCTCTCTTGAAGAGTAGAGGCTCATTCCAATAGTATTGGCGGACATCCCTAAAGAACTTCATTCTTTGTGCGTAGGATAGTCCGGGAGGTATTTCCTAACTTCACTTGTAGCATGTGGTAGACGACTCAAATGATCCGCAACAGAATTTTTGGATCCTTTCTTGTCACGAATCTCAAGATCGAACTCTTAAAGAAGGAGAATCTACCTAATCAGCCTTGGCTTTGCATCTTTCTTGGCAAGAAATACCGAATTGCTGAATGATCCGTGTATACAATCACCTTCGCTCCTACAAGGTAAGAATAAAACTTTTCAAAAGCATAAGAAACAGAAACTAATTCCTTTTCCGTTGTAGCGTAGTTGAGTTGTGCTTCATCTAGCGTCTTGCTAGCGTAATAGATGGCATGGGTGCGTCCATCTTTCTTTTGTCCAAGCACCACTCCAACAGCTACGTCACTTACATCACACATGACCACAAATGGAAGATTCCAATCCGGAGGTTGAATTATTAGGGATGAGATTAGAGCTTCTCGAATCTTGTAAAAATAATCCAAACATTGTTTCGAAAATTCAAAAACAGCATCCTTCATCAATAGATTAGTTAGCGGTTTAGAGATTTTTGAAAAGTCCTTAATGAATCTCCTATGGAATCCAGCATGTCCTAGAAAACTTCTAATCCTCTTCACCGAAGAAGGAGGAAGAAGTTTCTCTATCGTCTCAATCTTAGCCTTGTCAACCTCAATCCCTCTATTAGAGATCAAGTGTCCTCAAACAATGCCTTTCTTAACCATAAAGTGACATTTCTCCCAATTTAGAACTAGGTTCGTGTCTTCACACCTTTGTAGAACAAGAGATAGGTTAGCAAGACAATTATCAAATGAGGAACCATAAACAGAAAAATCATCGATAAAAACCTCCATGATTTCATCAATGTACTCCGAAAAGATAGCCATCATACAACCTTGAAAGGTGGCTGGAGCATTGCAAAGTCCGAATTGCATCCTCCTATAAGCAAACGTACCCCATGGCCACGTGAATGTGGTCTTTTCTTGATCGTCCGGATGAATCGGAATCTGAAAGAAACCACTATAACCGTCAAGATAGCAAAAGTAAGAATGTTGTGCTAACCTCTCAAGCATTTGATCAATGAAGGGAAGCGAGAAGTGATCCTCCCTTGTCGCATTGTTCAGCTTTCAATAATCAATGCACATTCTCCATCCTGCCACAATTCTTGTTGGAATGAGTTCTTTGTTCTTGTTGACCACAACGGTCATTCCTCCCTTCTTCGGGACAACTTGAACGAGGCTCACCCACTTGCTATAGGAAATAGGGAAAATGGTACCTACATCAAGCAATTTAGGGACTTCCTTCTTCACGACCTCTTTCATGATCGGATTTAACAGTCGTTGAGGTTGACGGGAAGGCTTATAATCCTCTTCCGTTAGAATATTGTGCATAAATAAAGATGGTTTAATTCCTACAAGATCCTATATGGTGTAGCCTAAAGCTTTCCTATGTTTCCCCAAAACAATCATAAGCTTTTCATGTTCATCTTCACTTAAATCAGAACTAACAATGACGGGAAACGTAGAATTAGTTCCAAGAAATGCATACCTAAGATGTGCAGGAAGTGGCTTCAACTCCAAGGTTGTTGATGCCTTTGGAGTGTCATGAGGGTTATCCAAGGTCTCCTTAGAAGTCTCCAAGGGTGTGGAAGTGGTGGAAGAAGAATCAAGAATGTTTGTAGAAAGAACGGAATTATTCTCAGCATTTTCCAATTCCACGGTGCCACTGTTACTTCCATGGCCGTGGAAGGTGTCTTGGGGGCCGTGGAATGATATGTTAATTAAATCTCTGCTCTCGACATACTTTTTCAGAGGTGGAATAGGTGAAACTACGCCCGTGGAAAAGCACGATTAGCCGTGGTTTCTGACGTTTTCCGAGCCATTGTACAATTTTTCGAATTCTTCAACTTGCACTTCTTTTAGCTCTTCCAAAGCATCAATCTCAGCATTGCAATTCTCTTCCTCTCCTCTTTCCATGATGATCAAAGTGATAACCTTTTGCAACGGATCTTTGAACAAGATCGAACTTACTTCCTTTCTAGATACCTCTTCATCATAAATTTTGAACATATCCTCTCCAAGTGCTGGTTCTTTTGTCAAGGTTGTGAGGACAAATTCAACCTTCTCTTCTCCAATATCGAAGGCCAATCTAGCATTCTTGCAATCAACCATTCAACCGGAAGTTGCAAGAAAAGGTCTCCCGATTATGATCGGGACCGGACAATCTACAGGAATGTCAAGCACAACAAAGTCTATAGGGATATAGAATTTACCGAGCTTAACCGGGACGTCTTCAATGATTCCTACGGGTCGAGTAATGGATCGATCCGCCATATATAATGTCATCTTCACCGGTTTAGGTTCACCGAAACCAACCTTCCTACACAAAGCAAGTAGAATAATGCTCACACTTGGTCCCAAGTCACAAAGTACATCATAAGTGACTTCTCCCACTCCTATTGGTATGCAAAATGACCCCAGATCTCGCAAATTTGGGGGCATCTTTTCTGTCATTGTTTTTATGAGCTCCGAAGACTCCGAACTCATCTTGACTTCTCCAAACTCTTCCAGTTTCCTCTTGCTAGAGAGGATCTCTTTCAAGAATTTCCCATATGTGGGCATACCTAAAATCGCATTAAGAAAAGGTATGTTAATATGCAGTTTGATCATAATATCAACAAACTTACCGAAATGCTTGTTTAGATGCGTTCTTGCTCTAGATTGCAGGAATGCAAGGGAGGTTTATAAGCTAGAGGAGGAACGTAGACATCTTCTTTCTCCTTCTTCTTTTCTTTCTCCTTTTCAGCGGGGACTTCAACGAACGTGGGTTGTGGTTCGGTGGTTGTCACACCACTTCTTGTTGTAATTGTCATCACCCTCCCTTTCAGATTGACCTCCGTCTTCCCAGGAAGTTTCCCTTGGTCTCTAGGAACTTCTCCGGCCTTGCTGAATACTTGATTCTCTAAAGCTTTTTGTGCTTTATCAATCAAAGTAATGTGATTCTCCATTCCTTGGATCTTTCCCAAGATCGTCTCCACCATAACATCGAATATATATTCTTCTCCGGTTTGTTTGAACAATTTGATGTTTGCCCCTGACTTTTCAGAGAAATAGAAGAAGATGGTGATGTTAGTGCATTTTCAAAGTGTGAATAGGGATTACCGGGATTTTGTTGGTTGGATCTCCAATTATTGTTGGAGTTCCTGAAGTTGTTGTTGTTCCAATTATTGTTCCGATAGTTGTTCCTATTTCCTTGATTGTTCTCCCTTCCTAGATAGCCAACATCTTGCTCCTTCGTCTTTTGAAGGCTGGATTTGATGACTTCCTTCAGCTCCTTAATCTCATTGTTGGGGGAGAAAATTTGAGTTTGAGCTGCTTGATTTAATCATGCTCCTTGATCTCCGGAATATCGATTCCCACCATCAGCTTTCCTATGGGAATACTTCTCAATCACTTGAGCTTGCTTCTCAATGAAGTCCCAAGCATCATCTTCCCTCATATCCATAAATGCTCCACAAGAAAGAGATTGAAGTTTGAATTGTGTTTCCACATCGTAATAAATCTCCAATAATTCTAGCTTTGAAATGCCATGGTTCGGGCAATCCAATAGAAGATCTTGAAACCTTTACCAAGATTTAAACAAACTATCATTAGGTTTCATAGAAAAAGCATTTATTTTACCTCTCAATTCCGTTGTTTTGGATGGTGGAAAGAACTTGGTGAGAAATTCCGAAGTCAAATCCTCCCATGCATTAAGTCTTCCAGCTGGAAGAGGTTGATATCAAGTTAAGGCTTTGTCCTTCAAAGAGAAGAAGAACGGTCGCAACTTGTAGTTGTTTTTGACAGCCCTTTTAGGCTTCAAAGTCTCCATAAGAATCTCATAATTCTGCAAATGTTGATGCGGAGATTCAGCTTCCGTTCCACCAAACATATTTTGGCGGATCATAGTGATAACTTGTGGGCGAAATCCAAAGTCATGGTCATCTTGATCTCCAAGATTCACACCAAAACGGCGCGGTTGTTGAATTGGATCCATTCGTTGGCCAAGAGTTTGTCGTTCAGCCGCGACATTAGCAGCTCTCGCATCTCTAGCGGGAATGTGAGGATCAACATAGGCTTGAGGATTAAATGGTGGTATTTCCTCCAGCTCCGGCATATCATCATCATCGGATGATTTAGCTCTAGATGATTTAGCTCTCTTACTCCTGGCGCCTTTATCTAATTGTATTTGTAAAATCATCGCTTTAAGCTCATCCATTTGAGCTTGATTTCGCTCTCTATCAGCACGAAAAACAGCTTGTTCTTTAATACGTCTTCTCTCACTTGTATTGAGTTGAGCTCGAGTTTTATCCAACTTCTCTTGGATGTTCCATTCATTAAGTTCGACCATCTTTTTCTCCCTTAACTTTTTCTTCAAAGTTTTCTCCGGTTCAGGATCAAAAGGAACGAGGTCTCTCGTGGATCTAGACCTTCACATATACTAAAAAATTCTGCAAAAATCACTCAAGTAGATAGATCATATAACAAGAGCAAAAGCTCCCAAGCCCGACAACCGAAAACCGAATTTGGCCTAGAACAAATCCCCGGCAACGGCGCCAAAAACTTGTTCACTCGAAAGTGTTCGTCTCAAAGTCTTAAATTTATAAAAACTGAAATCAAGCAAAGCGAACCCGCAGTGTACGAATCAACGTAGTAATGCAAGAATTCCAGAGTATCGAACTCATGGATTTGGGGGATAAATTCAGTTCACAAATTGTCAAGCAAATAAAAAGCTTTTGCAAAGATAATTGGGAAAACAACGATACTAAAGATTCAGGTATCCAATTGTGGTAACCGATTCAAGATGTTCTAAAGATATAAGGACAAAGTCGGGATTGCAAAGGTATATCTAAGGTAGGAAATTGTACGGTGAAGTTCCAATCCCATATGTCTCACCCTAAGGCTCTCTCTATAAAGGTTGTTGAGACTGCAATATAGAAAGGATCTAAGGATAAGATTAAACTCTCAAATACCCATGCCCAAACACAAGGGAATTAAAGATAAGCCAAAACAGTTAATGTTGGGACACTCGAAACCAAAGTAGAGGATGTTGAGTCTCACTACTACCTAGAAAAGGTAAGCCAAGGTTAGGCTAAAGCAAATCTTTAACTTTGGATCAAAGCAAAAGAAAAGGACGTACGACAGAGGAAAACCACGGTCGAATCTTGAAGAACCACGGCCGTTGAACTCAAGAACAGGTCGTGGAAAGCCTCGACGACGAGGTTTCTCGCAACTCTCAGGGTCCAATATGTTTTGGTTCAATCTATCATCATCTATGCCACAACTATCAACCCTTCACCTTAGAATCGCTTAAGGGTTTTAGCCAACAATCATCATAATCAAATCCAAAATCAAATATGAAAGAGAGAAAAGGTATAGTCTTGAAATCTTAATATTAAATACAAAACGAATGTTAATCAAACACAATAATCGCAACTTGCGTTCAAATGAATATAGAATAGAAATAAGAATCTCTCACAAATCTCAAGGATTAAAGAAGAACGGGATTTCAATCCGCCTTCAAGATGAATCCTTAAGACCTTTTTCGAGTACGCAATCTTCAAGTGCGTACTTCTCCAAATCTTCCTTCTACGCAATAAAATCTCCTCGTAATCTCTCCAATCTCTAGCACCGGCTGCAAAATGTAGCTTAATGCAAGACGTCCGTTTTCCTCCTTTCTTCAACCTTCATACAGGAGAAAAGTAGGGTTATAAAGCCCAATAACTGTTGCTGACGTGGAAAATATGACACGTGGCGACCATTACAAGAACCACGGCCAAGCGGAAATTCCACGCCCGTGGAACCACCATGGAATGACTTTCATGCTCTCGACATACTTTTCCACGACCTTAATAAACAAACAACGACCGTGGTCTCTTCATGTTTGGCCATGGAAAGTCCAAATCCTTCGTAAAAGCCTTTCATTCATAAAGCTTTCTAATCATGCTCCTATCTTAGCTACTCCAATGCATCCTCTTGATGCCTAGCTTGATCAAACACTCCTACTTACTCCATTTAAGCTCCAATCCAAGCCTTTATTCACCTAAAAACACACTAATGCTTGTGTAGATCGCTATACCAACATAATAGGTGAATGTGCTTATAAATGCTGCAAACTCATATCCATGTACACAAAAGAAGGGGAAAATCAACAAAAACATGTGCGTAAAATATCGTCATATTTGATGCTATCAATCACACATCTGGCACACTATGCAGTCTTCCTATCCTGCAGAATATCTACAACACGGTATAAACCGTTAGCTTACAAAACATGAATAAGAATGAAGAAGTAGCACATATAACACATTATCATATCACAACATGCAATGCTCACATCAAAAGCGTTTATTATCTTCATTACATTATACCATTACTAATTCGGTGTGATACGAGGAGTGGATCTACCTCGCCTCTGTCTTCTTTTACACAGGTTTGGAATTGGTGCCAATCATCACCCTTGGAGGACCGGTCGTAGAGAACCCCCTAGCTACCCAATTTTGAGCTAGACAAGCTATCACCGCCCGTTATCATACACTTGGGACATTTAAAACATATATGGTCATCCTAGTCTGATTTAGATTATCAATGCAACATGCATATGCACACACACCACTAAAGCAAACATACAAACCCATAAATTCTCGCTAAGTCCGAAGGACTTACCTGTCACAAACGTTACCTTTATTAGTGGTCATAGTTTCCCCTCAATGAAACGATCAGTGTATGCATCAGCAAGGCACACATAAGTCTAACGTTATCCAAGGTTAGGAGATTCCACCTCCTAAACCCCGTAACCATACCCAAGCCATAACTTGAATCTAAACCTTGATATCTCAACATAATCCATAAATGCCTAAGGCATTACCTCAGCATATAACTTATCAAGCTCATCGTAACACTTACTAGCCTAGCTACACTCTAAAGCCAAGGCTAAAGGAAAGGAAAGATACATACCACACTTGGTATGTCCTGGACAAACACACCTGCGGAAGAAAGAAGGTGCAAGGGCGTGATACACCGCAGGGGCGGTGACACTCACTCGCAGGGGTGGCGACACCGGTCTAGCCGCAGGGGAGGAGGCTCCGATCCCTGGGGGCGGTCAAACAGCAGAGGAGTGCCTCTGATTCTTCTCTTCGATCTCTTCACTTCTTCATTGCCCAAAGTTCATCAACGCATTCACATATATATACATGCATCAACAATGGTTTAGGAAGATCATACACAAGCATAGCTTGTGGGAATTCCTAACTAAAGAAGAAGAAAGGAAGGAAAGAAGGAAGAAGAGAGGAAGGAACTTACCACAAGCACTCAGAACGGCTCTCACAAGCCCGGCTCCTCAAGCCACAACATAAAACAACAACGTCATCATCAGAAGCATCCTCAAACCAACAGCAAAGCTCAACACTTTTGAAGGAAGATCAAAGAAGATCTTCAAGGAAAACTTAAGGGAAAAAGAAAAGAAATAAGAAAGGAGGAAGAACATGAGGAGAGGGAATAGAGTTGGTAAAGAAAGGAAAACCCTCATCGGGAGAGGAGGAAGGAAACTTAAAGGAGAAGAGAAGAAAAAGAGGAAAGCAAACGGTCAACAAAACCGGCGCCCACCTTGCAAAACCGCAGGGGCGGATCACCAGAACCGCGGGGCGGCACTGCCCCTGCGGTGAACGAAACGGCGGGAGAGATTCCCCATAAAACCTAAGGCTCTTACATCAGATCCCCCTAAAAACAAGTTTCGTCCCGAAACTTAAACTATTCCCAAATGCCGAGGTATAAATACTCTCACTATCGGAGGTATCACATCTCCGCTCAAAAGGTATCAACCTATAACATACTATAACCTCAAGCACGGCATGGAGGAATCATCACTCCAGCAACAAAATCGCATCGCTCACCAAAGCATAGAGGAAAACTATCTCTAGCCAACTCCTAACCATATCACAATGGCATGGAGGAAAACCATCTCCAGCCAAACCGCACTCATAACGCAAGGGCGTGGAGGAAACAATAGCATAGAGGAATAACCATCTCTAGCTAAATCCTAATCGCATCACCATAACCATCTCGAACTATAATCACAGGCTCGTGATAGCAAACAAGATCTACCAAGATCATATACACACATCATAGCTAGCACGAAAACACATCATAGCATAAGCACACAACATAACATGCACCAAGATAGCACTAAGATCTACTCGTGGATCCTACATGTGCATCTCTCTCGGCATAGAACTCTGGATAATTCCTCTGGATACTATCATCTGTCTCCCATGTGGCCTTATCAGGTCCTCGTCTAGACCATTGTATCCTCAGCATCAGGTCTCGTCGACAGGTGCAATCGGGTGTTCCACAAAAGTGTTGTCCAGCTCAACCACTAAGTCCTCATAGATGACAATGTGTCTCGGATCTGATATGTACTCCATCAGTAGAGACACATGAAACACAAGGTGAACACCCTCTAACCTCGATGTCAAAGCCAATCTGTATGTTGCTCTCCCAACGCTGTCCGGTATCTAAAAAGGACCCACATATCGGGGACTAAGCTTCCCCTTTATTCCAAAACGTTTGATGCCACGCGTCGGTGATACTCTCAGCAAGATATGAGCTCCAACTCTGAACCCGAGAGGCCCACGCCTCTTGTCTGCATATGAATTCTAGCGACTCGGTACTTCTAGCATCCTCTCTCTGATCAGCGGTACTCGTGCAATATCATCTTGAATCTGCTCAAGCACTATACCACTGACACTATTGGGTTCATCCCAACACAATAGCGTAAGACATCTCTGTCCATACAGTGCCTCACTACAGGGCCATCCAATCGATGCGTGCCAACTGTTGTTGTACGAGAACTTAACCAATGAAAGGTTACTTGACCATCTCTGTCCCCAATCCAACACACAAGCTCGTAGTATATCTTCTAGTGTCTCGTCCTCTCGGACTCACCATCTGTTTGAGGATGAAACGCAATGGTGAAGTGTAAACTCGTCCCCACGGAAGTCTGTATCTACAGCCAGAACCTCGAGGTAAATCGTCCATCTCAATCTGAGACGATCATCCTCGGTACACCATGGAGTCGTACTATCTGTCTAGTGAACTCCTCATCCAATCTGCTCACTGGCCATGTTTCCCTAATATGGATGAAACATGCAGTCTTCGTCAGTTATTCAACTACAATCCCGATGGCATCAAAACTCCTAATCGGCCTCAATCCAGTCACAAAGTGTAACACCCCGAATCCGCCTGACAACAAGTTCACTAGATCTTAAAACAAGGAACGGATAGATTAAAACCAAAACATCAAACTGTATAAATATATACAACAAAGGTTTACAAAAGCGCCACTGAGTACAAAACAGCAATCCATACATATACAAAATATCCCATAATCCCTCGCATCATCCTAGTGTACGGAAGCCCTCAGCGGATCACCCATCTAGCTCACTTTGCAGTCCTCCTAACCTGCAGATCATCTATAATACGGTATAAACCGCTAGCTAACCATTCATATATAAGATAGTGCATAAGAACAAACTCAGGTCATGGAATCATAAACACAAAATCATGATATCACACATTTACCCGTTTAATTATCTTTATAACGTCTTACACTCAAGGTATATATATATGTATGTATATATATATATAGATGAAAATATGTGACAGGAAGAATATATTATCCTCGCCTCTAGGTGCCATATGCATCTGGAGTAGTATCGGCACACTTCCCGTGTACCCTAAGGGAGTGGTGAAGTGTCCATCCCGTATACTAGTACTGGCCTGACAACAAAGAACCTCCAAAACTCCTTACAAGATGAAAAGGAGAGGTTATCACTGCCACTACAAGGGGGCTATCCAATAAAACATAGGTCGGTAATACTCAACAGTTCTCTATTAGAACAGATGGAGTGATGGAGCGCCATGATTGTAATAGCTAGTTTTCCGAATTCCAATTAATGTTGATTAACTTAATCGTTGATAGTAATTGACATATAACTCGCGAAGATTTTGCAAGTGATGAGTATGAGTCCCACTAAAAATTTTTACTTTTTCTCCGGTTAATTATTTTTACCCTCCGGTGTTATTTGGAGCATTTGGGAGCTCCAATTAATAAAAATGTTGTTGAGAGAAATGATCAGAACATCGGATATGTCCTAGATATGAAATAACATGGAGAGGCAAAACGGCCAAAAGAGTCTCCATTTCGTTTCTTAACGGCTAAGAAAGACGGCTTAGGAATACACGTTTTCCGAGGCAGTTGTGGAATAATTATCCCTACAATATTCTAGATTTATTATTCCAATTTTGAGAATTTTGGAGAAGGAGGTTCGACCCGCCTTTCGATCGGTTAAAGGATAATTATCGACTTCACTAAAGGATAATTATCGTCTTCGCTATAAATAGCGGAAAATCCTTTATTAATTCATTTCCTTTCACGTTTCCCCGTAAAAGCTCTGATTTCTCTCAACCTTCAAACTCATATCTACTCTCCATTTCTAATCCGATTTCAATTCCGTTTGAGTTTCTGGATTCCTCTCTTCATTCTCTTCATATCGGTACCGAGTTTCTGCATTTCCGAGCAGATGAAGGGTTGGTCGAGCATATATGTCACCAGACAGGTTCCGTCGCTCATATTCCGGTGAATTTGATGTTTTCCATGCGTAGCCAGCGTCGTTGTGATCCCGAATATTCTTTCAGATCGTCAATCGGGTTAGTAACGAATAAGTTATAAATTTATTCGTTTTTCGTACTGCGATTTGGCCTAAATTGACTTTAGGCTTGTCAAAATGGATAATTAGAAATTCCATTATGGTCGTTATATTATTCTGGTGATTATATGTTGTTTGTTTGATGAAATTTGATGACAGGGGGTTTAGAAATTGCCTGCGGACAAAACGTTATTCTGGCGAAATTTAGTTAATTAATTAAATGTTAATTAATTAAATGTTAATTAATTAAATTAGGATTAGAATTGAGATTGAAGAATGTTGATTAGATACTACCTTGAGATTTGAGGAATTGTGAGTTATGCTGAGATATTGAGGTTTAGTTTGTTGTGAGGCTTATTGATTGATTATGATCCTTATGGATCCCTTGGGTCTAGGTGTGACCTTTTTGATTGATAGGAGTATTGATATCTCTTTCTGCCTTATAGTTAGGCAGTGTCCCTCTCAGGATTTGAGGTTGAGGTAAGTCCGTAGGACTTACTTAGCTACCATCCTTACATTGGGTGTTTGCATGAGTGGTGTGTGCGTTATATGCTTGCTATGATAGCATGATATGTCATTTATACCGACTTATGTTTTATTGACTGCCCCGTTGTGTGGCTGTGATAACCTTTCCCTTTCATCCCGCCGTGGAGTCTGGGTGGTTCTTTGACGTTAGGCCAGTCTAGTTTACATGAAGGGCGCAATCCACTTCCATAGGGTACACGGGTTGTGTGACCGATACTCGTACAACTGGATATAGCAGTCAGAGGCGAGAATGTATCGGTCCTCGTGTCACATACTTTTATCTATCTATATATATACGATTTGAGTGAATGACTATTATATGAAGATAATAAAATGGATAAATGTGTGATAGCGTGATTATGTGTTTATCTTTCATGACTTGTGCTTGTGCTTATGCATTACCTTATATATGTATGGTTAGCTAACGGTTTCATACCGTGTTGTAGATGTTTGCAGGATAGGCGCTACTGGGTGATCTGGCAGGGTGACAGGCCGAGGACTCTCGTACATTAGGTGGTTGGTTTTGGGGTTGTTTATGTTTTCCCTCCTACGTGAGGATGATGTCTTGTTTACCTCCAGTGTGAGGATGTCGTTTCATTCTCGGCTATGTTGTTGTTTACCTTTGGTTATACAATTTATGCGGTTTTATGTATTTGTTTTTATATCTGTCAGTGCCATGTTGTAAGGTCCAGTGAACTTGTTGTGAGGCTAGGGTTAGGATCCATTGTGAGATCCTAGCCCAATATGACATCCCGAGTCCCGCGGAATTGGGGTGTTACAATGATCACTTTTGTGTACCTGCTGATGCAAGGTGGAGACAGAGAATCTTCTAGTATGTACACCTTATTCAGTACATCCAGGTACGAGTAAGATGTACCATAAAGTGAGATAATTATATTGATGAAAAAGATTGAAGCTGATGTAACCAGATGGAGTATTTCCGACCTAGAGACGAGCTTCACCCACTACAAGTGCAGTAGTGGAAGTGGGAGGACACCTCTATGGACTTTGTTGTAAGATTTTGGCCCCGTAGAAGATTGAGGTTATCTGGATTGTTAGTGACAGATTAATAAAGTCGACACGTTTCATTCCTATCAGAGAGACGTGGTCAATAAATGGAGCGGTGGAGGAGTACACTAGGCAGATAGTGAGACTCCTTGGTGTACCGAGGACAGTCGTCTCTGATCGAGATGGGCGCTTTACCTCGAGGTTTGACAACCGATTCAGACTGCTTTGAGGGATGACCAGTATTATGAAGGCAACATGATGTTATGAAGGCAACATGATGTTAGCTTTCCCTCTGAGGTCAGATGATATCTACCCAGTGGTTCGTGTGTCTCAACTGAGGAAGTATATACCAGATTCGAGACACCTTGTCACATTCGATTATATTCTTAGAATGAGATATGAGATGCTTGCATTCGAATGACATTCCCATACTGAGGACATCATGGTCAAGATGAGGACCTAAAGAGGCTATGTGAGAGACTGAGGATAGTATCCTGAGGAACTATCCAGAGTATATGTTGAGACAGACCCACTTGTGGGAGCACGAGTAGACCTTAGTGCTATCTTGATGAATGTTGTGCTTATGTGCTTATATGCCTTGATGTGTTTTTGCCATGCTTGCTATGATGTGAGTTATAATCTTATTAGATCTTGTTGTGCTAGTGTGATGTATGCTATAGCTGGAGATGATTATTTCCTCCATGCTATCTGAGTATGTTTTATACTATGGTTGGAGATGGTTCTTTCCTCCATGCTATTTGAGTGTGATTAGGATTCAGTTGCAGATGGTTCTTTCCACCATGCTACCTTGATGGACATAGTTTCAGTGGAGATGTGATTCCTCCATGCGATATATATGTTTATGGTTTGGCTAGAGACGTATTTCCTCTATGCCTGTGGGATGTTCTGGCTAGAGATGTGCTTCCTCTATGCCTTGTGTTGTGGTGTGGCAAGAGATGTGATTCCTCTACGCCTTTGGGTACCGTTATGGCCCTGTTTTCTGGAGTTGATGATTCTTCCATCTGGATGTTTGGGGTTATAGATTGTTATAGGTTATGACCTTCTTAGCGGAAATGTGATACCTCCAATAGAGAGAGTGAGAGTTGTACCTCGGCTTATGGGTCCGAGAGACTTTGGGATTCCAAGTTTCGGGACGAAACTTGTTTTTAAGGGGGTGAGATGTAAGAGCCTTAGTCTTCGAGAGATCCCGCACCTGCGCCTCAGCTTAGACGTAGTTGCCTTTTACCTTTGGAGCTACAGTGGGCCGCCCCTGCGCCCCTGGTTGGCCGCCCTTGCGGTTTTGTGAGCCGCCCCAGCGGCCAGGCCAGCCGCCCTTGCGGTTTATGGTGGGCTGCAGCCGTCTTCTTTGACCCGAGCTTTGCTTTTTGACCCCTCTTTCCTTTATATCTTCTTCTTCTCCTTGAGATGAGGGTTACCTCATTCTATCTCCTGCTCCATCTCCCTCACGATCTTCTTCTCCTCTCTTCTTCCTTTGGATCTCTTCTTGATCCATGTATGAGTTATTGTGAGTTTTGTGAGCTTTGTGCTTGGCTTTGCTTATGGATTGTTGATAGTGATGTTGTTGTGCCTTGTTGAGCTAGCTTGAGGTGGTGGTGTTGTGTGTGTGATCTTCTGGAGAGCTCAGCTTTGTGAGTTCATGGATTTTCCTCTTTCTTTCTTCTTACCTTCATCTTCTCCTATCTTTCCTTACGTTAGCTTAGATCCTTAGGTTTGGATCTTGTTCCAGTCTTAATTGACTTATGTTGATGTATATATATGTATCTTTCTGTATGTATATGTGTTAGACGAAGAAGGAGTGAAGGGATCGAAGGAAGAAGTGAAGAAGGAGCTGAAGTGGTGTGTCTCTGCACACCAACCACCCCTACGGCCACCTGCACCAGCTTGGTATTGCACTTGGTTCTGTAGGTGTGTGTTGCTTCTAGGCCTTCCTTAGAGTGTCTTTGTTCCCTCCTTTCCTAGTGTGAGTGTATAGGATCATGCTAGATGTGTGAGGTTGTGCTTTGGTTAAGGTTATGATCGGTTTATGCCTTGTACGGCTTTAAGGACTTAGGTTAATGTTGATTAAGGTTGTGAGTGGGCGTTTTTAAATGATGGTTATGGCTTAGAAACGCCCACTCCCAACATTCTAGGGGTTAGAAATTCCGGTTATGACATTGGACTACAACTATCTAGTCATTCTTTGGATTAACTATAGAATGTTGGGAGTGGGTGTTTCTAAATCGGGATCAATCACCGGGTAGGTCTCATGGTCCACTAGTCCGTTCCTAAGGTCTCATCACCGGGTAAGTCTCAAATAACCTAAGGTTAGGAATTCTACACAAACCGGATTGCTATCTAGGGATACAACCTCTCCTCACCGGGTAGGTCTCGGGAAGGCAAGTCCTAAACATAAATCCTAGCACACTCAGTCCAATAGCGGCTAGTGAGGCTCACTACTACCTAAAGTTCATCATCTTTGGTACCTAAGAGCAAGAATCACCGGGTAGGTCTCTTCTCACACTTAGTTGCTAACACTAGGTCACCCTAGAGTAGATCTAACTCAACAAACACTAGGATTTCAACAATCAAACAACCTAACACTTAGATTTATCAATACAAGCAAGTCAGACAAAATCACGGGCAGTTCCTCACTTCCACGGCCGTGGAACTACCTAGAACAGGCCGTGATTTACAACAGAGGCTAGGTTCGAGCAAACAAATCATCCAAAGGTACGTTTAAGTCTATCCTATCATAGTCCAAGTCATAACCATCATTTCCTTACTCTAGAATCACATTACTTAGCCAACAACATGCATCATCACAATCAAAATCATCAAGCATAAAATCATGGAGTCCATATCAAGAGGATGAAATGAAAGAGAGATGAAGCAAATAGAACAAGAAAAACGAGCTGAATAAATGTTAAAAGAGAGACTTACAATCCTTCAAAAGAAGGTTCAAATCGTTCTTACAACCCTAAAAAATGTTTCCAACAAACTTCACTCAAAAAACTAAGAAACTCTAAGAATGGTGTGTTCTTCTCCTCTTCTCCAATGGAAGTCTTTCTTCTCCTCCAAGAGTAGCTCCAATCCAATCCCAAAATGAGAGAGTATGGGAGAGAATGTGTGTAATATCCGAAATTTTTATTCCGTTTAATTTCGAATCAAATCGGACTTCGAGCCGGTGACGGTTTCCCATTCTATCTAGTATTTCTTCCTTCATAAATTTTATTATTTTATGTAGAATTTAATTCACATAAAATGATAAAATTATATCAAGCTCTAATTCCTATAATTATTTATTATTTTATGTAGAATTTAATTCACATAATTGATAGATTTATATCAAACCCTAATTATTATAATTCATTCCTATCGATGACTTTAGACGAGATAATGACAAGCTATGACGAGATCCTGACTAAGCTGAGACGAGGTCATGACAAAGCCCGACAACTCTGTGACGAGGTCATGCATGGGCCTGACAAAGCCATGACGAGTTTTGACGAGTTTTGACAAACTTTCAGCCCACTATTTCTACTTAGTTTCAGCCCAGTTTCTAGCCACTGTTTCCAGCCCAGCCCTTGCTTCAGCCCCCAGCCAGGAGCAGCCCAAGGGATTCACGTCCAAAAACCTTCAGCTGCCTGTCTCTCCATCTGCTTGTAACAGCCGATTAAATGAAGCATTAAAAGAGCTGTAACAGCCCAAGGATTTCACGCCAGAAGAGAAGGTTGCAACGTTCTCCTTGCTTCCAAATTTACGTAAAACACTCCTCCCCTCCTTCTGTCTTGATTCTCGGTTTTCAACAGCCCTCTTCAGCGCAGCGGCCCTCTCTAGCAGCCATCTTTAATGCAGCAGCCTCATACTCCCTCCTTAACCCTAGTTGATCTTTCCAGGAACGCAACCTAGTGCATTTGAGTCGTGGAATCGAGTAAGGCTTGTACCTCTCTTTCCCTTTCAGTTCTGTCCACGTATTCCATGCCTAACGAGTGCCTGTAATGCCTTCTAAACCTATACAGATCATTCGTAGCTGAACAGTAAGGAGGCACACGTTTTCTGAGTTTTCGGAAGTGAAAAAGCAGTCAATTTCGGGTCACGATTTGAGTAAGTTATACTCCTCCGTTTCTGCTGAATTTTGGATATGTTGTAGTCAGTAGTATATAGTAGATCATACTAAAATTTGGGAAGAATCGGAGTTACGGTTTGAGAGTTATTGTGTTTCAAAGTTGACGTTTTTATATATGTGCTGAGTGTTGGGGAAAACAGCAAGTGATGCTGTTTTGTGAGATGGTTTTGAATAAGCTCTTGATCTCCGTTGGGCTTGAATTTTGGATATGATATAGTTTACATATTATTGTAGAACATATTAAAATTTGAGAGGAATCCAGCGAGTGGTTTGGGATTTATGATTTTTCAAAGATTGAGTCGTAAGCAGTTTTTCGGTTGTGCTGAAATACGGTTTTGTGAGATAGTTTTAAATAGGATTTTGATCTCCTTTGCAGCTGAATTTTGGATATATTATAGATAAGATTTTATATTAGAACATATAAAAATTTGGGATAAATCCAGCGAGTAGTTTAGGAGTTAAGATTTTTCAAAGTTAAGACAGTGTGTTGTTCGTTAGGTGTTGTTACCAACTTTAGAAATTTTTGTAGAAGTGATGCTTTAACAGTTTTAAGAAATTCTTTCTCCTATGAGTAGATGGGATATCATAGAGGACCTAAGGAATTATTTCGGAATTTTTATAAGATTATTCGAATTTTATATTTGAAGCTGTAGTTGAACTTTAGTGACTTTTCGGGAAATAGAAAATGGGTAGTTTTTCTAGTTGTTACCTAAAATCATCCTAGGGAGTAGAATATGATTAATTAGCCTCAAGTAAGAATTTAAGTACATATTACGGGTTTTTGGAAGTCTCGGGACCAAGGGTAAAATAGTCAATTTACCTTAAATAAACACTGTAATAACTTCTGCACATAGAATCGTACATCTTAGGAGTTTTAGACTTCTAAGTATCCAAGGAAAAGTGTTGACCCACGTGCCTCCTTTGACAGGCAACTGAGTTCCTGCAGCTACTGATTGAGTGTTGCTAAGAGAGACGAGATTTAATTCGGTAAGTCCACGGACTTACTTAGCTGGCTTCTTGTATGAGTGTAATGTGTATGAGTGGTGTTTGTTAGTTATGATAAACAACGAAACCAGGTTAGGCCGACTTTATTATTTACGTAATAGACCCAAGTGTATGATAACGGGTTGTGACATCATCTGCCTAGCTCTTGCGAGAGTCTAGGAGGTCCCTGTGACCAGCCCAGTCCGGTAGACGGTCAAATGCATTAGTACCATTCCGCGTTGGTAAACGGGGACAGGGGCGAGGTTTGGGAATCCCTCGTGTCACAAAATAAGTATCTTTAGTAATAACCTATCACCTAATTAAAGATAATAAAAGGATTGAGTGTTGCATGTTGATTGTGTATGTTGTGTGTTTGTGCTTTTACCTTTATACTTATGCATAGAATGTTAGCTAACGGTTTTATACCGCTTGTAGATGTCTTGCAGGTTAAGACAGTTGTAGAGAGATCCGGAGGGAATGGTCAGCCGGGTCCACGTACATATTTAGTTGGGGACGGGATGTCTTCTGTTCTTCTTATGTGTCATTTTAGTACCTTTGCTTTGTAAGGCTGATACATATTCTTCATGTATATATTGTTTAAAGTTTTCAAATGTTTTAAATACTTTTGTGCCTTGTTGTAAGATCCAAGTTAAATTGTTGTCAAACTAAGGTCGGGACCCATTATGAGGTCCTAACCAGTAGCTCCCCGAGTTCTCAGAATTTGGGGTGTTACAATATGGTATCAGAGCTCTGGGTTGGCAACAATGGCACTTGAAATCTTCTGAAAGACCAAATGTATAAAATGACTAGAACCCGAAAGGGGTCTAAAATTTTCAAAACGGATTTCTGTTTTTACACACACGCATAGTCGGGTTGTTGGGCTAGTAGTACGTTGGACCACCATCGTTCTCCGTGGATCTGTACAATTTAGATTGATATGAGTTAGCATATAGACTTACTATGATGAGTATTAATGTATGTTATATATATGTATAAGTGTATTATTTTAGTATCCTAAAGGATATATTATATCCTTTAGTTGTGATATCATGAAGCGATTATCGCCTCATGATAAATCGGTAGCAAACTTGAAGAGTTTTCAACACGAGGCAATGGAATCAGAACTTGAATTGAGTATTACACTCGGGTAGGCTGCTTGGTGATCCTTACAAATCATCCAAAGAACAAGTGAGCAAGGAAATAAAGTTGTGAAGATAACTATTACCACAAGCACAATTAGATGAGGAAGGAATTACTGAGTCAGTTCGGTTAGAAGGTCGTACAAGGAAGTCGGGCATACGAGGCCGAGAGATGAATTAGAAGAACCCCGCAAGAGACGACAAGAGAGCGGATTAGAGATAATAATAATGGAACAAGGACCAGATAGAAAGGAGCACAAGGACAGACATTTACATTGAATTTAAAGACGAAAGGTAAAATCCATAACCAATGAGAATGGTGGACTTCTGCTTGGATACAAAAATTTTGAAAGAAATCACAACACAAGTATTAAAGGGAATGGAAGTCTGTAACTGAGACAAGGGAAGCCATAAAGGAAATGTTACAATATAATACTAGCGAAAAGAAAAGAGTGAGTGAGAATGACCTGGGTAGACTCAAGTGCCCACCACGATCTCTCACTCGACACGGGACTGAAGTTACCGACACCAACGATTCATACAAGACGTCAGTGGATGGAAAATCTAGGTTAAAGGATTCTCGAAAAGGGCGTCTACAAGCTATCAGAGAAGATTTGATAAGCCACAGATGGCATATGGGTAATACAACTAGACTCGGGTAAAGTGATCTTACAGAGCGGAAGAAAAGTGTTGATGGTAGAAGAAGCTAAAGGTGTATAAATGAACAACCTAGTGGATAACTTTTACTCAGTATATCCACAGCGAAGAAAATAGAAGAAATGTAGAGTTATGATCTTGTAGAAGATCAACTTTATATTAGTTAGTAACAACTGATAAATTACACCTATGAGGGACTAGTTCACTGAGAGACAGATAAGGAGGATAACCATAGACTTATGAAAGAATTTTTATAGACAGCAAGAGGACCCTTCAAGAGATCCACGACAACAAATGTAAAAGTTAAATCGGTACACGTTCTAGTGCCCTTCATAGTAACATGGAGTGAATTCGAGCCAGTAACTCTAACTAAGAACTTGATAGGAAAGACTAGACGGCCAAAGATGACCCCCTTATGTCATCTGAGACCAAGGGAATTGTGGGAGTAATTTACTACCTACTGGCTAGGAAAAAGGGTACATATCACAGCTAATATAGAGGGATTGTAAAAGAAGAACTAGAGGAGTAAGAAGTATATGAATTTGATAAGGTTCTATGTCAATCTAAACAGAGTGTGGCAACATTCCATACAAGATAAACCGCAAGTGGATGGAAGTTAAGGTCATGAGAGTCGTGTAGACGTGTTTACAAACTATAGTGGAAGACCTAGAAAGGACCATTGATGTCAGATGGACGACACAGTTGGACTCGAAAAATGGAGAACGAGCTAAAGGAGTACAAATGGACGCACTCGAGTAAGTAGTGCTCACCACGAAATTCAACGGAAATAGAGGTATGAGAAAAGTAAGTCCCGGAAATTGAGATAAGTCAACTATTGACTGACCGACGTCAACCGAGGACGTGCAAGGGTTATTTGGTATTGACGAGTTATGTACATTTAAGAAGAGATATCTACGAGCGAAGATTATTTGAATTAACTATACCGATGCTTTGGAGAAATTCCTCAAGTAGGCAACGAAAATCTTCTTAGACAACTAAAGGTATAGAGAGAATCGTGTTAGAGGTTACTTCTTGGTTGGTTAACTTCAAACTCCGGTCGAGTCTGGAAGTTTTGATCTGTGCTAAAAGAATTAAGGAAGTAAACGGAAGATGGTTGCTTTCCAATAATGATTTTATTTCAGGAAAACAAGTAAGGAAAGTACTTGGTACTTCATCCGGTTAATCATTTTGGACTCACAGAACACGTCCTTATGATTAAGGGGTGACAACAAAATAATCAGAGTAGCGCAGCGGAAGCGTGGTGGGTCCTAACCCACAGAGCAAGAAGCTCAATGGTACTGATGGATGTCGTGTCGAGTTTATGATGGTGATAGTTGGTGAAATGCATTCTAGTTGGAAGGAACGTGAGATAGGCCATGTGAAGTGACTAGAAATGTCGTACGGAAACTTAGGTGCATGTAGAGGTAATAAAAGGAGACTGCTACCCTATTATGGATTTGAGTGAAGAGTGATGGCTTTGTTACATGTTGCCAGACAAGTAGTGTGAAATTCTATACTAATGGAATACTCTAGAGTGAGTTTTAAGGATGGATTAGTAAAGAATTAATGATGTAATAAAAATATTGTGCAGGGTCTGCACTAGAAAGCTCAAAGTGAGTAACTACCATCCTGAGTCGAAGATAAATAAGAATGAGAAGCGACAGGAGCATACTTGCAACCTAGTAACTGTGCTTAAGAAAGCATGATCTCGGAGTAGATTTTATGTGTAATATTATATCGGAACAGAGCATAGTTGCGTTTTGAGTCAGAGGGATATTATCGGTCTGATAACCATGGTGGAGAAAAGAGTGCACTGCTGATGGTATGTTAACAATTATTGAGTAGTCATGATCAAATAACGGTGATAAGAGATCACTTTGGGTCTAATACCGTCATTCCCGACATACTCTAGGTCACTTAAGATCTTGGAAAATGCGTGATAAACCTAAGTTTAAGCAAACGATATATGGGAGATTTATAAATAATATAATAATGTCAGGTGAACAAAGAGGATGACCACCAGGTTTGATTTTTAGTTGTTTCGAGTGTTAGACCTGAAAAGGGTAATGGTGACGATTCCGTACCTGAGGAAAATGATGACTGAGGAATATTAAAAAGACAAGACCAAGTGGGTCGTGATACGAAGAGCATTGGGCACTTGATAAGGGTTGATGGATGTCAATGGCCTTGGGCATGAGTAGGTAGTCAGAACCTTTTCAGAAGGCTGGAAGCAGGTGGTAATAACGAAGGGAAGAAAGGTGAATAGATCATTTTCCATAGGGTCATCAAAGGATCTACAAGTGAGTTGTGTAAGGCAACCATGAGAAGTTTTAAAGCAGTTTAAAAGTGACTGATGGACTAATATTCCTCACCCTGTTGGAGTGTGCTGCTTCAGTTT
This sequence comes from Fagopyrum homotropicum, assembly GCA_033239125.1. Lineage (NCBI taxonomy): Eukaryota > Viridiplantae > Streptophyta > Magnoliopsida > Caryophyllales > Polygonaceae > Fagopyrum > Fagopyrum homotropicum. The sequence goes on from BSWB01000005.1 coordinate 69,408,290, forward strand.
TCCACGGAGACTAAATTTGGGGAACTAAGTTGAGAATTTCAGTTGGAGTGATACATACCAGACACCAGTTAAGTTTTCAGATTAGAGGATCAGACAGTTGAGCCGGATGATACCGGTGAGATATCTGGTAACCACTCTACAAAACGTTGTAGCAAGCGCTTGTGATCTATGTACCTGAAAAGATTTAAGATTTAGTGATTTATGAGAAGTCGATAAGGCTTCCTAAGATATGGGGGATAGTAAGAGACATAACATTTCAAAGACCTACGTAGCGATAGTTGTAACTTCGGGAGTGACTAGTTAGGGCTTGACCTTGTATGTGTGATACTGTTTGATTGCTTGTTAATTTCATGATTGAGTGTTTAGTCACTAATGTGTTCTTTTGGTAACCTTGATGTGCGGGATACTTAGATGGGGAAACGACGAGACTTTAGTGCAGTGATCAAACACACCCATTTGGTGCCTTAAAGGCCGATCAGGATTGTCTTACCCTAAGTTGCGGGACGAAACTTATTTTGAGGGGGATCTGATGTAACGACCAGTTTTTTTTTTTTTTTTTTTTCCGTTACGCTATGATAAAGTTAGAGAAGTTTAGAAAAGGAAAGTAAATTTTAGTGAAACTAGGACATACCAGTTTATTTATGGAAGTCGTTTAATTAAGTACATTGTCTAAAGTTTCGGGACGAAACTTATTTTAAGGGGGTACTGATGTAATATCCGAAATTTTTATTCCGTTTAATTTCGAATCAAATCGGACTTCGAGCCGGTGACGGTTTCCCATTCTATCTAGTATTTCTTCCTTCACAAATTTTATTATTTTATGTAGAATTTAATTCACATAAAATGATAAAATTATATCAAGCTCTAATTCCTATAATTATTTATTATTTTATGTAGAATTTAATTCACATAATTGATAGATTTATATCAAACCCTAATTACTATAATTCATTCCTATCGATGACTTTAGACGAGATAATGACAAGCTATGACGAGATCCTGACTAAGCTGAGACGAGGTCATGACGAAGCCCGACAACTCTGTGACGAGGTCATGCATGGGCCTGACAAAGCCATGACGAGTTTTGACGAGTTTTGACAAACTTTCAGCCCAATATTTCTACTTAGTTTCAGCCCAGTTTCTAGCCACTGTTTCCAGCCCAGCCCTTGCTTCAGCCCAGCCAGGAGCAGCCCAAGGGATTCACGTCCAAAAACCTTCAGCTGCCTATCTCTCCATCTGCTTGTAACAGCCGATTAAATGAAGCATTAAAAGAGCTGTAACAGCCCAAGGATTTCACGCCAGAAGAGAAGGCTGCAACGTTCTCCTTGCTTCCAAATTTACGTAAAACACTCCTCCCCTCCTTCTGTCTTGATTCTCGGTTTTCAAAAGCCCTCTTCAGCGCAGCGGCCCTCTCTAGCAGCCATCTTTAATGCAGCAGCCTCATACTCCCTCCTTAACCCTAGTTGATCTTTCTAGGAACGCAACCTAGTGCATTTGAGTCGTGGAATCGAGTAAGGCTTGTACCTCTCTGTCCCTTTCAGTTCTGTCCACGTATTCCATGCCTAACGAGTGCCTGTAATGCCTTCTAAACCTATACAGATCATTCGTAGCTGAACAGTAAGGAGGCACACGTTTTCTGAGTTTTCGGAAGTGAAAAAGCAGTCAATTTCGGGTCACGATTTGAGTAAGTTATACTCCTCCGTTTCTGCTGAATTTTGGATATGATGTAGTCAGTAGTATATAGTAGATCATACTAAAATTTGGGAAGAATCGGAGTTACGGTTTGAGAGTTATTGTGTTTCAAAGTTGACGTTTTTATATATGTGCTGAGTGTTGGGGAAAACAGCAAGTGATGCTGTTTTGTGAGATGGTTTTGAATAAGCTCTTGATCTCCGTTGGGCTTGAATTTTGGATATGATATAGTTTACATATTATTGTAGAACATATTAAAATTTGAGAGGAATCCAGCGAGTGGTTTGGGATTTATGATTTTTCAAAGATTGAGTCGTAAGCAGTTTTTCGGTTGTGCTGAAATACGGTTTTGTGAGATAGTTTTAAATAGGATTTTGATCTCCTTTGCAGCTGAATTTTGGATATATTATAGATAAGGTTTTATATTAGAACATATAAAAATTTGGGATAAATCCAGCGAGTAGTTTAGGAGTTATGATTTTTCAAAGTTAAGACAGTGTGTTGTTCGTTAGGTGTTGTAACCAACTTTAGAAATTTTTGTAGAAGTGATGCTTTAACAGTTTTAAGAAATTCTTTCTCCTATGAGTAGATGGGATATCATAGAGGACCTAAGGAATTATTTCGGAATTTTTATAAGATTATTCGAATTTTATATTTGAAGCTGTAGTTGGACTTTAGTGACTTTTCGGGAAATAGAAAATGGGTAGTTTTTCTAGTTGTTACCTAAAATCATCCTAGGGAGTAGAATATGATTAATTAGCCTCAAGTAAGAATTTAAGTACATATTACGGGTTTTTGGAAGTCTCGGGACCAAGGGTAAAATAGTCAATTTACCTTAAATAAACACTGTAATAACTTCTGCACATAGAATCGTACATCTTAGGAGTTTTAGACTTCTAAGTATCCAAGGAAAAGTGTTGACCCACGTGCCTCCTTTGACAGGCAACTGAGTTCCTGCAGCTACTGATTGAGTGTTGCTAACAGAGACGAGATTTAATTCGGTAAGTCCACGGACTTACTTAGCTGGCTTCTTGTATGAGTGTAATGTGTATGAGTGGTGTTTGTTAGTTATGATAAACAACGAAACCAGGTTAGGCCGACTTTATTATTTACGTAATAGACCCAAGTGTATGATAACGGGTCGTGACATCATCTGCCTAGCTCTTGCGAGAGTCTAGGAGGTTCCCTGCGACCAGCCCAGTCCGGTAGACGGTCAAATGCATTAGTACCATTCCGCGTTGGTAAACGGGGACAGGGGCGAGGTTTGGGAATCCCTCGTGTCACAAAATAAGTATCATTAGTAATAACCTATCACCTAATTAAAGATAATAAAAGGATTGAGTGTTGCATGTTGATTGTGTATGTTGTGTGTTTGTGCTTTTACCTTTATACTTATGCATAGAATGTTAGCTAACGGTTTTATACCGCTTGTAGATGTCTTGCAGGTTAAGACAGTTGTAGAGAGATCCGGAGGGAATGGTCAGCCGGGTCCACGTACATATTTAGTTGGGGACGGGATGTCTTCTGTCCTTCTTATTTGTCATTTTAGTACCTTTGCTTTGTAAGGCTGATACATATTCTTCAAGTATATATTGTTTAAAGTTTTCAAATGTTTTAAATACTTTTGTGCCTTGTTGTAAGATCCAAGTTAAATTGTTGTCAAACTAAGGTCGGGACCCATTGTGAGGTCCTAACCAGTAGCTCCCCGAGTTCTCAGAATTTGGGGTGTTACAATGTGTATGAGGTAAGGTGTGTAGTGGATGTCCTTTAGAATCAGCCTACAAGGGTACTTATAGCCTTCACCATTTGCAAGAGTTGGTTATGGAGATCGTGGGGCAGCTGTCCCTATGCAGAAGGAATCACGGTCCATTCCACGGCCGTGGATGTCCCAGTGACCGTGATTCTGGTGCTTCAGTCCTCTTTTGTTCGTTGAGCCATGAGTTGGTGTAAGGCATGCACCAACATGGTCCTATGTGTTTTCCCTTGCTCCTAACTTGCTTCCCAATGAGTCCCAAGGTGTTGCATTATGAGGAACGATCCTTGGATGTATCAATTAAGCTCCAAAAGCTCCCAAATTACCTACAAAGCATGCAAAAGTCCGTGTAGACTTCTATCTCGACAACATACATGAATTAAGTGCAATTTGTCAAGAACTAATGCTAAACTATGCATGAATAGCGGGAAAAACTAACTAAATGGATGCCTAGACTAACGTCATAAATCATGTTATCAAAATACCCCATACTTAAGGTTTGCTCGTCCCCGAGCAAGTCCCAACTATAGACTAAGAGATGACATGATTTATGCATGCAGAAAAACAACAAAATCTTTTTGGAATCGTGCTTCTAATATTGGATCACCTTCATAGTCATGTTTCATGGCTAACGGACAAGCAATCATGCATCAAATAAATGGAGGCATGGAAAGACAATTATACTTAACTAGAAAGCATGCATGAAAGGTAACAATAAAGAAGTCAAGATGATCATGAGCATATCTAATCTAGATCACTAAGTCTTACACACATACAAATAAGTCACAAGGACTTAGGAAAGAAGAAGCTAAGAATTATTGTGATTGGGTGGGAATTTTTAAGTTATGTGATGCTAATCCGGGAAAGGAACTAACTCCACAATTTCATTTTTGATCAACTTCACCACAAGTGCATATTTTCTCCATCTTTTCTATGTTTTCTTTTCTTTTTCATCTTCTTTTTCTTTCACTTATTTTTGAAACAATGGCATTGGTGTACAAAAGCCAAAACCTTGGGGATTAGCGGACCTCGGGATTTTTCCGAGGTGCCTGACACCAGGCACACATACCAAGGCTCGTTAGGACATTCAGTTTATCTGACTTTGGCAAGACACAAACACACGATTATGTGAATGGTGCCGAGTTACTCGTCATCAAAACCAAAGTCCCCAAACCTATATTTTTTTCTATACTTTTCACAACAAATTCAGCACTCCATTCACCACATACTTTCATCAACAACTTCACCCCACACTTGCTTTTCACACACATCAAAACACTATCATGCTTCTATTCCCAGATGGGTCAAAAGAGGTCAAATTTTATGTCAATTGAGGTGCTCAAACAACATGATCAAGACGAGAAGTAGAGAAAGATGAATTGCCTTAATCACTCCTAAATGATGTGCAAGAACTAGCATGTAATTTCGACCATCAATCCTCAATCCAATCAAGGCAAGCATTCATAATCACAATTCACTCATGGGATTCAAGATAAGTACTTCAAGTCCACATATGCATCCAATAATTCAACACATAAAGCCATCCATAGCCAATTCACAAGACAATTTCATCATAAGGGTCATACCCAAGCTTAGAAGCACTAAAAAAATTTTTAATTTTCTGATTTTTTTGGAATTTTCAAAATATGTATGTACAATACAAAACATAATGAAACATGTAACAAAAAGAAACTATCCTAGATGTTAATCATGCAAGTGATCATGAAAATTCCACCCCATACTTAGAAACACATTGTCCCCAATGTGTAAATGAAGTAAAGAAGAGTGAAAGAGGGTCTTCACAATGTAACAATGGATTGCTTCGGTATTTGGGTTCATTCAAGTAGATTGATGGCGGATGATCCTATCAACGATGGTAGAGAACTCAAGGTGTTTGTTATGGCGTCGGGACCCGCGCTAGGCACCGCTAGCCGTCCAAGTTCCGCGTCCGATCCACCCATAATTGATGAGGGGTTCATCATCATCATCCACATGCCATGCAAGGCTTCGATGCTACTTAGACTGTATCACACAAACTCCAAACACACAAAAACACACAAAAACAGAAAAATGAAAACAAAAACAAAAACGAAAAGGGAAAGATGTCTACCAATGGGTTGCCTCCAACCAAGCACTTCTTTAAGGTCATTAGCTTGACCAAGCTTCGGGGGCGTCTCACTCAAGGTGAAGTGGGGCAATCATATCAACCGGAGCTCCCGGGATATACTTCTTCAACCGGCGCCCATTCACCTTAAAATCTCCATAATGCTCCCCTCTTATCTTAACCGCTCCATGGGGAAAGATCTTCTTCACCACATAAGGACCCGTCCATCTTGACTTTAGCTTTCCGGGGAAGAGCCGCAACCTTGAGTTGAAGAGAAGGACAAGTTCGGCTTCACTCAACTCCTTTGGGATAAGACGTTTGTCATGCCATCGCTTGGTCCTTTCCTTGTAGATTTGAACGTTTTCATAGGCATCCAACCGGATCTCCTCAAGAGCGTTCATATCTAGCAATCTCTTCTCACCGGCCTCCTTGAGGTCAAAATTTAGCCACCTTATAGCCCAATACGCCCTATGCTCCATCTCCACCGGAAGGTGGCAAGACTTGCCATAAACTAGCTTGTAGGGAGTGGTGTCAATCGGTGTCTTGAAAGCGGTTCTATATGCCCACAAAGCATCATCGAGCTTCATAGCCCAATCCTTTCTCGTTCTAGAAACCGTCTTCTCAAGGATCGCTTTTATCTCCCGGTTGGAGATCTCCACTTGGCCACCAGTTTGGGGATGGTAAGGTGTTCCCACCTTATGAGTCACCCCATACTTAGCCAAAAGTGTCCTGAAGTTCCTATTTGTGAAGTGCTTTCCTCCATCGCTTATGATCACCCTTGGTGTCCCAAACCTAGGGAAGATCACTCGGTTGAAGAACCGCACCACAACCTTGGCATCATTTGTGGGAGAGGCGATTGCTTCCATCCATTTCGAAACATAGTCTACCGCCAATAGGATGTAGAGCTTGTCACAAGAAGAGGGGAATGGTCCCATGAAGTCCACACCCCACACATCAAATATCTCCACTTCTTGTATGTTGTTCAAGGGCATCTCATTCCTCCTTAAGATGTTGCCCGTCCTTTGGTAAGCATCACAAGCTACCACAAAATTCTGCACGTCCTTGAACAAAATCGGCCAATAGAACCCGGATTGCAAAACCTTTGCACATGTCTTATGTGAGATAGCATGCCCTTCACATGGCAAGGAATGACAATGGCGGATCACACTCTCCACCTCATCCTCCGGTATGCATCTCCTAAAGACTCCATCCGGCCCTCTCTTGAACAAAAACGGTTCACTCCAATAGTAATGCCTCACATCCTTGAAGAAAATTTTCCTTTGGGCATAGGATAAACTAGGTGGCACCTCCTCACACACAAGGTAGTTCACAATGTCGGCATACCATGGCTCATTTCCCTGGGACACTTGAAGCAAGCATTCCTCCACCATTTGCAATTGCTCATCCCGGAATGAGTCATCAATCGGGATGTCATCTCTGTCAATCTCCAACGGTGGGAGTCTACTAAGGTTGTCCGCCACTGAATTTTCGGACCCTTTCTTATCCCGGATTTCCAAATCAAACTCTTGGGGAAGAAGGATCCACCGAATCAAACGAGGCCTGTCATCCTTCTTTGTAAGGAGATAATGGATCGCAGTATGATCCGTATACACAATGACCTTCGCTCCAACAAGATACGAGCGAAACTTCTCAAATGCATACACAACCGCTAGCAACTCCTTCTCGGTGGTAGCATAATTGAGTTGGGCATCATCTAGCATCTTGCTAGCATAAAAGATGGCATGTGTAAGCCCATCTTTCCTTTCCCCTAAAACAGCCCCAACGGCTACATCACTCGCGTCACGCATGATCTCAAACGGTAAACTCCAATCCGGAGGTTGCATGATATGTGCGGAGATCAAAGCATTCTTCAACCTACAAAAAGCCTCAAGGCAATCCTTGGAGAAAACAAAGTCAACATCTTTCATTAGTAGGTTAGTAAGAGGCTTAGAAATCTTAGAGAAATCTTTAATGAATCTCCGGTAAAAACCGGTATGCCCTAGAAAACTCCTTACCCCCTTCACCAAGGTAGGTGGTGGCAACTTCTCTATTTTCTCTATCTTAGCCCTATCAACCTCAATGCCACGGTTGGACACCAAGTGTCCGAACACAATGCCTTCACTTACCATGAAGTGGCATTTTTCCCAATTCAAGACAAGATTTGTCTCCTCACATCTCTTAAGCACCAAAGACAAGTTAGCTAAACAATCATCAAATGAAGATCCATAAACAGAGAAATCATCCATAAACACTTCCATGATGTTTTCAATATATTCGGAAAAGATAGCCATCATACACGTTTGAAAGGTGGCGGGTGCATTACACAACTCAAATGGCATTCTCCTATATGCAAATGTACCCCAAGGACATGTGAATGTAGTTTTCTATTGGTCATCCGGGTGGACAGGGATTTGGAAGAATCCACTATAACCATCTAAGTAGCAATAGTGAGAATGTTCAGCTAATCTCTCTAGCATTTGGTCAATAAAGGGAAGAGGGAAGTGATCTTTCCTAGAGGCCACATTTAGTTTCCTATAGTCTATACACATCCTCCATCCGTAACCGTTCTAGTTGGGATTAATTCATTATTCTCATTAGTCACTACGGTCATCCCTCCCTTCTTAGGAACCACATGCACGGGACTAACCCATTTACTATCCAAAATCAGGAAAATGATTCCCGCATCTAGCGATTTAAGAATCTCTTTCTTTACTACTTCTTTCATGATGGGGTTTAGTCTCCTTTAAGGTTCAATTGAAGATTTGTGATTATCTTCCATTAAGATCTTATGCATGCACAAAGAAGGTTTAATGCCAACTAAGTCATCAATGGTATAGCCAATAGCATTCCTATGCAATCTCAATTCATGCAATAATCTATTCAACTCATCATCATTCAAGCATGCATTAACAATCACCGGATAAGTAGAATCTTCACCAAGAAAAGCATACTTAAGATGAGAGGGGAGGGGTTTAATTTCAAGTTTAGGAGGACCTTTATCGATTGGAGATGCTCCATACAATGTAGGTTGAGATGAATCCAAAGCTAATGAAGACTCCTTAAGGCTCCTTGAAACTTGATCAACCATTAAGGCACTTTCTGGCAAAATCACGGTCTGAATCACGGCCTCCGGCAAAACCCCGGGCGTGGAATCTGAGAAGCTAGCATTGTGGAGCATTCCAGAGAGTTCCACGGGACAAACCACGGCCGTGGTTCTCTGTGCCAGACCGTGATTCCTACAGCTCTTCAGCGCACTTTCGTGTACTTCAAATTCAGCTCTTGCCTCCTCTTCCAATGCATCTAATGCCTTGATTTCTTCATTACAATCATGCTCAACTCCTTCATCCATCAAACTTAAGCTAAGAACCTTCTCCAAGGGGTCTTTGATCAAGATCGAGCTCACAACTTCTCTACACTCCTCATGCTCAACAATGTTGAACACATCTTCACCAAGGGTTGGCCCCTTCATCATTGTTGATAATTTGAACTTGATATTCTCTTATCCTATGTTGAAGGAAAGGATTCTATTTTTGCAATCCACCAAGCATCCCGATGTAGCCAAGAAAGGTCTCCCTAAGATGATAGGAACCGGATAGTCCGCCGGGATGTCCAAAACAACAAAGTCTATGGGCACATAGAACTTCCCGAGTTGCACCGGTATGTCCTCCAAGATTCCAACCGGGTGAGTGATTGAATGGTCCGCCATGTAAAGGGTCATCTTGACCGGCTTTGGCTCTCCTAGCCCAACCTTGTTGCAAAGTGCAAGCGGGATGATGTTTACACTTGCCCCAAGATCACATAGGGCTTCATACTTCACTTCTCCCACTCCAATTGGCACACAAAAAGATCCCGGATCTCTTAGCTTAGGAGGCATCTCATCCTTCATAATTTGAATCAATTCCGAGGACCTCTTTGTCATCCTCACTTCTCCATACTCCTCCAACTTCCTCTTGTTGGAGAGTATTTCCTTCAAAAACTTGCCATATGCCGGCATACCTAGAATAGCATCCATGAATGGAATGTTAATATGCAATTTAGACGTAAGTTCAAGGAATTTACCGAAGTGTTTGTCCAAACGAGCCCTTGCTCGTGATTGTGGGAATGGTAGTGGCGGCTTGTATGGAGGTGGTGCCACATATGTTGGCTCGTCATCCTTGCTCTTGCCTCCATCTTCTTGCAATGTCTCTTCTTTTATCACCACTTGCTTTCCCTTATCATTTCCCTTACGTAAGGGATCCTTCATGCTCAGCCCACTCCTTGTTGTGATGGCCAACACTTGGCCTCTTGGGTTATCTTCGGTTCTTCCGGGAAGCTTTCCTGTATCTCTATGAGCTTCACCCCCCTTTTGGAACACTTGTGCTTCCAACACCTTTTGAGCCTTAGAAATGGAAGTCACCGTGCTCTCAAGACCGCTCAATCTTCCAAGCAATTGCTCAAACATCATCTCGGTCCTATCCTTTGGAGGTTGAGTAAATCCGGGTGGAGGCTCTTGTGAAACCTTAGGTGGTGGAGCTACGCTTGTGGAAGTGGGAGGGTTAAAGGCTCCATCCGGGTTAGAATAGGAAAACCCGGGATGGTTGTGGTTAGGCCGGTAATTGTTGAATTGCCGGTTGTTGTTGAAGTTCCTTGGCCCTTGATAGTTGTTGTAGTTTCCCCTTCCCATGTAGTTCACATCTTCCTCCTTAGAAGACAAGTTTGCTTGCACTTGCACTTGAGGGTTTGCTTGATTCTTCAAAGTTGTAGTACACAACTCCCTCAAAGACTTAAGCTCATTGTTGATTGCATCAAGCTTAAAATTACTCATTGTTACTTCACTCACCTCATATGCTCCCGCTTTCCTCCCATCATTCTTCCTATGGGAGTACTTTTCAATCACCAAAGCTTGTTTCTCTACAAACTCCCAAGCTTCATCCACATTCTTTTCCATGAAAGTCCTACCGGAAAGAGATTGAAGCTTGAATTGGCTATCTTCATCAAGTCCCTTGAAGTAGATCTCCAAAAGCTCTATTTTCGGTATACCATGGTGTGGACAATCTAGGAGAAGGTCTTTGAACCTCTCCCATGACTTGAATAGGCTTTCTCTATCCTTCATCACGAAGGCATTTATCTTCCTTCAGAGCTCGGTAGTCTTGGAAGGTGGGAAGAACTTAGTCAAGAACTCGGTTGTCATCTCCTCCCAAGTACTCACACGCCCTAGTGGAATCGATTGGTACCAAGCCAAGGCTTTATCCTTAAGTGAGAAGGAAAAAGCCCTAAGCTTATGGTTGTTGTTCTCCAACCTAGGCGGCCTTAGAGTCTCCATCAATATCTCGTAGTTCATCAAGTGTTGATGAGGAGACTCTCCTTCCATCCCTCCAAATTGGTTATGTTGGATCATTTGTAGCACTTGAGGGCGGAGCTCATAATAAGGGCTGCGGGATCTCCTAAATTCACACCCGGACGGTTTACTCTTTGGGTCAGATCCATACGTTGCCCTAACGTTTGTGGTTCTTCAATAGCAATGGACACAACCCGAATATTAACCGCCGGCTGCGGTTGTGGTGGAGGTGGAGGTTGTTGAGGATTAGGCTCTCTTCGCACAAGAGCTTGCCTAATCTCTTCAATCTCCCTCCTAATTGCTTCTTGCCTCTCATTGGCAAGTCTCCTCTCATTCTCCAAAGCTTCATCCCTCAATCTAATTTGCTCTAAAGCCTCATGTAACTCAGCTTGGAGATCTCTTCCGGCCATCTCCTTTCCCTTTCTAATGCTCTTAGACCTAGCCTTAAGGGTTTTCTCCGGTTCGGGATCGAATGGAGCTAAATCATTGCCACGAGATCTTCGCATACACCTAAAGAGTGAGAGATGTCCTGAAAATGCAAAGACACAAACCAAACAAGATCAAAAGCAACAAGAAAGACCTACACTATAAACAATCACAAAAATGACTCAATCTAGACCTAGTCCCCGGCAATGGCGCCAAAAACTTGTTACGCTAGAAACGTGACACGCAAAAGTCTTAATTTATAACTCGATATATTTATCCTAACTCCTAGGGAACCCACAGTGTATGGGTCGTTTTGTAGTAAGGATAGTATTCCGAGGTCGAACACAAAGACTAAGGTGAATTTGAGTCAATAGTGACTAAGGATAGTGAAGATCTAGGCTAAGAAAAGAGAAAGAAATAAGGAAATCAAAATTTCAATGTTTTTGGTTTTGTTTTGTGGCGATCAATCAAGGATCACAAATCATGCAGGATAACAAACAACTAAGCTAGTAATGCAAATAAACAAACACAAACAAGAGATGGATAATGAAAGAGAGAAAAGCGGATTCTAGGGGTTATAAATTCCGGTTATGGCATTGGACTAAAGCTATCTACTCATTCTTTGGATTAACTATAGAATATTGGGAGTGGGTGTTTCTAAATCGGGATCAATCACCTGGTAGTTCTCATGGTCCACTAGTCCGTTCCTAAGGTCTCATCACCGGGTAAGTCTCAAAGAACCTAAGGTTAGGAATTCTACACAAACCGGATTGCTATCTAGGGATCTAACCTCTCCTCACCTGGTAGGTCTCGGGAAGGCAAGTCCTAAACATAAATCCTAGCACACTCAGTCCAATAGCGGCTAGAGAGGCTCACTACTACCTAGAGTTCATCATCTTTGGTACCTAAGAGCAAGAATCACCGGGTAGGTCTCTTCTCACACTTAGTTGCTAACACTAGGTCACCCTAGAGTAGATCTAACTCAATAAACACTAGGATTTCAACAATCTAACAACCTAACAACCTAACAACCTAACACTTAGATTTATCAATACAAGCGAGTCAGACAAAATCACAGGCAGTTCCTCACTTCCACGGCCGTGGAACTACCTAGAACAGGCCGTGATTTATATTAGAGGCTAGGATCGAGCAAACAAGTCATCCAAAGGTACGTTTAAGTATATCCTATGATAGTCCAAGCCATAACATCATTTCCTTACCCTAGAATCACATCTATTTAGCCAACAACATGGATCATCACAATCAAAATCATCAAGCATAAAATCATGGAGTCCATATCAAGAGAATGAAATGAAAGAGAGATGAAGCAAATAGAACAAGAAAAACGAGCTGAATAAATGTTAATAAAGAGACTTAACCCTTCAAAAGATGGTTCAAATCGTTCTTACAACCCTAGAAAATGTTTCCAACAAACTTCACTCTAAAAACTAAGAAACTCTAAGAATGGTGTGTTCTTCTCCTCTTCTCCAATGGAAGTCTTTATTCACCTCCAAGAGTAGCTCTAATACAATTCCAAAATGACAGAGTATGGGAGAGAATGTGTGTGAGGTAAGATGTGTAGTGGATGTCCTTTAGAATCAGCCTGCAAGTGTACTTATAGCCTTCACCATTTGCAAGAGTCGGTTATGGAGATCGTGGGACAGCTGTCCCAGCTGTGCAGAAGGAATCACGGTCCATTCCACGGCCGTGGATGTCCCAGTGACCGTGATTTTGGTGCTTCAGTCCTCTTTTGATCGTTGAGCCATGAGTTGGTGCAAGGCATGCACCAACATGGTCCTATGTGTTCTCCCTTGCTCCTAACTTGCTTCCCAATGAGTCCCAAGGTGTGTCATTACGAGGATAGATCCTTGGATGTATCGATTAAGCTCCAAAAGCTCCCAAAATACCTACAAAACATGCAAAAGTCCGTGTCGACGTCTATCTCGACAACATACATGTATTAAGTGCAATTTGTCACGAACTAATGCTAAACTATGCATGAATAGCGGGAAAAACTATCTAAATGGATGCCTAGATTAACGTCATAAATCGTGTTATCACCGACCTATGTTTTATATTATTTCCCTGTATGTGTGGCTATGATGACCTTTCCCTTTCATCCCGCCGTGGAGTGTGGGAGGTTCTCTCTAGTCAGGCCAGACCTGGTATACGGGGAGGGCACAACACCACTTCCATAGGGTACACGGGTTGTGTGACCGATTCCACTCCAAATGGCTAGCAGGCTCAAAGGCGAGGATGTATCAGCCCTCGTGTCACATATTTTCATCTAGGGATATATATATATATATATATATATATATATATATAAATATACGATTTGAGTGAATGACCATTTTATAAAGATGATAAAATGGTTAAATGTGTGATAGCATGTTGATGTGTTTATCTTTCATGATTGTGTTTGTGCTTATGCATTACCTCATATATGTATGGTTAGCTAACGGTTTCATACCTTGTTGTAGATGTTTATAGGTTAGGCGCTGCTGAGTGATCTGGCAGGGTGACAGGCCGAGGACTCTCGTACATTAGGTGGTTGGTTTGGGTTTATTGTGTTTCCCTCATGCGTGAGGATGATCTTTTGTACCTCCTGTGTGAGGATGTCGTTTTATATACTCGGCTATGTTGTTGTTTACTTTGGGTCGTACAATTTATACTGTTTTATGTATTTGTTTTATATCTGTCACTGTCATGTTGTAAGGTCCAGTGAACTTGTTGTCAGGCTAGGGTCAGGATCCATTGTGAGATCCTAGCCAAATGTGGCATCCCGAGTCCCACGGATTTGGGGTGTTACACCACCAGTATGAACGTCTCACATCCTGATACATCTTACTTGCACATTGGTGCACTGAGTAAGGTGTGGAGTGAGCCTCCTAAAAAATCCTCTGTCTCAAATCCGCATCTGTAGGTACACAAACGCGGTTGCGGCATCTCATCACTCCATCTGCTCCTATGGAGAACGGTGGTGCCTCACCACGAGACATCCTATCTCGTATCCTCGTCAGCGTCGGGCATGTCTCTAGTTTTTGTTGTATCTCACCCAACAAATCAGATAGAACCTCTAAAACAAACAATTTGCCATCGTTATCAGGAAACTGGATGTCCATCTCTATCCACGCTAGATCTCTCTACAACTAAGGTTGAACTGTCAGTCGCGCAATCGCCTTCTCTCAAGGCGTCTTCGTGCTCAGGGCGTCGGTGACAACGTTCGCCTTTCCTCGAAGATACAAGATCTCGAGATCAAAATCCTTGATCAACTCAACACATCTACGATGGCGGTTATTCAATTCCCGTTGCGAGAAAATATACTTCATACTCTTATGGTCTTCGAAGATCTAGTATGTAGCGCCATATAGGAAATGTCTCCAGATTTTTAAGTCTTTAGTTGTCTAGACGCATATGCAATCACTCTACCTCGCTACATCAAAACACATCCCAAGCCTAGCTTGGATGCGTCACTGTAGACTACAAATGTGCCCTCCGGCTGCGCTAAGATGGGAGCGGAAGTCAAACGTTTCTTCAACTTCTCAAAACTCTGAGTACATGGCTCGGATCATACAAACCGGGTAGTCTTCCTCAACAGGCTAGTAAGTGGATGGGCAATCACAGAGAATCCTTCCACAAACTGACGGTAGTAACCGACGATAGGAACCGACTAGGCCAAGAAAGCTAAATGATTCCTTGATGTTCGTCGGTGCCGTCCATGCTGCTATAGTCTTGATCTTCACCGGATCAACCGTGATCCCATCGGCGGAGACAACATGACCCAAAAATACTACCTCTGGCATCCAGAATTCTCACTTAGAGAACTTCGCATACAGTTCTCTATCCCGTAAAAGTCATAACTCTGTCCTCAGATGTCCTGCATGTTCCTCCCCACTACGAGAGTACACTAGAATATCGTCTATGAAGACCACCATAAATTGATCTAGGAAGTCGATCAATATGCCATTAATCAACTCCATAAAGATGATGGGCACATTCGTGAGCCCGAATGGCATCACTACAAACTCGTAGTTGTCATACCGAGTCCGAAATGCCGTCTTATGCACATGCTGCTCTCTCACCCTCAACTGGTGATATCCAGAGAGCAAATCGATTCTGGAGAACACAATCGCTCCCAGAAGCTGATCTAACAAGTCATCAATGCAAGGCAAAGGATACTTGTTCTTGATGGTCACCTTGTTCAACTCTCTATAGTCGATGCACAATCTCAAAGATCCATCCTTCTTCCGCACGAAGAGGACAGGTGCACCCCTTGGGGATACGCTAGGGTAGATGAAACCATTCTCAACCAACTCCTCGAGTTGCTTCTTCAGCTCTAACAACTCTAATGGTGTCATAAGATATGGGGCCTTCGAGATCGGTCTCGTACCAGGCTCCAACTCTATGCCGAAGTCCACGCTCCTCTGAGGCAGAAAACTGGATGGCTCAGCGAACACATCTGTGAACTCGCAAACCACGGGGATATCGTCTAATGTTGGACTCTTTCCCTCCTTCATGGCATAACACTAAAAGGCCTCGCAACCCTTTGCGATCAATCTCGTTGCTCGTAATGTGCTAATAACCATGCCCGACTTTCGAAGGTCCCAACCTCGGAAAATCTCGAGCTGACCTAACTCGGTAGAGACCGTCAAGCTCCTCCTACCTACATCTAACACAACATGATGCATATTCATCCAATCCATACCCAAAATGACTTCTTCATGCACCAACGGCTTGACAAAGAAGTCCACTCACAAATTACAATTTCCTAAATTTATAGGACAACCATGTACCTCTCGGGTACCTCTCACCTAACCCCCATCGGGTAACCCTATAACGAAAGGTCTCCCCTCTATCATATCTAAGGTCAATCTAACAACGCATGCATAAAAAATGAAAGAGTTTGTAGCACCCGTATCAAACAAAACTCTAACAGGTAAACCATTAATCAGAATGGTACCTGTAGTAGTTGACGTTGGTGGCTCCTCAACGCTCCTCAACTCAAACATTCTACCTTTAGCTCCTCTGGTACCACTAGTACCTCCATCTCGACCTCTGCCTCTACTCGGTCTTGGAACGGAACCTTGAGTAGCAGGATGGTCCAGGACTCTCTATTGTCCCTGCGTCTAATATTGAGGTGGCCTTTGCCCACCTCCTGGTGCACAACAGGGGAAGATCCCAGTTGTGGCAACGCTTTGCCCTGACAGCAAAATGTAACTCGATGTCCTGACTTCTCGCAAGAGAAGCACGTCACTGGTGCTCTCGGGCAATCTAATCTCAATTGTCCAAATCCTCTCCAGTTGTAACACTATCGGCGTCTATCAGAAGTCTGTGCAAACACTGGGTAACTTGAGCGGCCCTGTGTCTGACCTCGCCCGTACCCTGATGCTCCTACACCAGTCTTCCCAATATGTTGTCTCTTCTCAGACCTTCATGCTTGAGCAGTCCTCTCTGGCTAGCCCGCTCATGCTCGTAAGCTGAGGCTCTATCTAGGTAGCCTATCAAAGACTCGCAATGAAAACCCGCCATGTAGGAACGTGTACTCTCTCTCAGTTGACGGGAGAACAGATACACGTGTTGATGCTCTGGAGGTGCATATGGACCTAGTAATGCCAACTCCCCTGGAATCTACTAATCGCCTCTACTATCAGCTCATCCTCAAAGCCAGCCTCGACAAAGTCCTACAATTTCTCCCTCCTCAGAGAGGCATGGCAGAAATGCTTTTGGATCATACTCCTCATTTGGTTGTAATTGGTGGCTCGAATCTACATGGTCCTCCACCACTGCTGGACTAGGTCACGGAATATTGTTTGTACTAACTCTATTCGTCTGTCCTTTGGACATCTAATAGGCTCAAGAGATGAGTCTACATGTCCAATCCATATCTCCACCTCTAACCCCACCTTCCCATAGAAAGGGGGTACTCTCATCTGATGAAATTCCTCCAACCAATTGTCTAGTTGAGGCCCTCTAGACTCCTGTGGAGCTCTAACAACCTCAACACTGCGTGCCGGTATGACTTGCACCTGAGTAGCTCCCTCGGACATCTTTGACAATCCCATCTCTGCTGGCAAATCCGGGGCACGTCTATCTTCCCTGGAAGCCTCTCGACTTTACGGGTGTAAGCGCGGAACTCTGGTCTCCTCATGGAGACATGATCCGAGTCATCTGACTAGACTCGCTGAGATCTTTGTCTCGCTGCTATACCGCTCCTAGTCTCCGGAACGACGTTCTCAATAACCTCCTCGTGTACATCCTCCGCTGCCGGCAGATCAGCAATGAGAACATGTGCCTGACCTATCACTACTGGAGGAAGAGGGTGTCTACCCCTACCTCGTCCTACTACAAATGTCGCTCTAGTCCGAGTCATCTGCGGGGTATGCACACCTATCTTATAAGGCTATTAATATGCCATATATATATATATATATATATATAAATATTTAATCCAGCATACATGCACAACAACACACAATAGGTATATATATACTATCAAGATCCTCAAAAAGATAATGGCTTCCCATACACTCTATCCCAAAACAATTCTACACATTTCAAAACCAAATATCCTTTTGAAAAGTTAGACCCCTTTCAGATTCTGTTTATTTATCTACTCTACCTTTATCGCAGATTACAAGTGTCATTGTAATCAACCTAAGGCCTTGATACCAACTTTGTAATACCCCAAATCCACGGGACTCGGGGCGCTACTAGGCTAGGATCTCACAATGGATCCTGACCCTAGCCCGACAACAAATTCATTGGATCTTACAACAAGGCACAAATAGATATAAACCAAATATATAAAACTGTATAAATATATACATCAAAAGGTTTACAACATCACATTCAAGTACAAAACGGCAAACACATATCCATACATATACAAAACATTCCAAAACTCTCGCACAATCTAGTGTACGGAAGCCCTCGGTTGATCACCCATCTAGCTCACTCTGCAGTCTTCCAATCCTGCATAATATCTACAACATAGTATAAACCATTAGCTAACAGAACATGAATAAGAATGAAGCAGTAGCACATATAACACATTATCATATCACAACATGCAATGCTCACATCAAAACCGTTTACTATCTTCATTGTGTTATACCATTACAAATTTATTCGGTGTGATACAAGGAGTGGAACTACCTCGCCTCTGTCCCCTTTCACACAGGTTTGGAATTGGTGTCAATCATCACTACCTGGAGGACCGGTCGCAGAGAACCCCCTAGCTACCCAATTTTGAGCTAGGCAAGCTATCACCGCCCATTATCATACACTTGGTCCAATTAAAACATATATGGTCATCCTAGTATGGTTTAGATTATCAATGCAATATGCATATGCACACACACCACTAAAGAAAACACTCAAACCCATAACTACTCCCTTAGTAAGTCCCAAGGAGTTACCTGTCAAAAGCGTAAACCTGTATCAACGGTCACAGTTTCCCCTCAAGGAAACGATGAGTGTCTGCATCAGCATGGCACACATAAGTGAAACGTTATCCAAGGTTAGGAGATTCCACCTCCTAAACCCCGTAACCATACCTAAACCATAACTCGAATCTAAACCTCGAAATCTCAACATAATCCACAAATGCCTAAGGCATTACCTCAACATATAACTCATCAAGCTCATCATAACACTTATTAGCCTAGCTACACTCTAAAGCCAAGGCCAAAGGAAAGGAAAGATACATAACACACTTGGTATGTCTTGGGAAAACGCACCTGTGGAAGCAAGAAGGCGCAGGGGCGCGACACACTGCAGGGGCGGTGACGCTCAGCCGCAAGGGTGGCGATACCGGTCTAGCCGTAGGGGTAGCGGCGTTGATCCGTGGTGGCGGTCGAACAGTAGAGGAGTGCCTCTGAGGATTCTCTTCGATCTCTCGCTCGATATCTTCACTTCTTCATTGCCCAAAGGCAATCAACACATACACCTATATATACATGCATCAACAATGGTTTAGGAAGATCATACACAAGCATAGTTTGTGGGAATTCCGAACTGAAGAAGAAGAAAGGAAGGAAAGAAGGAACAAGAGAGGAAGAAACTTACCGCAACCACTCAGAACGGCTCTCACAAGCCTGGCTCCTCAAGCCACAACACACAACAACAACCTCAACATCAAAATCATCCTCAAACCAACACCAAAACTCAACACTTTTGAAGGAAGATCAAAGAAGATCTCCAAGGAAAAATTGAGGGAAGAAGAAAAGAAAGAAGAAAGGAGGAAGAACATGAGGAGAGGGAATGGAGCTGGTAAAGAAAGGGAAACCCTCATGACCGACGGTATTTCTATGGTCGTCTATACCCAATCAAAAGTAAATCCAGACTTAGCACTAAGAACAAGTATAGTGATTAAGTAAAGGTTGAACCCAAGAGAGTTAAGGTGTTTTAGATGCAATTATCGATTATAGTGACAAGTGACAAAAGGGGGGGGTTTGGTTGAGTTGATGCACACAAAAACTTATGAAAACGCTTAATGCGACATGTAAGACAATTGGTGGATGAATCTACACTAGGTTGATTCTAAGCATGCAATTGCTACTTTGGTGAGTTCCTTTTACAAGTTTTCAAGTAATCTCCCGTCTCGATCATATATATGTGTTGAGCCAACCGGCATCAACACAACTTAAAAAGTTAGCGTTCCGTAAACCTACAAGAACAAATAACAAGTTAGCTTTTAAACAAAGACTAAGGGATATAAAGAGAAGATTAAAACCGTTAAACTTATCTTTATATTTGTGTTCCTTTTCTTTAAGTAATTACAACCCGTTATTACTTAAAGTTGCTACTAGATTAAAGACCCGAACCCGGAACATATTAATCCTAGTTGTTTACATGCACTTTAGAACCTAAGGTGATCAATCTCAAGCAATAGTAAACATGCAATTAGACAATGGAGATCAAGGAAGCACAAAGTATTACTGAATGAAAACTTATATTAAAAAGAACTTACAATCAAAGTAACAATGCAGCTTCAAACCAACCCAATGTAGCAAGGGAGTTAGCAACTCATTACAAAGGTAGCAAGACAATCTAAGTGGATAATTTGTTGGCTAACAAGATAGATAAGTTGGATGATTCTAGCAATCAACCAAGGACTATTTATACTACAAAAGACACTAAATATGAGTAAATGGCCGGCCCAAAACAGCCACCTTTAATGCCATAAAGGTGGTGTAAACAGCCGGAGTAAAGCTTCTGACGTTAAGCCGCAGGGGCGGTCTTCAGCTCCGCAGGGGCGGTGAAGGCAAAAACGCTTGATCTTCTTCAGGTCCGCAGGGGAGGCTAGGCAACTCCGCTAGGGCAGATCTTCAATGCTCTTCAAACATCTGACCCTTTGACTTCCTGATGTTTCTGATGCCAAGCCGCCCGGGCGGCCCTATGTCAATGGAGGGGCGGTGTCACAACCTCTTCGTCTTCCAGCTCCCATGTTGAGGCGCAGGCAGGGGCGCAGTGGGAGGCGCAGGGAAGCTGGTCTTCGTCTCTTCAGAGCAGGTCACCGCAGGGGCGCCAAGAAGTGGCGCAGGGGCGGTGACACACTTCATGGCCGGCACTAGTGAAGGCGCAGGGAGCGCTTCGGTGTAAGTCGTCACCCGCAGGGGCGGTGACAAGGCTCCGCTGGGGCGGTCAGGCAAGAGAAACTTTGCTTCGTGATCGATCTTCACTCCTAAGTGCTTATAACTACTTCCTTAGCTTCTTTTAGTCTTCTTCTTCTAGACTCAAAGGCCTCAGGAAGCATGGGTAAGCAAGAAAAGACAATGAAAACAAGAGACAAGCCAAGAAAGAAAGAAGAAAAAGAGAGGAAATGTGAGAAAAAGGGAGAAACTGCCATCCTTATTGCTCCAAGAGTGGCCTACCCGGACAACCTCCTTATGAGTCCCCTTCTTATGTCGCCAAAACGCCGGAAGGGAAACCTACACTCGGTGTCGCTCATTTCGCCAAGGCGCCCTTTCGGGTTTTCACCTTGCCACTCTTCTTCTTTTCTCACTTGAATTCACATACCTCAAGTCCAATTTTGCACCAACCTAAGGGTGGTCGGACTACCTTCTTTTTGCCTAAACCGCCCTTTCGGGTTTTCGGTTTATCCAAGGATTTTCATGCCTTTTTTCGATTTCTTTGGCTTTTTCTTTTTTTTTTGTGAATTTCAAATTGAACTCAAAGATGCTAAACAAATCAAATAAACTCAAATGAACTATACAAGCAATGATATATACTTGAAGTACACTTTGTCCTCAAAGTGGAAATGAGGCAAAGATAAACGTGGGAGAAGGGAAGAGAAATGTACCCACCAGTGGGGTGGTCCGGATGGACCATCAGGACCCTCCTCTAGTGGGTAAGGAAAATGGCGGAAGAAGTGCTCCTGCCGGCGGTAGATGTCATCTATGCGGTCTTGTTGGGCTGTCATCCGGCGGCCATAAGAGGTCTCAAAATTGGCCTGCCATGCCAGCTGCTGAGCCTCCAACTGCTGTTGTTGGGCTGCTTGCCAGGCCTCTTGCCTTTGGTCAAAGTGGGAGGTCGTGGAGGTGGCAAAGCTAGTCTGCCAGATCTGCTGCTGCTCCAGCATAGTCCGTTGGTAATCGGACTGCCGCAGTGGGCATCTCCTCGTTATCTGGGATGGGCAGGTGCTCCTCTTGATGAGCCCGGCTGGAGGTGGCAGCATGCCTCTCCACAATGGCCACTAATGGCCTCCTCGGCCCGAAAGGATCTGCCGGAATGTAGAGCTCGGAGAGCTCACCTCCTAATGGTAAAGGCCGGGGAAGGTAGGTGAGGTGGCTCTCATCTACAAGGGAGATCCAAAATAGGTTCTCCCCGTCCCGCCGGAGGAGCTTGCACCTCCTAAGCATCCACTCAGTGTAGAGAGGAGCCGCCATCCCGTCCTCTAACTCGGATAGGTCCATCACTTGTGAGGCGATCAAGGAGATCACCCCACCACCAACAATATCCCTCGGCTCGTCCCTCCTGATCCGCTTCAAAGTGGCAAGGAAGAGAGAGGGCCAATCCATCACATTCTCGCTTTGTGGAAGGCATGAGTAGAGTAGTGGAAGGTCCTTGAGGGCGACCTTGTTTTCCTCTTTGTGTCCACAGAAGACACTCATGAGGATCTTTGAGATGAGTCTCAAGTTGGGGTGAGTGAGTTTGTTGGAGTACTCACCCCCAGCATGGAATTCTGACCCGTAGCTGCCTGCCAAAACTCACATAGGTCCGGGGTCGGGACTGGATCCCACCAGTTTGCATAGGGGTTTAGAGTCACCCCAAAGGCCTCTTGTATATCGGCGTAGTCAAGTGTGTATTTCAACTTGTTGAACTTGAAGGTGAGGCCGATACGCACGTGATCTTACTTCTCCATTGTGAAATTGGAGATAAACTGTCTCTTGAGCTCGGGATATGTTGGAGCGCTCTTTTGTAGGAAGTCTCCGAGCCCAGCATTTGCCAAAAAAGCTTGCATCCTCTCCAGCATGCCTAGGTTCTCCAAAGTGGGAATATGCAAAAATCGAGTTGCATACACAACTCGATCCTGCACAATCCTGTAGCGCTCCTTCTCTGCTTCGGTCATCTTGTATTTCCTTGGTGCTTCCATTCTTGAAGGTTATTGAAGCAAAAGATTAGTAAATGTCGGAACAAGGAAAAGAAAACGACCTTTCTGGTGTGATTTCCGCAGGGGCGGCTGTGCAGGCGCAGGGGCGGTAAGGCGCAAGTGCGGGTACTTGCAGCCGTGGGGCGGGAGAAGTGCAGAGGCGATTTCTGGGGAGCGATGGAAGTGGTGTTTCTGAGGTTGCTCCGGTGACGTCCTTGGTTGTTTAGTCATCGCCGGCGGTGTAGCTGGAGTGGAATATGTGAAGTGGGTGAGGATGAAGGTCGTAGGACTTTGAGAGAGTAAGAGGGTAGTGGGGGAGGGTGGCGCAGGGGCGTTGCGCCTGGTGGCTGTTCGTCGGAGGCGGCGCAGGGGCGTCGATGAGGTGGTTGATGAGCAAAGGGCGCACGGGTATGAGAGTGGTTTGAGGGAGAAGGAGTTTGGAGGGTTCGTGTGTTTGGTGAAGAGGGTTGGTGGGTGGTGTGTGGTAGGTGTAGGCGTTTTCGAGATCCACTTTTTTTTTCTTTTCTGGGTAAACCCGCAAGGGCGGGAGAGTGTTGTCGCGGGTGCGGTGACAAGGGAGAGGGGTCACGCAGGCTCAGCGCCGGGGACGGCGCCGAAGATGCGTGTCAAGAATGGTTGCCGCAGGGGCGTAGGGGTGTCACCGCGGGGGCGGTGACAAGCATGTCCCAGGCGTAGGCCCAGCGCCGGGGGCGGCACTGGGCATGAGTGTCACCGCAGGGGCGGGGACAACAGCCGCAGGGGCGATTTTCTTGACAGAAACTCCTCTTCTTATTCCTTCAGGTTGCCTCCCGAGCAGCGCCTTTGTTTTATGTCGTTGGCTCGACGTAAGGTCTCTACTTCTCTGACTGTGCTTCCTCCAACACCATCTCGTCAATTGGATCGTTCTTGACTCCTTCAAGGTAAAGCTTTAACCTTTGTCCGTTTACCTTGAATACCTTGTGCGTTTGGGGATCATAGAGGCCCACAGCTCCGTGGGGGTATACTTCGGCTACTATGAACGGCCTTGTCCATCTCGAACGCAGCTTACCTGCAAAGAGTTTCAAACGTGATTGAAAGAGAAGTACCTTATTACCTACCTTGAAGTCCTTGCGGAGAATGTTCTGGTCATGCCATGCTTTGGTCTTTTCTTTGTATGTGGTAACATGGTCATATGCATCTAGCCTCAGTTCCTCCAACTCTTGCAATTGGAGTTTCCGGAATTCTCCCACTTCCTCTATGTTCATGTTGTACTTCTTTACCGCCCACCAAGCCTTGTGCTCTAGCTCCACCGGTAGGTGGCAAGCTTTCCCAAACACGAGCCTAAAAGGAGACATCCCGATAGGAATTTTGTAGGTTGTCCGATATGCCCATAGGGCGTCATTTAGCTTTGCACTCCAATCCTTCCGTCCGGGAGAAACCGTCTTTTCGATGATGGTCTTTATTTCCCGGTTGGACACCTCAGCTTGGCCGTTTGTTTGTGGATGATAAGTTGTTGATACTCTTTGGTGAACGTGGTACTTCTTAAGGAGGACCGTGATTGTCTTGTTGCAAAAATGGGTACCCCTATCACTGATTAAGGCTTTTGGAATCCCTAATCTTACAAAGATATTTTCCTTAAGAAAAGTTGTAACTAATTTTGAATTATCAGTTTTGGTGGCCTTTGCTTCCACCCACTTGGAAACATAGTCCACCGCAAGCAAAATATATGTGTTCACGAATGAAGTAGGAAACGGCCCCATGAAATCAATTCCCCAAACGTCAAATATTTCACAAAATATAAGAGAGGATTGGGGCATTTCATGTCTCCTTGAAAGATTTCCTACTCTTTGTCATTTATCACACACTTTGCATAATGTAAAAGCATCTCGAAAAATGTGTGGCCAAAAAAACCGCCATCCAAAACCTTTCTTGCAGTTTTGTTTACCCCAAAGTGCCCCCGACATGCTTCAGAATGACATAAAGTTAGGACGGATTGTACCTCATTATCCGGAATGCAACGCAAGATCACTTGGTCACTACAATGCTTCCAAAGGTAAGGATCGTCCCAAACATAGTGCCAAGCTTCAGCCTTAACCTTCTCTCGTTGTGCCTTGGTGAAGTCTGGAGGATACTCCTTCTTGACAATGAAGTTCACAATGTCAGCAAACCAAAGCTTAAAAGATTGGAGCTTAAGACAAACCTCTATCGACAATTCCGCATGGGCGCCTAGACTGAGCCGCAGGGGCGGCTGGCCGCAGGGGCGGCTGGTGTGAGGAGCGGGGGTGGTTACACAACAGAGAGTTGTGTAAAATGTATCGTCTGGAAAACTTCCAGCTGTCTCTCTTCCTTTTCCTGGATCTTCCTCCTCTTGCACTAGCCTGCTCAAATGATCGGCCACCAGGTTCTCAGCCCCCTTCTTGTCCCTTATCTCTAGGTTAAACTCACTTAGAAGGAGCACCCATCGGATCAATCGTGGTTTTGCCTCCTTCTTTGCCATGAGGTACCTAAGAGCTGCATGGTCAATGAAGATAATTATCTTTACCCCAAGTAAGTACTGCCGGAATTTCCCAAGGGCAAAAACCACCGCCAACATTTCCTTCTCGGTGGTAGAGTAATTCCTTTGCGCTCCATTGAGTTCATAGACGCATAATGGATCACATGGGAGGCCCGTCCGTCTTTTTTTCCTAAGACAGCTCTGACGGTGTAGTCACTGGCGTCACACATGATTTCAAAAGGTTTCTCCCAATCCGGGGAACGGATGATTGGTGCGGTGGTGAGACATGCCTTCAAAGTATCGAAAGCTTTCTTGCAATCCTCATCCACTATGAAGGTGACATTTTCTTGAGAAATTCACATAGGAGTGCCGAGATCTTTGAAAAATCTTTGATGAAACGTCGGTAGAAACCTCCATGACTAAGAAAAGATCGGATTTCCCAAACATTAGTAGGATAAGGTAAATTTTGATTGACATCAACCTTTGCCTTATCTACCTCTATCCTTTTTGAGGATATTACATGTCCTAGCACAATTCCTTGTTCGACCATGAAATGACATTTTTCCGAATTAAGAACTAAATTGGTTTCAACACATTTTTCAAGAACAAGTTTCAAATGCCCTAAACATGCGTCAAAACTATCTCCATGGACGGTAAAATCATCCATGAAGACTTCAATGAAATTTTCTATGTATTCGGAGAAAATACTTATCATACACCGTTGGAAAGTGTCTGGTGCATTGCAAAGTCCAAATGACATTCTACGGTATGCTATAGTGCCAAATGGGCGAGTGAACGTCGTCTTCTCTAGATCCTCTAGTGCGATGGCTATTTGGAAATATCCCGAATATCCATCCAGGAAACGGTAGTACTGATGACCTACAAGACGTTCCAACATTTGATCAATAAAAGGTAGTGGGAAATGGTCTTTTCGTGTTACCTTATTGAGCTTGCGGTAGTTAATGCAAACTCTCCATCCGGTTTGTGTTTTGCTTGGGACCATCTCTCGATATTGATTTTCCACCATGGTAATGCCCCCCTTCTTTGGAACTACTTGGGTTGGGCTAACCCAAGTGCTATCCGAGATAGGAAAGATCATATCCGCTTGGAGGAGTTTCAACACCTCCTTTTTTACCACATCCATCATTGGCAGGTTCAACCTCCTTTGAGGTTGCCTAGAGGGCTTGGCTTCGTACTCAAGTAGAATCCTATGCATGCAAGTGGAAGGGCTTATCCCTTTGATGTCCGCAATTGTCCATCCAAGGGCCATCTTGTGCTCTTTTAGTACCTTCACCAACTTGTCTTCTTGTCCGGTGGTCAACTTGTTGGAGATAATCACCGGAAAGGTATTGTGTTCTCCAAGGAAAACGTACTTGAGGTGTGACGGAAGGTCCTTTAATTCTATTTCCGGTGTCTGCACTATGGACGGAACAAGTTTCACGCTTGGGGTTAGTAAAGCGGGCCCAATGGCCAAATTGGAGATAGGTAGCCTTTTATGCCCATCTAATTAGGCTAGGACCACTTTCATGCTGGATGTTAATACATAATCTGATTTGAAACCATCAATGTCATGCTCAGTCACATTTCTCAATTCATCAACGTCAGAGTTATCAAAAACATCTTGCACAAAAGGTTCAACAATGTCAATAGCACATAAAGAATGATCATCACTAGGAAATCTCATTGCATCATAGATGTCAAATTCCACTACTTCTCCATCAAAGTCCATGGTCAATTTACCACTAACATAATCAATTCTAGTCCTAGCCGTTTTCAAAAATGGCCTACCTAACAGAATGGGTGCAGCATGTGAATCATTTTCCATATCCATTACAAAGAAATCAGCAGGAAATATTAGGTTGTCTACCATTACTAATACATCTTCAATTATCCCTTTTGGGTACACATTAGATCTGTCAACAAGTTGTACTACAATCCTAGTTTCCATTAATGGCCTAAGGCCAAGTGATTTGTAAATCGAATATGGTAAAACATTAATAGAAGCACCGAGATCAAGCATTGCTTTGTCAAAGCGGGTTTCCCCTATAACACAAGGAATGCTTACCATGCCCGGATCGCTGCACTTCTTGGGCATTTTCCATTGGAAAACTGCCGACACATGCTCACTCACTTGCACTTTCTGTTTTCACTTTAGCTTCTGATTCCTCTTGATTGTGCAAAGTTCCTTAAAAAATGAGCATACTAAGGAATACTTTTCACCAACTTAAGGAGGGGAATGTTTACCTCGCATTTGGAGAAAGTATCAAAGAGGTCCTTGTCCTCAATGATTCTTCTCTCCTTCAAAGTCTTAGGAAACAAAGCTGGTGGTTTCTCAGAGTACAATGGCGGGAAGTTAGGCCGGACGTAAGTATCCCTTTCAGCAGAACCTTCTGGTGTGATTTCCGTAGGGGCGTCAGCTTGAAAGCGCAGGGGCGTCTCAGGGGTTGTCACCGCAGGGGCGGGGACATCCAGCCTCAAGGGCGTCGTCTGCTCTGTGTTGGGCGCAGTTGCAGCCGCAAGGGCGGCTTTGGGTGCGGAAAAATTGGCAAAAGGTTTGCTTTGTGATTCTTTTGCTGGTTTTTGTTGGATTTGCTTCCCACTCCTTAATGTTAGGGCACTAACATTCTCCTTGGGGTTTATAAACGTGTGGGAAGGCAATCCTCCGGAAAGTCTTGATTCGGTCCTTAAAATGGCTTCCGCCATTTGACCAACCTGTTTTTGAAGGTTCTTGATGCTAGATTCTGTTGTTTGGACATGAGTAGCAAAGTGTTTAGTTAAACCTGCAACATATCTTCAATTGAGTGATACTTAACTTGACGAGGCTGCTTTTGTTGGTTTTGTTGATCCCTCCAACGAAAATTCTGTTAGTCACGCCAGTTTGGCATGAAATTCGGTGCATAGGGATCGTTCCTAGGCCTTTGCTGTTGTGGTTGTCCGTAACCCATTGCGTTTACCTCAGCATCGTCATCCTGGACTTGTGGACACATGTCCGTTGGATGGTATGGGTCAGCACAAACTCCACAAGCTTTGAGTTGCTGTGGCGTTCCCATAAGTGTTAGTCTATTCACCATTTCCTTCAAATCCACGAGCTCAGTGGAAACCTCACTCTTCCCGGAACTCACAGCATGAACTCCTTTCTTAGCCGGGGTCCTTCCAAAGTTCCGAGTACCTTCCGCTAGTTCCTGTATCTTTTCCAAAGCAAGGTCAGGAGTAGAGTTAAGAATATTACCTCCGCAAGCCGCATCGACGATCCTCCTTTCATTGTCTAGCAAGCCATTGTACAAGTACAAGACTAGATCTTGAGTTGAATATTCATGAAAAGGACAGCTGGATCGGACGTGCAAACCTCTCGAAGTACTCGTAGAGAGTTTCATTCGCCTCTTGCTCGATGTTGCTTATAGCTTTCTTCAAGCTATTGGTCTTCTTAGCTGGAAAGTATTTCTCCAAAAACGCCTTGTGAAGGTTCTCCCAAGTGTCAATACTCCCGGATGGAAGGTGGTAATACCAATCATCCGCGGAATCTTTGAGTGTGAAACCGAATGCCCTCATCTTGATTTGTTCTTCGGTAATATTGGCCGGCTTCATGCTCATACATACAGTATGGAACTTCCCAAGGTGTTTGATGGGGTCTTCACCACTTAGCCCATGGAAGGATGGGAGCAAGTGGATGAGGCCCGGCTTGAGCTCAAAGTTGACTCTTTCCCCTAATGTCGGTATAGTGACCGCAAGAGGGTTTTGAGCCAAGGTGGGCTGCGTAAGTTCACGAAGAGTACGGTCAGCCATCTCTTGTTGAAGTTGTTGTTGTCTTCGTTGCCGGATGTGCGTCCTCTCAATTTCTAGATCAAAAGAAGCAAAGCCGAAATTAGTAGCACGGGTTTGAACCATAAAAATGGTTTCAAACCAATAATCAATAATAACAATAAAACACTAAAACTCCCCGGCAACGGCGCCAAAATTTGACCGACGGTATTTCTATGGTCGTCTATACCCAATCAAAAGTAAATTCCGACTTAGCACTAAGAACAAGTATAGTGATTAAGTAAGGGTCGAACCCAAGAGAGTTAAGGTGTTTTAGATGCAATTATCGATTATAGTGCAAGTGACAAAAGGGGGAGGGTTGGTTGAGTTGATGCACACAAAAACTTATGAAAACGATTAATGCGACAAGTAAGACAATTGGTGGATGAATCTACACTAGGTTGATTCTAAGCATGCAATTGCTACTTTGGTGAGTTCCTTTTACAAGTTTTCAAGTAATCTCCCGTCTTGATCATATATATGTGTTGAGCCAACCGGCATCAACACAACTTAACAAGTTAGCGTTCCGTAAACCTATAAGAACAAATAACAAGTTAGATTTCAAACAAAGACTAAGGAATATAAAGAGAAGATTAAAACCGTTAAACTTATCTTTATATTTGTGTTCCTTTTCTTTAAGTAATTACAACCCGTTAGTACTTAAAGTTGCTACTAGATTAAAGACCCAAACCCGGAACCTATTAATCCTTGTTGTTTACATGCACTTTAGAACCTAATGTGATCAATCTCAAGCAATAGTAAACATGCAATTAGACAATGGAGATCAATTATATTAAACATGCAATCAACCAAGGACTATTTATACTACAAAAGACACTAAATAGGAGTAAATGACCGGCCCAAAACAGCCACCTTTAATGCCATAAAGGTGGTGTAAACAGCCGGAGTAAAGCTTCTGACGTTAAGCCGCAGGGGCGGTCTTCAGCTCCGCAGGGGCGGTGAAGGCAAAAACGCTTGCTCGTCTTCAAGACCGCAGGGGCGGCTAGGCAACTCAACTGGGGCGGATCTTCAATGCTCTTCAAACATCTGACCCTTCGACTTCCTGATGTTTCTGATGCCAAGCCGCCGGGGCGGCCCTATGTCAATGCAGGGGCGATGACACAGCCTCTTCATCTTCCAGCTCCCATGTTGAGGCGCAGGGGCGCAGTGGGAGGCGCAGGGGAGCTGGTCTTCGTCTCTTCAGGGCAGGTCACCGTAGGGGCCCCAAGAAGTGGCACAGGGGCGATGACATACTTCATGGCCGGCGTTGGTGAAGGCGCAGGGAGTGCTCCGGTGTAAGTCGTCACCCGCAGGGGCGGTGGCTGTACCACCCCAAATTCTGAGAACTCGGGAAGTTACTGGTTAGGACCTCACAATGGGTCCCGATCTCGGTTTAACAACAACTTTACTAGGATCTTACAAAAAGGCACAAATGTATTTAAAACAATTTCAAAACATATTATTTTTAATGTATGAATGTACACATGTGACAGCCTTACAAAACATATATATAGATACATAACATGCATGCCGTATGGGAGACTCCCCTGTCCCCATCTAACGAATACTTGGACCCGGCTGACTATCCGTTCCGAATCTCTCTGCAACTGTCTATCTCTACAAATCTACACAATGGATAAAACCGTTAGCTAACATTCTATGCATAAGTATAAAGGTAAAAGCACAAACACACAACATACACAATCAACATTCAACAGTCAATTCTTTTATTATCTTTAATTAGATAATATGTCATTACTAATGATACTTATTTTGTGACACGAGGGATACTCAAACCTCGCCCTTGTCCCCGTTTACCAACGCGGAATGGTACTAATGCATTTGACCGTCTACCTGACTGGGCTGGTCGTAGGGAACCTCCTAGACTCTCGCAAGAGCTAGGCAGATGATGTCACGACCCGTTATCATACATTTGGGTCCATTACGTAAATAATAAAGTCGGCCTAATCATGTTTCGTTGTTTATCATAACTAACAAACACCACTCATACAAATTACACTCATACAAGAAGTCAGCTAAGTAAGTCCGTGGACTTACCTGAATCAGATCTCGACTTTCTAATTCGCAAATCGATCCGTACAGTAAGAATTTTGTGGCCTGTCAAAGGAGGCAAATGTGTCAGCACACTTTCTGGGTAATTAGAAGTCTAAGACTTCTAAGATAGTAGGTCTTAATAGAACGGAATTGATTACAGTATTAATTTATGGTAAAATGACTATTTTACCCTTGGTCTAGAAACTTCCAAAAACTCCATAATTCATGCCTAAACTCTTATTTGAGACTAAAGAGTCATATTCTAACGCCTAAAGATGAGTTTGGTTACAAACTGGCAATTTACCCATTTCCCTATTTTCGGAAAGATCGTTAAGGTCCAACTTCGGCTTCAAATATAAAATTTGAATAATCTTATAAAAATTCCGAAATAATTCCCTAGATAATCTATGATATCTCATCTACTCCTAGGAGCAAGAATTTCTTAAAACTGTTAAAGCATCACTTCTACAAACATTTCTAAAGTTGGTTACAGCACTTAACAAACAGCACACTGTCTTAATTTTGAAAAATCATAACTCCTAAACTACTCCCTGGATTTATCCCAAATTTTGATATGTTCTACTATAAAATATTATCTATAATATATCCAAAATTCAGCCGCAAAGAAGATCAGAATCCTATTTAAAACTATCTCACAAAACCGAATTTCAGCACAACAGAAAAACTGCTTACGACTCAATCTTTGAAAAATCATAAATCTCAAACCACTCGCTGGATTCCTCTCAAATTTTAATATGTTCTACAACAATATGTCAACTATATCATATCCAAAATTCAAGTCCAACAGAGATCAAAAGCATATTCAAAACTATCTCACAAAACAGCATCACATGCTGTTTTTTTTCTCAACATTCAGCACATTTATAAAAACTGTATGAGGAGTCAACTTTGAAACAACATAACTCTCAAACTGTAACATGGATTCCTCTAAAATTTTAGTATGATGTACTATGCAATACCGTCTATAACATATCCGAAAACTAGCCAAAAATAAGAAGTCTAACTTACCCAAATGTGGACCCGAAGATGACTGTTTGTCACTTCCGAAAATTTCAGAAAACACCTCAGCTCTTCAAGCTATCTTCCGAGGCTGTTAGGGGCGGATTGATGACACAAAGGGTACCCACATCAGCATATATATATTAAGGATCGATCAAAGAGAAGGACCAAGGAAGGACGGAGTTGGATCTTACTCGATTCTATGACTCAAAGGCATGATAAAGACAACCCAAGGCTGTTGCGGATCAGATTTGGGCTCCTCGCATCAGTGGTCTGCTGGATCAACAGAATAGAAGCAGCAGTCCGGGTGCTAGTTCAGTTCGACAGAAGGAGAAGTACTCGGTCCTGGTGTCGGTTTGAGTCGACCAAAGAGACCAAGCTGCTACTGTTGCGTGGTTGCGAGATTGAAGACGAAAGGGCTCGTCCTGGTGCTGTTGTTGCCTGCAGGTCGCGAGGTCATGCCCTTCAGTCCGAATCGTTCAGCCACATTGTAGGATCTGTGTGTCGATTGAGCGAGAAAGGTTAGAGTTCAGCGGAAGACGTGAGAGAGGCGACTCTAGAGGGGAACGAGATCTTACTGGCGCTCTTGTCTCGAAGGGAACATGCGGCTGCTGCTGCGTCGGACGATTGTTGTGGCTGCTGTTGCGTTGGACGGTTGTTGGGGGCTGCTGTCTATCGTGCAGAAAGAGAGGAAGGAGGAGGTACGGATGAAGGTTGTTGTTGCTAATTAGATTAGGATTTAATTAGGTTAGGTTAAAATTAATTAAAGAGAGGGTTAGGGTAAAGATTAAGAGTGTGGGCTGGATGTAAATGCCATTGGGCCGGGTCTATTGGGCCTGCTCATCTAACTAAGATGGGCTGATAAATAAGTCGTTACTCGCACGGAACCGCTCTTCGGTTTTAAAATATACGAAATTATTATACGGGTTACATAATTATCATTTTATGTGAATCAAGGTCACATAAAATGATAGAATTTAATATTATTTTATTTAATTTAAAAAGAATCAAGGTTGGCGGGTCGGAATCCGGTCTGATCGGGTTTTAAACGGAATAATAAATTTTCCGGGTATTACATCAGTGCCGCCTTAAAATAAGTTTCGTCCCGAAACTTAGAAGAAGGTATTTAATCAAACGACTTCCTAAATTAAACTTGTATATATCCTGGTCTCACTAAATTTTAAATTTCGTTTTCTAAACTCCTCTAACCCTATCAAAGCGTAACAAAAAATCCGGTCGTTACATCAGATCCCCCTCAAAATAAGTTTCGTCCCGAAACTTAGGGTAAGACAATCCTAATCGGCCTTTAAGGCACCAAATGGGTGTGTTTGATCACTACACAAAAGTCTCGTCGTTTCCACATCTAAGTATCCCGCACATCAAGGTTACCAAAAGAACACATCACTAACTAAACACTCAATCATGAAATAACAAGCAGTCAAACAATATCACACATACAAGGTCAAGCCCTAACTCATCACTCCCGAGGTTAAAACTATCTCTACATAGGTCTTTGAAATGTTACGTCGCTTACTATCCCCAATATCTTAGGTAGCCTTATTAGCTTTTCATAAAACCACTGAATCTTAAATCTTTTCACGTACTTAGATCACAAGCGTCTGCTACCACGTTCTAGAGTGGTTACTGGATATCTCACCGATATCATCCAGCTCAATTGTCTGAACTTCTAAAATGATGACCTAACTCGTGTGTGATAGGTATCTCTCCAACTGAAATTCTCAAACTCAGTTCCCAAACTTAGTCTCCGTGGAAAAATGAAGGTGCCCTCTCCAATAGGGTGAGGAATATTAGTCCATCAGTCACTTTTAAACTGCTTTAAAACTTCTAATGGTTGTCTTACACTACTCACTTCTAGATCCTTTGATGACCCTACGGAAAATAATCTATTCAACTTCCTTTCCTTCGTTATGACCACTTACTTCCGGCCTTCTGAAAAGGTTCTGACTACACAATCAGGTCCAAGGTCTTGGACATCCACCAACACTTACCAAGCGCTCAATGCTCTTCGTATCACGACCCACTTGATCTTGTCTTTTAATATTACGCAGTCATCTTATTCCTCAGGTAAGGAATCGTCACCTTTACCCTTTTCAGGTCTAACACTCGAGACAACTAAAAATCAAATCTAGTGGTCATCCTCTTTGTTCACTTGGCATTATTATATTATTTATAGATCTCTAATATATCGTTAGCTTTAACCTAGGCTTCCCACACATTTCCCAAGATCATAAGTGATCTTATATCACCGTCATCTGATCATACATACTCGATAAATGCTAACACACCATCAACCTTGAACTCTTGTATTCTCCACTTTTATCGGACTAATAATATCCCTCTAACTCAAAGCGCAACTAGGCTTTGTTCCGACATAACATTACACCTAAAATCTACTCCGAGATTATGCTTTCTTTAAGCACGGTTACTAGGTTGCAAGTATGCTCCTGTCGCTTCTCTTTCTTATGTATCTTCGACTCAGGATGGTAGTTACTCACTTTGAGCTTTCTAGTGCAGGCCATGCACAATACTTTTATTACATCATTAATTCTTTCCTAATCCATCCAGAAAACTCACTCTAGAGTATTTCATTAGTATAGAATTCCAAAATTACTTGTCTAGCACATGTAGCAAAGCCATCACTCTTCACTCGGATCCATAATAGGGTACCAGGCTCCTTCTATTCCCTCTACATGCACATAAGTTTCCGTACAACATTTCCAGTCACTCACATAGCCTATCTCACGTTTCTCCCAACTAGAATGCATTTCACCAACTATCACCATCTTAAACTCGGCACGACATCCATCAGTACCCTTGAGCTTCTTGCTTTGTGGGTTAGGACCCACCACGCTTCCGCTGCGCTACTCTGATTATCCTGTTGTCACTCATTAATCCTAAGGACCTTTTCTGTAAGTATAAAATGATTGACCCCAAAACTCTTTCTTCCAGTTACACCATGAGTCTTTCACGGATGAAGTACCAAGTTCCTTCTTTTCTTGCCTTAAGAAAATAAAACAACGATTGAAAAACAACTTCTTCCTGTTACTTTCTAAATTCTTCTACCACGGATTCAAACCCCCTGACTCGACCGAAGTTTGATCTTAACTAGCCAAGAAGTAATCCTTAAAACGTTTCTCTTTATACCTTTAAATCATCCAAGAAGGTTGTCGTTGCCTACTTGAGGAAATCCTCTAAGGCGTCGGTAAAGCTACTCCATAGATTCACAGTCACAAATATCTCTTCTTAATGGCACTTAACTCGTCAATACCAAACAATACTTGCACGTCCTTGGTTGACATCGGTCAGTCTATAATTGATTTATCTCAATTTCATACCTCTACTGGTATTAAACTTTTGGTAAGAATCACCTACTCAATTAATCTTTTTATACTTCTTTAGTTTGTTCTATCTTTAACCTTTCCACTTCCTTTGGCTAACTCCATTCCACTTGTCTGATTGGGTCATCCATCTGACATAAATAGTTGTTTCCAGTTTTCCTCGATAGCTTGCAAGCGTATTTGAAATTCTTTTGGCTATAATGATCATCCACTTGTAGTTACTTTTCCATGGACCGTCTGTGTTGATGGCTTAGGTCCCGTGATAATTGGGGTGACCCTAAACTCTCGAGTCCAGCAAGGACGTTCTCCCATAGACATTGCTTCATTGGTGTTGGTGGTGATATCGTCTTCATGAAACTCCGTTGACCCTGCTCCAGGCTTCCCTTCTTTGAATATTGGCGTCGCGGTTTTTTTCAAACTTCTTATATCTCTGAGGAGGTCAAAACCTCCCCACACTTATGGGGTATGCCTTTTCGCTTTTACACTCAATTGTAGGTCTCCATTCTGTGCACCTCAGATCCTCATATCCAGTTCGACACCCAATCTCTTTAGATCTCTCATGCCCATAATTGTCTATGGGGCATTCGCCACGATTTTAACGTCCTTTATCTCGCCATCTTGGTTGTACTCCGTTCTACTTGGTTCTTGTTCTAATGTTGTTATCTCCACTCGGAGATCTTCTCGTCTCTTGGATGGTTCTTCTAATTCCATCTCTCGGCCTCATATGCCCGACTTCCTTGTACGACCTTCTAATGGAACTGACTCAGGAATTCCTTCATCATCTAATTGTGCTTATGGTAAAAATTATCTTCACAACTTTTACTTCCTTGCTCACTTGTCCTTTAGGTGATTTGTAAGGATCACCAAGCACCCTACCCGAGTATAATACTCAATTCAAGGTCCGATTCCATTGCCTCGTGTTGGAGATTCTTCAAGTCCGCAGTTGATTAATCATGAGGGATAATTGCCTCATGATATCATGACTAAAGGATATAAAATATCCTGTAGGATACAAAAAAAAACTAAGCATACGCGTGTATATAACATATAATAAGAAACATCATAAAATGTCTATATACTAAATCCTATCGATCCAAGTTGCAAAGATCCACGGAAATCGATGGTGGTCCGACGTACTACTAACCCAACAACCCGACTATGCGTGTGTGTAAAAACAAAAATCCGTCTAGAAAATTTTAGACCCCTTTAGGGTTCTAGTTATTTTATACAATCGTTCTTTCTGAAGATTTCAAGTGCCATTGTTGCCAACCCAGAGCTCTGATACCATATTGTAACACCCCAAATTCTGAGAACTCGGGGAGTTACTGGTTAGGACCTCACAATGGGTCCCGACCTCGGTTTAACAACAACTTTACTAGGATCTTACAACAAGGCACAAATGTATTTAAACAATTTCAAAACATATTATTTTTAATGTATGAATGTACACATGTGACAGCCTTACAAAACATATATATATAGATACATAACATGCATGTCGTATGGGAGACTCCCTTGTCCCCATCTAATGAATACTTGGACCCGGATGACCATCCGTTCCGGATCTCTCTGCAACTGTCTATCTCTACAAATATACAACACGGATACCGTTAGCTAACACTCTATGCATAAGTATAAAGGTAAAAGCACAAACACACAACATACACAATCAACATGCAACAGTCAATTCTTTTATTATCTTTAATTAGATGATATGTCATTACTAATGATACATATTTTGTGACACGAGGGATTCCCAAACCTCGCCCCTGTCCCCGTTTACCAACGCTGAATGGTACTAATGCATTTGACCGTCTACCTGACTGGGCTGGTCGCAGGGAACCTCCTAGACTCTCGCAAGAGCTAGGCAGATGATGGCACGACCCGTTATCATACATTTGGGTCCATTACGTAAATAATAAAGTCGGCCTAATCATGTTTCGTTGTTTATCATAACTAACAAACACCACTCATAATTACACTCATACAAGAAGTCAACTAAGTAAGTCCGTGGACTTACCTGAATCACATCTCGACTTTCTAATTCGCAAATCGATCTGTACAGTAGAAATTCAGTGGCCTGTCAAACGAGGCAAGTGTGTCAGCACACTTTCTGGGTAATTAGAAGTCTAAGACTTCTAAGATAGTAGGTCTTAATAGAACGGAATTGATTACAGTATTAATTTATGGTAAAATGACTATTTTACCCTTGGGCTCGAAACTTCCAAAAATTCCCTAATTCAAGCCTAAACTCTTATTTGAGACTAAAGAGTCATATTCTAACTCCTAAAGATGAGTTTGGTTACAAACTGGCAATTTACCCATTTCCCTATTTTCGGAAAGATCTTTAAGGTCCAACTTCGGCTTCAAATATACAATTCGAATAATCTTATAAAAATTCCGAAATAATTCCCTAGATCATCTATGATATCTCATCTACTCCTAGTTGCAAGAATTTCTTAAAACTGTTAAAGCATCACTTCTACAAAAATTTCTAAAGTTGGTTACAACACTTAACAAACAGCACACTGTCTTAACTTTGAAAAATAATAACTCCTAAACTACTCGCTGGATTTTTCCCCAATTTTGATATGTTATACTATAAAATCTTATCTATAATATATCCAAAATTCAGCCGCAAAGGAGATCAAAATCCTTTTTAAAACTATCTCACAAAACCGAATTTCAGCACAACAGAAAAACTGCTTACGACTCAATCTTTGAAAAATCATAAATCTCAAACCACTCGCTGGATTCCTCTCAAATTTTAATATGTTCTACAACAATATGTCAACTATATCATATCCAAAATTCAAGTCCAACAGAGATCAAAAGCATATTCAAAACTATCTCACAAAACAGCATCACATGCTGTTTTTTTTCTCAACATTCAGCACATTTATAAAAACTGTATGAGGAGTCAACTTTGAAACACCATAACTCTCAAACTGTAACATGGATTCCTCTAAAATTTTAGTATGATGTACTATGCAATACCGTCTATAACATATCCGAAAACTAGCCAAAAATAAGAAGTCTAACTTACATAAATCTGGACCCGAAGACGACTGTTTGTCACTTCCGAATATTTCAGAAAACACCTCAGCTCTTCAAGCTATCTTCCGAGGCTGTTAGGGGCGGATTGATGACACAAAGGGTACCCACATCAGCATATATATATTAAGGATCGATCAAAGAGAAGGACCAAGGAAGGACGGAATTGGATCTTACTCGATTCTATGACTCGAAGGCATGAGAAAGACAACCCAAGGCTGTTGCGGATCAGATTTGGGCTCCTCGCATCAGTGGTCTGCTGGATCGACAGAATAGAAGCAGCAGTCCGGGTGCAAGTTCAGTTCGATAGAAGGAGAAGTACTCGGTCCTGGTGTCGGTTTGAGTCGACCAAAGAGACCAAGCCGCTACTGCTGCGTGGTTGCGAGATTGGAGACGAAGGGGCTCGTCCTGGTGCTGTTGTTGCCTATAGGTCGCGAGGTCATGCCCTTCAGTCCGGCAGCCACGTTGTAGGATCTGTGTGTCGGTTGTGCGAGAAAGGTTAGAGTTCAGCAGAAGACGTGAGAGAGGCGACTCTAGAGGGGAACGAGATATTACCGGCGCTCCTGTCTCGAAGGGAACATGCGGCTGCTGCTGCGTCGGACGATTGTTGTGGTTGCTGTTGCGTTGGACGATTGTTGGGGGCTGCTGTCTATCGTGCAGAAAGAGAGGAAGGATAAGGTACGGCTGAAGGTTGTTGTTGCTAATTAGATTAGGATTTAATTGGGTTAGGTTAAAATTAATTAAAGAGAGGGTTAGGGTAAAGATTTAGGGTGTGGGCTGGATGTAAATGTCATTGGGCCGGGTCTGTTGGGCCTGCTCATCTAACTAAGATGGGCTGATAAATAAGTCGTTACTCGCACGGAACCGCTCTTCGGTTTTAAAATATACGGAATTATTATACGGGTTACATAATTATCATTCTATGTGAATCAAGGTCACATAAAATGATAGAATTTAATATTATTTTTTTTAATTTAAAAAGAATCATGGTTGGCGGGTCGGAATCCGGTCTGATCGGGTTTTAAACGGAATAATAAATTTTCCGGGTATTACATCAGTGCCCCTTAAAATAAGTTTCGTCCCGAAACTTAGAAGAAGGTATTTAATCAAACGGCTTCCTAAATTAAACTTATATATCCTGGTCTCACTAAATTTTAAATTTCGTTTTCTAAACTCCTCTAACCCTATCAAAGCGTAACGAAAAATCCGGTCGTTACAGTGGCAAGGCTCCGCTGGGGCGGTGAGGCTACAGAAGGTTTGCTTCGTGATCGATCTGCACTCCTAAGTGCTTATAACTCCTTCCTTTGCTTCTTTTAGTCTTCTTTTTCTGGACCAAGGAGTTAGTAGTATAAACCGACACAAATGCAATAAAAAGACTCTAAAAACTATCCTAAATGATAGTGATTTCATCACCTATCACCTCATAAGGAGAGGACGAAGGAAATTTAAGGGACAAGAGAAGGAAAAGATGAAAGCAAACGGTCAACAAAAGCGGCACCCGACACCAAAACTGCGGGGAGGGACACCAGAGCCGCGGGGCGGCACCACACTTGCGGTCAAGAAAACCGCAGGGGTGGGGACTCTATAAAACTAAGGCTCTTACAACCTTTATAAGTGTTGTAAAATTATTTTTAATAAAGTTTCATCAACAAGTACATTTTATCAACAAATAGGTGATGTGGCATGTTTCATAGGTTGAACACGGGATAAACAACGTTTTGTTTTGGTGTATTATAATATAAGATTACATTAGCTCAAAGCACTATTATGGAAGAAGTTGCTTCTTTCATGGTGAAACAGAAGGCCTACATTCATGCAGATCTTCTCATCTTTCTTCTTGCTTTTGATCATGGTACTTGTCCTGAAATCGTTTGAAGCCTCCAATGACTCTCCGAAAATTGATTATAAGTTGATCGCCTTCCCTTTGATATCTACCTACGAGGACAAGTTCTTCATCAACTCTCCTTTATATGAATTCATCTGGAGTAGAATCTCTAGTGATCAAAATTCGCTGATAGTTGATCAGTTCAAATATGAGAAAATGAACGCATGCATCCAATAAATTCATTATATGCAACAAATTGAGGCCCTAAATTTACGCAAATTGGATTAAAAATTACATCCTTGCAACACACAAGATGTTCCCAAGATTAATGATCCAACATATTGGGAATTGATGATCCAACATATTGAGAATTGATGATCCAACATATTAGTGTGGAGGTCAATGACCTTATATCAGTAGGTCAATGAACCACATATTAGTTGATTAATGACTCACATATCAAAAAGTCAATGGTCAATGATCCACATTTCATTAAGTCAATAACCAAGATCTTAGCTGAATGGCCAAAATACCGAAAAATATATGATTTGTCTAGTATTCAACCCTTCTATTTATATAAACCCTCAAACCGTCTACTTTACTTGTAATCGATGTGGGATAATTGAGTCATACATTTATTTGTAGATACGAGAAAATTTGAACTATAAATAACCTTTAAAAGGTATTACGGATTTTATTTTTTAATTGAGTTTTCATATTTTGTAAAATTAATGTAGTGGTATTATAGGAATAATTTAAATTTGGGTAGTTTTAGTAAAAGTAATTTTATGACTTAATTAAAATTGTGAGATTCATAGTGAGATTATCACGTCAGTAAAGTGTAGTCCACTTTAGTAAGATATACAAATTATCAAAATATTGACCCTACATATTAGTAGGTCAATAACCTACATATCAAATAGTAAATTGATAAAAACAAACGCTACGCACGAAATCAATCAAAATGCCGATAAATGTATGATTTGTATGGCCTTCAACCCTTCTACTTATACAACCTCTCAAACCGTCAACTTACTCAATAAACGATGTGGGATGATTAACATAATTAAGTATCATTTTGTTAAATTATTCTAGCGATATCAAATGAATAATTTATTATAATTTGGTTAGTTTTAATAAAAATAATTTTATGGCTTAATTAGATTTTTTTAAAATAATTATTAGATTGCCACATCGACAAAGTGTATTCCACATATTAGTAGGTCAATGACCTAACAAATCAGTATGTAAGTTTTATGACACATACATATTATTAGGTCAATGACCTCACATAGTCAAAGACCCTAGATATTAGTATGTTAATAACCCCACAAATCAGTAGGTTCATGACCCACCTATCAATAGGTCAATGACCCACATACTAGTATCACGGGCTGAGCTTTCCCTAACATTGTGGCTCTTAGCTTGTCTCGACCCCTTGTTGTGCTAAGATCAGCTTCTCCTCAATGTTGCCAACGGAATTGATGGATAAGAGAACTTTGAAGGTTTGTGTATGGAAAAGAAAGCTTTGTAATACAAGAGAGCTTTACAATGCTTGGTTGAGAACTTGGAACTTGGATGATCCAAATAAGGGGGAGGCACTACCTATTTATAGCCTAAGGCCTCCCCTCCTAGGAAGATTCTGGATTTGGTCAAGTCTTGGACAATCCGGATTCTTCTTGGCTAGAACTTATTACAAGTCTCTCCACTTTTCTAGAATATTCCGAATGGCTCTAGTCAAGCCTAGATAGTCCCTTATCATTCTTAAGCCTTCAGGCCATATCTGGAGTATTCTACGAGCATTCCAAACATTATGGAGAGCGGCCCGTGTCATTCTCCCACTGAATCCCGCGACTCCGCGTTGGCCTCGTAAGCCTCGATCTTGTCCTTGAATTGCCACAAGGACTCGGGTGGTTCCCATGTCATCTTTGCCTTGGGGAGTCCTTCCATCACACTAAGTATTCAAGCCTTGGGCGTCGATACTTCTCGCGCACGACTCGATCAGACATGATGGATTGTGGCAAGTCTTGAGCATACTCACATGGAAGACAGGGTTTATCTTGAACTTAGACGGCAACTTGAGCTTGTAGGTGGTGCGTCCTATTATCTTAAGAACTCTGAAAGGCCCCTCGTACCTCCGTATCAACGCCTTGTGAAGTCCCGTCTGCCGCATGATAAAGTGAAGCTTGACCATGACTAAGTCCCCGACTTGATACTTTATGTCCCTTCGGTATTGGTGAACCCACTTCTTTGTCCTCTTGTTGGCTTTGACAAGGCAAGCTTGTGTCAAATCCAACTTTTTTCTTGCCAACCCTTGGCAAACTTGTGCGCCGTTGTTGTCGGTCCGGTCTAGCCCGTTGCAATGGTTCTTGGCGTACTCTGTTGAAAGCCCATGATAGTTTCAAACGGACTCTTCCTTGTAGACTCGCTCCTTTGTAAGGTGTAAGAGAACTGAGCGACGTTTAATAACTTCGGTCAATCCTTTTGTGATGCACTGACATAGTGCCGAAGGTAGACCTCGAGTAAGAAGTTTGCCCTCTCGTTTTGTCCGTCTGTTTGAGGATGGAAGGCCTGGTGAACTTCAAGTTTGATCCGAGCATCTTGAATAATTCCATCCAAAATTTTCCCGTGAACCTTCCATCTTGGTCATTGATGATGGATTGTGGCAAGTCCCAATACTTGACCACGTTCTTCAAAAACAGCTTGGCCGCCTCTTCTGCGGGGAATTCCTTTGTTCCCGGTATGAAAGTTATGTATTTTGAGAGTCGGTCTACCACCACCATGATGCTCTTGAATCCGTCCGTCTCGGGTAGTCCAACTATGAAGTCCATGCTAACGCTTTACCAAGGTTGGTCCGGTATTGGCAAAGGTTCTAAGAGTTCCGCGGGTTGTCGTTGTTCGACCTTGTCTTGTTGGCATAAAAGACAAGTTTTGACATATATCTTGACGTCGTCCCTCATCTATGGCCAATAATATTTTTCTTCTACAAGGGCTAAGGTGTGGTGTACACCTGGGTGTCCAGTCCACTTGGAGTCATAATAATCCTTGATGACTTCGCGTCTCAATCCTCCAAAGTGGGGCATATATAGCCGCTGGCCCTTGGTGAAGATCAAGTCCCGTTCGACCCAGAACCGTCTCGTCTTGCCCTCCTTGACGTACTCCCTGAAATTCTTGGTGGTTGGGTCATGATCAAGGCCTTCTTTGATGCGGTCTTCTAAAGTCCCCATTGGTCGACTGATGGCAGCTAACTCTTTTTTACGACTAAGTGCGTTGGCGACTAGGTTGACTTTTCCCGGCTTGTATTCCAACTCGTAGTCAAACTCGGCAAGAAAGTCTTGCCGCCTGGCTTGCTTGGGCGTTAGCTTCTTCTTGCTTTGGAAGTAACTTGTGGCCATGTTGTCGGTCTTGACCACGAATTTGGACCCTAGGAGATAATGACGCCATGTTCTCAGGCAGTGGACAATGGCCGTCATCTCCTTCTCTTATACCGTGTAGGGCCGTTCGGTGTCATTGAGCTTCCGGATCTCGAAAGATATCGGTGTCCCTCTTGCATCAAAACTCCCCCAATGGCATAGTTTGATGCGTCCGTGTGTATCTCGAACGGCTTCCCATAGTTAGGTAGGGCTAGCACGAGTTCCTCCGTCATCGCCCTCTTGAGTCGGTCAAACGCCTTTTGGTTTTCCTTACTCCACACCCAAGGTATTTCCTTCTTCAGCATGTTGGGTAGAAGCGTCGTGATGTGTGAATACCTGTGGATGAAGCGACGGTAGTAGTTGGATAGCCCAAGAAAAGAACGAAGCTCGGTTACCTTTGTCAGCGGCTCTTAATCGATGATTGCCTTGATCTTAGCGGCATCCATCCTTATCCATCCTTTGCAGACTATATGCCCTAGAAATGGCACCTCTTGTTGAGGAAACGAGCATTTTTCCCTTTTGACATAGAGCTCATGTTCCCGTTGCACTTGGAAGACTTGCCGTAGATGTTCAACGTGCTCGTCCAATGTGCGGCTATAGATAACAATGTCGTCCAAGTAGACTACAACAAAGTGATCACGGAAGGGTTGGAGTACCGTGTTCATGAGGGTGCAAAACGTTGCCGGCGCGTTTGTCAAGCCAAATGGCATGACTAAGAAC
Organism: Fagopyrum homotropicum; assembly: GCA_033239125.1. Lineage (NCBI taxonomy): Eukaryota > Viridiplantae > Streptophyta > Magnoliopsida > Caryophyllales > Polygonaceae > Fagopyrum > Fagopyrum homotropicum. The sequence goes on from BSWB01000005.1 coordinate 69,452,895, forward strand.
TCATATGACCAATATCTTGTAACGCACGCGGTCTTCTCCTCGTCTCCTTCCGTCATCCTGACTTGATAGTATCCCGATCTTAAGTCAAGCTTGGTGAACAACCGGGCTTCTCCAAGTCTGTCAAATAGGTCGGCGATGAGGGGGATCGGGTACTTGTTTTTTATCGTACACTTGTTGAGCGCCCGATAGTCAATGCATGCGTAGACTCCCGTCGTGTTTCCTTTGGAACAACACTGGCGCTCCATATGGTGCCTTAGATGGTCTGATGTAACCGGCCTCCAATAACTCCTTGAGTTGTCTTCTTAGCTCCTCTAGCTCCGGTGGTGACATGCGGTAGGGTGCTCGTGCGGGTGGTCGAGCATCGGACATGAGCTCAATCTTATAATCCACCTCCCTCTTAGGTGGGAGCTTCTTCGGAAGCTCGGGTGGCATGATGTCTTTGAAGTCTTACAAGACATGGCAGACTTCGGTTGGTGTTGGGTCTCCCTCAATTGGCGTCTCGTCTAACTTGAGAGTTGTCAAAAACGTTGGCTCCTCTCATCTCAGTCCCTTAGAGAGTTGGATCACCGAGACGACCTTAGCGCTTGACCCCTTCTCTTGGTATACCGGCACGATGCGACTGTGATGGAGGTCCAAGATGCAAATACAATTGGCAAATGGCACAAGGAGAGCATTGATGTGATCGAGGAATGCTAAGTTAATGACTAGGTCATAGTCGTCTATGGGGATTACCTCGATTGTAGCCTTTCCCGATCAGTCTCACAATGATAGCTCCACTCCATATGCTACCCCGAGTGTTGGAACTTCCTTAGAGTTCACCGTCTTGATCCAGCCGGTGCTCTTGGTGACCTCTAGCCCCAACTTCTCCAATGTTTCGTCGGACATGACGATGTCCGAAGCCCCAGTGTCCACCAACGAGCTTACTTTTGTCCCGCCGACGATGGAATCTATAAACATAAGGCCCTTTTGGTTGGTGAACCGCTTAGTCTTGATGGAACTAAGCATCATGGCCCCGAGTCGCAACTTCTCAGTCTCGGGTGGATCTTCCCGTGTTATGATGGTGCTTAACTTGTTCCTTGATGGGCATTCGTGCATCAAGTGTTTCTCCCCGCATAGGAAGCAACTCAAGGGTTGCCTCTCAGCTAGCCTCTTGCCCTTGTCGGACCTGGAGTACCTCTCCTTATCTTTTGGCTTGGACGAGTCCTTAGATGAGTCCTTGGAAGACTCGTCACTATCCCTTCTTGGTGGTTTGCCCCGTCCTTGGTCTCCCCTACTTTTGCCCTTGTCTCGGGAGGAGGTACCTCGGTATTGGATTCGGAACTCGATGAGGGAATCCGCCTCGGTCATGGCTTCGGTAAGGTTTGGAACTTTCTGTCGGTGAAGCTCTTGTACCCACGGCTTAAGTCTGTCCATGAATTGGAAGAAGGCTTCCTTCTTATTCATGTCCGAAATCTGCAACATTATCTCCGAGAACTCCTTTACGTATTCTCTAGCGGTCCCTCTTTGAGTGAGCCTGCGAAGCTTGGCTTGGGCTTCGTCATCGGCATAGATGGGGTAGAATTGTTTCTTCAGCTCAGCCGAGAACTCGGCCCAATTCGTTATTGGGGTCCCTCCGGTCCTTTCGCAGGTCCTCCTTTGCCACCACAATAAAGCTATGTCACCAAGATATAGGGAAGCGGTACTTACCTTCCTTTCCTCGTCTGCGATCCCCATGTCGCGAAAGTATTTCTCCATGCCCCATAAGAAGTTTTCTACGTCTTTGGCGGAACAAATTCCCTTGAACGTCGTCGGTTTGGGTGCATCCACCTTCTCTAGTGGGGAAACCACAACTAGGCCATCCCCCATGGCTGCCTTGCATGCCTCCAACTCCGTCAAGACGGCCTCCATCTTATCGGCCAACGCCTCATATTGGGTCTTAAGAACTTCATGTTCAGCGGCAAGGGTCTTGTAGGACGCATTCATAGCCCTTGGAACTCCCCCTTGAGTTCCTCGATTGAGGATTCCATCGAGGATTCGATGTCATCAACCCGCTTGTTGGCGTCTTCGATAGAGTCCCGCATCTCGCCCACGGCTAACTTGACTTTCTCCAGCCTAGCCTCCTTGCTTGACACCATGTCCTTTGATGGGTCTCTTGCCTTCTTGCCTTTCTTGGTTTGGTTGCCTGCGTCCAAGATTTCCGACACACCTCCTTGGCTTGCCATCAAGACCTCCTTTTGGAACGACGTTGCTCTTATACCACTTGTCACGGGCTGTGTTTTCCATAACCCCAAACCGTGCGGCTCTTAGCTTGTCTCGACCCCTTGTCGTGCTAAGATCAGTTTGTCCCCAATGTTGCCAACGGAAGAACTTAAGATTGATGGCTAAGAGAACTTTGAAGGCTTTGTGTGTGGGAAAGAAAGCTTTGTATTACAAGAGAGCTTTACAACGTTTGGTTGAGAACTTGGAACTTGGATGATTCAAATGAGGGGGAAGCACTACCTATTTATACCTCAAGGCCTCCCCTCCTAGGAAGATTCCGGATTTGGACAAGTCTTGGACAATCCGGATTCTTCTTGGCTAGAACTTATTACAAGTCTCTCTACTTTTCTAGAATATTCCGAAAGGCTCTAGCCAAGCCTAGATAGTCCCTTATCTTTCTTGAGCCTTCCGGCCATGTCCGGAGTCTTCTACGAGCGTCCCAAACGTTCCGGAGCGCGGCCCGTGTCACTAGTAGGTCAATGATCCACATGTTAGCAGATCAATGACGCTAGGTCAATGACCCACATATTAGTAGGTCAATTACTCACATATTAGTAGGTCAACGATCCTAAGTCAATTACCTACATATTAGTAGATCAATGATATTAGTTCAACGACCCACATAGTAGTAGATCAACTACTCATATTTCAGTAGGTCAATGATACTAGGTCAATCATCCACATATTAGTAGGTCAATGACCTGTATATAAGATATTAAACTAATAAAAACAAATATTATACACGATCTTATCGACAATGCCAAAATGGCAAAAACAATTATATGATTTATCTACCGTTCAACCCTTCTATTTATACAAACTCTGGCACCGTCAACTTACTCGAAATGATGTCGAATATAATACACGGAATCTTTCTTTTCTCCAGAAAAAAATCTTTCATATATTATGTTTTAGTAAAAAAGATTTTGATGGATTAATTAGGATTTAGTAAAAAAAATATTGTGAGAAAAATTGTGAGAATGTCACATCAACATTAGTGTCGTCTACTTTAATTAAAATTCATATAATATATATATATATATAATTTGGTGGTTGTAGGTTGAATTGTCCCAATCTGAAAACAATTTGCTCTCTCCATTTGTGCAACACATACGATTATTCACCCAGTCCAAAATGTTCTTCACTTTCACTCTTGCCATCAACCTTATATTATTTTGTTAAAAAGGTACTTCCTCGCATAATAAGTTACCTATTTTATTTTTCTATCACCCCGTAATGGCACATGACTAAACTAAAGGGTGTTCAACGTAGTTTTTGGATAGCTTTCGGTGAAATTTTATATTTTAAGAAATCTATGTAACATTTGGTAAGAAATTTTTTTTCATTAGCTTTCTTTTTCGGAAGTTTATTTAGAAGATTTTTGGAAACTTTTGTAAAGCTTTTAATCCATAGTTTTCTATAGATTTTCCACCCAAAAATCTTCTTTTACCAAACACTTAATTTGTGTTTTCATTAAATTTTTATATTGTATAACACTCTATTAAAAAAAATACCCAATCAACTATCGATAAGCAAAATTTACCCAAAATATTTAACAAAATCTTGTTTGTCGAACACGCTCTAAGGGCTTGTTTAGTAAGGGATTGGTTTACTTTCAGGTTTATAAACTAAATGAGTTTCTATATGTTCATAGTTTATTTTCGGGTTTATTTCTCATTAAGTTTATATAAAGAAAAAAGATAAGGGTGTTTACTTGGGGTTTATTTTTGGGGTTTATTTTACTTCAAAATACGTTTATGTCCCTAAAAATCGAAGAATAACGTTGAATACCAACGATGAACAGAGAATATCGGGATGGATAAGCACAAGCTCAAAATTTATACGCCCCTAAATTAAGGCGTGTTTTATATAAATATTTTTCCGTATTTTTATTAATATTTTAATATCAGAAATATTTTTTGAGAGTATTTTACATCGGAAATTTAAATTTTTACAAGTATATTTATATATATTTGATATATATATTCCATATATTATTTTACGGAAAAGTTCAGCAAATTTGTTGAATCCAGAAATCTCGTCCCGGGTATTTTTCTATCGAGGTATCTTATTTTTCCTTTTCCCTATTTTTCTTTTTTTCCTTCTCTCCCTTTCATATTTCCTCCGTGTCTTTTTTTGAGTTAAAAGGGTAAGTAGGCCAATTATGTATTAATGTAGATTAACTAGTCTCTTTTGCAACAATGTAGATAAAGTAGGCCCCTATTAATTTTCTAATAAAGATTAATTCCCAAATAAATGCATACCCCTACTAGAAATAAAAATGATGATGTGGCAGTTTTCTAAATAAATATGATTATTTAATATGGTCCCCTACAAATTAGGATGTTGTTAGGAAAGGAAATATACATTCCTTGTAAACGTGATACAAGAATCACGAAATTCCCCCATTTCTGTGTCCATAACCACCATTTCTACAGAGCTTTCGTCTACTGTCATAAACATTTTCTCTATTTTTTGTTCGATTACTGCCGATTTATTTCGTTTTGATGATTTGTTTGTTCAATCGTTACGGCTGTGAGATCATCAACATTCGGATTGTCAATCTGTAGATTCAATCGTTTGTTTTGTGCGATTTTTGAGACAAAGAACTCGATCTGTAGATCCAATCGTTTTGAAACATTTTTGTCCAGATCTGTGAGGTATGTACGTTCAATCGTTTAATTGGTGGCTAATTTGCACATTTGTTCTGCGTAATTTATGTATATGGTTCATACTTTGTATTTCGTATATTTACATGTCGGTGATCTTTTATGTGGTGAGTGTTGATATTGATGAAGGAGACGAACATAATTTTATGTCTGTATGTGTACATAAGTTTGTAAATGTTCAAGTTTATAACATTGTAGTTGAGAAAGTAATGTGATATGCCTGCGTATTTTATGTATCTGCTTAGATTTATGTAGTTGTAAAATGTATGTGTCTTTGAGTTTAATGTGGTGAGGGTCAGTAATGATGAAAGTGACGAACATAATCTAATGTGTTTATGTGTACATAAGTTTGGTTTATGTATCTGCTTAATATTATGTAGTAGTTAAATTTATGTAACGGTTATTTTTTATGTATCGAGTGTCAATAATGCAGAAGGTGATGAACATAATTTTATGTGCGTATGTTTACATAATTTCGGTGTATGTTTATGTATAAGTGCAAAAATTTATGATCATGTAGTTGATTGTACATAACTGTTGAAAGTATAAATTTGGTTTATGTTTATGTTATATAATATGTAAGTTGGTCAGATTATGTAGATTATATAAAATATGTGAAATATTTATGTTAACATAAGTTATGTAATGTCTAAGTTATGTATTGTTTGACAAAGTATTCATGTAGTTAATGAGGATAATGTTCTATGTATATGTATACATAAGTTCGGTTTATGTAATTATTGGAAATATTATGTACAGAGCGTGAGGAAGCTATTGACATATTTCTTATATTTTGTACCTTTCTTGTAGGAATCATGGGGGTGGTGTTTGTGACAATATATTTTGACGGACATTGGAAATTTGATGAAGGTGTGTGGAGCTACATTGAAGTACAGTCAAGTAAGCCGTTATTGCTATCAGTTGAATGCACATTTGATGTGTTAAAGGAGAAGATTGCGTTGCTATTTGGAATATCTTTAACACTGTTTGATTTATGCTTGTCATACAAGAATCCTTTCAATGAGGGTCTAAAACCATTTGATGTTAATACAAAGGATGATTTGGATACTTTTGTACACATAAATGGTCTCCCACAGTTTAGCTGGAGTGTCCCTTTATGTGTGAACAAAGTTGAACGGCATAAGAGTGTGGGAGATATTCCAACCGAACTACATGCTCAGGAAGCTGAATTGAAAGATGGAACACAAGATTCAGGTCATATTTTGAATCATGAAGTACAAACTGATGTAGCAGATATAGAACCTGATTTATGTACAACAGGTTCTAGTGTGATTGGGAGCGAGTCGGTAGGAGATGCAAACAATAATGCACTTGCTATAGTTCCACATATCAATAGTTATGTATCATCAGGAGATGATTTGCAACTACAAGTTGGGAAGATATATCATTCGAAGACTGAAGTTAAAAACGCATTGTGTCTACATTCAATTTCTGAATGCTCACAATACAAGATAGTAAAGTCGAAAATGAAGGCAGTGATTGAGAGATGTGTATATGAAGATTGTAAGTGGAGGGTCCGCTTTTCAATGCTCGGTCAAACAACATACTTCACCACCACAAAGTATGTTTCGACACACACATGCTCGTTCCATTTGCGGTGGGAGGCAAATAGGGGAGCTTCGTATCACGTAATAGCTGATAAGGTTAAGACAATGTAAGTTGCATGTATTTTTTGGACTGAATTTATGTATCTGCTAATGCGTGTGAATTGTATGTTATGTATCCTACTTTTAGTGACAATCAAGTTTATGTAGGTACGGTAATTCAAAGAAATTACCTTCGGTGCATCAGATCATCACTATAATGAAGAGTTTGCATCGAATTGACGCTATCTATTGGAAGTGTTGGAAACCTCAAGAGACAGTGAAGGACATGATTAGAGGTACATCCGTGGACAATTATAACACAATACCTGGATACTTATTTATGTTGGTGGAGGTGAATGAAGGAACGATTGTGGACTTCATACACGACGACGAGAGTAGGTTCAAATATGTTTTTCTGTCGTTCGGACCGTCCGTTCGGGGTTTGAGTGTGATGAGAAAGGTACATAATAAAAAAAACCCTGATTTTGTTTTTGCATTGCAGTTTCTGTTACATAATGTTGGATACACTTGTTTCTGTGCATATATTCATGTTCAATTTTGTGTGCATACATTGGTTTGTGAAGACGTCTACGGTTTATGTAGGTAATCACTGTTGATGGGACACATCTTAGTGGAAAATACGGTGGGGTATTGCTAGTCGCCACTGCACAAGATGCAAACCAACAAATATACCCCGTTGCTTTTGGTATTGTTGATAGTGAAAATGATGCATCTTGGAATTTCTTTTTCAAGAATATGAGACGTGTCGTAATGGACAGCAAAGAGCTTGTGTTTGTGTCCGATCGACATGCATCGATTAAGAAGGGTATAGCATCGAATTACCAACTAGCCTTCCATGGGTACTGTATTTGGCATCTAAAAGGTAATTTGAGGAAGAGGACAAGATCAAACAGGATCCTACAAATGTTCATTGATGCGGCAACAAGCTACAAAGACAGCATTTGCATTCAAATATTACATAAAATATCGGAGGTACATAAGCATATAAATTATGTATTGTATATCTTATATTATGATGATTACCTTATACATGATTTATGTATGTATAGGAGAAACCGAAGGTGGCAGAATTGCTGAATGAAATAGGGATTTCAACGTGGGCACGCTCCTTCCACCTGCGAAAAGATACAACATAATGACTAGTAACAATGCAGAGTGTGTAAATGCATTGATGAAAGAAGGTAGAGAGTACCTGTCATGGCAATACTGGATGAAATAAGGCAATTTATGACCCGATGGTTTGTTGAAAGGCGTCAAAAGTCCAAAGCTTGTGTAGAGGTATCGAGTCCTAAGATTGAGGCAATTATTCAGAAGCGGTTTGATGCGTGTGCGATGTTGTACTTTGTGTGCGTCCTTGATGCAGAGAAGCTGGAATTTGAAGTAAAGATGTGTGAAGAGCACGTGATTGTTTGTTTGGAGAAGAAAACTTGTACATGTAAGGAGTTTGATATTGAAGAAATACCATGCATACATGCCATTGCAGCTGCAAAACATGTGGGTATGAGCCCATCCTTTCTAGTTGGCAAGTACTATTCATCAGACAGTTGGAGGGCTGGTTATGTGGATATCATCTATCCAATACCTAGTAAGTCAGGGCGGTGTATTCCTACTTCAATAGCAGAAATGAAATGTGAGCCTCCATTAAAGCGTAAAAGGTGTAGTAGAATGCCAAAAGCCAGATTCCGTTCGACGTGGGAACAAAGCAGCAATAAGAAATGCAGTTGTTGCGGCTGCAGCGGGCACTCGAAGAGGACTTGTCAGAATCAACCAAAATAGAGTTTATGTTTATGTAGATGAACCAGTTTTGACGAATATTGCTTTACTTCGTTGTTTCTTTAACACATTTGGTGGATATTAATGTAGTTATGTTTATTTGACTATATTGTGAACTATTATCTCAATTATCATACTTAACGATACATCAATCAAATTGGCAACTGAACTACATATGTACATAAATTCATCCCATATTTTGGAGAGCACTCTGTATACTGATGATGTTACATATGCTATTTCATAAACATACACTTATGTATATGTAAAAGTAGTATGGTGGTACTAAAATAAAAAAATCAGTGCATACTGTATCACTACAGAATTATGTTGGAACTAAATATATACATAATATGAGAATTTGTGCATATCAAACATTACATAAAGTCAAAGGAAACAATTATGTTCATAATAGATGTCTACATAACAAATCGAAACCGTACATAAACTAACAACACATAAAAGGCTGGATACATAGGTATTTCACAACTTCTGTCTACATAAGTATGTTCATAATCAGCAGTGCATATTGTTTGAACACAATCACATTTCTTCGGCCCAATTCTTCCACTGTCTTGTAAACACAGCATTTGCAATCTGCTCCCTACCCGCTTGAACGACTTCATCATCTATGCCGCTAAAATCCTTCCTACCAGATGCAAGATATTGAATGTATTTTAACGTGTATATTCCACAGCTTCCCCTACATTACAAAGGGATAAAATGAAATCAGTTTATGCTTCATTGTGTTTAACACATAAAAAATGTAACACAAAATTATTTAGCAAAATATTGTACATACCCATCAGCATTTGTGTTTAAATCATTCTTCCTGATCACTTTCAAGGGAATCTTGATCTTGTCTTCCAGTTTAGAATGCTTACCATGGACCGTCAGAACTTGTGGAAACATAACAGCAAGGGGCTCGATAAGGTGTTGTAATGTGTCCTCCTTTATGTACGTGACTTGTGCGTCGTACACATAAATACACCAATCAAGCAAGTTTATTTCCAATGCGACCCAGTGAGTGTCCAGAAGGTTGAATGGGGAGTAAATGATGTCGACATCATACAGGGATTTAGGGAACATTTGTGGAACATCGCCGGTGATGACTTGAAACATACTTTTTTTTGAAGTTTGGTTTGTCATCCTTGATGTCCACGAAATTTGAAAATGTTGTACTGTTGTAAGCTCGGGTCCATCCGGTTGATAGTACAGAGATACGTCCATATTTTTCTAGATTTTCACAGATACTCATACGGATATGCATAATCAGCTCATCAATGACCTAATTTACATTAGAAACACATGACAATATTATGTAAATGACATAGATAGATATGTACATAAGTTCAATGTTGTATACAAACCTCATCTTTAATCCAACTGCCAAGCTTAATAATGGATTGAATTGTGTCCCTGGATATGGTCTTTATGAAACCTCTTACTGACCCATTCTCGTCTTTGTTTTTGACCCAGTTGTATAGGGTTTTTCGCTCTTTTAATGTCAGCATACCCATGTGTGGTTCTTTAGGTAGCTTGACATTTTTACAGAAGGGTGTGCGTTTATATTTACTTTCTTTGGGCATTCTTAAACCTACCTTCCTTTCTGGCACGGCTGTTTCAGAATTCTGTACATACATATATATGTTGTGTTAATACATAAACAGTTGCAAATATCATTTGCACATACATTAGTAAATGTACACAATTTCCTACATAATTTGCTATTCAAAACACTACATACAGTTCATATGCATGGACAGTATAGACTACATAATATAACAGATTCATAATCATAACTTTATGTATCAATCACTGGCAGTGTACATAAAGCTGATAGTTTTTCATAAATATATCATACCTCACTGGATTCAGCACCAATTTCCTCTACCATTACATCGTCCATGGCATCTTTGGTAGGAATTTGATCGACATCAGTTGTTTGATGATCACTTTCTGTTGCGTGAGATTTATGAACTTCAGCTGACTCATATTGTTTCATAGCATCATTTACACAACTCTTTATGTTCTTTTCAATTCTCTTACTGGACACGAACAGAGTTGTGTCTAACTGCTCGTAGAGAGAACCTAGGTCTCTTGCGTACGTCGTCAGATCATCAATCAGAATGCCTTGTTTCTCCACTTTTTCACACAGACTACTTTGGACCTTCTGCATTGCATCGACTCTTGCAGCAAGAATGTCTTATCCCTTCTGCAGTACATCCATTTTTGACATCAACACTTGAACCCATGATGGTTGTGCTTGTTTAGATTGAATGCTGTTTATTATGAACATACATAAGGTACACCATATTTATCAGTATACATAAGGTAATATTATTGTACATAAAACTGTATTTTATTTTACTTACTTAGTTGTGTCATGTGGAACAGGGGTGGACTTCTTTGGAGCAGAAGTATTGACATTAGGTCGGTCCTCTGAATGGGGTTCTGAAGGAGTCTGATCGGTATTGAGTGGTGGTGGTGAATCATTGGTCTTATTAATGCGCTTTGATGATCTACATATTTGTAAAATGATACATAATATAATCTGTAAGTATTAATACATATAACTTGAAGTCATTTGTTTATATAAATCAAATTAACCTTGTTGGTCTTGGAGATGGCTTGGGTGTTTCCTTTTTCCTCTTTCCTGTGCTTTTGCATGCAGAACTATATGTGTATATATGAAGTGTTATATTTCTTATACTACATAAATCTAATAAATACATAAACATTGATGTAATATATGTAAATATAAATAAATTTAACCTTTTTGGCTTCTGGATTGGGTATGGCTTCTGGATTGGGTATGGCTTCTTCCAGTTTCCTCTTACCTACACTTTTGGATGTAGTGGTAGATGGTTTATCAGATTGAACCTTTCCTGTTTAATATAATCAACAACACATGAAGTATAATGTTTGATGTAGTACATAAATGTCTACTACATACCATTCAATTTACATAAAATGAAAACCAATGTTTACTACATACCAATGTCTTTTGGTGGGTTCACAAAGTCATCTTTATCATCCTTGTCATCGTTGATTTCTCGAATGACAACGTTCTCAGTACTAGGCTTACATAATAACACAAACAGGGTATACGTTATATATCACGTAATGTATGAAATAAAACAGTTTACTAATTTTGTTTAGAACACACCTAAACTCTTCCTCCTTTGCATGATAAATTAAAGGCCTAGTCACTATGGGGACAACATTATGAAACCCAATACCAAATAGTGTATCAATCCTGTGATCATCACCCTCCATATACCAGCTTTCATAGTCATCCTCTTCCTTCTCAACATCAACTGTCTTAATGTCCTATGTTTGAAGAGTTTCAGCAATACCCTGCAGCTCAGTATATCCAGGGTATAGCTTGCCACCCTTCTCGGATTTGGATACATACCTGAGGCATGATGGGGTTGCCTCTGCATTGATTATAGTTGTAAAATGCTTTGCAAACTTTGGGATAGAATTGAAGACAAGTATCTACAAATATTACAAAAATGAAAACTATATTTTAATCAACACAAATGCTTCATTACACATATGTATACATAACAATAAGTAGATAGATGTTGAAACTCTATCTAATAAATACATAATTCATTAAACATAATGATGTAACACAGTTACCATAATGGAATGAGTACATAAGCATGAAATAAATAAAACAATATCCAGTAATACTAATATGCACATAAGCATGACACATGTTTAGTACAGCTCGGTACTATGTATAAAATCTGTACATATACATAAGCATGTTATACATAAGCATGTTACACAGATAGTACATAACAATCAATAAATAGTCCTTAACCATTGAAAAAATTAGAACCTATATATTACCTGTAATGCCAAAGGTAATCCACCAATCTGGTATCCACCGTTGTTTCTCTCCTTTCCAGCATGGCACGATTGAAATGATCTCCTCGTTATGGTGTAAGCAAAACAACCCCATGGAAATTTGTTGAACAACTCCATGTCACTTAGGAGATTTATAGTGTGTTGCGTTATCAACGTCTTTCCATTCTTTGATGCTAAAACACCTTCAATGAACAAAATGAGTGCCATTTTATACTTGTTGAGAGACTCCTTCGGCTCATCCTTGGAGATTTGCTCCAATTCATCGTTTGTGCATCTGTCAATCCCAATTACATCTCTCATGTTGACATCCTCCATTTCATAAGAAATTCAAACATAATTATGTCAACCATAACTTGAGGCAGTCAAAAACTTGGAACATAGACTAATACACTCAGTTCATAAGAAATTAAAGTACATAGTGTTCAAACATAAACTGAGTCATTCTATAAGTATGTACATAGTCCTCAAACATAAACTTATTACTTATGTGATAAAATAAGATACATAAATGTCTAAATCATACTGTAATTACATACATAAACTGTGATACAGAATATATATGATACAAAATCAAACATATCAAAGTAAGTACATAATCGTTAAGGATAAACTAAGACATTCTGTAATTATGTACAAAAATGATATACAGGGGATACATAATGTAATATATAACAGTTGGCATCCTCTGTTATGTACATAGATCTTATCCATTCTATAATTACATACATAAAATGGTATACATACATAATTCATACAATATTTGAAGTTACAAAACATACATTTACATAATTAAGACCATCGACCACAAAAATAACACAGTATTTTGGGAAAATATCAGTACATAGACTTCTTCTTCATATAAAACACATGAAAACATAAATTATGTACATAATCTTTCATCATTGTTAATTCGAATACATAAATTCCATAGAAATGGCTAATTTCAAAATTAAGTTCCATAACAGCCAAAAACAGATCTGTTCTTCTTTGTGTCGTCGGATTCAAAAACCTAATCGAATATAAATCACAAAATCATACTTCATAACACCATGCAAGGCCGAGAGAATGAAAGTCCATGTAGTTACAGATCAACAATGGCGGTTTTGAGTATGGATTTTAGGGAAAACGTTCATCAACTGTTTTCGATTTGAGCCAAAATCGAAGCCATTAAAATGGTATATTGTTGAGAGAATTTGGAATACTTACAAGGATTGATTGTCGTTACACAAAGAATAGATCAGAGAAGATGTTGAAGACGGTCGAAGTTGGCGATTTAAAGATGGAGGTTGTGAATGGAGAAACGCACGATACAATGGAGGTTCCGAATGGCGCTTAATTTTTGGATGAAATAATTAGGAAAGAAGACGAACCGCCGATACCGTATCACATAGTTGCCGTTTTTTTTAATTTTATTATCTTTAACTTTTATGCAGTTATTATGCTACATTACTAATTTGCCCTTGACTAGCTACCTTATTAACCATGATTTATAATTTCTTTTAGCTTTATTTTCTGGAAGAAAAATAGAGGGGCCTATTTTGTATCATGGATACAAAAAGGGCCCTTCTACACCAATTTTCTCTCTTTTTTTCTCCCGGCCATGCATGGCCCTCTCTTTCTTTTACCTTTCTTTTTTGGTGGAAAAATCAAAGGGGGACCTCCTCCGATAAGCAATCACAACAGGAAAAATAAATTATAAACGAGTCAAACACGGGAACTCACGCCCCGGCCATCCTCTAACAAAAGGTTCCTAGAGCACGAGGGCGGGGTGACCAAAAAATAAAAACCAAGCAAAAGTGAGAAAGTAAAATTGGCAAGCGAATCCGCCACCCTATCCCCTTCTCGAAAATTGTGACCAAATCTAACGATCTAATATCTAGCGATGAAGCTTTGGCACCGAAGAACTAGGCTGAAGAGAGGGTGCATGGAATCCACACCCTCTTGAAGAAAGCGAAAAAAAGAAAGAGAGTCAACTTCGACCATAAGCTGGCGGAACCCCTGCTCCAAGGCAAGTTCCAACCCATGAATGACGCCCCATAACTCAGCAGCAGGTGCAGAAGCGATACCAATATTCGCACCGAAACCACAAACCCAATCCCCCTTGTGGTCCTGAACCACTCCACCTGCAGCCGCTAGCTCGGGATTGCCCCCTTGAGACACCATTAGTGTTGAGTTTCAACCAACCCTACGACGGATTAATCCAACGCACAAGAACTTCCTTCTTCCTTGGGAGCAAACCGGTCACACATTTGGCCTAAAAAGCATGCATATTTTCACAGTAGCGGAGCAAAATGAAGTCATGCTTGTCAACAACCTCCGTAGTATCACAAAAAATGCGGTTATTTCTGTATCTCCACAACCACCAGTAATCAAGAAATTTTCATTCCAAACATAGGACAACCCTCTATTGTGCCCTAAATGAATATTCTCGAACAACCAACAGTCCCACCCCAAGGAAAAGAAAGTCACTTGGTGAGCCGCAGGAACAAGAAGTTTTCATAAGGTGGTAGCATGGACGCAGTCTCTAAACAGGTGGAGCAAGGACTCCGACGAACCCGGGCAACACGGACAATAAGGATCCACCACTAGATGTCTCCTGACGCGTTCCGTATTGGTAAGAATGTGTCCCCAAACTAACCTCCCACGTGAAGAACCAGATACGTTCTTGGACCTCAATCTTCCATAGATTATGAAACAAGCCGGAACGGACATTAACATTCCCATGCGATTTCTGAATAAACGAGAAGGCGGACGCAGTAGAGAACTTCCCCGACTCAGTCCCCATCCACCGGATGCAATCGGCCCGATCCCCATCTTTCTTTTACCTTTCTCTTTTCTTATATCCCGACCCTTGGCTTGTACACTCTTCTAACCTCAGCATCTACCCAGTTAAGCCTCGCAGTCTCCTTGCCGCCCTAGCTACCCTCTACACCCTACTTTTTGCCTTCCCACTCCCAAACTCTCCTCTTTGCTTTTTCTTTTCCTCTCCCACAAGCAAACCACCTTGGAAACTCTCCATCATTGCCTCTCTTCCTTCTGCAAGCCTCTTCACACAACTCTCAACTGCAACTCATCTCACTCTCTTTTGCTTCATCTATTTCTTCACCCTTTGCTAAGCGTCAAGCTTCAACACCTCCCTTCGACCTTTGTTTTCCTTCATCTCCATAAGGAACAACAACACACCATCTCCCTCTCCTTTTTTCGGGTCGCCGGAAGCCGGTGTCTCCATTTTCGTGGCTTGTGCGACAAGAAGCAACCACTAGAGGAGCCACTAGATCTCTATCGCCTCCACCTCAAGCCATCGTCAGGAATCTGTGCAACCTCCTTCATCCTTCTCAACCTCGTCGATCTCTCCCGGCAAAGCAACCTCTCCATCTCCTCTTTTTTGTCGCACTAGAGACCGTCTTGTTGCCGCCCATGTCGAAGCCGGAGGAAGCACATCGGAGCCACGCTAGACCACTACTGTTGTCGGGAGCTTGCAATCCCCTCCCTTACCTTCTATGTTCTCCACCATCGAGCCCCACCGGGGAAGCTAGAGTCGTCGTCGTAAGGAAGAGCTTCATTGTTGCCTTGTTGTTGCCTCCTGTCGTCATTGGAAGAGCAGCCACCTTGCTAGGAGCCGTCACCGACCGTGGGAACCTTTCCCCGTGATTACTATCGGGCATCCCAAGCTTTAGGTGTAATTACTAAGAACCTCATATAGTTTGTTTTTGCGTTTATGGCCCTAGCTTTGTAATTTTTCATTTCTGGCCTTACATGTATAGTTACTGAAAATGGCCCAAATTAATAATAGGATATAACCCAAGTTTCTGAAATTCCAGAACTTGCCCAACAAAATATCATTACGGATTTTTCACCAAAGTTTTAATTACGAGTATTATCCTGTATTTATTTATTTTACATAATATGTCCGAGTTTAGCTTATAGAGCTAAATTTGTTTAGTTTTGGTGTTAGGTTCGGAAACGCCTTCGGGAAAGGTCGAACGAGTCGAAGTTCACAACCGTCGATCAACTTTCTTCTTTTGACGCTAAGAAAGTATTCTTGAAACCCATAGAGTATAAGTTGGATTTTAGAGCATAGCATGCCTAATTGGTCATTCTAGTTACGTTCTCGATTTGAATAGCTAGTTTTCGACAAACCCTAAGATCAAGAAGAAAAACCCAAACTCGAATTGGGAATACGTAAGTCACTCCTACCCCTTTTAGACGGTGTTGTGATATATAGTATATAGTTTGTGAATTGATTATGTGTTTTCCTTGTTTGGGCTATTTGACATCATAGTTGATGTGGTTGATTTGGCTTTAAAGCCGTTACGTAAGACTTTCATTTCGAGGCAAGAACTTGTGAGCGTATTCATATGAGCATGACTAAGTTTAAGTCGTTATGTTATTGCATGCATGTTTTAACGTTTTTGAAATATGTTGACTTGATACTTATGATATATACATGTGTGTGTGTACATGTCACGGGCCGCTCTTCCGTGACGATGCCAAGACCGGCAAGACAAGATGACTTGCCGGAAGACGTCATCAAGATGCCATTTGTCAAGGCCAAGCGACAATGGCATGGGAAGACGGCCAAGCGGGAGGCTAGACAAAAACCTTGTCAAGATGGATGTCAGGAAGAAAAGGAGTATTCAGGAAATATCCGGGACGATCAAAGAGGATCCGGAATGCTCAAGAAGAATCCGGAACACGGCGGAACATTCCGGAAGGTGATGGAATATTCCGGAAGGTGGAGGAATATTCCGGAAGATGGAGGAGGCATCCGGAAGGATCCGGAAGGATCAAGAAGAGACCCGGAAGGTACTGGAAGGATCAAGATAAGTCTAGAAACCGGCGGATGTCTCTAGACTTGTGTAGATGTTCTCGGGAAGATCCAAATGGAGGCGGATCTCCCCGGAAGACGCCGGAGACTTCTAGAACTCAAAGGAACCTTGAAGACTTGGCTAGAGTCTTAAGGAAAGTTCTAGAGTCATTTAGATAAGAACAATGTAGGAAGGATCCGGAATATCCTAGGAGAGTTAGGATCCGGAACCTTCCCGGAGAGGAGGTGGCCAAGGCTATAAATAGGGGAGGTCACCCCTCATTTCCATCATCCCACAAAATCCACCAAACTCCAAGCATTCTAGCTCTATTGTAAAAAGCTCTCATATGTAAAACTCTCTTGAGTAATATAAGGGAAAGGTTTGCCGACAACTCTCCGAGTTTGCCTAGCCATCCAGACAAAGCGCTCATAGTCAAGGAGCGTCGAGGAGTAAGGTTGATCTTAGCTTGTCGGGGGCGACAATATAGCTAAGAGCCGCACGGTATGAGTTGGGGAACAACTCGGCCCGTGACAAGTGGTATCAGAGCCAAGGTTCGAACGATCGTTCTATTTGGGCGCCAAGCGCTTACAACCAAGGGAGGCAAATAGGCAGGGGTACGGATTGAGAGGAGCTCTCCGTAGATCGCCAAGCATTTGCGAGGAAGGTTGGTAAGTAGGCAAGGACATAGAGCACGTTAAGGTCCGAGGCAAGAAGACCCCGAGGGAACCGTCAAGGGACATGGTAACAAATATGGAGGCCCGCTTAGAGAAGGCAGAGCGTAAGATTGGCGAGATGGTAGACGCCGTTGAGGGCGTCAATGGTCGAGTGGACGGCCTTCAAGAAGATGTAGACGGCCTCAAGGACAACTTTCATGGAGCCTTGAACGAGTCACATGGGATCCTATCTAAGCGGGATGAAGCCTTAGAAGCCATGGTAACGGCATTGCGTGCGGAGATAGTGGTGCTAAGGAAGGAGTTGGAGACATGTAAGGCCGCCGCTGGGGCGGGCATGTTCGCAATGGCGCCCGCGCACAAGATGGAAGCACCGAAGCCGAAGGAGTTCAAGAGAGAACGGTCGGCTAAGGAGGTGGATAACTTCCTATGGGGCATCGAGCAATACTTCCGTGTTGTGGGAATCATTGAAGACGGACGTTAGGTAAGCACCGCATCCCTATATCTTAGTGATGTTGCCTTGCTATGGTGGAGGCGTAGGACTTGTGATAGGACCGGGGGTACCCCTATCACAACTTGGAGGGAGTTCGTGGAGGAACTGAAGAAGCAGTTCTACCCGACCTATGCCAATGACGAAGCACGGACTAAGCTTCGTCGGCTCACGCAGCGTAGGACCGTGCATGATTATGTGAAGGAATTCTCGGAGATCATGCTTCAGATCTCCAACATGGGAAAAGAAGAGGCCCTATTTGCCTTCCTAGACGGCCTCAAGAGATGGGCAAAGCAAGAGTTGCAACGTCGGAACGTCCAAACCCTCATCGAAGCCATGACGGTAGCGGACTCCTTGTTCGAGTTCAAGAACGTGGAACGAAGTAATCCTTGGAGGAGCAAGGGTAAAAGTGGGGGAGCGGATCAAGATGACGAGTCATCGGGGAGCGATGATGAGTGGCCCATGGACAAAAGAAGTAGGTCTCGCACGGACGAGAGTTCCCTTGAAAGGAGGAAGTTCTAGTGAGAAGACGAGGGTCCGTCGGAACGAAGGGGCATGTTCAAAAAGGACAAGGCCGAGACAAAGGAAAACGCCGCTTGAATTGCTTCTTGTGCGGAGAGGAGCACCTCGTAAGGAACTGCCCAACAAAGAACAAGCTTGCCACGATAGTCTCGGCAGAGAAAGAAGAGCCGAGGAGGGAGCCACTTAGGCTCGGGGATATGTGAAGAGTACCCCCAGAGTGAGGAAATTCAAATGCCTCATGTGTGACAGTGATCATCTAAACCGGGACTGCCTACAAAGAGCGAAGAAGGAAGAGTCGCCACCTGAGGAGGAGCCGGGTAAACGGGTATTAAGGCTTGGGGCCGTGAGGACATGCAATGTTGCTAGACCAGAGGAGAAGGAGTCTAGTGCATCCGGGGCATGTGAGGACGGCAAGCCGCCCGGGGACACCGAAGAAGACAAGGCTAGCCTGTTACGGGAGGAGACGAAACGGGAGCCTTCAAAAGAAGAAGTAGGCATGTTGCGGGAGGAGACCCAACAAGATCCTTCGGGAGATGAAACGGGCATATTACGGGAGGAGACGTAACGCTTGCCTTCGGAAGACAAAACCTCTTTGGAGAAAGGGGTTGACAAGGTCAAGGAGGACCTTAGGAACGGACTCGCAACGGGGACGTTGCAAAAACAAGTGGGGGAGTATGTCACGGGCCGCTCTTCTGTGACGATGCCAAGACCATCAAGACAAGAGGACTTGCCGGAAGACGCCATTTGGCAAGGCCAAGCGACAATGGCATGGGAAGACGGCCAAGCGGGAGGCTAGACAAAAACCTTGTCAAGATGGAATGTCAGGAAGACAAGGAATATTAAGGAAATATCCGGGACGATCAAGAAGGATCCGGAATGCTCAAGAAGAATCCGGAACACGGCGGAACATTCCGGAAGGTGATGGAATATTCCGGAAGGCGGAGGAATATTCCGGAAGATGGCGGAGGCATCCGGAAGGATCCGGAACGATCAAGAAGAGACCCGGAAGGCACCGGAAGGATCAAGATAAGTCTAGAAACCGGCGGATGTCTCTAGACTTGTGTAGATGTTCTCGGGAAGATCCAAATGGAGGCGGATCTCCCCGGAATACGCCGGAGACTTCTAGAACTCGAAGGAACCTTGAAGACTTGGCTAGAGTCTTAGGGAAAGTTCTAGAGTCATTTAGATAAGAACAATATAGGAAGGATCCGGAATATCCTAGGAGAGTTAGGATCCGGAACCTTCCCGGAGAGGAGGTGGCCAAGGCTATAAATAGGGGAGGCCACCCCTCATTTCCATCATCCAACAAAATCCACCAAACTCCAAGCATTCTAGCTCTCTTGTAAAAAGCTCTCATTTGTAAAGCTCTCTTGAGTAATATAAGGGAAAGGTTTCCCGACAACTCTCCGAGTTTGCCTAGCCATCTAGACAAAGCGCTCATAGTCAAAGAGCGTAGAGGAGTATGGCTGATCTTAACTTGTCGGGGGCGACAATATAGCTAAGAGCCGCGCGGTCTGAGTTGGGGAACAACTCGGCCCGTGACATACACACACACATATATATTAGGATATTTTAAGTTAATTATTATTAAATTTTATAGAGTTTGTGTTTGTATTACCCTTGGTTTGAGACTATAACATGAGTTGATAATATAATTTTGAAAGCCTTATGATTGCGTGTTTTAGATGATTTGCGAATATTGGCATTGTGATGTTTATTTGGTTTATGAATATTCTTCAAAGTGATTGTTGTATTATTTTTGAAAAAGAACTGGAATCCGATCTTGAATTATTGTGTGATGATTTGGTATATGACCATGGCGGGCAATTAGTCTATTGTATTGTGAGATGATCTGGTTTGGTCTATGACCACGGTGGGTAAATTGTCCTATTGTTATTATAAGATGATTTGGTCTATGACCACGTATTTTGTTTTTGTGATTTGAAGCTACTCGGTTGGGGGAGCCATGCTAACCAAATGTTGGGATTCGTGGTTTTTACGG
Source organism: Fagopyrum homotropicum (assembly GCA_033239125.1). Taxonomy (NCBI): domain Eukaryota; kingdom Viridiplantae; phylum Streptophyta; class Magnoliopsida; order Caryophyllales; family Polygonaceae; genus Fagopyrum; species Fagopyrum homotropicum. The sequence goes on from BSWB01000005.1 coordinate 69,473,578, forward strand.
GCCGAGGATGCATTTGACTTTAGTGGATGACGAGGATTCACTTGATCGGTGATTCTTTTGTTCATCCCATGGTTAAGGATTAGGAGGTGCATTCGTGTCCAACGTTGACGGTGAACGGTTTTTAAAATAAAATACAATTCCGAGTTTTGTTATGCGAATTCTAAAATAAAAATGATCGATCATGTTTTGTATTGTGATTGAATGATTTTGTGATGGACTTGAAAAGTTGGATATGGTATACCTTGTTACCCTATTTCGGTTAATTGACCATTGGATACGTTATGTACCGGTTGAATTTTTTATGAGTATTTGAATTTGATTATGACTATTTGGATTTGATTATGAAGTATTTGGATTTGATTACGAGTATTGGTTTTGGTTTATGATTTGTTGAACTTGGATAATGAGTTATTATTTATGATTATGAGTTTTTGAGATATTATCGGTTTGATACCTTTCGATTTGATTTGAGATTTCAAGATATGTGATTTTGATTTTTTGAGACTTATGAAGATTTAGATGCATATTAATTATTTTATTCCTTTGAGCACGAGTATTTTTCTAAAGATCGTGTAATGGCATATATGCTTATACGTCTAGTTCATATATTTTACCCTTATGTATTGGCTTAGTCTATGTGGAAGAGTAACTCCATCACGGTGGGGTTGATTACGTTTTTAACATAATCAGGTACATGATCAGTTCAAGGGTATGAAGGTCATGGACTCTAGTGAGAGTCTTGGCAGTTGGGTTTGGCGTGGTCTTGTTCGTTAGGGCTCAGTCCTATCTTTGAGTTATGTCTTTTGGGACGATTTACTTCCTAGTCCGGATTTTCGTTGGTCATTATGTTTTATTTCGTATTGTGGTTTTCTACTCTTGTGTGGTGGGCGTGTCACGTCTAGGAATAGATGCGCAATAAGCCTTAAATTTATAACTCGTTATATTTCTCCTAACTCCTAGCGAACCCGCAGTGTACGGGACGTTTTGTAGTAGGGATAGTATTCCGAGGTCGAACACAAAGACTGAGGTGAGATTGAATCGATTAGTGACTAAGTTTAGTGAAGATCTAGGTTAAGAAAAGAGAAAGAAATAAAGAAATGAAAATCTCAATGTTTTTGGTTTGGTTTTTAGATGGTCAATCAAAGATCACCAATCATGCAAAATAAACAATCAACTAAGCTAACACCACAAGTAAACAAGCAAATACGAAATATGTAATCAAAGGGAGAAAAACGGATTCTAGGGGTCGGAAATTCCGGTCATGGCATAGGACTCAAGTTATCTAATCATTCCTTGGATCAACTATAGTATGTTCGGAGTGAGTGTTTCTAGATTGGGATCAATCACCGGGTAGGTCTCATGGTCCACTAGTCCGTTCCTAAGGTCTCATCACCGGGTAAGTCACAAAGAGCCTAAGGATAGGAATTCTACACAAACCGGATGGTATTCTAGGGATCTAACCTCTCTTTACCGGGTAAGTCTCGGAAAGGCAAGTCCTAAACACCTATCCTAGCACACTCAGTCCAATAGCGGCTTGCGAGGCTCACTACTACCTAGAGTTCATCATCTTTGATATCTAAATGAAAGAATCACCGGGTAGGTCTCTTCTAAACACTTAGTTGCTAACCCTAAGTCACCCTAGGATAGAATTAACTCAACAAACACTAGGATTTCAACAATCTAACAACCTAACACTTAGATTTATCATTACAAGCAAATTCATCAAAATCACGGGGTGTTCATCAAGATCCACGGCCGTGGTTTGCCTAGAACAAACCGTGGATTCTAACAGTGACTAGGTTCAAACTAACGAATCATCTAGGTATACATTTAAGTCTATCCTATCATAGTCCAAGCCATAACCATCTTTTCCTTACCCTAGAATCGCATTTATTTAGCCTACAACATACATCATCACAATCGAAATCATCAAGCATAAAATCATGACTTCCATTTGCAAGATAATGAAGAGAAAGAGATGAACAAGTGAATCAAGTAAAACCAAGCTGAAAATGAGATTAGAAGACTCACAACCCTTCAAAAGAAGGTTTAATCGATTCTTACAACCCTAGAAAACGATTCCGATTTTGTTCTCTGCAAAACCTATCAAAGACTAGCAATGGTGTGTTCTTCTCTTCTTTTTCAATGGAGCTTTTCTTCTCCTCCAAGAGTTGCTCCAAACCAAGCTTCCAATTGAGAGAATCTTATTCTTGAGAGTATGGGAGAGAATGGTAGTGAGAGTGTATGTGATTGGATGATGGAAGATGCTCTTTCAGCCTTGCAGGACCACCTTTTATACTACAACTTTGCAAGAATCGGCCATGAGATCGTGGCACAGATGTCACAACCGTCTGGCAAAAACCACGGTCAGATTCCACGCCCGTGGAAATGCCAGTGACCGTGGTTTAGGTGCCTCAGCTTGTTTTGGATCATTGAGTCATGATTTGGTGCATGGCTTGCACCAACATGGTCCCAAGTGTCCTCCTTGGCTCCTAACTTGCATCCCAATGAGTCCGAAGGTGTGTCATCTCGAGGAACGATCCTTGAATGTGTCGATTAAGCTCCTAAATCTCCCGAAATACCTACAAAGCAATGCAAAAGTCCGTGTAGACGTCTATCTCGACAAAATACGTGAATTGAGTGCTAACGTCGCGAACTAGTGCTAAACCATGCATGAATGAGCGGAAAATCTATCTAAATGATTACCTAAACCTAAGCCATAAATCGTGTTATCAAAAATACCCCATACTTAAGGTTTGCTCGTCCCCGAGCAAGTCCCAACTATAGACTAAAAGATGACATGATTTATGCATGCAGAAAAATAGCGAAATCTTTTTGGAGTTGTGCTTCTAATATTGGATCACCTTCATAGTCATATTTCATGGCAATGGACAAGCTATCATGCATCAAATAAATGAAGGCATGGAAAGACAATTGTACTTAACTCGAAGGCATGCATGAAATATAAAAATGAAGAAGTCAAGATGATCAAGAGCATATCCAATCTAGATTATTAAGTCTTACACACATGCAAATAGGTCACAAGGGCTTGTAAGGTAAAAGGCCGAGAAATGTTGTGCTTAGGTGGGGATTTTTCTAGGCTATGTGATGCTAATCCGGGAACGGAACTAACTCCACAATCTTGTCCTTGATCAACTTCCCACAAGTGTATATTTTTCTCCATCTTTTCTTTGTTTTCTTTTCTTTTTCACTTATTTTTGAGACAATGGAATTGGTGTACAAAAGCCGAAACCTTGGTGGTTAGCCTTCCTCGGGCTTTTTCTATTTTTCGAGGTGCATCCACACCGGGCACACATACCAAAGCTCGTTAGTACTATCGGTTTATTTGACTTTGGCAAGGCACAAACACCCGATTATGTGAATGGTGCCGAGTTACTCGTCATTTAAACCAACGTCCCCAAACCTATATTTTTGTCTACACCTTCACAACAATTTCAGCATTTCATTCGTAACATTCTTTCATCAACATCTTCATCCCACACTTGCTTTTCACACCCTCAACACACTATCATGCTCCTATTCCCGGATGGGTCAAAAGAGGTCAAATTTATATCAATTGAGGTGATCAAACATCATGATCAAGATGAGAAGTAGAGAAAGATGAATTCCCTCATTCATTCCTAAATGATGTGCAAGAACTAGCATGTAATTTCGATTTTTAATACTCAATCCAATCAAGACAAACATCATGATCACAAATCATTCGTGGGATTCAAGATAAGTACTTCAAGTCCACATATGCATTCATCAATTTAACACATAAGGCCATCCATAGTCAATCCACAAGACAATTTCATCATAAGGATCATTCCCAAGCTTAGAAGCACTAAACATTTTTTAAAAAATTTTCTGATTTTTTTTTTTTTTTGGAATTTTCGAAATGTCTATGTATAATGCAAGACATGTGACAATAAGAAACTACCCTAGATGTTAATCATGCAAAAGATCATGCAAACCCCACCCCATACTTAGAAACACATTGTCCCCAATGTGGCATTCAAGTAAAGAAGAGTGAAAGAGGGTTCTCACAATGTAAAAATGGTTTGCTTTGGTATTTGGGATTACTCAAGTGGATTGATGGTGGATGATCCTATCAACAATGGTAGGGAGCTCTAAATGTTCATCATGGCGTCGGGACCCGCGCTAGGCGCCGCTAGCCGTCCAAGTTCCGCGTCCGCTCCACCCACAATTGATGAGGGACTCATCATCATCATCATCCACATGCCATGCAAAGCTTTCATGCTACCAAGACTCTAGCACACACACAAAGCACACCAAACACACAAAAACAGAAAAATCAAAAACAAAACAAAAACGAAAAGGGAAAAACGATTACCAATGGGTTGCCTCCCATCAAGCGCTTCTTTAAGGTCATTAGCTTGACCAAACTCGGGGGCGTCTCACTCAAGGTGAAGTGGGGCAATCATGTCCACCGGAGCTCCCGGGATGTACTTCTTCAACCGGTGCCCATTCACCTTAAAGTCTCCACAATGCTCCCCTCCTATCTCAACCGCTCCATGGGGAAAGATCTTCTTCACTATATAAGGACCGGTCCATCTTGACTTGAGCTTTCCGGGGAAGAGTCACAGCCTTGAGTTGAAGAGAAGGACAAGGTCGCCTTCACTCAACTCCTTCGGGACGAGGCGCTTGTCATGCCACCGTTTGGTCCTCTCCTTGTAGATCCGGGCATTTTCATAAGCATACAACCGGATATTCTCAAGAGCGTTCATATCTAGGAACCTCTTCTCTCCGGCCTCCTTGAGGTCAAAATTTAGCCACTTAATGGCCCAATATGCTCTATGCTCCATCTCTACCGGAAGGTGGCAAGACTTGCCATAGCCTAGCTTGTAAGGATTGGTGCCAATCGGTGTCTTGAAGGCGGTTCTATAAGCCCACAAAGCATCATCGAGCTTCATAGCCCAATCCTTTCTTGTTCTTGAAACCGTCTTCTCAAGAATGGCCTTCATCTCCCGGTTGGAGATCTCCACTTGGCTACTAGTTTGGGGATGGTAAGGTGTTGCCACCTTATGAGTTACCCCATACTTAGCCAAAAGTGCCCCAAAGTTCCTATTGGTGAAGTGCTTCCCTCCATCACTTATGATCACCCTTGGTGTTCCAAACCTAGGAAAGATCACTCGGTTGAAGAACCGCACCACAACCTTGGCATCATTTGTGGGAGAAGCGATTGCCTCCACCCATCTCGAAACATAGTCAACCGCCAATAGGATGTAGAGGTTGCCACATGAAGAGGGGAATGGTCCCATGAAGTCCACACCCCACACATCAAATATCTCCACTTCTTGTATGTTGTTCAAGGGCATCTCATTCCTCCTTGAGATGTTGCCCGTCCTTTGGCAAGCATCACAAGCTACCACAAAGCTTTGCACATCTTTGAACAAGCTTGGCCAAAAGAAGCCCGATTGTAACACCTTCGCACATGTCTTGTGTGAGCTAGCATGCCCTCCACATGGCAAGGAATGACAATGGCGGATCACACTCTCCACCTCATCCTCCGGTATGCATCTTCTAAAAACTCCATCCGGCCCTCTTTTGAACAAAAACGGCTCACTCCAATAGTAATGCCTCACATCCTTGAAGAACTTCTTCCTTTGGGCATATGACAAACCGGGAGGCACTTCCTCACACACAAGATAGTTCACAATGTCGGCATACCATGGCTCACTTCCTCTAGACACTTGGAACAAGCACTCTTCCACCATTTGCAATTGTTCATCCCGGAACGAGTCATCAATCGGGATGTCATCTTTCTCAAGTCCCAATGGTGGAAGTCTACTAAGGTGGTCCGCCACAGAGTTTTCGGACCCCTTCTTGTCCCGGATTTCCAAATCAAACTCTTGAAGAAGAAGGATCCACCGAATCAACCTAGGTTTGGCATCCTTCTTCGTAAGGAGATAACGGATCGCAGCATGATCCGTATACACTATGACCTTCGCTCCAACAAGATATGAGCGGAACTTTTCAAATGCATACACAACCGCCAACAACTCCTTCTCGGTAGTAGCATAATTGAGTTGGGCATCATCTAGCGTCTTGCTAGCATAATAAATAGCATGTGTGCGCCCATCTTTCCTTTGCCCCAAAACAGCCCCAACGGCTACATCACTTGCATCACACATGATCTCAAACGGTAAACTCCAATCCGGAGGTTGCATGATAGGTGCGGAGATCAAAGCATTCTTCAACCTACAAAAAGCCTCAAGGCAATCCTTGGAGAAAACAAACTCAACATCTTTCATTAGTAGGTTAGTAAGAGGCTTAGAAATCTTAGAGAAATCTTTAATAAACCTCCGGTAGAAACCGGCATGCCCTAGAAAACTCCTTACCCCCATCACTAAGGTAGGTGGTGGCAACTTCTCTATGGTCTCTATCTTAGCCCTATCAACCTCAATGGCACGGTTGGACACCAAGTGTCCCAATACAATACCTTCACTTACCATGAAGTGGCATTTCTCCCAATTCAAGACTAGATTAGTCTCCTCACATCTTTTTAGCACTAGAGACAAGTTAGCTAAGCAATTATCAAAGGAAGATCCATAAACAGAAAAATCATCCATAAACACTTCCATGATATTCTCAATGTACTCAGAAAAGATAGCCATCATACACCTTTGAAAGGTGGCGGGTGCATTACACAACCCAAATGGCATTCTCCTATATGAAAAAGTACCCCATGGACATGTAAATGTGGTTTTCTCTTGGTCATCGGGGTGGATAGGGATTTGGAAGAATCCACTATAACCATCTAAGTAGCAAAAGTGAGAATGTTGAGCTAACCTTTCTAGCATTTGGTCAATGAAAGGAAGGGGGAAGTGATCTTTCCTAGAGGCCATGTTAAGCTTCCTATAGTCAATACACATCCTCCATCCTGTAACCGTCCTAGTTGGGATTAGTTCATTGTTCTCATTAGTCACTACGGTCATCCCACCCTTCTTAGGAACCACATGCACGGGACTAACCCACTTACTATCCGAAATAGGGTAGATGATTCCCGCATCTAGCAACTTAATGATCTCTTTCTTGACTACCTCTTTCATTATAGGATTCAATCTTCTTTGATGTTCAATAGAGGGTTTATGGTCATCTTCCATCAATATCTTATGCATGCACAAAGAGGGCTTAATGCCAACTAAATCATCAATAGTATAGCCAATGGCTTTCCTATGCAATCTTAGCTCGTGCAACAACCTAGCAAGTTCATCATCATTCAAGCATGCATTCACAATCACCGGATATGTAGAATTATCACCAAGAAAAGCATACTTCAAATGAGAGGGGAGGGGTTTGAGTTCAAGTTTAGGAGGACCTTTATCGAGTGGAGACGATCCAAATAACGTTGGTTGAGATGAATCCAAAGCAAATGAAGGCTCTCCAAGACTCCTTGAAGCTTGATCAACAACAAGGGCTGCTTCTGGGGAAACCACGGGCAACTCCACGGATCCTGGCACATCCACGGCCGTGGACCTTGCAAAGCTTGCCCTTCGGAGCATTCCAGAGAGTTCCACGGCCGTGGAAGTCTCTTCACGACCGTGGTTCCTACAGGAATTCAGCATACTCTCGTGGACTTCAAATTCAGCTCTTGTTGCTTTTTCTAATGCTTCCAAGGCCTTGATTTCTTCATTGCAAGCCTCCTCAACACCTTCCTCCATCAAACTTAAGCTAAGAACCTTCTCCAAGGGATCCTTGATCAAGATCGAGCTCACAACTTCTCTAGACTCCTCTTGCTCGACTATGTTGAATGCATCCTCATCAAGTGTTGGCCCTTTCATCATTGTGGACAGCTTGAACTTGATATTCTCCTCTCCAATGTTGAAGGAGAGAATTCCATTTTTACAATCCACCAAGCATCCGGATGTGGCCAAGAAAGGTCTCCCTAAGATGATGGGAACCGGATAGTCCGCCGGGATATCCAAGACAACAAAATCAATCGGCACATAGAACTTTCCGAGTTGCACCGGTATGTCTTCCAATATTCCAACCGGGTGAGTGATGGAACGGTCCGCCATGTAGAGGGTCATCTTGACCAGCTTTGGCTCTCCTAGCCCAACCTTGTTGCAAAGTGCAAGCGGTATGATGCTTACACTTGCTCCAAGATCACAAAGGGCTTCATATTTCACTTCTCCCACTCCGATTGGCACGCAAAAAGATCCCGGATCTCTTAGCTTAGGAGGCATCTCCTCCTTCATTGTTTGGATCAATTCCGAGGACCTCTTCATCATCCTCACTTCTCCATACTCTTCCAACTTCCTCTTGTTGGAGAGTATTTCCTTCAATAACTTGCCATATGCCGGCATACCTAAGATAGCATCCATGAACGGAATGTTATTATGCAATTTAGACATAAGTTCAAGGAATTTACCAAAGTGTTTGTCCAAACGAGCCCTTGCTCGTGATTGAGGGAATGGAAGCGGTGGCTTGTATGGAGGTGGTGCCACATATGTTGGCTCAACATCCTTGCTCTTGCCTCCATCTTCTTGCAATATCTCTTCCTCTATTACCACTTGCTTCCCCTTGTCACTTCCCTTAGGTAAGGGATCCTTCATACTTAACCCACTCCTAGTTGTGATGGCCAACACTTGGCCCCTTGGGTTGTCTTCGGTTCTTCCGGGAAGCTTTCCCGGATCTCTATGAGCTTCACCCGCCTTTTGGATACTTGTGCTTCCAACACCTTTTGAGCCTTAGAAATAGAAGTCACGGTGCTCTCAAGACCACTCAACCTTCCAAGCAATTGCTCAAACATCATTTCGGTTCTATCCTTTGGAGGTTGAGTAAATCCGGGTGGAGGTTCTTGTGAAGCCTTTGGTGGTGGAGCTACACTTGTGGAAGCGGGAGGGTTCATGGCTCCATCCGGGTTAGAGTAGGAAAACTCGGGATGGTTGTGGTTAGGCCAGTAATTGTTGAATTGCCGGTTGTTGTTGAAGTTCCTTGGGCCTTGATAGTTGTTGTAGTTGTCCCTTCCCATGTAGTTCACATCTTCCTCCTTGGAAGACAAATTTGCTTGCACTTGCACTTGAGCGGTTGCTTGGTTCTTCAAAGTTGTGGCACACAACTCCCTCAAAGACTTTAGCTCGTTGTTGATGGCGTCAAGCTTGAAATTGCTCATGGTGACTTCACTCACCTCATATGCTCCCGCCTTTCTCCCATCACTCTTCCTATGGGAGTACTTCTCAATCACCAAAGCTTGTTTCTCTACAAACTCCCAAGCTTCATCTACATGCTTTTCCATGAAAGTCCCACCGGAAAGAGATTGAAGCTTGAATTGGCTATCTTCATCAAGTCCTTTGAAGTAGATCTCCAATAGCTCAATTTTTGGTATACCATGGTGTGGACAATCTAGGAGAAGGTCCTTGAACCTCTCCCAAGACTTGAATAAACTCTCTCTATCCTTCATCACGAAGGCATTGATCTTCCCTCTTAACTCGGTAGTCTTGGAAGGTGGGAAGAACTTAGTCAAAAACTCGGTTGTCATCTCCTCCCAAGTACTTACTCGCCCTTGTGGAATAGATTGATACCAAGCTAAGGCTTTATCCTTAAGTGAGAAAGAGAAAGCCCTAAGCTTATGGTTGTTGCTCTCCAATCTAGGCGGTCTAAGAGTCTCCATCAAGATCTCATAGTTCATCAAGTGTTGATGAGGAGACTCTCCTTCCATCCCTCCAAATTGATTATGCCGGATCATTTGTAGAACTTGAGGGCGGAGCTCGTAATCATGGGCTGCGGGATCTCCTAAGTTCACACCCGGTCGGTGTGCTCTTTGTGTCGGATCCATACATTGCCCTAACGTTTGTGGCTCTTCAATAGCAATGGGGACAACCCGTATATTAACCGCCGCCGGCTGCGGTTGTGGTGGAGGTGGAGGTTGTTGACGATTAAGCTCTCTTTGCACAAGAGCTTGCCTAATCTCTTCAATCTCCCTCCTAGTTGCCTCTTGCCTCTCATTGGCAAGTCTTCTTTCATTCTCTAAAGCTTCATCCCTTATCCTAATTTGCTCTAAAGCTTCATCCAACTCAGCTTGGAGATCTCTTCCGGCCATCTCTTTTCCTTTTCTAATGCTCTTGGATCTAGATCTAAGGGTTTTCTCCGGTTCGGGATCGAATGGAGCTAAATCCTTGCCACGAGATCTTCGCATACACCTAAAGAATAGAGATGTCCTGAAAAGAAAATACACAAACCAAAAAGAGATCAAAAGCAACAAGAAAGACCTACACTATAAACAATCACAAATAATGACTCAATCTAGACCTAGTCCCCGGGAACGGCGCCAAAAACTTGTCACGTCTAGGAATAGATGCGCAATAAGCCTTAAATTTATAACTCGTTATATTTCTCCTAACTCCTAGCGAACCCGCAGTGTACGGGACGTTTTGTAGTAGGGATAGTATTCCGAGGTCGAACACAAAGACTGAGGTGAGATTGAATCGATTAGTGACTAAGTTTAGTGAAGATCTAGGTTAAGAAAAGAGAAAGAAATAAAGAAATGAAAATCTCAATGTTTTTGGTTTGGTTTTTAGATGGTCAATCAAAGATCTCCAATCATGCAAAATAAACAATCAACTAAGCTAACACCACAAGTAAACAAGCAAATACGAAATATGTAATCAAAGGGAAAAAAACGGATTCTAGGGGTCGGAAATTCCGGTTATGGCATAAAACTCAAGTTATCTAATCATTCCTTGGATCAACTATAGTATGTTCGGAGTGAGTGTTTCTAGATTGGGATCAATCACCGGGTAGGTTTCATGGTCCACTAGTCCGTTCCTAAGGTCTCATCACCGGGTAAGTCTCAAAGAGCCTAAGGATAGGAATTCTACACAAACCGGATGGTATTCTAGGGATCTAACCTCTCTTTACCGGGTAAGTCTCGGAAAGGCAAGCCCTAAACACCTATCCTAGCACACTCAGTCCAATAGCGGCTTGCGAGGCTCACTACTACCTTGAGTTTATCATCTTTGATATCTAAATGAAAGAATCACCGGGTAGGTCTCTTCTAAACACTTAGTTGCTAACCCTAAGTCACCCTAGGATAGAATTAACTCAACAAATACTAGGATTTCAACAATCTAAGAACCTAACACTTGGATTTATCATTACAAGCAAATTCATCAAAATCACGGGGTGTTCATCAAGATCCACGGCCGTGGTTTGCCTAGAACAAACCGTGGATTCTAACAGTGACTAGGTTCAAACTAATGAATCATCCAGGCATACATTTAAGTCTATCCTATCATAGTCCAAGCCATAACCATCTTTTCCTTACCCTAGAATCGCATCTATTTAGCCTACAACATACATCATCACAATCGAAATCATCAAGCATAAAATCATGGCTTCCATTTGCAAGATAATGAAGAGAAAGAGATGAACAAGTGAATCAAGTAAAACCAAGCTGAAAATGAGATTAGAAAGACTCACAACCCTTCAAAAGAAGGTTTAATCGATTTTTACAACCCTAGGAAACGATTCCGATTTTGTTCTCTACAAAACCTATCAAAGACTAGCAATGGTGTGTTCTTCTCTTCTTCTTCAATGGAGCTTTTCTTCTCCTCCAAGAGTTGCTTCAACCCAAGCTTCCAATTGAGAGAATCTTCTTCTTGAGAGTATGGGAGAGAATGGTAGTGAGAGTGTATGTGATTGGATGATGGAAGATGCTCTTTCAGCCTTGCAGGACCACCTTTTATACTACAACTTTGCAAGAATCGGCCATGAGATCGTGGCACAGCTGTCACAACCGTTTGGCAAAAACCACGGTCAGATTCCACGCCCGTGGAAATGCCAGTGACCGTGGTTTAGGTGCCTCAGCTTGTTTTGGATCATTGAGTCATGATTTGGTGCATGGCTTGCACCAACATGGTCCCAAGTGTCCTCCTTGGCTCCTAACTTGCATCCCAATGAGTCCGAAGGTGTGTCATCTCGAGGAACGATCCTCGAATGTGTCGATTAAGCTCCTAAATCTCCCGAAATACCTACAAAGCAATGCAAAAGTCTGTGTAGACGTCTATCTCGACAAAATACGTAAATTGAGTGCTAACGTCGCGAACTAGTGCTAAACCATGCATGAATGAGCGGAAAATCTATCTAAATGATTACCTAAACCTAAGCCATAAATCGTGTTATCAGGGCGTTATGGAACGTCTTTCGGATTTCTTACCTATCATTATTGGCAAGTCAAGGCCGCTTATGTTGTAATTTTATATACCTATATTGTTATTCTTTTAATTATCGAAGCCTTGGGGAGGCCCTCGTCCGGGTCTCTTGGCGTTGTAACCAGTGGCGGCCGCAGGATTTTAAGGGGGGGGCGAAATTTTATATTTTCGATAAAAATATCTATGAAAATAAAATTGCGATAAAAACAAAGTCAATATGTCATCTACTTACAATAAACAAAAATACAAAAAAAATTATAAATACATTACGCTCAAAAGGCGCGGTCCTATATATTTAAACGAAAAAAAGTTGTCCTATAGGCGCGGTTATAGACCGCGCCTCTTTAGTTTTTTTTTTCAAAAATGTTACACTATAGCCGCGATCTAGGACCACACCTCTATTTGGGTTTTTGTTATCTTTCTTACAGATATTAAAGCGTTGTCCTCGACAACGCTTTTTACAAATAAGAGTGTGGTCTAAGACCGCGCTTCTAATCCAAACAACAAATCTGGTGCATTTTGGTGAATTATTTTACTCCGAGTCTAAAACGGGAAATACTTATGAAATTTCGTTCACTTCGACGAAAGATAAAAAAACATTTAAATATAACACAAGAATAGTGATATTTAAAAAATATAAATCGTAGAAAAAAAATTTATAAACGAGAGAAGCCACAACCCATTTTAAAACGATTTTTTCACAAAAAAAAAAAAAAATTTGGAGGGGGGGCGGCCGCCCCACCTTGCCGCCCCTGGTTGTAACGTCTAGCCCCCTTTTGGGGCGTTACAAAAGTCGGGTTTTAGAAAAAAATAAACTCATACACACCCCATAAGTTTGGATTGATTAGCTTATTTTTTTTAGTGGTTTTTAGACCCAAAAAAAACCCGTCAAGAAATTAAAAAAAAAAAAACCTCAAATAAACACTCTTATCAAGTTTATTGATATAGCCTACTCAGAAATAAACCCGAAAATAACCTACAAAACTGATTTGGTTTATAAAAGCTAAAAAAAATCTACAACTAAATAGACAATAATTCGAGAGTTTATAAACACAAACACAAATAAATCGCAAGGATATGCAAATATTCAAGGTATATTGATCTTATTAAAATACAAGATAGTTGTGCAACCACACAAATAAAATAAACCCCCCTAAGATTTTCATAACCTGTAAATGACCTAAATAGGATTAGGAGAGATACTTATGCAGAACTTCCTCTATTCCATCACGAATCTCGCCGACGCCAAACTCACCGCCACCACTGTCACAAGGACGACAACGACAACCCTCCACCACCACCTCCACCATTGACAACTCCGACGCCACCTCCAAAACATCCACCATCACCAATAATCTCCCCCTCCTAAGCCACACCTTCCCACCTTTCCAACTACTCTTCACCTCATACCCTAACTTCCCACCCAACTCTACCACCTTCTCCGCCACCGTCATCACCGCCTCCTTCACCGGAAACTGGATCCTTTTCCTCCTTACAACGTTATCATCAAACAATCCGGATAAATCCAACCCGTAGCTCAACCCGATTACATCAAACGCATTCGGCTTGCTAGAATTATCGGCCCTCTCCAATTCACTCTTTGTAACCAATTCATCCAGAGGCACAGTTTCAGATCCGAATTCACTGGTTTTGAACCATGTCTCACTAACTATTTCATCAATGCTCAGCCGGGTGTTCGGATTCGGATCCAGCAACCGGCAAATCAGAGTTTTAACGGGTGGGGTTAAATAACTCGGAACCCGAAATTGACGTCCGACCATCTTCCTGTACATCACGTTCAAGACATCATAGGAATTGAACGGTAAAGCACCGACGAGCATTTCATAGAGGATGATCCCGCACGACCACGCATCGGCCTTGGCCCCATCGTATCTCCGGCGATCCATCACCTCCGGCGCCATGAACGCCGGGGTCCCGCAGGAAGACTGCAGCAGGAGGTCATGCGAGGACACAGAGCCCTCTCCGGCAATGAAGGAAAGACCGAAGTCGGAGAGCTTGACGTTGTTGTGATCGTCGAGTAGGATGTTCTCAGGCTTGAGATCCCGGTGGGCGACGCCATGGAGGTGGCAGAAGTGGATGGCGGATACGAGCTGGTAGAAGATTCCGAGGGCGGCTGAAGAAGGAAGCCGGTGGCCAGGGCGTCTGGTCAGTAGGGCTTGAAGGTCTCCGCCTTGGGCTAGCTCCATGACAAGGTAGATCTTGGTTTTCGAAGCGAGAAGCTCGTGGATGTGGAGGATATTCGGGTGGTCCATGAGGCGTCGCATCACGGATACCTCCCGGAGAATGAGAGGGGCGACGGTTTTGCTGGTGGTTAGTTTGTCGATGACCTTGATTGCGACTGAGGCTTTAGTCTCTACAGAGCGGGCATGGTAGACTTTGGCAAAGGCTCCCTTGCCGAGGAGGCGATCCATAGTGTACTTGCCGAGAATAGTGGTGACGGTGGCGTCGCCGGTGAGATCCATGCTTTAATAGAATAATTGACGGGTACCCGCCAAGAAGATCGATATGTAAATGAGTTTTTGTCCATTTTAAATAGGCCGATGTAGTGTTGTTTGGATAATCATACATACTTGTCAATCATCTATTACTTGCAGACTTATTCCTCGTAGTTTGCGTAAAAATTACCCATATTCATACCAATTCCTTAAAGGCATTTTCTTGGAATTGACAACTTCTCAAAATTTAATGATATGATAAACATAATATACAACACGTTGGATAGATGTGTTTCATTGAGAATTCAGAAGAGTTCTAATTTCGTTTTCACTCCTAAAATTCTTTTTATTTTTGGATAAGTTGATTTCATTATATTAATTAATTAATTTGCTCATAGAATATCTTTGCTGAATTCATTTGCATTTTCTGTCAAGAAACTGAACAATCCTTGTACACGATAGAAGACTGACTTCATTAACCGACACCTTCACCTCTTTCAATACAGCATAGGTCTACAACTTCAAATCTGTACGTGCTAAGTTGATTTCATGTTCTCAGCACATATTTCATTAATATAGTTTTTTCTATCAATATATTTAATTACAAGCATAAAGGCTTCATATATTTCTTAATGACATCATCACTTATCTTACGACCCTACATAATTAACCTATGTATGTATATATATATTTACTGAGTTTACATTGATTCTGATCTGAACTGAACTTAATACAAAATTTGGTTATCAACTTGATTGAAAGATAATGCACCCTAATATTCATATATTATTCACAGCTCACTCCATGTACTCCATGTAATTTTGCAATATTGGTACAGCTTCTACAACTCTCAAATTGTTCAAAAATAGAGGTTTAATTGCAAGCATAATAGCTTCACATGTTTCTTAATAACATCATCACTTATCATACGACTCTACATAATTAACCTATGTAGGTATATATATACTTACTAAATTTTATTGATTCTAATAGGATCTGAACTTATTACAAAATTTGGTTATCAACTTGATTGAAAAATAATGCAACCTAATATTATTCACAACTTCCTCCATGTAATTTTGCATATTTTGGCACAGCTTCTACAAAACTCAAATTGTTAAAAAATAGATATTTGAATCTTCCAATATCAAGTGCCCTTTGCTCTCGAGCTCTGATGTCAGTATACTCCCAAACTAAATTAACAAAAACCATAATCCTTAACCATTGATTTGAATCAAGAAAATTACTGTTAGTGTCATACTCATCAGCAATCTTTATATAGCTACAGCTTATACTGGCTGCCCTATGAGATTGATCTAGGTTTATACTTGCAGGAGTTGTAAGCGCAATTTTAGTCTATTTCAGACAAGCTTTAAATTTTCCTTGGGGAGAATGGTGAGCAATGAGCATAACCTGGCGTTGATGAGAGCATTTAGATCAGTAAATCTAGCAGATACCTGTCATAAATTCTTGATGAACTCACCAATAATAACACAATGAACATCACAATCTCATATCCAAGAAAACCTTAATGAAAATGAAAACTTTGCGAAACATAAAATAACAAACAGAAGAAAGAAGCAAACACTCTACAAAAGCAAAAGCCCTAATCCTCCTATGGTGTTGTATGATTAATTTCCTACCGTTGTTTGTGGGCATGAAGGCGAAGGGTTTGTCCAAGTAACTGTGCAAATAGATATGATCCATGGAGTCGGATTTGCCCCCTAACTTCAAGGGCCAGCAAAGTGCCAAGAAGAAACAAGATCTCCCAGTTCAGTCTTAATCTCCCCCCAATGGGACTTTCCACCACCTTGAACCACCTTGAGCTCCACCAGCAACTCCGGCCCCATCTGCAAAACCTCCGCAACAAGCACCAGTTTCTCCTTCCCAAGCAATATCTTCCCACCTTTTCCCATCTCCACTTCATAACCTAATTTCTCTCCAATTTCCAGCACCCTCTCCCTCACATCCTCAGCAGGAGATTTCGATGTAAATCGCCTTAGTTTTTCCCCAATTCCATCATCAAACATGCCTGAAAGATTCACACCAGAATTCATCCCGATTATATCAAATGCATTCAAGCTGGTAACCCTCTCCGAATAATCATTCTCATCCAGGGAAACCATATCGCCTAAAGACAAACTCCTGGGCCCAAATTGACCCGCGTTGAACCACGGATCCTTGCCAATCTCTGCCATGCTGAGCCGTGTATTCGGATTCGGATCCAGCAGTTGGTAAATCAAAACCCTAGCGGGTCGGGTCACATTAGAAGGGAACCCGAATTCCCGCTTGTAAGTCTTCCTGAACATCACCGCTAGGTTTTCGTCGTTGAAAGGGAGCTGTCCGACGAGCATTGCGTAGAGGAGTATGCCGCAAGACCACGCGTCGGCCTTTGATCCGTCGTAAGGTCTTCCCTTCCCGCCAAGCACCTCCGGAGCAGCGAACGCCGGAGTTCCGCAAGCAGTCTTGAGGAGGAGGCCGGAACTGGATCCGGAAGCATCGCGAGAGAGGCCAAAATCGGAGACCTTAACGTTGCCGTTTACGTCTAAGAGGACGTTCTGAGGTTTGATGTCTCTGTGAGCGATCCCGTTCATATGACAGAACCGGACGGCAGAGACGATCTGGTGGAAGTACCTGCGAGCCATTCGCTCAGGTAATAGGCGATCGGGACGGCGCTTCATCTTTTCGTAAAGGTCGCCGCCGGCTGCGAGTTCCATAACCAAGTAGATCTTGGTCTTCGTAGCGAGGACTTCATGGATTCGGATGACGTTAGGGTGTCTGAGCCGTCGCATCACGGATATCTCGCTGATTATCAGAGGAGCCATGGCTGGATCTGTTTTAGACTTGTCGATGACCTTGATCGCGACATAGGAGCCGTCTTTGAGAGAGCGGGAATGATAGACTTTGGCGAAGCTTCCATGGCCAAGTACGCGACCGAGTTCGTACTTACTGAGAACGACGGCGGATGCAGATGGGGCGGAGGCGGATGGAGCGGAGGCGGATGGAGCGGAGGAGGATGAAGCGGAGGCGGTGTCGGCATCTGCCGACGTAGAAGATGGAACTGGAGCAGGAGGATCCATACTTCTCTTCAGAAACCCCCACAAGGGCCGCCGCAACAAAAAGCTTTGCAAATAAATAAACAAAAAAAAATTAGGGAAAGTCGTGACTTTATATGGTTTGCAAAAGATAAATAGAATATGGTGTTAATGTATGTGATCATCCCTGGGCTTCTTATCACTTTTAAGATATTTTTTTTCGAAGATCTGATACGGTTAAGATATTTGAAAAAAAAATATTAGCGATAAAAAAATTAATTTAGAATATCCGGAGCATCGAGATTGGAATATTATATTCCCAAAGGATTATATCTATAAGAATAAATATATTAAACAAATAATATGGTGAATTAACAAAGATTAAAGAGGATAAAAAATTATAATAATCGGAATATATTTGCATAAGCATATCAGATCTTCGAAATGCAGGCGCTCGTGTAACTTTGTCATATTCAAGGTAAATACCAATTAGCTATGGGCTATAATCAAGAATGAATCGGAGGATAGAAGGAGCCCCATGTAGGATGTAACCCAATAAGTGCATAACAAACGTTAGAATCAAATAAAAAGTTGTTGGAGAATTATCCTCAAAATAAAGAAAGACCTGAAGTAAAGATGGACAAAACCAATAATCAACTTCGGAACAAGAAGAAGGATTTGAAATAGAAGAAGAATACTTGCAAAACTCGAATAAACTTGTAATATTAAGGTTGTAAAGGAATAGGAAGTTTGATAATAAATAAGTTTTTACGAGAACTTTTCTTATGCTAAAAATGAAAGTCTCTATAACTCTTTGTATCAAAACACACCAAGTCTGACCTAGAAAACCCTAGGAGCGTTACGACTCGCGTGGCGTAACCCTAGGAGCGTTATGCTAAGAATGAAAGTCTCTATAAATGTTTGTTCATGGGCATATGACAAGGCATTGGTTGCACTAATGGAGCCAGATCCGGAGTAACCTTCAAAGGTGGAGTTCAAAAAATTTTGTTTAGGGTTCGTGTGCACGATTTGTCAATCGGTTTAGCCAACAACCAATTGGTGGAAGCTATCGGAAAGGCCTTGGGAGGACTAATTGAAATGGACAATGATAATGGAAGGGTTATCGGCAACTTTTTTCGTACGAGGGTCATAAATCATGATATCTGGGTTAATAAAATTTTGAATCTCGTTGTTAATTTTGTTAAGATTACATTTTTTGAAATGTGTTTCTTCTCTACGGGGTGGACACATTCCATATATGGAAGTTAACCATGGTGTTCAATAAATCAATTGTTCACGTGCTTTCTATGATAGATTGGTAATATGTCAGGGTTCAAATCTTTTGTATTTTTTCTCTTTTTTTTTTTTGAATGTAGTACGGTTCCGCCCGAAAACCGCAACCCTGGTGCGAAAATAAGTTGAATTTGTACCGGAATATAAATGGGATAATTATTTGGGTAAATAGCAATGCCGTTTTGTGAATCATAAATATGGAGTGAACCACTTTTCTTTTGTTAGTTTTGTAATTTTATTAAATCGTCATTCAAATCTAAGTCCTTACAACAAAAACCGTAAAAACCTAATGGCACACGATCATGGGGGTATGTGGAGCACGTACGTTACAGCTAGTATCGCACAATTCAACGACCTTTATGTTAAAATGCTCTTGTATGCGTATTTATTCAATTTTAATCTATTACTTGTGCAAATGTTTGATTTTAATAGAGGATATGTTCGCTTTTTTGGACTTGTTCAATACAGTCTTTGGTATTATTAGGACAAGTAATTAAAACCACAGCCAAATTGGCTTCTGTAGTTACATATTCAAATCTGACATAGGTTTCTTTCCCTCTCCCAACTCCAATTTCATCACTATCATCGGCGGCCTTAACGAAAGGAGCTAAAAATCAGCGGCGAAGGAGGTAAGTTCAGCACAAAAGGTCGCGGTAGCTTCTGTATAGGCATCATCGGAGGAGCCAAGGGACGGGGCAGGGAAATGTCTTCTTGAATGGCGAAGATTCTCCTCGTCGGTTGTAGAGTGCTGATGGTGGAGATCTACCCGATTTGACGTCGAAAGAGGAGGTGATGGACATATACGAGAGTGAGACTCAAACGGGTCCTCGTAGAAGGGTTAATTATCCAAAAGGAAAACAAAAGGATAATGGTTAAGATGTAGAAATAAATTAGCAAAACCCGAACATTTTATTTTCCTTTTTAACAATTACCTTTCCGTTTCCGTTTCCGTTTCCAAATTTGCAACGATGACTACTAACCAAAACAGTCCCTATATGTAATCACCTATGAAATGCTTAACAGGCGAAATTGCAAGTTTGCAACCCTAGAATCCAAATTTGCAAATGCCACACCAGTAAATTGGTTTCTACTTTGAGCCAAAATTACAACAGAAAGAAAAATGAAATGAACAATCTTCTTAACACATGTATAAGTTGACTTATCTTGACCTGGAAGTTGACAAGATCAAATAGACCATTACTTTGAGCATTGTATCTGAAAAGCCCTTTCCGGATTCTTGTAATCGATCTGCGAATTGTGAGGAAAATCAAACGGCATAACTGAAGATGATAACCCTGCTTGGCTCAAGACTCTCACCACTTCCTCGTACACGACTGTGTTGCCTTCTGCTGTCAGATGCAAGCCATCACTACACATAACAACACAAAGTCTATGTTGTTAGATCATAGTGTGTATAATCTTTGGATTTTAGGTATCAATATACAAACTAAACTAATAACGTTACTTAATAAATATCTCCTATATTTTTATCCATCTTCGTTTCTAATGCTTTGTTACTTCCTGATGTCCTCCTGCATCTGTGTCCAAAGGACCTTGTGTGAAAACTTTTTTCATATGTTATGGAAATTCTAAACTAAAAGTGCAACTCAAAGCTAGAGCTCTAAAGATAGCCCCATACACAGCCTTGGCGTTCAACAAGAAGAAAATCTTGAAAGAGTATATCCAACATTCTAACCTCAAGAATTTCTTTCGCCAGCCTTCAGTTACCTGCATCTTGGACCAGAGATTAATGGAGGGAAGATTCAGTTCATTGGCCAACTCAATACAACTTCTCGCATAAATTCCAGCCACTTCATTTGTTCTTTCAGGTTCCTCCATTGCCTTTTCTCCATACATAGACCTAGAGAAGGGCAACGGGGATGAATAAATATCACTACAAC
This sequence comes from Fagopyrum homotropicum, assembly GCA_033239125.1. NCBI lineage: Eukaryota > Viridiplantae > Streptophyta > Magnoliopsida > Caryophyllales > Polygonaceae > Fagopyrum > Fagopyrum homotropicum. The sequence goes on from BSWB01000005.1 coordinate 69,494,442, forward strand.
TGGATGAATTTGTATACAAATCTTAGCAAATTGCTCATAGCAATTGTACAACTAGACATCTCAAGAGGAAATATACCCCAGCAACAGCAGAATCATGAATGTTATCTGAATTTTTTTGCTCTCTTAGCACATTATTGATTAAATCCAAATATACAGATTTTTAAGATCTGACGATCACAACAGAGCCTCGGATGCAATAATGGGTTGCCTACAAAAGCAATTCCAGGTTACATAATGGAGTTGCCTATTTACCCTCTCACTTTGTTTGGTGCCACGTACTTATTTATAATGAATAGCAAGGTTGTGCCAAACAAGCCCTAAGTTGCGAGCTATCGACTACTTACCACTATCTAAACCTTGAAATGTCAAACCATAAACGATGAACAGAAAGCCATTTCACTTTTTAATGGGTTCAACTCTAGCAATCTCAGCATCGAGTTTAATATAATTATATAAAAGACGAATACGATACAGTTATGGACTGATAAAGTGGAGAAGAATAAGACAATCAAACTCCTTGACCTTTAGAGTCAGTATACCATGGAAATGAAACCCTATCATGCAATTCTTAGTTCACCCTTAGTTTTCACGTGTCACCTTTCAAATGTCAACCCCTTCAGTTTTCTGTCCACATCTTCATCCCAACTCATAATATATTCTCACCGAAAACTTAAACCTTGCTAACCTTTCTCTACACTAGACTGATATTACTTCGTTCAGCGACACTAGAATACTACAACATTATCCTTTCAAAAATATACTACAACATTAAGTTCAGCATACCTTGCATAAGTCATGCGTCCATCCTCGTCAATGGGTGGTGGAGTTATAAGTATCACTACTATTTTAGGTGAACATTCCTGGAGCAAAGGCCCTAGAAAGATCAGTATGAAAAAGGTGCCCACATTGGGAAACTCTAATGTCTTAATATTCTAGTTAAGATGTATCATGAGTGCATGACATAAATTATAAGCTATGACATTCCATAAGGGCCTCATTTGTTTAGCTGCAATCATTTAATAGGAGTGGGAAACAGAAAATGTAGAAATTGAAAGAAAATCTAAATAACTATAGCATGGTATCAGAACTTCACATCCTCTCTTTTTTCCAAATTGAGCATGTCATACATATAATGCCGCATTTGCATTTTGTGTAAGAATGTAGAGCTTCACTATTTTTTGTTAATACGACTTGCACTCTTGCCTTCAACAATGTGCAGAAAAACAAGAACAATAATATTCTACGCAAGAAGTTTTATATCATGTTAACGCATACCACCAAATGGCCATGGGACATTAGTATGGTTTGGAGTTACGAGTCTACAAAAGTAACCTTCAGCAACTTCCATGGTGGTGGAATTCTGATACTCAAGCAGTTAAGCCATTAGGCCCAAGGAAAATACTGTCCCATTCAGTAAGTCAAATTATGGAACCGTCTTCATATACACATCAGAGAATGCATAACTGTACATATCTGCTTTATTTATGTTCAAAGACAGTGATGGATAACAATGTACCTTCATTTAGAAGCTCGAGCTAGGTAGGGAAAAGGAAGAAAATGGATATTTTGAACATATACGATAAAATTCTGTTTTATCAAAACATAACTCTAAAAGAAAAATGATAACCTTCAAATGATGAATCATTTTTCGAAGGTTTTCTTTGTATTCCTCAACAGGGACATGCTGCCGGCTAGAAGTTTTCCCCAATAAAGCTGCATCATTTGCTCCAAAGAAAATTGTGACAGCGACAGGAGGTTTCTCCAAGGCCTATTACAATGGTGTTCCATAAGAACATGCAATATTCATATATACAAAGAAAAGTGTGATACATAGAATATAATTGTGCATTATATATGTAAGCCCATATTATAATATTTACAAATAAATATTACAATCTCTCTCTCGGGCTACATATGAAACATACAATTATATTAACCAAATTCTTTATGTGCACATATTGGCTAATTTTATAGACTTCTTTATATCAATCTAGTCCATCTCATATATCAATATGAGATCACGGCGGCATTCATCACCGAAGAACCAAATAGGGGATAGAATAAAGATACTCTAGAAGGGGTGGAGTCAGAGTGTTTTCAAAATGCAATAACATTGTGTGTTTCTTTATTTGTGTCATTGTTAGTGCTGATGGATGTAACAACAAAGGCATCAATATCACAAATTTGCATCTTCACAGCTACATCCTCAAAACTACGTGATCATACAAACCTTAAGAAGATTTTTCATTTCAATACTCCTCTTAGGAATCTACGTATCCAAAAAGAGTAGATATGCCCACCAGATAGGTGGATCAAGTTCAGGTTCCTTAAAAGTAAGCTATTTACAGGCAATGTCCAAAAAGTGTTCAACCTTGACTAAATTCACGGTAGTTTGCAAGTTCAAATTAGGGACACTACAAGCATGGCATTAATTGGTTGGAAAGTGTTAGACCATAACCCTGGAATTCATGTATGAATGGGATCACATTTGAGAGGCAGTGCGGCACACAAGATCAAATAACATTCTATCGTTTACATCCCTACCAGTGAAATAGTATAGCATCAGTGAACAAAAGTATGTTCCTCAACAGGGCAAATGCAGATATCGTGTTCTAAGTTTGCCTGTCTTCACCATGTTTTTTGCTGTTAATCAATGTTCAATTTCATCCTTACATCACTAGAAACAATTACAATGAATTAGTACAAGTGAAACACATTATTAGCAACCATGGATATTAAAACCCAAATTTGTCATACCAGAGGGAAAATCTGGTGCAATAGAAACAAAGCCCATCTAGTGTTGTATCCACCATACCCTCGATTTAGCACATCAGCCTAAATGCCCATCAACAAAAACAACAACAACAACAACAACAACAAAACCTTTATCAGCTAGATTAGGCAAGGAAATTTTCAGATCTTGGAATCAGATCAAATCAAGGATAAGTGAAGAGTTTATAACCTTGCGAACGAAATTGTTAGCAAGAGAAGCTCCCCATCCACCGGTTGAATAGGATTGCTGAGTAATGGAGTCTCCGAAGAGTACGATCTGAGGCCGCATTTCGTCTCTCTCTTCTACTAACTAGTAACTACTGCCTCGTTCAGTTTACTTATTCGCCACCTAACGTGCAAGGAGAATACATTCTCTTTATTATTTTTTATTTTTTATTTTTAATATATTCTTATTTAATTATATAGATTTTCTTAAATCTACCCAAAATAGTCGTCGAGTGTTTCTATGTGTTTCTATTGAAGATGAAAGTTGTGCGACTAGAATTTGTAGGGTAAGGTTCATCCGTTGTATGTCACTATCTTTTTGTTGTTGTTTTGTAGTTAATTTTATTTAAATTTAAATTTTTTTATTTAAATAGTTTCAATACGTTATGCTATTGATTTATATTTGTGTACTATTATTAAGTTATACTGTTTGCATTATTTTATTTGAACATGCTTGTTATTATATTTGTAAACTTGTATTATTTAGACAATTAGTTCAATTTTTTATGAACCATCAATTTTTAAATGGAAAGGAGTTCGACATATCCAACAACTTTGGTGGCTCGAGAGGCCGACAAACCGGCATAAAATTTACCGTCAAGAGTACAAACTAACAACCAAAAAAAAAGAAAATCAGGATTAAGATCGAAGGTAAAAGGCCAAAGCACAAACATGAAAGTCTTCCCGAAGTTGGTGGGATGGGTCAAACGCTATCGGAATAATACCGTCAAAAAACATGTATAATAGTATTCTAACTCTTAGGTAAGTGAAAGATGAGACTCCAAGGAAGCGTATCTCATCAAACAAAGTTGTCAAGAGCACACAACCTTGACTAGACACGATCAAACCATTCACCAAAGTCAAAGAATCATGCATGTAACACCTCAAATCTCGGACTCGGGGCGCTACGGGCTAGGACCTCACAATGGGTCTCGACCCTAGCTCGACAACAATATTACTAGATTTTACAACAAGACACAGATGATAAAAACATAGAAATCCAAAGTCAAAGTATGCAATGCCATATAAGGTACCGACACTCAACCAAGGTACATAGGTAAAACCGAAACCATAACCAATCTATGAGAGTCTACTACAAAAGACAAACAAAACCCAACCCGTCTTATCAACGTACATGATGTAAGAGCCTTGGTCCTTGGAGCCCAGGAGTCCTTGCTGAGCTTTGCCTTGACCCTATCAACCGCCCCAGTGGACCTGGACGGCCGCCCCTGCGGCTAGACGCCACACCCCTGCGCCTTGGGTGAGCCGCCCCTACGGCTCTGTGTAGGTGCAACCGCTTTCGTTGACTCTTTGACCCGTGCTTTGCGGCTGGCTTCCTTCATAAGCCTCCCATTACTTCATATGAGGGGTTTCCTTACCTCATTCCAGCTTCTTCATCTCCCTTACGCTCTTCTTCTTCTTCCTCTTCTCTTCTTGGATCTCTTTGATCTTGCGAGTGATTTCTTGAGAGTTTGTTTGTGGTTTTGGTCTTCGATGATCATGAGGATGATGTTGTGTGTTGTTGTTAATATGCTAAGGATGTGAGAGGTGTTGATGCTCCTGGTTGCTGCTTAGGGTTGTTGTGGTAAGGCTCCATCTTCCATCTTTTTTCTTTCTTCATTTTTGCTTCCTTCTTTCTTCTTAGCTTAGAATCACAAGTTAGACTTGTGTTGGATCCTTTCCTGGATGTTTTGATGATCATATATGTGTATGTATATATATGTGTTGTTGTGGTGGGGTGAAGAAGTAAAGAGAGTCGAGAAAGAGATCGAAGAGGAGTCGAGACCAACTCTCTGCACAGTTGGCCGCCCCTGTGCCTGAACTTAGCCGCCCCTGCGCTTGGTGTGTGAGCCGCCCCTGCGCCTTGAGTGAGCCGCCCCTGCGCCTCACTAGGTCAGCTTGGAGTTTTTTGCTTCTGTTGGTGCATACCTTGTTGGTATGTCTTCCTTCCTTCCTTTCCATTGGCCTTGGCTTAGATGTTGGCTAGGCTAGCTTGGTTAGGATGAGTTGTATGTTAGAGATGTGCCTTAGGCACTCGTGTTGATGTTGAGGTTATGCTGTAGGCATGTGTGAGCTTGTCTTGGTCTTGAGGGTAAGATTGAGGTTGTTATGGAGACGAGTCTCCTAACCCTTGCAGTTTGTGATGTTGTGTGCCTTGCTATTGCAGGCGTTGATTTCTTCCCCAAGGGGAAGCTGTGACGTGGTATTGGATACGAGTATATGAGGTAAGTCCATAGGACTTACTTAGCGTTCAGTTGTGAGTTTGTGTGATTGTGATGGTTGTGTGTGTGCATATGATTGTGCATTTACAACCTAAACCGAACTAGGATGACCTTTATTACTTTAAATGGCCCAAGTGTATTATAACGGGTCGTGACCACTTGCCTCCGCCTGTGGGTAGGAGGAGGTGCCTTGAAGATGATCTCACAAGAGGGGACGAGTGATGATCACCCCCATGCAGAACTCCTATGTTACGTTGGATGGGACGGGGTTCTTGAGGCTCCTCATGTTACAAAAGAAGTTGAATTAGTAATGGAATAACGTAATAAAAGATAATAAATGAATGTGTGTGGCATTGCATGTATGAGATGTTGATGTGTGCTTGTGCTATTACTTTCATACTTATTCATTGTTGTAGCTAACGGTGTATACCGTGTTGTAGATGATCTGCAGGTTAGGAAGACTGTAGAGTGAGCCAGATAGTGTGACCAGCCGAGGACTTTTTTACATTAGGATGCGTGGGATATAGGATCTTTTGTATCAGATGTTTATGTTTGATGTTTTGTACTCGGCTTTGTGTTTGTAAACTCTTTTGACGTATCATATACAACTTTTATGTAAGTGGTTTTAATCTACATGTGCCTTGTTGTAAGATCCAGTGAACTTGTTGTCAGGCTAGGGTCAAGATCCATTGTGGATCCTAGCCCAATGTAGCACTCCGAGTCCCGTGGATTTGGGGTGTTACAAAGTTGGTATCAGAGCCTTAGGTTGACAACAATGGCACTTGCTATCTGCAATAAAGGTAGAGTGGATAAATAAACAGAACCCACATGGGGTCTGACTTTTCAAAAGGTTTTGGTTTTAAAGCGAGTACAGATGTTTTGAGATAGTATGTATAAAAGCTGTCACCCATCTGAGGATCTCCAATATACATATATATATATATATATCTTTTATGTGTTGATGTGTATGCATGTACTATTAAGTATTATATATATATTTGTACATATGGCCTATATAGAGCCTTATACGTTAGGTGTGTATACCCCGCAGATGGCTCGGACTAGAGCTACTACTGTTGTAGGCAGAGGTAGAGGTAGACCACCTCTTCCTCCAGGAGAGATAGGACAGGGACCAGCTCCCGCTGCAGATCCACCAGTGGTGGAGGAGGCTCCTGAGGAGGTTATTGAGAGTGTAGTTCCAACTACGAGGAGTGGTGGGTCCAGGAGACAGCAAACCCATCCAACCCAGTCTGATGGCTTAGACCGTGTCTCCATGGGTGGACCAGAGTTCAAAGAGTATCTCAGACACTTTGAGGAGGCCATTAGAGCAAGCAGACGATCCCCAGATTTACCAGGGCATGAGGGATCATCTGAGAGATCCCATGGAGCTACTCAGGTGCCAACTATGCCTGCACGTGCTGCTGAGGTTGCTCGAGCTGTAGAAGAGACCAGAGAGCCTCGACTAGATGCCTGGTTGAAGGCAATTCATCAGCAGGGAGTACCACACTTCTCAAGGGAGATAGGCTTAGAGACTAAGGTATGGATTGGGCATGTAGACTCAACTCTAGAGTCTATTCGATGCCCTGAGGACAAACGGATAGAGCTAGTACAATCTTTATTCCGTGGCCTGGCACACTAGTGTTGGAGGACAGTGAGAGTACGAGTTACCAACTATCAGCAGATGAGGACTTTGTTCAGGGAGCAATTCTGCCCTGCCTCATTGAGGAGGGAGAAGCTGCAGGATTTCGTGGAGGCAGGCTTTGAGGACGTACCCAATATAGATGCTATTCGCCGCTTCCAGACTGAGTTGGCACTGCTGGGTCCAGCTGCACCATCTGAGGACCAACATGTATACCTATTCGCCCGTCGTTTGAGGGAGAGCACACGCTCATACATGGCAGGATTTCACTGTGACTTGTTGGCAGACTACCAGGATCGGGCCTCTGCCTATAAGAGAGAGAGAGCTAGCCAAAGGAGGACTTCTCAGACAAGACGGTCTGAGAAGAGACATCGCAGCACCGACTAGTGTAGGAGCATCTAGATACAGACGAGGTCAGACTCAGGGCCGCTCGAGTGTTCCAGTGTCTTCATAGACTATTGATAGAGGCCGGCAGTGTTACAGCTGCGGGGTCTATGGGCATATGAGGGCTGATTGCCCGAGGGCACCACTGAATTGCTTCTCATGCGGGAAGCCAAGATACAGAGCTACGTTTTGCCGTTAGGGCAAGGCGTCATCATAGCAGGGTTCTTCCCCTGCAGGTGTAGTAGGAGGTGGGCAGAGACCGCCTCAGCATCAAACACAGAGACAGTGTTCGCCTCAAAGTGTGCATGCAAATAAGTTTTCAATTATAAAACTGAAATCAAAGAAAGCGAACCCGCAGTGTACGGATCGGCGTAGTAAAGCAAGAATTCCAAAGTATCGAACTCAGGGATTTAGGGGATCAAATTCAGTTCACTAATTATCGAGCAAGTAAAGTATAAGCTTTCCAAATATATTGGAAAAACAGCAATCCTAAAGATCCAGGTATTCAATTGTGACAATCGATTCAAGATATTCTATAGATATAAGGACAGAGTCGAGATTGCAAAGGTATAACTAATGTAAGATTGAGTACGGTGAAGTTCCAAAACCCTATATAACTCACCTAAAGATACTCTCTATAAAGGTTGTTGAGGCTGCAGTATAGAAAGGATCTAAGGACAAGAATTACTCTCAAATACCCATGCCCAAACCCAAGGAATCAAAGATAAACTAAAACGGTTAAGGTTGTGAAACTCAAAACCGAAATAGAGGATGTTGAGTCTCACTACTACCTAGGAAAGGCAAGCCAAGGCTAAATTAAAGCAAATCTTTAACTTTGGATTAAAGCAAAAGCAAAGGTCGTAAAATAGAGGAAATCACGGCTAGATCTTGAAGAACCACGGCCGTGGAACTCAAGAACAAGCCGTGGTTTAGGCTGTCGATGAGGTTTCTCACACTCTCAGGGTCCAATCTGTTTACGATTGATCTATCATTATCTAAGCCACAACTATCAACCCTTCACCTTAGAATTGCTAAAAGGTTTTAGCCAATAATCATAGTCATTGAATCAAATATCAAATTAAGAAGAGAAAAAGTGTAAACCCTCGAAAACTCTATAAAAACCAAACAATCAATCTCAAATCCGAACAACAAGGTATTGTGTTTAATGAATGTGGAATATAGAACAAGAATCCTCACAGCAATCTTAAGGAACAACGAAGAACGAAGTGTCAATCCGTCTCCAAAGCAAACCCTAAGAAAATCTCGAAGTACACAATCTTCAATCTTGCATCTTTCTTAAGCCACGATCCAGAAACTCCAATCCTTCGTCTCAATCCTCAATACAGAATTGCAGGTGAAGGTAAAATGAAACCCTAAGTGACCGTCCTCGAAACTCACTTCTCAAGCCTTCTTATAGAGCGAAATAGGGTTACGAGAAAAGCCCAATAACCGTCGTTGACGTGGCAAATATGACACGTCACTTCGTCATGGAATTCACGGTCTAGTACAAGTTTCCACGGCCGTGGTTTAGGGCGTGGAACTTTCTGTTGTGCTCCAAAATCACTCTCCACGATCTCACTGCATAACCACGGTCGTGGTTTAGGTCGCGGAACTCCCTAGCCTTCGTTTTGCCTTTGTTTCGTGATGTTCTTCACTCATGCTCCTTCCTTAGCTTCTCCAAAGCATCTCCTTGCCATTTAGCATGATCAAATACTCCTATCCTTCCACATTATACTCCAATTCAAGCCTTTATTCACCTATCAACAAAACAAGGCTTGTGTAGATCTCTATATCGACAAAATAGGTAAAAGTGCTCATAAATGCTTCAAACTCATATCCATGTACCCATCTAATAAGGAAAAACAATCAAAACAAGTGCCTAAAATATAGTCATATTTCATGCTAACAAAATACCCCATACTTGTCGCTTGCTTGTCCCCAAGCAAGGTTTTCAAAAGCTTAGAACATAAGGTAGAATGAAATATGAATGCAAAACAAAACAAAACAAAACAATCTTTTTGGTAATGTGCTTCTAATTAATAGATCATCCTCAAATCTTGCTTCATTCATCCTTGAAAACGTTCATACACACAAACTAAAATATGCAAAGCAAAGGAACATCATAAATTGCATAAACTTCAAGACAAACATCATAACCTTCAAGCATTGTCAAAATCAAACATGTGAAACTTCAATTTAGATCACCAAGTCAAATAACATTCTTATGATCTCAAGGACTTTCAAGTGAGGTCAAGAATACGGAAAGGGGTGGGAAACTTGTTAGGGGATGTGGTGTTTGAATCCGGGAAGAAGGAACGACACAAACTCTTTTTCTTTTTGCAATTTGAACTATCACCTTTTTGAGAGCTTTGCTCCTCATTTTAGCACAAAATTTCCTTTCGACTTTACTTTTGGAAATATGGACAGCGGTGCACAAAAACCGAAGCCTAGGAGACCGGCATTTCTCAATTTCGAGATGTCTCAAACCCTTGATGCACATACCATAATCCGTTAGGAATATCGCTCAATCCGACTTTGGCAAGACACAAACATCCGGCTATGTGAATGGTGCCGAGTTACTCATCATCATGATTGACTTCCCCAAACCTATTTTCCTACACTTTAAATTCAAACAATTGCTTTCATGGCCCTCCCACATCAAACATGCCAAAATCAACTCTTCCTAAATCCCGGATAGGTAAAGGAGGCAAATATTTTCATTGAGGGGCTAAATGATCAAAGAAAGAAGTAAGAAAATCGAGGTGCCTTAATCATCTCATAAAGAAGTATAAGAACTTACATTGTGATTTCAACCTTCATTTCTCAATATGATTTAGATAAAACTTTCACATTATGAAACTTGCAAGAAAGGATAAACAACATACTCAATCTCTTCACAATTCATAATACAATTCAAGAATACAATTGTCATCAAAAACTCATTCCACAAGTAGATTTATCATAGAAATCATCTCTAATCTTAGAAGCACAAAAATTTTCAAAATTTTCAAACTTTTATGGGTTTTTCAAAGCTTTTCAATGCAATGTAATAATGAAACGTGTGACAAATAAAAGAAACATGCAAGTGTTCATAGACATAAGCAAACCAAAGTCAATCGAGTTATTACAAACGAGAGTCACACCCCACCCCATACTTGACATACACATTGTCCTCAATGTTCAAGAGAAATAAAGAAAAGAAAAGAAAAGAAAAGAAACAAAGAAACTCACTAATGGTGGTGAAGTGGCTCAAAGCATCCATGGAGATCATTGTGAAGATGGTGGTGGGTATGGAAAGAAGTCGGAGCTGAAGGGACGCCCAAACTGCTGTCGGTACACATCTCGTAGTATCCTGGCGTTCTCCTGCCGATCCACTTCATGAGCCTTCTGTTGGACCTCCAAGTCTCCTACTCTCCTCGAAAGGTCATCCACCCAATCTGGTAGCTGCGAATACCAAGCTGGCGGCTACCCATACCATGAAGGCGCATCCTGAGGAAGTGTCTCTGCAGCCGGTGGATGATCATACCATGGAAGAGGAGCTCCCATCCATGACGGCTGCGAATACCAAGCTGGCGAAGTCTCCATCTACGTTGGCCTCTCACTCTCACTAGCCCGGTGTGAGGAAGAAGAACCAGAAGGTCTAGACTGGCGGGGAGATCTCCTGGGCGGCTCCGGGAAGTCGGCCGGCTGATCCGGGAATGTGCCAAAGTCATGCTCAGCGCCTCTTGCATCCTGATCATCTCCTCCTCCCATCTCCTCATCATCATCTTCAGCTGGAACCTCATCAGGCACGTATGGAGGAGCTACTAGTCTATTGGCATGCATCGGTACAAAAGTCTCCTTCCAGTTGTGACGGCCTAGCATGATAGAGTACTCTGGAAGCCATGGAATGCCCCTACCACCTCTCTCCTCCCAAGGCATGGTTGCGGTAGGTGAAGCACGGTGGCGGGGAAAGATGATCCCTCTAGTCATAAGTCCATTGAGACCCAAAGGTCTCGTCGCTATCCTAGTGCAAGGGAGTAGTCAATGCCTAGCTGGTTGGCGATGTGAGTCACCATACCTCCATAACCTATATTCCCGGCCTTTTTGTTCTTCAACTTACTAATGGTAGAGGCAAGTAGGGTGGCACAATCTGCGGAAGTACCGGTGAGCATGCAATAGAGGAGGAAAAGTTCATCGGTCTTAATCTTTTGTGGTGTTTCGGTCCTAGGGAAAAGGCATTCGGAAAGGACTCTATGGGCTATCTTCAAGGCTAAGTGGTATATGAGTTTAGCCTTAGTGTCAGCCGGTTGCCAACGATCCTCACTAGCATAGATCATAGCAATATCTTCCCAAAAGTCTTTAGCATACACTCCCCCGGGAAACCTTCCATTAAAACTCTCATGAAATCCAAAGAAGGTTCCAAACTGAACTATGGAGAACTCATAGTTTTGCTCCATCAAACTAAAAGACACCGTTCGGTTAACGGCGCTATGCTCAAAGGAAGTTACAAACTCCCTCGTTATCTCCTCATAAGCATCTTCCCTAATGGTGGAGAAGATGATCAATCCGGATCTATCCAAAAGCCAAGTCAAGTCAGTCACTACATTGAGCTCTTCAAGCTCCTCTAGAACAAGGTACCTAGGTCCTATTATCGGTCTCTTTGAAATCCTTTCCATGGCTCCTTCATAACCCTCATGGATTCTAGAGATTCTAGGAGGTGGTGGTGATGGTGGTTTACTAGGAAGGGGTTGGGAAGAAGAGGAACTATCGCCTTTCTGCTTCTTGTTTCTACTAGACTTTCTCCTTAACATTTTCACTCAAAACAGAAAAATCCACGGTCTGTTCTTGAAATTCCACGGCCGTGGAAATGTACGGACCTGTGGAATTGGTCTATCTCTCTCAAACTTCAGCAAATTCACACCAAATTCAACAATCACAGCCCTAGACTACTTCTAATTCCAATTTTGTTAAGTTCTCCTATAATCTTGCAAGAAAATTGAACCAAATTGACCAAGAAGAGAATAGAGAATAAAACCTAGATTTGGATTTGAAAAATCCAAATTCCTTCCCCATTGTGGATTGTTCATTCATTTTGTTGCTTGGATCTTGTAGAGGATTGAAAATGCTCTAGTTTTGGTTGAAGAATCGCTTGAATCGGACTCCGGATGAGGAATTACGGGAGAGGGGAAGTGGTCGGCGATTTGGGCGTGGTTCTGGGCGTGGTTGGTGAAGGTGAGTGTGTTTTTGAGAAGGAAAGAAGGTTATATAATGCCCGTAAATTTTTGGAAAACCACGGTCACTCGAGGTGTTCCACGGCCGTGGTTTTGTACGGACACCGTGGAATTTTCTGATTTGTGTCAAAATTTGGAAAATTACAGCCATATGTTACTTCCATGGCCGTGGTGTTGGGCGTGAAAGTCTCTGTTGTGTGCCAAAGTTCCAAGTTTCGTCAATTCTTTCCTACTTTTTCTTCCTTCCTTTGCTCATTCCTTATTCCTGACATCCAAAAACACAACATACCAGAAGGTATCGAGGGGAAAACGAACAAACCACACCTAACCTAAACTAATCTAATAAAAAAGAAAAACAACAAAAAACGATAATGCAATACCTTGGGTTGCCTCCCAAGAAGCGCTTTGTTTTGGGTCCGTAGCTAGACCGTTCATATGTTCAATTGAGGACAATCGGAGCGATTTCCTCAACTGGGAGCTCCGGTGAGTACTTCTTAAGTCTTTGGCCATTCACCTTGAAACTTCCGCACTTCTCACCCCATACTTCAACTGCGCCATGGGGAAAAACACGTTTAATCAAATATGGTCCAGTCCAACGAGATTTAAGCTTACCTGGGAAGAGTCGAAGTCGAGAATTGAAGAGGAGAACTTGATCTCCTTCTTTAAGGTCTTTTGGAATGATATGCTTATCATGTCAACGCTTCGCCCTTTCTTTGTAAATCTTGGCGTTCTCACATGTGTTCAAGCGGAGCTCTTCTAGCTCGTTAAGGTCTAAGAGGCACTTCTCTCCCGCTTCCTTCATGTTGAAGTTCAACCACTTCACAACCCAATACGCCTTGTGTTCCAACTCTACCGGGCAATGACAAGACTTCCCATACACAAGGTTGTATGGTGTTGTACCTATGGGAGTCTTGTAAGCTGTCTTATACGCCCATAATGTGTCATCTAACTTCAAAGACCAATCCTTCCTTGTCTTTGATACCGTCTTCTCAAGGATGCCCTTGATCTCTCTATTCGAAATCTCTACTTGACCACTTGCTTGTGGATGGTAGGGAGTGGCGATCTTGTGAGTCACCCCATACTTAGCTAGTAGAGCTTTGAATCGTCGGGCAATGAAGAGTGAACCTCCGTCACTAATGATGGTCCGTGATGTCCCAAACCTTGGGAAGATAGTTCTATTAAAGAACTTGACAATAACCATGGCATCATTAGTTGGAGAGGCAATAGCTTCAACCCATCTCGAAACATGATCTACAGCTAGAAGTATGTATTGGTTTCCGCAAGATAATGGGAATGGTCCCATGAAATCAACTCCCCAAACGTCAAAGATTTCCACCTCTTAAATGTTGTTAAGAGGCACCTCGTTTCTCCTAGAGATATTTCATGTTCTTTGACAAGCATCGCAACAAGAAACAAAGGTTTGCACATCCTTAAATAAAGTAGGCCAAAAGAATCCGGATTGCAATACCTTAGCGCTAGTTTTATTGGAACTAGTGTGTCCTCCACAAGGAAGTGAATGACAATGACGAATGACAATGACGAATGACACTTTGCATTTCGTCTTCCGGCACACATCTCCTAATGATACCGTCGGGATATCTCTTGAAGAGTAGAGGTTCATTCCAAAAGTATTGCAGGACATCCCTAATGAACTTCTTTCTTTGTGCATAGGATAGTCCGGGAGGTATTTCCTGGCAAACCAAATAATTTACAATATCAGCAAACCAAGGTTCGTTACCTCTAGAAATCTTGTCGATGCACTCTTCCATGATGTGTAAGTGCTCATCCAGGAAGGAGTCATCAATGGGTAGGTCGTCGCCGTCGGTGTGTGTTAGACGACTTAGATGATCCGCTACAGAATTTTCGGAACCTTTCTTGTCCCGAATCTCTAGATCAAATTCTTGAAGAAGAAGAATCTATCTAATCAGCCTTGGTTTTGCATCCTTCTTGGCGAGCAAATACCGTATTGCTGAGTGGTCTGTGTATACAATTACCTTCGCTCCTACAAGATAAGAACAAAAGTTTTTAAAAGCATATACAACGGCTAATAATTCCTTTTCAGTTGTGGCGTAGTTGAGCTACGCTTTGTCTAGCGTCTTGCTAGCATAGTAGATGGCATGAGTGCGGCCTTCCTTCTTTTGTCCCAGAACCGCTCCAACAGCTACGCCACTTGCATCACACATAACCTCGAAAGGAAGACTCCAATTCGGAGGTTGCATTATCGGGGCTGAGATGAGAGCTTCTCTAATCTTATAGAAAGCATCTAAACATTCCTGCGAAAAGTCAAAAACTGTATCCTTCATCAATAGATTAGTTAGCGGTTTCGAAATCTTAGAAAAGTCTTTGATGAATCTTCTATAAAATCCAGCATGTCCTTGGAAACTTCTTATCCCCTTTACCGAAGATGGAGGAGGAAGTTGCTCTATAGTCTCTATCTTAGCCTTATCAACTTCGATCCCTCTATTAGGGATCAAGTGTCCTAGAACAATGCCTTCCTTAACCATGAATTGACACTTCTCCCAATTAAGAACAAGGTTAGTGTCTTCACACCTATGCAACAAAAGGGAAAGGTTAGTGATAACACGATTTATGACTTACTTTTAGGTAATCATTTAGATAGATTTCTCACTCATTCATGCATGGTTTAACACTAGTTTACAACGTTTTGCACTCAATTCATGTATTTTGTCGAGATAGACGTCTACACAGACTTGTACGTGTTTTATAGGTATTTTTGGAGATTTAGGAGCTAAAACGATGCGTTTGAGAATCGTTCATCAAGATGACACACCCTCGGACTCATTAGGATGCAAACTAGAACCTAACGAGGACTCATGGAACCTTGCCAACACAAGCCATGCACCAAATCACGTCTTAATGATCCAAGGCGAAGTTTCTGGAGCAAATCACGGTTCACTGGCACAAACCACGGCCGTGATTCTACCCGTGGATTTTGCCAGATTCTTGTGACAGCTGTGCCACGACTCTCATGGCCAGCTCATGCAAAATTTGTTATAAAAGTGGTCCTTCATTGGCTGAGAAGGGCATCTTGGAGCAGCTCTCCATTATCAAAAATCCTCCAATCAAAAATACTCTCAACAAGAAGTCTTTCAAGGAAGGAAAGTGTCAAAAAGGAAGAAGAAGAGCTCCATTGAAGAGGAGAAGAAGAACACACACCATTACCACACCTTGATAGTTTTTGAAGAGAAGAATTCCGGATTCTATTTCTAGAGTTGTATGAACCATTTGAACCTTCTTTAAGAAGGATTGTGAGTTACTCTAATTCTATTTTCAGCTTGGTTTTGTTTAGTTCACTTGTTCATCTCTTTTCCTTCATCATCTTGCAAATGGATGTCATGATTTTATGTTTGTTTATTTCGATTTCTATTATGAACGTTGTAGGCTAAATAGATGTGGTTCTAGGGTGAGGAAAGGATGGTTATGGCTAAGACTATGATAGGATAGACTTAGATTTCCCTTGGATGACTTGTGTGCATAAACGTAGCTGCTGTTAGGAATCACGGGTAGTTCTTGCCAAACCACGGCCGTGGAAAGATAGAACAAACCGTGATCTTACCTGATTCGATGGATCTAGCCTTAGATTGTTAGAATGTTGAAATCCTAAGTGTTTGTTGAGTTAAATCTATCCTAGGGTGACCTAGTGTTAGCAACTAAGTGTTGGGAGAGACTTATCCGGTAATCCTTGCTCTTAGATATCAAAGATGACAAACCTTAGGTAGTGGTGAGCCTCATAAGCTGCCATTGGATTTAGTGTGCTAGGATGGTTGTTTAGAACTAACCCTTCCGAGACTTACCCGGTAAGGATAGGTTAGATCTCTAGGTAACAATCCGGTTTGTGTAGAATTCCTATCCTTAGGATCTTAGAGACTTACCCGGTAATGAGACCTTAGGAATGGACTAGTGGATCATGAGACCTACCCGGTAATTAATCCCAATCTAGAAACACTTAACCCCAACACATAACATAGTTAATCCAAGGAGAGAATGATAACTTGAGTCCTATGCCATAACCGGAACTTCTAACCCCTAGAATCCGTCTTTCTTTTCTTTGATCTATATCTCGTTTTTAGCTTGTTTCTTCGAATTGAATTGTTAGCTTAGTTGATTGTTCACTTTGCATGAATTGTGATCTTTGATTGATCACCAAAAATCAACCAAAAACATTGAGATTTTTCATTTCTTTGTTTCTTTCTCTTTTCTTTATCTAGATCTTCACTAGACTTAATCACTAATTGAATCAATCTCACCTTAGTCTTTGTGTTCGACCTCGGAATACTATCCCTACTACAAACATCCCGTACACTGCGGGTTTCGCTAGGTAGTTTAGGATTTAGTTCGAGTTATAAATGTAAAGCTTTTTGTGCTACATCCTAGCATGAACAAGTTTTTGGCGCCGTTGCCGGGGACTAGGTCTAGATTGAGTCTATTTTGTGATTGTTATTAGTGTAGATCTTTCTTGTTGCTTTTGATCTCTCTTTGGTGTATGTTTTTGCTTTTCAGGACATCTCTTACTCTTTAGGTGTATGCGAAGATCTCGTGGCAAGGATTTAGCTCCATTCGATCCCGAACCGGAGAAAACCCTTAGATCTAGATCCAAGAGTATTAAAAAGGGAAAAGAGATGGCTGGAAGAGATCTCCAAGCTGAATTGGATGAAGCCTTAGAGCAAATAAGGCTAAGAGATGAGCTCTTGGAGGAAGAAAGGAGACTTGCCAATGAGAGGCAAGAAGCAACTAGGAGAGAGATTGATGAGATTAGGCAAGCCCTTGTACAAGGGGAGCTTAATCGTCAACAACCTCCACCTCCTCCACCACCGGTGGTGCAACCGCAACCGGCGGCTAATGTTAGGGTTGTTCCCATTGAGTTTGAGGAGCCACAAACCCTAGGGAGACGTATGGATCCGGCACAAAGAGCACACCGTCCGGGTGTGAACTTAGGAGATCCTGCAGCCCACAACTACGAGCTCCGCCCTCAAGTTCTACAAATGATCCGGCATAATCAATTTGGAGGGATGGAAGGAGAGTCTCCTCATCAACACTTGATGAATTATGAGATCTTGATGGAGACTCTTAGACCGCCAAGATTGGAGAGCAACAACCATAAGCTTAGAGCTTTCTCCTTCTCTCTTAAGGATAAAGCTTTGGCTTGGTATCAATCTATTCCACAAGGGCGAGTTGGTACTTGGGAGGAAATGACAACCGAGTTTTTGACTAAGTTCTTCCCACCTTCCAAGACTACCGAGTTAAGAGGGAAGATCAATGCCTTCGTGATGAAGGATAGAGAGAGTTTGTTCAAGTCTTGGGAGAGATTCAAAGATCTTCTCCTAGATTGTCCGCACCATGGCATACCGAAAATTGAGCTATTGGAGATCTACTTCAAAGGACTTGATGAAGATAGCCAATTCAAGCTCCAATCTCTTTCCGGTGGAACTTTTATGGAGAAGCATGTAGATGAGGCTTGGGAGTTTGTTGAGAAGCAAGCTCTAGTGATTGAGAAATACTCCCATAGGAAGAGTGAAGGGAGAAAGGCGGGAGCATATGAGGTGAGTGAGGTCACCATGAACAATTTCAAGCTTGACGCCATCAACAATGAATTGAAGTCCTTGAGGGAGTTGTGTGCTACAACTTTGAAGAACCAAGCAACTCCTCAAGTGCTTCCACAAGCCAACTTGTCTTCCAAGGAGGAGGATGTGAATTATATAGGAAGGGGCAACTTCAACAATTATCAAGGCCCAAGGAACTTCAACAACAACCGGCAATTCAACAATTACCGGCCCAACCACAACCATCCCGGATTTTCTTACTCTAACCCAGATGGAGCCTTGAACCCTCCCGCTTCCACAAGCACAACTCCACCACCAAGAGCTTCACAAGAACCTCCACCCGGATTTACTCAACCTCAAAAGGATAGAACCGAAATAATGTTTGAGCAATTGCTTGGAAGGTTGAGTGGTCTTGAGAGCACCGTGACTTCAATCTCTAAAGCCCAAAAAGTCTTGGAAGCGCAAGTGTTCCAAAAAGCGGGTGAAGCCCATAGAGATCCGGGAAAGCTTCCCGGAAGAATCGAAGATAACCCAAGAGGCCAAGTGTTGGCTATTACAACGAGGAGTGGGTTGAGTATGAAAGATCCTTTGCCCAAGGACAATGCTAAGGGAAAGCAAGTAGTGGTAGAAGAGGGAAAGTTGCAAGAAGATGGAGGCAAGAGCAAGGATGTAGAGCCAATCTATGTGGCACCGCCTCCATACAAGCCACCACGACCGTTCCCTCAATCACGAGCAAGAGCTCGCTTGGACAATCATTTTGGTAAGTTCCTTGAACTAATGTCTAAATTGCATATTAACATTCCGTTCATGGATGCCATTTTAGGAATGCCGGCATATGGCAAGTTCTTGAAAGAGATACTCTCCAACAAAAGGAAGTTGGAGGAGTATGGGGAGATAAGAATGACCAAGAGATCCTCGGAATTGATCCAAACAATGAAGGAGGAAATGCCTCCCAAGCTAAGAGATCCGGGCTCCTTTTGTGTCCCAATTGGAGTGGGAGATGTGAAGTATGAGGCCCTTTGTGATCTTGGAGCGAGTGTAAGCATCATACCGCTTGCACTTTGCAACAAGGTTGGGCTAGGAGAGCCAAAACCGGTCAAGATGACCCTATACATGGTGGACCGTTCTATCACTCATCCGGTTGGGATTTTAGAAGACATCCCGGTGCAACTAGGAGGGTTCTATGTGCCAATTGACTTTGTCGTCTTGGACATTCCGGCGGATTATCCGGTTCCCATCATCTTAGGAAGACCTTTCCTAGCCACCTCCGGATGCCTAGTGGACTGCAAGAATGGGACTCTCTCCTTCAACATTGGAGAAGAGAACATCAAGTTCAAATTGTCCACAATGATGAAAGGGCCAACACTTGATGAGGATGTCTTCAACATAGTCGAGCAAGAAGAGTCTAGAGAAGTTGTGAGCTCGATCTTGATCAAGGACCCCTTGGAGAAGGTTCTTACCTTAAGTATGATGGAGGAAGGTGTTGAGGAGGCTTGCAATGAAGAGATCAAGGCCTTGGAAGCATTAGAAGAGAAGCCAAGAGTAGGATTTGAAGACCACGAAGAGGTGTTGAACAGCTGCAAGTTCCACGGTCGAGATTTATGTTCCACGGCCGTCAAACTCTCTGGACAACTCCGGGAAGCAGGCTTAGGAAGAACCACGGCCGTGGAAGTTGAGAAAACCGTGGTTCCAGCCGTGGTTTCCCCTGGATCAGCCCTTGATGATGATCAAGCTTCTAGGAGCCATGGAGGGTCTTCATTTACTTTGGATTCATCTCATCCAACATTATTTGGATCATCTCCAACCGATAAAGGTCCTCCTAAACTTGAACTCAAACCCCTCCCCTCTCATTTAAAGTATGCTTTCCTTGGTGTTGATTCTACATATCCGGTGATTGTGAATGCATGCTTGAGTGATGATGAACTTGCTAAGTTGTTGCATGAGCTAAGATTGCATAGGAAAGCCATTGGCTATACTATTGATGATTTGGTTGGCATTAAGCCTTCTTTGTGCATGCATAAGATAATGATGGAAGATAATCATAAACCCTCTATTGAACATCAAAGGAGATTGAATCCTATAATGAAAGAGGTAGTCAAAAAGGAAATCATTAAGTTGCTAGACGCGGGAATTATCTACCCTATTTGGGATAGTAAGTGGGTTAGCCCCGTTCATGTAGTACCTAAGAAGGGTGGGATGACCGTAGTAACTAATGAGAACAATGAACTAATCCCGACTAGGACGGTTACGGGGTGGAGGATGTGCATTGATTATAGGAAATTGAACATGGCCTCTAGGAAAGATCACTTCCCTCTCCCCTTCACTGACCAAATGCTAGAAAGGTTAGCTCAACACTCTCATTTTTGCTATCTAGATGGCTATAGTGGATTCTTCCAAATCCCTATCCACCCCGATGACCAAGAGAAAATAACCTTTACATGTCCATGGGGTACTTTTGCATATAGGAGAATGCCATTTGGGTTGTGTAATGCACCCGCCACCTTCCAAAGGTGTATGATGGCTATCTTTTCGGAATACATAGAAAATATCATGGAAGTATTTATGGATGATTTCTCTGTTTATGGTTCTTCCTTTGATAATTGCTTGGCTAACTTGTCATTAGTATTACAAAGATGTGAGGAGACAAATCTTGTCTTGAATTGGGAAAAATGCCACTTCATGGTAAGTGAAGGCATTGTGTTGGGACACTTGGTGTCTAACCGTGGCATTGAGGTTGATAGGGCCAAAATTGAAACGATAGAGAAGTTGCCACCACTTACCTCGGTGAAAGGAGTAAGGAGTTTCTTAGGGCATGCCGGTTTTTACCGGAGGTTTATTCAAGATTTCTCTAAAATTTCTAAGCCTCTCACTAACCTATTAATGAAGGATGTTGATTTTGTCTTTTCCAAAGATTGTCTTGAGGCTTTTTGTAGGTTGAAAAACGCCTTGATCTCCGCACCTATCATGCAACCTCCGGATTGGAGTTTACCATTTGAGATCATGTGTGATGCAAGCGATGTAGCCATTGGGGTTGTTTTGGGGCAAAGGAAAGATTGGCGCACTCATGCCATTTATTATGCTAGGAAAACACTAGATGATGCCCAACTCAATTATGCTACCACCGAGAAGGAGTTGCTAGCGGTTGTGTATGCATTTGAGAAGTTCCGCTCGTATCTTGTTGGAGCGAAGGTCATAGTTTATACGGATCATGCTGCGATCCGTTATCTACTCACCAAGAAGGATGCCAAGCCTAGGTTGATTCGGTGGATCCTTCTTCTACAAGAATTTGATTTGGAAATCCGGGATAAGAAGGGATCCGAGAACTCCGTGGTGGATCACCTTAGTAGACTCCCACCATTGGAACTTGAGAGAGATGACATCCCGATTGATGATTTGTTCCGGGATGAGCAATTGCAAATGGTGGAGGAATGCTTGTTCCAAGTATCTAGAGGAAGTGAGCCATGGTTCGCCGACATTGTGAACTACTTAGTGTGTGAGGAAGTGCCTCCCGGTTTGACATATGCACAAAGAAAGAAGTTCTTCAATGATGTGAGGCATTACTATTGGAGTGAGCCACTCTTGTTCAAAAGAGGCCCGGATGGAATGTTTAGAAGATGTATACCGGAAGATGAAGTAGAGAGTGTGATCCGGCATTGTCACTCCTTACCATGTGGAGGCCATGCTAGCTCACACAAAACTTGTGCAAAGGTATTACAATCCGGTTTTTATTGGCCTAACTTGTTTAAAGATGTGCAAGGTTTTGTAGCGGCATGTGATGCTTGCCAAAGGACGGGCAACATCTCAAGAAGGAATGAGATGCCCTTGAACAACATCCAAGAAGTCGAAATATTCGATGTGTGGGGTGTGGACTTCATGGGACCATTCCCTTCTTCATGTGGAAATCTCTACATCCTATTGGCGGTGGACTATGTGTCTAGATGGGTGGAGGCAATCGCCTCTCCTTCAAATGATGCCAAGGTGGTGGTGCGGTTCTTCAACCGGGTGATCTTCCCTAGGTTTGGAACACCAAGGGTGATCATAAGTGATGGAGGGAAGCACTTCACAAATAGGAACTTTGGAGCGCTTTTGACTAAGTATGGGGTGACTCATAACGTGGCAACACCTTACCATCCCCAAACTAGTGGCCGAGTGGAGATCTCCAACCGGGAGATCAAGGCCATTCTTGAGAAGACGGTCTCTAGGACGAGAAAAGATTAGGCTATGAGGCTCAATGATGCCTTATGGGCATATAGAACCGCCTTCAAGACACCGATTGGCACCACTCCTTACAAGTTGGTCTATGGCAAGTCTTGCCACCTTCCGGTGGAGATGGAGCATAGAGCTTATTGGGCCATTAAGTGGCTAAATTTTGATCTCAAGGAGGCGGAAGAGAAGAGATTGCTTGAATTGAATGCCCTTGAGGAGATCCGGTTGGATGCTTATGAGAACGCCCGGATTTACAAGGAGAGGACCAAAAGATGGCATGACAAGAGGATCATCCCCAAGGAGTTGAGTGAAGGAGATCTTGTCCTTCTCTTCAACTCAAGGCTAAGGCTCTTTCCCGGAAAGCTCAAATCAAGATGGACCGGGCCATATGTGGTGAAGAAGATCTTTCCCCATGGAGCTATTGAAATTGGAGGGGATCATTGTGAAAACTTTAAGGTGAATGGGCACCGTTTGAAGAGGTATATCCCGGGAGCTCCGGTAGATATGATTGCCCCACTTTACCTTGAGTAGACACCCCGAGTTTGGTCAAGCTAATGACCTTAAAGAAGCGCTTGGTGGGAGGCAACCCATTGGTAACATTTTCCCTTTCTTGTTTTGCTTTTGTTCTAGATTTTTCTATCTTTTTGTGTGTTTTGTCTACTTTGTGTGTGTGCTAGAGCATTAGTGGCATTGGAAGCCTTGCTTGACATAGGAATGATGATGATGAACCCCTCATCAATTATGGGTGGAGCGGACGCGGAACTTGGACGGCTAGCGGTGCCTAGCGCGGGTCCCAACGCCTTGATGAACACTTAGAGCTCTCTACCATGGTTGATAGGATCATCCAACATCGATTCACTTGAGAAATCCCAAATACCGTAGCAAACCACTTTTACATTGTGAGAACCTTCTTTCACTCTCTTTACTTCATTTACACATTAGGGACAATGTGTTTCTAAGTATGGGGTGGGGTTTGCATGATCCTTTGCATGATGAGCATCTAGGATAGTTTAAAATCTTCACATGTCTTGCATTGTACATACATATTTCGAAAATTTCAAAAAAAAAAAAAAAATCAGAAAATTTAAAAATTTTTGTGCTTTCTAGGCTTGGATATGACCCTAATGATGAACCTTGTCTTGTGAATTGGCTATGGATGGCCTCATGTGTTAAATTGATGAATGCATACGTGGACATGACGTACTTCTCTTGAATTCTATAATGATTTGTAATCATGATGTTTGCCTAGAATGGATTGAGTATCGAAAATCGAAATTACATGATAGTTCTTGCATACCATCTAGGAATGAATGAGGCAATTCATTTTCTCTACTTCTCATCTTGATCATGATTGTTTGAGCACCTCAATTGAGATAAATTTGACCCCTTTCATCCCATCCGGGAATAGGAGCATGCTAGTGTGTTGATGTGTGTGAAAAGCAAGTGTGGGGTGAAGTTGTTGATGAAAAGAATATCATGCATAAAATGCTGAATTTGTTGTGAAAGTGTAGCCAAAAATATAGGCTTGGGGACGTTGGCTTAAATGACAAGTAACTTGGTACACTTCACATAATCGGGTGTTGGTGCCTTGCCAAAGTCAAATAAACCAATAGTCCTAACGAGCTTTGGTATGTGTGCCCGGTGTGGATGCACCTCGAAAACTAAGAAAAAGCCCGAGGACGGCTAATCACCAAGGTTTCGGCTTTTGTACACCAATGCCATTGTCTCAAAAACAAGAAAAAGAAAAAGGAAAGTAAGAAAAGATAGAGAAAAATATACACTTGAGGGAAGTTGACCGAGAACAAGATTGTGGAGTTAGTTCCGTTCCCGGATTAGCATCACATAACCTAGAAATCCCCACCCAATCACTACATTTCTTGACCCTTTTATTTCACAAGACCTTATGACCTATTTGCATGTTTGTAAGACTTAGTGATTTAGATTGGATGTACTCTTGATCTTCTTGACTTCTTCATCTTTACATTTCATGCATACTTTTGAGTTAAGTACAATTGTCTTTCCATGTCTTCATTTGTTTGATGCATGATTGCTTATCCTTTGCCATGAAACATGACTTTGAAGGTGATCCAATAATAGAAGCACAAACCCAAAAAGATTTTGCCATTTTTCTGCATACATAAATCATGTCATCTCTTAGTCTATAGTTGGAAATTTGCTCGGGGACGAGCAAACCTTAAGTATGGGTATTTTGATAACACGATTTATAACTTAGTTTTAGGTAATCATTTAGATAGATTTCTCACTCATTCATGCATGGTTTAGCACTAGTTTACGACGTTTTGCACTCAATTCATGTATTTTGTCGAGATAGACGTCTACACGGACTTGTGCGTGTTTTATAGGTATTTTTGGAGATTTAGGAGCTAAAACGATGCGTTTGAGAATCGTTCATCAAGATGACACACCCTCGGACTCATTAGGATGCAAACTAGAACCTAAGGAGGACTCATGGAACCTTGCCAACACAAGCCATGCACCAAATCACGTCTTAATGATCCAAGGCGAAGTTTCTGGAGCAAATCACGGTTCACTGGCACAAACCACGGCCGTGATTCTACCCGTGGATTTTGCCAGATTCTTGTGACAGCTGTGCCACGACTCTCATGGCCAGCTCATGCAAAATTTGTTATAAAAGTGGTCCTTCATTGGCTGAGAAGGGCATCTTGGAGCAGCTCTCCATTATCAAAAATCCTCCAATCAAAAATACTCTCAACAAGAAGTCTTTCTAGGAAGGAAAGTGTCAAAAAGAAAGAAGAAGAGCTCCATTGAAGAGGAGAAGAAGAACACACACCATTACCACACCTTGATAGTTTTTGAAGAGAAGAATTCCGGATTCTATTTCTAGAGTTGTATGAACCATTTGAACCTTCTTTAAGAAGGATTGTGAGTTACTCTAATTCTATTTTCAGCTTGGTTTTGTCTAGTTCACTTGTTCATCTCTTTTCCTTCATCATCTTGCAAATGGATGTCATGATTTTTTGTTTGTTTATTTCGATTTCTATTATGAACGTTGTAGGCTAAATAGATGTGGTTCTAGGGTGAGGAAAGGATGGTTATGGCTAGGACTATGATAGGATAGACTTAGATTTCCCTTGGATGACTTGTGTGCATAAACGTAGCTGCTGTTAGGAATCACGGGTAGTTCTTGCCAAACCACGGCCGTGGAAAGATAGAACAAACCGTGATCTTACCTGATTTGATGGATCTAGCCTTAGATTGTTAGAATGTTGAAATCCTAAGTGTTTGTTGAGTTAAATCTATCCTAGGGTGACCTAGTGTTAGCAACTAAGTGTTGGGAGAGACTTATCCGGTAATCCTTGCTCTTAGATATCAAAGATGACAAACCTTAGGTAGTGGTGAGCCTCATAAGCCGCCATTGGATTTAGTGTGCTAGGATGGTTGTTTAGAACTAACCCTTCCGAGACTTACCCGGTAAGGATAGGTTAGATTTCTAGGTAACAATCCGGTTTGTGTAGAATTCCTATCCTTAGGATCTTAGAGACTTACCCGGTAATGAGACCTTAGGAATGGACTAGTGGATCATGAGACCTACCCGGTAATTAATCCCAATCTAGAAACACTTAACCCCAACACATAACATAGTTAATCCAAGGAGAGAATGATAACTTGAGTCCTATGCCATAACCGGAACTTCTAACCCCTAGAATCCGTCTTTCTTTTCTTTGATCTATATCTCGTTTTTAGCTTGTTTGTTCGAATTGAATTGTTAGCTTAGTTGATTGTTCACTTTGCATGAATTGTGATCTTTGATTGATCACCAAAAATCAACCAAAAACATTGAGATTTTTCATTTCTTTGTTTCTTTCTCTTTTCTTTATTTAGATCTTCACTAGACTTAATCACTAATTGAATCAATCTCACCTTAGTCTTTGTGTTTGACCTCGGAATACTATCCCTACTAAAAACGTCCCGTACACTGCGGGTTTCGCTAGGTAGTTTAGGATTTAGTTCGAGTTATAAATGTAAAGCTTTTTGTGCTACATCCTAGCGTGAACAGTTAGCAAGACAATGATCAAATGAGGAACTATAAATTGAAAAGTCATCCATAAAAACCTTCATGATTTCCTCAATATACTCTGAGAAGATGGCCATCATACACCTTTGAAAGGTGGCTGGAGCGTTGCAAAGTCCGAATCCTCCTATAAGCAAACATACCCCATGGGCACGTAAATATGGTCTTCTCTTGATCGTCCGGGTGAATCGGAATCTGAAAGAAACCACTATAACCATCAAGGTAACAAAAATAGGAGTGTTGTGCTAACCTTTCAAGCATTTGATCTATGAATGGTAGGGGGAAGTGATCCTTCCTAGTTGCATTGTTCACCTTGCGGTAGTCAATGCACATCCTCCAGCCCGTCACGGTTCTTGTTGGAATGAGCTCGTTGTTCTTGTTGGTCACAAAGGTCATTCCTCCCTTCTTTGGAACGACTTGAACGGGGCTCACCCACTTGCTATCGGAGATAGGATAGATGATACATGTGTCAAGTAACTTAAGGATTTCCTTCTTCACGACTTCCTTCATTACCGGGTTTAACCGTCTTTGAGGTTTTCGTGAAGGCTTGTAATCCTCCTCCATTAGAATCTTGTGCATACATAAAGATGGTTTAATTCCTACAAGATCCTCTATGGTATAGCCTAAAGCTTTCCTATGTTTCCTCAACACATTCATAAGTTTCTCATGTTCATCTTCCTTTAAATCGGAACTAACAATGATGGGATAAGTAGAATTAGTTCCAAGAAAAGCATACCGAAGATGTGTCGGAAGTGGCTTCAATTTCAAAGCAATTGGTGCCTTTGATGTGTCTTGAGGCGTGCTTGATGCTTCCTTAGGAGTCTCTAAGGATGTGGGAGGCGTGGAAAAAGACTCAAGAGTTTTTGTGGAAAAGAGGGAATTGTTCTCTGAATTACCCAAAATTACGGCACACTTGTTACTTTCACGGCCGTGATTTTGGGCGTGGAACTCTCTGTTGTCCTCAAAATAACACTCTACGGGATGTTTTGGTGAAACCACGGCCGTGGCTTCTTCTATTTTCCAAGCCATCATAGAATTTCTCGAACTCTTCATCATGTACTTCTTTTAGCTCATCCAAAGCTTCAATCTCAGCATTGCAATCCTCTTCTTCTCCCTTTTCCATGATGCTCATGGTTATAACCTTTTGTAATGGATCCTTGAATAGGATCGAACTTACTTCTTCTCTAGATGGCTCTTCGTCATAGATGTTGAACATATCCTCTCCAAGTGCAGGCTCTTTCACCAAAGTTGAGAGAACAAATTTAACCTTCTCTTCTCCTACATCGAAGGCTAGTCTAGCGTTCTTGCAATCCACCATACAACCCGAGGTTGCAAGAAACGGTCTCCCGAGTATGATCAGGACCGGACAATCTGTAGGAATGTCAAGTACAACAAAATCTATGGGAATGTAGAACTTACCGAGATTGACTGGGACGTCTTCAATGATGCCGACGGGCCGAGTTATGGATCGATCCGCCATGTACAACGTCATCTTCACCGGTTTAGGTTCACCTAAACCGATCTTCCTACACAAAGCAAGTGGGATGATGCTTACGCTTGCTCCCAAGTCACAAAGAGCATCATATGTGACTTCTCCAACTCCTATTGGAATGCAAAATGACCCCGGATCTCTCAGCTTTGGGGGCATCTTTCAGTCATTGTTTTGATGAGCTCCGAAGATTCCGAACTTATCTTGACTTCTCCAAAGTCTTCTAGCTTCCTCTTGTTAGAGAGGAGCTCTTTCAAGAACTTCCCGTAAGCGGGCATACCTACAATTGCATCAATGAAAGGTATGTTAATATGCAGTTTGCTCATGAGTTCAATGAACTTACCGAATTGCTTGTCTAGACGTGCTCTTGCTCTAGATTGCGGGAATGGTAGAGGAGGTTTGTAAGCTAGAGGAGGAACATAGACATCTTCCTTCTCCTTCTCCTTATTCTTTGCTTTCTCAGCTGGGACTTCTACAAACTTGGGTTGCGGATCGGTGGTTGTTACACCACTCCTAGTAGTGATTGCCATCACCCTTCCTTTCGGGTTGTCCTCCGTCTTCCCGGGAAGCTTTCCTTGGTCTCTAGGAACTTCTCCGGCCTTGCTAAACACTTGGTTTTCTAAGGCTTTTTGTGCCTTATCAACTGAAGTGATGTGATTCTCCAATCCTTGGAGCTTTCCTAGGATTGTCTCCATCATAGCATCGTGTTTGTCCTTCTCCGGTTTGCCCGAGCCATTCGATGTTTGACCCTGGCTTTTCAAAGGAGTAGAAGAAGATGGAGGTGTTAAAGCATTTTTAGCATGGAAATAGGGATTACCTGGATTTTGTTTGTTGGATCTCCAATTAGTGTTGTTGGAGTTCCTATTGTTATTGTTCCAGTTGTGCCGGTTATTTTTCCGGTAATCATTCCTATTGCCTTGGTGGTTGTCTCTCCCTAGGTAGTTGGCCTCTTGCTCCTTCGCCTTTTGAATGCTAGTTTTTATGACTTCCTTCAACTCTTTGATCTCATTGTTGAGGGAGAGTATTTGAGTTTGTGCAGCTTGATTCAACTTAGCTCCCGGATCCCCTTGATTCCGGTTATTAGGATCCACCTTCCGGTGGGAATACTTCTCAATCACTTGGGCTTGCTTCTCAATAAAGTCCCAAGCGTCATCTTCTCTCATGTCCATAAATGAACCACAAGAAAGAGATTGGAGCTTGAATTGTGTTTCCACATCCAACCCCTTGTAGTAGATCTCCAATAATTCCAGCTTTGAAATGCCATGGTGTGGGGAATCCAATAAGAGATCCTGAAACCTTTCCCATGATTGAAACAAACTTTCGTTATCTTTCATAGAAAATGCATTAATCTTACCTCTCAACTCCGCCATCTTGGATGGCGGAAAGAATTTGGTAAGGAACTCCGAAGATAGATCCTCCCAAGTGTTAAGTGTTCCAGTTGGCAGATCTTGATACGAAGACAAAGCCTTGTCCTTCAAAGAGAAGAAGAACGGCTTGATCTTGTAGTGGTTGTTGACAACCCTCTTCGGCTTCAATGTCTCCCAGAGAATCTCGAAATTCTGCAAATGTTGGTGTGGAGATTCAGCACTCGTTCCACCAAACTGACTTTGGCGAACCATGGTAATCACTTGCGGGCTAAACCCGAAATCCTGGACGTCTTCACCTCCGAAATTCACACCTAGACGGCGTGGTTGCTGAATTGGATCCATCCTTTGTCCAAGGGTTCGTGGTTCATCCCCTCCATCAGCAACTCTCACATCTCCAACGGGAGTGGGAGGGTTAACGTGTGGTCTAGGATTATCACGAACTTGACCGACTAGTGGTGTAATATCCTATAGGTCCGGCATCTCATCATCGTCGGATGATTCATTTCTAATGGACTTAGGTTTCTTGACCTTCTTGTTCTTAGCATCATTCATCTCCAACTTCATGTCTAGCATCATAGCCTTGAGCTCATCTATCTGGAATTGATGACGTTGCAATTCTTCCATACGAGCTTTCTCACTCAACTTGAGTTGAAGTTGAGCTTCATCCAAATTCGCTTGGATATTTCTCTCATTGTTTTCAGCCATCTTTTTCTCTTTCAACTTTCTTCTCAAAGTTTTCTCAAGTTGTGGATCAAAAGGAACTAGATCTTTGGTAGATCTAGTCTTTCGCATATACCTAAAGAATATGCAAAAATCACTCAAAAAGACTAATCAAATCACAAGAGTAAAAGCTTCCAAGCTCGACAACCGAAAACCGAAATTGGTCTAGACCAAATCCCGGGCAACAACGCCAAAAACTTGTTCGCCTCAAAGTGTGCATGC
The DNA here is from genome assembly GCA_033239125.1 of Fagopyrum homotropicum. Lineage (NCBI taxonomy): Eukaryota > Viridiplantae > Streptophyta > Magnoliopsida > Caryophyllales > Polygonaceae > Fagopyrum > Fagopyrum homotropicum. The sequence goes on from BSWB01000005.1 coordinate 69,524,516, forward strand.
AAATATATTTTAAATTATAAAACTGAAATCAAAGCAAACGAACCCGCGGTCTACGGATCGGCGTAGTAAAGTAAGAGTTCTAGAGTATCGAACTCAGGGATTTTGGGGATCAAATTCAGTTCACTAATTATCGAGCAAGTAAAGTATAAGCTTTGAAAATATATTGGGAAAACAACAATCCTAAAGATCCAGGTATTCAATTGTGGCAATTGATTCAAGATATTCTATAGATATAAGGATAGAGTCGAGATTGCAACTGTATAACTAATGTAAGGTTGAGTACGGTGAAGTTCCAAAACCCTATATAACTAACGTAAAGATACTCTTTATAAAGGTTGTTGAGGCTGCAGTATAGAAAGGATCTAAGGACAAGAATTACTCTCAAATACCCATGCCCAAACCCAAGGAATCAAAGACAAATTAAAACGGTTAAGGTTGTGACACTCGAAACCGAAATAGAGGATGTTAAGTCTCACTAATACCTAGGAAAGGCAAGCCAAGGCTAGGTTAAAGCAAATCTTTAACTTTGGATTAAAGCAAAAGCAAAGGTTGTAAATCAGAGGAAATCACGGCTAGATCTTGAAGAACCACGACCGTGGAACTCAAGAACAGGCCGTGGTTTAGGCTGTCGACGAGGTTTCTCACACTCTCAGGGTCCAATCTGTTTACGATCGATCTATCATTATCTAAGCCACAACTATCAACCCTTCACCTTAGAATTGCTAAAAAGTTTTAGCCAATAATCATGGTCATTGAATCAAATATCAAATTAAGAAGAGAAAAAGTGTAAACCCTTGAAAACTCTATACAAACCAAACAATCCATCTCAAATCCGAACAATAAGGTATTGTGTTTAATAAATGCGGAATATAGAACAAGAATCCTCACAGCAATCTTAAGTAACAACGAAGAACGGAGTGTCAATCCGTCTCCAAAGCAAACCCTAAGAAAATCTCGAAGTACACAATCTTCAATCTTGCGTCTTTCTTAAGCCACGATCCGGAATCTCCAATCCTTCGTCTCAATCCTCAGCGTGGAATTGTAAGTGAAGGTAAAATAAAACCCTAAGCGACCGTCCTCGAAACTCCCTTCTCAAGCCTTCTTATAGAGCGAAATAGGGTTACGAGAAAAACCCAATAACCGTCGCTGATGTGGCAATAATGACACGTCACTTCGTCATGGAAATCACGGTCTAGTACAAGTTTCCACGGCCGTGGTTTAGGGCGTGGAACTTTCTGTTGTGCTCCAAAATCACTCTCCACGATCTCACTACATAACCACGGTCGTGGTTTAGGTCGTGGAACTCCCTAGCCTTCGTTTTGCCTTTGTGTCGTGATGTTCTTCACTCATGCTCCTTGCTTAGCTTCTCCAAAGCATCTCCTTGACAATTAGCATGATCAAATACTCCTATCATTCTACATTATGCTCCAATTCAAGCCTTTATTCATCAATAAACAAAACAAGGCTTGTGTAGATCTCTATATCGACAAAATAGGTAAAAGTGCTCATAAATGCTTCAAAATCATATCCATGTACACATCTAAGAAGGAAAAACAATCAAAACAAGTGCCTTAAATATAGTCATATTTCATGCTAACAAAGAGCAGAGAGTCCCAGACACACCTGCTACTCATGGGTCAGCTCCATGAGCGAGTAGAGGTAGAGGTAGAGAGGCTGGTACCAGCAATGCCCGAGGAGCTCCAGGCAGAGTTTTTGAGCAGAGTAGTGCTGAGGAGCCGCCAGCACCAGCTGCTACAGATACCATTCTGTTACATGGGTTACCTATTAGAGTTTTATTTGAGACGGGTGCTACGCATTCATTTATTTCTGCTGCTTGTGTTGAGCGTTTGAGTTTGTCTACCATAGAGGAGGCACCCTTTACTATAGGGTTACCTGATGGTAGTAGGGTTAGAGGTACCCAGAAGATACATAGTTGTCCCCTAAGCTTAGGAACTCGTGTGTTACTTGTTGACTTCTTAGTCATGCCTCTGATGCGTGAAAAAGTCATATTAGGTATGGATTGGATGCGTAGACACCGTGCGGTGTTATATGTGGGTAAGAGAACTATTACAGTCTCTACCGACATAGGTCCGATAGAGGTCTTCCGGGGTTGGGACCTTGGGAAGACAGGTTTTGTCATCAGTGCAGTACGAGCATCTACACCGATTGCACAGGGATGTGATGCCTTCTGGTGCTACGCCATGAAGGATGGAGAGAGTTCGGCTTTGGAGGACATACCAATGGTTTGTGAGTTTTCAGACGTATTTGCAGAGCAGTCTAGCTTGCCACCTCAAAGGAGCGTATATTTTGGCATTGACTTGGAGCCTGGTACGAGACCCATCTTGAAGGCCCCATACCGTATGGCACTTGTCGAGATGTTGGAGCTGAAGAAGCAACTCGAGGAGTTGGCTGAGAAGGGTTTCATACGCCCTAGCGTTTCACCATGGGGTTCACCTGTCCTCTTCGCGTAGAAGAAGGACGGATCATTGAGACTGTATAGATTACAGAGAGCTGAACAAGGTGACCATCAAGAACAGGTATCCACTACCTCGTATTGATAATCTACTTGACCAGCTTCAGGGAACGACAGTCTTCTCCCGGGTTGACTTGCGTTGAGGATATCACCAGCTGAGGGTGAGAGAGCAAGACGTGCACAAGACGGCATTTCGTACCTGTTATGGACACTATGAGTTTGTAGTGATGGAATTTTGGGCTGACGAATGCCCCAACAGTCTTCATGGAGTTGATGAACAATATCTTCATCAACTTCCTAGATCAGTTTGTGCTAGTCTTTATTGATGACATTTTGGTATACTCTCGTAGCAGAGAGGAGCATGCCGGTCATCCGAGGACAGTTTTACAGATTTTGAGGGATAGTGAGTTGTACGCGAAGCTCTCTAAGTGTGAGTTCTGGATATATGAGGTTGCTTTCCTTGGACACATCGTCTCCGCCGACGGGATTATGGTAGATCCGACGAAGATCGAGTCTGTTGTTGCATGGACGACACCGACGAACGTCAAGGAAGTGCGTAGCTTTTTTGGCCTAGCCGGTTAATATAGACACTTTGTGGAGGTATTTTCTGTGATTGCCTGTCCACTGATGAGTCTTCTGAGGAAGACTACCAGAATCGTATGGACCGACCAGTGCGCTCAGAGTTTTGAGGAGTTGAAGAGGCGTTTGACTTCTGCTCTTGTCTTGGCACAGCCAGAGGGTTCTGATGATTTTGTGGTCTACAGTGATGCATCCAAGTTGGGCTTGAGATGTGTACTGATGTAGAGAGGCAGAGTGATTGCATATGCGTCTCGACAGTTGAAGACGTATGAGGAGAACTACCCGTCTCATGATCTAGAGTTGGCAGCGGTAGTTCATGCTTTGAAGATCTGGAGACATTACCTATATGGTGCCACATGTCAGATCTTCACATACCATAAGAGTATGAAGTACATTTTCACGCAGCGGGAATGGAATAACCGCCAACGTAGGTGGCTTGAGTTGATCAAGGATTTTGACCTTGAGAATTTGTATCATCTTGGCAAGGCGAATGTGGTAGCTGACACCTTGAGTAGGAAGACGCCTCGAGAGAAGGCGATTGCCAGATTTATTGTACAGCCTCAGCTTCAAAGGGATCTAGCCTGGCTAGAGATGGACATCCAGTTTCTTGACGAGGTTGCCTAGTTGTTTGCTTTAGAGGTTCTACCTGGTCTGTTGGATGAGATCCAACAAAAGCAAGGGACCTGCCCAACCTTGACGAGGATTAGTGAGAGGATGTCTCGTGGAGAGGCACTGATGACATGATTTATGACGTTAGTTTAGGCATTCATTTAGGTAGTTTTTCCCGTTATTCATGCATGGTTTGGCATTAGTTCGTGACGTTTACGCTTAATTCATCCTAATTGTCGAAATAGACGTCTACACGAGCTTTTGTTGGTATTGTAGGTATTTTGGAGAGCTTTAGGACTTAGTTGACACATTCGAGGATCATTCCTCATAATGGCACACTTCCGGACTTTTTAAGGAGCAAGCAAGGAGCAAAGAAGAACACAAAAGACCTTGTTGGTGCATGCCTTGCACCAATTCATGACTTGGTGATCCAAAGAGGGTTTCTGGAGCAAAACCATGACCCATAGGCAATTTCCACGCCCATGGTTTTGGCCGTGGTTTCTGTCTGCACAGCCTTGACACTTGTCACACGATTTCTTTGCCCGATCTTTGCTTTTCTTAGTTGAGTGTGGACTTGGGAAAGCCTGCAGGCTGGCTAGAGGACTGACTCTCACCATCCATTGTTGGAGGACTAGGAAGAACACAAAAACACTCTCATTTTGAGAGAAGAAGAACATCATCAAACACTAGATCTAGAATGAGATTTTGAGTGATTTTTAGTGACTTTTGTTGGGGAGCTTTTGGAAGCATTGTAACGAACGTTTTGGATCTGTGTTTGAAGGGTTGTAACTCTTGTCTAAACTCATATTCAACTAAGATTATTTGTACTTTTTCATTCCTATTTCACTTTCTTGCTATGGAAACCATGTATGCTTGCATGATGAACTTGAATCTTAAAATGCATGTTATTGGCTAAGTAGTTGTGATTCTAGGGTGATGGAATGATGGTTATGGCTTGGACTATGCTAGAATAGACTTGAATGTACCTTTGGATGACTTGCATGCTCAAATCCTAACCCCCGACCAAAACCACGGCTTGTTCTTCTTAAATCTCGGCCGTGGTTTCTCATGACCAGCCCGTGGTTTTACTCTGTTGTGCTTATATTGATGAATCTAAATGTTAGGATGTTAGATTATTGAAATCCTAGTGTTTGTTAAGCCTTATCTAGCCGAGGGTGACCTAATGCTAGCAAACTAAGTGAGGGAAGAGACTTACCCGGTAATTCCCGATCTTAGATACCAAAGATGATGAACTCTAGGTAGTAGTGAGCCTCACAAGCCGCTATTGGACTGAGTGTGCTAGGATTTTTTCTTAGGACTAGCCTTCCCGAGACTTTCCCGGTAAGGAGAGGTTTGACCCCTAGATAGCAATCCGGTTTGTGTAGAGTTCCCAACCTTAGGTTCCTAGAGACTTACCTGGTAATAGGACCTTAGGTACGGGATTAGTGGACCATGAGACCTACCCGGTGATTGATCCCATTGGAGAAACACCCTTTCCTAACATACCGCAACTTGTTTAAGGTTGATTTGAAGTTTGAGTCCAATGCCAAAACCGGAAGTCCCAATCCCTAGAATCCACTTTTCTTAATTTGATCTTACATCTTGTATTTGTGTTGCTTGTTTGTGTTGCTTGATTGATTGGTAAACTTGCATGACTTGTGATCTTTGTTGGATCACCACAAAAACCCAACCAAAAATATCATGATTTTCATTTCTTTATTTCTTTCACTTTTCTTAGACTAGATTTGCACTATCCATGATCACTTGTTTGATTTGATTTTACCTTAGTCTTCGTGTTCGACCTTGGAATACTATCCTTCCTACAAAACGACCCATACAATGTGGGTTCTCTAGGAGTTAGGAGAATATATCGAGTTATAAATTGTAAGACTTTTGTGCTACACATCTTTAGTGTAACAAGTTTTTGGCGCCGTTGCCGGGGACTAGGTCTAGATTGAATCATTGTGTGTGATTGCCTATAGTGTAGATCTTTCTTGTTGCTACACATCTTTTTTGTTGCTTTTGATCTTATTTGGTTTGTGTCTTTCATTTTTCAGGACATCTCTCACTCTTTAGGTGCATGCCAGAATCTCGTGGCAAGGATTTAGCTCCATTCGATCCCGAACCGGAGAAAACCCTTAAGACTAGATCCAAGGGCACTAGGAAGAAGAAGGAGATGGCCGGAAGAGATCTTCAAGCTGAGTTGAATGATGCCTTAGAGCAAATTAGGCTAAGGGATGAAACCTTGGAGAATGAGAGGAGACTTGTAAATGAGAGGCAAGAAGCAACTAGGAGGGAAATTGAAGAGATTAGGCAATCTTCGTCAACCACCACCTCCACCACCACCGCAGCCGGCGGTACATGTACGGAATGAGCCTATTATTATTGAGGAGCCACAAGCGCTAGGGCAACGTATGGATCTAGCCCAAAGAGTGCACCGTCCGGGTGTAAACTTAGGAGATCCCGCAACCCATGACTACGAGATCCGCCCTCAAGTGCTACAAATGATCCGGCACAATCAATTTGGAGGGATGGAAGGAGAGTCTCCTCATCAACACTTGATGAATTATGAGATCTTGATGGAGACTCTAAGGCCACCTAGATTGGAGAGCAACAACCACAAGCTTAGGGCTTTTTCCTTCTCACTTAATGATAAAGCCTTGGCTTGGTACCAATCCATACCACTAGGATGTGTGGGTACTTGGGAGGAGATGACAACCGAATTTATTACAAAGTTCTTCCCACCTTCCAAGACAACCGAGCTAAGTGGGAAGATCAATGCCTTCGTAATAAAGGATAAGGAGAGCCTATTCAAATCTTGGGAGAGGTTCAAAGACCTCCTCCTAGATTGTCCACACTATGGGATACCGAAGATAGAGCTATTGGAGATTTATTTCAAGGGGCTTGATGAGGATAATCAATTCAAGCTTCAATCACTTTCCGGAGGAACATTCATGGAGAAGAATGCGGATGAGGCTTGGGATTTTGTAGAGAAGCAAGCCTTTGTGATAGAGAAGTACTCCCATAGGAAGAGTGATGAGAGGAAACCGGGAGCATATGAAGTGAGTGAAGTCACCATGAGCAACTATAAACTTGATGCAATCAACAATGAGCTTAAGTCCTTAAGGGAGTTGTGTACCACAACCTTGAAGAATCAAGCAAGTCCTCAAGTACAAGTGCAAGCCAACTTGGCTTCCAAAGAGGAGGATGTTAACTACATGGGAAGGAGCAATTTCAACAACAACCAAGGCCCTAGGAACTTCAACAACAACAGCCGGCAATACAACAATTATCAAGCAAGTCCTCAAGTGCAAGTGCAAGCCAACTTGTGTTTGTGTTGCTTGTTTGTGTTGCTTGATTGATTGGTAAACTTGCATGACTTGTGATCTTTGTTTCATCACCACAAAAGGTGCTAGAAGCACAAGTGTTCCAAAAGGCGGGTGAGGCACGAAGGGATCCAGGAAAGCTTCCCGGAAGGACCGAGGACAATCCAAGAAGCCAACTGTTGGCCATTACCACAAGGAGTGAGTTGAGCATGACATATTGTTCGCTCTAAACGGTGTATGCAAGCTTTAATATTTATAACCCAAGAAGTATGCTTGAACAAATATGCAAACCCGTAGTGTACGGGTCAATTGTAATAAAAGCAAGAATTCTAGGGGTCAATCACAGGGACTTAAAAACAATTAAAGCAATCAAAGATGATACAAAGTGAAGTAAGGGGAAATGCAAATTTTAGGGATTAAAGCATCTAGTTGTGGTTCCGACTCAAGATCTCAAAGGATAACATGGACAATGCTGAGATTTTGCAAAGGGAAGGTGTTTCTAAGGTGGGAATAGATCACCGGGTAAGTCTCACTACTCAGTATCCCAAACCAAAGCTCATATTACCGGGTAAGTCTCAAGGTATTAAGGAAATGAACTATAAAATCAAACCAACACACCACCCAAGGGAATAGAATCAACCTTTACCGGGTAAGTCTCAGGCTAACTCAGAAAGATGGGATGAAGGAACACTCAAATCCCAATAAAGGATAAACCTTTATTACCTACACTCATGATCTTGGATAAACAAACAAAGGAATCACCGGGTAAGTCTCATCCTAGGCTTGCATTGAACCAGGAAAGGTGTAATAAGGATAGGATTTGGCAAACTTAAACTCTTAACTCAGATAAGGTTCAGGAAAGGTTCACCTCGTTCAGTTTATGTACCATCTCAGTCGAGATGCTCCACAGCTGACCGAGGTGTTCGTCGGTTAAGGTAAAGGCTCGAGCTTTCAGGGTCCTGATGGAATTAAGATCATTCTATCATCGTCTTTCCCACAACCTTCAGCCAATCACCCTAGAATCGCAAAAGAAACTTAGCCAACAATCATCATGATAACAATAATCAAATTTATGGGAAAGGAATCAATATTCGAACAAGAAAACCTTAAGAAAAAGGTCTCAATAACTTAATCAAATAACAAACAAACTGCGTTCCTCAAGTCACAGATCAACAAAGACAATAAACTAAAAGACAATCTAAAAAAGTCTTACAAACTCCTTCAAAAGCTATCTCCAACTATGATTCCTTCCTTCCTTGAACTTCAATCTTCAATACTTCCTTCAATTCTTCTTTCAAACCCTCCAGAAAATCCCTCAATTACTGGATGCTCCCAACATGGTTGAATTGTGGAAAATCCAACCCTTAATATAGGAGAATTATCTTCCAAAGGTAAAATATCTAAAAAAGATAATTTCCTATAAAATATATATATCTCTCTCTCAAAATAAATCAATCAAAAATCATATCTTCCTTCCAGAAATCCAGCAAAAAATATAAGATATCTTCTTTCCAAAAATAAAAGATCTCAGCCAAAAATAAAGATGTCGCCGGCGACAGGGTATTCGCCTCGGTCGGGACGCTCCTCAAGATCACCTTGGTCGAGGTGACACTGTAGTTGAACGAGGTGAATCCCAACTGAATGTGAAATCTCTCGAATATGGTCCAAAGTAAATCTTCTTAATCATTTCCATGCTTCATGAGGTTTTCCTTAAGCTCCAGAATGTAGCTCCAATGACTCCTTAGCTCCTTAGCTCCAATTTAATACAAATCGTGTCATTTTACCTACAATTACAACGAAACTAGGTGTAGACCTTGATTCTCGTAAAGGTAGATGAAACAACAATATGATCGCATAATATACATCCATACGTGCAGATTTATGAAGATAAAACGTCTAAACCAGCCCCTAGATATAGATTATAATACATGCTATCAAAATACCCCATACTTGTCCCTTTCTTGTCCCCAAGCAAGTTCCAAATCTTAGATACAAGATAGAATGGATTATAGGTCAGAAAAATCAATGAAAAGTATTTCAAAACATTTTTGGTGGTGTGCTCCACTCATAGATCACTGTAAGAGAATGCTTCATGGCACATGAAATCAAGATATGATCAAAACATTTTATGAGTATAAGAAAGCTGTTCATCCTTGCATAAAATCATGGAATGTATAATAAATCATATTTATCAAAATCAATCATGTGTAATCCAGTTTAAACCACCAAGTCAATTAACAAGCTCGAGGTCTCAAGTGCTTCTAAAAGAGGTCAAGAAACGTGTCAGGGTGAGATGTGTATAGGATAATGTGGTGCTAGAATCCGGGAAAAAGGATCTTACTTCACATTCTTTGAATCACAACATCTTCCCCCAATAAGCTTTGCTTATTTTACTTTACTTTTTGGGATGCATGGACAGAGGTGCACAATAACCGAAGCCTAGGAAATCAGCAATCATCAATTTCTCGAGATTCCTCAAACCCTTGATGCACATATCATGACCCGTTAGGAATATCGCTCACTCCGACTTTGGCAAAACACAAACACCCGACTATGTGAATGGTGCCGAGTTACTCATCATCATGATTGACTTCCCCAAACCTATTTGTTTCTTTCTAACACTTTTAGCCAACATCTCAACTTCACTTTCACTTGCTTTTCTTCACTTGCTTCTAAATTCCCGGATAGGTAATGGGAGGAAAATATGTATATGAGGAGCTAAGCATGATCAAGAAGAAGAAGTGAAGAGAATGAATTGCCTTAATCATGCCAGGAAGAATGTGATAGAACTCATCATGTGGTGTCAACCTTCAAATCCAACATAATTTTGATAAAAACAAAGTATTAAACATGCTAAAACTTCAAACAAAGCATTTTGCACCTTAAACATATCATAAAACTTTTTGAGCATATAAAGATTTCAAAACCAATCTGCAAACAGAATCATCATTATGGTCATATCCAGAGAGGAAGCTCAAAATCATTTCGAAAAACTCTTAGTTAAGAACCCACCTCGGTCGAGGTGTTCTGACGTCATCCGAGGTGTCTACCTTGTCCAGTCAAGAACATCCCGGTCGAGGTCAATAAAATTTTTTTTCAAACCAGTTTTCGACGTTTTTTCTTGAAAAAAAACAGCATGTATGCATGTAATGGCAGATAAACACATACAGTCAAGTAAACAGAATAGGATCATAAATATCCGATGAAGTCATACAAGCATACACACATAATGTCAAATCATACATCCAAATACCCCATACTTGGGACACATTGTCCCAATGGGTAAAATAAAAGTCTAGAATAAGTAAATTCACCGGACCTAGCTGAACTGCATAATAAATAAATAAAAGAAGATCCATGCAGCTCTAATCCTCATCAGCCGGCGGTGGTGAATGTGGAATGTAGGGATGCTGGGTAGGATCAAATGGATACCCCATCATATGCTGGAATTGAATCTCCATCATGCGGTGCTAGTAATGTTGGCTCTCTCTAATCTGATGCATCCAACTGTCAGTGTGTCGGCGCTCATTAGCAAGGTGCTGGGACATATCTATCGTCATAGCTGCATAGGAGTCAATCATCTGATCGTTTAGCTCATTGATCCGTCGGTGATCCTCTGGATCTCTGCGTCTGTGGAATTTGTGCTGAGCTGGTCGTGGTGGTGCTGCTGCCTCCTCATCTGTCGCCTCGTCATCAAGGTCGACAACTGGCACACTAGGTCCGCCGGTATCAGTACCGGTCTCCATAGCAGCTCCTCCATCAAACTCCTCATCCTCATCAACTGGTGCAACATCTCTGGCATCCTGCATGTAAGAAAACCATGCAGAAGACCAATTCTGATGGTCGAAGACTGAGAACTGAGATGACCAAAGAATGCCCTGTGGAGCTGTAGTCTCCCATGGCATAACGACATATGGTGTATTAAGACCACGAGGAACGAGAATACGTCTCGTGATCATCTCCTGATGTCCAAGTGGCTTCGCAGCCGCAACCACTGTACATGCACTCAGATCCAGACCCATGGCAGTAGCAATATGGGTCACCAAGCCTCCACAACAGATATCTCCCTTGGACTTGCCCTTGATCCTGTGCAAGTCCTCAGCTAGCATCCCTCCAAAGTCAGGAACTCCCCCTGTAACCATACAAAACATACTCAAAAGCTCCCCCTATTTGATCTTCTGGGGCATCTTAGTACGCGCCAGAAGTGTCTCATTGAATATCATATGAGCAAGATGGAAAGCTAGGTGGAAGATGATGCGCTCTCTAGAATCTCCAGGTCTCCACCTGTCACTATGCTCCACTACATGGGCTATCTCGCCCCAGTAATCTCGAGTGACGGCTCGTGAAGGAAAATCAGAGACGGTGGGGGTAAGGAAACCAAAAATTTCCCTAAAATAGTCCATTAGTACTATGTAGTTCCGGTTCAGCAACCGGTACTTGATGTTGTTCCTCTCAGGCACGTGAGTGACAGAACTCACGAACTCCATGGTCGGCTCCAAGTAGGCCGGCGCTCGAATCTCCATGAACTCCTCCAGTCCCACCATGGAGATCATCTTCCTCAAGTCCTCCACCACGTGGAGGCACTCGAAGGCAGACACATTTAAAAATCGCGGGGCTACAATGGGACGCCCGCAAATACGGTCAAAGTTGGCCTGGTGACGCTCATGGATCACCGGTATAGTAGGATGAGATGTAGAGGAAGGGGAAGAACTGATGGGTCTATCTCTCAGAACAAGCTGACAATCTGATCTACTGCTCATGACTTTTGACAGATGAACACCTCGGTTGCCCTGACAACCACCTCGGCCGAGACACAGCCGACTGGACCGAGGCAAGTGTTGTTCGATTTCACTCTCTGATTTTCAAGTTATTTCCCCCCAAATCACTACCAAATGTTTCCTATGGAGTACTTATATCCTTTTCAGCCATAATAATCGTCAACTAGAGCCAGATCTGTCCTAAATCAGTGAAAGAAAGAAGAGTTAGGGTTTTCGAACGAAATACCCAGATTCTGTAGATTTGGAGCATTTTCCTTGCTAATAGATGCTTGGAAATCGATCCTCTTGCTTCCTCCGGCGAAATCGAACCAAAAATCGTGGAAAAAGAGCAAGAAACGAGGAAACGAGGCTAGGGCACCGCCGCGGTCGAGGCTTGTTGTGGGAGGGAAAATGAGGAGAGAGAGAAAAACCATCTCGCATTTTATACCCTTCTTTGATTTTGATTTCACCTCGGTCGAGGTGGTCCCGACCGGACCGAGGTGTTTGACTGGATGTCAGACCTAGTCGCCTCGGTTGCCCCAAGAACATCTCGATCGAGGTGCTGTGACAGCAACCGAGATGTGTCTCATTCAAACTTCGTCATCTAAATATCTCGAACTTCTGTCCTTCCAGTGTAGCTCCTGAGTTGTAATCCTTCCTTAGAGAGTAATTGATTTCTGTCTAGAGGACGCCAAAAGCAAAGCAAAGCAAACTATCTAAAACTAAGCTAGAAAAAGGGAAAAGAAAGCAATACCTTGGGTTACCTCCCAAGAAGCGCTTGATTTAAGGTCGCTAGCTGGACCGTACATCATCCTTAAACAAGGTATAGCGGTGCGATCTCCTCATCCTGGACTTCCGGTCGATACTTCTTCAGCCTATGACCGTTGACCTTAAACCTTCCGCTTGTTTCTCCCCAAATCTCAACTGCACCATAGGGAAAACATTTTTCACAACGTAAGTCCTGTCCATCTAGATTTCAACTTACCTAGAAAGAGGCGGAGGCGGAAGTTGAAGTGTAGAACTGGATCTCCTTCTTTGAATTCCTTAGGAATGATATGCTTGTTATGCCATCTCTTCGTTCTTTCCTTGTAGATTTTGGCATTCTCATAAGCGTTTAAGCACAACTCTTCCAACTCATTGATGTCCAATAGTCTCTTCTCTCCGGCTTCTTTGATATCAAAATTCAACCACTTGATTGCCCAATATGCCTTGTGCTCTAGCTCAACGGGTAGATGACAAGACTTCCCATATACCAAATTGTAAGGGGTGGTACCAATAGGAGTCTTGAATGCGGTCCTATAAGCCCAAAGAGCATCGTCCAACTTCATGGACCAATCCTTCCTCATCCTAGAGACGGTCTTCTCCAGAATTGCTTTGATTTATCTATTTGAGATCTCCACATGTCCACTAGTTTGAGGGTGATAAGGGGTTGCTACCTTGTGGGTTACCCCATACTTCGATAGAAGTGCCTTAAACTTACGGTTGAAGAAATGTGTCCCTCCATCGCTGATGATGATGCGTGGTGTCCCAAAACGTGGAAAGATAGTCCGATTGAAGAACTTCATAACCACCATGGCGTCATTAGTGGGTGAGGCAATGGCTTCCACCCATCTAGAGACGTAATCAACAACTAAGAGAATGTAGAGGTTTCCTACAGATGATGAGAAGGGTCCTATAAAATCAACTCCCCACACATCAAAGATCTCAACTTCCTGAATATTGTTGAGTGTCATCTCGTTCCTTATAGACAAGTTCCCTGTTCTTTGGCATGCATCACAAGAAACAACAAACGTTTGCACATCCTTAAATAATGTAGGACAAAAGAAACCAGAACGTAATACCTTAGCGCATGTTTTGTGTGCGATAGCATGTCCTCCACAAGGAAGCGAGTGGCAATGGTGTATAACACTAGCAAATTATCCTCCGGAATGCATCGTCGAAGCATTTCATCCGGACCTCTCTTGAATAGTAGAGGTTCGTTCTAGTAGTAATGGTGTACATCCTTGGAGAATTTCTTCCTTTGAGCGTACGTCAATCCGGGCGGTATTTCCTGGCAAACAAGGTAATTAACAATATCAGCATACCAAGGCTCTTTACCATCAGAACCTTGGTGGAGCCAGTGCTCCACCAACTGTAAATGATTTTCAGAAAAACGATTTGGAAGTTTTTTGTCCTCAGTTGACAACATATCGCTTGCTGTCTTGGGCAATGTCCGAGGTGGGTAACCGAGATGTTCTTCAGATAAGAACACATCGCTTGGCTCAGAAAGTGCCTCGGTTGAGGTACTGGAACTGGGACCAAAACCTAAATTTCTTTTCTTCCCTTGAATTAGTCTCTCAATCTTAGCTCCTGGATCTGCTTCCAATGCTTTTAAGCTTCGTATATCTACATCACAAGAAACATCTATACCTTTCTCCATTAAACTAAAACTAAGAACTCTTTTGAGAGGGTCATTAATAAGGATAGAGCTCACCAATTCTCTTGATTCTTCTTCATCATAGATGTTGAAGATGTCATCCTCCAACGTCTCTCCTTTCATTGCAGCAAGCAATGCAAACTCCACTTGATCTCCACCAATGTTAAATTTCAACTTGGCGTTCTTACAATCCACATTGCAACCCGAAGTTGCTAGAAATGGCCTCTCGAGAATGATAGGAACGGGATAATCTGCGGGTATGTCAAGTACAACAAAATCTATAGGTATATAGAAATTACCTAACTTGATGGGAACGTCTTCCAAGATGCCCACGGGATGGGTAATGGAGCGATCCGCCATGTATAGCCTTATCTTCACCGGCTTGGGCTCTTCAAGTCCGATCTTCTCACATAGCTCCAGCGGGATGATGCTCATGCTGGCTCCTAGATCACACAACGCCTCATAAGTTATATCCCCAACTTGAATGGGAATGCAAAATGAACCGAGATCTCTCAATTTGGGTGGCATCTTCCCCTTCATGATTTGAATGAGCTCCGAGGACTTATATGCCATCCTTACTTCTCCAAAATCTTCCAGCTTCCTCTTCCTTGAAAGAATCTCTTTTAAAAACTTCCCATAGGCGGGCATCCCTAGAATGACATCAAGGAAAGGGATGTTAATGTGTAGTTTATTCATTAGGTCTAGAAACTTACCAAAATGATTGTCCAGATGTGCTCTGGCCCTTGACTAGGGGAATGGAAGTGGTGGTTTATAAGTAGGAGGTGGAACATAAACTTCAGATTTATCCTTCGTTTTCTGGGGCTCCACCTCGGTTGGCATCTCGACCGAAGTGTTCCTCGTCAGATTGTGGACCAAGGTGTTCTTCGTCTGTTCTGGCATCGATCGAGGTACTGGATCTGGAGTTTTTAGTCCACTTCTTGTCGTTATTGCCATAATCTGTCCCTTAGGGTTGCTCTCTGTCCTTGCTGGGAGCTTCCCTGGTTCTTGTGGCGCTTCATTCGCCTTGTTAAAGAATTGTTGCTTTAAGGCTTTTTGTGCCTTCGAAAATGAAGTCATTGATGTCTCCATAGCTTTGAGCTTGATCAAGATTGCCTCCAGTACTGCATCTTTCTTCTCTGGCTGGGACGAACTCCTTCCAAGCTCCTGACTTTTCAATGGAGTAAAAGAAGAAGAAGAGGGGTTAAAAGCATTATTAGCATGAGAGTAAGGGTTACCCGGATTTTGTTGATTAGATCTCCAATTGTTGCTGTTGGAGTTTCTATTATTGTTGTAATTGTTGCTCCGCGATCCTTGGTAGTTGTTTCTTCCTTGATATCCTCCATCTTGCTCCTTCTTCGTTTGAGCTACTAAAAGCTCTTTCAATTCTTTTACTTCTTTGCTAAGCGAGGTAAGTTGAGCTCCATTTGATGATGTGTCCTGGAAGCTAACTTTCCTTGCTCCATTCTCGGTTCTTTGATGGGAGTAATTCTCCATATGCAAAGCTTGCTTTTCAATGAACTCCCAAGCTTCGTCTATCGGCATATCCATGAATGTGCCGGCTGAAAGTAGTTGGAGATTGAATTGAGTAGCTCCATCCAATCCCTTGAAGTATATCTCCAGCAACTCGATTTTTGGAATCCCAAGATGTGGCCAATCCAATAGAACATCCTTGAATCTTTCCCATGACTTGGACAAACTCTCCTTGTCCTTCATGATAAAAGCATTGATTCTTTCCCCTCATTTCAGCGGTCTTAGAGGGAGGAAAGAACTTAGTTAGAAACTCCGTCGTCATCTCTTCCCATGTGTTGATCTTTCCGGGCGGAAGAGATTGATACCAAGCAAGCACCTTGTCCTTCAAAGAGAAATAGAAAGGCCTTAGCTTGTAGTTGTTGTTTTCCAGCCTTGAAGGTCTCAAGGTCTCCATCAAAATCTCATAGTTTTGCAAATGCTGATGCGGAGACTCGCTTTCTAAATCTCCAAATTGACATTGTCGGATCATGGATAGAACTTGCGGTCGAAGTTCGTAATCATGCTCAGCTAGATCACCTAGGTTGACTCCTGGACACCTCACTTGCTGATTGGGGTCCATCCTCTGTCCTAGGGTTTGTGGAACTCCAGCAAAAAGAACATCTCAGACAGGCATCTGTGGGGGTAGGTGCACATCAGCCGGGGCAATTGGGACTGGGTCTTGCCTTGGTCGAGGATCTTGGATCGGTCGAGGCAAAAACTGGGCCCTTTCCTTCTGTTCTGGCGCGAGTCTCTTCTCTTTCTCACTGTAGTTCTTCTCTATTGAGGCGTAGCTATTCCAGCGCCTCCTTCAATTCGGCCTCAAGATCGCGATCGTCTTGATCGGCCATCTTAGCTTCTCTTAATCGTCGCTTGTAAGTCTTTTCTGGTTCGGGATCGTAAGGAACGATTTCCTTTCCAACACGGGTCCTTCGTATAAACCTAAGAAAAGATCCTGCGAAAACACTCAAGTAGAGTGGTTAATAGCAACAAGGGAAATTGCCCCGAAAGACAACCGAAACCGGCTTGGTCTAGACCAAGTCCACGGCAACGGCGGCAAAAACTTGTTCGCTCCAAACGGTGTGTGCAAGCTTTAATATTTGTAACCCAAGAATTATGCTTGAACAAATATGCGAACTCGCAGTGTACGGGTCAATTGTAATAAAAGGAAGAATTCCAACGGTCGATCACAGGGACTTAGGTTAAACAAAGCACACAATCAGGTTGTCAAATATTACAATTAACTAAAATAATTATAGCAATCAAAGATTATACAAAGTCAAGTAAGGGGAAATGCGCATTCTAGGGATTAAAGCATCTATTTGTGGTTCCGACTCAAGATCTCAAAGGATAATGCGGACAAAGCTGAGGTTTTGCAAAGGGAAGGTGTTTCTAAGGTGGGAATAGATCACTGGTTAAGTCTCACTACTCACTATCCCAAACCAAAGCTCCTATTACCGGGTAAGTCTCAAGGTATTAAGGAAAGAAACTATAATCTCAAACCAACACACCACCCAAGGGAATAGAATCAATCTTTACTGGGTAAGTCTTAGGCTAACTCACAAAGATGGGATGAAGACACACTCAAACACCAATAAAGGATAAACCTTTATTACCTACACTCATAATCTTTGGTAAACAAACAAAGGAATCACCGGGTAAGTCTCATCCTAGGCTTGCATTGAACTAGGAAAGGTGTAATAAGGATAGGATTTGGAAAACTTAAACTCTTAACTCAGATAAGATTTAGGAAAGGTTCACCTCGTTCAGTTTATGTACCATCTCGATCGAGATGTTCCACAACTGACCGAGGTGTTCGTCGGTTAAGGTAAAGGCTCGAGCTTTCAGGGTCCTGCTGGGATTAAGATCATTCTATCATCGTCTTTCCCACAACCTTCAGCCAATCACCCTAGAATTGCATAAGAAACTTAGCAAACAATCATCATGATAACAATAATCAAATTAATGGGAAAGGAATCAATATTCGAACAAGAAAACCTTAAGAAAAAGGTCTCAATAACTGAATCAAATAACGAACAAACTGCGTTCCTCAAGCCACAAATCAACAAAAACAATAAACCAAAATATAATCTAAGAAAGTCTTACAAACTCCTTCAAAAGCTATCTCCAACTATGATTCCTTCCTTCCTTGAACTTCAATATTCGATACTTCCTTCAATTCTTCTTTCAAACCCTCCAGAAAATCCCTCAATTGCTGGATGCTCCCAGCATGGTTGAATTATGGAAAATCCAACCCTTAATATAGGAGAATTATTTTCCAAAGGTAAAATATCTTAAAAAGATAATTTCCT
The DNA here is from genome assembly GCA_033239125.1 of Fagopyrum homotropicum. Classification (NCBI taxonomy): domain Eukaryota; kingdom Viridiplantae; phylum Streptophyta; class Magnoliopsida; order Caryophyllales; family Polygonaceae; genus Fagopyrum; species Fagopyrum homotropicum. The sequence goes on from BSWB01000005.1 coordinate 69,542,494, forward strand.
ATAAAATATATATCTCTCTCTCAAAATAAATCAATCAGAAATCATATCTTCCTTCCAGAAATCTAGCAAAAAATATAAGATATCTTCTTTCCAAAAATAAAAGATCTCAACCAAAAATAAAGATCTCGCCGGCGATAGGGCATTCGCCTCGGTCGGAACGCTCATCAAGATCACCTTGGTTGAGGTGACACTGTAGCTGAACGAGGTGAATCTCAACTGAATGTGAAATCTCTCGAATCTGGTCCAAAGTAAATCTTCTTAATCATTTCCATGCTTCATGAGGTTTTCCTTAAGCTCCAGAATGTAGCTCCAATGACTCCTTAGCTCCTTAGCTCCATTATAATGCAAAACATATCATTTTACCTACAATTACAACGAAACTAGGTGTAGACCTTGATTCCCGTAAAGGTAGATGAAACAACAATATAATCCCATAATATAAATCCATACGTGCAGATTTATGAAGATAAAACGTCTAAACCAGCCCCTAAATATAGACTATAATACATGCTATCAAATATCCCTCACCAAAGGAGAATGACAAGGGGAAGCAAGTAGTAGTAGAGGAAGAACAATTTCAAGAAGAAGGAGGCAAGAGCAAGGATGATGAGCCAACATATGTGGCACCTCCCCTATTCAAGCCACCACTACCATTTCCACAATCACGATCAAGAGATCGTTTGGATAAATATTTCAGTAAATTCCTTGCACTCATGTCTAAATTACATATTAACATCCCCTTCATGGATGCGATTCTAGGTATGCCGGCCTATGGAAAGTTTTTAAAGGAAATACTCTTCAAAAATAGGAAGTTGGAGGAGTAGGAGAAGTGAGGATGACAAAGAGGTCCTCTGAGTTGATTCAAACCATGAGGGAGGAGATGCCTCATAAGCTGCGGGATCCAGGGTCTTTTTGTGTGCCAATTGGAGTTGGAGAAGTGCAATATGAGGCCCTATGTGACCTTGGAGCAAGTGTAAGCATTATCCCGCTTGCACTTTGCCATAAGGTTGGGCTAGGAGAACCAAAGCTGGTCAATATGACCCTCTACATGGCAGACCGATCCATCACTCACCCCTTGGGGATCCTAGAGGACGTACCGGTTTAGCTTGGGAAGTTCTATGTGCCAATCGATTTCGTTGTTTTGGAAATCCCGGCGGACTATCCGGTTCCTATCATTTTAAGGAGGCCATTTTTAGCCACATCCAGATGCTTAGTGGATTGCAAAACTGTGATCCTCTCCTTCAACATAGGAGAAGAAAATATCAAGTTCAAGCTGTCCACAATGATGAAGGGGTCAGCCCTCAGTGAAGACGTTTTTAACATTGTCGAGGAAGAAGTATCTAGGGAAGTTATGAGCTCAATCCTAATCAAGGATCCATTAGAGAAGGTTCTTAGCATGAGTATCATGGAGGAAGGAGTTGAGGAAGATTTCAATGAAGAAATCCAAGCTTTGGATGCATTAGAAAAGGAGACAAGTGCTGAATTTAAAGAGCACGAAGGAGGGCTGAAGAGCTGTAAGAACCACGGCCTGGGGGCTATAACCACGCTTGTTTTTTCAACAATTCATCCCGTGGAAACCTCTATCGTAGCTAATTGTGCTAGTTGTTCCAGAACCACGCCCGTGGTTGTGCAAGAGCCCGTGGGATCACCCGTGGTTTTCTCCAAAAAGTCCCTTAGTTGTTGATAAAGCTTCAAGGAGTCTTAGAGAGTCTTCAATGGCTTTGGATTCATCTAATGTGGAGCTATATGGATCACATCCAACCGAAAAAGGTCCTCCTAAACTTGATCTCAAACCTCTCCCTTCTGATTTAAAGTATGCTTTCCTTGGTTCAAATTCTACTTATCCCGTGATTGTGAATGCATCTTTGAATGATGATGAGCTTGATAGATTTTTGAATGAATTTAAATTGCATAGGAGAGCTATTGGATACACCATAGATGACTTAGTTGGAATTAAACCATCCTTGTGCATGCATAAAATTTTGATGGAAGACAACCATAGACCTTCAATTGAACCTCAAAGAAGATTGAACCCTATTATGAAAGAGGTATTCAAGAAAGAGATCTTAAAATTGCTAGATGCGGGAATCATTTTCCCGATTTCGGATAGTAAATGGGTTAGTCCCGTTCATGTTGTTCCTAAGAAGGGTGGTATGACCGTAGTAACTAATGAGAACAATGAACTAATCCCAATTAGGACGGTTACGGGGTGGAGAATGTGTATTGACTATAGGAAGCTTAATGTTGCCTCTAGGAAAGATCACTTCCCTCTTCCCTTTATTGACCAAATGCTAGAAAGATTAGCTCAAAATTCACATTTTTGTTACCTTGATGGTTATAGCTGGTTCTTTCAAATCCCAATTCACCCGGATGACCAAGAGAAAACAACATTTACTTGTCCTTGTGGAACATTTGAATATAGAAGGATGCCATTTGGTTGTTTAATGCACCCGCCACCTTTCAAAGGTGTATGATGACTATTTTTTCTGAATATATTGAGAATATTATGGAAGTGTTTATGGATGATTTCTCGGTGTATGGCTCTTCATTTGATAATTGCTTGGCTAATCTATCTTTGGTGTTGAAGAGATGTGAGGAAACTAATCTTGTATTGAATTGGGAGAAATGCCACTTCATGGTGAGTGAAGGCATAGTGTTGGGACACTTGGTTTTCTACCGAGGCATTGAGGTTGATAGAGCAAAGATAGAAACGATAGAGAAGTTGCCACCACCTACCTCGGTGAAAGGGGTAAGGAGTTTCTTAGGGCATGCCGGTTTTTACCGGATGTTTATAAAAGATTTCTCTAAAATTTATAAGCCTTTCACTAACCTACTAATGAAGGATGTTGAGTTTGTTTTCTCCAAGGATTGTCTTGAAGCGTTTTGTAGGTTGAAGGATGCTTTGATCTCCGCCCCTATCATGCAACCTCCGGATTGGAGCTTACCGTTTGAAGTAATGTGGGATGCGAGTGACATGGCTGTTGGGGCTGTTTTAGGACAAAATAAAGATGGGCTTACACATGTCATCTACTACGCTAGCAAGACGCTAGATGATGCCCAACTCAACTATGCCACAACCGAGAAGGAGTTGCTAGCGGTAGTGTATGCCTTTGAGAAGTTCCGCTCATATCTTGTTGGATCAAAGGCTATTGTGTACACGGATCATGCTGCGATCCGTTATCATCTCACCAAGAATGATGCCAAGCCTCGCCTCATTCGGTGGATCCTTCTCCTCCAAGAATTCGACTGTGAGATTCGAGACAAGAAAGGTTCCGAAAATTCAGTAGTGGACCATCTTAGTAGGGGTACCACCGTTGGAGATTGAAAGAGATGACAACCCGATTGATGACTCATTCTGGGATGAGCAATTGCAAGTGATGGAGGAGTGCTTACTTCAAGTGTCTAGAGGGAGTGAGCCATGGTATGCGGATATAGTGAACTACCTTGTTTGTGAAGAGGTGCCTCCCGGTTTATCATATGCCCAAAAGAAAAAGTTTTTCAAGGATGTGAGGCATTATTATTGGAGTAAGCCTCTCTTGTTCAAGAGAGGACCGGATGGAGTCTTTAGGAGGTGCGTTCCGGAGGACGAGATGGAGAGTGTGATTCGTCATTTCCACTCCTTGCCATGTGGAGGCCATGCTAGCTCACACAAAACGTGTGCAAATGTATTGCATTCCGGTTTTTATTGACCTAACTTTTTTAAGGATGTGCAGAATTTTGTAGTAGCTTGTGACGCTTACCAAAGGACAGGAAACATCTCAAGAAGGAACGAGATGCCCTTGAACAATGTCCAAGAGGTTGAGGTATTTGATGTTTGGGGTGTGGTCTTCATGGGGCTATTCCCCTCTTCATGTGGCAACCTCTACATTCTATTGGCGGTGGATTATGTGTCAAGATGGGTGGAAGCAATCGCCTCTCCCACATACAATGCCAAAGTTGTGGTACGGTTCTTCAACCGAGTCATATTCCCTAGGTTTGGAACACCAAGAGTGATCATAAGTGATGGAGGGAAGCATTTTACCAATAGGAACTTTGGGAAACTTTTGACTAAGTATGGGGTGACTCATAAGGTGGCCACACCTTACCACCCCTAAACTAGTGGCCAAGTGGAGATCTCCAACCGGGAGATCAAGGGGATACTTGAGAAGACGGTTTCGAGGACAAGAAAAGATTGGGCTATGAAGCTTGATGATGCCTTATGGGCTTATAGAACCGCCTTCAAGACACCAATTGGCACCACTCATTACAAGTTAGTTTATGGCAAGCCTTGAATTGAAGAGAAGGACTAAGTCACCTTCACTCAATTCCTTTGAGATTAGACGTTTGTCATGCCAACGCTTGGTCCTTTCTTTGTAAATCCGGGTGTTTTCCTAAGCATCTAGCCGGATCTCCTCAAGGGTATTCATGTCTAGAAACCTCTGCTAACCGGCTTCCTTGAGGTCAAAATTCAGCCACCTTATGGCCCAATATGCCCTATGCTCGGCTCTTCCCCGGAAAGCTCAAGTCAAGATGGACGTGTCCTTATGTGGTGAGGAAGGTTTTCCCCCAAGGAGCGGTTGAGATAGGTGGGGATTTCAAGGTGAATGGGCACCGGTTAAAGAAGTACATCCCGGAAGCTCCGGTGGATATGTTTGCCCCACTTCACCTTGAGTGAAACGCTCCCGGATTTGGTCAAGCTAATGACCTTAAACAAGCGCTTAATGGGAGGCAACCCATTGGTACATATCTTTCCCTTTTCGTTTTTTTTGTTTTCGTTTTCGCTTTTGCTTTTGTTTTGTGTCTTGTGTTTGTGTGCTAGAATCTAGGTAACAAAGAAGTCTTGCAAGACATGAATGATGGTGATGATGATCCCGCATCAAACGTGGGTGGAGCGGACGTGGGACTTGGACGGCTTGCGGTGCTTAGCGCGGGTCCCAACGCCATAATGAACATCAAGAGCTCTCTACCATCTTTGATTGATCATCCACCATCACTCCACATGAGCGAACCAAAATACCGAAAACACCATTTTTACATTTTTTACATTGTGAGGACTCCCTTTCACTTCCTTATTTAATTTGCACATTGGGGACAATGTGGTTTTAAGTATGGGGTGGGGTATTCACAATATCTTTGCAAGATTGCATCTAGGATAGATTCATATTATTGTCACATGTTTTATTATGTTTTGCATTGTACAGATTTATATCAAAAATTCCAAAAAATCAAAAAATTTAAAAAATTTTTGTGCTTCTTAGTTTTGATATGACCCTTATGAAGAGTTTGTTTTGTGAATTGGCTATGGATGGCCTTGTGTGTTGAAAGAATTTATGAATATGTGGACTTGAATACTTCTCTTGATTTCCATGTATAAACTGCGATGAAGACTGTTGTCTAGATTGGATTGAGAATTGATTATCGAAATTGCATGCTAGTTCTTGCACATCATCTAGGAATGATTAAGACAATTCATTTCTCTCTTCTTCTCATCTTGATCATGTTGTTTGAAGCACCTCAATTGATAAAAAATTTGACCTCTTTTGACCCACCCGGGAATAGAAGCATGCTAGTATGTTGAGTGTGTGAAAAGCAATTGTGGGATGTTTAAGGAAGTGTATGAATGTTATGAATGAAGTGCTGAATTTGTTGTGAAAGTGTAGAGAAAAAAAAGGGTTTGGGGACGTTGGTTTTGATGACGAGTAACTCGGCACCATTCACATAATCGGGTGTTTGTGTCTTGCCAAAGTCGGATTAACCGATAGTCCTAACGAGCCTTGGTATGTGTGCCCGGTGTGAGGCACCTCGAAAAAAATCTCGAGGTCCGCTAATCACCAAGGTTTCGGATTTTGTACACCAATGCCATTGTCTCAAAAATAAATGAAAGAAAAAAAAAAGAAAACAAAGAAAAGAAAAAGATGGAGAAAAATATACACTTATGGTGGTTGTTGAACAAAAATGAAGTTATGGAGTTAAATCCTTTCCCGGATTAGCATCACATGACCTAAAATGCCTACCTCTAATAAAGTTTCTTGGCCTCTTCTTTCCTAAGTCCTTAAGACCTCTATGCACATGTGTTTTGACTTAAAGTGATTTAGATTTGATATCTTCATGATAATCTAGACATTCTCGATTTACTTTGCATATATGATTTCAAGCTAAGTATGATTGTCTTTCCGTGCATTTGTTCTCTTGATACACATTTGCTCATCCTTTGCCATGAACATCACTATGAAGGTGATCTATGACTAGAAGCACAATTGCAAAAATATTTTCCGTTTTTCCGCATTCATAACTCATGCCATCTTGTAGCTTAGGTTTGAACCTTGCTTGGGGACAAGCAAGTGGCAAGTATGGGGTATTGTGATGACATGATTCATGACGTTAGTTTAGGCATTCATTTAGATAGTTTTTCCCATTATTCATGCATGGTTTGGCATTAGTTCGTGACATTTACGCTTAATTCATCCACATTGTCGAAATAGACGTCTACACGAGCTTTTGCTGGTATTGTAGGTATTTTAGGGAGCTTTAGGACTTAATCGACACATTCGAGGATCATTCTTCATAATGGCACACTTCCGGACTCTTTAAGAAGCAAGCTAGGAGCAAAGAAGAACACAAAAGACCTTGTTGGTGCATGCCTTGCACCAATTCATGACTTGGTGATCCAAGGAGGGTTTCTGGAGCAAAACCACGACCCATAGGAAATTTCCACGCCCGTGGTTTTGGCCGTGGTTTCTGTCTGCACAGCCTTGACACTTGTCACATGATTTCTTTGCCCGACCTTTGCTTTTCTTGGTTGAGTGTGGACTTGGGAAAGCCTGCAGGCTGGCTAGAGGACTGACTCTTACCATCCATTGTTGGAGGACTTGGAAGAACACAAAAACACTCTCATTTTGAGAGAAGAAGAACATCATCAAACACTAGATCTAGAATGAGATTTTGAGTGATTTTTAGTGACTTTTGTGAGGAGCTTTTGGAAGCATTGTAAGGAACGTTTTGGAGCTATGTTTGAAGGGTTGTAACTCTTGTCTAAACTCATATTCAGCTAAGATCACTTGTTCTTTTTCATTCCTATTTCACTTTCTTGCTATGGAAACCATGTATGCTTGCATGATGAACTTGAATCTTAAAATGCATGTTATTGGCTAAGTAGTTGTGATTCTAGGGTGATGGAATGATGTTTATGGCTTGGACTATGATAGAATAGACTTGAATGTACCCTTGGATGACTTACATGCTCGAATCCTAACCCCCGACCAAAACCACGGCTTGTTCTTCTTAAATCTCGTCCGTGGTTTCTCATGATCAGCCCGTGGTTTTACTCTGTTGTGCTTATATTGATGAATCTGAATGTTAGGATGTTAGATTGTTGAAATCCTAGTGTTTGTTAATCCTTGTCTAGCCTAGGGTGACCTAATGCTAGCAAACTAAGTGAGGGAAGAGACTTACCCGGTAATTCCCGATCTTTTGATGAACTCTAGGTAGTAGTGAGCCTCACAAGCCGCTATTGGACTGAGTGTGCTAGGATTGTTGCTAAGGACTAGCCTTCCCGAGACTTACCCGGTAAGGAGAGGTTTGACCCCTAGATAGCAATCCGGTTTGTGTAGAATTCCCAACCTTAGGTTCCTAGAGACGTACCCAGTAATAGGACCTTAGGTGCGGGATTAGTGGCCATGAGACCTACCCGGTAATTGATCCCATTGGAGAAACACTCTTTCCCAACATACCGCAACTTATCCAAGGTTGATTTGAAGCTTGAGTCCAATGCCAAAACCGGAAGTCCCAATCCCTAGAATCCACATTCTTAATTTGATCTTACATCTTGTGTTTGTGTTGCTTGTTTGTGTTGCTTGATTGATTGGTAAACTTGCATGACTTGTGATGCTTGTTTGATCACCACAAAAAACCCAAACAAAAATATCATTATTTTCATTCCTTTATTTCTTTCTCTTTTCTTAGACTAGATTTGCACTATCCATGATCACTTGTTTGATTTGATTTCACCTTAGTATTCGTTTTCGACCTCGGAATACTATCCTTGTTACAAAACGACCCATACGTTGTGGGTTCGCTAGGAGTTAGGAGAATGTATCTAGTTATAAATTGTAAGACTTTTGTGCTACACATCACTAGAGTAACAAGTTTTTGGCGCCGTTGCCGGGGACTAGGTCTAGACTGAATCATTGTGTGTGATTTCGTATAGTGTTGATCTTTTTTGTTTCTTTTGATCTTGTTTGGTTTGTGTCTTTTGTTTTTCAAGACATCTCTCATTCTTTAGGTGCATGCGAAGATCTCGTGGCAAGGATTTAGCTCCATTCGATCACGAACCGGAAAAAACCCTTAAGACTAGATCCAAGGGCACTAGGAAGAAGAAGGAGATGGTTGGAAGAGATCTTCAAGCTGAGTTGAATGATGCTATAGAGCTAACTAGGCTAAGGGATGAAGCCTTGGAGAATGAGAGGAGACTTGCAAATGAGAGGCAAGAAGCAACTAGGAGGGAAATTGAAGAGATTAGGCAAGCTCTTGTGCAAAGGGAGCTTAATCTTCATCAACCACCACCTCCACCACCACCGCAGCCGGCGGTACATGTACGGAATGAGCCTATTATTATTGAGGAGCCACAAACGCTAGGGCGACGTATGGATCCAGCCCAAAGAGTGCACCGTCCGGGTGTAAACTTAGGAGATCCCGTGACCCATGACTACGAGCTCCGCCCTCAAGTGCTACAAATGATCCGGCACAATCAATTTAGAGGGATGTAAGGAGAGTCTCCTCATCAACACTTGATAAATTATGAGATCTTGATGGAGACTCTAAGGCCACCTAGATTGGAGAGCAACAACCACAAGCTTAGGGCTTTTTTCTTCTCACTTAAGGATAAAGCCATGGCTTGGTACCAATCCATTCTACTAGGACGTGTGGGTACTTGGGAGGAGATGACAACCAAATTTCTTACAAAGTTCTTCCCACTTTCCAAGACAACCGAGCTAAGAGGGAAGATCAATGCCTTCGTAATGAAGGATAAGGAGAGCCTATTCAATTCTTGGGAGAGGTTCAAAGACCTCCTAGATTGTCCACACCATGGGATACCGAAGATAGAGCTATTGGAGATTTATTTCAAGGGGCTTGATGAGGATACTCAATTCAAGCTCCAATCACTTTTCGTAGGAACATTCAATGAGAGAATGTGGATGACGCTTGGAATTTTGTAGAGAAGCAATCCTTGGTGATAGAGAAGTACTCCCATAGGAAGAGTGATGGGAGGAAACCTGGAGCATATGAAGTGAGTGAAGTCACCATGAGTAACTACAAACTTGGTGCAATCAACAATGAGCTTAAGTCCTTGAGGGAGTTGTGTACCACAACCTTGAAGAATCAAGCAAGTCCTCAAGTGCAAGTGCAAGCCAACTTGGCTTCCAAAGAGGAGGATGTTAACTACATGGGAAGGAGCAATTTCAACAACAACTAAGGCCCTAGGAACTTCAACAACAACAGCCGGCAATACAACAATTATCAAGCAAGTCCTCAAGTGCAAGTGCAAGCCAACTTGTGTTTGTGTTGCTTGTTTGTGTTGCTTGATTGATTGGTAAACTTGCATGACTTGTGCTCTTTGTTTCATCACCACAAAAACTCAACCAAAAATATCATGATTTTCATTTCTTTATTTCTTTCTCTTTTCTTAGACTAGATTTATACTATCCATGATCACTTGTTTGATTTGATTTCACCTTAGTCTTCGTGTTCGACCTCGGAATACTATCCTTGCTACAAAACGACCCATACACTTTGGGTTCGCTAGGAGTTAGGAGAATATATCGAGTTAAAAATTGTAAGACTTTTCTGCTACACATCTCTAGCGTAACAGGCACCACAATTTTCCATTGGAGCTGATGGAGTGGTGAGACGACATGACCGCATCTGTGTTCCTTCTGATTCAGAGTTGAGATAGAGGATCTTACAAGAGGCTCACTCAACACATTACTCAGTACACCCAGGTACGAGTAAGATGTATCATGATGTGAGACGCTCATATTGGTGGGGCGGGCTGAAGCCCGACGTAGTCAGAATTGTTGCTCAGTGTGAGACCTGTCAGCAGGTCAATATAGAGCATTTCAGGCCTGGAGGTGAGCTCCATCCACTGCTAGTGCCGAAGTGGAAGTGGGAGAATGTCTCCATGAATTTTGTGACCGGGTTGAGGACCAGTAGAAGCTTTGATGCCATCTGGGTGATCGTTAGACTAACGAACATGGCCCATTTCATTCCTATAAGAGAGACGTGGCCATTGAGCAGATTAGCAGAGGAGTACACTAGACAGATAGTGAGACTCCATGGGGTAGCAAGGATGATCGTTTCTGATCGTAATGAACGGTTTACTTCGAGATTTTAGAAGAAGATTCAAACTGCTTTGGAGACGAGTCTACATTTCACGACTGTGTTTCACCCCTAGACAGATGGTCAGTCAGAGAGGACCATCCAGACCTTAGAGGATATGATGCGAGCCTGTGTCTTGGATTGGGAACAGGGATGGTCTGATTACCTCCCACTCGTTGGGTTCTCATAGAACAACAACTAGCAAGCATCTATAGGGATGGCTCCCTATGAGGCACTGTATGGATGTAAGTGCCGTACACCTTTATGTTGGGACGAGCCTAGCAGTATCAGAGAGATAGCGCTAGAGCAGATTCAGGATGATATGGCTCGAGTAGCGCTGATCAGAGAGAGGATGCTGGCTGCACAGAGTTGCCAGAAGTCGTATGCAAATAGGAGGCGTCGACCTCTAGAGTTCAGGGTAGCAGCTCATGTCTGGTTGAGAGTATCTCCGCCGCGAGGCATCAGACGTTTTGGCATAAAGGGGAAGCTGAGTCACCGATATGTCGGTCCTTTCGAGATACTGGATAGAGTTGGGAGAGCAGCCTACAGATAAGCATTGCCTCCGAGGTTAGAGGGTGTTCATCTTGTGTTTCATGTGCCTCAATTGAGGGAGTACATACCAGATCCGAGGCACATCGTGAGTTATGATGATCTGGTGGTTGAGCCGGACCACAACTTTACAGAGCACCCTATTATAGTCCTAGAGCGAGGTGGGATACGCCTACGTACGAAGGACTTCTTATGATGAGGATATAGTGGTCGAGACGAGGACCCGATGAGCCTACTTGAGAGACAGAGGATAGTATCCAAAGGGACTATCTAGAGTTCTACGTTGAGTTAGAGGCACTAGTAGGATCCACGAGTAGATCTTAGTACCATCTTGGTGAGTGCATGCTATGTTATGTGCTTATGTGCATATGATCTATTAGATCTTGTTTGCTAGCGCGAGATAGGTATAGCTGGAGATGGTTCTTTCCTCCATGCTATGATGTGTGCTAGGATTAGCTGGAGATGGTTCTTTCCTCCACGCTATCTCTGTTGGACATAGTGTGAGTGGAGATGGTTTTCCACCACATAGTAGTGTTATGTGTACGTTTTGGCTGGAGATGGCTTTCCTCCATGCCAGTGTGATATGTTTACTATTTGGCTAGAGATGATCATCCTCTAGGCCTTGTTGAGAGTTGATGATAGTGCTTAGAGTTATACCTCGGCTTGTGGGTCCGAGAGGTTTTGGGATCTTACAAGCTTCGGGACGAAACTTGTTTTTAGGGGGGTGTGATGTAAGAGCCTTGGTCCTTGGAGCCTAGGAGTCCTTGCTGACCTTTGCCTTGACCTTGTCAGCCACCCCAGTGGACCTGGACGACCGTCTCTGCGGCTAGGCGCCCCTGCGCCTTGGGTGAGCCGCCCCTGCGGCTCTGTGTAGGTACAACCGCTTTCGTTGACTCTTTGTTGACCCATTCTTTGCGGCTGGCTTCCTTCATAAGCCTCCCATTCCTTCAGATGAGGGGTTTCCTTACCTCATTCCAACTTCTTCATCTCCTGTACGCTCTTCTTCTTCTTCCTCTTGTCTTCTTGGATCTCTTTGATCTTGTGAGTGAGTTCTTGAGAGTTTGTTTGTGGTTTTGTTCTTTGATGATCATGAGGATGATGCTGTGTGTTGTTGTTGTTGTTGATGTGCTGAGGATGTGAGAGGTGTTGATGCTCTTGGTTTCTACTTAGGGTTGTTGTGGTAAGGTTCCATCTTCCATCTTCTTTCTTTCTTCACTTTTGCTTCCTTCTTTCTTCTTAGCTTAGAATCACAAGTTAGACTTGTGTTGGATCCTTTCGTGGATGTTTTGATGATCATATATATGTATGTATATATGTGTTGTTGTGGTGGGGTGAAGAAATGAAGAGAGTCGAGAAAGAGATCGAAGAGGAGTCAGGACCAACTCTCTGCACAGTCGGCCGCCCCTGCGCCTGAACCAAGACGCCCCTGCGCCTTGAGTGAGCCGCCCCTGCGCCTTGAGTGAGCCGCCCCTGCGCCTTGAGTGAGCCGCCCCTGCGCCTCACTAGGTCAGCTTGGAGTTTCTTGCTTCTGTTGGTGCATACCTTATTGGTATGTCTTCCTTCCTTCCTTTCCTTTGGCCTTGGCTTAGATGTTGGCTAGGCTAGCTTGGTTAGGATGAGTTGTATGTTAGAGATGTGCCTTAGGCACTCGTGTTGATGTTGAGGTTATGCTGTAGGCATCTATGAGCTTGTCTTTGTCTTGAGGGTTAGATTGAGGTTGTAGGTTGGTTTTGGTTATGGAGACGAATCTCCTAGCCCTTGTAGTTTGTGATGTTGTGCGCCTTGCTATTACAGGCGTTGATTTCTTCCCCAAGGGGAAGCTGTGACGTGGTATTGGATACGAGTATATGAGGTAAGTCCATAGGACTTACTTAGCATTCAGTTGTGAGTTTGTGTGATTGTGATGGTTGTGTGTGTACATATGATTGTGCATTTATAACCTGAACCAAACTAGGATGACCTTTATTACTTTAAATGACCCAAGTGTATTATAACGGGTCGTGACCACTTTCCTCCGCCTGCGGGTAGGAGGAGGTGCCCTGAAGATGATCTCACAGGAGGGGACGAGTGATGATCACCCCCATGCAAAACTCCCGTGTTACGTTGGATGGGACGGGGTTCTTGAGGCTCCTCGTGTTACAAAAGAATTTGAATTAGTAACGGAATAACATAATGAAAGATAATAAATGAATGTGTGTGGCATTGCATGTATGAGATGTTGATGTATGCTTATGCTATTACTTTCATACTTATTCATTGTTGTAGCTAACGGTGTATACCGTGTTGTAGATGATCTGCAGGTTAGGAAGACTGCAGAGTGAGCGAGATGGTGTGACCAGCCGAGGACTTATGTACATTAGGATGCGTGGGATATGGGATATTTTGTAACACCCCAAATCCACGGGACTTGGAGTGTCACATTGGGCTAGGATCTCACAATGGATCTTGACACTAGTCTGACAACAAGTTTACTGGATCTTACAACAAGGCACAGGTAGATTAAAACCAGATACATAAAAGCTGTATATGATACATGTTCGCTCCAAACGGTGTGTGCAAGCTTTAAATTTATAACCCTAGACTTAAGCTTAAAACAAGGATGCGAACCCGCAGTGTACGGGTCAATCGTAGTAAAAGCAAGAAAATTCCAGGGGTCGATCACAGGGACTCGGTGAAACAAAGTCAATACGGTGTGCTTATGTCAATACTAACCACAAGAGCGATTAACACAATCAAAGATGAATAAGAAGTCAATAAAGCAAACATGCAATTCTAGGGATTAAAGCATCTAGTTGTGGTTCCAACTCAAGATCTATAGATAAGCGGACAAAGCTGAGATTTTTGCGTGGGGAAGGTGTTACTAAAGTGGAGTAGATCACCGGGTAAGTCTCACTACGCACTAATCCTAAACCGTAACTCCTATTACCGGGTAAGTCTCAAGGAATCAAGATAAAGAACTATAACCTCAAACTAGCACACCATCTAAGGGAATAGAATCAACCTTTACCGGGTAAGTCTCAGGCTAGCTCACAAAGATGGGATGGAAGCACACTCAAACCCCAATAAAGGATAAACCTTTATTACCTACACTTATGATCGTTGGTATACAAACTAAGGAATTACCGGGTAAGTCTCATCCTAAGCTTGCTTTGAACCAGGGAAGGTGTAATAAGAATAGGATTTGGCAAACTCTAACACTTAACTCTCAGTTATGGATCAGATAAGTCACCTCGGTCAGCCAGTTTCCACCCCGGCCGAGATGTTCATCGACTGAACGAGATGCTTAGGGTTAAGGTTAAAGACTCGAACTTTCAGGATCCTACTGGAATCTAAGATTATTCTATCATTGTTTTCCCCACAACCTTCAGCCAATCACCCTAGAATCACACAAGGAAATTAGCCACTCATCATCATAATGAAAGTATTAAAATATATGGAAGAAAGTGAATATTTGAACAAAGAAGAATTTAATGAAAAGACTTCAATAACTGAATCAAATATCACAACAAAGCGTTCCTTGGATAGCAATCCAACAAGACAAGACAACAAGTGAGGGAATTGAAGATAATCTTACAAAAACCCTTCAAAAAGCTATAAAAGCTACAATCTTCAATCTTCCTTCAACCTTCAAAAAGGTTCTTTAAATCTCTCCCAACTGGAGTAGGGTGCTGCTGCTGTGTGCTATAAACCCTGATCGACGGTATAGCGTGATGTCCAGCTCTAAGCGGATGCCCGAATTATGGGAAATCCGACCCTTTTTATAGGAAAATAACCCTCCAAAGATAATAAATCTTAGAAAGATATTTTCCCATAAATATAGGTAAAATATATGATTCTGCATATCTCCTTCCTTCCAGGAGCCAAGCCCAAAAATATAAGATCTCTTTCCAATTTTAAAAGATCTCAGCCAAGAATAAAATATTCTCGCCGCGTCCTAGGTATTCGCCTCGGTCGAGTCGGCGTCTCTGGATCACCTCGGTCGAGGTGAATCTCTGGTCAACCGAGGTGAGTCACAACTGAATGCGAAATCTCTCAAAACTGGTCCAAAGTAAATCTTTAATCCATGGCTATGCTTCCTGGATGTAGCTCTAAATGACTCATGACTCCTTTTGCTCCTTTTTGATGCAAAACGTACCAAATTACCTGCAATTACAACAAAACTAGGTGTAGACCTCGATTCTCGCAAAGGTAGATGAAATGGTGGTAAAATCATATAATGCACATACAAACATGCAGATTATGAAAGATAAAACGTCCAAACAAACCCCAAAATATAGACTATAATTCATGCTATCAAAATACCCCATACTTAGCCCTTGCTTGTCCCCAAGCAAGTTCCTCATATAGAAGACAAGGTAGAATGGATTATAGGTCATAAAAATCAATGAAAAAGTCTTTCAAAAACATTTTATGGTGTGCAACTACCATAGATCACTCTAAGAGAGTACTTCCTGGAATTTAAAAACTCAACATGATCAAAACATTTTATAAATATAGGAAAGTTGTTCATCTTTGCATAAAATCATAGAATGCATAATAAATCATAATTATCAAAATTAATCATGTATAATCCGATTTAAACCGCTAAGTCAATCAACAAGCTCAAGGTCTCAAGGGCTTCCCAAAAGAAAGGTCAAGAAACGTGTAGGGTAGGGATGTATGTAAGGTAATGTGGTGCTAGAATCCGGGAAAAGGATGAACTTCACTTTGACTTGCAACATCTTCCACCAATAAGCTTTGCTTATTTCACACTTTTTCTTTTTACTTTACTTTTTGGGATGCATGGACAGAGGTGCACAATAACCGAAGCCTGGGAGATTAGCAATCATCAATTTCTTGATATGCATCAAACCCTTGATGCACATACCATGACCCGTTAGGAATATCGCTCAATCCGACTTTGGCAAGACACAAACACCCGGCTATGTGAATGGTGCCGAGTTACTCATCTTCATGATTGACTTCCCCAAACCTATTATTACTTTCTAACACTTTCACTTCCAGCCAACTTCTCAACTTTTACTTCACTTGCTTTCACCACTTCGCTTGCTTCCAAATTCCCGGATAGGTAAAGGGAGGCAAAATGTATATGAGGGGCTAAGCATGATCAAGAAGAAGAAGAAGAAGAGAATGAATTGCCTTGGTCTTTCCAAGAAGAAAGTGAGAGAACTTAACCTGCGGTGTCAACCTTCAAATTCAACATAATTTGGATAAAAACAAAGTATTAAACATGCCAATAATTTCAAACAAAGCATTTAGCAACTTAAACATATTATAAAACCTTTCAAACACATAAAGAATTTAAAACCAGTCAGTAAACAAGATCTTCACTGAGATCATATCCAGATAAGTAACACAAAAAATCGTTTTCAAAAACTCTCAGTTAACACACCTCGGTCGAGGTGTTCTTGGTTCAACCGAGGTGAAATGCCTCGTTTGGCCAGGATCTCCCCGGTCGAGGTCAAAAATTTTTTTTTTTTTTTTTTTAAAACCATTTTTTTTTCCGGTTTCGACGTTTTTCTCAATCGAATAACCTGTAGGTATGCATGTAATATCAGATAATCATATAAATGCAGAAGTGATGCATAAATAAAATATCCGATGAAATATAATACATCAAGTAGTCAAATACATCAAAAGGTAGTCAAATAATACAAACACCCCATACTTGGGACACACTGTCCCAGTGGGTCAAATAAAAAGTCTAAAGACAAGAGTACTCACCGGATAAAAAGCTGAACTGCATAAAAATAGAATAAAGAAAGTCCTGCAGCTCCTCAATAGTCTCGATCCGGTGGTGGTGGTGGTGGCACATACGGATACTGAGCCGGGTCGAACGGATAGCCCATAGTCTGCTGGAACTGCAGCTCCATCATCCTGCGCTGATAGTGCTGCTCCTCTAACATCTGATGAGTCCAGCTGTCAATGTGTCGGTCCTGGGCAGCAAATCTCTCATGCATGTCCACAGTAAGGGAAGCATAAGAGTCTATCATCTGATCTGTCAGGTCGTCGATCCGGTGATGAACCTCAGAATCTCTATGGCGGCGTGTCCGACGCCTAGCAGATCTAGCGGGAGGTGCAGCAGGTGCTGGCTCAGTATCCTCCTCATCATCCAAGTCGATGATCGGTGGCGCGCTCGTCCCTGCAGTATCTGTCCCTGTATCCATCGGGACACCACCCTCTCTCTCATCCGTCGTCTCCTCGTCGTCGTCATCCTCCTCCTCCTCAGCAGGGGCAGCTGCTGCCTCTTTGTGATCCTCCATCAGTGGAGCCCATGCTGTCTGCCAATAATGCGGATCAAAGACTGTGAACTGAGCAGACCAACGGATCCCCTGAGGTGCAGTCCGCTCCCAAGGCATGGCGACGTATGGAGTGGTCAAACCACGGGGAACCAGAATCCTCCGTGTGATCATCTCCTGTAATCCCAGCGGCTTCGGAGCCGCCGCCATCGTGCAAACACTGAGGTCCATCCCGTGGTAGGTAGCGATATGGGTGACTAGACCTCCGCAGCAAATGTCTCCCTTCGCCTTGGCCTTGATCCTGTGCAGATCCTCTGCCAGAAGCAAGCCAAAGTCTGGGAAACCTCCTGTGACCATGCAGTAGAGGCTGAAGAGCTCGCCCTGTCTGATCTTCTGGGGCGTCTCAGTACGCGCCATAAGTGTCTCGCTGAAAACCCTGTGGGCTAGTCTGAAGGCTGGATGGAAGATGACCTTCTCCCTGGAATCTCCAGGGCGCCATCTGTCTGCATGCTCAGTAATATGGGCAATCTGCCCCCAGAACTCCCTAGCTACGGATCGGGAGGGGAAATCAGTGGCGGTGGGCTCAGAGAAACCAAAAATCTCTCTCCATATCTCTAAAGGAACTATGAAGTTCCGGTTCATCAACCGGTACTTCACAAACCGGTCTGTGGGGAGGTAGGAGAAGGAGCTAACAAACTCCAAGGTCGGCTCCAAGTAAGCTGGGGCTCGGATCTCAGTAAACTGATCCAGCCCGACAGTAGCAATCATCCTCCTATGGTCAGCGTCTAACCCTAGGCAATCAAAAGCCGACACGTCCAAAAATCGTGGTGCGATAACTGGACGGCTAGCTATCCGCTCATAGTCTACCCGGCATCTCTCGTGGATAACCGGGCAGTAAGGACGGGAGGAAGAGGAAGAAGGGGAGGGTGAGGATCTGTCTCTCAGGGCTAGGCGGCGATCGGAACTCATTTTCACTCAGCACTGTCAGACCACCTCGGTCACTGACAAGCCTCAAGAACACCTCGGTCGAGATGCAGTTCGACTGGACCGAGGCGCAGCAGTTACGATTCCAATTCTCAGAAATTCAGTTCTTTTCCCCCCAAAATCACTACAATTGCTTCCTAAGGGGTACTTATGCCTTTTCTCAGCAGAATCAGGGGCAACCAAAGCCCAAATCGAAGCGAATGAACGAGTTAGGGTTTCGACTTGTTTTACCTCGTTTCGGTCGATTCGTTCGATTTTCTTGCAGATCTGTTGTTGCAATTGGTTCCTAGACCCTTCAATCACAGTTTAGAAGCAGAAATCTTCGAAAACGAGCGAGATTTGAGAGAGAGCGAAGTGGACTGTCGCCGCGGTCGAGGTGGGTAAAAAAAGTGAAAAATAAATTTTTCCCCCTTTTATACTGTTCCTGGATCTGCTGTCACCTCGGTCGAGATGGTCTCGACTGGACCGAGGTGGTACGGACCGAGGTGGTTATGCAGAAACCCTAGTCGCCTCGGTTTCTTCAAGAATCAACTCGGTCGAGATGCTCTGACAGTGACCGAGATGCTTCTGTCTTCTCAAAATCTCGAACTTCTGTCCTTCCAGTTATGCTCCTTCCTTAGATATTCCCTGTTGTCTGTCTAGAACGCCAAAAACAAAGCAAAGCAAAGCAAAAACAAAAACTATCTAAGCTAGACTAGAAAACGGGAAAAGAAAGCAATACCTTGGGTTGCCTCCCAAGAAGCGCTTGATTTAAGGTCGCTAGCTGGACCATGCTGCGTTTCAAATGAGGTATATTGGTGCAACCTCCTCAACCGGCGTTTCCGGTTGGTATTTCTTAAGTCTATGACCGTTGACCTTGAAGCTTCCGCTAGTTTCGCCCCATATCTCAACTGCACCATGAGGGAAAACATGTTTCACAACGTAAGGCCCGGGTCATCTAGATTTCAACTTACCTGGAAAAAGGCGGAGGCGGGAGTTGAAGAGTAGAACTAAGTCTCCTTCGTTAAGCTCCTTTGGGACGATACGCTTGTCATGCCATCTCTTCATCCTTTCCTTGTAGATTTTGGCATTCTCATAAGCGTTCAAACGCAGCTCCTCCAGCTCGTTAAGTTCCAATAGTCGCTTCTCACCAGCCTCTTTGATATCGAAATTCAACCATTTGATAGCCCAATATGCCTTGTGTTACAATTCAACGGGCAAGTGGCAAGACTTCCCATATACCAAATTATAAGGAGTGGTGCCTAAGGGAGTCTTGAATGCGGTCCTGTATGCCCAAAGAGCATCGTCCAACTTCATGGACCAATCCTTCCTCGTTCTAGAGACGGTCTTCTCCAAAATTGCCTTGATTTCTCTATTCGAGATCTCGACTTGTCCACTAGTTTGAGGGTGATAAGCAGTTGATACCTTGTGGGTTACCCCATACTTCGATAGAAGTGCCTTGAACTTCCGGTTGATGAAATGCGTTCCTCCATCGCTAATGATGATGCGTGGAGTTCCAAACCGTGGAAAGATAGTTCTATTCAAGAACTTCACAACCACCTTGGCGTCGTTAGTGGGAGAAGCAATGGCTTCAACCCATCTAGAGACGTAATCAACTGCAAGGAGAATGTAGAGGTTTCCTCCGGAGGATGGGAAAGGTCCCATGAAGTCAATCGCCCATACATCAAAGATTTCCACTTCTTGGATGTTATTAAGTGGCATCTCGTTCCTCCTTGATAAGTTCCCTGTTCTTTGGCATGCATCACAAGAGACAACAAAAGATTGCACATCCTTAAATAATGTAGGCCAAAAGAAACCGGAACGCAATACCTTAGCGCATGTTTTATCGGTGCTAGCATGCCCCCCACAAGGAAGTGAATGACAATGCCTTATGACGCTATTAACTTCATCCTCCGGAACGCACCTTCGAAGCATCCCATCCGGTCCGCGCTTGAATAGCAACGGCTCGTCCCAGTAGTAATGTCGTACTTCCTTGAAGAATCTTTTCTTTAGAGAGTACGTCAATCCAGGCGGTATCTCCTGGCAAACAAGATAGTTCACAATATCAGCATACCAAGGACCTTTATTATCAGAAAGTTTGTGGATGGAATGCTCCACCAACAGTGGATGAATATCAGAGGAGGGAGTAAGAAATTTGTTATTCTCAGTAATCTCAGTTGACATCATCTCGCCATCAACCTCGGTCGAGGCGCATAGGCGTTGACCAAGATGTTCTTCGGTCGCCTCGCTCAGTCCAGAAAGTGCCTCGGTCGAGGTACTGCTACTGGATCCGAGACTGGAGATCTTCGTCTCCTGGATTAGCTTCTCAGTTTTAGCTCCTGGATCCTCTTCCAGTGCCTTCAAGCTCCGTATATCTGCATCACAAGAAGCATCTATACCTTCCTCCATTAAACTGAAGCTAATAACTCTTTCGAGTGGATCGTTGATAAGGATAGAGCTCACCAATTCTCTTGATTCTTCTTCATCGTAGATGTTGAAGATATCATCGGTTAGTTGCTCCCCTTTCATGGCTGCAAGTAGCGCGAACTCCACCTCATCGCCACCAACGTTGAATTTCAACTTGGCGTTCTTGCAATCCACGTTGCAACCCGAAGTTGCTAGAAATGGTCTCCCGAGAATAATAGGAACAGGATAATCTGCGGGAATGTCAAGTACAACAAAATCTATGGGAAGATAGAAGTTACCTAACTTGACCGGAACGTCCTCCAAAATGCCCACTGGATGGGTAATGGAGCGATCCGCCATGTAAAGTCGAATCTTGACCGGCTTGGGCTCTCCAAGACCGATCTTCGTGCATAGCTCCAGCGGGATGATGCTCACGCTGGCTCCTAGATCACAAAGGGCTTCACAAGTGACATCCCCAACTTGAATGGGAATACAAAATGAGCCGGGATCTCTCAACTTAGGTGGCATCTTTTCCTTCATGATTTTGATAAGCTCCGAAGACTTAGATGTCATCCTAACTTCACCAACATCCTCCAGCTTCCTCTTCCTTGATAAGATTTCTTTTAAGAACTTCCCATAGGCGGGCATACCTAAAATAGCATCAAGGAAAGGAATATTAATATGTAGCTTATTCATCAAGTCAAGAAACTTACCAAAGTGCTTGTCTAGATGTGCTCTGGCTCTGGACTGAGGGAATGGGAGTGGTGGTTTGTATGCAGGAGGTGGAGTATAAGTTTCAGTTGTCCCTCCTGCTTTCTGTTGTTCCGCCTCGGTTGGCATCTCGGTCGAGGTGTTCTTCGACTGGATCTGGACCGAGGTGGTCTGCGTCGAGCGAGGTACTGGATCTGCAGTTTTAAGTCCACTCCTCGTTGTTATGGCCATGCACTGGCCCTTAGGGTTAGTTTCCGTCTTTGCTGGAAGCTTCCCTGGATCTCTTGGCGCTTCATTCGCCCTACTAGCAAGTTGTTGTTCGAAGGACTTTTGGGCCCTCGAAAATGAAGTCATAGAATTCTCCATAGCACTAAGCTTGATCAAGATAGCCTCCACAACTGCGTCTTTCTTTT
Organism: Fagopyrum homotropicum; assembly: GCA_033239125.1. Taxonomy (NCBI): domain Eukaryota; kingdom Viridiplantae; phylum Streptophyta; class Magnoliopsida; order Caryophyllales; family Polygonaceae; genus Fagopyrum; species Fagopyrum homotropicum. Next base: position 69,564,128 of record BSWB01000005.1, read on the forward strand.
CTGGCTGAGACGAACTTGATCCTTGCCCTTGGCTTTTCAATGGAGTATAAAAAGAAGAAGGGGAAGAGAGGAAAGGGTTAGAGGAATCATTAGAGTTGGAGTTTGAATGATTGTTACCGTAGTTTTGGTTATTCGCCCTCTAGTTGTTGCTATTGGATCCTCTATTGTTGTTGTTGTAGTGGTTGTTTCGGGGACCGTTGTTGTTGTTACGGTACCCGTTATTGTTGTTGTTCCTTTGCCCTTGCTCTTCCTTCTTAGTTTGAGCCATCAAGAGCTCCTTCAATTGCTTCACGTCGTTCGTCAAAGACGTGAGTTGATTGTTGTTGGTTTGAGTCTCTTGAAAGTTGACTCTTTTAACTCCACCTTCAGCTCCTTGGTGGGTATATTTCTCCATGTGCAAGGCTTGCTTCTCAATGAAGTCCCAAGCCTCATCAATCGCCATGTCCATGAAGGTACCGGCGGAGAGTAGTTGGAGATTGAACTGGGTGCTTCCGTCCAGCCCTTTGAAGTAGATCTCCAACAACTCGATCTTTGGAATCCCATGATGTGGGCAATCCAAAAGGATATCCTTGAACCGCTCCCAAGATTTGGACAAGCTCTCCTTGTCCTTCATAATGAAAGCGTTGATCTTCCCTCTCATTTCAGCGGTCTTTGAGGGGGGAAAGAATTTGGTCAAGAATTCCGTAGTCATCTCCTCCCATGTGCTAATTTTTCCTAGAGGAAGAGATTGATACCAAGTAAGAGCTCTATCTTTTAAAGAAAAGTAAAAAGGTCTTAGCTTGTAGTTGTTATTCTCAATTCTGGGGGGTCGCAAGGTTTCCATCAAGATCTCGTAGTTTTGAAGATGTTGATGCGGCGACTCTTTCTCTAGCCCTCCGAATTGGCATTGGCGAATCATGGCTAGAACTTGCGGTCGAAGTTCGTAGTCATGATCTGCTGGATCTCCTAGGTTCACTCCTGGACGCCTCAGCTGTTGATTAGGGTCCATCCTTTGACCTAGGGTTTTTGGGATTCCTGCAAGAAGAACATCTCGGACTGGCATCCGAGGTGGAAGTACATCGGCCGGGGCGTCAGGTACTGGAATCTGCCTCGGTCGAGGATCAACAGAAGGATCTTCCCTCGGTCGAAGTAGAATCTGGTCTCGTATGACTGCTATCTCAGCTTCGATTGCTGCAGTCTTGGTGCGATTCTCTTCTTTCTCTTGTCTGAGTTCTTCCTTGCTGAGGCGTAGCAGCTCTAGCGCCTCTTTCAATTGGGCCGCAAGATCACGATCGTCTTGTTGGGCCATCTTCGCTTCTCTTAAGCGTCGCTTGTATGTCTTTTCTGGTTTGGGATCGTAAGGGACGATTTCCTTCCCAGCGCGGGTTCTTCGCATATACCTAAGAAAGAACCTGCAAAAGTCGCTCAAGTAGAGTGGTTAAATGAAACGGGGCAAGCGCCCCAAGAGCAAACCGTACCGGCTCGGTCTAGACCAAGTCCCCGGCAACGGCGCCAAAAACTTGTTCGCTCCAAACGGTGTGTGCAAGCTTTAAATTTATAACCCTAGACTTAAGCTTAAAACAAGGATGCGAACCCGCAGTGTACGGGTCAATCGTAGTAAAAGCAAGAAAATTCCAGGGGTCGATCACAGGGACTCGGTGAAACAAAGTCAATACGGTGTGCTTATGTCAATACTAACCACAAGAGCGATTAACACAATCAAAGATGAATAAGAAGTCAATAAAGCAAACATGCAATTCTAGGGATTAAAGCATCTAGTTGTGGTTCCAACTCAAGATCTATAGATAAGCGGACAAAGCTGAGATTTTTGCGTGGGGAAGGTGTTACTAAAGTGGAGTAGATCACCGGGTAAGTCTCACTACGCACTAATCCTAAACCGTAACTCCTATTACCGGGTAAGTCTCAAGGAATCAAGATAAAGAACTATAACCTCAAACTAACACACCATCTAAGGGAATAGAATCAACCTTTACCGGGTAAGTCTCAGGCTAGCTCACAAAGATGGGATGGAAGCACACTCAAACCCCAATAAAGGATAAACCTTTATTACCTACACTTATGATCGTTGGTATACAAACTAAGGAATTACCGGGTAAGTCTCATCCTAAGCTTGCTTTGAACCAGGGAAGGTGTAATAAGAATAGGATTTGGCAAACTCTAACACTTAACTCTCAGTTATGGATCAGATAAGTCACCTCGGTCAGCCAGTTTCCACCCCGGCCGAGATGTTCATCGACTGAACGAGATGCTTAGGGTTAAGGTTAAAGACTCGAACTTTCAGGATCCTACTGGAATCTAAGATTATTCTATCATTGTTTTCCCCACAACCTTCAGCCAATCACCCTAGAATCACACAAGGAAATTAGCCACTCATCATCATAATGAAAGTATTAAAATATATGGAAGAAAGTGAATATTTGAACAAAGAAGAATTTAATGAAAAGACTTCAATAACTGAATCAAATATCACAACAAAGCGTTCCTTGGATAGCAATCCAACAAGACAAGACAACAAGTGAGGGAATTGAAGATAATCTTACAAAAACCCTTCAAAAAGCTATAAAAGCTACAATCTTCAATCTTCCTTTAACCTTCAAAAAGGTTCTTTAAATCTCTCCCAACTGGAGTAGGGTGCTGCTGTTGTGTGCTATAAACCCTGATCGACAGTATAGCGTGATGTCCAGCTCTAAGCGGATGCCCGAATTATGGGAAATCCGACCCTTTTTATAGGAAAATAACCCTCCAAAGATAATAAATCTTAGAAAGATATTTTCCCATAAATATAGGTAAAATATATGATTCTGCATATCTCCTTCCTTCCAGGAGCCAAGCCCAAAAATATAAGATCTCTTTCCAATTTTAAAAGATCTCAGCCAAGAATAAAATATTCTCGCCGCGTCCTAGGTATTCGCCTCGGTCGAGTCGGCGTCTCTGGATCACCTCGGTCGAGGTGAATCTCTGGTCAACCGAGGTGAGTCACAACTGAATGCGAAATCTCTCAAAACTGGTCCAAAGTAAATCTTTAATCCATGGCTATGCTTCCTGGATGTAGCTCTAAATGACTCATGACTCCTTTTGCTCCTTTTTGATGCAAAACGTACCAAATTACCTGCAATTACAACAAAACTAGGTGTAGACCTCGATTCTCGCAAAGGTAGATGAAATGGTGGTAAAATCATGTAATGCACATACAAACATGCAGATTATGAAAGATAAAACGACCAAACAAACCCCAAAATATAGACTATAATTCATGCTATCAATACATCAAAAGAGTTTACAAACTCCAAGCCGAGCACAAAACAACATCATAAACCATAACCACAAAAGATACCCCATCCCACGTATCCTAATGTACAGAAGTCCTCGGCTGGTCACACCATCTAGCTCACCCTGCAGTCTTCCTAACCTGCAGATCAACTACAACATGGTATACACCGTTAGCTACAGTAATGAAAAGCATGAAGGTAATAGCACAACCACACATCAACATCTCATACATGCAATGCCACACACATTCATTTATTATCTTTCATTACGTTAGTTCATTACTAATTCAACTTCTTTTGTAACACGGGGAACCTAAAGAACCTCGTCCCTTTCCCCTTTAACACAGAGGTTTGCATGGGGGTGATCATCACTCGTCCCACCCTGTGCTACTTGCTTCCAGGCACCTCCTCCTAACCCGCAGGCGAAGACCGGTGGTTACCGCCCGTTATAATACACTTGGGCCATTTAACTGTTATAAATGGTCATCCTAGTCCGGTTTAAGGTTATAAATGCACAATCATATGAGCACACACAACCATCACCATCATACAATCCACAACCGTACGCTAAGTAAGTCCTATGGACTTACCTGATATACTCGTAATTTGTACCACGTCACAGCTTCCCCTTGGGGAAGTAATCAACGCCTGCAATAGCAAGGCACACACAATCACATACTGCAAAGGTTAGGAGATTCGTCTCACTAACCACAACCAACCTATATCCCAAATCTAAACTTCAGATCCTCAACACATTCATAAATGCCTAAGGCATATCCTCAACATAACATCTCATAATACTAGGACACATATTAAACCTTAAAGCCATAACCGATATCCATAACATCATCATGATCCTCAACTCATTCTGACATCTAGTATGCATCTAATCAGTATTCCTCAATCTCAAATTTAACCCTAATTTAATTAAATAACCTTTCATTAATTAATTAAATTTCGCCAGAATAACATTTTGCCCACAGGCCATTTCTAAACCCACCTGTCATCAAATTTCATCAAACAAACAACCCATAACACCAGAATAATACAATGATCATAATGGAATTTCTAATTATCCATTTTGAAAAACCTAAGGTCAATTTAGGCCAAATCGCACTACGGAAAACAAATAAATTCATAACTTATTCGTTACAAACCTGATTGACGATCTGAAAGAAGATTCGGAATTACAACGACGCAGGCTACACATGTACAACATCAAATTTACCGGAATCTAAGCGACGGAACCGTCCTAGTGACACATATGGTCAACCAGGTCTTCATCTACTCGGAAATGCAGAAACTCGGTACCGATATGAAGAGAATGAAGAGAGGAATCCAAAAACTCAAACGGAATTGAAATCGGAATAGAAACGGTGAGTAAATCTGAGTTTGAAGTTTGAGAGAAATTAGAGCTTTTACAAGGAAACGTGAAAGGAAAATGAATTAATAAACAATTTTCCGCTATTTATAGTGAAGACGATAATTATCCTTTAGCGAAGTAGATAATTATCCTTTAACCGATCCAAAGGCGGGTTGAACCCCCTTCTCCAAACTTCTCGAAATTGGAACAATAAATCTTGAATATTGTAAGGATAATTATTCCACAATTGCCTCGGAAAACGTGTATTCCTAAGCCGTCTTTCTTAGCCGTTAAGAAACGAAATAGCGGCTCTTTTGGCCGTTTTGCCTTTCCATGTTATTTCATATCTAGGACATGTCCGATGTACTGATCATTTCTCTCAACTGCATTTTTAATAATTGGAGCTCCCAAATGCTCCAAATAATACCGGAGGGTAAAAATAATTACCCGGGGAAAAAGTGAAAATTTCACCATAAGCCCAAAATTACGCCAGGAACATAACGGTGGGACTTATACTCAACACTTACGCAATCTTCGCGAGTTATATGTCAATTACTATCACTGGTTAAGTTAATCAACATTAATTAGAATTCGGAAATCCTAACTATTACATCACACACCCCTTAAGAAAAAGTTTTGTCTTGAAACTTGAACAATTTCCAAATCCTCTCGGACCCATACACCGAGGTATAGACACTCTCTCTATCGGAGGTATCACATCTCCGTTCAAACGTATCAACCAATAACACTCTATAACCTCAAAACAAAACATGGAGGAATCACCAACTCCAGCAACAAGAACATAACGCTATCCAAAGGCATAGAGGAAAAATCATCTCTAGCCAACTACTAACCACATCACAAGGGATGGAGGAAAGCCGTCTCCAGCCAATCGTACTCGTAGCACAACTATGTGGAGGAAAACCATCTCTACTCACACTATGTCCATCAATACTAGCATGGAGGAAAGAACCATCTCCAGCTAATCCTAAACATATTACAATAGCATGGAGGAAAAAACCATCTCCAGCTATACCTATATCGTGCTAGCAAACAAGATCTAAAAGATCAGATGCACATAAGGAAATATAAAGCGAGTGCACCGGAAAAGAAATCATAGTTAGCACGAAAACACATCATATCACATAAGCACATAGCATACAAGCACTCACCAAAAAGGCTTTAAGATCTACTCGTGGATCCTACGGGTGCCTGATAACACGATTTATGATGTTAGATTAGGCGCTCATTTAGATAGTTTTTCCGCTCATTCACGCATGGTTTAGCACTAGTTCACGACGTTTGTACTCAATTCATGTATTTTGTCGAGATAGATGTCTACACAGACTTTTGCATGCTTTGTAGGTATTTTGGGAGATTTAGGAGCTTAATCGATACATTTGAAGATCACTCCTCGAAGTGACACACCTTCGGACTCATTGGGAAGCAAGTTAGGAGCTAAGGAGGACACATGGGACCTTGTTGGTGCATGCCTTGCACCAAATTGAGGCTTGATGATCCATAGAGTGCTGAAGCACCAAAACCACGGCCACTGGGACGTCCACGGGCGTGGAAATGGGCCGTGGTTTTCCCCAGACAGTTGTGACAACTGTCCCACGATCTTCATGGACGACTCTTGCAATTTGTTGAGGATATAAGGTGGTCCTGCGGGCTGTTAGGGGCAGACCCCATCACTCCATTCACTCCCACACTCTCAACAACACATATTCTCTCATTGGAAGATTGAATTGGAGCTACTCTTGGAGGAGAAGAAAAGGGTCCATTGGAGAAGAAGAGAAGAACACACCATTCTTAGTTTTTCATAGTTTTGAGTGAGATTTGTGAAGCCGTTTTGCAAGTGTTTTGTAAGAATCGATTGAACTTTCTTTTGAAGGGTTTTAAGTCTTTCTTAAACTCATATTCAGCTTTGATTTCTTGTTCACTTGTTTCAGTTCTTTTTCATTTCATCCTCTTGACATGGATTCCATGATTTTATGCTTGATGACTTTGATTGTGATGATGCATGTTATTGGCTAGATAGATGCAATTCTAGGGTAAGGAAATAATGGTTTTGGCATAGACTATGATAGGATGTGTAATATCCGAAATTTTTATTCCGTCTAATTCCGCCGTTGACGGTTTCCCTTTCTATCTAGTATCTCTTCCTTCACAAATTTCATTATTTTATGTAGAATTTAATTCACATAAAATGATAAAATTATATCAAGCTCTAATTCTTATAATTATCTATTATTTTATGTAGAATTTAATTCACATAAAATGATAGATTTATATCAAACCCTAGTTGTTATAATTCATTCTTACCGATGAATTAGACGAGATCATGACAAGCTGTGACGAGTTCAGGACTAAGCTGAGATGAGACCATGACAAAGCCCGACAAACTGTGACAAACTCATTCATGGGCCTGACAAGGCCATGACGAGTTTTGACAAGGCTGTGACAAAGCCAAGACAACACTCTCAACCCACAATAGCCTCAGCTGGCCTTTGCAAACCACAACAGCCCAGCATACTTCTCAGCCCACAATAACCTCAGCTGGCCTTTGCAATCCACAGCAGCCCAGCACCCTTCGTAGCCCACAGCAGCCCAGCATCATGCGTAGCCCACAGCAGCCAGCACTTGCGTTCAGCAGGGAGGAGCAACAGCCGGCCCTTCTCTTTCCTTCTCTCCACCTTGTAACGGCTGCTGAATTGAAGAAGCTTCTATAACTGCCCATTAAACGCACAACAGGGAGGAGTAACAGTCGGCCCTTCTCTTATCTATTCAGTTGGCTATCTCTCCTACCCCTACGTACAAAACAATCGTCACTCAACAACCATTCAAGCAACGTTTGATAGCAACAAGGAGCCTAGCACTTGGCTGCGTTTGGAACCAGCGGAGTGCACTTGAAAAGACCAGCCAGAAGCGCCCCTACCCATCGACCCTAACTGCTTCCGGACCAAGTTGCTCAGCTACAAACCGGAGACTCGCAGCCACCACTCCAAGGACGAACAACCTTCAACTTCTGCACGCGAGATTCCTGAGTAAGTTGGCTGCTGGCTCTCTCTCGCTCTCTCTTTTCCCTATACGTTCATAGCTTCAACTTTCTTTCTCCCTCCATTTGCGTTTATACTAATCACAGGAACTCACATACTCCTTCTCCCTTGCTTTACTTCAACCATATATGCGCTTATAACTGGTGCCAAACCCTCTAGGAGTCCATATACTCCAGTCAAAGGAACAGCTGCAGAGGGGCTGTTACATCTTTCAAATTTCCAACTATGACGAACAGCCAATTTTGGACTCCGATTTGGGTAAGCTAAACTCCTCATTTGTTGCTGCACTTTGGATATGTTACAGTTGACCTTGCATAGTATAACATACTGAAATTTTAGAGTATTCCGAGTTATAGTTTACGAGATATTGTTGCCCAAAGTTGGCTCCTCATGCAATTTTATAAATGTGCTGAGTTGAGAAAAACAACATGGGATGCTGTTTTCTGAGATAGTTTTGAATAGGCTTTTGATCTCTGTTGGGCTTGAATTTTTTATATGATATAGTTGACATATTGTTGTAGAACATATTAAAATTTGAGAGGCATCCAGCGAGTGGTTTGGGATTTATGATTTTTCCAAGATTGAGTCGTAAGCAGTTTTTCTGTTGTGCTGAAATTCGGTTTTGTGAGATAGTTTTAAATAGGCTTTTGATCTCCTTTGCATCTGAATTTTGGATATATTGGAGATAAGATTTTATAGTAGAACATATCAAAATTTGGGATAAATCCAACGAGTAGTTTAGGAGTTTTGATTTTTCAAAGTTAAGACAGTGTGCTGCTTGTTAAGTGTTGTAACCAACTTTAGAAATTTTTGTAGAAGCGATGCTTTAACAGTTTTAAGAAATTCTTTCTCCTATGAGTAGATGGGATATCATAGATGATCTAGTGAATTATTTCGGAATTTTTATTAGATTATTCGAATTTTATATTTGAAGCTGTAGTTGGACTTTAGTGACTTTTCGGGAAATAGAAAATGGGTAGTTTTTCTAGTTGTTACCTAAAATCATCCTAGGGAGTAGAATATGGTTAGTTAGTCTCAAATAAGAGTTTAAACATAAATTACGAAATTTTTAGAAGTTTCGGGACCAAGGGTAAAATAGTCATTTTACCATAAATTAATACTGTAATCAATTCCGTTCTATTAAGACCTATTATCTTAGAAGTCTTAGACTTCTAATTACCTAGAAAGTGTGCTGACACACTTGCCTCCTTTGACAGGCTACTGAATTCCTACATTTACCGATGAGTGGTGATTAAGAGAGTCGAGATGTGATTCTGGTAAGTCCACAGACTTACTTAGTTGGCTTCTTGTATGAGTGTAATGTGTATGAGTGGTGTTTGTTAGTTATGATAAACAACAAAACCGGATTAGGCCGACTTTATTATTTACATAATTGACCCAAGTGTATGATAACGGGTCGTGACATCATCTGCCTAGGTCTTGCGAGAGTCTAGGAGGTTCCCTGCGACCAGCCAGTCAGGTAGACGGTCATATGCATTAGTACCATTCCTTGTTGGTAAACGGGGACAGGGGCGAGGTTTGGGAATCCCTCGTGTCACAAAATAAGTATCATTAGTAATGACATATCACCTAATTAAAAGATAATAAAAAGGATTGAGTGTTGCATGTTGATTGTGTATGTTGTGTGTTTGTGCTTTTACCTTTATATTTATGCATAGAATGTTAGCTAACGGTTTTATCCGTGTTGTAGATTTGTAGAGATAGACAGTTGCAGAGAGATCCGGAATGGATGGTCAGCCAGGTCCACGTATTCATTAGATGGGGATAGGGGAGTCTCCCATACGACATGCATATTATGTATCTATATATATGTTTTGTAAGGCTGACACAGGTGTACATTCATACATTAAAAATAATATGTTTTGAAATTGTTTTAAATACATTTGTGCCTTGTTGTAAGATCCAAGTAAAATTGTTGTCAAACTAAGGTCGGGACCCATTGTGAGGTCCTAACCAGTAGCTCCCCGAGTTCTCAGAATTTGGGGTGTTACAGGATGGACTTAGATATACCTTTGGATGATTCGTTTGCTTGAACCGAGCTACTGTTGGAAACCACGGTTCGTTCTTGCCAATCCACGGTTGTGGAAAGGGATGAACAACCAGTGGTTCTGACTAACTCACTTGTTTTGATGAATCTAAGTGCTATAATGTTAGATTGTTGAAATCCTAGTGTTTGTTGAGCTAAATCTATCCTAGGGTGACCTAGTGTTAGCAACTAAGTGTTAGAAGAGACCTACCCGGTGATTCTTGCTCTTAGATACCGAAGATGACGAACTCTAGCTAGTAGTGAGCCTCACAAGCCGCTATTGGACTGAGTGTGCTAGGATAGGTGTTTAGGACTTGCCTTCTTGAGGCTTACCCGGTAAGGAGAGGTTAGATCCCCAGAATACCATCCGGTTTGTGTAGATATCCCTTCCTTAGACTCCTAGAGACTTACCCGGTGATAGGGTCTTAGGTGCGGGATTAGTGGATCATGAGACCTACCCGGTAATTGACCCCATTTGAGAAACATTCCTTCCCAACATGTTATAGTTTATCCAAGGTTGATTAGAAGCTTAAGTCCAATTCCATAACCGGAATTTCCAACCCCTAGAATCCGCTTTTCTCTCTTTGATCTCATATCTCGTGTTTGCTTGTTTACTTGTGTTTTAGCTTTATTCCTTAGTTTGTTTTGCCATATTGCGTCATTGTTATCCTTGATTGATCACCACACAAAACCAATCCAAAACATTGAGATTTTCATTTATTTGTTTCTTTCTCTTTTCTTAGCCTAGATCAACACTATCCTTAGTCACTAATCGATTCAATCTCACCTCAGTCTTTGTGTTTGACCTCGGAATACTATCCTTACTACAAAACGTCCCGCACACTACGGGTTTGCTAGGAGTTAGGAAAAATATAACGAGTATAAATTTAAGACTTTTGCGTGCATCAATTCCTAGACGTAACAAGTTTTTGGCGCCGTTGCTGGGGACTAGGTTAAGATTGAGTCATTGTTTGTGATTGTTTATAGTGTAGGTCTTTCTTGTTGCTTTTGATCTCTTTTGGTTTGTGTCTTTGCTTTTCAGGACATCTCTCACTCTTTAGGTGCATGCGAAGATCTTGTGGCAAGGATTTAGCTCCATTCGATCCCGAACCGGAGAAAACCCTTAGATCTAGATCCAAGAGCATTAGAAAGGGAAAAGAGATGGCCGGAAGAGATCTCCAAGCTGAGTTAGATGAAGCTTTAGAGCAAATTATACTAAGGGAAGAAGCCTTGGAGAATGAGAGGAGACTTGCCAATGAGAGGCAAGAAGCAACTAGGAGGGAGATTGAAGAGATTAGGCAAGCTCTTGTGCAAAGAGAGCTTAATCGTCAACAACCTCCACCTCCACCACAACCGTAGCCGGTGGCGGTTAATATTCGGGTTGTGCCCATTGCTATTGAAGAGCCACAAACTTTAGGGCAATGTATGGATCCGGCACAAAGAGCATACTGTCCGGGTGTGAACTTAGGAGATCCCGCAGCCCATGATTATGAGCTCCGCCCTCAAGTTCTACAAATGATCCGGCATAATCAATTTGGAGGGATGGAGGGAGAGTCTCCTCATCAACACTTGATGAACTATGAGATCTTGATGGAGACTCTAAGACCGCCTAGATTGGAGAGCAACAACCATAAGCTTAGGGTTTCTCCTTCTCACTTAAGGATAAAGCCTTGGCTTGGTATCAATCTACTCCACAAGGGCGAGTGAGTACTTGGGAGGAGATGAAACCGAGTTTTTGACTAAGTTCTTCCCACCTTCCAAGACTATCGAGTTAAGAGGGAAGATCAATGCCTTCGTGATGAAGGATAGAGAAAGCTTATTCAAGTCTTGGGAGAGGTTCAAAGACCTTCTCCTAGATTGTCCGCACCATGGTATACCGAAAATAGAGCTTTTGGAGATCTACTTCAAGGGACTTGATGAAGATAGCTAATTCAAGCTTCAATCTCTTTCCGGTGGGAATTTCATGGAAAAGAATGTGGATGAAGCTTGGGAGTTTGTAGAGAAACAAGCTTTGGTGATTGAGAAGTACTCCCATAGGAAGAGTGATGGGAGGAAAGTGGGAGCATATGAGGTGAGTGAAGTCACCATGAGTAACTTCAAGCTTGATGCAATCAACAATGAGCTGAAGTCTTTGAGGGAGTTGTGTGCTACAACTTTGAAGAGTCAAGCAAGCCCTCAAGTGCAAGTGCAAGCAAACTTGTTTTCCGAGGAGGAAGATGTGAACTACATGGGAAGGGGCAACTACAACAACTATCAAGGCCCAAGGAACTTCAACAACAACCGGCAATTCAACAATTACCGGCCTAATCACAACCATCCCGGGTTTTCCTATTCTAACCCGGATGGAGCCTTGAACCCTCCCGCTTCCACAAGCGCAACTCCACCACCAAAGGCTTCACAAGAACCTCCACCCGGATTTACTCAACCTCCAAAGGATAGAACCGAGATGATGTTTGAACAATTGCTTGGAAGTTTGAGCGGTCTTGAGAGCACAATGACTTCCATTTCTAAGGCTCAAAAGGTGTTGGAAGCACAAGTGTTCCACAAGGCGGGTGAAGCTCATAGAGATCCGGGAAAGCTTCCCGGAAGAACCGAAGATAACCCAAGAGGCCAAGTGTTGGCTATTACGACAAGGAGTGGGTTGAGCATGAAGGATCCCTTACCGAAGGGAAATGACAAGGGGAAGCAAGTAGTGGTAGAAGAAGAGACATTGCAAGAAGAAGGAGGCAAGAGCAAGGATGATGAGCCAACATATGTGGCGCCACCTCCATACAAGCCACCACTACCATTCCCATAATCACGAGCAAGGGCTTGCTTGGACAAACACTTCGGTAAATTCCTTGAACTTATGTCTAAATTTCATATTAACATTCCGTTCATGGATGCTATTCTAGGTATGCCGGCATATGGCAAATTCTTGAAAGAGATACTCTCCAACAAAAGGAAGTTGGAGGAGTATGGAGAAGTAAGGATGACAAAGAGGTACTCGGAATTGATGCAAACCATGAAGGAGGAGATGCCTCCTAAGCTAAGAGATCCGAGATCCTTTTGTGTGCCAATTGGAGTGGGAGAAGTGAAGTATGAAGCCCTATGTGATCTTGGGGCAAGTGTAAGCATCATTCCGCTTGCACTTTGCAACAAGGTTGGTCTAGGAGAGCCAAAGCCGGTCAAGATGACCCTTTACATGGCGGACCGTTCGATCACTCACCCCGTTGGAATATTGGAAGACATACCGGTGCTACTAGGAAAGTTCTATGTGCCAATAGACTTCGTTGTTTTGGACATCCCGGCGGACTATCCAGTTCCTATCATCTTGGGGAGACCTTTCCTAGCCACTTCCGGATGTTTGGTGGATTGCAAAAATGGAATTCTCTCATTCAACATTGGAGAAGAGAATATCAAGTTCAAATTATCCACAATGATGAAGGGGCCAGCCCTTGGTGAAGATGTGTTCAACATTGTCGAGCAAGAGGATTGTAGAGAAGTTGTGAGCTCGATCTTGATTAAGGACCCCTTGGAGAAGGTTCTTATCTTGAGTTTGATGGAATAAGGAGTTGAGGAGGCTTGCAATGAAGAAATCAAGGTCTTGGATGCATTGGAAAAGGAGACAAGGGTTGAATTTGAAGTACACGAAGGTGTGCTGAATTGCTGTGTGAACCACGGCCTGGGGGGAAGAACCACGCCCGTGGTTTTACCCGTCGAACCTACTGAAGTGCTCCGAAGTGCTAGCTTTGCAAGTTCCACGGCCGTGGTTGTGCCAGAGCCCGTAATTTTGCCCGTGGTTTCTCCAAAAACTGCCTTAGTTGATGATCAAGCTTCAAGGAGCCTTGAGGAGTCTTCCCAAGCTTTGGATTAATCTCAACCAACATTATATGGATCGTCTCCACTCGATAAAGGTCCTCCTAAACTTGAACTCAAACCCCTTCCCTCTCATTTGAAGTATGCTTTTCTTGGTGAGAATTCTACATATCCGGTTATTGTGAATGCATGCTTGAATGATGATGAACTTGTTAGAGTGTTGCATGAGTTGAGATTGCATAGGAAAGCCATTGGCTATACCATTGATGATTTAGTTGGCATTAAACCTTCTTTGTGCATGCATAAGATCTTAATGGAAGATAATCATAAACCTTCAATTGAACCTCAAAGAAGACTAAACCTTATCATGAAAGAAGTAGTAAAGAAAGAGATTCTTAAATTGCTAGATGCGGGAATTATTTTCCCGATTTCGGATAGTAAGTAGGTTAGTCCCGTGCATGTGGTTCCTAAGAAGGGTGGGATGACCGTAGTAACTAATGAGAATAATGAACTAATCCCAACTAGAACGGTTACGGGATGGAGGATGTGTATTGACTATAGGAAACTAAATGTGGCCTCTAGGAAAGATCATTTCCCTCTTCCTTTCATTGACCAAATGCTAGAGAGATTAACTCAACATTCCCATTTTTGTTACTTAGATGGCTATAGTGGATTCTTCCAAATTCCTATCCACCTTGATGATCAAGAAAAAACCACATTCACATGTCCTTGGGGTACATTTGCATATAGAAGAATGCCATTTGGGTTGTGTAATGCACCCGCCACCTTTCAAAGGTGTATGATGGCTATCTTTTCTGAGTATATTGAAAACATCATGGAAGTCTGTTTATGGATCTTTCTTTGATGATTGTTTAGCTAACTTGTCTCTAGTGCTAAAAAGATGTGAGGAGACTAATCTAGTCTTGAATTGGGAGAAATGCCACTTCATGGTAAGTGAAGGTATTGTGTTGGGACACTTGGTGTCCAACAGAGGCATTGAGGTTGATAGGGCTAAGACAGAGACAATAAAGAAGTTGCCACCACCTACATCGGTGAAGGGGGTAAGGAGTTTTTTAGGGCATGCCGGTTTTTACTGGAGATTCATTAAAGATTTCTCTAAGATTTCTAAGCCTTTTACTAACCTACAAATGAAAGATGTTGAGTTTGTTTTCTCCAAGGATTGCCTTGAAGCTTTTTGTATGTTGAAGAATGTTTTGATCACCGCTCCTATCATGCAACCTCCGGATTGGAGTTTGCCGTTTGAGATCATGTGTGACGCGAGTGATGTAGCCGTTGGGGCTGTTTTGGGACAAATGAAAGATGGGCTTACACATGCCATCTATTATGCTAGCAAGACGCTAGATGATGCCCAACTCAATTATGCTACCACCGAGAAGGAGTTGCTAGCGGTTGTGTACGCATTTGAGAAGTTCCGCTCGTATCTTGTTGGAGCGAAGGTCATTGTGTATATGGATCATGCTGCGATCCGTTATCTCCTTACAAAGAAGGATGCCAAGCCTCGGTTGATTCAGTGGATCCTTCTTCTTCAAGAGTTTGATTTGGAAATCCGGGACAAGAATGGGTCCGAAAATTCTGTGGTGGATCACCTTAGTAGACTCCCACCATTGGAGCTTGAGAGAGATGACATCCCGATTGATGACTCATTCCGGGATGAGCAATTGCAAATGGTGGAGGAGTGCTAGTTTCAAGTGTCAAGGGGTAATGAGCCATGGTATGCCGACATTGTGAACTATCTTGTGTGTGAGGAAGTGCCTCCCGGTTTGTCATATGCCCAGCGGAAAAGTTCTTCAAGGATGTGAGGCATTACTATTGGAGTGAGCCGTTTTGTTCAAAAGAGGGCCGGATGGAGTTTTTAGAAGATGCATACTGGAGGATGAGGTGGAGAGTGTGATCCGCCATTGTCACTCCTTGCCATGTGGAGGCCATGCTAGCTCACACAAGACATGTACTAAGGTGTTACAATCGGGTTTCTTTTGGCCAAGTTTGTTCAAGGATGTGCAGAATTTTGTGGTAGCTTGTGATGCTTGCCAAAGGACGGGCAACATCTTCATGTGGCAACCTCTACATCCTATTGGCGGTGGACTATATGTCGAGATAGGTGGAGGCAATCGCCTCTACTACAAATGATGCCAAGGTTGTGGTGTGATTCTTCAACCGAGTGATCTTCCCTAGGTTTGGAACACCAAGGGTGACCATAAGTGATGGAGGGAAGCACTTCACTAATAGGAACTTCGGGACACTTTTGGCTAAGTATGGGGTGACTCATAAGGTGGCAACACCTTACCATCCCCAAACTAGTGGCCAAGTGGAGATCTCCAACTGGGAGATAAAAGGAATTCTTGAGAAGACGGTTTCTAGGACGAGAAAGGATTGGGCTATGAAGCTCGATGATGCTTTGTGGGCTTATAGAACCGCTTTCAAGACACCGATTGGCACCACTCCTTACAAGCTAGTCTATGGCAAGTCTTGTCACCTTCCGGTAGAGATGGAGCATAGAGCGTATTGGTCCATAAGGTGGCTGAATTTTGACCTCAAGGAGGCCGGAGAGAAGAGATTGCTTGATATGAACGGTCTTGAGGAGATCCGGTTGGATGCCTATGAAAATGCCCGGATCTACAAGGAGAGGACCAAACGTTGGCATGACAAGCGTCTCATCACGAAGGAGTTGAGTGAAGGCGACCTTGTCCTTCTCTTCAACTCAAGGCTGCGGCTGTTCCCCGGAAAGCTAAAGTCAAGATGGACGGGTCCTTATGTGGTGAAGAAGATCTTTCCCAATGGAGCGGTTGAGATAGGAGGGGAGTATTGTGGAGATTTTTAGGTGAATGGGCACCGGTTGAAGAAGTATATCCCGGGAGCTCCGGTGGACATGATTTCCCCACTTCACCTTGAGTGAGACGCCCCCGAGTTTGGTCAAGCTAATGACCTTAAAGAAGCGCTTGATGGGAGGCAACCCATTGGTAGACATTTTTCCCTTTTTCATTCTTATTGTTGTTTTGATTTTTCTGTTTTTGTGTGTTTGGTGTGCTTTGTGTGTGTGCTAGAGTCTTGGTAGCATGGAAGCCTTGCATGGCATGTGGTTGGTGATGATGAGTCCCTCATCAATTTTGGGTGGAGCGGACGAGGGATTTGGACGGCTAGCGGTGCCTAGCGCAAATCCCGACGCCATAACGAACACTTTGAGCTCTCTACCATCGTTGATAGGATCATCCGCCATCACTCCACTTGAATGATCCCAAATACCAAAGCAAACCATTTTTACATTGTGAGAACCCTCTTTCACCCTTCTTTACTTCATTTACACATTGGGGACAATGTGTTTCTAAGTATGGGGTGGGGTTTGCATGATCTTTTGCATGATTAGCATCTATGGTAGTTCTTTTAGTCACATGCTTCATTATGTCTTGCATTGTACATACACATTTCGAAAAATCCAAAAAAAAATCAGAAAAATTTAAAAATTTTAGTGCTTCTAAGCTTGGGAATGACCCTTATGATGAGATTGTTGTGTTGATTGGCTATGGATGGCCTTTTGTGTTGAATAGATGAATGCATATGTGGACTTGAAGTACTTATCTTGAATCCCATGAATGGATTGTGATCATGATGTTTGTCTTGATTGGATTGAGTATTGAAAGTCGAAATTACATGCTAGTTCTTGCACATCATCTAGGAGTGATTAAGGCAATTCATCTTTCTCTACTTCTCATCTTGATCATGTTGTTTGAGCACCTCAATTGATATAAATTTGACCACTTTTGACCCATCCGGGAATAGGAGCATGCTAGTGTGTCGAGTGTGTGAAAAGCAAGTGTGGGGTGAAGTTGTTGTTGAAAGAATGTTATGAATGAAGTGCTGAATTTGTTGTGAAAAGTGTAGAAAAAAAATATAGGTTTGGGGACGTTGGTTTAAATGACGAGTAACTCGGCACCATTCACATAATCGAGTGTTTGTGCCTTGCCAAAGTCAAATAAACCGATAGTCCTAACGAGCTTTGGTATGTATGCCCGGTGTGAATGCACCTCGAAAAATAAAAAAGCCCGAGGACGGCTAATCACCAAGGTTTCGGCTTTTGTACACCAATGCCATTGTCTCAAAAATAAGTGAAAGAAAAAGAAAAGAAAAGAAAGAAAAAATGGAGAAAATATACACTTGTGGGAAGTTGATAAAAATGTGAAGTTGTGAAGTTAGTTCCGTTCCCGGATTAGCATCACATGACCTAGAAAAATTCCCACCTAATCACAACGTTTCTTGGCCTTTTATTTCATAAGCCCTTGTGACCTATTTGCATGTGTGTAAGACTTAGTGATCTAGATTGGATATGCTCATGATCATCTTGATTTCTTCATTTTTACATTTCATGCATGCTTTCGAGGTAAGTATAATTGTCTTTCCGTGCCTTCACTTATTTGACACATTATTGCTTGTCCATTGCCATGAAACATGACTATGAAGGTGATCCAATATTAGACGCACAACTCCAAAAAGATTTTGTTGTTTTTCTGCATGCATAAATCATGTCATCTCTTAGTCTATAGTTGGGGACTTGCTCGGGGACGAGCAAACCTTAAGTACGGGGTATTTGTGATAACACGATTTATGATGTTAGATTAGGCACTCATTTAGATAGTTTTTCCGCTCATTCACGCATGGTTTAGCACTAGTTCACGACGTTTGCACTCAATTCATGTATTTTGTCGAGATAGACGTCTACACGGACTTTTGCATGCTTTGTAGGTATTTTGGGAGATTTAGGAGCTTAATCGATACATTTGAAGATCACTCCTCGAAGTGACACACCTTCGGACTCATTGGGAAGCAAGTTAGGAGCTAAGGAGAACACATGGGACCTTGTTGGTGCATGCCTTGCACCAAATTGAGGCTTGATGATCCATAGAGTGCTGAAGCACCAAAACCACGGCCACTGGGACTTCCACGGGTGTTGAAATGGGTCGTGGTTTTCCCCAGACAGCTGTGACAGCTGTCCCACGATCTTCATGGCCGACTCTTGCAATTTGTTGAGGATATAAGGTGGTCCCGCGGGCTGTTAGGGACAGACCCCATCACTCCATTCTCTCCCACACTCTCAACAACACATATTCTCTCATTGGAAGATTGGATTGGAGCTACTCTTGGAGGAGAAGAAAAGGGTCCGTTGGAGAAGAAGAGAAGAACACACCATTCTTAGTTTTTCATAGTTTTGAGTGAGATTTGTGAAGCCGTGTTGCAAGTGTTTTGTAAGAATCGATTGAACCTTCTTTTGAAGGGTTGTAAGTCTTTCTTAAATTCATATTCAGCTTTGATTTCTTGTTCACTTGTTTCATCTCTTTTTCATTTCATCCTCTTGACATGGATTCCATGATTTTATGCTTGATGACTTTGATTGTGATGATGCATGTTCTTGGCTAGATAGATGCGATTCTAGGGTAAGGAAATAATGGTTATGGCATAAACTATGATAGGATGGACTTAGATATACCTTTGGATGATTCGTTTGCTTGAACCGAGCTACTGTTGGAAAGCACGGTTCGTTCTTGCTAGTCCACGGCCGTGGAAAGGGATGAACAACCCGTGGTTCTGACTAACTCACTTGTTTTGATGAATCTAAGTGCTATAATGTTAGATTGTTGAAATCCTAGTGTTTGTTGAGCTAAATCTATCCTAGGGTGACCTAGTGTTTGCAACTAAGTGTTAGAAGAGACCTACCCGGTGATTTTTGCTCTTAGATACCGAAGATGACGAACTGTAGGTAGTAGTGAGCCTCACAAGCCGGTATTGGACTGAGTGTGCTAGGATAGTGTTTAAGGCTTGCCTTCCCGAGACTTACCCGGTAAGGAGAGGTTAGATCCCTAGAATACCATCCGGTTTGTGTAGATATCCCTTCCTTAGACTCCTAGAGACTTACCCAGTGATATGGTCTTAGGTGCGGGATTAGTGGATCATGAGACCTACCCGGTAATTGACCCCATTTGAGAAACATTCCTTCCCAACATGCTATAGTTTATCCAAGGTTGATTAGAAGCTTGAGTCCAATGCCATAACCGGAATTTCCAACCCCTAGAATCCGCTTTTCTCTCTTTGATCTCATATCTCGTGTTTGCTTGTTTACTTGTGTTTTAGCTTGATTCCTTAGTTTGTTTTGCCATATTGCGTCATTGTGATCCTTGATTGATCACCACACAAAACCAATCCAAAACATTGAGATTTTCATTTATTTGTTTCTTTCTCTTTTCTTAGCTGAGATCAACACTATCCTTAGTCACTAATCGATTCAATCTCACCTCAGTCTTTGTGTTCGACCTCGGAATACTATCCTTACTACAAAACATCCCGTACACTGTGGGTTCGCTAGGAGTTAGGAAAAATATAACGAGTATAAATTCAAGACTTTTGTTTGGATAAATTCCTAGACATAACAGTGCCTCTAACTCCGCATAGAACTCTGGATAGTTCCTCTGGATACTATCCTCTGTCTCCCACGTAGCCTCATCCGGTCCTCGTCTCGACCACTGTATCCTCATCATAGGAATGTTCTTCGAACGCAGGCGTCTCACACCTAGCTCTAGGACTGCAAAAGGTTGTTCTACATAAGTGTGGTCCGGCTCAACCACTAGATCATCATAACTCATAATGTGCCTCAGGTCTGGTATGTACTCCCTCAGCTGAGACACATGAAACATAGGGTGAACACCCTCTAACTTCGGTGGAAAAGCCAATCTGTGCACTGCTCTCCCAACTCTATCCAGTATCTCGAAAGGACTGACATATCGGAGACTCAGCTTCCCCTTTATTCCATAACGTCTGACGCCTCGCGTCAGAGTTACTCTCAACTAGACATGAGCTCCTACCTTAAACTCTAGAGGTCGACGCCTCCTATCTGCATACAACTTTAGGCGACTCTGTGCAGCGATCATCCTCTATCTGATCAGCGTTACTCGAGCCATATCATCTTGAATCTGTTCTGGCGCTATCCCACTGGTACTTCTAGGCTCCTCCCAGCATAAAGGTGTATGATACCTATGTCTACACAACGCCTCATAGGGGCCATCCCTATAGATGCATACCAACGGTGGTGGTATAAGAACTCAACGAGTGGGAGATAAACAGATCATCCATGTTCCCAATCCATCCCACAAGCTCACAACATGTCCTCTACGGTCTGGAGGGTTCTCTCAGACTGACCGTCTATCAGAGGTAAAACTCAATCATGATATGTGGACGCGTTCCCCAAGCAGTCTGAATCTGCTATCAAAACCTCAAAGTAAACCGTCTACTACAATCATATTCGATCGTCCTCGGTACACTTATGGAGTCCCACCATCTGTCTAGTTTTCTCCTTTGTTACTTCATTCACTGGCCACGTCTCTCTGTAGAGATGGAACGTGTCGCCTTCGTAAATCTGTTACTAATAATCTGGATAACACTAAAACTCTTAATGGGTCTCAATCCCATCACAAGTCCACAGAAAAGTCCTCTCACTTCCACTACAACACTAGTAGTGGATGAGCTCATCTCCAGGTCAATAACACTTTAACTTGATTTACTACTTCGTGGTACCTATTATTCGTACATATGTGTACTAAAGATGGTGTACTATGAGTGTACTGTAATCTTCTCCACTCGACTCCGCATAAGCGGTTATACTGACGCAGATGCGGCACCTCATACTCCTTTTGTTCCATTAAAGAACTATGGTGCCTCGCCATGAGGCATCCTTCCATCAAGTTCCCTCAGGGTCAGGCAAGTCCCTTGTTTTTGTTGGACCTCATCAAACAAACTAGGTAAAATCCCTAAACATGAAACTAACGTCCTTATCAGCAGTTGTAGGTCCAACTCTAAACAAGCTAGATCATTTTGAAACCGAGACTGTACAGCAATTCCAACAATCGCTTCCTCTCGAGGCGTCTTCTTATTCAAGGCATCAGTGACCACATTCTCCTTGCTAGAATGGTACAAATCTCAAGGTCAGCATCCTTGATTGATTCAAACTATCGACGCTGGCGATTATTCAATTTCTATTGTATAAAAAATATACTTTAACCTCTATGATCGGTGAAAATCTGACATGAAATGTCACACAGGTATTGTCTTCCAGTCTTGAAACTTGAACTACCACCACTAACTCGAAATCATGAGTCGGGCAGTTCTGTTCATACGTTCTCAGCTATAATACACCTATTATCTACTCCACTGTATATATACACGTCTTAAACTTAACTAGAATGTACCACTTTAATCCCATAATTCCCAGAATCTTCTGATTATCACCGGATAGAAGCAGAGGTCAAGTGTTTCTTCTACTTTTCAGAACCTCGACATACTACTTCAACCACGCAGTTATGGTGGTCTTCCTCTAAAGACTCTCAATTATATACGCAATCACATAAAATCTTTCCATCAAAGCGTTGGTAACAATCGACTCGGCTGAGAAAACCATGCATTCCCTTAACGTTCATCAGTATCATCCATAAGACTTCATAATCATTCCTCTCCACATCAACCATAATCCTACAGGCGAAACAACATGATCTTGAAGGCTGCTTCGGGCACCTCAATTCACATTTAAGGAGCATAGCACACTGGCTTCTATCCCTCGGATTCTGTAAAACCGTCCTCAAATAACCGGTACGTTCCTCTCCATTGTGAGAGTACACCAAACGTCATCAGTAAGGTCTACCACCAACTGATTAAGGAAGTAGATGAAGACATTGTTCATCAATTCCTATAACGACTACTAGGACGTTCCTCAACTCAGATGACAGCACTACAACTCGTAGTGTCCATAACGATTATGGAATGATGTCCTATGCCCACGCTGCTCTCTCATCCTTAGCTGATGATATCCTAAGAATACGGAAATCTTAAAAACACAATCGTTCTCTTAGTTGATCCAACAAGTCATCCATAGGTAGCAATGAACGTGCTAGGACGAACGGAGCCCGTCTCAAACCACTCTTCAAATTGCTTTTTCAATTTTTAACAACTCAACAAGCCATATACCTCGTAGGCCTTCTCCCAACCAGTCTCGTACCATACTTTAACGCAATATCAAAGTCCTCATTCCGTTGAGGCGATAGATTAGACGGTTCAGTAATACGTCTATAAGATCATATACCACTGGAATACTCTTCAGTGTGGAAATATCTCTTTCCTTCATGGCACAACATCAAAAAAAACATCACCCTCTGGTGTTATCAACCTCGCTGCTCATACGGAACTGAAGACAACTCACCTCCTCAAAGGTCATAGCCTCGGAAAACCTCTACTTAGTCGATCTCAGTAGAGACTATAATAGTCCTCCTACTGCTATCTGAACCAACATGATATCTATTCGTCCACCACACACATAAAGACCTTCTCATGCACCTAAGGCATGACAAATAAGTCTTCAAGCCATACAAAAGTCCCTGAACAAAGGGAACAACCACATATCTCGCGAGTACCTAAGACCCGTAACTCGTAATCCTATAAAGGAAGATCTATCTTCTCCTGTATCCACAGTTAACTATTAGCACATGCATCGAAAGACAAGAGGCCTATCACTGAGGTCATCGTCATAGCCTCCACTTCCACTCTTTCTACATCGGAAAGAGGAAGGTCTTGATGAGAAGAAAGACTATATTGCTGACAGAAAGAAGCCAGATGGCCTAGTTCACCACAAGTAAAGCAAGCTATCGGTGCCATGGGGCACTTTGAGCGCAAATGATCTGGATAACCACACTTGAGACATATACGTCCCATCCCTGCCACTAGTATAGGTGACTCCTCTGCATTGCCCAGCTCAAAGGCTCTACTCTGAGCTCTTCTAGTGTACGTGGTACTCCTACCACGGCCCTTACCTCTACTCAGCCTAGGAACGGATCCTTGAGTAAAAAGATGATCTGGGACTCTCTACTGTCCCCGCATCTGCTGCTGAGGTGTCTTTTGACCACCTCCCGTCACACTAGCAGAAGAAAAACCCTGTCGTGATGCCACTCTAGTTTGCTTACAGAAGACAGCTCTATGACCCTGTCTACCACAGCTAAAGCAAGTCACTGACGATCTTGGACACTGTGGTCATATATGTCCAGACTTCCCACAATTGTAACAGGTCCTCGTTTCACCAAAAGTCCGTGTGAAACGAGAATTACTCAAACGTCCACAAGTCGGGCTCGGTTTGCAACCCGGATATCCAACCTCGTCTTTCACTGATTCAACCCGTTGTTTCTTCTCTAATCCAGAAGCTTTAGTCGATCTCACAGATGTTGGTAAATCCGGTATAGATCTACCCGCTATCACCACCTCATATACTTGCTGCATATACTCTTGAAACTCGAATCTACTCATAGAGACACGATCAACCTCTTCAAACTCGTTCTCTGCCATAGGCAACACTACAGCGGATATTGGTCCCCAACTTGATGCTACTGGAGGAAGAGGGGGTGTACCCCTATCTCGTCGCACTACAGATACTGCTCTAGTCTGAGCCATCTGTAGAATATACGCACCTAAACTTATAGGGCTATATATATGCCATATGTATCGATATATATATATATATAATACTCATTATTATATGCATACACATCAACACATAAAAGATATCTATATATATCTCTACACTGTCGAGATCCTCAGATGGGTGACGACTTTTGTACATACTATCCCAAAACATCTGTACTCGCTTTAAAACCAAAATCCTTTAAAAGTCAAACCTCATGTGGGTTCTGTTTATTTATCTACTCTACCTTTATTGCAGATAGCAAGTGCCATTATTGTCAACCTAAGCTCTGATACCAACTCTGTAACACCCTAAATCCACGGGACTTGGAGTGTCACATTGGGCTAGGTCATGAAGGTAATAGCACAACCAGACATCAACATCTCATACATGCAATGCCACACACATTCATTTATTATCTTTCATTACGTTATTCCATTACTAATTCAACTTTTTTTGTAACACGAGGAACCTAAAGAACCTCGTCCCTTTCCCCGTTAACACAGAGGTTTGCATGGGGGTGATCATCACTCATCCTACCCTGTGCTACTGGCTTCTAGGCACCTCCTTCTAACCCGCAGGCGGAGACCGGTGGTTACCGCCCATTATAATACACTTGGTCCATTTAACTATAATAAATGGTCATTTTAGTCCAGTTTAAGGTTATAAATGCACAATCATATGAGCACACACAACCATCACAATCATACAATCCACAACCGTACGCTAAGTAAGTCCTATGGACTTACCTGATATACTCGTAATCTGTACCACGTCACAACTTTCCCTTGGGGAAGTAATCAACGCCTGCAATAGCAAGGCACACACAATCACATACTGCAAAGGTTAGGAGACTTGTCTCACTAACCACAACCAACCTATATCTCAAATCTAAACCTCAGATCCTCAACACATTCATAAATGCCTAAGGCATATCCTCAACATAACATCTCATAATACTCGGACACATACTAAACCTTAAAGCCATAACCGATATCCATAACATCATCATGATCCTCAACTCATTCTAACACCTAGCATGCATCTAATCAGCATTCCTCAATCTCAAATTTAACCCTAATTTAATTAATTAACCTTTAATTAATGATTTCATCAAACAAATAACCCATAACACCAAAATAATATAATGATCATAATGGAATTTCTAATTATCCATTTTGAAAAGCCTAAGGTCAATTTAGGCCAAATAGCAGTACGAAAAACGAATAAATTCATAACTTATTTGTTACTAACCCGATTGAAGATCTGAAAGAAGATTCGGAATCACAACGACGCAGGCTACGCAAGTACAACATCAAATTCACCGGAATCTAAGCGACGGAACCGTCCTGGTGACACATATGCTCGACCAGGTCTTCATCTACTCAGAAATGCAGAAACTCGGCACCGATATGAAGAGAATGAAGAGAGGAATCCAGAAACTCAAACGGAATTGAAATCGGATTAGAAACGGAGAGTAGATCTGAGTTTGAAGTTTGAGAGAAATCAGAGCTTTTACGAGGAAACGTGAAAGGAAAATGAATTAATAAACGATTTTCCGCTATTTATAGTGAAGACGATAATTATCCTTTAGCGAAGTCGATAATTATCCTTTAACCGATCCAAAGGCGGGTTGAACCCCCTTCTCCAAACTTCTCGAAATTGGAACAATAAATCTTGAATATTGTAGGGATAATTACTGCACAATTACCTCAGAAAACGTGTATTCCTAAGCCGTCTTTCTTAACCGTTAAGAAACGAAATAGCGACTCTTTTGGCCGTTTTGCCTTTCCATGTTATTTCATATCTAGGATATGTCCGATGTCCTGATCATTTCTCTCAACTACATTTTTATTAATTGGAACTCCCAAATGCTCTAAATAATACCGGAGGGTAAAAATAATTACCCGTGGGAAAAAGTGAAAATTTCACCATAAGCCCAAAATTACGCCAGGAACATAAAGGTGAAACTTATACTCAACACTTGCGCAATCTTCACGAGTTATATGTCAATTACTATCACTGGTTAAGTTAATCAACATTAATTAGAATTCGGAATCCTAGCTATTACTTCTTTTGTATCAGATGTTTATGTTTGATGTTTTGTACCCGGCTTTGTGTTTGTAAACATTTTTGACGTATCATATACAACTTTTATGTATTTGGTTTTAATCTACCTATGCCTTGTTGTAAGATCCAGTGAACTTGTTGTCAGGCTAGGGTCAGGATCCATTGTGAAATCCTAGCCCAATGTAGCACTCCGAGTCCCGTGGATTTGGGGTGTTACACATGAACCCCGACTGACCACCTCCTCCGAATCACTCGGCAACTTTCCTATACTGCACGACATCTAACAACACGGATAAACCGTTAGCTAACTATAACATAAAGGAAAGATACTGAAGCACTAACACACGCAATGAACACAATAAACATCCATCATGCTAGCATGGAGTTCCAGTTATTATTATCTTCATTAAGTCATTTGTCTTATTAATTATAAGTGTGATACGAGATGTCACATACTCTTGCCTTCGAATATTATTCAACTGGAGTGGATCAGCGGACCAGCCCGTATACAATGTGAAGTGGACTGGTACCATCCCCGAATATCCAAATCTGGCCCATTCACGAAGCACCTTCTAGACTCCCTCGGGAGAACTAGACAAGTAATCACCGCCCGTTACTCGTGGCCCAATACATATGTCGGTAGATAAATATATATACTACCTAAGCCACAACACGATATCAAACACCACTCAAGCATCAATCAATCATGTCACACAAACTAAGTCCTACGGACTTACCATGAATCGATCACTCTCACCTATCTACCCAACTCAATCTGAACTTACTCCTCAAAGCCTGATATAGATCAAGGCAATGGGTTACCATCATAGCACAACCATACGAACCGCATCTAAGCAGTTTCCTATCGAAATCCATCTCAACACACTCGAAACACAACCTACAACTAGCCCACTACATGGGATTTACTTAAGGTATGCTAGGCCACTTATCATGATACTACATCATGTTCAAAAGGTTATAAGGGAGGAGGAAAGACATACCACAAGATCACACTTAAGTCGGACGAACGACTTAAGTGTATCATTGGAGGAAAACCGCAGCCGCGGTGGTAAAGTGATGTAGGGGTGGCAAAGACACAGCAGCCGCAACCGCGGTAGGAGAGGCCCGCAGGGGCGGTGAGGCGTGGTCACGGGGAGTGCAGGCGTAGGGACGGCACTAGAGAGAGCGAACTTCATCTTCTCTTATTCGATCGATATTCTTTCTTCACTACTTCCTACAGCCCACTGTAGATCCTGACCAGTCTACTCAATCAGACTATCATGTAGCCTCTAGGTGATCAAGGAACAGAACGAAGAAGGATTTACACTTCCTTATCACAAAATCGAAAAAAAGGCTTTCTTCCGACAAAACCACACGGACGGTTCTCCAAAGCTACTCATTGTAGTTCCAGTGAAGGCGAACAGCACAATGTTGTTGTTGGCGGAATCTGGAAGGAAAGAAGGAGATGAAGGGAGGAGGAAGAAAGGAAGAAGAAGGAAAAAGAGAAGAGGAAGAAAGTGGGATTCTCACTTACGTCAAATCTCCAAGGTGAAGAGCTCCAGCAAGACGGCAAGGTTCAAACGAGGAAAAGAAGAAAGGTAGGGTTTCGGGATAAAAGAAAGGTGGGGTTTGTAACCGTCAAAAGTTACGAATAAAAACGACGTGGCCCACTTTTTTACCGCCCCCGTGGTAAACAGTGGTTGTCCCTACATGTCAGTGCACTTGGAACACTCCGATGCCACCCCCGCGATCGACGTTCCTGCGGCTGTTTGAGGCCGCTCCAGCGGGTGACCTACCCAAGGCCTACCCTAAGGTCTCTGAAGTAACCGTGTGTTACAATGGACATATCAAAGCACAACTTCGAAACACATGAAAGTCTTAAATAACATGGAGTGCATCGAAATTAGCAGCAAGGGAAAATGACCTAAAGTAACAAGAGCATCAGTGACCTTGTTAACTTCCCTAACAATATGCTTGATCCTCGCTTGAGGAAGACAGAGTAGCACAACTCGCACAGGAAAATGGGAGAAAGAAGAAGCAATGGAAACCTTGTGATGAACACTGCGGTCAACACCAACGATGGCGGATGGAGAATGAAAAAAGGCGTGGGTTGACGTTCTCAAAGTTTTCAATCTTTTTCGAGTATCTTTCTTCCTGTTGTCCTCGATGAGAGCATCAGTCACCTTGTTGATCTATGGACGAATGGTTTTAAACAAGCAAGACGTTTCTTCATCGGCCCTCTTCCAGAGAGATTGAAGCTCTTGTTGAGTGATACACCACATTTGTGGCGTTGGTCCATTGCCACAAAAACTCATTAAACCTCTACCCCAAAACAATATAAACCCTAAGTATTGGCTCCTAATCAACAGAGATAAGAAGGTATGGATGGAGGCCTTACCTCCTTCCATCGATGAAATTCTTATTCCAAATTTTTAAAATCAATGAACAAAGTGCGGGTAGTGATTTTTGTATGTTTGCTATTCGTATGAATCTAACTCATCCAACTACGTCTAATCTTGATTCAGGCATAAATTATTGCAAATGGTTTTTGCTTTTGATTTATGTTGTTACAACCAAGCTTTACAAGTCTATGTGTCTCACAAACAACAATTTATATGTACAAACTAAATTTCAGATATTCATATTAAGGAATATATGCCCATTTTCAATGTGTGCAAGTTGCTTGTGTTTTGTTTACAGCTTCGACTACTTTGGTTGTGCATCAATGTGGTCATCTTATGATCATACAAGGGAAGGAGGTATGACCAATTTATCATCAGCTAACACACAAAAACAAATCAAACACTCCTGTAGAGCAATATTGCTCAGCAATGAAGGCCAGTTAGAGCCCAAAGCACTCACAAAGACTAAAGCACAAATAAATGGAGCAATTCATCATCTTGGTGTTTTAAAGTGTTGTTATGTGCTCAAATGGGCATTGTCAAAGGAGAACCAACAGTGCAGGAGCAAATCATAGTGAAGAATGAGAAACCAACACAAACAATGATTAAGAACAACTCCTACAGCAAAAGAAAAATAGTGGAAAATTATTCTATTTTGTACGTTCAATTCAAATTATCGAGTGTTTTTAGAGTGACCATGTGTCACACTAAGTTGAACATTAGGGTGGCGGTCAAATAAGCATTTTATGTTTGTATACTGTTTATCGTATAAGTGTTCAGGAGTTTCTATGTTGGTATTCGCTCTCAGACGTGTGTGAATCATGAATGAAATAAGCTTTAAATTTATAACCTAAAATAAAATCCTGAAAGATATGCGAACCTGCAGTGTACGGATCAATTGTAGCAACAACAAATACTCTAGGGTTGATCACAAGGACTATGGTCAAGTCAAGCGGGTAAGTAAACCAGATAGATTCTTGCAAATAACAAAGATCAAAGCGAAGCAAATCAACGAAGGTATATCAATAAAGGAGGATACAAATTCTAGAGATCATAGCGTCATGTTGTGGTTTTTGATTCAAGATTTCAAAAGATCTATGGACAAGGTTGGGGTTACGAAGGTAAGGTGTTTCTACGATGAGATAGATCATGGGGAGGTCTCACTATCCACTATCAAATAACAAAAGAGCCTTTTACCGGGTAAGTCTCAAGGATCTAAGGAGAGGAACTATCACTCAAACCAACCATTTCAACCTAAGGGAATAGAACTAATCATCACCGGGTAAGTCTCAAGTTAACTCACAAAGACAAGGTGAAGGCACACTCAAAACTAACAAAGGATAAACCTTTGTTACCTAGAAAACGTCATCGTCGCTACTCAAGAAAGGAATCACTAGGTAAGTCTCATCCTATCCTCAAGCATAAGCCTTAGAGGAATCTAAGGGTATAAAGCTCTCAACAAAGACTAGGATTTAGGCCAACTATAACCTAGGATTAAGGATAAGACATGATCGGGCAAACAGTAAATCTCGGATGGATCATACTCAAATCTCGGCCGAGATTCCTGGATTCATCCGAGATCATCAACTGCGTAGGTAAAACTCAACCTTCGGGATCCAATCTAACTTAAAGGGTCATTCTATTATCATCTAAACCACAACCATCAACTAGTCACTCAAGAATCGCAAGAGTTCTAGCCAACACCAGTCATATTTGAATCAAAGAAGTTATATGATATCAAATAAAGTATAAACCAATAAAAGGCAAATAAAACTAAGCAACAATGTTCAATTATCAAAACCAAATCAAAAGCAATAGCAAAGGCTCAACCTTTTGTTCAAATAATAACGAAAACAACAACTCAAGTCTATCCTCACAAGAATAACTCACAAAGCTTGTAACTTCCTATGCGAATCTTCAATCCTTCGATGTTCTTCCTTCTTGCCCGTCTTTCTCTATCTTCCGAAATTTCTGTGAAGTTGGACTCCGAAAAGATCTCCTAAAAATCAGTGTCGAAAGAGATCGTGTTAAAAAGCCGTCCTTAAACCCTCGCTGCGACTTTGATTTTAATAATAAAATTAGGGGTTGCCTTTGGGGCACGGGCTATATTTCAACAAAATCTCGGACGGGCCCGATAAAAATCTAAGTCGAGATAATATCTCTTCAACCGAGATTTCTCTTCCTTATGTCTTTTGCTTCTCTTCCAACTGAATTTTCTTTTCCTTGTGATCTTTGATCTTCTTTTACATCCCAATGTACTCCACAATGCTCTCTTCTGAACTCCTTATATTCTTATGCTCCTTTTTGCTCCAAAATGTGCTATATTCCTTACAATTGCAACAAAACTGTGTGTATACCTCCATTTCCGCAAAGTAGGTGAATACTAACATTATCGGTATGAAGACACACACACACAGATATATATATATATATATACATATATATATATATATATATATATATATATATATATATATATATATGCATATGCATGCAAAATAAAGGGGAAATCTATCTACATGCATCCCTAAACTAAGGTCATAGTTCATGTCATCAGTTGGCTAATAAAATCTCAAAAATCAGGAACAATATATATTGTGGTGAATTTCGAACAATCCCATACTGTTTGGCCTTTGAGTCCCGTCAACTATGATTCCTATGGATTATCAATGTTGACAAATTCCAAATTGAGACAAAAACTAATGATTTCGTACCATATGTTAAACAAACAGAGTACAAAGGATCAAAAGGCTAATTCAAATAAACATGGTTATGAACGGATCAACAAAAGAATTCAATGTCATAAAGTTATCAAGAAGCTCAAGGTGTATAAAGTATGTAGGAGAACCATACAATAAATTAATAAGAAAAGGTTATCTGAATCCAGTGATTGTAAAACTAAATGGTTTTACTATCCAACTGAGAGTGGTGTCGTATCAAAAGTGTTACACTACTAGTGTATTAAATGAAATCGAAGGAATTAGAAAGCAAAGCTATTCGCCATGTGGGCTCATCATTCTCAAGAAATTTTGTTTTAGAAACAACTCTTTTTTATATACAATTCAAATACCAAAAAAGTAAAAATTTACGAACACAGGTTTGGAGTAAAAGGAAGCTCCCATCACCTATCATAACCTATAAATGAAGATCACTTTCTGGAATTGTAGAGGTATCAAGAAAAGGAATTTTTGGACCAATTTAAATTTAACATGTAAAAATGAAAACATCCAAATGATAATATTGGCTGAAACGAAAAACCAAGCTAGAACCGGAAGAAAAAGTTTGGAAAAATGCGGGTTTTGATATAATTGTTTTCATTCCGGCTATGGGATTTGTAGGGGGACTGTGTCTTTTATGGAAAGAGTATCAACTAAAAGAGGGGAAAATTGAGATTGTGAAATTCGGAGAGCCATATCTTATGGTTAAACACGCAAATACCCGCACCAATTTTAAAACCGTGACTTTCTTCATCTATGCTCCTCCTAATGAACAAAAGAAAAATGATTTTTGGACACAAATGAGGATAGAAATGAATAATGTTAGCGTGCCAATGATATTAATCGGTGGCATACAATGATTGTTGGAACCTTCGGATAAAAAAGGAGGGGAACCTCTAACCAATAGCAAGTTTGACTGTCTACAATCATTCTCCCATCAGCTTAACCTTCAAGATTTGACTACTAAAGGTAACGTGTTCACATGGAAGAAAAAAGAAAGAAGGAGATGATAACACTTACGAGAAATTAGATAGAATAATGACCTCTTCGAAACCATTCAGGAATACCCTGGGCTTCACACTAGAAACCACGCTTTTACGACTTCATATCACTTCATGATATCCATGCAACTTCAAAACACACTAAACCATAAAAATAAGCCATTAGGGTTTGAAACAATGTGGATGCAAAGAAAAGATTGCGACAACCTTATTAAACAAGTATGGAGAACTCAGTTCCCATGCATGTAATACCCGTATTTTTTTGTTTTAAATAGATCTCACGTCAAACCGGATTTCGGCCGGTTTGAACCTTTTTCCGTCGTCTTAGCATTTTATGTTAATGAATACCACATAATGTGTTATCAAATTTTGTAATCATCTTTTTATTTTTATTTATTTCTTAGTACCAACCCTCTACCTCTCATCATACATATATTCCCATATATATATAATGAAACCCTAATTTGACTCCCTCTCCCTCACTTGGAAGTAGTCAGCCGCACTCCCTCCCATTTCCTTCTCCTCTCTGTAAAACCGGCACGCCTGAGGGAGGGCAAGGACCACGCCGGACCGCCTGTCCCTCTCATATCAACCTTCCACCGCGCCGGACCACCTGTCCCTCTCATCTCAGCCTTCCACCGCGCCGGACCACCTGTCTCTCTCTTCTCAACCTTTCATCGCGCCGGACCTCCTGCACCTTAACTCTTCTCAACCGACATCCCTTTCTTGCTCTATTTCTGCCGAGCCCAACCGCCTCCTACCCTTGCCCTACTCTGCAAGGAGTGTCGCCGCCGAGTCTTCCGAACCACTCTTCGTCTTCGCGTTGCAGACTAACAGTCGGGGCTCTCCTTCTTCTTCGTTGCAGAACGGCCGCCGTACTACTCTAGAGCTGCAGAGGGAGTCGACGCCGGACATACCCCTCCACCACTGATCAGCCTCTGTACTACATGAGGGTTGCATAGGAAGTCGACGCCGGGATCTTCCTTCGCTACAGACGACGCTTTTACTTCGCCGCCCTCACCTTGCCTCCTCCTCCGAGCGCCAGCGACCGCCAGCGACCGCCATTGCCGCCACCAGTTCCGTAGTGTAAGCCCTTATGGTCTTTTGAAACCCTAGATTACGATTTGGGGATTTGTTTTGTAACAGAATTGGTTTAAGTCATATATATGTATTTATAGGTAAGTGTTATGTTATCATGGTGGGATAGAGTTGTTGAATGCTTGTGGTATGAGTTTGAGGAATCTAAGTTGGTGTTGTGTTTTGAGAAACGATTTAGCGTTCATTGGAATTAATTTGTAGGATTTTGTAATTAATATGGGAGCAATTGTTGTTTTGTTGAATTTCAGAACGGATAAGAGTGTATGTTAAGGAAACGGCGGGTTGCTTATGGATTTAGTCGTTATGTATGTTTGTATGTCAAGAATTGTTGATAAATATGATTATCTTGTTAGACTTATATATATATATATATAAGGTAAGGATGATTGATAAATATGATTATCTTGTTAGACTTATATATATATATATATATAAGGTAAGGATGATGTTTATAATAGAAGTGAATGCATGTAGGTTGTGACACATTGTGGGATAGGTCTTCGATCACTTAGTTGAACTTATGATGCTCTAGGGCAGAATGCAAGGTCCGTTGCAGATGAAAGTATTGGGTTTAGAATGTGGCGTTCTGGGAGATGGCTCAGAGATTCTTTGGGATTTAGTGAAACATGTTAGTTAAGTCAAGTATCTCAGTCTTTTCTTATGTAGTGTGAAAGTCGGAAATCTTTCCATCTAGCTAGATCTTTCTTTAGAGTTGGACTTTATGTATTGGGGTTTCAGTGAAAGTTCTTGAGACGTTCTAGACTTTTAAGGGTTTTTTGGACCTAGGGATAAAATGGTTTTTCTTTCATAAGGGTTGGTTTAGTAAGCTTTTCGGATATTTGTAGTAACCTAGAAGTTGAACACTTCTAGACAATGGATAAGTTATATTGATCCAAGTTTCATATTGTAACCAGGCAAGTGAGGTAACACTCCATTTGATTCGAGTGTTATTGTTGACTGGACTGGACTTGGTACAGGTAAGTCTTTAGACTTACTTAGCTCGTATTCTTTGTATTAGCATTGATGCGGGTTGGGTGGTGTGTGTTTACTATTTATGTTATAACAACGGAACCGGAAATAGGATTACCGACCTTTATATTATTTTGGCCCAAGTGTATAATAACGGGCGGTGACATCATCTGCTTAGCTCTTGCGAGAGTCTAGGAGGTTCTTGGCTACTAGCCGTGCTGGTTAGACGGTCGGAGGCATCCATACCGTTCCATGCCGGAAATAGGGACCGAGGCGGGACCACGGTGGTCTCGTGTCACAAACCTAAGTTGAATTAGAACGGGATACGACTTAATAATAACAAAAAAATAATAAACCAGATTGGTGTGATTTTGACTATGTTGTGTGCAATGTTTATTTACGTGTGTTTGTGCCTTTTCCATTAGTTCTAATGCCTCGAATATTAGCTAACGGTTTTATACCGAATGTTGTAGTTTGCCTTGCAGGTTAGGATTGTGGCCGAGAGATCCGGAAGGGTGGACAGCCGGGGTCTGTACATTTTATGAAGGGTTTATGAATTGGGGTCGAGTTGTGTTTTTGTCTCTAGGATATTTCGTTTTCTATGCCGCGTGTTTGGCGTTCGGTTTTGAGTTGTATCTCGGCTGAAGTTTGTTGTTGCATTCTTTCGGGTTCTTATCATTTGCATTACAAACGATTTACGGTTTTGCCTTTATTTGTGCCATATTGGAAAGGTCCGGTGAAATTGTTGTCCAGCTAAGGGTCGGGACCCATTGTGAGGCCCCAACCCGTAGCGCCCCGAGTCCCGCGGATTCGGGGTGTTACAAAAGTGGTATCAGAGCGGGGTTGACAACAATGGCACTCGCAATCTTCTAAAGGCCGAATAACAAAAAAATAAACAGAACCCCACGGGTTCTGAGTTTTCGTTATCAAATCACATGCATGAGTCGAGGTAGAATGTACGTACCACCACTCCTTCCGCGGATCTCGGCGACTTAGTTTATTGGATTATGATTATATATATATGTACTATAGCTATGACTTTTGGACTTTTAATGATTATAGTTGCTTTTTCTGAAATTGTTGTGCTTATCATAGTATGAACATAAGACTTATATAGCTATGCATACTTATATATATATATGGTATGCTAATATCATACTCGGGATAGTAAATCTTGTAGTTAAGACGATAGAAAGCTATCATCGCTCCTTGAATACTGTCTTTTTGTCTTAGAAGATTGTCCATACGAGGACAAGTACGCTTAGGATATTGACTTGATCATCGCGTTTTGGCGAGCACCCTGGTGATTTCTCGGACTTTGGTAGAGTACAACGAAGTATGAGATTGAAGATGACATAACCGAAGGACAAATAAATAGAGAAGAACACGAGTCAACTAAAGCAAAATCGAAATGGAAGCAATACTAGCAAAGAAGCCATGATTGAGCAACAATGAAGCAAGCAAGAGCTAACGAACTTAAGGATCTTCCAAGTGCCGCGCCGATAAATTGAAGACACGAATCAACGGAAGAAGACTGCAGTCTCGCTCGATGATAAAGTGGTTCCAATTGAGAAGTAAGTTTTCCCTAGGCACTCCTGAGCATGGGAGTCAAGACGAAAAGTGCGGACAGACTAATTACGTACGAAGATTTAAAAAGATACGTAAGTTAAGCTTACGGGGGAACCATGAGATGTAATGTTGATTTTTGCGGGATCCTAAGCTGGTGACTCCTTCGGACATTCGAGAGATTACGAGAAGAATCACGTGGTGAAAGTTCACATGGTAGAATTTCTTTAGTGGAGTCAACCGATTCCAGTTATTGTAATAAGGCTAAGCAACGCCGAAAGAAGGGAGTGCGTAGAGATGATAGTTCCAAAAGATGCGAGACTCAACAAGGAGCTCTTATTTATAGAACGACTTAAGATACCAATTGAGAGCAAAACAAGTGGACATAAGGTGAAGGCTACAAGATGACTCTTGACCACAAGAACGACCCGATGAGAAAAAATTCTAAATCAACTCAATTATGAATGATAGAAATCCGTACACGGAACTTAGCGGTATGAAGACGAGAGATGAAACTCAAGGATGCAAGTAAGAACTATGAAAGCGCAGATTGAAGAGGACATTATCGGAACACAAATCACGTAGGGAAGAGTACAACCACACTTAGCAAATTAAATGACATTACAATCAAGGTGGATGCCTCCATAGACAATTATGGGCAGGATAGTCCAAGTAAGATAGGGCGTCGACCCAAATTTGAAGAACTAAGGGAGTACAAAACAAAAACTTAAGGTTGGAATGGAAAGTGAAAAGTAGATTTCATAAGCATGGAGACGTTTTGACTTCTTCGGGGATACGAAAAAAAAAATCATGATGCAAGTATCAAATAGTAGAAGTCTCTAAACGAAGTCAATAGATTTTCGTGAAGGCAACATTTCAAAACAACACCAACAAAGGAAGAAGTGTGCTCTAGAATGATCAGGCTGGACTCAAGAGTCCACCACGACCTCCAACTTATCACGGGATTTAAGTTACCAACACCGATGACCCATGCAAGAGAAATCACAAGTGGAGGATAATTACGGTCATACGAATCGTGAGGATACGCTACAAGTTATCGTGGAAGACTTGAAAGGACTATATATGTCAAATGAATGACACGGTTGGACTAGAGGATGAGAATTAGCTTCCAAAAGAATTTGAAGTGTGGATTATAGAACCTACTAAAAAAGCATAAATGGATTAACCGTAAGTGATGCTCACAAGGAAAGTCAATGTCAGAAGATGTATGAGGGGACCTTGAGGTAAGTCAACTATAGACTGATCGGCGACAACTGAGGACATGCACATGTCGGTTGAGTATTGTCGAGCTATGTCCAAGCAAGAAGAGGTAAATGTGACTGAGGATTTATAAAGTGACTTTACTGAGGCGTTGAAGGATTTTCTCATATGGTCAACAACGATCTTCTTAGGTCAACTAACGGTATAAAGAGAATCATGTTAGAAGTTGCTTAGAGGCTGGTTAAGAACATGCTCCGGTTTGAATCAGAGAATATGGATCCGTGTTAGAAGAATTAAGAGAGTAAGAGGATGAGAATGTTTTCCATTCATTATCTTATATCTTAAAGGCAAGTAAGGAAAGTACTTGGTACTCCTCCCGGATATGATTGATGGTGTATTTCGATCAAAAGAGTTTTGGGTCAATCATTTTGGACTCACATAAGATGCCCTTATAATGAATGAGTGACCACAGAATAATAAGAGTAGCGCATCAAAAGCGTGGTAGGCCCTAACTCACAGGGATGGAAGTTCAAGGGTATAGAAATGTGATGTGTTGAGTTAAAGACGATGATAGTTGGAGAAATACATTCCGTTTGGAACGAACGTGAGGTAGGCTACACGGAGTAACTGAAAACTTTGTATGGAAACTGTATCATACAGGAATACATATTCATAAAGGGGTTATAGGAAGAGAGTGGTAATCTAATATGGATCCAAGTGAAGCATTACGACCTCGTCACATGTCGACAGACAAGTAGTTTTGAAATTTAATACCTATTGGAGTACTCTAGAGTCTTGTCCTAATGGATTGAGAGAAGAGTTGATGGTGTAAACAATGTATGGTGCAGGGTCTGCACTAGAATGCTCCAAGTGAGTAACTATCACACTGAGTTGAAGGACATATAAGAAAAATAAGTGAAGAGAGTGTACTTACAACCTAGTAAACGTGCATAGAGAAAGCATAGTCTCAGAGTATAGTTTACGTGTAATGTTATATCGGAATGAAGTTGTGTGACACTTTGAGTCAGAGTGAATAAATCAGGCTGATAACCGTGGTGGATAAAAGAGTGCAATGCAGATGATGTATCAATATTTAATGAGTGATTATGATTAGTTGACGGTAGTGAGAGCTCACATTGGGTCTAGTACATCATTTCGGATATATTGCTACATTACTTTAATATCTTTGGAGCTAAGTAAGGAGCTGGAGGTTAAGTAATGATAAATTAGAGATCTACAAAATAATATGACGATGCTAAGGGAATGCGGGAGAATGACCATCGGACTTTTACTATTGAGTTATGTCAAGTTAAAGACTCGAGAAGAAGTGGGTGATGAATAACTAATTGATGAACGGTCTGACTGGGTCATATTAAGAAAACGGGATCAGGTGAGTTATCTTCCAAGGAGCGTATTTAAACACCTAGTAAAGATCCGGATATGTATAAGATCATTGTCCGGATATGATGGTTATGATCTTTCGGGAAGTTGGAATTAGTACATTCAATAAAAGAATAAGACTTTTATAACTTATACTCGTGAAGGTTATCAAAGGACCTAAATGTGAGTGGTAAGAGACAACCATTGAAGATCTTAAAGCAGATTGGGAGGTTGCTTATTGGCGAGCGCTCCTGCCCATATTAGAGGGTGTTAGAGGGCGTGCACTCAGTGTTCCACGTGCCTCAGTCGAGAGAATACATATCGGATCCGAGATATGTCATCGGCTACGAGGATGTGACCGTCAAGCCTAATCATACTTTTGTGAAGAATCCGATAATCATTCTAGAGTGTGGTACCAAACGCATACGATCTAAGTACATACAAGTTTGATGGATTCCGTGGTTTAGACCAAAATTCTAAGGAGGCTACTTGGGAGACGAATGATAGTATTAAGAGGATCTATCTTGGGTTTTATGCAGGCCTAGTTGCAACTACAAGACCGACGAGTTAGTTCTCGGTATTGTTCTTTCGTGATTTTATGTGACTGGTTGCTTGTTTTCCATGCTTGAATGTGATATTATTTTGTTAGATTTTAGATGTGTGGTATGGGAGGATTGATTGTGTAGTGAAGATAACGCCTTCATGGGAAGCGGTCGATATACCTCAGCTTTTAAAACGAGAAGACCCTGATCATTTAAGTTTCGGGACGAAACTTGTTTTTAGGGGGGAGATGATGTAATACCCGTATTTTTTTGTTTTAAATAGATCTCACGTCAAACCGGATTTCGGCCGGTTTGAACCTTTTTCTCGTCTTAGCATTTTATGTTAATGAATATCACATAATGTGTTATCAAATTTTGTAATAATCTTGTTATTTTTATTTTTATTTATTTCTTAGTACCAACCCTCTACCTCTCATCATATATATATATATACCCATATATATAATGTAACCCTAATTTGACTCCCTCTCCTCACTTGGAAGTAGTCAGCCGCACTCCCTCCCATTTCCTTCTCCTCTCTGTGAAACCGGCACGCCTGAGGGAGGGCAAGGACCACGCCGGACCGCCTGTCCCTCTCATATCAACCTTCCACCGCGCCGGACCATCTGTCCCTCTCATCTCAACCTTCCACCGCGCCGGACCACCTATCTCTCTCTTCTCATCCTTTCACCGCGCCGGACCTCCTGCACCTTAACTCTTCTCAACCACCATCCCTTTCTTGCTCTATTTCTGCCGAGCCCAACCGCCTCCTACCCTTGCCCTACTCTGCAAGGAGTGTCGCCGCCGAGTCTGCCGAACCACTCTTCGTCTTCGCGTTGTAGACTAACAGTCGGGGCTCTCCTTCTTATTCGCTGCAGAACGGCCGCCGTACTACTCGAGAGCTGCAGAGGGAGTCGACGCCGGACATACCCCTGCACCACTAATCAGCCTCTGTACTACATGAGGGTTGCATAGGGAGTCGACGTCGGGATCTTCCTTCGCTATAGACGACGCTTTTACTTCGCCGCCCTCACCTTGCCGCCTCCTCCGAGCGCCAGCGACCGCCATTGCCGCCACCAGTTCCGTAGTGTAAGCCCTTATGGTCTTTTGAAACCCTAGATTACGATTTGGGGATTTTTTTTGTAACTGAATTGGTTTAAGTCATATATATGTATTTATAGGTAAGTGTTATGTTATCATGGTGGGCTAGATTTGTTGAATGCTTGTGGTATGAGTTTGAGGAATCTAAGTTGGTGTTGTGTTATGAGAAACGATTTAGCGTTCCTTGGAATTAATTTGTAGGATTTTGTAATTAATTTGGGAGCAATTGTTGTTTTGGTGAATTTCAGAACGGATGAGAGTGTATGTTAAGGAAACGGCGGGTTGCTTATGGATTTAGTCGTTATGTATGTTTGTATGTCAAGAATTGTTGATAAATATGATTATCTTGTTAGACTTATATATATATATATATAAGGTAAGGATGATGTTTATAATAGAAGTGAATGCATGTAGGTTGTGACACATTGTGGGATAGGTCTTCGTCACTTAGTTGAACTTATGATGCTCTAGGGCAGAATGCAAGCTCCGTTGCAGATGAAAGTATTGGGTTTAGAATGTGGCGTTCTGGGAGATGGCTCAGAGATTCTTTGGGATTTAGTGAAACATGTTAGTTAAGTCAAGTATCTCAGTCTTTTCTTATGTAGTGTGAAAGTCGGAAATCTTTCCATCTAGCTAGATCTTTCTTTAGAGTTGGACTTTATGTATTGGGGTTTCAGTGAAAGTTCTTGAGACGTTCTAGACTTTTAAGGGTTTTCTGGATCTAGGGATAA
This sequence comes from Fagopyrum homotropicum, assembly GCA_033239125.1. Taxonomy (NCBI): domain Eukaryota; kingdom Viridiplantae; phylum Streptophyta; class Magnoliopsida; order Caryophyllales; family Polygonaceae; genus Fagopyrum; species Fagopyrum homotropicum. Next base: position 69,604,960 of record BSWB01000005.1, read on the forward strand.
AATGGTTTTTCTTTCATAAGGGTCGGTTTAGTACGCTTTTCGGATATTTGTGGTAACGTAGAAGTTGAACACTTCTAGACAATGGATAAGTTATATTGATCCAAGTTTCATGTTGTAATCATGCAAGTGAGGTTACACTCCATTTGATTCGAGTGTTATTGTTGACTGGACTGGACTTGGTACAGGTAAGTCTCTAGACTTAGCTCGTATTCTTTGTATTAGCATTGATGTGTGTTGGGTGGTGTGTGTTTACTGTTTATGTTATAACAACGGAACCGGAAATAAGATTACCGACCTTTATATTATTTTGGCCCAAGTGTATGATAACGGGCGGTGACATCATCTGCCTAGCTCTTGCGAGAGTCTAGGAGGTTCTTGGCGACTAGCCGTGCTGGTTAGACGGTCGGAGGCATCCATACCGTTCCATGCCGGAAATAGGGACCGAGGCGGGACCACGGTGGTCTCGTGTCACAAATCTAAGTTGAATTAGAACGGGATACGACTTAATAATAACAAAAAAAATAATAAACCAGATTGGTGTGCTTTTGACTATGTTGTGTACTATGTTGATTTACGTGTTTGTGCCTTTTCCATTAGTTCTAATGCCTCGAATATTAGCTAACGGTTTTATACCGAATGTTGTAGTTTGCCTTGCAGGTTAGGATTGTGGCCGAGAGATCCGGAAGGGTGGACAGCCGGGGTCAGTACATTTTATGAAGGATTTATGAATTGGGGTCGAGTTGTGTTTTTGTCTCTAGGATATTTCATTTTCTATGCCGCGTGTTTGGCGCTCGGTTTTGAGTTGTATCTCGGCTGAAGTTTGTTGTTGCATTCTTTCGGGTTCTTATCATTTGCATTACAAACGATTTACGGTTTTGTCTTTATTTGTTCCATGTTGGAAAGGTCCGGTGAAATTGTTGTCCAGCTAAGGGTCGGGACACATTGTGAGGCCCCAACTCGTAGCGCCCCGAGTCCCGCGGATTCGAGGTGTTACAATGCACACATATGTTCTACCTCACGAAAAGACATATCTACTTAAATAAAACTAAAGGAATGTAGTTGAGATAAATTATAAAACATACACAAACAATTACAAAATGTTGAAAACGAATTAGAAATTTTCAAACAATAGAGTTATACGTGTTATGACAAAATCAAAAATGACAAAATTAATAGACTAAACAGGAAGCGGGAATGTCTAGTAGATTATCAACACAAATATTGGGTACAAAGAGTCAAAACGAGAAACTTACAACAAGGTGACACAAATACTAAATTTCATCACAGGAAAACAACGGGTAGAAGGAATAAAAAAATGATCACAACGATTACGAAAAATGACGGTCTAGTGTTGTCTAAAGAGAGCGATATCAATGCCAAATTTTAAAAAGATTATAAGGACCGCTTCAAAGCTTCAACAATCAATCAAATTAAACTCCAAAACCAGCTACAAGTCATCCAACAGGAAATATCTGTAATTGATAATACTATCCTAACATTGTCGTTCTCCACAAAGGAATTTAAGGACGCTCTCTTTGACATTGGAAGTGATAAATCACCGGGACCTGATGGGATGTCTGCCGGTTTTTACCAAAAATATTGGCATATTGTTGGACCAGCCGTTACTAGGGCTGTCAAAAGCTTCTACAGAGCCAGAAAAATTCTAAGGCAAATCAATCATACCTTTATTGCGTTATTACCTAAAATAGATCATCCATCAACAACTTCCCAATACAAACCTATAAGTTTAGTATCAACCGTGTACAAAATAATTGCAAAGATTCTAGCTAGAAGACTAAGTATAGTCCTTCTTAACCTTATACACCCATTTACAAAGTGCTTTCGTTAAGAAAAGAGCAATTCAAGACAAAGTGCTCATGAAATTTTCCATGGATTTAAAACAAAAAAGGAAAAGACGGTTTTATGGCCATCAAGTTGGACACGGAGAAAGCATATGACAAAGTAGAATGGAAATTTTTGAATGCGGTATTAGAAATATTCGGTTTTGGAAAAAATTTTCGGGAATGGATTCAAGAATATGTTTCTACAGTCTTTTACTCCATCTTAATTAATGATTACCCTACCAACCTTTTACACCACAGAGAGGGCCACGTCAAGGCGACCCCCTCCCCCCCTATGTTATCTTTGTGCGGAGGTAATGGCCAAAAATATACAAAATTGGCGATCGATAATCCTAGGGCTGTAGGATTTCCTATCACAAAAAAATGGAACAAGAATACCTTTCCTAGCCTTTGTAGATGATGTTATAATCTTCACCAAGGTTAATGTAGAAGCAAGCAACAAGATCATTTTGGTTTTAAAGGACTATTGCGATATCTCTAGACAAGTCATACATTACCACAAATCTGCATTCCATACAACCGCGAACATCAATCAAAGTAACAAAAGAAGAATCCAAGGACACCTAGGGATCAATGCAATGACTACTCTCGAACAGTACCGTCAATGCCCAATTATCAATGGGCGTGTCAACAAAGAGATCTGTAATTCCGTCATTATTAAAACTAAGCAGCAACTAACTAGGTGGAAAGCGTCTTCTCTGTCACAAGAAGGTAGAATAACCCTTATAAAAGCTAACCTCAATGCCAAACCAAGCTACTTAATGCAGACATTCATGTTACCAACTAGTATCCACCTAGAATTGGATCAACTGAATAGGAATTTCTTTTGGAATAAGGGTCCGAACTTCCATCCAACAATTAGTCGGAACAAAATTTGTAAACCTAGATCTCTAAGAGGAACAGTAATTAGAAAAGGAGAGGATATGAATAAAGCACTACAAATAAAACTTTTGTTGAAAATAATGGTGGAACCAGACAACATTTGAGTGACAATTGTTGAAGAAAATATCTTAAAAGATCATGACTTTGGAACTATCAATGTCAATCTAATGTTTCATGGAAATGGAATAAACTAGTGAAACTCACAGAAGATTTCGACAAAGGGCTTAGATGGTGAGTAGGTGATGGAAGAACAATTAGATTCTACAAGGACAGATCGGTAGATGACAAACCACTCATAGAGTTTGTGACTAATATTGACATGATAAATCAAAATGAAGATACCCACTCGTATATCACAAATAAGAAATGGAATCATCATTTCCTAAATCGACTAACCACAATACTACCTACTAGCATCATTCAGAGAATAAAATTTACAACCTCCCTAATAACAAGATTAGGGATAGATTATACTAGGAAGCAAATGATGAAGAATGGTGATGCGGGGTGAAAGCTGCAGTTTCCCGATCTAGATTGAAAGTCCTCAAATCAATAATAAAATGGAAATCTCGGATGAATCTCTAGAAATTTCGGCCGAAATTTACTCAAAAACAACCCGAGATTTGTAAGAACTCAAAATGAGGAATAATGAATGATATGGAAAGACAAGAAGATGATAATATGGAATGATAAATGATAAATATAGGAAGATAGGACTATTATAAGACTTGCTAAGAACCTTTAACACAATTGGATCAAAACCCTTAACAAAGAATTACCTTTTACCCTTCCTTCTTTAACCTTACACAAGCTTTCTAGATAAGACAAACACAAGGAGGGACCAGTTTGACTTGTAGCACCAACCTTCAAAAAGATTAACACACACAAGAACAACCTAGCCAAGACTCACAACTTTTCAAGTAAAAACTCTCCTTTTGATTAAAATAGAAATGATAAAAATGCAAACCCATGAGCAAAGTCACAAGTATCTCACAATAATGTGGAATTCAATAATCACAACTAAGTTATCTAACAATATCTCCTTCTAAGACTATTTATAAGGGAGTTCCTCTATCTAAACTAAGAAAAGATATTTTGTAAAAGATAATCTAGGAAAGATATATTTAAAAGATATAAAAATAACAATCCCAAAATAGGATCAAAACTAACAATTTTCTTAAGATAGCTTTAGAGCTTTTAGGATATAAAATATAAAAGATAATTGCCAAATTTAAAAGATCTTTGGCTAGAACTTCTAGCACGCGTAGAGACAGAAAATCGGGTAAGAATTTCGTCCGATTTTCCTGGGCATTGGTCGAGATTTTGACATATTCCATGCAATCTTCCATTCCATCAATTTGTCCCATGTTTGCAACTTGTAAGCGGCCTTTCCCTGAGTGTTTCTTGTTTCTGGATTGGTGAATGGTCCACGTGATGTAGGCATAGATGCTATCAAGGATGGTCCCACATCAGATGGTATTCGACCAAATCGGGTATGGAAATGATTCAGAAACGAAAAGTGGGGGTTACTATGGATAAGACGTGGATATGGAAAATTGGCGCTATGCCCAAAATCAGAAATTTCTTGTGGAAACTAACTCTTGATGGTTTACCTACTAAGCAAAATCTTGATGGATAAAGAATTCCCGTTATTATGAACTACGAATTTTGCAACTACCATACAGAAAGTGCAAACATTTGTTCTTTCAATGCCCATAAGATACAACATATGTCAACAACAACAAAATATCAACCATTTTACAAAACTATGACATCGATAATAGGAGCATTGTAGAGGATATTTGGTGGAATATTTGGATGGTTCAGAATCAGTTCATTTTTAACAAAACCACGATTCCACTGTAAGACCCAGTTTTGCCTTCACCGCCCCCGCGGTGAAGGGAGCCGCCCCTGCGGTAGGGCAAACCGCCCCTACGGTTTCACCACAAATCGCGCCAAATTGATTTTTCGTCCGTTTTATTTCTTTCCATAGATAGAAGATCGGATCTTCTATCTTATGGGCCGGCTTTCTTATGATCTTCTAACCTTAAAATGTCTTTCCTTCTATCTTTTCCCATCGTTCCTATAATTTTCCCTCTTTCCCTTCCTTTTTCCGTTTCTTACATACGTTCTTCTTCAACCTCGGAAGCTGCAGTTTCTTCCTTGGGATCTCTTGCTGGACGTGTAAGTCTACTCCTTCTTTGTTTCTCCCTCACGTTCATGAGTTGTTGCATGCCTTTCCCTTCTGTTTTTCTTTCTTCTTTCGTTCTTCCTTTTCGTCTTCACAAGAATCAAGTTTGAGCCTTGATTCTTGTTGGCCTTCCCGTTATTGATTTGTTGATGTTCACATGCTCCCTTGGTTGAGTTGTGACGTGTGTGTGTTGAGAGAAGTAAGCTTTGGCCTAGGTTGAGTTCCTTGTTGTCGAAGGAGTCGATAGTCGCTTTCTGCACCGTAACCGTCCCCGCGCCTTTGTCTTGCCGCCCCGCGGCTGTCTGTCCTGCCACCCCCACGGTTCTTCTATAGTAACTCCCCTTCTTGGTGAGTTGCTTCCTTTCTTGCTTTCCTCGTTCCTTCCCATGGCTTATGTTGATGTTGTTAACCCTTCTTGATTTGTATGACTAAGGTTGAGACCTTAGCTTGTGGAGATCTCTTAGAGATCATGAAGACTAGAAGTTATAGACTTCTAGCAATCGTTTCGTTCCTGATGCATTATGCCTTGTTTGAGTAGGCATTATTCCGTTTCCTTCGGGAAATTGAGTTGTTCGTTGACCTTTGATTTACCTTCGAGTGAGGTAAGTTCCTTGGACTTACTTAGTTGCATTCCGTACATTAGTTTGATGGTTTTGGCTTGTTTGTGTGTTATTTATCGTTATAACTGATAATCGGACTAGGATTGACCTTTATAACCGTAATTGGCCCAAGTGTACTATAACCGGGCGGTTACTGCTTGTCTAGTTCAGAATGGGGAAACTAGGAGGTGCTATTGCGACCAGTCTAGTAGGTGATAGAAAGATGCATATGTTCCATTTCTATTGGTGAAAGGGGACAGACGCGAGATCATAGCGATTCTCGTGTGACAACATAAGTTGAATTAGTAAAGGGATTAACCTTAATGAAAGATAATAACCGGTTGAGTGTGAGCATGCTATATGTTTATGGTACCTTATGTGTGTTTGTGCCTTTATTGTCTTTCTGATTTCTATAATGTTAGCTAAAGATTTATACCGATGTTGTAAATGTTCCGTATGTTAGGGATGTTGTTGAGTTATCAGCACGGTGTGGTCAACCGGGGTTCCCGTACACTATATGACGGGATTGGGTTTATATTTCTGTTGTTCTTTTCCCTTCATTTTGAACTTGGCTGCGAGTCTTTTACGCTTCCTTTGTTTAAACCTTTGGTTTCCATTTATTTATTTGTGCCTTGTTGTAAGATCCGATGATGTCCTAGCTGCTCTAAGGGTCGGGACCCATTTGAGGCCTTATCCCGTAACGCTTCGAGTTCCTAGAACTTGGGGTGTTACAATATGGTATCAGAGCTCTAGGTTGGAAAAAATGACACTCGTAATCTTCTAAAGGTCGGATAGATAAATTAACAGAGCTCGCAAGAGGTCTACGTTTCAAAAGGGGGTTTTGTTTTTAAACTTGTTGGTCTGGGATAGATGTATAAGCGACCACCATTTCCTCCGTGGATCTCAATAGTTAGTTTTCTTTTATAGGGCGAGGAAGGGGTCGACCACCTCTTCCACCTGCCGTCCGTGAACGAGGATGTGTGGGAAGACCTCCACTAGCTAGAGGTCGGGGCCAAGACCCAGTTGCTGATCAGCCTATCGCTGAGGCGTTCGTTGAAGAACTTGTTGAGACCGTTGTTTCAGAGGCAGGGAACGAGACCGCTGCTAGGTCTGGAGCACAGCGAGCATAGTCAAACGAGTCTGGTCGAGTATCCATCGGAGCTTTTGCTTATCGTGACTACCTGTAGAGAGTTGAGGAGGCTATCAAGACTGGAGGACTTGCACCACCACCGCCAGTACCCGCGAGATCAGCTAAGGTGTCGTAGCGAGTGACGTAGGTTGTTGTTGCTCCTGCTAGAGTTGCTGAGGTTGCTAGAGCACCCGAGTAGGCGAGAGAGCCGAGACCCAATTGTTGGTTGAAGCCTTTAAATCAGCTGAGAGTTCCTTCTTTTGGAGGCAAGACAAAATTAGAGGTCGAGTTGTGGCTAGGAAAACTAGATTCTGCTATGGAGGCTATTTGTTGTCCAGATCGACACCGAGTCAACATAGCACAAACATTGCTGCAGGATCAGGCTCATCACTTGTGGAGGACCATGTGTAAGGTTACCGGCTACGAGTAGATGAAGACTACGATCAGGGATCACTATTTCCCTGCAGCTATGAGGAGGGATCGACTTCAGGATTTCCTTGAGGCTGGATTCGAGGATCTTCTTATTACTGAGATTGTCAACAAGTTTCTGGAGGAGTTATCTTTGTTGGGTCCGTCTGCACCACCCGAGGATCAGCATGTTTACCTTTTCAATCGGAGGTTGAGAGAGTCTACACGCTCTTATCTTGTTGGTTTCCATTGCGACTCCTTGAAGGACTATCAAGATAGAGCATTTGCCTATGAGAGAGACCGACCGGGTAAGAGGAGATCTTCTCAGACAAAAGGTCCTGAGAAAAGATAGAGGACTGGACCAGTAGTGCTGGAGATGGAGCATCGAGATTTGGGCTTAGTCAGACGCTAGGACATTCTAGTTTCCAACAGTCTATACTGATTCCGATAGAGGACGGCAGTGCTTTAACTACGGAGGTGTCAGATACATGAGAGCTGATTGTAAGAAGACTACAATGACTTGCTTTTCTTTTGGAAAGAGTAGACACACAACTGTGTTTTGCCGACAAGGCAAGGCGCTATCTCAGCACGGATCTTCACCTGCTAGCATTGCAAGAGGTGGACAGAGATCTCAGTATCAACAGCAGCAGCAAAAAGCTCCTGGTTTTACCGCTCCTCAGGGTTCCGTTCAGGAGCAAGGGAGAGGTAGGGGACAAGTTGGTGGTTCTGCAGACACTAGAGACACATCAACTAGAGTTTATGAGCTAAGGAGTGTTGTAGAGCCGACAATGCCAACGACCACAAGTACCATTCATATTAATGGTTTTCTTGTCAGAGTTCTTTTCAATACCGGTGCTATGCATTCTTTTATATCTGATGCATGTGTAGATAGATTGGCCTTATTTACCGTAGAGGGGAGACCCTTCTTTATAGAATTACCCGATGGGGGTAAGATTACAGGTACACGAGAGGTTCATGATTGCCCTATTAGATTGGGAGGTCACGATTGGTCAGATGACTTCTTTGACGTGTACTTAGTACATGAAGAAGTTATTCTGGGCATGGATTGGATGGATAGACATCAGGCTGTTCTGGACATCGGAAATAGGACGGTGACGGTAACTACAAAGTCATGCCATGTTGAGATTTTCCGAGGTTGGGATCTAGGAAAGTCCAGTATAGTCATCTATGTAGTCCGAGCTGCGAGACTTATCGGTCACGATTGCGAGGCTTTCTGGTGCTATGCCATGAAGGATTGTACGACCCCAGCTTTGGAGGATATTCCAGTAGCATGCGAATTTACCGACATATTTGGAGAGCCATCAGGTTTACCTCCACAAAGGAGTGTAAACTTTGTCATTGATCTAGAGCCCGGGACGAGACCGATCATGAAGGCTCCTTACCGCATGGAGCCTATCGAGATGCTTGAGCTTAAGAAGCAACTCGAGGATTTAGCAGAGAAGGGCTTCATCCACCCTAGTGTATCTCCTTGGGGTGCACCAGTGCTCTTCGTCAGGAAGAAAAATGGGACGATGAGGTTATGTATTGACTACCGAGAGCATAGCAAGGTGACCATCAAGAATAAGTACCCATTGCCCCATATCGACGATCTTGTGGACCAGCTGTACGGAGCTTCAGTGTTTTCACGGATCGGTATGGGATCCGGATAGCACCAACTAAGGGTGAGAGAGTAGGACATAGCCAAGACGGCATTTTGGACCAGATACGGCCTCTACGAGTTTGTAGTGATGTGACAAGGCTAAAATCCTAGGTTTGTCTTTTAGCTTAGGTCAAAGTATAATTCCTAATGTTACACTAACAAGTTTGTGTATAGTGTAAGTAACGGTCGAACCAAGATAGTTAAGTTGAGGTTTTAATTAAGTTCAATTATCGAGATTGTAACCAATAGGGGGGGGTGTTGGATTTAATTGTAACAAGACAAAAGCACAAGAAAAAAAGTAAAGATATGATAAAATGATGGAGAAAAGAGTTACACTAGGTTGATTCTTAGCATGCAAACTACTTTGGTTGGTACTTTTTATAAGAATTTCATCAATATTCTCGTCTTGGTCATATATATGTGTTGAGCCAACCGGCATCAACACAACTTAACAAGTTAATGATCCGTAAACCTACAAGAACAAGGCACAAGTTAGCTTTCAAATAAAGACAAAGAGATATAAAGAAAAGAATAAAACCGTTAGACTTTTCTTTATATTTATATTCTATTTCCTTTAAGTAATTACAACAAGCTTTCACCTAAAGGTTTTCTACTAGATTATGGACCCGAACCCGGAATCGATTAACCCTAGTTCTTTGCATGTAATTAGACACTTAGGGCCCGTTTGGTTCCAACTCCGGAAACGGAAACGGAATGGAAACGAATTTAGTCCATATGTATATCCATATTCATGAAGTTTTATGGAATCATTCCCCATGCTTCTATGAAAAATGCATTGCTTTCTCACATTTTGTTACCCTATAGGGTATCAAAAGTAAGCAAACTCTCATCCAATTACTACAAACCATAAGGAATGATTCCAAAAATTTTAATGAACAATGGTATACGTATTGACTAGATTCGTTTCCATTCCGTTTCTAATTCCGGAGGTAAAACCAAACGGCCCCTTAAGGTGATCAAGCTAAGTGGTAAGAAACATGCAATTGTTAGTTAAAGCACAAGGAATATAAAACATATGACTAAATAATACTTATATTACTAAAGACTTACAACTAAAGTAGTAATACAGCTTCAAAACAACCCAATGTAGCAAGGAGATTAGAAACACATTACACAAAGGAAGTAAGGGAAAATGAGAGAAAATGGGAAAATGGTGGATGATTCTAACAATCAGCCATGAACCTATTTATACTACAAATGACAATAAACGGGAGTAAATAGCCGTCCTAAACAGCCACCTTTAATGTTATAAAGGTGGCGTAAACAGCCGGAGTAAAGTCCTTTGGCGCTAAACCGCGGGGGCGGCCTTGTAGTGCCGCAGGTGCGGTTTAGGCCAAAACGCTTGGTGTTCTTCTTGGCCGCTAGGGCTGCCTGGCAATTCCACGGGGGCGGGTCTTTAATGTTCTTCAAACGTCTGACTCTTCATCTTTCTATCGCTTATGATGTCGAGCCGCAGGGGCAGCCCAATGTCACCGCAGGGGCAGTGACATTGGCTCTTCGGCTTCACCGCTCCGTAGGTTGGTCCGCAGGCAGAGGCGCAGGGGTGCCGACTTTGCTTCTTCAAGGTGAATCACAACAGGGGCGTCTAGAGGTGGCCGTAGGGGCGGTGACTTGCTTCGTTCCGGGCACTAGCGAAGGCATAGGCTGAGTTCCAGAGTGTAGTGCCACCCGCAGGGGCGGTGACACTGCTCCACGGGGGCGGTGTGGCAACAAAGGCTTGTCTTCGTGAATGATCTTCAACTCCCAAGTGCTTCTAACATCTCTTTTGTTTCTTTTAGACTTCTTCTTCTGGATTAAGATGTTAGCAACACAAACCGACTCTAATACAATGAAAAGGCGCTAAAAACTGTCCAAATTGATAGTGATTCCATCACCTATCAAACTCTCTCAAACTTAGACCTTGAACTCATAGGAGTCTTTGTGACCTTAGATTGATCCATCTTATATTTCTTAAGAAATTCCTTGGTATACTTGCTTTGGTTGACAAAAATTCCTTTCTTTGCTTGTGTAACTTGAAGTCCGAGAAAGAAATTTAGCTCACCTATTAGGCTCATTTTGAATTCCCTACACATAATATCAGAAAATTTCTTGCATAGGGAATCATTAGTAGCACCGAATAATATATCATCAACATAAATTTGTACTACTAAAATATTGTTGCCTCTAGTTTTGATAAATAAAGTTTTATCAATCAAACCTCTTTTGAAATTGTTTTCAAAGAGATACTTTGACAATCTTTCATACCAAGCTCGAGGAGCTTGCTTAAGACTATAAAGACCCTTGTCCAATTTAAAAACATGATCAGGAAATTCATCATTTTCAAAATCAGGTGGTTGAGCAACGTAAACTTTTTCTTCTAAGAAGCCGTTTAGAAAAACACATTTTACATCCATTTGAAATAACTTTATGCTCATGAAAGATGCAAATGCAAGTAGCATACGTATGGCTTCTGACCTGGAAACCGGAGCAAAAGTCTCCTCATAATCAATACCTTCTTCTTGGTTAAAACCTTGAGCTACAATTCGTGCTTTATTTCGAATGACTTTACCATTTTCATCCAACTTATTTCGAAAAACCCATTTCGTGCCAATGACGGATTGATGCTTTGGTCTTGTAGTAAGAGTCCAGACTTTGTTTCTCTCGAACTCATCTAGTTCATTTTGCATGGCAATGATCCAGTCGGGATCTTGAAGAGCTTGAGCATAATTTTTTGGCTCAATAAGAGATACGAACGCAGAGAACGCACATAGGTTTTTTACTTTGGATAGAGTTTTACCTCCTGCGATTGGATTCGAGATCACATTTTCTTGTGGATTGTATGAATAATGTTTAAACTTCCTTCGTTTCTAAGATGGAACAAATCCTGATGATTGAGGCTCATATGCTTGACTAGATTCGGGTACCGTTGGAGTGTTGCCCTTGGATCCTATCTCAAGGCTTTGAACTTGGGTTTCAAGGCCTTGAAACGGAGTTTTGACATCACAGTTTTCTATTTCAAGGTCTTCAAGATGTGTTTCAAGGTCATGAGACTTTTCTCCTGTATCTTGAATCTTTTCTTGCATATTTTGTTCTTGATCTTTAGGATCTTCTTCTACATCAGAATTGTGATCTTCTCGTTGATTTAGATTAAGATCTGCAAAACTTTCACTCAAAGTATCATCATTGCTATCATCAAATATGACATGAATACTTTTCTCAACAATTTTGGTACGCTTGTTATAAACTCGATAAGCTTTGCTATTTGAAGCATATCCAATGAATATAGCTTCATCACTATGTGCATCAAATTTCCCAAGATTATCTTTGTCATTGTTATGAACAAAGCATGTACATCCAAAGGGTTTAATATAAGAAATATTAGGTTTTCTACCCTTAAAGAGTTCATAAGGAGTCTTTTTGAAAATAGGGCAAATTAAACATCTATTCAAGATGTAATTTGCAGTGTTTATTGCTTCTACCCAAAAACATTTTGGCAAAATGTTTTCTAAAAGCATAGTCCTCGACATATCCTCAAGGGTGCGGTTCTTAGTTTCCACAACCCCATTCTGTTGAGAAGTTCTAGGAGCTGAAAATTATGTGAAGTACCATATTTTGCACAAAAAAAGTCAAAATTTAGTTGATCAAATTCTCTACCATGATCCCTTCTTATAGAAATGATTGGTAGGTTTTTCAAAGTTTGAAACTCCTTACACAGTTTTGAAAACTCAAACAATGCTTCAAAATTTTCTCGTAAGAATGATATCCATGTAAAACGAAAAAAATCATCCATAATAACAAGGATGTACTGTTTATCTTTGAGATATTTGACACACATAGGTCCACAAAGATCCATATGTAAAATTTCAAAGGGTCGAGAAGAACTTACAACCTTCTTTGGTTTGAATGAACCCCTTGTTTGTTTACCTTGTGTACAAGCTTTACATAGTTTATCTACCTTGAAATTTAGGTTTGGCAAGCCACGTACCAAATCGTTTGAAAGTAACTTCTACATTGTATGCATGCTTACGTGACAAAGTCTTCTATGCCAAAGCCTTGGATCAACAATCAAGGCCTTGAGACATTTTAGCTTAGTTCTTGATACTTGGTTAGTACTCATAGAATAAATGTTGTTACATCTAGGAGCAATAAGCACAATGTCACCAGTCGTCTTGTCTTGAACTTCACATTTTTATGAATCAAACATTAACTTGTTGCCTTTATCACATATTTGAGAGATGCTAAGCAAATTATAGTTCAAACCGTCAACAAGATATACATCATCAATAATGTTATTAGATGAATTATAACATATTTTACCAATGCCAATAATGTCACACTTTCCTTTATTCCCATGCGTAATTGTTCTAGATGATTGATTTTTTAAATCTAAGAATAGTGAACTTTTTCCAATCATGTGTCTTGAGCACCCACTATCTAATATCCATTAATGCTTCTTTACCTTGGTGATATCCTACATAACAGCAAACATCACCTTTCCGGGTCGACCAAATGGCATATTTTGGTTCATATTTAGGCTCGATCATGTTTTGTGGTCTAGTGCCTTTAGAAACCCAGATTTGCTTGACATGTTTCCTTAAACATAGAGGATAAGTGTTTCTAATGATGTAATAATTTCTTCTATATGGATATGTAGATTTTACATGACCCTTTTTACAACGGTAGAAACATGTGGGCATATGAATGATTCATTTAGCCTTGACAAATGTGGTCGTTGGTTTTTTAGGAAAACTCCAATGATAACCTATACCATTTTTGATAAGTGAGGACTGTTGTTCTCCCATCATTCTTTCAATATTGGCTTTTGAACGAGTGAATTTGACAAGTGCAGTCTTCTGGTCTTGACACGTCAAAGTTAGATCAACTTTCTCTTTCTCTAGTTCGATATAGTTTCGATGAAGAGAAGAGAGGTTGTCCTTGAGAATCGCATTTTCCAATTCTAAGGCCTTGATACTGTCATCAAGGTTTACCTTTTCCGTTTTAGATTTTCAATCTCCAAAGACATCTCACTTAGTTGTTTCTCTTATTCAAGAAGCTTTTCTTTAGGGAATTTATCCCTATCCTATGTTCTTTGTCGCATATGATAATGTCTTTAAGGAATTGTGTGAGATCAGATTCAAGTTGGTACATGATAGTACTCACCACATTATCGACGTAGAGATTTGAATCTTCTTTGTGATCGGCCATGAAACAGAGGTTTGCTTGTTCTTTTTTGTCTTCTGATTCATTTGAGGAATCTGAATCACACCATGAAGCTGCCATAGCTTTCTTTTTTCGATCATTCTTCTTAAAGTTGGTCATCTTCTTTTGTGGACAGTCCTTAACGAGATGATCTGTTTCACCACATTCAAAACAAGTCATAACTTTAGTTTTCTTGTTAGAGTTAGAAAACTTAACTCGGGGTCTTGATGTTCGTGGATATTCTCTATTGTTTGCAAACTGTTTCTTTATTTTGAGAATTCTCGCGAGCCCTTAGAGATCATGGAAATTGCATCTTATTCATCGTCATCATCACTATCTTCCTCTTCAGATTGTAACTCATCCTTTTTCAATCTCAATGCCACATTCTTTGTGTTGGATGGGAGCTCACTATCTTCTTCACCAAGAATCATCTCGTGTGTGATGAGTTTTCCAAGGAGGTCATCAAATGGAAGAGTTTAGAGATTTTGAGCTTCTTCGATGGCAGTCATCTTTGGTCCTTACTTAGCTTTAGGTAAGCTCCTTAGAACTTTCCTAACTTTTTCTTCGTTTGTGAAGACCTTTCCAAGTGAGTCTAGGTTTTTCACGATCTCAGTAAATCTTGTGAACATTTCTTTGACGGGTTCATTTGGATTAATCTTGAATAGCTCATATTGTCTGAGGAAGATGTTGATCTTTGTTTCTTTGACTTGACTTGTTCCATCGTATGTCACAACGAGTTTGTCCCATATTTCCTTTGCACTCTTGAATGATGAAATGCGGTAGAGTAGGTTCATAGCTTTGTAGTTCTTTGACACACTGTTCAAGTCAGCTTGTGTGAAGTCAACTTCCATCTTTTGGACCTAGACACCTTCAACTGTGGTAGTTGGGACTTTAGGTCCATTTTGAATAATGCTCCATAGTTCCATGTCCTGATCAATAGTGAACATACGCATTAGTGCTCTCCAATGGGCAAACTTGTTGCCACAGAAGAGTGGTGGTCAATAGAAAAGTATTTAGCCTTTTAAAAGGACGAAAACAATTTAAATAAAACAGATCTCGAGACAATCACCAAAATTGTTTCCAATAAAATCTCACCAACTCTTTTTCAGAACCTTAAAACCAAGAAAATAAGATTTTGAAATTATTATAAATTATTTAAGGATTAAAATATCAAAGAGATATTAATCCCTAAATATATTCGTGATATTCAATTTTGCCCTTGAATCTCGTTTCAAGGCCCTTGAGTTGCATTTCAAGGTCCTTGAAAAAAGTGGGCTGCATACGAAGGAGAAAATAAAACAACTTACTCCCCCCACGTTAATGCTTCTTTGTTCAACATACCAAGCTCTAAACGAATAAAATTGAATTGATCTCCAGGTAGAGGCTTGGTAAAGATATTTGCAAGCTACAAGTCAGTTGATATAAAAGAAATCGAAACATCACCTTTCTCAACATGATCATGCATGAAGTGATACCTTACATCGATATGCTTAGTCCTTGAATGCCGCACATGATTTTTAGTAATCGAAATAGCACTAGTATTATCACATTTTATTGGAATACCTTTCAAATCAAAGCCAAGATCACGGAGTTGTTGAGCTATCCATATAATTTGTACACAACAGGCTCCCGCAGCTATATATTCGGCTTCAGTTATGGATAGGGCGACAGAGTTTTGCTTCTTGGAGTGACAAGTAATTAGGGATGCCCTAAGAATTGGCAAAATCCAGAAGTGCTCTTTCTATTGACCTTATAACCTGCAAAGTCTGCATTTGAATAGCCAACAAGATGAAACGAGCTTTGATGTGGGTACCATAACCCTAAATCCTTAGTGCCATTGAGATACCGAAAAATCCTTTTCACAACTATCAAGTGTGACTCTTTAGAATCAGTTTGAAATCTTGCACACATGCACACGCTAAACATAATGTCAGGTCGACTAGCGGTTAGATATAACAAAGAACTGATCATACCTCGATACTCCTTTTGTACAACACTTTTGCCATCTTTTTAATGGTCAAGCGACAATGTCGAACTCATAGGAGTCTTTGTAAACTTAGATTGATCCATCTTATATTTCTTAAGCAAATCCTTGGTATGCTTGCTTTGATTGACAAAAATTCCTTTCTTTGCTTGTGTAACTTGAAGTCCGAAAAAGAAATTTAGCTCACCCATTAGGCTCATTTTGAATACCCTACACATAATATTAGAAAATTCCTTGCATAGGGAATCATTAGTAGCACCGAATAATATATCATCAACATAGATTTTTACTACTAAAATATCGTTGCCTCTAGTTTTGATAAATAAAGTTTTATCAATCAAACCTCTTTTGAAATTGTTTTCAAAGAGATACTTGGACAATCTTTCATACCAAGCTCGAGGAGCTTGCTTAAGACCATAAAGACCCTTGTCCAATTTAAAAACATAATCAGGAAATTCATCATTTTGAAAACCAGGCGGTTGAGCAACGTAAACTTTTTCTTCTAAGAAGCCGTTTAGAAAAACACATTTTACATCCATTTGAAATAACTTTATGCTCATGAAAGATGCAAATACAAGTAGCATACGTATGACTTCTGACCTGGAAACCGGAGCAAAAGTCTCCTCATAATCAATACCTTCTTCCTGGTTATAGCCTTGAGCTACAATTCATGCTTTATTTCGAATGACTTTACCGTTTTCATCCAACTTATTTCGAAAAACCCATTTCGTGTCAATGACGGATTGATGCTTTGGTCTTGTAGTAAGAGTCCAGACTTTGTTTCTCTCGAACTCATCTAGTTCATTTTGCATGGAAATGATCCAGTCGGGTTCTTGAAGAGCTTGAACATAATTCTTTTGCTCAATAAGAGATACGAACGCAGAGAACACACATAGGTTTTTTTACTTTGGATAGAGTTTTTACTCCTGCGATTGGATTCGAGATCACATTTTCTTGTGGATTGTATGAATAATGTTTAAACTTCCTTCGTTTGTAAGATGGAACAGATCCTAACGATTGAGGCTCATATGCTTGACTATATTTGGGTACCGTTGGAGTGTTGCCCATGGATCCTATCTCAAGGCTTTGAACTTGGGTTTCAAGGCCTTGAAACGGAGTTTTGACATCACAATTTTCTATTTCAAGGTATTCAAGATGTGTTTCAAGGTCGTGAGACTTTTCTCCTGTATCTTGAGTCTTTTCTTGCATATTTTGTTCTTGATCTTTAGGATCTTCTTCAACATCAGAATTGTGATCTTCTGGTTGATTTAGATTAAGATCTGCAAAACTTTCACTCAAAGTATCATCATTGCTTTCATCAAATATGACATGAATACTTTCCTCAACAATTTTGGTACGCTTGTTATAAACTCGATAAGCTTTGCTATTTGAAGCATATCCAATGAATATAGCTTCATTACTATGTGCATCAAATTTCCCAAGATTATCTTTGTCATTGTTATGAACAAAGCATGTACTTTGCAGTGTTTACTGCTTCTGCCCAAAAACTTTTTGGCAAAATGTTTTCTAAAAGCATAGTCCTCGACATATCCTCAAGGGTGCGGTTCTTACTTTCCACAACCCCATTCTATTGAGGAGTTCTAGGAGCTGAAAATTATGTGAAATACCATATTTTGCACAAAACAAGTCAAACTTTAGTTGATCAAATTCTCTACCGTGATCACTTCTTATAGAAACGATTGGTAGGTTTTTCAAAGTTTGCAACTCCTTACACAATTTTGAAAACTCAAACAATGCTTCAGATTTTTCTCGTAAGAATGATATCCATGTAAAACGAGAAAAATCATCCATAATAACAAGGATGTACTGTTTATGTTTGGGACATCTGACACACATAGGTCCACAAAGATCCATATGTAAAATTTCAATGGGTCGAGAAGAACTTACAACCTTCTTTGGTTTGAATGAACCTCTTGTTTGTTTATCTTGTGTACAAGCTTTACATAGTTTATCTACCTTGAAATTTAGGTTTGGCAAGCCACGTACCAAATCCTTTGAAAGTAACTTCTACATTGTATGCATGCTTACGTGACTGATAACACGATTTATGACGTAGGTTTAAGCACTCATTTAGATAGTTTTTCCGCTCATTCATGCATGGTTTAACACTAGTTCATGATGTTTGAATTCAATTCTTGTATATTTGTCGAGATAGATGTCTACACGGACTTTTGCATATTTTGTAGGTATTTTGGGAGCTTTAGGAGCTTAATCGATACATTCGAGGATCGTTCCTCGAGATGACACACCTTCGGACTCATTGGGAAGCAAGCTAGGAACTAAGGAGGACACATGGGACCTTGTTGGTGCATGCCTTGTACCAAATTGTGGCTTGATGATCCAAAGAAAGCTGCATTACCAAAACCACGGCCACTGGGACTTCCACGGGCGTGGAAATAGGCCGTGGTTCTCCCTGCACAGCTGCGACAGCTGTCCCACGATCTCCATAACCGACCCTTGCCCTTGATGGTGTATAAAGGTGGTCTTGCATGCTGTTGAAGGTAGACCCCATCACTCCATTCTCTCCCACACTCTCAACAACACATATTCTCTCATTGGAAGATTGGATTGGAGCTACTCTTGGAGAAGAAGAAACACTCTCATTTTGGGGAAGAAAAGAAGAACACTCATCTTAGAAGTTTCATAGTTTTTAGAGAGATTTTGGAGCAACTTGTTGGAAACGTTTGCAAGGGTTTGTAAGGAACGATTTGAACCTTCTTTTGAAGGGTTGTAAGTCTTACTTAAACTCATTTTCAACTTGGATTTCTTTGTTCTACTTGTTCATCTCTATTTTACTTCATTAACTTGCCATGGAAGCCTTGATTATATGCTTGATGAGTTTGAATGTTATGAAGCATGTTGTTGGCTAAATAGATGTGATTCTAGGGTAAGGGAAAGATGGTTATGGCTTGGACTATGATAGAATGGACATAGATGTACCTTTGGATGAATTGTTTGCTCGAACCTAGCTACTATTACAAATCACGGTCAGATCTTACTAGTCCACGGCCGTGGAAAAGGGATGAACTGCCCGTGATTTTGACCGACTTTCTTGCTTTGATGAATCTAAGTGCTAGAATGTTAGATTGTTGAAACCCTAGTGTTTGTTAAGCTAGATCTATCTTAGGTTGACCTAGTGTTAGCAACTAATTGTGAGAAGAGACCTATCCGATGATTCTCGCCCTTAGATACCGATGATGATGAACTCTAGGTAGTAGTGAGCCTCATAAGCCGCTATTGGACTCAGTGTGCTAGGATTGATGTTTAGGACTTGCCTTCCCGAGACTTACCCGGTAAGGAGAGGTTAGATCCCTAGATGACAATCCGGTTTGTGTAGAATTCCTATCCTTAGGCTCTTTGAGACTTACCCGGTGATGAGACCTTAGGAACGGACTAGTGGACCATGAGACCTACCCGGTGATTGATCCCAATCTAGAAACACTCACTCCCAACATACTATAGTTGATCCAAGGAATGATTAGATAGCTTGAGTCCTATGCCATAACCGGAATTTCTAACCCCTAGAATCCGCTTTTCTCTCTTGATTACTTATCTCGTGTTTGTGTTTGTTTAATTGCCTTGCTAGCTTAGTTATTTGTTAATCTTGCATGATTTGTGATCTTTGATTGATCACCACAAAACAAATCCAAAACATTGAGATTTTCATTTCTTTATTTCTTTCTCTTTTCTTAGCCTAGATCAACACTATCCTTAGTCACTATTGATTCAATTTTACCTTAGTCTTTGTGTTCGACCTCGGAATACTATCCTTACTACAAAACGACCCATAAACTGTGGATTCGCTAGGAGATAGGAAAAATAATTCGAGTTATAAATCTAAGACTTTTGCGTGTATCAATTCCTAGACGTAACAAGTTTTTGGCGCCATTGCCGGGGACTAGGTCTAGATTGAGTCTTTTTGTGATTGTTTATAGTGTAGGTCTTTTTTGTTGCTTTTGATCTTGTTTGGTTTGTGTCTTTGCATTTTCAGGATATCTCTCATTCTTTAGGTGCATGCGAAGATCTCGTGGCAAGAATTTAGCTCCATTCGATCCCAAACCGGAGAAAACCCTTAAAGCTAGATCTAAGAGCATTAAGAAGAAGAAAGAGATGGCCGCAAGAGATCTTCAAGTTGAGTTGGATGAGGCTTTAGAGCAAATTAGATTGAGAGATGAGCTCTTGGAGAATGAAAGGAGGCTTGCCAATGAGAGGCAAAAAGCAACTAGGAGGGAGATTGAAGAGATTAGGCAAGCTCTTGTGCAAAGGGAGCATAATCGTCAACAACCTCCTCCACCACCACCACAACCGCAGCCGGAGGTTAATATTCGGTTTGAGCCAATAATGATTGAGGAGCCACAAACGTTAGGGAAACGTATGGATCTGGCTCAAAGAGTACACCGTCCGGGTGTAAACCTAGAAGATCCCGCAGCCCATGATTATGAGCTCCGCCCTCAAGTTCTACAAATGATCCGGCATAATCAATTTGGAGGGATGGAAGGAGAGTCTCCTCATCAACACTTGATGAACTATTAGATCTTGATGGAGACTCTAAGACCGCCTGGATTGGAGAATAACAACCATAAGCTTAGGGCTTTTTCCATCTCTCTTAAGGATAAGGCCTTGGCTTGGTACCAATCGATTCCACTAGGGCGAGTAAGTACTTGGGAGGAAATGACAACCGAGTTCTTGACTAAGTTCTTCCCACCTAGATTGTATTTGGGAGGAAATGACAACCGAGCTAAGAGGGAAGATCAATGCCTTTGTAATGAAGGATAGAGAAAGCCTATTCAAGTCTTGGGAGAGGTTCAAGGACCTTCTCCTAGATTGTCCACACCATGGTATACCGAAAATTGAGCTATTGGAGATCTACTTCAAAGGACTTGATGAAGATAGCCAATTCAAGCTACAATCTCTTTCCGGTGGGACTTTCATGGAAAAGAATGTAGATGAAGCTTTGGAGTTTGTAGAGAAACAAGCTTTGGTGATTGAGAAGTACTCCCATAGGAAGAGTGATGGCAGGAAAGCGGGAGCATATGAGGTGAGTGAAGTCACCATGAGTAATTTCAAGCTTGATGCAATCAACAACGAGCTAAAGTCTTTGAGGGAGTTGTGTGCTACAACTTTGAAGAGTCAAGCAACCCCTCAAGTGCAAATGCAAGCAAACTTGTCTTCCAAGGAGGAAGATGTGAACTATATGGGAAGGGGAAACTACAACAACTATCAAGGCCCAAGGAACTTCAACAACAACCGGCAATTCAACAATTACCGGCCTAACCATAACCATCCCGGGTTTTCCTATTCTAACCCGGATGGAGCCTTGAACCCTCCCGCTTCCACAAGCACAGCTCCACCACCAAAGGCTTCAGAAGAACCTCCACCCGGATTTACTCAACCTCCAAAGGATAGAACCGAGATGATGTTTGAGCAATTGCTTGGAAGGTTGAGTGGTCTTGAGAGAGCACGGTGACTTCCATTTCTAAAGCTCAAAAGGTGTTGGAAGCACAAGTGTTCCAAAAGGCGGGTGAAGCTCATAGAGATCCGGGAAAGCTTCCCGAAAGAACCGAGGATAACCCGAGAGGCCAAGTGTTGGCCATTACAACAAGAAGTGGGCTGAGCATGAAGGATCCCTTACCTAAGGGAAATGACAAGGGGAAGCAAGTAGTGGTAGAGGAAGAGACCTTGCAAGAAGAAGGAGGAAAGAACAAGGAAGATGAGCCAACATATGTGGCACCACCTCCATACAAGCCACCACTACCATTCCCACAATCACGAGCAAGAGCTCGTTTGGACAAACACTTTGGTAAATTCCTTGAACTTATGTCTAAGTTGCATATTAACATTCCGTTCATGGATGCTATTCTAGGAATGCCGGCATATGGCAAGTTCTTGAAGGAAATACTCTCCAACAAAAGGAAGTTGGAGGATATGGAGAAGTAAGGATGATGAAGAGGTCCTCGGAATTGATCCAAACCATGAAGGAGGAGATGCCTCCTAAGCTAAGAGATCCGGGATCCTTTTGTGTGCCAATTGGAGTGGGAGAAGTGAAGTATGAAGCCCTATGTGATCTTGGGGCAAGTGTAAGCATCATCCCGCTTGTGCTTTGCAACAAGGTTGGGCTAGGAGAGCCAAAGCCGGTCAAGATGACCCTTTACATGGCGGACCGTTCGATCACTCACCCGGTCGGAATCTTGG
The DNA here is from genome assembly GCA_033239125.1 of Fagopyrum homotropicum. Classification (NCBI taxonomy): domain Eukaryota; kingdom Viridiplantae; phylum Streptophyta; class Magnoliopsida; order Caryophyllales; family Polygonaceae; genus Fagopyrum; species Fagopyrum homotropicum. The sequence continues at coordinate 69,627,087 of BSWB01000005.1, forward strand.
AAGACATACCGGTGCAACTAGGGATGTTCTATGTGCCCATAGACTTCGTTGTTTTGGACATCCCGGCGGACTATCCGGTTCCTATCATCTTGGGGAGACCTTTCCTAGCCACTTCTGGATTTTTGGTGGATTGCAAAAATGGAATTCTCTCCTTCAACATTGGAGAAGAGAATATTTAGTTCAAACTATCCAAAATGCTGAAGGGGCCAGCCCTTGGTGAAGATGTGTTCAACATTGTCGAGCAAGAGGAGTCTAGAGAAGTTGTGAGCTCGATCTTGATCAAGGACCCCTTGGAGAAGGTTCCTAGATTGAGTTTGACGGAGGAAGGAGTTGAGGAGACTTGCAATGAAGAAATCAAGGCTTTGGAAGCATTGGAAAAGGAGACAAAAGTTGAATTTGAAGCACACGAAGGTGTGCTGAATTCCTGTAGAAATCACGGCCAGGTAGGGGAAACCACGCCCGTGGTTTGTCCCGTGGAACTCTCTGGAGTGCTCCGAAGTGATAGCTTTGCAAGTTCCACGGCTGTGGTTGTGCCAGAGCACGTGATTTTGCCCGTGGTTTCTCCAAAAACTGCATTGGTTGTTGATCAAGCTTCAAGGAGCTTTGGGGAGTCTTCCATGGCTTTGGATTCATCTCAACCAACTTTGTATGGAGCGTCTCCACTCGATAAAGGTCCTCCTAAACTCGAACTTGAACCCCTTCCCTCTCATTTGAAGTATGCTTTTCTTGGTGCTAATTCTACATATCCGATGATTGTTAAAGCATGCTTGAATGATGATGAGTTAAGTAGATTGTTGCATGAGTTGAGATTGCATAGGAAGGCTATTGGCTATACCATTGATGATTTAGTTGGCATTAAACCTTCTTTGTGCATGCATAAGATCTTAATGGAAGATAATCATAAACCTTCAATTGAACCTCAAAGAAGACTAAACCCCATCATGAAAGAAGTAGTAAAGAAAGAGATTCTTAAATTGCTAGATGCGGGAATCATTTTCCCGATTTCGGATAGTAAATGGGTTAGTCCCGTGCATGTGGTTCCTAAGAAGGGTGGGATGACCGTAGTGAGCAATGAGAATAATGAATTAATTCCGACTAGGACGGTTACGGGATGGAGGATGTGTATAGACTATAGGAAACTAAATGTGGCCTCTAGGAAAGATCACTTCCCTCTTTTCTTTATTGACCAAATGCTAGAGAGATTAGCTCTACATTCTCACTTTTGCTACTTAGATGGTTATAGTGGATTCTTCCAAATCCCTATCCACCCCGATGACCAAGAGAAAACTACATTCACATGTCCTTGGGGTACATTTGCATATAGGAGAATGCCGTTTGGGTTGTGTAATGCACCCGCCACCTTTCAAATGTGTATGATGGCTATATTTTCTGAATATGTTGAGAACATCATGGAAGTGTTTATGGATGATTTTTCTGTTTATGGATCTTCATTTGATGATTGTTTAGCTAACTTGTCCTTAGTGTTAAAAAGATGTGAGGAGACTAACCTAGTCTTAAATTGGGAAAAATGCCACTTCATGGTAAGTGAAGGCATTGTGTTGGGACATTTGGTGTCCAACCGTGGCATTGAGGTTGATAGAGCTAAGATAGAGACGATAGAGAAGTTGCCACCACCTGGGGGTAAGGAGTTTTCTAGGGCATGCCGGTTTTTACCGGATATTCATTAAAGATTTCTCTAAGATTTCTAAGCCTCTTACTAACCTACTAATGAAAGATGTTGAGTTTGTTTTCTCCAAGGATTGCCTTGAGGCTTTTTGTAGGTTGAAGAATGCTTTGATCTCCGCACCTATCATGCAACCTCCGGATTGGAGTTTACCGTTTGAGATCATGTGTGACGCGAGTGATGTAGCCGTCGGGGCTGTTTTGGGGCAAAAGAAAGATGGGCGTAAACATGCCATCTATTATGCTAGCAAGACACTAGATGATGTCCAACTCAATTATGCTACTACCGAGAAGGAGTTGCTAGCGGTTGTGTATGCATTTGAGAAGTTCCGCTCGTATCTTGTTGGAGCGAAGGTCATTGTGTATACAGATCAAGCTGCGATCCGTTATCTCCTTACAAAGAAGGATGCCAAGCCTCGTTTGATTCGGTGGATCCTTCTTCCCCAAGAGTTTGATTTGGAAATCCGGGATAAGAAAGCGTCCGAAAATTCAGTGGCGGACCACCTTAGTAGACTCCCACCGTTGGAGATTGAGAGAGATGACATACCGATTGATGACTCATTCCGGGATGAGCAATTGCAAATGGTGGAGGAATTCTTGCTTCAAGTGTCCCAGGGAAATGAGCCATGGTATGCCGACATTGTGAACTACCTTGTGTGTGAGGAGGTGCCACCCGGTTTATCCTATGCCCAAAGGAATATGTTATTCAAGGATGTGAGGCATTACTATTGGAGTGAACCGCTTTTGTTCAAGAGAGGGACGGATGGAGTCTTTAGGAGATGCATACCGGAGGATGAGGTGGAGAGTGTGATCCGCCATTGTCATTCCTTGCCATGTGGAGGGCATGCTAGCTCACACAAGACATGTGCAAAGGTGTTGCAATCCGGGTTTTATTGGCCAACTTTGTTCAAGGATGTGCAAAATTTTGTGGTAGCTTGTGATGCTTGCCAAAGGACGGGCAACATCTCAAGGAGGAATGAGATGCACTTGAACAACATACAAGAAGTGGAGATATTTTATGTGTGGGGTGTGGACTTCATGAGACCATTCCCCTCTTCTTGTGGCAATCTCTACATCCTATTGGTGGTAGACTATGTTTCGAGATGGGTGGAGGCAATCGCTTCTCCAACAAATGATGCCAAGGTTGTGGTGCGGTTCTTCAACCGAGTGATTTTTCCTAGGTTTTGGACACCAAGGGTGATCATAAGTGATGGAGGAAAGCACTTCACCAATAGGAACTTTGGGACACTTTTGGCTAAGTATATGGTGACTCATAAGGTGGCAACACCTTACCATCCCCAAACTAGTGGCCAAGTAGAGATCTCCAACCGGGAGATAAAAGGGATCCTTGAGAAGACGGTTTCTAGGACGAGAATGGATTGGGCTATGAAGCTCGATGATGCCTTGTGGGCATATAGAACCGCTTTTAACACACCAATTGGCACCACTCCCTACAAGCTAGTCTATGGCAAGTCTTGCCACCTTCCGGTGGAGATGGACCATAGAGCATATTGGGCCATTAGGTGGCTCAATTTTGACCTCAAAGAGGCCGGTGAGAAGAGATTGCTAGATATGAACGCTCTTGAGGAGATCCGGTTGGATGCCTATGAAAACGCCCGGATCTACAAGGAAAGGACCAAACGTTGGCATGACAAGCGTCTCATCCCGAAGGAGTTGAGTGAAGGAGACTTGGTCCTTCTCTTCAACTCAAAGTTGCGGCTCTTCACCGGAAAGCTTAAGTCAAAATGGACGGGTCCTTATATGGTAAAGAAGATATTTCCCCATGGAGCGGTTGAGATTGGAGGGGAGCATTGTGGAGACTTTAAGGTGAATGGGCACCGGTTGAGGAAGTATATCCCGGAAGCTCCGGTGGACATGATTGCCCCACTTCACCTCGAATGAGATGCCCCCGAGTTTGGTCAAGCTAATGACCTTAAAGAAGCGCTTGGTGGGAGGCAACCCATTGTAGACATCTTTCCCTTTTTGTTTTTGTTTTGTTTTCTATTTTTCTGTTTTTGTGTTTTTGTGTGTGTTTGGAGTTTGTGTGCTAGAGTTTAAGTAGCATGGAAGCCTTGCATGGCATGTGCATGATGATGATGAACCCCTCATCAATTATGGGTGGAGCGGACACGGAACTTGGATGGCTAGCGGTGCCTAGCGCGGGTCCCGATGCCATAACGAACACCTTGAGCTCTGTACCATCGTTGATAGGATCATCCGCCATCAATCCACTTGAGTAATCCCAAATACCAAAGCAAACCACTTTTACATTGTGAGGACCCTCTTTCACTCTTCATTACTTCATTTACACATTGGGGACAATGTGTTTCTAAGTATGGGGTGGGGTTTTCATGATCACTTGCATGATTAGGATCTAGGATAGTTTCTTTTAGTCACATGTTTCATTATGTCTTGCATTGTACATGCATATTTCGAAAAATCCAAAAAAATCAGAAAATTTTAAAAAACTTTTAGTGCTTCTAAGCTTGGGAATGACCCTTATGATGAAATTGTCTTGTGAATTGTCTATGGATGGCCTTGTGTGTTGAATAGATGAATGCATATGTGGACTTGAAGTACTTATCTTGAATCCCATGAATGATTTGTGATTATGATGTTTGCCTTGATTGGATTGAGGATTGAAAGTCGAAATTGCATGCTAGTTCTTGCACATCATTTAGAAATGACTAGGAGCATGAAATTGTCTTGTGAATTTTCCTCTACTTCTCATCTTGATCATGTTGCTTGAGCACCTCAATTAATGAAAAATTTGACCTCTTTTGACCCACCCGAGAATAGGAGCATGCTCGTGTGTTGATGTGTGTGAAAAGCAAGTGTGGGGTGAAGTTGTTGATGAATGAATGTTGTGAATGAAGTGCTGAAATTGTTGTGAAAGTGTAGACAAAAATATAGGTATGGGGACGTTGGTTTAAATGACGAGTAACTCGGCACCATTCATATAATCGGGTGTTTGTGTCTTGCCAAAGTCAAATAAACTGATAGTCCTAACGAGTTTTGGTATGTGTGCCCGGTGTGGAGCACCTTGAAAAATAAAAAAACCTGAGGCCCGCTAATCACCAAGGTTTCGGCTTTTGTACACCAATACCATTGTCTCAAAAGTAAGTGAAAGAAAAAGAAAAGAAAAGAAAGAAAAGAAGGAGAAAATATACACTTGTGGGAAATTGATCAAAAACGAAATTGTGGAGTTAGTTCCATTTTCCGCTCATTCATGCATGGTTTAGCACTAGTTCACGAGGTTTGCATTCAATTCTTGTATATATGTCAAGATAGACGTCTACCCGGACTTTTGCATGTTTTGTAGGTATTTTGAGAGCTTTAGGAGCTTAATCGATACATTCGAGGATCGTTCCTTGAGATGACACACCTTCAGACTCATTGGGAAGCAAGCTAGGAGCTAAGGAGGACACATGGGACCTTGTTGGTGCATGCCTTGCACCAAATTGTGGCTTGATGATCCAAAGAAAGCTGCATCACCAAAACCACGGCTACTGGGACTTCCACAGACGTGGAAATAGGCCGTGGTTCTCCCTGCACAGCTGCGACAGCTGTCCCACGATCTCCATAACCGACCCTTGCCCTTGATGGTGTATAAAAGGTGGTCCTGCAGGCTGTTGAGGGCAGACCCCATCACTCCATTCTCTCCCACACTCTCAACAACACATATTCTCTCATTGGAAGATTGGATTGGAGCTACTCTTGGAGGAGAAGAAACACTCTCATTTTGGGGAAGAAAAGAAGAACACTCATCTTAGAAGTTTCATAGTTTTCAGAGAGATTTTGGAGCAACTTGTTAGAAACGTTTGCAAGGGTTTGTAAGGAACAATTTGAACCTTCTTTTGAAGGGTTGTAAGTCTTACTTAAACTCATTTTCAGCTTGAATTTCTTTGTTCTACTTGTTCATCTCTATTTCACTTCATTTACTTGCCATGGAAGCCTTGATTGTATGCTTGATGAGTTTGAATGTTATGATGCATGTCGTTGGCTAAATAGATGCGATTCTAGGGTAAGGGAAATATGGTTATGGCTTGGACTATGATAGAATCGACATAGATGCACCTTTGGATGAATTGTTTGCTCGAACCTAGCTACTGTTGTAAATCAAGGTCTGATCTTACCAGTCCACGGCCGTGGAAAGGGATGAACTGCCCGTGATCTTGACCGACTTGCTTGCTTTGATGAATCTAAGTGCTAGAATGTTAGATTATTGAAACCCTATTGTTTGTTAAGCTAGATCTATCCTCGGGTGACCTAGTGTTAGCAACTAATTGTGAGAAGAGACCTATCCGGTGATTCTCGCCCTTAGATACCGAAGATGATGAACTCTAGGTAGTAGTGAGCCTCATAAGCCGCTATTGGACTGAGTGTACAAGGATTGATGTTTAGGACTTGCCTTCCCGAGACTTACCCGGTAAGGAGAGGTTAGATCCCTAGATGACAATCCGGTTTGTGTAGAATTCCTATCCTTAGGCTCTTTGAGACTTACCCGGTGATGAGACCTTAGGAACGGACTAGAGGACCATGAGACCTACCCGGTGATTGATCCCAATCTAGAAACACTCACTCCCAACATACTATAGTTGATCCAAGGAATGATTAGATAGCTTGAGTCCTATGCCATAACCGGAATTTCTAACCCCTAGAATCCGCTTTACTCTCTTGATTTCTTATCTTGTGTTTGTGTTTGTTTAATTGCCTTGCTAGATTAGTTATTTGTTAATCTTGCATGATTCGTGACCTTTGATTGATCACCACAAAACCAATCCCAAACATTGAGATTTTCATTTCTTTATTTCTTTCTCTTTTCTTAGCCTAGATCAACACTATCCTTAGTCACTATTGATTCAATTTCACCTTAGTCTTTGTGTTCGACCTCGAAATACTATCCTTACTACAAAACGACCCATACACTGTGGGTTCGATAGGAGTTAGGAAAAATAATTCGAGTTATAAATTTGAGACTTTTGCGTGTATCAATTCCTAGACGTAATAGTGACCAAGTCTTTGATGCCAAAGCCTTGGATCATCAGACAAGGCCTTGAGACATTTTAGCTTAGTTCCTGATACTTGGTTAGTTCTCATAGAATAAATGTTGTTACATCTAGGAGGAGTAAGCACAATGTCACCCGTCATCTTGTCTTGAACTTCACATTTTTATGAATCAAACATTAACTTGTTGCCTTTATCACATATTTGACAGATGCTAAGCAAATTATAGTTCAAACCGTCAACAAGATGTACATCATCAATAATGTTATTACATGAATTATAACATATTTTACCAATGCCAATAATGTCACACTTTCCTTTATCCCCATGCGTAATTGTTCCAGATGATTGATTTTTTAAATTTGAGAATAGTGAACTTTTTCCAATCATGTGTCTTGAGCAACCACTATCTAATATCCATTAATTCTCCTTTACCTTGGTGATATCCTATATAACATCAAACATCAACCTTTCTGGGTCGACCAAATGGCATATTTTGGTTCATATTTAGGCTCGATCATGTTTTGTGGTCTAGTGCCTTTAGAAACCCAGATTTGCTTGACATGTTTCCTTAAACATAGAGGATAAGTGTTTCTAATGATGTAATCATTTCTTCTATATGGATATGTAGATTTTACATGACCCTTTTTACAACGGTAGAAACACGTGGGCATATGAATGCTTCATTCAGCCTGGACAAAGGTGGTCATCGGTTTTTTAGAAAAACTCCTATGATTACCTATACCATTTTTGATAAGTGAGGACTGTTGTTCTCCCATCTTTCTTTCAAAATTGGCTTTTGAACGAGTGAATTTGACAAATGCAGTCTTCTGGTCTTGACACGTCAAAGTTAGATCAACTTTCTCTTTCTCTAGATCGATATAGTTTCGATGAAGAGAAGAGAGGTTGTCCTTGAGAATCGCATTTTCCGATTCCAAGGCCTTGATACTGCTATCAAGGTCTACCTTTTCCATTTTAGATTTTCAATCTCCAGAGACATCTTACTTAGTTGTTTCTCTTGTTCAAGAAGCTTTTCTTTTAGGAAATTTATCCCTATCCTATCTTCTTTGTCGCATATGATAATGTCTTTAAGGAATTGTGTGAGATCAGATTCAAGTTGGGACATGATAGTACTCACCACATTATCGACGTAGAGATTTGAATCTTCTTTGTGATCGGTCATAAGACAGAGGTTTGCTTGTTCTTTTTTGTCTTCTGATTCATTTGAGGAATCTGAATCACTCCATGAAGCTATCATAGCTTTCTTCTTTCGATCATTCTTCTTAAAGTTGGTCATCTTCTTTTGTGGACAATCCTTAACGAGATGATCTGTTTCACCACATTCAAAACAAGTCATAACTTTAGTTTTCTTGTTAGAGTTAGAAAACTTCGCTCGGGGTCTTGATGTTCGTGGATATTATTTATTGTTTGCAAACTGTTTCTTTATTTTGAGAATTCTTGCGAGCCCTTAGAGATCATGGCAATTGCATCTTATGCATCGTCATCATCACTATCTTCCTTTTCAGATTGTAACTCATCCTTTTTCAATCTCAATGCCAGATTCTTTGTGTTGGATGGGAGCTCACTATCTTCTTCACCAAGAATCATCTCGTGTGTGATGAGTTTTCCAAGGAGGTCATCAAGTGGAAGAGTTTAGAGATTTTGAGCTTCTTCGATTGCAATTATCTTTGGTCCCCACTTAGCTTTAGGTAAGCTCCTTAGAACTTTCCTAACTTTTTCTTCGTTTGTGAAGACCTTTCCAAGTGAGTCTAGGTTTTTCACGATCTCAGTAAATCTTGTGAACATTTCTTTGACGGGTTCGTTTGGATTAATCTTGAATAGCTCATATTGTCTGAGGAAGATGTTGATCTTTGTTTCTTTGACTTGACTTGTTCCATCGTATGTGACAACGAGTTTGTCCCATATTTCCTTTGCACTCTTGAATGATGAAATGCGATTGAATTCATTTGTAGTTCTTTGACACACTGTTCAAGTCAGCTTGTGTGAAGTGAACTTCCTTCTTTTGGACCTAGACACCTTCAACTATGGTAGTTGGGACTTTAGGGCCATTTTGAATAATGCTCCAAAGTTCCATGTCCTGATCAATAATGAACATGCGCATTAGTGCTCTCCAATGGGCAAAGTTGTTGCCACAGAAGAGTGGTGGTCGAGATGAGGATCTTCCTTGAGCAAATCCTCCATCACCTACGGGATTCATGATTAGTCTCACTGATGGTTAAATCAAAATAGTTGAGTCTAGCTCTGATACCAATTGAAGAACCGTTAGGTGAATATAAAGGATAAAAGTTATTCTAGAAGGTCGGTTGAATAGAGTATGAGAACATTTCACAAAAACCTATCTCAAGGCTTTGAAACTGATTTCGAAGGCCTTGATGTCGATTTGAGCTCTTTGTGACACACTTTAATTTCAAGGGCTTTAAAACTGATTTCAAGGACCTTGACTTTGTTTACCTACAAGACAAAGTTAGTCACAGTAAAGCAGATATAGTCCGGAATGAAAAAGCTCGACACGAGGATGTGTACGAAGTTCGACTCTAAATATCCTACTCTCCATCCCAGGGTATAGCCGTAGGATCTAACTATCTATTATCAGCTTGAAAGTGTCCTAGATACAAACTAGAAGAAATCCCCTTCTTCTCTCACTGTAGCCAACGCTACGATCTAGTTCCAACTCTTCACCTTGTTATAATAGCCTAGTTACTTCGCATAGTAACACACACTCTAGTATAACACTCTTTAGATATTCCAATGGAGCTCTCGAGTTTTATCTCTCTAAGGGATAACGCTTTTTGTAAAAGAGAGGAAGACAAACTTGTTTGATCGAATGAAAATGCTTTGGATAGCTTGAATACTTTGGATATTTCCGTGTAAGCTTGTTATTTTCTTATTTAATCGACATCTTCATTTATACTCTTTGATGGAGAGGTCTTCTAGCCATTGGGAAGATGACTGTTGAAGATGATTCTTCTCCTCCATGAAAGCCGCCTCTTGGATCAGATGAGGTAGACATTGTAGATCTTCTATCGTCTTCATCTCCTTAAAGCACGTTGATCTATCTTGTCCGTAATCTTCTCAAACTTGTTGTAAAGATATCCGAAATCCGTTGAGAGAGTATCCTTGCGCTTTTGATTGAGGATCTTTGTAAGATCTTGTTTTGAATTCAATCTTCTTGGTCGGTTGAGATCTTAATTGAGCATAGCCACTTAAGATCTCCTCTTGAGCGTATCTTCTTATTGAGCGTATCTTCTTGTTGGGAATATCTTCTTAGAAGATCTTCTTTGATGCTTGGTAGATTTGGTTTTTTAGATTTCGAAAAACTTCCAGCTGTTTTGTTTCTACTTCAAGGCTTTAGTTTCTGATCCCTTGAAATGACTTTCAAGGCCTCCGTGTTGAATCTCTCTAAACTCTTCATCAGTCCCTTTGTATCCGATAACAAGGCCTCTGGGAATCCTTCGAAATGCGTTTCAAGGCCTGCATACATTCTAGACCAAACACAAAAACAAATTAAGGAACTTGACATATAATCGATAATTTGTTAGTATCAAAAACCACTTCATTTGTGTATAAGTCTTCCATCTTCACCTATACAAATATATATCAAGGTGGAGTTTTCAGGATGACTTAGTTGAGCATAGAGTGAATGCCACCTAGTGGTTGTGAACCTTAGGAAACCTTAGTGGCTTGGATGTTGTCTTATGATGGACTTGAGTGTGATGACCTTATAGTATCTCCAAGGCTAGTTGTATTCTAGCATGGCTGTTGAGTTTGACCTTGTAGTACAGTGGGCCGGTGTGGTATCCTAACTTGTGCTTGATGAGCTTATAGTATCTTGAAGTCTAGGAGCGTTAGGGTTAGAAAAGAAGGAAACAAAAGTAAGGGTTTGTGTGAGGGAGGTAAGTCCCCGGACTTACTTAGCTGACTTCCTTGTATTAGTATCGACGTGTGATGGTTGTGTGTGTTTAGTTATGTTTTTAACAACAAAACCGGACTAGGAGGATTTTATATTATACCCTTATAGTGGCCCAAGTGTATGATAATGGGCGGTGACATCACTTCCTAGCTCTTGCGAGAGCTAGGAGGTATCTTGCAACTAGCCCAGGCAGGTAGACGGTTGGATGCATCAATATCATTCCTTGTTGGTAAGTAGGGATAAAGGTGAGTTTCAGGGATTCTCGTGTCACAAACCAAATACAGTTTCAGTGGAGGAAGAGGGGTCCTGCGAGGGAGGCTGTGAGGGAGTTGGTGAGGGAGATGGCGAGGGAGTTAGGGTTAGGAAAGAAGGAAACGGAAGTAAGGGTTTGTGACAGCCCAATGTCTCTTTCCTAATAGGCAAGTTGCCTATCTCGATGGTCCCGGCTGGCCTATCTCGATGGGCCCAGCTGGCCTATCTTACCGGGTTAGAGAAAAGAAAAATAAATAAATAAAATAGATAGACGGAAGAAAAGGTTCAAACAGGTCGAATTCCGATTTGGTCTGGAATTTATCGGAATAAAATTATTGGTTATTACATCAGTTCCCCCTAAAACAAAGTTTCGCCCTAAAACAAAAATAATCAAAGGTTGTCTCGGTTTTAAGAACCGATGTACAACGATTGTTTGTCATGAAGGCGTTATCATCATTATAACTACATAATAAATCCACATAAATCAACACATCCAAAAATGTAACACGATAATATGACATTCGAGCATGGTAAGTAGGCAAATAGTACCATAAAGCCACAGAAGGGCATAACAAAAGACTAACCCGTCGGTCTTGAGCTTGCAGTTACGCCTACATAGATCTCTTGATGGTTACATCTCATACTCTCTTCCATATCCAAAGTAGCCTCGTCGGCTTTCCGTTCAACTAATGACTCCAAAATCCCTGCCTATACTCAGATCGTAAGTGACTGGTACCACACTCTAGAATTGCTACCGGATACCCCTCACATCACCCGGCTCGACGGTCCGGTCCTTGTAATTGATGACCTATCTCGAGTCTGATCTATATTCCCAAAATTAAGATCCGTTGAAAACTGGAGATACTCTATCTAATATGGATAGGAATGCTAGTCAATCAATCACTGTCCAATCCACTTCAAAATCTCAAATAGTTGCTTTTCACAACCCATTTCCACATCATTTGATGACTCTATTGAGCATAGACCATACAACTATGTTTCTTTTGTTGAATTCACGCACTTCGGGGATTCTCGTGTCATAAACCAAATACGGTTTTAGTGGAGGAAGAGGGGTCGTATGAGGGAGGTTGGGAGGGAGTTGGTGAGGGAGTTAGGGTTAGGAAAGAAGGAAATAGAAGTAAGGGTTTGTGACGGCCCAATGTCTCTTTCTTGATAGACCCAGCTAGTATGTCTTGACGGGCCTAGCTGGCCTGTCTCGATGGGCCTGGCTAGCCTATCTTACCGGGTTAGAGAAAAGAAAAATAAATAAATAAATAAAATAGAAAGACGGAAGAAAAGGTTCAAACCGGTCAAATTCCGATTTGGTCCGGAATTTATCGGAATAAATTTTTTGGTTATTACATCAGTTCCCCCTAAAAAATAAGTTTTGTCCCGAAACATAAATAATCAAAGGTCGTCTTGGTTTTAAGAACCGATGTACAATGATTGTTTGTGATGAAGACGTTATCATCATTATAGCGACATAATAAATCCACATAAATCAACATCCTAAAATGTAACACGATAATATCACATTCGAGCATGGTAAACAGGCAACCAGTCACATAAAGTCACAGAAGGACATAACCAAGGACTAACCCGTTGATCTTATGGTTGCAGTTAAGCCTGCATAGATCTCTTGATGGTTACGTCTCATACTCTCTTCCATATCTGAAGTAGCCTCATCGGCTTTCCGTCCAACTAATGATTCCGAAATGTTTGCCTATACTCAGATCGTAAGTGACTGGTACTACACTCTAGAATCGCTACCGGATACCCCCTGGCATCACCCGGCTCGACGGTCCGGTCCTCGTAATTGATGACCTATCTCGAGTCTGATCTATATTCCCTCAATTAAGATCCGTTGAAAACTAGAGATACACTATCTAATATGGATAGGAATGCTAGTCAATCAATCACTCTCCAATCCGCTTCAAAATCTCAAATGGTTGCCTTTCACAACCCTGTTCCACATCATTTGATGACTCTCTTGAGCATAAACCACACAACTATCTTTCTTTCGTTGAATCCACTCGCGTCCGGCCCTTCCAAAAGGTTCTGACTTTCAACAATGGGACAATGGTCTTAGACATCTTTTGGCACTTTACCAAGTGTCTATTACTCTTCGTATCACAACTCACTTGGTCTTGTCTCTTAATATTACTCAGTCTTATTGTTCCTCACTCAATAATCACCACCTACTTCTTTTCGGGTCATAAACTGATATAACTCAATAATCATTCTCTACGTTCACTTGGCGTCATCATATTACTTGTATAGATCTCTCACATATCCTTAACTCAACCTCAAGCTTCTTACACTATTCCCAAGTCCTTGAAGTGACATAGTAATATGTCCGGAAATGAAAATACTAGACACAAGGTGGTCTCACATCACCGTCAATTGGTTATAACTACTCATAAATGATAAAACATCATTTCTATTGCACTTTTTATCCACCACGGTTATCCGCCCGATAAGATCACACTGACTCAAAACGCAACTCTACTCAATTCCGATATAACATTACACATATGATCTGCTCAAAGAATTTGCTTTCTCAAAGTGCAGTTTCTAGGTTGCAAGTATAATCATGTCTCTTTATCATCTTATAGTCTTTATACCTAGTAGGATAGTTACTCCCTTTGAGCTTTCTCGTGCAACATGTATGGACCACGTGGAATACATATATTACTTTCATCAAGTCTATTTCATTGCGTCGGAAAAAGACTCTGGAGTACTCCATTTAGGTACCCTGTTGCAAAACTCTCATCAGTCGGCATATGACGAGGTCATCATGCTTGGCTTAGATCAATAATAGAGTACCACTCTCTCTTGATAACCTCTTTATAGAACCACCTTTTTGTATCAATCTTGTCGATGTGACATGAGATCCACATAGAAGTCTTCGGTCTCCAACATTGCTCTATCTCATGTCCGTTCAATCATGATGTATTCTCCGATTAACATCGCCTTAAACTCGACACATCACTTTTTTGTACGATTAAGCTTCTCGCTCTGTGGTTTAGGGGCCCACCACACTTCCGTTGCGCAACTCTGGTTACTTTGTTGCGACTCATTAATCATAATGACGTCTTCCAGGAGTAAGAATGATTTACCCAACTCTTGCTCGTCAAAACATACCAATGGTCCCTTTTAGAGGAAGTACCAAGTACTCTCTTTATCCGCCGTTATGGAATTATGACAACGATTGGAAAACCACTTCTTCCTTTATCTATTTTAATTCTTCTTACATAGATCCATCTCTACCGACTCTAATCAGGGTTTTGCCTGAACTAGCAGATAAGTATCCTCTAGTACGATTCTCTCTATACGGTTCAATGATTCAAAAGGGTTGCCGTTGACCACTTGAGGAAATCTTCCCACGTGTCACTAAATTTATTTTACAAACTGCAATCATTGTTACTCTTTCTACCTGTCAATAACTCGTTTATAATCCGCCGACGCGTGTATGTCATCGGTCATCACCAGTCAATTTATAGTTGACTTAACCCAAGATGATGGACTTAACCGTCGACTATGTCTTATTAAATTGAATTTCCTTGTGAAACACTACTTACATGTGTTCATCCATTTATACTCCTTTAGCTTGTTCTACACTCCACACTTCTGGTTCCTTAGCGAACTAACTCCCTTTTTACAGTAACTGAAATGGTAATCCTTGTGGTAGTTGATACCTGAAGGTGTAGGTTCGAGTCCTTTTCTCCACCTTTCTACTTTCATTCCCTTTTCCGAGTCCAGTTGTGTCGTCCATTTGACATCAATGGTCTTTTCAAATCTTCCACGATAGTTTGCAAGCGCGTCTTCCTGACTCTTATAACCTTAATTACCATCCACTTGCGATTTCTCTTGTATGGACTGTTGGTGTTGATAACTTAAGTCCCACGATAAGTGAGAGGTCACTGCGGACTCTTGAGTCCACCACGTTCATTCTCCTTCACACTTCTTCTTTAGCTACTGTGATTTCATAACTTTGTATTCAGAAAGTTCTGTTATTTCGACTACAGGGCTTCTACCCCTTTCGTTACTCACTCTACCCCCTTGATAGTCGCGTCAGGATTTCTTCCAATATCCTCGTATTTCTGAAGACGTTAAACTATCACCATGATTTTGAAATTTACTTTTCACCTTCAAGCTCAATGTAACTCTCCATTCCATGCGCATTTAGATCCTCATATCCTGTCGACCCCCTATCTCTTTTGATCTTCCATGCGCATAATTGTCTATGTGGCATCCACCTCGATTTTAATGTCCTTCATCTCACCAAGCGTGGTTGTACCCCGCTAAAGAAAATTCTACTACGTGAACTTTCACCATGTGATTCTTCTCGTAACTCTCGTATGTCCGAAGGAGTCACCCGCTTAGGATCTTGCAAACATCGACGCTTAACCTTTTGGTACCTCCGTAAGCTTAACTTACAGGTCTATTAAAATCTTTCGTAAATTTTCGAACACACTTCTCATCTTGACTCCCATACTTAGGAGTGCCTAGGGAAAACTTGCCTTAATTGGAATGCCACTTCGTTATCCTCGAGCAAGATTGTACTCTTTTCTAGTTAATTCGCGTCTTCGGTTTATCAGCACGGCACTTGGAAGAATCTTAAATTTGTTGTCTCTAGTTGCTTCATTGATGCTCCATCATTTCTTCCTCAAAACCACTCTCATGTCTTCATGTTGCCTCATTACTTGTATAGTTTCCATCTCGGTTTCGCTTAAGTTGTCTCGAGGTTCCCTTCTACTTGTTCGTTCTTTCCGTTAATGTCCTCTTTAGTTTTCATATGGTTGTTGTGATGTCCTCTAAAGGAGTCCGATTCGCCAGGGTGTTTGCCAAAACATGATGCTCAATTCGGTAACTTGAGCATGCTCATCTTCGTATGTACACTATCCTAAAGCCCAACGACGTTGTCCAAGGGGCAATGGAAGTTATCTATCATTTTAAATATAAGATCTTACTATCACTAGTATGATACTAGCATACAATATCTATATGTATATATAACTATAAATAAGTCATATGTTCATACTACTACAAGCACATCAAGTCTAGAAAAACAACTATAATTATACAACGTCCAAAAGACATAGTTATAGTCCACATATATAACTACAATCCAACAACTAAGCTGCCGAGCTCCGTGGAAGGAGTGGTGGTCCCGTACATTCTATCCCAGACCGACTATGCTCGTGATTTGAATACGAAATTCATTTTGAAAACTTAGAACCCTTGCGGGTTTTGTTTACTTGTCTATTCAGCCTTTAGGAGATTGTGAGTTCCATTGTTGTCAAACTAGGGCTCTGATACCATATTGTAACACCTCGAATCCACGGGACTCGGGATTCTATAAACGGAGACCTCACAATGGGTCCCGACCCTTAGCGTGACAACAATTTCACAGGATCTTTACAACAAGGAACAAATAAAAAGGCAAAACCAAATAGTTTGAATGCAATGGGACATAACCGAAATACGATACAAAGCGGAAAGTTCATCCGTGTCCTCAAAACAACATCTAATAAAGATGACTAAAGAACATACGACAAAGGAACATAAAATAAAAGCCTCATCCCCGTCCTATTATGTATGGAACCCCGGCTGTCCACTCCTCCGAGTCACTCGGCGGCGTCCCTAACCTACAAGGCGGTATAAAACCGTTAGCTAACATTCTATGCATTAGAAAGATGGTAACGGCACATACACATATAATAACGAAAACACATAACATGATATCACACAAGCCGGTTATTATCTTTTCTTTACGTCATTCCATTACTATTTCAACTTTGGTTTGTGACACGAGAATCCCCGAAACTCGCCTCTATCCCTACTTACCAGCAAGGAATGTGTAACGCCCCAATTTTTAGGCAGGTTTTCGATATTTTTTCCCTCCTTTTATCAATATTTTATTAGCTTAAGTATTTTTAAACGTATTGATGACTTAATAATAAAAAAGATAATAAACCAGATTTGTGTGCTTTGGAGTGTGATGTGTGTTTATGATGATTTACTTGTGTTTGTGCCTTTCACCTTGATTCTAATGCCTTGAATATTAGCTAACGGTTTTATACCGATGTTGTAGTTACGAATGCGACCGAGAGATCCGGAAGAGTGGGCAACCGGTGTTCCATACATTTTAGGAGGGGTTTTGTTTCGAGTCGTGTTTTTGTATTGTATTGTATATTGCATGTCGCGTGTATGGTGTTTGGCCTTTGGATTTGTATCTCGGCTGGAGTCTTTTGTTCGTATACTTTCGGGTTTCATTACATTGCATAAAAATGTATTTTGGTGTTGGCCTTTATTTGTGCTTTGTTGCAAGATGCGGTGAAATTGTTGTTAGGCTAAGGGTCGGGACCCATTGCGAGGTCTCCGCCAGTAGCGTCCCGAGTCCCGCGGATTCGGGGTGTTAAAATATGGTATCAGAGCCCTAGGTTGACAACAATGACACTCACAATCTTCTAAAGGCCAAATAGAAGGAAATAGAACCCTTAACGGTTCTACATTTTAAAATTAACTTCATTTTCAAAATCACGAGCATAGTCAGTCAGGGATAGAATGTACGGATCACCACTCCTTCTGCAGATCTAGGCAACTTAGTTTATTGGATTTTGATATATATATATATATATATATATATATATATATATATATATATATATATGTGTGTGTGTGTGTGTGTGTGTAGATATGTAGATATGTATATGTGGATTGTAGTTGCATGATGGACTCGATATATATGTATAGTTATATATGGGGACTGTAGTACGTTTTGGACCTTGTGTTGTGAAGTAGATTTCATGGATTTGGTATGTTGGTAGCGATGTGGAAATAGGGCTTATGTAGTCATGTATACGTATACTTATTATATATAGTAGCATATGGAGATATGGGACCTATAGGAAAGATGATAGTATGATATCATCACCTTTAAGACGATGTTGTTGCCTTGGGATAGCGTTCATACGTGGAGGAGTACGCTCAAGGATCGAGTTGAACATTTCGTGCTGTCAAACACCATGGCGTTTCTCGGATTCCTTTAAAAGGATATCGAAGAGGAGGATTAGAGATGACATAAACGAAGGATGTTCAAGTGGAAGGAAAACTCGAGACAATAAAGGGGATTAAGCTGAAGTATTGCTTAACTAAGGCCTCATGTGTAACGCCCCGTTTATTGGGTGCGTTTTTTACATTTATTTTCCTACTTCAATCGATATTTTCTTACCTTAAATGTTTTATTAAAAGTATTTTACGACATTAAATATCTTTTTCGATTATATTATTATTATTTTGGATGTGTTCGCTTATATCCATATTCTTATTTTCGAAAAAGTCGGGAAGTTTTTCCGGTTCCAAAATCCCTTTCCGAACGGTTTTCGATTCACTTTTACTCCCTTTTATTTTATTTTGTTTTTTCTCTTTCTTTTCTTTCCCCCTTTTCTTTCTTCTCTCTTTTCTCTCTCTTCACCCGGCTGGTGATTCACTCCCGACCCCTCTCCCTCTCGATGACCCCTCGCTCTCCCCAACCTGCTTCGCCCTGCACTCGACCCCTCGTCCCTCTCTCACCTCATACCTCACCATGCCTCTCCAACTCTCACACAGCCCTAGCCTAGCCTCTCACCTCTCTGTTTCTCCCTCTGTTCTCGACCTCCCAACCTCTCCATCCTCGTCTTCTCGTTCATCTCCCTCAAGGAAGATGTAAGCTTCCATTGATCTCTTAGTTGCAGCCTCGTCACCTTCACCATAACCTACATCATAGGTTTCCCTTGTCGTCACCACCAAAACCTCAACTGGCCTCCTCACCTCGAGCCATCGTTGGGAACAAGAGCAACCAAGACCCTCATACTTCCACCTACAGTGAGCCACCGCCTATGGTTTTCCTCCATCTCCACAAGGCAATAACCATCGTCGGGAAACAACCGCCATCAGCCTTGTTGTGCCCCACCAAACGATGCCGGAGAAGTGTATGTCGCCGACGCTAGACGAATCCGCCACCGGAGAAGAAACCTCCTCCCTCTGCTTATTTTTCTTGTCGATACGCCACCGAAAATAGGAGCAGGATCCACCACCGGTGTCCCCTGCCTCGCCTCGCCGGAACCCTTGCAGTGCCGCCATGGAATGCCGCCTCCTTTGCTCCCTGTTGGCCGTCGATGCTGCTCCTCCCCCTTCAGCCCTCCTATGTGGCAGTCCGGATCCTCTGTTGCGTTTGTGTATTGCCTTGTGTGCTCCATTCAAATAATTGGTCCACGTGGCACTGGTTTTGATTTTTTCAATTTAAATTAATAAAAATAAAATTTTACAGTCTTCTATTTCCTCCTTTTCACCGGAGACTTTCATTAACTTAATTTTATCCCACAATTCTTCTGGTTGTCAAAGTGTCAAACCCATGGTGAACAGAACAACCACCACACCGGCAGTACTCCTGCTGATTCATCCTCCATGAATGAGACAGATCTAGTCAACCAATGAATCAATAATAGAATCTCTATGTGGGAGAAGAAGATAAGGAGAGAGACCTCAACGGTGGTGCAATCGACGCAACCATCGGGGTTCACCGGAGGCCGCGGGGACGGCCAGCGGGCTCCAAGAACAAGCCCAAGCCCCCGATCTTTGTGACCCATGACAGCCCCAGCGCCCTCAGGAGCCACGTCATGGAGCCCTACAAATCGAAAATATCTGAAAATTACTGTAAGAGAGATGTCGACGTCGAACAAAGAAATGATAACTTTACAACGTCCATTTGAAATCCTATCGCTTACTGGAGCATTCTTGCCTGATACAACTCTAGAAAAATTAGTGGATGAACTGGGTAAACAAAAGGCTCCATTGAAACGGTGGAAAGAGGACAGATTTTCTAGCGCATAAAATCCCTAACTTTACTTAATTTAAATTGAAAAAATCAAAACCAATGTCATGTGGACCAATTAATTGAATGGGACAGACAAGGCAATACACAAGCGCAATAGAGGATCCGGACTGCCTATGTGGGTTCAGAAAACACTTTTTGATATTTAAGTCGGGCCCCCTATTTTTGGTATAATTGCACTTTGTACCCTATTTTTGGTATATTGCGTTTTGCCTTACTGATTTGTATTATTACAAAATGTTCCCATATGTTTATTATTGCAGTTTTGACCCATATTTTTAGAAGTTGCATTTATACCCTTGCTGGACTAAATTACAGATTATGGCTTATATTCTTATTTACAATTTATGACCCATATTTCTGAAGGTGTATAAGTTTCCCAGAAAATTTCCTTACAAGTTTTCACCTTGGAGTTTTAAATACAAGTTTATTCTATTTTATATATATACTATATTTTATGCCCTTGTTGGCTTAATTTCGGGTTATGGATCAAGACGTAATTGCGGGTTTTTAACGTTGGATTTTGGAAATGAGTTTTACCTTAGATTTATATATATTATATATTAAGATCAAATTTAGGGTATAAGCTAAATTTGTTTAGTTTTGGTGTTAGGTTCGGAAGCGCGTGATAAAGGGCCAACGAATCCATTCGACATTCGTAGATCCTCTTCCGCCTTTGACCTCGTGTGAATACCTTGTTCCTCGATCTAGTTATGTTTAGTACTATCATGCTAGGTTGGATATAACATGTCTTAGAGTGAATATCAAGTAGTGGGTTGGACCTTAGGTGAGTTTTGAGGATTGTCGATTGTTGTAAGACGTTGAGTGTTTGGTTGATCTTGTGAGTACCTAAGGCTTGAGGTTGTGATTATATGGTTGTAAAGATTATGGGCTAGGATATGCGTATCCTAGCATAGTGTTGATACCGTTGAGATTGTGGAGAGTAGGCATGCTTATCCTAGTATGTGTTTTGAGTTATGTTTTTGTGAGATCTTAGAGTCTAGAAGTCTAAGGACTTCTAGCTTGTGTTCAGTGTGGTGTGAGCATGAAGGATTCTAGGATGCAGTCCTAGAATGAGAGTCAAATGATCTTGCGTAGGTCATTTGTGTAGAAGTCTTAGACTTCTTAACTTGAGCGAGTTGTTGATATAGATATCTTGTTGTGAGCAGGTGTAGTCTTCTTCCCAAGGGAAGCGAGAGTGTTGCGTGAGTTAGCGTTTGGGACGAGGTAAGTCTCCGGACTTACTTAGCTCGTATTCTATGTATTAGATTCGTTGCGTGTTTGGTAGTGTGTGTTTTATTTCTTTCGTTATAACAAATAAACCGGTAATAGGAACACTGACCTTTATATATTATTTTGGCCCAAGTGTGTTATAATGAGCAGTGACAACTTGTCTAGCTCCCCCGAGAGCTAGGAGGTTCTTGGTGATTATCCCGTGCAAGTAGACGGTCGGATGCATCAGTACCATTCCATGCAGGTAAGTAGGGACCGAGGCGAGTTTTGGGCACTCTCGTGTCACAAACCTAAATTTAATTAGAACGGGATACGACTTAAAAATAAAAATATAATAACCGGACTTGTGTGCTTTAGAGTATCTTGTGGGTTACATTGATGTATGTGTGTATATGCCTTCACCTTGTTTCTTGATGACATGATTTATGACGTTAGCATACGCATTCATTTAGGTAGTTTTTATCATTATTCATGCATAGTTTGGCATTAGTTCGTGACATTTACGCTTAATTCATCCACATTGTCGAAACAGGCGTCTACACGAGCTTTTGTCGGTTTTGTAGGTATTTTGGGGAGTTCTTGGACTTAATCGATACATTCGAGGATCACTCCTTGTGATGGCACACTTCCGGACTCTTTAAGGATTAAGCTAGGAGCAAAGGAGAAAAAAAGGACCTTATTGGTGCATGTCTTGCACCAATTCATGACTTCGTGATCGAAGGAGGGTTTCTGGAGCAAAACTACAGCCCATAGGCCATGTCCACGCCCGTGGAATCATCGTCTTGGCCGTGGTTTCTGTCTGCACAGCCTTGACACTTGTCACACAATTTCTTTGCCACACCTTTGCTTTTCTTGGTTGAGTGTGGACTTGGGAAAGCCTGCAGGATGGCTAGAGGACTCTCTATCATCATCCATTGTGGGGAGGAAGACTTGGAAGAAGAACAAAAACAATCTCATTTGGGAAAAGAACAACATCATCAAACTTAGATCTAGAGTGAGACTTTGAGTGGTTTTTAGTTATTTTTGTTGAGAAGCTTTTGGAAGTGTTGTAAGGAACGATTTGAAGCTGCATTTGAATGGTTGTAAGTGTTGTTTAAACTCATATTCAGTCAATATTTGTTGCTTTTACTTGCTTTCATTCACAATCTAGCTATGAAACCCATGTATGCTTGTATGATGATTCTAGATCTTGAGATGCATGTTATTGGCTAAGTAATTGTGATTCTAGGGTGATGGGCAGAAGGTTATGGCTTGGATAATGATTGAATTGACTTGAATGTACCTTTTGATGACTTTCATGCTCGAAACCTAACCCCTGATTTAAACCACGGCTTGTTCCTCCTAAACCACGGCCATGGTTGTGTATGATCAGCCCGTGGTTTTGCTCTGTTGTGCTTATATTGATGAATCTGATTGTTAGGATATTAGATTGTTGAAATCCTAGTGTTTGTTAAGCATTATCTAGCTTTGGGTGACCTAATGCTAGCAAACTAAGTTAAGGAAGAGACTTACCCGGTAATTCCCGATCTTAGATACCAAAGATGAAGAACTCTAGGTAGCAGTGAGCCTCGCAAGCCGCTATTGGATTGAGTGTGCTAGGATTGTTGCTTAGGACTTGCCTTCCCGAGACTTACCCGGTAAGGAGAGGTTTGACCCCTAGATAGTAATCCGGTTTGTGTAGAATTCTCGTCCTTAGGTTCCTAGAGACTTACCCAGTAATAAGACCTTAGATGCGGGATTAGTGGACCATGAGACCTACCCGGTGATTGATCCCATTGGAGAAACACCCTTTCCCAACATACCGCAGCTTGTCTAAGGTTAATTAGAAGCTTGAGTCCAATGCCATAACCGGAAGTCCGAATCCCTAGAGTCCGCTTTTCTCTCTTTGATCACATACCTTATTCTTGTGTTGTTTGTTTGTGTTGCTTGATTGATTGACAAATCTTGCATGATTTGTGATCTTTGTTTGATCACCATAAAAACCCAACCAAAAATATCATGATTTTAATTAATTTATTTCTTTCTCTTTTCTTAGACTAGATTTGCACTATCCATGATCACTTGTTTGATTTGATTTCACCTTAGTCTTTGTGTTCGACCTCGGAGTACTATCCTTGCTACAAAACGACCCATACACTGTGGGTTTGCTAGCAGTTAGGAGAATATATCGAGTTATAAATTGTAAGACTTTTGCATTGTACACTTCTAGCGTAACATTTCTAATGCTTCGAATACGAGGTAACGGTTTTATACCGATGGTTGTAGATTGCCTTGCGGGTTAGGAATGCAGCCGAGATATCCGGAAGAGTGGGCATCCGGGGTTCTGTACATTTTAGGAGTGGATTTTGGTTGGAGTCGAGTTTGTATATTGTATGTCGCGTGGTGGCATTTGGCCTTTGGTGTTGTATATCGGCTGAAGTCTTCTTGTTGTATGCTTTCGAGTTTGTTTACATTGCATAAAAATGTTTTTTTGGCCTTTATTTGTGTCTTTTTGCAAGATCCGGTGAAATTGTTGTTAGGCTAAGGGTCGGGACCCATTGTCAGGTCTCGACCGTAGCATACCGAGTCCCGCAGAATCGGGCTGTTATAATATGGTATTAGAGACCTTGGTTCACAACAATGGCAATCGCAATCTTCTAAAGGACGAATAGAAGGAAACTGAACCCTCAAGGGTTCCGAGATTTATAAATGAATTTCGTTTTCAAAATGACGAGCATAGTCTGTTTGGGGTACAATGTACGGACCACCACTCTTTCCGAGGATCTCGACAACTTAGTTGATTGGATTTTTGATATATATGTATATATGTAGATATGTATAGTATATGTGGATTGTAGTTGCATGATGGACTTGATATATGTATAGTTATATATGTGGACTATTGTGCGTTTTGGACCTTGTGTTGTGATGTAGAATTCATGGTTTTAGTATGATGGTAGTAAAGTGATGTGGACATATGGCTTGTATAGTGTATACATATACTTATTATATATAGTAGCTTATGGAGATATGAAACCTAATAGAAAAGATGATAGTATGATATCATCACCTTTAAAACGACGTTGTTGGCTTGGGATAACGTTCACACGTGGAGGAGTACACTCAAGTATCGAGATGAGAATTTTGTGCTGACAAACACCATGGCGTTCTCACATTCCTTTAAAAGGATGTCGAAGAGGAGGATTAGAGATGACATAAACGAAGGATGAACAAGTGGAAGGAAAAATCCAAGACGACTTAAGAAAAATCGTGATGGAAGCAATACAAGTAAAGGGAGTAGCATTAATTTGCGGAAGCGGTTCCGAAAAAGCCATGATTGAAAGATGCGAGACCAATAGGGACAATGTACTTACAGTTCTTCAAGAAGACGCGTGGACAACAAAAGACGCAAATCGAGGAGGAAACGAGTACATTCTAGCAAGGTTAGAAGTGGTAATTCATTAAGATGTAAAAGTTTTCCCTAGGCGCTCCTAGGCATGGGAGTCGATATAAGAGGTGTGGATGAACCAATCACAAAAGATTTAAGAGACCCGGAAGTTAGGCTTACGGTGGTACTAGAAGGTAAAGCATCGATTTTACGAGATTCTAAGCGGGTGGCTTCTTCAGACATATGAGCGTTACGAGGAGGATCACATGGTGCAAGTTCACATAGTAGAATTACCTTGTGGAGTCAACCATATTCTGTCATTGTGGTAGGACTAAGTAACGCCAAGAAGAAGGAAGTGTGTATAAATGATGATCCCAAGAAGAATAAAGACGAAACAAGGAACTTTGATCGAAGGACTTAAGAGATCAACCAATAAGAACATAGGTAGATGCTAACTAAGGTAAGAATATTTGAGAAGTACATTGTAAAACATCCTAGAAGAGTGCTTAAGCCTATGCGAGTGGTAGAGTTACCTTAAAAAGGAGAAGGAAGCGTCGAGTGTAGATCCGGCTAGCAGAGTTAAAGTAAAATACACCGAGATGGTAGCTTTATTGAGAATGGTAACATGGATGTATAAAAGACTACTAAGTCATTGACATTGGAGAAGGTCATTTATAAGCTAATTGGTGACAACCGAGAACGCGCATGTGCGTGTGGTCTATGGATGAGTGTGGAAGGGAAGAGTAACCAGGATGTGGGATCATAAAGGAACGGTAATAAGAACTTGGAATATTCCCATTTGTTCAATATCAGCAATAAGGAGATATATTAACGGAAGTGTGAATGTTATAATCAAGTAACATTGATGTGTTCAAGCATATAACTGTAACCAACCACCCGGGGAGTGATTGTAATGGGCATGTCCGACCTTCTTAGGTCATGGGATTGGCATATGGGGGATGTCACGGTTCAAAACTTTTAACTTTTGATTAAGGTGAAGAGAACTAGAAGAAACAAGAGGAAAGTGAGGCTTCTATTGTTGTTGTGCGTAAAGGGGATGAATGGTATGTTTGTTCTAATGATATGGATGGTATGCTTTCACAAGAAAAATCTGATTCAAATGTTTCAGACTCACCCGGAAGAGCCATGGTAGCTATGGCATGAAAGGGAGGACCTAGATTAGGGCACCGCTGCAAGCTTAGAGTTATGATGTTAGTACTTGGTGAAGTAATGAGTGGATCTTTTAGTGATTGTGGTTTGGGAATTTTGCGTAGCGTTCTCCATGGGACATACTAGTACGGTTGTGAAGATTGTTCATGGAATACCAAGAGATGCTTAAGGTGGCCAACAAGAGTAAGAGAAGACCGAAGTTTTGAATTTTGTTGTCAATATGAGATGTACAAGGAGTATATGAAAGATTGTGATTAGAACCTTACGGTCGAAGTGACGTTACATAAGGAAATGAAGTATAAATTTCTACACCTTCTTGAAGAAATGATTTCTGCTGTGAAATCTTATGTAGAATACGAGAGCTCCTCCCATATTTTGGGATGTTAGGGAAAGCAAAGAAGATAAGATCGATTTGTTATAAGGCATGATTCAGCCTTGTAGTTATGACCTTCGAGACTGAACATATGTTCCAGATCAAGAAATATTATTATCGTCATTCCTTTGAAGTGAAAAGGGGGATTGAGTTAAAATATAGCTTAACCAAGGCTTCAAGAGTCAGAAGACTCGAGCAAGTCCCTTGAGTTCAGAAGATGAAGGATCTTTGAAAGAGGACGGTCAACATTGTAGCTACAGATGGAACAATACACGTGTTTAAAGGACGTCACCCCGACAGATATGGGTAGATCATTAGTATCATGACCACTTATCATGTTTTAAGACAAGGTTGTGTTGGTCTTATGTTATGGGACGAAAGAAGGACGAAAACCGAGATATCATAGATTCCAATATGTTAGAATGTGGAATTTTCCACTAAAGTCAAGCTTGGCGCACCTCCGACATCACAGGCGTTGTATAGGATGTTGAAGATATGTGGGTTGAAGAAGGATTTGAACAACCAGTTGCAAGGACTTGTGGATAAAGGTTCATTGAACCAATGCACTGCCATAGAAAACACCAGACGTGATCTTGAACTCTTGATTTGAAGTTCATATTGAAATATATCTTGAACTCTTGATTTGAAGTTCATATTGGAAGACATCTTAAATTCTTGAGTGAAGTTGTTATGGAGAATACCAGTTTGCGAAAAGAGAGCCGATTATCTCCGTTTGTACATCGATTACCGTGAGTTGAACAAGATAACAATGGAGAACAGGTATCCCTCACTACGGATAGATGATCTAAACAACCGGTTGTAAGGGTCGGCTGTCTCTTCTATCATTTATTTAAGGTCTGATTGTCACCAAATTGAGAATTCGAGATTGGGATATTGCAAATACAACATTCCGGACGAACCATGGTCACTACGAGTTGTAGAGATTCCATATGGGCTAACCAATGCCCCAAATAAGATATTTTGATTTACTCTCGAAGAAGAGAGAAGTTGTATGACAAGTTGTCTCAGGATGGCAATCCCCGAAGGATGTGAAAGAAGTTACAAGTTTCTATGATGTGGTGGTCATTACTAGATTTATGAAGAGATTCTCCCAATAACACTATATATGGCTAACCTACTCCGGATGAAAATGAAGTATTGAGTGGGAAGAAAATTTACATTGGAGTTGTTGAAAGTTAAGAGGAGATTCATTGGTGCTACCGTTTTGAAATTTCCTCGAAGTATGATGGTTTGAAGTGAACAAGTGATTCTCCATAACAAGGTCTTTATTGAGTATTGAGGAAATGTAACATCTATGTTTGGTTTGACAAGAACCAAAGCCAATGGTGTAAATTGGAGTTTGATCTTCTTTGTAAGAAACAAGAAAAGAAGAAACATAATGGAAATGTTGTATTGAGAAATACCCCAAAAGGAAGTTGAGCTTCCAATTTTTCGGACATTTTTGAGATCTTAGCGCAATTTGGAGAAGTGGCTTACAAGTTGGCGTTGCCACCCGGTGTTTCATATGTATCAATCAAGAGAGTAGATACATCACTCGAGACATTGTCAATCAAAAGCAAGCAATAAAAACAAAGATATCAAAGATGATGTAATAATCAGATAAAAGAATGTAGATTCTAGAGGTCAAAGCATCCAATTGTGGTTCCGACTCAAGATCTTAAAGGATAATGTGGACAAAGTTGAGATTTGCAAGGGAAGATATTCCTAAGGTGGGAATAGATCACCGGGTAAGTCTCACTACTCACTATCCCACACCAAAGATCCTCTCACCGGGTAAGTCTCAAGGAATAAAGGAAAGGAACTATAATCTCAAACCAACACACCACCTAAGGGAATACAACTAACCTTTACCGGGTAAGTCTCAGGCTAACTCACAAAGGTAGGATGAAGGCACAGTCAAACCCTAATAAAGGATAAACCTTTATTACCTAACACTCATCATCATAGATATACAAGCAAAGGAATCACCAGGTAAGTCTCATCCTAGGCTTGCGTATGGACCAGGAAAGGTACAACAAAGATAAAATTTGGCAAACTAAAACCTAAACTCACGTATGGATTAGATAAGTTCAAGCCTCGCTCAGTTCACATCCGATCTCGTTCGACATGTTCTATGAACCGACCGAGGAGAGGTTTGGCTAAGGTAAAAGCTCATTCTTTCTATTCTTTCCCACAACCTTGAGCCAATCACCCTAGAATCGCACAAGAATTTAGCCAATGATCATCATGATAATAACAATCAAATATATATGAAAAGAAGCAATATCAAAACAATAAAACCTTAACACAAAGGTCTCAATAATCACTCAATCAAACAAACAAATCCAAACAATTAGCAACTGTGTTCCTCAATATCAAACCAAAAGACAACAAACAAGGATCCTAAGAAAACCTTACAACTTCCTTCAAAAAGCCTTCTACTTTCACTTCAAAGCCAACTTCCTTCAACTTCCTTCTTTCCTAGAAATACCTTCAATCTTCGAAACTAATCAGTTAACGAGACATGCCTTCCATCCATAAAATATCTTTCAATTTATTGGAGAATCACATGCCAAAATAAAATATCTTATGAGCCATGGGCCGTGCGTCTCGATCCACCCAGTAATTCATCTCAACCGAGGTTATACTGTAGCCAACCGAGATGATCTTCAGCTACGTATATGTAGCTCCAATGACTCCTTAGATCCCTTAGCTTCATATCGCTCTAAAACGTGTCATTCTACCTACAATTACAACAAAACTAGGCGTAGACCTTGATTCTTGCAAAGGTTAACAAAACAACATAATGATCAAGAATAGACATCCATGCATGCAGATTTATGAAGATAAAACGTCCAAACCAATCCCAAAACATAGACCATAATGCATGCTATCAAAATACCCCATACTTGTCCCTTGCTTGACCCCAAGCAAGATTCAAATCTTAGATACGAGATAGAATGGATTATAAGTCATCAAAAAGATCAATGAAAAACATTTTACAAAACCTTTTTGGTGGTGCGCTCCATTCATAAATCACTCTAAGGGAATTCTTCATAGCAAATAAAATCAACATATGGTCAAAACATTTTATGAATATAATAACGCTGATCATCTTTGCATAAAATCATAGAATTCATAATAAATTATATTTATCGAAATCAATCATGTATAATCCAGTTTAAACCTCAAAGTCAATCAACATACTCAAGGTCTCAAGGGCTTTCAAAAGAGGTCAAGAAACGTTCTAGGGTAGGATGTATATAGGGTAATGTGGTGCTAGAATCCGGGAATATGATTGATAGTTGATGGAATCACTATCAATTAGGATAGTTTTTAGAATCTTTTCATTGTATTAGAGTTGGTTTGTGTTGCTAACATCTTAATCCAGAAGAAGAAGTCTAAAAGAAGCAAAAGAGATGTTAGAACCACTTGGGAGTTGAAGATCATTCACGAAGAAAAGCTTCGGGTGCCACACCGCCCCTGCGGAGCAGTGTCACCGCCCCTGTGGAGCAGTGTCACCGCCCCTGTGGGTGGCACTGCACTCCGGAACGCAGCCAGCGCCTTCGCCAGCGCCCGTAACGAAGCTTGTCACCGCCCCTGCGGCTACCCCTAGACGCCCCTGCGGTGACACACCTTGAAGAAGCGAAGCCGGCGCCCCTGCGCCTCTACCTGTGGACCAACATGCGGAGCTGTGAAGCCGAAGAGCTAGTGTCACAACCCCTGTGGTGACATTGGGCCGCCCCTGCGGCTCGACATCAAAAGCGACAGAAATATGAAGAGTTAGACGTTTGAAGAGCATTAAATATCCACCCCTGCGGGATTGCCAGGCCGCCCCTGCGGCCATGAAGAACACCAATCGTTTTGGCCTAAACCACCCCTGCGGCCCTGAAGCCCGCCCCCGCGGTTTAGCGCTAGAGGACTTTACTCCGGTTGTTTGCTCCACCTTTATGGAATTAAAGGTGGTTGTTTAGGACGTCCATTTACTCCCCTTTACAGCTAATTCTAGTATAAATAGGTCCATTGCTGATTGCTAGAATCATCCACCATTTTCCCATTTTCACTCTATTTCCCTTACTTCCTTTCTTTAATGTGTTTCTAATCTCCTTGCTACATTGGGTTGTTTTAAAGAAGCATTACTTCTTTGGTAGTAAGTCTTTAGTAATATAAGTTTTATTCAGTCATATGTTTTATATTCTTTGTGCTTTAACTAACAATTGCATGTTTCTTACCACTTAGCTTGATCACCTTAAGTGTCTAATTGCATGCAAAGAACTAGGGTTAATCGATTCCGGGTTCGGGTCCTTAATCTAGTAGAAAACCTTTAGGTAAAAGCTAGTTGTAATTGCTTAATGGAAAAGGAATATAAATATAAAGAAAATTCTAACGGTTTTTATTCTTTTCTCTATATCTCTGTCTTTATTTGAAAGCTAACTTGTGCCTCGTTCTTGTAGGTTTACGGAACATTAACTTGTTAAGTTGTGTTGAATATACTAAGAATCAACCAGTGTATCTCTTTTCTCCATCATTTTATCACATCTTTACTTGATTTCTTGTGCTTTTGTCTAGTTACAATTCAATCCAACCCCCCCCCTTATTGGTTACAATCTCAATAATTGAACTTACTTAAAACCTCAACTTAACTCTCTTGGGTTCGACCCTTACTTACACTATACACAAACTTGTTAGTGTAACATTAGGAATTCTACTTTGACCTAAGCTAAAAGACAACGACCTAGGATTTTAGCCTTGTCAAATTTGGCACCGTTGCCGGGGAGTTTAGTTGTGTTTGGTTTCTTTTGATTATTAGTTTGGACCGTTTTTATTGTTCAAACCCGTGCTACTAACTCCAGATTTATTCTTTTTGATCCAGAAATTGAGAGAACGCACATCCGAAAACGTAAACAACATCGAATAAGTGCAAAGATGGCTGACTGAACCCTTCGCCAACTCACGCAGCCAGATTTGACTCAACATCCTCTTGTGGTTACCATACCGGCAATAGGGGAAGGATTCAACTTTGAACTAAAGTCCGTGCTGATCCACTTGCTCCCATCCTTCCATAGGTTGAGTGGTGAAGACCCCATCAAGCATCTTGGAAAGTTTCATACCGTGTGTGTGAGCATGAAGCTGGCCAACATTACCGAAGAGCAAATCAAGATGAGGGCGTTTGGTTTCATGCTCAAGGATGGGGCGGATGTTTGGTGCTACCATCATCCGTCCGGTAGCATCGACACCTGAGAGAACCTCCATAAGGCATTTTTGGAGAAGTATTTTCCAGCTAAGAAGGCCAATTTCTTGAAGAATGCTATAAGCAACATAGAGGAAGAGGTGGACGAAACTCTTTATGAGTATTTCGAGCGTTTCGCAAGACTCCGATATAGCTATCCTTTCCATGGGTATTCTACCCAAGATCTATTCTTGTACTTGTACAATGGCTTGCTTGACAATGAGAGGAGGATCGTCGATGCTGCTTGTGGAGGTAATATTCTAAACACCACTCCTGACTTTGCTTTAGAGAAAAAGCAAGAACTAGCGGAAGGAACTCGAAATTTTGGAAAAACCTCTACCAAAAGAGGAGTTCATGCTATCAATCCTGGCAGCAATGAGATTTCCACGGAAATTGCCGAACTGAAGGAGATGGTGAAAAGGTTGACTTTGGATGGGAACTCCACAACAACTCAAGGCATGTGGAGTTTGTGCTGATCCATACCATCCAACGGACAAGTGCCCTCAAGTCCAAGATGACGATGCTGAGGTGAATGCATTGGGCTACGGGAAACAACAACAACAAAGGCCAAGGAACGATCCATATGCAAAAAATTAAATGCCAAATTGGCGTGATCAACAGAATTTTCGATGGAGGGATCAACAAAACCACCAGCAGCAGCAGCCCCGCCAAGGTAAGTCTCAATCCACTGAGGATATGCTGCAGGTTTAAACTAATTAAGCATGATATTGACATTCATACTTCAGAATATGCCTTAACTTCTAGCATGTAGGAAGTCCTAGCTCAATCCAAATCGTAAATGATGCTAGTGAAGACTTACTTCTTTGGTAATAAGTCTTTAGTAATATAAGTTTTATTCAGTCATATGTTTTATATTCTTTGTGCTTTAACTAACAATTGCATGTTTCTTACCACTTAGCTTGATCACCTTTAGTGTCTAATTGCATGCAAAGAACTAGGGTTAATCGATTCCGGGTTCGGGTCCTTAATCTAGTAGAAAACCCTTAGGTAAAAGCTTGTTGTAATTGCTTAATGGAAAAGGAATATAAATATAAAGAAAAGTCTAACGGTTTTTATTCTTTTCTCTATATCTCTGTCTTTATTTGAAAGCTAACTTGTGCCTCGTTCTTGTAGGTTTACGGAACATTAACTTGTTAAGTTGTGTTGAATATACTAAGAATCAACCAGTGTATCTCTTTTATCCATCATTTTATCACATCTTTACTTGATTTCTTGTGCTTTTGTCTAGTTACAACTCAATCCAACCCCCCCCCCCTATTGGTTACAATCTCAATAATTGAACTTAATTAAAACCTTAACTTAACTCTCTTGGGTTCGACCCTTACTTACACTATACACAAACTTGTTAGTGTAACATTAGGAATTCTACTTTGACCTAAGCTAAAAGACAACGACCTAGGATTTTAGCCTCGTCAAATTTGGCACCGTTGCCGGGGAGTTTAGTTGTGTTTGATTTCTTTTGATTATTAGTTTGGACCGTTTTTATTGTTCAAACCCGTGCTACTAACTCCAAATTTATTCCTTTTGATCCAGAAATTGAGAGAACGCACATCCGAAAACGTAAACAACATCGAATAAGTGAAAAGATGGCTGACTGAACCCTTCGACAACTCACGCAGCCAGATTTGACTCAACATCCTCTTGTGGTTACCATACCGGCAATAGGGGAAGGATTCAACTTTGAACTAAAGTCCGTGCTGATCCACTTGCTCCCATCCTTCCATGGGTTGAGTGGTGAAGACCCCATCAAGCATCTTGGAAATTTTCATACCGTGTGTGTGAGCATGAAGCTGGCCAACATTACCGAAGAGCAAATCAAGATGAGGGCGTTCGGTTTCATGCTCAAGGATGGGGCGGATGTTTGGTGCTACCATCATTCGTCCGGTAGCATCGACACCTGGGAGAACCTCCATAAGGCGTTTTTGGAGAAGTATTTTCCAACTAAGAAGGCCAATTGCTTGAAGAATGCTATAAGCAACATAGAGGAAGAGGTGGACGAAACTCTTTATGAGTATTTCGAGCGTTTCGCAAGACTCCGATATAGCTATCCTTTCCATGGGTATTCTACCCAAGATCTATTCTTGTACTTGTACAATGGCTTGCTTGACAATGAGAGGAGGATCGTCGATGCTGCTTGTGGAGGTAATATTCTAAACACTACTCCTGACCTTGCTTTAGAGAAAAGGCAAGAACTAGCGGAAGGAACTCGAAATTTTGGAATAACCTCTACCAAAAGAGGAGTTCATGCTATCAATCCTGGCAGCAATGAGATTTCCACGGAAATTGCCGAACTGAAGGAGATGGTGAAAAGGTTGACTTTGGATGGGAACTCCACAACAACTCAAGGCATGTGGAGTTTGTGCCGATCCATACCATCCAACGGGCATGTGCCTTCAAGTCCAAGATGACGATGCTGAGGTGAATGCATTGTGCTACGGGAAACAACAACAACAAAGGCCAAGGAATGATCCATATGCACAAAATTAAATGCCAAATTGGCGTGATCAACAGAATTTTCGATGGAGGGATCAACAAAACCACCAGCAGCAGCAACCCCGCCAAGGTAAGTCTCAATCCATTGAGGATATGCTCCAGGTTTAAACTAATTGAGCATGATATTGACATTCATACTTCAGAATATGCCTTAACTTCTAGCATGTAGGAAGTCCTAGCTCAATTGGATGGGCACAAAAGGCTCCCTATCTCCATTTTAGCCATTGGGCCCACCTTACTAACTCCAAGCGAGAAACTTGTTCCGTCTATAGTGTAGACACCGGAGATAGAATTGAAGGACATTCACCTCACCTCAAGTATGCTTTTCTAGGAGAAAACAATACCTTACCGGTGATCATCTCTAGCAAGTTGTCCACCGTTCTAGAGGAGAAATTGGTTAAGGTTTTGAATGAGCACAAGACGGCCCTTGGGTGGACTATTGAGGACATCAAGGGGATAAGTCCATCCACTTGTATGCATAGGATCCTCCTTGAGGAAGAGGCGAAACCATCTAGGCAACCCCAACGAAGGTTGAATCCGCCAATAATGGAACTGGTCA
Source organism: Fagopyrum homotropicum (assembly GCA_033239125.1). Classification (NCBI taxonomy): domain Eukaryota; kingdom Viridiplantae; phylum Streptophyta; class Magnoliopsida; order Caryophyllales; family Polygonaceae; genus Fagopyrum; species Fagopyrum homotropicum. The sequence goes on from BSWB01000005.1 coordinate 69,661,284, forward strand.
AGAAGGAGGTATTGAAGCTCCTCCAAGCGGACATGATATTCCCCATCTCGGATAGTAGGTGGGTTAGTCCAACCCAAGTGGTTCTAAATAAAGGGGGTATCACCATGGTGGAGAACCAATACGGTGAAATGGTCCCGAGCAAGACACAAACCGGATGGAGAGTTTGCATCGACTACGGCAAACTTAACACGGTAACTCGTAAAAATCACTTTCGTTTACCCTTTATTGATCAAATGTTGGAACGTCTTGTAGGTCACCCCTACTACTGCTTTTTGATGGATATTCGGGCTATTTCCAAATTGCCATTGCTCCGGAAGATCAGGAAAAGACGGTGTTCACTTGTCCATTTGACACTTTTGGGTACCGCAGAATGTCATTTGGACTTTGCAATGCTCCCGGCACCTTCCAACGGTGCATGATAAGTATTTTTTCAGAATATATAGAGAACTTTATTGAGGTTTTTATGGATAACTTCACTGTCTATGGAAATAGTTTTGATGCATGCTTAGGACACTTAAAACTTGTTCTTGAAAAATGCGTAGAAACCAATTTAGTTCTTAATTCCGAAAAATGCCATTTCATGGTTGAATAAGGAATTGTGTTAGGACATGTGATATCTTCAAAAGGGATAGAAGTAGATAAGGAAAAAGTTGATGTGATTCAAAGTTTACCTTACCCTACTAATGTGCGTGAAATCTGTTCGTTCCTAGGTCATGTAGGTCTTTATCTGCGGTTCATCAAGGACTTTTCAAAGATCTCAGTGACGTTGTGTGATCTATTCAAGAAGGACGTTAATTTCATAGTGGATGAAGATTTCAAGAAGGCATTTGAATCTTTGAAAGCATGCCTTACTAGTGCACCGATCATCCGGTCTCCGGATTGGGAGAAGTCATTTGAGATTATGTGTGACACCAACGATTATGTGGTAGGAGCTGTCCTAGGACAAAAGGACGGAAGAGCATCACATGTCATCAATTATGCATCCATGACGCTTAATTAAGCTCAAAGAAACTAATCCGACACTGAGAAGGAGATGGTAGCTGTGGTGTTTGCACTAGAGAAGTTCAGACAATATCTCCTTGGAGTAAAGGTAATCGTATTCACTGACCATGCAGCCCTCAAGTACCTCATGACGAAGAAGGAAGCAAAGTCAAGGTTGATTTGGTGGGTGCTCCTTATAAGTGAGTTTAACATGGAAATACGGGATAAGAAGAGGGCTGAGCACCTTGTGGCCGATCACTTGAGAAGGTTGGTGAAGAAGGAAGAAGATCCAGCCAACGGAAGAGCCATAGTTGGAAGCTTTCACTACAAAAAATAATTCAATTAGCCACGCATGTTGGCGACGGCAAGGCTCTGCCGTCGCCATTGATCTTTATTTGGCGACGGCAAAGCGACGGAAACATTAACGTGGCAAAAATACCAATTATTGGCGTCGGTTGTATACAACCGTAGCCAATAGTCATATAATTGGCGTCGACTAATCTTTACCGTGGCTAATAGAAGGGACATTGGCGACGGCTTAAGTCGTCGACGCCAACAACCAAATTATTTGGCGCCATATGAAAATATTACGGTAAAATAAATAAATAAATTTTCTAAAAATATTTAAAATTCAAAGTTCCCACTAGGTAAAGTAAGCTCTCTCAAAGATAATTTCTCTAGGATTAATAAAATCCTTGTGAACTGTTTTGAGTATTTTTAATATAAAAACTTAGAACATATTATTTCTATTTTTGTAAGTATATTCTCATGGGTTTTATTTGACACATAGGAAAAAATCACGTTAAAATTAAATCGAATATCGTAACTTGTTATTCTCGGAAGTTAATTCTCAAAACCGCACTTAAAACCTAAATTATTATTCATCCTTCACAATATTCTATCTATTGTCTTCTCAAATTGACTACTGATATATCGACCTTGCAAATAGTAGAGCGGCGCGGAAAGCTTGGTTCATCTTTGTTTATCAACTAACCTAGCGCGAGTTTCCTTCAACCCAAATCTCCCGTCCGACGTCCCTAAATTCCTTCAAACAACAACATTGACCTTCCATCGAGCACCGATGTCTATTTAAGTTGTATGCTACTTAGAGAGTGTATTATTGATTGTTGTAACAACCGGAAATTTCAATTCTTATAAATTTCGAGTCAAACCAAACTTTGACCGATTTAGACTTCTTCCATTTAAAATTCAAGTCATGAGTAATACTTTTATGGTCGACATTCTAGAGGATCCATCTTTTTATCATTTTATGTGATAATTAAAATTTCTAAATGACATTATAGTTTCTTTAAATACAATTTTACTCACATTCATTTTATCCCTTTTTAAACCTTAATTATTTATTCTTTTCAAATAAAATAACCCATAATTTTTATTTTTACTTATTTTTTATCCACATACACATCAAACCCTAACCCCTAATTCCCTTCCCACAAAGGCTGTGTTTAGTTAAATGGTTGCGGTTTCGGGTGGTTGTGGTTGCGGTTATGGTTGCGGTTTTCGTAAGAGTTGTTTTGAGATTTGCGGTTTTAAAAAAACTTTATATACGTGTTTAGTTAAATGGTTCGGAACGAGTTTCGATTGTGTTTAAAGACCAAAATACCCCTAATACCCTACCCTTATTAATTAAAATATTTCCCTATCTGCTTCTCAATTTGATACGAACTTACGAAGAAGAAACGTCATATGCTTCCTTCTTCTTCCCAGGTTCTCCTTTCTATTATCTCCATAGCTTCATATGCTTCCTTCTTTCTTTTTTTCGTTGGCCTTCTGGTTCTCCTTCCCACTCTTCGTTTTCCTTCATTCGCCTTCTAATTCTCCTTCCTTCTTCTCCGATCTTCTGCTCCCTTGTCCGACTTCGTTCTTCTTCTTCCTATCTCAATAACTGTCGTTTTCATTTGTTTCTTCTCCCAGAACTCTACTGTATGAACAGCAAAACGAAGAGCAGATGAGAAGAGTAGAGGAGATGGTGTGTTGCTTCTCATACCTTTGCTCAAGAACCCTAGCTATGTTCAATTTGTTCAATTTTTGGTTCAATTGCAAATTTCAAATTGCAAATCCTTGACAAAATCGGGTTGGTGTGTTGTTTTATTGTTCAATTTTTGGATCAATTGCAAATTGCTTGTAGAGGGCATGAATTGTTGGTGCTTTGTTTTCTTCAATTTCTCCATAGCTGCGTTGGAACTTTACCAATGGGAAATGAGCAGATGAGGAGAGTAGGGGAGAAGAGGGTAGCAATGGTATAAAAAAACAATAATCTCCAAAAAGCTTCTCTGATGAGATTCTTGAAATAGGTTTTTCACAACCCCAAAAACCACCATTAAAACAACCACATGAAACCACTAAACTACAACTAAACATCAAAAATTATAACCACATATAACCCTAAACTAAAAGAAACCCACAAACAACATAACTAAACACAGCCAAAACCGTAACTTTGGCTTCTTTGGAGAGCCATCATCTGCCTTCCCTTATATTTCTCCCGCAACCTCCTTCCTTCCCTTACCTTTTCTCCCGCAACCTCCTTCTCTCCCCTTACCTTCTTCTCACGCCGGCCACATACGAAGAAGATCAAGCAGGTCCGGAGTCCTACTCGATCGACGTGGACGGTCGGAGCTCAACGCCGGCCCCTCTCATCGCTCTCTCTCCCACACTCGCAGTCCAGCAACAAGATCCGCCAGGATCCGCACCTGCAGGAACGCCGCCAGTCGTACCGATCTCAACCAAGTTGTTGGGGTATTTCCGTCTTCTTCTGTCCACGGACCGTAGTCGGACTGTTGCGCCACCAAGGGGACATCGCACCGGCCGCAACAACGAGCCTATGTGAACCCAGCGAACCAGTGTGGGCTGTTGTTGGCTCACCATTGCGCAGTCATCCCGCCTTCTTCCAACACCGGGGACCTCTGCACGCCGTCAACCGGACGACCTCCCTCGTACAGATCTGAGACTAATTGTGGTGAGAACTTTTGGGCAGATTTCAGAACCCTAGATTTCCAATTTGAGGCTTTTGTGATTTATGATTTGAATGTGTAAATGTGTAGGTAATATTGTGTGAGCAGGCGAGAGCGGTTCTGGTGGAAGAATGAAATGTGCACCCGTCATTGTTTGTGGTGATATTCATGGACAATTCTACGACTTTATTGAGCTGTTTCGTATAGGAGAATGCTCTTGACACTAATTATCTTTTCATGGGCGATTATGTAGCTTAGTAAGCCTTAGACATCATTCTTTTTTATTTATTTATTGTGATTGATGTTTTCTTCGTGTGTCATTGTGTTATTACTTACCATAGCTACTTTGATAATTTGCAGCTTAATATGAAATGAAAAATACGTTTGGATGTTACGTTTTGGTGAATAATCATTTGTCCTGGATTTGATTCTGATGCAAAGAGTACGCAAATGTGTAGTACATTTTTTTATTTTCCTGATATTAGCCTGTGTTTGGCATGTTACCTGTTAAACTAGTGCAAAGTGTATACTAGTGTATGCAAGTAGTGTGTTGGTGAAACACTTGTTTTTAGTGTTTAGAAACACTAAACATTGTTTGGCATTTGAAACTCGTAAAACACTAGTGTATGGACAGTAGTGGGGTAAGGGTTACCGATTTTCCTCAAAAAAATCCTCGCTCTTTTCTTTCTTCTGCTGCGTTGGGCGACAGGGCGACTCGAAGCGGTGGGTGTCGCCGGATTGTCTCGCTTCGCCGGATTGTCTCGCTTCTCTTCTTCTTCGGATTCGTCTTCTCCAGGTAGTCAATAACCTCTCGCTTCTCCTCATCTCCAGGTTAGTCAATAACCATCGCTGGATTTGATGAAATTGTTCTGTCAATTTAGGGATTCTTTTGTCTGATCGTTCACTCATCCTTTTTCCTCTCCATTTGACAATTCTTCACCAATTTAGTAGTCAATAACCTCTCGCTTCTCATTCTCTCCAGGTTTTAGTGAACAGATAGGTATAGTTCATGATTTTAGGGAATAATAGGTAGTTCATTCGATGGCTTCATACTTGAATGAACGAAAAATGTGACAGATTTGTTATGTCATTCGATGATGATAGGTATAGTTCATGATTTTAGGGAATAATAGGTAGTTCATTCGATGGCTTCTTCTGTCATTTTCGTGAACAAGGGATTTATTACAATATTTGTTCTGTCATTTTTGAGTTCTAGACAAACCTGGTAGTGATGTTTGAGGCAACTTGTTCTGTCATTCTTTTCATGTCTGTCATTTTCGTGAATTTTGTGTACACTTCTTCACTAACTTCTGTGTATAATATGTCAATTTTGTGTACACTTCTTCACTAACTTCTGTGTAAAATGAAAATTGGCATTTTCATCAGTGATGGTATAATGAATGAATCTGCAGGAAATGTCATATTTCATGTGAGATCATTGCCAGTTGTGAGATCATTGCCAGTCGTGAGATGCTTGTGAATGCAATTGACAGTTGTGTAGTATATCATTGTGAGATTATTGACAATAGAATCTTAAGACAGTAGATTGTGAAGCGCATATGCAAATATTAAGCAGATTGTGAGATGCTTGAAATGTGTGATATGTATATCTCAGTTTGTTCTGTGTTGGTATTCTGATGAGGTTCTTTTCTCGTGTTGGTATATACTGATTTCTGTCAAGTCTTGCAAACAGATACACAGCAATATCTTACTCTTTTATTTTACTGATTTCTCGTGTTGGTATATATACTGATTTCTGTCAATTCTTGCAAACAGATACACAGCAGTATCTTACTCTTTACTGATTTCTCGTGTTGGTATATATACTGATTTCTGTCAATTCTTGCAAACAGATACACAGCAGTATCTTACTCTTTATTGATTTCTCGTGTTGGTATACTGATTTCTGTCAAGTCTTGCAAACAGATACTCTTTTATTTACTGATTTCTCGTGTTGGTATATATACTGATTTCTGTCAAGTCTTGCAAACAGATACACAGAAGTTACAATATGTTGACAGAATGTATGACAATAATGAATGATGATTACAATCTTTGTGTTTTTTATAGGTAACAATGGACGAGGATTCAAGTTATGACAGCGGTGATCCGGAGTACTACAACTGGGGGGAGGGGATGTATATGGAAGATCCAGATCCCATCGAAGATGAGATGTTAGCATATGCCTTTGATGATTGTGAGGCGTCAGAAAGTTTAAGGGACTTTGTGGAAGGGCTACGTGCAGACAAGAGAAGATTGAGATACGAATGTCGTTTGCTACGCGTGAGGGAAAGGGAGAGTGATGCTACTGTTGAGTCATTGAGAAGTGAACTTACTGAACAAAAAGAAATGACCAAGATGATTAAGAGGGAAAATTGTGTTAGAGCATTTGTTTGGGGCTTACTTACCGGAATGGCAGTTGTGTGTTATGTAATGTACTAGTAGCTACCAGATTAGTACCTGTTTCGTGCGTAATGTACTATTGTTGTTCTACTTTAATATTGACAATGTACCAATTTGGATATGTATTGCAATGATCTTTTCTTTACGTTTCCTTTCATATGTCATAATAAATATGAATCATTTCCAAAACACCAACATGAAACACACTGACATTAATGTCTTCCAATAAAAGTTTACACAACAGAAAGAAATGACCAACTGTCTCGAAAATAAAACTTACATATAATAGTGATTACTAATAAAAGTTTACACATTCCTTGTTGCATTCCAGATAGCCGAAGCAATACGGTCTCGAATGGAGCTCATTCCTCTACCACTGACATTGATGTCCTCCACTTCCTCTACGTCGTTATGGCTCGTACTTGCCAACTCCTCGTCATCTTCTGATAAATCATCATATCCTGAGTATAATCGAATGAAATTATGCAAGGCAAAACAAGCAAGATGAATGTCAACTTGTGTGTAGTCCGGATAACATGGCATAGCAGATAACAACTTCCATCTCTTCTTTAAGATTCCAAAACATCGTTCGATACAGCTTCTTAGAGAAGAGTGTGTCTGGTTAAATGCTTCCTTTTTGTTGCTTGGTGGCTCGGTGTCAAATTGGTTAAGGTGATAGCGCACCTTCGAATACGGCACTAGAAATCCCGGTTTATCTGGATAACCCTTGTCACATAGATAATACTTCTCTGGTGGTGGATGTGGAAAGTTGAGATTGGGGTTGCATATGGCATTATCGAGAACCTTTGCATCATGAGCGGACCCTTCCCATCCAGACAGCACAAAAGTAAACAACATATTAAAATCACACACAGCAAGGACATTGAAAGTGACTACATGTTTCCGGCCGACATAAGGAACTTGCGAGACTTCTTCAATACATGCACTTATATGAGTACCATCAAGGCACCCAATGCAATCCTGAGAATAATGTATGTTTAGTATTCATTAGTGTAACAATAATGTAAAAAGTGTTAATATGTTTACCTTAAAGTAATCCATGTATCTTGGGTCAGCAGCAATGTGCGTAGGGGTTCTTGGAAAATTTGGATTTCGTGGTCGGATAATATCTCCTGCAAGTCCGCACCCTTCATGTCCACGACCAGTAATAGAATTTAGAACACTGTGGAATGCACGATGGACAGTCTCGGTGGACCTTTGAAAGTGCTCAGCGACAACACGAACATAACACCCTTGTGCAAGAGTGTATAAGAACAACCCAACTTTTTCAATGACCGATACCTCTCTTGATGGGGTTAGCCCATAACTATGCTCTAAATCGTTGCATAGACGCAAGAAAACCTCGGCATCCATTCGGAACATATTGACAGTGCGAATGTGATGACCACTTAAGATCTCCTCCATCCATAATCTTCCTCGGTCATACCCAGTGTAACAAGGCTCCTTATACATGTGCTTGTAGAAGTGATCGGCGGCAGCTGCGTACTGTCTTTGCAACTGTTGGTGAGCTGACAATAATTTTAGAGCACGTGTCTGTCTAGACCTCAAGTCCTTGTCACTACCATCACTATCACTACTAGTTGTTGAACTTGACATTTTTGAACTTGATAATAAACCTGAAAATATATACCAACCAAACAAATGAAATTACAAACCAAAGAAATGAAATTCATTGCATAGACAAATAACATCCTTAACATCCTTAACAATAACATCCGGACACTGAAATGACCAAACAAACAAGAGAAATTAAGTGCATAAAAACATTAAAATCTTTAAGGTTAGAATCCGAAAACAACATAAAAGTACATCACATTAAACTCTGCTCATGCTCCCATTTCAACCAATTATATCTTTTCTGATCATCCCCCAAATTCACGATTAACTGCATAGCTTTCCATGAGTTGGTCTTAGACATTGTGAAACACCACAACGGACTTCCATCCACGATCAAGTTGTTCTGCACCATCCTATCAGCAATTGCCAACACCTTCTAAAGCATTATCTCGTTCTCTTTCGCCTTAGAGTTAACCTCGTCCTGAAAGAGTGTGATCAACTTATCACTGTTCTCCTGTGAGCGGTCTAGAAATGCTTCCAACTTTGATGACCCTATAGACTGTCTTCTTTTTCTCTTCAACGGACCCTTGTCTTTCTTACCCTTACTTGGTGGTGGAGGTTCTGTTGAATGTTCCGGCTCAACATTCACGTCAGCTGCAATTCCAGAGTAGCTAGATCCTCCACCTTCATTAACCGTACCAACAAAATTACGGAAGAAATCATCACCATCTCCTTCCCCTTCACCTAAAGCGACATCATCATCATCTGCAAGTGACAAATGATCCGGACTTGGCTCACGAACCATTCCAGAGGACATGGCCAGACGACCAGTTGCTACACTTCCAGCAAAAAGGGAACTCAATAACTCTTCATAATCCGCATCCATTCCCTTATTCCTGTATTTCTTACAGTTTACGTCTTCCTACAACACATAAAAACACATCAATTATTACTAAATATTCACATGTCAATTTATGAGAAAAAAAAATAAACAAATACAAACCAAATACCTTTATCTTCCTTTCCCACCATTCATTCGAAGCAGAGATCATCCGAGTATTTTCGTCCCAACCTAGACCCGTCTCTGAATTCCTAAGAGTTTTCCACGCCTTGTATTCTTTTTTCATTGACTCGAATTTATTCCTACAAAAATCTTTGCCTCCATTCTTCCCACACTTACTGATAAATGTGGGAGTAATAACCTTCCAATTGTACGCTTGTTTGCTTCCATTTTTCTTTTGGTATTCAAGTAAAATCGTCACTAAGAGTCTCAAAAGCTCATCAGTCCAGTTAAAATTTGGACCCCTAGTTCGATTCTGGGAAACGTTATTGTCATCCATGTAGAATCTACAATAGATTTAGTTTATGTTCATCAAATCCAGATTTATTAAATAACTTAAAACATTATTACACTGTCATAACATAATAGCCACTGTGAGAAGGATTGTTCAAGCATCTAACAATCTGTAACAAATATTTTCAAACATTTCTACACTGTTATACACTAGTAGCCACACTCTACTGTCATTACAAATTTAAACATGACTATGCAAGTTGACAAGTAAATTGTGTTAAGATTCTACTGTCAATAATCTCACAATGACATACATATCACACATTTCAAGCATCTCACAATCTGCTTAATATTTGCATATGCGCTTCATATGAATCATAGGGTCAACTGTCAAGCATCTCACAATCTACTGTCTTAAGATTATACTGTCAATAATCTCACAATGATATACTACAATTGTCAATTGCATTCACAAGCATCTCACGACTGTCAAGCCTCTCACAATCTACTGTACTGTCATTTGCATCTCACAATCTACTGTCTTAAGATACTACAACTGTCAGATAAGGGTTTTAAAAACATTAGTACAATTTGATGAGCAATTGCATAAAAGAATTTTAAGACAGTAGATTGAGCTTTCTCACAACCTTTATTATTCTCTTAAGACAGGGCGACTCAGCTTTCTCACAGGACCAGATAAACAACTCAGGAGTATTGACAGTATATTAATCTTAAGACAGTAGATTGAGCTTTCTCACAACATTAGTAAAATTGAGTTTTTACATATACTTAACTCTTGGCCAGATAGTGAGATTGGTCGAATATTGTCTCACAAACCTGTTAAACTAGTGCCTAATCGAAACATTCCAAATATCTTCCCACCATATATCATATCAAAAAACTAAATAAATGTGAAAAACACACACATCAACAATCAAGACATGGTTACTCTCGTCTAGAATGCACGGCTACCACAATTTCATCAGACTATTCAAGCAATGCAATGGTGTTCATATGTTCCAATAATCTAATAAGGGTGCAGACAGAAGGTATTATTAGATTCTTTCAGCATACATAAAATAGGAAGAAGAAAAAAAGTTCACAAAGTGTTGCAGGTACAATTTTCTCAATAGTAATTAATCGAAACATTCACAAGACAGAAGGTATTATCCTGGAATAGCCTATTCGATTCTTTCAGAAGGTATTATCCTGGAATAGCCTAATCGAAACATTCCATCACTGGAACCCTCAAACCAGTTAAACTAGTGCCTAATCGAAACATTCCTGTACAATCTCAAACCTGCATATAAGCCTAATCGAAACATTCACAAGCATAAAAACCACACATAACGAAGAAAAGACAGTGACGAATTGATTGCTCACCAACCGTAGCATCAACAAAAAAAGCCAAAAATCAAGAAGAACCCTAACCCTAAATTCTCAGTTTTTTGGCAAGAACTGACGAAAAACACATACAAAAATTATGAGACGGACGACAGAAGACAAACCTGGACAACAGACCACTTCAGACGACTGTGGCTCTATCGTTCTTCGCCGGTCGACCTTCGATCTCAACCTCCGACGGCTCTGGATTGCGTTGAGAGGTGAGAGAAGGTTTCTATTATACCCGGTAAACATTGTAAATATCGTTAAATGGTAGGGGCAATATTGTACTTTTGACTCTCGTAAACTAGTGAAACAACCCAAAACCCTCCTCAGATAAGGGTTTTAAAAACACTTTCAGAAACACTAAAAACGAGTGTTTTATTACATGCCAAACACAGTTTAAATATTACAACACTCGTATACACTATTATACACTAGTGCAAGTGGCATGCCAAACACAGCCTGACTGATTAGTTGATGTACCATTTCACTTTAGCTTATTAGGTTTTCACCTCCACTGTTTCCAGTCTCTATGTTTTATTTTAGCACTCTTGAACACTCAATTAGAACAGGAGGTTAACTAAATATATAGGCTGTATTTGTGGAACAGGCTAGGGTATTGTAGTTTTTCTTATCTTCAACTACTACCATTTACACTCACAAAGAGAGGATTGGACCTTGCATTGTAGATCTGCCTATTGTCTATTGACTAGGCAGCCTTGGCTCTAGCAGCAGGAATCATCCTCTGGAATGTATCCGGCAGATTAGGATAAGGAAAGAATGTAGAGTGTTGTATATGCAGTTGTATAATTTAAATTCAGGAAACACGGGCTTCACTCAAAACATTATCCTGGGCCTATATATTTAGTTAACTAACTATATAACCTCCTGGTACATTCACTAACCAGCTTCTGACTTCTTTCTACGAGCCACGTCTCCTTATCCTGACAGACCCTAGAACTGATCATCATGTATGATTTGGAAATGCTTAAGTGTGTTATTAAACTCTTGCGGTTGTTATAACTCGTGTTTGCTTTTCTCTTGCAACCAATTAAGGAAGCTGCTCTAGGAAATATCCCACAATTGCTTTCTGTGATACTGATTCTCCTATGAGGTATGTTGACATCGGAATCCCCGCTAACAAGGGTAAACACAGTATCGGATATCTGTTTTGGCTTCTAGCTCGTATGGTTCTCTAGATGCGCGATACAATTCGTGTCGGGTAGAAGTGGGATATTAAGGTGAGTCCTTTTGACCTGAAGAAGTCAGTTTGGTTGTTTCAAGATTAAGGTTCGTGCTTAACTCTTATTTGATTACATGTATATGCAGGTCGACATGTTCTTCTACAAGGAGCCGGAAAAGACCAAGGATCCAAAAGAGGAGGAAGCTAACATTGATGCTGACGTGGCTGGCGCCTCTAGGTTTTTTCTCGGATTAAATCTTTTATTAAATCAAGAATTAAGCTATAAAACCTTTTTTTTACTAAAACAAAATCTAATAAGAAATTTTTTTCCAACTAATCTTCTAAATATTTAATAAAAAATAAGAAAGTTTTATAAATAATAAATAATCTATATATCTATATCTATATGTCCCCAAATTTTTTCTCGAATTAAATTTTTTTCTGGTAAAAACGGTTCCGATTTTCAGGCACTAATTATTAAGATTAAAAAATCTAGACATTAAAAATAAACAAAATTAATTATTAAAAAATCAGTAGCTATGGATCCGATTTGTTTACTTTATCAAAAACCTAATTTATAAAGTTAACTTATTATTTTTGTTATTTTTTAACGTATCTTTTAGTTCGTTACAACCATTTTCCTAATGATTAGTTATTTTATTATTTTTAACATAACAATAAACTAAATCTCGTATTAATCCTCTCACAAAAGTCACCAAATTGAATCCTAAATTATTGTGCCATATCTTTTTAACGTAAAACTTCTGACGCAATCTTATCAATTAAATCTTCTCTAACAAGTTAACACGTAGAAATTTTACTATATATCAAACACCAAGCATTCCAAGGCTAATGTTTATGCTTCTTGTGGCGCCGATCGTTCTTGAATTCCTATGCGGTAAGGCCTTGTATTCGGGTTGTGATCTTCGTTTCTTGTTAAATTCATATTGTTTTTTATGCTTGCAATGGTTTTTCTTTGCCTTTGTCTTTGTCTTTGTCGAGTTATTTGCTGTTGGCTGAGCTTTATGGTTCGACTCAAGCGAGTTAGTGAAGGTCCGGTTATTGAAGAAGGTTGTGGAGCTTTTACACTTCCCAAGAAATATTGCTTTGCGGAAAACTCTTCTCCTTCCGAGGCTACTGAAACCACGACGAACGTCAACGACAGTCCAAGGGATCTCACCACGGGTAACATCAATGTGCCGATTACCATAGGCAATTTTAATCGGCCTGAAATTGACAAGTATTCTTTATCTTTTCTTTTGGTTTTCTACTAATTTTAGGATGGAGAACCTGTGGATCTTTCTCACGGAAGAAATCAAATTTCAAGCTTGCCTTGATTATTTGCAGAATTTCTTTTTGTTGAATTCCCAGCTAATGATTCATGTCCACGAGTTTTCTCCCTTCACGTTATTCTTCGCTTTCTTCTTTCTGGGCCCATCACCATTCACCGGTACGATGCCTCAATTTCTTCTCCCTTCCTGTTACCGTTTTGATTATATTTTGCATTCATTGATCCGAACTGTTGTGTTTTCTTTTCTTCCATCAGAATCACCACCGAGAGCCGAGACTCCTGAGTCCTGATTACTTATAGAATGGACGATGGTAGGGTTGAGCTTGATGGCCTGGAAGAAGATGACTCACTTGACCTAACCCCGTCCCCGGGTGAAGGATACATTGACCGGTCTGATATTTTAATTCCAGATTAAAAATTTGATTTGATCTGTTTTGTTAAATGAACGAGATTAAAATTTGATTTATGTTTAATAAGCATATGTTAATAGTACTTTGCTGATTCACCACAGATTTGTGATGTTCTTGTGCATGCACCGTTACTTAAAACTATACTTATTCCCCATTTTTTATCAGTCATGTGTACCTAAAGGAATCACGTTTATCGCATATGACCCGGGGTTAATCAGAGAGATCTTAGCTTTTCATGTTTGTGCAGAGTTGTTTATTAAGTATAGTTGAGCTCATCGAACACAAGAGAGCATGGCTGATTCATAAAATTATAACAGAATGCTTTGCTCTTTTCGAAACGTTGTTTTGATGATGGGGAATGTTTATTGCTTCAGTAGTAATTCTCTTGTCTTAATTGTCAAGATGTGAAACGGAAATTGCAATAATGCAAAAGAAGAAGATGTTTTACTTATAAATAGCATTGAGAAGTAGGTGCAATTTAGATGCACAAAAGACAAATAAGACAACTTTGCAATCTCTGTCTAGCAACTTTGCAATCTCTGAAAGTGATGTTGGAAAGAATATAGCCCTTGCTTGTAGTCAGTAGTTGCAAGAGCTCAACAATGTTGTTCTTGTGTCTGCCATGACAACCAAGTTGACCAAAGCCAACTTTCTCAGTTCCAGGTGCTCCTATATTAAGTTATTGTATCATTGTTGTAATTTATCCTGATGCAATGTTGGAGTTTTAATTCTATTATAATGAATCAGCCAAAATCAGTAGTGGAATACATAGTATGTTAATTTAATCGGGTAAAGTAGTTCACTTTGGTCGGATCGGGTAATCGGGTTGAAGTATAAAGAGTTTGACATGCAATCACGATACCATTTAGCGATTCAAGTAATATTTGGAACCGATACGACTCTCAACCAATTCAACAGAGTTTGACATGCAGTGTAATTTCCTTTTCTGCAAGGGGAATTTCTTGGGCGAATGTTCGGGTTCGGGTTTCGGATTTCTTCTTTAGAGAGAGTTGACGGATAAGTAAACCATCGCAGCAGAGGTGGCGGTGGAGGTTGGCGCCGTTACGTTTCCGGCGGAGGAAGGACAGTTGGAGGAGGCGCCTAAGCACCCACAAAAGTTGGAGAGGCAGTGGGGTTTTTGCATTAAATCTTCTTTGTAGTAACAAATTTGTTTTTTTAAATATAAATATTGTTATCCATAAACTTTTTTTAAATTTACTAAGTTTTAGATTCGGTTTTATTAAGGAATATATCTGGTTTTTAAAATAAAAAATATTACTATGCGGGTATTCTATTTTACTAAGTATTTCGTTTTCGCCTTCTATTTTTATAATCATAAAATACGGATATTCTATTTATATAAATATTTTGTTTCATATTAGGTGGATCGTTACAAGAATAAAATTTTAATTCCAATTTTTATTCATCTAATAATTTTGTTTATATTTTTGTTTGTATTGATAAACTTCATTTCAGTTTTTGCGTATTTCTTTTACAAATTAAAATTTATATTCTCATTTTATTATTAAGTACACATTCCGTTTCATTATTAATATTTTTTACAAAATTAAACTTTAAGGTTCCGTTTAGATAATCACAATATATTAAAGTAATTTATTTACAAGTCCATAACGAAGTTGTGCATTGTATAATTTTTATAAAAAAAATTGTTTATTGTATAAGGATTAAATTTATTAGTGTAGAATAATAAGAAATTCTTTCGTGACTGTTTTATCCTTTTGTGAATAATTAAATATGAATTGCTATTACAATGTTTTATAAATATGTATTTCGCCAATGTCCCTTCTATTAGCCACGGTAAAGATTAGTCGACGCCAATTATATGACTATTGGCTACGGTTGTATACAACCGACGCCAATAATTGGTATTTTTGCCACGTTAATGTTTCCGTCGCTTTGCCGTCGCCAAATAAAGATCAATGGCGACGGCAGAGCCTTGCCGTCGCCAACATGCGTGGCTAATTGAATTATTTTTTGTAGTGATAGGATTTGGAAAACTGAAACCTCTCCTCAGATAAGGTTCAGGAATGGTTCACCTTGTTCAGTTATATTCCATCCCGGCCGAGATGTTCAATGACTGACCGAGGTGTTCTTCGGTTAAGGTAAAGGCTTAAGCTTTCAGGGTCCGCTGGGGTAAAGGTCATTCTATCATCATCTTTCCCACAACCTTCAGTCAATCACCCTTGAATTGCATAAAGAACTTAACCAACAATCATCATGATAACAATAATCAAATATATAAGAAAGGAATCAATATTCAAACAAGAAAACCTTAACACAAAGGTCTCAATAACTCAATCAAACAAACAAGCAAACAAGTTGTGTTCCTCAATCACAAATCAGAAAAGACAACAAAACCAAAATAAAGTCTTACAAACTTCCTTCAAAGCCAACTTCAACTTGATTCCTTCCTTCCTTGATCATCAACCTTCAAAACTTCCTTCAAAACTCTTCAAAACTCTTCAGAAAATCCTTCAGAAAATCCTTGATCCGAAGATGATTTGAAGATTTCACAATGCTGAATTGCTGAAAATCCAACCCTTTATATAGGACATTATCTTCCAAAGATAAAATATCTTAAGATCACCTCGGTCGAGGTGGTACGGTAGCTGACCGAGGTGAATCTCAGCTGAAAGTGTAACTCTCTAATCTGGTCCAAAATCAATCTTCTAAATCATTTCCATGCTTCCTGAGATATTCTTATAACTCCTCAATGCTCCAGAATGTAGCTCCAATCACTCTTTACCCTCCTTAGCTCCATTTTGGTCCGAAACATGCCATTTTACCTAAAATTGCAACGAAACTAGGTGTAGACATCGATTTCCACAAATGTAGACAAAACAACAATATAATCAAAGAATATATATCCATACATGCAGATTTATGAAGATAAAACGTCCAAACCAAACCCGAAATATAGACTATAATACATGCTATCAAAATACCCCATACTTGTCCCTTGCTTGTCCCCAAGCAAGATCCAAATCTTAGATACAAGATAGAATGGATTATAAGTCATTAAAAAGATCAATGAAAAACAATTCAAAACATTTTGGTGGTGTGCTCCACTCATAGATCACCCTAAGAGAATGCTTCATGGCAAATAAGATCAAAACATTTTATAAATATAAGAAAGCTGTTCATCTTTGCATAAAATCATAGAATGCATAATAACTCATATTTATCGAAATCAATCATGTATAATCCAGTTTAAACCACCAAGTCAATAAACATACTCGAGGTCTCAAGGGCTTTTAAAAGAGGTCAAGAAACGTGTTAGGGTGGGATGTATATAGGGTATGTGGTGCTAGAATCCGGGAATAGGATCTTACTTCACTTTCTTTGAATCTCAACATCTTCCACCAATAAGCTTTGCTTGTTTTTTACCTTACTTTTTGGGATGCATGGACAGAGGTGCACAATAACCGAAGCCTAGGAGATCAGCAATCATCAATTTTTCAAGATGCCTCAAACCCTTGATGCACATACCATGACCCGTTAGGAATATCGCTCAATCTGACTTTGGCAAGACACAAACACCGGCTATGTGAATGGTGAATGAGTTACTCATCATCATGATTGACTTCCCCAAACCTAATTGTTTCTTTCTAACACTTTCAGCCAACATCTCAACTTCACTTTCACTTGCTTTTATTCACTTGCTTCCAAATTCCCTGATAGGTAAAGGGAGACAAATATAAATATGAGGGGCTAAAGTATGGTCAAGAAGAAGAAGAGAAGAAAATGAATTGCCTTAATCATCCCAAAAGAAGCACAAAACCTTTCGAGCATATAAAGATTTCAAAAACCAATATGCAAACAGAATCATCGAGGTCATATCCACAAAAGAAGCACAAAACGTTTCGAAAACCTTTCAATTAAAAGCCCATCTCGGTCGAGGTGTTATGGCGTCATCCGAGGTGTTCATCCTCGATCGGCCATGAACGTTTGGGTCGAGGTCGTAAAAATTTTTTTCAAACCCAGTTTTTCAACATTTTTCTTCAACAGAAACCTGTATGTATGCATGTAATGACATATAAGCACATAGAGCAGAATAAGACAATAATATCCATAAGAGTCATATAAGCCATACACATAAGTCATATAAATACATCCAAATACCCCATACTTGGGACACATTGTCCCAATGGGTCAAATATAAGTCATAGGAAATAAGTACTCACCGGACATAGCTGAACTGCATAAAGAAATAAGAAACAGCTGACAAATAAGACCATCTCGGTTGGCGAAGAACATCTCGGTCGAGGTGCTCTGACATCACGCGAGATGTGTCTCAGTCAAACTCTATTTTCTCAATTTCTCAAACGTTTGTCATTTTATGTAGCTCTTGAGTTGTAATTTCTTCTTAGAGAGTAACTTATTCCTGTCTAGGAGGACACAAAAACACGAAGCGCTTGGCTTAAGGTCGCTAGTTGGACCTTTCTCCATGGATTACTCAATGTACCTCGAATATCTTGGATTGCTCATCACATCCGCAATAAAACTCTTCCATAAAGTTCCGGTTCCTAATTTCACCGGAAAATGATAGGATCTCCCACATATATGCTTGTACGGTTTTGTTCTCACTGAAACCCTACCGGTCATCCTATTCTTCCATGGGACATAATTCAGTTTTGCATCCCATCCTTTCTTGGATCGAGAAATCAGCTTCTTGAGAATCCTAGTAGCTTCCCCATCTCCAGCTTGAGTGACCCCATACCTGAACAAATAACACTTTGTTGCCTTAGCGGTGAAGCGCTTGTTAACTCCACTCCTTTCAGTCCTAGGAGCATCTACTTTCAGCAAATTCAGGGGAGATTCATCTTGACCTTAGGAGGTTCTTTTGGAAGAGACCTCAATCTCTCCGGTGCATTCCTGAAAAAATTAGAAATTTTAATATGACTTTTAAAGGGAGTAAGAGAAGGTACCTTATAAAGTTCTTCAAAACTTGGGACAAGTTTCATATTAGGATGATAATCCACACATGAAATATCTCCCAACTCAGCTGGATTCTGTTCAACCTTGGCCACAGTTTTAGTAATTTGGCCATGGTTCTCTACATCTTTCTCTCCCACTTCCAACTCAGCAAATTCTTCTTCCACCTCGACCCCAATTTCAGCAGTTGGATCGAGGTCTTCCACTTCTTCCTCTTCTTCTACGAGGACTTCAAGAGGAGCTTCATATTCGAGCGGAGGAATGCTCGAAACTTGTAGTTCTTCCTTATACACCTCTTTCGGCTTAGCATAGGATAGGGAGCATTCTTTGAGCTCCTCTACCTTCTTCAACAATTTCTCCCATTTTGATTCAAGCGAATCTTTAAGAGGTTGCTCATAAACCTTTTTAGGGACATTCAGCTCATCCCATATCGCAAGCACCTCCTCAATAGCCTCTTCTCTTTCTCTTTCATTGTCAAACCAACTAAAGGCGTATTTCTCTTCCAAGTATTCATAATGGTCTACCCTAGCACTTTGTCTTGCTATCCAGGCTAGATCAAATGTAGGTTCATAGCAACTCGCAACCATTGGAAATTCTGAAAACTACAAAATCATAGGAAAGATCAAATGCAAAGGCAAAAGCTTCCAAGCTAGACAACCAAATACCGAACTTGGTCTTGACCAAGTCCCCGGCAAAGGCGCCAAAAACTTGTTCGCTCCAAAAGATGTGTGCAAGCTTTAATATTTATAATCCAAGATATGTGCCTGAACAATATGCGAACCCGTAGCGTACGGATCCGTTGTAATAAAGCAAATATTCCAGGGTTGATCACAAGGACTATGGTGAAACAAAGCTCGGTAAATCAGGTTGTCCAATAACCACAAGCAACAAATTAAAGTTATCAAGATGATATAAAAAGTCAAGTAAAAGGGAATGCGGATTCTAGAGATTAAAGCATCCAGTTGTGGTTCCAACTCAAGATCTCAAAAGATAATGTGGACAAAGCTGAGATTTGCAAAGGGAAGGTGTTTCTAAGGTGGGAATAGATCACCGGGTAAGTCTCACTACTCACTATCCAAAACCAAAGATCCTTTCACCGAGTAAGTCTCAAGATACTAAGGAAAGGAACTATAATCTCAAACCAACGCACCACCCAAGGGGATAGAACTAACCTTTACCGGGTAAGTCTCAAGCTAACTCTCAAAGATGGAATGAAGGCACACTCAAATCCCAATAAAGGATAAACCTTTATTACCTACACTCGTGATCGTGGGTAAACAAACAAAGGAATCATCGGGTAAGTCTCATCCTAGGCTGACGTTGAACCAGGAAAGGTATAACAAGGATAGTATTTGGCAAACTGAAACCTCAACACAGATAAGGTTCAGGAAAGGTTCACCTCGTTCAGTTATATTCCATCCCGGCCGAGATGCTCAATGACTGACCGAGGTGTTTGTCGGTTAAGGTAAAGGCTCAAGCTTTCACGGTCCTTTGGGGTAAAGGTCATTCAATCATCGTCTTTCCCACAATCTTTAGCCAATCACCCTAGAATCGCATTAAGAACTTAGCCAACAATCATCATGATAACAATAATCAAATATATAAGAAAGGAATCAATTTTCAAACAAGAAAACCTTAACACAAAGGTCTCAATAACTCAATCCAACAAACAAGGTGCGTTCCTAAATCACAAATGAGAAAAGACAACAAAACCAAACAAATTAAGAAAGTCTTACAAAATTCCTTCAAAGCCAACTTCAACTTGATTCCATCCTTCCTTGATCTTCAACCTTCAAAACATTCTTCAAAACTCTTCAAAACTCTTTAGAAAATCCTCCAGAAAATCCATGATCCGAAGATGATCCGAAGATTTCAGGATGCTGAATTGTAGAAAACTCAACCCTTTATATTGGAGAATTATCTTCCAAAGATAAAATATCTTAAAAAGATAGTTTTCTTAAAATTTATCTCCATATCTTCTAAAATAAATTAGCCAAAAAGATATCTTCCTTCCAGAAATCTAGCCAAAAATATGTGATATTCACTTTTCAAAAATAGATGATCTCAGCTAAAAATTAAGATCTCGTTGTCCCGTCATCAGTTTGCCTCGGTCCAGAAGCTCCTCAAGATCACCTCGGTGAGGTGGTACTATAGCTAACCGAGTTGACTCTCAGCTGAAAGTGTAACTCTCTAATCTGGTCTAAAATAAATCTTCTAAATCATTTTCATGCTTCTTGAGATCTTCTTATAACTCCTCAATGCTCCAAAATGTAGCTCCAATCACTCTTTAGCTTCCTTAGCTCCATTTTGGTCCGAAACGTGCCATTTTACCGAAAATTACAACAAAACTAGGTGTAGACCTCGATTTCCATAAAGGTAGACAAAACAACAATATAATCAAAGAATATACATCCATACATGCAGATTTATAAAGATAAAACGTCCAAACCAAACCCGAAATATAGACTATAATACATGCTATCAACCTACCCTACCAACCCCTCTCTCCCTCCACACCTACCACTCGTCTCTCTCACCCTCACTCCACCCAACCCTACGCCTCTGCGCCATGATGGCATGAATTATATACCATCGTATTCATGCATATTATAAGTTTATCACCTCAGTTTCACATTCATTTAATGGAATATGTATGACGTTTAGTTCATATTCATATATTTATCAAGAATAGAAGTCTACACTATTTTATTTGTGAAAATGCAAAAGAAGTGGTGAGGTTGCGCGAAGATATGAGAAAAATATCATGAAAGATCTGGAGGGAAGCAAAAAGATATGGAAAAGATCTCATGAGAAGATAAAAGTTGTAACTAAAAGATATCACACGATTTGGGAGAAAAATCGGATGATTATTTATAAAAATCGGTCGATCTCCTTTACATATGACTTGATTTTTATCTTTTGAAATCCGATTGGTTGTAGGATTGTAACTGAAAGATTACGCCTCATACCCTATATAAGGATGGGTGAATCTAGTTCTTGAAGGTTTTGTGAGTTTTATTCTATATTTTATCTTTGTGATTGAGAATTGGAGTTTGTTATTGAGTTTTATTTGAGTTTTGAAAGATTGAAACATTGTTCTTACTCTTTTGGTTTGATTTTAATTCAAAGATTCGAGTTTTCTCATCATTCTTCGCTTTCTTGATTTAATATCTCTTTTGATTTTGATTATGTGCTTTCTTGGCTAAAACCCTTTTGATTCTGGGGTTATTGGTTGAAGATTGTGGTTGAGATGATGATAGAATGACCTTCACGAACGGTTTGGATCTTGAGAGTTGAGTTTAACCATCGCAAAAGGCAAAAATCGGACTGTTCTTGGCTAAGATCGGACGATCTCCTTTGACGAACAACCCGATTTTTCCTTCTGTCGTACCAATCTTGCCTTATCCTTTATCCTTGGTTAAAGATTTCTTAAACCCTAGCCTTGTTGAACCTTTCTAACCTATATCCGAGTGTGGGAAGAGACTTACCCGGTGATTCCCGTCCTTGGTTACCAACGATTACA
Source organism: Fagopyrum homotropicum (assembly GCA_033239125.1). Lineage (NCBI taxonomy): Eukaryota > Viridiplantae > Streptophyta > Magnoliopsida > Caryophyllales > Polygonaceae > Fagopyrum > Fagopyrum homotropicum. Next base: position 69,683,264 of record BSWB01000005.1, read on the forward strand.
AGTCCTAGGTAATAGAGGATTCAAACCCCTCTATTAAGGTTGAGTTTGCCATAACCCTTACCTTTGTGAGTTAGCCCGATTCCTTGGGTTGTTGTTTGGTTTTGAGAATATTATACATCCCTTAGATCCTTTATCTTATCGAGACTCAACATCCTTTATTTAGAGCCTTTGGGTTTGGACATGGATGGTGGAGACTTCACCGTACATCATACCACTTTAGAACACATACCTTAGAAACCCCAATTGTGTCCATATAATCTTTAGAAGTCTTGAATCGAAAACCACAATCGGATTCCTTGATCCTTAGAATTTGTTTTTGACAAGACTTTTATCTATGGTCGTTTTTATCTTATCAAAATATAATCCCGACATAGCACTAAAACGAGTATAGTGGTTAAGTAAGGGTCAAACCCAAGAGAGTTTAGTATTTTTATTAAATTCAGTTATTGATTATAGAAACAAGTAACAAGGGGGGGGGGGTTTGGTTGAATTGATTCACACAAAACTTATGAAAACAAATAACGCAACAAGTAAGACAATGATGGGTGAATCTACACTAGGTTGATTCTAAGTATGCGATTGCTACTTTGGTGAGTTCCTTTTACAAGTTTTCAAGTAATCTCCCGTCTCGATCATATATATGTGTTGAGCCAACTGGCATCAACACAACTTAACTGGTTAGTGTTCCGTAAACCTACAAGAACAATTAATAAGTTAGCTTTCAAACAAAGACTAAGGGATATAGAGAAAAGACTAAAACCGTTAAACTTATCTTTATATTTGTGTTCCTTTCCTTTAAGCAATTACAACCCGTTATTACTTAAAGTTTACTACTAGACTAAAGACCCGAACCCGGAATCTATTAATCCTAGTTCTTTGCATCCACTTTAGAACCTAAGGTGATCAATCTCAAGTGATAGTAAAACATGCAATTAGACAATGAATATCAAGGAAACACAAAGTATTACTGAACGAAAACTTATATTAGAAAGAACTTACAACCAAAGTAACAATGTAGCTTCCAAACAACCCAATGTAGCAAGGGAGTTAGCAACTCATTACAAAGGTAGCAAGATAGTTTTAATGGAAAAAGTGGATTCTAAATTGGATGATAAGTGGATGATTCTAGCAATTACCAAGGACTATTTATACTACAAATGACACTAAAAAGGAGTAAATGGCCGACCCAAAACAACCGCCTTTAATGCCATAAAGGTGGTGTAAACAGCCGGAGTAAAGCTTCTGTCACTGAACCGCAGGGGTGGCCTTCAGCTTTGCAAGGGCCGTGCAGGCGAAAACGCTTGATCTTCTTCATGGCCATAGGGGCGGCCAAGCAATTCCGCCGGGGCGGATCTTTAATGCTCTTCAAACGTCTGACTCTTCAACTTCTTGTCGATTCTGATGCCGAGCCACCGGGGCGTCCCACTGTCAACGCGGGAGCGGTGACACTAACTCTTCATCTTCCAGCTCCCAGGTCGAGGCGCAGGCAGAGGCGCGGGGGTGCTGGTCTTCGCTTCTTCAGGGCAGGTCACCGCAAGGGCGCCAAGGGTTGACGCAGGTGCGGTGATAGTCTTCATGGCTGGCGCTGGTGAAGGCGCATGGAGCGCTCCGGAGTGTATTGTCACCCGCAGGGGCGGTGACACTGCTCCGCGAGGGCGGTGAAGCAACAGAAGCTTTGCTTCGTGAACGGTCTTCACTCCTAAGTGCTTATAACTCCTTTTTCTTTTTTTAGTCTTCTTCTTCTGGACCAAGGAGTTAGTAGCATAAACTGACACAAATGTAATAAAAAGACTCTTAAAACTAACCTAAATGATAGTGATTCCATCACCTATTAAACTCCCCCATACTTAGACCTTTTACTCGTCCCAAGTAAAACAAATGACAGCAAACTAGACTCACGTGCCTCAGGAAGCATGGGCAAGCAGAAAAGACAATGAAAACAAAAGAACAACAAAGAAAGAAAGAAGGAAAAAGAGAGAAAATGTGAGAAAAAGGTGAGAAACACTACCATCCTTATCGCTCCAAGAGTGACCTACCCGGAGAACCTCCTTATGACTCCCTTCTTATGTCGCCAAACGCCGGAAAGGGAACCTACACTCGGTGTCGCTCATTTTGCCAAGGTGCTCTTTCGGGTTTTCACCTTGCCACTGTTCTTCTTTTCTTTGATGATCTCACTTTGAACACACATCCCTCAAGTCCAATTTTGCACCAACCTAAGGTTGGTCAGACTACCTTCTTTTTGCCTAAACCGCCCTTTCGGGTTTTTGGTTTATCCAAGGATTTTCATGCCTTTTTTTCATTTTCTTTGGCTTTTTCTTCTTCTTCTTTTTTTTTACCTGAATTTCAAAAGGAATACAATTCATAAGACTCAATGAAAAACAACACAAAACAACTCAAAACAAACTATACATGCAATGATATGTCCCTCCCCCATACTTGAAGCACACTTTGCCCTCAAAGTGGAAATGAAGCAAAGATAAATGTGGGAAAGGGATGAGAAAAGATACCCCTAGTGGGATAGTCCGGCTGGACCATCTGGAGCATCCTCCTGTGGGTACAGAAAGTGGCTGAAAAAGTGCTCCTGCCGATGGTAGAGCGTGTCTATATGATCCTCCTGAGCGTCCATCCTCTGCCCATATGAAGTCTCAAAGTTGGCTTGCCAAGCCTCTAGCTGCTGTTGATGAACCGCCTGCCAAGCATCCTGCCGGCGGTCAAAATGGGTGGTCATAGAGGAAGCGAAGCTAGACTGCCACGCTTGCTGCTACTCAAGTATGGACCGCTGGTACTCGGTCTGCCATGCCTGATGCTGGGTAGTCAAGGCTTCCATGTGAGCCCGAGGGCTCTCCATGGCTGGACTGTCATCCGGTGCTGCAGTAGGTATCTCCTCATCATCCGGTATGGGCATGTGGTCAACAACAGGAGCCCGACTAGAGCCCGCAACATATCTCTCAACAATGTCCCCCTGAGGCTGTCTCGGAACAAAGGGGTCAGCTGGTATGTATAGGTCGGAGAGCTCGTCTCCAAGTGGAAGTGGCAGGGGGAGGTATGTGCTATGACTCCCATCTGCCAATGAGAGCCAAAAGAGGTTCTCCCCGTCTCTTTTGAGGAGCCTACACCTCCTCAACATCCCTTCTGTGTAAAACGGAGCCTCTAATCCATCCTCCAAATTGGAGAGGTCCATCACCTGTGCAGCGATCAAGGAGATCACCCCACCCCCCACAATGTCTCGTGGCTCATTCTTCCTAATCCGCTTCAAAGCGTTAAGGAAGAGGTATGACCAATCTAGTATCTTGTCGTTCGTGGGGAGGAAGGCGTACAACAGTGGAAGGTCCTTGAGAGCAACCTTATTCTCCTCCATGTGCCCACAGAAGATACTCATGAAGATCTTGGACATGAGCCGCAAACAGGGGTGAGTGAGTTTGTTGGAATACTCACCGCCGGCATGATACTTGGATCTGGTGGTAGCCTGCCAGAACTCACATAAGTCTGGTGTTGGGATGGGTTCCTGCCAGTCTTCGGAGGCGCAAGTAGTCACCCCAAATGCCTCCTGCAGTTGGGTGTAGTCCAAAGTATACTTCCTCTTGTTGAACTTAAATGAAAGTCCAACACAAATATGGTCCTTCTTTTCCATGGTGAATGTGGCAATGAATTGGCGGCTGAGCTCAGGGTATGTAGGTGCATTCATTTCCAGAAAATCGCCGAGCCCAACATTGGTGAGGAATGCCTGCATGCTCTCCAACATGCCCAACTTCTCTAAGGTAGGAACGTGCAAAAACCGAGTTGCATACACAACGCGATCTTGCACAATCCTGTAGCGCTCCCTCTTAGCTTCCGACAACTTGTATTTCTTATGTTTTTCCATTTCTTGCAATTGAACGAGGAAAAGTAATAGCAACTTTCAAAAACAGGGAAGAAAAACGAACCCTCTGTTGTATTTTCCGCAGGGGCGGCTGAAGAGGCACAGGGGCGGTGAGGCGCAGCTGCGGCAGCTTGCAGGCGCAGGGGCGGGAGAAGTGCAGAGGGTGATTCTAGGCAGCTACAAAGGTGGTGGTGCTGGGGGCGTTCCGATGGCTTCTTGTTAGTGGAGATGTCGCCGGAGGTGCTCTCAGTGATGTGTAGGGAGTGTGTGAGAGGAGAACGGTTGTGGGGTTGTGTGGAAGGTGGGAGAGGGGATATTGCGGCGCAGGGGCATTAGAGCTGGTGGTGGTGGTGCCGACGAAGCGGCGTAGGGGCGCCGGAGCAGTGGTGCTTGCAGAAAAAAGGGGGGGGCGCAGGGGCGTTTTTACGAAGTGGTGTTGGGAGAGACGAGGGGTAGATAAGGAGAGAGGGAGAGATTGGTGGATATGTGTTGGTTATTTTTGGGAAGCGTATTTTTTCTTCCTTGATAAAGCCGTAGGGGCGAGGGCTTGTCACCGCGGGGCGGGGGCTTGTCACCGCGGGGGCGGTGACAAGGAAAAGGGGGCATGCAGGCTCAACGTCGGGGGCGGCGCTGATGGTGTGTGTTAAGGGTGGCCACGGCAGGGGCGTAAGGAACACACCGCGGGGGCGGTGACCAACATGTTGCAGACGCAGGCCCAGCGCCGGGGTGGGCGCTGGCATGGGTGTCACCGCAAGGGCGGTAACACAGGGTCGCAGGGGCAGTTTTCTTGACAGAGACTCCTCTTCTTATTCCTTCGGGTTGCCTCGCGAGCAGCGCCTTTGATTTACGTCGTTGGCTCGACGTAAGGACTCTACCTCTCTGATTGGGCCTCCTTGGGGTTTATGAATGTTTGGGAAGGCAATCCACTAGAGGATCGGGCTTCGATCCTTGTTGTGGCTTCCGCCATTTTCCCAACCTGTTTTTCAAGGTTCTTGATGCTGGATTCTGTTGTTTGGACATGAGTAGCAAAAGTTTAGTCAAAACCTGCAACATATCCTCAGTTGTTTGATACTTACCTTGTCGGGGCTGTTGCTGTTGCCTTTGTTGATCCCTCCAATGAAAGTTCTGTTGGTCACGCTAGTTGGGCATGAAATTCTGTGCATAGGGATCGTTCCTAGACCTTTGCTGTTGTGGCTGTCCGTAACCCATTGCATTCACCTCAGCATCGTCATCCTGGACTTGGGGACACATGTCCGTTGGATGGTATGGGTCAGCACACACTCCACATGCCTTTAGCTACTGTGGGGTTCCCATAAGTGTTAATCTCTTCATCATTTCCTTCAGTTCTGCAAGCTCAGTGGAGATCTCACTCTTCCTGGAATTCACATCATGAACACCTCTCTTGGAAGGAGTCCTTCCAAAGTTCCTGGTCCCTTCAGCTAGTTCCTGTATCTTTTCCAAAGCAAGGTCAGGGGTAGAGTTAAGAATGTTACCTCCACAAGCCGCATCGACGATCCTCCTTTCATTGTCTAGCAAGCCATTGTACAAGTACAAGACTAGATCTTGAGTCGAATATCCGTGGAAAGGACAACTGGATCGGAGGCGTGCGAATCATTCAAAGTACTCATAGAGAGTTTCGTCCGCCTCTTGCTCGATTTTGCTTATAGCTTTCTTCAAGCTATTTGCCTTCTTGGCTGGGAAGTATTTCTCCAAAAACGCCTTGTGAAGGTTCTCCCAAGTGTCGATACTCCCGGATGGAAGGTGGTACTACCAATCATCCGCTGCATCTTTGAGTGTGGAACCGAATGCCCTATCTTGATTTGCTCTTCGGTAATGTTGGCCGGCTTCATGCTCATACACACGGTATGGAACTTCCCAAGGTGTTTGATGGGGTCTTCACCATTTAGACCATGGAAAGATGGAAGCAAGTGAATGAGACCTGGTTTGAGCTCAAAGTTGATTCCTTCCCCTAATACCGGTATAGTAACCGCAAGAGGGTTTTGAGCCAAAGTGGGCCGAGTGAGTTGACGAAGAGTACAATCAGCCATTTCTTGTTGGAGTTGTTGTTGTCTACGTTGCCGGATGTGCGTTCTCTCAATTTCTAGATCAAAGGAAGCAAAACCGGAGTTAGTAGCACGGGTTTGAACAATAAAAATGGTTCAAACCAATAATCAATAACACTTAAATAAAAATAAACAAACTCCCCGGCAATGGCGCCAAAAATTTGACAAGACTTTTATCCATGGTCGTTTTTATCTTATCAAAATCTAATCCCGACTTAGCACTAAAACGAGTATAGTGGTTAAGTAAGGGTCGAACCGAAGAGAGTTTAGTATTTTTGATAAATTCAGTTATTGATTATAGAAACAAGTAACAGGGGGGTTGGTTGAATTGATGCACACAAAACTTATGAAAACAAGTAACGCAACAAGTAAGACAATGATGGGTGAATCTACACTAGGTTGATTCTAAGCATGCGATTGCTACTTTGGTGAGTTCCTTTTACAAGTTTTCAAGTAATCTCCCGTCTCGATCATATATATGTGTTGAGCCAACCGGCATCAACACAACTTAACTGGTTAGTGTTCCGTAAACCTACAAGAACAATTAACAAGTTAGCTTTCAAACAACGACTAAGGGATATAAAGAAAAGATTAAAACCGTTAAACTTATCTTTAAATTTGTGTTCCTTTCCTTTAAGCAATTACAACCCGTTATTACTTAAAGTTTACTACTAGACTAAAGACCCGAACCCGGAATCTATTAATCCTAGTTCTTTGCATCCACTTTAGAACCTAAGGTGATCAATCTCAAGTGATAGTAAAACATGCAATTAGACAATGAATATCAAGGAAACACAAAGTATTACTGAACGAAAACTTATATTAGAAAGAACTTACAACCAAAGTAACAATGTAGCTTCCAACCAACCCAATGTAGCAAGGGAGTTAGCAACTCATTACAAAGGTAGCAAGATAGTTTTAATGGAAAAAGTGGATTCTAAATTGGATGATAAGTGGATGATTCTAGCAATTACCAAGGACTATTTATACTACAAATGACACTAAAAAGGAGTAAATGGCCAACCCAAAACAGCCACCTTTAATGCCATAAAGGTGGTGTAAACAGCCGTAGGGGCGGTGCAGGCGAAAACGCTTGACGTTCTTCATGGCCGCAGGGGCGACCAGACAATTCCGCAGGGGCGGATCTTTAATGCTCTTCAAACGTATGACTCTTCAACTTCCTGTCATTTCTGATGCCGAGCCGCCGGGGCGTCAAAGTGTCAACGCGGGGGCGGTGACACTGACTCTTCATCTTCCAGCTCCAAGGTTGAGGCACAGGCAGAGGCGCAGTGGCGCTGGTCTTCGCTTCTTCCGGGCAGGTCACCACAGGGGAGCCAAGGGTTGACGCAGGTGCGGTGACAATCTTCGTGGCTGGCGCTGGCGAAGGCGCAGGAAGCGCTCCGGAGTGTGGTGTCACTCGCAGGGGCGGTGACACTGCTCCGCGAGGGCGGTGAAGCAACATAAGCTTTGCTTCGTGAACGGTCTTCACTCCTAAGTGCTTATAACTCCTACTTTATCTTCTTTTATTTTTCTTATTCTGGATCAAGGAGTTAGTTGCATAAACCGACACAAATCTAATAAAAAGACTCTAAAAACTAACCTAAATGATAGTGATTCCATCACCTATCAGTTTTCCCAAATCTTTACACAAAAATCAAGTCTTTCTCTTTTCAATTGTCGAATGTTGCATCTTTCCTTGTTAGATTTCTTATTCTGATTTTGATTTCACCAAATCCCTGTGTTCGACCTTGGAATTCTTGCATTTATTACAATCGATCCGTACACTACGGGTTCGCTTTATTGCAATTATTCTTGGTATAAATATTAAATCTTGCACACACCTGTCTGAGCGAATATGTTTTTGGCGCCGTTGCCGGGGATTTGGCTTAGACCAAATTTGGTTTCGGTTATCTAACTTGGAAACTCCTTGCTTTTGCTACTGATCGCCTTTCTTGAAATGTTCTTGCAGAATCTTGTTGTAGGTTTATGCGCAAAACTCGATCGAGTAAAGAAATTGTACCCTACAAATCCGAACCCGAAAAGACCTACAAAAGAGATTGAAAGAAGCAAAAAGAATGGCTGCTACAAATAACGAAGGAGAAGTTAATCATAGAGCTGAATTAGATGAAGCTCTTGATCAAGTAAGGGAACGAGATGAAGCTCTCGTTAGACTGAGGAATGAAGGAATAGCTAAAGAGTATCAGCATCAAGCCGAAATGGCCGAGATGAGAGAATCCATTCGGTTACTAAAGGAGCAAATTGAAGGGAATGCTAGAGCTGCAGGAAATCCACCAGCACCCCTTATTGTACAATCGGTTGCACCTCTTCCAAGAGTTGGGATAGAAAATCCACTAATTGGAGTACCGCAAACATTGGGTGAAAGAATGGATCCCGTTAACAAACACGCTGACCGGGTGTATTAATCGATCTAATGGATCAAAATATTGGATTTACACCACAAGATAATACTATGATCCGCCAAAGCCAGTTTGGAGGATTGGAGAGGGAGTCTCCACATCAGCACTTGCAGAATTATGAAATTCTCATGGAAAACATGAAGCCTGCAGGAGCAACCACTAACAACTATAAATTGCGACCATTTTATTTATCTTTGAAGGATAGGGCGCTTTCTTGGTATGATTCACTCCCCACGGGAAAGGTGAACACTTGGGAGGAAATGACTTCAGAATTCCTCACCAAATTCTTCCCACAAAAAAAAATGGTGGAAATGAGAGGAAAATTCAATGCTTTTCTCATGAAGGACAACGAAAGCCTATACAAGTCATGAGAAAGATTCAATGACCTTCTCTTGCATTTCCCCAATCATGGCATTCCAAAATTGGAGTTGCTGGAAATTTATTTAAAGGGTTTGGATGGAGAGACCAAGTTCAAACTCCAATCCCTTTCAGTTGGAAAATTCGTGGATAATGAGAGTCGATGACGCTTGGGATTTCGTCGAGAAGCAAGCCCAAATCGTTGATAAGTACTCCCAACGAGGACCAGAAGCTAGAAATCCAAGTGCAAGATCTCCAGGAGTAAACTTGACCACCGATAGCGTTAATCAAATAAACGCTCTCAAAAATGAGATCAAAGCTTTGAAGGACCTTTTGAAGAATCAAACGCAAGCATCAAAACAGAATGCTAGCTATGCCGGAAAAGGAAATAATTAAGGAAATCAGCAAGGAAATAGGAATAATTACAACAACAACAACAACAACCGGAATCGCAACAATCATTGGAGATCCAACCAAAACAATGCCGGAAATCCTTACTCCCATGCTGAAAAAGCTCAAAACCCCCCTTCCTCTTCTACTTCTACTCCTTTGAAGAGACAAGAACCATCTTCGAGTTCAGCACCCAAAGATCGACTTGAAGGAATGATTGAAGCATTAGCTGAAAAAATGAGCGGAATGGAAAGTACAATCATCTCCGTTACTAAGGCACAAAAACCCTAGAAAGCCAAGTGTTCAACAACGCCAGAGAAGTTCCAAGAGATCAAGGGAATCTTTCCGGAAAGACGGAGAAGAACCCTAAAGGCCAAGTGAATGTCATCACCACAAGAAGCGGAGTCACCACTAACGACCCGCAGCCAAAGAACATGGATAAAGGAAAGCAACCAATGGTTGAAGAGGAGGAACCTAAAGAGAAGGCACCGGTCTATGTTCCACCTCAAGCATACAAACCACCGCTACCTTTTCCGAAATCTCGTGCTAGAGAAAGGATTGACAAAAGGAAACTAGAAGACATTGGAGAAGTAAGGATGACATTGGAGAAGGCACCGGTCTATGTTCCACCTCAAGCATACAAACCACCACTACATTGTAGGAATGCCGACATATGGAAAATTCTTGACGGAGATTCTTTCCATCCAAAGGAAACTAGAAGACATTGGAGAAGTAAGGATAACTAGGAGGTCTTCCGATCTTATCCAAAAGATAAAAGAGGAAATGCCAAAGAAATTGAGAGATCCTCGATCTTTTTGCGCACCTATCAGCATCGGGTAAGACACATACGAAGCATTATGTGACCTTCGAGCAAGTGTTAGTATCATACCACTTGCCTTGTGTGAAAGAGCTGGACTTGGACCACCAAAACCCGTCAAGATGTCTCTCTATATGGCGGATAGGTCCATCACACACCCCGTGGAAATTCTAGAAGATATACCCGTCTTGCTAGGTAAATTTTACATTCCCATAGATTTTGTTGTTTTATGACATTCCTGCAGATCATCCCATTCCGATCATACTTGAACGCCCTTTCCTTGCAACTTCGGGCTGCGTTGTGGATGTCAAGAATGGAATACTCTCCTTTAATCTACGAGAAGAGCATGTGCAGTACCATCTTCTCTCAATGCTCAAAGGACTAGCTGCAGGAGATGACATATACAACACTTACGATGAAGAGGAGGCATCAAGAGAAGAGGTAAGTTCAATCCTATTCAAAGATCCTCTTGAAAAATTCAATAGTTTGTGATTGTAGATGAAGGGGAAGAGGAGGAATGCAATGTTCAGGTTCGAGCATTGAGAACTTTGGAGAAAGATCCCACAATTAAATTTGAAGAATTCGAAGAATGCACAAAAAAAAAACCGAAGAAATCGGTTCGTCTTAGGAAAATCGACCGATTTCTGGAATTAATTTAATTAATTCAGTCGATCTGATAGAAGTCGTAGCTATGGATCGAATGAAAAATCGGATCAACAGAGCCAGATCGACCGATTTTCCTGTAGCTTTTGGGACTTTTCAATAATCAATTGAAGGCGTTTCTTCATGCAACAACGCACTTTCTTCGACTTCAAATCTTTCTCCAACTTCTTCTACAGACCAGGACACACCTTCCAAGGGTCCTCCCACCGTGGAATTGAAACCCTTTCCATCTCATCTAAGATACTCCTTCTTAGGACCGAATTCTACTAATCCGGTTATTGTAAGTTCGAAATTGACTAAAATTGAACTTAATAAGTTAATAACTGAATTGAGAAAGCATAAGAAAGCTATTGGTTAAACTATTGATGACCTTGTTGGCATTAAACCCTCTTTATGTATGCACAAAATATTGATGAAAGATGACCACAAGCCTTCACGAGAACCTCAACGAGGGTTAAACCCGATCATTAAAGAGGTTGTGAAGAAGTAAATTCTTAAGCTTCTTGATGCATGAATTATCTTCCCTTTTCCGATAGGAAATGAGTTATCCTGGTTCATGTAGTTCCGAAGAAAGGAGGAATGACCGTTATCACAAATAAGAAAAACGAACTCATTCCTACAAGGACGGTGACCGGATGGAGGATGTGTATCGACTACCGCAAGCTGAATATTGCAAGAAGAAAGGATCATTTCCCCCTCCCCTTCATAGACCAAATGCTTGAAAGGTTAGGACAACACTCCCACTTTTGCTATTTAGATGGTTATACTGGTTTCTTTCAGATTCCCATTCATCTCAATGATCAAGAGAAGACCACATTCACATGTCCATGGGGAACTTTTGCTTATAGAAGAATGCCATTCGGACTTTGCAACGCTCCAACCACCTTTGAAAGGTGTATGATGGCCATCTTCTCCGAATACATTGAGAATATAATGGAGGTTTTCATGGATAATTTTTTTTGTTTATGGTTCTTCATTTGATGAATGTCTTGCTAACCTTTCTCTAGTCCTTCAAAGATGTGAAGATGCTAATCTTGTCTTGAATTGGGAGAAATGCCACTTTATGGTTAGTGAAGGAATTATTCTTGGACACATGGTATCCAGCCGTGGTATCGAAGTCGATAAAGCTAAAATCGAGATCAACGAAGACTACCTCCACCAACATCGGTGAAAGGAGTAAGAAGTTTCTTTGGTCACGCGGGTTTTTATAGACGCTTCATTAAAGACTTTTCTAAGATTTCTAAACCATTAACTAACCTACTAATGAAAGATGTGGTTTTTGAGTTTTCAAAGGATTGTCTAGATGCTTTCTACAGGATCAAATAAGCATTAATCTCAACTCCCATAATTTAGCCACCGGATTAGGACTTACCTTTTGAGATCATGTATGATGCTAGTGATGTAGCCGTAGGGGTTGTCCTTGGACAAAAGATAGATGGGCGGACATATGCCATCTACTACGCTAGCAAGACGCTAGACGAAGCCCAACTAAACTACGCTACAACGGAGAAGGCATTATTATCCGTGGTTTACGCTTTCTAGAAGTTTCGTTCTAACCTCGTAGGAGCAAAAGTGATCGTTTACACCGACCACGCAGCAGTTCGCTACTTGCTCAAAAAGAAGGATGCGAAGCCAAGACTCATTAAATGGATTCTCCTTCTACAAGAGTTCAATCTAGAGATCTGTGATAACAAAGGCTCCGAAAACTCGGTAGCGGACCACTTTAGTCGACTTCCACACATCCAAGGAAAGAAAGATGATCTACCCATAGATGACTCATTTCGGGATGAGCAACTACAAAAAATTGAGGAATGTCTTAAACAAATCGCGGGAGGTAACGAACCTTGGTTTGGTGATTTCGTTAATTTCTTAGTTTGCAATGAAATTCCTCAAGGACTATCATATTCTCCAAGAAAGAAGTTCTTCAAAGAAGTCAAGCAATACTATTGGAACGAACCTCTCCTCTTCAAGAGAGGACCAGAAGGAATGATTAGAAGAGGCATCCCAGAAGATGAAGTTGAGAGCGTTATCCGCCATTGCCATTCACTCCCTTGCAGTGGACACGCTAGTTCACACAAAACTAGCACCAAGGTATTACAATCGGAATTCTTTTGGCCCATTCTATTCAAAGATGTGCAGAAGTTTGTTGCTGCTTGTGATGCTTGTCAAAGAACAGGGAACATATCAAGACGGAATGTGAAGAACCGGTAGGTGAAATAAAAGGTTAAAAGATACTCTAGAAGGGGGGTTGAATAGAGTATGAGAACTTTTTCCAAAACCAATCTCAAGGCCTTGAAATCAATTTCAAGCGCCTTGATGTCGATCTCAGTTCGTTGTGAAACTTTGATTACAAAGGCTTTGAAACAACTTTCAAGGGCATTGACTTTGAAGTCCTGCAAAACAAAGTTAGTTACAATAAACAAGATATGGTGCGGAATATAAAAGATCGACACAAAGATATGTTTACGAAGTTTGGCTCTAAATAGCCTACTCTCCGTCTGTAACGACCAGATTTTTTTTTCGTTACGCTCTGATAAGGTTAGAGAAGTTTAGAAAAGGAAATTAAATTTTAGTGAGACTAGGACATACCGGTTTATTTTTAGAAGTCGTTTAATTAAGTACCTTGTCCTAAGTTTTGGGACGAAACTTATTTTAAGGGGGTACTGATGTAATATCCGGAATTTTTATTCCGTTTAATTCCGAATCAAATCGGACTTTGAGCCGTTGACGGTTTCCCATTCTATCTAGTATTTCTTCCTTCACAAATTTTATTATTTTATGTAGAATTTAATTCACATAAAATGATAAAATTATATCAAGCTCTAATTCTTATAATTATGTATTATTTTATGTAGAATTTAATTCACATAAAATGATAGATTTATATCAAACCCTAGTTATTATAATTCATTCTTATCGATGACTTTAGACGAGATCATGACAAGGTGTGACGAGATCATGACTAAGCTGAGACGAGGCCATGACAAAGCCCGACAAATTTGTGACAAACTCATTCATGGGCCTGACAAGGCCATGACGAGTTTTGACAGGTTTTTGACAAACTATTCAGCCCACATTCTTCCCTTGATTCAGCCCACCTCTTTTGCCTTGCTCCAGCCCATACCGGACCTACTGTTGCCCAGCTAGCCAAGCCTTCAACAGCCCATGTCTTCATCTGCATCTCGCAGCCCAGGAAGCCCAAACAGAAGCAACCTAGTTCACCCCACTCTTGCTGTCCAGGAAGCCTAGCCGCTTGATGTGAAGAATAAACCGTTAGCTCCCTCTCTCCCCATATCTTGTAACGCTCCCTGATTTAACGTACAGAAGAGCAACCATTTCGTTCCTCCTCAGCCAGATCGAGTTCCTCCCCTACCACGCTCACACCTACGCTCTCACCTTGGCCATTCTGCAACTTAGCCGACGACATGAGTTGAAGCAATAGGGGGGCGCTTGCTACTCTTATGTCCGGACAGCAAGCCTCGCAACAGCCGGTCTCACCAAGGCCTTGTACATCACGGCAATTGCAGCACCGAGACCTTGATCTGATCAACCGATTCTCCTCTAGTGTTGACAGAGGATTGATCCCCCAACAGTCCGGTAAGTCGCTCCCTCAATTACCCCTTCACTTCACTTTGACTCCGTTGGCTAAGGCCTTGATGTGAGGGTGCCATGGTCATATTGTCTCCAGTGCAGCCATCTCTCGAATCAGCCCCTCCCTCACAAGTGTAGCAACTCACCCTCGCAGTCCATCCTTAGGAACTCACGCACAAACAAACTGCATTAACCTTGCCTCCCTCCTTGTCGAGTATTATAGTTGCGTATGACCATGCTCTTCCTCCTTACTTTATTTAGTCAGATATGTGCTTATAGTTGTCTCTAAACCATCTTACAATCTATATATTACAGCAAGGAACAACTACAGTGAGCTGTTGCAGTTTCTCAGTTTTCCAACAGTGATGAGCAGTCAACTTCGGGTCCAAATTTGAGTAAGCTAGACTCTTCCTTTTTGGCTGGTTTTCGGATATGTCTCAGACAGTAGTACATAGTATAACGTACTAAAATTTGGGAAGAATCGGAGTTACGGTTTGAGAGTTATTGTGTTCCAAAGTTGACGCCTCATGCAGTTTTTTATAAATGTGGTGAGTTGAGAAAAACAGCATGTCTTCAGCTGCATTGGGAGATAGTTTTGAATAGGTTTTTGATCTCTGTTGGACGTGAATTTTGGATATGATATAGTGGACATATTATAGTAGAACACATTAAAATTTGAGAGGAATCCAGCAAGTGGTTTGGGATTTATGATTTTTCAAAGATTAAGTCGTAAGCAGTTTTTTCTGTTGTGCTGAAATTCGGTTTTGGGAGATAGTTTTAAATAGGATTTTGATCTCCTTTGCGGCTGAATTTTGGATATATTATAGATAAGATTTTATAGTAGAACATATCAAAATTTGGGATAAATCCAGTGAGTAGTTTAGGAGTTATGATTTTTCAAAGTTAAGACAGTGTGTTGTTTGTTAAGGGTTGTAACCAACTTTAGAAATTTTTGTAGAAGTGACGGTTGAACAATTTTAAGAAATTCTTGCTCCTAGGAGTAGATGAGATATCATAGATGATCTAAGGAATTATTTTGGAATTTTTATAAGTTTATTCGAATTTCTTATTTGATGCCGAAGTTGGACCTTAACGATCTTTCCGAAAATAGGGAAATGGGTAAATTGCCAGTTTGTAACCAAACACATCTTTATGAGTTAGAATATGACTCTTTAGTCTCAAATAAGAGTTTAGGCATGAATTAGGGAATTTTTGGAAGTTTCGAGACCAAGGGTAAAATAGTCATTTTACCATAAATTAATACTGTAATCAATTCCGTTCTATTAAGACCTACTATCTTAGAAGTCTTAGACTTCTAATCACCTAGAAAGTGTGCTGACACACTTGCCTCCTTTGACATGCCACTGAATTCCTACTGTACAGATCGATTTGCGAATTTGAAAGTCGAGATCTGATTTAGGTAAGTCCACGGACTTACTTAGCTGGCTTCTTGTATGAGTGTAATGTGTATGAGTAGTGTTTGTTAGTTATAATAAATAACGAAAACGGATTAGGCCGACTTTACTACTTACGTAATTGACCCAAGTGTATGATAACGGGTCGTGACATCATCTGCCTAGCTCTTGCGAGAGTCTAGGAGGTTCCCTGCGATCAGCCCAGTCCGGTAGACGGTCAGATGCATTAGTACCATTCTGCGTTGGTAAACGGGGACAGGGGCGAGGTTTGGGAATCCCTCGTGTCACAAAATAAGTATCATTAGTAATGACCTATCTCCTAATTAAAGATAATAAAAGGATTGAGTGTTGCATGTTGATTGTGTATGATGTGTGATTGTGCTTTTACCTTTATACTTATGCATAGAATGTTAGCTAACGGTTTTATACCGCTTGTAGATGCCTTGCAGGTTAAGACAGTTGTAGAGAGATCCGGAGGGAATGGTCAGCCGGGTCCACGTACTCAATTAGTTGGGGACGAGGTTGTCTTATATACTTCATATGCATCGTTTTAGTACTTTTGATTTGTAAGGCTGATACATATTTTTCATGTATATATTGTTTAAAGTTTTCAAATGTTTTTAATACTTTTGTGCCTTGTTGTAAGATCCTAGTAAAATTGTTGTCAAACTAAGGTCGGGACCCATTGTGAGGTCCTAACTAGTAGCTCCCCGAGTTCTTAGAATTTGGGGTGTTACACCGTCCCAAGGTATAGCCTTAGGATCTAACTATCTATTATCAGCTTCAAAGAGTCCTAGATACAAACTAGAAGAAATCCCCTTCTTCTCTCACTGTAGTCAATGCTACGATCTAGCTTCAACTCTTCACTTTGCTATAATAGCCTAGTTACTTCACAGAGTAACACACACTCGATTATAACACTCTTTTGATATGCCAATGTAGCTCTCGAGTTTTATCTCTCTCTAGGTGATAAAGCTTTTTAGAAAGAGAGAAAGAAAAACTATGTTTCGAAATGAAGATAACTTTAGATCGCTTGAACATTATAGATTTTTTTGTGCAGGCTTGTTATCTGTTCTCCAAATGCCATCTTCATTTATAATCTTCTATGGAGAGATCTTCTAGCCGTTGGAGAGATGATCGTTCGAAAATAATTCTTCTTCTCCATGGAGATCGCTTCCTGGTTAAGATGAGATAGACGTTGTAGATGTTCATCTCGTGAGAACACGTTGATCTCTCGGCTCATTAATCTTCTCGTTGATTGTTGTAAAAATCTTCAAATCCAGATTAGAGAATATTCGTGCTTTTCAGTTAAGGATCTTTGCAAGATCTTCTTTGTTGGTCGGTTTAGATCTTCACCTGATCATATATTCTCAAATCTTCTTGTTTGAGCAAATCTCTCGTGAAAGATCTTCTTTGTGATTTGAAATATTTTCGTTGTGCAACCTTGTCTTCCTTGTTTCTTTGGAATCTACTTCAGGGTTTCTGAGATCTTTTCGTTGTGCATCCTTGTCTTCCTTGTGCCCTTGAAATCCATTTCAAGGCCTTTAAAATTCTTTGACAAAACCTGCACTATATCCAAACCAACTAATCATCTCAAAATATAATAATTCATTGGTTAGTGTATCAAACTACTTCATTTGTGTTTAAGTCTTCCATCAGCAGCACCTGTAAAACCTTTATAATCAAGGTGGAGTTTTCAATCTCCCCCTTGATGGAAGACAACGCAACTATTTTAGTACCTGCATTTTTTTAGTTTTGCAATGAATATATATGAATATCAAAACCTAAAATGAAATATCAAATGTCGGATCACATTCATTTCTCCACCCTTGTCTTTCAACAAGGGAGAAATTTGGTTAAAGCGCGATTTTTAAAACGATTACAGACCCAAGAGTATTTCCACAAAAACCCATAAAAAGTTTTTCAAAAATAAGCCTTTGATATTAATATCAAGTTCCTTGACAGTCATGACATCTGGAGAGCTTCAGTTTTCTTTGTACCATTTGGATGAACTTCCTTTCCCATAATGCTCCTTCAAGCACATTTTCCTCCACCGATTTCGAGTATGAGTAAGGTCAAGTTCTTTGTAAGAAAGATTTGTTCCCCTCAGATCAGAATTTTTGTCATACTTTTTTACCACTTCAAATTCTTCAATAGTTAGAATGTCTGGATCCTCTGATGAAGGTTGGCGAATAGGTTTATCTTTGATAATCTTATGACACTATGTCATGACCTTTTCAGCATCCTTCGTGGTAGCTTGTCCATCTTCTTCTGATAAAGGCTTGATGCTATTGACAGTTGTAAGAGATAAAGCATTGACATGAAGCATTTGATTAATTTTCTGGTTCAGAATGCCCAGCAAATCCTATGTTTCATCCAATCGGTCAGTCACATTTTCTCGGAAGAAGACAAGATCTGATCTCAGAGAGTCTATCGCTCTTTCAACAGTTTCCCGACGCTAAACAGTAGTAAAATTTCATGTTGGTTGCTCCTTTAAAACCCATACTGTTCTAAAATCAACATGTGTCTTCTAAATTCCAATAGTTTCAAAGAATTCTTCATCCACTCCTCCACAAACAATATGTTGCACATCATCCGAATAATCAATAGAGAAATGCAGAAAGATTGTTGGAAGAAGATTTCCATATGGCGGGTGACTATCACTTAGAGAATTTATGACATTTACCATATGAGACAAAAATGATTTCCGGAAGATTTACTTTAAGCCCATTCATCACATGATATACAAACACCAGTAAAGCATTTGTCACCACATCTCTATTTTTTGATCCTGGGTACCACACATGTAACCAGGATAGCATAAATAATTCTAGCTTCAAGGGTTATACAAGGGATAGTGGGTTGTGGTGAAGCATTGGGTAAAATAAATTGTTCTTTAGCCAGTTGAATGGTTCTTGTAGGGGTAGGATGATCAAAGACATCATAGCGAGGAAAGCCAAAGATATCAGCAATAATCTCAGTAGTAATAGTAATTTTCTTACCATTGACAACTGAGTCCAAAACCCATTCTCCTCTTTCTCTTCTGGCGGTTAAGTTTGTGTAGAACTGCTTGGTTACTCGAGGGAAAGAAACTTTGCCTGGGTTTAGCATAATCCTAATAGAACTTGCTTGAATCACCTCGAGCCCTAGTAAAGATAAGCATGCAAATAGTTCATTGTGGACAGGCTCACACATTCATTCATGTCGGTCATCAAACTTTGTCAACCATTTCTTGGTTGTTGTTGAACTCCCAAACCAGTTTGACAGAATCCCCATCTTGGCAAAGATTTCTGCGTCATTAAGATAATCTAGAGAACTTGAGCTTGAATCGGATCCTGAGCTTGAATCTGAGTTCGAGTCGGATGAAATCTAAACTACTCTCTGTCTTTTGGAAGCAGATGATGTTGCTTCATCCACTAAGAATCTCTTAGATGCCATGAGAATTTTTGAGAGAAAGATGAAGAGGGTTTGTGAAAAACGAAAGAGTAAAGCAACGTGTTTTCAAAGGGAAAATGAAGCGGAAGAGATAAAGAAAGAAGAGAGGTGGTATTTAAGGGAAGAAGTCACATCAACGTACGATCACTAAGATATTGAAAAATTCAAGATCTTGGAAGAATCATTGTTGATTAAAATTCTTTCCATAAATTTTAGTACCCACTTTTTAGAATTCTTTGAATCTCAAAATAAGGACTTTTGAAATCCCTTTTAAAAAAAACTCTTAAAAAAATTAGATAATTGCATATCTAAAAGATATGAATTGCTAATTGATCCGTTTTTAATTTACCTTTTGAAATGTGTTTCAAGGCCCTTGAATTGTCTTTCAAGGCCCTTGAATTGCCTTTCAAGGCCCTTGAAAACATTAATTGGGCGGCATACGTAGGAACAAATAAACTCTTTTACTCCCCCTAGGTTAATGTTTCCTTGTTCAACATACCAAGCTCCAATCTAATGAAATTAAATTGTTCCTCAGGAAGAGGCTTGGTAAAGATATCTGCAAGATGCAAGTTAATAGATATAAAAGAAATCGAAACATCACCTTTCTCAACATGATCCCGTATGAAGTGATGCCTTACATCAGTATGCTTAGTCCTTGAATGCTGCACAGGATTTTTGGTTATCGAAATAGCACTAGTATTATCACATTTTATAGGAATACCTTTTAAATCAAAGCCAAGATCACAAAGTTCTTGAGCAATCCATAGAATTTGTGCACAACTGGCTCCCGCAGCTATATATTCAACTTCGGCTGTGGATAGGGCGACATAATTTTGCTTCTTGGAGTGCCAACTGATTAGGGATGACCTTAATAATTGGCAACATCCAGAAGTGCTTTTTCTATCGACCTTATAACCTGCAAAGTCTGCATCTGAATAGCCAACAAGGTGAAACGAGCTTTGACGTTGGTATCATAACCCTAGATCCTTAGTGTCATTGAGATACCGAAAGATTCTTTTCACATCTATCAAGTGTGACTCATTAGGATTAGCTTTAAATCTAGCACACATGCACACGCTAAACATAATGTCAGAACGACTAGTAGTTAGAGACAACAATGAACCTATCATACCTCGATACTCCTTTTATACTAAACTTTTGCCATCCTTGTCATGGTCAAGCGAAAGTTTTGAACTCATAGGAGTCTTTGCAATCTTAGATTGATCCATTTTGTACTTTTTAAGCAAGTCTTTAGTATACTTGCTTTGATTGATAAAAATTCCTTTCTTTTCTTGTGAAACTTGAAGTCCAAGAAAGAAATTAAGTTCTCCCATTAGGCTCATTTCAAATTCCGTGCACATAATATTTGAAAATTCCTTGGAAAGGGAATCATTAGTAGCACCGAATAATATATCATCAACTTAGATTTGTACTACTAGAATGTCGTTGCCTCTAGTTTTGATAAATAATGTTTTATCAATCAAACCTGTTTTGAATTTGTTTTCAAGAAGATATTTAGACAATCTTTCATACCAAGCTCTAGGAGCTTGTTTAAGACCATAAAGAGTTTTGTCTAATTTAAAAACGTGATCTGGAAATTCATCATTTTCAAAACCAGAAGGTTAAGCAACGTAGACTTCTTTTTCTATGAAGCCATTTAGAAAAGCACATTTTACATCCCTTTGAAAAAGTTTTATGTTCATAAAAGATGCAAATACAAGTAGCATACATATGGCTTCTAACCTGGCAACTGGAGCAAAAGTCTCCTCATAATCAATACCTTCTTCTTGGTTATAGCCTTGTGCTACAAGTCGTGCTTTATTTCGTATGACTTTGCCACTTTCATCCAACTTATTTAGAAAGACCCATTTCGTGTCAATGAAGGATTGGTGTTTTGGCCTTGAAGTAAGAGTCCAGACCTTATTTCTCTCAAATTCGTTGAGTTCATTTTGCATGGAAATGATCCAATCAGGTTCTTGAAGAGCTTGGACATAGTTATTTGGCTCGACAAGAGACACAAAGGCGGAGAAAGCATATAGATTGTTCACTTTAGATCGAGTTTGAACTCCAGCATTTTGATCTGAGATCACATTCTCTTGTGGATGATATGAATAGTGTTGAACTTTTCTTCGTTTGACATATGGAACAGATCCAGAAGGTTGAGCCTCATATGTTTGGCTAGATTTAGGTACCGTTGATATCTTACCCTTGGATCCAATCTCAAGGCCTTGAAGTTTAGTTTCAAGCCCTTGAAGCGGAGTTCAGTCATCACAATTTTCTGTTTCAAGGTCTTGAGGGTTTTCTTCGGTATCTTGAATCTTTTCCTGCATATTCTTTTCTTGATCTTTAGGATCTTCCTCTTCATCCAAATTATGATCTTCTCGTTGATTCAGATTTAGATCTGCAAAACTCTCACTCAAAGTACCATCATTGCTTCCATAAAAAATAATATGAATGCTTTCTTCAATAATTTTGGTACGTTTGTTATAGACACGACAAGTTTTGCTACTTGAAGCATATCCAATGAATATTGCTTCATCACTACGCGCATCAAATTTTCCAAGGTTATCTTTGCCATTCTTATGAACAAAACAAGTGCATACAAAGGGTTTGAAATATGAAATATTTGGTTTCCTTCCTTTAAAAAGTTCATAAGGAGTCTTCTTCAAGATAGGGCAAATTAAACATCTATTCAAAATTTAATTTGTAGTGTTTACTACTTCAGCCCAAAATTTTTTTGGCACATTGTTTTCTAAAAGCATCGTCCTAGACATATCATCAAGAGTGCAGTTCTTACGTTCCACAACTCCACTTTGTTGAGGAGTTCTAGTAGCTGAAAAGTTATGTGAAATACCATATTTTGCACAAAACAAATCAAACTTTATTTGATCAAATTCTCTACCATGATCACTTCTTATAGAAATGATTGGTAGATTTTTCAAAGTTTGTAGCTCCTTACATAATTTTGAAAACTCAATTAATGCTTCAGATTTTTCTAGTAGAAAAGAAATCCATGTGAAACGAGAGAAATCATCCACAATAACAAGGATGTACTGCTTGCCTTTGGGAGATTTGACACACATAGATCCACAAAGATCCATATGTAAAAGTTCGATGGGTCGAGAAAAACTTCTAACTTTCTTAGGTTTGAATGAACCTCTTGTTTGTTTACCTTGTGTACAAGCCTTGCATAGTTCATCTACCTTGAAATTTCAGTTTGGCAAACCACGTACCAAGTCCTTTGTAAGTAGCTTCTACATTGTGTGCATGCTTACGTTACCAAGTCTTCTATGCCAAAGCCTTGGATCATCAGTCAAGGCCTTTAGAAATTTTAGCTTAGTTCCTGAAACTTGGTTAGTACTCATGGAATAAACATTGTTACATCTAGGTGCAGTAAGCACAACTTCACCCGTTTTTTTGTCTTGAACCTCACATTTTTCTGAATCAAATAAAACTTTGTTGCCTTTATCAAATATTTTAGAAATACTAAGCAGATTATACTACAAACCGTCAACCAAATAAACATCATCAATAAAGTTAGATGAATTATAACATATTTTACCAATGCTAATAATGTCACACTTTCCTTTATCACCAAGCGTAATGGTTCCAGATAATTGCTTCTATAAAACCAAGAATAAAGAGCTTTTTCCACTCATGTGTCTTGAGCAACCACTGTCTAATATCCATTTATGCTCCTTTACCTTGGTGATATCCTGCAAAATAGCAAACATCAACCTTTCCGGGTCGACTAAATGGCATATTTTGGTCCATATTCAGGTTTTATCATGTTTGGTGGTCTAGTACGTTTAAGAAACCAGATTTGTTTGACCTGTTTCCTTAAACATAAAGGATAGGTGTTTCTAATAATATAAGGATCATTTCTTCTATAAGGACATGTAGATTTAACATGACTCCTTTCACAACAGTAAAAGCAAGTAGGCATATGAATACTTCATTTGGCTTTGACAAAAGTGGTGGTAGGTTTTCTAGGAAAGCTCCTATGATAACCTATACCATTTTTGTTAAGGGAGGACTGTTGTTCACCCATCATTCTCTCAAGATTATCTTTTGAACGAGTAAACTTAACAAGTGCAGCCTTCTGGTCTTGACACATCAAAGTTAGATCAACTTTCTCTTTCTCTAGATCGATATAGTTTCGACGAAGAGAGGAGAGGTTGCCTTTGAGAATCATGTTTTCTGATTCCAAGGCCTTGATATTGTCATCAAGGTCCACTTTTTCTGTGTTAAGATTTTCAATCTCCAAAGACATCTCATTTAGTTGGTTTTATTATTCAAGCAGCTTTTCTTTTAAAAAGTTTATCCTTATTCTATGTTCCTTGTCACATATGATAATATCTTTAAGAAATTGTTTCAGCTCAGATTCAGGTTGTGACATAATTGTACTTACCATATTGTCAACATATAGATTTGAATCTTCTTCATGATCGGCCATGAGACACAAGTTCGCTTGTTCTTTTTCGTCTTCTGATTCATTTGATGATTCTGAATCACTCCATGAAGCTACCATAGCTTTCTTCTTTTGATCATTTTTCTTGAAGTTGGTCCTCTTCTTTTGTGAAAAACCTTCACAAGATGATCTGTTTCACCACATCTAAAATAAGTCAGTACTCTAGTTTTCTTGTTAGAGTTAGAAAACTTACCTCGGGGTTTTGATGTTCGTGGATATTCTCTATTGTTAGCAGATTGTTTCTTTAACTTGAGAATTCTCGTGAGACCCTTAGAGATCATGGCAATTGCATCTTCTTCATCATCATAATCACTATCTTCCTCGTCTGATGGTAATTCATCCTTTCTTGATTTTAATTCCAAATTCTTGGAGTTGAATGGGAGCTATCCATCTTCTTCACCAAGAACCATTTCATGTGTGATGAGTTTTCCAAGGATGTCATCAAGAGGAAGAGTTGAGAGATTATGAGCTTCTTCGATAGTTGTCATCTTTGGTCCCCACTTAGCTTTAGGTAAGCTCCTTAGAACCTTCCTAACTTTCTCTTCATTTGTGAAGATCTTTCCTAGTGAGTCCAAGTTGTTCACAATCTCAGTGAATCTTGTGAACATTTTGTTACGCTAGAAAGGTAGCACAAAAAGCTTTACATTTATAAACTCGAACTAAAATCCTAAACTACCTAGCAAAACCCGTAATGTACGTATCGTTTTGTAGAAAGGAAGGTATTCTGAGGTTGAACACAAGGACTGAGGTGAAATCAAGTCATTCAATGATCAAAGATAGTGTAAATCTAAACTAAGATGAGATGAGGAATAAAGAAAGTGAAAAACACGATATTTTGGATGGTTTTGGGTGATCAAACAAGGATCACAAATATATCAACACAATCAAGCAACACAAACACACAGATAGAAGATAAGAGGTAAGAAAGCGGATTCTAGAGATTCGGAATGCCGATTATGACTATGGACTCATGCTTCTAAAGATCAAAGGAAAGTTGTAGTTGTTCAGAGTTGGGTGTTTCCCTAATGGGAGCAATTACAGGGTAAGTCTCATGCTCCACTAGTCTCGAAACTAAGGTCCTATTACCGGGTAAGTCTCAAGGAACCTAAGGACGGGAATTCTACAAAAACCGGCCACTACCTAAGGGTCAAACCCCTCCTTACCGGGTAAGTCTCGGAAAAGGTAAGTCATAGGCAACGATCCTAGCACACTCAATCCAATAGCGGCTTTTTTGGCTCACTACTACCTAGAGTTCATCATCTTATGTATCTAAGAGAGGAAATTACCGGGTAAGTCTCATCCCTCAAAAAGGTTGCTAACATTAGGTCACCCTAAGCTAGATTAAGCTCACCAAACACTAGGATTTCAACACATCTACATCATAACATCCAGATTCATCAATACAAGCACAACAGAGAGAATCACGGGTGGATCATGGAGACCACGGCCGTGGAACCATGAAGAACATTCCGTGATTCTCCACTGAGTTAGGGTTTCGAACACAAATCGATCCTAAGCTAACATGGAAGTCCATACAATCATAATCCAAAGCATAAACATCATTCCTTCACCCTAGAATCGCATGTATTCAGCCAACAACATACATTTCAAGATCAAACTTCACAAATAAAGCATGCTTGCAAATCATGGATAGATGATGAAGAATAATCTAAAGAAAAGACATTAAGAGCTAGAATAGAAGTTACCAATTCTTATAAAGACTCCAAGAGCTGTTCCAAGTTGTCAACAATGGAAACCTCACTCAAACCTCTCTAATCTAACTTTAAGATGAAAATCTACACTAATCTCTTCCAAGAACACCCACAATTGATGCTCGGAAGAGAGGCTACAATGGAGAAGTGTTTTGGGGAAGAAGCTAGGTCAAAAGAAGGAAGAGAATCCCTAGTTATAGGCTGCAAGATCATTTAAATACCCACCAAGAGCAAGAATCATCCAAAGAGATCGTGGGACACGTGTTAAGGTGGTCCAGACAGAAACCACGGCCAGATTCCACGGTCGTGGACGTGCCAGTGACCGTGGTTTTGCTCCAAAAACTCTCCTTGGATCATTTAGCCATGAGTTGGTGCAAGGCATGCACCAACTAGGTCCTATGTGTTCTCCTTTGCTCCTAGCTTGCTCCTTAACGAGTCCGGAAGTGTGCAATCATGAGGAATGATCCTCGAATGTGTCGATTGAGTCCAAAAGCTCCCCAAAATACCTACAAAACCGACAAAAGTCCGTATAGACGTCTATCTCGACAATATGCATGAATTAAGCGCAAACATCATGAACTAATGCCAAACCATGCATGAAAACCGGGAAAAACGATCTAAATGAATGCCTAAATTAACGTCATAAATCGTGTCATCAAAATACCCGTACTTAGCACTTGCTCATCCCCGAGCAAGGTCCAACTATAGGCTACGAGATGACATGATTTATGAATGCAGAAAAACGGAAAATTTTTTTTGAATGTGCTTCTAAAGATGGATCACCTTCATAGTGATGTTTCATGGCAATGGACAAGCAATCATTTACTAAATGAATGAAGGCACATAAAGACAATCAAACTTAAGTTGAAAGCATGGATGATAGCTAAAATTGATGAAGTCAAGATGATCATGAGAATATCCAATCTAGATCACTAAGTCATACACATAAGCAAATAGGTCTTAAGGACTTAAGAAAGAAGAGGCCAAGAAACGTGATGATAAGGTGGCAATTTTCTAAGGTCATGTGGTGCAAATCCTAGAAAGGAACTAAACAACCACAACTTCACATTTATACTTCATCCACCAAAGTGTATTTTTCTCTTTCTTTTCTTTTCCTTTTCATTTTCTTTTTCTTTCACTTATTTTTGAGACAATGGCATTCGTGTACAAAAGCCGAAACCTTGGTGATTAGCGGACCTCGGGATTTTTCCGAGGTGCCTCACACCGGGCACACTTACCAAGGCTCGTTAGGACATTCGGTTTATCCGACTTTGGCAAGGCAGAAACACCCGATCATGTGAATGGTGCCGAGTTACTCGTCATCAAAACCAAAGTCCCCAAACCTATATTTTTTTCTACACTTTCCACAACACATTTTCAACAACTTCATTCACAAAATTCAAACACCAACTTCACCACCCCATACTTGCTTTTCACACACTCAACACACTAGCATGCTCCTATTCCCGGATGGGTCAAAAGAGGTCAAATTTTAATATCAATTGAGGTGCTCAAACAACATGATCAAGATGAGAAGTAGAGGAAAATGAATTGCCTTAATCATTCCTAGATGATGTGCAAGCACTAGCATGTAATTTCGACCATCAATCCTCAATCCAATCAAGGCAAACATCATAATCACAATTAATACATAGGATTCAAGAGAAGTATTTCAAGTCCACATATGTGATAACACGATTTATGACTTAGTCATTCATGCATGGTTTAGTACTAGTTCACGACGTTTTGCACTCAATTCATGTACTTTTTCGAGATAGACGTCTACACGGGCTTGTGCGTTGCTTTGTAGGTATTTTGGGAGATTTAGGAGCTAAAACGATACGTTTGAGGATCGTTCGTCAAGATGACACATCCTCGGACGCATTAGGATGCAAATTAAGGGCTAAGAAGGACTCATGGAGCCTTGCCAACACTAGCCATGCACCAAATCACAACTTAATGATCCAAGGCGAAGTTTCTGCACATAATCACGGTTCTCTGACACTCCACGGCCGTGGAATCACCCGTGGATTTTGCAAGATTCTTGTGACAGCTGTGCCACGACTCTCATGGCCAGCTCATGCAAGTTTGTTATAAAAGTGGTCCTTCATGGGCTGTGAGAGATATCTTGGAGCAGCTCTCCATTATCCATGACCCTCTAACAAAAATATTCTCTCAACAAGAAGTCTTTCTAGGAAGGAAAGTGTCAAAGAGGAAGAAGAAGAGCTCCATTGAAGAGGAGGAGAAGAACACACACCATCACCACACTTGATAGTTTTGTATTGAAGAATTCCGGATTCTATTTCTAAGAGTTGTATGAATCATTTGAACCTTCTTTTGGAAGGATTGTGAGTTACTCTAATTCTATTTTCAGCTTGGTTTTGCTTTAGTTCACTTGTCCATCTCTCTTCCTTCATTATCTTGCAAATGGATGTCATGATTTTATGTTTGTTTGTTTCGATTTCTATTATGAACGTTGTAGGCTAAATTGATGTGGTTCTAGGGTAAGGAAAGGATGGTTATGGCTAGGGATATGATAGGACGGACTTAGATTTACCTTTGGATGAGTTGTGTGTATGAACGTAGCTGCTGTTAGAAATCACGGGTAGTTCTTGTCTGACCACGGCCGTGGTTTAGGTAGAACAAACCGTGATTTTCCCTGGCCCGATGGATCTTGTCTTAGATCTATAGAATGTTGAAATCCTAAGTGTTTGTTGAGTTTAATCTACCCTAGGGTGACCTAGTGTTAGTAACTAAGTGTTAGGAGAGACTTACCCGGTAATCCTTACTCTTAGATTCCAAAGATAACAACCCTTAGGTAGTGGTGAGCCTAATAATCCGCCATTGGATTAGGTGTGCTAGGATAGTTGTTTAGGACTTCCCTTTCCAAGACTTACCCGGTAAGGATAGGTTAGATCCCTAGCTAACAATCCGGTTTGTGTAGAATTCCTATCCCTAGGTTCTTAGAGACTTACCCGGTGATGAGACCTTAGGAGTGGACTAGTTGGACCATGAGACCTACCCGGTAATTGATCCCAATCTAGAAACGCTTAATCCCAACATATCTTAGTTAATCCAAGAAATGAATAGATAACTTGAGTCCTATGCCATAACCGGAACTTCCAACCCCTAGAATCCGTCTTTTCTTTCCTTGATCATTATCTTGTTTAGCTTGTTTATTTGTGTTGATTCTTAGTTTAGTTTGATTGTTTACTTGCATGAATTGTGATCTTTGATTGATCACCAAAAACCAACTAAAAACATTTGAGATTTTCATTTCTTTATTTCTTTCTTTTCTTTCAACCTAGATCCTTACTAAACTCAATCACAAATCGAATCAATTTCACCTTAGTCTTTGTGTTCGACCTCGGAATACTATCCCTTCTACAAACGACCCGTACACTGCGGGTTTCGCTAGGTAGTTAGGATTTAGTTCGAGTTATAAATTTAAAACCCATTTGCGCATCACGATCTTAGCGTAACAAGTTTTTGGCGCCGTTGCCGGGGACTAGGTCTAGATTGAGTCTATTTTGTGATTGTTTCTAGTATAGATCTTTCTTGTTGCTTTTGATCTCTTTTTGGTTTGTGTCTTTGCTTTTCAGGACATCTATTACTCTTTAGGTGTATGCGAAGATCTCGTGGCAAGGATTTAGCTCCATTCGATCCCGAACCGGAGAAAACCCTTAGATCTAGATCAAAGAGCATTCGAAAAGAGAAAGAGATGGCCAGTAGAAATCTCCAAGCTGAGTTGGATGAAGCCTTAGAGCAAATAAGGCTAAGAGATGAGCTCTTGGAGGAAGAAAGGAGACTTGCCAATGAGAGGCAAGAGGAAACTAGGAGGGAGATTGATGAGATTAGGCAAGCCCTTGTTCAAGGAGAGCTTAATCGCCGACAACCTCCACCTCCTCCACCACAACCGCAGCCGGCGGCTAATGTTAGGGTTGTGCCCATTGCCATTGAAGAACCACAAACCCTAGGGAGACGTATGGATCCGGCACAAAGAGCACACCGTCCGGGTGTGAACTTAGGAGATCCCGCAGCCCACAACTATGAGCTCCGCCCTCAAGTTCTACAAATGATCCGGCATAATCAATTTGGAGGGATGGAAGGAGAGTCTCCTCATCAACATTTGATGAATTATGAGATCTTGATGGAGACTCTTAGACCGCCAAGATTGGAGAGCAACAACCATAAGCTTAGGGCTTTTTCCTTCTCTCTTAAGGATAAAGCCTTAGCTTGGTATCAATCTATTCCACAAGGGCGAGTTGGTACTTGGGAGGAGATGACAACCGAGTTTTTGACTAAGTTCTTCCCGCCTTCCAAGACTACCGAGTTAAGAGGGAAGATCAATATCTTCGTGATGAAGGATAG
Organism: Fagopyrum homotropicum; assembly: GCA_033239125.1. Classification (NCBI taxonomy): domain Eukaryota; kingdom Viridiplantae; phylum Streptophyta; class Magnoliopsida; order Caryophyllales; family Polygonaceae; genus Fagopyrum; species Fagopyrum homotropicum. Next base: position 69,712,825 of record BSWB01000005.1, read on the forward strand.
AGAGAGTTTATTCAAGTCTTGGGAGAGGTTCAAAGATCTTCTCCTTGATTGTCCACACCATGGCATACCAAAAATTGAGCTATTGGAGATCTACTTCAAAGGACTTGATGAAGATAGCCAATTCAAGCTCCAATCTCTTTCCGGTGGGACATTTATGGAGAAGCATGTAGATGAAGCTTGGGAGTTTGTGGAGAAGCAAGCTCTAGTGATTGAGAAATACTCCCATAGGAAGAGTGAAGGAAGAAAGGCGGGAGCATATGAGGTGAGTGAAGTCACCATGAGCAATTTCAAGCTTGACGCCATCAACAACGAGTTGAAGTCCTTGAGGGAGTTGTGTGCTACAACTTTGAAGAACCAAGCAACTCCTCAAGTGCTTCCACAAGCCAACTTGTCTTCCAAGGAGGAGGATGTGAATTATATGGGAAGGGGCAACTTCAACAATTACCAAGGCCCAAGGAGTTTTAACAACAACCGGCAATTCAACAATTACCGGCCCAACCACAACCATCCCGGATTTTCTTAATCTAACCCGGATGGAGCCTTGAACCCTTCCTCCTCCACAAGCACAACACCACCATCAAGAGCTTCACAAGAACCTCCACCCGGATTTACTCAACCTCCAAAGGATAGAACCAAAATAATGTTTGAGCAATTGCTTGGAAGGTTGAGTGGTGTTGAGAGCACGGTGACTTCAATTTCTAAGGCTCAAAAGGTTTTGGAAGCACAAGTGTTCCAAAAAGCGGGTGAAGCCCATAGAGACCCGGGAAAGCTTCCCGGAAGAACCGAAGACAACCCAAGAGGCCAAGTGTTGGCTATTACAACGAGGAGCGGGTTGAGTATGAAAGATCCTTTGCCCAAGGACAATGCTAAGGGAAAGCAAGTAGTGGTAGAAGAGGGAAAGTTGCAAGAAGATGGAGGCAAGAGAAAGGATGTAGAGCCAACCTATGTGGCACCGCCTCCATACAAGCCACCACTACCGTTCCCACAATCAAGAGCAAGAGCTCGTTTAGACAATCACTTTGGTAAGTTCCTTGAACTAATGTCCAAATTACATATTAACATTCCGTTCATGGATGCCATTTTAGGAATGCCGGCATATGGCAAGTTTTTGAAGGAAATACTCTCCAACAAAAGGAAGTTGGAGGAGTATGGGGAGATAAGAATGACCAAGAGATCCTCGGAATTGATCCAAACAATGAAGGAGGAGATGCCTACCAAGCTAAGAGATCCGGGCTCTTTTTGTGTCCCAATTGGAGTGGGAGATGTGAAGTACGAGGCCCTTTGTGATCTTGGGGCGAGTGTGAGCATCATACCGCTTGCACTTTGTAACAAGGTTGGGCTAGGAGAGCCGAAACCGGTCAAGATGACCCTCTATATGGCGGATCGTTCTATCACTCATCCGGTTGGGATCTTAGAAGACATCCCGGTGCAACTAGGAGGATTCTATGTGTCGATTGATTTTGTAGTCTTGGACATTCCAGCGGACTATCCGGTTCCCATCATCTTAGGAAGACCCTTCCTAGCCACCTCCGGATGCCTAGTGGATTGCAAGAATGGAACTCTCTCCTTCAACATTGGAGAAGAGAACGTCAAGTTCAAGTTATCCACAATGACCAAAGGGCCAGCCCTTGATGAGGATGTCTTCAACATAGTCGAGCAAGAGGAATCTAGGGAAGTTGTGAGCTCGATCTTGATCAAGGATCCCTTGGAGAAGGTTCTTACCTTAAGTATGATGGAGTAAGGTGTTGAGGAGGCTTGCAATAGAGAGATCAAGGCCTTGGAAGCATTGGAAGAGGAGCCAAGAGTTGGATTTGAAAGCCACGAAGAGGTGTTGAACAACTGCAAGTTCCACGGTCGAGATTTATGTTCCACGGCCGTCAAACTTTCTAGACAACTCCGGGAAGCAAGCTTAGCAAGAACCACGGCCGTGGAAGTTGAGTAAACCGTGATTCCAGCCGTGGTTTTCCCTGGACCAGTCCTTGATGATGATCAAGCTTTTAGGAGCCATGAGGAGTCTTCATTTGCTTTAGATTCATCTCATCCAACCTTATTTGGATCATCTTCAACCGATAAAGGTCCTCCTCAACTTGAACTCAAACCCCTCCCCTCTCATTTGAAGTATGCATTTCTTGGTGAAAACTCTACATATCCTGTGATTGTTAATGCATGCTTAAGTGATGATGAACTTGCTAAGTTGTTGCATGAACTAAGATTGCATAGGAAAGCCATTGGCTACACTATTGATGATTTGGTTGGCATTAAGCCTTCTTTGTGCATGCATAAGATAATGATGGAAGATAACCACAAACCCTCTATTGAACATCAAAGGAGATTGAATCCTATAATGAAAGAGGTAGTCAAAAAGGAAATCATTAAGTTGCTAGATGCGGGAATTATCTACCCTATCTCGGATAGTAAGTGGGTTAGTCCCGTTCATGTAGTTCCTAAGAAGGGTGGGATGACCGTAGTAACTAATGAGAACAATGAACTAACCCCGACTAGGACGGTTATGGGGTGGAGGATGTGCATTGATTATAGGAAATTGTACATGGCCTCTAGGAAAGATCACTTCCCTCTCCCCTTCATTGACCAAATGCTAGAAAGGTTAGCTCAACACTCTCATTTTTGCTATCTAGATGGCTATAGTGGATTCTTCCAAATCCCTATCCACCCCGATGACCAAGAGAAAACAACCTTTACATGTCCATGGGGTACTTTTGCATATAGGAGAATGCCATTTGGGTTGTGTAATGCACCCGCCACCTTCCAAAGGTGTATGATGGCTATCTTTTCGGAATACATAGAAAATATCATGGTAGTATTTATGGATGATTTCTCTGTTTATGGTTCTTCCTTTGATAATTGCTTGACTAACTTGTCATTAGTATTGCAAAGATGTGAGGAGACAAATCTTGTCTTGAAATGGAAAAAATGCCACTTCATGGTAAGTGAAGGCATTGTGTTAGGACACTTGGTGTCTAACCGTGGCATTGAGGTTGATAGGGCCAAAATTGAAACGATAGAGAAGTTGCCGCCACCTACCTCGGTGAAGGGGGTAAGGAGTTTCTTAGGGCATGCCGGTTTTTACCGGAGGTTTATTCGAGATTTTTCTAAAATTTCTAAGCCTCTCACTAACCTACTAATGAAGGATGTTGATTTTGTCTTTTCCAAAGATTGTCTTGAGGCTTTTTGTAGGTTGAAGAACGCCTTGATCTCCGCACCTATCATGCAACCTCCCGATTGGAGTCTACCATTTGAGATCATGTGCGATGCAAGCGATGTAGCCGTAGGGGCTGTTTTGGGGCAAAGGAAAGAAGGGCGCACTCATGCTATTTATTATGCTAGCAAGACGCTAGATGATGCCCAACTCAATTATGCTACCACCGAGAAGGAGTTGTTGGCGGTGGTGTATGCATTTGAGAAGTTCCGCTCATACCTTGTTGGAGCGAAAGTCATAGTTTATACGGATCATGCTGCGATCCGTTATCTACTTACAAAGAAGGATGCCAAACCAAGGTTGATTCGGTGGATCCTTCGTCTTCAAGAGTTTGATTTGGAAATACGAGATAAGAAGGGATCCGAGAACTCCGTGGCGGATCACCTTAGTAGATTGCCTCCATTAGAGCTTGGAAGAGATGACATTCCAATTGATGACTCATTCCGAGATGAGCAATTACAAATGGTAGAGGAATGCTTGTTCCAAGTGTCTAGAGGAAATGAGCCATGGTATGCCGACATTGTGAACTACTTAGTGTGTGAGGAAGTGCCTCCCGGATTGACATATGCACAAAGAAAGAAGTTCTTCAACGATGTGAGGCATTACTATTGGAGTGAGCCACTCTTGTTCAAAAGAGGCCCGGATGGAATGTTTAGAAGATGCATACCGGAAGATGAAGTGGAGAGTGTGATCCGGCATTGTCACTCCTTACCATGTGGAGGCCATGCTAGCTCACACAAGACGTGTGCAAAGGTATTGCAATCCGGTTTTTATTGGCCTAACTTGTTTAAAGATGTGCAAGGTTTTGTAGCGGCATGTGATGCTTGCCAAAGGACGGGCAACATCTCAAGAAGGAATGAAATGCCCTTGAACAACATCCAAGAAGTCGAAATATTTGATGTGTGGGGTGTGGACTTCATGGGACCCTTCCCTTCTTCATGTGGCAATCTCTTCATCCTATTGGCGGTGGACTATGTGTCAAGATGGGTGGAGGCAATCGCCTCTCCTACAAATGATGCCAAGGTGGTGGTGCGGTTCTTCAACCGGGTGATCTTCCCTAGGTTTGGAACACCAAGGGTGATCATTAGTGACTCACAAGGTGGCAACACCTTACCATCCCCAAACTAGTGGCCAAGTAGAGATCTCCAACCGGGAGATCAAGGCCATCCTTGAGAAGACGGTGTCTAGGACTAGAAAGGATTGGGCTATGAGGCTCAATGATGCCTTATGGGCATATAGAACCGCCTTCAAGACACCGATTGGCACCACTCCTTACAAGTTAGTCTATGGCAAGTCTTGCCACCTTCCGGTAGAGATGGAGCATAGAGCTTATTGGGCCATTAAGTGGCTAAATTTTGATCTCAAGGCGGCGGGAGAAAAGAGATTGCTTGAATTGAATGCCCTCGAGGAGATCCGGTTGGACGCTTATGAGAATGCCCGGATTTACAAGGAGAGAACCAAAAGATGGCATGACAAGAAGATCACCCCCAAGGAGTTGAGTGAAGGATATCTTGTCCTTCTCTTCAACTCAAGGCTAAGGCTCTTTCCCGGAAAGCTCAAATCAAGATGGACCGGGCCATATGTGGTGAAGAAGATCTTTTCCCATGGAGCTATTGAGATAGGAGGGGAACATTGTGGGAACTTCAAGGTGAATGGGCACCGGTTGAAGAAGTATATCCCGGGAGCTCCGGTGGAGATAATTGCCCCGCTTCACCTAGAGTAGACGCCCCCGAGTTTGGTCAAGCTAATGACCTTAAAGAAGCGCTTGGTGGGAGGCAACCCATTGGTAACATTTTTCCTTTCTTGATTTGCTTTTGTTTCTAGATTTTCCTATCTTTGTGTGTTTTGTCTACTTTGTGTGTGTTTTTTCTACTTTGTGTGTGTGCTAGAACATTAGTGGCATTGGAAGCCTTGCTTGACATAGGAATGATGATGATGAACCCCTCATCAATTATGGGTGGAGCGGACGCGGAACTTGGACGGCTAGCGGTGCCTAGCGCGGGTCCCGAAGCTTTGATGGATGCTTAAGAGCTCTCTACCATGGTTGATAGGACCATCAAACATCAATTCGCTATTGAACAATCCCGAATACCATAGCAAACAATTTTTACATTATGAGAACCTTCTTTCACTCTCTTTACTTGTATACCACATTGGGGACAATGTGTTTCTAAGTATGGGGTGGGGTTTGCATGATCCTTTGCATGATGAGCATCTAGGATAGTTTAAAATCTTCACATGTCTTGCATTGTACATACTTAAATCGAAAATACCATAAAAATCAGAAAATTTTAAAAATTTTGTGCTTTCTAGGCTTGGATATGACCCTAATGATGAATCTTGTCTTGTGAATTGGCTATGGATGGCCTCATGTGTTAGGATTAATGAACGCATATGTGGACTTGAAGTACTTCTCTTGAAATTCTATGAATGATTTGTGACCATGATGTTTGCCTAGAAAGGATTGAGTAGTGAAAATCGAAATTACATGATAGTTCTTGCATACCATCTAGGAATGAATGAGGCAATTCATCTTTCTCTACTTCTCATCTTAATCATGATTGCTTGAGCACCTCAATCGAGATAAATTTGACCTCTTTTAACCCATCCGGGAATAGGAGCATGCTAGTGTGTTGATGTGTGCAAAAAGCAAGTGTGGGGTGAAGTTGTTGATGAAAAGAATATCATGCATAAAATGCTGAATTTGTTTTGAATGTGTAGCCAAAAATATAGGCTTGGGGACATTGGCTTAAATGACAAGTAACTCGGTACACTTCACATAATCGGGTGTTGGTGCCTTGCCAAAGTCAAATGAACTAATAGCCCTAACGAGCTTTGGTATGTGTGCCCGGTGTGGATGCACCTCGAAAACTAAGAAAAAGCCCGAGGACGGCTAATCACCAAGGTTTCGGCTTTTGTACACCAATGCCATTGTCTCAAAAATAAGTCAAAGAAAAAGAAAAGAAAGAAAAGATAGAGGAAAATATACACTTGAGGGAAGTTGATCGAGGACAAGATTGTGGAGTTAGTTCCGTTCCCGGATTAGCATCACATAACCTAGAAATCCCCACCAAATCACTACATTTCTTGGCCCTTTTACCTCACAAGACCTTATGACCTATTTGCATGTTTGCAAGACTTAGTGCTTTAGATTGGATGTACTCTTGATCTTCTTGACTTCTTCGTCTTTACATTTCATGCATACTTTTGAGTTAAGTACAATTGTCTTTCCATGTCTTCATTTGTTTGAATGCATGATTGCTTGTCCTTGCCATGAACATGACTTTGAAGGTGATCCAATAATAGAAGCACAAACCCAAAAAGATTTTGCCATTTTTCTGCATACATAAATCATGTCATCTCTTAATCTATAGTTGGGAATTTGCTCGGGGACGAGCAAACCTTAAGTATGGGGTATTTTGATAACACGATTTATGACTTAGTTTTAGCGTAACATTTAGATAGATTTCTTACTCATTCATGCATGGTTTAGCACTAGTTCACGACGTTTTGCACTCAATTCATGTACTTTGTCGAGATAGACGTCTACACGGGCTTGTGCGTTGCTTTGTAGGTATTTTGGGAGATTTAGGAGCTAAAACGATACGTTTGAGGATCGTTCGTCAAGATGACACATCCTCGGACGCATTAGGATGCAAATTAAGGGCTAAGAAGGACTCACGGAGCCTTGCCAACACTAGCCATGCACCAAATCACAACTTAATGATCCAAGGCGAAGTTTCTGCACAGAATCACGGTTCTCTGACACTCCACGGCCGTGGAATCACCCGTGGATTTTGCCAGATTCTTGTGACAGCTGTGCCACGACTCTCATGGCCAGCTCATGCAAGTTTCATGGGCTGTGAGAGATATCTTGGAGCAGCTCTCCATTATCCATGACCCTCTAACAAAAATATTCTCTCAACAAGAAGTCTTTCTAGGAAGGAAAGTGTCAAAGAGGAAGAAGAAGAGCTCTATTGAAGAGGAGGAGAAGAACACACACCATCACCACACTTGATAGTTTTGTATTGAAGAATTCGGATTCTATTTCTAAGAGTTGTATGAATCATTTGAACCTTCTTTTGGAAGGATTGTGAGTTACTCTAATTCTATTTTCAGCTTGGTTTTGCTTTAGTTCACTTGTCCATCTCTTTTCCTTCATTATCTTGCAAATGGATGTCATGATTTTATGTTTGTTTGTTTCGATTTCTATTATGAACGTTGTAGGCTAAATTGATGTGGTTCTAGGGTAAGGAAAGGATGGTTATGGCTAGGGATATGATAGGACGGACTTAGATTTACCTTTGGATGAGTTGTGTGTATGAACGTAGCTGCTGTTAGAAATCACGGGTAGTTCTTGTCTGACCACGGCCGTGGTTTAGGTAGAACAAACCGTGATTTTCCCTGGCCCGATGGATCTTGTCTTAGATCTATAGAATGTTGAAATCCTAAGTGTTTGTTGAGTTTAATCTACCCTAGGGTGACCTAGTGTTAGTAACTAAGTGTTAGGAGAGACTTACCCGGTAATCCTTACTCTTAGATTCCAAAGATAACAACCCTCAGGTAGTGGTGAGCCTAATAATCCGCCATTGGATTAGGTGTGCTAGGATAGTTGTTTAGGACTTCCCTTTCCAAGACTTACCCGGTAAGGATAGGTTAGATCCCTAGCTAACAATCCGGTTTGTGTAGAATTCCTATCCCTAGGTTCTTAGAGACTTACCCGGTGATGAGACCTTAGGAGTGGACTAGTTGGACCATGAGACCTACCCGGTAATTGATCCCAAACTAGAAACGCTTAATCCCAACATATCTTAGTTAATCCAAGAAAGGAATAGATAACTTGAGTCCTATGCCATAACCGGAACTTCCAACCCCTAGAATCCGTCTTTTCTTTCCTTGATCATTATCTTATTTAGCTTGTTTATTTGTGTTGATTCTTAGTTTAGTTTGATTGTTTACTTGCATGAATTGTGATCTTTGATTGATCACCAAAAACCAACTAAAAACATTTGAGATTTTCATTTCTTTATTTCTTTCTTTTCTTTTAACCTAGATCCTTACTAAACTCAATCACAAATCGAATCAATTTCACCTTAGTCTTTGTGTTCGACCTCGGAATACTATCCCTTCTACAAACGACCCGTACACTACGGGTTTCGCTAGGTAGTTAGGATTTAGTTCGAGTTATAAATTTAAAACCCATTTGCGCATCACGATCTTAGCGTAACAATATGCATAAATCCATTCAACACACAAGACCATCCATAGCCAATTCACAAGACAATCTCATCATAAGGGTCATACCCAAGCTTAGAAGCACTAAAAATTTTTAAATTTTTCGATTTTTTGAATTTTTGAAATGTATATGTACAATGCAAAAACATGATAAGAAACTTGTGACAATAAAACGAAACTATCCTAGATGCGATCATGACATGCTAAGAATCATGAAAACCTCACTCCATACTTAAAAACACATTGTCCCAATGTGCAAATCAAGTAAAGAAGAGTGAAAGAGGTCCTCACAATGTAAAAATGTAGTGTCTTCGGTATTTGGGTTAACTCATGTGGAGTGGTGGTGATGGATGATCGATCAAGCATGGTAGAGAGCTCTTCAAAGTCATTACTACGTCGAGACCCGCGCCAAGGTGTATGCGAGATCGGAGCTCTTCCATCCAACAAAGACACCTCAAACCGTCCAAGTCTTACGTCCGCTCCACCCATGGTTGAAAACGGGATCATCTTCATCAACTCGCCTTGCAAGGCTTCCTCATTACCTAAAATCTACCACACAAACACAAAACACAAAAACACACAAAAACAAAAACAAAAGCAAAAGAGAAAAGGGAAAGAGTTGTACCAATGGGTTGTCTTCCATTAAGTGCTTCTTTTAGGTCATTAGCTTGACCAAACTTCGTAGATATGTCAATCCACCTCGAATACCATGGTTTGATTGAGGAGTCCAAGCAACCATCTTTTACTGGAATCCATGATGACAAGCAAGGGCCACTTGATGCCCAAATATACCTTAAGTTCTCTCTTTACCGGTGAGTAGTAGACTCCTTTATCACCGCTTCCTTGATGATAGTATGGAGTTGCAACCATTGGTGCCACCCTAAACTTAGGCAATTTGTACTTCGCGGTCACACCGGTGAAACGCTTGTCATCCTCATCCTCTATGATCCGAAGAAAGCCGATTCTTGGAAAGAATCCTTCATTGAAGTGCTCCATAACAATCATGGATCCATCATGCTTGCCCCCTTCATTCAAATTGGTAGATTCCTTAGGAAAGGGACTCCAATCTTCGTATGTACTCCGGGTAAGCAAGAAAGGATTGGAAGGGTTGAAGTTAGCTTAGGATTCTCTTCGACAGAGCTTTCCACGGTCAAATCCACGGGCGTGGAAGTGCCAGATAGGCCGTGGAAGTCTATGCTTTCTTCCTCCCTCGTGAGCTCTTCAAGTATGATTCCAGGGTTGATGGCAAGGATGTCTAGGGGTGAGAGCACTTCATTGCACTCCTCCAAAGGTGAAGGAGGTGAAGGTAAGCCTTGAAGGATGGTAGGATCTCCTAGCATAAGAGCATTCCTAATCTCCTCAATCTCCCTCCTCATTTGTTCCTCTCTCTCGAAATTCAATCTTCTTTCATCTTTCAGGGCCAAATCCCTTATCCTCACTTGCTCCCAAGCTTCATCCAACTCTTCTTGAAGTTCCTTAATGATCATGGTTGATTCGGGCAATTCTTGGATCTCCTCGTGGTGAACCTCCTCTTGATGACATACTTCCGCTTCAAGCTCCATGTGGGAACTTGAAATGGAAGCAAGGTTGCTTTCTAGATCATCCATCTTCCTCAACATTTCTTCTAGCATTGATTCCACTCGATCATTATGAGGTTGATGGTGAGGTTCCTCATGAGGCAATGTAGTCATGTGAGCTTGATCATGGGACTCATGATAGGCATTAAACTCCTCCCAATACTCAAACTCATCATGGAGAGGTCCTAGATCTTGGCTTTCCATCCACTCCTCATACTCCATTTTGTCAAGGTCGTCTTGGAAGTACAATCCGTCCATGGCAAACATGAAAAGGCAAAGACTAAAACAATATAAGATCAAAAGTAACAAGAAAGATAAACACTAAAAGCAATCAAAATCAAATGACTTAATCTAGACCTAGTCCCTGGTAACGGCGCCAAAAACTTGTTACGCTAGAAAGGTAGCACAAAAAGCTTTACATTTATAAACTTGAACGAAAATCCTAAACTACCTAGCGAAACCCGCAGTATACAGATCGTTTTGTAGAAAGGAAAGTATTCCGAGGTCGAACACAAGGACTGAGGTGAAATCAAGTCATTCAATGATCAAAGATAGTGTAAATCTAAACTAAGATGAGGTAAGGGATAAAGAAATTGCAAAACACGATATTTTTGGATAGTTTTGGGTGATCAAACAAGGATCACAAATATATCAACACAATCAAGCAACACAAACACACAAACACACAGATAGGAGATAAGAGGTAAGAAAGTGGATTCTAGAGATTCGGAATGCCGATTATGACAATGGACTCATGCTTCTAAAGATCAAAGGAAAGTTGTGGTTGTTCGGAGTTGGGTGTTTCTCTAATGGGAGCAATTACCGGCTAAGTCTCTTGCTCCACTAGTCTCGAAACTATGGTCCTATTGCCGGGTAAGTCTCAAGGAACCTAAGGACGGGAATTCTATACAAACCGGCCACTACCTAATGGTCAAACCCCTCCTTACCGGGTAAGTCTTGGAAAAGGTAAGTCTTAGGCAACGACCTAGCACACTCAATCCAATAACGGCTTTTTTGGCTCACTAGTACCTAGAGTTCATCATCTTATGTATCTAAGAGAGGAAATTACCGGGAAAGTCTCATCCCTCAAAAAGGTTGCTAACATTAGGTCACCCTAAGCTAGATTAAGCTCAACAAACACTAGGATTTCAACACATCTACATCCTAACATCCAGATTCATCAATACAAGCACAACAGAGAGAATCACGGGTGGATCATGGAAACCACGGCCGTGGAACCATGAAGAACAGGCCGTGATTCTCCACTGAGTTGGGGTTTCGAACACAAATCGATCCTAAGCTAACATGGAACTCCATACAATGATAGTCCAAGGCATAAACATCATTCCTTCACCCTAGAATCGCATCTATTCAGCCAACAACATACATTTCAAGATCAAACTTCACAAATAAAGCATGCTTGCACGTCATGAATAGATGATGAAGAATAATCCAAAGAAAAGACATTAAGAGCTAGAATAGAAGTTACCAATTCTTACAAAGGCTCCAAGAGCTGTTCCAAGTTGTCAACAACGGAAACCTCACTCAAAACCTCTCTAATCTCACTTTAAAATGAAAATCTACACTAATCTCTTCCAAGAACACCCACAATGGGTGCTTGGAAGAGAGGCTACAATGGAGAAGTGTTTTGGGGAAGAAGCTAGGTCAAAAAGAAGGAAGAGAATCCCCAACTACAACCTGCAAGATCATAAAAATACCCACCAAGAGCAAGAGTCATCCAAAGAGATCGAGGGATACGTGTTAAGGTGGTCCAGACAGAAACCACGGCCAGATTCCACGGGCGTAGAAGTGCCTGTGACCGTGGTTTTGCTCCAAAAACTTTCCTTGGATCATTTAGCCATGAGTTGGTGCAAGGCATGCACCAACTAGGTCCTATGTGTTCTCCTTTGCTCCTAGCTTGCTCCTTAACGAGTCCGGAAGTGTGCCATCATGAGGAATGATCCTCGAATGTGTCGATTGAGTCCAAAAGCTCCCCAAAATACCTACAAAACCGACAAAAGTCCGTGTAGACGTCTATCTCGACAATATGCATGAATTAAGCGCAAACGTCATGAACTAATGCCAAACCATGCAAACAAACCGGGAAAAAAGATCTAAATGAATGCCTAAATTAACGTCATAAATCGTGTCATCACATTTCTTTGACTGTTTCATTTGGATTCATCTTGAATAGCTCGTATTGTCTGAGTAAGATGATAATCTTTGTTTCCTTGACTTGACTTGTTCCTTCTTAACTGACAACGAGTTTGTCCCATATTTCCTTTGCACTCTTGCATGATGAGATGCGGTTGAATTCATCGGCCTCTAATCCCCAGTAGAGTAGGTTCATTGCTTTGTAGTTCTTTGACACACTATCCATTACAGCTTGTGTGAAGTCAGGTTTTTTCTTTGAACTTGGACACCTTCAACAGTTGTAGTAGGGACTTTGGGGCCATTTTGAACAATGCTCCATAGTGCCATGTCCTGATCAATAATGAACATACGGATGAGTGCTCTCCAATGAGCAAAGTTTTTGCCACAGAAGAGTGGTGGTCGAGATGAGGATTCATGATTAGTCTCACTGATGGTTAAATCAATATACGTGAGTCTAGCTCTGATATTAATTGAAGAACCGGAATAAAAGGTTACAAGATACTCTAGAAGGGGGGTTGAATAGAGTATGGGAACTTTTCGCAAAACCAATCTCAAGGCCTTGAAATCAATTTTAAGGGCCTTGATGTCGATCGCAATTCGTTTCGAAACTTTGATTCCAAGGGCTTTGAAACAACTTTCAAGGGCCTTGACTTTGAAGTCCTGCAAACCAAAGTTAGTCACAATAAACAAGATATGGTGCGGAATGTAAAAAATCGACACAAGGATATGTTTACGAAGTTCGGCTCTAAATAGCCTACTCTCCGTCCTAAGGTATAGCCTTAGGATCTAACTATCTATTATCAGCTTCAAAGAGTCCAAGATACAAACTAGAAGAAATCCCCTTCTTCTCTCATTGTAGCCAATGCTACGATCTAGCTCCAACTCTTCACTTTGCTATAATAGCCTAGTGACTTCGCAGAGTAACACACTCGAGTCTAACACTCTTTAGATATGCCAATGGAGCTCTCGAGTTTTATCTCTCTCTAGGGGATAAAGCTTTTTAGAAGGAGAGAAAGAAAAACTATGTTTCGATATGAAGATAACTTTGGATCGGTTGAAGACTATAGATATTTCTGTGCAGGCTTGTTATATGTTCTCCAAATTCCATCATAATTTATAATCTTCTATGGAGAGATCTTCGCGACATTGCAGAGATGAACGTTCGAAGATAATTCTTCTTCTCCATGAAGATCGCTTCCTGGTTAAGATGAGATAGACGTTGTAGATCTTCATCTCCTGAGAACACGTTGATCTCTCGGCTCCTTAATCTTCTCGTTGATTGTTGTAACAATCTTCAAATCCAGATGAGAGAATCTTCATGCTTTTTGGTTAAGGATCTTTGTAAGATCTTCTTTGTTGGTCGGTTGAGATCTTCACCTGATCATATCTTCTCAAATCTTCTTGTTTGAGCAAAACTCTCATGAAAGATCTTCTTTGTGATTTGAAATCTTTTCGTTGTGCAGCCTTGTCTTCCTTGTTTCTTTGGAATCTACGTTAAGGTTTTGAGATCTTTTCATTGTGCATCCTTGTCTTCCTTGTGCCCTTCAAATCCATTTAGAGGCCTTTGAATTCTTTGACAAAACCTAGACTAAATCCAAACCAACCAAGCATCTCGAAATATAATAATTCATTGGTTAGTGTATCAAACTACTTCATTTGTGTTTAAGTCTTCCATCAGCAGCACCTGTAAAACTTTTATAATCAAGGTGGAGTTTTCAGAATGAAATGCCTCTCATCAACATTCAAGAGGTTGAGATCTTCGACGTATGGGGAGTAGACTTCATGCGACCTTTCCCATCATCTTATGGAAACCAATACATACTTCTAGTTGTGGATTATCTTTCTAGATGGGTTGAAGCAATCGCTTCTCCTACTAATGATGCCATGGTGGTAGGGAAGTTCTTCAATAGAACGATCTTCCCAAGATTCGGGACTCCCCGAACCATTATCTGTGATGGAGGAATGCATTTTATAGCCCGTATGTTCGAAACTCTATTGTCTAAGTATGGGGTTACCCACAAGATTGCCACTCCTTACCATCCTCAAACAAGTAAACAAGTGGAGATATCAAATAGAGAAATCAAGAGCATCTTAGAGAAGACCGTTTCAAGAACAAGGAAAAATTGGTCACTCAAGTTAGATGATGCACTTTGGGCATACCGAACCACTTTCAAGACTCCCATAGGAACGACACCTTACAATCTCCTTTATGGGAAATCTTGTCATCTTCCGATTGAGCTAGAACACAAAGCGCATTGGGCAATCAAATGGCTTAACTTTGACTTGAAAGAAGCTGAAGAGAAACACTTGCTGGACATAAATGAGCTCGAAGAGCTCCGTTTCAACGCATACGAAAATGTGAGGATCTACAAAGAAATAACGAAGAGATGGCACCATAAGCATATCGTTCCAAAGGAGCAGAAAAATGGAGACCTTTTCCTTCTTTACAACTCAAGTCTTCGTTTATTCCCACGTAAACTCAAATCCCGATGGTCCGGACCTTTTCTAATAAAAAACATTTATCCTAATCGTGCAGTTGATATTTGGAGCGAGAAGACGGGAAATTTAAAAGTCGGCGGACACCGCTTAAAGAAATACACACCAGAGCTGCCGGTAGAGGACATTGCTCCTACCCTTCTCGAATGATCATTGGAAGGAGATAGGTCCAGCTAGCGACCTTAAATCAAGCGCTTCTTGGGAGGCAACCCAAGGTTATTCTATGTCCCTTTTCTTTTTCTTTTTAGTTTGGATTAGTTTGTTTTCTTTTTCGTTGGTACGCTCCGGGTTTTTCTCGTGTTGTGATGACAAAAATTAGGCACAAACCACAAAGGAGGAACTTATGATCGAAGTTTTGAAGGAAGGAATCAACAAAAGTTCATCAAAAGGAAAAACAGAGAAAAATCGGATGACTCTGCTCGGGGATCGGTCGATCAGGGAGAAAAAGAAGAATTAATTTGAGTCGATTTGGAAAAAGTCGTAGCTTGAATCGAATGAAAAATCGGACCACCCAGAAAATCGGTCGATTTTTGCTATGTTCATGACGGATTGCACCGAGATCAACCCGATGAAGAAAGACCGACCCCCGGAAATCGTCCGATTTTCTTCAGCAAAGTCAGAAATATAAAGGCTTTTCTTTCCTTCTTCTTTCTCACAACTCATCACTCCTTCCCTTATTATTCCCTTCGAGAAAACGGCCGTCAAGCACGCCTCTCTCTCAAATCTTCATTCCTTAAGCATTTTCGCTCATTCTTGAGTCAAAACCGCAGCCCTCGATGAGACAAAGAAGGTTGGAGCAGTTCTCAGCTTGGAAAATCGATGAATTGCTCGGATTTCAAGTTTTGAGTTCCACAAACACTAAATTTTCAATTCCTTAGATCCGGTCTTTTGAAGAGTTTGTTTGCTGATTCTATAGAGCTAGGAAGTTTAGAAACTGTTGTTGGAGTGTTTTGGTGTTGCATGTTTGAAAAATCTGTTGCAGAATCAAACGATTGATCGAAACAACGATAAATCGAGTCATTGCCCAAGAAAATCGACCAATTTCCCTTAAGAACATCCCGATTTTTGCTCTATTTTGATGGATAGGGTTCTTAGATCGACCAAAAACTTGTTTTCTTGCAAGGCATCCTCATCCCAACCTCCCCTCAGCACCTCAGCAACCCCCTCAAAGAGTCCCCACCATCCAAGAGAAATTTAAACGCCGTTACGAGCGTGTTTTAGCTCGCTCCATCATAGCACCTTGCTACATGGAGCTGGATGAGCTCAATGTTCTACATATTAGGGAAGATCTTGACTGGATTATAGAGAAGACCAGGCTGATTAAATTTGTGCAAATAAGAGAGGATGCATATGTGGAGATATCCCATGAATTCCTTAGCTCCTTCAGCCATGACCCAAACATTAGAAAGGTGACCTTTAGGGTGATGAACAGGAATTATAACTTTGATATTGGAGTGTTCGGAAATTTCTATGGCTTCTCGATCTCTCATGCAGGCACATTTCTCCCTGGAGTAAAGACCGTTGAGTTTTGGGAGACTATCTCCATTGGGCAATACGAAGGCGACAAATGGAGGCCCGGTAATTCAAAGGAGAAGAGCATGTACAATCTCACCTTCATGATTCTCACCGGATCTTGAACGAGTCTATGTTTGCAAGGACGGAGACTCCACAAAAGGTACAAGCTAACGAGCTCTTCATCGTTTATTGTATGACTGAGGGGACGGTTCCGGACTATGCTACTATGTTATGGGACTACTTGGCAAAGATTGCGAACAAATCCGGCGGCCACATTTGTGTTGAAGGACTTGTCACTTACGTGGCAAAGGCATTAATGGTGGACATTTTGGCGTCTAGAGGAGTCATGATTCCGAGAGAAGTCATGATTCCGAGAGGACGAGGAGAGCCGCATGTAGCCATTCCTTGGGATAGACAGCCCAAGGAGATCCTTTGGAAGCCACACTACACATTTAAGAATGTCTACTATTGGAAGGAAGGATTCGAGCATTTCAGTGATGGGGAGTTTACTGAGGACGAGGGTGGAGATGTTGAAGATGAAGGAGGAGACACTGAGGAGTATCCCACCGACACACAAGCTCTAGATGGAGGCATGCTCGAGTTAAGAGGAGACAGAGGGGACACCGAGGTTCTAGACACTGACCAGGAGGGAGGACCGACTAGACCAGTAGATGATGATGACACAGGGGACGAGCATATGGCAGAGGTTGATCTATTTTTCTAGCCTCCACAAGAGATGACACCTAGACCACCCCGCCGGTCATTCTCCCGGCGACGTCGAGCCCAGCCACAAACCGATGACTCCAGCTTCGGCACCCGGATGGACGCATTGACTAGAGAGTTCGAAGAGTTCTGGACTGAAGTATGACGTCGCCACTCATCCTATGACGGCCAGTGGAGCAACCTCTACTATCACACTTTCGGCCATTTCTATGATCCATCCGCTCCAGTGTATCCACCACATCCACCACCACAGTAGGACTGAGAGACTCACCTTTTAAATTGTAAGTATTTTTCTCCTTTTCTATACTTGAGTTTTCACATTAGGGACAATGTGAGATTTAAGTATGGGGTGGGGGTACTTACAATCCTTTATCATCTTGTCACATGTCTACTTTCATTGCATTTGCACTTTGAGATTTCGGGTTTGCAATAACTCTTGTCACACGTTTCATTTTCGGACTTTGCATTGCATTGCATCCATTATTAAAAAAGATAAAAAAATTTCAAAAAATTTCTACTTCTAAAAACGGATATGACCTCAATGATGATAATTATGTTGTAAAAATGGCAAAGAGAGTTTTGTATGTTAACGTATAGCTCTGGCAATTATGGACATTCATCCTTTACTTGAACAATATGTTTGATTTGTATGATATTTGATGTTTTGATAGGATTAGGGAATAATAATTGAAACCAGCAAATAAGTTCTTATACATCATGACGGAATGACTAAGGCGCTTCATCATTTTCTTCTTCTTCATATCCACTTTTAGCACCTCATATGTATAATTGCATCCCGTTACCTTTTCCGGGAATTAGGAAGCATGCTAGTGTGAAGTGTGATGCGTTGTGAAGTTGTTACAAAAGTGTAATGTGTTAAAGTATAGAAAATAGGGTTTGGGACGTCAGTCATGATGATGATGATGAAAACTTCACCTTGTTTATAATGTTTTACAGGTGTTTATGATGGAAGACTTAACACCAATGTAGTAGTTGGATATACTATCAATGTATTGATTATATTGTCTAGATGCTTGGTTGGTTTGAATTCAGTGCAGGTCTTATCGAATGTCAAATGGCCTTGATATAGACGTCAAGGGCCTTGAAATATCACTCAAGGACACAAGGAAGATAGCGTTACAAAGGAACGATCTCAAAGGCCCTGGAGTTATATAGTTGCACGACAAAACAAGGATTCAAATGCAAAGAAGATTTTCCAGGAACGAATTGCTCAACAGAAAGATTTTAGGGAATATTTTTTCAACCAAAGATCTCAACCGAAAATTAGAGAATCTTTTCAGAAGATTTTCTAAAATAGAAAAGCGTCAAAATATCTTCTCTTTTGGTTCAACAGAGAACGAGAAGATTAAGTAGTTAAGGATTCGACATGTTCTCAGGACTTGAAGATTTGCAACGTCTACCTTATCTCGAAACAAGAAGCGATCTTCATAGAGAAGAAGATTCATCTTCAAACGGTCATCTCTCCAACGGCTAGAAGACCTCTCCATAGAAGAGTATAAATGAAGATGGTAATCGAAGAAGAAAAAATGACACAAGCATATACGGAAAACATATTTACATCATCAAGCAACCTAATAATCTTCATTCATTGTTTTTCTTTCTCTCATTTACGCAAAAGCTTTATCTCCTTAGAGAGAGAAAACACAATAGCTCCATTGGAAGATCTAAATAGTGTTATACTAGAGTGTGTGTTACTCTGCATAGCAACTAGGCTATTATAGCTAGGTTGAGAGTTTGAGCTAGATCGTAGCATTGGCTACAGTGAGAGAAGAAGGGGATTTCTTCTAGTTTGTGTTTAGGACTCTTTGAAGCTTATAATAGATAGTTAGGTCCTAAGGCTATACCCTGAGACGGAGAGTAGGCTATTTAGAGCCGAACTTCGTAAACATATCCTCGTGTCAATCTTTTACATTCCGCACTATATTTTGCTATTGTGACTAACTTTGTTTTTGCAGGAGCACGAAGTCAAGGCTCTTGAAAGTTGTTTCAAAGCCCTTGAAATCAAAGTTTCACTAAGAGGACAGATTAACATCAAGGCCCTTGAAAGGAGTTTGTTACGCTAAGATCGTGATGCGCAAATGGGTTTTAAATTTATAACTCGAACTAAATCCTAACTACCTAGCGAAACCCGCAATGTACGGGACGTTTGTAGAAGGGTTAGTATTCCGAGGTCAAACACAAAGACTAAGGTGAAATTGAATCGATTTGTGATTGAGTTTAGTAAAGACCTAGGTTGAAAGAAAAGAAAGAAATAAAGAAAAGAAAATCTCAAATGATTTTGGTTGGTTTTTGGTGATCAATCAAAGATCACAATTCATGCAAAGTAAACAATCGAACTAAGCTAAGAATCAACACAAATAAACAAGCTAAACAAGATAATGATCAAGGAAAGAAAAGACGGATCCTAGGGGTTGGAAGTTCCGGTTATGGCATAGGACTCAAGTTATCTATTCATTTCTTGGATTAACTATGATATGTTGGGATTAAGTGTTTCTAAATTGGGATCAATTACCGGGTAGGTCTCATGTCCAACTAGTCCACTCCTAAGGTCTCATTACCGGGTAAGTCTCTAAGAACCTAAGGATAGGAATTCTACACAAACCGGATTGTTAATTAGGAGTCTAACCTATCCTTACCGGGTAAGTCTTGGAAAGGAAAGTCCTAAACAACTATCCTAGCACACCTAATCCAATGGCGGCTTATTAGGCTCACCACTACCTAAGGTTTGTTATCTTTGGAATCTAAGAGCAAGGATTACCGGGTAAGTCTCTTCTAGCACTTAGTTACTACACTAGGTTACCCTAGGGTAGATTAAACTCAACAAACACTTAGGATTTCAATATTCTATAGATCTAAGACAAGATCCATCAAACCAAGGAAAATCACGGTTTGTTCTACCTAAACCACGGCCGTGGTCAGACAAAAACTACCCGTCATTTCTAACAGCATCTATGTTCATACACACAAGTCATCCAAAGGTAAGTCTAAGTCCGTCCTATCATAGCCCTAGCCATAACCATCCTTTCCTTACCCTAGAACCACATCAATTTAGCCTACAACGTTCATAATAGAAATCGAAACAAACAAACATAAAATCATAACATTCATTGCAAGATAATGAAGGAAAAGAGATGAACAAGTGAACTTAAAACAAAACCAAGCTAAAAATAGAATTAGAATAACTCACAATCCTTCCAAAGGAAGGTTCAAATGACTCATACAACTCTAGAAATAGAATCCGGAATTCTTCACTACAAAAATCTATCAAGGTGTGGCAATGGTGTGTGTGTTCTTCTTCTCCTCTTCAATGGAGCTCTTCTTCTCCTCTTTGACACTTTCCTTCCTAGAAAAACTTCTTGTTGAGAGAATATTTTTGTTAGAGAGTCCTAGAAAATGGAGAGCTGCTCCAAGATATCCTTCACAGCCCATGAAGGACCACTTTTTATAACAAACTTGCATGAGCTGGCCATGAGAGTCGTGGCAAAGCTGTCACAAGAATCTGGCAAAATCCACGGGTGATTCCACGGCCGTGGAGTGTCAAAGAACCGTGATTCTGTGCAGAAACTTCGCCTTGGATCATTAAGCTGTGATTTGGTGCATGGCTTGTGTTGGCAAGGCTCCATGAGTCCTCCTTAGCCTTTAGCTTGTGTCCTAATGAGTCCGAGGGTGTGTCATCTAGATGAACGATCCTCAAACGCATCGTTTTAGCTCCTAAATCTCCCGAAATACCTATAAAACACGCACAAGTCCGTGTAGACGTCCATCTCGGCAAAATACATGAATTGAGTGCAAAACGTCGTGAACTAGTGCTAGACATGCATGAATGAGTGAGAAATTTATCTAAATGTTACGCTAAAACCTAGTCATAAATCGTGTTATCAAAATACCCCATACTTAAGGTTTGCTCATCCCCGAGCAAATTCCCAACTATAGACTAAGAGATGACATGATTTATGTATGCAGAAAAATGGCAAAATCTTTTTGGGTTTGTGCTTCTATTATTGGATCACCTTCAAAGTCATGTTCATGGCAAGGACAAGCAATCATGCATTCAAACAAATGAAGACATGGAAAGACAATTGTACTTAACTCAAAAGTATGCATGAAATGTAAAGATGAAGAAGTCAAGAAGATCAAGAGTACATCCAATCTAAACCACTAAGTCTTACAAACATGCAAATAGGTCATAAGGTCTTGTGAGGTAAAAGGGCCAAGAAATGTAGTGATTGGGTGGGGATTTCTAGGTTATGTGATGCTAATCCGGGAACGGAACTAACTCCACAATCTGGTCCTCGATCAACTTCCCTCAAGTGTATATTTTCCTCTATCCTTTCTTTCTTTTCTTTTTCTTTGACTTATTTTTGAGACAATGGCATTGGTGTACAAAAGCCGAAACCTTGGTGATTAGCCGTCCTCGGGCTTTTTCTTAGTTTTCGAGGTGCATCCACACCGGGCACACATACCAAAGCTCGTTAGGACTATTGGTTCATTTGACTTTGGCAAGGCACCAACACCCGATTATGTGAAGTGTACCGAGTTACTTGTCATTTAAACCAATGTCCCCAAACTTATATTTTTGGCTACACTTTTCACAACAAATTCAGCATTTTATGCATGATATTCTTTTCATCGACAACTTCACCCCACACTTGCTATTTGCACACATCAACACACTAGCATGCTCCTATTCCCGGATGGGTTAAAAGAGGTCAAATTTATCTCGATTGAGGTGCTCAAGCAATCATGATTAAGATGAGAAGTAGAGAAAGATGAATTGCCTCATTCAATCCTAGATGGTATGCAAGAACTATCATGTAATTTCGATTTTCACTACTCAATCCTTTCTAGGCAAATATCATGGTCACAATTCATTCATAGAATTTCAAGAGAAGTACTTTAAGTCCACATATGCGTTCATTAATCCTAACACATGAGGCCATCCATAGCCAATTCACAAGACAAGATTCATCATTAGGGTCATATCCAAGCCTAGAAAGCACAAATTTTTTTTTTTTTTTTTTTTTAAATTTTCTGATTTTTATGGTATTTTCGATATTTAAGTATGTACAATGCAAGACATGTGAAGATTTTAAACTATCCTAGATGCTCATCATGCAAAGGATCATGCAAACCCCACCCCATACTTAGAAACACATTGTCCCCAATGTGGTATACAAGTAAAGAGAGTGAAAGAAGGTTCTCACAATGTAAAAATTGTTTGCTATGGTATTCGGGATTGTTCAATAGCGAATTGATGTTTGATGATCCTATCAACCATGGTAGAGAGCTCTTAAGCATCCATCAAAGCTTCGGGACCCGCGCTAGGCACCGCTAGCCGTCCAAGTTCCGCGTCCGCTCCACCCATAATTTATGAGGGGTTCATCATCATCATTCCTATGTCAAGCAAGGCTTCCAATGCCACTAATGTTCTAGCACACACACAAAGTAGACAAAACACACACAAAGATAGAAAAATCTAGAAACGAAAACAAAACGAAAAAGAAGAAAAAAATGTTACCAATGGGTTGCCTCCCACCAAGCGCTTCTTTAAGGTCATTAGCTTGACCAAACTCGGGGGCGTCTACTCTAGGTGAAGCGGGGCGATTATCTCCACCGGAGCTCCCGGAATATACTTCTTCAACCGGTGCCCATTCACCTTAAAGTTCCCACAATGTTCCCCTCCTATCTCAATAGCTCCATGGGGAAAGATCTTCTTTACCACATATGGCCCGGTCCATCTTGATTTGAGCTTTCCGGGAAAGAGCCTTAGCCTTGAGTTGAAGAGAAAGACAAGATCTCCTTCACTCAACTCCTTGGGGATGATCCTCTTGTCATGCCATCTTTTGGTTCTCTCCTTGTAGATCCGGGCATTCTCATAAGCGTCCAACCGGATCTCCTCGAGGGCATTCAATTCAAGCACTCTCTTTTCTCCCGCCGCCTTGAGATCAAAATTTAGCCACTTAATGGCCCAATAAGCTCTATGCTCCATCATTACCGGAAGATGGAAAGACTTACCATAAACCAACTTGTAAGGAGTGGTGCCAATCGGTGTCTTGAAGGCGGTTCTATATGCCCATAAGGCATCATTGAGCCTCATAGCCCAATCCTTTCTAGTCCTAGACACCGTCTTCTCAAGGATGGCCTTGACCTCTCGGTTGGAGATCTCCACTTGGCCACTAGTTTGGGGATGGTAAGGTGTTGCCACCTTGTGGGTCACCCCATACTTAGCCAAAAGCGCCCCAAAATTCCTATTGGTGAAGTGCTTTCCTCCATCACTAATGATCACCCTTGGTGTTCCAAACCTAGGGAAGATCACCCGGTTGAAGAACCGCACCACCACCTTGGCATCATTTGTAGGAGAGGCGATTGCCTCCACCCATCTTGACACATAGTCCACCGCCAATAGGATGAAGAGATTGCCACATGAAGAAGGGAATGGTCCCATGATGTCCACACCCCACACATCAAATATTTCCACTTCTTGGATGTTGTTCAAGGGCATCTCATTCCTTCTTGAGATGTTGCCCGTCCTTTGGCAAGCATCACATGCCGCTACAAAACCTTGCACATCTTTAAACAAGTTAGGCCAATAAAAACCGGATTGCAATACCTTTGCACACGTCTTGTGTGAGCTAGCATGGCCTCCACATAGTAAGGAGTGACAATGCCGGATCACACTCTCCACTTCATCTTCCAGTGTGCATCTTCTAAACATCCCATCCGGGCCTTTCTTGAACAAGAGTGGCTCACTCCAATAGTAATGCCTCACATCGTTGAAGAACTTCTTTCTTTGTGCATATGTCAATCCGGGAGGCACTTCCTCACACACTAAGTAGTTCACAATGTCGGCATACCATGGCTCATTTCCTCTAGACACTTGGAACAAGCATTCCTCCACCATTTGCAATTGCTCATCTCGGAATGAGTCATCAATTGGAATGTCATCTCTTCGAAGCTCTAATGGAGGCAATCTACTAAGGTGATCTGCCACGGAGTTCTCGGATCCCTTCTTATCCCGTATTTCCAAATCAAACTCTTGAAGAAGAAGGATCCACCGAATCAACCTTGGTTTGGCATCCTTCTTTGTAAGTAGATAACGGATCGCAGCATGATCCGTATAAACTATGACCTTCGCTCCAACAAGGTATGAGCGGAACTTCTCAAATGCATACACCACCGCTAGCAACTCCTTCTCGGTGGTAGCATAATTGAGTTGGGCATCATCTAGCGTCTTGCTAGCGTAATAAATAGCATGAGTGCGCCCATCTTTCCTTTGCCCTAAAACAGCCCCAACGGCTACATCGCTTGCATCGCACATGATCTCAAATGGTAGACTCCAATCCGGGGGTTGCATGATAGGTGCGGAGATCAAGGCGTTCTTCAACCTACAAAAAGCCTCAAGACAATCTTTGGAAAAGACAAAATCTACATCCTTCATTAGTAGGTTAGTGAGAGGCTTAGAAATTTTAGAGAAATCTTGGATAAACCTCCGGTAAAAACCGGCATGCCCTAAAAAACTCCTTACCCCTTTCACCGAGGTAGGTGGCGGCAACTTCTCTATCGTTTCAATTTTTGCCCTATCAACCTCAATGCCACGGTTAGACACCAAGTGTCCTAACACAATGCCTTCACTTACCATGAAGTGGCATTTTTCCCAATTCAAGACAAGATTTGTCTCCTCACATCTTTGCAATACTAATGACAAGTTAGCCAAGCAATTATCAAAGGAAGAACCATAAACAGAGAAATCATCCATAAATACTTCCATGATATTTTCTATATATTCCGAAAAGATAGCCATCATACACCTTTGGAAGGTGGCGGGTGCATTACACAACCCAAATGGCATTCTCCTATATGCAAAAGTACCCCATGGACATGTAAAGGTTGTTCATTGTTCTCATTAGTTACTACGGTCATCCCACCCTTCTTAGGAACTACATGAACGGGACTAACCCACTTACTATCCGAGATAGGGTAGATAATTCCCGCATCTAGAAACTTAATGATTTCCTTTTTGACTACCTCTTTCATTATAGGATTCAATCTCCTTTGATGTTCAATAGAGGGTTTGTGGTTATCTTCCATCATTATCTTATGCATGCACAAAGAAGGCTTAATGCCAACCAAATTATCAATAGTGTAGCCAATGGCTTTCCTATGCAATCTTAGTTCATGCAACAACTTAGCAAGTTCATCATCATTCAAGCATGCATTAACAATCACAGGATATGTAGAGTTTTCACCAAGAAATGCATACTTCAAATGAGAGGGGAGGGGTTTAAGTTCAAGTGAAGGAGGACCTTTATCGGTTGAAGATGATCCAAATAAGGTTGGATGAGATGAATCCAAAGCAAATGAAGACTCCTCATGGCTCCTAAAAGCTTGACCATCATCAAGGACTGGTCCAGGGAAAACCACGGCTGGAATCACGGTTTGCTCAACTTCCACGGCCGTGGTTCTTGCTAAGCTTGCTTCCCGGAGTTGTCCAGAAAGTTTGACGGCCGTGGAACATAAATCTCGACCGTGGAACTTGCAGCTGTTCAACACCTCTTCGTGGCTTTCAAATCCAACTCTTGGCTCCTCTTCCAATGCTTCCAAAGCCTTGATCTCTTCATTGCAAGCCTCCTCAACACCTTCCTCCATCATACTTAAGGTAAGAACCTTCTCCAAGGGATCCTTGATCAAGATCGAGCTCACAATTTCCCTAGATTCCTCTTGCTCGACTATGTTGAAGAGATCCTCATCAAGGGCTGGCCCTTTCGTCATTGTGGACAATTTGAATTTGATGTTCTCTTCTCCAATGTTGAAGGAGAGAGTTCCATTCTTGCAATCCACTAGGCATCCGGAGGTGGCTAGGAAGGGTCTTCCTAAGATGATGGGAACCGGATAGTCCGCCGGAATGTCCAGGACTACAAAATCAATTGGCACATAGAATCCTCCTAGTTGCACCGGGATGTCTTCTAAGATCCCAACCGGATGAGTGATAGAACGATCCGCCATATAGAGGGTCATCTTGACCGGTTTCGGCTCTCCTAGCCCAACCTTGTTACAAAGTGCAAGCGGTATGATGCTTACACTTGCTCCAAGATCACAAAGGGCCTCGTACTTCACATCTCCCACTCCAATTGGGACACAAAAAGAGCCCGGATCTCTTAGCTTGGGAGGCATCTCCTCCTTCATCGTTTCGATCAATTCCGAGGATCTCTTGGTCATTCTTATCTCCCCATACTCCTCTAACTTCCTTTTGTTGGAGAGTATTTCCTTCAAAAACTTGCCATATGCCGGCATTCCTAAAATGGCATCCATGAACGGAATGTTAATATGTAATTTGGACATTAGTTCAAGGAACTTACCAAAGTGATTGTCCAAACGAGCTCTCGCTCTTGATTGTGGGAACGGTAGCGGTGGCTTGTATGGAGGTGGTGCCACATAGGTTGGCTCTATATCCTTGCTCTTGCCTCCATCTTCTTGCAATCTTCCCTCTTCTACCACTACTTGCTTTCCCTTAGCATTGTCCTTGGGCAAAGGATCTTTCATACTCAACCCACTCCTTGTTGTAATAGCCAACACTTGGCCTCTTGGGTTGTCTTCGGTTCTTCCGGGAAGCTTTCCCGGGTTTCTATGGGCTTCACCCGCTTTTTGGAACACTTGTGCTTCCAAAACCTTTTGAGCCTTAGAAATTGAAGTCACCGTGCTCTCAAGACCACTCAACCTTCCAAGCAATTGCTCAAACATTATTTCGGTTCTATCCTTTGGAGGTTGAGTAAATCCGGGTGGAGGTTCTTGTGAAGCTCTTGATGGTGGTGTTGTGCTTGTGGAGGAGGAAGGGTTCAAGGCTCCATCCGGGTTTGAGTAAGAAAATCCGGGATGGTTGTGGTTGGGCCGGTAATTGTTGAATTGCCGGTTGTTGTTAAAACTCCTTGGGCCTTGGTAATTGTTGAAGTTGCCCCTTCCCATATAATTCACATCCTCCTCCTTGGAAGACAAGTTGGCTTGTGGAAGCACTTGAGGAGTTGCTTGGTTCTTCAAAGTTGTAGTACACAACTCCCTCAAGGACTTCAACTCGTTGTTGATGGCGTCAAGCTTGAAATTGCTCATGGTGACTTCACTCACCTCATATGCTCCCGCCTTTCTTCCTTCACTCTTCCTATGGGAGTATTTCTCAATCACTAGAGCTTGCTTCTCCACAAACTCCCAAGCTTCATCTACATGCTTCTCCATAAATGTCCCACCGGAAAGAGATTGGAGCTTGAATTGGCTATCTTCATCAAGTCCTTTGAAGTAGATCTCCAATAGCTCAATTTTTGGTATGCCATGGTGTGGACAATCAAGGAAAAGATCTTTGAACCTCTCCCAAGACTTGAATAAACTCTCTCTATCCTTCATCACGAAGGCATTGATCTTCCCTCTTAACTCGGTAGTCTTGGAAGGTGGGAAGAACTAAGTCAAAAACTCGGTTGTCATCTCCTCCCAAGTACCAACTCGCCCTTGTGGAATAGATTGATACCAAGCTAAGGCTTTATCCTTAAGAGAGAAGGAAAAAGCCCTAAGCTTATGGTTGTTGCTTTCCAATCTTGGCGGTCTAAGAGTCTCCATCAAGATCTCATAATTCATCAAATGTTGATGAGGAGACTCTCCTTCCATCCCTCCAAATTGATTATGTCGGATCATTTGTAGAACTTGAGGGCGGAGCTCATAGTTGTGGGCTGCGGGATCTCCTAAGTTCACACCCGGACGGTGTGCTCTTTGTGCCGGATCCATACGTCTCCCTAGGGTTTGTGGCTCTTCAATGGCAATGGGTGCAACCCTAACATTAGCCGCCGGCTGCGGTTGTGGTGGAGGAGGTGGAGGTTGTCGGCGATTAAGCTCTCCTTGAACAAGGGCTTGCCTAATCTCATCAATCTCCCTCCTAGTTTCCTCTTGCCTCTCATTGGCAAGTCTCCTTTCTTCCTCCAAGAGCTCATCTCTTAGCCTTATTTGCTCTAAGGCTTCATCCAACTCAGCTTGGAGGTTTCTTCCGGCCATCTCTTTCTCTTTTCGGATGTTCTTGGATCTAGATCGAAGGGTTTTCTCCGGTTCGGGATCGACTAGAGCTAAATCCTTGCCACGAGATCTTCGCATACACCTAAAGAGTAATAGATGTCCTGAAAAGCAAAGACACAAACCAAAAAGAGATCAAAAGCAACAAGAAAGATCTACACTAGAAACAATCACAAAATGGACTCAACCTAGACCTAGTCCCCGGCAACGGCGCGCCAAAAACTTGTTACGCTAAGATCGTGATGCGCAAATGGGTTTTAAATTTATAACTTGAACTAAATCCTAACTACCTAGCGAAACCCGCAGTGTATGGGACGTTTGTAGAAGGGTTAGTATTCCGAGGTCGAACACAAAGACTAAGGTGAAATTGAATCGATTTGTGATTGAGTTTAGTAAAGACCTAGGTTGAAAGAAAAGAAAGAAATAAAGAAATGAAAATCTCAAATGATTTTGGTTGGTTTTTGGTGATCAATCAAAGATCACAATTCATGCAAAGTAAACAATCGAACTAAGCTAAGAATCAACACAAATAAACAAGCTAAACAAGATAATGATCAAGGAAAGAAAAGACGGATCCTAGGGGTTGGAAGTTCCGGTTATGGCATAGGACTCAAGTTATCTATTCATTTCTTGGATTAACTATGATATATTGGGATTAAGTGTTTCTAAATTGGGGTCAATTACCGGGTAGGTCTCATGTCCAACTAGTCCACTCCTAAGGTCTCATTACCGGGTAAGTCTCTAAGAACCTAAGGATAGGAATTCTACACAAACCAGATTGTTAATTAGGAGTCTAACCTATCCTTACCGGGTAAGTCTTGGAAAGGAAAGTCCTAAACAACTATCCTAGCACACCTAATCCAATGGCGGCTTATTAGGCTCACCACTACCTAAGGTTTGTTATCTTTGGAATCTAAGAGCAAGGATTACCGGGTAAGTCTCTTCTAGCACTTAGTTACTACACTAGGTTACCCTAGGGTAGATTAAACTCAACAAACACTTAGGATTTCAATATTCTATAGATCTAAGACAAGATCCATCGAACCAGGGAAAATCACGGTTTGTTCTACCTAAACCACGGCCGTGGTCAGACAAGAACTACCCGTGATTTCTAACAGCAGCTATGTTCATACACACAAGTCATCCAAAGGTAAGTCTAAGTCCGTCCTATCATAGCCCTAGCCATAACCATCCTTTCCTTACCCTAGAACCACATCAATTTAGCCTACAACGTTCATAATAGAAATCGAAACAAACAAACATAAAATCATAACATCCATTGCAAGATAATGAAGGAAAAGAGATGAACAAGTGAACTTAAAACAAAACCAAGCTAAAAATAGAATTAGAATAACTCACAATCCTTCCAAAGGAAGGTTCAAATGACTCATACAACTCTAGAAATAGAATCCGGAATTCTTCACTACAAAATTCTATCAAGGTGTGGCAATGGTGTGTGTGTTCTTCTTCTCCTCTTCAATGGAGCTCTTCTTCTCCTCTTTGACACTTTCCTTCCTAGAAAAACTTCTTGTTGAGAGAATATTTTTGTTAGAGAGTCCTGGAAAATGGAGAGCTGCTCCAAGATATCCTTCACAGCCCATGAAGGACCACTTTTTATAACAAACTTGCATGAGCTGGCCATGAGAGTCGTGGCACAGCTGTCACAAGAATCTGGCAAAATCCACGGGTGATTCCACGGCCGTGGAGTGTCAGAGAACCGTGATTCTGTGCAGAAACTTCGTCTTGGATCATTAAGTTGTGATTTGGTGCATGGCTTGTGTTGGCAAGGCTCCATGAGTCCTCCTTAGCCTTTAGCTTGTGTCCTAATGAGTCCGAGGGTGTGTCATCTAGATGAACGATCCTCAAACGCATCGTTTTAGCTCCTAAATCTCCCGAAATACCTATAAAACACGCACAAGTCCGTGTAGACGTCCATCTCGGCAAAATACATGAATTGAGTGCAAAACGTCGTGAACTAGTGCTAGACATGCATGAATGAGTGAGAAATTTATCTAAATGTTACGCTAAAACCTTGTCATAAATTGTGTTATTAGAGTTTCAAGGCCTTGATTTTTGGTTTGCGAAAAGTTCTCATACTCTATTCATTCCCCGTCTTCTAGAGTATCTTTTAACTTATTTATTTTACCTACCGGTTCTTGAATTGGTATCATAGCTAGACTCACGTTTATTGATTTAACCATCAGTGAGACTAATCATGAATCCTGTAGGTGATGGTGGATTTGCTCAAGGAAGATCCTCATCTCGACCACCACTCTTCTGTGGCAACAACTTTGCTCATTGGAGAGCACTAATGCGTATGTTCATTATTGACCAGGACATGGAGCTTTGGAGCATCATTCAAAATGGACCTAAAGTTCCAATGACAACGGTTGAAGGTGTCCAAGTCCCAAAGAAGGAAGCTGACTTCACACAAACTGACCTGGACAGCGTATCAAAGAACTACAAAGCAATGAACCTACAATATTGCGGATTAGATGCCAATGAATTCAATCGCATCTCATCATGCAAGAGTGCTAATGAAATATGGAACAAGCTTGTTGTCACTTATGAAGGAACAAGTCAAGTTAGGAAAACAAAGATTAGCATCTTCCTCAGACAATACGAGCTAATCAAGATGAATCAAAATGAAACAGTCAAAGAAATGTTCACTATATTCATTGAGATCGTGAACAACCTGGACTCACTAAGAAAGATCTTCACAAATGAAGAGAAAGTGAGGAAGGTTCTAAGGAGCCTACCTAAAGCCAAGTGGGGACCAAATATGACTACTATTGAAGAAACTCAGAATCTCACAACTCTTCCTCTTGATGACCTACTTGGAAAACTAATCACACATGAAATGGTTCTTGGTGAAGAAGATGGAGAACTCCCATCCAACTCCACGAATTTGGCATTAAAATTAAGAAGAGATGAATTACCATCTGATGAAGAGGATAGTGATGACGATGATGAAGAAGATGCAATCGCCATGATTTCTAAGGGTCTCACAAGAATTCTCAAGATTAAGAAACAATCTGCTAATAGAGAATATCCACGAGCATGAAAACCCCGAGGTAAGTTTTCTAACTGTAATAAGAAAACGAGGGTACGAACTTTTTTTGAATGTGGTGAAACAGATCATCTTGTGAAGGATTGTCCACAAAAGAAGAGGACCAACTTCAAGAAAAATGATCTAAAGAATAAAGCTATGGTTGCTTCATGGAGTGATTCAGAATCAACAAATGAATCAGAAGACGAAAAAGAACAAGCAAACTTGTGTCTCATGGCCGATCATGAAGAAGATTCAAATCTGTATGTTGACAATGTGGTAAGTACAATTATGTCTCAACCTGAAATTGACCTGAAACAATTCCTTAAAGATATTATCATATGTGATAAAGAACATAGAATAAGGATAAATTCTTTAAAAGAAAAGCTTCCTGAACAAGAAAAACAACTAAATGAAATGTCTCTGGAAATTGAAAATCTTAACATATAAAAAGTAGACCTTGATGACAATATCAAGGCCTTGGAATCAGAGAACCTGATTCTCAAGGACAACCTCTCCTCTCTTCATTGAAACTATATTGATCTAGAGAAAGAGAAAGTTGATCTAACTTTGACGTGTCAAGACCAGAAGGCTGCACTTATTAAGTTTACTCGTTCAAAAGCTAATCTTGAGGGAATGATGGGTGAACAACATTCCTCCCTTAACAAAAATGGTATAGGTTATCATAGGAGCTTTCCTAGAAAACCTACCACCACTTTTGTCAAGGCCAAAGGAAGCATTCATATGCCTACTTGCTTCTACTGTTGTAAAAAGGGTCATGCTAAATCTACATGTCCTTATAGCAGAAATGATTTATATATCATCAGAAACACTTATCCTTTATGTTTAAGGAAACAAGTCAAACAAATCTAGGTTCCTAAAGGTACTAGACCACCAAACATGATCGAACCTGAGTATGAACCAAAATATGCCATTTGGTCGACCCGGAAAGGTTGATGTTTGTTGTTTTGCAGTATATCACCAAGATAAAGGAGCACAAATGGATATTAGATAGTGGTTGCTCAAGACACATGAGTGGAAAAAGCTCTTTATTCTCAGATTTAAAGAAGCAATCATCTGGAACGATTACTCTTGGTGATAAAGGAAAGTGTGACATAATTGGTATTGGTAAAATTTGCTATAATTCATCTAACTTTATTGATGATGTTTATTTGGTTGATGGTTTGAAATATAATCTGCTAACTATTTCTCAAATTTGTGATAAAGGCAATAAAGTCATGTTTGATTCAGATAAATGTGAGGTTCAAGACAAATTGACAGGTGAAGTGTTTCTTACTGCTCCTAGATGTAATAATGTTTATTCAATGAGTACTAACCAAGTTTCAAGAAGTAAACTAAAATGTCTAAAGGCTTTGACTGATGATCCAAGACATTGGCATAGAAGACTTGGTCACGTAAACATGCACACCATGCAGAAGCTACGTACAAAAGATTTGGTACGTGGTTTGCCAAACCAAAATTTCAAGGTTAATGATATATGGAAGGCGTGTACACAAGGTAAACAAACAAGAGGTTCATTCAAACCTAAGAAGGATGTAAGTTCTTCTCGACCCATTGAACTTTTACGCATGGATCTTTGTGGACCTATGCGTGTCAAATCTCCCAGAGGCAAGGAGTACATCCTTGTTATAGTGGATGATTTCTCTCGTTTCACATAGATTTCTTTTCTACGAGAAAAATCTGAAGCTTTATTTGAGTTTTCAAAATTGTGTAAGGAGTTACAAACTTTGAAAAACCTACATATTGTTTCTATAAGAAGTGATCATGGAAGAGAATTTGATCAATTGAAGTTTGATTTGTTTTGTGCAAAATATGGCATTTCACATAATTTTTCAGCTCCTAGAACTCCTCAACAAAATGAAGTTGTGGAACATAAGAACCACACTCTTGGGGATATGTCTAGGACAATGCTTTTAGAAAAAAATATGCCAAAACGTTTTTGGGCTGAAGAAGTAAACACTGCAAATTATATTTTGAATAGATGTTTAATTCGCCCTATTTTGAAAAAGACTCCTTATGAACTCTTTAATGGAAGAAAACCAAATATTTCATATTTCAAACCCTTTGGATGTACTTGTTTTGTTCATAACAATGGCAAAGATAATCTTGGGAAATTTGATGCACGTAGTGATGAAGCTATATGCATTGGATATGCTTCAAATAGAAAAGATTATCGCGTCTATAACAAACGTACCAAAATTGTTGAGGAAAGCATTCATATTATTTTTTATGAAAGCAATGATGGTACCTTGAGTAATAGTTTTGCAGATCTAAATCTCAATCAAAGAGAAGATCATAATTCGGATGAAGAGGAAGATCCTAAAGATCGAGACAAGAATATGCAAGAAAAGATTCAAGATGCCGAAGAAAATCCTCAAGACCTCAAAACACACCTTCAAGACCTTGAAATAGGAAGCTGTGATAACAGAACTCCGCTTCAACGGTACCAGAATCTAGTCAAACATATGAAGCTCAACCATCTGGGTCTGCTCCATCTGTCAAAAGAAGAAAAGTTCAACACTCCTCGTATCATCCACAAGGGAATGTGATCTCAGATCCAAATGCTGGAGTTCAAACTAGATCTAAATTGAATAATCTATGTGCCTTCTCCACTTTTGTATCGCTTGTCGAGCCAAAGAACTACGTTCAAGCTCTTCAAGAACCTGATTTGATAATTGCCATGCAAAATGAATTGAATGAATTTGAGAGGAACAAGGTATGGACTCTTACTTCAAGACCAAAACATCAATCAGTTATTGGTACGAAATGGGTCTTTCGAAACAAATTGGATGAAAGTGGCAATGTCATACGAAATAAAGCACGACTTGTAGCACAAGGCTATAACCAAGAAGAAGGTATTGATTATGAGGAGACTTTTGCTCTAGTTGCCAAGTTAGAAGCCATACGTATGCTACCTACATTTGCATCTTTTATGAGCATAAAATTTTTTAAATGGATGTAAAATGTACTTTTCTAAACGGCTTTTTAGAAGAAGAAGTCAACGTTGCTCAACCTCCTGGTTTTGAAAATGATGAATTTCCAAATCATGTTTTTAAACTGGACAAAGCTCTTTATGGTCTTAAGCAAGCTCCTCGAGCTTGGTATGAAACATTTTCTAAATATCTTCTTGAAAACAATTTCAAAAGAGGTTTGATTGATAAAACATTGTTTATCAAAACTAGAGGCAACGACATTCTAGTAGTACAAATCTATGTTGATGATATAATATTCGGTGCTTCAAATGATTCCCTTTGCAAGGAATTTTCAGATATTATGTGCAGGGAAATTTTAAATGAGCTTAGTGGGAGAGCTAAATTTCTTTTCTGGACTTCAAGTTACACAAGCAAAGAAGGAAATTTTCTCAATCAAAGCAAGTATACTAAAGACTTGCTTAAAAAGTACAAAATGGATCAATATAAGGTTGCAAAGACTCCTATGAGTGCAACACTTTCGCTAGATCATGACAAGAATGGCAAAAGTGTAGTACAAAAGGAGTATCGAGGTATGATCGGTTCATTGTTGTATCTAATTGCTAGTCGTCCTGACATTATGTTTAACACTTTTGCTAGATCATGACAAGAATGGCAAAAGTGTGCATGTGTACAAGATTTCAAGCTGATCCTAAAGAGTCACACTTGATAGCTGTGAAAAGAATTTTTCGGTCTCTCAATGGCACTAAGGATCTGGGGTTATGGTACCCACGTCAAAGCTCGTTTTATCTTGTTGGCTATTCAGATGCAGACTTTGCAGGTTATAAGGTCGATAGAAAATATACTTCTGGATGTTGCCAATTCTTAGGGTCATCCCTAATTAGTTGGCACTCCAAGAAGCAAAACTCTATTGCCTTATCCACAGCTGAAGCTGAATATATAGTTGTAGGAACCTGTTGTGCACAAATTCTTTGGATTGCTCAACAACTTCGTGACCTTGGCTTTGACTTGAAAGGTATTCCTAGAAAATGTGATAATACTAGTGCTATTTCTATAACAAAAAAT
Source organism: Fagopyrum homotropicum (assembly GCA_033239125.1). NCBI lineage: Eukaryota > Viridiplantae > Streptophyta > Magnoliopsida > Caryophyllales > Polygonaceae > Fagopyrum > Fagopyrum homotropicum. The sequence continues at coordinate 69,747,871 of BSWB01000005.1, forward strand.
CTTGTGCAACATTCAAGGAATAAGCATATTAATGTAAGGCATCACTTCATATGTGATCATGTTGAGAAAGGTGATGTTTTGATCTCTTTTATCTCAACTAACTTGCAGGTTGCAGATATCTTTACCAAGCCTCTTCCTGAGGAACAATTTAATTTTATTAGATTGGAGCTTGGTATGTTGAACAAGGAAGCATTAACGTAAGGGGAAGTAATTGATGTTTTCAAGGGCCTTAAAATAAAATTCAAGGGGCCTTGAAACATACTTCAAAGGGTATATTAATAAAACGGATCAATTAGAAATTCATATCCTTTAGATATTGAATTATCTAATTTTTATTCTTCAAAAGGGATTTCAAAAGGTTTTCTTATCAGATTCAAAGGATTTTGAAAAGTGGTTACCAAAATTTATGGAAAGAACTTTTATCATCAATGATTTTCCCAAGATCTTAAAAATCTTTTGATCTTACGTTGATAAGACTTCTGCCCTTAAAAACCTCTTCTCTCCACTCTTTATTTCATCCGCTTCCTTTTCCCTTTGAAAGAATAGTGCTTTACTCTTCCGATTTTTCAAACCCTCTTCATCATCTTCTCAAAATTTTCTCATGGCATCCAAGAGACCTTCAATGGACGAAGCAACACCATTTGTCCCCAAACGACAGAGGATAGTCCCCAAACGAATTTAGGCATTTTTCAGTTGATTTTTCTGGTGAGGAATTGCACATTGTTAATGGAGGATTGGATGAAGCCTTCTTTGAGACCATAGGAATTCAAAAGACTCAAGTGGATTTCAGTACTATATGGGTTTTGAAGGAGCAGCCAGAATGGAATTTCACTACAGAGCAGCGTCTGGAAACTGTAGAAAGGGTAGTGAACTCACTAAGATCCGATCTTATCCTTTTCAGAGCTTCAGTGACCGACAAGATGGATGAAACACAAGATTTACTGGGTATTCTTAACCAGAAAATTAATCTGATGTTTCATGTTAATGCTCTGTCTCTTACAGCTGCTAGAAGTATTAAGCCCTTGTCAGAAGATGATGGACAGGTGACTATAAAAGATGCTGAAAAGGTTATGACTCAGTGTCATAAGATTATTAAGGATAAACCCATTCGCCAACCATTGCTAGAAGACCCAGACATTCTAACTATCGAAGAGTTTGGGGTGGTCAAGAAATATGACAAGAATTCTGCACAAAGAGGAACAAATTTATCTATCAAAGAACGTGAACTTAGTGATGATAAGGATCGATGGAGGGATATGTGCTTAAGAGAACATTATGGGAAAGGCAGTTCCTCCAGATGGTACAAGGAAAATTGAAGTTCTCAAGTTATCTGATTGTCATGACTGTTTTGAAAATCTTTTTATGTGGTTTGTGAAAATACTCTTTTGGGTCTAGAACCGTGTATAAAACTCCCGTGCTTTGACTATTTTTTCTCCTTTGTTGAAAGACAAAGGGGGAGAAATGAATGATTCGACAATCGATATACTGCATTCTGCATTTTAGTTTTGATTTTCATATGCATTGCTAAACTAACAAATGCTGGTACGGTAAAACATTTGTGTTGTCTTCCATCAAGGGGGAGATTGAAAACTCCACCTTGTTTATAATGTTTTACAGGTGTTGATGATTGAAGACTTAATAAAAATATAGTAGTTGGATATACTAACAATGTATTGAGTATATTCTCTAGATGCTTGGTTGCTTTGAATTCAGTGCAGGTCTTATCGAATGTCAAAGGGCCTTGATATAGACGTCAAGGGCCTTGAAATATCACTCAAGGACACAAGGAAGATAGCGTTACAAAGGAACGATCTCAAAGGCCTTGGAGTTATATAGTTGCACGACAAAACAAGGATTCAAATGCAAAGAAGATTTTCCAGGAACGAATTTCTCAACAGAAAGATTTCAGGGAAGATCTTTTCAACCAAAGATCTCAACCGAAGATTAGAGAATCTTTTCAGAAGATTTTCTAAAATAGAAAAGCGTCAAAATCTCTTCTCTTTCGGTTCAACAGAGAACGAGAAGATTAAGGAGTTAAGGATTCGACATGTTCTCAGGACTTGAAGATTTGCAACGTCTACCTTATCTCAAAACAAGAAGCGATCTTCATGGAGAAGAAGATTCATCTTCAAACGGTCATCTCTCCAACGGCTAGAAGACCTCTCCATAGAAGAGTATAAATGAAGATGGTAATCGAAGAAGAAAAAATGACACAAGCATATACGGAAAACATGTTTACGTCTTTAAGCAACCTAATCATCTTCATTCATTGTTTTTCTTTCTCTCGTTTACGAAAAAGCTTTATCCCCTTAGAGAGAGAAAACACAAAAGTTCCATTGGAAGATCTAAATAGTGTTATACTAGAGTGTGTGTTACTCTACGTAGTAACTAGGCTATTATAGCTAGGTTGAGAGTTAGAGCTAGATCGTAGCATTGGCTACAGTGAGAGAAGAAGGGGATTTCTTCTAGTTTGTGTCTAGGACTCTTTCAAGCTGGTAATAGATAGTTAGATCCTAAGGCTATACCCTAGGACGGAGAGTAGGCTATTTAGAGCCGAACTTCGTAAACATATCCTCGTGTTAATCTCTTACATTCCGCACTATATTTTGCTATTGCGACTAACTTTGTTTCTGCAGGAGCACGAAGTCAAGGCTCTTGAAAGTTGTTTCAAAGCCCTTGAAATCAAAGTTTCACTAAGAGCACAGATTGACATCAAGGCCGTTGAAAGGAGTTTCAAGACCTTAGATTTGGTTTGCGAAAAGTTCTCATACTCTATTCAACCCCCCCCCTTCTAGAGTATCTTTTAACTTATTTATTTCACCTACCGGTTCTTCAGATGAGTAACTCGGCACCATTCATATAGCCGGGTGTTTGTGTCTTGCCAAAGTCGGATTGAACGATAGTCCTAACCAGCCATGGTATGTGCATCACGGTTTGAGGCATCTCGAGAAATTGAGAATCGTTGATTTCCTAAGCTTCGGTTATTGTGCACCTCTGTCCATTTCTCACAAAGTGAAACAAGTAAATGTTGCAAAATGCAAAGTACAGTTCTATGTTCGGTGGTTGCAAAAGAGTTCAAAAATGGTGAAGTTTTACTCCTTATTCCTGGAATCTACCTCCACATATCCTTTATATCTTCAACACCTTTGACACGTTTCTTCGGCCTTTATCATTTGAAAGTCTTTAAGAGCTTCATGCACGTCTTTAAGACTTATATGGTTTAGATTTGTTTTCTTATGATTATCTCTACATTGTTTACCATACATTTCATGTATATTGTTTGGATAAAATATAAATGCCCCTTCATATCATAACTATATCTATTCAGACATTATCTTTCAATGCCTTATTACATCATAATGAGAGTGATCCGCCATTAACAAGCACACCACAAAAAGAGTTTTATGTTTGCTTTCATCCTTAGCATTATATAATCCATATCATCTTATTTTCTAAACTGAACCTTGCTTGGGGACAAGCAAGAGACAAGTATGGGGTATTTTGATGACATGAATTATATATCATCATATTCATGCATATTATGAGTTTATCACCTCAGTTTCACATTCATTTAATGGAATATGTATGACTTTTAGCTCATATTATTATATTTATCAAGAATATAAGTCTACATTATTTTATTTGTGAAAATGCACAAAAAGTGGCGAGGTGGTGCGAAGATATGAGCAAAATATCATGGAAGATCTGGAGGGAAGCAAAAAGATATGGAAAAGATCTCATGAGAAGATAAAAGTTGTAACTAAAACATATCACACGATTTGGGAGAAAAATTGGATCATTATTTATAAAAATCGGTCGATCTCCTTTACAGATGACTCAATTTTTATCTTATTGAATCCGATTGGTTGTAGGATTGTAATCGAAAGATTACGCCTCATACCCTATAAAAGGTGGACGTCTCATGCCTTCAGAATCATCCAATTCCATCCGAGACTATTGAGTCATGGGATCGAGAGCATCGAAGGAAGCATTCAAGGAGGAAGATCGAAGGAAGTTCGGAAGTTCTAGTTCAAAAATATAGTTCTTGAAGGTTTTGTGAGTTTCATTCTATATTTTGTCTTTATGATTGAGAATTAGAGTTTGTTATTGACTTTTATTTGAGTTTTGAAAGATTGAGACATTGTTCTTATGCTTTTGGTTTGGTTTTAATTCAAAGATTTGAGTTTTCTCATCATTCTTCGCTTTCTTAATTTAATATCTATTTTGATTTTGATTATGTGTTTTGTTGGTTAAAACCCTTGTGATTCTGGGGTGATTTGTTGAAGATTGTGGTTGATGATGATAGAATGACCTTCACAAACAGATTGGATCCTGAGAGTTGAGTTTAACCATCGCAGAAGGCAAAAATCGGACTGTTCTTGGCTAAGATCGGACGATCTCCTTTGACGAACAGCCCGATTTTTCCTTCTGTCGTACCTATCTTGCCTTATCCTTTATCCTTGGTTAAAGATTGCTGAAACCCTAGCCTTGTTGAACCTTTCTAACCTTTATCTGTAACACCCCAAATCCACAGGACTTGGAATGCTACATTTGGCTAGGATCTCACAATGGATCCTGACCCTAACCTAACAACAAGTTCACTGGATCTTACAACAAGGCACAAGTAGAGTAAATCCAAATACATAAAAGTTGTATATGATACATCAAAAGTGTTTACAAACACAAAGCCGAGTACATAACATCAAACACAAACATCTTATACAAAAGATCTGAACCCACGCATCCTAGGACCTAGTTGGTGCATGCCTTGCACCAACTCGTGGCTTAATGATCCAAAGAAGGCTGAACAAGCAAAACCACGGTCACAGGCACTTCCACGCCCGTGGAATTGGGCCGTGGTTCTCTTTGGACAGTTGTGACAGCTGTCCCACGGTCTCCATAACCGACTCTTGCCCTTGATGGAGGATATAAGTGGTCCTGCAGGCTGATTCTCTGACACATCCTCTCCCACACTCTCTCATTCCACAACATTCCATTGGAGGCTACTCTTGGAGGGGAGCAAAAACACTCTCATTTGGAGAAGAAAAAGAAGAACATTAGTTTTATAGTTTTCATAGTTTTTTGAGAGATTTTTTAGTGAACTTGTTGAAGATATTTGCAAGGCTTTGTAAGGAACGATTTGAACCTTCTTTTGAAGGGTTGTAAGTCGCTCTTAACATACATTCAGCTTGGTTTTCTTGTTCGACTTGTTTCATTTCTCTTTCATTTCATTTTCTTGCTATGGAAGTCATAGATGTATGCTTGTTGAGTTTGATTGTTAAAATGCATGTTGTTCGCTAAGTAGTTGAGATTCTAGGGTAAAGGAATGATGGTTATGGCTTGGACTATGATAGAATAGACTTAAACGTATCTTTGGATGATTTGCTTGCGCGTACTTAACTGTTGTTACAAATCGCGGTCTGTATATATGCTTCCACGGCCGTGGTTCTGATGATCTGCCCGTGATTTTGTTCTTTTGTGCTTGTATTGATAAATCTAACGCTAGCAAACTAAGTAAGAGAAGAGACCTACCCGGTGATTCTTGACCTTAGGTACCAAAGATGATGAACTCTAGGTAGTAGTGAGCCTCATAAGCCGCTATTCGACTGAGTATTCTAGGATTGATGTTTAGGACTTGCCTTCCCGAGACTTACCCGGTAAGGAGAGGTTAGATTCCTAGATAACAATCCAGTTTGTGTAGATTTCCCAACCTTAGGCTCCTAGAGACTTACCCGGTGATAGGACCTTAGTTGCGGGATTAGTGGATCATGAGACCTACCCGGTGATTGACCCCATTTGAGAAACATTATTTCCCAACATACCATAGCTAGTCCAAGGTTGATTAGAAGCTTTAGTCCAATGCCATAACCGGAATTCCTAACCCCTAGAATCCGCTTTTCTCTCCTTGATCACATATCTCGTGTTTGTGTTGCTTATTTGTGTTGTTAGCTTGATTTGTTAGTTTGTTTTATAATCTTGCATCATTTGTGATCTTTGTTTGATCACCACAAAACAAAACCCAAAAACATTATGAATTTCATTTCTTTATTTATTTCTCTTTTCTTAGACTAGATATGCACTATCCATAACCACTATTTGATTCAATTTCACATTAGTCTTTGTGTTCGACCTTGGAATACAATCCTTGCTACAAAACGGCCATACACTGTGGGTTCGCTAGGAGTTAGGAAAATATATCGTGATTATAAGTTTAAGACTTTTGTGCTACACAATCTTAGCGTAACACCGCCCCTACGTGTCCCAGAGGGCGCCCCTGCCGCTCACAGAGTCCGCCCACGCGGCTCTGTGTGCTGCAGCCGTCTTCTTTGACTTCTTTGACCCGTGCTTTACCTTTTACCTCTGTATATATATATCTTCATCCCTTACCCTGATGAGGGTTTACCTTTCTCAGACTTCTCTCTCTCCTTACGCACATCTTCTTCTCTCTTCTCCTTGGATCGCCTTGCTTGATCTTCCTTGAGTTGTGTGTGAGATAGTGAGTTTTTGCTTGGCATTGATGATGTTTATGGTTGTTGAGCCTTGTGAGCCAGCTTGAGGACGTTTGGTGAGTTTGTGAGCTTCTGGATCTTCAGCTTGGTAAGCTTTCATGGCTTCCTTCTCCTTCTTATTCTTCTTTGTATCTTCTTGTCTCTTTTTCCTTCCTTTCCTTAGTCTAGCATAGACTCCTTAGGATTGGATCTTGTTTTAGCCAAGTTTGGCTTATGTTGATGTATATATGTGTATGTTCTGTATATATGTTGTTGTTGGAGTGAAGAAGGGTAGAGAATCGAAGGAAGAAGTGAAGAAAGAGCTAAGGTGGTGTCTTCTGCACACCAGCTACCCCTACGCCACTTTATAGCCGCCCCTGTGCCGGCCAGTGAACCGCCCCTACGCCACCAGTGAGCCGCCCCTGCGCCCACCTGCACCAGCTTGGTGTTTCCCTTGGTTCTGCAGGTGTGTGTTGCTTTTAGGCCTTCCTAAGGGTGCCTTTGTTCCCTCCTTTCCTAGTGTGAGTGCTTAGGATCATGCTAGATGTGTGAGGCTGAGTTTGGTTAGGTTATGATCGGTTTATCCCTTATATGGCTTTTGAGGTTCTTTAGGTTGTGAGTGAGGTTGAGGTTGATCCTTTAGATCCCTTTGGGTCTAGGTGTGACCCTTATGTTGCTAGGAGTTTGATATATCTCCTTATGCCTTGTTTATAGGTTGTGTTGTCCCTCAAGTGTAGAGGTGATCGTGGTTGAGTTGTGATCAAGGTTGAGGTAAGTCCGTAGGACTTACTTAGCTGCCGTCCTTAAATTGGGTGTTTGCATGAGTGGTGTGTGCTTTGTATGTTTGCTATGATAGCATGTGATGTCATATATACCGACCTATGTTTTATTGATTGCCCCGTATGCGTGTTGTGATAACCTTTCCCTTTCATCCCGCTGTGGGTCTGGGAGGTTCTCTTGGGTCAGGCCTGACCGGTTTACAGGAAGGGCGCAATCCACTCTCATTGGGTACACGGATTGTGTGACCGATACTAGTACGGCTGGCCAGCAGGCTCAGAGGCGAGGATGTATCGGTCCTCATGTCACATAGTTTCATATATATTATATGTATACGTTTGGAGTGAATGATCATTATATTGAGATGATTAAATGGGTAAATGAGTGGAAGCATGTTGAAGTGTTTATCTTCCCTTACTTGTGATTGTGCTTATGCATTACTCTACATATATGTATGGAAAGCTAATGGTTTATTACCATGTTGTAGATGCCCCACAGGATGGGCATGTTGTTGGGTGATCTAGCAGAGTGGCAGGCTGAGGACGTCTCGTACATAGGTTGTGTGGGCTTTTGGGTTTGTTATCTTTCCCTCTTGTGTGAGGATAGTGTTTTGTTATGTCCTGTGTGATGGTGCTATGTTTCATACTCGGCTATGTTGTCTTACCTTTTGGGTTGTACAGTTTTATACAGTTTTATGTATTTATTTTTATATCTGTCAGTGTCATGTTGTAAGGTCCAGTGAACTTGTTGTCAGGCTAGGGTCAGGATCCATTGTGAGATCCTAGCCCAATGTGGCACTCCAAGTCCCGCGGATTCGGGGTGTTACAGAGTTGGTATCAGAGCCTTAGGTTGACAACAATGGCACTTGCTACCTGGAATGAGGTCTGATAGGTAAAATAAATAGAACCCACATGGGCTCTGACGTTTTTAAAGGTTATGGTTTTAAATATGGTTTTGGGTTTGTGTTGAGTATATATATATATATATATATATATATATATATATATATATATACTTATGGCCTATATAGAGCCTTATAAGTTAGGTATGCATACCCCGCATATGGCTCGGACCAAAGCTACTGCCGCTGTAGGCAGAGGTAGAGGTAGGCCACCTCGTCCTCCGGGCGTGGTAGGTGAGGGACCAGTTTCCGCTGTTGATCCACTAGTGGTGGAGGAGATACATGAGGAGGTTACAGAGAGCGTCGTCCCAAAGACGAGGAGCGGTGGATCTGTGAGACATCATTCACATCGAGCTTAGTCTGATGACGCTGACCGTGTCTCCATGGGAGGACCGGAGTTCAAAGAGTACCTCCGACGTTTTAAGGAGGATATTAGGGTTGGCAGGCGGGCCCCTGATCTACCAATGCCTGGGGGATCTTCTGAGAGATCTCAGGGAGCGACACGGGTGCCAATTGCACCTGCACGTGTTACTGATCCAGTTCGAGTTCCAGTGGAGACTAGAGGGCCTCAACCAGATGTCTGGTTAAAGGCATTTCACCAGCAGGGAGTGCCACACTTCTCAGGAGAGATTGTTTTAGAGACTGAGGTGTGGATAGGGCATGTAGACTCAGCTTTGGAGTCTATCAGATGTCTTGAGGACAGACAGATAGAGCTAGTCCAATCTCTATTCCGTAACCTCGCACACCAGTGGTGGAGGACTGTCCGGACCAGAGCTACCAGTTATGACCACATGAGGCGCATGATTAGAGAGCAGTTCTGCCCTGCCTCACTGAGGAGGGAGAAAATGCAGGATTTTGTGGAGGCTGGCTTTGAGGACGTGCCTATTACTGATGCCATCTGCCGCTTCCAAACCGAGTTAGCTTTGCTGGGTCCAGCTGCACCATCTAAGGACCAACATGTGTATTTGTTCTCTCGTCGTCTGAGAGAGAGCACACGTTCATACATGGCGGGATTCCATTGTGAGTCCCTAGCTGATTACTAGGACTGGGCTTCTACTTTTGAGAGGGAGCGAGCCAATCAGAGGAGAGCTTCTCAAACGGGACGGTCTGAGAAGAGGTAGCGCACTAGGTAGACTAGTGGAGTTGGAGGAGCATCTGGGTCTAGATGAGACCAGAGGCGTCAGAGTTACCCCTCGTCTACACAAACTGCAGATAAGGGACGTCGGTGTTACAACTGCGGTGACCCTGTTCATCTGAGGCCAGCTTGTCCCAGACCAGTTGTGACTTGTTTTACCTGTGGCAGATAGGGACATCGAGCTTCCTTCTGTAAGCAGGGTGGAGTAGCATCTCAGCAGGGTTCTTTCCCTGCCAATGTAGCAGGAGGTGGTTAGAGGACACCTCAACAGCAGACACAGGGACAGCAGAGGGTCCAAGAGCGTCCATCTACTTACGGTTCTGCTCCAGGACCGAGTAGAGGTAAAGGTAGAGATGTTGGCACCAGTGATGCTAGAGGAGCCCGAGGGCGAGCTTCTGAGTTGAGGAGTGCAGAGGATCCACCTGCACTGGCTACTACAGGTACCATTCTGCTTCATGGTTTACCTGTTATAGTTTTGTTTGATACTGGTGCTACGCATTCATTTATTTCTTATACTTGTGTTGAGCATCTGAGTTTAGCTACCATAGAGGGGATACTCTTTACTATAGGCTTACCTGATGGTAGTCGGGTCAGAGGTACCCGTGAGATACGTCGTTGTCCCCTCCGTTTAGGGACTCGTGTTTTACTTGTTGACTTCTTAGTCATGACATTGATGCATGAAGAAGTCATATTAGGTATGGACTGGATGCGTAGACACCATGCAGTTTTGGGTGTTGGTAGACGGACTATTACAGTCTCTACCGAGGTTGGTCAGATTGAGGTCTTCCGGGGTTGGGATCTTGGGAAGACAGGTTCGGTTATCAGTGCCGTACAAGCAGCTAGATTGATTGCACAGGGTTGTGATGCCTTCTGGTGCTACGCCATGAAGGATGGAGAGAGTCCAGCTCTGGAGGATATTCCAGTGGTCTGTGAGTTTACAGATGTGTTTGCTGAGCCGTCGAGTTTGCCACCTCAGCGGAGTGTGGACTTCAACATAGAGTTAGAGCTTGGCACACGACCCATCTCGAAGGCCCCATACCGTATGGCACCTGTCGAGATGTTGGCGCTGAAGAAGCAACTCGAGGAGTTGGCTGAGAAGGGCTTCATACGCCCTAGAGTTTCACCATGGGGTGCACTTGTCCTCTTCGTGCGGAAGAAGGACGGATCTTTGAGGTTATGCATAGATTATAGAGAGTTGAACAAGGTGACCATCAAGAACAGGTATCCATTGCCTCGTATTGATGATCTACTTGATCACCTTTAGGGAGCTACAGTTTTCTCCCGGATTGATTTGCGCTCAGGATATCACCAGCTGAAAGTGAGAGAACAGGACGTACATAGTACGTCAATTCGTACCCGTTATGGACACTACGAGTTTATAGTGATGTCATTCGGGTTGACGAATGCCCCAACAGTCTTTATGGAGTTGATGAACAGTATATTCATCGACTTCCTTGATCAGTTTGTGGTGGTCTTTATTGATGATATTTTGGTATACTCTCGCAGTAGAGAGGAGCATGCCGGTCATCTAAGGACGGTTTTGCAGATTTTGAGGGATAGAGAGTTGTATGCTAAACTCTCTAAGTGTGAGTTCTGAATATCTGAGGTTGCTTTCCTAGACACATCATCTCCGCCGATGGGGTTATGGTTTACCCAGCGAAGATCGAGTCTGTTGCTGCATAGACGACACCGACGAACGTCAAGGAAGTGCGTAGCTTTCTTGGCCTAGCCGGTTACTACACACGCTTTGTGTAGGGATTTTTTGTGATTGCCCGTCCACTGACGAGTCTTTTGAGGAAGACTACCCGGTTTGCGTGGACCGACCAGTGTGCTCGGAGCTTTGAGGAGTTGAAGAGGCGTTTGACTTCTACTCCTGTCCTGGCACAGCCAGAGGGTTCAAATGATTTTGTGGTCTACAATGATGCATCCAAGCTAGGCTTGGGATGTGTGTTGATGCAGAGAGGCAGAGTGATTGCTTATGCGTCTAGACAGCTGAAGACGTATGAGGAGAACTACCCGACTCATGATCTGGAGTTGGCAGCGGTAGTTCATGCTTTGAAGATTTGGAGAAATTACCTGTATGGTCCTACCTGTTAGATCTTCATAGACCATAAGAGTTTGAACTATATTTCACGCATCGGGAGTTGAATAACCGCCAGTGTCGATGGCTTGAGTTGATCAAGGACTTTGATCTTGAGATTTTGTATCATTCTGGAAAGGCGAACGTGGTAGCTGACGCCTTGAGCAGGAAGACGCCTCGAGAGAAGGCGAGTGCGAGATTGACTGTACAGCCTCAGCTTCAGAGGGATCTAGCTTGGCTAGAGATGGACATCCAATTTCCTGATGAGGATGCCTAGTTGTATGCTTTAGAGGTTTCACCTGGTCTGTTGGATGAGATCTAACAGAAGCAGAGGACCTTCCCGGCCTTGATGAGGATCAGAGAGAGGATGTCTCGTGGAGAGGCACCACAATTTTCCATTGGAGCGGATGGAGTGATGAGGCGACATGATCGCATTTGTGTTCCTGCTGATGTAGATTTGAGACAAAGGATCTTATAGGAGGCTCACTATACACCTTACTCTGTACATCCAAGTACGAGTAAGATGTACCATGATGTGAGACGTTCATATTGGTGGGGAGGGCTGAAGCCCGATGAAGCCAGATTTGTGGCTCAGTGTGCGACCTGTCAGTAGGTAAAGATAGAGCATTGCAGACCTAGAGGTGAGCTCCATCCACTGCCAGTGCTGCAGTGGAAGTAGGAGAACATCTCCATGGATTTTGTGACTGGTTTGAGACCCAGTAGGAGTTTTGATGCCATCTGGGTTGTTGTTGATAAACTGACGAAGACGGCACATTTAATCCCTATCAGAGAGACGTGGCCAATGAGTAGGTTGGCTGAGGAGTAAACTATACATATAGTGAGGCTCCATGGTGTACTGAGGACGATCGTTTCTGATCGAGATGGACAATTCACCTCGAGGTTTTGGCAGCAGATTCAGACTGCTTTGGGACGATTCTACACTTCACGACTACGTTTCACCCCCAGACAAACGGTCAGTCAGAGAGGACCATCCAGACTTTGAAGGATATACTACGAGCTTGTGTGTTGGATTGGGGACAAGGATGGTCTCATTACCTCCCACTTGTTGATTTCTCATACAACAACTGGCATGCATCTATTGGGATGGCTCCTTAGGAGGCACTGTATGGACATAGGTGCCATACACCTTTATGATGGAATGAGCCTACCAGTATCAGTGGGATAGTGCCAAAGCAGATTCAGGATGATATGGCTCGAGTAGCGCTGATTAGAGAGAGGATGTTGGCTGCACAGAGTTGCCAGAAGTCATATGCAGACAAGAGGCGTCGGCCTCTAGAGTTCAGTGTAGGAGCTCATGTTTGGTTGAGAGTATCACCGACGCATGGCGTCAGACGTTTTGGCATAAAGGGGAAGTTGAGTCCCCGATATGTCGGTCCTTTTGAGATACTGGACAGAGTTGGGAGGGCAGCCTACAGATTATCTTTGCCTCCGAGATTAGAGGGTGTTCACCCTGTGTTCCATGTGTCTCAACTGAGAGAGTACATACCAGATCTGAGGCACATTGTGAGTTATGATGATTTGGTGGTAGAGTTGGACCACGCCTTTGATGAGCATCCTATTGCAGTCCTAGTGCGAGGTGTGAGACGCCTGCGTTTGAAGGACATCCCCATGATGAGGATACAGTGGTCGAGACGTGGACTTGAGGAGGCTATATGGGAGACTGGGGATAGTATCCAGAGGAACTATCCAGAGTTTTATGCCGAGATGGATGCATCTAGGGTCGATGAGTAAATCTTAGTGCTATCTTGGTGAGTATGTGATTATGTGCTTATGTGCTTTCATGTCTTGATGTGTTTACTCCACACTAGTGATGTTATGTCTTATGATCTTGTTCAATCCTACTATACTAGCATGATGTATGTTATAGCTGGAGATGATTATTCCCTCCATGTTATTCGAGTATGACTTATGTTTATAGTTGGAGATGGTTCTTTCCTCCATGCTATCTGAGTTGATTAGGATTCAGCTAGAGATGGGTCTTTCCTCCATGCTACTTTGATGGACATAGTTTCAGTGGAGATGTGATTCCTCCATGCGATGTATATTTATGGATTGGCTAGAGACGCATTTCCTCTATGCTAGTGTTATGTTCCGGCTAGAGATGTGCTTCCTCTATGCCTTGTGTTGTATCATGGCGAGAGATGTGATTCCTCTACGCCTTTGGGTAGCGTTATGGCCCTATTATCTGGAGTTGATGATTCCTCCACGTTGATGTTTATGGTTATAGATCTGCTATAGGTTATAACCTTCTAAGCGGAGATGTGATACCTCCGATAGAGAGAGTGAGTTATACCTCGGTTTATGGGTCCGAGAGGCTTTGGGATCTTGCAAGTTTCGGGACGAAACTTGTTTTTAGGGGGGTGAGATGTAAGAGCCTAGTTGTTGAGTTGCTGAGAGAGTGTGCAGAGGGCCAGGATTATGCCTGAGCCGCCCCCGCTTGTCCTAGAGGGCACCCCTGCGCCTAGCCTGGACCGCCCGTACGGCTCACAGAGTCCGCCCCGCAGCTCTGTGTGCTACAACCGTCTTCTTTGACTTCTTTAACCCGTGATTTACCTTTTACCTCTGTATATATATCTTCATCCCTTACCCTGATGAGGGTGTACCTTTCTCAGACTTCTCTCTCTCTCCTTACGCACATCTTCTTCTCTCTTCTCCTTGTATCACCTTGCTTGATCTTCCTTGAGTTGTGTGTGAGACAGTGAGTTTTTCCTTGTCTTTGATGATGTTTATGGTTGTTGAGCCTTGTGAGCCAGCTTGAGGACGTTTGGTGAGTTTGTGAGCTTCTAGATCTTCAGCTTGGTAAGCTTTCATGGCTTCCATCTCCTTCTTTGTCTTTGCATCTTCTTGTCTCTTTTTCCTTCCTTTCCTTAGTCTAGCATAGACTCCTTAGGATTGGATCTTGTTTTAGCCAAGTTTGGCTTATGTTGATGTATATATGTGTATGTTTTGTATATATGTTTCTCTTGGAGTGAAGAAGGGTAGAGAATCAAAGGAAGAAGCAAAGAAAGAGCTGAGGTGGTGTCTTCTGCACACCAACCGCCCCTGCGCCACATTACAGTCGCCCCTGCGCCGGCCAGTGCACCGCCCATGCGCCACCAGTGAGCCGCACCTGCGCCCACCTACACTAGCTTGGTGTTTCCCTTGGTTCTGCAGGTGTGTGTTGATTTTAGGCCTTCCTTAGGGTGCCTTTGTTCTCTCCTTTCCTAGTGTGAGTGCTTAGGATCATGCTAGATGTGTGAGGTTGAGTTTAGTTGAGGTTATGATCGGTTTATGCCTTATATGGCTTTTGAGGTTCTTTAGGTTGTGAGTGAGGTTGAGGTTGATCCTTTGGATCCCTTTGGTTCTAGGTGTGACCCTTATGTTGCTAGGAGTTTGATATATCTCATTATGCCTTGTTTATAGGCAGTGTTGTCCCTCCAGTGTAGAGGTGATCGTGGTTGAGTTGTGATCGAGGTTGAGGTAAGTCCGTAGGACTTACTTAGCTGCCATCCTTAAATTGGGTGTTTGCATGAGTGGTGTGTGCTTTGTATGTTTGCTATGATAGCATGTGATGTCATATATACCGACCTATGTTTTATTGATTGCCCCGTAGGCGTGGTTGTGATAACCTTTCCCTTTCATCCTGCCGTGGAGTCTGGGAGGTTCTCTTGGGTCAGACCAGACCGGTTTACAAGAAGGGCGCAATCCACTCCCATAGGGTACACGGATTGTGTGACCGATACTAGTACGGCTAGCTAGCAGGCTCAGAGGCGAGGATGTATCGGTCCTCGTGTCACATAGTTTCATATATATTATATATATACGTTTGGAGTGAATGACCATTATATTCACATGATTAAATGGGTAAATGAGTGGAAGCATGCTAATATGTTTATCTTCCTTTACTTGTGATTGTGCTTATGCATTACTCTATATATGTGTATGGATAGCTAATGGTTTATTACCATGTTGTAGATGCCTCACAGGATAGGCATGATACTGGGAGATCTAGCAGAGTGGGAGGCCGAGGACGTCTCGTACATAGGTTGTGTGGGCTTTTGGATTTGTTATCTTTCCCTCCTGCGTGAGGATGGTCGTTTGTTACATCCTGTGTGAGGGTGTTGTGTTTCATACTCGGCTATGTTGTCTTACCTTTTGGGTTGTATAGTTTTATACAGTGTTATGTATTTGTTTTTATATCTGTCAGTGTCATGTTGTAAGGTCCAGTGAACTTGTTGTCAGGCTAGGGTCAGGATCCATTGTGAGATCCTAGCCCAATGTGGCACTCCGAGTCCCGTGGATTCAGGATGTTACATATTCGGCCTTTTAGAAGATTGTGAGTGCCAATATTGTCAACCTAGGGCTCTGAAATCACTTCGTAACACCCCGAATCCGCTGGACTCAGGATGCTACGGGCAAGACCTCACAATGGGTCCCGACCCTTAGCTTGACAACAATTTCACCGGACCTTTCCAACAAGGCACAAATAAAGGCAAAAACAAAAATCAATTTAATGCAACAATATGATTCCCGAATACATCAAGAAAGGAAAGACATCAGCCGTCTATACAACAACGCCAATAATACATAATATACAACAACAATACACGGACTCAATTCCCCAAACTCGACCAATGATGTACGGAACCCCGGCTGCCCACTCCTCCGGATCACTCAGCCACACCTAACCTGCACATCAACTACATCAATCGGTATAAAACCGTTAGCTCACATTCTAGGCATTATAAAGATAGCAAGGGCACAAACACACACATAAGTACACATAACACACATCATGCTCATTTACATACATATCCGGTTCTTATCCTCTTTTTAAGTTATTCCATTACTAGTTCCATTCATTTAAAAAGTGACACGAGAGTCTTATAACTCTCGCCTCTGTACCCGTGTAACCAACAGAAGTGATGCGGAGCTCAACCCCTATACCATATGGAGTTGCGAAGAAGCCCGCCCGTATACCATGTATGGCCTGGTCGTAGAGAACCTCCCAGTCTCCCTCGGGTGTTGGGCAGTGATGTCACCGCCCCATAATAATACCAATGGGCCAACAATATATATAACCAAGTTGTCCAAACCGGTTTCACGATCATAAGCAATTAAACACACACCACCATCACATATCCAATAATGCATAGAAGCGGCTAAGTAAGTCCAAGGACTTACCTCGTACCAACGATCAACCAAATCACATTTCCCGTAGGAATATAAACAAGCATGTTCATGACAAGGCACGATAGTCAACAACTACTCACAAGATAGAAGTCCTTAGACTTCTAGTCTTAACGCTCTCGCAAGATCAAAAACTGAAGCACAAGATGGATACGCTCGTCCTAATCTCCACCACCTCAACCGATGTGTAACCCCATCCATAAAATCCTCACAAGCCTCATGAGTCTCACAAGGACAGCCATACACTCACCACATGATAAACAACTCAAGCCCCAACACTCAACAAGTCTAAGAACATCGATAACCTCAAACACTCATCTAAGATCCAAGGCCACCACATGGCATTCCACAAGGTTATCTAAGCCATCCTAACATGCTTCTAACATGTGTACACTCTAGGAGAAGCTATGAAAACATGCTCAAGGGAGGATACTCACTGGGGCAAATATGCGGAACGGAAGGAAGGAAGCACAACCGCGAAGAGGAGAAGAACGCCGCACGGGAGGGCTGGCTGAGCCAGTGGCCGCCCCTACGGCTCACTGGGCCGCCCCTGCGGCTCAGGTGCAGTGGCCGCCCCCACGGCGCTGTCCAGCTGCGGGTGCGGTCGAACTCCAGAAAGGCGATCTTCGCGCGATTCTTAGATTGGTCCTTTGATGTCCCAAGGTCTCCTAGCTCCCTTGCTTGGATCCAGAACATCCAACACTTGGATCCATATGCCAACAATAGTCTCAAACACGATCCAATCACATGCAAGCCAAAAGGAAGATCTTGAGTGAAATCCATGGCTTCCACCATTGAAGCTCAAGGAAGAAGAAGGAAGAAGAAGGGAGAAAATGAAGAAAACGGAAAGGAGCTTACACTAGCTCGGATCTGCTACCCCTAACTTGCTGCACATCAAACACGAGAGGATGAGGAAGGGTGATTCCATGGAGAAGCCATCAAGAGCTCCCAACCAAAAGAGAGAGAGTAGAGAAGAACACTTTCACGTGAGAGTGAAATGGCAGGAGAGAGAAAATTCAGCTGATGGGTAAGCAAAGGAGAGGGAAACGAGGAGTCGGTATCCCTAAAATGAAAGATCACTCACCCAATGAAAGGTCTGAACGGAAACGAGGTACAAACCCGTCACTTAGCACATCGTGCCTACGGGAAAAGTGAGCCGCGCCTACGGAAAGGTCGATAAACTGCTCAACACCCGCTATAAAAATTCCGGATGTTACACTTCTAAATCCGCTAGTCCTCTTAACCATGCTCAACCCTTAAAGGTCAAAATCCACGCCGTTCTTTCACATGCCAATCCCATGACCACAAAAGGTCACGTAAAAGGTTGTTACAATCCCTCCCTATGAGGTTGGTTATTGTTACTTGCTTTAACCCCTTCACGTAATATGACCAAGACACAAGCGCCTTAGTTGATACATCTACTTACCATTGGCATTGAACCGCCGGCATACACTAATTCTTGTCACCACTCTGCTATATTCCCAAAATCTTGTTTACTCTTCCCATCCGTACTCATCATTAGGCAATCCTGCAAGTGTGCATTCTAGATTGCCACCGGTCAGTTTATAGCGAAACTCCTCGAGGCCATTGACTTAACGTCCTTCCATACTCTTCATGTTACCATAATCACGAAGGCTACTCTCCTCAAGGTACTCTTACCTTAACTCCGTTAGATTATTCTACACTCAAAGACTCATTTTTCTTTCATAGATAACTATATCCTTCTTGACTGATCTTGTTGGGTCATATAAGTCCCTTTCATAGGCTTAACCACTCTCTCATGAGGTCCTTCAAGTGCATCTTTTCAAACATATCCACCGTTAGATAGCGTCCAATCACGTTTCTCTTGGGTTGGTAACTGAAGTCCTTTCATAACAAAAAGCTTCCCGTTGCATTTCTCACCCTCTCAGGATCAACGTCTACTCCTCCTTCTTTCTTCTCGGCATTTCTTAGCCTTACCACAATGACGGAAAACGGTCAACTCCACCAAGGAAATTCTACCATGTGAATCCTCACCTCGCCATTCTTCTCATAAGTCTCACAAGACCGGAGAAGTCAACCCGCCTGTATCCTTGAAAACATGACACCTCCTCTTCTGGTACCTCCGTAAGATTAACTTACGGTCTCTTAATCCTTTCGTCATTTGTTGATCATGCTTCTCATCTCGACTCCCGTGCTCAGGAGTGTCTAGGGAAAACTTGCCTTAATTGGATAGCCACTTATGCGATCCTATATACTTAATCCGCTTCTTTTGTATATCGCCACGACACTTGGAGTTCTCCATAAGTTGGTTGTCTCTAGTCTCTTTCATTTCCGCTCAATCATTGTTTCTTCAAAACCGCTCCACATCTCCATGTTACTTTCTTGCTTGTATTGCTTCCACCTCGATTTCTCTTAATTTGTTTCGAGTTTTCCTTCCACTTATTCGTCCTTCATTTATGTCATCTCTAAAAAAAACTCCTCTTCGACATCCTCTTAAAGGAATCCGAGAAACGTCATGGTGTTTGTCAACACGAAATGCTCCACTCAATACTTGAGCGTACTCATCCATGTATGAGCGCTATCTCAAGCCAACAACGTCTTCTTAAAGGTGATGATATCATACTATCATCTTTTCTTTTAGGTCCCATAACTCCATATGCTACTATATATAATAAGTACACGTATATATGACTATATAAGTCCTATGTCCACATCACTAACAACATATCACATCCAAGAAATCCACTATCATGCCACGTGTATAACTCATATCAATATAAAGGTCATGCCACCACTATAACATACCAAGTCGATCATGCATAACTACAATCCACATAAACAAGGATTTTTCCCAAAATAATAATAAAATGAAAATTATTTTTAACATTAGGTTCGGAGAAAAACTTATTCCGAGAATAGGAAAAATTAGGGTTGGAAAATTTAAACCCGCAGTAGTAAATTGCGGGTTTTGATTTTTTTGATTTTTTTTTTAAAAAAAGGGTAACCTGCAGTTTAGAACTGTGGGTCTCTATTTTTTTATATAAAAAATGGGTATTATTCACAATTAAAAAAATAGGCGGACAAGGGATAGGTGGGAATCAATCCTTGGACCTCTACGTAGGCAACCACACTCCCGCTCCGCTACTCTAGTTTAGTGATATAGTATCAAAACTAAATATATTATTATCAACAAATCTAGAATTTGTGAGTTCTAATATTCCACTTTGTGATCTAGGAGAAAGTGTGAGCATCATTCCACTTGCATTGTGTGAGAAGGTCGGTTTGGGAGAACGTAAACCGGTGAAGATGACATTGTATATGGCTTATCGATCCGTCACTCGACCCATTTGCATAATTGAAGACATCCCCGTAAATCTTGGTAAGTTTTACATTCCTATAGATTTTGTGGTATTGGACATTCCTGCAGATTATCCAATCCCGATCATCCTTGGAAGATTATTTCTTGCAACTTCCAGTTGCTTGGTAGATTGCAATAACACCAAATTGTCTTTCAACATAGGAGAAGAACGTGTTGAGTTTATACTCTCAATTGTGATGAAGGGACAAGACCTTGGGGAAGACATTTTCAACATATACGATGAAGAGGAATCTCGAGAATTGGTGAGCTCTATCATAATTAAAGATCCTCTTGAAAGAGTTTTGAGTTTTAGTATGAGGGAGGAAGGTGTAGATGTTTTTTGTGATGCAGAAATGCAAAGTTTAGAAGCCTTGGAAGAAGATCCAACGGCTGCTTTTGAAGATTTTGGAGAGGAGGCGATAAACTGGCACAACCTCGGACAGACCATCTCTACCGAGATGACTTTTGGAGTGACCGAGGTGAGAGCAACAAGGAGTCACCTCGACCCAGGTCTTGACCGAGATACTTTTGGGGCAAACGAGATGTCTGGATTCTCAAAACTCCCTCTCTCAACGTTAACAAGAGTTGTGAAGATCTACAAAGATAAAACAAATAAGTCACGTGACAAGCATACTATTCCAAAGGAGCTCAAAAAAGGAGATCTAGTTGTTCTCTTCAAATCCCATCTTCGCCTCTTTCCCGGAAAGTTGAAATCTAGATGGACCGGACCTTATATTGTGATATATGTTTTTCCTCATGGTGCAGTTGAAGTATGGGGTGAACATAGCGGAAACTTTAATGTGAACGGTCATAGGCTGAAGAAGTATACACTGGAAGTTCCGGTTGAGGAGATTGCACCTTTGCATCTCACATGATCATAAGAAGTTAGGTCCAGCTAGTGACCTTAAATCAAGCGCTTCTTGGGAGGCAACCCAAGGTATTGCTTTCTTTTTGCTTTCTTTTTGCTTTCTAGATTAGTTTAATATAGTTTGCGCATCTTTTGTGTCCGTGATAACAAGAACTAGGTACAATCCAAGAAGAACAACTCATGGAAGCAAGTGGACGGAATTATTGTTCTAAAATTTGAGAAAAGAACGAAAACTGGGAACAATCTCGGATGCTGTCAACCATCTCGACCGAGATCCATCTCGGTCAACCGAGATGAGCACAATAGGGAGTCATCTCGGTCCAGCATCTCGGACGGCCAACCATCTCGGCCGAGATGCAGTTAAATTTTTTGACGGGTATAAAAGGGGAAGAACACCCTCTCCTCACTTCTTCCTTCTCTCTTGCCGTGCCTCGACCGAAACAAAGCCCTAATCTCCCAAAGCCTCATTTCTTGCTCGTTTTCAACAATTTTTCGGCTCAAAATTGATGGGAAGGACACCACATAGACTTCTCCAGCATCAATCGAGACTTCAATCCACCAAATTCTGCAGAAATCGAGTAATCTTGCTCGAAAACCCTTTTTCAAGGTGTTGCTTGATTATGATCAATTTGTAGAGTTGTTGCCGCTTTGTTGTGTTGGAATGGAGAGGTAAACCACCTAGGAAGCAATTGATAGCATAAATTATAGTCTATATTTTGGGGTTTGTTTGGACGTTTTATCTTCAATAATCTGCATGATTGCATGTATAATATGAGATTATATTACCATTTCATCTACCTTTGCGGGAATCGAGGTCTACACCTAGTTTTGCTGTAATTGTATGTAAAATGGCACGTTTTGCATCAAAAAGGAACAAAAGGAGCTATGGAGTCATTGGAGCTACATTCAAGAACATAAGGAACCATCCAGGAAACGTGGCCATGGATTAAGATTCACTTTGGACCAGTTTTGAGAGATTTCACATTCAGTTGTGACTCACCTCGGTTGACCAAAGATTCATCTCGACCGAGGTGATCCAGAGACGCCGACTCGACCGAGGCGAACACCTAGGACGCGGCGAGAATATTTTATTCTTGGCTGAGATCTTTTATCTTTGGAAGGTGATCTTATATTTTTGGGCTTGGCTCCTAGAAGGAAGAAGATCTTATATTTTACCTATTTTTATGGGAGAAGATCTTTCTAAGATATATTATCTTTGGAGGGTTATTTTCCTATAAAAAGGGTTGGATTTCCCACAAATCGGGGATCCGCTATCATATCACATACATCGCAGCAGCCATACTCCAGTTGGGAGTTTTGAAGAACCTTTTTGAAGGTTGAATGAAGATTGAAGATCATAGCTTTTATAGCTTTTTGGAGGGTTTTGTAAGATTGTCTTTAATTCCCTTCCTTGTTGTCTTGTCTTGTTGGATTGCTATCCAAGGAACGCTTTTGTTGTGATATTTGATTCAGTTATTGAAGTCTTTTCATTGAATTCTTCTTGTTCAAATATTCACCTTCTTCCCATATATTTAATACTTTCATAATGATGATGAGTGGCTAATTTCCTTGTGTGATTCTAGGGTGATTGGCTGAAGGTTGTGGGAAAAACAATGATAGAATAGTCTTAGATTCCAGTAGGACCCTGAAAGTTCGAGTCTTTAACCTTAACCCTAAGCATCTCGCTCAGTCGATGAACATCTCGGCCGGGGTGGAATTTGGCTGACCGAGGTGACTTATCTGATCCTAAACTGAGAGTTAAGTGTTAGAATTTGCCAAATCCTATTCTTATTACACCTTTCCTGGTTTAAAGCAAGCTTAGGATGAGACTTACCCGGTAATTCCTTAGTTTGTGTACCAACGATCATAAGTGTAGGTAATAAAGGTTTATCCTTTATTGGGGTTTGAGTGTGCTTCCATCCCATCTTTGTGAGTTAGCCTGAGACTTACCCGGTAAAGGTTGATTCTATTCCCTTAGATGGTGTGTTAGTTTGAGGTTATAGTTCTTTATCTTAATTCCTTGAGACTTACCCGGTATTAGGAGTTACGGTTTTGGATTAGTGAGTAGGGAGACTTACCCGGTGATCTACTCCACTTTAGTAACACCTTCCCCTTGCAAAAATCTCATCTTTGTCCGCTTATCTTTAGATCTTGAGTTGGAACCACAACTAGACGCTTTAATCCCAAGAATTGCATGTTTGCTTTATTGACTTCTTATTCATGTTTGATTGTGTTAATTGCTCTTGTGGTTAGTATTCACGAAGCTTACCGTTATCGACTTTGTTTCACCGAGTCCCTGTGATCGACCCCTGGAATTTCTTGCTTTTTACTACGATTGACCCGTACACTGCGGGTTCGCATCCTTGTTTTAAGCTTAAGTCTAGGGTTATAAATTTAAAGCTTGCACACACACCGTTTGGAGCGAACAAGTTTTTGGCGCCGTTGCCGGGGATTTGGTCTAGACCGAGCCGGTACGGTTTGCTCTTGGGGCACTTGCCCCCGTGTCATCTAACCACTCTATTTGAGTGACTTTTGCAGGTTCTTTCTTAGGTATATGCGAAGAACCCGCACTGGGAAGGAAATCGTTCCTTACGATCCCGAACCAGAAAAGACATACAAGCGACGCTTAAGAGAAGCAAAGATGGCCCAACAAGACAACCGCGATCTTGAGGCCGAATTGAAAGAGGCGTTAGAGCTGCTACGCCTCAGCAAGGAAGAACTAAGGCGAGAGAAGGAAGAAACTTGCACCAAAACTGAAGCAATCGAAGCAGAAATGGCCGTCATACGAGACCAAATTCTACTTCGACCGAGGGACAATCCAGTTCCTGATGCTGGACCGAGGCAGGTTCCAGTTGCTGACCCTCGACCGAGGCAGGTTCCAATACCAGACGCCCCGGCCGAGATACATCCACCTCGGATGCCAGTCCGAGATGTTCTTCTTGCAGGAATCCCACAAACCCTAGGTCAAAGGATGGACCCTAATCAACAACTGAGGCGTCCAGGAGTCAACCTAGGAGATCCAGCGGACCATGACTACGAACTTCGACCGCAAGTTCTATCCATGATTCGCCAATGCCAATTCGGAGGGATGGAGAAGGAATCACCACATCAACATCTTCAAAACTACGAGATCTTGATGGAAACCTTGCGACCTTCCAGAATTGAAAATAACAACTACAAGCTAAGACCTTTTTACTTTTCTTTAAACGATAGAGCTCTTACTTGGTATCAATCTCTTCCTCCAGGAAAAATCAGCACATGGGAGGAGATGACTACGGAATTCTTGACCAAATTCTTTCCCCCTTCAAAGACAGCTGAAATGAGAGGGAAGATCAATGCTTTCATTATGAAGGACAAGGAGAGCTTGTCCAAATCATGGGAGCGGTTCAAGGACATCCTTTTGGATTGCCCACATCATGGGATTCCAAAAATCGAGTTGTTGGAGATCTACTTCAAAGGACTGGACGGAAGCACCCAGTTCAATCTCCAACTACTCTCCGCCGGTACCTTCATGGACATGGCGATTGACGAGGCTTGGGACTTCATTGAGAAGCAAGCCTTGCATATGGAGAAGTACACCCACCAAGGAGCTGAAGGTGGAGTTAAAAGAGTCAACTTTCAAGAGACTCAATCCAACAACAATCAACTCACGTCTTTGAAGAATGACGTGAAGCAATTGAAGGAACTCTTGGTTGCTCAAACCAAGAAGGAAGAGCAAGGACAAAGGAACAATAACAACGGATACCGTAACAACAACAACGGTTCCCGGAACAACAACTACAACAACAACAACAATAGAGGATCCAATAGCAACAATTGGAGGACGAACAATCAAAACAACCAGAATCCTGGTAACAATTATTCTAACTCCAACTCTAATAATTCCTCTAACCCTTTCCTCTCTTCCCCTTCTTCTTCTTCTTCTACTCCATTAAAGAGCCAGGGGCAAGGATCAAGTTCGTCTCAGCCGGAAAAGAAAGACGCAGTTCTAGAGGCTATCTTGATCAAGCTTAGCGCTATGGAGAATTCTATGACTTCATTTTTGAGGGCCCAAAAGTCCTTCGAACAACAACTTGCGAGTAGGGCGAATGAAGCGCCAAGAGATCCAGGGAAGCTTCCAGCAAAGATGGAAAGCAACCCTAAGGGCCAGTGCATGGCCATAACGACGAGGAGTGGACTTAAAACTGCAGATCCAGTACCTCGTTCGACGCAGACCACCTCGATCCAGATCCAGTCGAAGAACACCTCGACCGAGATACCGCCCGAGGCGGAGCAACAGAAAGCGGAGGGGAAAACTGAAGTTTATGTTCCACCTCCTGCATACAAACCACCACTTCCATTCCCCCAGTCAAGGGCCAGAGCACATCTAGACAAGCACTTTGGTAAGTTCCTTGACTTGATGAATAAGCTGCATATTAACATTCCTTTCCTTGATGCTATTCTAGGAATGCCCGCCTATGGGAAGTTCTTAAAGGAGATCCTATCAAGGAAAAGGAAATTGGAAGACTTTGGTGAAGTTAGGATGACATCTAAATCCTCGAAGCTTATTAAGATCATGAAGGAGAAGATGCCACCTAAATTAAGAGATCCCGGCTCATTTAGCATTCCCATTCAAGTTGGGGATGTCACTTGTGAAGCCCTTTGTGATCTAGGAGCCAGTGTGAGCATCATCCCGCTGGAGCTATGCATGATGATCGGACTTGGAGAGCCCAAGCCGGTCAAGATTCGACTTTATATGGCGGATCGCTCCATCACCCATCCCGTGGGCATCTTGGAGGACGTTCCGGTCAAGTTAGGTAACTTCTATCTTCCTATAGATTTTGTTGTACTTGACATTCCCGCAGATTATCCTGTTCCTATTATTCTCAGGAGGCCATTTCTAGCAACTTCGGGTTGCAATGTGGATTGCAAGAACGCCAAGTTGAAATTCAACATTGGTGGCGATGAGGTGGAGTTCGCACTACTTGCAGCCATGAAAGGGGAGCAGCTAACTGATGATATCTTCAACATTTACGATGAAGAAGAATCAAGAGAATTAGTGAGCTCTATCCTTATTAACGATCCACTCGAAAGAGTTATTAGTTTTAGTTTAATAGAGGAAGGTATAGATGCTTCTTGTGATGCAGATATACGGAGCTTAAAGGCACTGGAAGAGGATCCAGGAGCTAAAACTGAGAAGCTAATCCAAGAGACGAAGATCTCCAGTTTCGGTTCCAGTTGCAGTACCTCGACCGAGGCACTTCCTGGACTGAGCGAGGCGACTGAAGAACATCTCGGTCAACGCCTTTGCGCCTCGACCGAGGTCGATGGCGAGATGATGTCAACTGAGACTACTGAGAATAATAATCTTCTTACTCACTTCTCTGACATTCATCCTCGGTTGGTGGAACATTCCATCCACCAACTTTCTGATAAAAACGGACCTTGGTATGCTGATATTGTAAATTATCTTGTTTGCCAGGAAACACCGCCCGGATTGACGTACTCTCAAAAGAAGAGATTCTTCAAGGAAGTACGACATTATTACTGGGATGAGCCGCTGCTATTCAAGCGCGGACCAGATGGGATGCTTCGAAGATGCATTCCGGCAGATGAGGTTAATAGCGTTATACGGCATTGCCATTCGCTTCCTTGTGGAGGACATGCTAGCACCGATAAAACATGTGGTAAGGTATTGCGTTCCGGTTTCTTTTGGCCTACATTATTTAAAGATGTACAATCTTTTGTTGTCTCTTGTGATGCAGGCCAAAGAACAGGAAATTTATCAAGGAGGAACGAGATGCCACTTAATAACATCCAAGAGGTGGAAATCTTCGATGTATGGGGGATTGACTTCATGGGACCTTTCCCATCCTCCGGAGGAAACCTCTATATCCTTCTTGCGGTTGATTACGTCTCTAGATCGGTTGAAGCCATTGCCTCTCCCACTAATGACGCCAAGGTGGTTGTGAAGTTCCTAAACAGGACTATCATTCCACGGTTTGGAACTCCACGCATCATCATCAGCGATGGAGGAACGCATTTCATCAACCGGAAGTTCAAAGCACTTCTATCGAAGTATGGGGTAACCTACAAGGTATCAACTGCTTATCACCCTCAAACTAGTGGACAGATCGAGATCTCGAATAGAGAAATCAAAGCAATTTTGGAGAAGACCGTCTCTAGAACGAGGAAGGATTGGTCCATGAAATTGGACGATGCTCTTTGGGCGTACAGGACCGCATTTAAGACTCCCATAGGTACCACCCCTTATAATTTGGTATATGGGGAGTCTTGCCATTTGCCCGTTGAATTGGAACACAAGGTGTATTGGGCGATCAAATGGTTGAACTTCGACATTAAGAAGGCCGGCGAGAAGCGACTATTGGAACTCAACGAGCTGGAAGAGCTTCGTTTGAACGCATATGAGAATGTCAAAATCTATAAGGAAAGGATGAAGAGATGACATGACAAGCGTATCATTCCAAAGAAGCTTAACGAAGGAGACTTAGTTCTACTCTTCAACTCCCGCCTCCGCCTATTTCCAGGTAAGTTGAAATCTAGATGGACCGGACCTTATGTTGTGAAACATGTTTTTCCTCATGGCGCAGTTGAGATATGGGGCGAAACTAGCGG
This sequence comes from Fagopyrum homotropicum, assembly GCA_033239125.1. NCBI lineage: Eukaryota > Viridiplantae > Streptophyta > Magnoliopsida > Caryophyllales > Polygonaceae > Fagopyrum > Fagopyrum homotropicum. Next base: position 69,775,265 of record BSWB01000005.1, read on the forward strand.
AAGCTTCAAGGTCAATGGTCATAGACTTAAGAAGTACCAACCGGAAACTCCGGTTGAGGAGGTTGCACCGATATACCTCATTTAATGAGGCATCATGGTCCATCTAGCGACCTTAAACCAAGCGCTTCTTGGGAGGCAACCCAAGGTATTGCATTCTTTTCCCGTTTTCTAGTCTAGCTTAGATAGTTTGCTTTTGCTTTGTTTTGTTTGTTTTTGGCGTCCTAGACAGATAACAGGAGACATCTAAGGAAGGAGCATAACTGGAAGTACAGAAGTTCGAGAATTCGAGAAGACGAAGTTTGACTGGGACACCTCGGTCCAGTCGAGGCCACCTCGACCGAGTTGATTCTTGAGCAACCGAGGCGACTAGGGTTTCTGCAGCACCACCTCGGTCCGTACCACCTCGGTCCAGTCGAGACCATCTCGACCGAGGTGACAGCAGTTCCAGGAACAATATAAAAGGGAAAAAATTTTGTTTTCACTTTTTACCTTCTTCGACTCGACCGCGGCGCCTTCTCACCTCGCTTCCTCAAATCTTGCTCGTTTTCGAAGACTTCCGCTTCCAAACTGCGATTGAAGGGTAGAGGATCCCATTGCAAGTACAGATCTGCGAAGAAATCGAATGAATCAACCGAAACGAGGTAAAAACAGTCGAAACCCTAACTCGTTCGTTCGTTTCGATTTGGGCTTTGGTTGCCCCTGAATCTGCTGAGAAAAGGCTTAAGTACCCCATAGGAAGCAATTGTAGTGATTTTTTGGGGAAAAGAACTGGATTTCTGAGATTTGAATCGCAAATTGTTACGCCTCGGTCCAGTCGAACTGCATCTCGACCGAGGTGATTCTTGAGGATTGTCAGCGACCGAGGTGATCTCACAGTAGCTGAAAAAAAAATGAGTTCCGAACGTCGCCTTGCCCTCAGAGATAGATCCTCACCCTCTCCTCCCTCCTCTTCTTCCCGACCTTACCGCCCGGTGATCCACGAGAGATGCCGGGTAGATTATGAGCGTATAGCTAGCCGTCCAGTGATTGCACCACGTTTCCTGGATGTGTCAGCTTTTGATTGCCTAGGGGTAGATGGAGACCTTAGGCGGATTATCACCACAATTGGGCTGGATCAGTTTACTGAGATCCGAGCCCCAGCCTACTTGGAGCCGACCCTAGAGTTCGTTAGCTCCTTTTCCTACCTTCCCATAGAGCAGTCTGTGAAGTACCGGTTGATGAGCCGGAACTTCATAGTACCGCTCGAGATATGGAGAGAGATTTTCGGTTTTTCTGAGCCCACCGCCACTGACTTCCCTTCCCGATCTGTAGCTAGGGAGTTCTGGGGGCAGATTGCCCATATTACTGAGCATGCAGATAGATGGCGCCCTGGAGATTCCAGGGAGAAGGTCATCTTCCACCTAGCCTTTAGGTTAGCCCATAGGATATTCAGCGAGACACTTCTGGCGCGTACTGAGACGCCCCAGAAGATCCGACAAGGCGAGCTTTTCAGTCTGTACTGTATGGTTACGGGGGGTTTCCCGGACTTTGGCTTGATCTTGGCAGAGGACCTGCACAAGATCAAGGCCAAGGCGAAGGGAGACATCTGCTGCGGAGGTCTTGTCACCCACATAGCTGCTTATCATGGCATGGACCTCAGTGCTTGTACGATGGTGGCGGCTCCGAAGCCGCTTGGATTGCAGGAGATGATCACTCGGAGGATTCTAGTTCCCCGAGGTCTGACCACTCCATAAGTTGCTATGCCGTGGGAGCTGACTGCGCCACAGGGGATCCGATGGTCTGCCCAGTTCACCGTTTACGATCCGCATTATTGGCAGACCGTCTGGGCTTCACTGATGGAGGATTATAGGGAGGCAGCAGCTGCCCCAGCTGAGGATGAGGAGGAGGAGGCTGACGATGACGAGGATACAGTAGATGAGAGAGATGGTGGAGTCCCGATGGATACAGGGACAGATACTGCAGGGACGAGCGCGCCGCCGATCATAGACTTGGATGATGATGATGAGACTGAGCCTGCACCAGCTGAGACTTCTCCGGTTAGACCTGCTAGACGCAGGAGACACATAGTGAGAGATCCAGCTGCCCACAGACGGATCGATGACCTGACGGATCAGGTTATTGATTCCTATGCTGCATTGTCGCTGGATATCCGCGAGATGCAGGAGAGGCAACATTATCAGCATATCATGGCCCAGCTTCAGTTCGAGCGCGTCATGGGTTATCCGTTCGACCCGACTCAGTATCCATACGTGCCACCACCACCACCACCGGATCGCGACTATTGAGGAGCTGCAGGATTTTCTTTATTATATTTTTATGCAGTTCAGCTATTTATCCGGTGAGTACTCTTATTTCTAGACTTATATTGACCCACTGGGACAGTGTGTCCCAAGTATGGGGTGTTTGTATTTATTTGATGACTTCGATGTACGACTTATTTGATCGGATATTTCATATTTATGCTTCAGTTGCCTTTATATGTTTATCTGATATTACATGCATATTTACAGGTTATTTGATTGAGAAAAACGTCGAAATTGGAAAAAAAATGGTTTTAAAAAATATTTTTGACTTTGACCGAGTCAGTCTTGGCCAAACGAGGCGTTTCACCTCGGTTGACCCAAGAACACCTCGACCGAGGTGGGTTAACTGAGAGTTTTCGAAAATTATTTTTGTGTTACTTATATGGATATGATCTCAGTGAAGATCTTGTTTACTGACTGGTTTTAAATTCTTTATGTGTTTGAAAGGTTTTATAATATGTTTAAGTTGTTAAATGCTTTGTTTGAAATTATTGGCATGTTTAATACTTTGTTTTTATCCAAATTATGTTGAATTTGAAGGTTGACACCACAAGATAAGTTCCTTCACTTTCTTCCTGGAAAGACCAAGGCAATTCATTCTTCTCTCTTCTTCTTCTTGATCATGCTTAGCCCCTCATATACATTTTGCCTCCCTTTACCTATCCGGGAATTTGGAAGCAAGCGAAGTGGTGAAAGCAAGTGAAGTTAAAGTTGAGAAGTTGGCTGGAAGTGAAAGTGTTAGAAAGTAATTTTAGGTTTGGGGAAGTCAATCATGAAGATGAGTAACTCGGCACCATTCACATAGCCGGGTGTTTGTGTCTTGCCAAAGTCGGATTGAGCGATATTCCTAACGGGTCATGGTATGTGCATCAAGGGTTTGATGCATCTCAAGAAATTGATGATTGCGGATTTCCTAGGCTTCGGTTATTGTGCACCTCTGTCCATGCATCCCAAAAAGTAAAGTAAAAAGAAAAAGTGTGAAATAAGCAAAGCTTATTGGTGGAAGATGTTGCAAGTCAAAGTGAAAGTGAAGTTCATCCTTTTCCCGGATTCTAGCACCACATTACCTTACATACATCCCTACCCTACACGTTTCTTGACCTTTTCTTTTGGGAAGCCCTTGAGACCTTGAGCTTGTTGATTGACTTAGTGATTTAAACTGGATTATACATGATTAATTTTGATAATTATGACTTATTATGCATTCTATGATTTTGTGCAAAGATGAACAACTTTCCTATATTTATAAAATGTTTTGATCATATTTGGATTTTAAATTCCATGAAGTATTCTCTTAGAGTGATCTATGATTGTAACACACCATAAAAATGTTTTTGAAAAGACTTTTTATGACTATTAATCCATTCTATCTTGTCTTCTATATGCGGGACTTGCTTGGGGACAAGCAAGGGCTAAGTATGGGGTATTTTGATAGCATGAATTATAGTCTATATTTTAGGGTTTGTTTGGACGTTTTATCTTCAATAATCTGCATGATTGCATGTATAATATGAGATTATATTACCATTTCATCTACCTTTGCGGGAATCGAGGTCTACACCTAGTTTTGCTGTAATTGTAGGTAAAATGGCACGTTTTGCATCAAAAAGGAACAAAAGGAGCTATGGAGTCATTGGAGCTACATTCAAGAACATAAGGAACCATCCAGGAAACGTGGCCATGGATTAAGATTCACTTTGGACCAGTTTTGAGAGATTTCACATTCAGTTGTGACTCACCTCGGTTGACCAGAGATTCATCTCGACCGAGGTGATCCAAAGACGCTGACTCGACCGAGGCGAACACTTAGGACGCGACGAGAATATTTTATTCTTGGCTGAGATCTTTTATCTTTGGAAGGTGATCTTATATTTTTGGGCTTGGCTCCTGGAAGGAAGAAGATCTTATATTTTACCTATTTTTATGAGAGAAGATCTTTCTAAGATATATTATCTTTGGAGGGCTATTTTCCTATAAAAAGGGTTGGATTTCCCACAAATCGGGGATCCGCTATCATATCACATACATCGCAGCAGCCATACTCCAGTTGGGAGTTTTGAAGAACCTTTTTGAAGGTTGAAGGAAGATTGAAGATCATAGCTTTTATAGCTTTTTGGAGGGTTTTGTAAGATTGTCTTTAATTCTCTTCCTTGTTGTCTTGTCTTGTTGGATTGCTATCCAAGGAATGCTTTTGTTGTGATATTTGATTCAGTTATTGAAGTCTTTTCATTGAATTCTTCTTGTTCAAATATTCACCTTCTTCCCATATATTTAATACTTTCATAATGATGATGAGTGGCTAATTTCCTTGTGTGATTCTAGGGTGATTGGCTAAAGGTTGTGGGAAAAACAATGATAGAATAGTCTTAGATTTCAGTAGGATCCTGAAAGTTCGAGTCTTTAACCTTAACCCTAAGCATCTCGCTCAGTCGATGAACATCTCGGTCGGGGTGGAATTTGGCTGACCGAGGTGACTTATCTGATCCTAAACTGAGAGTTAAGTGTTAGAATTTGCCAAATCCTATTCTTATTACACCTTTACTGGTTCAAAACAAGCTTAGGATGAGACTTACCCGGTAATTCCTTAGTTTGTATACCAACGATCATAAGTGTAGGTAATAAAGGTTTATCCTTTACTGGGGTTTGAGTGTGCTTCCATCCCATCTTTGTGAGTTAGCCTGAGACTTACCCGGTAAAGGTTGATTCTATTCCCTTAGATGGTGTGTTAGTTTGAGGTTATAGTTCTTTATCTTAATTCCTTGAGACTTACCCGGTAATAGGAGTTACGGTTTTGGATTAGTGAGTAGGGAGACTTACCCGGTGATCTACTCCACTTTAGTAACACCTTCCCCTTGCAAAAATCTCAGCTTTGTCCGCTTATCTTTAGATCTTGAGTTGGAACCACAACTAGACGCTTTAATCCCTAGAATTGCATGTTTGCTTTATTGACTTCTTATTCATCTTTGATTGTGTTAATTGCTCTTGTGGTTAGTATTCACGAAGCTTACCGTTATCGACTTTGTTTCACCGAGTCCCTGTGATCGACCCCTGGAATTTCTTGCTTTTTACTACGATTGACCCGTACACTGCGGGTTCGCATCCTTGGTTTAAGCTTAAGTCTAGGGTTATAAATTTAAAGCTTGCACACACACCGTTTGGAGCGAACAACAATTGATAGCGATTTTGGAGGAAAGAACTTACAGATTTGTGATTTCGATCAAAGTATTGTCCCGTCTCAGTCAAGCCCAGGCATCTCGGCCGAGATAGCTCAAGAACTGATTGAGATATCTAGCTGAAATCATAAAATGCATCGTTCAAACACACAGTTAGCACTCTATGACCGTCTTGATGCTAGGCAGCCATCCCCTCACCTCCTCCACCCCACAGGTACAGTTATTTTGGCACGCTTCCAGGAGGATTATAAGAGGATATCCTCCCGTCTGGTCATTGCCCCTCGCTACATTGATGTGGCGGATTTTGCTTGCCTCCATGTCGTTGATGATTTGTAGAGGTTGTTCTCCATTGTTGGATTGGAGGTATTTGTTACGCTAAGATCGTGTGATGTGCACGCAATAAGTCTTAAATTTATACTCGTTATATTTATCCTAACTCCTAGCGAACCCGCAGTGTACGGGACGTTTGTAGAAAGGTAAGTATTCCGAGGTCGAACACGAAGACTAAGGTGAAATCGAGTCAAACAATGATCAAAGATAGTGTGAATCTAGACTAGATAAGATGAGGAACAAAGAAAATGGAAAAACACAATGTTTTTGTTGGTTTTTGTGGTGATCAAACAAAGATCACAAGTTAAACAAGGTGATAAACAACTAACAACTCAAACTAGCAAACGAACAAGTAACACAAAGCACAAGAATATGATCAAGAGAGAAAAGTAGATTCTAGAGGTCAAGATTTCCGGTTATGGCATAGGATTCAAGGTTCTAAGGATTCTAAGGACAAGTTGCGGTGTTGGGGAAGAGTGTTTCACTAATGGAAGCAATTACTGGGTAGGTCTCTCACTTCTCTAGTCCCGCATCTAACTCCTATTACCGGGTAGGTCTCAAGGTGGTTAAATAGGGAGATTCTACACAAACTGGATACTACTTAAGAGTGCAACCCTCTCCTTACCGGGTGAGTCTCGAATAGGGAAGTCTCAAGTACTAATCCTAGCACACTCGATCCAATAGCGGCTTATGAAGCTCACTACTACCTAGCATTCATCATCTTAGGTATCTAAGGTTGGAAATCATCGGGTAGATCTCTTCCCTCACTTAGATTGATAGCATTAGGTGATCCTAAGCTAAATTAGGCTTAATAAACACTAGGATTTAAACAACCAAACACCCTAACATGCAGATTTATCATTTAAAGAGCAACAGGAGAATAAATCGGGCTGTTCTACAGATAAATCGGCCGATTTATCTGATGAACAGGTTGATTTTTCCTTCTGTTGTGAGTTTCGTGCATATAAATCATCCCTAACTAACATATAAGCCCATCCTATCATCACCCTAGCCATAACCATCAATCCATCACTCCAGAATCACAACAAACTAGCCAATAATATGCATATCAAGATCCAACATCATCAAACAAGCATACATGGTGTTCATAGATGAGTAATGAAAGATGAGAAACAAAATCAATTAATCTCAGCAAAATGCAAGTTGTAGCAAGACTTACAAACTCTTAAATGAAGATCCAAAACGTTCCTAACAATCCTTGCTAAAGTTCTTCGATCAAAGACTACAAAAGCAACTCAAAATCACTCAAAACCTCACCATTCTCCTACAATGGTGTTCTCCTTCTTCCTTCAATCTTTTAGAGCCTTTCTTCTTCTCCAATCTTTTCCCAAAATTGGTGAGCTGTGAATGAGAGTGTGGGAGAGGAGAGATGCTCAGCAACCACCTGCAGGACCACTTATATTCTCCACCAAGAGCAAGGACGGACAAGAGATCGTGGGACACGTGGCTTAAGCTGTCAAAGCCTCAAAAATCGACCCAGTAAGAGAAAATCGGCCGATTTAGCTGCTAGTTGGTCCGATTTTCTTCAGCAGAAACTTGTTATGATCGTTTAGCCATGAGTTGATCCATTGCTTGCACCAATAGTGGTCTTTGTGTCCTTTGTTGCTCCATTTATGCTCCTCCTTAGCCTTGGATGTGTACCATCATGAGACTTGGCCCTCTAATGTATCGGTTAATGTCCAAAAGACCCCCGAAATACCTACAAAGCAACGCACAAGTCCGTGTAGACGTCTATCTCGACAAAATACGTGAATTGAGTGCAAACGTCGCGAATTTGTGCTAAACCATGCATGAATGAGTGATGAATCTATCTAAATAACTACCTAACCCTAAGTCATAAATCGTGTTATCAAAAATACCCCATACTTAAGGTTTGCTCGTCCTCGAGCAAATTCCCAACTATAGACTAAGAGATGACATGATTTATGTATGCAGAAAAATGGCAAAATCTTTTGGAGTTGTGCTTCTAATATTGGATCACCTTCATAGTCATGTTTCATGGCAATGGACAAGCAATTATGCATCAAATAAATGAAAGCATGGAAAGACAATTACACTTAACTTGATAGCATGCAATGAAATGTAAAGATGAAGAAGTCAAGATGATCATGAGTATATCCAATCTAAATCACTTAGTCTTACACACATGCAAGTAGGTCAAAAGGACTTGTAAAATAGAAGGCCAAGAAATGTTGTGATTAGGTGGGAATTTTCTAGGCTATGTGATGCTAATCCGGGAAAGGAACTAAACAACCACAACTTCAAATTTTCTTATAAACTTCCCTCAAGCGTATATTTTTCTTCATTTTCTTTTCTTTCTTTTATTTTTGAGACAATGGCATTGGTGTGCAAAAGCCGAAACCTTGGTGATTAGCCATTCTCGGGCTTTTTCTATTTTTCGAGATGCATCCACACCGGGAACACATACCAAAGCTCGTTTGGACTATTGGTTTATTTGACTTTGGCAAGGCACCAACACCTGATTATGTGAAGTGTACCGAGTTACTCGTCATTTAAGCCAATGTCCCCAAGCCTATATTTTTGGCTACACTTTCACAACAATTTCAGCATTTCATTCACAACATTCTTTCATCAACAACTTCACCCCACACTTGCTTTTCACACACATCAACACACTATCATGCTCCTATTCCCGGATGGGTCAAAAGAGGTCAAATTTATCTCAATTGAGGTGCTCAAGCAATCATGATCAAGATGAGAAGTAGAGGAAAATGAATTGCCTTAATCACTCCTAATTGATGTGCAAGAACTAGCATGTAATTTCGACTTTCAATACTCAATTCAATCAAGGCAAACATTCATGATCACAAGTCATTCATGGAATTCAAGATAAGTATTTCAAGTCCACATATGCTATCATCAATTTCACACATAAGGCCATCCATAGCCAATTCACAAGACAATTTTCATCATAAGGGTCATTCCCAAGCTTAGAAAGCACAAAATTTTTTAAAATTTTCTGATTTTTTTGGAATTTTCGAGATATGTATGTACAATGCAAGACATAATGAAACATGTGACAATATTAAACTATCCTAGATGCTAATCATGCAAGTGATCATGAAAACCCCACCCCATACTTAGAAACACATTGTCCCTAATGTGTAAACTAAATAAAGAAGTGAAAGAGAGTCCTCACAATGTAAAATTGGTGATGCTTTGGTATTTCGGTTCACATTGAATGATGATGGTGGATGATCGATCAAGGATGGTAGAGAGCTCTTGATGTTCGTTATGATGTCGGAACCCGCGCTTGGCACCGCAAGCCGTCCAAGTTCCTCGTCCGCTCCACCCATGCTTGATTGGAGATCATCACTTTCCTTTATACGGAGGAAAAATCGCCCCATAGCCCAGGAAAATCGGCCGGTTTTGTGCATGAACAGTCCGATTTTCCTGGGTGCTTTCTTCCTTGTCCATGTGCTCGGATCTTGCACCTTCTTCTCAACAGTTCCATGAGGTTTTCACATGACCTCCAACATCTCATAGCTCATGACAATCGACAAGATCTAGCATCCAAAAACACAAAAGAAAAACAAAGCACACCAAGAGTGAGATTAAACAAAAGCAAGAAAAAGAAAGGGAAAAATATGTACTAATGGGTTGCCTCCCATTAAGCGCTTCTTTAAGGTCATTAGCTTGACCAAATTCAAGAGCGTTTCAATCAAGGTGAAGCGGGGCAATCACTTCCACCGGGGCTTCCGGGATGTACTTCTTCAATCGATGCCCATTCACCTTGAAGTTACCACAATGATCTCCTCCTATCTCCACCGCTCCATGAGGAAAAACTTTCTTCACTACATATGGCCCGGTCCATCTTGATTTGAGCTTTCCGGGGAAGAGCCGCAGCTTCGAGTTGAAGAGAAGCACCAAGTCGCCTTCATTCAACTCCTTTGGAAGGAGGCGCTTGTCATGCCACCTTTTGGTCCACTCCTTGTAGATCCGGGCATTCTCATAAGCATCCAACCGGATCTCCTCAAGGGCGTTCATGTCTAGCAACCGCTTCTCTCCCGCCTCCTTGAGGTTAAAATTTAGCCACTTAATGGCCCAATAAGCTCTATGCTCCATCTCTACCGGAAGGTGGCAAGACTTGCCATAGACCAACTTGTAAGGAGTGGTGCCAATCGGTGTCTTGAAGGCGGTTCTATATGCCCACAATGCGTCATTGAGCTTCATAGCCCAATCCTTTCTGGTCCTAGACATCGTCTTCTCAAGGATGGCCTTGATCTCCCGGTTGGAGATCTCCACTTGGCCACTAGTTTGGGGATGGTAAGGTGTTGCCACCTTATGAGTCACCCCATACTTAGCCAAAAGTGCCCCAAAGTTCCTATTGGTGAAGTGCTTCCCTCCATCACTTATGATCACCCTTGGTGTTCCAAACCTAGGGAAGATCACTCGGTTGAAGAACCGCACCACCACCTTGGCATCATTTGTGGGAGAGGCGATTGCCTCCACCCATCTCGACACATAATCCACCGCCAATAGGATGTAGAGATTGCCACATGAAGAAGGAAACGGTCCCATGAAGTCCACACCCCATACATCAAATATTTCGACCTCTTGGATGTTATTCAAGGGCATCTCATTCCTCCTTGAGATGTTGCCCGTCCTTTGGCAAGCATCACAAGCTACCACAAAGCCTTGCACGTCCTTGAACAAACTTGGCCAAAAGAAGCCCGATTGTAGCACCTTCGCACATGTCTTGTGTGAGCTAGCATGCCCTCCACATGGTAAGGAGTGGCAATGCCGGATCACACTCTCTACTTCATCCTCCGGTATGCATCTCCTAAACATTCCATCCGGCCCTCTTTTGAACAAAAGTGGCTCGCTCCAATAGTAATGCCTCACATCTTTAAAGAACTTCTTTCTTTGGGCATATGTCAATCCGGGAGGCACTTCCTCACACACCAAGTAGTTCACAATGTCGGCATACCATGGCTCACTTCCTCTAGACACTTGGAAGAAGCACTCCTCCACCATTTGCAATTGCTCATCCCGGAATGAGTCATCAATCGGGATGTCATCTCTCTTAATCTCTAAAGGAGGTAGTCTACTAAGGTGATCCGCCACGGAGTTCTCGGATCCCTTCTTGTCCCGGATTTCCAAATCGAACTCTTGAAGAAGAAGAATCCACCGAATCAACCTAGGCTTGGCATCTTTCTTTGTAAGGAGGTAACGGATCGCAGCATGATCCGTATAAACAATGACCTTTGCTCCAACAAGGTATGAGCGGAACTTCTCAAAAGCATACACCACCGCTAGCAACTCCTTCTCGGTTGTGGCATAGTTAAGTTGGGCATCATCTAGCGTCTTGCTAGCATAATAAATGGCATGAGTTCGCCCATCTTTCCTTTGCCCCAAAACAGCCCCAACGGCTACATCGCTTGCATCACACATGATCTCAAACGGTAGGCTCCAATCCGGAGGTTGCATGATAGGTGCGGAGATCAAAGCGTTCTTCAACCTACAAAAAGCCTCAAGGCAATCTTTGGAGAAAATAAATTCAACATCCTTCATTAGTAGGTTAGTAAGGGGTTTAGAAATTTTAGAGAAGTCTTGAATGAACCTCCGGTAAAAACCGGCATGCCCTAAGAAGCTCCTTACCCCTTTCACCGAGGTAGGTGGTGTCAACTTCTCTATCGTTTCAATCTTGGCCCTATCAACCTCAATGCCACGGTTAGACACCAAGTGTCCTAACACGATACCTTCACTTACCATGAAGTGGCATTTTTCCCAATTTAAGACAAGATTTGTCTCCTCACATCTTTGCAATACTAATGACAAGTTAGCCAAGCAATTATCAAAGGAAGAACCATAAACAGAGAAATCATCCATGAACACTTCCATGATATTTTCAATGTATTCCAAAAAAATAGCCATCATACACCTTTGGAAGGTGGCGGGTGCATTACACAACCCAAATGGCATCCTCCTATATGCAAAAGTACCCCATGGACATGTAAAGGTTGTTTTCTCTTGGTCATCGGGGTGGATAGGGATTTGGAAGAATCCGCTATAACCATCTAAGTAGCAAAAATGAGAGTGTTGAGCTAATCTCTCTAGCATTTGGTCAATGAAGGGGAGAGGGAAGTGATCTTTCCTAGAGGCCATGTTAAGCTTTCTATAATCAATACACATCCTCCATCCCGTAACCGTCCTAGTCGGGATTAGTTCATTGTTCTCATTGGTTACTACGGTCATCCCACCCTTCTTAGGTACTACATGAACGGGACTAACCCACTTACTATCCGAGATAGGGTAGATAATTCCCGCATCTAGCAACTTAATGATTTCCTTTTTAACTAGCTCTTTCATTATAGGATTTAACCTTCTTTGATGTTCAATAGAGGGTTTATGATTATCTTCCATCATTATCTTACGCATGCACAAAGAGGGTTTTATGCCAAAAAGGTCATCAATGGTGTATCCTATTGCCTTTCTATGCAGTTTCAATTCATTCAACAATCTATTAAGCTCATCATCATTCAAGGATGCATTCACAATCACCGGATAAGTAGAATTTGAACCAAGGAAAGCATACTTTAAATGAGAAGGAAGAGGTTTAAGATCAAGTTGAGGAGGACCTTTTTCGGTTGGAGACGATCCATACAATGTAGGTTGAGATGATTGCAAAGCCATGGAAGCCTCCTTGAAGTCCCTTGATGATTGCTCACACTCAAGTGGTTGATGCTGAAAAGACTCAGGAAAATCGGCCCAGGAAGAAAAATCGGACGATTTATCTGAGGGTGGGTCGATCTGAGTTTCTGTTTTGGCAAAACTGGCTGAAATTTCAGCCCAAGGACAAAAATCGGCCGATTTTTGGCCTCCAGTCCGATTTTTCTGGCAGTTTTCCTCTTCTTCTAGCACTTCAAACCCAACACTTGGTAGCTCGTCCAATGCATTCAAGGTCTTCATTACTTCATTGCTACTCTCCTCAACTCCTTCTTCCATCAAGCTTGAGCTAAGAACTCTCTCAAGCGGATCCTTGAGCAAGATTGAGCTCACAACCTCTCTAGACTCCTCTTCTTCAACTATGTTGAATATATCCTCATCAAGGGTTGGCCCTTTCATCATTGTGGACAGCTTGAACTTGATGTTCTCTTCTCCAATGTTGAAGGAGAGAGTCCCATTCTTGCAATCTACTAGACATCCGGAAGTAGCTAGGAAAGGTCTCCCCAAAATGATAGGAACCGGATAGTCCGCCGGGATGTCCAAAACAACGAAGTCTATGGGCACATAGAACTTCCCTAGTTGCACCGGAATGTCTTCCAAGATCCCAACCGGATGAGTGATTGAGCGGTCCGCCATGTAAAGGGTCATCTTGACCGGCTTTGGCTCTCCTAGCCCAACCTTGTTGCAAAGTGCGAGCGAGATGATGCTTACACTTGCCCCAAGATCACATAGGGCGTCATACTTCACTTCTCCTACTCCGATTGGCACATAAAAGGATCCCGGATCCCTTAGCTTGGGAGGCATCTCCTCCTTCATCGTTTGAATCAACTCCGATGATCTCTTAGTCATCCTTATCTCACCATACTCCTCCAACTTCCTTTTGTTGGAGAGTATTTCCTTCAAGAACTTGCCATATGCCGGCATCCCTAAAATAGCATCCATGAACGGAATGTTAATATGCAATTTAGACATTAGTTCAAGGAACTTACCAAAATGATTGTCCAAGCGAGCTCTTGCTCGTGATTGAGGGAACGGTAGTGCTACTAAGATTCTAACACACACAAAGCACACACAAAAACAGAAAAATCTAAAACAAAAACAAAACGAGAAAAGGAAAACGTTACCAATGGGTTGCCTCCCACCAAGCGCTTCTTTAAGGTCATTAGCTTGACCAAACTCGGGGGCGTCTACTCAAGGTGAAGTGGGGCAATCATGTCCATCAGAGCTTCCGGAATATACTTCTTCAACCGGTGCCCATTCACCTTAAAGTTTCCACAATGCTCCCCTCCTATCTCGATAGCTCCATGGGGAAAGATCTTCTTCACCACATATGGCCCGGTCCATCTTGATTTTAGCTTTCCGGGGAAAAGCCGCAGCCTTGAGTTGAAGAGAAGGACAAGGTCGCCTTCACTCAACTCCTTCGGGATGAGGCGTTTGTCATGCCACCGTTTGGTTCTCTCTTTGTAGATCCGGGCATTCTCATAAGCATCCAACCGGATCTCCTCAAGGGCATTCATATCAAGCAACCTCTTCTCTCCCGCCTCCTTGAGGTCAAAATTTAGCCACTTAATGGCCCAATAAGCTCTATGTTCTAAACGCCTCATCCGGTATGCATCATCTAAACATTCCATCCGGCCCTCTCTTGAACAAAAGTGGTTCACTCCAAAAGTAGTACCTCTTATCCTTGAAGAACTTCTTCCTTTGGGCATATGTCAAACCGGGAGGCACCTCCTCACACACTAAGTAGTTCACAATGTCGGCAAACGATGGCTCGCTTCCTCTAGATACTTGGAACAAGCATTCTTCCACCATTTTCAATTGCTCGTCCCGGATTGAGTCATCAATCGGGATGTCATCTCTTTCAAGCTCCAATGGTGGGAGTCTACTAAGGTGATCCGCCACTGAGTTCTCGGATCCCTTCTTGTCCCGGATTTCCAAATCAAACTCTTGAAGAAGAAGGATCCACCGAATCAACCTAGGCTTGGCATCCTTCTTGGTAAGTAGATAACGGATTGCAGCATGATCCGTATAAACTATGACCTTCGCTCCAACAAGATATGAGCGGAACTTCTCAAATGCATACACAACCGCTAGCAACTCCTTCTCGGTGGTAGCATAATTGAGTTGGGCGTCATCTAGCGTTTTGCTAGCATAATAAATGGCATGAGTGCGCCCATCTTTCCTTTGCCCCAAAACAGCCCCAACGGTTACGTCGCTTGCATCACACATGATCTCAAACGGTAAACTCCAATCCGGAGGTTGCATGATAGGTGCGGAGATCAAGGCATTCTTCAACCTACAAAAAGCCTCAAGGCAATCTTTGGAAAAGACAAAATCAACATCCTTCATTAGTAGGTTAGTAAGAGGCTTAGAAATTTTAGAGAAGTCTTGAATAAACCTCCGGTAAAAACCGGCATGCCCTAAGAAGCTCCTTACCCCCTTCACCGAAGTAGGTGGTGGCAACTTCTCTATCATCTCAATCTTGGCCCTATCAACCTCAATGCCACGGTTAGACACCAAGTGTCCCAACACAATGCCTTCACTTACCATGAAGTGGCATTTTTCCCAATTCAAGACAAGATTTGTCTCCTCACATCTTTGCAATACTAATGATAAGTTAGCCAAGCAATTATCAAAGGAAGAACCATAAACAGAGAAATCATCCATGAACACTTCCATGATATTTTCAATGTATTCCGAAAAGATAGCCATCATACACCTTTGGAAGGTGGCGGGTGCATTACACAACCCAAATGGCATTCTCCTATATGCAAAAGTACCCCATGGACATGTAAACGTTGTTTTCTCTTGGTCATCGGGGTGGATAGGGATTTGGAAGAATCCACTATAGCCATCTAAGTAGCAAAAATGAGAATGTTGAGCTAACCTCTCTAGCATTTGGTCAATGAAGGGGAGAGGGAAGTGATCTTTCCTAGAGGCCATGTTAAGCTTCCTATAGTCAATGCACATCCTCCACCCCGTAACCGTCCTAGTTGGGATTAGTTCATTGTTCTCATTAGTCACTACGGTTATCCCACCTTTCTTAGGTACTACATGAACGGGACTAACCCACTTACTATCCGAGATAGGGTAGATTATCCTTGCATCTAGCAACTTAATGATCTCCTTTTTTACTACCTCTTTCATTATAGGATTTAGTCTTCTTTGATGTTCAACAGAGGGTTTATGGTTATCTTCCATCAAGATCTTATGCATGCACAAAGAAGGTTTTATGCCAACCAAATCATCAATAGTATAGCCAATGGCTTTCCTATGCAATCTTAGTTCATGCAACAACTTAGCAAGTTCATCATCACTCAAACATGCATTAACAATCACCGGATATGTAGAATTATCACCAAGGAAAGCATACTTCAAATGAGAGGGGAGGGGTTTGAGTTCAAGTTTAGGAGGACCTTTATCGAGTGTAGACGATCCAAATAAGGTTGGATGAGATGAATCCAAAGCAAATGAAGACCCTTCAAGGCTCCTTGAAGCTTGATCATCAATGAGGTCTGATTCAGGGGAAACCACAGTTGGAACCACGGTTGGCTCCACTTCCACGGCCGTGGACCTTGCCTGGCTCGTTTGTTGAGGCTTTACAGAGAGTTTGACGGCCGTGGAATAACTTCCATGCCCGTGGAACTTGCAGCTGTTCAGCACCTCTTCGATCTCTTCACTTTGAGCCCTTGTCTCCTTTTCTAATGCTTCTAAGACCTTGATCTCTTCATTGCAAGCCTCATCAACACATTCCTCCATCATACTTAAGGTAAGAACCTTCTCCAAGGGATCCTTGATCAAGATCGAGCTCACAACTTCTCTAGATTCCTCTTGCTCGACTATGTTGAAGACATCCTCATCAAGGGTTGGCCCTTTCATCATTGTGGACAACTTGAACTTGATGTTCTCTTCTCCAATGTTGAAGGAGACAGTCCCATTCTTGCAATCTACTAGGCATCCGGAGGTGGCTAGGAAAGGTCTTCCTAAGATGATGGGAACCGGATAGTCCGCCGGAATATCCAAGACAACAAAATCAATTGGTACGTAGAATCCTCCTAATTGCACCGGAATGTCTTCTAAGATCCCAACCGGATGAGTGATAGATCGGTCCGCCATATAGAGGGTCATCTTGACCGGTTTTGGCTCTCCTAGCCCAACCTTGTTGCAAAGTGCAAGCGGTATGATGCTTACACTTGCTCCAAGATCACAAAGGGCCTCATACTTCACATCTCCCACTCCAATTGGGACGCAAAAGGAACCCGGATCTCTTAGCTTGGGAGGCATCTCCTCCTTCATCGTTTGGATCAATTCCGAGGATCTCTTGGTCATTCTTATCTCCCCATACTCCTCCAACTTCCTTTTGTTGGAGAGTATCTCCTTCAAGAACTTGCCATATGCCGGCATTCCTAAAATAGCATCCATGAACGGAATGTTAATATGCAATTTAGACATTAGTTCAAGGAATTTACCAAAGTGATTGTCCAAGCGAGCTCTTGCTCGCGATTGTGGGAACGGTAGTGGTGGCTTGTATGGAGGCGGTGCCACATATGTTGGCTCAACATCCTTGCTCTTGCCTCCATCTCTTTGCAAAGTCTCTTCCTCTATCACCACTTGTTTCCCTTTAGCATTCTCCTTGGGCAAAGGATCTTTCATGCTCAACCCACTCCTTGTAGTGATAGCCAACACTTGGCCTCTTGGGTTGTCTTCGGTCCTTCCGGGAAGCTTTCCCGGATCTCTATGGGCTCCACCCGCCTTTTGGAACACTTGTGCTTCCAATACCTTTTGAGCCTTAGAGATTGAAGTCACGGTGCTCTCAAGACCACTCAACCTTCCAAGCAATTGCTCAAACATTATTTTGGTTCTATCCTTTGGAGGTTGAGTAAATCCGGGTGGAGGTTCTTGTGAAGCTTTTGGTGGTGGAGTTGTGCTTGTGGAAGCGGGAGGGTTCAAGGCTCCATCCGGGTTAGAATAGGAGAACCCGGGATGGTTGTGGTTAGGCCGGTAATTGTTGAATTGCCGGTTGTTGTTGAAGTTCCTTGGGCCTTGATAATTGTTGTAATTGCCCCTTCCCATGTAATTCACATCCTCCTCCTTGGAAGATAAGTTAGCTTGTGGAAGCACTTGAGGGGTTGCTTGGTTCTTCAAGGTTGTAGCACACAACTCCCTCAAGGACTTTAGCTCGTTGTTGATGGCGTCGAGCTTGAAGTTGCTCATGGTGACCTCACTCACCTCATATGCTCCCGCCTTTCTCCCTTCACTCTTCCTATGGGAATACTTCTCAATTACTAGAGCTTGCTTCTCCACAAACTCCCAAGCATCATCTACATGCTTCTCCATGAAAGTCCCACCGGAAAGGGATTGAAGCTTGAATTGGCTATCTTCATCAAGTCCCTTAAAGTAGATCTCCAATAGCTCAATTTTCGGTATGCCATGGTGTGGACAATCTAGGAGAAGGTCTTTGAATCTCTCCCAAGACTTGAACAAACTCTCTCTATCCTTCATCACGAAGGCATTGATCTTCCCTCTTAATTCGGTAGTCTTGGAAGGTGGGAAGAACTTAGTCAAAAACTCGGTTGTCATCTCCTCCCAAGTACCAACTCGCCCTTGTGGAATAGATTGATACAAAGCCAAGGCCTTGTCCTTAAGAGAGAAGGAGAAAGCCCTTAGCTTATGGTTGTTGCTCTCCAATCTTGGCGGTCTAAGAGTTTCCATCAAAATCTCGTAATTCATCAAGTGTTGATGAGGAGACTCTCCTTCCATCCCTCCAAATTGATTATGCCGGATCATTTGTAGAACTTGAGGGCGGAGCTCGTAGTTGTGGGCTGCGGGATCTCCTAAGTTCACACCCGGACGGTGTGCTCTTTGTGTCGTATCCATACGTCTCCCTAGGGTTTGTGGCTCTTCAATGGCAATGGGCACAACCCTAACATTAACCGCCGGCTGCGGTTGTACCACCGGTGGTGGAGGAGGTGGAGGTTGTCGGCGATTAAGCTCTCCTTGAACAAGGGCTTGCCTAATCTCCTCAATCTCCCTCCTAGTTTCCTCTTGCCTCTCATTGGCAAGTCTCCTTTCTTACTCCAAGAGCTCATCTCTTAGCCTTATTTGCTCTAAGGCTTCATCCAACTCAGCTTGGAGGTTTCTTCCGGCCATCTCTTTCTCTTTTCGGATGTTCTTGGATCTAGATCGAAGGGTTTTCTCCGGTTCGGGATCGAATGGAGCTAAATCCTTGCCACGAGATCTTCGCATACACCTAAAGAGAGAGATGATGTCCTGAAAAGCAAAGACACACACCAAAGAGAGATCAAAAGCAACAAGAAAGACCTACACTATAAACAATCACAAAATGACTCAATCTAGACCTAGTCCTCGGCAACGGCACCAAAAACTTGTTACGCTAAGATCGTGTGATGTGCACGCAATAAGTCTTAAATTTATACTCGTTATATTTATCCTAACTCCTAGCGAACCCGCAGTGTACGGGACGTTTGTAGAAAGGTAAGTATTCCGAGGTCGAACACGAAGACTAAGGTGAAATCGAGTCAAACAATGATCAAAGATAGTGTGAATCTAGACTAGATAAGATGAGGAACAAAGAAAATGGAAAAACACAATGTTTTTGTTGGTTTTTGTGGTGATCAAACAAAGATCATAAGTTAAACAAGGTGATAAACAACTAACAACTCAAACTAGCAAACGAACAAGTAACACAAAGCACAAGAATATGATCAAGAGAGAAAAGTAGATTCTAGAGGTCAAGATTTCCGGTTATGGCATAGGATTCAAGGTTCTAAGGATTCTAAGGACAAGTTGCGGTGTTGGGGAAGAGTGTTTCACTAATGGAAGCAATTACCGGGTAGGTCTCTCACTTCTCTAGTCCCGCATCTAACTCCTATTACCGGGTAGGTCTCAAGGTGGTTAAATAGGGAGATTCTACACAAACCGGATACTACTTAAGAGTGCAACCCTCTCCTTACCGGGTGAGTCTCGAATAGGGAAGTCTCAAGTACTAATCCTAGCACACTCGATCCAATAGCGGCTTATGAAGCTCACTACTACCTAGCATTCATCATCTTAGGTATCTAAGGTCGGAAATCATCGGGTAGATCTCTTCCCTCACTTAGATTGATAGCATTAGGTGATCCTAAGCTAAATTAGGCTTAATAAACACTAGAATTTAAACAACCAAACACCCTAACATGCAGATTTATCATTTAAAGAGCAACAGGAGAATAAATCGGGTTGTTCTACAGATAAATCGGCCGATTTATCTGATGAACAGGTCGATTTTTCCTTCTGTTGTGAGTTTCGTGCATACAAATCATCCCTAACTAACATATAAGCCCATCCTATCATCACCCTAGCCATAACCATCAATCCATCACTCCAGAATCACAACAAACTAGCCAATAATATGCATATCAAGATCCAACATCATCAAACAAGCATACATGGTGTTCATAGATGAGTAATGAAAGATGAGAAACAAAATCAATTAATCTCAGCAAAATCCAAGTTGTAGCAAGACTTACAAACTCTTAAATGAAGATCCAAAACGTTCCTAACAATCCTTGCTAAAGTTCTTCGATCAAAGACTACAAAAGCAACTCAAAATCACTCAAAACCTCACTATTCTCCTACAATGGTGTTCTCCTTCTTCCTTCAATCTTTTAGAGCCTTTCTTCTTCTCCAATCTTTTCCCAAAATTGGTGAGCTGTGAATGAGAGTGTGGGAGAGGAGAGATGCTCAGCAACCACCTGTAGGACCACTTATATTCTCCACCAAGAGCAAGGACGGACAAGAGATCGTGGGACACGTGGCTTAAGCTGTCAAAGCCTCAAAAATCGACCCAGTAAGAGAAAATCGGCCGATTTAGCTGCTAGTTGGTCCGATTTTCTTCAGCAGAAACTTGTTATGATCGTTTAGCCATGAGTTGATCCATTGCTTGCACCAATAGTGGTCTTTGTGTCCTTTGTTGCTCCATTTATGCTCCTCCTTAGCCTTGGATGTGTACCATCATGAGGCTTGGCCCTCTAATGTATCGGTTAATGTCCAAAAGACCCCCGAAATACCTACAAAGCAACGCACAAGTCCGTGTAGACGTCTATCTCGACAAAATACGTGAATTGAGTGCAAACGTAGCGAATTTGTGCTAAACCATGCATGAATGAGTGATGAATCTATCTAAATAACTACCTAACCCTAAGTCATAAATCGTGTTATCAGTATTTATGACTACCCGTGAGCCAACTTATTTGGAGCCGAACCATGAGTTCATGAGTTCCGTCACCCACGTGCCGGAACACAAAGGGGTCAAGTTTCGGCTCATTAACAAGGGTTATGCTTTAACTATGGAGAACTCTGGCGACTTGTTCGGATTCTCGCCTCCCACCGCCACCGACTTCCCTTCTTGGCTTGATGCACGAATATTCTATAGCATAGCTCACAATCCTAATAGTGCCGACAACTGCAATCAAGCGACTCTAAGGAGAAGAACATCTACCACGTCGCCTTCAAAATCGCTCACCAGATCTTGAGTGTGATGTTGTTGACCCGCATTGAGACGCCATAGAAAATCCAGCAAGGTGAGTTGTTTACTCTATTTTGCATGACTACAGGAGGGATACCGTACTTTGTCACGAGGATGATGGAGGAGCCATGGACACCGGGACCGATATTGATGGTCCTAGTGCTCCGGTGGTCAAGATTGATGATGAGGCGACCGAGGATGAGCAGCCAGCACCGGAGATGCATCAAGAGGTTCCCTAACAGTGGGAGCGCCACCAGCGCCGCCTCCGCCATGATTCTGAGGCTCACCGGAGGATTGACGATCTTACTCGTCAGATGGAGGAGTCCTTCAACACTCTGTGCACTGATCTTGATAGACGTCTTGACACTCAGACTCGAGAGATAGGCACCATGAGATGTGAGATGCAGGAGATCCATCATTACCAATGGAAGATGCAGAGGATCATCTTCGAGCAACAGATGGGATTCACCTTCGATCCATCCCTGTATCCATTTCCACCTCCACCACAGATGCCTAATTTGTCCCCCGGAGTTGCTGATATTTCTCTTCTTTTATTGTGCGGTTCTTCTAGACATTCTGAGTACTTTCTTCATGGCTTTCCTTTACTCATTGGGACAATGTATCCTATGTATGTGTAACGCCCATGATGCAACTGATAAGAAACCCGAAAGAATGATACAACAAACTTCAGCCGAGATACAACTAAAAACCAAATGCCAAACATGTGGCATACAAAACGCAATAACCGAAAGACAAAACACAACTCAACTCCAACTCATAAACCCTTCCTAAAAATGTACGGACCCCGGCTGCCCACCCTTCCGGATCTCTCAGCCGCAATTCTAACCTGCAAGGCAATCTATAACATTCGGTATAAAACCATTAGCTCATATTCGAAGCATTAGAATTAATGGAAAAGGCACAAACACAAGTAAATCATCATAAACACACAACATACTCAAAAGCACACCAACCGGTTTATTATCTTTATTATTATTAAGTCATATCACGTTCTAATTCAACTTCTTTTGTGACACGAGAATCTCCCGAAACTCGCCTCGGTCCCTATTTCCGGCATAGAACAGTATGTATTCCTCCGACCGTCTAACCAGCACGGCTAGTCGCCAAAAACCTCCTAGACTCTCACAAGAGCTAGGCAGATGATGTCACCGCCCGTTATCATACACTTGGGCCAAAACAATATAAACGTCGGTAATCCTATTTCCGGTTTCGTTGTTATAACAAAAACGATAAACACACACCACCAAACACACATCAACACTAATACAAAGAATACGAGCTGAGTAAGTCCGGATACTTACCTCGTCACCACACTCAACTCACAACACTCTCTCTTCCTTAGGGAGGAAGCCCATAACCTACTCACAAAAAGATAACTATATCAACATCAACCCACTCACAATAGAAGTCTTTAGACTTCTACACAAATGATCTACGCAAGACCATTTGATTCTCAATTCTAGAACCGCATCTTAGAATCCCTCATGCTCACATCACATTCAACAGAAGCTAGAAGTCCTAAGACTTCTAAACCCTCGGATCTCGCAAGATCATAACTCACAACACCACTAGGATAACATGCCTAGTCTTCATGATCACAATGGTAATAACACTATGCTAGGATACGCATATCCTAGCCCATAATCTCAACAACCATCATCTCACAACTATAAACTTACAATCTCAACCTCAAAAGCCTCACAAGGATATCCCTACACTCATCCTATGTACCACTCAGAAACATACAACCCTTAACCCTTAGAACATTCCAACAACCTCTCCATACTCGCCTAAGGTCCACAAGCCACTAGAATGGCATTCAAACTATCTTAGGTCCAAACTAAGCATGCTTCTATCATCAACACACTCTAAGATCATCTAAGAATACATATTCAAGCTAGGGAACTCACCAAGCAAAGGCACGGGATCAGAAGGAGGAAGAACAGCCGCAAAAGGGGAAAGAAGACCGCAAGGGAGGGCAGACATAACCATTGGCCGCCCCTGCGACCTGGGTTGGCCGCTCCTGCGATCGAACAGTAGAGTCGATTGTTTCTTCGGTGGATCCTTGATGTGTTAATGCCTCCTATCTTCCTTGCTCCACCATAGATGTTCCCCACACACCACAGCATCACTCAGGACACCCCAAACTCGATCCTAATCACATGCAAGCCAAAGGAAAGAAAACAAGGTGAAGCTATGGCTTCCACCATTGAAGCTTGAGGAAGAAGGAGAAGATGAAGGGAGGGAAGAAGAAGGTTACCTACAGCAGCTTGGCTAGGATCCTCTGTCTCCATCTCGAATCCAATAGGAGCAGCTCACACTTCAAAGGTGGAAGAGCCATGGGAGGCCAAAAAAGAAGGTGAAGCCCAAGAGAGGAGGGGAGCAAGGAAGAGCAATCTTACGTGAAAGAGAGAAATGGGAAAGGGGAGAGAGAAGGAATGAAGGCAGCCACAAAAGAGGAAGCTCAAGGGTCAGCTGACCCATCCCTCTAATTTACGCTAGGAATCGAGGGGTCCAAAAGCAAAGGTGAAAACGAGAGGTCGGAACGAGATTTTGGAATAAAACCCGATGCTCAACACTTCGTGCTTGCGGGAAGACTGAGTCACGTCTGCGGGAAGGTCGATAAACAGCTCAACACCCGGAATAAAAATTCCGGATGTTACAACGAATCCCCCTAAAAACAAGTTTCATCCCGAAACTTGCAAAACGTACAACTCTCGGCATAACTAACTCGGTAACCACTCAAAGCCGTAAACGTGCCACACTCTACTCGATAACCATCACACACTCGTGTAGCCACGTCAAGACCTCGCAAGGCCTGCATACATACTCGTGTGAACCGCATAGTGCATAAAAGCCAAAGGCTAACAAAACACATAAAATCACACATTCCCGCTCGGGGCACCAAACACATAAAATCACACATGCACACAATATCTAACCCATCGGCCAACTCGATGTAACTAGGATATCGTAAAAACTCCAACAAGGATACTATCTCACATCCTTCCGGTAGCCTCATCGGCTCCTCGTCTACTGCTAAAAAAACACGACAAACAACATCACTCGAGTCGTACATGTATTCCCTCGACCGTCACACCTGAAACCTGATGAACATTCCCCACTTTCGGTTTCCATGCCAACCGATAAACCACTTCCCAACTCGCGCCAAGATCTCCAAAAAGGGTCTAATATATTGGAACCCAACTTTCTTCTAATGACCAACACGTATGACGCCTTGCGTCCATGATACTCTTAGCTCGACTCGTCTCGTATCCGAACCCAAGAGGTCCGTACCTCTTTTTTGTACATACTTTCTCGCGACTTAGTTTGTCTAGCATCTGCCTTTGGACCGCCGCTACTCAAGCGAGGTCATCACGTAACTGCTCAGGGGTAAACTTACATATATTCACCAATTCTAACATCACAAGGTACTCCACTTCCATCTATAACTTGCTTCGAACAAGGCCATTATAACGGTACCTCTCAATTGTCATTACGATAACTCAACCCAAGGGAAGGTATCAGGTCTACCTTTACCCCCTTAACTCGCACACATACCCTATACATGGCGTCGACTTGTCATCAAAGTCCTTTATATTCGACCAATTATCCAAGAGTGAAACTGTCATGAAAGGCATATGGTCTCTTAAGTGGCACGATCCTGCAGCCCACAAATTCCCAAAACGAAACGCTCATCTCAAGCCGAGATAACGATACTCGGTATACCAAACATCTTGCTATCGCATTGAGGACTCCCCAACTAGCAGACTCATAGGCCCTGTTTCCCAATAGGGTGTAAAAACAAGTAGTCCCCATCGGTAGGTCCATGTGACCAGACTCATCACCACTGTCACACGGTTTCAAACCGGTGATAACTTTTGTGGAGATATCTAGCCACCCCCACTACATAACTCGCGGTGGTTGGACTCTTCTTTTACATCTTTTGGTGCTCAACTTGACCTGACGATGGCTCACATCCGGGTTATGTACTTAGTCACCTCGGCCTTAAGCCCGTTTCGCTAATGTAAATATCCTTATACCAAATATCTCTTACCAACGTCATGGTCTTAACAGCCATCAACCCATAAAGGTAGCTATGCGGTCTCCCCTCGGAACCTTCTAACCCGGATCCTTCTCAAAGCCATAAAAAGACCATCTACGACTACATTCCATAACCATCTCTAACCATCGCTTCTGTTGGGTACTCACTCCTGCTAAGTATACATACACGTATCATACTCTTATTGTTCATACATGCCTAGCATGTTACTACGTAGCCAAACCAACATCACGATAAGCACACGCCCTAAAGCGGCCAACTTTCTAACCTTAGTCAGTCATCCTTCTTACATACCCGCAAATACATATGTACACACGAAACCTCTCTTGTTACCTCATGCACATCCCAAGCCCCGCTTGAATGTATCCATAATGTCACACAATCCCCATAACTCAATGTTGGTGCAAAAGCAAACGGACTAGAGGTCACTCCCATCTTCCGCTTCTAATAAAACTACACGGAGACGTCTCGGATCCCACGATCCCATTGACTTCTTCAGAAGGGAAGAAAATGTCAAAACGATCCCGTAACTCGGTGGTTATGACCCACCAACTTATAAGCTTCATATCTTCTCCACATACCTTGAAGGTATTACCGAAAGTATCATCTCGTTCTCAACTGATCTATTGGACCTTCTCAACCCGCTACGTCTACTAGGAGGTCACCTCAGACGCCCAACCGTCTAGGTAGCTCTAGTTATCTCCACATCCTGCATAACCGGTACCCTTGTCATCCCATGTCAAGCTCATTCCTCTCAATTTTGAGAGTACAACAGGGCATCGTCAAATCCAATCATAAGAATCATTAGCGCAACTCAAGTAACATAACTGCCATACCACTCTTAGGTTAGGGTTCACCTTGGAGTCGCCCAAAACAACACAAATGCCGACTTCATCGTAACACGATTACGAAACCGATGGATACTCATTTATGTAAACTCCCAACTCATCAATCGCACTTGTGACTTCGAATGGCCTCACTACACTTGTATTAACTATAGAGGCCCTAAATGCCGCCTCATGAAGGTTCTTTCTCCTCTTCATCCAAAACTGATGATGTCTCAACTCCAAGTCGATCTAATCAAACATCGCACTCACATGCAACTGGTCTTAACGGCCATCCACTACAAAGAGGATACCCTTACTCGTCGTTCACCAAGCATATCCCTTGGAAATCCAGGTACAACTTCCCGACTCATACATTTCCTCAAAACTCATATCAGAATGCTTTGAAGGAAAGACTGGAAGAATTCTCCATTCCTAACACGGAACTTCTGACTCATGATCCCCCAGGTACTACCACCTTAAGCTTAAAGCTTACAAAGCTACTGTAGCTACGGTCTTCCGTCCCACACCGTAGCCTTCATGGCTCCTTTGAGTGTGCCTAACAACCTTGACTCATCTCTTATTCGCATCACTTATCATTCATTCCTTAACAACGAAATATCATGCATCTTCTTTCCATATCTTCCCTTTTGCTTAAAGCAACTCGTGGAACTTCACTTTCCTCTTGATCCACTACGTCTTTATATGCTTAAACCTTTATGGTTCTAGACCGCGCCTGATAGCATGAATTATAGTCTATATTTTGAGGTTTGTTTGGACGTTTTATCTTCAATAATCTGCATGTTAGCATGTATAATATGTGATTATATTACCATTTCATCTACCTTTGCAGGAATCGAGGTCTACACCTAGTTTTGCTGTAATTGTAGGTAAAATGGCACGTTTTACATCAAAAAGGAGCAAAAGGAGTCATGAGTCATTTGGAGCTACATTGAGGAGCATAAGGAACCATCCAGGGAGCATAGCCATGGATTAAAGATTTACTTTGGACCAG
Organism: Fagopyrum homotropicum; assembly: GCA_033239125.1. Lineage (NCBI taxonomy): Eukaryota > Viridiplantae > Streptophyta > Magnoliopsida > Caryophyllales > Polygonaceae > Fagopyrum > Fagopyrum homotropicum. The sequence goes on from BSWB01000005.1 coordinate 69,802,232, forward strand.
TTTTGAGAGATTTCACATTCAGTTATGACTCACCTCGGTTGACCAGAGATTCATCTCGACCGAGGTGATCCAGAGACGCCGACTCGACCGAGGCGAACACCTAGGACGCGGCGAGAATATTTTATTCTTGGCTGAGATCTTTTATCTTTGGAAGGTGATCTTATATTTTTGGGCTTGGCTCCTGGAAGGAAGAAGATCTTATATTTTACCTATTTTTATGGGAAAAGATCTTTCTAAGATATTTTATGTTTGGAGGGTTATTTTCCTATAAAAAGGGTTAGATTTCCACAAATCCATCATCACGCTATACCGTCGATCAGGGTTTATAGCACGCAACAGCCGTACTCCAGTTGGGAGTTTCGAAGAACCTTTTTGAAGGTTGAAGGAAGATTGAAGATCATAGCTTTTATAGCTTTTTGGAGGGTTTTGTAAGATTGTCTTTAACTCCCTCACTTGTTGTCTTGTCTTGTTGGCTTGCTATCCAAGGAACGCTTTTGTTGTGATATTTGATTCAGTTATTGAAGTCTTTTTCATTAAATTCTTCTTGTTCAAATATTCACCTTCTTCCCATATATTTAATACTTTCATAATGATGATGAGTGGCTAATTTCCTTGTGTGATTCTAGGGTGATTGGCTGAAGGTTGTGGGAAAAACAATGATAGAATAATCTTAGATTCCAATAGGACCCTGAAAGTTCGAGTCTTTAACCTTAACCCTAAGCATCTCGTTCAGTCGATGAACATCTCGGCCGGGGTGGAATTCATCTGACCGAGGTGACTTGTTTGATCCTAAACTGAGAGTTAAGTGTTAGAGTTTGCCAAATCCTATTCTTATTACACCTTTCCTGGTTCAAAGAAAGCTTAGGATGAGACTTACCCGGTAATTCCTTAGTTTGTGTACCAACGATCATAAGTGTAGGTAATAAAGGTTTATCCTTTATTGGGGTTTGAGTGTGCTTCCATCTCATCTTTGTGAGTTAGCCTGAGACTTACCCGGTAAAGGTTGATTCTATTCCCTTAGATGGTGTGTTAGTTTGAGGTAATAGTTCTTTATCTTAATTCCTTGAAACTTACCCGGTAATAGGAGTTACGGTTTTGGATTAGTGAGTAGTGAGACTTACCCGGTGATCTACTCCACTTTAGTAACACCTTCCCCTTGCAAAAATCTCAGCTTTGTCCGCTTATCTTTAGATCTTGAGTTGGAACCACAACTAGATGCTTTAATCCCTAGAATTGCATGTTTGCATATTGACTTCTTATTCATCTTTGATTGTGTTAATTGCTCTTTGTGGTTAGTATTCACGAAGCTTACCGTTACTGACTTTGTTTCACCGAGTCCCTGTGATCGACCCCTAGAATTTCTTGCTTTTTACTACGATTGACCCGTACACTGCGGGTTCGCATCCTTGTTTTAAGCTTAAGTCTAGGGTTATAAATTTAAAGCTTGCACACACCGTTTGGAGCGAACAAGTTTTTGGCGCCGTTGCCGGGGACTTGGTCTAGACCGAGCCGGTACGGTTTGCTCTTGGGGCGCTTGCCCCCGTGTCATCTAACCACTCTACTTGAGTGACTTTTGCAGGTTCTTTCTTAGGTATATGCGAAGAACCCGCACTGGGAAGGAAACCGTTCCTTACGATCCCGAACCAGAAAAGACATACAAGCGACGCTTAAGAGAAGCGAAGATGGCCCAACAAGACGACCGTGATCTTGCGGCCGAATTGAAAGAGGCGCTAGAGCTGCTACGCCTCAGCAAGGAAGAACTAAGGCAAGAGAAAGAAGAGAATCGCACCAAGACTGCAGCAATCGAAGCGGAGATAGTAGTCATACGAAATCAGATTCTACTTCGACCGAGGGAAGATCCTCCTGTTGATCCTCGACCGATGCAGGATCCAGTAGTTGACCCTCGACCGAGGCAGGTTCCAGTACCTGACGCCCCGGCCGATGTGCTTCCATCTCGGAGACCAGTCCGAGATGTTCTTCTTGCAGGAATCCCGTAAACCCTAGGTCAAAGGATGGACCCTAATCAACAACTGAGGCGTCCAGGAGTCAACCTAGGAGATCCAGCGGACCATGACTACGAACTTCGACCGCAAGTTCTATCCATGATTCGCCAATGCCAATTCGGAGGGATGGAGAAGGAATCACCACATCAACATCTTCAAAACTACGAGATCTTGATGGAAACCTTGCGACCTTCCAGAATTGAAAATAACAACTACAAGCTAAGGCCTTTTTACTTTTCTTTAAAAGATAGAGCTCTTACTTGGTATCAATCTCTTCCTCCAGGAAAAATTAGCACATGGGAGGAGATGACGACGGAATTCTTAACCAAATTCTTTCCCCCCTCAAAGACAGCTGAAATGAGAGGGAAGATCAATGCTTTCATTATGAAGGACAAAGAGAGCTTGTCCAAGTCATGGGAGCGGTTCAAGGACATCCTTTTGGATTGCCCACATCATGGGATTCCAAAGATCGAGTTGTTGGAGGTCTACTTCAAAGGACTGGACGGAAGCACCCAGTTCAATCTCCAACTACTCTCCGCCGGTACCTTCATGGACATGGCGATTGATGAGGCTTGGGACTTCATTGAGAAGCAAGCCTTGCATATGGAGAAGTACACCCACCAAGGAGCTGAAGGTGGAGTTAAAAGAGTCAACTTTCAAGAGACTCAATCCAACAACAATCAACTCACGTCTTTGAAGAATGACGTGAAGCAATTGAAGGAATTCTTGGTTGCTCAAACCAAGAAGGAAGAGCAAGGACAAAGGAACAACAACAATGGATACCGTAACAACAACAACGGTTCCCGGAACAATAACAACAACTACAACAATAACAATAGAGGATCCAATAGCAACAATTGGAGGACGAACAATCAAAACAACCAGAATCCTGGTAACAATTATTCTAACTCCAACTCTAATAATTTCTCTAACCCTTTCCTCTCTTCTCCTTTTTCTTCTTCTTCTACTCCATTAAAGAGCCAAGGGCAAGGATCAAGTTCGTCTCAGCCAAAAAAGAAAGACGCAGTTCTGGAGGCCATCTTGATCAAGCTTAGCGCTATGGAGAATTCTATGACTTCATTTTCTAGGGCCCAAAAGTCCTTCGAACAACAACTTGCGAGTAGAGCGAATGAAGCGCCAAGAGATCCAGGGAAGCTTCCAGCAAAGACGGAAAGCAACCCTAAGGGCCAATGCATGGCCATAACGACGAGGAGTGGACTTAAAACTACAGATCCAGTACCTCGTTCGACGCAGTCCACCTCGGTCCAGGTCCAGTCGAAGAACACCTCGACCGAGATGCCAACCGAGGCGGGGCAACAGAAAGCGGAGGGGAAAACTGAAGTTTATGTTCCACCTCCTGCATACAAACCACCACTTCCATTCCCTCAGTCCAGAGCCAGAGCACATCTAGACAAGCACTTTGGTAAGTTCCTTGACTTGATGAACAAGCTGCATATTAACATTCCTTTTCTTGATGCTATTCTAGGAATGCCCGCCTATGGGAAATTCTTAAAGGAGATCCTATCAAGGAAAAGGAAATTGGAAGACTTTGGTGAAGTTAGGATGACATCCAAATCCTCGGATCTTATTAAGATCATGAAGGAGAAGATGCCACCTAAGTTGAGAGATCCCGGCTCATTTAGCATTCCCATTCAAGTTGGGGATGTCACTTGTGAAGCCCTTTGTGATCTAGGAGCCAGCGTGAGCATCATTCCGCTAGAGCTATGTACGAAGATCGGACTTGGAGAGCCCAAGCCGGTCAAGATTTGACTTTATATGGCGGATCGCTCCATCACCCATCCCGTGGGCATCTTGGAGGACGTTCCGGTCAAGTTAGGTAACTTCTATCTACCTATAGATTTTGTCGTGCTTGACATTCCCGCAGATTATCATGTTCCTATTATTCTCGGGAGGCCATTTCTAGCAACTTCGGGTTGCAATGTGGATTGCAAGAACGCCAAGTTGAAATTCAACATTGGTGGCGATGAGGTGGAGTTCGCACTACTTGCAGCCATGAAAGGGGAGCAGCTAACTGATGATATCTTCAACATCTACGATGAAGAAGAATCAAGAGAATTGGTGAGCTCTATCCTTATTAACGATCCACTCGAAAGAGTTCTAAGTTTTAGTTTAATAGAGGAAGGTATAGATGCTTCTTGTGATGCAGATATACGAAGCTTGAAGGCACTGGAAGAAGATCCAGGAGCTAAAACTGAGAAGCTAATCCAGGATACGAAGATCTCCAGTTTCGGTTCCAGTTGCAGTACCTCGACCGAGGCACTTCCTGGACTGAGCGAGGCGATTGAAGAACATCTCGGTCAACGCCTCTGCGCCTCGACCGAGGTCGATGGCGAGATGATGACAACTGAGATTACTGAGAATAATAATCTTCTTACTCACTTCTCTGACATTCATCCTCAGTTGGTGGAACATTCCATCCGCCAACTTTCTGATAAGAACGGACCTTGGTATGCTGACATTGTAAATTATCTTGTTTGCCAGGAAACACCGCCCGGATTGACGTACTCTCAAAAGAAGAGATTCTTCAAGGAAGTACGACATTATTACTGGGATGAGCCGCTGCTATTCAAGCGCGGACCGGATGGGATGCTTCGTAGATGCATTCCAGAAGATGAGGTTAATAGCGTTATACGGCATTGCCATTCGCTTCCTTGTGGAGGACATGCTAGCACCGATAAAACATGCGCTAAGGTATTGCGTTCCGGTTTCTTTTGGCCTACATTATTTAAAGATGTACAAGCTTTTGTTGTCTCTTGTGATGCATGCCAAAGAACAGGGAACCTTTCGAGGAGGAACGAGATGCCACTTAATAACATCCAAGAGGTGGAAATCTTCGATGTATGGGGGATTGACTTTATGGGACCTTTCCCATCCTCCGGAGGAAACCTCTATATCCTTCTTGCGGTTGACTACGTCTCTAGATGGGTTGAAGCCATTGCTTCCCCCACTAATGACGCCAAGGTGGTGGTAAAATTCCTAAACAGGACTATCTTTCCACGGTTTGGAACTCCGCGCATCATCATCGCGATGGAGGAACGCATTTCATCAACCGGAAGTTCAAGGCACTTCTATCGAAGTATGGGGTAACCCATAAGGTATCAACCGCTTATAACCCTCAAACTAGCGGACAGGTCGAGATCTCGAATAGAGAAATCAAAGCAATTTTGGAGAAGACCGTCTCTAGAACAAGGAAAGATTGGTCCATGAAATTGGACGATGCTCTTTGGGCGTACAGGACCGCATTTAAGACCCCCATAGGTACCACCCCTTACAATTTGGTATATGGGAAGTCTTGCCATTTGCCCGTCGAATTGGAACACAAAGCGTATTGGGTGATCAAATGGTTGAATTTCGACATTAAGGAGGCCGGCGAGAAGCGACTATTGGAACTCAACGAGCTGGAGGAGCTGCGTTTGAACGCTTATGAGAATGCCAAAATCTATAAGGAAAGGACGAAGAGATGGCATGACAAGCGTATCGTCCCAAAGGAGCTCAACGAAGGAGACTTAGTTCTACTCTTCAACTCCCGCCTCCGCCTTTTTCCAGGTAAGTTAAAATCCAGATGGACCGGACCTTATGTTGTGAAACATGTTTTTCCTCATGGTGCAGTTGAGATATGGGGCGAAACTAGCGGAAGCTTCAAGGTCAACGGTCATAGACATAAGAAGTACCAGCCGGAAACGCCGGTTGAGGAGGTTGCACCAATATACCTCATTTGAGACGCATTATGGTCCAGCTAGCGACCTTAAACCAAGCGCTTCTTGGGAGGCAACCCAAGGTATTGCTTTCTTTTCCCGTTTTCTAGTCTAGCTTAGATAGTTTGCTTTTGCTTTGTTTTGTTTTTTTTTGGCGTCCTAGACAGATAACAGGAGACATCTAAGGAAGGAGCATAACTGGAAGTTCAGAAGTTCGAGAATTCGAGAAGACAAAGTTTGCTGAGGCACCTCGATCCAGTCGAGGCCATCTCGACCGAGTTGATTCTTCAGCAACCGAGGCGACTAGGGTTTCTGCAGAACCACCTCGGTCCGTACCACCTCGGTCCAGTCGAGACCATCTCGACCGAGGTGACAGCAGTTCCAGGAACAGTATAAAAAGGAAAAAAATTTCTGTTTTCACTTTTTACCTATTTCGACTCGACCGCGGCGCTCTTCCACCTCGCTTCCTCCAAATCTTGCTCGTTTTCGAAGATTTCTGCTTCCAAACTGCGATTGAAGGATAGAGGATCCTATTGCAAGTGCAGATCTGCGAAGAAATCGAACGAATCGACCGAAACGAGGTAAAAATAGTCGAAACCCTAACTCGTTCATTCGTTTCGATTTAGGCTTTGGTTGCCCCTGAATCTGTTGAGAAAAGGCTTAAGTACCCCATAGGAAGCAATTGTAGTGAATTTTGGGGGAAAAGAACTGGATTTCTGAGATTTGAATCGAAAGCTGTTACGCCTCGGTCCAGTCGAACTGCATCTCGACCGAGGTGATTCTTGAGGATTGTCAGCGACCGAGGTGCTCTGACAGTAGCTGGAAAAAAAAATGAGTTCCGATCGTCGCCTTGCCCTCAGAGATAGATCCTCACCCTCCCCTCCTTCCTCTTCTTCCCGACCTTACCGCCCGGTGATCCACGAGAGATGCCGGGTAGATTATGAGCGTATAGCTAACCGTCCAGTGATTGCACCACGTTTTCTGGACGTGTCGGCTTTTGATTGCCTAGGGGTAGATGGAGACCTTAGGCGGATGATCACCACAGTCGGGCTGGATCAGTTTACTGAGATCCGAGCCCCAGCTTACTTGGAGCCGACCCTAGAGTTCGTTAGCTCCTTTTCCTACCTTCCCACAGAGCAGTCTGTGAAGTACCGGTTGATGAACCGGAACTTCATAGTTCCCTTAGAGGTTTGGAGAGAGATTTTCGGCTTTCCTGAGCCCACCGCCACTGACTTCCCCTCCCGATCTGTAGCTAGGGAGTTCTGGGGGCAGATTGCCCATATTACTGAGCATGCAGATAGTTGGCGCCTTGGAGATTCCAGGGAGAAGGTCATCTTCCACCTTGCCTTCAGATTAGCCCATAGGATATTCAGCGAGACACTTCTGGCGCGTACTGAGACGCCCCAAAAGATCCGACAAGGCGAGCTTTTTAGTCTTTACTGTATGGTTACAGGGGGTTTCCCAGACTTTGACTTGATCTTGGCAGAGGACCTGCACAAGATCAAGGCCAAAGCGAAGGGAGATATCTGTTGCGGCGGTCTAGTCACCCACATAGCTGCTTTTCATGGGATGGACCTTAGTGCGTGTACGATGGTGGCGGCTCCGAAGCCGCTTGGATTGCAGGAGATGATCACTCGGAGGATTCTAGTTCCCCGAGGTCTGACCACTCCATATGTTGCTATGCCGTGGGAGCGGACTGCGCCACAGGGGATCCGCTGGTCTGCTCAGTTCACAGTCTTCGATCCACATTATTGGCAGACAGCTTGGGCTCCACTGATGGAGGATCATAGGGAGGCAGCAGCCGCCCCAGCTGAGGATGAGGAGGAGGAGGCTGACGATGATGAGGACACTATAGACGAGAGAGATGGTGGAGTCCCGATGGATACAGGGACAGATACTGCAGGGACGAGCGCACCACCGATCATAGACTTGGATGATGAGGAGGATACTGAGCCTGCACCTGCTGCACCTCCCGCTAGATCTGCTAGGCGTCGGACACGCCGTCATAGAGATTCTGAGGCTCATCGTCGGATCGACGACCTGACAGATCAGATGATAGATTCTTATGCTGCCCTTACTGTGGACATGCATGAGAGATTTGCTGCCCAGCACCGACACATTGACAGATGGACTCATCAGATGTTAGAAGGGCAGCACTATCAGCGCAGGATGATGGAGCTACAGTTCCAGCAGACTATGGGCTATCCGTTCGATCCGACTCAGTATCCGTACGTACCACCACCACCACCACCGGATCAGGACTATTGATGAGCTGCAGGATTTTCTTTATTATATTTTTATGCAGTTCAGCTATTTATCCGGTGAGTACTCTTGTCTCTAGACCTATATTGACCCACTGGGACAGTGTGTCCCAAGTATGGGGTATTTGTATTTATGTGATGACTTTTGATGTACTTATTTGATGATTTCGATGTACGCACATTTGATCGGATATTTCATATTGATGCTTCATTTGCCTTTATATGTTTATCTGATATTACATGCATACTTACAGGTTATTTGATTGAGAAAAACGTCGAAACTGAAAAAAAAATGGTTTTAAAAAAATATATATTTTTGACCTCGACCGAGTCAGTCTTGGCCAAACGAGGCGTTTCACCTCGGTTGACCAAGAACACCTCGACCGAGGTGGGTTAACTGAGAGTTTTCGAAAATTATTTTTGTGTTACTTATCTGGATATGATCTCAGTGAAGATCTTGTTTACTGACTGGTTTTAAGTTCTTTATGTGTTTGAAAGGTTTTATAATATGTTTAAGTTGCTAAATTATTGGCATGTTTAATACTTTGTTTTTATCCAAATTATGTTGAATTTGAAGGTTGACACCACAAGATAAGTTCTCTCACTTTCTTCCTGGAAAGACCAAGGCAATTCATTCTTCTCTCTTCTTCTTCTTGATCATGTTTAACCCCTCATATACATTTTGCCTCCATTACCTATCCGGGAATTTGGAAGCAAGCGAAGTGGTGAAAGCAAGTGAAGTTAAAGTTGAGAAGTTGGCTGGAAGTGAAAGTGCTAGAAAGTAATAATAGGTTTGGGGAAGTCAATCATGAAGATGAGTAACTCGGCACCATTCACATAGCCGGGTGTTTGTGTCTTGCCAAAGTCGGATTGAGCGATATTCCCAACGGGTCATGGTATGTGCATCAAGGGTTTGATGCATCTCAAGAAATTGATGATTGCGGATTTCCTAGGCTTCGGTTATTGTGCACCTCTGTCCATGCATCCCAAAAAGTAAAGTAAAAAGAAAAAGTGTGAAATAAGCAAAGCTTATTGGTGGAAGATGTTGCAAGTCAAAGTGAAAGTGAAGTTCATCATTTTCCCGGATTCTAGCACCACATTACCTTACATACATCCCTACCCTACACGTTTCTTGACCTTTTCTTTTGGGAAGCCCTTGAGACCTTGAGCTTGTTGATTGACTTAGTGGTTTAAACTGGATTATACATGATTAATTTTGATAATTATGACTTATTATGCATTCTATGGTTTTATGCAAAGATGAACAACTTTCCTATATTTATAAAATGTTTTGAGCATATTGAGTTTTTAATTCCATGAAGTATTCTCTTAGAGTGATCTATGATTGTAACACACCATAAAAATGTTTTTGAAAGACTTTTCATTGATTTTTATGACTTATAATCCATTCTATCTTGTCTTCTATATGCGGAACTTGCTTGGGGACAAGCAAGGGCTAAGTATGGGGTATTTTGATAGCATGAATTATAGTCTATATTTTGAGGTTTGTTTGGACGTTTTATCTTCAATAATCTGCATGTTAGCATGTATAATATGTGATTATATTACCATTTCATCTACCTTTGCGGGAATCGAGGTCTACACCTAGTTTTGCTGTAATTGTAGGTAAAATGGCACGTTTTGCATCAAAAAGGAGCAAAAGGAGTCATGAGTCATTTGGAGCTACATTGAGGAGCATAAGAAACCATCCAGGGAGCATAGCCATGGATTAAAGATTTACTTTGGACCAGTTTTGAGAGATTTCACATTCAGTTATGACTCACCTCGGTTGACCAGAGATTCATCTCGACCGAGGTGATCCAGAGACGCCGACTCGACCGAGGCGAACACCTAGGACGCGGCGAGAATATTTTATTCTTGGCTGAGATCTTTTATCTTTGGAAGGTGATCTTATATTTTTGGGCTTGGCTCCTGGAAGGAAGAAGATCTTATATTTTACCTATTTTTATGGGAAAAGATCTTTCTAAGATATTTTATCTTTGGAGGGTTATTTTCCTATAAAAAGGGTTAGATTTCCACAAATCCATCATCACGCTATACCGTCGATCAGGGTTTATAGCACGCAGCAGCCGTACTCCAGTTGGGAGTTTTGAAGAACCTTTTTGAAGGTTGAAGGAAGATTGAAGATCATAGCTTTTATAGCTTTTTGGAGGGTTTTGTAAGATTGTCTTTAATTCCCTCACTTGTTGTCTTGTCTTGTTGGCTTGCTATCCAAGGAACGCTTTTGTTGTGATATTTGATTCAGTTATTGAAGTCTTTTTCATTAAATTCTTCTTGTTCAAATATTCACCTTCTTCCCATATATTTAATACTTTCATAATGATGATGAGTGGCTAATTTCCTTGTGTGATTCTAGGGTGATTGGCTGAAGGTTGTGGGAAAAACAATGATAGAATAATCTTAGATTCCAGTAGGACCCTGAAAGTTCGAGTCTTTAACCTTAACCCTAAGCATCTCGTTCAGTCGATGAACATCTCGGCTGGGGTGGAATTCATCTGACCGAGGTGACTTGTCTGATCCTAAACTGAGAGTTAAGTGTTAGAGTTTGCCAAATCCTATTCTTATTACACCTTTCCTGGTTCAAAGCAAGCTTAGGATGAGACTAACCCGGTAATTCCTTAGTTTGTGTACCAACGATCATAAGTGTAGGTAATAAAGGTTTATCCTTTATTGGGGTTTGAGTGTGCTTCCATCCCATCTTTGTGAGTTAGCCTGAGACTTACCCGGTAAAGGTTGATTCTATTCCCTTAGATGGTGTGTTAGTTTGAGGTAATAGTTCTTTATCTTAATTCCTTGAAACTTACCCGGTAATAGGAGTTACGGTTTTGGATTAGTGAGTAGTGAGACTTACCCGGTGATCTACTCCACTTTAGTAACACCTTCCCCTTGCAAAAATCTCAGCTTTGTCCGCTTATCTTTAGATCTTGAGTTGGAACCACAACTAGATGCTTTAATCCCTAGAATTGCATGTTTGCTTATTGACTTCTTATTCATCTTTGATTGTGTTAATTCCTCTTTGTGGTTAGTATTCACGAAGCTTACCGTTACTGACTTTGTTTCACCGAGTCCCTGTGATCGACCCCTGGAATTTCTTGCTTTTTACTACGATTGACCCGTACACTGCGGGTTCGTATCCTTGTTTTAAGCTTAAGTCTAGGGTTATAAATTTAAAGCTTGCACACACCATTTGGAGCGAACAGCGCCATTCCTCCTTAATCCAAAACTCGAGACCATTGACATCTAACCATAGAGAAAACTTCAAGCTTTTGTTACCGCTCCTTAATGGCCTCCACTTGAGGTTATCCCTCCCATCTATAACTTCTCACTACGTAATCCGCAGTTTATGCAATCTCGGTCATCACCGGTAAGCTTGAGTTTGACCTTCTCTAAGGTCAATGACGTACCAATCCTCTAATACTTCATGTCACTATTCTCATGAAGGCTGCCCTCCTTGGGGTACTCTACCTCAAATCCGTTAGCTCCCTTCTCATTCCGTGCTTTCCTCCTTTCCATACATAACCATGCTCTTTTAGGCCTCACGTCCCGTATAGCCCGCCTTCATAGGATTAACCGCAACTCATAACATCTTGTAAGCGTGTCTTCTCCAAAAGTTCCAACATTATTCCGCAATCGTTAGCGTGTCTCTTGGTCGTCGTCTTAAGCCTTTTCATAACTAAAACTCCTTGTTGCGTCACTCCCATTCTCGGGATCACGTCTACTCGCACTTCTATCTCCTTGGTGTTTCTTAGTCTTATCATCATACAGAAAGGGTCAACTTCACATGAATCCTTGTCATACCATTCTTCTCATAACTCTCGTAATTTTTGACTCTCACTTAATGGTACCTCGTAAGCTTAACTTACGGTATCCTACATCTTTCATACCGGGTTCGATCACTCTTCGCATCTTGACTCCAAAGTTTACGAGCGTCTAAAGGAAGCTTTACTTCTCGTACTGGGAGGCCGTCTCTAACATTGTGGGATTGCACCCACCTCCTCCTTGGATCGCATCTTTAGTGGTCCATACATCTTCTTGAAGAACTTATATACTTTATCTCCATTGGTCTTGCTATCTTTCCATTCGCGCCTTCTTTGGTAACCACTTCCACATCTTCATGTTACTCTCTTAAGTGGTGTCGTTTTCTTCTTTTGTTTGGTTGTCCTTCGTTTACGTTGTCTCTAATCCTCCTCTTTGACATTCTTTAAAAAGGAATTCGAGAACGTCGTTGGGTTCGTTAGCACGAAATGCCCAACTCGCTACTTGAGCGTCTTCTACGACATATGAACGTCATCATAAGCTACATCATCGTCTTAAAGGTGATGATATTGTATCATCTTCTTAGCTCAAAGGTCCCATAGCTCCAAATACTACTATATGAATAAGACTACGTATACATAACTATATAAGTCCTAAGTCCATATCTCTACCAATATAACACATCCGACATGCCATCATCTCAATACAAAGTCTATAACATATAATCGTCCACATATACATCTATACACATAAATCATGTCCATCATGCATAGCTACAAACCTCATATCCATATCTATATATATATATATATATATATATATATATATATATATATCTTTATATATATATATATATATCAAAATCCAATAAACTCAGAACTCGTGGGGTTCTATTTACTCCTTATTCGGCCTTTAGAAGATTGCGAGTGACATTGTTGTCAACCTAAGACTCTGATACCACTTTGTAACACCCCAAATCCGCAGGACAAGGGAATGCTACGGGCGAGACCTCACAATGGGTCCCGACCCTTAGCTTGACAATAATTTCACCGGACCTTTCCAACATGGCACAAATAAAGGCAAAACCGTAAATCATTTTTGATGCAACTGATAAGAAACCCGGAAGAATGCAACAACAAACTTCAGCCGAGATACAACTCAAAATCAAATGCCAAACACGCGGCATACAAAACGCAATAACCGAAGGACAAAACACAACTCAACTCCAACTCATAAACACTTCCTAAAATGTACGGACCCCAGCTGCCCACCCTTCCGGATCTCTCGGCCGCATTCCTAACCTACAAGGCAATCTACAACATTCGGTATAAAACTGTTAGCTCATATTTGAAGCATTAGAATTTAATGGGAAAGGCACAAACACAAGTAAATCATCATAAACACACAACATACTCAAAAGCACACCAATCCGGTTTATTATTTTTATTATTATTAAGTCATATCCCGTTCTAATTCAACTTCTTTTGTGACACGAGAATCTCCCGAAACTCGCCTCGGTCCCTATTTCCGGCATGGAACGGTACGGATGCCTCCAACCAGCACGGCTAGTCGCCAAGAACCTCCTAGACTCTCGCAAGAGCTAGGCAGATGATGTCACTGCCCGTTACGATACACTTGGGCCAAAATAATATAAACGTCGGTAATCCTATTTCCGGTTTCGTTGTTATAACATAAACGATAAACACACACCACCAAATACACATCAATGTTAATACAAAGAATACGAGCTAAGTAAGTCCGGAGACTTACCTCGTCACCACACTCAACTCACAACACTCTCGCTTCCTTAGGGAGGTAGCCCATAACCTGCTCACAAGAAGATAACTATATCAACAACAACCCACTCACAATAGAAGTCTTTAGACTTCTACACAAATGATCTACGCAAGACCATTTGACTCTCAATTCTAGGATCGCGTCCTAGAATCCCTCATGCTCACATCACACTCAACAGAAGCTATAAGTCCTAAGACTTCTAAACCCTCAGATCTCGCAAGATCATAACTCACAACACCACTAGGATAACATGCCTAGTCTCAATGATCACAATGGTAACAACACTATGCTAGGATATGCATATCCTAGCCCATAATCTCAACAACCATCAGCTCACAACAATAAACTTACAATCTCAACCTCACAAGCCTCACAAGGATATCCCTACACTCATCCCATGTACCACTCAAAAACATACAACCTTTAACCCTTAGAATATTCCAACAACCTCTCCACTCACCTAAGGTCCATAAGCCACTACATGGCATTCCAACTATCCTAGGTCCAAAGCTAGCATGCTTCTATCATCAACACACTCTAAGATCATCTAAGAATACATATTCAAGGTAGGAACTCACCAAGCAAAGGCACGGGATCGGAAGGAGGAAGAACAGCCGCGAAAGGGGAAATAAGACCGCAAGGGAGGGCTAACAGAACCATCAACCGCCCCTACGGCCTGGGCTGGCCGCCCTTGTGGCCCAGGTTGGCCGCCCCTGCAGTCGAACAGTAGAGTCGATTCCGATGGTTTCTTCGATGGATCCTTGATGTGTTGATGCCTCCTAGATTCCTTGCTCCACCATAGATGGACACCCCAAACTCGATCCAAGTCACATGCAAGCCAAAGGAAAGAAAACAAGGTGAAGTTCTGGCTTCCACCATTGAAGCTTCAGGAAGAAGGAGAAGATGAATGGGGGGGGGAAAGAAGGTTACCTACAACAGCTTGGCTAGGATCCTCTATCTCCATCTCGAATCCAATAGGAGCATCTCACACTTCAAAGGTGGAAGCGTCATGGGCGGCCAAAGAAGAAGGTGAAGCCCAAGAGAGGAGATGAGCAAGGAAGAGCAATCTTACGTGAAAGAGAGAAATGGGAAAGGGGAGAGAGAAGGAATGAAGTTTGTCACAAAAGAGGAAGTTCAAGGGTCAGCTGACCCATCCCTCCAATTTACGCTAGGAACCGAGGGGTCCAAAAGCAAAGGTGAAAAACGAGAGGTCGGAACGAGATTTTGGAATAAAATTCGACGCTCAGCACTTCGTGCCTACGGGAAGACTGAGCCATGCCTGCGGGAAGGTCGATAAACAGCTCAACACCCGGAATAAAAATTCCGGATGTTACAGTATGGGGTACTTTGAATACATTGGTCTATGATAACTGATACTTATGTACTATGACTTCCTTAATGACTTCTATTTGGTGCCTTATGGTTTTATGACATATTGCATGCATTGCATTCTGATTTTGATCGACAAAATGTGAAAAACTAGTTTGAAATTTTTTTTTATCTCGACTGAAATACACATGGCCAACCAAGATGACCACAAAAAGGAGCTTACCTCGGTCTACCATCTCAATTGTCCGTGCGTGTCTCGGCCGAAATGATTTTTGAAAAACGTGAATTTTTGGAAAAACTTTGTGCTTCTAGGGTGGATATGATCCCAATAATGATATTTATTTGCTGAATGGTTTTTATGATCTTTATGTGTATGAAATAATTTATGAAATATTTAAAGTTTCAATGCTTTGTTTGACATTTGAGCATGCTTAGTGAGTTAATTCATCTGAATCATGTTGAATTTGAAAGTTGAAACTGCGTTATAAGTTCTCTCACGTTCTTATTGGAATGATTAAGGTGATTCGTTTTTCTTTCTCCTTCTTCTTGATCATGCTTTTATCCCCTCATATATATATATATATATATATATATATATATATATATATATATATGTGTGTGTGTGCCTCCCTTTACCTATCCGGGAATTTGGAAGCAAGAAAGTGAAAAAGTTAGCTAATCTCCAAAGTCTCGGTTATTGTGCACCTCTGTCCATGTTCTCAAGTGAAAAGTAAAGAAACATGTGGAAAATAAGAAAAGCTTATTGATGGATGTTGAGTTGAGTTTGAAGTTGTGAAGTTCTTATCCTTTTCCCAGATTTTAGCACCACACTACCCTTTATACATTCTACCCTGACACGTTTCTTGACCTCTTTTGAAAGACCTTGAGACCTTGAGTATGTTGTTTGACTTTGTGGTTTAAACTGGATTATCCATGATTGATTTTGATGAGTATGATTTGCTACACATTCTAGGATTTCATGTGAAGTATGATTGGCTTTCTTATACCTATAACTTGTTTTGATCATATATAGATTCTTACTAGCTATGAAGCATTCCCTAAGGGTGATCTATGAGTAGAAGCACACAACCAAAAGTTTTTGAAAGTTTTCATTTATCTTAAATTATTTATAATTCATACTATCTTGTATCTAAGATTTGAACCTTGCTTGGGGACAAGCAAGAGGCAAGGATGGAGATTTTGATAGCATGAATTATAGTCTACATTTTAGCAATGGTGTTTGTAAGATCCCAGTTTTTACCTTCACCGTCCGGCGGTGAAGGAGGCCGCCCTAGCGGTCTTAGTGTCTGTCACCGCCCCCGCGGTGACAAGGGGCCTCCCCTACGGCCGGCCGGCCCTGCGGCTAAGGCGATCCGCCCTTGCGGATACGCTGCAGCTCGTGTCGGATCTGTTTTCGTTCGTTTTATCTTTCTTCCATAGATAGAATATCCGATCTTCTATCTTATGGGCCGGCTTCCTTATCTTCTTTCTAACCCTAGACGCCCTTTCAATCTATCTTTCCAGCCTCTTGTATACATTCCCGTCTTTTCTTCTTTTTCCCGTTTCTTGCTTACATCTTCTTCAACCCCCGAGTGTTGCAACCTTGCTCCCTGTGTTCTTGCTGAATGTGTAAGTTCTTTCTCCCTTGTTCTTCATCATGTTCATGTGCTGCTACACCTTGCTTCTCATCTTTTTCGTTTCTCCCTTCGTTTCCTCTTTTCTTCTTCTCCACGAATCAAGTTTGATCCTTGATTCTTGTGGAGCGTTCCGGTGATAATCCTTTGTTGTTCACAGGCTCCCTTGGTTGAGTTGTGAAGTGTGAAAGTATTGGATGAACAAGTGTTGGCCTTTCTCGTGGTTTTGTTGTCGTTGAGAAGTCGATAGATGCTTCTGTCAAGGATCCGCCCCCGCGCCTACACAGAGCCGCTTTTGCGCCTTTGTCACATGCCGCCCCTGCGCCTTTACACAGCCGCCCCACATTTTTTCTGCAGCAACTCCCGTTCATATGAGTTGCTTCCTTCCTTGCTTTCCTCGTTCCTTTCATGTGTTCTTATGGATGTTCTTTGCCCCTTGAGTGTTCTGTAAGACTAAGATTGAGACCTTAACTTGTGGAGATCTCTTAGAGATCATTAAGGCTAGAAGTTATAGACTTCTAGTAATCGTTTCATTCCTAATTCATGATGTATTTGTGAACAGGCTTTCCTTGCTCCTTCCCTGAGGGAAATTAAGCCGTTCTCTAAGTATTTGTTGAGTTTTAAATTGCCTTCGAGTGAGGTAAGTCCCTTGGACTTACTTAGCTTCATTCCGTGTATTGGTTTGATTGTATTGGCTTGCTTGTGTTGTTTATCTTGTTATAACTGTTAGCTGGAATAGGATTGACCTTGTTATACCTTAATTGGCCCAAGTACATTATAATCGGGCGGTGACCGCTTTTCCAGTTCAGAATGGGGGAACTGGGAAGTGCTCTTGTGACTAGTCCAACTGGTGACAGAGGGATGTATCCGCTCTATTCCTGTTGGTGAAAGGGGACAGAGGCGAGATCGTAGTGATTCTCGTGTGACAACAAAAGTGAATTAGTAAAGGATTAACTTAATGAAAGATAATAACTGGTTGTTGTGTGAGCATGTTATGTGTTTACTTTACCTTATGTGTGTTTGTGCCTTTACTATCTTTCTGATATGTATAATGTTAGCTAACGATTTATACCGATGTTGTAGATGTTCCACAGGTTCAGGATGCTACTGAGTGATCCGGATGGTGTGGACAGCCGGGGTTCACGTACATTATAGGACGGGATCAGGTTTATGTTGTTGTTTTCCCTTTTGTTTTGAACTCAGCTGCGAATCTTTTACGCTTCCCAAAACGTGGGGTGTTATAATATGGTATTAGAGCTCTAGGTCGGCAACAATGGAATTCGAAATCTTCTAAAGGTTGGATGGATAAAATAAATAGAACCCGCAAGGGGTCTAACGTATTCGAAAGGGGGTTTTTGTTTTAAAATTGTCGGTTTTGGATAGATGTACTGGCGACCACCACTAGCTCCACGGATCTCAACAGTGTAGTTTCTTATCTAATGGCCTTTATATGTTTTTCTTGAATTTCTACTTTAGCTTTAGTGAGGCCTTATATATATTCTTATATATCTATCCTTATAGTAGATGGCAAGTACTAGAGCTACCTCTATTCTAGGGCAAGGAAGGGGTCGGCCACCTTTTCCACCTACAGTCCATGGACGAGGACGTACAGAAGGACCTCCACTAGCTAGAGGTCGGGGACAAGACCCTGTTGTTGATCCGCCTATCGCTGAGGCGTTCGCTAAAGAAGTTGTTGAAAGAATCGTTTCCGAAGCAGGGAACGGGACTATCGAGAAGTCCGGAGCACAGACGATTGAGTCTGGTCAAGTGACCATCGGAGTATCTGCATTACACGACTACGTACAGGGAGTTGAAGAAGCTATCAGGACTGGAGGACCTGCACCTACACCGCCGGTACCCGTGAGATCAGTTGAGGAATTTAGAGTTCAAGATGGAGCAAGTCTAGAAGTCGAGCTTTGGCTAGACCATATGGATTCAGTTTTGGAGTCAATAAGAAGCATGCTCAAGAATCGACAGGATTCTAGGAGAGCTTCTCAGGCAGGAGGTCCTGAGAAGAGACAGAAT
This sequence comes from Fagopyrum homotropicum, assembly GCA_033239125.1. Lineage (NCBI taxonomy): Eukaryota > Viridiplantae > Streptophyta > Magnoliopsida > Caryophyllales > Polygonaceae > Fagopyrum > Fagopyrum homotropicum. Next base: position 69,820,774 of record BSWB01000005.1, read on the forward strand.
ACTAGACCAGGCAGTGCTAAAGTTGGAACATCAGGATTCGGGCGTGGTCAGACGGTAGGACGCTCTGGTTCCCAGAGGACGACGTGAAATTCCGACAAAGGACGATAGTGTCATAACTGCGGAGGTGTCGGACACATCCGAGCAAATTGTGAGAAGCCTGCAGTGACTTGTTGTTCTTGTGGCAAGTCGGGACATAGAGTTGCGTTTTGCCATCAGGACAAAGAACGAGGATGTGGTACTTCTGACACCAGAGGTGCCTCATCTAGAGTTTATGAGTTGAGAATTGCAATAGAGCCGACCGCTCCAACGACAACATGTACCATTTATATTAATGGTTTTCCTATCAGAGTTCTTATCGAGACCAGTGCTACGCATTCCTTTATATCTAATGCGTGTGTACATAGATTGGCCTTAGTTACCGTAGAGGGGAAACCCTTCTTTATAGGATTACCCGATGGGGGTAAGATTAGAGGTACACGAGAGGTTCGTCATTGCCCTATTAGATTAGGAGGTCACGATTGGCCAGCTAACTTCTTCGTCATGTACTTAGTACATGAGGAAGTTATTATGGGCATGAATTGGATGGATTGACATCGAGCAGTTCTGGACATCGGCAAAAGGACAATGACGGTAACTACGGAGTCAGGCCACGTAGAGATCTTCAAAGGATGGGATCTAGGGAAGATCGGAACAGTCATCACTGCAGTCCGAACTGGGAGACTTATCGGTCAGGGTTGCAAGGCTTTTTGGTGCTATAGCATGAAGGATAGTACGAGTCCAACTTTGGAGGAGATTCCAGTAGCTTGCGAGTTTTCCGACCTTTTTGGATAGCCATCAAGTTTACCTCCACAGAGGAGTGTAGACTTTGGTATTGAGCTAGAGTCTGGTACGAGACCAATCTCTAAGGCTCCTTACCGTGTGGCGCCTATTGAGATGCTTGAGTTGAAGAAGCAGCTCGAGGAGTTAGCAGAGAAGGTCTTCATCCGCCCTAGTGTATCTCCTTGGGGCGCACCAGTACTCTTCGTCAAGAAGAAAGACGGGTCAATGAGGTTATGTATCGACTACCGAGAGCTTAACAAGGTGACGATCAAGAATAAGTATCCATTTCCCCGTATCGACGATCTTTTGGATCAGCTACATGGAGCGTCAGTATTTTTGAGGATCGATTCGAGATCTGGATATCACCAGCTAAGGGTGAGAGAGTTGGACATAGCCAAGACGGTATTTTGGACCAGATATGGACACTACGAGTTTGTAGTGATACCATTCGGGCTCACGAATGCACCCGCAATCTTCATGGAGTTGATGAACAGCATCTTCATCGACTTCCTAGACCAGTTTATAGTTGTCTTCATAGATGACATTCTGGTATACTCTCGCAGTAGAAAGGAGCATGCAGGACACTTGAGGATCATTCTTCACGTCTTACAGGATAGAGAGATTTACGTCAAGCACTCTAAGTGCGAGTTTTGGATGCCCGAGGTAGCATTCCTTGGTCACATCGTTTCAGTTGAAGGGGTCAAGGTAGATCCGGCAAAGATCGAGTCAGTAGCATCTTGGCCGCCTCCTAACAACTTCAAGGAGGTACGCAGCTTCTTAGGATAGGCAGGCTACTACCGGCATTTTGTTGAGGGCTTTTCAGTTATCACCCGACCGCTTACTTCCTTGTTGAGGAAGTCTACGAGGTTCGTATGGTCCGAGCCATGCCTGCAGAGCTTTGAGGAGCTGAAGAAGAGGTTGACCTTGGCTCCTATCCTAGCTCTACCACAGAGCATTGAAGACTTTGTGGTCTACAGCGATGCATCCAAGCTAGGCTTGGAATGTGTTTTGAGGAAGAGGGGTAAGTTGATTGCTTACGCGTCTAGATAGTTGAAGATGTACGAGGAGAATTACACTACCCACGATCTGGACTTAGTTGTTGTTATTCATGCTTTGAAGATTTGGAGGCATTATCTATACGGAGCTATGTGTCAGATATTCAAAGACCATAAGAGTCTGAAGTACATATTCACTCAGAGGGAGTTGAATAACCGCCAACGCAGATGGTTGGAGTTGATCAAGGACTTTGATCTTGAGATCTTATACCACCCAGGGAAGGTGAATGTGGTAGTTGATGCCCTTAGTAGAAAGATTCCCCGGGAGATGGCGATCGCTAGGCTGACATCTCAGTTGCAATTACAACGAGATCTTGCGTGGCTAGAGATGGATATCCACTTAACGGATTTTGACAGCTACCTATCCACCTTGGAGATAGTACTTGATCTGTTGGCTAAAATCCAACAGAAGCATGAGAGTTGCCCAACTATGACACAGATCCGAGATAAGATGTCTCGAGGAGAGGCACCACAATTTGTAGTAGGTGCTTATGGGATTTTGAGACGCCAAGAGCGTGTATGTGTCCCTTCAGAATGAGAGTTGAGTCAGAGGATCCTACAATATCCTCACTCTTCACCTTACTCAGTGCACCCGGGCGCGAGTAAGATGTACCTAGACATCAAACGCTCTTTCTGGTGGGAAGGTCTGAAGCCAGATGTGACGAGATATGTAGCTCAGTGTGCAACCTGTTAGCAGGTCAAGATAGAGCATCATCGACCAGGAGGCGAGCTACACCCACTTCCCATTCCTCAATGGAAGTGAGAGGACATCTCTATGGATTTCGTTACCGGTTTCAGACCGAGTCGAGGCTTTGATGTTATCTAGGTTATAGTAGATCGATTGAAGAAGACCGCACATTTCATTCCGATCAAGGAGACGTGGCTGGTGAGTCAATTGGTAGAGGAGTTCACTAGACAAATAGTGAGACATCATGGAGTACCTAGGACTATAGTCTTTGATAGAGATGGACGGTTCACTTCGAGGTTTTGGCAGCAAGTGCATGCCACCCTAGGTACGAGTCTATAGTTCACGACTGCTTATCATCCTCAGACCGATGGTTAGTCCGAGCGGACCATCCAGACTCTGGAAGATATGTTGCGAGCCTGCGTGTTGGACTGGGAACAAGTGTGGTCAGATCACCTTCCCTTAGTGGAGTTTTCGTATAACAAAAGTTGGCACACATCGATCAGGATGGCTCCTTATAAGGCTTTATACGGGCAGAGATGACGTACCCCATTGTGTTGGGACGAGTCGAGCAGTGCTAGTAGAGTAGCACCTGAGCAAATACAAGATGACATGGCTCGAGTAGCAGTAATCCGAGAGCGGATGTTAGCAGCGCAAAGTCGGCAGAAGTCTTATGTAGATAAGAGGCGCAGAACTCTAGAGTTCAAAGTTGGAGCTCAAGTTTGGTTGAGAGTATCCCTGACACGAGGCATCAAATGTTTCGGTATTAAGGGGAAGTTGAGCCCCGGATACGTCAGACCTTTTGAGATCCTTGAGCGAGTAGGAGACACAATATACAGACTTCCTTTGCCACCGAGGCTTGAGGGTGTTCACCCCCTCTTCCATGTGTCTCGGTTACAAGAGTACATACCGGACTCAAGACACATCGTCAGTCATGAGGATCAATGGTTGAGTCAGTCCACACGTTCGTAGAGCCCCGGTAGCTGTCTTAGAGCGTAGTACGATACGCTTGCGTTCCAAGGACATACTAGTGATGAAGATTCAGTTCTTGATGCGAGGAGCTAATGAGGCGACTTGGGAGATAGAGGATAGTATCAAGAGGAACTATCCAGAGTTTTATGTTGAGCTTGATGCACCTTTAGTGTATTTGTTATGTTTGGGTTTTCCTTTGTTGTGTTGCGCATGCTTTTGTGACGTTCTGAGTTACGTGCTCCGTGTAGGAATATATGAGTTGTGTTCAGCGTTTTGTGTTGTTATGTGATCATTCAGGTTGTTGCAAGTTTTGGTACGAAACTTCTTTTTAGGGGGATCTGATGTAAGATCCCAGTTCTCACCTTCACCGCGAGGCCGCCCCAACAGTCTTGGTGTTTGTCACCGCCCCCGCGGTGACAAGGGGCCGCCCCTGTGGATACGCTGTAGATCGCGCCCGATCTGTTTTCGTTCATTTTATCTTCTTTCCATAGATAGAATATCTAATCTTCTATCTTATGGGCGGATTCTTTATCTTCTTCCTATCCCTAGACATCATTTCCATCTATCTTTCTAGCCTCTTCTATATATTCCCGTCTTTTCTTCTTTTTCCCGTTTCTTGCTTACGTCTTCTTCAACGCTCGAGTGATGCAGCCTTACCCCCAGTGTTCTTGTTGAACGTGTAAGTTCTTCCTCCCTTGTTCTTCATCAGGTTCATGTGTTGTTGCACCTTGCTTCTCTTTTATTTCATTTCTCCCTTCATTTCCTCTTTTCATCTTCTCCAAGAATCAAGTTTGATCCTTGATTCTTGTGGAGCGTTCCGTTGATGATCCTTTGTTGTTCACAGGCTCCCTTGGTTGAGTTGTGAAGTGTGAAAGTGTTGGAAGAACAAGTGTTGGCCTTTGTCGTGGTTATGTTGTCGTCGAGAAGTCGATAGACGCTTTTGTCAAGGATCCGCCCCCACGCCTGCACAGATCCATCCCTGCGCCTTTGTCACGTGCCGCCCCTGCGCCTTTACCCAGCCGTCCCTGCGGTTTCTTCTGCAGTAACTCCCGTTCTTATGAGTTGCTTCCCTCCTTGCTTTCCTCGTTCCTTTCTTGGGTTCTTATGGATGTTCTTTGTCCCCTGAGTGTTTTGTAAGACTAAGGTTGAGACCTTAGCTTATGGGTGTTCTTTTTCCGTTGATTCGTGATGCTTGTGTGAACAGGCTTTCCTTGCTCCTTTCTTGAGGGAAACTGAGCCGTTCTTTGAGTGTTTGTTGAGTTTTTTTAGATTACCTTCGAGTGAGGTAAGTCCCTTGGACTTACTTAGCTTCATTCCATGTACTGGTTTGATTGTATTGGCTTGGTTGTGTTGTTTATCTTATTATAACTGATAACCCGAATAGGATTGTCCTTGTTATACCTTAATTGGCCCAAGTGTATTATAATCGGGTGGTGACCGCTTGTCCAGTTCAGAATGGGGAAACTGGGAAGTGCTCTTGCGACCAGTCCAGCATGTGACAGAGGGATGCAGCCGCTCTATTCATGTTGGTGAAAGGGGAAAGAGTTCGAGATCGTAGTGATTCTCGTGTGACAACATAAGTGAATTAGTAAAGGGATTAACTTAATGAAATATAATAACCGATTGTTGTGTGAGCAAGCTATGTATTTACTTTACCTAATGTGTGTTTGTGTCTTTATTGTCTTTCTAATATGTAGAATGTTAGCTAACGGTTTATACCGATGTTGTAGATGTTCCACAGGTTCAGGATGTTGTTGAGTGATCCGGATGGTGTGGACAGCCGGTGTTCCCGTACATTATAGGACGGGGTCGGGACCCATTGTGAGGTCCTAGCCCATAACGCTTCGAGTTCCCAGAACTTCGGGTGTTACAATTTTGGCGTTTTCTCATCATTATTTTGCATGTATGGATATATATTCTTGATTATTATGTCATTATTTGTCTACTTTGCAAGAATCGAGGTCGACACCACGTTTGATTGTAATTGTAGGGAATAAGGCGTATTTTGGATCAAAATGGGGCATTGAAGTCTAAGGAGACCATTGAGCTACATTATGGAGCACTTGGAAGGACAAGAAGGAAGGCAAGAACCATAGGAAAAGGATTGAAGAAGGATTCAAGAGAAGATACGAAGAAATGTATGTGACTTACTACTGATCTCGGTCCAACACCCGTAATGCATTGTTCGCTCTCAAACGTGTGTGTAACGTGAACGATATAGCTTCAAATTTATAACCTAAAATATAAGCCTGAAACAATATGCGAACCCGCAGTGTACGGATCAATTGTAATAACAGCAAATACTCCAAGGTCGAACACAAGGACTATGGTAAAACAAAGCACGGAAATTCAGGTTGTCAATCAAAAGCAAGCAACAAAGCAAAGATATCAAAGATGATGTAATAACCAGATAAAGGAATGCAGATTCTAGAGGTCAAAACATCTAGTTGTGATTCCGACTCAAGATCTCAAAGGATAACGTGGACAAAGTTGAGGTTTGCAAGGGAAGGTAATTTCTAAGGTGGGAATAGATCACCGGGTAAGCCTCACTACTCACTATCCCAAACCAAAGATCCTCTCACCGGGTAAGTCTCAAGGAACTAAGGAAAGGAACTATAATCTCAAACCAACACACCACCTAAGGGGATAGAACTAACCTTTACCGGGTAAGTCTCAGGCTAACTCACAAAGGTAGGATGAAGAAACACTCAAACCCCAATAAAGGATAAACCTTTATTACCTAACACTCATCATCATAGGTATACAAGCAAAGGAATCACCGGGTAAGTCTCATCCTAGGCTTGTGTATGGACCAGGAAAGGTGCAACAAGGATAGGATTTGGCAATCTAAAACCTAAACTCAGGTATGGATCACATAAGGTCACGCCTCGCTCAGTTCATGTCCGATCTCGGTCGAGATGTTCTATGAACCGAACGAGGTGAGGTTCAGCTAAGGTTTGGCTCGAGCTTTCAGGGTCCACTAAGGTAAAGTCTCATTCTTTCATCGTATTTCCCACAACCTTCAGCCAATCACCCTAGAATCGCACAAGAATTTAGCCAATAATCATCATGATAACAATGATCAAATATATAGAAAAAGAAGCAATATCCAAACAAGAAAACCTTAACACAAAGGTCGCAATAATCACTCAATCAAACAATCAAACAAATCAAACAACCAGCAAATTGTGTTCCTTAATCACAAACCAAAAGACAACAATCAAACAATCTAAGAAAATCTTACAACTTCCTTCAAAAGCCTTCAACTTTAACTTCAAAGCCAACTTCCTTCAACTTCCTTCCTTCCTTGGAATATCTTCAATCTTCCAAACTAATCAGCCAACTAGACATACTTTCATCCAGAAAATATCTTCCAATATATAGGATAATCACTTTCCAAAAATAAAAGATCTCATGGGCCATGGACCGTCCGTCTCGATCCATCCCAGCGAAATCACCTCGGTCGAGGTGATACTGTAGCCATCCGAGGTGATCTTCAGCTACGTGCAAATCTCTCAAAACTGGTCCAAAATCAAACTTTTGTCCAACTTCCATGATTCCTATGCCTTTCTTGTAACTCTTCAATATTCCATAATGTAGCTCCAATGACTCCTTAGATCCCTTGGATCCAAATTGCTCCAAAACGTATTATTTTCCCTACAACTACAACAAAACTAGGTGTAGACCTCGATTCTTGCAAAGGTAAACAAAACAACATAATGATCAAGAATATACATCCATGCATGTAGATTTATGAAGATAAAATGTCCAAACCAATCCCAAAATATAGACTATAATACCTGCTATCATGCACCTCGACCGAGATGGCCAATTGGGCCTTACTCGAGGTCGACGGCCCGTAACCCAAGAAGAGATAACTATTTTGACCTAAAATTCTTCTATAAGGATGGAAGGTGATTATTGAGTTAGATAGGCTGAGACGTCAAAGATCTTTTGGACGGCTGGATTCACGGGAGATTGAAGGAAGGAAATCATGGAAGGATTACATGGAGTTCAAGGAAGAAGGGAAGAGATTTCTAATGTTTTCTTAGGAAGTTACTAGTGATTGTTGCCATTCTTTTGGAACATGAGTATTGACACATTGTTAGTTTGTTTGCATTATTGATCATTGAGAACCTTTAGTTGATTGTTTTATTCCCTTTCTTTGGCAACTTGATTAAATATTATTTGATTGCTTTGAACATGATGATTGTTAGCTAAAACCCCTGCGATTCTAGGGTGATTAGTTAAAGGTTGTGGAATAGGCGATGAAAGAATAGACCTTTAGCCTGAGTGGACCCTGAAAGCTTGAGTTTTACCTAAATTGAAACCCGTCTCGGTCTGTTCTTGGAGCATCTTGACCGATATCAGTCAAGAACTACCCGAAATTGCCCACTGCATGTCCGATCTTGAGTTTAGGTTATAGTTTGCCAAATTATGTCCTTCTTGCACCTTTCCTGGTTTATATTTAAGCCTAGGAAGAGACTTACCCGGTGATTCCTTTGCTTTACCGATGATGATGAGTGTTAGGTAACAAAGGTATATCCTCTGTTAGAGTTTGAGTGTGCCTTCATCCTACCTTTAAGAGTTAACCTGAGACTTACCCGGTGATGGTTAGTTCTATTCCCGTAGGTTGAATTTATTAGTTTGAGAGTATAGTTGCTTTCCTTAGTTCCTTGAGACTTACCCAGTGATAAGATCTTTGGTTTGGGATAGTGAATGGTGAGACTTACCCGGTGATCTATCCCATCGTAGAAATACCTTCCCTTTGCAACCTCAGCTTTTTCCGCCCTTATCCTTAGAAATCTTGAGTCGAAACCACAATCGGATGCTTTGATCTCTAGAATCTGCATTCCTTTATTTGATTTATATACATCATTGTTCTTTATTGCTTGATATTCGCATTACAACCTAAAGTTATATACGGTTTCTTGATTTTGCCATAGTCCTTGTGTTCGACCCTTTGGAGCAAACAATGACTTTAATGAAGATAATAATTTAAGACTTATTTTGCAATACTTGCTAGTATTGCGATTGATCCGTACACTGCGGGTTCGCTATTATTTCCTTGATTCTTGAAATAAATTTAAGAGTTATTTTGCACACACTTTGGAGCAAACAATGACTGGGCTAGACTTGGATATATGGGGAGGGTACCGATCCACTCCATATGGTATACGGTTCGGTGCGCCGAACCACTCCGGTTGGATAAAGGTCTGAGGGCGAGAGGGTGAGACTTCTCGTGTCACACTTATAATTGAATAAGGTGAATGACTTTAATGAAGATAATAATAACAGAGTTTCTGTGAATAGCATGATCTATGTTTACCTTTATTCTTATATGTGTTTGTGCTTCGGCATTTCCCTCTATATTCTAGTTAGCTAATGGCTTATCCGTGTTGTTAGATGCAGTGTAGAATAGGGAAGCTGCCGTGTGTAACACCCTAAGTTATGGGAGCTCGAAGCGTTACGGGCGAGGACCTCACAATGGGTCCCGACCCTTAGAGTAGCAACGACACAACGGATCTTACAACAAGGCACAGACGAATGAAAACAAATACTCAATATAAATCCAAAGGTTTAAACAAAAGGAAGCGTAAAAGACTCGCAGCCGAGTTCAAATAAAAAAGGAAAGCAACAACATAAACATAAACCCAATCCCTTCCTATAATGTACGGGAACCCCGGTTGACCACACCATCCGGATCACTCAGCGGCATCCTGAACTTGTGGAACATCTACAACATCGGTATAAACCGTTAGCTAACATTCTACATATCAGAATAACGGGAAAGGCACAAAGACACATAAGCTAAAGTAAACACATAGCATGCTCACACAACAGCCGGTTATTATCTTTCATTAGTGTTACGCTAGAAAGGTAGCACAAAAAGCTTTACATTTATAAACTCAAACTAAAATCCTAAACTACCTAGCGAAACCCACAGTGTATGGGTCGTTTTGTAGAAAGGAAAGTATTCCGAGGTCGAACACAAGGACTAAGGTGAAATCAATTCATTCAATGATCAAAGATAGTGTAAATCTAAACTAAGATGAGATGAGGAATAAAGAAAACGGAAAACACAATATTTTTGGAGGGTTTTGGGTGATCAAACAAAGATCACAAATATATCAACACAATCAAGCAACACAAGCACACAAACACAAAGACAGGAGATAAGAGGTAAGAAAGCGGATTCTAGAGATTCGGAATTCCGATTATGACTATGGACTCATGCCTCTAAAGATCAAAGGAAGGTTGCGGTTGCTCGGAGTTGGGTGTTTCTCTAATGGGAGCAATTACCGGGTAAGTCTCATGCATCCACTAGTCTCGAACCTAAGGTCCTATTACCGGGTAAGTCTCAAGGAACCTAAGGACGGGAATTCTACACAAACCGGCCACTACCTAAGGGTCAAACCCCTCCTTACCGGGTAAGTCTCGGAAAAGGCAAGTCTTAGGTAACGATCCTAGCACACTCAATCCAATAGCGGCTTTTTTGGCTCACTACTACCTAGAGTTCATCATCTTATGTATCTAAGAGAGGAAATTACCGGGTAAGTCTCATCCCTCACTTAGTTTGCTAACATTAGGTCACCCCAAGCTAGATTAGGCTCAACAAACACTAGGATTTCAACACATCTACATCCTAACATCCAGATTTATCAATATAAGAACAACAAAACAAACCACGGGTGGATCATGCAAAACCACGGTCGTGGAAGCATGAAGAACAGGCCGCGGTTTGGTTCTGAGTTGGGATTTCGAACACAAATCGACTCTAAGCTAACATGGAAGTCCATACAATCATAGTCCAAAGCATAAACATCATTCCTTCACCCTAGAATCACATCTATTCAGCCAACAACATACATTTCATTATCAAACTTCACAAATAAAGCATGCTTGCAAGTCATGGTTAGATGATGAAGAACAATCCAAAGAAAAGACATTAAAAGCATAGAATAGAAGTTACCAAATCTTACAAGGCTCCAAGAGCTGTTCCAAGTGTGTCAACAATGGAAACCTCACTCAAAACCACTCTAATCTCCCTATAAAACGAAAATCTACACTAATCTCTTCCAAGAACACCCACAATGGGTGCTTGGAAGAGAGGCAACAATGGAGAAGTGTTTTGGGGAAGAAGATAGGTCAAAAGGAGGAAGAGCATCCCAATTACAGCCTGCAAGATCTTTTAAATACCCACCAAGAGCAAGAGTCATCCAAAGAGATCGTGGGACACGTGTCAACGTGGTCTAGACAGAAACCACGACCTATTTCCACGGGCGTGGTTCTGGTCTCTGGCCGTGATTTTGCTCCAGAAACTCCCCTTGAATCATTTAGCAATGAGTTGGTGCAAGGCATGCATCAACTAGGTCCTATGTGTTCTCCTTTGCTCCTACCTTGCTCCTAAACGAGTCCGGAAGTGTGCCATCACGAGGAATGATCTTCGAATGTGTCGATTGAGTCCAAAAGCTTCCCAAAATACCTACAAAACCGACAAAAGTCCGTGTAGACATCTATCTCGACAATATGCATGAATTAAGCGCAAACGTCATGAACTAATGCCAAACCATGCATGGAAAGAGGGAAAAACTATCTAAATGGATGCCTAAACTAACTTCATAAATCGTGTCATCAACTAGGTTATCAAATTACTAATTCAACTTATGGTTGTTACAAGAGAATCGCTACGATCTCGCCTCCGTCCCCTTTCACCAACAAGAATAGAGCGTATGCATCCTTCTGTCACTTGTTGGACTGGTCGCGAGAGCACCTCCCAGTTTCCTCATTCTGAACTGGGCAAGTGGTAACCGCCCGATATAATACACTTGGGCTAATTAAGGTATAACAAAGGTCAATCCTATTCCAATTGTCAATTATAACAAGATAAACAACACAACAAACCAATACAATCAAACCAATACACGGAATGAAGCTAAGTAAGTCCAAGAGACTTACCTCACTCGAAGGTAATCTCAACACTCAACAAACACTCAGGAAAGCCTCAGAACGGGACAAAGGGAAGCTTGTTCACACAAGCATCATGAATCAGGAACGAAACGACAACTAGAAATCTATAACTTCTAGCCTCAATGATCTCTAAGAGATCTCCACAAGTTAAAGTCTCAACCTTAGTCTTACAGAACACTCAGGGGTCAAGGAACATCCATAAGAACCAAGGAAAGGAACGAGGAAAGCAAGGATGGAAGCAACTCACAAGAACGAGAGTTACTGCAGAAGGAACTGCAAGGGCGGGTGGACATGCGCAGGGGCGGAAATCCGCGGGGGCGACACAGTAGAGGTGTGGGGTGGTTTTCGGTGTAGAAGCGGTGTCGACTCCTTCGACAACAAGGAACAAAGCAAAGGCCAAAGCTTGCTTTTCTCAACACACAACCATGTCATAACTCAGCCATGGGAGCCTGTGAACATCAAAGGATCATCAATGGAACTCTCCACAAGAATCAAGGATTAAACTTGATTCTTGGAGAAGAAGAAAAGAACTTGATTCTTGGAGAAGAAGAAAAGAGGAAACAAAGAGAGAAATGAAATAGAAGAGAAGCAAGGTGCAACAGTACATGAACGTGATGAAGAACAAGAGAGGAAGAACTTACACATTCAGCAAGAACACTAGGGCTGCAGCACTCGAGGGTTGAAGAAAACGTAAGCAAGAAACGGGAAAAAGAAGAAAATACGGGAATATATAGAAGATGCTGGAAAGATTGATGGAAAGGACGTCTAGGGTTAGGAAGAAGATAAGGAATCCGGCCCATAAGATAGAAGATCGGATATTCTATCTATGGAAGGAAGATAAAACGAACGAAAACAGATCGGGCGCGATCTGTAGCGTATCTGTGGGGGCGGATCGCCTCAGACGCAGGGGGCCCTTGTCACTGCGGGGATGGTGATAGACACCAAGGCCGCTAGGGCGGCCTTCTTCACCGTAGGGGCGGTGAAGGTGAAAACTAGGATCTTACACCGAGTGATTCGGAGGAGGTGGTCAGACAAGGTTGCCGTACGTGATTGGACGGGTGTGGGTTTTACTTGTGATATTTAGTAGACTCTGATAGTTTATCCATGGATTTCAGTTATGTCTTTGTACCTCGGCTGAGAGTCGGTTATCTTATTTGACATTGCATACTAGTATGTTGGATTTCTATGTTTTATTATTTGTGTCTTGTTGTAAGATCCAATAATATTGTTGTCGAGCTAGGGTCGAGACCCGTTGTGAGGTCCTAGCCCATAGCGCCCCGAGTCTGAGATTTGGGGTGTTACATATCTCTTATATAATAACACCTTCACATACACATAGTCAAAATGCCATAACTAATGCAGCTACACACCATACCCATCTCACAAGCATCAGATTGGGATTACTTTTTATGAATATCTTGTTGAAGATCACAATATATGAGACGGTAGCCATATGAAATTCACGGAAGGAAAAAAAGCCTTTGTTATGGAAAGAAGTGAAGGAACCTTACAAGCAAGTTTGGGGGCTTAATGTCACGATGGTAAATATCAATGCAGTTGTGTACAAGTGCAAGCGCCCTTCATATTTGCATCCAAAAATTCTTGTGCAATGAGAAAAATAAAGTCAGCAGTACAAGTCTTTCCATATTAAAAGGCTCATGAGAGGGAAAACATTCAATTGTTCAGCTGGGGATAAAGAAAACATACACTTGATATGTATAAAGTTTCACATATATTAAAGGCATCCTTTAATTCATCCTATTGTAAGTTCTTGCAATACGAATTAAAGTATCTGGAACAGATTCAAGAACTTGGTTCATTTCTTCTTTAACAATACAAGCCTTAATAGTCATATGTTAATTAGTACTAATTAATGAAATTAGATAATGAAAACAATCAACAGTTGATTGTTTTCACAAGCATCAAGAAAGTGGAAGATCAGCTTAAGGGGAAGAAAGAACGGTTCAAGCTTTTCAAACAAGCTCATGAGAGGCTGAAAGATCGATTTGGAGAAAATAAGAGAGAATGTAAGTTTGAGAAATCCTCATTGTTTGGTGAGGTTAGTACACTACAATTAATATTTAATTCAAAGAAAAGTAAAGTCGAAACTCTTAGATCCCAATTGGAGATGTGCAAACAGGCCTTAGCACATGAAGAAAACTGGAGGCATAATCTAGAATCTCGAGTTTAAGAGATGAAATCAGTATTATCAATCAGAATCAAGGCTATACTCTATCATAATATTAAAACAGAATTACAACATCATATGATTAAAATGAACTTTCTGAAATCAGAATAAGAAAAACAAACTAAAAAGACTGAACCTGAGAATATAGATCATTAAACCATAATTAGATAAACAAGTTTTATTAAAAAAAAATCATAATAGATATATGATATGACTTACAAACACAAAACAAATTATGGAAACAAAATTAGATAAACATATTTTATAAAAACAGTATTGTCATAATCAGATCTTTAAACAATGATCTTTATTGATAAAGATATGCCACAATCATATCTTTCACCGATGGATCACAATATCAATCAGTTTTGTCGTCAACCCAAAATCCCATAATATCCTCTCAATCAAAACAACTAATATCATTCCCTTATTTTCCTATATAAAAGAGACATATTATTCGGATATTTTTATGCTCTTCTCCACACTGAAAACACATAACTAAATTTGTGTTTATACTACGGTTGTTATCATGTTCATGATTGTCATAGTCGTTCAGGTAGTATACCGAAAAGTTAAAGAGAAGCCGTTGTTGGTATCCATCATTATTTTTCAGGTTCATCATAAAGAGCTAAGATCCAGGTTAGTTACCATGTATGTGAGTAATCTATGAATTCCAATTGTGTATATCTGACACAACATGTTTTGGTTGAGGTTTTATTACTTCTTTACTCTTCATATCATGTTTTATATATTCATACTAATACTCGTAAAACAACCACTTGTGATGTTGAATTCACATATGTTTTCTATTGGATCTTGTAGTGTATTATTGGGTTGTATGTATTATAATTTTATTCGGAATTTATATAATATAATACTCTAAAAATAGAAGAACGTTCATAAATAAAATTTTTAAAGAGTAAAAGGGGTAAGTAGCTTTTATTGTATAAATGTAGACTAAGTAGGCTTTTTTGTTTCAATGTGTATTAACTAGGCCCCTTGTAATTTTGAAAAAAAAGATAAAATCTAAAAAAATTTAAGATACTTTCAAATTTAAAAAGGAAAATGAGAGTGGTCCCCTACAATTATTCAAAATTAAAAAGATTCTCTTCCTTAATTTTTTAAAATGAATAAGGAAAAATGAGAATGGTCCCCTACAATTAAGGAATTAGTTTTAACATTAAAAAGATTCTCTCCCTTAATTATATTGCTTATTTTTTTTCAAAGAGACGCTTATTTTTTGGCATTAAAATTAATTACATAATTTTATGTACATAATCTGCGTGCGAAATTATGTACATAATCTGCGTGCGAAATTATGTACATAATCTGCGTGCGAAATTATGAACATAATCTGCGTTCGAAATTATGTACATAATCTGCGTGCGAAATTATGTACATAATCTGCGTGCGAAATCTATATTACTTACTAAAACAAAGGACACTAAGTCCACATGTCAATCAACTAGGTATGCCACATAGGATTTTTTCTAAAATATTTACTAAAATGCCATTCTATTTAAATTTTGTGTTATTCATCTTATTAATTAAAATAAAAAAAATTTGTTAACTAACTAGCTAAATTAATAAATTTAAAACAGACGTCAATAATGCTGACTGGTAAACACTAACAGCAAATCGTTGAAACAAATCTTTGAAACAAATATTTAAAATTAGAAGATATTTTAGCAAATCTTTGAAACAAATATTTAAAATTAGAAGATATTTATCATAAGCGTATCTCATAAGTTGCGTATTCCGTAAGTTTAACTCATTCCTATTTCCTATAAATACCTAAACAATTTAGTCAAATATTTCATAATACTGATTTTTTAGGTGTTTTGTTTTCAGGTTTCAATAACGTACTCGCCTGCCACCTGCCTGCCTCTCATCCGGTATGTTACAAACTTTCAATTACTCCATTACGGTAATGCCTATTATGAAATCCGGTTGATTAGTAAATACCAAGGGACGCAAGCCAGAGGCACCAGAATATCCCGTTCTGCGAGAGAGAAAGGCAAAGGAGCCACTGGGGCCATCTGAGTGGTCAACTGAGCATTGGGAAACGAAGTGATTTGCGGTTGTGGAGTTGAGAACGACGGAGCCGGAGTCTGGAATCCAAACCCGCTGGTATTTGGCTGCTGAAATAGACGATTGCTGCTGCGGCTGAGAGAATGGGGTGGAGAAGAGAGAAGATCCGGTACCGAATCCTGGAGTCGAAGGAGTTCCAAAAGCGGGAGTATAAGCGGCCGCCGGCGTTCCGAATGCAGGAGTATTCGACGGCGTTCCGAACAACGAATTAGAGGAAGTAGGTGCCCCGAAGAGAGACGTAGAGGACGGCGTCGCTTCGAAGGCCGGAGTAGACGACGGTGTGCCGAACGTTGGAGTCGATGCCGGAGTTCCGAACGCAGGCGTCCATGACGGCGTTCCATTGCAGCAGCTTTACTTTTGTTTTATGTTGCTTTTATGATTATATTTAATTTATCATATCCCTTTTCTTATTATAATGTATTTGTTAGCCTTAACGTTAACAATCCTTTGAAGATCTCCATTGCAGCAGCTTAATCTTTCAATTCCTGACTTTTATTTTATGTTCCTAATTCGTTTTTTTTAATTAGTCAGAAAATCAAATTGAGTATACTAATATATTATATATACATATTGCTGGCTAAATCCTTCTAACAATCTAACCATATGGACTTATATTCATTTTTATCTATAGGATCATCTTACCTATTAGTAACTTTGGTATCTCGAATAGGCATGGAATATTTAGATACTCAACACTTCCGTACAAAATACTAAATCATGAATTAAACAAATAAAATCTATATTACTTACTAAAACTAAGGACACTACCGTCACATGTCAAGTTACGAGGTATGACACCTCAGCTTTTTTCTAAAATATTTACAAAAATGCCACTTATTTTAATCATAAAATAATTACTAAACTATTATTATTAATGATTTTCTAATTAAACTGCAATTTATATAACCGGATTCTTCTTAACAATCCCTTCATATCTAAACTTTTTTTTTTTATTTCTTTTTAAATCTGATTTTAGTTTAATAATTTCCATAGTACTTTTGTTGAGTTTGTTAGTTAACGATGCTATAAAAAAATTAATTTATGATTTTTTTTTTTCAAAATATGATAAAAACACAAATTCCTATTTTTAGATAATTTTTTTGCCGGCAGAATTTATTTTTAATTTTTAATCTTATATATATTAGTAATTTTGGTTTTTTTTTTTCTCTCAATAATCTATATCTTATATATCTATTAAAGCAGAAGCTTCTATTGCCACGTGTCAACGCCATGTTTCTCGAAGCCTAAAAATTATTATAAAAGTGATTTCTAAATGTTAATATAAATTGAAAATTGATTTCTAAATTTTTTAAAAATATTTAAATAAATAGTTTTATAAAAATAGTTTTTAAATTTTTATGAATTTTTTTTACCAACGAGCATATCTTAATAAATCAGTTTAAAAATATAATTAATTAGAAGAGATAAATACTTAAAAGAGAATTAAAAGTCATATTAATGATTATAATTTCATTCTCCGGATTTTTATTTTATAAAAATATACATATAAATTTCGAAGTATTAAGTATATATTAAAACTCAAACCGCACAAAGTGCGGGTAATACACTAGTAACTTACTAAAACAAAGGACGCTAACGCCACGTGTCAAGCAACGAGGTATGTCACATCAGCTTTTGTGTAAAATATTTACTAAATTGCCATTAATAATTAATAATAAAAATTATATTTGAAACAATTAAAATTTAATCTTAGCCCACATTTTTTCAAAATACGGATTTTTTTGTTACTAACTAACTGCTAATTTAGTAATTTTTAAAATAGTAAATTTTAAAATAATTGCAAGATTTACGTAAACTCTAAATCTTTTTTGATAAGTTTTCAAAATAAAAAATATTTTGTTAATCAAATAATTACTAAATTAATAAGTTTTAAAAATAAATTAACAATCCTAACATATCGATCGACCACCATTTTTTTAAACAATTACCACTATTCATAAGTCTATTTATAATTAAGTTTTTGTATCTTTTAAGGAAAATTGGTAATAACATATTCGATTTATTTTTTTCATTAACGTACAAGTGTTGAACTGTAATTTGTATAAGTAGTGAGGTATATATGAAATTTCATAGAAAATAAAAAAAAATATTTTGTTAACCAATTAATTACTAAATTATCTACCTCATTGGAATAATACTGTAAAATTTTGATCTATTAATCGAACCAAATACGCAAAAAAAAAAGTTGACATTGACATTGAACGCTATGAATTTGACCGTATACACATTTTCATGATCTAGTACACCTAATCAATTATATAATAAGCCCTAAAAACATGGACATTTTAGCATAACTCATATTCCAAAACATAAAAATACCCGGACCTTGAATCCTATATAGTCAAAACACAGATACAATTTATGGAATAATATAACTATCATAATTATTCATATAAACTATTACTCATTAACCTTTCATTTAGAAATATCTTTATAATATTTTCTAAAACCTATAGTTTTTTTACCAATTTTAAGCGTTTGGTGAAGGTTCATTAGCATATAACAACTATACACGCGCTAATAATAGTTTTATGTATAGAAAAAATTCATTTAGATGGTTGAATTTATCTCGATATGTAATCGCAAAAGTTGAACGTTATCACTACAACAAAATCATACTATGCACTTCAAAGACCCCCAAAACTAGAATTGAATTTAAGGCACATCAATCACTTGAGCACAAATGATTCTTTAGAAGCTAAGCTCGGGAATTTGTTCATGAACAAGCCTCTTCAAGACCCCAATATGTTCCTGAACAGTTCAAAGACCCAAATGTGCTCCTCTTCAAGACCTCAATCACCACATTAAAATCATACTATGTAGTTCAAAGACCCCAATATGTTTATGAGCACAAATGAAAATCCTAAATAGAAAAAAAAACCACAAAGACACTAACTGACTAACACATTCAAATACAAATACTCGAAGTCTCAAATCAAACTCAAAGCAAATGACTAACACGTTCATAAACACACTAATTGACTAACACATTCATGTTTGCCTCTGATTTGCACACTAACAACTAACAAGTACACAATCTAATGAATACACACTACATATCTCAAATAAAATTCGGAATTAAAGACTAAAAGCAGACTGTAATCAATGAACCAGAATCAAGACTACAAGTAGCCAACACAAAAACAAAAGAGAGAAGAAGACCTGAAATTAGTTTGGTTCGGTAAGACAATGGTGAGGGAATTATATCGCTTTGAAACGAAGAGGGAAGAGGGGAGATGAGCAAACCTGTCGCTGGAGCAAAGAGGTCTGGCTGTAGTGCCGCTTCAACGCTTCTCTCACCTTTTGCGTGGTCTGGCTTAATGTGAAAATTGAGAAGTATAAGGGCATTCGGATTTTGGGCTAACCCTAACCCTAGGTCCCTAAACCCTTACACAGTAACGCAATAAGCCTAAAACCGAGCAAGTTTTTTTTTTACTATAAAACAGCGGTTTAAACCATCGGTTTTTGTTCAGTTCAGCAATAAAGACCTATAATATACAAATTATTGTCTTTGTATCAAAATTATTCACTTTACATATTGATTGGTTGATTTATTTTAATAAAATTAATTTCAAATTATCCGCTTTACACTTTAGATTAATAATATTTTGAATTTTTAAAATCAGACAAACTATTATTTTCATATAAAAAAATAATCTAATTGTTCTGACGATAAAAAATAATGCAAACTATTTTTTTACTTTAAATAATTTTAACTTTAGTAGGTAATTCATTGCTAGAAACAATATCAGTGACAAAGTATTTATTCTACGGACTTTGCTCTCTTCATCAGACTCCAAATACCCATTCAAATTTTGAAGTAGACAGTTCTCATGATGATTTGTTTTGTTATGACAATCTATAAAAATCAAGGTCAATCACTTTCACAAGTATGACTAAATCTTCAAATACCTTTTTTCATTCATGGACAGTTATATGTTGCCATTTCTAGAGTGACTAGCAAAGAGGTCCTGAAGATCTTGATATGCCATAATAATGGATCTTGATATGTGATGTTAAGAAAAATATTCAATATACAAACAATGTGGTCTACATAGAGATTTTCCGAAATATATATTGAGGTATGTTATATAAAGTATTTTTAATCACGCTATATAACTTTGATATTTTATGTAATATTATAATTTAATATATTTAACTTTATAAGGTGATATCTTTTTTTGTTAGCTGTTGTGATTAGTAATTCTTAAAGTTTCATGAAATGTACTAAAGTTGTAATAATTTGTCATCTTTTTTCGGATATTATAAAATTATAGTTTTTTATACGAAATATAGTATTTGTACTATTTTAATATCTAGACTGATTGGTGAGTAATTAGTGAACAAACTCGTGCAAGGAACGGGCAATGTACTAGTTTAACTATAAATTGTTATGTAAATGTGTGAAAGAACCTCCCAAATTTTAAATTGTTATTTTATTTTAAATGATTAAATTAAATTCTTTGTAGGTTCATTGAAATGTTACGACTATGACTATTTAAATACATACTAGTTTAGGACTCGTGCCTTGCACGAGTATTGAAAAATATATTAATTTTGAGTACATTGATAATATACGTCAATATATGTCGAGTATTAACTACCATATATTATTGAATGTATAATATAAAGACAATACTTAGGTGGTTGACTTGTATCCAATTATATACTCAGCGTCCATAATCGCCCGGAGATATTTGAGGAGATTAATATTAATTTTATTACTTTCTTATCTTCAACCGATACAGTTTCGAAAAACAAAAAAAATTACCAATTTAATTTTCATAAAAAATAATAGTCATCAATTTAGATTAAACGCTTTTATAATTTTTCATAAGAAAAATAGAATATACGGACTTTAAAAGAAATAAATATATATATATATATATATATATATATATATATATATATTTATATTTAACCGAGTTTGAAATTTAAAAATAAACAAAATTCGTTCAGCAATTGATAATAGTTGAAATCGTTATTTAAAATAGAAAGGATATTTTGGCAACAATTACAATCGGATTGATTTCAAAAGAGACATGGAACCTAGTTCATCAAACTAAAAATTATACTTCAACTTAGCCAAAAAGCCAAGAAATGTATGATTTGTTTAATCTTCAAACCCTTCATTTATACAAGTTATCAAACTAGTAGTCTTACTTGATAATCGATGAGGGATTGAAAATATTTAGCAATCCACAAAAATTAGGTCAACGACCCACAAAGCAGTAGTCCAACGACGAACAAAGCAAATATTAATCCGTTATAAATAAAAATTATACTTCAACTTAGCCAACATGTCAATAAATGTATGATTTCTGTAATCTTCAAACCCTTCTTTTATACAAGTTATCAAACTATCAGTCTTACTTGATTATCGATGTGGGAATGAAAATATTTAGCAACCCACAAAGCATTAGGTCAACGACCCACAAAATAGTAGGTCAACAATCAACAAAACAGATATTAATCGTTATAAATAAAAATTATACTTCAGTTTAGCCAAAAGGTCAATAAATGTATGATTTGTTTAATCTACAAACCCTCTATTTATAAAAGGTATCAAACTATCATCCGTACTTGATAATCGAGGTGTGATTGAAAATATTTAGCAACCCACAAAACATTAATTCAACGACCCACAAAATAGATATTAATCCATTATGAAAAAATTATACTTCAACTTAGCCAAAAGGCCAAGAAATGTTTGATTTTGTTTAATCTTCAAACCCTCTATTTTTATATAAGTTATCAAACTATCAGCTTTACTTGATAATCGATGTGGGATTGAGAATATTTAGCAACCCACAAAACATTAGGTTAACGACCCGCAAAATAGTAGATCAACGACCCACAAAATAAATATTAATTCGTTATGAATAAAATTTTATATTATACTTAGCCAGAAGGCCAAGAAATATTTGATTTGCTTATTTTTCAAACCCTCTATTTATACAAGTTATCAAACTATCAGTCTTACTTGATAATCGATGTGAGATTGAAAATATTTAGCAACCCACAAAACAATAACGACCCACAAAGCATTAGGTCAACGACCCACAAAGCAGATATTAATCCGTTATGAATAAAAATATATCAGCCTTACTTGATAATCGATATGGAATTGAAAATATTTAGCAACCCACAAAACATTAGGTCAACGGCCTACAAAACCATAGGCAATTCGTTATGAATAAAAATTATATTTCAACTTATCCAAAAGGTCAATAAATGTATGATTTGTTTAATCTACAAACCCGCTATTTATAGAAGGTATCAAACTATCAGCCGTACTTGATAACCGATGTGGGATTGAAAATATTTAACAACCCATAAAATAGTTGGTCAATGACCCACAAAACAGTAGGTCAATGACCCACAAAATAGATATTAATCCGTTATGGAAAAAATTATACTTGCCAAAAGGTTAAGAAATGTTTAATTTGTTTAATCATCAAACCCTCTATTTTTATACAACTTATCAAACTATCAGCTTTACTTGATAATCGATGTGGGATTGATAATATTTAGCAACCCACAAAACATTAGATCAACGACCCGCAAAATAGTAGGTCAACGACCCACAAAACAAATATTAATCCGTTATGAATAAAATTTTATCAAACTATCAACTCTACTTGATAATCGATGTCATACTTGGTATACGGACCGGATACGTCACCTCTCCATTCTATATGGTCAACGGTGACGTGTGCCGGATGCCACTCTAGGATGGCTATTGTACCCAGAGGCGATGATGATATACTTTTCGTGTCACATCTATAAATATGGTTTGGGTGTATAACGTTATAAAGATAATTAAACGGGTAAATGTGTGATATCATGCTTAGTGTTTATCGTTATTATGATGTGTGTATGTGCTTATGCATTATCTTCTATATGAAGTATTAACTAACGGTTTCATACCGTGCTGTAGATCTTTTGTAGGTTAGGAAGACTGCAGAGTGATTTGGAGGAGTGATCAACCGAGGACTTCCATGCATTTAGATGTTATGGGTTTTGGGTTGTGTACATATGCGTTGATATTGTTTTGTACTCGGTTATGCGGTTTTGTATGTATTATGTCATCAGATGTTTCAGTTTTATAAAGGATGTTTTATATTTATTTGTGTCTTGTTGTAAGATCCAATGAACTTATTGTCAGGTTAGGATCATGACCCACTGTGAGACTCTAACCCAGTAACACTCTGGATCCTACGGACTTGTGGTGTTACATATATTAAATGTTCTATCTTTTTTTTGACTTAATTATCTCCACTTTTCTATCAATTTTGACAATTGATAGTTTTTTTTTATGTGTATGACGCTAAAGTAATACATGTAAACAAGGTATCAAATTAATTAATTTTATTTCTTTCATAAAAATTAATTAATTTAATTCCACAAAAAATATAATAAATTTAATTATTCATAATAGGTATATCTAACAACCGAAAGTCCGAAATGTAGTTTGACATTAAATCCAACTCTAGCAAATATAAAATAATTTTATAGATATTACTTTGATAAACTATTTTTTTTTCAACAAACTCGCACAAGACGAGGATATTATTTTGTTTTTTATGTTTCTATTTTCTAAAAAAACTATTGATATATAATTTTCTATTTTCTAAAAAAACTATTGATATATAATTTGTTTTACTTTATTTTAAAAAAATATGCGTTGTATAAGAATTAAATTTATGAAGTGTAGAATAATAAAAAATTATGACTATTTTATCATTTTAAGAATAATTAAAGGTGAATTACTATTATAATATTTCATAAATATTATTTTAATTCGCAACACTTATGACATATTACTCAAAAGATTCAAAATATAAATATACTCGCACAAGGTGCGGGTTATGCACTAGTAATCTTTAAAAAGTGAATGTCCAAACCTCTATCAAATCCACCACTCCTTTTAGGAAAGATTTTTTATAGTTAAAAATAAGTAGAGAAAATAGTTTAAATATAAAATCAATGTGAAGAGTTATAGGTGTTACAAAAACAAAGACTTAATTATAAGAATTAATTGGAATCAATTATAGGAGTTACAACCATATATATTACAAAAACAAATGGTTATTTAATAAAGTTAATTGGGTAATGTGAGATGAAATATGGACTTAATGTGAATTGAAATATAATCTAAAAATAAAGTATTTAGTGCTTTTAAAAAACTGAATTTATAGGATAGCAATACGAAACAATAAAAACTGAAATTATAAGGTAATAAGATATATACAAATGCCAATTTAAATTATAAACATTTAATTCTTAGTTATAATATTTCAATGTTCAGTAGAGAAAGCCATAAATGCTGGTAAAAGCCGTATCAATTTCACACTTGGTCAAATATGTGTAACTATGTGGGCCATTCAAAGTATTTGCTTAGTGCAGGTCTTTCCCTGATTCGAATATATTAGTCATAACCCATAAAACTTTTTTTTTAATACCTTTTCAAAAAAACTTTTTATATGTGAAAAATTAAAATTATCTATATCTATATTCTATATACTTTATTAAAACAGACGATATTAACGCTGAGATGGCGTCCCCATAATTTTTTTCGGATTAAAATTTTTTATTAAATAATATATTAATCTAATAAATTTTTTTATATTAAAGCATATAAATTTTTTAAAACTAACTATCCTCTTTATCGTGAAAGAAGAAAACTTGAATCTAGATTTTTATATTTTTTTTTAAATAATATTTTATGCGAATATTTTAAATACTTTACTAAAACAGACGTCATTAACGTTGACGTGACGCCCTCATAATTTTTTTCGCATTAAATCTCTTATTAAATAATAAATTAATCCAGTAATTTTTTTTATTAAAGCATATAAGTTTTTTAAAACTAACTATCCTCTTTATCGTGAAACAAGGAAGCTTCAATCCAGATTTTTTAAAACTTTTTTTTGAATAGTATTGATTGCGAATATTTTAAAACTTTTATTTTTTAACTATTCTGATTTTCGATATATTATTTTTTGAATAATATTTTAATTATCGTAATATTTTACAAAGAGTATTCTAAATTTTTTTTTAATACTAATGGGATAATGAAAAAAATATCTTATGCGTTATGTAGTAACTAAATTCTGTTTTTACTAACTGAATCCAGATTTAATTTAAAAAAAAATTTCAACACTAATATGTTATTACGAATATTTTAAAATTTTTTTTTATTTTACTAAAGTATGTTTCATAAATATTACTTTAAGCCAAAAAATATTATTTTTTTACTAAATATGTTTCATAAATATTTATTTAATTTGCACGACTCCTGTCATATTACTCAAATAATTTAATATATAAAGATACCCGCACAAGGTGTGGGATATTACTAGTTACTAGTATCTATTAAAGCATGAGTTTTTTTACCACGTGTCAATCCCATGTTTCTTGAAGCCCAAAAATTTATTTTAAAATATAATTTCTAAATGTTAATAAAAATTAGAATTGGAAAAAAAAAACGTTTATAAATAAAAATTTAGCTTAGTAATTCTTTTTAGTTGTAACAAACCTATACAAAATCTTATATGTATTAAAGGAGAGACTCTTTTTGCCACGTGTCAATCCCACGTTTATCGAAGCTAAAAAATTATTTTTAAAAAGTTAAATAATTAAAAGTTAAATAATTAGAAGATTTACTAAAATAATTAAAGCACTAATTATTTTTAGAAAATTTATTGGATACGTAATTATAATTGATTTTTTTTTAAAGTCCATATCATCTAACCAAATCCTAAAATTTAGACAGATTTTGTTTTGATGGTAAATTTTACAAAATTAATTAAAAATTTAATTACAATTTTTATGTTTAATTTTATTAAATATTTACCAATTCTCAACTTTACTTATGGAATGTCGTAAACTAAGCTTCCTTAATATAACAAAAAATTCAAGGGTATAATAATATTTATTTGTGAAATAACGTTATATTTTTGACTTTTCGACCTATAAATATCATATATTATTTGTCCAATTTCCATAAAAATATTAATAAGTAGTGATAAATTTTATTCATACATTTATTTATGGATTTAAAAAAAATTAAAAATAACATATTATTATATATAATTTAATATTGTCAAAACCCGCACACTGTGTATTACACTAGTCTATTTCTAAAAGAGTACATTGGAAGTTGTAATATAGATAAGTATGTAATTGTAAATTTTTAAATGTTTTTTTTTAAAATTTATCTACAAAAATTTCCACATTTTTATTAATCATTAAAAGTTTAAAATTGAATAATTATTTAGAAAAAAGTATACTTCTAGGATTTAGTTTGAAAGTATTAATTAGTTTTAATCTTAATGTAAATAATAAATTTATTATTTAATTTAAAAGGTAATCTAAATTTTTTAAAATAAAGTATTATATTTAATGTATTAACATGTTTGATTTAATAATCTATAATTTTCACATAAAAAAAATTTGTTTATTTTCAAGATATCTTATCTTATCTATTAAAGTAGGAGCCTCATTTACTCAGTAATATCTCGTCAATAGCTAAAATTAAAAATTATTTAAAAAAATAAAAATTTAAATTAGAAAATTTACATCATCATTTACAAAAATTATAAATTAAAATATGGTGAATAAATTGTTGTGATTTACAATTTTTTTTTAAAACGAAGTCATAATATCTTAACCAACCAAATTTATTGGTTTTTGATAATCTAAAGCTTTTTAAATCTACGTCAAATGAACAAATTTGCAAATAAACAAATAAGGTATCGCAATAGGTCAATTTAAATTCAAGTTCTATATTTTAAATCTTACTTGATTAGATAATTAGAACGGATGATATCCTGAAATTTAATTTGAAAAAAAAAAGGTTTCTAACTCTATATAACCTAGGACTAAACCACTAAAATCTACGTTCCATCTTTTCAACTTTATTTTGTTTGAGTTTTGTCCTGGTAAATTTTATTATGTGTTTCTCTCAAGGTTTACTATTATTTTGTAGGTGTCTAATTCGTCTCCACCGTCTTATTTAAACGTCGTAAAAGGGCCTTCAACTCTTCCTTTCAAGTTGATATAACCATTAATCCAACACTCGATCTTAGAACTCGGTTGCCGTTTACACGGGATTTTATTGATATGTTGCTTTCTTTTATATAACTTTTTGTATTATATATGGATCACTAAGATTTTATTTTTAGTTTCATCATCTCAATTCTTGCAGTTTTGATGAGGTGTTGCATTATAATATAAAGCATATGCATTAATCTACGCTTTAGATACGGCATACCTAAAATTAGATTTTATGAAAGAAGTTAACAAATAAGATAGTATAAATTTTACTTTTTATTTATTATAAATAATATTAACAAATTTTTACAAACTAAATAGTATAAAAATTAGTTAGTTTATACGATAAAATATTGTTATAGTTTAAACTTTATGTTAAAGGTATTATGATATTTAATTTTAAATAAAAATTAAAAACACAATACACTATTTAGTTTTTAAAGTAAAAATAAAATATGTGGTGAATGGGTGCAGCGTATCTTACCATTGTCACGAAGGGGATTTTTTAATTTTTTACTCTCGTTACCAACTTACCTATAAAAAGAACTTACCACGTAGATAGAGCCCATCACTAGTGCAGTAGTGCTAACTAATCATCCTATTCCCTTTCATTTTTAATTATATTTATCCCTAAAATCCTGGCGTTCATCACATCTTTTTTTTTTTAATTTCCAGAAAACAGACGATGAAAATACCAAGTCAATGCTAAATATAAATAAAATAATATTAAAAAAAGTTGTGATCAGCATGACACGTCACGTCGATCTGATAATTTTAAAAATTAAAATTGAAATTTCTGTGAATAAATAAAAAAGGTGGACTCGAGAAGTGGTAAGTAGCAGCCTAGCAGGGAGACAGCAAATGCTCTGCAAGTTCATATCCCCAAACCAAATCCTCCCCTAAAGAAAAAGGATAAAGAAATTAATTACAGAGATTAAACTAATGATTCCTCTTTCTCTCTCTTCTACCTCGTCTACCTTTTTCTCTACGTTTAATCATGGTATTTGCAATTCAAATACCAATCCAAGCACCCGTAGTTGTTTTCAACTCTCTGCGTTGAAAATCCACAGTCAGTTGAATCGCATCCGCCACCGCCGTCGCCGTCAACTTGCTTGCTATCCGGCGCCGGTCGTTGCTTCCGATAGGGCATCAATTTTGTCATTCGGTGGATCCGTTACGTTTTCTTTGTCGAGTAGCGGAGAGATGGAGAAAGCGAGGAATCTGATGACCACGAATCATCTTAGACATGTCGAGTCGATTAGAACCATGCCTTCTGGTGCTGGCAGGATCTCGCACTTGAATGCTGTGATCCTTGGCGAAGCGCTTGCTTCCGAGGAGAATGATCTCATTTCCCCAAGCGATGAGTTCTCCAAGCAGGCTCTTGTTCCTTCTCCTGCTAAGGTGCTTTCAACTTTGATGGCCTTTCGTTAATTCGTCTTCGTTTTACTTGGTAATGCTTGCTGATTGTACTTCAATTTTGGTTTGGAAATGGTTAGTATCTGGATATGTACGAGCGATCGTTGGAGGATCCTGCCGGATTTTGGTCGGACATTGCATCGGAGTTTTACTGGAAGAAGAAATGGGGAGATGATGTGTGCCGAGAGAATCTGGATGTCAGAAATGGCACAGTCAGCATTGAGGTTGAAACTTCATTGCGAAATTCTTGATCAACAATATATTCGAGTCAATTTGACAGTATGTTTTGTGAGGAAAATGAAAATCTGTTGCTTAATTCTGGAGTGTATCTGTAAAGAGAATTGTCTGTGATGTCTGTAGCTATCTTTTCAAAACTGATCACGGCTTTCCAAAAGTAGGACATTGAGCTTACAAAAAGTGAATCATGTACTTTTGGAGCTTGATATAGGAAATCCTGAAGCCACTAGTGTGGTTTGAGTGTCTTTGTTGCTTTGTAGTGGGTAGTTAAATGGAAAAAAGCTGTATTTTTCTACTTTTGCTGATGTGTGTAAATGTTATTCTTTTTGCTGAACGAGCAGTGGTTCAAAGGAGGGATCACAAACATTTGCTTCAATTGTCTGGATAGAAACATCGAGCTTGGAAATGGTGATAAGATCGCCTTACTTTGGGAAGGGAATGATCCTGGTTTTGATGCTATTCTTACTTACAACCAGCTTTTGGAAAAAGTTTGCCAGGTAACTTTATCTTCTTTTCTTGCTCACATGATCTATGGGAGGATTTAATTGGTCAATTTCTGTGATTTGAGAATGCTTAACATGTGGTTTGGCAATGCATCCTGTTTGCAGCTTGCAAATTACTTGAAAGATGTGGGTGTTAAAAAGGGTGATGCCGTGATTATATATCTGCCCATGCTGATGGAACTACCTATTGCAATGTTGGCCTGTGCTCGTATTGGTGCAGTTCATTCGGTATTATTTTGCTCCTGTTTGTCTCTTTCTGATCTTGCATCTGAGGGTGATCCTGCTAACTTGCATCTATATATGCCTTAATCTAACCAGGTTGTCTTTGCTGGTTTCTCTGCTGATTCCCTTGCCCAAAGAATTTTGGATTGCAAACCAAAAGTCATCCTAACGTGTAATGCTGTTCGAAGAGGTTCAAAGGTTATTTGCTTAAAAGACATAGTTGATGCTGGCATTGCTCAATCCACCAATAACGGTGTTACTGTAGGTATGGTTCTTGGACCATTTGGTAGCTTTGACTTAAGAGTGTTTCTGTCCTTCACTCCTTTTTATATTCATATAATTTAGCTGATCATTAAGTCTTATTCATTGATCTGAAAGGTGGTGATCATATTTGCTATGAAAAAACTCAGTGCAAACAAGTCAATCACAGCAAATGATAGAATAGCATAAGCACCAAACTGAGGAAACCAAAAGAAATTAAAGAAAATTCAAACTCAAAGATTGATTAATGGAGGAAGAAAAGAGTAAAACTTTGGTGAAAGCAAATCACCAACTAAAGAGGAGGAAACCCAGGGCAAATTCCAAAGCTTTAATCTGAAACACTCCAACTCTCAAATCCTTACCCAACTTCTCTATAGGTCACTCACTATTGATTGTGATAATTCTTAAACTCTTCCAAGAGCCCCAATATGCTGACTAAAAGAACTCTAGTTCCTCTTTAGCATTATTGTCAGTTTTCATAATTCCATTGTGCTTTTGATCATGTTTTTGTTGATTCATGCTCATGTAGAATGTTTCTTTTGGGGCCTTACTTGTTTAATGTTATCAGCTCTATGATGCAGACCTTGTTCAAACTAATACAATTAGATTTGTTTTATAAGATTTGTGAGATATGCTAACAAATTGTGATTGTTTCTTCATTTACATGAATAACCACCAATTACTATTCTAGCCCAAGGCAAAGGCCAAAAACAAAGATGAATTTGGATCCCTAGAAAAGAGGCCTGATGCCTTATTTATAGCATTTTCCCTCAAAGCCCTACCAAACAGCCATTATCCATAACTATCAATTACATTCTAGCCTCGACTATTCCATGTGCCTAACAAACTTGTCATTGATTTTAAAATTTTTCTATCCTTTATTATTGTGAATTAAAAATGTCTTGCAAGATTGAGGAATTACCCTGCTGCAGTTCTTTGAAATTTTCGGGTTTTAAGTAGAGTTGTTTTACATGACAAAATGATTCAAACTGCTTAAAGAGGTATACTATATGCTGCAATACAGCAAGTTATGAGTGGATGTAGAAATAAAGAAGAGGCTGATTGAGCAAGTCCTACATGCTAAAAGTGATGATGTTACCATCAATTTTGGTGGATATCCATGATGTTTTATCATGATTTAATGGACTGTACATGTTGTTCAGTGCTTGAAGCTAAGAAACCAAATGATGTTCAGCATATGAACACTTGTTGTTTACTGGGGTGCATTGGATATGGTAGTACTAATGGTAGATGGTATAGATCATGAATACACAATAGAAGATTACACATTTAGAATAGAGAGCAATAGAATATTATTGCTTCATTATGTGACAATGGTCCAAACTCCAAAGTAGTGGTGCAGTTTGGTTTAATGAAAATGGTAAGACTCTTTCAAGAAATAAAATAAAATAAAAATGGTAAGACTAGATGAAGTACCTTAACTTTGGAACTGAGTATCGCTCATACCACAGGAAAAATTGCATATTGTTGGAAATTTAAACTATTTTGCTAAGTTGTTTTATATTTCTGATTTTCTGCCCAAGTTTGAACCTTTGTTTTTTTAGATTAGGGGCATCACAAGTTTTCTTGGGTCTCACCTGTTTTGGCAACAGTACAGCATAAGTTTTTCCAACAAGCTTACTTATACATGTGAGAATTTTATTTGAGCAGATATCTGTGTAACCTATGAAAATAGCTCTGCCATGACTCGAGAGTCCACAAAGTGGCATGAAGGAAGGGATTTCTGGTGGCAGGTTAGTGGAGAAACCAAGTTCTCATTAATGAGTGTAAAAACATGTCATTCTATGCAACCTGCTACACTTTTCCACATTACACTTCTTGTCGTAGCACATATAGTGGAACCTTAGATATTCGTTTGCATCAGTGGATCATCAATTCAGGTGCGAATACATTTTTGGTCCCTAACCTCTTACATTTGTTTTATTTTGGCTGATAACCTTTGAATTGTTTCAGCAAGTTCCCTTACCTTTAATCAATGTTTGATTTTGGTCCCTACCATTGGTTCTTGTACGTCATTTTGCGTTCATTTTTCCTTGTTTTCCATTTTAGTTCCTTTCCTCGAGCTTGCGTTTCATTTATACATATTCACATATTGTCGAAGGACTACAATGTAACGAATAAGAAAGTTAGGGACTTATTAAACCAATTAAAAGAATAGGGACCAAAATGAAACAAAAGTGAAAGTTTAGGGACCAAAAATCGAATTTATCCTTGATTCTGCAATTATTGCATCAAATAATCAGCTTAAAATTTCTCTTGTTCTTGGATCAACTAGTTATTTCTCTTTGATATTAAAATTATCTTTCAGGATGTTATTCCAAAATATCCTAGTACCTGTGATGTGGAGTGGGTTGATGCAGAAGATCCACTCTTTCTTCTTTACACTAGCGGGAGCACAGGAAAGCCTAAGGTATAAGTTTTAGATAAACCTTTTACTTGATTACTATATGAACTATGGCAATAGATTCTAATATCAATGTACCTGTTATTAGGGTGTTTTGCATACCACCGGTGGATATATGGTATACACTGCAACAACATTTAAATATGCATTTGACTATAAGCCAACTGACATATACTGGTAGGCTTGAAAAATTGTTTGCCTTTTATGCTTGCTTCATTTCAAGTGCTTGTTCTTTACCATGTAGATAAAAAATTTCATAATTTTTTAGGTGCACAGCTGACTGTGGTTGGATTACTGGACACAGCTATGTGTCATATGGCCCATTGCTTAATGGAGCCACGGTGGTGGTTTTCGAAGGGGTAAATTAACATTGCATAACTTATCCTTCATTTTTTGAAACCCTTCTAGGCCACATGTTAGTATGCTTATTCTATGTGAATTAGCCTTAGCTTCATCTTTTATCTTGTTGATGGATATGCAACCTTGGGCCATGTTGACAGACAAAGGTTGTTCATGCATATGCCTTTATCTTTTGTTCATGGCCAAAAACATTTTTTTTTTATTTTTAAACAGAGATTTTGGTGTTATGTTGCATTCTCCATATATGAGTTGATAGTTAGACAATGTAAAGTTTGGGTCAATACCAGGATAAGTTTTTTATTTATAGTTGGAGCTGAAGCTATAAGTTCTCTTTAGATTTACCAAGAACTAAGGCTTACTGCTTAGTGAGTTTCTGACCCCAACAGATATCTGTTATAGTAGACATTGGGGTTGACACGGACAGTGATTGAACTACTGGCATAATCTTGTTTGTATCCATTACATTTTTTAGACTGCCGCCTGCTTACATGGGAGCAATTCTTGTTTTTTCTTATCAATAGATAATGGTCCATCCTAGATATCTTATGTATTCAGTATTTACTCTTTGCTTGACTTGTAGAATGACTAAATTGATTCTTATTTCACCAAGGAATCGTTTGTCTACATTTATCAACTGTTCAGCTTCTGGAAATATCGTCCTTTCCTTTTACTGAAATAGTGGGTGGATCTTGTAGGCTCCTAACTATCCAGATTCAGGACGTTGTTGGGACATTGTCGACAAGTACAAAGTAACAATTTTTTACACTGCCCCTACACTGATTAGATCTCTCATGCAAGTTGGTCCTGAGGTGAGAACTATTACTATTCCATATCTAAGGTTAACCCAATTATTCTGGATATTTTCCTTACTCTTACAAGTAATCCCCTTTTACTTTGTTTTTGTGCTCCCTCTTGGTAGATGTATTGTAAAGTATCTCAAAGCTTATCTTCTTGTTATGTGTGTTCTGGCTTCTAACATTCATCCTGTCATGCCTTATGTGTAAGATTCATGATTTAGTAACTAGTGAACCTCTGATTCCTTATTCTTTCTTGTTTTACTTTTCACGGAGTGTTTTGCATGATTATATGTGCCTAAGAATAAAAGCAAACTTTATTTATAGAAATTTAAGAAATTGATTTGCCTGCTTATGTATGCTAAAATCATTCATTATGCAGTATGTTACTCGTTATTCACGTAAATCGTTACGAGTTTTGGGGAGTGTCGGTGAGCCTATCAACCCTAGTGCATGGAGGTTCTTCACTTGTGTCCTTTCTTTGTTCATTTATTTTTCTTTTATAGAGCTTACATGACTCATACATTTTTTCTTGCAGGTGGTTTTACAACGTCGTCGGAGATTCCAGATGTCCTATATCAGACACTTGGTGGCAAACTGAAACTGGTGGTTTTATGGTAGATACCATTTTTCCTTCTCTTTCATCTCCATTAATGCATTCATCCACCATGCATGTACTTGATTTTAAACAAAGAGTTCTCCATTTTCCACGCTTCTCTACAGATTACTCCATTGCCCGGTGCTTGGCCACAGAAACCAGGATCGGCTACTTTTCCATTCTTTGGAGTTCGGGTATGGCTCAAATAATGTTGTCAAATCTTAAAATGGTCTCGATGTTGCTGCTGTCGGAAGCATGCTAAACCATCTTTCACTATTGTTAATTTGTTGCTTGTAAGTGCAGCCTGTTATAGTAGATGAGAAGGGTGTAGAGATTGAAGGTGAGTGCAGTGGATATTTATGTATAAAAGGCTCCTGGCCTGGGGCTTTCCGTACTCTCTATGGTGATCACGAAAGATATGAGACCACTTATTTCAAACCATTTCCTGGCTATTATTTTACTGGTGATGGATGCAGCAGGTATGGTCATTCATTCTATCTGTCATACTTCATCATATAACTTGTTGGAAATCCTTCCCGGTCTATGAGAATCTTCAAGAGTTGCACCACTTGATCAAACTATTCTCTATTGTGTCTGATTTTCATATATATTCCAGGGACAAGGATGGTTATCACTGGCTCACCGGAAGAGTTGATGATGTTATTAATGTTAGGTATGCCCAATTATCTTTGTTTCCTAGCTCACACTTCCCTAGATGTCCATATATTTCAGTCTTTTTGAGCAGAAAATGTATCTCCGATCCAGTGCATGAGAAAAAAAGGGAAACTAGAGCATTTGTTTAGAAGTGAAATAAAATTACGCCATTAGTTTTTGCATACTTGTATGCACTGTTTAAAGAGTTGAATGATTAACAAATTACTGCTTGCAGTGGACACCGTATTGGTACAGCTGAAGTTGAATCAGCCCTAGTTTCTCATCCACAATGTGCCGAGGCTGCTGTAGTTGGTGTTGAGCATGAGGTATTGCATTTGTCTCATTTCATGCTCACCTGCTTATATTTAGCAATGCAATTCTACATATCAGTTCATAAATCATAATCCCCCGATTCTTATCCGTGTTCCTTTCTGCTGATAGATTAAAGGGCAGGGAATATATGCCTTTGTTACGTTGGTTGATGGTGTTCCTTACAGCGAAGAGCTACGTAAAAGTCTTATATTGACAGTACGGAGCCAGGTAGGTGTTTTCTCCTCTAAGAAAATGTAACTAAATCCAATTTGTAAAAATATAGGCCATTAGTGCAAAGCCCAAAAATTATTTGGAGGATTAATTTCAGATAAATTTGGCAAAAACGTTTTTTTATTTTTTATTTAATCTTTTTGTAAGAAACAATAGGGGTTTATTTTATCTCATTAGTAACGTATGAGTGTTGATTATCCTACAATAACATCCCACAATCCCGTTTTACCCATTTCAGAT
The DNA here is from genome assembly GCA_033239125.1 of Fagopyrum homotropicum. NCBI lineage: Eukaryota > Viridiplantae > Streptophyta > Magnoliopsida > Caryophyllales > Polygonaceae > Fagopyrum > Fagopyrum homotropicum. Next base: position 69,855,887 of record BSWB01000005.1, read on the forward strand.
AGGAGCATTTGCAGCTCCTGACAAGATACACTGGGCGCCCGGGCTCCCCAAGACTAGAAGTGGGAAGATTATGAGGAGAATCCTTCGAAAAATTGCATCAAGGCAGCTGGACGAGCTGGGTGACACGAGCACCCTCGCAGATCCTAGTGTTGTCGAGCAGCTCATTGCTCTCGCCGACGTTTGACCAATTTCTATCTGTGCAGAGAGATTATTTTCTCAACTTTCATATGCAGGTAAAATTTAATTTATAAGGAAAACGGAAATTGGTTTTTAGACATCTGGGTCTGCACCCCTTTTATGTATTACAAAGGGTTTTAGTGACATTGTTTCTGCCGTTGGTTTGGCTTCACATAAAATAAGATCTGAGCTACTGAGATGGATACTTCATTTTCAATCAACAATATGTTTCTTGCCTTTTTTTCTAAAAACTTATTATTAACAAATATCATGGCCAAAGACAAAATTTATGTATCTCTATCAATGCATAACAATGTCAGTGCCACACCAAAAGGGGTTTAAATCATTTGAAAACTTTTTAACCCCAGATAGCTTATAGCTAGAATACATATTAAAGATGCGTAGTTTTTACTAGCTTGTAATTTTTTCCTTGTGTATTTATTAACATTGTCCTCATAAACAAGCATCAGATACATAACTTTATACCCCAAATAGCTAGAATATATTTCAAAGAATTGGACACATCAAATTACCGTTAAACATTAAAAAATATAGGGATTTAATTTTTTTTTATTAACAGAATCGAGTTCTATACACTAGAGATACCTAATAGACAATAAAAATAGCGGCTGGATAGACCGTCAATCGAAGAGAAGAAAGATAAAGATACAAAAAGCATCACCAAGTAAGATTTTGAAGCACATAACACCGATCCAAGAAGAATTTTTTTTCTTGGTACTTCTAAAGTTTAGACTTTTCCTTTTGGTATACACAGTGTTTTAACTTTCCTCTTGATATTCTTACGTTTAATTTATTTCCTTCTTATACCCATTTTTAATATGTTTTATTAATTTTAATTATAAAATAAAAATGGAAAACTAATTTTAAATATAAAACTTGATTTTTATTTTCTGTTTCTAAAATAAAAAAGTAAAATTAAAACTAATTATATTCACGTTAAATTTTAAACTTATAGCTTTATAAATACTAAGTAATAGTAAATTAAATTTATTTGCTTAATTCAAAAATCTAGAAAAGTATTTTATGGCCTTTTTTGTTTTTAAAAAATATTGTATTATTAAAAAAATTCAAATAAAAATAAAATATAGAAATTAAAACTAAAACTAAATCTAAAAATTATTGATTCGAAAAATATATTAATAACATAAAAATTATTAAATACATTTCATTAAAAGTTTTCTCTTGAATTATAAAATACAAATTAAAAAATTAGGTCTAATTTACGTTTCTATATTTTATAAAATATATTTATAATTTTTTGAATTAATATTTTTCAAATTAGGTTTAGTTTTAATTTATATTTTATTTTAATCTGAATATAAATATATAAAAAATACACCTTTTAATAAAAAAAATTGCTATCCTAAATTTATGTTTTAAAATTTTAAAAATTTTAAATTCAAAAATATATATATATAAATGCTTCTTTACCATGGGAAGTGTTCAAGTAAGGCCCATTATTCCGGTACGGCCGTGCGGCCGTCTGTACGGCCGACACGTGTCCCAGAAAAAGAATTTTTTTTTTTTAAACGAGTAAAAGTAATAGTTCAAAACTTATTATGGAATAGTTCATAACTTATAAAAAGATAGTTCATGCATTATAATAGAATAGTTCATAGTGTAAAATTTATAAAGGAATGAAAGTAATAGTTCAAAACTTATTAAGTAATAGTTCATAACTTCTAAAAGGATAGTTCATGAATTATAATAGAATAGTTCATAGTGCAAAATTTATAAAGGAGTGAAAGTAATAGTTCAAAACTTATTATGGGATAGTTCATGAATTATAATAGAATAGTTCATGAATTATAATAGAATAGTTCATGAATTATAATAGAATAGTTTAAAGTGCAAAAAATTATAAAGGAGTGAAAGTAATAGTTCAAAACTTATTATGGGATAGTTCATGAATTATAATAGAATAGTTCATGGATTATATTAAAAAGTAATAGTTCATGGATTATATTAAAAAGTAATAGTTCATGAATTATATAGGAATAGTTCAAAGTTTATAGAAGAATAGTGCATAAATTATAACATGGTAGTTCAAATAAATTTTCATTAGTTTCCGGAAAAAAGAAAAAAAAATCGTTTCAGAAAAGAAAAAAAAAATCGTTTCAGAAAAGAAAAAAAAATAAAATTTTTTTTTTCGGGACACGTGTCACCCGTACGGTCGGCCGTACGACCGTACCGCAATATAAGGGCCATACCTGAACATTTACCTCTTTACCATTACTTAGTATTTATGAAGTTAATTAACATATAAAAAAAAGACATATATAAAGATAGCATAAAAACATGCTATCTAGCTTCAACGTTATGACATATTCCTTAATTTCTTGTAATACATTTCGGGTCTTTGATGGAGCACCTCGTACTTATCTTCTTTGTACTTCTTCTCACTATTCAACCCCAAAGAGAGTTTCTTGAGGCTAATATGATTGTGAGGCCTTTTAAAGAGCACCAAATTAAGGGAAATATATAGGGAAGAAGTGACAAAATAGAAGAAAATCATGTATAGGAAGGAGATGGTCACATAAGCTAATCAAAGAGGTCATCAATCCTCTTTACATCAATTATAGAGATTTCAATGAACATGTAGTTTTGCAAAAGGTTCGATCACAAGTTCTAGAAGAACCTAAACAATGTGAAGATCACACATAATAAGTAAGAAAAGTCACATGAAATGCATGCTTGAGGTTTAACGAATTATCAATGGATATTGTTCGGTAAGGTTTTTCATCAACAATTATGTCCAAGAAATCAAGTACGTATGTAATAGTAAAAATTTGGGGTTTTAAAGTATCGTTGACACGTAATGTCAAGTAACATAATTCGATATTCATAAAACAAAGTGTTTGGAGGTAAGCAAAATTTGAAAATCATCCGATTTTTGCCAAATCATGAGATAATAAGCAACATAGAGTGGAAGGGGAAATAAAGAATATAAAAGTCACATAAATATTACAAACATTCAAACCAAGTGCAATATAATAGTAAGATAGGCAAGAGAGATAAAAGACTCACTTAGCTATAGTGTCAAATGGTTGGTTATGCTCTGTGCGGTCTGTCCGAGGAGTGATGTCGTCGTACGAGCCATTCACACGTCGACGGGGCCGCCAAATATTGAACTCATCGCATCGAGTGAGGATGGTATTTTGAGTCGAGCATAGTGCCTCCATCTTTCGGGTGTAGTCGGCCATGTGTGTGTGTTGTAGGTGGAGATAGTGGGGTTGAACACCGTCATCTGTGTTTGTATACCAGACACATGTCCCTCCAAAGTAGTCATCCAGGACCTATAGCCGTCAAGTAAGGTGTAACACCCCGAATCCGTGGGACTCGGGATGCTACGGGCGCAAACCTCACAATGGGTCCCGACCCTTAGCTTGACAACAATTTCACCGGATCTTTCCAATATGGCACAAATAAAGGCAAATATCGAAATCATTTTAATACAATGCAAACAATCTCGAAAAGAAAGATACAACTTGGAAACTCAGCCCAGTCATCAAAACGACACAACTCCAAAACATAAATCCATAAGGTACAACATAAACAAAAACGACATAAACATATAACCATCCCCGTCCTATAATGTACGGAGACCCCGGTTGTCCACTCCTCCACCTCACTTGGCGGCATCCCTAACCTATAGGGCAACTACAACAATATCGGTATAAAACCGTTAGCAAGCATTCAAAGCATTAGATCATGGTATTGGCACACACACACATAAGGAATCATAACACCCAACATGATCTAACACACGAGTCCGGTTCATTATCTCTTTGTTATTATTAAGTCATATCCCTTACTATTCCACTTATGGTGTGACACAAGAATCTTAACGATCTCGCCCTTGTCCCCTTTCACCATACGGGTTTGTACTTGATGCGGATCAGTATCACCCATTGGACTGGTCGCAAGGCACCTCCCACTCATCCCCATTTTGGACTGGACAAGCGGTCACCGCCCGTTATCATACACTTGGGCCAAATATAAACATATAAAGTCGGTGGTCCTATTACCGGTTTAGATGTTATAACATAAACAATAAATACACACATAAACAGTAAACACACACCACCAAATACGCATCGAAACAAATACAGAGAATACGAGCTAAGTAAGTCCGGAGACTTACCTGTACCAGTTCAAGTTCAGTCAACATCCCTTGACTCCCTATGAGTCTAATCTCAAATGCCTGATCATAACATAAAACTTGTAGATGTCTCTCATCATCCTATCATGTGCATCAGCTCGTGCATCCCTAGCGTCCTGCCGGATCTCCAAAGCACCGACTCTCCTGGAAAGGTCAGTGGCCCACTCCGGTAGCTGCTCGTACCACTCCGGCGCCTGACTGTACCAAGCTAGTGCATCTGATGGTGCTGGTGCAGGTGGTGGCTGTGCATGCCAAGTCGGTGGAGCTCCCATTGTTCGCCCCTAAAGGTGTGTGCAAATAAGCTTTAAATTTATAAAACTAGAATCAAGCAGCGAACCCGCAGTGTACGGATCGACGTAGCTAAGCAAGAATTCCAGAGTATCGAACACAGGGATTTGGGTGGGAACAAATACGATTGCAGATTATCAAGCGAGTAAATATGAGAGTTGCAAATATATTGGGAAAACAACAATCCTAAAGATCCAAGTATCCAGCTGTGGCAATCGATTCAAGATATACTTAATGATATAAAGACAGAGTTGAGATATGCAAAGGTATGCTAATGTAAGGTAATCGTACGGTGAAGTTCCAAAAACCTTATGTAACTCACCTACAAGGCACTCTCTATACAGGTTGTTGAGGCTCAATATAGAAAGATTCTAAAGGCAAGAATTTATGTCAAATACCCAAACTTGTATCCCAAGGATCAAGACTAACTTAACCGATTGAGGTTGTGACACTCACAATCGAGGTAGAGGTTGTTGAGGCTTCACTACCACCTAGAAAAGACAAGTCTAAACTAAGTTAAAGCAAATCTTTAACTTTGGATCAAAGTAAAAGCAAGGTTCGTAGACTTAAGGGAAATTACGGTTAGTTCTTGAGGTTCCACGGCCGTGGACTCAAGAATAGGCCGTAATTTAGGGTTGTCGGCGATTCTCTCTAACTCTCAGGGTCTAATCTATTTACGATCGATCTATCATCATCTAAGCCACAACTATCAACCCTTCACCTTAGAATTGTTAAGGGTTTTTAGCCAATAACAGTCATGTTGATATCAATTCAAGAATTAAAAGATAGAAAGATAAAAACTTTCAAGAACTTTCAATAATCTTCAAACCAATCTCAAAGTCACAAAGAGAACAAGTATTGTCAAAGGATTCAAAGTAAAACAAACAATCACAACCTTAGGAAAGAAGGGAAAACGGGATGTCAATCCGTTTTCCAAATCAAACCTAAACAAGAAGAGAGATCTCCTTGCAAAATCTTCCAAAAGCTTCGATCTTCCGCCAATCCGGAGATCTCAACAGCAATCTCCACCAAAAGTGCGAGATTAGGGTAATTCCCAGATGTGAACTTCAATCTCCAATGAGATGATCAATACTTCCAAGCAAAGGCCAAACGGCGTTGAGATTCCTTCAACGGAGATGGCGGTTGTAAATGAGGGTAAGCGGGGTTGATTGGTGCTTGGCGACGCTTTCGGGTCTAAGCGGTGATGACGGATTCTTGCTTCGTCCGTCTTTTTATAGGGCAAGATAAAATATCGGCCCGGCCCAATCTTCAAAAGATCATGGCTTCAAAGTGTGGCGAAAAGATCCGCCAAGATCACGGTCGTGGAAGTTTTCACGACCGTAATTTAGGGCGTGGATTAGGTCACGGTTTGTACCATGTATTCCACGGCCGTGTAAGTTACTGTAATGCATCACGCTTCCTTTGCAGGGTTCCACGGCCATGGAACTGAACGTGGTTCGTAGTACGGCCGTATTTTAGAGCGTGGTTTAGGGCAAGAACGTGATTCTTCCCTAGCCTCGTGCATTCCTCAAGCTAAAACTCCAATTTGTTTCCAAAGAATGTCCTCAATCTATTGACATATCAAATCAACTCTCCTTTGCTCGATTCCGTTCGGAAATAGCTCCAAATCACCTATAATCAACATAGAACTAGTGTAGACATCCATATCGACAATATAGGTAATACTAGCTCACATATGCACAAAGTTCAATTAAAGACTATCAATATGAATCAAATACGTTTAGAAAACGTGCCTAAAATATCACAATATTTCATGCTAACACCCATCCACTCCGGCTGTGTGCTATACCAATCGGGAGGGGTCGCCATCCATGTCGGCCTCTCACTCACGCTGGCACGGCGAGAGGAAGAAGCGGAAGGTCTAGCAGGGCAGGGAGACTGCCTAGGGAGGTCGGAAAATGTATCCGGCTGATCCGGAAAACTGCCAAAGTCGTGCTCCTCACCTCCTCCCTCAAAACCGTCATCCCCTCTCATCTCCTCCTCATCTGCAGCTGGCATCTCTGGGGGAACGTACGGAGGTGCTACCAATCTATTCGCATGCATAGCAGCGAATGTCTCCTTCCAATTATGGCGTCCAGCCATAATGGAATACTCGGGAAGCCATGTAACACCTCTACATCCTCTACCCCCCCAAGGCATGGCAACGGTAGGTGGACCTCTATGCCTAGGAAAGATAATACCTCTAGTCATGAGGCTCTGAAGTCCTAATGGTCTAGCCGCTATCCTAGTGTACGCAGAGAAGTCGATACCCAGCTGTCTAGCAAGGTGGGTGACCATCCCACCATATCCGATATTACCAGCCCTCTTGTTCTTTAGCTTACTCATGGTAGAAGCTAAGAGGGTGGCACAATCAGCAGGCCTACCATGCAACATACAGTACAGCAGAAACAACTCATCAGTTTTGATCTTCTGAGGAGTCTCAGTCCTAGGGAAGAGACACTCAGAAAGTACTCGGTGGGCTATCTTCAAGGCTAAGAGATAGATCAACTTAGCCTTGGTATCAGCAGGTTGCCAGCGGTCCTCGCTAGCATATACCATGGCAATGTCCTCCCAAAAATCCTTGGCGTATACGCCACTAGGAAAATGACCATTGAAGGTCTCATGAAACCCGAAGAAGGCTCCAAACTCTCGGATCGAAAACTCATAGTTCCTCTCCATTAGCCTGAAAGAAACTGTCCTATCAACATGACTATGCTCAAAAGAGATCACAAACTCTCTAGTGATCTTCTCATATGCATCTTCCGGAATGGCAGAGAAGATGATCAAGCCTGCCCTATCTAACAACCAAGTAAGGTCGCCTACCACATTCAGTGACTCTAACTCCTCAAGCAGCAAATATCGTGGTCCTATGACCGGTCTCTTCTCGATCCTCTCTAAGGCATCAAGGTAATCCTCATGAATCTTAGGAATTATAGGGGGTGGGGGTGATGGTGGCTCACTATGAGGTACTTGGGAGGAGGAGGAAGCATTACCTTTCCTTTTCTTATTTCTATTAGACATTCTCCTAACCAAATCCATATTCTGTCCAAAATCACGGCCTGTTCTTTAGTTTCCACGGCCGTGGAATGCCCAGTGACCGTGGTTCGGCTCGTAATTTCTCAAAATCTACTCAATCAACACCAAAATCAACAAACAGCAACCCTAGACTAATTCCAATCCAGCTCTAATCAGTTCTCCTAAAAATTCTTGCGAAAACTGAATCAAATCGACAAAGTGAGAGAAGAGAAGAAAAACCTAGGTTTTGGATTTTTAAAATCCAAATTCCGTCTTCTCCGGTGATTTTCCACTCGAATTGTTGCTTGGATCTTGTAGGTGGTTGAATTTGCTTCACTTTTGGTCAAAGAATCGTTCGAAACGATTAACGAACGGAGATTTGAGAGAGGGGGATCAAATTGGCGATTTTAGGCGTGAAATTGGGTATTTTTGGTGTTCTTTGTGAAGAGACGTGGTTTATATAGTAATCGTAAAATTTTTGGAAAATTACGGTCACTCGGGGGTTTCCACGGCCGTGGAAATGTACGGAACCGTGGTTTTGGTGATTTTTCTCAGGCTTTTGCAAATTACGGTCAATGTAGCTGTCACGTCCGTGGTTTTGGCCGTGGAACTCTCTGTAATGTGCCAAAGTCCAAGTTTCGTCAATTTCTTCTAACTTTTCCTTCTCCCTTGCCTCTTCCATTGATCCTACATCCAAAAACACGAACATACCGGAAGGTATCGAAGGCAAAACAAAACAAAAACGTCTAAACTACTCTAAACTACGAATCAAAAACAAAAACGTAAGTGCAATACCTTGGGTTGCCTCCCAAGAAGCGCTTGTTTAAGGTCCGTAGCTAGACCGTACTTAACTTATTCAAGTGCGGTAGCTGCGAACTCTTCAGCTTGGAGTTCCGGTGAGTATTTCTTGAGTCGTTGACCGTTCACCTTAAAGTTTCCGCCCTTTTCACCCCATACTTCAAATGCACCATGGGAAAAAACACGTTTGATTAGATAAGGTCCAGTCCAACGAGACTTAAGCTTACCTGGAAAGAGACGAAGTCTTGAATTGAAGAGGAGAACTTGATCTCCTTCTTTGAGGTCCTTTGGAATGATATGCTTATCATGCCGATGTTTCGCTCTTTCTTTATAGATCTTGGCGTTTTCGTAGGCGTTCAAGCAAAGTTTTTCAAGCTCGTTAAGGTCCAAGAGACGCTTCTCTCCCGCTTCCTTCATGCTGAAGTTCAACCACTTTATTGCCCAATACGCCTTATGCTCCAATTCTACCGACAAGTGACAAGACTTCCCATACACGAGGTTGTATGGTGTCGTACCTATGGGAGTCTTATACGCAGTCCGGTATGCCCATAATGCGTCATCTAGCTTCAAAGACCAATCCTTCCTTGTCCTTGAAACCGTCTTCTCTAGGATTCCTTTAATCTCCCGGTTCGAGATCTCCACTTGTCCACTAGTTTGTGGATGATAAGGGGTGGCGATCTTGTGAGTCACCCCATACTTAGCTAATAGAGCTTTGAATTGTCGGGCAATGAAGTGAGAGCCTCCATCACTAATGATAGTCCGTAGTGTCCCAAATCGTAGGAAAATGGTCTTGTTAAAGAACTTAACCACAACCATGGCATCATTAGTAGGAGAGGCAATTGCTTCAACCCATCTCGAAACATAATCTACGGCTAAAAGTATGTATTGGTTTCCACAAGATGATGGGAAAGGTCCCATGAAGTCTACTCCCCAAACGTCAAAGATCTCCACCTCTTGAATGTTGTTAAGAGGCATCTCGTTTCTTCTAGATATGTTCCCTATTCTTTGACAAGCATCACAGCAGGAAACAAAGGTTTGCACGTCTTTAAATAAAGTAGGCCAAAAGAATCCAGATTGCAATACCTTAGCGCTAGTCTTGTTCGAACTAGCGTGTCCTCCACAAGGTAGTGAATGACAATGACGGATGACACTTTACATCTCGTCTTCCGGCACACATCGTCGAATGATGCCGTCAGGACCTCTCTTAAAGAGGAGAGGTTCATTCCAAAAGTATTCCCGAACATCCTTAAAGAACTTCTTTCTTTGTGCATAGGATAATCCGGGTGGTAATTCCTGGCAAACCAAATAGTTAACAAAATCAGCAAACCATGGTTCATTACCTTTGGTGATCACATCGATGCACTCCTCTATGATATGTAAATGCTCGTCCGGAAAGGAGTCATCTATAGGTAGATTGTCGTCCTTAAGATGTGGTAGACGACTCAAATGATCCGCAACAGAATTTTCCGAACCTTTCTTGTCACGGATCTCTAGATCGAATTCTTGTAGGAGAAGAATCCATCTAATTAGTCTTGGCTTTGCATCCTTCTTTGCAAGCAAATACCGGATCGCAGCATGATCCGTGTACACAATCACCTTTGCACCTACAAGATAAGAGCGAAACTTTTCAAATGCATATACAATTGCTAAAAATTCTTTCTCGGTAGTGGCGTAGTTGAGCTGCACTTCATCTAGCGTCTTGCTAGCGTAGTAGATAGCATGAGTTCGTCCTTCCTTTCTTTGCCCAAGCACAGCTCCTATAGCTACGTCACTTGCATCACACATAACCTCAAATGGAAGATTCCAATCCGGAGGTTGAATAATCGGGGCTGAGATTAGAGCTTCCCGAATCTTATCAAACGCATCTAAGCATTCCTGCGAAAAATCAAAAACTGCATCCTTCATCAATAGATTAGTAAGCGGTTTTAATATCTTAGAGAAATCCTTTATAAAACGTCTATAAAATCTAGCATGTCCTAGAAAACTTCTTATCCCTTTCACCGAATTTGGGGGAGGAAGCTTTTCTATAGTCTCTATCTTAGCCTTATCCACTTCAATCCCTCTACTAGAGATTAAGTGTCCTAATACAATGCCTTCTTTCACCATAAATTGACACTTCTCCCAATTAAGAACTAGGTTAGTGTCTTCACACCTTTGTAGCACAAGAGCAAGGTTAGAAAGACAATTAACGAAAGAGGAACCATAAACAGAAAAATCATCCATAAAAACTTCCACGATCTCCTCTATGTACTCCGAGAAGATGGCCATCATGCACCTTTGAAAGGTGGTTGGGGCGTTGCAAAGCCCAAATGGCATTCTCCTATAAGCAAACGTACCCCACGGGCACGTGAATGTGGTCTTCTCTTGATCGTCCGGATGTATCGGGATCTGAAAGAAACCACTATAACCGTCAAGATAGCAAAAGTGTGAGTGTTGTGCTAACCTCTCAAGCATTTGGTCGATGAAGGGTAGTGGGAAGTGATCCTTCCTCGTTGCGTTGTTTAGCTTGCGGTAGTCTATGCACATCCTCCATCCTGTAACGGTTCGCGTAGGAATGAGCTCATTGTTCTTGTTGGTAATGACCGTCATTCCTCCCTTCTTTGGAACCACCTGTACGGGACTCACCCATTTGCTATCGGAGATAGGATAGATGATACATGCATCAAGTAGTTTAAGAATTTCTTTCTTGACAACCTCCTTCATGGTCGCATTTAACCGCCTTTGAGGTTGTCGCGAAGTTCTAAAGTCTTCCTCCATTAGGATCTTATGCATGCATAGTGAAGGTTTGATTCCTACTAGATCCTCTATAGTATACCCTAAGGCTTTCCTATGTTTCTTAAGAACAACCATAAGCTTACTATGTTCATCTATACTCAAATCGGAACTAACAATTACCGGAAAGGTAGAATTAGGTCCTAGAAATACGTACCTTAGATGTGCGGGAAGTGGCTTCAATTCCATCACTATAGGACTCTCTAATGGCTCTTGAGGAGTATCCAATGTTTCCTTAGAAGCGTCTAAGGATGTAGAAGATGTTGGAGAAGAATCAAAAGAAGTGGCGGAGAAAACACAATTTCCTTCAGATTCACCCAAAATTACGGCTCTCCTGTTTCCTCCACGGCCGTGGTTTTGGGCGTGGAAATCAATTACGGTGCCTCTGTTTGTTCCACGGCCGTGGTTTTGGCCGTGTAACTTACTGGAGTCCTCTGAATAGCTAATTACAGTCATGTTGGTGGATTCCACGGCCGTGGAATAGCACGACTGGCCGTGATTTCTTACGTTTTCTGACCCATCATAGAGCTTCTCAAATTCTTCTTCACACACTTCTTTTTGCTTCTCTAAAGCTTCAATTTCCTCATTGCATTCCTCTTCTTCCCCTATATCCTTAATGCTCATAGAGATAACCTTTTGCAAGGGATCTTTGAAGAGAATCGAACTTACCTCCTCTCTAGATAGCTCTTCATCATGGATGTTGAATATATCTTCGTCAAAAGCTGGTTCCTTCACCAAAGTGGAGAGAACGAACTCTACCTTTTCTTCTCCTATGTCGAAGGCGAGTCTAGCATTCTTTCAATCAACCATACAACCGGATGTTACAAGAAACGGTCTTCCGAGTATGATCGGGACCGGACTATCTGCAGGAATGTCAAGCACAACAAAATCTATAGGAACATAGAACTTACCAAGCTTGACCGGGACGTCTTCAACTATGCCGACGGGACGAGTTATGGATCGATCCGCCTTGTATAACGTCATCTTCACCGGTTTAGGTTTGCCTAAACCGATCTTCCTGCATAAGGCAAGCGGAATGATGCTCACGCTTGCTCCTAAATCACATAATGCATCATATGTGATATCTCCCACTCCTATGGGAATACAAAACGACCCCGGATCCTTCAGCTTTGGGGGCATCTTTTCCTTCATTGTCCTGATGAGATCCGACGAATCCGAACTCATCTTGACCTCTCCAAAATCCTCTAATTTCCTCTTGTTAGAGAGGATCTCCTTTAAGAACTTCCCATAAGCTGGCATACCTACAATTGCATCAATGAAAGGTATATTAATATGCAGTTTGCTCATGAGTTCACTAAACTTACCGAATTGCTTGTCTAGACGCGCTCTTGCTCTAGATTGTGGGAATGGTAGGGGAGGTTTGAAAGCTGGAGGAGGAACGTAGATGTCTTCCTTCTCCTTCCCCTTATCTTTCTCCTTCTCGACGGGAACTTCCACGAACTTAGGCTGCGGGTCAGTGGTTGTTGCTCCGCTCCTAGTTGTGATAGCCATTCCCTTCCTTTTGGGTTATCCTCCGTCTTTCCAGGGAGTTTTCCTTGATTCCTAGGAACTTCCTCAACATGGCTAAACATTTGGTTTTCTAAATCCTTTTGGGCTTTATCAACCTTAGTAATGTGATCATCGACCTTAATGACGTGACTCTCCAATCCTTGAAGCTTTCCCAAAATTGTTTCCAACATGGGATCGGGCTTCTCTTTCCCCGAAGTGCTTCCATTATTAGATGCTTATTCCTGACTTTTCAAAGGAATGGAAGAAGAAGAAGGTGGAGTTAGTGAATTTCCTGAATTGGGGTAAGAATTACCGGAATTGTGTTGTTGGTTGGAACATCAATTGTTGTTGTTTGAACCCCTATTGTTGTTCCAATTGTTATTCCGGTTGTTGTTGTTGTTGTTCCAATTGTTCCGGTTGTTGCGGTTTGTATTCTCATTCCCATTGTGGTTATTGTTGTTTCCCAAATAGCCCACATCTTGCCCCTTTTGCTTTGGAAAGTTGATTTTAATGGCTTCCTTCAATTCTTTAATCTCGGTATTGAGAGAAAAGATTTGAGTTTGAGCAGCTTGTGATAGCTTTGCTCCTTGCTCCACATGATTTACTTCTACTTTCCGGTGAGAATACTTCTCAATGACTCGGGCTTGCTTCTCAATGAAGTCCCAAGCGTCATCTTCCCTCATGTCCATGAATGTACCACATGAAAGGGATTGGAGCTTGAATTGTGTTTCCATATCCAGCCCCTTATAGTATATCTCCAATAGCTCCAACTTGGAAATGCCATGGTGTGGACAATCCAATAGTAAATCCTGAAATCTTTCCCAAGATTGAAACAAACTTTCGTTAGATCTCATAGAAAATGCATTAATCTTACCTCTCAACTCCGCCGTTTTAGATGGCGGAAAGAATTTGGTGAGGAACTCCGAAGAAAGATCCTCCCATGTGTTGAGTCTTCCATTTGGAAGAGCTTGATACCAAGATAAAGCTTTCCCTTTCAAAGAGAAGAAGAATGGCTTGATCTTGTAGTTGTTGGTGGTTGCGTTCTTTGGCTTCATTGTATCCATTAAGATCTCAAAATTATGTAAATGTTGATGTGGAGATTCGCTACTCGTTCCTCCAAACTGGCTTTGGCGAACGATGGTAATAACTTGTGGGTTGAAGCTAAACCCTTGCATATCATCGGCATCGAAGTTCACACCTAGACGGCGTGGTTGCTGAATTGGATCCATTCTTTGGCCAAGAGTTCTTGACTCTTCTTCCACACGAGCGGCTCGCGCGCCCCCAGCCGGGACACGATAGTTGGCAGCCGGTCTTTGTCTTGGATTAAATTGATTCATGTTGACCGTCGGGTTAAGGTCTTCAAGAGATGGCATGGAGGAGTCGCTATCCTCATCGGATGAGTTGGCTCTAACCGATCTTGTTAGTTTCCTCCTCTCCTTCTTCTTGAGGTCGCTTAATTCCAGCCTCATTTGAAATATCATATCCGATAGCTCATCAATTTTGGATTGATGACGGTATGATTCTTTCTTGCGAGTCTTCTCGCTCCATCTAAGTTGAGCTTCGGATTCCGCTAACTCTGTTTGATAATCCCGCTCCTTTTCTTCAGCCATCTTTCTTCCTTTGAGCTTCTTCCTCAAAGTCTTCTCAAGTTCTTGATCAAGAGGTAAGAGGTCCTTGTTGTTCCTAGACCTGCGCATAAACCTAAAGTAACCTGCAAATATCACTCAAGAGAGATATCAAATAACAAGAGCAAATAACAAGAGCAAATAACAAGAGCAAGCTCCCAAGCTTGACAACCGGTAACCGAATTCGGCCTAGACCAAATCCCCGGCAACGGCGCCAAAAACTTGTTCGCCACTTAGTGTGCGTGCAAATAAGCTTTAAATTTATAAAACTAGAATCAAGAAAGCGAACCCGTAGTGTACGGATCGACGTAGTAAAGCAAGAATTCCAGAGTATCGAACACAGGGATTTGGGGGGAACAAATTCAATTGTAAAGTTGTCAAGCAATAAAAGGTTAAGCTTTGCAAATATATTGGGAAAACAACAACCCTGAAAATCCAGGTGTCTAATTGTGGCAATCGATTCAAGATATACTAAAGAACTAAGGACAGAGTTAAGAGTTGCAAAGGTATACTAAGGTAAAGCAATGTACGGTGAAGTTCCAAGACTTTATATGACCTATCTAAAGACACTCTCTATAAAGGTAGTTGAGGCTTCAGTATATAAAGGATCTAAAGACAAGAATTAATATCAAATACCCAAACTTGTAACCCAAGGATCAAGACTAACTAAACCGATTAAGGTTGTGACACTCGAAATCGAAGCAGAGGTTGTTGAGGCTTCACTACTACCTAGAAAAGGGCAAACCTAGACTAGATTAAAGCTAATCTTTATCCTTGGATCAAAGTAAAAGCAAAGTTCGTAAACTAGTGTAAATTACGGGCAGATCTTGAGTTCCACGGCCGTGGAACCTCAAGAACAGACCGTGGTTTTGGTTCGTCGGCGAATCTCTCTAACTCTTAGGGTCCAATCTGTTTACGATCGATCTATCATCATCTAAGCCACAATTATTAACCCTTCACCTTAGAATTGCTAAAGGGTTTTAGCCAATAACAGTCATTATAATATCAAATTCAAGATTAAGAAGAATGAAAGATGAAAACCTTCAATAATTCTCAAATCAATCTCAAATCCACAAACAAGGGTAATAATGTATATCAGATTTGGAATAAACACAAACCAATAACTATCCTTGATAAGAACGAAGAACGGGATGTCAATCCGTCTTCTATCAAACCTAGGAATAAAAGACGCAACTTCCGCCACACACAACTTCCAAATCTTCAAGCCTTCGTAAATCTCCGTTGCAAAATGCAAACTCTCCGCACGTCCGATGAAACCCTAGGCACGTGTAAGTGAGCGTAAGCGAAGGTGCCGAATTCTCCCTCCTTCAGCCCTTTTATAAGGAAGGATAAAATAACCGTCCGGCCCAGATACGTAAATGATATGTCAATATTTTATTCGTCAAAAGATTGCCTAAATCACGGTTTCATGGCGTTCCACGGCCGTGGTTTAGAGCGTGGAAGTGGATTACGGTTCTTCAGAATTTCCACGACCGTACTTTATACCGTGTAACTCTCTGGAATACTCCACGTTCATGTTGCCAAGATCCACGTCCGTGGTTTTGGGCGTGGACTTCTCTACGACCGTATTTTAGAGCGTGGAAGTGTAAATTGCTTGTAGTTTCCTTTGTGTCGTGCCATTCCTCATCCTAGCATCTCCCTTGGCTTCTTTGATGTGTCCTCCATCCTTGGATGTGCTCAATTCATCTCCTTTCTCTCTCAATTGGTTCGGTTTTAGCTCTTATTCACCTAAAATCAACACAAAGCTTATGTAGTTTATATCGACAATGTAGACAAACTAGCAAACAATTGCTTCAATGCCTCATCAATGAACACTATATTGGATGAAAAACAACTAGAAAAAGTGCCTAGAATATCGCAATATTTCATGCTAATAATACCTTCATAAAACATACATTTCTCATGCCAACTCAACCTTCTTCACAACTCATACTAAACATACAAACACAACCACCCGATATATCAACTCTCAACTTCTATAATCGACATACTTTCTACCCAGAAGTAGAACATAAACCGAAACTCTCAACAAACCTTCTACATCATTAATACCATACAAAGCATACACATAATACTAATCAACATTCAAATCGTAACAATTTTCAACCCGTAACCCAAGGTTCTAACAACAACACAAGAACTCACACTGCAGAAAAAGAAGATGGCATCTGGTGTTCCGGTTGGCAGCTCGACACTGACGGTCAGAGAGGGTGGCAGCACTGGCGGCGGCAGGGAGAGAGACAACATCACGCAACAACAACGAATTCCCGACTATCAAGGTACGGTCGAGCCCTCTCTGAGTCCGCTGTCAAAGATGCCTCGGTGTGGAACGGACGGCGACTCTCCCGGGGAGGCAGTTGTCCTTGCGTGATGGCCAACGACTCTCACAATCCGGAGGGCAGGGCGGATGGGAAGGCTTCTGTTTGTGGCCTCCCTTGTCGATTGTCGCAGCGGTGAGCATGCCGGAGGGGAAGATAGCTGGTTCGGATCTGCAGTGAAGAACAAATGGAGTGAAAGCCCCCCACTACCTGGGTCATCGATGAAGAAGGTCGAGATTGGTCCACCATCGTCCTCGCTGGCCCGGAGCAGAAAATACAGTCCCTGGCAGAAGAAGGCGCGGCGGCCTGAGGCGAAGCAAGAGGAGGCAGTCGGCCTGTCGGTTTCGAACTCCCAAGGCACCGGTGGAGGGCGTACGAATGGGGGGTGAAGGAGGTCCAACGCGGCGAGAGAAGGAGGAGACAGAGGGAGGTCCGGCGAGGGCGTCGCACGAGGTGGCCGGGATCTCCAACTCTCTCTTGGTCCGGCGATGAAACGAAAGAAGGAAGGAAAGGGAGGGTCTCCTTGGGTGGTGGCTGAAGAAAGCAAATGAAGGGGTAGGGAGTGAAGAAGGTTGCGGATAGGGTTCCAAATAAACACAAAAAAAAATAAAAAGAAAATAATAGGTAGAAAATAATAGAATAACTCGATCAAAATGTTCGGAACGGAACTTCCGAATCGGGAAATAATCTCCCGACTTTTCCGACAAAATAAACGGATAAACATACATGGATCCAAAAATAATAAAATACCCGGAACCTTTCCGCCCCTTTTCCGAAATAAAATAAATATACGGTAAAATGTTATGAGGATCGAGTATATACTTAAACTCCCATAAATATACTTTGCGACGTATAAATCGATCTCGTAACTAAATTACGAGATTTAATTAATAATAAAAATACCGTTAACATATTAATATAACATATACCCGAAACATTAAATTTATGACTTAAAAATACTCGTGAAACATACCTAAGATATTAAAATATATCGATAACGGTCGGAAAATAAATATCGAAATCGCACCCAATAAACGGGGCGTTACCTCAGACCCCCCTAAAAACAAGTTTCGTCCCGAACTTGCCACAAACTACCTTCTCGGTCCTTAAGGTCGAGGTATAAACTCACAACTTGGAAGGCTCAAAACCTTCTAATCTATAAGCACAAACTTCTCCAACCACTATTGCAATATACATAACCGGACAAAAAACACATTCCCGCACGGGGCACAAAACCACGTATAACATCACACATATACATAACCAACTTAAGGGAAGAACTAGGTCTGACTCGTCGATTCTATCAAAGCTACTAGGTCGGCGTAAAACTCGACCAAAGATACTATCTTCCGTTTGATACACATGAAGCACCGGGTGAACACTCTCTACTCTTGGCGGCATCGCCAACGTATAAGATACTTCTCCAACTCGTGCTAAGATCTCTAAAAGGTCGATATATCGGAACTCAACTTCCTTCTCGGGTATCTCCCAATGCAGCATTTCCATTAATTTCCCTTTGATTTCTTTATCAAAGAAGATCGAACTTCCAATTTACACTGTTGACTTTGGTTCTTGTCAAACCAAATTTTGATGTTATGTTTCCTCAATTCTTGAAGTAAGTCTCCAACGATGAAGGAAGTACTTTGCTCCACACCGCCACCCCTAATGTGACACTTATGCTATTACTTTACATCGTTTCTCAGAACTCGATCAAGACTTTGTCTTGGAGAATCACTTGCACACTCCAAACTCATCATACCTCAAGGTAAATCACAACAATTACACCATCAAATTTCCTCTTAACTTTGAGCAACTCTATTGTAAATTTTCGTGCCATACAATACTTCATTGTCACCCGGAGGTTACCATAAATGGTGTTATACAATTTCTCTCTTCACAATCATCTGGTAATGCTCAGCACATCCAAGAAACTTGTAACTCCTTTAATCTCTCTCGGGGTTTGCCATCCCGAGACAACTAGTCATACGACTTCTCTCTTTTTCAAGAGTAGACTCAAAATATCTTATCCGGGACGTCAGTAAGCCCATAGGGAATAACTACAACTCGTAGTGACTCCGGGTTGGTCCGGAATGCCGTACTTGTAATATCCTAGTCTCGAATTCTTAAACGGTGACAATCAAATCTTAACTTAATCTTGGAAGAGACTACCGACCCTTGCAACTAATCGAGTAGATCATCCATTCGTTGTAAGGAATACTTGTCCTTCGTTTCCATCTTTCTCAACTTACAGTAATCGAGGTACAAACGAAGATAACCGTCTCTCCTTTCGCAAACTGGTGTCCTCCATAGCAACTTCAAATCAAGAATTCAAGATATACTTACATTATGAACTTCAAATCAAGCTTAATGATAAAATCCATCTTCCGATGCATTGGAAACTGTTCTATCTCGGGTTCCATCTCGTCTCTACCCATTCATCTCGCAATGACCGACACAACCTGGTCCTAACACTTGACAAGTGGTCCACCCCGATCTTCCGGGGTGACGTCCTTCAACCCGTATATTGTTCCTTATGTAGCTACTATGTTCACCGTCCTCTTTCAAAGATCCTTCATCTCCAGAACTCAAGGAACTTGCTCGAGTCTTCCGACTCTTGAAGCCTTGGTTAAGCAATAATTCAACTTAATCCTTCTTCTCACTTCAAAGGAAAGGCGATATAACATTTCTTAATCTCGCAAATATGTTCCGTCACAAGGGTCCTAACCACAAGACTTAATTATGCCTTAAAAAAAATCGATATAATCTTCTCCGCTTTCCTTGACATCCCAACCTATCAGAGAAACTCCTCGTATCCTACATAAGCTTTCACCATAGAAATCCTTTCTTCAAGTAGGCGGAGAAATTTACACTACATTTTCTTATGTAGCGTCAAACCGACTGTAGAGACTCTAGCTTCCATCTGTCATGTACTTCTTGTACATCTCAAAACAACATTGAACTTCAAAACTTTAGTTTTCTCTTTGTCTTGTTGGTCACCTTATGCATCTATTGGTATTCCAAGAACAACTTCACAACCGTACAAGTACGGCTTCAGGCAAAATTTCCCAACCATAATCACAGAAAGATCCACTCATTACTCCACCAAGCACTAACATCATAACTATAAGCTTGCCATGTTGTCCTATTCCAGATTTCTCGTTTCATGTCATAGCTACTATGGCTTTGCCCCATGAGTCACGAAAACTTGACTTAGCCTTTCCTCGCGAGAACACGACATTCATCACCTTAGTACAAACATACCATACATCCCTCTTATATTCCCTCCCTTTACGCACCATAACTATAGAAGACTCACCTTCCTCTTTGTCCTTCCAGTTCGCTTTACCCTGATCCGTGTCGTTCCTCCATATGACAATCCCATGACCTAAGAAGGTCACACCAGGTCGTTACAATCCCTCCCCACACGGTACGTTACTATCACACACTGGAATTGATAATTGTTACTTGATTAAGACGTTTATACTTTTGTCGATACACCTCCTTATTACTAACATTCAACCATCACGAATGTTTTAAGTTCTGGTTACCGTTCCTTTGTAATCCAAGCTCTTGGTTACTCTTCTCATCTACACTCCTCCATAGACCACCAACACATGCACGTTCTCGATTATCACCGATTAGCTTATAGCTGACCTTCTCCAAGTCCAAAGGCTCACCATTCTTCCTACACTCTGTTACCATACTCTTGAAGGCTACCCTCTCGGGGTACTCTACCTTAAACTTCACTTGCTCATTTCACTCTTCTTCCAACTTCATTAGCTCCTACTACGCTACTCTCCCCCTTCCACTTTTGTAAGATAACTACACCTTCCCAGCTCTTTCGTGTCATATGACCCAACTTTATAGGCTTAACCGTCCTTCATAAAATCTTGTAAGTGCATCTTTCCAACATCTCTATCGTTAGTAACCACTCGCTCTTCTCTTAGTTGGTATCCTTCATCTAAGCTCCTTGTTTCATCTTTCATCTTCTGAAGATCATCACCCACACACAATTTCTCCTTCTTAGCATTGCTCAGTCTCATCACCATGATGGAAAACAATTGACTCCACAAGGTAATTCTACTATGTGAACTTACGCCATGTAATCCTCCTCGTAACTCTCATATTTTTGAAGAAGTCTCCCGTTTAAGCTCTCGCAAAAACCGTTACTTCACTTTCTAGTTCTTCTGTAAGCTTAACTTACGCATCTCATAAATCTTCGTATTAGTTCGACCACACTTCACACCCTGACTCCCATGCTTAGGAGCATCTAGGAAAAACTTCACGTCTCAAGGAAATACCACTTCTATCCTTGCTAGTATGCACTCCTTTCCTTCCTGCTTCGCGTCTTTAATTGTCCATGCGTCGTCTTGAAGAATCATAAGTTCACCATCTCTAGTTGGTTTTGTTGTGATTCAATAGTTGCTTCTTTGTAACCACTCTCATGTCTTCTTGTCGCTTTCTTACTCGTATGAATTCCTTCTCAGTTTTGCTTAAACTAACTCGAGGTTCTCTTCCACTTGTTTGCCCTTCGGTTATGTCATCTCTACTCTTCTGCTACGATGTCCTCTAAAGGAGTCCAAGAAATCATTGGGGTGCTCGCTAAAACGTGATGCTCAACTCGTTAACTTGAGCGTGCTCATCATCATATGTATATTATCCTAAGCCAAACGACATTGTCAAAAGGAAGGTCTCGCATCCATATGCTACTATATGTCCTAGAATACGTATAAGACTATAAAAGTCTATCTCCACCTTGCTATAACCAGCATATCACATCCAAGCAAAACTATTACAGCAAAACAAGGTCCTATCACTTATATGATATAATCATGCCACATGTATAAAGTCATATCAATATAAAAAATCATGCCACCATTTTCACATAACAAGTCCATCATGCATAACTATAATCCACATATAATAACAGTCCAATAACCATCCTAAGTCCACATATACATATCTATATATATTTATATACATACACTAATAATCCAATAAACTATGCTGCCGAGATTCGCGAAAGGAGTGGTGGTCCATACATTCTAACCCAAACCCGACTCATGCATATGATTTTGAAAACGAAAAGTCAAAACCCGTGTGGGTTCTGTTTATTCCTCATTCGGCCATTAGAAGATTGCGAGTGCCATTGTTGTCAACCTAGGGCTTTGATACCACTTTTGTAACATCCCGAATCCGCGGGACTCGGGATGCTACGGGCGGAGACCTCATAATGGGTCCCAAACCTTAGCTTGCCAACAATTTCACCGGATCTTTCCAACATGTCACAAATAAAGGCAAATATCGAAATCGTTTTAATGCAATGCAAACAATCTCGAAAAGAAAGATACAACTTGGAAACTCAGCCGAGTCATCAAAACGACACAACTCCAAAACATAAATCCATAAGGTACAACATAAACAAAAACGACATAAACATATAACCATCCCCGTCCTATAATGTATGGAGACCCCGGTTTTCCACTCCTCCACCTCACTCGGCGGCATCCCTAACCTGCAGGGCAACTACAACAATATCAGTATAAAATCGTTAGCAAGCATTCAAAGCATTAGAATCATGGTATTGACACACACACATAAGGAATCATAACACTCAACATGAACTAACACACAAGTCCGGTTCATTATCTCTTTGTTATTATTAAGTCATATCCCTTACTATTCCACTTATGGTGTGACACGAGAATCTTAACGATCTCGCCCTTGTCCCCTTTCACCATACGGGTTTGTACTTGATGCGGATCAGAATCATTCGTTGGACTAGTCGCAAGGCACCTCCCAGTCATCCCCATTTTGGAATGGACAAGCGGTCACCGCCCGTTATCATACACATGGGCCATATATAAATATATAAAGTCGGGGGTCCTATTACCGGTTTAGATGTTATAACATAAACAATAAATACACACATAAACAGTAAACACACACCACCAAACACACATCGAAACTAATACAGAGAATACGAGCTAAGTAAGTCCGGAGTCTAATCTCAAATGCCTGATCATAACATAAAACTTGTATCAATAACATATCTAAAACCTTAAAAGTTTTCACTTCTAAGTTAATAATGCTTATCTGAAGAAAACACTAAACTAGCCTTACTTGACGAAACGACAGTTATAAACCTGGATCTAAAAACCCTAAAAGTTACTTAGACTAACTAAGGTCAACTAAACATTACTACCAAAAACTCAAAAGTTCGGAGAAACACCTAAACATACCAAGCACGTCTACTCCTAGCTAGATAACCAAAAGAAAACCAAAATGAGTATCACTAAGACGTGCCGATACATATATATAACAACAACCTATAAGCTAAAATCAAAAATAAAAGGAAACTCATTCTAACTACAAGATACCAAACTCCACTTATGATGGAAAGTCCAATAACATAACTCTTCACATAAGTTCTTATATACTTTAAGGAGCTTGCATCCATGTCTATGCTCAAATGCTATCAATGAAGCTATCTCAATCATATATCCGACTTTTAACTCATCCTCTTTGCTAGCCTACAATCATCCATCTAATACCTTCATACAACATTCATTTCTCATGCCAACTCAACCTTCTTCACAACTCATACTAAACAAACAAAAACAACCACCCGATATATCAACTCTCAACTTCTATAATCGACATACTTTCTACCCACAAGTACAACATAAATCGAAACTCTCAACAAACCTTCAACATCATTAATACCATACAAAGCATACACATAATACTAATCAACATTCAAATTGTAACAATCTTCAACCCGTAACCCAGGGTTCTAACAACAGCACAAGAACTCACAATGCGGAAAAAGAAGACGACTACTAGTGTTCCGGTTGGCAGCTCGACACTGACGGTCGGAGAGGGTGGCGGCACTGGCGGCGGCAGGGAGGGAGACAACATCACGCAACAGCAACGAATTCCCGACTGTCGAGGTACGGTCGAACCCTCTATGAGTCCGCTGTCGAAGATGCCTCGGTGTGGAACGGACGGCGACTCTCCCGTGGAGGCAGTTGTCCTTGCGTGGTGGCCAACGACTCTCAGAATCCGGAGGGCAGGGCGGATGGAAAGGCTTCAGTTTGTGGCCTCCCTTGTCGATTGTCGCAGCGGTGAGCATGGCAGAGGGGAAGATAGCTGGTTCGGATCTGCAATGAAGAATAGATGGAGTGAAGGGCCCCCCACTACCTGGGTCATCGATGAAGAAGGTCGAGACTGTTCCACCATCGTCCTCGCTGGCTCAGAGCAGACAATATAGTCCTTGGCAGAAGAAGGCGCGGCGGCCTGAGGCAAACCAAGAGGAGGCAGTCGGCCTGTCGGTTTCGAACTCCCAAAGCACCGGCGGAGGGCATACAAACTAGGGGTGAAGGAGGTCCAGCGTTGAGAGAGAAGGAGGAGACATAGGGAGGTCCGGCGAGGGCGTTGCACGAGGTGGCCGGGATCTCCAGCTCTCTCTTGGTCTGGCGTTGAAACGAAAGAAGGAAGGAAAGAGAGTGTCTCCTTGGGTGGCGGCTGAAGAAAGCAAATGAAGGGGTAGGGAGTGAAGAAGGTTGTGGATAGGGTTCCAAATAAACACAAAAAATATAAAAAGAAAATAAAAAGTAAAAAGTAAAAAGTAATAGAATAAACGTTCGGAACAGGACTTCCGAATCGGGAAATAATCTCCCGACTTTTCCGACAAAATAAACGGATAGACATACATGGATCCAAAAATAATAAAATACCCAGAACCTTTCCGCCGCTTTTCCGAAATAAAATAAATATATGGAAAATATTATGAGGATCAAGTATATACTTAAAATCGCAGACATATACTTTGCGACGTATAAATCGATCTCGTAACTAAATTACGAGATTTAATTAATAAAAAAATACCCTTAACATATTAATATAACATATATCCGAAACATTAAATTTACGACTTAAAAATACTCGTGAAACATACCTAAGATATTAAAATATATCGATAACTGTCGGAAAATATATATCGAAATCGCACCCAATAAACGGGGCGTTACATAGAGCGCTTTGATCGGATTACCAAGCCTCTCGGGCTCGGGTCTCAACAGTTTTTCAAGTGTCTCAAGCCTGAGTCTCAAAGGACTGTCAAGACTGCATGAATGCTCTCCAAGCTACATCCTCCGCTCTCCGGGAGGATAAATATTTGTATAAGTCTATAGGAGTAGAAGATGATGATCCCTCTCCACCATGATATGAGGGGTATTGGTAGGTCGGAGGTGGAGGAGGATCAACATCCTACACAAACGCTGCTTCAACTACAACATGGATCAAAGGCATCATCACCGTCATCATCAACATTATCTCCAACATCATGCTCCTCGTCCTCTTCTACAGGTGGCTCGTATAACGTGCCAGTTATCGGGATTCTTGATGGATGCGTGGGTGTTTTATGTCAACATGTTTTCTCTAACCTTCACCCTAAAGTGCTCACCATCTCACACCATCAACTTCATCTTGATTAGCGTGGTAAATCTAAGAAGCTAGGGGCGAGGACTGTAATAAGTAAAGTATGTGAAGTTAGGGTCCATCAGGTTCATCAGATAGCTCACAATCCCTGAAAAATTTCTTAATGATATTTTCTCTAACATAAGGATACGGGATTGGGTGTAGTAGATTCGGGTATCGAATTCACAAAGACCACGTCTAATTTGATAGCGAACGCAATTTATGTTGTGGACAAATAATGGATGGAAGTGATTGAAGCAAACAAAAATCTCACTCTAATGAATTAAAGGTAATATTACATATATGATATTCATGAACATTGATGTGTGACCACAGAAGGTAACCATCTAAAATAGCCTTTGACATAGACAAACAAAGACCATGCTTTCCAACTTGCATAGCCCTCAATCCGGCGGTTCAACATGTATAGGAAAACCCTTTAAGAACTTAGAAATACGGAAAAGACCAAGGGAAATTTTTGCTTGTGGATGTTGAGTTAGAAAATGTACAAAGACTAGAACTTTGTACGATATATAAAAATTCTCGAGGCAATGATAAACTAGTACTCTCAAAACCAAGTTCTTTTGAATAAATCCAATAAAGCAACCTTTGCTTGCGAATCTTTAGTTTTTTTTCTAAATCAATTATAAACGTCAATTCTTTTGAAGGTAAATAATAGGTGAAAACGAAGTACTTTGAAAAGAAGTAATATCACAATCTTAATTTGTATATATGCAATGATAAATCAAACTATTATAGGGATCATTCAATCCTTAGATCATGAGGGAGATTAGCCTGATATTATCAAATATAAAGAAAAGTCTATCTATAAAATCAAAAAGGGCATAAACTCACAAGTTTTTTGATTCCAGCAAGACAGATCTAAATTCTAAAAGCTACTGATGGAGTGATGGCTAATGGAAATATCGACAGGAGAGCGATGCGGATATGTGTTCTAGGATGCTCTAACCCTAAGGTTGATACATGCTTATATAGGGGAAAATCTTGGAGTCTAGGGTTACACAAAATATATCAATTCCAAAGATAAATCAAAAGATAATATTTCATTCTTCTACATAGCAGAGACGACATATATACGGTGTGGAAGCCTTGGGAAGCCGTCTCACCCCTTCTGGCCAAGCCGTTTTGCTTCGTGTGGGAATGAACCAATTCTGGGCCTGATGACGTCCATCTATAGTGGTGATTGTGTTCCACGCGGCTTCGAGACGACATAGGAAGCGGTCTAGCTTGTGTTATTGCTTAGTATGGTGGATCTTGTCATACAATGTCTTTAAAGGACTTTGTGTTGTAGTTCCTCAGTCATGTAAAGTCTTTTCTTCAACTTTGACTTCAGGGAGGATGTACTTCTGTCACAATTGATTTCAAAAATGACTAAAACATAAAAAGGTCAAGGTAGATACCGAAATATGCAAAGTGGATGCTTTCTATACGAAAAGTGATGCATGAAATAACAATAGTAATGAAATGCATGATTCTATAGCCTATATGATGCTACATTTGACACTCATCAAAGTATCCCATACTTAAACATTGCTTGCGCTCGAGTAAGATCATGTCATATGAATATGTGTAAGAACAACTGAATGCCTCAACTAAGAGGAAAACAAAACGACTCAAACCATGTCATCATAATATCAATGATTGTAAGAGGATACATAAAAAAATCTTATCCATCCAAACCGCTTAAGGGTAATGTGTTTCCTATCAATAGCACAAGATGCGTTTAGACATATAACAATAATCACTCAAACTCAACAAACATGAAAAGATCTTACCATAAGCTTGTGAAGGTGTTCTCAAGGTCCACCACCTATCAAATGAAACTAACATGCAAGATAAATATCATGATGTCTTATATAAGGGAGTAACGAGGATATGTGACATGAACAAGTGACGTTGGTAGGCTAAAAAGTAGGTCAAAATGGAAAATTTTATCCGGGGTACCGAATCTTTATAACTCGAACCACCTTCAATGCATCACCACTTCACATTGTTCTTTATTTTTGTACTTCTTCATATAGTAGAACAACTGGATTGTTGTAGCATTTGATATCTCTTTCCAAGATAAACTTTTCTTCACTTTTTAATCGATCATTATTTTTTATGGCATACTTGGTTGTAGCTTTCGTCCTATCCACCAAACATGAAAAAAAATCTTCATTAAGGATGATATGAATCCAAACTCACGTTCACTTCTTGAATTTACTTTACACTTCTAGGGAATACCCCATACTTGATTTCTTCATTCTCTTCTTCCATTACAACCCCGGATAGGGTCAAATGAGGCTAGACACGGATGTGATGTATTTTTTTTAGGGAAACAAAAGAAGGGAAAATAAAGGCAATAAATGGATAAGAGAAGAGAAACATATATAAGGGTGAAAAAGGTCACATAAGCTTATAAAATGGGCCTCAATCATTTAGATATCATAGCATATAGAATCGAATGAGCATGTAGTTTTGAAAGAGAGTCAATCACAAGTTCTAGAAGAAACTAAACATGTTGGAGATCACACAAATATAAGAAAGAAAGGACACATAAAAATGCATGTCCCTAGGCTAGAGTGATCACAAGGGTTATGTTTGGGCAAACTAATCATCAATAATCATCCAATAACTCATGTCCGTAAACAATAGAAAGAAGTAGTGATCCAAATCATCGTTGACAAGTCGAGTGTAATGGCATAACACAGTCCAATTTCTAGATGTAAGAGTGATGAGAACCGACTTAATTTACGCTAAATGTAATATTTTTTTGAACTTTGGTTTATGAATGCATACAGGAAAGGAAAAGACTCAAGAAAAAAAAACAAAAAAAACAAACAAAAAGTAAACGTGTAACATGACAAGGAAATATGATATGCAAATGTGAGTATAACACCCCATGCTTAAACCAAACATTATCCTCGATGTGGAAAAAGTGAAGAGAATATGTAACACCCCGAATCCGCGGGACTCGGGATGCTACGGGCGGAGACCTCACAATGGGTCCCGACCCTTAGCCTGATAACAATTTCACCGGATCTTACAACAAGACACAAATAAAGGCAAAACCAAAATACATTTAATGCAATGTTATGATTCCGAAAAAAACAAACAAAAGAATCCAACCGAGTTCTCAACTCCAAGGGCCAAAACGCCATATAAACAATATACAATATACAAGACTCAAACCAAACCCCTTTTGAAATGTACAGAACCCCGGCTGCCCACTCTTCTGGATCACTCGGTCGCCTTCCTAACCTGCAGGGCAACTACAACATCGGTATAAAACCGTTAGCTAACATTCTAAGCATTAGAATCACGGTAATGGCACATACACACATAAGCTAACACAAACACACCACATGCGCAAACACACAAGCCAATTTATTATCTTTTCATTTACATCATTCCATTACTAATTCAACTTAGGTTTGTGACACGAGAATCCCTAAAACTCGCCTCTGTCCCTACTTATCAGTAAGGAATGGTACTGATGCATCCGACCGTCTACCTGCCTGGGCTAGTCAAAGAGAACCTCCTAGCCCTCGCAAGAGCTAGACAGTGATGTCACCACCCGTTATCATACACTTGGGCCAAATTATCAATATATATAAGGGTCGTCCTAGTTCCTGTCTTGTTGTTATAAACATAACTAAACACACACACAACCATCTCACAATCGATGCTAATACAAGGAAGCTAGCTAAGTAAGTGTGGGGGCTTACCTCGTTTCAAAGCTAAACCAACAATACCGCTCTCGCTTCCCGTAGGAAGATACTAAACGCCTGATCACAATAAGGCATGAATCAACATCACTCTCATAAGCTAGAAGTCCTTATACTTCTAGACCTGATGATCTCGCAAGACCATAAACCATAATACATAATCTAGGATAACATGTGCCTAGACTCAATGATCTCAACAATAGCAACGCTATGCTAGGAGACGCACATCCTAGTCCACAACCTCAATAACATATACTCGCAACCTCAAGCCTCACAAACCTAACAAGAACAACCATACACTTACAACATAATACCAACTCAATATCCAACACACATCAAGCCTTAGAACATTCCGAAATCCTAGAACACTCACCTAAGGTCTGAAGCCACTACTTGGTATTCCACAAGGTTATGCTAGATCCAATCCTAGCATGATACTATCATAAAACTCTTCTAGGATAAGTGATGAACACAAGCTCGAGGAAGGTTACTCAGTGGTGCAAAGACGTGGGCACGGAGCAAGGAAGTGCAACCACGGAGAGGAGTAGAAGGCCGCACCGGCTGCCTGGCTGAGCCGAAGTCCGCCCCTGCGGCCCTGGAGAGCCGCCCCTGCGACCCTGGTACAGGGGCCTCCCCTGCGGCGCTGTCCAGCCGCGGGTGCGGTCGAACTCCAGAAGGGCGATCTTCTAATAGTCTTCGATGTGCAGAAGGTCTTCCGGGGCCTCCTAGCTAGATTGTTTGGCTCCAAAATGTCCAATACATGGATCCACACTCAACATAACATCCTAGACCGGATCCAAACACATGCAAACAAGAATGGAAGAATTTGAGAATCCATGGCTTCTACCACCTTAGGGCTCAAAGATGGAAGAAGGATGAAGAAGAAGGAGAAAAGGGAGAGGAAGAAGAAGAACACTTACTCCATGGCTTGAATCTTCAGCCTCCAGTCCATATCCGGGATGAGCAACTCTCCCTTGCAAGAGGAAGAAGAAGAAGAAGAAGAAGAAGAGCACCATGGGGGAAGATGGAGAAGAGAAGTAACGTGAGTGAGAGAGTGGGAAGGAAAGGCTTCATAGGGTAATCCACAAGTCATCCACAAAGGTCACAAGTCAACGAGGGGTCACCTCCCAAAAGAGAGAACGGCGTAAAATCTGAAAAGAGGGAAAAACAAAAGGTTGGTGCCGAAATGGGATAAAATCCCGTCATTCGACTCATTCAGCACTCCGTGCTTGCGGAATGACTAAGCCGAGCCTACCAAGAGGCCGCTAAACCACTCACTAACCGGAATTAAAATTCCGGGCATTACATCAGATCCCTCTAAGAACAAGTTTCGTCCCAAAACTTACTAACATAGAACTCTCGGTCAAACACGACTCGATAACCGCTCAGAAAACATAAACGTGACAACTAACGGCCCTCTAATCCAAAGCCTACTCATATAACCACGTCAAGACCTCGCAAGGCATACACACATACTCACATGAAACGCATATCGCTTACTACTTCAAGATCTAACCGATCATACAACATATTCCCGTACCGGGCAAAAATACATATAACCTCACGCATGTACATAAGATCTAACCCAGCGGCCCTATCGATGCAACTAGCTCATCGTAACACTCGACAAAGATATTATCCCACGTCTTTCCGGTAGCCTCATTGACTCCTCGTTTGCCACTAGATCATCATGACTAACATCATAACTCGAGTCATACATGTACTCCCTCGACTGACACACATGAAACCTGGTGAACATCCTCTACTCTCGGTGGCGACACCAACCAGCAAACTACATCCCAACTCGTGCCAAGATCTCAAAAGGTCCGATATATCGGAAACTCAACTTCCCTTTTTAATGTCCCCAACGTATGACGCTTCGCGTCCATGGTACTCTTCACCAAACCTACTCCATATCTGAACTCTAGAGGTTTGCGCCTCTCATCTATATACGCCTTCTGACGACTCAACTCAGCTAGCATCCGCTCTTGGACCACCGCCACTTGAGCGAGGTCACCCCTTATCTGCTCAGGGCTATCCCCACACGTACTACTCTAATTCCAACACAACAGTGTATGACACCTCCACCCATCTGATTCCTCATGAATGGGCCATCACAAAATCGACACATGCCAACTAATATAAACGTGAACTCAATCACGGAAAGTGTTCGGATCACACTTGTTATTACTCTAGCACAGAGGCTCCCAACACATCCTTTAAGGCCTGAAAAGCACTCTCTAACTGACCATATGTCTGAGGATGCAAAACTGACATGAAATGCAGCTGGTACCAAAAATGGCATGATCCTATTGCCCAAATTCCTGAGTTTAATTGCCTACATCGATCCGAAACGATGGTACTCGGTACCCCAGGTAATCTCACTATCACTTAGTTGAAAACTTGAGGCTACCCTTGGCTCAGCATTGGCTTAAAGCGGTCCCGGTTTTTGGTCTTGGTCAGGTTATGAACCCGGCTACTTTTCAGACCGTCATTAAGTATCGCTTGGGCATTGAGATGTTTAGGTAGGGGTCCAAGTGCCCAGCTTGTGAGAAGGGCATTTTGGACGCTTGGGGTGACCATGCTCTTGCTTGTGCTGCACATGTTGGTATTAAGCATCGGCATAACATGGTGCATGATGCCATTTTTGATAGTGTCTTAAGATTGGGATCTTTGTCCGAAAAGAGGTCCATACTGGTATGATTGATGGTAGAGGTGGGGAGCTGCGCCCGGCCGACATCCTTTTCTATAATTGGTTTCAGGGCAAAGACACATGTGTTGACATCAGTGGTACATCTCCTTTCTCTTCGTCTGGCCTTTCTAACTTCATTCCGGGTAAAGCTATGAGGGTCGCTGCTGATATCAAGAGGAAGAAGTATGCACAGGTTTGTAGCTCCATGGGGTATCACTTTCTTCCCTTTTCCTTTTCCACGTTTGGTGACCTGAGTGACGACGCGGTGGAACTTCTTAAAAGGTTGGGCTCGGTTGCTAAAGAGTTGCCTGGATATAGTAGGAGTACTTGCTTTATTCTGACAAGGATTGCGTTTACCATCCAAAAGGGACGTGGAGCCCAACTTGTTAGTCGGCTTCCATCCAACGGCCTGTAATGTGTTTTACCTTCGGTTATAATAATAATAATAATAATAATAATAATAATAATAATAATAATAATCATAATAATAATAATAATATACTCTTATCGTCCGTATAAACTAGCATGCCACTTCATAACAAAAATACCAACGTCATCCTAAGTGCGTGCATTAAAGAGCCTAACTCTAGACCCTTCATCGGGCATTCTTCTCATATGCCCACAATTGTCTAACACACACGCGATACCTCTCTTGTTACTCCATACGTATCCCAAGCCCCGCTCGGATGTATCCATATTGTCATAAAGTCTCCATGACTCTTTGTTTGTGCCAAAGAAACGGAATAAATGTCACTCACCTCTTATGCTTCTACTAAAGATCCACGGAAACGGCTCGAAACCCACAATCTAATAGACTTTCTTAGAAAGGAAGGGAGTGTCAAAACCCATTCCGCAACTCGGCGGTTATAGCCCACCAACTTATAAGTTGCATACCTCCCCCACATACCTTGGAGGTGGTACCAAAAATATCGCCTTGGTTTTCGTTGGATCAACTTGATATCTCTCAAAGTCACTATGTGTCCTAGGAAGTCACCTCAGACATTCTAACTCGCTTAGATAACTCTACTTATCCTCTTATCTTGCATAGCCTGTATTACTGTCGACCCGTGTCAAGCTTGTTCCCCTCAACTTCCGAGAGCACAACAGGACGTCGTCACAATGAGAAAATAAAGAATTATCAGTACAACTCACACATCAATAGCTGTCATTACTAACCTTAGGTTAGGGTCCACCTTGGAACCATCTAAAATCCACAAATTGTGCGACTTCACCGTAACCCGATTCAGAAAACCGATGAACACTCATGTATATAAACTCCGACTCCTCAATCGCACTCGTGAGCCCTAATGGCTTCACTACACTTGTAGTGACCATACCAGCCCAAAATGCCCCCTTACGAAGGTCCTTTCTTTTCTACACCCCAATATGGGGACATCTCGACTTCAAGTCGATCATATAAAACATTGTAACCACATGTAACTGTTCTAGCGAGTCGTCCTCTACGGGAAGGTACTCATCCTTGTTGGTAGCCTTATGCATTTTTCGATAATCAAAGTACAACTTTTCCGACCAGTACCTTTCCTCAAAAACCGTACCAGTATGCCCCATGGAGAACGCTAGGCAAATTTCCCCAACGAAAACCACTGAAATATGCAACTCATTACTTCTCAAGTACTAACATCATAAGCTCAAAACTTCCAGCATTACTATAATCCCGGTCCTCCGTTTCACACCATAACCACCATGGCTCCTTCGGGTGAGTCTAGAAACTTTGACTCATCTCTTGTTCACGATAACATATCATCTGTTCCATAAGAACGAAACTACCATGCATCCTCTTGATATACTTTCCCATTTTTTTTAAGACAACTAGGGAAGCCTCACCTACCTTTTGATCCACTAGACCCCTTTATCATCCTCAAACCTTAAAGGTTCTAATCCGTGTCGTTCCTCCATATGCCAATACCAAGTCCTAAGAAGGTCGCAAAAAGGGTCGTTATAATCTTCTTCTCAGAGGTCTCGTTATAAGTACTTGCTTGAACTCGTTCAACATTATTTGATTTAAGATAAATGTGCTTCCGTTGATGTACTTCCTTACTATTAACATTGATCCATCACATGTACTCCAAGCTCTTGTTTCTAATCCTCGATGTTCCCATAGTCTTGGTTACTCTTCGCATCAAGACTCATCAATAGACAACCCGGACCCGTGCGTTCTCAATTATCACCAGTTAGCTTATAGCTGACCTTCTCCAAGGTCAACGACTTACCACTCTTCTATACTTTACATGTTACCATTATCATGAAGGCTACCCTCCTCGGGGTACTCTACCTTAAACTTTGTTAGTTCCTTCTTCATTCCATGCTTCCTTTTCTTTATAAGATAACTATATCTTCTGAGCCTTGTCGTTTCATATGCCCACTTACATAGGCTTAACCGCTCTCCCGTGACGTCTTGTAAATATGTCTTCTCAACATCTCTAACGTTAGTTAACATCCACTCGTGTTTCTCTTGGTTGATGTCTTAAGTCTTTTCATAAATAAAAGCTTCTTGTTGCGTTTCTCATCCTCTCGGGACCAACATCTACTCACTCTTCTTTCTTCTCGGCATTTCTAAGCCTTATCTTCATAATGAAAACCGGTCAACTCCACTAAGGAAATTCTACCATGTGAATCCCCACCATGCCATTCTTCTCATAACTCTCGGAAGTCCGAAGGATTCAACCCGTCTATACCCTCGGAAACTTGACACTTCATCTTCTGGTACCTCCGTAAGCTTAACTTACAAGTCTCCTAAACCTTTTGGAATTTGTTGGTCATACTTCTTATCTCGACTCCCGTGCTTAGGAGTGTCTAGGGAAAACTTGCTTTAATTGGATCACCACTTTTGTAATCCTATCCACTTAATCCACATCTTCCGTTTATCGGCACGACACTTGGAATACTCCTTAAGGTTGTTACCTCTAGTTTGCTTCATTGTCGTTCAACCGT
Source organism: Fagopyrum homotropicum (assembly GCA_033239125.1). Classification (NCBI taxonomy): domain Eukaryota; kingdom Viridiplantae; phylum Streptophyta; class Magnoliopsida; order Caryophyllales; family Polygonaceae; genus Fagopyrum; species Fagopyrum homotropicum. Next base: position 69,890,449 of record BSWB01000005.1, read on the forward strand.
TGCTTCTTCAGAACCACTCTAGATCTACATGTTGCTTTCTTGCTTGTATTGCTTCCATCTCGATTTCTCTTAAGTTATCTCGAGTTTTCCTTCTATTTGTTCGTCCTTGCGGTTAATGCCCTCATTAACCTTCCCATGGTTGCTTTGATTTCCTCAAAAGGAGTCCGATGAAACTCCAAGGTGTTCCTCAGAACGTGATGATCAACTCGGTACTTGAGCATACTCCTCCTCGTATGTACACTATCCTAAGCCAAACAACGTCGTCCAAAGGCGATGATATCTTTCTATTATCTTAACTATAAGGCCCCATATTCCCATATGCTACTTCATATCAAGTATACGTGAATAAGACTATAGAAGCCATACGTTCACATGACTACCAACATATCAAAACTAGAAAATCCACTTCAATAATACAAGGTCCAGAAACGTACTATAGTCCACATATATAACTATACATTAGGTTACTATAATAATTCTACTATAACATTTAAGTCCATCATGTATAACTACACAAGCCGGTTTATTATCTTTTCATTTACGTCATTCCATTACTAATTTAACTTAGCTTTATGACATGAGAATCCCAAAACTCGCCTCTGTCCTTACTTACCATCAAGGATTGGTACTGATGCATCTGACCGTCTACCTGCCTAGGCTAGTCGAAGAGAACCTCCTAGCTCTCGTAAGAGCTATGCAATGATGTCACCGCCCGTAATCATACACTTGGGCCAAATTATCAAAATACATAGGGGGACTTCCAAGTTCCGATTTAGTTGTTATAAAAAATTATAAACACACACACAACCATCACACAATCGATGCTAATACAAGGAAGCTAGCTAAGTAAGTCCGTGGACTTACCTCATCTCAAACCTAAACCAACAATACGCTCTCGCTTTCTGTAGAAAGATACTCAACACCTGATCACAACAAGGCACGAATCAACATCACTCTCATAAGCTAGAAGTCTTTAGACTTCTAGACCCTTTGATCTCGCAAGACCATAAACCATAACACATAATCTAGGATAACACATGCCTAGACTCGATGATCTCAACAATCGCAATGCTATGCTAGGATACGCACATCCTAGTCCACAACCTCAACAACATATACTCACAAGCCTCACCAGAACAACCATAAACTCACAACATAATAACCAACTCAAGATCCAACATGTTACGCTCAGGATGTGATACACAATGGATTTTAAATTTATATTCTCGTTATATTTATCCTAACTCCTAGCGAACCCGCAATGTACGTGATGTTTGTAGTAGGGATAGTATTCCGAGGTCGAACACAAAGACTAAGGTGAGATTGATTCAATTTATGATTAAGTTTAGTGAAGATCTAGTTTAAGAAAGAAAGAAATAAAGAAATGAAAATCTCAATTGTTTTTGGTTGGTGTTTTGGTGATCAATCAAGGATCACAATTCATGCAAAGTAAACAATCAACTAAGCTAACGAATCAACACAAACAAACAAGCTAAACACGAGATATGAATCAAAAGAGAGAAGCGATTCTAGGGGTTGGAAATTCCGGTTATGGCATAGGACTCAAGCTATCTAATCGTTCCTTGGATAAACTATGATGTGTTGGGAGTAAGTGTTTCTAGATTGGAATCAATCACCGGGTAGGTCTCATGGTCCACTAGTCCATCCCTAAGATCTCATCACCGGGTAAGTCTCTAAGAACCTAAGGGATGGATTTCTACACAAACCGGATTGTCACTTAGAGATCTAACCTATCCTTACCGGGTAAGTCTCGGAAGGGTTAGTCCTAAACAACTATCCTAGCACACTTATTCCAATGGCGGCTTATGAGGCTCACCATTACCTAGGGTTTGTCATCTTCGGAATCTAAGAGTAAGGATTACCGAGTAAGTCTCTCCTAACACTTAGTTGCTAACACTAGGTCACCCTAGGGTAGATTTATCTTAACAAACACTAGGATTTCAACATTCTAACAATCTAAGGCTAGATCCATCAAACAAGGGGGAGTCACGGGCTGTTCTACACCTTCCACGGCCGTGGAAAGGCAAGAACAAACCGTGGACTCCAACAGAAGCTACGTCCAAGCTAGTTAGTCATCCAAGGGTTAATCTAAGTCCATCCTATCATAGTCCTAGCCATAACCATCCTTTCCTTACCCTAGAATCACATCTATTTAGCCTACAACATTCATCATATCAATCAAAATCATCAAACATAAAATCATGGCTTCCATTTGCAAGATAATGAAGAGAAAGAGATGAACAAGTGAAGTAAACAAAACCAAGCTGAAAAATGGAATTAAAATGACTCACAACCCTTCTTAAAGAAGGTTCAAATGGTTCATACAACTCAAGAAATCGATTCCGAAATTCTTCACTACAAAGCTATCGAAATCTATCAATGGTGTGCTCTTCTTCTTCTCCAATGAAGCTCTTCCTCCAATGGTAGCTTCCTTCTACCTTCTTCTTCCAATAATCTTCTTGTTGAGAGAATATTTTTGATTGGATGATAGTGGATAATGGAGAGCTGCTCCAAGATGATTCTCTCAGCCAATGCAGGACCACTTTTATACTACAACTTTGCAAGAGCTGGCCAAGAGATCGTGGCACAGCTGTCACGAAAACCTGGCAAAATCCACGGACAGTTCCACGGCCGTGGACTTCCAGTGAACCGTGATTTGGACCTTCAGCTTTGCCTTTGATCATTAAGCTTCGATTCGGTGCATGGCTTGTGTTGGCAAGGTTCCATGAGTCCTCATTAGCCTCTAGCTTGCATCCTAATGAGTCCGAGGGTGTGTCATCTTGATGAACGATCCTCAAACGTATCGATTTAGCTCCTAAATCTCCCAAAATACCTACAAAGCAATGCACAAGTCCGTGTAGACGTCTATCTCGACAAAACACGTGAATTGAGTGCATACGTTGTGAACTAGTGCTAAACCATGCATGAATGAGTGAGAAATCTATCTAAATTATTACCTAAACCTAAGTCATAAATCGTGTTATCAAAAATACCCCATACTTAAGGTTTGCTCGTCCCGAGCAAATTCTCAACTATAGACTACGAGATAACATGATTTATGTATGCAGAAAAATGGCGAAATCTTTTTGGGTTTGTGCTTCTACTATTGGATCACCTTCATAGTCATGTTTTATGGCTACGGACAAGCAATTATGTATCAAATAAATGAAGGCATGGAAAGACAATTGCACTTAACTCAAAAGCATGCATGAAATGTAAAGATGACGAAGTCAAGATGATCAAGAGCATATCCAATCTAGATTAGTAAGTCTTACAAACATGCAAATAGGTCATAAAGTCTTGTGAAATAAAAGGCCAAGAAACGTTGTGATTAGGTGGGATTTTTCTAGGCTATGTGATGCTAATCCGGGAATGGAACTAACTTCACAACCTTGTCCTCGATCAACTTCCCTCAAGTGTATATTTTCTCTATCTTTTCTTTCTTTTCTTTTTCTTTGACTTATTTTTGAGACAATGGCATTGGTGTACAAGAGCCGAAACCTTGGTGATTAGCCATCCTCGGGTTTTTTCTATTTTTCGAGGTGCATCCACACCGGGCACACATACCAAAGCTTGTTAGGACTATCGGTTTATTTGACTTTGGCAAGGCACCAACACCCGATTATGTGAAGTGTACCGAGTTACTTGTCATTTAAACCGATGTCCCCAAACCTATATTTTTGGCTACACTTTCACAACAAATTCAGCATTTTATGCATGACATTCTTTTCATCAACAACTTCACCCCACACTTGCTTTTCACACACATCAACACACTAACATGCTCCTATTCCCGGATGGGTCAAAAGAGGTCAAATTTATATCAATTGAGGTGCTCAAATAATCATGATCAAGATGAGAATTAGAGGAAGATGAATTGCCTCATTCATTCCTAGATGGTGTGCAAGAACTATCATGTAATTTCGACCTTCAATACTCAATCCATTCTAGGCAAACATCATGATCACAAATCATTCATGGGATTCAAGAGAAGTATTTCAAGTCCACATATGCATTCATCAATTTAACACATAAGGCCATTCATAGCCAATCCACAAGACAAGATTCATCATTAGGGTCATATCCAAGCCTAGAAAGCACACAAATTTTTAAATTTTCTGAATTTTTATGGGATTTTCGAAATGAATATATACAATGCAAGACATGTGCAAATATTAAACTACCCTAGATGCTAGTCATGCAAAATATCATGCAAACCCCACCCCATACTTAGAAACACATTATCCCCAATGTGTAAATGAAGTAAAGAAGAGTGAAAGAAGGTTCTCACAATGTAAAAATGATTTACTATGGTATTTGGGATTCTCAAGTGGAATTGATGTTGGATGATCCTATCAACCATGGTAGAGAGCTCTAAGTATTCATCAAGGCGTCGGGACCCGCGCTAGGCACCGCTTGCCGTCCAAGTTCCGCGTCCGCTCCACCCATAATTGATGAGGGGTTCATCATCATCATTCACGTGCCAAGCAAAGCTTCCAATGCTACTAAGATTCTAACACACACAAAGCACACACAAAAACAGAAAAATCTAAAACAAAAACAAAACGAGAAAAGGAAAACGTTACCAATGGGTTGCCTCCCACCAAGCGCTTCTTTAAGGTCATTAGCTTGACCAAACTCGGGGGCGTCTACTCAAGGTGAAGTGGGGCAATCATGTCCACCAGAGCTTCCGGAATATACTTCTTCAACCGGTGCCCATTCACCTTAAAGTTTCCACAATGCTCCCCTCCTATCTCGATAGCTCCATGGGGAAAGATCTTCTTCACCACATATGGCCCGGTCCATCTTGATTTTAGCTTTCCGGGGAAAAGCCGCAGCCTTGAGTTGAAGAGAAGGACAAGGTCGCCTTCACTCAACTCCTTCGGGATGAGGCGTTTGTCATGCCACCGTTTGGTTCTCTCTTTGTAGATCCGGGCATTCTCATAAGCATCCAACCGGATCTCCTCAAGGGCATTCATATCAAGCAACCTCTTCTCTCCCGCCTCCTTGAGGTCAAAATTTAGCCACTTAATGGCCCAATAAGCTCTATGTTCTAAACGCCTCATCCGGTATGCATCATCTAAACATTCCATCCGGCCCTCTCTTGAACAAAAGTGGTTCACTCCAAAAGTAGTACCTCTTATCCTTGAAGAACTTCTTCCTTTGGGCATATGTCAAACCGGGAGGCACCTCCTCACACACTAAGTAGTTCACAATGTCGGCAAACGATGGCTCGCTTCCTCTAGATACTTGGAACAAGCATTCTTCCACCATTTTCAATTGCTCGTCCCGGATTGAGTCATCAATCGGGATGTCATCTCTTTCAAGCTCCAATGGTGGGAGTCTACTAAGGTGATCCGCCACTGAGTTCTCGGATCCCTTCTTGTCCCGGATTTCCAAATCAAACTCTTGAAGAAGAAGGATCCACCGAATCAACCTAGGCTTGGCATCCTTCTTGGTAAGTAGATAACGGATTGCAGCATGATCCGTATAAACTATGACCTTCGCTCCAACAAGATATGAGCGGAACTTCTCAAATGCATACACAACCGCTAGCAACTCCTTCTCGGTGGTAGCATAATTGAGTTGGGCGTCATCTAGCGTTTTGCTAGCATAATAAATGGCATGAGTGCGCCCATCTTTCCTTTGCCCCAAAATAGCCCCAACGGTTACGTCGCTTGCATCACACATGATCTCAAACGGTAAACTCCAATCCGGAGGTTGCATGATAGGTGCGGAGATCAAGGCATTCTTCAACCTACAAAAAGCCTCAAGGCAATCTTTGGAAAAGACAAAATCAACATCCTTCATTAGTAGGTTAGTAAGAGGCTTAGAAATTTTAGAGAAGTCTTGAATAAACCTCCGGTAAAAACCGGCATGCCCTAAGAAGCTCCTTACCCCCTTCACTGAAGTAGGTGGTGGCAACTTCTCTATCATCTCAATCTTGGCCCTATCAACCTCAATGCCACGGTTAGACACCAAGTGTCCCAACACAATGCCTTCACTTACCATGAAGTGGCATTTTTCCCAATTCAAGACAAGATTTGTCTCCTCACATCTTTGCAATACTAATGATAAGTTAGCCAAGCAATTATCAAAGGAAGAACCATAAACAGAGAAATCATCCATGAACACTTCCATGATATTTTCAATGTATTCCGAAAAGATAGCCATCATACACCTTTGGAAGGTGGCGGGTGCATTACACAACCCAAATGGCATTCTCCTATATGCAAAAGTACCCCATGGACATGTAAACGTTGTTTTCTCTTGGTCATCGGGGTGGATAGGGATTTGGAAGAATCCACTATAGCCATCTAAGTAGCAAAAATGAGAATGTTGAGCTAACCTCTCTAGCATTTGGTCAATGAAGGGGAGAGGGAAGTGATCTTTCCTAGAGGCCATGTTAAGCTTCCTATAGTCAATGCACATCCTCCACCCCGTAACCGTCCTAGTTGGGATTAGTTCATTGTTCTCATTAGTCACTACGGTTATCCCACCTTTCTTAGGTACTACATGAACGGGACTAACCCACTTACTATCCGAGATAGGGTAGATTATCCCTGCATCTAGCAACTTAATGATCTCCTTTTTTACTACCTCTTTCATTATAGGATTTAGTCTTCTTTGATGTTCAATAGAGGGTTTATGGTTATCTTCCATCAAGATCTTATGCATGCACAAAGAAGGTTTTATGCCAACCAAATCATCAATAGTATAGCCAATGGCTTTCCTATGCAATCTTAGTTCATGCAACAACTTAGCAAGTTCATCATCACTCAAGCATGCATTAACAATCACCGGATATGTAGAATTATCACCAAGGAAAGCATACTTCAAATGAGAGGGGAGGGGTTTGAGTTCAAGTTTAGGAGGACCTTTATCGAGTGTAGACGATCCAAATAAGGTTGGATGAGATGAATCCAAAGCAAATGAAGACCCTTCAAGGCTCCTTGAAGCTTGATCATCAATGAGGTCTGATTCAGGGGAAACCACAGTTGGAACCACGGTTGGCTCCACTTCCACGGCCGTGGACCTTGCCTGGCTCGTTTGTTGAGGCTTTACAGAGAGTTTGACGGCCGTGGAACAACTTCCATGCCCGTGGAACTTGCAGCTGTTCAGCACCTCTTCGATCTCTTCACTTTGAGCCCTTGTCTCCTTTTCTAATGCTTCTAAGGCCTTGATCTCTTCATTGCAAGCCTCATCAACACATTCCTCCATCATACTTAAGGTAAGAACCTTCTCCAAGGGATCCTTGATCAAGATCGAGCTCACAACTTCTCTAGATTCCTCTTGCTCGACTATGTTGAAGACATCCTCATCAAGGGTTGGCCCTTTCATCATTGTGGACAACTTGAACTTGATGTTCTCTTCTCCAATGTTGAAGGAGACAGTCCCATTCTTGCAATCTACTAGGCATCCGGAGGTGGCTAGGAAAGGTCTTCCTAAGATGATGGGAACCGGATAGTCCGCCGGAATATCCAAGACAACAAAATCAATTGGTACGTAGAATCCTCCTAATTGCACCGGAATGTCTTCTAAGATCCCAACCGGATGAGTGATAGATCGGTCCGCCATATAGAGGGTCATCTTGACCGGTTTTGGCTCTCCTAGCCAAACCTTGTTGCAAAGTGCAAGCGGTATGATGCTTACACTTGCTCCAAGATCACAAAGGGCCTCATACTTCACATCTCCCACTCCAATTAGGACGCAAAAGGAACCCGGATCTCTTAGCTTGGGAGGCATCTCCTCCTTCATCGTTTGGATCAATTCCGAGGATCTCTTGGTCATTCTTATCTCCCCATACTCCTCCAACTTCCTTTTGTTGGAGAGTATCTCCTTCAAGAACTTGCCATATGCCGGCATTCCTAAAATAGCATCCATGAACGGAATGTTAATATGCAATTTAGACATTAGTTCAAGGAATTTACCAAAGTGATTGTCCAAGCGAGCTCTTGCTCGCGATTGTGGGAACGGTAGTGGTGGCTTGTATGGAGGCGGTGCCACATATGTTGGCTCAACATCCTTGCTCTTGCCTCCATCTCTTTGCAAAGTCTCTTCCTCTATCACCACTTGTTTCCCTTTAGCATTCTCCTTGGGCAAAGGATCTTTCATGCTCAACCCACTCCTTGTAGTGATAGCCAACACTTGGCCTCTTGGGTTGTCTTCGGTCCTTCCGGGAAGCTTTCCCGGATCTCTATGGGCTTCACCCGCCTTTTGGAACACTTGTGCTTCCAATACCTTTTGAGCCTTAGAGATTGAAGTCACGGTGCTCTCAAGACCACTCAACCTTCCAAGCAATTGCTCAAACATTATTTCGGTTCTATCCTTTGGAGGTTGAGTAAATCCGGGTGGAGGTTCTTGTGAAGCTTTTGGTGGTGGAGTTGTGCTTGTGGAAGCGGGAGGGTTCAAGGCTCCATCCGGGTTAGAATAGGAGAACCCGGGATGGTTGTGGTTAGGCCGGTAATTGTTGAATTGCCGGTTGTTGTTGAAGTTCCTTGGGCCTTGATAATTGTTGTAATTGCCCCTTCCCATGTAATTCACATCCTCCTCCTTGGAAGATAAGTTAGCTTGTGGAAGCACTTGAGGAGTTGCTTGGTTCTTCAAAGTTGTAGCACGCAACTCCCTCAAGGACTTTAGCTCGTTGTTGATGGCATCAAGCTTGAAGTTGCTCATGGTGACTTCACTCACCTCATATGCTCCCGCCTTTCTCCCTTCACTCTTCCTATGGGAGTATTTCTCGATCACTAGAGCTTGCTTCTCCACAAACTCCCAAGCTTCATCTACATGCTTCTCCATGAAAGTCCCACCGGAAAGAGATTGGGGCTTGAATTGGCTATCTTCATCAAGTCCTTTGAAGTAGATCTCCAATAGCTCAATTTTTGGTATACCATAGTGTGGACAATCTAGGAGAAGATCTTTGAACCTCTCCCAAGACTTGAATAAACTCTCTCTATCCTTCATCACGAAGGCATTGATCTTCCCTCTTAACTCGGTAGTCTTGGAAGGTGGGAAGAACTTAGTCAAAAACTCGGTTGTCATCTCCTCCCAAGTCCCAACTCGCCCTTGTGGAATAGATTGATACCAAGCCAAGGCTTTATCCTTAAGAGAGAAGGAAAAAGCCCTAAGCTTATGGTTGTTGCTCTCCAATCATGGCGGTCTAAGAGTCTCCATCAAGATCTCATAGTTCATCAAGTGTTGATAAGGAGACTCTCCTTCCATCCCTCCAAATTAATTATGCCGGATCATTTGTAGAACTTGAGGACGGAGTTCGTAATCATGGGTTGCGGGATCTCCTAAGTTCACACCCGGACGGTGTGCTCTTTGTGCCGGATCCATACGTTGCCCCAACGTTTGTGGCTCTTCTATAGCAATGGGCACAACCCTAATATTCACCGCCGCCGGCTGCGGTTGTGGTGGAGGCGGAGGAGGTTGTTGACGGTTAAGCTCTCTTTGCACAAGAGCTTGCCTAATCTCCTCAATATCCCTCCTAGTTGCCTCTTGCCTCTCATTGGCAAGTCTTCTTTCATTCTCCAAAGCTTCATCTCTTATCCTAATTTGCTCTAAAGCCTCATCCAACTCGGCTTGGAGATCTCTTCCGGCCATCTCTTTTCCCTTTTTAATGCTCTTGGATCTAGATCTAAGGGTTTTCTCCGGTTCGGGATCGAATGGAGCTAAATCCTTGCCACGAGATCTTCGCATACACCTAAAGAGTGAGATGTCCTGAAAAGCAAAGACACAAACCAAAGAGAGATCAAAAGCAACAAGAAAGATCTACACTATAAACAATCACAAAATAGACTCAATCTAGACCTAGTCCCCAGCAACGGCACCAAAAACTTGTTACGCTCAGGATGTGATACGCAATAGGTTTTAAATTTATATTCTCGTTATATTTATCCTAACTCCTAGCGAACCCGCAGTGTACGGGACGTTTGTAGTAGGGATAGTATTCCGAGGTCGAACACAAAGACTAAGGTGAGATTGATTCAATTTATGATTAAGTTTAGTGAAAATCTAGTTTAAGAAAGAAAGAAATAAAGAAATGAAAATCTCAATTGTTTTTGGTTGGTTTTTTGGTGATCAATCAAGGATCACAATTCATGCAAAGTAAACAATCAACTAAGCTAATGAATCAACACAAACAAACAAGCTAAACACGAGATATGAATCAAAAGAGAGAAGCGATTCTAGGGGTTGGAAATTCCGGTTATGGCATAGGACTCAAGCTATCTAATCGTTCCTTGGATAAACTATGATGTGTTGGGAGTAAGTGTTTCTAGATTGGGATCAATCACCGGGTAGGTCTCATGGTCCACTAGTCCATCTGATAGCATGAATTATAGTCTATATTTTGAGGTTTGTTTGGACGTTTTATCTTTCATAATCTGCATATTTGTATGTACATTATGTGATTTTACTACCATTTCATCTACCTTTGCGAGAATCGAGGTCTACACCTAGTTTTGTTGTAATTGCAGGTAAAATGGTAGGTTTTGCATCAAAAAGGAGCAAAAAGAGTCATGAGTCATTTGGAGCTACATCCAGGAAGCATAGCCATGGATTAAAGATTTACTTTGGACCAATTTTGAGAGATTTCACATTCAGTTGAGACTCACCTCGGTTGACCAGAGATTCATCTCGACCGAGGTGATCCAGAGACGCCGACTCGACCGAGGCGAACACCTAGGACGCGGCGAGAATATTTTATTCTTGGCTGAGATCTTTTAAAATTGGAAAGTGATCTTATATTTTTGGGCTTGGCTCCTGGAAGGAAGGAGATATGCAGAATCATATATTTTACCTATATTTATGGGAGAATATCTTTCTAAGATTTATTATCTTTGGAGGGTTATTTTCCTATAAAAAGGGTTGGATTTTCCACAAATCCGATCATGCTTAGATCCCGCAAGAATCACGCAGCAGCAGCAGCCTACTCCAAGTTGGGAGATTTGAAGAACCTTTCTGAAGGTTGAAGGAAGATTGAAGTCCATAGCTTTTATAGCTTTATTGAAGGGTTTTGTAAGATTGTCTTCAATTCCCTCAATTGTTGTCTTGTCTTTTTGGATTGTTATCCTGTTGTGATATTTGATTCAGTTATTGAAGTCTTTTCATTAAATTCTTCTTTGTTCAAATATTCACTTTCTTCCCATATATTTTAATACTTTCATTATGATGATGAGTGGCTAATTTCCTTGTGTGATTCTAGGGTGATTGGCTGAAGGTTGTGGGGAAAACAATGATAGAATAATCTTAGATTCCAGTAGGATCCTGAAAGTTCGAGTCTTTAACCTTAACCCTAAGCATCTCGTTCAGTCGATGAACACCTCGGCCGGGGTGGAAACTGGCTGACCGAGGTGACTTATCTGATCCATAACTGAGAGTTAAGTGTTAGAGTTTGCTAAATCCTATTCTTATTACACCTTCCTGGTTCAAAGCAAGCTTAGGATGAGACTTACCCGGTAATTCCTTAGTTTGTGTACCAACGATCATAAGCGTAGGTAATAAAGGTTTATCCTTTATTGGAGTTTGAGTGTGCTTCCATTCCATCTTTGTGAGTTAGCCTGAGACTTACCCGGTAAAGGTTGATTCTATTCCCTTAGATGGTGTGTTAGTTTGAGGTTATAGTTCTTTATCTTGATTCCTTGAGACTTACCCGGTAATAGGAGTTACGGTTTGGGATTAGTGTGTAGTGAGACTTACCCGGTGATCTACTCCACTTTAGAAACACCTTCCCCACGCAAAAATCTCGGCTTTGTCCGCTTATCTATAGATCTTGAGTTGGAACCACAACTAGATGCTTTAATCCCTAGAATTGCATGTTTAGTTTATTGACTTCTTATTCATCTTTGATTGTGTTAATCGCTCTTGTGGTTAGTTTTGACATAGCACACCGTATTGATTTTGTTTCACCGAGTCCCTGTGATCGACCCCTGGAATTTTCTTGCTTTTACTACGATTGACCCGTACACTGCGGGTTCGCATCCTTGTTTTAAGCTTAAGTCTAGGGTTATAAATTTAAAGCTTGCACACACCGTTTGGAGCGAATAAGTTTTTGGCGCCGTTGCCGGGGACTTGGTCTAGACCGAGTCGGTACGGTTTGTTCTTGGGGCACTTGCCCCGTTTCATCTAACCACTCTACTTGAGTGACGACTTTTGCAGGTTCTTTCTTAGGTATATGCGAAGAACCCGCGCTAGGAAGGAAATCGTTCCTTACGATCCCGAACCAGAAAAGACTTACAAGCGACGCTTAAGAGAAGCGAAGATGGCCCAACAAGACGATCGCGATCTTGCGGCCGAATTAAAGGAGACGCAAGAGCTGCTGCGTCTCAGTAAGGAAGAACTAATGCAAGAGAAAGAGGAGAATCGCGCCAGGACTGCAGCAATCGAAGCTGAGATTGCAGTCATACGAGACCAGATTCTACTTCGACCGAGGGAAGATCCTCCTGTTGATCCTCGACCGATGCAGAATCCAGTAGCTGATCCTCGACCGAGGCAGATTCCAGTACCTGACGCCCCGGCCGATGTACTTCTACCTCGGATGCCAGTCCGAGATGTTCTTCTTGCAGGAATTCCACAAACCCTAGGTCAAAGGATGGACCCTAATCAACAGCTGAGGCGTCCAGGAGTGAACCTAGGAGATCCAGCGGATCATGACTACGAACTTCGACCACAAGTTCTAGCCATGATTCGCCAATGCCAATTCGGAGGGCTAGAGAAGGAGTCGCCGCATCAACATCTTCAAAACTACGAGATCTTGATGGAAACCTTGCGACCGTCCAGAATTGAAAATAACAACTACAAGCTAAGACCTTTTTACTTTTCTTTAAAAGATAGAGCTCTTACTTGGTATCAATCTCTTCCTCCAGGAAAAATCAGCACATGGGAGGAGATGACTACGGAATTCTTGACCAAATTCTTTCCACCCTCAAAGACCGCCGAAATGAGAGGGAAGATCAATGCTTTCATTATGAAGGACAAGGAGAGCTTGTCCAAATCTTGGGAGCGGTTCAAGGATATCCTTTTGGATTGCCCACATCATGGGATTCCAAAGATCGAGTTGTTGGAGATCTACTTTAAAGGGTTGGACGGAAGCACCCAGTTCAATCTCCAACTACTCTCCGCCGGTACCTTCATGGACATGGCGATTGATGAGGCTTGGGACTTCATTGAGAAGCAAGCCTTGCACATGGAGAAGTATACCCACCAAGGAGCTGAAGGTGGAATTAAAAGAGTCAACTTTCAAGAGACTCAACCCAACAACAATCAACTCACGTCATTGAAGAACGACGTGAAGCAATTGAAGGAGCTCTTGATGGCTCAAACTAAGAAGGAAGAGCAAGGGCAAAGGAACAACAACAATAACGGGTACCGTAACAACAACAACGGTCCCCGAAACAATAACTACAACAACAACAATAGAGGATCCAATAGCAACAACTGGAGGGCGAATAACCAAAATCACGGTAACAATCATTCAAACTCCAATTCTAATGATTCCTCTAACCCTTTCCTCTCTCCCCCTTCTTCTTCTTCTTCTACTCCATTGAAAAGCCAAGGGCAAGGGTCAAGTTCGTCTCAGCCAGAAAAGAAAGACGCAGTTCTAGAGGCAATCTTGATCAAGCTTAACGCTATGGAGAATTCTATGACTTCATTTTCGAGGGCCCAAAAGTCCTTCGAACAACAACTTGCTAATAGGGCGAATGAAGCGCCAAGAGATCCAGGGAAGCTTCCAGCGAAGACGGAAACTAACCCTAAGGGCCAGTGCATGGCCATAACGACGAGGAGTGGACTTAAAACTGCAGATCCAGTACCTCGCTCGACGCAGACCACCTCGGTCCAGATCCAGTCGAAGAACACCTCGACCGAGATGCCAACCGAGGCGGAGCAACAGAAAGCAGGAGGAACGACAGAAACTTATGTTCCACCCCCTGCGTATAAGCCACCACTTCCATTCCCTCAGTCCAGAGCCAGAGCGCATCTTGACAAGCACTTTGGTAAGTTTCTTGACTTGATGAATAAGCTACATATTAATATTCCTTTCCTTGATGCTATTTTAGGTATGCCCGCCTATGGGAAGTTCTTAAAAGAAATCTTATCAAGGAAGAGGAAACTGGAGGATGTTGGTGAAGTTAGGATGACATCTAAATCTTCGGAGCTTATCAAGATCATGAAGGAAAAGATGCCACCTAAGTTGAGAGATCCCGGCTCATTTTGCATTCCCATTCAAGTTGGGGATGTAACTTGTGAAGCCCTTTGTGATCTAGGAGCCAGCGTGAGCATCATCCCGCTGGAGCTATGCACGAAGATCGGTCTTGGAGAGCCCAAGCCGGTCAAGATTCGACTTTACATGGCGGATCGCTCCATTACCCATCCCGTGGGCATCTTGGAGGACGTTCCGGTCAAGTTAGGTAACTTCTATCTACCCATAGATTTTGTCGTACTTGACATTCCCGCAGATTATCCTGTTCCTATTATTCTCGGGAGGCCATTTCTAGCAACTTCGGGTTGCAATGTGGATTGCAAGAACGCCAAGTTGAAATTCAACGTTGGTGGCGATGAGGTGGAGTTCGCACTACTTGCAGCCATGAAAGGGGAGCAACTAACTGATGATATCTTCAACATCTACGATGAAGAAGAATCAAGAGAATTGGTGAGCTCTATCCTTGTTAACGATCCACTCGAAAGAGTTATTAGCTTCAGTTTAATGGAGGAAGGTATAGATGCTTCTTGTGATGCAGATATACGGAGCTTGAAGGCACTGGAAGAGGATCCAGGAGCTAAAACTGAGAAGCTAATCCAGGAGACGAAGATCTCCAGTCTCGGATCCAGTAGTAGTACCTCGACCGAGGCACTTTCTGGACTGAGCGAGGCGACCGAAGAACATCTCGGTCAACGCCTATGCGCCTCGACCGAGGTCGAAGGCGAGATGATTCAAACTGAGACTTCATCGAGTCCAGTTTCTGATACCACTCCACTAGAAAGAGGAAGCATGGATTCCCCCAGAAAGCACCCCCAGTCGTGGAACTTAAACAGCTCCCAAATCACTTGAGAATTCTAATGGAAGATAATCATAAGACTTCACGGGAACCTCAAAGACGGTTAAATCCGATCATGAAAGAGGTCGTGAAGAAGGAAGTCCTTAAGTTGTTGGATGCAGGTATTATTTATCCTATCTCGGACAGCAAGTGGGTTAGCCCGGTGCATGTCGTTCCGAAGAAAGGAGGGATGACCGTTGTGACGAATAAGAACAAAGAGTTGATCCCAACAAGGACCGTTACAGGCTGGAGAGTTTGCATCGATTATAGGAAGCTGAACACGGCGACTCGGAAGGATCATTTTCCGCTTCCCTTCATTGATCAAATGCTCGAACGGTTGGCCCAACATTCACACTTTTGCTACTTGGACGGCTATAGTGGATTCTTCCAGATTCCTATCCATCCGGATGATCAGGAGAAGACCACTTTCACTTGTCCTTGGGGGACATTTGCCTATCGGAGGATGCCATTTGGATTGTGCAATGCACCTGCTACCTTCCAGCGATGCATGATGGCTATCTTTTCCGAGTACATAGAGGAGATCATGGAGGTATTCATGGATGATTTTTCTGTATATGGTTCCTCTTTTGATGATTGCCTATCTAACCTTTCTCTAGTGCTTAAAAGATGTGAAGACACTAACCTTGTTTTAAATTGGGAAAAGTGTCATTTTATGGTTAATGAAGGCATTGTGCTAGGACACCTCGTTTCTAATCGAGGTATTGAGGTCGATCGAGCTAAGATCGAGACTATTGAGAAACTCCCTCCTCCTTGTTCTGTTAAAGGTGTGAGGAGTTTTCTCGGGCATGCAGGTTTCTACAGGAGATTCATCAAAGACTTCTCTAAGATTTCTAAACCTCTAACTAACCTCTTGAATAAGGATGTTGTTTTTGAGTTTTCGCAGGAGTGTCTTGATGCTTTTTACAGGATTAAGGAAGCGTTGATCTCCGCTCCCATTATCCAGCCTCCTGATTGGACCTTGCCCTTTGAGGTCATGTGTGACGCTAGTGATGTAGCCGTAGGAGCGGTGCTTGGACAGAAGAAGGATGGACGGACCACCGCCATTTACTATGCTAGCAAGACGCTAGATGAAGCACAACACAACTACGCTACCACCGAGAAGGAGTTATTGGCGGTTGTATATGCTTTCGAGAAGTTTCGTTCCTATCTAGTAGGGGCGAAAGTCATTGTCTACACCGACCACGCAGCCATTCGTTACTTGTTGGCTAAGAAAGATGCCAAGCCGCGCCTTATTCGATGGATTCTCTTGCTCCAAGAGTTTGACCTAGAGATCCGCGATAAGAAGGGATCCGAGAACTCCGTTGCGGATCACCTCAGCCGGCTACCGGAATCCTCCCGCGATGCGGATAACCCACCCATAGACGATTCATTCCGCGATGAGCACTTACACTTGTTGGAACGTTTGATGAATCTACTTACTCCACCCCACGATGGAGGTGAAGTATGGGGTGAGGGCACCTCCCACCTCGTTTGAGACGCATCATGGTCCAGCTAGCGACCTTAAATCAAGCGCTTCTTGGGAGGCAACCCAAGGTATTGCTTTCTTTTTCCCGTTTTCTAGTCTAGCTTAGATAGTTTTTGTTTTTGCTTTGCTTTGCTTTGTTTTTGGCGTTCTGGACAGACAACAGGGAATATCTAAGGAAGGGGCACAACTGGAAGGACAGAAGTTTGAGATTCTGAGAAGACAGAAGCACCTCGGTTACTGTCAGAGCACCTCGACCGAGTTGATTCTTGAGCAACCGAGGCGACTAGGGTTTCTGCAGAACTGCCTCGGTCCACACCACCACCGGATCGAGACTACTGAGGAGCCGCAGGACTTTATTATTATATTTTTATGCAGTTCGGCTTTTATCCGGTGAGTACTCTCATGTTAGACTTTTATTATACCCATTGGGACAGTGTGTCTCAAGTATGGGGTGTTTGTATTATTTGACTACCTTTGATGTATTTGACACCTTTGATGTATTATATTTATCGGATATTTTCGTATTTATGCTTCATTGCCTTTATACGATTATCTGATATTACATGCATACCTACAGGTTATTTGATTGAGAAAAACGTCAAAACTGAAAATAAAATTGGTTTTAAAAAAAAAAATTTTCGACCTCAACCGAGTCAGTATTGGCCAAACGAGGCGTTTCACCTCGGTTGAACCAAGAATACCTCGACCGAGGTGTGTTAACTGAGAGTTTTCGAAAATGAATTTTTGTTACTTATCTGGATATGACCTCAGTGAAGATCTTGCTTACTGACTGGTTTTAAATTCTTTATGTGTTTGAAAGGTTTTATAATATGTTTAAGTTGCTAAATGCTTTGTTGAAATTATTAGCATGTTTAATACTTTGTTTTTATCCAAATTATGTTGAATTTGAAGGTTGACACCGCAGGTTAAGTTCTCTCACTTTCTTCTTGGAAAGACCAAGGCAATTCATTCTCTTCTTCTTCTTCTTCTTGATCATGCTTAGCCCCTCATATACATTTTGCCTCCCTTTACCTATCCGGGAATTTGGAAGCAAGCGAAGTGGTGAAAGCAAGTGAAGTTAAAGTTGAGAAGTGGCTGGAAGTGAAAGTGTTAGAAAGCAATAATAGGTTTGGGGAAGTCAATCATGAAGATGAGTAACTCGGCACCATTCACATAGCCGGGTGTTTGTGTCTTGCCAAAGTCGGATTGAGCGATATTCCTAACGGGTCATGGTATGCGCATCAAGGGTTTGATGCATCTCAAGAAATTGATGATTGCAAATCTCCTAGGCTTCGGTTATTGTGCACCTCTGTCCATGCATCCCAAAAAGTAAAGTAAAAAAAAAGAAAAAGTGTGAGATAAGCAAAGCTTATTGGTGGAAGATGTTGCAAGTCAAAGTGAGAGTGAAGTTCATCCTTTTCCCGGATTCTAGCACCACATTACCTTACATACATCCCTACCCTACACGTTTCTTGACCTTTTCTTTTGGGAAGCCCTTGAGACCTTGAGCTTGTTGATTGACTTAGCGGTTTAAATCGGATTATACATGATTAATTTTGATAATTATGATTTATTATGCATTCTATGATTTTATGCAAAGATGAACAACTTTCCTATATTTATAAAATGTTTTGATCATATTGAGTTTTTAATTTCAGGAAGTACTCTCTTAGAGTGATCTATGATAGTTGCACACCATAAAATGTTTTTGAAAGACTTTTTCATTGATTTTCTTGACTTATAATCCATTCTATCTTGTCTTCTATATGAGGAACTTGCTTGGGGACAAGAAAGGGCTAAGTATGGGGTATTTTGATAGCATGAATTATAGTCTATATTTTGAGGTTTGTTTGGACGTTTTATCTTTCATAATCTGCATGTTTGTATGTACATTATGTGATTTTACTACCATTTCATCTACCTTTGC
Source organism: Fagopyrum homotropicum (assembly GCA_033239125.1). Taxonomy (NCBI): domain Eukaryota; kingdom Viridiplantae; phylum Streptophyta; class Magnoliopsida; order Caryophyllales; family Polygonaceae; genus Fagopyrum; species Fagopyrum homotropicum. Next base: position 69,908,921 of record BSWB01000005.1, read on the forward strand.
GAGAATCGAGGTCTACACCTAGTTTTGTTGTAATTGCAGGTAAAATGGTAGGTTTTGCATCAAAAAGGAGCAAAAAGAGTCATGAGTCATTTGGAGCTACATCCAGGAAGCATAGCCATGGATTAAAGATTTACTTTGGACCAATTTTGAGAGATTTCACATTCAGTTGAGACTCACCTCGGTTGACCAGAGATTCATCTCGACCGAGGTGATCCAGAGACGCCGACTCGACCGAGGCGAACACCTAGGACGCGGCGAGAATATTTTATTCTTGGCTGAGATCTTTTAAAATTGGAAAGTGATCTTATATTTTTGGGCTTGGCTCCTGGAAGGAAGGAGATATGCAGAATCATATATTTTACCTATATTTATGGGAGAATATCTTTCTAAGATTTATTATCTTTGGAGGGTTATTTTCCTATAAAAAGGGTTGGATTTTCCACAAATCCGATCATGCTTAGATCCCGCAAGAATCACGCAGCAGCAGCCTACTCCAAGTTGGGAGATTTGAAGAACCTTTCTGAAGGTTGAAGGAAGATTGAAGTCCATAGCTTTTATAGCTTTATTGAAGGGTTTTGTAAGATTGTCTTCAATTCCCTCAATTGTTGTCTTGTCTTTTTGGATTGTTATCCAAGGAACGCTTTGTTGTGATATTTGATTCAGTTATTGAAGTCTTTTCATTAAATTCTTCTTTGTTCAAATATTCACTTTCTTCCCATATATTTTAATACTTTCATTATGATGATGAGTGGCTAATTTCCTTGTGTGATTCTAGGGTGATTGGCTGAAGGTTGTGGGGAAAACAATGATAGAATAATCTTAGATTCCAGTAGGATCCTGAAAGTTCGAGTCTTTAACCTTAACCCTAAGCATCTCGTTCAGTCGATGAACACCTCGGCCGGGGTGGAAACTGGCTGACCGAGGTGACTTATCTGATCCATAACTGAGAGTTAAGTGTTAGAGTTTGCTAAATCCTATTCTTATTACACCTTCCTGGTTCAAAGCAAGCTTAGGATGAGACTTACCCGGTAATTCCTTAGTTTGTGTACCAACGATCATAAGCGTAGGTAATAAAGGTTTATCCTTTATTGGAGTTTGAGTGTGCTTCCATTCCATCTTTGTGAGTTAGCCTGAGACTTACCCGGTAAAGGTTAATTTTATTCCCTTAGATGGTGTGTTAGTTTGAGGTTATAGTTCTTTATCTTGATTCCTTGAGACTTACCCGGTAATAGGAGTTACGGTTTGGGATTAGTGTGTAGTGAGACTTACCCGGTGATCTACTCCACTTTAGAAACACCTTCCCCACGCAAAAATCTCGGCTTTGTCCGCTTATCTATAGATCTTGAGTTGGAACCACAACTAGATGCTTTAATCCCTAGAATTGCATGTTTACTTTATTGACTTCTTATTCATCTTTGATTGTGTTAATCGCTCTTGTGGTTAGTTTTGACATAGCACACCGTATTGACTTTGTTTCACCGAGTCCCTGTGATCGACCCCTGGAATTTTCTTGCTTTTACTACGATTGACCCGTACACTGCGGGTTCGCATCCTTGTTTTAAGCTTAAGTCTAGGGTTATAAATTTAAAGCTTGCACACACCGTTTGGAGCGAACACCATCCCTAAGATCTCATCACCGGGTAAGTCTCTAAGAACCTAAGGGATGAATTTCTACACAAACCGGATTGTCACTTAGAGATCTAACCTATCCTTACCGGGTAAGTCTCGGAAGGGTTAGTCCTAAACAACTATCCTAGCACACTTAGTCCAATGGCGGCTTATGAGGCTCACCATTACCTAGGGTTTGTCATCTTCGGAATCTAAGAGTAAGGATTACCGAGTAAGTCTCTCCTAACACTTAGTTGCTAACACTAGGTCACCCTAGGGTAGATTTATCTTAACAAACACTAGGATTTCAACATTCTAACAATCTAAGGCTAGATCCATCAAACAAGGGGGAATCACGGGCTGTTCTACACCTTCCACGGCCGTGGAAAGGCAAGAACAAACCGTGGACTCCAACAGAAGCTACTTCCAAGCTAGTTAGTCATCCAAGGGTTAATCTAAGTCCATCCTATCATAGTCCTAGCCATAACCATCCTTTCCTTACCCTAGAATCACATCTATTTAGCCTACAACATTCATCATATCAATCAAAATCATCAAACATAAAATCATGGCTTCCATTTGCAAGATAATGAAGAGAAAGAGATGAACAAGTGAAGTAAACAAAACCAAGCTGAAAAATGGAATTAGAATGACTCACAACCCTTCTTAAAGAAGGTTCAAATGGTTCATACAACTCAAGAAATCGATTCCGAAATTCTTCACTACAAAGCTATCGAAATCTATCAATGGTGTGCTCTTCTTCTTCTCCAATGAAGCTCTTCCTCCAATGGTAGCTTCCTTCTACCTCCTTCTTCCAAGAATCTTCTTGTTGAGAGAATATTTTTGATTGGATAATAGTGGATAATGGAGAGCTGCTCCAAGATGATTCTCTCAGCCAATGCAGGACCACTTTTATACTACAACTTTGCAAGAGCTGGCCAAGAGATCGTGGCACAGCTGTCACGAAAACCTAGCAAAATCCACGGACAGTTCCACGGCTGTGGACTTCCAGTGAACCGTGATTTGGACCTTCAGCTTTTCCTTTGATCATTAAGCTTCGATTCGGTGCATGGCTTGTGTTGGCAAGGTTCCATGAGTCCTCATTAGCCTCTAGCTTGCATCCTAATGAGTCCGAGGGTGTGTCATCTTGATGAACGATCCTCAAACGTATCGATTTAGCTCCTATATCTCCCAAAATACCTACAAAGCAATGCACAAGTCCGTGTAGACGTCTATCTCGACAAAACACGTGAATTGAGTGCATACGTTGTGAACTAGTGCTAAACCATGCATGAATGAGTGAAAAATCTATCTAAATGATTACCTAAACCTAAGTCATAAATCGTGTTATCACAACATGTTACGCTCAGGATGTGATACGCAATGGGTTTTAAATTTATATTCTCGTTATATTTATCCTAACTCCTAGCGAACCCGTAGTGTACGGGACGTTTGTAGTAGGGATAGTATTCCGAGGTCGAACACAAAGACTAAGGTGAGATTGATTCAATTTATGATTAAGTCTAGTGAAGATCTAGTCTAAGAAAGGAAGAAATAAAGAAATGAAAATCTCAATTGTTTTTAGTCGGTTTTTGGTGATCAATCAAGGATCACAATTCATGCAGAGTAAACAATCAACTAAGCTAACGAATAAACGCAAACAAACAAGTTAAACACGAGATATAGATCAAAGATAGAAAAGCGGATTCTAGGGGTTGGAAGTTCCGGTTATGGCATAGGACTCAAGCTATCTAATCATTCCTTGGATTAACTATGATATGTTGGGAGTAAGCATTTCTGGATTGGGATCAATTACCAGGTAGGTCTCATGGTCTAGTAGTCCATTCCTAAGGTCTCATCACCGGGTAAGTCTCTAAGAACCTAAGGGACAGAATTCTACACAAACCGGATTGTCACCTAGAGATCTAACCTATCCTTACCGGGTAAGTCTCGAAAGGGTTAGTCCTAAGCAACTATCCTAGCACACTTAGTTCAATGGCGGCTTATGAGGCTCACCACTACCTAGGGCTTGTCATCTTCAAAATCTAAGGGTAAGAATCACCGGGTAGGTCTTTTCTAACACTTAGTTGCTAACACTAGGTCACCCTAGGGTAGATTCAACTCAACAAATTCTAGGATTTCAACACTCTAACCAACTAAGGCTAGATCCATCGAACCAGGGAAGATCACGGGTTGTTCTACCAAGTCCACGGCCGTGGTTTGGCAAGAACAAACCGTGGATCCTAACATAGGCTACGTTCAAGCACACAAGTCATCCAAGGGTTGATCTAAGTCCATCCTATCATAGTCCTAGCCATAACCATTCCTTCCTTACCCTAGAATCACATCTATTTAGCCTACAACATTCATCATAGCAATCGAAATCATTGGACATAAAATCATGGCTTCCATTTGCAAGATAATGAAGAGAAAGAGATGAACAAGTTAAGTAAACAAAACCAAGCTGAAAATGGAATTAGAATGACTCACAACCCTTCCTAAAGAAGGTTCAAATGGTTCATACAACTCTAGAAACCGATTCCGAAATTCTTCACTACAAAGCTATCAAAACCTATCAATGGTGTACTCTTCTTCTTCTTCTCCAATGGTAGCCTTCTTCTCCAATCTTCCTCAAAGAATCTTCTTGTTGAGAATATTTTGATTGGATGATAGTGGATAATGGAGAGCTGCTCCAAGATGATTCTCTCAGCCAATGTAGGACCACTTTTATACTACAACTTTGCAAGAGCTGGCCAAGAGATCGTGGCATAGCTGTCACGAAAACCTGGCAAAAACCACGGGTAGAATCACGGCCGTGATCTGTCAGTGTACCGTGATTTTGTGCTTCAGCTTTGCCTTTGATCATTAAGCTTCGATTTGGTGCATGGCTTGTGTTGGCAAGGTTCCATGAGTCCTCCCTAGCCTTTAGCTTGCATCCTAATGAGTCCAAGGGTGTGTCGTCTTGATGAACAATCCTCAAACGCATCGTTTTAGCTCCTAAATCTCTCAAAATACCTACAAAGCAATGCACAAGTCCGTGTAGACGTCTATCTCGACAAAATACGTGAATTGAGTGCAAATGCCGTGAACTAGTGCTAAACTATTGCATGAATGAGCGAGAAATCTATCTAAATGATTTCCTAAACCTAAGTCATAAATCGTGTTATCAAAAATACCCCATACTTAAGGTTTGCTCGTCCCGAGCAAATTCTCAACTATAGACTACGAGATAACATGATTTATGTATGCAGAAAAAATTGGCAAAATCATTTTGGGTTTGTGCTTCTACTATTGGATCACCTTCATAGTCATGTTTCATGGCAACGGACAAGCAATTTTGTATCAAATAAATGAAGACATGGAAAGACAATTGTACTTAACTCAAAAGCATGCATGAAATGTAAAAATGAAGAAATCAAGAAGATCAAGAGCATATCCAATCTAGATTACTAAGTCTTACAAACATGCAAATAGGTCATAAGGTCTTATGAACTAAAAGGCCAACAAAACGTTGTGATTAGGTGGGGATTTTTCTAGGCTATGTGATGCTAATTCGGGAATGGAACTAACTCCACAATCTTGTCCTCGATCAACTTCCCTCAAGTGTATACTCTTCTCTATCTTTTCTTTCTTTTCTTTTTCTTTCGCTTATTTTTGAGACAATGGCATTGGTGTACAAAAGCCGAAACCTTGGTGATTAGCCATCCTCGGGCTTTTTCTATTTTTCGAGGTGCATCCACACCGGGCACACATACCAAAGCTCGTTAGGACTATCGGTTTATTTGACTTTGGCAAGGCACCAACACCCGATCATGTGAAGTGTACCGAGTTACTTGTCATTTAAACCAACGTCCCCAAACTATATTTTTGGCTACACTTTCACAATAATTTCAGCATTTTATGCATGATATTCTTTCATCAACATCTTCACCCCACACTTGCTTTTCACACACATCAACACACTATCATGCTCCTATTCTCGGATGGGTCAAAAGATGTCAAATTTATATCAATTGAGGTGCTTAAACAATCATGATCAAGATGAGAATTAGAGGAAGATGAATTGCCTCATTCATTCCTAGATGGTGTGCAAGAACTATCATGTAATTTCGATTTTCAATACTCAATCCATTCTAGGCAAACATCATGATCACAAATCATTCATGGGATTCAAGAGAAGTATTTCAAGTCCACATATGCACTCATCAGTCTAACACATAAGGCCATCCATAGCTAATCCACAAGACAAGATTCATCATTAGGGTCATATCCAAGCCTAGAAAGCACAAAAATTTTTAAAATTTCTGAATTTTTATGAGATTTTCGAAATGAATATGTACAATGCAAGACATGTGAAAATGTTAAACTATCCTAGATGCTCATCATGCAAAGGATCATGCAAACCCCACCCCATACTTAGAAACACATTGTCCCCAATGTGGTATTCAAGTAAAGAGAGTGAAAGAAGGTTCTCACAATGTAAAAATGGTTTGCTATGGTATTTGGGATTGCTCAAGTGAGTTGATGGTGGATGATCCTATCAACCATGGTAGAGAGCTCTAAGCATTCATCAAAGTGTCGGGACCCGCGCTAGGCACCGCTAGCCGTCCAAGTTCCGCGTCCGCTCTACCCATAATTGATGAGGGGTTCATCATCATCATTCTCATGCCAAGCAAGGTTTTCGATGCTACTAAGGTTCTAGCACACACAAAGCACACAAAACACAACCAAAAACAGAAGAATCTAAACAAAAACAAAACAAGAAAGGGAAAATGTTACCAATGGGTTGCCTCCCATCAAGCGCTTCTTTAAGGTCATTAGCTTGACCAAACTCGGGGGCGTCTACTCAAGGTAAAGTGGGGCAATCATATCCACCGGAGCTCCCGGGATATACTTCTTCAAACGGTACCCATTCACCTTAAAGTTTCCACAATGCTCCCCTCCTATCTCAATAGCTCCATGGGGAAAGATCTTCTTCACCACATATGGCCCGGTCCATCTTGATTTGAGCTTTCCGGTAAAGAGCCGCAGCCTTGAGTTGAAGAGAAGGACAAGGTCTCCTTCACTCAACTCCTTGGGGATGATCCTCTTGTCATGCCACCGCTTGGTCTTCTCCTTGTAGATCCGGGCATTCTCGTATGCATCCAACCGGATCTCCTCAAGTGCGTTCATATCAAGCAACCTCTTCTCTCCGGCCTTTTTGAGATCAAAATTTAGCCACTTGATGGCCCAATGTGCTCTATGCTCTATTTCCACCGGAAGGTGGCAAGACTTGCCATAGACCAACTTGTAAGGAGTAGTGCCAATTGGTGTCTTGAAAGCGGTCCTATATGCCCACAAGGCATCATTGAGCTTCATAGCCCAATCCTTTCTAGTTCTAGATACCGTCTTCTCGAGAATGGCCTTTATCTCCCGGTTGGAGATCTCCACTTGGCCACTAGTTTGGGGATGGTAAGGTGTTGCTACCTTATGGGTCACCCCATACTTAGCCAAAAGTGCTCCAAAGTTCCTATTGGTGAAGTGCTTTCCTCCATCACTTATGATTACCCTTGGTGTTCCAAACCTAGGAAAGATCACTCAGTTGAAGAACCGCACCACAACCTTGGCGTCATTTGTAGGAGAGGCGATTGCCTCCACCCATCTTGAAACATAGTCAACCGCCAATAGGATGTAGAGGTTGCCACATGAAGAAGGGAACGGCCCCATGAAGTCCACACCCCACACATCAAAAATTTCCACTTCTTGTATGTTGTTCAAGGGCATCTCATTCCTCCTTGAGATGTTGCCCGTCCTTTGGCAAGCATCACAAGCTACCACAAAGCTTTGCACATCCTTGAACAAACTTGGCCAAAAGAAGCCCGATTGCAACACTTTAGCACATGTCTTGTGTGAGCTAGCATGCCCTCCACATGGCAAGGAATGACAATGGCGGATCACACTCTCCACCTCATCCTCCGGTATGCATCTTCTAAACATTCCATCCGGCCCTCTCTTGAACAAAAGTGGCTCGCTCCAATAGTAATGCCTCACATCTTTGAAGAACTTCTTCCTTTGGGCATATGTTAAACCGGGAGGCACTTCCTCACACACTAAGTAGTTCACAATGTCGGCAAACCATGGCTCACTTCCTCTAGACACTTGGAACAAGCACTCCTCCACCATTTGCAATTGCTCATCCCGGAATGAGTCATCAATCGGGATGTCATCTCTTTCAAGCTCCAATGGTGAGAGTCTACTAAGGTGATCCGCCACGGAGTTCTCGGATCCCTTCTTGTCCCGGATTTCCAAATCAAACTCTTGTAGAAGAAGGATCCACCGAATCAACCTAGGCTTGACATCCTTCTTTGTAAGGAGATAACGGATCGCAGCATGATCCGTATAAACTATGACCTTCGCTCCAACAAGATACGAGCGGAATTTCTCAAATGCATACACAACCGCTAGCAACTCCTTCTCGGTGGTAGCATAATTGAGTTGGGCATCATCTAGCGTCTTGCTAGCATAATAAATGGCATGAGTGCGCCCATCTTTCCTTTGCCCCAAAACAGCCCCAACGGCTACATCGCTCGCATCACATATGATCTCAAATGGTAGGCTCCAATCCAAAGGTTGCATGATAGGTGCGGAGATCAAGGCGTTCTTCAACCTACAAAAAGCCTCAAGACAATCTTTGGAAAAGACAAAATCAACATCCTTCATTAGTAGGTTAGTGAGAGGCTTAGAAATTTTAGAGAACCTCCGGTAAAAACAGGCATGCCCTAAGAAACTCCTTACCCCCTTCACCGAGGTAGGTGGTGGCAACTTCTCTATTGTTTCAATTTTGGCCCTATCAACCTCAATGCCACGATTGGACACCAAGTGTCCCAACACAATACCTTCACTTACCATGAAGTGGCATTTTTCCCAATTCAAGACAAGATTTGTCTCCTCACATCTTTGCAATACTAATGACAAGTTAGCCAAGCAATCATCAAAGGAAGAACCATAAACAGAGAAATCATCCATGAACACTTCCATGATATTTTCAATGTATTCCGAAAAGATAGCCATCATACATCTTTGGAAGGTGGCGGGTGCATTACACAACCCAAATGGCATTCTCCTATATGCAAAAGTTCCCCATGGACATGTAAACGTTGTTTTCTCTTGGTCATCGGGGTGGATAGGGATTTGGAAGAATCCACTATATCCATCTAAATAGCAAAAATGAGAATGTTGAGCTAACCTCTCTAGCATTTGGTCAATGAAGTGAAGAGGGAAGTGATCTTTCCTAGAGGCCATGTTAAGCTTCCTATAATCAATGCACATCCTCCACCCCGTAACCGTCCTCGTTGGGATTAGTTCATTGTTCTCATTAGTCACTACGGTCATCCCATCCTTCTTAGGAACTACATGAACGGGACTAACCCACTTACTATCCGAGATAGGGTAGATTATCCCCGCATCTAGCAACTTAATGATCTCCCTTTTGACTACCTCTTTCATTATAGGATTCAATCTCCTTTGATGTTCAATAGAGGGTTTATGATTATCTTCCATCAATATCTTATGCATGCACAAAGAAGGTTTTATGCCAACCAAATCATCAATAGTATAGCCAATGGCTTTCCTATGCAATCTTAGTTCATGCAACAACTTAGCAAGTTCATCATCACTCAAGCATGCATTCACAATCACCGGATATGTAGAATTATCACCAAGGAAAGCATACTTTAAATGAGAGGGGAGGGATTTAAGATCAAGTTGAGGAAGACCATTTTCGATCGGAGACGATCCAAATAGCGTCGGATGAGATGAATCCAAAGCAAATGAAGACCCTTCAAGGCTCCTCGAAGCTTGATCATCAATAAGGTCTGATTCAGGGGAAACCACGGCTGGAACCACGGTTGGCTCCATTTCCACGGCCGTGGACCTTGCCTGGCTCATTTGTTGTGGCTCTGCAGAGAGTTCTACGGCCGTGGAACCACTTCCACGCCCGTGGAACTTGCAGCTGTTCAGCTCCTCTTCGTGGTCTTCATCTTCAACCCTTGCCTCCTTTTCTAAGGCTTCTAAGGCCTTGATTTCTTCATTGCAAGCCTCCTCAACACCTTCCTCCATCATACTTAGGGTAAGAACTTTCTACAAGGGGTCCTTGATCAAGATCGAGCTCACAACTTCTCTAGATTCCTCTTGCTCGACTATGTTGAAGAAATCCTCATCAAGGGTTGGCCCTTTCATCATTGTGGACAACTTGAACTTGACGTTCTCTTCTCCAATGTTGAAGGAGAGAGTCCCATTCTTGCAATCCACTAGGCATCCGGAGGTTGCTAGGAAAGGTCTTCCTAAGATAATGGGAACCGGATAGTCCGCCGGAATATCCAAGACAACAAAATCAATCGGTACGTAGAATCCTCCTAGTTGCACCGGAATGTCTTCTAAGATCCCAACCGGATGAGTGATAGATCGGTCCGCCATATAGAGGGTCATCTTGACCGGTTTCGGCTCTCCTAGCCCAACCTTGTTGCAAAGCGTAAGCGGTATGATGCTTACACTTGCTCCAAGATCACAAAGGGCTTCATACTTCACATCTCCCACTCCAATCGGGACACAAAAGGAACCCGGATCTCTTAGCTTGGGACACAAAAACTTGTTACGCTCAGGATGTGATACGCAATGGGTTTTAAATTTATATTCTCGTTATATTTATCCTAACTCCTAGCGAACCCGCAGTGTACGGGACGTTTGTAGTAGGGATAGTATTCCGAGGTCGAACACAAAGACTAAGGTGAGATTGATTCAATTTATGATTAAGTCTAGTGAAGATCTAGTCTAAGAAAGGAAGAAATAAAGAAATGAAAATCTCAATTGTTTTTAGTTGGTTTTTGGTGATCAATCAAGGATCACAATTCATGCAGAGTAAACAATCAACTAAGCTAACGAATAAACGCAAACAAACAAGTTAAACACGAGATATAGATCAAAGATAGAAAAGCGGATTCTAGGGGTTGGAAGTTTCGGTTATGGCATAGGACTCAAGCTATCTAATCATTCCTTGGATTAACTATGATATGTTGGGAGTAAGCATTTCTGGATTGGGATCAATTACCGGGTAGGTCTCATGGTCCACTAGTCCATTCCTAAGGTCTCATCACCGGGTAAGTCTCTAAGAACCTAAGGGACGGAATTCTACACAAACCGGATTGTCACCTAGAGATCTAACCTATCCTTACCGGGTAAGTCTCGAAAGGGTTAGTCCTAAGCAACTATCCTAGCACACTTAGTCCAATGGCGGCTTATGAGGCTCACCACTACATAGGGTTTGTCATGTTCAAAATCTAAGGGTAAGAATCACCGGGTAGGTCTTTTCTAACACTTAGTTGCTAACACTAGGTCACCCTAGGGTAGATTCAACTCAACAAATTCTAGGATTTCAACACTCTAACCAACTAAGGCTAGATCCATCAAACCAGGGAAGATCACAGGTTGTTCTACCAAGTCCACGGCCGTGGTTTGGCAAGAACAAACCGTGGATCCTAACAGAGGCTACGTTCAAGCACACAACTCTAGAAACCCTTCCTAAAGAAACCGTGGTTTGGCAAGATCACGGGTTTGGCAAGATCACGGGTTGTTACGCTCAGGATGTGATACGCAATGAAGAGAAAGAGATGAACAAGTTAAGTAAACAAAACCAAGCTGAAAATGGAATTAGAATGACTCACAACCCTTCCTAAAGAAGGTTCAAATGGTTCATACAACTCTAGAAACCGATTCCGAAATTCTTCACTACAAAGCTATCAAAACCTATCAATGGTGTACTCTTCTTCTTCTTCTCCAATCAAGCTCTTCTCCAATGGTAGCCTTCTTCTCCAATCTTCCTCAAAGAATCTTCTTGTTGAGAATATTTTGATTGGATGATAGTGGATAATGGAGAGCTGCTCCAAGATGATTCTCTCAGCCAATGTAGGACCACTTTTATACTACAACTTTGCAAGAGCTGGCCAAGAGATCGTGGCACAGCTGTCACGAAAACCTGGCAAAAACCACGGGTAGAATCACGGCCGTGATCTGTCAGTGAACCGTGATTTTGTGCTTCAGCTTTGCCTTTGATCATTAAGCTTCAATTTGGTGCATGGCTTGTGTTGACAAGGTTCCATGAGTCCTCCCTAGCCTTTAGCTTGCATCCTAATGAGTCCGAGGGTGTGTCGTCTTGATGAACGATCCTCAAACGCATCGTTTTAGCTCCTAAATCTCTCAAAATACCTACAAAGCAATGCACAAGTCCGTGTAGACGTCTATCTCGACAAAATACGTGAATTGAGTGCAAACGCCGTGAACTAGTGCTAAACTATTGCATGAATGAGCGAGAAATCTATCTAAATGATTTCCTAAACCTAAGTCATAAATCGTGTTATCACAACACACATCAAGCCTTAGAACATTCTAAAATCCTCAAACACTCACTTAAGGTCCGAAGCCACTACTTGGTATTTCAACAAGGTTATGCTAGATCCAATCCTAGCATGATACTATCATAAAACCCTTATAGGATAAGCGATGAACACAAGCTCGAGGAAGGGTACTCAGTGGTGCAAAGATGCGGGCGCGGAACAAGGAAGCGCAACCGCGGAGAGGAGCAGAAGGCCACACCGGCTTCCTAGCAGAGTCAGAGTCCGCCCCTGCGGCCCAGTGGCCACCCCTGCAGCTCAGGCTGGCCGCCCCTGCGGCACTGGTGTAGTGGCCGCCCCCACGGCGCTGTCTAGCCGCGGGTGTGGTCGAACTCCAGAAGGGTGATCTTCAAATAGTCTTCGATGTACAGAAGCTCTTTCGGCGCCTCCTAACTGGCTTGCTTGGCTCTAGAATGCCCAATACATAGATCCACACTCAACATAACATCCTAGACCGGATCCACACACATGCAACACAAGAATGAAAGAATTTGAGAATCCATGGCTTCCACCATCTTAGGGCTCAAAGATGGAAGAAGGATGAAGAAGAAGGAGAAAAGGGAGAGGAAGAAGAAGAAGAACACCTACTCCATGGCTTGAACTTGCAGCCTCCAATCCATATCTAGGATGAGCAACTCTCACTTGCAAGAGGAAGAAGAAGAACACCATGGGGGAAGATGGAGAAGAGAAGTAGCGTGAGTGAGAGAGTGGGAAGGAAAGGCTGCATAGGGGAATCCACAAGTCAACAACAAAGGTCACAAGTCAACAAGGGGTCACCTCCAAAAGAGAGAACGAGGGGTCAAAGATGAAAAGAAGGAAAAATGAAAGGTCGGTGCGGAAATGGGATAAAATCCCGTCACTCAGCACACCGTGCCTACGGAATGACTGAGCCAAGCCTACATAGAGGCCGCTAAACCACTCACTAACCGGAATTAAAATTCCGGGCGTTACACGATAGAATACTCACAAAGCGATGATATGCATATGGTGATGGGAAATGAAGGGTAGTAGAATGGTGGAATGTTGTGGAAGCCTTTGAAGTCTATTGCATGTTGATCGTGGAAGTTTTACCAAAGTATAAACAACCTCCCTCGCAAGGATACAAGATCAAATGTAGTATAATCGGATATCGAATTTACATGGATTGTATATAATTTGGATAACGCTGATGTAACACCCCAAATTCTCGGAACTCGGGGAGCTACTGGTTAGGACCTCACAATGGGTCCCGACCTTGGTTTAACAACAACATTACTTGGATCTTACAACAAGGCACAAATGTATTTAAAACAGTTTCTAAAAACATAATATTTTTAATGGTATAAACGTACACATGTGACAGCCTTACAAACATATATAAAGATACATAACATGCATGACGTATGGAAGACTCCCCCGTCCCCATCTAATGAGTACGTGGACCCGGCTGACCATCCGTTCCGGATCTCTCTGCAACTGTTTATCTCTACAGATCTACAACACGGATAAACCGTTAGCTAACTATCCAAATATAAGCAAAAATGATAACAGCACAAACACAAGCAGAAACAAAAATAAACAAACATCATGCTGACACTCAACCAATTTATTATCTATTGTTTAAGTGATTCACATTATTCAATTTAAGTTGTGGCACGAGAATTATTATTAGTTCTCGCCTCCGTTCCTTATCCAACTGGTGTAGGTCTAGCTGACTTCCACTGGTAGCATCACTACAAACCACGTATGGACTAGTCCCGAAAGAAACCCCCAGCGCCCCGCGAGCTACTGAGCAGAATGCCACCGCCCGTTACTCTTAGGCCAAAATATAGGTCGGTAATTATATATCACAACCTATCTCTCTAACATTTCAATCACACACCACCATCATCATTTATACTCATATTTAGCAGTCAGCTAAGTAAGCCCAAAGGACTTACCTGTTATAACGCTCGACTCTTTGTAAACCACTCGTTCTGTAAACTGTAGCAACTCAGTTGCCTGCCAAAGGCGATAAGTGTATTAGCACACTCTCACGTAGATAGAAGTCTAAAACTTCTAAGATCGAATAAGGTATTAAGACATACTAGTTACAGTATTAGTTTAGGGTAAAATGACCATTTTACCCTTGGTTCCGATTTTCTCGAAAACCCTAAAATTCATGTCTAAACTCCTATTTGAGGTTCTAAATTTATATTCTAACTCTTAAAATTTTATTTGGTTCCAAACTGACATTTTTCTTATGTTTCTATTTTCCGGAAGAATCGTAAAGGTCTAACTTCGGTTCTAAATATAAAATTCTTAACAGCTTATAATAATTCCGAATTAAATCTCTAGATCATCTATGAGGTTCTATCTAACCTTAGGAGAAAGAATTTCTTCAAACTGTTCATTCAACAGTCTTATAAAAATTCCTAAAGTTGACTACTCCCTTTACAAATTCTATACTTAGCCAAAATCTGAGTACACTTTGAAAAAATCATAACTCCTAAACCACTCACTGGATTTATCCCAAATTTTGATATGTTCTACTATAAAATCTTACCTATAACATATCCAAAATTCAGCCGGAAAGGATATCAAGAGCTTATTCAAAATCCTCTCACAAAACAGCATCACTTGCTGTTTTCCCCCAACACTCAGCACATATATAAAAACGTCAACTTTGAATCCTTATAAGTCTTAATCCGACCGTTAACTTTCTCTCAAATTTTAATATGCTAAACTACATATATCCATCTACAACATATCCAAAATTCAACGGTGGATCTTTATCCAAACGTTCAATAATTGGCCGACAAGATAGGCAGTTTATAACCTAAAAGCTGAAAGAATAAATTGGATTTTACAGCAGTGACTTACTCGCTGCAGTAAAGGAGGTTCTGCGTTCTTTGGTTCCTGACTCGTAACTGAGAGGCTGGACTGTGTCGCTGAAGCAAAGATTAGGAGGGAGATCAATACTCCGAACTGATTAAGAGTGAGGTTAGAAGACTAGAGAAAAGGCCTACCGGAGGGTGTAGGCAGCAGGTTTCCGTAAGGTCTGCTCCGGAAGTGTCAATGGCAGGAGGCGGAGTTGCTTGCCAACTGCGACCCGGACTAGGCAATCGAGGCTCCTACGACGACGTTATTGAGTGCAGAAACTCCGGCTCCTGGACGTGGAGAAGCACGCTGCTGTTGGACTATTCGATCAGCAGGAGCGGAAGAAGGATTACGTTTTGCTGTTGAAATCCGTAGACAGAAGAGAAGGAACTGCGCTGAGAAGGAAGGAGATTGAAAGAGGCTCACCTTACTGTCGACAGTTGCACACGCAGGAAGGGCGTACAGAACGGAAACTTCGATCGCTGGAGGGAGAGATCCGCTGAATGTATCTGGACGCCAAGGATAACTGCTGGCTGCGTGATTGTAGCTGAACAGAAGGGGCTGTTACGTGGGCGTTTAAGAGCAATAATTGCGGCAGATCTTTTTGTTGGCTGAAGAAGGCAAGGGGTCGTTCTTCTGGCTGAAGCAAGCGTTGGCAACTGCTATTGTTGGGCTGGCTTTGGCTGCAGAAATGCAAGGCTGAACTGGGCTGAAATGGGCAATGCAGCGGTGGACTGGGGCTGGCGCTGGACAAGGCAGCAGTGGGCTGCTTCTGGGCTGGGTGGACTGCGCTGGAGTGCTACTGCTGGGCTGGAGCTGTGCTGTTGCTGGAGTGCTACTGCTGGGCTGGAGCTGTGCTGCTGCTGGGCTGAACTGGCTGAAGGTTGGCAAGCTGGGCCGCAGAGGGCTGAAGCTGGCAAGCTGAAAGGAGATCACGGATTGGGCTGTACAAGGCAAGTAGTGGCCGGCTGGGCTTGTCACAGACTCGTCACAGACTTGTCTGGCCTTGTCACAGACTCGTCACAGACTCGTCACAGACTTGTATGTTGCGTGAGTGAGAAGTAGCGTGAGTGAGAGAGTGGCCGGCTGAGCAACTCTCACTTGCAAGAGGAAGAAGAAGAACACCATGGGGGAATATGGAGAAGAGAAGTAGCGTGAGTGAGAGAGTGGGAAGGAAAGGCTGCATAGGGGAATCCACAAGTCAACAACAAAGGTCACAAGTCAACAAGGGGTCACCTCCAAAAGAGAGAACAAGGGGTCAAAGATGAAAAGAAGGAAAAATGAAAGGTCGGTGCGGAAATGGGATAAAATCCCGTCACTCAGCACACCGTGCCTACGGAATGATTGAGCCAAGCCTACATAGAGGCCGCTAAACCACTCACTAACCGGAATTAAAATTTCGGGCGTTACACGATAGAATACTCACAAAGCGATGATATGCATATGGTGATGGGAAATGAAGGGTAGTAGAATGGTGGAATGTTGTGGAAGCCTTTGAAGTCTATTGCATGTTGATCGTGGAAGTTTTACCAAAGTATAAACAACCTCCCTCGCAAGGATACAAGATCAAATGTAGTATAATCGGATATCGAATTTACATGGATTGTATATAATTTGGATAACGCTGATAAATAATTATTTTAAGTAGAAATCAAAAGCAAAGAGGTAAACAATAGTAATAAGTGAAAGCAATTATGATTGTAGAATATTATTGAGGAAGGTGATCTAAGGAAACAAGGAATCCCCAATATAACGAATTAAGATATTGATGCATATATAATTCATGAACAATGATATATGATAATTGCATGTAACCATCTAAAATAGCCTTGGGCATAGATAGATCAAGGCCTTGCTTTCCAACACACGTAACTCTTAATCCAACAGTTCGGCGAGTATAGGAAAACCCATAAAGCATCTAGAAATCCGAAAAAGACCTAGAAAAATCTTGCTTGTGACCCTTCAGTTGAAAAAAGTACAAAGATCGGAAGTTTCTACGATGATTATAAATTCTCGAAGCATTGATAAACTAGTACTCTCAAAACCAAGTTCTTTTTAATAAATCCAATAAAACAAACTTCACTTTTGGCCCTTCACTTGTTTTATCTAAACTACTTAAAAACACAACTTTCTTTCTAAGGTAGATAAAAGGTAGGAATAAAACGTTTTGAAAAGAAGCAATATCAAAACCTCAATACATAACGATATATGCAAATAATAAATTAAACTATTATAGGGATCATCCAATCCTTAGATCAAGATGAAGCTTAGCCATGCATGATAGAATATTAATCACAAAAAATATTAAATTAAGAAAGACAAAAAATCACAATTGTTTGGTTCCAACAGGGCGACCTTTAAAACAAAGTTATTAACTACTTGACAGCTATAATTAGGAGGAATCAGAAGACTACTGAATTTACGAGGAATCAATGTCATCAACCCTAAGGATGAGGTATGCCTATATAGGTGGAGAAATTGAAGTTTAGGGTTTATAAAACTATATGCTTGTCAAAGATAAAATCGGAGATTTGGAAACTTCTTGCCGCGGTGCTGAAACAACCAGCCAAACGGCTATTATACGGCCACCCTACGGCCGTCTGGCCGTACATTTTGGTCATTTCGCCTATCTGACGCTTCTAATCTCAAATCTTTCACTTCAAAGCTAATTTGTGGATTTCGTGTTGTAGTTCCTCAATCATATGAATCTTCTCTTCAACTTTGAATTCAGGGAGGATGCAATTTTGGCACATTTGATGCCAAAATCAGAAAGTGGAAGATTTTCATACAAATAGGCATATATGAGATGAAAAAGAGGGTAGGATATGCATGAAAACAAGGTGTAAAAAGTTTTACATGTGACACTAATCAAAATACCTCATACTTAAATCTTGCTTGTCCTCGAGTAATATCATGTTATATACATATTGATAGCATCGAATGCAGTAGTTCGTTAAATCTCTCCCATACGACATGGATATTTCCTCCGTCTTCCATATCAAAGTGAGATATCTTCTCTCATATTTTAGCAGTCTTGTGGGAAGGGAAGTATTTTCTTAGGAATATTGTCGTGAGTCCTTCCAATGTGACAAAGGTACCAAGGGTGGTTTTGCAACCAATTAACAACGTTTCTTGTCAAAGTTCTGCAGATGTTGATGTAGATTGTCATTTAGTACTCTTGAAAATTGATCTTTTTGGATCAGTCTAATTGTATATGTGCGGAGATTGAAATCCCTTCCTCTGAGCCGGGTAGTATGAAGGCTTGGTTTGACACCCTTTGTCTAGGATTCATTCTAGTGTTAGTGTTTGAGGATGACGATCCATTTCAATAGCTAGCGCGGCATTAAGCCTTACGATCTCAACTTGGGGATCGGAAACGGGAAGTTGATTTCCTTGATGCTCCATTGGTATAACATCAATGACTCTCTTGGCGGAATTTTGCTTGAAAAGGGTACGCTCGATCTCATTATCAAGAGGTGATGCGGGGTTGAGG
The DNA here is from genome assembly GCA_033239125.1 of Fagopyrum homotropicum. Classification (NCBI taxonomy): domain Eukaryota; kingdom Viridiplantae; phylum Streptophyta; class Magnoliopsida; order Caryophyllales; family Polygonaceae; genus Fagopyrum; species Fagopyrum homotropicum. The sequence goes on from BSWB01000005.1 coordinate 69,927,284, forward strand.
ATGCAATTGACAAATCCAGATTAGAAGTCCACAAAAGCTTCAAACTGTAATCTCGATTAATAATCTCGGCCGAGATGAATAACTTGGATAGGCGAGATTACATGAAACAAAGAAACAAGAAAAGGAGATATGAGACGATGGGGCGAGATAGATAAGAAGATGGAATGGAATGAAATTGATGATAATATAGGAATAGAAGAACCAATATATACATGCAAGAACCTTGATTGATTGGATCAAAACCCAAACAGTGAATTGCTTTAACCCTTCATTCTTCAACCCTACACAATTCTTCAAATAGACAAGCACAAGGAGAGACTAGAATCGACTAGGAGCACCAATCTCTAAAGAGATTAACACACACAAGAATAACCTAGCAAGGACTCGCAATGATTCAATCAAAGGCTCTCTTTTTTATTGAATTGTAATGAATAAAATGATACCTTCGTGAATGAAGATTCGAGTATCTCACAATTATTTGGCTAGAAAATCGATCCGACTTGGTTGATCCTACGGAGTCTTTATGGCCAAAAAGCCTCCAATAAAAGAATAAAATAATCCTAAAATATAAGATAAAAGATAATTTTAGAATGCCTAGAGCTTTAAAGGTATTAAAATAAAAATAATTTAACTAGAAGCTCTACACGCTTTAACTCTTGTCTTCCTTTCCATCCTCACACGTGTATGGTTTCCATGGCTAGAATTGTCATCCATGTGACTAAGGAAGACTTAGACAGAAAAAGATCACCTTAGAAGCTAAAGATGCCAACAAGATAGAAACCTCTTCTTGAATGGTTCTTGCTTTGGATCTAGTGATATGTCCTTCAATGGTAGGACTTGTAGGAGATGTTGGTAATGGTTTGGACTTTTTCTCCTTCAATGCTCTTGTCCTTGATCTAGTGAGTGGTCCTTGTGTAGTAGGAGTTGTTGGGGATGATCCCTCATCAAGAAGGATCATCTCCAACAAGCTTCAACTCTTGGCTTCCGTTCCATCCTCACACGTGTATGGTCTCCATGGCTGGAATTTTCATCCATGTGACTAAGAAAGACTTAGACAGAAAAAGATCACCAATGATCTCCTTAGAAGCTAAAGCTGCCAACAAGCTAGAAACCTCTTCTTGAACGGTTCTTGCTTTGGATCTAGCAATATGTCCTTCAATGGTAGGACTTGTAGGAAATGTTGGTAATGGTTTGGACTTCTTCTCCTTCAATGCTCTTGTGGTTGATCCAGTGAGTGGTTCTTGTGTAGTAGGGGTTGTTAGGGATGATCCCTTATCAAGAGGGAGAAGATTGCTCGAATCGCGGACCTTACACATTGAACAGTCTAACGTGAGAGTTCAAAAAAAAAACAAGCAAACAAAAAAATCTTAAAATGACTAAAAGTTAATATCAACCATTTATATCTACAATCCCCGGTAACAATGCCAATAACTTGATCGTGGAAGTTTACCGTAGTACAACGATCTCCCCCGCAAATATTACAGGATCGGATGTAGTATAATTGGGTTATCGAATAACAAAGATTGTGTCTGAATTGAATAACATTAATAATTAATAACTTTAAGCATAAAAGAAAGCAATAAAAAAGCAATGATGAAAAGCAAAGGAATGATGAATGTATATCAATGGGAGGAAAGTTGATCTAAGAAAACAAGAATCCCCACTATAATGATTCAATATATTGATGCATACACATATATATATACACACACACACTTCATTAACATTAGATAATGTATAAAGTAGGTAACCATCTAAAATCGCATTGAGCATAGACAAACCAAGACTGTGTTTTTCAACTCACATAGATCTCAATCTAGCGGTTCGGCGAGTATAGGAAAACCCTTAATCATTTAGATGTACGGAAGATCAAGAAAAACCTTCTCTTGTTGCCCTTCCGTTTAAAAAGGTTCAAAGACCGGAACTTTCGACGACGATTAATCCAATAAAACAGCCTTCGCTTGTGGCTCTTCAGTTGTTTTATCTAAACGAATTATAAATGTCACTTCTTTAGAAAGTAAATAAAAGGTGAAATTTAAGTACTTTAAAAAAAAGCAATATCACAATTTCAATTCACAAACATATATGCAATAATAAACCAAATAATTATATGGATAATTAAATCCTTAGACCGGGAGGATATTAACCAAACATGATCAAATATAAATCAAGGTCTAAATAAATTCAAAAAGGGCATAAACTCACAAGTAATTTGGTTCCAACAAGGCGAGCCTTTATTCTAAAAACTAACAACGGCTAATGGGAATCGGGACAAGAGAGCGAGATGCGAATGTGTATTCTAGGATGCTCTAACCTTAAGGATGATACATGCTTATATAGGAGAAAATCTCAAAGTGTAGGGTTACACAAAAATATCAATTCCAAAGATTAAATCGAAAGATATAATTTCCTTTTCCTGTGTAGGTGAGAAGACATAAAGCCGGTGTAAAGATGGCTTGGGAATCTGTCTCATCCCATTTGGCCAAGCCGTTTCATTTTGTCTGGGCATGGACCGATTTTGGGCCTGATGGCGTCCATCTGTAGTGGTTATTGAGGTCTAGGGGTCTTCGAAGCGGCGTAGGAAGCCATCTTACATGCCGTCTAGCTTGCATTATTGCTCAATATCTTGGATCTTTTCATAGGGGGTCTTTAAAGGACTTCGTGTTGTAGTTTCTCAGTCATGTAAGGTCTTATCTTCAACTTTGATTTTAAGGTGGATGTACTTTTGGCGCAATTAATGCCGGAAATGATTGAAACACAAAAAGGCCAAGATAGATAATTATGGAAAGTGAATGATTTATATACAAATAGTGATGTATGAGAGATCAATAGATGTATAAAATTCATGATTCTATAGTCTCTATGATGTTACATTTGGCACTCCTCAACAGTCAAGAAAGAGGAGGATCCGGGAAGATTTAGTGTGTCGGTTGATCTTTAAGAAGAGACATTTGAGACATTATGCGACCTTGGAGTAAGTTTGTGCGTGATTCCTCTATCTCTTTGTGAGAATTTAAACTTAGGGATACTAAAACCGGTGAGGATGGTTCTCTTCATGAAGGATAAGTTGGCCAAACTTCTTGTGAGGGTATTACAAGATGTGTCAATTTAGATAGAAACATTCATATTATTGGTTGACTTTGTAGTGTTTAATATAATGGAGGATCAGAGAATACTGGTTATCTTAGGAAGGCCCTTCCTAGCTACCGTCGGAGCTCTTATTGATGTAAGAAATAGGATGTTGACATTCAACATTGGTGAAGAACGAGTCATATACAATTACTTGAAGATTTCCAAGCCTCCTAGTGAAGGTGATAATGTGAAGCTTTTAGAAGATGAAGATAATTTCACAAGAGAACTTGAAGATTCTAGTGATGAAGAACCATTCAACTATGAAGAGTCGAAAGTTGTGAAAGTTGAGGTCCAACAAGGAGGATGTGATCCACCTAAGAAGGTTAAGGAGAAAGTGATGCGGGTTGGGGCCGCGAATGACTAGATCTAGATTGGGAATCCTTGAAACCAACAATGACGTTTTTCCTTGACCAATGACACAAAATTCAGATTGTTAGAACAAGAAAATGACGATGGAAAGATGGAAGAAAAGAGGATGAAAGGGGACATAGGATGTATGGTAGAGGTAGATCCAAAAGAACCAAAAGACTCCCTTACAAGAACCTTGATCAGATTGATCAAAACCCAAGCAAGATGATGCCTTCAACCCTTTCTTCTATAACCTTACACAAGCCTTCAATGAAGACAAGCACAAGGAGGGACTAGTATTGACTAGTAGCACCAATCTCTAAAGAGATTAACACACACAAGAACAATCTAGAAGGGATTCACAACGATTAATTCAATTGGCTCACTTTACTGATTGAATTTTTTGAATGGAAACAAAAGCTCTCAAAGAGACGGTTTATCAATTGGCTAAAAATCTATATAATCAAGAAAGAAGCTAAGAGAGGCTTTTTATATGCCTAGAAAGCCTCCTTTCTAAAAAGGAATAACATTTGTCAATAAAAGACAATAAAACAAATACAACAAATAAAATAATCCTTAAATTGTTTTGAGCCTAAAGGTTATATAAAGTCTTGTATTTTATACCAAAAGATGATATCAAATACAAAAGAAGCTCCAAAAGCCTCAATCTTCCATTTCTTGCAATTCCGGAACAAGTGTCTCTTCTTTGCTCTTGCATGGCTCCAAATCACGTGTGCATGGTCTCCCTTCTACATCCAAGTCGTCAGGAATCGTCATTAGCGTGACTAAGGAAGCCTCAGTCAGCAGTGGATCATATATGGTCTCCTTAGGACCTAAGGACACCAACAAGTTGGACACCTCCTCTTGAATTGCCCTTGCCCTTGATCTAGTGATTAGCCCTCGCATTGTAGGACTAGTAGGGGTTGTTGGTGATGGTCCCTCATCATACTCCCCTTCTTGGGAAGGATTCGTCCTCGAATCATCTCCATCCGCATCACTTGACTCAAAGGGACTTAGATCTCCTACGTTGAAAGTAGGACTCACTCCATAGTCCTCCGGAAGCTCTAGTACATAAGCATTGTTGCCAACCTTACGTAGTACTTTGAATGGTTCGTCTCCCCTAGGTGATAGCTTGGACTTGCGCCTTTCCGGGAACCTATCCTTCCTCAAATGCAGCCACACGAGGTCTCCTGGTTCGAACAACACTTGCTTGCGGTTCCTATTAGCCTTGGCCGCCACTTGCCTCCCCTTCTCCTCTAGCCTTTTGCGTGTCCTTTCATGCATTTCCTTGATGATCTCCACCTGTTTTCCTGCATTAAAATCTACTCGCTCCTTAATGGGCAACGGTATAAGATCAAAAGGGGTCAAAGGATTCAACCCATAGACACACTCAAAAGGAGTTAGGTTAGTAGAAGAATATAATGTACGATTATATGCAAATTCTACATGAGGCAAGACATCTTCCCAAGCTTTCAAAATATCTTTTAAAACAGCCCTCAAAATGGTTGTTAACATCCTATTAGTTACTTCGGTTTGACCATCCGTTTGAGGATGACTAGAAGTCGAAAACAGCAACTTCGTCCCTAATTTACCCCAAAGAGTTTTCCAAAAGAAACTAAACATCTCTATCACTCACTATAGTCCTAGGTACTCCATGTAATCTAACAATTTTCCTAAAGAACAAGTTAGCTACATTATAAGCATTATCAGTCTTATGGCAAGCAATAAAATGGGCCATTTTAGAAAATCGATCTACTACCACAAAAATCGAATCTCTCCCCTTCTTAGTCCTAGGTAACCCAACAATGAAGTCCATATTAATATCCTCCCAAGGTGACTTAGGCGTGAGTAAGGGGGTATACAATCCATGAGGTTTCAATCTAACCTTAGCCTTTAAACACACAAGATATCTCTTAAGCAAGTTCTCTACATCTCTAAGCATATGAGGCCAATAAAAATGTGAATGCAGCATATGATAAGTCTTATCTCTCCCAAAATGCCCCATTAAGCCTCCCATATGGGCTTCCTCAACAAGTAATAGCCTAAGGGAACACTTAGGAATGCACACTTTATCAACTCTAAATAGAAAACCCTCAAACAAGTAATACTTATCAAAGGCTACTCTAGATGCACATTGCTTAAATATATCTCTACAATGAGGATCATCAACATATAAATCCTTAATATAATAGAAACCTAAGACCTTAGAATCCATAGTTGTGATTAAAGAATGTCTCCTAGAGAGAGCATGCGCTACAACATTATCCTTGCCCTTTTTATACTTTATGATATAAAGAAAAGTTTCTATGAACTCCATCCATCTACTATGTCTCCTATCTAACTTATCTTGACTCCTAAAATGTCTTAAGGATTCGTGATCGGTACGTAGGACAAACTCACTAGGCCATAAATAATGTTGCCATGTTTTTAATACTCTAAACAATGCATAAAGTTCTTTATCATAGGTCGAGTAGTTTAAACATGCTCCCTTTAATTTCTCACTAAAGAAGGCTAGTGGCTTACCCTCTTGCATGAGTACTCCTCCAATGCCAATACCCGAAGCATCACACTCGACCTCAAAAGGTTTGGTGAAGTCCGGAAGAGCTAGGAGAGGTGCATGGGACAGCCGCCACTTCAACTCCTTAAACACCTTCTCTTGAGCATCTCCCCACACAAATGGCACCTTCTTCTTTGTCAAGGACGTGAGTGGGGCTGCTATGATGCTGAAATCTCGCACAAAACGTCTATAGAAGGTTGCTAGGCCATGGAAACTCCTCACTTGACCGACGGTTGTGGGAGTAGGCCATTTTTGGATTGCCTTGATCTTCTCTTCATCCACCTCTAGACCTCTTGTGCTCACTACAAAACCAAGAAAAACAACTTGATTAGTACTAAACTCACATTTCTTCAAATTAGCATACAAATACTCAATTCTAAGAGTTGCAAGTACTTCCCTCAAATATTCCGCATGCTCTTCAAGTGACTTACTATAGATGAGGATGTCATCAAAGTAAACCACAACAAACCTACCAATGTATGTCTCAACACGTGATTCATCAATCTCATAAATGTGTTAGGAGAATTGGTTAAACCAAATGGCATCACTAGCCACTCATAAAGACCAAACTTGGTCTTGAATGCCGTTTTCCACTCATCTCCCTCCCTCATTCTGATTTGGTGATAACCACTCCTAAGATCTATCTTAGAGAACAATGTGGCTCCATTCAACTCATCTAACATGTCATCTAAACGTGGGATAGGATGGCGGTACTTAATGGTGATGTTGTTGATGGCTCTACAATCAACACACATCCTCCATGTATTATCCTTCTTAGGCACTAAGAGGACGGGAACGACACTAGGACTCAAACTCTCCCTTACATAACCCTTATCTAGGAGTTCTTGGACTTGGTTTTGGATCTCTTGGCTCTCCTTATTGTTCATCCTATAGGTTGGACGCTTTGGGAGTGTAGCACCGGGAATAATATCTATTTGGTGCTCAATACCTCTAAAAGGTGGAAGGCTAGCCGGAATCTCGTCAGGAAACACATCACTAAACTCATCTAGGATAGCTAGGATGGGCTTAGGTAGGGTGGCCTTGGCTTCATCACTCAAAGTCACTAAGCTCTTGCACAAGCTCACAACAATGGCATCTAAAGGGGTGTAATCTAGGATGTACTCCTCCTTGGATGCTAGAAGGACACTAGAAGGTGTGGCTAATAGGGTGGTACTAATATTGGCCGTGGGTTCTGTTTTAGACCGTGAGCTATCCCCTCTCTTTTTCACCTCATTTTGCTCCACACTCAACTCCTTCTTCTTCTCATAAAATTCAGCAATCTTCAATGGTGTCATAGGCTTAAGAGTTAGTGTTTGACCATTAAATTCAAAGGTATGCCTATTAGTAAAACCATCATGCTTAACTCTCCTATCAAATTGCCATGGACGTCCCAAAAGAATATGACAAGCTTGCATGGGAACTACATCACAAGTAATGGTGTCCTCATAGCTACCTAAAGTGATAGTAACTCTAGCTTTCCTATTTACTTTTAATTCACCACAATCATTCATCCAATGCAATTTGTAAGGTCTAGGGTGATAAAATGTGGTAATTTGCAACTTATTAATCAAATCAGTGCTAGCTATATTGCAACAACTACCTCCATCTATGATCATATTACACACCTTCCCTTTAATTAGACATCTAGTATAAAAAAGGTTCTCTCTTTGATTATCCTCACACGGAGCTAGCTTAGCATGCAAAGTTCTTCTAGCTATTAATGATTCTCCATGCTCATATTCAATGCCCTCATCACTATCACTATCAATTTCATGCAATCCATTAAGGTGGATGTTATCATCATTTTCATGCTCATCCTCACTCCTATATTGTCCAAATTGATTTAAAGTCAGAATTTTCTTATTAGGACAATCCCTCATGTAATGACCTCTACCTTGACATTTAAAACACACAATATCTTTAGAGCGAAGAGTAGAGTTAGAGGTACTCCCTTTAGGACCACTTAAAGGCTCATTCAAGGGTCTAGAAGATGAATGAGGTGTTGAGCTCCTTCTTTGTGCTCCTTGGTTCATGGTTGATGCTTTTTGGTCCTCCTTGGTGGATGTAGGCTCACGCCTGTAGGGTCCTTGGGGCCGGCTGTTTTGTTCTTTCCATGAGCTTGTAGCTCCAAAGCTTGTCTTGGCACCTTGGTTCCTAGCCTTTGTCTTCTTCTCTACTTTGATTTCCAAATGCAGCAGCTCCACCATGGTACTATAAGGATACAAATCAATTTCATTAGCCAAAGATGAGTTTAAAATGCGTAGATACCTAGCCATTGTAGACTCCTCATCTTCAACCACATTAGCTTTCACCATTGCCATTTGCATAGAGGTGTAGACCTCTTCGGCACTCATGGCTCCTTTTCTAAGGTTCTCCAACCTTTGCCTCAGCTCCCTAACATAATGTTGAGGTACAAAACGAGCTCTCATCAAGGCCTTCATTTGTTCCCATGTAGTGATGGCCGGATCCAAGGTTCTTCTTCTTACCTTGACAAGATGATCCCACCATACTAGTGCATAGCCTTGGAACTCCAATGATGCAAGTTGGACCTTCCTTTGCTCTCCAAAGTGATGGCAAGACCAAATTTGCTCCAATTTAGTCTCCCAATCCATGTAAGCATCCGGGTCACACTTGCTTTCAAAACTAGGAATCTTGACCTTCACTTTCCCTATTCCATCTAGCTCTTGATAAGGCCTAAATGGCTCATATTCTCGTCCTCTCCTTGGCCGTGGGTGGCGCCTAGGGAACTCTCTCCACATACCTTCTTCCTCAACATCCTCTTGTGGCTCCTGAAAATCATCCACAAAACCTTGCACATTAGGTGTTCTAGGAAGAGTGTTAGAATGTCTCATACCTTGCCCTTGAGGGGTTCTTTGGGGTGATTCAGGGGCTGTTTCTCTAGGGACATCTCTAGATGTGCCTCCTAGCTCGAAAGTGGACCTCGGTTGTGGCGTGGCCGTGGGTGCTGGTCGAGGCTCCAACGTGTCAATCCGGTGTGTCAATCTTGCCACCGAATCCATTAGTTGCTTCAACCTAGCAAATGTCTCCGGGTGCATTGACTCACTGCTGTGGGACTTGCTTGGACTATTAGACCTAGACATGATCAAAAACAACACACAAAACAAACAAACTAGTTGAATTAAATAAAACAGAAAATTCTCACAAGTGTTCACTCTCACTCTCACACTCAAGTTGTGTTAATCACAAGCTATTTGATACAATTGACTTGGATGGATTAAAAATCCTTCTAAGATCAATGCCTTAGCTCAACTAGCACACTCCTTGACTTGAATAAGGGTGATACACGGCTGCTTTAAGGTTTACAACAGAAAAACGTTATGATAGACACTGAGAGATGGAGATAAGACTTAATACTCAAAGAAAGATGCAATAGGTTGTTATGAACTCTCAAAGATGGTAAACTCAAGATATGATAGAGTTAGAATGAAACAAGAAAGATAGACACACAAGAGACTAAGAAGAGAGCTTCACTTACCTTGTCCTTATGCAATGGAGAGAGATATGGCCGGCTGTGGTGTTTAACATTGACTTTTGGGTAATGTTGATGGATAAGAAATGAGGTAGGTAACTCTTGTTTGTAGTCTCAATGATCCTTTCACAACCAGATTGCAAAAACACTTGTTTTTCTAGCTTCTACACAACTTAGGTTAGTATAGAATATGATATGTAGGATGGTGAAAATATATGAGAAAATATTTCTTTTTCTTTGTTTTTTTTGTGGTCCTTGGCTGACGTTTTTGTGGAAGAAAATAGGAGAAAGGAGTGAAATTAAAAATTGAAAAGAAATAAGAGATAACTAACTAGAAGTAGTCTTTTGTTGTTGCTACAAATAAGGAGCTTTTGTGGCCCTCTCCTCTCTCTTGCAATGGCTTATTTGTTTTGGAAGAGTGGTCCCCCTTTTGCTTTTCTTTTGATTGTTTTTTTGGTCGGTTATTGCCAAGAGAAAAGAGCTGGACGTATTTTTTTTATGAACAATGGCTGATGAAGGTGATGTAGAATGGCTGGAAAATGGCGGTTTTGACTTGGCTTTCTCTCTTCTCCAATAAACACAAGAAACAAAGCAAATTAGACTCAAATAGACTCTTAAGATGAAGCAAATGACTCAAACAAAGAAAAGACTCAAAGAAGATACTCAAACAGTCAATGGTGATGGCTGATTCCGGACTCGCAATCAACTAGCTCTGATACCACTTTGATGCGGGTTGGGGCCGCGAATGACTAGATCTAGATTGAGAATCCTTGAAACCAACAATGACGTTTTTCCTTGACCAATGGCACAAAATTCAGATTGTTAGAACAAGAAAATAATGATGGAAAGATGGAAGAAAAGAGGATGAAAGGGGACGTAGAATGTATGGTAGAAGTATATCTAAAAGAACCAAAAGACTCCCTTACAAGAACCTTGATCAAATTGATCAAAACCCAAGCAAGATGATGCCTTCAACCCTTTCTTCTATAACCTTACACAAGCCTTCAATGGAGACAAGCACAAGGAGGGACTAGTATTGACTAGTAGCACCAATCTCTAAAGAGATTAACACACACAAGAACAATCTAGCAGAGATTCACAACGATTCAATCAATTGTCTCACTTTATTGATTGAATTTTCTGAATGGAAACAAAAGCTCTCAAAGAGACGGTTTATCAATTGGCTAAAAATCTATCTAATCAGGACAGAAGCTAAGGGAGGCTTTTTATATGCCTAGAAAGCCTCCTTTCTAAAAAGGAATAACATTTGTCAATAAAAGACAATAAACAAATACAATAAATAAAATAACCCTTAAATTGTTTTGAGCCTAAAGGTTATATAAAGTCTTGTATTTTATACCAAAAGATGATATAAAATACAAAAGAAGCTCCAAAAGCCTCAATCTTCCATTTCTTGCAATTCCGGAACAAGTGTCTCTTCTTTGCTCTTGCATGACTCCAAATCACGTGTGCATGGTCTCCCTTCCACATCCAAGTCGTGGGGAATCGTCATTAGCGTGACTAAGAAAGCCTCAGTCAGCAATGGATCATATATGGTCTCCTTAGGAGCTAAGGACACCAACAAGTTGGACACCTCCTCTTGATATGCCCTTGCCCTTGATCTAGTGATTGACCCTCACATTGTAGGACTAGTAGGGGTTGTTAGTGATGGTCCCTCATCAGAAAGTGCATGAAATGCCTAAAATCATGCTCTATAAGGACTTGAAGAAATTATTGACTAAGAAGAAAGGTTCAAAAGATCAAGACAAGCTTGCTCATCAAGCCTAGATCCGGAATGAGAGAAGAAAAAAAGGTAGGTCGAGCCTAAAATCATGCTCTATAAGGGCGCTTAATGGGAGATATCCCATTGATATGATTTTTTTTACCTTTTTATTTTGATAATTTTTGAAATAATATGTGTCATGTGGATGTCTTAGTGCCATATATAGGACATGAAAAGGAGATGAGAGAAATGAAGAAAACATTTAAGGAAAAAAGAAGGGAAGAAAGGTTCAAAGTAGAGGCAAAGTGTCTTACCTCGAGTGGACCCTCGGATGGTACCTCGAGTTTTTTTTCCTGTAACCCTCACTCGATCGAGTGGTTGAAAGTAACCGGTATACGTTGTCTAACACGTCACGAGCAATGATTTCCAAACGCTCCTTTTGAATTACCACTAATATACTTTATTCATGTTAGACAATGAGTCTTGAACGACAATGTTAGAGCGAATATAAGCAAATGAATAATCTTATTTGTTGCGTAATAATTGGTGGGTCTTCATTCCTTTTTGCCCTTTGTTTTCTTGTCGTAGGAACCTGTACAACATACATTGATTTAATATGAAAAAAAAATTAGATTTTCTTCATTTGGCCAAAGTACACAACCACTTTATGCCCATCATGGAGGCATTTGGCGAGATCAACCCAAAGTTGCATCAAAGAAGGGTTGTTGCCAACATCAAGTCTTTGCTTTAAATCGTCATTCTACTTCGATCATGAGAAGATACGGGAGAAATGACCGTAGAGTGAGATTGATGACCACCGTTACCCATCCCTCTTACATGACATTGCTTATTTTTCGTTAAGGAAGATTTTCTAATGTTGACGTTGTCTATGTTATTTTTTTCATTGATGAACTCAAACTTTCATTTGACAAACAAAACATTTGACATGATGATACAATTCTCCATAATTTTCATTATTGAAGAGAATGATGCAAATTGTTAGATCTTGATGTTTTGGAGAATGTAGGTATTATAAGAATGCCGGAGTTAGAGAAGTTGGTTGAGCCATAGGGCGGCGACGACGAAGTGATTAGGGCGGGTTTGGTTTGATATCTACTCAACCATTAGAGATTGATAAACTAAAAGCGTGCTTATAATTGAGGTTCTGATTCAAGTGTAGTGTAAATATTCAGATACGACATGATAAAAAAAATGTATAAAAACATAATACGTAAATAGAACAAAACGATACATGAACTCACGATACAAAATATTAGAACTAGTAATATATAAATTTTAAACGAATCGAACTAAAATTTAGAATAGAACATTAGTTATTGTTACAATTTATCTCATGGAAATTACAAAAAGATATCTTTTAAAAACATTTTTCAAAAACATAAAATGTCACCACACCTTCTACAAATTATAAAATTGTTATTGTATCGCTCATAAATCATTCAACTCAATCAATATATGAAATTACTCCATAATTCTCTACCACAAGTTCACTCTTTACCTGAACTACTCGATATAATCAATTAATTGAGGGTGAAAAAAAATAACAAATAACACCTATATAACAAATAACACCTATATAACAAATAAAAGACGGGAGTCTAACATCAAACTACCGTTATACAAGATACTCTATTACATCATTGCAAACAAAATACAAATATTATGTATTATATATTTAATAAATTTAGATCGATTAATAAATATCCAAATTTTATCTTTACTATTATTTATTGTTTAGTTCATGCATAGGTCGTACTCCTGCAGGGGATAACAATTCTCAATGATTATGTTGTTCATGACATAATATTTATACTTTAGGTAAAAAAGCAGGATGGGCATACGATTTCCCGCAGGTCTCGTTTGCAGTAAAACATTAAAGCTCAACAAAGATGTGAGCATGACTGTATGAGACCAAGATATAATAGAAATAACCAAAAAAGGCCCATACAATTAAACGGGCTTACGAGAAACTACCAACTACGCAATCACAACTAAAATCCCACCTCACTACAATCTTCAAACAAAATAATATCTTCCCTCATGAATATCGAAACAAAACCCCATATTTAGAATTCTTTTTATTTTTTCCCTCAATTATCAAAAATCAATCTTGTATATTTAATTTTGGATAACTTCAGGCTTCGGCCATTGCCAGTTAGTTCGCACTTCCCCACCCAACGCCCACCCCCATATTTTTTTTTTAATTTTTAATTTTATCTTCCTATTATTATTTCTGATAAATTTCCTTCTTTTCTCCGTATATAAAGTCGTTTCTGTAAAATAAGGCGTAGCCGTCGAGGAGTTTGCTCGCGAGAGCTTCAGATCTGTCTTCCTCATCTTTCTCTTTCGCTGTCAGATTCAGATTTCGATTGCTTCGAAGAGGCCTTCGTGCTTCTTCGCCTAGTTTCCATCGTCTGCTTATTAATTCAATTGCCTTTCAAGGTTCTTGCAAATTCACTCTCCTTATCCCCCGATCTATCGTTTTGGTGATCTGTTTTCTTAAATACGTTGTTTGATCTTCTGTTATTGCGTTTTTTGTTTCCTGAATATGATCTGTTTCGATTTGATTTCATTGGCTTGTTGTCACAATTGAGATTTGCTGTTAATTCGTCAACGCGTTTTTCATCGATTTGAGTTTTTCTTATCTTTGGATCTGCGATTTAGTTTGTTCGACTTGTCAATTACGATCGTGCATGTACTCAATTTTGCTTCAAGATTTTGTTTTCTCGGTCATATTTTAAAACAATGTTATTGAGTGTTGTGGATCTGCAACTTAGTTTGCTTGTCGTCCATCGGGATTGGGATGTGCAGTTTGGTTTATGATCTGCTTTTTTTGAGACGATTGCATGTTGAATTGAAGATATTAATTGGAGATTTATTTTTCTCTTTTGTAGATCCGTGTGTTCTGAGATGGCGAATGTGACTGGACAATCGGGATGGTTGAGGGGAAAAGTGAAGGCTGTCCCCTCGGGGGATTGTTTGGTGATTATGGGAGGCGCAAAGGGAGATGCGATTCCTCCTGAAAAGACCATCACTTTATCATCTATTACTGCTCCCAGATTGGTCAGTGATTTTCTTATGACCTATATTTTGATGGTGGCTACTAAAAGTCGTCATAGTTTGTTTTTTTTTACCCTAATTCGTAGCATATTGCACGTTGCTACTAAGGTGTTTTAAATTTGGATTTTAAATAGTTATTTGTTATCTTCGAAATTAATTTCTGCTATATATATATATACACAAAATCTATAGTTTTGAAGTTGGTGGTTGTTCAAGCTCACCTTGCATATTATGATTTTTGTGTAGTGCACTAGTGCTGCTCTCTGAACTTGCATTATTTGTCCAGTTTTGTCTTTTATTATATATTAGTGTAATGTTAACGGAGTATTCTTGTTATGTTATACTAATGTAAGCCGTGTCTCAGATTTTAATAATTGATGTTTTTCTTGAGATAGGCCCGTAGAGGAGGAGTAGATGAGCCATTTGCATGGGAAAGCAGAGAGTTTTTGAGGAACTTGTGCATTGGAAAGGTGAGTACTCTACCGACTGCTGAAACTTCACTTTTGTGTTATGTTACATCTCCTTTGTTGGTTTGTATTATGTATACCTCTAGTTACCTTGGTAATAGCCTGGGTCTGAGGATATACTTCGACATTAGATGTCTGCGTTTCAAGAATGTCGATTTATTACTCCAAATTCCTAACTGATCTGCTATCATGGTTATTACTTTAGGAGGTCACCTTCAGGGTGGAGTATACTGTAGCATCCATTGGAAGGGATTTTGGTTCCGTCTTTCTTGGGGATAAGAATGTAGCAATGCTGGTTGTTGCTGGTGGCTGGGCAAAGGTCCGACTCTTGCCTCTTTTTTTTCATCTTTGAAAAATTTCCTGGTTGGAATGCATCTATTTAATGTTACTTGGTTCTGTACAGGTTAGAGAAGGACAAAGAAGTGGTGAAGCGAGCCCTTTTCTGTCCGAATTGGTACGACTTGAAGAAATAGCAAAACAGGAAGGTGTTGGCAAATGGAGCAAGGCTAGTTCACTTCCCCTGTAACTATTTGTTGCATTCATCTCTGAAATAATGCCCCTGCAATATTAAAAAAAATCTTCATAAATTTGTAAGGTGTTTCACTTTTTGTATGCGTCTCTCTCTCAGTGAAATGCCTAAAATGCCATCCTAAATTGGCATGGATGTTTGGTCAGAATATTGTCGTTACTGTACAACCTTGTACATATTTTCCCTAGTGAACTTCTAACCCTGTAAATGATGTTAGCACCTTTATCTGATTGCCACAAACATCTTAGGTTTTGTGTTGATAGCCAATCATTTTCTGTCCTCAAGCAGGTACCTGGTGCTTCAGAGGCTGCTATCAGGAAATTGCCTCCTTCTGCCATTGGCGATGCCAGTAATTTTGACGCTAGGGCTCTCCTAGATGCTAATAAAGGTAATCTTATGCCGGCCATAGTCGAGCAGGTCCGTGATGGAAGCACTATAAGGGTGTATCTACTTCCAGAGTTCCAGTTTGTTCAGGTTTTCTTGGCTGGAATCCAGGTAAGCTAGTTACACTGTGTTGCCTTTTTTCCCCCAGTGTTTATCATTTGCGGTAGTTGTATTTGTGCTGAAGGTCTAATCTTGGATTATTTATAATTTGTGTTAAGTGTCCGTCTATGGGGAGACGAGCAGCACCTGAAGCGGTTATTGAACCTGAAATAACATCAAATGAGGCAAACGGAGAAGCCACGACAGAAACTCAAGCTCCACTGACCTCAGCTCAGAGGCTTGCTAACTCATCAGCATCAGCTTCAGCCACTGAAGTAGCTCCTGATCCATTCGGGAGGGAGGCAAAGCATTTTACTGAGACACGAGTCTTGAACAAAGATGTAATTGGCCTTTCCTGTCCATAAATTAGACATGTTATCCTAACCTTTCTTGTCTAGTTCTGGTTTCTCAACTGCCTCATTATAATTCAGGTGCGCATAGTCCTTGAAGGTGTTGACAAATACAACAACTTGATTGGAACAGTCCATTATCAGGATGGTGACACTGCAAACGACTTGGCCTTCGAGTTGGTTGAAAATGTGAGTATATTGCTATATTCTTTGTTAATTCCTGGAAATTATTGATGTCAGTCAGAATACTATGGCTAATCTCTCACTAGGACAGGGTGCATCATAGCAGATGAGAGTCTGGGTGACTATTCCGTTAGTATGTGTGCTTCGTCCTTTATCCAACCTTGCTGGTCTTCAGGGACACCTAAGATCTATTACTTACCAAATTTCTCTTATTACGTTTGTCCTACATGAAATATCTGTGATGGAGCTGAAAAAACTGTCCAAACAAGTTCTTTTCACTGTAATAAGGTTTTATAATCCATATTAAGGTACATGAGTGCCAGTCTGTCTATTTTGGATGATAATAGCTGCATAAATTTTTGTCCTCTTGCCAACTATATATTATATTGATAATTCTTTTCTATGATTGGTGTAAAATATTGTCATTTATCTAATTGTCCAAGTCTAAAAAAGATTATTTGTTAAATGTTGTATGCAATGATCTCTCTGAAAAATTGTGTTGTTTTGCAATGCGGTTTTACTAGGAGGTTCAATAATACTTGCTTGGCTGCAATTTTTTTCCATATTAGAGATACCCCTCCCTTAAGTCTATATTCCTATGTTATCACAAGTCTTATCGCATGATTCGATAATCACCTGCAGGGGCTAGCTAAGTATGTTGACTGGAGTGCAAACATGATGGAAGAGGATGCCAGAAGGCGTTTGAAATCAGCAGAACTTCAATCAAAGAAAGATCGGACTAAAATTTGGACAAACTATGTGCCACCTGCAACAAACTCAAAAGCTATTCATGATCAGAATTTCACCGGGAAGGTAAATTTTCTTGCATACTGGTAGTCAACATTGCAATAGCACATATTTACTCTTTGCTAATGCAAAATTGAATTTAATTTCTGATTAAATGATTCCAGGTTGTGGAGGTTGTTAGTGGAGACTGCATTATTGTTGCAGATGATGCTGCTCCGTATGGTAGTCCATCAGCAGAGCGACGGGTCAATCTCTCCAGCATAAGGTGCCCCAAGATGGGCAATCCTCGCAGAGAGGAAAAACCTGCTCCATATGCACGAGAAGCGAAGGAGTTTCTACGTCAAAGGCTTATCGATCGTCAGGTATTTATGATTTTGTATATTTTGTATTGTATCAAATCTATGGCCACTTAGAATCTTATACAAATTTGGTTATAAATATAGGTGAATGTTTCAATGGAGTATTCAAGAAAGGTCCCCACGGCTGACGGTCTGCCATCTGCTGGGTCCGACAGGGTAATGGACTTCGGCTCTGTGTTCTTAGTGACTCCAACAAAGCTCGATGGAGATGATTCTGTACCTGCAGCTACCCTTACAGCTGGCAATCAGCCTGGCACTAATGTTGCTGAACTAGTAATTTCCCGAGGTTTTGGTACAGTCATAAGACACAGGGACTTCGAAGAAAGATCCAATTTCTATGATGCCCTTCTTTCAGCCGAGTCACGCGCCATATCTCAAAGGAAAGGAATCCATTCTGCAAAAGAACCCCCAGTGAACAATGTGAAAGATCTTACTGTGGTATGTGACAACTTTTTGACTTTGTCTAACTAATTCCCCTAGCATAAAATTGTTTTATTTTTCTGACAGTCTGACTATTATTAAATGTTACAGGTATCAGCAAAGAAAGCGAAAGACTTTTTGCCATTCTTGCAACGAACAAGGAGGCATCAAGCTGTGGTTGAGTATGTACTCAGTGGTCATCGGTTTAAGTTGCTAATTCCCAAGGAAACATGCAGCATAGCCTTTTCTTTGTCTGGTGTGAGGTGTCCTGGCCGTAATGAGCCATATTCAGAGGAAGCAATTGCCTTCATGAGAAGAAAGATACTGCAGCGAGATGTTGAGGTATGTTATATTCTTTCTGAGCTGATCCCTCCTTTTCCTCTTGCTCTCTTGACTTATGTTTTATGTCCAGATCGAGATTGAAACCGCGGATAGAACTGGTACCTTCTTGGGGTCTCTTTGGGAATCTAGAACAAACATGGGTGCGGTGCTACTTGAAGCTGGACTTGCCAAGTTCCAGACAGGTTTTGGTTCAGACCGTATACCAGATGCTCATATTCTTGCACGGGCCGAGGAGTCGGCTAAGAAACAAAAGCTGAAAGTACGAATAGCTCCAAATTTTGTCTCGACTCTTGACACTATATTGCATTGGAAATTTGATTGGTGTTGTTCTGTTGGATGATGACAGGTGTGGGAAAGTTATGTGGAGGGACAAGGGCAAGAAGCTACAAACGGGAAAGCCCACGATAGCAAACAGAAAGAAGTTCTGAAGGTAGAACACGATGATCTCAACAACTTAATTAGTATCATCTTTGATAATATTTCAAGACTGAAATCGAAAAATAAGAGCTTATAATTATGTTGCCAGATTATCCTTTTGTTACGAGTAAAGGTTGTAAAAGTTCACTTAATGAATAGAAAGATGTTTTTTTAAATAAAAACTATGACACAAATTATTAAATAGGAGCAGATTCAACTTCCGATGGATATCTGTTTATTGGTCCATTTAGAGTGTTCGTTCTCACCTAATTTGTGGCTCGTGGAACATCAGGTTGTTGTCACCGAAGTGCTTGGTGGTGGCAAGTTCTACGTCCAGACAGTTGGAGATTCGACAGTTGCATCTGTTCAACAGAAACTTGCTGCTCTAAACCTTGGCGAAGCCCCGGTTATTGGTGCATTCAATCCGAAGAAAGGTGACACGGTCCTTGCTCAATTCAGTGCTGATAACTCGTGGAATCGGGCTATGGTAAATAAAGACCTTTTTTCTCTCTTTGATATAACGTTCTAGTACCTTAATCTTTTGCATTTGTCTTTTTAAAGGAGTAATGCCTTGAGTGCTGTTTTTGTAGATTGTAAATGTGCCTCGCGGTGGTACAGTTCAATCCACAAATGACCAGTTTGAAGTATTTTACATGGATTATGGGAACCAAGAAGTGATCCCGTACAGTCGGTTGCGCCCTCTTGACCCTTCTTTGTCATCTGTGGCTCCTCTGGCTCAATTGTGCGGTCTTGCATTCGTGAAGGTTCCTAACTTGGAAGAAGATTATGGACAAGAGGCAGCTGAATACTTGAGCGAGTCCACTCTTAATAACTCTCGAGAGTTGAGAGCCATGATTGAAGAAAGAGATACATCTGGAGGAAAGGTCAAGGGGCAGGGAACTGGTCCGGTCCTTCTCGTTACATTGGTTGATGTTGAGGCTGGTTCAAGCGTCAATGCAGCCATGTTGAAGGTTCGTAATATATATATATATATATATATATATATATATATATATATATATATATATATATATATTAAGATTGTGATTTTGAATTAAAATGCATTAAGACCTACTAATTACAGGAATCCATCGTAGTAGTATTATGTCAGTAGAGTTATATTGCGTATTTGTAACCGTGTTGAGAAATTGCAGGAAGGGCTTGCAAGATTAGAGAGACGCAAGAGGTGGGAAACAAAGGAGAGACTATCCGCCATCGACAACCTGGAGCAGTTCCAGGAGGAGGCAAAAAAGCATCACCACGGGATCTGGCAATATGGTGATGTGAATTCGGACGACGAGGAGCCTGGGCTTCCAGTGAAGAAAGCTCCTGGTAAGAACTGAGTTTGTGGTTGGATAGTAGGCGAAGGAGGCAACGGAGAGTTCTATTAGACACAATAGGACAGGACCAGCAAAGATACACCAAGCAGGCAGCTCACTTTGATATCTCTTCTATATGACAAGACACTTTGCAATTTTGTTGTTGCGTTTTGCTGTTTTGAGGGCTTCCATTGTTTCTTGTTTTGACTTTTTTTTATTTATTTGATTTTAATTTCTCCACCGGGAGCCGTTTAAGTGAACAGTTTATAGAGATTTTTATTTGAATAAGTGATAGCTATGGCCACCCAGTTTGCTGGTGCTAGTAGTGGACAATTTTTCGTAGCTCTTCAATTTTGTAACATTTTTACTTGTGTGTTATTTATTTCACTAGATAAACTATACCCTTTTGCGCTCTTTTCAAGGCTTTTTTATCAAGTCTTGTGTGTTATTAATTTCCTCACCCTTTTCCACCAAATTTTTTTTTTTCCTCACCCTTAACCAGTTGGCAAATCCTAAGAAACCGGATATTCTAGAATCTAACCTGCCAAGGTAACATTTCCTATATAAGGTTCATGAGTTTTTTTAGATTGAGAGCTAGTAGTGGACAATTTTCGTAGCTCTTCAAGTGTTTTTGTGTTTTTTGTGTTTTTTTTTTTTTTTTTTTTTGTTTTTGCTATTAGGGGTTGTGAAAATAACACAAAGTGTCCTTTTTGTTTTCTTCTCCTCTATTGCATCCTTATTAAGTGATTTCCTTTTCCATAGGTTTCTCTTGAATTAATGTCTAGAACGGAGTATGGCAAAACAAACATTGAAGCTCTTGAACAAGCTTCTTCTCCACAATCTCATTATCTTCTTTGATGGTGTCTTTCTCCATAGCCATTCTAACCCAATTTCGGCGGAGAAGCAGCATTGCCGATTGGCTTAACGCCTCGGCAAGGAAGAAATCAGGGGACGAGAAGCAACTTTCTTTGTCTTCTCCTTTTCAATTCCTTGCTCCATCTTCACCTTCTTTCTTCCAACATTCTTCCTCTAGCGATCGTTCCCATTTTCTCCTTCCATTTTTACTGTTTTTTTTCTTCCTCCTATCAATCTCCCGGTAAAACGATGAATTAGAAAAATCTGATTTTTGGGTTGTAGCTTGAAGAAAACGCAACTGTTGTTGATGAGATAATTTTTAATCTGTAAGTAAAATCAAAACTATTTTCGAACCATTTAATATTGTATATACATTTTTTTTAAACTCATAAATAAAAAAAATTCGTTTACAATCATAACCACAATAAACAATCTAATTTTACTAAACACGATCTAAACACTTACACTTCTCTATTGTTGAAAAAATGAACTCATAAAAACTCCTGCCGACTACAACAACTAAACAATGGCCATAGGCTCATTTGAATTTGGGTAATTTCATTGTATACGTTTGACCGAACACACCCATATTTGAACATTGGGTAATTTCATTGTATGCCTTTGAAAAAAATTAAACTGGTCAAGCCAAAACTATGAACCAATAGTTTATAGCTTTTTTAATACAATAGCAAGGAGAAAGAAAGGGCCAATTTTTCGAGATTTACCACCCTATAACATTCTTTCGGATGAGGTTTTTAACATCTTGTGGCAAAGTATTGATGTATATACCCTGGTTCTGTCCAAGTAACCCAACCTGTCAACAACAATATTGATTTCCTTAAATATATGTTGCACACTAAGAAGTGTGAAGCCAAAGAGCATGGAGGAAATATCTTAGATGATCATGTCCGCTTCTCACGGTGGTTTCCAAACGTGTTTGAGTGATTTAATGAGCACCATGTTGTCTCCCTCAATCTCAATGGTTGAAAATCCTAGATTCGTGACATTTTGAAGGCCCTCCCGAAGAGCAAAAACTTATGCTTTTAGGACATAATTGGTTTCACATCTTCCTTTTCTTACAACAAGAGACATTGCAAAGTTGTTCCGAAAAATTTATCCAAAAGCATATCGGTAAAAAGAGTTCTTTAATCCAAATATTATTATATAATATAATATATTTTATATCAATCTAGAAGGAAGATGGACAACACGATGAGCCACCAACCCTTTTAGAATAGCAACTTTGATCCTCCTAAAAACAACATCAAAAGACCTAGGAGACATAACGTTGTCATGCAAGACCCGTTGCACCATCTTAAAAATTGCAATAGCATCGGGTACAAGAAAACCAAAAGTGTCAAAAGCGAGCGGAAGAAACACATGTTGGTTTTCAATACAAGCTCTCTTATGATTGACCACCTTAGCAGAAGCAACATTAAACACCACCTTACCCACCACAAAAGATTTCTTTGAGGCGTCAAAGTTGATTTTGGCAAAGGACCCTTAGGTCTCTTCCATTTGATGTTTTTGCTTCCCTTCTCTGGTTTGGTAGTTTGATGTTATTAGTATTTAGTTTTTTGTTTCCATTTTCTCACTCATTTCTTTGATTACACACTAAATGTTTCAAATCTAGTCACACCTTTTGTTTGTTAAAGATTATTTGATCTCTAGTTTGCTAAATATACCACAATGTAATCACCAATTTTCTTAGTTCTAGCGGGGAAGTGCTTTCTTTTATCTCCATAATAATGTCAATTATATTTGAAAAAATTGGGTTAAATAGGCTCTTTTTTTATAGGCTTTCGTTTTGTAGACCCCTTCAATTTCAACCCATTGTAATTGATTTTAGGTTAAAACAATTGGGTTGATTTTAACCCCCTCTTTCTAACACGCATGATAACACGAATTATTGTCTATATTTCGGATATGGTTTTGGTGTTTTCTCATCATTATTCTGCATGCATGGATGTATATTCTTAGTAATTACATCATTATTCGTTTACTTTGCAAGAATCGAGCTCCACACCACGTTTGATTGTAATTGTAGGGAATAAAGCATATTTTGGATCAAAATGGAGCATTGAAGTCTAAGGAAGCTACGGAGCTACATAATGGAGCAATAGGAAGGACGAGAAGAAAGGCATGAACCATATTGGAAGGATGAAGGAATAATTCAGTTGAAGAAACGAAGGCATGCACATTGTTTACTACTGACCTCGGACCAACACAGTCATGCACCTCGACCGAGATAGCCCACTGGGTCTGGATCGAGGTCGACGGCCCATAACCCCAAGGAAATAAAATATTGTTTGAGCTAAAATTCTTTTATAAGAATGAAGGGTGAATGTGAAGACGAGGACGGCTGCGCGAGGTTAGATCTTGGAGAGATCAACGAACGATTAGAAGGACGGCTATTGGAAGGAAGAAGATCTAAGGAAGGATTGCTTAGGATTCAAGGAAGAGGAGAGATTGTGAGATTTCCTTGGGAAGTTGTTAGTGAGTTATTATCATACTCTTTGGAACACATTCTGATACGATTGTTATTTTGTTTGCTTTGATTATTGAGACACCTTTGTTGATTGATTTATTCTCTTTTCTTCATATTCTTGATATATATTTGATTGCTTTGATAATGATGATTTTTGGCTAAACCCCTAGCGATTATAGGGTGATTAGTTGAAGGTTGTGGTATAGATGATGAAGGAATGAACCTTTATCTGAGTGGACCCTGAAAGTTTGAGTTAACCCTAAACTGAAACCCGTCTCGGGCTGTTCTTGGAGTCATCTCGACCGAGATCGATAAGAACTACATGAGACGATCCACTTCTTGCCCGATCTTGAGTTTAGGTTATAGTTTGTCAAATCCTATCCTTGTTGATCCTATCCTTGTTGCACCTTTTCTGATTTACATGCAAGCCTAGGATGAGACCTACCCGGTGAATCCTTTGCTTGTTTACCGATGATGATGAGTCTTAGGTAATAAAGGTTTATCCTTTATTAGGGTTTGAGTGTGCCTTCATCCTACCTTTGAGAGTTAACATGAGACTTAACCGGTGATGGTTAGTTATGTACCCTTAGGTGAGTGTGTTGGTTTGAATACTCGTACCTTTCCTTAGTTCCTTGAGACTTACCCGGTGATAGGAGCTTTGGTTTGGGAAAGCGGATAGTGAGACTTAGGTGGTGATCTATCTCATTGTAGAAATACCTTACCTTTGCAAACCTCAACTTTGCCTATGTTTATCCTTGAGTGATCTTGAGTCGAAACCACAACGGGATACTCTGATCTCTAGAATCTGCGTTCCCCAATATCCATGTCTTGTTTTTGATCATTTCTATTGCATGCTTGCCAAGTTAGATTGCTTTGTTGTGTTTATTCTCACCAAATCCCTGAGATTGACTCCGGAATATTAGCCCTTACTACGATAGATCCGTACAATGCGGGTTCACTTATCGTTAGGTATTGTTTCAGGATATAAATTTAAAGTTATTTCTGCACACACCTTTGGAGCGAACAACGCCTCTACTATTCTCTCTCTTCCATCCCAGGTGTTTCCTTTGTCTTCCTCCACCTCTCCCTAGAATATCGCTTTATAAACTGATTTGATGAGTTTTGTATCCATTTAAGATCAATCAGTACCTATAGTTAAATTTGGGTGTGATTGATTTATGGGAATTATGGCCTTGACTGAAAGCAAGAAATCAACGTCTTCAACATCTCTAGAGCCGGAAGTTCCTGGGGGCAACCGATGACGATGAAGCAACACGTGGTGGATAAAAGTGCTCAGATGAGGTCTGTGAAACCCTTCAACGAGATCTCTGAATACATATGAGTTTCCGTTATGTTTGTCAGGTTAAGTTATTGGTATGTTTGCCTGGTATGAGTTTCTGGTATGTTTGTTTGGTATGGTTTCTGGTATGAGTCTAGTATGAATTTCTGATATCTTTGTTTGGTATGTTTGTCTAGTATGGCTTCTTGTATGAGTTTTTGGTATGAGTTTAACGGTAAGAGTTTGATATGAGTTTCTAGTATGTTTGTCTAATATGATTTTCTAGTACTTTTGTCTGGTATGGTTTCTAGTATGACTTTCTAGTATGAGTATGGTATGATTTTTGGTATGCGTTTGATATGAGTTTCTAGTATGTTTGTCTGGTATGAGTTTTTGGTATGTTTGTCTAGTATGATTTCTACTATGAGTCTAGTATGTTTTTGGTATGAGTTTGATATGATTTTCCGGTACGTTTGTCTGGTATGAGTTTCTAGTATGTTTATCTAGTATGGTTTTTGGTATGAGTTTGGTATGATTTTTGGTATGATTTTAATATGGGTTTCTAGTATATTTGTCTTGTATATGTTTCTAGTATGTTTGTCTAGTATAATTTCTGGTATGAGTTTCTAGTATGATTTGTTGATATTCTTCTTCTGTATATTGATATGATTTGTTTGGTATGAGCTTTGGTATAGATTCTAGTATGAGTTTGATATGAGGTTTGATATGATTTTTTGGTATGAAATGTAGAGAAGGAGATGACGATTTCCTAGAATGACGATTTCTTGGAATACGGATCTTAATGGAGAAGAAGATAGCGATTTTCTAATATTCGAAATTTGGGAGGATTGTGAGTGAAATATTATTGGGAGAAAGTAAAAATTGAGCACTTTCAAGCTATTTTGCTTTCAATTTTATCGTAACTTTCATGAGAGAGAAGAATTACACAAATATGGAGAGAGAGAGAGAGAGTAGAAATTTGAAAAGTATAAAATTTAGAGGTATATTTACTAAATGTGTTTATGCTATGAGTACTCTTAATAATAGAGTGAATATGGTAAAAAGCCTAGTTAGCCAATTTTTTGTATCACAATTTTGAAGACATGTTATAATTTTATCATTGTCAATAGATTGAAAAGTGTACGTAGATGCAAAGAATAGATGTTTAACACTTTCTTTGTGGTGTTTAAAAAATTCACAATGCATTAACACTAATATTTTTTATTTATCTAGATTTTTTTGGTGGTATCACATCAAGCGAGAGTTTCCACATAAAGTTTTTAATTTTGGGCATTATGTTTGATCTCCCAAGTCCATGTTTGTTATGGGTTATCCGACCTTACGCTTTTGGATCATTTCCAAAGCAAATTTGGTAGAGAACCATCATTTCTCATTTGCTGCCCAATACAATCTATCTTATTTTTTCATCGCTCACACGCCACCTAATACCTTTATCAAATTCTTCTTTTAGTTTAATTAATTTTCCTTGATGTAGTTTTACCACATTTGTAGTTCCAAAGGCAAGAGCCTTTTAGGTTTATTTCTTCAATGACTTTAACCGTGATTTTATCTAGTTCCACCATTATCTTCCATAATAGTTTCATTTTGAGAGATTTATCATATCTTTCTCTTTTTTAATTCCCATTCCCCCAAGTGATCTAGGTTTACAAATTTAATCCTAACTAATAAGTGGATGAAAATTCGGTCCCTTGTTCCAGAAGAAACTTATGTTGATTTGATCTAGTTTTTTATGGATACTTGTTGGTAGCATAAATGCTTGAATTAGGTAACTTGGTTTAGCATTGAGATTTGCTTTTATTAAGGCTGTTCTTCCCTCTTGTAATAAGGACGAAGCTTTCCATTTTTTAAGTTGTTGATTTGATTTCTTAATAATAGTACTAAAAATATCTTGATTCACTCTTACGTTGATTATTAGACATCCGAGATATTGTTCTAAGTTGTTGGAGGCCATGGTACCCAATTTCAATTTATAGTTTATTTTACTAAAAATATTGTTTAATCACAATCAAGTAAAATATTTTATTAATATTTTCCATTATTAACAAAAACCACAATAAAAAATAGGAAAAATAACCCAAAATAATATCAATTATCAACATTCAACCCAAAATAATACCAACTTTAAAAATTACTAGGGACGATATAAACTATCAACGTATTTACCATAAACAATATGTCTTCTTTTTTTTTTGGCAAATATCCTAACTCCGGCGATGACGTGACAACCAAAATCTTACATGTCATCAAAAATAAAAATGATGTGGATTAATTAAAATCAAGTTATTAACATTATATATGTTAAAAATCTAAACTAAGTTTTTTTAAATAATAACTTTCTAACTATTTTTTATATAAAATATATATTTTTAAAAAAAATATTTTTTTTATAAAAACTGATTTGTTATAAAATTTATTTTTGTAATATTTTTATTTTAGAAAAAATAGATGTTATACAAAATATTTTTTTAATAAATTTTGTAGAATTTTTTTTGTAATGTTTTAAACAAATCTTTTTCTTGTGAATTTTTTTAAAACTTTTTTGGGAAGTTTTTTCACTTTATATATTTTAACTAATTTTTTTTTAAAAAAAATTGATTTTAAAATTTTTTATATTAAAAATTATTTAAATTATATACATATTTAAAAAAATTCCCCAAAAAAGTTTTAACAAAATTCACAAGAAAACAATTTATTTTAAAAAAAATTTATTTTACCAAATTTTTCTTTTTTTTTTTGAAAATAAAAATGTTTTTTTAAAAAAATTGTTAAAACTTTAATATATAATTGTAAAAACTTTAATATATATATATATATATTTATTTATATATATATATATAGTTACATAAATTATAATTAAAAATAAGAATTTAATTTATATTTTTTAACAATTTTATTTTATTAACTTGACTTAAAAAAATAAAATCCACATCACACAATTAATCAATTTTTTGATGACATGTAAGATTCCGGTTGCCACATCATCACCAGAGTTAGTATTTTTTCCGGAAAAGTAAGACATTATATGTTGAAAGATTTTGGCTTACTAGGCCTTTCTTAATTTTGTGTTTAGTATTTGTACCCCATAATTTTTTACCACTTTCATATAATGGTATATAAAAGTAACTAACCCCTTTATTTAAAAAAAAAGAATGTTATTTGTTATGTAAGTATAAGTTTTAATTTTTAATTACTAAATTTTTTTTTATTTTTATTTTTATTTTCTGGATAAATTTCTCATACCAGAATTTTTCACATACTAGAATTTTCACATACCAGAAATATACATACCAAAAATCTACATACCAGAAATCTCGACGTGCTTAAGTCCTACATACCAGAAATACTATAAACAACCTATTCCATAGAGAAGGCATTTTTGGTATTTCGCAAGTGTCCATATCGGAAATACATTTCGGTATGGTGCATAATTAAGAGTACATGTCTTCGTAAGCACTCTAGTTATTTCCTGTCAATTAATAAGAGTATCCTCTCCAAGGCTGTTGCATAGGGGCAAGCTTCCACAAGATCACTCCAAAAGTGTATACATTTGATTTCTTGTTTGATTGCTCTTGGTAAACACTTAGGCTGATAATCAAAACCAAGGAGATTTGTGAAACAAACCCAACTACAAATTATCAAATTGTAGTATATTATTTATTATATTTATTTTTCTATCTGATAATCAGAACCAATAGAAAATACATCTGAAAGAGCGAAGAAGGCTTACGGTTCCAGCAACGGACTTTGATGAAAGAAAGTGTTTGCTTTGAATCTTGACAAGCCAAAATCGCACACCTAAAGAAACCAATATGAAACTAATAAGTGGCTAGGAGTGAGAAAAATTGAAGATACAGACAGATTGGAGACAAACCTATACTGTCCAATTCTTGTCACCATCTTCTTAAACCTGTTGTGTAAGCCAGTGATCGTCTTAGCTAGTGATCACCAGAGGCCCGTTTTAGAATTCTCTGGGATGAAGCTCCCAAAACAACTTGCTGTTACAGCTGAAAAAAGTTATATTACCATTTGATCCAACATTGCCTGTTGTTAGATTAAGGTCAAAACTCATATGATGGAGCTCACCATCCCACGTACCCTACAAATATAAGATGCAATTACTACTCATTTTGAATCTCTATCCCCTCAACAAAATTACAAAAGATACCAATTCATCTAAGATCCTCTGTTGACCGTGAACCAAACTTGTACAAGATGTACTTTAGTAACATGATGGTACAGGGACATTATATTGGAGATGAGTGGTAGGGCGTCTTGATGTATTTCGGGTGTGCTATGACGGGTATTCAACCCGAGTATACTTCTAGAATAAATATTCTACACATAAGGGAAACATGATAATGTAGGTATCCAATTATGCAATTATGAGCTAGTATGTAAGTAGTTAGAGGAGTCGGCTATGGTTGGCGAGGACCGCTTTTGTGACTTTGTCTATCATGCAAGAAGGCAATAGGATTGACTGGTTAGGGTAAGGGCAAGATCCTATGAAACTAAGTACGAAAGGTGTACTACGTGCTTGCCAAAACGTGGAGGAGGAGGAGGATGCATTTGCCAAAATTGTGGTGTAAAGAAGGGAGGTGATGAGGCTGCTGTCTCCGTACAAAAGGAAGGAAATCGAAGATAGGAGGAAGGTGCGTGCGAGTTGCCTGATAAGTCGCCAAGATCATCTATAGAAGGTAAAATATTTTGAACTTGAGGGTTCAAAATATTTTACCAGAAACTACAACCAACAGAAGCACTATAAGTCATCACCTTCCCGTCTTGTCTTCTATAATGGTGTTAACAACTCCTATCTCCTGAAAACTCAAAGACAGATAAAAGCAAGTAATTTTTTGTATCCCATGAAGCAACATACCAGAAAAGAAGATTCACATACCAGAAACTCCAGGAATGCATCAACAGGTTTGCGTCCTTCCCTCTAGCCTTCATCACCCCTGCAGTAGCACCAACAAGACAAGCATAGGAGAGGCTCATCTATGGCTGACCTTGAAGTAGAGAAGAGGCTCGTCTATATCTAGATGTAGATATTCAACGATTCTTCCCCATCTTCGAATGGAGAACCATGGCCTCGCTTATGCATCTTCGAATTTGGACTCCCTCGTACTCGGAGAGGAATCGGAGAGGAATGGAGAGCCTTCTGCAATCGCGTGGACTAAAGTGTGGGTAGGGAAGGGAAAGTATTAGGGTTTGAACGGTAAAAGAAGGAGTGGGGTATATTTACTAAATTGAATTATGTTAATGAGCTAGTTAGTGTAAGTAAAACTAGAAAAGACCTAGTTACCTAATTAGCCCTATTATTTTTGGTAAATATGTTGATAGTTTGTATCGCTCCTAATAATTTCAAAGTTGATATTATTTTGGGTTGAGTGTTGATAGTTGCTATTATTTTTGGTTATTTTTCTTAAAAAAATATGGGTTTGTTTTGGGTGAATGTAAATTTGTATTTAGAATTACCCCCTCAATGCCATGGTATTACCCATGATAGTACAAAACGCAGTCAGAAGACCAAAGATCAAAAACCAAAACCCGGGTATCCTATCATTTAGCACACCATGACTAGGATACCCATTACACAAGATGTGGGTCAAACACCCACTAGGCTAGCGGACCAAAGCAAGCTTATTGGAGAAACAGGCTAAACGCCATCCAAACATACATTCATACAATCAGAACATCAAATGAAGACACCTAACTGACTAGGAAATAAATCATACGTAAGTCGAACTATGCGGGTCTTGATATTCTTGATTGTTTTTTTTTGAAAGTTTAATTGTATTAAGAGGAAATAATTTACATGGTTACAAGATCAAGCAGTAAGGCATAAACAAAAAACAAATTCCATGAGCATAAGCCTATAGGGAAATGGAGGGGAGGGAATTAAGGATCATTAGATAAGCTTGATGTTCAACATACGGGCCATATCAAGAGTGGCGGGCGACCTGTCCTTCCAGTTGTGCTCGAAGTGGATCTTGATGGATCTAATGATCTCTCCAACACAGTCAATAGCTCTAGTGAAGGTGTTATTGTAGACCATGGTGTTCCTTGCAGTCCAAACATGATAGATGAAAGATGTGATAAAGGCAATCCGGATTCTATCCATCAGACTAGTCTTCTGCCTAGTCCATGACTCAAGCCAAGGCCAGAGATTGCAAATATAGGGAGCAGGGTAGGGTATCTTAGTCCAGCGGAAAACAATGTCCAACACAAGGGAGCCGTAACTGTAGTAGTGCCATAGGCGATCATCGTTTTCAGGGACACTGTTACATAGCTTAGAAGTGTCATAGCTGATCAAGTTCCAAGTCATGATTTTACCAAGTGTGGGGAGACGTTTTAGGGCAACTAACCATGCTATATAGCAACAAAGGGTTAGGTTGGGTAGGAGGATATCCAGGTAAGAAGATAACATAGGCTTTCTTGTGAGAGAAAGAAACATTTGGGTTTGAAATGACATCACCTCTAAAGCAGCCCGGTAGAGGTAGTGGAATTTCATCCCTGACAATGAGCAAAGACTTTCAAAAGACGTTGTGGTGAGGCTTCGAGTTACAGTTCCATATACTTCTACTCCCTTTGATCAAATGACGTTTAACCCAAGAGACCCAAATGTTGGGACTTCCTCTATCCAAGTCATAGATGAGACTTGCAAGAGCGACCTTATTTCTGGTAGCAAGGCCAGGAAAGCCAAGCCCACCATGTGCTTTAGGAGTACAGATGGAGGACCAAGCCACCAAAGCACGCTTGCTATTCACAACACTAGACTAGAAGTAAGAACGTATGAGCCCATTAATCTTGTTAATAACGTTGGCAGGAAGCAAGAACATGGAGCACCAATAATGGCTAATTGCGAAGAGAATGGACTTGACAAGTGTTCGCTCTAAACGGTGTGTGCAAGCTTTAAATTTATAACCCAAGAAGTATGCTTGAACAAAGATGCGAACCCGCAGTGTACGGGTCAATTGTAATAAAAAAGCAAGAATTCCAGGGGTCGATCACAGGGACTTAGGTGAAACAAAGCACATAATAGGTTGTCAAGTGTTGCAATTAACCAAAAGCAATTAAAGTAATCAAAGATGATATAATAGTCAAGTAAGGGGAAATGTGGATTCTAGGGATTAAAGCATCTAGTTGTGGTTCCAACTCAAGATCTCAAAGGATAATGCGGATAAAGCTGAGGTTTGCAAAGGGAAGGTGTTTCTAAGATGCGAATAGATTACCGGGTAAATCTCACTACTCACTATCCCAAACCAAAGCTCCTATTACCAGGTAAGTCTCAAGGTACTAAGGAAAGGAACTATAATCTCAAACCAACACACTACCCAAGGGAATAGAATCAACCTTTACCGGATAAGTCTCAAGCTAACTCACAAAAATGGGATGAAGGCACACTCAAACCCTAATAAAGGATAAACCTTTATTACCTACACTTATGATCATGGGTAAACAAGCAAAGGAATTACCGGGTAAGTCTCATCCTAGGCTTGCATTGAACCGGTAAAGGTATAATAAGGATAGGATTTGGCAAACTAGAACAGTTAACTCTCAGTTTCGGATCAGAAAAGGTTCACCTCGTTCAGTCAAGTTCCACCCCGGCCGAGATGTTCATCTACTGAGCGAGGTATTCTAGGGTTAAGGTTAAAGACTCGAGCTTTTAGGGTCCTGTTGGGATTAAGATCATTCTATCATCGTCTTTACCACAACTTTCAGCCAATCACCCTAGAATCGCATAAGAAACTTAGCCAACAATCATCATGATAACAATAATCAAATGTATGGAAAGGAAATCAATATTTGAACAAGAAAACCTTAAGAAAAAGGTCTCAATAACTAAATCAAATAACAATAAATCAGCGTTCCTTAAATCACAAATCAGTTAAGACAACAAACCAAAAAGGGAATCTAAGAAAGTCTTACAAACTCCCTCAAAAGCTAACTCCAAACTATGAATCCTTCCTTCCTTGATCTTCAATCCTTCAATCCTTCCTTCAAACCTTCAGAAAATACTCCAGAAATCTCCCTAATCGGATGTATAGAAGATCCGACTATATCAGGATGGCTGAATTGTGGAAAATCCAACCCTTTATATAGGAGAATTATCTTCCAAAGATAATAATATCTTAAAAAGATAATTTCCTTTAAAATATATCCATATCTCTAAAATAGATCTCCCAAAAATAATATCTTCCTTCCAGATTCCAGCCCAAAAATAAAGATATCTTCTTTCCAAAAATAAAAGATCTCAGCCAAACATATATATCTCGCCGGCGGCAGGGTGTTCGCCTCGGTCGGGACGCTCCTAAAGATCACCTCGGTCGAGGTGATACTGTAGCTGACCGAGGTGAATCTCAACTGAATGTGAAATCTCTCAAATCTGGTCCGAAGTAAATCTTCTTAATCATTTCCATGCTTCCTGAGTTCTTCCTTAAGCTCTAGAATGTAGCTCCAATGACTCCTTAGCTTCTTAGCTCCATTTTAATCCAAAAAGTGCCATTTTACCTACATTTACAATGAAACTAGGTGTAGACCTCGATTCCCGTAAAGGTAGATGAAACAACAATATAATCACATAATATACATCCATAGATGCAGAATATTAAAGATAAAACGTCTAAACTGTAATAGCTAGGATTTAGAATTCTAATTAATGTTGATTAACTTAATCGTTGATAGTAATTGACACATAACTCGCGAAGATTGCGTAAGTAATGAGTATGAGTCCCACCGTTATGTTTCTGGCGTAATTTTGGACGTTTGGGGAAATTTTCACTTTTTCCCCCGGGTAATTATTTTTACCTTCCGGTGTTATTTGGAGTATTTGGGAGCTCCAATTAATAAAAATGCAATTGAGAGAAATGATCAGGACATCGGAGATGTCCTAGATATGAAATAATATAAAAAGACAATACGGACAAAAGAGTCGTTAAATCGATTCTTAGCGGTTAAGAAATGTGGCTTAGGAATGCCCATTTTACGAGATAATTATGGATTAATTATCCCGATAATATTCCGAAATTTCTATTCCAATTTGGTAAAGATTTGAAGACCGGAAATTATAACCGCGTTTTAATTAAATGTTTTGAATAAACATTATTATTATTAATTAATTATATATATATATATATATATATATATATATATATATATATTAACTATGTAATGAAGAATGACGGATGCCTTCTTCACTTATACATATGTATACAATACATTATAAATATATATTTATTATAAAATAATAAAAGTACACTTTACCTAGCCCCTCTATATATATATATATATATATATATATATATATATATATATATATATATATTATATATATATATATATAGTGTAAAGAGGCGGCTGGCCACATTTATCTCCTTCCTCCAATTTCACTTGTGATTTACACAGAGAGAGAGCCGAACGAACTGAGTAAACCTTTGACCCATACTCAACCTCCCACAAACGTTCCATATTTGATCCATTTTCAAATCCGATTGTACCAACGAGTCCCTTATCTTGTCCTCTACATCGTGGTACAAATCTATTTTCCGTTTGTTTGCTTTTTGGTAAAGCTTCCGTTTACCGCTATCGGAACGCCGACGGACCACCGCAAGTCATCAAATGTAAGGTTTCATACCGTGCTCTTACTCCCCGTATCGCCAGGAGTCCGTACCTTCTTCCGGATCATATATCGGGTTAGTAACGAATAAGTTATGAATTTATTCGTTTTCCGTATTGCGGGTTAGTATAAATTGACCTTAAGTTGGTTAAAATGGATAATTGGAAATTCCATTATGTTCGTTACATTATTCTGGTAATTATGGGATTTTTAGTTTGATGATGATATCATGAGTTGGATATATGCCTGATGTGGCTTTTAGGTTTAGCATGTTATACGAGGTTATGGGATGTATATGATCCCTATGGATCCCTTTGGGTCTAGGTGTGACTGTTTGCTTGATAAGAGATGTGACATCTCTTTATACCTTGTTTATAGGCTGTGTTATCCCTCCAGTGTAGAGGTGATCGTGGTTGAGGTAAGTCCGTAGGACTTACTTAGCTATCATCCATATGTTGGGTGTTTGCATGAGTGGTGTGTGCAATATATGTTTGCTATGATAGCATGAGTTGTCGTTTTTATCAACCTATGTTCTATTGACTACCCCACCGCGTGGCTGTGATAACCTTTCCCTTTCATCCCGCCGTGGAGTCTGGGAGGTTCTCTAATGTCGGGACAGACTGGTTTACAGGAAGGGCGCAATCCACTCCCATAGGGTACACGGATTGTGTGACCGATACTCGTACAGCTGGACATTACACTCAGAGGCGGGGATGTATCGGTCCTCGTGTCACATACTTTCATCTATCTATATATATACGGTTTTTGAGTGAATGGTTATTATATAAAGATAATAAATGGGTAAATGTGTGATAGCATGCTGATGTGTTTATCTTTCATGATTGTGCTTGTGCTTATGCATTACCTCATATATGTATGGTTAGCTAACGGTTTCATACCGTGTTGTAGATGTTTACAGGTTAGGCGCTACTGGGTGATCTGACAGGGTGACAGGCCGAGGACCCTCGTACATTAGGTTGTTGGTTTGGATTTGTTGTGTTCCCCTCCTGCGTGAGGATGATGTCTTGTTTTCCCTCATGTGTGAGGATATTGTTTATACTCGACTATGTTGTCTTTACCTTTATGTTGTACTGTTTATGTCGTTTTATGTATTTGTTTTATATCTGTCAGTGCCATGTTGTAAGGTCCAGTGAACTTGTTGTCAGGCTAGGGTCATGATCCATTGTGAGATCCTAGCCCAGTGTGGCATCCCGAGTCCCGCGGATTCGGGGTGTTACAGAGTTGGTATCAGAGCCAGGTTGACAACAATGGCACTTGCTACCTGCAATAAGGTTTGATAGGTAAAATAAACAGAGCCCACATGGGATCTGACGTTTTCAAAGGTTTTGGTTTTAAGTGTAGTTTTGGGATAGAATGTACGAGAAGTCGTCACCTCTACCATGGATCTCTGCAGCGTAGATATGTATATATATGTGTGTGTACTATGGATTATGTGGATGTATTATATACATATCGATACCTATGGCATATATATAGCCTTATAAGATTAGGTGCGCATATCCTACAGATGGCTCAGACTAGAGCAGTACCTGTAGTGAGACGAGGTAGGGGTAAACCCCCTCTTCCTCTAGTGATGATAAGTCAGGGACCAGTTTCCGCTGTTGTTTTGCCTATGACAGAGAACGAGTTTGAAGAGGTTGATCGTGTCTCCATGAGTAGATCTGAGTTTCAAGAGTATATGCAACAAGTATATGAGGCGGTGATAGCGGGTAGACCTACACCGGATTTACCAACATCTGTGAGATTAACTGAAGCTTCTGGATCAGAGAAGAAGCAAC
The DNA here is from genome assembly GCA_033239125.1 of Fagopyrum homotropicum. Classification (NCBI taxonomy): domain Eukaryota; kingdom Viridiplantae; phylum Streptophyta; class Magnoliopsida; order Caryophyllales; family Polygonaceae; genus Fagopyrum; species Fagopyrum homotropicum. The sequence goes on from BSWB01000005.1 coordinate 69,963,286, forward strand.
GGATTGAATCAGTTAGTGGAGAAGCAAAGATGATGAATGGTGAACCAAGTCAGATACCAGGACAACCAAGTGGTCCTTTGGCCATGGAGACGACTGGCACGGAACTACAATGTTTTAATTGCGGGAAGTTTGGACACCGGCGAGCTGTGTGCCCAAAGGCGCCCATAATATGCTTTACGTGTGGTAAAGCAGGGCATAGAGCGAAGTTTTGTCGACAAGGCAAGGCGTTGCCTTTACAAGTTCCCTCTCGGAATGAGATCATTCAAGGTGGACGACGAAGATCGAGTTACCCTTCAGTTGCACAGGTTGCAAGAATGGGACAATTATGTTACAATTGTGGCTATCCAGATCATTTGCGTTCTGAGTGCCCTTTGACACCGATAGCTTGTTTCATCTGTGGTGAACTAGGCCATCTGGCCCCTTTTTGTCAGCAAGGTAGTGTTTCTTCCCAGCAAGACATTCCTCTTTCCGGTGTTGAAAGAGTGGAAGTGGAGGCTATAGTGAGGACCTCAGTGATACTTGAGGAGCATAGATCCGAGATTGAGTGATGATATGTAGTGGAGCTACGGGAGTTAGCTGTTACAGTTACCATTCTCGTTAATGGTTTACCTAGTGGAGTTTTGTTTGTTATGAGGGCTATGCACTTCTTGTCTTTCGATGCATGCGTTAATGGTTGATCTTTGATATATATTAGAAGGTGGACTTTCCTTTACAGGATTACCAGTTAGGGGTCTGAGGTACCCGCGAGATATGTGTTTGTTCCCTTATTCCGGGACTTGTGTATGGCTTGTAGACTTCTTTGTCATGCCGTAGGTGCATGAAGAAGTCATTATGTGTATGGATTGGATGAATAGATATCATGCGGTGTTAGATATTAATAGTAAGGCTATTATAGTCTTTATTGAGATGGTAATTAGAGGTCTTCTAAGGTCAAGACCTTTGAAGAGACGGGTTTGTCAACAGGATTGTACGAGCAACGAGTTGATAGCATAGGGATGTGACGCCTTCTAGTGTTAATACCATGAAGGAGCGAGATAGTCCTACATTGGAAGGTATTCTAGTTGTTTATGAGTTTATAGACGTGTTACTGAACCGTCTAGTTGTCGCCTCAGCGGAGTGTGGACATTGTTATCGAGTTGAAGTATGATACAAGATTGAATGAGAAAGCCACACTATATGGTGCTTGTTGAGATATTGTACTGATAACTTGAAAAATTGATTGAAACGGGCTTCTTTTACCCTAGTGGGTTCCATGTTCCGTATTAACGACCTGATGAGTTAGCTTCAAGAAGCAATTGTGTTTTCAGGATTCCTTTGTGCTCAAGATATCTCTAGTCATGGATGAGAGTGCAGCATGTGTATGAGATAGCATCCCATACCCGTTATGGACACTACGAGTTTGTAGTGATGTCATTTGGGTGACGAATGTTTTAGTAGTTTTTATGGAGTTGATGAATAGTATCTTCATCGACTTCCTTGATTAGTTGGTGGTGGACTTCATGGATGACATGACGGTATACTCTCATAGCAGAGAATATTAGACCGATCGTCTGAGGACCGTTCTGCAGATTTCGAGAGATAGAGGGTTGTATGCTACGCTCTCTAAGTGTAAGTTGAGATGCCAGTGGTAGCCTTTTTAGGTCATGTTGTCTCCGCCAGTGGGATCATGGTTGACCTGGCGAGAATAAAGTATGTTGTAACATGGGAGATACTGATGAACATTAAGGAATACGTAGTTTTCTCGGCTCAGTCGATTGCTACCAATGCTTTGAGGAAGAATTTTATATGATTACGTTTTCATTTGCGAGTCTTTTGAGAAGACCGTACCGGTGTGATCTTCATGTCAGATTTCTATAGATCATAGAAATCTAAAGTATTTTTTATGCAACAGGGGTTTAATAACTGCCAGTGTTAAGAGCTTAAGTTGATCAAGACTTTGACTTGAAGATTCCATATCATTCAGAGAAGTTGAACGTTGTTGCCGATAACTTTAATGGAAAGACGCTCCAAGAGAAGATGATAGTGAGAATGATAGTTCAACCTCAACTTCAGAGAGATCTAGCTTGGCTAGAGTTGGACAATCAGTTCTTCGATGAGGATACCCAATTATACCTCAAAGGTTCTACCTGGTATGTTGGATGAGGTCCAACAGAAGTAGGAGACCTGCCTGGCCTTGACAAGGTTTAGAGAAAGGATGTCTCGTACTGAGGCACCATAGTTCTCCATGGGAGTAGATGTACTGATGAAGAGTCGTGACCACTTTTGTTTACCTGTTGATGCAGATGGAGACATAGAATATTATGGTATACCCACTGTATGCCTTATTCAGTACATTCAGGTACGAGTAAGATGTACCACGAGATGAGACGATTATATTGTATGAAGCCGATATAACCAGATTTGTGATACAGTGTGTGACCTGTTAGCAGGTCTAGATAGAGTATTTCCGATCTAGAGATAAGCCCCACCCACTACCAGTGCAGTAGTAGAATTTGGGAGGACATCTCTATGGACTTTTTTTTTATAGGATTGTGACCCAGTAGAAGATTTATGTTATCTGGATTGTTGGTAACAAATTAATGAAACCGGCACGTTTCATTTCTATCAGAAGGACGTGGCTAGTGAATGAATTGGCTGAGGAGTACACTAGACACATAGTGAGACTCCATGGTATACCGAGAACGATCATTTCTGATCGAGATGGATGTTTTTACTTTGAGATTTTAGGCAGCAGATTCAGACTGCTTTGGGGACAAGTCTATACCTCATGACTACACTTCACCCCCAAACAGATGGTCAGTTAGAGAGGATCATCTAGATCTTAAAGATCTATTATAAGTTGTAAGTCGAATGGGAAACGTGGATTGTTATATTACCTTCCATTAATGAGTTTATGATATAACAATAAAGGACGTGCATCTTTCTGGGATGGCCCTATGAGGCAATATATATAGACATAGATGTCGTATATCCTTATGCTAGAAGTGATCTAGCAGTAGTAGTGGAATAATACCTGACCAGATTCAGGATTTTATAGTTCAAGTAACGTTGATTGAAGGAAGAATGCTGGTTGTACAGAGTCGCCAGATATTATATGTAGACAAGAGGCGTTAACCTCTAAAGTTCAAGCGAGAGTTCATGTCCGGCAGTAAGTATCTTAGCTGCGAGACGTTACACGTATTAATATGGAAAGGGAACTGAGTTTCCAATATGATGGTTTATTTGAGATCGACCACTATGCAGAAGGTAGCATGATGTTTAGCTTTGCCTATGAAATTAGAGGATATCCACCCGGTGTTTCATATGTCTCAAATGAAGAAGTATATACCAGACTCGAGACACCTTGTGAGTTACGATGATTTGATGGTTGAGTTCAACCATATTTTTGTTGAGCATTCGATTAAATTCTTGGAATGAGATATGAAATGCTTGCATTCGAAAGACATTCTCATATTGAGGATATGATGGTCGAGATGAAGACCGGAATAGGCTATGTGAGAGACTGAGGATAGTGTCCTGAGGAACTATCCACAATATATGTTGGGACATACCCATTTATGGGAGCACGAGTATATCTTAGTGCTATCTTGATAAATGTTGTGCTTATGTGCTTATATGCCTTGATGTGTTATTCCATGCTAGTTGTGATGTGATTTATGATCTTAGTAGATCTTGATGTGCTAGCGTGATGTATGTTATAGCTAGAGATGATTACTTCCTTCACGCTACCCGAGTATGATTATATTTATAGATGGAGATGGTTCTTTCCTTCATACTATTTGAGTGGGATTAGGATTCAGCTGGAGATGGTTATTTCCTCCATGCTACCTTGATGGACATAGTTCAGTGGAGATGTGATTCCTCCATGCGATATATATGTTTATGGGTTGGCTAGAGATGTATTTCCTCTATGCCTGTGATATGTTTTGACTAGAGATGTGCTTCCTCTACGCCTTGTGATGTGGTATGGCGAGAGACGTGATTCCTCTACGCCTGTGGGTAGCGTTATGGCCATGTTTCCTGGAGATGATGATTCCTCCATGTTTATACTTGAGGTTATAGATTGTTATAGGTTGTGATCTTTTGAACGGAGATGTGATACCTCCGATAGAAAGAGTGAGAGTTATACCTCGGCGTATGGGTCCGAGAGGATTTGAGAATTGTTCAAGTTTCGGGACGAAAATTTTTTTTAAGGGGTGTGTGATGTAATAGCTAGGATTTAGAATTCTAATTAATGTTGATTAACTTAATCGTTGATAGTAATTGACACATAACTCGCGAAGATTGCGTAAGTAATGAGTATGAGTCCCACCGTTATGTTTCTGGCGTAATTTTGGACGTTTGGGGAAATTTTCACTTTTTCCCCGGGTAATTATTTTTACCTTCCGGTGTTATTTGGAGTATTTGGGAGCTCCAATTAATAAAAATGCAGTTGAGAGAAATGATCAGGACATCGGAGATGTCCTAGATATGAAATAATATAAAAAGACGATACGGACAAAAGAGTCGTTAAATCGATTCTTAGCGGTTAAGAAATGTGGCTTAGGAATACCCATTTTACGAGATAATTATGGATTAATTATCCCGATAATATTCCGAAATTTCTATTCCAATTTGGTAAAGATTTGAAGACCGAAAATTATAACCGCGTTTTAATTAAATGTTTTGAATAAACATTATTATTATTAATTATATATATATATATATATATATATATATATATATATATATATATATATATATATATATATATATATATATATATATCTATTAACTATGTAATGAATAATGACGGATGCCTTCTTCACTTATACATATGTATACAATACATTATAAATATATATTTATTATAAAAATAATAAAAGTACACTTTACCTAGCCTTGATATATATTATATATATATATAGTTAGTGTAAAGAGGCGGCTGGCCACATTTATCTCCAACCTCCAATTTCACTTGTGATTTACAGAGAGAGAGAGCCGAACGGACTGAGTAAACCTTCGACCCATACTCAAACTCCCACAAACGTTCCATATTTGATCCATTTTCAAATCTGATTGTACCAACGAGTCCCTTATCTTGTCCTCTACATCGTGGTACAAATCTATTTTTCGTTTGTTTGCTTTTTGGTAAAGCTTCCGTTTACCGCTATCGGAACGCCGACGGACCACCGCAAGTCATCAAATGTAAGGTTTCATACCGTGCTCTTACTCCCCGTATCGCCAGGAGTCCGTACCTTCTTCTGGATCGTATATCGGGTTAGTAACGAATAAGTTATGAATTTATTCGTTTTCCGTATTGCGGGTTAGTATAAAATTGACCTTAAGTTAAAATGGATAATCGGAAATTTCATTATGTTCGTTACATTATTCTGGTAATTATGGGATTTTTAGTTTGATGATGATATCATGAGTTGGATATATGCCCTGATGTGGCTTTTAGGTTTAGCATGTTATACGAGGTTATAGGATGTATATGATCCCTATGGATCCCTTTGGGTCTAGGTGTGACCCTTTGCTTGATAAGAGATGTGACATCTCTTTATACCTTGTTTATAGGCTGTGTTATCCCTCCAGTGTAGAGGTGATCGTGGTTGAGTTCGATCGAGGTTGAGGTAAGTCCGTAGGACTTACTTAGCTATCATCCATATATTGGGTGTTTGCATGAGTGGTGTGTGCAATATATGTTTGCTATGATAGCATGACCTATGTTCTATTGACTGCCCCACTGCGTGACTGTGATAACCTTTCCCTTTCATCCCGCAATCCACTCCCATAGGGTAATTTGCAGGAGTCTTGGAGGTTCTCTGATGTCGGGCCAGACTGGTTTACAGGAAGGGCGCAATCCACTCCCATAGGGTACACGGATTGTGTGACCGATACTCGTACAGCTGGACATTGCACTCAGAGGCGGGGATGTATCGGTCCTCGTGTCACATACTTTCATCTATCTATATATATACGGTTTTTGAGTGAATGATTATTATATAAAGATAATAAATGGGTAAATGTGTGATAGCATGCTGATGTGTTTATCTTTCATGATTGTGCTTGTGCTTATGTATTACCTCATATATGTATGGTTAGCTAACGGTTTTATACCGTGTTGTAGATGTTTACAGGTTATGCGCTACTGGGTGATCTGGCAGGGTGACAAGCCGAGGAGCCTCGTACATTAGGTTGTTGGTTTGGGTTTGTTGTGTTCCCCTCCTGCGTGAGGATGATGTCTTGTTTTCCCTCCCGTGTGAGGATGTTGTTTATACTCGGCTATGTTGTCTTTACCTTTATGTTGTACTGTTTATGTCGTTTTATGTATTTGTTTTATATATGTCAGTGCCATGTTGTAAGGTCCAGTGAACTTGTTGTCAGGCTAGGGTCAGGATCCATTGTGAGATCCTAGCCCAATGTGGCATCCCGAGTCCCGTGGATTCGGGGTATTACATAATCAAGTCCCAAAATATAGACTATAATACATGCTATCAAAATACCCCATACTTGTCCCTTGCTTGTCCACAAGCAAGCTCCAAATCTTAAGTACAAGATAGAATGGATTATAAGTCATAAAGATCAATTAAAAGCAATTTCAAAACATTTTTGGTGGCATGCTCCACTCATAGATCACTCTAAGAGAATGCTTCATGGTAAATAAAATCAAAATATGATCAAAACATTTTATAAATATAAGAAAGTTATTCATCTTTGCATAAAATCATAGAATGCATAATAAATCATATTTATCGAAATCAATTATGTATAATCCAATTTAAACCACCAAGTCAATCAACAAGATCGAGGTCTCAAGGGCTTCCAAAAGAGGTCAAGAAACGTGTCAGGGTGGGATGTATATAGGATATGTGGTGCTAGAATCCGGGAAAAGGATCTTACTTCACTTTCTTTGAAACTCAACATCTTCCACCAATAAACTTTGCTTATTTTTACTTTACTTGGACAGAGGTGCACAATAACTGAAGCCTAGAAAATTAGCAATCATCAATTTCTCTATATGCCTCAAACCCATGATGCACATACCATGACCTGTTAGGAATATCGCTCAATCCGACTTTGGCAAGACACAAACACCCGGCTATGTGAATGGTGTCGAGTTACTTATCATCATGATTGACTTCCCCAAACCTATTTGTTTCTTTCTAAATCTTTTAGCTAACATCTCAACTTCACCTTCACTTGCTTTCACTTGCTTGCTTCCAAATTCCCGGAGAGGTAAAGAGAGGCAAATATGTATATGAGGGGCTAAAGCATGACCAAGAAGAAGAAGAAAAGAGAATGAATTGCCTTAATCATCCCAGGAAGAATGTGATAGAACTTATCATGTGGTGTCAACCTTCAAATTCAACATAATTTTGATAAAAACAAAGTATTAAACATGCCAAAACTTCAAACAAAGCATTTTGCAACTTAAACATTTCATAAAACCTTTCGAGCATATAAAGATTTCAAAACCAATCTGCAAACAGAATCATCACTGAGGTCATATCCAGAAAAGAAGCACAAAACGTTTTGAAAAATCTCTCAGTTAAGCCACCTCGGTCGAGGTGTTCTAAGTCATCCGAGGTGCTTTACCTCGTTTGGCCAGAACCATCCCGGTCGAGGTCATAAAAAAAGTTTTTCTTAAACCAGTTTTTGACGTTTTTCAAACAAAAACCTGTATGTATGCATGTAATGGCAGATAAACACATGAAGCAATAATAAGATCATAAATATTCAAATAGAGTCATACAATCATACACACGCAATCAAATAAGTACATCCACATACCCCATACTTGGGACACATTGTCCCAATGGGTCAAATAAGAGTCAAGTAAAACATGAAACTCACCGGACCTACCCGAACTGCATAATAATTAAAGAAAAGGAATCCATGCAAGCTCTAGTCCTGATCCGCTGGTGGTAGTGGATATGGGATGAAGGGATGCTGAGATGGGTCAAATGGATAACCCATCGTGTGCTGAAACTGGATCTCCATCATCCTCTGTTGGTAGTGATGACTCTCTCTAAGCTCCATAACCTCCACTGTCAGGGCTTCGTAAGAGTCGATCATCTGGTCTATCAGCTCATCAATCCGTCGGTGAGCTACTAGATCTTTCTGTCAGCGGACTCTACGCCGGGAAGGTCGTGATGGTGCTGCTGCCTCCTCCTCTGTAGCCTCGTCATCTAGATCGACAACTGGCACACTAGGACTGGCGGTATCAGAACCGGTCTCCATGGCAGCTCCGCCATCAACGTACTCCTCCTCCTCCTCGGCTGGTGCAGCATCTCTAGCATCCTGTAAGGGAAGCCAAGCAGAAGACTAGTACTATGAATCGAAAACTGTGAGCTGATCTGACCATAGGATACCCTGAGGAGTAGTCTGCTCCCAAGGCATGGCTACGTATGGTGTAGTAAGGCCACGAGGAACCAGAATCCGCCTCGTGATCATCTCCTGAAGTCCTAGCGGCTTCGCAACCGCTACCAATGTACAAGCACTCAAATTTAGACCCATGGCTGTAGCAATATGGGTCACCAGCCCTCCACAGCAGATGTCTCCCTTGGACTTGCCCTTGATACGGTGCAAGTCCTCAACCAGCATGCCTCCAAAGTCAGGCACTCCACCAGTCACCATGCAAAACAGACTCATCAACTCTCCATGTCTGATCTTCTAGGCGTCTCACTACGCGCCAGAAGAGTCTCACTGAAAATACGGTGGGCAAGACGGAAAGCTAAGTGAAAAATAATGCGCTCCATAATGTCTCCAGGTCTCCATCTGTCACTGTGCTCCACCACATGGGCTATTTGCCCCCAGAACCGTCAAGCCACTGCTCAGGATGGAAAGTCAGTCACGGTGGGAGTCAGGAAGCCAAACACCTCTCGGAACTGGTCCATCGGCACAATGTAGTTCCGGTTCAGCAACCGGTACTTGATGTTGTTCCTCTCTGGCATGTGAGTGACGGAACTCACAAACTCCATGGGCGGCTCTAGGTGGCTGGAGCTCGGATCCCCATAAAATCCTCCAGCCCTACCATAGATATCATCTTCTTCAAGTCCTCCGCCACGTGGAGGAACTCGATGGCTGAGACATCTAAGAATCGTAGGGCAACTATGGGACGCCCGCAAATACGATCGAAGTCCGCCTGGTGACGCTCATGAATTACCGGTATAGAAGGGCGAGAAGAAGGGGAAGAACCACTGGGAGCATCTCTCGAAACAAGCTGATGATCAGAATGGGTACTCATTGTTGTTGACAGAAGGTCACCTCGGTTTGTCTGGCAAGCTGAAGAACACCTCGGCCGAGACACAACTCGACTGGACCGAGGCGATGTGCTGTGCGATTTCCACTCTTTGATTTTCAGTTCTTTTCCCCCAAAATCACTACCAATTGCTTCCTATGAGGTACTTATACTCTTTTCAGCAATAATAGATGGCAACCAAACCCAAATTTCTCCTAAATAAGCAAAGAGGGGGAAGTTAGGGTTTTCGGTAATTTACCCTAGATTACGCAGATTCGAGGCGTTTATCTTGCAGTTTGTTGCTTGCAATCCGATCCTCTTGCTTTTCTTGGTGAAATCGGAGTAGAAATCGTGGAAAACGAGTGAAAAACGAGGAAACGAGGTGAATGGTGCGCCGCGGTCGAGTAGAGGGTGAGAGGGAAAAATGAGAAATCTGTTTCGTCTTTTATACCCCTCGTTGAATTTGGTATCACCTCGGTCGAGGTGGTCCCGACCGGACTGAGGTGGCTGACTGTATTGTCAGACCTAGTCGCCTCGGTTGTCCAAGGACATCTCGGTCGAGGTGCTGTGACAGCAACCGAGATGTGTCTCAGTCAAACTCCGTCTTCTCAATTTTTCGAACTTTTGTCCTTCCTGTGGAGCTTCTGAGTTGTAATCCTTCTTTAGAGAGTACCTGGTTTTGTGTCTAGGACGCCAAAAACAAAACAAAGCAAAGCAAAAGCAAACTATCTAAAACTAAGCTATAAAAGGGAAAAGAAAACAATATCTTGGGTTGCCTTCCAAGAAGCGCTTGATTTAAGGTCGCTAGGTGGACCGTACCGCATCTCTAAACATGCTGCAAGGTGTCCTCACCCCATACTTCAACTTCATCATGGGGTGAGATAAAGAAGTCTATCAAACGTTCCAACAAATGCAAGTGCTCGTCGGGGAATGAGTCATCTATGGGTAGGTCGTCCTTTTCGCATGAGGAGGGAGGTACCCGACAGAGGTGATCCGCAACGGAATTCTCGGATCCCTTCTTATCGCGAATCTCTAGATCAAACTCTTGAAGCAAGAGAATCCATCGAATAAGACGCGGCTTCGCATCCTTCTTAGCAAGCAAGTAACGAATAGCTGCATGATCAATGTAAACAATAACTTTCGCTCCTACTAAGTAAGAGCAAAACTTCTCAAAAGCATATACAACCGCCAAAAGCTCCTTTTCGGCGGTGGCGTAGTTTAGTTGAGCTTCGTCTAGCGTCTTGCTAGCATAGTAAATGGTGTTGGTCCGGCATCCTTCTTTTGTCCAAGTACAGCTCCTACGGCTACATCACTCGCATCACACATGATCTCAAAGGGCAAAGTCCAGTCGGGAGGTTGAATGATGGGAGCAGAAATCAACGCTTCCTTTATTTTGTAAAATGCATCAAGGCATTCCTGCGAAAACTCAAAAACAACATCCTTATTCAAGAATTTAGTGAGTGGTAAATCTTTGAAAAATCCTTGATGAACCTCCTGTAAAAACCTACATGCCCGAGAAAACTCCGCACAACCTTAACAGAACAAGGGGGAGGAAGTTTCTCAATAGTCTCGATCTTAGCTTGATCGACCTCAATACCTCGGTTAGAAACGAGGTGTCCTAGCACAATTCCTTCACTAACCATAAAGTGACACTTCTTCCAATTTAAAACGAGATTAGTGTCTTCACAATGTTGTAACACTAGAGAAAGGTTAGATAAGCAATTATCAAAAGAGGAACCATATACCGAAAATTCATCCATGAATACCTCCATGACTTCCTCTATGTACTCGGAAAAGATAGCCATCATACAGCGCTGGAAGGTAGCGGGTGCATTACATAATCCAAATGGCATCCTCCTATAAGCGAACGTCCCCCATGGACAAGTGAAAGTGGTCTTCTCTTGATCATCCGGATGGATAGGAATCTGAAAGAAGCCACTATAACCATCTAAATAACAAAAATGGGAATGCTGAGCTAACCATTCGAGCATTTGGTCGATGAAGGGAAGTGGAAAATGGTCCTTCCGAGTGGCCACGTTCAGCTTCCTATAATCGATGTACATCCTCCAGTCCGTTTCGGTCCTAGTTGGAATCAACTCGTTGTTCTTATTCGTCACAACGGTCATCCCTCCTTTCTTCGGAACTACATGCACTGGGCTCACCCACTTGCTATCCGAGATAGGAAATACCTGCATCCAACAACTTAAGAATCTCTTTCTTCACAACCTCTTTCATGATCGGATTTAACTGTCTTTGAGGTTCCCGTGAAGTCTTATGATCGTCTTCCATTAGTATTCTATGCATGCAGAAAGAAGGCTTAATACCAATAAGATCATCAATACTATATCCCAAAGCCTTTTAATGTTTTCTCAGGACATGCATTAGTTTAGACAATTCAGTTTCGGAAAGGGAAGCACTTACGATAACGGGATATGTAGAATCCGGTCCAAGAAAAACATACCTTAAGTGACTTGGAAGCGGTTTAAGCTCCACAACTGGGGGTGCTTTCTGAGGGGGATCCTTGCTTCCTCCTTCCAGTAGAGTAGAATTAGATCGAAGAACTAGACTTTCAAAAGTCTCAGTTGACATCATCTCGCTTGTAACCTTGGTTGAGGTGCTACCTAAGTTGAGATGTTAATGAATAAACTACACATTAACAACCTTATCTTCACCGGCTTGGGCTCTCCAAGTCCGATTCTCTCACATAACTCCAGCGGGATGATACTCACGCTGGCTCCTAGATCACACAAAGCCTCACAAGTTACATCCCCAACTTGAATGGGAATACAAAAGAGGTCCTTCAATTGCTTCACATCATTTTTAAGGGATATGAGTTGATTATCATTTGATGGAGTGTCTTGGAAACTAACTCTCTTAGCTCCATTTTCGGCTCCTTGATGTGAGTACTTCTCCATATGCAAAGCTTGCTTTTCAATGAACTCCCAAGCTTCGTCTATCGGCATATCCATGAATGTGCCGACGGAAAGTAGTTGAAAATTTAATTAAGTAGCTCCATCCAATCCCTTTAAGTATATCTCTAGCAACTCTATCTTTGGAATCCCATGATGTGGGCAATCCAATAAAACATCCTTGAATCTCTCCCATGACTTGGACAAACTCTCCTTGTCCTTCATGATGAATGCATTAATCTCCCCTCTCATTTCAGCGGTCTTGGAGGGAGGAAAGAACTTCGTTAGAAACTCCGTCGTCATCTCTTCCCAATTGTTGATCTTTCCGGGTGGAAGAGATTGATACCAAGTAAGCGCCCTGTCCTTCAAAGAAAAGTAGAAAGGCCTTAGCTTGTAGTTGTTGTTTTCCAGCCTTGAAGGTCTCAAGGTCTCCATCAGAATCTCGTAGTTTTGCAAATGCTGATGCGGAGACTCCCTCTCTAAACCTCCAAACTGGCATTGGCGGATCATGGATAGAACTTGCGGTCGAAGTTCGTAATCATACTCAGCTGGATCACCTAGGTTGACTCCTGGACGCCTCACTTGCTGATTAGGGTCCATCCTCTGTCCTAGAGTTTGTGGAACTCTAGCAAAAAGAACATCTTGGACAGACATCCGAGGTGGATGTATCTCGGCCGGGGCAACATGGACTGGGTCTTGCCTCGGTCGAGGATCTAGGATCGGTCGAGGAAGAAACTGGGCCCTTAGATCGGCCATATCTGCTTCGATCTCTGCAGTTCTTGTGCGAGTCTGCTCTATTTCTCGCTACAGTTCTTCCTTATTGAGGCGTAGCTGTTCCAATCACTACTACAAAAAGGGGATTATAACCGGGCGTTTGAAAGAATATACACCGGACGCCCACCGGGTTAAAGGTTAAGGCGATATTTTATCCACCAACTTTATAACCCGGGCGTTTGTTAAAACAAATCCGGGTTATTTTTTCTCCTTTGATTTTGGTACAAACGATGCCAACCGGGATATATTCTATCAAATAACCCGAAAAAATTGTACCCGGGGTATTTGATAATGTCACATAACTGGATACGGACCGGGTTATATGATGCCGTTTATTTTAATAATAAATAACCGGATATTGGGAAGCGGGTTATCTGAAACCAACAAATAACCCGGAGGGTAAGATCCAGGTGATTCGACTATGTGACGACCAAATAATCCTGACAATGAAGATCCGTGTTATTAGGTAAAAAATATATTACGAGACCATTGTAAAGAATTTAACCCGGATTCTGTACGTATTTCATGGATTTTACAAATTGTACCTGTCCCAAATGCAAAAAAAAAAACAAAAAAATTGAAGCAACCAATTCCTTTCACAAACATGATTCAAAGTCATGTACTTAATTCAAAACATCATCATTTTGTGATCACCAATATCACATCTGAAGATAACCAATATCACAAACATGATTCAATGTCATGTTCTTAAACTAAATGTCACCAAGTATATAAATATTTAAATGTTCACAATCTTCAAAAGATATTTTCATCGTTCTAGCATGCAATGCACATCAACTAGAAGATAACCGCTGATGAAATATGCACTATTTTTGCTGGAGAGGTCATGAAGCCTTACAATAGATCAAGTTTTCAAGGCCGTCACCTTCACTGCTTTGAAACTTCTTGTGCTGCAATGGCTATCACATGGGGAGTAAAGCCGGCACCAGTTACATTGGTCATCCAGTTACCTACCAGGAAAAATGAAACAACATATGAGTCATCTTCATTAGAAAGCACATACATAAGTATAAGCTTGCCAGCCAAATGATATAATATATATCTATAACCCAAGTGTTGTGGGAATTTCTCAAACATAATTCTACTGACATGTGTTTTAATAAGCTTAATGACAACATCTTTTGGCATGCATGGTATTATGATCGAAGATATTAGCATTTCTATCATGCCAAATGTGATAAATAGTAGTATTGAGTGTTAACACCTTAATCTTGTGCCTCCATTTCTTCTTGTTGCCCTCCTTCCTTAGCCATTTATTCCCACTCTTGATTGTGGTCATTTTTTAACTTCATGCCAGTGTTAATACCTTAAGCGTGTGACCTAGTAAAGCGCTTGATTGCTTACTGCATGAGTAACTATTGTATTCTCCTGTGCAGATTTTTTACCGCCTACAAAGCTTATGTGAAATGTTGCCTCCTCATCCATATAACCAACAACAGTTGCTTCACTACTACTCTCCTGCATAATCTCCTCGTACTCTTTTGTATTCTCCTGCGCAGATTCTCGCTCTGGCGTGAACTCTATGCAGCTTCAGCCGCAACGATCTGGATATCCCTGATGTCACCAAATGCTGGAATACCCAGCCTTGTTGCATAATCTGCCAAGTTGAGACATGTCATCCTGCCCTTGAGTGCTAACACAGCAACGTCGTCGGCCCGTGCTGCCATCTCAGCAGTTGGGTAAGTCCCTAGCCATATCCTAGTCTTATTGTTGGGTGCCCGTACCGCAAACACCCACCTGTTTTTTAAAAAATAATATGTTAGTTTGCATTATCTATACATGGGAAAGAAAGTGCAAAAAAGGTTCTAGTACTAAGTTGGGATATAATCTCCTAACTATAAACATTATCATGTATAAAATAATTCATCACCTGTTCACTAGTACAAAAATAGGCTCTCTCAAGGGTTTTTTATTAAAGGGGAAGGCGGTTTTTGCTTCCCCTTTATACGTCTCCCTGATAGATATTTCTCAGGGGTTATTTTTAACCCCTGAAGAATAAGTGGTAAGGATGACAGTTTTTAAAAAAAGTCCTGAGAGATATTTCACAGGGGTTTTTAATAAACTGCCGAAAAACGTTTCTCGAGGTTCTTTAAAAGCCCCGAGAGACTTCATAAGCAGAGACTGAGCTTGTTGGTAGGCAGACCATGGTAGACATCTAGGAGTGAAGTGAGTGAATTCATTTGTATATATCAGAAGCAGGGCAAAGCTCAGATTTCATAATATAAGTTTTGAGGCTATATTTTGTTAATGTTCATAAAGAAATCCCATGCACTTGTTAGAAACTAACCTTCATGTATGGACAGGTTGCACATCCTTCGTGGAGGGAACACCCTTTCCCCACTTGCAACTCCAGGTACATCAGAAAGATTCACGAATAATTTGTCTTACTTGATATAGAGTCAGATAATACATGAAAGGCTATCTCTACATCAAGAGAACATGCTTCCTGTTATTACAAAACAATAGACACATGATCATGATGAAATAAGTTTACTATATAAAGTTCTTTTTTTTTTTTGCATTGAGTACCTAATCCAACATCATTACAGATTAAAAACTAACCTGCGAGATTCAAATTGATATCCAACCGATGAGGCTGAGCACATCTTCTACTCCCGTCGCCTGCATATCATGGAAGACGAAAACAATTACACTAATTTTGTTAAGCTTATACTACTATTTACTTCCAATTAAGTATTAAGAGTGATAAAACAATTAGAGATAGCCAATTTTCTTTGCATTTTTTGCAGTATTTCTAGGCTCCCTATGTTCCTATTATAAAACTTTTGACATTAGATGGATCAATATGAATAAAGAGCTAATTAACCATGTCAGTAACAAAGTTATTATCTGCAAATGGATGGTGAAGACTGAATAGTAACCAAATCACAACATCTATGATTTACTATGAAGATGACAATGAATATTCTCTTATAATAAAACTGTTCTTACAAGATAAGAATGTAGTCAACACAAGAGCATAATTTTTAGTCACAAAAATGACTATCATAATATCTTCATGATGGAAATCAATCTCTCTAGACTTGGATCAAGTTAGCAGAAGCCTATCTTGCCTATATGTATCAAAGTAAACGAGCATAGAAGGCATGCCCGGAACCTGAGTTGATATCAACATTCATGTCATATGAAAGCTAAATTTGACCAAGAAAATAGCCTGGATTGAGCATGCTGATGACAGGAACCATGAATACTCTTTGCTCGGATCAATATTAGTACTAGGGTCCTGCTCATTGGACTTCACACATTTAAATCTGATGCTCAAACCTGCAGATCGATGGTTGAAGTGTTTCTTACCTGTTAAACCTAATGCCAGAACAAATTGCAATCTGCAGCCATAGTCGCCGATTCTTTGCAGTTTAAACCTAATTGCACTCTGCAGCCCAAGGAGAACGAACTCCAATTGCAGCCTTGCGACAGGTCGAGGCCGCCGTTGCAACTGAACCCTTGAGTTTTAGCTAGCCGTCGTTGCTATCTCCTAATTGCAATCTGCAAGGCGCCCAACGAGAGAGAATTGCAAATGAATTGCCATCGATCTACAACCCAAGGAGATACTCGATCTAGCTGTTGTCGATTCTTTCTCCTCTCTATTTGTGTTGGTCGATTTTTTGGAGTTGAAGATGGGCGCTTGAAGCTTTTGAGTTTTGAAGGTGGATAGACAGAGGTACGGTATAGGCGCTCGCCTATAAGATAAAAATAGGGCAAACTGTTTACGGCGGTTTATTTATTTAACTAGAGAAAGTAATAGATTACAAGATTTTACGAGATTTTATTTAAAGGGTTTTTTAAATAAAATCCATGAGAGTATATTTAAAATTTTAAAAAATATATATAATATGTTTACAACGATCATTCTAAAAAGTTTCTAGAGTGTTGTCATATTACAAGGGTTTTTATTAATCCTTGAGAAATTACTCCTGAGAGAGACTATTTTTGTACTAGTAGATGTTGTTCCTCCTTCTAACCCCAAGGTACACTGGGTGCCTTGTATCCTTGAATTTCTTCCTTCTAGCTCGCTTCTTTGGGTTGCTCGAAGCCAATAATACCTCCTCATTTGAATTACAAGTTTTCTGATCAAGAGACACCGTAGTTGACAAGTAATCCTGCACCTAGTTATTGATGTAAATCACCATATTTTCAGCTTTTGAAATCTTACACTGTATCTCTGATGACCCCAAGAGTCGATTGAAGTGTCGCACGAGTTTTTGCTTCTAGTCTGTGTTTAGTTGTGATTGTGTTTAGTGTGTGTTTATAATGAAAGCTAAGTAGGATGACAATAGCTTAGTAGGAAGGTGTATATATAGCAAAACAAAAGGAGTAATAGTTAAGAGAAAGCAGTTGGAAGATATTCTTATGTTTAGTGTGTGTTTGTAACGGTTGGATGTTTCTTGCTAACACATTCAACAGAATTTCAGTTCCGATGATCATCATCCCATAAGGTTTGATATACTAGTTTTCTTTTCTTTTTGTTAACAAGAACTTCTCATGTTTGGGATCAAGTTCAAATATGCAGAAACTGCAGCTTTCCTATCACATAATAAATTTGGTATATGGTTTTTGAAGAAACAACAAGGAATAGACCTGAAGATCGAGATTAAACGGCTACATGACTTTGTTATCTTCTTACTGATCCTCAAGATTGTAGTGTAAGTCAAGAACAAAATAACTAGTGTCATCAGTATTCATAAACAAGATTGTAATGGCCGAACGAAATTGAGCAACTGCAGCCACAATCATCAAATCTTTGCGATTTAAAGCTAATTACACTCTGCATCCAACGAGAATAAATTCCAATTGAAACCTTGCGACAGGTCGAGGCCGTCGTTACAATTGAACCCTGAGTTGTAGCTTCTTTCTCATAACTGCAATATGTAGCCACCTAGCGAGATAAAGCGATAGATAGAGGCCGGTATAGGCGCTTGAAGCTTTGAGATGAAGGCGATTGTTTCTCCCTTACCTAGCCGGTCCGGCGCGAGAAGTGGAGAGGAGAAGAGGCAATGCGGTCCGACGTGAGAGTTATTGCAGGTTGTGTCCGGCCTGGTGCAGCAGCGTCGTCTCCCCAAAACAACGGTTGAAGGAGAAGGGGAAAAGGGATAGCAGGCATTGGTAAGGAATGAAAAAGGAGATGGGTGGCTGAGGTTTCAAGAGGGTAGAACAACTTGCCCTAAGAAGCCCAAAACGTTTACCGTATTCCCATATTTTGATGGCCCTAGTGGGCTTGTCTAGATGGCCCCGCTAGCCTGTCATATTGACGGAATTTACGAAATAAGCATCACGTAAAAGTCCAAACCGATCGAATTACGATTTGACTCGTAATCTAAGGAAAATAAAATTTTCGGGTATTACAGGCTTCCTGATGAGGCTAGGGCGTCTAGAACAATATCCAATTTTGGTGTGAAAATTTTCGTGTAAATTGGTAGGAATTTTATTGTTTAGGTGGGAAAAATAGTAATAGTGAAGCAAGCCAAATATTCCGGGCGTTTTGTTGAATTTACAAATTTAACCTAATATATAACCCAGTGATGAAAATAACCGTGTTATATATGTTTTATATAACCCGGATATAACAATGTTCGAGTTATTTACATACCTCTTGCTTAAATTTACATAACTTTATAACTAGGGTATTACAGCATCCGTGTTATTATAGGTTTCCAAATTAAATTTTTTAAAAATCTGATTTTATACCTCGTGATTTATAAGCCCGGGATATATTTTAAGGGTTATAAACACATTTTTGTAGTAGTGAATGCCTCCTTTAATTCGGCCTCAAGATTGCGATTGTCTTGATTGGCCATCTTAGCTTCTTTCAATCGTCGCTTGTATGTCTTTTCTGGTTCTGGATTGTAAGGAACGATTTCCTTTCTAGCACGGATTCTTCACATAAACCTAAGAAAAAGATCCTGTGAAAACACTCAAGAAGAGTGGTTAATAGCAACAAGGGCAATTGCCCCGAAAGACTACCGCAACCGGCTCAGTCTAGACCAAGTCCCCAACAACGGCGCCAAAACTTTGTTCTTTGGCAAAAATCTGTTCCGTTTCCGGAACGAGAACTTCGTATGTACCTAAGAACACAAATCTGCAAGAACACTTAAGTAGAAAAATTAGTAGCAAAAGCAGGAACAGTCCCCGGCAACGGCGCCAAAAACTTGTTCGCTCCAAAAGGTGTGTGCAAGCTTTAAATTTATAACCCAAGAAGTATGCTTGAACAAAGATGCGAACCCGCAGTCTACGGGTCAATTGTAATAAAAAGCAAGAATTCCAAGGGTCGATCACAAGGACTTAGGTGAAACAAAGCACAAAATAGGTTGTCAAGTGTTGCAATTAACCAAAAGCAATTAAAGTAATCAAAGATGATATAATAGTCAAGTAAGGGGAAATGCGGATTCTAGGGATTAAAGCATCTAGTTGTGGTTCCAACTCAAGATCTCAAAGGATAATGCGGATAAAGCTGAGGTTTGCAAAGGGAAGGTGTTTCTAAGGTGCGAATAGATTACCGGGTAAGTCTCACTACTCACTATCTCAAACCAAAACTCCTATTACCAGGTAAGTCTCAAGGTACTAAGGAAAGGAACTATAATCTCAAACCAACACACTACCCAAGGGAATAGAATCAACCTTTACCGGGTAAGTCTCAGGCTAACTCACAAAAATGGGATGAAGGCACACTCAAACCCCAATAAAGGATAAACCTTTATTACCTACACTTATGATCATGGGTAAACAAGCAAAGGAATTACCGGGTAAGTCTCATCCTAGGCTTGCATTGAACCGGTAAAGGTATAATAAGGATAGGATTTGGCAAACTAGAACACTTAACTCTCAGTTTCGGATCAGAAAAGGTCTACTGAGTGAGGTATTCTAGGGTTAAGGTTAAAGACTCGAGCTTTTAGGGTCCTGTTGGGATTAAGATCATTCTATCATCGTCTTTACCACAACTTTCAGCCAATCACGCTAGATTTGCATATGAAACTTAGCCAACAATCATCATGATAACAATAATCAAATATATGGAAAGGGAATCAATATTTGAACAAGGAAACCTTAAGAAAAAGGTCTCAATAACTGAATCAAATAACAATAAATCAGCGTTCCTTAAATCACAAATCAGTTAAGACAACAAACCAAAAAGGGAATCTAAGAAAGTCTTACAAACTCCCTCAAAAGCTAACTCCAAACTATGAATCCTTCCTTCCTTGATCTTCAATCCTTCAATCCTTCCTTCAAACCATCAGAAAATACTCCAGAAATCTCCCTAATCGGGTGTATAGAAGATCCGACTATATGAGGATGGCTGAATTGTGGAAAATCCAACCCTTTATATAGGAGAATTATCTTCCAAAGATAATAATATCTTAAAAAGATAATTTCCTATAAAATATATCCATATCTCAAAAATAGATTTCCCAAAAATATTATCTTCCTTCCAGAAATCCAGCCCAAAAATAAAGATATCTTCTTTCCAAAAATAAAAGATCTCAGCCAAACATATATATCTCGCCGGCGGCAAGGTGTTCTCCTCGGTCGGGACGCTCCTCAAGATCACCTCGGTCGAGGTGATACTGTTGCTGACCGAGGTGAATCTCCACTGAATGTGAAATCTCTCAAATCTGGTCCAAAGTAAATCTTCTTAATCATTTCCATGCTTCCTGAGTTCTTCTTTAAGCTCTAGAATGTAGCTCCAATGACTCCTTAGCTTCTTAGCTCCATTTTAATCCAAAAAGTGCCATTTTACCTACATTTACAATGAAACTAGGTATAGACCTCGATTCCCGTAAAGGTAGATGAAACAACAATATAATCACATGATATACATCCATACATGCAGATTATTAAAGATAAAACGTCTAAACAAGTCCCAAAATATAGACTATAATACATGCTATCAACAAGTTGGGCTCTTCCAACATATGAAAGGGACTTCGAACTCCATGACTGAATACATCTCGTGATCTTATGGATCAAGGGCACATAATCAGTGATTGCCAGCCGCCTGCTCCCGATCGGCACCCCAAGGTATAGGAAGGGAAGGGATCTAACAACCATGCTAGTGAGATTAACCGCTCTATCCTTCTCAATATTGTGCATCCCACCAGTGTAAAGTTGGGACTTCACAGGGTTAGTTACAAGTCCAGAGGCATTACCAAACTGATCAAGTGTATCTTTAAGGATCTTGATGGACTGGATATCCCCACGACAAAGTAGCAGGAGGTCATCAACAAAAGACAAGTGTGTGATGATGGAAAAGAACATCTAGGGTGGTAGTTGAACTCTAGGTTGGAGGTACTAGTCTGAATCATTCTGGATAAAAATTCCATGGCAATAACAAATAGAGGTGGAGATAGTGGGCATCCTTGCCTCAGCCCACGACAACCCAAGAAGTGACCCTGGAGGTAACCGTTTATGTTGACAAAGAATGATGCAGTAGTGATACATTCCTTGATCAACCTAATGAAATGCGTCGGGAAGCCCATTTTTTGGAGACAGTGTAGGATGAACTCATGGCTCACAGTTTCAAACGCTTTCGAAATGTTGACCTTCATTGCAGGTCTTGGGAAGATATGTTTTCTTCCGTACTTGTGGAGCATTGTTACGCTCAGGATGTGACACGCAATGGGTTTTAAATTTATATTCTCGTTATATTTATCCTAACTCCTAGCGAACCCGCAGTGTACGGGACGTTTGTAGTAGGGATAGTATTCCGAGGTCGAACACAAAGACTGAGGTGAGATTGATTCGATTTATGATTAAGTCTAGTGAAGATCTAGGTTAAGAAAAGAGAAAGAAATAAAGAAATGAAAATCTCAATTGTTTTTGGTTGGTTTTTCGGTGATCAATCAAAGATCACAAATCATGCGAAATGTAATAATCAACTAAGCTAACAAATCAACGCAAACAAACAAGCAAAGATACGAGATATAGATCAAAGATAGAAAAGAAGATTCTAGGGGTTAGAAGTTCCGGTTATGGCATAGGACTCAAGCTATCTATTCTTTCCTTGGATTAACTATGATATGTTGGGATTAAGCGTTTCTAGATTGGGATCAATCACCGGGTAGGTCTCATGGTCCACTAGGCCATCCCTAAAGTCTCATCACCGGGTAAGTCTCTAAGAACCCAAGGGAAGGAATTCTACACAAACCGGATTGTTACCTAGAGATCTAACCTATCCTTACCGGGTAAGTCTCGGAAGGGTTAGTCCTAAACAACCATCCTAGCACACTTAATCCAATGGCGGCTTATGAGGCTCACCACTACCTAGGGTTTGTCATCTTTGAGATCTAAGAGCAAGGATTACCGGATAAGTTTGTCCTAACACTTAGTTGCTAACACTAGGTCACCCTAGGATAGATTGGCTCAACAAACACTTAGGATTTCAACATTCTAACAATCTAAGACTAGATCCATCGAACCAAGTAGGATCACGGTTTGTTCTACCTTTCCACGGCCGTGGTTTGGTAAGAACTGGACGTGATTCCTAACAGAAACTACGTTCATGCACACAAGTCATCCAAAGGTAAATCTAAGTCCATCCTATCATAGCCCTAGCCATAACCATCCTTTCCTTACCCTAGAACCACATCTGTTTAGCCTAAAACATTCATAATAGAAATCGAAACAATCAAACATAAAATCATGGCATCCATTTGCAAGATAATGAAGAGAAAGAGATGAACAAGTGAACTAAAACAAAACCAAGCTGAAAATGGAATTAGAATAACTCACAATCCTTCTTAAAGAAGGTTCAAATGGTTCATATAACTCTAGAAATTGGATCCGAAATTCTTCACTACAAAAACTCTCTAGGTCTATCAATGGTGTGCCTTCTTCTTCTCCAACCAAGCTCTTCTCCAATGGTAGCCTTCTTCTACCTCCTTCCAAAGGATCTTCTTGTTGAGAGAATATTTTTGTTAGAGGATAGTGGATAATGGAGAGCTGCTCCAAGATGATTCTCTCAGCCAATGCAGGACCACTTTTATACTACAACTTTGCAAGAGCTGGCCAAGAGATCGTGGCACAGCTGTCACGAAAACCTGGCAAAATCCACGGTTGAAACCACGGCCGTGGAGTGCCAGTAGACCGTGATTTTGTGCTTCAGCTTTGCCTTTGATCATTAAGCTTCGATTTGGTGCATGGCTTGTGTTGGCAAGGTTCCATGAGTCCTCCCTAGCCTTTAGCTTGCATCCTAATGAGTCCGAGGGTGTGTCATCTTGATAAACGATCCTCAAACGTATCGTTTTAGCTGCTAAATCTCCCAAAACACCTACAAAGCAATGCACAAGTCCGTGTAGACGTCTATCTCGACAAAATACGTGAATTGAGCGCAAACGTCGTGAACTAGTGCTAAACCATGCATGAATGAGCGGGAAATCTATCTAAATGATTATCTAAACCTAAGTCATAAATCGTGTTATCAAAAATACCCCATACTTAAGGTTTTCTCGTCCCCGAGCAAATTCTCAACTATAGACTACGAGATAACATGATTTATGTATGCAGAAATATGTTAAAATCTTTTTGGTTTTGTGCTTCTACTATTGGATCACCTTCAAAGTCATGTTTCATGGCAAAGGATAATAAATGAAGGCATGAAAAGACAATTGTACTTAGCTCGAAAGCATGCATGAAATGTAAAAATGAAGAAGCCAAGAAGATCAAGAGCATATCCAATCTAGATTACTAAGTCTTACAAACATGCAAATAGGTCATAAGGTCTTGTGAAATAAAAGGCTAAGAAACGTTGTGATTAGGTGGGGATTTTTCTAGGTTATGTGATGCTAATCCGGGAATGGAACTAACTCCACAATCTTGTCCTCGATCAACTTCCCTCAAGTGTATATTTTTCTCTATCTTTTCTTTTTCTTTTCTTTTTCTTTTTCTTTTCTTTTTCTTTCACTTATTTTTGAGACAATGGCATTGGTGTACAAAAGCCGAAACCTTGGTGATTAGCCGTCCTCGGGCTTTTTCTTATTTTTCGAGGTGCATCCACACCGGGCACACATACCAAAGCTCGTTAGGACTATTGGTTTATTTGACTTTGGCAAGGCACCAACACCCGATTATGTGAAGTGTACCGAGTTACTTGTCATTTAAGCCAACGTCCCCAAGCCTATATTTTTGGCTACACTTTCACAACAAATTCAGCATTTTATGCATGATATTCTTTCATCAACATCTTCATCCCATACTTGCTTTTCATACACATCAACACACTATCATGCTCCTATTCCCGGATGGGTCAAAAGAGGTCAAATTATATCCATTGAGGTGCTCAAACAATCATGATTAAGATGAGAAGTAGAGAAAGATGAATTGCCTCATTCATTCCTAGATGGTATGCAAGAACTAGCATGTAATTTCGACTTTCAATACTCAATCCACCCTAGGCAAACATGATGATCACAAATCATCCATGGATTTCAAAAGAAGTACTTCAAGTCCACATATGCATTCATCAATTTAACACATAAGGCCATCAATAGCCAATCCACAAGACAAGATTCATCATTAGGGTCATATCCAAGCCTAGAAAGCACAAATTTTTTTAAATTTTCTGAATTTTTATGGGATTTTCGAGATGGATATATACAATGCAAGACATGTGAAAATATTAAACTACCCTAGATGCTCATCATGCAAAGGATTATGCAAACCCCACCCCATACTTAGAAACACATTGTCCCCAATGTGTAAATGAAGTAAAGAAGAGTGAAAGAAGGTTCTCACAATGTAAAAGTGGTTTGCTATGGTATTTGGGATTCTCAAGTGAATTGATGTTGGATGATCCTATCAACCATGGTAGAGAGCTCTAAGTATTCATCAAAGCGTCGGGACCCGCGCTAGGCACCGCTAGCCGTCCAAGTTCCGCGTACGCTCCACCCATAATTGATGAGGGGTTCATCATCATCATTCTCATGCCAAGCAAGGCTTCCAATGCTACTAAGGTTCTAGCACACACAAAGCACACAAAACACAACCAAAAACAGAAAAATCTAAACAAAAACAAAACAAGAAAGGGAAAATGTTACCAATGGATTGCCTCCCACCAAGCACTTCTTTAAGGTCATTAGCTTGACCAAACTCGGGGGCGTCTACTCAAGGTAAAGTGGGGAAATCATATCCACCGGAGCTCCCGGGATATACTTCTTCAACCGGTGCCCATTCACCTTAAAGTTTTCACAATGCTCCCCTCCTATCTCAATAGCTCCATGGGGAAAGATCTTCTTCACCACATATGGCCCGGTCCATCTTGATTTGAGCTTTCCGGGAAAGAGCCGCAACCTTGAGTTGAAGAGAAGGACAAGGTCTCCTTCACTCAACTCCTTGGGGATGATCCTCTTGTCATGCCACCGCTTGGTCCTCTCCTTGTAGATCCGGGCATTCTCGTATGCATCCAAACGGATCTTCTCAAGTGCGTTCATATCAAGCAACCTCTTTTCTCCGGCCTCTTTGAGATCAAAATTTAGCCACTTGATGGCCCAATGTGCTCTATGCTCTATTTCTACCGGAAGGTGGCAAGATTTGCCATAGACCAACTTGTAGGGAGTGGTGCCGATTGGTGTCTTGAAAGCGGTCCTATATGCCCACAAGGCATCATTGAGCTTCATAGCCCAATCTTTTCTAGTTCTAGATACCGTCTTCTCGAGAATGGCCTTTATCTCCCGGTTGGAGATTTCCACTTGGCCACTAGTTTGGGGATGGTAAGGTGTTGCCACCTTATGAGTCACCCCATACTTAGCCAAAAGTGCCCCAAAGTTCCTATTGGTGAAGTGCTTCCCTCCATCACTTATGATCACCCTTGGTGTTCCAAACCTAGGAAAGATCACTCGGTTGAAGAACCGCACCACAACCTTGGCGTCATTTGTAGGAGAGGCGATTGCCTCTACCCATCTCGAAACATAGTCAACCGCCAATAGGATGTAGAGGTTGCCACATGAACAAGGGAATGGTCCCATGAAGTCCACACCCCACACATCAAAAATTTCCACTTCTTGTATGTTGTTCAAAGGCATCTCATTCCTCCTTGAGATGTTGCCCGTCCTTTGGCAAGCATCACAAGCTACCACAAAGCTTTGCACATCCTTGAACAAACTTGGCCAAAAGAAGCCCGATTGCAACACCTTTGCACATGTCTTGTGGGAGCTAGCATGCCCTCCACTTGGCAAGGAATGACAATGGCGGATCACACTCTCCACCTCATCCTCCGGTATGCATCTTCTAAACATTCCATCCGGCTCTCTCTTGAACAAAAGTGGCTCGCTCCAATAGTAATGCCTCACATCTTTGAAGAACTTCTTCCTTTGGGCATATGTCAAACCGGGAGGCACTTCCTCACACACTAAGTAGTTCACAATGTCGGCAAACCATGGCTCGCTTCCTTTAGACACTTGGAACAAGCATTCCTCCACCATTTGCAATTGCTCATCCCGGAATGAGACGTCAATCGGGATGTCATCTCTTTCAAGCTCCAATGGTGGGAGTCTACTAAGGTGATCCGCCACTGAGTTCTCGGATCCCCTCTTGTCCCGGATTTCCAAATCAAACTCTTGAAGAAGAAGGATCCACCGAATCAACCTAGGTTTGGCATCCTTCTTTGTAAGGAGGTAACGGATCGCATCATGATCGGTATAAACAATGACCTTCGCTCCAACAAGATACGAGCGGAACTTCTCAAATGCATACACAACCGCTAGCAACTCTTTCTCGGTGGTAGCATAATTGAGTTGGTCATCATCTAGCGTCTTGCTAGCATAATAAATAGCATGAGTGCGCCCATCTTTCCTTTGCCCCAAAACAGCCCCAACGGCTACATCGCTTGCATCACACATGATCTCAAACGGTAAACTCCAATCCGGAGGTTGCATGATAGGTGCGGAGATCAAGGCATTCTTCAACCTACAAAAAGCCTCAAGACAATCTTTGGAAAAGACAAAATCAACATCCTTCATTAGTAGGTTAGTAAGAGGCTTAGAAATTTTAGAGAAGTCTTGAATAAACCTTCGGTAAAAACCGGCATGCCCTAAGAAACTCCTTACCCCCTTCACCGAGGTAGGTGGTGGCAACTTCTGTATCGTTTCAATTTTTTCCCTATCAACCTCAATGCCACGATTGGACACCAAGTGTCCCAACACAATACCTTCACTTACCATGAAGTGGCATTTTTCCCAATTCAAGACAAGATTTGTCTCCTCACATCTTTGCAATACTAATGACAAGTTAGCCAAGCAATTATCAAAGGAAGAACCATAAACAGAGAAATCATCCATGAATACTTCCATGATATTTTCAATGTATTCCGAAAAGATAGCCATCATACACCTTTGGAAGGTGGCGGGTGCATTACACAACCCAAATGGCATTCTCCTATATGCAAAAGTTCCCCATGGACATGTAAATGTCGTTTTCTCTTGGTCATCGGGGTGGATAGGGATTTGGAAGAATCCACTATAGCCATCTAAGTAGCAAAAATGAGAATGTTGGGCTAACCTTTCTAGCATTTGGTCAATGAAGGGGAGAGGGAAGTGATCTTTCCTAGAGGCCATGTTCAACTTCCTATAGTCAATGCACATTCTCCACCCCGTAACCGTCCTAGTTGGGATTAATTCATTGTTCTCATTAGTCACTACGGTCATCCCACCCTTCTTAGGAACTACATGAACGGGACTAACCCACTTACTATCCGAGATAGGGTAGATAATTCCCGCATCTAGCAACTTAATGATCTCCTTTTTGACTACCTCTTTCATTATAGGATTCAATCTCCTTTGATGTTCAATAGAGGGTTTATGATTATCTTCCATCATTATCTTATGCATGCATAAAGAAGGCTTAATGCCAACCAAATCATCAATAGTATAGCCAATGGCTTTCCTATGCAATCTTAGCTCATGCAACAACTTAGCAAGTTCATCATCACTCAAGCATGCATTCACAATCACCGGATATGTAGAATTATCACCAAGGAAAGCATACTTTAAATGAGAGGGGAGGGGTTTGAGTTCAAGTTTAGGAGGACCTTTATTGAGTGTAGACGATCCAAATAAGGTTGGATGAGATGAATCCAAAGCAAATGAAGACCCTTCAAGGCTCCTTGAAGATTGATCATCAATAAGGTCTGATTCAGGTGAAACCACGGCCACATCCACGGTTTGATCCAAGTCCATGGCCGTGGAAGCTGCCAAGCCTGCTTCTCGGAGTTGTCCAGAGAGTTCTATGGCTGTGGAACATAGATCTAGACCGTGGAACCTACAGGTGTTCAACACTTCTTCGTGGCCTTCAATTTGAGCCCTTGTCTCCTCTTCTAATGCTTCTAAGGTCTTGATCTCTTCATTGCAAGCCTTCTCAACACCTTCCTCCATCATACTTAAGGTAAGAACCTTCTCCAAGGGGTCCTTGATCAAGATTGAGCTCACAACTTCTCTAGACTCTTCTTGCTCGACTATGTTGAAGACATCCTCATCAAGGGTTGGCCCTTTCATCATTGTGGATAATTTGAACTTGATGTTCTCTTCTCCAATGTTGAAGGAGAGAGTCCCATTCTTGCAATCCACTAGGCATCCGAAGGTGGCTAGGAAAGGTCTTCCTAAGATGATGGGAACCGGATAGTCCGCCGGAATATCCAAGACAACAAAATCGATTGGCACATAGAATCCTCCTAGTTGCACCGGGATGTCTTCTGAGATCCCAACCGGGTGAGTGATAGAGCGGTCCGCCATATAGAGGGTCATCTTGACCGGTTTCGGCTCTCCTAGCCCAACCTTGTTGCAAAGTGCAAGCGGTATGATGCTTACACTTGCCCCAAGATCACAAAGGGCTTCATACTTCACATCTCCCACTCCAATTGGGACACAAAAGGAACCCGGATCTCTTAGCTTGGGAGGCATCTCCTCCTTCATTGTTTGGATCAATTCCGAGGATCTCTTGGTCATCCTTATCTCCCCATACTCCTCCAACTTCCTTTTGTTGGAGAGTATCTCTTTCAAGAACTTGCCATATGCCGGCATTCCTAAAATAGCATCCATGAACGGAATGTTAATATGTAATTTTGACATTAGTTCAAGGAACTTACCAAAGTGATTGTCCAAGCGAGTTCTTGCTCGTGATTGAGGGAACGGTAGTGGTGGTTTGTATGGAGGCGGTGCCACATATGTTGGCTCAACATCCTTGCTCTTGCCTCCATCTCTTTGCAAAGTCTCTTCCTCTATCACCACTTGTTTCCCTTTAGCATTGTCCTTTGGTAAAGGATCTTTCATGCTCAACCCACTCCTTGTTGTGATAGCCAACACTTGGCCTCTTGGGTTGTCTTCGGTCCTTCCGGGAAGCTTTCCCGGATCTCTATGGGCTTCACCCGCCTTTTGGAACACTTGTACTTCAAACACTTTTTGAGCTTTAGAAATTGAAGTCACGGTGCTCTCAAGACCACTCAACCTTCCAAGCAATTGCTCAAACATCATTTCGGTTCTATCCTTTGGAGGTTGAGTAAATCCGGGTGGAGGTTCTTGTGAAGCTTTTGGTGGTGGAGTTGTGCTTGTGGAGCCGGGAGGGTTCAAGGCTCCTTCCGGGTTAGAGTAGGAAAACCCGGGATGGTTGTGGTTGGGCCGGTAATTGTTAAATTGCCGGTTGTTGTTGAAGTTCCTTGGGCCTTGATAATTGTTGTAGTTGCCCCTTCCCATGTAATTCACATCCTCCTCCTTGAAAGATAAGTTAGCTTGTGGAAGCACTTGAGGAGTTGCTTGATTCTTCAAAGTTGTGGCACACAACTCCCTCAAGGACTTTAGCTCGTTGTTGATGGCGTCAAGCTTGAAATTGCTCATGGTGACTTCACTCACCTCATATGCTCCCGCCTTTCTCCCTTCACTCTTCCTATGGGAGTACTTCTCAATTACTAGAGCTTGCTTCTCCACAAACTCCCAAGCTTCATCTACATGCTTCTCCATGAAAGTCCCACCGGAAAGAGATTGGAGCTTGAATTGGCTATCTTCATCAAGTCCTTTGAAGTAGATCTCCAATAGCTCAATTTTCGGTATGCCATGGTGTGGACAATCTAGGAGAAGGTCTTTGAATCTCTCCCAAGATTTGAACAAACTCTCTCTATCCTTCATCACGAAGGCATTGATCTTCCCTCTTAATTCGGTAGTCTTGGAAGGTGGGAAGAACTTAGTCAAAAACTCGGTTGTCATCTCCTCCCAAGTACCAACTCGCCTTTGTGGAATAGATTGATACCAAGCCAAGGCTTTATCCTTAAGAGAGAAGGAAAAAGCCCTAAGCTTATGGTTGTTGCTCTCCAATCTTGGCGGTCTAAGAGTCTCCATCAAGATCTCATAATTCATCGTGTTGATGAGGAGACTCTCCTTCCATCCCTCCAAATTGATTATGCCGGATCATTTGTAGAACTTGAGGGCGGAGTTCGTAATCATGGGCTGCGGGATCTCCTAAGTTCACACCCGGACGGTGTGCTCTTTGTGCCGGATCCATACGTTGCCCCAACGTTTGTGGCTCTTCCATAGCAATGGGCACAACCCTAATATTTACCGCCGCCGGCTGTGGTTGTGGTGGAGGTGGAGGAGGTTGTTGACGGTTAAGCTCCCTTTGCACAAGAGCTTGCCTAATCTCCTCAATCTCCCTCCTAGTTGCCTCTTGCCTCTCATTGGCAAGTCTCCTTTCATTCTCCAAAGCTTCATCCCTTATCCTAATTTGCTCTAAAGCCTCATCCAATTCAGCTTGGAGATCTCTTCCGGCCATCTCTTTTCCCCTTTTAATGCTCTTGGATCTAAATCTAAGAGTTTTCTCCGGTTCGGGATCGAATGGAGCTAAATCCTTGCCACGAGATCTTCGCATACACCTAAAGAGTGAGATGTCCTGAAAAGCAAAGACACAAACCAAAAAGAGATCAAAAGCAACAAGAAAGATCTACACTATAAATAATCACAAAAAGACTCAATCTAGACCTAGTCCCCGGCAACGGCGCCAAAAACTTGTTACGCTCAGGATGTGACACGCAATGGGTTTTAAATTTATATTCTCGTTATATTTATCCTAACTCCTAGCGAACCCGCAGTGTACGGGACGTTTGTAGTAGGGATAGTATTCCGAGGTCGAACACAAAGACTCAGGTGAGATTGATTCGATTTATGATTAAGTCTAGTGAAGATCTAGGTTAAGAAAAGAGAAAGAAATAAAGAAATGAAAATCTCAATTGTTTTTGGTTGGTTTTTCGGTGATCAATCAAAGATCACAAATCATGTGAAATGTAATAATCAACTAAGCTAACAAATCAACGCAAACAAACAAGCAAAGATACGAGATATAGATCAAAGATAGAAAAGCGAATTCTAGGGGTTAGAAGTTCCGGTTATGGCATAGGACTCAAGCTATCTATTCTTTCCTTGGATTAACTATGATATGTTGGGATTAAGAGTTTCTAGATTGGGATCAATCACCGGGTAGGTCTCATGGTCCACTAGGCCATCCCTAAAGTCTCATCACCGGGTAAGTCTCTAAGAACCCAAGGGAAGGAATTCTACACAAACCGGATTGTTACCTAGAGATCTAACCTATCCTTACCGGGTAAGTCTCGGAAGGGTTAGTCCTAAACAACCATCCTAGCACACTTAATCCAATGGCGGCTTATGAGGCTCACCACTACCTAGGGTTTGTCATCTTTGAGATCTAAGAGCAAGGATTACCGGATAAGTCTCTCCTAACACTTAGTTGCTAACACTAGGTCACCCTAGGATAGATTGGCTCAACAAACACTTAGGATTTCAACATTCTAACAATCTAAGACTAGATCCATCCAACCAAGTAGGATCACGGTTTGTTCTACCTTTCCACGGCCGTGGTTTGGTAAGAACTGGACGTGATTTCTAACAGAAACTACGTTCATGCACACAAGTCATCCAAAGGTAAATCTAAGTCCATCCTATCATAGCCCTAGCCATAACCATCCTTTCCTTACCCTAGAACCACATCTATTTAGCCTAAAACATTCATAATAGAAATCAAAACAATCAAACATAAAATCATGGCATCCATTTGCAAGATAATGAAGAGAAAGAGATGAACAAGTGAACTAAAACAAAACCAAGCTGAAAATGGAATTAGAATAACTCACAATCCTTCTTAAAGAAGGTTCAAATGGTTCATATAACTCTTGAAATTGGATCCGAAATTCTTCACTACAAAAAATCTCTAGGTCTATCAATGGTGTGCCTTCTTCTTCTCCAACCAAGCTCTTCTCCAATGGTAGCCTTCTTCTACCTCCTTCTTCCAAAGGATCTTCTTGTTGAGAGAATATTTTTGTTAGAGGATAGTGGATAATGGAGAGCTGCTCCAAGATGAATCTCTCAGCCAATGCAGGACCACTTTTATACTACAACTTTGCAAGAGCTGACCAAGAGATCGTGGCACAGCTGTCACGAAAACCTGGCAAAATCCACGGTTGAAACCACGGCCGTGGAGTGCCAGTAGACCGTGATTTTGTGCTTCAGCTTTGCCTTTGATCATTAAGCTTCGATTTGGTGCATGTCTTGTGTTGGCAAGGTTCCATGAGTCCTCCCTAGCCTTTAGCTTGCATCCTAATGAGTCCGAGGGTGTGTCATCTTGATAAACGATCCTCAAACGTATCGTTTTAGCTCCTAAATCTCCCAAAACACCTACAAAGCAATGCACAAGTCCGTGTAGACGTCTATCTCGACAAAATACGTGAATTGAGCGCAAACGTCGTGAACTAGTGCTAAACCATGCATGAATGAGCGGGAAATCTATCTAAATGATTATCTAAACCTAAGTCATAAATCGTGTTATCAAGCATTTCTTGACAGAGCAGTACATTATGTTTGATTGAACGCTTGGATACGAATGCACTTTGGTTGAAGCTGATGAGACTCGGGAGGACAGTGTTGAGGCGCTTCGAGAGAATCTTTGAGATGGTCTTGTATATAGTGTTGTAACATGAAATGGGCCTGTAATCTGATGGAGCAAGAGGGAAATCACGTTTAGCAATTAAGGAAAAAGAAGCATGGTTAACCTGCTTAAGCATTCGACCGTTGGTGAAAAAATCCAGGATCGCTTCAGTGAAATCTTTGTGAACGATACTCCAAGAAGATTTGAATAAGAGAGAACTAAATCCATCCGGCCCAGGCGCCTTATTATTCCCTATGTTGAAAATGGCAGTCTTGATCTCCTCTGGAGTAACCATCACGCTCAGAGTTGCAACGTCCTCCGGGTTTAGGATGGGAAGGCTTATATTAGGGAAAAGAGGGCGAGGGGCTTGGGTCTGCAGGTTAAAGACTTGGCTAAAGTGTCTCACCAAGGTGTTGTGAATGATATTCGGGTCATAGGACATCGTCCCATCGCAGGTTCTAATTGTAGTGATATGATTTGCACACCTTCGATTCTTAATGCTCCGAAAGAAGAAGGAAGACCATTGGTCGCCATGAGTAATCCAGTTAGCCTTGGAAAGCTGAGCCAACGTGGTTTGTAGATCTTTATAGCTATTATTCAGTGCAAGCGAGCGCCTCCTCTCCTCATCTTGTCTCACCAAGATCTTCTTGATTGTTGCTTCAGCTAATATGACATTATTGTCGAAGGCAGGAGCATTTCGAGATAGAAAGTACGTAGTAATCGAGAAAGCAAACACCTTGATCTTGCTTCGAGAACCGGCATGAGAAGAAAGGTGGTCATGGGTCTCGACTAAGGCTGTCCAAACGGTCCGGTTCAGACGTTTCGCTGCTATGTGAAAGGGTCCATGGACTGGACATGACCGAACCGTTACGGTCCGGTCCTCCACGGTCCGGTCGAATATGGTCCGATCCAAACCGTTTTATTTTTTTTAATTAAAAAATAAAAAAGTATATATTTTTTGTATGGAATAAATCCGGTCCGGTCCGGATTTGAACCGGACCGGACCCGGCTAGACGCTCTTACTGTTCAATAATAATTAAAGGGTAAATTAACGGACCGGACCAAACCGGAACATTACACTCCAGGACCGGACCGGACCGGACCGGACGAGCCGTAATATCAGGGACCAGACCGGAACGTAATATTAGGGACCAGACCGAATATTTACTATTATGTTCCAGGATCGAACCGAACCGCAATTTCTGGTCCGGTTTTTTGGTCCAGTCTGAACACGTGCAACCCTAATCTCGACAACATGCCCCCACCATCTACATTTTAGGTCTATATTTTGGAAGGCAAGTCTATCTCGAGTGGCAGACCTCCCAACATGGTAAGCCACAATATCAAAGAATAAAATAATGGTTTGGAGTATTATGGTTGACCCATACAATCTTATGTCACCTAACTTTCTCATAGCGAGTCTGAAAGAAGTGATATGCATTACTGACCTTGAACTTCTCATCAACGCACCATGACCCAAGCAGGATCTGGAGGCCATCATCACTATTAGTTTTTGCTCTAACCATGTCCCTTGCAAGTAGGATATTCCTTATAAGGCCCGAGTCCTTTTTGTGAACAACCCAATCCATGAGATTTTTGACTTCCGAAGAGTGATGATGGATGTGTGCAAAATTATTTGCACATAAAGGCTTGGCTCCAAGATCTTAGGTCAAGAAAATTTAGTCCACCTTCATATTTGGGTACACAAACACAATTCCAAGCAACCTGACCCTTTTCCAAAGGAAATTTAGACAAACGCAATTACCATAGGTGGGATGGCCATGAGTGAGAGCCAAAAGCTTAACTCCTTAGAGGATCGTTTTGATGAGTTCAAGTCTCCCGGCATAAGATAGATTCTTCATATATGCTGCACTATTATGTTACCAATTTTATCAATCAATGAGGAGAAGTGTACAACTCGTAGTTAGTGTGGTGCAATCAGGATGCCAAGATACTCTAACGGCAAGACACCCACTTCAAACCCCGTACGAGTAAATAAATAAGATAAATAAAATATGGGTTTTAGCTTATGAGAGTTCGGGTGTGTTTAGTAAAATTAAATAACATTCAGATATAGGATTGTGTAGATCCAAATCGGACTGAATTCGACCCAATCCCGATTTGGGTGTATGGTGATTTTCGGTTCTATTCAAAGACTGAAAAAACCGGCAACCCGGTCCGACCAGAAATTAAATAAAAAGAAATTAAAAACTAAGAAAAGATGTTAGTCAAACCGAAATTCTTGTTTGATCCCCAGCCCGGGTTCTCTAAAAATTCCATTTCTTCGGACACTAGATAACCCATTATGGATTTCTAAAATTTATGGCACATTCGCTCTAAAGTGTGTGTGCAAATAAGTCTTAAATTTATATCAAGAATAAAAGCAAAAGCACACCCTTAGTGTACGGATCAATCGCAGTATAAGAAAATATTACAGGGTCGATCACAAGGACTTGGTGAAATCAAGTGGTAAGGAAATCCAGTTTAGACAAATTGCAAATAAAAGACAAATAACGAGTTTGTATGCAAGAATTGGGAAAACGCAAATTCTAGAGATCAAAGTATCCAATTGTGGTTTTCGATTTAAGACTTCTAAAGATCTATGGACATAGATGCGATTGCAAAGCAAATATGTTTCTAAGACATAATAGCTTACGTCGAGGTTTCACTATCCACTAATCCCAACCCAAAGACTCTAAATAAAGGGTGTTGAGTCCTCTATGGGATAGAGATCTAAGGAAAGGAACTATACTCTCAAACCAAATACTCAACCTAAAAGAATAGAACTAACCATCTCATGTTAACTCACAAAGATAAGAGATTGGCACACTCAAACCTTTATAGAGGGTGTTGAGTCCTCTACTACCTAGAACTCATCATCGTTGGCAACCAAGCAAGGGAATCATTGGGTAAGTCTCTTCCCACGCACGGATATAGGTTAGAAAGGTTCAACAAGACTAGGGTTTAAGCAATCTTTATCTTTGGTTTAAGGATAAATCATTAAAGGTACGACAGAAGGAAAATCGGTCTGTTCTTCATTGCAAATCGGTCGATCTTCCTCAAAAACAATCCAATTTTTCTTCTTTGCAAAGGTAAAATTCAACTCTCAGGGTCCAATCTCGACATGAGGTTCATTCTATCATCATCTTAACCACAACCTTCAACCAATCACCCTAGAATCGCAAGGGTTTTAGCCAACGACACACATTGTTAGAATCAAGATAGATATTGAATCAAGAAAACGTTGAATCTTGAATAAAAACAAACAAATCCTTAACAAAGGTTCACAGTCTCTGAAAACTAAGCAAAGTAATAAAAACTCCAAAACTTGTGTTCACAATGACAAAGATAAAAACTAGAAAAACCTTAAAGACTTCACTTTCTCTTTAATCTTCAATCTTGAATCTTCGAATATGTTTCTCCTTCTCCTTCCTAGGGTTTCTTCAATGCTTTAGAATGTAATTGGGTGCTGTATGATGTTGAAAGACGTCCCTTATTTATAGAAGAAAACTAGGGTTGAAATTCTTATCTTTTAAAGACGTTCTTGATAGAAATCGATCGAACACGATAAAGATTGGGTGATCTAGTAAAAATCGGCCGATTTTCTTATAAGATAGACCGATTTTTCTTCTCTGCAACGTGTTATCTTTTAAGCTCCGTCTTCTATCTTTCTTTATGGTTTCTTCTCGTATATTTTCCTATCTTTTAGACTCCTTCCTGATCCATTATGATGCTTAGCCCGGTATTGATCCATTTCCGCATCCAAACTACATCATTTTGCGTGAAATTACATCAAGAACTCGTGTAGGCCGAATATAGACTTAAAGACACATGGATCCCATCAAATGTATGCAAAACTTTGGTGAAATACTTGCAATATGCATGAATATGATAGCATATAATTCATGTCATCAAAATACCCCATACTTGCCTCTTGCTTGTCCCCAAGCAAGGTTAAAATCTAGCATACAAGATGTCATGGATTATATGATGCTTAAAAACAAAAACTCTTTTTGGAATGTGCTTCTAATTATGGATCATCCTCAAAGTGATGTTTCAAGGCATAGGAAGACAATGTATGTATCAATAGAATCATAGCATGAAAAGACAAAGCACTTTATCCAAGAGCATATATGAAATGTATGGTAAAGATGTAGAAACAATCAAGAGAAAATAAATCTAAACCATTAAGGCTTAAACATGTACATAAAGGTCTCAAGGACTTTAAATGTAAGAGGCCAAAGAAACGTGTTAAGGGTGGAAATGTATAGGATATGTGGTGCAAAATCCAGGAAAAAGGAAAGTAACTACGCAACATAACTTCTTCATAACCACCGAAAATAAGCGACTTCACTTCATAATAATTTTTCAATTTTTACTTTCACTTGAGAAAATGGACAGAGGTGCACAATAACCGAAGCCTTGGAGATTAGCTAGCCTCAATTTCTCGAGGTGCCTCAAACCGTGATGCACATACCATGACTTGTTAGAACTATCACTAAATCCGACTTTGGAAAGACACAAAAACTCGGCTATGTGAATGGTGCCGAGTTACTCATCATCATTATTGACGTCCCCAAACCTATTTTCTATACTTAACCTCACTTCGCTTTCAATTCAACTTTACAACGATTTACACTCCACACACTAGCATGCTTTCTAACTCCCGGAAAGGTAAAAGGGAAGACAAATAATATGTATGAGGTGCTAAAAGTGAATAAAAAGATAAAAGAAAAGAAAGTGAATTGCCTTAATCAGTCCAATATGATATATAAGAACTTAGTAAGCGGTTTTTGACCATTATTTCTCAATCTCATCAAAACATAAATAACATACAAATCATACATAAATTTAAATAAAGTATTTAAGTCCACATATGCCAATATTCAATCTCAACATTCAATCATCCTCTTGCCAATTCACATACACAATTATCATCATTGATATCATATCCGTTTTTAGAAGCACAAAAATGTTAAAATTTTTCAATTTTTTTTTGGATTTTTCGAAAGTAGATGAAATGCAATGCAATGCCATAATCAAAACATGTGACAAGAGTACAAACCGAAATTGAAAGTGCAATGCAAATAAAAGAAACGTGTGACATATGAAATAATATTACAAGTACCCTTACCCCATACTTAAAACTCACATTGTCCCCAATGTGAAGAATCAAGTACAAGATGGAGAAAAATCCTTGCAATGTAAAATGGCGAGTCTATCACTCCTCTGATGGTGATAGTGGAGGATGCCGCGGATATCTCTGAGCCATCGGATCATAGAACACTCCAAAAGT
The DNA here is from genome assembly GCA_033239125.1 of Fagopyrum homotropicum. Classification (NCBI taxonomy): domain Eukaryota; kingdom Viridiplantae; phylum Streptophyta; class Magnoliopsida; order Caryophyllales; family Polygonaceae; genus Fagopyrum; species Fagopyrum homotropicum. The sequence continues at coordinate 70,001,435 of BSWB01000005.1, forward strand.
CGGAAAAATATCGATCGTCCCACTGCCCACCATATACGGAATGTTGTGGTCGAACCTCATCACGAAAATCATGAAACTCAGTGCGGAGACCTTGATAGTCGGTACGAAGACCTTGACAGTTGGTACGCAAGCCCTCAATGCTAGATGTCAAAGCTTGCAGTTGCGAAGAGAACCTTGAATAGTCGACTCTACGCCAGCTCCCGTGCCGGGGTGCATGTGAGACCAAATGTCGTGGTGGTCTCATCGGCATCCCTTGATGTCTAGGAAACCCATCGGTTCTCTAAGCTACATGCTCATTCTCCGTAGCCTCATCTTCGTCCCCTGGAATTCTGCCCGGCCATGCACCATGCATATTAGTGTCCATGGCATCTATATCTCGAGCACTGTATGCATCGCTCTCAAATCAACCGTAGCATCGGTTGCTATGATCTCATCATCATTAGCAACATAGCCCTCAACGGCCTCATATCCCTCAACAACAAAGTCCTCAACATCATCTGAACCATCTGAGAACTCAAATCCATCCCTCCAGTAATGCTAATTCCTAATAGTGTACTCACCTTTCCACAAGATCTCCCTCTGGTTCCTAAGCTAAGGCATGACCACATAAGGAGTGCCAAGCCCTCTCGGAACTATAACCCCCTGAGAAATAAAACGCCGAAGTCATAAAGGACGAGCCTCTGCTGCTAAAGTACAAGTAAAAAAATCTAAGCTCAAAGCTTTCGCCACAAGAGTCAAAAGTCCCCCTGCACATATATCTCCTCCGGACTTATTTACTATCTTCCCTAAATAATCTGCTAGAATAGTAGCTGTGTCCGGAACGGTTCCTGCATTCATACATCAAAGAATGTACAACTCGTCCGTTTTAACCTTTTCCGGAGTCTCTATTCGTGCGAACATTGACTCACTAAGGATGTGGTATGCTAACTTGAAAGAGAGATTGTACATACTCTTCTCTTTCGAGTTACCGGGTCTCCATCTATCCTTCCCCCCTTCTCCAACTGAAATACTTTCACAAAAATTGCTAGCACTAACACCTCGAGAAAAGCAACCTGTAGACGAGGCCGGGAACCCAAACATATTCCCAACCACATCAATAGGATATGCATAGTTCTTATTCAACAGTCTGAATGTCAAAGTTCTCTCCCTAGGATCATGTTTAAAAGAGCTCAAGAAATCCAAATTAATCTCCATATACGAATCTTACTTAATCTTCACAAATTCAGACAATCTAGTTCTTTCTATCATCTAATCAATATCTTCTCTAACATGCAGTATATCTAGCTCATCTAGCACAATATAATGGGGATGAATGATAAGATGAGTTAAGAGACGATCATACTGTTTCTTGTGATTTTCTTGGATTACTAGGAACTTAGAAGGAGGTGGTGGAGGTTGGGTGGAAGAACCCCTCCTTGGAACCAAAGAACATGCAGAACAACACATAGCTTCCATCTCATACAAAGAAAATTAGGCTGTTCTTCAAGAAAATTGGCCGATTTTTTTGGGCTGAGTCGATTTTTCGACTGTGATGACGAATCGATCGATTCTTTAAAGCTTTCACCCAACAATCACTTCCAAAACCTTCCTTAGACAATTTTTAGACTATTCAGCACAACAAATCAAACCAAACAACTCTTCAAATGCACGAATTTAAGCAAAAAAAAACTCGTTAGGGTTCGGAATGAAAAACCTGAAAATCGGACGGTTTGTCGGTTTGCCACGCTGTTCGTGCCTTGAATCTTCTATATCGCGTCGAGAGCTTCGATTTTGACCCAAGAATCAGCGAAAATGATTAGAAAATGGAGATTTGAGGTGTTGAGGGGGATGGCGGCTAGTTTTCATCGTGAGAGAGAAGAAGAACTAGGTTGAAGACGAAGAAATGAGGTTTTATACCCTCTCTGAATTGTGAAGAAAATCGGCCGATTTTGTAATATCCGGAATTTTTATTCCGTTTATTTCCGAATCAATTCGGACTTCGAGCCGTTGACGGTTCCCATTCTATCTAGTATTTCTTTCTTCACAAATTTTATCATTTGATGTAGAATTTAATTCACATAAAATAATAGAATTAGATCAAACCCTAATTCTTATAATTATTTATCATTTTATGTAGAATTTAATTCACATAAAATGATAGAATTATATCAAACCCTAATTCTTATAATTATTTATCATTTTATGTAGAATTTAATTCACATAAAATGATACAATTATATCAAACCCTAATTCCTATAATTAATCCTTAACGACGACTTTAGACGAGATCATGACAAGGCTGAGACGAGATTGTGACAAAGCTGTGACGAGACCATGACGAGTTATGACGAGGCCATGACAAATCCGTGACAAGGTTATACATGGGCTTGACAAGGCCATGACGAGTTTTGACAACCCAACCCACCTTTGCTTTTTACAACTTCAACTCACCTTCATTCAGCCTAACTCTCATGTCAGCCTCGCCTCAGCCCATTTCTGTGCGTGCTCCCAGCCTGCTCTCGACCCGGCCCAAGAGTAGCATGCCAGCCAGCTGCCTTCTTGCCACCTAATGGGCCATTCGCCCTTCTACCTGCTGACCCAAGTATTTGTAAACCTCAGCCTAGATCGACCACAATTCCGCCAGCCTAGAAGAGACGTACATCGCCTGCGTGGAGCCTTGCTGGAGAAGGAGTTACACGCTGCCATTACTCTAGGAATCACGCTGAAATCCCTTGCTTTCCTCCTTCTTCGCGTCCAAATACATCCCTAGGATACGCTACATCTTCTTCTCGTCCATGATCTCCTCTACCTGCCTTCTCTTTGCCGTCGGCCGCACTACCCCTTTGCGTATCCATCGTCAACATGAAGGACGAGAGACCGGTACAGTCTGGGCCAACATCACTAGCCTTACGGACACTAGCAAGAACCATCCCGAGTTGGAGCCGACGATCCAGACCGAGAGTAAGTCCTCCGCTTACCTTCTTCTTTGTTTTTCTGTATGTGAGGAGGATCCAACGTAATGTTGTGCTGCAGAGCCAACAAGTCCGTCCAGAGACTGAGGGAGATAGCTACAGATTAACCCCGAAGCCATCCAAGGACACAAACCAGTTCTGCGTGTGACTGCAAGTCCTACCACGAGATCTACGTGTCTAGTCGGACCCATCTTCCTATTCATATCTAACTATAAACACAAGTAAGCAACATCTATCCCTTCTGATCATATACAGAAAAAGATCTCATCCGAACCATTTCGTTTTCTCCCCTAAGCCTCTTGAATCGCACCTCAGTTGGAGCCAAGAGCTATTTGTGTCACGTGGGATCAAAAGAGGAAACGCTAACAACTGAGGTACCCCAGTCCGGCCAGAACGAGATTAAAAACGTGCTTAAACAGTAGGTACAACAGGCTTGGAAAGCCTTTTGTAAAGAGGTAACTAATAGGCGGATGAGTGATTTTATGTGTGTGTACCGATTCTTTAAGACTTGAGTGATGCGTTGTTGTAATTAGATCTCGAACCTGGGCTGGGTCGGTAAAGGGTAGCTGCTGAGTTATATTAACAGAATGGTAGAAATAAGGACTGCTGTAAATAAATCTCTTTTTCCTTCAGTTTTGAAGTTAGAAACTGCCCATCTTGTCGACCAATGTTAAGGAGTTACAGTAAAGATCCACCGTTGAATTTTTAATAGGTCATAGATGAATATATGTAGTTTGCTGTGTCAAAATGTGAGGATAAATGAACGGTCGGATTAGAAGTTATAAGTTTCCAAAGTAGGGTAGTTGAGCTGTTTTTCTAGCAGTGAAATTTGGTTAAGTATAGGAAATATTTTATGTGTTGTAACCAACTTTAGAAATTTGTGTAGAAGAGATGGTTGAACAGTTTTAAGAAATTCTTGCTCCTAGGAGTAGATGAGATATCATAGATGATCTAGGGAATTATTTCGGAATTTTTATAAGATTATTCGAATTTCATATGTGGAGCCGAAGTTGGACCTTAACGATCTTTCCGAAAATAGGAAAATGGGAAAATTGCCAGTTCGTAACCAAACTCATCTTTAGGAGTTAGAATATGACTCTTTAGTCTCAAATAAGAGTTTAGGCATGAATTATGGAATTTTTGGAAGTTTCGGGACCAAGGGTAAAATAATCATTTTACCATAAATTGATACTGTATTAAATTCTGTTCTAATAGGATCTACTACCTTAGAAGTCTTAGACTTCTAATTACCTAAAAAGTGTGCTTACACACTTGCCTCGTTTGACAGGCAACCGAGTTATACAGTTACAGATTGAGTTGTGATTAAGAGAGTCGAGATCTGATTCAGGTAAGTCCACGGACTTACTTAACTAGCTTCTTGTATGAGTGTAATGTGTATGAGTGGTATTTGTTAGTTATGATAAACAACGAAACCGGATTACGCCGACTTTATTATATTATGTAATTGGCCCAAGTGTATGATAACGGGTCGTGACATCATCTGCCTAGCTCTTGCGAGAGTCTAGGAGGTTCCCTGCGACCAGCCCAGTCAGGTGGACGGTCAGATGCATTAGTACCATTCCTTGTTGGTAAACGGGGACAGAGACGAGGTTTGGGAATCCCTCGTGTCACAAAATAAGTATCATTAGTAATAACCAATCACCTAATTAAAGATAATAAAAGGATTGAGTGTAGCATGTTGATTGTGTATATTGTGTGTTTGTGCTTTTACCTTTATACTTATGCATAGAATGTTAGCTAACGGTTTTATACCGCTTGTAGATGCCTTGCAGGTTAAGACAGTTGTAGAGAGATCCGGAGGGAATGGTCAGCCGGGTCCACGTACTTATTTAGTTGGGGACGGGGATGTTTTCTGTTCTTCATATATGTCGTTTTGGTACCTTTGCTTTGTAAGGCTGATACATATTCTCCCTGGATATATTGTTTAAAGTTTTCAAATGTTTTAAATACTTTTGTGTCTTGTTGTTAGATCCTAGTAATATTGTTGTCAAACTAAGGTCGGGACCCATTGTGAGGTCCTAACCAGTAGCTCCCCGAGTTCTCAGAATTTGGGGTGTTACAATGTGGTATCAGAGCTCTAGGTTGGCAACAATGGCACTTGAAATCTTTTGAAAGACCGAATGTATGAAATAACTAGAACCCGAAAGGGGTCTAAATTTTCAAAACGGATTTATGGTTTTACACGCACGCATAGTCGGGTTGTTGGGTTAGTAGTACGTCGGACCACCATCGCTGTCCGTGGATCTCTACAACTTGGATCGATAGGAGTTAGCTTATAGACTTTTTATGATGTTATTATTATATGTTATACACATGTGTTTTCTTAGCTTGTTAGTATCCTAAAGGATATTTTATATCCTTTAGTCGTAATATCTCGAAGCGATTATCGCCTCATGATAAATCAACTGCGGACTTGACGAATCTCCAACACGAGGTAATGGAATCGGACCTTGAATTGAGTATTATACTCGTGTAGGCCGCTTGGTGATCCTTGGAAAGCATCCAAAGAACAAGTGAGCAAGGAAGTAACGTTGTGAAGATAATTTTTACCACAAGCACAATCAGATGAGGAAAAAATCCCTCAGTCAGTTCAGTTAGAAACAATAGAAGGTCTTACAAGGAACTCGGGCATACGAGGCCGATAGACAGAATTAGAAGGACCATGCAAGAGACTATAAGAGTGCGGAGTAGAGATAGCAATATTAGAACGAGACAAGTAGAATTGAGTACAACCAAAATTGCGGAATCAAGGACATTATAATTGAGGTGGATGCCACATGGACCATTATGGGCATGAGAAAGAAGAGACCAAGTGTCAATCCGGGTGTGAGAATATAAGGTGCACGGAATGAAGACCTACAATTGAGTGTAAAAGCAAAAAGGCAGACCCCACAAGCATGGGGAGGTTTTGACCTCCTCAGAGATATAAGAAGTTTGAAAGAAACAACGACGCCAATATCCAAAGAATGGAAGCCTGTAGCAGGGTCAACGGAGTTTCACGAAGCCGATATTACCACCAACACCAGTGAAGAAATCTATATGGGAGAACGGCCTTTCTAGACTCGAGAGTCAAGGGTAACCCAAATTATCACGGGACCTAAGCCATCAACACAAATGGTCCATGCAAAAGGAACTACAAGTGGATGATCGTTACGGCCATAAGAATTTGAAAGGCACTTGCAAGCTATCGTGGAAACTTGAAACGACTATTTATACCAGATGAACGACACAATCGGACTTAAGAAAGAGAGTTGTCCCAAAGGAAGCAGAAGAGTGAAAGATAAGACAAACTAAAGAAGGATAAAAGGATTAATCTAGTAGGTGATGTTCACCAAAAGTTTAATACGAGTAGAGGTATGAAATTGAGATAAGTCAATTATAGACTGACCGATGTCAACCAAGGACGTGCAAATATTGTTTGTTATTGACGAGTTATGTGCCGTTAAGAAGAGATATTTGTGACTGTGGATCTATGGAGTAGCTTTACTGACGCCTTACAGGATTTCCTCAAGTAGGCAACGACATCCTTCTTGGATGAATTAAAGGTATAAAGAGAAATGTTTTAAGGGTTACTTCTTGGCTAGTTAAGATCAAACTCCGGTCAAGTTAGGGAGTTTGAATCCGTGGTAGAAGAATTAAGAAAGTAAGCGGAAGAAGTTGTTTTATTTTCTTAAGGCAAGTAAAGAAGGTACTTGGTACTTCATCCATATAAGACTCATGGTGTAATTGGAAGAAAGAGTTTTGGGGTCAATCATTTTATACTTAACTGAAAAGGTCCTTAGGATTAATGAGTGACAATAGGATAATCAGAGTAGTGCACCGGAAGCGTGGTGGGTCCTAACCCACAAAACAAGAAGCTCAAGGGTACTGATGGATGTCATGTCGAGTTTAAGATGGTGATAGTTGGTGAAATACATCCTAGTTGGAAGGAGCGTGAGATAGGCTATGAGGAGTGACTGAAAGTGTTGTACGGAAACTTATTTGCATGTAGAGGTAATAGAAGGAGACTGGTACCTTATTATGGATCCGAGTGAAGAGTGATGGCTTTGTTACATGTTGCCAGACAAGTAGTGTGGAATTCTATGCTAATGGAATACTCTAGAGTGAGTTTTCAGGATGGATTAGTAAAGAATTAATGATGTAATAAAAGTATTGTGCATGGCCTGCACTAGAAAGATCAAAGTGAGTAACTACCATCCTGAGTCGAAGATACATAAGAAAGAGAAGCGACAAGATCATACTTGCAACCTAGTAACCGTGCCTAAAGAAAGCATAATCTCGGAGTAGATTTTATGTGTAACATTATGTCAGAACAGAGCCTAGTTGCGTTTTGAGTTGGAGGGATATTACCAGTCTGATAAAAGTGGAGGGTACAAGAGTTCAATGTTGACGGTGTGTTAGCATGTATCGAGTATTTATGATCAAATAACTATGATATAAGATCACTTTGTGTCTAATACCGTCATTCCGGACATATTCTATGTCACTTAAGATCTTGGGTAATGCGTGAGAAGCCTGGGTTAGAGCTAACGATATATTAGAGATCTATAAATAATATAACAATGCCAAGTGAACAAAGAGGATGACCACTAGATTTGATTTTAGTTGTCTCGAGTGTTAGACCTGAAAAGGGTAAAGGGTAAAGGTGACGATTTCTTACATGAGGAATAAGATGACTGAGTAATATTAAAAGACAAGACCAAGTGGGTCGTGATACGAAGAGCATTGAGCACTTGGTAAGTGTCGATGGATGTCCAAGACATTGGACCTGATTGTGTAGTCAGAACCTTGTCAGAAGACCGGAAGCAAGTGGTCATAACAAAGGGAAGGAAGTTGAATAGATTATTTTCCGTAGGGTCATCAAAGGATCTAGAAGTGATTTGTGTAAGTAAAACCATTGGAAGTTTTAAAGCGGTTTAAAAGTGACTGATGGACTAGTTTTCCTCACCCTATTGGAGAGTGTAGCTTCGGTTTTGCCACGGAGACTTAAGTTTGGGAACTGAGTTTGAGAATTTCAGTTGGAGAGATACCTACCAGACACGAGTTAGGTCATCAGACTAGAGGGTCAAACAGTTGAGCAGGATAATACTAGTGAAGTAACCGGTAACCACTCTAGAACGTGGTAGCAGGTGCTTGTGATCTAAGTACCTTAAAAGATTCAAGATTTAGTGGTTTTATGAGAAGCCGATAAGTTTACCTAAGATATTGGGGATAGTAAGAGACGTAACATTTCAAAGACTTATGTAGCGATAGTTGTAACCTCGGGAGTAACGACTTAGGGCTTGACCTTGTATGTTTGATATTGTTTGACTGCTTGTTTATTTCATGATTGAGTGTTTAGTCAGTGATGTATTCTTTTGGTAACCTTGATGTGCGGGATACTTAGATGTGGAAACGACAAGACTTTTGTGTAGGGACCAAACACACCCTTTTGGTGCCTTAAAGGCCGATCAGGATTGTCTTACCCTAAGTTTCGGGACAAAACTTATTTTGAGGGAGATCTAATGTAATGACCGGATTTTTCATTATGCCTTGATAGGGTTAGAGAAGTTTAGGGAACGAATAAAAATTTAGTGAGACTAGGACATACCCGTTTATTTATGGAAGTCGTTTAATTAAGTACCTTGTTCTAAGTTTCGTGACGAAACTTATTTTTAGGGGGTTCTGATGTAATATCCGGAATTTTTATTCCGTTTATTTCCGAATCAATTCGGACTTTGAGCCGTTGACGGTTCCCATTCTATCTAGTATTTCTCTCTTCACAAATTTTATCATTTTATGTAGAATTTAATTCACATAAAATGATAGAATTATATAAAACCCTAATTCTTATAATTATTTATCATTTTATGTAGAATTTAATTCACATAAAATGATAGAATTATATCAAACCCTAATTCTTATAATTATTTATCATTTTATGTAGAATTTAATTCACATAAAATGATAGAATTATATCAAACCCTAATTCTTATAATTATTTATCATTTTATGTAGAATTTAATTCACATAAAATGATAGAATTATATCAAACCCTAATTCCTATAATTAATCCTTAACGACGACTTTAGACAAGAGCATGACAAGGCTGAGACGAGACTGTGACAAAGCTGTGACGAGACCATGACGAGTTATTACGAGGACATGACAAATTCGAGACAAGGTCATGCATGGGCTTGACAAGGCCATAACGAGTTTTGACGAGTTTTGACAACCCAACCCACCTTTGCTTTTTACAACTTCAGCTCACCTTTGTTCAGCCCAACTCTCATGTCAGCCTCGCCTCAGCCCATTTCTGTGCATGCTCCCAGCCTGCTCTTGACCCGGCCCAAGAGTAGCATGCCAGCCAGCTGCCTTCTTGCCACCTAATGGGCCATTCGCCCTTCTACCTGCTGACCCAAGTATATGGAAACCTCAGCCCAAATCGACCACAATTCCGCCAGCCCAGAAGAGACGTACATCGCCTGTGGGAGCCTTGTTGGAGGAGGAGTTACACGCTGCCATTACTCCAGGAATCACGCTGAAATCCCTTGCTTTCCTCCTTCTTCACGTCCAGATACATCCCTAGGATACGCTACAACTTCTTCTCGTCCACGATCTCCTCTACCTGCCTTCTCTTTGCCATCGGCCGCAGTACCCCTCTTTGTATCCATCGCCAACAAGAAGGACGAGAGACCGGTACAGTCTAGGCCGACATCACTAGCCTTACGGACACCAGCATGAACCATCCCGAGTTGCAGCCGACGATCCAGACCGAGAGTAAGTCCCCCGCTTACCTTCTTCTTTGTTTTTCTGTATGTGAGGAGGATCCAACGTAATGTTGTGCTGCAGAGCCAATAAGTCCATCCAGAGACTGAGGGAGATCGCTACAAATCCACCCCGAAGCCATCCAAGGACACAAACCAATTCTGCGTGTGACTGCTAGTCCTACCACGAGATCTACGTGTCTAGTCGGACCCCTCTTCCTATCATATCTAACTGTAAACACAAGTAAGCAAAATGTCTATCCCTTCTGATCATATACAGAAAAAGATCTCATCCTAACCATTTCGTTTTCTCCCCTAAGCCTCTTGAATCGCACCTCAGTTGGAGCCAAGTGCTATCTGTGTCACGTGGGATCAGAGGAGGAAACGCTAACACCTGAGGCACCCCAGTCCGGCCAGAACGAGATTAAAAACGTGCTTAAACAGTAGGTTCAACAGCCTTGGAAAGCCTTTTGTAAAGAGTTAACTAAAAGGCGGATGAGTGATTTTATGTGTGTGTACCGATTCTTTAAGACTTGAGTGATGCGTTGTTGTAATTAGATCTCGAACCTGGGCTGCGTCGGTAAAGGGTAGCTGCTGAGTTATATTAACAAAATGGTAGAAATAAGGACTGCTATAAATACATCTCTTTTTCCTTCAGTTTTGAAGTTAGAAACTGCCCATCTTGTCGACCAATGTTAAGGCGTTACAGTGAAGATCCACCGTTGAAATTTTAATAGGTCATAGATGGATATATGTAGTTTGCTGTGTCAAAATTTGAGGATAAATGAACGGTCGGATTAGAAGTTATAAGGTTCCAAAGTAGGGTAGTTGAGCTGTTTTTCCAGCAGTGAAATTTGGTTAGTATAGGAAATATTTTAAGTGTTGTTACCGACTTTAGAAATTTGTGTAGAAAAGATGATAGAACAGCTTTAAGAAATTCTTGCTCCTAGGAGTAGATGAGATATCATAGATGATCTAGGAAATTATTTCGGAATTTTTATAAGATTATTCTAATTTCATATTTGGAGCCGAAGTTGGACCTTAACGATCTTTCCGAAAATAGAAAAATGGGTAAATTGCCAATTTGTAACCAAACTCATCTTTAGGAGTTAGAATATGACTCTTTGGTCTCAAATAAGAGTTTATGCATGAATTATGGAATTTTTGGATGTTTCGGGACCAAGGGTAAAATAGTCATTTTACCATAAATTGGTACTGTATTAAATTCTGTTCTAATAGGATCTACTACCTTGGAAGTCTTAGACTTCTAATTACCTAAAAAGTGTGCTGACACACTTGCCTCCTTTGACAGGCAACCGAGTTATACAGTTACAGATTGAGTTGTGATTAAGAGAGTTGAGATCTGATTCAGGTAAGTCCGCGAACTTACTTAGCTGGCTTCTTGTATGAGTGTAATGTGTATGAGTCGTGTTTGTTAGTTATGATAAACAACGAAACCGGATTAGGCCGACTTTATTATATTATGTAATTGACCCAAGTGTATGATAACGGGTCGTGACATCATTTGCCTAGCTCTTGCGAGAGTCTAGGAGGTTCCTTGCGACCAGCCCAGTCACGTAGACGGTCAGATGCATTAGTACCATTCCTTGTTGGTAAACGGGGACAGGGGCGAGGTTTGGGAATCCCTCGTGTCACAAAATAAGTATCATTAGTAATAACCAATCACTTAATTAAAGATAATAAAAGGATTGAGTGTTGCATGTTTATTGTGTAGATTGTATGTTTGTGCTTTTACCTTTATACTTATGCATAGAATGTTAGCTAACGGTTTTATACCGCTTGTAGATGCCTTGGAGGTTAAGACAGTTGTAGAGAGATCCGGAGGGAATGGTCAGCCGGGTCCACGTACTCATTTAGTTGGGGACGGGGATGTCTTCTGTTCTTCATGTATGTCGTTTTGGTACCTTTGTTTTGTAAGGCTGATACATATTCTCCATGTATATATTGTTTAAAGTTTTCAAATGTTTAAAATACTTTTGTGTCTTGTTGTAAGATCCTAGTAATATTGTTGTCAAACTAAGGTCGGGACCCATTGTGAGGTCCTAACCAGTAGCTCCCCGAATTCTCGGAATTTGGGGTGTTACAGATTTATGGAATTGTTTTTTTTATCGAACCGATTTTCTTCCCTTCCGTCCACTTACAAAGGAAATCGACCGATTTTTCCTTGGGGGGTCGATTTTGCCTACGGCATAGGAAAAATCGGTTCAATTAAATAATTTAATTCTTCTGTATCGACCAGTTTTCCTGTAATGGTCGATATTTGTGCTTTTTTCCCCTTTATTCCTTTCTAAGTGCAACTTCTTCATTCATTCTCCATCAAGATCTCGATCTTATATCCTTTATTGTTCTTCCTTGAGATAATACGTAGTTTATGCCATCAACGACACAAGAAAAAACTCGGAGCGTACCAACGAAAAACAAAAAGCTAATCTATTCTAACTAAGAAAAAGAGAAAAGACATAGAAATACCTTGCCTCCCATGAAGCGCTTGGTTTAAGGTCGCTAGCTGGACCTATCTCCCTCTATGATCACATGAGAAGAATAGGAGCAATGCCCTCAACCCAAACTTCCAGCGTGTACTTCTTCAACCGATGGCCATTTACTTTGAAACTTCCACAATGTTCACCCCATGCTTCAACTGCACCGTGGGGAAAACATGTTTTATAACATAAGGTCCTGCCCAACGGGATTTATGCTTACCTAGAAACAACTGAAGTCTAGAATTGAAGAGAAGGACGAGATCTCCTTCTTTCAACTCCTTAGGGATGATGTGCTTGTCGTGCCACCTCTTTGTTATTTTCTTTATAGATCCGTTCGTTCTCATAAGCGTTCAAGTGGATCTCTTCTAGCTCGTTTATATCCAAGAGGCACTTCTCTCATGCTTCCTTCAAATCGAAGTTGAGCAATTTGATTGCCCAATATGCCTTGTGCTCTAACTTCACCAGAAGATGACAAGACTTCCCATATACAAGGTTGTAAGGTATGTGTGCCTATGAGAGTCTTTAAAGCGGTCCTATATGGCCAAAGCGCACTGTCTAGCTTCATTGACCAATCATTGTTCTAGAGACAGTTTTCTCTACTTACCCCATACTTAGACAATAGAGTTTTAATTTGACGGGCGGTGAAGTGCGTTCCTCCATCACTAATGATGGTGCGGGGTGTCCCAAATCTTGGGAAGATCGTTCTATTACCACCATCGCATCATTAGTGGGAGAAGCGATATCTTCGACCCATCATGAAATATAGTCTACACCTAGAAGTATGTATTGGTTTCCACAAGAAGATGGGAATGGTCCCTTGAAGTCCACTCCCCGTACGTTGAAGATCTCAACCTCTTAAATGTTGTTAAAAGGCATTTTGTTCCTTCTAGATATAATTTATGTTCTTTGACAAGCATCGCAAGAGACAACAAAGATTTGCTCATCTTTCAATAGAGTAGGCCAAAAGAAACTGGATTGGAGTACCTTAGCACTTGTCTTGGGGGAAATAGTGTTATCTTGAAATATGACTATATTTTAGGCACTTGTTTTGATTGTTTTTCCCTCTTAGATGTGTACATGGATATGAGTTCGAAGCATTTATGAGCACTTTCACCTATTTTGTCGATATAGAGATCTACACAAGCCTTGTTATGTTTATAGGTGAATAAAGTCTTGAATTGGAGCATAATGTGGAAGGATAGGAGTATTTGATCATGCTAGATGTCAAGGAGATGCTTTGGAGAAGATAAGGAAGGAGCATGAGTGAAGAACATCACAGAACAAAGGCTTTCACGAAGGCCAGGGAGTTCCATGACCTAAACCACGACCGTGGTTATGGATTGAGATCGTGGAGAGTGATTTTGGAGCACAACAGAAAGTTCCACGCCCTAAACCACGGCCGTGGAATCTTGTACTAGACCGTGATTTCCATGACGTTCTGATGTGTCATATTTGCCACGTCAGCGACGGTTATTGGGCTTTTCTTGTAACCCTATTTCGCTCTATAAGAAGGCTTGAGAAGGGAGTTTCGAGGACGGTCGCTTAGGGTTTCATTTTACCTTCACTTGCAATTCCACGCTGAGGATTGAGACGAAGGATTGGAGATTCCGGATCGTGGCTTAAGGATGACGCAATATTGAAGATTGTGTACTGATAGCATGTATTATAGTCTATATTTTCGGGTTGGTTTAGACGTTTTATCTTCAATAATCTGCATGTATGGATGCATATTATGTGATTATATTATTGTTTCATCTACCTTAACGGGAATCGAGGTCTACACCAAGTTTTTTTGTAATTGTAGGTAAAATGGCACATTTTGGACTAAAATGGAGTTGAGGAGCTAAGGAGTCATTGGAGCTAGATTCTGGAGCTTTAAAGAGAACTCAGGAAGCAACGAATTAATGAAGAAGATTTACGTTGGACCAGATTTGAGAGATTTCACATTCAGTTGAGATTCACCTCGGTCAGCTACAGTGTCACCTCGACCGAGGTGATCTTGAGGAGCGTCCCGACCGAGGCGAACACCCTGCCGCCGGCGAGATCCATATTTTTGGGTGAGATCTTTTAATTATGGAAAGAAGATATCTTATATTTTTGGGCTGGATTTCTGAAAGGAAGATATTAATTTTGGGAGATGTATTTTAGAGATATGGATATATTTTATAGGAAATTATCTTTTTAAGATTTTATTATCTTTGGAAGATAATTCTCCTATATAAAGGGTTGAATTTTCCATAATTCAACCATCCTCTACACCATATTCTACACGCAGCAGTTAGGAGATTTTCTGGAAGCTTGAAGGAAGATTGAAGATCAATCAAGGAAGGATTGATAGTTTGGAGTTAGATTTCGAGGGAGTTTGTAAGATTTTCTTAGATTCCCTTTGGTTTATTGTCTTGTTCGATTTGTGCTCTGAGGAACTGATAGGTGATGGAATCACTATCATTTAGGGTAGTTGTTAGAATCTTTTTATTGCATTAGTGTCGGTTTATGCTACTAACTCCTTGGTCCAGAAGAAGAAGATCAAAAGAAGCTAAGGAAGGAGTTATAAGCACTTAGGAGTAAAGATCGATCAAGAAGCAAAGTTTCTGTTGCTCCACCACCCCCGCGGGCCCTTGCAGCCGCTCCAACGGGTGACACTTCCCATTGAAGCGCTCCCAGCACCTTCACCAGTGCCGGCCAAGATGCAAATCACCGCCCTTGAGCCACCCATCGGCGCCCCTGCGGTGACTTGCCCGGACAAGACGAAGGCCAGCTCCCCTGCGCCTCCCACTGCGCCCTGCCTGTGCCTCGCCTTGGGAGCAGGAAGCCGAAGAGTCTGTGTCACCGCCCTTGCGTTGGCTTTAAGGCGCCCCTGCGCCTTGACATTAGAAATGTCAAGAAGGTGAAAGGTCAGATGTTGAAGTGCATTAAAGATCCGCCCTAGCGGAGCTGTGTAGCCACCCCAGCGGTTATGAAGAAGATCAACCGATTCTGCCTAAACCGCCCCTGCGGGTCCTGAAGGCCGCCCCTGCGGTTTAACGCCAGAAGCTTTACTTCGGTTGTTTACACCACCTTTATGGCATTAAAGGTGGCGGTTTTAGGCCGGCTATTTACTCCTAATTAAGTGTCTTTTGTAGTATAAATAGTCCATGGCTGATTGCTAGAATGATCCATGCTTTTCCTCACAAAATCCATTTTAGACTTGAGTTTTCCATTGTAATGAGTTGCTAACTCCCTTGCTACATTGGGTTGGTTTGAAGCTGCTTTGTTACTTTGGTTGTAAGTCCTTTTAATATAAGTTTTTATTCAGTAATGCTTTGTGTTTCCTTGATCTCCATTGTTTAATTGCATGTTAACTATTACTTGAGATTGATCACCTTAGGTTCTAAAGTGCATGTAAACAACTAGGATTAATAGGTTCCGGGTTCGGGTCTTTAATCTAGTATAAACTTTAAGTAATAACGGGTTGTAATTACTTAAAAAAAAGGAACACAAATATAAAGATAAGTTTAACGGTTTTAATCATCTCTTTATATCCCTTTGTCTTTGTTTTAATATAAGTTTTTTACTCAACAAGTATGTATGATCGAGACGGGAGATTACTTAAAAACTTGAAAAAGGAATACACCAAAGTAGAAATTGCATGCTTAGAATCAACTTAGTGTAGATTCACCCATTATTGTCTTACTTGTCGTATTCATCGTTTTCATAAGTTTTTGTGCATCAATTCAACCAAACCCCCCTTGTGTCACTTGTCATTATAATCAATAATTGCATCTAAAACACCTCAACTCTCTTGGGTTCGACCCTTACTTACTCATTATACTTGTTCTTAGTGCTAAGTCGGGATTTACTTTTGATTAGGTACAGACGACCATAGAAATACCTCTAGTCAAATTTTGGCGCCGTTGCCGGGGAGTTTTTGTGTTTTATTGTTATTATTGATTATTGGTTTGAACCATTTTATGGTTCAAACCCGTGCTACTAATTCGGGCTTTGCTTCTTTTGATCCAGAAATTGAGAGGACGCACATCCGGCAACGAAGACAACAACAAATACAACAAGAGATGGTTGACCGTACTATTCGTCAACTTACGTAGCCCACTTTGGCTCAAAACCCTCTTGCGGTCGCTATACCGGCACTAGGGGAAGGAGTCAACTTTGAGCTCAAACCGGGCCTCATCCACTACTTCCATCCTTCCATGGGCTAAGTGGTGAAGACCCCATCAAGCACCTTGCGAAGTTCCACACCGTTTGTATGAGCATGAAGCCGGCCAACATTACCGAAGAACAAATCAAGATGAGGGCATTCGGCTTCACACTCAAGGATTCGGCGGATGATTGGTATTACCACCTTCCATCCGGGAGCATTGACACTTGGGAAAACCTTCACAAAGCGTTTTTGGAGAAATACTTTCCAGCTAAAAAGGCAAATAGCTTGAAGAAAGCTATAAGCAACATCGAGCAAGAGGCAACCGAAACTCTCTATGAGTACTTCGAAAGGTTTTGCACGCCTCCGATCCAGCTGTCCTTTACATGGATATTCAACTCAAGATCTAGTCTTGTACTTGTACAATGGCTTGCTATATAATGAAAGGAGGATCGTCGATGCGGTTTGCGGAGGTAATATTCTTAACTCTACTCCTGACCTTGCTTTGGAAAAGATACAGGAACTAGCGGAAGGGACTCGGAACTTTGGAAGGACCCCGGCTAAGAAAGGAGTTCATGCCGTGAGTTCCGGGAAGAACGAGATTTCCACCGAGCTAGCGGAACTGAAGGAAATGGTGAAGAGGCTAACACTTATGAGAACACCGCAACAGCTAAAAGCTTGTGGAGTTTGTGCAGACCCATATCATCCAACGGACATGTGTCCACAAGTTCAAGATGATGATGCTGAAGTTAACGCAATGGGTTATGGACAACCACAGCAGCAAAGACCTAGGAATGATCCCTATGCACAGAATTTCATGCCAAATTGGCGTGACCAACAAAAGTTTCGTTGGAGGGATCAACAAAACCAACAACAACAGCCCCACCAAGGTAAGTATCACTCAACTGAAGATATGTTGCAGGTTTTGACTAAACACTTTGCTACTCATGTCCAAACAATAGAATCAAGCATCAAGAACCTTGAGAAGTAAGTTGGGCAAATGGCGGAAGCCATTACAAGAATTGAAACTAGGGCCTCCGGAGTATTACCATCGCAAACGGTTATAAACCCAAAAGGCATGCAGGAAGAGGTTCAAACATAGAGGAAGAGTCCTTACGTCGAGCCAACGACGTAAAACAAAGGCGCTAATTTGGGAGGCAACCCGAAGGAATAAGAAGAGGAGCTTCTGTCAAGAAAACCGCCCCTGCGGCTCTAAGTTCCGCCCATGCGGCGACACCCCTGGCCAGCGCCACCCCCGGTGCTGGGCCTGCGTCTGCTCACGTAGGTCACCGCCCCAGCGGTGCCAACCCTACGCCCCTGCGGCGGCCACCCTTGACACGCACCCTCAGCTCCGCCTCCGGCGCTGAGGCTGCATGCCCCCTTTCTCTTGTCACCGCCCCCGTGGCGACACACACCGCCCCTGCGGTACAGTTAAGGAAAGAAAAAAATACACTTCCCAAAAATAACCTACATCAACCACCTTCCCCACTCCCTCTCCATTCACTCTACAAAACCTAGCCGCTCACCCCCCTACGCCCTTGCGCCCTCCAGCACCTCATCACCACCACCTCGACGCGTCCCCTACGCCACCTCCGGAAACCCAGCAGCGCCACCCCTTTATGCGAACACAAACAATCTCCACCTCATACACTCACCCCTTCTCCCCACTCCGCTGTTCCACCTCCGGCAACGTCTGCGATAGCAAGGAAGGCGTCGGAAAAGCACAATTGCCACCACCTTCGTCGAACGACCAAATCGCCCTTCTGCTCTTCGACCGCCCCTGTGCCTGCAAGCTCCCGCCCCTGCGCCTGTTGCAGCCGCCCCTGCGTAACTCACGACAGAAGGTTTGCCTCTTGATCAAATTACTGAACTTTTTAACTTTTTACTTGATCAATTGCAAGAGATGGAACCACAAAGGAAATACAAGTTGACGGATGGTGAGAAGGACCAATACAGGATTGCTCAAAGCCGGGAGGTGCATGCAACCCGGTTCCTTGATACTTCCACCTTGGAAAATCTAGGGATGTTGGAAAGTATGCAGGAATTCCTTAACAATGCCGGGTTAGGTGATTTTCTGATAAAGAGCGCTCCAACACACCCCGACCTCACCTGACAGTTCATAGCAACATTCAAAATGGAGACGGAAGACCAATTGTGTATAGGAGTTTCATTCAAGTACAACAAGAGGAAGTACACGTTGGATTACACTCAAATACAAGAGGAATTGGGAGTGACCATTGCAGCTTCCGATGAGTGGATGGAACCCATTCCGACACCAGATCTGTTGGAGTTTTGGCAGGCCGCTACTAGGTCAAAGTTTCATGCAGGGGTGAGTACTCCAACAAATTCACTCACCCCTGTTTAAGGCTCATCTCAAAGGTCCTCATGAGTGTCTTCTGTGGACACAAGGAAGAGAATAAGGTCGCTGTTAAGGACTTTCCACTGCTATATGCTTGTCTCTGCAACGAATTTGTGCCGGATTGGGCGCATCTCTTCTTCACCGCTCTAAAGAGGATTAGGAGGAATGAGCCTCGTGACATAGTGGGAGGAGGTATCATTTCACTACTAGCTGCACGGGTGATGGATCTTCCTCCATTGGAAGAAGGTTTGGAGGCACCCTTATACAATGAGGGATTATTGAGGAGGTGTAGGCTCCTCAAGATAGATGGGGGACATCGTTTCTGGATCTCCCTTGTAGATGGGAGTCATCTCACATATTTGCCCCGCCGACTCCCCTTGGGAGAAGAGCTCTCCGACCTATATGTACCGGCTGAACCTGTCCCTCTGAGACGACCTCAGGTTGATATTGTTGGGAGGTACGCAACCGGCTCTAGCAGGGCCCACCACACTGATGAGGAGATGCCGACGGCGGGACACGATAGTCAGACCATGGAGAGTCTACAGGCTCAAATGGCTGCTTTGACTACACAGCACCAGGCATGGCAGACAGAGTATCAGCGGTCCATGCTTGAGCAGCAGCAGGCGTGGCAGTCCAGCTTCGCCTCCTCCATGACCACCCACTTTGACCGCCGTCAAGATGCTTGGCAGGCGGCTCATTGGCAGCAGTTGGAGACTCAGCAGCTAGCTTGGCAGGCTAGCTATGAGACTTCATTTCGAGAGAGGATGGAGGCTCAGGAGGACCGGATTGACACCCTTCACCGCCGGCAGGAGCACTTCTTCAGCCACTTCCCGTACCCGCCGGAGGAGGGTCCTGGTGGTCCATCCGGACCACCCCAGTGACGGGTACATTTCTTTCCCTTTTCCCACATTTATCTTTGACTCATTTTCACTTTGAGGACAAAGTGCACTTCAAGTATGGGGGAGGGATATATATCATTGCTTGTACAATTTATTAGTTGTTTTCGACATTTTGTTTTGCATTATTGAAATCAGTTTGAAAAAAAAGCCAAAGAAGTGATAAAAGGCATGAAAATCCTTGGATAAACCGAAAACCCAAAAGGGCGGTTTAGGTAAAAAGAAGGTAGTCCGACCAACCTTAGGTTGGTGCAAAAGGGACTTGAGGGATGTGAGCTTAAGAGAGAAAAGAAGAAGAGTGGCAAGGTAAGAACCCGAAAGGGCGCCTTGGCAAGATGAGCGACACCGAGTGTAGGTTTCCTTTCCGGCGTTTTGACGACATAAGAAGGGGAGTCATAAGGAGGTTGTCCGGGTAGGCCACTCTTGGAGCAATAAGGATGGTAGTATCTTATTTTTCTCACATTTCCTCTCTTTTCCTTTCTTTCTTTCTTGGTTTTTCTCTTGTTTTCCATTATTTCTCTTTCTTTCCCTTGCTTCCTGAGACCTCGAGTCTAATTGCTGTCATTTGTTTTACTCGGGACAAGTAAAAGGTCTAAGTATGGGGGAGTTTGATAGGTGATGGAATCACTATCATTTAGGGTAGTTTTTAGAGTCTTTTTATTGCATTAGTGTCGGTTTATGCTACTAACTCCTTGGTCCAGAAGAAGAAGATCAAAAGAAGCTAAGGAAGGAGTTATAAGCACTTAGGAGTAAAGATCGATCAAGAAGCAAAGTTTCTATTGCTCCACCAAGCCCTTGCATCCACCCCAACGGGTGACACTTCCCACTGAAGTGCTCCCAGCACCTTCACCAGTGCCGGCCAAGATGCAGATCACCGCCCCTGCGCCACCCATCGGCGCCCCTGCGGTGACTTGCCTGGACAAGACGAAGGCCAGCTCCCCTGCGCCTCCCACTGCGCCCTGCTTGCACCTCGCCTTGGGAGTTGGAAGCCGAAGAGTCTGTGTCACCGCCCCTGCGTTGGCCTTAAGGCGCCCCTGCGTCTTGACATTAGAAATGTCAAGAAGGCGAAAGGTCAGACGTTGAAGTGCATTAAAGATCCGCCCCAGCGGAGCTATGTAGCCGCCCCAGCGGTTATGAAGAAGATCAACCGATTCTGCCTAAACCGCCCCTACGGGTCCTGAAGGCCGCCCCTGTGGTTTAACGCCATAAGCTTTATTCCGGCTGTTTACCCCACCTTTATGGCATTAAAGGTGGTTGTTTTAGGCCGGCTATTTACTCCTAATTAAGTGTCTTTTATAGTATAAATAGTCCATGGCTGATTACTAGAATGATCCATGCTTTTCCCCACAAACTCCATTTTAGACTTGAGTTTTCCATTGTCATGAGTTGCTAACTCCCTTGCTACATGGGTTGGTTTAAAGCTGCTTTGAAGCTGCTTTGTTACTTTGGTTGTAAGTCCTTTTAATATAAGTTTTTATTCAGTAATGCTTTGTGTTTCCTTGATCTCCATTGTTTAATTGCATGTTAACTATTACTTGAGATTGATCACCTTAGGTTCTAAAGTGCATGTAAACAACTAGGTTTAATAGGTTCCGGGTTCGGGTCTTTAATCTAGTAGCAACTTTAAGTAATAACGAGTTGTAATTACTTAAAGAAAACGAACACAAATATAAAGATAAGTTTAACGGTTTTAATCTTCTCTTTATATCCCTTTGTCTTTGTTTGAATGCTAACTTATCATTTGTTCTTGTAGGTTTACGGAACTTTAATAGGTTAAGTTGTGTTAATGCCGGTTGGCTCAACACATATGTATGATCAAGACGGGAGATTACATAAAAACCTGAAAACGGAATACACCAAAGTAGCAATTGCATGTTTAGAATCAACCTAGTGTAGATTCACCCATTATTGTCTTACTTGTCGTATTCATCGTTTTCATAAGTTTTTGTGCATCAATTCAACCAACCCCCCCCCTTGTGTCACTTGTCATTATAATCAATAATTGCATCTAAAACACCTCAACTCTCTTGGGTTCGACCCTTACTTACTCACTATACTTGTTCTTAGTGCTAAGTCGGGATTTACTTTTGATTGGGTATAGACGACCATAGAAATACCTCTAGTCAGGAACGTTGATTTGTTGTTATTCGATTTAGTTATTGAGGCTTTTTTTCTTAAGGTTTATTTGTTCGAATATTCATTCCTTCACCATATATTCGATTATTGTTTTCATGATGATGAGTGGTTAAATTTCTTGTGCGATTCTAGGGTGATTGGCTGAAAGTTGTGGGAAAGACGATGATAGAATAATTTTAATCCCAGTAGGATCCTGAAAGCTCAAGTCTTTAACCTTAACCCTAGAGTACCTCGCTCAGTCGACAAACATCTCGGCCGGGGTGGAACTTGACTGAACGAGGTGACCTTTTCTGATCCGAAATTGAGAGTTAAGTGTTCTAGTTTGCTAAATCCTATTCTTATTACACCTTTCCTGGTTCAATGCAAGCCTAGGATGAGACTTACCCGGTGATTCCATTGTTTGTTTACCCATGATCATAAGTGTAGGTAATAAAGGTTTATCCTTTATTGGGGTTTGAGTGTGCCTTCATCCCATCTTTGTGAGTTAGCTTGAGACTTACCCGGTAAAAGTTGATTCTATTCCCTTAGGTGGTATGTTGGTTTGAGATTATAGTTCCTTTCCTTAGTACCTTGAGACTTACGGTAATAGGAACTTTGGTTTGTGATAGTGAGTAGTGAGACTTACCCGGTAATCTACTCCCACTTTAGAAACACCTTCCCTTTGCATAACCTCAGCTTTGCCCGCGTTATCTTTAGACATCTTGAGTCGGAACCACAACTAGATTTTTAATCCCTAGAATCCGCATTTCCCCTTTATTTGACCTTATTATCATCTTTGATTGCTTTAATCACTTTTGTGGTTATTAGTTACATTGACAACCTATTCTTGTTTAGTTTCACCTAAGTCCCTGAGATCGACCCCTAGAATTCGTGCTTTTTATTACAATTGATCCGTACATTGTGGGTTCGCATCCTTGTTTTAAGCATACTTCTTGGGTTATAAATTTAAAGCTTGCACACACCATTCGAAGTGCACAAGTTTTTTGCGCCGTTGCCGGGGACTTGGTCTAGACCGAGCCGGTTGCGGTTGTCTTTCGGGGCAATTGCCCTTGTTGCTACTAATCACTCTACTTGAGTGTTTTCGCATGATCTTTTTCTTAGGTTTATGCGAAGAGGCTGTGCTGGGAAGGAAATCGTTCCTTACGATCCCGAACCAGAAAAGACATATAAACGACGCTTGAAAGAAGCTAAGATGGCCAACCAAGACAGTCGCGATCTTGAGGCTGAATTGAAGGAGGCGCTAGAACAACTACGCCTCAATAAGGAAGAATTGCAGCGAGAAAGATAGCAGACTCGCACCAGAACTGTAGAGATTGAAGAAGATATGGCCAATTTACGAGCCCAGATTCTGCATCGACCAGATCCTTAACCAAGGCAGGACCCAGTCCTAGTTGCCGCGGCCGAGATACATCCACCTCGGATGCCTGTCCGAGATGTTCTTTTTGCTGGAATTCCACAAACCCTAGGACAGAGGATGAACCCTAATCAGCAAGTGAGGCGTCCAGGAGTCAACCTAGGTGATCCAGCGGAGCATGATTACGAACTTCGACCGCAAGTTCTATCCATGATCCGCCAATGCCAGTTTGGAGGTTTAGAGAGGAAGTTTCCGCATCAGCATTTGCAACACTACGAGATCCTGATGGAGACCTTGAGACCTTCAAAGATGGAAAACAACAACTACAAGCTAAGGCCTTTCTACTTTTCTTTGAAGGACAAGGCGCTTACTTGGTATCAATCTCTTCCACCTGGAAAGATCAACACTTGGGAAGAGATGACGACGGAGTTTCTAACAAAGTTCTTTCCCCCCTCCAAGACCGCTGAAATGAGAGGGAAGATTAATGCCTTCATCATGAAGGACAAGGAGAGTTTTTCCAAGTCATGGGAGAGATTCAAAGATGTTCTATTGGATTGCCCACATCATGGGATTCCAAAGATAGAATTGATGGAGATATACTTCAAAGGATTGGATGGAGCTACTCAATTCAATCTTCAACTATTTTCCGCCGGCACATTCATGGATATGCCAATAGACGAAGCTTGGGAGTTCATTGAGAAGCAAGCTTTGCATATGGAGAAATACTCCCATCAAGGAGCCGAAAATGGAGTTAAGAGAGTTAATTTCCAAGACACTCCATCAAATGATAATCAACTCATCTCCCTTACGAACGATGTGAAGCAATTGAAGGACCTTTTGGTGGCTCACACGAAGAAGGAAGATGGAGGATATCAAGGGTCAAGGAACAACAACCAAGGGTCCAGGAACAACAATTACAACAACAATAGAGGCTCCAATAGCAACAATTGGAGATCTAACCAACAAAATTCGGGTAACCCTTATTCTAATTCAAATTCTAATAATTCTTCTAACCCCTTTTCTTCTTCTTCTACTCCATTGAAGAGCCAAGAGCCGGGATCAAGTTCGTCCTAGCCAGAGAAGAAAGATGCAGTGCTGGAGGCCATCTTGATCAAGCTCAACGCTATGGAGACGTCTATGACTTCATTTTCGAAGGCACAAAAAGCCTTAGAGAAACAATTCTTTAATAAGGCGAATGAAGCGCCAAGAGATCCAGGGAAGCTCCCAACAAGGACAGAGAGCAACCCCAAAGGACAGATCATGGCAATAACGACGAAAAGTTGACTAAAAACTACAGATCCAGTACCTCGGTTGGTGCCAGTGCAGACGAAGAACACCTCGGTCCAGGTATAGACATGGAACACTTCGGTCGAGGTGCCACCCAAGGTGGAGTCCCAGAAAGCGAAGGACAAATCTGAAGTTTATGTCCTACCTCCTGCATATAAACCACCACTTCCATTCCCTCAATCAAGGGCCTCAGCACATCTAGACAAGCATTTTGGGAAGTTCCTTGACTTGATGAATAAACTACACATTAACATCCCTTTGCTTGATGCTATTCTAGGGATGCCCGCCTATTGGAAGTTCTTAAAAGAGATTCTATCAAGGAAGAGGAAACTGGAAGACTTTGGAGAAGTAAGGATGACATCTAAATCCTCGGAGCTCATTCAAATCATGAAGGAGAAGATGCCACCCAAGTTGAGATATCCCGGCTCATTTTGCATTCCCATTCAAGTTGGGGATGTAACTTGTGAGGCGTTGTGTGATCTAGGAGCTAGCGTGATCATCATCCCTCTGGAGCTATGTGTGAAGATCAGACTTGGAGAGCCCAAGCCGGTGAAGATAAGGTTGTACATGGCTGATCGCTCCATTACCCATCCCGTGGGCATTTTGGAAGACGTTCCCGTTAAGTTAGGTAACTTCTATTTACCTATAGACTTTGTTGTACTTGATATACCTGCAGATTATCCCGTTCCTATCATTCTCGGGAGACCATTTCTAGAAACTTCGGGTTGCAATGTGGATTGTAAGAACGCCAAGTTGAAATTCAACATTGGCGGTGATCAAGTGGAGTTTGCATTACTTGCTGCAATGAAGGGAGAGCCGCTGGAGGATGATATCTTCAACATCTATGATGAAAAAGAATCAAGAGAATTGGTGAGCTCTATCCTTATTAATGACCCCCTTGAAAGAGTTATTAGTTTTAGCTTACTAGAGGAAGGTATAGATGTTTCTTGTGATGCAGATATACGGAGCTTAAAGGCACTGGAAGCAGATCCGGGAGCTAAGATTGAGGAACTGATCCAGGAGAGGAAAAATTCGAGTTTCGGTCCCAGTTCCAGTACCTCGACCGATGCACTTTCTGGACCAAGCGAGGTGTTCTTATCTGAAGAACATCTCGGTCACCCACCTCGGACACCGACCAAGACAACAAGTGAGATGATGTCAACTGAGACTTCTGAAAGTCCAGTTCTTCGATCTAAGTCTACTCCACTGGAAGGAGGAAGCAAGGATCCCCCTCAGAAAGCACCCCCAGTTGTGGAGCTTAACCCGCTTCCAAGTCACTTGAGGTATGTTTTCCTTGGACCGGATTCTACATATCCCGTTATTGTAAGCGCTTTCCTTTCTGAAACTGAATTGTCTAAACTGATGCATGTCTTGAGAAAACATAAAAAGGCTTTGGGATATACTATTGATGATCTTATTAGTATTAAGCCTTCTTTCTACATGCATAGAATACTAATGGAAGACGATCATAAGACTTCACGGGAACCTCAAAGACGGTTAAATCTGATCATGAAAGAGGTTGTGAAGAAGGAGATTCTTAGATTGTTGGATGCAGGTATCATATTTCCTATTTTGGATAGCAAGTGGGTTAGCCCAGTGCATGTAGTTCCGAAGAAAGGAGGGATGACCGTTATGACGAATAAAAACAACGAGTTGATTCCAACTAGGACCGTTACGGGCTGGAGATTGTGCATCGATTACATGAAGCTGAACGTGGCCACTCGGAAGGACCATTTTCCACTTCCCTTCATCGACCAAATACTCGAACGGTTAGCTCAACATTCCCATTTCTGCTATTTAGATGGTTATAATGGCTTCTTTCAGATTCCTATCCATCCGGATGATCAAGAGAAGACCACTTTCACTTGTCCATGGGAGACATTCGCTTATAGGGGGATGCCATTTGGATTATCTAATGCACCCGCTACCTTCCAGCGCTGCATGATGGCTATCTTTTCCGAGTAAATAGAGGAGATCATGGAGGTATTTATTGATGATTTTTCAGTATATGGTTCCTCTTTTGATGATTGCTTATCTAACCTTTCTCTAGTGCTACAACGATGTGAAGACACTAATCTCGTTTTGAATTGGGAGAAGTGTCACTTTATGGTTAATGAAGGAATTGTGCTAGGACACCTCGTTTCCAACCGAGATATTGAGGTCAATCGAGCTAAGATCGAGACTATTGAGAAACTTCCTCCCCCTTGTTCTGTTAAGGGTGTGCGGAGTTTTCTCGGGCATGCAGGTTTCTACAGGAGGTTCATCAAGGATTTCTTGAAGATTTCTAAAGCACTGACTAAACTCTTGAATAAATATGTTGTTTTTGAGTTTTCCCAGGAATGCCTTGATGCGTTTTACGGGATAAAGGAAGCGTTGATTTCCGCTCCCATTATTCAACCTCCGGATTGGACCTTGCCCTTTGAGATCATGTGTGATGCGAGTGATGTGGCTGTAGGAGCGGTGCTTGGACAAAAGAAGGATGGCCGGACCAACGCCATTTACTATGCTAGCAAGACGCTAGATGAAGCTCAACTAAACTACGCCACCACCGAAAAGGAGCTTTTGGCGGTTGTATATGATTTTGAGAAGTTTCGCTCTTACTTAGTGGGAGCGAAAGTTATTGTTTACACTGACCATGCAACTATTCGTTACTTGCTTACTAAGAAGGATGCAAAGCCGCGTCTTATTCGATGGATTCTCTTGCTTCAAGAGTTTGATCTAGAGATTCGCGATAAGAAGGGGTCCGTGAATTCTGTTACGGATCACCTCAGCCGGTTACCTCCATCCTCACGCGAGAAGGACGACATACCCATAGATGACTCATTTTCTGACGAGCATTTGCATTTGCTGGAACGTTTGATAGGCTTCTTTATCTCACCCCATGATGAAGGTGAAGTATAGGGTGAGGATACCTTCCAACATGTTTAAGGATCCCGTACGGTCCAGCTAGCGACCTTAAATCAAGCGCTTCTTGGGAGGCAACCCAAGGTATTGCTTTCTTTTTCCCTTTTACTAGCTTAGTTTTAGATAGTTTGCTTTTGCTTTGCTTTGTTTTGGTTTTGCGTCCTCCTAGACAGGAACCAGGTACTCTCTAAGAAGGAATTACAACTCAGGAGCTACATGGAAGGACTGATGATCGAGAATTTGAGAAAACGGAGCTTCACTGAGATACATCTCGGATGCTTTTAGAACGCCTCGACCGAGATGTCCTTCGCAAACCGAGATGGTCTTATCTGGGAGAATTTCTTTATTTATTATGTAGTTCGGCTACGTCTGGTGAATTTCTTGTTTTACTTGACTCTTATTTGACTCATTAGGACAATGTGTCCCAAGTTTGGGGTATGTGGATGTACTTAATTGACTACGTGTGTATGATTGTATGACTCTATTTGGATATTTATGATCTTATTTATGCTTCATATGATTATCTTCCATTACATGCATGCATACAGGTTTTTGTTTGAGAAAACGTCGAAAACTAGTTTAAGAAAAAAAAAATTTTATGACCTCGACCGGGATGGTTCTGGCCGAACGAGATTAAACACCTCGGATGACTTAGAACACATCGACCGAGGTGGTTTTAACTGAGAGTTTTTTGAAACGTTTTGTACTTCTTCTCTAGATATGACCTCAGTGATGATTCTGTTTGCAGATTGGTTTTAAAATCTTTATATGCTCGAAAGGTTTTATGATATGTTTAAGTTGCAAAATGCTTTGTTTGAAATTTTAGCATGTTTAATTCTTTGTTTTTATCAAAATTATGTTGAATTTGAAGGTTGACACCACATGGTGAGTTCTATCACATTCTTCCTGGGATGATTAAGGTAATTCATTCTCTTCTCTTCTTCTTCTTGATCATGCTTTAGCCCCTCATATACATATTTGTCTCCCTTTACCTACCCGGGAATTTGGAAGCAAGCAAGTGAAAAGCAAGTAAAAGTAAAGTTGAGATGTTGCCTAAAAGTGTCCGAAAGAAACAAATAGGTTTGGGGAAGTCAATCATGATGATGAGTAACTCGGCACCATTCACATAGCCGAGTGTTTGTGTCTTGTCAAAGTCGGATTGAGCGATATTCCTAACGGGTCATGGTATGTGCATCAAGGGTTTGAGGCATCTCAAGAAATTGATGATTGCTGATCTCCTAGGCTTTGGTTATTGTGCACCTCTGTCCATGCATCCCAAAAAGTAAAGTAAAAATAAGCAAAGCTTATTGGTGGAAGATGTTAAGATTCAAAGAAAGTGAAGTAAGATCCTTTTCCCGGATTCTAGCACCACATTCCCCGTATACATCCCACTCTGACACGTTTCTTGACCTCTTTTGGAAGCCCTTGAGACCTCGAGCTTGTTGATTGACTTGGTGGTTTAAACTGGATTATACATGATTAATTTTGATAAATATGATTTATTATGCATTCAATGATTATATGCAAAGATGACCAACTTTCTTATATTTGTAAAATGTTATGATCATATCTTGATTTTATTTACCATGAAGCATTCTCTTAGAGTGATCTATGAGTGGAGCACACCACCAAAAATGTTTTGAACTATTTTTCATTAATTTTTATTACTTATAATCCATCCTATCTTGTACTTAAGATTTAGAACTTGCTTGGGGACAAGCAAGGGACAAGTATGTGGTATTTTGATAGCATGTATTTTAGTCTATATTTTGGGGCTGGTTTAGACGTTTTATCTTCAATAATCTGCATGTATGGATCTATATTATGTGATTATATTGTTGTTTCATCTATCTTTACGAGAATCGAGGTCTACACCAAGTTTCGTTGTAATTGTAGGTAAAATGGCACATTTTGGACTAAAATGGAGTTGAGGAGCTAAGGAGTCATTGGAGCTACATTCTGGAGCTTTAAAGAGAACTCACGAAGCATGGAATTAATGAAGAAGATTTACTTTGGACCAGATTTCAGAGATTTCACATTCAGTTGAGATTCACCTCGGTCAGCTACAGTGTCACCTCGACCGAGGTGATCTTGAGGAGCGTCCCGACCGAGGCGAACACCCTACCGCCGACGCGATCCATATTTTTGGCTGAGATCTTTTAATTATGGAAAGAAGATATCTTATATTTTTGGGCTGGATTTCTGGAAGGAAGATAGTATTTTTGGGAGATCTATTTTAGAGATATGGATATATTTTATAGGAAATTATACTTTTAAGATATTATTATCTTTGGAAGATAATTCTCCTATATAAAGGGTTGGATTTTCCACAATTTAGCCATCCTCTACACCATATTCTACACGCAGCAGTTAGGAGATTTTCTGGAAGATTGAAGATCAATCAAGGAAGGATTGATAGTTTGAAGTTAGCTTTAGAGGGAGTTTGTAAGATTTTCTTAGATTCCCTTTGGTTTATTGTCTTGTTCGATTTGTGATCTGAGGAACGCTAATTTGTTGTTATTCGATTCAGTTATTGAGGCCTTTTTCTTAAGGTTTATTTGTTCGGATATTCATTCCTTCACCATATATTCGATTATTGTTTTCATGAGGAAGAGTGGCAAAATTTCTTGTGCTATTCTAGGGTGATTGGCTGAAAGTTGTGGGAAAGATGATTATAGAATAATCTTAATCCCAGTAGGACCCTGAAAGCTCGAGTCTTTAACTTTAACCCTAGAGTACCTCGCTCAGTCGACGAACATCTCGGCCGGGGTGGAACTTGACTGAGTGTGACCTTTTCTGATCCGAAACTGAGAGTAAAGTATTCTAGTTTGCTAAATCCTATTCTTATTACACCTTTCCTGGTACAATGCAAGCCTAGGATGAGACTTACCCGGTGAATCCTTTGTTTGTTTACCCATGATCATAAGTGTAGGTAATAAAGGTTTATCCTATTGGGGTTTGAGTGTGCCTTCATCCCATCTTTGTGAGTTAACCTCAGACTTACCCGGTAAAGGTTGATTCTATTCCCTTAGGTGGTATGTTGGTTTGAGATTATAGTTCCTTTTCTTAGTACCTTGAGACTTACCCGGTAATAGGAACTTTGGTTTGGGATAGTGAGTAGTGAGACTTACCCGGTAATCTATTCCCACTTTAGAAACACCTTACCTTTGCAAAACCTTAGCTTTGTCTGCGTTATCTTTAGAGATCTTGAGTCGGAACCACAACAAGATGCTTTAATCCCTAGAATCCGCATTTCCCCTTTATTTGACCTTATTATAATCTTTGATTGCTTTAATCACTTTTGTGGTTATTAGTTACATTGACAACTTATTCTTCCTTAGTTTCATCTAAGTCCCTGAGATCGACCCCTGTAATTCTTGCTTTTTATTACAATTGATCCGTACACTGTAGGTTCGCATCCTTGTTTTAAGCATACTTCTTGGGCTATAAATTTAAAGCTTGTACACACCATTTGGAGCGAACATGTACTTCAAGATTTTCTTAGGGTTTGCTTTAGAGACGGATTGACACTCCGTTCTTCATTGTTCCTTAAGATTGTTGTGAGGATTCCTGTTCCATATTCTGAATTCATTAAACACGTACTTTGGTTTGTCAGATTTGAGATTGACTTTGATTGTTTATTGAGTTTTCGAGGGTTTACACTTTTTCTCTTCTTAATTTGATATTTGATTCAATGACTATGATTATTGGCTAAAAGCCTTTAGCAATTCTAAGGTGAAGGGTTGATAGTTGTGGCTTAGATAATAATAGATCGATCGTAAACAGATTGGACCCTGAGAGTGTGAGAAACCTCGTCGACAGCTTAAATCACGGCTTGTTCTTGAGTTCTACGGTCGTGGTTCTTCAAGATCTAGCCGTGATTTCCTCTGTTTTACGACCTTTGCTTTTGCTTTAATCCAAAGTTAAAGATTTGCTTTAACATGGCCTTGGCTTGCCTTTCCTAGGTAGTAGTGCCACTCAACATCCTCTATTTAAGTTTCGAGTGTCACAACCTTAACCGTTTTAGTTTATCTTTGATTCCTTGGGTTTGGGAATAGGTATTTGAGATTAATTCTTATCCTTAAATCCTTTCTATACTGCAGCCTCAACAACCTTTATAGAGAGTGTCCTTGGGTGAGTTACATATGGCTTTTGAACTTCACCGTACTCAACCTTACATTAGTTAAACCTTTGCAATCTTGACTCTGTCATTATATCTATAGAATATCTTGAATCGATTGCCACAATTGGATACTTGGATCTTTAGTATTGTGTTTTCCCAATATATTTGCAAAGCTTATACTTTACTTGCTCGATAATTAGTGAACTGAATTTGATCCCCCTAATCCCTGAGTTTGATACTCTAGAATTCATGCTTTTCTACGTCGATCCGTACATTGCGGGTTCACTTGCTTTGATTTCAGTTTTATAATTTAAAACTTATTTGCACGCACACTTTAAGGCGAATAGGTTTTTGGCGTCGTTGCCGGTGATCGGGTCTAGACCAATTTTGGTTTTGGTTTGTCGAGCTTGGGAGCTTTTGCTCTTGTGATTTGATTAGTCTTTTTGAGTGATTTTTGCAGATTCTTTAGGTATATGCGAAAGACTAGATGTACCAAAGATCTAGTTCCTTTTGATCCAAAACTGGCGAAAACTTTGAGAAGAAAGTTGAAAGAGAAAAAGATGCTTGAAAACAATGAGAGAAACATCCAAGCGGAGTTGGATGAAGCTCAACTTCAACTCAAGTTGAGTGAGAATGCTCGTATGGAAGAATTGCAGCGTCATCAATTCTAGATAGATGAGCTCAAGGCTATGATGCTAGACATGAAGTTGGAGATGAATGATGCTAAGAAGAAGAAGGTCAAGAAACCTAAGTCTATTAGAGTTGAATCATCCGACGATGATGAAATGCTGGACCTAGAGGATATTACACCACTAGTCGGTCCAGTTCGTGATAATCCTAGACCACACGTTAATCCTCCCGTTCCCGTTGGAGATGTGAGAGTTGCTGATGGAGGGGATGAACCACGAACTCTTGGACAAAGGATGGATCCAATTCAGCAACCACGCCGTCTAGGTGTGAATTTCGGAGGTGAAGACGTCCAGGATTTCGGGTTTAGCCCACAAGTTATTACCATGGTTCGCCAAAGTCAGTTTGGTGGAACGAGTGCTGAATCTCCATACCAACATTTGCAGAATTTCGAGATTCTCATGGAGATATTGAAGCCGAAGAAGGCTGTCAACAACCACTACAAGATCAAACCGTTTTTCTTCTCTTTGAAGGACAAGGCTTTGTCTTGGTATCAAGCTCTTCCAGCTGGAAGACTTAACACTTGGGAGGATCTATCTTCGGAGTTCCTCACCAAGTTCTTTCCGCCATCCAAGATGGCGGAGTTAAGAGGTAATATTAATGCATTTTCTATGAAACCTAATGAAAGTTTGTTTCAATCTTGGGAAAGGTTTCAAGATCTCTTACTGGATTGACCACACCATGGCATTTCAAAGCTGGAATTATTGGAGATCTACTACAAGGGGTTGGATATGGAAACACAATTCAAGCTCCAATCTCTTTCTTGTGGTACATTTATCGACATGAGAGAAGATGACGCTTGGGACTTCATTGAGAAGCAAGCCCAAGTGATTGAGAAGTATTCCCACCGGAAGGTGGATCCTAATAACCGGAATCAAGGGGATCCGGGAGCTAAGTTGAATCAAGCTGCACAAACTCAAATATTCTCCCTCAACAATGAGATCAAAGAGTAGAAGGAAGTCATAAAAACTAGCCTTCAAAAGGCGAAGGAGCAAGAGGCCAACTACCTAGGGAGAGACAACCACCAAGGCAATAGGAATGATTACCGGAACAACTGGAACAATAACAATAGGAACTCCAACAACAACAATTGGAGATCGAACCAACAAAATCCAGTTAATCCCTATTCACATGCTGAAAATGTTTTAACATCTCCATTTTCTTCTACTCCTTTGAAAAGTCAGGGTCAAACATCGAATGGCTCGGGCAAGCTGAGAAGGGAAAACACGATGCTATGATGGAGACAATCCTAGGAAAGCTCCAAGGATTGGAGAATCACATCACTTCGGTTGACAAGGCACAAAAAGCCTTAGAAAACCAAGTGTTCAGCAAGGCCGGAGAAGTTCCTAGAGATCAAGGAAAGCTTCCCGGGAAGACGGAGGACAACCCGAAAGGAAGGGTGATGGCAATC
The DNA here is from genome assembly GCA_033239125.1 of Fagopyrum homotropicum. Taxonomy (NCBI): domain Eukaryota; kingdom Viridiplantae; phylum Streptophyta; class Magnoliopsida; order Caryophyllales; family Polygonaceae; genus Fagopyrum; species Fagopyrum homotropicum. The sequence goes on from BSWB01000005.1 coordinate 70,034,946, forward strand.
ACTACTATGAGTGGTGTAACAACCACCGATCCGCAACCCAAGTTTGTAGAAGTCCCAACTGAGAAAGGAAAAGATAAGGAGAAGGAGAAGAAAGATGTCTATGTTCCTCCTCCAGCTTACAAACCTCCTCTACCATTCCCGCAATCTAGAGCAAGAGCACATCTAGACAAGCAATTCGGTAAGTTCATTGAACTCATGAGCAAACTGCATATTAACATACCTGTCATTGATGCAATTGTATGTATGCCCGCTTACAAGAAGTTCTTGAAAGAGCTCCTCTCTAACAAGAGGAAGCTAGAAGACTTTGGAGAAGTCAAGATGAGTTCGGAATCTTCGGAGCTCATCAAAACGATGATGGAGAAGATGCCCCCAAAGTTGAGAGATCCGGGGTCAGTTTGCATCCCAATAGGAGTTAGAGAAGTCACATGTGACGCTCTTTGTGACTTAGGAGCAAGCGTAAACATTATCCCGCTTGTTTTGTGTAGGAAGATCGGTTTAGGTGAACCTAAACCGGTGAAGATGATGTTGTACATGGCGGATCGATCCATAACTCGACCCGTCGGTATCATTGAAGATGTCCCAGTCAAGCTCGGTAAGTTTTACATTCTAATAGATTTTGTTGTGCTTGACATTTCTGCAGATTGCCCGGTCCCGATCATACTCGGGAGACCATTTCTTGCAACCTCGGGTTATATGGTGGATTGCAAGAACGCTAGACTAGCCTTCGATGTAGGAGAAGAGAAGGTTGAATTTGTTCTCTCAACTTTCGTGAAAGAGCTAGTACTTGGAGAGGATATGTTCAACATCTATGATGAAGAGGCGTCTAGAGAAGAAGTAAGTTCGATCCTATTCAAGGATCCATTGCAAAAGGCTATAACCATGAGCATCATGGAAAAGGGAAAAGAAGAGGATTGCAATGCTGAGATTGAAGCTTTGGATGAGATAAAAGAAGTAAATGATGAAGAGTTCGAGAAATTCTATAATGGATCGGAAAATAGAAGAAACCACGGCCAATTGTGCTATTCCATGGCCGTGGTTTCACCAAAACAGCCCGTAGAGTGTTATTTTGAGGACAACAGAGAGTTCCAAGCCCAAAACCACGGCCGTGGAAGTAACAGGTGTGCTGTAATTTTGGGAAATTCAAAGAACAATTCCGTCTTTTCCACAAACACTCTTGAGTCTTCTTCCACACCTCCCACATCCTTAGAGACTCCTAAGGAAGCATCAAGCACGCCTCAAGACACATCAAAGGCACCAATTGCTTTGGAATTGAAGCCACTTCCCACACATCTTCGGTATGCTTTTCTTGGAACTAATTCTATTTATCCCGTTATTGTTAGTTCCGATTTAAAGGAAGATGAACATGAGAAACTTATGAATGTGTTGAGGAAACATAGGAAAGCTTTAGGCTATACCGTAGAGGATCTTATAGGAATTAAACCATCTTTATGTATGCACAAGATTCTAATGGAGGAGGATTACAAGCCTTCACGACAACCTCAAAGACGGTTAAACCCGGTAATGAAGGAAGTCGTGAAGAAGGAAATCCTTAAGTTACTTGACACAGGTATCATCTATCCTATCTTCGATAGCAAGTGGGTGAGCCCCGTTCAAGTCATTCCCAAGAAGGGAGGAATGATCGTTGTGACCAACAAGAACAACGAGCTCATTCCACCAAGAACCGTGACGGGCTGGAGGATGTGCATTGACTACCGCAAGCTAAACAATGCAACTAGGAAGGATTACTTCCCACTACCTTCATAGATCAAATGCTTGAAAGGTTAGCACAACACTCCTATTTTTGTGACCTTGACGGTTATAGTGGTTTCTTTCAGATTCCAATTCACCCAAACGATCAAGAGAAGACCACATTTACGTGCCAATGGGGTACATTTGCTTATAGGAGGATGCCATTCGGACTTTGCAACGCTCCAGCCACCTTTCAAAGGTGTATGATGGCCATCTTCTTGGAGTATATTGAGGAAATCATGGAGGTTTTTATGGATGACTTTTCAGTTTATGGTTCCTCATTTGATCATTGTTGCTAACCTTTCTCTTGTGTCGCAAAGGTGTGAAGACACTAACCTAGTTCTTAATTGGGAAAAGTGTCAATTCATGGTTAAGGAAGGCATTATTCTAGGACATTTGATCTCGAATAGAGGGATCGAAGTTAATAAGGCTATGATAGAGACTATAGAGAAACTTCCTCCTCCATCTTCGGTAAACGGGATAAGAAGTTTCCTAGGACATGCTGGATTTTATAGAAGATTCATCAAGGACTTTTCTAAGATTTCGAAACCGCTAACTAATCTATTGATGAAGGATGCAATTTTTGACTTTTCGCAGGAATGTTTAGATGCTTTCTATAAGATTAGAGAAGCTCTCATCTCAGCCCCGATAATCCAACCTCCGGATTGGAGTCTTCCTTTTGAGGTTATGTGTAATGCAAGTGACGTAGCTGTTGGAGCAGTGCTGGGACAAAAGAAGGAAGGCCACACTTATGCCATCTACTATACTAGCAAGACGCTAGACGAAGAGCAGCTCAACTACGCCACAACTGAAAAGGAATTATTAGCCGTTGTATATGCTTTGGAAAAGTTTCGTTCTTTTCTTGTAGGAGCGAAGGTGATTGTATACACGGACCACTCAGCAATAAGGTATTTGCTCGCCAAGAAGGATGCAAAACTAAGGCTGATTAGATGGATTCTTCTTCTTCAAGAATTCGATCTAGAGATTCGGGACAAGAGAGGTTCCGAAAATTGTGTAGCGGATCATCTAAGTCGTCTACCACACACCGACGGCGACGACCTACCCATTGATGACTCCTTCCCGGATGAGCACTTACACATCATGGAAGAGTGCATCGACAAGATTTCTAGAGGTAATGAACCTTGGTTTGCTGATTTTGTAAATTATATGGTTTGTCAGGAAATACCTCCCGGACTATCCTATGCACAAAGAAAAAAGTTCTTTAGGGATGTCCTGCAATATTTTTGGAATGAACCTCTACTCTTCAAAAGAGGTCCCGACGGTATCATTAAGAGATGTGTGCCGGAAGACGAAATGCAAAGTGTCATTCGTCATTGTCATTCACTTCCTTTTGGAGGACACGCTAGTTCCAATAAAACTAGCGCTAAGGTATTGCAATCCGGATTCTTTTGGCCTACTTTATTTAAGGATGTTCAAACCTTTGTTTTTTGTTGCGATGCTTGTCAAAGAACATGAAATATCTCTAGGAGGAACGAGATCCCTCTTATCAACATTCAAGAGGTGGAAATCTTTGACGTTTGGGGAGTTGATTTCTTGGGACCATTCCCATCATCTTGCGGAAACCAATACATATTTCTAGCTGTAGATTATGTTTCGAGATGGGTTGAAGCTATTGCCTCTCCAACTAATGATGCCATGGTTGTTGTCAAGTTCTTTAATAGAACTATCTTCTAAAGGTTTGGGACACCACGGACCATCATTAGTGACGGAGGTTCACACTTCATTGCCCGACGATTCGAAGATCTACTAGCTAAGTATGGGGTGACTCACAAGATCGCCACTCCCTACCATCCACAAACAAGTGGTCAAGTAGAGATTTCGAATAGAGAGATCAAGGGCATCCTTGAGAAGACTGTATCAAAGACAAGGAAGGATTGGTCTTTGAAGCTAGATGACGCATTATGGACGTATAGGACAGCGTACAAGACTCCTATAGGTACAACACCATACAACCTTGTGTATGGGAAGTGTTGTCATCTCCCGGTAGAGTTGGAAGACAAGGCGTATTGGGCTGTGAAGTGATTGAACTTCAGCATGAAGGAAGCGGGCGAGAAGCGCCTCTTAGTCCTTAACAAGCTAGAAAAACTCCGCTTGAACGCCTATGAGAACGCCAAGATTTACAAAGAAAGGGCGAAGCGTTGGCATGATAAGCATATCATTCCAAAAGACCTTAAAAAAGGAGATCAAGTTCTCCTCTTCAATTCTCGACTTCGACTCTTCCTAGGTAAGATTAAATCTCGTTGGACTGGACCATATTTGATTAAACATATTTTCCCCATGGCGCAGTTGAAGTATGGGGTGAGAAGTGCGGAAGTTTCAAGGTGAATAGCCAACGACTTAAGAAGTACTCACCGGAGCTCCCAGTTGAGGAAATCGCTCCGATTGTCCTCGATTGAGCATAGGAACGGTCTAGCTACGGACCCAAAACAAAGCGCTTCTTAAGAGGCAACCCAAGGTATTGCATTACCGTTTTTGTTGTTTTTCTTTCTTAGATTAGATTAGTTTAGGTTAGATGTAGTTTGTTCGTTTTCCCCTCGATACCTTCCGGTATGTTATGTTTTTGGATGTCAGGAATAAGGAATGAGCAAAGGAAGGAAGAAAAAGTTGGAAAGAATTGACGAAACTTGGATTTTTGGCACACAACATAGACTTTCATGCCCAAAACCACGGCCGTGGAAGTAACAAATGGCCGTAATTTTCCAAATTTTGACACAAATCAGAAAATTCCACGGTGTCCGTACAAAACCACAGCCGTGGAACACCTCGAGTGACCGTGGTTTTCCAAACATTTACGGGCACTATATAACCTTCTTTCCTTCTCAAGAACACACTCACCTTCACCAACCACGCCCAAATCGCCGACAACTTCCCCTCTCCCGTAATTCTTCATCCAGAGTCCGATTCAAGCGATTCTTCAACCAAAACTGGAGCATTTTCAATCCTCTACAAGATCCAAGCAACAAAATGAGTGAAAAATCTACATTGGGAAAGGAATTTGGATTTTTCAAATCCAAACCTGGGTTTTATTCTCTATTCTCTTCTTGGTCAATTTGGTTCAATTTTCTTGCAAGATTACAAGAGAACTTAACGAAATTGGAAATGGAGGAGCTTGAAGAATTCTAGAGGATTTCAAAGAGACCGATAATAGGACCTAGGTACCTTGTCCTAGAGGAGCTTGAAGAGCTCAATGTAGTGAATGACTTGACTTGGCTTTTGGATAGAGCCGGATTGATCATCTTCAAGGCTCAATGGACTTATGACTAGAGGCATCATCTTTCCCGGCCACCGTGCTTCACCTACCGCAGCCATGCCTTGGGAGGAGAGAGGTGGTAGGGATATTCCATGGCTTCCAGAGTACTCTATCATGCTAGGCCGTCACAAGTGGAAGGAGACTTTCGTACCGATGCTTGCCAATAGACTAGTAGTTCCTCCATACGTGCCTGATGAGGTTCCAGCTGAGGATGATGATGAGGAGATGGGAGGAGGAGATGATCAGGATGCAGGGGGCACTGAGCATGACTTTGGCACATTCCCGGATCAGCCGGCCGACTTCCCGGAGCCGCCCAGGAGATCTCCCCGCCAGTCTAGACATTTCGGTTCTTCTTCCTCACGCCGGGCTAGTGTGAGTGAGAGGCCGAAGTGGATGGAGACTCCACCTACTTGGTATGGAGTGCAGCCGTCATGGATGGGAGCTCCTCCCACATGGTATGATCATCCATCGGTTGCACAGACACTTCCTCAGGATGCGCCTTCATGGTATGGGCAGCCACCAGCTTGGTATTCACAGCTACCAGATTGGGCAGATGACCGTTCGAGGAGAGTAGGAGACTTGGAGGTCTAGCAGCAGGCTCATGATATGGAGCGACAGGAGAACACCAGGATATTACGAGATGTGTACCGACAGAAGTTTGGGCGTCCCTTTAGCTCCGACTTCTTTCCATACCCACCACCGCCTTCACAGTGATCTCCATGGATGCTTTGAGCCACTTCACCACCATTAGTGAGTTTCTTTGTTTCTTTGTTTCTTTTCTTTTCTTTATTTCTCTTGAACATTGAGGACAATGTGTATGTCAAGTATGGGGTGGGGTGTGACTCTCGTTTGTAATAACTCAATTCGCTTTGCTTTGCTTATGTCTATGAACACTTGCATGCTTCTTTTATTTGTCACACGTTTCATGATTACATTGCATTTAAATGCTTTGAAAAATCCATAAAAATTTTGAAAATTTTGACAAATTATTGTGCTTCTAAGATTAGAGATGATTTATATGATGAATCTACTCGTGGAATGAGTTTTTGATGACAATTTTATGCTTGAATTGAATTATGAATGGTGAAGAGATTGAGTATGTTGTTTATCCTTTCGTGCAAGCTTCATAATGTGAAAGTTTTATCTAAATCATATTGAGAAATGAAGGTTGAAATCACAATGTAAGTTCTTATACTCCTTTATGAGATGATTAAGGCACCTCGATTTTCTTACTTTTTTCTTTCATCATTTAGCCCCTCAATGAAAATATTTGCCTCCTTTACCTATCCGGGATTTAAGAAGAGTTGATTTTGGTACTTTTGATGTGGGAGGGCCATTAAAGCAATTGTTTGAATTCAAAGTGTAGGAAAATAGGTTTGGGGAAGTCAATCATGATGATGAGTAACTCGACACCATTCACATAGCCAGGTGTTTGTGTCTTGCCAAAGTCGGATTGAGCGATAATCCTGATGGATTATGGCATGTGCATCAAGGGTTTGAGGCATCTCGAAATTGAGAAACGCCAATCTCCTAGGCTTCGGTTTTTGTGCACCGCTGTCCATACTTCCAAAAGTAAAGTCGAAAAATTATGTGCAAAAAGTATAGAGCAACGCTCTAAGTTGGTGGTTAGTTCAAATGGTGAAAAGAAAAGAGTTTGTTTATTCCTTCTTCCCGGATTGATACACCACATTCCTTTACAAGTTTCCCGCCCGTTCCGTATTCTTGACCTTACTTGAAAGTCCTTGAGATCATAAGAATGCTATTTGACTTGGTGATCAAAATTGAAGTTTCACATGTTTGATTTTGACAATGCTTGAAGGTTACGATGTTTGTCTTGAAGTTTATGCAATTTATGATGTTCCTTTGCTTTGCATATTATAGTTTATGTGTATGAACGTTTTCAAGGATGAATGAAGCAAGATTTGAGGATGATCTATTGATTAGAAGCACATTACCAAAAAGATTGTTTTGTTTTGTTTTGCATTCATATTTCATTCTACCTTATGTTCTATGCTTTTGAAAACCTTGCTTGGGGACAAGCAAGCGACAAGTATGGGGTATTTTGTTAGCATGAAATATGACTATATTTTAGGCATTTGTTTTGATTGTTTTTCCCTCTTAGATGTGTACATGGATATGAGTTTGAAGCATTTATGAGCACTTTCACCTATTTTGTCGATATAGAGATCAACACAAGCCTTGTTATGTTTATAGGTGAATAAAGGCTTGAATTGGAGCATCATGTGGAAGGATAGGAGTATTTGATCATGCTAGATGTCTAGGAGATGCTTTGGAGAAGCTAAGGAAGGAGCATGAGTGAAGAACATCACAAAACAAAGGCTTTCACGAAGGCCAAGGAGTTCCACGACCTAAAACACGACCGTGGTTATGGATTGAGACCATAGAGAGTGATTTTGGAGCAAAACAGAAAGTTCCACGCCCTAAACCACGACCGTGAAATCTTGTACTAGACCGTGATTTCCATGACGATCTGACGTGTCATATTTGCCACGTCAATGACGGTTATTGGGCTTTTCTCGTAACCCTATTTCGCTCTATAAGAAGGCTTGAGAAGGGAGTTTCGAGGACGGTCACTTAGGGTTTCATTTTACCTTCCCTTGCAATTCCGCGCGGAGGACTGAGATGAAGGATTGGAGATTCTGGATCGTGGCTTAAGAAAGACGCAATATTGAAGATTGTGTACTTCGAGATTTTCTTAGGGTTTGCTTTGGAGACGGATTGACACTCCGTTCTTCATTGTTCCTTAAGATTGTTGTGAGGGTTCCTGTTCCATATTCTGAATTCATTAAACACTTTGGTTTGTCGGATTTGAGATTAACTTTGATTGTTTATTGAGTTTTTGAGGGTTTACACTTTTTCTCTTCTTAATTTGATATTTGATTCAATGACTATGATTATTGGCTAAAATCCTTTAGCAATTCTAAGGTGAAGGGTTGATAGTTGTTCCTTATATAATGATAGATCGATCGTAAACAGATTGGACCCTGAGAGTGTGAGAAACCTCGTCGACAGCCTAAACCACGACTTGTTCTTGAGTTCCACGGCCGTGGTTCTTCAAGATCTAGCCGTAATTTCCTCTGTTTTACGACCTTTGCTCTTTCTTTAATCCAAAGTTAAAGAGTTGCTTTAACCTAGCCTTGGCTTGCCTTTCCTAGGTAGTAGTGAGACTCAACATCCTCTATTTCGGTTTCGAGTGTCACAACCTTAACCGTTTGAGTTTATCTTTGATTCCTTGGGTTTGGGCATAGGCATTTGAGATTAATTCTTATCCTTAGATCCTTTCTATACTGCAGCCTCAACAACCTTTATAGAGAGTGTCCATGGGTGAGTTACATAGGGTTTTGGAACTTCACCGTACTCAACCTTACATTAGTTATACCTTTGCAATCTTGACTCTTTCCTTATATCTATAGAATATCTTGAATCGATTGCCACAATTATATACTTGGATCTTTAGGATTGTTGTTTTTCCAATATATTTGCAAAGCTTATACTTTACTTGCTCGATAATTAGTGAACTGAATTTGATCCCCCAAATCCCTGAGTTCGACACTCTGGAATTCTTGCCTTTAGTACGCCGATCCGTACACTGCGGGTTCGCTTGCTTTGATTTCAGTTTTATAATTTAAAACTTATTTGCACACACACTTTGAGGCGAACAACTGGAATGTCCTCCACAAGGTAGTGAATGGCAATGGCGGATGACGTCTTCCACTTCATCGTCCGGAATGCATCTTCTAATCATCCCGTCTGGACCTCTTTTGTAAAAAAGAGTTTCATTCCAATAGTAATGTTGCACGTCTTTAAAGAACTTCGTCCTTTGTGCGTATGACAATCCTGGAGGTATTTCTTGACAAACCAAGTAATTAACAAAATCAGCATACCAAGGTTCGTTACCTCTTGAAATTTGATGAAGTCATTCCTCGATCTCATGCAACTGCTCATCCGGAAAAGAGTCATCCATGGGCATATCCCCGTTCTAGCTTGTGAGATGAGGAAGTCGGCTTAGATGGTCCGCCACCGAGTTCTCGAATCCTTTCTTATCACAAATCTCTAAGTCGAACTCTTGTAGAAGGAGGATCCATCTAATAAGTCATGGTTTTGTATCTTTCTTTGTGAGTAAGTAGCGGATTGTTGTGTGGTTGGTGTAAACGATCACTTTTGCTCCCACAAAGTAAGAACGAAACTTCTCGAAGGTGTAGACCACTGCTAATAACTCATGTTCTGTTGTAGTGTAGTTTAGTTGAGCTTCACCTAACGTTTTGCTACCTTAATTGATGGCATAAGTGCGTTCACCCTTCTTTTGCCCAAGCACAACTCCTACGGCTACATCGTGAGCATCGCACATGAACTCAAAAGGAAGATTTCAATCCAGCAGTTGAATGATAGGAGCGGATATCAAGGCTTCCTAAATCCTGTAAAATGAATCAAGAAAATCCTTCGAAACTCGAAAACCACGTCTTTCATTAGTAGGTAGGTTAATGGTTTAGAAATCTTAGAAAAGTCTTTAATGAATCTCCTATAAAAACCTGCATGACCAAGAAAACTTCTTCCCCCTTTCACCGAAGTTGGCGGCGGTAGTCTTTCGATGGTCTCGATATTTTCCCTATCCACTTTAATTCCGCGGCTGGAAACCATATGCACTAAAAGAATGCCTTCGCTAACCATAAAGTGACACTTCTCTCAATTCAAGACAATGTTAGTGCCTTCATATCTTTGCAAACTAGAGAAAGGTTAACTAGACAATCATCAAAAGAGGAACCACAAACTGAAAAATCATCCATAAAATCCTCCATGATGTTCTCTATGTATTCGGATAAGATGGACATCATGCACCTTTGGAAGGTGGCTGGTGCATTGCAAAGTCCAAATGACATCCTTCTATAAGCAAACATACCCCAAGGGCACGTAAATGTAGTCTTCTCTTGATCACGGTTCGAAGAGAACCGGTAAACACGATTGACACGACAATTTTAACACAGTTGGCATGGAACCGTGGTAAATGTGCATGTGGTAAACATGTTTACCACGGTTCATCTTAAGCGTGTTAAACATGGTTAACACGGTTCGGCGCAAACCGTTGTAAACACGTTTAACACGGTTCACGCCTAACCGTTCTAAAACTGCATGTGGTAAATGTGTTTAACACGGTTGGGCCAGAACCGTGGTAAACACGTTTACCACGGTTGAAACATGAACCGTGGTAAACCCGTTTAACACGGTTCTGGCTCAACCGTGTTAAACACATTTACCACAGGCAGTTTTAGAACGGTTCAAAATCGTGTTAAATAATGCACATGGAACCGTATTAAATGTACATTTCTGTACTAGTGGGGATGGATGGAAATTTGGAAAAAACCGTTATACCCATCCAAATAGGAAAAGTGAGAGTGTTGTGGCAATCGTTTAAGCATTTGATCGATGAAAGGAAGAGGGAAGTGATCCTTCCTTGTTGCAACGTTCAAGTTTCTATAGTCAATGCACATCCTCCATCCCGTTACCGTTCTTGTAGGAACGAGCTTGTTCTTTTTGTTAGTTACAACGGTCATTCCTCCCTTCTTCGGAACCACATGAGCGGGGCTCACCTATTTCCTATCAGAAATCGGAAAGATAATACCTTCATCAAGAAGCTTAAGATTTCCTTCTTTACAACCTCTTTCATGATCGGATTTAACCGTTTTTTAAGGTTCCCGTGAAGGCTTGTGGTTATCTTCCATCAAAATCTTATGCATGCATAAAGAAGGTTTAATACCAACAAAATCATCAATAGTGTATCCTAAAGCTTTCTTATGTAGTTGATGACATAATTTATGATGTTAGTTTAGGCATTCATTTAGATAGTTTTTCCCGTTATTCATGCATGGTTTGGCATTAGTTTGTGACGTTTACGCTTAATTCATCCACATTGTCGAAATAGACGTCTACACGAGATTTTGTCGGTTTTGTAGGTATTTTGTGGAGCTTTAGGACTTAATTGTTACATTCGAGGATCATTCCTCGTGATGGCACACTTTCGGACTCTTTAAGGAGCAAGCTAGGAGCAAGAGAGAAGACAAAAGACCTTATTGGTGCATGCCTTGCACCAACTCATGACTTAGTGATCCAAGGACAGCTGAGCTGTAGCAACCACAACATAGAGGCCATTTCCACGCCCGTGGAACCATTGTTTTGACCGTGGTTTATGTCTGGACAACCTTGACACTTGTCACATGATTTCTTTGCCCGACCTTTGCTTTTCTTGGTTGAGTGTGGACTTAGTAGAGCCTGCAGGCTGGCTTTTGGACTATCTCTCGTCATCCATTGTTGGGGAGGAAGACTTGGAAGAACAAAAAAAACACTCTCATATTGGGAGAAGAAGGATGGATGGAAATTTGGAAAAAACCGTTATACCCATCCAAATAGGAAAAGTGAGAGTGTTGTGGCAATCGTTTAAGCATTTGATCGATGAAAGGAAGAGGGAAGTGATCCTTCCTTGTTGCAACGTTCAAGTTTCTATAGTCAATGCACATCCTCCATCCCGTTACCGTTCTTGTAGGAACGAGCTTGTTCTTTTTGTTAGTTACAACGGTCATTCCTCCCTTCTTCGGAACCACATGAGCGGGGCTCACCTATTTCCTATCAGAAATCGGAAAGATAATACCTTCATCAAGAAGCTTAAGATTTCCTTCTTTACAACCTCTTTCATGATCGGATTTAACCGTTTTTTAAGGTTCCCGTGAAGGGTTGTGGTTATCTTCCATCAAAATCTTATGCATGCATAAAGAAGGTTTAATACCAACAAAATCATCAATAGTGTATCCTAAAGCTTTCTTATGTAGTTGATGACATAATTTATGATGTTAGTTTAGGCATTCATTTAGATAGTTTTTCCCGTTATTCATGCATGGTTTGGCATTAGTTTGTGACGTTTACGCTTAATTCATCCACATTGTCGAAATAGACGTCTACACGAGATTTTGTCGGTTTTGTAGGTATTTTGTGGAGCTTTAGGACTTAATTGTTACATTCGAGGATCATTCCTCGTGATGGCACACTTTCGGACTCTTTAAGGAGCAAGCTAGGAGCAAGAGAGAAGACAAAAGACCTTATTGGTGCATGCCTTGCACCAACTCATGACTTAGTGATCCAAGGACAGCTGAGCTGTAGCAACCACAACATAGAGGCCATTTCCACGCCCGTGGAACCATTGTTTTGACCGTGGTTTATGTCTGGACAACCTTGACACTTGTCACATGATTTCTTTGCCCGACCTTTGCTTTTCTTGGTTGAGTGTGGACTTAGTAGAGCCTGCAGGCTGGCTTTTGGACTATCTCTCGTCATCCATTGTTGGGGAGGAAGACTTGGAAGAACAAAAAAAACACTCTCATATTGGGAGAAGAAGGATGGATGGAAATTTGGAAAAAACCGTTATACCCATCCAAATAGGAAAAGTGAGAGTGTTGTGGCAATCGTTTAAGCATTTGATCGATGAAAGGAAGAGGGAAGTGATCCTTCCTTGTTGCAACGTTCAAGTTTCTATAGTCAATGCACATCCTCCATCCCGTTACCGTTCTTGTAGGAACGAGCTTGTTCTTTTTGTTAGTTACAACGGTCATTCCTCCCTTCTTCGGAACCACATGAGCGGGGCTCACCTATTTCCTATCAGAAATCGGAAAGATAATACCTTCATCAAGAAGCTTAAGATTTCCTTCTTTACAACCTCTTTCATGATCGGATTTAACCGTTTTTTAAGGTTCCCGTGAAGGCTTGTGGTTATCTTCCATCAAAATCTTATGCATGCATAAAGAAGGTTTAATACCAACAAAATCATCAATAGTGTATCCTAAAGCTTTCTTATGTAGTTGATGACATAATTTATGATGTTAGTTTAGGCATTCATTTAGATAGTTTTTCCCGTTATTCATGCATGGTTTGGCATTAGTTTGTGACGTTTACGCTTAATTCATCCACATTATCGAAATAGACGTCTACATGAGATTTTGTCGGTTTTGTAGGTATTTTGTGGAGCTTTAGGACTTAATTGTTACATTCGAGGATCATTCCTCGTGATGGCACACTTTCGGACTCTTTAAGGAGCAAGCTAGGAGCAAGAGAGAAGACAAAAGACCTTATTGGTGCATGCCTTGCACCAACTCATGACTTAGTGATCCAAGGACAGCTGAGCTGTAGCAACCACAACATAGAGGCCATTTCCACGCCCGTGGAACCATTGTTTTGACCGTGGTTTATGTCTGGACAACCTTGACACTTGTCACATGATTTCTTTGCCCGACCTTTGCTTTTCTTGGTTGAGTGTGGACTTAGTAGAGCCTGCAGGCTGGCTTTTGGACTATCTCTCGTCATCCATTGTTGGGGAGGAAGACTTGGAAGAACAAAAAAAACACTCTCATATTGGGAGAAGAAGGATGGATGGAAATTTGGAAAAAACCGTTATACCCATCCAAATAGGAAAAGTGAGAGTGTTGTGGCAATCGTTTAAGCATTTGATCGATGAAAGGAAGAGGGAAGTGATCCTTCCTTGTTGCAACGTTCAAGTTTCTATAGTCAATGCACATCCTCCATCCCGTTACCGTTCTTGTAGGAACGAGCTTGTTCTTTTTGTTAGTTACAACGGTCATTCCTCCCTTCTTCGGAACCACATGAGCGGGGCTCACCTATTTCCTATCAGAAATCGGAAAGATAATACCTTCATCAAGAAGCTTAAGATTTCCTTCTTTACAACCTCTTTCATGATCGGATTTAACCGTTTTTTAAGGTTCCCGTGAAGGGTTGTGGTTATCTTCCATCAAAATCTTATGCATGCATAAAGAAGGTTTAATACCAACAAAATCATCAATAGTGTATCCTAAAGCTTTCTTATGTAGTTGATGACATAATTTATGATGTTAGTTTAGGCATTCATTTAGATAGTTTTTCCCGTTATTCATGCATGGTTTGGCATTAGTTTGTGACGTTTACGCTTAATTCATCCACATTGTCGAAATAGACGTCTACACGAGATTTTGTCGGTTTTGTAGGTATTTTGTGGAGCTTTAGGACTTAATTGTTACATTCGAGGATCATTCCTCGTGATGGCACACTTTCGGACTCTTTAAGGAGCAAGCTAGGAGCAAGAGAGAAGACAAAAGACCTTATTGGTGCATGCCTTGCACCAACTCATGACTTAGTGATCCAAGGACAGCTGAGCTGTAGCAACCACAACATAGAGGCCATTTCCACGCCCGTGGAACCATTGTTTTGACCGTGGTTTATGTCTGGACAACCTTGACACTTGTCACATGATTTCTTTGCCCGACCTTTGCTTTTCTTGGTTGAGTGTGGACTTAGTAGAGCCTGCAGGCTGGCTTTTGGACTATCTCTCGTCATCCATTGTTGGGGAGGAAGACTTGGAAGAACAAAAAAAACACTCTCATATTGGGAGAAGAAGGATGGATGGAAATTTGGAAAAAACCGTTATACCCATCCAAATAGGAAAAGTGAGAGTGTTGTGGCAATCGTTTAAGCATTTGATCGATGAAAGGAAGAGGGAAGTGATCCTTCCTTGTTGCAACGTTCAAGTTTCTATAGTCAATGCACATCCTCCATCCCGTTACCGTTCTTGTAGGAACGAGCTTGTTCTTTTTGTTAGTTACAACGGTCATTCCTCCCTTCTTCGGAACCACATGAGCGGGGCTCACCTATTTCCTATCAGAAATCGGAAAGATAATACCTTCATCAAGAAGCTTAAGATTTCCTTCTTTACAACCTCTTTCATGATCGGATTTAACCGTTTTTTAAGGTTCCCGTGAAGGCTTGTGGTTATCTTCCATCAAAATCTTATGCATGCATAAAGAAGGTTTAATACCAACAAAATCATCAATAGTGTATCCTAAAGCTTTCTTATGTAGTTGATGACATAATTTATGATGTTAGTTTAGGCATTCATTTAGATAGTTTTTCCCGTTATTCATGCATGGTTTGGCATTAGTTTGTGACGTTTACGCTTAATTCATCCACATTATCGAAATAGACGTCTACATGAGATTTTGTCGGTTTTGTAGGTATTTTGTGGAGCTTTAGGACTTAATTGTTACATTCGAGGATCATTCCTCGTGATGGCACACTTTCGGACTCTTTAAGGAGCAAGCTAGGAGCAAGAGAGAAGACAAAAGACCTTATTGGTGCATGCCTTGCACCAACTCATGACTTAGTGATCCAAGGACAGCTGAGCTGTAGCAACCACAACATAGAGGCCATTTCCACGCCCGTGGAACCATTGTTTTGACCGTGGTTTATGTCTGGACAACCTTGACACTTGTCACATGATTTCTTTGCCCGACCTTTGCTTTTCTTGGTTGAGTGTGGACTTAGTAGAGCCTGCAGGCTGGCTTTTGGACTATCTCTCGTCATCCATTGTTGGGGAGGAAGACTTGGAAGAACAAAAAAAACACTCTCATATTGGGAGAAGAAGAACATCACAAAACTTAGATCTAGAGTGAGACTTTGAGTGGTTTTTAGTGATTTTTGTTGAGAAGATTTTGAAAGTGTTGTAAGGAAAGATTTGAAGCTGCATTTGAATGGTTGTAAGTCTTGTTTAAACTCATATTCAGCCAAGATTTCTTGATTTTACTTGCTTTCATTCACCACCTAGCTATGAAACCCGTGTATGAATGTATGATGATTCTAGATCTTGAGATGCATGTTATTGGTTAAGTAATTATGATTCTAGGGTGATGAACAGAAGGTTATGGCTTGGATAATGACAGAATAGACTTGAATGTACCTTTTGATGACTTGCATGCTTGAAACCTAACCCCCGATCAAAACCACGGCTTGTTCCTCCTAAACCACGGCCGTGGTTGTGTATGATCAGCCCGTGGTTTTGCTCTGTTGTGCTTATATTGATGAATCTGAATGTTAGGATGATAGATTGTTGAAATCCTAGTGTTTGTTAAGCCTTATCTAGCTTAGGGTGACCTAATGCTAGCAAACTAAGTTAGGGAAGAGACTTACCCGGTAATTTCCGATCTTAGATACCAAAGATAACGAACTCTAGGTAGTAGTGAGCCTCACAAGCCGCTATTGGATTGAGTGTGCTAGGATTGTTGCTTAGGGCTTGCCTTCCCGAGACTTACCCGGTAAGGAGAGGTTTGACCCCTAGATAGTAATCCGGTTGTGTAGAATTCTCATCCTTAGGTTCCTAGAGACTTACCCGGTAATAGGACCTTAGGTGCAGGATTAGTGGACCATGAGACCTACCCAGTGATTGATCCCATTGAAGAAACATCCTTTCCCAACATACTGCAGCTTGCCGAAGGTTGATTAGAAGCTTGAGTCCAATGCCATAACCGGAAGTCCTAATCCCTAGAATCCGCTTTTGTTACTTGATCATATATCTTGTTCTTGTGTTGTTTGTTTGTGTTGCTTGATTGATTGATAAATCTTGCATGATTCATGATCTTTTTTTAATCACCACAAAAAAAAAACCAACCAAAAATATCATGATTTTCATTACTTTATTTCTTTTTCTTTTCTTAGACTAGATTTGCACTATCTATGATCACTTGTTTGATTTGATTTCAACATAGTCTTCGTGTTCGACCTCAGAATACTATCCTTGCTACAAAACCACCCATACACTGTGGGTTCTCTAGGAGTTAGGAGAATATATCGAGTTATAAATTCCAATGCTTTTGCATGGTACATTTTTAGCGTAACAAGTTTTTGGCGACGTTACCGTGGACTAGGTCTAGATTGAATCATTGTGTGTGATTGTTTATAGTGTAGGTGTTTCTTTTGCTTGTGATCTTGTTTGCTTTGTGTCTTTGATATTTCAGGACATCTCTCACTCTTTAGTTGCATGCGAAGATCTCGTGGCAAGGATTTAGCTCCATTCGATCCCGAACCAGAGAAAATCCTTAAGACTAGATCCAAGGGCACTAAGAAGAAGAAGGGGATGGCCGGAAGAGTTCTTCAAGCTGAGTTGAATGATGCCTTAGAGCAAATTAGGCTAAGGGATGAAGCCTTGGAGAATGAGAGGAGACTTGCAAATGAGAGGCAAGAAGCAACTAGGAGGGAAATTGAAGAGATTAGGCAAGCTCTTGTGTGAAGAGAGCTTAATCTTCGTCAACCACCACCTCCACCTCCACCGCAACCGGCGGTACATGTACGGAATGAGCCAATCATTATTGATGAGCCGCAAACTCTAGGGCAACATATGGATCCAACCCAAAGAGTGCACCGTCCGGGTGTAAACTTAGGAGATCCCGCAAGCCATGACTACGAGCTTCGCCCTCAAGTGCTATAAATGATCCGGCATAGTCAATTTGGAGGCATGGAAGGAGAGTCTCCTCATCAACACTTGATGAGTTATGAGATCTTGATGGAGACTCTAAGACCACCTAAATTGGAGAACAACAACCACAAGCTTAGGGATTTTTCCTTCTCACTTAAGGATAATGCCTTGGCTTGGTACCAATCCATTCCACTAGGACGTATGGGTACTTGGGAGGAGATGACAACCGAATTTCTTACAAAGTTCTTCCAACCTTCCAAGATAACCGAGCTAAGAGGGAAGATCAATGCCATTGTGATGAAGGATAAGGAGAGCCTATTCAAATCTTGGGAGAGGTTCAAAGACCTCCTCCTAGATTGTCCACACCATGGGATACCGAAGATAGAGCTATTGGAGATTTATTTCAAGGGGCTGGATGAGGATAGTCAATTTAAGTTCCAATCACTTTCCGGAGGAACATTCATGAAGAAGAATGTGGATGAGGCTTGGGACTTTGTAGAGAAGCAAGCCTTGGTGATAGAGAAGTACTCCCATAGGAAGAGTGATGGAAGGAAACCGGGAGCATATGAAGTAAGTGAAGTCACCATGAGCAACTACAAACTTGTTGCAATCAACAATGAGCTTAAGTCCTTGAGGGATTTGTGTACCACAACCTTAAAGAATCAAGCAAGTCCTCAAGTGCAATTGCAAGCCAACTTGGCTTCCAAAGAGGAGGATGTTAACTACATGGGAAGGGGCAATTTCAACAACTACCAAGGCCCTAGGAACTTCAACAACAACAACCGGCATTAGAACAATTATCGGCCTAACCACAACCATCCCTGGTTCTCCTATTCTAACCCGGATGGTGCCTTGAACCGTCCCGCTTCCACAAGCGCAGCCCCACCACCTAAGGCTTCACAAGAGCCTCCACCCGGTTTTGCTCAACCTCCAAAGGATAGGACCAAAATGATGTTTGAACAATTGCTAGGGAGGTTGAGTGGGCTTGAGAGCACGGTGACATCCATTTCCAAGGCTCAAAAGGTGCTAAAAGCACAAGTGTTCCAAAAGGCAAGTGAGGCACAAAGGGATCTGGAAAGCTTCCCGGATGGACCAAGGACAATCCAAGAGGCCAAGTGTTGGCCATTACCACAAGGAGTGGACTGAGCATAAAACATCCCTTAGCCAAGGAGACTGACAAGGGGAAGCAAGTAGTGGTGGAAGTAGAACCATTGCAAGAAGAAGGAGGCAAGAGCAAGGGATGATGAGCCAACATATGTGGCACCTCCTCCATACAAGCCACCACTACCATTTCCACAATCACAAGCAAGAGCTCGATTGGATAAACATTTTGGTAAATTCCCTGAACTCATGTCTAAATTACATATTAACATTCCGTTCATGGATGCAATTCTAGGTATGCCGGCCTATGGAAATATTGAAGGAGATACTCTCCAACAAGAGGAAGTTAGAGGAGTATGGAGAAGTAAGGATGATAAAGAGGTCCTCCAAGTTGATTCAAACCATGAGAGAGGAGATGCCTCCCAAGCTGCGAGATCCGGGATCTTTTTGTGTGCCAATATGAGTTGGAGAAGTGCAATATGAGGCCCTGTGTGACCTTGGAGCAAGTGTAAGCATTATCCCGCTTGAACTTTGCAATAAGGTTGGGATAGGAGAACCAAAGCCGTTCAAGATGACCCTCTACATGGTGCACCGATCCATCACTCACCCCGTAGGGATCCTAGAGGACATACCGGTTCAGCTTGGGAAGTTCTATGTGCCAATCGATTTCGTTGTTTTGGACATCTCGGCGGACTACCCGGTTCCTATCATTTTGGGAAGGATATTCTTAGCCACATTTGGATGCTTTGTGGATTACAAAAATGGGATCCTCTCCTTCAACATAGGAGAAGAAAATATCAAGTTCAAACTGTCCACAATGATGAAGGGTCCAGCCCTTGGTGAAGACGTCTTCAACATTGTCGAGGAAGAAGTGTCTAGGGAAGTTGTGAGCTCAATCCTAATCAAGGATCTGTTAGAGAAGGTTCTTAGCATGAGTATCATGGAGGAAGGAGTTGAGGAAGATTGCAATGAAGAAATCCACGCTTTGGATGCATTAGAAAATGAGACAAGTGCTGAATTTGAAGTGCACGAAGGGGGGCTGAAACACTATAAGAACCACGGCCCAGAGGCCATTTCCACGCCCGTGGTTTCAATAAATAGACCCGTGGAAAATCATGTCGTAGCAAATTGTTCTAGAACCACGCCCGTCGTTATGCAAGAGGGCGTGGGATCACCCGGGGTTTCTCCAGAAGGTCCTTTAGTTGTTGATCAAGCTTCAAGGAGTCTTCGAGAGTCGTCAATGGCTTTGGATTCATCTAATGTGGAGCTATATGGATCATATCCAACCGATAAAGGTCCTCCTATACTTGATCTCAAACCTCTCCCTTCTCATTTAAAGTATGCTTTCCTTGGTTCAAATTCTACGTATCCCGTGATTGTGAATGCATCTTTGAATGATGATGAGCTTGATAGATTGTTGAATGAATTGGAATTGCATAGGAGAGCTATTGGATACATCATTGATGACTTAGTTGGCATTAAACCATCCTGGTGCATGCATAAAATCTTGATGGAAGACAACCATAATCCTTCTATTGAACCTCAAAGAAGATTGAACCCTATTATGAAAGAGGTAGTCAAGAAAGAGATCTTAAAGTTGCTAGATGCGGGAATAATTTTCCCAATTTCGGATAGTAAATGGGTTAGTCCTGTACATGTGGTTCCTAAAAAGGGTGGTATGACCGTAGTAACTAATGAGAACAATGAACTAATCCCAACTAGGACGGTTACGGGGTGAAGAATGTGTATTGACTATAGGAAACTTAATATGGCCTCTAGGAAAGATCACTTCCCTCTTCCCTTTATTGACAAAATGCTAGAGAAATTAGCTCGACATTAACATTTTTGTTACCTTGATGGTTATAGTGGGTTTTTCCAAATTCCTATTCACCCGGATTACCAAGAGAAAACCACATTTACTTGTCCTTGGGGAACATTTGCATATAGAAGGATGCCATTTGGGTTGTGTAATGCACCCGCCACCTTTCAAAGGTGTATGATGGCTATTTTTTTTGAATATATTAAGAATATTATGGAAGTGTTTATGGATGATTTCTCGGTGTATGGCTCTTCATTGGATAATTGCTTGGCTAATCTATCTTTGGTGTTGAAGAGATATGAGGAAACTAATCTTGTGTTGAATTGGGAGAAATGCCACTTCGTAGTGAGTGAAGGCATAGTATTGGGACACTTGGTTTCCCACCAAGGCATTGAGGTTGATAGAGAAAAGATAGAAACGATAGAGAAGTTGCCACCACTTACCTCGGTGAAAGGGGTAAGGAGTTTCTTAGGGCATGCCGGTTTTTACCGGAAGTTTATAAAAGATTTCTCTAAAATTTCTAAGCCTCTCACTAACCTACTAATGAAGGATGTTGAGTTGTTTTCTCCAAAGATTGTCTTGAAGCATTTTGTAGGCTGAAGGATGCTTTGATCTTCGTCCCTATCATGCAACCTCCGGATTGGAGCTTACCATTTGAAGTAATGTGTGATGCGAGTGACGTGGCTGTTGGGGCTGTTTTAGGACAAAAGAAAGACGGGCTCACACATGCCATCTACTATGCTAGCAAGACGCTAGATGATGCCCAACTCAACTATGCCACAACCGAAGAGTTACTAGCAGTAGTGTATGCCATTGAGAAGTTCCGGTCATATCTTGTTGGAGCAAAGGTTATCGTGTACATGGATCATGTTGTGATCCATTATTTCCTCACGAAGAAAGATGACAAGCCTCGCCTCATTCGGTGGATCCTTCTCCTCCAAGAATTCGACTTGGCGATTCAAGACAAGAAAGGTTCCGAAAATGCAGTAGCGGACCACCTTAGTAGGCTACCACCGTTGGAGACTGAAAGAGATGACATCCCGATTGATGACTCATTCCGGGATGAGCAATTGCAAGTGACGGAGGAGTGCTTACTTCAAGTGTCTAGAGGGAGTGAGCCATGGTATGAGGACATAGTACACTATCTTGTGTGTGAAGAGTGCCTCCCGGTTTGTCATATGCCCAAAGGAAAAAGTTTTTCAAAGATGTAAGGCATTACTATTGGAGTGAGCCTCTCTTGTTCAAGAGAGGACCGGATGGAGTCTTTCGGAGGTGGATTCCGGAGGATGAGATGGAGAGTGTGATCCTTCATTGCCACTTCTTTCCATGCGGAGGCCACACTAGCTCACACAAAACGTTTGCAAAGGTATTGCAATCCGGTTTTTATTGGTCTAACTTGTTTAAGGATGTGCAGAATTTTGTAGTAGCTTGTGACGCTTGCCAAAGGACTGGCAACATCTCAAGAAGGAATGAGATTCCCTTGAACAATATCCAAGAGGTTGAGGTCTTTGACATTTGTGGTGTGGACTTTCATAGGGCCATTCCCCTCTTCATGTGGCAACCTCTATATTTTATTGGCGGTGGATTATGTATCAAGATGGGTGGAAGCAATCGCCTCTCCAACAAACGATCCCAAAGTAGTGGTGCGGTTCTTCAACCGAGTCATCTTCCCTAGGTTTGGAACACCGTGAGTGTTTATAAGCGATGGAGGGAATCATTTCACCAATAGGAACTTTGGGACACTTTTGGCTAAGTATGGGGTGACTCATAAGATGACCACACCTTACCATCCCCAAACTAGTGGCCAAGTGGAGATTTTCAACCTGGAGATCAAGGGGATACTTGAGAAGACGGTTTCTAGGACAAGAAAAGATTGGGCTATGAAGCTTGATGATGCTCTATGGGCATATAGAACCGCCTTCAAGACACCAATCGGCACCACTCCCTACAAGCTAGTTTATGACAAGTCTTGCCACCTTCCGGTGAATGTGGAGCATAGGGCATATTGGGCCATAAGGTGGCTGAATTTTGACCTCAAGGAAGCAAATGAGAAGAGGTTGCTAGACATGAATGCTCTTGAAAAGATCCAGTTAGATGCTTATGAAAATGCCCGAATTTACAAAGAAAGGACCAAGCGTTGGCATGACAAACGTCTAATCCCAAAGGAATTGAGTGAAGGTGACTTAGTCCTTCTCTTCAATTCAAGGCTGCGGCTCTTCCCCAGAAAGCTCATATCAAGATGGATAGGTCCTTATGTGGTGAGGAAGGTTTTCCCCCATTGAGCGGTTGAGATAGGTGGGGAGCATTGTGGAGATTTCAAGGTGAATGGGCACCGTTCAAAGAAGTACATCCCAAAAGCTCCGGTGGATATGATTGCCCCACTACACCTTGAGTGAAATGCTCCCGGATTCGGTCAAGCTAATGACCTTAAATAAGCGCTTAATGGGAGGCAACCCATTGGTACATATCTTTCCCTTTTCGTTTTTTTGTTTTCGTTTTCGATTTTTGCTTTTGTTTTTGTTTTGGTGTGTTTGTGTGTCTTGTGTTTGTGTGATAGAGTCTAGGTAACAAGGAAGTCTTGCAAGGCATGATGAAGGTGATGATCCCAAATCGAACGTGGGTGGAGAGGACGTGGGACTTGGACGGCTTGCGGTGCTTAGAGCGGGTCCCGACACCATAATGAACATCAAGAGCTCTCTACCATCTTTGATTGATCATCCACCATCACTCCACATGAGTGAACCAAAGTACCAAAAATACCATTTTTACATTGTGAGGACTCTCTTTCACTTCCTTATTTAATTTGCACATTGGGGACAATGTGGTTTTAAGTATGGGGTGGGGTATTCACAATATCTTTGCATGATTCCATCTAGGATAGTTTCATATCATTGTCACATGTTTCATTATGTTTTGCATTGTATATATGTATCTCAAAAATTCCAAAAAAATAAAAAAATTTTAAAAAATTTTGTGCTTCTTAGTTTGGATATGACCCTTATGATGAGTTTGTTTTGTGAATTGGCTATGGATGGCCTTTGCGTGCTGAATGAATTTATGCATTGTGAACTTGAATACTTCTCTTGATTTCCGTGTATGAATTGTGATGAATATTGTTGTCTAGGTTGGATTGAGAATTGATTATCGAAATCGCATGCTAGATCTTACACATCATATAAGAATGATTAAGCATTCATTTCTCTCTTCTTCTCATCTTGATCATGTTGTTTGAAGCACCTCAATTGATAAAAAAAATTTGACCTCTTTTGACCCATCCGGGAATAGGAGCATGCTAGTGTGTTGAGTGTGTGAAAAGCAAGTGTGGGGTGTTGAAGGAAGTGTATGAATGTTATGAATGAAGTGCTTAATGTGTTGTGAAAGTGTCGAAAAAATATAGGTTTGGGGACGTTGGTTTTGATGACGAGGAACTCGACACCATTCACATAATCGAGTGTTTGTGTCTTGCCAAAGTCGGATTAACTGATAATCCTAACGAGCCTTGGTATGTGTGCCCGTGTGAGGCACCTCGGAAAATCCCGAGGTCCGCTAATCACCAAGGTTTCGGCTTTTTTACACCATTGCCTTTATCTCAAAAATAAATGAAAGAAAAAAGAAGAAAAAGAAAAGAAAGAAAAGAAAAAGATGGAGAACAATGTACACTTATGGTGGAGTTGAACAAAAATGAAGTTGTGGAGTTAGTTCCTTTCCCGGATTAGCATCACATGACCTAAAATTTCACCCTCTAACAACGTTTCTTGCCTCTTCCTTCCTAAGTCCTTAAGACCTCTATGCACATGTGTTTTGACTTAAGTGATTTAGATTTGATATTTTCATGATCATCTAGACATTCTCGATTTACTTTGCATATATGATTTCAAGTTAAGTGTGATGTCTTTCCATGCATTTATTCTCTTGATACACATTTCCTCATCCTTTGCCATGAACATCAGTATGAAGGTGATCTATGACTAGAAGCACAATTGCAAAAATATTTTTCATTTTTCCGCATTCATAACTCATGCCATCTTGTAGCTTAGGTTTGAACCTTGATTGGGGACAAGCAAGTGGCAAGTATGGGGTATTTTGATGACATGATTTATGACGTTAATTTATGCATTCATTTAGATAGTTTTTCCCGTTATTCATGCATGGTTTCGCATTAGTTCGTGACGTTTATGCTTAATTCATCCACATTGTCGAAATAGACGTCTGCACGAGCTTTTGTCGGTTTTGTAGGTATTTTGGGGAGCTTTAAGACGTAATCGTTACATTCGAGGATCATTCCTCGTGATGGCAAACTTCCGGACTCTTTAAGGAGCAAGCCAGGAGCAAGGGAGAACACAAAAGACCTTATTTGTGCATGCCTTGCACCAACTCATGACTTAGTGATCCAAGGACGACTGAGTTGTAGGAACCACGACCCAGAGGCCATTTCCACGCCCGTGGAACCATTGTTTTGACCGTGGTTTTTGTCTGGACAACCTTGACACTTGCCACACGATTTCTTTGCCCGACCTTTGCTTTTCTTGGCTGAGTGTGGACTTGGTAGAGCCTGCAAACTGGCTTTTGGACTCTCTCTCATCATTCATCGTTGGGGAGGAAGACTTGGAAGAACAAAAAAAAAACATTCTCATTTTGGGAAAAGAAGAACATCACAAAACTTAGATCTAGAGTGAGACTTTGAGTGGTTTTTAGTGATTTTTGTTGAGAAGATTTTGAAAGTGTTGTAAGGAAAGATATGAAGCTGCATTTGAATGGTTGTAAGTCTTGTTTAAACTCATATTCAGCCAAGATTTCTTGCTTTTACTTGCTTTCATTCACCACCTAGCTATGAAACCCGTGTATGCTTGTATGATGATTCTAGATCTTGAGATGCATGTTATTGGTTAAGTAATTGTGATTCTAGGGTGATGAACAGAAGGTTATGGCTTGGATAATGATAGAATAGACTTGAATGTACCTTTTGATGACTTGCATGCTCGAAACCTAACCCCCGATCAGAACCACGGCTTGTTCCTCCTAAACCACGGCCGTGGTTGTGTATGATCAGCCCGTGGTTTTGCTTTGTTGCGCTTATATTGATGAATGTGAATATTAGGATGATAGATTGTTGAAATCCTAGTGTTTGTTAAGCCTTATCTAGCTTACAGTGACCTAATGCTAGCAAACTAAGTTAGGGATGAGACATATCCGGTAATTCCCGATCTTAGATACCAAAGATGACGAACTCTTGGTAGTAGTGAGCCTCGCAAGCCGCTATTGGATTGAGTGTGCTAGGATTGTTGCTTAGGAATTGTCTTCCCGAGACTTACCCGGTAAGGAGAGGTTTGACCCCTAGATAGTAATCCGGTTTGTGTAGAATTCTCGTTCTTAGGTTCCTAGAGACTTACCCGGTAATAGGACCTTAGGTGCGGGATTAGTGGACCATGAGACCTACCCGGTGATTGATCCCATTGAAGAAACATCCTTTCCCAACATACCGAAACTTGTCCAAGGTTGATTAGAAGCTTGAGTCCAATGCCATAACCGGAAGTCCTAATCCCTAGAATCCGCTTTTCTTACTTGATCATATATCTTGTTCTTGTGTTGTTTGTTTGTGTTGCTTGATTGATTGATAAATATTGCATGATTCCTTATCTCTGATTAATCACCACAAAAAAAACCAACAAAAAATATCATGATTTTCATTTCTTTATTTCTTTCTCTTTTCTTAGACTAGATGTGCACTATCTATGATCACTTGTTTGATTTGATTTCACCTTAGTCTTCATGTTCGACATCGGAATACTATCCTTGCTACATTACGACCCATACACTGTGGGTTCGCTAGGAGTTAGGGGAATATATGGAGTTATAAATTGTAACGCTTTTGCGTGGTAAATTTCTAGCGTAACAGTAGTCTTAATTCATGCATTAATCTATTTAGTTCATCTTCAGTTAAATTAACGCTAACAATGACCGGATATGTAGAGTTTGGTCCTAGAAATGTGTAACTTAAGTGTGAAGGAAGAGGTTTCAATTCCAGGGTAGGAGGTTCTTTGGTTGGTTAGTTCTGACCAAGCAAGGTGATTGGGGCAACTTCTGAAGTTGAGGGAGGTGTGTCATTGCATGCAAGAACAATTGCAATTGATTCCGGACAAGTTTGCAAAGTATCAAGACAATCGCCCCTTTTTGTAAAAATTGGTCGATTTTTTGGTCGATCTCACAACCGACATGGGAAAAATCGGATTAATTAATTAACTTAATAGGAAAAATCGGTCGATTTTCCTATATGGGGTCGATTTTTTCAACTTTTTCCGTAGCTTCTTCTAGCACTTCAAACTTCGCTTTGGGATCTTCCTCCAATGTTCTTAGTGTTTGGATTTCAATGTTACAGTCCTCCTTTACTTCTTCTTCGACAACGCTTAAACTTATCACCCTTTCAAGCAGATCTTTGAGTAAGATAGAGCTTACCTCTTCCCTTGGTCCCTCTTCATCATAAGTTTTTAAAATAGCTTCTCCAATGGGTGGCCCTTTGATCATCGCAGCTAGCTGGAATTCTATATTCTCTTCTCCAATGTTGAATGAGAGTTTTGCATTGTTGCAATCCACCAAGGCACAACCCGACTTTGGTTTAACAACAACTTTACTAGGATCTTACAACAAGGCACAAATATATTTAAAACAATTTCAAAACATAATATTTTATTGTATGAATGTACACATGTGACAGCCTTACAAAACATATATATATATATATATATATATATATATATATATATATATATATATATATTAATATAACATGCATGCCATATGGAAGACTCCCCCGTCCCCATCTAATGAGTACGTGGACCCAGCTGACCATCCGTCCCGGATCTCTCTACAACTGTTTATCTCTACAAAATCTACAACACGGATAAACCATTAGCTAACAATCTTGAAGAACCGGTAGGTGATATAATTAAGATAAATGACTAGAAGGGGGGTTGAATAGAGTATAGGAACTTTTCGAAAACCAAATCTCAAGGCCTTGAAACTACTTTGAAGGGCCTTGATGTCAATCTATGCTTCTAGTGAAACTTTGATTTCAAGGGCTTTGAAACTCTATTTCAAGGGCCTTGAATTTTTGCTCCTGCAAAACAAAGTTAGTCACAGTAAAGTATATATGGTGCGGAAATGAAAAGATTGACACGAGGATATGTTTACGAAGTTCGGCTCTAAATAGCCTACTCTCCGTCTCAGGGTATATCCGTAGGATCTAACTATCTATTATCAGCTTCAAAGAGTCCTAGATACAAACTAGAAGAAATTCCCTTCTTCTCTCACTGTAGCCAATGCT
Source organism: Fagopyrum homotropicum (assembly GCA_033239125.1). NCBI lineage: Eukaryota > Viridiplantae > Streptophyta > Magnoliopsida > Caryophyllales > Polygonaceae > Fagopyrum > Fagopyrum homotropicum. Next base: position 70,062,502 of record BSWB01000005.1, read on the forward strand.
ACGATCTAGCTCCAACTCTTAACCTAGCTATAATAGCCTAATTACTTCGATGAGTAACACACTCTAGTATAATACTATTTAGATCTTCCAATGGAGCTCTAGTGTTTTCTCTCTCTAAGGGGATAAAGTTGTGGCGTGAATGAGAGAAAGAAAAACAACGAATGAAGATGATTCGGTTTCTTGAGGATGCAAAGATGTTTTCCTGTGTAAGCTTGTGTATCTTCCTTCTTCGACCATCATCTTCATTTATACTCTTCTATGGAAAGGTCTTCTAGCCGTTGTAGAGATGACCGTTTGAAGATGTATCTTCTTTTCCATGAAGATTGTTTTCTTATTTGGAGATAAGGTAGACGTTGCAAGTCTTCAGCCCCTACAAACACGTCGAGTCCTTTTCTCCTTGATCTTCTCGTCTTCTGTTGAATCGAGAGAGAAGATATTTTTGCTGTTTGTTTTTTAGAAAAGATTTTCTATTCTTCGGTTAAGATCTTTGGTTGATGAGATCTTCTTGTTACAGAATCTTCCAAGGAGATCTTCAATTTATTTTGAATCCTTGTTCCGTACACTTTTAAATTCAAGGCCCTTGGTTCCGTCCTTTTGAACTTCCTTGATTTCGTCCTTTTGAACTTGTTATCTTCCGTTGTTCTTGAATCCAATTTCAAGGCCCTTGACACTTAGATATAAAACCTGCACTGAATTCAAACCAACCAAATATCTAGAAATATAATCAATACATTGTTAGTATATCCAACTGCTATATTTGTGTGAAGTCTTCCATCATCAACACCTGTAAACCATTTTAATCAAGGTGGAGTTTTCAATCTCCCCCTTGATGGAAGACAACACAAATTCTCGTACCTGCATTTGTTAGTTTAGCAATGCATATGAAAATCTCAAAACTAAAAATGCAGAATGCAGTATATAGAAATGTCGGATCATATTTCTCCCACTTTGTCTTTCAACAAGGGAGAAAAAGCAGTCAAACTAGGAAGTCTTTAAAATACGATTACAGACCCAAAACCAAAGTATTTTCAACCCATAGAGAAAACCAATTAGCTTAAAACTCCTCTTAGAACTTCCTCTTTCCTTTGGATGAAGTTTTCTTATAACGCCAATCATCCATTTCAGCTGCCAAACGTCTTCTCTTTTCTTCAGCTCTTCTCTGTTTAACTACTTCATACTGAACTTTGTACAGAATTGATTTATTTTGTACACGCATTTTACAATTTATCAGCATATTCTCAACGTGCTCTTAAGTATGTTGAGCTACATCTTCAGGTATGGGCAAGATGCTTCCCATTGTAGTTAGTGTAAGAGCATTCATCAAATAGATTTCATTGACTTTAGCATTTATGGTAAGTCAGCAACTCGAAATTTGTATCCATTCTCCTCTTGGCGTCAAACTGAACATCACACAATTCACTATTGAGACAAGCTATTTCTTTTTCACGACCCTCTAACCTGATTTCTGGAGTAGGAGAAGGTTTGACTTTTTCATGTGGATTTTGAGTAACTCATTTTCCTTTTAAAGTCCATATTCCTGCAAGAGTTTTCTCAATCCCCATACGTTCTAAGCAATTCTCATCAATTTTGTTGTTAATAGATTGTCTTTCCTCAGAGGATGTATCAATTCTGTAATAATCAAAGACCTTAGGCAACAAATTTCCATAAGGCAAGGGAATAGATCTCTTGGAGTTGACAAAATGCAACATATGGTTGAGAATCAGATTAGGCACATCTATGGCCACATCAGACTTAAGCAAATGAATTAATTCCAGAGATTGATTAGTCAACAACTCTCTTGAGTTTGCACGAGGAACTACACATCTAACTAGTATGGTGAACACTATATTAGGGTATGTTAGACACCTTCTTTCTTGCTGAATTTTTGATATATTGTATTCAGTAGTATATAGTAGATCATACTAAAATTTGGGAAGAATCGGAGTTACGGTTTGAGAGTTATGATGTTGCAAAGTTGACTCCTCATGCAGTTTTTATAAGTGTGCTGAGTGTTGATGAAAACAGCAAGTGATGTTGTTTTGTGAGATGGTTTTGAATAAGCTCTTGATCTCCGTTGGACTTGAATTTTGGTTATGATATGGTTGACATATTGTTGTAGAACATATTAAAATTTAAGAGGAATCCAGCCAGTGGTTTGGGATTTATGATTTTTCAAAGATGAAGTCGTAAGCAGTTTTTCTGTTGTGCTGAAATTCGGTTTTGTGAGATAGTTTTAAATAGGATTTTGATCTCCTTTGCGGCTGAATTTTGGATATATTGTAGATAAGATTTTATAGTAGAACATATCAAAATTTGGGATAAATCCAGCGAGTAGTTTAGGATCTATGATTTTTCAAAGTTAAGACAGTGTGTTGTTTGTTAAGTGTTTTAACCAACTTTAGAAATTTTTGTAGAAGTGATGCTTTAACAGTTTTAAGAAATTCTTTCTCCTCTGAGTAGATTGGATATCATAGATGATCTAGATAATTATTTCGGAATTTTTATAAGTTTATTCGAATTTCTTATTTGATGCCGAAGTTGGACCTTAACGATCTTCCCGAAAATAAGAAAATGGGTACATTGCCAGTTTGTAACCAAACTCATCTTTAGGAGTTAGAATATGACTCTTTAGTCTCAAATAAGAGTTTAGGCATGAATTATGAAATTTTTAGAAGTTTCGGGATCAAGGGTAAAACAGTCATTTTACCATAAATTGGTACTGTATTAAATTCTGTTCTAATAGGATCTTCTACCTTAGAAGTCTTAGACTTCTAATTACCTAGAAAGTGTGCTAACACACTTGCCTCCTTTGACAGGCAACCGAGTTATACAGTTACAGATTGAGTTTTGATTAAGAGAGTCGAGATCTGATTTAGGTAAGTCCACGGGCTTACTTAGCTGGCTTCTTGTATGAGTGTAATGTGTATGAGTGGTGTTTGTTAGTTATAATAAATAACGAAAACGGATTAGGCCGACTTTACTATTTACGTAATTGACCCTAGTGTATAATAACGGGTCGTGACATCATGTGCCTAGCTCTTGCGAGAGTCTAGGAGGTTCCATGCGACCAGCCCAGTCAGGTAGACGGTCAGATGCATTAGTACCATTCCACGTTGGTAAACGGGGACAGGGGCGAGGTTTGGGAATCCCTCGTGTCACAAAATAAGTATCATTAGTAATAACCTATCACCTAATTAAAGATAATAAAAGGATTGAGTGTTGCATGTTGATAGTGTATGTTGTGTGTTTGTGCTTTTACCTTTATCCTTATGCATAGAATGTTAGCTAACGGTTTTTATACCGCTTGTAGTTGCCTTGCAGGTTAAGACAGTTGTAGAGAGATCCGGAGGAAATGGTCAGCCGGGTCCACGTACTCATTTAGTTGGGGACGGGAATGTCTTCTGTTATTCATATGCGTCGTTTTAGTATCTTTTCTTGTACGGCTGATACATATTCTCCATGTATATATTTTTTTAAAGTTTTCAAATGTTTTAAATACTTTTGTGCCTTGTTGTAAGATTCAAGTAAAATTGTTGTCAAACTAAGGTCGGGACCCATTGTGCGGTCCTAACCAGTAGCTCCCCGAGTTCTCAGAATTTGGGGTGTTACACCTTGCTTGTCTCCAAGCAAGTTTCAAATCTTAGATACAAGATAGAATTGATTATAAGTCAGAAAGATCAATGAAAAACATTTCAAAACCTTTGGTGGTGTGCTCCACTCGTAGATCACTCTAAGAGAATGCTTCATGGCAAATAAAATCAAGACATGATCAAAACGTTTTATAAATATAGGAAAGTTGTTCATCTTTGCATAAAATCATAGAATGCATAATAAATCATATTTATCGAAATCAATCATGTATAATCCAGTTTAAACCACCAAGTCAATCAACAAGCTCGAGGTCTCAAGGGCTTCCAAAAGAGGTCAAGAAACGTGTCAGGGTGGGATGTATATAGGGTAATGTGGTGCTTGAATCCGGGAAAAGGATCTTACTTCACTTTCTTTGAAACTCAACATCTTCCACCAATAAGCTTTCGGACAGAGGTGCACAATAACCGAAGCCTAGGAGATCAGCAATCATCAATTTCTCGAGATGCCTCAAACCCTTGATGCACATACCATGACCCGTTAGGAATATCGTTCAATCCGACTTTGGCAAGACACAAACACCCAGCTATATGAATGGTGCCGAGTTACTCATCATCATGATTGACTTCCCCAAACTTATTTGTTTCTTTCTTAGACTTTCAGGCAAGATCTCAACTTCACTTTCACTTGCTTTTCTTTCCTTGCTTCCAAATTTCCGGATAGGTAAAAGGGAGGCAAATATGCATATGAGGGGCTAAAGCATGGTCAAGAAGAAGAGAAGAGAATGAATTGCCTTAATCATCCCAGGAAGAATGTGATAGAACTCATCATGTGGCGTCAACCTTCAAATCCAACATAATTTTGATAAAAACAAAGTATTAAACATGCTAAAATTTCAAACAAAGCATTTTGCAACTTAAGCATATCATAAAACCTTTCGAGCATATAAAGATTTCAAAACCAATCGGTCGAGGTGGTCTGACGTCATCCGAGGTGTAAACCTCGATTGGCCATGAATATCCCGGTCGAGGTCATAAATTTTTTTTTTCAAACCAGTTTTCGACGTTTTTCTCAAACAAAAACCTGTATGTATGCATGTAATGGCAGATAAACACATAAAGCCAAGTAAAGCAGAATAAGATAATATCCAGGAGTCATACAAACATACACAAATAAGTCAAGTAAGATACATCCAAATACCCCATACTTGGGACACATTGTCCCAATGGGTCGAATATAAGTCTAGGAAATGGAAAACTCACAAGACCTAGATGAATTGTATAATAAATAAAGAAGGAAAAAACCATGCAGCTCTAATCCTCGTCAGCTGGCGGCGGTGTTGGATGTGGAATGTAGGGGTGTTGGGATGGGTCAAAGGGATAGCCCATCATCTGTTGAAATTGGATCTGCATCATCCTACGCTGATAATGTTGGCTCTCTCCCATCTAGTGCATACATCCATCCCTGTGTCACGCTCATCATCAAAGCGCTAGGACATGTCAACTGTCATAGCCGCATAAGAGTCAATCATCTGCTCGGTCAGCTCATCAATTCGTCGATGAGCCTCTGGATCTCGGCGTCTGCGGGATCTGCGCTGAGGTGGTGGTGGTGGTGGTGATGCCTCCTCCTCTATCACCTCGTCATCAAGATCGACAACAGGAACACTAGGGCCGCCGGTATCAGTACCGGTCTCCATAGCAGCTCCTCTCTCATACTCCTCCTCATCACCAGCAGCAGCGTCTCTGGCATCCTGCATGTAGGGGAACAAGGCAGCAAACTAGTACTGATGGTCAAAAACGGAGAACTAAGACGACCATAAAATGCCTTGTGGAGCCGTCGTCTCCGATGACATGGCGACGTAAGGCGTTCTAAGACCACGAGTACGAGAATACGCCTCGTGATCATCTCCTAAAGTCCTAGCGGCTTCGCAGCCGCAACCAATGTACAAGCAGACAGATCTAGACCCATATCAGTAGCAATGTGGGTCACCAAGCCTCCACAACAGATGTCGCCCTTCGACTTCCCTTTATCCTGTGCAAGTCCTCAGCTAGCATACCGGCAAAATCAGGCACTCCACCTGTCACCATACAGAAAATACTCAGAAGCTCCCCCTGTCGGACCTTCTGGGGTGTCTCAATACGCGCCAAAAGAGTCTCGTTGAATATCCTGTGAGATAGGTGGAAGGTAAAATGAAATATGATGCGCTCCCGGGAATCTCCGGGTCTCCACCTATCATTGTGCTCAACCACTTGGGCTATCTTACCCCAGAAATCTCGAGCTACAACTCGAGAAGGAAAATCAGTCACTATCGGGGTAGGGAAGCAAAAAATCTCTCTGAACTGATCCATAGGCACGATATTGTTCCGGTTCAGCAACCGGTACTTGATGCTGCTGCGCTCTGGCACGTGAGTGACAGAATTCACGAACACCATAGTCGGCTCTAAGTAAGCCGGCCCTCTAACCTCCATGAAATCTTCCATTCCTACCACGTATATAATCTTCCTCAAAACCTCTGCCACATGGAGGCCTTCGAAGGCAACAACGTCCAAAAAACGCGGGGCAACAATAGGACGCCCACAAATACGATCAAAATCAGCCTAGTGTCGCTCATGGATCACCGGAATCGTACGTTGAGATGCATAAGAAGGAGAGGAACTACTGGGTCTATCTCTCAAGACAAGTTGGCGATCAATTCTGCTACTCATGATTTTTTGTTTTTTTTTCTGACAGATCACCTCGGTTGCTTGAAGAACACTTCGGCCGAGACACAGCCGACTGGACCGAGGCGAAGGGCTGTTCGTTCGCAACTCTCAGATTTGTAAGTTATATTCCCCCAAATCACTACCAAATGTTTCCTAAGGGGCACTTATATCTTTTTCAACAAGAGACAGCGGCAACCAAAGCCAGATTTGTGCTAAATCAGTGGAAGAAAAAGAGTTAGGGTTTTTGAATGAAATACCCAGATTCTGCAGAATTGGAGCGTTTTTCTTGCTATTTGATGCTTGAAAACAAATCCTCTTGCTTCCTCTGGTGTAATCGAACCGAAAATCACAAGAAACGAGCAAGATTTGAAGAGTTGAGGGATTAAGGCCGCCGCGGTCGAGGTGCACTATTAGGAGGGAAAATGGAGAGAGAGAAAACCGTCTCGCCTTTTATACCCCTCTCTGATTTTGAATTCTCCTCGGTTGAGGTTGTCCCGACCGGACCGAGGTGTCTGACTGGATGTCAGACCTAGTCGCCTTAGTTGCGCCAAGAACTTCTCGGTCGAGGTGTTGTGACAACAACCGAGATGTGACTCAATCAAACTCCGTCTTCTCAATTTCTCGAACTTCTGTCCTTCCAGTGTAGCTCCTGAGCTGTAATCCTTCCTTAGAAAGTACCTGGCTTTTGTCTAGAGGACACCAAAAACAAAGCAAAACAAACTATCTAAAACTAAGCTAGAAAAAGGGAAAAGAAAGCAATACTTTGGGTTGCCTCCCAAGTAGCGCTTGATTGAAGGTCGCTAGCTGGACCGTACATCATCCTTAAACAAGGTATAGCGGTGCAATCTCCTCAACCTGGACTTCGGGTCGGTACTTATTCATCCTATGACCGTTGACCTTAAAGCTTCCGCTTGTTTCGCCCCAAATCTCAACTGCACCATAGGGAAAAACATTTTTCACAACGTAAGGTCTTGTCCATCTAGATTTCAACTTACCTGGAAAGAGGCGGAGGCGGTAGTTGAAGAGTAGAACTAGATCTCCTTCTTTGAATTCCTTAGGAATGATATGCTTGTCATGCCATCTCTTCGTTCTTTCCTTGTAGATCTTGGCATTCTCATAAGCGCTTAAGCGCAACTCCTCTAGCTCATTGATGCCCAATAGTCTCTTCTCTCCGGGTTCCTTGATGTTGAAACTCAACCACTTGATTGCCCAATATGCCTTGTGCTCCAGCTCAACGGGTAGATGATAAGACTTCCCATACACCAAATTGTAAGGAGTGGTACCAATGGGAGTCTTGAATGCAGTCCTATAAGCTCAAAGAGCGTCGTCCAACTTTATGGACCAATCCTTCCTCGTCCTAGAGACGGTCTTCTCCAAAATTGCCTTGATTTCTCTATTCGAGATCTTGACTTGCCCAGTAGTTTGAGGGTGATAAGGGGTTGTTACCTTGTGGGTTACCCCATACTTCGACAAAAGTGCTTTGAACTTCTGGTTGATGAAATGTGTCCCTCCATCGCCGATGATGATGCTTGGTGTCCCAAAATGTGAAAAGATAGTCCGATTGAAGAACTTCACAACCACCATGTAGTCAATAGTGGGGGAGGCGATAGCTTTCACCCATCTAGAGACGTAGTCAACGTCTAGGAGAATGTAGAGGTTTACTACGGATGATGGGAAAGGTCCCATGAAATCAACTCCCCATACATCAAAAATCTCAACCTTTTGAATGTTGTTGAGTGGCATCTCGTTCCTTCTTTACAAACTCCCTGTTCTTTGGTATGCATCACTTGAAATAACAAATGTTTGCACATCCTTAAATAATGTAGGCCAAAAGAAACATGAACGTAATAACTTAGTGCACGTCTTGTGAGAGCTAGCATGTCCTCCACAAGGAAGCGAGTGACAATGCCGTATAACACTAGCAACTTCATCCTCCGGAACGCATCGTCGAAGCATCCCATCCGGACCTCTCTTAAACAGTAGAGGTTCATTCCAATAGTAGTGACATACATCCTTAAAGAACTTCTCCCTTTGAGCGTACGTCAATCCGGGTGGTATTTCCTGGCAAACAAGGTAATTGACAATATCAGCATACCAAGGCTCTTTACCATCAGAAACTTGGGGGAGCCAGTGCTCCACCAACTGTAAATGACTCTCAGAAAAAGGATCAGGATGTTTGTTGTCCTCAGCTGATAACATCTCGCTTTTGGTCTCGGTCTGTATCCGAGGTGGGTGACCGAAATGTTCTTTAGATAAGAACACCTCGCTTGGTCCAGGAAGTGCCTCGGTCGAGATACTAGAACTGGGACCGAAACCTAAATTTCTTTTCTTCTCCTCGATTAGTTTCTCAATCTTAGCTCCTGGATTTGCTTCCAATGCTTTTAAGCTCCGTATATCTGCATCACAAGAGACATTTATACCTTCCTCGATAAACTAAAACAATGAACTCTTTCAAGAGGGTCATTAATAAGGATAGAACTCACCAATTCTCTTAATTCTTCTTTATCATATATGTTGAAGATGTTGTCTTCCAGCGACTCTCCTTTCATTGCAGCAAGCAATGCAAACTCCACATGATCTCCACCAAAGTTGAATTTCAACTTGGCGTTCATACAATCTACACTGCAACACGAAGTTGCTAGAAATGGTCTCCCGAGAATGATAGGAATGGGGTAATCTGCGGGAATGTCAAGTGATAACGTGATTTATGACGTTAGTATAGGCATACATTTAGATAGTTTTTCCCACTATTCATGCGCGGTTTGGCATTAGTTCACGACGTTTACACTCATTTCATGCATAATTCTAGAAAAGACGTCTACACGAGCTTTTGTCGGTGTTGTAGGTATTTCGGGGGTCTTTTGGACATTAACCGATGCATTCAAGGGTCAAGCCTCATGGTGGTACACATCCAAAGCTTGGAAGGAGCATAATTGGAGCAACAAAGGACACAAAGACCACTATTGGTGCAAGCAATGGAGCAACTCATGGCTAGACGATCATAGCATGCTTCTGTTGAAGAAAATCGGACCATCACTCAGGAAAATCGGCCGATTTTCCTGACTGGGTCGATTTTTTTGGCCTTCAACAGCTTAAGCCACGTGTCCCACGATCTCTTGATCCGGCCTTGCTCTTGGTGGAGAATATAAGTGGGCCTGCAAGCTGTTGCTGAGATCTCTCCTCTCCCACATTCTCTCATTCACAGTTCATTCCATTGGGGATAGACTTGGAGAAGAGAAAAATCTCTCTCAAATTGGAGGAAGAAGAAGAACACCAACTCTAGAGTCATAGTGAGTTTTTGGAGTGATTTTGAGTGATTTTTGGAGTCTTTGATTGAAGAACTATTGCAAGGATTGTTGGGAACGTTTTGGAACTTCATTTGAAGGGTTGTAAGTCTTGTTAAAACTTAGATTCACCTGAGATTTATTGCTTTTACTTGCTTATCTTTCATCATCCATCTATGAAAACCATGTATGCTTGTGTGATGATTTTGGATCTTGATATGCATATTATTGGCTAGTTTATTGTGATTCTGGAGTGATGGATTGATGGTTATGGCTTGGGTGATGATAGGATGGATTTATATGTTAGTTTAGGATGATTTGTATGCACAAAACCCATTCTAGAAGGAAAAATCGGGCTGTTCTTCAGTCAAATCGGCCAATTTTTCCATGATCCACCCGATTTTCCTCTCTGTTGCTCTTTAATTGATGAATTTGTATGTTAGGGTGTTAGGTTGTTTAAATCCTAGTGTTTATTTAGCTTAATTTAGCTTAGGATCACCTAATGCTATCAACCTAAGTGAGGGAAGAGATCTACCCGATGATTTCCGATCTTAGATACCTAAGATGATGAATTCTAGGTAGTAGTGAGCCTTACACGCCGCTATTGGATTGAGTGTGCTAGGATTATTGCTTGAGACTTACTTTTCCGAGACTTACCCGGTAAGGAGAGGTTTTCCACTTAAGTAGTGTCCGGTTTGTGTAGAATTCCCTACTTTACCTCCTTGAGACTTACCCGGTAATAGGAGTTTGATGCGGGATTAGTGAAGTAAGAGACCTACCCGGTAATTGCTTCCATTAGTGAAACACCCTTTCCCAACACCGCAGCCTCGTCCTTAGAATCTTTAAAACCTTGAGTCCAATGCCATAACCGGAAATCTTGACCTCTAGAATCCACTTTTCTCTCTTTTATCACATATTTTGTGCGTGTGTTACTTGTTTATTTTGCTAGCTTGAGTTGTTAGTTTGATTTAGTATTTTGCATGAATTTTGACCTTTGATTGACCACCTAAAAACCAAACCAAAAACATAGAATCTTCATTTCTTTATTCCTTTCTCCTTTCTTAGACTAGTTCTACACTATCTATGCTCACTTGTTGATTCGATTTCACCTTAGTCTTCGAGTTCGACCTCGGAATACTATCCTTACTACAAAACGACCCATACACTGTGAGTTCGCTAGGAGTTAGGAAAAATATAACGATTATAAATTTAAGGCTTATTGCGTGCATCACATTCCTAGACGTAACAAGTTTTTGGCGCAGTTGCTGGGGACTAGGTCTAGATTGAGTCTATTTTGTGATTGTTTATAGTGTAGATCTTTCTTGTTGCTTTTGATCTCTCTTTGGTTTGTGTCTTTGCTTTTCTGGACATCTCTTACTCTTTAGGTGCATGCGAAGATCTCGTGGGAAGGATTTAGCTCCATTCGATCCCGAACCGGAGAAAACCCTTAGATCTAGATCCAAGAGCATTAAAAAGGGAAAAGAGATGGCCGGAAGAGATCTCCAAGCTGAGTTGGATGAGGCTTTAGAGAAAATAAGGCTAAGAGATGAGCTCTTGGAGGAAGAAAGGAGACTTGCCAATGAGAGGCAAAAAGCAACTAGGAAGGAGATTGATGAGATTAGGCAAGCCCTTGTACAAGGAGAGCTTAATCGTCAACAACCTCCACCTCCTCCACCACAACCGCAGCCGGCGGCGAATGTTAGGGTTGTGCCCATTGCAATTGAAGAGCCACAAACATTAGGGAGACATATGGATCCGGCACAAAGAGCACACCGTCCGGGTGTGAACTTAGGAGATCCCGCAACCCACAATTACGAGCTCCGCCCTCAAGTTCTACAAACGATCCGGCATAATCAATTTGGAGGGATGGAAGGAGAGTCTCCTCATCAACACTTGATGAACTATGAGATCTTGATGGAGACTCTTAGACCGCCTAGATTGGAGAACAACAACCATAAGCTTAGGGCTTTCTCCTTCTCACTTAAGGATAAAGCCTTAGCTTGGTATCAATCTATTCCACAAGGGCGAGTGAGTACTTGGGAGGAGATGACAACCGAATTTTTGACTAAGTTCTTCCCACCTTCCAAGACTTCCGAGTTAAGAGGGAAGATCAATGCCTTCGTGATGAAGCATAGAGAAAGCTCCAATCTCTTTCCGGTGGGACTTTCGTGGAAAAGAATGTAGATGAAGCTTGGGAGTTTGTAGAGAAACAAGCTTTAGTGATTGAGAAGTACTCCCATAGGAAGAGTGAAGGGAGGAAAGCGGGAGCATATGAGGTGAGTGAAGTCACCATGAGCAATTTCAAGCTTGACGCCATCAACAACGAGCTAAAGTCTTTGAGGGAGTTGTGTGCTACAACTTTGAAGAACCAAGCAACCCCTCAAGTGCAAGTGCAAGCAAATTTGTCTTCCAAAGAGGAAGAAGTGAACTACATGGGAAGGGGCAATTACAACAACTATCAAGGCCCAAGGAACTTCAACAACAACCGGCAATTCAACAATTACCGGCCTAACCACAACCATCCCGGGTTTTCCTATTCTAACCCGGATGGAGCCTTGAACCCTTCCGCTTCCACAAGCACAACTCCACCACCAAAGGCTTCACAAGAACCTCCACCCGGATTTACTCAACCTCCAAAGGATAGAACCGAAATGATGTTTGAGCAATTGCTTGGAAGGTTGAGTGGTCTTGAGAGCACGGTGACTTCAATTTCTAAAGCTCAAAAGGTTTTGGAAGCACAAGTGTTCCAAAAAGCGGGTGAGGCGCATAGAGATCCGGGAAAGCTTCCCGGAAGAACCGAAGACAACCCAAGAGGCCAAGTGTTGGCTATTACAACAAGGAGTGGTTAAGCATGAAGGATCCCTTACCTAAGGGAAATAACAAAGGGAAGCAAGTGGTGAATGAAGAAGAGCCATTGCAAGAAGATGGAGGAAAGAGCAAGGAAGATGAGCCATCATATGTGGCACCACCTCCATACAAGCCACCACTACCATTCCCTCAATCACGAGCAAGAGCTCGTTTGGACAAACACTTTGGTAAATTCCTTGAACTTATGTCTAAATTGCATATTAACATTCCGTTCATGGATGCTATTCTAGGTATGCCGGCATATGGCAAGTTCTTGAAGGAAATACTCTCCAACAAGAGAAAGTTGGAGGAGTATGGGGAAGTAAGGATGACAAAGAGATCCTCGGAGTTGATTCAAACGATGAAGGAGGAGATGCCTCCTAAGTTAAGAGATCCGGGATCCTTTTGTGTGCCAATCGGAGTAGGAGAAGTGAAGTATGACGCCCTATGTGATCTTGGGGCAAGTGTAAGCATCATCCCGCTTGCACTTTGCAACAAGGTTGGGCTAGGAGAGCCAAAGCCGGTCAAGATGACCCTTTACATGGCGGACAGCTCAATCACTCATCCGGTTGGAATCTTGGAAGACATTCCGGTGCAACTAGGAAAGTTCTATGTGCCCATAGACTTCGTTGTTTTGGATATCCCGGCGGATTATCCGGTTCCTATCATCTTGGGAAGACCTTTCCTAGCTACTTCCGGATGTTTGGTGGATTGCAAGAATGGGGTTCTATCTTTCAACATTGGAGAAGAGAACATCAAGTTTAATTTGTCCACAATGGTGAAGGGGCCAGCCCTAGGTGAAGATGTCTTCAACATTGTTGAAGAAGAGGAGTCTAGAGAGGTTGTGAGCTCAATCTTGCTCAAAGATCCACTTGAGAAGGTTCTTAGCTCAAGTTTGATGGAGGAAGGAGTTGAGGAGAGTAGCAATGAAGTGATCAAGACCTTGAATGCATTGGACGAGCTACCAAGTGTTGGATTTGAAGTACTAGAAGAAGAGAGAAGCAGGCAGTAAAATCGGCCAGAGAGGGCCAAATCGGCCGATTTTTGGACTTATCCTGAAATGCCATCAAATTCTGCAAATACAGAAACTCAGATCGACCTACACTCAGGAAAATCGGCAGATTTTCCTGACTGGGCCAATTTTCCTGAGTCTTTTGAGCAACATCCAAGTGTTTATGAGCTATCATCAAGGGACTTAGGGGAGGCTTCCATGGCTTTGCAATCATCTCAACCTACATTGTATGGATCATCTCCAACCGAAAAAGGTCCTCCTCAACTTGATCTTAAACCTCTCCCATCTCATTTAAAGTATGCTTTCCTTGGTTCAAATTCTACTTATCCGGTGATTGTGAATGCATCTTTGAATGATGATGAACTTAATAGATTATTGAATGAATTAAAACTGCATAGAAAGGCAATAGGATACACCATTGATGACCTTGTTGGCATTAAACCCTCTTTGTACATGCATAAGATAATGATGGAAGATAACCACAAACCCTCTATTGAACATCAAAGAAGATTGAATCCTATAATGAAAGAGGTAGTCAAGAAAGAGATCATTAAGTTGCTAGATGCGGGAATCATCTACCCTATTTCGGATAGTCAATGGGTTAGTCCCGTACATGTGGTTCCTAAGAAGGGTGGGATGACCGTAGTAACTAATGAAAACAATGAACTAATCCCAACTAGGACGGTTACGGGATGGAGGATGTGTATTGACTATAGGAAATTGAACATGGCCTCTAGGAAAGATCACTTCCCTCTCCCTTTCATTGACCAAATGCTAGAGAGGTTAGCTCAACATTCTCTTTTTTGCTACTTAGATGGTTATAGTGGATTCTTCCAAATCCCTATCCACCCCGATGACCAAGAGAAAACCACATTTACATGTCCATGGGGTACTTTTGCATATAGGAGAATGCCATTTGGGTTGTGTAATGCACCCGCCACCTTCCAAAGGTGTATGATGGCCATATTTTCTAAATATATTGAGAATATCATGGAGGTGTTTATGGATGATTTTTCCGTTTATGGATCTTCTTTTGATGATTGCCTAGCTAACTTGTCTTTGGTACTTAAGAGATGTGAGGAGACAAATCTTGTCTTGAATTGGGAAAAGTGCCACTTCATGGTAAGTGAAGGTATTGTGTTGGGACACTTGGTGTCCAACCGTGGAATTGAGGTTGATAGGGCCAAGATTGAAACGATAGAGAAGTTGCCACCACCTACCTCGGTGAAGGGGGTAAGGAGCTTTCTAGGGCATGCCGGTTTTTACCGGAGGTTTATTAAAGATTTCTCTAAGATTTCAAAGCCTCTTACTAACCTACTAATGAAAGACGTTGAATTTGTTTTCTCCAAAGATTGCTTTGAAGCATTTTGTAGGTTGAAGAATGCTCTGATCTCCGGCCCCATCATGCAACCTCCGGATTGGAGCTTACCATTTGAAGTGGTGTGTGATGCAAGTGATGTGGCCGTTGGGGCTGTTTTGGGACAAAAGAAAGATGGGCGCACACATGCCATCTATTATGCTAGCAAGACGCTAGATGATGCCCAACTTAACTATGCCACAACCGAGAAAGAGTTGCTAGCGGTGGTGTATGCATTTGAGAAGTTCCGATCATATCTTGTTGGAGCAAAGGTCATAGTGTATACGGATCATGCTGCGATCCGTTATCTCCTTACAAAGAAGGATGCCAAGCCTAGATTGATTCGGTGGATCCTTCTTCTTCAAGAGTTTGATTTGGAGATCCGGGACAAGAAGGGGTCCGAAAATTCGGTGGAGGATCACCTTAGTAGACTACCTCCATTAGAGATTGAGAGAGATGACATCCCGATTGATGACTCATTCCGGGATGAGCAATTGCAAATGGTGGAAGAGTGCTTGTTCCAAGTGTCTAGAGGAAGTGAGTCCTGGTATGCCGACATTGTGAACTACCTAGTGTGTGAGGAAGTGCCTCCCGGTTTGTCATATGCCCAAAGGAAGAAGTTCTTCAAAGATGTGAGGCACTACTATTGGAGTGAACTACTTTTGTTCAAGAGAGGGCTGGATGGAGTCTTTAGAAGATGCATACCGGAAGATGAGGTGGAAAGTGTGATCCGCCATTGTCATTCCTTGCCATGTGGAGGGCATGCTAGCTCACACAAGACATGTGCTAAAGTGTTGCAATCGGGTTTCTTTTGGCCAAGTTTGTTCAAGGATGTGCAAAACTTTGTGGTAGCTTGTGATGCTTGCCAAAGGACGGGAAACATCTCAAGGAGGAATGAAATGCCCTTGAACAACATACAAGAGGTGGAGATATTTGATGTGTGGGGTGTGGACTTCATGGGACCATTCCCTTCTTCATGTGGCAACCTCTACATCCTATTGGCGGTAGACTATGTTTCGAGATGGGTGGAGGCAATCGCCTCTCCCACTAATGATGCCAAGGTGGTGGTACGGTTCTTCAACCGAGTGATCTTTCCTAGGTTTGGAACACCAAGGGTGATCATAAGTGATGGAGGAAAGCACTTCACTAATAGGAACTTTGGAGCACTTTTGGCTAAGTATGGGGTGACTCACAAGGTGGCAACACCTTACCATCCCCAAACTAGTGGCCAAGTGGAGATCTCCAACCGGGAGATAAAAGGAATCCTTGAGAAGACGGTTTCTAGAACAAGAAAGGATTGGGCTATGAAGCTCGATGATGCCTTATGGGCTTATAGGACCGCTTTCAAGACACCGATTGGCACCACTCCTTACAAGCTAGTTTATGGCAAGTCTTGCCACCTTCCGGTGGAGATGGAGCATAGAGCATATTGGGCCATAAGGTGGCTGAATTTTGACCTCAAGGAGGCCGGAGAGAAGAGGTTGCTAGACATGAACGCCCTTGAAGAGATCCGGTTGGATGCTTATGAGAATGCCCGAATCTACAAGGAAAGGACCAAGCGTTGGCATGACAAGCGCCTCATCCCAAAGGAGTTGAATGAGGGTGACTTAGTGCTTCTCTTCAACTCGAGGCTGTGGCTCTTCCCAGGGAAGCTCAAATCAAGATGGACGGGTCCCTATGTTGTAAAGAAAGTGTTTCCTCATGGCGCGGTGGAGATAGGAGGAGATCATTGTGGTAACTTCAAGGTGAATGGGCACCGTTTGAAGAAGTATATCCCGGAAGCCCCGGTGGAAGTGATTGCTCCACTTCACCTTGAGTGAAACGCTCCTGAATTTGGTCAAGCTAATGACCTTAAAGAAGCGCTTAATGGGAGGCAACCCATTGGTACATATTTTTCCTTTCGTTTTTCTTGTTTTTTGTGTGATCTTACTCTTGGTGTGCTTTGTTTTTCTTTCGTGTTTTTGGATGCTAGGTCTTGATTAATTTTCATGAGTGATGAGATGTTGGAGGTCATGTGCAAACCTCATGGAACTGTTGAAGGTACAAGATCCAAGCACATGGACGAGGGAGGAAACACACAGAAAAATCGGACTGATCTTCACAGAAATCGGCCGATTTTATGGGCAGTTGGTCCGATTTTTCCTTCTGTAAAGGAAAGTGATGATCTCCAATTAAGCATGGGTGGAGCGGACGTGGAACTTGGACGGCTTGCGGTGCCAAGCGCGGGTTCCGACACCATAATGAACATCAAGAGCTCTCTACCATCCTTGATCGATCATCCACCATCATCATTCGATGTGAACCGAAATACCAAAGCATCACCAATTTTTACATTGTGAGGACTCTCTTTCACTTCTTTATTTAGTTTACACATTAGGGACAATGTGTTTCTAAGTATGGGGTGGGGTTTTCATGATCACTTGCATGATTAGCATCTAGGATAGTTTAACATTGTCACATGTTTCATTATGTCTTGCATTGTACATACATATTTCGAAAAAATTCAAACAAAAAAAAAATCAGAAAATTTTAAAAATTTTTAGTACTTCTAAAGCTTGGGAATGACCCTTATGATGTAATTTGTCTTGTGAATTGGCTATGGATGGCTTTATGTGTTGAATAGATGAATGCATATGTGGACTTGAAGTACATATCTTGAATCCCATGAATGATTTGTGATCATGAATGTTTGCCTTGATTGAATTGAGGATTGAAAGTCGAAATTACATGATAGTTCTTGCACATCATTTAGGAGTGATTAAGGCAATTCATTTTTCTCTACTTCTCATCTTGATCATGTTGTTTGAGCACCTCAATTGATGAAAAATTTGACCTCTTTTGACACATCCGGGAATAGGAGCATGCTAGTGTGTTGATGTGTGTGAAAAGCAAGTGTGGGGTGAAGTTGTTGATGAAAGAATGTTGTGAATGAAGTGCTGAATTTGTTGTGAAAGTGTAGAACAAAAATATAGGTTTGGGGATGTTTGTTTAAATGACAAGTAGCTCGGCACCATTCACATAATCGGGTGTTTGTGCCTTGCCAAAGTCAAATAAACCGATAATCCTAACGAGCTTTGGTATGTGTGCCCGGTGTGGATGCACCTCGAAAAATAAAAAAGCCCGAGGACGGCTAATCACCAAGGTTTCGGCTTTTGTACACCAATGCCATTGTCTCAAAAATGAGTGAAAAAGAAAAGAAAACAAAGAAAAGATGGGAAAATTATACACTTGTTGGGAAGTTGAGCAAAAACGAAATTGTGGAGTTAGTTCCTTTCCCGGATTAGCATCACATGACTTAAAAATTCCCACCTAATCACAACGTTTCTTAGCCTCTTCTTTCCTAAGTCCTCGTGACCTAAATGCATGTGTGTAAGACTTAGTGATCTAGATTGGATATACTCATGATCATCTTGACTTCTTCATTTTCACCTCTCATGCATGCTTTCTAGTTAAGTATAATTGTCTTTCCATGCCTTCACTCATTTGATGCATGATTGCTTGTCCATTGCTATGAAACATGACTATGAAGGTGATCCAATGTTAGAAGCACAATTCCAAAAAGATTTTGTTGTTTTTCTGCATGCATAAATCATGTCATCTCTTAGTCTATAGTTGGATCTTGCTCGGGGACGAGTAAATCTTAAGTATGGGGTATTTTGATAACGTGATTTATGACGTTAGTATAGGCATACATTTAGATAGTTTTTCCCACTATTCATGCGCGGTTTGGCATTATTTCACGACGTTTACACTCATTTCATGCATAATTCTAGAAAAGACGTCTACACGAGCTTTCGTCGGTGTGTAGGTATTTCGGGGGTCTTTTAGACATTAACCGATGCATTCGAGGGTCAAGCCTCATGGTGGTACACATCCAAAGCTTGGAAGGAGCATAATTGGAGCAACAAAGGACACAAAGACCACTATTGGTGCAAGCAATGAAGCAACTCATGGCTAGACGATCATAGCATGCTTCTGTTGAAGAAAATCGGACCATCACTCAGGAAAATCGGCCGATTTCCTGACTGGGTCGATTTTTTTGGCCTTCAACAACTTAAGCCACGTGTCCCACGATCTCTTGATCCGGCCTTGCTCTTGGTGGAGAATATAAGTGGGCCTGCAAGCTGTTGCTGAGATCTCTCCTCTCCCACATTCTCTCATTCACAGCTCATTCCATTGGGGATAGACTTGGAGAAGAGAAAAATCTCTCTCAAATTGGAGGAAGAAGAAGAACACCAACTCTAGAGTCATAGTGAGTTTTTGGAGTGATTTTGAGTGATTTTTGGAGTCTTTGATTGAAGAACTATTGCAAGGATTGTTGGGAACGTTTTGGAACTTCAGTTGAAGGGTTGTAAGTCTTGCTAAAACTTAGATTCAGCTGAGATTTATTGCTTTTACTTTCTTATCTTTCATCATCCATCTATGAAAACCATGTATGCTTGTGTGATGATTTTGGATCTTGATATGCATATTATTGGCTAGTTTATTGTGATTTTGGAGTGATGGATTGATGGTTATGGCTTGGGTGATGATAGGATGGACTTATATGTTAGTTTAGGATGATTTGTATGCACGAAACCCATTCCAGAAGGAAAAATCGGGCTGTTCTTCAGTCAAATCGGCCGATTTTTCCATGATCCACCCGATTTTCCTCTATGTTGCTCTTTAATTGATGAATCTGTATGTTAGGGTGTTAGGTTGTTGAAATCCTAGTGTTTATTTAGCTTAATTTAGCTTAGGATCACCTAATGCTATCAACCTAAGTGAGGGAAGAGATCTACCCGATGATTTCCGATCTTAGATACCTAAGATGATGAATTCTAGGTAGTAGTGAGCCTTACACGCCGCTATTGGATTGAGTGTGCTAGGATTATTGCTTGAGACTTACTTTTCCGAGACTTACCCGGTAAGGAGAGGTTTTCCACTTAAGTAGTGTCCGGTTTGTGTAGAATTCCCTACTTTACCTCCTTGAGACTTACCCGGTAATAGGAGTTTGATGCGGGATTAGTGAAGTAAGAGACCTACCCGGTAATTGCTTCCATTAGTGAAACACCCTTTCCCAATACCGCAGCCTCGTCCTTAGAATCTTTAAAACCTTGAGTCCAATGCCATAACCGGAAATCTTGACCTCTAGAATCCACTTTTCTCTCTTTTATCACATATTTTGTGCTTGTGTTACTTGTTTATTTTGCTAGCTTGAGTTGTTAGTTTGATTTAGTATTTTGCATGAATTTTGACCTTTGATTGACCACCTAAAAACCAAACCAAAAACATAGAATCTTCATTTCTTTATTCCTTTCTCCTTTCTTAGACTAGTTCTACACTATCTATGCTCACTTGTTGATTCGATTTCACCTTAGTCTTCGAGTTCGACCTCGGAATACTATCCTTACTACAAAACGACCCATACACTGTGGGTTCGCTAGGAGTTAGGAAAAATATAACGAGTATAAATTTAAGGCTTATTGCATGCATCACATTCGTAGACGTAACATCAAGTACAACAAAGTCTATAGGTAAGTAGAAATTACCTAACTTGACGAGAACGTCTTCCAAGATGCCCACGGGATGGGTAATGGAGAGATCCGCCATGCATAGCTTCATCTTCACCGGCTTGGGCTCTCCAAGTCCGACTTTCTCACATAGCTCCAGCGGGATGATGCTCATGCTGGCTCCTAGATCACACAACGCCTCATATGTGACATCCCCAACTCGAATAGGAATGCAAAATAAACCGGGATCTCTCAATTTGGGTGGCATCTTCTCCTTCATGATTTGAATGAGCTCCGAAGACGTAGATGTCATCCTCACCTCTCCAAAATCTTCCAACTTCCTCTTCCTTGATAGGATCTCTTTCAAAAACTTCCCATAGGCGGGCATCCCTAGAATGACATCAAGGAAACAGATGTTAATGTGTAGTTTATTCATTAGGTCTAGAAACTTACCAAAATGCTTGTCTAGATGTGTTCTCGCCCTTGACTTAGGGAATGGAAGTGGTGGTTTATAAGTAGGAGGTGAAACATAAACTTTAGATTTATCTTTCTTTTCTGGGGCTCCACCTCGGTTGGCATCTCGACCAAAGTGTTCGTCTGGTCGTGGCTCGACCGAGGTACTGGATTTGCAGTTTTCAGTCCACTTCGTGTCGTTATTGCCATAATATGTCCCTTAGGGTTGCTCTCTGTCCTTGGTGGGAGCTTCCTTGGATCTCTCGGCGCTTCAATCGCCTTGTTAAAGAATTGTTCCTCTAAGGCTTTTTGTGCTTTTGAAAATGAAGTCATTGATGTCTCCATAGCGTTAAGCTTGATCAAAATTGCCTCCAGCACTACATCCTTCTTCTTTGGTTAGGACAAACTTGATCCAGGCTCCTGGCTTCTTAATGGAGTAGAAGAAGAAGAGGGGGGGTTAAAAGCATTATTAGCATGAGAATAAGGGTTACCGGGATTTTGTTGATTAGATCTCCAATTGTTGTTGTTGGAGTTTCTATTGTTGTTGTAATTGTTGTTCTGTGGCCCTTGATAGTTGTTTCGCCCTTGATATCCTCCATCTTGCTCCTTCTTCGTTTGAGCTACTAAAAGCTCCTTCAATGCTTTTACCTCATTGCTAAGCAAGGTGAGTTGAGCTCCATTTGATGATGTGTCCTGGAAGCTAACTATCCTTGCTCCATTTTCAGTTCCTTGATGGGAGTACTTCTCCATATGTAAAGCTTACTTTTCAATGAAATCCCAAGCTTCATCTATCGGCATATCCATGAATGTGCCGGTTGAAAGTAGTTGGAGATTGAATTGAGTCGCTCCATCCAACCCTTTGAAATAAATTTCCAGCAACTCGATCTTTGGAATCCCATGATGTGGGCAATCCAATAGAAGATCCTTGAATCTCTCCCATGACTTCGACAAACTCTCCTTGTCCATCAGTATAAAAGGATTTGTCTTTCCCCTCAATTCAACGGTCTTAGAGGGAGGAAAGAACTTAGTAAGAAACTCCGTCGTCATCTCTTCGCAAGTGTTAATCTTTCCGGCCGGAAGGGATTGATACCAAGCAAGTGCCTTGTCTTTCAAAGAGAAATAGAAAGGCCTCAACTTATAGTTGTTGTTCTCCAGTCTTGAAGTTCTCAAAGTCGCCATCAGAATCTAATAGTTTTGCAAATGCTGATGCGGAGACTTGCTCTATAAACCTGTAAATTGACATTGCCAGATCATGGTTAGAACTTGCGGTCGAAGTTCATAATCATGCTCAGCTGGATCACCTAAGTTGACTCCTGGACGCCTGACTTGGTGATTAGGGTCCATCCTCTGTCCTAGGGTTTGTGGAAATCCAACAAAAAGAACATCTCGGATAGGCATCCAAGGTGGTAAGTGTACCTCGGCCGGGGCAACATGAACAGGATCTTGCATCGGTCGAGGATCTGGGATCGGTCGAGGCAGAAACTGGGCCCTAGAGCAGCCATATATGCTTCGATTGCTTCTGTTCTTGCGCGAGTCTCTTCTCTCTGTCGCAGCAGTTCTTCTCTATTGAGGCGTAGTTGTTCCAATGCCTCCTTCAATTGGGCTTCAAGATCGCAATCGTCTTGATTGGCCATCGTAGCTTCTTTTAATCTTCGCTTGTAAGTCATTTTTGGTTCGGGATCGTAAGGAACGATTTCCTTTCCAGCACGAGTTCTTCGCATAAACCTAAGGAAAGATCCTGCGAAAACACTCAATTAAAGTAGTTAAATGCAACAAGGGTAATTACCCCGAATAGACTACCGAAACCGGCTTGGTCTAGACCAAGTCCCCGACAATGGCGCCAAAAACTTGTTCGCTCCAAAAGGTGTGTGCAAGCGTTAAAATTTATAACCCAAGAAGTATGCTTGAACAATATGCGAACCCGCAGTGTATGGATCATTTGTAATAAATGCAAGAATTCAAGGGGTCGAACACAGGGACAATGGTGAAACAAAGCACGAAATCAAGTAGTCAAATATTGCTAATAACTACAAATTAAAGCAATCAAGGATGATATAAAGTCAGATAAAGGGAATGCGGATTCTAGGGACTAAAGCTTTTAGTTGTGGTTTCAACTAAAGATCTCAAAGGATAACGCGGACAAAGCTGAGGTTTGCAAAGGGAAGGTGTTTCTAAGGTGGGAATAGATTACCGGGTAAGTCTGACTATTCACCATCCAAAACCAAAGCTCCTATGACCGGGTAAGTCTCAGGTACTAAGGAAAGGAACTATAATATCAAACCAACACACCACCCAAGGGAATAGAGTCAACCTTTACCAAGTAAGTCTCAGGCTAACTCTCAAAGATGGGATGAAGGCACACTCAAACCCCAATAAAGGATAAACCTTTATTACCTACACTTATGATCTTGGGTAAACAAACAAAGGAATCACCGGGTAAGTCTCATCCTAGGTTTGCGTTGAACCAGGAAAGGTATAACAAGGATAGGATTTGGCGAACTTAAACTCTTAACTCAGATAAGGTTCAGAAAAGGTCTCGCCTCGTTCAGTTTATGTACCCTCTTGGTCAAGATATTCCACGACTGACTGAGGTGTTCGTTGGTTAAGGTAAAGACTCGAGCTTTCAGGGTCCTGCTGGAATTAAGATCATTCAATCATCGTCTTTCCCACAACTTTCAGCCAATCACCCTAGAATTGCATAAGAAACTTAGTCAACAATCATCATGATAACAATAATCAATTTTATTGGAAAGGAATCAATATTCAAACAAGAAAACCTTAAGAAAAAGGTCTCAATAACTGAATCGAACAAACAATAAACAAGCGTTCCTCAGTCACAAATTAGCAAAGATAACAACCCAAAAGATATCTAAAGAAGATCTTACAAAACTCCTTCAAAAGCCAACTCCAACTATGATTCCTTCCTTCCTTGACCTTCAACCTTCAATTCTTCCTTCAAAACTTCCTTCACAAAACCCTTCAAAATTCCAGAAATTCCTTGAAAATATATTATCTTAAAAAGATAATTTCCTAGAAAATATATCCATATCTCTCAAAATAAATCAGCCAAATATAATATCTTCCTTCCAGAAATCCAGCCAAAAATATAAGATATCCTCCTTCCAAAATTAAAAGATGTCAACAAAAAATAAAGATCTCGCCGGCAACAAGGTGTACGCCTTGGTCAAGACGCTCCTCAAGATCACCTCGGTCGAGGTGGTACTGTAGCTGACCAAGGTGAATCTCAACTGAATGTATAATCTCTCGAATCCGGTCCAAAGTCAATCTTCTTAATCATTTCCATGCTTCCTAAGATCTTCTCAAAGCTCCAGAATGTAGCTCCAATGACTCGTTAGCTTCCTTAGCTCCATTTCGGTCCAAAACGTGCCATTTTATCTACAATTACAACGAAACTAGATGTAGACCTCGATTCCCGCAAAGGTAGACAAAACAACAATATAATCAAAGACTACACATCAATACATGCCGATTTATGAAGATAAAACGTCTAAACTAGCCCCAAAATATAGACTATAATTCATTCTATGAGTTAGGTCCTCACAAAAAATGATAAAAACATCAATTTCGCGAATATAAAAAGAATTCAGGGAAAAAAATCAAAAACCGGCCCACGTCCGGTTTGCTTCGGACTAACTCGGAAGCAAAATTTTCGGATGTTACATCAGTTCCCCCTTAAATAAGTTTCGTCCCGAAACTTAAAAGAAGACCACATAAAGACAGAGTCCTTACACAGGGACTAAAGCGCCGGAAAAAAGTCACACGGTCGAGTTCTGAATTGTTTCTGAAATAGCCGGAAGAAAATTTTCCGGGTATTACATCAATCTCCCCTTAAAATAAGTTTCTCCCCGAAACTTAATATACGTCAATCATAAAGTCGGCCTTCAAGGAACGACAAAGGTACAAATCCATTGTATCTAATCACTACACTAAAATTCTCGTCATTTCTCCATCTAAGTACACCGCACATCAATGGTTACAATAAAACACACATCACTGACTAAGCACTCAAGCAAGAAATGAACACGTAGTCAAACAATATCACACAAATACAGGGCAAAGCCCTAACTCGTCGTTCTTGAGGTTGCAACTATCTTGGCATAGATCTCTAAAAGTTTACGTCTCATACTATCCACAATATCCCAGGTAGCCTCGTTGGCTTTTCATAAAACCATTGACTCTCAAATCTTCTCATGTACTCAGATCACAAGCGGCTGCTACCATATTCTAGAGTAGTTACCGGATCTTTCACCGGTATCATCCGGCTCAACCATCCGATATTCCAATTTGATGACCTAACTCGTGTGTGGTAGGTATCCCTCCAACAGAATCCGTTTAAAAATGGGGTTACACTTCTAAACCGCTTTAATGTCTCACCTGGTTGTCTTACACAACTCTCCTTCAAATCCTTTGATGACCTTCCTGAGGATAATTTATTCCACTTCCTTTCCTTCTGATCTTCAAAAAAAATCCCGAGTATCCGATCTAGGATATTACCCTTATACATCTCCTGGCTCTTTACTAAGTGCTTAAGGCTAGTTGTATCACAACTCACTTGCTCTTGTCTCCTAATAAGACTCATTCATATGGTTCCTCCATTAAGGATTATCATCTGCTCATTTTTGGTCTTAAACTTTATATAACTTCACAATCAAAATCCGGTTGTCACTCTTTGTATTATATCGACATCATCATATTATTTTATAGCTCTCTATCTCAACTCAAACTTCTTACGCAGTATCCACGATCTTAGGTGACATAGTATGTGTCCGTAATGACAACATTAGACCAAAGGTGATATCACATCACCATCGTTTGACCATAACTACTCGAGAGCTGCTAACACACCATTAGCATTACACTCTTATATCCCCTAGTTTACCGGACCGAGACTATTCCTATGACGCCAAACACAACTCGGCTCCGTTCCGATACAAAATTCCACGTACTCCACTCCGAGAATATGCTTTCTTTAAGTACGGTTATTGGGTTGCAAATATACTCTTGTCCCTTCTCTTTCTTATGTATCTTTCGACTCATAACGGTGGTTACACACTTTGAGCTTTCAAATGCAGAACACGCACAATACCTTACTAATATCGTTACTTATTTTCTCCCTCCAATGGAAATACCCTCTCGAATACTCCTTCAAGTATTAATTCCGAAAACTGCTTATTTGAAGACATGTGACGAAGTTGTCATGTTTCATTGGGATCCATAATAAGGTACCAATCTCTTTTCATAACCTCTACCTACATGTACCTTCCCGTCTACCTTGATGGTGGTACAATTCTTTCATAAAATTTATAGTCACTCCGCATAGCCCATCTCATGTTTGTTCTTCATCAAAAGCATTTCACCAACTACCATCATCTTAACTCGACATATTTCGCTTTACACCTTTAATTCATCCAAGAAGGTTGTCGTTGCCAACTTGAGGAAATCCTCCAAGACGTCGGTAAAGCTACCTCGTAAGACCACATTCACAAATATCTCTCTTCAACGGTATATAACTCGTCAATTACCAAACAACACTTGCACGTCCTTGGTTGACGTCGGTCAGTCTATTATTAACTTATCTCAATTTCCTGGACTTACTTTTCTCATACCTCTTTTTCCGTTGAATTTCCTGGTGAGCACTACTTACTCGAGTTCATCCATTTATACTTCTCTTGCTCGTCCTACATTACAACTTCTAGTTCCTCCGTGGGCTAACTCCATTTCTCGAGTTCAACTGTGTCGTCCATATGACATCATGATGCGTCCTTGGACACGTCAATGAAGTATTCCGGATCTAGATCAAGCTGAAGCTCAAATACTCCTTAGTTGAAGTGCGAATGCAATTGAAGATGGGTTGCGGAAGCTTAGAGATGGAGGCGGAAGTTGTATGATTGAGTCGATCTAGATTGATCGATCAAACCTTGAAGTGGGTCGGTTGAGTTGGTTCTTGAAGAACCCTCGAGTATGGTTGAGTTTGGATCGAAGATCCAAAAGAAGAACTTTGAGAGGATTGGAAGAGGGATTGATGCTCAAGTAAGTAGGAGGAAAATACTTCTCATTACTTAATCAAATTGAACATGCTTTACAAATGAGCGAAGCATCCCCTTATATAGTGGATGAAGGCCATACAAAAAGTCGGAAATTAAATGACGGAAATAAAGTCGGAATTTAAGTTCCGGAAATGAAACACCTAAAAATATGAAAGGTTGAGAATTTAAGTTCGGAATTAAGTTTCTGAATTAAATTCCGAAACCAAAAGTCTAATCTTAAATTCGGAAAATTAATACCCGGAAATTAATATTCCGAAAATAAAAAGACTTATTATTACAAAACGCTAAATTACGGAAAATGCGGAAAATGCGCCGGAACGGTGCCGGCTTGAGAAGCTTCAAGTCATTGTGGCGTAGAGACACGGTTTGCATCCAATGGGTCCGTGACAAGCAACGGTGCGGCTAATGATGGAGCCAGTAGCTTGAGCGATTGCTTTAGCACGGGAATGGGTGAGCGGTCCATCGGAGCGAACCCGAAGTGCCTCGTCTTCCTCGTCTTGGGACATAGGGGTCAAGGGCGCATCACATCAATGGTCCTTTCTAGGTCTTCCGCTGTAGCTTGTAAGCAAGTCTACCCGACTCTCCTGACATTAACTTCCATCCACTTCCGGTTTATCTTGTACGGAGTGCTACACACAATTTTTCTTGGTTGATATAGAACCTTATCAAAATCATATTCTTCTTACTCCTCTAGTTCTTCTTTTTCAATCCATCTATACTAACTATGATATGTACTCTTTTCCTAGTCAGTAGGTAGTGAATCACTCACACAATTCCCTTGGTCTCAAATGACAAAAGGGGTCATTCCTGGCCGTCTAATCTTTCTTCTTAAGTTCTTAATTAAAGTTATTGGCTCGAACTCAATCCATGTTACTATTAAGGGTACCAGCACTTGTATCGATTTTACTTCGCATTTGTTGCCGTTAATTTCTTGAAGGGTCCTCCAGATGTCTATAAAATTCTTTCCTAAGTCTATTGTTATTCTTCTTATCTGCCGCCCAGTCAACTAGTCACCCATACGGATAAATTCTCAATAGTTACTCGCTAGTCTAAAGTTGATCTTCTACAAGATTATAGCCCTTTCTTCTATTTCCTTCGATGTGGATATACAGAGTAGAAAGTTATCCAGTAGGTTATTCATTTATACACCTTTTTGCTTCTTCTCCAATCAACACTTTTCTTCCTCTCTATAAGATCGCTTTACCCGAGTCTAGTTGTATTACCCATATGCCATCTGTGACCTATCAAATCTTCTTTGATAGCTTGTAGACGCCTTTTTCCGAGAATCTTTTAATCTAAATTTTTAATCCACTAGCGGTTTCTCTTTTATGGATCGCTAGTGTCGGTAACTTAAGTCCCGTGTTGAGTGAGAGATCGTGGTGGACACTTGAGTCTACCCAGGTTATTCTCACTCACCCTTTTCTTTTCGTTACCATTGTATTGTAACCTTTCCTTTATGGCCATCCCTTGTCTCAGTTACAGACTTCCATTCCCTTTAATACTTATGTCGTGATTTCTTCCAAAATTTTCGTAGTCTTGAAGAAGTCCACCATTCTCATTGGTTATGGATTTTACCTTTCATCTTTAATTCCAATGTAAATGTCTGTCTTTATGCTCCTTTAGTCCTTCCTATCTGGGTCACACCCTATCATCTCTAGATTCTCGTGCCCATCCTTACCTATGGCAGTATTCACCTACGTTGTACTTGTCATTTCGCTTGTCAAGTGTAGTTGTATACTACACACCTGATTTGTATTCCGATATTGTCTTCTTCAATCTGCGCTTCTTATTAGTCCTTACATGCATCCTTGAGTTTCATCTCTCGTCTTCACACCGCTAAATTCCTTGTACGGACTTCTATCACTTCTATCTGAGTTGACTCGGGAATTTCTTCCTCATCGGGTTGTACTTGTGGTGAAAATTATCTCAACATCTTTACTTCTTTGCCCACCCGTTCTTCGGATGATTTATAGGGTCCCTAGGACGCCCACCAGAGTATATTACTCAATCCTAGGTCTGAATCCATTGTCTCAAGCTGAAAACTCTATAAGTCCGCTACCGATTTATCATGAGGCGGTAATCGCGTCATGATATCACAACTAAATGATATAAGATATCCTTTAGGTTACTAACATGCTACACATAAACACATATATAATCATACATTAAGACATATCAATATAAGTCTAATACTAACTCATCTATCAATCCAAGTTGCAGCGATCCACGAAGAACGATGGTGGTCCGACGTACTACTACCATACAACCCGACTATGCACGTGTGTAAAAACAGAAATCCGTTTTGGAAAACTTAGACCCCTTTCGGGTTCTAGTTATTTTATACATTCGGTCTTTCAGAAGATTTCAAGTGCCAATGTTGCCAACCCAGAGCTCTGATACCATGTTGTAACACCCCAAGTTCTTGGAACTCGAGGAGCTACTGGTTAGGACCTCACAATGGGTCCCGACTTTGGTTTAACAACAACTTTACTAGGATCTTACAACTAGGGACAAATGTATTTAAAACAATTTCAAAACATAATATTTTATTGTATGAATGTACACATGTGACAGCCTTACAAAACATATATATATATCTATATTTATATAACATTCATGCCATATGGAAGACTCCCCCGTCCCCATCTAATGAGTACGTGGACCCGGCTGACCATCCATCCCGGTTTTTTCTACAACTATTTATCTCTACAAAATCTACAACACGGATAAACCGTTAGCTAACAATCTAAATATAAGTAGAATAAAGATAGCACAAACACAACCAAGGTAACATAAACACTAATCATGCTGGCACACAATCCGGTTATTATCTGATAACTTAGGTGATTCACTTTACCCGTTTTAAAGTTGTGGCACGAGAATCTTAAGATTTCTCGCCTACGTTCCTTATCCAACTGGTGATGGCTTGGGACACCTCCGCCGGTGGCGTCCCCGCAAACCAAGTATGGACTAGTCCCTAAATAAAACCCCAGCGCCCTCGGGCTAACTGAGCAGAATGCCACCGCTCGTTACTCTTGGGCAAAATATGTAGGTCGGTCGATAATTATTAACAAGTACGATTATAAACACATCATTCACACACCACTATCATTATTCACACTCATATTCAGAAGCTAGCTAAGTAAGCCCAAAGGACTCACCTGAATCAAGTCAAGTCCCGTCAACCAAAGCACTCGGTCCCGTTGAGAAATATCTCAACTGCATGATCATAACATAAAGCTCATATCAATATACTATCCAACCTCTAGAAGTCGCAAATTCTAGGTTAACAATGAAAAACCGGAAAAACGCACTAAACCAACTCTTTTCTAAGCAAAGACAGTTTTACCCCTAGGATCCGGAAACTCTAAAGATCTGTAAAATCTCAGGAATCTTACTAGCAACCCAAGACAAGTTGTTCGACTCTTAAGATGAAGGGAACTACTAAGTTTGAATGATGTCCAACTTTCAAACTCCCTATCTATCGTAACTAAAGTCAACTAAAGGTTACTACTAGAATCCCAAAGGTTTTGAGGACCACGTAAACCTACCAGGCCATATCTATTCCTAGTTAGGATAAGTCCAACATACGCGACACTAAGACATTCCGATGTAAACAAATAATCATAACAACCTACAAGGTTAAAATAAAGGAAAAGGAACACTCAATCTAAACTCTAATTACGACGGAACGTACACTAACATAATTTCTTCACGTAAGTTCTTATTATAGCCTAATGAACTTATAGCATGACCATCATCTATACAAAAATTATAAGTTGTCTTCATTTCTAGTCCCCAACATACATCTTTTACCTTCAATATACAATCCTTATAACAATCATCTAACATACCAACTCATAACTTACACACTCTTTACAACCCAGTCTTAACTATATAAGACTCGTCGACAAAACTCAACAACTCTTGTCCAACCTTTAACGCACAATTAGCATACATGTTCTGTATAATTTCATACATACAACCCTAGATAAATTTTCGTTACCAAACCCCACAAATCTGAAAACTAGTTTGCACCTAAAATTCTCATTCGAATAATGGACATCATTTACCCAACTACAAACTTTATTTCAACTTCATCCATCCAAAACTGAGAACTGTTCCGAGTTGATCTAAAGAGAACACCAGGACCGCACCTATCGGATCCACTCGGTCTGCAGGGGAAAGGCAAGATCGGCAGTCTCAGTCGGCGCCGGAGAGAGAGCAACCCATTGCGGAGTATATCCCGTCAACACCGTAGGCGGCAGTGGAAGTCCCAACATCGATGTCTCCTCCTTCGCGTCGGTTGTGGTGACGACAAAGCGTTGGCGTCAGCTTGTAGAGGCGGCGAGCACTCTTGGGGTCGGGCTTGCAATGGCGGCGAGGTCTCTTTGCGTCGTGCTTGCAGTTGTGGCGAGATCTCTTTGCGTCGGGCTTGCAGCTGTGGAGAGATCTCTTTGCGTCAGGCTTGCAGCTGTAGCGAGATCTCTTTGCGTCGGGCTTGCACTTGTGGCGAGATCTCCTCGCATCGGCTTGCAATGACGGCAAGGCGTGCCCCCTTTCTGCCTTGGCGTTTATGTAAAAGGCTGGACTGTTGCTGCTTCTTTGACCTTCTTTGGAGTGAGTTCAGAGAAGGGCAATGAGTGGTGGTTTCAGAGTAAGACGAATATAGGGGGACGAAGGTTGTCGGAGGGGAAAGAAAGAGAGGGCGGCAGGTTTCGAATGAGAAAGAAGGAGAGGGCGGCGATGTTCAGAAGAGAAGGAATGAGAGGGGCGTCGGATGTTCAGAGGAGACAGAATGAGAGGGGCGGCAGTGTCCAGAGGGAAAGAAAGAGAGGGGCAGTTAGGGTTTACATCCCTTAATTATTTGCGTTCCCAGCCCAAAACGCCCCACGTGCGTCTTGATGGGTCCAGTTGGGCTATCTCGATGGCTCAGCTGGCCTGTATCGATGGCCCAGATGTCTAAGCTTAAAGATTAAAGAAGGTTGATTGATTTCGCATATTTTATGTGAGTAAGGTCCTCACACAAAATGATAAAAAGATCAATTCCACGAATATAAAATGAAGTCGGAAAGAAAAATCAAAAACCGGTCCACGTCCGGTTTGCTTCGGAGTAACTTGGAAACAAAATTTTCGGATGTTACATCAGTTCCCCCTTAAATAAGTTTCGTCCCGAAACCTAAAAGAAGACCACATAAAGACAGAGTCCTTACACAGGGACTAAGGCGCCGGAAAAAGTCACACGGTCGAGTTCTGATTTGTTTCTGAAATAGCCGGAAGAAAATTTTTCGGGTATTACACCATACTTGAAGAACATTTTGCCCTCAAAGTGCAAAAATGAAGGCAAACACAAATAATGTGGAGAAAGGAAAGAGGAGAGGCTTACTAGTGGGATGGTCCGGCTGGACCATCCGGACCGTGCTCCAGTGGGTAAGGAAAGTGGCCGAAGAAGTCCTCTTGCCTTCAGTAGATCTCGTCAAGGCGGCCCTACTATGTGTCCAACCTAGCGCCAAAGGAAGTCTCAAAGTTGGCCTGCCAAGCCAACTGCTGAGTCTCCATCCGCTGCTGCTGAGCCGCCTGCCAAGCGTCTTGACGCCGGTCAAAGTGCTCGGTCATCCTCTCCTCAAAGCCCGTCTACGAGGTCCGTTGTTGCTCAAGCATCAACGTCTGATAGCTGGTCTGCCACTATTGGTACTAAGTGGTCAAGGCAACCATCTGAGCTACCAAACTTTCATGTGTAGGGTCATCCTCCTCTATTGTGGGCATCTCCATGTCATCCGGGATCGGTATGTGATCCTCATACGGGACTCTACTGGAGCGAGTTGCATGCCACTCAACAATGGCAACCCGTGGTCGCCTCACTACGTACGGATCAACGGAAATGTATAGGTTGGAGAGCTCATCTCCGAAAGGCAACGGCTGGGGCAAGTAGGTGATGTGGCTCCTATCTACAAAGGAAAGTGTTCGCTGAAAAGTGTGCGTCAGTAAGTCATAAATTTATAAATTCTGAAATCAAGCAAAGAAGCGAACCCGCAGTGTACGGATCGGTATAGTAAAGCAAGAATTCCAAAGTATCAAACTCACGGATTTGGGGGATCAAATTCAGTTCGTAAATTGTTCGGCAAGATAAAAAGCATTTTTAAAGATAATTGGGAAAACAACGATTCTAATGATTCAGGTATCCAACTGTGGCAATCAATTCAAGATGTTCTAAAGCTATAAGGACAGAGTTAGGATTGCAAAGGTATAAATCTAAGGTAAGGTGTTGTACAGTGAAGTTCCAAACCCATAAGTCTCACCCAAAGGCTCTCTTGATAAAGGATGTTGAGTCTCGTTATGAAGAGAATCAGATGACAAGATTAAACTCTCAAATACCCATGCCCAAACCCAAGGGAATCAAAGACAATCCAAAAAGGTTAAGGTTGTGACACTCGAAATCAAAGCAGAGGATGTTGAGTCTCACTACTACCTAGAAAAGGTAAACCAAGGCTAGGTTAAGGCCAATCTTTAACTTTGGATCAAAGGAAAAGTAAAACACGAACGACAAAGGAAAATCACGGTTAGATATTGAAGAACCACAGCCATGGAACTCAAGAACAAGCCTTGGAAAGGCTAAACGATGATGATTCTCGCAACCCTCAGGGTCAAATCTGTTTTGGTTCAATCTATCATCATCTATAACACAAATATCAACCCTTCACCTTAGAATCGCTTAAAGGTTTTAGCCAACAATCATAGTCATCAAATCAATAATCAAGATTAAAAGAAAGAAAAGATAAAACCTTGAAAACTAAATAGGCAAACACAAAATCAACCTCAATCAAACTCAAAATCCGTACTTGTGTTCAATGAATATAGAATAGAGTAAGAAATCTCTCACAATCTTATAGAACAAAGAAGAACGGGATGTCAATCCGCCATTAAAGTGAAACCTTAAGATCTTCCAACTTTGCAATCTCAAAATGCGTACTTCTCCAAATCTTCCTTCCAAAATCTTCTCACAATAAGATCTTCCAAAGGTATGCAGCCAATGTGTAGCGCGGGATACAAAAATGTAGCGAGGGGTCCCTTTTCTCTCTTCCTTCAGCCTTCTTATAGGAGAAAATAGGGTTACGAAAGGCCCATAACTGCTATTGATGTGGAAAATATGTTACGTGGCAGCCGTTAGAAGAATCACGGCGAAGACCAATTTTCCATGCCTGTGGAACCCACCATGGAATGCCATATTGCTCGCGACATGCATTCCGATGGTCATAATTAAATTAATTCCCAAAACCACGGCCGTGGTTCCTTGTTCTTGACCGTGGAATTGTTCGCTCCAAATGGTGTGTGCAAGCTTTAAATTTATAACCCAAGATGTATGCTTAAAACAGGATGCGAACCCGTAGTTTACGGGTCAATCGTAGTAAAAGCAAGAATTATGGGGTGTCGATCTCAGGGACTTAGGTGAAACAAAACCAATATAGGCAGTCAATATTGCAACTAACAACAAAATCAATTAAAGCAATCAAAAGATGATAATATAGTCAATTAAGGAAATATGCAAATTCTAGGGATTAAAGCATCCAATTGTGGTTCCAACTCAAGATCTCAAGATAAGCGGATAAAGCTGAGGTTTTGCAAAGGGAAGGTGTTACTAAAGTGGAATAGATCACCGGGTAAGTCTCACTACTCACAATTCCAAGCCGAAGAACCTATTATCGGGTAAGTCTCAAGGTACTATAATCTCAAACCAACAAACCAACTAAGGGAATAGAATCAACCTTTACCGGGTAAGTCTCATGCTAACTCACAAAGATGGAATGAAGGCATACTCAAACCCCAATAAAGGATAAACATTTATTACCTACACTTATGATATTTGGTAAACAAACAAAGGAATTACCGGGTAAGTCTCATCCTAGGCTTGCATTGAACAAGGAAAGGTGTAATAAGAATATGATTTGACAAACTCTAACACTTAACTCTCAGTTTCGGAACAGAAAAGTCACCTCGGTTAGCCAAATTCCACCCCGGCCGAGATGTTCATCGACTGAGCGAGATGTTCTAAGGTTAAGGATAAAGACTCGAGCTTTCAGGGTCCTACTGGAATTTAAGATTATTCTATCATTGTTTTTCCCACAACCTTCAGCCAATCACCCTAGAATCGCACAAAGAAATTAGCCACTCATCATCATGATAGCAATAATCAAATATACAGGAAAGGAATGAATATTGGAACATAAAAACCTTAAGAACAAGGCTTCAATAACTAAATCAAATATCAAACAAATAAGCGTTCCTTGGATAACAAATCCAACAAGACAAATCAACAAGAAGGGAATCTAAGAAAGTTTTACAAAACCCTTCACAAAGGCTATAACAAGCTATCAATCCTTCAAATATTGATCTTCAATCTTCCTTCCTTCAAAACCCTGGAGAAAATCCCTTAATTGCTGGATACTATCAGCCCTCTAAGCATGTATAAGCATGATTAAGCATATGCATGGTTGCACTTGTGGAAAATCCAACCCTTTATATAGGAGAATTATCTTCCAAAGATAAAATATCTTAAAAAGATAATTTCCTAATAAAATTTATCTTATCTCTTAAAATAAATCTCTAAAATATATGATCTTCCTTCCAGAAATCCAGCCCAAAAATATAAGATCTCTCCTTCCAAAGATAAAAGATCTCAGCCAAATAAAATATATCTCGCCGCGTCAGGATATTCGCCTCGGTCGAGACGCTCCCTTAGATCACCTCGATCGAGGTGACTCTGTGGTCAACCGAGGTGACTCTAAACTGAATGTGAAATCTCTCAAATCTGGTCCAAAGTAAATCTTCTTTGTTAAATCCTTGCTTCATGAATTCTTCCTTAAACTCCTGAATGTAGCTCCAATGACTCCTTATCTCCTTTAGCTCCATTTAGATGTAAAACGTGCCATTTTACCTACGATTACAACAAAACTTGGTGTAGACCTCGATTCCCGCAAAGGTAGATGAAACGACAATATAATCACATAATATACATTCAAACATGCAGATTATTGAAGATAAAACGTCTAAATAGGCCCCAAAAAATAGACTATAATTCATGCTATCAAAATACCCCATACTTGTCCCTTGCTTGTCCCCAAGCAAGTTCCAAATCTTGCGTACAAGATAGAATGGATTATAAGTAAAAAAGATCAATGAAAAGTCTTTCAAAACATTTTTGATAATGTGCTCCACTCATAGATCACTCTAAGAGAATGCTTCATGGTATTCAAAACCAAAACATGATCAAAACATTTTATAAATATAAGGAAGTTGTTCATCTTTGCATAAAACATAGAATGCATAATAAATCTTAATTATCGAAATTAATCATGTATAATCCAATTTAAACCACCAAGTCAGTCAACAAGCTCGAGGTCTCAAGTGCTTTCAAAAGAGGTTAAGAAACGTGCGAGGGTGGGATGTATATAGGGAATGTGGTGCTAGAATCCGGGAAAAGGATCTTCACTTCACTTGCTTTGAATTTCAACATCTTCCACCAATAAGCTTTGCTTATTTACTTTTTTTCTTTACTTTTTGGGATGCATGGACAGAGGTACACAATAACCGAAGCCTAGAAAATCAGCAATCATCAATTTCTTGAGATGCCTCAAACCTTTGATGCACATACCATGACCCGTTAGGAATATCGCTTAATCCGACTTTGGCAAGACACAAACACCTGGCTATGTGAATGGTGCCGAGTTACACATCATCATGATTGACTTCCTCAAACCTATTTGTTTCTTTCTAACTTTTAGCCAACATCTCAACTTTTCTTTCACTTGCTTTTCACTTGCTTGCTTTCAAATTCCCTGATAGGTAAAGGGAGTTAAATATGTATATGAGGGGCTAAGAATTATCAAAAAGAAGAAGAGAAGAGAATGAATTGCCTTAATCATCCCAAGAAGAAAGTGGGAGAACTCATCATGTGGTGTCAACCTTCAAATTCAACATAATTTGGATAAAAACAAAGTATTAAACATGCCAAAATTTCAAACAAAGCATTTAGCAACTTAAACATATTATAAAACCTTTCAAACATATAAAGATTTCAAAACCAATCTACAAACGGAATCTTCATCGACGTCATATCCAGATAAGAAGCACTAAAATCGTTTCGAAAACTGTTTCAGTTAAACCACCTCGGTCGAGATGTTCTAAGTCAACCGAGGTACTGCACCTCGATTGGTCAGAGTCATTCGGTCGAGGTCATAAAAAATTTTATTTTAACTAGTTTTTGACGTTTTTCTCAATCAAATAACCTGTATGCATGCATGTAGTCTCAAATAAGCACATAGAGCATAAGAAAATCATAAATATCCGAATCAAGTCATACAAGCATACATAATGTCGAATAATGCACATAAATACCCCATACTTGGGACACATTGTCCCAATGGGTCAAGATAAGTCTAAGTAAACAGGAAGAACTCACCGGACATAAGCTGAGCTGCATAATAAATAAAGAAAAGAAATCCTTGCGATCTCTAGTCCTGATCTGCTGGCGGTGGTGGTGGATATGGTATGTACGGATGCTATGACGGGTCAAATGGATATTCCATCATATGTTGGAACTGGATCTCCATCATCCGGCGTTGGCAGTGCTGACTCTCCAACATCGGATGAGTCCGGCTATCCATCTCTCGGCGATGGTCATCCAAACGTCCGCCTAGATCGTCATTCGACGGTGAGCTACGGGATCCCTCTGCCTGCAAACTCTACGCCTGGCAGGACGTGCTGGTGCTGCAGCTGGCTCATCCTCTGTCTCCTCGTCGTTTAGATCGACGACTGGTATACTGGGACCAGCTGTATCTGTCCCTGTCTCCATAGCGGCGCTGCCATCATCCTCCTCATCAGCCTCCTCCTCATCCTGCTCCTGGGCTGCTGCTGCTGCGTCTCTAGCGTCCTCAATAAGAGGAATCCACGCAGTGGACCAGTACTGAGGGTCGTAAACCGAAAACTGAGACGACCACCTAATACCCTGAGGCGCAGTCTTCTCCCAGGGCATCGCCACATATGGCGTAGTATGTCCACGAGGAACCAGAATCCTCCTCGTGATCATCTTCTACAGACCAAGCGGCTTGGCAGCCACCACCATAGTACATGTGCTCAGATCAAGGTTCATCACTGTAGCAAGTTGAGTCACTAAGCCGCCACAACAGATATCTCCCTTCCCCTTCGCCTTGATCCTGTGAAGATCCTCAACAAGCATAACTCTGAAGTAGGGAACTCCTCCGGTAACCATACAATATAGACTTAGAAGCTCACCTTGTCTAATCTTCTAGGGCGTCTCAGTACGCGCCAGAAGTGTCTCGCTGAAAATACAGTGAGCGAGTCTGAAGGCAAGGTGGAAGATGATCCGCTCCCTGGAATCTCTAGGTCTCCACCTGTTAGTATGCTCAACTACGTGAGCTATCTGTCCCCAGAACTCAAGAGCTACAGCTCGAGAAGGAAAATCGGAAACTGTGGGGGTCGGGAAGCCTAAGATCTCTCGCCACTGATCCATCGGGACTAAGTAGTTCCGGTTCAGCAACCGGTACTTGATGGCCCTCTCCTCGGGCAAGTAGGTCACGGAGCTCACAAACTCCAATGTGGGCTCGAGGAAGGCTAGAGCTCGAATCTCCATAACCTGCTCCAGCCCTACCATAGAAATCATCCGCCTCAAGTCATCATCCACATAGAGGCAGTCAAAGGCAGCAACATCTAGCAACCGCGGCGCAATCACTGGGTGCGCAGCAATGCGGTCATAATCTACCCGGTGACGCTCATGGATCACCGGTATGGAACGTCGGGAAGAAGAAGAAGGTGAGGATCCATCCCTTAGAACAAGCTGTCTAACAGATCTGGAACTCATTTTCTCTCTGTCAGAACACCTCGGTTACCCTGACAACCCTCAAGAACACCTCGGTCGAGATGCAGGTCGACTGGACCGAGGTGATGCGCTGTTTGATTCCAACTCTCAGAAATCGAGTTATTTTCCCCCAATATCACTACCAATTGTTCCTATGGGGTACTTAAGCCTTTTTCAACAAGAATGATTAACAACCAAAGCAAATTTCTTCCAAAATCGGTAAAAAACGAGAAGTAAGCAAATTTCTTTCAAAATCTGTAAAAAACGAGAAGTTAGGGTTTTTGGTTTTGATACCCCAGATTTGGCCGATTTGCAGCGTTTTTGTTGCTGATTGTCGCTTGCAAACTGATCCTCTACTCTTTCCTTGCAGCTTGGGAGCAAGAACCGTCAAAAACGATCGAGAATCGGGCAGCGAGATGATTCCGTACGCCGCGGTCGAGAAGGTGAGAGAGGGAAGAGAGAGAAATAGATCCCCCTTTTATACCCTTTTCTGAAACTACTGTCACCTCAGTCGAGGTGGTCCCGACTGGAACGAGGTTATACGGGCTGAGGTGGATTGCCATAAACCCTAGTCGCCTCGGTTTTTCAAGAATCATCTCGATCGAGGTGATGTGACAGCAACCGAGATGTGTCTCAGTCAAACTCCGTCTTTTCGATTTCTCGAACTTCTATCCTTCCAGTGTTGCTCCTGGGTTGTATTCCTTCCTTATAGATTACCTATTGTCTGTCTAGGACGCCAAAAACAAAGCAAAGCAAAGCAAACTATCAAAAGCTAGGCTAGAAAAAAGGAAAGAATGCAATACCTTGGGTTGTCTCCCAAGAAGCGCTTGATTTAAGGTCGCTAGCTGGACCGTACGGTGTCTCTAAACATGCTGGAAAGTATCCTCATCCCATACTTCACCTTCATCATGGGGTGAGATAAGGAAGTCTATCAAACGTTCCAGCAAGTGCAAGTGCTCATCGGGGAATGAATCGTCAATCGGTGGTTCGTCCTTCTCGCGTGAAGAGGGAGGTAGCCAGCTGAGGTGATCCGCAACAGAATTTTCGGATCCCTTCTTATCGCGGATTTCTAGGTCAAACTCTTGAAGCAAGAGGATCCATCGAATAACACGTGGCTTGGCATCCTTCTTAGCAAGCAAGTAACGAATAGCTGCATGGTCAGTGTAAACAATAACTTTTACCCCTACTAAGTAAGAACGAAATTTCTCAAAAGCATATACAACCGCCAATAGTTCTTTCTCGGTGGTGGCATAGTTACGCTGGGATTCGTCTAGCGTATTGCTAGTATAGTAAATGGCGGTAGTCCGCCCATCCTTCTTTTGTCCAAGCACCGCTCCTACTACCACATCACTCGCATCGCACATGATCTCAAAGGGCAAAGTCTAGTCCGGGGGTTGGATAATGGGAGCGGAGATCAACGCCTCCTTAATCATGTAGAATGCATCGAGACATTCCTGCAAAAACACAAAAACAACACCTTTATTCAAGAGTTTAGTTAGTGGTTTAGAGATTTTCGAAAAGTCCTTGATGAATTTCCTATAGAAACTTGCATGTCCGAGAAAACGCCGCACACCCTTAACAGAACAAGGGGGAGGAAGTTTCTCTATTGTCTCGATCTTAGCTCGATCGACTTCAATACCTCGATTGGAAACAAGGTGTCCTAGCACGATGCCTTCATTAACCATAAAATAACACTTCTCCCAATTCAAGACGAGATTAGCTTCTTCACATCTTTGTAGCACTAGAGAAAGGTTAGATAGGCAATCATCGAAAGAAGAACCATATACTGAAAAATCATCCATAAATACCTCCATGATCTCCTCTATATACTCGAAGAAGATAGCCATCATGCATCGCTGGAAGGTAGCGGGTGCATTACATAATTCAAATGGCATCCTCCTATAAGCGAATGTCCCCCATGGGCAAGTAAAAGTGGTCTTCTCTTGATCATCCGGATGGATAGAAATATTAAAGAAGCCATTATAGCCATCTAAAGAGCAAAAATGTGAATGTTGGGCCAACCGTTCGAGCATTTGATCGATGAAGGGAAGTGGAAAATGGTCATCCCTCCTTTCTTCGGAACTACGTGCACTGGGCTCACCCACTTGTTGTCCGAGATAGGAAATATGATACATGCATCCAACAACTTAAGAATTTCTTTCTTCACAACCTCTTTCATGATCGGATTTAACCGTCTTTGAGGTTCCCGTGAAGTCTTATGATCGTCCTCCATTAGTATTCTATGCATGCAGAAAGAAGGCTTAATGCCAATAAGATCATCAATAGTATAACCCAAAGCCTTTCGATGCTTCCTCAGGACATGCATTAGTTTAGATAATTCAGATTCGGAGAGGGAAGCACTAACGATGACGGGATAAGTAGAATCCGGTCCAAGAAAAACATACCTCAAGTGACTCGGGAGTTGTTTAAGCTCCACAACTGGGGGTGCTTTCTGAGGTGGATCTTTGCTTCTTCCTTCCAGTGGAGTAGACTTAGATCGAAGAACTGGACTTTCAAAAGTCTCAGTTGACATCATCTCGCTTTCAACCTCGGTCGAGGTCTAGAGAGGGTGACCGAGATGTTTTTTAGTTAAGAACACCTCGCTTGGTCCAGAAAGTGCCTCGGTCGAGGTACTGCAACTGGGACCGAAACTGGAGATTCTCTTCTCCTGGATTAATTTTTCAATCTTAGCTCCTAGATCTTCTTTCAGTGCCTTTAAGCTCCGTATATCTGCATCACAAGAAACATCTATACCTTCCTCCATTAAGCTAAAACTAATAACTCTCTCAAGTGGATCATTAATAAGGATAGAGCTTACCAATTCTCTTGATTCTTGTTCATCATAGATGTTGAAAATATCATCTCCTAGCGGCTCTCCTTTCATTGCCGCAAGCAATGCAAACTCAACTTGATCACCGCCAATGTTGAATTGCAACTTGGCGTTCTTACAATCCACATTGCAACCCGAAGTTGCTAGAAATGGTCTCCCGAAAACGATAGGAACAGGGTAATCTGCGGGAATGTCAAGCACAACAAAGTCTATAGGTAAATAGAAGTTACCTAACTTAACCGGAACGTCTTCCAAAATGCCCACGGGATGGGTAATGGAGCAGTCCTCCATGTACAACCGTATCTTCACCGGCTTGGGCTCTCCAAGTCCAATCCTCACACATAGCTCTAGCGGCTCCTAGATCACACAACGCCTCACAAGTGACATTCCCAACTTGAATGGGAATGCAAAATGAGTCGGGATCCCTTAACTTGGGTGGCATCTTCTCCTTCATGATTTGAATGAGCTCCGAGGATTTAGATGTCATCCTTACTTCAACGAAGTCTTCCAACTTCCTCTTCCTTGATAGAATTTCTTTCAAGAGCTTCCCATAGGCGGGCATCCCTAGAATAGCATCAAGGAAAGGGATGTTAATATGTAGTTTATTCATCAAGTCAAGGAACTTACCAAAATGCTTGTCCAGATGTGCTCTGGCCCTTGACTGGGGGAATGGAAGTGGTGGTTTATATGCAGGAGGTGGGACATAAACTTCAGTTTTGTCCGACGCTCTCTGAGGCTCAACCTCGGTTGGCACCTCGGCCGAAGTGTTCTTCGTCTGTACTGGCATCGACCGAGCATGCTGACAAGTGTTCTTCGCCTATAACTGGACCGAGGTGTTCTTCGTCGTTATTGCCATGAT
Source organism: Fagopyrum homotropicum (assembly GCA_033239125.1). Taxonomy (NCBI): domain Eukaryota; kingdom Viridiplantae; phylum Streptophyta; class Magnoliopsida; order Caryophyllales; family Polygonaceae; genus Fagopyrum; species Fagopyrum homotropicum. The sequence continues at coordinate 70,104,866 of BSWB01000005.1, forward strand.
CTGTCCTTTAGGGTTTCTTGGCGCTTCATTCGCCTTATTAAAGAATTGTTGTTCTAAGGCTTTTTGTGCCTTCGAAAATGAATTCATGGACGTCTCTATAGCGTTGAGCTTGATCAAGATAGCCTCCAGCACTGCATCTTTCTTCTTTGGCTGGGACGAGCTTGATCCAGGCTCTTGGCTCTTCAATGGAATAGAAGAAGAAGAAGAAGAAGAAGAAGAAGAAGAAGAGAGGAAAGGATTAGAAGAGTTGTTCGAATTGGAGTTAGAGTAAGAGTTACCCGAATTTTGATTATTTGGCCTCCAATTATTGTTGTTGGATCCTCTATTGTTGTTGTAGTTGTTGTTCTGGGAACCGTTGTTGTTCCGGTACCCGTTGTTGTTCCTTGAGTTTTGATATCCTTCCTCTTCTTTCTTGGTTTGAGCAACCAAAAGGTCTTTCAATTGCTTCACATCATTCTTTAAAGAGGTGAGTTGATCATTGTTTGATGGAGCTTCTTGGAAGTTGACTCTTTTAACTCCACCTTCAGCTCCTTGATGGAAGTATTTCTCCATGTGCAAAGCTTGTTTCTCTATAAACTCCCAAGCTTCATCAAGTCCATGAACGTGCCGGCGGATAGTAGTTGAAGGTTGAACTGGGTGTTTCCGTCCAATCCTTTGAAGTATATCTCCAACAACTCTATCTTTGGAATCCCATGATGTGGGCAATCCAAAAGGATGTCTTTAAATCTCTCCCTTGACTTGGACAAACTCTCCTTGTCCTTCATGATGAATGCATGATTTTCCCTCTCATTTCAGTGGTCTTAGAGGGGGGAAAGAATTTAGTCAAGAACTCCGTCGTCATCTCCTCCCAAGTGTTGATTTTTCCGGGAGGGAGAGATTGATACCAAGTAAGCGCCCTATCTTTCAAAGAGAAATAGAAAGGCTTTAGCTTGTAATTGTTGTTTTCCAGCCTTGAAGGTCTCAAGGTCTCCATCAAGATCTCATAGTTTTGCAGATGTTGATGCGGAGATTCCCTCTCTAGCCCTCCAAACTGGCATTGGCAAATCATGGAAAGAACTTGCGGTCGAAGCTCATAATCATGCTCCGCTGGATCACCTAGGTTGACTCCTGGACGCCTCGGTTGCTGGTTAGGGTCCATCCTCTGCCCTAGGGTTTGTGGAATACCTGCAAAAAGAACATCTCGGACTAGCATCCGAGGTGGAAGTATCTCGGCCGGGGCAGCTGGACCTGGGTCCTGCCTCGGTCGAGGGTCTGGAACTGGGTCTTGCCTCGGTCGAGGAGTTGGATCTGGTCGAGGTAGATATTAGTCCCGTAAAGTAGCCATATCTGCTTCGATTGCTTCCGTCCTTGCGTGAGTTTCATCCTTTTCCAGTCGTAGTTCTTCTTTACTGAGGCGTAGTTGTTCCAATGCCTCCTTCAATTCGGCCTCAAGATCGCGATTCTCTTGATTGGCCATCTTAGCTTCTTTCAAGCGTCTTTTGTATGTCTTTTCTGGTTCGGGATCGTAAGGAACGATTTCCTTCCCATCGCGGGTTCTTCATATAAACCTATGAGAAAGAACCTGCGAAAGTCACTCAAGTAGAGTGATTAGTAGCAACAGGGGCAAGTGCCCCGAAAGACTACCGCAACCGGCTTGGTCTAGACCAAGTCCCCGGCAACGGCGCCAAAAACTTGTTCGCTCCAAATGGTGTGTGCGAGCTTTAAATTTATAACCCAAGATGTATGCTTAAAACATGGATGCGAACCCGTAGTGTACGGGTCAATCATAGTAAAAGCAAGAATTCCGGGGTGTCGATCTTAGGGACTTAGGTGAAACAAAACCAATATAGGCAGTCAATATTGCAACTAACCACAAAAGCAATTAAAGCAATCAAAAGATGATAATATAGTCAATTAAGGAAATATGCAAATTCTAGGGATTAAAGCATCCAATTGTGGTTCCAACTCAAGATCTCAAGATAAGCGGACAAAGCTGAGGTTTTGCAAAGGGAAGGTGCTACTAAAGTGGAATAGATCACCGGGTAAGTCTCACTACTCACAATCCCAAGCCGAAGAACCTATTACCAGGTAAGTCTCAAGGCACTAAGGAAAGGAATTATAATCTCAAACCAACAAACCAACTAAGGGAATAGAATCAACCTTTACCGGGTAAGTCTTAGGCTAACTCACAAAGATGGAATGAAGGCACACTCAAACCCCAATAAAGGATAAACCTTTCTTACCTACACTTATGATCTTTGGTAAACAAACAAAGGAATTACCGGGTAAGTCTCATCCTAGGCTTGCATTGAACCAGGAAAGGTGTAATAAGAATAGGATTTGGCAAACTCTAACACTTAACTCTCAGTTTCGGAACAGAAAAGTTACCTCGGTCAGCCAAATTCCACCCCGGCCGAGATGTTCATCAACTGAACGAGATGTTCTAAGGTTAAGGATAAAGACTCGAGCTTTCAGGGTCCTACTGGAATTTAAGATTATTCTATCATTGTTTTTCCCACAACCTTCAGCCAATCACCCTAGAAACACACAAAGAAATTAGCCACTCATCATCATGAAAGCAATAATCAAATATACAGGAAAGGAATGAATATTTGAACACAAAAACCTTAAGAACAAGGCTTCAATAACTGAATCAAATATCAAACAAATAAGTGTTCCGTGGATAACAAATTCAACAAGACAAATCAACAAGAAGGGAATCTAAGAAAGTCTTACTAAACCCTTCACAAAGGCTATAACAAGCTACCAATCCTTCCTAGATTGATCTTCAATCTTCCTTCCTTCAAAACCCTGGAGAAAATCCCTTAATTGTTGGATGCTATCAGCCCTCTAAGCATGTATAAGCATGGTTAAGCATAAGCATGGTTGAACTTGTGGAAAATCCAACCCTTTATATAGGAGAATTGTCCTCCAAAGATAAAATATCTTACAAAGATAATTTCCTAATAAAATATATCTTATCTCCTAAACTAAATCTCTAAAATATATGATCTTCCTTCCAGAAATCCAGCCCAAAAATATAAGATCTCTCCTTCCAAAAATAAAAGATCACAGCCAAATAAAATATATCTCGCCGCGTCAGGATATTCGCCTCGGTCGAGACGCTCCCTTAGATCACCTCGGTCAAGGTGACTCTGTGGTCAACCGAGGTGATTCTAAACTGAATGTGAAATCTCTCAAATCTGGTCCAAAGTAAATCTTCTTTGTTAATTCCTTGCTTCCTGAATTCGTCCTTAAACTCTTGAATGTAGCTCCAATGACTCCTTAGCTCCTTTAGCTCCATTTTGATGTAAAACGTGTCATTTTACCTACGATTACAACGAAACTTGGTGTAGACCTCGGTTCCCGCAAAGGTAGATGAAACGACAATATTATCACATAATATACATTCAAACATGCAGATTATTGAAGATAAAACGTCTAAACAGGCCCAAAAATATAGACTATAATTCATGCTATCGGGAATCCATAAAACGTGCATAAAATATCTTGTTTCCCAAAGCTTTCAACTCATACTCCTTCCTTAGGTAAACCAATGCATCCTCTTGACGTCTAGCATGATCAATCACTCCTACATATTCCATTTATGCTCCAATCCAAGCCTTTATTCACCTAAAAACATAACAAAGGTTGTATAGTTATCTATACCAACATAATAGGTGAATGTGCCTATAAATGCTTCAAACTCATATACATATACACAAAAGAAGGGGAAAAAGAACCAAAACATGTGCCTAAAATAACGTCATATTTCATGCTATCAAAATACCCCATACTTGTTTCTTGCTTGTCCCCAAGCATGGTTTTCAAAAGCTAGAACATAAGGTAGGATGAAATATGAATGCAAAACAAGGGAAAACAAATCTTTTTGGTATTGTGCTTTAATTCAATAGATCAGTCTCAAATCTTGCTTCATGTTTCCTTGAAAACTTCTATATACACAAAACGAATAATGTCATGAAAAAGAAACATCATACATTGCAAAAGCTCCAAGACAAACATCATAACCCAAAGTAATGTCAAAATCAATCATGTCGAAATCCAATTTAGATCACTAAGCCAAACAACAACCATAAGATCTTAAGGGCTTTCAAGTAAAGGTCAAGAAACGTGAATTGGTGCGATTCATATAGGATATGTGGTGCAAAAATCCGGGAAAAAGGAACAACACAACACAAGCTTGAAGAACATTGCTACCTAAACATGTTTTGCATGCAAACTTTTCTTTTACTTTACTTTTTGGAAGTATGGCAAGCGGTGCACAAAAACCGAAGCCTAGGAGATCGACGATTCTCAATTTTTGAGATGCCTCAAACCCTTGATGCACATACCATATTCCGTTAGGAATATCTTTCATTCGGACTTCGGCAAGACACAAACAACCGGCTATGTGAATGGTGCCGAGTTACTCATCCTCATGTTCAACGTCCCCAAACCTATTTTCTATACTTTGAATGCAGAAAAAAAAAATTCTTTCATGGCCCTCCCACATCAATTATGCCAAAAATTACACACTTCCTAATTCCCGGATAGATAAAGGAGGCAAAAATTTTCATTGAGGAGCTAAATGAATAAAGAAGCAAGAAAAATCGAGGTGCCTTAATCATTTCAAAAAGAAGCGCAAGAACTTATAATATGATTTCAACTTTCGTTCTTCAATGTTACGCTAGGAAATAGCACAAAAAACTTTACATTTATAAACTCGAACTAAAATCCTAAACTACCTAGCGAAACCCGCAGTGTACGGGTCGTTTTGTAGAAAGGAAAGTATTCCGAGGTCGAACACAAGGACTGAGGTGAAATCAAGTCATTCAATGATCAAAGATAGTGTAAATCTAAGCTAAGACGAGGTGAGAAATAAAGGAAAAGCAAAACACAATGTTTTTGGTTGGGTTTTTGGGTGATCAAGCAAGGATCACAAGTGTGTCAACGCAAACAAGAAAGACAAAGCACAAACACAAGATGAGAGATAAGAGGTAAGAAAGTGGATTCTAGGGATTCGAAATTCCGATCACGACATTGGACTCATGTTTCTAAGGGTCAAAGGAAGGTTGTGGTTGTTCGGAGTTGAGTGTTTCTCAAATGGGAGCAATTACCGGGTAAGTCTCATGCTCCACTAGTCCGTTCCTAAGGTCTCATCACCGGGTAAGTCTCAAAGAGCCTAAGGGATGGAATTCTACTCAAACCGGTCACTACCTAAGGGTCAAACCCCTCCTTACCGGGTAAGTCTCGGAAAAGGCAAGTCTTAGGCAACGATCCTAGCACACTCAATCCAATAGCGGCTTGCGAGGCTCACTACTACCTAGAGTTCATCATCTTAGGTATCTAAGAGGGGAAATCACCGGGTATGTCTCATTCCTCAATTAGGTTGCTAACATTAGGTCTACCTAAGTTAGGTTAACCTCAACAAACACTAGGGTTTCAACAAATCTACATCCAAACATCTAGATTCAATCAATTCAAGAACAACAGAGCAAAATACGGGTGGATCATGCAGACCACGGCCGTGGAAGCATGAAGAACAGGCCGTGGTTTGGCTCCGAGTTGGGATTTCGAACACAAATCGATCCTAAGCTAACATGGAAGCCATACAATCATAGTCCAAAGCATAAACATCATTCCTTCACCCTAGAATCACATCTATTCAGCCAACAACATCCATTTCAAGATCAAACTTCACAAATAAAGCATGCTTGCAAGTGATGGTTAAATGATGAAGAACAATCCAAAGAAAAGACATTAAAAGCATAGAATAGAGGTTACCAAATCTTACAAGGCTCCAAGAGCTAATCCAAGTTGTCAACAATGGACTCCTCTCTCAAAACCACTCTAATCTCACTCTAAAACAAGAATCTACACTAATCTCTTCCAAGAACACCCACAATGGGTGCTTGAAAGAGAGGCAACAATGGAGAAGTGTTTTGGGGAAGAAGATAGGTCAAAAAGGAGGAAGAGAGATCCCAATTACAGCCTGCAAGATTCTTTAAATACCCACTAGGAGCAAGAGTCATCAAAGAGATCGTGGGACACGTGTCAGCGTGGTCCTGGCAGATTCCACGGGCACATCCACGGCCGTGGTTTGGTCCCTGACCGTGGTTTGCTCCAGAGGCTTCTCTTGAACCATTGGACCATGAGTTGGTGCAAGGCATGCACCAACTAGGTCCTATGTGGTCTCCTTTGCTCCTATGTTGCTCCTTAACGAGTCCGGAAGTGTGTCATTTCGAGGAATGATCCTCGAATGTATCGATTAAGCTCGTAAATCTCCCAAAATACCTACAAAGCATGCAAAAGTCCGTGTAGACGTCTATCTCGACAAAATACATGAATTGAGTGCAAAACGTCGTGAACTAGTGCTAATCCATGCATGAATGAGTGAGAAATCTATCTAAATGACTATCTAAACCTAAGTCATAAATCGTGTTATCAAAAATACCTCATACTTAAGGTTTGCTCGTCCCCGACCAAATGCTTAACTATAGACTAAGAGATGACATGATTTATGCATGGAGAAAAAATGAAAATATTTTTTTGGAATTGTGCTTCTAAAGATGGATCACCTTCATAGTGATGTTTCATGGCAATGGACAAGCAATTATGTATTAAATGAATGAAGGCACGGAAAGACAATCATACTTAACTCGAAAGCATGCATGAAAGGCAAGAATGATGAAGTCAAGATGATCATGAGAATGTCCAATCTAGATCACTAAGTCATACACATAAGCAAATAGGTCTTAAGGACTTAGGAAAGAAGAGGCCAAGAAACGTGATGATAAGGTGGGAATTTTCTAAGGCCATGTGGTGCAAATCCGGGAAAGGAACTAAACAACCACAACTTTTACAATTATACTTCATCCACCAAAGTGTATTTTTCTCCTTCTTTTCTTTTCTTTTTCACTTATTTTTGAGACAATGGCAATGGTGTACAAAAGCCAAAACCTTGGTGATTAGCCGTCCTCGGGCTTTTTCTATTTTTCGAGGTGCATCCACACCGGGCACACATACCAAAGCTCGTTAGGACTATTGGTTTATTTGACTTTGGCAAGGCACCAACACCCGATCATGTGAAGTGTGCCGAGTTACTTGTCATTTAAACCAACGTCCCCAAACCTATATTTTGTCTACACTTTTACAACGCATTTTCAACAACTTCATTCACAACATTCATAATATCAACTTCACCACCCCACACTTGCTTTTCACACACATCAACACACTAGCATGCTCCTATTCCCGGAAGGGTCAAAAGAGGTCAAATTTTTAATCAAGTGAGGTGCTCAAGCAACATGATCAAGATGAGAAGAAGATGAAATGAATTGCCTTAATCATTCCTAGATGATGTGCAAGAACTAGCATGTAATTTCGACTTTCAATCCTCAATCCAATCAAGGCAAGCATCATAATCACAATCCATACATAGGATTCAAGAGAAGTACATCAAGTCCACATATACATAAATTCATTAAACACACAAGGCCATCCATAGCCAATTCACAAGACAAGATTCATCATTAGGGTCATATCCAAACCTAGAAAGCACAAAAATTTTGAAAATTTTTCGATTTTTTTTTTTTTGGAATTTTGAAATGTATATGTACAATGCAAAACATGAAAAGAACGTGTGACAACTAAAACGAAACTATCCTAGATGCTAATCATGCAAAAGATCATGCAAACCCCACCCCATACTTAGAGACACATTGTCCCCAATGTATAAATGAAGTAAAGAAGAGTGAAAGAGGGTTCTCACAATGTAAAAATGTGGCGTTTTCGGTATTTGGGTTAACTCGTGTGGAGTGGTGGTGGATGATCCTATCAACAATGGTAGAGAGATCTTCATAGTCAATCCAGCGTCGAGACCCGCGCCAAGGTGTACGTGAGATGGGAGCTCTTCCATCCAACAAAGACACCTCAAGCCGTCCAAGTCTCACGTCCGCTCCACCCATGGTTGAAAACGGAATCATCATCATCAACTCGTCTTGCAAGGCTTCCTTATTTCCTAAGATCTTCCACACGAACACAAAACACAAAAACGCACAAAAGCAAAAAGAAAAGCAAAAACGAAAGAGAAAAGGGAAAGAGTTGTACCAATGGGTTGCCTCCCATTAAGCGCTTCTTTTAGGTCATTAGCTTGACCAAACTCCGTGGATATGTCAATCCACCTCGAATACCATGGTTTTCTTGAGGAGTCCAAGCAACCATCGCTTTCCGGTGTCCATGATGACAAGCAAAGGCCACTTGATGCCCAAATAAGCTTTAGATTTTCTCTTCACCGGTGAGTAGTAGACTCCTTCATCACCGCTTCCTTGATGATAGTATGGAGTTGCAACCATAGATGCCACCCCATACTTAGGCAATTTATACTCCGCGGTCACTCTGGTGAAATGCTTGTCATCCTCATCCTCTATGATCCGAAGAAAGCCGATTCTTGGAAAGAATCCCTCATTGAAGTGCTTCATGAACATCATGGATCCATCATGCTTGCTTTCTTCATTCAATAATGGAGAATCCTTAGGAAAGGGGCTCCAATCTTCGTGCGTACTCCGGGCAAGCAAGAAAGGATTGGAAGGGGCTGAAATTAGCTTAGGATTGTCTAGGACAGAACCTTCCACGGGCGTGGTTTGTCCTCCACGGCCGTGATTCTCTCTGTTGTCTTCGTTCCAAGTGAGCTCTTCAAGCGTGGTTCCGGGGTTGATGGCAAGGATATCCGGGGGTGAGAGTACTTCATTGCACTCCTCCAAAGGTGAAGGAGGTGGAGGTAGATCTTGAAGGATGGTAGGATCTCCTAGCATAAGAGCATTCCTAATCTCTTCAATCTCCCTCCTCATTTGTTCTTCCCTCTCGAAATTCAATCGTCTTTCATCCTTCAGAGCCAAATCCCTTAGCCTCACTTGCTCCCAAGCTTCATCCAACATTCCTTGAAGTTCCTTAATGATCATGGTTGATTCGGGCAATTCTTGGATCTCCTCATGGTGAACCTTCTCTTGTTGAGACACATCCGCTTCGAGCTCCATGTTGGAACTCGAAACGGAAGCAAGGTTGCTTTCTAGATCATCCATCTTCCTCAACATTGCTTCTAGCATTGATTCTACCCTATCATTGTGAGGTTGTTGGTGAGGTTCCTCATGAGGCAATATAGTCATGTGAGCTTGATTATGGGACTCATGATAGGCATTAAACTCCTCCCAATACTCCAACTCATCATGGAGAGGTCCTAGATCTTGGCTTTCCATCCATTCCTCATACTCCATGTTGTCAAGGTCGTCTTGGAAGTACAATCCGTCCATGGCAAACATGAAAAGGCAAAGACAAAAACAACACAAGATCAAAAGTAACAACAAAGATAAACACTAAAAACAATCAAAAGCAAATGACTTAATCTTAACCTAGTCCCCGGCAACGGCGCCAAAAACTTGTTACGCAAGGAAATAGCACAAAAAGCTTTACATTTATAAACTCGAACTAAAATCCTAAACTACCTAGCGAAACCCGCAGTGTACGGGTCGTTTTGTAGAAAGGAAAGTATTCCGAGGTCGAACACAAGGACTGAGGTGAAATCAAGTCATTCAATGATCAAAGATAGTGTAAATCTAAACTAAGACGAGGTGAGAAATAAAGGAAAAGAAAAACACAATGTTTTTGGTTGGGTTTTTGGGTGATCAAGCAAGGATCACAAGTGTGTCAACGCAAACAAGAAAGACAAAACACAAACACAAGATGAGAGATAAGAGGTAAGAAAGTGGATTCTAGGGATTCGAAATTCCGATCACGACATTGGACTCATGTTTCTAAGGGTCAAAGGAAGGTTGTGGTTGTTCGGAGTTGAGTGTTTCTCAAATGGGAGCAATTACCGGGTAAGTCTCATGCTCCACTAGTCCGTTCCTAAGGTCTCATCACCGGGTAAGTCTCAAAGAGCCTAAGGGATGGAATTCTACTCAAACCGGTCACTACCTAAGGGTCAAACCCCTCCTTACCGGGTAAGTCTCGGAAAAGGCAAGTCTTAGGCAACGATCCTAGCACACTCAATCCAATAGCGGCTTGCGAGGCTCACTACTACCTAGAGTTCATCATCTTAGGTATCTAAGAGGGGAAATCACCGGGTATGTCTCATTCCTCAATTAGGTTGCTAACATTAGGTCTACCTAAGTTAGGTTAACCTCAACAAACACTAGGGTTTCAACAAATCTACATCCAAACATCTAGATTCAATCAATTCAAGAACAACAGAGCAAAATACGGGTGGATCATGCAGACCACGGCCGTAGAAGCATGAAGAACGGGCCGTGGTTTGGCTCCGAGTTGGGATTTCGAACACAAATCGATCCTAAGCTAACATGGAAGCCATACAATCATAGTCCAAAGCATAAACATCATTCCTTCACCCTAGAATCACATCTATTCAGCCAACAACATCCATTTCAAGATCAAACTTCACAAATAAAGCATGCTTGCAAGTGATGGTTAAATGATGAAGAACAATCCAAAGAAAAGACATTAAAAGCATAGAATAGAGGTTACCAAATCTTACAAGGCTCCAAGAGCTAATCCAAGTTGTCAACAATGGACTCCTCTCTCAAAACCACTCTAATCTCACTCTAAAACAAGAATCTACACTAATCTCTTCCAAGAACACCCACAATGGGTGCTTGAAAGAGAGGCAACAATGGAGAAGTGTTTTGGGGAAGAAGATAGGTCAAAAAGGAGGAAGAGAGATCCCAATTACAGCCTGCAAGATTCTTTAAATACCCACTAGGAGCAAGAGTCATCAAAGAGATCGTGGGACACGTGTCAGCGTGGTCCTGGCAGATTCCACGGGCACATCCACGGCCGTGGTTTGGTCCCTGACCGTGGTTTGCTCTAGAGGCTTCTCTTGAACCATTGGACCATGAGTTGGTGCAAGGCATGCACCAACTAGGTCCTATGTGGTCTCCTTTGCTCCTATGTTGCTCCTTAACGAGTCCGGAAGTGTGTCATTTCGAGGAATGATCCTCGAATGTATCGATTAAGCTCGTAAATCTCCCAAAATACCTACAAAGCATGCAAAAGTCCGTGTAGACGTCTATCTCGACAAAATACATGAATTGAGTGCAAAACGTCGTGAACTAGTGCTAATCCATGCATGAATGAGTGAGAAATCTATCTAAATGACTATCTAAACCTAAGTCATAAATCGTGTTATCATTCAACATGATTTAGACAAGAATTTTTACATTATGAAAATTGCAAGAAGGTCAAACATCATACTCAATTTCTCCACAATTCATAATCTAAATCAAGCACATAAATGTCATCAAAAATTCAATCCACAAGTAAATTCATCATTGAGGTCTTTTCCAATCCTAGAAGCACAATTTTTTAAAAAATTTCAAATTTTGTGGGTTATTTAAATCTTAAAAATGCATGCAAAAAGGAAACGTGTGACAAGAAAAGAAAATTGCAAGTGTTCATGGATAAATAGGAAGTAATATGTCAAGTAATTACATCACATGAGAATCATACTCCACCCCATACTTAAGATACAGATTGTCCCTAATGTGCCAAAAAAAAAGAAAAAGAACAAAGAAACTCACAAAGGCGGTGGAGCAACTCGAACCAAGCAAATCAAGCTCATCCCAAAGGAGGTGGCGGTGGTGGGAACGGAAAGAAATTTGTGTCGTATGGACGCCCAAACTGCTGCCGATAAACGTCTCGGAGGATCCTTGCATTGTCACGGCGCTCATCCTCATGTTCATCGAAGCGGATCTCAAGAGCCTCCATCCTCTCCGTAAGTCCGGTGACCCATGCCGGCTGCTCATCCATCCATGCTGGTCGCTGCGACATCCACTCCGGCGACGCTCCCATCCAAGCTGGTGGAGCATCCATCCATGTCGGTGGTGCATCCATCCAAGTAAGTCGCTCACTCACGCTTGCACGCCGGGAGGAGGAAGAAGCGAAAGGCCGCTGCTGGTAGGTAGAGCTCCTAGGCGGCTCTTGGAAATCCGCCGGCTGATCCGGAAAATCTCCAAAAGCCTACTCAACACCTCCAGCATCCTGGAACTCATCACCATCCATCTCCTCATCACCATCCTCATCAACAGCAGCTGGCACATCCTCGGAATAACAAGCTGCAGCTCCTAGGAGGTTGGCATGCATCGGGACAAATGTCGCTTTCCAGTTCTGCAGTTCCGGATGGAGTAATCAGTGCTCCATGGAATGCCTCGTCCTCCCTTGTCTTCCCAAGGCATGGAGACAAATGGTGGACCTCGGTGGCGGGGAATCAAGAGTCCCCTAGTAATGAAACCTTGAAGCCTTAGAGGCCTCGCGGACGCCACTAACTCACAAGCCGAATAATCAATCCCGAAATGCTTTGCAATGTATGTAACCATCCCTCCATAACCGATATTCCCCTTAGCTTTGTTCTTGATCTTGCTAATAGTAGCAGCAAGCATAGTGGCGCAATCCGGAGTGACACTGGCCGCCATACAATAGAGGATAAAAACCTCATCAGCCTTGAGCTTTTGAGGAGTCTCGGTTCTAAGGAAAAGGCACTCGGAGAGGATTCTATGGGCTATCTTAAAGGAGAGGTTATAGATCAACTTGGCTTTTGAATCAGCGGGTTGCCAACGGTCTTCGTCACCCACTACCATAGCAATCTCCTCTCAAAACTCTCGAGAGCGAGAACTCCTTGGAAATGTCCCATTGTATGTGTCTACAAAGCCAAACAACGCTCCAAACTGAGCTATGGACAGGTGGCGAGTGTGGTCCATCAAACGAAAAGAGACCGTTCGGTTGACGGCACTATGGTCAAACGAGCTTATGAACTCCATTGTGATCTCCTCATAAGTATCCTCTCTAATGCTCGCAAAAGTAGTAAGCCCAGCCCTATCAAGCATCCACCTAAGATCATTCACCACATGTAGATCCTCAAACTCTTCAAGCACAATATACCTAGGGGCAATAACGTTGCATTTTTGGATCTTATCAAAGACTCTCTTGTGCTTCTCATGGATTGTAGGGATCCTAGGGATAGGTTGAGGAGTGGGAGGGAGTTGGGAAGAGGAGCCTTCACAATCTTTCTATTTGTTTCGGTTTGGTTTACGATTTCCAAACATTTTCAGAAAATCACGGCCTGTTCTTGGTGAAACCACGCCCGTGGTTTTGTACGAAAACCCGTGGAAATGCACGATTTCCCTCAAAAACCCAGAAATTCCACAACAATATCAACAGCAGCAGTCCTAAACTATTTCTAAGTTCAATTTTGTGTAGTTCTCCTAAAAATCTTTGAAGAAAACGAAGGAAATCAACCAAGGAAAGAGTTGAGAGAAAACCTAGGTTTTAGATTTGAAGAAATCCTAAATCTTGCCCGATCGCTGAATGTTTATATCTTGTTTGTTGTCACAATCTGCAATAGAACGAAATTTGCTTCAGTTTGGAGCAAAGAATCATGCAAAACGATCACCGAACGGAGATTTGATGTTTGAGGATATTGGGTCGTGGAAGGGGGCCTGGAGAAGAGTTGATGTTGTGCGGGTTTGTGAAGAAAAATTTATATAGCCCTGTCAAATTTTCAAAAATCATGGCCTCACTGTTACTTTCACAGCCGTGGAATTGTACGGCTGACCGTGGTTTTGCTCTTTTTTCTTTGGCTGCTCTTGACCTGTTTCTCCACAGCCTCAATTAACGAAAACACGGCCGTGGAATCGTATTAAAACCCGTGGAAGTCCTTTTTTCTGCCAAAAATTTAAATTTCGTTGTTCCTTTGGCTTTCTTCACTTTTTTCGGTCGTTCTTCAACTCTGATATCGAAAGACACAAGACATACCAGAAGACATCGACGAAATACAAACAAAAACAACCTACACTAATCTAATCTAAGAGAAACGAAAAAGAAAAACAAGAATGCATTACATTGGGTTGCCTCCCAAGTAGCGCTTTGTTTTAGGTCCGTAGCTAGACAAATCCTTTGTGCTTAAGTGAGGAGAATAGGTGCGACTTCCTCAGTTTGGAGTTCCGGCGAGTATTTCTTGTGTCGTTGGCCTTTTACTTTGAAACTTCCGTACTTCTCACCCCATACTTCAACTGCGCCATGGAGAAAAACGTGTTTAATAACATAAGGTCAGGTCCAATGAGATTTAAGCTTACCGGGAAATAGTAGAAGTCTAGAATTGAAGAGAACTGCAAGGTCTTCTTCTTTGAAGTCTTTCGAAGTGATGTGCTTATTATGCCAACGCTTCGCTCTCTCTTTGTAAATCTTGGCCTTTTCATTGGCGTTCAAGCAGAGTTATTCTAGCTCATTAAGATCCAAGAGACGTTTCTCTCCCGCTTCATTTACGCCAAAGTTCAACAACTTGACAGCACAATACGCCTTGTGTTCCAACTCCACCGGAAGATGACAAGACTTCCCATACACAAGATTGTATGGTGTTGTGCCAATGGGAGTCTTGTATGTTGTCCTATACGCCCATAATGCGTCATCAAGCTTCAACGCCCAATCTTTCCTTGTCCTAGACACCGTTTTCTCTAGAATTCCTTTGATCTCTCTACAGGAAATCTTCACTTGTCCACTTGTTTGCGGATGATAAGGTGTAGCGATCTTGTGAGCCACCTCATACTTAGCTAGTAAAGCTTCAAATCGACGGGCTATGAAGTGAGATCCTCCGTCACTAATGATTGTTCGGGGTGTCCCAAACCTTGGGAAAATAGTTCGATTAAAGAACTTAACAACCACCATCGCATCATTAGTTGGAGAAGCAATAACGTCAACTCCCCAAACGTCAAAGATCTCCACGTCTTGGATGTTGTTCAGAGGCATTTCATTCCTCCTAGATATGTTCCCTGTTCTTTGACAAGCATCGCAACAAGCAACAAATGTTTGCACATCCTTAAATATTGTAGGCCAAAAGAATCCGGATTGTAATACCTTAGCGCTAGTTTTGTGAGAACTAACGTGACCTCCACAAGGAAGAGAATGACAATTACGAATGACACTTTGCATTTCGTCTTCAGGCACACATCTTCTAATGATGTCATCTGGATCTCTCTTGAAGAGTAGAGGTTCATTCCAATAGTATTGATGGACAGCCTTAAAGAACTTCTTTCTTTGAGCGTAGGGTAGTCCGGGAGGTATTTCCTGACAAACCAAATAATTCAAAAAATCAGCAAACCAAGGTTCGTTACCTCCAGAAATATGATCAATGCACTCCTCCATTAGATGCAATTGTTCGTCCGGGAAAGAGTCCACAATACGTAAGTCGTCATTGTTGACATGTGGTAGACGACTCAAGTGATCCGCAACAGAATTTTTGGATCCTTTCTTGTCACGAATCTCAAGATCGAATTCTGACAGGAGAAGAATCCATCTAATCAGCCTTGGTTTTGCATCTTTATTTGCAAGCAAATACCGAATGGATTAATGATCTGTGTATACAATCACCTTCGCTCCTATAAGATAAGAACGAAACATTATCAAATGCATATACAACGGCAAGAAATTCCTTCACCGTAGTGGCGTAGTTCAACTGAGCTTCATCTAGTGTTTTACTAGCATAATAGATGGCAGGAGTGCGCCCATTTTTCTTTGCCCAAGCACCGCTGCCACCGCTATGTCACTTGCATCGTACATGACCTTAAATGGAAGACTCCAATCCGGAGGTTGAATTATTGAGGCTGAGATTAAGGCTTCTCGAAACCTGTAAAAAGCATCTAAACACTCTTTCGAAAATTCAAAAACAGCATCCTTCATCAATAGATTAGTTAGAAGTTTAGAGATTTTCGAAAAGTCCTTAATGAATCTCCTGTAGAATCCAGCATGTGCTAGAAAACTTCTAATCCCCTTCACCGAAGATGGAGGAGGAAGCTTTTCTATTGTCTTAATCTTATCCTTGTCAACTTCAATCCCTCTATTAGAGATCAAGTATCCTAAAACAATGTCTTCCCTAACCATAAAGTGACACTTCTCCCAATTTAGAACTAGGTTAGTGTCTTCACATCTTTGTAGAACAAGAGATAAGTTTACTACTAGAAACACGGGTCATTAACTACGTTTTTTTAAAGCTTTCTCGGCGTTAAATAGCGTCGAGAAAAAACCTCTCGACGCTTTCACTAAGCGTATTTATTCGCGACGCGGAGAATGGTCGACGCTTTATATCGTCTAAAATTGTCGGCACTATGTACGGTTGTTAGCTGATTATCGACGCTTTTGTTGTTTGAATTTTTTCAAAAAATTCAAATATAGTGGACGTTAGAAAGCGTCGAGATTGTTGCCCGCCAACTTTCCTCAAAATTCCCGCCAATTATTTTATGCATTTATCGTCTCTTAAAAGCGTAATATGTATGCACGCCAAGTTTAAACCAACTTCCCGCCAATATTTTGTAGCATTTCTCGACACTATCAAGCGTATATAATATTTCGCGCCCATTATTTTTGAATATTTATGGACACTAAAAAAGCGTCGAAAAATGAGTTATGGATAATTAATGTTTAGCGTCAATCCCTACAAGAGATTGACGCTAAACATTATTGACACTTTTGTGAACCATTATATACACCTTGCTAGAAAAATTTATTACAAAAGCAAGCATTTACGATACAACGTGCAAACTAGTATCATTAAATCAAGCAAACATTACATATAATGTACTTTTTACAAAGTCCTAATATTGACAGCAAAAAAACATACAACTCTTGAACTCTTTTAAACTATTTCAACAGTTGTTTGATCACTAATTTGCTCCCAAAGTCAATCTGATGCAAGGATCAAGAACAAGTCATCTACATCCAGCTTTCGAACTGATATTGATGGATCTGCAGTAATTACAACTTTCTTTAAGAGAACTGACGTCCCAAATTGCTTGTAAAGGTTGCTAAATTCAGGAAACTTCAAATATATGTCTCCTATGGTCCTTGATACCTAAGAATGGTGAGGTTTTGATTATAACGCTTCTGACCAGAAAAACATTCCATCACAGTAGGCATGGGATCAACTAGAAGACTCATGACAATTAATAAACAATGATATCTAAGTGACAACATTTTTCTTCATGGCTCTATAATTTAGAGCCCTAGTATCATGGTCCCTTCAGATTATAATGGTTAAGCGGTGGTAACAAGAAAATGCAGAATCAAACAAGCAAGAAGAAGGTAGATTAGGAATAACAACAAATCAAGAGATCAAATTTTGGAAACTTATGTGAAAGGTGATTATCCTCACCAAACATGCTTTTCAAGGTTGATGAAGCATGTAGTCAGCTAGTTCATATATACATCAATATCAACCGTCTGGAAAGTAATATAATATCATCATCTGAGATGACCCTTCAAACGCAAATGGTTTCTTATGTAGAAAATTTTCGGTTCAGAAATTAGCAAGAACATGACCATTTCTAGAAAGGTAAACACCACCAAACATCCAGTAAATATATAACTAGTCAAATGCCTAACTTAATATTGTAGGAGCTCATACATGATTATATCACTCCACAACAAATACAAGGCTCATATATCCATCTTCCATATCATACCATTTTACTAAAACACACAGTATTGCTTTAGTTACTCTAAAGAATCAGAACTTGTGCAATAATTTGGAAGGCATACAACCGTCAGGTACTGTAATTCTATATGATCTAGTCAAAAGCAAGAATCCCATAGTATAGAAAGCAGATGATGAAATTCTTTAATGCTAAATCTCGAAGGCATACTTTACAAAAATAAAATTAATTGTACTAGCATAGACGAGAGAATCAAAATATAAATAGACAATTGAGAAACTAACTTGTTCCATGTTTTTCTATCCATTCTTGAAAATCAAATCCAGGTTTGCCAAATTTCCTAGGATCTCCGTAGAAGAAATCAAGAACCACCACAAGGTATCCTTCAGCTGAAACATTATCTGCTAGTTTCCTTCAGTATAATCCAATATTGTGAGGTGTTAAACTAACCAATACAGAAGCAAAAATGAAACGAACAACGATGCTTAACATGCCAAAATATTCTCCACTTAGTATGCCAGAAGCTTTAGGTGTGCAATATATAACCACAACAGTAAACATGTAAAATGGTTCAGTATGAAGAAGAAAAAACGTCGAGATTTTCAGAGGGTATTTTCATCAAAGATGGAAGCTGAAAGTCTGCAACCATAAGCTTTTGTCATTTGTGCTGAACATAATAACCTTTTCATGGCCATTCTCTTCAAAGTTGGTCATGAAAAGTTTTTTTCTCGAAGCAAAAATGGTTCAGCGTCGTTTGTGCTGAACATAATATTATGTTCATGACCAACTTTGAAGAGATGGAAGCTGCAAGTCTGCAACCATAAGCTTTTGTCATGTGTATATTCATCAAAGATGAGAAAAAACAAACATTTACATAGTTTAACTAAACAGAAGTATTAAACAACAATTTACTAGCTTAAAAAAGACCATGGTAACTTTACATACGACACATTCTGCTGGAGTTTGGAGGCTCTACTCTTGGTCAGAAGACATTTACATCAAAATTATCTCAGGTTACAATCATCCTATTAGATTTTAGGTCGTACAAGTTCACAATTTCTCTTTACTTATTCTAATAAATAAAGTTTGAATATACACTACGCAGATTGAAATTATTCTATTTGTCACTTAGTGAAGAATCAACAAGTGGAGCAATCATCAATCATTATGTTAGCATTGAATTTCCTTATGGACATGCATTAAACCATTATTAGTACACTTGACGATTGTCCAACGAGCAATGTTCAGCAATTTTGTTTGAATATCACTACTTCTATACAATTTTTAGGTATTTTCAAATGTCTGATTTGTACCGGCATTTAAAAACTAATTTAAGAGGGAGATAGGAATTTTAACTCTTAGCCTAGATAAAAAATCATTAATCCACATCCTTAATCCACATCCTTTATATACATTGAATTAGGAAACAATAACAGAAAAATATATGCATTGAATCAAGAAACTAACTTTCAAATTTTTAGATTAGATCTAACTGTAGAACAAGAAATCTAGCATAATGGATTAACATCGAACCTTGCATATCCCCAAGAACAAGTCTCGTCAATGTAGGGTCAATCCTCATAAATTGGTTGGATTCAGGAAACCGCCTATGGGGCTTCCATTGGTTATCCAATGTATATGCCCTAAGCTTAGGGGTAGGCAGTCTCAAAATGTGTTGCTCTAATCCTGGGATTGGGGAGATGAACTGATAATCCTGTATTGAGGACCAAGTGAATGCATTAGTCAGATTAAAGACGCAATATACGTAAGGCCGTAGACAACAAACAAATCAAAGCATATTGACAGTATAGCTAAATGCTAGTTTTTTACACGTTTAGCAGATTCTCAATAGACGGCCTCTTAAGTTAAGCTTAGCAGATTTGAGTCTTGGGATAGCAAATGTTCTGTATTGTGCAATATGCGTTGCTTAGTAGTTAGTAACTGATTCATAGTTGACTTTGTCGATACCGCAGATTGGCCTGAAGTATCGAGAGACCCAGAAACCGGACAAACCCAGCAAGATAATTCAACAAGGAACAAAGAATAACAAAACATGGAGAAATACTCAAATTGGAAATGAAAAACTAAAAGCACACAGATCGGGTGATTAGAAAACTAGCCGAAGATGTATAAACAGCAAGACAAACCAAATAAGAAAACTAGTTGCTTAATTGAACCAAAAAACCCAACTGAAATATCAAGAACAAACAAAAACACACGAAATAAAACCTAATTCTATGATCAAGTTTAACCAAACCCAAACTGAAGTTACCTTAGAGAGTTTTATGAGGCCCTGTTGTTCATGAGGTAGACCTGGTGTGTATCCATGAGACACCATCGCTCATAATGATCAACACTTGACTATGAAGGAAACATAAACAAAACCCAGTTCATAAATTCAAGTTTCTGGATCCAAACTGGATCTCTTTTAACTTTTGAAGTTCTATTTTGGATGATATATAGATTATAAATATATAATGCTTAGCTAGAGCAGAAAATCAGCATTTGTGTCAGAGAAGGGACTAGGAGGCGGTGATATGGGCTGCTACAACTTACAATTGGAAACCATAAGATACTTAAAAAATATGTGCAATGGAAATCAAAGTGATTCAATGGACTCATCTACATCTACCCATAGTAACAAACACAAAAATCTATGTACTGACAAATAATAACATTTCTATTAACAAATCTTTGGGATCCGACTACTAGTTCAATAAAAGAAAGAAGATAATTCAATGGCTAACCAGAACATACGTACCTAAGACCAAAATAACTGTAAACTTCTAACCAGCTCCCTGCATATAAGAGAAAAAGTGCACTTGTTAGAAGAACAACATTCAATCATATGATCGACAATCACTACTAGAAGTAGGTTATAACTAAAACGAATCTCTTCTCTCAAAATCATGAACAAGATTGCCATTGGAAAGAAAAATGGAAAATATCATACCTGGCTTGAGCCATCAACAACAAAGCCCATCATTAATAATTAACTACAACCAAGCATGAAAAGTAGAATAGGTTTACTTGTAAATTTTAGTTGACTTAGATGGAAAAGATATCAAAATTCCTGAAAATCACCAGTCTTAAACTAAGCACAGTTCAGTTGTTAACGAACTATTACTAAGTCATTTTGGGGTAACAATGCATGATTTAGCATATGATCGAAAACCATTATTGAGATCTGGAGCACACTGAAAAACTTTAACACTTCAGTATTAAACTAATTTTTAGAATCTTAACTCAAAATTACTAAATCAAAGTCCATGTTTAATATGCTAAAGACCAATTAAAATTAGAAAAGAACCCTAGTTGGGAAAGAAGAAGAAGATTACAAGGAGTTTGGGGATTCTTCTTTTCTACAAATGACTAAAAGAGAGGGTAAGTAGGACGAACTAGAGAAAGAGAGAGCAAGGAAGAATAGGGAGTGTTGTTGCATAGAACACTCAGCTCTTAAGAATCCCTAGCGAACAAGGCAAAATGAAACAAAAAATTACCTGCAATAAAAACTCATCCAACAGCGACGAAACCCATGGGAATCTTCCCTCAGCAGCACAACTCATCTCCACAGCGCTAAACTCCTCCTGCTTCTCCGAGGCGCTACAACCCTCACCCCATCTAATAGCCTACGCGTTACTGGCCGGAGGAACAAAAGAACCTTACCTGCGTTAATAAAGTTTAGTAATTAGGGTTTCATACTTGAAGAGAAGATCTCAGAGAAGCTGAAGAACCTTACATGCGATAATAGAGGAACAAATCGAAGAACATTACCTGCGTCAATGAAGTTTAGGGATAAGGGTTTCTACATAGTACAATACTTCAAGAGAAGTTAGAATAAGGTATAAAAGACCGAATAACCTATCCAGAAACAGAATAGAGAAGCTGTGAAGAACATTACCCGCCAGTAGAACCTTTGATTTCCGGCAGAACACTATCGTGGAACTGTGGAAGTGTTTGCAAGGGATAGGGTTGAAGTTGTTTTTTTTTTTTTTTTTGAAAAAGGAAAGCGGTTCGATACACTAGACGACACACCGTCTAGTGGATCGAAAGGCCGATCAAATCGGCAGACGGACCAACCGTCATGAGTGAACTTGAAAAAAAAAATACATCAAAAGAAACTTCGATCACAATGGCCGAACAAGGAGGAGGAGCACTGAAGGATGCGCTAGGCAAGCAAAACGAGGAAGAAACAACGAGAACGTGCTTGTAGAAGAAGTGCAGAGAACAACTCCCAGGGACCGATAGGGTTGAAGTTGTTGGTTTTGGAAGAATGAGAAAAAGCGCTTTAGCGTTTTGATAGGGGAAAAAAACTGGCCGGATTACAAAAACTTAAGCGCTTTAATGAAATTTGTGGCTTTTTTTTTGTAAATATAAATGGTCGGCCTTATCATCAACCGACATTTCTGTAACATTTTTCCATACAAATAATTGTCCTAATATCTTCGACGTTATATAGCGTCTATAATGTTATGCGCTTGTTGAAAGCGCTGAAACTTCAGTTGACGCAAAAGTAGCGTCAAAGCCAAAGCGTAGTAGATGACCCGTGTTTCTAGTAGTGGTTAGCAAGAAAATTATCAAAGAAGAACCATAAACAAAAAAATCATCCATAAAAACCTCCATTATTTCCTCAATGTACTCCGAAAAGATGGTCATCATACACCTTTGGAAGGTGTTGGAGCGTTGCATAATCCGAATGGCATCCTCCTATAAGCGAACGTACCCCATGGGCACGTGAATGTGGTCTTTTCTTGGTTGTCCGGATGAATCGGAATCTGAAAGAAACCACTATAACCAATAAGATAGTAAAAGTAAGAATGTTGCGCTAACCTCTCAAGCATTTGATCAATAAGGGCAGCGGGAAGTGAACCTTCCTCGTCGCATTATTCAGCTTGTGATAGTCTATACACATCCTCCATCCAGTCACCGTTCTTATTGGAATGGGTTCGTTGTTCTTGTTAGCAACAACGGTCATTCCTCCCTTCTTTGGTACAACTTGAACTGGACTCACCCACTTGCTATCGGAAATTGGAAATATGGTACCTGCATCAAGCAATTTAAGGATCTCCTTCTTCACGACCTCTTTCATGATCGGATTCAACCGTCGTTGAGGTTGACGTGAAGGATTATAATCCTCTTCCATTAGTATCTTGTGCATACATAAAGATGGTTTAATGCCTACAAGATCATCTATGGTGTAGCCTAAAGCTTTCCTATGTTTCTTCAAAACAATCATAAGCCTATCATGCTCATCTTCACTTACACTAGAACTAACTATAACGGGAAACGTAGAGTTAGATCCAAGAAAAGCATACCTTAGATGTGCGAGAAGTGGCTTCAATTCCAAAGTTGTAGATGCCGTTGGTGTGTTGTGAGGGTTGTCCGAAGTCTCCTTGGATGTTTCCAAGGGTGTGGAAGTGGTAGAAGAAGAAGCTAGAACGTTTGCAGAAAGAACGGAAGCTTCCTCAAATTTTCCAAGTTCACGGCACCACTGTTAGTTCCACGGCCGTGGAAAGTGTATCTTTGGCCATGATTTTGTGTGTTTTTCGAGTGGTTGCTCTCGCAATACCTTTCCACGGGTAATATTAAAGAAACCACGCCCGTGGAAAACACCGATGACCCATGATTTCTGGTGTTTTCCGAACAATCGTATAATTCTTCAAATTCTTCAATGTGCACGTACTTCTTCTAACTCTTCCAAGGCCTCAACCTCAACGTTACAGTCCTCTTCCGCTCCCTTTTCAATGATGCTCATGGTTATAAACTTTTGTAACGAAACTTTGAACAAGATCAAACTCACTTCCTCTCTAGAATCCTCTTCATCATATATGTTGAACATATCCTCTCTGAGTGCTGGTTCTTTTGTCAAAGCTGAGAAAACAAATTCAACTTTCTCTTCTCCAATGTCAAAGGCCAATTTAGCGTTCTTACAATCAACCATACAGCCGGAAGTTGCAAGCAAAGGTCTCCCAAGTATGATTGGGACCGGACAATCTGCAGGAATGTCAAACACAACAAAGTCTATAGGGATATAGAATTTACCAAACTTAACCGGGACGTCTTCAATGATGCCAACGGGTCGAATAATGGATTGATCCGCCATATACAACATCATTTTCACTGGCTTAGGTTCACCTAAACCGACTTTCTCACACAAGGCAAGTGGAATGATGCTAACTCTTGCTCCTAAGTCACAAAGTACATCATATGAGACTTCTCCCAATCCTATTGGTATGCAAAATGACCCAGGATCTCACAGCTTTGGTGGCATCTTTTCCGTCATTGTTTTAATGAGTTCTGAAGACTCTGAACTCATCTTAACTTCACCAAAATCTTCAAGTTTCCTCTTATTAGAGAGGATCTCCTTCAAGAACTTCACATAAGCGGGCATGCCTAAAATCGCATCAAGAAAAGGTATGTTAATGTGCAGTTTACTCATGAGATCAACAAAATTACCGAAATGCTTACTAGACGCGCTCTTGCTCTAGATTGAGGGAATGGCAAAGGAGGTTTATAAGCTGGAGGAGGGACATAGACAACTTCCTTCTCCTTTTCCTTCTCCTTCTCAACGGGAACCTCAACGAAAGTGGGTTGCGGGTCGGTGGTTGTTACACCACTTTTCATTGTAACTACCATCACTCCTTTTCGGATTGTCCTCCGTTTTTCCGGGAAGCTTCCCTTGATCTCTAGGAACTTCTCCGGCCTTGCTAAATACTTGATTTTCCAAAGCTTTCTGTGCTTTAGAAATTGAAGTAATGGAATTCTCCATTCCTTGCATCTTCCGCAAGATTATTTCCATCATCGCATCAAATTTGTCCTTCTCCAGCTGGTTTGAATTAGATGAAGCTTGTCCCTGACTTTTCAAAGGTATAGAAGAAGAAGGAGATGTTAGAGCATTTTCAGCATGAGAATAAGGATTAATGGGATTTTGTTGGTTGGATCTCCAATTGTTGTTGAAGTTCCAATTGTTGTTGTTGTTGTTGTTGTTGTTGTTGTTGTTGTTGTTGTTGTTGTTGTTGTTGTTGTTGTTGTTGTTGTTGTTTTTGTTGTTCTAATGGTTGTTCCGGTTGTTATTCCTATTCCCTTGATTGTTCTCCCTTCCTAGATAGCCAACATCCTGCTCCTTTTTCGATTGAATGATCGATTTTAGAACTTCCTTCAGCTCCTTAATCTTATTGTTGAGGGAGAAAATTTGAGCTTGGGCTGCTGGATTCAATCTTGCTCCTAGCTCTCCGAAATCTCGATTCCCACTCTCAACCTTCCTATGGAAATACTTCTCAATCACTAAAACTTGCTTCTCAATAAAGTCTCAAGCATCATCATCCGTCATTTCCATAAAAGTTCCACAAGAAAGGGATTGAAGTTTGAATTGGGTTTTCACATCTAATCCCTTGTAGTAAATCTCCCATAATTCCAGCTTTAAAATGCCATGGTGTGGGCAATCCAATAGAAGATCTTAAAACCTTTCCCAAGTTTTAAACAAACTTTCATTAGGTGTAATAGAAAAAGAATTTATTTTACCTCTCAACTCCGTCCTTTTGGATGGCGGAAAGAACTTGGTGAGGAATTCCGAAGTCATCTCCTCCCATGTGTTAACTCTTCCAACCGGAAGATCTTGGTACTAAGCTAAGGCTTTGTCCTTCAAAGAGAAGAAGAACGGTCTCAACTTATAGTTGTTGTTGGTTGCTCTTGGAGGCTTCAAAGTCTCCATAAGAATCCCATAATTCTGCAAATGTTGATGTGGAGATTCAGCTTCCATTCTACCAAACTAACTTTGGCGGATCATAGTAATGACTTGAGGGCGAAACCCATAGACATGCGCATCCGGATCTCCAAGATACACGCCCAAACGGCACGGCTGCTGATTCGGATTCATACGTTGCCCAAGAGTTCGTGGTTCAGCTACGTTAGGAGCAACTCTCGCCTCTCTAACAGGAGCGCGAGGATTAAGTGGTGGATTAGGTGGATGAATTTCTTCTAGCTCAGGCATATCATCATCGGATGATTTGCCTTTATTATCCAAGGTGGCTTTCTCCAAGTGTGCTTGTCGTACCATCGCCCGGATTCCATCCAATTGAGCTTGAAAACGCTCTCTATCAGCGTGAGCTACAACTTTCTCCTCAAGAAGTCGTCTTTCACTTTCATTATGAACAGCCCGAGTTTCGTCTAACTCTGCTTGAAGATTCTTTTCATTGTGTCCAACCATCTTTTTCTCCCTTAACCGTTTCTTGAGAGTCTTCTCCGGTTCAGGATCAAAAGGAACGAGGTCTTTGTCAGATTTAGACCTTCGAATATACCTAAAGATAAATCTGCAAAATCACTAAGGTAGACAAATCAAATAACAAGAGCAAAAGCTACCAAGCCCAACAGCCAAAAACTGAATTTGGCCTAGACCAAATCCCTGGCAACGGCACCAAAAACTTGTTCGCTCGAAAGTGTGCGTCATTAAGTCTTAGATTTATAAAATTTAAAATCAAGAAAATAAGCGAACCCACAGTGTACGGATCGGTATAGTAAAGCAAGAATTCCAGAGTATCGAACTCAGGGATTTGGGGGATCAAATACAGTTCGTAAATTGTCCGACAAGATAAAAAGATTTTGTAAAGATAATTGGGAAAAGAACGATTCTAAAGATTAAGGTATCCAATTGTGGCAATCAATTCAAGATTTTCTAAAGATATAAGGACAGAGTTAGGATTGCAAAGGTCTAAATCTAAGGTAGGGTGTTGTACGGTGATTTACCAAACTCATAAGTCTCACCTAAAGGCTCTCTCGATAAAGGATGTTGAGTCTCGTTATGAAGAGAATCGTAGGACAAGATTAAACTCTCAAATACTCATGCCCAAACCCAAAGGAATCAAACATAAGCCAAAAAGGGTAAGGTTGTGACACTCGAAACCAAAGGTAAGGATGTTGAGTCTCACTACTACCTAGAAAAGGTAAACCAAGGCTAGGTTAGGGCCAATCTTTAACATTGGATCAAAGCAAAAGCAAAACACGTACGACAGAGGAATATCACGGTCAGATCTTGAAGAACCACGGCCGTGGAACTCAAGAACAGGCCGTGGAAAGACTCGACGATGAAGATTCTCGCAACTCTCAGGGTCCAAATTGTTTTGGTTCAATTTATCATTATCTATGCCATAAATATCAACCCTTCACCTTAGAATCGCTTAAAGGTTTTAGCAACAATCATAGTCATCAAATCAATAATCAAGATTAAAAGAAAGAAAAGATAAAACCTTGAAAACTCAATAACAAACAAAAAATCAATCTCAATCGAACTCAAAATTCGTACTTGTATTCAATGAATATAGAATAGGGTAAGAAATCTCTCACAATCTTAAAGAACAAAGAAAAACGGGATGTCAATCCGCCTTCAAAGTGAAACCTTAAGATCTTCCAACTTCGCAATCTCAAAATGCATACTTCTCCAAATCTTCCTTCCAAAATTTTCTCACAATAAGATCTTCCAAAGGTATGCAGCCAATGTGTAGCGCGGGATCCAAAAATGTAACGAGGTCTGCCTTTTCTCTCTTCCTTCATCCTTCTTATAGGAGAAAATATGGTTACGAAAGGCCCAGAATCACTTTTGACGTGGCAAATATGACACGTGGCAGCCGTTAGAAGAATCACGGCCAAGACCAATTTTTCACGCCCGTTGAACCCTCCGTGGAATGGCATATTGCTCTCTACATGCATTTCCACGGTCATAATTAAATTAATTCCTAAAACCACGGCCGTGGTTCATGGTACTTGACCGTGGAATCCCTAAAACGTGCATGAATTCTCTGGTTTCCTAAAGCGTTCTACTCATGCTCCTTCCATAGCTAATCCAATGCATCCTCTTGACGTCTAGCATGATCAATCAGTCTTGCATATTCCATTTATGCTCCAATCCAACTTTCTTCACCTAGAAACATAACAAAGCTTGTGTAGATCTCTATACTAACATAATAGGTGAATGTGCTCATAAATGCTTCAAACTCATATACATATACACAAAAGAAGGGGAAAAAGAACCAAAATATGTGCCTAAAATAACGTCATATTTCATTGTCAGACAGCCAAAAAAGGTTCTCACCATCCCTCCACGGGAGCTTGCAATGCCGGAGAAGACCCTTGTTGTAGAACGGGATCGCCAACCCATCCAACAACTCGGTCACATCCATGACCTGCGCATCAATCAAAGTGATGATGCCCCCTCCAAGAATGTCCCGGGGCTCGTTCTTCCTAATCCGCTTCAAAGTGCCAAGGAAGAGAGAAATCAAATCCGGCACATTGTCATACGTCGAAATGCAAGAATAGAGCAATGGAAGGTCCTTGAGAGCGACCTTGTTCTCCTCCTTGTGTCCACAGAAGACACACATGATTATCTTTGAGCGGTGCCTCAAGTAGAGGTGAGTGACATTGTTGTTGTACTCACCCTCCGCTAAAAATCAGAACCGGTAGCAGCTCGCCAGAGTTCCACCAAGTCCGGTGTAGGGGTTGTCTCCTACCATTTGTTAGATGGAGACTTAGTAATCCCGAAAGCCTCCTGTAGCTGGCTGAATTCCAATGTGTACTTCCTCTTATTTTATTTGAATGTTAGTCCAACACAGATTTGATCCTCCTTCTCCATGTTAAACGTAGCCACAAATTGTCTTGACCTCTCAGGTTACGTTGGGGAACTCTTTCCATGGATTTCCCCGAGCCCAACATGCTCGAGAAAGTCATGTATACTCTCCATCAGTCCTAAACTTTCCAACATTCTAATGTACAAAAAGCAAGTTAGAAAGACCACTCGATCTTGCATAATCTCATACCTCTCCTTTTCCCTCTCATTCATCTTGTATTTCCTTGTAGTATCCATTGTAACAACACATTCAAGCAGAAGAATTAAATTTCACAAAGAAAGTAAAGAAGATCGACCTTTTTGTTGTGATTTCCACAAGGGCGGCTGGCAGACCCGCAGGGGCGGAGAGGTGTAGGGGCGGGTGGGAGCCGGCGCCAGGGCGAGCGAAGACTGAAGGGCGATTGTCGCAGCTTGGTAGCCGTTCCCGGGCTTCTTCTTCTTTCTATTGTCGATGTTGGTGTTACATCGATGGTGGTGGGGGTGGAGAGTTGGTGGCGGAGGAGAGTAGTGGTGGAGGGTGGTTAGGGTTTGTGTGTAGGGAGATGGTGAGGGGTGGAGAGTGGAGTTTAGTGCAGACAAAGGAGGGGTGGCGCAGGTGCATCGGCAGGGGGCGGCGAAGCGTGGTAGTGGTGGCACTGGGGTGTGGTGGTTGCGGTGGTGAGGGAGTTTTGAGAGTTTGTGAGAGTTTGATGGGGGAGGGAGTTGGAGCGTGAGAGGTGAGGCCGGTTAGGTAAGGAGGAGAGAGAGAGGGGTGGGTGGGGTAGGTGTAGGGGGTTACTTTTGATTTCTATTTTTTTTCTTTTCTGGTTAAACCCACAGAGGCGGGGACTTGTCATCGTGGGGGCAGTGACAAGGAAGTGAGAGCCGCAGGGCCAGCGACGGGGCGGCGTTGGGAGCGCTTGTCAAGGGAGTTATCCACGAGGGCAGGGGTCTGTCACCGCGGGGCCATTGTTGGGAGCGCAGTGTAACTGTGGTGGCGGTGACAGAAAGCTGCGGGGGCGGTTTTCTTGCCAAAAACTCCTCTTCTTATTTTCTCAGGTTGCCTCCCGAGCAGCGCCTTTGTTTTACATCGTTGGCTCGACATAAGGCCTTTACTTCTCTGCTTGGGCTTCCTCCAAGATCATCTCATCAATTGGATCATTCGTCACTCCCTCATTGTATAATTTGAACCTTTGTCCATTGACTTTGAAGATCTTGTATGTTTGTGGATCGTAAAGATCCACCGCACCATGTGGATGGACTCCAACTATGACGTAAGGGCATGTCCATCTCGAGCAGAGCTTTCTTGCAAAAATTTTCAAACGTGATTGAAATAGGACTTTTTTACCCGCTTGGAAGTGATTTTGGAGGATATTCCAGTCATGCCATGCCTTAGTATGTTGTGGCATGGTCATATGCATCGAGCCTCAGTTCTTCAAGTTCTTGCAATTGGAGTTTCTGGAACTCACCGACTTCATTCACATTCATGTTGCATTTGTTCACCGCCCACCAGACCTGGTGTTCTAGCTCTACCGGAGAAACTTTCAAGAATAGCTGCGGGGACGTTTACACAACAAAGGATTGTGTAAACGGTGTCGTATGGAGAAACTTCCTAGAATGACCGTCTCCTTTGCTGGATCTTCTTTCTCTTGCACCAACCGACTCAAGTGATCAGCCAAAAGGTTCTCCGCTCCCTTCTTGTCCTAAATTTATAAGTTGAATTAACTTAGAAGTAGAACCCAACGGATCAACCTTGGCTTGGCTTCCTTCTTGGTCATGAAGTAATGAAGCGTTGCATGGTCAATAAAAACGATCACATTTACCCCAAGAAGATATTTCCTAAATTTGTCCAAGACAAACACCACCTATAACATCTCCTTTTCGGTGGTGGAGTAGTTCCTTTGAGTGCCATTTATTGTCATCGAGGCGTAGTGGATTATGTGTGATGCTCTTCCGTCCTTTTGTCCTAAGACGGCTCCTACAACATAGTCGCTGGCGTCGCACATGATCTCAAATGGCTTGTCCCAATTGGGAAATCGGATGTTTGGGGCACTTGTGAGGCAATCCTTCAAAGTGTAAAATGCCTTCTTGCAATTCTCATCAACTATGAACGTTACGTCTTTCTTCAGGAGCTCACACAGCGGTGCCAAAATCTTGGAGAAATCCTTGATGAAGCGCCAGGTAGAATCCTGCATGACCTAAGAAAGAGTGAATTTCACGCACGTTAGTAGGATAAGGTAAAGTTTGAATTACGTCAATTTTAGCCTTATCCACTTCTATTCCTTTTGATGAGATTACATGACCTAGCACAAGACCTTGCTCTACCATAAAGTGACACTTTTCGGAATTGAGAACTTGATTGGTTTCTACGCATATTTGAAGAACAAGTTTTTAATGTCCTAAACATGCATCAAAACTATCTCCATAGACGGTAAAATTGTCCATAAAAACCTCAATAATGTTTTCAATATATTCCGAAAAGATACTTAACATGCACTGTTGGAAGGTGCAGGGAGAATTACAAAGTCCAAAGGGCATTCTACGGTAGGCAAAAGTTCAAAAGGACAAGTAAAGGTAGTCTTCTCTTGGTCCTGCGAAGCGATGGCAATTTGAAAATAGCCTGAGTATCCATCTAAGAGGCAATAGTAGGGGTGACATGCAAAACGCTCAAGCATTTGGTCAGTAAAAGGTAAAGGAAAATGGTCTTTTTGGGTTACCGTGTTTAACTTACGGTAATCGATACAAGCCCTCCATCCGGTTTGGGTTTTGCTTGGAACTATCTCACCATGTTGATTTTCCACCATGGTAATCCCTCCCTTTTTCTGAACAACTTGGGTTGGACTAACCCATTTGCTATCCGAGATCGGGAAGATCATATCCGCTTGGAGGAGCTTCAACACTTCCGTCTTCACCACATCCATCATAGACGGGTTTAGTCTCCTTTGGGGTTGCCTTGATGGTTTGCCTCTTCCTCAAGGAGGATCCGATGCATAGATGTAGAGGGACTAATCCCTTTATTGTCCGCAATGGTCCATCCAAGAGCCGTCTTATGCTCCTTAAGGATGTTCACCAACTTCTCCTCTTGATGGGAAGACAATTTGCTAGATACAATAACCGGCAAAGTGTCATTCTCTCCTAGGAAAGCGTACTTGAGATGTTGGGGAAGCTCTTTTAACTCGATCTCCGGAGCCTGCACAATAAAGGGAATAAGCTTTTCGCTTGGAGTTAGAAAGGTGGGCCCAATGGCCAAAGGTGATATGGGGAGCATTTTGTGCCCATCCAATTGAGCTAGAATTTCCTGCATGTTAGATGTCAAGGCATAATCCGAATTATGAATATCAATGTTGTTTTCAATTATGCTTTTTAACTCATCAATATCGGAAATTATAAAAACATCTTGTATAATTGGTTCAATTACATCAATATCACAAAGAGAATGGTCATCGATGGGGTGTTTCATAGCATCATAAATGTTAAATTCAACCACTTTACCATCAAATTCCATTGTCAATTTCTTACGAAAGTAATCGATCTTAGTTCTAGCCGTTTTTAAGAATGGTCTCCCCAATAAGATAGGTGCAACACGTGAATCATGTTCCATATCCAAGACAAAGAAATCAACCGAAAAAATCAAATTATCAACCATAACTAGCACATCTTCAATTATTCCCTTAGGATAACGTTAGACCTATCCTCTAGTTAGGCAACAATACGAGTTTCAAAGAGTGGTCCAAGGCCTAGAGATTTATAAATGGAATATGGAAGTACATTAATTGAAGCACCTAATTCAAGCATTGCTTTGTCAAAGCGATTTTCGCCAATGACACAAGGAATACTTACCATGCCCGGATCACTACATTTCTTGGGCATTCGTCGTTGAAACACCGCTGGGACATGCTTACTCACTTGAACCTTTTGCTTCCTCTTCAGCTTTTGGTTCCTTTTGATTGTGCATAACTCCTTCAAAAAGCGAGCATACTTAGGAATACTCTTCACAAGTTTTAAAAGGGGATGTTTACCTCACATTTGGAGAAGGTCTCAAAGAGATCCTCGTCCTCTATCACCCTTCTTTCCTTGAGTGCTTCTGGAAAAAGAGCTGGTGGTTTCTCAACATACAATGGTGGAAAACTTGGATGGACATACGAGTCCTCTTCAGCAAAACCCTTTGTCGACTTTTCCACAGGGGCGGGAGCTTGTAGCCGCAGGGGTGGCTCAGGGGCTGTCACCGCAGGGGCGGTGAAATCTGGCCGCAGGGGCAGCGATAGGGCAGAGGGGACACCTCTAGATGCGCAGGGGCACCTAGACCGTCAGAATGCAGCTCTTTTGATTCCAAAGCTGGTTTTGGCTGCACTTGCCTCCCGCTTCTTAATGTTAGAGAACTAACATTCTCCTTGGGTTAATTACGGTCAAGGAGGGTAGGTTTCCCGAGGATCGAACTTCGATCATTGTGATAACTTCCACTATTTGTCCAACTTGTTTCTCGAGATTCTTGATGCTAGATTTTGTGGTTTGGACATGACTAGCGAAGTGTTTAGTTAAAACCTATAGCAAATCCTCAGTAGATTGGGATTTACCTTGGCGGGATTGTTGTTGTTGTTGTTGGTTTTGTTGATCCCTCCACCGAAAGTTTTGTTGATTACGCCAAACCGGCATATAATTCTGAGCATATGGGTCATTCCATTGGCATTGCTGCTGTTGTTGACCATATCCCATAACATTCAGCTCAGCAGCTTCATCTTGAACTTGTGGACACAAATCCGTGTGGTGGAAATGATCGGCAAAAACTCCACAAGCCTTGAGTTGTTGTGGAATTCCTATCAAAATTAGTCTATTCACCATTTTATTGAGCTCAACAATCTCCATGGATATCTCTGTACGGCTGGGGTATACAATATGTACTCTCAATCTTGCAAAGCGTTCGAAATACTCATAAAGAGTTTTGTCCGCTTCTTGCTCAATATTGCTTATCGCCTTATTCAAGCTATTTGCCTTCTTTGTGGGGAAATATTTCTCCAAAAAGGCCTTGTGGATGTTGTCCCATGTGTCAATGCTCCCGGACGGAAGATGGTTGTACCAATCATCCGCCCCATCCTTGAGGGTGAAGCCAAAAGCCTGCATCTTGATTTGTTCCTCGGTGACGTTTGCCGGCTTCATGCTCATGCAAACGGTGTGGAACTTCCCTAGATGCTTGATCGTATCTTCCCCACTTTACCCATGGAAAGATGGGAGCAAGTGTATCAATCCTAGTTTGAGCTCAAAGTTGAGTCCTTCCCCAATTGCCGGTATGATAACCGCAAGTGGGTGTTGAGTCAAATCGGGATGCATCAGTTGGCGGAGAGTTCGGTTTACCATTTCTTCACGAGTTCGTTGTTACCTTCGTTGTCGATTGTGCGTTCTCTCAATTTTTGAATCAAAATGCACAAAGTTTGAGTTAGTAGAAAGGGTTTGAACCATGAAAATGGTCCAAACCAATAATCAATAATCAAAAACAAGAACAAAACAAAAATTTAAACTCCCCAGCAACGGCGCCAAATTTGAAAAGGCTAAAAGCCTATGGTCGTTGTATTTTAGCTTTAGTCAAAGTAGAATTGTAAACGTTACACTTAACCGATTGTATAGTGTAAGTAAGGGTTGAACAAAAGAGTGTTTTAGTCAAGTTTTGGTTAGTTTCAATTATCAATTGGTAACCAAGAGGGGAGGGTGGTTGGATTGTAGAACAAAAAAGACAAAAAGTGATTTAATAGAAAGCAAAGATGATGATAATATGGATGATTAGACAACTACACTAGGTTAGATCTAAGCATGCATACTACTTGGTTGGTTCTTTTTAGAAATAATTCACCAATGTTCTCATCTTGATCTTATGTATGTGTTAAGCCAACCGGCATTAACACAACTTAACTAGCTTATTGATCCGTAAACCTACAAGATCAAAGACACAAGTTAGCATTCAAATAAAGATAAAGAGATATAAAAAAGATAAACAACTCGCTAATCTTACTTTAAAGTTATGTTCCTTTCCCTTAGATAATTACAACCAGCTTTTACCTAGGGGTTTGCTACTAGATTAAAGACCCGAACCCGGAATCGATTAACCCCAGACTTTTGCATGCAATTGTACA
The DNA here is from genome assembly GCA_033239125.1 of Fagopyrum homotropicum. Lineage (NCBI taxonomy): Eukaryota > Viridiplantae > Streptophyta > Magnoliopsida > Caryophyllales > Polygonaceae > Fagopyrum > Fagopyrum homotropicum. The sequence continues at coordinate 70,139,050 of BSWB01000005.1, forward strand.
CTTAAGGTGATCAAACTAAGGGAGAAGAGACATGCAATCATAAGTTAGAGATCAAGAAAACATAACACAAAGGATAAACTTCGTTTAAAAAGACTTACAACTACATAGCAATGCATCTTCAATCAATCCAATGTAGCAAGGAAGCTTAGAAACTCATTACAAAATGGCACTTAGAAATATAGAGCTTTTAGGGAAAATGTGGATGATTCTAGCAATCAACCACGGACTCTATTTATACTACAAAAATATATTAAAAGGGAGTAAATGGATTGTCTAAACACCAACCTTAAATGTCATAAAGGTGTTGCAAACAACCGGAGTTAAGTCCTCTGGCGCTAAACTGTGGGGGCGGGCTGGAAGTCCCGCAGGGGTGGGTTTAATGCTCTTGAATGTCTGACTCTTCATCTTCGTGTCGTTTCTGGTGATGATCCGCAGGGACGGCCCAGTGTCACCGTAGGGGCGGTGACATAGTCTCTCCGGCTTCACAGGTCCGCTGGCAAGGGTGCATGCAAGGGCGTTGGGGCGCCGGCTTCGCTTTAGGCTAGGTTACCGCAGGGGCGGGTGCAGGGAGCCGCTGGGGTGGTGACAAGCATCTTCTGGGCGCAGGCGAAGGCGCTGACTGCAGCACCGGGCAAGGGTCTTCAAGGGTGTCACCGTAAGGGCGGCTAGGTGGTGCCACGGGGGCGGTGACACCCTGCTCTCGGAGAGATGGCGTGGCGCAAGCTACGTGTTTGCTCCGGAAGGTGTGTGTAAGTTTTAATATATATCCAAGAATAATTGCAATAAAGCGAACCCGCAGTGTACGGATCGTTAATAGTAAAAGCAAGGATTCTAGGGTCGAACACAGGGATTTGGTGAAATCAAATTCAAGATAAGAAATCTAACAAAGAAAGATGCAACTTCTGATAATTAAAAAGACAAAGACTTGATTTTTGTGTAAAGATTTGGGAAAAAGGATTCTAAGGATCAAGGAACCCGATTGTGGTTTTCGATTCAAGACTTCTAAAGATTATATGGACAGAGATGGGGTTGCTAAGGTATGTGTTTTAAAGCGGTATGATGTACGGTGAAGTCTCCACCACCCATGTCCAAACCCAAAGACTCTAAATAAAGGATGTTGAGTCTCGATAGGATAGATGATCTAAATGAAGGATAGTATTCTCAAAACCAAACACAAAACCAAAGGGAATCAAATCTAACTCACAAAGGTAAGGGTTATGGCACACTCAACCTTAATAGAAGGGTTTGAATCCTCTATTACCTAGAACTTGTAATCGTTGGAAACCAAGGATGGAAATCACCTGGTAAGTCTCTTCCCACTTTCGGATATAGGTTAGAAAGGTTGAACAAGGCTAGGGTTTAAGAAATGTTTAACCAAGGACTAAGGATAAAGCAAGATGGGTATGACAGAAGGAAAAATCGGGTTGTTAATCCCTAGAAATCGTCCGATTTACTGAACGAACACCCCGATACTCTCAGGATCCAATCTGTTTATGAAGATCATTCTATCATCATCTAAACCACAATCTTCAACCAATCACCCTAGAATCACAAGGGTTTTAGCCAAGAATACACATTATCAAAATCAAAATAGGTTTTAAATCAAGGAAACAAAGAATAATGAGAAAACTCGAATCTTTGAATTAAAACCAAACCAAATCGTATGAACAATGTTTCAATCATTCAAAAACTCGAATAAAACTCAATATCAAACTCCAATTCTTAATCACAAGGACAGAATATAGAATCAAACTCACAAAACGTTTTGAGAATTATATTCTCAAACTAGGACTTCTGAAGAACCATCGATCTTCCTTCAATCTTCCTCCTTGAATGCCTCCTTCGCTGCTCTTGATCCTATGACTCGATAGTCTTGGATGGAATTGGATGATTCTGAAGGCATGGGATGCCCTTCTTTTATAGGGTATGAGGGGAAATCTTTCGGTTACAATCCTACAACTAATCGGATTTCACAAGATAAAAATCGAGTTATCTTCAAAGGAGATCGACCGATTTCTATCTTATTCATCCGATTTTTCTCCCGGATCGTGCGATATCTTGTAGTCGACCCCATACTTAAATCTCACATTGTCCCCAATGTGAAAAATTAACTATAGAAATGGAGAAAAATACTTACAATGAAAAAATGAGTCTCTCAATCCTGTTGTGGTGGTGGATTTGGTGGATACACTGGAGCGGATGAATCATAGAAATGGCCGAAAGTGTGATAGTAGAGGTCGCTCCACTGACCATCATGGGATGAATGGCGGCATCGTACCTCGGTCCGGAACTCCTGGAACTCTCTAGTTTGTGTCCATTCGGGTGCTGAAACTGGAGTCATCGGTTTATGGCTGGGCTCGACGTCAGCGTGAGAATGACCGGCGAGGTTGTAACACCGCAAATTCTGAGAACTCGGGGAGTTACTGGTTAGGACCTCACAATGGGTCCCGACCTTAGTTTGACAACAATTTAACTTGGATCTTACAACAAGGCACAAAAGTATTTAAAACATTTGAAAACTTTAAACAATATATACATGAAGAATATGTATCAGCCTTACAAAGCAAAGGTACCAAAACGACACATAAGAAGAATAGAAGACATCCCGTCCCCAACTAAATAAGTACGTGGACCCGGCTGACCATTCCCTCCGGATCTCTCTACAACTGTTTTAACCTTCAAGACATCTACAAGCGGTATAAAACCGTTAGCTAACATTCTATGCATAAGTATAAAGGTAAAAGCACAAACACACAACATACACAATCAACATGCAACACTCAATCCCTTTATTATCTTTAATTAGGTGATAGCTTATTACTAATGATACTTATTTTGTGACAGGAGGGATTCCCAAACCTTGCCCTTGTCCCCGTTTACCAACGCGGAATGGTACTAATGCATCTGACCGTCTACCGGACTGGGCTGGTCGTAGGGAACCTCCTAGACTCTCGCAAGAGCTAGGCAGATGATGTCACGACCCGTTATCATACACTTGGGTCAATTACGTAAATAATAAAGTCGGCCTAATCCGATTTCGTTGTTTATCATAACTAACAAACACCACTCATACACATTACACTCATACAAGAAAGCCAGCTAAGTAAGTCCGTGGACTTACCTGAATCAGATCTCGACTCTCTTAATCACAACTCAATCTGTAACTGTATAACTCGGTTGCCTGTCAAAGGAGGCAAGTGTGTCAGCACACATTCTAGGTAATTAGAAGTCTAAGACTTCTAAGGTAATAGATCCTATTAGAACCGAATTTGATACAATACCAATTTATGGTAAAATGACTATTTTACCCTTGGTCCTGGAACTTCCAAAAACTCGGAATATGTACTTAAATTATAATTGGAGGCTAACTAACCATACTCTACTCCCTAGGATGATTTTAGGTAACAACTAGAAAAACTATCCATTTTCTATTTCCCGAAAAGTCACTAAAGTCCAACTACAGCTTCAAATATAAAATTCGAATAATCTTATAAAAATTCCGAAATAATTCCCTAGATCATCTATGATATCCCATCTACTCATAGGAGAAAGAGTTTCTTAAAACTGTTAAAACATCGCTTCTACAAAAATTTCTAAAGTTGGTTACAACACTTAACAAGTAGCACATTGTCTTAACTTTGAAAAATCATAACTCCCAAACTACTCGCTGGATTTATCCCCAATTTTGATATGTTTCAATATAAAATCTTATCTCTAATATATCCAAAATTTAGCCGCAAAGGAGATCAAAATCCTATTTAAAACTATCTCACAAAACCGAATTTCAGCACAACAGAAAAACTACTTAAGACTCAATCTTGGAAAAATCATAAATCCCAAACCACTCGCTGGATGCCTCTCAAATTTTAATATGTTCTACAACAATATGTCAAATATATCATATCCAAAATTCAAGCCCAATGGAGATCAAGAGCTTATTCAAAACCATCTTACAAAACAGCATAACTTGCTGTATTCCCCAACACTCAGCACATATATAAAATCTGCATGAGGAGTCCACGTTGCAACATCATAACTCTCGAACCGTAACTCCAATTCTTCCCAAATTTTAGTATGATCTAGTATATACTACTGACTACAATATATCCAAAATTCAGCAATAGAGGAGGTGTCTAACATACCAAAATGTGGACTAGAAAATGCATGTTTGTCACTTCTGGAAACCTCGGAAAACAGCATGAAGCTTTACTGCTTCATCTATGATTGTTCTGAGTATGATAAGGAGACATAAAGGGTATCCATAAGGTATGAAAACGTGGAAGGAAGTGCCTGGACGAAAAGGGTTATAAGCTTACTCGATTCTGACACTCGAATGCACTAGGCTGCTACTGAGCGGATCTGAGGGTGCAGGAGAGGGACTGGATGCGTGATTGAAGCAGGGAAGGTCCCCCAGTGAGCATTAACACAACCAGCGGAAGAGGGTTTGTCTACATGGGAGGTAATCTAGGCGCTGCAGTATATAAACGAGTGGTCGATCAGAAGTAAGAAGCAAGGGAAGGTAAGGAGAAGAGAGTAACCGGCACTCACCTAGGCCCAAGAGATTTGTACATATGCAGAAGGTCGAAAGGTCCACACTCACCAATCACAGCGCGCAGGATCAAGGCGTGTCCACGTCTGCTGTACGAGAGGCAAAAAATAGGTCTGTTCGAGATGTGTGGGAAGGATGGTCCGCTGGGTAGTCTGCTGAGGTCTGTAAGTCGATACAGAAAAGAAGGAGTAGCTAGCGTGAATCTAGACAGAGGACAGGCGAAACTGAAGAAGGAAAGAGATGAGCGAAGATCTCAGCCGTTACATGAAGATGGGGAGAGAAAGGGCTGACGGTTCTTGCTTCATGGATATCACACGCTAAGAGGGAGTTGGGCTTCTTCTGGCTGTTGTACGGGCTACAACAAGGAATGGGCTGAAGAACAACGGCTGAACGTTACTGGGCTGCTGTGGGAGCTGACGGGCTGCTGCTGGCGTGCTGGGCTGCTGCTCTCCCAAGGACCACGCTGGCTGGAGCAAGGTATGTGGGCTGAGGTAAGGTAAAGGTTGGGCTTTAAACAAGGTAAAAATAAGAGTGGGCTGTGGTTGTCAAAACTCGTCAAAAACTCGTCATGGCCTTGTCAAGCCCATGGATGGCCTTGTCACAGATTTGTCATGGCCTCGTCATAACTCGTCATGGTCTCGTCACAGCTTTGTCATGATCTCGTCTAAAGTCGTCGTTAATGATTAATTATAAGAATTAGGGTTTGATATAATTCTATCATTTTATGTGAATTAGATTCTACATAAAATGATAAATAATTTTCAAAATTAGGATTTGATATAATTCTATCATTTTATGTTAATTAAATTCTACATAAAATGATAAATAATTATAGGAATTAGAGCTTGATATAATTTTATCATTTTATGTGAATTAGGTTCTACATAAAATGATAAAATTTGTGAAGAAAGACTTGCTAGATAGAATGGAAAACCGTCAACGGCTCAAAGTCCGATTTGATTCGGAATTAAACGGAAATAAAAATTCTGGATATTACATCAGTACCCCCTTAAAATAAGTTTCGTCCCGAAACTTAAAAGAAGACAACATAAAGACGAAGTCTATACAAAAGAAATAAAGCGCTGGGAAAAAGTCATAATCGGTCAAGTCCTTAATTGTTTCGGAAATAGTCGGAAGAAAATTTTCCGGGTATTACATCAATTCCCCCTTAACAATAAGTTTCGTCCCGAAACTCAGGGTAAGACAATCCTGATCGGCCTTTAAGGCACCAAATGGGTGTGTCTGATCACTACACAAAAAGTCTCGTCGTTTCCTCATCTAAGTATCCCACACATCAAGGTTACCAAAAGAGCACATCACTGACTAAACACTCAAGCATGAAATAAACAAGCAGTCAAACAATATCACATATACAAGGTCAAGCCCTAACTCGTCACTACCGAGGTTACAACTATCGCTACATAGGTCTTTGAAAGGTTACATCTCTTACTATCCCCCATATCTTAGGTAGCCTTATCAACTTTTCATAAAACCACTAAATCTTAAATCTTTTCAGGTACTTAGATCATAAGCGTATCCTACCACGTTCTAGAGTGGTTACCGGATATCTCACCGGTATCATCTTGCTCAACTGTCTAATCCTCTAATCTGATGACCTAACTCGTGTCTGGTAGGTATCTCTCCAACTGAAATTCTCAAACTCAGTTCCCAAACTTAGTCTCCGTGGAAACTGAAGCTGCCCTCTCCAATAGGGTGAAGAATACTAGTCCATCAATCACTTCTAATCCGCTTAAAAACTTCCATTTCTGAGGCTTCACAAGAACCTCCACCCGGATTCACTCAACCCCCAAAGGATAGAACCGAGATGATGTTTGAGCAATTGCTTGGAAGGTTGAGTGGTCTTGAGAGCACGGTAACTTCCATTTCTAAGGCCCAAAAGGTGTTGGAAGCACAAGTGTTCCAAAAGGCGGGTGAAGCTCATAGAGATCCGGGAAAGCTTCCCGGAAGAACCGAAGATAACCCAAGAGGCCAAGTGTTGGCTATTACAACAAGGAGTGGGTTGAGCATGAAGGATCCCTTACCTAAGGGAAATGACAAAGGGAAGCAAGCGGTGATAGAAGAAGAGCCATTGCAAGAAGATGGAGGAAAGAGCAAGGATGATGAGCCATCATATGTGGCAGCACCTCCATAAAAGCCACCACTACCATTCCCATAATCACGAGCAAGGGCTCATTTGGACAAACATTTCGGTAAATTCCTTGAACTTATGTCTAAATTGCATATTAACATTCCGTTCATGGATGCTATTTTAGGTATGCCGGCATATGGCAAATTCTTGAAGGAAATACTCTCCAACAAGAGGAAGTTGGAGGAGTATGGAGAAGTGAGGATGACAAAGAGGTCCTCGGAGTTAATTCAAACGATGAAAGAGGAGATGCCTCCTAAGCTAAGAGATCCCGGTTCCTTTTGTGTGCCAATTGGAGTGGGAAAAGTGAAATATGAAGCCCTATGTGATCTTGGGGCAAGTGCAAGCATCATTCCGCTTGCACTTTGCAACAAGGTTGGGCTAGGAGAGCCAAATCCGGTCAAGATGACCCTCTACATGGCGGACCGTTCTATCACTCACCCGGTTGGAATATTGGAAGACATACCGGTGCAACTCGGGAAGTTCTATGTGCCGATTGATTTTGTTGTCTTGGACATCCCGGCAGACTATCCGGTTCCCATCATCTTAGGAAGACCTTTCTTGGCTACATCCGGATGCTTGGTGGATTGTAAGAATGGAATTCTCTCCTTCAACATTGGAGAAGAGAATATCAAGTTCAAACTATCCACAATGATGAAAGGGCCAACCCTTGATGAAGATGCATTCAACATTGTCGAGCAAGAGGAGTTTAGAGAAGTTGTGAGCTCGATCTTGATCAAAGACCCCTTGGAGAAGGTTCTTAGCTTAAGTTTGATGGAAGAAGGTGTTGAGGAGGCTTGCATTAAAGAGATCAAGGCCTTGGAAGCATTAGAAAAGGAGACAAGAGCTGAATTTGAAGTCCACGAGAGTATGCTGAATTCCTGTAGGAACCACGGTCAGGTGGGGACTTCCACGGCCGTGGAACTCTCTGGAATGCTCCGAAGAGCAAGCTTTGCAAGAACCACGGCCGTGGATGTGCCAAAGTCCGTGGATTTGCCCGTGGTTTCCCTAGAAAACAGCCTTTGTTGTTGATCAAGCTTCAAGGAGCCTTGGAGAGCCTTCACTCGTTTTGGATTCATCTCAACCAACGTTATTTGGATCGTCTCCACTCAATAAAGGTCCTCCTAAACTTGAACTCAACCCCTCCCTTCTCATTTAAAGTATGCTTTCCTTGGTTCAAATTCTACTTATCCGGTGATTGTGAATGCATCTTTGAATGATGATGAGCTTAATAGATTGTTGAATGAATTGAAATTGCATAGAAAGGCAATAGGATACACCATTGATGACCTTGTTGGCATTAAGCCCTCTTTGTGCATGCATAAGATATTGATGGAAGATGACCATAAACCCTCTATTGAACATCAAAGAAGATTGAATCCTATAATGAAAGAGGTAGTCAAGAAAGAGATCATTAAGTTGCTAGATGCGGGAATAATCTACCCTATTTCGGATAGTAAGTGGGTTAGTCCCGTGCATGTGGTTCCTAAGAAGGGTGGGATGACCGTAGTAACCAATGAGAATAATGAATTAATCCCAACTAGAACGGTTACGGGGTGAAGGATGTGCATTGCCTATAGGAAATTGAACATGGCCTCTAGGAAAGATCACTTCCCTCTTCCCTTCATTGACCAAATGCTAGAGAGATTAGCTCAACATTCCCATTTTTGTTATTTACATGGCTATAGTGGATTCTTCCAAATCCCTATTCACCCCGATGATCAAGAGAAAACCACATTCACATGTCCTTGGGGTACATTTGCACATAGGAGAATGCCATTTGGGTTGTGTAATGCACCTGCCACCTTTCAAAAGTGTATGATGGCTATATTTTCTGAGTATATTGAGAATATCATGGAAGTGTTTATGGATGATTTTTCTGTTTATGGATCTTCCTTTGATGATTGCTTAGCTAACTTGTCTCTAGTGCTAAAAAGATGTGAGGAGACAAATCTTGTCTTAAATTGGGAAAAATGCCACTTCATGGTAAGTGAAGGTATTGTGTTGGGACACTTGGTGTCTAACCGTGGCATTGAGGTTGATAGAGCCAAGATAGAAACCATAGAGAAGTTGCCACCACCTACCTCGGTGAAAGGGGTAAGGAGCTTTCTAGGGCATGCCGGTTTTTACCGGAGATTTATTAAAGATTTCTCTAAGATTTCTAAGCCTCTTACTAACCTACTAATGAAAGATGTTGAGTTTGTTTTCTCCAAGGATTGCCTTGAAGCTTTTTGTAGGTTGAAGAATGCCTTGATCTCCGCACCTATCATGCAACCTCCGGATTGGAGTTTACCGTTTGAGATCATGTGTGACGCGAGTGATGTAGCCGTTGGGGCTGTTTTGGGACAAAAGAAGGATGGGCGCACACATGCCATCTATTATGCTAGCAAGACGCTAGATGATGCCCAACTTAACTATGCCACAACCGAGAAAGAGTTGCTAGCGGTGGTGTATGCCTTTGAGAAGTTCCGGTCATATCTTGTTGGAGCAAAGGTCATAGTGTATACGGATCATGCTGCGATCCGTTATCTCCTTACAAAGAAGGATGCCAAACCTAGGTTGATTCGGTGGATTCTTCTTCTTCAAGAATTTGATTTGGAAATCCGGGATAAGAAGGGGTCCGAAAACTCTGTGGCGGATCACCTTAGTAGACTCCCACCATTGGAGCTTGAGAAAGATGACATCCCGATTGATGACTCATTCCGGGATGAGCAATTGCAAATGGTGGAGGAATGCTTGTTTCAAGTGTCAAGGGGTAATGAGCCATGGTATGCCGACATTGTGAACTATCTTGTGTGTGAGGAAGTGCCACCCGGTTTGTCATATGCCCAAAGGAAGAAGTTCTTCAAGGATGTGAGGCATTACTATTGGAGTGACCCGCTTTTGTTCAAAAGAGGGCCGGATGGAGTGTTTAGGAGATGCATACCGGAGGACGAGGTGGAGAGTGTGATCCGCCATTGTCATTCCTTGCCATGTACAGGCCATGCTAGCTCACACAAGACATGTGCGAAGGTGTTGCAATCGGGTTTCTTTTGGCCAAGTTTGTTCAAGGATGTGCAGAATTTGTGGTAGCTTGTGATGCTTGCCAAAGGACGGGCAACATCTCAAGGAGGAATGAGATGCCCTTGAACAACATACAAGAGGTGGAGATATTTGATGTTTGGGGTGTGGACTTCATGGGACCATTCCCCTCTTCTTGTGGCAACCTCTACATCCTATTGGCGGTGGACTATGTCTCGAGATGGGTGGAGGCAATCGCCTCTCCTACAAATGACGCCAAGGTTGTGGTGCGGTTCTTCAACCGAGTGATCTTCCCTAGGTTTGGAACACCAAGGGTGATCATAAGTGATGGAGGGAAGCATTTCACCAATAGGAACTTTGCGGCACTTTTGGCTAAGTATGGGGTGACTCATAAGGTAGCAACACCTTACCACCCCCAAACTAGTGGCCAAGTGGAGATCTCCAACCGGGAGATAAAAGGAATTCTTGAGAAGACGGTTTCAAGGACGAGAAAGGATTGGGCTATGAAGCTCGATGATGCTTTGTGGGCTTATAGAACCGCTTTCAAGACACCGATTGACACCACTCCTTACAAGCTAGTCTATGGCAAGTCTTGCCACCTTCCGGTGGAGATGGAGCATAGAGCATATTGGGCCATAAGGTGGCTGAATTTTGACCTCAAGGAGGCCGGAGAGAAAAGGTTGCTAGACATGATTGCTCTTGAGGATATCCGGTTGGATGCCTATGAAAACGCCCGGATTTACAAAGAAAGGACCAAACGTTGGCATGACAAGCGTCTCATTTCGAAGGAGTTGAGTGAAGGCGATCTTGTCCTTCTCTTCAACTCAAGGCTGCGGCTCTTCCCCGGAAAGCTAAAGTCAAGATGGACGGGTCCTTATGTGGTGAAGAAGATCTTTCCCCATGGAGCGGTGGAGATAGGTGGGGAGCATTGTGGAGATTTTAAGGTGAATGGGCACCGTTTGAAGAAGTATATCCCGGGAGCTCCGGTGGATATGATTGCCCCACTTCACCTAGAGTGAGACGCCCCCGAGTTTGGTCAAGCTAATGACCTTAAAGAAGCGCTTAATGGGAGGCAACCCATTGGTAACGATTTTCCCTTTTTCGTTTTTGTTTTTGTTTTGATTTGGGTGTTTTTGTGTGTTTGGTGTGCTTTGTGTGTGTTCTAGAGTCTTGGTAGCATGGAAGCCTTGCATGGCATGTGAATGATGATGATGAATCCCTCATCAATTATTGGTGGAGCGGATGCGGAACTTGGACAGCTAGCGGTGCCTAGTGCGGGTCCCGACGCCTTGATGAACATTTAGAGCTCTCTACCATCGTTGATAGGATCATCCACCATCAATCCACTTGAGTAATCCCAAATACCGAAGCAAACCATTTTTTTTACATTGTGAGAACCCTCTTTCACTCTTCTTTACTTGAATGCCACATTGGGGACAATGTGTTTCTAAGTATGAGGTGGGGTTTACATGATCTTTTGTATGGTTAGCATCTAGGATAGTTTAATATTGTCACATGTCTTGCATTGTACATAGATATTTCGAAAAATCCAAAAAAATCAGAAAATTTAAAAAAATTTTAGTGCTTCTAAGTTTGGGAATGACCCTTATGATGAAATTGTTGTGTGAATTGGCTATGGATGGCCTTGTGTGTTGAATTGATGAATGCATATGTGGACTTGAAGTACGTATCTTGAATCCCATGAATGGATTGTGATCATGATGTTTGTCTTGACTAGATTGAGTATTGAAAGTCGAAATTACATGCTAGTTCTTGCACATCATTTAGGAATGAATGAGGTAATTCATCTCTCTCTACTTCTCATCTTGATCATGTTGTTTGAGCACCTCAATTGATATAAATTTGACCTCTTTTGACCCATCCGGGAATAGGAGCATGTTAGTGTGTTGAGTGTGTGAAAAGCAAGTGTGGGGTGAAGTTGTTGATGGATGAATGTTATGAATGAAGTGCTGAATTTGTTGTGAAAGTGTAGACAAAAATATAGGTTTGGGGACGTTGGTTTAAATGACGAGTAACTCGGTACCATTCACATAATCGGGTGTTTGTGCCTTGCCAAAGTCAAATAAACCGATAGTCCTAACGAGCTTTGGTATGTGTGCCCGGTGTGGATGCACCTCGAAAAATAAAAAAGCCCGAGGACGGCTAATCACCAAGGTTTCGGCTTTTGTACACCAATGCCATTGTCTCAAAAATAAAGTAAAAGAAAAAGAAAGGAAAAGAAAGAAGATATGCACTTGTGGGAAGTTGATAAAAATATGAAGTTGTGAAGTTAGTTCCATTCCCGGATTAGCATCACATAGCCTAGAAAAATTCCCACCTAATCACAACGTTTCTTGGCCTTTTATTTCACAAGACCTTATGACCTATTTGCATGTTTGTAAAACTTAGTGATCTAGATTGAATATGCTCATGATCATCTTGACTTCTTCATTTTTACATTTCATGCATGTTTTCGAGTTAAGTATAATTGTCTTTCCGTGCCTTCATTATTTGACACATGATTGCTTGTCCATTGCCATGAAACATGACTATGAAGGTGATCCAATATTAGAAGCACAACTCCAAAAAGATTTTGTTGTTTTTCTGCATGCATAAATCATGTCATCTCTTAGTCTATAGTCGGGACTTGCTCGGGGACGAGCAAACCTTAAGTATGGGGTATTTTTGATAATATGATTTATGGCTTAGGTTTAGACACTCATTTAGATAGATTTTCCGCTCATTCATGCATGGTTTAGCACTAGTTCACGACGTTTGTACTCAATTCACGTATTTTATCGAGATAGACGTCTACACGGACTTTTGCATTGCTTTGTAGGTATTTTGGGAGATTTAGGAGCTTAATCGATACATTTGAGGATCGTTCCTCAAGATGACACACCTTCGGACTCATTAGGATGCAAGTTAGGAGCTAAAGAGGACTCATGGGACCTTGTTGGTGCAAGCCATGCACCAAGTCGTGAATCAATGATCCAAAACAAGCTGAGGCACCAAAACCACGGTCACTGGGACTTCCACGGCCGTGGAATTGGACCGTGGTTTTTGCCAAACGGTTGTGACAGTTGTGCCACGATTCTCATGGCCGACTCTTGCAAAGTTTAGTATAAAAGGTGGTCCGGCAAGGCTGTTGTGGGACATCTCCCATCACTCCATTCTCTCACACACTCTCAACAAGAAAGATTCTCTCATTGGAGTATTGGATTGGAGACCATTGGAGGAGAAAGATATCTTCCATTGGAGAAGAAGAGAAGAACACACCATCATAGTCTTTGATAGATTTTTAGAGTGAAGTTTATCGGAATCGTTTTCTAGAGTTGTAAGAACCGATTAAACGTTCTTTTGAAGGATTGTGAGTCTTTCTAAATCCCGAATTCAGATTTGTTTTCTTTGATTCACTTGTTTATCTCTTTCTCTTCATTATCTTACAAATGGATGCCATGATTTTATGTTTGATGATTTCGATTGTGATGATGAATGTTGTTGGCTAGATATATGCGATTATAGGGTAAGGAAAGGAAGGTTATGGCTAGACTATGATAGAATGGACTTAGATTTGCCTTTGGATGATTCGTTTATTTGAACAGAGCCACTGTTAGATTCCACGGTTTGTTCTTGCCAGTCCACGGCCGTGGAAGGGGATGAATAGCCCGTGGTTCTGCCTGATCCGTTTGATTTGATGAGTCTAAGTTCTATAGTGTTAAAATGTTGAAATCCTAGTGTTTGTTGAGCTAAATCTATCCTAGTGTAACCTAGTGTTAGTAATTAAGTGTTAGAAGAGACCTACCCGGTGATTCTTGCTCTTAGATATCGAAGATGACAAACTATAGGTAGTAGTGAGCCTCATAAGCCGCTATTGGACTAAGTGTGATAGGATGGTTGTTTAGGACTTGCCCTTCCGAGACTTACCCAGTGAGGATTGGTTAGATCCCTAGGTGACAATCCGGTTTGTGTAGAATTCCTATCCTTAGGCTCTTTGAGACTTACCCGGTGATAAGACCTTAGGAACGGACTAGTGGACCATGAGACCTACCCGGTGATTGATCCCAATCTAGAAACACTTACTCCCAACATACCGTAGTGATCCAAGGAATGATTAGATAGCTTGAGTCCAATGCCATAACCGGAATTTCCAATCCCTAGAATCCGTTTTTCTATCTTTGATTACATATTTCGTATTTGCTTGTTTACTTGTGGTGTTAGCTTAGTTGATTGTTTATTTCGCATGATTTGTGATCTTTGATTGATCACCTAAAAACCAAACAAAAAACATTGAGATTTTCATTTCTTTATTCCTTCCTCTTTTCTTAGCCTAGATCTTCACTATCCTTAGTCATTAATCGATTCAATCTCACCTCAGTCTTTGTGTTCGACCTCGGAATACTATCCCTACTACAAAACGTCCCGTACACTGCGGGTTTGCTAGTAGTTAGAAGAAATATAACGAGTTATAAATTTAAAGCTTATGCGTGCATCTATTCCTAGACGTAACAGTTACCTTTCCCTCCTGTGTGAGGATGGTCTTTTGTTACCTGTTGTGTGAGGGTGTTATGTTTCTTACTCGGCTATGTTGTCTTATCATGTGGGTTGTATAGTTTTATACAGTTTTATGTATTTGTTTTCATATCTATCAGTGCCATGTTGTAAGGTCTAGTGAACTTGTTGTCAGGCTAGGGTCAAGATCTATTGTGAGATCTTAACCCAGTATGGCACTCCGAGTCTCGCGGATTCGGGGTGTTACAGAGTTGGTATCAGAGCTTAGGTTGACAACAATGGCACTTGCTACCTGCAATGAGGTCTGATAGGTAATATAAACAGAACCCCCAAGGAATCTGACGTTTTAAAAGATTTTGGTTTTGAATGTGGTTTTGGGTTAGATGTACTAGAAGTCGCCACTCCTGCTATGGATCTCTGTAGTATAGATATGATATGTTTGTATGTATGATAGTTTATGTATGTGTTGTGTTGTGTTGTGTTGTGTATATATATCTATACTTATGGCCTATATAGAGCCTTATAAGTTAGGTGTGCATACTCCGTAGATGGCTCGGACTAGAGCTACTGCCGCTGTAGGCAGAGGTAAAGGTAGACCACCCCGTCCTCCGGGTGTGGTAGGTGAGGGACTAGTTCCCGCTACTGATCCACCACTGGTGGAGGAGATACATGAGGAAGTTGCAGAGGGCGTCATCCTAGAGAGGAGGAGCAGTGTATCTGTGAGACATCATTCACATCGAGCTCAGTCTGATGACGCTGACCGTGTAGCGCGTCACGAGCACCGGGCTAAGGGGCGGTTGAGCAACTCAAGCGAACCGCCCTACCTTACTACAACATAAGGACAGAAGGGAGAAGGTTGTGACGGTGGCCTTGTTATCCACATCTCCGGTCGGATGAATAGAGGACCGACCGACCCGGGTTTTCACGAGCGTTGATGGGTCTTGGAGTGCCTGTCAAGGGCACTAGCGCATACCCCGGGGTGATCATCACAACCTGCACCTCACATCTCGGCACAGTGGAACATGTAACATGCCTACTGTCCCATTCAACTACATTTGTTCCTGTAATCCATAGCCTAATAGAACGCAACAACGAGGGAAAACCCGCCCATACAGCTAGCGGGGAGGACCGGAGTTTAGAGAGTACCTCCGACATTTTGAGGAGGATATCAGGGCTGGCAAGTGTGCCCCAGATTTACCAATACCTGAGGGATCTTCTAAGAGATCTCAGGGGGCGACCCGGGTGCCAGCTGCACCTGCACGTGTTGTTGTTCCAGTTCGAGTCCCAGTGGAGACTAGAGGGCCTCAACCAGATGCTTGGTTAAAGGCATTTCACCAGCAGGGAGTGCCACACTTCTATGGAGAGATAGGGTTAGAGACTAAGGTATGGATTGGGCATGTAGACTCAGCCTTGGAATCTATCAGATGTCTTGAGGATAGACGGATAGAGCTAGTTCAGTCTCTATTCCGTGACCTTGCACACCAGTGGTGGAGGACTGTACGAACCCGAGCTACCAGTTTTGACCATATGAGGCGTATGATTAGAGAGTAGTTCTGCCCTGCCTCACTGAGGAGGAAGAAGCTACAGGATTTTGTGGAGGCTGGCTTTGAGGATGTGCCTATTGCTGATTTCATCCGCCGTTTCCAGACCGATTTAGCTTTGCTGGGTCTAGCTGCACCATCTGAGGACCAACATGTGTATCTATTCTCTCGTCGTCTGAGAGAGAGCACCTGTTCATACATGGCAAGATTCCATTGTGAGTCCCTAGCTGATTACTAGGATCGGGCTTCTGCTTTTGAGAGAGAGCGAGCTAGTCAGAGGAGGGCTTCTCAGATGGGACGGTCTGAGAAGAGGCAACACACTGGGAAGACCAGTGGAGTTGGAGGGTCATCTGGATTTAGACGAGACCAGAGGCGTCAGAGTTATCCCTCATCGGCACATACTACAAATAAGGGACGTCAGTGTTAAAACTGTGGTGACCCTGGTCATTTGAAGGCAGCTTGTCCCAGACCAGTTATGACTTGTTTTATTTGTAGCCGAGAGGGACATCGAGCTGCCTTTTGTAGGCAGGGAGGAGTAGTATCTCAGCAGGGTTCTTCCCCTTCCAGTGTAGCAAGAGGTGGTCAGAGGACACTTCAGTAGCAGACACAGGGACAACAGAGGGTCCTAGAGCGTCCATCTACTCAGGGTTCTGCTCCAGGATTGAGTAGAGGTAGAGGTAGAGATGTTGGCACCAGTGATGCCAGAGGAGCCCGAGGGCGAGTTTTTGAGTTGAGGAGTGCAGAGGATCCACCTGCACCAGCTGCTACAGGTACCATTTTACTTCATGGTTTACCTGTTAGACTTTTGTTTGATACTGGTGCTACGCATTCCTTTATTTTTGATAATTGTGTTGAGCGTATGAGTAAAACTACCATAGAAGGGATACCCTTTACTCTAGGGTTACCTGATGGTAGTCGGGTCATAGGTACCCGTGAGATACGTAGTTGTCCCCTTCGTTTAGGCACTTGTGTTTTACTTGTTGACTTCTTAGTCATGCCATTGATGCATGAAGAAGTCATATTAGGTATGGACTGGATGCGTAGACACCATGAAGTTTTGGATGTTGGTAGATGGACTGTTATAGTCTCTACCGAGGTTGGTCAGATTGAGGTCTTCCGGGGTTGGGACCTTGGAAATACAGGTTCGGTTATTAGTGTCGTACGAGCAGCTAGGTTGATTGCACAGGGATGTGATGCCTTCTGGTGCTACGCCATGAAGGATGGAGTTTGCCGCCTCAGCGGAGTGTGAACTTCAGCATAGGGTTAGAGCCTGGCACGCGACCCATCTCGAAGGCCCCATACCGTATGACACCTGTCGAGATGTTGGAGCTGAAGAAGCAACTCGAGGAGTTGGCTGAGAAGGGCTTCATATGCCCTAGTGTTTCACCATGGGGTGCATCTGTCCTCTTCGTACGGAAGAAGGACGGATCTCTGAGGTTATGCATAGATTACAAAGAGTTGAACAAGGTGACCGTCAAGAACAGATATCCATTACCTCGTATTGACGATCTACTGGATCAGTTTCAAGAAGCTACAATTTTCTCCCGGATTGATTTGCGCTCAGGATATCACCAGCTGAGGGTAAGGGAGCAGGACGTACATAGGACGGCATTCCGTACCCGCTATGGACTCTACGAGTTTGTAGTGATGCCATTCGGGCTGACGAATGTCCCACCAGTCTTTATGGAGTTGATGAACAGCATATTCATCCACTTCCTTGATCAGTTTGTGGTAGTCTTCATTCATGATATTTTAGTGTACTCTCATAGTAGAGAGGAGCATGCCGGTCATCTGAGGACGGTTTTGCAGATTTTGAGGGATAAAGAGCTATATGCTAAGCTCTCTAAGTGTGAGTTCTGGATGTTTGAGGTTGCTTTCATTGGGCACATCGTCTCCGCCGATGGGGTTATAGTTGACCCGGCGAAGATCGAGTCTGTTGCTGCATGGACGACACCGACGAACGTCAAGGAAGTGCGTACCGTTCTTGGCTTAGCCGGTTACTATAGACGCTTTGTGGAGGGTTTTTCTGTGATTGACCGTCCATTGACGAGTCTTCTAAGGAAGACTACCCGGTTTGCGTGGACCGACCAGTGTGCTTAGAGCTTTGAGGAGTTGAAGAGGCGTTTGGCATATGCTCCTGTCCTAGCACAACTAGAAGGATCTGATGATTTTGTGGTCTACAGTGATGCATCCAAGCTAGGCTTAGGATGTGTGTTGATGCAGAGAGGTAGAGTGATTGCATATGCGTCTGGACAGTTGAAGATGTATGAGGAGAACTACCCGACTCATGATCTAGAGTTGGCAGCAGTAGTGCATGCTTTGAAGATCTGGAGACATTACTTGTATGGTGCTACATGTCAGATCTTCACAGACCATAAGAGTCTGAAGTATATTTTTACGCAGCGGGAGTTGAACAACCTCCAACGTCGATGGCTTGAGTTGATCAAGGACTTTGACCTTGAGATTTTGTATCATCTTGGAAAGGCGAATGTAGTTGCTGACGCCTTGAGCAGGAAGACGCCTCGAGAGAAGGCGATTGCGAGATTGACTGTACAGCCTCAACTTCACAGGGATCTAGCTTGGCTAGAGATAGACATCCAGTTTCCTGATGAAGATGCCCAGTTGTACGCTTTAGAGATTTTACCTGATCTGTTGGAGGAGATCCAACAAGAGCAGGGGACCTGCCCGACTTTGATGAGGATTAGAGAGGATATCTCGTGGAGAGGCACCACAATTTTGCATTGGAGTTGATGGAGTGATGAGGTGACATGATCGCATTTGTGTTCCTGTTGATGCAGAGTTGAGACAGAGGATCATATAAGAGGCTCACAATACACCTTACTTTGTTCATCCAGGTATGAGTAAGATGTACCATGATGTGAGATGTTCATATTGGTGGGGAGGGATGAAGCCCGATGTAGACATATTCGTTGCTCAGTGTACGACCTGTCAACATGTCAAGATTGAGCATTGCAGACCTGGAGGTGAGCTCCATCTACAACCAGTGCCGCAGTGGAAGTGGGAAGACGTCTCCATGTATTTAGTGACTGGATTGAGACCCAGTAGGAGTTTTGATGCCATTTGGGTTATTGTTGATAGACTGACGAAGACGGCACATTTTATCCCTATCAGAGAGACGTGGCCAGTGAGTAGGTTAGTTGAGGAGTACACTAGAAAGATAGTGAGACTCCATGGTGTACCGAGGACGATCGTCTCTGATCGAGATGGGTGATTCACCTCGAGGTTTTGGAAGCAGATTCAGACAGCCTTGGGGACGAGTCTGCACTTCACAACTGCGTTTCACCCCCGGACCGATGGTCATTCAAAGAGGACCATCCAAACTTTGGAGGATATGCTGCGAGCTTGTGTGTTGGATTGGGGACAGGGATGGTCTGATCACCTCCCACTTGTTGAGTTCTCATAAAACAATAGGTGGCATGCATATATTGGGATGGCTCCCTATGAGGCACTGTATGGACGTAGGTGCGGTACACGTTTATGCTGGGATGAGCCTAGTAGTATCAGCGGGATAGCGCCAGAATAGATACGTGATGATATGGCTCGAGTAGCACTTATTAGAGAGAGGATGCTGGCTGGACAAAGTCGCCAGAAGTCATATGCAGACAAGAGGGGTCGGCCTCTAGAGTTTAGTGTAGGAGCTCATGTTTGGTTGAGAGTATCCCCGACGCGTGGCGTCAGACGTTTTGGCATAAAGGGGAAGTTGAGTCCCCGATATGTCGGTCCTTTTGAGATACTGGACAAAGTTGGAAGGGCAGCCTACAGACTAGATTTGCCCCCGAGATTAAAGGGTGTTCACCCTGTGTTCCATGTGTCTCAGCTGAGAGAGTACATATCAGATCCGAGGCACATCGTGAGTAATGATGATTTGGTGGTGGAGCCAGACCACACCTTTGTTGAGCATCCTATTGCAGTCCTAGAACGAGGTGTGAGACGCCTACGTTCGAAGGACATACCTATGATGAGGATACAGTGGTCGAGACGTGGACCTGAGGAGGGTACATGGTAGACTGAGGATAGTATCCAGAGGAACTATCCAAGGTTTTATGCCGAGATAGATGCACCTAGGGT
Source organism: Fagopyrum homotropicum (assembly GCA_033239125.1). NCBI lineage: Eukaryota > Viridiplantae > Streptophyta > Magnoliopsida > Caryophyllales > Polygonaceae > Fagopyrum > Fagopyrum homotropicum. The sequence continues at coordinate 70,158,908 of BSWB01000005.1, forward strand.
CGACAAGTAGATCTTAGTACTATCTTGGTGAGTATGTGATTATGTTCTTTCATGCCTTGATGTGTTTATTCCATGCTAGTGTTGTTATGCCTTATGATCTTATTAGATCTTGCTATACTAGCGTGATATATGTATAGTTGGAGATGATTATTCCCTCCATGCTATTTGAGTATGACTTATGTTTATAGCGGGAGATGGTTCTTTCCTCCATGCTATCTGAATAGATTAGGATTCAGCTGGAGATGGTTCTTCCTCCATGCTACCTTGATGGACATAGTTTCAGTGGAGATGTGATTCCTCCATACGATGTACATACTTATGGATCGGCTAGAGACCTATTTCCTCTATGCCTGTGCTTCCTCTAGGCCCTGTGATGTGATATAGCGAGATATGTGATTCCTCTCTACCTTGGGTAGCGTTATGGCCCTGTTTTCTTGAGTGGATGATCCTTCCATGTTGATGTTTATGGTTATACATCGGTTATAGGTTATGACCTTCTAGCGGAGATGTGATACCTCCGATAGAGAGAGTGAGTTATACCTTGGCTTATGGGACTGGGAGGACTTGGGATCTTGCATGTTTCGGGACGAAACTTGTTTTTTGGGGGGTGAGATGTAAGAGCCTAGTTTATGAGAGTTGAGAAAGGGAGCAGAGGGGCCAGGTTTATGCTTGAGCCGCCCCTGCGTGACCTAGGGGACGCCCCTGTGGCTTACCTGGTCCGCCCATGTGGCTCACAAAGCCCGCCCCTGCGGCTCTGTGTGTTGCAGCTGTCTTCTTTGACTGCTTTGACTCGTGCTTTACCCTTTTACCGTCCTATTTATACTTCTTCTTCTCCTCTTTGATGAGGGTTTACTTCCAGATCTCTCTCTCTCTCCTTACGTACTCTTTCTCCTCCTCTTCTCCTTTGAATCACCTTGCTTGATCTTGTTAAGGTTGTGAGCTTTTGGTAAGAGATCTTGCTAGCTTTGGTTGGTTTGGATGTTGCTGATGATGTTGTGCCTTATGGAGCCAGCTTGAGGGTGTTGTTGTTGCTGTGTGACTTTTGGAGAGCTTGTTTGGTAAGTTCCATGGCTTCTCCTCTTCCTTCCCTTAGCTTAGCTTAGCTTTCCTTAGGATTTGATCCTATTCCAACCAAGTTTGGCTTATGATGATGTACATATGTGTATGTTATGTTGATATGTTGCTGTTGGAGTGAAGAAAAGTAAAGGAACGAGAGTAGAAGTGAAGAAGGAGCTGAAGTGGTGTCCTCTGCACACCAGCCGCCCCTGCGCCTGCCTTGTAGCTGCCCTTGCGCTGGCCTGTGCACCGCCCCTACACCACCAGAGTTTCGCCCCTGCGCCTGCTTGCACCAGCTTGGTGTTTCCTTTGGTTTTGCAGGTGTGTGTCGCTTCTAGGCCTTCCTTATGGTGCCTTTGTTCCCTCCTTTCCTAGTATGAGGGCTTAGGATCATGCTAGATGTGTGAGGTTGAGTTTTGATGATGTTTATGATAGGTTTATGCCTTGTATGGCTTTTGAGGTTCGTTAGGTTGTGAGTGAGGTTGAGGTTGATACTTTGGATCCCTTTGGGTCTAGGTGTGACCCTTATATGGTTAGGAGTCTGATATATGTCCTTACGCCTTGTTTATAGGTTGTTCTATCCCTCCAGTGTAGAGGTGATCTTGGTTGACTTGTGATCGAGGTTGAGGTAAGTCCGTAGGACTTACTTAGCTGCAATCCTTATATTGGGTGTTTGCATGAGTTGTGTGTGCTTTGTATGATTGCTATGATAGCATATGATGTCGTATTTACCGACCTATGTTTTATTGATTGCCCCACTGCGTGGCTATGATAACCTTTCCCTTTCGTCCCGCCGTAGAGTCTGGGATGTTCTTTGATGTCAGGCCAGACCAGTTTACAGGAAGGGCGCAATCCACTCCCATAGGTTACATGGATTGTGTGACCGATACTTGTACGGCTGGCTAGCAGGCTCAAAGGCGAGGATGTATTGGTCCTCGTGTCACCTAGTTTCATATATATTATATCTATACGATTCAGTGAATGACCATTATATTGAGATGAATAAATGGGTAAATGAGTGAAAGCATGCTGATATGTTTATCTTTCCTTATGTGTGATTGTGCGTATGCATTACTCTATATATGTGTATGGATAGCTAATGGTTTATTACCATGTTGTAGATGCCCTACAAGATAGGCATGCTGCTGGGTGATCTAGCAGAGTGACAGGCCAAGGACGTCTCGTACATTAGGATGTGTGCGCTTTTGAGTCTGTTACATTTCCCTCCTGCGTGAGGATGGCCTTTTGTTACCTCATGTGTGAGGGTGTTATGTTTCTTACTCGGCTATGATGTCTTATCTTGTGGGTTGTACAATTTTATACTGTTTTATGTATTTGTTTTCATATCTGTCAGTGCCATGTTGTAAGGTCTAGTGAACTTGTTGTCAGGCTAGTGTCAGGATTCATTGTTAGATTCTAACCCATTGTGGCACTCCGAGTCCCGCGGATTCGGGGTGTTACACTGCTAGCTCTATCCGGGCTCATCAGGAGGACCACACGCCCATCCCCGATGACGAGGAGATGCCCAATACGCACCAGAGGAGGATCCGGCCCTTGCGAGCCTTCAGGCTCAGATGGCGGTTATGACCACCAGCACCGGACATGGCAGTCCGACTACCAGAGGCCTATGCTGGAGCAGCAGTAGAGTTGGCAGATGAGCTTTGCCGAGTCCATGACCTCCTACTTCGACCAGAGGCAGGAGGCTTGGCAGACGGCACAACAGCAGCAGCTGGAAGCTCAGTAGCTGGCTTGGCAAGCCAGCTTCGAGACCTCTTTTGGCCGTCGGATGGAGGCTCAGCAGGACCGCATCGATGACATCTACCGCCAGCAGGAGCATTTTTGCAGCCACTTTCCATACCCACCTGAGGAGGGTTCGGACGGTCCAGCAGGACCATCCCACTAGTCGTATCTTTTCTCTTCCCTTTCCCACATTTATCTTTGCTTCATTTCCACTTTGAGGGCAAAGTGATCTTCAAGTATGAGGGAGGGACATATCATTGCATGTACAGTTTCATTCGAGTTTTTGAGTTTGTTTTGCATTAAGTCTTATGTTTTGTAATTCAGTTTCATAAAAAAAAAAGAAAAAAAAGAAGAAAAAGCCAAAGAAAAAGAAGAAAGGCATGAAAACCCTTGGACAAACCGAAAACCCAAAAGGGTAGTTTAGGCAAAAAGAAGGTAGTACGACTAACCTTAGGTTGGTGCAAAATTGGACTTGAGGGATGTGAGTTAAGTTAGAACATCAAACAAAAGAATAAGAGTGGCAAGGTGAAAACCCGAAACGGCACCTTGGCAAAATGAGCGACACCGAGTGTAGGTTTCCCTTCCGGCGTTTGGCGACATAAGAAGGGGAGTCATACGGAGGTTGTCCGGGTAAGCCACTCTTGGAGCAATAAGGATGGTAGTATTTCTCCCTTTTTCTCACATTCCCTCTCTTTTCCTTCTTTCTTTCTTGGCTTTTATTTTGTTTTCATTGTCTTTTCTACTTACCCATGCTTCCTGAGGCCTTTGAGTCTAGTTGCTGTCATTTGTTTTACTCGGGACGAGCAAAAGGTCTAAGTATGGGGGAGTTTGATAGGTGATGGAATCACTATCATTTAGGATTGTTTTTAGAGTCTTTTCATTGCATTTGTGTCGGTTTATGCTACTAACTCCTTGGTCCAGAAGAAGAAGACTAAAAGAAGATAAGGAAGGAGTTATAAGCACTTAGGAGTGAAGTTCGTTCACGAAGCAAAGCTTCTGTTGCTTCACCGGCCCCGCGGAGTCTTGTCACCGCCCCTGTGGGTGAAACCTTACTCCGGAGCGCTCCCTACGCCTTCGCCAGCGCCAGCCACGAAGACTGTCACCGCACCTGCGTCAACTCCTAGCGCCCCTGCGGTGACTTGCCTTGAAGAAGCGAAGACCAGCACCCCTGCGCCTTCCCTTGCGCCTCTGCCTGCGCCTCAACCTGGGAGCTGGAAGATGAAGAGTCTGTGTCACTGCCCCTCCGTTGACACTGGGACGCTCCGGCGGCTTGGCATCAAAAACTGCAGGAAGTTGAAGAGTCAGACGTTTGAAGAGCATTAAAGATCCACCCCTGCGGAATCGCCTAGCCGCCCCTGCGGCCATGAAGAAGATTAAGCATTTTTGCCTTCACCGCCCCTGCGGAGCTGAAGGCCGCCCCTGCGGTTCAACGACATAAGCTTTACTCCGGCGGTTTACACCACCTTTATGGCATTTAAGGTGGCTGTTTTGGGCCGGTCATTTACTCCTATTTAGTGTCTTTTGTAGTATAAACAGGCTTTGTTTGATTGCTAGAATCACCGACTAAATTTCCATTATTTTCCACTTAGAATCAAATTTTCTCATCATTTCCATTATAATGAGTTGCTAACTCCCTTGCTACATTGGGTTGGTTTGAAGCTACATTGTTACTTTGTTTGTAAGTTATCTTTAATATAAGTTTTCATTCAGTAATGCTTTGTGTTTCCTTGATCTTTATTGTCTAATTGCATGTTTTACTATTTCTTGAGATTGATCACCTTAGGTTCTAAAGTGCATGCAAAGAACTAGGATTAATAGGTTCCGGGTTCGGGTCTTTAATCTAGTAGTACACTTTGAGTAATAACGGGTTGTAATTACTTAAAGAAAAGGAACACAAATATAAAGATAACGCTAACGGTTTTAATCTATTCTTTATATCCCTTAGTCTTTATTTGAAAGCTAACTTGTTAATTGTTCTTGTAGGTTTACGGAACACTAACCTGTTAAGTTGTGTTGATGCCGGTTGGCTCAACACATATATATGATCGAGACGGGAGATTGCTTGAAAGCTTGTAAAAGGAACTCACCAAAGTAGCAATCGCATGCTTAGAATCAACCTAGTGTAGATTCATCCATTATTGTCTTACTTGCTGCGTTATTCGTTTTCATAAGTTCTTGTGCATCAATCAGTCTAGGAGGGTTCCATGCGAGGTTTGGGAATACCTCATGTCACAAAATAATTATCATTAGTAATGACATATCACTTAATTAAAGATAACAAAAGGAATGAGTGTTGCATGCTGATTGTGTATGTTGTGTGTTTGTGCTTTTACCTTTATAATTATGCATAGATTGTTAGCTAACGGTTTTATACCGCTTGTAGATGCCTTGCAGGTTAGGTGCATTGTTTTCATATTTGTACTTTTCCTTTCGCTCATGATATAAAACTCTATGTTTTGCCTTTTATTTGTGTCGTGTTGTAAGGTCTGATGCAGTTGTTGCCAAGCTAAAGGTCGGGACCCATTGTGAGGTCCCAGCTCGTAGCATTTCGTGTCCTCTAGGATTCGGGGTGTTACAGTTTCCACGGTCTTATTAAATTAATTACAAAAACGACGGCCGTGGTTTTATGTACTTGGCCGTGGAAACCCTAAATCCGGCGTACAATCCTTTGTTCTTCGAAGTTTTCCAATCATGCTCCGTCCTTAGCTACTCCAATGCATCTCCTTGATGTGTAGCATGATCAAAAGTGCTCACATGCTCCATTTATGCTCCAATCCAAGCCTTTATTCACCTATAATCACAGGAAAGCTTGTGTAGATCTCTATACCAACATAATAAGTGAATGTGCTCATATATGCTTCAAACTAATATCCATGTACATATAAGAAGGGGAATAACTAACTAAAAACGTGCCTAAAAAAATGCCATATTTTATACTATCAAAATACCCGATACTTGTCTCTTGCTTGTCCCCAAGCAAGATTTTCAAAATCTAGAACACAAGGTAGGAATAAAATATGAATGCAAAATAAGGAAAAATAATCAAATCTTTTTGGCATTGTGCTTCTATTCAATAGATCACTCTCAAATCTTGATTCATGTTTCCTTGAAACCTCTATGTACACAAAAGGAATCATGTCATGCAAAAGAAACATCATATATCGCAAAAGCTCCAAGACAAACATCATAATCTAAATTTATGTCAAAAACCAATCATGTGTAAATCTGATTTAGATCACTAAGCCAAACAGCAACCAAAAGATCTTAAGGACTTTCAAGTAAAGGTCAAGAACCGCGAACGGTTAGGACTTTTAAGAGGTAATGTGGTGCAATATTTGGGAAAAAGGAACTACACAACACAAGCTTGAAGAACATTGCTTCCCAAACATGCTTTGCAAGCAAACTTTTCTTTTACTTTACTTTTTGGAAGTATGGACAGCGGTGCACAAAAACCGAAGCCTAGGAGATCGGCGATTCTTAATTTTCGAGATTCCTCAAACCCTTGATGCACATATCATATTCCGTTAGGACTATCGTTCATTCGGACTTTGGCAAGACACAAACACTAGGATATGTGAATGGTGCCGAGTTACTGATCCTCATGTTCAACGTCCCCAAACTTAATTTTCTATACTTTGAATGAACACTTTCCATGGCCCTCCCACATCAATTATGCCATACATTACACACTTCCTAATTCCCGGATAGGTAGAGGAGGCAACATTTTTATTGAGGAGCTAAATGGATTAAGAAGAAGCAAGAAAAATCAAACAATATACTCAATTTTCATTCCTCAACATGATATTAGATAAGAGTTTTTACATTATGAAACTTGTAATAAGATCAAACAATATACTCAATTTCTCCACAATTCACAACTCAAGTCAAACACATAAATGTCATCAAAAATTCATTCCACAAGAATAATGATCATTGAGGTCTTTTCCAACTCAAATCAAACTTGTAACGCCCAATCCTTCCTTGTTCTAGACACCGTTTTCTCCAGAATTCCCTTGATTTCTCTAATGGAAATGTCCACTTGCCTACTTGTTTGCGGATGGTAAGGGGTGGCAATATTGTGAGTCACCCCATACTTAGCTAGTAGAGCATTCAATCGACGGGTTATGAAGTGTGATCCCCCGTCACTAATGATGCTTCGGGCCAAACCTTGGGAAAATAGTTCGATTAAAGAACTTTACAACCACCATCACATCATTAGTTGGAGAAGCAATAGCTTCAACCCATCTTGAAACATAATCTACAACTAGAAGTATGTATTGATTACCACAAAATGATGAGAATGGTCCTATGAAGTCAACTCCCCAAACGTCAAAGATCTCCACTTCTTGGATGTTGTTTAGAGGCAATTCAATCCTTGACCGAAGGTATTTCTATGGTCGTCTATACCCAATCAAAAGTAAATCCCGACTTAGCACTAAGAACAAGTATAGTGATTAAGTAAGGGTCGAACCCAATAGAGTTAAGGTGTTTTAGATGCAATTATCGATTATAGTGACAAGTAACACAAAGGGGGGGGGGTTTGGTTGAATTGATGCACAAAAACTTATGAAAACGATTAATGCGACATGTAAGGCAATGATGGGTGAATCTACACTAGGTTGATTCTAAACATGCAATTGCTACTTTGGTGAGTTCCTTTTACAAGTTTTCAAGTAATCTCCCGTCTCGATCGTATATATGTGTTGAGCCAACCGGCATCAACACAACTTAACAGGTTAAAGTTCCGTAAACCTACAAGAACAAATAACAAGTTAGCTTTCAAACAAAGACTAAGGGATATAAAGAGAAGATTAAAACCGTTAAACTTATCTTTATATTTGTGTTCCTTTTCTTTAAGTAATCACAACCCGTTATTACTTAAAGTTGCTACTTGATTAAAGACCCGAACCCGGAACCTATTAATCCTAGTTGTTTACATGCACTTTAGAACCTAAGGTGATCAATCTCAAACAATAGTAAACATGCAATTTAGACAATGGAGATCAAGGAAACACAAAGTATTACTGAATGAAAAACTTAGATTATAAAGAACTAACAACCAAGGTAACAATGCAGCTTCAAACCAACCAAATGTAGCAAAGGAAGTTAGCAACTCATTACAAGGAAGCAAGACAATCTAAGTGGATAATTTGTTGACTAACAAGTTGATAAGATGGATGATTCTAGCAATCAACCAAGCACTATTTATACTACAAAAGGCACTAAATAGGAGTAAATGGCCGGCCCAAAACAACCACCTTTAATTCCATAAAGGTGGTGTAAACAGCCGGAGTAAAGCTTCTGGCGTTAAACCGCAGGGGCGGCCTTCAGGAACCGTAGGGGCGGTTTAGGCAGAATCGGTTGATCTTCTTCAGAACCGCTGGGGCGGATGATAGATGATGGAATCACTATCAATTAGGGTAGTTTTTAGAGTCTTTTTATTGCATTAGTGTTGGTTTATGCTGCTAACTCCTTGGTCCAGAAGAAGAAGATCAAAAGAAGCTAAAGAAGGAGTTACAAGCACTTAGGAGTGAAGATCGATCACGAAGCAAAGCTTCTGTTGCCTCACCGCCCCTACGCGTCCTTGTAGCCGCCTTTGCGGATGACGTTTCCACTGGAACGCTCCCTGCGCCTTCACCAACGCCGGCCATGAAGTGTGTCACCGCCCCAGCGCCACTCCTTGGCGCCCCTACGGTGACCTGCCCTGAAGATATGAAGACCAGCTCCCCTGCGTCTCACACTGCGCCCCTGCCTGCGCCCCAACTTGGGAGCTGGAAGACGAAGATGCTATGTCGACGCCCCGGCGGCTTGACATCAAAAACGTCAGGAAGGCGAAAGGTCACACGTTGAAGTGTATTAAAGATCCGCCCCAGCGTAGTTGTGTAGCCACCCATAGCGGTTCTGAAGAAGATCAACCGATTCTGCCTAAACCGTCCATGCGGTTCCTGAATGCCGCCCCTGCAGTTTAACGCCAGAAGCTTTACTCCGGCTGTTTACACCACCTTTATGGCATTTAAGGTGGCTGTTTTAGGCCGGCTATTTACTCCTAATTAAGTGTCTTTTGTAGTATAAATAGTCCATGGCGGATTGCTAGAATCATCCATGCTTTTCCTCACAAAATCCATTTTAGACTTGAGCTTTCCATTGTAATGAATTGCTAACTCCCTTGCTACATTAGGTTAGTTTGAAGCTGCTTTGTTGCTTTGATTGTAAGTTCTTTTTAATCTAAGTTTTCAATCAGTAATACTTTCTGTTTCCTTCATCTCAATTGTCTAATTGCATGTTTACTATTGCTTGAGATTGATCACCTTAGGTTCTAAAGTGCATGCAAACAACTAGGATTAATAGGTTCCGGGTTCGGGTCTTTAATCTAGTAGCAACTTTAAGTAATAACGGGTTGTGATTACTTAAAGAAAAGGAACACAAATATAAAGATAAGTTTAACGGTTTTAATCTTCTTGTCTTTGTTTGAAAGTTAACCTGTTATTTGTTCTTGTAGGTTTACAGAACTTTAATAGGTTAAGTTGTGTTGATGCCGGTTGGCTTAACACATATATACGATCAAGACGGGAGATTACTTGGAAACTTGTAAAAGGAACTCACCAAAGTAGCAATTGCATGCTTAGAATTAACCTAGTGTAGATTCATCCATTATTGTCTTATTTGTCACATTAATCGTTTTCATAAGTTTTTGTGCATCAATTCAACCAATCCCCTCTCCCTTTGTGTCACTTGTCATTATAATCGATAATTGCATCTAAAACACCTTAACTCTCTTGTGTTCGACCCTTACTTAATCACTATACTTGTTCTTAGTGCTAAGTCGGGATTTACTTTTGATTGGGTATAGACTACCATAGAAATACCTTCGGTCAAATTTTGGCGCCGTTGCCGGGGAGTTTTAGTGTATTATTGATTATTGGTTTGAACCATTTTTATGGTTCAAACCCGTGATACTAATTCCGGCTTTGCTTCTTTGATCCAGAAATTGAGAGAATGCACATCCGGCAACGAAGACAACAACAACTTCAACAAGAGATGACTGACCGTACTCTTCGTCAACTTACGCAGCCCACCTTGGCTCAAAACCCTCTTGCGGTCACTATACCGACACTAGGGGAAGGAGTCATATTTGAGCTCAAGTCGGGCCTCATTCACTTGATTCCATCCTTCCATGGGCTAAGTGGTGAAGACCCCATCAAGCACCTTGGGAAGTTCCACACCGTTTGTATGAGCATGAAGCCGGCCAACATTACCGAAGAATAGATGAAGATGAGGGCATTCGGCTTCACACTCAAAGATTCGGCGGATGATTGGTATTACCACCTTCCATCCGGGAGTATTGACACTTGGGAGAACCTTCACAAAGCGTTCTTGGAGAAATACTTTCCAGCTAAAAAGGCCAATACCTTGAAGAAAGCTATAAGCAACATCGAGCAAGAGGCAACCGAAACTCTCTACGAGTACTTCGAGAGGTTTGCACGCCTCCGATCCAGCTGTCCTTTTCACGGATATTTAACTCAAGATCTAGTCTTGTACTTGTACAATGGCTTGCTAGACAATGAAAGGAGGATCGTCGATGCGGCTTGCGGAGGTAATATTCTTAACTCTTCTCCTAACCTTGCTCTAGAAAAGATACACGAACTAGCGGAAGGTACTCGGAACTTTGGAAGGACCCCGGCTAAGAAAGGAGTTCATGCCGTGAGTTCCGGGAAGAGCGAGATATCCACCGAGCTGGCGGAATTGAAAAAAATGGTGAAGAGGCTAAGACTTATGGGAACACCGCAACAGCTCAAAGCTTGTGGAGTTTGTGCTGACCCATATCATCCAACGGACATGTGTACACAAGTTCAAGATGACGATGCTGAAGTGAACGCAATGGGCTATGGACAACCACAACAGCAAACACCTAGAAACGATCCCTATGTACAGAATTTCATGTCAAATTGGCGTGACGAACAGAATTTTCGTTGGAGGGATCAACAAAACCAACAACAACAGCCCCGCCAAGGTAACTATCACTCAATTGAAGATATGTTGCAGGTTTTGACTAAACACTTTGCTACTCATGTCCAAACAACAGAATCTAGCATCAAAAACCTTGAGAAACAGGTTGGTCAAATGGCGGAAGCCATTACAAAAATTGAAACCATGACCTCCGGCGGATTACCCTCTCAAACGGTTATAAACCCAAAGGTGATGTTGGAAGAGGCTCAATCATAGAGGAAGAGTCTCTACATCGAGCCAACGACGTAAAACAAAGGCGCTGCTCGGGAGGCAACCCGAAGAAATAAAAAGAAGAGGTTCTGTCAAGAAGACCGCCCCTGCGGCTCTAAACCCCGCCCCTGCGGTGACACCCCTGGCCAGCGCCACCCCCGGCGCTAGGCTTGCGTCTGCTCACGTACGTCACCTCCCCCGTGGTGCCAACCCTACGCCCCTGCGGCGGCCACCCTTGACACGCACCGTCAGCTCCGCCCCCGGCGCTGAGGCTGCGTACCGCTTCTCTCTTGTCACCGCCCCACGGCGACATACACCGCCCCTGCGGTACAGTTAAGGAAAGAAAAAAAATACACTTCCCAAAAATAACCTACATCTACCGCCCTCTCCACTCCTTCTCCATTCACTCTTCAAAACCTAGCCGCCTCACCTCCCACGCCCTTGCGCCCTCCAGAAACTCATCGCCACCACCTAGTCGCGCCCCTGTGCCACCTCCGGCAACCCTAGTGTCGCCACCCCCTTACCAACACGAAACATCTCCACCACACACAACCCTTCCATTCTCGCTCGACTGCTCCACCTCCGGCGACAACTGCAACAACAGAAGAAAACACCGGAAAAGCCCCCATCCCCACCACCTTCGTCGATAGACCAAATCGCCTTCTACTCTTCGCCCGCACCTGCGCCTGCAAGCTCCCGCCCCTGCGTCAAACCGCACCTGCGCCTCTTCCAGCCGCCCCTGCGGATATTACGACAGAAGGTTCGTCTTTTGATCAGATTACTGAACTTTCTAACTCTTCTACTTGATCAATTGCAAGAGAAGGAACCACAAAGGAAATACAAGTTGACGGAAGGTGAGAAGGATCGGTATAGGATTGCTCAAAGCCGGGAGGTTCATGCAACCCGGTTCCTTGATGTTTCCACCTTGGAAAATCTAGGGATGTTGTAAAGTATGCAGGAATTTCTAAACAAAGTCAGATTGGGTGATTTTCTGATAAAGAACGGTCCAACACACCCCGACCTCAGCAGACAGTTTATAGCCACATTCAAAATGGAGACGGAACACCAATTGTGTGTTGGGCTTTCATTCAAGTACAACAAGAGGAAATACACATTGGGTTACACCCAAATACAAGAGGCATTAGGGGTGACCATAGCAGCTTCTGATGACTGGATGGAACCCATTCCAACGCCTGACTTGTTGGAATTTTGGGAGGTCGCCACTAGGTAAGAGTTTCATGCAGGAGGTGAGTACTCCAACAAATTCACTCACCCTGTTTGAGGCTCATCTCAAAGGTCTTCATGAGTGTCTTCTGTGGACACAAGGAGGAGAATAAGGTCGCTCTTAAGGACCTTCCATTGATATATTCTTGCCTCTTCATGAATGATTGGGTGCCGGATTGGGCATATCTCTTCCTTACCGCTCTTAAGCGGATTAGGAAGAATGAGCCTCGGGACATCGTTGGAGGTGGGATCATATCATTATTAGCTGCACAGGTGATGGATCTTCCTCCATTGGAAGAGGGTATGGAGGCACCATTATACATTGAAGGATTATTGAGTAGGTGCACGCTCCTCAAGAGAGACGGGGAGTATCGTTTTTGGCTCTCTTTAGCAGATGAGAGTCACATCACATACCTCCCTCGACGACTCCCATTGGGAGACGAGCTCGCGAATCTGTATATACCGGCTGACCCAGTCCCTCCGAGATGGCCTCAGGTTGATATTGTTGGGAGGTACGCAGCCGGCTCTAGCAGGGCCCACACCACTGATGAGGAGATGCCGACGGCGGGACACGACAGTCACACCATGGAGAGTCTACAGGCTCAGATGGCAGCTTTGACTACACAGCACCAGGCATGGCAGACCGAGTACCAGCGGTCCATGCTTGAGCAGCAGCAGGCGTGGCAGTCCAGCTTCGCTTTCACAATGACCACTCACTTTGACCGCCGTCATGATGCTTGGCAGGCGGCTCATCAGCAGTAGTTGGAGACTCAGCAGCTAGCTTGGTAAGCTAGCAATGAGACTTCATTTAGAGAGAGGATGGAGGCTCAAGAGGACCGTATTGACACCCTTCACCGCCGGCAGGAGCACTTCTTCCGCCACTTACCCTACCCAACGGAAGAGGGTCCTGGTGGTCCATCCGGACCACCCCAGTGAGGGGTACATTTCTTTCCCTTCTCCCACATTTATCTTTTACTCATTTCCACTTTGAGGGCAAAGTGTACTTCAAGTATGGGGGAGGGATATTTCATTGCTTGTACAATTCATTGAGTTGTTTTTGGCATTTGTTTTTGCATTGTTGAATTCAGTTTCATTCGATAAAAAAAAAAGATAAACCCAAAGAAAGTGAAAAAAAAGGCATGAAAATCCTTGGATAAACCGAAAACCCGAAAGGGCGGTGTAGGTAAAAAGAAAGTAGTCCGACCAACCTTAGGTTGGTGCAAAATTGGACTTGAGGGATGTGAGTTTAAGTGAGAAGAGAAGAAGAGTGGCAAGGTGAAAACCCAAAAGGGCGCCTTGGCAAGATGAGCGACACCGAGTGTAGGTTTCCCTTCCGGTGTTTTTGGCGACATAAGAAGGGGAGTCATAAGGAGGTTGTCCGGGTAGGCCACTCTTGGAGCGATAAGGATGGTAGAATCTCTTTTTCTCACATTTCCTCTCTTTTCCTTCTTCTTTGAGACTTACCCGGTGATGAGACCTTAGGAACGGACTAGTGGACCATGAGACCTACCCGGTGATTGATCCCAATCTAGAAACACTCACTCCCAACACACTATAGTTGATCCAAGGAATGATTAGATAGCTTGAGTACTATGCCATAACCGGAATTTCTAACCCCTAGAATCCGTTTTTCTCTCTTGATTACCTATCTCGTGTTTGTGTTTGTTTATTTGCCTTGCTAGCTTAGTTATTTGTTAAATCTTGCATGATTCGTGATCTTTGATTGATCACCACAAAACCATTCCAAAAACATTGAGATTTTCATTTCTTTATTTCCTTTTTTTTAGCCTAGATGAACACTATCCGTAGTCACTATTGATTCAATTTCAACTTAGTCTTTGTGTTCGACCTCGGAATACTATCCTTACTACAAAACGACCCATACACTGTGGGTTCGCTAGGAGTTAGGAAAAATATATCGAGTTATAAATTTAATACTTTTGCGTGCATCAATTCCTAGACGTAACAAGTTTTTGGTGCCGTTGCCGGGGACTAGGTCTAGATTGAGTCATTGTTTGTGATTATTTATAGTGTAGGTCTTTCTTGTTGCTTTTGATCTTGTTTGGTTTGTGTCTTTGCATTTTCAGGACATCTCTCATCCTTTAGGTGTATACGAAGATCTCGTGGCAAGGATTTAGCTCTATTCGATCCCGAACCCGAGAAAACCCTTAAGGCTAGCTCTAAGAGCATTAGAAAGGGGAAGGAGATGGCCACCAAAGATCTTCAAGCTGAGTTGGATGAGGCTTTAGAGCTAAATAGGTTAAGAGATGAGCTCTTGGAGAATGAAAGAAGACTTGCCAATGAGAGGCAAGAAGCAACTAGGAAGGAGATTGAAGAGATTAGGCAAGCTCTTGTGCAAAGATAGCTTAATCATCAACAACCTCCACCTCCACCACAACCGCAGCCGGCGGTTAATATTCGGGTTATGCCCATTGCTATTGAGGAGCCACAAACGTTAGGGAAACGTATGGATCCGGTTCAAAGAGTGCACCGTCCGGGTGTGAACTTAGGAGATCCCGCAGCCCATGATTATGAGCTCCGCCCTCAAGCTCTACAAATGATCCGGCATAATAAGTTTGGAGGGATGGAAGGAGAGTCCCTTCATCAACATTTGATGAACTACGAGATATTGATGGAGACTCTAAGGCCGCCTAGGTTGGAGAACAACAACCATAAGCTTAAGGCTTTTTCCTTCTCACTTAAGGATAAAGCCTTGGCTTGGTACCAATCAATTCCACTAGGGCGTGTGAGTACTTGGGAGGAAATAACAACCGAGTTCTTGACTAAGTTCTTCCAACCTTCCAAGACTACCAAGCTAAGAGGGAAGATCAATGCCTTTGTAATGAAGGATAGAGAAAGCCTATTCAAGTCTTGGGAGAGGTTCAAGGACCTTCTCCTAGATTGTCCACACCATGGTATACCGAAGATTGAGCTATTGGAGATCTACTTCAAAGGACTTGATGAAGATAGCCAATTCAAGCTTCAATCTCTTTCCGGTGGGACTTTCATGGAAAAGAATGTAGATGAAGCTTGGGAGTTTGTAGAGAAACAGGTTTTGGTGATTGAAAAGTACTCCCATAGGAAGAGTGATGGGAGGAAAGCGAAAGCATATGAGGTGAGTGAAGTCACCATGAGTAATTTCAAGCTTGATGCAATAAACAATGAGTTTAAGTCTTTGAGGGAGTTGTGTACTACAACTTTGAAGAGTCAAGCAAGCCTTCAAGTGCAATTGCAAGCAAACTTGTCTTCCAAAGAGGAAGATGTGAACTACATGGGAAGGGGAAATTACAACAACTATCAAGGCCCAAGGAACTTCAACAACAACTGGCAATTCAACAATTACCGGCCTAACCACAACCATCCCGGATTTTTCTATTCTAACCTGGATGGAGCCTTGAACCCTCCCGCTTCCAAAAGTGCAGCTCCACCAACAAAGGCTTCACAAGAACCTCAACCCGGATTTACTCAACCTCCAAAGGATAGAACCGAGATGATGTTTGAGCAATTGCTTGGGAGGTTGAGTGGTCTTGAGAGCACGTTGACTTCCATTTCTAAGGCTCAAAAGGTGTTGGAAGCACAAGTGTTCCAAAAGGCGGGTGAAGCTCATAGAGATCCTGGAAAGTTTCCCGGAAGAACCGAAGATAACCCAAGAGGCCAAGTTTTGGCCATCACAACAAGGAGTGGGCTAAGCATGAAGGATCCCTTGCCTAAGGGAAATGATAAGGGGAAACAAGTGGTGATAGAAGAAGAGACATTACAAGAAGATGGAGGCAAGAGTAAGGATGATGAGCCAATGTATGTGGCACCACCTCCATACAAGCCACCACTACCAGTCCCACAATCACGAGCAAGAGCTCGCTTGGACAAACACTTCGGTAAATTCCTTGAACTTATGTCTAAATTGCATATTAACATTCCGTTCATGGATGCAATTCTAGGTATGCCGGCATATGGCAAGTTCTTGAAGGAAATACTCTCCAACAAAAGGAAGTTGGAGGAGTATGAGAAAGTGAGGATGACAAAGAGGTCCTTGGAATTGAACCAAACCATGAAGGAGGAGATGCCTCCTAAGCTAAGAGATCCAGGATCCTTTTGTGTGCCAATTGGAGTGGGAGAACTGAAGTATGAAGCCCTATGTGATCTTGGGGCAAGTGTAAACATTATCCCGCTTGCACTTTGCAACAAGGTTGGGCTGGGAGAGCCAAAGCCGGTCAAGATGACCCTTTATATGGCGGACCGTTCAATCACTCACCCCGTTGGAATCTTGGAGGATATACCGGTGCAACTCGGGAAGTTCTATGTGCCGATTGATTTTGTTGTCTTGGACATCCCGGCGGACTATCCGGTTCCTATCATCTTGGGGAGACCTTTCTTAGCTACTTCCGGATGTTTGGTGGATTGTAAGAATGTAATTCTCTCTTTCAACATTGGAGAAGAGAATATCAAGTTCAAGCTGTCCACAATGTTGAAGGGGCAAGCCCTTGGTGAAGATGTGTTCAACATTGTCGAGCAAGAGGATTATAAAGAAGTTGTGAGCTCGATCTTCATCAAGGACCCCTTGGATAAGGTTATTAGCTTGATTTTGATGGAGGAAGGAGTTGAGTGAAGGATACTTGGTCCTTCTCTTCAACTCAAGGCTGCGGCTCTTCCCCGGAAAGCTAAAATAAAGATGGACCGGTCCTTATGTGGTGAAGAAGATCTTTCCCCATGGAGCGGTTGAGATAGGAGGGGAGCATTGTGGAGACTTTAAGGTGAATGGGCACCGGTTGAAGAGGTATATCCCGGGAGCTCCGGTGGACATGATTGCCCCACTTCACCTTGAGTAGAACGCCCCCGAGTTTGGTCAAGCTAATGACCTTAAAGAAGCGCTTGGTGGGAGGCAACCCATTGGTAGACTTCTTTCCCTTTTCGTTTTCGTTTTTGCTTTCATTTTTATGTTTTTGTGTGTGTTTGGAGGTGGTGTGCTAGAATCCAAGTAGCATGGAAACCTTGCATGGCATGTGAATGATGACGATGAGCCCCTCATCAATTGTGGGTGGAGCGGACGCGGAACTTGGACGGCTAGCGTTGCCTAGCGCGGGTCCCGACGCCATAACGAACACCTTGAGCTCTCTACCATCGTTGATAGGATCATCCGCCATCACTCCATTTGAGTGATCCCAAATCCCAAAGCAAACTACTTTTACATTGTGAGGACCCTCTTTCACTCTTCTTTACTTAAAGTGCACATTGGGGACAATGTGTTTCTAAGTATGGGGTGGGGTTTTCATGATCACTTGCATGATTACCATCTAGGATAGTTTCTTTTAATCACATGTTTCATTATGCCTTGCATCGTATATACATATTTCAAAAAATCCAAAAAAAATCAGAAAATTTAAAAAAATTTTAGTACTTCTAAGCTTGGGTATGACCCTTATGATGAAATTGTCTTGTGAATTGGCTATGAATGGCCTTGTATGTTGAATAGATGAATGCATACGTGGACTTGAAGTACTTATCTTGAATCCCATGAATGATTTGTGATTATGATGCTTGCCTTGATTGGATTGAGGATTGAAAATCGAAATTGCATGCTAGTTCTTGCACATCATTTAGGAATGACGAAGGCAATTCATTTTCCTCTACTTCTCATCTTGATCATGTTGCTTGAGCACCTCAATTAATGAAAAATTTGACCTCTTTTGACCCATCCGGGAATAGGAGCATGCTTGTGTGTTGATGTGTGTGAAAAGCAAGTGTGGGGTGAAGTTGTTGATGAATAGATGTTGTGAATGAAGTGCTAAATTTGTTGTGAAAAGTGTAGAAAAAATATAGGTTTGGGGACGTTGGTTTAAATGACGAGTAACTCGGCACCATTCACATAATCGGGTGTTTGTGCCTTGCCAAAGTCAAATAAAACGATAGTCCTAACGAGCTTTGGTATGTGTGCCCGGTGTGGAGCACCTCGAAAAATAAAAAAGCCCGAGGCCCGCTAATCACCAAGGTTTCGGCTTTTGTACACCAATGCCATTGTCTCAAAAATAAGTGAATGAAAAAGAAAAAGAAAAGAAAGAAAAAAAGGAGAAAATATACACTTGTGGGAAATTGATCGAAAACGAAAATGTGGAGTTAGTTCCCTTCCCGGATTAGCATCACATGACCTAGAAAAAATCCCCACCCAATCACAACGTTTCTTAGCCTCTTCTTTCTTCCTAAGTCCTTGTGACCTATTTGCATGTGTGTAAGACTTAGTGATCTAGATTGGATATACTCTTGATCATCTTGGTTTCTTTATCTTTGCCTTTCATGCATGCTTTCTAGTTAAGTATAATTGTCTTTCCGTGGTTTCATTCATTTGGTGCATGATTGCTTGTCCATTTGTCATGAAACATGACTATAAAGGTGATCCAATATTAGAAGCACAATACCAAAAATATTTTCAGTTTTTCTTGCATTCATAAATCATGTCATCTCTTAGTCTATAGTTGGGACTTGCTCGGGGACGAACAAACCTTAAGTATGGGGTATTTTTGATAAAACGATTTATGACGTTAGTTTAGGCATTCATTTAGATAGTTTTTCCGCTCATTCATGCATGGTTTGCACTAGTTCGTGACGATTTGCACTTAATTCATGTATGTTGTCGAGATAGACATCTATACGGACTTTTGCATATTTTGTAGGTATTTTGGGAGCTTTTGGAGCTTAATCGATACGTTCGAGGATCGTTTCTCGTGATGACACACTTCCGGACCCATTGGGAAGCAAGTTAGAAGCAAAGGAGAACACATGGGACCTTGTTGGTGCATGTCTTGCACCAAATCGTGGCTTCATGATCCATAGAAGTATAAATCACCAACACCACGGCCATTGGGACTTCCACGGGCGTGGAAATAGGTCGTGGTTCTCCCTGTACAGCTGCGAAAGCTGTCTCACGATCTCCATAACCGACCTTTGCCCTTGATGGTGTATAAAAGGTGGTCTTGCAGGCTGTTGAGGGCAGACCCCATCACTCCATTCTCTCTCACACTCTTACCTCACATATATTCTCTCATTGGAAGATTGGATTGGAGATTCTTTGAGGAGAAGAAAGGTTTCCATTGGAGAAGAAGAGAAGAACGCACCATTCTTAGTTTTTCATAGTTTTTAGAGAGATATTGGAGCAACTTGTTGGAAACGTTTGCAAGGGTTTGTAAGGAACGATTTGAACCTTCTTTTGAAGGGTTGTAAGTCTTACTTAAACTCATTTTCAACTTGGATTTCTTTGTTCTACTTGTTCATCTCTATTTCACTTCATTTACTTGCCATGGAAACCTTGATTGTATGCTTGATGAGTTTGATTGTGATGATGCATGTTGTTGGCTAAGTAGATGTAATTCTAGGGTAAGGAAACGATGGTTATGACTTGGACTATGATAGGATAGACTTAAACGTACCTTTGGATGCTTTTTTTGCTCGAACCTAGCCTCTGTTCAAAATCACGGTCTCTTCTAAGGGGTTCCACGGCCGTGGACTTGATGAACTGCCCCTGATTTCGTCTGACTTGCTTGTATTGATAAATATAAGTGTTAGGTTGTTAGATTGTTGAAATCCTAGTGTTTATTGAGCTAGATCAGTCCTAGGGTGACCTAGTGTTAGCAACTAATTGTGAGAAGAGACCTATCCGGTGATTCTTGCCTTTAGATACCGAAGATGATGAACTCTAGGTAGTAGTGAGCCTCATAAGCCGCTATTGGATTGAGTGTGCTAGGATTGATATTTAGGACTTGCCTTCCCGAGACTTACCCGGTGATGAGACCTTAGGAACGGACTAGTGGACCATGAGACCTACCCGGTGATAGATCCCAATCCAGAAACACTCACTCCCAACATACTATAGTTGATCCAAGGAATGATTAGATAGCTTGAGTCCTATGCCATAACCGGAATTTCTAACCCCTAGAATCCGCTTTTCTCTCTTTATTACCTATCTCGTGTTTGTATTTGTTTATTTGCCTTGCTAGCTTAGTTATTTGTTAAATCTTGCATGATTCGTGATCTTTGATTGATCACCACAAAACCAATCCAAAAACATTGAGATTTTCATTTCTTTATTTCCTTTTTTTTAGCCTAGATGAACACTATCCGTAGTCACTATTGATTCAATTTCACCTTAGTCTTTGTGTTCGACCTCGGAATACTATCCTTCTTACAAAATGACTCATACACTGTGGGTTCGCTAGGAGTTAGGAAAAATATATCGAGTTATAAATTTAAGACTTTTGCGTGCATCAATTCCTAGACGTAACAATAGCAATGAAAAGCATGAAGGTAATAGCACAACCACACATCAACATCTCAAACATGCACTGCCACACACATTCATTTATTATCTTTCATTACGTTATTCCATTACTAATTCAACTTCTTTTGTAACACGAGGAGCCTCAATAACCCGGTCCCATCCAACTTAACACAAGAGTTTTGCATGGGGGTGTCCTTCACTCGTCCCCTCCTGTGAGATCATCTTCAGGGCACCTCCTCCTAACCAACAGGCGGAGACCGGCGGTTGCCACCCGTTATACTACACTTGAGCCATATAAATGTAATGAATGGTCATCCTCATCCGGTTTAGGTTATAAATGCACAATCATATGTACACACACAACCATCACAATCATACAATCCACAACTGCACGCTAAGTAAGTCTTGTGAACTTACCTGATATACTCGTAACCTGTACCACGTCACAGCTTCCCCTTCGGGATAGCAAGGCACACACAATCACATACTGCAAAGGTTAGGAGACTCGTCTCACTAACCACAACCAACCTATATCTCAAATCTAAACCTCAGATCCACAACACATTCATAAATGCCTAAGGCATATCCTCAACATAACATCTCATCATACTCGTATACATACTAATCCTTAAAGCCATAACCGATATCTATAACATCATCATGATCCTCAAATCATTCTGACACCTAGCATGCATCTAATTAGTATTCCTAAATCTCAAATTTAATCCTAATTTAATTAATTAACCTTTAATTAATTAATTAAATTTCACTAGAATAGCGTTTTGCCCGCAGGCCATTTCTAAACCCACCTATCATAAGATTTCATCAACAAACAACCCATAAACACCAGAATAATATAATGATCATAATGGAATTTCTAATTATCCATTTTGAAAAGCCTAAGGTCGATTTAGGCTAAATCGCAGTTTGGAAAACGAATAAATTCATAACTTATTCGTTACTAACCCGATTGACGATCTGAAAGAAGATCCGGAATCACAATGACGCAGGCTACGCATGTACAACATCAAATTCACCGGAAACTGAGCGACGGAACTGTCCTGATGACATATATGCTCGACCACGTCTTCATCTGCTGGGAAATGCAGAAACTCGGTACCGATATGAAGAGAATGAAGAGAGGAATCCAAAAACTCAAACGGAATTGAAATCGGATTAGAAACGAAGAGTAGATCCGAGTTTGAAGTTTGAGAGAAATCAGAGCTTTTACGAGGAAACGTGAAAGGAAATGAATTAATAAACGATTTTCCGCTATTTATAATGAAGTCGATAATTATCCTTTAGCGAAGTCGATAATTATCCTTTTATAGATCCAATGGCGGGTTGAACCCCCTTCTCCTAACTTCTCGAAATTGGAATAATAGATCTTCAATATTGTAGGGATAATTATTCCACAATTGCCTCGAAAAACGTGTATTTCTAAGCCGTCTTTCTTAGCCGTTAAGAAACGAAATAGCGACTCTTTTGTCCGTTTTGCCTTTCCATGTTATTTCATATCTAGGACATGTCCGATGTCCTGATCATTTCTCTCAACTGCATTTTTATTAATTGGAGCTCCCAAATGTTCCAAGTAATACCGGAGGGTAAAAATAATTATCCGGGGGAAAAAGTGAAAATTTCACCATAAGCCCAAAATTATGCCAGGAACATAGGACTTATACTCAACACTTACGCAATCTTCGCGAGTTATATGTCAATTACTATCACTGATTAAGTTAATCAACATTAATTAGAATTCGGAAATCCTAGCTATTACATCACACACCCCTTAAGAAAAAGTTTCGTCTCGAAACTTGAACAATTCCCAAATCCTCTCGGACCCATACGCCGAGGTATAGACACTCTCTCTATCGGAGGTACCACATCTCCGTTCAAACGTATCAACCTATAACACTCTATAACCTCAAAACACGGCATGGAGGAATCACCAACTCCAGCAACAAGATCATAACGCTATCCAAAGGGGTAGAGGAAAAATCATCTCTAGCCAACTACTAACCACGTCACAAGGCATGGAGGAAAGCCGTCTCCATCCAATCATACTCGTAACACAACTATGTGGAGGAAAACCATCTCCACTCACACTATGTCCATCAAAGATAGCATGGAGGAAAGAACCATCTCCTGCTAATCCTAAGACATACACCGTAGCATGGAGGAAAGAATCATCTTCAGCTATACCTATCTCGTACTAGCAAACAAGATCTAACAGATCATATGCACAACTCACAGCTAGCACGAAAACACAACATATCACATAAGCACATAGCATAACATACACTCACTAAGATAGCACCAAAATCTAATCGTGGATCCTACAGGTGCGCCTGTTCCGGCATAAAAATCTGGATAGTTCCCCTGGATACTATCCTCAGTCTCCCGCGTAGCCTCATCATAGGAATATTCTTCGAATGTTGGCGTCTCACACCTCTCTGCCTAGAACCGCAAAAGTTTGTTCTACAAAAGTGTGATCCAGCTCAACCACTAGATCATCATGACTCACAATGTGCCTCAGATCTGGTATGTACTTCCTCAGCTGATCTGTGCACTGCTCTAACTTCGATGGCAAAGCTAATCTGTGCACTGCTCTTCCAACTCTATCCAGTATCTCGAAAGGACCGACCTATCGGGGACTCAACTTTCCCTTTATTCCATAACGTCTGACGCCTCACGTCGGAGATACTCTCAACCAGACATGAACTCCTCCCCTGAACTCTAGAGGTCGACGCCTCCAATCAGCATACTACTTCTGGCGACTCTGTGCAGCCATCATCCTTTCTCTGATTAACGTTACTCGAGCTATATCATCCTGAATCTGCTCTGGCGCTAACCCACTGGTACTGCTAGGGTCCTCCCCGCATAAAGGTGTATGACACCTATGTCTACACAATGCCTCATAGGGACCATCCGTATAGATGCATGCCAACGGTCGTGGTATAAAAATTCAACGAGTGGGAGATAATTAGATCGTCCCTGTTCCCAATCCATCCCACAAGCTCGCAACATGTTCTCTACGGTCAGGAGGGTCCTCTCAGACTGACCGTCTATCTGAGGTAAATCTCAATCATGAAGTGTAGACGCGTTCCCCAAGCAGCCTGAACTTGCTACCAAAGCCTCAAACTAACCCGTCTACTACAATCATAGTCGATTGTCCCCGGTACACTTATGGAGTCCCACCATCTGTCTAGTGTACTCCTTTGTTATTTTATTCACTGGCCACGTCTCTCAGTAGAGATGGAACGTGTCGACTTCGTAAATCTGTTACCAATAATCTAGATAACACCAAATCTCTTACTAGGTCTCAATCCCATCACAAGTCCATAGAAAGGTCCTCACACTTCCACTACAGCACTGGTAGTGGATGAGCTCATCTCCAGGTCAGTAACAATTTAACCTGATCTACTACTTCAGGGTACCTCTTATTCGTACATGGATTTACTAAAGAAGGTGTACTATGGTTGTACTGTAATCTTCTCCACTCAACTTCGCATAAGCGGTTATACAGACGTAGTTGCGGCACCTCATACTCCTTCTGTTCCGTTAAAGAACTATGGTGTCTCGCCATGAGACTTCCTTCAATCAAATTCCCTCAGGGTCAGGCAAGTCCCCTGCTTTTGTTGGACCTCATCCAACAAATCAGGTAGAACCCCTAAAACATGAAACTAACGTCCTTATCAACAGTTGTAGGTCAAACTCTAACCAAACTAGATCATTCTGCAACCGAGGATGTACAGAAATTCCAACAATCGCCTTCTCTCGAGGCGTCTTCTAGTTCAAGGTGTCAGTTACCACATTCTCCTTGCCAGAATGGTACCAAACTTCACGATCAAACTCCTTAATCAACTCCAGTCAACGACGCTGGCGGTTATTCAGCTTATGTTGCATAAAAATATGCTTCAAACTCTTATTATCGGTGTGAATCTAACATGAAATATCACACCGATATTGCCTTCAAATGTGGACACTTGAACTACCACTACTAACTCAAAATCATGAGTCGGGCAGTTCTCCTCAAACGTTCTCAGCACCGTAGTCACGTGATTCCCAAAATCTTCTCATTATCACCGAATAGAAGCAGAGTTCAAATGATTCCTCTACTCTTCAGAACTCCGACATACTCCTTCAACCACACACTTATGGTGGTCTTCCTCATAAGACTCGTAATTGGATGCACAATCACATAGAATCCTTCCTCAAAGCGTTGGTAGTAATCGGTTGGGCCGAGAACTGCGCATTCCCTTAATGTTCAGCAGCATCATCCACAAGGCATCATACTCACTCCTCGTCACATCAACTATGATCCCGCTGGCAGAACAACATGACCTTGAAGGTTACTTCTGGCATCTCAATTCACATTTAGGGAGCATAGCACATTGGCTTTAATCCCTCAGATTCTGCAAAACTGTCCTCAAATAACCGGTAAGTTCCTCTCCGTTCTGAGAGTACACCAAACGTCATCAATAAGGTCTACCACCAACTGATCAAGGAAGTAGATGAAGACACTGTTCATTAACTCCTATAACGACTACTAAACGTTCCTAAACTCAGATGACAACACTACATCTCGTAATGTCCATAACGGGTATGGAATGTTGTCTTATGCCCTCGCTGCTCTCTCATCCTTAGCTGATGATATCCTAAGCATACGGAAATCTTAAAAACAAAATTTATTCTCTTAGTTGATCCAACAAGTCGTCCATGCGTAGCAATGAATGTGCTAGGGCGAACGGAGCCCGTCTCAAACCACTCTTCAAATTGCTTCTTTAATTTCTAACAACTCAACAAGCCATATACCTCATAGGCCTTCTCTCAACCAGTCTCTTACCATACTTCAATACAATATCAAAGTCCTCATTCCGCTGGGGCGATAGATTAGACGGTCAGTAACACGTCTATAAGATCATATACCACTGGAATACTCTTCAGTGTGGAACTATATCTTTCCTTCATGGCACAACATTAAAAAAACATCACCCTCTGGTGTTATCAACCTCGCTGCTCATACGGCACTAAAGACAACTCACCTCCTCAAAGGTCATAACCTAGGAAAACCTATACTTAGTCAATCTCAATAGAGACTATAATACTCCTCCTACTACTATCTAAACTAACATGATATCTATTCGTCCACCACACACATAAAGACCTTCTCATGCACCTAAGGCATGATAAAGAAGTCTTCAAGCCATACACAAGTCACTGAACAAAGGGAACAACCACATATCTCGCGGGTACCTAAGACCCGTAACTCGTAATCCTATAAAGGAATATCTATCTTCTACTGTATCCACAGTTCACTATTAACACATGCATCGAAAGACAAGAGGTGCATAGCACTCACAACAAACAAAACTCCACTAGGTAAACCATTAACAAGAATGGTACCTGTAACAGCTAACGCCCGAAGCTCTACTACATATCATTACTCAATCTCAGACATATGCTCCTCATGTATCACTGAGGTCATCGCCATAGCCTCCAATTCCACTCTTTCTGCATTGGAAAGAGGAAGGTCTTGATGAGAAGAAACACTACCTTGCTGACCAAAAGGGGCCAGATGGCCTAGTTCAGCACAGGTGAAGCACGCTTTCGGTGCCATGGGGCACTCAGAGCGCACATGATCTGGATAACCATAGTTGAGACATATACGTCTCATCCCTACCACTAGTACGAGTGGCTCCTCTACATTGCCCAACTCATAGGCTCTATCTTGAGCTCTTCTTGTATCAGTGGTTCTCCTACCACGACCCTTACCTCTACTCAGCCTAGGAATGGATTCCTGAGTAGGCGAATGATTTGGGATTCTCTGCTTCCCCTCGTCTGCTGCTGAGGTGTCTTATAACCACCTCCCATCACACTAGCAGAAATAAAACTCTGTCGTGATACCACTCTAGTTTGCTTACAGAAGACAGTTCTATGACCCTGTCTACCACAGGTAAAGCAAGTCACTAGCGATCATGGACACTATGGTCCTACATGTCCAGGCTTCCCACAATTGTAACAAATCCTCGGTTCACCTGAAGTCCGTGTGAAACGAGAAGTACTCAAACGTCCACAAATCGGGCTTGGTTTGCAACCTGAATATCCAACCTCGTCTTCTGCTAATTAAACCCCTTGTTTCTTCTTTAATCTAGAAGCTTTAGTTGATCTCACAGATGTTGGTAAATTCGGTGTAGATCTACCCGCTATTTCCGCCTCATATACTTGCTGCATATACTCTTGAAACTCGAATCTACTCATGGAGACACGATCAGCCTCTTCAAACTCGTTCTCTGCCATAGGCAACACAACAGCGGATACTGTCCCTGACTTGGCGCTACTGAAGGAAAAGGTGGCGTATCCCTATCTCGTCCCACTACACATACTGCTCTAGTCTGAGCCATCTGTAGAATATACGCCCCTAAACTTATTCCACTGTTGGAATAATAGATCTTGAATATTGTAGGGATAATTATTCCACAATTGCCTCGGAAAACGTGTATTCCTAAGCCGTCTTTCTTAGCCGTTAAGAAACGAAATAGCGACTCTTTTGTCCGTTTTGCCTTTCAATGTTATTTCATATACATGTCCGATGTCTTGATCATTTCACTCAACTGCATTTTTATTAATTGGAGCTCCCAAATGCTCCAAATAATACCGGAGGGTAAAAATAGTTAACCGGGGGAAAAAGTGAAAATTTCACCATAAGCCCAAAATTACGCCAGGAACATAACGGTGGGACTTATACTCAACACTTACGCAATCTTCACGAGTTATATGTCAATTACTATCACTGGTTAATTAATAAACATTAATTAGAATTCGGAAATCCTAGCTATTACACGGACAACCACCGGCATGGTATGAGGAGCTACCGGAGTGGGCCACCGACCTTTCTAGGAGAGTTGGTGACTTAGAGATCCACCGGGAGACTTAGGAGACACGGAGTCGGGAGCATGATGAGATGATGAGTGACATATACCGCTAGCAGTTCAGGCGGTACTATAGGCATGATTTCCATCCGTTTCTACCACCGCCTCCTCCGCAGTGACGAGCTATGATGATTGACAGTTTCAGCCGCCCCACCACCGTCTAGTGAGTTCATTTTGCTTTTCTTCTTTTCTTTATTTCTTTTTTGAACATTGAGGACAATGTATGTTTTAAGTATGGGGTGGGCTGTGACTATTATGTGTAATAACTCTACTACATTTGCTTGCTTCTATCCATGACACTTGGCATGTTTCATTCTATAGTCAAACGTTTCGTTATTGCATTGCATGAAAAAGGCTTTGAAAAATCCATTAAAATTTGAAAAATTTTGAAAAAGTTCTTGTGCTTCTAATATTAGAGATTACTTCTATGATAGCTTTCACGTGTGGATTGAACTTTTGAGGACAATTGTATGCTTAAACGGAATTATGAATTGAAAAGAAGTTGAATGTGTTGTTTATCCTTTCTTGCAAGCTTCATAATGTGAAAGTTTTATCTAAATCATATTGAGAAATTAAGGTTGAAATCACACAATGAGTTCTTATACTTTTTTATGAGATGATTAAGGCAATTCAATTTTCTTACTTCTTTCTTTGATCGTTTAGCCCCTCAATAAAAGTAATTGCCTCCCTTACCTATCCGGGAATTTGGAGGAGTTGATATTTGGCATGTTTGATATGGGAGGGCCATGAAAGAAAAATTTTGCATTCAAAGAATAGAATAAATAGGTTTGGGGAAGTCAATCATGACGATGAGTAACTCGGCACCATTCATATAGCCGGCTGTTTGTGTATTGTCAAAGTCGGATTGAGCGATATTCCTAACGAATTATGGTATGTGCATCAAGGCTTTGAGGCATCTCGAAATTGAGAAACGCCGATCTCCTTGGCTTCGGATTTTGTGCACCTCTGTCCATCTTTCAAAAATTAAAGTCGGAAAATAATGTGAAAAAGAAAAGAGCAAAGCTCTAAGTTGATGGCGTTGCATATTTAGTGAAAAAGAGTTTGGTTATTCCTTTTCCCGGATTCATGCACCACATCCCTTACAAGTTTCCCTCCTTTCCGGATTTTAGACCTTACTTGAAAGTCCTTAAGATCAAAAGAATGTTATTTGACTTGATGATCTAAATTGAAGTTTCAGATGCTTGATTTTGACAATACTTGAAGGTTATGATGTTTGTCTTGAAGTTTAAGCGATTTATTATATTTCTTTGCCTTACATTCTTTGGTTTATGTATATGAGCGTTTTCAAGGATGAATGAAGCAAGGTTTGAGGATGATCTATTTGATTAGAAGCACATTTGTCTAAAGGATGGTTTGTTTTGAATTCGCATGCATATTTCATTCTAACTTATGTTCTAAGCTTTTGAAAACCTTGCTTGAGGACAAGCAAGTGACAAGTATAGGGTATTTTATTAGCATGAAATATAGTGATTAACTAGGCACTTATTTTGGTTGTTTTTCCCTCATTATTGTGTACATGGATAAGGTTTTGAAGCAAATGTTAGCTTGTTCATCTATTTTGCTGATATGGAAGTTTACACTAGCTTTGTGTTGATTATAGGTGAATAGGAGCTAAATCGGAGCAATTGAGAGAGAAAAGGGAGTAATCGATCATGTTCGAGGATTAGGAGATACATCCGGGAAGTTAAGGAAGGGCTAGGATGAAGAATGACACGAAACAAAAGCAACAACAAGCAATATACACTTCCACGCCCTGAATTATGGTCGTGGAGAAGATTTATTGAGTATTTGAGGGTTTTCATCTTCTATTTTTCTTAAATTGAATATTGATATCATGACAATGGTTATTGGCTAAAACCCTTTAGCAATTCTAAGGTGAAGGGTTGATAGTTGTGGCTTAGATGATGATAGATCGATCGTAATTTAATTGGACCCTGAGAGTTAGAGAAATATTGTCGACGAACCTAAATCACGGCATGTTCTTAGGTTTCCACAGCCGTGGTTCTCAAGATCTACCCGTGATTTACCTCAGTTTACGAACTTTGCTTTTACTTTAATCCAAAGTTAAAGGTTAGCTTTAACCTAGTCTTGGATCGCCTTTCCTAGGTAGTAGTGAGACTCAACATCGTCTATTTCGGTTTCGAGTGTCACAACCTTAACCGTTTGAGGTTATCTTGATCTTTGGATTACAAGTTTGGGTATTTGAGATCAATTCTGGTCCTTAGATGCGTTCTATATTGTAGCCTCAACAACCTTTATAGAGAGTTCTTTTGATTAGACACATAAGGTTTTGGAACTTCACAGTACATTACCTTGCCTTAGCATACCTTTGCAATTCTTTACTCTGTCCTTATATCTATAGTATATCTTGAATCGATTGTCACAATTGGATACCTAGATCTTTAGGGTTATTGTTTTCCCCCATATTTGCAAAGCTTTACATTTCACTTGCTTGACTACTTGAAACTGATTTTGTTTCACCAACTCCCTGTGATCAATACTCTGGAATATTTGCTAATCTACGTCGATCCGTACACTGCGGGTTCGCTTGCTTTTATTCTAGTTTTATAAATTTAAGACTTGATTGCACGCACGTTTGAGGGCGAACAACCTACAAGATGGATGAAACACAAGATTTACTAGGTATTCTTAACTTGAAAATTAACTAGTTGTTTCATGTTAGTGCTTTGTCTCTAACAACTGCTAGCAGTATTAAGCCCATCTCAGAAGATGATGGACAGGCGACTACAAAAGATGCAGAAAAGGTTATGACTCAAAGTCATAAGATTATTAAGACCATTGCCAGAAGACCCAGACATTCTGACTATCGAAGAGTTTGGGGTGGTCAAGAAATATGACAAGAATTCTACATAAAGGGGAACAAATTTATCTCTCAAAGAACGTGAACTTACTGATGCTAAGGATCGTTGGAGGGATATGTGTTTAAGAGACTACTATGGGAAAGGAAGCTCCTCCAGATGGTACAAGGAAACTTGAACTTCTCTACCTGTCATGACTGTTTACGGAAAATCTTTTTTTGTGGTTTGTGAAAATACTCTTTGGCTTTGTAATCGGATTTAAAACTCTTGTGCTTTGACTATTTTTTCTCCCTTGTTGAAAGACAAAGGGGGAGAAATGATGATCCGACATTTCGATATACTACATTCTGCATTTTTAGTTTTTATTTTCATATGCATTGTTAAACTAACAAATGCAGATATGATAAAACATTTGTGTTGTCTTCCATCAAGGGGGAGATTGAAAACTCCACCTTGTTTATAATGTCTTACAGGTGTTGATGATGGAAGACTTAACACAAATGTAGTAGTTGGATATACTAAACAATGTATTGATTATATTCTCTAGATGCTTGGTTGGTTTGAATTCAGTGTAGGTATTATCAAATGTGAAGGGCCTTGATTCAACGGCCTTGAAGTATAACTTAAGGACAAAGAAGATAGCGTTTACAAAAGGACGATCTCAAAGGCCTTGAAGTTATATAGATCCACGAAGGATTCAAATGCAAAGAAGATTTTCCAGGAAGATTTGCTCAAACAGAGAGATTTTATGGAAGATCTTTTTCAACCAAAGATTTTCTAAAATTAAAAGCGGCAAAATATCTTCTCTTTTGATTCAACAGAGGATGAGAAGATCAAGGATCTAAGGACTCGACATGTTTTCAGGAGTTAAAGATTCGCAACGTCTACCTTATCTCGAAACACGAAACGATCTTCATGGAGAAGAAGATTCATCTTCAAACGGTCATCTCTCCAATGGCTAAAAGACCTCTATATAGAAGAGTATAAATGAAGATGATGGTCGAAGAAGAAAGATACACAAGCATACACGGAAAACATCTTTACGTCTTCAAGCAACCTAAACATCTTCATTCATTGTTTTTTTTCTCTCATTTACGCAAAAGCTTTATCCCCTTAGAGAGAGAAAACACAAGAGCTCCATTGGAAGATCCAAATAGTGTTCTATTAGAGTGTGTGTTACTCTGCGAAGTAACTAGGCTATTATAGCTAGGTTGAGAGTTGGAGCTAGATCGTAGCATTGGCTATAGTGAGAGAAGAAGGGGATTTCTTCTAGTTTGTATCTAGGACTCTTTGAAGCTGATAATAGATAGTTAGATCCTAAGGCTATACCCTAGGAAGGAGAGTAGGCTATTTAGAGCCGAACTTCGTAAACATATCCTCGTGTCAATCTTTTACATTCCGCACTATATTTTACTATTGTGACTAACTTTGTTTTTGCAGGAGCACGAAGTCAAGGCTCTTGAAAGTTGTTTCAAAGTCCTTGAAATCAAACTTTCATTAAGAGCACAGATTGACATCAACGCCCTTGAAAGGAGTTTCAAGGCCTTGAGATTTGGTTTGCGAAAAGTTTTCATACGCTACTGAACCCCCCCTCCCCCCCCTTCTAGAATATCTTTTACCATATTTATTTCACCTGCCGGTTCTTTAACATCCGTCATAAAACTCTTCCAAAAAGGTTCATGTTCCTAATTTCACCAGCAAATGGTAGGATCTGCTACATAAAAGCTTGTACGGTTTGGTTCCCACCGGAATCCTACTGGTCTTCCTATTCTTCCATGGGACATAACTCAGTCTTTCGTCCCATTCTTTCCTTGATCGAGAAAACAACTTCTCGAGGATTCTAGTAGCTTCCCCATCTTCAACGTGGGGATAGTACAAGGTCCTTAGCATGCGAGGGACCCCATACTTGAACATGAAACAACTATTGGCATTGGCGTCGAAGCGCTTGCTAAATTTACTCCTTGTAATTCAAGGAGCATCTACTTCCAACAATTGTAATGGAGGTTTCATCCTCACCTTAGGAGGCTCTTTTGGAAGAGACCTCCAACTCTTCTCTGCATTCCGGGAAAAATTAGAAATTTTAATAGGAATTTCAAAGGGAGTAAGAGAAAGTACCGGATAAAGCGTTTCAAGCTTTGGGATGAGAATCATATCAAGAGGAGAGTCTGCACATTGAATCTCATCTATCTTCTCCGGTTATGCCTCAACCTGGGCCAATGGTTCAGCTATTTGGCCAAGGTGCTTTACTTCTTCCTCTTTTTCTTCTTGAAGAACTTCTAGAGAAACATCAGGTTCAATAGGAGGAATGATCAAGACTTGGAATTCTTCCTCGCTGGATAAATGATCTTCCAACATTTTATAGGATTCATAAATAGCGTTCATGTCGTTTTCCATCTTGTCCATCACTTTGAACATCTTTTCCAACATCATCTGTATCCGATCCTCGGAGGTTTGTTTTGGAGGTTGCACTTGAGGAACATAAGAGACTTGTTCTTTCTCATAAAATGTGTGAGGGGGGTTAAGCTCATCCCAATATGCGAGTTCATCCTCAATGGCCTCCTCTCTTTTTCTTTCATCTCTAAACCAATAATAGGAATACTTCTCCTCCAAATATTCATAATGGTCCGTCCTAGCAAGTTGTCTTGCTCTCCAAACTAGATCAAATGAAGGTTCATAGCGACTGACAACCATTGGAAATCCTGAAAAATACCAAACTCATAGGAAAAGATCAAATGCAAAAGCAAAAGCTTCCAAGCTAGACAACCAAATACCGAACTCGGTCTTTACCAAGTCCCCGGCAACGGCGCCAAAAACAAGTTCGCTCCAAAAGGTGTGTGCAAGCTTTAATATTTATACCAAGAATAATTGCAAATAGCAAACCCGTAGTATACGGATCAATTGTAATAAAAGCAAGAATTCCAGGGTCGAACACAAGGACTATTGTGAAACATAGATTGGTAATTCAGGTTGTCAATAACGAACACGCAACAAAGCAAAGCTATCAAAGATGATGTAATAATTAGGTAAAGAAAATGCCGATTCTAGAGATTAAAGCATCAAGTTGTGGTTCCGAATCAAGATCTCAAAAGATAACGTGGACAAAGCTGAGGATTGCAAAGGGAAGGTGTTTCTAAGGTGGGAATAGATCACTGGGTAAGTCTCACTACTCACTATCCCAAACGAAAGATCCTCTCACCGGGTAAGTCTCAAGTTACTAATGAAAGGAACTATAATCTCAAACCAACACACCACCCAAGGGAATGGAATCAACCTTTACCGGGTAAGACGCAGGCTAACTCTCAAAGATGGGATGAAGGCACACTCAAACCCCAATAAAGGATAAACCTTTATTACCTACACTCATGATCTTGGGTATACAAACAAAGGAATCATCGGGTAAGTCTCATCCTATGCTTGCGTTGAACAAGGAAAGGTATAAAAAGGATAGGATTTGGCAAACGGATACCTCAACGAAGGTAAGGATCAGGAAAGGTCTTACCTCGCTCAGTTATAACCTATCCCGGCGGAGATGTTATATGACTGACCGAGGTGTTCTACGGTTAAGGTAAAGGCTCAAGCTTTAAGGGTCCACAAGGATAAAGGCTCATTCTTTCATCGTCTTCCCCACAACTTTCAGCCAATCACCCTAGAATCGCATAAAGAACTTAGCCAACAAACATCATGATAACAATAATCAAATATATGAGAAAGGAATCAATATTCAAACAAGAAAACCTTAACAAAAATGTCTCAATAACTCAATCAAACAATCAAACAAACAATCAAACATGGTTCCTGTTCGCTCCAAATGGTGTGTGCAAGCATTAAATTTATAACCCTAGATGTATGCTAAAAACAAGGATGCGAACCCGTAGTGTACGGGTCAATCGTAGTAAAAACCAAGAATTCGGGGTGTCGATCTCAGAGACTTAGGTGAAACCTAAGCAAGTATAGGTTGTCTATGTAATTACTAACCACAAAAGCGATTAAAACAATCAAAGATGATAAAAAGTCAATTAAGGAAATATGCAATTCTAGGGATTAAAGCATCTAGTTGTGGTTCCAACTCAAGATCTGAAGATAAGCGGACAAAGTTGAGATTTTGCAAAGGGAAGGTGTTACTAAAGTGGAATAGATCACCGGGTAAGTCTCACTACTCACAAACTCCAAACCAAAAGAACCTATTACCGGGTAAGTCTCAAGGTACTAAGGAAAGGAAATATAATCTCAAACCAACACATCAACTAAGGGAATAGAATCAACCTTTACCGGGTAAGTCTCAGGCTAACTCACAAAGATGGGATGAAGGCACACTCAAACCCCAATAAAGGATAAACCTTTATTACCTATACTTATGATCTTGGGTAAACAAACAAAGGAATTACCGGGTAAGTCTAATCCTATGCTTGCATTGAACCAGGAAAGTTGTAATAAGAATAGGATTTTGCAAACTCTAACACTTAACTCTCAGTTTCGGATCAGAAAGCTCACCTCGGTCAGACGAATTCCACCCCGGCCGAGATGTTCATCGACTGAGCGAGATGTTCTAGGGTTAAGGATAAAGACTTGAACTTTCACGGTCCTACTGGGATTTAAGATTATTCTATCATTGTTTTTCCCACATCCTTCAGCCAATCACCCTAGAATCACACAAAGAAATTAGCCAATCATCATCATGAAAGCAATAATCAAATATAAGGGAAGAAGGTGAATAATAGAACACAAAAACCTTAAGAACAAGGCTTCAATAACTGAATCAATTATCAAACAAACAAGCGTTTCTTGGATCACAATCCAATAAGACAATCAACAAGAAGGGAATCTAAGAGAATCTTACAAAAACCCTTCACAAAAGCTATAAAAGCTATCAACTTCCTTCCTTCAATCTTCCTTCAACCTTCCAAAAGTCGTTCCTAACTGCTGTATGCGGCCTCTTGCCGTTACCGGATGTTCGATGATCCGAAGATCTGAAATCTCTTGATCCGAAGATGGGTGAATTGTAGAAAATCCAACCCTTTATATAGGAAAATTATCTTCCAAAGATGAAATATCTTAAAAGATAATTTCCTAATAAAAATATATCTTATCTCCTAAAATAAATATCTTCCTAAGATAATCTTATAGGAAATATCTTAAAAGATAATTTCCTAATAAAATATATCTTATCTCTAAAATAGATCTCCTAAATATATGATCTTCCTTCTAGAAAACCAGCCCAAAAATAAAAGATCTCTCCTTCCAAAAATAAAAGATCTCAGCCAAATAAAATATATCTCGCCGCGTCAGGGTATTCGCCTCGGTTGAGACGCTCCTCGAGTTCACCTCGGTCGAGATGGTACTGTAGCTGACCGAGGTGACTCTAAACTGAATGTGAAATCTCTCAAATCTGGTCCAAAGTGAATCTTTAATCCATTTTCATGCTTCCTGGATTCTTCCTTAAGCTCCTGAATGTAGCTCCAATGACTCCTTACCTCCTTTAGCTCCATTTTGATGCAAAACGTGCCATTTTACCTACGATTACAACGAAACTTGGTGTAGACCTCGATTCCCGCAAAGGTAGATGAAACGACAATATAATCACATAATATACATCCAAACATGCAGATTATTGAAGATAAAACGTCTAAACATGTCCCAAAATATAGACTATAATTCATGCTATCAAAATACCCCATACTTAGCCCTTGCTTGTCCCCAAGCAAGTTCCAAATCTTAGATACAAGATAGAATGGATTATAAGTCATAAAGATCAATGAAAAGTTTTTCAAAACATTTAGGTGGTGTGTTACAATCATAGATCACTCTAAGAGAATGCTTCATGGAATTTAAAATCAAAACATGCTCAAAACATTTTATAAATATAAGAAAGTCGTTCATCTTTGCATAAAATCATTGAATGCATAATAAATCGTAATTATCCAAATTAATCATGTATAATTCAGTTTAAACCACCAAGTCAATCAACAAGCTCGAGGTCTCAAGGGCTTTTCAAGAGAAGGTCAAGAAACGTGTGAGGGTGGGATGTATACAGGGAGTGTGGTGCTAGAATCCGGGAAAAGGATTTTTACTTCTCTTCCTTTGAACTTCAACATCTTCCACCAATTAGCTTTGCTTATTTACTTTTTACTTTACCTTTTTGGATGCATGGACAGAGGTGCACAATAACCGAAGCCTAGGAAATCAGGAATCATCAATTTCTCGAGATACCTCAACCCTTGATGCACATACCATGACCCGTTAGGAATGTCGCTCAATCCGACATTGGAAAGACACAAACACCCGGCTATGTGAATGGTGCTGAGTTACTCATCATCATGATTGACTTCCCCAAACCTATTTGTTTCTCTCTAACTTTCAGCCAACATCTCAACTTTTCTTTCACTTGCTTTTCACTTGCTTGCTTTCAAATTCCAGGATAGGTAAAGGGAGGCAAATATGTATATGAGGGGATAAAGCATGATCAAGAAGAAGAAGAGAAGAGAATGAATTGCCTTGGTCTTCCCAGGAAGAAAGTGAGAGAACTCATCATGTGGTGTCAACCTTCGAATTCAATATAATTTGGATAAAAACAAATTATTAAAAATGCCAAAATTTCAAACAAAGCATTTCGCAACTTAAACATATCATAAAACCTTTCAATCATATAAAGATTTCAAAACCAGTCAGCAAACAAAATCATCACTGAGGTCATATCCAGATAAGAAGCACAAAAATCGTTTTGAAAACTGGTCCAGTTAAGCCACCTCGGTCGAGATGATCTAAGTCAACCGAGGTACTGCACCTCGATTGGTCAGAGTCATATCGGTCGAGGTCATAAAATTTTTTTTCAAACCAGTTTTTGACGTTTTTCTCAATCAAATAACCTGTATGCATGCATGTAGTCTCACATAAACACATAGAGCAAGATAAAATAATAATATCCGGTAAAGTCATCCAAGCATACACATAAGTCACATAAATACATCCAAATACCCCATACTTGGGACACATTGTCCCAATGGGTCAAATTAAGTCTGAAAATAAAGTACTCACCGGACATAGCTGAACTGCATAAAGAAATAAGAAACAGCTCCCAGACAAGACCATCTCGGTTGGCGAAGAGCATCTCGGTCGAGGTCTTGTGATTGAACCCGAGATGTGTCTTAGTCAAGCTCCGTCTTCTCAATTTCTCTGACTTCTGTCCTTCCAATGTAGCTCCTGAGTTACAATCCTTCCTTAGAAATTATCTGGTTCTTGTCTAGAGGACGCCAAAAGCAAAGCAAAGCAAAAACAAACTATCTAAAACTAAACTAGAAAAGGGAAAAGAAAGCAATACCTTGGGTTGCCTCCCAAGAAGCGCTTGGTTTAAGGTCGCTAGCTGGACCTTTCCTCATAGAATTACTCAATGTACCTCGAACACCGTGGAGTGCTCATCACATCCATCATAAAATTCTTCCAAAAAGGTTCCGGTTCCTAATTTCACCGGCAAATGGTAAGATCTCC
Source organism: Fagopyrum homotropicum (assembly GCA_033239125.1). Lineage (NCBI taxonomy): Eukaryota > Viridiplantae > Streptophyta > Magnoliopsida > Caryophyllales > Polygonaceae > Fagopyrum > Fagopyrum homotropicum. The sequence continues at coordinate 70,196,665 of BSWB01000005.1, forward strand.
CACGTACAAGCTTGTACGGTTTGATTCTCACCGGAATCCTTCTAGCTTTCTTGCAGTTCAATCGGACATAATCTAGCCTTGAGTCCCATCCTTTCTTGGATTGAGAAAACAGCTTCTCGAGAATTCTAGTAGCTTCCCCATCTTCACCTTGGGGATAGTACAAGGTCTTTGTCACGTGAGTGACCCCATACTTGAACAAATAACACTTCATTGCCTTAGCGGTGAAGTGCTTGCTAGCTCCACTCCTTTTAGTCCAAGGAGCATTTACTTTCAGCAAATTCAGTGGAGGTTTCATCTCGATCTTAGGAGGTTCTTTCGGAAGAGACCTCCAACTCTTCGGTGCATCCCTGAAGAAATCTAGAACTTTAGTAGGAATTTTAAAGGGAGTAAGAGAAGACACCATATAAAGTTCTCCAAAGCTTGGGAGAAGTTTCATGTTAGGTTGATAATCCACACATGAAATCTCTCCCAAATCAGCTGATCTTTCTTCCACATTGGCCACAGTCTTAGTAATTGGCCAAGGTTCTCTGCATCTTCCACATCCAATTCTACAGATTCTTCTTCCATCTCGGCCGATCTCTTTTCTACCTCGGCCGATCTCTCTTTCACCTCGGCCGAAGTCTCAACAGTTGGATCAAGATCTTCCACATCTTCCTCTTCCTCAAAAACTTCAGAAGAAACTTCTGGTTCGATTGGGGGAATGCTTGAAACTTGCAGCACTTCCTTAACCTCCTCTTCTAGCTTAGCATAGGATAGGGTGCTTTCCTTGAGCTCCTCCACCTTCTTCATCAACTTCTCCCATCTTGATTCAAGAGAATCTTCAAGAGGTTGCTCATAAATTTTTCTAGGGACATTCATCTCATCCCATATCGCAAGCTCCTTCTCAATGGCCTTTTCTCTTTCCTTTTCATTGTTAAACCAATAAAAGGAGTATTTTTCTTCCAAGTATTCATAATGGTCCGCCCTAGCATTTTGTCTCGCTATCAAGGCTGGATCAAATGTAGTCATCGGAATTCCTGAAAACTACAAAACTCATAGGAGAAAGTGGTTAATAGCAACAAGGGCAACAACCCAAAAGACAACCGTAACCGGCTCGGTCTAGACCAAGTCCCCGGCAACGGCGCCAAAAACTTGTTCGCTCCAAATGGTGTGTGCAAGCTTTAAATTTATAACCCTAGATGTATGCTAAAAACAATGATGCGAACCCGTAGTGTACGGGTCAATCGTAGTAAAAAGCAAGAATTCCGGGCTGTCGATCTCAGAGACTTAGGTGAAACCTAAGCAAGTAAAGGTTGTCTATGTAATTACTACCCACAAAAGCGATTAAAACAATCAAAGATGATAAAAAGTCAATTAAGGAAATATGCAATTCTAGGGATTAAAGCATCTAGTTGTGGTTCCAACTGAAGATCTAAAGATAAGCGGACAAAGCTGAGATTTTGCAAAGGGAAGGTGTTACTAAAGTGGAATAGATCACCGGGTAAGTCTCACTACTCACAAACTCCAAACCAAAAGAACCTATTACCAGGTAAGTCTCAAGGTACTAAGGAAAGGAACTATAATCTCAAACCAACACACCAACTAAGGGAATAGAATCAACCTTTACCGGGTAAGTCTCATGCTAACTCACAAAGATGGGATGAAGGCACACTCAAACCCCAATAAAGGATAAACCTTTATTACCTATATTTATGATCTTGGGTAAACAAACAAAGGATTTACCGGGTAAGTCTCGTCCTAGGCTTGCATTGAACCAGGAAAGGTGTAATAAGAATAAGATTTGGCAAACTCTAACACTTAACTCTGAGTTTCGGATCAGAAAGGTCACCTCGGTCAGACGAATTCCACCCCGGCCGAGATGTTCATCGACTAAGCGAGATGTTCTAGGGTTAAGGATAAAGACTCGAACTTTCAGGGTCTTACTGGGATTTAAGATTATTCTATCATTGTTTTTCCCACAACCTTCAGCCAATCATCCTTGAATCATACAAAGAAATTAGTCAATCATCATCATGAAAGCAATAATCAAATATAAGGGAAGAAGGTGAATAATTGAACACAAAAACCTTAAGAACAAGGCTTCAATAACTGAATCAATTATCAAACAAACAAGCGTTCCTTGGATCACAATCCAATAAGACAATCAATTAGAAGGGAATCTAAGAGAATCTTACAAAAACCCTTCACAAAAGCTATAAAAGCTATCAACTTCCTTCCTTCAACCTTCCAAAAGTCCTTCCTAACTGTTGTATGCGGCCTCTTGCTGTTAGCGGATGTTCGATGATCCGAAGATCTGAAATCTCTTGATCCGAAGATGGGTGAATTGTAGAAAATCCAACCCTTTATATAGGAGAATTATCTTCCAAAGATGAAATATCTTAAAATATAATTTCCTAATAAAAATATATCTTATCTCCTAAAATAAATATCTTCCTAAGATAATCTTATAGGAAATATCTTAAAACATAATTTCCTAATAAAATATATCTTATCTCTAAAATAGATCTCCTAAATATATGATCTTCCTTCTAGAAATCCAGCCCAAAAATATAGGATCACTCCTTCCAAAAATAAAAGATCTCAGCCGAATAAAATATATCTCGCCGCGTCAGGGTATTCGCCTCGGTCGAGACGCTCCTCGAGATCACCTCGGTCGAGATGGTACTGTAGCTGACCGAGGTGACTCTAAACTGAATGTGAAATCTCTCAAATCTGGTCCAAAGTGAATCTTTAATCCATTTCCATGCTTCCTGGATTCTTCCTTAAGCTCCTGAATGTAGCTCCAATAACTCCTTAGCTCCTTTAGCTCCATTTTGATGCAAAACGTGCCATTTTACCTACGATTACAACGAAACTTGGTGTAGACCTCGATTCCCGTAAAGGTAGATGAAACGACAATATAATCACATAATATACATCCAAACATGAAGATTATTGAAGATTAAACGTCTAAACAGGTCCTAAAATATAGACTATAATTCATGCTATTAGTTCCTCAATCACAATCAGAAAAGACAACAATAAGGAAACCAAACTAAGAAAATCTTACGACTTCCTTAAAACTTCATTCAAACTAGCTTCCTTCCTTCATTGATCTTCAACCTTCATAACTTTCTTGAAAACTTTCTTGAAAACTTCCTTCAATTGATCTCCTCGGTCAAGACGCTCCTAAAGATCACCTCGGTCTAGGCGGTACTGTAGCTGAACGAGTTGAGTCTCAGCTGAGAGTGAAACTCTCTAATCTGGTCCAAAATCAATCTTCTATCTCTTTTCCATGCTTCCGAGGCCTTTCTTATAGCTCATCAATGATCCAGAATGTAGCTCCAATGACTCCTTAGCTTCCTTAGCTCTATTTTTGTCCAAAACGTGGCATTTTCCCAACAATTACAACGAAACTAGGTGTAGACCTCGATTTCCGTAAAGGTAGACAAAACAACAATATAATCAAAGAATATACATTCATACATGCAGATTTATGATGATAAAACGTCCAAACCAAGCCCAAAATGTCCAAACCTCCTCATACATCTTCAATCTTCCTTGCTTCCAAAATATATCAGCCAAAAAGATATTGTTCCTTCCATAAATGGATACAAAACTATGTGATATTCACTTTCAAAAAAAAGATGATCTCAGCCAAAGATAAAGATCTTATGTCCCGTCATCACTTCGCCTCGGTCTAGACGCTCTTGAAGATCACCTCGGTCGAGGCGGTACTGCAGCTGATCGAGGTGAGTCTCAACTGAGAGTGAAACTCTCTAATCTAGTCCAAAATCAGTATTCTATCTCATTTCCATGCTTCCTAGGCCTTTCTTATAGCTCCTTAATGATCCAGAATGTAGCTCATGTGACTCCTTAGCTTCCTTAGCTCTATTTTTGTTCAAAACGTGCCATTTTCCCTACGATTACAACAAGACTAGGTGTGGACTTCGATTCCCGCAAAGGTAGACAAAACAACAATACAATTCAAAGAATATACATCCATACATGCAGATTTATGAAGATAAAACGTCCAAACCAATCCCAAAATATAGACTATAGTACATGCTATCATGGGCCATCCCAATCGATGCATTCCAGTTGTTGTTGTATGAGAACTCAACCGATGGGAGGTGATCTGACCATCCCCGTCCCTAGTCTAACACATAAGCTCGCAACATATCCTTTAGTGTTTTAATGATCCTCTCTGACTGACCATCTGTTTGAGGATGAAACGCAGTCGTGAAGTGCAAATTCATCCCCAGGGCAGTCTGAATCTGCTGCCAGAACCTCGAGGTAAATCGCCTACGATCGTCCTCGGCACACCATGGAGTTTCACTATCAGTCTACTGAACTCCTCAGCTAATCTACTCACTTGTTACATTTGCCTAATAGGAAGGCACCCTGCAGTCTTCGTCAATTTGTTAACCACAACCCAGATAGCATCAAAACACCTGCTCGACCTCAATCTTGTCACAAAGTCCATGGAGATGTCCTCCAACTTGCACTGTGGTACTGACAATGGATAGAGCTCTCCTCCTGGTCTGTATTGTTGTATCTTGACCTGTTGACTTGTCGCACAGTGAGCCACAATTCTTGCCGCATCGGGCTTCAACCCTCCCTAGCAATATGAATGTCTCACAACCTGATACATCTTACTCGCACCTAGGTGTACGGAGTAAGGTGTGGAGTGAGCCTCCTACAAGATCCTCTGTCTTACCTCCGCATCAGCGGGTACAAAGACGCGGTCACGGCGTCTCATCACTCCATCTGCTCCAATGGAGAAATGTTGAGCCTCACCATGAGACATCCTATCTCGTATCCTCCTCAGCGTCGGACAAATCTCCTGTTTCTATTGGATCTCACCCAACCGATCAGGTAGAACCTCTAAAGTACACAGTTGGGCATCCTCATCAGAAAACTAGATGTCCATCTCTAGCCATGCTAGATCTCTATACAACTGAGGCTGAATTGTCAGTCGTGTAATCGCTTTCTATCGAGGCGTCTTCCTACTAAGGGCATCGGCGACAACATCCGCCTCCCTTGATGATACAAAATCTCAAGGTCAAAGTTCTTGATTAGCTCAAGCCATCTACATTGGCGCTTATTCAATTCCCGCAGTGTGAAAATATACTTCATTCTCTTATGGTTTGTGAAGATCTGGCATATAGCGCCATACAAGTAATTTCTCCAAATATTCCATGCATGAACTACCGCAACCAACTCTAGATCAGTCGGGTAGTTCTCCTCATACGTCTTCAACTGTCTAGACGCATAAACAATCACTCTGCCACGCTGCATCAGAACACATCCCAAGCCTAGCTTGGATGCATCACAATAGACTAAAAAGTCCTATGTGCCCTCCGGCTGCGTTAAGATGGGAGCGGAAATCAAACGTCTCTTCAGCTCCTCAAAACTATGAGTACACGGCTCGGACCATACAAACCTGGTACTCTTCCTCAACAGGATGGTAAGTGGACGAGCAATCACATACAATCCCTCCACAAACCGACGGTAATAACTCTGAGTACACAGGTCGTCCATGCTGCTACAAACTCGATCTTCGCCGGATAATCGTTGATCCCATCGGCGGAGACAACATCACCCAAAAATGCTACCTCTGGCATCCACAACTCGCACTTATAGAATTTAGCATAAAATTCTCTATCCCGTAAAACTCGTAACACAGTCCTCAGATGTATTGCATGCTCCTCCCTGATACGAGAGTACACCAAGTATCGTCTATGAAGACCACCACAAACTGATCTAGGAAGTCCATGAACATGTTATTCATCAACTCTATAAAGATGGTGGGCACATTCGTGAGCCCGAATGGCAACAATACAAACTCGTAGTGGCCATACCGATTCCGAAATGCCGTCTTGTGCACATCCTGCTCTCTCACCCTTAGCTCGTGATAACCCGAGCACAAATCAATCTTGGAGAACACAGTCGCTCCCTGTAGCTGGTCTAACAAGTCATCGATGTGTGGCAAAGGATACTTGTTCTGGATTGTCACCTTGTTCAGCTCTCTATAGTCGATAAACAATCTCAACGATCTGTCCTTCTTCCGCACGAAGAGGACAGATGCTCCCCACAGGGATACGCTAGCGCAAATGAAGCCTTTCTCAGCCAACTCCTCGAGTTGCTTTTTTAGCTCTAACGACTCAATAGGCACCATACGGTATGGGGCCTTCTAGATCGGTCTCGTACTAGGCGCCAAATCAATGCCGAATCTACGCTCCTTTGAGGCGACAAATAAGAGGAATCTGCTAATACATATGTAAACTCGCAAACCATTGGGATGTCCTCTAACGCTGGACTCTCACCCTCCTTCATGGCATAACGCCAGACGGTAAACTCGCAAACCATTAGGATGTCCTCTAACGCTGGACTCTCACCCTCCTTCATGGCATAACACCAGACGGTGTCACATCTCTGTCCTATCAATCTTGATAACACGATTTATGACTTAGTTTTAGGTAATCATTTAGATAGATTTCTCACTCATTCATGCATAGTTTAGCACTAGTTCACGATGTTTGCACTCAATTCACGTACTTTGTCGAGATAGACGTCTACACGGACTTGTGCGTTGCTTTGTAGGTATTTCGGGAGATTTAGGAGCTAAAACGATACGTTTGAGGATCGTTCATCTAGATGACACACCCTCGGACTCATTAAGATACAAGCTAAATGCTAAGGAGGACTCATGGAGCCTTGCCAACACAAGCCATGCACCAAATCACAGCTTAATGATCCAAAGCGAAGTTTCTGGAGCAAATCACGGCTCTTTGACACTCCACGGCCGTGGAATCACCCGTGGATTTTGCCAAATTCTTGTGACAGTTGTGCCACGACTCTCATGGCCAGCTCATGCAAAATTTGTTATAAAAGTGGTCCTTCATTGGCTGAGAAGAGCATCTTGGAGCAGCTCTCCATTATCCATTATCCTCTAACAAAAATATTCTCTCAACAAGAAGTCTTTCTAGGAAGGAAAGTGTCAAAGAGGAAGAAGAAGAGCTCCATTGAAGAGGAGAAGAAGAACACACACCATTACCACACTTGATAGTCTTGTATTGAAGACTCCCGGATTCTATTTCTAGAGTTGTATGAATCATTTGAACCTTCTTTTGGAAGGATTGTGAGTTACCCTAATTCTATTTTCAGCTTGGTTTTGTTTTAGTTCACTTGTTCATATCTCTTCCTTCATCATCTTGCAAATGGATGTCATGATTTTATGTTTGTTTGTTTCGATTTCTATTATGAACGTTGTAGGCTAAATAGATGTGGTTCTAGGGTGACGGAAGGATGGTTATGGCTAGGGCTATGATAGGACGGACTTAGATTTATCTTTGGATGACTTGTGTGCATGAACGTAGCTGCTGTTAGAAATCACGGGTAGTTCTTGCATAACCACGGCCGTGGTTAGATAGAACAAACCGTGATTTTCCCTGGTTCAATGGATCTTGTCTTAGATTGTTAGAATGTTGAAATCCTAAGTGTTTGTTGAGTTAAATCTACCCTAGGGTGACCTAGTGTTAGCAAGTAAGTGTTAGGAGAGACTTACCCGGTAATCCTTACTCTTAGATTCCAAAGATAACAAACCTTAGGTAGTGGTGAGCCTAATAAGCCGCCATTGGAATAAGTGTGCTAGGATAGTTGTTTAGGACTTCCCTTTCCAAGACTTACCCGGTAAGGATAGGTTAAGATCTCTAGGTAACAATCCGGTTTGTGTAGAATTCCGTCCCTTAGGTTCTTAGAGACCTACCCGGTGATGAGATCTAGGGAATGGACTAGTGGATCATGAGACTTACCCGGTGATTGATCCCAATCTAGAAACACTTAACCCCAACATAGTTAATCCAAGGAATGAATAGATAGCTTGAGTCCTATGCCATAACCGGAACTTCCAACCCCTAGAATCCGTCTTTTCTTTCTTTGATCTATATCTTGTTTAGCTTGTTTATTCGTATTGATTCATAGTTTATTTGATTGTTTACTTTGCATGAATTGTGATCTTTGATTGATCACCAAAAAACCAACAAAAAAACATTTGAGATTTTCATTTCTTTATTTCTTTCTTTTCTTTCAACCAAGGTCTTTACTAAACTCAATCACAAATCGAATCAATTTCACCTTAGTCTTTGTGTTCGACCTCGGAGTACTATCCCTACTACAAACGTCCCGTACACTGCGGGTTTCGCTAGGTAGTTTAGGATTTAGTTCGAGTTATAAATTTAAAATCCATTTGCGCATCACGATCTTAGCGTAACAAATCTCGTTGCTCGTACTGCAATATTAACCCTACCCGACTTTCTAAGGTCCCAACTTGGGAAAATCTCGATCTGACCCGACTCGTTAGAGACCGGCACGGTCCTCCTACCAACATCTAACACAACACGGTGTCTATCCATCCAATCCATACCTAGAATGACTTCCTCATGTACCAACGGCATGACATAAATATCTACTCACAAATCGCGGTTTCCTAAATGTATAGGACAACCGTGTACCTCTCGGGTACCTCTAACCTGACCCCCATCTGGTAATCCTATCACAGAAGGTCTACCCTCTACTATCTCTAAGGTCAGTCTATCAACGCATGCATTAGAAAGGGAAGAGTTCATAACACCCATATCAAACAAAACTCTAACATGTAAACCGTTAACAAGGAAAATACTTGTAACAACTAACGTCGGCAACCCCACTATCACTATTCAAACCTCGAACCTAAACTCCTCAAGTATCATTGCGGTCATCTTCATAGTCTCTATCTCTATTCTAACTGTAACGATAATAGAAGAGTCTTGCTGAGAAGAAATGTCGCCTTTTTGACAAAAGGGAGCGAAATGACCTAGCCCTCCATACGTAAAGCAAGCTATTGGTGCCAGCGGTCACTCAGGGTGTAAATGTCCTGGATCACCACAATTAAAACACAATCGTCCCGTCTTCGCAACCTGTGCGGCCAAAGGGTACCTCGATCTTCTTCGTTCACCTTTAGTAACCTTAACTTGGGAGGAAAGTTGCTGATGCAATGCCTTGTTTCGTCAGCAAAATATCGATCAAGGCCCTATCTTACCACATGTAAAGCACGTCACTAAAGATCTCTTAGAATCCGATCGTTTGTGTCCAGACACCTCACAATTGAAAAAGTATGTATCTCCACTAGGAGTCCATGTGAACAGGGGACCATTCAACCGTCATTGTATCAGACTCGGTCCAACTCTTGAAGTGCCTGCTTCATCACTCACTAACTCAGTCCGTTTCCTTGATCTAGAAGCCTCAGTTGGTCCTATAGATGTTGGTAAATCCGGTGTAGGTCTACCAGCTCTAGAAGCCTTTTCTTCTTGAGATATATATTCTTGAAACTCGGGTTCACTCAAGGAGACGTAGTCGGTCTCTTCAGGTCTATCCTTCGCTATAGGCGGATCAATAGTGGGAACTTGTCCCTGACCTATGACTACCGGAGGAAGAGGTGGTCTTCCTCAACCCCGTCCTCCTGTAGATGTCGCTCTAGTCCGAGCCATCTGCGGGGTATGCACACCTAACTTATAAGGCCAAATATAAGTATTATGTATAGATATATATATAATTCTTAGTCCAACATACATTCAACACAACAACACATAATAGGTATCTATATATATATATATATACTGTTGAGATCCTCAAAAGGGTGATGCCCTCCCGTACTCTTTTCAAAGCTAAAATCCTTTTTTATAGTCAGACCCCTTTCGGATTCTGTTTATTTATCTATTTGACCTTTATTGCAGATTGCAAGTGCCATTGTTGTCAACCTAAGGCTCTGATACCAACTTTGTAACACACCAAATCCGCGGGACTCGGGGCGCTACTGGGCTAGGATGTCACAGTGGATCTTGACCCTAGCTTGACAATAAGTTCACCGAATCTTACAACAATGCATAGATAGATTAAAACCAAAACGTCAAACTTATAAATATGTACAAACAAAGGTTTACAAAACACCGTTGAGTACAAAACAACAAACCATATTCAAACATAAACAAAACATTCCATAATCCCTCGCACAACCTAGTTTACGGAAGCCCTCAACGGATCACCCATTTGGCTCACTCTACAGTCCTCCTATCCTGCAGAATATCTACAACACGAAAAAAACCGTTAGCTAAAAGAAATAGATAAGAATGAAAGGAATAATAGCACATACAACACATCAACACATCACAATATGCAATGTCACAAACAACCTTTTTATTATCTTTAATTATGTTATTCCATTACTAATTCAACTTCTTTTGTGGCACGGGGAGCCTTATGAACCTCGCCTCTTCCCCCTTTAACTCAGGTTTTGTGTGGGGAGCTACAACCCCCCTAAGCTAATGGCTTCTGAGCATCTTCTCCACTCTCGACGAGATTTGACAAGTGGTCACCACCCAGTTATAATGCACTTGGGCCAATTATGTAAATAGGGTCGTCATCCTAGTCTAGTTTACGTTATAAATGCATCAATCATATGCACACACACACATCACCATCACAAACCCTCAAATCCACAATTGCTCGCTAAGTAAGTCATATGGACTTGCCTGAAATACTCGTAATTTGTACCACGTCACAGTTTCCTCTCGAGCAAACGATCAACGCCTGCATAACCAGCGCACAATATCAATGTTTGTCAAGGTTAGGAGACTCGTCTCCTACCCCCGTAACCATATCCAAGATATAACTCGAGTCTAACCCTCGATACGTCAACATATACACGAGTGCCTAAGGCACATTCCCAACACATATCTCATCAAGCTCAACATAAACCACTCTAGCCTAGCTATGCTCTAAAGCCAAGGACAAAGGAAAGGAAAGGAAGAAGCATACCAATATTTGTATGTCATGGACACGCACCTGCTTAAACAAAGAGATGCAGGAATGCAGCACACCGCAGGGGCAGTGACACTAGGCCGCTGGGGCGGCGACACTGGTCTGGCGCAGGGGCGGCAACTCCAATCCGCGGGGGCGGTCGAACAACAGAGGGGAACCTATGAGGCTTCTCTTTGATCCATCTCTTGATCTCATCACTTCTTTATTGTCTCAAAGGCAATCAACATACGTATACATACACATAAACGATTATCAAACGTCCAGGAAGATTAACACAAGATCAAGCTTGTGGGAATTCATTACCAAGGAAGAGGAAGATAGAAGAAGGAAGAAAGAAAGAACGAGAACGAAAGAAAGAGGCTTACCACAACAAGCTCGCGAAAGGGGAGAACTCTCTCAGCTAGCTATCCAAAGCACAACTTCATACCAACAACAACATCAACTTCATCCTTAACATCATCATCATCATCATCAAAACAGTCTCAAAGCCAACTCTTGAAAGGAATCAAGAAGAACCAAGGAAAGAAGAAGAACGTGGAGAAGATAGAGTTGGGGAAAGAAGATGAGGAAACCCTCATCAGGAGAGAAGAGGAAGAAACTTATAAGAGAAGGTAAATTAAAAGCACGCATCAAACGGTCAAGGAAAGGGGCTGCAACCGCCTCAGTCGCGGGGGCGATTTCCCGGCGCCGCTGGGGGGTGTACCGCACCTACGGTCATGCAAAATCGCAAGGGCAGGGTCCCTATGAACACTAAGGATATTACAGAGATGGAGAGCGTAATCCGGCATTGCCACTCTCTAGCATGTGGAGGACACACTAGCTCACACAAAATGTGTGTCAAGGTATTGCAATCCGGATTTTATTGGCCTAATTTGTTTGGTGATGTGCAAAATTTTTTTTGTGGCATATGACGCTTGTCAAGGACGGGCAACATTTCAAGAAGAAACAAGATGCCATTAGACAATATTCAAGAGGTGGAAATATTTGACGCTTGGGTGTGGACTTCATGGGTCCATTCCCCTCTTCATGTGGCAACCTCTACATCCTCCTGGCGGTAGACTACGTATCTAGGTGGGTAGATGCCTCTCCCACGAATGATGCCAAGGTAGTGGTACGGTTCTTCAAACGAGTGATCTTCCCAAGATTTTGAACACCGAGAGTGATTACAAGTGATAGAGGGAAGCACTTTACTGCAAGGAACTTTGGAGCATTGTTGGCCAAGTATGGGGTGACTCATAAGGTAGCCGTACCTTATAACCCCCACACAAGTGGGCAAGTTGAGATCTCTAACCGGGAGATCAAGGGGATATTAGAGAAGACGGTGTCAAGGAATAGAAAGGCTTAGGCCATGAGACTCGATGATGCCTTGTGGGCATATAGAACAGTGCTCAAAACCCTAATTGGAACAACACCCTACAAGTTGGTTTATGGCAAGTCAAGCCACCCCCGGTAGAAATGGAGCATAGGGCGTATTGGACCATTAAGTGGTTGAACTTTGACATCAAGGATGCCGATGAGAAGTGGTTGCTTGATACTAATGCACTTCAGGAGCATAGACTTGATGCTTTTGGGAATTCCCGAATCTACAGAAAAAGAGAGCTAAATTGTGGCATAACAAGCGCCTCATTCCGAAAGAGTTAAGGGAAGAGACTTGTTCCTTCTCTTCAACTCAAGGTTGCGGCTCTTTCTCGGAAAGTTAAAGTCAAGATGGACCGGCCCGTATGTAGTGACGAAGGTCTTTCCTCACGGAGCGGTTAAGATTGGAGGAGAGCATTGTGGTAAGTTTAAGGTGAATGGGCACCGTTAGAAGAAGTACATCCGCGAAGCTCCGCTTGATGTGATTTCCCCGCTACACCTTGATTAGACGCCTTCGGATTTTGGTCTAGCTAAAGACCTTAAAGAAGCGCTTCTTCGGAAGCAACCCAAGGGTACATATGTTTCCTTTTCGTTTTGCATTTGTTTTCATTTTTTCTTTTGTGTGTGTTTTATTTTGGCTTTGATGATATGATTTAGGAGTTGGGATTAGAGTTGATGTTGTTGGAGGCCATGTGTGGACCTTATAAATTCATTGGAGTGAAGTGCTAGATCCTAGCACTTAGGCAAGGGAAAAGCTGAAGCAATCTCGGCCAAAATGGTGTATGACCAACTGAGATTACTTATACAGGGAGTCACCTCGGTCTGGACCTCGGTCTAGAAGTGGTAATGATCCGAGATCCCACTGCAGGACCGTAGCTTGCCTTTGTAACATCCAGAATTTTTATTCCGGTTAGTGAGCGAGTTATCGACCTTCCTGCAGGCGCGACTCAGTCTGACCGCAGGCACGAGATGCTGATTGACGGGCTTTATCCCGAAAATCCCGTACCGACCCTTTGATGAGTGCGTGACCTTCATTTTGGGGAACCGACTCCTCGTTCCCTTGGTCGACCTCTCATTGCCCTTCCTTGTGCTTACCCCCCTCAGCTGGGCACTTCTCTCTCTCTTTTCCCCATTTTCCCACTCACGTTGATTCTTTCCACTCATCCTCTCTTATGCTCATTCTTTACCTTTTCCCACTTTGGTTCTCAGGGATGGTGGCCAGCAGTGAGAAGCTCTTGGATCCAGCTTGCTAAGCTTCTCTTCCTTTCCCTCTTCCCCTTCCTTGCTAGAGACCATCTTCTTCTTCTTCTTCTTCTTCTTCTTCTTCTTCTCTCAATCTCCATTGACATGGATGAAGATTTGGATGAGAGCCTCGATTCAGTGGATGATGTTTGGAGAAGACCCAACAAGAGAAGGAGGCCTTTGGAGCTCAAGATCCACAACCGAAGACGAAGAAGACAACCTTTTGTTGTTCAATCGCGGGGGCGGATCTTCAGAGCCGCAGTGGCGGCAACCACACTAAGTCGCAGGGGCGGCCAGCAGGAGCCGCAGGGGCGGCCACTGGCTCAGCCACCATGCCCTTGCGGTCTTCTTCTTTGTTTTGCAGCTTTTCTTCCATCTTTCGCACCCGTATCATTGCTTGGTGAGTACCCTCCCTTGATCATGTGTTCCTAGCCTATCCTAGAGTGTATACATGTTAGAAGCATGCTAGGATTGGACCTAGGATTGTTGGGAATGCCATGTAGTGGCTTCTGGACCTTAGACGAGTTTGTGTGTTTTTTGGAATGTTCTTAGGGTTCATGGCTATATGTTTCTCAATTGGTTCATGGGATGAGGGCATGGCTTCTTTGTGAGGCTTGTGAGGGCTAAGTTTGTGATTTTATGGTTGTGAGATTGTGGGTTAGGATGTGTATATCCTTGCATAGTGTTGGTACCTTTGAGATTTGTCGAGACTAGGCATGCTATCCTAGTATATGTGTGGGTTATGATATTGCGAGATTATCGGGTCTAGAAGTATAAGGACTTCTAGCTTATGAGAGTGGTATCAATTTGTGCATCGCTATGATCAGGAGATGAGTACCTTCCTATAGCAAGCGAGAGCAGTTTTGGTCGGCTTAGAGTTGGGATGAGGTAAGTCTCCGGACATACTTAGCTAAATTCTTTATATTAGCATCGATGTGTGATTGGTTGTGTGTGTGTTTAATTATGTTTGCAATAACAAAGCCGGAACTAGGACGACCTTGTGTGATTTGTATATTGGCCCAAGTGTATGATAACAGGTGGTAACCACTTCTCCGGTCCAAAATGGGGTGACTGGGAGGTGCCTTGCGACAAATCCAGCGGGTGAAGCTGATTTGCATCAAGTACAAACCTGTCTAGTGAAAGGGGTCAAGGGCGGGTTGATTATGAATCTCCTGTTACACCTTAAATGGTTAGTAATGGAAATGACATAATTGGAAAGATAATTAACCGACTTGTGTGAGTTGGAGCATGATGTGTGTTTATGTTTACTTATGTGTGTGTGTGTGTGTGCCAATACCATGATTCTAATGCCGTGAAGGCTAGCTAACGGTTTTATACCAATATTGTTGTAGTTGCCCTGCAGGTTAGGGACGCGGCCAAGAGATCAGGAAGAGTGGGCAGCCGGGGTCCGTACTTGTACGATGGCTTTTGCGAGGGGAGTGTTGTGTATATTTGTATATTGTATGTTTTTGACGTTTGGTCGATGGAGTTGTTAACTCAACTAGAGACTGTAGTTGTTTATTTCCGGGGATCATATCATTTACATTAAAATGTATTTTGGATTTTGGCCGTTGTTTGGGTCTTGTTGCAAGATCCAGTGAAATTTTTGTCAGGCTAAGTCGGGACCCATTGTGAGGTCTCCGCCCGTGGCATCCCAAGTCCCGCGGATTCGAGGTGTTACAAAATGGTATCAGAACCCTAGTTTGACAATAATGGCACTCACAATCTTCTAAAGGCCGAATAGAAGGAAATAGAACCCTCAAGGGTTCTAAATTTAAAATGAATTTTCGTTTTCAAAATCACGAGCATAGTCCGTCGGGGTAGAAAGTACCAACCATCACTCCTTCAACAGAAAAGATGATAAGTTTAAAATGAATTTTCGTTTTCAACAATGGCTCTCGCAATCTTCTAAAGGCCGAATGATAGGATCTTATTAGCTTTTGAACCTTGTATTATTGTAATGTATTTTCTAGAATTGACATATTAGTAGTGATGTGGAAATAGGCTTATATAGTCATGTATATGTATTCTTTTTATATATAGTAGCATAAGGATACAAGACCTAATAGAAAAGATGATAAGTATAATATCATCAACCTTAAGACGACGTTGTTGGCTTGTAATAACTTTCATACGTGGAGGAGTACACTCAAAGATCGAGTTGAGAATTCCGTGTTGATGAACACCATGACGTTTCTCGGATTCCTATAAAAGGATATCGAAGAGGTGGTTTAGAGATAACATAAACAAAGGACGAACAAGTAGAAAGAAGAACTCAAGACAACAAAAGAGAAATCGAGATGGAGACCAAAAGAAACCAAAGAAACCATGATTGATAGACAACGACACCAATAGAGATAACGAGCTTAAGTTCTTCAAGAAGACGCGTGGACAACTAAAGGTGCGAATCGAGGAGGAGATTGGTACACTCTAACAAGGTTAAAAGTGGTATTCCATTACGATATGAAGCGTTCCTTAGACGCTCATAAGCATTGGAGTCAAGATGAGAAGAGTGATCGGACCATTTGCAAAAGATTTAAGATACCGTAAGTTAAGCTTACGGTAGTACCAAAAGAGGAAGGGTCAGCATTACAAGATTATGAGATGGTGACTTTTTCGGACTTACGATAGTTATAAAGAGGATGGTGTGGTGGGAATTCACATGGTACAATTTCCTTAAGCGGGGTTGACCGGTTTCCATTATGATGATAAGGCTAAGAAAGGTCATGAAGAAGGAAGATTGAGTAGACGCGATCCCGACAAGATAAGTGACGCAAGAAGGTGTTTCAATTATGAAATGACTTAAGACAACAGTCAAGAGAAACACGAGCGATTGTTGAGTAACGTAAGAGATTTGAGAAGTCACACCTACAAGATATCATAAGGCGTGGTTAAGCCGATGAAGGCGAGTTATACATCGCATGAGGCCAGAAGGAGTGTGATCACCTTATGGAAGAGGAAGGAATCCTGGAACGGGGGAAGAGCTAACGGAGTTCAGGTGGGGTATCCCAAGGAGGGTAACCTTCATGATAATTGTGACATGAGCTATAGAAGAGTGGTAAGTCATTGACCTTAGAGAAGGTCAACCATAAGCTTATCGGTGATGACCAAGAACGCATAAAGTGTGGGTTGCCTGTGAGGGATTGTAGATGGGAGGTATAACCTCAAGCGGAAAATATAAGGAATGTTAACAAGAGCGTTGAGGATGTCCGGTGGTTCGGTGTGGGTGGTAAGGTGGTATGCCAACTGAAGTACGAATGTACTAGTCAAGTAAAGATTATTAGTTCAAAACAAGTGTTTGTAAAGGACCTCCTAGGAAGGGATTGTAATGACCCTTTTTGTGACCTTCTTAGGCCTAAAAATTGGCATATAGAGGAATGAAACGGATTGAAACCTTTAAGGTTTGAGCTTGATAAAATGATATAGGGGATCAGGAGGAAGATGAAGCTTCCCTAGTTGCTTTACGCAAATGGGAAGATATGGAAGAAAATGCACGGTATTTTGTTCTTATGAAAAAAATGATATATTGTCGCAAACAAGATATGAGTCAAAGTTTTTAGACTCACCCAAAGGAGCCATGGAGGCTATGGTGTTAAACGGAGGACCGAGGATATAGTAATGTTGTAAGCTTTAAGCTTAAGATAATGTTACGTGAGAATTCATGAGTTAGAAGTTTTAGTGGCTCGGGAATGGAGAATTTCTTCCGGTCTTCCCTTCAGGGATTTATAGTACGGGTTTTGAGGAAAGGTACGAGTCGGAAAAGTTGTGCTTTGATTATCGAGAGATGTGTATGGTGAACGATGGGTAGGGGTATCTTCTCTGTAGTGGACGTCTCGTTAGGACTAGTTTCATATGATTTCCATGTTTGTATGATTGACTTGAAGTCGAGGTTCTACCAGATTAGCGTAGAGAACAAGGAAGGACCTACGTAAGACGGTGTGTCGGGCCGGTATTGTCACTACAAGTTGTAGTAAAGCTTTTTGGACTCACAAGTGCGATTGGTGAGTTAGAGTTATATAGATGTGCATTCATCGGGTTTCTGAATCGGATTGTGGTAAGGACATTCAATTTGTGGTTTCGGGTGGTTCCAAGGTGGACCCTAATCTTATGCTAAATGTTCTAGACTGGTAAACAATGTTGTATGAGGTGGACCGTAATCTAATGTTACATAATGACAGTTAGAGAGGAGTGAGAAGTACGAATGATTCTTAAGTACAGTTTTGACGATGCCTTGTTGTACTCTCAGAATTTAGAGGAACGAGCATAACATGGGACGACAATAATATAGGTTATACGGGATGAGTAGAGTTATCTAAGCGGGATGGGACACCTGAGTTGTCCTCCTAAGAGACGTAGTGGTATTGAGAATACCTAGTTGATCAGACAAGAACTAGATGATAGTTTCAGTAGTACCTCTAAGGTACGTTGAGGAGGTATGCAAAGTGTAGGTTGGTGGTCTATAACCGACGAGTTGCGGGATGGTTTTGACACTTTATTCCTCTATGAGGAAGTCGATTAGATCCTAGGGTCCGACATGACCGAGGACATTTAATAGAAAAAGAAGAGGTGAGTGACCTCCTTTCCGTTTTCTTTGGTACATACGTTAAATCATGGGGATAAATGACCTTATGGATACATCTAAGCGAGGATTGGGATACGTGTAAAGTAATGAGAGTGGTTTCACATGTGTGTTCGGCAGTTGTGGCTACTCAAGAAGAATGACCGAGGAAGAGTCGAGAGTTAGCCGCCTTAGGGCCCGTGCTCAAGATGATGTCGCTATTGTGTTATGAACGACATGTTAGTCGTGTACGGACGATAAGAGTATGCTATGTTTATATATTCACACTATGAGAGCTGAATATCCACCAGAAGTAATGACTAGAGTTGGTTAAAGACTTCAATCTTATGAGTTTGGTATCTTCCAAAATAGGTGAATGTCATCACCAACACCTTAGCAAGTGGACACTTTGAGAGGAAGCAACGACTTAACTGACGGTTCAACCTCAGTTTTAAGGAGACCCGAAAAATCGCGGGATTTGAATGGCTTTGAGAAAGATCCGGGATAGAAAGTCCCGAGGAAAGACCCCATAGTACCAATATGAGCTAACATTTGGTGGAGACGCCATGAGCGTCTATGTATACTTATGACAGAGAAGTGAGATAGTGCCTTTGTGAGGGTCACACTATCCTTACTAGTTCACCATGGTGCTGGTAAGAGATTTCTGGATTGGTGATGCTCGTAGTGGTGAGACGGGCTTAAGGCCAATGTGGCTAAGAGCACAGCCAGTGAGTGACCGTTGTTAGAACAAGCTTGAGAACCATAAGAAGAGAGGAAGACTCCACCCACCGCAAGTTATGTAGTGGGAGTTGGAAAATATTTTTATAGGGGTCATTACCGGTTTGAGACCATGTGACAATTGTGACGGGATTGGGTCGTTACGGGCCGACCGACATAGTTGAGGCGTTTTTACCCTTATCGGAAACCGGGCCGATTAGTCGGCTAGTTGTGAAATCTACTAAGTGATAGTGAGATTACCTGGGGTACCAAGTATCATCGTTCGGATCGAGATGGACTATTAATATCGATATTGTTGGGCAGCAGGATAGTGCCGCTTAGGGGCCCAGTTGTTTTCCATGACAGTTTTCGTTCTTAGAAATATAGTCCGTTAGAGAGGACTTTTCAAGCCTTAAAGGATGTGTTGGCAACCTCTATGCTAGGGTGATTACAAGTAGAATCCGAACACTTCCCTTGGATCGAACTTTTGTATTATTATAGTTGGGATATGTTATTGTGACGGCCCTTTGGGAGGCATTTTATGGACGGAAGTATAGTACATCGTGGTGTCGGAATATGAATAGTATATATAGGGATAGTGATAGGTGATGGAATCACTATCAAGTTTAATTTGAATACCTTGATCCAGATGAAGAAGTCCAAATGACACAAAAGAAGGTATTAGCAACACTTGCGAGAAGAAGAAGATTAACGAAGATATGTTTCTGGTGCCACACCACCCCTACAGAGTAGTGCCACCGCCCGTGCGGTGACAGTACACTTCGGCAACGCAGCCTGCGCCTTCGCCAGCGCCCGGAAGCAGCTTGTCATCGCCGCTGCGGCCGCCTCCGGCATCCCCTGCGGTGACTTAGCTTGAAGAAGTAAAGCCGGCGCCCCGGCGCCTTTGCCTGCGCCCTTGCCGGCGGACCTACAAAGCCGAAGAGCCAATATCACTTCCGCTGCGATGACACTAGGTCGCCCTTGTGGATCATCATCAGAAATGACACGAAGAAGAAGAGTCAGACGTTAAAGAGCATTAAAGAACCCACCCTTGTGGGATTGCTAGGCTGCCCCATCAGCCAAGAATAATTTAGAACGTTTTGGCATAAACAACCCTTACGGCCTTGAAACCCGCCCCCGTGGTTTAGCGCCAGAGGACTTAACTTCGGCTGTTTTGCACCACCTTTATGACATTTAAGGTGGTTGTTTAGAGAACCCATTTACTCCCTTTTAATGCAATTTGTAGAATAAATAGAGCCCTTGGATGATTGCTAGAATCATCCACATTTTCCCCAAAAAGCTCTATATTTCTAAGTGTCATTCTATGCTTACTTTGCCACATTGGGTTGATTGAAGCTGCATTATTATTTGGTTCTAACTTCTTTTAATATAAGTTTAATTCAGTAACATTTGTGTAATATTTCCTTGATCTCTCAGCTATGTTTGCATGTCTTTTATCACTTAGATTGATCACCTTAAGTGTACATTTGCATGTGAAGTGCTAGGATTAATCGATTCCGGGTTCGGGTCCTTGATCTAGTAGTAAACCTTTAGGTAAAATTTTGTTGTGATTATCTAAAAGAAAGGAAAATAACTATAAAGAAAGATTAACGAGTTGTTTATTCTTCTTTATATCTCTTTATCTTTCCTAGAATGCTAACTTGTGCTTTAACCTTGTAGGTTTACGGGTCAATAATCTAGTTAAATTGTGTTAATGCCGGTTGGCTTAACACATATCTAAGATCAAGATGAGAACATTGGTGAATTGCTTCTAAAAGAACTAACCAAGTAGTATGCATGCTAAGATCCAACCTAGTGTAGCTCTTTAATCATACATACTATCACAATGTTTTCTTTGTTTCTAATCGCTTTTATCTTGTTTTTGTTACATTACAAACCCCCCGGTTACAATTCGTTAATTGAATCTGATCAAAACTCGACTAAACTCTCTTGGGTTCGACCCTTACTTACACTATACAATTCGGTTAAGTGTAGCCTTAGGTATTCTACTTTGACTAAAGCTAAACGACAACGACCATAGGTTTTTAGTCTCGTCAAATTTGGTGCCATTTCCGGGGAGTTTAAGTTTCTGTTTTGTATTTATTTTTGATTATCGATTATTGGTTTGGACCATTTTCATGGTTCAAACCCGTGCTACTAACTCAGATTTTGCTCATTTTGATCCAGAAATCGAAAGAACGAACAATCGACAACGAAGGCAACAACAAACTCGTGAAGCAATGGCAAACCGAACTCTCCGCCAACTGACGCAACCCGATTTAACTCAACACCCCCTTGCGGTTACCATACCGGCAATTGGGGAAGGAGTCAACTTTGAGCTCAAACTGGGGTTGATACACTTGCTCCCGTCTTTCCATGGATTAAGTGGGGAAGATCCAATCAAGCATCTTGGTAAGTTCCACACCGTTTGCATGAGCATGAATATGGCAAACGTCACCGAGGAGCAAATCAAGATGCGGATGCTTGGTTTCACCCTCAAAGATGGGGCGGACGATTGGTACTACCATCTTCCGTCCGGGAGCATTAACACATGGGAAAACCTCCACAAGGTCATCTTGGAGAAGTAATTCCCCGCAAAGAAGGCGAATAGGTTGAAGAAGGCAATAAACAACATCGAGCAAGAGGCAGACGAAACTCTTTATGAGTATTTCGAACACTTCGCAAGAATGCGATCCAGCTGTCCTTTCTATGGGTACTCTACCCATGATCTAGTCTTATACTTGTACAATGTCTTGCTAGACAACGAGAGGATGATCGTTGACGATGCATCTGGAGGTAATATCTTAAACTCTACTTCTGAACTTGCTTTTGATAAAATGAAGGAATTAGCGGAAGGAACTAGGAACTTTGGTAGGACTTCTTCCAAAAGAGGCGTACATGTTGTACACTCAAACCGTCTTGAGATATCCACGGATATTGCTAAATTGAAGGAGATGGTTAAGAGATTAACCTTCATGGGAACTCCATAACAACTCATGGCTTGTGGAGTTTGTGTTTACCCTTTCCACCCCACGGACATGTGTCCATAAGTCCAAGATGAAGTTGCTGAGGTGAATGCTTTAGGATATGGTCAACAACAGTAGCAACGCAAATGGAATGATCCACATGCTCAGAACTAGATGCCGGCTTGGGGTGATCAATTAAACTACCGGTAGAGGGATCAACAAAACTAACAGCAACGGCAACCCTGCCAAGGTAAGTCCCAATCACTTGAAGATATGCTACTGGTTGTGACTAAACATTTCTCCACTCATGTCCAAACCACATAATCTAGCATCAAGAACCTTGAGAAACAAGTTGGATAAATGGCGGAAGCCATCACAAGGATCGAAGCTCGATCCTTGAGGAACTTTCCCTCCCAAACCGTCGTGAAACCTAAGGAAAATATTAGTACTCTAACATTAAGGAGCGGGACACAAGTATAACAAAAAACAGCTTTGGAATCAAAAGAGTCACCCTCTGACGGTTTTGCCGCCCCTGCGGATCTCCTAGTACCCCCCTTCACACAGACGCCGCCCCTGCGGCTGGATATCACCGCCCCTGCGGTGACAACTCCTGACCCGCCCCTGCGCCTGCAAGCTGGCGCCCCTGTAGAAAAGTCGACAGAGGGTTTTGCTGAAGAGGATTTTTACATCCGTCCAAGATTTCCACCGCTTTACTCCGAGAAACCTCTAGCTCCATTCCAGAAACACTCAAGGAGCGAAGGGTGATAGATGATAAAGATCTCTTTGAGACCTTCTCCAATTGTGATTTAAACATTCCACTTTTAAAACTTGTAAAGAGTATTCCTAGTATGCATGGTTTTTTAAGGAACTTTGAACGATCAAGAGAAACAAGAATCTAAAGGGAAAACAAAAGGTCCAAGTAAGTTAGCATGTGTCAACAGTCTTCCAACGACGAATGCCCAAGAAATGTAGTGACCCTGACATGGTGAGCATTCCTTGTGTGATTGGCGAAACTCGCTTTGACAAAGCGATGATTGACTTCGGTGCGTCAATAAACGTTCTTCCATATTCCATTTTCCAATCTCCTAGCATTTGGCCACTTCTTGAAACTTGGATTGTTGTCCAACGAGCGGATAGGTCTAATTTTATCCCAAAGGAAAAATTGAATATGTGCTAGTTATGGTTGATAAACTGATCATTCCTGCTGAATTCTTTGTATTGGATATGGAACATGATTCATATTTTGCACCTATTTTATTGGGAAGACCATTCCTAAAAACTGCTAGAACTAAGATTGATTACGATAGTGGTAAATTGACAATGGAATTTAATGGTGAAGGGGTTGAATTTTACATTTATGATGCAATGAAACACCCCATCTGGAGAAGCCTAGTTGCGGAGTTGCTGAGATGAGTGCTAAGGACCATTTTTGTTCCTGATCCGCCCCCGCGTGACCTAGAGGCCGCCCCTGTGCCTCATAGGGTCCCCTCTTGCGGCTTTGTGTGGCTGCCGCTGTCTTTGTTGACTCCTTGACCCGTGCATTACCCTTTTCCTCTCTTTATAAGAAATTCTCTCTCCTTCCTAATGAGGGTTCTTCATTGCAGCTCCATCTCTCTCCCTATGTTCATCTTCTCCTCTCTTCTTCCTTTGGATCTCTTCTTGATCTCCATTGAAGTTTTGTTGAGTTTATGAGAGTTGTGGATGACTTTGCTTGTGGATTTTGATGTGTGTTGCTGTTGTGCCTTGTGAGCCAGCTTGATGTTGTTGTGGTGTTGTGTTTGATCTTTTGGAGAGCTCAGTTGGTGAGTCTCATGGCCTCTTTCTCTTTCTTTCTTCATCCTTTCATCTTTTCTTCTCTTCTCTTAGTCTAGCTTAGATTCCCTTAGGTTTGATCATGTTCCAGCCATGATTGACGTATGTTGATGTATATATATGTGCGTTTTTGTATGTATGTGTGTTGGATGAAGAAGGAGTGAAGAAATCGAAGGAAGGAGTGAAAAAAGGGCTGCATTTGGAACCCCTACTGTCCAGCCGCCCCTGTGCCGACCAAGGTCCGCCCTAACGCCTCCAGGAGCCACCCCTGCGGCCACCTGCAGTCCAACTCTTGAGTTGGTTTTTTTGCGGGTGTGTGTTCTTCTAGACTTGCTTTAGGATGCCATTGCTCCCTCCTTTCCTAGTGTGAGTGTATTGGTTCATGTTAGATGTGTGAGGAGGTGTTTTGATGAGGTTATGATCAGTATATGCCATGTATGGCCTTTGAGGTTTATTAGGCTGTGAGGTTAGGTTGAGGATGATCCTATGGATCCCTTGGGTATAGGTGTTACCCCTTTGATAGATAGGAGATTGATATATCTCTATGCCTTGTTATTAGACAATGTCCCTCTCACGAGTGGAAGTTGATTGTGGTTGAGCTTTGTACGAGGTTGAGGTAAGTCCGTAGGACTTACTTAGCTACCATCCTTATATTGGGTGTTTGCATGAGTGGTGTGTGCGTTATGTGTTTGCTATGATCAGATGAGATGTCATTTATTACCGGACTATGTTTTATCGCTTGCCCCGTATGTGTGGCTGTGATAACCCTTCCCTTCATCCTGTAAGGGGGCTTGGGGGTTCTCTGTGCTCATGCCATCTTGTATACAGGAATGGCGCAATCCACTCCCATAGGGTACACGGGTTGTGTGATCGACACTACTTCCAGATGGACGTCAGGCCTAGAGGCGGGGATGTATCGGTCCTCGTGTCACATACTTTCATATATCTATCTATAGACGATTGAGTGAATGACTATTAGATAAAAATCATAAATGGGTAAATGTGTAATAGCATGTTGATGTGTTTATCTTTCATGATTGTTCTTGTGCTTGTGCATTACCCTATATACGTATGATTTGATAACGGTTTTATACCATGTTGTAGATGCCCCGTAGGATAGGCGTGTTGTTCAGTGATCTAACATAGTGGCAGGCCGAGGACCTCTCGCACATTGGAAGTTTGTGGTCTTTTGGGGTTGTTTATGTTTCCCTCCTGCTTGAGGATGATCTTTTGTTACCTCCTGTGTGAGGTTATTGTTGTTTATACTCGGCTATGATGTTGTTACCTTTTGGTTGCACATTTTATAAAGTTTTATGCATTGGTTTTATAGCTGCTCCTTGCTCCACTTTTTCTTCCAGTTCCATCGAATTTACCTATAATTCAACCAAAACTCGTGTAGACCTCTATTTCCGAAATATAAATGAAATAAACCTTAAAGTTACACAAATTTCTCCGAATGCAAGGGAAATTGAGGTAAGACCTCCACAATATGCATGATTATAAAAGCATATAATTCATGTCATCAAAATACCCCACACTTGCCTCTTGCTTCTTCCCAAGCAAGGTTTGATTCTAGAATACCCCATACTTGTCTCTTGCTCCGTGAAGTGGGTGTCCGGGGTCGTGTAGTCGGTGTAAAGGGCTTGATAATCGGAGCGAAGGCCTTGATGGTCAGTGTCTAAACTCTAAATGCCAGAAATCAGTGCCCCTATTTGTCGATGGAGCCTAGATCCGCGCCCGTGTCCTCTCCCATGGTGGCTGGGTGCGTGAGCAAACGAATGATGGGGAGCCTACATCTCACCCTCGGTCTCCTCTGTACCTCTACTAGTCTTTCTAGGTCGAGCACCATGTGTGTCAGTTTCCAAAGCGTCCGTAACATGGCCGCTATATGTGTCACTCTCCAACTCTAGCATGGATGGCTAATATGCTGCAGCTCCCTCCTCATAGTCATCCTCCTCCTCATCCTCTCCATCATCATCATCATCATAATATGTAGCCGGAGGAACTATCTCATCAAAGTAATGTTCGTAGGTCTCTTTCCAGTTCTTCTTGTTCCGAATAGTGTATTTAGACTTCCACTCAATCTCAGCTAGCTTCTTTGATGGTAATTTTTCCTATGGCATGGACACATACAAAGAACCCGTACCTCTCGGAATCAAAACCTGTCGAGCAACTAATCTTTGTGAGCCAAGAGGACGGGCACCCTCAGCCGATCGGCAATCTGAGAAGTCAAGCTCCAATGCCTTAGCCACATAAGTGACAAGGCCTCCAACACAAATATCTCCCTTCGACTTGTTGGCTATCTTTCCAAGATAGCCGGCAAGCATGGTAGTGGTATCCGAAATGGTGCCGATAGTCATGCTATGAAGGAGGTAAAGCTCATCCTCCTTGATCTTCTGTGGTGTCTCCGTTCTTGCAAACAAAGACTCGCCAAGGATCCGGTGAGCTATCTTGAAAGAAAGATTGTAAATGCTCGTCTCCTTTGAGTTTCCCGGTCTCCACTTATCTCCTCCCGCTTCCCCAATGGAGATACTCCCCCAAAATGCACTAGCGCTCACTCCTCTTGGGAATGTGGCTGAATTCCGAATGATTGAGAAGTTTTCCACGCTTGCTGATTCTAGATCCTTCTTCCTTGTTGAAAGAGCTTCAGTTTAGACTCAAGAATCACTCAAAATGGTTACAAATTGAGGAGATGGGAGATGGGCGATTTTTTGGCTCTTTGGAGTGAAGGATGTAAGAAAACTTGTTAAGTGTCGAATGAAGAAGGGAGTGGAGAAGGCTTTATACAGGCCGAACAAAATATGAAGAAAATCGGCCGATTTTCAAGCCCTAGTTTTTAATCGGGCCAATTTTTTTTCTCTTTCACACATCAATAATGGAAATCGACAGATTTTTCTTTCTATTGCCAAAAATCGACTTGCTCTGTAGCCTGAATCGGTCGAGTTACTTATGGTAAGTCGATTTCTTCCCTTTCTTTCCTTGAAACTTGTGTTTGACCAAATTTATGTCGACTTTAGTCATCTATTTTTCAAGATTGTACCTAGTTCCTTCAATCTATGACACAAACAAATTTGTTTGTGTCATCGAGGAAACAAACAAAGCAAAAACAAAAACAAACAAGCAATCATCCTAAGCTATTCTAAGCTAGAAAGAAAAGAAAAGAACTATAACTACCATCGGTTGCGTCAAGAAGCGCTTGATTTAACGTCGCTAGCTGGAGGTTGCTCTATTGGTGATCAATGGAGGAGAATAGGAGCTATCTCCTTAACCGGGACTTCCGGTGTCTACTTCATCAATCGTTGGGCGTTCACTTTGAAGTTTCCACACTTTTTACCACATACTTCAACTGCACCATGAGGGAAAACACGTTTGATGACAAAAGGTCCTGTCCAACGGGATTTAAGCTTACCTGGAAAGTGTCGAAGTCTTGAGTTTAATAGAAGCACTAGATCTCCTTCTTTCAAGTCCTTTGGGATGATATGCTTATCATGCCACCGCTTCGTTCTTTCCTTGTAGATCCTTGCGTTCTCGTACGCATTCAGGCGGATCTCCTCTAGTTTGTTGATGTCCAACAACCGCATTTCTCCGGCTTCTTTCATGCTGAACTTGAGCCACTTGACGGTTCAATATGATTTATGCTCTAGCTCTACAGGAAGGTGACAAGACTTCCCAATCACAAGGTTGTATGTTGTTGTTCCTATGGGTGTCTTAAAAGAGATCTTGTACGCCCATAATGCATCATCGACATTCATTACCCAATCCTTTCTTGTTCTAGAGACAATCTCTCTAGAATTCCCTTGATCTCCCAGTTGGATATCTCGACTTGTCCGCTTGTTTGCGGATGGTATGGTGTCACGATCTTATGGGGTATCCAATACTTTGCTAGTAGAGCCTCAAATCGACGGGCTGTGAAGTGCCTTCCTCCATCACTAATGATGGTTCGGGGAGTCCCGAACCTGGGGAAGATCATTCTATTGAAGCACTTCACTACTACCATTGCATCATTAGTTGTAGAAGCGATTGCTTCTACCCATCCGGAGACATAGTCTACAACTAGAAGTATGTATTGGTTTCCACAAGATGATGAGAATGGTCCCATGAAGTCCACTCCCCATACGTCAAATATCTCTACTTCTTGGATGTTGTTGAGGGGCATGTGATTCCTCCTCTAAATATTACCTGTCCTTTGACAATCATCACAAGCAACAACATAGTTCTGCACATCGTTAAATAGGGAAGGCCAAAAGAAGCCAGATTGGAGTACCTTAGCACATGTCTTGTGGGAACTAGCATGTCCTCCACAAGGAAAAGAATGATAGTGACGGATAATGCTTTCCACTTCATCTTCTGGAACGCATCTTCTGAACATACCATCGGGACCTCTCTTGAAGAGTAGAGCTTCATTCCAATAGAAGTGTCGGACGTCTCTAAATAATTTCTTCCTTTGAGCATATGAAAGTCCAGGTGGGAGTTCCTGACAAACAAGGTAATTGACAATATCAGCAAACCATGGGTCATTACCTTTCTAGATTTGTTGAAGAAATTCTTCAATCTCGTGAAGCTGCTCTTCGGGGAATGAATCGTTAATGGGGAACTCATCCATCTCGCAGTTGAGGTGTGGGAGACGGCTAAGGTGATCGGCGACCGAGTTCTCCGAGCCTTTCTTGTCACGACCCTCTAGATTGAATTCTTGTAGAAGAAAGATCCATCTTAGGAGTCTAGGCTTCGCATCCTTCTTTGCAAATAGGTAACGGATCGCTGAATGATCCGTATAGACTATCACTTTCGCACCTACAAGATAGGAACGGAAATTTTCAAATGCGTAAACAACAACAAGAAGCTCTTTCTCAATGGTAGCGTAGTTCAGTTGAGCTTCGTCTAGCGTTTTGCTAGCGTAGTAGATGGCATGAGTACAACCATCTTTCTTTTGTCGAAGTACAACTCCTACGGCTACATCACTTACATGACACATGATCTCAAAAGGGAGTGTCCAATCTGGTTGTTGTATGATACGGGTTGAAATCAAAGCTTCCCTAATCCAACAAAAGGCATCCAAACATTCTTTCAAAAACTCGAAAGTTATGTCTTTCATCAAAAGGTTAGTTAAAGGTTTTGAAATCTTAGAAAAATCCTTTAAAAACCTCTTATAGAAACCTGCATGTCCCAAAAAGCTTCTAACTCCTTTCACCGAAGATGGAGGAGGTAGCTACTCTATTGTTTCAATCTTAGCTCTATCAACTTCAATTCCTCTACTAGAAATCAAATGTCCTAACATAATTCCTTCGGTAACCATAAAATGACACTTCTCCCAGTTCAAGACTAGGTTAGTGTCTTCGCATCTCTTAAGAACAAGGGAAAGGTTAGAGAGACAATTATCAAAAGAAGAACCATATACTGAGAAGTCGTCCATGAATACTTCCATGATATTCTCTACATATTCTTAAAAGATTGCCATAATACACCTTTGGAAGGTGGCTGGAGCGTTGCATAAACCAAATGGCATTCTTCTGTAGGCAAACGTACCCCATGGGCACGTGAAAGTTATCTTCTCTTGATCGTCCGGATGAATGGGAATCTGAAAGAAACCATTGTATCCATCTAGATAACATAAGTAAGAGTGTTGGGCTAACCTTTCCAACATTTGGTCAATGAAAGGGAGCGGGAAGTGATCCTCTCTTGTGGCAACATTTAGTTTACGGTAGTCGATGCACATTCTCCATCCCGTAACTGTTCTTGTAGGAATGAGTTTGTTGCTCTTATTAGCAACAATGGTTATACCTCCTTTCTTTGGAACTACTTGGACGGGGCTCACCCACTTGTATCAAAAATAGAAAAGATGATATCTGCATCAAGTAACTTAATGATTTCTTTCTTGACGACCTTTTTCATGATCGGATTTATCCATCGTTGAGGTTGACTTGAAGGTTTGTAATCCTTTTCCATTAAGATCTTATGCATACAAAGGGAAAATGCCGAGTTAGGTCCAAGAAAGGATATGCCGAGTTAGGTCAATGAAAGGGAGCGGGAAGTGGTCCTTCCTTGTGGCAACATTTAGTTGACGTGAAGGTTTGCAAGCCTAGGGCTTTCCTATTTTGTTTCAGAATATTCATAAGCTTCTCAAGTTCATCATCACTTAAGTTTGCGCTAAATATGAAAGGATATGTCGAGTTAGGTCCAAGAAATGCGTACCTGAGGGGTTTCAACTCCAATGAAGGTGGTGCTTTGATCGAGGATTCTTGACCATGGAGTGTCATTGGAGAAGCCTTTGAAGGTTGAGGAAGTGTGCTGCTACAGTTATTAACACTCACAATTGAGTTTGTAGAAGTCAGAGAAATTGTTGAAAAATCGACCTCCCCTGACGCAAATCGGTCGATTTCTGACCCGATTTTTCTTTCTGTTGTCAAAAATCGTCTTGCATAATCCAAAATCGGTCGATTTCCTTTGTGTAGGTCGATTATTTCAGCTTCTTCCGGAGCTCTTTTTAGCTCTTCAAATCTTGCTTTTGGCTCTTCCTCTGCATCTTTCAATGCTCAAATCTAATCATTACAACCATTTTCTACTCCGTCTTCAATAATACTCATGCTAAGAACCTTTTGAAGTGGATCTTTGATCAAGATTAAACTCACCACTTCTCTAGACTCTTCTTCATCGAAGATGTTAAAAACATCTTCTCCTATAGCTAGCTCTATGATTAAGGAGGAGAGTACAAATTCCAATTTCCCTTCTCCTATATTGAATGATAGCTGCCCATTCTTACAATCAACCATACAACCGGAGGTTGCAAGGAATGGTCTCCCAAGTATGATGGGAACTGGATAATCTACAGTAATGTCAAGAATGACAAAATCTATAGGAATGTAAAACTTACCAAGTTTTACGGGGATATCTTCTATGATTCCTATAAGTCTAATTATGGAACGATCAGCCATGTAGAGTGTCATCTTTACTGGTCTAGGCTTCCCTACACCAACTGCCTTGCACAAAGCAAGTGGTATGATGCTTACGCTTGCTCCAAGGTCACAAAGTGCATCGTATGTGACTTCCCCTAAGGTAATGGGTATGCAAAATGATCCTAGATCATGCAGCTTGGGTGGCATGTTCTCCGTCATAGTTTTGATAAGTTCGGATGACTCCGTACTCATCTTAACCTCACCGAAATCTTCCAGTTTCCTCTTGTTAGAGAGGATCTCCTTTAGGAACTTTCCATCAGCTGCCATACCTAAAATTGCATCCATAAAAGATATATTAATATGGAGCTTTCTCATTAGATCAATGAACTTACCGAAGTGTTTGTCTAGACGCGCTCTTGCTCTAGATTGGGGAAATGGTAAAGGTGGTTTGTAAGTGGGAGGAGGAACACAGACATCTTCCTTCTTTTTTTCCTTTTCCTTTTCTTTTTTAGCGGGCGCATCAACTAATTTGGGTTGTGGATCGGTGGTTGTTACACCACTTCTAGTAGTAATCGCCATTACTCGCCCCTTTGGGTTGTCCTCCGTCTTTCGGGGAAGCTTCCCTTGATCTCTAGGAACTTCTCCGGCTTTGCTGAATACTTGATTCTCTAAAGCTTTTTGTGCTTTATCAATCGAAGTAATGTGACTCTCCATTCCTTGGATCTTCCCCAAGATAGTCTCCATCATGACATCAAACCTATCCTTCTCCGGCTTACTCGAGCAATACGATGTTTGACCTCGGCTTTTCAAAGGAGTAGAAGAAGATGGAGATGTTAGTGCATTTTCAGCATGTGAATAGGGATTACCGGGGTTTTGTTGGTTGGATTTCCAATTGTTGTTGGAGTTTTTGTTTTTGTTATTGTTCCACTTATTATTCCGGTAGAAGTTCCTATTGCCTTGATTGTTTTCCCTTCCTAGGTAGCCAGCATCTTGCTCTTTCGTCCTTTGAAGGCTAGATTTTTTGACTTCCTTCAACTCCATGATCTCATTGTTGAGCGAAAAGTAATGAGTTCATGCAACTTGAGGTAACTTTGCTCCTAGATCTCCTGAATTCCGGTTCCCATCATCAACTTTCATATGGGAATACTTCTTAATTACTTGGGCTTGCTTCTCAATGAAGTCCCAAGCATCATCTTCTCTCATTTCCATGAATGTACCACAAGAAAGAGATTGAAGTTTGAATTGTGTCTCCACATCCAATCCCTTGTAGTAGATCTCCAACAATTCAAGCTTTGAAATGCCATGGTATGGGCAATCCAATAGAAGATCATGAAACCTTTCCCAAGATTTAATGAAACTTTCGTTAGGTTTCATAGAAAAACCATTTATCTTACCTCTCAATTCCCCCATTTTGGATGGCGAAAGAACTTGGTGAGGAATTCTGAAGTCAAGTCCTGCCATGTATTAAGTCTTCCAGCTGGAAGAGCTTGATACCAAGCTATGGCTTTGTCCTTCAAAGAGAAGAAGAGCGGTCTCAACTTGTAGTTGTTGTTGGTAACCCTTTGAGGTTTCAAAGTTTCCATGAAAATCTCATAATTTTGAAAGTGTTGATGTGGAAATTCAGCTTCCGTTCCACCAAATTGATTTTGGGGGATCATAGTAATGGCTTGTGGACGCATCCCAAAGTCATGATCATCTTTGAAGAACCGGTAGGTGAAATAAATAAGTTAAAAGATACTCTAGAAGGGGGGTTGAATAGAGTATGGAAACTTTTCGTAAACCAAATCAAAAGGCCTTGAAACTCCTTTCAAGGGCCTTGATGTCAATCTGTGCTCTTAGTGAAACTTTGATTTCAAGGGCTTTGAATCAACTTTCAAGAGCCTTGACTTTGTGCTCCTACAAAAAAAAAGTTAGTCACAATAGCAAAATATAGTGCGGAAAGTAAAAGATTGACGCGAGGATATGTTTACGAAGTTCGGCTCTAAATAGCCTACTCTCCGTCCCAAGGTATAGCCTTAGGATCTAACTATCTATTATCAGCTTCAAAGAGTCCTAGATACAAACTAGATGAAATCCCATTCTTTTCTCACTGTAGCCAATGCTACGATCTAGCTCCAACTCTTAACCTAGCTATAATAGCCTAGTTACTTCGTAGAGTAACACACTCTAGTATAACACTATATTGATCTTCCTATGGATCTCTTGTGTTTTCTCTCTCTAAGGGGATAAAGCTTTTTGCGTAAATAAGAGAAAGAAAAACAACAAATGAAGATGATTAGGTTGCTTGAAGACTTAAAGATATTTTCCGTATATGATTGTGTGTCCTTTCTTCTTCGACCATCATCTTCATTTATACTCTTCTATGGATAGGTCTTCTAGTCGTTGGAGAGATGACCGTTTGAAGATGAATCTTCTTCTCCATGAAGATCGTTTCTTGTTTTGAGATAAGGTAGACGTTGCCAATCTTCAACTCCTGAGAACACGTCAAGTAGCTCCTTGATCTTCTCATCCTCTGTTGAATCAAAAGAGAAGATATTTTGCCACTTTTGTTTTTATGAAATCTTTGGTTGAAAAAGGTCTTCCCTAAAATCTTTCTGTTTGACCAAATCTTCCTGGAAAATCTTCTTTGTAGTTGAATCCTTGTCTGGTGCATCTATATATAACTCCAAGGCCATTGAGATCGTCCCTTTGTAAACGTTGTCTTCCTTGTCCTTAAGTTATACTTCAAGGCCCTTGAATCAAGGCCATTGACATTTGATAAAACCTGCACTGAATTCAGACCAACCATACATCTAGAGAATATAACTAATACATTGTTAGTATATCCAACTACTACATTTGTGTTAAGTCTTCTATCATAAACACCTGTAAAACATTATAAACAAGGCGGAGTTTTCAATCTCCGCCTTGATGGAAGACAACACAAATGTTTTAGCGTACCTGCATTTGTTAGTTTAGCAATGCATCTGAAAATCAAAACGAAAAATGTAGAATGCAGTATATCAAAATGTCGGATCATCATTTCTCCCCCTTTGTCTTTCAACAAGGGAGAAAAAATAGTCAAAACACGGGAGTTTGAAACACGATTACAGACTCAAAAAGAGTATTTTCACAAACCACAAAAAAAAAAGATTTTCAGAAATCTAGTCATGCTCAATTCTCCTCATAGAACTTCCTCTTTCCTTTGGATGAAGATTTCATATTGCACCAATCATCCATTTCAGCTGCCAAACATCTTCTCTTTTATTCAGCTCTTCTCTGCTTAACTAATTCATACTCAACAGTTGGTAAAAACATTGGCTCAACATGAGTTGGATACAAAATTGATTTATTTTGTACACGCCTTTTACATTTCATCAACACATTCTCAACTTTCTCTTGAGTATGTTGAGCTACATATTCAGGTATGGGCAAAGTGCTTCCCATTTTAGTTAATGTAAGAGCATTCTTCAAATACATTTCATTAACTTTAGCATTTATGGTAGCTAGCAACTCAAAATTTGTATCTATTCTCCTTTTGGTGTCCAACTGAAATCAGATAATTAACGATTGAGACAAGCTATTTCTTTTTCACAACCTTCTAACCTGATTTTTGGAGTAGGAGAAGGTTTAGCTTCTTCAGTTGGATTTTGAGTAGTTCCTTTTCCTTTTAAAGTCCATGTTCCTGCAAGAGTTTTCTAAATCCCTAGACGTTCTAAGAAGTTCTCATCAATTTAGCTAGAAATAGATAGTCTTTCCTCAGAGGATTTGTCAATTTTGTAATAATCAAAGACCTTAGGCAACAAATTTCCATAAGGCAGAGGAATAGGTCTCTTAGAATTGACAGAATGCATCAGATGGTTGAGAATCATATTAGGCACATCTATGTCCAAATCAGACATAAGCAAATGGATTAGTTCCAGAGATTGATCAGTCAACAACTCTCTTGAGTTTGCACGAGGAACAACACATCGAACTAGTATGGTAAACACTATTTTAGCCTCTAAGGTAAGAGATGTATGAGTAAGTTGATTTGAGGTTGAATTTGGAACAAAAAATTTCTCCTTAGAAATACAAAAACTCTCTGATCTTGAAGGATGGTTGAATACCACATCTGTAGGAATTCAAAAAATCTCGCTTAAAATAGAAGGAGTGAGTGAAATTGGAGTACCTTTAACTAAAGATTCAATAGTGACACAATCCCTTTTTGTGGTGAGATTAACATAAAATAGTTTCGTGAGTCGTGGAAAAGCAAAATCTCCAGGGTTTAGAACCTTCTAAATTATTGAACTCTTTAGCTTGTCTATGCAGGGAATCTTAAGAGTGTTGAGAAAATCACTGTCCACCAGATCACACATATAGAGCGGTCGATTATGAAACCCATCAAGCCAAGATCCACAAGCTTGAAAACTAACGAACCATGATGAGGGAAGACCGGTTGTCTGAGATGTATCCACATCTTCAGAAGATTTTTCTTCTTTAGCAATTGAGGGACCGTGAACGACTTTCTTTTTGGGAGCTTGAGAAGCAAATCTCTTGCTTTTGGGTACCATGAGGGAAGTTTGAGAGAGAAATCAAGGGATTTTGAAATAGGGTTTCTTGTGAAAGAATGAAAAAGATAGAGAAAGTAAGTCCTTTTTAACAAGGAATTAACAAGATCTTCAGAAAATCAAATTTTTAGAAGACCTTTGTAAAAACCAACAACAACAAATCTTTTTCAAAATTTCTAACAATAGATTTATAAAAATATTTTAAGAATTGAAATATTTAAAAGATATTGATTCGTAAAAGATCCGTAAATTTAATATACCCTGTGAAATATGTTTCAAGGCCCCTTAAACTTTATTTCAAGGCCCTTGAAAACATCAATTGGGCTGCATGCGTAGGAATAATTAAACTCGTTTACTCCCCCTACGTTAATGCTTCCTTGTTCAACATACCAAGCTCCAATCTAATAAAGTTAAATTGTTCCTCGGGAATAGGCTTGGTAAAGATATCTGCAAGCTGCAATTTAGTTGAGATAAAAGAGATCGAAACATCACCTTTCTCAACATGATCACGTATGAAGTGATGCCTTACATCAATATGCTTGGTCCTTGAATGTTGCACAAGATTTTTGGTTATAGAAATAGCACTAGTATTATCACATTTTATAGGAATACCTCTCAAGTCAAAACCAAGGTCACGAAGTTGTTGAGCAATCTAGAGAATTTGAGCACAACAAGCTCCTGCAGCTATGTATTCAGCTTCAACTATGGATAGGGCAACAAAATTTTGCTTCTTGGAGTGTCAACTGATTAAGGATGACCCTAAGAATTGGAAACATCCAAAAGTACTTTTTCTATCGACCTTATAACCTCCAAAGTTTGCGTCTGAATAGACAACAAGATGAAACGAGCTTTAACGTGGGTACCATAACCCTAGATCCTTAGTGCCATTGAGATACCGAAAAATTCTTTTCACACCTATCAAGTGTGACTTTTTAGGATTAGCTTGAAATCTTGCACACATGCACACGCTAAACATAATGTCAGGACGACTAGCAGTTAGATACAACAATGAACCGACAATACCTCGATACTCCTTTTGTATTACACTTTTGCCATTCTTGTCATGATCTAGCGAAAGTGTTGAACTCATAGCAGTCTTTGCAACCTTAGATTGATCCATTTTGTACTTTTTAAGAAAGTCTTTAGTATACTTGCTTTGATTGAGGAAAATTCCTTTCTTTGCTTGTGTAACTTGAAGTCCAAGAAAGAAATTTAGCTCTCCCATTAAGCTCATCTCAAATTCCCTGCACATAATATCTGAAAATTCCTTGCAAATGGAACCATTAGTAGCACCGAATATTATGTCATCAACATAGATTTGTACTACTAGAATGTCGTTGCCTCTAGTTTTGATAAACAATGTGAAGAACCGTTAGGTGATATATATAATATAGATTATACTCTACAAGGCGGGGTTGAATAGAGTATGGGAACTTTTCGCAAACCAAATCTCAAGGCCTTGAAACTCCTTTCAAGGGCCTTGATGTCAATCTGTGTTACTAGTGAAACTTCAATTTCAAGGGCTTTGAAACTCAATTTCAAAGGCCTTGACTTCTTGCTCCTGCAAAACAAAGTTAGTCACAGTAAAGCTTATAATGTGCGGAATTGAAAAGATTGACACGAGGATATATTTACGAAGTTTGGCTCTAAATAGCTTACTCTCTGTCCCAGGGTATATCTGTAGGATCTAACTATCTATCATCAGCTTCAAAGAGTCCTAGATACAAACTAGAAGAAATCCCCTTCTTCTCTCACTTGTAGCCAATGCTACGATCTAGCTCCAACTCTTAACCTATAACACTTTTTAGATCTACCAATGGAGCTCTTGTGTTTTCTCTCACTCTAAGGGGTTAAAACTTTTACGTGAATGTAAGAAAGAAAAACAACGAATGAAGATGATTAGGTTGCTTGAGGATGCAAAGATGTTTTCCGGTGTAGGCTTGTGTATTTTCTTCTTAGACCATCATCTTCATTTATATCTTCTATGGAAAGATCTTCTAGCCGTTGAAGAGATGACCGTTTGAAGATCAACCTTCTTTTCCATGAAGATCGTAAGGTAGACGTTGCACATCTTCGATCCCTACAAACACGTTGACTCTTTTACTCCTTGATCTTCTCGTCTTCTGTTGGATAAGAGAGAGAACATATTTTTGCTGTTTTTTGTTGTTTAGAAAGTCTTCTTGAGATGATTTTCTATCCTTCGGTTGTGATTTTTGTTCGGTTGACAAAGTCTTTGGTTGATAAGATCTTCTTGTTACAGAATCTTCAATGAAGATCTTCAATTTATTTGAATCCTTGTTCTGTGCACTTTAGATTCCAAGGTCCTTGATCTTTGTCTTTTTGAACTTGTTCTTGAATCCAACTTCAAGGCCCTTGACATGTAGATATACAACATGCACTGAATTCAAACCAACCAAACATCTAGAAATATAATCAAGTACATTCTTAGAGATTCAACTACTATGTTTGTGTGAAGTCTTCCATCATCAACATGTGTAAACCATTTCAATCAAGGTGGAGTTTTCAATCTCCCCCTCGATGGAAGACAACACAAAGTTTTGTTCTTGCATTTGTTAGTTTAGCAATGCATATAACAATCTCAAAACTAAAAAATGCAGAATGCAGTATATCGGAAATATCGGATCATATTTCTCCCCCTTTGTCTTTCAACAAGGGAGAAAAAGCAGTCAAAACAGGAAGTCTTAAAAACATATTACTGACCCAAACATAAATGTATTTTCAATGAAGTTCTAAAAAACAGTCAACCCATAGGAAAAGATTTGTCAGCTTTAAAATTTCTCATAAAACTTCCTCTTTCCTTTGGATGAAATTTTCTTATAACGCCAATCATCCATTTCAGCTGCCAAACGTCTTCTCTTTTCTTCAGCTCTTCTTTATTTAATAACTTCATACTCAACTGTGGGCAAGAACATTGGCTCTTTATGAGTTGGGTACAAAATTGATTTATTTTGAACACATCTTTTATAATTCATCAGCATATTCTCAACCTGCTCTTGAGTATGTTGAGCTACATCTTCAGGTATGGGCAAAATACTTGCCATTGTAGTTAATGTAAGAGCATTCATTAAATACATCTCATTAACTTTAGCATTGATGGTAGCCAGTAACTCGAAATTTGAATCCATTCTCCTTTTGGTGTCAAACTTAAAATTAGACAATTCACGATTGAGACGAGCTATTTCATTTTCACAACCCTCTAACTTGAATTCTGGAGTAGGAGAGGATTTAACTTCTTCATTTGGATTTTGAGTAACTCCTTTTCCTTTAAAATTCCATGTTCCTGCAAGAGTTTTCTCAATCCCTAGGCGTTCTAAGCAGTTCTCATCAATTTTACTGTTAATAGACTGTCTTTCCTTAGAAGATGTATCAATTTTATAATAATCAAAGACCATAGACAACAAATTTCCATAAGACAAAGGAGTAGACCTCTTAGAGTTAACAGAATGCAGCATAAGGTTGAGAATAAGATTAGGCACGAGTGATGCATTGTTTGATGTCATGAGTGATACATATTCTCAATGGCATGAGTGATGCATTGTTTGATGTCTACCAAAGGGTAGAGTTATCAACATCAATGTAGGATCAACTAGAGTCTAAGTACATGGCGGAGGATGCTTCATCTTGCAAATTGTTAGTCACGGATTTTAATTCATATAAAATGGTGGACTCAAGGCCGGTAATGGAATAATACAATGAATTGCTCCGGATTCTTGGGAGGTTCACTAAACATGCCATGCATATGGATGAGGCCATTGCTATTTTGTCTATAATGGATAAGCTCCCCCTTCGTGGAAGGACTTCCGCCATATGCTAAAGCACAAGAAGGAAGAACTCACGTTGGTGGAACTTGGCTCTCACCTACAAATTGAACAAGGCCTTAGGGCACAAGAGAGGGGGACTCAAGAAGGAAGATAAAACTTCTACTTCCCACGAGGCCAACATGATGGATGGCAAGGGTAAAAGGAAGAGGTTCAAAGGAAAGGAAAAAGACAAGGACAAGGGAAATAAATCCAAGAAGTCCAAGAAGGATAATATTGACAAGAAACCAAAAGGTTCTTGTTCGAAGTGTGGCAAGACTGGTCATTTCAAGCGGGATTGCAAGGTTAAGGGCGATGGATCCAAGGGTGGAGGCCAAAGTGGCCAAAATCCCCCAATCCAAGGATGATGGCCTTGGATGGTGGGTGGACTCGGGTGCAACAACTCACGTTTGCAAAGATCGGTCTTGGTTCAAGACATACGTTGTTGCTAACAATGGAGCACTCATACATATGGGAAACGAGTCTACCACCCCCGTTCCAGGAAGAGGATGGGTTGATCTATACGTCATAAGTGGCAAGACTCTAGTCTTGTGAAATGTACTACATGCACCGGCCATTAGAAAGAATGTGGTTTCTGGTGGTGTACTCAATAGGCTTGGCTTCAAACAAGTCATAGAAGCCGACCACTATGTATTATCTAGGAGAGGAACATTTGTAGGCTTTGGCCATTGGAACAATAATATGTTTCTTATCTCTTTATGTAATAAACTTTCTAATACTAATATAAACAAGAATAGTTTGTTTACATTGTCTTCATCTTCCAATTGTGATTTTGTTAAATGGCATGCACGACTTGGGCATGTTCATTTTAAGCGTATGAATTGTAAGAACCTTAGTCTTTGGAGCCTAGATGAGGTAGAGTGTGTTTTACCTTGACCCAGTCAGCCGCCCTAGCGGACCAGGGAGGCCGCCCCTGCGTCTAGGCGCCCCTGCGCCTCAGGCTAGCCGCCCCTGCGGCTTTGTGGCTGGTGCAGCCGCTTTTGTTGACTCTTGACCGTGCTTTGCAGCTGGCTTCTCCTATAAGCTTCCTAATACTTCAGATGAGGGGTTTCCTTACCTCTTTTCAGCTCCATCTTCTTCCTCATGTTCTTCCTCTTCTCCTTTCTTTTCCTTTGATCTTCTTTGGTCTCCCCTTGCTTGTGTGAGTGAGTTCTTGAGAGTTTGGAGGTGTTCTTGGTCTTGGATGCTCTTGTAGATGTTGATGAAGGTTGTTGGAGTTGTGTTGTTGTGATAGACGAGCTGATGCTCGATAGTTGCAGCCTAGGGTTGGTGAGGTAAGGTCTTTCTCTTCTTCTCTCTTCTTTCCTTCTTCTTGCTTCTTTCTTCTTCTTTATAGCTTAGGATCCCAAGCTAGGCTTGTGTTGGATCCTTTCCTAGTTGTCTTAATGATCATATATGTGTATATAAGTGTATGTGTTGTTGTAGTGTGTTGAAGACGTGACGAGAATCGAGAAAGGGGTCGAAGAGAAGTTGGGACCAACTCTCTACATAGTTGGCCGCCCCTGCACCTGTCCTGAGCCACATCTGCGCCTGGTGTGGAGCCGCCCCAGCGCCTTTGGTGAGCCGCCCTTGCGTCTCACTGGACCAGCCGTGTGTTCTTGCTTCTGTTGGTGCATACCTTGTTGGTATGTCTTCCTTCCTTCACTTCCTTGGACCTTGGCTTAGTTGATAGCTAGGTTAGGATGGTTAGGATGAGTTTTATGATAGAGATGTGCCTTAGGCACTTGTGTTGATGTTGAGAGTATGCTATAGGCATATGTGAGCTTGTTTTGACCTTGAGGTTTAGTTTGAGGTTGTAGGTTGATTCTGGGGAGACGAGTCTCCTAACCTTTTCAAGTTGTGATGTTGTGTGCCTTGCTCTTGCAGGCGTTGGTTCTTCCCCAAGGGGAAGCTGTGACGTGGTTTTTGATACGTGTGTGACAGGTAAGTCCATAGGACTTACTTAGCGTACGGTTTGTGGATTGTATGATTGTAATGGTTGTGTGTGTTCATATGATTGTGCATTTATAACCTAAACCGGACTAGGATGACCATTCATTACATTTACATGGCCCAAGTGTATTATAACGGGCGGTAACCACAGGTCTCCGCCTGTTGGTTAGGAGGAGGTGCCCTGAAGATAATCTCACAGGACGGGATGAGTGAAGGTCACCCCCATGCAAAACTCCCGTGTTACATTGGATGGGACGAGGTTCTTGAGGCTCCTCGTGTTACAAAAGAAGTTGAATTAGTAATGGAATATCCGAATGAAAGATAATAAATGAATATATGTGGCATTACATGTATGAGATGTTGATGTGTGGTTGTGCTATTACCTTCATGCTTTTCATTGCTGTAGCTAATAGTGTTTACCGTGTTGTAGATGATCTGCAGGTTAGGAAGACTGCAGAGTGAGCCAGATGGTGTGACCAGCCGAGGAGTTTAGTACATTAGGATGCGTGGGTTGGGATCTTTTGTATCAGATGTTGTTATGATTTTGTACTTGCCTTTGAGTTGTAAAATCTTTTGATGTATAATAAAACTTTTATGTATTTGGTTTTAACCTATCTGTGCCTTGTTGTAAGATCCAGTGAACTTGCTGTCAGGCTAGGGTCAGGATCCATTTTGAGATCCTAGCCCAATGTGACATTCCGAGTCCTGCGGATTCGGGGTGTTACATGAATGACATGACTAAGGATTGTATTTACCTAAACTTGACTTGCCAAAAGACAAGTGTAAAACGTGCATGTTGACCAAGGGAACAAGACTTCCATTTCATAGAGTTAAAGTGAACAATCAATGCTCGGCTTAGTCCACTCGGATCTAGGCGACTTGCACTCTACTCCTTCATTAGGAAAAAAGAAGTATTACGTAACAATTATAGATGATTACTCTAGGTATTGTTATGTATTTCTACTCTTTGTGAAGAGTGATGCCTTAGACAAATTCTACGTATTCAAGAATGAATCCGAGTTGCAACAAGGTACCTTAATAAAAAGACTACGCACGGATCATGGTGGTGAATTTATGGATAAGGAATACTTTAAGAGTGTCGGGATCATACATGAGACCACATCACCTTACACACCACAACCAAATAGTGTGGCCGAATGAAAGAATCGAGTGCTTAAAGAGATAGTTTACGTCATGTTGTCTTACTCGGGTCTTACGAATTCGTTTTGGAGTGAAGCTATGCTGACGGCAAACTACTTGCTTAATCGTGTTCGAAACAAAAGAAGCAATAAGACTCCTTATGAACTATGGTTTAAAAGGAAGCCACACCTTCATTACTATCGAGTTTGGAGATGTCGAGCCATAGTAAGACTGAATGACAACAAACGTAACACATTAGGTGAAAGAGGTGTTGAATGTGTGTTCATTGGCTATGCCGAATAGTCCAAATCTTATAGGTCCTGTGTGATAGAACAAAATGACTTCATCTCGGTTAATACCGTAATAGAGTTTAGGGATGTCATCTTTGATGAAGATCGCTTCACCTTGTCTCCTAGGCCTAGGGAAGTTATCAACATGACTTTAGATAAGGAACACCCAAACAAGCAATGTAGGATTCAAGATGAATCCTAGCAAGCATCCCATGGGCTTGACTTGCGAGATATTTCTCCTATGAGCACTAATTTATCTCAAAAATCAATTTTTCAAGTGTTCTTGGTTGAAGGGTCAAGGGAAAATGAAATGGATCGTCATTCTTACTTTCATATAGATGAGGATCCAAAGACATTTGACGAGGCCATGAAGTCTCAAGATGTTGCCTTTTGGAAGGAAGCAATCCAAGAGGAGATGGACTCCATTATGGGTAACCATACATGGGAGCTAGCCAACCTTCCTTCCGGTTGCAAACCTTTGGGAATAAATGGATCTTCAAGGGGAAGATGAAAGTTAACGGTTCCATTGACAAGTTTAAAGCACGCTTGGTCATCCAAGGCTTTAGACAAAGGGAAGGTGTCGATTACTTTGACACATATGCTCCGGTGGCTAGGATTACAACCATTAGGTTATTAATTGCTATGGGGGCTATACATAATCTAGTGATTCATCAAATGGATGTCAAGACAACATTCCTTAATGGTGATCTAGATGAGGAAGTGTATATGAGACAACTTGAAGGGTTTCTTTTAAAAGGACAAGAGCTCAAAGTGTGTCGGTTGGTCAAATCCTCATATGGACTAAAGCAAGCTCTAAAACAATGGCATCAAAAGTTTGATGATGTCGTATTGTCAAAAGGATTTAAAATAAATCAACCTGACAAGTGTGGCTATAGTAAGTTTGATCATACAGGTCAAGTTGCGATCATATGCTTATATGTTGATGACATGTTGATCTTTGGAACAAACCAAAGACAATTAGATATCACTAAGGATTTCCTGTCCACTAAGCTTTCTATGAAAGACTTAGGTGAGGCGGATGTGATTCTAGGCATAAGAATCAAACGTGATCCTAAAGGCTTGCCTCACACAATCACAATACATTGAGAATATTGTCAAACGCTTCCAATGTGATAAAAGTGCAATTGTTAGTACTCCTATGGACTCATGTGAGAAGTTGATGCCTAACGAAGGATCAGTTGTCTCTCAACTTGAGAATGCACAAGTAATAGGATATTACATGTATGTAATGACTAGCACTAGACCAGATATTGCTTTTGCTATTGGTAAATTAAACCCCCGTTTGGTTAGAAGAACGGAAACAGAAACGGAATGGAAATGAATGTAGTCCATATGTTTACCTTATTCATGTATATTTTTTGGAATCATTCCTTGTGTTGCATGTAAAATGTAGTTGTTTCCCCAATTTTGTTTCCCTATAGGGTATCAACACTACTCAAATTTTACTACAATTACTTAAAACCACAAGGAATGATTCCATAAAATTTCATGAATAATGGTATACATATGGACTAAATTTGTTTCCATTCCGTTTCCGTTTCCGGAGTTGGAACCAAACGGGCCCTAAGTAGGTTCACCTAGCTCACAACATTGGAAGGCACTAAGGCGTGTGCTTAGGAACCTCAAGGGGACCATGGGTTTTGGCATCTTGTACAGTATTTATCCTTCAGTGATAGAAGGCTACTCGGATGCGTCATGGATCACTAATCTAGATGATCACTCATCCACCATAGGATGGGTATTCTTGTTAGGTGGTGGTGCCATTTTGTGGGCTCTAAAGAAGAAAATGTGCATAACAACCTCGACCATGGAGTCCAAGTTTGTGGCACTTGCTTCTGCCGGCAAGGAAGCTGAATGGCTAAGAAATTTGGTTCTAGAAATTCCTCTATGGCCCAAAACCGGTTTCTCCAATCTCAATTCATTGTGATAGTGCAGCTACGTTGGATAAAGCTTATAGCCAAACGTACAATGGGAAATCAAGACATCTTGGTGTGAGACATAGCTCGGTTAGAGAGCTCATAACTCACGGTATAATATCAGTCGATTTTGTGAGAACACACAATAATCTAGCCGATCACTTAACCAAGAGCTTGGCTAGAGACTTAGTTCAAAAGTTAAACAAGGGGATGGGGTTAATGACCTAAATTGAAAACGACTTGTCGTGGGACACCCAATTCGCCTATGGCTTGATGCCTTAGCTGAACTCAATAAGGAAAGCCCATTCCAAGAAGTTGTGAGCACAAAATGTCCATCCAAGGTGATGCTCTAAGCCTATATAGAATGTATAGTTTCAAATATGTAATTTCTTAACAACTGTTTTGAAAAATTGCAATTATAGGTGCCAGATAAAAAGAGTTGGCTACGTGAACGTGAAGTGTCAAGGCTTCTTCAAGGGAGTAGAGGTCGACTCGCCTATATGTTCAATAAAGGATAAGGACACAATAGCCTTTAAATGTGTCATTTATTTGTAAAGAAAATGTAACTATCGTGTATATTGCCTTCATGTACTTAAACAAGTTAAGTGGTTCAATCTATTAGGACACCACAATTCTTTAGTGCAGAATGTGTAATTATACTAATTCGATAA
Organism: Fagopyrum homotropicum; assembly: GCA_033239125.1. Lineage (NCBI taxonomy): Eukaryota > Viridiplantae > Streptophyta > Magnoliopsida > Caryophyllales > Polygonaceae > Fagopyrum > Fagopyrum homotropicum. The sequence continues at coordinate 70,241,383 of BSWB01000005.1, forward strand.
ATTCAATCAAAAGATATTTATGATTATGGGAATATTTTGTTTGATGTATATCTATTAACAGTTTCTTGACTTTCCTCAAACGGGGGAGGAATGTTGGAGATTTGGGGTAAGTCTTTATTATATTAGTTGAGCTTGTCTTGAGACAAGGTTCAATGAGTTGTTCACATGTGTGTCACTATGGTCCGGGTTGTGGGAGGGAAGGCAAGTGACCGGCACTAAGAACAACTAGTATTATAAGAGGAGTTGAATCAAAGTAAGGTGATTCACTACAAAGTCAACTTGTGCTAGATTTTAGAAGGCCGACGTTTGGGGCCTTTTAGCCACATTTTATCGTCATACCTTTGGTTCTTAGGCCTTATATTTTCTAAAGAATATGTGGTTAAAAAATTGGGAGCGATCCAAGCTCAAAAGCTTAGTGAATGTCAATGAAGCAACTAGTAAGCTTCTTTAGGAGCTACACTAGTTTGAGCTAAGATATTGAGTATTTCTTGATCTTGGAGCTTACCCTAGTTATATTAAAGGTAATGAATCTCATTGGAAGTGTTTGGACCAAGAAAAATAAACTAGCTCTAAGCTAGATCCGGGGAGCGGTTTTGGGCTCCCTATGTGGGCCTCGGGCCTCGGTCTTTCTACTGATTCAACGCCCATCTTCCAAGAAACTTCCACGTAACTTCCATAACCGATGTTAACCGCTTTTAAATCCCTAAAACCGTGGCCCCCTATGCCTATAAAAGGGGGAGCCAGTTGCACTTGATTTCACATTCGTTTTTGCAGCAATAAAGCTTTTAGTTCCATTGTATTGACATTGGATAGGCCTTCTTATAAGCTTGTTTACAAAACTCGAAAGACCAGTATAGTTCCTTTGTATTGACAAAAGATAGGCAGCCATCTTAGTTTGGTTTTGTATTGACAAAACCTAGGAATACCCTTTCTACACAGGAAGACAAGTAAGTCTCTTACTTAGTCTTTGTAACATGTAACGTTTTATCCCCTAAGGGATTTGGATATTCCTGGTGTAGTGGAGAGTACACTTAAAAGGAAAATTCATTTATCAATGACTCATTACATTATCCAAGTCAATGGTTTTGACATATAACAACCTGTTTATAAGACGTGCAATTGAACTTAACTTCTATTAGAGTTTTGTCTACTCCTTTTCGGAGATTACAAACTCTTGGTTGAGTTTTGTATACTTCTTTGTAGAGATTACAAACTCTTGGTTGGGTTTTGTCTACTCCTTTGTGGACATCACAACCCTTGGTTATTAACTTGTTTTTAGTTAAAGATAATTATATTAATTTGATTGGCAATTGGGAGAACCGTCTACTCACATAAGTGAGACTACGGCCCCTTGGTCTAAAACTGGACACCGAAAATCCAACACAAGTTTCGTCCCAAAACTTTGATAACGCAGAACTCCCGGCATAACTACCTCGGTAACAACACAAAACTGTAAACGTGCCAACTCCCTACTCGGTAACCATAACACAATCGTATATCCGCAACAAGACCTCGCAAGGCCTACACACATACTCACACGAACCGCATATCACATACCAAGACAAGATTTAACTAATCACATAACACATTCCCCCTCGGGGAATAAAACACATAAACTCGTACATGCACATAAGATCTAACTCAACGGCTCTATCGATGCGTCTAACTCATCGTAAAAACTCAACCCAAGATACTATCTCACGTCACCCTGGTAGCTTCATTGGTTCCTCTTCTAACACTAGATCATCACAACTAACCACATAACCCGAGTTGTACAAGTACTCCCTCAAATATCACAACGAACATTGGGTACACACGCTCCACTCTTGGTGGCAACGCAATATGTAAATCACATCTTATTTGTTTTCATCTTTGAACAAGGTCCGTAAAATGGGAACTAAACTTCCCTTAAATGCCAAACATATGGCGCCTCACGCTTGTGAAAATCTCGACTCCACCGAATCTACTCCATAACTAAACTGTAGAGGTCTGCGCCTCTCATCTAAATAGATGCATTTCGGCGATTCAACTCGACTAGCATCCGCCTTTGGACCACCGCAACTCGAGCGAGGTTGTCGTGTATCTTCTTAGGTCTATCTGACGAGGCTAAAAACCTATGGTTGTTTTCTTTTAGCTTTAGTTAAAGTAGAATACCTAGTGTAAGTAAGGGTCAAACCTAAGAGGGTTTTGTCGAGTTTTGATTAGATTCAATTAAGAAATTTTAATGTTCGCTCCAAATGGTGTGTGCAAGCTTTAAATTTATATCCCAAGAAATATGCTTAAAACAAGGATGCGTACCCCCAGTGTACGGATCAATTATAGTAAAAAACAAGATTTCCGGGGTGTCGATCTCAGGGACTTAGGTGAATCCAAAGCAAGTATAGGTAATCAATGCAACTAAGAACCACAAAAGCGATTAAAGCAATCAAAGATGACAAAAGGTCAAATAGGGAAATATGCAAATTCTAGAGATTAAAGCATCTAGTTGTGGTTCCGACTCAAGATCTCAAGATAAAGTGGACCAAGGTGAGATTTTGCAAAGGGAAGGTGTTTCTAAAGTGGAATAGATTACCGGGTAAGTCTCAAGGTACTAAGGAAAGGAACTATAATCTCAAACAAACACACCAACTAAGGGAATAAAATCAACCTTTACCGGGTAAGTCTCAGGCTAACTCACAAAGATGGAATGAAGGCACACTCAAACCCCAATAAAGGATAAACCTTTATTACCTACACTTATGATCATGGGTAAACAAACTAAGGAATCACCGGGTAGGTCTCATCCTAGGCTTACATTGAACCAGGAAAGGTGTAATAAGAATAGGATTTGGCAAACTCTAACACTTAACTCTCAGTTTCGGATCAGAAAAGGTCACCTCGTTCAGTCAAGTTCCACCCCGGCCGAGATGTTCATCGACTGAGCGTGATGTTCTAGGATTAAGGTTAAATACTCGAATTTTCAAGGTCCTTCTGGGATTACGATCATTCTATCATTGTCTTCCCCACAACTTTCAGCCAATCACCCTAGAATCGCACAAGGAAATTAGACACTCATCATCATGATAACAATGATAAAAAATATGAGAATATAATGAATATTTGAACACAAAAACCTTAAAAACAAGGCTTCAATAACTGAATCAAATATCAAACAAATCAGCGTTCCTTGTATCACAAATCCAACAAGACAATAAATCCAAAGGGAATTTAAGAAAATCTTACAAATCCCCTCAAAAGCTATCTCCAAGTTATGAACTTCCTTCCTTCAATCTTCAAAACTTCCTTCAAACTTCCAGAAAATCTTCTAACTGCTGTGGGGAGAATATTGCTGATCAAAAGATGGTTGAATTGTTGAAAATCCAACCCTTTATATAGGAGAATTATCTTCCAAAGATAATAATATCTTAAGAAGATAATTTCCTATAAAATATATTATATCTCTTAAAATAGATCTCCCAAATATATGATCTTACTTCTAGAAATCCACCCCAAAAATATAAGATATCTTCTTTTCATAATTAAAAGATCTCAGCCAAAAAATATATCTCGCCGGCGCCAGGGTGTTAGCCTCGGTCGGGACGCTCCTCAAGATCACCTCGGTCGAGGTGACACTGTAGCTGACCGAGGTGAATCTCAGCTGAATGTGAAATTTCTCAAATCTGGTCCAAAGTAAATCTTCTTCATTAATTCCATGCTTCCTGAGTTCTCTTTTAAACTCCCGAATGTAGCTCCTATGACTCCTTTGCTCCTTAGCTTCATTTCGATCCAAAACGTGCCATTTTACCTACGATTACAACGAAACATGGTGTAAACCTCGATTCCCGTAAAGGTAGATAAAACGACAATATAATCACATAATATACATCCATACATGCAGATTATTGAAGATAAAACGTCTAACCAAGTCCCAAAATTTAGACTATAATACATGCTATCAAAATACCCCATACTTGTCCTTTGCTTGTCCCCAAGCAAGTTCCAGATCTTAAGTACAAGATAGAATGGATTATAAGTCATAAAGATCAATGAAAAGTATTTCAAAACATTTTTGATGGTGTGCTCCACTCATAGATCACTCTAAGAGAATGCTTCATGGCAATTAAAATCAAAATATGATCAAAACATTTTATAAATATAAGAAAATTGTTCATCTTTGCATAAAATCATATAATGCATAATAAATCATAATTATCGAAATTAATCATGTATAATCCAATTTAAACCACCAAGTCAATCAACAAGCTCAAGGTCTCAAGGGCTTTCAAAAGAAGTCAAAAAACGTGTGAGGGTGGGATGTATATAGGGAATGTGGTGCTAGAATCCGGGAAAAAGGATCTTCACTTCACTTGCTCTTGAATTTCAACATCTTCCACCAATAAGCTTTGCTTATTTTACTTTTACTTTTTTGGAATGCATGGACAGAGGTGCACAATAACCGAAGCCTAGGAGATCAACAATCATCAATTTTTCAAGATGCCTCAAACTCTTGATGCACATACCATGACCCGTTAGGAATATCTCTCAATCCGACTTTGGCAAGACACAAACACCCGGCTATGTGAATGGTGCCGAGTTACTCATCATCATGATTAACTTCCCCAAACCTATTTTGTTTCTTCCTAAACTTCCAGCCAAAATCTCAACTTCACTTTCACTTGCTTTTCTTCACTTGCTTCCAAATTCCCCGATAGGTAAAGGGAGGCAAATATATATATGAGGGGCTAAGCATGATTAACAAGAAGAAGAGAAGAGAATGAATTGCCTTAATCATCCCATGAAGAAAGTGAGCGAACTCATCATGTGGTGTCAACCTTCAAATTCAACATAATTTGGATAAAAATAAAGTATTAAACATGCCAAAATTTCAAAAAAAGCATTTAGCAACTTAAACATATCATAAAACCTTTCAAACATATAAAGATTTCAAAACCAATCCACAAACAAAATCCTCACTAAGGTCATATCCAGAAAAGAGGAACAAAAAATCGTTTCGAAAACTGCCTCGGTCGAGGTGTTCTAAGTCAACCGAGGTACTTGACCTCGTTTGGCCAGAATCATCCCGGTCGAGGTCATAAAATTTTTTTTAACCAGTTTTTGACGTTTTTCTCAATCAAATAACTTGTATGCATGCATGTAGTCTCAGATAAGCACATAGAGTCAAATAAGACAATAAGATCATAATATCAAGAAGTCATACAAGTCAAACACATATAATGTCAAGTAAGATACATCCAAATAAATACCTCATACTTGGGACACATTGTCCCAATGGGTCAAAATAAGTCTAAGAACAGAATACTCAACGGACATAAGCTGAGTTGCATAATAAATAAATAAAAGAAATCCCTGCAAGCTCTAATCCTGATCTGCTGGTGGTGGTGGTGGTAGATATGGGACGTAAGGATGCTCGGATGGATCAAAAGGATAACCCATAGTGTGCTTGAACTGCATCTCCATCATCCTGCGCGGGTAATGCTGGCCCTCTAGCATCTGATGTGTCCAACCCTCAATCTCTCGGCGCTAATCATCAAAATGCTCACGGATGTCAACTATCAGGGCAACATAGGCATCGATCATCTGATCGGTGAGGTCATTAATCCTCTAATGCGCTACTAGGTCTTTGACTCTGCGGCAGCGAGATATGCGCTGAGATGGTGGTGGTGTTGCTGGCTCGTCCTCTGTTGCCTCGTCATCTAAGTCGACAACTAGCACACTAGGGCCGGCTGTATTTGTGCCTGTCTCCATAGCAGCACCGCCATCGTCATACTCCTCCTTCTCAGGTACAACATCAGCATCTCGGGCATCCTGAATGTAGGGCAGCCAAGCAGAAGACCAGTATTGTGGATCGAAAACATAGAACTGAGCCGACCACAAGATACCTTGAGGGGCAGTCTGCTCCCAAGGTATAGCCACGTACGGTGTAGTGAGTCCACGAGGAACCAGAATCCTCCTCGTGATCATCTCCTGAAGACCAAACAACTTTGCAGCCGCCACCAACGTACAAGCACTCAGGTCAAGATCCATGACTGTAGCGATATGAGTCACCAGTCCTCCACAATAGATATCTCCCTTCCCTTTAGCCTTGATCTGATGCAGATCCTCAACTAATATAGCCCCAAAATCAGGTACTCCTCCAGTCACCATACAAAATCAATTGAGCAACTCGCCCTGTCTAACCTTCTGGGGCGTCTCAGTACACGCCAGAAGGGTCTCACTAAAGATCCGGTGGGCTAGACGGAAATCAAGGTGGAAAATGATGCGCTCCCTGGAGTCTCTAGGTGTCCACCTGTCAGCGTGCTCCACCACATGAGCTATCTGTCCCCTGAACTGTCGACCTACGGCTCGAGAGGGAAAGTCGGGAACTGTAGGGGTCGGGAAGCCAAAAATATCTCTGAACTGGTCCATGGGGACAATGTAGTTCCTCTCAGGTAGGTGAGTAACAGAACTCACAAACTCTAGGATAGGCTCGAAGTAGGCTGAAGTTCTGATCTCCATAAAACTCTCCAGCCCCACCATGGAAATCATGTTCTTCAAGTCCTCCACCACGTGGAGGCCCTTGAAGGCAGGGATATCTAGGAAACGTGGCGCAATGACAGGACGTGCACATATACGGTCGAAGTCTGCTTGGTGACGCTCATGGATCACTGGGATAAAATGTCTAGAGGAAGGTGAAGGGGAAGAACCACTAGGGGTATCTCTCAGGACAAGTTGAAGGTTGGAACGAGAAGTCATAATTTCTGATGACAAGGACACCTCGGTTGCTCTGACAAGGCTGAAGAACACCTCGGCCGAGGCACAGGTTGACTGGACCGAGGCGAAAAACTGTTCGATTCCAACTCTCTGATTTCCAGTTCTTTTCCCCTAATATCACTACCAATTGTTCCTATGGGGTACTTATACCTTTTCCAACACAAATGGATGGCAACCAAAGCCAAATCCAACTGAAATCGGTAAAAATAGAAGAGTTAGGGTTTTCGAACGGTTTACCCAAAAATACGGAGATTTGAGGGTTTTCGTTGCAGTTTCTCACTTGTAATCTGATCCTCTTGCTTTTCCTTTTGAGATCGGAGCAAATATCGTAGAAAACGATCGAAGAACGGAGGAACGAGGTGGAGAAGCGCCTCGGTCGAGAGGGTAAATAGGAGGGAAGAGGGAGAAGTTGTTTCCCCTTTTATACCCCTCGCCGATTCTGTTGTCACCTCGGTCGAGGTGGTCCCGGATGGACCAAGGTGGGTGTTTGTCAGCCCTAGTCGCCTCGGTTGGTCCAGAATCATCTCGGTCGAGGTGCTGTGACAACAACCGAGATGTGTCTCAGTCAAACTGTGTCTTCTCAAATTCTCGAACTTCTGTCTTTCCAGTGTTTCTCCTTGGTTGTAATCTTTGCTTATAAAGTACCTGGTTTCTGTCTAGGACGCCAAAAACAAAACAAAGCAAAGCAAACTATCTAAGACTAGACTAGAAAAAGGAAAAAGAAAGCAATACCTTGGGTTGCCTCCTAAGAAGCGCTTGATTTAAGGTCGCTAGTTGGAAACGAGGTGTCCTAGCACAATGCCTTCATTAACCATAAAATGACACTTCTCCCAATTCCAAACGAGATTAGTGTCTTCACATCTTTGTAGAACTAGAGAAAGGTTAGATAGGCAATCATCAAAAGAGGAACCATATACTGAAAAGTCATCCATAAGTACCTCCATGATCTCCTCTATGTATTCGGAAAAGATAGCCATCATGCATCGCTGGAAGGCAGCGGGTGCATTACATAATCCAAATGACATCCTCCTATAAGCTAATGTCCCCCATGGACAAGTGAAAGTGGTCTTCTCTTGATTATCCGGATGGATAGGAATCTGAAAGAACCCACTATAACCATCTAAATTAGAAAAAATGTGAATGTTGGGCTAACCGTTCGAGCATTTGATCGATGAAGGGAAGTGGAAAATGGTCCTTCCGAGTGGCCACGTTCAGCTTCCTATAATCGATGCACACCCTCCAGTCCGTAACTGTCCTATTTGGGATCAACTCGTTGTTCTTATTTGTCACAACGGTCATCCCTCCTTTCTTCGGAACTACATGCATTGGGCTCACCCACTTGCTATCTGATGTAGGAAATATGATACCTGTATCCAACAACTTAAGAATTTATTTCTTCACAACCTCTTTCATGATCGGATTTAACCGTCTTTGCGGTTCCCGTGAAGTCTTATGATCATCCTCCATTAGTGTTTTATGCATGCAGAAAGAAGGCTTAATACCAATAAGATCATCATTAGTATAACCCAAAGCCTTTTGATGTTTTCTCAGGATATGCATCAGTTTAGACAATTCAGTTTCGGAAAGGGAAGCACTAACGATGACGGGATGAGTAGAATCCGGTCCAAAGAAAACATACCTCAAGTGACTTGGAAGCGGTTTAAGCTCCACAACTGGGGGTGCTTTCTGAGGGGGATCCTTGCTTCCTCCTTCCAGTGGAGTAGACTTAGATCGAAGAACTAGACATTCAGAAGTCTCAGTTGACATCATCTCGCTTGCGATCTCGGTCGTGGTCCGGAGTGGGTGACCGAGATGTTCTTCAGATAAGAACACCTCGCTTGGTCCAGAAAGTGCCTCGGTCGAGGTACTGGATCTGGGACCGAAACTGGAGATTCTTCTCTTTTGGATTAGTTTTTCAATCTTAGCTCCTTGATCTTCTTCTAGTGCCTTTAAGCTTTGTATATTTGCATCACAAGAAGCATCTATACCTTGAAGCTTTCACGACCGTGGTTTTGGGCGTGGAACTCTCTGTAATGTGCCAAAATCCAAGTTTCGTCAATTTCCTTCAACTTTTATTTCTCCCTTGCCTATTCCATTGCTCCTACATCCAAAAACACGAACATACCGGAAGGTATCGAAGGCAAAACAAAACAAAAACGTCGAAACTACTCTAATCTATGAATGATAAACAAAAACATAAGTGCAATACCTTGGGTTGCCTCCCAAGAAGCGCTTGTTTAAGGTCCGTAGTTAGACCGTACTTGCACTTATTCGAGTACGGTTGGTGCGAACTCCTCAGCTTGGAGTTCCGGTGAGTACTTCTTGAGTCGTTGACCGTTCACCTTGAAGCTTCCGCCCTTTTCACCCCATACTTCAACTGCACCATGGGGAAAAACACGTTTGATTAGATAAGGTCCGGTCCAACGAGATTTAAGCTTACCTGGAAAGAGACGAAATCTTGAATTGAAGAGGAGAACTTGATCTCCCTCTTTGAGGTCTTTTGGAATGATATGCTTATCATGCCAACGCTTCGCTCTTTCTTTATAGATCATGGCATTTTCGTAGGCATTTAAGCATAGTTCTTCAAGCTCGTTAAGGTCAGAGAGGCGCTTCTCCTCCGCTTCCTTTATGCTGAAGTTCAACCACTTTATTGCCCAATACGCCTTATGTTCCAGCTCTACCGGCAAGTGACAAGACTTCCCATACACAAGGTTGTATGGTGTTGTTCCTATGGGAGTCCTATATGCAGTCCGGTATGCCCACAATGCATCATCTAGCTTCAAACACCAACCCTTCCTTGTCCTTGAAACCGTCTTCTCTAAGATTCCTTTACTCTCCCGGTTTGAAATCTCCACTTCTCCACTTGTTTGTGGATGGTAAGGGGTGGCGAGCTTGTGAGTCACCCCATACTTAGCTAGTAGAGCTTCGAATCGTCGGGCAATGAAGTGAGAGCCTCCATCACTAATGATAGTCCGTGGTGTCCCAAATCGCGGGAAAATGGTCTTGTTAAAGAACTTAACCACAACCATGGCATCATTAATAGGAGAGGCAATTGCTTCAACCCATCTCGAAACATAATGTACAACTAGAAGTATGTATTGTTTTCCACAAGATGATGGGAAAGGTCCCATGAAGTCTACTCCCCAAACGTCAAAGATCTTTACCTCCTGAATGTTGTTAAGAGGCATCTTGTTCCTCCTAGAGATGTTTCCTGTTCTTTGACAAGCATCGCAGAAGGAAACAAAGGTTTGCACATCTTTAAATAAAGTAGGCCAAAAGAATCCAGATTGCAATACCTTAGCACTAGTCTTGTACGAGCTAGCGTGTCCTTCACAAGGTAGTGAATGACAATGACGGATGACGCTTTGCATCTCATCTTCCGGCACACATCGTCCAATGATGCCGTCAGGACCTCTCTTAAAGTGGAGAGGTTCATTCCAAAAGTATTCCCGAACATCCTTAAATAACTTCTTTCTTTGTGCATAGGATAATCCGGGTGGTAATTCCTGGCAAACCAAATAGTTAACAAAATTAGCAAACCATGGTTCATTACCTTTAGTGATCTTGTCGATACACTCCTCTATGATATGTAAATGCTCATCCGGAATGGAGTCATCCATGGGTAGATTGTCGTCCTCTAGATGTGGTAGACGACTCAAATGATCCGCAACAGAATTTTCCGAACCCTTCTTGTCATGGATCGCAGCATGATCCGTGTATACAATCACCTTTGCAAGTAAATACCGGATCGCAGCATGATCCGTGTATACAATCACCTTTGCACCTACAAGATAAGAACGAAACTTTTCAAATGCATATACAATTGCTAGAAATTCTTTTTCGGTAGTGGCGTAGTTAAGCTGCGCTTCATCTAGCGTCTTGCTAGCATAGTAGATAGCATTGGTTCGTCCTTCCTTCTTTTGCCCAAGCACAGCTCCTATAGCTATGTCACTTGCGTCATACATAACCTCGAATGGAAGATTCCAATCCGGAGGTTGAATAATCGGGGCTGAGATTAGAGCTTCCCAAATCTTATTAAATGAATCTAAACACTCCTGCGAGAAATCAAAAACTACATCCTTCATCAATAGATTAGTAAGCGGTTTTTATATCTTAGAGAAATCCTTTATAAATCTTCTATAAAATCCAGCATGTCCTAGAAAGCTTCTTATCCCTTTCACCGAAGATGGAGGAGGGAGCTTTTATATAGTCTCTATCTTAGCCTTATCCACTTCAATCCCTCTACTAGAGATCAAGTGTCCTAATACAATGCCTTCTTTCACCATAAATTGACACTTTTCCCAATTATCGAAAGAGGAACCATAAACAGAAAAGTCATCCATGAAAACCTACATGATTTCCACTATGTACTCCGAGAAGATAGCCATCATGCACCTTTGAAAGGTGGTTGGGGCGTTCCAAAGCCCAAACGGCATTCTCCTATAAGCAAACGTACCCCACGGACACGTGAATGTGGTCTTCTCTTGATCGTCCGGATGTGTCGGGATCTGAAAGAAACCACTATAACCGTCAAGATAACAAAAATGTGAGTGTTGTGCTAACATCTCAAGCATTTGGTCGATGAATGGTAGTGGGAAGTTATCCTTCCTCGTTGCGTTGTTTAGCTTGCGGTAGTCTATGCACATCCTCCATCCCGTCACAGTTCGTGTAGGAATGAGTTCGTTGTTCTTGTTGGTAATGACCGTCATCCCTCCTTTCTTTGGAACCACTTGTACGGGACTCACCCACTTGGTATCGGAGATAGGGTAGATGATACCTGCATCATGTAATTTAAGAATTTCCTTCTTGACAACCTCCTTCATGGTCGGATGTAACCGCCTTTGAGGTTGTCGCGAAGTTCTAAAATCTTCTTCCATTAGGATCTTAAGCATGCATAGTGATGGCTTGATTCCTACTAGATCCTCTATAGTGTAACCTAAGGCTTTCCTATGTTTCTTAAGAACAACCATAAGCTTACTATGTTCATCTATACTTAGATCGGAACTAATAATTACCGGAAAGGTAGAATTAGGTCCTAGAAATGCGTACCTTAGATGTGCGGGAAGTGGCATCAATTCCATCACTATAGGACTCCCTAATGACTGTTGAGGAGTGTCCAATGCTTCCTTAGAAATCTCTTTTAGGGTATAGAAGATGTTGGAGAAGAATCAAGAGAAGTGGTAGAAAGAACGTAATTGTCTTCAGATTTTCCCAAAATTACGGCTCCCTTGTTTCCTCCACGGCCGTGGTTTTGGGCGTGGAAGTCAATTACGGTGCCTCTGCTTGTTCCAAGGCCGTGGTTTTGGCCATGAAACTTACTGGAGTCCTCTAAATAGCTGATTACGGTCATGCTGGTGGAAACCACGGCCGTGGAATAGCACGACTGTCCGTGATTCCTCACGCCCTCTGACCCATCGTAGAGTTTTTCAAATTCTTCTTCATACACTTCCTTTTGCTTCTCTAATGCTTCAATTTCCTCATTGCATTCCTCTTCTTCCCCTATGTCCATAATGTTCATAGTGATCACCTTTTGCAAGGGATCTTTGAAGAGAATCAAACTTACTTCCTCCCTAGATAGCTCTTCGTCATGGATGTTGAATATATCCTCTTCAAAAGCTAGTTCTTTCATCAAAATGGAAAGAACGAACTCTACCTTTTCCTCTCCTATGTCGAAGGAGAGTCTAGCATTCTTGCAATCAACCATACAACCGATGTTGTAAGAAACGGTCTTCCGAGTATGATCGGGACCGGACTATCTGCATGAATGTCAAGCACAACAAAATCTATGGGAACATTGAACTTATCAAGCTTAACCGTGACGTCTTCAACTATGCCGACGGGACGAGTTATGGATCGATCCGCCATGTATAACATCATCTTCACCGGTTTAGGTTCGCCTAAACCGATCTTTCTGCATAAGACAAGCGGAATGATGCTAACGCTTGCTCCTAAATCACATAATGCATCATATGTGACATCTCTCATTCCTATGGGAACACAAAATGACCCCGGATCTTTCAGCTTTGGGGGCATCTTTTCTTTCATCGTCTTAATGAGATCTAATGAATCCGAACTCATCTTGACTTCTCCAAAATCCTCTAATTTCCTCTTGTTAGAGAGGATCTCCTTTAAGAACTTTCCATAAGCTGGCATACCCACAACTACATAAATGAAAGGTATATTAATATGCAGTTTGCTCATGAGTTCAATAAACTTACCGAATGGTTTATCTAGACGCGCTCTTGCTCTAGATTGTGGGAATGTTAGGGGAGGTTTGTAAGCTGGAGGAGGAAGGTAGATGTCTTCCTTCTCCTTCCCCTTTTCCTTCTCTTTTTCGACGGAAACTTCCACAAACTTAGGCTGCGGATCGGTGGTTGTTGCTCCGCTCCTAGTTGTGATAGCCATCACCCTTCCTTTTGGGTTATCGTCCGTTTTTCCTCGAAGTTTTCCTTGATTCCTAGGAACTTCCTCAACATTGCTAAACATTTGGTTTTCTAAAACCTTTTGGGCTTTATCAACCTTAGTAATGTGACTCTCCAATCCTTGAAGCTTTCCCAAAATTGTTTCCAACATAGGATCGGGCTTCTCTTTCCTCGAAGTGCTTCCACTATTAGATGTTTGTCCTTGACTTTTCAAAGGAATGGAAGAAGAAGAAGAAGGTGGAGTTAGTGAATTTCCTGAATTGGGAAAAGAATTACCGGAGTTTTGTTGTTGGTTAGAACGCCAATTGTTGTTGTTTGAACCCCTATTGTTGTTCCAATTGTTATTCCGGTTGTTGTTATTGTTCCAATTGTTCCGGTTGTTGTTCCGGTTGTTGCGATTTGTGTTCTCATTCCCATTGTGGTTATTGTTGTTCCCTAAATAACCAACATCTTGCTCCTTTTGCTTTGGAAAGCTAGCTTTGATGACTTCCTTCAATTCTTTAATCTCGGAGTTGAGAGAAAAGATTTGAGTTTGAGAGGCTTGTGTTAGCTTTGCTCCTTGCTCCACTCGATTTGCTTCTACTTTCTGGTGAGAATACTTCTCAATGACTCGGGCTTGCTTCTCAATGAAGTCCCAAGCGTCATCTTCCCTCATGTCCATGAATGTACCACATGAAAGGGATTGGAGCTTGAATTGTGTTTCCATATCCAGCCCCTTATAGTATATCTCCAATAGCTCCAATTTGGAAATGCCATGATGTGGGTATTCCAATAGTAAATCCTTAAATCTTTCCCAAGACTGGAACAAACTTTCATTAGATTTCATAGAAAATGCATTAATCTTACCTCTCAACTCCGCCATCTTGGATGGCGGAAAGAATTTGGTGAGGAACTCCGAAGAAAGATCCTCCCATGTGTTGAGTCTTCCATTTGGAAGAGCTTGATACCAAGATAAAGCTTTCCCTTTCAAAGAGAAGAAGAATGGCTTGATCTTGTAATTGTTGGTAGTTGCATTCTTTGGCTTCATTGTCTCCATCAAGATCTCAAAATTTTGTAAATGTTGATGTGGAGATTCAGCACTCGTTCCTCCAAACTTACTTTGGCGAACGATGGTAATAACTTGTGGGTTGAAGCTAAACCCATGCATATCATCAGCATCAAAGTTCACACCTAGACGGCGTGGTTGCTGAATTGGATCCATCCTTTGGCCAAGAGTTCTTGGCTCTTCATCTACACGAGCGGCTCTCGCACCCCCAGCCGGGACACGATAATTGGCAGCCGGTCTTGGATTATATTGATTCATGTTGATCGTCGGATTAATGTCTTCTAGCGGTGGCATGGACGAGTCGCTATCCTCATCGGATGAGTTGGTTCTAACCGATCTTGCCGGCTTTCTCCTCTTCTTCTTCTTGGAATCGCTCAATTCCAGCCTCATTTGAAATATCATATCCTTGAGCTCATCAATTTGCAATTGATGACTGTCCGATTCTTCCTTGCGAGTCTTCTCGCTCCATCTAAGTTGAGCTTCGGATTCCTCCAACTCTGCTTGAAGATCCCGCTCCTTGTTTTCAGCCATCTTTCTTTCTTTGAGCTTCTTCATCAAAGTCTTCTCAAGTTCTTGATCAAGAGGTAAGAGGTCTTTGTTGTTCCTAGACCTGCGCATATACCTAAGGTAACCTGAAAATATCACTCAAAGGAGATATCAAATAACAAGGGCAAGCTCCCAAGCTTGACAACCGATTACCGAATTCGGCCTAAACCAAATCCCCGGCAACGGCGCCAAAAACTTGTTCGCCACTTTGTGTGCGTGCAAATAAGCTTTAAATTTATAAAACTAGAATCAAGCAAGCGAACCCGCAGTGTACGGATCGGCGTAGTAACGCAAGAATTGCAGAGTATCGAACTCAGGGATTTGGGGGAACAAATTCAGTTCGCAAATTGTCAAGCAAGTGAATTTAATAAGCTTTGCAAATATTGGGGAAAACAGCAACCCTAAAGATCCAGGTGTCTAATTGTGGCAATCGATTCAAGATATACTAAAGAACTAAGGACAGAGTTAAGAGTTGCAAAGGTATGCTAAGGTAAAGCAATGTACGGTGAAGTTCCAAGGCTTTATATGACTTATCTAAAGACACCCTCTATAAAGGTTGTTGAGGCATCAGTATAGAAAGGATCTAAAGACAAGAATTAATATCAAATACCCAAACTTGTAACTCAAGGATCAAGACTAACTAAACCGATTAAGGTTGTGACACTCAAAATCGAAGTAGAGGTTGTTGAGGCTTCACTACTACCTAGAAAAGGGCAAACCTAGACTAGATTAAAGCTAATCTTTAACCTTGGATCAAAGTAAAAGCAAAGTTCGTAAACCAGGGTAAATCACGGGTAGTTCTTGAGTTCCACGGCCGTGGAAGTTCAAGAACATACCGTGATCTTGGTTCGTCGACGAAATCTCTCTAACTCTCAGGGTCCAATCTGTTTACGATCGATCTATCATCATCTAAGCCACGACTATCAACCCTTCACTTTAGAATTGATAAAGCGTTTTAGCCAATAACTGTCATTATAATATCAAAATCATGTTTAAGAAGAATGAAAGATGAAAACCTTCGAAAACCTTCAATAAAACTCAAATCAATCTCCAATCCACACACAAAAGGAATAATATATATCGGATTTGGAATCAAACACAAACCAATAACAATCCTTGATAAGAATGAAGAACGGGATGTCAATCCGTCTTCTAATCAAACCTAAGGACAAAAGGCATAACTTCCGCCACAAGCAACTCCCAAATCTTCAAACCCTCGCGAATCGCGTTTGCAAGCGCAAATCTCCGGACGTCCAATGCAGCCCTAAGAACGTGTGTCAAATTCTCTCCTCCCCATCCTTTTTATAAGAAAGGATAAAATAACCGTCCGGCCCATGTGCGTAAATAATGTGGCAATAATTAATTCGACAAAAGATCGCCTAAATCACGGTCTCATGGGGTTCCACGACCGTGGTTTAGAGCATGGAAGTGGATTACGGTTCCATTTGATTTCCACGACCGTACTTTATACCGTGTAACTCTCTGGAATACTCCACGTTCATGATGCCAAGATCCACGGCCGTGATTTAGAGCATGGACTTCTCTACGGCCGTATTTTAGAGCTTGGAAGTGTAAATTGCTTGTGGTTTCCTTTGTGTCGTGTCATTCCTCGTCCTAGCATCTCCTTTGACTTCTTTGATGAGTCCTTAATCCTTGGATGTGCTCAAATCTTCTCCTATCTCTCTCAAATGGTTTGGTTTTAGCTCTCATTCACCTATAATCAACACAAATCTAATGTAGACCTCCATATCGAAAATATAGATAAACTAGCTAACAAATGCTTCAATGCCTTGTCAATGAACACTGTAATGGATGAAAAACAACGAGAAAAAGTGCCTAGAATATCGCAATATTTCATGCTAACAATATCTGCATCACAAGAAGCATCTATACCTTCCTCCATTAAGCTAAAACTAATAACTCTTTCAAGATGGTCATTAATAAGGATAGAGCTCAGCAATTCTCTTGACTTTTCTTCATCATAGATGTTGAAGATATCATCCTCCAGCTGATCCCCTTTCATTGCAGCAAACAATGCAAACTCCACTTGATCTCCGCCAATGTTGAATTTCAACTTGGGTTCTTACAATCCACATTGCAACCCGAAGTTGCTAGAAAGTCTATAGGTAAATAGAAGTTATCTAACTTAACCGGAACATCTTCAAAAATGCCCACGGGATGGGTAATGGAGCGGTCCGCCATGTATAACCTTATCTTCGCCGGCTTGGGCTCTCCAAGTCCGATCTTCACACATAGCTCCAGCGGGATGATGCTCACGCTGGCTCCTAGATCACACAACGCCTCACAAGTCACATCCCCAACTTGAATGGGAATGCAAAATGAGCCGGCATCTCTTAATTTGGGTGTCATCTTCTCCTTCATGATTTGAATGAGCTCCGAGGATTTAGACGTCATCCTTACTTCACCAAAATCTTCCAGCTTCCTCTTCCTTGATAGAATCTCTTTTAAGAACTTCCCATAGGCGGGTATCCCTAGAATAACATCAAGGAAAGGGATGTTAATATGTCGTTTATTCATCAAGTCAAGGAACTTACCAAAGTGCTTGTCTGGATGTGTTCTAGCCCTTGACTGAGGGAATGGAAGTGGTGGTTTATATGCAGGAGGTGGGACATAAACTTCAGTTTTGTCCGTCCCTTTCTGGGACTCCACCTCGGGTGGCACCTCGACCAAAGTGTTCCTCATCTGTACCTAGACCGAGGTGTTCTTCGTCTGGACTGGCATCGACCGAGGCACTAGATCTGTAGTTTTCAGTCCACTTCTCGTTGTTATTGCCATGATTTTTTCCCTTAGGGTTGCTCTCTATCCTTGCTGGCAGCTTCCCCGGAACTCTTTGCGCTTCATTTGCCTTATCAAAGAATTGTTGCTCTAAGGCTTTTTGTGCCTTTGAAAATGAAGTCATGGACGTCTCCATAGCGTTGAGCTTGATCAAGATGGCCTCCAGTACTGCATCTTTCTTCTCTGGTTGAGATGAACTTGATCCAGGCTACTGGCTCTTCAATCGAGTATAAGAAGAAGAAGAAGAGGGGTTAAAAGAATTATTAGAATTGGAGTTAGAATAAGGGTTACCCAAATTTTGATTGTTAGATCTCCAATTGTTGTTGTTGGAGCCTCTATTGTTGTTGTAATTGTTGTTACCGGGAACCATGATTGTTGTTCCTTGAGCCTTGATATCCGCCTTCTTCCTTCTTGATGTGAGCAATTAAAAGGTCCTTCAATTGCTTCACATCATTCTTGAGGGAAATGAGTTGATCATCATTTGATGGAGCTTCCTGGAAATTAACTCTCTTAACTCCATTTTCGGCTCCTTGGTGGGTGTATTTCTCCATGTGCAAAGCTTGTTTCTCAATGAACTCCCAAGCTTCATCAATCGTCATGTCCATGAATGTGCCGGCGGAGAGTAGTTGAAGATTGAATTGGGTAGCTCCATCCAATCCTTTGAAGTATATCTCCAACAACTCTATCTTTGGAATTCCATGATGTGGGCAATCCAAGAGAACATCTTTAAATCTCTCCCATGACTTGGACAAACTCTCCTTGTCCTTCATGATGAATGCATTGATCTTCCCTCTCATTTCAGCGGTTTTGAAGGGGGGAAAGAATTTTGATAAGAACTCCGTCATCATCTCCTCCCAAGTGTTGATCTTTCCGGGGGGAAGAGACTGATACCAAGTAAGCGCCCTGTCCTTCAAAGAAAAGTAAAAAGGCCTTAGCTTGTAATTATTATTTTCCAACCTTGAAGGTCTCAAGGTCTCCATCAAAATCTCATAGTTTTGTAAATGTTGATGCGGAGACTCCCTCTCTAAACCTCCAAACTGGCATTGGCGGATCATGGATAGAACTTGCAGTCGAAGTTCATAATCATGCTCCGCTGGATCACCTAGGTTGACTCCTAGACGCCTCACTTGCTGGTTTGGGTCCATCCTCTGTCCTAGGGTTTGTGGAATACCTGCAAAAAGAACATCTCGGACAGGCATCCGAGGTGGATGTATCTCGGCCGCGGCAACTGGAACTGGGTCCTGCCTCGGTCGATGAAGAATTTGGGCTTGTAGATCAGCCATATCTGCTTCTATCTCTGTAGTTCAGGTGCGAGTTCGCTCCCTCTCGCGCTGCAGTTCTTCCCTATTGAGGCGCAGATGTTCTATCGCCTCCTTCAATTTGGCCTCATGATCGCGATTGTCTTGGTTGGCAGTTTTCGCTTCTTTCAAGCGTCGTTTGTATGTCTTCTCTGGTTCGGGATCGTAAGGAACAATTTCTTCCCAGCACGGGTTCTTCGCATAAACCTAAAAGAAAGAACCTGGGAAAGTCACTCAAGTAGAGTGGTTAGTAGCAACAGGGGCAACTGCCCCGAAAGACAACCGCAACCGGCTCGTTCTAGACCAAGTCCCCGGTAATGGCGCCAAAAACTTGTTCTTTGGCGAAGCTCTCTTCTGTTGCCGGAACGAGAACTTCGTATGTACCTAAGAACACAAATCTGCAAGAACACTCAAGCAAAAAGATCAATAGAAAAAGCAAGAACAGTCCCCGGCAAAGGCGCCAAAAACTTGTTCGCTCCAAATGGTGTGTGCAAGCTTTAAATTTATATCCCAAGAAATATGCTTAAAACAAGGATGCGAACCAGCAGTGTACGGATCAATTATAATAAAAAGAAAGAATTTTCGGGTGTCGATCTCAGGGACTTAGGTGAAACCTAAGCAAGTATAGGTTGTCAATGCAACTAATAACCACAAAAGCGATTAAAGCAATCAAAGATGATAATAAGGTCAAATAAGGGAAATATGTAAATTCTAGGGATTAAAGCATCTAGTTGTGGTTCCGACTCAAGATCTCAAGGTAAAGTGGACAAAGCTGAGATTTTGCAAAGGGAAGGTGTTTCTAAAGTGGAATAGATTACCGGGTAAGTCTCACTACTCACAATCCCAAACGAAAGCTCCTATTACCGGGTAAGTCTCAAGGTACTAAGAAAAGGAACTATAATCTCAAACCAACACACCAACTAAGGGAATAGAATCAACCTTTACCGGGTAAGTCTCAGGCTAACTCACAAAGATGGAATAAAGGCACACTCAAAACCCAATAAAGGATAAACCTTTATTACCTACAAATATGATCATGGGTAAACAAACTAAGGAATCACCGGGTAACTCTCATCCTAGGCTTGCATTGAACCAGGAAAGGTTAATAAGAATAGGATTTGGCAAACTCTAACACTTAACTCTCAGTTTCGGATCAGAAAATGTCACCTCGTTCAGTCAAGTTCCACCCTGGCCGAGATGTTCATCGACTGAGCGAGATGTTCTAGGGTTATGGTTAAAGACTCAAACTTTCAGGGTCCTACTGGGATTAAGATCATTCTATCATTGTCTTCCCCACAACTTTCAGCCAATCACCCTAGAATCGCACAAGGAAATTAGCCACTCATCATCATGATAACAATGATAAAAAATATGAGAAGGTAATGAATATTTGAACACAAAAACCTTAAAAACAAGGTTTCAATAACTGAATCAAATATCAAACAAATCAGCGTTCCTTGGATCACAAATCAAACAAGACAATAAAACCAAAGGGAATCTAAGAAAATCTTACAAATCCCCTCAAAAGCTATCTCAAAGTTATGAACTTCCTTCCTTCAATCTTCAAAACTTCCTTCAAACTTCCAGAAAATCTTCTAACTGCTGTGGGGGGACTTTTGCTGATCAAAAGATGGCTGAATTATGGAAAATCCAACCCTTTATATAAGAGAATTATGTTCTAAAGATAATAATATCTTAAAAAGATAATTTCCTATAAAATATATTATATCTCTTAAAATAGATCTTCCAAATATATGATCTTCCTTCCAGAAATCCAGCCCAAAAATATAAGATATCTTCTTTCCATAATTAAAAGATCTCAACCAAAAAATATGTCTCGCTGGCGCCAGGTTGTTCGCCTCGGTCGGGACGATCCTAAAGATCACCTCGGTCGAGGTGACATTGTAGTTGACCAAGGTGAATCTCAGCTGAATGTGAAATCTCTCAAATCTGGTCCAAAGTAAATCTTCTTCATTAATTCCATGCTTCCTGAGTTCTCTTTGAAGCTCCAGAATGTAGCTCCTATGACTCCTTTGCTCCTTAGCTTCATTTCGATCCAAAACGTGCCATTTTACTTACGATTACAACGAAACTTGGTGTTGACCTCGATTCCCGTAAAGGTAGATGAAACGACAATATAATCACATAATATACATCCATACATGCATATTATTGAAGATAAAACGTCTAAACAAGTCCCAAAATATAGACTATAATACATGCTATCATGTAACTAAGGGGGCGGGGGGGCTTTGGATTGTAACAAAAACAAGATAAAAACGATTAGAAAGTAAAAAAAAGATAGTGATAATATGTATGATTAAAGAGCTACACTAGGTAGGATATTAGCGTGCATACTACTTGGTTGGCTCTTTCTAGAAGCAATTCACAATGTTATCATCTTGATCTTAGATATGTGTTAAGTCAACCAGCATCAACACAACTTAACTAGATTATTGACCCGTAAACCTACAAGATCAAAGCACAAGTTAGCATTCTAGTAAAGATAAAGAGATATAAAGAAGAATACACAACTCGTTAGTTTTTCTTTATAGCTATTTTCCTTTCCTTTAGATAATCACAACCACCTTATACCTAAAGGTTTACTACTAGATCAAGGACCCGAGCCCGGAATCAATTAATCTAGCACTTTGCATGCAAATGTACACTTAAGTTGATGAATCTAAGTGATAAAAGGCATGCAAACATAAGTGAGAGATCAAGGAAATATAACACAACGGATACTGAATTAAACTTATATTAAAAGTACTTACAACCAAATAGTAATGCAGTTTCAATCAACCCAATATGGCAAATGAATCTTAGCAACTCATTACAATGGCACTTAGAAATATAGAGCTTCTTGGGAAAAATGTGCATGATTCTAGCAATCAGCCAAGGACTCTATTTGTACTAAAAATTGCATTAAAAGGGAGTAAATGGGTTGTCTAAACAGCCACCTGAAATGTCATAAAGGTGGTGCAAACAACCGGAGTTAAGTACTTTGGCGCTAAACCGCGGGGCCGGGCTTCAGGGCCACAGGGGCGGTTTAGGCCAGAACGTTCCAAATTCTTCTTGGCCGCTGGGGCGGCCTGGCTATCCTGCAGGGGAGGGTTCTTTAGTGCTCTTGAACGTCCGACTCTTCGTCTTCATTTCGTTTCTGATGATGATGTGCAGGGGCAGCCCAGTGTCACCGCAAGGGCGGTGACATTGGCTCTTTGGCTTCGCAAGTTCGCTGGAAAGGGTGCAGGCAAAGGTGCTGGGGTGCCGGCTTTGCTTCTTCAGGCTGAGTCACCGCAAGGGCGGCCGCAGGGGCGGTGACAAGCTGCCTCCGGGCACTGGCAAAGGCACAGGGTGCATTTCCGGAGTGTAGTGTCACCGCAGGGGCAGTGGCACTATTTTGCATGGGCGGTATGGAACTAGAAACATATCTTCGTTGATCTTCTTCTTCTCCCAAGTGTTGCTAATACCTTATGTTGCTTCGTTTGGACTTCTTCATATGGATCAAGGTATTAGTAACACAATATGACTCAAAAACATAAAAAGGACTCTAAAAACTACCTAAATTGATAGTGATTCCATCACCTATCAAACTCCCCCATACATAGGCTCTTTAGCCGTCCCAAGTACATAACACATCAAACAAATCAACACACAAAGCCTAAGGAAGTATTGTATAGTAAACAAGATGAGGAAACCAATAAAAAAAGCTACCAAAGAAAGTGAGAAAAGAGAAAAAAGATGAAAAGTGAGAGACTACCATCCTTATTGTTGCAAGAGTGACCTACCCGGACATCCTCCTTATGACTACCCTTCTTATGTCGCCAACGCCGGAAGGAGGACCAACACTCGGTATTGCTCATTTTGCCAAGGAGCCCTTTCGGGTTTGACTACCTTCTTATTGCCTAAACCACCCTTTCGGGTTTTCGGTTTATCCAAGGATTTTTAATGATAATCTCACCAAAATCTCACATCCCTCAAGTCCAATTTTTGCACCAAACTAGAGTTGATTTGACTACCTTTTTATTGCCTAAACCACCCTTTCGGGTTTTCGGTTTATCCAAGGATTTTTCTTGCCTTTTTCTCAATTCTTTGGCTTTTTCTCTTTTTTTTTACTGAATATAATTCTTAATTACAACTTCAAATTATCAAAATAACAAACACACAAAGCAACTGTACATGCATGATATGTTCCCTCCCCCATACTTGATGAACGCTTTGCCCTCAAAGTGTGAAAATGAAAGCAAAGAAAGTAATGTGGAGAAGGGAAAGAGGAGAAGCTCACTAGTAGGATGGTCTGGCTGGACCATCCGTGTAAGAGCCTTAGTCCTTGGAGCCCAGGAGTCCTTACTAAGCCTTTTGCTGACCTTGGCAGCCGCCCCTGCGGACCGAGATGGCCGCCCCTGCGGCTAGGCGCCCCTACGCCTCACAGTGTCCGCCCCTGCGGCTCTGTGTGGTTACATCCGTCTTCGTTGACCCTTTGACTTGTGCTTTGCGGCTGACTTCCTTTATAAGCCTTCCATGGCTTCTCTGAGAGGGTTTCTTCATCCTCTTCAACTCCCTTTCCCTCTGTACACTATTCTTCATCTTCTCATCTTCCTTTCTTCCTTCGATCTCTTCCTTTGATCTTGTTCTTGAGAGAATCTAGAGTGGATCTTGATCCAAGCTTGTGTGGGTTGAATCCTTGATGAGGATGCTAAGCCTTTATGTTGCTGATGTGGTTGTGTAGTGGCGTTGACGTTCTTCCCCTCTTTTAGCTGCCGTGGTAAGGTTTCCATCTCCATCTTCTTTCCTTCTTCTTCCTTGTTTCTTTCTTCCTTCTTTAGCTTAGGATCACTAGCTGAGCTATTGTGGATCATTTCCTGATGTTTCGATGTCCATACATGTGTATATATGTATGTTTGTTGTTGTTGTGTGATGAAGGAGTAAAGAGAGTCGGGAAAAGGATCGAAGATCAGTCGGGGCCAATCCTCTGCACAGACAGCCGCCGCTGTGCCTACACTAGGACGCCCCTGCGCCTGCTGTGAACCGCCCCTGCGCCTTGAGTGAGCCGCCCCTGCGTCTCACTGGTTCAGCCCTTGAGTCCTTTGTTTCCGTTGGTGCATTTAGGGCATACCTTGTTGGTATGATTCCTTCTTTCCATTCCTTTGGCCTTGGCTTAGATGTAGGCTACGCTAGCTTGGTTAGGATGAGTATGATGAGTTGCATGATAGAGATGTGCCTTAGGCACTTGTTTTTATGTTGAGGATATTCCTTAGGCATTTGTGAGTATCTTATGAGCAAGAGGTTTAGATTGAGGTTGTAGGTTGGTTATGGTTATGGAGACGTGTCTCCTAACCCTTATAGTATGTGATGATGTCTGCCTTGCTATTGCATGCGTTGATTACTTCCCCAAGGGGAATCTGTGACGTGGTATTGATTACGATTATTACAGGTAAGTCCGTAGGACTTACTTAGCGTACAATTGTGGATTTATGTGATTGTGATGGTTGTGTGTGTTCATATAATTGTGCATTTATAACCTAAACCAGACTAGGATGACTTTTTATTACATTAAATGACCCAAGTGTATGATAACGGGTCGTGACCACTTGCCTCCTTCTACTGGTAGGAGAAGGTGCCCTGAAGATGATCTCATAGGGGGGGACGAGTGATGATCACCCCCATGCAAAACCTCTGTGTTACGGTTGATGGGACGAGGTTCTTGAGGCTCTTCGTGCTACAAAATAAGTTGAATTAGTAATGGAATAACGTAACTGAAAGATAATAAATCAATGTGTGTGGCATTGCATGTATGAGATGTGTGTGTGTGTTTGTGCTATTACCTTCATACTTATTCATTACTGTAGCTAACAGTGTATACCGTGTTGTAGATGATCTGCAGAATAAGAAGACTGCAAAGTGAGCCAGATGGGGTGAGCAGCCGAGGACTTCTGTACATTAGGGTTGCGTGGGATATGGGATCTTTTGTATTTGATGTTTATGGATGTTGTTTTGTACTCGGCTTTGTGGTTGTAAACCCTTTTGATGTATCTTATACAGTTTTATGTTTTTCGGTTTTAATCTACCTGTGCCTTGTTGTAAGATCTAGTGAACTTGTTGTCAGGCTAGGGTGAGGATCCATTGTGAGATCCTAGCCCAATGTGGTACTTCGAGTCCCATGTATTCGGGATGTTACAGAGTTGGTATCAGAGCCTTAGTTTGACAACAATGGCACTTGCTATCTACAATAAAGGTAGAGTGGATAAATAAACAGAACCTGAAAGGCGTCTAAGTTTTGAAAAGTTTTTGGTTTTAAAGCGAGTATAGGTGTTTTGGGATAGTGTGTACACAAGTCGTCACCCTTATGAGGATCTCGACAGTATAGATAAATATATATATAGATATCTTCTATGTGTTGATGTGGATGCATGTACTAGTAAGTATTATATATATATATATATATATATATATATATATATATATATCTATACATATGGCCTATATAGAGCCTTATATGTTAGGTGTGCATACCCCGCAAATGGCTCGGACTAGAGCTGCTGTTGCTGTAGAACGAGGTAGAGGTAAACCACCTCTTCCTCCAAGAGGGATAGTATAGGGACCAGCTCCCGTTGTTGATCCACCAGTTGTGGATGAGGCTTCTGAGGAGGTTGTTGAGAGTGTTGTCCTAGCGACGACGAGTGGTGGGTCTAGGAGACAATAGGCCTATCGAGCCCAGTCTAATGACTCAGATCGTGTCTCCATGGTAGGACCAGAGTTCAAAGAGTACCTCAGACATTTTGAGGAGGCCATCAGAGCAGGCAGACGAGCCCAGATCTACCACGGCATGAGGGATCATCTGAGAGATCCCATGGAGCCACTCAGGTGCTAGCTATGCCGGCACGTGCTGCTAAGGTTGCTCGAGCTGTAGAGGAGACCAGAGGAGGACTTCTCAAAGAAGACGGTCTAAGAAGAGACAACGCACAGGACAAACTGGTGCAGGAACATCTGGATACGGGCGAGGCCAGTCTCCGGGCCACTCGAGTGGTTCAGTGTCTGTACAGACGACTGAGAGAGGCCGGAAGTGTTACAACTGCGTGGCCTATGGACATTTGAGGGTTGTGTGCACAAGAGCACCACTGACTTGCTTCTCGTGTTGGAAGCCAGGACACAGAGCTACGTTTTCCCTTCAGGGCAAGGCGTCATCACAATAGGGTTCTTCCCCTACAGGTGCAACAGGAGGTGGGCAGAGAGCGCCTCAACATCAAGCACATGGATAGTAAAGAGTCCCAAACAGACCAACTCCAGGACCTAGTAGCTGTAGAGGTAGGGATGCTGGTACTATTGATGCCCGAGGAGCTCGAGGCCAAGTTTTTGAGCTGAGGAGTACTGAGGAGCCGCCAACACCAGTTGCTACAGGTATCATTCTGTTACATGGTTTACCTATTAGAGTTTTATTTGATACGGGTGCTATGCATTCTTTTATTTCTACTGCATGAGTTGAGCGTTTGAGTTTACATACCATAGAGGGGACCCCTTTACTATAGGGTTACCTGATGGTAGTCGGGTCCGAGGTAACCATGAGTTACGTAGTTGTCCCCTTCACTTAGGGACTCGTGTGTTGCTTGTTGACTTCTTAGTCATGCCTCTGATAAATGTAGAAGTCATATTAGGTATGGATTTGATGTGTAGGCATCGTGCGGTGTTAGATGTGGGTAATAGAATTGTTACAGTCTCTACCAACATAGGTCCGATAGAGGTCTTCCGAGGTTGGGACTTTGGGAAGACAACATCTCTTATCAGTGCTATACGGGCAGCGAGACTGATAGCACAGGGATATGATGCCTTCGGTGTTATGCCATGAAGGAGGGAGATAGCCCAACTTTGGAGGACATACCAGTAGTCTGCGAGTTTACAGACGTGTTTTCAGAGCCATCTAGCTTGCCGCCTCAGAGGAGCGTAGATTTCGGCATCGAGTTGGAGCCTGGCACGAGACCGATCTCGAAGGCCCCATATCGTATGGCGCCTATCGAGATGTTTGAGTTGAAAAAGCAACTCGAGGAGTTGACTGAGAAGGGCTTCATATGCCCTAGTGTTTCACTATGGGGTGAACCTGTCCTCTTCGTGCGGAAGAAGGACGGATTGCGGAGACTATGCACAGATTACCAAGAGGTGAACAAGGTGATTCATTGCCTCGTATTGATGATCGGCTTGATCAGCTTCAGGGAGCGACAGTTTTCTCCCGGATTGGCTTGTGTTCAGGATATCATCAGTTGAGGGTGAGAGAGCAAGACGTGCACAAGATGGCATTTCGTACCCGTTATGGACACTACGAGTTTGTAGTGATGCCATTTGGGCTGATGAATGCCCCAACAGTTTTTATGGAGTTGATGTACAATATCTTCATCGACTTTCTGGATCAGCCACAAGGGTCTCTTTCACCAACCGACTCAGGTGATCGACCTTCTCCTTTGCTGGATCTTTTTTCTCTTTCACCAACCGACTCAAGTGATCAGGCACAAGGTTCTCCGCTCCCTTCTTGTCCCGGATTTTTGAGTTGAACTCACTTAGAAGTAAACCCAACGGATTAACCTTGGCTTGGCTTCCTTCTTGTTCATGAGGTAACGAAGTGTTGCATGGTCAGTGAAAACAATTACCTTTACACCAAGAAGGTATTGCCTGAATTTCTCCAAGGCAAACACCACCGCTAACATCTCCTTTTCGGTGGTGGAGTAGTTCCTTTGAGTGCCATTCAATGTCATTGATGCATACTGTATTACATGTGATACTCTTCCATCCTTTTTTCCTAAGACGACTCCTACGGCATAATCGGTGGGGTCACACATGATCTCAAAGGGCTTCTCCTAATTGGGAGATTGGATGATAGGTGCACTTGTGAGGCAAGCCTTCAAAGTGTCAAATGCCTTCTTGCAATCTTCATCAACTATGAATGTTACGTCTTTCTTCAGGAGCTCACACAGGGGTGCTGAAATCTTGGAGAAATCCTTGATGAAGCACCGGAAGAAACCTACATGACCTAAGAAAGAGCGAATTTCACGAACGTTAATAGGATAAGGTAAACTTTGAATTACATCAATTTTAGCCTTATCCACTTCTATTCCTTTTGATGAGATAGCGTGCCCTACCACAATACCTTGCTCTACCATGAAGTGATACTTTTCAGAATTGAGAACTAAATTGGTTTCTACGCATTTATGAAGAACAAGATTTAGATGTTCTAAACATGCATAAAACTATCTCCATGGACCGTAAAGTCGTCCATAAAAACCTCAATAAAGTTTTCAATGTACTCGGAAAAGATACTTATCATGCACCGTTGGAAGGTGCCGGGAGCATTACAAAGTCCAAATGGCATTTTGTGGTAAGCGAAAGTGTCATAAGGACAAGTGAAGGTAGTCTTCTCTTGGTCCTCCGGGGCGATGGCTATTTGAAAACAGCCTGAGTATCCATCCAAGAAGCAATAGTGTGGGTGACATAAAAGACGCTCAAGCATATGGTCAATAAAACGTAAAGGGAAATGGTCTTTCCGGTTTACCGTGTTTAGCTTACGGTAATCGATGCAAACCCTCCATCCGGTTTGAGTTTAGGTTGGAACCAACTAACCATATTGATTTTCCACCATGGTGATCCCTCCCTTTTTCGGAACAACTTGGGTTGGACTAACACATTTGCTATCTGAAATGGGAAAAATCATATCCGCTTGGAGGAGTTTCAATACTTTCTTCTTGACCACATCCATCATGGGCGGATTTATTCTTCTTTGAGATTCCCTTGATGGTTTTGCCTCTTCCTCAAGGAGGATCCGATGCATACATCTAGAGGGAATAATCCATTTAATGTCCGCAATGTTCCAACCAAGAGCCATCTTATTCTCCTTAAAGATGTTCACAAACTTCTCCTCTTGGTAGGAAGACAATTTGCTAGATACGATCACTGGCAAAGTACCTTTCTCCACTAGTAAAGCGTACTTCAGATGTTGGGGAAGCCCTTTCAACTCGATCACCGGAGTCTGCACAATAGAACGAACAAGCTTTTCACTTGGAGTTAGCAAGGTGGGCCCAATGGCCAAAGGTTATACGGGGAGCCTTTTGTGCCCATCCAATTGATCTAGAACTTCCTGCATGTAAGATGTTAACGCATAATCCGAATTATGAATATCAATATCGTTTTCAATTATACTTTTCAAATCATCAATATCGGAAATGTCAAAAACATCTTCAATGATGTAATAGCTAGGATTTCCGGATTTTAATTAATATTGATTAACATAACCAATGATAGTAATTGACATATAACGAGCGAAGATTTCGTAAGTGTTGAGTATAAGTCCCACCGTTATGTTCCTGGCGTAATTTTGGGCTTATGGTGAAATTTTCACTTTTTCCCCCGAGTTATTATTTTCACCCTCCGGTATTATTTGGAGCATTTGGGAGCTCCAATTAATAAAAATACAGTTGAGAGAAATGATCAGGACATCGGACATGTCCTAGATATGAAATAACATGGAAAGGCAAAACGGCCAAAAGAGTCGCTATTTTGTTTCGTAACGGTTATGAAAGACGGCTTAGGAATACACGTTTTCCGAGGCAATTGTGGAATAATTGTCCCTACAATATTCAAGATTAATTGTTCCAATTTCGAGAAGTTTGGAGAATGGTTTCAACCCGCCATTGGATCGGTTAAAGGATAATTATCGACTTCGCTAAAGGATAATTATCGACTTCCCTATAAATAGCGGAAAATCGTTTATTAATTCATTTCCTTGCACGTTTCCTCGTAAAAGCTCTGATTTCTCTCAAACTTGAAACTCAGATCTACTCTCCGTTTCTAATCCGATTTCCATTCCGTTTGAGTTTCTGGAATCCTCTCTTCATTCTCTTCATATCGGTACCAAGTTTCTGCATTTCCGAGAAGATGAAGACCTGGTCGAGAATATATGTCACGAGGACAGTTCCGTCGCCTAGATTCTGTTGAATTTGATGTTGTACATGCGTAGCCTGCGTCGTTGTGATTCCGAATCTTCTTTCAGATCGTCAATCGGGTTAGTAACGAATAAGTTATGAAGAGGAAAGAAAGTCCGTAAAAGGGTCAAACAAGGAAGGAAGGAAACAAGTCAAGAGACTAGCACTTTCTGTTGCCTAAAAATCGGGTGATTTTTGCAACAAACGGACTAGTTTCCTGTAGAATAAATCGGTCGAGTTTTCTCCCCAGCTCGCCCGGGTTTTGCTTGTAACCGTCTAAAAATATTACGATCGAAAAGCCCATTACTTGTGGGCTTGAGAAGTGATATGCCAAGCAGCCCATTAGTGAAAAAGTATACATTGGAAGCCTAGGAATGAAAATCGGGGGTTCGCAGCGTGGAAAATTTACAGGATTTTACGGAATTGAATATTCTTGGAGGGAGGATTGATGGAAAGGAACAAAAAGTCAAGATTCAAGAAAGTTTGTGAGATCTTTTGTTTCCTTTCTGATTATTGTGATTTGTGAACACATTGTTGAGTGCTTTGAGAGATTCTTCGAAAGATTTTAAGGTTTGATTACATATTTGGAGATTCTTTGGTTTTTATACAAAGTTGGGTTTTTATTTGGTTTGCTTTATTCAATCTTGATTTTGATTCAAAGTTGAAAATGATAGGCTAAAAACCTTGTGATTTTGGGGATAATAGTTGATGATTAAAGCTTAGATGATGATAGACTGAACTCATTTAACCATTTGGATCCTGAGAGTTGAGATTTAAGCTTTGCGACATCGCAAAATCGGACTGTTCTTGAGCAGATCGCCCAAGTTTTATCAAGAACAACCCGAGTTTTCCCTCTGACGTCCTTTAATTGCTTTTCCTTTAACCAAAGTTAAACCCTATCCAAGTGTAAGAAGATACTTCATCATTGATTCTTCATTTAGTAGCTAAAGTTTACAAGATTTGGGTAATAGAGAGACTCAACATGCTCTATTAAGGTTGAGTGTGCTTTTCATCTTCACCTTCGAGAGTCAAATCCATGGGTTTGGGTGGATAGTTTGAGTATTAATCCTTCCTTTGAGTACTCTTGTTAATGAGACTCAACATCCTTCGGGTTGAGAGCTTTAATGTTGGGATAAGTGAGTATTGGAACTTCATCGTACAATATTCCATTCTTTGAAACACATAACCTTGGCAACGCCAACTCTGTCCTTTGATCTTTAGAAGTGTCTTGAATCGAAAGCCGTAGTCGGATACTTGAATCCTTGGAATCATTTTTCTCCTTTATATTTACAAAATCTTTTGCATCTTGCCACATATTCTGAAATCGATTTTATTCTCACCAAATCCCTTAGTTGGACTCTGGAATTTAATGCCTTACTACAACTGACTCGTACACTGCAGGTTCGCTTTTGCATAAGTTCTGGAAATAAATTTAAGACTTTGATACACACACTTTTGAGCGAACAAGTTTTTGGCTCCGTTGTTGGGGATTTGGTCTAGAACAAATTCGGTTTATCGGTTGTTTGGCAAGGGAGCTTTTGCTCTTTTTATTTGATCTATCTATCTTAGTGATCTTGCAGGTTTCTCTTTAAGTACATGCGAAGGTCTCGATCTGCGAAAGACCTCATTCCTTTTGATCCTGAACCGGAGAAAACTTTGAAGAAAAAGCTAAGAGAGAAGAAGATGGCTGAACATAATGAAAGGAATATCCAAGAAGAGTTGGATGAAACTCGTGCTCAACTCAATACAAGTGAAAGAAGACGTATTGAAAAGCAAGTTGTTGCTCGTGCGGATAGAGAGCGTAATCAAATCCAAATTGATGAGCTTAAAGCGATGATTTTAGAAATGAAATTGGAGTGAAGTGGTGACAAGAGTAAGAAAGCTAAATTATCTAGAGCTGAATCATCTGATGATGATGATGACATGCCGGAGCTAGAGGAGATACCACCGGTAAATCCTAGAGCTTACGTTGATCCTCGCCTGTATGCTAGAGAGGCGAGAGTTGCTGATGTCGTGGCTGAACCACGAACCCTTGGGCAACGAATGGACTTAATTGAACAACCACGCCTAGGTGTGAATCTTGGAGAGCAAGATTGAAAACTCTACCTTGTTAATAATGTTTTACAGGTGTTTATGATGGAAGACTTAACACAAATGTAGTAGTTGGATATACTAACAATGTATTGATTATATTCTCTAGATGCATGGTTGGTTTGAATTCAGTGCAGGTCTTATCAAATGTTAAGGGCCTTGATTTAAGGGCCTTGAAGTATAACTTAAGGGCAAAGAAGATAGTGTTTACAACGGGACGATCTCAAAGGCCTTGGAGTTATATATAGATGCACGAAACAAGGATTCAAATGCAAAGAAGATTTTCAAGGAAGACTTGCTCAAACAGAAACATTTTAGGGAAGATCTTTTTCAACCGAAGATTTTCAAAAAATAAAAGCGGCAAATTATCTTTTTCTTTTGATTCAACAGAGGATGAGAAGATCAAGGAGCTAAGGACTTGACTTGTTCTCAGGAGTTGAAGACTTGCAATGTCTACCTTATCTCGAAACAAGAAACGATCTTCATGGAGAAGAAGATTCATCTTCAAACGGTCATCTCTCCAATGGCAAGAAGACCTCTCCATAGAAGAGTATCAATGAAGAGGACGGTCGAAGAAGAAAGGACACACAAGTCTTCAAGCAACCTAATCATCTTCATACGTTGTTTTTCTTTCTCTTATTTACGCAAAAAAGCTTTCTCCCCTTAGAGAGAGAAAAAACAAGAGCTCCATAGGAAGATCTATATAGTGTTATACTAGAGTGTCTTACTCTGCGAAGTAACTAGGCTATTATAGTTAGGTTAAGAGTTGGAGCTAGATCGTAGCATTGGCTATAGTGAGAGAAGAAGGGGATTTCTTCTACTTTGTATCTAGGACTCTTTGAAGCTGATAATAGATAGTCCGATCCTAAGGCTATACCTTGGGATGGAGAGTAGGCTATTTAGAGCCGAACTTCATAAACATATCCTCGTGTCAATCTTTTACTTTCCACATAATATTTTGCTATTGTGACTAACTTTGTTTTTGTAGGAGAACGAAGTCAAGGCTCTTGAAAGTTGTTTCAAAGCCCTTGAAATCAATGTTTCACTAAGAGCACAGATTGACATCAAGGCCCTTGAAAGGAGTTTCAAGGCCTTGAGATTTGGTTTGCGAAAAGTTCCCAAACTCTATTCAACCCCCTTTCTAGAGTATCTTTTAACTTATTTATTTCACTTATCGGTTCTTCAATTGATATCAGAGCTAGACTCACGTCTATTAATTTAATCATCAGTGAGACTAATCATGAATCCTGTAGGTGATAGTGGATTTGCTCAAGGAAGATCTTCATCTTGACCATCATGATAACAACTTTTCTCATTGGAGAGCACTCATGCATATGTTCATTACTGACCAGGTTATGGAGCATTGGAGCATGATTAAAAATGGACCTAAAGTTCCAATGACAACGGTTAGAGATGTCCAAGTCGCAAAGAAGGATGCTGACTTCACACAGGCTGACCAGGACAGTGTGTCAAAGAATTACAATGCAATGAACCTACTATATTGTGGATTATATGCAAATGAATTTCATGCAAGACTGCTAAAGAAATATGGGACAAGCTTGTTGTAACTTACGAAGGAACAAGTCAAGTCAGGGAAACAAATATTAACATCTTCCTAAGACAATACGAGCTGTTCAAAATGAATCTAAGTGAAACATTCAAAGAAATGTTCACCAAATTCACTGAGATCGTGAACAACTTGGACTCACTAGGAAAGATCTTCACAAATGAAGAGAAAGTTAGGAAGGTTCTAAGGAGCCTATCTAAAGCTAAGTGGGGACCAAAGATGACTGCTATTGAAGAAGCTCAGAATCTCTCAACTCTTCCTCTTGATGACCTTCTTGGAAAACTCATCACACATGACATGATTCTTGGTGAGGAAGATGGAGAGCTCCCATCCAACTCCATGAATTTGGCATTAAAATCAAGAAGGGATGAATTACCGTCTGACGAAGAGGAGAGTGATGATGATGATGAAGAAGATGCAATCGCCATGATCTCTAAGGATCTCGCAAGAATTCTCAAGATTAAGAAACAATCTGCTAATAGAGAATATCCACGGGCATCAAAACCCCGAGGTAAGTTTTCTAACTCTAATAAAAAAACTAGAGTACTGACTTGTTTTGAATGTGGTGAAACAGATCATCTCGTGAAGGATTGTCCATAAAAGAAGAGGATCAACTTCAAGAAAAATGAACGAAAGAAGAAAGCTATGGTTTCTTCATGAAGTGATTCAGAATCAACAAATGAATCAGAAGACGAAAAAGAACAAGCAAACTTGTGTCTCATGGCCGATCATGATGAATATTCAAATCTATTTGTTGACAATGTGGTAAGTACAATTATGTCTCAACCTGAAATTGACTTGAAACAATTCCATAAAGATATTATCATATGTGATAAGGAACATAAAATAAGGATAAATTCTGTAAAAGAAAAGCTTCTTGAACATGAAAAATAACTAAGTGAAATGTCTTTGGAAAATGAAAATCATTGTAACACCCCAAATTCTAAGAACTCTGGTTAGGACCTCACAATGGGTCCCGACCTTAGTTTGACAACAATTTAACTTGGATCTTACAACAAGGCACAAAAGTATTTAAATCATTTGAAAACTTTAAACAATATATACATGAAGAATATGTATCAGCCTAACAAAGCAAAGGTACCAAAACGACACATAAGAAGAACAAAAGACATCCCGTCCCCAACTAAATAAGTACGTGGACCCGGCTGACCATTCCCTTTGGATCTCTCTACAACTGTTTTAACCTGCAAGACATCTACAAGCGGTATAAAACCGTTAGCTAACATTCTATGTATAAGTATAAAGGTAAAAGCACAAACACACAACATACACAATCAATATGCAACACTCAATCCCTTTTATTATCTTTTAATTAGGTGATATGTCATTACTAATGATACTTATTTTGTGACACGAGGGATTCCCAAACCTCGCCCCTGTCCCCGTTTACCAACGCGGAATGGTACTAAGGCGTCTGACCGTCTACCTGACTGGGCTGGTCGCAAGGAACCTCCTAGACTCTCGCAAGAGCTAGGTAGATGATGTCACGACCCGTTATCATACACTTGGGTCAGTTATGTAAATAATAAAGTCGGCCTAATCCGGTTTCGTTATTTATTATAACCAACAAACACCACTCATACACATTACACTCATACAAGAAGCCAGCTAAGTAAGTCCGTGGACTTACCTGAATCAGATCTCGACTTTCTAATTCGCAAATCGATCTGTACAGTAGGAATTCAGTGGCCTGTCAAAGGAGGCAAGTGTGTCAGCACACTTTCTAGGTGATTAGAAGTCTAAGACTTCTAAGATAGTAGGTCTTAATAGAACGGAATTAATTACAGTATTAATTTATGGTAAAATGACTATTTTACCCTTGGTCTCGAAACTTCCACAAATTCCCTAATTCATGCCTAAACTCTTATTTGAGACTAAAGAGTCATATTCTAACTCCTAAAGATGAGGTTGGTTACAAATTGACAATTTACCCATTTCCTTATTTTCGGAAAGATCGTTAAGGTCCAACTTCGGCTTCAAATATAAAATTCGAATAATCTTATAAAAATTCCGAAATAATTCCATAGATTATCTATGATGTCTCATCTACTCCTAGGAGCAAGAATTTCTTAAAACTGTTAAAGCATCACTTCTATAAAAATTTCTAAAGTTGGTTACAACACTTAACAAACAGCACACTGTCTTAACTTTGAAACATAACTCCTAAACTACTCGCTGGATTTATCCTAAATTTTGATATGTTCTACTATAAAATCTTATCTATAATATATCCAAAATTGAGCCTCAAAGGAGATCAAAATCCTATTTAAAACTATCTCACAAAACCGAATGTCAGCACAACAACAAAACTACTTATGACTAAATCTTTGAAAAATCATAAATCCCAAACCACTCGCTGGATGCTTCTCAAATTTTAATATGTTCTACAACAATATGTCAACTATATCATATCCAAAATTCAATCCCAACGGAGATCAAGAGCTTATTCAAAACCATCTCACAAAACAGCATCACTTGCTGTTTTCCCCAACACTCAGCACATATATACAAACTGCATGAGGCGTCAACTTTGGAACACAATAACTCTCAAACCGTAGCTCCGATTCCTCTCAAATTTTAGTATGTTATACTATACAATATCGACTAAAATATATCCGAAAATCAGCAGTAAAGGTGGAGTCTAACCTACCCAAAACTGGACCGACGTTGACTGATTGTCACTTCCGCAAATTCAGAAAATGCCTCAGCATTTCAAGCTATCTTCCGAGGCTGTTGGGTACGGCTTGGAGACACAACGGGGGTTCACATCAGCATATAAATATTAAGGTTAAAGCCAGAGAAATACCAAGAAAGGATGGGTATGGATCTTACTCGATGTCATGTCTCGAAGGGAAAAGAGAGCCGCATCTGTTGTTGTCGTTGGAATCCGACACTGCGATAGGGAGGAGGCTCGACAGTGGCTCATGAGGCGCCCTTGCGGCCTACTCCAGGCGTGAAAAAGGTTCCACCGGTTGCTTGTTGTAAGGTCGACGAGGAGAGAAGAGGGAGATGGGAGGGCGTCACTGGCTCGTGCGAAGGGTTCCACCGGTTGCTTGCTGTATGGTCGACGAGGAGAGAAGAGGGAGATGGGAGGGCGTCATCTGCGCTTGCTGGGAACTGAAGAGGAAGGTCATCCATCGGTTACGAGATTGAGGGCGTAACTCACGATCTGAGGAAGGAGGCGTAACGGCTGAAGGAAGGAATATATGGGCTGGCGCTGGAGCTGAGCAGGGATGGGCTGGCCGTCCCTGGGTTGCTGTCTTCGTGGGCTGTACATTCATGGAATGGAGAGGGCTACTGGAAGGCTGAAGAAGTTTGTGCTTGGGCTGAAGCAAAATGAGGGAAAGGTGGGCTGAGTAGTGGCAAGAAAGGTGGGCTGAAATGTTTGTCAAAAGTCTGTCAAAACTCGTCATGGCCTTGTCAGGCCCATGAATGAGTTTGTCACAGATTTGTCGGGCTTTGTCATGGCCTCGTCTCAGATTAGTCATGATCTCGTCACAGCTTGTCATGATCTCGTCTAAAATCATCGATAAGAATGAATTATAATAACTAGGGTTTGATATAAATCTATCATTTTATGTGAATTAAATTCTACATAAAATAATACATAATTATAAGAATTAGGGTTTAATATAATTCTATCATTTTATGTGAATTAAATTTTACATAAAATGATAAATAATTATAGGAATTAGGATTTGATATAATTCTATCATTTTATGTAAATTAAATTCTACATAAAATGATAAATAATTATAGGAATTAGAGCTTGATATAATTTTATCATTTTATGTGAATTAGCTTCTACATAAAATGATAAAATTTGTGAAGAAAGAATTGCTAGATAGAATGGAAAACCGTTAACGGCTTGAAGTCCGATTTGATTCGGAATTAAACGGAAATAAAAATTCCGGATATTACAGTCATAACACAGAAAAAGTAGACCTTGATGACAATATCAAGGCCTTGGAATAAGAGAACCTGATTCTCAAGGACAACCTCTCCTCTCTTTATCGAAACTATATCGATCTAGAGAAAGAAAAAGTTGATCTAACTTTGACGTGTCAAGACCAGAAGGCTGCACTTGTTAAGTTTACTCGTTCAAAAGCTAATCTTGAGAGAATGATCGGTGAACAACATTCCTCCCTTAACAAAAATGGTATAGGTTATCATAGGAGGTTTCCTAGAAAACCTACCACCACTTTTGTCAAGGCCAAAGGAAGCATTCATATGCCTACCTGCTTCTACTGTTGTAAAAAGGGTCATGTTAAATGTACATGTCCTTATAAAAGAAATGATCCTTATATCATCAGAAACACCTATCCTTTATGTTTAAGGAAACAGGACAAAAAAAATCTAGGTTCCTAAAGGTGCTAGACCACCAAGCATGATCGAACCTGAGTACGAACCAAAGTATGTCGTTTGGTCGACCTGGAAAGGTTTATGTTTGCTGTTTTGCAGGATATCACCAAGGCAAAGGTGCACAAATGAATATTAGATAGTGGTTGCTCAAGACATATGAGTGGAAAAAGCTCTTTATTCTCAGATTTAAAGAAGCAATCATCTAGAACCATTACTTTTGGTGATAAAGGAAAGTGTGACATAATTGGCATTGGTAAAATTTGCTATAAATCATCTAACTTTATTGACGATGTTTATTTGGTTGATGGTTTGAAATATAATCTACTAAGTATTTCTCAAATTTGTGATAAAGGCAATAAAGTCATGTTTGATTCAGATAAATGTGAGGTTCAAGACAAAAAGACGGGTGAAGTGTTGCTTACTGCTCCTAGATGTAATAATGTTTATTCAATGAGTACTAACCAAGTTTCAGGAACAAAGCTAAAATGTCTAAAGGCCTTGACTGATGATCCAAGGCTTTGGCATAGAAGACTTGGTCACGTAACCATGCACACCATGTAGAAGCTACTTACAAAAGATTTGGTACGAGGTTTGACAAACATAAATTTCAAGGTTAATGATCTATGTAAGGCGTGTACACAAGGTAAAAAAACTAGAGGTTCATTGAAACCTAAGAAAGTTGTAAGTTCTACTCGACCCATTGAACTTTTACACATGGATCTTTGTGGACCTATGCGTGTCAAATCTCCCAGAGGCAAGCAGTACATCCTTGTTATAGTGGATGATTTCTCTCGTTTCACATGGATTTCTTTTCTACGAGAAAAATCTGAAGCTTTATTTGAGTTTTCAAAATTGTGTAAGGAGTAACAAACTTTAAAAAATCTATCAATTGTTTCTATAAGAAGTGATCATGGTAGA
This sequence comes from Fagopyrum homotropicum, assembly GCA_033239125.1. Taxonomy (NCBI): domain Eukaryota; kingdom Viridiplantae; phylum Streptophyta; class Magnoliopsida; order Caryophyllales; family Polygonaceae; genus Fagopyrum; species Fagopyrum homotropicum. The sequence goes on from BSWB01000005.1 coordinate 70,280,160, forward strand.
AAATTTGATCAACTGAAGTATGATTTGTTTTGTGCAAAATATGGCATTTCACATAATTTTTCAACTCCTAGAACTCCTCAACAAAATGGAGTTGTGTAATGTAAGAACCACACTCTTGATGATATGTCTAGGACAATGCTTTTAGAAACAATTTGCCAAAAAGTTTTTGGGCTGAAATAGTAAACACTGCAAATTTATATTTTGAATAGATGTTTAATTCGCCCTATTTTGAAACCCTTTGGATGTACTTGTTTTTTCACAACAATGACAAAGATAATCTTGGGAAATTTGATGCACGTAGTGATGAAGCTATATTCATTGGACATGCTTCAAATAGCAAAGCTTATCGTGTCTATAACAAACGTACCAAAATTGTTGAGGAAAGCATTCATATTATTTTTGATGAAAGCAATGATGATACTTTGGATGTAAAATGTGATTTTCTAAATGGCTTCTTAGAAGAAGAAGTCTACGTTCCTCAACCTCCTGGTTTTGAAAATGATGAATTTCCAGATCATGTTTTTAAACTAGACAACGTTGTTTATGGTCTTAAGCAAGCTCCTCGAGCATGCTATGAAAGATTATCTAAATATCTTCTTGAAAACAATTTTCAAAAGAGGTTTGATTGATAAAATAATGTTTATCAAAACTAGAGGCAACGACATTCTAGTAGTGCAAATCTATGTTGATGATATATTATTCGGTGCTACTACTGATTCCCTTTCAAAGGAATTTTCAGATATTATGTGCAGGGAATTTTAAATGAGCTTAATGGGAGAGCAAAATTTCTTTCTTGGACTTCAAGTTACACAAGCAAAGAAAGGAATCTTTCTCAATCAAAGCAAGTATACTAAAGACTTGCTTAAGAAGTACAAAATGGATCAATCTAAGGTTGCAAAGACTGCTATGAGTCAACACTTTCGCAAGATCATGACAAGAATGGAAAAAGTGTAGTACAAAAGGAGTATCGAGGTATGATCGGTTCATTGTTGTATCTAACTGCTAGTCATCCTGACATTATGTTTAGAGTGTGCATGTGTGCAAGATTTCAAGTTGATCCTAAGTAGTCACACTTGATACCTGTGAAAAGAGTTTTTCGGTATCTCAATGGCACCAAGGATCTAGGGTTATGGTACCCACGTCAAAGCTCGTTTCATCTTGTTGGCTATTCAGATGCAGTGTTCGCAAGTTATAAAGTTGATAGAAAAAATACTTCTAGATGTTGCCAATTCTTAGGATCATCGCTAATTAGTTGGCACTCCAAGAACCAAAACTTTGCTTCCTTATTCACAGCTGAAGTTGAATATATAGCTGTAGGAGCCTGTTGTACACAAATTCTTTGGCTTGCTCAACAACTTCGTGACCTTGGCTTTGACTTGAAAGTTATTCCTATAAAATGTGATAATACTAGTGCTATTTCTATAACCAAAAACCCTGTGCGGCATTGTAGGACTAAGCATATTAATGTAAGGCATCACTTCATACGTGATCATGTTGAGAAAGGTGATGTTTCGATCTCTTTTATCTCAACTAAATTGCAGCTTGCAGATATCTTTACCAAGCCTTTTCCCGAGGAACAATTTAACTTTATTAGATTGGAGCTTGGTATGTTGAACAAGTAAGCATTTACGTATGGGGAGTAAACGAGTTTAATTATTCCTACGCATGCAGCAGAATTGATGTTTTCAAGGGCCTTGAAATAAAGTTTAAGGGGCCTTGAAACATATTTCACAGGGTATATTAAATTTACGGATCTTGTAAGAATCAATATCTTTTAGATATTTCAATTCATAAAATATTTTTATAAATCTTTTGTTAGAAATTTTAAAAAAGATTTGTTGTTGTTAGTTTTTATAAAGGTCTTTTAAAAGCTTGATTTTCTCAAGATCTTGTTAATTCCTTGTTAAAAAGGACTTACTTTCTCTATCTTTTTCATTCTTTCACAAGAAACCCAATTTCAAAATCCCTTGATTTCTCTCTCAAACTTCCCTCATGGCACCTAGAAGCAAGAGATTTGCTCCTCAAGCTCCCAAAAAGAAAGTCGTTCACAGTCCCTCAATTGCTAAAGAAGAAAAATCTTCTGTAGATGTGGATACATCTCAAACAACCGGTCTTCTCTCATCATGGGTCGTTAATTTTCAAACGTCTGGATCTTGGCTTGATGGGTTTCACAATCGACCGCTTTGTATGTGTGATCTGGTGGACACAGATTTTCTCAACACTCTTAAGATTCCCTGCATACACAAGCTAAAGAGTTCAATAATTTGGAAGGTTCTAAACCCTGGATATTTTGCTTTTCCACGACTCACGAGACTATTTTATGTTAATCTCACCACAAAAAGGACTGTATCACTGTTGAATCTTTAGTTAAAGGTACTCCGATTTCACTCACTCCTTCTATTTTAAGCGAGATTTTTGGAATTCCTACAGATGTGGTATTTAACCATCCTTCAAGATCAGAGAGTGTTTGTATTTCTAAGGAGAAATTTCTAGTTCCAAATTCAACCTCACATCAACTTACTCATACATCTCTTAACTTAGAGGCTAAAATAGTGTTTACCTTACTGGTTTGATGTGTTGTTCCTCGTGCAAAATCAAGAGAGTTGTTGACTGATCAATCTCTGGAATTAATCCATTTGCTTATGTCTGATTTGGACATAGATGTGCCTAATCTGATTCTCAACCATATGATGCATTCTGTCAATTCTAAGAGACATATTCCTCTGCCTTATGGAAATTTGCTGCCTATGGTCTTTGATTATTACAAAATTGACACATCCTTTGAGGAAAGACCGTCTATTTCTGGCTAAATTGATGAGTACTTTTTAGAACGTCTGTGGATTTAGAAAATTCTTGCAGGAACATGGACTTTAAAAGGAAAAGGAACTACTCAAAATCCAACTGAAAAAGCTAAACCTTCTCCTACTCCAAAAATCAGGTTAGAAGGTTGTGAAAAAGAAAAATAGCTTGTCTCAATCGTTAATTATCTGATTTTCAGTTTGACACCAAAAGGAGAATAGATACAAATTTTGAGTTGCTAGCTAACATAAATGCTAAAGTCAATGAAATGTATTTGAAGAATGCTCTTACACTGACTACAATGGGAAGCATTTTGCCCATACCTAAAGATGTAGCTCAACGTACTCAAGAGAAAGTTGAGAATGTGTTGATGAAATGTAAAAGGCGTGTACAGAATAATTCAATTTTGTATCCAACTCATGTTGAGCCAATGTTTTTACCAATTGTTGAGTATGAATTAGTTAAGCAGAGAAGAGCTGAAGAAAAGAGAAGATGTTTGGCAGCTGAAATGGATGATTGGCGCTATAAGAAATCTTCATCCAAAGGAAAGAGGAAGTTCTATAAGGAGAATTGAGCATGACTGGATTTTTGAAAATATTTTTTTTGTGGTTTGTGAAAATACTCTTTTTGAGTCTGTAATCGTGTTTCAAACTCCCGTGTTTTGACTATTTTTTGTCCCTTGTTGAAAGACAAAGGGGGAGAAATGATGATCCGACATTTCGATATACTGCATTTTGCATTTTTAGTTTTGATTTTCTTATGCATTGCTAAACTAACAAATGCAGGTACGATAAAACATTTGTGTTGTCTTCCATCAAGGGGAAGATTGAACACTCCGCCTTGTTTATAATGTTTTACAGGTGTTTATGATAGAAGACTTAACACAAATGTAGTAGTTGGATATACTAACAATGTATTGATTATATTCTCTAGATGCTTGGTTGGTTTGAATTCAGTGCAGGTCTTATCAAATGTCAATGGCCTTGATTCAAGGGCCTTGAAGTATAACTTAAGGACAAGGAAGATAGCGTTTACAAAGGGACGATCTCAAAGGCCTTGGAGTTATATATAGATGCACGAGAAAAGCATTGAACTACAAAGAAGATTTTCCAGGAAGATTTGCTCAAACAAAAAGATTTTAGGGAAGACCTTTTTCAACCGAAGATCTCAAACGAAGATTTCATAAAAACTAAAGCGGCAAAATATCTTCTCTTTTGATTCAACAGAGGATGAGAAGATCAAGCAGCTACTTGACGTGTTCTCAAGAGTTGAAGATTTGCAACGCCTACCTTATCTCGAAACAAGAAACGATCTTCATGGAGAAGAAGATTCATCTTCAAACGGTCATCTCTCCAACGGCTAGAAGACCTCTCCATAGAAGAGTATAAATGAAGATGATGGTCGAAGAAGAAAGGACACACAATCATATACGGAAAATATCTTTAAGTCTTCAAGCAATCTAATCATCTTCATTTGTTGTTTTTCTCTCTCTTATTTACGCAAAAAGCTTTATCCCCTTAGAGAGAGAAAACACAAGAGATCCATAGGAAGATCTATATAGTGTTATACTAGAGTGTGTTACTCTACGAAGTAACTAGGCTATTATAGTTAGGTTAAGAGTTGGAGCTAGATCGTAGCATTGGTTACAGTGAGAGAAGAAGGGGATTTCTTCTAGTTTGAAGCTGATAATAGATAGTTAGATCCTAAGGCTGTACCTTGGGACGGAGAGTAGGCTATTTAGAGCCGAACTTCGTAAACATATCCTCGCGTCAATCTTTTATTTTCCGCACTATATTTTGCTATTGTGACTAACTTTTTTTTTGCAGGAGCACGTCAAGGCTCTTAAAAGTTGATTCAAAGCCCTTGAAATCAAAGTTTCACTAAGTGCACAGATTGACATCAAGGCCCTAGAAAGGAGTTTTAAGGCCTTTTGATTTGGTTTGCAAAAAGTTCCCATACTCTATTCAACCTCCCTTCTAGGGTATCTTTTAACTTATTTATTTCACCACCGGTTCTTCAAAGATGATCATGACTTTGGGATGCGTCCACAAGCCATTACTATGATCCGCCAAAATCAATTTGGTGGAACGGAAGCTGAATTTCCACATCAACACTTGCAAAATTTTGAGATTCTCATGGAAACTTTGAAACCTCAAAGGGTTACCAACAACAACTACAAGTTGAGACCGCTCTTCTTCTCTTTGAAGGACAAAGCCTTAACTTGGTATCAAGCTCTTCCAGCTAGAAGACTTAATACATGGGAGGACTTGACTTCGGAATTCCTAACCAAGTTCTTTCGACATCCAAAACGGCGGAATTGAGAGGTAAGATAAATGGTTTTTCTATGAAACCTAACAAAAGTTTCTTTAAATCTTGGGAAAGGTTTCAAGATCTTCTATTGGATTGCCCACACCATGGCATTTCAAAGCTTGAATTGTTGGAGATCTACTACAAGGGATTGGATGTGGAGACACAATTCAAACTTCAATCTCATTCTTGTGGTACATTCATGGATATGAGAGACGATGATGCTTGGGACTTCATTGAGAAGCAAGCCAAAGTAATTGAGAAGTATTCCCATATGACAGTTGATGATGGGAACCGGAATTCAGGAGATCCAGGAGCAAAGTTACCTCAAGCTGCATGAACTCATTACTTTTCGCTCAACAATGAGATCAAGGAGTTGAAGGAAGTCAAAAAATCTAGCCTTCAAAGGACGAAAGAGCAAGATGCTGGCTACCTAGGAAGGGAAAACAATCAAGGCAATAGGAACAACTACCGGAACAATAAGTGGAACAACAACAAAAACAAAAACTCCAACAATAATTGGAAATCCAACCAACAAAACCCCGGTATTCCCTATTCACATGTTGAAAATGCACTAACATCTCCATTTTCTTCTACTCCTTTGAAAAGCCGAGGTCAAACATCGTATTGCTCGAGTAAGCCGGAGAAGGATAGGTTCGATGTCATGATGGAGACCATCTTAGGGAAGATCCAAGGAATGGAGAGTCACATTACTTCGATTGATAAAGCACAAAAAGCTTTAGAGAATCAAGTATTCAGCAAAGCCGGAGAAGTTCCTAGAGATCAAGGGAAGCTTACCGGAAAGACAGAGGACAACCCAAAGGGGTAAGTAATGGCGATTACTACTAGAAGTGGCGTAACAACCACCGATCCACAACCCAAATAAGTTGACGCCCCCGCTGAAAAAGAAAAGGAAAAGGAAAAAAAGAAGGAAGATGTCTATGTTCCTCCTCCCGCTTACAAACCACCTTTACCTTTTCCCCAATCTAGAGCAAGAGCGCGTCTAGACAAACACTTCGGTAAGTTTATTGATCTAATGAGAAAGCTCCATATTAATATATCTTTTCTGGATGCAATTTTAGGTATTCCAGCTGATGGAAAGTTCCTAAAGGAGATCCTATCTAACAAGAGGAAACTGGAAGATTTCAGTGAAGTTAAGATGAGTATGGAGTCATCCGAACTTATCAAAACTATGACGGAGAACATGCCACCCAAGCTGCGTGATCTAGGATCATTTCGCATACCCATTACCTTAGGGGAAGTCACATACGATGCACTTTGTGACCTTGGACCATGCGTAAGCATCATACCACTTGCTTTGTGCAAGGCAGTTGGTGTAGGAAAGCCTAGACCAGTAAAGATGACACTCTACATGCCTGATCGTTCCATAACTAGACTTGTAGGAATCATCGAAGATATCCCCGTAAAACTTGGTAAGTGTTACATTCCTATAGATTTTGTCGTTCTTGACATTCCTGCAGATTATCCAATTCCCATCATACATGGGAGACCCTTCCTTGCAACCTCCGGTTGTATGGTTGATTGTAAGAATGGGCAGCTATCATTCAATATAGGAGAAGGGAAATTGGAATTTGTACTCTCCTCCTTAATCAAAGAACTAGCTATAGGAGAAGAGGTTTTTAACATCTTTGATGAAGAAGAGTCTAGAGAAGTGGTGAGTTCAATCTTGATCAAAGATCCACTTCAAAAGGTTCTTAGCATGAGTATCATTGAAGGAGTAGAAAATGGTTGTAATGATGAGATTCGAGCATTGAAAGATGTATAGGAAGAGCCAGAAGCAAGATTTGAAGAGCTGAAAAGAGCTCCGGAAGAAGCTGAAAAAATCGACCTACACAAAGCAAATCGACCGATTTTGGATTATGCAAGTCGATTTTTGACAACAGAAAGAAAAATCGGGTCAGAAATCGACCGATTTGCGTCAGGGGAGGTCGATTTTTTGGCAATTTCTCTAACTTCAACAACCTCAATTGTGAGTGTTGATAACTGTAGAAGCAACTTCCTCAACCTTCAAAGGCTTCTCCGATGACACTCCATGGTCAAGAATCCTCGATCAAAGCACCACCTTCATTGGAGTTGAAACCCCTCCCTACACATATAAGGTACGCATTTCTTGGACTTAACTCGACATATCCTTTCATAGTTAGCGCAAACTTAAGTGATGATGAACTTGAGAAGCTTATGAATGTTCTGAAACAAAATAGGGAAGCCCTAGGTTATACCATTTATGATTTAGTAGGCATTAAACCTTCCCTTTTTATACATAAGATCTTAATGGAAAAGGATTACAAACCTTCACGTCAACCTCAACGACGGATAAATCCGATCATGAAAGAGGTCGTGAAGAAAGAAATCCTTAAGTTACTTGATGCAGGTATCATCTTTCCTATTTTTGATAGCAAGTGGGTGAGCCCCGTCCAAGTAGTTCCAAAGAAAGGAGGTATAACCGTTGTTACTAACAAGAGCAACAAACTCATTCCTACAAGAACAGTTACGGGATGGAGAATGTGCATCGACTACCGTAAACTAAATGTTGCCACAAGGAAGGACCACTTCCCGCTCCCTTTCATTGACCAAATGTTGGAAAGGTTAGCCCAACACTCTTACTTTTGTTATCTAGATGGATACAATGGTTTCTTTCAGATTCCCATTCATCCGGACGATCAAGAGAAGACAACTTTCACGTGCCCATGGGGTACGTTTGCCTACAGAAGAATGCCATTTGGTTTATGCAACGCTCCAGCCACCTTCCAAAGGTGTATTATGGAAATCTTTTAAGAATATGTAGAGAATATCCTGGAAGTATTCATGGACGACTTCTCGGTATATGGTTCTTCTTTTGATAACTGTCTCTCTAACCTTTCCCTTGCTCTTAAGAGATGCGAAGACACTAACCTAGTCTTGAACTGGGAGAAGTGTCATTTTATGGTTACCGAAGGAATTATGTTAGGACATTTGATTTCTAATAGAGGAATTGAAGTTGATAGAGCTATGATTGAAACAATAGAGAAGCTACCTCCTCCATCTTCGGTGAAAGGAGTTAGAAGCTTTTTGGGATATGCAGGTTTCTATAAGAGGTTTATAAAGGATTTTTCTAAGACTTCAAAACCTTTAACTAACCTTTTGATGAAGGATATAACTTTCGAGTTTTCAAAAGAATGTTAGGATGCCTTTTGTTGGATTAGGGAAGTTTTGATTTCAGCCCGTATCATCCAACCACCGGATTGGACACTCCCTTTCGAGATCATGTGTGACACAAGTGATGTAGCCGTAGGAGCTGTACTTCGACAAAAGAAAGATGGTTGTACTCATGCCATCTACTACGCTAGCAAAACGCTAGACGAAGCTCAACTGAACTACGCTACCATTGAGAAAGAGCTTCTTGCTGTTGTTTACGCATTTTAAAATTTTTGTTCCTATCTTGTAGGTGCAAAAGTGACAGTCTATACGGATCATTTAGCGATCCATTACCTATTTGCAAAGAAGGATGCGAAACCTAGACTCCTAAGATGGATCTTTCTCTCGCAAGAAATCGATCTAGAGGGTCGTGACAAGAAAGGCTCGGTGAACTCGGTCGCCGATCACCTTATCCGTCTCCCACACCTCACATGCGAGATGGATGAGCTCCCCATTAACGATTCATTCCCCGATGAGCAGCTACACAAGATTTAAGAATATCTGCAACTCAAAATTTGTACCCATTCTCCTCTTGATGTCAAACTGATAATCAAATACTTCACGACTGAGGCAGGCTATTTCGTTTTCACAACCTTCTAACCTGATTTCTGGAGTAGGACAAGGTTTAGCTTCTTCAGTTGGATTTTGAGTAGTTCCTTTTCCTTTTAACGTCCATGTTCTTGCAAAAGTTTTCTCAATCTCTAGACGTTGTAAGTAGTTCTCATCAATTTTGCCAGAAATAGACTGTCTTTCCTTAGAGGATGAGTCAATTTTATAATAATCAAAGACCTTAGGCAGCAAATTTCCATAAGGCAGAGGAATAGGTCTCTTGGAATTACAGAATGTATCATATGGTTGAGAATCACATTAGGCACATCTATGTCCAAATCAGACATAAGCAGATGAATTATTTCCAAAGATTGATCAGTCAACAACTCTCTATAGTTTGCATGAGGAACAACACATCGAACCAGTATAGTAAAAACTATTTTAGCCTCTAAGGTTAGAGATGTATGAGTAAGTTGACGTGAGGTTGAATTCGGAACTAGAAATTTCTCCTTAGCAATACGAACACTCTCTGGTCTTGAAGGATGATTGAATACAACATCTGTAGGAATTCTAAAGAGTGTCTATGTAGGGAATCTTAAGAGTGTCGAGAAAATCAGCGTCCACCAGATCACACACACAGAGCGGTCCATTGTTAAACCCATCAAGCCAAGATCCAGAAGCTTGAAAATTAACGAACCATGATGATGGAAGAGCAGTAGTCTGAGATGTATCCAGATCCTCAAAAGATTTTTCTTCTTTAGCAATTGAGGGACTTTGAACGACTTTCTTTTGAGAGCTTGAGGAGAAGATCTCTTGCTTCTGGGTGCCATGACGGTAGTTTGAGAGAGACAAATCAAGGGATTTTGAAATAGGGTTTCTTGTGAAAGAATGAAAAAGATAGAAAAAGTAGGTCCTTTTAAATAGGGAAATAACAAGACCTTGGGAAAATCAAGCTTTTAAAAGACCAATTTTAATACCAATAAAACAACAGCAAATCTTTTTCAAAATTTCAAACAAAATATTTATGAAAATATTTTAAGAATTGAAATATCTAAAATATATTAATCCTTAAAAGATCCGTAAATTTAATATACCCTGTGAAAAATGTTTCAAGGCCCCTTGAATTTCTTTTTAAGGCCCTTGAAAACATCAATTGGGCTGCATGCGTAGGAACAATTAAACTCGTTTACTACCCCTACGCTAATGCTTCCTTGTTTAACATACAATGCTCCAATCTAATAAAATTAAATTGTTCCTCAGGAAGAGGCTTGGTAAAGATATCTGCAAGATGCAAGTTAGTTGAGATAAAAGAAATCGAAACATCACCTTTCTCAACATGATCACGTATGAAGCCTTACATCAATATGCTTAGTCCTTGAACGATGCACAAGATTTTTGGTCATAGAAATAGCACCAGCATTATCATATTTTATAGGAATACCTTTCAAGTCAAAGCCAAGGTCACGAAGTTGTTGATCAACACAAAGAATTTGTGCACAAGAGGATCTTACAACTATATATTCAGCTTCAGTTGTGGATAAGGCAACAGAGTTTTGCTCCTTGGAGTGCCAACTAATTAGGGATGACCCTAAGAATTGGCAACATCCAGAAGTACTTTTTCTATCGACCTTATAACCTGCAAAGTCTGCATCTGAATAGCCATCAAGATGAAACGAGCTTTGACGTGGGTACCATAACCCTAGATCCTTAGTGCCTTTGAGATACCGAAAAATTCTTTTCACAACTATCAAGTTTGACTCTTTAGGATCAGCATGAAATCTTGCATACATGCATACGCTAAACATAATGTCAGGACGACTAGTAGTTCGATACAATAATGAACCGATCATACCTCGATACTCCTTTTGTACTACACTTTTGCCATTCTTGTCATGATCTAGCGAAAGTGGTGAACAAATAGGAGTCTTTGCAACCTTAGATTGATCCATTTTGTACTTCTTAAGAAAGTCTTTAGTATACTTGCTTTGATTGAGAAAAGTTCCTTTCTTTGCTTGTGTAACTTGAAGTCCAAGAAAGAAATTTAGCTCTCTCATTAAGCTTATTTCAAATTCCCTGCACATAATATCTGAAAATTCCTTGCAAAGGGAATCATTACTAGCACCGAATAATATATCATCAAGTCAATCCAATAACGGCTTTTTTGGCTCACTACTACCTAGAGTTCATCATCTTATGCATCTAAGAGAGGAAATTACCGGGTAAGTTTCATCCCTCAAAAAGGTTGCTAACATTAGGTCACCCTAAGATAGATTATGCTCAACAAACACTAGGATTTCAACACATCTACATCCTAACATCCAGATTCATCAATACAAGCACAACAGAGAAAATCACGGGTGGATCATGGAAACCACGGCCGTGGAATCATGAAGAACAGGCCATGATTCTACACTGAGTTGGGGTTTCAAACACAAATCGATCCTAAGCTAACATGGAAGTCCATACAATCATAGTCCAAAGCATAAACATCATTCCTTCACCCTAGAATCACAAATATTCAGCCAACAACATAAATTTCAAGATCAAACTTCACAAATAGAACATGCTTGCAAATCATGGCTAGATAATGAAGAATAATCCAAAGAAAAGACATTAAAAGCTAGAATAGAAGTTAGCAAATCTTACAAAGGCTCCAAGAGCTGTTCCAAGTTGTCAACAATGGAAACCTCACTCAAAACCACTATAATCTCACTTTAAAACGAAAATCTACATTAATGTCTTCCAAGAACACCCCCAATGGGTGCTTGGAAGAGAAGCTACAATGGAGAAGTGTTTTGGGGAAGAAGCTAGGTCAAAAAGGGAAGAGAGAGCTCTTGAATACAGCCTGCAACATCACTTAAATACTCCTCAAATAAGCAAAGGTCGGGCAAATAGGTCGTGGGACACGTGTTAAAGTGGTCCAGAAGAAACCAAGGCCAAAACCACGGGCGTGGAAATGGCCTCTCGGCCGTGGTTTTGCTCCAGAAACCCTCCTTGGATCACCAAGAAATGAGTTGGTGCAAGGCATGCACCAACAAGTTCCTATGTGTTCTCCTTTGCTCCTAGCTTACTCCTTAAAGAGTCCGGATGTGTGCCACCACGAGGAATGATCCTTGAATGTATCGAATAAGGTCCAAAAGCTCCCCAAAATACCTACAAAACCGACAAGAGTTCGTGTAGGCGTCTATTCCGACAATATGCATGAATTAAGCGTAAACGTCACGAACTAATGCGTAAACATGCATGAATGGAAAAATATCTAAAAGAGTGCCTAAACTAGTGTCATAAATCATGTCATCAATGTTTGATTGGGTATTCTCCACTCAACCCAAGGAAAGATTGGAGCAAGTGGATCAACCCCGGTTTGAGCTCAAAATTGACTCCTTCCCCGAATGCCGCTATTGTAACCGCAGGCGGGTGTTGTGTCAAATCGGGTTGCGTCAGTTGGCGAAGAGTTTGGTTGGCCATCTCTTCACGAGTTCGTTGTTGCCTTCGTTGTTGATTTTGTGTTCTTTCGATTTCTGGTTCAAAAGGAGCAAAATCTGAGTTATTAGCACGGGTTTAAACCATGAAAATGGTTCAAACCAATAATCGATAATCAGAAAATAATACAAAAAAAAAACTAAAACTCCCCGGCAACGTCGCCTAATTTGACGAGGCTAAAAACTTACGTTCATTATTCTTTTAGCTGTAGTCAAAGTAGAGTCCTAACATTACACTTAACCAGATTGTATAGTGTAAGTAAGGGTCAAACCCAAGGGAGTTTAGTCGAGTTTTTATTAGATTCAATTATTCAATTGTAACCAATAGGGGGGGGGTGTGGATTGTAACAAAAACAAGACAAAAGAAAATAGAAATCAAGCAAAGATGGTGATAATAGATATGATTGAAGAGCGACTCTAGGTCAGATCTTAGCATGCACACTACTTGGCTGGTTCTATTTATAAGCAATTCACCAAAGTCTCATCTTGATCTTAGATATGTGTTGAGTCAACCGGTATCAACACAACTTAACTAGATTATTGATCCGTAACCCTACAAGATCAAAGCACAAGTTAGCATTCTAGTAAAGATTAAAGGATAAAAAGAACGAATGAACAAACCATTAATCTTTCTTTGCAGTTATATTCCTTTCCTCTAAGTAATCACAACCACCTTTTACCTAAATGTTTACTACTAGATTAAGGACCCGAACCCGGAATCGATTAATCCTAGCACTTTGCATGCAAATGTTAATTTAAGGTGATCAATTGGACTGGATAGAACTTATATTATAAAAGACATACAACCAAGTAGCAATGCAACTTCAATCAATCCAATGCAACAAACGAAGCTAGAAACTCATTACAAAATGACACTTAGGAAAATAGAGCTTTTTGGGCAAAAATGTGGATCATTCTAACAATCAGCCAAGAGCTCTATTTATACTACAAAATGCATTAAAAGGGAGTAAATGGGATGTCTAAGCAACCACCTTAAATGTGATAAAGGTGGTGCAAAAAAGTTCGATCTTCATATTCGTGTCTTTTCTGATGACAATCCGCAAGGGCGGCCTAGTGTCCCCGTAGGGGCGGCGACACTAGCTCTTCGGCTTCACAGGTCCACAGACACGGGTTCAGGAAAAGGCGTAGGGGCGCCGACTTTGCTTCTTCAGGGTGAGTCACCGTAGGGGAGGGCGAGAGGCGGCCGCAGAAGCGGTGACAAGCTTGTTCCGGGCACTGGCGAAGGTGCAAGATGCGTTGCCGGAGTGTAGTGCCACCATAGGGGTGGTGACATTGCTCTGCGGGCGCGGTGTGGCACCAGAAACATTCCTTTATTGCTTTTGTTCAACTCCCAAGAGTTGCTAATACCTTCTTTTGCTTCATTTGGACTTCTTCATCTGGATCAAGGTATTAGTAGCACAAAGTGACTCAAAGACACTAAAAAACACTAAAAACTTTCCTAATTGATAGTGATTCCATCACATATCACTCCACCTTTGATATGAAATGTTTTATTTAATTAACGTATAAATGCGTTTTTATAAACTAGCAAATATAATTATATTTCTAGATTGCATGTCTTGGTTTGTTTGTTAAAGTGTGTGTAGCACCTATAGCTCTTGAAAAGCATTAGATGGGAAGATCAAGATGCCGACGCCTACAAAAACAAAAGGAAATTTAGGAGAATATTTTCAAATGCCAACCAACCAAACAAGAACATCTTGGGATCTCAGTTGAAGGCATTCCAAGATACGATCTAATCAACACAAAGATCTAGGAGAGAAGATCTCGGTTGAAGGAGTTTTGAAGATAAGATCCTACGAAGATCTCCAACGGCTTGAAGGAAGATCACGGTCAAGAAGATCTACAACAGCTTTCCATAGAAGAAGAGAAGATCTAGGGCTTGAAGATCTTCAACAACAATCAAGTACTTTGAAGATGAAGATCTTACAACGGGTACTTCTCAAACAACGTGAGAATATTTCACTTAACCAAGCAGCGGATTCTATGGAGAAATAAAGATGTTACAACAGCTATGGGACAACGACTAAAATAAGATGTCCATAGAAGACTATAAATGAAGATGCCGATCGAAGATTAAGATAAGAGCTTACAAGTGAAAGAAACCAAGTCTTCCAAATGATCATACAAGAACATCTTCATCGATCCAAAAGTTTATCTTCCTCTTAAGCTTCCATTAGTTTATTCCATAGAGTGAGATAAACACAAGAGCTCCATTAACATATCATTATAGTGTTATACTCGAGTGTGTTACTCTACGAAGTAACTAGGCTATTATTGCTAGAATGGAGTTGAGTATATCGTAACATTGAGGCTACATTGAGAGAAGAAGGGAAGTTCTTCTAGGTTGTATCTAGGGCTCACAAAAAGCAGATAATAGATAGTTAAAATCCTAGGGTCGGAAACCCTAGGCGGAGAGTAGGCTGTTAGGGCCGAACTTCGTAAAGATATCGTTACGTCGATCTTTTACATTCCGCACTTATTATCGCATTTTATTGTGACTAACAACTTTTTGCAGGTCTCGAAGTCAAGGCCTTGAATTCCACTTCAAAGCCTTAATGAATAGTTTTGTCACTAAGCGCAGATATCGAGTTCAAGGCCTTGATATTAGTTTCAAAAACTTGATATACGATATTGCGAAAAGTTCCCATACTCTATTCAACAACCCTTCTAGAGTATTTATATCCTTAATATTCACCTATTCGGTTCTTCACAACTCTTCTACTTGTATATCAACAAACCTCGTCCATACACCTCCATCTCCTCGACATTCTGAAACCAATATGAACATCGATAAAGTAATTGTTAGTATGAAATATTGTGATATTTTAGGCACGTTTTCTAAATGTATTTGATTCATATTGATAGTCTTTGATTGATCTTTGTGCATATGTGAGCTAGTATTGCCTATATTTTCGATATGGATGTCTACACTAGTTCTATGTTGATTATAGGTAATTTGGAGCTATTTCCGAACGGAATCGAGCAAAGGAGAGTTGAGTTGATATGTCCATAGATCGAGGACACTTTTTGGAGCAATTTGGAGTCTTAGATTGAAGAATGCACGAGTTCAGGGAAGAATCACGTTCTTGCCCTAAATTACGCCCTAAAACACGGCCGTATCACAAACCACGTTCAGAATTACGGCCGTGGATTCAGAGTCAGAATTCGATGTTCATTCCAGGGGATTCTACGGCCGTGAAACTAACCGTAATTGTTTCCACGCCCTAAATTACGGTCGTGGAATCTTCCACGACCGTGATCTTGGCGAATCTTTTCGCCACGCTTCGAAGCCATGATCTTTTGAAAGATTGGGCCGGGCCGACACTTTACCCTACACTATAAAAAGACGGACGAAGCAAGATTCCGTCACCTCGCTTACGACCTTTCAACCTTCGCTTAGCGGCAAACGCACGCTTACAATCAACGTTTAGCAACGCACAAACCCTCATCTTGGAGGTAATTTGGAGATCTCATTGAAGATCAAAGTTCGTATTGGAGAGTTGCTGTTTGTGATTTTCGAATTGGTGGAAGATCGAAGTTCTTGGAGGGTTTTGCAAGAAGATCCCTCTTCTTGCTTAGGTTTGATTTAGGATCGGATTGACATCCCGTTTCTTTTCTTTCCTAAGATTGTGATTGTTTACTCCGTTTTGAATCTTTTGATAAACACTTGTTCTTGACTGTGATTTTGAGATTCATTTGAAGATTATTGATAATTCTTGAAAGTTCCCATCTTTTATCTTTTAATTCTTGAATTGATATCAATATGACTGTTATTGGCTAAAAACCCTTAACAATTCTAAGGTGAAGGGTTGATAGTTGTGGCATAGGTGATGATAGATCGATCGCAAACAGATTAGACCCTGAGAGTTAGAGAATTATCGCCGACAACCCCAAATTACGGGTTGTTCTTGAGTCCACGGCCGTGGAACCTCAAGAACTAACCGTGATTTACCTTAAGTCTACGAACCTGCTTTTACTTTAATCTAAAGTTAAAGATTGGCTTTAGCTTAGCTTAGACTTGTCTTTTCTAGGTGGTAGTGAAGCCTCAACAACCTCTACCTCGATTGTGAGTGTCATAACCTCAATCGGTTAAGTTAGTCTTGACCTTTGGATTACAAGTTTGGGTATTTGACATTAATTCTCATCTCTAGAATCTTTCTATATTGAGCCTCAACAACCTGTATAGGGAGTGTCTTTTAGGTGAGTTACATAAGGTTTTTGGAACCTCAACCGTACGATTACCTTATATTAGTATACCTTTGCATATCTCCACTCTGTCTTTACAAAATTAGTATATCTTGAATCTATTTCCGCAACTGGATACCCGAAGCTTTAGGATTGTTGTTTTCCCAATATCTGCAAAACTCCCATATTCACCTGCTTGATAACTTGCAATTGAATTCGCTCCACCCAAATCCCTGTGTTCGATACTCTGGAATTCTTGCTTAACTACGTCGATCCGTACACTGCGGGTTCGCTTGCTTGATTCTAGTTTTATAAATTTAAAACTTATTTGCACACACCTCTAGGGGCGAACAAGTTTTTGGCGCCGTTGCCGGGGATTTGGTTTCGTCCGAATCCGGTAGCCGGTTGTCAAGCTTGGGAGCTTACTCTCGTTGTTTGATTTCCTTTGAGTGCATGCGCAGGTCTAGGAACACCGAAGATCTCTTACCTCTTGATCAAGAGCTAGAGAAAACCTTGAGGCAAAAGCGCAAGGAAAAGAGGATGGCTGAAGAAAACGAACGCGATCTTCAAACGGAGTTGGCGGAGAAGGAAGCTCAACTCCGATGGAATGAGACTCTCCGCCAGGATGAGATGGATCGTCATCAATCTCAAGTTAACGGTCTACAAGACATGATCGTCCAAATGAGGATAAAGATGAGCGACCTTGAAGATAAGGTAGGCAAGAGGTCCTCGAGAAGGAGATCAAGGTCTAGAAGAAAAAGCCACTCATCCGCTGATGATAGCGATTCTTCCATGCCACCGTTAGAAGAGATTGATCCCACGATCAACATGAATCCTTTCCATCCACAAGGAGCTACTAATCGCCGCATTCCACCTAGGAATGTGAGAGTCGAACGTGTGGATAATGAGCCAAGGACTCTTGGCCAACGGATGGATCCAACACAACAACCACGCCGCTTGGGTGTGAAATTTGACGCTGAAGATGTGCAAGGGTTTAGCTTTAACCCTCAAGTTATCACTCTTGTTCGCCAAAGTCAATTTGGCGGTACAAGTACTGAATCTCCACACCAACACTTACAAAACTTTGAGTGTATGATGGAGACGATGAGACCGAAGAACGCTACTACCAACAGCTATAAGCTCAAGCCTTTCTTCTTCTCCTTGAAGGGGAAAGCGTTATCTTGGTATCAAGCTCTTCCTAATGGGAAACTAGACACGTGGGAAGACCTTTCCGCAGAGTTTCTCACCAAATTCTTTCCGCCTTCCAAAACGGCGGAACTTAGAGGTAAGATCAATGCTTTTTCCATGAGACCTAACGAAAGTTTGTTTCAATCTTGGGAAAGATTTCAGGATTTGCTCTTGGATTGCCCTCATCATGGCATATCCAAGCTTGCCTTGCTGGAGATTTACTACAAAGGGCTGGATGCGGGAACGCAATTCAACCTCCAATCCCTCTCATGTGGAACGTTCATGGACATGAGAGAAGATGACGCTTGGGACTTCATTGAGAAGCAAGCAAGAGTCATAGAGAAGTATTCCCACCGGAAAGTGGAGGGAAATCGTGTGGAGCAAGGAGCAAAGCTCACACATGAAGCTCAAAATCAGATTTTCTCCCTCAACAACGAGATCAAAGAGTTGAAGGAGACTATCAAGACCAACTTCCGAAGGCAACAAGAGAAGGATGTTGGCTATTTGGGCAACAACAACAGCGGTGATAACACCAACCGCAACAACAATAACCGGAACAATAACCGGAATAACAATTGGAATGGAAACAACAACAACCGGAACAACAACAATTGGAACAACAATCGGGGTTCAAACAACAACAATTGGCGCTCCAATCAACAAAATTCCGGTAACTCCTATCCTTCTAATTCCAATTCACTAACTCCACCCTCTTCTTCCTCTACTCCTTTGAAAAGCCAGGGGCAATCATCAAATGGAGGAAACAATACGGGAAAGGAGAAGCCCGATCCCATGTTGGAGACAATCTTGGGAAAGCTTCAAGGGTTGGAGAACCGCATCATCAAGGTTGATGATCAAATTTCTAAGGTTGACAAAGCTCAAAAGGTTTTGGAAAACCAAATGTTCAACCATGCGGAGGAAGTTCCCAGAAATCAAGGGAAACTTCCAGGAAAAACGGAGGACAACCCCAAGGGGAGGGTGATGGCGATTACAACTAGGAGCGGAGTGACTACCACCGATCCGCAACCTACGTTCGTTGAAGTCCCCGTAGAGAAGGACAAAGAAAAGGGGAAGGAGAAGGAAGACGTCTATGTTCCTCCTCCAGCTTTCAAACCTCCCCTACCGTTCCCTCAATCTAGAGCGCGAGCGCGCCTAGATAAACAATTTGGTAAGTTTATAGAACTCATGAGCAAGCTGCATATTAATATACCTTTCATTGATGCTATTGTAGGTATGCCGGCTTATGGCAAGTTCTTGAAGGAGCTCCTCTCTAACAAGAGGAAGCTAGAAGATTTTGGTGAAGTCAAGATGAGTTCGGATTCTTCGGATCTCATCAAGACGATGAAGGAGAAAATGCCCCCAAAGTTGAAGGATCCGGGGTCATTTTGCATTCCCATTGGAGTGGGAGATGTCACATATGACGCTTTATGTGACTTAGGAGCAAGTGTGAGCATCATACCACTTGCGTTGTGCAGGAAAATCGGTTTAGGCGACCCTAAACCGGTGAAGATGACGTTATACATGGCGGATCGATCCATTACTCGTCCCGTCGGTATTGTAGAAGACGTCCCGGTCAAGCTAGGCAAGTTCTTTGTTCCCATTGATTTTGTCGTGCTTGATATTCCTGCAGATAGTCCGGTCCCGATCATACTCGGAAGACCGTTTCTTGCAACTTCCGGCTGCATGGTCGATTGCAAGAATGGGAGACTCGCTTTTGATATTGGGGAAGAGAAAGTAGAGTTCGTTCTTTCCACTCTAGTGAAGGAGCCAATCTTTGATGAGGATATTTACGATATCCAAGATGAAGAAGGTTTGTCTAGGGAGGAGGTGAGTGCGATTCTCTTTAACGATCCTTTACAAAAGGTTATTACTATGAGTCTAACCAATGTAGGAGAAGAAGAAGAGTGCAAAGAGGAAATTGAAGCCTTGGAAGCACAAGAAGAGATGCATGAAGTGGAGTTTGAGAAACTCCACGATGAGGCTGAGAATATTAGAATCCACGGTCACACCCTGTATTCCACGACCGTGGATTCCACGACCAAAATCGACTTCCATTCCAGAGCATTCCACGGCCGTGGAATAGAAGAGGAGACCGTAATTTTGGCCGTGGAAGATGGTGATCGGCATACCTCTTCAACTTCTTCTAATTCTTCTCCAACCCACTCAACATCCTTAGAAACTTCTAAGGAAACATCGGAAGCTCCTCAAGGATCATCGGAAGCTCCGAAAGTGATGGAACTCAAACCACTTCCTACTCATCTAAGGTACGCTTTTCTTGGATCTAATTCCACCCTTCCGGTTATCGTTAGTTCCGAATTAAGCATAGATGAACATGAACAGCTCATGATTGTCCTTTGGAAACATAGAAAAGCCATAGGCTATACCATTGAGGACTTAGTAGGAATTAAACCCTCCCTATGCATGCATAAGATACTAATGGAGGAAGACTTTAGAACTTCGAGACAACCTCAAAGGCGGTTGAATCCGACCATGAAGGAGGTTGTCAAGAAGGAAATTCTTAAACTTCTTGATGCAGGTATCATCTATCCTATCTCCGATAGCAAGTGGGTGAGCCCGGTTCAAGTAGTTCCGAAGAAGGGAGGAATGACGGTCATCACCAATAAGAACAACGAACTCATTCCTACCCGAACCGTAACTGGATGGCGAATGTGTATAGACTACCGCAAGCTCAACAACGCAACGCGGAAGGATCACTTTCCATTGCCATTCATCGATCAGATGCTTGAAAGGTTAGCACAACATTCATACTTTTGCTACCTTGACGGTTATAGTGGCTTCTTTCAGATTCCGATACATCCGGATGATCAAGAGAAGACCACATTCACGTGCCCTTGGGGTACGTTCGCTTATAGGAGAATGCCGTTCGGGCTTTGCAATGCCCCAGCCACCTTTCAACGGTGCATGATGGCCATCTTCTCCGAATATGTAGAGGAAATCATGGAAGTCTTCATGGACGACTTCTCCGTTTACGGTTCCTCTTTTAACGATTGTCTTTCTAACCTTTCTCTTGTTTTGCAAAGATGTGAAGACACTAACCTAGTTCTTAATTGGGAGAAGTGTCAATTCATGGTTAAGGAAGGAATCGTGTTAGGTCACTTAGTCTCTAGTAGAGGGATAGAGGTAGACAGGGCTAAGATAGAGACCATAGAGAAACTTCCTCCCCCAATTTCGGTGAAAGGGATAAGAAGTTTCCTAGGACATGCTGGATTCTATAGACGTTTCATTAAGGACTTTTCTAAAATATCAAAACCTCTCACTAATCTATTGATGAAGGATGCGGTTTTTGAGTTTTCACAGGAATGTCTAGATGCGTTCAACACCATTCGGCAAGCTCTAATTTCAGCACCCATTATCCAACCTCCGGACTGGACTCTCCCCTTCGAGATTATGTGTGATGCTAGTGACGTAGCCATTGGAGCTGTTCTTGGGCAACGAAAGGAAGGACGAACCCACGCCATATACTACGCTAGCAAGACGCTAGACGAAGCTCAACTCAACTACGCCACCACAGAGAAGGAATTTTTAGCCATTGTCTACGCTATTGACAAGTTTCGCTCTTATCTTGTAGGTGCAAAAGTGATTGTCTACACGGATCATGCTGCGATCCGGTACCTCCTTGCGAAGAAAGATGCGAAGCCAAGGCTGATTAGATGGATTCTTCTCCTACAAGAATTCGATCTTGAGATCCGCGACAAGAAAGGCTCGGAAAATTCTGTTGCGGATCATTTGAGTCGTCTAACACATCTAGAGGACGACCATTTGCCCATTGATGACTCCTTCCCGGACGAACACCTACATATCATAGAGGAGTGCATCAAGGTAATCTCCAAAGGTAACGAACCATGGTTTGCTGACTTTGTTAACTATTTGGTTTGCCAGGAGATACCGCCCGGACTATCCTACTCACAAAGGAAGAAGTTCTTCAAGGACGTCCGGGAATATTATTGGAACGAGCCTCTCCTCTTCAAGAGAGGTCCGGATGGCATCATCCGGCGGTGTGTGCCGGAAGAGGAGATGCAAAGTGTCATCCGCCATTGTCATTCACTACCTTGTGGAGGACACGCTAGTTCAAACAAAACTAGCGCAAAGGTATTGCAATCTGGATTCTATTGGCCTACTTTATTTAAAGATGTGCAATCCTTTGTTTCTTGTTGCGATGCTTGTCAAAGAACAGGCAATATCTCTAGAAGGAACGAGATGCCCCTTAACAACATCCAAGAGGTAGAGATTTTCGACGTTTGGGGAGTCGATTTCATGGGACCATTCCCTTCCTCTTGTGGAAACCAATACATATTATTGGCGGTAGACTACGTCTCTAGATGGGTGGAAGCGATTGCCTCTCCCACAAATGATGCCATGGTGGTGGTTAAGTTCTTCAACAAGACCATCTTTCCGCGATTCGGGACACCAAGGACGATCATTAGCGATGGAGGTTCTCATTTCATAGCCCGTCGCTTTGAAGCTCTTCTAGCCAAGTATGGGGTTACTCACAAGATCGCTACCCCTTACCATCCACAAACGAGTGGACAAGTTGAGATCTCAAACAGGGAGATCAAGGGAATTCTAGAGAAGACGGTTTCAAGGACTAGGAAGGATTGGTCCTTGAAACTA
Organism: Fagopyrum homotropicum; assembly: GCA_033239125.1. Lineage (NCBI taxonomy): Eukaryota > Viridiplantae > Streptophyta > Magnoliopsida > Caryophyllales > Polygonaceae > Fagopyrum > Fagopyrum homotropicum. The sequence goes on from BSWB01000005.1 coordinate 70,302,521, forward strand.
GATGACGCATTATGGGCATACCGGACTGCATACAAGACTCCCATAGGAACCACACCATATAACCTTGTGTATGGGAAGTCTTGTCATTTGCCGGTAGAGCTAGAGCACAAAGCGTTTTGGGCTATCAAATGGCTGAATTTCAGCATGAAGGAAGCGGGAGAGAAGCGTCTCCTAGACATCAACAAGCTGGATGAACTTCGCTTGAACGCCTATGAAAACGCCAAAATCTACAAGGAAAGAGCAAAGCGTTGGCATGATAAGCATATCATTCCAAAGGACTTCAAAAGAAGGAGATCAAGTTCTCCTCTTCAATTCGAGACTTCGCCTCTTTCCAGGTAAGTTAAAATCTCGTTGGACCGGACCTTTTCTAATTAAGCGTATTTTCCCCCATGGTGCAGTTGAAGTATGGGGTGAAGCTAGCGGAAGTTTTAAGGTGAACGGCCAACGACTCAAGAAGTACTCGCCGGAACTCCAAGCTGAGGAGTTTGCACCTACCGCACTCGAATAAGTGCGAGATTGGTCTAGCTACGGACCTTAAACAAAGCGTTTCTTGGGAGGCAACCCAAGGTATTGCATTCTCGTTTTGTCTTCGATTCATAGATTAGTTTAGAATAGACGTTTTCGCTTTATTTTGCCTCGATTTCTTCCGGTATGTTCGTGTTTTTGGTTGTAGGATCGATGGAAAAGGAGAAAGGAGGGATAATGTCGAAGAGAAGTGACGAAATTTGGACTTTGAAGCTTTACAGAAGGTTCCACGGTCTAAATTACGGTCGTCATAGCTACAGTGGCCGTAATTCTCAAAAGCCTGTGAAAAATCACCAAAACCACGGGTCCGTACACTTCCACGGCCGTGGAATGCCCCGATAGACCGTGATTTTTGAAATTTTGCCTGCGAGTATAAAAGCCACACTTCATCACAAAAACCACCACAATTCTTCCCCAATTCCACGACCTAGATACCGAAAACCCGCAGCCTCTCCCAATTCTTCATTCTCTAATCGTTTTCAACGATTCTTCGCTCTAAACTGCAGCAAATCCAACCACGAACAGGATCCAAGCAACAAATCGAGTGGAAATCGATCAACAAACGCGCATTTTGGATTTTTCAATCCGAAAAAGAGGTTATTTCTTTCTCTTCGATTCTCGCGGATTTGGTTCGTTTTTGCTATAGATTTTTAGGAAGAACTGACAAAGATTGGAAGGAATTAGATTAGGACTGCTTGTTGTGGTGATATTTGGTGAATTTGCTGAGATTCACGAGATTCTGTGACGAATCACGGTCTCTGGAGGTTCCACGGCCGTGGTTTCTATAGAACAGACCGTGATTTTTGCTGAAAATGGATTTCGTAAGGAGAGTTTCAGGAAGGATAAAGGAGAAGAAAGGGGAGCAAAATAAGAAAAGAAAGGGCAACCCCTCCACATCTAGGGCACCACCACCCTCATCTCCCTCACTACCATCCTCACCTTCACCTCCATCTTCACCACCTCACCCTAGCGTCCCAACCATACATGACGACCACCTAGCTGCATTTGAGAGGATAGAGAAGAGGGCAGTGATTGGCCCTAGGTATTTGTTGTTGGAGGATCTACATCCTCTCAACATAGTTGACGACCTTACATGGCTCTTGGATAGAGCCGGATTGACTGTCTTCACGAACATTCGTGAAGACGCCTATGAGGAGATCACCCGAGAGGTTGTGACGTCTTTCGAGCACAGCCATGTTGATAGGACCGTCTCCTTCCGTCTCATGAATCGAGACTACCAGTGTAGAATAGTTGAGTTTGGGGCCATTTTCGGGTTCCATGAGACCTACAATGGTCGATTCCCTAGCGGTATCTACCCTAAGGATTTCTGGGAGGAAGTAGCCATGATTTACGCCGACGAGGACCGTTGGCAACCCGCCGATACCAAGGCTAGATTGATGTACCATCTAGCCTTGAAGATAGCTCACCGTGTTCTTTCGGAGTGTCTCTTTCCTAGGACGGAGACGCCCCAAAAGATCAAGACGGATGAGCTATTCCTGCTCTACTGTATGCTCTACGGTCGCCGCGCAGATTGTGCTACTCTTTTAGCGGCTACGATGAGTAAACTGAAGAACAAGAGAAAGGGGAACATTGGATATGGTGGGATAGTGACCCACATGGCTAGGACATTTGGTGTGGATTTTTCAGGTTGCACCCGCATACCCGCCGTACCTCTAGGATTACATGCATTCATGGTCAGGGGACTCATCTTTCCCACACATAGAGGTCCGCCTTATGCGGGCATGCCTTGGGAGAGTAGGACAGGCAGGGGTATTGAGTGGCTGCCAGAGTATTCCATTGTGGCAGGACGCCACAATTGGAAGGAGACGTTCGCTGCGATGCATGCGCACAGGCTTGTAGCTCCCCCTTTTGTCCCACCACCGGTTGAGGATGAGGAGGAGATGGGAGAGCAGTACGAGAGTGGTGGAGGAGCGGAGCAGGAGTTCGGCACGTTTCCGGATCAGCCGGAGACGGTCCCAGATGTACCTAGGCGCTCTCCACGTCCAGCTAGAGCTTCAGGCTCATCATCTCGCCGCGCCAGCGTGAGTGAGAGGCCCACGTGGATGACTACACCTCCCACTTGGTACGACACACCCCCTCCTTGGTCCACGACGCAGCCAGCAGCACCACCACCACCACCAGCACCAGCACCAGCCGATGCCCCCGCATGGTATGATCACGCCCCGGGATGGTATGAGAGGATGCCGGATTGGGCTACCGGACTTTCAGAGAGAGTAGGAGCGCTAGAGATCCGGGCGGATGCTAGAGACGGACGCCTAGACGACCTTGACCACATGATGAGGGACGTCTACCGCCAGCAGTTCGGGCGGTTCTATGATCCGAGCTTCTCTCCATTTCCACCTCCACCGGCGCCGCAGTGATCGATGCATGACCGTTTGATTTAGACATTCCCGCCACCACTTGTGAGTTTCTTTTTCTTTTCTTTCTTTTGTTCTTTCTTTTGAACATTAGGGACAATGTTCGTCCTAAGTATGGGGTGGGATGTACTAAAGTTTGTAATAACTCTACTCTCTATGTTTGCTTCATTTGAGACTATCATTGCATGTTCATTATGTGTTGCACGTTTCCTTATTGCATTGCATGAAAAGTGACTTGAAAAACCCATAAAAATTGAAAAATTTTGAAAATTTTGAGCTTCTAATGAATTGAGATGATTTCCATGATAATCACTACTTGTGAATTGAGTTCGATGACAATTGCATGCTTAAAAGGATTGTAAATCGAAAAGAATTTAAATGAATGAATTCTACCTCTTTTACAAGTTTTATAATGTGAAAACATTGCCTAAATCATGTTGAGAGATTGAAGTTGAAATCACATTATAAGTTCCTATACTTCTTGTTGAAATGATTAAGGCAATTCGATACTTTCTTTCCTCTTTCTTTGATCATCTAGCTCCTCATTGAAATATTAGCCTCCTTTACCTATCCGGGAATTTGGAAAAGTGAATGAGAAAAAGGCATGTTTGATGTGGGAGGGCCATGAAAGCAATTAATTGCAATCAATTGAATAGAAAGAAATTATAGGTTTGGGGAAGTTAATCATGACGATGAGTAACTCGGCACCATTCACATAGCCGGGTGTTTGTGCCTTGCCAAAGTCGGATTGAGCGATATTCCTAGCGGATTATGGTATGTGCGCTAAGGGTTTGAGGCATCTCATGAAAATTGAGAAACGCCAATCTCCTAGGCTTCGGTTTTTGTGCACCTCTATCCATAACTCCAAAAGTAAAGTCGAAAAGAAGAGAGTGAAGCTCTAAGTTGAAGTGTTGCGGGAACCGCATAAGAAGAAGAAGGTAGTTGTCCACTTTCCCGGATTTATGCACCACTTCCCCTTAAAGTTTTCCCTTCCCTTCCATACTCTAGACCTTTTCTTTGAAAGTCCTTAAGATCAAAAGAATGTTATATGACTTGGTGATCTAAATTGAAGCTTCTTATGATTGATTTTGATAATGTTTGAAGGTTATAATGCTTGTTTAGAAGTTGAGTTGATTCATGAATTTTCTTTACCTTTTACTCTTAGATTAAGTGTGTGAAAGTTTGAAAAACGATTGAAGCAAGGTTTGAGAATGATCTATTCTTTAGAAGTCACATTCATCCAAAAGAAGGTACACATATTTCATCCTAACTCTTGTTTTAAAGCTTTTTGAAGGACCTTGCTTAGGGACAAGCAAGTGCTAAGTATGGGGTTATTTGTTAGTATGAAATATTGTGATATTTTAGGCACGTTTTCTAAATGTATTTGATTCATATTGATAGTCTTTGATTGATCTTTGTGCATATGTGAGCTAGTATTGCCTATATTTTCGATATGGATGTCTACACTAGTTCTATGTTGATTATAGGTAATTTGGAGCTATTTCCGAACGGAATCGAGCAAAGGAGAGTTGAGTTGATATGTCCATAGATCGAGGACACTTTTTGGAGCAATTTGGAGTCTTAGATTGAAGAATGCACGAGTTCAGGGAAGAATCACGTTCTTGCCCTAAATTACGCCCTAAAACACGGCCGTATCACAAACCACGTTCAGAATTACGGCCGTGGATTCAGAGTCAGAATTCGATGTTCATTCCAGGGGATTCTACGGCCGTGGAACTAACCGTAATTGTTTCCACGCCCTAAATTACGGTCGTGGAATCTTCCACGACCGTGATCTTGGCGAATCTTTTCGCCACGCTTCGAAGCCATGATCTTTTGAAAGATTGGGCCGGGCCGACACTTTACCCTACACTATAAAAAGACGGACGAAGCAAGATTCCGTCACCTCGCTTACGACCTTTCAACCTTCGCTTAGCGGCAAATGCACGCTTACAATCAACGTTTAGCAACGCACAAACCCTCATCTTGGAGGTAATTTGGAGATCTCATTGAAGATCAAAGTTCGTATTGGAGAGTTGCTGTTTGTGATTTTCGAATTGGTGGAAGATCGAAGTTCTTGGAGGGTTTTGCAAGAAGATCCCTCTTCTTGCTTAGGTTTGATTTAGGATCGGATTGACATCCCGTTTCTTTTCTTTCCTAAGATTGTGATTGTTTACTCCGTTTTGAATCTTTTGATAAACACTTGTTCTTGACTGTGATTTTGAGATTCATTTGAAGATTATTGATAATTCTTGAAAGTTCCCATCTTTTATCTTTTAATTCTTGAATTGATATCAATATGACTGTTATTGGCTAAAAACCCTTAACAATTCTAAGGTGAAGGGTTGATAGTTGTGGCATAGGTGATGATAGATCGATCGCAAACAGATTAGACCCTGAGAGTTAGAGAATTATCGCCGACAACCCCAAATTACGGGTTGTTCTTGAGTCCACGGCCGTGGAACCTCAAGAACTAACCGTGATTTACCTTAAGTCTACGAACCTGCTTTTACTTTAATCTAAAGTTAAAGATTGGCTTTAGCTTAGCTTAGACTTGTCTTTTCTAGGTGGTAGTGAAGCCTCAACAACCTCTACCTCGATTGTGAGTGTCATAACCTCAATCGGTTAAGTTAGTCTTGACCTTTGGATTACAAGTTTGGGTATTTGACATTAATTCTCATCTCTAGAATCTTTCTATATTGAGCCTCAACAACCTGTATAGGGAGTGTCTTTTAGGTGAGTTACATAAGGTTTTTGGAACCTCAACCGTACGATTACCTTATATTAGTATACCTTTGCATATCTCCACTCTGTCCTTACATCATTAGTATATCTTGAATCTATTGCCGCAACTGGATACCCGAAGCTTTAGGATTGTTGTTTTCCCAATATCTGCAAAACTCCCATATTCACCTGCTTGATAACTTGCAATTGAATTCGCTCCACCCAAATCCCTGTGTTCGATACTCTGGAATTCTTGCTTAACTACGTCGATCCGTACACTGCGGGTTCGCTTGCTTGATTCTAGTTTTATAAATTTAAAACTTATTTGCACACACCTCTAGGGGCGAACAGTAATCAATGAAAAAATTAATGAGCTTAGGATGAAAATGGTACAAGAAAATGTTGGAAGTGCACGGCAAACTTTAAAGCCGGACATACATAGAGAGAGATTGCGAAGGTGGGCATGCTCGATTGTTCAAAGATTATTACTCTACGTCGCCGACATTAATTTGTCAGAAAAATAGTGACGACATACATCATTTTGCACAATATGATCTTTGAAGATGAATGTGATACCTATCAACTATACTATGATCCATCCCTTTTTGATTTAATGAGCGGATCGCCTCGAACCTTCCAATTGAAATGGCCCGGTTTATACAGAGTAGGAGAGCTCTCCGTGACACTTGTATGGATCACCAACTAAAAGAAAACTTAGTTGAGCATATATGTCAAAAAATTTGGAAACCCATGTGATAATCATTAAACATTTGTCGTTGCAATTTTTATTAAGTTGTTTGTTACATAAATTATGGTTTTCCGTTCTTGTTGTTTATTTTAGTATTTAATTTTGTTATGCCGGTTGCTATTTAAACAATGTTTTTTTTTATTAAGTTGTTCTTTATTTAAATATTTTATGTTGGTTGTTATATATTTGCATTTCATTTTTACTAAGTTGTTTGTTATTTAAATTTTAATTTAATTAATTTTAAAAATACTTACATTATAAATTTTGTGGCTAATGTGTATTTATAATATTTTTAGTAATATTATTTAATAACAAATGATATATAAATATATAATTTATTAATTTATTGTAAATAAATAAGAGTCCGGGGGCTCTCTATTGTATTTAAAAGTAAGTGAAAAGTTGAAATGAGGCTATTAAGCTGGCGTGACAAGAATCTTGGTGACGTAGTAGGAAAAATAGAAGCCACATGAATCTTTATTGCACATGGTCTTATATAGGCCTAGAAGTCGTGGTCCCCCTTGGAGGCAAGTGGGGCAAGTTCCAAGAGTTAGTTACACAAGTTGCACATACTTGATGCTAGGCTTCTTCGAGTGACTTCTCTTCGTTGGTCGAGTAAGTTTGTCCTAAGCATCTATTGGTTCCACCAACTTATTCTTGTACTCCTTGCTCGAGTGTCATGTCTTCTTCTCTCGAGTTTCTGTATCTTCTTTGCTCGAGTGGAAGTGTACCCTTTTGTCAAGTGAAAGGCCACTTGTAACACCCCAAATCTCAAACTCAAGGCCTTACGGGTTAGTACCGCATAATGGGTCTGGACCCTAGCTTGACACCAATTTTACTAGACCTTACAAGAAGGCACAATGCTAAGATGTCAAAATCGGAATTATAATAGATGCAACGTCAAGAAAACCGACTGACTCTCTGCCGAGCAACAAATAAACATAATCCATAATACTACTAACATCAAAACGAAAAAGAAAACACATAAACCACCAACCGTCCTATCATAATACGGGAACCCCAACTGGTCACATTTTCTGGATCATTCGGCAGTTACCCTATCCTACAAGGCATCTAACAACACGAATAAAATGTTAGCTAGCTATAATATAAAGGAGAACACTTAAGCACAATCACATGTAAAACAAATATGTAAACATAGAGCATGCTATCACAGAATTCCTTATAGTTATATTTATTAACGTCATTCACATTACCCAATTACACTTGTGACACAAGAATCTACAACTTTTGCCTCGGGTCCTTTATTCAGATGGAGTGGTTCGGCGCACCTCCACATGTACACCATGGAGTGGTTCAATACCCTCCCCGTATACCACATATGGCCTAGTCATGAAGAACTTCCCATACTCCATACTTCCTTAGGAGAATTGAGTAGATTTCCAACGCCCGTTACCTGTGGTCCAAATACCAATCGGTTATACACAACTAACAACATGATATAACAACATAACCAAACACCACTCAATAATTCAACCATTACACCATAGCAGCTAAGTAAATCTCAAGGACTTACTTGTAACAGGTCAAGTCCAACTTCCGCAATCACTATCCGTAAGAATCCTCACTAGCCTGATATAAACCAAGGAATCACATCAAACACTATCTCCTTACTAGAAGTCTTTCCACTTCTACTTTCCCAAGTTCATTGCATGATCGCATCACAATTTAAACGTAAGGTACTCTACTTCATGCTCCTATGAGAATCCAACGGTAAAGAGGAAGGAAGGATCATATACCTAAGATCAACCCTTACATCAAGAAAGAATCAAGAGTTACTTGATATATGCCGCGACCGCGGAGAAATGAAGGCGCAGGGACGGGAAGGTCAAGTCGAGCGACCGCAGGGACTCAACGCCGCGATTGCGATGAGCGGGTCCAAGATGCCGTACCCGTGGTAGTCAGAAGGTGTGGAGGCGGTGACTATGGTAGGGCACGACTACGGTTGAAAGCAGGCGCGGCCGTGGAAAAAGACGACTGGTGCGATTTCTGACTTTCCTCTTCGTGCAGCCGGCCAACTACGAATATCCAACACTTACAACAAAGCCATATGTAGCCAAAGGCAAGGCAACTACTATGATCAACACTAGCATGATTAGGGAGAAGGAAGGGAAGGAGAAAATCGAAGACTTACCTATACTCGCTCAACAAGAAATAAACACAAGTCTTCTGCGAGCCCGAACAATAGAGAACGTCCCTTTGCTTCAAGGGCCACTGATCGCGACTGTCAGCGTACGAAAAACATTGAAGGAATGCAGAGGGTGGAAGGAATATGGTGAGAAGGGAGATGGGAGATGGCGTGATAGAGGAAGGGAGAGGAAAGAACGGCTGCAAGGGTTTAGAAAGAAGTCTTAATGAGGTAAACAAAACCCTAGAGAGACGCTAGTCGGGATATATTCGTAGAAGCAAACAATCCCGACAATTACCAAAATTACTGCCCAGGACTTCTTTTTCACCGCACCCACGAGCAACAGAAGCCGCACCTACGGCGGCGCGACCGTGGCCGACTGCAGCCGCCCCGCGGGGGGGCAACAAACACTTGTTGGTGCCTCCTCTAGAGTTCTAAAAACCGGTTGTTACACCACTCGAGGTTCCAGTCAAGCAACGTTGAACTCTTTGCAAATTTTCTTCTTTGGTCGAGGGATGTGTCTTCCTTTCTCGAGTATTTTCGTCTTTTTTGCTCGAGTGATGAGCTACACTCGAGCTTGGTTGACGCTTCACTCCAAATGCTTGCTATCTCGAGTAAAAGCCTTCCTCTTTACTCGAGTTTCGCTTTACTCAATGCCCCATCTTTGGGGTTTCCTTAGCTCTATTGGTTTCATGTAAACGCCCTATCTTGCCTTTTTCCTTCATTTGCTCCATGAGGTTGATGATGAGTTGATGATTAATCCTTAGACTGGCTAGGAGATTGAATGTCTTTTTTGAAGCTCCATTTAAGGCCAAATACGTAGAAATACACAAAAAAAAGGGAGTAGATATCTTTTGACATTTAAAGTTTTAGCTAAGATGTGAATGCCTAAACCATGCATGAATGGTAAACCACACAAAAACACACCTAGAAACATAATATTAAAAGAAGGTACCAACCAGTGTCCTATATGAAGGTTGCAACCTCCATGTCAAAAACATCCTTATCCTTATCCCCATTGGCATGTTCATCATCCTCCACCAATGGCAACTCATAATCAAACCTAAGGAACACCTCACATCAGTTGTCTTGATTACGAATCGAGGTGTGGGGTTGTATCTTAGCATATTCCCCCAAACAATGACAGTCAATTCGTGTGCCCCATACTTAATTTACTGAAATTTATAAAAGTGGGAGACTCACAAGGGTGAAGTAATTAAAGTCCATATCTAAGGGAATCAGAAGGCTCGTGGCTAAGCCTGTAACACCCCGAATCCACGGGACTCAGTGTGCCATATTGGGTTAGGATCTCACAATGGATCCTGACCCTGGCTTGGCAACAAGTTCATTGGACCTTACAACATGGCACTGACATATATGAAAACAAATATATAAAATTTTATAAAATTGTACAACCCACAAGATAAGACATCATAGCCGAGTAAGAAACATAACACCCTCACACAGGAGGTAACAAAAGACCATCCTCACGCAGGAGGGAAAGGTAACAGACTCAAAAGCCCACACATCCTAATTTACGAGACGTCCTCGGCCTGCCACTCTGCTAGATCACCCAGCAGCATGCCTATCCTGTAGGGCATCTACAACATGGTAATAAACCATTAGCTATCCATACACATATATAGAGTAATGCATACGCATAATCACACATAAGGAAAGATAAACATATCAGCATGCTTTCACTCATTTACCCATCTATTCATTTCAATATAATGGTCATTCACTCAATCGTATAGATATAATATATATGAAACTAGGTTACACGAGGACAGATACATCCTTGCCTTTGAGCCTGCTAGCCAGCCGTACTAGTATCGGTCACACAATCCGTGTACCCTATGGGAGTGGATTGCGCCCTTCCTGTAAACCGGTCTGGCCCGACATCAAAGAACCTCCCAGACTCCACGGCGGGATGAAAAGGAAAGTTTATCACAGCCACGCAGTGGGGCAATCAATAAAACATAGGTCGGTAAATACGACATCACATGTTATCGTAGCAATCATACAAAGCACACACCACTCATGCAAACACCCAATATAAGGATGGCAGCTAAGTAAGTCCTACAGACTTACGTCAACCTCGATCACAACTCAACCAAGATCACCTCTACACATGAGGGATAGCACAACCTATAAACAAGGCGTAAGGAGATATATCAGACTCCTAACCATGTAAGGGTCACACCTAGACCCAAAGGGATCCAAAGGATCAACCTCAACCTCACTCACAACCTAACGAACCTCAAAAGCCATACAAGGCATAAACCGATCATAAACATCATCAAAACTCAACCTGACACATGTAGCATGATCCTAAGCCCTCATACTAGGAAAGGAGGGAGCAAGGGCACCCTAAGGAAGGCCTAGAAGCGACACACATCTTCAAAACCAAAGAAAACACCAAGCTGTTGCAGGCAGGCGCAGGGGCGGCACTCTGGTGGCGCAGGGGCGGTGCACAGGCCGGCACAGGGGCGGCTACAAGGCAGGCGCAAGGGCGGCTGGTGTGCAGAGGACACCACTTTAGCTCCTTCTCCACTTCTACTCTCGTTCCTTTACTTCTCTTCACTCCATCAACAACATATCAACATAACATACACATATGTACATCATCATAAGCCAAACTTGGCTGGAATAGGATCAAAACCTAAGGAAAGCTTAGATAAGCTAAGGGAAGGTAAAAAAGATGAATAAAAGAAGGAAGGAAGAGGAGCAGCCTTGGAACTTACCAAACAAGCACTCCAGAAGTCACACAACAAAAACAACACCCTCAAGCTGGCTCCATATGGCACAACATCATCAGCAACATCCAAACCAACCAAAGCTAGCAAGATCTCTTACCAAAAGCTCACAACCTTAACAAGATTAACCAAGGTGATTCAAAGGAGAAGAGGAGGAGAAAGAGTACGTAAGGAGAGAGAGATCTGGAAGTAAACCCTCATCAAAGAGGAGAAGAAGAAGTATAAATAGGACGGTAAAAGGGTAAAGCACGAGTCAAAGCAGTCAAAGAAGACGGCTGCAGCACACAGAGCTGTAGGGGCAGGCTCTGTGAGCCGTAGGGGCGGACCAGGTAAGGAGCAGGGGCGCCCCTGGGTCACGCAAGGACGGCTCAGGCATAAACTTGGCCCCTCTGCTCCCTCTCTCAACTCTCAACAACTAGGCTCTTACATCTCACCCCCCTAAAAACAAGTTTCGTCCTGAAACTTGCAAGATCCCAAGTCCTCCCGGTCTCATATGCCGAGGTATAACTCACTCTCTCTATCGGAGGTATCACATCTCTGCTCAGAAGTTCAAAACCTATAACAGATCTATAACTATAGACATCAACATGGAGGAATCATCCACTCCAGAAAACAGGGCCATAACGCTACCCAAGGTAGAGAGGAATCACATATCTCGCTATATCACATCAGAGGGTCTGGAGGAAGCATATCTCTAGCCAACCATAACACAAGCATAGAGGAAATACGTCTCTAGCCGATCCATAAGTATGTACATCGTATGGAGGAATCACATCTCCACTGAAACTATGTGTATCAAGGTAGCATGGAGGAAGAACAATCTCCAGCTGAATCATAATATATTCAGATTGCATGGTGGAAAGAACCATCTTCCGCTATAAACATAATTCATACTCAAATAGCATGGAGGGAATAATCATCTCCAACTATACATATATCACGCTAGTATACCAAGATATAATAAGATCATAAGGCATAACAACACTAGCATGGAATAATCACATCAAGGCATGAAAGCACATAATCACATACTCACCAAGATAGTACTAAGATCTACTCGTCGACCCTAGGTGCATCTATTTCGGCATAAAACTGTGGATAGCTCCTCTGGATACTATCCTCAGTCTCCCATGTAGCCTCGTCGGGTCCACGTCTCGACCACTGTATCCTCATCATAGGTATGTCCTTCGAACGCACGCGTCTGACACCTCGTTCTAGGACTACAATAGGATGCTCAACAAAGGTGTGGTCCGGCTCAACCACCAAATCATCATAACTCACGATGTGCCTCGGATCCGGTATGTACTCTCTCAACTGAGACACATGGAACACATGGTGAACACCCTGTAATCTCGGGGGCAAACCTAATCTGTAGGCTGCCCTCCCAACTCTGTCCAGTATCTCAAAAGGACCGACATATCGGGGACTCAACTTCCCCTTTATGCCAAAACGTCTGACGCCACGCGTCGGGGATACTCTCAACCATATATGAGCTCCTACACTGAACTCTAGAGGCCGACGCCTCCTGTCTGCATATGACTTCTGGCGACTCTGTGCAGCCAGCATCCTCTCTCTAATCAGCGCTACTCGACCCATATCATCACGTATTTGTTCTGGCGCTATCCCGCTGATACTGCTAGGCTCATCTCAGTATAAAGGTGTACGGAACCTACGTCCATACAATGCCTCATAGGGAGCCATCCCAATAGATGCATGCCTGATGTTGTTGTATGAGAACTCAACAAGTGGGAGGTGATCAGACCATCCCTGTCCCCAATCCAACACACAAGCTCGCACCATATCCTCCAAAGTCTGGATGGTCCTCTCTGACTGACCATCGGTCTGGGGGTGAAACGTAGTCGGGAAGTGCGGACTCGTCCCCAAGGCAGTATGAATCTGCTGCTAAAACCTCGAGGTGAATCACCCATCTCGATCAGAGACGATTGTCCTCGGTACACCATGGAGTCTCACTACCTGTCTAGTGTACTCCTCAGCTAACCTACTCACTGGCCACATCTCTTTGATAGGGATAAAACGTGCCGTCTTCGTCAGTCTATCAACAATAACCCAAATGGCATCAAAACTCCTATTGGGTCTTAATCCAGTCACAAAATCCATGGAGACGTCTTCCCACTTCCACTGCGGCACTGGCAGTGGATGGAGCTCACCTCCAGGTCTGTAATGGTCTATCTTGACCTGTTGACAGGTCGCACACTGAGCCACGAATCTGGCTATATCGGGCTTCAGCCCTCCCCACCAATATGAACATCTCACATCATGGTACATCTTACTCGTACCTTGATGTACAAAGTAAGGTGTACAGTGAGCCTCTTGTAAGATCCTCTGTCTCAACTCTGCATCAGCAGGAACACAAATGCGATCATGTCGCCTCATCACTCCATCAGCTCCAATGGAGAACTGTGGTGCCTCTCCATGAGACATCCTCTCTCTAATCCTCATCAAAGTCGGGCAGGTCCCCTGCTTCTGTTGGATCTCCTCCAACATATCAAGTAAAACCTCTAAAGCATACAATTGGGCATCTTCATCAGGAAACTGGATGTCCATCTCTAGCCAACCTAGATCCCTCTGAAGCTGAGGCTGTATAGTCAATCTCGCAATCGCCTTCTCTCGAGGCGTCTTCCTACTCAAGGCGTCAGCAACTACGTTCGCCTTTCCAGGATGATACAATATCTCAAGGTCAAAGTCCTTGATCAACTCAAGCCATCGACGCTGGCGGTTGTACAACTCTCGCTGCGTAAATATATACTTTAGACTCTTATGGTCTGTGAAGATCTGACATGTAGCACCATACAGGTAATGTCTCCAGATTATCAAAGCATGCACTACTGCTGCCAACTCTAGATCATGAGTCGGGTAGTTCTCCTCATACGTCTTCAATTATCGAGACGCATATGCAATCACTCTACCTCTCTGCATCAACACACATCCTAAGCCTAGCTTGGATGCATCACTGTAGACCACAAAATCATCAGATCCTTTTGGCTGTCCCAGGACACGAGCAGAAGTTAAACGCCTCTTCAACTCCTCAAAGCTCTGAGCACAGTGGTCGGTCCACGCAAACCGGGTAGTCTTTCTCAAAAGACTCGTCAGTGGACGGGTAATCACAGAAAAACCCTCCACAAAGCGTCTATAGTAACCGGCTAAGCCAAGAAAGCTACGCACTTCCTTGATGTTCGTCGGTGTCGTCCATGCAGCAACAAACTCGATCTTTGCCGGGTCAACCATAACCCCATCAGCAGAGACGATGTGCCCAAGGAAAGCAACCTTAGACATCCAAAACTCACACTCAGAGAGCTTAGCATACAACTCTCTATCCCTCAAAATCTACAAAGCCGTCCTCAGATGACCGGCATGCTCCTCTCTACTATGAGAGTACACTAAAATATCATCAATGAAGACTACAACAAACTGATCAAGGAAGTCATTGAATATGTTGTTCATCAACTACATAAAGACTGATGGGGCATTCGCCAATCTGAATGGCATCACTACAAACTCGTAGTGTCCATAGCGGGTACGGAATGTCGTCCTGTGTACGTCCTGCTCTCTTTCCCTCAGTTGGTGATATCCTGAGCGCAAATCAATCCGGGAGAAAATTGTAGCCCCCTGAAGCTGATCAAGTAGATCGTCATTACGATGCAATGGATATCTGTTCTTGACGGACACCTTGTTCAACTCTTAGTAATCCATGCATAACCTCAAAGATCCGTCCTTCTTCCGTACGAAGAGGACAAGTGCACCCCATGGTGAAACACTAGGACGTATGAAGCCCTTCTCAGCCAACTCCTCGAGTTGCTTCTTCAGCTCCAACATCTCGACAGGTGTCATACGGTATGGGGCCTTCGAGATAGGTCGCGTGCCAGGCTCTAACTCTATGCTAAAGTCCACACTCCGCGGAGGCTGTAAACTCGACGGCTCAGCAAATACATCTGTAAACTCGCAGACTGCTGGAATATCCTCCAGAGCTGGACTCTCTTCATCCTTCATGACGTAGCACCAGAAGGCATCACATCCCTGTGCAATCAACCTAGCTGCTCGTACGGCACTAATAACCGAACCTGTCTTCCCAAGCTCCAAACCCCAGAAGACCTCAATCTGACCAACCTCGGTAGAGACTGGAACAGTCCGTCTACCAACATCCAAAACTGCATGGTGTCTACGCATCTAGTCCGTACCTAATATGAATTCTTCATGCATCAATGACATGACTAAGAAGTCAACAAGTAAAACACGAGTCCCTAAACGAAGGGGACAACTACGTATCTCACGGGTACCTCTGACCCGACTGCCATCAGGTAACCCTATAGTAAAGGGTATCCCCTCTATGGTAGCTAAACTCATACACTCAACACAAGTATCAGAAATAAAGGAATGCGTAGCACCAGTATCAAACAAAACCCTAATAGGTAAATCATGAAGTAAAATGATACTTGTAGCAGCCGGTGCAAGTGGATCCTCTACACTCCTCAACTCAAAAGCTCGCCCTCGGACTCCTCTGGCATCACTGGTGCCAACATCTCTACCTCTACCTCTACTCGGTCTTGGAGCAGAACCTTGAGTAGATGGACCTTCTGGGACCCTCTGTTGTCCTTGTGTCTGCTGCTGAAGTGTCCTCTAACCACCTCCTGCTACACTGGCAGGGGAAGAACCCTACTGAGATGCTACTCCTCCCTGCCTACAAAAGGTAGCTCGATGTCCCTGTCGGCCACAAATAAAACAAGTCACAACTGGTCTGGGACAAGCTGGCTTCAAATGTCCACGGTCACCACAGTTGTAACACTGACATCCCTTATCTGCAGTTTGTGCCGATGAGGGATAACTCTGACGCTTCTGGTCTTGTCTAAATCCAGATGACCCTTCAACTCCACTGGTCTGCCCAGTGTGTTGCCTCTTCTCAAACCGTCCCGTCTGAGAAGCCCTCCTCTGACAGGCTCGCTCTCTCTCAAAAGCAAAAGCCCGATCCTGGTAATCAGCTAGGGATTCACAATGGAATCCCGCCATGTATGAACGGGTGCTCTCTCTCAGACGACAAGAGAATAGATACACACACTGGTCTTCAGATGGTGCAGCTGGACCCAGCAAAGCTAACTTGGTCTGGAAACGGCGGATGGCATCAGTAATAGGCACATCCTCAAAGTCAGCCTCCACAAAATCCTGCAGCTTCTCCCTCCTTAGTGAGGCATGGTAGAACTGCTCTCTAATCATACGCCTCATGTGGTCATAACTAGTAGCTCGGGTCCGCACAGTCCTCCACCACTAGTGTACGAGGTCACGGAATAGACACTGAACTAGCTTTATCCGTCTATCCTCAAGACATCTGATAGACTCCAAGGCTGAGTCTACATGCCCAATCCACACCTCACTCTCTAACCCTATCTCTCTGGAGAAGTGTGGCACTCCTTGCTGGTAAAACGCCTTCAACTAGGCATCTGGTTGAGGCCCTCTTGTCTCCACTGGGACTCGAACTGGATCAACAACACGTGCAGGTGTAGCTGGCACCCGGGTCGCCCCCTGAGATCTCTCAGAAGATCCCTCAGGTATTGGTAAATCTGGGGCTCGCCTGCCAGCCTTGATATCCTCCTCAAAACGTCGGGGGTACTCTCTAAACTCCGGTCCTCCCATGGAGACACGGTCAGCGTCATCAGACTGAGCTCGATGTGAATGATGTCTCACAGATACACTGCTCCTCGTCTTTGGGATGAAGCTCTCTGCAACTTCCTCATGTATCTCCTCCACCATTGGTGGATCAACAGCGGGAACTGGTCCCTCACCTACCACACCCGGAGGACGGGGTCGTCTACCTCTACCTCTACCTACAGCGGCAGTAGCTCTAGTCCGAGCCATCTGCGGGGTATACACACCTAACTTATAAGGCTCTATATAGGCCATAAGTATAGATATATATACACAACACAACACAACACATACATAAACTATCATACATACATACATTTCATATCTATACTGCAGAGATCCATAGCAAGAGTGGCGACTTCTCGTACATCTAACCCAAAACCACATTTAAAACCAAAATCTTTTAAGACGTCAGATCCTTTGGGGGTTCTGTTTATTTTACCTATCAGACCTCATTGCAGGTAACAAGTGCCATTGTTTTCAACCTAAGCTTTGATACCAACTCTGTAACACCCCGAATCTGCGGGACTCTGAGTGGCACATTGGGTTAGGATCTCACAATAGATCCAGACCTAGCCTGACAACAAGTTCACAGGACCTTACAACATGGCACTGACATATATGAAAACAAATACATAAAACTGCATAAAAATGTACAACACACAAGGTAAGACATCATAGCCGAGTAAGAAACATAACACTCTCACACATGAGCTAACAAAAGACCATCCTCTTGTAGGAGGGAAAGGTAACAGACTCAAAAGCCCACACATCCTAATGTACGAGACGTC
This sequence comes from Fagopyrum homotropicum, assembly GCA_033239125.1. Taxonomy (NCBI): domain Eukaryota; kingdom Viridiplantae; phylum Streptophyta; class Magnoliopsida; order Caryophyllales; family Polygonaceae; genus Fagopyrum; species Fagopyrum homotropicum. The sequence continues at coordinate 70,320,250 of BSWB01000005.1, forward strand.
CTCGGCCTGTCACTCTGCTAGATCACCCAGCAGCATGCCTATCCTGTAAGGCATCTACAACATGGTAATAAACCATTAGCTATCCATACACATATATAGAGTAATGCATACGCACAATAACACATAAGGAAAGATAAACATATCAACATGCTTTCACTCATTTACCCATCTATTCATTTCAATATAATGGTCATTCACTCAATCGTATAGATATAATATATATGAAACTAGGTGACACGAGGACCGATACATCCTCGCCTCTGAGCCTGCTAGCCAGCCGTACTAGTATCGGTCACACAGTCCGTGTACCCTATGGGAGTGGATTGCACCCTTCCTGTAAACCGGTCTGACCTAACATCAGAGAACCTCCCAGACTCCACGGCGGGATGAAAGGGAAAGGTTATCACAGCCACGTAGAGGGGCAATCAATAAAACATAGGTCGGTAAATACGACATCACATGATATCATAGCAATCATACAAAGCACACACCACTCATACAAACACCCAATATAAGAATGGCAACTAAGTAAGTCCTATGGACATACCTCAACCTCGATCACAACTCAACCAAGATCACCTCTACACTTGAGGGATAGCACAACCTATAAACAAGGCGTAAGGAGATATATTATACTCCTAATTATATAAGGGTCACACCTAGACCCAAAGGGATCCAAAGGATCAACCTCAACCTCACTCACAACCTAACTAACCTCAAAAGCCATACAAGGCATAAACCGATCATAAACATCATCAAAACTCAACCTCACACATCTAGCATGATCCTAAGCCCTCATACTAGGAAAGGAGGGAACAAGGGCACCCTAAGGAAGGCCTAGAAGCGACACACATCTTCAAAACCAAAGGAAACACCAAGCTAGTGCAGGCAGGCGAAGTGCGGTACACTGGTGGCGCAGGGGCGGTGCATAGGCCGGAGCAGGGGCGGCTACAAGGCAGGCACAAAGGCGGCTAGTGTGCAGAGGACACCACTTCAGCTCCTTCTTCACATCTACTCTCGTTCCTTTACTTCTCTTCACTCCAACAGCAACATATCAACATAACATACACATATGTACATCATCATAAGCCAAACTTGGCTGAAGTAGGATCAAAACCTAAGGAAAGCTAAGCTAAGCTAAGCTAAGGGAAGGTAAAAAAAGATGAAGAAAAGAAGGAAGGAAGAGGAGCAGCCATGGAACTTACCAAACAAGCTCTCCAGAAGTCACACAGCAACAACAACACCCTCAAGTTGGCTCCATAAGGCACAACATCATCAACAACATCAAAACCAACCAAAGCTAGCAAGATATCTTACCAAAAACTCACAACCTTAACAAGATCAACCAAGGTGATTGAAAGGAGAAGAGGAGGAGAAAGAGTACGTAAGGAGAGAGAGAGATCTGGAAGTAAACCCTCATCAAAGAGGAGAAGAAGAAGTATAAATAGGACGGTAAAAGGGTAAAGCACGAGTCAAAGCAGTCAAAGAAGACGGCTGCAGCACACAGAGCCGTACGGGCGGACCAGGTAAGGCGCAAGGGCGCCCCCTGGGTCACGCAGGGGTGGCTCAGGCATAAACCTGACCTCTCTACTCCCTCTCTCAACTCTCAGCAACTAGGCTCTTACAAAGCCTCCGTTGACAATCGTGCTCACCGGTCTGGTAGTCTTCCTATCTCTCTCTCTCTCTCTCTCTCTCTCTCTCTCTATATATATATATATATATATATATATGTAACACCCCGAATCCGCGGGACTCAAGGCGTTATTGGGCTAGGATCTCATAGAGGATTTCTGGCCCTAGCCTGACAACAAGTTCACTAGATCTTACAACAAGGCACACATAGTTTAAAACCAAAACAACAAACTGTACAAACATATACAACCTATGGTTTACAAAAGCACCGAGGAGTACAAAACTACAATCCATACATATAAAAAGATCCCATAATCCCTCGCACAATCCTAGTGTACGGAAGCCCTCAGTGGATCACCCATCTGGCTCACTCTACAGTCCTCCTAACGTGCAGATCATATACAACACGATATTAACCGTTAGCTAACCATTCATATATAAGATAATGCATAAGCACGTACACAAGTCATGGATTCATAAACACGTAATCATGTTGTTTATCTTTATAATGTCATACACTCATGGTATATAGGTAGATATAGATGAAAATATGTGACACGAGGAATATATCATCCTCTTCTCTGGGTATCATATCCATCTAGAGTAGTATCGGCACACTTCCCGTGTACCCTAAGAGAGTGGTAAAGTGTCCATCCCGTATACCAGTATTGGCCTGACCACAGAGAACCTCCCAAACTCCTTATAGGATGAAAGGGAAAGGTTATTATTGCCACTGCAAGGGGGCTATCCAATAAAACATAGGTCGGTAATACTCAACAGTGCATGCTATAAAGCATATAACAAACACCACTCATGCATACATCCTATATAAACTCCGATCCGGAGGATAACACTGCCTAGTAACAAGGCATAAAGATATATCAAATCTCCTATCAATCAAAGGGGTCACACCTAGACCCAAGGGATCCATAAGGATCATAATCAACCTATAAGCCTCACAACCAACTAAACCTCAATATCACAACATAACTCATAATTCCTTAAATCTCAAGGTAGCATCTAATCAACATTCTTCAATCTCAATTCTAATCCTAATTTAATTAATTAACCTTTAATTAATTAATTAAATTTTGCCAGAATAATGTTTTGCCCGTAGATAATTTCTAAACCCATCTGTCATTAGATATCATTAAACTAACAACCCATAAACACCAGTATAATATAACGACCATAATAGAACTTCTAATTACTAGTTTTGACAAGACTAAGTATGGTCCGGCTCGACCACCAAGTCATCATAGCTGACAATGTGTCTCCGATCTCGTATGTACTCCCTCAGCTGAGACACATGAAACACAAGGTGAACACTCTCTAACCTCGGTGGTAAGGCAAGTCTATAAGTTGCTCTCCCACCTCTGTCCAAAATCTCAAAAGGACCGATATATCGGAGACTCAACTTCCCCATTATGCCAAATCGTCTAATGCCACAGGCCGGTAAAACTTTCAGACAGACATGAGTTCCAACCTTGAACTCTAGAGGCCGATGCCTCTTGTCTGCATATGACTTCTGGTGTCTCTGTGCAACCACCGTCCTCTCTCTAATCAACACTACTCGAGCCATATAGTGCCTTATATGGGCCATCCAAATCGATACATGCCAATTGTTGTTGTGCGACAACTCAACCAATGGGAGGTTATCTAACCACACCTGCCCCAGTCCAACACACAAGCTCGCAACATATCCTCTAGGGTCTGGATGGCCTTCTGTGACTGACCATCTATCTGAGGATGAAACACAGTCGTGTAGTGCAAATTCGTCCCCAGAGTAGTTTGAGTCTATTGCCATAACCTCGAGGTAAATCTTCCATCTCGATCTGAGACGATCGGCACACTATCGAGTCTCACTATTTGTCTAGTGAACTCCTCGGTCAATTTGCTAACTGGCCACGTCTCCCGAATAGGGATGAAACATGGAGTCTTCATCAATCTGTCAACACAACCCGTATGGCATCAAAACTCCAGTTGTAAAACCCCAAATCCACGGGACTTGGAGTGTCATATTGGGCTAGGATCTCACAATGGATCCTGACCCTAGCCTGACAACCAGTTCACTAGATTATACAACAAGGCACAAGTAGATTAAAACCAAATACATAAAAGCTGTATATGATACATCAAAAGAGTTTAAAAACTCAAAGCCGAGTACAAAACATCAAACCACAACATCTGATACAAAAGATCCCATATCCAGCGCATCCTAATGTACAGAAGTCCTCGGCTGGCCACACCATCTATCTCACCCTACAGTCTTCCTAACTTGCAGATCATCTACAACATGGTATGAAACCGTTAGCTACAGCAATGAAAAGCATGAAGGTAATAGCACAACCACACATCAGCATCTCATACATGCAATGCCACACACATTCATTTATTATCTTTTCTTACGTTATTCCATTACTAATTCAACTTCTTATGCAACAAGAGGAACCTAAAGAACCTCATCCCTTTCCCCGTTAACACAAGGGTTTGCATTGGGGGTGATCGTCACTCTTCCCCCCTGTGTTATTGGCTTCCAGGCACCTCCTCCTAACCAGCAGGTGGAGACCGGTGGTTACTGCCCTTTATAATACACTTGGGCCAAATAAATGTAATAAATGGTCATCCAAGTCCGGTTTAGGTTATAAATGGACAATCATATGAACACACACAACCATCACAATCATACAATCCACAACTGCACGCTAAGTAAGCCCTATGGACTTACTTGATATACTTGTAACCTGTACCACGTCACAGCTTCCCCTTGGGGAAGTAATCAACGCCTACAATAGCAAGGTACACATAATCACATATCGCAAAGGTTAGGAGACTCGTGTCACTAACCACAACCAACCTATATCTCAAATCTAAACCTCAGATCTTCAAGACATTCATAAATGCCTAAGGCATATCCTCAACATAACATCTCATCATAATCGTACACATACTAAACCTTAAAGCCATAACCGATATCCATAACATCATCATGATACTCAACTCATTCTAACACCTAGAATGCATCTAATCAGTATTCCTCAATCTCAAATTTACTCCTAATTTAATTAATTAACCATTAATTAATTAATTAAATTTCACCAGAATAACGATTTGCCCGCAGGCCATTTTTAAACCCACCTATCATCAGATTTCCTCAAACAAACAACCCACAAACACCAAAATAATATAATGATCATAATGAAATTTCTAATTATCCATTTTGAAAAGCCTAAGGTCAATTTAGGCCAAATCGCAGTACGGAAAACGAATAAATTCAAAACTTATTCGTTACTAACCCGATTGACGATCTGAAAGAAGATTCGGAATCACAACGACGCAGGCTACGCATGTACAACATCAAATTCACCGGAATCTGAGCGACGGAACTGTCCTGGTGATATATATGCTTGAACAGGTCTTCATCTACTCAGAAATGCAGAAACTTGGTACCGATATGAAGAGAATGAAGAGAGGAATCCAGAAACTCAAACGGAATTGAAATCGGATTAAAAACGAAGAGTAGATATGAGTTTGAAGTTTGAGAGAAATTAGAGCTTTTACGAAGAAATGTGAAAGGAAATGAATTAATAAACGATTTTCCGCTATTTAGAGTGAAGTCGATAATTATCTTTTAGCAAAGTCGATAATTATCCTTTAACCGATCCAATGGCGGGTTGAAACCCTTCTCCAAACTTCTCGAAATTGGAACAATAAATCTTGAATATTGTAGGGATAATTATCCCACAATTGCTTCGAAAAACGTGTATTCCTAAGCCGTCTTTCTTAGCCGTTAAGAAACGAAATAGCGATTCTTTTGGCCGTTTTGCCCTTCCATGTTATTTCATAACTAGGACATGTCCTTTCTTTCAATTTCATTTTTATTAATTGGAGCTCCGAAATGCTTCAAATAATACCGGAGGGTAAAATAATTACCCGGGGGAAAAAGTGAAAATTTCACCATAAGCCCAAAATTACGCCAGGAACATAACGGTGGGACTTATACTCAACACTTACGCAATCTTCGCGATTTATATGTCAACTACTATCACTAATTAAGTCAATCAACATGAATTAGAATTCGGAAATCCTAGCTATTACATCCCACACCCCTTAAGAAAAAGTTTCGCCCCGAAACTTGAACAATTACCAAATCCTCTCGGACCCATACGCCGAGGTATAGACACTCTCTCTATCGGAGGTATCACATCTCCGTTCAAACGTATCAACCGATAACACTCTATAACCTCAAAACACAACATGGAAGAATCACCAACTCCGGCAACAAGATCATAATGCTATCTAAAGGCATAGAGGAAAAATCTTCTCTATCCAACTATTAACCACGTCACAAGGCATGGAGGAAAGCCGTCTCCAGCCAATCGTACTCGTAACACAACTATGTGGAGGAAAACCGTCTTCATAGGCACTATGTCCATCAATAATAGCATGGAGGAATGAACCATCTCCAGCTAATCCTAAACATATTACAATAGGATGGAGGAAAGAACCATCTCCAACTATACCTATATCGTGCTAGCAAACAAGATCTAACAAATCAAATGCACATATCAAAGCTAGCACGAAAACACATCATATCACATAAGCACATAGCATACAAGCACTCACCAAAAAGGCACTAAGATCTACTCGTGGATCCTACGGGTGCCTCTAACTTTGCATAGAACTCTGGATAGTTCCTCTAGATACTATCCTCTGTCTCCCAGGTAGCCTCATCCGGTCCTCGTCTCGACCATTGTATCCTCATCATAGGAATATCCTTCGAATGCAGGCATCTTACACCTCTCTTTCTAGAACTACAAAAGGTTGTTCTGCAAAAGTGTGGTCCGGCTCAACCACTAGATCATCATAACTCACAATGTGCCTCAGGTCTGGTATGTACTCCCTCAGCCGAGACACATAAAACATAGAGTGAACACCATCTAACTTCGGTGGCAAAGCCAATTTATGCACTGCTCTCCCAACTCTATCCAGTATCTCGAAAGGACTGCAATATCGGAGACTCAGCTTCCCCTTTATGCCATAACGTTTGACGCCTCGCATCAGAGTTACTCTGAACCAGACATGAGCTCCTACCCTGAACTCTAGAAGTCGACGCCTCCTATCTGCATACAATTTCTGGCGACTTTGTGCAGCCAACATACTCTCTTTGATTAGCATGTCTCGAGCCATATCATCCTGAATCTGTTCTGGCACTATCCCACTGGTACTGCTAGGCTCCTCCCAGCATAAAGGTGTATGACACCTATGTCTACACAACGCCTCATAGGGGACATCCTTATAGATGCATAGCAACGGTGGTGGTATAAGAACTCAACGAGTGGGAGATAAACAGATCGTCCATGTTCCCAATCCATCCCACAAGCTCACAACATGTCCTCTATAGTCTGGAGGGTTCGCTCAGACTGACCGTCTGTCTGAGGTAAAACTCAATCATGATATGTGGACGCGTTCCCCAAGCAGTCTAAATCTGCTATCAAAACCTCAAAGTAAAGCGTCTACTACAATCATAGTCGATCGTCCTCGGTACACTTATGGAGTCCCACCATCTGTCTAGTGTACTGCTTTGTTACTTCATTCACTAGCCACGTCTCTCTGTAGAGATGGAACGTGTCGCCTTCGTAAATCTATTACTAATAATTTGGATAACACCAAAACTCTTACTGGGTCTCAATCCCATCACAAGTCCACAGAAAAGTCCTCTCACTTTCACCACAGAAAAGTCCTCTCACTTTCACCACAGAAAAGTCCTCTCACTCTTACTGGGTCTCAATCATGATTCGTGGTACCTCTTATTCGTACATGGATGTACTAAAGAAGGTGTACTATGAGTGTACTGTAATCTTCTCCACTCTACTCCGCATAAGCGGTTATACTGACGCAGTTGCGGCGCCTCATACTTCTTTTGTTCCATTAAAGAACTGTGGTGTCTCGCCATGAGGCATCCTTCCATCAAGTTCCCTCAAGGTCAGGCAAGTCCCTATTTTTGTTGGACCTCATCCAACAAACAAGGTAAAATCCCTAAACATCAAAATAACGTCCTTATCAGCAGTTGTAGGTCCAACTCTAACCAAGCTAGATCATTTTGAAACGGAGACTATACAGCAATTTCAACAATCGCCTTCGTGCAAGGCTTCTTCTTATTCAAGGCATCAGTGACCATATTCTCCTTGCTAGAATGGTACAAATCTCAAGGTCAGCATCCTTGATCAACTCAAACCATCGAGGTTGGCAGTTATTCAACCTTTATTGCACTAAAATATGCTTGAACCTCCTATGATCTGTGAAACTCTAACATGAAATGTCACACATGTATTGTATTAAAATCATGGAACTTGAACTACCACCAATAACTCGAAATCATGAGTCGGGCAGTTTTCCTCGTACGTTCTCAGCACTATAGTCACGTGATTCCCAAAATCTTCTGATTATCACCGAATAGAAGCAGAGATCAAATGCTTCTTCTACTCTTCAGAGCTTCGACATACTACTTCAACCACACAATTATGGTGGTGCTCCTCAGAAAACTCGTAAATGGATGCACAATCACATAGAATCCTTCCTCAAAATGTTGGTAGCAATCGGTTGGGCCGAGAACTACGCATTCACTTAACGTTCATCAGTATCATCCATAAGACTTCATACTTACTCCTCGTCACATCAATCATGATCCTACTGGCGGAACAACATGACCTTGAAGGTTACTTCTAGCATCTCAATTCATATTTAGGGAGCATAGCACACTGGCTTCTATCCCTCGGATTTTGCAAAACCGTCTTCAAATAACCAGTACGTTCCTCTCCGTTGTGAGAGTACACCAAACGTCATCAATAAGGTCTACCACCAACTGATCAAGGAAGTAGATGAAGACACTATTTATCAACTTCTATAATGACTACTAGGACGCTCCTAACCTCAGATGACAGCACTACAACTCGTAGTGTCCATAACGGGTATGGAATGCTGTCCTATGCCCACGCTGCTCTATCATCCTTAAGCTGATGATATCCTAAGCATACGAAAATCTTAAAAACACAATTGCTTCTCTTAGTTGATCCAACAAGGCGTCCATACGTAGCAATGAACGTGCTAGGGCGAACGGAGCCCGTCTCAAACCACTCTTCAAATTGCTTCTTCAATTTCTAACAACTCAACAAGCCATATACCTCATAAGACTTCTCCCAACCAGTCTCGTACCATACTTTAACGCAATATTAAAGTCCTCATTCCGAAGAGGCGATAGATTAGACGGTTCAGTAACACGTCTATCAGATCATATACCACTGGAATACTCTTCAACGTGGAACTATCTCTTTCCTTCATGGAACAACATTAAAAAAAACATCACCCTCTGGTGTTATCAACCTCGCTACTCATACGGCACTAAAGACAACTCACCTCCTCAAAAGTCATAACCTCGGAAAATCTCTACTTAGTAGATCTCAGTAGAGACTATAATAGTCCTCCTACTTCTATCACGCTCGACATACTCCAAGCCATCAACTACATCGAGCCTCAAGGGATCCTAGGTTCTCAACCACTAGGTGGCATTCACAACTACCCTAGGTCCATCCTAGGCATCATACTAACATGAAACAACCTCACAACTAAGGAAGTAACGAAGAAGAAGGGAGAAGAAGAGCCTACTGTTGAAGAAATGCAGCTGCTGAAACAAAAGGCGCGACTGCGTGCTGAAGGTCACGGCCCCCGCGGTGCCAGTAGCCGCCCCCGCGGCGCCCAGAAATCTTGATGCCGCCCCCGCGGTGCTTCTCACCGCCCCCGTAGCTCGCTAAGATCTGCCCCCGCGGCAGAACTCCAGAAACAGCGATTTCTTCGTCTTCGATTGTGGATCTTGAGCTTCAATGGCCTACTTCTCTTGCTGGCTCTTCTCCAAACATCATCCATGGTATCAAGGCTCTCCCTCATGACTTAGTCGAGCTAAGAAGATGGACATGCAAAGGATCTAAAAGCTTCCTCAAGAGCTTCATCCATGGCAATGGATGAAGGGGAAGGGAAGAAGGGGTAATCAGCAAGGAAGGAGAAGAGAGGGAGAGGAAGAACTTACCAAACCAACTCAGATTCTTCTCCACAGCAGCTCACACCCAAGAGACGTTCCAAGAGAAGTGAGGAAGAACACGAGAGGAAAGAGTGAAGGAGAGAGGAAGTGTGAAATGAAAAGTGAGGAGAGAGAGAATAGTGGGGTGCAAAAAGGGGTGGGGAGACCCAAAGGTCAGCTGCCCACATGTCTCCTCACACCAAAACCCGAGGGATCGGAAAGCAAAACGGGAAAGCAAAAGGTCGGGACCGGATTAGGAATCAAATCCCGTCACTCAACATCCCGTGCCTGTATGAAAACGGAGCCGCAAATGTGGAAATATCGATAACTCTCTAACCATCCGTAATAAAAATTTCGGATGTTACAACTAATCTCCCTAAAAACAAGTTTCGTCCCGAAACTTGCTAAACACAACACTCTCGGGTGACTAACTCGGTAACCACTTAAACTGTAACGTGTAACTCCCTAATCGATAACCATCACCCACTCGTGTAGCCAAGTTAAGACCTCGTAAGGCCTGCATACATACTCGTGTAAACCGCATAACGCATAAAAGCCAAAAGCAAAACAATCATACACGCATTCCCGCTCAGGGCACCAAACACATAAAAACACACAAGCACCTAATATCTAAGCCGTCGGCCAACTCGATGTAACTAGGTCATCGTACGAACTCCAACAAGGATACTATGTCACATCCTCTCGGTAGCCCCATCGGCTCCTCGTCTATCCCTACATCATCACAACTACGATCATATCTCGAGCCATACACGTCTTCCATCGACAGTCACACCTGAAATCTGGAGAACATCCTCCACTCTCGGTGGCCACGCCACTGGTAAACCACTTACCAACACACGTCATATCTCCAAAAAGGTCCAATATACTGGGACCCAACTCCCCTCTAGTAGCCAACACGTATGACGCCTCGCGTCCGTGATACTCTTATCTTGACTCCTTCCGTATCCGAACCCAAGGGGTCCGTACCTCTTTTCGGTGCATACTTTCTCGTGACTTAGCCTGTCTAGCATCCTCCTTTGACCACCGCTACTCGAGCGTTGTCATCATGTATCTGTTCAACTAAACTTACATATACTCACCAATTCTAACATCACCAGGTACCGCACTTCCGTCCACAACTTGCTTCGAACTAGGGCATCTCGACGGTATTTCTCAATCATCATCACGATAACTAACCCCGAGGGAAGGTATCATGTCTACCTTTACCCCCTTTAACTCGCACACATACCCTCTATATGGCATCGACTGGTCGCCAAAGTCCTTTATACTCGATCCATTATCCAACGTGAAACTATCATGTAAGACATAGGGTCTCTTATGCGGCACGATCCAGCCACCAACAAATGCCCGAAAAAAACGCTCATCTCAAACCGAGATAACGATACTCGGTATACCAAACATCTTGCTATCACATTAAGGACTCCCCAATTAGCCGACTCATCGGCCTTGTTTCCCAATAGGGTGTAAATACATTATCTCCATCGGTTGGTCCCGAAAGACCCAAACACGTCACCATTGTGACATGGAGCCAAACTAGTAACAAACTCCCTAGAGGTATTCTACCAATCCCACTGCATAACTCATGGTGGATGAAGTCTCCTTTCTCGTCTTATGGTGCTCAACCAGACCTGATGGTGGTTCACATAAGGGTTAAGTACTTAGACATCTCGACCTTAAGCCCGTCTCGCTTATCCTAAACCGGATATCTCTTACCAATGCCATGGTCTCAACAAACCATCAGCCCATAAAGGTAAATATGGGGTCTCTCCTCGTAATCTTATATCCCGTATCCTTCTTAAAGCCCTTCAAAGACCATCTTCGACTAACATCCTTAACCATCTCTAACTGTCGCATCTGCGGGGTACTAAACTCTTGCTGAGTGAGTATATATACATGTATCATACTCTTATTGTTCATGCATGCCTAGCATGTTACTCTGTAGCTAAATCGACACCACCATAAGCACGCGTCCCAGAGTGGCTAATCTTCGACCCATAGTCGATCATTCTTCCTACATACCCGCAATTGTCTAGATACACACAAAACCTCTCTTGTTATTTCATACTCATTCCAAGCGCCGCTTGGATGTATTCATAATATCATTCCATCCCAATAACTCGATGTTTGTCTCAAAGAAAACAAGATGGAGGTCACTCACCTCTTCTGCTTCTGTCAAAACTTCACGGATACGTCTCGGATTCCATGATCTATCCACTTCTTTAGAAGGGAAGAAAGTGTCAAAATCATCCTGAAACTTGGCGGTTATGGCCCACACACTTACCATCTTTATATCTCTTCCACATACCTCAGAGGGATTACCGAAACTATCCCTTGTTCTCAACTGATCTACCAGATATTCTCAATCTGCTATGTCTCTTAAGAGGTCGCCTCGGACGTTCCAACTAGCCTAGATAACTCTGTGTATCCTCTTATCCTACATAACAGGTATCTTTTCATCCCATGTCAAGCTCGCTCTTCTCAAACGTTGTGAGTACAACAAGGCATCATCAAATTCAATCATAAGAATCATCCTTATAACCCATGCACCAACAACTGTCATAACAATCCTCAAGTTCGGGCCCACCTTGTGATTGCCCAAAACAACACAAATTGCGCGACTTCGTTGTAACTCGATCCCATAAATTGATGGATACTCTTATGTGTAAACTCCACTCATTAATTGCACTTGCGATTTCAAATGGCTTCACTACCCTTGTAGTAACCATATTGGCCCTAAACGCCGTCTTATAAAGGTCCTTTCTTCTCATCATCCAAATCAGGTGACATCTCAACTCCAAGTCGATCCAATCAACATTTCAATCGCATGTACTAGTCTTGACGAGCCATCCACTACAAAGAAGATAGCCTTCCTCGCCGTTCACCATACACATCTCTTGCAAGTACAAGTGCAACTTTTCTTACTTGTACATTTACTCAAAACTCGTACCAGAACGCCCTGAGGGAAAGACCGGAAGAATTCTCCATTCTTACCACAAAACTTCTGACTCATGATCCCCCAGTTACTACCACCTTAAGCTTAATGCCTACAACGCTACCACAACTTCAGTCCCTTGTTTCACACCGTGGCCCACATGGCTCCTTTGGGCGAGTCTAACCACTTCGAATCATTTCTTGGTCACGACAACTTATCATTTGTTCCATAAAGACAAATTACTATGTATCTCCTTCTCATTTATTCCTTTGTTCAAAGCAACTCGGGAACTTCACTTTCCTCTGGATCCCACTTGGTCTTTATGGGCTTAAACCCTTAAGGTTCTAATGCGCGCCATTCCTCCATATGCCAAAACTCGAGAACTATAAAGGTCGCCAAAAAGGGTCATTCCATCCCTCTGCGGGAGGTCTATTACCGTTTCTTTCTTAAACCACTTAATGTTATATTGCTCAAAACAATCACGATTTTGCCAATGTATTTCTTACCATTGACATCTAACCATAGGGAAAACTCCCAGCTTTGTTATTGTTCCTTTGTAGTTTCCACTTGAGGTTATACCTCCCGTCTACAACTTTTCCATGGTAACCCGCATTTAATGCGTTCTCAGTCATCACCGATAACCTTGTGGTTGGTCTTCTCTAAGGTCAACGACTTACCAATTCTTAATACTTTATGTCACTATTCTCATGATGGCTACCCTCCTTGGGGTATTCTACCTCATCTCCGTTAGCTCCTTCCATGTTCCGTGCTTTCTTCCTTTTCCATAATGTAATCACACTCTTATAGGCCCCACATCTCGTATAACTCGTCTTCAAAAGCTTAACCGCACCTCGTAACATCTCGTAAGCATGTATCTTGGTCGTCGTCTTAAGTCATTTCACCACTACAGCTCCTTGTCACGTCATTCTTCGTCTCGGGGTCGCATCAATTCACACTTCTATATCCTTGGCGTTTCTTAGCCTTATCACCATAACGGAAGTCGGTTAACTCCACGTGAATCTTCTCGTTACTCTCGTAATTTTGGCTTTCCCCTTAACGGTACCTCGTAAGCTTAACTTACAGTATCCTCAATCTTTCATGTTGGGTTCGATAATTCTTCACATCTTGACTCCAAAGCTTAGGAGCGTCTAAGGGAAGCTTCACTTATCATAATGAGACACCGCCTTTAACCTTGTTAGAATGCTCCCATCTCTGCCTGGACTCGCATCTCCAGTGGTCCCCACATCTTTTTGAAAAACTTATTTATGTTAACTCCATAGGTCTTGCTATCTTTCCATTCGCTCCTTCTTTGGTAACCACTTCAAAACTTCATGTTACTCTCTTAAGTTGTCTCGTTTTCTTCCTTTGCTTGGTTGGCCTTCCTTGGCGTTGTCTCCAATCCTTCTCTCCGACACCCTTTAGAAGGAATTCGAGATCGTCGTTGTGTTCGTTAGCACGAAATGCCCAACTCGATACTTGAGCGTCTTCTTCTACTTATGAACGTCATGATAAGTTACATCATCGTCTTAAAGGTGATGATATCGTATCATCATCTTAGCGCAAAGGTCCTATAGCTCTACATACTACTATAAGTATAGGTCTACATATACATGACTATATAAGTCCTAAGCCCATATCTCTACTAACATAACATCCAACATACCATCATATCAATACAAAGTTTAATACACATCATCAACCACATATACAGCTATACACAAATCATGTCCATCATACAAATACAATCTCATATCCATAACTATATGCATATATATATATATATATATATATATATATACCAAGTCCAATTAACTAAGTTGCCGAGATCCGCGGAAGGAGTGGTGGTCCGTGCATTCTACCCCGACTCATGCATGTGATTTTGAAAATGAAAACTCAGAACCCGTTGGGTTTTGTTTATTCCTTATTCGGCCTTTAGAAGATTGCAAGTGTCATTGTTGTCAACCCGGGGCTCTGATACCACTTTGTAACACCCCGAGTCCACGGGATATCAAGATGCTACGGGCCAGACCTCACAACGGGTCCCGAACCTTAGTTTGACAACAATTTCAGCGGACCTTTCCAACATGGCACAAATAAAGGCAAAAACGTAAATCATTTTTAATGCAAATGAAAAGAAACCCGAAAGAATGCAACAACAAACTTCAGCTGAGGTACAACTCAAACCAAACGCCAAACAAGCGGCACACGAAACGTAATAACCGAAAGACAAAACACAAGACAACTCCAACTCAAAACCCTTCCTAAAATGTACGGACCCCGGCTGCCCACCCTTCCGGATCTCTCGGAGCATGACTAACCTGCAAGGCAAACTACAACATTCGGTATAAAACCGTTAGCTCACATTCGAAGCATTAGAATTAATGGGAAAGGCACAAACACAAGTAAATCATCATAGTCACACAACGTACTCAAAATCACACAAATCCGGTTTATTATCTTTATTATTATTAAGTCATATCCCGTTCTAATTCATTTTCTTTTGTGACACGAGAATCTCCCGAAACTCGCCTCGGTCCCTTCTTCCGGCAATGGAACGGTGCGGATGCCTCCGACCGTCTAACCAGCACGGGCCAGTCGCCGAGAACCTCCTTGCTCTCGCGAGAGCTAGGCAGTGATGTCACCGCCCGTTATCATGCACTTGGGCCAAAAAATATAAAGGTCGGTAATCCTATTTCCGGTTTAGTTGTTATAAACAATAAATAATAAACACACACCAGCCAACACACATCAACGCTAATACAAAGAATACGAGCTTAAGTAAGTCCAAAGACTTACCTCGTCACCATACTCACTCACTACACTCTAGATTCCCTTGGGAAGGAATTCACAACCTGCTCACAAGAAGGTATGTATCAACATATGCTCACGCTCAAGAAGTCTTAGACTTCACTCTTGTGATCTAAGCAAGATCACTTAACACTCATTCTAGGAAATGCATCCTAGGATCCAAGATACTCACCACACTCTAATCACATGATAACAACTCAAAACAACTTATAACCTCACATGAACATAACCTCAGCCAAAAAGGAACAAGTTAACCTCGAAGGTCCATCACGCTCAACATACTCCAAGCCATCAACTACATCGAGCCTCAAGGGATCCTAGGTTCTCAACCACTAGGTGGCATTCACAACTACCCTAGGTCCATCCTAGGCATGATACTAACATGAAACAACCTCACAACTAAGGAAGTAACGAAGAAGAAGGGAGAAGAAGAGCCTATTGTTGAAGAAACGCAGTCGTGAAAACAAAAGGCGCGACAGCGTGCTGAAGGTCACGGCCCCCACAGTGCCAGTAGCCGCCCCTGCGGAGCCCAGAAATCTTGATGTCGCCCCCGCGGCTCGCTAAGATCCGCCCCCGCGGAAGAACTCCAGAAACAGCGATTTCTTCGTCTTCGATTGTGGATCTTGAGCTTCAATGACCTACTTCTCTTGCTGGCTCTTCTACAAACATCATCCATGGTATCAAGGCTCTCCCTGATGCCTTAGTCAAGCTAAGAAGATGGACATGCAAAGGATCTAATAAAAAGCTTCCTCAAGAGCTTCATCCATGGCAATGGATGAAGGGGAATGGAAGAAGGGGTAATCAGCAAGGAAGGAGAAGAGAGGGAGAGGAAGAACTTACCAAACCAACTCAGATTATTCTCCATAGCAGCTCACACCCAAGAGACGTTCCAAGAGAAGTGAGGAAGAACACAAGAGGAAAGAGTGAAGGGGAGAGGAAGCGTGAAATGAAAAGTGAGGAGAGAGAGAATAGTGGGCTGCACAAAAGGGGTGGGGAGACCCAAAGTTCAGCTGCCCACATGTCTCCTCACACCAAAACCCGAGGGATCGGAAAGCAAAACGGGAAAGCAAAAGGTCGGGACGGGATTTGGAATCAAATCCCGTCACTCAACATCCCGTGCCTGCGGGAAAACTGAGCCGCTAATGCGGAAATATCGATAACTCGCTAACCATCTGGAATAAAAATTTCGGATGTTACAACTAATCCCCCTAAAAACAAGTTTCGTCCCGAAACTTGCTAAACACAACACTCTCGGGTGACTAACTCGGTAACCACTTAAACTGTAACGTGTAACTCCCTAATCGATAACCATCACCCACTCGTGTAGTCAGGTCAAGACCTCGGAAGGCCTGCATACATACTCGTGTGAACCGCATAATGCATAAAACCCAAAAGCTAACTAATCATACACACATTCCAGCTCATGGAACCAAACACATAAAAACACACAAGCACCTAATATCTAAGCCGTCGGCCAACTCGATGTAACTAGGTCATCGTACGAACTCCAACAAGGATACAATCTCACATCCTCTCGGTAGCCTCATCGGCTCCTCGTCTATCCCTACATTATCACAACTACGATCATATCTCGAGCCATACACGTCTTCCATCCACAGTCACACATGAAATCTGGAGAACATCCTCCACTCTCGGTGGCCACGCCACATGTAAACCACTTACCAACACGCGTCATATCTCCAAAAAGGTCCAATATACTGGGACCCAACTCCCTTCTAGTAGCCAACACGTATGACGCTTCGCGTCCGTGACACTCTTATCTCGACTCCTTCCGTATCCAAACCCAAGGGGTCCGTACCTCTTTTCGGTGCATACTTTCTCGTGACTTAGCCTGTCTAGCATCCTCCTTTGACCACCGCTACTCGAGCGTTGTCATCATGTATCTGTTCAGCTAAACTTACATATACTCACCAATTCTAACATCACCACGTACCGCACTTCCGTCCACAACTTGCTTCGAACTAGGGCATCTCGACGTTACTTCTCAATTATCATCACGATAACTCAACCCGAGGGAAGGTATCAGGTCTACCTTTACCCCCTTTAACTCGCACACATACCCTCTACATGGAATCGACTAGTCGCCAAAGTCCTTTATACTCGATCCATTATCCAATGTGAAACTATCATGTAAGACATAGGGTCTCTTATGCGGCACGATCCTGCCACCAACAAATTCCCGAAACAAAATGCTCATCTCAAACCGAGATAACGATACTCGCTATACCAAACATCTTGCTATCACATTAAGGACTCCCCAACTAGCCGACTCATCGGCCTTGTTTCCCAATAGGGTGTAAATACATTATCTCCATCGGTTGATCCCCAAAGACCCAAACACGTCACCATTGTTACATGGTGCCAAACTAGTAACAATCTCCCTACAGGTATTCTACCAATCCCACTGCATAACTCATGGTGGATGAAGTCTCCTTTCTCGTCTTATGGTGCTCAACCAGACCTGATGGTGGTTGACATAAGGGTTAAGTACTTAGACATCTCGACCTTAAGCCCGTCTCGCTTATCCTAAACCGGATATCTCTTACCAACGCCATGGTCTCAACAAACATCAGCCCATAAAGGTAAATATGGGGTCTCTTCTCGTAATCTTCTAACCCGTATCCTTCTCAAAGCCCTTCAAAGACCATCTTCGACTAACATCCTTAACCATCTCTAACTGTTGCCTCTGCGGGGTACTCAACTCTTGCTGAGTGAGTATATATACATGTATCATACTCTTATTGTTCATGCATGCCTAGCATATTACTCTGTAGCTCAATCGACACCACCATAAGCACGCGTCCCAAAGTGGATAATCATCGACCCTTAGTCGATCATTCTTCCTACATACCCGCAATTGTTTAGATACACACAAAACCTCTCTTGTTATTTCATACTCATTCCAAGCGCCGCTTGGATGTATTCATAATATCATTCCATACCAATAACTCTATGTTTGTCTCAAACAAAACAAGATGGAGGTCACTCACCTCCTCTGCTTCTGTCAAAACTTCACGGATACGTCTCGGATTCCACGATCCATCCACTTCTTTAGAAGGGAAGAAAGTGTCAAAATCATCCTGAAACTTGGCGGTTATGGCCCACCCACTTACCAGCTTTATATCTCTTCCACATACCTCAGAGGGATTACCGAAACTATCCCTTGTTCTCAACTGATCTACTAGATATTCTCAACCTGCTATGTCTCTTAAGAGGTCGCCTCGGACGTTCCAACTAGCCTAGATAACTCTGTGTATCCTCTTATCCTACATAACCGGTATCCTTTTCGTCCCATGTCAAGCTCGCTCTTCTCAAACTTTGTGAGTACAACAAGGCATCATGAAATTCAATCATAAGAATCATCCTTGTAACCCATGCACTAGCAACTATCATAATAATCCTCAGGTTCGGGTCCACCTTGTGATTGCCCGAAACAACACAAATTGCGCGACTTCATTGTAACTCGATCCCATAAATTGATGGATACTCTTATGTGTAAACTCCACTCATTAATCGCACTTGCGGTTTCAAATGGCTTCACTACCCTTGTAGTAACCATATTGGCCCTAAACGCCGTCCTATAAAGGTCCTTTCTTCTCATCATCCAAATCAGGTGACATCTCAACTCCAAGTCGATCCAATCAACATCGCAATCGCATGCACTAGTCTTGACGAGCCATCCACTACAAAGAAGATACCCTTTCTCGCCATTCACCATACACATCTCTTGGAAGACAAAGTGCAACTTTTCCGAGTTGTACATTTACTCAAACCTCATACCAGAACGCCCTGAGGGAAAGACCGGAAGAATTCTCCATTCTTACCACAAAACTTCTGACTCATGATCCCCCAGTTACTACCACCTTAAGCTTAATACCTACAACGCTACCACAGCTTCAGTCCCTCGTTTCACACCGTGGCCCCCATGGCTCCTTTGGGTGAGTCTAACCACTTCGAATCATTTCTTGGTCACGACAACTTATCATTTGTTCCTTAAGGACAAATTACCATGCATCTCCTTCTCATTTCTTCATTTTCTCAAATCAACTCGGGAACTTCACTTTCCTCTAGATCCCACTAAGTCTTTATGTGCTTAAACCCTTAAGGTTCTAATCCGCGCCATTCCTCCATATACCAAAACTCGAGAACTATAAAGGTCGCCAAAAAGGGTCATTCCATCCCTCTGCGGGAGGTCTATTACCGTTACTTGCTTAAAACCACTTAACGTTATATTGCTCAAAACAATCACGATTTTGCTAATGTATTTCTTACCATTGGCATCTAACCATAGGGAAAACTCCCAGCTTTGTTATTGTTCCTTTGTAGTTTCCACTTGAGGTTATACCTCCCGTCTACAACTTTTCCATGGTAACCCGCATTTAATGCGTTCTCAGTCATCACCGATAACGTTGTGGTTGGTCTACTCTAAGGTCAACGACTTACCAATTCTTAATACTTTATGTCACTATTCTCATGATGGCTACCCTCCTTGGGGTATTCTACCTCATCTCCGTTAGCTCCTTCCACGTTCCATGCTTTCTTCCTTTTCCATAATGTAATCACACTCTTATAGGCCCCACATCTCGTATAACTCGTCTTCAAAAGCTTAACCGCACCTCGTAACATCTCGTAAGCATGTATCTTGGTCGTTGTCTTAAGTCCTTTCACCACTACAGCTCCTTGTCACGTCATTCTTCATCTCGGGGTCGCATCAATTCACACTTCTATCTCCTTGGCGTTTCTTAGCCTTATCACCATAACGGAAGTCGGTTAAATCCACGTGATTCTTCTCGTTATTCTCGTAATTTTGACTTTCCCCTTAATGGTACCTCGTAAGCTTAACTTACGGTATCGTCAATCTTTCATGTTGGGTTCGATAATTCTTCAGATCTTGACTCCAAAGCTTAGGAGCGTCTAAGGGAAGCTTCACTTATCATAATGGGACACCGCCTTTAACCTTGTTAGAATGCTCCCATCTCTGCCTTGACTCACATCTCCAGTGGTCCCCGCATCTTCTTGAAAAACTTATATACGTTAACTCCATAGGTCTTGCTATCTTTCCATTCGCGCCTTCTTTAGTAACCACTTCACAACTTCATGTTACTCTCTTAAGTTGTCTCGTTTTCTTCCTTTGCTTGGTTGGCCTTCCTTGGTGTTGTCTACAATCCTTCTGTCTGACATCCTTTAGAAGGAATTCGAGATCGTCGTTGTGTTCATTAGCACGAAATGCCCAACTCGATACTTGAGCGTCTTGTTCTACTAATGAACGTCATCATAAGCTATATCATCGTCTTAAAGGTGATGATATCGTATCATCATCTTAGCGCAAAGGTCCTATAGGTCTACATATACATGACTATATAAGTCCTAAGTGCATATCTCTACTAACATAACATTCAACATACCATCATATCAATACAAAGTTTAATACACATCATCGTCCACATATACAGCTATACACATATCATGTCCATCATACAAATATAATCTCATATCCATAACTATATGCATATATATATATACCAAGTCCAATAAACTAAGTTGCCGAGATCCGCGGAAGGAGTGGTGGTCCGTACATTCTTTTACTAATGATGGATATAGTCTTTAAACTTTCGAATGAATGTCTAGATGCCTTTTACAATATCAAAGAAGCATTACTCTAAGCACACATCATTCAACCTCCGGATTGGAATCTTCCATTCGAGGTGATGTGCGACGCCAGTGACGTAGTTGTAGGAGCGGTGCTCGGACAGAAGAAGGATGGACGTACTCACACCATCTCTTATGCTAGCAAGACGCTAGATAAAGCTCTACTGAACTACGCCACTATCGAGAAGGAATTACTTGCAGTTGTATATGCTTTTGAGAAATTATGTTCTTATCTTGTCGAAGCGAACGTGATTGTTTACACTGACCATGCAACCATACGGTATTTTCTCACCAAGAAGGATGCAAAACCGCGGCCGATTAGGTGGATTCTGTTACGCTAGGAAATAGCACAAAAAGCTTTACATTTATACTCGTTATATTTCTCCTAACTCCTAGCGAACCCGCAGTGTACAGGACGTTTATAGTAGGGATAGTATTCCGAGGTCGAACACAAAAACTAAGGTGAAATCGAGTCAAACAATGGTCATTGATAGTGTGGATCTAATCCAAGAAAGGGTCAAGGAACAAAGAAATGAAAATCTCGATATTTTTGGTTAGTTTTTGTGGTGATCAAGCAAGGATCACAAACGATGCAAAGTAAACAGTCAACTAAGCTAACGAATCAACACAAACAACAAGCTAAACACGAGATAAGAATCAAGAGAGAAAAGCGGATTCTAGGGGTTGGAAGTTCCGGTTATGGCATAGGACTCAAGCTATCTAATCATCCTTGGATTAACTATGATATGTTGGGGAGTGTTTATAGATTGGGATCAATCACCGGGTAGGTCTCATGGTCCACTAGTCCGTCCCTAAGGTCTCATCACCGGGTAAGTCTCTAAGAACCTAAGGGATGGAATTCTACACAAACCGGATTGTTACCTAGGGATCTAACCTATCCTTACCAGGTAAGTCTCGAAAGGGTTAGTCCTAAACAACTATCCTAGCACACTTAGTCCAATGGCGGCTTATGAGGCTCACCACTACCTAGGGTTTGTCATCTTTGAAATCTAAGAGTAAGGATCACCGGGTAAGTCTCTCCTAACACTTAGTTGCTAACACTAGGTCACCCTAGAGTAGATTTAACTCAACAAACACTAGGATTTCAACATTCTAACAATCTAAAGCTAGATCCATCGAACCAGGGAGAATCACGGGGTGTTCTACCAAGTCCACGGCCGTGGAATGGTAAGAACTGACCGTGATCTCCAATAGAGGCTCGTTCAAGTATACAAGTCATCCAAAGGTAAATCTAAGTTCATCCTATTATAGTCCTAGCCATAACCATCCTTTCCTTACCCTAGAATTGCATCTATTTAGCCTACAACATGCATCATAACAATTGAAATCATCAAGCATAAAATCATGGCTTCCATTTGCAAGATAATGAAGAGAAAGAGATGAACAAGTGAAGTAAACAAAACCAAGCTGAAAGTAAGATTGAAATGACTCACAACCCTTCCAAAAGAAGGTTTAGATGGTTCATACAACTCTAGAAATCGATTCAGAAATTCTTCACTACAAAAGCTATCAAAGTCTATCAATGGTGTGCTCTTCTCCTTCCTCTCCAATGGAGCTCTTCTTCTCCTTCAATGGTGTTTTCCTCCTTAGAGAGAATCTTCTTGTTAGTGTGTATGTTGGATGGTGGAAATGGAAGATGAAAGATGCTCTCTCAGCCAATGCAGGACCACTTTTATACTACAACTTTGCAAGAGCTGGCCAAGAGATCGTGGCACAGCTGTCACAACCGCCTGGAAAGAACCACGGTTGGTTCCACGGCCGTGGACCTTCAGTGAACCGTGGTTTGGTGCTTCAGCGTTGCCTTGGTTCATTAAGCTTTGATTTGGTGCATGGCTTGTGTTGGCAAGGTTCCATGAGTCCTCCTTAGCCCTTAGCTTGCATCCTAATGAGTCCGAGGGTGTATCATCTTGATGAACGATCCTCAAACGTTTCGTTTAAGTTTCTAATTCTCCCAAAATACCTACAAAGCAATGCAAAAGTCCGTGTAGACGTCTATCTTGACAAAATACGTGAATTGAGTGCAAACGTCGTGATCTAGTGCTAAACCATGCATGAATGAGTGAGAAATCTATCTAAATGACTACCTAAACCTAAGTCATAAATCGTGTTATCAAAAATACCCCATACTTAAGGTTTGCTCGTCCCCGAGCAAATTCCCAACTATAGACTAAGAGATGACATGATTTATGTATGCAGAAAAATGCCAAAATCTTTTTGGGTTTGTGCTTCCACTATTGGATCACCTTCATAGTCATGTTTCTTGGCAATGGATAAGCAATTATGTATCGAACGAATGAAGGCACGGAAAGACAATTATACTTAACTCGAAATCATGTATGAAATGTAAAAATGAAGAAGTCAAGATGATCAAGAGCATATCCAATCTAGATTACTAAGTCTTATACACATGCAAATAGGTCATAAGGTCTTATGAGATAAAAGGCTAAGAAACGTTGTGATTAGGTGGGGATTTTTCTAGGCTATGTGATGCTAATCTGGGAATGGAACTAACTCCACAATTTTGTCCTCGATCAACTTCCCTCAAGTGTCTATTTTCTCCATCTTTTCTATCTTTTCTTTCTTTTTCACTTATTTTTGAGACAATGGCATTGGTGTACAAAAGCCGAAACCTTGGTGATTAGCCATCCTCGGGCTTTTTCTATTTTTTTCGAGGTGCATCCACACCGGGCACACATACTAAAGCTCGTTAGGACTATCGGTTTATTTGACTTTGGCAAGGCACCAACACCCGATTATGTGAAGTGTGCCGAGTTACTTGTCATTTAAACCAATGTCCCCAAATCTATATTTTTGTCTACACTTTCACAACAATTTCAGCATTTTATTCATGGCATTCTTCCATCAACATCTTCACCCCACACATGCTTTTCACACACATCAACACACTAACATGCTCTTATTCCCGGATGGGTCAAAAGAGGTCAATTTTATATCAATTGAGGTGCTCAAACATCATGATCAAGATGAGAAGACGAGAGAGATGAATTGCCTCATTCATTCCTAGATGGTAGCATGTAATTTCGACCTTCAACACTCAATCCATTCTAGGCAAGCATCATGATCACAAATCATTCATGGAATTCAAGAGAAGTACTTCAAGTCCACATATGCATTCATCAATTTAACACACAAGGCCATCCATAGCCAATCCACAAGACAAGATTCATCATTAGGGTCATATCCAAGCCTAGAAAGCACAAAAAAATTTTAAATTTTCTGATTTTTTAGATTTTTTTTCGCAATGAGTATATACAATGCAAGACATGTGATAATATTAAACTACCCTAGATGCTCATCATGCAAAATATCATGCAAACCCCACCCCATACATAGAAACACATTGTCCCCAATGTGTTAATGAAGTAAAGAAGAGTGAAAGAAGGTTCTCACAATGTAAAAATGGTTTGCTATGGTATTTGGGATTTCTTAAGTAGAATTGATGTTGGATGATCCTATCAACAATGGTAGAGAGCTCTAAGTGTTCATCAAGGCGTCGGGACCCGCGCAAGGCACCGCTAGCCGTCCAAGTTCCGCGTCCGCTCCACCCATAATTGATGAGGGGTTCATCATCATCATTCATATGCAATGCAAGGCTTCCAATGCTACCAAGACTCTAGCACACACAAACACACAAAACACACACAAAAACAGAAAAATCAAAAACAGAAACAAAACGAAAAAGGGAAAAACGTTACCAATGGGTTGCCTCCCACCAAGCGCTTCTTTAAGGTCATTAGCTTGACCAAAACTCGTGGGCGTCTCATTCTAGGTGAAGTGGGGCAATCATATCCACCGGAGCTCCCGGGACATACTTCTTCAACCGGTGCCCATTCACCTTGAAATCTCCACAATGCTCCCCTCCTATCTCAATAGCTCCATGGGGGAAGATCTTCTTCACCACATATGGCCCGGTCCATCTTGATTTTAGCTTTCCGGGGAAGAGCCGCAGCCTTGAGTTGAAGAGAAGGACAAGGTCGCCTTCACTCAACTCCTTCGGGGTGAGGCGTTTGTCAAGCCACCGTTTGGTTCCCTCCTTGTAGATCCGGGCATTCTCATAGGCGTCCAACTGGATCTCCTCAAGAGCGTTTATGTCTAACAATCTCTTCTCACCGGCCTCCTTGAGGTCAAAATTTATCCACTTAATGACCCAATAAGTTCTATGCTCCATCTCTACCGAAAGGTGGCAAGACTTGCCATAGACTAGCTTGTAAGGAGTGGTGCCAATTGGTGTTTTGAAAGCGGTTCTATATGCCCATAAGGCATCATTGACCTTCATAGCCCAATCTTTTCTCATCCTAGAGACCGTCTTCTCAAGAATTCCCTTTATCTCACGGTTGGAGATCTCCACTTGGCCACTAGTTCGGGGATGGTAAGGTGTTGCCACCTTATGAGTCACCCCATACTTAGCCAAAATTGCCCCAAAGTTCCTATTGGTGAAGTGCTTCCCTCCATCACTTATGATCACCCTTGGTGTTCCAAACCTAGGAAAGATCACTCGGTTGAAGAACCGCACCACAACCTTGGCATCATTTGTAGGAGAGGCGATTGCCTCTACCCATCTCGAAACATAATCAACCGCCAATAGGATGTAGAGGTTGCCACATGAAGAAGGGAATGGCCCCATGAAGTCCACACCCCACACACTAAATATTTCCACTTCTTGTATGTTGTTCAAGGGCATCTCATTCCTTCTTGAGATGTTGTCCGTCCTTTGGCAAGCATCACAAGCTACCACAAAGCTTTGCACATCCTTGAACAAACTTGGCCAAAAGAAGCCCGATTGCAACACCTTCGCACATGTCTTGTGTGAGCTACCACAAAGCTTTGACAATGGCGGATCACACTCTCCACCTCATCCTCCGGTATGCATCTTCTAAACATTCCATCCGGCCCTCTCTTGAACAAAAGTGGCTCACTCCAATAGTAGTGCCTCACATCTTTGAAGAACTTCTTTCTTTGGGCATATGTCAATCCGGGAGGCACTTCCTCACACACAAGATAGTTCACAATGTCGGCATACCATGGTTCACTTCCTCTAGACACTTGGAACAAGCACTCCTCCACCATTTGCAATTGCTCATCCCGGAACGAGTCATCAATCGGGATGTCATCTCTCTCGAGTCCTAATGGTGGGTGTCTACTAAGGTGATCCGCCACGGAGTTCTCGGATCCCTTCTTGTCCCGGATTTCCAAATCGAACTCTTGAAGAAGAAGGATCCACCGAATCAACCTAGGCTTGGCATCCTTCTTGGTAAGTAGATAACGGATCGCAGCATGATCCGTATAAACAATGACCTTCGCTCCAACAAGATATGAGCGGAACTTCTCAAATGCATACACAACCGCTAGCAACTCCTTCTCGGTGGTAGCATAATTGAGTTGGGCATCATCTAGCGTCTTGCTAGCATAATAAATGGCATGTGTGCACCCATCTTTCCGTTACCCCAAAACAGCCCCAACGGCTACATCGCTTGCATCACACATGATCTCAAACGGTAAACTCCAATCCGGAGGTTGCATGATAGGTGCGGAGATCAAGGCGTTCTTCAACCTACAAAAAGCCTCAAGGCAATCCTTGGAGAAAACAAACTCAACATCTTTCATTAGTAGGTTAGTGAGAGGCGTAGAAATTTTAGAGAAGTCTTGAATGAACCTCCGATAAAAACCGGCATGCCCTAAGAAACTCCTTACCCCTTTCACCGAGGTAGGTGGTGGCAACTTCTCTATCGTCTCAATCTTGGCCCTATCAACCTCAATGCCACGGTTGGACACCAAGTGTCCCAACACAATGCCTTCACTTACCATGAAGTGGCATTTTTCCCAATTCAAGACAAGATTTGTCTCCTCACATCTTTTCAATACAAGTGACAAGTTAGCCAAGCAATTATCAAAGGAAGAACCATAAACAGAAAAATCATCCATAAACACTTCCATGATATTCTCAATGTATTCCGAAAAGATAGCCATCATACACCTTTGAAAGGTGGCGGGTGCATTACACAACCCAAATGGCATTCTCCTATATGCAAAAGTACCCCATGGACATGTAAAGGTGGTTTTCTCTTGGTCATCGGGGTGGATAGGGATTTGGAAGAATCTACTATAGCCATCTAAATAGCAAAAATGAGAATGTTGAGCTAACCTCTCTAGCATTTGGTCAATGAAGGGAAGAGGGAAGTGATCTTTCCTAGAGGCCATGTTCAATTTCCTATAGTCAATACACATCCTCCATCCCATAACCGTCCTAGTTGGGATTAGTTCATTGTTCTCATTAGTCACTACGGTCATCCCACCCTTCTTAGGAACTACATGAACGGGACTAACCCACTTACTATCCGAGATAGGGTAGATTATCCCCGCATCTAGCAACTTAATGATTTCCTTTTTGACTACCTCTTTCATTATAGGATTTAGTCTTCTTTGATGTTCAATAGAGGGTTTATGGTTATCTTCCATCAATATCTTATGCATGCACAAAGAGGGCTTAATGCCAACTAAATCATCAATAGTATAGCCAATGGCTTTCCTATGCAATCTTAGCTCATGCAACAACTTAGCAAGTTCATCATCATTCAAGCATGCATTCACAATCACCGGATATGTAGAATTATTACCAAGGAAAGCATACTTTAAATGAGAGGGGAGAGGTTTGAGTTCAAGTTTAGGAGGACCTTTGTCGAGTGAAGACGATCCAAATAACGTTGGATGAGATGAATCCAAAGTAAATGAAGACCCTCCAAGGCTCCTTGAAGCTTGATCATCGATGAGAATCCATACGTCTCCCTAGTGTTTGTGGCTCTCCTAAGTTCACACCCGGACGGTGTGCTCTTTGTGCCGGATCCATACGTCTCCCTAGTGTTTGTGGCTCTTCAATAGCTATGGGCACAACCCTAACATTTGCCGCCGGCTGCGGTTGTGGTGGAGGAGGTGGAGGTTGTTGACGATTAAGCTCTCCTTGTACAAGGGCTTGCCTAATCTCATCAATCTCCCTCCTAGTTGCTTCTTGTCTCTCATTGGCAAGTCTCCTTTCTTCCTCCAAGAGCTCATCTCTTAGCCTTATTTGCTCTAAAGCCTCATCCAATTCAGCTTGGAGATCTCTTCTGGCCATCTCTTTTCCCTTTTTTTTGCTCTTTGATCTAGATTTAAGGGTTTTCTCCGGTTCGGGATTGAATGGAGCTAAATCCTTGCCACGAGATCTTCGCATGCACCTAAAGAGTAAGAGATGTCTTGAAAAGCAAAGACACAAACCAAAGAGAGATCAAAAGTAACAAGAAAGATCTACACTATAAACAATCACAAAATAGATTCAATCTAGACCTAGTCCCCGGCAACGGCGCCAAAAACTTGTTACGCTAGGAAATAGCACAAAAAGCTTTACATTTATACTCGTTATATTTCTCCTAACTCCTAGCAAACCCGCAGTGTACGGGACGTTTATAGTAGGGATAGTATTCTGAGGTCGAACACAAAGACTAAGGTGAAATCGAGTCAAACAATGGTCATAGATAGTGTGGATCTAATCCAAGAAAGGGTCAAGGAACAAAGAAATGATAATCTCGATATTTTTGGTTGGTTTTTGTGGTGATCAAGCAAGGATCACAAACGATGCAAAGTAAACAGTCAACTAAGCTAACGAATCAACACAAACAACAAGCTAAACACGAGATAAGAATCAAGAGAGAAAAGCGGATTCTAGGGGTTGGAAGTTCCGGTTATGGCATAGGACTCAAGCTATCTAATCATCCTTGGATTAACTATGATATGTTGGGAGTGAGTGTTTCTAGATTGGGATCAATCACCGGGTAGGTCTCACGGTCCACTAGTCCGTCCCTAAGGTCTCATCACCGGGTAAGTCTCTAAGAACCTAAGGGATGGAATTCTACACAAACCGGATTGTCACCTAGGGATCTAACCTATCCTTACCGGGTAAGTCTCGAAAGGGTTAGTCTTAAACAACTATGCTAGCACACTTAGTCCAATGGCGGCTTATGAGGCTCACCACTACCTAGGGTTTGTCATCTTTGAAATTTAAGAGTAAGGATCACCGGGTAAGTCTCTCCCAACTCTTAGTTGCTAACACTAGGTCACCCTAGAGTAGATTTAACTCAACAAACACTAGGATTTCAACATTCTAACAATCTAAAGCTAGATCCATCGAACCAGGGAGAATCACGGGGTGTTCTACCAAGTCCACGGCCGTGGAATGGTAAGAACTGACCGTGATCTCCAACAGAGGCTCGTTCAAGTATACAAGTCATCCAAAGGTAAATCTAAGTTCATCCTATCATAGTCCTAGCCATAACCATCCTTTCCTTACCCTAGAATCGAATCTATTTAGCCTACAACATGCATCATAACAATCGAAATCATCAAGCATAAAATCATGGCTTCCATTTGCAAGATAATGAAGAGAAAGAGATGAAAAAGTGAAGTAAACAAAACCAAGCTGAAAGTAAGATTGAAATGACTCACAACCCTTCCAAAAGAAGGTTTAGATGGTTCATACAACTCTAGAAATCGATTCCGAAATTCTTCACTACAAAAGCTATCAAAGTCTATCGATGGTGTGCTCTTCTCCTTCCTCTCCAATGGAGCTCTTCTTCTCCTTCAATGGTGTTTTCCTCCTTAGAGAGAATCTTCTTGTTAGTGTGTGTGTTGGATGGTGGAAATGGAAGATGAAAGATGCTCTCTCAGCCAATGCAGGACCACTTTTATACTACAACTTTGCAAGAGCTGGCCAAGAGATCGTGGCACAGCTGTCACAACCGACGTGCAAGAACCACGGTTGGTTCCACGGCCGTGGACCTTCAATGAACCGTGGTTTGGTGCTTCAGCGTTGCCTTGGTTCATTAAGCTTTGATTTGGTGCATGGCTTGTGTTGGCAAGGTTCCATGAGTCCTCCTTAGCCCTTAGCTTGCATCCTAATGAGTCCGAGGGTGTATCATCTTGATGAACGATCCTCAAACGTTTCGTTTAAGCTTCTAATTCTCCCAAAATACCTACAAAGCAATGCAAAAGTCCGTGTAGACGTCTATCTCGACAAAATACGTGAATTGAGTGCAAACGTCGTGATCTAGTGCTAAACCATGCATGAATGAGTGAGAAATCTATCTAAATGACTACCTAAACCTAAACCGCGGCCGATTAGGTGGATTCTTCTCCTCCAAGACTTCGATACGGAGATCCGAGATAAGAAAGGATATGAGAACTCCGTGGAGGACCACCTAAGTCGCCTTCCCCACATCACAAAGGACGACTTGCCCATTGATGACTCATTCCCTGACGAGGAGCTACACATGATGGAAGAATGCCTTCGTCATATTTCTAGAGGTAGCGAACCATGGTTTGCTGATCTTGTAAATTGTTTGGTTAGTTAGGAAATACCTCCCGGACTATCCTACACTCAAAAGAAGAAATTCTTCAAGGATGTCCGGCACTACTTTAGGAATGAACCTCTACTCTTCAAGAGAGGTCCAAATGGCTTCATTAGGAGGTGTATACCGGAAGACGAAGTTGAAAGCGTCATCAGCCATTGCCATTCTCTACCTTGTGGAGGATATGTTGTTTCACACACGACTTGTGCTATGGTATTGTAGTTTGGATTCTCTTGCCCTACTTTATTTAGGGGCGTGCAACGTTTTGTTTCTTGTTGCGATGCTTGTCAAAGAACATGGAACATTTCTAGGACAAATGAGATGCCGCTCAACAACATCCAAGAAGTGGAGAACTTTGAAGTATGGGGTGTGGACATTATGGGACCATTCCCATCTTCTTGTGAGAAACAATACATACCTCTGGTTGTAGACTGTGTTTCAAGATGGGTTTAAGCGATAGCTTCTCCCACTAATGATGTTATGGTGGTAGTGAAGTTCGTTAATAGACAATCTTCCCAAGGTTTGGGACATCCCGAACCATCATTAGTGATGGAGGAACGCACTTCACAGCCAGTAAGTTTGAAGCTCTACTAGCCAAGTATGGGGTGACTCACAAGATCGCCACTCCCTATCATCCTCAAACTAGCGGGCAGGGGAGATATCCAACAGAGAGATCAAGGACATTCTAGAGAAAATTGTCTCTAGAACGAGGAAAGATTGGTCACAAAAGTATGACGATGCACTTTGAGCGTACATGACAACTTTCAAGACTCCCATTGGCACTACACCATACAATCTTGTGTATAGGAATTCTTTTCATCTCCCCGTTAAGCTAGAGCACAAGGCTTACTAAGCAACTAAGTGGCTGAATTTTGACATCGAGGAGGCTGGAGCGAAACGCCTTCTTGACATGAATGAGTTGGAAGAGATCCCCTTGAATGCATATGAGAATTTGCGGATCTACAATGAAAGGACGAAGAACTGGCATGACAAGCGAATCATTCCGAAGGATTTGAAAGAAGGTGATATTGTCCTTCACTTTAATTCCTTACTTCGTCTATTTCCCGGTAAGTTGAAGTCTCGTTGGACTGGACCATTTGTAATTAAACATGTTTTTCCCCATGGTGCAGTTGAAGTATGGGGTGAAGAATGCAGAGCTTTCAAGGTCAATGGCCAACGACTCAAGAAATACACACCGGAGAGTCAGATTGAGGGGATTGCACCTATCCTCCTCATATGAGCAGAAAAATGATAAGTCTAGCTATAGACCTTAAACAAACCACTTCTTGGAAGGCAACCCAAGCTTTTGGTTTTTTTTCCCTTTTTCCATAGATTAGAGTAGATAGTTTGTTTTGTCGTTTTTGTAACACCCCAAATCCGCGGGATATCGTGATGCTATGGGTAAGACCTCACATTGGGTCCCGACCCTTAGACTGACAACAATCTCACTGGACCTTTCTAACATGGCACAAATAAAGGCGTAAAACTCAAATAGTTTATGATGAATGCGAGAATAGAAAAGAAGGGATACAAGGTGGAAACTCAGCCGAGTCCTCAAAACGACGCAAAACAATATAGAGATCCAAAACCGTACAACATAACATAATCCAACATTATAAAGAAAACCCATAAACGTCCCGGTCCTACAATGTAAGGAGACTCCTCGGCTGCCCACTCCTCCACCTCACTCGGCGGCATCCCTAACCTGCAAGGCATCTACATAAACGGTTTAAAACCGTTAGCTCATTCTAGGCATTAGAAAGATAATATGGCACAAAAACACACATATGAACACATAACACACAGCATGCTCATATACATACACATCCGGTTCTTATTCTCTTCTTATGTTATTCCATTTCTAATTCCATTCGTTTCAAGTGTGACACGAGAGTCTTATACCTCTCGTCTTTATCCCCGTGTAACCAACAGGAGTGTGGCGGAGCTTAACCCGTATACCATGTGGAGTGGCGAAGAAGCCCGTCCGTATACCATATATGGTCTGGTCGCAGAGAACCTCCAGGTCTCCCTTGGGAGTTGGGCAGTGATGTCACCGCCTGATAATAATAATAACAAGGGGCCAAATATATATAGTCAAGAAATCCTAATCCGGTTTCATGATCAACAGGAATAAAACACAAACCACCATAATGTATCCAAATAATGCATAAAAGCGGCTAAGTAAGTCTGAGGACTTACCTCGTCTCAAAGCTAAACGAAACCGATATAACTCTCCGAAGGAATATAATCAAAGTCTGTTCAAGACAAGGCACGATAATCAACAACTACTCAAAAGCTACAAGTCCTAAGAGTTCTAGTCCTATATCATTTTAGTAGGTCATACACTCTCATAATTTAGGATACACTCCTAGCCCTCATAAATTCACGAGATCTCAACTATAGCCCCAAGTGCTAGGATACTCTCATCCTAAACTCCGCAATCTCAACCAACATATAAATACCACCTCAAGTCTCACAAAATCAACCACGAGGCTCGCAACTGTATAACAACTCGAGATCAACACACCACATGACATAGAACATCAATAACCTCAAACACTCACCTAAAGGTTCCAAGCCACTACTTGGCATTTGCCCTAAGTTACACTAAATCCAAACTAGCATGATTCTACCACTAAACATAACTAGATCGAGGAAGAAGGGACTCACACACGATCCAAGGTTGAAGATGATCTACGGACGTCGAGATTGGATTCGTTGGTCTATAACGGCCTTTTCTGGACCTAAACCAAAGTTAAGGAAATTTAGCTTGTATGCTAAATTTGAACGGAATATAACGTGTAATATTCTAAGGAAAATCCGCATTGGAAACGAGGTTAAAAACCCGCAAAACATTTCCCGGAGTGACTTATACCATTTTATAAACATGGGTCAAAATCCGAAATTGACTTTTCCGGGCAACTATGAAACTCACCAAACTCGGGCCATATTTCCGAAATACTCTTTGGGTCAAAACTATGTTATTAGACAAGGGAAAAAACCGCACATTTCCTGAAAATAGGGCCAAGACTGCAATAAAACAATTTGGGTCCATTTATATAATTAACTTTGCATGAGGGAATATTATTCACATCTAAATACTGGGTCTAAAATTGTAAATACAAAACAGTGGGCACAATCTGTAATATACACAAATAAGGGGGCCAAAATGAAATTTGGCTAAAAGCCTTCTTCAACCTATCGACAACGGCACAGGAAGAAAGGGGGAGGCTCTTGGCGGTTCACGCAGGCGGATGAGGGATTAAGGACGTTGTCGGTACAGGCGGGCGGCTCCACTAGCGGCGTCTCCGGCAGCAGAGCGGGGAGGCGGTGGCTCCAACTCTTCCGACGGTTACTGCACAGAACAGAGGGGAGCCGGCCGGCATTAGACAAAGAGAATGAGCAACGGAGGAAAAGAGAGGGAGGAGTGGTGGCAACTCACTTCGCCGGCTCCAGGTGGCTTGAGGCGGAGGAATAGGCGGTTACAACGCTCCCTGCGGATCCAGTAGCGGCTTTTGGTTGCTATCGCACAGATCCGGAGGAAAGAATAGAATAGAGGGAAGGAGGTGAGTTGAGAGAAATGGTGAGATGTTAAGAGAAGAGTGGGATAGGAAGGGAAGCAATAGAAGGCAGAGAAAGTGAGGAGTGAATGGTCGAACTGCAGGCTAGGGTAGGGGACAGCCGGATCGCAGTCTGCAGACGGGGAAAACGAGAAGACGTTGGCGTGGGGTGAGGGGTCGACCTAACTTTGCTGAGCGCAACTCCAAACACAGGGAGGGGGGAAAAAGAAATAGAAAAGAAAAGAAGCAAAAAGGAGAAAAAGGGGGGAAAAGAAATAAATAAGTATAGGGGAGTGTATTAACAATAATGAACTCGATTAAACATTCGAAAAGGGATCCCCGAATCGGGAATTTCAAACTTTTCCGACTAAAAATAAAATACGGAAATACGTATATGTACACCAAAATAATAAAATACACGGGAAGCTATTTTATGTCCAATATTATTTTTAAATAATAATAAAAAGAAATCTCGTGCTACAAACGAATCGAAAGTAGGGAGAAAATCAAAATCGGAAGCATCCAAAAGAACGGGGCATTACATCAGGTCCCCCTAAAAACAAGTTTCGGCCCGAAACTTTCCATACACCAAACTTCTCGATACCTCAGGTGGAGGTATAAACTCTCAAAACTAGGAAATCTTAAACCCTCTACTATATACACACGATCTACCCGAACTACTACCGTAAGATACATCACGTCATAAAGCACATTCCAGCACGGGGCACACACAACACATATTATCACACATATACACACTAAGGAAAGAACTAGGTCTAACCCTTCGATTTATCAACGCTACTAGCTTAGCGTAAAACTCAACCAAAGATACTATCCTCCGACTTCCTATTAGCCTCATTGGTTCTACGACGGCACTAACCCATCAAGACCGGCAAAACTTCTCGAGTCATACCTGTACTTCCTAGATTAATACACATCAAACACCGGGTAAACACTCACTACTCTCGGCTCTTTCTTAATGTAACTTTTCCACTATGTTTCTTCTTTGCTTGTCTCTAACAAGGGCGATCGTACTTCCAATTTACACCGTTGGCTTTGGTTCTTGTTAAACCAATCTTTGTCGTTGTATTTCCTCAATCTTGTTACAAGTTCCAAGTGATGAAGGAATTACTTCACTTCACCATGCTTCTACTAACGAGATACGTATGATATTACTTTACATCGTTTCTCAATACTCAATTAGGACCCTGTCTTGGAGA
The DNA here is from genome assembly GCA_033239125.1 of Fagopyrum homotropicum. Classification (NCBI taxonomy): domain Eukaryota; kingdom Viridiplantae; phylum Streptophyta; class Magnoliopsida; order Caryophyllales; family Polygonaceae; genus Fagopyrum; species Fagopyrum homotropicum. Next base: position 70,355,583 of record BSWB01000005.1, read on the forward strand.
ATTTCTTCACAAATCCGGTAATGACCAACACGTCCTATAAAACCTGTAACTTCTTTCACATCTTTTGGGGTATGCGATCCCGAGAAAACTTGTCAAACATCTTCTCTCTTTTTCAGGAGTAGACCCCAAAATATCTCCTCCGGGCATCAGTAAGCTCATATGGAGTGACTACAACTCGTAGTGACCCTGGTTAGTCCGGAATGCCGTATTTGTGATATCCGAGTCTCGAATTCTCAATTGCTGGCAATCAAATCTTAACTTAATCTTAGAAGGGACTACGACCCTTGAAGCTGATCGAGTAGATCTCCCATTCGTTGTAAGGGATATTGGTCCTTCATCGTCATCTTGTTGAACTTATAGAAATCAATGTATAAATGGAGATAATTGTCTCTCCTTCCGCAAACTGGTGTTCTTCATAACAACTTCAAATCAAGAGTTTAAGATATATTCCAATATGAACTTCAAATCAAGAGTTCAAGATAACATTCGGAGTTCTCCATAGCATTTCACTAATTCTAATGAACTCTTTTTCAATAAGTTCTTACAATTGCTCCTTCATTTGCATCCCAACTCATGACTCTTCATAAGTGTCATTCCATACGGAGCCTTAGATCTCGGAATGGAGTCGAGCTTAACCTTAGTGGAAAAATCCACATTTTGACGTATTGGGACTCCGAGGTATCTCGGGTTTCGTCTTTTCTCTGCCGTCACACAATGTAATAATTGACACAGCCTTGCCTTAACACTTGACGGGTGGTCATGATACCAAAGATCTACCCCGTTCTGTTGGGGTGACGTCCCTCGTACACGTGTATTGATCCATCTTTAGCTACAATGTTGACCGTCCTCTTTCAAAAATCCTTCATTCCCTGAACTCGATAGACTTACTCGACTCTTTTGACTTTTGGAGCCTCGGTTAAGTAATATGTCCCCTTAATCCCTCTTTTTCCCTTTTTGAAGGAATGGTGATAAGGACAATCTTCTAAGCTTTCTCACTGGTGTGCAACCAGAAGGGTCCAACTACAGGATTTAACAGTGCTTCCAATCAATTGACCTTATCTTCTTTGTTTTTCCATGACATCCAAACACATTGGGGGAGTTCTTCGTATTCTTCATACGCTTGTATCATTCCTTCAAGTAGGTAAAACGTCAACCCGACCATAAGGGTTCAAATCTTAATCCTTCATACACTCCCCCGGATATCTCAAGTCGACATCCGGCTTCACAACTTCGGTTTTCTCCACTCTTGTTGGTCACCTTGTGCATCTCTTGGTATTCCACGAATAGTCCCACAACGGTTCCAGCATACCATACTCCCTCCTTATGTATTCTTTCTTGTGCGACAACAATAGAAGCCTCATTTCCTTCTGGTCCCGTCTCGGAAAATCACCTCGTGTCTCGTTCCCGTGGAGATAGTTGCGGTCCTCCGTCTGAAGTCCAAAACAGCTTGATGGCGGTCTTTCCCATCTATCCCTAAGATGACTTCTATGTCATGCAACAAGTGCATGACATAGAAGTCGGCTACCCTAATACAGTTTCCCAAACGAATGGGACAACCGGGTACCTTTCGGGTACCACTAGCCATACCCCCATCGGGTAACCCTATAATGAAGGGTCTCTCCTCTACCGTAACTAAGGACAGCCTAGCAACAAATTCATCGATATAAAGAAGTGCATAGCATTTGTATGATATAATACCCTAAAAGGGAAGCCAAGAGTCCGAATATTACCTGTAGCTTCCGGCGCTGCAGGATCAACAGCGCTCCTCAACTCAGAAACCCTGGCTTGAGTGCCTCTAGACTCCTGGGTGCCTCCACCACGGCCTCTACCTCGGCCTTGTCCCTGGGCTGATCCCTGTGTATGAGTCTGGCTTTGACATCTCTGCTGAAAACCCTGAGCCGGAAACTGAGGCGGCCTTTTTCCCCCACCTGCCCCGCTAGTAGGCGAAGACCCCTATTGGGACGGCGCCCCGCCCTATCGGCAATAAAATGCCCTGTGACCGGTCTGACTACAAGAGAAACAAGTCACAAGAGGCTTCCTACAATCGGGCCTAAGATGTCCATGTCCTCCGTAGTTATAACACTGCCTCCATCTCTCTGACGTCGGAGTAGCAAGTGGGTAACTAGAGTGCCCTTGTCCTGAGGCTCTTGCTCCAATACTAGAAGGTCTCATCCTCTGTCGTTTATCCGGCCCTCCAGACTGAGTAGCTCTCCTAGGGCCCGGTCGGTCCCTCTTGTATGAAGAAGCTCGGTCCTGGTACTCCGTCAGGGAGGCACAACGAAATCCTGCAAGGTAAGCATGGGTGGACTCCCGCAATCTCCGTGAAAATAGACAAACGTGTTGGTCCGCCGGAGGTGCAAGGGGAACCAATCAAGCTAACTCCGCCCGAAACCGTCTAATCACCTCGATGACCGGGACGTCCTCGAATCCTACCTCCAAAAAGTCCTGGACTCGGTCTCTCCTCAGTGAATCCGGGCAAAAGGTCTACCGGACGAGGCTCAACAGTTGGTCCATCCTGGTCACACCTCCTCTAACTGTCCTCCACCAATACTGGGCCTGATCCCGAAATAGCGTCTGGACCACCTCGACCTGCCTCTCCTACGGGCAACGGATCGCCTCTAAAGCCGACTCCACATGGCCAATCCAGTGCTCGACCTCTAATCCTACGCTCCCATCAAAGTAGGGTACATGTTGCTGGTTGAAAGCCTTTAACCATGAATTAGGTCTTGGAGACCTCATCTCGCCTCTCATCCTAACATCATCCAAAACCGGCTCGGGTGCAACTACTACTGGTGCAACTAACTTTGGTGCAGCTCTAACCGGAGTCACCCTGTGTGAGACCTCAGTTGATCTCGATTGTGGAGGTACAGGTACTGGTGGTGCGGGAGGTGGTGCTCCCATCCTAAACGCCTCCTCAACTCGACATACATAGTCCTCAAACACATCAGCTCCAATAGATGCTCCCTCAGTCCTAGCAGATGGGGAACTACGCGCCCCGGACCTCACAATTGTCCTATCTTTAGTCTCGGGAATGATGCTCTCTGAGATGTCCTCTACGGAATCCTCAGCTGCTAGCGGATCCAAAAATGGTGGGTCCGCAATGGGGATACGTCCCCGAACTCTCGTGCCTGAAGGTCTCCCTACTCGTCCCAGTCTCGGAACAGTAGGAGGAGGAAGAGGGGGTCTACCCCTAGCGGGTCCTACGTATGTGGTAGCTCTCGTACATGCCATCTAATAGCGGTTTGCGTTTATTTATATATATATATATATATATATATATATATATATATATATATATATATATATATATATATATATATATATATATATATATATATAAACGTATGTAATACTTACAGTATCAAAAATCAAGGAAACTTACAAAAGCATAAAAAGATAAGCAAAAATCCAAGTATACAACCAAGGCATGCAAGCCCAATCATCCTAAGATCACATGCATATCTACGTACATACAAGTCCCAAAACATCCTAAGGCCATATATATATATATATATATATAAATAAATAAATACGTATATATAAATACGTATATATATATATATATATATATATATATAACTATGCAAATATATATATATATATATAATACATACATCAAGTCCAGAAATCTACGTCGCCGAGGTTTGCGTAAGGAGTGGTGGTCACGTACATTCTATCCCAATCCCGACTCATGCATAGGAATATTGAAAACGAAAAGTCAGAACCATCGGAGAACACGCTTATCGTGTAATCATGAGAACAATCTTAAACCGTCGGATGGTGAGTATTAAGGGTCGAGATTTAAAGTAGATATCATAATTAATAATAACTACGAATAATAATAATTAGGAATAATCCATTCAACCAACAATAGTTACGAATAATCCACTCAACCAACAATAACTACGAATAATACATTAAACGATATGACACCTTCGTAACAAAACTAACAATAATTACGAATCTGTTCTCATGATTACACGATAAGCCTGTTCACATATGATCTATACTCTCTCTCTCTCTCTCTCTATATATATATATATATATATATATATATATAACTATGCAAATATATATATACATATATATATATATATAAAATACATACATCAAGTCCAGAAATCTACGTCGCCGAGGTTTGTGATAACACGATTTATAGCTTAGGTTTAGGTAATCATTTGGATAGTTTTTCCGCTCATTCATGCATGGTTTAGCACTAGTCCACGACGTTTGCACCCAATTCATGTATTTTGTCGAGATAGACGTCTACACGGACTTTTGCATTGCTTTGTAGGTATTTTGGGAGATTTAGGAGCTTAATCGACACATTTGAGGGTCGTTCCTCGAGATGACACACCTTCGGACCCATTGGGATGCAAGTTAGGAGCTAAGGAGGCCACTTGGGACCATGTTGGTGCAAGCCATGCTCCAAATCGTGACTCAATGATCCAAAACAAGCTGAGGCACCTAAACCACGGTCACTGGCACTTCCACGGGCGTGGAATCTGACCGTGGTTTTTGCCAGACGGTTGTGACAGCTGTGCCACGATCTCATGGCCGACTCTTGCAAAGTTGTAGTATAAAAAGTGGTCCTGCAAGGCTGTGAGGGGTATCAAATTTCTGAACAAAAATCCACACTCTCTACCATACTCTCAACAAGAAGATTCTCTCAAGAGGAAGCTTGGAGAGGAGCAACCATTGGAGGAGGAGAAAAGCTCCATTGGAGAAGAAGAGAAGAACACACCATTGCTAGTCTTTGATAGGTTTTGTAGTGAAGATTATCGGAATCATTCTCTAGGGTTGTAAGAATCGATTAAACCTTCTTTTGAAGGGTTGTGAGTCTTCCTAATCTCATTTTCAGCTTGGTTTTACTTGATTCACTTGTTCATCTCTTTCTCTTCATTATCTTGCAAATGGAAGCCATGATTTTATGCTTGATGATTTCTATTGTGATGATGTATGTTGTAGGCTAAATAGATGCGTTTCTAGGGTAAGGGAAGGATGGTTATGGCTTGGACTATGATAGAATAGACTTAAATGTATACTTGGATGATTCGTTTGATTGAACCTAGTCACTGTTAGAATCCACGGTTTGTTCTAGACAAACCACGGCAGTGGACCTTGATGAACACTCCGTGATTTTGATGAATTTGCTTGTAATGATAAATCCAAGTGTTAGGTTGTTATAATGTTGAAATCCTAGTGTTTGTTGAGTTAAGTCTATCCTAGGGTAACCTAGTGTTAGCAACTAAGTGTTTAGAAGAGACCTACCCGGTGATTCTAGCTCTTAGATATCAAAGAGGACAAACTCTAGGTAGTAGTGAGCCTCACAAGCGGCTATTGGACTGAGTGTGATAGGATAGGTGTTTAGGACTTGCCTTTCCGAGACTTACCCGGTAAAGAGAGGTTAGATCCCTAGAATACCATCCGGTTTGTGTAGAATTCCGATCCTTAGGCTCTTTCAGACTTACCCGGTGATGAGACCTTAGGAGCGGACTAGTGGATCATGAGACCTACCCGGTGATTGATCCCAATCTAGAAATACTCACTCCCAACATACTATAGTTGGTCCAAGGAATGATTAGATAGCTTGAGTCCTATGCCATAACCGGAATTCCCGATCCCTAGAATCCGCTTTTCTCTCTTTGATTACTTATTTCGTAGTTGCTTGTTTACTTGATTTGTTAGCTTAGTTGATTGCTTATTTCGCATGACTTGTGATCTTTGATTGATCACCATAAAAACCAAACCAAAAACATTGAGATTTTCATTTCTTTATTCCTTTCTCTTTTCTTAAACCTAGATCTTCACTAAACTTAGTCACTAATCGATTCAATCTCACCTCAGTCTTTGTGTTCGACCTCGGAATACTATCCCTACTACAAAACGTCCCGTACACTGCGGGTTCGCTAGGAGTTAGGAGAAATATAACGAGTTATAAATTTAAAGCTTTTGTGTGCACACGTTCTTAGCGTAACAAGTTTTTGGCGCCGTTGTCGGGGACTAGGTCTAGATTGAGTCATTATTTGTGATTGTTTATAGTGTAGGTCTTTCTTGTTGCTTTTGATCTCTTTTTGGTTTGTGTCTTTGCTTTTCAGGACATCTCCATTCTTTAGGTGTATGCGAAGATCTCGTGGCAAGGATTTAGCTCCACTCGATCCCGAACCGGAGAAAACCCTTAGATCTAGATCCAAGAGCATTAGAAAAGGAAAAGAGATAGACGGAAGAGATCTCCAAGCTGAGTTGGATGAGGCTTTAGAGCAAATTAGGATAAGGGATGAAGCTTTGGAGAATGAAAGGAGACTTGCCAATGAGAGGCAAGAGGCCACTAGGAGGGAGATTGAAGAGATTAGGCAAGCTCTTGTGCAAAGAGAGCTTAATCGTCAACAACCTCCACCTCCACCACAACCGCAGCCGGCGGCGGTTAATATACGGGTTGTGCCCATTGCTATTGAAGAGCCACAAACATTAGGGAACGTATGGATCCGGCACAAAAAGCACACCGACCGGGTGTGAACTTAGGAGACCCCGCATCCTATGATTACGAGCTCCGCCCTCAATTTCTACAAATGATCCGGCATAATCAATTTGGAGGGATGGAAGGAGAGTCTCCTCATCAACATTTGATGAACTATGAGATCTTGATGGAGACTCTTAGACCGCCTAGATTGGAGAGCAACAACCATAAGCTTAGGGCTTTCTCCTTCTCACTTAAGGATAAAGCCTTAGCTTGGTATCAATCTATTCCACAAGGGCGAGTGAGTACTTGGGAGGAGATGACAACCGAGTTTTTGACTAAGTTCTTCCCACCTTCCAAGACTACCGAGTTAAGAGGGAAGATCAATGCCTTCGTGATGAAGGATAGAGAAAGTCTATTCAAGTCTTGGGAGAGGTTGAAAGACCTTCTCCTAGATTGTCCACACCATGGTATACCAAAAATTGAGCTATTGGAGATCTACTTCAAAGGACTTGATGAAGATAGCCAATTCAAGCTCCAATCTCTTTCCGGTGGGACTTTCATGGAAAAGCATGTGGATGAAGCTTGGGAGTTTGTAGAGAAACAAGCTTTAGTGATTGAGAAGTACTCCCATAGGAAGAGTGAAGGGAGAAAGGCGGGAGCATATGAGGTGAGTGAAGTCACCATGAGCAATTTCAAGCTTGACGCCATCAACAACGAGCTAAAGTCTTTGAGGGAGTTGTGTGCTACAACTTTGAAGAATCAAGCAACCCCTCAAGTGAAAGCAAATTTGTCTTCCAAGAAGGAAGATGTGAACTACATGGGAAGGGGCAACTACAATAACTATCAAGGCCCAAGGAACTTCAACAACAACCGGCAATTCAACAATTACCGGCCTAACCATAACCATCCTGGGTTTTCCTATTCTAACCCGGATGGAGCCTTGAACCCTCCCGTTTCCACAAGCACAACTCCACCACCAAAGGCTTCACAAGAACCTCCACCCGGATTTACTCAACCTCCAAAGGATAGAACCGAAATGATGTTTGAGCAATTGCTTGGAAGATTGAGTGGTCTTGAGAGCACGGTGTCTTCTATCTCCAAGGCTCAAAAGGTCTTGGAAGCACAAGTGTTCCAAAAGGCGGGTGAAGCTCATAGAGATCCGGAAAAGCTTCCCGGAAGAACCGAGGACAACCCAAGAGGTCAAGTGTTGGCCATCACAACAAGGAGTGGGTTGAGTATGAAGGATCCCTTACCTAAGGGAAGTGACAAGGGGAAGCAAGTGGTGATAGAGGAAGAGATATTGCAAGAAGATGGAGGCAAGAGCAAGAATGTTGAGCCAACATATGTGGCACCACCTCCATACAAGCCGCCACTACCATTCCCATAATCACGAGCAAGGGCTCACTTGGACAAACACTTTGGTAAATTCCTTGAACTTATGTCTAAATTGCATATTAACATTCCGTTCATGGATGCTATTTTAGGAATGCCGGCATATGGCAAGTTCTTGAAGGAAATACTCTCCAACAAGTGTTCCAAAAGGCGGGTGAAGCTCATAGAGATCCGGAAAAGCTTCCCGGAAGAACCGAGGACAACCCAAGAGGTCAAGTGTTGGCCATCACAACAAGGAGTGGGTTGAGTATGAAGGATCCCTTACCTAAGGGAAGTGACAAGGGGAAGCAAGTGGTGATAGAGGAAGAGATATTGCAAGAAGATGGAGGCAAGAGCAAGAATGTTGAGCCAACATATGTGGCACCACCTCCATACAAGCCGCCACTACCATTCCCACAATCACGAGCAAGGGCTCACTTGGACAAACACTTTGGTAAATTCCTTGAACTTATGTCTAAATTGCATATTAACATTCCGTTCATGGATGCTATTTTCGGAATGCCGGCATATGGCAAGTTCTTGAAGGAAATACTCTCCAACAAGAGGAAGTTGGAAGAGTATGGAGAAGTGAGGATGACGAAGAGGTCCTCGGAGTTGATTCGAACGATGAAGGAGGAGATGCCTCCTAATCTAAGAGATCCGGGATATTTTGTGTGCCAATCGGAGTGGGAGAAGTGAAGTATGAAGCTCTTTGTGATCTTAGGGCAAGTGTAAGCATCATACCGCTTGCACTTTGCAACAAGGTTGGGCTAGGTGAGCCAAAACCGGTCAAGATGACCCTCTACATGGCGGACCGTTCTATCACTCACCCGGTTGTAATCTTAGAAGACATACCGGTGCAACTCGGGAAGTTCTATGTGCCGATTGATTTTGTTGTCTTGGACATCCCGACAGATTATCCGGTTCCCATCATCTTAGGGAGACCTTTCTTGGCCACATCCAGATGTTTGGTGGATTGTAAAAATGGAATCCTCTCCTTCAACATTGGAGAAGAGAATATCAAGTTCAAGCTGTACACAATGATGAAATGGCCAACACTTGATGAGGATGCATTCAACATAGTCGAGCAAGAGGAGTCTAGAGAAGTTGTGAGCTCGATCTTGATCAAGGATCCCTTGGAGAAGGTTCTTAGCTTAAGTTTGATGGAGGAAGGTGTTGAGGAGGCTTGCAATGAAGAAATCAAGACCTTGGAAGCATTAGAAAAAGAGACAAGAGCTGAATTTGAAGTCCACGAGAGTATACTGAATTCCTGTAGGAACCACGGTCGTGAAGAGACTTCCACGGCCGTGGAACTCTCTAGGATGCTCCGAAAGGCAAGCTTTGCAAGGTCCACGGCCGTGGATGTGCCAGGATCCGTGGAGTTGCCCGTGGTTTCCCCAGAAGAAGCCCTTGTTGTCGATCAAGCTTCAAGGAGCTTTGGAAAGCCTTCATTTGCTTTGGAATCATCTCAACCAACGTTATTTGGATCGTCTCCGCTCGATAAAGGTCCTCCTAAACTTGAACTCAAACCCCTCCCCTCTCATTTGAAGTATGCTTTTCTTGGTGATAATTCTACATATCCGGTGATTGTAAATGCATGCTTGAATGATGATGAACTTGCTAGGTTGTTGCATGAGCTAAGATTGCATAGGAAAGCTATTGGCAATACTATTGATGATTTAGTTGGCATTAAGCCCTCTTTGTGCATGCATAAGATATTGATGGAAGATGGCCATAAACCCTCTATTGAACATCAAAGAAGATTGAATCCTATAATGAAAGAGGTAGTCAAGAAAGAGATCATTCAGTTGCTAGATACGGGAATCATCTACCCTATTTCGAATAGTAAGTGGGTTAGTCCCGTGCATGTGGTTCCTAAGAAGGGTGGGATGACCGTAGTGACTAATGAAAACAATGAACTAATCCCAACTAGGACGGTTACGGGATGGAGGATGTGTATTGACTATAGGAAGCTTAACATGGCCTCTAGGAAAGATCACTTCCCCCTTCCTTTCATTGACCAAATGCTAGAGAGATTAGCTCAACATTCTCACTTTTGCTACTTAGATGGCTATAGTGGATTCTTCCAAATCCCTATTCACCCCGATGACCAAGAGAAAACCACATTTACATGTCCATGGGGTACTTTTGCATATAGGAGAATGCCATTTGGGTTGTGTAATGCACCCGCCACCTTTCAAAGGTGTATGATGGCTATCTTTTCTGAGTACATTGAGAATATCATGGAAGTGTTTATGGATGACTTTTCTGTTTATGGATCTTCCTTTGATGATTTCTTAGCTAACTTGTCTCTAGTGCTTAAAAGATGTGAGGAGACTAATCTAGTCTTGAATTGGGAGAAATTCCACTTCATGGTAAGTGAAGGTATTGTGCTGGGACACTTGGTGTCCAACCGTGGCATTGAGGTTGATAGGGCCAAGATTGAAACGATAGAGAAGTTTCCACCACCTACCTCAGTGAAAGGGGTAAGGAGCTTTCTAGGGCATGCCGGTTTTTACCGGAGATTTATCAAAGATTTCTCTAAGATTTCTAAGCCTCTTACTAACCTACTAATGTAAGATGTTGAGTTTGTTTTCTCCAAGGATTGCCTTGAAGCTTTTTGTAGGTTGAAGAATGCTTTGATCTCCGCACCCATCATGCAACCTCCGGATTGGAGTTTACCGTTTGAGATCATGTGCGACACGAGTGATGTAGCCGTTGGGGCTGTTTTGGGGCAAAGGAAGGATGGGCGCACAGATGCCATTTATTATGCTAGCAAGATGCTAGATGATGCCCAACTCAATTATGCTACCACCGAGAAGGAGTTGTTGGCGGTGGTGTATGCATTTGAGAAGTTCCGCTCATATCTTGTTGGAGCGAAGGTCATAGTGTATACGGATCATGCTGCAATCCGTTATCTCCTTACAAAGAAGGACGCCAAGCCTAGGTTGATTCGGTGGATCCTTCTTCTTCAAGACTTTGATTTGGAAATCCGGGACAAGAAGGGGTCCGAAAACTCTGTGGCGGATCACCTTAGTAGACTCCCACCATTGGAGCTTGAGAGAGATGACATCCCGATTGATGACTCATTCCGGGATGAGCAATTGCAAATGGTGGAGGAGTGCTTGTTCCAAGTGTCTAGAGGAAGTGAGCCATGGTATGCCGACATTGTGAATTATCTTGTGTGTGAGGAAGTGCCTCCCGGTTTGTCATATGCCCAAAGGAAGAAGTTCTTCAAGGATGTGAGGCATTACTATTGGAGTGAGCCGCTTTTGTTCAAAAGAGGGCCGGATGGAGTTTTTAGAAGATGCATACCGGAGGATGAGGTGGAGAGTGTGATCCGCCATTGTCATTCCTTGCCATGTGGAGGGCATGCTAGCTCCCACAAGACATGTGCGAAGGTGTTGCAATCGGGCTTCTTTTGGCCAAGTTTGTTCAAGGATGTGCAAAGCTTTGTGGTAGCTTGTGATGCTTGCCAAAGGACGGGCAACATCTCAAGGAGGAATGAGATGCCCTTGAACAACATACAAGAGGTGGAGATATTTGATGTGTGGGGTGTGGACTTCATGGGGCCATTCCCCTCTTCGTGTGGCAACCTCTACATCTTATTGGCGGTGGACTATGTTTCGAGATGGGTAGAGGCAATCGCCTCTCCTACAAATGACGCCAAGGTTGTGGTGCGGTTCTTCAACTGAGTGATCTTTCCTAGGTTTGGAACACCAAGGGTGATCATAAGTGATGGAGGGAAGCACTTCACCAATAGGAACTTTGGGGCACTTTTGGCTAAGTATGGGGTGACTCATAAGGTGGCAACACCTTACCATCCCCAAACTAGTGGCCAAGTGGAGATCTCCAACCGGGAGATAAAGGCCATTCTTGAAAAGACGGTTTCAAGAACAAGAAAGGATTGGGCAATGAAGCTCGATGATGCTTTGTGGGCATATAGAACCGCTTTCAAGACACCAATTGGCACCACTCCTTACAAGCTAGTCTATGGCAAGTCTTGCCACCTTCCGGTAGAGATGGAGCATAGAGCATATTGGGCCATTAAGTGGCTAAATTTTGACCTCAAGGAGGCCGGAGAGAAGAGGTTGCTAGACATGAATGCTCTTGAGGAGATCCGGTTGGATGCTTATGAAAACGCCCGGATCTACAAGGAGAGGACCAAACGGTGGCATGACAAGCGCCTCATCCCGAAGGAATTGAGTGAAGGCGACCTTGTCCTTCTCTTCAACTCAAGGTTGCGGCTCTTCCCCGGAAAGCTAAAGTTGAGGTGGACCGGTCCCTATGTGGTGAAGAAGATATTTCCCCATGGAGCGGTAAAGATAGGAGGGGCGCATTGTGGAGACTTTAAGGTGAATGGGCACCGGTTGAAGAAGTATATCCCGGGAGCTCCGGTGGACATGATTGCCCCACTTCACCTTGAGTGAAACGCCCCCAAGTTTGGTCAAGCTAATGACCTTAAAGAAGCGTTTGATGGGAGGCAACCCATTGGTAACGTTTTCCCTTTTCGTTTTTGTTTTTATTTTTGATTTTTCTGTTTTTGTGTATTTGGTGTGCTTTGTGTGTGTGCTAGAGTCTTGGTAGCATGGAACCCTTGCATGGCATGTGGATGATGATGATGAGTCCCTCATAAATTATGGGTGGAGCGGACGCGGAACTTGGACGGCTAGCGGTGCCTAGTGCGGGTTCCGACGCCATAACGAACACTTTGAGCTCTCTACCATCGTTGATAGGATCATCCACCATCAATCCACTTGAGTAATCCCGAATACCAAAGCAAACCATTTTTACATTGTGAGAACCCTCTTTCACTCTTCTTTACTTGAATGCCACATTGGGCACAATGTGTTTGTAAGTATGGGGTGGGGTTTGCATGATCTTTTGCATGATTAGCATCTAGGATAGTTTAATATTGTCACATGTCTTGCATTATACATAGACATTTCGAAAATTCCAAAAAAATCAGAAAATTTAAAAAATTTTAGTGCTTCTAAGCTTGGGAATGATCCTTATGATGAAATTGTCTTGTGGATTGGCTATGAATGGCCTTATGTGTTAAATTGATGAATGCATATGTGGACTTAAAGTACTTATCTTGAATCCCATGAATGATTTGTGATCATGATGTTTGTCTTGATTGGATTGAGTATTGAAAGTCGAAATTACATGCTAGTTCTTGCACATCATTTAGGAATGAATGAGGCAATTCATCTTTCTCTACTTCTCATCTTGATCATGATATTTGAGCACCTCAATTGATATAAATTCTGACCTCTTTTGACCCATCCGGGAATAGGAGCATGTTAGTGTGTTGAGTGTGTGAAAAGCAAGTGTGGGGTGAGGATGTTGATGAAAGAATGTTATGAATGAAGTGCTGAATTTGTTGTGAAAGTGTAGACAAAAATATAGGTTTGGGGACGTTGGTTTAAATGACGAGTAACTCGGCACCATTCACATAATCAGGTGTTTGTACCTTGCCAAAGTCAAATAAACCGATAGTCCTAACGAGCTTTGGTATGTGTGCCCGGTGTGGATGCACCTCGAAAAATAGAAAAAGCCCGAGGACGGCTAATCACCAAGGTTTCGGCTTTTGTACACCAATGCCATTGTCTCAAAAATAAGTGAAAAAGAAAAGAAAACAAAGAAAGATGGAGAAAAATATACACTTGTGGGAAGTTGATCAAGGACAAGATTGTGGAGTTAGTTCCGTTCCCGGATTAGCATCACATAGCCTAGAAAAATCCCCACCTAATCACAACGTTTCTCGGCCTTTTACCTCACAAGCCCTTGTGACCTATTTGCATGTGTGTAAGACTTAGTAATCTAGATTGGATATGCTCTTGATCATCTTGACTTCTTCATTTTTACATTTAATGCATGCTTTTGAGTTAAGTATGATTGTCTTTCCGTGCCTTCATCGTTTTGATGCATGATTGCTTGTCCATTGCCATGAAACATAACTATGAGGTGATCCAATATTAGAAGTACAACTCCAAAAAGATTTTGTCATTTTTCTGCATGCATAAATCATGTCATCTCCTAGTCTATAGTTGGGACTTGCTCGGGGATGAGCAAACCTTAAGTATGGGGTATTTTTGATAACACGATTTATAGCTTAGGTTTAGGTAATCATTTGGATAGTTTTTCCGCTCATTCATGCATGGTTTAGCACTAGTCCACGACGTTTGCACCCAATTCATGTATTTTGTCGAGATAGACGTCTACACGGACTTTTGCATTGCTTTGTAGGTATTTTGGGAGATTTAGGAGCTTAATCGACACATTTGAGGGTCGTTCCTCGAGATGACACACCTTCGGACCCATTGGGATGCAAGTTAGGAGCTAAGGAGGACACTTGGGACCATGTTGGTGCAAGCCATGCACCAAATCGTGACTCAATGATCCAAAACAAGCTGAGGCACCTAAACCACGGTCATTGGCACTTCCACGGGCGTGGAATCTGACCGTTGTTTTTGCCAGACAGTTGTGACAGCTGAGCCACGATCTCATGGCCGACTCTTGCAAAGTTGTAGTATAAAAAGTGGTCTTGCAAGGCTGTGAGGGGTATCAAATTTCAGAACAAAAATCCACACTCTCTACCATACTCTCAACAAGAAGATTCTCTCAAGAGGAAGCTTGGAGAGGAGCTACCATTGGAGGAGGAGAAAAGCTCCATTGGAGAAGAAGAGAAGAACACACCATTGCTAGTCTTTGATAGGTTTTGTAGTGAAGATTATCGGAATCGTTCTCTAGGGTTGTAAGAATCGATTAAACCTTCTTTTGAAGGGTTGTGAGTCTTTTTAATCTCATTTTCAGCTTGGTTTTACTTGATTCACTTGTTCATCTCTTTCTCTTCATTATCTTGCAAATAGAAGCCATGATTTATGCTTGATGATTTCGATTGTGATGATGTATGTTGTAGGCTAAATAGATGCGATTCTAGAGTAAGGGAAGGATGGTTATGGCTTGGACTATGATAGAATAGAATTAAATGTATACTTGCATGACTCGTTTAATTGAACTAGTCACTGTTAGAATCCACGGTTTGTTCTAGACAAACCACGGCCGTGGACCTTGATGAACACTCCGTGATTTTGATGAATTTGCTTGTAATGATAAATCCAAGTGTTAGGTTGTTATAATGTTGAAATCCTAGTGTTTGTTGAGTTAAGTCTATCCTAGGGTAACCTAGTGTTAGCAACTAAGTATTTAGAAGAGACCTACCCGGTGATTCTAGCTCTTAGATATCAAAGATGACAAACTCTAGGTAGTAGTGAGCCTCACAAGCCGCTTTTGGACTGAGTGTGCTAGGATAGGTGTTTAGGACTTGCCTTTCTGAGACTTACCCGGTAAAGAGAGGTTAGATCCCTAGAATACCATCCGGTTTGTGTAGAATTCCGATCCTTAGGCTCTTTGAGACTTACCCGGTGATGAGACCTTAGGAGCGGACTAGTGGATCATGAGACCTACCCGGTGATTGATCCCAATCTAGAAATACTCACTCCCAACATACTATAGTTGGTCCAAGGAATGATTAGATAGCTTGAATCCTATGCCATAACCGGAATTCCCGATCCCTAGAATCCGTTTTTCTCTCTTTGATTACTTATTTCGTAGTTGCTTGTTTACTTGATTTGTTAGCTTAGTTGATTGCTTATTTCGCATTACTTGTGATCTTTGATTGATCACCATAAAAACCAAACCAAAAACATTGAGATTTTCATTTCTTTATTCCTTTCTCTTTTCTTAAACCTAGATCTTCACTAAACTTAGTCACTAATTGATTCAATCTCACCTCAGTCTTTGTGTTCGACCTCGGAATACTATCCCTACTACAAAACGTCCCGTACACTGCGGGTTCGCTAGGAGTTAGGAGAAATATAACGAGTTATAAATTTAAAGCTTTTGCATGCACACGTTCTTAGCGTAACAGTTTGCGTGAGGAGTGGTGGTCACATACATTCTATCCCAATCCCGACTCATGCATATGAATATTGAAAATAAAAAGTCAGAACCCTCGGGGTTCTATTTATTCCTCATTCGGCCTTTACAAGGTTGTGACTGCCATTCTTGTCAACCTAGGGCTCTGATATCACTTTTGTAACACCCCAAATCCGCGGGATATCGGGATGCTACGGGCGAGACCTCACAATGGGTCCCGACCCTTAGCCTGACAACAATCTCACTGGACCTTTCGAACATGGAACAAATAAAGGCGTAAAACTCAAATAGTTTATGATGTATGCGAGAAAAGAAAAGAAGGGATACAAGGTGGAAACTTAGTTGAGTCCTCAAAACGATGCAAAACAATATAGAGATCCAAAACCATACAACATAACATAATCCAACAAATACAGAGAAAACCCACAAACGTCCCCGTCCTATAATGTACGGAGACCCCTCGGCTGCCCACTCCTCCACCTCACTCGGCGGCATCCCTTACCTACAAGGCATCTACATAAACGGTTTAAAACCGCTAGCTCACATTCTAGGCATTATAAACATAATATGCCACAAACACACACATAAGAACACATAACACACAACATGCTCATATACATACACATCCGGTTCTTATTCTCTTTTTAGGTTATTCCATTTCTAATTCCATTCCTTTCAAGTGTGACACGAGAGTCTAATAACTCTCGTCTTTGTCCCCGTGTAACCAACAGGAATATGGCGGAGCTCCACCCGTATACCATGTGGAGAGGTGAAGAAGCCCGCCCGTGCACCATGTATGGCCTGGTCGCAGAGAACCTCCAAGTCTCCCTCGGGAGCTGGGCAGTGATGTCACAGCCACATAATAATAATATCAATGGGCCAAATATATATAGTCAAGAAATCCTAATTCGGTTTCATGAGCAAAAGAGATAGAATACACAGCACCATAATATATCTAAATAATGCATAAAATCGGCTAAGTAAGTCCGAGGACTTAGCTCGCCTCAAAGCTAAACGAAACCGATATCACTCTTCGAAGGAATATAACCAAAGCTTGTTCAAGACAAGCCACGATAATCAACAACTACTCACAAGCTAGAAGTCCTAAGAGTTCTAGTCCTATATCATCTTACTAGATCATACACTCTCATAATCTAGGATACACTCCTAGCCCTCATAAATTCACGAGATCTCAACTATAGCCCCAAGTGCTAGGATACTCTCATCCTAAACTCTGCAATCTCAACCAACATATAAATAAAACCTCAAGTCTCACAAAATCAACCACGAGGCTCACAATTGTATAACAACTCGAGATCAACACACCACGTGACATAGAACATCAATAACCTCAAACACTCACCTAACGAGCTTAATATTGTCACATGTCTTGCATTATACATAGACATTTCGAAAATTCCAAAAAAATCAGAAAATTTAAAAAATTTTAGTGCTTCTAAGCTTGGGAATGATCCTTATGATGAAATTGTCTTGTGGATTGGCTATGGACGGCCTTATGTGTTAAATTGATGAATGCATATGTGGACTTGAAGTACTTATCTTGAATCCCATGAATGATTTGTGATCATGATGTTTGTCTTGATTGGATTGAGTATTGAAAGTCGAAATTACATGCTAGTTCTTGCACATCATTTAGGAATGAATGAGGCAATTCATCTTTCTCTACTTCTCATCTTGATCATGATATTTGAGCACCTCAATTGATATAAATTCTGACCTCTTTTGACCCATCCGGGAATAGGAGCATGTTAGTGTGTTGAGTGTGTGAAAAGCAAGTGTGGGGTGAGGATGTTGATGAAAGAATGTTATGAATGAAGTGCTGAATTTGTTGTGAAAGTGTAGACAAAAATATAGGTTTGGGGACGTTGGTTTAAATGACGAGTAACTCGGCACCATTCACATAATCAGGTGTTTGTACCTTGCCAAAGTCAAATAAACCGATAGTCCTAACGAGCTTTGGTATGTGTGCCCGGTGTGGATGCACCTCGAAAAATAGAAAAAGCCCGAGGACGGCTAATCACCAAGGTTTCGGCTTTTGTACACCAATGCCATTGTCTCAAAAATAAGTGAAAAAGAAAAGAAAACAAAGAAAGATGGAGAAAAATATACACTTGTGGGAAGTTGATCAAGGACAAGATTGTGGAGTTAGTTCCGTTCCCGGATTAGCATCACATAGCCTAGAAAAATCCCCACCTAATCACAACGTTTCTCGGCCTTTTACCTCACAAGCCCTTGTGACCTATTTGCATGTGTGTAAGACTTAGTAATCTAGATTAGATATGCTCTTGATCATCTTGACTTCTTCATTTTTACATTTCATGCATGCTTTTGAGTTAAGTATGATTGTCTTTCCGTGCCTTCATCGTTTCGATGCATGATTGCTTGTCCATTGTCATGAAACATGACTATGAGGTGATCCAATATTAGAAGTACAACTCCAAAAAGATTTTGTCATTTTTCTGCATGCATAAATCATGTCATCTCCTAGTCTATAGTTGGGACTTGCTCGGGGACGAGTAAACCTTAAGTATGGGGTATTTTTGATAACACGATTTATAGCTTAGGTTTAGGTAATCATTTGGATAGTTTTTCCGCTCATTCATGCATGGTTTAGCACTAGTCCACGACGTTTGCACCCAATTCATGTATTTTGTCGAGATAGACGTCTACACGGACTTTTGCATTGCTTTGTAGGTATTTTGGGAGATTTAGGAGCTTAATCGACACATTTGAGGGTCGTTCCTCGAGATGACACACCTTCGGACCCATTGGGATGCAAGTTAGGAGCTAAGGAGGACACTTGGGACCATGTTGGTGCAAGCCATGCACCAAATCGTGACTCAATGATCCAAAACAAGCTGAGGCACCTAAACCACGGTCACTGGCACTTCCACGGGCATGGAATCTGACCGTGGTTTTTGCCAGACGGTTGTGACAGCTGTGCCACGATCTCATGGCCGACTCTTGCAAAGTTGTAGTATAAAAAGTGGTCCTGCAAGGCTGTGAGGGGTATCAAATTTCAGAACAAAAATCCACACTCTCTACCATACTTTCAACAAGAAGATTCTCTCAAGAGGAAGCTTGGAGAGGAGCTACCATTGGAGGAGGAGAAAAGCTCCATTGGAGAAGAAGAGAAGAACACACCATTGCTAGTCTTTGATAGGTTTTGTAGTGAAGATTATCGGAATCGTTCTCTAGGGTTGTAAGAATCGATTAAACCTTCTTTTGAAGGGTTGTGAGTCTTCCTAATCTCATTTTCAGCTTGGTTTTACTTGATTCACTTGTTCATCTCTTTCTCTTCATTATCTTCCAAATGGATGCCATGATTTTATGCTTGATGATTTTGATTGTGATGATGTATGTTGTAGGCTAAATAGATGCGATTCTAGGGTAAGGGAAGGATGGTTATGGCTTGGACTATGATAGAATAGACTTAAATGTATACTTGGATGATTCGTTTGATTGAACCTAGTCACTGTTAGAATCCACGGTTTGTTCTAGACAAACAACGGCCGTGGACCTTGATGAACACTCCGTGATTTTGATGAATTTGCTTGTAATGATAAATCCAAGTGTTAGGTTGTTATAATGTTGAAATCCTAGTGTTTGTTGAGTTAAGTCTATCCTAGGGTAACCTAGTGTTAGCAACTAAGTGTTTAGAAGAGACCTACCCGGTGATTCTAGCTCTTAGATATCAAAGATGACACACTCTAGGTAGTAGTGAGCCTCACAAGCCGCTATTGGACTGAGTGTGCTAGGATAGGTGTTTAGGACTTGCCTTTCCGAGACTTACCCGGTAAAGAGAGGTTAGATCCCTAGAATACCATCCGGTTTGTGTAGGATTCCGATCCTTAGGCTCTTTGAGACTTACCCGGTGATGAGACCTTAGGAGCGGACTAGTGGATCATGAGACCTACCCGGTGATTGATCCCAATCTAGAAATACTCACTCCCAACATACTATAGTTGGTCCAAGGAATGATTAGATAGCTTAAGTCCTATGCCATAACCGGAATTCTCGATCCCTAGAATCCGCTTTTCTCTCTTTGATTACTTATTTCGTAGTTGCTTGTTTACTTGATTTGTTAGCTTAGTTGATTGCTTATTTCGCATGACTTGTGATCTTTGATTGATCACCATAAAAACCAAACCAAAAACATTGAGATTTTCATTTCTTTATTCGTTTCTCTTTTCTTAAACCTAGATCTTCACTAAACTTAGTCACTAATCGATTCAATCTCACATCAGTCTTTGTGTTCGACCTCGGAATACTATCCCTACTACAAAACGTCCCGTACACTGCGGGTTCGCTAGGAGTTAGGAGAAATATAACGAGTTATAAATTTAAAGCTTTTGCGTGCACACGTTCTTAGCGTAACAGTCTGCGTGAGGAGTTGTGGTCACATACATTCTATCCCAATCCCGACTCATGCATATGAATATTGAAAATAAAAAGTCAGAACCCTCGGGGTTCTATTTATTTCTCATTCGGCCTTTACAAGGTTGTGACTGCCATTCTTGTCAACCTAGGGCTCTGATACCACTTTTGTAACACCCCAAATCCGCGGGATATCGGGATGCTACGGGCGAGACCTCACAATGGGTCCCGACCCTTAGCCTGACAACAATCTCACTGGACCTTTCGAACATGGAACAAATAAAGGCGTAAATATGGCGGAGCTGGGCAGTGATGTCACAGCCACATAATAATAACTCTCGTCTTTGTCCCCGTGTAACCAACAGGAATATGGCGGAGCTCCACCCGTATACCATGTGGAGAGGTGAAGAAGCCCGCCCGTGCACCATGTATGGCCTGGTCGGAGAGAACCTCCAAGTCTCCCTCGGGAGCTGGGCTGTGATGTCACAGCCACATAATAATAATATCAATGGGCCAAATATATATAGTCAAGAAATCCTATTCCGGTTTCAGGAGCAAAAGAGATAGAATACACAGCACCATAATGTATCCAAATAATGCATAAAATCGGCTAAGTAAGTCCGAGGACTTAGCTCGCCTCATAGCTAAACGAAACCGATATCACTCTTCGAAGGAATATAACCAAAGCTTGTTCAAGACAAGCCACGATAATCAACAACTACTCACAAGCTAGAAGTCCTAAGAGTTCTAGTCCTATATCATCTTACTAGGTCATACACTCTCATAATCTAGGATACACTCCTAGCCCTCATAAATTCACGAGATCTCAACTATAGCCCCAAGTTCTAGGATACTCTCATCCTAAACTCTGCAATCTCAACCAACATATAAATAAAACCTCAAATCTCACAAAATCAACCACGAGGCTCACAATTGTATAACAACTCGAGATCAACACACCACGTGACATAGAACATCAATAACCTCAAACACTCACTTAAAGGTTCCAAGCCACTACTTGGCATTTGCCCTAAGTTATGCTAAATCCAACCTAGCATGATTCTACCACTATACATAACTAGATCGAGGAAGAAGTTCCTCACACACGATCTATAACACCCCAAATTCTGAGAACTCGGGGAGCTACTGGTTAGGACCTCACAATGGGTCCCGACCTTAGTTTGACAACAATTTAACTTGGATCTTACAACAAGGCACAATAGTATTTAAATCATTTGAAAACTTTAAACAATATATACATGAAGAATATGTATCAGCCTTACAAAGCAAAGGTACTAAAATGACACATAAAAAGAACAAAAGACATCCCGTCCCCAACTAAATAAGTACGTGGACCCGGCTGACCATTCCCTTCGGATCTCTCTACAACTGTTTCAACCTGCAAGACATCTACAAGCGGTATAAAACCATTAGCTAACATTCTATGCATAAGTATAAAGGTAAAAGCACAAACACACAACATACACAATCAACATGCAATACTCAATCCTTTTATTATCTTTAATTAGGTGATAGGTTATTACTAATGATACTTATTTTGTGACACGAGGGATTCCCAAACCTCGCCCCTGTCCCCGTTTAACAACACGGAATGGTACTAATGCATCTGACCGTCTACCGGACTGGGCTGGTCGCAGGGAACCTCCTAGACTCTCGTAAGAGCTAGGCAGATGATGTCACGACCCGTTATCATACACTTGGGTCAATTACGTAAATAATAAAGTCGGCCTAATCCGGTTTCGTTGTTTATCATAACTAACAAACACCACTCATACACATTACACTCATACAAGAAGCCAGCTAAGTAAGTCCGTGGACTTACCTGAATCAGATCTCGACTCTCTTAAATCACAACTCAATTTGTAACTGTATAACTCGGTTGCCTGTCAAAGGAGGCAAGTGTGTCACCACACTTTCTTGGTAATTAGAAGTCTAAGACTTCTAAGGTAGTAAGTCCTATTAGAACAGAATTTAATACAATAACAATTTATGGTAAAATGACTATTTTACCCTTGGTCCCGAAACTTCCAAAAATTCCATAATTCAACTCTAAACTTCTATTTGAGACTAACAAGTCATATTCTAACTCCTAAAGATGATTTTGGTTACAAACTGGCAACTTACCCATTTTTCCTATTTTTCGAAAGATCGTTAAGGTCCAACTTCGGCATCAAATAAGAAATTCGAATAAACTTATAAAAATTCCGAAATAATTCCCTAGATCATCTATGATATCCCATCTACTCATAGGAGAAAGAATTTCTTAAAACTGTTAAAGCATCACTTCTACAAAAATTTCTAAAGTTGGTCACAACACTTAACAAAAAGCACACCGTCTTAACTTTGAAAAATCATAACTCCTAAACTACTCGCTGGATTTATCCCAAAATTTGATATGTTCTACTATAAAATCTTATCTATTATATATCCAAAATTCAGCCGCAAAGAAGATCAAAATCCTATTTAAAACTATCTCACAAAACCGAATTTCAGCACAACAGAAAAACTGCTTACAACTCAATCTTTGAAAAATCATAAATCCCAAACCACTAGCTGGATGCCTCTCAAATTTTAATATGTTCTACAACAATATGTCAACTATATCATATCCAAAATTCAAGCCCAACAGAGATCAAGAGCTTATACAAAACCATCTCACAAAACAACATCACTTGCTGTTTTCCCCAACACTCAGCACATATATAAAAACTGCATGAGGCGTCAACTTTGGAACACAATAACTCTCAAACCGTAACTCCGATTCTTCCCAAATTTTAACACGGTAAAATATGTATATCTATCTATGATCTATCAAAATTTCAACGGTGTATCTTCACTGTAACTCCTTAACATTGGTCGACAAGATGGGCAGTTTCTAACTTCAAAACTGAAGGAAAAAGAGATGTATTTACAGCAGTCCTTGTTTCTACCATTTTGTCAATACATTTCAGCCACTCCAGCCCTAACCTATACATAACCATACTTGCACGGAGGAGGGTAAAACCAAGCTGTTGAATTAATGTCCAAAGGTGATTTCGTTTTACAATTGTACTCAACAGTAAGTACAAATCTCAAAGGTTCAAAATCCCACTGTTTATGTTCCCTGGATTTAGCCCACTCCCTTACCCGGTTCAGAACCTTGTAACCACAGCAGTCTCAGCACCACCATGGTCACATCTACTCTAATGATCCATCCTAACCGAAATCTCCCTATCACACAAAGCTATAACACTTACAGCTATATACAAAAGTTGTACAACCTAAAACAAAAGGAGAGATTGGTGAGTCTTACCACTGAATTTGCAAGTGTTGAAGAGAGATGAGAGGGATCGATTGATTGCTCGGTCTGTGTGTTTGAAACGGAAGGAAGTTCCAGCCCTCTGCACGCTATGGGTTTCGTTCAGCAGTGATATGGTAAGTTCACCAGTGAGATGGTAAGTTCAGCAGCGTGACTTAGCGGAAGGAAGGAGTGTAAGGGAAGGAGAGATTTACCTTGCTGTCACTCCGGTTGCAAACGAAGGAAGGATGGGCACCGTAGGTGTAGTGTGTAACGTGTCTTCCGAGGGTGTGTAGGCTGGTGTAGTCGATGGTTGGTTGCAAGACTCACGCTGGCATACCAGGGTGTGCGGGAATGGAGGAAACTCGAGCAGTTGGCGAGAGATCTGGGCCAGATCTTGTTGGGCAGGGAAGACGATCGAAGCTTGTACCTAGACGCGACTGCGGAAGGAGGGAGCTGCTTCTGTAACCGTATTGAAGAAGGAAGGAGGAAGGTCAGACGTAAGGCGTGAAATCTAGCGTGAAGTTGGCTTGCATCAATGGCAGTGTTGGATCGATCTTCCTGGGCTGACGCTGGGCATATTGGATCAAAGGAGGAACAACTATCAACAGGCTTCTTGGGTGGGTTGTTCACTTACAAGCAGTCCGGAAATGGGTCAGAAGCCAAGGAATGAAACGGGGTGGGCTGAGACAACATGGGCCAAGGCTGATGCGACCGGGCTGGCTGGAGGTGTACAGAAATTGGGCTGAAACAATCTGGCATGAAGAGGTGAGCTGAATTTGTAAAAAGCAAAGGTGGGTTGGGTTGTCAAAACTCGTCATAACTCGTCATGGCTTTGTCAGGCCCATGCATGACTTCGTCACAGAGTTGTCGGGCTTCGTCATGACCTCCTCTCAGCTCTGTCATGGTCTCGTCACAGCTTTGTCACAGTCTCGTCTCAGCCTTGTCATGATCTCGTCTAAAGTCGTCGTTGAGGATTAATTATAAGAATTAGGGTTTGATATAATTCTATCATTTTATGTGAATTAAATTCTACATAAAATGATAAATAATTATAAGAATTAGGGTTTGATATAATTCTATCATTTTATGTGAATTAAATTCTACATAAAATGATAAATAATTATAAGAATTAGGGTTTGATATAGTTCTATCATTTTATGTGAATTAAATTCTACATAAAATGATAAAGTTTGTGAAGAAAGAAATACTAGATAGTATGGTAACCGTCAACGGCTCGAAGTCCGAATTGATTCGGAATTGAACGGAATAAAAATTCCGGATATTACATCAGTACCCCCTTAAAATAAGTTCCGTCCCGAAACTTAGAACAAGGTACTTAATTAAACGACTTCCATAAATAAACTGGTATGTCCTAGTCTCACTACATTTTTATTCGTTTCCTAAAATTCTCGAACCCTATCAATGCGGTTGTTACATCAGATCCCTCTCAAAATAAGTTTCGTCCCGAAACTTAGGGTAAGACAATCTTGATCGGCCTTTAGGGCACCAAATGGGTGTATTTGATCACTACACAAAAGTCTCGTCGTTTCCACATCTAGGTTTTCCGCACCTCAAGATTACCAAAAATACACATCACTAACTAAACACTCAATCATGAAATAAGCAAGCAGTCAAACAATATCACACATCCAATGTCAAGCCCTAACTCGTCACTCTCGAGGTTACAACTATCACTACATAGGTCTTTGAAAGGTTACGTCTCTTACTATCTCCAGTATCTTAGGTAGCCTTATCAGCTTTTCATAAACTACTAAATCTTAAAATTTTCAGGTATTTAGATCACAAGCGCCTGCTATCACGTTCTAGAGTGGTTACCGGATATCTCACCGGTATCATCCGGCTTAACTGTATGTTCCTCTAATATGATAACCTAACCCGTGTCTGGTAGGTATCTCTCCACTGAAATTCTCAAACTCAGTTCCCAAACTTAGTCTCCGTGGAAAACTAAAGCTACCCTCTCCAATAAGGTGAGAAATACTAGTCCATCAGTCACTTTTAAACCGCTTTAAAAGTTCCAATAGTCATCCTCTGTGTTCACTTGGCGTTATAATACTATTTATAGATCTATAATATATCGTTAGCTCAACCTTAGGCTTCTCAGGCATTTTCCAAGATCTTAAGTGACCCAGAACATGTCCGGAATGACGGTATTAGACACAAAGTGATCTCCTATCACCATAATTGATCATAACTACTCAATAATTGTTAGCATACCATCAGCAGTGCACTCTTTTATCCACCATGGTAACCAGCCCGATAGTAACCCTCTAACTCAAAACGCAACTCGGATCCGTTCCGATATAACATTACACGTAAAATTTGCTCCGAGATTATGCTTTCCTTAAGAACGGTTACTGGATTGTAAGTATACTCCTGTCGCTCCTCTTTCTTATATATCTTTGACTCAGACTAGTAGTTACTCACTTTGAGCTTTCTAGTGCAGACCATGCACAATACTTCTATTACATCGTTAATTCTTCTCTCAATCCATCAAGAAAACTCGCTCTAACGTACTCCGTTACGTATTGGATTCCGAACTAGTTATCTGCCAACATGTGACAAGCCGTCATCATTCACTTGAATCCTTAATAGGGTACTAATCTCCTTCTATAACCTCTTACATGCACATACTTTCCTGTCTACCTTGATGGTGATACAGCTCCCATACAATATTTTCAATCACTCCGCGTAACCTATCTCATGTTCCTTCCAAGCGAAATGCATTTCACAAACTATCATCATCTTAAACTCGACACGTCGTTTTTCTGTACCATTGCTTCCAACTTTGTGGTTTAGGACCCACCACGCTTTCGTTGCGCTACTCTGATAATTCTGTTGTCACTCATTAATCATAAGGACATTTTCTATGAGTCCCAAGTGATTAACCTCAAACTCTTTCTTCCAATTATACCATAAGTCCTAATCGGATGAAGTACCAAGGACCTTACTTAATTGCCTTAATGAAACAAAATAATGATTGGGGAACAACTTCTTCCGTTTACTTTCTTAATTCTCTTAGCACGGATCCAAACTAACAGACTCGACCGGAGTTTGATCTTAACCACCCAAGAAGTAACCCTTAAAACGTTTCTCTTTATCCTTCTTTAGTTCGTCTTATCTTTCGGTGCATATCACCTACTAGTATTAAACTTTTGGTCCACATCACCTACTAGATTAATCCTTTTATCCTTCTTTGGTTCGTTCCACCTTCCACCCTTCCGCTTCTTATGGGCTAACTCCATTTTTCTAGTCCGATTATGTCATTCATCTGGCATAAATAGTCGTTTCAAGTTTCCACGATAGCTTGCAAGCGTCTTTGAAATTCATATGGCCGTAATGATCATCCACTTGCAGTTCCTTTTGCATGGATCATCTGTGTTAATGGCTTAGGTCCCGTGATAATTGGGGTTACCCTGGACTCTCGAGTCTAGCAAGGCTGTTCTCCCATACAGATTTCTTCACTGGAGTTAGTGGCAATATCGCCTTCATGAAACTCCGTTGACCCTGCTACAGGTTCCATTCTTTGGATACTGGCGTCGCGTTTTCTTTCAAACTTCTATTATCTCTGAGGGGGTAAAAACCTCCCCACACTTGTGGGGTCTGCCTTTTCGCTTTTACACTCAATTGTAGGTCTTCATTCTATGTACCTCAGATCCACATATCTAGGTTGACACCCTAACTCTTCTGGTCTCTTATGCCCATATTTGCCTATGGGCATCCGCCTCGATTGTAACGCCCTTTATTCCGCAAATCTTGGTTGTACTCCGTTCCTCTTGGTACTTGCTCCAATATTGTTATCTCTAATCTGCGCTCTTGTCGTCTCTTGCATGGTTCTTCTAATTCCGTCTCTCGGCTTCGTATGCCTGCTTTCCTTGTACGACCTTCTATTCCTTCTAACTGACTGACTCAATATTTTCTTCCTCCTTTGATTGTGCATGTGATAAAAATTATCTTCACAACTCTACTTCTTTTCTCACTTGTTCTTTGGATGATTGGTAAGGATCACCAAGTGGCCTACCCGAGTATAATACTCAATTCAAGGTCCGATTCCATTGCCTCGTGTTGGAGATTCGTCAAGTCCGCAGTTGATTTATCATGAGGTGATAACCGCTTCGTGATATCACGACTAAATGATATAAAATATCCTTTAGGATACTAACAAGCTAAGCAAACACATGTGTATAACATATAATCATAACATCATAAAAAGTCTATAAGCTAACTCCTATCGATCCAAGTTGTAGAGATCCACGGAGAGCGATGGTGGTCCAACGTACTACTATCCCAACAACCCGACTATGCGTGTGTGTAAAAATAGAAATCCGTTTTGAAAATTTTAGACCCCTTTCGGGTTCTAGTTATTTTATACATTTGGTCTTTCAGAAGATTTCAAGTGCCATTGTTGCCAACCCAGAGTTCTGATACCATATTGTAACACCCCAAATTCTGAGAACTCGGGGAGCTACTGGTTAGGACCTCACAATGGGTCCCGACCTTAGTTTGACAACAATTTAACTTGGATCTTACAACAAGGCACAAAAGTATTTAAATCATTTGAAAACTTTAAACAATATATACATGAAGAATATGTATCAGCCTTACAAAGCAAAGGTACTAAAACGACACATAAGAAGAACAAAAGACATCTCGTCCCCAACTAAATAAGTACGTGGACCCGGCTGACCATTCCCTTCGGATCTCTCTACAACTGTTTTAACCTGCAAGACATCTACAAGCGGTATAAAACCGTTAGCTAACATTCTATGCATAAGTATAAAGGTAAAAGCACAAACACACAACATACACAATCAACATGCAACACTCAATCCTTTTATTATCTTTAATTAGGTGATAGGTTATTACTAATGATACTTATTTTGTGACACGAGGGATTCCCAAACCTCGCCCCTATTCCCGTTTACCAACGCGGAATGGTACTAATGCATCTGACCGTCTACCGGACTGGGTTGGTCGCAGGGAACCTCCTAGACTCTCGCAAGAGCTAGGTAGATGATGTCACGACCCGTTATCATACACTTGGGTCAATTACGTAAATAATAAAGTCGGCCTAATCCGGTTTCGTTGTTTATCATAACTAACAAACACCACTCATACACATTACACTCATACAAGAAGCCAGCTAAGTAAGTCCGTGGACTTACCTGAATCAGATCTCGACTCTCTTAAATCACAACTCAATTTGTAACTGTATAACTCGGTTGCCTGTCAAAGGAGGCAAGTGTGTCACCACACTTTCTTGGTAATTAGAAGTCTAAGACTTCTAAGGTAGTAAGTCCTATTAGAACAGAATTTAATACAATAACAATTTATGGTAAAATGACTATTTTACCCTTGGTCCCGAAACTTCCAAAAATTCCATAATTCAACTCTAAACTTCTATTTGAGACTAACAAGTCATATTCTAACTCCTAAAGATGATTTTGGTTACAAACTGGCAACTTACCCATTTTTCCTATTTTTCGAAAGATCGTTAAGGTCCAACTTCGGCATCAAATAAGAAATTCGAATAAACTTATAAAAATTCCGAAATAATTCCCTAGATCATCTATGATATCCCATCTACTCATAGGAGAAAGAATTTCTTAAAACTGTTAAAGCATCACTTCTACAAAAATTTCTAAAGTTGGTCACAACACTTAACAAACAGCCCACCGTCTTAACTTTGAAAAATCATAACTCCTAAACTACTCGTTGGATTTATCCCAAAATTTGATATGTTCTACTATAAAATCTTATCTATAATATATCCAAAATTCAGCCGCGAAAAAGATCAAAATCTTATTTAAAACTATCTCACAAAACCGAATTTCAGCACAACAGAAAAACTGCTTACAACTCAATCTTTGAAAAATCATAAATCCCAAACCACTAGCTGGATGCCTCTCAAATTTTAATATGTTCTACAACAATATGTCAACTATATCATATCCAAAATTCAAGCCCAACAGAGATCAAGAGCTTATACAAAACCAACTACTCGAGTTTCCTCCATTCCCACACACCTTTGTCGAAAGATCATGTGGGAATGGAGGAAACTCGAGCAGTTGGTGAAAGATCTGGGCCAGATCTTGTTGGGCAGGGAAGACGATCGAAGCTTGTACCTAGACGCGACTGCGGAAGGAGGGAGTTGCTTCTGTAACCGTATTGAAGAAGGAAGGAGGAAGGTCAGACGTAAGGCGTGAAATCTGGCGTGAAGTTGGCTTGCATCAACGGCAGTGTTGGATCGATCTTCCTGGGCTGACAATGGGCATATTGGATCAAAGGAGGAACAACTATCAGCAGGCTTCTTGGGTGGGCTGGTCACATACAAGCAGTCCGGAAATGGGTCAGAAGCCAAGGAGTGAAACGGGGTGGGCTGAGACAACATGGGCCAAGGCTGATGCGAACCGGGCTGGCTGGAGGTGTACAGAAATTGGGCTGAAGCAATCTGGCATGAAGAGGTGAGCTGAATTTGTAAAAAGCAAAGGTGGGTTGGGTTGTCAAAACTCGTCATAACTCGTCATGGCTTTGTCAGGCCCATGCATGACTTCGTCACAGAGTTGTCGGGCTTGTCATGACCTCGTCTCAGCTTTGTCATGGTCTCGTCACAGCTTTGTCACAGTCTCGTCTCAGCCTTGTCATGATCTCGTCTAAAGTCGTCGTTGAGGATTAATTATAAGAATTCGGGTTTGATATAATTCTATCATTTTATGTGAATTAAATTCTACATAAAAGGATAAATAATTTTAAGAATTAGGGTTTGATATAATTCTATCAATTTATGTGAATTAAATTCTACATAAAATGATAAATAATTTTAAGAATTAGGGTTTGATATAATTCTATCATTTTATGTGAATTAAATTCTACATAAAATGATAAAGTTTGTGAAGAAAGAAATACTAGATAGTATGGTAACCGTCAACGGCTCGAAGTCCGAATT
The DNA here is from genome assembly GCA_033239125.1 of Fagopyrum homotropicum. Classification (NCBI taxonomy): domain Eukaryota; kingdom Viridiplantae; phylum Streptophyta; class Magnoliopsida; order Caryophyllales; family Polygonaceae; genus Fagopyrum; species Fagopyrum homotropicum. The sequence continues at coordinate 70,386,021 of BSWB01000005.1, forward strand.
GATTCGGAATTAAACGGAATAAAAATTCCGGATATTACACGATCCAAGATTGAAGATGATCTACGGACGTCGAGATTGGATTCGTTAGTCTATAACGGCCGCTTCCGGACATAAACCAAAGTTAAGGAAATTTAGCTTGTATGCTAAATTTGAACGGAATATAACGTGTAATATTCTAAGGAAAATCCGCTTTGGAAACGAGGTTAAAAACCCGCAAAACATTTCCCGGAGTGACTTATACCATTTTATAAACATGGGTCAAAATCCGAAATCAACTTTTCCGGGAAACTATGAAACTCACCAAACTCGGCCATATTTCCGAAATACTCTTTGGGTCAAAACTATGTTTTTAGACAAGGGCAAAAACCGCAAATTTCCTGAAAATAGGGCCAAGACTGCAATAAAACAATTTGGGTCCATTTATGTAATTAATTCTGCACGAGGGTATATTATTCACATCTAAAAACTGGGTCTAAAACTGTAAATACAAAAGTGTGGGCACAATCTGTAATATACACAAATAAGGGGGCCAAAATGAAATTTGGCTAAAAGCCTTCTTCAACCTATCGACAGCAGCACAGGAAGAAAGGGGGAGGCTCTTGGCGGTTCGCGCAGGCGGAGGAGGGAATAAGGCCGGCGGCAGTGCAGGCGGGCGGCTCCACTAGCAACATCTCCGGCAGCAGAGCGGGAGGCGGTGGCTCCAACTCTTCCGACGGTTACTGCACAGAACAGAGGGGAGCCGGCCGGCATTAGACAAAGAGAATGAGAAAGGGAGGAAAAGAGAGGGAGGAGTGGCGGCGACTCACTTCGCCGGCATTCGAGGTGGCTTGAGGCGGAGGAATAGGCGGTTGAAGCGCTCCCGGCAGATCCAGTGGCGGCGTTTGGTTGCTATCGCACAGATCCGGAGGAAAGAAGAGAATAGAGTGAAGGAGGTGAGTTGAGAGAAATAGTGAGAGGTTGAGAGAAGAGTGCGATAGGAAGGGACATAGTATAAGGCAGAGAAAGGAAGGAGTGAATGGTCGAACTACAGGCTAGGGTAGGGGACGGCCGGATCGCAGTTTGGAGACGGGGAAAACGAGAAGACGCTGGCGTGGGGTGAAGGGTCGACCTTCCTTTGCTGAGTGTAACTCCAAACGTAGGGAGGGGGAACAAGAAATAGAAAAGAAAAGAAGCAAAAAGGAGAAAAAGGGGGGGAAAAAGAAATAAATAAGTATAAAGGAGTGTATTAACAACAATGAACTCGATTAAACATTCGAAACGGGATCCCCGAATCGGGAAAACTTTTCCGAATAAAAATAAAATACGGAAATACGTATATGTATACCAAAACAATAAAATACCCATGAAGTTATTTTTATATCGAATAATATTTTTAAATAACAATCAAAAGAAATCTCGTGCTACAAACGAATCGAAAGTAGGGAGAAAATAAAACTCGGAACGCATCCAAAAGAACGGGGCATTATAGTTTTCGTTGGTTCGTTCCCGGTTTTCTTCTATCTTTGGATGTCAAGAATTAGGAAATCTCCAAAAAGATTCAAGGCATGCAAGAACGAAGTCGGAATTGTCAATTAAGGACGTAAAAATAAATTCCACGAGAAAAAATAGGAAACCACGCCTGTGGTTTGCTATTTTTGCCCGTGGAGAACCAAGTCGAGAGCAAAAATAAAAAGAACCACGGCCAACCCAAATTCCACGGTCGAAACCACGCCCGTGGTTTTCAAAAATTCTGCGAGAGTATATAAGCAACACTTCACATCCAAGCTGCATAATTCTCTTCTCCCAAATCACGCCCTCCACCGTAAACAGGGAATTCGGTTCCCCGGTGCCCAACTTCGCGTTCGTTGATCGTTTCGAGCGATTCTTTCACCAAAACGCAAGCAAATCCAATCATCTTGAAGATTTAGTGCTCAAAAAGCACGGAATTGCAGAGAATCGACGGAAATTTGGATTTTTCAATCCAAGCCCTAGGTTTTTGCTTCTCCCTTGATCTTGGGTTGATTTCTTCCGTTTTGCTAATTATTTTGCTAGAGAGTTGACAATTTGAAACTTAGAAATAGTCTACGACTGTTGTGTGTGAAATAAATTGTTGATTTTGGTGATTTGAGGGAAATCGACGATTTCCATGGCATGTTCTTGACCACGGCCATGGTTTCTGAAGATCCACCCGTGGTTTTGCCAAATATGGACGGTCTTCGTCGTAGTGGCCGGAATCTGTTTGGAAAGGGAAAAGGCTCTTCCTCCCAACCTCCACAACCACCCCCCACGGCAAGCACCACCCTCTCCTAGACTTCCTCACATCTTAGAGGACTTTAAGGATGCCTACAACACCATCCGACCTCGCACCATAGTAGCACCTAGGTACATAGTGCTTGAGGAGCTTGAGTTTATGAATGTCCTCGATGATTTGAAGATGATGATTGATAGAGTTGGACTTAGGACATTCATAAACATTAGAGAGAATGCATACAAGGAGGTTACCATGGAGTCCCTTAGTTCCTTTATTGTTAGGGGTATTCCGATTCCCCGTCATAGAGGTCCACCACATGCTGCTATGCCTTAGGAGGGCAAGAGAGGGATTCCGTGGAGGTCGGATTATTCCATTTGGAACCCCCATAACTAGAAATTGACCTTTGAGTTGATGCATGCTGGTGAGGAAGGTCCCGATGTTGATGAGGATGATACCGTAGCTGAGGCGGATGGAGGACAGGGCCTAGAGGATTTGGGCACTGGGACGGATGTTGGTCCTAGTCAGAGTATCGTGACCCTCCTAGGAGGTCTACTGCTTGCTGACCCCGAGCTAGCCCTTTCCAGCGCTGTGCCAGCACATCCAAGCGCCCTACTTTGTTCGATGAGACACCTCCATGAGTTTCGGGTTGCAGTCACAAATGGACGGCATCACATCTACCATGGAGCGCATGGATAGCCGTCTCGGAGTCATAGAGGAGGATCAGAGGTTAATGCGAGACCTCTACCTGGCTCAGTTTGCTCGTCCCTACGACCCCTCAAGGTACCCGTTCCCACCGCCACTCGGTTGATGACATTCCACCTCCAGCAGCTTATTCAGACTTTGTGAGTTTCTAGTACTTTTCTTTTCTTTTATTGCACATTGGGGACAATGTGTGATTCAAGTATGGGGTGATTGAGAAACATGGTATGTATTAACTCTTTGATACTTGATTTGCTCTATGTCCATCATACTTTTCATTTTCGTTATTTTTGTCATATGTTTCGATATTGCTTTGCGTTTTATAGCTTTAAAAAATCAGGACAAAAAAATTTTAAAATTTTAAAAAAATCGTGCTTCTAGGATTGGAAATGACCTCAATCAAGAAAATTACTTGTGGAATGGTTTTTTGATGATTTTTATGTATTTGAACTGAATTGTGAATTGTGAAGGATTTGAATGTTTTGCTGAATTTTATTGCGAGTTTGATAATTTGAAATTTGATCTAAATCATGTTGAGAAACTGAAGGTTGAAACCGCTTTATAAGTTCTTGCACTTCTTATTCATATGATTAAGGCACTTCGATTTTCACATCCTTTCTTCTTCTTGATTCACCTTCTAGCTCCTCGTGTATATATCTTGCCTCCTTTATACCTATCCGGGAATTAGGATGCAATTGCGTAAAAGTTGTGAAGTTTGAAGTTGAAAGTGGTGAAGTGTGTTAGAAAAATAGGTTTGGAGAATTCAATCATGATGATGAGTAACTCGGCACCATTCACATAGCCGGGTGTTTGTGTCTTGCCAAAGTCAAATTGAGCGATATTCCTAACGAGTCACTGTATGTGCATTACAGTTTGAGGCAACTCAAAAAAATAGAGTTAATGCTGATTTCCTAGGGTTCGGTTATTGTGCACCTCTGTGCTTGATCTCAAAAAGTGAAGTAAAAAAATTTTGCTGAAAAAGAAGAGCAAAAGAGCTTGTTGGTGGGTGTTGCAGTGCGCTTAAAGAAGTTGTGATGTTATTGTCCTCTTTCTCGGATTTTGCACCACATATCCTATAAATACCCCACCCTAACACATTTCTCGACCTTCATTTGAAAGACCTTAAGATCTTTGAGATTATTGTTTGGCTTTGTGGTCTAAATTGGATTTTCCCATGATTGATTTTGATTTTGCTCTAGGTTATGATGCTTGTTTCGAAAATTTTTGCAAGATGTGATGATTCTTTTCAGGACATGAAACTTTTTGCTCACACAAAGGTTTTCGAAAAACTATGAAACAAGTGTAGAGAGTAATCCTTGAGTAGAAGCACGAATCCAAAAATGTTGTGTTTTTCCTTGTCTTTGCATTCATATTTCATACATCTTTATTTTCTAGATTTGAAACTTGCTTGGGGACAAGCAAGAGGCAAGTATGGGGTATTTTAATAGCATGAAATATGACGTAGTTTAGATGCGCATATAGGTAGTTTTTCCCCTTTCTTTTGAGTACATGGACATGTTTTCATTTCATTTATTGAGCATATGCACCTATTGTGCCGGAATAGAGATCTACGCGAGCTTTGTTGTGATTTTAGGTGAATTGGCGCTAAATTGGAGTGGAAATGGAGCATTGATCGATGTGGAGTCCATTGGAGAAGTCTAGGAAGGAGTATGAAATGAAGCAAAGGAGAAAGCATCGAAAAGGAAGAACCACGGCCATAGGAGGAACTTCCGTGGCCGAGGTTTTGGTAATTCTTTGATTTTCACACTTGGAAAGGAAGGTCGAGAGTCACCACAGGAGAAACCACGGCCGTGGTTTTGACGATGTCACCCGTGGTTTTCTTCGGGAAAGTCCGTTCCGTTATTGTCACGTCAGTAACGTAAAGGAGATCTTATTCTAACCCTAAATTTATCTTATAAAAGAAGGGTTCGTGGGGAAAAGATGTCTCTCGCTTATGACCGCTTAGGAGAAGAAAGAGACGACATATTCTTGGAAGGCGGAGATCGATTGCTTTGGATTCATACTTTCGGATACTTTGGAGATTTGAGAGATATTTGCGAGATCTTTCTTAGTCTTTGATTTTGATCTTTGAGAACACAAGAACGGGATTGTTGATTTTTCAGTTGTATACAGTTTGATTCATTGCTTTGGAAAACCATTGTTCTTCTTGTGATTCTTGGTTGCATGCTATTCTTGATTTCTTCCCTTAATCTTGAATTGAATATGATGATGATTGTTTGCTAAAACCCCCTGTGATTCTAGGGTGAAGGGTTGATGGTTGTGGTATAAATGATGATAGATTGAGCCTTAACAGACCGGACCCTGAGAGTTGTGAGTCGAAACCCTCGCAGAAGAGTCTCTATAGTCTGTTCTTCAAGAACCACGCCTGTGGTTTCCCAAGATCTAGTTGTGGTTTCCTCTGTTTGCACGTTTCGCTTTTGCCTTTACCCAAAGTTAAAGATTGCCTAAATCCTAGCCTTGTTGAACCATTCTTACCCATAGCCTTGCTTGGTTGTAAGCTTTTACGAGTTCTAGGTAATAGAGGATTCAAACCCCTATATTAAGGTGGAGAGTGTCATAGACTTTACCTTGTGTTTTCTTTTGACTTCCTTGGATATGGTTTGGCATTGAGAGTGCAATCCTATCCTTAGAACCTCTTCTTAACGAGACTCAACATCCGTTAAGTAGAATCCTTTGGGTGAGACAAAAAGGGTGTTGCAACTCCACCGTACGATATCCTACCTTAGATCATATGCATTTGTTATCCAACTCTGTTTGTTACACATCTTGAATTAAACGCCACAATCAGATACTTGGATCTTTAGAATTCGCATTCCCAATTATTCTTAAATCTATATTCATTACCTTGATCATTGATTTGCTTGCTTTACAAGTTAGATTGTTTTACTGCTTTGTTCTCACTAAATCCCTGAGATCGACTCCGGAATATCAGCCCATACTACGATTGATCCATACACTGCAGGTTCTCTATCGTTAGTCATTATTCTTGGATATAAATTTGAAGTTTTTTGCGCACATACCTTTTGGAACGAACATGCATCAACGTTATGCAGGAAGGTTGCAGCAAGTTTCACCTTATACTTTTTTGGTACTCCAATGTTCCCAAAATTCATGTCTATGTGGTTCGACCACCAATCAATTTCCATGCCATATCTTCCTTTGAAGTTGGGAACCGCCCTTCTTCGTATTACTTTGAAACACTTCTACAGACTCAGTTCATGTCCCTCGTGTTTTACATAATGATTCACATGTGTTGGGGTACAATAGTTTGAGTCTCTTGTGGCTCCATTCCTCTTCGTAATATGTTACTCATTGCTACAACAATTTTCTCCTACATTATTCCGGCTAGAACTCTTTCCATGGTAGTAGCAAGCATCCGTTGCATACGCTCATCACGTGCAACTTAATTGGTTGAGACACTTGACCTCGACTCATACTATCAGCATTATCTTCTCGTGCTCTTCTAGCACATGGAACTATAGTTGGCATAAATAAACGGTGTGTATCCACTTACACACTCACAATGAAGCTTCCACTTTCTTGTCTCTTAATCAAAATGTTCACGGTTGCCCTTTTCAAGCTTCGACAAACCGGAACATTCAAGATCGTTCTCTCATCAAATATATCCACTAGTTAGAGTAGTAGTGGTATCTATCAGAATACTATAATTTTAACAAGTTAGAGAGAGAGAGAGAACTACACTTACAATGAGTCACTCTGAGGAGTGGAAGGCATTGTCTTTTTCCACAATCCTGATTATGCATATGAATTTAAATCCATTAAAATCATATGTTACTAATTCCCAAAATATTTTCAAAACTTAAATCATCTTTCAAAATCAACCCGAACTAGGTTGTAGTTAGGTTGAACTATCATGTCTCATCTCCAGTCACACGTGCCCTTGTTGTCAACCTAAGCTTTGATAACAATTTGTAAAGACCCGGGTTTTAAGTAACCCAAGATGTCACTAGGCTAAGGACAACACAATGAGTCTCATCAGTTAGCCTGATAAATAGGACCTTGCAACAAGAAGCATGAAAAAGTAATGAAAACATACAACCTGTCACTTAGAAAACATTTGCATAAGAACCATGCATGCAATTAGTATGTATATCCAAAAATGACACTTCAAAACATGACAACTAAACATTTGTCTTGAAACATCAGCCTGAAACCAACACACATGAAACAAAATATTCGCTTGCAAGCGATTAGTTTTTAAAAGAAGTTCAACCAACCCTTGGGTTTATAACTCCCCAAATTTTTGGCACGTTTGCGATATTTATTATTCCGACTTTTATCGATATTTTATTAGCTTAAATATTTTACGAGTAATTTTGTAATTGATATGTATTCATTTATTCCGTAATTTTAATTTTCCGAGAAGTTCGGAAAAACTTACCGATCCGGAAATCCCGTTCCGATTAATTACGATCGGGTTATTTTATTCCCAACCTTCTATTTATTTATTTATTTATATTATTTTATTTTATTTCTCCTTCCCTTTCTTCCCCTCCTCCTTTGCTTGATGTTCTTCTCCTCAAAGCCAGCAGACTCCTCACGCCATGAGACACCCCCTGCTCTGGATTGCTTGCCAGCACCGCCTACGCTAGCTTCCTAGCTTGCCTAGCCGACTTTTCTCTGACCTAGTCCCTTGCCCTGCTTTGATTCATCCCCGCCCAGCCTATACCTTCTACTTCCCTTCCTGAGCCAGTCATCTCCCCTAATCTTCATTCTTCTTCCTCTTCTCTCTAGACTGGAACAAACTCATTTGTTCTTCCCCTACAACAACCTATAACTCTCAACAACACTCCTCATCTCACCTGATCTCTTCTTTTTCCCCTTGACGAGCACTATCGAACTCTCGTTGCGACCTCTCTATTTCCGGCCATCTCACTCAAACCTTACAAGAAGCCTCTAACAACCACCTCTCTCAGCCCCAATCGGAAAGTTGAATCCTCTCCTCATGGTGTCCTTCTTCGCCGGAGATCGGAGCAAGCAACAACATGGCTAACAAGCCCTGATGTAGCCACTTCTCGCTCACCACCGCCGCGCCTGGGAGAGTCTTGTCGTCGAAGCCGGACAAAACTCTTGCAGCAGCAGCCGCCAACACTCCTCGTCTTTAGCTCAGTGGATAAAAAGAAGAGGTCGCCCAACACCAGGGAGAGATGCCTTGATGCCGGTAGACGACGCCGGATGTGCCCTATCCTGCCGTCGACCTCACTGAGTACTGCCACCGGAGAAGCCTCCCTTGCGCTGCCTCCTTGCCGCCGCCTCTCCTGTTGTTCTCGCTCCTCCATCACTATCCCCTTGGCAAACTTTTAAATCGCCCCCCCCTAGTTTTGGTATAATTGTAGAATGTACCCATATTTTTGTAATTGCAATTTTGACCCACATTTTTGGAAGTTTGCATTTATGCCCTCTATAGGAATTTAATTACATATATTGATACAGTTTTACAAATTATGAAATATGCCCTTGTTGGATTGTTTCGGTTTATGACTCAAAGATTTAATTTCGGGTTTTTAATGTTGGCTTTGAAAATGATTTTTACCTTAAATTTATATATGTTATATATTACTATCAAATTTAGCGTATAAGCTGAATTTGTTTAGTTTTGTTGTTTGGTTTGGAAGCGCCCCGATAAAGGCCCAACGAACCCATATTCGACATCCATAGATCATCTTCCGTCTTTTGACGTCACGTGAGTACCCTCTCCCCCGAGCTTATGATCTTACCTCGATCTTGGTATGTTTAGTATTAGTATCATGCTAGGTTGGATCTAGCATAACCTAGTGAGAATGCCAAGTAGTGGTTGTGGATCCTTAGGTGAGTTTTAAGGTTTTGATATTGTTTGATGGATTGATGTTATTATGAGCTTTGGGTGGTATTTTTAGCTTGTGAGGTTGTTATAAGGTTTAAGTCATATCGTTGATCTAGTGAGCGTTCTGAGGCTCGATGTTGAGGTTGAATGATCTTGTGGGATTTTGGAGCTTAGGATTGACTTATGCTAGCATGGTGTTGTTACCGTTGAGTTTGTTTAGACTAGGCATGTTTATCCTAGTATGTGTTATGGGTTATGATCTTGCGAGATCATAGGGTCTAGAAGTCTAAGGACCTCTAGCTTGTATTGAGTGTGATGTGAGCATGAGGGATTTTAGGATGTGGTCCCAGAATGAGAGTCAAATGATCTTGCGTAGATCATTTGTGTAGATGTCTAAGACTTCTTGACTTGAGCGAGTTGTTGATATAGATATCTTGTTGTGAGCAGGTGTAGACTTCTTCCCAAGGTAAGCGAGAGTGTTGCGTGAGTTAGTGTTTGGGACGAGGTAAGTCTCCGGACTTACTTAGCTCATATTCTTCATATTAGTTTCGATGCATGTTTGGTGGTGTGTGTTTATTTTTTACTTTATAACAACTAAATCGGAAATAGGATCACCGACCTTTATATTATTTGGCCTAAGTGTATGATAACGGGTGGTGACAACTTGTCTAGCTCTTGCGTAGAGATCGGAGGTTCTTGCCGACTAGCCCGTGCAGGTAGACAGTCGGATACATCAGTACCATTCCTTGCCGGTAAGTCAGGACCGAGGCGAGTTTCAGGTGATTCTCGTGTCACAAAAGAAGTTAAATTAGAACGGGATATGACTTAATAATAAAAAGATAATAAACCAAATTTGTGTGCTTTGGAGTTGTTGTGTGTTTATGATGACTTACGTGTGTTTGTGCCATCACCTTGATTCTAATGCTTGAATATTAGCTAACGGTTTTATATCAATGTTGTAGTTGCCTTGCAAGTTAGGAATGCGGTCGAGAGATCCAGAAGAGTGGGCAGCCGGGTTCCGTACACTTTAGGAGGGGTTTAGTTGGATTCGTGTTTGTATATTGTATATTGTATGTCACGTGTAGGGCGTTTGGTCTTTGGAGTTGTATCTAGGCTGGAGCCTTTTATTTGTATGCTTTCGGGTTTCATTACATTGCATAAAAATGTATTTCGGTTTTGGCCTTTATTTGTGCTTTGTTGCAAGATCCGGTGAAATTGTTGTAAGGCTAAGGGTCGGGGCCATTGTCCGCCCATAGCATCCCGAGTCCCGCAGATTCGGGGCGTTACAAGGTTAACATTGTCCCGGTTGTTAACATTCCACAACTAACATCTCTACAGCATTCCTATGATCGGCATTACCTAAAACGAATCACTTTAAAACTATTATCTAACGATAATAATCTATCCACGAGAGATCATATCAACACATAACAACAAGACAACACATGTATACAGATACCATTGATTTTGCTCATGAGATGATATCATGCTTTAATGAATTATGCATGTGAATGCAGTATGAAATTTACAATTAGCGACCTCGGCAAAATCCAAAGTCATTGCTTATACGATTTTGGCTTTGGTGTGAGCATCATCATTGCACAAATTAGGTTAATTCAGACATTTTGCTATTAGGTCGGACCCAAACAGATCAAGCCTTACGCCAGGATTACTCGTGGCGGATTATAATCTGAACGACAAACCACATGCAACATTTTTCATTCATGTTAATGCAACAATTTGCAGATTTATTTAGGTGTGCGATCCGAGCTTGATAAAGCATCAGACTCGGTGTTATTTCTTATACAAACGCAAGTGATTCGGGCTTGGCCAAGATCTGGCATTCACTACAATAGCTAGCGACCTGGCTAATAGTTAAGCTCAACGTCATGACTTACGGTAGCAACCTGGGAGACATACCGGCCCAACATCATTGTTGCTAGCAACCTGTGTAAGGGTTAATCTTAGCGTCATTTACTCATTTGTACATACTCTTGACCTTTAAAAGTCATCATCATATCACACGACTCAAAAGGCTTATCATGCCACACATTATCACGCCTCAACAAGTTTGTAATGGCATTTAATAGCACGCCTCAATAGGCTAAAACATGGTAATTTAACCACTTCTCATAACCATGGCATGATATAAACAACAATAACATTAAGCATTCTTTACACATCATAACATCATGTTCATCATAATACACAACAAGCACGCTTCACACATAACATATCACAATGCATAACATCATTCACAATTCAACACAACAAGATGTAAATCTCTAAGGCACGGGTTTTTGCAGATCGAAGTTAAGTAAGTCCGAAGACTTAACTAGATATGCTCACAAGGCAACTAAGCTATAGTTAGACCAAAGCTTTCAACAACACCTATCAAAAATATCATATTCTTCATATTAAACTTCTCGCTTCAAACATCAATTATATTCATTCCTTTGAATTTAATTAGCTTTACGACATTTCCTGAATCTTCATTTAATTAATTAATCATTTATTTAATAAATTTGATTAAAGGTAGCATAACGTTATGCCCGAAGTCAATTTTGAAACCACATGTTATCAGATATTGTCATTCAAGTAGCCTAAGGTCATCAAAATAATTAAACAAACATAATGAAACTTCCATTTTGACAAGCCTAAGGTCAATTTAGGCCAAATATCAATACAAAAAACTAAGAAATTCGTAACTTATCTGTTACTAACCCGATTGGCAAACCAAAAGAAGATTCAGAATTACAACGACAAAGGATACGCTCGGACACCTCCAAATTCACCAAAATCAGAGAGACTGAATTGGAAAAGTAACATATATGCTCGACCTGAGCTTACTTTCCTCGGAAATGCAAAGCATTGGTATCGAAATGAAGAGAACAAAGAGAGAAATCCGAAAATTCAAAACGGATTTGAAATCGTATTAGAAACGAAGAGTAGATTTGAAATTGAAGGTTGAAAAAATCAGATGTTTTACAAGGAGATGTGAAAGGAAATGAATTAATAAATAAATTTCCGCTATTTATTGCGAAAAACAATAATTATCCTTTAGCAAAGTTGATCATTCTCCTTTTATCGATCCGAAGGCAGTTTAAACTCCTTCTCCAAACTTCTCAAAATTGAAATAATAAATATGAAATATTGTATGGATAATTATTCCTGAACATCCTTGGAAAACGCGTATTCCTAAGACATCTTTCTTGGCCGTTAAGAAACAAAATATCGACTCTTTTGGCCGTTTTGTCTTTTCTTGTTATTTTACATCTAGGACATATCCGATGTCCTGATCATTTCTCTCAACTGTAATTTTATTAATTGGAGCCCTCAAATGCTCCAAATAACACCGGAGGATACAAACTAGTTCCCTTGAGGTAAAATTTAAAATCTCCTCATAAGTCAAAATTTACGCCAAGAACATAACGGTGAAATCCATACTCGTCATCTACGCACTATTTGCGAGTTATGGGTCAACTACTATCAATGATTAAGTTAATCACCTTTAATCTTCATTAATTAGGATTCGAAAACCCTAGCTTTTACACTCATCCACGGTGGTCTCGTAGTGTTGGCCGAGGAGCTTATAGGTGACCTTCTTGTTTGGTATGTGGTCCACAACATCAATGTGAAACGGAAAAATAAACTCCCTGGTAAGCTCCACATAACTCACAATCGACGTCTCCATATAATTCAAGAACCCACCGTTGTTGTCTAACCACTCAAGATCAGCTCGGGCCTCAATCTCACCGATCATACACAAATCTATGTTGCGTTTGCCTTCATTGTGAGAGCCTTGAATGTGACCCAAACTCATTTATAGGTGGGATGGATAACACATGCCTCATGTGCTCTAGCGTGAGCTCTTTGAGGAAACATGATATGCACAAAACAATTTTTATAATCAGTAACGTGCATATCGTGATTAGAGCAAGCAAGGGGACGTGAATTTATTTGAACTCAAAATGTTGCTATAATTTCCTCGTAGTTTCAATATCGATCAATGTCAATCCAAGACAATTTCAACAATCAACATCATCCAATATTAATTGTGTAGAACGATAAAATAACCTAAATGTAAAATTCTTCATTACGAATATCATAAGGGCATTTCTAGGGATAGAAAAATCCAAAAAAAGCAACAAACAATCATAATCATGGAAAATAACGATCAAGAATCGAAGTAAAAGATCAAATAAAATCAGCCAATTACAACAATAGAAAGAAAAATCATAATTATGTTCCAAAACAATACCATTTTAAGGCATAATAGCAAGAGGGGTCAAAAATCTTCAGAAACAAACCAAGTTTGATAAAATAAGCATGGAATATGTAAATATATGATAGCATGTATTATAGTCTATGTTTTGGGATTGGTTTGGACGTTTTATCTTCACAAATCAGCTTGCATGGGTGTATATTCTTGATCATTATGTTATTTTGTTTACATTTGCAAGAATCGAGGTCTACACATAGTTTTGTTGTAATTGTAGGGAAAATGAAATGTTTTAGAGCGATATGAAGCTAAGGGAACTAAGGAGTCATTGGAGCTACATTATGAAGCATTGCGGAGCTACAAGAAAAGCATAGGAACAATGAAAGTTGGATAGAAATTTGATTTTGGACCAATTTTGAGAGATTTGCACGAAGCTGAGGTTCACCTCGTTTGACCTAAAGATCACCTCGACCGAGATGCTTTGCTTGGCCTGGATCGAGACGCACGGCCCATGGACCATAAGATCTTTTTTTGGCAAGTGATTCTTTTGTAAATTGGAAGATATTTTTTGGATGGAATGAGGGCTGGTTAACTGATTAGTTTGGAAGATTGAAGATATTCCAAGGAAGGAAGGAAGTTGAAGGAAGATATCTTTGAAGTGAAAGTTGAAGGCTTTTGAAGGAAGTTGTAAGGTTTTCTTAGGATCCTTGTTTGTTGTCTTTTGGTTTGTTATTGAGGAACACAGTTTGCTGATTGTTTGGATTGTTTGATTGTTTGATTAAATGATTATTGAGACCTTTGTGTTAAGGTTTTTTTGTTTGGATATTGCTTCTTTTCATATATATTTGATTTTTATTATCATGATGATTATTGGCTAAAATCTTGTGCAATTCTAGGTGTGAATGGCTGAAGGTTGTAGGAAAGACGATGAAAGAATGAGCCTTTACCTTAGTGGACCCTGAAAGCTCGAGCCAAACCTTAACCGAACCTCACCTCGGTCGGTTCATTGAACATCTCGACCGAGATCAGATATTGTAACACCCCAAATTCTGAGAACTCGGGGAGCTACTGGTTAGGACCTCACAATGGGTCCCGACCATAGTTTGACAACAATTTTACTTGGATCTTACAACAAGACACAAAAGTATTTATAACATTTGAAAACCGTAAACAATATATACATGGAGAATATGTATCAGCCTTACAAGAAACGCTACTAAAATGATGCATATGAAGAACAGAAGACATCCCCGTCCCCAACTAAATGAGTACGTGGACCCGGCAGACCATTTCCTCCGGATCTCTCTACAACTGTCTTAACCTGCAAGGCATCTACAAGCGGTATAAAACCGTTAGCTAACATTCTATGCATAAGTATAAAGGTAAAAGCACAAACACACAACATACACAATCAAAACCTCCCCATTCTTTAGATATTGGCGTCTTTTCCTCCGGCTGACCATTTCCTCCGGATCTCTCTACAACTGTTTTCACTACAGTTAGTATTAATATCGCCTTCATGAAACTCCGTCGACCCTGCTATAAACTTCCATTCTTTAGATATTGGCGTCTTTTCCAAACTTCTTTTATCTCTGAGGAGGTCAAAACCTCCCCACGCTTGTGGGGTCTTCCTTTTCGCTTTTACACACAATTGTAGGTCTTCATTCCGTGCTCCTTAGATTCTCACGCCCGGATTGACACTCTGCCTCTTCTAGTTTCTCATGCCCATAAGGTTCTATGGGCATCTGCCTCGATTGTAATGTCCTTGACTCCGCAATGTTTGTTGTACTCAATTCTACTTGCCCCGTTCCAATTTGTTATCTCTACTCCGCACTCTTGTAGTCTCTTGCATGGTTCTTCTAATTCCGTCTCTCGGCCTCGTATGCCCGAGTTCCTTCTACGACCTTCTATTCCTTCTAACTGAACTAACTCAGGGCTTTCTTCCTCATCTGATTGTGCTTGTGGTAAAAATTTATATTCACAACTTTACTTCCTTGATCACTTGTTCTTTGGATGATTTGTAAGGATCACCAAGCAGCCCACCCGAATATAATATTCAATTCAAGGTCCGATTCCATTGCCTCGTGTGGAAAACTCTTCAAGTCTGCTACTGATTTATAAAGAGGCGATAATCGCGTCATCATATCACAACTAAAGGATACAAAATATCCTTTAGGATACTCACATGCTATACATATACATATATATAATAATACATTAGAACATATCGATATAAGTCTATATACTAACTAACACACCTATCATTCTAAGTTGCAGAGATCCACGGAGAGCGATGGTAGTCCGACGTACTACTAACCCACAACCCGACTATGCTCGTGTAAGAAACATAAATCCGTTTTGAAAATTTTAGACCCCTTTCGGGTTCTAGTTATTTTATACAATCGGTCTTTCAGAATATTTCAAGTGCCATTGTTGCCAACCCATAGTTCTGATACCATATTGTAACACCCCAAATTCTGAGAACTCGGGGAGCTACTGGTTAGGACATCACAATGGGTCCCGACCATAGTTTGACAACAATTTTACTTGGATCTTACAACAAGGCACAAAGTATTTAAAACATTTAAAAACTGTAAACAATATATACATGGAGTATATGTATCAGCCTTACAAGAAACGCTACTAAAATGATGCATATGAAGAACAGAAGACATCCCCGTCCCCAACTAAATGAAAACGTGGACCCGACTGACCATTTCCTCCGGATCTCTCTCCAACTGTCTTAACCTACAAGGCATCTACAAGTGGTATAAAACCGTTAGCTAACATTCTATGCATAAG
Source organism: Fagopyrum homotropicum (assembly GCA_033239125.1). NCBI lineage: Eukaryota > Viridiplantae > Streptophyta > Magnoliopsida > Caryophyllales > Polygonaceae > Fagopyrum > Fagopyrum homotropicum. The sequence goes on from BSWB01000005.1 coordinate 70,401,819, forward strand.
TATAAAGGTAAAAGCACAAACACACAACATACACAATCAACATGCAACACTCAATCCTTTTATTATCTTTAATTAGGTGATAGGTTATTACTAATGATACTTATTTTGTGACACGAGGGATTCCCAAACCTTGCCCCTGTCCCCGTTTACCAAGGCGGAATGGTACTAATGCATCTGACCGTCTACCGGACCAGGCTGGTCGCAGGGAACCTCCTAGACTCTCGCAAGAGCTAGGCAGATGATGTCACGACCCGTTATCATACACTTGGGTCAATTACATAAATAATAAAGTCGGCCTAATCCGGTTTCGTTGTTTATCATAACTAACAAACACCACTCATACACATTACACTCATACAAGAAGCCAGCTAAGTAAGTCCGTGGACTTACCTGAATCAGATCTCGACTCTCTTAATCACAACTCAATCTGTAACTGTATAACTCGGTTGCCTGTCAAAGGAGGCAAGTGTGTCAGCACACTTTCTTGGTAATTAGAAGTCTAAGACTTCTAAGGTAGTAGATCCTATTAGAACAGAATTTAATACAGTACCAATTTATGGTAAAATGACTATTTTACCCTTGGTCCCGAAACTTCCAAAAATTCCATAATTCAAGCCTAAACTCTTATTTGAGACTAAAAAGTCATATTCTAACTCCTAAAGATGATTTTGGTTACAAACTGGCAATTTACCCATTTTCCTTTTTTCCGAAAGATCGTTAAGGTCCAACTTCGGCATCAAATAAGAAATTCGAATAAACTTATAAAAATTCCAAAATATTTCTCTAGATCATCTATGATATCTCATCTACTCCTAGGAGCAAGAATTTCTTAAAACTGTTTACCCTTCACTTCTACAAAAATTTCCAAAGTTGGTTACAACACTTGAAGTTTGCTATACTTAGCCAAAATCTGAGTACACTTTGAAAAATCATAACTCCTAAACTACTCGTTGGATTTATCCCAAATTTTGATATGTTCTACTATAAAATCTTATCTATAATATATCCAAAATTCATCCGCAAAGGAGATCAACATCCTATTTAAAACTATCTCACAAAACCGAATTTCAGCACAACAGATAACTGCTTACGACTCAATCTTTGAAAAATCATAAATCCCAAACCACTCGCTGGATTCCTATCAAATTTTAATATGTTCTACAAAAATATGTCAACTATATCATATCCAAAATTCAAGCCCAACGGAGATCAAAAGCTTATTCAAAACCATCTCACAAAACAGCATCACTTGCTGTTTTCCCCAACACTCAGCACATATATAAAAACTGCATGAGGCGTCAACTTTGGAACACAATAACTTTCAAACTGTAACATGGATTCGTCTAAAATTTTAGTATGATTTAATATGCAATCCCGTCTATGACCTATAAAAATTTCAATGGTGAATCTTCACTCTAACTCCCTAACATTGATCTACAAGATTAACAGTTTCCTACTTCCAAACTGAAGAAAACACAAATTATTTACAGCAGTCCTTGTTTCTATCATTTATGTTAGCACAACTCAGCAGCTACTCTCTACCTACACTTGAAGAAACAAAAGGCGAGGCAAGAGTTGTTTACCTAGGATCGGAATAGGGTAGAGCCCTACAGATTGGCGGATGCTGAGGGTAGTCTGGCTTGTTCATGAAGTTTTTGATCTCTCGACAAGGGTCTAAGAAGGCACATGAGCAGTAAGGTAGTTCGTTAGGGAGGCAAGACAACAAGGAAAAGGGTAAGAGGAGGAGAGTAACCGGAACTCACCTAGGCAGCAGGATATTTTCAGGAACTCGAGTCTCCCGAGCAATCTGTAGGTACGCAAAAGGAAGACCTAGTCCCTGCTATTACTCTTGACACAAGAGGAGGCTGAGTGTTTGTTGTATGAAGTGTTTGATTGAGGGGTAGCCTGCAGACGGTCTCTTCTGATGCAGCAACGTGCAGAACCAACTCCCAGCAGTCTGTAACAAGTGCAGCAGGTTCCAACTGAGGAGATGTAGACTTGCTGTCGCGATGAAGGCTAGGTGTTAGATCTCGAGGCAGGACGAGAACATTGGGGAAGGGACGAGATCTCAGAATGAATTTGAACGTTGTATGTGCGTTTATTTCGGTAGAAACGGCCCTCAGGAGGAAAGTGTAATGGTTGGAATCGTTAAGATAGGAGAGAGCGTAGAGTGGATCTGGGCGTGTTGTTGGGAAGCAAAAGGAGAAGAGACCGTCTGTCCCTGGGCTGGAGAGAAGCAGCAATGCACCATTCTGGGCTGCAGATATGGGTTGGAGCGAAGCAGCAATCAGCAAGGCAGCGTCCAGGGCTGTAAGTTCTTGTACGGGCTGCAGCAAGGAATGGGTTGAAGAATAGTGGCTGAACACTACTGGGTTGTCACAACAAGGATCATCATTTTGGCTGGAGCAAAGGAATGTGGGCTGAGGTAAGGTAAAGGCTGGGCTGAAATAAGAGTCAAAATTATGTGGGCTGAGTTTGTCAAAACTTGTCAAAAACTTGTCATGGCTTTGTCAGGCCCATGCATGACTTCGTCACAGAGTTGTCAGGCTTCGTCATGACCTCGTCTCCGCTCTGTCATGGTCTCGTCACAGCTTTGTCACATTCTCGTCTAAAGTCGTCGTTAAGGATTAATTATAAGAATTAGGGTTTGATATAATTCTATCATTTTATGTGAATTAAATTCTACATAAAATGATAAATAATTATAAGAATTAGGGTTTGATATAATTCTATCATTTTATGTGAATTAAATTCTACATAAAATGATAAAATTTGTGAAGAAAGAAATACTAGATAGAATGGGAACCGTCGACGGCTCGAAGTCCGAATTGATTCGGAATCAAACGGAATAAAAATTTCGGATATTACAGATATGAAATAAGCGAGGCGTGACATTATCTAATCCATACCTAAGTTTGGGTTTTAGTGTGCCAAATTCTATCCTTGTTGCACCTTTCTTGGTCCATACGCAAGCCTAGGATGAGACTTACCCGGTGATTCCTTTGCTTGTATACCTATGATGATGAGTTTCATGTCATAAAGGTTTATCCATTATTAGGGTTTAAGTGTTCTTTCATCCTACCTTTGTGAGTTCGCCTAAGACTTACTCTGTAAAGGTTAGTTCTATCCCCTTAGGTGGTGTATTGGTTTGATATTATAGTTCCTTTCCTTAGTTCCTTGAGACTTACCCGGTGAGAGCATCTTTGGTTTGGGATAGTGAGTAGTGAGACTTACCCGGTGATCTATTCCCACCTTAGAATTACCTTCCCTTGTAAATCTCAGCTTTGTCCACGTTATCCTTTGAGATCTTGGTCGGAACCCCAACTGGATGTTTTGACCTCTAGAATCTCCATTCCTTTATCTGATTATTACATCATCTTTGTTATCTTTGTTTTGTTGCTTTTGATTGACAACCTGATATACCGTGCTTTGTTTCACCATAGTCCCTGTGTTCGACCCTGGAGTATTTGTTGTTATTACAATTGATCCGTACACTCCGGGTTCGCATATTTTTTTAAACTTATATTTTAGGTTAAAAATTTAAAGATATTTCGATCACGATTACACACACGTGTGAGAGCGAAAAAGTTTTTGGCGCCGTTTCCGGGGACTTGGTCAAGACCAAGTCCGGTATTTGGTTTTCTTTTAGGGGTGCTACCCTTGTTGCTATTGATTACTTTACTTGAGTGCTTTCGCAGGATCTTTCTTTAGGTTTATGCGAAGAACTCGTGTTGGGAAAGAAATTGTTCTCTACGATCCCAAACCAGAAAAGACATACAAAAGGAGATTGAAAGAAGTTAAGATGGCTGACCAAGATAATCGAGATCTTGAAGCTGAATTGAAGGAAGCATTAGAACAACTTCGGCTGAATAACGAAGCTTTACAAGAGAGAGAGAGAGAGAGAGAGAGAGAGAGAGAGAGAGAGAGAGAGAGAGGCTCGTGCAAGAACAGAAGAGATCCGAGCTGACATGGCCGAACTGCAGGCCCATATACGACCTCGACCGAACCCAGTTGATGGACCGAGGCCGGATCCTAGTTGCACCGGCCGAGATACATCCCCCACCTCGGTTTCCAGCTATGGTTGACCAAGGTAACCTGTTCGCTGAAGCACCACAGACCCTCGGTCAAAGGATGGACCCGAATCAACAAGTGCGGCATCCCGGAGTTAATCTAGGAGATCCAGCTGAGCATGACTATGAGCTTCGACCTCAAGTCCTCACAATGATTTGACAATGTCAATTTGGAGGCATGGAAAGAGAATCTCCACATCAACACTTGCAAAACTATGAGATTCTTATGGAGACTTTGAGACCATTAAGAGTGGAGAACAACAACTACAAGCTAAGGCCTTTCTACTTCTCTTTGAAAGACAAGGCGCTTGCTTGGTATCAATCTCTTCCAGCTGAAAGAGTTAACACATGGGAAGAGATGGTTACGGAGTTTCTTACTAAGTTCTTTCCCCCATCAAAAACTGCGGAGTTAAGGGGTAAGATTAATGCTTTGTCATGAAGGATAGGGAAAGTTTGTTCGAGTCATGGGAAAGGTTCAAAGACCTTTTGTTGGATTGCCATCACCATAGGATTCCAAAGATTGAGTTGCTAGAGATCTACTTCAAGGGGTTGGATGAGGAAACTCAATTCAAAGTCTAATCACTTTCTGCTGGCACTTTTATGGATACACCGGTTGATGAAGCTTGGGAGTTTGTTGAGAAGCAAGCTTTACACATGGAGAAGTAATCCCATCGAAGAGTTGAAGATGGAGCGAAGCGAGTTGGCTTTCCGGATCTGAATCTTACTAATTCAAGTGTTGCTCAACTCACTACGCTAAACAATGAAGTCAAGGCTTTGAAGGAGCTTTTATTAGTTCAAACTAAGGCAGCATCCAAGGAGCAAGATGCCGGATATTTGGGAAGAGGAAACTATCAAGGGCAGAGGAACAACAATTACAAAAACAACAACAACAACAACAACAACAACAACAACAGGAATTTCAACAACAATTGGAGATCAAATCAACAAAATCCCGGTAACCCTTATTCTCCTGCTGAAAATGCCTTAAATCCACCATCTTCTTCTATTTCATTGAAGAGTCAAGAGCCATCATCAAGCTCATCCCAGCAGCCTAAGGAGAAGACAGATGATATGCTGGAAGCTATCATGACCAAGCTCAATGCTATGGAGAGTTCTATGAACACACTTTCGAAGGCACAAAAAGCCTTAGAACACCAAGTCTTCAACAAGGCTAATGAAGCACCAAAAGATCCTGGTAAACTTCCAAGTAGGACAGAGAACAACCCAAAAGGGCAGGTCATGGAAATCACCACACGAAGTGGATTGAAGACAGTTGATCCAGTACCTCGGTCGGACCACGACTAGATGAAGAACACCTCGGTCGAGGGGCCAACCGAGATGGAGCCCTAGAAAGCGAAAGACAAGTCTGATGTTTATGTTCTAACTTCTGCTTACAAACCTCCACTCCCATTCCCTCAGCCTAGGACACGAGCACATCTAGACAAGCACTTTGGTAAATTTATTGACCTTATGAATAAGCTGTATATTAACATCCCTTTCATTGATTATATCCTAGGGATGCCCGTCTATGGGAAATTTTTGAAAGAGATCTTGTCAAGGAAGAGAAAACTGGAAGACTTTGGAGAAGTGCGGATGACCTCTAGATCTTCGGAGCTCATTCAAATCATGAAAGAAAACATGCCGCCAAAGTTGAGAGATCCTGGTTCATTTTGCATCCCCATCGAAGTTGGAGATGTCACTTATGATGCACTTTGTGATCTAGGAGCTAGTGTGAGCATCATTCCTCTAGCACTTTGTGAGAAGATCGGTCATGTAAATCCCAAGCCCGTGAAGATGACTTTATACATGGAGGATCGTTCATCACTCGTCCCGTTGGAATCTTAGAAGACGTTCCTGTCAAGCTAGGTAATTTCTACATACCTATAGACTTTGTTGTGTTGGACATTCCTGTAGATTATCCTATTCCCATCATTCTTGGATGACCATTTCTTGCAACATGGGGTTGCAATGTTGATTATAAGAACGCCAAGTTATCATTCAATATTGGTTACGATCATCTAGAGTTTGCACTCTTAGCTACAATGAAGGGAGAGCCCTTGGAAGATGATATCTTCAACATCTATGATGAAGAAGATTCTCGAGAGTTGGTGAGCTCTATCCTGGTTAAAGATCCTCTTGAGAAAGTTTTGAGTTTTAGTATGATGGAGGAAGGTGTAGATGTTTTGTGTGATGCAGATGTACGCAGCTTGGAAGCATTTGAAGCAGATCCGGTAGCTGGAATCGACAAACTCATTGAGGAGATGAAAAGAACATTAGGATTCGGTCACCCTTCCAGTATCTCGACCGAAATGGTTCCCGAAGCGAGCGAGATGACCTTCTCTGGAGAGTTCCTTGGTCCATCACCTCGGTCCATGACCGAGACAGTTTCCAAAGCAAGCGAGATGGTGCCAACTAAAGTTCACTTCGGTTCACCACCTCGGCCCAACCCTAGATGTCTCGACCAAGGTTCACCTGCGGAAGGAAGTGCGGATCCACCACTTAAAGCACCTCCTATATTAGAGGTTAAGCCACTCCCAACTCACTTGAGGTACGCTTTCCTTGGTCCGGATTCTACATATCCTGTCATTGTTAGTGATTCTCTTTCTGAAGATGAGTTGTCTAAGTTGATACATGTCTTGAGGAAACATAAAAAGGCTTTGGGTTATACTATTGATGATCTTGTTGGTATTAAGTCTTCTCTTTGTATGCACAAGATACTAATGGAAGATGATCACAAGACTTCAAGGGAACCTCAAAGACGGTTAAATCCATTCATGAAAGAGGTTGTAAAGAAGGAGATTCTTAAGTTGCTTTATGCATGTATCATATTTCCCATATCGGATAGCAATGAGGTGAGTCCGGTGCATGTAGTTCCCAAGAAAGGTGGGATGACCGTTATAACCAACAAGAACAACGAGTTGATTCCCACAAGGACCGTTACGGGCTGGAGGATGTGCATTGACTATAGGAAGCTGAATTTCGCCACAACAAAGAACCATTTCCCTCTTCCATTCATTGATCAAATGCTTGAACGGTTGGCACAACACTCCTATTTCTGCTATCTAGATGGTTATAGTGGCTTCTTCCAGATTCCTATCCATCCGGATGATCAAGAGAAGACCACCTTCACTTGTCCATGGGGGACATTCGCTTATCGAAGGATGCCATTCGGATTGTGTAACGCCCCCGCTACTTTTCAGCGTTGTATGATGGCTATCTTCTCCGAGTATATTGAGGAGATCATGGAGGTAATTATGGATGATTTTTCGGTATATGGTTCCTCTTTTGATAATTGTTTGGCTAACCTTTCTCTAGTGTTACAACGTTGTGAAGACACTAATCTCGTTTTGAATTGGGAGAAGTGTCACTTTATGGTTAGCGAAGGAATTGTTCTAGGACACCTCCTTTCCAACCGAGGTATAGAGGTCGATCGAGCTAAGATCGAGACTATTGAGAAACTTCCGCCACCTTGTTCCATTAAAAGTGTGCGGAGTTTTCTTGGGCATGCACGTTTCTACAGGAGGTTCATGACGGATTTCTCTAAAATCTCTAAACCGCTTACTAATCTTTTGAGTAAGGATGATGTTTTTGAGTTTTCGCAAGAATGCCTTGATGCTTTTTATAGGATAAAGGAAGCATTGATCACCGCTCCCATCATTCAACCTCCTGATTGGACCTTGCCCTTTGAGATCATGTGTGATGCTAGTGATGTGGCCGTCGGAGCGGTACTTGGACAAAGGAAGGATGGCCGGACCAACGCCATTTATTATGATAGCAAGACGCTAGATCAAGCTCAATTGAACTACGCCACCACCGAGAAGGAGCTCTTGGCAGTTGTTTATGCATTTGAGAAATTTCACTCTTACTTAGTGGGAGCGAAAGTTATTGTTTATACTGACCATGCAGCCATTCGATACTTGCTAGCTAAGAAAGATGCAAAGCCGCGCCTTATTCGTTGGATTCTCTTGCTTCAAGAGTTTGACCTAGAGATTTGCGATAAGAAGGGGTCAAGGAATATTGTGGCGGATCACCTCAGCCGGCTACCACCTATCTCGCTTGAGAAGGACGATCTACCCATTGATGATTCATTCTCTGATGAGCATTTGCATTTTGTGGAGCATTGGACGAAACCTTTTGTCTTTCCCCATGGTGCAGTTGAAGTATGGGGTGAGGTTTCCACCTATCTCACTTGAGTGTCACGTACGGTCCAACTAGCGACCTTAAACCAAGCGCTTTTTGGGAGGCAACCAAAGGTATTGTTTTCTTTTCCCTTTTCTAGTTTATTTAGATAGTTTGCTTGTGTTTTGTGTGTCCTCTTAGACAGGAATCAAGTGTTCTCTAAGAAGAAATTACAACTCAGGAGCAACATGGAAGGACTAATGTTCGAGAAAATTGAGAAAACGGAGTTTGACCGAGACACATCTCGGGTGTTGTCAGAGTGCACCTTACTCCAAAATTCTCAAAAGGAGATCAACTTTCTCAATCCGTCCAGAAACACCTCAACCGAGGTGAAATTAAATTCTGTGAGGGTTACAAAAGGAGATCAACTTTCTCTCTCCTCACAACCCTACTCCCTCTTTACTCTCACTTTGGCCGCGGCTGCACCTTACTCCAAAATTCTCAAATCTTGCTCGTTTGTTACGATTCTTGGCTCCAAATCATCGAGGGAAGAACGAGAAACAGTTTTCAAGGATCAAACAGCACAAAAATTCACTACAATCATTTTGGGTATTTCGCTCCAAACCCTAACTTGGTTCATTTCTCTCGATTCTGCACGGATTTGGCATTGTTTGTTGTTGATTATTGTTGAGAAGAGTATAAGTACCCAAAAGGAAGCAAGTAGTAGTGAAATTTGAGGGAAAAGCTTGCGATTTTTCGAGCCTCAATCGAGCAGTACTTCGCCTCGGTTGCTTTTTCTGTGTCACAACCGAGGTGTTCTTGGGGCAACTGAGGTGATCCTCAACAATGGATAATTTGAGAAGATCTGAACTCCAATTAGCCCTTAGGGACATTCCTAGTAGTTCCCGACATTCCTCTCCTTCCCCTCCTCCACAGCCTACTGTCCCGGTGATTCATGAGCGGTTTCAGAGGGACTTTGACCTGATTTGTGGCCGGCTGATTGTCGCCCCTAGATATGTTGATATTGCTGATTTTGAGTTCCTGCACGTGGTGGAGGACCTGAGGAAGATGGTCTTCATGGTTGGTTTGGAGGATTTCATGGCTATCCGAACGCCGGCTTATCCGGAGCCGATGTTCAAGTTACTGAGCTCAATGATTCACATGTCGGAGAATAGAGGGATCAAGTACTGGTTACTGAACAAGAACTATATTGTCCCCCTTGAGAAGTTTGGGGAGATCTTTGGCTTTCCCACCCCTACAGCTACAGACTTTGCTTCTCGAGTGCAGGCTCGTAGTTGCTGGGAGGGTATTGCTCACATCACCTCTCACCGTGACAAATGGTAGCTCGGGGACTCTCGGGATCGTATTATCTACCATCTGGCCTTCCGCATTGCTCACCATAATTTTAGTGAGATGCTTTTTCCGTGTACTGAGACGCCCCAGAAGGTCCGACATGGTGAGCTCTTCATCATGTTTTTTATGGTAACTGGAGGTATCCCGGATTTTGCTGCTATGTTTGCAGAAGATCTCCACAGAGTGAAGGGGAAGGCGAAGGGATATATCTGTTGTGGCGGCCTAGTGACTCACATTGCTACGTATATGGGGTTGGACCTTTTTTGATGCACCTTAGTGGTGGCGGTGAAGCCGCTGGGTTTACAAGAGTTCATCACACGCCGTATCCTCGTTCCCCGCGGTCTTGGCACTCCCTGTGTATCCATGCCGTGGGAAACGAAGTTCCCGAGAGGTACTGTCTGGTCTTCCCAGTTCTCAGTCTATGACCACGAGAATTGGTTTGCTGTCTGGTTCCCGATTATGAAGGAGGATGTTGCTAGAGAGGCATCGGGAGGATACATAGATGGTGAGGGCATTGAAGGAGTTGCAACCATGGATATCGCTACTGATACCGATGGACCTAGCATTCCCACCGTTGATCTCAATAACGAGGCCACGGAGGACGAGAGAGAGGTGTTTGCACCTCCAGTTGACATTCCCTAGCCACCCCAGCAAAGAGCCCGCCGTCGTGTGATCTTGAGGCACATAGCAGGATTGATGACCTGAAGAGACAAATGGCGGATTCATACCAGGCTTTGCGGATTGACATCACCCAGCGCTTCGATGCACAGTGCAGATCTATTGAGGGATGGACTCAGCGTATGGAGGAGAGCCAACACTATCAGGGACAGATGATGATGATGTTGTAGTTTCAACAAACGATGGGATATCCTTTTGATCCTTCCCAGTACCCCTACATTTCACCACCATCACCGCCAGCTGATGAGGATTGATCATATTATGGAGCATTTTCTTATTTTTTATGCAGTTTTGCTTTTGTCCGGTGAGTACTTTGTTTCTTCTGACTCTTATTTGCCCCATTGGAACAATGTGTCCTAAGTATGGGGTATTTGTATCCTATTTTACTTACTTGCTTATGGTTTGTATAACTCTACTTGACCTTGATTTGATCTTATTTGGCTTACATGTGCGTATATGTCATTTACATGCATTGCATACAGGTTTTTGTTTGAGAAAAACGTCGAAAACTGACTTCAAAAAAAATTTGGCCCGACCGAGACGTTTTTGACCAAACGAGGTCGTGATAACTGATATTCATCTCGGTTGAACATCTCGGGTGCCGTCAAATCACCTCGACGGAGATGGGTTTAAAACTAAAGAAAATTTTGAAACGTTTTGTGCTTCTATTCCAGATATGACCTCGATGATGATATTTGCTTGCAGATTAGCTTTGAAATCTTTATATGCTCGAAAGGTTTTATGATATTTTGAAGTTTCTAAATGTTTTGTTTGAAATTCTAGCATGTTTAATATTTTGTTTTTATCAAAATTATGTTGGATTTAAAGGTTGACACCAATTTATGAGTTCTCTTACATTCTTCATGGGATGATTAAGGCACTTCATTATCTTCTTCTTCTTGATCATGCTTTAGCCCCTCATATACATATTTGCCTCCCTTTAACTATCCTGGAATTTGGATGTAGTTGATGAAAAGTGTGTGAAGTGAAGTTGAGATTGTGGCTGAAAGTGTTAGAAAAAATAGGTTTGGGAACTTTGATCTTGATGATGAGTAACTCGGCACCATTCACATAGCCGGGTGTTTGTGTCTTTCCAAAGTCAGATTGATCGATAGTCCTAACGGTTCATGGTATGTGCATCAAGGATTTGAGGCATCTCGAGAAATTGATGATTGCTGATTTCCTAGGCTTCGGTTATTGTGCACCTCTGTCCATGTTCTCAAAAATAAAGTAAAAAAAGTGAAATAAGCAAAGCTTATTGGTGGAAGATGTTTGAGATTCAAAGAAGTGAACTAAAGATCCTATTCCCGCATTCTAGCACCACATTACCTTATATACATTCCACCCTAGCACGTTTCTTGACCTCTTTTGAAAGCCCTTGAGACCTTGAGTATGTTCATTGACTTTGTGGTTTAAACTAGATTATACATGATTGATTTCGATAAATATGATTTAATATGCATTCTATGATTTTATGCAACGATGATCAGCTTTCTTATATTCATAAAATGTTTTGACCATATGTTGATTTTATTTTCTATGAAGCATTCCCTTAAGGTGATCTATGAATGGAGTGCACCACCAAAAGATTTTGTAAAATGTTTTTCATTGATCTTTTTGATGACTTATAATCCATTCTATCTTGTATCTAAGATTTGAATCTTTCTTGGGGACAAGCAAGGGACAAGTATAGGGTATTTTGATAGCATGTATTATAATCTATATTTTGGGATTGGTTTGGACGTTTTATCTTCATAAATTTGCAAGCATAGGTGTATATTCTTGATCATTATGTTGTTTTGTTTACATTTGCAGGATTCGAGGTCTACACCTAGTTTTGTTGTAATTGTAGGGAAAATGGCACGTTTTAGAGCGATATGAAGCTAAGGGATCTAAGGAGTCATTGGAGCTACATTATGGAGCATTGAGGAGCTACAAGAAAAGCATAAGAACCATGGAAGTTGGATATAAATTTGATTTTGGACCAATTTTGAGAGATTTGCACGAAGCTGAGGTTCACCTCGGTTGACCTAAAGATCACCTCGACCGAGATGCTTCGTTGGGCCTGGATTGAGACGCACAGCCCATGGCCCATAAGATCTTTTATTTTTGGCAAGTGATTCTCCTATAAATTGGAAGATATATTCTGGATGGAAGGAGGGCTGGTAAACTGATTAGTTTGGAAGATGGAAGATATTCCAAGGAAGGAAGGAAGTTGAAGGAAGATAGCTTTGAAGTGAAAGTTGAAGGCTTTTCAAGGAAGTTGTAAGGTTTTCTTAGGATCCTTGTTTGTTGTCTTTTGGTTTGTTACTCAAGAACACAGTTTGCTAATTGTTTGGATTGTTGATTGAGTGATTATTGAGACCTTTGTGTAAAGGTTTTCTTGTTTGGATATTGCTTCTTTTCATATATATTTCATTGTTATTATGATGATATTATTGGCTAAATTCTTGTGCGATTCTAGGGTGATTGGTTGAAGGTTGTGGGAAAGGCGATGAAAGAATGAGCCTTTACCTTAGTGGACCCTGAAACCTCGAGCCAAACCTTAACCGAACCTCACCTCGGTCGGTTCATAGAACATCTCGACCGAGATCGGATATGAACTGAGCGAGGCGTGACCTTATATGATCCATACCTGAGTTTAGGTTTTAGTTTGCCAAATCCCATCCTTGTTGCACCTTTCCTGGTCCATACGCAAGCCTAGGATGAGACTTACCCGGTGATTCCTTTGCTTGTATACCTATGATGATGAGTGTTAGGTAATAAAGGTTTATCCTTTATTAGGGTTTGAGTGTGCCTTCATCCTACCTTTGTGAGTTAGCTTGAGACTTACCCGGTAAAGGTTAGTTCTATCCCCTTAGGTGGTGTATTGGTTTGATATTATAGTTCCTTTCCTTAGTTCCTTGAGACTTACCCGGTGAGAGCATCTTTGGTTTGGGATAGTGAGTAGTGAGACTTACCCGGTGATCTATTCCCACCTTAGAATTACCTTCCCTTGTAAATCTCAGCTTTGTCCACGTTATCCTTTGAGATCTTGGTCGGAACCCCAACTGGATGTTTTGACCTCTAGAATCTCCATTCCTTTATCTGATTATTACATCATCTTTGTTATCTTTGTTTTGTTGCTTTTGATTGACAACCTGATATACCGTGCTTTGTTTCACCATAGTCCTTGTGTTCGACCCTAGAGTATTTGCTGTTATTACAAATGATTTGTGCACTGCGGGTTCGCATATCGTTTCAGGCTTATATTTTAGGTTATAAATTTAAAGCTATTTTGTTCACGATTACACACACGTCTGAGAGCGAACAATATACACAGAAAGAGGTTCGATTTCATACCTGGATTGTGAAAAATGGTCGGGAAATAAAGAATTTAGGTATAAGGGGAATACTACACTAGTTCGGCGCATGGAAGAATGAGAAGAAGAAGAAGAAGAAGAAGAAGACATTTAAACCTAATTCCGTGTTTGATATGGCATAAAGACGGCTTCGAGACAGCTTGGCATGATGTCTCACTGCTCGTCACATCCCGTCTCGATGTCGTCTCAATTTTTTTTTTTCTTACGTCATTTTTAATTCTAAAATTTAATTTTGAAAAGGAATTTCTTCATGAGACGGCTTATCAAGCCGTCTGTCTCCCCGTCTTGATGTCGTTGGTAATACAAACTCCGTCCAACTCAACAAGCTCAGGCTAGAGAGGTTAAAGATGACATTATGCATGATGAGCCTTTTTTTAGATACATCCAACATGCCATCTCTTTATTGCTACTCCCGTATAGAGACACTTGCCTCTAACTTCATCACTTTTTGCAAGGAGTAGCAAGATCACATCACACCCTTCAATGTTGTTGTGGCTGAGCTTAGCACGTAGATGCGCCATATGTCTACTCGTCAGGATGAACTTCACATCATTCAGACTGATCTTTTGGCTGAGTTTAGACGTTTTGATCTTGGTAATGGCGATGCAACTACTTCCTCTTCTCCGAAGGGTGGAGAGGATGATTTCGAGCTTGATGATTTTGATGACTGATCTTCTTTCTTCTATTTCCACCACCATCATTTGTGGCATGTCATGCTTTGAGTATCGTTCTTTATTTACTTAGTTGTCTGCCACATTGGGGACAGTGTGGAGTTGAAGTATATGGGATGTATGTACTCACTCAAGCATTCATGTTTTCCTTTCCTAACACACATTTCCCTTTCTTGAGTTTTTTGTTTTTGTTGAGTCTTTTTCTTGCATTTAGTATAGTTGAGGATAGAGTTTGTATTACCTTCTGAATATTGATATACTGGAAAATGCTATTTGATAATTGATGTGCCTACTATGCATTAGATTATATTTGTTTTCTATTGTTTATCCACATGAGTTTTTGAATGAATTTTTAATGAATAATTTTTCCAAACATAACCCTATGAGCGCTCTTGACCTTTGGACATGCATTTTCATGTGTCCTTTATTTCATACTTTTGTTTGATCCACAACATGCTTAGTTTCTTCTAGAACTTATGATTGACTCTTTTGCAAAACTACACATTCATTTGATTCTATATACTTGTTATGAAGATGATTGAGGCCTCTTTGATAAGTTTATGTGACATCTCCTACCCTTATATATGTTTCCTTCTATTATCCACTTCTTGGCTTTATGATCCCTTCTTTGGTGCCCCTCAAAAATGCCTTACAACTATGATATAGCCTCATATGACCTTATCTTGGGTTGTGATGGAAGCAATGAATTAAGAATCAAATAGGGGGTATTCCCCTGAAGAAGTATGAAGGTTTGCAAGAGTTAATGCGCGAGTTTGGAAAGTATTATGCTTATGAAGATCTTTTCTTGGTTGGTGAAAGGAATAAAAAGAGTTCCCGCCATCCTTGTTGCTGCAAATAAGTAAGCATTGGATTGAAAGTAATGTGTATAGTGTTTATCCATGAAGCGTGGTTTTAAAGAGCTCAAAAATTAAGTATTATGAGATCTTGGAATGGTATAGCCAATCTAGTGTGTGTTTGATCGTTAGTGGTGAAATGTTGAAGTGGTTCGAATTTGGCCAGATTTGACACCTTATTAAACTTGATTTTTTACCTCACCTATGTTGTTTTTCCTTTGTCCCATAACCCTGTTACACCCTATGAAAAGACCTCGTGATTCACATCTTGTAATTTTGTTTCATTTGATAGGTGGTGAAGATTAAGAACGCTTTGACATGCCTATGGTAAGATCTTTGTATAAGTTTGAGTGATTATTTTTATAGGCCTAAACACATCATGTGATATTGAGTGAAACACATTATGCTATAAGCGGTCGAGTTGTGATTCATCTTTCTTCCTTTGATAGTGATTTTTGTTATGATGACATGGTTTGGAAAGTTATTCTTCTTCCTAGTTGAGGCTTGTTTTTCTTTTCATGTAGTGTTCCGTATGTCTTGATCTTACTCGGGATGAGTAAGGTTTATGTATGAGGTATTTTGATAAAATCCAAAACATACATCTTTTGAGTCATCATATGCATGCATTTCATATCACATTTGGGATTATTTATGTTCATATAAAGCATAGATCCTTCCTACTGCAAAATGTGGTGTCTACTTTGGTTTATTTCGTAAGTCAAACGTTTGAGGCCAAAAATGAGCAAGAGCGATGAAAGAATGTCAAAGTACGAGTTTATGTCCTCCTTGAGTTCAAGCATATCGTAGAAGAAATCTATATTTACTACGGATCGAAGTTTCAAGATAGATTTTTATTGAAAGAAGAATTAAAGAAGTAATGTGAAGATCATTGGTGTTGGAGCGAGATTCTTTACTGTGCCTGAGAGATGCCTGTTTTTGACCATTTAAAAACTTGTATATATTCGAAATAGCTTCCAAAGTAGTACTCATGGGTCTCGTAGTTCCAACCAGAGCACCGGGAAAGTCAGTTTTACTAAATTGTCGAAAAGTTGTCAATAATGTACAGAGGATAAATACGGTTTATGTACATATGAGAAATAGGGTTTATGTGTTACCATTCTATGCCCTGCCAACCATATATCTTTTAGCCTTAAACCGCATTTATGCTCTACAAACCGTATTTGCCTCTTAAGATGTCGAAATCAAATTCTATCATATCTTATCTTATGTGTATGGGTTGGGCTTCTTATGTCCTCCCTAGGGTTTGATCTAAACATTATAAATAGAACTTTATAGGTCAAATTAGGGGTGTTCGGCAATTAAAGCCGCGTGATGAGTTCGGCCAAGTTCTAGGGTTTGAAGTCCGTGTCACTGCACAGTAGAGTTAGATTTCTCTTTCCTTCGTTTTGTAAGTACATTTCAACTTTGATATTTACAAAAGACTCTTTTATTATGTCTAGCTAAATCCTGTTGATCTAAGGGATGATTGATCCATATGCTTGGTGATTTATGTTGTTTATATGAATTGTTGAATTGAGATATGTAGATTTGCTTCTTTTCAAAGGTACTTCGTTTTCATCTTTTATTTATCTTCGGAAAGAATGACGTTTAAAAAAATTTAGATAGAAGAGCTTGTGGCAAAAACGAGGTTGTTTTATTGGATTTATTGAAAGGAACTTGGTTTGGAGAGTAATGTTTTATCTTTACCACGGGAAATTCTATCTATCATAGAAAGTTCCGGTATTTTTACCATTTCTACCTCATGCGTCAAAAGCGATGGTTTTCTTGGTCTTTTCTGGATTTCTAAGTTTTTAATGTGTTTTGCTGTATACTTGATACAACCGCCGGTTTGAGGGCGTAGTCAAGTTGGAGAGCACGGTCTTTGTTTGTCTATATCAAATGCTATATTTGATGGTTACCTGCATATTCGCATGATCAATGTTCAACTATATTCATATACATGTTTATATTTCATCTATCATAGTGGTGATATATATTTCCTTAGATCACTACCCTCTTTATTCGTAATCATTGCTTTCTTGTTTTCTTATACCTTCAAAGACAAATTTTCCTATCCCTTTCTCTACTCCCTTTACTTAGCGTATTACTATCATTTATATCCAAACAGACACGGTCTTTGTGATTTGATACCCGAATATACTACATCCAATCCCGTTATCCTTGCGGGTGAGGTTGTTTAGAACTATTTGGTTTAAAACTTTTGCATCAAGGTAAGTCCATTATGTATGTGATCAATGAATCTTCTCCTTCTCTAGATATGTGCATGATTGAGTAGGCATTCATGCATACTTGATCTTCTAGTGTGAAGAGATCTCAACTGGATTAGTCTCTTCTTGTTGATCATGTCCTTTCTTCTTCTCCTAGATGTTGGAGTCCATATGTTCATGTCCTCCTTTCTCTTTGCTCTTGCATCTCTACAACTTCTTTCAAAACATTCATTTAGACCACACTCGAGAAACGTCTTCTAAAGGAAAGTCATCTCATCTAAGCAAGGTTATAAACATCATCCCAACTAATTTGTATATAGTTTACTTAATTCCTCATAAGAAGACATTTACGGAGCGCGTGTTTTTCCAGGAGTGTCTTTGAAGACTTGTTCAAAGCGCAAACGTTTGATTATGAATAATTCATGAATTATTTAATAAGAATGGGTTCAATGGGTTAAGTAAACCCGAATCTTTAGCACCTTGTCAGTTACCACAATTGAACAAGGACGCATGGATAGAAGTACACATGCAGATTTATTTTTAGATAATTGTCCTCACATATGTTGTACACAACAAAATTTTGGAGTAACAAGATTTTGTTTGAAGTTTCAAAAAAAATTAATTTTGGAGTTAAATAATTATGGTTAAAGTTCTAAAAAAAAATTTAAGAGAGAACATCCATTTCAATATTGTTCCCAGGAGCATTAACCCGATTATTCCGTATCATTTAAAAAAACCAATATTTTTCTCCTTGTTTATGTTGTTCTTCCACGTGTTACAAAGGTCATGTGGATCATACAATCCAAGATATGGAAAAATAAATAAATATTAGTAAACATGGTAAAACTTGTGCAGCAGTTTGGGGAGAACTTGTTCTGTTTTACACTCACTCCCCATTAAATTGGGGATAATAAATTTCACATTCATACATGAGGCCCCAGATACCCAATGATCTTCAACATGTTCAACTTACAGAAGAGTGGTAAGCAAGAGCTAGAGCCTTTGAATTTGATCCAGCGACCAAGTATATACAAACAAAAAAACCCATATAATTACATCAAGATTCTTCATACTACACTACAACAACTTGATCCGCTGCTGGCCTATAGATTCCAAAAAGAATCGGAAAGGCATCAATGCAGACATACCTGGTCATCTTGTACAAGAGCTACAGTATGCATCAAACAATCTGAGACAACATTGGGCTTGTCTCTAGCATTTTGGTGCCATCGTCGTCTGTTGGGACTCTGCTCCAACCAGGACCGCCTCTCACACCCAACACCTTGGCTCGTTCTGCAACGTTCCCTCTAAATCCCGTGATTTTTGAGGACACCATAGGCATCACAAGAACTGAAGATGCGCTAATTGAATCCTCTCCCAACCCGACTGACAACAGACAAGCAGTCTGCGCAAAACACAACAGTTTCCTTGTGAGTTTAGTAATGATTAGAATTTGATTTGGAAAACCTGCATATGAAGGCTGAATGTAGAACCTTTGCTTTGACCATGATGTCGGTGGCCTTCAGCACCATTTTATGCACAAGTGAATGTACTTCATCAGCTTGTTTATCCTCTGATGGTTTCATCAGCCTACAAAAGTTACTTGTACAATCAGCTGAGATAATACTTTCATCAAGTGAACATGATGCAAGCTGCATAGCCAAATCCTTCCTGGTTTGGGTAGTAATAAAAACAGCTAGATTATGAATCAGCATACCTCTCTGTATCGGTTGACATGCTTGATGATTTAATAGAGTCCACAGAAGAGCTATCTTTTACTTCACCACCTAAAAACGCCCAAAGTCAGTTGCTTGAAGGAGCCTCTGAGAACTTTGATTATCTTATATAACATCTCCATGAACGTACCTTTGGGTTCTTCTGGAGCCAGCAAAGAAATGCCTATGAACACGGATACCATTCCCAAAATGAACATTGTTGTTCTCAGGGTATTAAATACCTGGCCGTGAAAGTAAAATTAACCTCTCAAACTCGAAATATATCCATACAAGAATAAAAAGGAAAAGCTCCAATGCAGTAAAATCTGCATTTCCTCAGTCAGCAAATCCCATGAATAGGATCGTTTTTTAGTCAGAACAGGAAAGTAGTAAATGGTAGTTCGTCAAATGGTATGACACTTCATTGTGGAAAGTAGTAAAAAGTATTAATAACAGCGAAGCTTATAAGTCCAAATGTAGCCTGTTCTTGGTTTTCCACAGATTCACAAAGCATTTGGTCAATCCTTGCATACACACAAATTTAATGCTTCTAGAAAAAGAATCAGATCTGATAAAAGCAAGAAAACACTAAAAGTAAAGACACCTAACAAGACAATTAAATATGACACATTACCCAGACAAACACTCAAAAGCTGATATCTTAATATCTTCCAGCAATCACAAGAAGGGAGAGATAACCTGATACTCTTGGAAGTACACAAATCCTGTACAAATGGAGAAAAATGTCCAAGCAATCTGAAACATAGGAACTATGAGAATTGCATCGTACAATGCCAACCCTTCATTCAACCTTGCCATCTGGAACAAAGTGAAATGCAGAAAATATTTAGGAGGAAGAATATCTCCAAATGCTAAAAAGATAAAATGTTCAATCATGTAAATACCTACCCAGAAACCAGCAGTACTAAGGAATAATAAAAGCATCGAGTATGTGAACCAAGTATGCAACTGATAGGCACTTGACATGGCTAATCTCAAAAGATTGGATCTGAGAGAGAGAGAGGGAGGATTTTAGTGATTCGGTATAAACATTCTGAGAAAGGTAAGTAAGACTAATAAGGGAGCATAAAAGTAGATAGGATAGCTTACAAAGATTTTGCAAACAATACAGAACAAGATCCAACTGCACCCGAAACAACAGCATAGGAAAATGGGAGTAGCATTCGCCAATATCGATCATGCTCATGTCCTGAAACAGCAAGAAGTTCTCCTCTCCTGCAAAAATTTAGTACATGAATGTAACTAAGGCTGGGTGAGGGTAAACACAATTGATTATTCTAATTTATAGCTAATTAAGTATTAGAGTAGCTGTTTTATGAATCTATCAACAGGATAATAAAACTGACCTGTAGACTGAGTGATGCACAGCAACAACTAGAACCAAGATAAAGCAGTATAGCAGGAATGTTATATTGCTGTACTTATCTGCCAATTCCTCTGGCGTGTAGACTGTAAAGAATAAAGTCACATCAAAGATTGATAAGATTGCCGTGTCTTATACACAATACAATTTCCTTAGCTATAATAGAATCATTAATTGGTATGAACAAAATGACAAATAGCCGAACATAATCAGCATTACTATATAATGTAAAAGAGATCTTATGAGAAACTACTATTATATACCAGGAGATTGGTGATTGCCAAAAGCAACAAGGAATACATTTCCGAGGACGATAAAAGCTGTAGCAACCAATACCCTGAGAAAAGGAAAACAACATAGACAATATCAAAATTAGTTAAAGAGAGAGCACATTATGTAGAGAGAAGCTGCACAATTAGAATTTAACATACTTCACAGTGACCCTTTTGCCCAACACGAAGTATGCAAATGCAATGTTAGAAACAAATTGAACGGATCCCAGTGCGGCAAGAAGAGACTGTAAAGAGACAAATACAAAGGATAAGAAAGACAGTGATAAATCATACAAGTCTGCAAGAATGTCATTATTAGAAACAGGAATTAACATAAATTATCGAGTTCACAGATAGATGTCAAACTTTACATAAACAGACAACAAAATAGGCACGCACCTGGGCAGCATATCCAAATGAAAGAAAATTCAGACAATTTCCAAAAGCGAAAAACAGAACACCTACAGGTCAATAAAAAAGAGATCCGTTACATAAGAACCGGCAGAAATGAATAAAAACCCTCATGTGGAAGAACATTTACCTACTCTCCATGTATGAAAGTGTATGATGGGCTTTGCAACAAGCTTCCCACCATTCCCGCTACTATCTAGTACAGATTTTTCCCTCTACAAGTCATTCATAAACCTTCATCAAAATGAAGCAGTGCGGTTCACACTTCAAGATATAACAGAACTACAGCATACAATCAAAGAGAAAAGACGGAAACAAAAATGTTCACAAATATAATGGCATGTCAAAAACTGCAAAGTGTGAACACATGGAATATTTCCGCTTCAATAACCATCCTCTCCACTAATTTAGCAAAGGAACGAGAAGATCCCAGACAAATAATTTGTTATCGACAATTGGTTTAGACCAGCAGATTCCTCTTTTATCCATGAAACTTTTGTGCTTACAGATATATTGTAAATTATTCATATATGTCCTATATTATGGCAATGTGTTAATTTTGGAAACGCCATGTGGGAGGATTTCCCATTTGCAGTCTTAATCATGACTTTAAACGTAGTTGTATCATAAAAAGCAAGGGGAGATGTATCACCTAGACATAGAGAAAGAGAGAATGACACACGCCTCAAGAAGGAAATGTATTGACATAAATGAATATCATGCACACAAAGTCACAAACACGATGAAACAGATGGAAAAAAGGAGGAGATGGGATTCCAGCCATAAGAAATAAAAAGAAAAAGATGTAAAGGTGAGAGTTTAATTCAAGTAGAAAGGGAAAGAGAGTACAGTTTGTCGTATGTGATGTTATGGAAGAGAGTTCAATAGTAGAAAGAACTCTCCTCTTGGTTCTTGCAAACCAATACACACGATTCTCTAACGTACTAACTTGATAGGACCAAGTATAGTTTGTTTTATGTAGTGTTGTGGTTACTGGTTAGTCAGGTACTCAGGTTCCAGAATGGAAAAAGGTGCAGCCAAAATGGGTCATTCTACGAGAGACATGAGCAAGATATCAGAAGTGGTAAAAAAAAGCGTTACTGATCTTCAAGGATTTCAGTTCAAGCAGGATATGATTTTTGTTTCAAATTTTCAATAGTGGTAACTTTGGAGGGACTCCCCTAGCTGCTAGCATCTCCATTTACTATCCGCAATCAAGGAGAACAAACACTTGGAGAAAAGGATATACATAATTACATCAGATCAAGCTGAATAACTTCAGGCCATGAAACATAAAAGAGAAGTTCTAAAGTATAGAAACACTATAGAACAGAACACACAAAAAGTACAAGTTCCTGAACAATTCAAAAGTACCAAATTAATAGATGGATAGAAGGTGCTTCATGAGCATACCTCAGTGTGCCCTAACTTGAGCAGGTTGGTACCAAAATTAATAGCAATGCTACCAAAGAGATTAATGAACGCTCCAATAACCCACTCTCCCATGGTTGTAAACCAGATTTCTACACACAATCGAATGCTGTCTCTGCACTTCTACGGCTTCGCAGACTAACACAATGACAACTGAAAGACCCCCCTTCAAAACTCAAGAGTAAAGTTCCTTCCATTATCAAAACCCCTCATTGAACCAGGAACTTCTATTCCACCACAAAATCAATGTTTACAGTGTAAATACCTGCCCATATAAGGAAACATTAAAACCAAATTTACTTGAGGAACATTCCATCAACAATTAAAGAAGGAGCGTGCTACTTGTCCAGATCCGGTTCTTATTCGAAGATCCAAGGGGAGGAGGCCATCACAATAAGCCAACCGACATAATCCATTTACAAACACGAAACATTCAGCACATTTGAAGTAATGCAAAAGGATCGCCAAATCAACGAACTATTAAAATGCGCAAACGGAACTAATTGCAATCTACAAAAGGGAGATCGAGAGCAGGATGCAACTAGCCCCAAATTGAGCCCCAAACGAGATCAAAGATTAGGGATTTAAGTGAAAATGAGAAAATTGAACCTAACCGGCAAGCAAGCTCGAATCGGCAAGAAAGATCGATGAAGAACGTTGGAAGGGGGGAGAATCAGCAAGTGGACGATGCAGAGAAAGCAAATAGAATCGGATGAAGTGGATCTCCTCCTCCCTCCTCCACCTTGTCCCCAATAGAGCAAACCTTGAATATGAGATGAAATCAGTCAGCAGAAAATCAGGATAAAGAAAACAATTGGAGGAAATAGGGAATGGTTACTTGAATATAGCAGGAAACTAATAAGAAATCAGAAGAATGTCGGAGCGGGGATTCAGATGAGAGAGAGAGGAGGGGAAAGTATGGAGAAATTGAAATTAGGTTTGAAAATTTTAAGGGGAAATGAAAAAAATAAATAAATAAATAAAGGACGAGAAAGTGAGGGTTTGATAATGAGAGACTTTTCTTATTTCAAAGGAGGTGGGAATAATTTTCTTACAGAGAAAATGGAGGGCCACGACGACGACGGAGAGAGGGGAAGATGTCTGGTCAGCAGCTGTGAAATGGAGGTCAGATTTTCATTCCTTACCTGACCTCATCATTCCAGCCGCCGTACCTTCTCTATTTAAATCGCCTATTTTATATATTTATTTTAATTTGTTTTACATATATTAAAAGAAATATACTAAACTATTTTTACATCATCTTAGAGGAATTGAGGCCTTCTGGTAGAGTGTATGCCTCCGTTTCAAAGATAAGTTTCAGCTACACATCTTCTCATTGTAGTAGCAAGTGATATATGATGTTATGATCGCGAATAATAAAGTCAAATGCATATTGACCGTTTGAGTTTTTAGATGCTTCAATTTTAATTTTGATAAAGTTAAAGTTTGATCTCTGTCATTTGGTATTTTTTGTTTTTCGTCTCTATTTTGGAGGTATTACATTAAGGTTAGTGTTGTGGGCACATGATATGCTCAAATATGACACAAACCGCAAGTGCACGGTGATTATCAATGTAGTAGTATGATGCATTCATCAAGGTCTAATTCCACAAGGATTCTATATAGCTTGATTGAGATCAATTTCAGAGTAAGTTCAAGTGTGTAAAATAAAGGGAAAAGGGGGTGATCATTGGATCAAAGATTTAGGTGAATTGAGTAACAAACAAGTATCAAATATATTTAAAAACACTTAGATTTGGGGTTAATCCCACCAAACCATAACTAGTTCATGTATAAAAAATAATATTCAATCAATGAAAGGTAATGGCATATAATTAGGTGAGATTATCAAAGCATCATAATCCTTTTTTCATGCTCACATGATAACTTATGTCAACCAAGTTATGTTGTAGTCAAGTCACAACTCAATTGACTAAGTCACAATCATGATCAAACTAAACAGCATAAGCATCACATGGTGTTTGCTATTTGCATACATTATCTAGTACAATCACAACTTGGATAAATTATCACTAGTAGATTCAACATCCTTTTGTCCCCAATCAATTCTACTATAGCATGATAGAGATCTAAACAATGCACAATCATCCTCATATTATCTTGTAAGTCTCAACTTGGATGATTAATGTAGCAATCATTCATTCATCCTTGGAAGAATAAAATATTTTAACAAGATAGATTTAAGCTAGTGAAAGTCTAAACAACCAATATTGAGGTAAATCCAACATGAATGAATGATAAATCCATATTTATTCGCTCTTATATGCTACTAATCATGCTTGAGTTCCCTTCGTATCATGAATAAACACAAAAGCAATACTAATTTAACATGATTTGGAGACTTTCACCCCAAAACCTAGATGGAAAACTACTCGCTCATCGTAAATTTTGACAATAATACGGGGATTAACCGTAATTAGATGACCCAATCTTTCGACACTAAAGACTCGATAGAACGAAGCTAAATAAAAGAGATATGGAATAGAAGGTGATCTAGTGATGGAGATAGGTAGATCGAGGTCAAACCCTAAGCAACAACTCAAAAGCACTATAACATGCGATGGACTTTATTACACAACCAACAATCATTTTGTAGAACCCTTCCATACAACCAGACACTAAAGGGAGAGATGATCCCTAGAGCACTAGGAGGTATGCCTATGAAAAGTTGAAGCATCCTACTTGGCGCGTGCAAGTAGAACACACTCAAACAAGTCAAAAGTAAAGGTCGAACAAGTCGTCTCTCACTCTCAACTTCCTGCGCGGAAGGCCACAAAATTGCTTGCAACTAGCAAGTAGCGAAAAACAAAGTATTTGTTCAATTTTAGGTTAAGAAAACAAGAGGCTCGAGATCCGCATATATAGAGAGTGACTCGAGTTTGGGCTTCAAGTAATCCGACCCAAAGAATCATATCTTATCGAGGATAAGATATGATCTTATGCTAGAAAAATAATGAAATAAGATCAATCTTCTAATAAGATTTGATCTTTTAGGATTGATCATATAATATCTCTAGAAAATATGATTCTCTCAATTATCTTTAAGATTCCCTATTAGAAGACTTAAATTATATGCAAAATAATTAAAATAAAAACATGGGCTGAAAACTAATATTTAAAAGCCCGCAAGATTAACCCATAATTAAAGATGTTTTTATGGGTTGGAAAATAATAACATAAGGATCGAAAATCAACCTTGGAGTTCGTCCAACATATCGTTTATTTATGGTTGCCCCGTTCTGATGTTAGCATGGTTGTATGGACTATCCCGTGACTTCTTATGTACACGTACAACGGAGAGCTTTTCCCTTCATTGTTTTGATCTCCATCTCCCACATGCATGTGTATGGGCCGAACGTGTACTTGTATGATCTATTGGCTTTATCATAGGATCGATCCATCCTCTCTTCCGTCCACACGTGTCCTTGCATGGGACAACTGACTTCCATGCATACGTGGATCTTGATATCTTCCATATCCAATAAATGGTATTCACTTCTTCATTAGAGAAGGTCTTCAATTCTTCCTCAAGGATGATCATCATTTCCTTCCGAGAGGTGGTCCAAGAAATGATCTTAATCTGCCTTCTAGAATGGTATTTGTTTCTATACTAGAGATATCTTTTTATTTGTCTCCTAGAAATGATTTTGATAATTCGTCTTCTCCTCCTTAAAGTGTTCTTCATTCCTTGCCTCCCAACTTTTCTAATCATGGCCTTGAAGCAAACTAGGTTCGGAGATGCTCATGCATCAATAAAAATAGAAATAAATGTCACGTAGAAATAAATGTCATGAGAAGAAAGTAGACAACAAAATAGATATTTAGGAAGAAACATAGACGAATTTGATTTTAATAATCAAAAGTTATGAGCAAAACGAGTTGAAGGAATGAAGAACAAGTTGAAAATATAAAGAACACCAAACTTCCTCTTGATTTGATCCAAAGTTTTGTCCAAAGTAGCTCCAAAAATAAGTTTCTAATTCTAAAAATACTAACTGTGGGAGTAGTTTGAGAAGTGTAGGATGAGATGATCCAGTTACATTCAACCAATGTGCTTATATAGGGTTCAAAAGACATGATCCCCCTTAAGGAGCAAGTTGATCAACTTGCAAAGTTAGTTATCCAGAAACTCAGGACAACAACTCGGAGTAGAGAGTATACCTTTCTTGAGTTTTCCTCAACCATCCTCAAGTTTTCCCATAGACTTAGTTGTTTCAATGTTGCTTGAGTGCAGTGGCGGCCTTAGGGGAGGGCAGGGTGGGGCAGCTGCCCCACCCTCGGACACGGATTAAACCCCAGCGCACCCCAAAATAACGCTATGCCTTATATGACACTATAAAAAACAATGTGTTTGTAGTGGCATATTGGTTTGCCTCAAGGAAGAGTGTAATATGCTGGTTGTTAACCTGGGTTTGAATCCCATTGACTTCAAAGTAACATTTTCTTTTCAAAATCCTCTTCTTGCCATGCTATTACAGTTTTTTTTAAAAATATTTTTGATATTTTGTTTAACACTCTTCTTGCCATGCTATTACAGTATTTTTTTTAAATATTTTTGATATTTTGTTTTAAAATATTTTTGATATTTTGTTTAACACTCTTCTTGCCATGCTATTACAGTTTTTTTAAAAATATTTTTGATATTTTGTTTAACACTTTTTTTTTGATTATGGAGAATTTGTTTTCAATGAATGATATATATAAAGTGTAATTTTGAATTCATATTTATTATAAGATCTCTATATTAATTAAATAAAAATTATTTTTATTTATTATTTAAAATAAACTTAACATACCCAAAATTTTAACCCTACATCCGTCCCTACCCACCCTACATCGCGGTTGGGTAGTGAAGTTACCCACTCTTAATCCCACAGCTGACCTGTATTTAACAAGAAGCAACAATTCTTGTTATTTATTCAAGGTAACTATAACCAAATATCAAGGAAGAACTATCTTGAGGCTACGGTGGAAGGATGGTTAAGATCGCCACATACGAAAGAGGATAACGTTTACCTACCATTAAGTTTTTATCGCTATTTTATTTTCATAGATATTTTTTTCGATAATTTATTTTTTGCCCCCCTTTTAAATATCCTGCGGCCGCCACTGCTTGAGTGGGAGGTCATTCGATGTAGAACTCGGAGGAAGTTGTTCTTTTCTACACAATTTTATCTTCTTCTCTCAAGTTATAATGTATTCTTTGTTCGAATTGTTGGCTTAAATTGAGAATTGTTGAATATTTTGCTCCTAAGGCTTCTTCTCTCGAGTGGAGTGCCTTCTTCTCTAGAGTTTCTCTATCTTATTTGCTCAAGTTGTGAGCCAACTCAAGAGACGTTGAACACTTCCCAATTGTGGCTTCTTACTCGAAGTTTGCTTGTCTTCTTAGTCCGGGTTGTGAGACACTCGAGGGTTCTCTTTAGAGTTTTCCTTAACTTTATTGGCTTCATGCTTGGATCCTTGCTTGTTTTTCCTCCTATGTTTACTCAAGAGATGGTTGATGAGTTGGAGCGTTCACGGGATGCTTAACAATGTTAAGGACATCATGAGTGTGTAACTTAGAGTGTGTTTGGTATACTGAAACTAAAACTGAATGAAATTGAAACTAAAAAAATGTTACTGAAACTGAATGGAATAAAACGAATTGTTTTTATGTTGGGACGAGCCAGGGAGTATGTGTGTATGCCTTGCAAGGTCTTTATGTGTGGACGTGAGTAGGCTTTGGATTAGAGAGCCGTTAATTGGCACGTTTTTGTTTTCTGAGCGGTTATCGAGGAGTGTTTGACCGAGAGTAGACTAACAACTTAATTAGGTAAAGGCACCGAAATCTCGCAAGAAAGTAGACAAGCGACTTTACAAGTTTTGTAATATCCGTTAAGGAGTAGACTAACAACATAGTGTTGTAATCTCCCAAGTGATTAGAAAAGTAGCCTTAAATTATCAAACAAGAACTATATATATTCTTTAAGTCAATGTCCAAAATTAAAAGGAGTTATAGTCTCTAAAAGGAGTAGATGAACATCCTTATATAGTTAGATTCAATTGCATGCAAAAACCGGTTATTAGGATGTTGTATGTACTTGACTTGGATAATGTTGAAATCACTCAAATATAAAGTTTTCCTTCTAAGTGTATTTTCCCTACACCGCGATCCAAATACCTTAGTAGGATAAGACCAACAAGTCACAAAGACTAAAGTATAGAAACATACCTTGTCTTAAGTTTGTAAAAGAGTTCTTCCAGATCTTGTCGAAACTTGATCCTTCTAGAATGGATGTCTATCTTTCTTCAATATTAATGAAGTATTTTGGTCTTCCAAGTTGCACAAATCACCCAAAGAGAGAATTCTTATCCCTTGTCAAAACTTGAGAACTAATGGCTTAAATTTTTCATGAAAAATGGATTGTCTTTCAAGTGCAAATGACTCTCCCTTGTATAGGAAAGGGGGGGCACGTTTTTGGGGAGAATAACCGCCACAAAAGCCGTTGAGAGCGGTTACAAATGGTTACTGGCGGTTGAGAGCGGTTACAAACGGTTACTGATGATTGAGAGAAGTTAGGGTTTTATAACCATATTTTGGCCCAATCCCAACTCAATTGGGCCATTAAAAAGTCTAAATTTAAGCTAGCTTTTTCGGCCCGACTTTTTTCTCATCAATGAGCTTTAACTAACTCATTATATCTAAATAAAGCTCCAAGGTCAACAAATACACATGAGCTTAGCTCAAACTAGCTTAGCGCATCACGTAGTTCACTAGTTAGCTTCTTGCAACTCAATGGACATTTTAATACGGGGTGAAAGCCGCAGTTTTCTGATCTAGATTGAAAGTCCTTAAATCAAACAACAGAAGGAAATCTCAGATGAAATAATGAAATCTCGGGCGAGATTTTAATGAAGAACTGACCGAGATTTATCAGAAATCAAGTTGCGGACTAATGAATGATATGAAAAGATAACAAGATGCTAATATGGAATGATAAATGATAAATATAGGAAGATAGGACTATTATAAGACTTGCACAGAACCTTGACAATTATTTGTCAAAACCCGATATAAATAACTATCTTTCACCCTTCCTTCTTTAACCTTACACAAGCCTTCTAGATAAGACAAGCACAAGGAGGGACTATCTTGACTTGTAGCACCAACCTTCAAAAAGATTAATATATACAAGAACAACCTAGCAAAAACTC
This sequence comes from Fagopyrum homotropicum, assembly GCA_033239125.1. Taxonomy (NCBI): domain Eukaryota; kingdom Viridiplantae; phylum Streptophyta; class Magnoliopsida; order Caryophyllales; family Polygonaceae; genus Fagopyrum; species Fagopyrum homotropicum. The sequence goes on from BSWB01000005.1 coordinate 70,431,582, forward strand.
TGAACTTTTCAACCAAAAACTCTCCTTTTGATTGAATAGAAATGATAAAATGCAAACCCCATGAACGAGGTCACAAGTATCTCACAATAATGTGGAAATCAATATTCACAACCAAGCTATCTAACAATCTCCCCCTCTAAGGCTATTTATAAGGGATATCCTCTATCCAAACTAAGAAAATATATCTTTTAAAAGATAATCTAGGAAATATATCTTTTAAAGATTCAAACATAACTATCCCAAAAATAGGATAAAAACTAACAAATTCCTTAAGATTGTTTGAGAGCTTTAAGGAAATAAAATATAAAAGATAGTTACCATATTTAAAATATCTTTGGCCAGATCTTCAACGCGTGTGAGAGATGAAAACTCGGGAGGAAATCTCGGCCGATTTTCTTGGGTGAAAATCTCGGCCGATTTTCCTGGGTGAAAATCTCGGCCAATTTTCCTGGAGGTGGATCGAGGTTCTTCATCTCCAATTCTCCTTGATCTTCCTTGATGGTGTCTCCTCTCGGATCCTTTTATCCCTTTATCTATCTAGTGACTGGTCCTTGTATAATTGGTGTCGGGATGGTCCCGCATCACACTTCTCTTCTTGAAAAGGATTCGTTCTCGAATCTCCATCTTGATTATCACTAGTCACATTGGAACTCAAGTCTTATGGTGGCAACGACTGCAATATCCCTTCTCTTGGAGGATCCCTGGAGGTCTGTAAAACTCGTGCCTTGAAGACGAGTTGTGCAACACTCAACACTAAAGAATCTCGGTCATCAAACATAAATATAGGGCAAGATATTGCTTCAGGAATGGCCGAAATATCTACTAAGTATCTGTACATCGCCGTTGATGATGCTAACATAAGGTGGACTGCAATTCTATCCTCTCTTGTTGGTGATCCTTTAGGATCTACAGGATCAAGAACCAATGTCTTGTCCATTTGATCTCCTTTGTCCTCTAGTAACTTTCCTGCAATAACACTTAATCGCTTCCCAAAAGACAACGGTATATGATAAAAATAAGTTAAGGAAAATAATGTAAACGTGTAGTCATTACAACAGAAAGATAGAGAAGAGTGATAAATCATAGCTTTCTTAAGCATACACTACTCAATGAATTTACTCAAAGACATGAATGATATAACCTAAAAATCCATGGAGTTGTGCTCAATCTATATATAGTGGTTCTTATTCCACCAAAAGAGATCTTGCAGGTGATGCATTGGTGGCTACAGTGGGTAGAATTTCAGAAAAACTCGGGTGAGTCTCAAGAACCTTGGCTGAGTTTTCTTCAAGAACAGGCCGAGAATCTTCACTGGAATATTCTTCGACCACTTCTTTGTCTAATGCTCGATCCTTGCCTTTTATCTTCTGCTTCTCATAGGTTTCGATGATTTGTAATGGAGTCACGGGCTTTAATTTTATCGATTTACCATTGAATGTAAACATGGACTTGTTGGTATGACCATCATGCTTCACTTTCCGATCATATTTCCACGGATGACCTAGGAAAATATGGCAAGCCTGCATAGGTACTACATTACACATAATCTCATCAGTATAATGGCCTAATGTGATAGGCACTTTAACTTGCCTATTGACCTTCAAAGTACCACAATCATTCATCCATGTTAGTTATAGGGCCTAGGGTGATAAAATGTAGGAAGTTGCAATTTAGTAACCATTTCTACACTAGCAATATTACAACAACTACCTCCATCAATGATCATATTGCACACCTTTCCCTTAACAAGACATCTAGTATGAAAGAGATTTTCTCGTTGGGTATTTTCACTAAGAAAAAAATTAACATGCAAGGTTGTAATATCCGGAATTTTTATTTCCGTTTAATTCCGAATCTAATCGAACTTGGAGCCGTTGACGGTTTTCCATTTTATCTAGCAATTCTTTCTTCACAAATTTTATCATTTTATGTAGAAGCTAATTCACATAAAATGATAAAATTATATCAAGCTCTAATTCCTATAATTATTTATCATTTTATGTAGAATTTAATTCACATAAAATGATAGAATTATATCAAATCCTAATTCTTATAATTATTTATCATTTTATGTAGAATTTAATTCACATAAAATGATAGAACTATATCAAACCCTAATTCTTATAATTAATTCTTAACGATGACTTTAGACGAGATCATGACAAGCCTGAGACGAGACCATGACAAGGCCATGACACGTTTTTGACAAGGCTGTGACAAAGCCAGAACAGCTTCTCTTCGCAGCCCACAACAGCCCAGCTGTCTTCGCAGCCCACAGCAGCCCAGTTGTCTTTGCAGCCCACAGCAACCCCAGCGGCACTTCGAGCCCAGCCAGCCCACATCCTCGCACAGCAGCCCAGCTTGTTTACGAGCCCAGTAGCAGCCCTTCATGCAGCCCGTACAGCTCCTCCCCAGCCCAGTACCGTGCGTTTGTAATGGACAGCTACACGTTCAGCTAGGGAGAAGTAACAGCCGGCCCTTCCTCTCCAATTCCGTCACACGTAATAGCTGCTGAGTTCTGTAACGGTTCCTTAAATTGAGCCTGCACATTTCCCTTCTACCTCCTGCATACGTAACAACCATCTGAAGCGGTATCTTCACACAGCAGCCGCTCAAACAATTCTCACGCAGCAACCGTTTAGGCAACATCTCACAACAAACGAATAGCCTCCTGGGTTGCGTTTAGGACTCCATCTGAGTGCAATCGAAGAGCAGGCTAGAGCTTCTACTCCATCTCCCCAACCTTGGAGCCTTCTGCGCAGCCACAGTTCAGGCGGGAGTCCTGATCTGCTTGCCTTGGTACACAACCACCGGGACTGCTGGATGCTTGGGACCAGATCTTCTCCCCTCTGCACAAGCGCCGCTCTCCTCTACAATCGAGTAGGTGATTCAGTAAGGATGGTCCTCCCTCTCCTTATCTTCCTTGATATATTCTATGGCTGAAGGATACTTGGAAACCTTGTACAGAAACACAGCAGTAGCGAGAAGGATTCCGGGTTGTTGACTGGGCATGAAGTGACGAGCAGGCTTTTTCGAGTCCATATTAGGGTATGTTAGGCACCTCCTTTCTTTCTGAATTTTGGATATGTTGTAGTCAGTAGTATATAGTAGATCATACTAAAATTTGGGAAGAATCGGAGTTACGGTTTGAGAGTTATTGTGTTTCAAAGTTGACGTTTTTATATATGTGCTGAGTGTTGGGGAAAACAGCAAGTGATGCTGTTTTGTGAGATAGTTTTGAATAAGCTCTTGATCTCCGTTGGGCTTGAATTTTTGATATGATATAGTTTACATATTTTTGTAGAACATATTAAAATTTGAGAGGAATCCAGCGAGTGGTTTGGGATTTATGATTTTTCAAAGATTGAGTCGTAAGCAGTTTTTCGGTTGTGCTGAAATTCTGTTTTGTGAGATAGTTTTAAATAGGATTTTGATCTCCTTTGCAGCTGAATTTTGGATATATTATAGATAAGATTTTATATTAGAACATATCAAAATTTGGGATAAATCCAGCGAGTAGTTTAGGAGTTATGATTTTTCAAAGTTAAGACAGTGTGTTGTTCGTTAGGTGTTGTAACCAACTTTAGAAATTTTTGTAGAAGTGATGCTTTAACAGTTTTAAGAAATTCTTTCTCCTATGAGTAGATGGGATATCATAGAGGACCTAAGGAATTATTTCGGAATTTTTATAAGATTATTCGAATTTTATATTTGAAGCTGTAGTTGGACTTTAGTGACTTTTCGGGAAATAGAAAATGGGTAGTTTTTCTAGTTGTTACCTAAAATCATCTTAGGGAGTAGAATATGATTAGTTAGCCTCAAGTAATAATTTAAGTACATATTACGGGTTTTTGGAAGTCTCGGGACCAAGGGTAAAATAGTCAATTTACCTTAAATAAACACTGTAATAACTTCTGCACATAGAATCGTACATCTTAGGAGTTTTAGACTTCTAAGTATCCAAGGAAAAGTGTTGACCCACGTGCCTCCTTTGACAGGCAACTGGGTTCCTGCAGCTACTGATTGAGTGTTGCTAAGAGAGACGAGATTTAATTCGGTAAGTCCACGGACTTACTTAGCGGGCTTCTTGTATGAGTGTAATGTGTATGAGTGGTGTTTGTTAGTTATGATAAACAACGAAACCGGATTAGACCGACTTTATTATTTACGTAATTGACCCAAGTGTATGATAACGAGTCGTGACATCATCTGCCTAGCTCTTGCGAGAGTCTAGGAGGTTCCCTGCGACCAGCCCAGTCCGGTAGACGGTCAAATGCATTAGTACCATTCCGCGTTGGTAAACGGGGACAGGGGAGAGGTTTGGAAATCCCTCGTGTCACAAAATAAGTATCATTAGTAATAACCTATCACCTAATTAAAGATAATAAAAGGATTGAGTGTTGCATGTTGATTGTGTATGTTGTGTGTTTGTGCTTTTACCTTTATACTTATGCATAGAATGTTAGCTAACGGTTTTATACCGCTTGTAGATGTCTTGCAGGTTAAGACAGTTGTAGAGAGATCCGGAGGGAATGGTCAGCCGGGTCCACGTACATATTTAGTTGGGGACGGGATGTCTTCTGTTCTTCTTATGTGTCATTTTAGTACCTTTGCTTTGTAAGGCTGATACATATTCTTCATGTATATATTGTTTAAAGTTTTCAAATGTTTTAAATACTTTTGTGCCTTGTTGTAAGATCCAAGTTAAATTGTTGTCAAACTAAGGTCGGGACCCATTGTGAGGTCCTAACCAGTAGCTCCCCGAGTTCTCAGAATTTGGGGTGTTACAAAGGTCCTTCTAGCAAACAAAGATTCACCATGCTCTAATTTACAACTCTCATCACTTTCACTAGAACTTTTATGGTATTCTTCACTTTTATAATCCCCTTGTTGATTAATGAATAAAATCTTGTTATTAGGACAATCCTTTTTATAATGACCTCTACCTTGACATTTAAAACACACAATGTCTCTAGAACGTAAAGTAGAGTTAGAAGTGCTCCCTTTAGGTTCCTTTGAAGGCTCATTCAAAGGTTAGGCTATGAGGGATTAGATGATGAAGATCTCAATGCTCTTTGGTTATCGTTCCTTCTTCGAGGCTCTTTCTGGGAAGAAACTCGGTCTTAATCTCGGCCGAAATTTCCTTGACTGGACCGAGATTTGTTCTGATTCCATGAGTTCATCTCTTGGTTCCGTCCTTGGAGCTTCTTTTCCACCTTAATAGCCAAATGCGAGTAAGTTAATTCTATTATCATAAGGATATAGATCAATTTCATTAGCTAAAGATGGATGCAAAATTCGTAAAAATCAAGCCATAGTGGACTCCTCATCCTCGTGGACATTGGCCTTGATCATCGCCATTTTCATGGTGGTGTAGGCCTCTTCTACACTTCGGGTGCCTTGCTTGAAGTTTTCTAGCCTTTGCCTTGCTTCCTTAGCATAGTATGGAGGTATGTATCTTGCTCTCATCAATGCATTCATGTGTTCCCAAGTACGGATCTCCGGCTCCAGTGTTCTTCTCCTATCTTTGAGGAGGTGATCCCACCAAACTAGGGCGTATCCTTGGAATTCCAACACAACAAGTTGGATCTTCCTTTGCTCACTAAAAGTATGGCTAGACCAAATTTGTTAAATTTTAGTATCCCATTCCATGTAAACGTTCGGATCTACTTTGCCCTCAAAACTTGGAATCTTGACCTTCACTTTTCCCATTCCATCGTTGTCTTGGTAAGTTCTATAAGGTTCAAAGTCTTGACCTCTCATAGGACGAGGATTGCGGTAACCTCTCCATCTATCGTCATCATTCTCCTCCTCCATGTCTTGAAACTCATAAATAACATTTGTAGTGTTAGATGCAATGAAATTCGGATAACGAGTGCCTGACCCTTGAGGGTGTCTTGGGTCTAGGGTTGGAGGTATGGGAGGGTTTCTTGAGCTTTCACCCATTCTAGAGGCAAATCTCAGGTGAAATCTCGGGTCGGGGTCAAGATTTTGGGCCGAGTTTTGTTCTTTGGAACGAGTTTCCAGTCGTTCTTTCCATTCAATCATTGCCGAAAACATCTTCATGAGTTGTGATGTTTGATCATTTTTTTCGAGACTCGTTACACCACCCTGTTGTGAACCTGGTGGACTTTTAGACATCCTACACAATTATACAAAGTAACAACAAATGCGTGAAGTTGGTGAAAACGAGAGTTCCTTACTTCTTTTCTCTCGCACTCACGCTCTATTGTGTATCACAAGCTAATTTGATGTAGTTGCCTTGGATGGATTTATGATCTTTTACCAATCATTGCACTAGCTTCCACTAGAATTTCCTTGGATGCCTCAAGTAGTCAAATTGTGTTCGGAAGGAAGGTTCTTGTGTTGAATGATAGTGAAAGGATTCCTGGTGCAGGTCTCTTCACACAATACAAGGATAGAAAAATATTGCAAGTATGACGCACTAGTATGATAGAAAGTATATATACTAACTAACACACCTAAAGAAAAGACTCAATGTGTTTAGAGTAGAAAAGAGGCTAAAGAATGGCACACAAGGGATTAAGAAGAGAGAAATAACGTACCTTGAGTTCGTGAAGTTTAAAAAGAGAGATAGCCGGGAATGGTTTTAGGTATGGCTGGGACTCTTAATTGCTTCAAGGTTGGTACTGAAATTCTTCCTTTGTTGTACTCTTGCACAGGGTGCACTTGGATTCTTCAAATTATGCCTAAAATTTTTTTCGAAAATTGACAACAAGAGCAAAACTCAGGTGAAATCTCGGTCGATTTTCCTGAGGGTTGACCGAAATTTGTTGAAAAATCGACTCTTTTAATTCGACGTTCAGTAATCACCTTCGGGTTGCTACTCCTTGGTTGCCTTGCGGTCTTTAGTTGCTGGAGACATGTTTATAATGTTGCTTCTGACAAGGACGGATAAGATTTTAACTACTAGAAAATATCTTAACGTTAAGCGCAAACTTTGTTCGCTCTTTCCGTAGGATTGGGAGAGGTTTTCAAAATCAATGGTTGGCTTGTGTTTTGTTGTGGTGTTTCTCTCTTCCAAAACATACAAAAATCAACTCACGTTAATCCCAAATAATCTCACAAAGATGGCGAACTAAAAAAGACTCAACTTTTATATGAATCAAAGAAGATTCAAAATAAAAATTGACTCAAACTTGGAACGGACTTCAATCAGTTAGCTTTGATACTACTTTGATGCGGGGTGAAAGCCATAGTTTCCCGATCTAGATTGAAAGTCCTTAAATCAAACAATATAAGGAAATCTCAGATGAATCAATGAAATCTTGGGTGATATTTTAATGAAGAACATACCAAGATTTATCAGAAATCAGAACGCGGAATAAGGAATGATACGGAAAGATAAGAAGATGATAATATGAAAATATAAATGATATGTAACACCACGAATCCGCGGGACTCGGGATGCTACGGGTGGAAACCTCACAATGGGTTCTGACCCTTAGCTTGACAACAATTTCACCAGATCTTTCCAACAAGGCACAAATAAAGGCAAATCCGAAAACGTTTTAATGCAAGTGCAAGAATTCAGAAATTACAATACAAAGTGGAAACTCTAGCCGAGTCCTCAAAATAACAAAAATCCATAACAAAAGTACAAACGTCCACAACACAATATAAATCCCATCCCCGTCCTATAATGTACGGGAACCCCGGTTGTCCACTCATTCGAGTCACTCGGCGACATCTCTAACACGCAGGGCATCTACAACAATTAGTTTAAAACCGTTAGCTCACATTGTAAGAATTAGACAAAAGGTAAAGGCACATACACACATAGGCAAACATAAATATATATCATGCTCATACACACAAGGCGGTTATTATATTCTCTTTACGTCATTCCATTACTAGTTCCATTTATTATGATTAAGACACAAGAAGTGTTATGACTCTCACTCCTGTTACCCGTGTAACCAACAAGAGTGATGCGGCGCACCTCCCGTATACCATATGTAGTGGTGTAGTGCTTGTATACCGTGTATGGCCTTGTCGTAGAAAACCTCCCAGTCTCCCTCAAGAGCTAGACAGTGGTGTCACCGCTCGATAAAACATATACTTGGGCCAACAATATATATATAAGTCATTAAGTCCGGTTTCATGGTTATAACAAACTAAACACTTACCACCGTCACACATCCAACTAATACGTAAAAGCGAGCTAAGTAAGTCCGGGGACTTACCTCGTCTCAAAGCTAACCGATAATAAGCGATCTCACTTCCCGTAGGAATATAATCAAAGCCTGATCAAAATAAGGTACGCATCAACATCACTCCCATAAGCTAGAAGCCTTAAATTTCTAATTCTAAAGATGTATCACAAGACCCTACAAACTCATAAGCTTGGATACGTTCCTAGACTTAAAGATACTATAATTCATCAAGAACATGCAAAGATACCACACCAGCCCACTCTCCTACAAGGTCAACTCAACATCCATGCTATAACACCACTAGCCTTGGAGGTACAACAAGGTCAACACACTCAAGATCATCATAAGGCAACATCCAAGCCTCTAAGGTCTCCTAAGGTTCACAACCACTAGGTGGCATTCACAAGACTATCCTAGGTCCAGCCTAGGCATGATACTACCATGAATCAACTCTAATATGAAGGAAGGAAAGGTGAAGACAGGAGAAAAAGGGCTTACTGCTGAAGAAACGCAACCGCAGACTCAGAAGGCGCGACTGCGGAAGGAGGCTAGCCGCCCTTGCGGATCCTTGGCGCCGCCCTTATGGCTAGCTTGGCTTCACTGCAGCTTACTGGGCCGCCCCTGCAGCTCTGTGCGGGAACCGCCCCCGCAGCTTTGTGCAGGCGCCCCTGCGGTCGAACTCTAGAAATGGCGATTTTCTCGGTTCTTCGATTGTGCAGCTGAGCTTCTACGGTTTCCTCCTCTGGATGGGTCGTCTCAAAACTTCTTCCAGAAGTTCAAAACCCTCCTCCTCATCCATAGCAAGCTAGGCACACATGAAACCAAAAGAAGACCATCTAAGAGTCTTCTTCTAAAGCTTCATCCACAACAATGGAGGAAAGAGAAGAAGAGAGGGGAAAGGAACAAGGAAGAAGAAGAAAGAGAGAAGAAGAAATACCTACTCAGTTAGATTTGCACAACCTCCTTTGCTGGAAAGCTCACAAGCAGGAACACCAAAAGAGAAGGGAGAAAAGAGAGGAAGCAAAGGAGAAGAGGGAAATAAGTTACGTGAAAGAGTGAAAAGAGGGGAAAGCTGCTCACATAGGGAATCAAAGGGTCAAGCAGCCCCCAAAGGTCACTCTATGCCATAGAACGAGGGGTCACACTTAAAAATAGAGGAACAAAAGGTCGGAAAGAAAACGGGATTAAAATCCCGTCACTCAGCACGCCGCGCTTGAGGGAAGACTGAGCCGCACCCGCGGGAAGCCGCGGCCACGCCTCTCCTAGGCCGCAGGTGCGGTGGCTGCTGCTAAAGGTTACTAAACCGCTCACCTACTAGAACTATGAATTCCGGACATTACAACAGATTCTCCTAAAAACAATTTTTGTCCCGATACTTGCTAAACGTAGAACTCTCGGTCAAACACTCCTCGGTAACCACTCAGAAAACATAAAAGTGTCAACTAACGACCCTCTAATCCAATGCCTAATCCCATCCACACATAAAGACCTCGCAAGGCATACACACATACTCGCAAGAAACACATATAACATATAACATTACACAATCACATAAACATAGTCATGGAAAGAACTCGGGACTAACCCGACGGTCCTATAGACGCCGCTAGATCCATGTAAAACTCTAGATTGTTCCTCTGGACACTATCCTCCGTCTCCCAGATAGCCTTGTTGGCTCATCGTCTCGACCACTATACCCTAATTATCGGCATATCCTTTGACCGAAGGCCTCTTGTACTACGCTCCACAACTACTACCAGATGCTCAACAAATGTGTTGTCCGGCTCGACCACTAGATCCTCGTGACTGATGATGTGCCTCGGGTCATGAATGTGTTACGCTAGGAAATAGCACAAAAAGCTTTAAATTTATATTCTCGTTATATTTCTCCTAACTCCTAGCGAACCCGTAGTGTACGGGACGTTTGTAGTAGGGATAGTATTCCGAGGTCGAACACAAAGACTAAGGTGAGATTGATTCGATTAGTGATTAAGTTTAGTGAAGATCTAGGTGAAGAAAAAGGAAAGGAAATAAAGAAATGAAAATCTAAATGTTTTTGGTGGGTTTTTAGGTGATCAATCAAGGATCACAAATCATGCAAATGAACAAATCAAGTATGCTAACAAATCAACACAAACAAACAAGCTAAAACGAGATATAGATCAAAGAGGGAAAAGCGGATTCTAGGGGTTGGAAGTTCCGGTTATAGCATAGGACTCAAGCTACCTAATCATTCCTTAGATTAACTATGATATGTTGGGATTTAGTGTTTCTAGATTGGGATCAATCACCGGGTAGGTCTCATGGTCCACTAGTCCTTCCCTAAGGTCTCATCACCGGGTAAGTCTCTAAGAACCTAAGGGATGGAATTCTACACAAACCGGCTTGTCACCTAGGGATCTAACCTATCCTCACCGGGTAAGTCTCGAAAGAGTTAGTCCTAAACAACTATCCTAGCACACTTAGTCCAATGGCGGCTTATGAGGCTCACCACTACCTAGGGTTTGTCATCTTTGAGATCTAAGAGTAAGGATTACCGGGTAAGTCTCTCCTAACACTTAGTTGCTAACACTAGGTCACCCTAGGGTAGATTTAACTCAACAAACACTAGGATTTCAACATTCTAACAATCTAAAGCTAGATCCATCGAACCAGGGAGAATCACGGTTTGTTCTATCAAGTCCACGGCCGTGGTTTGTCAAGAACAATCCGTGGACTTCAACAGAGGCTACGTCCAAGCAAGTGAGTCATCCGAGGGCTAATCTAAGTCCATCCTATCATAGTCCTAGCCATAACCATCCTTTCCTTACCCTAGAATTACATCTATTTAGCCTACACCATTCATCATAGTAATCAAATTCATCAAACATAAAATCATGGCTTTCCCGGATCTCTATGGGCTTCACCCGCCTTTTGGAACACTTGTGCTTCCAACACCTTTTGAGCCTTAGAAATGGAAGTCACGGTGCTCTCAAGACCACTCAACCTTCCAAGCAATTGCTCAAACATCATTTCGGTTCTATCTTTTGGAGGTTGAGTGAATCCGGGTGGAGGTTCTTGTGAAGCTTTTGGTGATGGAGTTGTGCTTGTGGAAGCGGGAGGGTTCAAGGCTCCATCCGGGTTAGAATAGGAAAACCCGGGATGGTTGTGGTTGGGCCGGTAATTGTTGAATTTCCGGTTGTTGTTGAAGTTCCTTGGGCCTTGATAGTTGTTGTAATTGCCCCTTCCCATGTAATTCACATCCTCCTCCTTGGAAGATAAGTTAGCTTGTGGAAGCACTTGAGGAGTTGCTTGGTTCTTCAAAGTTGTGGCACATAACTCCCTCAAGGACTTTAGCTCATTGTTGATGGCGTCAAGCTTGAAATTGCTCATGGTGACCTCACTCACCTCATATGCTCCCGCCTTCCTCCCTTCACTCTTCCTATGGGAGTATTTCTCAATCACTAGAGCTTGTTTCTCTACAAACTCCCAAGCATCATCCACATGCTTCTCCATGAAAGTCCCACCGGAAAGAGATTGAAGCTTGAATTGGCTATCTTCATCAAGTCCCTTGAAGTAGATCTCCAATAGCTCAATTTTCGGTATGCCATGGTGTGGACAATCTAGGAGAAGGTCTTTGAATCTCTCCCAAGATTTGAACAAACTCTCTCTATCCTTCATCACGAAGGCATTGATCTTCCCTCTTAATTCGGTAGTCTTGGAAGGTGGGAAGAACTTAGTCAAAAACTCGGTTGTCATCTCCTCCCAAGTACCAACTCGCCCTTGTGGAATAGATTGATACCAAGCTAAGGCTTTTTCCTTAAGAGAGAAGGAGAAAGCCCTAAGCTTATGGTTGTTGCTCTCCAATCTTGGCGGTCTAAGAGTCTCCATCAAAATCTCATAGTTCATCAAGTGTTGATGAGGAGACTCTCCTTCCATCCCTCCAAATTGATTATGCCGGATCATTTGTAGAACTTGAGGGCGGAGTTCGTAGTTGTGGGCTGCGGGATCTCCTAAGTTCACACCCGGACGGTGTGCTCTTTGTGCCGGATCCATACGTCTCCCCAAGGTTTGTGGCTCTTCAATAGCAATGGGTACAACCCTAACATTTGCCGCCGGCTGCGGTTGTGGTGGTGGAGGAGGTGGAGGTTGTTGACGATTAAGCTCTCCTTGTACAAGGGCTTGCCTAATCTCATCAATCTCCCTCCTAGTTGCTTCTTGCCTCTCATTGGCAAGTCTCCTTTCTTCCTCCAAGAGCTCATCTCTTAGCCTTATTTGCTCTAAGGCTTCATCCAATTCAGCTTGGAGATCTCTTCCGGCCATCTCTTTTCCCTTTTTAATGCTCTTGGATCTTGATCTAAGGGTTTTCTCCGGTTCGGGATCGAATGGAGCTAAATCCTTGCCACGAGATCTTCGCATACACCTAAAGAGTAAGAGATGTCCTGAAAAGCAAAGACACATCCAAAAGAGATCAAAAGCAACAAGAAAGATCTACACTATAAACAATCACAAAATAGACTCAATCTAGACCTAGTCCCCGGCAACGGCGCCAAAAACTTTGTTACGCTAGTAAATAGCACAAAAAGCTTTAAATTTATATTCTCGTTATATTTCTCCTAACTCCTAGCGAACCCGCAGTGTACGGGACGTTTGTAGTAGGGATAGTATTCCGAGGTCGAACACAAAGACTAAGGTGAGATTGATTCGATTAGTGATTAAGTTTAGTGAAGATCTAGGTGAAGAAAAAGGAAAGGTAATAAAGAACTGAAAATCTAAATGTTTTTGGTGGGTTTTTAGGTGATCAATCAAGGATCACAAATCATGCAAATGAAAAAATCAACTATGCTAACAAATCAACACAAACAAACAAGCTAAAACGAGATATAGATAAAAAAGGGAAAAGCGGATTCTAGGGGTTGGAAGTTCCGGTTATGGCATAGGACTCAAGCTACCTAATCATTTCTTGGATTAACTATGATATGTTAGGATTTAGTGTTTCTAGATTGGGATCAATCACCGGGTAGGTCTCATGGTCCACTAGTCCTTCCCTAAGGTCTCATCACCGGGTAAGTCTCTAAGAACCTAAGGGATGGAATTCTACACAAACCGGATTGTCACCTAGGGATCTAACCTATCCTCACCGGGTAAGTCTCGAAAGAGTTAGTCCTAAACAACTATCCTAGCACACTTAGTCCAATGGCGGCTTATGAGGCTCACCACTACCTAGGGTTTGTCATCTTTGAGATCTAAGAGTAAGGATTACCGGGTAAGTCTCTCCTAACACTTAGTTGCTAACACTAGGTCACCCTAGGGTAGATTTAACTCAACAAACACTAGGATTTCAACATTCTAACAATCTAAAGCTAGATCCATCGAACCAGGGAGAATCACGGTTTGTTCTATCAAGTCCACGGCCGTGGTTTGTCAAGAACAATCCGTGGACTTCAAGAGAGGCTACGTCCAAGCAAGTGAGTCATCCGAGGGCTAATCTAAGTCCATCCTATCATAGTCCTAGCCATAACCATCATTTCCTTACCCTAGAATCACATCTATTTAGCCTACAACATTCATCATAGCAATCAAATTCATCAAACATAAAATCATGGGTTCCATTTGCAAGATAATGAATAGGAAGAGATGAACAAGTGAAGTGAACAAAACCATACTGAAAATGGAATTAGAATGACTCACAATCCTTCTTAAAGAAGGTTTAAATGGTTCATACAACCCTAGAAATCGATTCTGAAATTCTTCACTACAAAGCTATCCAAGGCTATCAATGGTGTGTTCTTCTTCTTCTCTCCAATGGAGCTCTCCTCCAATGGTGGCTTTCTTCTACCTCCTCCTTCAAAGAATCTTCTTGTTGAGAGTTTTGTTGTGTGTGTAGAGTGATGGGAGAATCCCCAATTGAAAGATGCTAGATGGGAGATGAAAGATGCCCTTCTCAGCCAATACAGGACCACTTTTATACTACAACTTTGCAAGAGCTGGCCAAGAGATCGTGGCACAGCTGTCACAACCGCCTGGCAAGAACCACGGTTGGTTCCACGGCCGTGGACCTTTAGTGAACCGTGGTTTGGTGCTTCAGCGTTGCCTTGGTTCATTAAGCTTTGATTTGGTGCATGGCTTGTGTTGGCAAGGTTCCATGAGTCCTCCTTAGCCCTTAGCTTGCATCCTAATGAGTCCGAGGGTGTATCATCTTGATGAACGATCCTCAAACGTATCGATTTAGCTCCTAAATCTCCCAAAATACCTACAAAGTAATGCACAAGTCCGTGTAGACGTCTATCTCGACAAAATATGTGAATTGAGTGCAAACGTTATGAACTAGTACTAAACCATGCATGAATGAGCGATAAATCTATCTAAATGATTACCTAAACCTAAGTCATAAATCGTGTTATCAAAAATACCCCATACTTAAGGTTTGCTCGTCCCCGAGCAAATTCTCAACTATAGACTACGAGATAACATGATTTATGTATGCAGAAAAATGGCAAAATCTTTTTGGGTTTGTGCTTCTACTATTGGATCACCTTCATAGTCATGTTTTATGGCAACGGACAAGCAATTATGTATCAAATAAATGAAGGCATGGAAAGACAATTGTACTTAACTCAAAAGCATGCATGAAATGTAAAGATGACGAAGTCAAGATGATCAAGAGCATATCCAATCTAGATTACTAAGTCTTACAAACATGCAAATAGGTCATAAGGTCTTATGAAATAAAAGGCCAAGAAACGTTGTGATTAGGTGGGAATTTTTTTCTAGGCTATGTGATGCTAATCCGAGAATGAAACTAACTCCACAATTTTGTCCTCGATCAACTTCCCTCAAGTGTATATTTTCTCCATCTTTTCTTTCTTTTCTTTTTCCTTCACTTATTTTTGAGACAATGGCATTGGTGTACAAAAGCCGAAACCTTGGTGATTAGCCATCCTCGGGCTTTTTCTATTTTTCGAGGTGCATCCACACCGAGCACACATACCAAAGCTCGTTAGGACTATTGGTTTATTTGACTTTGGCAAGGCACCAACACCCGATTATGTGAAGTGTACCGAGTTACTTGTCATTTAAACCAACGTCCCCAAACCTGTGTTTTTGACTACACTTTCACAACAAATTCAACATTTTATTCATGACATTCTTTCATCAACATCTTCATCCCACACTTGCTTTTCACACACATCAACACACTAACATGCTCCTATTCCCGGATGGGTCAAAAGAGGTCAAATTTATATCAATTGAGGTGCTCAAACAATCATGATCAAGATGAGAATTAGAGGAAGATGAATTGCCTCATTCATTCCTAGATGGTGTGCAAGAACTAGCATGTAATTTCGACCTTCAATGCTCAATCCATTCTAGGCAAACATCATGATCAAAAATCATTCATGGGATTCAAGAGAAGTACTTCAAGTCCACATATGCATTCATCAATTTAACACATAAGGCCATCCATAGCCAATCCACAAGACAAGATTCATCATTAGGGTCATATCCAAGCCTAGAAAGCACAAATTTCTTTTTAAATTTTCTGATTTTTATGGGATTTTCGAAATGAATATATACAATGCAAGACATGTGCAAATATTAAACTAACCTAGATGCTCATCATGCAAAGGATCATGCAAACCCCACCCCATACTTAGAAACACATTGTCCCCAATGTGTAAATGAAGTAAAGAAGAATGAAAGAAGGTTCTCACAATGTAAAAATGGTTTGCTATGGTATTTGGGATTCTCAAGTGGAATTGATGTTGGATGATCCTATCAACCATGGTAGAGAGCTCTAAGTATTCATCAAGACGTCGGGACCCGCGCTAGGCACCGCTAGCCGTCCAAGTTCCGCGTCTGCTCCACCCATAATTGATGAGGGGTTCATCATCATCATTCACTTGCCAAGCAAGGGTTCCAATGCTACCAAGATTCTAGCACACACACAAAACACACAAAAACAGAAAAATCTAAAACAAAAACAAAACGAGTAAGGGAAAACGTTACCAATGGGTTGCCTCCCACCAAGCGCTTCTTTAAGGTCATTAGCTTGACCAAACTCGGGGGCGTCTCATTCGAGGTGGAGTGTGGCGATCGTATCCACCGGACCTCCCGGGATATACTTCTTCAACCGGTGCCCGTTCACCTTAAAGTTTCCACAATGCTCCCCTCCTATCTCAATAGCTCCATGGGGAAAGATCTTCTTCACCACATATGGCCCGGTCCATCTCGATTTTAGCTTTCCGGGGAAAAGCCGCAGCCTTGAGTTGAAGAGAAGGACAAGGTCGCCTTCGCTCAACTCCTTCAGGAAGAGGCGCTTGTCATGCCACCGTTTGGTTCTCTCCTTGTAGATCCGGGCATTCTCATAAGCATCCAACCGGATCTCCTCAAGGGCATTCATATCAAGCAACCTCTTCTCTCCCGCCTCCTTGAGGTCAAAATTTAGCCACTTAATGGCCCAATAAGCTCTATGCTCCATCTCCACCGGAAGGTGGCAAGACTTGCCATAGACCAACTTGTAAGGAGTGGTGCCAATTGGTGTCTTGAAAGCGGTCCTATATGCCCACAAGGCATCATCAAGCTTCATAGCCCAATCCTTTCTTGTCCTAGAGACCGTCTTCTCAAGAATTCCCTTTATCTCCCGGTTGGAGATCTCCACTTGGCCACTAGTTTGGGGATGGTAAGGTGTTGCCACCTTATGGGTCACCCCATACTTAGCCAAAAGTGCCCCAAAGTTCCTATTGGTGAAGTGCTTCCCTCCATCACTTATGATCACCCTTGGTGTTCCAAACCTAGGGAAGATCACTCGGTTGAAGAACCGCACCACAACCTTGGCGTCATTTGTAGGAGAGGCGATTGCCTCCACCCATCTCGAAACATAGTCAACCGCCAATAGGATGTAGAGGTTGCCACATGAAGAAGGGAATGGTCCCATGAAGTCTACACCCCACACATCAAATATTTCCACTTCTTGTATGTTGTTCAAGGGCATCTCATTCCTCCTTGAGATGTTGCCCGTCCTTTGGCAAGCATCACAAGCTACTACAAAGCTTTGCACATCCTTGAACAACCTTGACCAAAAGAAGCCCGATTGCAACACCTTAGCACATGTCTTGTGTGAGCTAGCATGCCCTCCACATGGCAAGGAATGACAATGGCGGATCACACTCTCCACCTCATCTTCCGGTATGCATCTTCTAAACATCCCATCCGGCCCTCTCTTGAACAAAAGTGGTTCACTCCAATAGTAGTGCCTCACATCCTTGAAGAACTTCTTTCTTTGGGCATATGTCAATCCGGGAGGCACTTCCTCACACACTAAGTAGTTCACAATGTCGGCAAACCATGGCTCGCTTCCTCTAGACACTTGGAACAAGCATTCCTCCACCATTTAAAATTGCTCATCCCGGAACGAGTCATCAATCGGGATGTTATCTCTTTCAAGCTCCAATGGTGGGAGTCTACTAAGGTGATCCGCCACGGAGTTCTCGGATCCCTTCTTGTCCCGGATTTCCAAATCAAACTCTTGAAGAAGAAGGATCCACCGAATCAACCTTGGTTTGGCATCCTTCTTTGTAAGTAGATAACGGATCGCAGCATGATCCGTATAAACTATGACCTTCACTCCAACAAGATATGAGCGGAACTTCTCAAATGCATACACAACCACTAGCAACTCCTTCTCGGTGGTAGCATAATTGAGTTGGGCGTCATCTAGCATCTTGCTACCATAATAAATTGCATGAGTGCGTCCATCTTTCCTTTGCCCCAAAACAGCCCCAACGGCTACATCGCTCGCATCACACATGATCTCAAATGGTAGGCTCCAATCCGGAGGTTGCATGATAGGTGCGGAGATCAAGGCATTCTTCAACCTACAAAAAGCCTCAAGGCACTCTTTGGAGAAGACAAATTCAACATCCTTCATTAGTAGGTTAGTAAGAGGCTTAGAAATTTTAGAGAAGTCTTGAATGAACCTCCGGTAAAAACCGGCATGCCCTAAGAAACTCCTTACCCCCTTCACCGAGGTAGGTGGTGGCAACTTCTCTATCGTTTCAATCTTGGCCCTATCAACCTCAATGCCACGGTTAGACACCAAGTGTCCTAACACAATGCCTTCACTTACCATGAAGTGGCATTTTTCCCAATTCAAGACAAGATTTGTCTCCTCACATATTTGCAATACTAATGACAAGTTAGCCAAGCAATTATCAAAGGAAGAACCATAAACAGAAAAATCATCCATAAACACTTCCATGATATCCTCAATATATTCGGAAAAGATAGCCATCATACACCTTTGGAAGGTGGCGGGTGCATTACACAACCCAAATGGCATTCTCCTATATGCAAAAGTTCCCCATGGACATGTAAAGGTGGTTTTCTCTTGGTCATCGGGGTGGATAGGGATTTGGAAGAATCCACTATAGCCATCTAGGTAGCAAAAATGAGAATGTTGACCTAACCTCTCTAGCATTTGGTCAATGAAGGGGAGAGGGAAGTGATCTTTCCTAGAGGCCATGTTCAACTTCCTATAGTCAATGCACATTCTCCACCCCGTAACCGTCCTAGTTGGGATTAGTTCATTGTTCTCATTGGTCACTACGGTCATCCCACCCTTCTTAGGAACTACATGAACGGGACTAACCCACTTACTATCCGAGATAGGGTAGATAATCCCCGCATCTAGCAACTTAATGATCTCCTTTTTGACTACGTCTTTCATTATAGGATTCAATCTCCTTTGATGTTCAATAGAGGGTTTATGATTATCTTCCATCAATATCTTATGCATGCACAAAGAAGGTTTAATGCCAACCAAATCATCAATAGTATAGCCAATGGCTTTCCTATGCAATCTTAGTTCATGCAACAACTTAGCAAGTTCACCATCATTCAAGCATGCATTAACAATCACCGGATATGTTGAATTATCACCAAGAAAAGCATACTTTAAATGAGAGGGAAGGGGTGTAAGTTCAAGTTTAGGAGGACCTTTGTCAAGTGGAGACGATCCAAATAACGTTGGATGAGATGAATCCAAAGCAAATGAAGACCCTTCAAGGCTCCTTGAGGCTTGATCATCAATGAGGTTTGATTCTGGGGGAACCACGGTTGGAACCACGGTTGGCTCCACTTCCACGGCTGTGGACCTTGCCTGGCTTGTTTGTTGAGGCTTTACAGAGAGTTCTACGGCCGTGGAACCACTTCCACGCCCGTGGAACTTGCAGCTGTTCAGCATGTCTTCGTGAACCTCAAATCCAACTCTTGACTCCTTTTCTAGTGCTCCCAAGGCCTTGATTTCTTCATTGCAAGCCTCCTCAACACCTTCCTCCATCATACTTAGGGTAAGAACCTTATCCAAGGGGTCCTTGATCAAGATCGAGCTCACAACTTCTCTAGATTCCTCTTGCTCGACTATGTTGAAGACATCTTCATCAAGGGTTGACCCTTTCATCATTGTGGACAACTTAAACTTGATATTCTCTTCTCCAATGTTGAAGGAGAGAACTCCATTCTTGCAATCCACTAGGCATCCGGAAGTGGCTAGGAAAGGTCTTCCTAAGATGATGGGAACGGGATAGTCCGCCGGGATGTCCAAGACAACAAAATCAATAGGCACATAGAACTTCCCTAGTTGCACCGGAATGTCTTCTAAGATCCCAACCGGGTGAGTGATAGAACGGTCCGCCATGTAGAGAGTCATCTTGACCGGTTTAGGCTCTCCTAATCCAACCTTGTTGCAAAGTGCAAGCGGTATGATGCTTACACTTGCCCCAAGATCACAAAGGGCTTCATACTTCACATCTCCCACTCCAATTGGGACACAAAAAGAACCCGGATCTCTTAGCTTAGGAGGCATCTCCTCCTTCATTGTTTGGATCAATTCCGAGGATCTCTTCGTCATTCTTATCTCCCCATACTCCTCCAACTTCCTTTTGTTGGAGAGTATCTCCTTCAAGAACTTGCCATATGCCGGCATTCCTAAGATAGCATCCATGAACGGAATATTAATATGCAACTTGGACATTAGTTCAAGGAATTTACCAAAGTGGTTGTCCAAGCGAGCTCTTGCTCGTGATTGTGGGAACGGTAGTGGTGGCTTGTATGGAGGCGGTGCCACATAGGTTGGCTCAACATCTTTGCTCTTGCCTCCATCTTCTTGCAATGGCTCTTCTTCATTCACCAATTGCTTCCCTTTAGCATTCTCCTTGGGCAAAGGATCCTTCATACTCAACCCACTCCTTGTTGTAATGGCCAACACTTGGCCTCTTGGGTTGTCTTCGGTACTTCCGGGAAGCTTTCCCGGATCTCTATGGGCTTCACCCGCCTTTTGGAACACTTGTGCTTCCAACACCTTTTGAGCCTTAGAAATGGAAGTCACGGTGCTCTCAAGACCACTCAACCTTCCAAGCAATTGCTCAAACATCATTTCGGTTCTATCTTTTGGAGGTTGAGTGAATCCGGGTGGAGGTTCTTGTGAAGCTTTTGGTGATGGAGTTGTGCTTGTGGAAGCGGGAGGGTTCAAGGCTCCATCCGGGTTAGAATAGGAAAACCCGGGATGATTGTGGTTGGGCCGGTAATTGTTGAATTGCCGGTTGTTATTGAAGTTCCTTGGGCCTTGATAGTTGTTGTAATTGCCCCTTCCCATGTAATTCACATCCTCCTCCTTGGAAGATAAGTTAGCTTGTGGAAGCACTTGAAGAGTTGCTTGGTTCTTCAAAGTTGTGGCACATAACTCCCTCAAGGACTTTAGCTCGTTGTTGATGGCGTCAAGCTTGAAATTGCTCATGGTGACCTCACTCACCTCATATGCTCCCGCCTTCCTCCCTTCACTCTTCCTATGGGAGTATTTCTCAATCACTAGAGCTTGTTTCTCTACAAACTCCCAAGCATCATCCACATGCTTCTCCATGAAAGTCCCACCGGAAAGAGATTGAAGCTTGAATTGGCTATCTTCATCAAGTCCCTTGAAGTAGATCTCCAATAGCTCAATTTTCGGTATGCCATGGTGTGGACAATCTAGGAGAAGGTCTTTGAATCTCTCCCAAGATTTGAACAAACTCTCTCTATCCTTCATCACGAAGGCATTGATCTTCCCTCTTAATTCGGTATTCTTGGAAGGTGGGAAGAACTTAGTCAAAAACTCGGTTGTCATCTCCTCCCAAGTACCAACTCGCCCTTGTGGAATAGATTGATACCAAGCTAAGACTTTTTCCTTAAGAGAGAAGGAGAAAGCCCTAAGCTTATGGTTGTTGCTCTCCAATCTTGGCGGTCTAAGAGTCTCCATCAAAATCTCATAGTTCATCAAGTGTTGATGAGGAGACTCTCCTTCCATCCCTCCAAATTGATTATGCCGGATCATTTGTAGAACTTGAGGGCGGAGTTCATAGTTGTGGGCTGCGGGATCTCCTAAGTTCACACCCGGACGGTGTGCTCTTTGTGCCGGATCCATACGTCTCCCCAAGGTTTGTGGCTCTTCAATAGCAATGGGTACAACCCTAACATTTGCCGCCGGCTGCGGTTGTGGTGGTGGAGGAGGTGGAGGTTGTTGACGATTAAGCTCTCCTTGTACAAGGGCTTGCCTAATCTCATCAATCTCCCTCCTAGTTGCTTCTTGCCTCTCATTGGCAAGTCTCCTTTCTTCCTCCAAGAGCTCATCTCTTAGCCTTATTTGCTCTAAGGCTTCATCCAATTCAGCTTGGAGATCTCTTCCGGCCATCTCTTTTCCCTTTTTAATGCTCTTGGATCTAGATCTAAGGGTTTTCTCCGGTTCGGGATCGAATGGAGCTAAATCCTTGCCACGAGATCTTCGCATACACCTAAAGAGTAAGAGATGTCCTGAAAAGCAAAGACACACACCAAAAGAGATCAAAAGCAACAAGAAAGATCTACACTATAAACAATCACAAAATAGACTCAATCTAGACCTAGTCCCCGACAACGGCGCCAAAAACTTTGTTACGCTAGGAACTAGCACAAAAAGCTTTAAATTTATATTCTCGTTATATTTCTCCTAACTCCTAGCGAACCCGCAGTGTACGGGACGTTTGTAGTAGGGATAGTATTCTGAGGTCGAACACAAAGACTAAGGTGAGATTGATTCGATTAGTGATTAAGTTTAGTGAAGATCTAGGTGAAGAAAAAGGAAAGGAAATAAAGAAATGAAAATCTAAATGTTTTTGGTGGGTTTTTAGGTGATCAATCAAGGATCACAAATCATGCAAATGAACAAATCAACTATGCTAACAAATCAACACAAACAAACAAGCTAAAACGAGATATAGATCAAAGAGGGAAAAGCGGATTCTAGGGGTTGAATTAACTATGATATGTTGGGATTTAGTGTTTCTAGATTGGGATCAATCACCGGGTAGGTCTCATGGTCCACTAGTCCTTCCCTAAGGTCTCATCACCGGGTAAGTCTCTAAGAACCTAAGGGATGGAATTCTACACAAACCGGATTGTCACCTAGGGATCTAACCTATCCTCACCGGGTAAGTCTCGAAAGAGTTAGTCCTAAACAACTATCCTAGCACACTTAGTCCAATGGCGGCTTATGAGGCTCACCACTACCTAGGGTTTGTCATCTTTGAGATCTAAGAGTAAGGATTACCGGGTAAGTCTCTCCTAACACTTAGTTGCTAACACTAGGTCACCCTAGGTAGATTTAACTCAACAAACATTAGGATTTCAACATTCTAACAATCTAAAGCTAGATCCATCGTACCAGGGAGAATCACGGTTTGTTCTATCAAGTCCACGGCCGTGGTTTGTCAAGAACAATCCGTGGACTTCAACAGAGGCTACGTCCAAGCAAGTGAGTCATCCGAGGGCTAATCTAAGTCCATCCTATCATAGTCCTAGCCATAACCATCCTTTCCTTACCCTAGAATCACATCTATTTAGCCTACAACATTCATCATAGCAATCAAATTCATCAAACATAAAATCATGGCTTCCATTTGCAAGATAATGAATAGAAAGAGATGAACAAGTGAAGTGAACAAAACCAAACTGAAAATGGAATTAGAATGACTCACAATCCTTCTTAAAGAAGGTTTAAATGGTTCATACAATCCTAGAAATCGATTCCGAAATTCTTCACTACAAAGCTATCCAAGGCTATCAATGGTGTGTTCTTCTTCTTCTTCTCTCCAATGGAGCTCTCCTCCAATGGTGGCTTTCTTCTACCTCCTCCTTCAAAGAATCTTCTTGTTGAGAGTTTTGTTGTGTGTGTAGAGTGATGGGAGAATCCCCAATTGAAAGATGCTAGATGGGAGATGAAAGATGCCCTTCTCAGCCAATGCAGGACCACTTTTATACTACAACTTTGCAAGAGCTGGCCAAGAGATCGTGGCACAGCTGTCACAACCGCCTGGCAAGAACCACGGTTGGTTCCACGGCCGTGGACCTTCAGTGAACCGTGGTTTGGTGCTTCGGCGTTGCCTTGGTTCATTAAGCTTTGATTTGGTGCATGGCTTGTGTTGGCAAGGTTCCATGAGTCCTTTTGCCCTTAGCTTGCATCCTAATGAGTCCGAGGGTGTATCATCTTGATGAACGATCCTCAAACGTATCAATTTATCTCCTAAATCTCCCAAAATACCTACAAAGTAATGCACAAGTCCGTGTAGACGTCTATCTCGATAAAATATGTGAATTGAGTGCAAATGTTGTGAACTAGTACTAAACCATGCATGAATGAGCGAAAAATCTATCTAAATAATTACCTAAACCTAAGTCATAAATCGTGTTATCAGAATGTACTCTCTCAGCTGAGATACATGAAACACCAGGTGAATACCGTCAAGTTCTCGGTGGCAATGCTAACTTGTACGCCACCTCTCCGACTCTTTCCAATATCTCGAACGGTCCGACATATCGGAGGCTCAACTTCCCCTTAATGCCAAAACGCCTGATGCCCCGCGTCGGTGATACCCTCAACTAGAACTAGGCTCCCACTCTGAACTCTAGAGGCCTACGCCTCCTATTTGCATACGACCTGTGGCGGCTCTGTGCAGCCAACATCCGCTCTCGGATCAAAGCAACTCTAGCCATGTCGTTTTGTACTTGCTTTGGAGCTACAATGCTAGAACTCCCTGGCTCGTCCCAACATAAAGGACTACGGCATCTCCATCCATGCAATGCCTCGTACGTACCATTCCAATTGACGCGGGCCAACTGTTATTATAAGAAAACTCCACCAAAGGAAGACGGTCTGGTCATACCTTCCCCTAATCTAGCACACACACTCCCAACATATCCTCTAAGGTTTGGATGGTCCGCTCTAACTGGCCGCCTATTTGAGGATGGTACACGGTCGTGAAATGAAGGCTCGTACCTAGGGCGGTGTGTACTTGCTTCCAGAACCTCGAGGTAAAGTGTCCGGTCCTATCCGAGATGGTGGTCCTCAACACTCCATGTATTCTCACTATCTATCGAGTGAATTCTTCCACTAGCTGACTCACTAGTCACGTTTCCCTAATGGGGATGAAACGGTTCATCAATCAGTCTTCTACCACCCAAATCGCATCACAACTCTTGCTTGGTCTCCGACCGGTAACGAAATCCATGGATATGTCCTCCCACTTCTACTGCAGCACAGATAGTGGGTGAAGCTCTCCTCTAGGTCTTTGGTGCTCGATCTTGACTTGTTGGCAGGTTGCACACCGGGTCACTTATCTAGCTACATCGGACTTGAGTCACTCCACCAATAAGATCTCCTAATATCTTGATACATCTTACTCGTGCTTGGGTGCACCGAGTAAGATGTAGAATGGACTCGCCTCCTCCTTCATGGAATAACACCAAAAGGCCTTACATCCATGCCCGATAAGTCTCGCGGCTCTGACCGCCCTGATGACTGTACCAGTCTTTCCGAGGTCCCGACCTCAGAAAATCACCTTGTGTCCTACCTTTGAGGTAACTGTCACTGTCCTTCTACTAATGTCCAACATAGCTCGATGTCGGTCCATCCAATTCATTTCTAAGATGACTTCTTCATGCACTAGGTGCATGATATAGAAGTCGGCTAACCAATCACGGTTTCCCAAACGAATGGGACAACCATGAACCTCCCTAGTACCACTAACCTAACCCCCGTTGTGTAACCCTATAACAAAGGGTCTCCCCTATACCGTATCTAAGGCCAACGTATCTACATAATCATCGGAAATAATAGAGTGCGTAGCACCCATATCAAATAATACTTTGACAAGGAATCCGTGAATCTGAATAGTACATGTGGATGCCGGAGCCACTAGCTCAACTACGCTCCTAAACTCAAAAACCTGGCCTGAGTGCGTTTATTCTCCATGGTGCCTCCACCACGCCCCCTACCTCGGCCTTGCCCCTGGGCCAATCCTTGTGAACGAGTATGGCCCTGGACTCTCTGCTGGTGTCTTTGGGCCTGATACTGAGGCGGCCTTTGCCCACCTCCTACAATGCTAGTAGGCGAAGAACCCTACTCTGACGGCGCCTTGCCTTGTCAGCAAAAGGCTGCCCGGTGACCCGACTGGTCACAAGAAAAACAAGTCACATACGACTTCATACACTCGGGCCTAAGATGCCCATGTCCTCCGCCGTTATAACGTTGTCATCCCGTATCTAACGACTGAGTAGTAGGCTGATAACTAGGATGTCCTTACACATGGCTACGACCATGCCCTGATGCTCCTGCTCCCGAACTAGCTGGCCCTGTCCTCTGTCGCTTGTCCGGTCCCCCGAACTGAGTAGCTCTCCTACGACCCGGTCGGTCCATCACATATACGAAAGGTGCGGGTGGACTCCCTCAATCTCCGATAAAACAAATAAACATGCTGGTCCGTCGGAGGCGTGACGGGACCCAGCAGGGCCAGCTCCTCCCGGTACCGCCTGATTGCCTCTATCACTAGGATATCCTTAAATCCCGCCTCTAAGAAGTCCTACACTCTATCCCTCCTCAGTGATGCCATTCAAAAACTCTCCCTAACGAGGCTCAACATTTGATTCATCCTCGTAACACTGCCCCGAGCCGTCCTCCATAAGTACTAGGCCTGATCTTGGAATAATGTCTGGACTAACTTAAACTGCCGATCCTTTGGGCAACGGATCGCCTCTAAGGCGGACTCCATGTGTCCAATCCAATTGTCCACCTCCAACCCTACCTTCTCGTCGAAGTAGAGTACATGCTGCTGGTTGAAAGCTTTCAACCATGAATCTGGTCTCGGTGACCTCGGGTCAACTCTCACTCTATCGCCCTCAGCAACTAACTCATGTGCAACTCTCCCCGGTGCAACCATGACCGGAGACCCTATGCAAGACTCTAGCTGATCTCGTAGGTATGAGGGGTGCGGGAGGTGGTGCTCCCATCCTAAATGGCTCCTGAACCTGCTGGACGTACACCATAAACACAAACACCCCAATGGAACCTCGACATGACTCGTCCGACGGTGATCTCCGTGCCTCGGGCCTAGCAGCGGCCCACCCCTAACCTCGGGAATAATACTCTCTGCCACCTCCTTTGCCGGAACATCCGCAGCTGGCGGGTCCGCTATGTGGATACGTCCCCGACCTCTTGTTCCAAAAGGTCTACCTACTCGTCCCCGTCTCGGGACCATAGGAGGAAGGGGAGGTCTATCTATTTGTTAGCGCTAGGATTAGTAGCACAAAAAGCTTTACATTTTTAAACTCGAACTAAAATCCTAAACTACCTAGCGAAACCCGCAGTGTACGTATCGTTTTGTAGAAAGGAAAGTATTCCGAGGTTGAACATAAGGATGAGGTGAAATTAGGTCATTCAATGATCAAAGATAGTGTAGATCTAGACTAAGATAAGGCAAGTAAAAAAGAAATGCAAAACATAGTATTTTTGGTTTGTTTTGGGTGATCAAACAAGGATCAGAAGATATATACAGACAACAAGCAAGCCAACACAAAAACACAAAGATAGGTGATAAGAGGTAAGAAATGCGGATTCTAGGGATTCGGAATTCCGGTTATAACAATGGACTCATACATTCAAAACCTCAAAGGATAAGTTGCGGTTGTTCGGAGTTGGGTGTTTCTCTAATGGGAACAATTACTAGGTAAGTCTCATGTTCCTCTAGTCTCGAACCTAAGTCGTATTACCGGGTAAGTCTCAAGGAACCTAGGGTCGGGAATTCTACACAAACCAGCCACTACCTAAGGATCAAACCCCTCCTTACCGGGTAAGTCTCGGAAAAGGTAAGTCTGAGGCAACAATCCTAGCACACTCAAACCAATAGCGGCTGTTGAGGCTCACTGATAGCATGAATTATTGTTTATATTTCAGATATGGTTTTGTCATTTTCTCATCATAATTCTGCATGCATGTACATGTATTTATAGTGTTTATGTTATTATTCGGTTACTTTGCACGAATCAAGGTCTACACCACGTTTTATTGTAATTGTAGAGAATATGACACGTTTTGGGTAAAAATGGAGCATAAGGAGATAAGGAAGATATGGAGCTACATCTAGGAGCATTAGGAAGGACAAGGAGAAATGCAAGAACCATGCTGGAAGGAAGAAAGAAAGATCCACATGAAGATACGATGACATGCATGTAGATCACTACTAATTGATAGCATGAAATATGACGATATTTTAGGCGCATGGTTTGGTTGTTTTTCCCCTTCTTTTGTGTATATGGATATGAGTTGAAGCATTTATGAGCACATTCACCTATTATGTCGGTATAGAGATCTACACAAGCTTTGTTGTGTTTTTAGGTGAATAAAGGCTTGGATTGGAGTAGCTAAGGAAGGAGCATGTTTAGAAAGCTTTACGAAACAAAGGCTTTCACGAAGAATTTGGACATTCCACGGCTAAATACAAAGGGACCACGACCGTGGTTTTGGGATTTAATTTATTTTTGGCCGTGGAAAAACATGTCGAGAGCAAAGAAGTCATTCCACGGTGGTTCCACGGGCGTGGAAAGTTGTTCTTGGCCGTGGTTCTTCTAACGGTCGCCACATGTCATATTTGCCACGCCAGCAGCGGTTATGGGCTTTTGTAA
Source organism: Fagopyrum homotropicum (assembly GCA_033239125.1). Taxonomy (NCBI): domain Eukaryota; kingdom Viridiplantae; phylum Streptophyta; class Magnoliopsida; order Caryophyllales; family Polygonaceae; genus Fagopyrum; species Fagopyrum homotropicum. Next base: position 70,459,763 of record BSWB01000005.1, read on the forward strand.
ACCCTACTTTCCTCCTATAAGAAGGCTGAAGAAGAGAGAAATCAGGACATCGGCTATCACCCACATCCAGTGCGACATTTATAGTTAGAGAGAATTCGAGGAGATATTATTGCGTGAAGGGAAGATTTGGAGAAGTACGCACTTGAAGATTGCGTACTCGGAAAAGATTTAGGGTTTCATCTTGAAAGCGGATTGATATCCCGTTCTTCTTTATTCCTTGAGATTTGTGAGAGATTCTTATTCTATTCTACATCCATTGAACGCAAGTTACAATTTTTGTGTTTGATTAACATTGATTTTGTGTTTGTTATTGAGATTTCAAGATTTTATCCTTTTTCTCTTTTATATTTTATTTTGGATTTCATTATGACGATTGATGGCTAAAACCCTTAAGCGATTCTAAGGTGAAGGGTTGATAGTTGTGGCATAGATGATGATAGATTGAACCAAAACAGATTGGACCCTGAGAGTTGTAAGTAACCTCGTTGTCGAGGCTTTCCACGGCCTGTTCTTGAGTTCCACGACCGTGGTTCTTCAAGATCTGACCGTGGTTTTCCTTTTCCGTACATTATTTGCTTTTGCTTTGATCCAAACTTAAAGATTTGCTTTAACCTAGCCTTGGATTACCTTTTCTAGGTAGTAGTGAGACTCAACATCCTCTACTTCGGTTTCGAGTGTCACAACCTTAACCTTTTTTGATTATCTTTGATTCCCTTGGGTTTGGGCATGGGTATTTGAGAGTTTAAGCTTATCCTTAGATCCTTTCTATATTGCAGCCTCAACAACCTTTATAGAGAGAGCCTTTGGGTGAGACATATGGGTTTTGGAACTTCATCGTACAACATCCTACCTTAGATCTAAACCTTTGCAAAACTAACTCTGTCCTTATACCTTTAGAATATCTTGAATCGATTGCCATAATTGGATACTTGAATCTTTAGAATCGTTGTTTTCCGAATTATCTTTACAAGAGCTTTTGTTACTTGCTTGACAATTTTATAAACTGAATTTATCCCCCCCAAATCCTTGAGTTCGATACTCTGGAATTCTTGATTTACTACGCCGATCCGTACAATGCGGGTTCGCTTTGCTTGATTTCAGTTTGTATAAATCTAAGACTTTGACGCACACACTTTTGAGCAAACAAGTTTTTGGCGCCGTTAACAGGGATTTGGTCTAGGACAAATTCGGTTTCCGGTTGTCGGGCTTGGGAGCTTTTTCTCTTGCTATTTGATCTATCTACATTAGTGATTTTGCAGATTTCTCTTTAGGTATATGCGAAGGTCTAGGTCCGCGAAAGACCTCGTTCCTTTTGATCCTTAACCGGAGAAAACTTTGTAGAAAAAGTTAAGGGAGAAAAAGATGTCAGAACACAATGAAAAGAGTCTCTAAGAGGAGTTGGATGAGACTCGAGCTCTTCTTGATACAAGTGAAAGAAGACATATTGAGGAACAAGTTGTCGCTCGTGCTGATAGAGAGCGAAATCAAGTTCAAATGGATGAGCTTAAGGCGATGATTTTACAAATAAAATTAGATAAAAGCGCCAAGAGCAAGAAAGCTGAATCATCCGATGATGATGATTTGCCGGAGCTGGAGGAAATACCACCATTTAATCCTCGAGCCTATGTCGATCTTCGCGTTCATGCTAGAGATGTGAGAGCCGCTAATGTCGTGGCTGAACCACGTACTCTTGGGCAACGTATGGATCCAATTCAGCAACCGCACCGTTTAGGTTTGAATCTTAGAGATCAAGATGAGCATGACTTTGGATTTCACCCTCAAGTCATCACTATGATCCGCCAAAATCAGTTTGGTGGAACGGAAGTTGAATCTCTGCATTAACAGTTACAAAATTATGAGATTCTTATGGAGACTTTGAAGCCTCCAAAGGCTGTCAACAACAACTACAAGTTGAGACCGTTCTTCTTCTCTTTCAAGGACAAAGCCTTAGCTTGGTATCAAGCTCTTTCAAGTGGAAGACTTAACACATGGGAGGATTTAGCTTCGGAATTCCTCACCAAGTTCTTTCCGCCATCCAAAACAGCGGAATTGGGAGGTAAAATAAATACTTTTTCTATGAAACCTAACAAAAGTTTGTTTAAATCTTGGGAAAGGTTTCAAGACCTTCTATTGGATTGCCCGCACCATGGCATTTCAAAGCTGGAATTATTGGAGATTTACTACAAGGGATTAGATGTGGGAACGCAATTCAATCTTCAATTCCTTTCTTATGGAACTTTTATGGATATGAGAGAAGATGATGCTTGAGATTTTATTGAGAAGAAAGCTAAAGTCATTGAGAAGTATTCCCATAGGAAAGCTGATAGTGGGAATCGAGATTCCGGAGAGCCGGGAGCGAAATTAAATCCAGCAACCCAAGCTCAAATTTTCTCCCTCAACAATGAGATTAAGGAGCTGAAGGAAGTTATAAAATCTAGCCTTCAATCGAAGAAGGAGCAAGATGTTGGCTATCTAGGAAGGGAGAACAACCAAGGAAATAGGAACAACTACCGGAACAATAATTGGAACAACAACAACAACAGGAACGCCAACAACAATTGGAGATTCAACCAACAAAATTCCGGTAATCCTTATTCCCATGCTGAAAATTCACTAACACCCCCTTCTTCTTCTACTCCTTTGAAAAGTTAGGGGCAAACATCAAAATAGTTTGAACAAGCCGGAGAAGGATATGATGGAAACAATCTTGGAGAAGATCCAAGGAATGGAGAATCACATTACTTCGATTGACAAGGCACAAAAAGCTTTGGAGAATCAAGTATTCAGTAAGGTTGGAGAAGTTCCTAGAGATCAAGGGAAACTTCCTGGAAAGACGGAGGACAGTCCGAAAGGAAGGGTAATGGCGATTACGACTAGAAGTGGTGTAAGAACCACCGACCCGCAGCCCAAATTCGTTGAAGTTCCCGTTGAGAAAGAGAAAGAAAAGGAGAAGGAAGATGTCTATGTTCCTCCTCCAGCTTATAAACCTCCCTTGCCATTCCCGCAATCTAGAGCGAGAGCGCGTCTAGACAAGCATTTCGGTAAGTTTGTTGATCTCGTGAGCAAGCTGCATATTAACATACTTTTTCTTGATGCGATTTTAGGTATGCCCGCTTATGGGAAGTTCTTGAAAGAGATCCTCTCTAACAAGAGGAAACTAGAAGACTTTGGAAAAGTCAAGATGAGTTCGGAGTCTTCCGAACTCATTAAAATGATAACAGAAAAGATGCACCCAAATCTGCGAGATCCGGGGTCATTTTGCATACCAATAGGAGTGGGAGAAGTCACATATGATGCACTTTGTGACTTGAGAGCAAGTGTGAGCATCATTCCACTTGCTTTGTGTTGGAAGGTTGGTTTAGGTGAACCTAAACGGTGAAGATGACGTTGTATATGGCGGATCGATCCATTACTCGACCCGTTGAAATCATTGAAGACGTCCCGGTTAGGCTCGATAATTTCTATATCCCTATAGACTTTGTTGTGCTTGACATTCCTGAAAATTGTCCGGTCCCGATCATACTCGGGAGACCTTTTCTTAAAACTTCCAACTGTATGGTTGATTGCAAGAACGCTAGATTAGCCTTCGACATTGGAGAAGAGAAGGTTGAATTTGTCCTCTAAACTTTGAGAAAAGAACCAACACTTGGAGAGGATATGTTCAACATCTATGATGAAGAGGTATCTAGAGAGGAATTGAGTTCGATCTTGTTCAAAGATCCGTTGCAAAAGGTTATAACTAAGAGCATCATGGAAAGAGGAGAGGAAGAGGATTGCAATGCTGAGATTGTGCTTTGGAAGAGTAAGAAGAAGTGCAAGTTGAAGAATTCGGAAAATTGTACGATGGCTCAGAAAACGTTAGAAACCATGGCCAATCGTGCTTTTCCACGGGCGTGGTTTCACCCATTTCAGCCGTGGAAAAGTATGTCGAGAGAAAAGATTTAATTGACATAAAAAACCACGGCCCCCAAGACACCTTCCACGGCCGTGGAAGTAATAGTGGCACCGTGGAATTGGAAAATGCTGAGGATAATTCCGTTCTTTCTACAAACATTCTCGATTCTTCTTCCAACACTTCCATGCCCTTTGAGACTTCCAAGGAGACCTCAGACAGCCCTCACAACATTCCAAAGGCATCAACAACCTTGGAATTAAAGCCACTTCCCGCACATCTAAGGTATGCATTTCTTGGAACGAATTCTACGTTTCCCGTCATAGTTAGTTCTAATTTAAGTGAAAATGAGCATGATAGGCTTATGATTGTTTTTAGGAAACATAAGAAAGCTTTAGGCTACACCATAGAGGATCTTGTAGGGATTAAACCATCTTTATGTATGCACAAGATACTAATGGAAGAGGATTATAAGCCTTCACGTCAACCTCAACGACGGTTAAACCCGATCATGAAAGAGGTCGTGAAGAAGGAGATCCTTAAATTGCTTGATGCAAGTATCATATTCCCGATTTTCGATAGCAAGTGGGTGAGTCCTGTTGATGTCGTCCCAAAGAAGGGAGGAATAACCGTTGTAGCCAACAAGAACAACGAACTCATTCCTACAAGAACGGTGACATGATAGAGGATGTGCATAGACTATCGCAAGCTGAACAATGCGACGAGGAAAGATCACTTCCCGCTGCCATTCATTGATCAAATGCTTGAGAGGTTAGCACAACACTCTTACTTTTGCTATCTTGACGGTTATAGTGGTTTCTTTTAGATTCCGATTCACCCGGACGACCAAGAAAAGACCACATTCACGTGCCCATGGGGTACGTTTGCTTATAGGAGGATGTCATTCGGATTCTGCAATGCTCCAACCACCTTTCAAAGGTGTATGATGGCCATCTTTTTGGATCACATTAAGGAAATCATGGAGGTTTTTATGGATGATTTTTCTGTTTATGGTTCCTCATTTGATAATTGTCTTGCTAACCTATCTCTTGTTCTACAAAGGTGTGAAGACACGAACCTAGTTCTAAATTAGGAGAAGTGTCACTTTATGGTTAAGGAAGGCATTGTTTTAGGACACTTGATCTCTACTAGAGGGATTGAGGTTGACAAGGCCAAGATTGAGACAATAGAAAAGCTTCCTCCTCCATCTTCGGTGAAGGGGATTAAAAGTTTTCTAGGACATGCTGGATTCTATAGGAGGTTCATTAAGGACTTTTCGAAAATCTCTAAACCGCTAACTAATCTATTGATGAAGGATGCTGTTTTTGAATTTTCAAAAGAATGTTTGGATGCTTTTTACAGGATTCGAGAAGCTCTAATCTCAGCCCCAATAATTCAACCTCCGGATTTGAGTCTACTATTTGAGGTCATGTGTGATGCAAGTGACGTAGCTATAGGAGCGGTACTTGGAAAAAGGTAGATGGACACACTCATGCCATCTATCATGCTAGCAAGACGCTAGATGAAGCGCAACTTAACTACGCCACAACGGAAAAGGAATTTCTTGCTGTTGTATATGCATTTGAAAAGTTCCGTTCTTATCTTGTAGGAGCGAAGGTGATTGTATACACGGATCATTCAGCAATTCGGTATTTTCTTGCCAACAAAGATGCAAAGCCAATGCTGATTATGTGGATTCTTCTCCTTCAAGAGTTCGATCTTGAGATTCATGACAAGAAAGGATCCAAAAATTCTGTTGCGGATCATTTAAGTCGTCTACCACATGTTACAAGTTACGACTTGCCCATTGATGACTCTTTCCCGGACGAACAATTGCATCTAATGGAAGAGTGCATCGATCATATTTCTAGAGGTAACGAACCTTGGTTTGGTGATTTTGTGAATTATTTGGTTTGTCAGGAAATACCTCTCGAACTATCCTACACACAAAGAAAAAAGTTCTTTAGGGACGTCGGCCAATACTATTTTAATGAACCTCTACTCTTCAACAGAGGTCCTGATGACATCATTGGAAGATGTGTGCCTGAAGACGAATGCAAAGTGTCATTTGTCATTGTCATTCGCTTCCTACGCACAAAGAAATAAGTTATTTTTGTGATTGTTTATAGTGTAGGTCTTTCTTGTTGCTTTTGATCTTGTTTGGTTTGTGTCTTTGCATTTTCAGGACATCTCCCTTTCTTTAGGTGCATGCGGAGATCTTGTGGAAAGGATTTAGCTCCATTCGATCCCGAACCGGAGAAAACCCTTAAAGCTAGATCTAAGAGCATTAAGAAGAAGAAGGAGATGGCCGCAAGAGATCTTCAAGCTGAGTTGGATGAGGCTTTAGAGCAAATTAGGTTAAGAGATGAGCTCTTGGAGAATGAGAGGAGACTTGCCAATGAGAGGCAAGAAACAACTAGGAGGGAAATTGAAGAGATTAGGCAAGCTCTTGTGCAAAGAGAGCTTAATCGTCAACAACCTCCTCCTCCACCACCACCGCAGCCGGCGGTTAATGTTCGGTTTGAGCCGATCATGATTGAGGAGCCACAAACATTGGGGAAACCTATGGATCTGGCCCAAGGATTGCACTGTCCGGGTGTGAACTTAGGAGATCCCGTAGCCCATGATTATGAGCTCCGCTCGAAAGTGCTACAAATGATCCGGCACAATCAATTTGGAGGGATGGAAGGAGAGTCTCCTCATCAACACTTGATGAACTATGAGATATTAATGGAGACCATAAGACCGCCTAGGTTGGAGAACAAAAACCATAAGCTTAGGACTTTTTCCTTCTCTCTCAAGGATAAAGCCTTGGCTTGGTACCAATCGATTCCACTAGGGAGTGTGAGTACTTGGGAGGAGATGACAACCAAGTTCTTGACTAAGTTCTTCCCACCTTCCAAGATAACCGAGCTAAGAGGGAATATCAATGCCTTTGTGATGAAGGATAGAGAAAGCCTATTCAAGTCTTGGGAGAGGTTCAAAGACCTGCTGCTAGATTGTCCACACCATGGTATACCGAAGATAGAGCTATTGGAGATCTATTTCAAGGGGCTTGATGAGGATAGCCAATTCAAGCTTCAATCTCTTTCCGGTGGAACGTTTATGGAGAAGAATGTGGATGAGGCTTGGGAGTTTGTAGAGAAACAAGCTTTGGTGATAGAAAAGTACTCCCATAGGAAGAGCGATGGGAGGAAACCGGGAGCATATGAGGTGAGTGAAGTCACCATGAGTAATTTCAAGCTTGATGCAATCAACAATGAGCTTAAGTCTTTGAGGGAGTTGTGTGCTACAACTTTGAAGAGTCAAGCAAGCCCCCAAGTGCAAGTGCAAGCAAACTTGCCTTCCAAGGAGGAAGATGCGAACTACATGGGGAGGGGAAACTTCAACAATTATCAAGGCCCTAGGAACTTCGACTGACAATTCAACAATTACCGGCCTAACCACAACCATCCCGGGTATTCCTATTCTAACCCGGATGGTGCCTTGAACCCTCCCGCTTCTACAAGCGCATCACCACCGCCCAAGGCTTCACAAGAGCCTCCACCTCGATTTACTCAACCTCCAAAGGATAGAACCGAGATGATATTTGAGCAATTGCTTGGAAGGTTGAGTGGTCTTGAGAGCATGGTGACTTCCATTTCTAAAGCCCAAAAGGTGCTAGAAGCACAAGTTTTCCAAAAGGCGGGTGAAGCGCATAGAGATCCGGGAAAGCTTCCCAGAAGAACCGAGGATAACCCAAGAGGACAAGTGTTGGCCATCACAACAAGGAGTGGGCTGAGCATGAAGGACACTTTGCCTAAGGGTAATGACAACGGAAAGCAAGTAGTGGTAGAGGAATAGCCATTGCAAGAAGAAGGAGGCAAGAGCAACGATGATGAGCTAAAATATATGGCACCACCTCCATACAAGCCACCACTACCATTCCCACAATCACGAGCAAGAGCTCGTTTGGACAAACACTTCGGTAAATTCCTTGAACTTATGTCTAAATTGCATATTAACATTCCGTTCATGGATGCTATTCTAGGTATGCCGGCCTATGGAAAATTTTTGAAGGAGATACTCTCCAACAAAAGGAAGTTGGAGGAGTATGGAGAAGTGAGGATGATGAAGAGATCTTCGGAATTGATCCAAACTATGAAGGAGGAGATGCCTCCTAAGCTAAGAGATCCGGGATCTTTTTGTGTGCCAATTGGGGTTGGAAAAGTGCAATATGAAGCCCTATATGATCTTGGAGCAAGTGTAAGCATTATCCCGCTTGCACTTTGCAACAAGGTTGGGCTAGTAGAGCCAAAGCCGGTCAAGATGACCCTCTATATGGCGGACCGTTCAATAACCCATCCCGTAGGAATCTTGGAAGACATACCGGTGCAACTCGGGAAGTTCTATGTGCCAATAGATTTTGTTATTTTGGACATCCCGGCGGACTATCCGGTTCGTATCATCTTAGGGAGGCCTTTCCTAGCCACATCGGGTTGCTTGGTAGATTGTAAGAATGGAATTCTCTCCTTCAACATAGGAGAGGAGAATATTAAGTTCAAGTTATCCACAATGATGAAGGGGCCAACCCTTGGTGAAGATGTGTTCAACATTGTCGAGCAAGAGGAATGTAGAGAAGTGGTGAGCTCGATCTGGATCAAGGACCCCTTGGAGAAGGTTCTTAGCTTAAGTTTGATGGAGAAAAGAGTTGAGGATGATTCCAATGAAGAAATCAAGGCTTTGGATGCACTAGAAAAGGAGACAAGTGCTGAATTTGAAGTACATGATGGTGTGTTGAAAAACTGTAGGAATCACGGTCTGCCACAAAGAACCACGGCCGTGATTTGTCCCGTGGAACTCTCTGGAATGCTCAAAAGTGTCAGCTTAGCAAGTTCCATGGCCGTGGTTGTGCCAGAGGCCGTGATTTTGCCCGTGGTTTCTCCAGAAAGTGCCTTAGTGGTTGATCAAGCTTCAAGGAGTCTTGGGGAGTCTTCCATAGCTTTGGAATCATCTCAACCTACATTGTATGGAGCGTCTCCAACCGATAAAGGTCCTCCTAAACTTGAACTTAAACCCCTCCCCTCTCATTTGAAGTATGCTTTTCTTGGTGAAAATTCTACTTATCCGGTGATTGTTAATGCATGCTTGAATGATGATGAGTTGAATAAATTTTTGCATGAGTTGAGATTACATAGGAGAGCTATAGGCTATACCATTGATGACTTAGTTAGCATTAAACCTTCCTTGTACATGCATAAGATTTTGATGGAAGATAATCATAATCCTTCAATTGAACCTCAAAGAAGACTAAACCCTATCATGAAAGAAGTAGTAAAGAAAGAGATCCTTAAATTGCTAGATGCGGGAATCATTTTCCCGATTTCGGATAGTAAGTGGGTTAGTCCCATGCATGTGGTTCCTAAGAAGGGTGGGATGACCGTAGTGACTAATGAGAATAATGAACTAATCCCTACTAGGATGGTTACGGGATGGAGGATGTGTATAGACTATAGGAAACTAAATGTGGCCTCTAGGAAAGATCACTTCCCTCTTCCTTTCATTGACTAAATGCTAGAGAGATTAGCTCAACATTCACACTTTTGCTACTTAGACGGCTATAGTGGATTCTTCCAAATCCCTATCCACCCGGATGACCAAGAGAAAACTACATTCACATGTCCTTGGGGTACATTTGCATATAGGAGAATGCTATTTGGGTTGTGTAATGCACCCGCCACCTTTCAAAGGTGTATGATGGCTATCTTTTCTGAATATATTGAAAACATCATGGAAGTGTTTATGGATGATTTCTCGGTTTATGGATCTTCATTTGATGATTGTTTAGCTAACTTGTCTTTGGTGTTAAAGAGATGTGAGGAGACTAATCTTGTCTTGAATTGGGAGAAATGCCACTTCATGGTAAGTGAAGGCATTGTGTTGGGACACTTTGTGTCCAACCGAGGCATTGAGGTTGATAGGGCTAAGATAGAGACAATAGAGAAGTTGCCACCACCTACCTCGGTGAAGGGGGCAAGGAGTTTCTTAGGGCATGCCGGTTTTTACCGGAGATTCATAAAAGATTTCTCTAAAATTTCTAAGCCTCTTACTAACCTACTAATGAAAGATGTTGAGTTTGTTTTCTCTAAGGATTGCCTTGAAGCTTTTTGTAGGTTGAAGAATGCTTTGATCACCGCCCCTATCATGCAACCTCCGGATTGGAGCTTACCGTTTGAGATCATGTGTGACACGAGTGATGTAGCCGTCGGGGCTGTTTTGGGACAAAGGAAAGATGGGCTTACACACGCCATCTATTATGCTAGCAAGACGCTAGATGATGCCCAACTCAATTATGCTACCACCGAGGAGTTGCTAGCGGTTGTGTATGCATTTGAGAAGTTCCGCTCGTATCTTGTTGGAGCGAAGGTCATTGTGTATACGGATCATGCTGCGATCCATTATCTCCTTACAAAGAAGGATGCCAAGACTCGTTTGATTCAGTGGATCCTTCTTCTCCAAGAGTTTGAAGAGATCCGGGACAAAAAGGGGTCCAAAAATTCTGTGGCGGACCACCTTAGTAGACTCCCACCATTGGAGATTGAGAGAGATGACATCCTGATTGACGACTCTTTCCGGGATGAGCAATTGCAAATGGTGGAGGAGTGCTTGCTTCAAGTGTCAAGGGGTAATGAGCCATGGTATGCCGACATAGTGAACTATCTCGTTTGTGAAGAGGTGCCACCCGGTTTATCCTATGCCCAAAGAATAAAGTTCTTCAAGGATGTGAGGCATTACTATTGGAGTGAACCACTCTTGTTTAAGAGAGGGTCGAATGGGGTCTTTAGGAGATGCATACCGGAGGATGAGGTGGAGAGTGTGATCCGCCATTGTCATTCCTTGCCATGTGAAGGCCATGCTAGCTCACACAAGACGTGTGCAAAGGTGTTGCAATTCGGGTTTTATTGGCCAAGTTTTTTCAAGGACGTGCAGAATTTTATGGTAGCTTGTGATGCTTGCCAAAGGACGGGCAACATCTTGAGAAGGAGTGATATGCCCTTGAACAACATACAAGAGGTTCAAGTGTTTGATGTGTAGGGTGTGGACTTCATGGGGCCATTCCCCTCTTCATGTGGAAACCTCTACATCCTATTGGAGGTGGACTATGTGTCGAGATGGGTGGAGGCAATCGCTTCTCCCACGAATGATGCCAAGGTTGTGGTGCAGTTCTTCAACCGGGTGATCTTCCCTAGGTTTGGAACACCAAGGGTGATCATAAGCGATGGAGGAAAGCACTTCACCAATAGGAACTTTGGGATACTTTTGGCTAAGTATGGGGTGACTCATAAGGTGACAACACCTTACCATCCCCAAACTAGTGGCCAAGTGGAGATCTCCAACTGGGAGATAAAGGGGATACTTGAGAAGACAGTTTCTAGAACAAGAAAGGATTGGGCTATTAAGCTCAATGATGCCTTGTGGGCATATAGAACCGATTTCAAGACACCGATTGGCACCACTCCCTACAAGCTAGTTTATGGTAAGTCTTGCCACCTTCCGGTGGAGATAGAGCATAGAGCGTATTGGGCAGTAAGGTGGCTGAATTTTGACCTCAAAAAGGCTGGTGAGCAGAGGTTGCTAGACATGAACGCTCTTGAGGAGATCCGGTTGGATGCCTATGAAAACACCCGGATCTACAAAGAAAGGACCAAACGTTGGCATGACAAGCGTCTCATCCCAAAGGAGTTGAGTGAAGGCGACCTTGTCCTTCTCTTCAACTCAAGGCTGCGGCTCTTCCCCGGAAAGCTAAAGTCAAGATGGACAAGTCCTTATGTAGTGAAGAAGATCTTTCCCCATGGAGTGGTTGAGATAGGAGGGGAGCATTGTGGAGATTTTAAGGTGAATGAGCACCGGTTGAAGAAGTATATCCCGGGAGCTCCGGTGGACATGATTGACCCACTTCACCTTGAATGAGACGCCCCCGAATTTGGTCAAGCTAATGACCTTAAAGAAGCGTTTGATGGGAGGCAACCCATTGGTAGAAATCTTTCCCTTTTCGTTTTTGTTTTGGTTTTGATTTTTCTGTTTTTGTGTGTTTTTGTATGTTTGGAGTTTGTGTGCTAGAATCCAAGTAGCATGGAAGCCTTGCATGACATGTGGATGATGATGATGAGTCCCTCATCAATTGTGGGTGGAGCAGACGCGGAACTTGGACGGCTAGCGGTGCCTAGCGTGGGTCCCGACGCCATAATGAACACTTTGAGCTCTCTACCATCTTTGATAGATCATCCGCCATCAATTCACATGAGCGAACCAAAATACCGGAAACTCCATTTTTACATTGTGAGGACCCTCTTTCACTTTTCTTTACTTCATTTACACATTGGGGACAATGTGTTTCTAAGTATGGGGTGGGGTTTTCATGATCACTTGCATGATTAGTATCTAGGATAGCTTCTTTTTGTCATATGTCTCATTAGGTTTTGCATCGTACATACATATTTCGAAAATTCCAAAAAATCAGAAAATTTAAAAAATTTTAGTGTTTCTAAGTTTGGGTATGACCCTTATGATGAGATTGTCTTGTGAATTGGCTATGGATGGCCTTATGTGTTGAATTGATGTATGCATATGTGGACTTGAAGTACTTATCTTGAATCCTATGTATGGATTGTGATCATGAATGTTCGCCTTGATTGGATTAAGAATTGATGGTCGAAATTACATGCTAGTTCTTTCACATCATTTAGGAGTGATTAAGGCAATTCATCTTTCTCTACTTCTCATCTTGATCATGTTGTTTGAGCACCTCAATTGATATAAAATTTGACCTCTTTTGACCCATCCGGGAATAGGAGCATGCTAGTGTGTTGAGTGTGTGAAAAGCAAGTGTGGGGTGAAGTTGTTGATGAAAGAATGTGATGAATGAAGTGTTGAATTTGTTGTGAAAAGTGTAGAAAAAATATAGGTTTGGGGACTTTGGTTTTGATGACGAGTAACTCGGCACCATTCACATAATCGGGTGTTTGTTCTTGCCAAAGTCGGATAAACCGAATGTCCTAACGAGCCTTGGTATGTGTGCCCGGTGTGAGGCACCTCGGAAAAATTCTGAGAACCGCTAATCACCAAGGTTTTGGCTTTTGTACATCAATGCCATTGCCTCTAAAATAAGTTAAAGAAAAAGAAAGTGAAAAAGAAAAGAAAACAAAGAAAAGATGGAGAAAATATACACTTGTGGTGAAGTTGATCAAAAATAAAATTGTGAAGTTAGGTCCTTTCCCGGATTAGCATCACATGACCTAAAAATTCCCACCTAATCACAACGCTTCTTGGCCTCTTCTTTCCTAAGTCCTTGTGACCTATTTGCATGTGTGTAAGACTTGGTGATCTAGATTGGATATACTCATGATCATCTTGACTTTTTCATTTTCACCTTGCATGCATGTTTTTGAGTTAAGTATAATTGTCTTTCCATGCCTTCACTCGTTTGATGCATGATTGTTTGTCCATTTTCCATGAAACATGATTATGAAGGTGATCCAATATTAGAAGCACAATTCCAAAAAGATTTTGTTGTTTTTCTGCATTCATAAATCATTTCATCTCTTAGCCTATAGTTGGATCTTGCTCGGGGATGAGCAAACCTTAAGTATGGGGTATTTTGAGAACACGATTTATGACGTTAGTCTAGGCATCCATTTAGATAGTTTTTCCCGCTATTCATGCATAGTTTGACATTAGTTCGTGACAATTTGCACTTAATTCATGTATGTTGTCGAGATAGACGTCTACACGGACTTTTGCATGATTTGTAGGTATTTTGGGAGCTTTTGGAGCTTAATCGATACATTCGCGGATCGTTCCTCGTGATGACACATCTCCGGACTCATTAAGAAGCAAGCTAGGAGCTAAGGAGAACACATAGGACCATGTTGGTGCATGCCTTGCACCAACTCATGGCTCAACGATCAAATGAAGGTTAAACAAGAGTAATCACGGTCACTGGCACTTCCACGGCCGTGGAATTGGACCGTGATTCCCTCTGGACAGATGGGACAACTGTCCCACGATCTCCATAACCGACTCTTGCTCTTGGTGGAGGCTATAAGTACTCTTGCAAGCTGATTCTAAAAAGGGACCTGACCACACACACCTTCTTCCACATTCTCTCATTCAACATCATTTGGAGGGGAGCTACTCTTGGAGGAGAAGGAACACTCTCGTTTGGAGAAGAAGTAGAAGAACACTAGTTTCATAGTTTTCATAGTTTTTGAGTGCTTTTGAGTGAGATTTGTTGAAGACATTTGCTAGGGTTGTAAGAAATGATTTGAACCTTCTTTTGAATGGTTGTAAGTCCTTCTTGACTTTTATTCAGCTTGGTTTTCTTATCCTACTTATTTCGTTTCTCTTTCATTCCATTTTCTTGCTATGGAAGCCATGAATGTATGCTTGTTGAGTTTGATTGTTAAGATGCATATTGTTGGCTAAATAGATGCGATTCTAGGGTAAGGGAATGATGGTTATGGCTTGGACTATTATAGAATAGACTTAAATGTATCTTTGGATGATTTACTTGCTCGTACTTGAGTGCTGTTAGAAATCACGGTATGTTCTAGCCAGACCACGGCCGTGGTTCTTAGGATCTGATCGTGATTTGCTTCTGTTGAGCTTTAAATGATAAATCTACATGTTAGGGTGTTAGATTGTTGAAATCCTAGTGTTTGTTAAGCTTAATCTAGCCTAGGATGACCTAATGCTAGCAATCTAAGCGAGGAAAGAGACCTACCCGGTGATTTCTGATCTTAAGTAACAAAGATGATGAACTCTAGGTAGTAGTGAGCCTCATAAGCCGCTATTGGATTGAGTGTGCTAGGATTGATGTTTAGGACTTGCCTTCCCAAGACTTACACGGTAAGGAGAGGTTAGATCCCTAGATAGCAATCCGGTTTGTGTCGATTTCCCAACCCTAGGCTCCTAGAGACTTACCCGGTAATAGGACCTTAGTTGCAGGATTTGTGGATCATGAGACCTACCCGGTGATTGGTTCCATTTGAGAAACACCCCTTTCCAACATACCATAGCTAGTCCAAGATTGATTAGAAGCTTGAGTCCAATGCCATAGCCGGAATTCCCAACCCCTAGAATCCTCTTTTCTCTCTTTGATTTCCTTTCTTGTGTTTGTGTTTGCTTATTTGTGTTGCTAGCTTAGTTGTTTGTTAATCTTGCATGATTTCCCAACCCCTAGAAGCTTCAGTTGATCTCACAGATGTTGGTAAATCCGGTGTAGATCTACCCGCTATCGCTGCCTCATATACTTGCTGCATATACTCTTGAAACTCGAATCTACTCATGAGAACACGATCAGCCTCTTCAAACTCGTTCTCTGCCATAGGCAACACAACAGCGGATATTGGTCCCTGACTTGGCGCTACTGAAGGAAGAGGGGGTGTACCCCTTTCTCGTCCCACTACATATACTGCTCTAGTCTGAGCCATCTGTAGAATATACGCCCCTAAACTTATAAGGCTATATATATGCCATATGTATCGATATATATATATATATATATATGCATACACATCAGCACATAAAAGATATCTATATATATATATATATACATATATATATATATATATATATATATATCTACACTGTTGAGATCCTCAAATGGGTGACGACTTCTGTACATACTATCCCAAACATCTGTACTCGCTTAAAACCAAAACGTTTTGAAAAGTCAGACCCCATGTGGGTTCAGTTTATTTATCCACTTTACCTTTATTGCAGATAGCAAGTGCCATTGTTGTCAACCTAAGGCTTTGATACGAACTCTGTAACACCCCAAATCCGCGGGACTTGGAGTGTCACATTGGGCTAGGATCTCACAATGGATCCTGACCCTAGCCTTACAACAAGTTCACAGGATCTTACAACAAGCCGCAGGTAGATTAAAATCAAATACATAAAAGATGAGTATGATACATCAAAAGAGTTTACAAACTCATAGCCGAGTACAAAACAACAACATAAACCACAACCACAAAAGATCCCACATCCCACGCATCCTAATGTACAGAAGTCCTCGGCTTGTCAAACCATCGGGCTCACTCTGCAGTATTCCTAACTTGCAGAATACTACAACACGGTATGAAACCGTTAGCTACAGCAATGAAAAGCATGAAGGTAATAGCACAACCACACATTAACATCTTAAACATGCAATGCCACACACATTCATTTATTATCTTTCATTACGTTATTCCATTACTAATTCAACTTCTTTTGTAACATGAGGAACCTCAAGAACCCCGTCCCATTCAACGTAACACAGGAGTTTTGCATGGGGGTGACCTTCACTCGTCCCCTCCTGTGAGATCATCTTCAGGGCACCTCCTCCTAACCAGCAGGCGGAGACCGGCGGTTACCGCCCGTTATAATACACTTGGGCCAAATAAATGTAATGAATGGTCATCCTAGTCCGGTTTAGGTTATAAATGCACAATCATATGAACACACACAACCATCACAACCATACAATCCACAACTGCATGCTAAGTAAGTCCTATGGACTTATCTGATATACTCGTAACCTGTACCACGTCACAGGTTCCCCTTGGGGATGTAATCAACGCCTGCAATAGCAAGGCACACACAATCACATACCGCAAAGGTTAGGAGACTCGTCTCACTAACCACAACCAACCTATATCTCAAATCTAAACCTCAGATCCTCAACACATTCATAAATGCCTAAAGCATATCCTCAACATAACATCTCATCATACTCGTACACATACTAATCCTTAAAGCCATAACCGATATCCATAACATCATCATGATCCTCAAATCATTCTGACACCTAGCATGCATCAAATCAGTATTCCTAAATCTCAAATTTAATCCTAATTTATTTAAATAACCTTTAATTAATTAATTAAATTTCACTAGAATAACGTTTTGCCCGCAGGACATTTCTAAACCCACCTATCATCAGATTTCATCAACAAACAACCCATAAACACCAGAATAATATAATGATCATAATGGAATTTCTAATTATCCATTTTGAAAAGCCTAAGGTCGATTTTAGCCAAATCTCAGTACCGAAAACGAATAAATTCATAACTTATTCGTTACTAACCCGATTGACGATCTGAAAGAAGATTCGGAATCACAACACAGGCTACACATGTACAACATCAAATTAACTGGAATTTGAGTGACGGAACTGTCCTGGTGACATAGATGCTCAACCAGGTCTTCATCTGCTCGGAAATGCAGAAACTCGGTACCGATATGAAGAGAATGAAGAGAGGAATCCAAAAACTCAAACGGAATGGAAATCGGATTAGAAACGGAGAGTAGATCTGAGTTTGAAGTTTGAGAGAAATCAGAGCTTTTACGAGGAAACGTGAAAGGAAATGAATTAATAAACGATTTTCCGCTATATATAGTGAAGTCGATAATTATCCTTTAGCGAAGTCGATAATTATCCTTTTATCGATCCAATGGCGGGTTGAACCCCCTTCTCCAAACTTCTCGAAGTTGGAATAATAGATCTTGAATATTGTAGGGATAATTATTCCACAATTGCTTCGGAAAACTTGTATTCCTAAGCCGTTAAGAAACGAAATAGCGACTGTTTTGTCCGTTTTGCCTTTCCATGTTATTTCATATCTAGGACATGTCCGATGTCCTGATCATTTCTCTCAAGTACATTTTTATTAATTGGAGCTCCGAAATGCTCCAAATAACACCGGAGGGTAAAAATAATTACCCGGGGGAAAAAGTGAAAATTTCACCATAAGCCCAAAATTACGCCAGGAACATAACGGTGGGACTTATACTCAACACTTACGCAATCTTCGCAAGTTATATGTCAATTACTATCAATGATTAAGTTAATCAACATTAATTAGAATTTGGAAATCCTAACTATTACATCACACACCCCATAAGAAAAAGTTTCGTCCCGAAACTTGATCAATTCCTAAATCCTCTCGGACCCATACACCGAGCTATAGACACTCTCTCTATCGGAGGTATCACATCTCCGTTCAAACGTATCAACCTATAACACTCTATAACCTCAAAACACGGCATGGAGGAATCACCAACTCCAGCAACAAGATCATAACGCTATCCAAAGGCGTAGAGGAAAAATCATCTCTAGCCTACTACTAACCACGTCACAAGGCATGGAGTAAAGCCGTCTCCAGCCAATCGTATCGTAACACAACTATGTGGAGGAAAACCGTCTTCACTCACACTATGTCCATCAAAGATAGCATGGAGGAAAGAACCATCTTCAGCTATACCTATCTCGTACTAGCAAACAAGATCTAACATATCATATGCACAACTCACAGCTAGCACGAAAACACAACATATCACATAAGCAGATAGCATAATATACACTCACTAAGACATCACCAAAATCTAATCGTGGATCCTACAGGTGCATCTGTCCCGGCGTAAATATCTGGATAGTTTCCCTGGATACTATCCTCAGTCTCCCGCGTAGCCTCATCATAAGAATATCCTTCGAATGCAGGCGTCTCACACCTCTCTGCCTAGAACCGCAAAAGGTTGTTCTGCAAAAGTGTGATCTGGCTCAACCACTAGATCATCTTGACTCACAATCTGCCTCAGATCTGGTATGTACTTCCTCAGCTGAGACACATGAAACATAGGGTGAACACCCTCTAACTTTGATGGCAAAGCCAATCTGTGCATTGCTCTTTCAACTCTATCCAGTATCTCGAAAGGACCGACCTATCGGGGACTCAACTTTCCCTTTATGCCATAACGTCTGACGCCTCACGTCAGAGATACTCTCAACCAGACATGATATCCTACCATGAACTCTAGAGGTTGATGCCTCCAATCTGCATACGACTTATGGCAACTCTGTGCAGCCATCATCCTTTCTCTGATTAACGTTACTCGAGCTATATCATCCTGAATTTGCTCTGGTGCTAATCCACTGGTACTGCCAGGCTCATCCCCGCATAAAGTTGTATGACACCTATGTCTACACAATGTCTCATAGGGACCATCCCTATAGATGCATGCCAACGGTCGTGGTATAAGAATTCAACGAGTGGGAGATCAATAGATGTCCCTGTTCCCAATCCATCCCACAAGCTCGCAACATGTTCTCTACGGTCTGGAGGGTCCTCTCAGACTGACCGTCTATCTGAGGTAAATCTCAATCCTGAAGTGTAGATGCGTTCCCCAAGCAGTCTGAATCTGCTATAAAAACCTCAAAAAAACCCGTCTACTACAATCATAGTCGATCGTCCCTGGTACACTTATGGAGTCCCACCATCTGTCTAGTGTACTCCTTTGTTATTTCATTGACTGTCCACGTCTCTCAGTAGAGATGGAACATGTCGACTTCGTAAATCTGTTACCAATAATCTGGATAACACCAAAACTCTTACTGGGTCTCAATCCCATCACAAGTCCACATAAAGGTCCTCTCACTTCCACTACAACACTGGTAGTGGATGAGCTCATCTCCAGGTCAGTAACACTTTAACCTGATCTACTACTTCAGGGCACCTCTTATTCATACATGGATGTACTAAAGAAGGTGAACTATGGGTGTACTGTAATCTTATCCACTCAACTCCGCATAAGCGGTTATACAAACGCAGTTGCGACACCTCATACTCCTTCTACTCCATTAAATAACTGTGGTGTCTCGCCATGAGACATTCTTCCATCAAATTCCCTCAGGGCCAGGCAAGTCCCCTGCTTTTGTTGGACCTCATCCAACAAATCAGGTAGAACCCCTAAAACATGAAACTAACGTCCTTATCAATAGTTGTAGGTCCAACTCTAGCCAAGCTAGATCATTCTGCAACCGAGGCTGTACAGCAATTCCAACAATCGCCTTCTCTCGAGGCGTCTGCTAGTTCAAGGTATCAATTACCATATTCTCCTTGCCAGAATGGTACCAAACTTCACGATCAAACTCCTTGATCAACTCCAGTCAACGACGCTGGTGGTTATTGAGCTTATGTTGCATAAAAATATGCTTCAAACTCTTATGATCGGTGGGAATCTAACATGAAATATCACACCGATATTGCCTTCAAATATGGACACTTGAACTATCACTACTAACTCAAAATCATGAGTCGGGCATTTCTCCTCATACCTTCTCAGCACCATAGTCACGTGATTCCCAAAATCTTCTGATTATCACCGAATAGAAGCAGTGTTCAAATGCTTCCTCTACTCTTCAGAACTCTGACATACTACGTCAACCACACAGTTATGGTGGTCTTCCTCAGAAAACTCGTAATTGGATGCACAATCACATAGAATCCTTCCTCAAAGCGTTGGTAGCAATCGGTTGGGCCGAGAACTACGCATTCCCTTAATGTTCAGCAGCATCATCCACAAGGCATCATACTCACTCCTCGTCACATCAACTATGATCCCGCTAGCAGAACAACATGACCTTGAAAGTTACTTCTGGCATCTCAATTCACATTTAGGGAACATAGCACATTGGCTTTTATCCCTCAGATTCTGAAAAACCGTCCTCAAATAACCGGTACGTTCCTCTCCGTTGTGAGAGTACACCAAACGCCATCAATAAGGTCTACCACCAATTAATCAAGGAAGTAGATGAAGACACTGTTCATCAACTCCTATAACGACTACTAGGACGTTCCTCAACTCAGATGACAACACTACAACTCGTAATGTCCATAACGGGTACGGAATGCTGTCTTATGCCCACGCTGCTCTCTCATCCTTAACTGATTATATCCTAAGTATACAGAAATCTTGAAAACACAATTGCTTCTCTTAGTTGATCTAACAAGTCGTCCATACGTAGCAATGAACGTGCTAGGGCGAACGGAGCCCGTCTCAAACCACTCTTCAAATTGCTTCTTCAATTTCTAACAACTCAACAAGCCATATACCTCGTAGGCCTTCTCCCAACCAGTCTCGTACCATACTTCAACATAATATCAAAGTCCTCATTCCGCTGAGGCGATAGATTATATGGTTCAGTAACACGTCTATAAGATCATATACCATTGGAATACTCTTCAGTGTGGAACTATATCTTTCCTTCATGGCACAACATTAAAAAAAACATCACCCTCTGGTGTTATCAACCTCGCTGCTTATACGGCACTAAAGACAACTCACCTCCTCAAAGGTCATAACCTCGGAAAACCTCTACTTAGTCGATCTTAGTAGAGACTATAATAGTCCTCCTACTACTATCTAAACCAACATGATATCTATTCGTCCACCACACACATAAAGACCTTCTCATGCACATAAGGCATGACAAAGAAGTCTTCAAGCCATACACAAGTCCCTGAACAAAAGGGAACAACCACATATCTCGCGGGCACCTAAGACCCATAACTCGTAATCCTATAAAGGAAGATCTATCTTCTACTGTATCCACAGTTAACTATTAACACATGCATCGAAAGAAAAGAGGTGCATAGCACTCACAACAAACAAAACTCTAAGGTAAACCATTAACAAGAATGGTACCTGTAACAGCTAACGCCCGAAGCTCTACTGCATATCATTACTCAATCTCAGACCTATGCTCCTCAGGTATCACTGAGGTCATCGCTATAACCTCCACTTCCACTCTTTCTACATCGGAAAGAGGAAGGTCTTGATGAGAAGAAACACTACCTTGCTGACAGAAAGGGGCCAGGTGGCCTAGTTCACCACAAGTGAAGCAAGCTATCGGTGCCATGGGGCACTCAGAGCGCACATGATTTGGATAACCACAGTTGAGGCATATACGTCTCATCCCTGCCACTAGTACGGGTGGCTCCTCTGCACTGCCTAGCTCAAAGGCTCTACCTTGAGCTCTTCTAGTATCAGTGGTACTCCTACCACGACCCTTACCTCTACTCAGTATGGGAATGGATTCCTGAGTAGGCGAATGATCTGGGATTCTCTGCTGCCCCCGCGTCTGTTGATGAAGTGTCTTCTGACCACCTCCCATCACACTAGTAGAAATAAAACTCTGTCGTGATGCCACTCCAGTTTGCTTACAGAAGACAGTTCTATGACCTTGTCTACCACAGGTAAAGCAAGTCCCTGGCGATCTTCGACACTATGGTCGTACATGTCCAGGCTTCCCATAATTGTAACAAGTCCTCGGTTCACCTGAAGTCCGTGTGAAACGAGAAGTACTCAAACGTCCACAAGTCGGGCTTGGTTTGCAACCCGAATATCCAACCTCGTCTTCTGCTGATTCAACCCGTTGCTTCTTCTTTAATCCAGAAGCTTCAGTTGATCTCACAGATGTTGATAAATCCGGTGTAGATCTACCCGCTATCGCCGCCTCGTATACTTGCTGCATATACTCTTGAAACTCGAATCTTCTCATGGAGACAAGTTCAGCCTCTTCAAACTCGTTCTCTGCCATAGGAAATACAACAACGGCTATTGGTCCCTGACTTGGCGCTACTGAAGGAAGAGGGGGTGTACCCCTATCTCGTCCCATTACAAATACTGCTCTAGTCTGAGCCATCTGTAGAATATACGCTCCTAAACTTATAAGGCTATATATATGCCATATGTATCGATATATATATATATATATGCATACACATCAGCACATAAAAGATATCTATATATATATATACATATATATATATATATATATATATATATATATATATATATATATCTACACTGTTGAGATCCTCAAATGGGTGACGACTTCTGTACATACTATCCCAAACATCTGTACTCGCTTAAAACCAAAACGTTTTGAAAAGTCAGACCCCATGTGGGTTCAGTTTATTTATCCACTTTACCTTTATTGCAGATAGCAAGTGCCATTGTTGTCAACCTAAGGCTTTGATACGAACTCTGTAACACCCCAAATCCGCAGGATTTGGAGTGTCACATTGGGCTAGGATCTCACAATGGATCCTGACTCTAGCCTGACAACAAGTTCACTGGATCTTACAACAAGCCGCAGGTAGATTAAAATCAAATACATAAAAGCTGAGTATGATACATCAAAAGAGTTTACAAATTCATAGCCGGGTACAAAACAACAACATAAACCACAACCGCAAAAGATCCCACATCCTACGCATCCTAATGTACAGAAGTCCTCGGCTTGTCACACCATCTAGCTCACTCTGCAGTATTCCTAACCTGCAGAACACTACAACACGGTATGAAACCGTTAGCTACAACAATGAAAAGCATGAAGGTAATAGCACAACCACACATCAACATCTCAAACATGCAATGCCACACACATTCATTTATTATCTTTCATTACGTTATTCCATTATTAATTCAACTTCTTTTGTAACACGAGGAGCCTCAAGAACCCCGTCCCATCCAACGTAACACAAGAGTTTTGCATGGGGGTGACCTTTACTCGTCCCTCCTGTGAGATCATGTTCAGGGCACCTCCTCCTAACCAGGAGGCGGAGACCGGCAGATACCGCCCGTTATAATACACTTGGGCCAAATAAATGTAATGAATGGTCATCCTAGTCAGGTTTAGGTTATAAATGCACAATCATATGAACACACACAACCATCACAATCATACAATCCACAACTGCACGTTAAGTAAGTCCTATGGACTTACCTGATATACTCGTAACCTCTACCACGTCACAGCTTCCCCTTGGGGAAGTAATCAACGCCTGCAATAGCAAGGCACACACAATCACATACTACAAAGGTTAGGAGACTCGTCTCACTAACCACAACCAACCTATATCTCAAATCTAAACCTCAGATCCTCAACACATTCATAAATGCCTAAAGCAAATCCTCAACATAACATCTCATCATACTCGTACACATACTAATCCTTAAAGCCATAACCGATATCCATAACATCATCATGATCCTCAAATCATTCTGACACCTAGCATGCATCTAATCAGTATTCCAAAATCTCAAATTTAATTAATTTACCTTTAATTAATTAATTAAATTTCACCAGAATAACGTTTTGCCCGCAGGCCAATTTTAAACCCACCTATCATCATATTTCATCAACAAACAACCCATAAACACCAGAATAACATAATGATCATAATGGAATTTCTAATTATCCATTTTGAAAAGCCTAAGGTCGATTTTGGCCAAATCGCAGTACGGAAAACGAATAAATTCATAACTTATTCGTTACTAACCCGATTGACGATGTGAAAGAAGATTCGGAATCACAACGACGCAGGCTACGCATGTACAACATCAAATTCACCGGAACCTGAGCGACGGAACTGTCCTGATGACATATATGCTCGACCAGGTCTTCATCTGCTCGAAAATGCAGAATCTCGGTACCGATATGAAGAGAATGAAGAGAGGAATCCAAAAACTCAAACGGAATGGAAATCGGACTAGAAACGGAGTGTAGATCTGAGTTTGAAGTTCGAGAGAAATAAGAGCTTTTACGAGGAAACGTGAAAGGAAATGAATTAATAAACGATTTTCCGCTATTTATAGTGAAGTCGATAATTATCCTTTAGCGAAGTCGATAATTATCCTTTTATCGATCCAATGGCGGGTTGAACCC
Organism: Fagopyrum homotropicum; assembly: GCA_033239125.1. Classification (NCBI taxonomy): domain Eukaryota; kingdom Viridiplantae; phylum Streptophyta; class Magnoliopsida; order Caryophyllales; family Polygonaceae; genus Fagopyrum; species Fagopyrum homotropicum. Next base: position 70,484,197 of record BSWB01000005.1, read on the forward strand.
CCTTCTCCAAACTTCTCGAAGTTGGAATAATAGATCTTGAATATTGTAGGGATAATTATTCCACAATTGCTTCGGAAAACTTGTATTCCTAAGCCGTCTTTCTTAGCCGTTAAGAAACGAAATAGCGACTGTTTTGTCCGTTTTGCCTTTCCATGTTATTTCATATCTAGGACATGTCCGATGTCCTGATCATTTCTCTCAAGTGCATTTTTATTAATTGGAGCTCCGAAATGCTCCAAATAACACCGGAGGGTAAAAATAATTACCCGGGGGAAAAAGTAAAAATTTCACCATAAGCCCAAAATTACGACAGGAACATAACGGTGGGACTTATACTCAACACTTACGCAATCTTCGCAAGTTATATGTCAATTACTATCAATGATTAAGTTAATCAACATTAATTAGAATTCGGAAATCCTAGCTATTACAGGGAGGGCCATAAAAGAAAAACTTTGTGCATTCAAAGTATAGAAAATAGGTTTGGGGAAGTCAATCATGATGATGAGTAACTCGACACCAGTTACATAGCCGGGTGTTTGTGTCTTGCCAAAGTCGGATTGAGTGATATTCCTAACGGATTAAGGTATGTGCATCAAGGGTTTGAGGCATCTCGAAATTGAGAAACGCCAATCTCCTTGGCTTCGGTTTTTTTGCACCGCTGTCCATACATCCAAAAGTAAAGTCGAAAAAGAATTTTGTGCTAGAAAGGGAGAGCAAAGCTCTCAAATGGTAGTTGATTCAATTTGCAAAAAGAAAAGAGTTTGTGTTGTTCCTTTTTCCCGGATTTTTGCACCACATACCCTATATGCATCCCACCTATTCACGTTTCTTGACCTTTGCTTGAAAGTCCTTGATCTTGGGATTGTTGCTTGGCTTTGTGATCTAAATTGAATTTCCACATGATTGATTTTGACATTGCTTTGGGTTGTGATGTTTTTCTTGAAGCTTTTGCAATATATAAGGTTTCTTTTGCTTGACATGATTCGGTTTATGTACATAGAAGTTTTCAAGGAAACATGAAGCAAGATTTGAGGGTGATCTATTGAATAGAAGCACAATACCAAAAAGATTTGTTTTACCTTGTTTTGCATTCATATTTCCTCCTACCCTATGTTCTAAGCTTTTCAAAACCTTGCTTGGGGACAATCAAGAGACAAGTATGGGGCATTTTAATAGCATGAAATATGACGATATTTTAGGCACATGTTTTGGTTGTTTTTCCCCTTCTTATGTGTATATGGATATGATTTTGAAGCATTTATGAGCACATTCACCTATTATGTCGGTATAGAGAACTACACAAGCTTTGTTGTCCTTTTAGGTAAATAAAGGCTTGGATTGGAGCATAAATGGAGTATGTAGGAGTATTTGATCATGCTAGGCATCAAGAGGATGCATTGTAGTAGCTAATGAAGGAGCATGTTTAGAAAGCTTTACGGAACAAAGGCTTTCACGAAGAATTTGGACATTCTACGGCCATATACAAAGGGACCACGACCGTGATTTTGGGATTTAATTAATTTTTGGCCGTGGAAAAACATGTCGAGAGCAAAGAAGTCATTCCACGGTGGTTCCACGGGCGTGGAAATTTGTTCTTGGCCGTGATTCTTCTAACGGTCGCCACGTGTCATATTTGCCACGTCAGCAACGGTTATGGGCTTTTGTAAACCCTACTTTCCTCTTATAAGAAGGCCGAAGAAGAGAGAAATCAGGACATCGGCTATCACCTGCATCCAGCGCCATATTTACGGTTAGAGAGAATTCTAGGAGATATTATTGCGTGAAGGGAAGATTTGGAGAAGTACACACTTGAAGATTGCGTACTCGGAAAAGATCTTAGGTTTTCATCTTGAAGGAGGATTGGCATCCCGTTCTTCTTTGTTCCTTGAGATTTTTGAGAGATTCTTATTCTATTTTACATCCATTGAACGCAAGTTATGATTTTTGTATTTGATTACCATTGATTTTGTGTTTGTTATTGAGATTTCAAGGTTTTATCCTTTTTCTCTTTTATATTTGATTTTGGATTTCATTATGATGATTGTTGGCTAAAACCCTTAAGCGGTTCTAAGGTGAAGGGTTGATAGTTGTGGCATAGATGATGATAGATTGAACCAAAATTGATTGGACCTTGAGAGTTAAGAGAAACCTCGTTGTCGAGGCTTTCCACGACCTGTTCCTGAGTTCTACGGCCGTGGTTCTTCAAGATCTGACCGTGGTTTTCCTTTGCCGTACGTTATTTGCTTTTGCTTTGATCCAAAGTTAAAGATTTGCTTTAACCTAGCCTTGGATTACCTTTTCTAGATAGTAGTGAGACTCAACATCCTCTACTTCGGTTTCAAGTGTCACAACCTTAACCTTTTTGGCTTATCTTTGATTCCCTTGGGTTTGGGTATGGGTATTTGAGAGTTTAATCTTATCCTTAGATCCTTTCTATATTGTAGCATCAACAACTTTTATAAAGAGACCCTTTGGGTGAGACTTATGAGTTTTGGAACTTCACCATACAACACCCTGCCTTAGATCTATACCTTTGCAATCCTAACTCTGTCCTTATACCTTTGGAATATCTTGAATCGATTGCCACAGTTGGATACCTAAATCTTTAGAATCGTTCTTTTCCCAATTATCTTTATAAAAGGTTTTGTTACTTGCTTGACAATTTTATAAACTGAATTTATCCCCCCAAATCCTCGAGTTCGATACTATGGAATTCTTGCTTTAATATGCCGATCCGTACACTACGGGTTCGCTTTTCTTGATTTCAGTTTTTATAAATATAAGACTTTGACGCACACACTTTCAAGCGAACACTAATCTCGGACCGACACAGTGATGCATCTCGACCGAGATGGACCACTAGGCCTGGATCGAGGTCGATGGCTCTCAACCCAAGAAATAAGATCTAATTTTGACCTAAAATTCTTCTATAAGAATGGAAGGTGAGCATTGAGTTAGATACGCTGAGACGTCAAGGAATTTTATAGACGGCTGTTCGCCCTAAAATGTGCGTGCAATCAAGTCTTAAATTTATAAAACTAGAATAAAAGCAAGCGAACCCGCAGTGTACGGATCGACGTAGATTAGCAAATATTTCAGAGTATCGATCACAGGGAGATGGTGAAACAAAATCAGTTTCAAGTAATCGAGCAAGTAATATATATAAAGCTTTGTAAATATTGGGGAAAACAGCAACCCTAAAGATCCAGGTATCCAATTGTGGCAATCGATTCAAGATATACTATATATATAAGGACAAAGTAGAGGATTGCAAAGGTATACTAAGGTAAGGTAATGTACGGTAAAGTTCCAAAACCTTATATGTCTAACCATAAGAACTCTCTATAAAGGTTGTTGAGACTGCAGTATAGAAAGGATCTAAGGACTAGAATTGATCTCAAATACCCAAACTTGTAACCCAAGGATCAAGATAAACTCAAATGGTTAAGGTTGTGACACTCGAAACTGAAATAGAGGATGTTGAGTCTCACTACTACCTAGAAAAGACAAGCCAAGATTAGGTTAAAGCTAATCTTTAACTTTGGATTAAAGTAAAAGCAAAGTTCGTAAACTAAGGTAAGTCACGGGTAGATCTTGAGAACCACGGCCGTGGAAACCTAAGAACAGACCGTGGTTTAGGTTCGTCGACAATACTTCTCTAACTCTCAGGGTCCAATCAAATTACGATCGATCTATCATCATCTAAGCCACAACTATCAACCCTTCACCTTAGAATTGCTAAAGGATTTTAGCCAACAATCATTGTCATGATATCAATATTCAAATTAAAGAGAATAAAAGATGAAAACCCTCGAATATTCAATAAAACTTCAAAACTAATTCTCGAATTCGAAAAACAAGAAGCAATGTTAATGGATCTAGAATATGTAACACAAAACCTCACAATAATCTTAGGCAAGAACGAAGAACGGGATGTCAATCCGTCTTCAATATCAAAACCTAGGAAAAGGCTAAACTTCCCCCACAAGCAATCTCCTATCTTCAACTTGCCGGTCCTGTCGCAACTCTTGGTGATCGTCAATCTTAACCCTAAGCAAAGGTTCTTCCAACACTAAGAGAAGATGCTCGAAACTCTCTTTTCTGGCCTTTTTATAAGACGAGGAAAAGTTACCGTCCAAGCCCAATACGTAAATGACGTGGCAAATAAAGACTCGCCAAAAGATCGCCTAAATCACGGTCTCATAACATTCCACGACCGTGGTTTAGAGCGGGGAAAAGGATTACGGTGTCTTGTGACTTCCACGACCGTAATTTTGGCCGTGTAACCTACTAGAGTGCTCCACGCTCATGATGCCAAGATCAACGACCGTGGTTTAGAGCGTGGATTTCTCTAAGGCCGTAATTCAGGGCGTGGAAGTGTATATTGCTTGTAGTTTCCTTTGTGTCGTGACATTCTTCATCCTAGCTCCTGCCTTAGCTTCCTTGATGTGTCTCCTAATCCTTGAACATGATCGATCACTCTCTTTTCTCTCTCAATTGCTCTTATTTAGCTTCTTTTCACCTACAATCAACACAAAGCTAGTGTAGACTTCCATATCGACAATATATATGAACAAGCTAACATTTGCTTCTAAACTTCATCCATGTACACAATAATAAGGGAAAAACAACCAAAATAAGTGCCTAGAATATCGCAATATTTCATGCTAACAAAATACCCCATGCTTAGAATGAAATATACATGCAAACTCAAAACAAAACCATCCTTTAGGTAAATGCGCTTCTAGTCAATAGATCATCCTCAAACCTTTCTTCATTCATCCTTGAAAACGCTCATATATATTAACTAAAGAATGTAAAGCAAAGAAACGTCATAAATCGTTTAAACTTCAAGACAAACATGATAACCTTCAAGTATTTTCAAAATCAAGCATAAGAAACTTCAATTTGGATCACCAAGTCAAATAACATTCTTTTGATCTTAAGGACTTTCAAGTAAGGTCTAGAATGCGGAAAGGAGGGAAACTTATAAGGGATGTGGTGTATGAATCCGGGAAAATGAATAACCCAACTCTTTTTTTTTTCTTTTTACTTTGAATTGCAACGCCATCAACTTAGAGCTTTGCTCTCTTCCTTTTCACATTATTTTTCGACTTTACTTTTGGAAAGATGGACAGAGGTGCACAAAAACCGAAGCCTAGGAGATCGGCGTATCTCAATTTCGAGATGCCTTAAACCCTTGATGCACATACCGTAATTCGTTAGGAATATCGGTCAATCCGACTTTGGCAAGACACAAACACCCGGTTATGTGAATGGTGCCGAGTTACTCATCGTCATGATTGACTTCCCCAAACTTATTAATTCTATTCTTTGAATGCAAAATTTTTGCTTTCATGGCCCTCCCACATCAAATATGTAAAATATTAACTCCTCCAAATTCTCGGATAGGTAAGGGAGGCAATTACTTTTATTGAGGGGCTAAGTGATCAAAGAAAGAAGAAAGAAAATCGAATTGCCTTAATCATTTCATAAAGAAGTATAAGAACTCATCATGTCATTTCAACCTCAATTTCTCAATACGATTTAGATCAAACTTTCACATTATGAAACTTGCAAGAAAGGATAAACAACACATTCAATTTCTTTTCAATTCATTATTCCGTTTAAGCATACAATTGTCATCAAAAATTCATTCCACAAGTGAGAGCTATCATAGGAGTCATCTCTAAACTTAGAAGCACAAGAACATTTTCAAAATTTTCAATTTTTTATGGGTTTTTCAAACTTTTTCATGCAATGCAGTAATGAAACGTGTGACTATAGAAATGAAACATGCAAAGTGTTATGGATAGAAGCAATCAAATGTAGTAGAGTTATTACACATAATAGTCACACCTCACCCCATACTTAGAACATACATTGTCCTCAATGTTCGAAAAGAAATAAAGAAAAGAAGAAAAAGAAAAATGAACTCACTAGACGGTGGTAGGGTGGCTGAAACTATCAAACATCATAGCTCATCACTGCGGAGGAGGCGGTGGTGGAAATGGACGGAAGTCATGGCTGTAGTACCGCCCGAACTGCTGGCGGTAGATATCACTCATCATCTCATCATGCTCCCGGCTCCGAGTCTCCTGTGTCTCCCGGTTGATCTCCAAGTCACCAACTCGCCTAGAAAGGTCGGTAGCCCACTCCGGTAGCTGCTGGTACCAAGCTGGTGGCTGACCGTACCATGCCGGTGCGTCCTATGGAGTCGGTGCTGATGGTGCTGCTGGTGCCTGACTATACCAAGGTGGTGGAGCTCCCATCCACTCCGGCTGCGCTCTGTACCAAGCGGGAGGAGCGTCCATCCAAGTCGGCCTCTCACTCACGCTAGCACGGCGAGAGGAAGATGCTCCAGAAGGTCCGGTGGGTCGTGGTGAACGTCCAGGAGGGTCAGGGAAGTGTGCCGGCTGATCCGGAAAAGTGCCAAAATCCTGCTCATCACCTCCTCCCTCTAAACCATCATCTCCTCCTATCTCCTCCTCAACATCTGCAGCCGGAACCTCATCGGGTACATAAGGAGGTGCTACTAGCCTATTCGCATGCATAGCAGCGAAGGTCTGCTTCCAGTTATGGCGTCCGGCCATAATGGAATACTCAGGGAGCCACGGGATGCCTCTATCTCCGCTCTCTTCCCAAGGTATACCGGCGGTAGGTGGACCTCGGTGCCTAGGAAAGATGATACCTCTCCTCATCAAGCTGTTGAGACCCAAAGGTCTCGTTGCTATCCTAGTATAGGCAGAAAAGTCTATCCTATGCTGCCTAGATATGTGTGTAACCATACCACCGTATCCTATGCTACCGGCTCTCTTGTTCTTGAGCTTGCTCATGGTGGACGCTAGGAGGGTAGCACAATCAGCAGGTCTACCATGAAACATAGAATAGAGGAGGAAGAGCTCGTCAATCTTGATCTTCTGAGGGGTTTCGGTCCTAGGAAAAAGGCATTCATAAAGGACCCTATGGGCTATCTTCAAAGCTAAGTGGTAGATGAGCTTAGCTTTGGTGTCGGCCGGTTGCCAACGATTCTCACTAGCATAGATCATAGCTATCTCCTCCCAAAAGTCCTTAGCGTATACACCGCTAGGAAAACGACCATTCAAGGTCTCTTGGAACCCAAAGAAGGCTCCAAACTGCAAGATTGAGAACTCATAGTTCTCGTCCATCAACCTAAAAGAAACCGTCCTATCCATGGCGTTATGCTCAAAAGAGATGACGAACTCTCTAGTAATCTCCTCATAAGCGTCTTCTCTAATAGCGGAGAAGACTATCAAACCAACTCTATCTAAAAGCCATGTCAAGTCATTCACTACATTCAGCGGCTGTAGCTCCTCAAGCACTAAGTGGCGCGGTCCTATGACCGCTCTCTTCTCGATCCTTTCTAAGGCATCGAGGTAATCCTCATGGATGGTTGGAATTCTAGGAGGTGGGGGTGATGGTGGCTCATTAGGGGGGTTTTGGGACGAAGAGGAAGTGTCGCCTTTCCTCTTCTTGTTCCTAGTCGACTTCCTCCTAAACAAATCCATTGTAGAGGGAAAATCACGGTCTATTCTATAGAAACCACGGCCGTGGTTCCTTCAGGGACCGTGGTTCGGTTTTGTTTTGCCCAAATCTCAACCAAATCACACAAAATTCAGCAGACACAGTCCTAGACTAATTCCAATCCAATTCCAATCAGTTATCCTAAAAAATCTTGCAAGAATTGAGCCGAATCGACAAAGTAGAGAAAGAGAAGAAAAACCTAGGTTTTGGATTCTTAAAATCCAAATTCCGTCTTCTGTGGGGATTGTTCACTTGATTTGTTGATTGGATCTTGTAGATGATCGAATTTGCTTCACTTTAGGTTCAAGAATCGTTCGAATCGGACTCCGAACGAAGATTTGAGAGAGGGGGAGTGGTTTCGGCGTTCCGGTCGTGGAATAGGGTCGTGGAATGGGGTTTTTGTGAAGAAGGTGGTTTATATAGTGACCATAAATTTTTTGGAAAATCACGGTCTTTCGGGGTGTTCCACGGCCGTGGTTTTGTACGGAACCGTGGTTTTGGTGATTTTTCTCAGATTTTGGAAAATTACGGTCTCTGTAGCTTCCACGACCGTGGTTTAGGGCGTGGAACTCTCTGTAGTGTGCCAAAATCAAAGTTTCGTCAATTCCTTCAAACCTTTTCACTTCCCATTGCCTATTCCATTGTTCCTACATCCAAAAACACGACATATCGGGAGGTATCGAGGACAAAACAAAGCAAAAACGACTAAACTAAACTAATCTAAGAATGAAAAACAAAAGCATAAGTGCAATACCTTAGGTTGCCTCCCAAGAAGCGCTTGTTTAAGGTCCGTAGCTAGACCGTAACTACATCTATTCGAGCGTGGTGGGTGCAAACTCCTCAGCTTGGAGCTCCGGTGTATACTTCTTAAGTCGTTGACCGTTCACCTTAAAATCCTGCTCTTTTCACCCCATACTTCAACTGCGCCATGGGGAAAAACGTGTTTGATTAGATAAGGTCTAGTCCAACGAGATTTAAGCTTACCTGGAAAGAGCCAAAGTCTCGAATTGAAGAGGAGAACTTGATCTCCTTCTTTGAGGTCTTTTGGAATGATATGCTTATCATGTCAATGCTTCGCTCTCTCCTTATAGATCTTGGCGTTCTCATAAGCGTTTAAGCGGAGTTCTTCAAGCTCATTAAGGTCCAAAAGGCGCTTCTCGCCCGCTTCTTTCATGCTGAAGTTCAACCACTTAACCACCCAATAAGCTTTATGTTCCAACTCCACCGGTAAGTGGCAAGACTTCCCATACACAAGGTTGTATGGTGTTGTTCCTATGGGAGTCTTGTATGCAGTCCTATACGCCCATAATGCATCATCTAGTTTCAAAGACCAATCCTTCCTTGTCTTCAAAACTGTTTTCTCTAGGATTCCCTTGATCTCCCTATTCAAAATCTCCACTTGTCCACTCGTTTGTGGATGGTAAGGGGTGGCGATCTTGTGAGTCACCCCATACTTAGCTAGTAGAGCTTCGAATCGTTGGGCAATGAAGTGAGAGCTTCCATTACTAATGATGGTCCGCGGTGTCCCAAATCTTGGGAATATAGTTCTATTAAAGAACTTAACCACAACAATGTCATCATTAGTTGGAGAGGCAATTGCTTCAACCCATCTTGAAACATAATCTATAGCTAGAAGTATGTATTGATTTCCACAAGATGATGGGAAAGGTCCCATGAAGTCTACTCCCCAAACGTCGAAGATTTCTACCTCCTGAATGTTGTTAAGAGGCATCTCGTTTTTCCTACATATATTTCCTGTTCTTTGACAAGCATCGCAGCAGGAAACAAAGGTTTGCACATCTTTAAATAAAGAAGGCCAAAAAAATTCAGATTGCAATACCTTAGCGCTAGTCTTGTTTGAGCTAGCGTGTCCTCCACAAGGTAGTGAATGACAATGACAGATGACGCTTTGCATCTCGTCTTCCGGCACACATCTTCAAATGATGCCGTCAGGACCTCCTTCAAGAGCAGAGGTTCATTCCAAAAGTAATCCCGTACATCCTTAAAGAACTTCATTCTTTGTGCATAGGATAGCCCGGGTGGTATTTTCTGACAAACCAAATAGTTAACAAAATCAGCAAACCATGATTCATTACCTTTAGTTATTTTGTCGATGCACTCCTCTATGATGTATAAATGCTCGTCCGGAAAGGAGTCATCTATAGGTAAGCTGTCGTCTTCTAGATGTGGTAGACGACTCAAATGATCCGCAACAGAATTTTCCGAACCTTTCTTGTCACGGATCTCTAGATCGAATTCTTGTAGGAGAAGAATCCATCTAATCAGCCTTGGCTTCACATCCTTCTTTACAAGTAGATACCGGATCGCAGCATGATCCGTGTATACAATGACCTTTGCACCTACAAGATAAGAGCGAAAATTTTCAAAGGCATAAATAATAGCTAGAAATTCTTTTTCAGTTGTGGCGTAGTTAAGCTGCGCTTCATCTAGCGTCTTGCTAGCGTAATAGATAGCATGGGTTTGGCCCTCCTTCTTTTTCCCAAGCACAGCTCCTATAGCTATGTCACTTGCATCACACATAACATCGAATGGAAGATTCCAGTCCGGAAGTTGGATGATCGGGGCTGAGATTAGAGCTTCCCGGATCTTATGAAAGGCGTCTAAACAATCCTGCGAGAAATCAAAAACTGCATCTTTCATCAATAGATTAGTAATCGGTTTTGATATCTTAGAAAAGTCCTTTATAAAACGTCTATAAAATCCAGCATGTCCTAGAAAGCTTCTTATCCCCTTCACTGAAGATGGAGGAGGGAGCTTTTTTATGGTCTCTATCTTAGCCTTATCTACTTCAATCCCTCTATTAGAGATCAAGTGTCCGAGTACAATGCCTTCCTTCACCATAAATTGAAACTTCTCCCAATTAAGAACTGGGTTAGTATCTTCACACCTTTGTAGTACAAGAAAAAGGTTAGAGAGACAATAATTAAAAGAGGAACCATAAACAGAAAATTCATCCATGAAAACCTCCATAATCTCCTCTATGTACTCCGAAAAGATAGCCATCATGCACCTTTGGAAGGTGGCTGGGGCGTTGCAAAGCCCGAACGGCATTCTCCTATAAGAGAACGTACCCCATGGGCACGTGAATGTGGTCTTCTCTTGATCATCCGGATGGATCGTAATCTGAAAGAAGCCACTATAACCGTCATGATAACAAAAATGCAAATGTTGTGCTAACCTTTCAAGCATTTGATCAATGAAGGGTAATGGGAAATGATCCTTCCTAGTTGCATTGTTTAGCTTCCGGTAATCAATGCACATCCTCCATCCAGTCACGGTCCTTGTAGGAATGAGCTCATTGTTCTTATTGGTGATAACCGTCATCCCTCCATTCTTTGGAACAACCTGTATGGTGCTCACCCACTTGCTATCGAAGGTAGGGTAGATGATACCTGCATCAAGTAGCTTGAGAATCTCCTTCTTGACAACCTCCTTCATGATCGGATTTAACCGTCGTTGAGGTTGTCGCTAAGGTCTTAAATCTTCTTCCATTAGGATCTTATGCATACATAATGAAGGTTTAATTCCTACAAGATCCTCTAATAGTGTAACCTAAGGCTTTCCTATGTTTCCTTAGAACAACCATAAGCTTACTATGTTCATCTTCACTTTGATCGGAACTAACAATTACCGGAAAAGTAGAATTAGTTCCTAGAAATGTGTACCTTAGATGCGTGGGAAGTGGCTTCAATTCCATCACCATTGAAGTCTCTAATGCCTCTTGAGGAGTGTCTAATGCTTCCTTAGAAGTCTCTAAGGGTGTAGGAGTGGTTGAAGAAGACTCGAGAAAATTGGTGGAGAGGACGTAGTTTTTCTCGGAATATCCCAAAATCACGGCACCACTGTTACTTCCACGGTCGTGGTTTATGACGTGGAAGTCAATTACAGCACCTCTGGTAGTTCCACGGCCGTGGTTTTGGCCGTGTAACTCTCTGGAGTCCTCCGAATAGCTAATTACGGTCATATTGGTGGAAACCACGGCCGTGGAATAACACGACTAGCCGTGATTCCTCACATCCTCTGACCCATCGTAGAGTTTTTCAAACTCTTCTTCATGCACTTCCTTGAGCTCCTCCAAAGCTTCAATTTCCTTATTGCAATCCTTTTGTTCTCCTTTCTCCAAAATGCTCATAGTGATAACCTTTTGCAATGGATCCTTGAATAGAATTGAGCTTACTTCCTCTCTAGATGTCTCTTCGTCATAGGTATTGAATATATCTTCTCCAAGAGCTGGCTCTTTCACCAAAGTGGAAAGAACAAACTCTACCTTCTCTTCTCCTATGTCGAAGGCAAGTCTAGCATTCTTGCAATCTACCATACAACCGGAAGTTGCAAGAAATGGTTTTCCGAGTATGATCGGGACCGGACTATGTGCAGGAATGTCAAGCACAACAAAATCTATTGGAACATAGAACTTACAAAGCTTGACCGGGACGTCTTCAATGATACCGACGTGACGAGTTATGGATCGGTCCGCCATGCATAACATCATCTTCACTAGTTTAGGTTCGCCTAAACCGATCTTCCTGCATAAGGCAAGCGGAATGATGCTGACGCTTGCTCCTAAGTCACATAATGCATCATATGTGGCTTCTCCTACTCCAATTGGAACAGAAAATGACCCCGGATCCTTCAGCTTTGGGGGCATCTTTTCCTTCATTGTTTTGATGAGATCCGATGATTCCGAACTCATCTTGACTTCTCCAAAGTCTTCCAGCTTCCTCTTAGAGAGGATCTCCTTTAAGAATTTCCCATAAGCGGGCATACCTACAATTGCATCAATGAAAGGTATATTAATGTGCAGTTTACTCATGAGTTCAATGAACTTACCGAACTGCTTGTCTAGACGCGCTCTTGCTCTAGATTGTGGGAATGGTAGGGGAGGTTTGTAAGCCGGAGGAGGAATGTAGATGTCTTCCTTCTCCTTCCCCTTTTCCTTCTTCTTTTCCTTCTCGACGAGAACTTCAACAAACTTAGGTTGCAGGTCGGTAGTTGTTGCTCCGCTCCTAGTTGTAATAGCCATCACCCTTCCCTTCGGGTTGTCCTCCGTCTTTCTTGGAAGCTTTCCTTGATTTCTAGGAACTTCCTCAGCATTCCTGAACATTTGGCTTTCTAAAACCTTTTGAGCTTTATCAACCTTAGTGATGTGATTCTCCAGCCCTTGAAGCTTTCCCAAGATCGTTTCCAGCATAGGATCGGGCTTCTCTTTCCCCGAAGTGCTTGGGTTATTAGATCCTTGTCCCTGGCTTTTCAAAGGAATGGAAGAAGAAGATGGTGGTGTTAGTGAATTTCCTAAATTGGGATAAGAATTACCAAAATTTTGTTGTTGGTTGGAACGCCAATTGTTGTTTGAATTCCTATTGTTGTTCCAATTATTGTTCCGGTTGTTGTTGTTCCAATTGTTCCGGTTGTTGTTCCGGTTGTTGCGGTTGGTATTCTCATTCCCATGATGGTTATTGTTGTTTCCTAAATAACCAACATCTTGCTCCTTAGGCTTTTGAAAGCCAGCTTTGATGACTTCCTTCAACTCTTTAATCTCGGTGTTGAGAGAAAAGATTTGAGTTTGTGCAGCTTGTGTTAGCTTCGCTCATTGCTCTACTCGGTTAGCTTGCGCCTTCCGGTGAGAGTACTTCTCGATGACTCGGGCTTGCTTCTCAATAAAGTCCCAAGCGTCATCTTCCCTCATGTCCATGAATGTGCCACGTGAAAGGGATTGGAGCTTGAATTGTGTTTCCACATCCAGCCCCTTGTAGTATATCTCCAATAACTCTAACTTGGAAATGCCATGGTGTGGGCAATCCAATAATAGATCCTGAAATCTTTTCCACGACTGAAACAAACTTTCATTAGATCTCATAGAAAAAGCATTGATTTTACCTCTCAACTCCGCTGTCTTAGATGGCTGAAAGAACTTGGTTAGGAACTCCGAAGATAGATCCTCCCATGTGTTGAGTCTTCCATGTGGAAGAGCTTGATACCAAGATAAAGCCTTCCCTTTCAAGGAGAAGAAGAATGGCTTGATCTTGTAGTTGTTGGTGGTTGCATTCTTTGGCTTCATTGTCTCCATTAGAATCTCAAAATTCTGTAAATGTTGATGTGGAGATTCAGCACCCGTTTCTCCAAATTGGCTTTGGCGAACGATGGTAATAACTTGTGGGTTGAAGCTAAACCCCTGAATATCTTCAGCATCGAAGTTCACACCTAAACGGCGTGGTTGCTGAATCGGATCCATCCTTTGGCCAAGAGTTCTTGGCTCCTCATCTACACGAGCGGCTCTCGCACCCCCAGCTGGGACACGAGGAATGGCGGTTGGTATTGGATCATTCCGGACTGGATTGATCATCGGATCAATCTCCTCTCGTGGTGGCATATCCGGATCGAACTCTTCATCATCGGATGATTCCACTCTAATGGACTTAGTTGGCTTCTTGACCTTCTTTTTCTTAGCACCATTTTGTTCCAACTTCATGTCCAATATCATAGCTTTGAGTTCATCAATTTGAAATTGATGACGCTCCGCATCTTCCTTACCAGCCTTCTCACTCAACCTATATTGAGCTTGAGACTCCTCTAACTCCGCTTGGTGATCCCTCTCTTTATTTTCATCAATCTTTCTTTCCTTAGCTTTCTTCCTAAGAGTTTTCTCAAGTTCCGGATCAAAAGGTAAGAGGTCTTTGTTAGATTTAGACCTTCGCATATACCTAAGAGAACCTGCAAATAGCACCCAAAAGAGATGTCAAATAACAAGAGCAAAGCTCCCAAGCTCGAAAACCAAAAACCGAAGTTTGGTCTTGACCAACTCCCCGACAACGGCGCCAAAAACTTGTTCGCCCTAAAACGTGCGTGCAATCAAGTCTTAAATTTATAAAACTAGAATAAAAGCAAGCGAACCTGTAGTGTACGGATCGACGTATATTAGCAAATATTCCAAAGTATCGATCACAGGGAGATGGTGAAACAAAATCAGTTTCAAGTAATCGAGCAAGTAATATATATAAAGCTTTGCAAATATTAGGGAAAACAGCAACCCTAAAGATCTAGGTATCCAATTGTGGCAATCGATTCAAGATATACTATATATATAAGGACAGAGTAGAGGATTGCAAAGGTATGCTAAGGTAAGGTAATGTATGGTAAAGTTCCAAAACCTTATATGTCTAACCAAAAGAACTCTCTATAAAGGCTGTTGAGGCTGCAGTATAGAAAGGATCTAAGGACTAAATTTGATCTCGAATACCCAAACTTGTAACGCAAGGATCAAGATAAACTCAAACGGTTAAGGTTGTGACACTCGAAACCGAAATAGAGGATGTTGAGTCTCACTACTACCTAGAAAAGACAAGCCAAGACTAGGTTAAAGCTAATCTTTAACTTTGGATTAAAGTAAAAGCAAAGTTCGTAAACTGAGGTAAATCACGGGTAGATCTTGAGAACCACAACCGTGGAAACCTAAGAACAGGCCGTGATTTAGGTTCGTCGACAATATTTCTCTAACTCTCAGGGTCCAATCAAATTATGATCGATCTATCATCATCTAAGCCTCAACTATCAACCCTTCACCTTAGAATTGCTAAAGGGTTTTAGCCAACAATCATCGTCATGATATCAATAATTCAAATTAAAGAGAACAAAAGATGAAAACCCTCGAATATTCAATAAAACTTCAAAACCAATTCTAAATTCCGAAACACAAGAAGCAATGTTAATGGATCTAGAATATGTAACACAAAACCTCACAATAATCTTAGGCAAGAACGAAGAACGGGATGTCAATCCGTCTTCAATATCAAAACCTAGGAAAATGCTAAACTTCCGCCACAAGCAATCTCCGATCTTCAACTTGCCGGTCCTGTCGCAACTCTTGGCGATCGTCAATCTTAACCCTAAGAAAAGGTTCTTCCAACACTAAGAGAAGATGCTCAAAACTCTCTTTTCTGGCCTTTTATAAGATGAGAAAAATTTACCGTCCAAGCCCAATACGTAAATGACGTGGCAAATAAAGACTCGCCAAAAGATCGCCGAAATCACAGTCTCATAACATTCCACGACCGTGGTTTAGTGCGTGGAAAAGGATTACGGTGTCTTGTGACTTCCACGACCGTAATTTAGGCCATGTAACCTACTGGAGTGCTCCACGCTCATGATGCCAAGATCCACGGCCGTGGTTTAGATCGTGGATTTCTCTACGGCCGTAATTCAGGGCGTCGAAGTGTATATTGCTTGTAGTTTCCTTTGTGTCGTGACATTCTTCATCCTAGCTCCTTCCTTAGCTTCCTTGATGTATCTCCTAATCCTTGAACATGATCGATCACTCTGTTTTCTCTCTCAATTGCTCTTATTTAGCTCCTTTTCACCTACAATCAACACAAAGCTAGTGTAGACTTCCATATCGACAATATAGATGAACAAGCTAACATGTGCTTCTAAACTTCATCCATGTACACAATAATAAGGGAAAAACAACCAAAATAAGTGCCTAGAATATCGCAATATTTCATGCTAACAACGGCTGATTGGAGAAGGATTGAAGGGAAGAAGATTTGATGGAAGAAGGATTGTTTAGGGTTCAAGAAACCTTAGATTGTGAGTATTTCTTTGGGAATTGCTAGTGAGTTGTTATAATCCCTTTTGGAACACATTATTGATAATATTGTTGGATTGTTTTCTTTGATTGTTGGAACAAGTTTTTAACTGATTTTAATTCATTCTATCTTATATCTAAGATTTGAACCTTGCTTGGGAACAAGCAACAGGCAACTTTGGGGTATTTTAATAGAATGAATTATTGTCTATATTTCGGATATGGTTTTGTCATTTTTTCATCATAATTATGCATGCATGTACATGTATTTATAGTGTTTATGTCATTATTTGGTTACTTTGCAAGAATCGAGGTCTACACCATGTTTTATTGTAATTGTAGGGAATATGACACGTTTTGGGTGGAAATGGAGCATAAGAAGCTAAGGAAGCTATAGAGATACATTTAGCAGCATTAGGAAGGACAAGGAGAAAGGCAAGAACCATGATGGAAGGAAGAAAGAATGATCTAGATGAAGATACGATGGCATGCACGTAGATCACTGCTGATCTTGGACCGACAATGATACTTCTCGACCGAGATGGCGCACTGGGCCTGGATCGAGGTCGACAGCTCACAGCCCAAGGAAATATGATATAATTTTGACCTAAAGTTCTTCTATAAGAATGGAAGGTGAACATTGAGTTAGATACGTTGAGACGTCAAGGAATTCTCTAGACATGTTTGTTGGTTGATTATTCACCTTTTCTTGATATTCTTGATATATTTGATATTGCATTGATAATGATAATTGTTGGCTAAACACCCTTGCACTTCTAGGATGATTAGTTAAAGGTTGTGGTGTAGACGATGAAACAATGAACCTTTATCTAAGTGGACCCTGAATGTTTGAGTTAACCCTAAACCGAAACCCGTCTTGGGCTGTTCGTTGAGCATCTCGACCGAGATCGATATAGAACAGAACAAGATCGCTCAGTGTTTTACAGATCTTGAGTTTAGGTTATAGTTTGCCAAATCCGATCCTTGTTGCACCTTTCCGGTTTACACGCAAGCTAAAACCTAGTGATTTTTTTTGGTTGTATACCGATGATGATGAGTGTTAGGTAATAAAGGTTTATCCTTTATTAGGGTTTGAGTGTGCCTTCATCCTACCTTTAAAAGTTAACCTGAGACTTACCCGGTGATTGTTAGTTCTGTACCCTTAGGTGAGTGATGTTGGTTTGAGTACTCGTACGTTTCTCTAGTTCCTTGAGACTTACCCGGTGATAGGAGCTTTGGTTTGGGAAAGTGGGTAGTGGGACTTACCCGGTGATCTATCCCATTGTTGAACACCTTTCCTTAGCAAACTTGAGCTTTGTCCATGTTACCTTTAGAAATCTTGAGTCGAAACCACAACTGGATACTATGATCTTTAGAATCTGCATTTCCCTATCTTGATACAAATACTTGCTGTTGCTTTTGATCAATATTATTGCATTCTTCTGAAGTTAGATTGCTTTACTGTGATTATTCTCACCGATTCCCTGAGATCGACTCCGGAATATAAGCCCTTCCTACGATTGATCAGTACACTGCGGGTTCGCTTATCGTTAGGTTTATTATTCGGATTATAAATTTAAAGCTTTGTCTGCACACACCTTTTGAAGCGAACAAGCTTTTGGCGCCGTTTCCGGGTAATTGGTCAAGACCAATCCAATGTACGGTTGTCTAACTTGAAAGATTCTTGCTTTACTATTGAACTTTCTGCTTGAGTGTTCTTGCATAACCTTTCCTTAGATTTATGCGAAGAAGTAGAACTGGTAAAGAAATCGTTCCTTACAATCCTGAACCGGAAAAGACTTACAAGAAAAGGCTGAAAGAAGCTAAGAAAATTGCCGCTGCCAATGATAAAGAGGTAGAGGATCTTAGAGCTGAATTGGATGAAGCTCGAGATCATAAAAGGCTAGAAGAAGAAGCTCTGAAGAAAGAGAGAGTTGAGCAACTTACTCAACAAGAGCATCCAAACCGACATGGCCGAGTTGAGAGAGCAAATTCGACTAGTGAATCTGGAAAGGGAGAGGGGTGCTAGAGTTGTGATTAGTCCACCTCCACCAGCACCCGTTTATGAGCCACCACCACCACCGCCTCTACCGAGGGTTGAGCCATTTGATCCATTTTTGGGCGTTCCACAAACACTAGGTCAACGTATGGATCCCGTTTAGCAAACACGTTGTCCCGGCGTCAACTTAGGGGGTCCAGCTGAAAGAGATTATGAGTTTCGACCTCAAGTCATCACAATGATTCAACAAAATTGTTTTGGAGGAATGGAAAGAGAATCACCACACCAACACTTACAAAACTATGATATTTTGATGGAAACTTTGAGACCTTCTATATGTGATAATAAAAACTATAAAATACATGTTTTATTTTTCTCTTTGAAGGATAAAGCACTTGCATGGTATCATTCGCTTCCAACTAGAAGTGTGAACATATGGGAGGAGATGACCGCAGAGTTTCTCGCTAAATTCTTCCCGCCATCAAAGACGGTGGATTTGAGGGCCAAAATAAATGCATTTGTGATGAGGAACGGTGAAAGCCTCTTTTAAGTCATGGGAAAGGTTTAAAGACCTTCTATTGGATTTCCCACATCATGGGATTCCGAAGATTGATTTACTAGTGATCTATTTCATGGGTTTGGATGTTGAACCGCAATTCAAACTTCAATCACTCTCAGCTGGGACGTTCATGAATAAACCAGTTGATGAAGCATGAGATTTTGTTGAGAAGCAAACTCTCATTATGGAGAAATACTCCCACCGGAGTATTGAGACTAGAGGTCAATGTTCTAGACCTCAAGAGTTGAACCTCACCTCTTCTATCGTTGAACAAATCAACGCCCTCAACAATGAGATAAAGCATTTGAAGGAGCTCATAAAGGCGAAAACTCAACAAACCAAAGAGAAAGATGTTGGGTATGTTAGAAGAGGAAACTACCAAGGGAACATGAACAACAACTACAACAACTGGAACAACAATAATTGGAGATCCAATTAAAACAATTCCGGTAATCTCTATTCCCATGCTGAAAATGCTCTAACTCCACCTTCTTCTTATCCTACTCAATTGAAGAACCAAGAACCATCATCAAGCTCAAGTCAACCACCGAGTTCTAAGTTGGAAGCTATGATTGAGGCACTGGTAGGAAAGATGAGTGTAATAGAGAGCGCGGTTACTTCGACTTCTAAGGCACAAAAAGCCTTGGAAAATCAAGTGTTAGCAAGGCCGGAGAAGTTCCTAGAGATCAAGGGAAACTTCCAGGACGTACAGGGAACAACCCAAAGGGCCAAATCATGACAATTACAACGAGTGGCGTGAGGACCACTGACCCACAACCTTGATCGAATGAAGTTGTAAAGCAGCACATCTCGACCGAGGTGAAATTTGGGCCAACCGAGGGGACCACAACAGGGACTCACCTCGGAAAGGACCTCAACCGAGATGCTTCTGGGTTGACCGAAGCAAAAGAGAAAGAAGAAATTTACTTACCACCTCTTGCGTACAAGGTGCCACTACCATTCCCGCAGTTTAGAGCGAGATCACGTCTAGACAAGCACTTCGGTAAGTTTCTAGACGTTATGAGTAAAATCCATATTAACATAGCTTGCATTGATACTATTCTAGGTATGCTCGCATACGGGAAGTTCTTAAAAGAAATCCTCTCTAACAAGAGGAAGCTGGAAGACTTTGGTGAAGTGAAGATGTCCTCAAGGTCATCAAAACTAATCAAGATCATGAGGGAGAAGATGGCACCCAAACTAAGAGACCCGGGATCGTTCTGTATCCCTATTGGAGTTGGGAACGTCACATATGATGCACTATGTGACCTAGGAGCAAGTGTGAGCATCATTCCACTTGCATTGTGTGGGAAGGTTGGCTTAGGGGAACCTAAACCAGTTAAGATGAGACTATATATGGCGGATCGATCCATCACTTGACCCGTATACGTGTTGGAAGATATTCCTATATGACTAGGTAAATTCTACATTCCTATAGACTTTGTGGTCATGGACATTCCTACAAATTATCCAGTCCTAATTATCCTTAGGAGAGCATTTCTTGCAACATCCGGTTGTTACGTGGATTGCAAGATTGCCAAGTTGTCTTTCAACATCGGAGAAGAACATGTTGAATTCGTGCTATCAACTTTGATGGAAGGCCAAAGCCTCGAGGGAGACATCTACAACATCTATGATGAAGAGGAATCACGTGAATTGGTTAGCTCTATCCTTATTAAAGATCCTCTTGAAAGCGTTCTAAGTTTTAGTATGATAGAGAAAGGTCTAGATGTTTCCTGTGATGCAGATATACACAGCTTGGAAACCTTGGAGGAAGATCCGTCAGTTGGGTTTGAGAAATTTGAAGAAACCACATCAAACTGCCCCGATATCGGGCAAGTCATTTCGACCGAGGCAACTTTTGGACTGACCAAGGTGAGAGCAACAAGGAATCACCTCGGACCGGACCTCAGTCAAGATTCATCTGGAGCAAACGAAGTCGTGGATACTTCAACTCCGACTGATGCAAACACTAGCCTTGACTTTTCCAAGACTTCATAAGATGTTGCTAAGGGCATCGAACCACCAC
This sequence comes from Fagopyrum homotropicum, assembly GCA_033239125.1. Classification (NCBI taxonomy): domain Eukaryota; kingdom Viridiplantae; phylum Streptophyta; class Magnoliopsida; order Caryophyllales; family Polygonaceae; genus Fagopyrum; species Fagopyrum homotropicum. Next base: position 70,504,934 of record BSWB01000005.1, read on the forward strand.
CTAAGGAGCCCCCCACATTGGAGTTAAAACCTCTTCCACAACCCTTAAGGTACGCATTTATTGGTTCAAATTCAACATCATGTCATTGTCAATGCTAACCTTACTAAAATCGAGTTATCCAAACCAATGCACGTGTTGAGAAAACATAGGAAAGCTATTGGCTACACTATTGATGACTTGGTTGGTATTAAACAATCCTTTTGTATGCATAAAATATTAATGGAAGATAATCATAAACTTTCACAGGAACCTCAAAGACGGTTGAATTCGATCATGAAAGAGGTAGTGAAGAAGGAAGTGCTTAAGTTACTTGATCCAGGAATTATCTTCCCGATCTCGGATAGCAAATGGATGAGCCCAGTGCATGTCGTACCAAAGAAGGGTGGGATGACTGTTGTTTCCAACAAGAACAATGAGTTGATTCCAACAAGAACTGTGACTGGTTGGAGAATGTGCATTGACTATGGGAAGCTAAACGTGGTGACAAGGAAATATCATTTCCCCTCCCATTCACTGATCAAATTCTTGAAAGGTTAGCACAACACTCCCATTTTTGTTATTTGGTTGGTTATAGTGGTTTATTTCAGATCCCCATTCACCCGGACGGTCAAAACAAAACCACCTTAACATGCCCGTGGTGTACATTTGCCTATTGAAGGATGCCATTTGGATTATGTAATGCTTTATCCAGTTTCCAACGCTGTATGATGGCTATTTTCTTTGAGTATATCGAAGAGATCATGGAGGTATTCATGGATGATTTTTCTGTTTATGGCTCCTGTTTCGATAATTGTTTGGCTAACCTCTCTCTTGTGTTACAATGTTGTGAGGATTCTAATCTCGTTCTAAACTGGGAAAAATGTCACTTCATGGTTAGTGAAGGGATTGTGCTAGGACATCTCGTTTCAAACCGAGGTATAGAGGTCGATTGAGCTAAGATCGAAACTATAGCGAAACTCCCTCCACCTTCTTCTGTTCAAGGTCTGTTGAGTTTTCTAGGGCATGCCGGCTTTTACAGAAGGTTCATCAAAGACTTTTCTAAAATTTCTAAACCACTAACCAATTTTTTGAACAAAGATGCGGTTCTTGAGTTTTTGCAGGAATGTCTAAATGCTTTTCACAACCTAAAGGAATCATTGATATCAGCTCCCATTATTCAATCTCCGGATTAAGATTTGCCCTTTGAAGTTATGTGTGATGCAAGCGATGTGGCAATAAGAGCAGTTCTTGGACAGAAAAAAGATGGGAGAACCTACTCCATTTACTACACTAGCGAGACACTAGACGAAGCTCAGCAGAATTATGCCACCACCGAAAGAGAGCTTTTGGCGGTCGTTTACGCTTTTGAGAAATTTAGTTCTTATCTTGTAGGAGCGAAAGTCATTGTCTACACCAAGATTCAGGAATTAGAGATCTTGGCACTCAACAAGATTTAGGAAGTAGAGATCTTCGATGTTTGGGGAGTAGACTTTATGGGACCATTTCCATCTTCCGGAGGGAATCTATACATTCTACTGGCAGTTGACTACATGTCTAGATGGGTAGAAGCCATTGCTTCCCACATCAATGACGCCACCGTGGTCGTAAATTTCTTCAACCGGACAATATTCCCACGCTTTGGGACACCTCGAATAATCATAAGTGACGGAGGAACGCACTTCACAACCCGGAAGTTTAAAGCACTTCTATTAAAGTATGGGGTAACCCACAAGGTAGCAACTCCCTATCACCCTGAAACTAGTGGACAGGTTGAAATTTCTAATAGAGAAATCAAGGGAATACTTGGAGAAGACCGTCTTTAGGACGAGGAAGGATTGGTCCATGAAACTGGACGATGCTCTATGGGCATATAGGACAACTTTCAAGACTCCCATTGGAACCACACCTTACAACTTGGTTTATGGGAAGTCTTGTCACCTTCCGGTTGAGCTAGAACATAAAGCGTATTCGGTGATAAAACGGCTCAACTTTGATATCAAGGAAGCTGGGGAGAAAAGGCTCTTAGACATCAACGAGTTGGAAGAATTACGCTTGAATGCTTACGAGAATGCTAAGATCTAAAAGGAGAGAACGAAGAAGTGGCATGACAAGCATATCATCCCAAAAGAGTTCAAAGAAGGAGATCTCGTCCACCTCTTCAATTCCCAACTCCGCCTTTTGATAACACGATTTATAGCATAGTTTTCGGTGTACATTTAGATAGGATTCTCGCTCAATCATGCATTATCTAGCACTAGTCCGATACGTTTTGCACTCGAAACATGTATTTTGTCGAGATAGACGTCTACACGGACTTGTGTGCGTTTTGTAGGTATTTCGGGAGGTTTCGAGCCAAAACGACGCGTTTGAGGGTCGCTCATTTAGAGGACACGTTTCCAAACTCATTAGAACGCAAGGCAAGGGCTGAGAAAGACTCAAGGAACCTTGCCAACACAGGCCATGCACCAAACCACAGCCTAATGATCCAAGGCGAAGTTTCTGCACAGAATCACGGTTCTCTGAAGAACCACGGCCGTGGAAATGACCGTGGATTTTGCCAGATTCTCGTGACAGCTGTGCCACGACCCTCATGGCTAGCTCATGAAGAATTGGTTATAAAAGTGGTCCTTGATAGTTGTTAAAGGTAGCGGGGATTTGGGTAGTTTGAGGGCAGCTCACATATTCTCCATTTTTCTTTGACAAAATATATTCCAAGAAGAAGAATGACTTTTTCTAGGAAGGAAAGTGCAAGAAGAAGAAGAAAGGAGCCATTGCCATTGAAGAGGAGAGGAGAAGACACACTTAGCTCTTGTATTTTCGGATTTATTTCTAGAAGTTTTTGAACTCTTGAACCTTCCTTTGGAAGGGTTGTAAGTCGTTCTAATTTCATCTTCAGATTTAGATTGTGTTTGAAGTTCATTTGTTCATCTTCTTTTTCTCATTTTCTTGCAATGGAGGTTATGAATCTATGCTTGTTTGTTTTGATTTCCAATATGAATGTTGTAGGCTAGATTGATGTGATTCTAGGGTAAGGAAAGGATGGTTATGGCTAGATCTATGATAGGACGAACTTAGATTTACCTTTGGATGATTTTTGTTTATGAACGTAACTACTGTTAGGAATCACGGGCAGTTCTTGAAGAACCACGGTCGTGGTTTCTGTAGAACAAACCGTGGTTCTTCCTGGTTCGAAGGATCTTACCTTAGGTTCATAAAATTGTTGAAACCCTAAGTTTTTGCTGAGTTTAACCTACCCTAGGGTGTCCTAGTGTAGCGACTAAGTGTTAGGAGAGACTTACCCGGTAATCCTTGCCCTTAGAATCTAAAATAGCAAAACCTTAGGTAATGGTGAGCCTAATAAGCCGCCATTGGATTAAATGTGCTAGGATAGTTGATTAGGACTTCCCTTTCCGAGACTTACCCGGTGAGGATAGGTTAGATCCCTAATTAAACAATTCGGTTTGTGTTAAATTCCTACCCTTAGGTTCTAAGAGACTTAACCGGTAATGAGACTTTAGGTGTGGATTAGTTGGATCATGAGACTTACCCGGTAATTGATCCCATTTTAGGAACACTTAATCCCAACATATCATAATCAATCCAAAGAATGAATAGATAACTTGAGTTTTATGCCATAACCGGAATTTCCAACCCCTAGAATCCGTCTTCCCTTTCTCTTGATCAACATCTTGTTCGATTTGTTTATTTGTGCCAATTTTCCGATTTAGTTTGATTGATTGTTTGCATGCATTTGATCTTTGAAGTGATCACCTAAAAACAACCAAAACAATTGAGATTTTCTTCCTTTATTTGCATCCTTTTCTTTAGACTTAGATCTTGCTAAATTCAATCACAACTTAATTCGATTTCACCTTAGTCTTTGTGTTCGACCTTGGAATACTTATCTTGCTACATACGTCCCGTACACTGCGGGTGCGCTAGAAGTAGGATAATTATAACGAGTATAAATTTAAGGCTTATTGCGTACACACTTTTTAGCGTGACAAGTTTTTGGCGCCGTTGCCGGGGACTAGGTCTAGATTGAGTCTATTTTGTGATTGTTTCTAGTGTAGATCCTTCTTGTTTCTTTTGATCTCTTTTTGGTTTTTGTCTTTGCTTTTCAGGACATCTATTACTCTTTAGGTGTATGCGAAGATCTCGTGGCAAGGATTGAGCTCCATTCGATCCCGAACCGGAGAAAACCCTTCGATCTAGATCTAAGAACATTCGAAAGGAGAAAGAGATGGCCGGTAGAAATCTTCAAGCTGAATTGGATGAAGCCTTAGAACAAATAAGGCTAAGAGATGAACTCTTGGAGGAAGAAAGGAGACTTGCCAATGAGAGGCAAGAGGAAACTAGAAGGGAGATTGAAGAGATTAGGCAAGCTCTTGTTCAAGGAGAGCTTAATCGCCGACAACCTCCACCACCCCCACCACAACCGCAGCCGGCGGCCAATGTTAGGGTTGTTCCCATTGCTATTGAGGAGCCACAAACCCTAGGGAGACGTATGGATCCGGCACAAAGAGCACACCGACCGGGTGTGAATCTAGGAGATCCCGCAACCCACAACTATGAGCTCCGCCCTCAAGTTCTTCAAATGATCCGGCATAATCAATTTGGAGGGATGGAAGGAGAGTCTCCTCACCAACATTTGATGAACTATGAAATTTTGATGGAGACTCTTAGACCACCAAGATTGGAGAGCAACAACCATAAGCTAAGGGCCTTTTCCTTCTCTCTTAAGGACAAAGCCTTGGCTTGGTATCAATCTATTCAACAAGAGAGAGTTGGTACTTGGGAGGAGATGACAACCGAGTTCTTGACCAAGTTCTTCCCACCTTCCAAGACCACCGAGTTAAGGGGAAAGATCAATGCCTTTGTGATGAGGGATAGAGAAAGTTTGTTCAAGTCTTGGGAGAGATTTAAGGACCTTCTCCTAGATTGTCCGCACCATGGCATACCAAAGATTGAGCTATTAGAGATCTATTTCAAGGGGCTTGATGAAGATAGCCAATTCAAGCTTCAATCTCTTTCGGGTGGGACCTTTATGGAGAAGCATGTGGATGATGCTTGGGAGTTTGTGGAGAAGCAAGCTCTAGTGATTGAGAAGTACTCTCATAGGAAGAGCGAAGGAAGAAAGGCGGGAGCATATGAGGTGAGTGAAGTCACCATGAGCAATTTCAAGCTTGACGCCATCAACAACGAGTTGAAATCCTTAAGAGAGTTGTGCACTACCACCTTGAAGAGCCAAGCAACTCCTCAAGCACCTCCACGAGCCTACTTGTCTTCCAAGGAGGAAGATGTGAATTATATGGGAAGGGGCAACTTCAACAATTACCAAGGCCCAAGAAATTTCAACAACAACCGGCAATTCAACAATTACCGGCCAAACCACAACCATCCCGGGTTTTCTTACTCTAATCCGGATGGAGCCTTGAACCCTCCCGCCTCCACAAGCACGACTCCACCACAAAGAGCTTCACAAGAACCTCCACCCGGTTTTACTCAACCTTCAAAGGATAGAACCGAAGTCATGTTTGAACAATTGCTAGGAAGGTTGAGTGGACTTGAGAGCACCGTCACTTCAATTTCTAAGGCTCAAAAGGTCTTGGAAGCACAAGTCTTTCAAAAGGCGGGTGAGGCACATAGAGATCCGGGGAAGCTTCCCGGAAGAACCGAAGACAACCCAAGAGGCCAAGTTTTGGCTATCACAACAAGGAGTGGGTTGAGTATGAAGGATCCTTTGCCCAAGGACCAAGCTAAGGGGAGTCAAGTAGTGGTAGAAGAGGGAAGAAAGCAAGATGATGGAGGCAAGAGCAAGGATGTAGAGCCAACTTATGTAGCACCGCCTCCATACAAGCCACCACTACCGTTCCCACAATCAAGAGCAAGAGCTCGTTTGGACAATCACTTTGGTAAGTTCCTTGAACTAATGTCCAAGTTACATATTAACATTCCGTTCATGGATGCCATCTTAGGAATGCCGGCATACGGAAAATTCTTGAAAGAAATACTCTCCAACAAAAGGAAGTTGGAGGAGTATGGGGAGATTAGGATGACCAAGAGATCCTCGGAGTTAATCCAAACAATGAAGGAGGCAATGCCTCCCAAGCTAAGGGATCCGGGCTCTTTTTGTGTTCCGATTGGAGTAGGAGACGTGAAGTACGAAGCCCTTTGTGATCTTGGAGCAAGTGTAAGCATCATACCGCTTGCACTTAGTAACAAGGTCGGGCTAGGAGAGCCAAAACCGGTCAAGATGACCCTCTATATGGCGGACCGTTCTATCACTCATCCAGTTGGTATTCTTGAGGACATTCCGGTGCAATTGGGAGGATTCTATGTGCCTATTGACTTTGTAGTGTTGGACATTCCGGCGGATTACCCGGTTCCCATCATCCTAGGAAGACCTTTCTTAGCTACCTCCGGATGTTTAGTGGATTGCAAGAACGGGACTCTCTCCTTCAACATAGGAGAGGAGAACATCAAGTTCAAGCTGTCCACAATGATGAAAGGGCCAACCCTTGATGAAGATATCTTCAACATAGTCGAGCAAGAAGAATCTAGAGAAATGGTGAGCTCGATCTTGATCAAGGACCCCTTGGAAAAGGTTCTTACCTTGAGTATGATGGAGGAAGACATTGAGGAGAATTGCAATGAAGAAATCAAAGCCTTGGAGGCATTGGAAGAGGAGCCAAGAGTTGGATTTGAGAGCCACGAAGAAATTGTGAACAGCTGCAAGTTCCACGGTCGAGATTCAGGAACCACGGCCGTCAAACTCTCTGGACAACTCCGAGAAACAAGCCTGGAAGGAACCACGGTCGTGGAAGTTGAGCAACCCGTGATTCCAGCCGTGGTTTTTCCTAAATCAGCTCTTGATGATGATCAAGCTTCTAGGAGCCAAGGGGAATCCTCATTTGCTTTGAATTCATCTCATCCAACCTTGTTTGGATCGTCTTCAACCGATAAAGGTCCTCCCTCACTTGAACTCAAACCCCTCCCCTCTCATTTAAAGTATGCATTCCTTGGTGATAATTCTACATATCCGGTGATTTTTAATGCATGCTTGAGTGATGATGAACTTGCTAAATTGCTGCATGAACTAAGATTGCATAGGAAAGCCATTGGTTATACTATTGATGATTTGGTTGGCATTAAGCCATCTTTGTGCATGCATAAGATAATGATGGAAGATAACCACAAACCCTCTATTGAACATCAAAGGAGATTGAATCCTATAATGAAAGAGGTGGTCAAGAAGGAAATCATTAAGTTGCTAGATGCGGGAATTATCTACCCTATCTCGGATAGTAAGTGGGTTAGCCCCGTTCATGTAGTACCTAAGAAGGGTGGAATGACGGTAGTAACTAATGAGAACAATGAACTAATACCAACTAGGACGGTCACGGGATGGAGAATGTGTATAGATTATAGGAAATTGAACATGGCCTCTAGGAAAGATCACTTTCCCCTCCCCTTCATTGACCAAATGCTAGAAAGATTAGCTCAACACTCTCACTTTTGCTATCTAGATGGGTATAGTGGATTCTTCCAAATCCCTATCCACCCCGATGACCAAGAGAAAACAACTTTTACATGTCCATGGGGTACCTTTGCATATAGGAGAATGCCATTTGGGTTGTGTAATGCACCCGCCACCTTTCAAAGGTGTATGATGGCTATCTTTTCGGAATACATAGAAAATATCATGGAAGTGTTCATGGATGATTTCTCTGTGTACGGTTCTTCTTTTGATAATTGCTTAGCTAATTTGTCATTGGTGTTGCAAAGATGTGAGGAAACAAATCTTGTCTTAAATTGGGAAAAATGCCACTTCATGGTAAGTGAAGGGATTGTGTTAGGACACTTGGTGTCTAACCGTGGCATTGAGGTTGATAGGGCTAAGATTGAAACAATAGAGAAGTTGCCACCACCTACCTCGGTGAAGGGGGTAAGGAGTTTCTTAGGGCATGCCGGTTTTTACCGGAGGTTTATTCAAGATTTCTCTAAAATTTCTAAGCCTCTCACTAACCTACTAATGAAAGATGTTGATTTTGTGTTTTCCAAAGATTGTCTTGAAGCGTTTTGTAGGTTGAAGAACGCCTTGATCTCCGCACCTATCATGCAACCTCCGGATTGGAGTCTACCATTTGAGATTATGTGCGATGCAAGTGATGTGGCCGTTGGGGCCGTTTTGGGGCAAAGGAAAGAAGGGCGCACTCATGCTATTTACTATGCTAGCAAGACGCTAGATGATGCCCAACTCAATTATGCTACTACCGAGAAGGAGTTGTTAGCGGTAGTGTATGCATTTGAGAAGTTCCGCTCGTACCTTGTTGGAGCGAAGGTCATAGTTTACACGGATCATGCGGCGATCCGTTATCTACTTACAAAGAAGGATGCCAAGCCAAGGTTGATTCGGTGGATCCTTCTTCTTCAAGAGTTTGATTTGGAGATAAGAGATAAGAAGGGATCCGAGAACTCGGTGGCGGATCACCTTAGTAGACTCCCACCATTAGAGCTTGGGAAAGACAACATCCCGATAGATGACTCGTTCCGGGATGAACAATTGCAAATGGTGGAAGAATGCTTATTCCAAGTGGCTAGGGGAAGTGAGCCATGGTATGCCGACATTGTGAATTACTTGGTGTGTGAGGAAGTGCCTCCCGGATTATCATATTCACAAAGGAAGAAGTTCTTCAACGATGTAAGGCATTACTATTGGAGCGAGCCACTTCTATTCAAGAGAGGCCCGGATGGGGTGCTTAGAAGATGCATACCGGAAGATGAAATGGAGAGTGTGATCCGGCATTGTCACTCCCTACCATTTGGAGGCCATGCTAGCTCACACAAAACGTGTGCCAAGGTATTGCAATCCGGTTTTTATTGGCCTAACTTGTTTAGAGATGTGCAAGGTTTTGTAGCGGCATGTGATGCTTGCCAAAGAACGGGGAACATCTCAAGGAGGAATGAAATGCCCTTGAACAACATCCAAGAAGTTGAGATTTTTGATGTGTGGGGTGTAGACTTCATGGGACCATTCCCTTCTTCATGTGGCAATCTATTCATCCTATTGGCGGTGGACTATGTGTCAAGATGGGTAGAGGCAATCGCCTCTCCTACGAATGATGCCAAGGTGGTGGTGCGGTTCTTCAACCGAGTGATCTTCCCTAGGTTTGGAACACCAAGGGTGATCATTAGTGATGGAGGGAAGCACTTCACAAATAGGACTTTTGGAGCACTTTTGGCCAAGTATGGGGTGACTCATAAAGTGGCCACACCCTACCACCCCCAAACTAGTGGCCAAGTGGAGATCTCCAACCGAGAAATCAAGGCCATCCTCGAGAAGACGGTGTCTAGAACAAGGAAGGATTGGGCCATGAAGCTCAATGACGCACTATGGGCATATAGAACCGCCTGCAAGACACCTATTGGCACCACTCCCTACAAATTGGTCTATGGCAAGTCTTGCCATCTTCCGGTGGAAATGGAGCATCGAGCTTATTGGGCCATTAAGTGGCTAAATTTTGACCTCAAGGAGGCGGGAGAGAAGAGATTGCTTGATATCAATGCCCTTGAGGAGCTCCGGTTGGAAGCTTATGAGAATGCCTGGATTTACAAGGAGAGAACCAAAAGGTGGCATGACAAGAGGATCATTCCAAAGGAGTTGAGTGAAGGAGATCTTGTCCTTCTCTTCAAATCGAGGCTAAGGCTCTTTCCCGGAAAGCTCAAATCAAGATGGACCGGGCCATATGTGGTAAAGAAGATCTTTCCCCATGGAGCTATTGAGATAGGAGGGGAGCATTGTGGAGATTTCAAGGTGAATGGGCATCGCTTGAAGAAGTACATTCCAGGAGCCCCAATAGACATGATTGCCCCGCTTCACCTTGCATAAACGCTCCCGAGTTTGGTCAAGCTAATGACCTTAAAGAAGCGCTTGGTGGGAGGCAACCCATCGGTAACATTTTTCCTTCATTTTAGCTTAGATTTTTCTGTTTTTGTGTGCTTTGTGTGTTTTGTCTATTTTATGTGTGCTAGAACATTAGTGGCATTGGAAGCCTTTCTTGGAAATGATGATGAAACCCTCACCAATTATGGGTGGAGCGGACGCGGAACTTGGACGGCTAGCGGTGCCTAGCGCGGGTTTCAAAGCTTGAAGGATGCTTAGAGCTCCCTACCATGGTTGAAAGGATCATCCAACATCAATCCTCTTGAGAATTCCCAAATACCGAAAAAAACCATTTTACATTGTGAGAACCTTCTTTCACTCTCTTTACTTGAATACCACATTGGGGACAATGTGTTTCTAAGTATGGGGTGGGGTTTGCATGATCCTTTGCATGAAGAGCATCTAGGATAGTTTAATATTTGCACATGTCTTGCATTGTACATACTTAAATCGAAAATCCCATAAAAATCAGAAAAATTTTAAATTTTTTGTGCTTTCTAGGCTTGGATATGATCCTAATGATGAAAACTTGTCTTGTGATTGGCTATGAATGGCCTTATGTGTTGAATTGATAAATGCATATGTAGACTTGAACTACTTCTCTTGAATTCCATGAATGACTTGAGATCATGATGATTGCCTCGAATGGATTGAGTATTGAAAATCGAAATTACATGATAGTTCTTGCATACCATCTAGGAATGAATAAGGCATTTCATCTTTCTCTACTTCTCATCTTGATCATGATTGCTTGAGCACCTCAATTGATATAAATTTGACCTCCTTTTAAAACCCATCCGGGAATAGGAGCATGCTAGTGAGTTTGAATGTGTAAAAAGCAAGTGCGGGGTGAAGATGTAATGAAAAGAATGTCGTGAATGGAATGCTGAAATTATTGTGGAAGTGTAGCCAAAATAGGTTTGGGGGCGTTGGTTTAAATGACAAGTAACTCGGTACACTTCACATAATCGGGTGTTGGTGCCTTGCCAAAGTCAAATGAGCCAATAGCCCTAACGAGCTTTGGTATGTGTGCCCGGTGTGGATGCACCTCAAAAAAAAAAAAAAAGAAAAAGCCCGAGGATGGCTAATCACCGAGGTTTCGGCTATTGTACACCAATGCCATTGTCTCAAAAATGAGTTAAAGAAAAGGAAAAGAAAGTAAGATAGGAAAAAAATATGCACTTGGGGGAAGTTGATCGAAGATAAGGAAGTGAAGTTAGTTCCGTTCCCGGATTAGCATCACATACCTAGAAAATTCCCCTCCCCAATTGAAACGTTTCTTAGCCTTTTATGTCACAAGCCCTTATGACCTACTTGCATGTTTGTAAGACTTAGTAATCTAGATTGGATAGACTCTTGATCTTCTTGACATCTCCGTCCTCCCAACTCATGCATGTTTTTGAGTTAAGTACAATTGTCTTTCCATGACTTTATTGTTTGATACATAATTGCTTATTCAATTGCCATTGATCATGACTATGAAGGTGATCCAATAGTAGAAGCACAAAACCAAAAAGATTTTGCCATTTTTCTGCATATATAAATCATGTCATCTCTTAGTCTATAGTTGGGAATTTGCTCGGGGACGAGCAAACCTTAAGTATGGGGTATTTTGATAACACGATTTATAGCATAGTTTTAGGTGTACATTTAGATAGGATTCTCGCTCAATCATGCATTATCTAGCACTAGTCCGATACGTTTTGCACTCGAAACATGTATTTTGTCGAGATAGACGTCTACACGGACTTGTGTGCGTTTTGTAGGTATTTCGGGAGGTTTCGAGCCAAAACGACGCGTTTGAGGGTCGCTCATTTAGAGGACACGTTTCCAAACTCATTAGAACGCAAGGCAAGGGCTGAGAAAGACTCAAGGAACCTTGCCAACACAGGCCATGCACCAAACCACAGCCTAATGATCCAAGGCGAAGTTTCTACACAGAATCACGGTTCTCTGAAGAACCACGGCCGTGGAAATGACCCTGGATTTTGCCAGATTCTCGTGACAGCTGTGCCACGACCCTCATGGCCAGCTCATGAAGAATTGGTTATAAAAGTGGTCCTTGATAGTTGTTAGAGGTAGCGGGGATTTGGGTAGTTTGAGGGCAGCTCACATATTCTCCATTTTTCTTTGACAAAATATATTCCAAGAAGAAGAAGGACTTTTTCTAGGAAGGAAAGTGCAAGAAGAAGAAGAAAGGAGCCATTGCCATTGAAGAGGAGAGGAGAAGACACACTTAGCTCTTGTATTTTCGGATTTATTTCTAGAAGTTTTTGAACTCTTGAACCTTCCTTTGGAAGGGTTGTAAGTCGTTCTAATTTCATCTTCAGATTTAGATTGTGTTTGAAGTTCATTTGTTCATCTTCTTTCTCTCATTTTCTTGCAATGGAGGTTATGAATCTATGCTTGTTTGTTTTGATTTCCAATATGAATGTTGTAGGCTAGATTGATGTGATTCTAGGGTAAGGAAAGGATGGTTATGGCTAGATCTATGATAGGACGAACTTAGATTTACCTTTGGATGATTTTTGTTTATGAACGTAACTACTGTTAGGAATCACGGGCAGTTCTTGAAGAACCACGGTCGTGGTTTATGTAGAACAAACCGTGGTTCTTCCTGGTTCGAAGGATCTTACCTTAGGTTCATAAAATTGTTGAAACCCTAAGTTTTTGCTGAGTTTAACCTACCCTAGGGTGTCCTAGTGTAGCGACTAAGTGTTAGGAGAGACTTACCCGGTAATCCTTGCCCTTAGAATCTAAAATAGCAAAACCTTAGGTAATGGTGAGCCTAATAAGCCGCCATTGGATTAAATGTGCTAGGATAGTTGATTAGGACTTCCCTTTCCGAGACTTACCCGGTGAGGATAGGTTAGATCCCTAATTAAACAATTCGGTTTGTGTTAAATTCCTACCCTTAGGTTCTTAGAGACTTAACCGGTAATGAGACCTTAGGTGTGGATTAGTTGGATCATGAGACTTACCCGGTAATTGATCCCATTTTAGGAACACTTAATCCCAACATATCATAATCAATCCAAAGAATGAATAGATAACTTGAGTTTTATGCCATAACCGGAATTTCCGACCCCTAGAATCCGTCTTCCCTTTCTCTTGATCAACATCTTGTTCGATTTGTTTATTTGTGCCAATTTTCCGATTTAGTTTGATTGATTGTTTGCATGCATTTGATCTTTGAAGTGATCACCTAAAAACAACCAAAACAATTGAGATTTTCTTCCTTTATTTGCATCCTTTTCTTTAGACTTAGATCTTGCTAAATTCAATCACAACTTAATTCGATTTCACCTTAGTCTTTGTGTTCGACCTTGGAATACTTATCTTGCTACATACGTCCCGTACACTGCGGGTGCGCTAGAAGTAGGATAATTATAACGAGTATAAATTTAAGGCTTATTGCGTACACACTTTTTAGCGTGATACCTTTTTCCCGGTAAGGTGAAATCTAGATGGACTGGACCTTTTATTGTGAAACACGTTTTTCCTCATGGTGCAGTTGAAGTATGGGGTGAACGTAGCGGAAGATTTAAGGTGAACGGTCACCGTCTGAAGAAGTATACACCGGAAGTTCCGGTTAAGGAGATTGCACCGCTGCATCTCATATAAATCAAGGAATGACATAGTCCATATAACGACCTTAAAACGAGCACTTCTTGGGAGGCAACCCAAGGTATTGCTTTCTTTCTTGCTTTCTAGTTTAGATTACTGTAGTTTGCGTTTTTGTGTCCATGAAAACATGATCTAGGTACTACTAAAAGGATGCCACCAAAGGAGCCAAATGAGCAGCACTGTAGTTCAAGAAACTGAAAGGAAAACGGAAACTGGAGATCATTTCGGAAGCTATCTCAACGGAGACACATCGAGGCCAATCGTGATGAGAATAACAAGGAGTCACCTCGGTTGACCACCTCGGTCACTGACACCCATCTCGACCGAGATGCAGTAAAACTTTCTGAAGGGTATAAACATGGAAGCAACTTTCTCCCTCCTTCCCATTCTTCTCTCCCGACGCCGTCTCGACCGAAACGAGCCCTAAATCTCTCAAATCCCCATTTCTTGCTCGTTTTCAACGATTCTCAACTCCAACTCGACAAGGAAAGCACGATAGAGACTTCCTCAGCACCGATCGAAACTTCAAACAACCACAATTAGAAGAAAACCGGGTAATCTCGTTCAAAAAACCCTTTTTCTTGATTTCGGTTGATTATGTCCGATTTTTGGAGATTTCTGTCGCTTGTTGTGTTGAGAATAATTGGAGAACCCCCTAGGAAGCAATTGGTAGTGATTTTGGGGGTAGAAAGTTACAAAATTGGAGTTTGATCGAAGTACTGTTTTCCTTGGTTGAAACCCAATCATCTCGGTTGAGATTCCCTTTAGAACAGCCCGAGATAGCTTACTGATATAGATGGTTTTACGTCGTTCCAGTCGACAAATAGTTCTCCGTGACCGTGTTGAAGCTAGGCAACCTTCCCCACAACCTTCTGCACCTCCACAAACACCAATCATCCTCTCAAATATCAAAGAGAAATATGACCGTATTTGCTCCCGCCCGGTCATTGCACCTCGTTATATCAACATCGATGATTTTGCTTTCTTTCACTTTGTCTTTGATTTAAGGAAGATGATATCAGATGTAGGAATTGGGACGATTATATCACTACGGACACCGGCTTATGTGGAGCCGACATATGAGTTCTTAAGTTCCATCATCTATGTGCCGGAGGAAGACTATGTGAAGTTTCACCTGATGAACAAAACTAACAAGTATTGAATGGAAACATTTGGAGCTATATTTGGCTTCTGCGATGACACAACTACTGACTTCCCCTCCCGTAACCATGCTAGAGCATTTTGGGCCCATATTTCTCACATTCCGACTAGCGCCGAGAATTGGCAACTAGGAGATTTGAAACAGAAGTACATTTTTCACGTAGCTTTTGAGATTGCCCACCAGATCTTGAGTGATATGCTATTATCCAGAGTCGAGACGCCACAAAAGATTCGGCAGAGTGAGCTATTAAAACTTTTGTGCATGATCACATATGAGGTTCCAGACTTTACTGTCATGTTGGCTGAAGATTTACCAAAGATAAGAAGCAAGAAAAAGGGGGATATTTGTGTAGGGAGACAGGTCACACACATTTCCAGCCTCATCGGCCTCGATCTTTCCGCTTGTACCTTAGCCGCTGAGGCCAAACCATTAGGTTTACAAGAGTTCATTACTCGCCGTATCTTGGTTCATCGAGGGAATGATCCACCATACGTGGCCATGCCTTGGGAAACCAAGGCTCCTAGAGGCATCATGTGGACGACCCAGTTTACGATCTCAGACATGCGTAATTGGAGGGATACATGGGACCCGCTTGTTAAAGAGGAGGCCAGACTTGCTAATATTGGGACAAATGATAAGAATGATGAGGCAGGCGTCCCTATGGACACCGGGACAGACACTGTAGGTCAGAGTTACCCGGTGATTGAGCTAGTGGATCATGCAGCGACTGTTGATGATCAACCTCACCAGATCCCACTATAGTCGGGAGCACGCCACCTCCTCCGCCGTCGTGACCCCGATGCTCACCAGAGAATCGACACTCTTACCCGTCAAATGGATGAGTCTTTCGCTAAGATGCAAACAGATTTGGATAGACGCCTCATTGCTCAGACTAGGGAGATCAGCGTTATGAGACGCTCGACTGAGGAGAGCCAACATTACTAGCGCATGATGATGGAGCTTCAGTTCCAACACCTGATGGGTCATCCATTTGATCCATCAATGTACCCGTACCAACCACCTTCTCCTCCAGATGCTTGATCGGACCTTCCACGAAGTTGTTGCTGCTTTATCTTTTCTTATTTTGCGGTTCTGCACTAAACATTGTAAGTGTTTTTCTAAACTTCTTTTTACCCATCGAGACGATGTGTCCTTAGTATGGGGTGCTATGAGATACTATGGTTTGTAATAACCGACTTATCTGCTTATGACTATTTCCACTACTTCCTTTATGTGCTTAGAAACTATTTTTTACATTACATGCATCTCAACAAGATTTTTGATCGAAAAAACGTACAAAAACTGGTTTGTAAAAAAATTTTGTCTTGACCGAAATGACCTTTGGCCAAATGAGGTGACCATAACAAGAGCTTACCTCGGTCCAATACCTCGTTCGCCCAGAAGCCATCTCGACCGAAATGGGTTTCGAAAACTTGAGTTTCTAAAAACTTTTGTGCTACTTATCTTAATTGACCCCAACGATGAATATTGTTTGCTGATTAGTTTATATGGTCTTTATATGCTTGAAAAAAATTATGATATATCTAAGGTATGATTGCTTTGTTCGAAATTTGAAGCATGTTTAGTAAGTTGTTTTATCCAAATCATGCTGAATTTGAGAGTTGACAGTGCATTATGAGTTCTCTCACATCCTTATTGGAATGATTAAGGTAATTCGTTATTCTTTCTTCCTCTTCTTGATCATGCTTTTAGCCCCTCATTGAAATATATTTGCCTCCATTTACCTATCCGGGAACTTGGAAGCAAGAAAGTGAAAAGCAAGTGAAAGATGATGTTAAAAGGAGAAGAAGTTATAGAAAAATAGGTTTGGGGACGTTGATTTTGATGATGAGTGTTACGCTAGAAACGTATAGCACAAAATTCTTACAATTTATAACTTGATATAATTTCCTAACTCCTGGTGAACCCACAGTGTATGGGTCGTTTTGTAGCAAGGATAGTATTCCGAGATCGAACACAAAGACTAAGGTGAAATCAAATCAAACAAGTGATCATGGATAGTGCAAATCTAGTCTAAGAAAAGAAAGAGAAATAAAGAAATGAAAATCATGATATTTTTGGGTTTGGTTTTGTGGTGATCAAGCAAAGATCACAAATCATGCAATATTATAAATCAAACTATCAACACAAACAAACAACACAAGAACAAAATATGTAATCAAAGAGAGAAAAGCGGATTCTAGGGGTTAGGACTTCCGGTTATGGCATTGGACTCAAGTTTCTAATCAACCTTGGACTAGCTACGGTATGTTGCGAAAAGGGTGTTTTTCAAATGTGATCAATCACCGGGTAGGTCTCATGGTCCACTAATCCCGCACCTATGGTCCTATTACCGGGTAAGTCTCTAGGAGCCTAAGGTTGGGAATTCTACACAAACCGGATTGCTATCTAGGGGTCAAACCTCTCCTTACCGGGTAAGTCTCGGGAAGGCAAGTCTTAAGCATCAATCTTAGCACACTCAGTCCAATAGCGGCTTGTGAGGCTCACTACTACCTAGAGTTCATCATCTTTGGTATCTAAGATCGAGAATTACCGGGTAAGTCTCTTCCCTCACTTAGTTTGCTTGCATTAGGTCACCCTAGGCTAGATTATGCTTAACAAACACTAGGATTTCAACAATCTAACATCCTAACATTCAGATTCATCAATACAAGCACAATAGACCAGACCACGGGTAGATCATACAGAACCACGGGCGTGGAATCACATGAACATGCTTTGGTTTTCATCAGAGGTTAGGTTTGAGCAAGCAAATCATCGAAAGGTACATTCAAGTCTATTCTATCATAGTCCAAGCCATAACCATCATTCCATTACCCTAGAATCACAACTATTTAGCCAACAACAAGCATTTTAAGATTCAAACTCAACAAGCAAACATTCATGGCTTCCATAGCAAGAAAATGAGATGAAAATGAAAATGAACAAGTAGTCTTAGCTGAATATGAGATTAAACAAGACTTACAACCCCTCAAAAACAGCTCCAAAACGTTCCTTACAATGCTTTCAAAGGTTCATCAACAAAAATCACTCAAAACTCACTAAAAAGTTCACTCTAAATCTCTATCTTGATGTGTTGTTCTTCCTCCAAAATGATAGTGTTTTTCTTCTCCTCCAAGAATTCCAAATGTGGATAATGATAATGTGTGAGAGATTGTGGGAGGATCCTCTAGCAACAGCCTGCAGGACCACTTATATTCTCCACCAAGAGCAAGGGTCTGGCAAGGAGATCATGGGACAGCTGTCCAGAGAAAACCACGGCCAAAACCACGGGCGTGGCTCTGGCCTCTAGGCCGTGGAATTACATGAACAGCTCCCTTTGGATCATTAAGCCATGAGTTGGTGCAAGGCATGCACCAACAAGGTGCTATGTGTTCTTCTTTGCTCCTAGCTTGCTCCTTAATGAGGAATGATCCTCGAATGTATCGATTAAGCTCCAAAAGCTCCCCAAAAATACCTACAAAACCGACAAGAGTTCGTGTAGACGTCTATTTCAACAATATGCATGAATTAAGCGTAAACGTCATGAATTAATGCCAAACCATGCATGAATAACGAGAAAAACTATATAAATGAATGCCTAAACTAACGTCATAAATCACGTCATCAATGAGTAACTCGGCACCATTCACATAACTGGGTGTTTGTGTCTTGCCAAAGTCTAATTAATTGATAGTCCTAATGAGTCATGGTATGTACATCAAGGTTTGAGGCATGTTGAGAAATTGAGATTTGTTGATCTCCAAGGCTTCGGTTATTGCGCACCTCTGTCCATGTTCTCAAAAAGTGAAACGTAAGCAAAATGCTAAAAAGAAACAAGAAAATCTTGTCGATGAAGTGAAGCAAAGTTCAAAGTTGTGAAGTTCTTATCATTTTCCCAAATTTAGCACCACAACACCATCCCTAACTCGTTTCTTTACCTTTGATTTAAAATCTTTAAGACCATGAGCATGTTGTTTGACTTAGCAGTTTAAACTGGATTATTCATGACTGATTTTGATGAGTATGATTTGCTATGCATTCTATGATCTCAAGTGAAGTATGATTAGCTTTTCTATTTTTTTGACTTGTTTTGATCATATGGTTCATATTAGCTATGAAGCATTCTCTAAGGGTAATCTATGGGAAGAAGCATACAACCAAAGGTTTTGAAAGTTTTTCCCTGAATTTTTAACTTATTTTAATTCATTCTATCTTATATCTATGATTTGAACCTTGCTTGAGAACAAGCAAGAGGCAAGTATGGGGTATTTTGATAGCATGACTTATTGTTATATTTCGGATATGATTTTTTCGTTTTCTTATCATAATTCTGCATGCATGTACATGTATTTACAATGTTTATGTCATTTTTAGGTTACTTTGCAAGAATCGAGGTCTACACCATGTTTTGTTGTAATTGTAGGGAATATGGCAATTTTTGGGTGGAAATGGAGCATAAGAAGTTAAGGAAGCTATGAAGCTACATTTAAGAGCATAAGGAAGGACAAGGAGAAAGGGGAATAACCATGGTGGAAGGAAGAAAGAAAGATCCAAATGAAGATATGATTGCATGCACGTAGATCACTGTTGATATTGGACCGACACAATGATGCATCTCGACCGAGATAACCCACTAGGCCTGGATCGAGGTCGACGGCTCACAACCCAAGGAAATAAGGTATAATTTTGACCTAATATTCTTCTATAAGAATGAAAGGTGAACATTGAGTTAGATACGTTGAGACGTCAAGGAATTCTCGAGACGACTGATTGGAGAAGGATTGAAGAGAAGAAGATTTGAAGGAAGGATTGCTTAGGGTTCAATGACCCTTAGGTTGTGAGTATTTATTTGGGGATTGCCAGTGAGTTGTTATCATCCCTTTTGGAACACATTATTGATACTATTGTTGGTTTGTTTTCTTTGATTGTTGGAACATCTTTGTTGGTTGATTATTCACCTTTTCTTGATATTCTTGATATATTTGATATTGCATTGATAATGATGATTGTTGGCTAAATACCCTTGCGATTCTAGGGTTATTAGTTGAATGTTGTGGTGTAGATGATGAAAGAATGAACCTTTATCTGAGTGGACCCTGAAAGTTTGAGTTAACCATAAACCGAAACCCGTCTCGGACTGTTCGTTGAGCATCTCGACCGAGATCGATATACAATAGAACGAGATCGCTCACTGTTTTATAGATCCCGAGTTTAGGTTATAGTTGGCCAAATCCTATCCTTGTTGCACCTTTGTTGGTTTACACGCAACCCTAGGATGAGACTTACGTGGGGATTCCTTTTCTTGTATACCGATGATGATGAGTGTTTGGTAATAAACGTTTACCCTTTATTAGGGTTTGAGTGTGCCTTCATCCTACCTTTGAGAGTTAACTTGAGACTTACCCGGTGATGGTCAGTTCTGTACCCTTAGGTGAGTGATGTTGGTTTGAGTACTCGTACAATTCCCTAGTTCCTTGAGACTTACCCGGTGATAGGTGCTTTAGTTTGGGAAAGTGGGTAGTGAGACTTACCTGGTGATCTATCCCGTTTTTGAACACCTTTCCTCAACAAACCTCAACTTTGTCCACATTACCTTTAGAAATCTTGAGTTGAAACCACAACTGGATACTATGATCTTTAGAATTTGCATTTTCCCATCTTGATACAAATACTTGCTTTTGCTTTTGATCAATACTATTGCATGCTTCTGAAGTTAGATTGCTTTACTGTGATTATTTTCACCGATTCTTGAAATCGACTCCGGAATATAAGCCCTTACTACGATTGATCTGTACACTGTGGGTTCACTTATCATTAGGTTTATTATTCAAATTATAAATTTAAAGCTTTGTCTACACACACCTTTTGGAGCGAACACTCACTACTAGCTACAGTTTGTCATCATCTATATCTAAGAGCAGAAATCACCGGGTAAGTCTCATTCTTTAATTAGGTTGCTAGCAAAGGTCACCTTAGGCTAGATTAGGCTCAACAAACACTAGGATTTCAACACATCTACATCCTAACATGAAGATATATCAACAATATAATAACATCTCACAATTTCGGGTTGATCATTCACACCTTTGATGAAAGGAGATGATTAACAAGCCGAGATCCTAAACTGAGCTAGGTTTTCGAACTCAAATCCATCCTAAACTAATATGCAAGTCCATACAATCATAGTCCAAGGCTCAACAATCATTCCTTCACCCTAGAATAACATCTACTCAGCCAATAACATACAAATCTAGAACAAACTCCATCATAAAGCATGCTTGCAAGTCATAGCTAGGAAATGAAGATAAGATCAAAGAATAAGAAGTTACAAAGTAGTATAGAATTACCAAATCTTACAAAGGCTTCAAGATGCAGCTCCAAGGTGTCAACAATGGAATCCTCACTCAAAACCACTCAAATCTTACTCTAAAACAAAAAACTACACTAATCTCTTCCAAGAACACCCACAAGGGTGCTTGGAAGAGAGCTATAAACCAAGAGAGTCTTGGAGAAGAGAGCTAGGGGAGAGGGAAAAAAGGGAAGAAGAATCAAGAGCCAGCCTGCAAGAATCACTTTAGTACTTCCACAAAATCAAGGGTCGGACCAAGGAAGGTGGTGCCAAGTGTCCTGGTGGTCCAGCAGAGCATCTCCGTTGGTCTAGGGGAGCATCTCGGCCCAGATGGGTGAGCCATGGACGAAATGGCTCAATTCCAGCTCCAAACTCCACATGATTAAGTGCTAGTCCAATCCTTGCACCGACTAAGGTCCTTGCCTTCTTCATTCCTCCAAGCATGAGTCATTTGGAACCATAAATCCGGACCATCATGAGTCTCGAACTTCAAATGCATCAATAACGTCTCAAAGGTCCCCAAAACACCTACAAAACCGACAAAAACTCGTGTAGACGTCTATTCCGATAATATGCATGAATTAAGTGTAAACGTCACAAACTAATGCGGTAACATGCATGAATGGAATGGAAAACTATCTAAATGAGTGCATAAAATAGTGTCATAAATCACGTCATCAAAATACCCCATACTTGCCGCTTGCTCATCCCCGAGCAAGGTTCAACTATAAGTTACGAGATGACGTGAGTTATCAATGCTGACAAATAGAAAATATTTTTGGAAATGTGCTTCAAGTTATAAATCACCTTCGTAGTGATGTTTCATGGAAATGGACAAGCAATCATGTATCAAAGAAATGAAGGCACGGAGAGACAATCATACTTAACTCGAAAACATGCATGAAAGGCAAAAATGATATAGTCAAGATGATCATGAGAAAATCAAATCTTGATCACTAAGTCATACACATAAGCAAATAGGTCTCAAGGACTTAGGAAATAAGAGGCCGAGAAACATGATGATAGGGTGGGAATTTTTCAAGTCAAGTGGTGCTTATCCGAGAAAGGTACTAAACCACAACATTTTTGTTCTTCATCCACCAAAGTGTATTTTTCTCCTTCTTTTCTTTTTCTTTTCATTTTATTCACTTTTGAGACAATGACATTGGTGTACAAAAGCCTAAACCTTGGTGATTAGCGGACCTCGGGATTTTTCCGCGGTGCCTCACACTGGACACACATACCAAGGCTCGTTAAAACTTTCGGTTTATCCGACTTTGGCAAGACACAAACACCCGATTATGTGAATGGTGTTGAGTTACTTGTCATCAAAACCGAAGTCCCCAAACCTATATTTTTTTCTACACTTTTCACAACACATTCAACCACTTTATTCACAACATTCATTCACCAACTTAACCACCCCATACTTGCTTTTCACACACTCAACACACTAGCATACTCCTATAACCGGATGGGTAAAAAGTGGTCAAATTTTTCATAACAAGTGAGGTGCTCAAACAACATGATCAAGATGAGAAGAAGAGAGATGAATTGCCTTAATCATTCCTAAATGATGTGTATGAACTAGCATGCAATTTCGACTATCAATTCTCAATCCAATCAAGACAAACATCATCATCACAATTCATACATAGCATTCAAGAGAAGTATTCAAGTCCAATGGATAAATTCATTCAATATACAAGGTCATCCATAGACAATACACAAAACAACAATCATGATAAGGATCACATCCAATCTTAGAAGCACAAAAATTTTAAAAATTTTCGATTTTTTGGGAATTTTGATATATGTATATACAATTCAAAATATGAAACCGAAACATGTGACTATGAACATGAAACTATCCTAGATGCAATCATGCAAATGATCATAAAAACCCCACCCCATACTTAAAATCACAATGTCCCCATTGTGCAAATCAAGTAAAGAAGAGTGAAAGAAGTTCTCACAATGTAAAATGCGGTGTCTCGGTAATTTGGTAACTCAAGTAGAGATGTTGTGTGGATGATCGATCAAACATGGTAGAGAGCTCTTCATAGTCATTCCGGTGTCGGGACCCGTGCCAAGGTGTAAGCGAGATGGGAGCTCTTCCATCCCTCAAAGGCACCTTATGCCGTCCAAGTCTCACGTCCGATCCACCCATGGTTGAAAACGGAATCATCATCATCAACACATCTTGTAAGGCTTCTTTATTACATAGACTCAAACACACAACACAAAACACACAACACAACACAAGAAAAAGAATAATTGAACAAGAAAACCTTAAGAGAAAGGCTTCAATAACTGAATCAATTATCTAAACAACAAGCGTTCCTTGGATAGAAATCCAACAAGACAATGACAAAGAAGAGAATCTAAGATGATCTTACAAAAACCCTTCAAAAAGCTATAAAAGCTATGGACTTTCTTCCTTCAACCTTCAAAAAGGTTCTTCAAATCTCCCAACTGGAGTATGGCTGCAGCGTGTATAGCATGATTCGGTGTAAGCGGGTTGTATGCAGGATGTCGGATTTGTGGGAAATCCGACCCTTTTTATAGGAAAATTACTCTCCAAAGATAAGATATCTTAGAAAAATCTCTTCCCATAAAAATAGGTAAAATATATGATCTATCATATCTTCTTCCTTCCAGGAGCCAAGCCCAAAAATATAAGATTCTCTTTCCAAAGATAAAAGATCTCAGCCAAGAATAAAATATTCTCGCCGCGTCCCAGGTGTTCACCTCGGTCGAGTCGACTCCTCTGGATCACCTCGGTCGAGGTGACTCTGTAGTCAACCGAGGTGAGTCACAACTGAATGTGAAATCTCTCAAATCTGGTCCAAAGTAAATCTCTAATCCATGGCTATGCTTCCTGGATGTTTCCTTATTTTTCTGAATGTAGCTCCAATGACTCCTTAGCTCCTTTTGCTTCTACGATTTGATGCAAAACGTGCCATTTTACCTACGATTACAACAAAACTAGGTGTAGACCTCGATTCCCGCAAAGGTAGATGAAATGGTAATATAATCACATAATATACATACAAACATGCAGATTATTGAAGATAAAACGTCCAAACAAACCCCAAAATATAGACTATAATTCATGCTATAAAAATACCCCATACTTAGCCCTTGCTTGTCCCCAAGCAAGTTCCGCATATAAAAGGCAAGATAGAATGGATTATAAGTCAAGAAAATCAATGAAAAAGTCTTTCAAAAACATTTTTATGGTGTGCTACAATCATAGATCACTCTAAGAGAATACTTCATGGGATTTAAAATCAAAATATGATCAAAACATTTTATAAATATAAGAAAGTTGTTCATCTTTGCATAAAATCGTAGAAGCAAAAGGAGCTAAGGAGTCATTGGAGCTACATTCAGAAAAATAAGGAAACATCCAGGAAGCATAGCCATGGATTAGAGATTTACTTTGGACCAGATTTGAGAGATTTCACATTCAGTTGTGACTCACCTCGGTTGACTACAGAGTCACCTCGACCGAGGTGATCCAGAGGAGTCGACTCGACCGAGGTGAACACCTGGGACGCGGCGAGAATATTTTATTCTTGGCTGAGATCTTTTATCTTTGGAAAGAGAATCTTATATTTTTGGGCTTGGCTCCTGGAAGGAAGAAGATATGATAGATCATATATTTTACCTATTTTTATGGGAAGAGATCTTTCTAAGATATCTTATCTTTGGAGAGTAATTTTCCTATTAAAAGGGTCGGATTTCCCACAAATCCGACATCCTGCATACAACCCGCTTACACCGAATCATGCTATACACGCTGCAGCCATACTCCAGTTGGGAGATTTGAAGAACCTTTTTGAAGGTTGAAGGAAGAAAGTCCATAGCTTTTATAGCTTTTTGAAGGGTTTTTGTAAGATCATCTTAGATTCTCTTCTTTGTCATTGTCTTGTTGGATTTCTATCCAAGGAACGCTTGTTGTTTAGATAATTGATTCAGTTATTGAAGCCTTTCTCTTAAGGTTTTCTTGTTCAATTATTCTCTTTCTTCCCATATATTTGATTTATACTTTCATGATGATGAGTGGCTAATCTCTTTGTGTGATTCTAGGGTGATTGGCTGAAGGTTGTGGGAAAGACAATGATAAAATAATCTTAAATTCCAGTAGGACCCTGAAAGCTCGAGTCTTTATCCTTAACCCTAAGCATCTCGCTCAGTCGATGAACATCTCGGCCGGGGTGGAATTCTTCTGACCGAGGTGACTTATTTGATCCGAAACTGAGAGTTAAGTGTTAGAGTTTGCCAAATCCTATTCTTATTATACCTTTCCTGGTCCAGTGCAAGCCTAGGATGAGACTTACCCGGTAATTCCTTTGTTTGTTTACCTAAGATCATAAGTGTAGGTAATAAAGGTTTATCCTTTATTGGGGTTTGAGTGTGCTTTCGTTCCATCTTTGTGAGTTAGCCTGAGACTTACCCGGTAAAGGTTGATTCTATTCCCTTAGTTGGAGTGTTAGTTTGAGGTTATAGTTATTTTCCTTAATTCCTTGAGACTTACCCGGTAATAGGAGTTATGGTTTAGGATTAGTGAGTAGTGAGACTTACCCGGTGATCTATTCCACTTTAGAAACACCTTCCCTATGCAAAAATCTCAGCTTTGTCCGCTTAGCTTTAGATCTTGAGTTGGAACCACAACTAGATGCTTTAATCCCTAGAATTGCATATTTCCTTAATTGACTTTTTATCATCTTTGATTGTTTTAATCGCTTTTGTGGTTAGTAATTACATAGCTTACCTATTCTGACTTTGTTTCACTAAGTCCCTGTGATAGACCCCTGGAATTCCTTGCTTTTACTACGATTGACCCGTACACTGCGGGTTTGCATCCTTGTTTTAAGCTTACGTCTAGGGTTATAAATTTAAAGCTTGCACACACCGTTTGGAGCGAACAAGTTTTTGGCGCCATTGCCGGGCACTTGGTCTAGACCGAGCCGGTTACGGTTTGCTTTTGGGGCACTTGCCCCCGTGTCTACTAACCACTCTACTTGAGTGATTTTTGCAGGTTCTTTCTTAGGTTTATGCGAAGAACCCGCACTGGGAAGGAAATCGTTCCTTACGATCCCGAACCAGAAAAGACATACAAACGACTCTTGAGAGAAGCAAAGATGGCCAACCAAGACAATCGCGATCTTGAGGCCGAATTGAAGGAGGCGTTAGAACAGCTACGCCTCAGCAGGGAAGAACTGAGGCAAGAGAAAGAAGAAACTCGCACCAGGACTGAGGCGATCGAAGTAGATATGGCAACCTTACGAGACCAATATCTACTTCGACCGAGGGAAGATCTAGTTCCCGATACTGGACCGATGCAGGTCCCAGTCGCAGACCCTCGACCGAGGCAAGTCCCAGTATCTGACGCCCCGGCCGAGGTACTTCCACCTCGGATTCCAGTCCGAGGCGCTCTTTTTGCAGGAATCCCGCAAACCCTAGGTCAAAGGATGGACCCCAATCAACAACTGAGGCGTCCAGGAGTTAACCTAGGAGATCCAACGGACCATGACTACGAACTTCGACCGCAAGTTCTTTCCATGATTCACCAATGCTAGTTCGGACGGCTAGAGAAGGAATCTCCGCATCAACATCTTCAAAACTATGAGATCTTGATGGAGACCTTGAGACCCTCGAGAATAGAAAACAACAACTACAAGATAAGACCTTTTTACTTTTCTTTGAAAGATAGAGCTCTTACTTGGTATCAATCTCTTCCTCCAGGAAAAATTAGCACTTGGGAGGAGATGACTATGGAATTCTTGACTAAATTCTTTCCCCCCTCTAAGACCGCTGAAATGAGAGGGAAGATTAATGCATTCATTATGAAGGACAAGGAGAGCTTGTCCAAGTCATGGGAGAGGTTTAAAGACATTCTTTTGGATTGCCCACATCATGGGATCCCAAAGATAGAGTTATTGGAGATATACTTCAAGGGACTGGACGGAAGCACCCAGTTCAACCTCCAACTACTCTCCGCCGGTACCTTTATGGACATGGCGATTGACGAATCTTGGGACTTTATTGAGAAGCAAGCTTTGCATATGGAGAAATACACCCACCAGGGAACTGAAGGTGGAGTTAAAAGAGTCAACTTTCAAGAGACTCAACCTAACAACAATCAACTCACGTCTTTGAAGAATGACGTAAAGCAATTGAAGGAACTCTTGGTTGCTCAAACCAAGAAGGAAGAGCAAGGATCAAGGAACAACAACAATGGATACCGTAACAACAACAACGTTTCCCGGAACAACAACTACAATAACAACAATCGAGGATCCAACAACAATAATTGGAGGGCGAACAACCAAAATTCTGGTAACAATCATTCTAACTCCAATTCTAACGATTCCTCTAATCCTTTCCTCTCTTCCCCTTCTTCTTCTTCTTCTACTCCATTAAAGAGCCAGGGGCAAGGATCAAGTTCGTCCCAACCGGAAAAGAAAGACGCAGTACTGGAGGCTATCTTGATCGAGCTTAGTGCTATGGAGACATCCATGACTTCATTTTCGAAGGCCCAAAAGGCCTTTGAACAACAACTTGCTAGTAGGACGAATGAAGCGCCAAGAGATCCAGGAAGCTTCCAGCAAGGACGGAAAGCAACCCTAAGGGCCAGATTATGGCCATAACTACGAGGAGTGGACTGAAAACTGCAGATCCAGTGCCTCGGTCGGTGCCAGTACCGACGAAGACCACCTCGGTCCAGGTGCAGTCGAAGAACACTTCGGCCGAGATGCCAACCGAAGTGGAGCCACAGAAAGCGGAGGGGAAAACTGAAGTTTATGTTCCACCTCCTGCATACAAACCACCACTTCCTATCCCCCAGTCAAGGGCCAGAGCACATCTAGACAAGCACTTTGGTAAGTTCCTTGACTTGATGAACAAACTGCACATTAACATTTCTTTCCTTGATGCTATTCTAGGGATGCCCGCCTATGGGAAGTTCTTGAAGGAGATCCTATCCAGGAAGAGGAAACTGGAAGACTTTGGTGAAGTAAGGATGACATCTAAATCCTCGGAGCTTATTCAAATCATGAAGGAGAAGATGCCACCTAAGTTGAGAGATCCCGGCTCATTTTGCATTCCTATTCAAGTTGGGGATGTAACTTGTGAAGCCTTGTGCGATCTAGGAGCCAGCGTGAGCATCATTCCGCTGGAGCTATGTGTGAAGATCGGACTTGGAGAGCCCAAGCCGGTGAAGATTCGATTATACATGGCGGATCGCTCCATTACCCATCCCGTGGGGATTTTGGAAGACGTTCCGGTCAAATTAGGTAACTTCTATTTACCTATAGACTTTGTCGTACTTGACATTCCCGCAGATTATCCGGTTCCTATTATTCTGGGGAGGCCATTTCTAGCAACTTCGGGTTGCAACATGGATTGTAAGAACGCCAAGTTGAAATTCAACATTGGCGGAGATGAAGTGGAGTTCGCATTACTTGCGGCCATGAAAGGAGAGCAGCTAGGAGATGATATCTTCAACATCTATGATGAAGAAGAATCAAGTGAATTTGTGAGCTCTATCATTACTAACGATCCACTTGAAAGAGTTATTAGTTTCAGTTTAATGGAGGAAGGTATAGATGCTTCTTGTGATGCAGATATACGGAGCTTAAAGGCACTGGAAGAAGATCCAGGAGCTAAAATTGAGAAGCTAATCCAGGAGACGAAGATCTCCAGTTTCGGTTCCAGTTGCAGTACCTCGACCGAGGCACTTTCTGGACTGAGCGAGGCGACTGGAGAACATCTCGGTCAACGCCTCTGCGCCTCGACCGAGGTCAATGGCGAGATGATGTCAACTGAGACTTCCGAAAGTCCATTTTCTGGATCTACTCCACTAGAAGGAGGAAGCCAGGATTCCCCTCAGAAAGCACCCCCAGTTGTGGAGCTTAAACAACTCCCAAATCACTTGAGGTATGTCTTTCTTGGACCGGATTCCACTTATCCCGTTATTGTTAGTGCTTCCCTCTCCGAATCTAAACTGTCTAAACTAATGCATGTCCTGAGAAAGCATCAAAAGGCTTTGAGTTACACTATAGATGATCTTATTGGCATTAAGCCTTCTTTCTGCATGCATAGAATTCTAATGGAGGACGATCATAAGACTTCACGGGAACCTCAAAGACGGTTAAATCCGATCATGAAAGAGGTTGTGAAGAAGTAAATTCTTAAGTTGTTGGATGCAGGTATTATATATCCTATCTCGGACAGCAAATGGGTTAGCCCGGTGCATGTAGTTCCGAAGAAAGGAGGGATGACCGTTGTGACGAATAAGAACAACGAGTTGATCCCAACCAGGACCGTCACGGGCTGGAGGGTTTGCATTGATTATAGGAAGCTGAACACGGCCACTCGGAAGGACCATTTTCCACTTCCCTTCATTGATCAAATGCTCGAACGGTTGGCCCAGCATTCACACTTCTGCTACTTAGACAGCTATAGTGGATTCTTCCAGATTCCGATCCATCCGGATGATCAGGAGAAGACCACTTTCACTTGTCCATGGGGGACATTTGCCTACAGGAGGATGCCATTTGGATTATGCAATGCACCCGCTACCTTCTAGCGATGCATGATGGCTATCTTTTCCGAGTACATAGAGGAGATCATGGAGGTATTTATGGATGATTTTCAGTATATGGTTCCTCTTTTGATGATTGCCTATCTAACCTTTCTCTAGTGCTACAAAGATGTGAGGACACTAATCTTGTCTTGGATTGGGAGAAGTGTCATTTTATGGTTAATGAAGGCATTGTGCTAGGACAACTCGTTTCTAATCGAGGTATCGAGGTCGATCGCGCTAAGATCGAGACTATTGAGAAACTCCCTCCCCCTTGTTCTGTTAAAGGTGTGAGGAGTTTGCTCGGGCATGCAGGTTTCTACAGGAGATTCATCAAGGACTTCTCTAAGATTTCTAAACCTCTAACTAACCTCTTGAATAAAGACGTTGTTTTTGAGTTTTCGCAGGAGTGTCATGATGCATTTTACAAGATTAAGGAAGCGTTGATCTCCGCTCCCATTATCCAACCTCCGGATTGGACCTTGCCCTTTGAGATCATGTGTGATGCTAGTGATGTAGCCGTAGGAGCGGTGCTTGGTCAGAAGAAGGATGGCCGGACCACCGCCATTTATTATGCTAGCAAGACGCTAGATGTAGCCCAACGCAACTACGCTACCACCGAGAAGGAGTTATTGGCGGTTGTATATGCTTTCGAGAAGTTTCGTTCCAACTTAGTAGGGGCGAAAGTCATTGTGTACCCCGACCATGCAGCCATCCGTTACTTACTTGCTAAGAAAGATGCCAAGCCACACCTTATTCGATGGATTCTCTTGCTTCAAGAGTTTGATTTAGAGATCCGCGATAAGAAGGGATCCGAAAATTCTGTTGCGGATCACCTCAGCCGGCTACCTGCATCTTCACGCGAGAAAGACGACCCGCCCATAGACGATTCATTCCCCGATGAGCACTTACACTTGTTGGAGCGTTTGATAGACTTACTTACTTCACCCCACGATGGAGGTGAAGTATGGGGTGAGGGCACCTCCCATTACATTTGAGAGACACACTATGGTCCAGCTAGCGACCTTAAACCAAGCGCTTCTTGGGAGGCAACCCAAGGTATTGCTTTCTTTTCCCTTTTTCTAGTCTAGCTTAGATAGTTTTGCTTTTGCTTTGCTTTGTTTTGTTTTTTTTTGGCGTCCTAGACAGAAAACAGGTGACATCGATGGAAGGAGTACAAAGCAGGAGCCTAACTGGAAGGACAGAAGTTCGAGAATTTGGGAAGACGGAGTTGACTGAGGCACGTCTCGGTTGCTGTAAAAGCACCTCGACAGAGATGATTCTTGAGCAACCGAGGCGACTAGGGTTTCTGAAGAACCACCTCGGTCCGTACCACCTCGGTCCAGTCGAGACCACCTCGACCGAGGTGACAGCAGTTCCAGAAAAGGGTATAAAAGGGGGGCAAAATTTCTCTCTCTTATTTTACCCTCTCCTCGACCGCGGCAGCCCCTCGCCTCGCTTCGCCCTTCTTCAATCGTTTTCGACGATTCTTGCTTCAAAATTGCAAAGAAAGGATAGAGGATCCCACTACAAGTATCAATCTGCGAGAAAAACGAACTGAATCAACCGAATCGAAGTAAAATCAGAAAAACCCTAACCTCGCTCCTCTTCCACTATTTTCCTTCAAATTGGGCTTTGGTTGCCCCTACATTTGCTGAGAAACAGAATAAGTACCGCATAGGAACCAGTTGTAGTGATTTTGGGGGAAAAGAACTGGATTTTTGAGGAAATTCGTCGCGCAGTTATTCGCCTCGGTCCAGTCGTGCTGTGCCTCGGCCGAGGTGTTCTTGGGTTGTGTCAGACCGACCGAGGTGATCTGACAGAGCTAGTTGAGAGATGAGTTCAGATAGACAGCTTGTCTTGAGGGACAGATCCTCCCTTTCCCCTTCTTCTTCCTCCTCTAGACCTTATAGACCGGTGATTCACGAGAGACACCAGGTCGACTATGATCGTATAGCAGCCCGTCCAGTGATTGCACCTCGCTTCCTGGACGTATCAGCCTTTGATTGTCTCCATGTGGATGGAGATCTTAGACGGATGATTTCGATGGTAGGGCTAGATCAGTTTACTGAGATCCGCGCACCTGCCTATTTAGAGCCTACCTTAGAGTTTGTTAGCTCTTTTACCTACCTTCCCACAGAGCGAGCTATGAAGTACCGGTTGATGAACCGGAACTTCTTAGTTCCTTTAGAGCACTGGAGAGATATTTTTGGTTTCCCGGCTCCGACGGCTGTAGATTTTCCCTCCTGAGCTGTAGCTAGGGAGTTCTGGGGTCAGATTGCTCACGTTGTTGAGCACGCAGACAGATGGTGCCCTGGAGACTCCAGGGAGCGCATCATTTTTCACCTAGCTTTTAGGTTAGCTCACCGGATTTTTAGTGAGACGCTTCTGGCGCGTACTGAGACGCCCTAGAAGGTCCGACAGAGGGAGCTTTTCAGCCTTTACTGCATGGTGACTGGAGGGATCCCAGACTTTGGCTTGATGTTGGCAGAGGACCTGCACAAGATCAAGGCCAAGGCGAAGGGGGATAATTGCTGCGGAGGCCTCGTGACCCACATTGCTAGCTATCAGGATATGGATCTCAGCGCATGTACCATGGTGGCGGCTGCCAAGCCACTAGGAATTCAGGAGATGATTACTCGGAGGATTCTGGTTCCCCGAGGACTCACCACACCGTATGTAGCCATGCCATGGGAGCCGACTACACCACAAGGGATCAGATGGTCGCCCCAGTTCTTTGTTTATGATCCTCACTACTGGCAGACTGCTTGGATTCCATTGATGGAGGATGCTAGAGAAGCAACAGCTGCAACAGCTGAGGAGGATGAGGTAGAGGAGGAGACTGCTGATGACGACGACAGGGATTGTGGAGTTCCTATGGATACAGGGACATATACTGTTGGGACGAGTGCGCCGGTTATTGACATAGATGATGATGATACTGAGCCTACACCAGCCACATCACCAGTACGACCTGCTAGGCGTAGGGTACGCCGACATAGGGATCCAGAGGCTCACCGTCGGATCGATAATCTGACGGATCAAATGATCGATTCTTATGCTGCCCTATCCCTAGATATCCGTGAGATGCAAGAGAGACAACATTACCAGCACATGATGGCTCAGATTCAGTTTCAGCACATCATGGGCTACCTGTTGGACCCATCGCAGTATCCGTATGTGCCACCACCACCACCACCGGATCGTGACTATTGAGAGCTGCAGGATTTTTTTTCTTATTTATTATGCAGCTCAGCTTTATGTCCGGTGAGTATTTTATTTCTTTAGACTTATTTTGACCCACTGGGACAGTGTGTCCCAAGTATGGGGTGTTTATGTATTTGATCGACTTATGTGATGTATGACTCGACATTTTCGGATATTTATGCTTCATTTTACTTCTATGTGTTTATCTGAAATTGCATGCATACATACAGGTTATTTGATTGAGAAAACGTCAAAAAATGGCTTAAAAATTTTTTTTGACCTCGACCGGGACAGTTCTGGCCAAACGAGGTGTTTCACCTCGGTTGACCTAGAACACCTCGACCGAGGTGGTTTAACTGAGAGTTTTCGAAACGTTTTGTGCTTCTTATCTGGATATGATCTCAGTGAAGATCTTGTTGCTGACTGGTTTTAAAATCTTTATGTGTTTGAAAGGTTTTATAATATGTTTAAGTTGCTAAATGCTTTGTTTGAAATTTTTGGCATGTTTAATACTTTGTTTTTATCCAAATTATGTTGAATTTGAAGGTTGACACCGCAAGATAAGTTCTTTCACTTTCTTCCTGGAAAGACCAAGGCAATTCATTCTTCTCTCTTCTTCTTCTTGATCATGCTTAACCCCTCATATACATTTTTGCCTCCCTTTACCTATCCGGGAATTTGGAAGCAAGCAAATTGGTGAAAGCAAGTGAAGTAAAGTTTGAGAAGTTGGCTGGAAGTGAAAGTGTTAGAAAGAAATAAATAGGTTTGGGGAAGTCAATCATGATGATGAGTAACTCGGCACCATTCACATAGCCGGGTGTTTGTGTCTTGCCAAAGTCGGATTGAGCGATATTCCTAACGGGTCATGGTATGTGCATCAAGGGTTTGATGCATCTCAAGAAATTGATGATTGCTGATTTCCTAGGCTTTGGTTATTGTGCACCTCTGTCCATGCATCCCAAAAAGTAAAGTAAAAAGAAAAGTGTGAAACAAGCAAAGCTTATTGGTGGAAGATGTTGAAAGTCAAAGTGAAAGTGAAGTATATCCTTTTCCCGGATTCTAGCATCACATTACCCTATATACATCCCTACCCTACACGTTTCTTGACCTTTCTTTTGGGAAGCCCTTGAGACCTCGAGCTTGTTGATTGACTTAGTGGTTTAAACTGGATTATACATGATTAATTTCGATGATTATGATTTATTATGTATTCTACGATTTTATGCAAAGATGAACAACTTTCTTATAATTATAAAATGTTTTGATCATATTTTGATTTTAAATCCCATGAAGTATTCTCTTAGAGTGATCTATGATTGTAGCACACCATAAAAATGTTTTTGAAAGACTTTTTCATTGATTTTCTTGACTTATAATCCATTCTATCTTGCCTTTTATATGCGGAACTTGCTTGGGGACAAGCAAGGGCTAAGTATAGGGTATTTTGATAGCATAATTTATAGTCTATATTTTGGGGTTTGTTTGGACGTTTTATCTTCAATAATCTGCATGTTTGTATGTATATTATGTGATTATATTACCATTTCATCTACCTTTGCGGGAATCGAGGTCTGCACATAGTTTTGTTGTAATCGTATGTAAAATGGCACGTTTTGCATCAAAAAAGAGCAAAAGGAGCTAAGGAGTCATTGGAGCTACATTCAGAAACATAAGGAAACATCCAGGAAGCATAGCCATGGATTAGAGATTTACTTTGGACCAGATTTGAGAGATTTCACATTCAGTTGTGACTCACCTCGGTTGACTACAGAGTCACCTCGACCGAGGTGATCCAGAGGAGTCGACTCGACCGAGGCGAACACCTGGGACGCGGCGAGAATATTTTATTCTTGGCTGAGATCTTTTATCTTTGGAAAGAGAATCTTATATTTTTGGGCTTGGCTCCTAGAAGGAAGAAGATATGATAGATCATATATTTTACCTATTTTTATGAGAAGAGATCTTTCTAAGATATCTTATCTTTGGAGAGTAATTTTCCTATAAAAAGGGTCGGATTTCCCACAAATCCGACATCCTGCATACAACCCGCTTACATCGAATCACGATATACACGCTGCAGCCATACTCCAGTTGGGAGATTTGAAGAACCTTTTTGAAGGTTGAAGGAAGAAAGTCCATAGCTTTTATAGCTTTTTGAAGGGTTTTTGTAAGATCATCTAAGATTCCCTTCTTTGTCATTGTCTTGTTGGATTTCTATCCAAGGAACGCTTGTTGTTTAGATAATTGATTCAGTTATTGAAGCCTTTCTCTTAAGGTTTTCTTGTTCAATTATTCTCTTTCTTCCCATATATTTGATTTATACTTTCATGATGATGAGTGGCTAATCTCTTTGTGTGATTCTAGGGTGATTGGCTGAAGGTTGTGGGAAAGACAATGATAGAATAATCTTAAATTCCAGTAGGACCCTGAAAGCTCGAGTCTTTATCCTTAACCCTAAGCATCTCGCTTAGTCGATGAACATCTCGGCCGGGGTGGAATTCTTCTGACCGAGGTGACTTATCTGATCCGAAACTGAGAGTTAAGTGTTAGAGTTTGCCAAATCCTATTCTTATTATACCTTTCCTGGTCCAGTGCAAGCCTAGGATGAGACTTACCCGGTAATTCCTTTATTTGTTTACCTAAGATCATAAGTGTAGGTAATAAAGGTTTATCCTTTATTGGGGTTTGAGTGTGCTTTCGTTCCATCTTTGTGAGTTAGCCTGAGACTTACCCGGTAAAGGTTGATTCTATTCCCTTAGTTGGAGTGTTAGTTTGAGGTTATAGTTCATTTCCTTAATTCCTTGAGACTTACCCGGTAATAGGAGTTATGGTTTAGGATTAGTGAGTAGTGAGACTTACCCGGTGATCTATTCCACTTTAGAAACACCTTCCCTATGCAAAAATCTCATCTTTGTCCGCTTATCTTTAGATCTTGAGTTGGAACCACAACTAGATGCTTTAATCCCTAGAATTGCATATTTCCTTAATTGACTTTTTATCATCTTTGATTGTTTTAATCGCTTTTGTGGTTAGTAATTACATAGCTTACCTATTCCGACTTTGTTTCACTAAGTCCCTGTGATAGATCCCTGGAATTCCTTGCTTTTACTACGATTGACCCGTACACTGCGGGTTTGCATCCTTGTTTTAAGCTTACGTCTAGGGTTATAAATTTAAAGCTTGCACACACCGTTTGGAGCGAACAACACAAAATAAAACAAAAGCAAAAACGAAAAAGGGAAAGAGTTTACCCTTGGGTTGCCTCCCAAGAAGCGCTTCTTTTAGGTCATTAGCTTGACCAAAATCCATGGATGACGCAATCCACTTCAAATACTATGTGTTGCTTGAGGATTCCAAGCAAATATTGCTTTCTGGCATCCATGATGACAAGCATGGGTCATTTGATGCCGAAATAAGCTTTAAGTTCTCTCTTCACCGGTGTGTAGTAGACTCCTTCATCACCGCTTCCTTGATGATGGCATGGGGTTGCAACCGTATGGGCCACCCCATGCTTAGACAATTGGTATTCTGCGGTCTCACCGGTTAACTGCTTTCTATCCTCATTCAACATGATCCAAAGAAAGCCAACTCTTGGAAAGATATCTTCATTGAAGTGCTTCAAAACCATCATGGATCCGTCATGCTTTCCTCCTTCATTCAACATGGGAGACTTCTTCTGAAAGGGACTCCAACCTTGAAGTGTACTCCGGGCAAGCAAGAAAGGATCAAAAGGAGCAGAATTGGGCTTGGCAATGCATCCACAGGACCTCGGATGGGCACCTCGGTTGATCAGACCCAGATGTGGTCGAGGTGAGCTTATGTTGGATGCATCTCGGTTACCTCAGGGAGCATCTCGGCCGAAATGAACCTGGCTGGACCGAGATGGCTCTTGTTTTCTTTTTCTTCCACTGAGAGCTCATCAAGTGTGGTTCCGGGATTGATGACAAGGATGTCCGGGACTGAGAGTCCTTCATTGCACTCCTCCAAAGGTGAAGGAGGTGATGAAGCTTGAATGAGGGTAGACGTCTCTTGTAAAAGAGCAGGTCTAATCTCCTCAATCTCTCTCCTCGTTTGTTCTTCTCTCTCAAAAGCCAATCTTCTTGCATCCTCCAAGGCCAAATCCCTTAACCACACTTGCTCCCAAACATCATTCAACTCTTCTTGAAGTTCTCTAATTGTTCATGGTTGAATCGAGACATGCTTGGATCTCCTCATGGTGAACCTCTTCTTGTCGGAAAACTTCCGCTTCAAGCTCCCCTTGGGCCCTTGAAATGGAAGCGACATTGTCTTCTATGTCCTCGAACTTCCACAATCATGGATGCCAATCGGTCTTTATGAGGTTGTTAGGGAGGTTCCGCATAAGACATAATAGTCACTTGAGCTTGATCATGGGACTCATGATAGTCGTTAAACGCCTCCCAATACTCAAACTCATTGTGGAAAGGTCCTCGATCTTGGCTTGCAATCCGTCCTTCATACTCTACGTCATCAAGGTCGTCCTGGAAGTACAATCCGTCCATGACAAACATGAAAAATACAAAGACAAAAACAAAAGGAGATCAAAATTAACAAGAAACATATACACTATAAACAATCAAAGACAATTGACTTAATCTTAATGTAATCCCCGGCAATGGCGTCAAAAACTTGTTAGCTCTAGGATTAGTAGCTCAAAAAGCTTTACATTTATAAACTCGAACTAAAATCCTAAACTACCTAGCAAAACCCGTAGTGTACGGATTGTTTTGTAAAAAGGAAAGTATTCCGATGTCGAACACAAGGATTGAGGTGAAATTAGGTCATTCAATGATCAAAGATAATGTAGATCTAGACTAAGATAAGACAAGGAATAAATAAATGCAAAACACAATTATTTTGGTTGGTTTTGGGTGATCAAACAAGGATCAAAAGATATATGCACACAACAAGCAAACAAACACAAAAACACAAACTTAGGTGATAAGAGGTGATAAATGAGGATTCTACGGATTCGGAATTCAGGTTATAACAATAGAATTATGCAATCAAAACACCAAATGATAAGTTGCGGTTGTTCAGAGTTGGGTATTTCTCTAATGGGAACAATTACCGGGTAAGTCTCATGTTCCTCTAGTCTCGAACCTAAGTCCTATTACCGGGTAACTCTCAAGGAACCTAGGGTCGATAATTCTACACAAACCGGCCAGCTACCAAGGGGTCAAACCCCTCCTTACCAGGTAAGTCTCGGAAAAGGTAAGTCTGAGGAAACGATCCTAGCACACTCGATCCAATAGCGGCTGTTGAGGCTCACTACTACCTAGAGTTTGTCATCATCTATATCTAAGAGTGGAAATCACTGGGTAAGTCTCATTCCTCAATTAGGTTTCTAGAAAAGATCACCCTAGGCTAGATTAGGCTCAATAAACACTAGGATTTCAACACATCTACATCATAACCTGAAGATACATCAACAATAGAACAACAACTCACAATCTTGGGTTGATCATGCACACCTCGACCGAAATGAAATGAAGAACAGGCCGAGATCCTAAATTGAGCAAGGTTTTCGAACACAAATTCATCCTAAACTAACATGCAAGTCCATACAATCATAGTCCAAGGCTCAACAATCATTCCTTCACCCTAGAATCACATCTAGTCAGCCAATAACATACAAATCTAGATCAAACTCCATCATAAAAGCATGCTTGGAAGTCATAGATAGGAAATGAAGATAAGATCAAAGAATAAGAAGTTACAAAGCTAGAATAGAAGTTACCAAATCTTACAAAGGCTTCAAGATGTAGCTTCAAGGTGTCAACAACGGTAACCTCACTCAAAACCACTCAAATCTCACTTTAAAACAAAATTCTACACTAATTTCTTCCAAGAACACCCACAAGAGTCATTAATAGAGAGCTACAATCCAAGAGAGTGTTAGAGAAGAGAGCTAGGGGAGAGGGACAAAACGGAAGAAGAACCAAGAGCTAGCCTGCAAGAAGCACTTAAGTACTCCCATAAAATCAAGGGTCGGACCAAGGGAGGTGGTGCCAAGTGTCCTGGTGGTCCAACAGAGCATCTAAGTTGGTCCAGAGGAGCATCTCGGCCAAGATGGGTGAACCATGGGCCGGAATAGCTCTAATCCAGCTCCAAACTCCACATGATCAAGTGCTAGTCCAATCCTTGCACCATCTAAGGTTCTTCCCTTCTTCATTCCTCCAAGCATGAGTCATTTGGAACCATAAATCCGTTCCATCATGAGGCTCGAACCTCAAATGCATCAATAACGTCTCAAAGGTCCCAAAAAATACCTACAAAACCCAAAAAGCTCGTGTCGATTTCTATTCCGATAATATGCATGAATTAAGCGTAAAAGTCAGGAACTAATGCGGAAACATGCATGAATGGAATGGAAAATGATGACATGATTTATGACACTTTTTTAGGCACTCATTTAGGTATTTTTCCATTCCATTCATGCATGTTTCCGCATTAGTTTGTTACGTTGACGTTTAATTCATGCATATTGTCGGAATAGACGTCTACACGAGCTTTTGTCGGTTTTGTAGGTGTTTTGGGGACCTTTGTGATGTAATTGATTATATCCGAGGTTCGAGCCTCATTTTGGTCCGGATTTATGGTTCCAAATGACCGATGCTTGGAGGAAAGAAGAAGGCAAGGACCCTAGTTGGTTCAAGGCTTGGTCTGACTCACATTTAAGTGCTGATTTTGGCTGTTTTTGAGCCATTTAAGCCCAGGGCTCACCCATATAGGCCGAGATGCTTCCTCGGGCCAACCGAGATGCCCCTCAGGAACAAGACGACACATGGCACCACCTCTCTTGGTCCGACCCTTTCTTTTGTGGAAGTACTTAAGTGATGCTGTAGGCTATTTTTGAAGGACCTTCTTCTTGACTTTTTCTCCTCAATCTCTTCTCCAACACTCTTCCATTATAGCTCCTTTTCCATGTACCCTTGTGGTTGTTCTTGGAAGAGGTTAGTGTAGATTGTAGTTTTAGAGTGATATTTGAGTGGTTTGGATTGAGATTTCCATTGTTGACAACTTGGAGCAGCTCTTGAAGCCTTTGTAAGATTGTGGTAACTTCTATTCTAGCTTATTTATGTCTTTGCTTTCGTTCATTCTTAGTTTTCTATCCATGACTTGCAAGCATGCTTATATGATGAAGTTTGATCTAGAAATGTGTGTTGTTGGGTGAGTAGATGTGATTCTAGGGTGAAGGAATGATTGTAAGCCTTGGACTATGATTTTATTGACTTACATGTTAGCTTAGGATGAATTTGTGTTCAATACCCTATCTCAGTTTAGGATCTCGGCCTGTTCTTCATCTCATTTCGGCCGAGATATGTATGATCCACCCGAGATTGTGAGTTGTTGGTCTATTATTGATGAATCTTGATGTTAGGATGTAGATGTGTTGAAATCCTAGTGTTTGTTGTGTCTAATCTAGCCTAGGGTGACATTTGCTAGCAACCTTTTAGAGGAATGAGACTTACCCGGTAATTTCCTCCCTTAGATATAGATGATGACAAACTCTAGTCAGTAGTGAGCCTCAACAGCCGCTATTGGATTAAGTGTGCTACGATTATTGCCTAAGACCTACCTTTTCCGAGACTTACCCAGTAAGGAGGGGTTGACCCTTAGGTAGTGTCCGGTTTGTGTAGATTTCCCGTCCTTATGTTCCTTGAGACTTACCCGGTAATAGGACCTTAAGTTCGAGACTAGTGGAGCATGAGACTTACCCGGTAATTGCTCCCATTAGAGAAACACCCAACTCCGAACAACCGTAACCTTTCCTTTGGTATTTTGATTGCATGAGTCCATTGGCATAATTGGAATTCCGAATCTCTAGAATTCGCATTTCTTACCTCTTATCTCCTATCTTTGTGTTTGTGTGTTAGTTAGTTGTTTGCTTGTTTGTTTGCATATATCTTGTGATCCTTGTTTGATCACCCAAAACAACCAAAAATATTGTGTTTTGCATTTCTTTATTCTTTCTCATCTCTTAATTTAGATATACACTATCTTTGATCATTGAGTGGCTTAATTTCACCTCAGTCCTTGTGTTCGACCTCGGAATACTTTCATTCCTACAAAACGATCCGTACATTGCGGGTTTCACTAGGTAGTTTAGGATTTTAGATCGAGTTTATAAATGTAAAGCTTTTTGAGCTATTTCCTAGCGCTACCAAGTTTTTGGTGCCGTTGATGGGGATTAGGTCTAGATTGAGTCATTTGATTTTGATTGTTTATAATGTATATCTTTCTTGTTACTTGTGATCTTGTGTTGTTTTTGTCATTAACTTTTCATGTTTGCCATGGATGGATTGTACTTCCAAGACGACCTTGACAACATGGAGTATGAGGGATGGATGGAAAGCCAACATTCGAGGACCTCTCTACGATGAGTTTGAGTATTGGGAGGAGTTTAATGCCTATCATGAGTCCCATGATCAAGCTCACATGACTATTATGCCTCATGAGGAACCTCACCATCAACCTCATGAAACTCGATTGGAATCAATGCTAGAAATGCTGAGGAAGATGGATGATCTAGAGAGTACCCTTACTTCCCTTTCGAGTGCCCACATGGTTCTGGAAGCGGAAGTGTTACGACAAGAGGAGGTTCACCATGAGGAGATCCAAGAATTTCCCGATTCAACCATGATCATTAGAGAAATTCAAGAAGATTTGGATCATGCTTGGGAGCAAGTGAGGCTAAAGGATTTGGCCTTGGAGGATGAAAGAAGATTGGCTTTCGAGAGAGAAGAACAAATGAGGAGGGTGATTGAAGAGATTAGGCTTGTTCTTTTGCAAGGGGAGCCTACCCTTTTTCAAACTTCATCTCCATCTCCTTCCCCATTGAAGGAGTACAATGAAGGAATCTCAGCCCCGGACATCCTTGCCACAATCCAGGAACCAAACTTGAGGAGCTCTCGGTGGAAACATACCAAAACGTGAGCCATCTCGGTACAAACATGTTCATTTCGGCCGAGATGCTCCATAAGCGAACCGAGGTGCATCCAACTGAAACTCACCTCGGTCCTCATCTCGGTCTGATCACCCGAGGTGCCCATCCGAGGTCTTGTAGAGGCATTCCCAAGCCCAATTCAGCTCCTTTTGATCCTTTCTTCCTTGCCTGGAGTTCACACAAAGGTTGGAGTCCCTTTCCTAAGGAGTCTCCCATGTTAAATGAAGGAGGCAAGTATGGAGGATCCATGATGGTTGTGAAGAACTTCAATGAAAATATCTTTCCAAGAGTCGGCTTTTTCGGATCATAGAGAATGAGCATGGCAAGCATTTCATCTGTGAGACCTCGGAGTACCAATTATCTAAGTATGGAGTCACCCCTATGGTTGCAACTCCATACTATCATCAAAGAAGCGGTGATAAAGGATTCCACTACTCACCGGTAAAGAGAGAACTTAAAGCTTGTTTGGGCATCAAGTGGCCCGTGCTTGTCATCATGGATGCTGGAGAAAGATGGTTGCTTGGACTCCTTAAGCAAACCATGGTATTTGACGTGGATTGACGCATTCATGGAGTTTGGTCAAGCTAATGACCTAAAAGAAGCGCTTCGTGGGAGGCAACCCAAGGGTAAAAACTCTTTTCCTTTTCTTTTACATTTTTGCTTTTGTTTTTGTTTTTGTTTTTGCGTGTTTTTGTATGTTTTGTGTTTTGTGTTGTGAGTCTAGGTAATAAGGAAGCCTTGCAAGCAAGTTGTTGATGATGATGATGATCCCGCTTTCAGCCATGGGTGGAGCGGACATGAGACTTGGATGGCTTAAGGTGCCTTTGTTGGATGGAAGAGCTCCTATCTCGCTTACACCTTGGCGCGGGTCCCGATGCTGGAACGATCACATGAGCTCTCCGCCACGCTTGATCGATCTTCTGTACCACTACTCCACATAAGTCACCAAAATACCGGAGCACTGTATTTTACATTGTGAGAACTTCTTTCACTCTTCTTTACTTGATTTGCACAATGGAACATTGTGATTTTAAGTATGGGGTGGGGTTTTCATGATCCTTAACATGGAATGCTCGCATCTAGGATAGTTTCAATTTTATTGTCACACGTTTCTTATCATATTTTGAATTGTATATACATATATCAAAATTTCCAAAAAAAATCAAAAATTTTATAAATTTTCGTGCTTCTAAGTTTGGATGTGATCCTTATGATGATTGTTGTTTTGTGGATTGGCTTTGGATGGCCCTGTGTGTTGAATGGATTTATTAATATGTGGACTTGAAATATTTCTCTTGAATCTCATGTATGAATTGTGATTATGATTTTTGTCTTGATTGGATTGAGAACCGATAGTCGAAATTACATGCTAGTTCTTGCACATCATCTAGGAATGATTAAGGCAATTCATCTCTCTTCTTCTCATCTTGATCATGTTGTTTGAGCACCTCACTTGATATGAAATTTGACCTCTTTTGACCCATCTGGGAATAGGAGCATGTTAGTGTGATGACTGTGTGAAAAGCAAGTATGGGGTGATGAAGTTGGTGTATAAATGTTGTGAATGAAGTTGTTGAAAATGTGTTCTGAAAAGTGTAGAAAAAAATAATGTTTGGGGACTTTGATTTTGATGACGAGTAACTCGACACCATTCACATAATCGGGTGTTTGTGTTTTGCCAAAGTCGGATAAACCGAATGTCCTAACGAGCCTTGGTATGTGTGCCCGGTGTGAGGCACCTCGGAAAAATCCCGAGGTCCTCTAATCACCAAGGTTTAGGCTTTTTTATACCAATGCCATTGTCTCAAAAATAAGTGAATAAAAAGAAAAGAAAAGAAAAATAAAAGAAGAAAATGAATGAGAAAATTACACTTTGGTGGATGATGAAAAAATGTGAGGTTGTGGTTCTTTGTTCCTATCCCGGATTTGCACCACATGACCTTAGAAAATTCCCACCCTATCATCACGTTTCTTGGCCTCTTCTTTCATAAGTCCTTAAGACCTATTTGTTTATGTGTTTGACTTAGTGATCTAGACTTGACATTCTCATGATCATCTTGACTTTACACTTCTAATTCTAAAGATCTATCATAAGACCCTACAAATTCATAAGCAAGGATACGCTCCTAGACTCCAAGATACAATAACTCATCAAGCACATGCAAGGATACCATACCAGCCCACTCTCCTACAAGGTCAACTAAACAATCATGCTAGAATACCACTAGCCTTGGAGGTACAACAAGGTCAACACACTCAAGTTCATCATAAGTCAACATCCAAGCCTCTAAGGTCTCCTAAGATTCACAACCACTAGGTGGCTTTCACAAGACTATCTTAGGTCCCACCTAGGCATGATATTACCATGAATCAACTCTAATATGAAGGAAGGAAAGGTAAAG
Source organism: Fagopyrum homotropicum (assembly GCA_033239125.1). Classification (NCBI taxonomy): domain Eukaryota; kingdom Viridiplantae; phylum Streptophyta; class Magnoliopsida; order Caryophyllales; family Polygonaceae; genus Fagopyrum; species Fagopyrum homotropicum. The sequence continues at coordinate 70,549,170 of BSWB01000005.1, forward strand.
ACAGGAGAAAAAGGGCCTACTATTGAAGAAACGCAGCCGCAGACTCAGTAGGCGCGATTGCGGAAGGATGCTAACCGCCCCTACGGATCCCTAGCGCCGCCCCTGCGGCTGGATTTGCAGCCCCCGTGGCTCACTGGACCGCCCCTGCGGCTCTGTGATTGAACCGCCCCCGCGGCTTTGTGGAGGCGCCCCGCAGTCGAACTCTAGAAACGGCGATTTCCTCGGTTCTTCGAGTGTACAACTGATCTTCTATGGCTTCCTCCTATGGCTGGGTCTTCTAAAAAATTCTTCCACAAGATCAAAACTCTCCTCCACATCCTAAGCAAGCTAGTTACACATGCAACCAAAAGAATACCATCTAAGAGTCTTCCTCTAAAGCTCCATCCACAATAATGGAGGGAAGAGAAGAAGAGAGGGGAAAGTAACAAGGAAGAAGAAGGAAGGGAGACGAAGGAATACCTGCTCACCTTGATCTGCACAACCTCCTTTGCTGGACAACTCACAAGCAAGAACACCAAAAGTGAAGGAAGTGAGGAGAGAAAGAAAAGGAGAAAGAGGGAAAGAAGTTACGTGAACGAGTGGAAGGGGGAAAAGATGGGAAAGCTGCTCTTCTAGAAAATCAAAGTGTCAAGTAGCCCCCAAAGGTCACTATACACCATAGAACGAGGGGTCACACGTTAAAAGAGGGGATCAAAAGGTCTGCAAGGAAACGGGATTAAAATCCCGTCACTCAGCACGCCACGTCTTAGGGAAGACTGAGCCGCACTGACGGGAAGCAGCGACCGCGCCTCTCCCAGGCCACAGGGGCGGTGGCTACTACTAAGGGTTACTAAACCGCTCACCTACCGGAACTATAAATTCCGGGCGTTACAACAGATCCTTCTAAAAACAAGTTTCGTCCCAAAACTTGCTAAACATGGAACTCTTGGTCATACACTTTTTGGTAACCGCTCAGAAAACATAGACGTGCCAACTAACGGCCATCTAATCCCAAGTTGGCACGCGTGTGTGCAGATTGGGGGCAAGTATAGTCAGACCACCTTACTTTGGTGGAGTTTTCTTTATAATAAGAGTTGCACGCGTCGATTGCGATGGCACCGTACAAGACATTGTATGGGCGAGATGCCGTACTCCGTTATGTTGGGACGAGTCAGGGAGTTCTAGCGTTGTAGCTCAAAAGCAGGTACAAGAAGACATGGCTATGGTTTCTTTGATCCAAGAGTGGATGCTGGCTGCACAAGAGCCGCCAGAGGTCGTATACGGATAGAGGCGTATGCCTCTAGAGTTCAGAGTGGGAGCGTAGGTCTGGTTGACGGTATCACCGACGTAGGGCGTCAGGCGTTTCGGAATTAAGGTCAAGTTGACCCTCCGATATCTCGGACCATTCGAGATCTTGGAGAGAGTCGGAGAGGTGGCGTATGTGTTAGCATTCCCACCGAGGTTGGATGGTATTCACCCGGTGTTTCATGTATCTCAGCTGAGAGAGTACATCTATGACCCGAGGCACATCACCAGTCACGAGGTTCTAATGGTCGAGCCGGACCACACATTTGCTGAGCATCCGGTAGCAGTTTTGGAGCGTAGTACGAGACGCCTTCGGTCGAAGGACATACCGATGATGAGGGTACAATGGTCAAGACGAGGATCCGACAAGGTTACATGGGAGACGGAGGATAGTGTCCGGAGGAATTATCTAGAGTTTTACGCGGATCTAATGGCGTATATAGGACCGTCGGGTTAATCTTGAGATCTTTCCATGACTATGCTTATGTGATTGTGTGATGTTATATGCTATATGTGTTTCTTGTGAGTATTTGTGTATGCCTTGCGAGGTCTTTATGTGTGGACGTGAGTAGGCTTTTGATTAGAGGGCCGTTAGTTGGCACATTTATGTTTTGTGAGCGGTTACCGAGGAGTGTTGAACCGAGAGTTCCACGTTTAACAAGTTTCAAGACGAAACCTGTTTTAAGGGAGATATTTTGTAACGCCCGGAATTTGTAGTTTCGGTATGTGAGCGGTTTAGTAACCCTTAATAGCAGCCACCGCCCCTGCGGCCTAGGAGAGGCGAGGTCGCGGCTTCCCACGGGTGTGACTTAGTCTTCCCGTAGGCGCGATGTGCTGAGTGACGGGATTTTAATCCCATTTCCTTGCCGACCTTTCGTTCCCCACTTTTAACGTGTGACCCCTCGTTTTATGGCGTAGAGTGACATTTTTGGGGCTGCTTGACCCTTTTATTCCCTCGAAGAGCAGCTTTCCCCACTTTTCCCCCTTTCACTCTATCACTCAACTTCTTTCCCTCTTCTCTTTTTCTTCCACTCTTTTCTCCCTTCTCTTTTGGTGTACTTGTTTGTGAGTTGTCCAACAAAGGAGGTTGTGAGATCCAGCTGAGTAGGTATTTCTTCTTCTCCCTTTCTTCTTCTTCCTTGTTCGTTTCCCCTCTCTTCTTCTTTTCCCTACATTGTTGTGGATGAAGCTTTGGAGAAAGACTCTTGGATGGTTTTCTTTTGGTTGCATGTGTGCCTAACTTTCTTAGGACGTGGAGGAGGGTTTTAACTTGTGGAATATGTTTTGAGACGACCAAACCAGAGGAGGAAGCCATAGAAGCTCAGTTGGACAATCGAAGAACCGAGGAAATCACTGTTTCTGGAGTTTGACCGCGGGGGCGCCTGCACAAAGCCGTGGGGGCGGTTCCAGCACAGAGCCGTGGGGGCGGCCAATCCAGGCGTAGGGGCGGCACTTGTAACACCTCAAATCCGCTGGACTCGGTGGGTGCTATTGGGATAAAATCTCATAATGGATCTAGACCTTAGCGTGACAACAAGTTCAGTGGATCTTACAACAAGACACATATAGATTAAAACCAAATACATAAAACTGTACAATGTATACATCGAAAGGTTTATAAAATCGTAGCCGAGTACAAAACAGTATCAACATATCCATACAAGGATAAAACAACCCAAAACCCTCGCATATCCTAGTGTACAAACCCCTCGGTTGATCACCCTATGTGGCTCACTCTGCAGTCTTCCTAACCTTCAGATCAACTACAACACGGTATATAACCGTTAGCTAACAAAAATGAATAATAATGAAGTAATAGCACATACACATGTCTACACATCACAATATGCAATGCTACACACACATCCGTTTATTATCTTTACGTAAGTTATTCCATTAATTCAACTTCTTTTATGACACGAGGAGCCTAAAGAACCTCGCCTCTTCCCCCTTAAACTCAGGTTTTGTGTGGGGATCTACGTCCCCTTTGAGCTACTGCCTTCCAAGAACCTTCTCCACTCTCGAAGAGCTTTGACTGGTTGTCACCGCCCGGTTATAATGCACTTGGCCTAATTAAGTAAATAGGGTCGTCATCCTAGTCTGGTCTAGGTTTTTAATGCAACAATCATATGCACACATACACCACCATCACAAACACTCAAATCCACAACTGCTCACTAAGTAAGTCCTATGGACATACCTCAAATACTCGTAATCCTGTACCACGTTACTGGTTCCCCTTGAGTAAACGATCAACGCCTGCATAAGCAAGTCATTCACAATATCAAACACTGCAAGGTTTAGGAGACGCGTCTCCTACACCTCATAACCATAACATCTCTATAAATCAAATCTAACCTCAAATCCTCAACATATATACAAGTGGATAAAGGCATATACCCACCATACATCTCAACAAGCTCATCAACAACCATACTAGCCTAGTCAAAAACTAAAGCCAAGGTCAAAGGAAAGGAAGGAAGGAAACATGCCAACTAGGTACGTCATGGACACGCACTGGCGGAAGCAAAAGACGTAAGGGCGTTGCACTAGGGAGGCGCAGAGGCGGACCAACTCTGGCGCAGGAGCAGCTCAACCTAGGCGCTGGGGCGGCTCCACTGAGGCGCAAGGGCGGCTGGTGTGCAGAGGGTTAATCTTCGACTTCTCTTCGATCCTTCACTTGCTCTTCTTCACCTCTTCATCAACTAGCAACCAAACATACACATATGTATACATGTATGAGCATAAAAATGTCCAAGAAAGGTCCACACAATCCTAAGCTTGTGAATCCTAAGCTTAAGAGGAAGAAAGGAAGAATGGAAGAAATAAAGAAAGAAGAAGAAGAAGAAGAAGAAGAAGAAGAAGAAGAAGTGTTCGCTCCAAATGGTGTGTGCAAGCTTTAAATTTATAACCCAAGAAGTATGCTTAAAACAAGGATGCGAACCCGCAGTGTACGGATCAATTATAATAAAAGCAAGAATTCCAGGGTGTCGATCTCAGGGACTTAGGTGAAACAACGCAAGTATAGGTTGTCAATATTGCAACTAACCACAAAAAGCGATTAAAACAATCAAAGATGATAATAAGGTCAATTAAAGGAAATATGCAAATTCTAGCGATTAAAGCATCCACTTGTGGTTCCAACTCAAGATCTCAAGATAAGCGGACAAAGCTGAGATTTTGCAAAGGGAAGGTCTTACTAAAGAGGAATAGATCACCGGGTAAGTCTCACTACTCACAATCCCAAGCCAAAGAACCTATCACCAGGTAAGTCTCAAGGTACTAAGGAAAGGAATTATAATCTCAAACCAACACTCCAACTAAGGGAATAGAATTAACCTTTACTGGGTAAGTCTCAGGTTAACTCACAAAGATGGGATGAAGGCACACTCAAACCCCAATAAAGGATAAACCTTTATTACCTAAACTTATGATCATGGGTAAACAAAGAAAGGAATTACCGGGTAAGTCTCATCCTAAGCTTGCATTGAACCGGAAAAGGTGTAATAAGAATAGGATTTGGCCAACTCTAACACTTAACTCTCAGTTTCGGATCAGATAAGGTCACCTCGGTCAGTCAAGTTCCACCCCGGCCGAGATGTTCATCGACTGAACGAGATGTTCTAGGGTTAAGGATAAAGACTCGAGCTTTCAGGGTCCTACTGGGATTAAGATCATTCTATCATCGTTTTCCCACAACTTTCAGCCAATCACCCTAGAATCGCACAAAGAAATTAGCCACTCATCATCATGAAACCAATAATGAAATATATGGGAAGAGAATGAATATTTGAACACAAAAACCTTAAGAACATGATTTCAATAACTGAATCAAATATCAAACAAATCAGCGTTCCTCAATCACAAATCACACAAAGACAACAAACCAAAGGGAATCTAAGAAAGTCTTACAAATCCCCTTAAAAGCTATGAACTTCCTTCCTTCAATCTTCAAACTTCCTTCCAAGCTTCCTTCAAAACTCTAAAAAAACCCGTTAATTGTTGGATGCTCTCAGCCTCTAAGCATGCCTCAACTTGTGGAAAATCCAACCCTTTATATAGGAGAATTATCTTCCAAAGATAAAATATCTTAAAAAGATAATTTCCTAATAAAATATATCCATATCTCTAAAATAGATCTCCCAAATATATGATCTTCTTTCCAGAAATCCAGCCCAAAATATAAGATCTCTCCTTCCAAAAATAAAAGATCTCAGCCAAATATAATATATCTCGCCGCGTCAAGGTATTCGCCTCGGTCGGGGTGCTCCTCTAGATCACCTCGGTCGAGGTGACTCTGCGGTCAACCGAGGTGACTCTCAGCTGAAGGTGAAATCTCTCAATTCTGGATCAAAGTAAATGTTCTTTGTTAATTCCATGCTTCCTGAGCTCTTCTTTAAGCTCTTGAATGTAGCTCCAATGACTCCTTTGCTCCTTTGCTCCATTTTGATGCAAAACGTGCCATTTTAACTACGATTACAACGAAACTTGGTGCAGACCTCGATTCCCGCAAAGGTAGATGAAACGACAATATAATCACATAATATACATTCAAACATGCAGATTATTGAAGATAAAATGTCTAAACAAGTCCCACAATATAGACTATAATACATGCTATCAAAATACCCCATACTTGTCCCTTGTTTGTCCCCAAGCAAGTTCCAAATCTTAAGTACAAGATAGAATTGATTATAAGTCATAAAGATCAATGAAAAGTATTTCAAAACATTTTAATGGTGTGCTCTACTCATAGATCACTCTAAGAGAACGCTTCATGGTGTTTAAAATCAAAATATGATCAAAAAATTTTACAGATATAAGAAAGTTGTTCATCTTTGCATAAAATCTTAGAATGCATAATAAATCATAGTTATCGAAATTAATCATGCATAATCCAGTTTAAACAACCAAGTCAATCAACAAGCTCGAGGTCTCAAGGGCTTTTCAAGAGAAGGTCAAAAAACGTGTGAGAGTGGGATGTATATAGGGAATGTGGTGCTAGAATCCGGGAAAAGGATCTTCACTTCACTTGCTTTGAATTTCAACATCTTCCACCAATAAGCTTTGCTTATTTACTTTTTACTTTACTTATTGGGATGCATGGACAGAGGAGCACAATAACCGCAGCCTAGGAGATCAGCAATCATCAATTTCTCGAGATGCCTCAAACCATTGATGCACATACCATGACCCGTTAGGAATATCGCTCAATCCGACTTTGTCAAGACACAAACACCCGGCTATGTGAATGGTGCCGAGTTACTCATCATCATGATTGACTTCCCCAAACCTATTTGTTTCTTTCTAAACTTCCAGCCAACATCTCATCTTTTCTTTCACTTGCTTTTCACTTGCTTGCTTCCAAATTCCCGGATAGGTAAAGGGAGGCAAATATGTATATGAGGGCTAAGCATGATCAAGAAGAAGAAGAAGAGAAGAGAATAAATTGCCTTAATCATCCCAGGAAGAAAGTGAGAGAACTTATCATGTGGTGTCAACCTTCAAATTCAACATAATTTGGATAAAAACAAAGTATTAAACATGCCACAAATTTCAAACAAAGCATTTAGCAACTTAAACATATCATAAAACCTTTCAAACATATAAAGATTTCAAAACCAGTCCGCATACAAAATCTTCACTGAAGTCATATCCAAATAAGAAGCACAAAATCGTTTCGACAACTGTCTTAGTTAAACCGCCTCGTTCGAGATTTTCTAAGTCAACCGAGGTGCTCCACCTCGATTGGTCAGAGTCACTTCGGTCGAGGTTACAAAATTTTTTTTCTTAACTTGTTTTTGACGTTTTTCTCAATCAAATAACTTGTATGTATGCATGTAGTCTCACATAAACACATAAAGCATAAATAAGACAATAATATCCAAATGGAGTCATACAAGCATACACACAATGTCAAATTATACATCCAAATACCCCATACTTGAGACACATTGTCCCAATGGGTCAAAATAACTCTGAAAGAAAGTACTCACCGGACATAGGCTGAGGTGCATAATAAATAAATAAAAGAAATCCCTGCAAGCTCTAGTCCTGATCTGCTGGTGGTGTGGATATGGCACGTACGGATGCTGGGAATGATCAAAAGGGTAGCCCATAGTGTGTTGGAACTGTATCTCCAACATCCGGCGCTGGTAGTGTTGGCTCTCCCTCATCTCTAACATGTCCAAGGATAGGGCGGCGTAAGAGTCGATCATCTGATCCGTCAGCTCGTCTATCCTTCTGTGAGCTACGGGATCCCGCTGTCTGCGGACTCTGCGCCTGGCAGGACGTGATGGTGGTGCAGCTGCCTCCTCCTCAGTCTCCTCGTCGTCCAGATCGACGACTGGTATACTGGGACCGGCTGTGCTTGTCCCTGTCTCTATGGCAGCGCCACCATCATCCTCCTCATCCTCCTCCTGTGCCTGGGCTATTGCTTCTCTAGCGTCCTCAATGTAAGGGATCCATGTAGTGGACCAGTACTGAGGATCATAGACAGAAAACTGAGACGACCACCTAATACCTTGAGGGACAGTCTGCTCCCAAGGCATCGCCACATATGGCGTAGTGAGTCCACGAGGAACTAGAATCCTCCTGGTGATCATCTCCTGCAGCCCCAGCGGCTTTGCAGCCGCCACTAGTGTACATGCACTCAAATCCAACCCCATCACAGTAGCTATGTGAGTCACTAAACCGCCACAACAAATGTCCCCCTTCGCCTTAGCCTTGATTCGGTGCAGATCCTCAGCTAGCATCGCACCAAAATTAGGCACACCCCCTGTCACCATGCAAAATAAGCTCAAAAGCTCCCCCTGTCTAACCTTCTGGGGCGTCTCAATACGCGCTAGAAGTGTCTCGCTGAATATACGGTGGGCGAGTCTGAAAGCGAGGTGGAAGATAATCCTCTCCTTGGAGTCTCCAGGTCTCCACCTATCAGCATGATCAACTACATGAGCTATCTGTCCCTAGAACTGTCGAGCTACAGCTCGAGAGGGGAAATTGGGAACTATGGGGGTCGGGTAGCCGAAAACGTCTCTCCACTGATCCATCGGTACTAAATAATTCCGGTACAGTAACCGGTACTTGATGGCCCTCTCCTCGGGCAGGTGAGTCACAGAACTCACAAACTCCAGTGTAGGCTCCAGGTAGGTTGGAGCTCTGATCTCCATGAAATGCTCTAGCCCAACCATCGAGACCATCCATCACAAATCCTCCGCAACATATAAACAGTCAAAAAAGGAAATGTCTAAAAACCGCGGCGCAATCACAGGGCGCGTACAGATGCGGTCGTAATCAGCATGGTGACGCTCATGTATCATCGGTATGGAGGGTCGAGAAGAAGAAAAAGAAGGGGATGATCTATCTCTCAGGACAATCTAGCGATCTGACCTAGAACTCATTTTCTCTTTCCTGTCTGACAGTTCACCTCGGTTGCTTGTCAGATCTCAAGAATCACCTCGGCCGAGGCGTAGTTGACTAGACCGAGGTGCGAAGCTGTTCGATTCCAACTCTCAGAATTTCAGTTCTTTTCCCCCGATTTCACTACATATTGTTCCTAAGGGGTACTTAATCCTTTTCCGACAAAAATCTATGGTAACCAAAGCCACTAAATTCCAAAATCAGCTAGAATAGAGAAGTTAGGGTTTTCGAACGTTTACCCCGGATTCGGTTGATTCGAGGCATTTTTGTTGCAGATTCTCGCTTGCAAACTGTTCCTCTAGACTTTCCTTGCAGAATAGAAGCAAGAATCGTCGAAAATGGTCGAGAAACGAAGAAAACAAGATTAGGGCGCACCGCGGTTGAGGGGGAAGATGGGAGGGAAAGAGGAAAAACTGTTCCCCTTTTATACCCCTCGCCGATTCTGCTGTCACCTCGGTCAAGGTGGTCCCGACTGGACCGAGGTGTCTGGACCGAGGTGCTTTGTTGTCAGCCCTAATCACCTCGGTTGGCCAAGAATATCTCGGTCGAGGTGCTGTGACTGCAACCGAGATGTATCTCAGTCAAACTTCGTCTTCTCAATTTCTCAAACTTTTGTCCTTCCAGTGTTGCTCCTGGGTTTTATTCCTTCCTTATAAAGTACTTGGTTTCTGTCTAGGGCACCAAAAACAAAGAAAAGCAAAGCAAAAGCAAACTATCTTGAGTTAGACTAGAAAAAGGGAAAAAGAAAGCAATACCTTGGGTTGCCTCCCAAGACGCGGTTGGTTTAAGGTCGCTAGCTGGACCGTACGGTATCCCTAAATATGTTGGAACGTATCCTCACCTTATACTTGACCTTCATTATGGGGTGAGATAAAGAAGTCTATCAAACGTTCCAGCAAATGCAAGTGCTCATCGGGGAATGAATCATCTATGGGTGGTTCGTCTTTCTCGCATGAAGAGGGAGGTAGCCGGCTGAGGTGATCCGTAACAGAATTTTCGGATCCCTTCTTATCGGGGATCTCTAGGTCAAACTCTTGAAGAAAGAGAATCCATCGAATAAGACGTGGCTTAGCATCCTTCTTAGCAAGCAAGTAATGATAGCTGCATGGTCAGTGTAAACAATAACTTTCGCTCCTACTAAGTAAGAACGAAATTTCTCAAAAGCATATACAACCGCCAATAGCTCCTTTTCGGTGGTGGCGTAGTTATGCTGGGCTTCGTCTAGCGTCTTGCTAGCATAGTAAATGGCGGTGGTCCGGCCATCCTTCTTTTGTCCAAGCACCGCTCCTACCGCCACATCACTCGCATCACACATGATCTCAAAGGGAAAGGTCCAATCCGGAGGTTGGATAATGGGAGCGGAGATTAACGCTTCCTTAATCCTATAAAACGCATCAAGACATTCTTGCGAAAACTCAAAAACAACATCCTTATTCAAGAGTTTAGTCAGTGGTTTAGAAATCTTCGAGAAATCCTTGATGAACCTCCTATAAAAACCTGCATGCCCGAGAAAGCTCCGCACACCCTTAACAAAACAAGGGGGAGGAAGTTTCTCAATAGTCTCGATCTTAGCTCGATCGACCTCAATACCTCTGTTGGAAACGAGGTGTCCTAGTACAATGCCTTCATTAACCATAAAATGACACTTCACCCAATTTAGAACGAGATTAGTGTCTTCACATCTTTGTAGAACTAGAGAAAGGTTAGATAGGAAATCATCAAAAGAGGACGCATATACTGAAAAATCATCCATAAATACCTCCATGATCTCCTCTATATACTCGGAAAAGATAGCCATCATGCATCGTTGGAAGGTAGCGGGTGCATTACACAATACAAATGGCATCCTGCTATAAGCGAATGTCTCTCATGGACAAGTGAAAGTGGTCTTCTCTCGATCATCCGGATGGATAGGAATCTGAAAGAAGCCACGATAACCATCTAAATAGCAAAAATATGAATGTTGGGCTAACCATTCGAGCATTTGATCGATGAAGGGAAGTGGAAAGTGGTCCTTCCGAGTGGCCACGTTCAGCTTCCTATAATTGATGCACACCCTCCAGCCCATGACGGTTCTAGTTAGGATCAACTCGTTGTTCTTATTCGTCACAACGGTCATCCCTCCTTTCTTCGGAACTACATGCACTGGGCTCACCCACTTGCTATCCGAGATAGGAAATATGATACCTGCATCCAACAACTTAAGAATTTCTTTCTTCACAACCTCTTTCATTATCGGATTTAACCGTCTTTGAGGTTCCCGTGAAGTCTTATGATCGTCCTCCGTTAGTATTCTATGCATGCAGAAAGAGGGCTTAATACCAATAAGATCATCAATAGTATAACCCAAACCTTTTGATGCTTTCTCAGGACATGCATTAGTTTAGGAAATATGATACCTACATCCAACAACTTTTGATGCTTTCTGAGGGGGATCCTTGCTTCCTCCTTCTAGTGGAGTAGACTTAGATCGAAGAACTAGACTTTCAAAAGTCTCAATTGACATCATCTCGCTTTCGACCTCGGTCGAGGTCCAAAGAGGGTGACCGAGATGTTCTTCAGTCAAGAACACCTCGCTTGGTCCAGAAAGTGCCTCGGTCGAGGTACTGCAACTGGGAGCGAAACTGGAGATCTTCTTCTCCTGGATTAGTTTTTCAATCTTAGCTCCTGTATCTTCTTCCAGTGCTTTTATGCTCCGTATACCTGCATCGCAAGAAGCATCTATACCTTCCTCCATTAAGCTAAAACTAATAACTTTTTCAAGAGGGTAATTAATAAGGATAGAGCTCACCAATTCTCTTGATTCCTCTTCATCATAGATGTTGAAGATATCATCCTCTAGCGGCCCTCTTTTCATTGCAGCAAGCAATGCGAACTCTACTTGATCACCGCCAATGTTGAATTGCAACTTGGCGTTCTTACAATCTACATTGCAACCCGAAGTTGCTAAAAATGGTCTCCCGAGAATGATAGGAACAGGATAATCTATGGGAATATCAAGAACAACAAAGTCTATAGGTAAATAGAAGTTACCTAGCTTAACCGGGACGTCTTCCAAAATGCCCACGGGATGGTTAATGGAGCAGTCCGCCATGTATAATCTTATCTTCACCGGATTGGGCTCTCCAAGTCCGATCTTCACACATAGCTCCAGCGGGATGATGCTCACGTTGGCTCCTAGATCACACAATGCCTCACAAGTGACATCCCCAACTTGAATGGGAATGTAAAATGAGCCGGGATCTCTTAACTTAGGTGGCATCTTTTCCTTCATGATTTGAATGAGCTCCGAGGATTTAGATGTCATTCGTACTTCACCAAAGTCTTCCAGCTTCCTCTTCCTTGATAGAATCTCTTTTAAGAACTTCCCATAGGCGGGCATCCCTAGAATAGCATCAAAGAAAGGGATATTAATATGCAATCTATTCATCAAGTCAAGGAACTTACCAAAATGCTTGTCTAGATGTGCTCTGGCCCTTGACTGGGGGAATGGAAGTGTTCGTTTATATCCAGGAGGTGGGACATAAATTTCAGTTTTCTCCTCCGCTTTCTGAGGCTCCACCTCGGATGGTACCTCGGCAGAAGTGTTCTTCGTCTGTACTTGGACCGAGGTGTTCTTCACTGGCATCGACCGAGGCACTGGATCTGCAGTTTTCAGGTCACTTCTCGTCGTCATTGCCATGATATGTCCCTTGGGGTTCCTCTCTGTCCTTGCTGGGAGCTTCCCTGGGTCCCTTGGCGCTTCATTCGCCTTATTAAAGATTTGTTGTTCTAAGGCTTTTTGTGCCTTCGAAAATGAAGTCTTGGACGTCTCCATAGCACTGAGCTTGATCAAGGTAGCCTCCAACACTGCATCTTTCTTCTCTGGCTGGACGAGCTTGATCCAGGCTCCTGGCTATTCAATGGAGTAGGAGAAGAAGAAGAAGAGAGGAAGGGGTTAGAAGAATTATTTGAATTGGAGTTAGAGTAAGGGTTACCCGAATTTTGATTGTGATTGTTGGGCCTCCAATTGTTGTTGTTGGACCCTCTATTGTTGTTGTAGTTGTTGTTCTGGGAACCACTGTTGTAGTTGTTGTTCCGGGAACCATTATTGTTCCTTGAGCCTTGATATCCTTCCTCTTCTTTCTTGTTGTGAGCAACCAAAAGATCCTTCAATTGCTTCACATCATTCTTGAGGGAGGTGAGTTGATTATCATTTGATGGAGCTTCTTAGAAATTAACTCTCTTAAGTCCATTTTCGGCTCCTTGGTGCGAGTACTTCTCCATGTGCAAAGCTTGTTTCTCAATGAACTCCCAAGCTTCATCAATCGGCATGTCCATGAATTCACCGGCGGATAGTAGTTGAAGGCTTAATTGGGTAGCTCCGTCCAATCCCTTGAAGTAAATCTCCAATAACTCTATCTTTGGAATCCCATGATGTGGGCAATCAAAAAGAACATCTTTAAATCTTTCCCATGACTTGGACAAACTCTCCTTGTACTTCATGATGAATGCATTCATCTTCCCTCTCATTTCAGCAGTTTTGGAGGGGGGAAAGAATTTTGTCAAGAACTCCGTCGTCATCTCCTCCCAAGTGTTGATCTTTCCGGGAGGAAGAGACTGGTACCAAGTAAGTGCCCTGTCTTTCAAAGAAAAGTAAAAAGGCCTTAACTTGTAATTATTATTTTCCACTGTTGAAGGCTTCAAGGTCTCCATCAAAATCTCATAGTTTTGTAAATGTTGATGCGGAGACTCCCTTTCTAAACCTCCAAACTGGCATTGGCGGATCAAGGAAAGAACTTGCGGTCGAAGTTCATAATCATGCTCCGCTGGATCTCCTATGTTGACTCCTGGACGCCTCACTTGCTGGTTTGGGTCCATATTCTGTCCTAGGGTCTGTGGAAAACCTGCAAAAAGAACATCTCGGAGTGGCATCCGAGGTGGAAGTATCTCGGCCGCGGCAACTGGAGCGGGGTCCTTCCTCGGTCGAGGGTCTAGTCGAGGCAAAATCTGAGCTCATAACTCAGCCATATCTGCGGCAACTGGAGCGGGGTCCTTCCTCGGTCGAGGGTCTAGTCGAGGCAAAATCTGAGCTCGTAACTCAGCCATATCTGCTGCAATCTCTACAGCGCTGGTGCGATTTTCCTCCCTTTCACGCTGCAACTCCTCCCTATTGAGGTGCAGTTGTTCCATTGCCTCATTCAACTCGGCCTCAAGATCACGTCGTCTCGATTGGCCATTTTTGCTTTTCTCAAGCGTCTCTTATATGTCTTTTCTGGTTCGGGATCGTAAGGAACGATTTCCTTCCCAGCACGGGTTCTTCGCATAAACCTAAAAAGAAGAACCTGCGAAAGTCACTGAAGTAGAGTGGTTAGTAACAACAGGGGCAATAGTCCCGAAAGACAACCGTAACCGGCTCGGTCCCCGGCAACGGCGCCAAAAACTTGTTCGCTCCAAATGGTGTGTGCAAGCTTTAAATTTATAACCCAAGAAGTATGCTTAAAAGAAGGATGTGAACCCGCAGTGTACGGATCAATTATAGTAAAAGCAAAAATTCCAGGGTGTCGATCTCAAGGACTTAGTTGAAACAAAGCAAATATAGGTTGTCAATATTGCAACTAACCACAAAAGCGATTCAAACAATCAAAGATGATAATAAGGTCAAATAAAGGAAATATGCAAATTCTAGGGATTAAAGCATCCAGTTGTGGTTCCAACTCAAGATCTTTAGATAAGCGGACAAAGCTGAGATTTTGCAAAGGGAAGGTGTTATTAAAGAGGAATAGATCACCGGGTAAGTCTCACTACTCACAATCCCAAGCCAAAGAACCTATCACCGGGTAAGTCTCAAGGTACAAAGGAAAGGAATTATAATCTCAAACCAACACTCCAACTAAGGGAATAGAATCAACCTTTACCGGGTAAGTCTCAAGTTAACTCACAAAGATGGGATGAAGGCACACTCAAACCCCAATAAAGGATAAACCTTTATTACCTAAACTTATGATCATGGGTAAACAAACAAAGGAATTACCGGGTAAGTCTCATCCTAAGCTTGCATTGAACGAGGAAAGGTGTAATAAGAATAGGATTTGGCAAACTCTAACACTTAACTCTCAGTTTCGGATCAGATAAGGTCACCTCGGTCAGTCAAGTTCCACCCCGGCTGAGATGTTCATCGATTGAACGAGATGTTCTAGGGTTAAGGATTAAGACTCGAGCTTTCAGGGTCCTACTGGGATTAAGATCATTCTATCATCGTTTTTCCCACAACTTTCAGCCAATCACCCTAGAATCGCACAAAGAAATTAGCCACTCATCATCATGAAAGCAATAATCAAATATATGGGAAGAGAATGAATATTTGAACACAAAAACCTTAAGAACAAGGTTTCAATAACTGAATCAAATATCAAACAAATCAACGTTCCTCAATCATAAATCAAACAAAGACAACAAACCAAAGGGAATCTAAGAAAGTCTTACAAATCCCCTTAAAATCTATCTCAAAGCTATGAACTTCTTTCCTTCAATCTTCAAACTTCCTTCAAAGCTTCCTTCAAAACTCTAGAAAAATCGCTTAATTGCTGGATGCTCTCAGCCTCTAAGCATGCCTCAACTTGTGGAAAATCCAACCCTTTATATAGGAGAATTATCTTTCAAAGATAAAATATCTTAAAAAGATAATTTCCTAATAAAATATATCCATATCTCTAAAATAGATCTCCCAAATATATGATCTTCTTTCTAGAAATTCAGCCCAAAAATATAAGATATCTCCTTCCAAAAATAAAAGATCTCGGCCAAATATAATATATCTCGCCCCGTCAAGGTATTCGCCTCGGTCGGGGCGCTCCTCTAGATCACCTCGGTCTAGGTGACTGTGTGGTCAACCGAGGTGACTCTCAGCTGAAGGTGAAATCTCTCAAATTTGGTCCAAAGTAAATCTTCTTTGTTAATTCCATGCTTCCTGAGCTCTTCTTTAAGCTCCTTAATGTAGCTCCAATGACTCCTTTGTTCCTTAGCTCCATTTTGATGTAAAACGTGCATTTTACCTACGATTACAACGAAACTTGGTGCAGACCTCGATTCCCTTAAAGGTAGATGAAATGACAATATAATCACATAATATACATTCAAACATGCAGATTATTGAAGATAAAACGTCTAAACAAGTCCCAAAATATAGACTATAATACATGCTATCAAGAAGTCACAACAACAGCTAAGGAAAGAAAGGACACCTTAACCAGCTACTAACCACAACACAACAGCAACAACAGCTTCCACATCTCAGCATCAACATAATCAAAGCTCACCAAGCTCAAAACTCACTCAAAACTCACACAAGATCAAGAAGAAGATCAAAGGAAGAGAGGAAGAGAAGGAGATGAACGTGAGGAGAAGAAATAGGCTGGAGAAGGTGAGAAACCCTCATCAGGAAGCAAAGGGAAGCTCATATAGGAAGTTGGGATAAAGCACGGGTTAAAAGTCAACAATTATGGCTATAGCCGCTGAAATCCGCAGGGGCGGACAAACAGAGCCGTAGGGGCGGTGTCCCTCCATCGTTGATGATGATTCGCGGTGTCCCAAAACGTAGAAAGATAGTTCTATTGAAGAACTTCACAACCACCATAGCGTCATTAGTGGGAGAAACAATGGCTTCCACCCATCAAGAGACGTTATCAACAGCTAAGAGAATGTAGAGGTTCCTGCGGATGATGGGAAAGGTCCCATAAAATCAACTCCCCAAACATCAAAGATCTCGACTTCCTGAATATTGTTGAGTGGCATCTCGTTCCGCCTAGATATATTTCATGTTCTTTGCATGAAACACAAGAAACAACAAACGCTTGCACATCTTTAAATAAAGTAGACCGAAAGAAACTGGAACTTATTACCTTAGCGCATGTTTTGTGAGCGCTAGCATGTCCTCCACAAGGAAGTGAGTGGCAATGCCGTATGACACTAGCATTTTAATCCTCCGGAATGCATTGGGATAGGATCTCACAATGTATGTCATTTAACACACCAAATCCGCAGGACTTGGGATGCCATATTGGGCTAGGATCTCACAGTGGATCCTTCCGTAGCCTGACAACAAGTTCACTGGACCTTACAACATGGCACTGACAGATATAAAATAAATACATAAAATTGTAGAAAACTGTACGTCCAAAAGTATACAAGATCATATCCGAGTATAAAATACCATCCTCATACAGGAGGGAACATAAACATCCCCAAAACTATAAGCACCTAATGTACGAGAGCCCTCGGCCTGTCACCCTTCCAGATCACTCAGTAGCTCTCCTATCCTGCAAGACATCTACAACATTGTATGAAACCATTAGTTAATAATACGTATATAAGGTAATGCATAATCACACACACAAGTCATGAAAGATAAACACATAGTCGTGTTGTCACACATTTACCCATTTTATCATCTTATGTAGTAGTCATTCACTCAAATCATATATATATATAGATAGATGAAACTATGTGACACGAGGAACGTATCATTCTCGCCTCTGGGCCTGCTAGCCAGTTGTAGTAGTATTGGTCACACAACCCTTGTACCCTATGGGAGTGGATTGCGCCCTTCATGTAAAGCCAGTCTGGCCTGACATCAAAGAACTTTCCAGACTCCACGGTGGGATGAAAGGGAAAGGTTATTACATCCACATGCACATACGGGGTAGTAAATAAAACATAGGTCGGTAATAATCGACATCAAATGCTATCATATCAAGCATATAATACACACACCACTCATGCAAACTGATAGCATGTATTATATTCTATATTCTGGGGCTAGTTTAGACGTTTTATCCTCATAAATCTGCATGTATGGATGTGTATTCTTTGATTATATTGTTGTTTTGTCTACCTTTGCGGGAATCGAGGTCTACACCTAGTTTCATTGTAATCGTATGTAAAATGGCATGTTTTGCATCGAAATGCAGCTAAGGAAGCTAAGGAGTCATTGGACCTACATTCTTGAGATTGAAGAAGATCTCAAGGAGCATGGAAATGATAAAGAAGATTGACTTTGGACCAGATTCGAGAGATTTCACATTCAGTTGAGATTCACCTCGGTCAGCTACAACACCACCTCGACCGAGGTGATCTTGAGGAGCGTCCCGACCGAGGCGAACACCCTACCGCCGGCAAGATCTTTATTTTTGAATGAGATCTTTTATTTTTGGAAGGAAGATATCTTATATTTTTGGCTGGATTTCTGGAAGGAAGATATCATTTTAGGCTGATTTATTTTTAGAGATAGAGATATATTTTATAGGAAATTATCTTTTTAAGATACTTTATCTTTGGAAAATAATTCTCCTATATAAAGGGTTGGAATTTTCACAAGTTCAACCATGCTTAGGGCATCCAGCAATTGAGGGATTTTTTGGAGTTTTGAAGGAAGGGAGTATTGAAGGATTGAAGTTCAAGGAAGGAAGGAATCATAGTTGGAGTTAGCTTTTGAAGGAGTTTGTAAGATCTTCTTAGATCTCTTTTGGTTTGTTGTCTTTGCTGATTTGTTGATTGAGGAATGCTTGCTTGTCGATTGTTTGATTCAATTATTGAGACCTTTTTCTTAAGGTTTTCTTGTTTGAATATTAATTCCTTTTCCCTTAATTTGATTATTGTTATCATGATGATTGTTGGCTAAGTTTCTTATGCGATTCTAGGGTGATTGGCTGAAAGTTGTGGGAAAGACAATGATAGAATGATCTTAATCCCAGCAGGACCCTGAAAGCTCGAGTCTTTACCTTAACCGACGAACACCTTGGTCAGTTGTGGAACATCTCGACCGAGATGGTACATAAACTGAACGAGGTGAACCTTTCCTGAACCTTATCTAAGTTAAGAGTTTAAGTTTGCCAAATCCTATCCTTATTACACCTTTCCTGGTTTAACGCAAGCCTAGGATGAGACTTACCCGGTGATTCCTTTGTTTGTTTACCCAAGATCATGAGTGTAGGTAATAAAGCTTAATCCTTTATTGGGGTTTGAGTGTGTCTTCATCCCATCTTTGTGAGTTAGCCTGAGACTTACCCGGTAAAGGTTGATTCTATTCCCTTGGGTGGTGTGTTGGTTTGAATTATAGTTCATTTCCTTAGTTCCTTGAGACTTACCCGGTAATAGGAGATTGGGTTTGGGATAGTGAGTATTGAGACTTACCCGGTGATCTATTCCCACCTTAGAAACACCTTCCCTTTGTAAACCTCAGCTTTGTCCGCGTTATCCTTTCAGATCTTGAGTCAGAACCACAACTAGATTCTTTAATCCCTAGAATCCGAATTTCCCCTTACTTGACTTTTACATCATCTTTGATTGCTTTAATTCGTAGTTATTTGCAATATTTGACAACCTGATTCCGTGCTTTATTTCACCATTGTCCCTGTGTTCGACCCTTGGAATTCTTGCTTATATTACAATTGATCCGTACACTGCGGGTTCACATATTGTTCAATCATACTTCTTGGGTTATAAATTTTAAAACTTGCACACACCTTTTTAAGCGAACACAAACACCCAATATAAGGATGGTTGCTAAGTAAGTCCTACGGACATACCTCAACCTCTTATAATCATAATCACGATCAACCTCCAATCCTGAGAGGAGGACACTGCCTATTAACAAGGCATAAAGAGATATCAATACTCCTACCAACTAAAAAGGTCACACATAAACCCAAGGGATCCATAAGGATCATACTCAATATATAAGCCTCATAACCAACTAAACCTCAATATGTCAACATAACTCACAATTCCTCAAATCTCAAGGTAGTATCTAATCAACATTTCTGAATCAATTCCAATCCTAATTTAATTAATTAACCTTTAATTAATTAATTAATTAAATTTCGCCAGAATAACGTTTTGCCCGCAAGCAATTTCTAAGCCCACCAGTCATTAGATTTCATCAAACAAATAACACATAAACACCAGAATAATATAACGACCATAATGGAATTTCTAATTATCCATTTTGACAAGCCTAAAATCAATTTAGGCCAAATCGTAGTACAAAAAACGAATAAATTCATAACTTGTCACTTACTAACCCGATTGACGATCTGAAAGAAGATTCGAAATCACAACGACCGAGGCTACGCATAAACAACATCAAATTCACCGGAATTTGAGCGACGGAACCATCCTAGTGACATAAATGCTCGCCCAACTCTCTATATACTCGGAAATGCATAAACTCGGTACCGATATGAAGAGAATGAAGAGAGGAATACAGAAACTGAAATCGGATTAGAAACGGAGAGTAGATCTGGTTTGAAGGTTGAGTGAAATCTGAGCTTTTACAAGGAAATGTGAAAGGAAATGAATTAATAAACAATTTTCCGCTATTTATAGTGAAGACGATAATTATCCTTTAGCAAAGTCGATAATTATCCTTTAACCGATCCAAAGGCGGGTCGAACCCCCTTCTCCAAACTTCTCGAGATTAGAATAATAAATCTGGAATATTGTGCGGATATTTATTCCACAACTGCCTCGGAAAACGTGTATTCCTAAGCCGTCTTTCTTAGCCGTTAAGAAACGAAATAACGACTCTTTTGACTGTTTTGCCTCTCCATGTTATTTCGTATCTAGGACATATCCTATGTCCTGATCATTTCTATCAACTGCATTTTTATTAATTGGAGCTCCCAAATGCTCCAAATAACACCGGAGGGTAAAAATAATTACCCGGGAAAAAAGTGAAAATTTCCCCCAACGTCCAAAATTACGCCCGGAACATAACGGTATGACTCATACTCAACACTTGCGAAATCTTCGCGAGTTATATGTAAATTACTATCAACGATTAAGTTAATCAACATTAATTAGACTTCGGAATTCCTACCTATTACATCACACACCCCTTAAAAAAAAGTTTCGTTCCAAAACTTGAACAATTCCCAAATCCTCTCGGACCCATACGCCGAGGAATAAACATTGTCTCTATCGGAGGTATCACATCTCCGTTCAAAGGTATCAACCTATAACACTCTATAACCTCAAAACATAGCATGGAGGAATCACCAACTCCAGCAACAAGATCATAACGTTATTCCCAAAGGCATTAAGGTAAAACATGTCAAGCAGTCTAATCCTATCTCAAAGGTACAAAGGTAAAACATCTCTAGCAATTATATCCTTAATCACACCGTGGAGGAAAAACATCTCCATGAACTATAATCACTATAATAGTAGGGAGAAAATACACCTCCAAGTGGCTCACATCACAAGGGCATGGAGGAAAAACATCTCCAGTTACCAACTCATCATTAAGGAGGAAACACATCTCAAAAACACAAATGACCGTATGGAGGAAGAACATTTCCAGAAATCTCTATACCTAAATCCCAAACATGGAGGTAATATCATCTCCAACTAACCTAATCTCAATCTACAATATGAAGGTAGAACCATCTCCATGTGACCTATACATGATGGTATGGAGGTAGAACTTCTCCAATGGTAAAATCATCGCTCGAGGGCTTGGAGGTAAAAATTCTCCAGCTATAACATTACTCGCCCTAACATAACAAGATCCAATAGGCTCGCCAATAATCTAGCACAGAAGAGAACATCACATATCACATAATCACATAATCACGTAATCACATCATCATATATCACATAATATACAACCATGGCTTGCTCAACAAGTCTACAGTGCAGCCTTCTCTGCATAAACTCAGATTAGTTCCTATGGATACTATCCTCAGTCACCCAAGTGGCCTCTTCTTGGTCACTATACTCTCATAATCAGAATGTTCTTCAAGCATAAACGTCTTATACCTCATTCTAAGACTAGAACAGGATATTCAGCAAACATGTAGTCTGCCTTGACAATAAAATCATCATGACTCACAGTGCGTCTCGGGTCTGGTATATACTCCCTTAGCTAAGACACGTGAACAACAGGTTGAATACCCTCTAACCTCGGAGGCAAAGCTACTATGTATGCTTCCTTCCCAACTCTGTCTAGTATCTCAAAAGGAACGACATCTCGGGGACTCAACTTCCCCCTTTATGCCAAAACGTCTAACGCCTTACTTCGGAGATACTCTCATCCAGACATGAGCTCCTATTCTGAACTCTAGAGGTCGGCGCCTCTTGTCTACATACGACTTTTGGCGATTCAGTGCCACCAGCATCTTCTTCCTAAATAGTGCTACTCGAGCCATAGCATCCTGAATCTTATCTGGTTCAATCCCACTGGTACTGCTAGGCTCATCCCAACATAAAGGTGTACGACATCTACGCCCATACAATGCGTCATAAGGGGCCATCCCAATGTAGTCATGTCAGCTGTTGTTGTATGAGAACTGAACCAATGAGAGGTAATCTGACCATCCTTGTCCCTAATCCAACACACCAACTGGTAGTATATCCTCAAGGGTCTGGATGGTCCTCTCTCACTGACCATCGGTTTGGGGGTGAAACGCAGTCGTGAAGTGTAGACTTGTCCCCAAAGTAGCCTAAATCTGCTGCCAAAATCTCAAGGTGAATCACACGTCTCGATCAGAGACGATCGTCCTCGGTACACCATGGAGTCTCACTATCTTCCTAGTGTACTCTTAAGCTAATCTGCTCATTGGCCACATCTCTCTGATAGGAATAAAATGTGCAGTCTTCATCAGTGTAATAACAACAACTCATATAGCATCAACACTCCTACTAGGCCTCAATCCGGTCACAAAATCCATGGAGATATCCTCATCAGGGTCGGGTAGGTTCTTAGCCTCTGTTAGATCTCACCAAACTCGTATAGTTGGGCATCTTCATCAGGAAACTGGATGTCCAGCCCTAGCCAAGTTGGATCCCTCTAAAGTTGAGGCTGAACTATCAGTCTCGCAATCGCCTTCTCTCAAGGCGTCTTACTACTCAAGGCGTCGGCAACAACGTTCCCCTTCCCTGGATGATACAGAATCTCAAGGTCAAGATCCTAGGTTAGCTAAAACCATCTACGTTGGTGGTTATTCAATTTCTGCTACGTAAAACTATACTTCAGACTCTTATGGTATGTGAAGATCTAGCATATAGCACTGATAGGTGATGGAATCACTATCATTTAGGGTAGTTTTTAGTGTCTTTTTATTGCATTAGTGTCGGTTTATACTACTAACTCCTTGGTCCTGAAGAAGAAGACTAAAAGAAGCTAAAGAAGTGTAACACCCCAAATCCTAGAGGACTCGAAATGCTACGAGCTAGGACCTCACAATGGGTCCCGGCCCTTAGCCTGGCAACAACTTCATCGGACCTTACAACACGGCACAAATAAAAAGGCAAAACAAAGAATTTAATAACATGAGCGAAATAAAAAGAATCCAAATTCTGAAAATAATACAGCCAAGTCCCAAAAACCGGAAATACCAACATCAGTCTCAATAGTCATAAAATAAAATATAACAATCCCGTCCTATAATGCACGGAACCCCGGCTGCCCACTACCGCCGGATCACTCGATCGCCTCCCTAACCTGCAAGGCATCTACAAGCGGTATAAAACCGTTAGCTAACATTCTATGCATAAGTATAACGGTAAAAGCACAAACACACAACATACGCAATCAGCATGCAACACTCATTCCTTTTTATTATCTTTAATTAAGTGATACGTCATTACTAATGATACTTATTTTGTGACACGAGGGATTCCCAAACCTCGCCCCTGTCCCCGTTTACCAACGCGGAATGATACTAATGCATGTGACCGTCTACCGGACTGGGCTGGTCGCAGGGAACCTCCTAGACTCTCGCAAGAGCTAGGCAGATTATGTCACGACCAGTTATCATACACTTGGGTCAATTATAATATACTACAGTCGGCCTATTGCGTTTTTGTTATTTATCTTAACTATCACACACCACTCATACGCATCACACACATGCAAGAAGCTAGCTAAGTAAGTCAGTGGACTTACCAGAATTAAACCTCGTCTCTCTTAACAACACTAACAGTAGCTGCAGGAACTCAGTTGCCTGTCAAAGGAGGCACATGGATCAACATTTTTCCTTGGATACTTAGAAGTCTAAAACTCCTAAGATGTACAATTCTATGTGCAGAAGTTATTACAGTGTTTATTTAAGGTAAAATGACTATTTTACCCTTGGTTCCGAGACTTCCAAAAACCCGTAAAAAGTACTTAAATTCTTACTTGAGGCTAACTAATCAAGTTCTACTCCATAGGATGATTTTAGGTGACAACTATAAAAACTACACATTTTCTATTTCCCGAAAAGTCACTAAAGTCCAACTACAGCTTTAAATATGAAATTAAAATAAACTTATAAAAATTCTAAAATAAATTTATAGCTTATCTATGATCTCTAATCTACTCATAGGAGAAACAATTTCTTAAAACTGTTCAATCGTTATTCCTACAAAAATCTTTAAAGTTGGCTACAACATTACAAATGTTCCCATACTTGGACAAATTTTTTTGCTGGAAAAACAGCTCAACTACTCCACTTTGAGACCCTATAACTTTCAATCCGACCGTTCATTTGTTCCCAAATTTTAACACGGTAAACTATGTATATCTATCTATGATCTATTAAAAATTCAACGGTGGATCTTCAACCAATCGTTTTAACATTGGTTCACAACAGTGGCCATTCTTACTTTCAAAACTGAAGTTTTAAAGGGAGTTTCTCACTTCAATTTATATGATAATCTGATCTACTTCACTAGGTCCTATAATGGTCAGAAATTGGACACTCTAGGAAGCTACAACAACTCGCTTACTACTCGTCACTTCTCTAGTTCGATCTCTCCTCATCACCACACTAAAACATTTTAAAACCTAAGTACACACATGTCTATTTCATCTATAGTTTAAAGATTGAACTGCAGCCAAGATAAAGGGAGAATGATTGATCATTTACCCAAGGTTTTGATGACTGCAGAAGGTAAGTTGTTGCACTAGTGTGGGAGGGTCCAATTCCAAGGTGGCCGTATCTTCTTCTATCACCGCAGGGCACGAACGAAACAACCCTCCAACTGGTTATCTTCTGGGAAGGAGTGTGTACTGAGAGTTAGATTTATAGAGGAACTTGAGTGTAGAAGGGCTGAATGAAATCACTTACACTACTCCGGCTGCTGGCGAGGTTTTATGCAACGAGCAACCCCGGAACTAGATAGACGAGCCGCTCCAGGAATAGATAGACGAGCAGCTGTTGTAGTTCTCTCCTCTGCTGGCTCTTTTCCTTGCAATTTCCTGTGGTTAGAACATTGTTGAATGTGTGCAGAATTCAGGCAAGTGCAGCGTGAATGAGGAGCGTGAATGTGGAGCAAAGAAGCGTTGCAGTTCCTCTCTTCAGGCGTGAATATAGGCTGTTTCAGCTCCTTAATTATCTCATTAATTATCTCATTAATTATCCCATTTATGCAGTTGTTACAAAGTGGAGAGAAGGAAAGAGAAGGTCGACTGTTGCTCCTCCTTGCTGAACGAATTTGCTGGCTGCTGTGGGCTAGGAAGGTTGCTGGGCTGCTGTGGACTACGAAGGGTGTTGGGCTGCTGTGGATTGCAAAGGTCAGCTGAGGCTATTGTGGGCTGAGAAGTATGTTGGGCTGCTGTAGTTTACAAAGGCCAACTGAGGCTATTGTGGGCTGAGAGTGTTGTCTTGGCTTTGTCACAGCCTTGTCGAAACTCGTCATGGCCTTGTCAGGCCCATGACTGAGTTTGTCACAGATTTGTCGAAACTCGTCATGGCCTTGTCAAGCCCATGACTGAGTTTGTCACAGATTTGTCGGGCTTTGTCACAGTCTCGTCTCAGCTTAGTCCTGAACTCGTCACAACTTGTCATGATCTCGTCTCAGCTTAGTCATGGCCTCGTCACAGCTTGTCATGATCTCGTCACAGCTTGTCCTCAATAAGAATGAATTATAATAACTAGGGTTTGATATAAATCTATCATTTTATGTGAATTAAATTCTACATAAAGTAATAGATAGTTATAAGGGTTAGAGTTTGATATAATTTTATCATTTTA
Organism: Fagopyrum homotropicum; assembly: GCA_033239125.1. Taxonomy (NCBI): domain Eukaryota; kingdom Viridiplantae; phylum Streptophyta; class Magnoliopsida; order Caryophyllales; family Polygonaceae; genus Fagopyrum; species Fagopyrum homotropicum. Next base: position 70,574,870 of record BSWB01000005.1, read on the forward strand.
TGTGAATTAAATTCTACATAAAATAATAGATAATTCTAAGGGTTAGAGTTTGATATAATTTTATCATTTTATGTGAATTAAATTCTATATAAAATAATGAAATTTGTGAAGGAAGAGATACTAGATAGAATGGGAAACCGTCAACGGTTCGAAGGCCGATTTGATTCGAAATTAAACGGAATAAAAATTCCGGGTATTACATCAGTTCCCCCTTAAAATAAGTTTCGTCCCGAAACTTAGGACAAGGTACTTAATTAAAGCGTAACAAAAAAAAATGGTTGTTACATCAGTTCCCCCTCAAAATAAGTTTCGTCCCGAAACTTAGGGTAGTTCCCAAGATCATAAATGTAAGTGAGCCCTATGACTAACAAGTTACTACATCAAGACACATATGGTTCACACACAAGCACATCAAACATATCACACATACAATCACTAAAGTAACCAAACAAGGATGTAGAACTACCTGACGGTCCTATAGACGTCTCTAGATCCGCATAAAACTCGGGATAGTTCCGTCGGATACTATCCTCCGTCTCCCAAGTGGCCTCGTCAATCCCTCGTCTCGACCACTATACTCTCAACATGGGTATTACTTTCGATCGAAGGCGTCTCATACCTCTCTCCAAAACTGCGATCGGGTGCTCAGGAAATGTAAGATCCGGCTCAACCACTAGGTCGTCATGGCTCACTATGTGTCTCGGGTCGTGCACATACTCTCTCAACTGAGACACATGGAACACTGGATGGACTCCCTCCAATCGGGGTGGCAGTGCCAATCTATAGGCCACTTCTCCTATCCGCTCTAGGATCTCAAAGGGCCCGACATATCGGGGACTCAACTTCCCTCTAATGCCGAAGCGTCGCACACCCCTCGTCGGTGACACCTTCAACCATACCTGGGCGCCAACCCTAAACTCCAGAGGCCTGCGCCTCTTATCAGCATAAGATCTCTGACGGCTCTATGCGGTCAACATCCGCTCTCGGATCAATGCTACCCGAGCCATCTCATCCTGCACCTGTTCGGGCGCTACCCCACTCATCCTCCCAGGCTCATCCCAACATAGAGGTGTACGATACCTCCGCCCATATAGTGCCTCGTAAGGAGCCATCCCAATAGTCGCGTGCCAACTATTGTTATAAGAAAACTCCACCAAAGGGAGGTGGTCGGGCTATACCTGCCCCCAATCAAGCACACACGCCCTCAACATGTCCTCAAGGGTCTGAATAGTCCTCTCAGACTGCCCGTCCGTCTGAGGATGGTACGCCGTGGTGAACTGTAAGCTCGTCCCTAAGGCGGCGTGTACCTGCTGCCAGAACCTCGAGGTAAAACGCCCATCCCTATTTGAAATGATCGTCCTCGGCACTCCGTGGAACCTCACAATCTGTCGGGCAAACTCCTCGGCTAAACGAGACACCGGCCACGTTTCCTTAATAGGAATGAATCGTGCCGTCTTCGTCAGCCGATCCACTACAACCCATATCGCATCAAAGCCTCTACTCAACCTCAGGCCAGTAACGAAGTCCATGGAAATGTCCTCCCACTTCCACTGTTGAACCGGAAGTGGTTGGAGCTCTCCTCCGGGCCTGTGGTGCTCAATCTTGACCTGCTGACAGGTCGCACACTGGGCTACATATCTAGCCACATCGGGATTGAGCCCGCCCCACCAATAAGATCGTCGTATATCCTGATACATCTTACTCGCGCCGGGGTGGACGGAGTAAGGTGTAGAATGGGCCTCCTGCAGTATACGCTGCCTCAACTCTCTGTCAGAGGGTACACATATGCGCTCCTGGCGCCTCAAAATCCCATCTGCACCCACCACGAACTGTGGTGCTTCCCCTCTGGACATTCCCTCCTTGATCGTCGTTAGTGCTGGACAACCCTCCTGTTTCTGCCGGATCTCTTCCGTCAGATCCGGTGAAACCTCTAATGCTGCCAAATGCCCGTCAGTATCGGGAAACCGGATGTCTACCTCCAACCAAATCAAATCTCTCTGCAACTGGGTCTGACCAGTCAATCTAGCAATCGCAGCCTCACGAGGTGTTCTCCTTCTAAGGGCATCGGCGACCACATTCGCCTTCCCCGGATGATAAAGGATCTCTAAGTCAAAGTCTTTAATCAGCTCCAGCCATCTCCTCTGGCGGTTATTCAATTCCCGCTGAGTGAATATGTACTTCAGACTCTTGTGGTCTGTGAAGATCTGACAGGTGGCCCAGTAGAGGTAATGACGCCAGATCTTCAAGGCATGAATAACTGCAGCTAGCTCAAGGTCGTGAGTAGGGTAATTTTCCTCATACGTCTTCAGCTGTCGAGATGCATACGCAATGACCCTATCCCTCTGCATCAGGACACATCCCAAGCCCAGCTTGGATGCATCACTGTAAACAACGAAGTCCTCAACGCCCTCTGGCTGTGCTAGTACCGGAGCAGAAGCCAATCTCTCCTTCAGCTCCTCAAAGCTCCGCTGACAGGGCTCAGTCCATGCAAATCTGATGGACTTCCTTAACAAGGAAGTAAGTGGTCTGGCAATCACAGAAAAACCCTTCACAAACCTACGGTAGTAACCGGCCAGACCTAGGAAACTGCGTACCTCCTTGACCGTCTTAGGGGGCGGCCATGATGCAACTGACTCTGTCTTCGCCGGGTCCACCTTGACTCCTTCGGCATGGACAATGTGGCCAAAGAAGGCAACCTCAGGCATCCAGAACTCACACTTAGAGAGCTTAGCATAAAGCTCTCTATCCTATAAAACCCGCAACACCGTCCTCAGGTGTCCGGCGTGCTCCTCTCTACTCCGGGAGTACACTAAGATGTCGTCAATGAAAACTACCACAAACTAATCTAAGAAGTCAATGAAGATACCATTCATCAACTCCATGAAGACAGCAGGAGCATTGGTGAGCCCAAAAGGCATCACCACGAACTCATAATGACCGTATCTGGTCCGAAATGTTGTCTTTGGTATGTCCTCTTCCCGCACTCTCAGCTGGTGATATCCTGACCTCAAGTCGATACGTGAAAACACCATAGCTCCCTGTAACTGATCCAGCAAATCATCAATACGCGGCAACGGGTACTTATTCTTGACGGTGACTTTGTTCAACTCTCGATAGTCGATACAAAGCCTCATGGATCCTTCCTTCTTCCTGACGAAGAGGACTGGTGCACCTCAGGGAGACACATTGGGTCGGATGAATCCCTTCTCTGCCAACTCCTCGAGTTGCTTCTTAAGATCAAGCATCTCGACTGGTGCCATACGGTATGGAGCCTTGGAGATCGGCCTCGTGCCGGGCTCCAACTCAATCCCAAAATCTACGCTCCTCTGTGGTGGTAAGCCAGGCGGCTCACCAAAGACATCCTCGAACTCACAAGCTACCGGGGTCTCTGCTAATGATGAACTCGTCTCCTCCTTCATGGCGTAACACTAGAAGGCCTCACATCCCTGACCTATGAGCTTTGTGGCTTGGACCGCACTAATGACTGTCCCTATCTTTCCGAGGTCCCACCCTCGAAAGACTTCCTCCTGCCCAGACTCCGTAGTGACCGTCACTGTCCTCCTCCTGACGTCCATAACAGCTCTATGGCGGTGCATCTAGTCCATCCCAAGTATGACTTCCTCATGCACTAAGTGCATGACGTGAAAGTTGGCTAGCCAGTCACGACCTCCCAAGTGGATAGGACAATCGTGAATCTCCCGAGTACCACGAACCCTACTCCCATCGGGTAACCTTATAGGGAAAGGTTCCCCCTCTACGGTATCTAAGGTCAGCCTATCTATGCAATCATCAGATATGAAAGAGTGCGTCGTACCCGTATCAAAAAGTACTTGGACTGGAAAGCCATGAATCGTGATAATACCTGTGGCTGCGGGCGCTGCTGGCTCTACTGCACTCCTCCACTCAAAGACTCGAGCCTGAGTACCCCTAGTCTCTGAAGTGCCTCCACCACGCCCTCTACCTCTAGCTGGAATCTGAGTAGAACCCTGTGAATATGCCTGACCCGGAGCCCGCTGCTGCTGACCCCGAGCCTGATAATGAGACTGCCTCTGTCCTCCTCTTGGGGTACCAGCAGGTGAGGACCCTTGCTGTGATGCTACCTTGCCCTGTCGGCAGAAGGTAACCCTGTGGCCCAGCTGGCCGCAAGTAAAACATGTAACTGGTGGCCTCCTACACTCCGGCTAATTGTGTCCCCGCTCCCCACAGTTGTAGCACTGACATACTCTAGATCCCATTGGTGGTGCCACCTGGTGACTAGAACGGCCCTGGGACTGACCACGCCTATGACCTGACCCTCCTACTCCAGTGTTGACTGGTCCGGTCCTCTGTCTCTTGTCTGACCCTCCAGACTGCATAGCTCTCCGGTGACCCAGTCGGTCCCTCTCATACGCTGAAGCCCGATCCTGATAATCAGCTAAGGAATCACAGCGGAACCCTGCTAGATAGGAGCGGGTAGTCTCTCTCAGTCTCCGGGAAAATAGATACACGTGCTGGTCCACAGGTGGTGCACTAGGACCTAACAGTGACAGCTCCTCCCAGAACTTCCTAATAGCCTCAGCTATCGGAACATCCTGAAAACCTGCCTCCAAGAAGTCCTGCACTCGGTCCCTTCTCAGTGAGGTAGGACAAAAGGTCTCTCTCACGAGACTCAGCAACTGCTCAAATCGGGACACTCTGCCCCTCACTGTCCTCCACTAGTACTGTGTCTGGTCCCTAAACAATGTTTGAACCAGCTCCACCTTACGACTCTCAGGGCAGCGAATCGCCTCTAGCGCGGACTCCACATGACTGATCTAATGTTCCACCTCAAGTCCAACGTTCCCATCGAAGGTGGGAACTCGCTGATGGTTGAATGTCTTCAACCATTCATCTGGTCTCGGTACCCTCAGCTCGTCTCTCACTCGGTCATCCTCGACAACTCTCACTGGTGCAGCTACTACCGGTGGAACTACCACCTCGGTCACCCTCTGAGAGACCTCTGCCGACCTAGCTGGCACTGGCGGTGCTGGAGGTGGTGCTTCGGCTCTGTATGCCTCTTGCACCTGCTGGACATAAGCTCGATACTCAGATGCTCCAATCGATACGCGGCCAAAATCAGCAGGCCCTGCACTCCGTACTCCGGACCTAGTAGCAGTCTCATCCCTAACCTCTGGAACAATACTCTCGGCCACCTCCTCAGCAGGTACATCCGCAGCTGGCGGATCTACAACAGGGACACGTCCTCGACCTCGGCCTCTTTGAGGCCTGCCCACACGTCCCTGTCTTGGAGCTCCAGGAGGAAGGGGAGGTCGGCCCTCTCCTTGTCCAACGTAAGCTGTCGCTCTCGTACGTGCCATCTGGTAATGACGTGATCAATATAAGACTACTTTAGTTCCTAGTAAGGACATAACTATCTTATTACTGTAGGTCACTTCTAAAGGTCACAATATTACTAAAATTACAAGCTATAACAGAAGTCCAATAAACTATGCTATCGAGTTTAGCGGAGGTAGTGGCGGTCCGTGCTTTCTATCCCAACCCGTTTATGCTCATGGTTTGGAAAACAAAAATTTCATTTTAAAAGTTCGGAACCCTTGCGGTTTCCGTTTATTTGTTTATTCGGCCTTTTGAAGATGGCGAGTGCCGTTGTTGCCAACCTAGAGCTCTGATACCATATTGTAACACCCCGAATCCTAGAGGACTCGAAATGCTACGAGCTAGGACCTCACAATGGGTCCCGGCCCTTAGCCTGGCAACAACTTCATCGGACCTTATAACACGGCACAAATAAAAAGGCAAAACAAAGAGTTTAATAACATGAGCGAAATAAAAAGAATCCAAATTCTGAAAACAATACAGCCAAGTCTCAAAAACCGGAAATACCAACATCAGTCTCAATAGTCATAAAATAAAATATAACAATCTCGTCATATAATGCACGGAACCCCGGCTGCCCACTACCGCCGGATAACTCGATCGCCTCCCTAACTTGCAAGGCATCTACAAGCGGTATAAAACCGTTAGCTAACAATCTATGCATAAGTATAACGATAAAAGCACAAACACACAACATACGCAATCAGCATGCAACACTCATTCCTTTTTATTATCTTTAATTAAGTGATACGTCATTACTAATGATACTTATTTTGTGACACGAGGGATTCCCAAACCTCGCCCCTGTCCCCGTTTACCAACGCGGAATGGTACTAATGCATGTGACCGTCTACCGGACTGGGCTGGTCGCAGGGTGATAACAAGATTTATGACTTAGGATTAGGTAATCATTTAGATAGATTTCTCATTCATTCGTGCAAGTTTTGGCATTGGTTCATGACGTCTTCGCTCAATTCATGCATATTTCTAGAAAAGACGTCTACACTACCTTTTATCGGTTTTGTAGGTAATTCGGGGATCTATTGGACGTTAATCGATACATTTGAGGGCCAAGCCTCATGATGGTACACATCCAAAGCCTTGGAGGAGCATAATTGGAGCAACAAAGGACACAAAGATCACTAATGGTGCAAGCAATGGAGCAACTCATGGCTAGACGATCATAGCATGTTTCTGCTGAAGAAAATCGGACCAACTAGCAGCTAAATCGGCCGATTTTATTCACTGGGTCGATTTTTGGGGCTTTGACAGCTTAAGCCACGTGTCCCACGATCTCTTGTCCGGCCTTGCTCTTCGTGGAGAATATAAGTGGTCCTGCAGGTGGTTGCTGAGATCTCTCCTCTCCCACATTCTCTCATTCAGATCTCATCCATTGGAGGCAAGGATTGGAGGAGAAGAAAACTCTCCAAGGATTGAAGGAAGAAGAAGAACACCATTCTAGAAGAAAACTCTCCAAGGATTGAAGGAAGAAAAACTCTCCAAGGATTGAAGGGTTGTTAGGAACGTTTTGGATCTTCATTTTAGAGTTTGTAAGTCTTGCTACAACTTAGATTCAATTGAGATTTATTGATTTTGCTTGCTTATCTTTCATTATCCATCTATGAACACCATGTATGCTTGTTTGATGATTTTGGATCTTGATATGCATACTATTGGCTAGTTTATTGTGATTCTGGAGTGATGGATTGATGGTTATGGCTTGGGTGATGATAGGATGGACTTATATGTTAGTTTAGGATGAATTGATTGAACCAAACCTTAACCAGAGAGGAAAATCGACCTGTTCTACAAGTAAATCGGCCGATTTCCCTATGATCCACCCGATTTCCTTCTTTGTTGCTCTTTGAATGATGAATCTGTATGATTGGGGTTTTAGGTTGTTAAATCCTAGTGTTTATTAAGCCTAATTTAGCTTAGGATCACCTAATGCTATCAACCTAAGTGAAGGAAGAGATCTACCCGATGATTCCCGATCTTAGATACCTTAGAAGATGAATTCTAGGTAGTAGTAAGCCTCATAAGCCGCTATTGGATCGAGTGTGCTAGGATTATTGCTTGAGATTTCCTTATTCCGAGACTTACCCGGTAAGGAGAGGGTTACCCCTTAAGTAGTATCTAGTTTGTGTGGAATTCCTTATTCTAACCCCTTGAGACCTACCCGGTAATAGGAGTTTGATGCGGGATTAGTGAAGTGAGAGACCTACCCGGTAATTGCTTCCATTAGTGAAACATTCTTTCCCCAACACCGCAGCTTGTCCTTAGAATCCTTAGAACCTTGAGTCCAATGCCATAACCGGAAATCTTGACCTCTAGAATCTACTTTTCTGTCTTGATCATATACTTGTGCTTTGAGTTACTTGTTTGATTGCTAGTTGAGTTGTTAGCTTGTTTCATTGTCTTTCTTGATTTGTGATCCTTGGTTGATCATCACAAAAACCAACAAAAACATTGTGTTTTTCCATTTTCTTTGTTTCTCATCTTATCTTAGTCTAGATTCACACTATCTTTGATCATTGTTTGACTCGATTTCACCTTAGTCTTTGTGTTCGACCTCGGAATACTTTCCTTTCTACAAAACGACCCGTACACTGCGGGTTCGCTAGGAGTTAGGAGAAATATAACGAGTATAAATTTAAAATCTATTGCGTATCTGTTAGCATGAAATATTGTGATATTTTAGGCACGTTTTCTAAACGTATTTGATTCATATTGATAGTCTTTGGTTGAACTTTGTGCATATGTGAGCTAGTATTACCTATATTGTCGATATGGATGTCTACACTAGTTCTATGTTGATTATAGGTGATTTGGAGCTATTTCCGAACGGAATCGAGCAAAGGAGAGTTGAGTTGATATGTCCATAGATTGAGGACATTCTTTGGAAGCAATTTGGAGTCTTAGCTTGAGGAATGCACGAGTTTAGGGAAGAATCACGTTCTTGCCCTAAACCACGCTCTAAAATACGGCTGTATCACAAACCACGTTCAGAATTACGGCCGTGGATTTGGAGTCAGAAATTCATGTTCATTCCAGGGGATTACACGGCCGTGGAACATATGCTGCAAACCGTATTTGTTTCCACGCTCTAAATTACGGTCGTGGAACACTTCCACGACCGTGATCTTGGCGAATCTTTTCGCCACACTTTGAAGCCACGATCTTTTAAAGATTGGGCCGGGCCGACATTTTGCCCTACACTATAAAAAGACGGACGAAGCAAGATTCCGTCACCTTCGCTACCCCGTTTACCCTCATTCATCACCGCGGAGGCACGCATACACTTCGCTTAGCTTGCTTGGAATTATTGACATCTCTTTGAAGAGATCGAAGTTCGTGTTTGGAATTCCTCTAATCTCGCACTTTTGGTGGAGATTGCTGTTGAGATCTCCGGATTTGCGGAAGATCGAAGTTCTTGGAAGATTTCGCAAGAAGATCTCTCTTCTTGATTAGGTTTGATTTGGAAAACGGATTGACATCCCGTTTTCTTTTCTTTCCTAGGATTACGATTGCTTGTTCTATTGTGAATCTTTTGACATTGCTTACTCTCTTTGTGACTTTGAGATTAAATTGAAGATTATTGAAAGTTCTTGAAAGTTTTCATCTTTTTATCTTTTAATTCTTGAATTGATATCAACATGACTGTTATTGGATAAAAATCCTTAACAATTCTAAGGTGAAGGGTTGATAGTTGTGGCTTAGATGATGATAGATCGATCGCTAACAGATTAGACCCTGAGAGTTACAGAATTATCGCCGACAACCCTAAATTACGGTATGTTCTTGAGTCCACGGCCGTGGAACCTCAAGAACTAACCGTGATTTCCCTTAAGTCTACGAACCTGCTTTTACTTTAATCTAAAGTTAAAGATTTGCTTTAGCTTAGTTTAGACTTGTCTTTTTTAGGTGGTAGTGAAGCCTCAACAACCTCTACCTCGATTGTGAGTGTTACAACCTCAATCGGTTAAGTTAGTCTTGATCCTTAGGTTACAAGTTTGGGTATTTGACACTAATTCTCGCCTCTAGAATCCTTCTATATTGAGCCTCAACAACCTGTATAGAGAGTGCCTTGTAGGTGAGTTATATAAGGTTTTTGGAACTTCACCGTACGATTACCTTACATTAGTATACCTTTGCATATCTCAACTCTATCTTTACATCATTAAGTATATCTTGAATCGATTGCCACAGCTGGATACCTGGATCTTTAGGATTGTTGTTTTCCCAATATATTTGCAAAACTCCCATATTTACTTGCTTGATAACCTGCAATCGAGTTCGTTCCCCCCAAATCCCTGTGTTCGATACTCTGGAATTCTTGCTTAACTATATCGATCCGTAGACTGCGGGTTCGCTGCTTGATTCTAGTTTTATAAATTTAAAGCTTATTTGCACACACCTCTAGGGGCGAACAATTTTTTGGCGCCGTTGCCGGGGATTTGGTTTAGGCCGAATCCGGTAGCCGGTTGTCAAGCTTGAGAGCTTGCTCTCGTTATTTGATATCTCTTTGAGTGCATGCGCAGGTCTAGGAACACCGCAGATCTCTTACCTCTTGATCAAGAGCTAGAGAAAACCTTGAGGCAAAAGCGCAAGGAAAAGAAGATGGCCGAAGAACACGAACGTGATCTTCAAACGGAGTTGGCGGAGAAAGAAGCTCAACTCCGATGGAATGAGACTCTCCGCCAGGATGAGATGGATCGTCATCAATCTCAAGTTAACGGTCTACAAGACATGATCTTCCAAATGAGGATAAGGATGAGCGACCTTGAGAATAAGGGAAGCAAGAAGTCCTCAAGAAGGAGATCAAGGTCTAGAAGAAAAAGCCACTCATCCGCTGATGATAGTGACTCTTCCATGCCGCCGTTAGAAGAGATTGATCCCACGATCAATATGAATCCTTTCCATCCACAAGGAGCAGCTAATCGCCGCATTCCACCTAGGAATGCGAGAGTCGAACGTGTGGATAATGAGCCAAGAACTCTTGGCCAGCGGATGGATCCAACACAACAACCACGCCGCTTGGGTGTGAATTTTGATGCTGAAGATATGCAAGGGTTTAGCTTTAACCCTCAAGTTATCACTCTTGTTCGCCAAAGCCAATTTGGCGGTACAAGCGCTGAATCTCCACACCAACACTTGCAAAACTTTGAGTGTATGATGGAGACGATGAGACCGAAGAACGCTACTACCAACAGCTATAAGCTCAAACCTTTCTTTTTCTCTTTGAAAGGGAAAGCGTTGTCATGGTATCAAGCTCTTCCCAATGGGAAACTAGACACGTGGGAAGACCTTTCCGCGGAGTTTCTCACCAAATTCTTTCCGCCCTCCAAAACGGCGGAACTTAGAGGTAAGATTAATGCTTTTTCCATGAGACCTAACGAAAGTTTGTTTCAATCTTGGGAAAGGTTTCAGGACTTGCTCTTGGATTGCCCTCATCATGGCATATCCAAGCTTGCCTTACTGGAAATCTACTACAAAGGGCTGGATGCGGGAACGCAATTCAACCTCCAATCCCTCTCATGCGGAACGTTCATGGACATGAGAGAAGATGACGCTTGGGACTTCATTAAGAAGCAAGCAAGAGTCATAGAGAAGTATTCCCACCGGAAAGCGGAGGGAAATCGTGTAGAGCAAGGAGCGAAGCTCACACATGAAGCTCAAAATCAAATCTTCTCCCTCAACAATGAGATCAAAGAGTTGAAGGAGACTATCAAGACCAACTTCCCAAAGCAACAAGAGAAGGATGTTGGCTATTTGGGCAACAACAATGGTGGTGATAACACCAACCGCAACAACAATAACCGGAACAATAACCGGAATAACAATTGGAATGGAAACAACAACAACCGGAACAACAACAATTGGAACAACAATCGGGGTTCAAACAACAACAATTGGCGCTCCAATCAACAAAATTCCGGTAACTCCTATCCTTCCAATTCTAATTCGCTAACTCCACCTTCCTCTTCCTCTACTCCTTTGAAAAGCCAGGGGCAATCATCTAATGGAGGAAACAATACGGGAAAGGAGAAGTCCGATCCCATGTTGGAGACAATCTTGGGAAAGCTTCAAGGGTTGGAGAACCGCCTCATCAAGGTTGATGATCAAGTCTCTAAGGTTGACAAAGCTCAAAAAGTTTTGGAAAACCAATTGTTCAACCACGCGGATGAAGTTCCTAGAAATCAAGGGAAACTTCCAGGAAAGACGGAGGACAACCCTAAGGGAAGGGTAATGGCGATTACAACTAGGAGCGGAGTGACTACCACCGATCCGCAGCCTACGTTCGTTGAAGTCCCCGTAGAGAAGGACAAAGGAAAGGGGAAGGAGAAGGAAGATGTCTATGTTCCCCCTCCAGCTTACAAACCTCCCCTTCCGTTCCCTCAATCTAGAGCGCGAGCGCGCCTAGACAAACAATTCGGTAAGTTCATAGAACTCATGAGCAAGCTGCATATTAATATACCCTTCATTGATGCTATTGTAGGTATGCCGGCTTATGGCAAGTTCTTGAAGGAGCTTCTCTCTAACAAGAGGAAGCTAGAAGATTTCGGAGTGGTCAAGATGAGTTCGGATTCTTCGGATCTCATCAAGACTATGAAGGAGAAAATGCCCCCAAAGTTGAAGGATCCGGGGTCATTTTGCATTCCCATTGGAGTGGGAGATGTCACATACGACGCTTTATGTGACTTGGGAGCAAGTGTGAGCATCATACCACTTGCATTATGTAGGAAGATCGGTTTAGGCGATCCTAAACCGGTCAAGATGACGTTATACATGGCGGATCGATCCATCACTCGCCCCGTCGGTATTGTAGAAGACGTCCCGGTCAAGCTAGGTAAATTCTTTGTCCCTATTGATTTTGTCGTGCTTGACATTCCTGCAGATAGTCCGGTCCCGATTATACTCGGAAGACCGTTTCTTGCAACTTCCGGCTGCATGGTCGATTGCAAGAATGGGAGACTCGCTTTTGATATTGGAGAAGAGAAAGTAGAGTTCGTTCTTTCCACTCTAGTAAAGGAGCCAATCTTTGATGAGGATATTTACGATATCCAAGATGAAGAAGGTTTGTCTAGGGAGGAGGTAAGTGCGATTCTCTTTAACGATCCTTTACAAAAGGTTATCACTATGAGTCTAACCAATGTAGGGGAAGAAGAAGAGTGCAAAGAGGAAATTGAAGCCTTAGAAGGACAAGAAGAGATGCATGAAGTGGAGTTTGAGAAACTCCACGATGAGGCTGAGAATGTAAGAATCCACAGTCATACCCTGTATTCCACGACCGTGGATTTCACAACCAAAATCGACCTCCATTCCAGGGGATTACACGGCCGTGGAACACAAGGAGAGGCCGTAATTCTGACCGTGGAAGAGGGTGATCGGCTTACTTCTCCAACTTCTTTTGATTCTTCTCGAAACCACTCAACAACCTTAGAAACTTCTATGGAAACGTCGGATGCCCCTCAAGGACCATTGGAAGCTCCGAAAGTGATGGAACTCAAACCACTTCCTACTCATCTAAGGTACGCTTTTCTTGGATCTAATTCTACCTTTCCGGTTGTTAGCATGAAATATTGTGATATTTTAGGCACGTTTTCTAAACGTATTTGATTCATATTGATAGTCTTTGATTGAACTTTATGCATATGTGAGCTAGTATTACCTATATTGTCGATTTGGATGTCTACACTAGTTCTATGTTGATTATAGGTGATTTGGAGCTATTTCCGAACGGAATCGAGCAAAGGAGAGTTGAGTTGATATGTCCATAGATTGAGGACATTCTTTGGAAGCAATTTGGAGTCTTAGCTTGAGGAATGCACGAGTTTAGGGAAGAATCACGTTCTTGCCCTAAATTACGCCCTAAAATACGGCCGTATCACAAACCACGTTCAGAATTACGGCCGTGGATTTGGAGTCAGAAATTCATGTTCATTCCAGGGGATTACACGGCCGTGGAACATATGTTGCAAACCGTATTTGTTTCCACGCTCTAAATTACGGTCGTGGAACACTTCCACGACCGTGATCTTGGCGGATCTTTTCGCCACACTTTGATGCCACGATCTTTTAAAGATTGGGCCGGGCCGACATTTGCCCGACACTATAAAAAGACGGACAAAGCAAGATTCCGTCACCTTCGCTACCCCGTTTACCCTCATTCATCGTCGCTTAGACACGAAGATGTTTTGCTTAGTTTGCTTGGAAGCAATCGACATCTCTTTGAAGAGATCGAAGTTCGTGTTTGGAATTCCTCCAATCTCGCACTTTTGGTGGAGATTGCTGTTGAGATCTCCGGATTTGCGGAAGATCGTAGTTCTTGGAAGATTTTGCAAGAAGATCTCTCTTCTTGATTAGGTTCGATTTGGAAAACGGATTGACATCCCGTTTTCTTTTCTTTCCTAGGATTACGATTGTTTGTTCTATTGTGAATCTTTTGACATTGCTTATCCTCTTTATGACTTTGAGATTGAATTGAAGATTATTGAAAGTTCTTGAAAGTTTCCATCTTTTTATCTTTTAATTCTTGAATTGATATCAATATGATTGTTATTGGCTAAAAAACCCTTAACAATTCTAAGGTGAAGGGTTGATAGTTGTGGCTTAGATGATGATAGATCGATCGCAAATAGATTAGACCCTGAGAGTTAGAGAATTATCGCCGACAACCCTAAAATACGGGCTGTTCTTGAGTCCACGGCCGTGGAACCTCAAGAACTAACCGTGATTTTACTTCAGTTTACGAACCTTGCTTTTACTTTAATCCAAAGTTAAAGATTTGCTTTAACTTAGTTTTGACTTGTCTTTTCTAGGTGGTAGTGAAGCCTCAACAACCTCTACCTCGATTATGAGTGTCACAACCTTAATCGGTTAAGTTAATTTTGACCTTTGGATTACAAGTTTGGGTATTTGACATTAATTTTTGCCTTTAGAATCTTTCTATATTGAGCCTCAACAACCTGTATAGAGAGTGCCTTGTAGGTGGGTTATATAAGGTTTTTGCAACTTCACCGTACGATTACCTTACATTAGTATACCTTTGCATATCTCAACTCTGTCTTTACATCATTAAGTATATCTTGAATCGATAGCCACAGCTGGATACTTGGATCTTTAGGATTGTTGTTTTCCCAATATTTGCAAAACTCTCATATTTACTTGCTTGATAATCTGCAATCGAGTTCGTTCTCCCCAAATCCCTGTGTTCGATACTCTGGAATCCTTGCTTAACTATATCGATCCGTACACTGCGGGTTCGCTGCTTGATTCTAGTTTTATAAATTTAAAACTTATTTGCACACACCTCTAGGGGCGAACAAGTTTTTGGCGCCGTTGCTGGGGATTTGGTTTTGGCCGAATTCGGTTATCGGTTGTCAAGCTTGGGAGCTTTGCTCTTGTTATTTGATATCTCTTTTGAGTGTTCTTGCAGGTTTGTGTTCTTAGGTACATACGAAGTTCTTGTTCCAGCAACGGAACAGAGTTTCGCCAAAGAACAAGTTTTTTGCTTTTTCTTTTAATCTTTTGGTATGAGTTCTTGAGTTTTTAGATTTTCCAATGGATGGAAGCAGCTTTGTAACGGCGAGGAACGAAATATGGAGCCTCAGAGTTGAACTTAACGAATCTTTGGAGCAACATAGACTTAGGAACAAATCCTTGGAAAGAGAGAGATGGAGAAAGAAAGAGGTAGCTAAATGGAAGGAGAATAGACATTTGCTGGATTATTTTTCATTTTTTTTCAGTGAACAAAATGAAAGAGAGGAAGCTATTAAGAAGGAGCTTGAAATCTGGGAGGAGCTCTATACCGCTCGCGAGGTATATGAACAACCTCTTGAAGATCAAGTTGAATCAAAGATCAAGAAATCAATGAAGGATCTCGATGACCTTGAAAGAAAATTGATCCTTGCTAAAATTGCTCGACTGGAGGAAGAAGCGGAACACCTAGACCCAATTGCTAATATTGTGGTCGAGATTGAAGAAGAGTCGGTTATGCTTGAAGAAGAGGAAGAAGTGGTGAACCTTGGCCAAATTACTGAAACTATGGCCAAGGTTGAAGAGGATCCACCTGAGTTGGGAGATATTTCATGTCTGGATCATCATCCCAACATGAACCTTGTCCCAAGCCTTGAAGAACCCTACAAGGTATATTCTCTTACTTCCTTTGAAATTCCTATTAAAATTTCTGATTTTTTCAGGAATGCACCGGAGAGTTGGAGGTCTCTTCCAAAAGAACCTCCTAAGGTGAAGATGAAACCTCCATTAGAACTGTTGGAAGAAGATACTCCTTGGACTACAAGGAGTAAATTTGGCAAGCGCTTCAACGCCAATGTCAATAAGTGTTTTTTGTTCAAGTATGGGGTCATTCATATGACGAATACCATACATTATCCCCAAGCTGGAGATGGGGAAGCTAAGAGGATTCTCGAGAAACTAATTTCTCGATCTAGGAAGGGATGGGATGCAAGGCTGAATTATGTCTCATTAAAGCATAAGAAAGCTAGGAGGATTTCGGTGAGAATCAAACCGTACAAGCTTGTACGTGGGATATCTTACCACTTGCCAGTGAAATTAGGAACCGGAGATTTCTTGGAAGAGCTCTATGATGGATTTGAAGAGCAATCCAAGATGTTCAAGGTGCATTGAGTCATCTATGGAGAATGGTCTAGCTACGGACCTTAAACAAAGCGCTTCTTGGGAGGCAACCCAAGGTATTGCATTTTCGTTTTTGTTTTCGATTCATAGTTTAGCTTAGAATAGAAGTTTTTGCTTTGTTTTACCTTGATTCTTAGTGTCACAACCTTAATCGGTTTAGTTAGTCTTGATCCTTGGATTACAAGTTTGGGTATTTGACATTAATTCTTACCTCTAGAATCCTTCTATATTGAGCCTCAACAACCTGTATAGAGAGTGCCTTGTAGGTGAGTTATATAAGGTTTTTGGAACTTCACCGTACGATTACCTTACATTAGTATACCTTTGCATATCTCAACTCTGTTCTTACATCATTAGTATATCTTGAATCGATAGCCACACCTGGATACTTGGATCTTTAGGATTGTTGTTTTCCCAATAATTTGCAAAGCTCTTACATTTACCTGCTTGATAATCTGAAATCGAATTTGTTCCCCCCAAATCCCTGTGTTCGATACTCTGGAATACTTGCTAATTTACGCCGATCCGTACACTGCGGGTTCGCTTGCTTGATTCTAGTTTTA
Source organism: Fagopyrum homotropicum (assembly GCA_033239125.1). Lineage (NCBI taxonomy): Eukaryota > Viridiplantae > Streptophyta > Magnoliopsida > Caryophyllales > Polygonaceae > Fagopyrum > Fagopyrum homotropicum. Next base: position 70,591,447 of record BSWB01000005.1, read on the forward strand.
TAAATTTAAAGCTTATTTGCACGCACGCTAAGTGGCGAACACCGGTCATTGTTAGCTCCGAACTAAGCATAGATGAACATGAACAGCTCATGATAGTCCTTAGGAAACATAGAAAAGCCATAGGCTACACTATCGAGGACTTAGTAGGAATTAAACCCTCCCTATGTATGCATAAGATACTAATGGAGGAGGATTTTAGAACTTCAAGACAACCTCAAAGGCGGTTGAATCCGACCATGAAGGAGGTTGTCAAGAAGGAAATTCTTAAACTTCTTGATGCAGGTATCATCTATCCTATCTCCGATAGCAAGTGGGTGAGTCCAGTTCAAGTAGTTCCGAAGAAGGGAGGAATGACGGTCATCACCAACAAGAACAACGAACTCATTCCTACCCGAACCGTGACTGGATGGCGAATGTGCATAGACTACCACAAGCTCAACAACGCAACGCGGAAGGATCACTTTCCCTTACCATTCATCGATCAAATGCTTGAAAGGTTAGCACAACATTCACATTTTTGCTACCTTGACGGTTATAGTGGTTTCTTTCAGATTCCGATACATCCCGACGATCAGGAGAAGACCACATTCACGTGCCCTTGGGGTACGTTCGCCTATAGGAGAATGCCGTTCGGGCTTTGCAACGCCCCAGCCACCTTTCAACGGTGCATGATGGCCATCTTCTCCGAGTACGTAGAGGAAATCATGGAAGTCTTCATGGACGACTTCTCCGTATACGGTTCCTCTTTTAACGATTGCCTTTCTAACCTTTCTCTTGTTTTACAACGTTGTGAAGACACTAACCTAGTTCTTAATTGGGAGAAGTGTCAATTCATGGTTAAGGAAGGAATCGTATTAGGTCACTTAGTCTCTAGTAGAGGGATAGAGGTAGACAAGGCTAAGATAGAGACCATAGAGAAACTTCCTCCCCCAATTTCGGTGAAAGGGATAAGAAGTTTCCTAGGACATGCTGGATTTTATAGACGCTTCATTAAGGACTTTTCTAAGATATCAAAACCTCTCACTAAACTATTGATGAAGGATGCGGTTTTTGAGTTTTCACAGGAATGTTTAGATGCATTTAACACCATTCGGCAAGCTCTAATTTCAGCACCTATTATCCAACCCCCGGATTGGACTCTCCCCTTCGAGATTATGTGCGATGCTAGTGACGTAGCCATTGGAGCTGTTCTTGGACAACGAAAGAAAGGGCGAACCCATGCCATATACTACGCTAGCAAGACGCTAGACGAAGCTCAGCTCAACTACGCCACTACAGAGAAAGAGTTTCTAGCCATTGTCTACGCTATTGACAAGTTTCGCTCTTATCTTGTAGGTGCAAAGGTGATTGTCTACACGGATCATGCTGCGATCCGGTACCTCCTTGCGAAGAAAGACGCGAAGCCAAGGCTAATTAGATGGATTCTTCTCCTACAAGAATTCGATCTTAAGATCCGCGACAAGAAAGGTTCAGAAAATTCTGTTGCGGATCATTTGAGTCGCCTCACACATCTAGAGGACGACCATCCACCCATTGATGACTCCTTTCCGGACGAACACCTACACATCATAGAGGAGTGCATCAACGAGATCTCCAAAGGTAACGAACCATGGTTTGCTGATTTTGTTAACTATTTGGTTTGCCAGGAGATACCGCCCGGACTATCCTACGCACAAAGGAAGAAGTTCTTTAAGGACGTCCGGGAATACTATTGGAACGAGACTCTCCTCTTTAAGAGAGGTCCGGATGGCATCATCCGGCGATGTGTGCCGGAAGATGAGATGCAAAGTGTCATCCGCCATTGTCATTCACTACCTTGTGGAGGACACGCTAGTTCGAACAAGACTAGCGCAAAGGTATTGCAATCTGGATTCTATTGGCCTACTTTATTTAGAGATGTGCAATCCTTTGTCTCTTGCTGCGATGCTTGTCAAAGAACAGGCAATATTTCTAGAAGGAACGAGATGCCCCTCAACAACATCCAAGAGGTGGAGATTTTCGACGTTTGGGGAGTCGATTTCATGGGACCATTCCCATCTTCTTGTGGAAACCAATACATACTATTGGCGGTAGACTACGTTTCTAGATGGGTGGAAGCAATTGCCTCTCCCACAAATGATGCCATGGTGGTGGTTAAGTTCTTCAACAAGACCATCTTTCCGCGATTTGGAACACCAAGGACAATCATTAGTGATGGAGGTTCTCACTTCATAGCCCGTCGCTTTGAAGCTCTTCTAGCTAAGTATGGGGTTACTCACAAGATCGCTACCCCTTACCATCCATAAACGAGTGGACAAGTTGAGATCTCAAATAGGGAGATCAAGGGAATTCTAGAGAAGACGGTTTCAAAGACTTGGAAGGATTGGTCCTTGAAACTAGATGATGCATTATGGGCGTACCGGACTGCGTACAAGACTCCCATAGGAACCACACCATACAACCTTGTGTATGGGAAGTCTTGTCATTTGCCGGTAGAGCTGGAGCACAAAGCGTTTTGGGCTATCAAGTGGCTGAATTTCGGCATGAAGGAAGCGGGAGAGAAGCGTCTCCTAGACATCAACAAGCTGGATGAACTTCGCTTGAACGCCTATGAAAAAGCTAAGATCTACAAGGAAAGAGCAAAGCGTTGGCATGATAAGCATATCATTCCAAAGGACTTCAAAGAAGGGGATCAAGTTCTCCTCTTCAATTCAAGACTTTGCCTCTTTTCAGGTAAGCTTAAATCCCGTTGGACCGGACCTTTTCTAATCAAACGTATTTTCTCCCATGGTGCAGTTGAAGTATGGGGTGAAGCTAGCGGAAGTTTTAAGGTGAACGGTCAACGACTCAAGAAGTACACACCGGAACTCCAAGCTGAGGAGTTCGCGCCTACCGCACTCGAATAAGTGCGAGATTGGTCTAGCTACGGACCTTAAACAAAGCGCTTCTTGGGAGGCAACCCAAGGTATTGCATTCTCGTTTTTGTTTTCGATTCATAGTTTAGCTTAGAATAGACGTTTTTTGCTTTATTTTTGCCTCGATTTCTTCCGGTATGTTCGTGTTTTTGGTTGTAGGATCGATGGAAAAGGAGAAAGGGAGAATAATGTCGAAGAAGAGCGACGAAATTTGGACTTTGAAGCTTTACAGAAGGTTCCACGGTCTAAAGTACGGTTGTCATAGCTACAGTGGCCGTAATTCTCAAAACCTTTTGAAAAATCACCAAAACCACGGGTCCGTACACTTCCACGGCCGTGGAACACCCCGATAGACCGTGATTTTCAAAATTTTGCCTGCGACTATATAAGCCACATTCTTCACAAAATTCCCCAAAAACTTACCCCTTTCCATGCCCTAAACGCCGAAATCTCACGACCTCCTCCAATTTCTCGTTTTCTAATCGTTTTCAACGATTCTTCATCCTAAACTGCAGCAAATCCAACCACGAACAAGATCCAAGCGACAAACCAAGCGGAAATCCATCAACAAACGTGCATTTCGGGTTTTTCAATCCGAAAAAGAGGTTTATTCTTTCTTCTTGAATTTCGCGGATTTGGTTCGTTTTTGCTATAGATTTTTAGGAAGAACTGACAAAGACTGGAAGGAATTAGATTAGGACTGCTTGTTGTGGTGATTGTTGGTGAATTTGCTGAGATTCGCAAGATTCTGAGACGAATCACGGTCTCTGGGTAAACCACGGCCGTGGAACCTGAAGAACAGACCGTAATTTTGGTGAAAAATGGATTTCGTAAGGAGAGTGTCGGGAAGGATAAAGGAGAAGAAGGGAGAGCAGAATAAGAAAAGAAAGGGCAATCCCTCCACCTCTAGGGCACCACCACCCTCATCTCCCTCACTACCATCCTCACCTTCACCTCCATCCTCACCTCCTCACCCTAGCATCCCAACCATACATGAGAACCACCTTGCTGCGTTTGAGAGGATCACGAAGAGGACAGTGATAGGTCCTAGATATTTGTTGTTGGAGGATCTACATCCTCTCAACATTGTTGATGATCTTACATGGCTCTTGGATAGAGCCGGATTGCTTGTCTTCACGAACATTCATGAAGACGCCTATGAGGAGATCACCCGGGAGGTTGTGACGTCCTTCGAGCACAGCCACGTAGATAGGACCGTCTCCTTCCGTCTCATGGAACAAGACTATCATTTGAGTATTGTTGAGTTTGGGACCATTTTCGGGTTCCATGAGACCTATAACGGTCGATTTCCGAGTGGAGTTTACCCCAAGGACTTTTGGGAGGAAGTAGCTATGATTTACACCGACGAGGACCGTTGGCAACCCGCCGATACCAAGGCTAGATTGATGTACCATCTAGCCTTGAAGATAGCACACCGTGTTCTTTTGGAGTGTCTCTTTCCTAGGACGGAGACGCCCCAAAAGATCAAGACGGATGAGCTATTCTTGCTTTATAGCATGCTATACGGTTGCCGTGCAGATTGTGCCACTCTTTTGGCGGCTACGATGAGTAAACTCAAGAACAAGAAGAAGGGGAACATTGGATGTGGTGGGATAGTTACCCACATTGCTAGGACGTTTGGTGTAGATTTTTCTGCTTGCACCCGTATACCGGCGGTTCCCTTAGGGCTACATGCTTTTATGGTTAGGGGACTCATCTTCCCCACACATGGAGGTCCGCCTTATGCGGGCATGCCTTGGGAGACTAGGACGGGTAGGGGGATTGAGTGGCTGCCGGAGTATTCCATTGTGGCGGGACGCCACAATTGGAAGGAGATGTTCGCTGCGATGCATGCGAATAGGCTAGTAGCTCCCCCTTACGTTCCACCACCGGTTGTGGAGGAGGAGGACATGGGAGATCAGTACGAGAGTGGTGGAGGAGCGGAGCACGAGTTTGGCACGTTTCCGGATCAGCCGGAGGCGGCCCCGGATGTACCTAGACGCTCTCCACGTCCAGCTAGAGCTTCAGGCTCGTCATCTCGCCGCACTAGCGTGAGTGAGAGGCCCACGTGGATGGCCACACCTCCCACTTGGTATGACACACCCCCTCCTTGGTCCACGGCGTAGCCAGCAGCACCACCACCAGCACCAGTACCGACCGATGCCCCATCATGGTACAGTCACGCCCCGGGATGGTACGAGCAGATGCCGGATTGGGCTACCGGACTTTCGGAGAGAGTTGGAGCACTAGAGATCCGGGCGGATGCTAGAGACGGACGCTTAGACGACCTTGACCACATGATGAGGGACGTCTACCGCCAGCAGTTTGGGCGGTTTTATGATCCGAGTTTCTCTCCATTCCCACCTCCGCCGGCGCCGCAATGATTGATGCATGATCGTTGTTTTAGACATTCCCGCCACCACTTGTGAGTTTCTTTTTTCTTTTCTTTCTTTTGTTCTTTCTTTTGAACATTAGGGACAATGTTCGTCCTAAGTATGGGGTGGGATGTACTAAAAGTTTGTAATAACTCTACTCTCTATGTTTGCTTTCATTCGAGACTATCGTTGCATCTTCATTATGTGTTACACGTTTCCTTATTGTATTGCATGAAAAGTGACTTGAAAAACCCATAAAAATTTGAAAAATTTTGAAAATTTTATGCTTCTAATGAATTGAGATGATTTCCATGATAATCACTACTTGTGAATTGAGTTTCATGACAATTGCATGCTTAAAAGGATTGTGAATTGAAAAGAATTTGAATGAATGAATTTTACCTCTTTTGCAAGTTTTATAATGTGAAAATGTTACCTAAATCATCTAGAAAATTGAAGTTGAAATCACGTTATAAGTTCCTATACTTCTTATTGAAATGATTAAGGTAATTCAATACTTTCTTTCTTCTTTCTTTGATCATCTAGCTCCTCAATTGAAATAGTAGCCTCCTTTACCTATCCGGGAATTTAGAGAAGTGAATGAGAAAAAAGCATGTTTGATGTGGGAGGGCCATGAGAGCAATTATTTGCAATCAATTGAATAGAAAGAAATTATAGGTTTGGGGAAGTCAATCATGACGATGAGTAACTCGGCACCATTCACATAGCCGGGTGTTTGTGTCTTGCCAAAGTCGGATTGAGCGATATTCCTAGCAGATTATGGTATGTGCGCTAAGGGTTTGAGGCATCTCTTGAAAAATTTGAGAAACGCCGATCTCCTAGGCTTCGGTTTTTGTGCACCTCTATCCATAACTCCAAAAGTAAAGTCGAAAAGTGAAAAGAAGAGAGCGAAGCTCTAAATTGAAGTGTTGTGTAAACCGCATAAGAAGAAGAAGGTAGTTGTCCACTTTCCCGGATTTATGCACCACTTTCCCTTAAAGTTTTCCCCTCCCTTCCATATTCTAGACCTTTTCTTTGAAAGTCCTTAAGATCAAAAGAATGTTATATGACTTGGTGATCTAAATTGAAGTTTCTTGTGATTGATTTTGATAATGTTTGAAGGTTATAATGCTTGTTTAGAAGTTAAGTTGGTTCATGAATTTTCTTTGCCTTTTACTCTTTGATTAAGTGTGTGAAAGTTTGATAAACGATTGAAGCAAGGTTTGAGAATGATCTATTCTTTAGAAGTCACATTCATCCAAAAGAAGGTACACATATTTCATCCTAACTCTTGTTTAAAGCTTTTTGAAAGACCTTGCTTAGGGACAAGCAAGTGTTAAGTATGGGGTTATTTGTTAGCATGAAATATTGTGATATTTTAGGCACGTTTTCTAAACGTATTTGATTCATATTGATAGTCTTTGGTTGAACTTTGTGCATATGTGAGCTAGTATTACCTATATTGTCGATATGGATGTCTACACTAGTTCTATGTTGATTATAGGTGATTTGGAGCTATTTCCGAACGGAATCGAGCAAAGAAGAGTTGAGTTGATATGTCCATAGATTGAGGACATTCTTTGGAAGCAATTTGGAGTCTTAGCTTGAGGAATGCACGAGTTTAGGGAAGAATCACGTTCTTGCCCTAAACCACGCTCTAAAATACGGCCGTATCACAAACCACGTTCAGAATTACGGCCGTGGATTTGGAGTCAGAAATTCATGTTCATTCCAGGGGATTACACGGCCGTGGAACATATGCTGCAAACCGTATTTGTTTCCACGCTCTAAATTACGGTCGTGGAACACTTCCACGACCGTGATCTTGGCGAATCTTTTCGCCACACTTTGAAGCCACGATCTTTTAAAGATTGGGCCGGGCCGACATTTTGCCCTACACTATAAAAAGACGGACGAAGCAAGATTCCGTCACCTTCGCTACCCCGTTTACCCTCATTCATCACCGCGGAGGCACGCATACACTTCGCTTAGCTTGCTTGGAATTATTGACATCTCTTTGAAGAGATCGAAGTTCGTGTTTGGAATTCCTCTAATCTCGCACTTTTGGTGGAGATTGCTGTTGAGATCTCCGGATTTGCGGAAGATCGAAGTTCTTGGAAGATTTCGCAAGAAGATCTCTCTTCTTGATTAGGTTTGATTTGGAAAACGGATTGACATCCCGTTTTCTTTTCTTTCCTAGGATTACGATTGCTTGTTCTATTGTGAATCTTTTGACATTGCTTGCTCTCTTTGTGACTTTGAGATTAAATTGAAGATTATTGAAAGTTCTTGAAAGTTTTCATCTTTTTATCTTTTAATTCTTGAATTGATATCAACATGACTGTTATTGGCTAAAAATCCTTAACAATTCTAAGGTGAAGGGTTGATAGTTGTGGCTTAGATGATGATAGATCGATCGCTAACAGATTAGACCCTGAGAGTTACAGAATTATCGCCGACAACCCTAAATTACGGTCTGTTCTTGAGTCCACGGCCGTGGAACCTCAAGAACTAACCGTGATTTCCCTTAAGTCTACGAACCTGCTTTTACTTTAATCTAAAGTTAAAGATTTGCTTTAGCTTAGTTTAGACTTGTCTTTTTTAGGTGGTAGTGAAGCTTCAACAACCTCTACCTCGATTGTGAGTGTTACAACCTCAATCGGTTAAGTTAGTCTTGATCCTTAGGTTACAAGTTTGGGTATTTGACACTAATTCTCGCCTCTAGAATCCTTCTATATTGAGCCTCAACAACCTGTATAGAGAGTGCCTTGTAGGTGAGTTATATAAGGTTTTTGGAACTTCACCGTACGATTACCTTACATTAGTATACCTTTGCATATCTCAACTCTGTCTTTACATCATTAAGTATATCTTGAATCGATTGCCTCAGCTGGATACCTGGATCTTTAGGATTGTTGTTTTCCCAATATATTTGCAAAACTCCCATATTTACTTGCTTGATAACCTGCAATCGAGTTCGTTCCCCCCAAATCCCTGTGTTCGATACTCTGGAATTCTTGCTTAACTATATCGATCCGTACACTGCGGGTTCGCTGCTTGATTCTAGTTTTATAAATTTAAAGCTTATTTGCACACACCTCTAGGGGCGAACAGTATCACACATATCCTGAGCGTAACACAGGGAACCTCCTAGACTCTCGCAAGAGCTAGGCAGATGATGTCACGACCCGTTATCATACACTTGGGTCAATTATAATATACTACAGTCGGCCTATTGCGTTTTTGTTATTTATCTTAACTATCACACACCACTCATACGCATCACACACATGCATGAAGCTAGCTAAGTAAGTCAGTGGACTTACGAGAATTAAAACTCGTCTCTCTTAACAACACTAACAGTAGCTGCAGGAACTCGGTTGCCTGTCAAAGGAGGCACATGGATCAACATTTTTCCTTGGATACTTAGAAGTCTAAAACTCCTAAGATGTACAATTCTATGTGTAGAAGTTATTACAGTGTTTATTTAAGGTAAAATGACTATTTTACCCTTGGTTCCGAGACTTTCAAAAACCCGTAAAAAGTACTTAAATTCTTACTTGAGGCTAACTAATCAAGTTCTACTACCTAGGATGATTTTAGGTGACAACTATAAAAACTACACATTTTCTATTTCCCGTAAAGTCACTAAAGTCCAACTACAGCTTTAAATATGAAATTAAAATAAACTTATAAAAATTCTAAAATAAATTTATAGTTTATCTATGATCTCTAATCTACTCATAGGAGAAACAATTTCTTAAAACTGTTCAATCGTTATTCCTACAAAAATCTTTAAAGTTGGCTACAACATTACAAGTGTTCCCATACTTAGTCAAATTTTTCTGCTGGAAAAACAGCTCAACTACTCCACTTTGAGACCCTATAACTTTCAATCCGACCGTTCATTTGTTCCCAAATTTTAACACGGTAAACTATGTATATCTATCTATGATCTATTAAAAATTCAACGGTGGATCTTCAACCAATCGTTTTAACATTGGTTCACAACAGTGGCCATTCTTACTTTCAAAACTGAAGTTTTAAAGGGAGTTTGTCACTTCAATTTATATGATAATCTGATCTACTTCACTAGGTCCTCCAATGGTTAGAAACTGGACACTCTAGGAAGCTACAACAACTCGCTTACTACTCGTCACTTCTCTAGTTCGATCTCTCCTCATCACCATACAAAAACATTTTAAAACCTAAGTACACACATGTCTATTTCATCTATAGTTTAAAGATTGAACTGCAGCCAAGATAAAGGGAGAATGATTGATCATTTACCCAAGGTTTTGATGACTGCAGAAGGTAAGTTGTTGCACTAGTGTGGGAGGGTCCGATTCCAAGGTGGCCGTCTCTTCTTCTGTCACCGCAGGGCACGAACGAAACAGCCCTCCAACTGGTTATCTTCTGGGAAGGAGTGTGTACTGAGAGTTAGATTTAGAGAGGAACTTGAGTGTAGAAGGGCTGAATGAAATCACTTACACTACTCCGGCTGCTGGCGAGGTTTCTGCAACGAGCATCCCCGGAACTAGATAGACGAGCCGCTCCAGGAATAGATAGACGAGCAGCTGTTGTAGTTCTCTCCTCTGCTGGCTCTTTTCCTTGCAATTTCCTGTGGTTAGACCGTTGCTGAATGTGTGCAGAATTCAGGCAAGTGCAGCGTGAATGAGGAGCGTGAATGTGGAGCACAAAAGCGTTGCAGTTCCTCTCTTCAGGGGTGAATATAGGCTGTTGCAGCTCCTTAATTATCTCATTAATTATCCCATTTATGCAGCTGTTAGAAAGTGGAGAGAAGGAAAGAGAAGGTCGGCTGTTGCTCCTCCTTGCTGAACGAATTTGCTGGTTGTTGTGGGCTAGGAAGGTTGCTGGGCTGCTGTGGACTACGAAGGGTGCTGGGCTGCTGTGGATTGCAAAGGCCAACTGAGGCTATTGTGGGCTGAGAAGTATGCTGGGCTGCTGTAGTTAACAAAGGCCAGCTGAGGCTATTGTGGGCTGAGAGTGTTGTCTTGGCTTTGTCACAACCTTGTCGAAACTCGTCATGGCCTTGTCAGGCCCATGACTGAGTTAATTTGTCACAGATTTGTCGGGCTTTGTCACAGTCTCGTCTCAGCTTAGTCCTGAACTCGTCATAGCTTGTCATGATCTCGTCTCAGCTTAGTCATGGCCTCGTCACAGCTTGTCATGATCTCGTCACAGCTTGTCCTCAATAAGAATGAATTATAATAACTAGGGTTTGATATAAATCTATCATTTTATGTGAATTAAATTCTACATAAAATAATAGATAGTTATAAGGGTTAGAGTTTGATATAATTTTATCATTTTATGTGATTTAAATTCTACATAAAATAATAGATAATTCTAAGGGTTAGAGTTTGATATAATTTTATCATTTTATGTGAATTAAATTCTACATAAAATAATGAAATTTGTGAAGGAAGAGATACTAGATAGAATGGGAAACCGTCAACGGTTCGATGTCCGATTTGATTCGGAATTAAACGGAATAAAAATTCCGGGTATTACAAGAAGGAGTTATAAGCACTTAGGAGTGAAGATCGATCACGAAGCAAAGCTTCTGTTGCCTCACCGCCCCAGCGGGTCCTTGCAGCCGCCCCTGGGGATGACGTTTTCCATCGGAGCGCTCCCTGCGCCTTCACCAGCGCCAACCATGAAGTGTGTCACCGCCCCTGCGCCACTCCTTGGCGCCCCTGCGGTGACCTGCCCTGAAGAAATGAAGACCAGCTCCCTTGCGTCAACCACTGCGCCCCTACCTGCGCCTCAACCTGGGAGCTGGAAGACGAAGAGGCCGTGTCACCGCCCCTACGTCGACATAGGGACGCCCCGGCGGCTTGGCATCAGAAACGTCAGGAAGTCGAAAGGTAAGATGTTGAAGAGCATTGAAAATCCGCCCCAGCGGAATTGTGTAGCCGCCCCAGCGGCTCTGAAAAAGATCAACCGATTCTGCCTAAACCGCCCTTGCGGTTCCTGAAGGCCGCCCCTGCGGTTTAACGCTAGAAGCTTTACTCCGGTTGTTTACACCACCTTTATGGCATTTATGGTGGCTGTTTTGGGCCGGCCATTTACTCCTATTCAGTGTCTTTTGTAGTATAAATAGTCCTTGGTTGATTGCTAGAATCATCCATCTTATCATCTTGTTAGCCAACAAATTATCCACTTAGATTGTCTTGCTACCTTTGTAATGAGTTGCTAACTCCCTTGCTACATTGGGTTGGTTTAAAGCTGCATTGTTACTTTGATTGTAAGTTCTTTATAATATAAGTTTTCATTCAGTAATACTTTGTGTCTCCTTGATCTCCATTATCTAATTGCATGTTTACTATTGCTTGAGATTGATCACCTTAGGTTCTAAAGTGCATGTAAACAACTAGGATTAATAGGTTCCGGGTTCGGGTCTTCAATCTAGTAGAGACTTTAAGTAATAATGGGTTATGATTACTTAAAGAAAAGGAACACAAATATAAAGATAAGTTTAACGGTTTTAATCTTCTCTTTATATCCCTTAGTCTTTGTTTGAAAGCTAACTTGTTATTTGTTCTTGTAGGTTTACGGAACTCTAACCTGTTAAGTTGTGTTGATGCCGGTTGGCTCAACACATATATATGATCGAGACGGGAGATTACTTGAAAACTTGTAAAAAGAACCCACCAGAGTAGCAATTGCATGTTTAGAATCAACCTAGTGTGGATTCATCCATTATTGTCTTACTTGCCACATTAATCGTTTTCATAAGTTTTTGTGCTTCAATTCAACCAAAGCCCCCCCCCCCCCTTGTGTTACTTGTCACTATAATCGATAATCGTATCTAAAACACCTTAACTCTCTAGGGTTCGACCCTTACTTAATCACTATACTTGTTCTTAGTGCTAAGTCGGGATTTACTTTTGATTTGGTATAGACGACCATAGAAATACCTTCGGTCAAATTTTGGCGCCGTTGCCGAGGAGTTTTAGTGTTTTATTGTTATTATTGATTATTGGTTTGAACCATTTTTATGGTTCAAACCCGTGCTACTAATTCCGGCTTTGCTTCTTTTGATCCAGAAATTGAGAGGACGCACATCCAACAACGAAGACAACAACAACATCAACAAGAGATGGTTGACCGTACTCTTCGTCAACTTACGCAGCCCACCTTGCTCAAAACCCTCTTGCGGTCACTAAACCGGCACTAGGGGAAGGAGTCAACTTTGAGCTCAAGCCGGGCCTCATTCACTTGCTCCCATCCTTCCATGGGCTAAGTGGTGAAGACCCCATCAAGCACCTTGGGAAGTTCCATACCGTGTATATGAGCATGAAGCCGGCCAACATTACAGGAAGAACAAATCAAGACGAGGGCATTTGGCTTCACACTCAAAGATTCGACGGATGATTGGTATTATAACCTTCCATCCGGGAGTATCGACACTTGGGAGAACCTTCACAAGGGGTTCTTGGAGAAATACTTTCTAGCTAAGAAGGCCAATAGCTTGAAGAAAGCTATAAGCAAAATTGAGCAAGAGGCAAACGAAACTCTCTACGAGTACTTCGAAAGGTTTGCACGCCTCCGATCCAGCTGTCCTTTTCACGGATATTTAACTCAAGATCTAGTCTTGTACTTGTACGATGGCTTGCTAGACAATGAAAGGAGGATCGTCAATGCGGCTTGCGGAGGTAATATTCTTAACTCTACTCGTGACCTTGCTTTGGAAAAGATACAAGAACTAGCGGAAGAAACTCGGAACTTTGGAAGAACTCCGGCAAAGAAAGGAGTTCATGCTGTGAGTTCCGGAAAGAGTGAGATTTCCACCGAGCTCGCGGAATTGAAGGAAATGGTGAAGAGGCTAACACTTATGGGAACACCGTAGCAGCTCAAAGCTTGTGGAGTTTGTGTTGACTCGTATCATCCAACGGACATGTGTCCACAAGTCTAGGATAACGATGCTGAGGTAAACGCAATGGGTTATGGACAACCATAGCAGCAAAAACCTAAGAATGATCCCTATGCACAGAATTTCATGCCAAATTGGCGTGACCAACAAAATTTTCGTTGGACGGATCAACAAAACCAACAACAACAGCCCAGCCAAGGTAAGTATCACTCAACTGAAGATATATTGCAAGTTTTGACTAAACACTTTACAACTCATGTCCAAACAACAAAATCTAGCATCAAGAAACTTGAGAAACAGGTTGGTCAAATGGCGGAAGCCATTACAAGAATTGAAACTAGGGCCTCCGGCGGATTACCATCTAAAACAGTTATAAACCCAAAAGTGATGTTGGAAGAGGCTCAATCATAGAGGAAGAATCCCTACGTCGAGCCAAGACGTAAAACAAAGGCGCTTCTCGGGAGGCAACCCGAAGGAAAAAGAAGAGGAGTTTCTATCAAGAAAAGCACCCTTTTGTCCATAAGTCCCCGCCCCTGTGGTGACACCATTGGCCAGCGCCGCCCCCGGCACTAGGCCAGCGTCTGCTCATGTAGGCCACCGCCTCCGCGGTGACACCCCTACGCCCCTGCGGCCACCCTTGACGCACGTCCTCAACTCCGCCCCCGGCGCTGAGGCTGCGTGCCCCCTCTTCCTTGTCACCGCCCCCGCGAAGACAAACACCGCCCCTGCAGTTCAGTTAAGGAAAGAAAAAAAATACACTTCCCAAAAATAACCTACATCTACCGCCCTCTTCACTCCCTCTCTATTCATTCTTCGAAACCTAGCCGCCTCACCTCCCACGCCCTTGCGCCCTCCGGAAGCTCTCACCCACCACCTCGTTGCGCCCTTGCGCCACCTCCGGCAACCTAATGTCGCCGCCCCTTTGCGATACCAATCATCTCCACCACACACACACACTCAACCCTTTCACTCCCCTCCACTGTCCCACCTCCGGCGACGTCTGCGACAGCAAGGAAGACGTCGGAAAAGCCCCATCGCCACCACCTTTGTCAAATGCCCAAATTGCCTTCTGCTCTTCGCCCGCCCCTGCGCCTGCAAGCTCCCACACCTGCGTCGAGCCGCCCCTACGCCTGTTGCAGCTCCCCCTGCGTAAATCACGACAGTAGGTTCGTCACTTGATCCAATTTCTGAACTTTCTAACTGCTTTGCTTGATTCACTGCAAGAAATGGAGAATCAGAAGAAATATAAGTTATAAGAAGGAGAGAAGGATCGGTATAGGATTGCTCAAAGCCGTGAAGTGTATGCAACTCGGTTCCTAGACGTTCAAACATTGGAGAATTTGGGCATGTTAGAAAGTATGCAGGAACTTCTCAATAATGCCGGGCTGGGAGATTTCCTGATCAAAAGTGCTCCAACACACCCAAACCTCAGCCGGCAATTTATCGCTACATTCAAAATGGAAACGGAGGATCACTTGTGTGTTGGACTCTCATTCAAGTACAACAGGAATAAGTATACATTAGATTACACCCAATTGCAGGAGGCATTAGGGGTGATGTAACACCCCAAATTTTGAGAACTCAGGGAGCTACTGGTTAGGACCTCACAATGGGTCCCGACCTTAGTTTGACAACAATTTAACTTGGATCTTACAACAAGGCACAAAAGTATTTAAAAAATTTGAAAACTTTATACAATATATACATGAAGAATATGTATCAGCCTTACAAAGCGAAGGTACCAAAACGACACATAAGAAGAACGGAGAACATCCCGTCCCCAACTAAATAAGTACGTGGACCCGGCTGACCATTCCCTTCGGATCTCTCTACAACTGTTTTAATCTGCAAGGCATCTACAAGCGGTATAAAACCGTTAGCTAACATTCTATGCATAAGTATAAAGGTAAAAGCACAAACACACAACATACACAATCAACATGCAACACTCAATCCTTTCATTATCTTTAATTAGGTGATAGGTTATTACTAATGATACTTATTTTGTGACACGAGGGATTCCCAAACCTCGCCCCTGTCCCCGTTTACCAACGCAAAATGGTACTAATGCATCTGACCGTCTACCGGACTGGGCTGGTCGCACGGAACCTCCTAGACTCTCGCAAGACTTAGGCAGATGATGTCACGACCCGTTATCATACACTTGGGTCAATTACGTAAATAATAAAGTCAGCCTAATCCAGTTTCATTGTTTATCATAACTAACAAACACCACTCATACACATTACACTCATACAAGAAGTCAGCTAAGTAAGTCCGTGGACTTACCTGAATCAGATCTCGACTTTCTAATTCGCAAATCGATTTGTATAGTAGGAATTCAGTGGCCTGTCAAAGCAGGCAAGTGTGTCAGCACACTTTATGGGTGATTAGAAGTCTAAGACTTCTAAGATAGTAGGTCTTAATAGAACGAAATTGATTACAATATTAATTTATGGTAAAATGACTATTTTACCCTTGGTCTCGAAACTTCCAAAAATTCCCTAATTCATGCCTAAACTTTTATTTGAGACTAAAAAGCCCTATTCTAACTCCTAAAGATGAGTTTGGTTACAAACTGGCAATTTACCTATTTTCCTATTTTCCGAAAGATCGTTAAGGTCCAACTTCAGCTTCAAATATGAAATTCGAATAAACTTATAAAAATTCCGAAATAATTATCAAGATCATCTATGATATCCAATCTACTCATAGGAGAAAGAATTTCTTAAAACTGTTAAAGCATCACTTCTACAAAAATTTCTAAAGTTGGTTACAACACTTAACAAACAACACACTGTCTTAACTTTGAAAAATCATAACTCCTAAACTACTCGCTGGATTTATCCCAAATTTTGATATGTTCTACTATAAAACCTTATCTATAATATATCCAAAATTCAGCCGGAAAGGAGATCAAAATCCTATTTAAAACTATCTCACAAAACCGAATTTCAGCACAACAGAAAAACTGCTTACGACTACATCTTTGAAAAATCATAAATCCCAAACCGCTCGCTGGATTCCTCTCAACTTTTAATATGTTCTACAACAATATGTCAACCATATCATATCCAAAATTCAAGCCCAACGGAGATCAAGAGCTTATTAAAAACCATCTCACAAAACAGCATCACTTGTTGTTTTCCCCAACACTCAGCACATATATAAAAACTGCATGAGGCGTCAACTTTGGAACACAATAGCTCTCAAACCGTAACTCTGATTCTTACCAAATTTTAGTATGATCTACTATGTACGACTGACTAAAACATATCCAAAATTCAGCCAAAAAGAAGAAGTCTAACTTACCCAAATCTGGACCCGAAGTTGACTGTTTGTGACTTCCGAAAAATTCAGAAAACGCCTCAGCTCTTCAAGCTATCTTCCGAGGCTGTTAGGGAAGGTCTAAAGACTCCTATGGACACTCTCATCAGCACATACACAAAGAGTTTTGGGTCTCCAGTCTCACTAGCCGCTCGTTTGCTTTCTGGCTTCCTTCACACGTCTTGAGTTCGGTCTCCCTAACCTTCCTTTGAGCTGCTCCGATTCTGACCCAAACAATCGACCCTCTCTCTGCAGCACGGACGAGACTTGATTAGCTGATGGTCAGAGTGGAAGAGAGACATGGTTCGTGTGCCGGACTGCAAGAAAAACCCTTCCCGGACTCATGTAATCAAGGAGAGTAAGAGAGATAGAATAAGCGGTGATTTGTTTGACCTAACCAAGATGAGTAGAAGAGGGTCAGAAGATGCACTCACTGCATAATGGAAGCGATGGAGGGGATCTTTACAGAAGGGTTGTGTAACCGTCGCTACAGGTAGAAGGGCGTGAAGCGGGCTTGGATCCGGAGGCAAGTGGCTTGGCGTGGAGTCCGTCTGAAGGTAGAAGGCAAGCGGCTGTGTAACCGTTGTTGTCCAGTCATAGATGACTGCGGCTCACCGGCGTGGAGCGAAGGCGAGCGGCTGCTAGCGGCGCTGGTTGCTATCCGAAGAGGTCTGTTGTGTCGTGTGCAAGACATGGGAGGGAAGGTCGCAGGCGCCGTCGAGGGAGAGAGGCCAGGCTTCGAAGACTGTCGAAGTGAAAGGAAGGCGTCTAGGGCTAGGCTTCACTGCTGGGCTGCTTGAGCTGACGGGCTGGGCTAAAACAAGAATAGGAAGAGTGGGCTGAGATTGGTAGGAGCTTGTTAAGGCTTGTCAAAATCTTGTCAACAGCTTGTCATAGCCATGCATGGCTTTGTCACGAATTTGTCATGGCCTCGTCATAACTCGTCATGGTCTCGTCTTGACTTCGTCTTTAAGGATTAATTATAAGAACTAGGGTTTGATATAATTCTATCATTTTATGTGAACTAAATTCTACATAAAATGACAAATAATTATAAGAATTAGGATTTGATATAATTCTATCATTTTATGTGAATTAATTTCTACATAAAATGATAAAATTTGTGAAGAAAGAAATACTAGACAGAATGGGAACCGTCAACGGCTCGAAGTCCGAATTGATTTGGAATTAAACGGAATAAAAATTCCGGATATTACATTAGTACCCCCTTAAAATAAGTTTCGTCCCGAAACTTAGAACAAGGTACTTAATTAAACGACTTCTATAAATAAACTGGTATGTCCTAGTCTCACTAAATTTTTATTTGTTTCCTAAACTTCTCTAACCCTATCAAAGCGTAACGGAAAAAAAACTGGTCGTTACATCAGATCCCCCTCAAAATAAGTTTTGTCCCGAAACTTAGGGTAAGACAATCCTGATCGGCCTTTAAGTCACCAAATGGGTGTGTTTGATCACTACACAAAAGTCTCGTCGTTTCCACATCTAAGTTTCCCGCACATCAAGATTACCAAAAGCACATATCACTGACTAAACACACAATCATGAAATAGACAAGCAGTCAAACAATATCACACATACAAGGTCAAGACTTAACTCGTTACTCCCGAGGTTACAACTATCGCTACATACGTCTTTGAAATGTTACGTCTCTTACTATCCCCAATATCTTAGGTAGCCTTATAAGCTTCTCATAAAACCGCTAAATCTTAAATCGTTTCAGGTACTTAGATCACAAGCGCCTGTTACCACGTTCTAGAGTGGTTACAGAATATCTCACTAGTATTATCATGCTTAACTGTTTGACCCTCTAATCTGATGACCTAACTCGTGTCTGGTAGATATCTCTCCAACTGAAGTTTTCAAACTCAGTTCCCAAATTAAGTCTCCATGGAAAACTGAAGTAGCTCTCTCCAATAGGGTGAGGAATATTAGTCCATCAGTCACTTTTAAACCGCTTTAAAACTTCTCATGGTTGCCTTACACAACTCACTTCTAGATCCTTCGATGACTCTACGGAACCACTTGCTTCCGGCTTCTGAAAAGGTTTTGACTCCACACTCAAGTCAAAGGTCTTGGACATCCACCATCACTTACCAAGTGCTCAATGCTCTTCGTATCACGACCCACTTGGTCTTGTCTTTTAATATTACTCAGTCATCTTATTCCTCATGTAAGAGATCGTCACCTTTACCCTTTTCAGGTATAACACTCGAGACAACAAAAAAATCAAATCTAGTGGTCATCCTCTTTGTTCACTTGGCATTATTATATTATTTATAGATCTCTAGTATATCGTAAACTCTAACCTAGGCTTCCCACGCATTTCCTAAAATCTTAAATGAAATAGAATATCTCCGGAATGACGGTATTAGACACAAAGTGATCTTATATCACAATTATTTGATCAAAATTACTCGATAAATGCTAACACACCATCAACATTGAACTCTTGTATCCTCTACTTTTATTGGACTAATAATATCCCTCTAACTAAAAACACAACTAGGCTTTGTTCCGACATAACATTACACATAAAATCTACTATGAGATTATGCTTTCTTTAAGCACGGTTACTAGATTGCAAGTATGCTCCTGTCGCTTCTCTTTCTTATGTATCTTCGACTCAGGATGGTAGTTACTCACTTTGAGCTTTATAGTGCAAGCCATGCAAAATACTTTTATTACATCATTAATTCTTTCCTCAATCTATCAAGAAAACTCACTCTAGAATACTCCGTTACGTATTGGATTCCGAACTAATTATTTGACAACATGTGTCAGCCGTCCTTATTCACTTGAATCCATAATAGGGTACTAATCTCCTTCTATAACCTCTTATATGCACATACTTTTCCGTCTAACTTCATGGTGATACAACTCCCGTACAATATTTTCAGTCACTCTGCGTAACCTATCTCACGTTCCTTCCAAGCGAAATGCGTTTCACCAACTATCATCATCTTAAACTTCAGCTCTGTGGGTTAGGACCCACCACGCTTCCGTTGCGCTTCTCTGATAATTTTGTTGTCACTCGTAAATCATAATGACATTTTTTTTTTGTGAGTCCCAAGTGCATAACCTCAAACTCTTTCTTCTAATTATACCCTAAGTCCTAACCGGATGAAGTACCAAGTACCTTCTTTACTTGCCTTAAGAAAATAAAACAACGATTGAAAGACATCTTCTTCCACTTACTTTCTTAATTCTTCTACCACGGATCCAAACTCCCTGACTTGACCGGAGTTTGATCTTAACTAGCCAAGAAGTAACCCTTGAAACGTTTCTCTTTATACCTTTAATTCATCTAAGAAGTCCTCTAAGGCGTCGGTAAAGCTACTCCATAGATCCACAATCACAAATATCTCTTCGTAACGGCGCATAACTCGTCAATACCAAACAATACTTGCACGTCCTTGGTTGACATAGGTCAGTCTATAATTGACTTATCTCAATTTCATACCTCTACTGGTATTAAACTTTTTGTCCACATCACCTACTAGATTTATCCTTTTATCCTTCTTTAGTTCGTCTTATCTTTCACTCTTCTGCTTCCTTTGGGATAACTCTCTTTCTCAAGTCTCACTGTGCCATTCACTTGACGTCAAAAGTCGTTCCTAACACTCCACGATAGATGGTAAGCGTCTTGTAGTTCCGATGACTTTTAATTACATCCCAATTGTAGTCCCTTTACAGGGACCGTCGGTGTTGATGACCTATGTTCTGTTATAAATGGCGGTTACCCTGGGCTCTTGAGTCCACCACACGATTCTCTCAAGCACATGTTCCTTAATCGGCGTTGTTTGTAATATTTCCTTCCAAATCTCTGTTGACTATGTTACAGGGCTTCAATCCTTTCGATATTGGCGTTGTGATTCCGTTTAGAATTCTTATCTTTGAAGAAGAAAAATGTCTCCAGGCTTGTGAAGTCTACCCTTCGCTCTTACATTAAGTTGTATCTCTCCATTCCGTGTAAATTGTGATCTGTCAAAATTTCCTTAGCTAGTAGGTAAACAGTTGCTCACAACAATCCTTTTATACTTCTTTAGTTCGTTCAACCTTCCACCCTTCCGCTTCTTATAGGCTAACTCCATTTCTCTAGTCCGATTGTGTCATTCCTCTGGCATAAATAGTCGTTTCAAGTTTTCACGATAGCTTGGAAGCGTCTTTGAAATTGTTATGGCCGTAATGATCATCCTCTTACAGTTCCTTTTTCATGGACCATTTGTGTTGATGGCTTAGGTCCCGTGATAATTCGGGTTACCCTAGACTCTCGAGTCTAGCATGGCCGTTCTCCCATACAGATTTCTTCACTGGAGTTAGTGGTAATATCGCCTTCATGAAACTCCGTTGACCCTGCTACAGGCTTCCATTCTTTGGATATTGGCGTCGCGGTTTCTTTCAAACTACTTATATCGCTGAGGAGGTCAAAACCTCCCCACGCTTGTGGAGTCTGCCTTTTCGCTTTTACACTCAATTGTAGGTCTTCATTCCGTGCACCTTAGATTCTCGCACCCGGATTGACACTTTGTCTCTTCTGGTTTCTCATGCCCATAATGGTCTATGGGGCATCCGCCTCGATGGTAATATCCTTGATTCCACAATCTTGGTTGTACTCAATTCTACTTGTCTCGTTCCAATATTGTTATCTCTACTCCGCACTCTTGTATTCTTTTGCATGGTTCTTATAATTAATCTCTCGGCTTCATACAACACAGTCCCTTGTATGACCTTCTATTTCTTCTATCTGAGTTGACTCAGGAATTCTTCCTCATTTGATTGTACTTATGGTCAAAATTATCTCCACATCTTTACTTCTTCGCCTATTAGTTCTTTGGATGGTTAACAAGGGTTACTAGCTGACGCCCACCCGAGTATAATACTTGATCCAAGGTCCGAGTCCTTTGTCTCGTGTTGAAAACTCTTCAAGCCTGCTACCAATTTATCATGAGGCGATAATCGCTTTATGATATCACAACTAAAGGATATAATATATCCTTTAGGATACTAACATACTACACATACACATATATATAACATACATTAATATTCATCATAATAAGTCCATATGCTAACTCATATCGATCTAAGTTGTTGAGATCCACGGAGAGCGATGGTGGTCCAACGTACTACTAACCCAACAACCCGACTATGCGCGCGTATGAAAACATAAATCCGTTTTGAAAATTTTAGACCCCTTTCGGGTTCTAGTTATTTTATACATTTGGTCATTTAGAAGATTTCAAGTGCCATTGTTGCCAACCCAGAGCTCTGATACCATATTGTAACACACCAAATTCTGAGAACTCGGGGAGCTACTAGTTAGGACCTCACAATGGGTCCCGACCTTAGTTTGACAACAATTTAACTTGGATCTTACAACAAGGCACAAAAGTAATTAAAACATTTGAAAACTTTAAACAATATATACATGAAGAATATGTATCAGCCTTACAAAGCAAAGGTACCAAAACGACACATAAGAAGAACAGAAGACATCCCGTCCCCAACTAAATAAGTACGTGGACCCGGCTGACCATTACCTTCGGATCTCTCTACAACTGTTTTAACCTGCAAGGCATCTACAAGCGGTATAAAACCGTTAGCTAACATTCTATGCATAAGTATAAAGGTAAAAGCACAAACACACAACATACACAATCAACATGCAACACTCAATCCTTTCATTATCTTTAATTAGGTGATTGGTTATTACTAATGATACTTATTTTGTGACACGAGGGATTCCCAAACCTCGCCCCTGTCCCCGTTTACCAACGCGGAATGGTTATAATGCATCTGACCGTCTACCGGACTGGGCTGGTCGCAGGGAACCACCTAGACTCTCGCAAGAGCTAGGTAGATGATGTCACAACCCGTTATCATACACTTGGGTCAATTACGTAAATAATAAAGTCGGCTTAATCCGGTTTCGTTGTTTATCATAACTAACAAACACCACTCATACACATTACACTCATACAAGAAGTCAGCTAAGTAAGTCCGTGGACTTACCTGAATCAAATCTCGACTTTCTAATTCGCAAATCGATTTGTACAGTAGGAATTCAGTGGCCTGTCAAAAGAAGGCAAGTGTGTCAGCACACTTTATGGGTGATTAGAAGTCTAAGACTTCTAAGATAGTAGGTCTTAATTGAACGGAATTGATTACAGTATTAATTTATGGTAAAATGACTATTTTACTCTTGGTCTCGAAACTTCCAAAAATTCCCTAATTCATGCCTAAACTCTTATTTGAGATTAAAAAGTCCTATTCTAACTCCTAAAGATGAGTTTCGTTACAAACTGACAATTTACCTATTTTCCTATTTTCCGAAAGATCGTTAAGGTCCAACTTCAGCTTCGAATATGAAATTCGAATAAACTTATAAAAATTCTGAAATAATTATCTAGATCATCTATGATATCCAATCTACTCATAGGAGAAAGAATTTCTTAAAACTGTTAAAGCATCACTTCTACAAAAATTTCTAAACTTAGTTACAACACTTAACAAACAACACACTGTCTTAACTTTGAAAAATCATAACTCCTAAACTACTCGCTGGATTTATCCCAAATTTTGATATGTTCTACTATAAAATCTTATCTAAAATATATCCAAAATTCAGCCGGAAAGAAGATCAAAATCCTATTTAAAACTAGGCTTCACTGCTGGGCTGCTTGAGCTGACGGGCTGGGCTAAAACAAGAATAGGAAGAGTGGGCTGAGATTGGTAGGAGCTTGTCAAGGCTTGTCAAAATCTTGTCAATAGCTTGTCATAGCCATGCATGGCTTTGTCACGAATTTGTCATGGCCTCGTCATAACTCGTCATGGTCTCGTCTTGACTTCGTCTTTAAGGATTAATTATAAGAACTAGGGTTTGATATAATTCTATCATTTTATGTGAATTAAATTCTACATAAAATGATAAATAATTATAAGAATTAGGATTTGATATAATTTTATCATTTTATGTGAATTAAATTCTACATAAAATGATAAAATTTGTGAAGAAAGAAATACAAGATAGAATGGGAAACCGTCAACGGCTCGAAGTCCGAATTGATTTGGAATTAAACGGAATAAAAATTCCGGATATTACAGGTGACCATAGCAGCTTTCGATGACTGGTGGGAACCCATTCCGACGCCTGATTTGCTTGAGTTTTGGCAGGCAGCCACTAGGTCAGAGTTTCATGAAGGGGGTGAGTACTCCAACAAATTCACTCACCCCTGTTTTAGGCTCAATTCAAAGGTCTTCATGAGTGTCTTCTGTGGACACAAGGAGGAGAATAAGGTCGCTCTCAAGGACCATTCATTGATATATGCTTTCCTCTCCACGAACGATTGGGTGCCGGATTGGGCATATCACTTCCTTACTGCTCTTAAGCGGATTAGGAAGAATAAGCATCGCGACATCGTGAGAGGCGGGAAAATATCATTATTTGCTGCACAGGTGATGGATCTTCCTCCATTGGAAGAGGGTTTGGAGGCGTCCTTATACACTGAAGGGTTATTGAGGAGATGCAGGCTTCTCAGGAGAGACGGAGAGCATCGTTTTTGGATCTCACTTGCAGATGGGAGTCACATCACATATCTACCCCGATGACTTCCATTGGGAGACGAGCTCTCCGATCTATATGTACCAGCTGGCCTAGTTCCTCCAAGACGGCCTCAGGTCGATATTGTTGGGAGATATGTATCAGGCTCCAACGGGGCCCACACCATTGATGAGGAGATGCCGACGGCAACACACGATTGTCAGGCCATGGAGAGTCTACAGGCTCAGATGGCGCCCTTGACTACACAACACCAAGCATGGAAGACTGAGTACCAACGGTCCATGCTTGAGCAACAGCAGGCGTGGTAGGCTAGTTTCGCCTCCTCCATGACCACTCACTTTGACCGCCGTCAGGATGCTTGGCAGGCGGCTCATCAGGAGCAGTGGGAGACTCAGCAGCTGGCTTGGCAAGCTAGCTATGAGACTTCATTTAGAGAGAGGATGGAGGCTCAGGAGGGCCGTATCAACACCCTTCACGGCCGGCAGGAGCATTTCTTCCGCCATTTTCCTTACCCATCGGAGGAGGGTCCTGGTGGTCCATCCGGACCACCCCACTGAGGAGTACATTTCTTTTCCCTTCTCCCACATTTATCTTTGACTCATTCCCACTTTGAGGACAAAGTGTACTTCAAGTATTGGGGAGGGATATACCATTGCTTGTACAGTTCATTGAGTTGATTTTGGAGTTTGTTTTTGCATTGTTGAATTCAGTTTGATATTCAGTACAAAAAAAAAGCCAAAGGAAATGAAAAGAGGTATGAAATCCTTGGATAAACCGAAAAGCCGAAATGGCGGTTTAGGCAAAAAAAAGGTAGTCCGATCAACCTTAGGTTGATGCAAAATAGGGCTTGAAACAAGTGAGTTCAAGTGAGAAAAGAAGAATAGTGGCAAGGTGAAAACCCGAAAGGGTGCCTTGGCAAAATTAGCGACATTGAGTGTAGGTTTCCCTTCCGGCGATTGGCGACATAAGAAGGGGAGTCGTAAGGAGGTTGTTCGAGTAGGCCACTCTTGGAGCGATAAGGATGGTAGAATTTCTTTTTCTCACATTTCCTCTCTTTTCCTTCTTTCTTTCTTGGCTTTTCCCTTGTTTTTCATTGTCTTTCTGCTTGCTCATGCTTCCCGAGGCCTTTGAGTCTAGTTGATGTCATTTGTTTTACTCGGGACGAGTAAAAGGTCTAAGTATGGGGGAGTTTGATAGGTGATGGAATCACTATCATTTAGGGTAGTTTTTAGAGTCTTTTTATTGCATTAGTGTCGGTTTATGCTACTAACTCCTTGGTCCAGAAGAAGAAGACTAAAAGAAGCTAAAGAAGAAGTTATAAGCACTTAGGAGTGAAGATCGATCATGAAGCAAAGCTTCTGTTGCCTCACCGCCCCAGCGGGTCCTTGCAGCCGCCCCTACGGATGACATTTTCCACCGGAGCGCTCCCTGCGACTTCACCAGCGCTAGCCATGAAGTGTGTCACCGCCCCTGCGCCACTCCTTGGCGCCCCTGTAGTGACCTGTCCTGAAGAAATGAAGACCAGCTCCCTTGCGTCTCCCACTGCGCCCCTGCCTACGCCTCAACGTGGGAGCTAGAAGACGAAGAGACTGTGTCACCGCCCATGCGTCGACATAGGGACACCCCGGCGGCTTGGCATCAGAAACATCAGGAAGTCAAAAGGTCAGACGTTGAAGAGCATTGAAGATCCGCCCCAACGGAATTGTATAGCCGCCCCAGCGGCTCTGAAGAAGATCAACCGATTCTGCCTAAACCGCCCCTCCGGTTCCTGAAGGCCTCCCCTGCGGTTTAACGCCAGAAGCTTTACTCCGGCTGTTTACACCACCTTTATGGGATTTAAGGTGGCTGTTTTGGGCCGGCCGTTTACTCCTATTTAGTGTCTTTTGTAGTATAAATAGTCCTTGATTGATTGCTAGAATCATCCATCTTATCATCTTGTTAGCCAACAAATTATCCACTTAGATTGTCTTGCTACCTTTGTAATGAGTTGCTAACTCCCTTGCTACATTGGGTTGGTTTGAAGCTGCATTTTTACTTTGGTTGTAAGTTCTTTATAATATAAGTTTTCATTCAGTAATACTTTGTGTCTCCTTGATCTCCATTGTCTAATTGCATGTTTACTATTGCTTGAGATTGATCACCTTAGGTTCTAAAGTGAGGCAAACAACTAGGATTAATAGGTTCCGGGTTCGGTGTTTAATCTAGTAGCAACATTAAGTAATAACGGGTTGTGATTACTTAAAGAAAAGGAACACAAATATAAAGATAGGTTTAACGGTTTTAATCTTCTCTTTATATCCCTTAGTCTTTGTTTGAAAGCTAACTTGTTATTTGTTCTTGTAGGTTTACGGAACTCTAACCTGTTAAGTTGTGTTGATGCCGGTTGGCTCAACACATATATATTATCGAGACGGGAGATTACTTGAAAACTTGTAAAAAGAACTCACCAAAGTAGCAATTGCAAGTTTAGAATCAACCTAGTGTAGATTAATCCATTATTTTCTTACTTGCCGCATTAATCGTTTTCATAAGTTTTTGTGTATCAATTCAACCCCCCCCCCCTTGTGTTACTTGTCACTATAATCGATAATCGCATCTAAAACACCTTAACTCTCTTGGGTTCGAAACTTACTTAATCACTATACTTGTTCTTAGTGCTAAGTTGGGATTTACTTTTGATTGGGTATAGACGACCTTAGAAATACCTTCGGTCAAGCACCATACATGTAATGTCTCCAGATCTTTAAAGCATGAACTACCGCTGCTAACTCTAGATCATGAGTCTGGTAGTTTTCCTCATACGTCTTCAATTGTCGAGACGCATATGCATTAACTCTGCCCCTCGGCATCAACACACATCTTAGCCAAGATTGAAACATCATCATAATACACGAAACCTCCAGTGCCTTATGACAGTTCTAACATAGGAGTAGAAGTCCATCTTCCTTCCGCTCCTCAATCGATAAGAACCCGGCTCAGACTATACAAATCAAATAGTCTTCTCAACAGACTGATACATGATCGGGCTATCATATAAACTCCTCTACAATCAGTGATAAAAGATGGTTACTCCGAGAAGGCTTCTTCAAAAAGTTACGAGCTTCATTGACATTCGTCGGTATTGTCTCATTTACAATAGTTATAATCCTTCTCGTATCAATCTAGATTCCTTCAACAGGTCACACGATCTCAAAAGGTCAGGTGACATATTCAAACTCATACTTAACATACAACTCTTAATCTTTCAAGACTCATAAAATATTCTATAATGTTCTGCGTGTCCCTCTCAACTCCAAGAGTACGCTACGATATCATCTACAAAAACTCACTATAACGGATCCATTAAGTCAATAAACTTCGTTCCTCACCATATATGTGGTGGCGTTTTCGTGAGCCCGAATGACATCACTACAACTCATAGTGGCCATTCTGAGTCCGAAATGCCGTTTCGGGCACATCCTATTCGCTCATTCTCATCCGGTGATATCCAGATTTCCACTCTTATTTGGAAAACTCAGAAGTTCCTTGCAACAAATCTATCAATTCATCGCTATGGGGAAATGAACACTCGTTCTTAATAATCATCTTACTTACTCTCAAAAATTCGTGCACAGCCATAACATTCTTTCTTCCATACGAAAACATGGATATGTTCAAAATCATTCACATGCTCCAGCTCTAACTTGATGCCGGAATCCACACTCTTCCATACCATAGACTAGATGGTATATCAAACATACTCACAAATCCTCGTATTATCAAGACTCTCGTATTCCTCATTACATACATAAGAAGGCCGCATAGGCTCACACAATCAGCCTCGTTGCAGATAACAATACACATCATTGAAGATCTCTATCACAAGAAAGGTTACAATCTAATCCATCATAAGTGTGGTCAATATGGTCCATCTATCATAGTCCAAACTACACTTATAACAATCTACTCCATCCACTACTTCCTCATGTTCAAAGACAGAACAAAGAAGTCTAAAAGAGAAAATCACAAGTCCCGATATAACTAGGCTAACACACATCTTGCGGGTACCTCTGATCCCAAAACAACTGAGTAACCCTAAGTAAAGGGTACTCCCTATATCACATCTAAACCCACGTTCAACACATACATAAAAAGAGGGCATATCACCAACACCAAAAAAACTCAAAAAGGTAAACCATTACTAATAATGGTACCAGAAAACGACTAACGTTAACAACTCCACTACACCTCACCGCTCATAACTCGGGTCTACGCTCTTTTGGTATCACTGACGTCATCTTCATGATCTTTGCCTTTAATCCATCTACACCGGAAAGAGGAGAGTCCAAATGAGAAGGAACACTGCCTTGTTGACAAAAGGGAGCCAAATGGCCTAATTCACCACATGTGACGCAAACTATCGGTGCTAAAGAACACTCAGAACGCAAATGGCCTGGATCACCACAGTTGAAACACAGTCGTCCTGTCTTCACAACCTGTGGGGCTGAAGGGAAACTCGATCTTCTTCATTCATCCTGAGTAACCTTAGCATGGGAGGAAATTGCTAATGCGGTATCTTGTTTCATCGACAGAAAATTGATCGATGTCCGATCTTACCACACGTAAAACAAGTCAATAAAGGTCTCTTAAACTTCGGTCATAGGTGTCCAGTCTCCCCACAGTTGAAACAAGATCTCATCCCACCAGAAGTCCATGTGGACAAGGGATCACTCGAACGTCCATGCGCTAGACTCTGTCTAATACTTGAAGGATCTGCTTCATCACTTACTAGTTCAGTTCGTTGTTACTTCTTTGATCCGGAAGCTTTAGTAGGTCCCATTGATGTTGGTAAACCCAAGATAGGTCTACCTGCACTTGTAACTTCTTGTACTTGGCGTATATATTCTCAAAACTTGGGTCCACTCATCGAGACGTAAATAGTATCCTCAGGCTCGTTCTCTGTTATAGGCGAAACAACAGCGGAAACTAGTCCCTGACCTATCAGTAGTGGAGGAAGAGCTAATCTACCTCTACCCCGACCTTCTACAGATGTTACTCTAGTCTAAGCCATCTGAGGAGTATACACACCTAACTTATAAGGCTATATATATATGCCATATGTATGTATGTGTGTATATATATATATATATATATATATATATATATATATATATATATATATATATATATATATATATATATATATATAAAACACATCAACATGCAATCCATAATACATATATATACATATCTATACTGTTGAGATCCACGGCAGAGGTGACGACTTCTCGTACATTCTATCCTAAAACAACAACTTTTAAAACCAAAATTTTTTGAAAACGTCACACCCCTTTCGGGTTTTGTTTATTTTATCCATCCGACCTCATTGCAGGTAGCAAGTGCCATTGTTGTCAACCTAAGAGTCTGATACCAACTCTATAACACCCCAAATCCACGGGACTCGGGATGCCACATTGGGCTAGGATCTCACAATGGATCCTGACCCTAGCCTGACAACAAGTTCACTAGACCTTACAATATAACACTGACAAATATAAAACAAATATACAAAACTGTAGAAAACTATACATCCAAAAGTATACAAGATCATAGCCGACTATAAAACATCATCCTCACACAAGAGGGAAACACAAACATCCCCAAAATCATAACCACCTAATGTACGAGAGTCCTCGGCCTGTCACCCTGCCAGATCACTCACCAGCTCTCCTATCCTGCAAGGCATCTACAAAATGGTATGAAACCATTAGCTAACCATACTTATATAAGGTAATGCATAATCACACACACAAGTCATGAAAGATAAACACATAGTCATGTTGTCACACATTTTACCCATTTTATCATCTTATATAATAGTCATTCACTCAAATCATATATATAGATAGATGAGACTTTGTGACACAAGGAACGTATCATCCTTGCCTCTGGGCTTGCTAGCCAGCTGTAGTAGTATTGGTCACACAACCCGTGTACCCTATGAGAGTGGATTTCGCCCTTCCTATAAAGCGAGTTTGGCCTGACGTTAGAGAACCTCCCAGACTCCACTGCGGGATGAAAGGGAAAGGTTATCACAACAACACATACGGGGCAATAAATGAAACATAGGTCAGTAATAATCGACATCACAAGCTATCATATCATGCATATAACACACACACCACTCATGCAAACACCCAATAAAAGGATGGTAGCTAAGTAAGTCCTACGGACTTACCTCAACCTCGTATAATCACAACCACGATCAACCTCCAATCCTGAGAGGGGGACATTGCCTAATAATAAGGCATAAAGAGATATCAATAATTCCTATCAATCAAAAAGGTCACACCTAGACGCAAGGGATCCATAAGGATCGTACTCAATCTATAAGCCTCACAACCAACTAAACCTCAATATCTCAACATAACTCACAATTCCTCAAATCTCAAGGTAGTATCTAATCAACAATCCTCAATCTCAATTCTAATCCTAATTTTATTAATTAACCTTTAATTAATTAATTAAATTTTGCTACAATAACGTTTTGCCCGCAGGCAATTTCTAAACCCACCTATCATTAGATTTCACTAAACGAATAACCCATAAACACCAGAAAAATATAACGACCATAATGGAATTTCTAATATCCATTTTGACAAGCCTAAAGTCAACTTAGGCCAAATCGTAGTACGAAAAACGAATAAATTCATAACTTATTCGTTACTAACCCGATTGACGATCTAAAAGAAGATTCGAAATTACAACGACGCAGGCTACGCATGGACATCATTAAATTCAACGGAATCTGAGCGATGGAACCATCCTGGTGACATATATGCTCGACCAACTTTCTATATACTCGAAAATGCAGAAACTCAGTACCGATATGAAGAGAATGAATAGAGGAATCTAGAAACTCAAACTGAATTGAAATCGGATTAGAAACGGAGAGTAGGTCTGAGTTTGAAGGGTGAGAGAAATCAGAGCTTTTACGAGGAAACGTGAAAGGAAATCAATTACTAAAGAATTTTCCGCTATTTATAGTGAAGACGATAATTATCCTTTAACCGATCTAAAGGCGGGTCGAACCCCCTTCTTTAAACTTCTCAAGATTGGAATAATAAATCCGGAATATTGTAGGGATAATTATTCCACAACTGCCTCGGAAAACATGTATTCCTAAGCCGTCTTTCTTAGCCGTTAAGAAACGAAATAGCGACTCTTTTGGTTGTTTTGCCTCTCCATGTTATTTCATATCTAGGACATATCCGATGTCCTAATCATTTTTCTCAACTGCATTTTTGTTAATTGGAGCTCCTAAATTTTCCAAGTAACACCGGAGGGTAAAAATAATTACCGGGGGAAAAAAGTGTTAGTCCTAGAGGTATTTCAATTACTATCAACGATTAAGTTAATCAATATTAGTTATAATTCAGAAATCCTTGCTATGACATGTTAGTCCTAGAGGTATTCCCGACAATCAAGATAGTTAACAATATCAGCATACCAAGGCTCTTTACCATCAAAAACTTGGCGAAGCCAATGCTCCACCGAATGCAAATGTTCATCAGGGAACTGATCATCAATGGATAGATTGTCCTTCTCGAGGCATCTAGGGTTCGGCAGAGGAGGTGAACCGAGGTGAACTTCAGTTGGCGCTATCTCGCTTGGTTTGGAAACTGTCTCGGTCGTGGTCCAAGGTGATGGACCGAGGTACTTTCCAGAGAAGGTCACCTCGCTTGCTCCGGGAACCATTTCGGTCGAGGTACTGGAAGGGTGACCGAAACCTAATGTGCTTTTCGTCTCCTGAATGAGTTTGTTGAATCCAACTCCGGGACCTGCTTCCAATGCTTCCAAGCTTCGTACATCTGCATCACACAAAACATCTACACCTTCCTCCATCATACCAAAACTCAAAACTTTATCAAGAGGATCTTTAACTCGGATAGAGCTCACCAATTCTCGAGAATCTTCTTCATCATAGATGTTGAAGATATCATCATTCAAGGGTCCCCCTTTCATCGTAGTTAAGAGTGCAAACTCCACATGATCGTCACCAACAATGAATGACAACTTGGTGTTCTTACAAAGTGCTAGAGGAATGATGCTCACACTAGCTCCTAGGTCAAAAAGTGCATCATAAGTCACATCTCCAACTTCAATGGGAATGCAAAATGAACCGGGATCTCTCAACTTTGACGGCATGTTCTCTTTTATGATTTGAATGAGCTCCGAAGATCTAGAGGTCATCCACACTTTTCCAAAGTCTTCCAACCTTCTCTTCCTTGACAAAATGTCTTTTAGAAACTTCCCATAGGCGGGCATCCCTAGGATAATATCAATGAAAGGGATGTTAATATGCAGCTTATTCATAAGGACAAGAAACTTACCAAAGTGCTTGTCCAGATGTTCCTGTGCCCTAAATTGAGGGAACGGGAGTGGAGGTTTGTAAGCTGGTGGTGGAACATAAACATCGGACTTGTCTTTCGCTTTCTGGGGCTCTATCTCGGTTGGCACCTCGACCAAGGTGTTCTTCGTCTGGTCGTGGTCCGACCGGGTACTGGATCAACTGTCTTCAATCCACTTCGTGTGGTGATTGTCATGACCTGCCCTTTTGGGCTATTCTTCGTCCGTCGTGGGAGTTTATAAGGATCTCATGGTGTTTCATTAGCCTTGTTGAAAACTTGATGTTCTAATCTTTTTGTGCCTTCGAAAATGTGTTCATAGAATTCTCCATAGCGTTGCGCATGGTCATGATAGCTTCTAGCACAACATCCGTCTTCTCCTTAGGTTGCTGGGATCATCTTGATGACGGTTCTTGATTCTTCAATGGAGTAGAAGAAGAAGATGGGGAAGTTAGAGCATTTTCAGCATGAGAATAAGAGTTACCGGGATTTTGTTGATTTAATCTCCAATTGTTGTTGAAATTCCTGTTGTTGTTGTTGTTGTAATTGTTGTTCCTCGGCCCTTGATAGTTTCCTCTCCCCAAGTATCCAACATCTTGCTCCTTGGATGCTACTTTAGTTTGAGCTAATAAAAGCTCCTTCAAAGCCTTGACTTCATTGTTGAGCATAGTGAGCTGAGCAACACTTGAATTAGTAAGATTCAGATCCGAAAATCCAATTGCCTTCGCTCCATCTTCAACTCTTCGATGAGAGTACTTCTCCATGTGTAAAGCTTGTTTCTCAACAAACTCCCAAACTTCATCAATCGGTGTATCCATAAAAGTGCTAGCAAAAAGTGATTGGAGTTTGAATTGTGTTTCCTCATCCAACCCCTTGAAGTAGATGTCTAGCAACTCAATCTTTGGAATCCCATGGTGTGGGAAATCTTACAGAAGGTCTTTGAACCTTTCTCATGATTTGAACAAACTTTCTCTATCCTTCATGACAAAAGCATTAATCTTACCCCTTAACTCTGCAGTTTTTGATGGGGGAATGAACTTAGTGAGAAACTCCATAGTCATCTCTTCCCATTTGTTAACTCTTCCAGCTGGAAGAGATTGATACCAAGTAAGCGCCTTGTCCTTTAAAGAGAAGTAGAAAGGCCTTATCTTGTAGTTGTTGTTCTCCACTCTTGATGGTCTCAAAATCTCCATAAGAATCTCATAGTTTTGCAAATGTTTATGTGGAGATTCTCTTTCCATGCCTCCAAATTGACATTGTCGAATCATTGTGATGACTTGAAGTCGAAGCTCATAGTCATGCTCAGCTGGATCTCCTATATTAACTCCGGGACGCCGCACTTGTTGATTCGGGTCCATCCTTTGACCTAGGGTTTGCGGTGCTCCAGTGAAAATGTTACCTCGGTCAACCATAGCCGGCAACCGAGGTGGTGGATGTATTTGGTCCGGTGCAATTAGGTCAGGATCCGGCCTCGGTCAAACAACAAGGTTCGGTCGAGGTCGTATGTGTGCTTGCAATTCGGCCATGTCAGCTCGGATCTCTTCTGTTCTTGCACGAGCCTCCTCCTCCTCCTCTCTCTCTCTCTCTCTCTATCTCTTTGTAAGGCTTCATTACTCAACCGAAGATGTTCTAATGCGTCCTTCAATTCAGCTTCAAGATCTCGATTATCTTGTTAAGCCATCTTAGCTTCTTTCAATCTTCTTTTGCATGTTTTTTTTGATTCAGAATCGTAAGGAACGATTTCTTACCCAGCACGAGTTCTTCGCATAAAACTAAAGAAAGATCCTGAGAAATCACTCAAGTAAAGTAATCAATAGCAACCCTAAAGGCAACCAAATACCGGACTTGATCTTGATCTAGTCCCCGGCAACAACGCCAAAAACTTGTTCGCTCTCAGACGAGTGTGTAATCGTGAACGATATAGCTCTAAACTTATAACCTAAAATATAAGCCTGAAACAATATGCGAACCCGCAATGTACGGATTGATTGTAATAACAACAAATACTCAAGGGTCGAACACATGAACTATGGTGAAACAAAGCACGGTATATCAGGTTGTCAATCAAAACCAAGCAATAAAACAAAGATAATGAAGATGATCTAATAAACAGATAAAGGAATGCAGATTCTAAATGTCAAAGCATCCATTCGTGGTTCCAAGTTATGATCTTGAAGGATAATATGGACAAAGGTGAGGTTTGCAAGGTAAGGTATTTGTAAGGTGGGAATAGATCACTGGGTAAGTCTCACTACTTACTATCGCAAACCAAATATCCTCTCACCGGGTAAGTCTCAAAGAACTAAGAAAAGGAACTATAATCTTAAATCAACGCACCATCTAAGGGGATAAAACTAACCTTTACCGGGTAAGTCTCAAGCTAACTCACAAAGGTAGGACGAACGCACACTAAAACCCTAATAAAAGAGAAACCTTTAATACCTAACACTCATCATCATGGGTATTCAAGCAAAGGAAACATCGGGTAAGTCTCATCCTAGGCTTGCGTATGGACCTAGAAAGGTGCAACAAGGATAGGATTTGGAAAACTAAAACCTAAACTCAGATATGGATCAGAAAAGGTCACGCCTCGCTCAGTTTATATCCGATATCGGTCGAGATGTTCTATGAACCGACCGATGTGAGGTTCGGTTAAGGTATGGCTCGAGCTTTCAGGGTCCACTAAGGTAAAGGTTCATTCTTTCATCGCCTTTCCCACAACCTTCTGCCAATCGCCCTAGAATCGCACAACAATTTAGCCAATAATCATCATGATAACAACAATCAAATATATGTGAAAAGAATCAATAACTAAACGAGAAAACCTTAACACAAAGGTCTCAGTAATTACTCAATCAAACAAACAAACAATCCAAATAATCAACAAATTGTATTCCTCAATAACAAACCAAAAGACAACAATCAAGGATCCTAAGAAAACCTTACAACTTCCTTCAAAAAGCCTTCAACTATCACTTCAAAACTATCTTCCTTCAACTTCTTTCCTTCCTTGGAATATCTTCAATCTTCCAAACTAATCAGTTAACCAGCCTTCCTTCCATCCAGAAAATATCTTCCAATTTATAGGAGAATCACTTGCCAAAAATATAAGATCTTATGGGCCATGGGCCGAGCGTCGCGATACACGCCCAGCGAAGCATCTCGGTCGAGGTGATCTTGGGGTCAACCGAGGTTAACCTCAGCTACGTACAAATCTCTCAAAACTGGTCCAATATATAACTTATGTCCAACTTCCATGGTTCATATGCCTTTCTTGTAGCTCCAATGACTCCTTAGATCCCTTGGCTTCTTATCACTCCAAAACATGGCATTTTCGCTACAATTACATCAAAACTAGGTGTAAACCTCGATTCTTGCAAATGTAAACAAAACAACATAATGATCAAGAATATACATGCAGATTTATGAAGATAAAATATCCAAACCAATCCCAAAACATAGACTATAATACATGCTATCAGCTCCTCTAAGGTGGCAAACTGGATGGCTCGGCAAACATATCTAGAAACTCGCAAACCACTGGGATGTCCTCTAACACTAGACTCCCGCCCTCCTTTATGGCATAACACCATAAGGTTTCGCAACCCTTTGCGATCCGCTACACGTAGTGCACTGATAACCATACCCGTCTTTCCAAAGTCCCAACCTCGAAAAATCTCAATCTTACCCGACTCGGTAGAAACCTTCACGGTCCTACTACCCACATCTAACACTTCATGATGCTTATTCATCCAATCCATACCCAAAATTACTTCCTCATGCACTAGCGGCATGTCAAACAAGTCCACAACCAAATCACGGTTCCCTAAATGTATAAGACAACCATGTACCTCTCGGGTACCTCTAACTTGACCCCCATCTGGTAACGCAATCAAGAAAGGTCCACCCTCTACTGTATCTAGGGTCATTCTATCCACACATGTATCAAATATGAATGACTGCATAACACACGTATCAAACAAAACTCTAAGAGGTGAACCATGAATTAGAATGGTACCTGTAGCAGCTGGTGCTGGCGGCTCCTCAACACTCCTCAGCTAAAAGAACTAAACCTCGGGCTCCCTTGGTGTCATTGGCACCACTATTTCTATCTCTGCCTCTACTAGGTCCTAGAGCAAAATGTTGAGTTGTAGGATGGTCTGGGATTCTCTGTTGTCCCTGTGCCTGGAGCTGAGGCGGTCATTGCCCACCTCCAGCTGTACCAGCAGGGAAACAACATTGCTGTGATGACGCCTTGCCCTGACGGAAAAACGTAGCCCTAAGTCCTAGCATCCCGCAAGAGAAGCAAGTCAATGGTGCTCTCGGGCAATCAGTCTTCACATGTCCATACGCTCTGTAGTTGTAACACTACCGGCCTCTCTCAGAACTCTGTGCACACACAGGATAACTCAAGCGGCATTTAGTTTGGCCTCGCCCGCATCTAGATGCTCCTGCACTAGTCTGTCTTGTACACTGTCTCTTCTTAGACCGTCCTGTCTAAGAAGTCCTTTTGTGGCTAACCCGCTCACGATCGTAAGCTGAGGCTCTATCTTGGTAGCTTGTCAAAGACTCACAATGAAATCCTGCCATGTAAGAACGTGTACTCTCCCTCAGTCGGCGGGAGAACAAGTACACGTGTTGGTCCTCAAAATGTGCAGTTGGACCTAGTAGTGCCAGCTCTGTCTGGAAACGACTGATGGCATCTGTTATCGGCACATCCTCGAAACCTGGCTTCACAAAGTCCTGCAGTTTCTCCCTCCTCAGTGAGACCGGGCAGAAACGCTCTTTAATCATAGTTAGTGGCTCGAACCCGCTTGGTCCTCCATCACTGTTGAGCTAGGTCATGGAGTAGAGTTTGTACTACCTCTATTAGTCTATCCTTTGGACATCTAATAGACTCGAGAGCTGAGTCCACATGTCCAATCTAGACCTCCGTCTGCGATCCCACCTTCCTAGAGAAAGGGGGTACTCCCAACTGATGAAATGCCTTCAACCAAGTGTCTGGCTGATGCCCTCTATACTCCTCTACAACTCTATCAACCTCAGCAGCGCGAGCCGGTGTAACTGGCACTTGTGTAGCTCCCTGCGATAGCTCAAAAGATCCCACTTGTGTTGACAGATCCGGGGCACGTCTACCTGCTATGGTAACCTCCTCAACTCTTGTGATATACGCGCAGAACTCTGGTCCCCTCATAGAGACATGATCCGAGTCATCTGACTAGACTCGCTTTCTCGCAGATCCACCGCTCCTAGTCTCAAGAAAGACATTCTCAGCTACCTCCTCTGTTATAGGCGGATCAACACCGGGAGCTGGTCCGTGGCCTTTAACTACTAGAGGAAGAGGTGGTCTACCTCTACCTCGTCCAACTGTAGATTTCGCTCTATTTTGAGCCATCTGCGGGGTATACACACCTAAGTTATAACGCTATATATATTCCATATGTATGTATATATATATATATATATAGATATATATATTTATAATACTTAAGGTCACATGCAACACAACATCACATAATAGAATCTCACAATGGATCTTGTTTCAAAACCAAAATCCTTTTCAAAACTAAGACCCCTTTCAGGTTCTGTTTATTTATCTACTCCACCTTTATTGTAGATTGCAAGTGCCATTGTTGTCAACCTAAGGCTCTGATAGCAACTTTGTAACACCACAAATCCGCTGGACTCGGGGCGCTACTGTGCTAGAATCTTACAATGGATCTTGACCTTACCCTGAAAACAAGTTCACTAGATCTTACAACAAGGCACAAATAGATTAAAACCAAATATATACAACTATACAATGTATACATCAAAAGGTTTACAAGATCATAGCCGAATACAAAACAACATCAACAGATCCATACAAGGATAAAACACCCCAAAATCCTCGCATATCCTAGTGTACAAAAGCCCTCGGTTGATTACCTTGTCTGGCTCACTCTACAGTCTTCCTAACCTTCAGATCATCTACAACACGGTATAAACCGTTAGCTAACAAAAATGAATAAGAATGAAGTAATAGCAAATACACATGTCCACACATCACAATATGCAATGCCACACACAGATCCGTTTATTATCTTTACTTAACTTATTCCATTACTAATTAAACTTATTTTGTGAAAGCAGGAGCCTAAAGAACCTCGCCTCTTCCCCCTTTAGTTCAGGTTTTTCGTGGGGATCTACGTCCCCCATGAACTACTTGCTTCCGAGCACCTTCTCCACTCTCGACGAGCTTTGACATGTGGTCACCGCCCGGTTATAATGCACTTGGGCCAATTTAGTAAATAGGGTCGTCATCCTAGCCCGGTTTAGGTTATAAATGCAACAATCATATGCACACACACACCATTATTACAAATACTCAAATCAACAATTGTTGACTAAGTAATTCCTATGGACTTACCTGAAATTCTCGTAATCCTGTACCACGTCACAGTTTCCCCTCAACGAAACGATCAACTCCTGCATAAGCAAGGCATACACAATATCAAACACTGCAAGGATTA
The DNA here is from genome assembly GCA_033239125.1 of Fagopyrum homotropicum. Lineage (NCBI taxonomy): Eukaryota > Viridiplantae > Streptophyta > Magnoliopsida > Caryophyllales > Polygonaceae > Fagopyrum > Fagopyrum homotropicum. Next base: position 70,630,424 of record BSWB01000005.1, read on the forward strand.
GGAGACGCGTCTCCTACACCTCATAACCATAACCAACTATAACTCGCATCTAACCTCAGATCCTCAACATACAGACAAGTGCATAAGGCACATACCCAACATACATCTCAACAAGCACATCATCAACCATACTAGCCTAGCCATAAACTAAAGTCAAGGTCAAAGGAAAGGAAGGAAGGAAACATACCAACTAGGTTTGTCCTGGACACGTACTGGTGGAAGCAAGAGACGCAAGGGCACTGCACGAGTGAGGCGCAGGGGCGGACCAAATCTGGCGCATGGGCGGCTCAACCTAGGCGCAGGGGCAGCTCGTGTGCAGAGGGTTGATCTTTGACCTCTCTTCGATCCCTCACTTGCTCTTCTTCACCTCTTCATCAACCAACAACATAACGTACACATATATATACATGTATGAGCATCAAAATGTCCAGGAAAGATCCACACAAGCTTAAGCTTGTGAACCCTAAGTTGAAGTGGAAGAAGGAAGAAAAAAAGAAGAAGAACTCACCACAACAGCTAAGGAAAGGAAGGACGCCCTCACCAGCTCCTAACCACAACACAATAACAACAACATCTTCCACATCTCAACATCAACATCATCAAAGCTCACCAAGCTCAAAACTCACTCAAAACTCACACAAGATCAAAGAAGATCAAGAAGAAGATCAAAGGAAGAGAGGAAGAGAAGAAGATGAACGTGAGGAGAAGAAGAAGGTTGGAGAAGGTGAGAAACCCTCATTAGGAAGCAAAGGGAAGCTTATATAGGAAGCTGGGATAAAGCACGGGTCAAGAGTCAACAAAGACGGCTACAACCGTTGAAATCGTCTGGGGCGGACCTGTACAACCATATGGGCGGACCACAGGCCCCACAGGGGCGGCTAGGTCTTGCTCGGCACCTAAAAACTAAGGCTCTTACAACGCCAGAGATCTGCAGGGGCGGCTAGCCTCTTTCCGCAGTCGCGTCTTCTAAGTCCACGACTGTGTTTCTTCAACATTTGGCCCTCTTTCTCCTGTCTTCACCTTTACTTCCTTCATATTAGAGTTATTCATGGTAGTATTATGCCTAGGATAGACCTAGGATAGTCTTGTGAATGCCACCTAGTGGTTGTGAACCTTAGGAGACCTTAGAGGCCTGGATGTTGCCTTATGATGATCTTGAGTGTGTTGACCTTGTTCTACCTCCAAAGCTAGTGGTATTCTAGCATGACTGTTGAGTTGACCTTGTAGGAGAGTGGGCTGGTGTGGTAACCTTGCATGTGGTTGATGAGTTATAGTATCTTGGAGTGTAGGAGCGTGCCATGGCTTATGAGTTTGTAGGGTCTTGTGATAGATTTATAGAATTAGAAGTATAAGGCTACTAGCTTATGGGTGTGATTTTGATGCGTGCCTTGTTTTGATTAGGCTTTGATTATATTCCTACGGGAAGTGAGATTGGTTATTCTCGGTTAGCTTTGAGACAAGGTAAGTCCACAGACTTAGCTTGCTTTTACGTATTAGTTGGATGTGTGACGGTGGTGTGTGTTTATGTTGTTATAACCATGAAACCGGGCTAGGACGACTTTTATATATATATATATATACATATAGGTTGCGGTTCCCATGAGAACAAGCCTTATTGTGTATCATGAGAACAATCTTAGACCGTCGGATGGTGAGTATTACGGGTCGAGATTTAGGGTAGATATCGTAACTATTAGGTAGAAAAATACACACCACGCGCCTTTAATACCCCCTTTTGGCCTCTCTCTTTGATATGTCGTAACCTTCTACCCCTCTTAGAACAGGAGATTTTGTGGAGACTTCCAAGGCGTATAGGCTGCGACGGTTAGGGCGTATATGGTGGTGATTACAACGGCAGCGAGGCAGTCCGGTTGGCGGTTCAAAGGCTCATTTTCAGCGGCGGCGGCGAGGCAGTCCGGTTGGTGGTTCCAGGGCTAGTTTTCAGCGGCAATTTCCAGGGCTCGTTTTCAACGGTGATTTCTAGGGCTCGTTTTGTAGGGCTCGTTTTCAACAGTAGTTGAACCGCACCTCCGGAGAAGGCGATCGTCAGGGCTCGGTTTCTGTGGCATTTTCCAAGGCTCGTACCCTAAGGCTCGTTTTCAGCAGCGTTGAGCAGGAGTTGAAGGAGCTGGAGGAGGAACCAGCTGCTATCCGTGCGTTGCAAACAAAAATTGTGAAGGATTGTTCGTACTTATTATTAGTTTTGTTACGAATCAAAGAGTATTGTTCGTAATTAGTAGAATTATAGTAGAATTAGTCGTAGTTATTATTAGTAGAATTATTCATAGTTATAGTAGAATTATTTGTAGTTATTATTCCTAGGTATGAGTTGTTGGTTAAATGGATTATTTGTAGTTATTATTAGTTTTTTTACGAAGGTGTTATATCATTTAATATATTATTCGTAGTCATTAAAACCGATTGCAATTTGGTCGATACTATCATTGTAGTGTATTGTTCGTGATTAGTAGAATTATAGTTAGCGTTGGAATGAATCAAAGAGTTGGTGTAGAGGGGAGAATGGCGTTGGAAAGAATCATGGAGATGAGAGAAGGAGTTATCCTATATATCTCTTGTTTCAAACTATTTTCTATAATATAAGATTATAGGATTATTTTTGAAAAAACATTAATAGAGAGTGTGTACACTCTCCTTTTGTGAGAGTGAGTAAGGATTATTTATTAATTGATTTTTTATTTTACACTTTCCATCATTAATCTAGGCCATTGGGTTTACTAAATTGGATGACTCTTATCTGTTCTCATGATTACACGATAAGGCTTGTTCTCATATGATCTATACTCTCTCTATATATATTGTTGAACCATGTGTATGTTTTATCGGGCGGTGACATCACTGTCCAGCTCCCGAGGGAGACTTGGAGGTTCTCTGCGACCAGGCCATACACGGTATACGGGCAAACACTACCCCACTCCATATGGTATACGGGAGGTGCGCTACACCACTCGTGTCACAATCTTAATAAATGGAACTAGTAATTGAATGTCGTAAAGAGAAGATAATACCCGCCTTGTGTGTATGAGCATGATATGTATTTATGTTTGCCTATGTGTGTATATACCTTTACCTTTTGTCTAATGCTTAGAATTTGAGCTAACGGTTTTAAACCAATTGTTGTAGATGCCCTGCAGGTTAGGGAAGCCGCCGAGTGACTCGGAGGAGTGGACGGCCGGGGTTCCCGTACATTATAGGACTGGGATGGGATTTATATGATGTGTTCAGGAAGTTGTTACTTTTGTTATGGATTTATGTTGTTTTGAGGACTCGGCTAGAGTTTCCACTTTGTATTGTTCTTTCTGAATTCTTGCACTTGCATTAAAACGTTTTCGGATTTACCTTTATTTTTGTGTTGTTAGAAAGATCCGGTGAAGTTGTTGTCAAGCTAAGGGTCGGGACCCATTGTGAGGTCTCCGCCCGTAGCATCCCGAGTCATGTGGATTCGGGGGGTTACATATCATTTATCATTTCATATTATCATCTTCTTATCTTTCCATATCATTCATTATTCTTAATTTTGATTTCTGATGAATCTCAGTCTGTTCTTCATTAAAATCTCGCCCGAGATTTTATTGATTCATCCGAGATTTTCTTATATTGTTCGATTTAAGCACTTTCAATCTAGATCGGGAAACTACGGCTTTCTCCCCGCATCAAAGTGGTATTAGAGCTAACCGATTGAGGTCCGTTCCAAGTTTGAGTAATTTTTTATTTTGAGTCTTCTTTGAGTCATATAAAAACTTCAGTCTTCTCTTGTTCTCCATCTTTGTGATATTATTTGGGATTAACGTGAGTTGATTTGTGTAAGTTTTGGAAGAGAGAAACACCACAACCAAACACAAGCCAGCCGTTGACTTTGAAAACTCGCCCAACCCTTCGGAAAGAGCGAACTAAGTTTGTGCTTGACGTTCAGATCTTTTCTAGTAGTTAAGATCTTATCCGTCCTTGTTAGAAGAAACATTAAAACATGTCTCCAGCAACTAAAGACCACAAGGCAACCAAGGAGTAGCAGCCCGAAGGTGATTACTGAACGTCTAATCAAAAGAGTCAATTTTTCAACAAATTTCGGCCAACCCTCAGGAAAATCGGCCAAGATCTCACCCGAGTTTTGCTACTGATGTCAATTTTCAAGAAAGTTTTGAGGCATAATTTGAAGAAATCCAAGTGCACCTTGTGTAAGAGTACAACAAAGGAAGAGTTTTAGTAAAGAGTCCTAGCCATACCCAAAACCAATCCCGGCTATCTCTTTTTCTAAACTTCACGAACTCGAGGTACGTTCTTTCTCTCTTCTTAATCCCTTATGTTCCATTATTTAGCCTCTTTTCTATTCTAAACACATTGAGTCTTTAATTTAGGTGTGTTAGTTAGTATCTATACATTATATCATACTAGTGCGTCATACTTGCAATATTCTTTCTATCCTTTTACCATTGTGTGAAGAGATCTGCAGGAGAAATCCTTTCACTATCTTTCAACACAAGAACATTTCTTCCAAACATAAGTTGACTACTTGTGGCATCCAAGGAAGTTCTAGTGGAAGCTAGTGCATCGATTGGTACAAGAGCATTAATCCATCCAAGGCAACTACATCAAATTAGCTTGTGATTCACAACAGAGCATGAGTGTGAGAGAAAACAAGTAAGGAACCCTCGTTTTCACTAACTTCACGCGTTTGTTGTTACTTTGTATGATTGTGTAGGATGTCTAATAGTCCACTAGGTTCACAATGAGGTGGTCTAACGAGTCTCGAAAACAATGATAAAATGTCACAACTCATGAAGATGTACTTTGGCAATGATTGAACGGATGGAGCGACTGGAAACTCGTTCCAAACGACAAAACTCGGCCCAAAATCTCGACCCCAACCCAAGATTTCACTAGAGATTTGCCTCTAAAATGGGTGAAAACACAAGAAACCCTCCCATAACTTCAACCCCAAACCCAAGACACCCTCAAGGGTCAAGTCCACATTATCCGAATCAGAATTTCAATGCACCTAACACTACAAATGTTATTTATGAGTTTCAGGACTTGGAGGAGGAGAATGATGACGATAGATGGAGAGGTTACCCTAGGTGCAATCCTCGTCCTAGGAGAGGTCAAGACTTGGAAACTTATAGACCTTACCAAGACAACGATGCAATGGGTAAAGTGAAGGTCAAGATTCTGAGTTATTAGGGTAAAGTAGATCCGGACTTTTACATGGAATGGGAGACAAAAATTGAAAAAATTTGGTCTAGACATAGTTTTAGTGAGCAAAGGAAGATCTAACTTATTTTGTTGGAATTCCAAGGATATGCCCTAGTTTGGTGGGATCACCTCCTCAAAGATAGGAGAAGAACACTAGAGCCGGAGATCCATACTTGGGAATACATGAAGGCATTGAGGAGAGCAAGATTCATACCTCCGTACTATGCTAGGGAAGCAAGGCAAAGGCTGGAAAACTTCAAGCAAGGCACCCAAAGCGTAGAAGATGCCTACACCACCATGCAAATGGAGATGATCAAGGCCAATGTCCACGAGGATGAGGAGTCCATAATGGCTCGATTTTTACGAATTTTGCATCCATATTTAGTTAATGTAATTGATATATGTCCTTATGAAAATATAATTAACTTAATGCATTTGGGTATTAAGGTGGAAAAGAAGGTCAAAGGACGGAACCAAGAGACAAACTCATGGTACCAAAACAAATCTCGGTCCAGTCAGGGAAATTTCGGCCGAGATTAAGACCGAGTTTCTCCCCATAAAGTGCCTCGAAGAAGGAACGACAACCAAATAGTATTGAGATCTTCATCATTCAATCCCCCACAGTCAAAACCTTTGAATGAGCCTTCAAAGGATCTTAAAGGGAGCACTTCTAACTCTACCTTTACGTTCTAGAGACATCGTATGTTTTACATGTCAAGGTAGAGGGCATTATAAAAAGGATTGTCCTAATAACAAGGTTTTATTCATTAACTAACAAGGGGATTATGAAAGTAAAGAAGACCATAAAAGTTCTAGTCAAAGTGATGAGAGTTGCAAATTTGAGCATGGAGAATCTTTGATTGCTAGAAGGACCTTCCGTGTTAATTTTTCTCTTATTGAAAGTACCCAACGAGAAAATCTCTTTCATACTAGATGTCTTGTTAAGGGAAATGTGTGCAATATGATCATTAATAGAGGTAGTTGTTGTAATATTTCTTATGTCGAAATGGTTACTAAATTGCAACTTCCTACACTTGATCATCCTAGGCCCTATAACCTAACGTGGATGAATGATTGTGGTACTTTGAAGGTCAACATGCAAGTTAAAGTGATGTTCACTCCAAAAGGTGTGTGCAAGCTTTAAAATTTATAACCCAAGAAGTATGCTTGAACAATATGCGAACCCGTAGTTTACGGATCAATTGTAATAAAAGAAAGAATTACAGGGGTCGATCACAGGGACTATGATGAAACAAAGCACAAAATCAGGTTGTCAAATATTGCAATTAACTAAAATAAATTAAAGCAATTAAAGATGATGTAAAAGTCAAGTAAGGGGAAATGCGGATTCTAGGGATTAAATCATCCAGTTGTGGTTCCGACTCAAGATCTCATAGGATAACGCGGACAAAGCTGAGGTTTGCAAAGGGAAGGTGTTTCTAACGTGGGAATAGATCACCGGGTAAGTCTCACTACTCACTATCCCAAACCAAAGCTCCTATTACCGGGTAAGTCTCAAGGTACTAAGGAAAGGAACTATAATATCAAACCAACACACCACCCAAGGGAATAGAATCAACCTTTACCGGGTAAGTCTCAGGCTAACTCACAAGGATGGGAAGAAGGCACACTCAAACCCCAATAAAGGATAAACCTTTATTACCTACACTCATGATCTTAGGTAGACAAACAAAGGAATCACCGGGTAAGTGTCATCCTAGGCTTGTATTGAACCAGGAAAGGTGTTATAAGGATAGGATTTGGCAAACTTAAACTCTTAACTCAGATAAGGTTCAGGAAAGGTTCACCTTGTTCGGTTTATGTACCATCTCGGTCGAGATGTTCCACGACTGATCGAGGTGTTTGTCGGTTAAGGTAAAGGCTCGAGCTTTCAGGGTCCTGCTGAGATTAAGATCATTCTATCATCGTCTTTCCCACAACCTTCAGGCAATCACCCTAGAATCGCATAAGAAACTTAGCTAACAATCATCATGATAACAAATAATCAAATTAATGTAAAAGGAATCAATATTCGAACAAGAAAACCTTAAGAAAGAGGTATCAATAACTGAATCAAACAATCAACAAACAAGCGTTCCTCAAATCACAAGTCAGAAAAGACAACAAACAAAAAGAGATCTCAAAAGATCTTACAAACTTCTTCAAAAAGCTAACTCCAACTGTGATTCCTTCCTTCCTTAAACTCTTCCTTCAAACTTCCTTCCTTCAAAACTCCAAAAAATCCCTCAATTGCTGGATGCCCTAAGCATGGTTGAACTTGTGGAAAATCCAACTCTTTATATAGGAGAATTATCTTCCAAAAATAATAATATCTTAAAAAGATAATGTCCTATAAAAATATATCTCTATCTCTAAAAATAAATCAGCCAAAAATAATATCTTCCTTCTACAAATCGAGCCAAAAATATAAGATATCTTCCTTCAAAAAAAAAAAGATCTCAGCCAAAAATACAGATCTTGCCGGCGGCAGGGTGTTCGCCTCAGTCGGGACGCTTCTCAAGATCACCTTGATCGAGGTGGTATTGTAGCTGACCGAGGTGAATCTCAACTGAATGTGAAATCTCTCGAATTGTCCAAAGTCAATCTTCTTTATCATTTCCATACTCCCTGAGATCTTCTTTAAACTCCAGAATGTAGCTCCAATGACTCCTTAGCTCCCTTAGCTCCATTTCGATGCAAGTCGTGCCATTTTACCTACGATTACAACGAAACTAGGTGTAGATTGTAATATCCGGAAAATTTTATTCCGCATAATATCAGGTTAAGCCGGATTCCGATCCGCTAACCTTTCTTCATTTTAAATAATATTATACAAATTTAAATTCTATCATTTTATGTGACCTTAATTCTCATAAAATGATAAATATGTAACCCGAATAGTAATTCCGTACAATTTAAAACCGAAGAGCGGTTACGTGCGAGTAACGACTCACTTATCAGCTCATCATCCAACGGGATGAGCAGGCCCATCGGATTGGGCCCATTATAATTAGCTGTTGCCCAAGCCCCTATCTTTACCTAACCCTCTCTTTAATTACTTTTAACCTAACCTAATTAAATCCTAACCTAATTAGCAGCAACAAACTTGAGCCGTACCTTCTCCTTCCTCTCTTTCTGCACGACAGACAACAGCAACAACAACCGCCGGCGGTCCAACCGACTGCAACCGGACGGACGGTCTTCATCGGTGCCGGGATCTGCTTTGTCCGCCTCGGCTAGGTGAGTACAACCTCTCCCCTTCCTTCTTGGACGATTACTGTTGTGATGACCCTGCTAATGCACAGCCGAACCATCACCAGGCACTCGATTGCACCGTCGTCTGGAATCCAAGCCGCTGCACGTTTCCAACAAGAACAAGACAGGAGCCGTTCGTTTCGCCCACCCTGCTGCAGAAGAGGGTCGGGTAAGCATCTACTCCTACTGTCCACTCATCCCTCCTCATGAATAGAACCGTAACCATCCCCCCCTTTGATCTAATGCAGCCATCTGTTGCAGCCCATATCTAACCGAGTTCTGTGTCGGGTTTGCTCGTGGATCAACCGCTGATGTGCCTTCATTGTTGCGGTGAGTAGACACGACCTTCAATCATAATACCTTGGTGATGTATAGTGTGTATGCAGTAGGTGGCTGAGTAAGGTAGATGTGGTGTTAGGCTAAACATAGAATAGGCTATTTCTGCACTAAAGATCTCTAAGTAGAAACAAGGACTGCTGTAAATAATTTTAGTTTTCTTCAGTTTGGAAGTGGGAAACTGTCAATCTTGTAGATCAATGTTAAGGAGTTAGATTTAAGATCCACCATTGAAATTTTGATAGGTCGTATATGGATATATGTAGTTTACTGTGTGAAAATTTGAGAATAAATGAACGGACGGATTAGAAGTTATAAGGTCCCAAAGTAGAGTAGTTGAGCTGTTGCAGTTTCTCAGTTTCCTATATGGGCGAGCAGCCAACTTTGTGACCAGATTTAAGTATGAAAGACTTATCCTTTGTGGCTGAATTTTGGATATCTTATAAATAAGGTTTTATAGTAGAACATATTAAAATTTGGGAGGAATCTAGCGAGTGGTTTGGGATTTATGATTTTTCAAAGCTTGGGTCGTAATCAGTTTTTCTGTTGTGCTGAAATTTCTAAGTGTTGAGGAAAGGTGCTTGTCATGCAGTTTTGTGAGATAGTTTTAAATAGGCTTTTGATCTTTTGCGGCTGAATTTTTAATATATTATAGATAAGATTTTATAGTAGAACATATCAAAATTTGGGATAAATCCAGCGATTAGTTTAGTTGTTATGATTTTTCAAAGTTAAGACAGTGTGCTGTTTGTTAAGTGTTGTAACCAAATTTAGAAATTTTTGTAGAAGTGATGTTTTAAAAGTTTTAAGAAATTCTTTCTCCTATGAGTAGATGGGATATCACAGAGGACCTAAGGAATTATTTCGTAAATTTTATAAATTTATTCGAGTTTTATATTTGAAGCTGAAGTTGGACCTTAATGACCTTTCGGAAAATAAGAAGAATGTGTAAATTGCCAGTTTGTAACCAAACTCATCTTTAGGAGTTAGAATATGACATTTTAGTCTCAAATAAGAGTTTAGACATAAATTATGGAATGTTTACAAGTTTCGGGACCAAGGGTAAAATAGTCATTTTACCATAAATTAATATTGTAATCAATTCCGTTCTATTAAGACCTACTATCTTAGATGTCTTAGACTTCTAATCACCTAGAAAGTGTGTTGACACACTTGCCTCCTTTGACAGGCCACTGAATTCCTACTGTACAGATCGATTTGCGAATTAGAAAGTCGAGATCTGATTCAGGTAAGTCCACGGACTTACTTAGCTGGCTTCTTGCATGTGTGTGATGTGTATGAGTGGTATTTGTTAGTTAAGATAAATAACGAAACCGGAATAGGCCGACTTTAGTATATTGTGTAATTGACCCAAGTGTATGATTACGGGTTGTGACATCATCTGCCTAGCTCTTGCGAGAGTCTAGGAGGTTCCCTGCGACCAACCGAGTCAGGTAGACGGTCAGATGCATTAGTACCATTCCGCGTTGGTAAACGGGGCAAGGGCGAGGTTTGGAAATCCCTCGTGTCAAAAAATAAGTATCATTAGTAATGACATATCACCTAATTAAAAGATAATAAAAAGGATTAAGTGTTGCATGTTGATTGTGTATGTTGTGTGTTTGTGCTTTTACCTTTATACTTATGCATAGAATGTTAGCTAACGGTTTTATCCGTGTTGTAGATCTGTAGAGATAGACAGTTGCAGAGAGATCAAGAATGGATGTTCACCCGGGTCCACGTATTCATTAGATGGGACAGGGGAGTCTCCCATACGGCATGCATGTTATGTATCTATATATATGTTTTGTAAGGCTGTCACATGTGTACATTCATACATTAAAAATAAAATGTTTGAAATTGTTTTAAATACATTTGTGCCTTGTTGTAAGATCCTAGTGAAATTGTTGTCAAACTAAGGTCGGGACCCATTGTGAGGTCCTAACTAGTAACTCCCCGAGTTCTCAGAATTTGGGGTGTTACAATATGGTATCAGAGCTCTAGGTTGGCAACAATTGCACTTGAAATCTTGTGAAAGACCGAATGTATAAAATAACTAGAACCGGAAAGGGGTCTAAAATTTTGAAAACGGATTTCTGTTTTTACACACACGCATAGTCGGGTTGTTGGGTTAGTAGTACGTCGGACCACCATCGCTCTCCGTGGATCTCTGCAACTTGGATCGTTAGGAGTTAGTATATCACGAAGCGATTATCGCCTCATGATAAATCAACTGCAGACTTGAAGAATCTCCAACATGAGGCAATGGAATCGGACCTTGAATTGAGTATTATACTCGGGTAGGCTGCTTGGTGATCCTTACAAATCATCTAGAGAACAAGTGAGCAAGGAAGTAAAGTTGTGAAGATAATTTTTTCCACAAGCACAATCAAAGGAGGAAGAAACTCTTGAGTCAGTTCAGTTAGAAGGAATAGAAGGTCGTACAAGGAACTCGGGCATACGAGGCCGAGAGACGAAATTAGAAGAACCATGCAAGAGACTACAAGAGTGCGGAGTAGAGATAACAATATTGGAACGGGACAAGTAGACTTGAGTACAACCAAGATTGCAGAATCAAGGACATTACAATCGAGGCGGATGCCCCATAGACCATTGTGGGCATAAGAAACCAGAAGAGACAGAGTATCAATCCGGGTATGAGAATCTAAGGTGCACGGATTGAAGACCTACAATTGAGTGTAAAAGCGGAAAGGCAGACCCACAAGTGTGGGAAGGTTTTGACCTCCTCAGAGATATAAGAAGTTTGAAAGAAATCGAGACGCCAATACCCAAAGAATTGAAGCCTGTAGCAAGGTCAAAGGAGTTTCATGAAGGTGATATTACCACCAGCATTAGTGAAGAAATGTGTATGGGAGAACGGCCTTGTTGGACTCGAGAGTCCAAGGTAACCCGAATTATCACGGGACCTAAGCCATCAACACAGATGGTCCATGCAAAAGGAACTGCAAGTGGATGATCATTATGGCCATAAGAATTTCAAAGACGCTTGCAAGCTATTATGGAAACTTGAAACGACTATTTATCCCAAATGAATGACACAATCGGACTAGAGAAATGGAGTTAGCCCATAAGAAGCGGAAGGGTGGAAGGTAGAACGAACTAAAGAAGTATAAAAAGATTGTTGTGAGCAACTGTTTACCTACTAGCTAAGGAAATTTTGACCGATCACGATTAACACGGAATGGAGACTTACAACTTAATGTAAGAGCGAAAGGTAGACTTCACAAGCCTGGAGACATTTTGTCTTCTTTCAAGATAAGAATTCTAAGAAGAATCACAACGCCAGTATCGAAAGGATCGAAGCCCTGTAACATAGTCAACAGAGATTTGGAAGGAAATATTACAAATAACGCCGATTAAGGAACTTGTGCTTGTGAGAATCATATGGTGGACTCAAGAGTCCAGGGTAACCCCCATTTTTAATAGAACATAGGTCATCAACACAGACGGTCCTTGTAAATGGACTACAATTGGGAGGTAATTAAAAGTCATCAGAACTACAAGACGCTAACCATCTATCGTGGAGTGTTAGGAATGACTTTTAACGTCAGGCGAATGGCACAGTGAGACTTGAGAAAGAGAGTTGTCCCAAAGGAAGCAGAAGAGTGAAAAGATAAGACGAACTAAAGAAGGATAAAAGGATTAATCTAGTAGGTGATGTGCACCAAAAGTTTAATACTAGTAGAGGTATGAAATTGAGATAAGTCAATTATAGAGTGACCGATGTCAACCAAGGACGTGCAAGTATTGTTTGGTATTGACGAGTTATGTGCCGTTAAGAAGAGATATTTGTGACGGTGGATCTATGGAGTAGTTGTACCGACGCTTTAGAGGATTTCCTTAAGTAGGCAACGACAACCTTCTTGGATAAATTAAAGGTATAAAGAGAAACGTTGTAAGGGTTACTTCTTCGGTGGTTAAGATCAAACTCCGGCCGAGTCTGGTAGTTTGGATTTGTGCGAAGATAATTAAGAAAGTAAACGGAAGAAGTTGTTCTCCAATCGTTATTTTGTTTCATTAAGGCAATTAAGTAAGGTACTTGGTACTTCATCCGGTTAGGACTTATGATATAATTGGAAGAAAGAGTTTGAGGTTAAGCACTTGGGACTCACAGAAAATGTCCTTATGATTAATGAGTGACAACAAAATTTTCAGAGTAGCGCAGCGCAAACGTGGGGGTCCTAACCCACAGAATTGGAGTTTGAGATGATGATAATTGGTGAAATGCATTTCGCTTAGAAGGAACGTGAGAAAGGCTATGCGGAGTGACTAGAAATATTGTATGGGAACTTATGTACATGTAGACGTAATAGAAGGAGACTGGTACCCAATTATGGATCCGAATGAAGAGTGATGGCTTCGATACATGTTGACAGGCAAGTAGTTTTGGAATTTCATACTTAACGGAGTACGTTAGAGTGAGTTTTCTTGATGGATTGAGAGAAGAATTTACGTTGTAATAAAAGTATTGTGCATGGTCTGCACTAGAAAGCTCAAAGTGAATAACTACCATTCTGAGTCCAAGATACATAAGAAAGAGAAGCGACATGAGTATACTTACAACCTAGTAACCGTGCTTAAAGAAAGCATAATCTCGGAGTAGATTTTATGTGTAATGTTATATCGGAACATACCCGAGTTACGTTTTGAGTTAGAGGGATTCTATCGGGCTAGTAACAACGGTGGACAAAAGTGTGCACTGCTGATGGTATGATAACATTTATTGAGTAGTTGTTATCAAATAACGGTGATATGAGATCACTTTGTGTCTAAGGCCGTCATTTTGGACATATTATATTTTACTTAGGATCTTGGAAAATGCGTGAGAAGCATAAATTTGAGCTAACAATATATTAGAGTTCTATAAATAATATAATAATGCCAAGTGAACAAAGAGGATGACCACTAGATTTGATTCTTAGTTGCCCCGAGTGTAGACCAGAAAGGGTAAAGGTGACGATTCCTTACCGGAGGAATAAGATGACTGAGTAATATTAAAAGACAAGATCAAGTGGGTCGTGATGGGAAGAGCATTGGGTACTTGGTAAGTGTTGGTGGATGTCCAAGGCCTTTGGCTTGAGTGTGTAGTCAGAACCTTTTCAGAAGGCTGGAAGAAAGCGGTCATAACGAAGGGAAGAAAGTTGAATAGATTATTTTCCATAAGGTCATCAAATGATCGGGAAGTGAGTTGTGTAAGGTAACCATTTGAAATTTTAAAGCGGTTTAGCAGTGACTGATGGACTAGTATTCCTCACCCTATGGGAGGGTGTAGCTTCAGTTTTCCACGGAGATTAAGTTTGGGAACAGAGTTTGAGAATTTTAGTTGGAGAGATACCTACCAGACACGAGTTAGGTTATCAGATTAGAGGATCAAACAGTTGAGCCACATGATACCGGTGAGATATCCGGTAACCACTCTAGAACGTGGAAGCAGGCGCTTGTGATTTAAGTACCTTAAAAGATTTAAGATTCAGTGGTTTTATGAAAAGCCGATAAGGCTACCTAAGATATCGGGGATAGTAAAGGACGTAACCTTTCAAATACCTATGTAGCGATAGTTGTAACCTCGGGAGTGACGAGTTAGGGCTTGACTTTGTATGTGTGATATTGTTTGACTACTTGTTTATTTCATGATTTAGTGCTTAGTCAGTGATGTGTGCTTTTTATAACCTTGATGTGCCGGATACTTAGATGTGGAAACGATGAGACTTTTGTGCAGTGATCAGATACACCCGTTTAGTGCCTTAAAGGCCGATCAGGGTTGTCTTACCCTAAGTTTCGGGACGAAACTTATTGTTAAGGGGGGATTGATGTAATACACGGAAAATTTCTTCTGATTATTTCCGAAACAAATCAAAACTTGACTGAATATGACTTGTTCCGGCGCTTTATTGCTTTTGCATAGAATTCGTCTTTATGTTGCATTCTTTTAAGTTTCGGGACGAAACTTATTTTAGGGGGCACTGATGTAATATCCGGAAAATTTTATTCCGCATAATACCGGGTTAAGCCGGATTCCGATCCCTAACCTTTCTTCAATTTAGATAATATTATACAAATTTAAAATCTATCATTTTATGTGACCTTATTTCACATAAAATGATAAATATGTAACCCGAATAGTAATTCCGTACAATTTAAAACCGAAGAGCGGTCACGTGCGAGTAACGACTCACTTATCAACTCATCATCTAACGGGATTAGCAGGCCCATCGGATTGGGCTCATTATAATTAGTTGCCGGCCCAAGCCCCTATCTTTACCTAACCCTCTCTTTAATTACTTTTAACCTAATCTATTATTAAATCCTAACCAAATTAGCAACAACAACCTTCAGCCGTACCTTCTCCTTCCTCTCTTTCTACACGACAGACAACAGCAACAACAACGGCCGGCGTTCCAAGCGACTACAACCGGACGGACGGTCTTCATCGGTGCCGGGATCTGCTTTGTCCGCCTCGGCCATGTGAGTACAGCCTCTCCCCTTCCTTCTTGGACGAATACTGTTGTTGTGACCTTGCTAATGCACAACCGAACCATCACCAGGCACTCGACTGCACCGTCGTCTGGACTCTAAGCCGCTGCACGTTTCAAACGAGAACAAGACAGGAGCCGTTCGTTTCGCCCAGCCTGCTGCAAAAGATGGTCGGGTAAGCAGCTATTCCTACTGTCCACTCTTCCCTCCTCATGAATAGAACCGTAACCATCCCCCCTTTGATCTAAAGCAGCCATCTGTTGCACCCCATATCTAACCGAGTTCTGTGCCGGGTTTGCTCGTGGATCAACCGCTGATGTGCCTTCATTGTTGCGGTGAGTAGACACGACCTTCAATCATAATACCTTAGTGATGTATAGTGTGTATGCTGTAGGTGGATGAGTAAGGTAGATGTGGGGTTAGGCTAAACATAGAATAGGCTGTTTCTGCACTAAAGATCTCTAAGTAGAAACAAGGACTGCTGTAAATAATTTTAGTTTTCTTAAGTTTGGAAGTGGGAAACTGTCAATCTTGTAGATCAATGTTAAAGAGTTAGATTGAAGATCTACCGTTGAAAGTTTGATAGGTCGTAGATGGATATATGTAGGTTACTGTGTTAAATTTTGCGAATAAATGAACGGTCGGATTAGAAGTTATAAGGTACCAAAGTAGAGTAGTTGAGCTGTTGCAGTTTCTCAGTTTCCTATATGGGCGAGCAGCCAACTTTGTGACCATATTTAAGTATGAAAGACTTATCCTTTGTGGCTGGATTTTGGATATATTATAAATAAGGTTTTATAGTAGAACATATTAAAATTTGGGAGGGATCCAGCGAGTGGTTTGGGATTTATGATTTTTCAAAGATTGGGTCGTAAGTAGTTTTTCTGTTGTCCTGAAATTTCTAAGTGTTGAGGAAAGGTGCTTGTGATGCAATTTTGTGAGATAATTTTAAATAGTCTTTTGATCTCCTTTTTGGCTGAATTTTTGATATATTATAGATAAGATTTTATAGTAGAATATATCAAAATTTGGGATAAATCCAGCGAGTAGTTTAGGAGTTATGATTTTTCAAAGTTAAGATAGTGTGTTGTTTGTTAAGTGTTGTAACCAACTTTAGAAATTTTTGTTGAAGTGATGCTTTAACAGTTTTAAGAAATTCTTTCTCCTATGAGTAGATGGGATATCATAGAGGACCTAAGGAATTATTTCGGAAATTTTATAAATTTATTCGAGTTTTATATTTGAAGCCGAAGTTGGACCTTAATGACCTTTCGGAAAATAAGAAGAATGTGTAAATTGCCAGTTTGTAACCAAACTCATCTTTAGGAGTTAGAATATGACATTTTAGGCTCAAATAAGAGTTTAGACATAAATTATGGAATTTTTAGAAGTTTCGGGACCAAGGGTAAAATAGTCATTTTACCATAAATTAATACTGTAATCAATTCCGTTCTATTAAGACCTACTATCTTAGAAGTCTTAGACTTCTAATCACTTAGAAATTGTGCTGACACGCATGCCTCCTTTGACAGGCCACTGAATTCCTACTGTACAGATCGATTTGCGAATTAGAAAGTCGAGATTTGATTCAGGTAAGTCCATGGACTTACTTAGTTGGCTTCTTGCATGTGTGTGATGTGTATGAGTGGTGTTTGTTAGTTAAGATAAATAACGAAATCGGAATAGGCCGACTTTAGTATATTGTGTAACTGACCCAAGTGTATGATAATGGGTCGTGACATCATCTGGCTAGCTCTTGCGAGAGTCTAGGAGGTTCCCTGCGACCAGCCGAGTCACGTAGACGGTCAGATGCATTAGTACCATTCCGCGTTGGTAAACGGGGACAGGGGAGAGGTTTGGGAATCCCTCGTGTAACAAAATAAGTATCATTCGTAATGACATATCACCTAATTAAAAGATAATAAAAAGGATTGAGTGTTGCATGTTGATTGTGTATGTTGTGTGTTTGTGCTTTTACCTTTATACTTATGCATAGAATTTTAGCTAACGGTTTTATCCGTGTTGTACATCTGTAGAGATAGGCAGTTGCAGAGAGATCCGGAACGGATGGTCATCCGGGTCCACGTATTTATTAGATGGGACATCGGAGTCTCCCATACGGCATGCATGTTATGTATCTATATGTATGTTTTGTAAGACTGTCACATGTGTACATTCATACATTAAAAATAAAATGTTTTGAAATTGTTTTAAAAACATTTGTGGCTTGTTGTAAGATCCGAGTGAAATTGCTGTCAAACTAAGGTCGGGACCCATTGTGAGGTCCTAACCAGTAGCTCCCCGAGTTCTCAAAATTTGGGGTGTTACATAGAGCTCGATTCCCACAAAGGAATAGAAAACAACAATATAATCAAAGAATATACATCCATACATGCAGATTTATGAAGATAAAACGTCTAAACTAGACCCAAAATATAGACTATAATACATGCTATCAAAATACCCCATACTTGTCTCGTGCTTGTCCCCAAGCAAGTTCCAAATCTTAAGTACAAGATAGATTGGATTATAAGTCAGAAATATGCTTCGTGGGAAATAAAATCAAAACATGATCAAAATATTTTATAAATATAAGAAAGTTGTTCACCTTTACATAAAATCATAGAATGCATAATAAATCTTATTTATCGAAATTAATCATGTATAATCCAGTTTAAACCACCAAGTCAATCAACAAGCTCGAGGTCTCAAGGGCTTCCAAAAGAGGTCAAGAAACGTGTTAGGGTGGGATGTATATAGGGTATGTGGTGCTAGAATCCGGGAAAAGGATCTTACTTCACTTACTTTGAATCTCAACATCTTCCACCAATAAGTTTTTCTCATTTTACTTTACTTTTTGGGATGCATGGACAGAGGTGCACAATAACAGAAGCCTAGGAGATCAGCAATCATCAATTTCTCGAGATGCCTCAAACCCTTGATGCACATACCATGACCCGTTAGGAATACCGCTTAATCTGACTTTGGCAAGACATTAACACCCGGTTATGTGAATGGTGCCGAATTACTCATCATCATGATTGACTTCCCCAAACCTATTTGTTTCTTTCTAACACTTACAGCCAACATCTCAACTTCACTTTCTTTCGCTTTTCTTTGCTTGCTTCCAAATTCCCGGATAGGTAAATGGAGGAAAATATGTATATGAGGGGCTAACCATGATCAAGAAGAAGAAGAGAAGATAATGAATTGCCTTAATCATCCCAGGAAGAATGTGATAGAACTCATCATGTAGTGTCAACCTTCAAATCCAACATAATTTTGATATAAACAAAGTATTAAACATGTTAAAACTTCAAAAAAAGCATTTCGCAACTTAAACATATCATAAAACCTTTCGAGCATATAAAGATTTCAAAACCAATCTGCAAACAGAATCATCATTGAGGTCATATCCACAGAAGAAGCACAAAATCGTTTCGAAAAACTCTGACTTAAGAACCCGCCTCGGTCGAGGTGTTTTGGCGTCATCCGAGGTGTCTACGTCGTCCAGTCAAGAACATTCCGGTCGAGGTGACAAATTTTTTTTTTTCAAACCAGTTTTTTTAAAATAAAAACGTGTATGTATGCATGTAATGCCAGATAAACACATAAAGACAAGTAAAGCAGAATAAGATCACAAATATCCAATAGAGTCATACAAACATACACACATAGTCAAATAATACATCCAAATAAATGCCCCATACTTGGGACACATTGTCCTAATGGGTCAAAATAGAGGTCTAAGGAATCAACAAACTCACCGGACCTAGCTGAACTACATAATAAATAATAAGAAATAAAATCCATGAAACTCTAATCCTCGTCAGCTGGTGGCAGTGGTTGATGTGGAACGTAAGGGTATTGGGTAGGATCAAAGGGATAACCCATCATCTATTGGTGATGGATCTCCATCATACGTCTAGTATAGTGCTGGCTCTCCAGCATGTGATGCGTCCAACTCTCAATATCCCGGCGCTGGTCCTCGAAACGCTCATGCATGTCAACAGTCAGCGTTGTATAAGCATCGACCATCTGATCAATGAGGTCATCAATCATCTGGTAGGCCTCGGGATCTCTGAACCTGCGACGTGACATGCGTTGAGGTGGCGGTGGTGGTGGTGTTGCCTCCTCCTCTGTCGCCTCGTCGTCAAGGGCGACAACTGGTTTACTAGGATCGCCGGTATCAATACCGGTCTCCGTAACAACGCCTCCATCATAATCATCCTCATCATCAGCAACAACATCTCTGGATTCCTGCATGTAAGGAAACCAAGCACAAGACCAGTATTGTCGGTCGAAGACGGAGAACTGAGATGACCATAGAATACCCTGTGGAGTTGTCGTCTCCCATATCATAGCGACATATGGCGTACTGAGACCACGAGGGACGAGAATACACCTCGTGATCATCTCCTGAAGACCAAGCGGCTTCGCAACCGCAACTACTGTACATGCATACAGATCTAAATCCATGGCAGTAGCAATATGGGTCACCAAACCTCCACAACAGATATCTCCCTTAGACTTGCCCTTTATCCTATGCAAGTCCTCAGCCAACATAGCACCAAAATCCGGTACTCCCCCTCTAACCATGCAGAACATACTCAAAAGATCTCCCTGTCGGACCTTCTAGGGCGTCTCAGTACTCGCCAAAAGAGTCTCGCTGAATATCCGATGAGCTAGACGGAAGGCGAGGTGGAAGATAATGCGCTCTCTGGAATCTCCAGGTCTCCACCTGTCACTGTGCTGAACTACGTGGGCTATCTCGCCCCAGAAATCGCGAGCTACGGCTTGGGAAGGAAAATCAGTCACGGTGGGGGAAGGGAAGCCAAAGATCTCCCTAAACTTGTCCATCGGCACAATATAATTCCGGTTCAGCAACCATTACTTGATGTTGTTGCATTCCGGCACTTGAGTGACAGAACTCACAAACTCCATATTTGGCTATAAGTCGGTCGGCGCTCTGATCTCCCTGAACTCCTCCAGTCCCACCATGGAGATCATCTTCCTCAAGTCCTCCGCCACGTGGAGGCACTCGAAGGCAGCAACATCTAGAAACCGCGGGGCAATAATGGGACGCCCGCAAATGCGATCAAAGTCGGCCTGGTGACGCTCATGGATCACCGGTATAGTGGGATGAGATGCAGAAGAACGGGAGGAACTACTAGGTCTATCTCTCAATACAAGTTGGCGATCAGATCTGCTACTCATGACTTCTTATAGATGAACACCTCGGTTGCTCTGACAATCACCTGGCCGAGACATAGCCGACCGGACCGAGGCGAAGGGTTGTTCGATCAAACTCTTTGATTTGCAAGTTATTTTCCCCCAAATCACTACCAATTGCTTCCTATGGGGTACTTATATCATTTTCAGCAAGAAAAATTGGCAACCAAAGCCAAATCTGTCCTAACTCAGTGAAAGAAGAAGAGTGAGGGTTTTCGAACGAAATACAAAGATTCTGCAGAATTGGAGCGTCTTTCCCGCTGTTTGATGCTTGAAAACCGATCCTCTTGCTTCCTCCGGTGTATTTGAACCAAAAACCGCTAGAAACGAGTAAGATTTGAAGAATTTAGGGATTTCTACCGCCGCGGTCGAGGTGCTCTGTTGGGAGGGAAAATAGGGAGAGAGAAAACCGTCTCACTTTTTATACCCCTCTCTGATTTTGATTTCACCTCGGTCGAGGTGGTCCCGACCGGACCGAGGTGTCTTACTGGATGTCAGACGAAGTCGCCTCGGTTGCCCCAAGAACATCTCGGTCGAGGTGTTGTGACAATAACCGAGATGTGTCTCAGTCAAACTCCATCTTCTCAATTTCTCAAACTTTTGTCCTTCTAGTGTAGATCCTGAGTTGTAATCTTCCTTAGAAAGTACCTGGTTTCTGTCTAGAGGACCCCAAAAGCAAAGCAAAGCAAACTATCTAAAACTAAGCTAGAAAAAGGGAAAAGAAAGTAATACATTGGGTTGCCTCCCAAGAAGCGCTTGATTTAAGGTCGCTAGTTGGACCGTACATCATCCCTAGACAAGGTATAGTTGTGCAATCTCCTCAACCTGGACTTCCTGTTGGTACTTCTTTAGCCTATGACCGTTGACCTTAAAGCTTCCGCTAGTTTCACCCCAAATCTCAACTACACTATAGGGAAAAACATTTTTCACAACGTAAGGTACCGTCCATCTAGATTTTAACTTACGTGGAAAGAGGCGGAGGCAGGAGTTGAAGAGTAGAACTAGATTTCCTTCTTTGAATTCCTTAGGAATGATATGCTTGTCATGCCATCTCTTCGTTCTTTCCTTGTAGATCTTTGTATTCTCACAAGCGTTTAAGCGCAACTCTTCCAAATCATTGATGTCCAATAGTCTCTTCTCTAGGACTTCCTTGATATCAAAATTCAACCATTGATTTCCCAATATGCCTTGTGCTCTAGCTCAACGGGTAGATGACAAGACTTCCCATATACCAAATTGTAAGAGGTGGTACGAATGGGAGTCTTGAATGCGGTCCTATAAGCCCAAAGAGAATCGTCCAACTTCATGGACCAATCTTTCTTTGTCCTAGAAACGGTCTTCTGCAAAATTTTTTTTGATTTCTCTATTCGAGATCTCGACCCGTCCACTAGTTTGAAGGTCATAAGGGGTTTCTACCTTGTGGGTTACCCCATACTTCGATAGAAGTGCCTTAAACTTACGGTAGATGAAATGTGTCCCTCCATCATTGATGATGATGCGTGGTGTCACGAAACGTGGGCAGATAGTCCGATTGAAGAACTGCACGACCACCATGGTGTCATTAACAGCTAGGAGAATGTAGAGGTTCCCTGCGGATGATGTAAAAGGTCCCATGAAATCGACTCCCAATACATCAAAAATCTCAACTTCCTGAATGTTGTTGAGTGGCAGCTCGTTCCTTCTAGACAAATTCCCTGTTCTTTGGCATGCATCATAAGAAACAATAAACGTTTGCACATCCTTAAATAATGTAAGCCAAGAGAAACGAGAACGTAATACCTTAGCGCACGTCTTGTAAGCGCTAGCATGTCCTTTACAAGAAATCGAGTGGCAATGCCGTATAACACTAACAACTTCATCTTCTGGGATGCATCATCGAAGCATCCCATCCGGACCTCTCTTGAAAAGTAAAGGTTCATTCTAGTAGTAATGGCGTACATCCTTGAAGAACTTCTTCCTTTGAGCGTATGTCAATCCGGGCGGTATTTCCTCACAAACAAGGTAATTGACAATGTTAGCATACCAAGGCTCTTTACAGTCACACATTTGGCGGAGCCAGTGCTCCAACAACTGTAAATGACTCTCAGAAAAAGAATTAGGAAGTTTGTTGTCCTCAGTTGACAACATCTCGCTTGCTGTCTCGGTCAGTATCCGAGGTGGGTGACCGAGATGTTCTTCAGATAAGAACACCTTGCTTGGTCCAGAAAGTGCCTAATTGATAAAAATGCAGTTGATAGAAATGATCAGGACATCGGACATGTCCTAGATATGAAATAACACGGAAAGGCAAAACGGTCAAAAGAGTCGCTATTTCGTTTCTTAACGGCTAAGAAAGATGGCTTAGGAATACACGTTTTCCGAGGCAATTGTGGGATAATTATGCCTACAATATTCAAGATTTATTTTTCCAATTTCGAGAAGTTTAGAGAAGGGGGTTCAACCCGCCATTGGATCGGTTAAAGGATAATTATCGACTTCGCTAAAGAATAACTATTGACTTCACTATAAATAGCGGAAAATCGTTTATTAATTCATTTCCTTTCACGTTTCCTCGTAAAAGCTGTGATTTCTCTCAAACTTCAAACTCATATCTACTCTCCGTTTCAAATCCGATTTCAAATCCGTTTGAGTTTCTTGATTCCTCTCTTCATTCTCTTCATATCGGTACCAAGTTTCTGCATTTCCGAGCAAATGAAGACCTGGTCGAGCATATATGTCACCAGGACAGTTTCGTCGCTCAGATTCCGGTGAATTTGATGTTGTACATACGTAGCTTGCGTCGTTGTGATTCCGAATCTTCTTTCATATCGTCAATCGGGTTAGTAACGAATAAGTTATGAATTTATTCGTTTTCCGTACTGCGTTTTGGCCTAAGTTGACCTTAGGCTTTTCAAAATGGATAATTAGAAATTCCATTATGATCATTATATTATTCTTGTGTTTATGGGTTGTTTTTTTGATGAAATCTGATGATAGGTGGGTTAAGAAATGGCGTGCGGGCAAAACGTTATTCTGGTGAAATTTAATTAATTAATTAAATGTTAATTAATTAAATTAGGATTAAATTTGAGATTGAGGAATACTGATTAGATGCATGCTAGGTGTCTGAATGAGTTGAGGATTATGATGATGTTATGGATATCGGTATGGCTTTAAGGTTTAGTATGTGTACGAGTATGATGAGATGTTTTGTTGAGGATATGCCTTAGGCATTTATGAATGTGTTGAGGATCTGAGGTTTAGATTTGAGATATAGGTTGGTTGTGGTTAGTGAGACGAGTCTCCTAACCTTGCAGTATATGATTGTGTGTGCCTTGCTATTGCAGGCGTTGATTACTTCCCCAAGGGGAAGCTGTGATGTGGTACAAGTTACGAGTATATCAGGTAAGTCCATAGGACTTACTTAGCGTGCAGTTGTGGATTGTATGATTGTGATGTTTCTGTGTGTTCATATGATTGTGCATTTATAACCTACACCGGACTAGGATGACCATTTATTACATTTATTTAGCCCAAGTGTATTATAACGGGAGGTAACCACCAGTCTCCGCCTGCTGGTTAGGAGGAGGTGCCTGGAAGCCAGTAACACAAGGGGGGGACGAGTGACGATCACCCCCAATGCAAACCCCTATGTTAACGGGGAAAGTGACGAGGTTCTTTAGGTTCCTCGTGTTACAAAAGAAGTTGAATTAGTAATGGAATAACGTAATGAAAGATAAAAAATGAATGTGTGTGGCATTGCATGTATGAGATATTGATGTGTGGTTGTGCTATTATCTTCATGCTTTTCATTGCTGTAGCTAACGGTTTCATACCGTGTTGTAGATGATCTACAGGTTAGGAAGAATGCAGGGTGAGACAGATGATGTGGCCAGTCGAGGACTTCTTTACATTAGGATGCGCGGGATATGGGATCTTTTGTATTAGATGTTGTTGTTTGATGTTTTGTACTCGGCTTTGAGTTTGTAAACTCTTTTGATGTATCATATACAACTTTTATGTATTTGGTTTTAATCTACCTGTGCCTTGTTGTAAGATCCAATACACTTGTTTTGAGGCTAGGGTCATGATCCATTGTGAGATCCTAGCCCAATGTGACACTCCAAGTCCCGTGGATTTTGGGTGTTATAGAGTTGGTATCAGAGCCTTAGGTTGACAACAATGGCACTTGCTCTCTGCAATAAAGGTAGTGTAGATAAATAAACAGAACCCACATGGGGTCTGACTTTTTAAAGGATTTTGGTTTTAAAGCGAGCACGGATGTTTTGGGATAGTATGTACAGAAGTCGTCGCCCATTTGAGGATCCCGACAGTGTAGATATATATATATATATATATATATATATATATATATATATATATATATATATGTATATATATAGATAGATATCTTTTGTGTGTTGATGTTTATGCATGTAATAGTGAGTATTTTATATATATATATATATATATATATATATATATATATATATATCGATACATATGGCATATATACAGCCCTATAAGTTTAGGTGCGTATATTCTACAAATGGCTCAGACTAGAGCAGTATATGTAGTGGGTTGAGATAGGGGTACACCCCCTCTTCCTTCAGTAGCATAAAGTCAGGGACCAGTATCCATTGTTGTGTTGCCTATGGTAGAGAACGAATTTGAAGAGGTTGATCGTGTCTTCTTGAGTAGATTCGAGTTTCAAGAGTATATGCAGCAAGTATATGAGGTGGTGATAGCGGGTAGATCTACAACGGATTTACCAACATCTGTGAGATCGACTGAAGGTTTTGGATTAGAGAAGAAACAACGGGTTGAATTAGTGAAAGATGAGGTTGGATATCCGGGTTACAAACCGAGCCCGACTTGTGGACATTTGAGTTCTTCTGGTTCGCACGGACTTCTGGTGAAACGAGGACTTGTTACAATAGTGGGAAGCCTGGATATGTACGACCACAATGTCCAAGATCGCTAGTGACTTGCTTTACCTGTGGTAGATAGGGTCATAGAGCTATTTTCTGTAAGCAAACTGGAGTGGCATCACGATAGGGTTTTATTTCTACTAGTGTGACGGGAGGTGGTCAGAAGACACCTCAACATCAGACGTGGGGGCAGTAGAGAGTCCCAGATCATTCTCCTACTCAGGAATCCGTTCCGAGGCTGAGTAGAGGTAAGGGTCGTCGTAGGAGTACCACGGATACTAGAAGAGCTCAAGGTAGAGCCTTTGAGCTGGGCAGTGCAGAGGAGCCACCCGTACTAGTGGCAGGGATGAGACGTATATGTCTCAAATGTGGTTATCTAGATCATTTGCACTCTGAGTGTCCCATGGCACCGACAACTTGCTTTACTTGTGGTGAACTAGGCCATCTGGCCCCTTTCTGTCAACAAGATAGTGTGTCTTCTCATCAAGACCTTCCTCTTTCCGATGCAGAAAGAGTGGAGTTTTGTTTGTTGTGAATGCTATGCAGTAGAGCTTCGGGCGTTAGCTGTTACAACTACCATTCTTGTTAATGGTTTACCTAGTGGAGTTTTATTTATTGTGAATGCTATACACCTCTTGTCTTTCGATGCATGTGTCAATAGTTTACTGTGGATACAGTAGAAGATAGATCTTCCTTTATAGGATTACGAGTTACGGGTCTGAGGTACCCGCGACATATGTGGTTGTTCCCTTTGTTCAGGGACTTGTGTATGGCTTGAAGACTTCTTTGTCATGCCTTAGGTGCATGAGAAGGTCTTTATGTGAGTGGTGGACGAATAGATATCATGTTGGTTTAGATAGCAGTAGGAGGACTATTATAGTCTTTACTGAGATCGACTAAGTAGAGGTTTTCCGAGGTTATGACCTTTGAGGAGGTGAGTTGTCTTTAGTGCCGTATGAGCAGCGAGGTTGATAACACCAGAGGGTGATGTTTTTTTAATGTTGTGCCATGAAGGAATGAGATAGTTCCACGCTGAAGAGTATTCCAGTGGTATATGATCTTATAGACGTGTTACTGAACAGTCTAATCTATCGCCTCAGCAGAATGAGGACTTTGATATTGCGTTAAAGTATGGTACAAGACTGGTTGGGAGAAGGCCTATGAGGTATATGGCTTGTTGAGTTGTTAGAAATTGAAGAAGCAATTTGAAGAGTGGTTTGAGACGGGCTCCGTTCGCCCTAGCACGTTCATTGCTATGTATCGACGACTTGTTGGATCAACTAAGAGAAGCAATTGTGTTTTTAAGATTTCTGTATGCTTAGTATATCATCATCTAAGGATGAGAGAGCAGCGTGGGTATAGGACAACATTCCATAGCCGTTATGGACACTACGAGTTGTAGTGCTGTCATCTGAGTTGAGGAACGTCCTAATAGTCGTTATAGGAGTTGATGAACATTGTCTTCATCTACTTCCTTAATCAGTTGGTGATAGACCTTATTGATGACGTTTGGTGTACTCTCACAACGGAGAGGACGTACCGGTTATTTGAGGACGGTTTTGTAGAATCCGAGGGATAGAAGCCAGTGTGCTATGCTCCCTAAATGCGAATTGAGGTGCCCGAAGCAGCCTTCGTGATCATGTTGTTTCGCCTGTAGGATTATGGTTGATGTGGCGAGGAATGAGTATGAAGTCTTATGGATGATACTGATGAACGTTAAGGGAATGCGTGGTTTTCTCGGCCCAACCGATTGTTACCAACGCTTTGATGGAAAGATTTTATGTGATTGCGTATATAATTACGAGTCTTTAGAGGAAGACCACCATAACTGCGTGGTTGAACTAGTATGTCGATATTCTGAAAAGTAGAAGAAGCACTTGACCTCTGCTTCTATCCGGTGATAATCAGAAGATTCTAGGAATTATGGGATTACAGTGGTACATTCTAGTTAAGTTTAAGACGTGTATATATACGGTGGACTAGATAATATGTGTGTTATAGCTGAGAAAGTATGAAGAGAACTGCCCGACTCATGATTTCGAGTTAGTGGTGGTAGTTCAAGTTTCAAGACTAGAAGACAATACCTGTGTGACATTTCATGTCAGATTTCCACCGATCATAGAGGTTGAAGTATATTATTATACAATAGAAGTTGAATAATCGCCAGCGTCGATGGTTTGAATAATCGAGGATGATGACCTTGAGATTTGTACCATTCTGGCAAGGAGAATGTGGTCAGTGATTCCTTGAATAAGAAGGCGCCTCGAGAGGAAGCGATTCTTGGAATTACTGTACAGTCCCGGTTTCAAAATGATCTAGCTTGGTTAGAGTTGGACCTACAACTGCTGATAAGGACGTTAGTTTCATGTTTAGGGATTTTACCTAGTTTGTTGGATGAGGTCCATCAAAAACAGGGGACTTGCCTGCCCTAAGGGAACTTGATGGAAGGATGCCTCATGGCGAGGCACCATAGTTCTTTAATGGAACAGAAGAAGTATGAGGCGCCGCAACTGCGTCAGTATAACCGCTTCTGCGGAGTTAGAGGCACCCGTAGGATCCACAAGTAGATCTTAGTGCCTTTTTTGTGAGTGCTTGTATGCTATGTGCTTATGTGATATAATGTGTTTTCGTGCTAGCTTTGATATGTCCATCTGATCTGTTAGATCTTGTTTGCTAGCACGATATAGGTATAGCTGGAGATGGTTCTTTCCTCCATGCTATTGTAATATGTTTAGGATTAGCTGGAGATGGTTCATTCCTCCATGCTATTATTGATGGACATAGTGTGAGTGGAGACGGTTTTCCTCCACATAGTTGTGTTACGAGTACGATTGGCTGGAGACGGCTTCCTCCATGCCTTGTGACGTGGTTAGTAGTTGGCTAGAGATGATTTTTCCTCTATGCCTTTGGATAGCGTTATGATCTTGTTGCTGGAGTTGGTGATTCCTCCGTGCTGTGTTTTGAGGTTATAGAGTGTTATAGGTTGATACATTTGAACGGAGATGTGATACCTCCGATAGAGAGAGTGTATATACCTCGGCGTATGGGTCTGAGAGGATTTGGGAATTTTTCAAGTTTTGGGACGAAATATTTTCTTAAGGGGTGTGTGATGTAATAGCTAGGATTTTCAAATTATAATTAATGTTGATTAACTTAATCAGTGATAGTAATTGACATATAACTCGCGAAGATTGCGTAACTGTTGAGTATAAGTCCCACCGTTATGTTCCTGGCGTAATTTTGGGCTTATGGTGAAATTTTCACTTTTTCCCGCATGTAATTATTTTTACCCTCCGGTATTATTTGGAGCATTTGGAAGCTCCGATTAATAATAATGCAGTTGAGAGAAATGATCAGGACATCGGACATGTCCTAGATATGAAATAACATGGAAAGGTAAAACGGCCAAAAGAGTCGCTATTTCGTTTCTTAACGGCTAAGGAAGACGGCTTAGGAATACACGTTTTCCGAGGCAATTGTGGAATAATTATCTCTACAATATTCAAGATTTATTGTTCCAATTTCGAGAAGTTTGGAGAAGGGGGTTCAACCCGCCATTGGATCGGTTAAAGGATAATTATCGACTTCGCTAAAGGGTTAATTATCGACTTCACTATAAATAGCAGAAAATCGTTTATTAATTCATTTCCTTTCACGTTTCCTCGCAAAAGCTGTGATTTCTCTCAAACTTCAAACTCAGATCTACTCTCCGTTTCTAATCCGATTTCAATTCCGTTTGAGTTTCTGGATTCCTCTCTTCATTCTCTTCATATCGGTACCAAGTTTCTGCATTTCCAAGCAGATGAAGACCTTGTCGAGGATATATCTCACCAGGACAGTTCTATCGCTTAGATTCCGGTGAATTTGATGTTGTACATGCGTAGCCTGCGTCGTTGTGATTCCGAATCTTCTTTCAGATCGTCAATCGGGTTAATAACGAATAAGTTACGAATTTATTTGTTTTCCATATTGCTATTTGGCCTAAATTGACCTTAAGCTTTTCAAAATGGATAATTAGAAATTCCATTATGATCATTATATTATTCTGGTGTTTATGGGTTGTTTGTTTGATGAAATCTGATGACAGGTGGGTTTAGAAATGGCCTGCGGGCAAAACATTATTCTGGTGAAATTTAATTAATTAATTAAAGGTTAATTAATTAAATTAGGATTAAATTTGAGATTGAGGAATACTGATTAGATGCATGCTAGGTGTCAGAATGAGTTGAGGATCATGATGATGTTATGGATATCGGTTATGGCTTTAAGGTTTAGTATGTGTACGAGTATGATGAGATGTTATGTTGAGGATATGCCTTACGTATTTATGAATGTGTTGAGGATCTGAGGTTTAGATTTGAGATATAGGTTGGTTGTAGTTAGTTAGACGAGTCTCCTAACTTTTACAGTATGTGATTGTGTGTGCCTTGCTATTCCAAGCGTTGATTACTTCCCCAAGGGGAAGCTGTGATGTGGTACAGATTACAAGTATATCAGGAAAGTACATAGGACTTACTTAGCATGCAGTTGTGGATTGTATGATTGTGATGGTTGTGTGTGTTCATATGATTGTGCATTTATAACCTAAACCGGACTAGGATGACCATTTATTACATTTATTTGGCCCAAGTGTATTATAACGGGCGGTAACCACCGGTCTCCATCTGCTGGTTAGGAGGAGGTGCCCTGAAGATGATCTCACAGGAGGGGACGAGTGAAGGTCACCCCATGCAAAACTCCTGTGTTACGTTGGATGGGACGGGGTTCTTGAAGCTCCTCGTGTTACAAAAGAAGTTGAATTAGTAATGGAATAACGTAATGAAAGATAATAAATGAATGTGCGTGGCATTGCATGTATGAGATGTTGATGTGTGGTTGTGCTATTACCTTCATGCTTTTCATTGCTGTAGCTAACGGTTTCATACCGTGTCGTAGATGATCTGCAGGTTAGGAAGACTGTAGGGTGAGACAGATGGTGTGGCCAGCCGAGGACTTCTGTACATTAGGATGCACGGGATATGGGATCTTTTGTATCAGATGTTGTGGTTTGATGTTTTGTACTCGGCTCTGAGTTTGTAAACTCTTTTGATGTATCATATGCAACTTTTATGTATTTGGTTTTAATCTACCTATGCCTTGTTGTAAGATCCAGTGAACTCGTTTTCAGGCTAGGGTCCGGATCCATTGTGAGATCCTAGCTCAATGTGACACTCCAAGTCCCGTGGATTTTGGGTGTTACACTTAGCTTGTCTTAATCTTTGCTTGTAAGTCTTTTCTGGTTCGGGATTCTTAAGGAATGATTTCCTTAGCACGAGTTCTTCGCATAAACCTAAGAGAAGATCATGCAAAACCACTCAAGTAAATTAGTTAAAAGCAACAATGGCAATTGCCATGAAAGACAACCGAAACTGGCTTGGTCTAGACCAAGTCCCCGACAGCGGTGCCAAAAACTTGTTCGCTCAAAAAGGTGTGTGCAAGATTTAAAATTTATAACCCAAGAAGTATGCTTGAACATATGCGAACCCGCAGTGTACGGATCAATTGTAATAAAAGAAAGAATTCCAGGGGTCGATCACACGGACTATGGTGAAACAAAGCACAGAATCAGGTTGTCAAATATAGCAATTAACTAAAAGCATTAAAGCAATCAAAGATGATGTAAAAGTCAAGTAAGGGGAAATGCGGATTCTAGGGATTAAATCATCCAGTTGTGATTCCGACTCAAGATCTCAAAGGATAATGTGAACAAAGATGAGGTTTGCAAAGGGAAGGTGTTTCTAACGTGGGAATAGATCACAGGGTAAGTCTCACTACTCAATATCCCAAACCAAAGCTCCTATTACCGGGTAAGTCTCAAGGTACTAAGGAAAGGAACTATATCTCAAACCAACACACCACCCAAGGGAATAGAATCAACCTTTACCGGGTAAGTCTCAGACTAACTCACAAGGATGGGATGAAGGCACACTCAAACCCCAATAAAGGATACACCTTTATTACCTACACTCATGATCTAAGGTAAACAACCAAAGGAATCACCGGGTAAGTCTCATCCTAGGCTTGCGTTGAACTAGGAAAGGTGTAATAAGGATAGGATTTGGCAAACTTAAACTCTTAACTCAAATAAGTTTCAGGAAAGGTTCACCTCGTTCAGTTTATGTTCCATCTCGGTCGAGATGTTCCACGGCTGACCGAGGTGTTCGTCGGTAAAGTTAAAGGCTCGAGCTTTCAGGGTCCTGTTGGGATTAAGATCATTCTATCATTGTCTTTTCCACAACCTTCAGCCAATCACCCTAGAATAGCATAAGAAACTTAGCCAACAATCATCATGATAACCATAATCAAATTAATTGAAAAGGAATCAATATTCGAACAAAATAAACCTTAAGAAAAACGTATCAATAATTGAATCAAACAATCAACAAACAAGCATTCCTCAAATCACAAGTCAGAAAAGACAACAAACCAAAAGAGATCTAAGAGGATCTTACAAACTCTTTCAAAAAGCTAACTCCAACTATGATTTCTTCCTTCCTTCAACTCTTCCTACAAACTTCCTTCCTTAAAAACTCCAGAAAATCCCTCAATTGCTGGATGCCCTAAGCATGGTTGAACTTGTGGAAAATCCAACCCTTTATATAGGAGAATTATCTTCAAAAGATAATAATATCTTAAAAAGATAATTTCCTATAAAATATATCTCTATCTCTAAAAATAAATCAGCCTAAAATAATATCTTCCTTTCAGAAAACCAACCAAAAATATAATTTATCTTGCTTCCAAAAATAAAAGATCTCAGCCAAAAATAAAGATCTCGCCGGTGGCAGGGTGTTCGCCTCGGCTGAGACGCTCCTCAAGATGACCTCGGTCGAGGTGGTATTGTAGCTGACCGAGGTGAATATCATTTGAATGTGAAATCTCTCGAATCTGGTCCAAAGTTAATCTTCTTTATCATTTCCATGCTCCCTGAGATCTTCTTTAAGCTCCAGAATGTAGCTCCAATGACTCCTTAGCTTCCTTAGCTCCATTTCGATGCAAAACGTGCCATTTTACATACGATTACAACGAAACTAGGTGTAGACCTCGATTCCCGCAAAGGTAGACAAAACAACAATATAATCAAAGAATATACATCCATACATGCATATTTATGAAGATAAAACGTCTAAACTAGCCTCAAAATATAGACTATGATACATGCTATCAAGTGCCTATCACATTAGGCCATTATACTGATGAGATTATATGTAATGTAGTACCTATCCAGGCTTGTCATACTTTCCTAGGTTGTCTGTGCAAATATGTTCGGAAAGTGGAGCATGATGGTCATACCAACAAGTCCATGTTTACATTCAATGGTAAAAAGATAAAATTAAAGCCCATGACTCCATTACAAATCATCGAAACCTATGAGAAGCGGAAGACAATAGGCAAGGATCAAGCATTGAACAAAGAAGTTGTCAAAGGTTATTCCAGTGAAGAATCTCACCATGTTCCTGCAGAAAACTCGGCCAAGTTTCCTAAGACTCACCCGAGTTTTTCCGAAATTCAAACCATTGTAGCCCCCAATGCATCACCTGCAAGATCTCTTTTGGTGGAACAAGAACAACTATAGATTGAGCACAACCCCATGGATTTTTAGGTTATATCATTCATGTCTTTGAGTGAATTCATTGAGTGGTGTGTGCTTAAGAAAGCTAATATTTATCACTCTTCTTTATTTTTCTGTTGTAATGACTATACGGTTACGTTAGTTTCCTTAACTTCTTTTTATCATATACCGTTGTCTTTCAGGAAGCGAGTAAGTGTTATTGCAGGAAAGTTTCTAGAGGACAAAGGAGATCAAATGGACAAGACATTGCTTCTTGATCCTAGAGATCCTAAGGGATCACCATCAGGAGAGGATGGAATTGCAGTCCACTCTATGTTAGCATCATCAACGGCGACGTACATATACTTAGTAGATATTTCGGCCATTCTTGAAGCAAAATCTCGCCTTAGATTTATGTTTGATGACTGGGATTCTTTATTGTTGAGTGTTGCACGACTCAACTTCAAGGAACGAGTTTTATAGACCTCAAGGGATCCTCCAGGAGAAGGGATATTGAAGTCCTTGCCACCACAAGAATTGAGTTCCAATGTTACTAGTGATGATCAAGATGGAGATTCGAGGACGAATCCTTTTCAAGAAGGGAAGTATGATGTGGGACCATCCTTGACACCAATTATAAAAGGACCAATCACTAGATATAGGGCTAAAAGGATCCGAGAGGAGACACCATCAAGGAAGATCAAGGGCAATTGGAAATGAAGAATCTCGGTCCACCTCTAGGAAAATCGTTCGAGATTTTCACCCAGGAACACAGGCCAAGATTTCCACCCGAGTTTTCATCTTTGACACGCATTGAAGATCCGGCCAAAGATCTTTTAATTTTGGGAAATTTCTTTTATATTTTATTTCCTTAAACCTCTCAATCAATCTTAAGGAAGTTGTTAGTTTTGATTTTATTTTTGGGATTGTTATTTTTGAGTCTTTAAAAGATATATTTCCCAGATTATCTTTTAAAATATATCTTTTCTTTAGTTTAGGTAGAGGATTTTCCTTATAATTAGCCTTAGAGGGGGAGATTGTTAGATAGCTTAGTTGTGAATATTGATATCCACATTATTGTGAGATACTTGAGACTTCGCTCATGGGGTTTGCATTTTATCATTTCTGTTCAATCAAAAGGAGAGTTTTTGGTTGATAATTTGTGAGTCTTTGCTAGTAGGGGTGAGCAAAAATATTCGATCCGTTAATCCGAAGATCCGATCCAGAAAAATCAGAATCCGAAGATATCCGACGATTGGTAATCCTAGTCCGATCCGATCCGGGCATATTTTTCTGATCTTCAGATCGGATACGGATCAGGATTTAATTGAAAAAGTCGGATCGGACATATTCGACTAGTCTAAGAATAAATGTCCGGAACGGATCGGATCTTTGGATCGGATATCCGGCGGATAAAACTGTCGGATATGCGAGTGTTCTCGGATTTGATTTTGATCGGACTTTTTAAAGTTTGTCGGATCGGATATCCGGAAATGCTCACCCCTATTTGCTAGGTTGTTCTTGTGTGTTAATGTTTTTGAAGGTTGGTGCTACAAGTCAAACTTGTCCCTCCTTGTGCTTGTCTTATCTAGAAGACTTGTGTAAGGTTAAAGAAGGAAGGGTGAAAGACTGAAAGGTAATTATATGTATTGGGTATTAACACATAACTGGTCAAGATTTTTTGCAAGTCTTATAATAGTCCTATCTTTCTATATTTATCATTTATCATTCCATATTAACATGTTCTTATATTTTCATATCATTAATGTGTATTTGTTGACCTTGAAGCTTCACAGTGATATAATGAGTTAGTTTAATCTCATTGATGAGAAAAAAGTCGGGCCGAAAAAGCTAGCTTAAATTTGGGCTTTTTGATGGCCCAATTGAGTTGGCCTTAGGCCAAAAAGTGGTTATAAAACCCTAACTTCTCTCACCTGCCAGTAACCGTTTGTAACGCTCTCAACTGCTTTTGTGGCGGTTAATCCCCCAAAAACGTGTCCCCCTTTGCCTATAAAAGGGAGAGTCATTTAAGGCTATAACTTCTTGGCTTTAATTTCTGGACATTGACTTACAGAGTATATATAGTTCTTGTATGATAATTTAAGGCTATGTCTACTCACTTGGGAGTTTACAGCACTAAGTTGTTAGTCTACTCCTTAACGGAGATTACAAAACTTGTAAAGTCGCTTGTCTACTCACTTGTGAGATTACGGTGCTTTTACCTAATTAAGTTGTTTGTCAACTCCTATTGGAGATTACAACAACTTGTAAGTTGTTAGTCTACTCCTTCTTCGAGATTACAACAACTTTGATACGAAACCGGACACCGGAAAGCAACAATATTCCAAGCGTATTCTTGTTCTTTTGTAGACTTATTTAATATGGATAAGACCCTATTGGCGGATATGACTTCTCGGTTAGGGAAGTTAGATAAGTTTGAGGGAGTTGACTTTGGGAGATGGAAAAAGAAAATGCATTTCTGTTTGACAACCCTCAAGGTCGCATATGTCCTAACCAATCCAAGGCTGGAAAAGCCGGAAGGAGAGGCGGATGAGGAATTGGTTGTGACTCTCCAAAGGAACAAACGGGACAATGATGACTACATATGTTGTGGCCATATACTCAATGACTTGTCCGATGTAGTGTTTGATGTTTACCAAAACGAAGCGTCATCAATGCATTTGTGGGAACAACTTGAATACTAGTACATTGCGGAGGATGCGTCCTCTCACAAGTTCTTGTTTTCTGACTTTAACTCCTACAAGATGGTCAGTTATACACATGTCATGGAGCAATTTAATGAGTTACTCCGGATCCTTGGACGTTTCACCCAACATTCCACGCATATGGATGAGGCTATAGCAGTCTCGTCCATAATGGACATACTTCCACCATCGTAGAAGGACTTCCGACATGTGCATAAGCACAAGGAGGAACTTACTTTGGTGGAACTAGGCTTGCACCTTTAAATCGAACAAGGGTAAAGGACGAAAGTGTAATATCCGGAATTTTTGTTCCGTTTAATTCCGTATCAAACCGGGTTTTGATCCGGTGATCTTTCTCTATCTACCTAGTCGTACACACTATCTTAAATTTTATCATTTTATGTAATCTCACTTCACACAAAATGATAGAATTTTATATCAAACCTTAATATATATCAAACCCTAGTTTATCTCATGACATGTCCTTGAAAAAGTCATGACGTCCTTTTGACGAGACCATGACGAGAGTTGACGAGACCATGATGAGATCATGACAAGGCCATGCATGGGCTTGACAAAGCCATGACACATTTTGACAAAGCCTTGACTTTGCCCACTCTTTATTAATTTGTTTCAGCCCATTGTTTTCTTATTTGGATCCAATTGTCCAGCCCTTTGCATTCCCCTTGCTGGCGGATTAGAGCAGCCCTAGAAGCCCGGCCAACAACCCACGATACCCTGAGAATTCCGTTGCTGCAACCTATATCCTTCCTCCTGCAAAACATCCAGGTTCACGTTCAGATAGCCAATCAAACCTCCCTTCTTCGGCGCTAGCACAACCGCCCTCCCCTTCCCCTTGGACACACTTTCCTTCTCGACGGATCCTCTTTGCTGCAGCCGTGTACACCTCCAACCTTCTACACATCTCATCACCGCCACCCCCTTCCTTTCCTAGCCGTCCATCTCCAACTCACTCCTCCATCCCTACCAAACTGTCTCCTTATCGAGTGTAGAAGACGACCATTGTTGGGGCTATTTCGGAGTGCAAGTGAGAAGGGCATCACATAACCGTCTCCTCCTATCTTCAAGCAAGCAACAACAACCGGGATTGTCCTTCTGGCCTTGGCACGCCAACGACGCTGATGCAGCAGCGCCAGATCTTCTCCTACCCAAGGAGCAGTGCTGAGACTGTCCCCTTCTCTTATACAATGGACCGGACTCTCCCTCTCGAGCCAACAATACCGCTGCAACGTTCAACCTACAGACCTTTAGGAGAGCAATGCGGATTCACGAACTGTACGCCAGATCCACAGGCGCGCTGGAAGAACACTGCAGGTACACCCATGTGACAGGGTCACAACTACATCTTCGTCTTCGTACTCGTGAGTTCCTCGAGTTTTGCTTACCGGGTAAACACCGCACCTCCCTTTACTGCATTACCCTGTATCTATATGTGCTGATTAGAACCCCTGTTTGTGTCGGGGAACCTCCTAGAACTGCCTCCGAAGATAGCCAGAAGAGCTGAGGTTTTTCTGAGTTTTCGGAAGTGAGGAACATCCAACATCGAGTTCAGATTTGAGTAAGTTATACTTCTCCTTTGCTGCTTAATTTTGGATATATTATAGATAAGATTTTATAGTAGAACATATCAAAATTTGGGATAAATCCAGCGAGTGGTTTAGGATTTATGAATTTTCAAAGATTGGGTCGTAAGCAGTTTTTTTCTATTGTGCTGAAATTTTCTGAAGTGTTGGAAAAACTGCTAGTTTTGTGATCCAGATATGGGTAAGTTAGACGCCTCCTATATTGCTGATTTTCGGATATGTTATAGTTGATATTTCATAGTAGAACATACTAAAATTTGAGAGGAATCCGAGTTGCAGTTTAAGAGTTATGGCGTCCAAAAGTAGAGACCTTGAGCAGTTTAGAGGTTATATGCTGAATGTTGTCTAAAACTGCTTGTGATCCACTTTTGTGATATAGATTTGATTGGGTTATATTTTTCGGTTAGACTTTAATTTTGGATATGTCATAGTTAAGACTTCATAGTAGAATATATAAAAATTTGAGAGGATTCCATCGAGAGGTTTAGGAGTTATGATTTTTCAAAGTCGAGGCTGCAAGCAGTTTTCTAGATGGTTGCTGAAATATTCTAAGTGTTAGAAAAACTGCTTGTGATGCAGTTTTGTGAGGTAGATTTGGAGGGGTTGTTGACCTCTGTTGGACATGATTTTTGGATATGTTGTTGATGGATATGTATAGGAGCATGTAGTAAAAGTGGAGAGCGGTCCGTTGGGTTAATCCAGATTTAGGATATTACGAAGTTGGGTATAAGTATAGTTTAGTTTAGAAGAGTTGTGTTAGGTTTTAAGTTTCGATCAATCTTATGCGTTTATGTTCTTGTGAGGATGTTCAGCCTAGAATTCTAAGGACTTCTAGTTGACTAGGGCGTTGTTTGATTCGTGTGCTTTCTCTTGAACAGGCATTTTCCCGAGGGGAACTTGAGAGTGTGCTAATCGGTTGCTCTTGGAGACTGGTAAGTCCACGGAGTTACTTAGCTGGCTTCTTGTATGAGTGTAATGTGTATGAGTGGTGTTTGTTAATTATGATAAACAACGAAACCGGATAAGGCCGACTTTATTATCTACGTAATTGACCCAAGTGCATGATAACGGGTCGTGACATCATCTGCCTAGCTCTTGCGAGAGTCTAGGAGGTTCCCTGCGACCAGTCCAGTCAAGTAGACGGTCAGATGCATTAGTACCATTCCTCGTTGGTAAACGGGGATAGGGGCGAGGTTTGAGAATCCCTCGCGTCACAGAATAAGTATCATTAGTAAGAACCTATCACCTAATTAAAGATAATAAAAAGATTGAGTGTTGCATGTTGATTGTATATGTGTGTGTTTGTGCTTTTACCTTTATACTTATGCATAGAATGTTAGCTAACGGTTTTATACCGCTTGTAGATTCCTTGCAGGTTAAGACAGTTGTAGAGAGATCCGGAGGGAATGGTCAGCCGGGTCCACATACTCATTTAGTTGGGGATGGGGATGTCTTCTATTCTTCAGATGCGTCGTTTTAGTACCTTTGCTTTGTAAGGCTAATACATATTCTTTATGTATATATTGTTTAAAGTTTTCAAATGTTTTAAATACTTTTGTGCCTTGTTGTAAGATCCTAGTAAAATTGTTGTCAAATTAAGGTCGGGACCCATTGTGAGGTCCTAACCTGTAGCTCCCCGAGTTCTCAGAATTTGGGGTGTTACAGAAAGAAGGGAGTAATAAAAAGGAGGAGAAGGCCTCATCTTCCCATGAAGCCAACATGATGGATGTGATGAACAAGAAGAAGCGTCAGGTCCATGACAATGACAAGAGAAAAGGCAAGACCAAATGGTCTAGGGGAAAGGACAAGGGTAGCGAAGAACATACTAACAAGAAGCCGAAAGACACTTGTTGGAAGTGTGGAAAACCCGGGCACTACAAGTGTGATTGTCGCACCAAGAGCGACAACACTAAGGGTGGCATCCAAAATGGCCAAAACCCACCAAAACAAGGATGAGGACTTGGGTTGGTGGGTCGACTTTGGTGCAACGGCTCACATATGCAAGGACCGGTGATGGTTCAAGTCATACGTCGAGGCTAGTGACGGAGCACTCATCCATATGGGGAATGAGTCAACCACTTCCATTCTAGGAAGAGGACAGGTAGAACTTTGCTCCACAAGTGGCATAACCTTATTTTTTTTCCAATGTGTTGCATGCACCGGCCATCCGCAAAAATGTGGTGTCTGGTGGAGTGCATAACTTATTCGGCTATAAATAAGTAACTGAAGCCGATAGGTACATCCTGTCTAGGAGAGAATTATTTTTAGGATTCGGACATTTGAACAATAATATCTTTCTTTTGTCCTTATGTAAATAGATTTAACCCTAATAAAGATTTTATCTATACATTGTTTTCTTTCTCAAATGCTTGTGGTTTTGATAAATGGCATGCTCGTCTAGGACATGTGCATTTCTAGCGAATGAAAGACATGTCTAATGATGGAATTTTGCCTAAGATAGAAGTTTCACATGGAAAATGTAAAACTTGTCTACTAGCTAAAATTACTAGGCTTCCATTCCCTAAGGTTAAACCGGAGAAAACCATGCTCGGTTTGGTCCGCTCAGATTTGGGTGACTTGCACGCGACTATTTCTTTGGGAAAGAAAAAGCACTATGTACCATTCATTGATGACTATTCGAGGTATTGTTATGTATACTTGCTCTTTGCTAAGAGCGATGCATTGGATAAGTTTTACGTGTTCAAAAATGAATCCGAATTGCAACGAGGTACTTTGATCAAGAAGCTTTGCACGGACCGTGGCTGAGAGTTCATGTACAAAGAATAGTTTGAAGGTGTCGGGATCATTCCTGAGACCACGACACCTTACACGCCACAATCGAATGGTGGTGGCGGAACGTAAAAACTTAGTACTCAAAGAGATGGTTAATGCCATGCTCTTGTACTCATGTTTAAAATTTTTGGGCTGAAGCAATGCTCACCGCCAACTCCTTATGAGTTATGGTTCAAGCGTAAACCAAACCTTCACTATCTACGTGTTTGGGGATGTCAAGCCATGGTTAGACTAAACAACAACAAATGCAAGACACTTAGTGAAAGGGGCATTGAGTGTATATTTATAGGATATGCCGAACACTAAAAGGCATATAGGTTATATGTCATAGAGCCTAATGATTTCATCTCGATGAACATTGTTATCGAGTCAAGGGATGCCATCTTCAAGGAGGAACGATTCACCTCGGCCCCAAGGCCAAGGGAAGTGGTCAACATGTCCATGGAAGAGGAATACTCGAAGAAACATCATAGAGTTTTCTTGGACTTAGAGTCGACATCGAACTCCAAGGCCATGAGCGTCAATGCCTTGAATTATCTAAATGACAAGGTCAAAGGGTCCCAAAGCCCTATTCTCCAACTATTCTTGGTAGAGGGTTCACGGGATGGTGAGTTGGATCGATATTCATATTTTCATATGGACGAGGATCCAAAGACATTTGTTGAGACCATGAAGTCTCAAGACGTCACCTTTTGGAAGGAAGTTGTCCAAGAGGAGATCCTTGGACTCCATTATGGGAAACCACAATTGGGAATTGTCTGACCTTCCTCGGATTGCAAGCCTTTGGGTTGCAAGTGGATTTTCAAGAAGAAAATGAAGGTTGACAAGACTATAAACAAGTTTAAAGCTCGCTTGGTAATCCAAGGTTTTAGACAAAGGGAAGGCGTCGATTACTTTGACACCTAAGCGTCGGTTGCACGCATAACAACAATTAGATTGTTGTTTGCCATGGCGGCTATACATAATCTAATAATTCATCATATGGATTTTGAAACGTCTTTTCTTAATGGTGTTCTAGATGAAGATGTATACATGAGACAACCTGAAAGGTTCTTCTTAAAGGGGCAAGAGCACAAGATGTGTCGTTTGGTAAAGTATCTATACGGGCTCCAACAAGGTCCAAAACAGTGACATCAAAAATTTGATGAGGTTGTATTGGCTAACGATTTTAAGATAAACCAAGCCGATAAGTGCGTCTATAACAAATTTTATCGCATCAGGCAAGGTGTGGTGATATGCCTGTATCTTGATGACATGTTGATTTTTGGCACAACCAAAGACAAGTAGACCTCACTAAGGAC
The DNA here is from genome assembly GCA_033239125.1 of Fagopyrum homotropicum. Lineage (NCBI taxonomy): Eukaryota > Viridiplantae > Streptophyta > Magnoliopsida > Caryophyllales > Polygonaceae > Fagopyrum > Fagopyrum homotropicum. Next base: position 70,671,854 of record BSWB01000005.1, read on the forward strand.
TTCTTGTCTAGTAAGTTTTCAATGAAAGGCTTAGGGAAGGCAGATGTAATTCTTGACATAAGAATCAAGCGTGACGCTCAAGAATTAAGACTCATGCAATCACAATACATTAAAAGGGTCATCAAACGCTTTCAATGTGATAAGAGTACGCTAGTTAGCACTCCTATGGACTCAAGTGAAAAGTTGATGCCAAACCAAGGTACAACTGTTTCTCAATTTGAATATGCACAAGTGATATGATGTTGCATGTATACAATGACTAGTACAAGACTGGACATAGCATTTACCATAGGCAAGCTTAGTCGGTATACTAGTTGTTGGATATCCAACCATTGGAAAGCTCTAAGGCGTGTCCTAAGGTACTTAAAAGGAACCATGGCATTTCGTATCCATGATACAAAGTACCCATTAGATATATAAGGTTACTCGGATGGATCATGGATCACTAATCTAGAAGATCATTCATCCACAATTGGATGGGTTTTCTTGCTAGGTGGTGGTGCTATAGCATGGCTTCAAAGAAGCAAACGTGTATCACAATCTTGACCATGGAGTCTTAGTTTGTGGCACTTGCTGCAACTGGTAAGGAGGCGGAATGGCTTTGGAACATGGTCATAGATATTTCGTTATGGCCTAATCCGGTTTCCCCTATATTTATTCATTGTGATACTACCGCTACATTGGCTAAGGCATATAGTCAAACATACAACGGGAAATCTAGACATCTTGGTGTGAGACATAGTTCGGTTAGAAAACTAATCATGCATGGCATAGTATCGGTCAATTTTGTGAGAACATAAACCAATCTAGCCGATCACTTGAGCAAGAGCTTGGCAAGGGATGATAACACGATTTATGACTAGCTTTTAGCGTAACATTTAGATAAATTTCTCACTCATTCATGCATGTCTAGCACTAGTTCACGACGTTTTGCACTCAATTCATGTATTTTGCCGAGATGGACGTCTACAAGGACTTGTGCGTGTTTTATAGGTATTTCGGGAGATTTAGGAGCTAAAACGATGCGTTTGAGGATCGTTCATCTAGATGACACACCCTCGGACTCATTAGGACACAAGCTAAAGGCTAAGGAGGACTCATGGAGCCTTGCCAACACAAGCCATGCACCAAATCACAGCTTAATGATCCAAGGCGAAGTTTCTGCACAGAATCACTGTTCTCTGACACTCCACGGCCGTGGAATCACCCGTGGATTTTGCTAGATTCTTGTGACAGTTGTGCCACGACTCTCATGGCCAGCTCATGCAAGTTTGTTATAAAAAGTGGTCCTTCATGGGCTGTGAAGGATATCTTGGAGCAGCTCTCCATTTTCCATGACTCTCTAAAAAAATATTCTCTCAACAAGAAGTTTTTCTAGGAAGGAAAGTGTCAAAGAGGAGAAGAAGAGCTCCATTGAAGAGGAGAAGAAGAACACACACACCATTGCCACACCTTGATAGATTTTTGTAGTGAAGAATTCCGGATTCTATTTCTAGAGTTGTATGAGTCATTTGAACTTTCCTTTGGAAGGATTGTGAGTTATTCTAATTCTATTTTTAGCTTGGTTTTGTTTTAAGTTCACTTGTTCATCTCTTTTCCTTCATTATCTTGCAATGGATGTTATGATTTTATGTTTGTTTGTTTCGATTTCTATTATGAACGTTGTAGGCTAAATTGATGTGGTTCTAGGGTAAGGAAAGGATAGTTATGGCTAGGGCTATGATAGGACGGACTTAGACTTACCTTTGGATGACTTGTGTGTATGAACATAGCTGCTGTTAGAAATCACGGGTAGTTCTTGTCTGACCACGGCCGTGGTTTAGGTAGAACAAACCGTGATTTTCCCTGGTTCGATGGATCTTGTCTTAGATCTATAGAATATTGAAATCCTAAGTGTTTGTTGAGTTTAATCTACCCTAGGGTAACCTAGTGTAGTAACTAAGTGCTAGAAGAGACTTACCCGGTAATCCTTGCTCTTAGATTCCAAAGATAACAAACCTTAGGTAGTGGTGAGCCTAATAAGCCGCCATTGGATTACGTGTGCTAGGATAGTTGTTTAGGACTTTCCTTTCCAAGACTTACCCGGTAAGGATAGGTTAGACTCCTAATTAACAATCCGGTTTGTGTAGAATTCCTATCCTTAGGTTCTTAGAGACTTACCCGGTAATGAGACCTTAGGAGTGGACTAGTTGGACATGAGACCTACCCGGTAATTGATCCCAATTTAGAAACACTTAATCCCAACATATCATAGTTAATCCAAGAAATGAATAGATAACTTGAGTCCTATGCCATAACCGGAACTTCCAACCCCTAGGATCCGTCTTTTCTTTCCTTGATCATTATCTTGTTTAGCTTGTTTATTTGTGTTGATTCTTAGCTTAGTTCGATTGTTTACTTTGCATGAATTGTGATCTTTGATTGATCACCAAAAACCAACCAAAACCATTTGAGATTTTCATTTCTTTATTTCTTTCTTTTCTTTCAACCTAGGTCTTTACTAAACTCAATCACAAATCGATTCAATTTCACCTTAGTCTTTGTGTTCGACCTCGGAATACTAACCCTTCTACAAACGTCCCGTACATTGCGGGTTTCGCTAGGTAGTTAGGATTTAGTTCGAGTTATAAATTTAAAACCCATTTGCGCATCACGATCTTAGCGTAACAAGTTTTTGGCGCCGTTGCCGGGGACTAGGTCTAGGTTGAGTCTATTTTGTGATTGTTTCTAGTGTAGATCTTTCTTGTTGCTTTTGATCTCTTTTTGGTTTGTGTCTTTGCTTTTCAGGACATCTATTACTCTTTAGGTGTATGCGAAGATCTCGTGGCAAGGATTTAGCTCCATTCGATCCCGAACCGGAGAAAACCCTTCGATCTAGATCCAAGAACATCCGAAAAGAGAAAGAGATGGCCGGAAGAAACCTCCAAGCTGAGTTGGATGAAGCCTTAGAGCAAATAAGGCTAAGAGATGAGCTCTTGGAGGAAGAAAGGAGACTTGCCAATGAGAGGCAAGAGGAAACTAGGAGGGACATTGATGAGATTAGGCAAGCCCTTGTTCAAGGAGAGCTTAATCGCCGACAACCTCCACCTCCTCCACCACAACCGCAGCCGGCGGCTAATGTTAGGGTTGCACCCATTGCCATTGAAGAGCCACAAACCCTAGGGAGACGTATGGATCCGGCACAAAGAGCACACCGTCCGGGTGTGAACTTAGGAGATCCTGCAGCCCACAACTATGAGCTCCGCCCTCAAGTTCTACAAATGATCCGGCATAATCAATTTGGAGGGATGGAAGGAGAGTCTCCTCATCAACATTTGATGAATTATGAGATCTTGATGGAGACTCTTAGACCGCCAAGATTGGAAAGCAACAACCATAAGCTTAGGGCTTTTTCCTTCTCTCTTAAGGATAAAGCCTTAGCTTGGTATCAATCTATTCCACAAGGGCGATTTGGTACTTGGGAGGAGATGCAACCGAGTTTTTGACTAAGTTCTTCCCACCTTCCAAGACTACCGAGTTAAGAGGGAAGATCAATGCCTTCGTGATGAAGGATAGAGAGAGTTTATTCAAGTCTTGAGAGAGGTTCAAAGATCTTCTCCTTGATTGTCCACACCATGGCATACCAAAAATTGAGCTATTGGAGATCTACTTCAAAGGACTTGATGAAGATAGCCAATTCAAGCTCCAATCTCTTTCCGGTGGGACATTTATGGAGAAGCATGTAGATGAAGCTTGGGAGTTTGTGGAGAAGCAAGCTCTAGTGATTGAGAAATACTCCCATAGGAAGAGTGAAGGAAGAAAGGCGGGAGCATATGAGGTGAGTGAAGTCACCATGAGCAATTTCAAGCTTGACGCCATCAACAACGAGTTGAAGTCCTTGAGGGAGTTGTGTGCTACAACTTTGAAGAACCAAGCAACTCCTCAAGTGCTTCCACAAGCCAACTTGTCTTCCAAGGAGGAGGATGTGAATTATATGGGAAGGGGCAACTTCAACAATTACCAAGGCCCAAGGAGTTTTAACAACAACCGGCAATTCAACAATTACCGGCCCAACCACAACCATCCCGGATTTTCTTACTCAAACCCGGATGGAGCCTTGAACCCTTCCTCCTCCACAAGCACAACACCACCATCAAGAGCTTCACAAGAACCTCCACCCGGATTTACTCAACCTCCAAAGGATAGAACCGAAATAATGTTTGAGCAATTGCTTGGAAGGTTGAGTGGTCTTGAGAGCACGGTGACTTCAATTTCTAAGGCTCAAAAGGTTTTGGAAGCACAAGTGTTCCAAAAAGCGGGTGAAGCCCATAGAGACCCGGGAAAGCTTCCCGGAAGAACCGAAGACAACCCAAGAGGCCAAGTGTTGGCTATTACAACAAGGAGTGGGTTGAGTATGAAAGATCCTTTGCCCAAGGACAATGCTAAGGGAAAGCAAGTAGTGGTAGAAGAGGGAAGATTGCAAGAAGATGGAGGCAAGAGCAAGGATGTAGAGCCAACCTATGTGGCACCGCCTCCATACAAGCCACCGCTACCGTTCCCACAATCAAGAGCGAGAGCTCGTTTGGACAATCACTTTGGTAAGTTCCTTGAACTAATGTCCAAATTACATATTAACATTCCGTTAATGGATGCCATTATAGGAATGCCGGCATATGGCAAGTTTTTGAAGGAAATACTCTCCAACAAAAGGAAGTTGGAGGAGTATGGGGAGATAAGAATGACCAAGAGATCCTCGGAATTGATCCAAACGATGAAGGAGGAGATGCCTCCCAAGCTAAGAGATCCGGGCTCTTTTTGTGTCCCAATTGGAGTGGGAGATGTGAAGTACGAGGCCCTTTGTGATCTTGGAGCAAGTGTAAGCATCATACCGCTTGCACTTTGTAACAAGGTTAGGCTAGGAGAGCCGAAACCGGTCAAGATGACCCTCTATATGGCGGATCGTTCTATCACTCATCCGGTTGGGATCTTAGAAGACATCCCGGTGCAACTAGGAGGATTCTATGTGCCAATTGATTTTGTAGTCCTGGACATTCCGACGGACTATCCGGTTCCCATCATCTTAGGAAGACCCTTCCTAGCCACCTCCGGATGCCTAGTGGATTGCAAGAATGGAACTCTCTCCTTCAACATTGAAGAAGAGAACATCAAATTCAAATTGTCCACAATGACGAAAGGGCCAGCCCTTGATGAGGATCTCTTCAACATAGTCGAGCAAGAGGAATCTAGGGAAATTGTGAGCTCGATCTTGATCAAGGATCCCTTGGAGAAGGTTCTTACCTTAAGTATGATGGAGGAAGGTCTTGAGGAGGCTTGCAATGAAGAGATCAAGGCTTTGGAAGCATTGGAAGAGGAGCCAAGAGTTGGATTTGAAAGCCACGAAGAGGTGTTGAACAGCTGCAAGTTCCACGGTCGAGATTTATGTTCCACGGCCGTCAAACTTTCTGGACAACTCCGGGAAGCAAGCTTAGCAAGAACCACGGCCGTGGAAGTTGAGCAAATCGTGATTCCAGCCGTGGTTTTCCCTGGACCAGTCCTTGATGATGGTCAAGCTTTTAGGAGCCATGAGGAGTCTTCATTTGCTTTGGATTCATCTCATCCAACCTTATTTGGATCATCTTCAACCGATAAAGGTCCTCCTTCACTTGAACTTAAACCCCTCCCCTCTCATTTGAAGTATGCATTTCTTGGTGAAAACTCTACATATCCTGTGATTGTTAATGCATGCTTGAATGATGATGAACTTGCTAAGTTGTTGCATGAACTAAGATTGCATAGGAAAGCCATTGGCTACACTATTGATGATTTGGTTGGCATTAAGCCTTCTTTGTGCATGCATAAGATAATGCTGGAAGATAACCACAAACCCTCTATTGAACATCAAAGGAGATTGAATCCTATAATGAAAGAGGTAGTCAAAAAGGAAATCATTAAGTTGCTAGATGCGGGAATTATCTACCCTATCTCGGATAGTAAGTGGGTTAGTCCCGTTCATGTAGTTCCTAAGAAGGGTGGGATGACCGTAGTAACTAATGAGAACAATGAACTAATCCCGACTAGGACGGTTACGAGGTGGAGGATGTGCATTGATTATAGGAAATTGAACATGGCCTCTAGGAAAGATCACTTCCCTCTCCCCTTCATTGACCAAATGCTAGAAAGGTTAGCTCAACACTCTCATTTTTGCTATTTAGATGGCTATAGTGGATTCTTCCAAATCCCTATCCACCCCGATGACCAAGAGAAAATAACCTTTACATTTCCATGGGGTACTTTTGCATACAGGAGAATGCCATTTGGGTTGTGTAATGCACCCGCCACCTTCCAAAGGTGTATGATGGCTATCTTTTCAGAATATATAGTAAATATCATGGAAGTATTTATGGATGATTTCTCTGTTTATGGTTCTTCCTTTGATAATTGTTTGGCTAACTTGTCATTAGTATTGCAAAGATGTGAGGAGACAAATCTTGTCTTGAATTGGGAAAAATGCCACTTCATGGTAAGTGAAGGCATTGTGTTAGGACACTTGGTGTCTAACCGTGGCATTGAGGTTGATAGGGCAAAAATTGAAACGATAGAGAAGTTGCCGCCACCTACCTCGGTGAAAGGGGTAAGGAGTTTTTTAGGGCATGCCGGTTTTTACCGGAGGTTTATCCAAGATTTCTCTAAAATTTCTAAGCCTCTCACTAACCTACTAATGAAGGATGTAGATTTTGTCTTTTCCAAAGATTGTCTTGAGGCTTTTTGTAGGTTGAAGAACGCCTTGATCTCCGCACCTATCATGCAACCTCCGGATTGGAGTCTACCATTTGAGATCATGTGCGATGCAAGCGATGTAGCCGTTGGGGCTGTTTTAGGGCAAAGGAAAGATAGGCGCACTCATGCTATTTATTACGCTAGCAAGACGCTAGATGATGCCCAACTCAATTATGCTACCACCGAGAAGGAGTTGCTAGCGGTGGTGTATGCATTTGAGAAGTTCCGCTCATACCTTGTTGGAGCGAAGGTCATAGTTTATACGGATCATGTTGCGATCCGTTATCTACTTACAAAGAAGGTGCCGAACCAAGGTTGATTCGGTGGATCCTTCTTCTTCAAGAGTTTGATTTGGAAATACGGGATAAGAAGGGATCCGAGAACTCCGTGGCGGATCACCTTAGTAGATTGCCTCCATTAGAGCTTGGAAGAGATGACATTCCAATTGATGACTCATTCCGAGATGAGCAATTGCAAATGGTGGAGGAATGCTTGTTCCAAGTGTCTAGAGGAAATAAGCCATGGTATGCCGACATTGTGAACTACTTAGTGTGTGAGGAAGTGCCTCCCGGATTGACATATACACAAAGAAAGAAGTTCTTCAACGATGTGAGGCATTACTATTGGAGTGAGCCACTCTTGTTCAAGAAAGGCCCGGATGGGATGTTTAGAAGATGCATACCGGAAGATGAAGTGGAGAGTGTGATCCGGCATTGTCACTCCTTACCATGTGGAGGCCATGCTAGCTCACACAAGACGTGTGCAAAGGTATTGCAATCCGGTTTTTATTGGCCTAACTTGTTTAAAGATGTGCAAGGTTTTGTAGCGGCATGTGATGCTTACCAAAGGACGGGCAACATCTCAAGAAGGAATGAGATGCCCTTGAACAACATCCAAGAAGTGGAAATATTTGATGTGTGGGGTGTGGACTTCATGGGACCATTCCCTTCTTCATGTGGCAATCTCTTCATCCTATTGGCGGTGGACTATGTGTCAAGATGGGTGGAGGCAATCGCCTCTCCTACAAATGATGCCAAGGTGGTGGTGCGGTTCTTCAACCGGGTGATATTCCCTAGGTTTGGAACACCAAGGGTGATCATTAGTGATGGAGGAAAGCACTTCACCAATAGGAATTTTGGGGCGCTTTTGGCTAAGTATGGGGTGACCCACAAGGTGGCAACACGTTACCATCCCCAAACTAGTGGCCAAGTGGAGATCTCCAACCGAGAGGTCAAGGCCATCCTTGAGAAGACGGTGTCTAGGACTAGAAAGGATTGGGCTATGAGGCTCAATGATGCCTTATGGGCATATAGAACCGCCTTCAAGACACCGATTGGCACCACTCCTTACAAGTTGGTTTATGGCAAGTCTTGCCACCTTCCGGTAGAGATGGAGCATAGAGCTTATTGGGCCATTAAGTGGCTAAATTTTAATCTCAAGGCGGTGGGAGAAAAGAGATTGCTTGAATTGAATGCCCTCGAGGAGATCCGGTTGGACGCTTATGAGAATGCCCGGATCTACAAGGAGAGAACCAAAAGATGGCATGACAAGAGGATCATCCCCAAGGAGTTGAGTGAAGGAGATCTTGTCCTTCTCTTCAACTCAAGTCTAAGGCTCTTTCCCGGAAAGCTCAAATCAAGATGGACCGGGCCATATGTGGTAAAGAAGATCTTTCCCCATGGAGCTATTGAGATAGGAGGGGAACATTGTGGGAACTTTAAGGTGAATGGGCACCGGTTGAAGAAGTATATTCCGGGAGCTCCGGTGGAGATAATCGCCCCGATTCACCTAGAGTAGACGCCCCCGAGTTTGGTCAAGCTAATGACCTTAAAGAAGCGCTTGGTGGGAGGCAACCCATTGGTAACATTTTTTTTCTTCTTTTTCGTTTTGTTTTCGTTTCTAGATTTTTCTATCTTTGTGTGTGTTTTGTCTACTTTGTGTGTGTGCTAGAACATTAGTGGCATTGGAAGCCTTGCTTGACATAGGAATGATGATGATGAACCCCTCATAAATTATGGGTGGAGCGGACGCGGAACTTGGACGCCTAGCGGTGCCTAGCGCGGGTCCCGAAGCTTTGATGGATGCTTAAGAGCTCTCTACCATGGTTGATAGGATCATCAAACATCAATTCGCTATTGAACAATCCCGAATACCATAGCAAACAATTTTTACATTGTGAGAACCTTCTTTCACTCTCTTTACTTGTATACCACATTGGGGACAATGTGTTTCTAAGTATGGGGTGGGGTTTGCATGATCCTTTGCATGATGAGCATCTAGGATAGTTTAAAATCTTCACATGTCTTGCATTGTACATACTTAAATATCGAAAATACCATAAAAATCAGAAAATTTAAAAAAAAAAAAAAAAAAAAAAATTGTGCTTTCTAGGCTTGGATATGACCCTAATGATGAATCTTGTCTTGTGAATTGGCTATGGATGGCCTCATGTGTTAGGATTAATGAACGCATATGTGGACTTAAAGTACTTCTCTTGCAATTCTATGAATGAATTGTGACCATGATGTTTGCCTAGAAAGGATTGAGTAGTGAAAATCGAAATTACATGATAGTTCTTGCATACCATCTAGGAATGAATGAGGCAATTCATCTTTCTCTACTTCTCATCTTAATCATGATTGCTTGAGCACCTCAATCGAGATAAATTTGACCTCTTTTAACCCATCCGGGAATAGGAGCATGCTAGTGTGTTGATGTGTGCAAAAAGCAAGTGTGGGGTGAAGTTGTCGATGAAAAGAATATCATGCATAAAATGCTGAATTTGTTGTGAAAAGTGTAGCCAAAAATATAAGTTTGGGGACATTGGTTTAAATGACAAGTAACTTGGTACACTTCACATAATCGGGTGTTGGTGCCTTGCCAAAGTCAAATGAACCAATAGTCCTAACAAGCTTTGGTATGTGTGCCCGGTGTGGATGCACCTCGAAAACTAAGAAAAAGCCCGAGGACGGCTAATCACCAAAGTTTCGGCTTTTGTACACCAATGCCATTGTCTCAAAAATAAGTCAAAGAAAAAGAAAAGAAAGAAAGGATAGAGGAAAATATACACTTGAGGGAAGTTGATCGAGGACAAGATTGTGGAGTTAGTTCCGTTCCCGGATTAGCATCACATAACCTAGAAATCCCCACCCAATCACTACATTTCTTGGCCCTTTTACCTCACAAGACCTTATGACCTATTTGCATGTTTGTAAGACTTAGTGGTTTAGATTGGATGTACTCTTGATCTTCTTGACTTCTTCATCTTTACATTTCATGCATACTTTTGAGTTAAGTACAATTGTCTTTCCATGTCTTCATTTGTTTGAATGCATGATTGCTTGTCCTTGCCATGAACATGACTTTGAAGGTGATCCAATAATAGAAGCACAAACCCAAAAAGATTTTGCCATTTTTCTGCATACATAAATCATGTCATCTCTTAGTCTATAGTTGGGAATTTGCTCGGGGACGAGGAAACCTTAAGTATGGGGTATTTTGATAACACGATTTATGACTAGGTTTTAGCGTAACATTTAGATAAATTTCTCACTCATTCATGCATGTCTAGCACTAGTTCACGACGTTTTGCACTCAATTCATGTATTTTGCCGAGATGGACGTCTACACGGACTTGTGCATGTTTTATAGGTATTTCGGGAGATTTAGGAGCTAAAACGATGCGTTTGAGGATCGTTCATCTAGATGACACACCCTCGGACTCATTAGGACACAAGCTAAAGGCTAAGGAGGACTCATGGAGCCTTGCCAACACAAGCCATGCACCAAATCACAGCTTAATGATCCAAGGCGAAGTTTCTGCACAGAATCACGGTTCTCTGACACTCCACGGCCGCGGAATCACCCGTGGATTTTGCCAGATTCTTGTGACAGCTGTGCCACGACTCTCATGGCCAGCTCATGCAAGTTTGTTATAAAAAGTGGTCCTTCATGGGCTGTGAAGGATATCTTGGAGCAGCTCTCCATTTTCCATGACTCTCTAAAAAAAATATTCTCTCAACAAGAAGTTTTTCTAGGAAGGAAAGTGTCAAAGAGGAGAAGAAGAGCTCCATTGAAGAGGAGAAGAAGAACACACACACCATTGCCACACCTTGATAGATTTTTGTAGTGAAGAATTCCGGATTCTATTTCTAGAGTTGTATGAGTCATTTGAACCTTCCTTTGGAAGGATTGTGAGTTATTCTAATTCTATTTTTAGCTTGGTTTTGTTTTAAGTTCACTTGTTCATCTCTTTTCCTTCATTATCTTGCAATGGATGTTATGATTTTATGTTTGTTTGTTTCGATTTCTATTATGAACGTTGTAGGCTAAATTGATGTGGTTCTAGGGTAAGGAAAGGATGGTTATGGCTAGGGCTATGATAGGACGGACTTAGACTTACCTTTGGATGACTTGTGTGTATGAACATAGCTGCTGTTAGAAATCACGGGTAGTTCTTGTCTGACCACGGCCGTGGTTTAGGTAGAACAAACCGTGATTTTCCCTGGTTCGATGGATCTTGTCTTAGATCTATAGAATATTGAAATCCTAAGTGTTTGTTGAGTTTAATCTACCCTAGGGTAACCTAGTGTAGTAACTAAGTGCTAGAAGAGACTTACCCGGTAATCCTTGCTCTTAGATTCCAAAGATAACAAACCTTAGGTAGTGGTGAGCCTAATAAGCCGCCATTGGATTAGGTGTGCTAGGATAGTTGTTTAGGACTTTACTTTCCAAGACTTACCCGGTAAGGATAGGTTAGACTCCTAATTAACAATCCGGTTTGTGTAGAATTCCTATCCTTAGGTTCTTACAGACTTACCCGGTAATGAGACCTTAGGAGTGGACTAGTTGGACATGAGACCTACCCGGTAATTGATCCCAATTTAGAAACACTTAATCCCAACATATCATAGTTAATCCAAGAAATGAATAGATAACTTTAGTCCTATGCCATAACCGGAACTTCCAACCCCTAGGATCCGTCTTTTCTTTCCTTGATCATTATCTTGTTTAGCTTGTTTATTTGTGTTGATTCTTAGCTTAGTTCGATTGTTTACTTTGCATGAATTGTGATCTTTGATTGATCACCAAAAACCAACCAAAATCATTTGGGATTTTCATTTCTTTATTTCTTTCTTTTCTTTCAACCTAGGTCTTTACTAAACTCAATCACAAATCGATTCAATTTCACCTTAGTCTTTGTGTTCGACCTCGGAATACTAACCCTTCTACAAACGTCCCGTACACTGCGGGTTTCGCTAGGTAGTTAGGATTTAGTTCGAGTTATAAATTTAAAACCCATTTGCGCATCACGATCTTAGCGTAACAAGGGACTTGGTACAAAAGTTGGCCAAGGGGTTGGGGTTAGCAACCTAAAAGAAACATCTTGTCATCAGACACCCAATTCGTCTAAGGCTCATTGTCTTAGCTGAATTCACCGTGGCAAGCCCATTTTGAGAAGGTTGTGAGCATAAAATATTCAATCCAAGGTGATGCTTTGTTCCTACATTATTTGTATAGCATGAAATGAATATTTCATAACAACTCCTTTGAAAAATTGCATATGTATGTTCAAGACTAAAAGAGAGTTGGCTACATGAACGGAAAGTGTCAATGAATTATGTGATCGACTCGCCTACGCGCTCATCCAAGGTTTAGGATACAATAGCCTTTAAATGTGTCAATTGTTTGTAAGGAATGTAAACTAACATGTACTTTGCCTTCATGTACTTAGACAAGTTGAGTGGTTCAATCCGTTAGGACACCATGATTCTTTTGTACAGAATGTGTAATTGTACCAAATCAATAAATTCAATTGAAAGATATTTTTAATTATGTGTAGAGTTTTATTTGTTAATTTGCCTAAAATTAAGTTTCACAACTTTGCTCAAATGGAGGAGGAATGTTGGAGATTTGTGCCAAGTCTCAACGGAACCATTGAGCTTGTTGTCGAGACAAGGTGCAATAAATTACTCACATGTATGTCACGATGGTATGGGTCGCTGGAGGCAAGCCGACCGGAACTTAGAATAACTAGTGATTACGGGGTAAAAGTATGAAAGCTAATTAAACTGAACTAAACCAAGGGACATGGCTATTGTTCGCTCAAAAGTGTGTGTGCAAATAAGCCTTAAATTTATACAAAGAATAAAAGCAATAGCGAACCCGTAGTGCACGGATCAATCGCAATATAAGCAAGTATTCCACGGTCGATCTCAGGGACTTGGTGAAATCAAGCGATAAAAGCAATCTAGTAACACGATTTTGCAATAATAAAGGACAAAGACAATATTTTGTATAAATATTGGGAAAGCGTAGATTCTAGAGATCAAAGTATCCAATTGTGTTCGATTGAAGACTTCTAAAGTTGTATGGACAGAGCTGCGATTGTAAAGGAAAGGTGTTTTCTAAGGTGGGATAGATAACGGGGGAGGTTTCACTATCCACTATCCCAAACCAAAGGCTCGTAATAAAGGGTGTTGAGTCGTCTATTAGTTGGAAACCTAAGGAAAGGAACTATAACTCAAACCAAACTCTCAACCTAAGGGAATATAACTAACCATCTCCGGGTAAGTCTGAGGTAAACTCTCAAAGGCAAGGGATTGACACACTCAAACCTTAATCGAGGGTGTTGAGTCCTCTATTACCTAGAACTCATCATCGTTGGCAACAAGCAAGGGAATCACCGGGTAAGTTTCTTCTCAAACTTGGATATAGGTTAGAAAGGTTCAACAAAGCTAAGGTTTAAGCAATCTTTAACATTGGGTTAAGGATAAAGCATCAAAAGTATGAGTAAAGAAAAATCGCTTGGTTCTTGAATGACAATCGGTCGATTTTCTACCAAGAACAACCCGATTTTTGGTTCTATAAAGGTAAAACGCAACTCTCATGATCCAATCTCAATCTGAGGTTCGTTCTATCATCATCTTAACCACAATTTTCAGCCAATCACCTTAGAACCGCAAGGGTTTTAGCCAACAATACACATTGTTAGAATCAAGAAACGTATTGAATCAAGAAAATGTTGAATCTTGAAATAAAATAAAATAATCCTTAACAAAGGTTCACAATCTGAAAAAGTAATTAAAAAGCAATTGACAACACCAAATCCTGTATTCAAAAGACAAAAAGAATAAAAAACTAGAATAAAACTCAAAAGAACTTCACTTTTTCATCAATCTTCAATCTCGAATCTTAGAGTGCGTTTCTACCTTTTCCTTCCTAGGGTTTCTGTAATGACTCTGGATGATTCTTGGATGTTGCTAGACGTCCCTTATTTATAGAGTAAAACTAGGGTAGTGATTCTTATATTTTGAAGAAGTCTTGATAAAAATCGTTCGATTAAAGATAGAAGTCGGGTGATCTAATAAAAATCGGCCGATTTTCTTTACAAGATAGAACGGTTTTTCTTCTCTGCAGCATGTTATATTTTAGCTCCGTCTTCTATCTTTCTGGTTTTTCTTCATATCTTTTCCTGTCTTTTAGACTCCTTCTTGATCCACCATGATGTTAAGTCCGGTATTGATCCATTTCCGCATCAAAACTCCATCATTTTGCTTTAAAATACATCAAGAACTCATGTAGAACTCTATTCTCAAATGTATATGAATATAGATTTAAAGGTACATGAATCCCATCAAATGTATGAAAAATTGAGGAGAAATACTCGCAATATGCATGATCCGTGCACTACGGGTTCGCTATTGCTTTTGCTTGTCCCCATGATGTTCATGTCATGAAAATACCCCATACTTGCCTTTTGCTTGTCCCCAAGTAAGGTTCAAATCTAGCATACAAGATGTCATGGATTATATGATGCTTAAAAATAAAAACTCTTTTTAGGATGTGCTTCTAATTATGAATCACCCTCAAAGTTATCTTTCAAGGCATAGGAAGACAATGTATGTATCAATAGAATCATAGCATGGAAAGACAGGAACACTTTATCCAAGAGCATAAATGAAAGGTATGGAAAAGATGTAAAAATAATCAACAGAAAACAAATCTAAACCATCAAGCCTTATACATGTGCATAGAGGTCTCAAGGACTTCCAACATAAAAATGCCAAAGAAATGTGTTAAGGGTGGGAATGCATAGGATATGTGGTGCAAAATCCGAGAAAGAGGAATAAACTCCACAATTTTAACAACTTCATAACAACCAAAAATAAGCATACTCTTACTTCATAATTTTTCATTTATTACTTTCACTTGAGAACATGGACAGAGGTGCACAAAAACCGATGCCTTGGAGATCAGTTAGCCTCAATTTTTCTAGGTGCCTCAAACCATGTTGTACATACCATGACTCCTTAGGACTATCGCTCAATCTGACTTTGGCAAGACACAAACACCCGGCTATATGAATGGTTCCGAGTTACTCATCATCATGATTGACGTTCCTAAACCTATTTTCTATACTTAACACATCACTTCACTTTTCAATTCCGCTTCATGGCGTTTTAACACTTCACTCACTAGCATGCTTCCTAATTCCCAAAAAGGTAAAGGGAAGGCATATAATATACATGAGGTGCTAACCGTGAATAAGTAGAAGAAATTAAAGAAAACGAATCGCCTTAGTCATTCCAATAGGGTGTATAATAACTTATTAAGCGGTTTTCGACCATTATTTCTCAATCTCATCAAAACATTAAATAACATACAAATCATACATAAATTCAAATAAAGTATTTAAGTCCGCATATGCCATAGATTAATCTCAACATACAAGTCATCTTTTTTGCCAATTCACATACACAATTATCATGATTGAGATCATATCCATTTTTAGAAGCACAAAAAGTATAAATTTTTTCAAATTTTTGGATTTTCGAAAAGGATGAAAAGCAATGCAATAATCAAAACGAGTGACAAGAGTAATTACAAACCAAAACTGAAAGTGCAATGCAAATAAAGGAAATGTGTGACACATGAAATAATATTGCAAGTATACCGCATACTTAAAACTCACATTGTCTCCAATGTGAAGAATCAAGTACAAGATGGAGAAAAATACTTACAATGTAAAATGACGAGTAAATTGATCACTCCTCAGGCGGTAATGGTGCCGGATGTCGTGGATATCTCGGAGCTTAAGGATCATAAAATGCCCCTAAAGTCTAAAAAAATAGATCGTCCCACTGCTCATCTGATACTGAATGGCGCGCCCGAACCTCATTACGGAACTCGTAAACTCATTACGGAGACCCTGATAGTCGGTGAAGAGACCCTGGCAGTCGGTGGACAACCAATCAATGTTGTACGTCAAAGTTTGTAGTTGTGTAGAGAACTCCGAATAGTCAACCCTATGCCGGCTCCCGCACCGGGGTGCATGCGAGACCGAATGTCGTGGTGGTCACATCGGCATTCCCCGCCGTCTAGGAAACCCGTCGGTCCTCCCAGTTATATGCTCGTCCTCCGTCGCCTCATCATTGTCTGCCGTAACTCTAATTTGTAACACCCCGGATCCGCGGGACTCGGAGTGCCACATTGGGCTAGGATCTCACAATGGATCCTGACCCTAGCCTGACAACAAGTTCACTGGATCTTACAACAAGGCACAAGTAGGTTAAAACCAAATACATAAAACTGTATAAGATACATCAAAAGAGTTTAAAACCACATAGCCGAGTACATAACAACATCCATAAACAAGAGATACAAAATATACCATATCCCACGCAGTCCTAATGTACAAAAGTCCTCGGCTGGTCACCCCATCTTGCTCACTCTGCAGTCTTCCTAACCAGTAGATCATCTACAACACGGTATACACAGTTTGCTACAACAATGAATAGGTATGAAGGTAATAGCACAAACACATCTCATACATGCAACGCCACACACATTCATTTATCATCTTTTAGTTACGTTATTCCATTACTAATTCAACTTATTTTGTAACACGAGGAGCCTCAAGAACCTCGTCCCATCCAACGTAACACAAGGGTTTTGCATGGGGGTGATCAACACTCGTCCCCCCCTATGAGATCATCTTCGGGGCACCTCCTCCTACCCGCAGGCGGAGGCAAGTGGTCACGACCCGTTATAATACACTTGGGCCATTTAATATCATAAATGGTCATTCTAGTCTTGTTTAGGTTATAAATGAAGAATCATATGAACATACACAACCATCACAATCACACAAACCCACAACTGTACGCTAAGTAAGTCCTAAGGACTTACTTGTAATACTCGTAATCAATACGACGTCACACCTTCCCCTAGGGGAATTAATAAATGCTTGCAATAGCAAGGCACACATCATCACATACTGTAAGGGTTAGGAGACTCGTCTCCACAACCATAACCAACCTACAACCTCAAACTAAACCTCGGAATCATAACATGCTCACAGATGCCTAGGGCATATCCTCAGCATAAACTCAAGTGCCTAAGGAACATCTCTATCATACAACTCATCCTAACCAAGTTAGCCTAGCAAACATCTAAGCCAAGGCCAAAGGAAAGGAAGGAAAGAAACATACCAACAAGGTATGCCCTGAATCCACCAACAAAAGCAAAGGACTCAAGGGCTGGACCACTGAGGCGCAGGGGCGGCTCACTCAAGGCGCAGGGGCGGTCCCTAGCAGGCGCAGGGAAGGCTGTCTGTGCAGAATGATGACCCCGACTTCTCGACTCTCTTCTCGACTCTCTTCACTTCTTCATCACACCACAACAACACACATACATATATATACATGTATGATCATCACAATAACAGAAAAGGATCCATACAAGCTCAGCAGCTTGTGATGCTAAGCTAGAATAGGAAGAAAGAAGCAAAGAAGAAGAAGAAAAGAAGATGGAGATGTAGATCTTACCACAACAAATCCTAAGCAGCAACTAGGAGCATCCAACACACCTCACAACCTCAGCACAATAGCAATAACTCTCAGCATCATCCTCATGATCATCCAAAGCCCAAGCCACAAACAAACTCTCAAAAACTCACACATAAGATCAAAGAGAGATCAAAGAAGATCAAGGAAGAAGAGAGAAGAAGAAGAAGATCGTACAAAGGAAAATGAAGCTGAAGAAGATAATGAGAAACCCTCATACAAAAGCAAAGGATGGCTTATAAAGGAAGCCAACCGCAAAGCACAAGTCAAAGGGTCAACGAAGGTGGCAGGAACCACACAGAGCTGCAGGGGCAGTCACTGTGAGGCGCAGGGGCGCCTAGCTCTAGGGGCGGCCAACAGGGTCCGCAGGGGCGGCTGCCAGGGTCAGCCTAAGGCTCAACAGGGACTCCTAGGCTCCAAGGACTAAGGCTCTTACATCAAACTCCCCTAAAAACAAGTTTCGTCCCGAAACTTGCAAGATCCCAAATCCTCTCGGACTTATAACCCGAGGTATAACTCTCCCTCTCAAAGATATCAAGTCACAACCTATATCATTCTATATCCTTAAACACAACATGGAGGAATTATCACTCCAGCAACACCACATCACACTACATGGAGGAAAGTCATCTCCAGCCAAAACGTACTCATAACACTACTATGTGGAGGAAAACCGTCTGCACTCACACTATGTCCATCAAAGATAGCATGGAGGAAAGAACCATCTCCTACTAATCCTAACACACACATCATAGCATGGAGGAAAGAACAACTTCCAACTATACCTACCTCGCGCTAGCAACCAAGATCTAACAGATCATATGCACATATCACAGTTAGCCCTAAAGCACAGCATATCACATAAACACATATCATAACATGCACTCGCCAAGATGGCACTAAGATCTACTCATGGATCCTACTGGTGCATCTATCTCGGCATAGAACTTTGGATAGTTCCTCTGGATACTATCCTCATTCTCCCATGTAGCCTAATCTGCTACTTGTCTAGACCACTGTATTCTCATCATAGGAATGTCCTTCAAACGCAGGCATCTCACACCTCGCTCTAGGACTGCAATAGAGTGCTTTGTAAAGGTGTGGTCTGGCTCAACCACCAGATCATCATAACTCACAATGTGCCTCGGATCTAGTATGTACTTCCTCAGCTGAGACACATGAAACACAGGGTGAACACCATCTAAACTCAGAGGCAATGCTAATCTGTAGGTTTCCCTTCCAACTCTGTCCAGTATCTCGAAAGGACCGACATATCGGGGACTCAACTTCCCCTTTATGCCAAACGTCTGACTCCTCGGGTCGGAGATACTCTCAACAAGAGATGAGCTCCTACCATGAACTCTAGAGGTTGACGCCTCCTATCTGCAAACGACTTCTGCCGACTCGGTGAAGCTAGTATCCTCTCTCTGATCAGTGCTACTCGAGCCATATCATCCTAAATCTACTCTAGCGCTATCCCACTGATATTGCAAGGCTCATCCCAGCATTAAGGTGTATGGCACCTACTTCCATACAGTGCCTCATAAGGAGTCATCCCAATAGATACATGCCAGCTGTTGTTGTATGAGAAGTCAACAAGTGGGAGGATATCAGACCATCCTTGTCCCCAATCAAACAAACAGGCTCGTAGCATGTCCTCTAATGTCTGGATGGTCCTCTCTAAGTGACCATGTGTCTGGGGGTGGAATGAAGTCGTGAAGTGTAAACTCGTCTCCAAAGCAGTCTGAATCTACTACTAGAATCTCGAAGTAAACCGTCCATCTCGATTAGAGACAATCGTCCTCGGTACCCAATGAAGTCTCACTATCTGCCTAGTGTACTCCTCAGCCAATCTGCTTACCGGCCACGTCTCTCTGATGGGAATGAAACGTGTTGTCTTCGTCAGTCTATCTACAATCACTCAGATAGCATCAAAGCTCCTACTGGCCGTCAATCCGGTCACAAAATCCATGGAGACGTCCTCCCACTTCCACTGCGGTACTAGTAGTGGATGAAGCTCACCTCAAGGCCTGAAATACTGTATCTTGACCTGCTCATAGGTCGCACACTAAGCCACAAATCTGGCTACATTGGGCTTCAGCCCTCCCCACAAATATGAGCGTCTCACATCATGGTACATCTTACTCCTACCTGGATGTACTGAGTAAGGTGTACAATGAGCCTCCTGTAAAATCCGTTGTCTCAACTCTACATCAGCGGGTACACAGATACGATCATGACGCCTCATCACTCAGTCTGCTCCAATGGAAAATTGTGGTGCCTCTCCACGAGACATCCTCTCTTTGATCCTCGTCAAGGTCGCGCAGGTCCCTTGCTTCTGTTAGATCTCATCCAACAAACCAGGTAGAACCTCTTAAGCCAACAACTGGGCATCCTCATCAGGAAACTGGATGTCCATCTCTAGCCAAGCTAGATCCCTCTAAAGCTGAGGTTGTATAGTCAGTCTGGCAATCGCCTTCTTTCAAGGCGTCTTCCTGCTCAAGGCGGCAGCTACCACATTCGCCTTGCCAGGATGATATAAAATCTCAAGGTCAAAGTCCTTGATCAACTCAAGCCATCGACGCTGGCGGTTATTTAACTCCCACTACGTGAAAATGTACTTCAGACTCTTATGGTCTATGAAGTTCTGACATGTGGCACCATACAGGTACTGTCTCCAGATCTTCAAAGCATGAACTACCGCTGCCAACTCCAGATCAAGAGTCAGGTAGTTCTCCTCATACGTCTTTAGCTGTCGAGATGCATATGCAATCACTCTGCCTCTCTACATCAACACACATCCCAAGACTTGCTTGGATGCATCACTATAGACCACAAAATCATCAAAACCCTCTGGCTGTGCTAGGACAGTAGTAGAAGTCAAACGCCTCTTCAACTCCTCGAAACTATGAGCACACTAGTCGGTCCACACAAACTTGGTAGTCTTCCTCAGAAGACTCGTCAGTGGACGCGCAATCACAAAAAATCCCTCTACAACGCGTTTGTAATAACCGGCTAGGCCAAGAAAGCTACGCACTTCCTTGACGTTCGTCGGTGTCGTCCATGCAGCAACAGACTCAATCTTCGCTGGGTCAACCATAATCCCGCCGGCGGAGACGATGTGTCCAAGGAAAGCAACCTCAAACATCCAGAACTCTGACTGAGAGAGCTTGGCATACAACTCTCTATCCCTCAAGATCTCCAAAACTGTCCTCAAATGTCCAGCATGCTACTCTCTGCTACGAGTGTACACCAAAATGTCATCAATGAAGACCACCACAAACTGATCTAAGAAGTCGATGAAAATACTGTTCATGAACTCCATAAAAACTGCTCGGGTATTCGTCATCCCAAATGGAATCACTACAAACTCGTAGTGTCCATAACGGGTATGAAATGCCGTCTTGTGCACGTCCTGCTCTCTCACCCTCAGTTGATGATATCTTGAACGCAAGTCGATCCGGGAGAAAATTGTCGCTCCTTGAAGCTGATCAAATAGATTATCAATATGAGACAATCGATACCTGTTCTTGATGGTCACCTTGTTCAGCTCTCTGTGGTCTATACACAATCTCAACATTCCAGCATTCTTCCACACGAAGAGGACAAGTGCACCCCACGGTGATACGCTACTGAGAATGAAGCCCTTCTCAGCCAATCTCACTGCTCGTATAGCACTGCTCGTGTAGCACTGATAACGGATCCCGTCTTTCCAAGGTCCCAACCCCGGAAGACCTCTATCGGACCTATGTCGGTAGAGACTGTAACAGTTCTCTTACCCACATCTAACACCGCACGGTGTCTATGCATCCAATCCATACCTAATATGACTTCTTCATGCATTAATGGCATAACTAAGAAGTCAACAAGTAAAACACGAGTCCCTAAACGAAGGGGACAACTACGTATCTCACGGGTACCTCGGACCCGACTACCATCAGGTAACCCTATAGTAAAGGGGGTCCCCTCTATGGTAGGTAAACTCAAACGCTCAACACATGCAACAAAAATAAGGGAATGCGTAGCCCCCGTATCGAATAAAACTCTAACAGGTAAACCATGTAACAAAATGGTACCTGTAGCAACTGGTGTTGGCGGCTCCTCAGCACTCTTCAGCTCAAAAATGCAGCCTAGAGCTCCTCAGGCATCACTAGTACCAGCATCCCTACCTCTACCTCTACTTGGTCCTGGAGCTGATCCCTGAGTAGCAAGTGTGTCTGGGACTCTCTATTGTCCCTGTGCCTGATGCTGAGGCGGTCTTTGCCCACCACCTGCTGCACCTGCAGGGGAAGAACCCTGATGTGATGACGCCTTGCCCTAACGGCAAAATGTAGCTCTGCGTCCCGGCTTCCCACACGAGAAGCAAGTCAAGGGAGCTCTCGGGCACTCAGCCCTCATATGTCCATAGGCCCCACAGTTGTAATACTGCCGGCCTCTCTCAGTTGTCTATGTAGACACTAGACCACTCGAGCGCCCTTGAGACTGGCCTCGCCCGTATCCAGATGCTCCTGCACCAGTCTGTCCTGTACGCTGTCTCTTCTCAGACCGTCCCGTTTGAGAAGTCCTCCTCTGGCTAGCTCTCTCTCGCTCATTAGCAGAGGACCGATCCTGGTAATCTATCAATGAATAACAGTGAAATCCCACCATGTACAAACGTGTGCTCTCTCTCAAACGACGGGAGAACAAATACACATGATGGTCCTCAGATGGTGCAGCTGGACCCATCAATGCTAATTTAGTCTGGAAGCGGCGAATAACATGTATAATGGGTACATCCTTGAAACCCACCTCCACGAAGTCCTGCAGCTTCTCCTTCCTTAGTGAGGCAGGGTAGAACTGCTCCATCAGCAAATAGACTCCAAGGATGAGTCCACATTTCCTATCCATACCTCGGTCTGTAATCCAATCTCCCTTGAGAAGGGTGGTACTCCCTGCTGATGAAATGCCTTCAACTAGGTATCTGGTCGAGCTCCTCTAGTCTCCTCTACATCTCGAGCAAGCTCAGTAGCATGTGTCAGCATAGCTAGGACCTGAGTGGCTCCATGGGATCTCTCAGATGATCCCTCATGCCCTGGTGGATCTAGGGCTCGTCTGCCTGCTCTGATGGCCTTCTCAAAATGCCTGAGGTACTCTCTAAACTCTGGTATGCCCATGGAGACACGATCTGGGTCATCAGATTATGCTCGATGGGCCTACTGTCTCCTGGACCCACCACTCCTCGTCGCTGAGACGACACTCTCAGCAACCTCCTCAGAAGCCTCCTCTACCACTAGTGGATTAGCAGCGGGAGCTGGTCCCTGTCCTATTGATGATGTGATTTATGACGTTAGTTTAGGCATTCATTTAGATAGTTTTTCCCGTTATTCATGCATGGTTTGGCATTACTTCATGACGTTTACGCTTAATTCATGCATATTGTCGAAATAGACGTCTACATGAACTCTTGTCGGTTTTGTAGGTATTTTGGTGAACTTTTGGAGCTTAATCGATACATTCGAGGATCATTCATCGTGATGGCACAATTCTGGACTCATTAAGGAGTAAGATAGGAGCAAAGGAGAACACATAGGACCTCGTTGGTGCATGCCTTGCACCAACTCATGGCTTAATGATCCAAAGAGAGCAGAACAGGGATTTCCACGGTCCAGAAGCCAAAACCACGCCCGTAATTTTGGCCGTAGTTTTCTCTGGACAGTTGTGAGAGCTGTCCCACGACCTCCTTGCCTGACCCTTACTCTTGGTGGAGAATATAAGTGGCCCTACAGGTTGTTTCTAGGGGATCCTCCCACATTCTCTCACACATTATCATCATCCATTTTTGGAATTCTTGGAGGAGAAGAGCAACACTCTCATTCTGGAGGAAGAACAACACACCAAGATAGAGATTTAGAGTGAACTTTGGAGTGAGTTTTCAGTGATTTTTGTTGAGAACATCTGAAAGCATTGTAAGGAACGTTTTGGAGATGTTTTTGAAGGGTTGTAAGTCTTGTTTCATCTTATATTAAGCTAAGACTACTTGTTTCTTTTCACTTTCATTTCATTTACTTGCTATGGAAGCCATGAATGTTTGCTTGTTTACTTTGAATCTTAAAATGCATGTTGTTGGCTAAATAGTTGTGATTCTAGGGTGATGGAATGATGGTTATGGCTTGGACTATGATACAATAGACTTGAATGTACTATTGGATGGCTTGCTTGTTCGAGTCTTGACCCAGACCCAAAATCACGGTCTGTTCTTGCAGAATCTCGATCGTGGTTCTGTATGATCAGGCCATGGTTTTCTCTATTGTGCTTGTATTGATGAATCTGAATGTTAGGATATTAGATTGTTTAAATCCTAGTGTTTGTTAAGCATAATGTATCCTAGGGTGACCTAATGCTAACAAACTAAGTGAGGGAAGAGACTTACCCGGTAATTCTCGATCTTAGATACCAAAGATGATGAACTCTAGGTAGTAGTGAGCCTCACAAGCCGCTATTGGACTGAGTGTGCTAGGATTGATGCTTAGGACTGGCCTTCCCGAGACTTACCCGGTAAGGAGAGGTTTGACCCCTAGATAGCAATCCGGTTTGGTGTAGAATTCTCAACCTTAGGTGCCTAGAGACTCACCCCGTAATAGGACCTTAGGTGCGGGATTAGTGGACCATGAGACCTACCCGGTGATTGATCCCATTTGAGAAACACCCTTTTCCCAACATGCCGTTGCTAATCCAAGGTTGATTAGAATCTTGAGTCCAATGCCATAACCGGAAGTCCTAACCCATAGAATCCTCCTTTCTCTCTTTGATTACATATCTTGTGTTTGCGTTGCTAGTTTGTGTTGCTAGCTTGAGTCGTTTGTTTGATTTATAATCTTGCATGATTTGTGATCTTTGCTTGATCACCACAAAAACCAAACCCAAAAAAATCATGATTATCATTTCTTTATTTCCTTCTCTTTTCTTAGACTAGATTTGCAATCCATGATCACTTGTTGATTTGATTTCACCTTAGTCTTCGTGTTCGACCTCGGAATACTATCCTTGCTACAAAACGACCCATATACTGTCGGTTCGCTAGGAGTTAGGAAATTAGATCGAGTTATAAATTGTAAGACTTTTGCGTGGTACGATTCTAGCGTAACAAATTTTTGGCGCCGTTGTCGGGGATTAGGTCTAGATTGAATCATTGTGTGTGATTGTCTACAGTGTAGGTCTTTCTTGTTGCTTTTGATCTTCTTTGGTTTGTGTCTTTGAATTTTCAGGACATCTCTCATTCTTTAGGTGCATGCAAAGATCTCGTGGCAAGGATTTAGCTCCATTCGATCCCGAACCGGAGAAAACCCTTACGACTAGATCCAAGAGCATTAAGAAGAAGAAGGAGATGGCCGAAAGAGATTTTCAAGCTGATTTGGATGATGCCTTAGAGCAAATTATGCTAAGGGATGAACTCTTGGAGAATGATAGGAGACTTGCAAATAAGAGGCAAGAAGCAACTAGGAGAAATATTGAAGAGATTAGGCAAGCTCTTGTGCAAAGCGAGCTTAAACGTCAACAACCTCCACCACCACAACCACCACCACCGCAGCCGGCGGTAAATTTTCGGGTTGAGCCGATCATCATTGAGGAGCCACAAATGCTAGGGCAACGTATGGATCAAGCCCAAAGAGTGCACCATCCGGGTGAAGACTTAGGAGATCCCACAACCTATGACTATGAGCTCCGCCCTCAAGGGCTACAAATGATCCGGCACAATCAATTTGGAGGGATGGAAGGAGAGTCTCCTCATAAACACTTGATGAATTATGAAATCTTGATGGAGACTCTAAGACCACCTAGATTGGAGAGCAACAACCACAAGCTTAGGGCTTTTTCCTTCTCACTTAAGGATAAAGCCTTGGCTAGGTACCAATCCATTCGACTAGGACGTTTGGGTACTTGGGAGGAGATGACGACCGAGTTCTTAACAAAGTTCTTCCCGCCTTCCAAGATAACCGAGCTAAGAGGGAGATCAATGCCTTCATGATGAAGGACAAGGAGAGACTATTCAAATCTTGGGAGAGGTTCAAAGACCTCCTCCTAGATTGTCCACACCATGGGATACCGAAGATAGAGCTATTGGAGATTTATTTCAAGGGGCTTGATGAGGATAGTCAATTCAAGCTCCAATCACTTTCCGGAGGAACATTCATGGAGAAGAATGTGGATGAGGCTTCGGAGTTTGTAGAGAAGCAAGCCTTGGTGATAGAGAAGTACTCCCATGGAAAGAGTGATGGGAGGAAACCGGGAGTATATGAAGTAAGTGAAGTCACCATGAGCAGCTACAAACTTGATGCAATCAACAATGAACTTAAGTCTTTGAGGGAGTTGTGTGCCACAACCTTAAAGAATCAAGCAAGCCCTCATGTGCAAGTGTAAGCCAACTTGGCTTCCAAAGAGGAGGATACTAACTACATGGGAAGGGGTAACTTCAACAATTATCAAGGCCCTAGGAACTTCAACAACAACAGCCGGCAATACAATAATTACCGGCCTAATCACAACCATCCCGGGTTCTCCTATTCTAACCTGGATGGTGCCTTGAACCCTCCCGCTTCCACAAGCGCACACCACCACCTAAGGATTCACAAGAGCCTCCACCCGGTTTTGCTCAACCTCCAAAGGATAGGACCAAAATGATGTTTGAACAATTGCTTGGAAGGTTGTGTGGACTTGAGAGCACGGTGACATCCATCTCCAAATCTCAAAAGGTGCTAGAAGCACAACTGTTCCAAAAGGCGGGTGAAGCACAAAGGGATCCGGGAAAGCTTCCCGGAAGGAGCGAGGACAATCCAAGAGGCCAAGTGTTGGCCATTACCACAAGGAGTGGACTGAGCATGAAAGATCCCTCACCAAGGGAGAATGACAAGGGAAAGCAAGTAGTAGTGGAGGTAGAACCATTGCAAGAAGAAGGAGGCAAGAGCAAGGATGATGAGCCAACATATGTGGCACCTCCTCCATACAAGCCACCACTACCATTCCCACAATCACGAGAAAGAGCTTGTTTGGATAAACATTTCAGTAAATTCTTTGAACTCATGTCTAAATTACATATTAGCATTCCGTTCATGGATGTAATTCTAGGTATGCCGGCCTATGGAATGTTTTTTAAGGAGATACTCTCCAACAAGAGGAAGTTGGAGGAGTATGTAGAAGTAAGGATGACAAAGAGAACTTCCGAGTTGATACAAGCTATGAAGGAGGAGATGCCTCCTAAGCTGAGAGATCCGGGATCTTTTTGTGTGCCAATTGGAGTTCGAGAATGCAATATGAGGCCCTATGTGACCTTGGAGCAAGTGTAAGCATTATCCCGCTTGCACTTTACAATAAAGTTGGGCTAGGAGAACCGAAGCCGATAAATATGACCCTCTACATGGCGGACCGATCCATCACTCACCCCGTAGGAATCGTAGAGGACAAACCGGTTCAGCTTGGGAAGTTCTATGTGCCAATCGATTTTGTTGTTTTGGACATCCCGGCGGACTACCCGATTCCTATCATTTAAGGGAGGCCATTCTTAGCCACATCCGGATGCTTAGTGGATTGCAAAAATGGGATCCTCTCCTTCAACATCGGAGAAGAGAATATGAAGTTCAAGCTGTCCACAATGATGAAGGGGCTAGCCCTTGGTGAAGATGTCTTCAACATTGTTGAGGAAGAGGAGTCTTGAGAAGTTGTGAGCTCAATCTTGATCAAGGATCCACTTGAGAAGGTTCTTAGCATGAGCATCATGGAGGAAGGAGTTGATGAAGCTTGCAATGAAGAAATCTGAGCTTTGGATGCATTAGAAAAGGAGACAAGTGCTGAAATTGAAGTGCACGAAGGAGTGTTGAAATACAAAGAAAATCACGACCTGACACCCAGTACCACGAACGTGGAACTCTCTATAATGTCCAATTATGCTAGTTTCTCCAGAACCATACCCGTGGTTGTGCCAGAGGTCGTGGTTTTGCCCATGGTTTCTCCAAAAAGCCACCTAGTTGTTGATCAAGCTTTAAGGAGTCTTGGAGAGTCTTCAATGGCTTTGGATTCATCTAATGTGGAGCTATATGGATCACATCCAACCGATAAAGGTCCTCCTAAACTTGATCTCAAACCTCTCCCTCCTCATTTAAAGTATGCTTACCTTGGTTCAAATTCTACTTATCCCGTGATTGTGAATGCATCTTTGAATGATGATGAGCTTGATAGATTTTTGAATGAATTGAAATTCCATAGGAGAGCTATTGGTTACACCATTGATGACTTAGTTGGCATTAAACCTTCCTTGTGCATGCATAAAATCTTGATGGAAGACAACCATAAACCTTCAATTGAACCTCAAAGAAGATTGAACCCTATTATGAAAGAGGTAGTCAAGAAAGAGATAAAAAATTGCTAGATGCGGGAATCATTTTCCCGATTTCGGATAGTAAATGGGTTAATCCCGTACATGTTGTTCCTAAGAAGGGTGGTATGACCGTAGTAACTAATGAGAACAATGAACTAATCCCAACTAGGACGGTTACGGGGTGGAGAATGTGTATTGAATATAGGAAACTTAATGTGGCCTCTAGGAAAGATCACTTCCCTCTTCCCTTTATTGACCAAATGCTAGAAAGGTTGGCTCAACATTCACATTTTTGTTACCTAGATGGCTATAGTGGGTTTTTCCAAATCCCAATTCACCAGGATGACCAAGAGAAAACAACATTTACTTGTCCTTGGGGAACATTTGCATATAGAAGGATGCCATTTGGGTTGTGTAATGCACCCACCACCTTTCAGAGGTGTATGATGGCTATTTTTCCTGAATATATTGAGAATATTATGGAAGTGTTTATGGATAATTTCTCGTTGTATGGATCTTCATTTGATAATTTCTTGGCTAATTTATCTTTGGTGCTGAAAAGATGTGAGGAAACTAATCTTGTGTTGAATTGGGAGAAATGCCACTTCATGGTGAGTGAAGGCATAGTATTAGGACACTTGGTATTCCACCGTGGCATTGAGGTTGATAGAGCAAAGATAGAAACGATAGAGAAGTTGCCACCACCTACCTCGGTGAAAGGGGTAAGGAGTTTCTTAGGGCATGCCGGTTTTTACCGGAGTTTTATAAAAGATTTTGCTAAAATTTCTAAGCCTCTCACTAACCTACTAATGAAGGATGTTGAGTTTGTTTTCTCCACGGATTGTCTTGAAGCATTTTGTAGGTTGAAGGATGCTTTGATCTCCGCCCCTATCATGCAACCTCCGGATTGGAGCTTACCGTTTGAAATAATGTGTGATGCAGGTGATGTGGCCGTTGGGGCTGTTTTAGGACAAAAGAAAGATGGGCTTACACATGCCATCTACTACGCTAGCAAGACACTAGATGATGCCCAACTCAACTATGCCACAACCGAGAAGGAGTTGCTAGAGGTAGTGTATGCCTTTGAGAAGTTCCGGTCATATCTTGTTGGAGCAAAGGTTATTGTGTACACGGATCATGCTGTGATCCGTTATCTCCTTAAAAATACGGATGCCAAGCCTCGCTTGATTCGGTGGATCCTTCTCCTCAAAGAATTCGACTTGGAAATTTGGGACAAGAAAGGTTCCAAAAATTCAGTAGCGGACCATCTTAGTAGGTTACCACCATTGGAGATTGAAAGAGATGACATCCCGATTGATGACTCATTCCGGGATGAGCAATTGCAAATGATGGAGGATTGCTTACTTCAAGTGTCTAGAGGGAGTGAGCTATCGTATGCGGATATAGTGAACTACCTTGTGTGTGAAGAGGTGCCACCCGGTTTATCATTTGCCCAAAGGAAAAAGTTTTTCAAGGATGTGAGGCATTACTATTGGAGTGAGCCTCTCTTGTTCAAGAGAGGACCGGATGGAGTCTTTAGGAGGTGCATCCGGAGGATAAGGTGGAGAGTGTAATCCGTCATTGCCACTCCTTGCCATGTGGAGGCAATGCTAGCTCACACAAAACGTGTGCAAAGGTATTGCAATCCGATTTATATTGGCCTAACATGTTTAAGGATGTGCTGAAATTTGTAGTAGCTTGTGACGCTTTCCAAAGGACGGGCAACATCTCAAGAAGGAATGAGATGCCCTTGAACAATATCCAAGAGGTTGAAGTCTTTGATGTTTAATTGGGGTGTGGACTTCATGGGGTCATTCCCCGCTTCATGTTGCAACCTCTACATTTTGTTGGCGGTGGATTATGTGTCGAGATGGGTGGAGGCAATCGCCTCTCCCACAAATGATGCCAAAGTTGTAGTGCGGTTCTTCAACCGAGTCATCTTCCCTAGGTTTGGAACACCAAGAGTGATCATAAGTGATGGAGGGAAGCATTTCACCAATAGGAACTTTGGGACACTTTTGGCTAAGTATGGGGTGACTCATAAGGTGGCCACACCTAACCATCCCTAAACTAGTGGCCATGTGGAGATCTCCAACTGGGAGATAAAAGGAATCCTTGAGAAGACGGTTTCTAGGACAAGAAAAGATTGGGCTATGAAGCTTGATGATGCTTTGTGGGCTTATAGAACCGCCTTCAAGACACCAATTGACACCACTCCCTACAAGCTAGTTTATGGCAAGTCTTTCCACCTTCCAGTAGAGATGGAGCATAGGGCATATTGGGTCATAAGGTGGCTGAATTTTGACCTCAAGTAAGCCGGTGAGAAGAGGTTGCTAGACATTAATGCTCTTGAGGAAATCCGGTTGGATGCTTATGAAAATGCCCGGATTTAAAAGGAAAGGACCAAGCTCTAGCATGACAAACGTCTCATTCCAAAGGAGTTGAGTTAAGGTGACTTAGTCCTTCTCTTCAATTCAAGGTTGCGGCTCTTCCCCGGAAAGCTAAAGTCAAGATGGACGGGTCCTTATGTGGTGAGGAAAGTCTTCCTCCGTTGAGCGGTTGAGATAGGTGGGGAGCATTGTGGAGATTTTAAGGTGAATGGGCACCGTTTGAAGAAGTATATCCCGGAATTGCCCCACTTCACCTTGAGTGAAACGCTCCCGAATTTGGTCAAGCTAATGACCTTAAATAAGCGCTTAATGGGAGACAACCCATTGGTACATATCTTTCCCTTTTCGTTTTTTGTTTTCGTTTTCGATTTTTGCTTTTATTTTTGTTTTGGTGTGTTCGTGTGTGTTTGGTGTTTGTGTGCTAGAGTCTAGGTAACATGGAAGTCTTGCAAGGCATGAGGATGATGATGATGATCCCGCATCAAACGTGGGTGGAGCGGGCGTGGGACTTGGACGTCTTGCGGTGCTTAGCGCGGGTCCCGACGCCATAATGAACATCAAGAGCTCTCTACCACATTTGATTGATCATCCACCATCACTTCACATGAGTGAACCAAAATACCGGAAACACCATTTTTACATTGTGAGGACTCTCTTTCACTTCTTTATTTAATTTGCACATTGGGGATAATGTGTTTTTAAGTATGGGGTGGGGTTTTCATAATCATTTGCATGATTGCATCTAGGATAGTTTCATATTGTCACATGTTACATTAGCTTTTGTATTGTACATATATATTTCGAAAATTCCAAAAAAATCAGAAAATTTTAAAAAAATTTTGTGCTTCCTAGTTTGGATATGACCCTTATGATGGGATTGTTTTGTGAATTGGCTATGGATGGCCTTGTGTGTTGAATGGATTTATGCATATGTGGACTTGAAATACTTCTCTTGAATCCTATGTATGAATTGTGATTATGATGCTTGTCTTGATTGTATTGAGAATTGATGTCGAAATTACATGCTAGTTCTTGCACATCATCTAGGAATGATTAAGGCAATTCATCTCTCTTCTTCTCATCTTGATCATGTTGTTTGAGCACCTCACCTAATTAAAAATTTGACCTCTTTTGAACCATCCGGGAATAGGAGCATGCTAGTGTGTTGAGTGTGTGAAAAAACAAGTGTGGGGTGAAGTTGTTGATGAATGACTGTTGTGAATAAAGTGTTGAATTTGTTGTGAAAAGTGTAGAAAAAATATAGGTTTGGGGACTTTGGTTTTAATGACGAGTAACTCGGCACCATTCACATAATCGGTTGTTTGTGCCTTGCCAAAGTCGGATAAACCGAATGTCCTAACGAGCCTTGGTATGTGTACCCGGTGTGAGGAACCTCAGAAAAATATCGGGGTCCGCTAATCACCAAGGTTTCGGCTTTTGTACACCAATGTCATTGTCTCAAAAATAAGTGAAAGAAAAAGAAAATGAAAAAGAAAGAAAACATGGAGAAAAATGTACACTTGTGGGGAAGTTGATCAAAAATGAAATTGTGGAGTTAGTTCCTTTCCCGGATTAGTATCACATGACCTAAAAAAAAAATTTCCAACCTATAACAACGTTTCTTGGCCTCTTCTTTCCTAAGTCCTTGTGACCTATTTGCATATGTGTATGACTTAGTGATCTAGATTGGATGTTTTCATGATCATCTTGACTTCTTCATTTTCACCTTTCATGCATGCTTTTGAGTTAAGTATAATTGTCTTTCCATGCCTTCATTCATTTAATACATGATTGTTTGTCCATTGCCATGAAACATGACTATGAAGATGATCCAATTTTAGAAGCACAATTCCAAAAATATCTTTCTATTTTTCTGCATTCATAAATCATGCCATCTCGTAGCCTATAGTTGGACTTTGCTCGGGGAAGAGCAAGTACTAAGTGTGGGGTACTTTGATGACGTGATTTATGACGTTAGTTTAGACATTCATTTAGATAGTTTTTCCCTTTATTCAGGCATGGTTTGACATTAGGTCATGACGTTTACGCTTAATTCATGCATATTGTCGAAATATACGTCTACACGAACTCTTGTCGGTTTTGTAGGTTTTTTGGGGAACTTTTGGAGCTTAATCGATACATTCGACGATCATTCCTCGTGATGGCACACTTCCGGACTCATTAAGGAGCAAGCTAAGAGCAAAATAGAACACATAGGACCTTGTTGGTGCATGTCTTGGACCAACTCATGGCTTAATGATCGAAAGACAGCTGAACAAGGATTTCCACGGTCCAGAAGCCAGAACCACGCCCGTAATTTTGGCCGTGGTTTTTTCTGGACAGCTGTCCCACAATCTCCTTGCCCGACCCTTACTCTTGGTGGAGAATATAAGTGGTCCTGCAGGTTGTTGCTAGGGGATCCTCCCACATTCTCTCACACATTATCATCATCCATTTTTGGAATTCTTGGAGGAGAAGAGAAACACTCTCATTTTGGAGGAAGAACAACACAAAAAATCGGCCAGCACACTCCAAGGATAAGTTTGAATAATTCAGCCTATTTCCATGCTGATTAGTGGTTTGTTAGGTTGTTAGCTACATTAGAGGAAGCTCTCTTATTACCACCTTCCCACTAATGTTTTCAGCTTTCTTTTCTTTATTTTTGTCTAGATTAAAGAGTCTATTTATATAGCCTCTTTAGCTGCAGATTAGTTACGTTATTTCCAATTGCTTAGAATTACATTTGTAATCATTTCACAAAATCAATCAAAGAACAAGAGAGTTTTTGGTTGGCATTGCTGTTGTTGCTTGGCTGAGCTTGTTTGTGTCAACCGCCTTCGGATTGGTGCTTCGAGCCTTCACGAGTCCCTCTTTGTGCTAGTCCAGCCGGAGCTAGTGTAAAGTTGTATTGGAGACGGGTCTAGAGCATTCACGATTGGGGTTTTGGCTCTTCAGCCTTGGTTCCTTCGTTGACTCTCTTTGGTTCTTCTCTCACTCTCCTGCGCCATTCACCATCTTCGTTTCATTCCGCCTTCTAAATTCGTTTCATTCAGCCGGATTCGAGATCATTGTGCCTAGATCGACTCATTCACGGACAATTCCGTATCACCAACCATCTCCACCACCACACACAAACACCACCTCAACCCTCTCACTCTCCAAACTCCACTGCCCCACCTCCGGCGACGTTTGCAACAGCAAAGAAGACGCTGGAAAAGCCCCATCGCCACCACCTTCGCCGAACGCCCAAATCGCCCTCTGCTCTTCGCCCACACCTACGCCTGCAAGCTCCCGCCCCTGCATCGTGCCACCCCTGCGCCTGTTGCAGCCGCCCCTGCGGAAAACACAACAGAGGGTTCGTTTCTTGCTCGATTTTCTAAAATTTATAATTCCTTTGATTGTTCAAACTGCAAGAGATGGAGAATCAGAAGAAGTATAAGTTTTCAGAAGCCGAGATGACACGGTATAGGATTGCACAAAGTCGGGATGTGTATGCAACCCGATTTTTGGACGTTCCTACTTTGGAACATTTGGGCATGTTGGAGAGCATGCAGGAACTTCTCAACAACGCCGGGCTCGGGGATTTTCTGACAACGACCGCCCAACATACCCCGAGCTCAACCGCCAATTCATTGCCACCTTCAAAATGGAAACGGTGGACCATGGGTGTGTTGGACTTACATTCAAGTTCAACAAAAGAAAGTACACATTGGACTACACCCAGCTGCAGGAGGCATTAGGGGTGACTATAGCTGCTTCCGACGACTGGTGGGGACCTATCCCGACACTTAATTTGATGGAGTTTTGGCAGGCCGCCACCAGGTCTGAGTTTCATGCAGGGGGTGAGTACTCCAACAAATGCACTCACCCCTGTTTGAGGGTCATCTCGAAGGTATTCATGAGTGTCTTCTGTGGACACAAGAAGGAGAATAAGGTTGCTCTTAAGGACCTTCCACTGCTATACGCCTGCCTCTCCACGAATGACTGGGTTCCGGATTGGCCATACCTCTTCCTTACCTCTTTGAAGCGGATTAGGAAGAATGAGCCACGTGATATTGTGGGAGGATGGATCATCTCCTTGTTGGCTGCACGGGTGATGGATCTCTCTACTTTAGAGGGCGGATTAGAAGCCCCACTTTATACGGAGGGTATGTTGAGGAGGTGCAGGCTCCTCAGGAGAGACGGAGAGCATCATTTTTGGCTCTCTTTAGCAGATGGGAGTCACATCACATACCTCCCCTGACGATTTCCATTGGGAGACGAGCTCTCCGATCTGTATGTACCAGCTGACCCAGTCCCTCCGAGACGGCCTCAGGTGGATATTGTTGGGAGATAAGCAGCAAGCCCCAGCCGGGCCCCCGCCACTGATGAGGAGATGCCGACGGCAACACACGATAGTCAGACCATGGAGAGTCTGCAGGCTCATATGGAAGCCTTGACTACACAGCACCAGGCATGACAGACCGAGTACCAGCGGTCCATGCTTGAGCAGCAGTAGGCGTGGCAGTCCAACTTCGCCTCTTCCATGACCACTCACTTTGACCGCCGTCAAGATGCTTGGCAGACGGCTCATCAGCAGCAGTTGGAGACTCAGCAGCTGGCTTGGTAAGCTAGCTATGAGACTTCATTTAGAGAGAGGATGGAGGCTCAGGAGGGCCGTATCGACACGCTTCACCGCCGGCAGGAGCACTTCTTCCGCCATTTTCCTTACCCACCGAAGGAGGGTCCTGGTGGTCCATCCAGACCACCCCACTGAGGGGTACATTTCTCTTCCCTTCTCCCACATTTATCTTTGCCTCATTTCCACTTTGAGGACAAAGTGTACTTCAAGTATGGGGGAGGGATATATCATTGCTTGTACAGTTCATTTGAGTTTTTATTTGATTTGTTTTGCATCTTTGAATTCAGATTGAAATTCACAAAAAAAAAAGAAGAAAAAGCCAAAGAAAATGAAAAAAGGCATGAAAATCCTTAGATAAACCGAAAACCCGAAAGGGCGGTTTAGGCAAAA
The DNA here is from genome assembly GCA_033239125.1 of Fagopyrum homotropicum. Classification (NCBI taxonomy): domain Eukaryota; kingdom Viridiplantae; phylum Streptophyta; class Magnoliopsida; order Caryophyllales; family Polygonaceae; genus Fagopyrum; species Fagopyrum homotropicum. Next base: position 70,707,206 of record BSWB01000005.1, read on the forward strand.
AGGAGGTAGTCCGACCAACTTTAGGTTGGTGCAAAATTGGACTTGAGGGATGTGAGTTCAAGTGAGAAAAGAAGAAGAGTGGCAAGGTGAAAACCCGAAAGGGCGCCTTGGAAAAATGAGCGACACCGAGTGTAGGTTTCCCTTCCAGCGTTTGGCGACATAAGAAGGGGAATCATAAGGAGGTTGTCCGAGTAGACCACTCTTGGAGCAATAAGGATGGTAGTTTCTCCCTTTTCCTCACATTCCCTCTCTTTTCGTTCTTTCTTTCTTGGTTTTTCTCTTGTTCTCACTGTCTTTCTTGCTTACCCATGCTTCTTGAGGCCTTTGAGTCTAGTTACTGTCATTTGTTTTACTCGGGACGAGTAAAAGGTCTAAGTATGGGGGAGTTTGATAGGTGATGGAATCACTATCGGTTAGGGTAGTTTTTAGAGTCTTTTTATTGCATTTGTGTCGGTTTATGCTACTAACTCCTTGGTCCAGAAGAAGAAGACTAAAAGAAGGTAAGGAAGGAGTTATAAGAACTTAGGAGTGAAGATCGATCATGAAGCAAAGCTTCTGTTGCCTCACCGCCCCAGCAGAACCTTGCCACCACCCCTACGGGTGACGCCTTACACCGGAGCGCTCCCTGTGCCTTCGCCAGCGCCGGCCATGAAGTGTGTCACCGCCCCTGCGCCACTCCTTGGAGCCCCTACGGTGACCTGCTCTGAAGAGACGAAGACCAGATCCCTTGCGCCTCCCACTGCACCCCTGCCTGTGCCTCAACTTGGGAGCTGGAAGGCGAAGAGGTTGTGTCACCGTCCTTGCGTCGACATAGGGACGCCCCGGAGGCTTGGCATCAGAAACGTCAAGAAGTCGAAGGGTCAGACGTTTGAAGAGCATTGAAGATCCGCCCCAACGGAATTGCCTAGCCGCCCCTACGGCCATGAAGAAGATCAAGCGTTTTTTCCTTCACCGCCCCTGCGGAGCTGAAGGCCGCCCCTGCGGCTTAACGTCAGAAGCTTTACTCCGGTTGTTTACACCACCTTTATGGCATTAAAGGTGGATGTTTTGGGCCGGCCATTTACTCCTATTTAGTGTCTTTTGTAGTATAAATAGTCCTTGGTTGATTGCTAGAATCATCCACCTTATCCATCTTGTTAGCCAACAAATTATCCACTTAGATTGTCTTGCTACCTTTGTAATGAGTTGCTAACTCCCTTGCTACATTGGGTTGTTTTGAAGCTGCATTGTTACTTTGGTTGTAAGTTCTTTTTAATATAAGTTTTCATTCAGTAATACTTTGTGCTTCCTTGATCTCCATTGTCTAATTGCATGTTTACTATTGCTTGAAATTGATCACCTTAGGTTCTAAAGTGCATGTAAACAACTAGGATTAATAGGTTCCGGGTTCGGGTCTTTAATCTAGTAGCAACTTTAAGTAATAACGGGTTGTAATTACTTAAAGAAAAGGAACACAAATATAAAGATAAGTTTAACAGTTTTAATCTTCTCTTTATATCCCTTAGTCTTTGCTTGAAAGCTAACTTGTTATTTGTTCTTGTAGGTTTACGGAACACTAACCTGTTAAGTTGTGTTGATGCCGGTTGGCTCAACACATATATATGATCGAGACGGGAGATTACTTGAAAACTTGTAAAAGGAACTCACCAAAGTAGCAATTGCATGCTTAGAATCAACCTAGTGTAGATTCATCCATCATTGTCTTACTTATCGCATTAATCGTTTTCATAAGTTTTTGTGTGCATCAATTCAACCAAACCCCCCCCCCCCTTTTGTTACTTGTCACTATAATCGATAATTGCATCTAAAACACCTTAACTCTCTTGGGTTCCACCCTTACTTAATCACTATACTTGTTCTTAGTGCTAAGTCGGGATTTACTTTTGATTGGGTATAGACGACCATAGAAATACCATCGGTCAGTTTTACCCTTTCTCTCTTTTATTTTTAATTTTGGATTTAATTATGATGATTGTTGGCTAAAAACCCTTAAGCGATTCTAAGGTGAAGGGTTGATAGTTGTGGCATAGATGATAATAAATTGAACCTAAACAGATTGGATCTTGAGAGTTGCGAGAAACCTCGTCGTCGAGGCTTTCCACGGCCTGTTCTTGAGTTCCACGGCCGTGGTTCTTCAAGATCTAACCGTGGTTTTCCTCTGTCGTACGTCCTTTGCTTTTACTTTGATCCAAAGTTAAAGATTTGCTTTAACCTAGCCATGTCTTACGTTTTTTAGATAGTAGTGAGACTCAACATCCTCTACTTCAGTTTCGAGTGTCACAACCTTAACCGTTTTGGCTTATCTTTGATTCTCTTGGGTTTATGCATGGGTATGTGAGAGTTTAATCTTGTCCTTTGATCCTTTCTATATTCCATCCTTAATAACCTTTATAGAGAGAGCCTTTGGGTGAGACATTTGGGATTGGAACTTCACCGTACAATTCCCTACCTTAGATATACATTTGCAATCCCGACTTTGTCCTTATATCTTTAGAATATCTTGAATCGATTGCTACAATTAGATGCTCGAATCTTTAGAATTATTGTTTTCTCAATTATCTTTACAAAAGCTTTTGTTATTTGTCTGACAATTTGTGAAATAAATTTATCCCCCCAAATCCATGAGTTCAATACTTTGGAATTCTTGTTTTACTACGTCGATCCGTACATTACGGGTTCGCTTTGCTTTGATTTCAGTTTTTATAAATTTAAGACTTTGACGCACACACTTTCGAGGCGAACAAACACTAATATACATCAATTGCTATTTGAATCAACATTGATTTTAACTTTTCTAAGACACTCTATGCGACGGAGGTCATCGAAGAGTTTCATCCTATCACGAAAGGGTGCATCTCATCCATCCACGCTAGAATCATGTAGGCGTTTCCACATAATTGTCAAAGTCGGTAAGGGTGAATCGGGTTTGGTCCAAACATGAGATGAAATCAATGTCACATTAAAATAATCATTATAGTATGTCATTCTAGTAGGTTAATGAAAGAGTTAGAAAGCGAGAGAACTTACAACTACGAAGTGATTGCCATCAACATGTGCAATTGCACGAATCTCCGTCGGGGGTTCTTGGTCCTCGATCGTTGCAATCAATGGCAAACATGTCTCATGACTAGGTCCAAGTATAATCACAACGCAACGGTAATATGTCACTACTGTCATACAAACATTTGGTATATTCATCCAATTTTCCGGCCCGCAAGATATAGGCTTGGTCCAGAAAGTAGATTGCATAAATTCATCAATAGTGTAATAGAAAGACGTTTTTGAAAGAAAACACATAAAGGTGAAGGCGTTTGTTTGATTTTATGAACAAACAATGGTAAACGAACAAAAGAGATACTTACTTTTGCGTGGAAGTCCTTTCTCATGAACAACTCCATGGTCAATTCCTCTCGTATGATCAAACAATCTTCATCCGAATATCCCGAAATCACGGCAAGGGCTCTAAATCCACAATGTTCATTGCCTTTAACATCATATGCCGAGAGGATGAATGGTTTCATGAACTTCTGCATATGACCACCCTTGAAGCGATAACACTTAGACCTTATGGAGGTGGTCTTGTTTTAACGTGGCTCGGGCTCCTCAACCTTAATCTTAACATATTGAACCGGTTCAGCCTCTTCGGGTTTGGCCGCTTCAATTTTAACTTCTGCCTATTGACTTGATTTTGGTGGACGACCCCGAGGGCGTGGACGGGTTGATCCAGAACCATACTCGAACCCACTTGGTTCTCTCCTTGTTGAACGAATGCCATATTTTGGTTGTCTTCCTTTAGTTCTAACCTGTTGATCTGGTTCTATCAATTTTGAACAGCCCGGATGTCTAATGTCCTTATATGTTGAATCCATCCGCTCAAGTTGATCTCTCCTAAGCAAGTTTGCGTCCATTCGCTCCATGAAGTCGTTGAGTGACACAATGGATGAATCAATGTGAAAAACATCATCTTCTAGGGCCGGATACACTCTTTCCCATCGTACTTGCCTCCAATATGGATAGATTTAATCCAAACGTATTGGCTCCCGAGCCTTAATAGCAAGAAAAAACTCGTGTGCACAAGGCACTCCATGAGCTTCCCTCCAATATGAATCTTGACATGTTGTTATGCTCTTAATTTTCTTTGTCTTGTTGTATATCTTCAATAATATAAGGAAGCACTTGTTGCTTACTTTATTCCGGAGCAAATCAAATATCGGAACCCGGACATCCAACATCATCCTCTCGCGAAGTCTCTATTGACGCTTGAATTTGTCCAATCTGGTCATTTACCATCAAGTCGATGTTCTCCATCAACAATTGAAATCCTTGCACGCTAGAACGCAACGTACTCTTCGATAAAGAGTGTGCGGGCTCACACCTAAGAAATAATAGCAATGCAATATATTATGACAATTTCACAATTAGAAAACTTATAAACAAGATAGGATTACGTGTTTGTTGTCTTCGTGCCAAAGGGAAGATACAAATCGCACCAAGCTCGAACAATTAACTCCTTGTATGGATTAGTCAACCAAATGCCTCTCGTAACTACCAGGAGATCTAGATTCAATAAGGGCATGGTAGTGTGATGCAAAAACTGCTTATGCTTCCTTTGATCGTGTCATCACCCAAGATTTATGTTGAATGTTGCACTTTATATGAAAGGTGCAAATCACGTGCTTCACATCCGGGAAAACAACACCAAGCACTTATGTGTCCAAGCTCTCTATATGCCACAATCACCCCCGATATAACATTTCCGAACATATGTCGGAGTCTCCGTAATGCCCACTCGTAGTGATTCGAGTTTTCCTTTTCCATGAAAATAAATGCTATTGTGAACTCAACCTCATGCTAGTGATACCGGCAATCTCTAACAACGACATCTTGTATCCATAGAGGGCACATAAAGAAGGTTGTAGTTTTGTTGGACTTTAAACCAAATGTGCATGTAATATATAAAGAATCGTAAAACACATGTATATTAAAAAATAACTCGTTCGTCTTGTATATCGTGTCCATTATGAAGATATAAGGAAATTGGTTGATGAGATGTCTTGAATCCGAATGCATGATGAAAAAATCTGAAACATCATTTGAATCCAGGCATCTTCTCACATTGACTTAGTAACGACGTTGCTCTAACGTATGGAGTGCTTGTTGGAGTGGACTTCATCCTTCAGCTTATAACATCCTAATCTTCATTCCAGCATTGTATATTTGTGTTATGGTGTTGACGTTGTGGGGTCATCCAAATTTAGTGACTTCAAAATATTCCTTGGCTTAAAAATCCGACCCAAGTTCACGTCCCACCTTCCGAAACTTTTCTCCGTCAATCGGCCAACATTTGTGTGTCCCTTTAATTGCTTGGGAAGTGTATGGTTGTGCACCCCACGTATAACATGCAATGTCCGTTCATCAACTTTGTTTTGTACGCCCTCAAGCTCAAATGAACACCGGTCTTTTCTCGATTTGTGTGCTCGGCTAGAAGACGACCCGGTATCAGGATCAACGTCTTTCTTCTTACGAGGGGTTCCGAAACGTTCGCACGTCAAACGAAACGTAACGAATCCTCTAAACGTTTCTCCACGGCCTACTTGTGACGAACACCATGTTCATAGTTCCTCTCATGAATCGAGCTCAATCTACCATTGTCTCGCGATCGTGGAAAAAACCGCGAATTTCAAACATTCGCATATAATCAATCCCTTCGTCACGTGAATAATTCGGAAGACCCTAGTTCAAATAGAATTGAAATAAGATTTATTGTTTTTCGGTTGAATGATAAAGAACACTAAGTTATAATATACTTACCTCGAAATATTGAAGAAACTCGTATGTGTCACTAAATTTTGTATCATCGAATGGAATCATCATCACATCATCCTCTTCTATTGACATTTTCGCTACCGTTTTTTGGGAGAGTTTGTGAGCGTTAATCACTTCTTCTTTGATTCTCAATATATATAGCCGATGGAATTACACAACGTTCGAATTACAACGGTTATATTTATTACCGTTACTTAACGTTCGAATTACAACGGTCAAATTATAACGTTTACGGAATCCGTCGCCGTGCCCGTAATACCCCATATAAAATGAGAAGTACCAAATATGAACGGTGATGGTTTTAGATTCTAGAGGTGAGATGTGAAGACCAGAATAGTATACACCTCGCTTGAGAGAGTAGAGTCCTCATAATTTTTGGTTTGAAGGTTGTGCTGTGTAAAATAACCCAAATTAAAATTAGGGGAGTTTGTGTAATTTAACCAGAAATTGGAATGATGTATCGTGCAAGTAAAGGAAAACAAATTCAATACTGAAAAAGATCTCTTAAATCGCGGGCCGGTTCATCCCAAATGCATAATTTCATATTATCCATCTGTAGTCTGCACCACTCCAACCGCTTCTGTCAACTCTCAACAAACATTCAACCCCTGCAAGTCTTCTCTCTTGCTCCATTTATTAATCCCCTCGCATCCATCTGCCTTCTTTCCCTATTCTCGAACCCTAAAAACTCAACTACTGCAATCACACTTTAATTTTGCATTCTTTGCTTGTCAAATCAAATTCACCTCTTCAATGGGTACGGCGGTGGAGATCTCGGAGCCGTTCATTCCGGAATCGCAGAGGACCAACGAGGAGAAGTCGGTTGAGCTTGAGCGAATTCCAGAATGGAAGGATCAGATTACCGTCAGAGGCTTGGCTGTCAGCGCTATGCTTGGGACACTCTTCTGTGTCATCACGCATAAGCTCAATTTGACGGTCGGAATCATCCCTTCCCTCAACGTCGCTGCCGGTTTGCTAGGGTTCTTCTTTGTTAAGTCTTGGACGGGATTCCTTTCCAAATTTGGCTTTTCTGTTAAGCCCTTCACTCGCCAGGAGAACACTGTTATCCAGACTTGTGTTGTTGCCTGTTATGGCCTTGCTTTTAGCGGTAATTTTGGAATTTAATACAAGCTCTTCATCTTCTATTTTTTTATTTGGTACAAGATCATTTTCCGCTTTTGTGATTTTGTATGTGTGATCGTCTTGATGATGAGAAACTAGGTGGAAGATGCTTGGTCAACTTTACCAGATCTATAGGAAGAATGAACGGAATATACCTGAAAATCTGAAAGTGGTTTTGGACTTTGCTTGCATTTAATGCTTTTGGATGCTTATGTCTAAATTTGTATCAACTAGATGAATTGACTTTTGATACAACTGAATTGAATCACTAGTTAAATTGAGATGCTGAACAGAATTATCATTAGAACAGCTGTCATTAGTTAGGAGCATTGATAATATGGGATCCCCACTTTTCTGTATAATGAGTTACGGAGGGAATTTGGACAACAGTGTGTGAACTGAGAACCACATGCATGAACTGAGCTAGAAATCAATAGGTCTTTGTTGGACAACTGGACATCTTGTAGAGTTGTAGGTACAATAATGAAGTTTTGCTCATAAATAAATTTAGCTGACTGCCAAAGAATTTGAGTACATGTAATCTTTAGATGTTATTGCAGATCAACTATATCATAAACACACAGGTTGAACGCCTTCCTTGTCAAATCTTGAGTCGTTATATTCCTGCTTTTATGCTCTCACAAAATTATCAGAGTTCATAACAGCTGTCTCTCGTTGAAACACAGAGTCATGGACTTGTCTTCTATCCTCTTTTATACTACCACACTGATGATTTATAAACTGTGCCATTTCTGTCATTCCATGGTCCACTTTCACTTTCTGTTTTTATTTAGTTTTATTCATTATTACATTGATTGCACTTTCTAAGTGTTACTTGTGACTTCTTTCAGGTGGTTTTGGTTCATATTTGCTTGCGATGGATGAGAGGACTTATAGGTTGATCGGTCCTGATTACCCTGGTAATCGCGCAGAAGATGTTAAGAACCCAGGATTGTGGTGGATGATTGGTTTCTTGTTTGTTGTTAGCTTCCTCGGACTTTTTAGTCTCGTGCCACTTCGTAAGGTACATCTTAATCCTTTGTTGTGTGGTGTAATAGTGCTTTGCTATTGGCATTTTAGTCTTAGAGATTAGAATGTCCTGAAAGTGATCTTGTTTACAAATAGTGTTTATCATCAGTAATTTCTCTGTAATGAAATGCAATTGATTTAGTGGTTGTGTGATGGGTTTCACTTTCACTTGGCTATAACATCAGCATATGATTGATCTTTTTTTTTCTTTTTCTGTTTATCCTTCAATTCAATCTCTAGTTTCAATTATGTATTTTAACGGCCGCATTTTATGTTTGAGTTGGATCTTATAAAAGAAAGGAACAAACTATTATTATTTTTATACATGTAAAACATGCGATGCTTTTGTTGATTTGGCCAAAAGTAGGTTCTTCACAGTTCTTGTTCAGGAGCTGCAAGTGTACAAGTATTTGTACTGATACCTGAATTTTCATTTTTAAGGTGATGGTGATGGAATACAAACTTACCTACCCTAGTGGGACAGCAACTGCTATGCTCATAAACAGCTTTCATACAAACTCAGGAGCTGAGCTTGCAGGGTAAGTTGACAAGAATAATCCAAACTTGTTTAACTGACGATTGAAGGGACTCAAGGCAGCATAATTTTTATTTTGGATAGAATTTTGTTCGTGGATGAACATCTAACTAAGAGAAAATGATCCCGATTTTTTATGCTTTTGAGTTTTCTCTTCACAATTGACATGGCAAAGATTGATTTATCTTTTGAAGAATTGTGTTTTAACTGTTGATAAAACAATATGCAGGAACCAAGTGAAGTGTCTAGGAAAATATCTCAGTTTCAGTCTAAGCTGGAGCTGCTTTAAGTGGTTTTTTAGTGGCATTGGTGATTCTTGCGGCTTTGACAATTTTCCAAGCCTTGGCCTGACACTATTCAAGAATACGTGAGTTTGGTGTTTTTTTCTCCTATCTTATCCAATTTATTGCTGACACCATATTGTATAACGTTCTCATGAAAACCCTGATGTACTCTCTAAAATCAGAGTGGCACTTGATTTTCACATTCATAATCTGGATGTGTAAACTCAGTTGCTATATCATGTAACACTTCTTGTGAGATGCTCTAAGTGTTCCAGGAGAAGGAAACTAAGTAAATTTTGAGTTACATGATGTTGCCTGGAATATGTTGGCTACCATTGCCTGATGACATTTTCATTGGTGGCTAAATGGCTATGTTTGAAAGGTCTGAAATACCGAGTGGCACGATGTAAAGGGAAACCAAGGAAAAATTGTTTATTAATTTCATATAGCTTTAGAATATAAAAGCAAGAAAGGGATTTTAGGATTAGGTTTCCTATTAGTTGTTAGCTGGCAAGGGAATGATGACCCTGGAAACCCATGCAATGTTAATGCAAGAGGTTACAGAGAAGATGCTTGAACCAGAGAGTTGGCTATGATTTCTTACAAATTTTGAGTTATTGATACTAAATTGCAATGTTAACGCAAGAGGTTACAGAGAAGATACTAAATTGCAATCCTTACAGCAAGTAAATTAAAATAAAATTTATAAAATTGATAGGTGAAAAATGGTATCTGTCCATGAAAAAATTCATTCTGAATAAATTCAGTAATCTTAACTAAAGATGAAATAATTTGAGCAGTTGCTGAACATACATATATCTCTAAATATTCAGGTTTTACTTTGACTTCAGTCCAACTTATGTTGGATGTGGACTCATTTGTCCACACATAGTCAACTGTTCTTGTCTCTTTGGAGCAATATTATCATGGGGCTTCCTGTGGCCCTTCATTTCCAAGCATGCTGGGGATTGGTATCCTGCAGATGTTGGTGCCAGTGACTTCAAAGGCCTCTATGGATATAAGGTACCATTTCTCTTCAACACGTTCTATCACATACTACATATGATCTTGCTGAAACCTGCAGATCCTTTCTTCCTTCCTCTAACATCCTTCCCTCTAAGTTTGTCCTTTTTTTTTTTCTTTACCATGTGTAGGACTAGCTTATATAATTATTTTGTTTCAAAAGTTGAGATTCCCTGGCTCTATGTAGGTATTCATTGCAATTTCTCTCATTCTTGGAGATGGCCTTTACAATTTGATCAAGATAATAGCTATAACTACCAGGGAAGTGATAAATGCTAGCAGCAAGCAGAAATTGCCTATTATGCAAGAATTTCCAGGTGATTCGAAAGAGATTTTTGTTTACTTGATGCATTGTATGCTATAACTGTTTGCAAATTATCATCAATGAGTTGAAGGGAATTGAAAGAGTAAAATTTCTTTGTATTTTTTACAAGCTGTATCATCTTAATGACCTGGTATTGATTCATTTCCTGTTAATAATTGTTTAATCAACTAAGGCAGGAACTGCATTGAGTTAGTTTTTCTCTTTAGATTTACAGCCTTGGTTTTATTTTCCATGACCCACCCAGGTTCTCAATCTTTTTGAAATCAACTGGTCATAGACTCATAGCATTACATGTGATCATATCTCATTTTCTTTCTTCCCCTCCTTTTATGTTTTTTTTCCTCTTTCACTTTTTGGGTTAGTGACAGGTGTTCTTTTTGATGGATGGAAGAACTATTTCACCTCTAAGAATAGCCTTCAAAAAGTTAATGCCATTTTTTAAGAGAGCTTACATCGACCTTTATATGCCTACTGCTTGGTACTGCAGGCACTGAGGATTCCAAAGTGTTAACAGAGCAGAAGAAAAGGGATGAAGTCTTCTTAAGAGATAGGATACCCTCCTGGGTTGCAGCTTCAGGATACATGGGTTTGGCAGCGATATCCACAGCAACGATACCGATGGTGTTCCCACCCCTCAAATGGTACCTTGTCCTCTTTTCATACATCCTTGCACCTGCCCTTGCCTTCTGCAACTCTTACGGTACAGGTCTCACTGACTGGAATTTAGCTTCAACCTATGGAAAAATCGGCCTCTTCATGTTTGCCTCGCTAGTCGGAAAAGATGGTGGAGTCGTTGCTGGGCTAGCAGCCTGTGGTGTAATGATGTCCATTGTTTCCACTGCTGCTGATCTCATGCAAGATTTTAAAACCGGATATCTGACCTTATCTTCAGCAAAGTCGATGTTTGTGAGCCAGTTGGTTGGAACCGCCATGGGATGCATCATTGCTCCTCTTACTTTCTGGCTATTCTGGACCGCTTTTGATATCGGGGATCCAAACGGCCCCTACAAGGCTCCATATGCAGTAATCATGAGAGAAATGGCTGTACTTGGTGTGGAGGGCTTCTCGGAGCTGCCTAAGCATTGCCTTGCAATCTGCTGTGGGTTCTTTGTAGCTGCTTTTCTTATAAACCTCCTTAGAGACTTGTTGCCTTCAAGGATCTCGAAGTTCATCCCGATCCCCATGGCAATGGCTGTTCCTTTCTACATAGGGGCATATTTTGCAATCGATATGTTTGTTGGGACAGTCATATTGTTCATCTGGGAGAGGATTAACCGTCAAGATGCAGAGGATTATGCCGGTGCAGTTGCTTCGGGTTTGATCTGTGGAGACGGGATCTGGACAATACCGTCTGCTATCCTGTCCATTTTCAAGGTCTCCCCACCAGTGTGCATGTATTTTGGTCCGGCAACAACAAGATAATTTGGCACCTCTCAGTTGTCTGCACAAGGCGCTTGTGGTGATTTGGCCTGTGTTTGTATATATCATGCGTCAGTTTACCTGATTGTGTCCTTGTCATAGACACAAAATGTATGTGTAGTGTGTCTCCTACGGAACATTTCGGACCAAGTCTTCAATGAAGAAATCACGGAAACTGAATTATTTTGTGTTCTTTGTAGGTATGAAATATGGCAGTTCATCTAACGAGCAATGTATTAATTCATCAAATTTGGACATATTTGCCTTAGTTACACGCCCGTCTTCTGTAAAATTTTAAAATGTTGGTACTGTGGTGTTATGATCCAGTATCAGACTGAGGTGTTGTGGGCCGTAAATACTTGTTTAATATTCAAACCTTTAATTTATGTAATTTTCAAACCTTCTATTTTACTTATACTTGCAAGTTATGGGTTGATAAAACAAAAATGTTTGTTGGCTTAGTCATAACTTACTAAAAAAAAATGCAAGAAAATGGTGATGCCGTCATGTTAGTGTAGTTTGTTTCAGTAATAGGTATATAGATCCAACCAAAAAAAAGTAATAGGTATATAGACTAGTATGGTTTAACCAAATTATCTTTTAATTAAAAATTATTTGTTTTATATAATAAATATGGTTTAACCAAATTATCTTTTAATTAAAAGTTTTGTTTGTTTGTTTTATATAATAAATTTGAAGTTCGTGATTTGATAAGTTCAGTAATTCAATATATACTTGGGGTTTTTGGGTCTAGTTTGATTCGATACATGCACGGTTCAACCCAATCCCCAGTTGAATGACAGTTTTAGACCATTCTACCACAAGATGCAGGTTAATTCATTGTAAAAAGGAGGATGCCTACTTCCATGTCAATGACCATACAAGAGGGAACACACTCACAACCTCCCTACATCCCCAAACGTGGGTAGCCAAATAAACAATAAATAAAAACAATCTGGACAAACAAATCCTATGCCCCATGCAAAAAGGCTTACCTACGGCTTCATGCATTAAGCAAAAGACATGCACTTTGACCAGACAAATAACCACATGCTCCGGCAACCGATTTCTCTCAAAAACGAGGCTATTCCGCGCATGCCAAACAAAGTAAACCGTTAGTGACAAGAGCAAACCTCATCGAATTTAGACCATTCTACCAGACCGTGTACAGTCCGAGTCAAGACTGGACAGTAAATTCCGGTCCGACTTCTATGTATTTTACGGTCCGGGTCAACATAACGTACCTCTTCTAATCTTCTCTGACATTTTTGCTTCCCATCCTCTTCGTACTTATATTTATTTTTACTTGTCAATGAAAGCCCTATGAGTATAGAATTTTGAGGTTTTAGAGGAATTCAGTTACATTATTTTTCTAAAGAAAGTAATTCGATAACCGACCCAGAATAAACAAACATAAAAATAGACTAAAAAAACCAAATAACCACTGAAAATTTAAGTATTGGATGTCCATATTAAAAAGTCGACTCGTAAATGTTGGGAGATATTTAACAAAACATGATAGGAGTTTAAACTTACAATTCTCACTAAAGTTAAGATGTAGAGGCTGCTGGGACATCAACCCCAAGTCATAGAATGAGGTTTGGAGTAAGGACAACATTCTTTGTACACTGTGCTGCGATCTTCAAAGGCAACAACACCAGCTGCTCCAACCTCCAATCATATGCCCCCAACAGTTGTAAAGAGCTCTATAGATCATAAAGCCGACTCGTCGTCAAGTTCTTCTATAGTCTTAGATCGATACTGACGAGATGTTTTGTTTCTGTAATTATTCCGGTTGGATTCCATCTGTGGAGGATCTTCCTCCATCGCACAAACATCACTTTCTTCGGCTTCTTCACTTACAATGCTTGCTGCCAAGCTTTTCTTCCTCGTCAAGTCCTGGTCAATGAAACCCTTGTCTAGCTCGATTTTAGTCCCACTGTTCTCCATAGAATCATCTTTAGCCTTCCTTTTCGGATTAAATATAACTCGTTGCGAAAGATCAGCAGACGGCTCAGCTGCTTCCAACTGCTTCGATTTCCTCACAGCATTAATAAAGTCCATGTACCCCTGTTGATTGGACTTTTCATCTAAGTCGTTTGTTTCATCGAATGTATAGCATGTGTACTTGGTAGGATTTCGTAGGTAATCTGGCACTGTCGGTATTTCTGGTTGTAGCGAAAGCGATGCCTCTCCATTAGAGATGGATAACATGGTAACACCTTCCTTATCATCCTCTTTACACCCAGAAACAAACCTCACTCTCTTACCTGAGGTAGAACCTGTCCGTTCCTTCCTCTTCAATATCGACTTCACTTGCGTTCCAACTTCAAACGTGTTATTTTGGTCCTGTTGTCCACATATACTCATTTCATCTGACTTCAGGGGATTTCTCTTATTAAATGAGCTACTTCGATCATCTTGTGTACTCATCTCAAGTTCAGATGAAAGACCCTTTAATGCCTCTTCATCTTCTTTAAGTCTGAGCTTAGCAGCCAGGTGATTGGCACGAGGGTCCTTACTGGCCTCTCGAAATGATGTAGGTAGCTCATCGAACGAATTAACATGGATCCCATAATCATTTACTTCACGCATGTAGACACGATCACCGCATTTTTCGTCCCCAACAGCTACCCTGTCATATTTATCTTCCTCTTCCTGCATAGCAAAAAGCAACCAAAGGCCCATTTAGACAGCAATAGATCATATGGTGGTTTGTGCTATGATGATAAACCACAAAGACAGGCACTAGCAGTCATATCAAACTAACAAGACTGCCCATTGAAGAATTTAAGCTAGCTTATTTTCCAATTGACGGTTCCCAAATATACATAGTAGGTTTATTCTAAACATATAACCCCATCCAATCTTATAAGACTATCCATTGAAAATTTTAAGTTTACTTATTTTCTAATCAACGGTTCCTAAATAGTAGCCACACTTAAATGTATAAGATGAACCTTAACAGGCAATAAAAATGACAATATAGCTAGAAATTGTTCATTCATGATTCAAGTTCAACTTCTCTGTGCAATACAAAGAGTTAAATCAGGTTTCAGAACTAACATACCTCGTAATCCAGAGTACAATCCATCCCGATCGAGTTCCTAATCTCCCATTCATCATTCTCAACTTCAGCACCAGCCACGTCCGGATGTCGACTTCTTTTTTCAACGGCGCCACTATCTTTCTCTTTATCATCGAGGGACTGGAGGTCATCTTCGAGTTCCTTCAAGGCAAAACCCCTAGGCTGCTTCTCATCAGCAACTAAATGTCGATTCGCGAAGAATCCGTCAACATCCGTGGGAAGAGAAGCTTCGTTTACGTCCGCATCGTCGGGGGTTTCCGTGTCGCGGCGCCACTCCTTCTTCTCGATCTCCTCGTCCGTGAGAGACCATAGAGAAGAGGTAAGAGGCTTTGAGGAGGAGGAGAGAGAACCGAAAACTCGGTCGACGCGAACGCTGAAGCTGTCGTCCATGGATCAGAGAGGAAGCGAAGGGGTTTGCGATTTCAGCAATGGCAGGGGATTAGGGTTTCGTTCTATTTGGGCAAAGACGCTCACCTCACCGTCAAATCGCGATGAAGAAGGTTGAGAAATGGATAAATGTATAAGTACAACAGACTGATATTTATATAATACAATTACAACTTCCAAATTTGAACCCCAACCGACCTTCAAATTCAATTTTATTTTATTTAAAAAAAATAACCTAAAATAATACAAATATCCCAACAAAATGCTCGATTTTTGAAAATCTATATCTATCTTATATAATAAAGCAGCCCGTAAACATACATTTGACACAGTTTAGTGTAGCCACCTCATTATTTTGTCACATGTCACAATTTTATAAATCCACGTCCTACCTATTATCAAAAATTAATTAATATTAAATTAATTATAATTTATAAATCGAAATGATTAAGATTTTGTAAAGATCTTAATATTTTATTTAGTTATATTTTTTCAGTTTTTTTTTTAACTTTATTTTTTCTGAAATTTATAAACTTTTATTCTATATTTAATCTTAATATTAAATAATTTATTTTTATCGTTCAATTGAACTATGTTAGTTTTCTAAAATTTATAAACTTTATTTTTTTTATTTAAAATTTTTAAAGATTTGTTTACTTTTTTTTTTAATTTTTAATTGAATTTTATTTTTTTCTAAGACTTATAAACTTAATTTCTTATAATCTTAATATTATTTTGTTTACTCTTATTTTTTTTAATTTTCAATTGAACTTTTTTTTCTCTCTTTTGAACTTATAAACTTTATCTTACTTAATCTTAATATTTTTCTTACTTATATATTTTTTTTTTAACTTAACAATGTTTTTTCTATAGCTTATAAACTTTACTTTTTTTTATTAAAAATATGTTTATCTTGCGAAAACATATATTTGTAAAAACCATTTCAATTTCTTTTTTATTTTAGTAGTTTCACATATGTTATTAGTTGTTAGGTAATTCACTATTTAAATTTAACCATGTGATTTTAGTATGTTATAATTTTTAACTTAGGCATGCTACTTATTTTATACAAATCTCTTTCATTTATATTTTATTATTTTATATTTTATATTTAAATTTTATGATATATTTTACACATGACCTCTTATTAAACGTATTTTAGTAAAATGTTAAAATGAAGGGTAATATTATTTTATTTTATCCTTGAAATTAATTTAGAAACTTTTAGTGAAAAATAATTTTGTTATATTCGTGTGTTTTTTTTTGCAAAATATCTATATGATAAAGTAGTCTAGTAATTTACACTTGACATAATTTCCTGCAACCACATGATCAAACTTAGGTAAATGGTCTATTCATTAAGACACATCACAATATTATTTAATTGTTTATTTAATAACAATTATCATTTGTAATCACGTTGAACCTATTTATTGTAGATAAGCATGTTTTTTGTTATATATTTATGTATAGTTAGTAAATAGCAATTAAAATTATTGTCTTTATGATTTATATTTACTTTGATATCTGAGTAGCTCCGAAAATATTATTCCGGGTTCCTCTTTTACGACTGTTGTTGTAGGGCTTGAGTTCTTAGTTGATTTATATTCATAATATGACAAAATTCAATCATACAACAAACATCACATAACATGTAAAATAATTTCTAATGTAATAAATGATCAAGCTTACATAAGTCGTCTATTCCTTAAGGCAAATCAAAATATTATTTAATTGTTTAGTTAATAACAATTATCATTTGTAATCAGGTTGAACCTATTTATTTTAGATAAGCATGCTTTTTGTTATATATTTATGTATAGTTAGTAAATAACAATTAAAACTATTGTCTTTATGATTGATACTAACTTTGACATCTGAGTAGCTCCGGAGATATTAGTTGATTTTTATTTATAATATGACAAAATCCAACCATACAACAAGCATCACATAACATGTAAAATAACTTCTAATATAATAAATTATCAAAAATTTTATTTTTATAAACACAATTACTATCTAGCCCGTGCAAGGCACGGGTAATAAAACTAGTATCTTACTAAAACAGAATCCACTTCGTCCACATGTCGCGTGTTAAGGTTAGCAACATCAGCTTTTTTCCAATTTATTTACAATATTGCCACAAGATATTTACACGTTTGCCATAATATTTTTCATAATAAAAAAATCATTAAAACTAATAAACAGTCAGCAAGCCAAATCATCATTAATCTAATAAATTATTATGCCACATCAATTTTTACTCAAATATTAATTAAAACAAAAACATAATAAAAGCACATCTAGATTTTGTTTTTATAATTGTCAAAAATAATTTGGGCACATTTTAATTTACGAAAATAAATTTTTGAGGTAAATTTATAATTTCAAATTTTATATATCACATTTTGTTTTCTTAATTCAAAATTTTGAAAATTTTGTTTTAATTAATTTTTTAATTATATATATATATCTATATATATATATATATATATATATATATATATATCTATATATATATATATCTATATATATATATATATATATCTATATATATATATATATAACTCGCACAAGGTGCGGACATTAAACTAGTTACTAGAAAAGATACAAACTATCAGCTTATTTAAAAAAAAATATTATTTTTTTAATTTTTCTACAAAATTTTTAACTCCGGCGATTAATTATGTAAGGTGGATTTTATTTTTTTTTTGAAAAAAGTTAATAAAATAAAAATATTAAAATATAAATTAAGATTTTTTAATTATTATATTTAAATAATCAACAATGTAACTATATTTTTCACAACTAAAAAAAAATTTTGTAAAAAATATATTTTTTTAAAATAATTTTTGTAAAAAATATATTTTTTTAAATAAATCATTTTTCTTGTGAATTTTTTAAAACTATTTTGGGAAAATTTTTAAATTTGTATACATTTTAACTAATTTTTGATATAAAAATATTTTCAAAAAATTCAAGTTTTTTAATTTAAGAATTATTTAAAATATAAAAAAATTAAATAAGCTTCCAAAAAAAGTTTTAAAATTTTCACAAGAAAAAGATTTGTTTAAAAAGTACAAAACTTTTTCAACAAAATTTAATTTTTACAAAATTTATTTTAAAAAATAGTTACAAAATTATTATTGTTTACAAAGTAAATTTAATTTAGTTTTTTTAACAAATTAAATGTTATTAATTTGATTTAAAAAATAAAGGATTTTTCCTCTTGGTATCAACTAAATTTCAAAATTAAGATAAACTGAAAGTAAACTAGAGAGAAACCCTCTCCTTGAGAAAACCCTCTCTTCCACTACCATAGAAACCCTAGCCGCCGAGTCAAATTCGCCAACACCTCCGCCACAAGGCTTCGGTGGCCCTCAGCCACACCACCGTCACCGCCTCCGCCTCTGCCTTTGACGTGGTTGCTTCCTCCTTCCTCCATCAACGATCTCCATTCGATCACGGCATGCCTCGCGCTGCCGCCTAACCTTTCCGGGCACCACCTTCTCCCCCACAAGTTTATGTGGCCCACCGCCAACTTTTTCCTCAAGCGTGGGTGCCTTTTCGCGCCTCCTCTATTAATGGGAAACAATTGTGTTCTAGTGTGTATCTACAAAAAAAGTATTTTAAAAAAAATATAAGATTGGTTAATAAAATGCTTTATTTATTAAATAAATAATTATCCTACCAAAAAAAATTATTAAATAATTAGATTATAACATTATTATTCCAAGATTGAGCATGACATAAAAGTTAATTTTTTTCCTTTAACTAAAAAAAAGGATTTTTCCTCTTGGCGCCCTCAAGGTTTTGACTTTTCATCTTGGTATTCACTAAGTTTTAAAATTTCTCTTGGTGCCCTCAAGGTTCCATTTGTTTCCTCTTTATATCCATTATTAATATATTACATTATAATTCATTATAAAATAATAAAAATCAAAAAAATAAATTTAAAATAGATTATGACCTCATTACATTTTAAACTAATAAATTTATAGTAATAGCATTTTTTTATAATATTTTTCTAATTAAAAAAAAAAGTAAAGTAAAATAAAGATAAGTTTTATTTTTGAACTAAAACAAATAAAAAAATAAACTTTTTAAATTTTTTAAGAGACCAGAAAATTAAACATATAGTTTTTTTTTAGTTAATTTTCTATAATTTATTATAATTTGAAAATAACAATATTATTTTTTATATGTTAATTTATTATTTTTTATAATATACTTTTTCATAATCTTAAAATTAAAAAAAACATAATTTTTTAAAATTTTCGAATTAATATAAATTATATAAATTTAAATTCAAAATAAATAAAATTTTATTATATTTTAATTCTCTAGACACTTAATAAAATTTCAAAAAAAATGTTTTTTATTTAATTATATATATATATATATATATATATATATATCGAAAGTAAAAAGTAAAAAAAATATTTTAATCCAAAAATAGAAAATATATTTTTATTTCAAAATATATATATATATATATATATATATATATATATATATTTCTATTATAAATTTATTAATTAAATTTAATGAGCTCCCAATCTATTTTATATTTATTTTTTTTGATTTCTTTAATTATTTTATAATGAATTTAGTTGTAATATATTAAGAATGGGTATAAAAGAGGAAATAAATGAAACCTTGAGGGCACCAAGAGGAATTTTGAAACTTAGTGGATACCAAGAGGAAAAGTTCAAACCTTAAAAAAATTAGTAGGAACCTATTTTAAGTTAATTTAAAAATAACCACCAATTTTTCAAGTTTTGGTTCTAACCACCCGATTAGCAAATTTAGGGAAATTTTAACAAGGCATGTTGATAGTCCACAAGTTGTCAATAAGTGTTTGTTGAAATAAAAAAAAGAATCGTGTATGAAAAATTTATATCAATGATAAACTGATGTGGGGTTGAAGGCGCTATTTCCGATCTATTTTGAAAAGTCCACGAACTGTCTCAGATAACGAAGAAAGAATTTGGTCAAATAGACCCTTTTTTATTTCCTTTTGTTTTGTGTACCCCTTTAATTTTTACCACTTTCATTAATTATATTTAAAAGTAATTAATCCTCTATTTAAAAAAAAGAAGACATGAATTTTCTTTCCTTTGTTACGTAAAAGGAATTGTTGACTTTTTTTTGTTTTGTTTTGCCCTTTTTTTATTTTTTATTTATTTTCTAGTATGAAATTTCATACCAGAAATTCATATTAGAAATTCATATAAAAAATTCATACCAGAAAATGCATATCACAAATTCATACCAGAAATATTAGACCAGAAATTTATACCATAAAATTCATGGTATGAATTTTCTAGAATAAATTTTCTGGTATAAATTTATAGTAGAAAGTTCATACCAGAAAATTTTATGGTATGAATAGCCTCCTTCTCAGTTGCTTGCTTTTTTATTTTGTCGTATCAAGTGAGCATATTCACAAATGAAGCTGCCTAACAATGTCCCTGAAGGTGCTGACTTGTTTTCTCTAGCTATGATCTCCTTCACTCCGCCAAACTTGCCGTTGTTTTTTGAGAAAAAATTTACAAAAATATGAAGACCCAAATCAAGAAAACAAGAGGCATCCATATCTCTTTGATGTCAGATCTGGAAACCCATTTACACAGTTCAAAAGAAGATATACGGAAATTCCATTTCTAGGGTTTAAATCACTAGAAGAAGAAGTACAGGGTTGAAGAACCCGATACTAGAAAATTCATACCATAAATTTTTGGTATGAAATTCATACTAGAATTTCATACTAGAAATTTCTGAATTGTCTCTCTGAAAGGCAAGAAAGTGTCAATCTCGATTTCTTGCAAGAGCTTGAAGTGATGAATATGCTAAGTGTAACACCCCAAGTTCTGGGAACTTGAAGCGTTACGGGGTAGGACCTCACAATGGCTCCCAACCCTCAGAGTAGCAACGACACAACGAATCTTACAATAAGACACATACAAATTAAAACCAAAACTCAATTTAGAACCAAAGGTGTAAACAAAGGGAAACGTAAAATACTCGCAGCCGAGTTCAAAACAAAAAGGAAACAACAACAATATAATATAAACCCGATCCCATCCTATAAGGTACGGGAACTCCTGCTGACCACACCGTCCGGATCACTCAGCAGCACCTATGTGACACCTATTTCATTTCTAGTTGATTACTAGTTAATTAACCATGTTTAAGCAATAAGGGGAAAAGTGGAAATCGTAAAATTTTAAAACTTTATCTTACAACCATATTCCTAACATATATACATACTAACATGTGTCATAAAACCCTGTTTGACAAAACACAACTGTTTAAAACCACACAAAACATCCTAGGCAGTAGCATCCCATAATAACCCACTTGATATGATCTCAAATCCAAGTAGGGGTGGGCAACGGATCGATCCGATCCGAATACCTGGATATCTGAATAGAAATTTTCATAAAACCCCCGATCCGGATCCAATCCGTATCCGGCCGGATATCCGGCACTTTTTCCCGGGTCGGATCGGATAATTATCCGCGGATATCCGGCCGATCCGATTGATCCGAATTTCAAAATATAGTATCCGAAAATAATTTTAGCCGGATCGGATCGGATTATTATCCGCGGATATCCGAATGATCCGTTTGATCCGAATGACTTTTGTTTGACCCGGTTGATCCGTTTGATCCGAAAAAGGACTTTAGCCGGATCTGGATATCCGATTGATCCGAATATCTGCTTGATCCGAATATCCGTTTGATCCGGATATGTATTTGCTACTTTATTTATCACAAAATGTAATAAAAATAATTCAAAGACACTAAAAATAAATCAAAATAAAAATGATAATCATATAGATAATATGGTTAAAATATGACTAAATTTATAATACATCATTATATAAACTTATCATAATTATCATTACTTATATTATTTAAAAATTTATTTTTAAGACTTTAACACAAATCTTATGGCTAACATGGTTAAAATAGTTGGACTTATAATACATCATTATAAAAACTTATAGTATGTAATTTTAAACTTGTAATATTGTATAGTAAACTAGAAGTTAAAACAAAAAGTTATATTTAACATCTTTTAAAAAAATAATTTGTAAAATTAACGTAGAAAATTAAATTTTATTTGGATCTAAATTTATATATATTATTTTCTATGGAAGCCTTTTCGAAAAGTTATTGTGCCAATTTTTTTTTACTCAAGTCCAATTTTCATTATCATCATTATTTATATTAATGAGAAATTTATATTAAGATTTTACCACATAACTTATCTTTAGTAGGGTGATAAGAATTGAAATTATAAAACTCGTTATAGACCTATATTATTTAATATGTATAGTAAATTATAATATATAAAAATAAATTTTTAGAATTATAGTGAAATCTTATTTGAATCAAAATTTATTATATATATGTTTAACTCTTTTTAAAATATAATGATGTTTTACAACCTTATGATAAAAAGATTATTATGGAAATTTACCACATATCTTATCTTTAATAGGGTGATAAAAATTGAAATTAAAAAAGCTCATTATAGACCTATATTATTTAATAATATTTTTACAGCCTTATGATAAAATTTATCATATGTATGCTTTTACAATTATCATTATCATCATTATTTGTTCATTTAAATGAGATCAACTTCTAAGAAAAGATTATTATTGAGACCAACTTATAAAAATATATATCTTACAAAGAGATCAACTTATGATAAAAGATTATTATGGATATTTGTTCATGTAAATGAGATCAACTTCTAAATAAAAGATTATTATTGAGACTATCTTATAAAATATATATCTTACAATGAGATCAAATTATAATAAAATATCATTATGAACATTAGTTCTTTTAAATGAGCTCAATTTCTACTAGAATATTATTGTTGAGATCAGCTTATAAAAACATACACCTTATAATGAAATCAACTTATAATAAAAGATTATTATTGAGACTATCTTATAAAATATATATCTTACAATGAGATCAAATTATAATAAAATATCATTATGAACATTAGTTCTTTTAAATGAGACCAGTTTCTACTAGAATATTATTTTGAGATCAGCTTATAAAAACATACATCTTACAATGAAATCAACTTATAATAAAAGATTATTATTGAGACTATCTTATAAAATATATATATCTTACAATGAGATCAAATTATAATAAAATATCATTATGAACATTAGTTTTTTTTAAATGAGACTAGTTTCTACTAAAAGATTATTGGTGAGATTAGCTTATAAAAACATATACCTTACAATGTGATCAACTTATAATAAAGGATTATTATTGAGACCATCTTATATAACTTATCTCTTACAATGAGATCAATTTATAATTTAAAAAAATATTATGAATATTTGTTCATTTAAATGAGACTAACTTATAATAATAGATTATTATTGAAACCAACTTATAATCGTGTGTATGTATATATATATATATATATAAATCTATATCTGAAAATGAGACTAACTTATGATTAAAGATGGGCAATTTTGGTAACTAGGCCTTTTTGAGAAAGTAGAGTAGTAACTAGGCTTTTTAATGAACATTTGTACATTTAAACAAGATCAATTTTCAATAAAAAAATTATTATTAAGACCAACTTATAAT
Organism: Fagopyrum homotropicum; assembly: GCA_033239125.1. Lineage (NCBI taxonomy): Eukaryota > Viridiplantae > Streptophyta > Magnoliopsida > Caryophyllales > Polygonaceae > Fagopyrum > Fagopyrum homotropicum. The sequence continues at coordinate 70,730,883 of BSWB01000005.1, forward strand.
CACATTTATAAGAATCAACATCTTAAAATGAGACCAACCTATAATAAAAGATTATTATGAATATTTGTTCATTCAAATGAGACAAACTTTTAATAAAATATATATTGAGAGCTACTTATAATCGTATTTATAAAAAGATATATCGTACAATGAGATCAATTTATAATACAAAATATTATGAGTATTTATTCCGAAAGGTGTGAATATATGAGTATGTACAAAATTGTATATATTATAGATGTACATATGTTTAATTAAATTAAATGAGATCAGTGCGACTATGTGAGTACGTATAAAGTTATAAAAAAATATTATCAATTCATTACTTTGATTAACTAAACTAGTTTACCATGTATATTGTAATATATGTCAAATACAAATACTAAAACAAAATTACATAGTGATATAAAGTAACTAAATATGTACATTATTAATTCACTACTTTGCCTAACTCAAATATTTTCCTATTCAATATATTTTTAAATATAAATATCATTACATAATTGTAATATACAATCTTGATTTATCCTTCCTAAAACAATTACATTTAAAGTTATAAGAAAAAAATTTTAATAGCCGGATATCCGGGAATATAGTGATCCGGGACCATCCGGATATCCGGCGATCCGGAGCTATCCGGTGACCCGAGTCGATCCGATGATCCGCAGATATCCGGTGATCCGTGAGTATCCGGATATCCGGGATTATCCGGATATCCACGGATATCCGTTTTTTATCCGGGTATCCGCGGATATCCGATGGCTAAAACTCCGATCCGTATCCGATCCGATGATCCGGGAAAATCTCTCGGATCGGATCGGATTCAGACCGGATCAAAACGGGTACTAAAATATCGGGTTTTTCCGGATCGGGTCGATGGATTTTTTGGACCGGACCGGCGGATCGGATTTGTTTTGCCCACCCCTAAATCCAGGTGTTAGGTCCAACGTCCTTGCCTTGATCAGGCTGAGTCTGAGCAGCTAAAAAATATGGATATAACAACAATGAGCTACAAGCTCAGTAAGGGTATACAAATCACACTCTCCCAATATATATAAGTATCTAATATCCCGTCCCCAAAGGACACTCTATACCCTTTCTCACATTCCAAGTCCATACATACATATCCACATTCACATTTAATTCCACAACCATTCATATCACATTTTACATAGACATTCAAGCATGTTATCACACATCACATATGAATAATCGTAACATAACATATAACATGCTAGACTCGATCGCATCGATGCATAGGTGATAATTAACTAACTAGCCCCAACTGATCGTACTATATATTTTCTCATGTGCTTTCGTATTTCTTTTCTTTCTTTCTTTTTTCTTTCGGTTGGCCGACCCGATAGCGTCCTAGGCCCCCTGTAGATCAGGTAGTTTCCTCGGCCATCTTGTCCTAAGACCCCCTGTAGATCAGGTTGCGATCTTGGACTATTTTTCTCATCTTGAGGCCCCTGTAGATCAGGTAGCGACCTTTGAGACCCCTTGTAGATCAGGTAGCGACCTCGTCCCTCGGAAATCCGTGTGGGACCCAGTTGGACGAATTAATCAATTACCATCCTATATTATCACTTTCATATAATAACTCAATTTCATGCTTTCATTATATTCTTTCATCACATCCTTTTCATTATCATATCATGTACCTCATGCATGCTTTCATAAACAATATCAAGTCGTCATCATCATCTCACTCATATGCATATAAGCATGCATACAATAATAACAAATAGATATATACACACAAGCATGCATAAAATCATGGTATATTAAATACATAACATATATTAAACAAGTGTAATTCATATACACTTACCTCACAAGTAAGAACAGTAAAACCTTGCAAACCAAATATTGAGTCCATTTCCCACTCGGACTATCCTCCTTTCTCGTATTTGGATACGCTTACAAAACAATTAAGCTATAGTTAGACCAAAACCTTCAAAAACACCTATGGAGAATATCATATTCCTCGTATTAAACTTCTCGATTCAAACATCAGTTAAATTCATTCCTTTGAATTTAATTAACTTATATCATCCTCTATAATCCCAATTTAATTAATTAACCTTCAATTAATTAATTAAATTTCGCCAGAATAACATTTTGCCGCAAGACAATTTCTGAACCCACCTGTCATCAAATCTCATCAAACAAACACCCCATATTCACCAGAATAATGTAACGATAATAATGGAATTTCCAATTATCCATTTTGACAAGCCTAAGGTCAATTTAGGCCAAATCGCAATACGGAAAACGAATAAATTCATAACTTATTCGTTACTAACACGATTGAAGATCCGAAAGAAGATTCGGAATCACAACAACACAGGGTACGCTCGGACACCATCAAATTCACCGGAATCTGAGCGATGGAACCTCCCTAGTATCATATAGGCTCAAACAGGTCTTCACACTTGCTCGGAAACGTAGAAACTCAGTACCAAAATGAAGAGAATGAAGAGAGGAATCCAAAAACTCAAACAAATTTGAAATCGGTTTTGAAACAGAGAGTAGATCTGAATTTGAAGGTTGAGAGAAATCAGAGCTTTTACGAGAAAACGTGAAAGGAGATGAATTAATAAACGATATTTCCGCTATTTATAGCGAATACGATAATTATCTTTTAGCGAATCGATAATTATCCTTTCATCGATCCGAATGCGATTTAAGTCCCCTTCTCCAAACTTCTCGAAATTGGAATAATAAATCTGGAATATTGTAGGGATAATTATTCAGCAATTGTCTCGAAAAACGCGTATTCCTAAGCCGTCTCTCTTAGCCGCTAAGAAACGAAATAGTGACTCTTTTGGCCGTTTTGCCTTTCCATGTTATTTCTTATCTAGTACATGTCCGATGTCCTGATCATTTCTCTCAACTACATTTTTATTAATTAGAGTGTAACACCCCAAATTCTCGGAACTCGGGGAGCTACTGGTTAGGACCTCACAATGGGTCCCGACCTTGGTTTAACAACAACATTACTTGGATCTTACAACAAGGCACAAATGTATTTAAAACAGTTTCTAAAAACATAATATTTTTAATGGTATAAACGTACACATGTGACAGCCTTACAAACATATATAAAGATACATAACATGCATGACATATGGAAGACTCCCCCGTCCCCATCTAATGAGTACGTGGACCCGGCTGACCATCCGTTCCGGATCTCTCTGCAACTGTCTATCTCTACAGGTCTACAACACGGATAAACCGTTAGCTAACTATCCAAATATAAGCACAAATGATAACAGCACAAACACAAGCAGAAACAAAGTAAACAAACATCATGCTGGCACTCAACCGTTTATTATCTATTATTTAAGTGATTCACATTATTCAATTTAAGTTGTGGCACGAGAATTATTATTAGTTCTCGCCTCCGTTCCTTATCCAACTGGTGTAGGTCTAGCTGACTTCCATTGGTAGCATCACTACAAACCACGTATGGACTAGTCCCGAAAGAAACCCCCAGCGCCCCGCGAGCTACTGAGCAGAATGCCACCGTCCGTTACTCTTAGGCCAAAATATAGGTCGATAATTATATATCACAACCTATCTCTCTAACATTTCAATCACACACCACCATCATCATTTATACTCATATTTAGCAGTCAGCTAAGTAAGCCCAAAGGACTTACCTGATATACAGCTCGACTCTTTGTAAACCACTCGTTCTGTAAACTGTAGCAACTCAGTTGCCTGTCAAAGGCGATAAGTGTATTAGCACACTCTCACGTAGTTAGAAGTCCAAAACTTCTAAGATCGAATGATGTATTAAGACATAACTAGTTAGAGTGTTAATTTAGGGTAAAATGACCATTTTACCCTTGGTTCCGAAATTCTCGAAAAATCTAAAATTCATGTCTAATCTCCTATTTGAGGTTCTAAATTTATTTTCTAACTCCTAAAATTTTATTTGGTTCCAAACTGACATTTTTTTCTATGTTTCTATTTTCCGGAAGAATTGTAAAGGTCTAACTTCGGTTCTAAATATAAAATTCTTAACAGCTTATAATAATTCCGAATTAAATCTCTAGATCATCTATGAGGTTCTATCTAACTTTAGGAGAAAGAATTTCTCCAAATTGTTCATTCAACAGTTTTATAAAAATTCCTAAAGTTGACTACTCCCTTTACAAATTCTATACTTAGCCCAAATCTGAGTAGACTTTGAAAAATCATAACTCCTAAACCACTCACTGGATTTATCCCAAATTTTAATATGTTCTACTATAAAATCTTATCTATAATATATCCAAAATTTAGCTGCAAAGGAGATCAAAATCCTATTTAAAACTATCTCCCAAAACCGAATTTCAGCACAACAGAAAAACTGCTTACGACTCAATCTTGGAAAAATCGTAAGTCCCAAACCACTCGCTGGATGCCTCTCAAATTTTAATATGTTCTACAACAGTATCTAAACTATATCATATCCAAAATTCAAGTCCAATGGATATCAAGAGCTTATTCAAAATCATCTCACAAAACAGCATCACTTGCTGTTTTCCCCAACACTCAGCACGTATATAAACTGAACTTTGAAATCCCATATCTCTCAAACCGTAACATGGATTCCTCTGAAATTTTAGTATGATCTACTATACTATATCAACTATAACGTGTCCGAAATTCAAGTCTAACAGAAGTCAATAACCCCTCCAAATTTATTCTACAAACTGCATCTCAAGCAAACTTCCACAAACTCAGCACATTTAGAAAACTGCATGAGAAGCCAACTTGATAAACTCATATCTCCTAAACTATAATTCAGAATAGGCTCAAATTTCAGTATGTTCTACACTGCAATAGCGACAACAACATATCCAAAAACTAGCCAAAGAGAAGGAGTCTAACGTACCCAAAAATGGACCCGAAGTTGACTGCTCAACACTTCCGAAAATTCTGGAAAACACAAGAATCTGTACAGCTCTCCTACGGTTGTTCTGAGTAGGTTTAACAGACGAAACGGGTACACGTTAGGCAAGGAAAAGGTGGACTGAAGTGTAGTGTAGCAAGGGTTACAAGGGTTAGATGGCTTACATGACTGCACTGGTTCTATGGCTTGTCAACAGGGGCTGCACCTTCAGACTAGGACCGACTGCATCAGACGTTTCTGCGTTGAGAGACTACTGCTGTGGGCTGCTGCGCTGAAGAGGCTGGAGACGCTGGAGATGGCCGGTTCTGTAGCATTGAAGAAGCAATCCGCTGCAGAAGGAAAGGTGTGCAGAAGAGTGCTGAATGTGGGCGTGAATTTTGCAATTCTTCTTCTTTCTTTTGGCGTGAAATCAGGGTTGTTACAGCAGCGATTCTCTTGCCTTATTTACGTAGCTGTTACGTGAGGAGCTGGAAGGTTAATCCAGCCGTTGAAGCTGCTCCAAGGGCTTCTCCTCATTGGGCTGGTGCGATCAAGGGAGTGGCTGGCAAGGAGGTGGGCTGGGCTGCTGGGCTGAACTGGCTGAAGGTTGGCAAGCTGGGCCGCAGAGGGCTGAAGCTGGCAAGCTGAAAGGAGATCACGGACTGGGCTGTACAAGGCAAGCAGTGGCCGGCTGGGCTTGTCACAGACTTGTCTGGCCTTGTCACAGACTCGTCACAGACTCGTCACAGACTCGTCACAGACTTGTCTGGCCTTGTCACAGCTTCGTCACAGACTTGTCCAGACCTTGTCACAGCTTCGTCACAGACTTGTCCAGACCTTGTCACAGCTTCGTCACAGACTTGTCAACGACGAGTCATACTCTAAATTAGGGTTTGGGCTAAACTTATTATTTTATGTGAAGTCAAGGGATCGGAACTGGTAGGCTACGGAATAGACGGATACGGATCATGTTATAGTTTAGGATTGGTTATAATAATCCTATCATTTTATGTGAAGGTAAGCTACATAAAATGATAAAATTTTATAAAGATCCTATCATTTTATGTGAAGGGAAGCTACATAAAATGATAAATTTTATAATAATGTGTCTAACTAAGTAGACGGATATGGGTCAACTAATCGAGATCGGGTTTGTTACAGAAATAAACGGAATAAAAATTCCGGATATTACATCAGTACCCCCTTAAAATAAGTTTCGTCCCGAAACTTAAAAGAAGACTCGTAATGTCGGAGTCCATGCAAAAGAACTAGAGCGCCGGAAAGAGGTCACAACTGTCGAGTTCTAATTTGTTTCCGAAATAGCCTAAATAAATATTTCCGGGTATTACATCAATCCCCCCTTAGAATAAGTTTCGCCCCGAAACTTAAAGTACGCCAGTCAGAAGGTCAACTCTCAAGGTACGAATCTAATGTATCAACTTGTTATCGCACAAGAGTCATCGTTTCTACATATACGTATCCCGCATATCAAGGTCATCAATAACACACATCGTGACTAAGCACTCAAGCATGAATTAAACAAGCAGTCAGACAACATAACACAGATATAGGGTCAAGCCCTAGCTCGTCGTTCCCTAGATTACAACTATCTCCACAAAGGTCTCTGAAAGGTTATGTCTCATACTATCCATAGTATACTTGGTAGTCTCGTCGGCTTTTTATAAAACCACTAACTCTGAAATCTTTTCATGTACAGATCTCACAAGTGCCTACTACCACGTTCTAGTGTGGTAACTAGATATCTTACCGGTATCATCCGGATCCATTGTCCGATTCTCTAAGCCGATGTCCTAACTTTTGTCTCGTAATATACCTCTACTGAATCCGTAGAAAACTAGGGTTACACTCTCCAATAGGGTGAGGATTACTAGTCCATCAATCACTTATAAACCGCTTTACAGCTTCAAGTGGTCACATTTTGCAACTCACCTCCAGGTCCTTTGATGACTGTATAGAAAATAATCTAGTCAACTTTCTTCCCTTCGTTATGTTTATTTGACTACACATTCAGGCCAAAGGTCTTGGACCTCCGCCGGCACTTCGCCAAGTGCCTAATGCTCTTTGTATCACGACTCACTTGTCTTTTAATATGACCCAGTCATCTTATTCCTCAGGTAAGGAATTATCCCTTTACCCTTTTCCGGTCTAGTAGTGGAGACACAATCTAGTGGTCATCATCTGTATTCACTTGGCATTATTTTATAATATTTATGGATATCTAATATATTGTTAGCTCAACCTTAGGCTTCTCACGTATTTTTCAAGGTCTTGAGTGACATACAATATGTCCGGAATGACGGTATTAGATACAAGGTGATCTCACATCACCGTCATTTGCTCACACTACTCAATAGTTGTTAACATTGCATTGTGTCCTATAATATCCCTCTTACTTAAAACGCAACCCGACTCCGTTCTGAGATAAAATTCTTCTTATAATCCACTCTTGAGATTATGTTTTCTATATGTACGAGTACCGGTCTGTAAGTACACTCCCGTAGCTTCCTTTTCTTATCTGTCTTTCGATTCAACTTGATAGTTACTCACCTTGAGCTTGTTAGTGCAGGCCCTACACAACACCTTTATTACTTCGTTACTTCCTTTCTCATTTTATCAAGAAACTCGTTCTAAAGTACCATGCTAGGTATTAAATTCCAAATTTACTGGTCTTCCAACATGTGACTAGGTCGGCATGCTTCACTTGGATCTATAATGGGGTACCACTCTCTTTCTATATTTCTACGTGCACATACTTTCTCGTCTATCTAGTTGGTGATACAGTTCCTCGACAAAAATTTTTGTCACTCCACGTAGCCTATTTCACGTTCCTTCTAAACGAAACGCATTTCACCAATTATCATCGTCTTAGACTCGACACGTCATTTGTTGTACTCTCGAGTTTCCGGTTCTGTGGGTTAGGACTCATCACTCTTTCGCTGCGCTACTTTGATAATTATGTTATCACCCGCTAATCGTAAGGAAATTTTCCGTAAGTCCAAATTGATGGACCCAAAACTCTCCCTCTCAATTACCCCATAAGTCCTATCCGGATGAAATACCAAGTACCTTCCTTACTTGACTTAAGGGACTAAGATAACGGTTGGAAGATGACCTCTTCCGTTTACTTTTGGAATTCTTCTAACACGGATCCAAACTTCCTGACTCGACTAAAGTTTGATCTTAACCAACCGAGAAGTAACCTCTAACACGATTCTCTCTATACCTTTAGTTGTCTAAGTAGATTTTCGTTGTCTACTTGAGGAACTCCTCCAAAGCATCGGTATAGTTAATTCAATAATCCTCAATCACAGATATCTCTTCTTAACTGTACATAGTTCGTCAATCCCCCAAACAACTCTTGCACGTCCTCAGTTGATGTCGGTCAGTCAATAGTTGACTTATCTCCATTTCCGGGACTTACTTTTCTCATACCTCTTTTGCCGTTGAATTTCCTGGCGGCACTACTTACTCGAGTTCATCAATTTATACTCCTTTAGCTCATTCTACATTACAAACTTCCAGTTCCCCCGTGAGCTAACTCCATTTCTCGCGTCTCACTGTGTCGTCTATCTGACATCAATGGTCTTTTCTAGGTCTTCCAATATAGCTTGTAATCAAGTCTACAAAACTCTCATGACCTTAACTTCCTTCCACTTGCTGTTTATCTAGTAGGGAATGCTACACACACTCTGTCTTGATTGACATAGAACCTTATCAAAATCATATACTCCTTACTCCTCTAGTTCTTCTTTTATAATCCATCTGTACTAACTGTGATATGCACCCTTTTCCTAGCCAGTAGGCAGTAAATTCTTCACACGCTTCCCTTGGTCTTCAATGACATAAAGGGGGTCCTTTCTGACCGTCTAGTCTTTCTTCTTAAGTTCTTAATTAGGTATCCTTGCTCGAACTCACTCCATGTTATTATTAAGGTGCTAGCACGCGGATCGATTTAGCTTCACATTTGTCGTTGTTGATCTCTTGAAGGGTCCTCTAGACGTCTATAAAATTCTTTCATCATTCTATAGTTATCCTCCCTATCTGATAACCAGTACCACTGGTTGACCCGCACGTGTTATGTTTCAATTATTACTGACTGGTATGTAGTTGACCTTCCATAAGATCACAGACTTATTGTTCTTCTATCTCTTTTGAAGTTTGATAGACTTGGTCAAAATCTATCTCCTCTAGTTTCTTTGTTAATACTCTTTTAGTTTCTTCCACAGTCTGCACTTCTCTTGTTCTCTTATGAGGTCACTATACTCTTCTGAGTCTACTCCTAGCATTCATCTGTCGCCAATGAGTTCATCAAGTCTTCCACATTAGCTTGTAAGCGTGTCTTCGCGATTCTCCTTACTTTAATCATCATCTGTTTGCGGTTCTCTGGTATGAACCGTTAGTGTTGGTAACTTAAATCTCTTTGTAAATGAGAAATTATTGCGGACCCTTGAGTCCACCAAATCACTTTTCCACATTCTTCCCCTTGTTTAGTTTTGTCTTGATCATGTCGCCTTTATAAAAATTCGTTGTCTCAATTTTAGACTTCTAGTTTCTTGGATACTTATGTCGGACTTTCATTCAAAACTCTCATATCCTTGAAGGACTCCACATGCTTCCATGGTTACAGGATTTATTTCTCGTCATCAAACTCACTCTTTATCTTTGTACCTTTTAACTTCTCACAACTGGGTCGACACTCTATCTTCTTTGCACTCTCATGTCCATGCTTGCTTATGGCGGCGTCCGTCTTGATAGTCACGTCCTTTACACCGAAATTCTTGGTTGTACTCCGTTCTATATGATTCTTGTTTCTCCATTTTTATCTCCATTCTACGCTCTCGTCGTCTCTTGTATGGTTCTTCTAATTCATCTCTCGACTTCATACGACAAAGCCCCTTGCATGATTCTCAATTTCTTCTATCTAAGCTGACTCGGGAACTTCTTTCTCATCCGGTTGTATTGGAGGTAAAAATTTTCTAAACATCTTTACTGCTTTGCCCACCCGTCCTTCGGATGATTTATAAGTCACCAGGACGTCCATCAGAGTATCATACTAAATCTTGGTCTGAATCCCTTATCTTGTGTGGAAAACTCTTCAAACTCGTTACCGATTTATCATGAGGCGCTAATCGCTTCATGATATCACAACTAAAGAATACAAGATATCCTTTAGGATACTAACATACTACACACACACAGATATATAATATACACTAAAACCTATCGATATAAGTCTATATACTAACTCACCTATCGTTCCAAGCTGCAGAGATCCACGGAGAACGATGGTGGTCCGACGTACTACTAACCCAACAACCCGACTATGCACGTGTGTAAAAACAGAAATCTGTTTTGAAAATCTTAGACCCCTTTCGGGTTCTAGTTATTTTATACATTCGGTCTTTCAGAAGATTTCAAGTGCCATTGTTGCCAACCTGGCTCTGATACCATGTTGTAACACCCCAAATTCTCGGAACTCGGGGAGCTACTGGTTAGGACCTCACAATGGGTCCCGACCTTGGTTTAACAACAACATTACTTGGATCTTACAACAAGGCACAAATGTATTTAAAACAGTTTCTAAAAACATAATATTTTTAATGGTATAAACGTACACATGTGACAGCCTTACAAACATATATAAAGATACATAACATGCATGACGTATGGAAGACTCCCCCGTCCCCATCTAATGAGTACGTGGACCCGGCTGACCATCCGTTCCGGATCTCTCTGCAACTGTCTATCTCTACAGGTCTACAACACGGATAAACCGTTAGCTAACTATCCAAATATAAGCACAAATGATAACAGCACAAACACAAGCAGAAACAAAGTAAACAAACATCATGCTGGCACTCAACCGTTTATTATCTATTATTTAAGTGATTCACATTATTCAATTTAAGTTGTGGCACGAGAATTATTATTAGTTCTCGCCTCCGTTCCTTATCCAACTGGTGTAGGTCTAGCTGACTTCCATTGGTAGCATCACTACAAACCACGTATGGACTAGTCCCGAAAGAAACCCCCAGCGCCCCGCGAGCTACTGAGCAGAATGCCACCGCCCGTTACTCTTAGGCCAAAATATAGGTCGATAATTATATATCACAACCTATCTCTCTAACATTTCAATCACACACCGCCATCATCATTTATACTCATATTTAGCAGTCAGCTAAGTAAGCCCAAAGGACTTACCTGATATACAGCTCGACTCTTTGTAAACCACTCGTTCTGTAAACTGTAGCAACTCAGTTGCCTGTCAAAGGCGATAAGTGTATTAGCACACTCTCACGTAGTTAGAAGTCCAAAACTTCTAAGATCGAATGATGTATTAAGACATAACTAGTTAGAGTGTTAATTTAGGGTAAAATGACCATTTTACCCTTGGTCCCGAAATTCTCGAAAAATCTAAAATTCATGTCTAATCTCCTATTTGAGGTTCTAAATTTATTTTCTAACTCCTAAAATTTTATTTGGTTCCAAACTGACATTTTTTTCTATGTTTCTATTTTCCGGAAGAATTGTAAAGGTCTAACTTCGGTTCTAAATATAAAATTCTTAACAGCTTATAATAATTCCGAATTAAATCTCTAGATCATCTATGAGGTTCTATCTAACTTTAGGAGAAAGAATTTCTCCAAACTGTTCATTCAACAGTTTTATAAAAATTCCTAAAGTTGACTACTCCCTTTACAAATTCTATACTTAGCCCAAATCTGAGTAGACTTTGAAAAATCATAACTCCTAAACCACTCACTGGATTTATCCCAAATTTTAATATGTTCTACTATAAAATCTTATCTATAATATATCCAAAATTTAGCTGCAAAGGAGATCAAAATCCTATTTAAAACTATCTCCCAAAACCGAATTTCAGCACAACAGAAAAACTGCTTACGACTCAATCTTGGAAAAATCGTAAGTCCCAAACCACTCGCTGGATGCCTCTCAAATTTTAATATGTTCTACAACAGTATCTAAACTATATCATATCCAAAATTCAAGTCCAATGGATATCAAGAGCTTATTCAAAATCATCTCACAAAACAGCATCACTTGCTGTTTTCCCCAACACTCAGCACGTATATAAACTGAACTTTGAAATCCCATATCTCTCAAACCGTAACATGGATTCCTCTGAAATTTTAGTATGATCTACTATACTATATCAACTATAACGTGTCCGAAATTCAAGTCTAACAGAAGTCAATAACCCCTCCAAATTTATTCTACAAACTGCATCTCAAGCAAACTTCCACAAACTCAGCACATTTAGAAAACTGCATGAGAAGCCAACTTGATAAACTCATATCTCCTAAACTATAATTCAGAATAGGCTCAAATTTCAGTATGTTCTACAGTGCAATAGCGACAACAACATATCCAAAAACTAGCCAAAGAGAAGGAGTCTAACGTACCCAAAAATGGACCCGAAGTTGACTGCTCAACACTTCCGAAAATTCTGGAAAACACAAGAATCTGTACAGCTCTCCTACGGTTGTTTAAGAGTAGGTTTAACAGACGAAACGGGTACACGTTAGGCAAGGAAAAGGTGGACTGAAGTGTAGTGTAGCAAGGGTTACAAGGGTTAGATGGCTTACATGACTGCACTGGTTCTATGGCTTGTCAACAGGGGCTGCACCTTCAGACTAGGACCGACTGCATCAGACGTTTCTGCTTTGAGAGACTACTGCTGTGGGCTGCTGCGCTGAAGAGGCTGGAGACGCTGGAGATGGCCGGTTCTGTAGCATTGAAGAAGCAATCCGCTGCAGAAGGAAAGGTGTGCAGAAGAGTGCTGAATGTGGGCGTGAATTTTGCAATTCTTCTTCTTTCTTTTGGCGTGAAATCAGGGTTGTTACAGCAGCGATTCTCTTGCCTTATTTACGTAGCTGTTACGTGAGGAGCTGGAAGGTTAATCCAGCCGTTGAAGCTGCTCCAAGGGCTTCTCCTCATTGGGCTGGTGCGATCAAGGGAGTGGCTGGCAAGGAGGTGGGCTGGGCTGCTGGGTTGAACTGGCTGAAGGTTGGCAAGCTGGGCCGCAGAGGGCTGAAGCTGGCAAGCTGAAAGGAGATCACGGACTGGGCTGTACAAGGCAAGCAGTGGCCGGCTGGGCTTGTCACAGACTCGTCACAAACTTGTCTGGCCTTGTCACAGACTCGTCACAGACTCGTCACAGACTCGTCACAGACTCGTCACAGACTTGTCTGGCCTTGTCACAGCTTCGTCACAGACTTGTCCAGACCTTGTCACAGCTTCGTCACAGACTTGTCCAGACCTTGTCACAGCTTCGTCACAGACTTGTCAACGACGAGTCATACTCTAAATTAGGGTTTGGGCTAAACTTATTATTTTATGTGAAGTCAAGGGATCGGAACTGGTAGGCTACGGAATAGACGGATACGGATCATGTTATAGTTTAGGATTGGTTATAATAATCCTATCATTTTATGTGAAGGTAAGCTACATAAAATGATAAAATTTTATAAAGATCCTATCATTTTATGTGAAGGGAAGCTACATAAAATGATAAATTTTATAATAATGTGTCTAACTAAGTAGACGGATATGGGTCAACTAATCGAGATCGGGTTTGTTACAGAAATAAACGGAATAAAAATTCCGGATATTACATAGAGCTCCCAAATGCTCCAAATACACCGGGGGGGGGGGGGGTAATATCATCTAAGAGCAGGTTACCTCAAGAGGTATCTCTTGTTAAAACGTGTTTAATTCCTTAAAATTCCCGATTAGGTCATCTTCGATTTTTTACTGTTACAAATATCTCCCACTTCAAGAAATTTCGTCCGAAATTTAAGAAAGGACGTTGAAACTCGTAGATATATCAACAAGATGTACGGCCGGATCACAAAATTTCGAGATTTTTGATAAATATGATTTATTATGCATTCTATGATTTTAGGCAAAGATGATCAACTTTCTTATATTTATAAAATGTTTTGACCATGTGTTCATTTTATTTGCTATGAAGCATTCTCTTAGGGTGATCTATGAATGGAGTGCACCACCAAAAGGTTTTGCAAAATGTTTTTCGTTGATCATTTTGATGACATATAATCCATTTTATCTTTTATCTAAGATTTGAATCATGCTTGGGGACAAACAAGTGACAAGTATGGGGTATTTTGATAGCATGCATTATAGTCTATATTTTGGGATTGGTTTGGACGTTTTATCTTCATAAATCTACATGCATGGATTTATATTCTTGATGATTATGTCGCTTTGTTTACCTTTACAAGAATTGAGGTCTACATCTAGTTTTGTTGTAATTGTAGGGAAAATGGCACGTTTTTGAGCTATATGGAGCCAAGGGATTAAAGGAGTCATTGTAGCTATATTTCCCCGGCGTGGATCGAGACGCACGACCCATGGCCCATGATATCTTTTATTTTTGACAAATGATTTTCCTATAAATTGGAAGATATTTTCTGGATGGAAAAGACGGTTGGTTAACTAATTAGTTTGGAAGATTGGAGATATTCCAAGGAAGGAAGGAAGTTGAAGGAAGATAGCTTTGAAGTGAAAGTTGAAGGCTTTTGAAGGAAGTTGTAAGGTTTTTTTAGGAACCTTGATTGTTGTCTTTTGGATTGTTATTGAGGAACATGTTTGTTGATTGTTTTGATTGTTTGTTTTTTTATTGAGTGATTATTGAGACCTTTGTGTTATAAATTTAAAGGTATTTCGTTCACGATTACACACACGTCTGAGAGCGAACAAGTTTTTGGCGCCATTGCCGGGGACTTGGTCAAGACCAAATCCGGTATTTGGTTGTCTTTTAGGGATGCTGCCCTTATTGCTATTGATTGCTTTACTTTGAGTGATTTTTGCAGGATCTTTCTTTAGGTTTATGTAACACCCCGAATTCGCGGGACTGCGGATGTTACGGGTTTGGACCTCACAATGGGTCCCCACCCTTAGTTTGGCAACAATTTCACCAAACTTTTCCAACACGGCACAAATAAAGGCAAAACCGAAATTCCTTTTAATGCAAATGATAAGAAACCCGAAGGAAAACAACAAAAGACTTCAGCCGAGACACAACACAAAACCGAACGCCAAATACATGGCATACAAAACACAACAATCGAAGGACAAAGCGCAACTCAACTCCATCTAAAAACCATTCCTAAAATATACGGACCCCGGCTACCCACTCTTAGGGATCTCTCGGCCGCATTCCAAACCTGCAAGGCAATCTACAACAATCGGTATAAAACCGTTAGCTCATATTCGAAGCATTAGAATTAATGGGAAAGACACATACACAAGTAGAACACCGCAAGCACACAACATACTTAAAAGCACACCAATCCGGTTTATTATCTTTATTATTATTAAGTCGTATCCCGTTCTAATTCAACTTAGGTTGTGACATGTGAGTCACCGAAACTCGCATCGGTCCCTACTTACCAGCATGGAATATAATCGCCGAGAACCTCCTAGCTCTCGCGGGAGCTAGGCAAGTTGTCACCGCCCGTTATCATACACTTGGGCCAAAATAATATAAAGGTCGGTAATCCTAATTCCGGTTTAGTTGTTATAAATAATAGACAATAAACACACACCACCAAACACATCAATGCTAATACAAGGAATACGAGCTAAGTAAGTCCGGAGACTTACCTCGTCCTAAAGATAATCCCGCTAACACCGCTCTCAACTTCCCGTAGGAAGGCACTCAACACCTGGTCAAAACAAGGCACACAATCAACATCTCTTTCACATTCTAGAAGTCCTTAAACTTCTAGTCCCAATGATCTCGCAAGATCTTAAACCATAACCACGCTAGGATAACAAACTCCTAGTCCTTACGATCTCACAAGCTAGGATACTCTCGTTCTAGTCCACAACCTCAACAATCATACAACCTCAACCCCTAAATTCTCACAACCTCAACATACAACTTAAAACCATAAATAACCTCACAAGATAATATCAACTCCTCAAGCGTTACAACATTTCACAATCCACAAAACTCACCTAAGGTCCATAACCACTACTTGGTATTCACTATAAGTTATACTAGATCCAGCCTATCATGATAGTAACACTAAACATAACTAAATCGCGGGAAAGGATACTCACACGACGTCAAAAGACGGAAGTCGATCAATGGATGTCGACTTTTGACTCGTTAGGCCTTTATCGGGACGCTTCCGAACCTAACACCAAAATTAAGCAAATTTACCTCATATGCTAAATTTGAACGGAATATATATATATATATATATATATATATATATATATATATATATATATATATATAACTCTAAGGAAACTCATTTTCAAAAGTCGACGTTAAAAACCCGAGATTAAATCTTTGAGCCATAACCGAATTAATCCAACAAAGGCATAATATCCCGTGTATAAAAATATAAGAATATCCATAGCTAAAACCCAAGGTTAAAAACGTAGTTACATATTCCGGGCAAACTATACAATTTTATAACAAGGGCCATTTTTCCAAAATTAATTCTGTTGGGGTATATATGCAAATTTCCAAAACTTGGGCCAGATCTGCAAATACAAAATTTGGCTCACAATATGCAATAATACCAAAACAGAGGGGCCCAATTAGAATAATATAAAATGCCTTTCTTCAACCTTGCAGAAGGGGAGAGTTATGGGGCGGTGGCTAGGGCAACACACAACAGAGGAGGGCGGGTGGCACTAGCAGCGGCCAGGACTCCGGCAAGGGCTCCAAGCGAAGGCGACGCTGGCTAATCCGACACCGTCAGGTGGCTTCATTTCCCCGACGGTGGGAGTTCTAGAGAAAGAGAAGAAGGTTGAGGCTTTTTTTTTGGCGCGGTTCTGGTGGCTCGCAGGGGCTCTCCCGACGGAACAAGGGCGGCGACAGGACTGGGCTTCTCCGGCATCGACATCGTGCATCCTTGGTGGCTTCATTCCGGCGCGCAGTGAGGGTGGAAATTCCCTCTGTTCTTCTGTTTCTCGCAGCAGTAGGTCCCAGTGCATCTCGGCGGTAGCTTGAGCGCGGGAAAGAGGCGGCAAAGTTGTGGTGATGGAAAGTCCAGGTCCTCTGGTGAGCGGGCGACGTTTGCAGAGGAGGAGAGGTTCGGAGGGCGGAGCAGCTGAGGAGGAGTTTTGGCGAGGGAGTTGCTTCCGTAAACAAACCCGACGGAATAACTTGTTGGTGTCGGATCTGTTCGAGATCAGTGCGGTGTGGCCATGGCTCGAGCGATGTGTAATATCCGGAATTTTTATTCCGTTTATTTCCGTAACGAACCGGGTTTCGATCAGTTGATCCATATCCGTCTACTTAGTTAGACACATAGTTTCAAAATTCATCATTTTATGTAGCTTTCCTTCACATAAAATGATAGGATCCTAATAAAAATTTATCATTTTATGTAGATTCCCTTCACATAAAATGATAGGATCCTTATAACCAATCCTAAACTATAACATGATCCATATCCGTCTATTCCGTGCACTCGTTAGTCGGGATCTCGTTTCCGGACTGCAGCTAGCACCGGGCTGCTGCTCCCTTGCGCCAGCCCAGCCCAGCAACGCGTGCTGCTACCTTACCTTCTTCAGCCAGCTTCAGTTCAGCGCCAGCTTCAGCCCAGTCGTTGCCAGTAGCGCCAACTCCAACCCGTTCCGCAGGCCCAACCGGAAACTAAAGGAGAAGCCAGCCCAGCTGTGATGTATCAGTTTCAACGTGTGTATAGATGTAGTGAGAGAGCAGATTCACTTGCCATAAAACGCTCCTAGAATCACGCTGTGCAGCCTCTCACCTTCCTCCCATTTTCACGTCCACATTCACTTACAGAAGCCACACTTTCCCTCCCTGCTCAGCGATTGTGTACCTCTCTTCACGCTTCGGATCCGTCTTTCTCCCTCTCTTCTGTCTATGGGCTGCAACAGCAGCGTCCTCCTTCGTCCTCTCCTGCTGATCGAACACTCCAACAGCAGCGTGCCCTTCTTCACGTCCCAGCCAGTGCAGACTTGGCGCCAGCAAGCGTTCGACCCTCTGCACACAGCTCTTCTGCACAAAACCATTCTGTACGTAACGCCCTTGCTCTCTCCTGAACCCGGACGAAGAATCTCTGTCCAGCCAGCAAGGACCCGATCCAGTCTTCTTGCACCGGAATTGCCTCGTGTACACCAGCCAGCAACAAGTACTCAGCCCATACAGTCGTCTGGACGTCAAGCAACTCCACATCTCCTCGAAGGGTAGACTTCCATCGGCTACAGATCTCCCTCTGCGTAAGCAACCGTCTTGGTTCACCTTTCCGTTTCTACTTCTAATCCTACTCCGGCCTTCCCCTAATCTGTGCAGTTTTCCTAAGTATACAACACTTGTTGCTGTTCCAACTGGGACTCTCATTTAGGATCTACGCCAGACGAGTCTTCGCTGCTGTAGGTGAGTGTCTACGATTGTCTCACCATAGTACCATAACTGAGTAAAATAGAGACTAGGTAGGTACGAAATTGAAGAAGGAATTAAAGACAATGGAGGATACGAGAATCAACATAAAATGGGTTTAGGTACAATATTGTAGGCTCTATATTGTTCAAACTAGAGACCTATAAGTATTCTATAACTGCTGTAAGTGAGCTGTAGAAATAGAAGTGAAAAACCTTGATTTTAATTTTAGTTTGTAAGTTGGGAACAAGCACTGTTGCAGACCAATGTTAAAGAGTTAGGGAGAAGATCCACCGTTGAAATTTTAATAGATGACAGGTAGATGTATGTAGTTTACCGTATTAAAATTTGAGAAGAAATGAACGGTCGGATTAGAAGTTATAAGCTTCCGAAGTTGGGTAGTTAAGCAGTTTTTGTAAACTTTGGATTTTTGGTTAAGTATAGAAATTGTAAGTGTAGTAGCCAACTTTGAGAATTTTTATAAAAATAATGGAAGAACAGTTTTGAGAAATTCTTGCTCCTAAGGGTAGATGGAACATCATAGATGATCTAGAGAATTATTTCGGAATTTTTATAAGCTTCTACGAATTTTATATTTGAAACCGAAGTTGGACCTTTACGATCTTTCGGAAAATAGGAAAATAGGAAAAGTGCCAGTTTGTAACCAAACTAAACTTTAGGAGTTAGAATATAACTTTAGAGTCTCAAATAGGAGTTTAGACATGAATTTCGGAAAATTTGGAAGTTTCGGGACCAAGGGTAAAATAGTCATCTTACCATAAATTAGTATTGTAATCAGTTCTGTCCTATTACGATCTTCTATCTTAGAAGTCTTAGACTTCTAATTACGTTGGAGTGTGCTAATGCACTTATCTCCTTTGGCAGGCAACTGAGTTGCTACAGTTTACAGAGCGAGTTTGGTTTACAGAGAATCGAGATTTATAACAGGTAAGTCCTTTGGGCTTACTTAGCTGACTTCCGAATATGAGCATGAATGATGATAGTGGTGTGTGATTGAAATGTTTAGAGTTATAGGTTGTGATAGATATTTACCGACCTATACTTGGCCTAAGAGTAACGGGCGGTGGCATTCTGCTCAGTTAGCTTGAGGGCGCTGAGGGTTTCTTTAGGGACTAGTCCACACTCGGTTTGTAGTGATGCTACCGGCGGAGGTAAGCTAGACCTACACCCAGTTGGATAAGGAACGGAGGCGAGAACTCTTAAGAGTTCTCGTGCCACAACTGTAAAATTGAATAAGATGAATCACCTAAATAATAGATAATAAACGGTTGGGTGCCAGCATGATGTTTGTTTATCATTTTTCTGCGTGTGTTTGTGCCGTTGTTATTCTACTTTTAGCTAACGGTTGTTATGTTGTGTACACTTACCACAAGTTAGAGCAGATGCCGAGTGATCCGGATGGTAGTGGTCAGCCGGGGTGTCGCACTTTTAGGATGTGATGCAGTTTCATTATTTGTGGGATTTCCAGTTAGACCTTAGTTCTTTCCTTTCTATTCGTACCTTGTTATCCTGTTTTCCGGCTGTTGGTTGTTCTGGTCACATTCATACATTGTTAAGACTTAATTTATGATTTTCGGTTTTTCCTTATCTGTGCCTTGTTGTAAGATCTTGTTAAGTTGTTGTCAAACTAAGGTCGGGACCCACTGTGCGGTCCTAACCAGTAACTCCCCGAGTTGTAAAATTTGGGGTGTTACAACATGGTATCAGAGATCTAGGTTGGCAACAATGGCACTTGAAATCTTCTAAAAAGGTCATATAAGTAAATAAACAGAACCCAAAAGGGGTCTGAGTTTTCCAAAGAAGATTTTGGTTTTAAAATGCATGCATAGTCGGGTTGGGATAGAAAGTACGGATGACCACCACTACCTCCGCGGATCTCGATATTCTTAGAATTATTATTATAGACTTTTACTGCTTACGATAGATTAGTTAGATTATAACTGTAGTTGCTACTGTTCGTGCAGATGGCACGTACTAGGGCTACACCAGCGACTGGTCGAGGTAGGGGTCGTCCCCCCTTCCCCCAGTCCGACAGGATCGAGTTGATAGCACCCCTGCTGTTAGAGGGCGTGGTCGTGGGGGTAGACCTCCACTAGGGAGAGGTCGAGGACGAGTTCCTCGAGAGGATCCACCTGCAGCAAGCATACCAGAGGCTGTTGTGGAAGAGGTAGCTGAGAGTGTAGGCCCCGAGGTCAGGCATGAGACCGCCGCTAGGTCTGGAGCGCAGGGAGCACGTTCGACTGAGTCAGGACGTGTTTCTATTGGAGCATCTGAGTATAGGGAGTACAGAGCATACGTAGAGCGTATGGAGGAGGCTGCCAGAGTTGAGAGGCTTACCCAGGTACCACCGGTGGTACCGGCTAGGTCAGCTCAGGTGACACAGGGAGTGTCTCAGGTGCCGGCTGTACCTGAGAGGAGAGCTAATGTTGATAGAGCGCCTGCTAGGTCTAGAGCACCGAGACCGGATGAGTGGTTGAAGGCTTTCAACTCTCAAAAGGTTCCCTCATTCAGTGGAGAAATAGGGCTGGAGGTGGAGCACTGGATAGGGAAGATAGAGACTGCTTTAGAGGCAATACGTTGCCCCGAGGATCGACAGGTGGATTTGGTGCAGACCTGTTTCACAGATGATGCTCATTCATGGTGGCGAACCATTCGTAGCCGAGTCACCAGTTGGGAGAAGATGAGGAATATTGTTAGGGACAGGTACTATCTTGTCTCGCTGAGGAGGGAGAGATTCCAGGATTTCATTGAAGCGGGATTTGAGGATATCCCGATTGCTGTAGCCATAAAGAAGTTTCAGAAAGAGTTGACCCTACTTGGACCAGCTGCACCTCCGGAAGAGAAGCATGTTTACCTTTTCTCCAGGATATTGAGAGAGAGTACCCGATCATATCTGGCAGGATTCCGCTGTGAGACCTTGTCTGACTATCAGGATAGGGCCTTTGCTTATGAGAGAGATAGGCCAGCTTCGAGGAAAGCAGTTCAGTCTAGTGGGCCAGATAAGCGGCAGAGGACAGGACATGCTGGTAGCAGTGCAACAGTAGCAGGTTATGGTCGAGGACAGACTCGGGGGAGGTCCAGCTACCACTCTACAGTTCAGACTCCCAGTAGAGATCGACAGTGCTTTAACTGTGGTAGCCGCGATCACATTAAGACAGATTGCCAGAGACCACCTACCACTTGCTTCACGTGTGGGAAGCCGGGACACAAAGCTACTTTCTGCCGTCAGGGTAGGGCCCCTTCACAGCAGGGATCTTCTCCTGCCGGTGCTGAGAAGAGTGTACAGAGACCTCCTCAGTACCGAGCACCGATTCAGCAGCAGCAACAGTACCGGGCTCCAGGACATCCTGCTTCATACAGTACGGCACAGGGATCAGGTCGTGGCAGGGGACGTGGTAGTACCACTGACACCAGAGGAGGACCATCAAGAGTGTTCGAGCTGAGGAGCACTGAGCAGCCTACAGCACCTACGACCACAGGTACTATTTGGATCCATGACTTACCTGTGCGAGTTTTATTTGATACGGGTGCTACGCACTCCTTTATATCAGATGCATGCGTAGATAGGTTGTCCTTATCTACCGTAGAGGGTGTACCTTTTGTGGTTGGGTTACCAGATGAGGGTAAGGTTAGAGGATCCCGAGAGATTTATGACTGTCCTATTCATCTGGGAGGCCGGATTTGGTTAGTAAATTTTCTAGTCATGCCCTTAGCACATGAGGACGTGATATTGGGGATAGATTGGATGACTAGACATGGAGCAGTCTTAGATATTGGTAGGAGAACTGTGACTGTCGCCACTGAGGAGGGTCACAGAGTGATATTCTGAGGTTGGGAGCTCGGAAAGTCCGGTACAGTTATCAGCACAGTGAGAGCAGCCAGATTGATAGCACAGGGTTGCGAGGCCTTCTGGTGTTATGCCATGAAGGAGCGCAAGAGCCTGACAGTAGAGGAGATACCGGTTGCATGCGAGTTTGCAGAGGTATTCAGTGACGACTTACCAGGGCTACCTCCACAGAGGAGTGTTGATTTTAGCATTGAGTTGGAGCCGGGCACGAGACCGATCTCGAAGGCCCCGTACCACATGGCCCCGATAGAGCTGCTTGAGCTGAAGAAGCAGTTAGAGGAGTTAGCAAAGAAGGGTTTCATACGCCCTAGTGTTTCTCCCTGGGGCGCACCAGTATTATTTGTGAGGAAGAAGGATGGATCGATGAGGCTGTGTATTGACTACCGGGAGTTGAACAAGGTCACCATCAAGAATAAGTATCCACTGCCTCGCATAGATGATCTGCTGGACCAGGTGCATGGAGCGTCAGTGTTCTCGAGGATAGATTTGAGATCGGGTTATCACCAGCTGAGAGTGAGAGACCAGGACATACCTAAGACGGCATTCCTGACTAGGTATGGCCACTATGAGTTTATAGTGATGCCATTCGGGCTCACTAATGCGCCAACAGTATTTATGGAGTTGATGAATGGGATTTTCATCGACTTCTTAGACCAGTTTGTAGTGGTCTTCATTGACGACATTCTAGTTTACTCTAGAAGTCGAGAGGAGCATGCCGGACACTTGAGGACAGTATTACAGATTCTACAGGATAGCCAGCTATATGCTAGCTATCCAAGTGTGAGTTCTGGATGTCAGAGGTGGCTTCCCTAGGCCATGTAGTGACTGCTGAGGGGATTAAGGTCAACCCGGCGAAGATTGAGTCAGTGTCTTCTTGGCAACCTCCGAAGAATGTTAAGGAGGTTTGCAACTTCCTTGGATTGGCAGGTTATTACCGCCGGTTTGTGGAAGGGTTTTCCCTGATTGCCCGACCACTTACTTGTCTCCTGAGGAAGACTACTCGGTTCGTCTGGTCTGAGCCGTGTCAACAGAGTTTTGAGGAGCTGAAGAGGAGATTGACGTCTGCTCCGATTTTAGCACAGCCTGAGGGTAAAGAGGACTTCGTAGTGTACAGTGACGCATCCAAGCTGGGCTTGGGGTGTGTCTTGATGCAGAGGGGTAAGGTCATAGCGTATGCGTCTCGACAGCTAAAGACGTATGAGGAGAACTACCCCACCCATGAACTGGAGTTGGCTGCGGTAGTACATGCTCTTAAGATCTGGCGTCATTATCTCTATGGAGCGACCTGTCAGATCTTCACAGACCATAAGAGTCTGAAGTACATATTCACTCAGCGGGAGTTGAATAACCGCCAGAGGCGGTGGCTAGAGTTGATCAAGGATTTCGACCTTGAGATTCTCTACCACCCCGGGAAGACGCTTTGAGTCGGAAGACGCCTCGGGAGAAGGCGATAGCCCGGTTGACAGTACAACCACAGTTACAGAGAGACTTAGCTTGGTTGGAGGTAGAGATCCAGTTCCCCGATACAGCTCATCAGTTAGCCACCTTAGAGTTACTTCCTGACCTGTTGGGTGAGATCCGACAGAAGCAGGAGACCTGCCCGACTTTGACCCGGATCCGAGACCGGATGTCACGAGATGAGGCACCTCAGTTCACTATTGGTGCCGATGGAGTGATGAGACGGCAGAATCGTATATGTGTGCCATCAGACAGTGAGTTGAGACAGAGGATACTAGGTGAGGCTCATGCTACCCCTTACTCCGTACATCCAGGAGCGAGTAAGATGTATAAGGACGTGAGACGTTCCTTCTGGTGGGGTGGTTTGAAGCCTGATGTGGCCATGTAGCCCAGTGTGCGACCTGTCAGCAGGTCAAGATTGAGCATCGTAGGTCTGGAGGAGAGCTCCACCCACTTCTAATACCACATTGGAAGTGGGAGGATATATCTATGGATTTTGTTACAGGGTTGAGGCTCAGCAGAGGTTTTGATGCCATTTGGGTAGTTGTAGACCGTCTGACGAAGACCGCACGTTTCATTCCGATTAAGGAAGCGTGGCCGGTAAGTCGTCTAGCTGAGGAGTTCACCAGACACATTGTGAGACTCCATGGAGTACCGAGGACTATCGTCTCCGACAGGGATGAACGTTTTACCTCGAGATTTTGGCAGCAGGTACATACTGCTCTGGGGACGAGTCTCCACTTTACCACTGCCTATCACCCACAGACAGACGGTCAGTCTGAGACGACCATTCAGACCTTAGAGGACATGTTGCGGGCATGTGTACTAGATTGGGGACAGGTATGGTCAGATCATCTCCCACTGGTAGAGTTCTCATATAATAACAGCTGGCACGCGTCTATTGGGATGGCACCTTATGAGGCTTTGTACGGGCGGAGATGTCGTACACCGTTGTGCTGGGATGAGCCTAGCACGGCTGATGGGGTAGTACCAGACCAGATACAGGATGACATCGCCCGGATTGCCTTAGTCCGGAAGCGGATGTTAGCAACTCAGAGTCGTCAGAAGTCCTACGCCGACAAAAGGCGTCGACCTTTGGAGTTTAGAGTAGGTGCACAGGTGTGGTTGAGAGTGTCTCCGACGAGAGGAGTCCGGCGTTTCGGCATTAAAGGGAAGCTAAGTCCCCGATACGTCGGTCCATTTGACATCTTAGAGAGAGTCGGAGAGGTTGCCTACCGATTAGCACTGCCACCGAGATTGGAGGGAGTCCATCCAGTTTTTCACGTATCTCAGTTGAGAGAGTACATACCGGATCCTAGACACGTCATCAGTCATGAGGATCTGATAGTCGAGCCAGACCACACTTTTGTGGAGTATCCAGTAGCCGTCCTAGAGCATAGTACTAGGCCCCTGCGTTCTAAGGAGATACCGATGTTGAGGATCCAGTGGTCTAGACGAGGAGCTGATGAGGCTACCTGGGAGACAGAGGAGAGTACTAGACGTAACTACCCTGAGTTCTTTGCGGAGTTAGCCGCTACCTCAGTACCGACGGGTTAGTACTGAGACGATACTTTATATGATTTTTGTGATTATATGTTTAAGTGATTGTTTATGTTTATGTGCTTAATAGCGTGAGTAGTTAGCATGTCAGGAAGAAGTGAGATAAATTGGAGTGAGATTAGAATATAACTCTTGAGGGGAAATTGTTTGGGTAGATACCTTATTCTAAGTTTCGGGACGAAACTTATTTTTAAGGGGGTACTGATGTAATATCCGGAATTTTTTATTCCGTTTATTTCCGTAACGAACCAGGTTTCGATCAGTTGATCCATATCCGTCTACTTAGTTAGACACATAGTTTCAAAATTCATCATTTTATGTAGCTTTCCTTCACATAAAATGATAGGATCCTAATAAAAATTTATCATTTTATGTAGATTCCCTTCACATAAAATGATAGGATCCTTATAACCAATCCTAAACTATAACATGATCCGTATCCGTCTATTCCGTGCACTCGTTAGTCGGGATCTCGTTTCCGGACTGCAGCTAGCACCGGGCTGCTGCTCCCTTGCGCCAGCCCAGCCCAGCAACGCGTGCTGCTACCTTACCTTCTTCAGCCAGCTTCAGCCCAACGCCAGCTTCAGCCCAGCGCCAGCTTCAACCCAGCTTCAGCCCAGTCGTTGCCAGCAGCGCCAACTCCAGCCCGTTCCTCAGGCCCAACCGGAAGCTAAAGGAGAAGCCAACCCAGCTGTGATGTATCAGTTTCAACGTGTGTATAGATGTAGTGAGAGAGCAGATTCACTTGCCATAAAATGCTCCTAGAATCACGCTGTGTAGCCTCTCACCTTCCTCCCATTTTCACGTCCACATTCACTTACAGAAGCCACACTTTCCCTCCCTGCTCAGCGATTGTGTACCTCTCTTCACGCTTCGGATCCGTCTTTCTCCCTCTCTTCTGTCTATGGGCTGCAACAGCAGCGTCCTCCTTCGTCCTCTCCTGCTGATCGAACACTCCAACAGCAGCGTGCCCTTCTTCACGTCCCAGCCAGTGCAGACTTGGCGCCAGCAAGCGTTCGACCCTCTGCACACAGCTCTTCTGCACAAAACCATTCTGTACGTAACACCCTTGCTCTCTCCTGAACCCGGACGAAGAATCTCTGTCCAGCCAGCAAGGACCCGATCCAGTCTTCTTGCACCGGAATTGCCTCGTGTACACCAGCCAGCGACAAGTACTCAGCCCATACAGTCGTCTGGACGTCAAGCAACTCCACATCTCCTCGAAAGGCTAGACTTCCATCGGCTACAGATCTCCCTCTGCGTAAGCAACCGTCTTGGTTCACCTTTCCGTTTCTACTTCTAATCCTACTCCGGCCTTCCCCTAATCTGTGCAGTTTTCCTAAGTATACAACACTTGTTGCTGTTCCGACTGGGACTCTCATTTAGGATCTACGCCAGACGAGTCTTCGCTGCTGTAGGTGAGTGTCTACGATTGTCTCACCATAGTACCATAACTGAGTAAAATAGAGACTAGGTAGGTACGAAATTGAAGAAGGAATTAAAGACAATGGAGGATACGAGAATCAACATAAAATGGGTTTAGGTACAATATTGTAGGCTCTATATTGTTCAAACTAGAGACCTATAAGTATTCTATAACTACTGTAAGTGAGCTGTAGAAATAGAAGTGAAAAACCTTGATTTTAATTTTAGTTTGTAAGTTGGGAACAAGCACTGTTGCAGACCAATATTAAAGAGTTAGGGAGAAGATCCACCGTTGAAATTTTAATAGATGACAGGTAGATGTATGTAGTTTACCGTATTAAAATTTGAGAAGAAATGAACGGTCGGATTAGAAGTTATAAGCTTCCGAAGTTGGATAGTTAAGCAGTTTTTGTAAACTTTGGATTTTTGGTTAAGTATAGAAATTGTAAGTGTAGTAGCCAACTTTGAGAATTTTTATAAAAATAATGGATGAACAGTTTTGAGAAATTCTTGCTCCTAAGGGTAGATGGAACATCATAGATGATCTAGAGAATTATTTCGGAATTTTTATAAGCTTCTACGAATTTTATATTTGAAACCGAAGTTGGACCTTTACGATCTTTCGGAAAATAGGAAAATAGGAAAAGTGCCAGTTTGTAACCAAACTAAACTTTAGGAGTTAGAATATAACTTTAGAGTCTCAAATAGGAGTTTAGACATGAATTTCGGAAAATTTGGAAGTTTCGGGACCAAGGGTAAAATAGTCATCTTACCATAAATTAGTATTGTAATCAGTTCTGTCCTATTACGATCTTCTATCTTAGAAGTCTTAGACTTCTAATTACGTTGGAGTGTGCTAATGCACTTATCTCCTTTGGCAGGCAACTGAGTTGCTACAGTTTACAGAGCGAGTTTGGTTTACAGAGAATCGAGATTTATAACAGGTAAGTCCTTTGGGCTTACTTAGCTGACTTCCGAATATGAGCATGAATGATGATAGTGGTGTGTGATTGAAATGTTTAGAGTTATAGGTTGTGATAGATATTTACCGACCTATACTTGGCCTAAGAGTAACGGGCGGTGGCATTCTGCTCAGTTAGCTTGAGGGCGCTGAGGGTTTCTTTAGGGACTAGTCCACACTCGGTTTGTAGTGATGCTACCGGCGGAGGTAAGGTAGACCTACACCCAGTTGGATAAGGAACGGAGGCGAGAACTCTTAAGAGTTCTCGTGCCACAACTGTAAAATTGAATAAGATGAATCACCTAAATAATAGATAATAAACGGTTGGGTGCCAGCATGATGTTTGTTTATCATTTTTCTGCGTGTGTTTGTGCCGTTGTTATTCTACTTATATTTGGATAGTTAGCTAACGGTTGTTATGTTGTGTAGACTTACCACAGGTTAGAGCAGATGCCGAGTGATCCGGATGGTAGTGGTCAGCCGGGGTGTCGTACTTTTAGGATGTGCTGCAGTTTCATTATTTGTGGGATTTCCAGTTAGACCTTAGTTCTTTCCTTTCTATTCGTACCTTGTTATCCTGTTTTCCGGCTGTTGGTTGTTCTGGTCACATTCATACATTGTTAAGACTTAATTTATGATTTTCGGTTTTTCCTTATCTGTGCCTTGTTGTAAGATCTTGTTAAGTTGTTGTCAAACTAAGGTCGGGACCCACTGTGCGGTCCTAACCAGTAACTCCCCGAGTTGTAAAATTTGGGGTGTTACAACATGGTATCAGAGATCTAGGTTGGCAACAATGGCACTTGAAATCTTCTAAAAAGGTCATATAAGTAAATAAACAGAACCCAAAAGGGGTCTGAGTTTTCCAAAGAAGATTTTGGTTTTAAAATGCATGCATAGTCGGGTTGGGATAGAAAGTACGGATGACCACCACTACCTCCGCGGATCTCGATATTCTTAGAATTATTATTATAGACTTTTACTGCTTACGATAGATTAGTTAGATTATAACTGTAGTTGCTACTGTTCGTGCAGATGGCACGTACTAGGGCTACACCAGCGACTGGTCGAGGTAGGGGTCGTCCCCCCTTCCCCCAGTCCGACAGGATCGAGTTGATAGCACCCCTGCTGTTAGAGGGCGTGGTCGTGGGGGTAGACCTCCACTAGGGAGAGGTCGAGGACGAGTTCCTCGAGAGGATCCACCTGCAGCAAGCATACCAGAGGCTGTTGTGGAAGAGGTAGCTGAGAGTGTAGGCCCCGAGGTCAGGCATGAGACCGCCGCTAGGTCTGGAGCGCAGGGAGCACGTTCGACTGAGTCAGGACGTGTTTCTATTGGAGCATCTGAGTATAGGGAGTACAGAGCATACGTCGAGCGTATGGAGGAGGCTGCCAGAGTTGAGAGGCTTACCCAGGTACCACCGGTGGTACCGGCTAGGTCAGCTCAGGTGACACAGGGAGTGTCTCAGGTGCCGGCTGTACCTGAGAGGAGAGCTAATGTTGATAGAGCGCCTGCTAGGTCTAGAGCACCGAGACCGGATGAGTGGTTGAAGGCTTTCAACTCTCAGAAGGTTCCCTCATTCAGTGGAGAAATAGGGTTGGAGGTGGAGCACTGGATAGGGAAGATAGAGACTGCTTTAGAGGCAATACGTTGCCCCGAGGATCGACAGGTGGATTTGGTGCAGACCTGTTTCACAGATGATGCTCATTCATGGTGGCGAACCATTCGTAGCCGAGTCACCAGTTGGGAGAAGATGAGGAATATTGTTAGGGACAGGTACTGTCTTGTCTCGCAGAGGAGGGAGAGATTCCAGGATTTCATTGAAGCGGGATTTGAGGATATCCCGATTGCTGTAGCCATAAAGAAGTTTCAGAAAGAGTTGACCCTACTTGGACCAGCTGCACCTCCGGAAGAGAAGCATGTTTACCTTTTCTCCAGGATATTGAGAGAGAGTACCCGATCATATCTGGCAGGATTCCGCTGTGAGACCTTGTCTGACTACCAGGATAGGGCCTCTGCTTATGAGAGAGATAGGCCAGCTTCGAGGAAAGCAGTTCAGTCTAGTGGGCCAGATAAGCGGCAGAGGACAGGACATGCCGGTAGCAGTGCAACAGTAGCAGGTTATGGTCGAGGACAGACTCGGGGGAGGTCCAGCTACCACTCTACAGTTCAGACTCCCAGTAGAGATCGACAGTGCTTTAACTGTGGTAGCCGCGATCACATTAAGACAGATTGCCAGAGACCACCTACCACTTGCTTCACGTGTGGGAAGCCGGGACACAAAGCTACTTTCTGCCGTCAGGGTAGGGCCCCTTCACAGCAGGGATCTTCTCCTGCCGGTGCTGAGAAGAGTGTACAGAGACCTCCTCAGTACCGAGCACCGATTCAGCAGCAGCAACAGTACCGGGCTCCAGGACATCCTGCTTCATACAGTACGGCACAGGGATTAGGTCGTGGCAGGGGACGTGGTAGTACCACTGACACCAGAGGAGGACCATCAAGAGTGTTCGAGCTGAGGAGCACTGAGCAGCCTACAGCACCTACGACCACAGGTACTATTTGGATCCATGACTTACCTGTGCGAGTTTTATTTGATACGGGTGCTACGCACTCCTTTATATCAGATGCATGCGTAGATAGGTTGTCCTTAGCTACCGTAGAGGGTGTACCTTTTGTGGTTGGGTTACCAGATGAGGGTAAGGTTAGAGGATCCCGAGAGATTTATGACTGTCCTATTCATCTGGGAGGCCGGATTTGGTTAGTAAATTTTCTAGTCATGCCCTTAGCACATGAGGACGTGATATTGGGGATAGATTGGATGACTAGACATGGAGCAGTCTTAGATATTGGTAGGAGAACTGTGACTGTCGCCACTGAGGAGGGTCACAGAGTGATATTCCGAGGTTGGGAGCTCGGAAAGTCCGGTACAGTTATCAGCGCAGTGAGAGCAGCCAGATTGATAGCACAGGGTTGCGAGGCCTTCTGGTGTTATGCCATGAAGGAGCGCAAGAGCCTGACAGTAGAGGAGATACCGGTTGCATGCGAGTTTGCAGAGGTATTCAGTGACGACTTACCAGGGCTACCTCCACAGAGGAGTGTTGATTTTAGCATTGAGTTAGAGCCGGGCACGAGACCGATCTCGAAGGCCCCGTACCGCATGGCCCCGATAGAGCTGCTTGAGCTGAAGAAGCAGTTAGAGGAGTTAGCAAAGAAGGGTTTCATACGCCCTAGTGTTTCTCCCTGGGGCGCACCAGTATTATTTGTGAGGAAGAAGGATGGATCGATGAGGCTGTGTATTGACTACCGGGAGTTGAACAAGGTCACCATCAAGAATAAGTATCCACTGCCTCGCATAGATGATCTGCTGGACCAGCTGCATGGAGCGTCAGTGTTCTCGAGGATAGATTTGAGATCGGGTTATCACCAGCTGAGAGTGAGAGACCAGGACATACCTAAGACGGCATTCCGGACTAGGTATGGCCACTATGAGTTTGTAGTGATGCCATTCGGGCTCACTAATGCGCCAACAGTATTTATGGAGTTGATGAATGGGATTTTCATCGACTTCTTAGACCAGTTTGTAGTGGTCTTCATTGACGACATTCTAGTTTACTCTAGAAGTCGAGAGGAGCATGCCGGACACTTGAGGACAGTATTACAGATTCTACAGGATAGCCAGCTATATGCTAGCTATCCAAGTGTGAGTTCTGGATGTCAGAGGTGGCTTCCCTAGGCCATGTAGTGACTGCTGAGGGGATTAAGGTCAACCCGGCGAAGATTGAGTCAGTGTCTTCTTGGCAACCTCCGAAGAATGTTAAGGAGGTTTGCAACTTCCTTGGATTGGCAGGTTATTACCGCCGGTTTGTGGAAGGGTTTTCCCTGATTGCCCGACCACTTACTTGTCTCCTGAGGAAGACTACTCGGTTCGTCTGGTCTGAGCCGTGTCAACAGAGTTTTGAGGAGCTGAAGA
The DNA here is from genome assembly GCA_033239125.1 of Fagopyrum homotropicum. NCBI lineage: Eukaryota > Viridiplantae > Streptophyta > Magnoliopsida > Caryophyllales > Polygonaceae > Fagopyrum > Fagopyrum homotropicum. The sequence continues at coordinate 70,762,443 of BSWB01000005.1, forward strand.
GGAGATTGACGTCTGCTCCGATTTTAGCACAGCCTGAGGGTAAAGAGGACTTCGTAGTGTACAGTGACGCATCCAAGCTGGGCTTGGGGTGTGTCTTGATGCAGAGGGGTAAGGTCATAGCGTATGCGTCTCGACAGCTAAAGACGTATGAGGAGAACTACCCCACCCATGAACTGGAGTTGGCTGCGGTAGTACATGCTCTTAAGATCTGGCGTCATTATCTCTATGGAGCGACCTGTCAGATCTTCACAGACCATAAGAGTCTGAAGTACATATTCACTCAGCGGGAGTTGAATAACCGCCAGAGGCGGTGGCTAGAGTTGATCAAGGATTTCGACCTTGAGATTCTCTACCACCCCGGGAAGACGCTTTGAGTCGGAAGACGCCTCGGGAGAAGGCGATAGCCCGGTTGACAGTACAACCACAGTTACAGAGAGACTTAGCTTGGTTGGAGGTAGAGATCCAGTTCCCCGATACAGCTCATCAGTTAGCCACCTTAGAGTTACTTCCTGACCTGTTGGGTGAGATCCGACAGAAGCAGGAGACCTGCCCGACTTTGACCCGGATCCGAGACCGGATGTCACGAGATGAGGCACCTCAGTTCACTATTGGTGCCGATGGAGTGATGAGACGGCAGAATCGTATATGTGTGCCATCAGACAGTGAGTTGAGACAGAGGATACTAGGTGAGGCTCATGCTACCCCTTACTCCGTACATCCAGGAGCGAGTAAGATGTATAAGGACGTGAGACGTTCCTTCTGGTGGGGTGGTTTGAAGCCTGATGTGGCCATGTAGCCCAGTGTGCGACCTGTCAGCAGGTCAAGATTGAGCATCGTAGGTCCGGAGGAGAGCTCCACCCACTTCTAATACCACATTGGAAGTGGGAGGATATATCTATGGATTTTGTTACAGGGTTGAGGCTCAGCAGAGGTTTTGATGCCATTTGGGTAGTTGTAGACCGTCTGACGAAGACCGCACGTTTCATTCCGATTAAGGAAGCGTGGCCGGTAAGTCGTCTAGCTGAGGAGTTCACCAGACACATTGTGAGACTCCATGGAGTACCGAGGACTATCGTCTCCGACAGGGATGAACGTTTTACCTCGAGATTTTGGCAGCAGGTACATACTGCTCTGGGGACGAGTCTCCACTTTACCACTGCCTATCACCCACAGACAGACGGTCAGTCTGAGACGACCATTCAGACCTTAAAGGACATGTTGCGGGCATGTGTACTAGATTGGGGACAGGTATGGTCAGATCATCTCCCACTGGTAGAGTTCTCATATAATAACAGCTGGCACGCGTCTATTGGGATGGCACCTTATGAGGCTTTGTACGGGCGGAGATGTCGTACACCGTTGTGCTGGGATGAGCCTAGCACGGCTGATGGGGTAGTACCAGACCAGATACAGGATGACATCGCCCGGATTGCCTTAGTCCGGAAGCGGATGTTAGCAACTCAGAGTCGTCAGAAGTCCTACGCCGACAAAAGGCGTCGACCTTTGGAGTTTAGAGTAGGTGCACAGGTGTGGTTGAGAGTGTCTCCGACGAGAGGAGTCCGGCGTTTCGGCATTAAAGGGAAGCTAAGTCCCCGATACGTCGGTCCATTTGACATCTTAGAGAGAGTCGGAGAGGTTGCCTACCGATTAGCACTGCCACCGAGATTGGAGGGAGTCCATCCAGTTTTTCACGTATCTCAGTTGAGAGAGTACATACCGGATCCTAGACACGTCATCAGTCATGAGGATCTGATAGTCGAGCCAGACCACACTTTTGTGGAGTATCCAGTAGCCGTCCTAGAGCATAGTACTAGGCCCCTGCGTTCTAAGGAGATACCGATGTTGAGGATCCAGTGGTCTAGACGAGGAGCTGATGAGGCTACCTGGGAGACAGAGGAGAGTACTAGACGTAACTACCCTGAGTTCTTTGCGGAGTTAGCCGCTACCTCAGTACCGACGGGTTAGTACTGAGACGATACTTTATATGATTTTTGTGATTATATGTTTAAGTGATTGTTTATGTTTATGTGCTTAATAGCGTGAGTAGTTAGCATGTCAGGAAGAAGTGAGATAAATTGGAGTGAGATTAGAATATAACTCTTGAGGGGAAATTGTTTGGGTAGATACCTTATTCTAAGTTTCGGGACGAAACTTATTTTTAAGGGGGCACTGATGTAATATCCGGAATTTTTATTCCGTTTATTTCCGTAACGAACCGTGTTTCGATCAGTTGATCCATATCCGTTTACTTAGTTAGACACATAGTTTCAAAATTCATCATTTTATGTAGCTTTCCTTCACATAAAATGATAGGATCCTAATAAAAATTTATCATTTTATGTAGATTCCCTTCACATAAAATGATAGGATCCTTATAACCAATCCTAAACTATAACATGATCCGTATCCGTCTATTCCGTGCACTCGTTAGTCGGGATCTCGTTTCCGGACTGCAGCTAGCACCGGGCTGCTGCTCCCTTGCGCCAGCCCAGCAACGCGTGCTGCTACCTTACCTTCTTCAGCCAGCTTCAGCCCAACGCCAGCTTCAGCCCAGCGCCAGCTTCAACCCAGCTTCAGCCCAGTCGTTGCCAGCAGCGCCAACTCCAGCCCGTTCCTCAGGCCCAACCGGAAGCTAAAAGAGAAGCCAACCCAGCTGTGATGTATCAGTTTCAACGTGTGTATAGATGTAGTGAGAGAGCAGATTCACTTGCCATAAAACGCTCCTAGAATCACGCTGTGCAGCCTCTCACCTTCCTCCCATTTTCACGTCCACATTCACTTACAGAAGCCACACTTTCCCTCCCTGCTCAGCGACTGTGTACCTCTCTTCACGCTTCGGATCCGTCTTTCTCCCTCTCTTCTGTCTACGGGCTGCAACAGCAGCAGCGTCCTCCTTCGTCCTCTCCTGCTGATCGAACACTCCAACAGCAGCGTGCCCTTCTTCACGTCCCAGCCAGTGCAGACTTGGCGCTAGCAAGCGTTCGACCCTCTACACACAGCTCTTCTGCACAAAACCATTCTGTACGTAACGCCCTTGCTCTCTCCTGAACCCGGACGAAGAATCTCTGTCCAGCCAGCAAGGACCCGATCCAGTCTTCTTGCACCGAAATTGCCTCGTGTACACCAGCCAACGACAAGTACTCAGCCCATACAGTCGTCTGGACGTCAAGCAACTCCACATCTCCTCGAAAGGCTAGACTTCCATCGGCTACAGATCTCCCTCTGCGTAAGCAACCGTCTTGGTTCACCTTTCCGTTTCTACTTCTAATCCTACTCCGGCCTTCCCCTAATCTGTGCAGTTTTCCTAAGTATACAACACTTGTTGCTGTTCCAACTGGGACTCTCATTTAGGATCTACGCCAGACGAGTCTTCGCTGCTGTAGGTGAGTGTCTACGATTGTCTCACCATAGTACCATAACTGAGTAAAATAGAGACTAGGTAGGTACGAAATTGAAGAAGGAATTAAAGACAATGGAGGATACGAGAATCAACATAAAATGGGTTTAGGTACAATATTGTAGGCTCTATATTGTTCAAACTAGAGACCTATAAGTATTCTATAACTGCTGTAAGTGAGCTGTAGAAATAGAAGTGAAAAACCTTGATTTTAATTTTAGTTTGTAAGTTGGGAACAAGCACTGTTGCAGACCAATGTTAAAGAGTTAGGGAGAAGATCCACCGTTGAAATTTTAATAGATGACAGGTAGATGTATGTAGTTTACCGTATTAAAATTTGAGAAGAAATGAACGGTCGGATTAGAAGTTATAAGCTTCCGAAGTTGGATAGTTAAGCAGTTTTTGTAAACTTTGGATTTTTGGTTAAGTATAGAAATTGTAAGTGTAGTAGCCAACTTTGAGAATTTTTATAAAAATAATGGATGAACAGTTTTGAGAAATTCTTGCTCCTAAGGGTAGATGGAACATAATAGATGATCTAGAGAATTATTTCGGAATTTTTATAAGCTTCTACGAATTTTATATTTGAAATCGAAGGCGTCGACCTTTACGATCTTTCGAAAAATAGGAAAATAGGAAAAGTGCCAGTTTGTAACCAAACTAAACTTTAGGAGTTAGAATATAACTTTAGAGTCTCAAATAGGAGTTTAGACATGAATTTCGGAAAATTTGGAAGTTTCGGGACCAAGGGTAAAATAGTCATCTTACCATAAATTAGTACTGTAATCAGTTCTGTCCTATTACGATCTTCTATCTTAGAAGTCTTAGACTTCTAATTACGTTGGAGTGTGCTAATGCACTTATCTCCTTTGGCAGGCAACTGAGTTGCTACAGTTTACAGAGCGAGTTTGGTTTACAAAGAATCGAGATTTATAACAGGTAAGTCCTTTGGGCTTTCTTAGCTGACTTCCGAATATGAGCATGAATGATGATAGTGGTGTGTGATTGAAATGTTTAGAGTTATAGGTTGTGATAGATATTTACCGACCTATACTTGGCCTAAGAGTAACGGGCGGTGGCATTCTACTCAGTTAGCTTGAGGGCGCTGAGGGTTTCTTTAGGGACTAGTCCACACTCGGTTTGTAGTGATGCTACCGGCGGAGGTAAGCTAGACCTACACCCAGTTGGATAAGGAACGGAGGCGAGAACTCTTAAGAGTTCTCGTGCCACAACTGTAAAATTGAATAAGATGAATCACCTAAATAATAGATAATAAACGGTTGGGTGCCAGCATGATGTTTGTTTATCATTTTTCTGCGTGTGTTTATGCTGTTGTTATTCTACTTATATTTGGATAGTTAGCTAACGGTTGTTATGTTGTGTAGACTTACCACAGGTTAGAGCAGATGCCGAGTGATCCGGATGGTAGTGGTCAACCGGGGTGTCGTACTTTTAGGATGTGATGCAGTTTCATTATTTGTGGGATTTCCAGTTAGACCTTAGTTCTTTCCTTTCTATTCGTACCTTGTTATCTTTTTTTCCGGCTGTTGGTTTTTCTGGTCACATTCATACATTGTTAAGACTTAATTTATGATTTCCGGTTTTTCCTTATCTGTGCCTTGTTGTAAGATCTTGTTAAGTTGTTGTCAAACTAAGGTCGGGACCCACTGTGCGGTCCTAACCAGTAACTCCCCGAGTTGTAAAATTTGGGGTGTTACACGATGCGCTGACACAACTCGGAGAAGAAGATCCGGTGCTGTACAATAACACCGGGAATGAAAGAGATATGAGTGGAGATGAGAATGGTGAGGGTTGAGGAAACAACAAGGTGAGCAATTGTGAAGGGGTGTGAGGGGGTGTCCAAGGGTCGGTTAGACTAGCAGGGGCTAGGCACGCAACAGAACAAGCTAGGGGTGTAGCTGGGTGGCCAATATGGGCAAGCAACAGGAGGTATAGCTGGGCGGCACAAGGAAACAAGGGAAACAAGGAAAAAGAAAAAAAATAAATAAAATGAGGAAGGATATACTCATCAAAATTAATCGGAACGAACTTTCCGAATCGAAAAGTATTTCCGAACTTTTACAAAAATAAAATACGGTAAATAATTATATGGATCAAATATCTAGGTAAATCCGCAAATTATACTTTACGACATAGATATCAATCTCGTAAATAAATAACGAGATCTAAAATAATAATTAAAATACCATTAATATATTAATAGATACATATACTCGTAAAAATTAAATTTTACTACTTAAAATACTCGTTAAACATACCCAAGGTATTAAAAATATCGATAACATCCGGAAAGATAAATAACGTAGATGCGCCTAAAAATTGGGGCGGTACATCAGATCCCCTAAAAACAAGTTTCGTCCCAAAACTTGCCACACACCGAACTTCTCGGATCCTAAGGCCGAGGTATAAACTCACAACTAGGAAGGCTTAGACCTTCTAATCTATATACACAAACTGCTCAAACCACCATCGCAATACATTTATCAAGTCATATAACACACTCCCGTACATGACACAACTACACATATAATCACATATGCACATAACTCAACCAAGGGGAGAACTAGGTCTAACCCGTTGATTCTATCGATGCTTCTAGATCCGCGTAAAACATAGCTAAATATACTACCCTCCATCTTCCAGTTAGCCTCATCGGTTCCTCGTTTGCCACTAGATCCTCATGACTGACAACATGTCTCGAGTCATGTATGTACTCCCTCGATTGATATACATGAAAAACCGAGTGAACACCCTCTACTCTTAGTGGTAACACCCACTTGTAAGTCACTTCTCCAACTCGCGCTAAGATCTAAAAAATGTCCGATATATCGGAAATTCAACTTCCTTCTCGGTTCTTTCTGAATGCAGCATTTCCATTTTGTTTCTCTTTGGTTGCCTCTAACACTAAAGGTCAAACTTTATAATTGGTCCCGCTAAACCAAACTTTGATGTTACATTTTCTCAATCTTGGTGCAAGTTCCAAGCAACGAAGGAAGTACTTTACTTCACACTGATTCTACTAGCAAGACACGTATGCTATTACTTTTATCTCGTTCCTCAATACTCATTCGAGACCTTGTCTTTGAGAATCACTCGTACACTTCAAACTCATCCCACCTCGAGGCAAATTCAAAACAGTTGCACCACTGAATCTCCTCTTAAATCTCAACATCTCCATGGTCCATTTTCGTCTCATGTATGTACTCCCTCATGACTGACAACATGTCTCGAGTCATGCATGTACTCCCTCGATTGATATACATGAAAAACCGAGTGAACACCCTCTACTCTTAGTGGTAACACCCACTTGTAAGTCACTTCTCCAACTCGCGCTAAGATCTAAAAAATGTCCGATATATCGGAAATTCAACTTCCTTCTCGGGTCTTTCTCAATGCAGCATTTCCATTTTGTTTCTCTTTGGTTGCCTCTAACACTGAAGGTCAAACTTTATAATTGGTCCCGCTAAACCAAACTTTGATGTTACATTTTCTCAATCTTGATGCAAGTTCCAAGCAACGAAGGAAGTACTTTACTTCACACTGATTCTACTAGCAAGACACGTATGCTATTACTTTTATCTCGTTCCTCAATACTCAATCGCGACCTTGTCTTTGAGAATCACTCGTACACTTCAAACCCATCCCACCTCGAGGCAAATTCAAAACAGTTGCACCACTGAATCTCCTCTTAAATCTCAACATCTCCATGGTCCATTTTCGTCTCACTCAAACTTCATTGTCTTCCAAAGTAGGTTAGCCATAAATGGTTACTTTGAAGAATCTCTCCGCAAATCCGGTAACGACCGGCACATCCAAGAAAACTTTTAACTTCTTTCACACCCTTCGAGGGTTGTCATCCTAAAATAACTCCTCATACAACTTCTCTATTCTTCAAGAGTAGGCCCAGAATATCTTATCCGGGGCATCAATAAGCCCATAGGGAAAACTTGAACTCGTAGTGACTCTGGTTGGTCCAAAATGCCGTATTTACAATATTTGAGTCTCAAATTCTCAAACGGTGACAATAAAATCTTAACTTAATCTTAGAAGAGACCACCGACCCTTGCAGCTGATCGAGTAGATCTCCCATTCGTTGTAAGGGATACTTGTCCTTCATTGTCATCTTGCTCAACTTATAGTAATCGATGTACAAACGGAGATAACTGTCTATCTCTTCGCAAACTGGTGTCCTCTATAACAACTTCAAATCAAGAATTTAAGATATATCTCATCAGGAACTTCAAATCAAGAGTTCAAGATATATTCTAACGTGAACTTCAAATCAAGATTTCAAGATATACTTACAATATGAACTTCAAATCAAGAGTTCAAGATATACTTCTAATCATGAACTTCAAATCAAGAGTTCAAGATACACTTCCAACATGAACTTCAAATCAACTTAATTGTGGAATCCACCTTCCGATGCATTGTAATCCTTTCTATCTCGGGTTCCAGCCTTTCTCCTCCCATCACATATCGTAAGATATCGACACAATATTGTCTTAACATTTGTCAAGCGGTCCACCCCGATCTGTTGAGGTGGCATTCATCGAACACGTGGTTTAATACTTCTTTAGCTGCAATGTTCACCGTCCTCTTTTAAAGATCCTTCATCTCCGGAACTCGGGAGACTTGGTCTAATAATATTTTTAAGGTTTCACACTTATGTGAAGTCATGAAGGTCCTAGCTGCAGGACTTAATCACGACTTACAATATATTAGTATACCTTCTTCGTATTCTACCATAACTTGCATCATTCCTTCGAGTAGGTGTAGAACTTACTCCCTTTTCTTATGTAACGTCCAATCGACCGTAGCAATCTTTCTTATGTTTCTCGTACCTCTCATGTCGACATCAAACTTCAAAACTTTGGTCTTCTCTTAATTTTGTTGGTCACCTTGTGCATCTCTTGGTATCCCTTGAACAACTTCACAACTGTAACAAAATGCCCCGTGGAGAACGCTAGGCAATTTTTTCCAACCACAATCAATGAAAGATTCACTCTTAACTTCACCAAGCACCAACATCATAAACTCTAAACTCGTAACGTTGCCCTTATCTAGGTTCCTCGTTTCACGTTATAATTACTATGGCTTTTCCATGTGAGTCACGAAACTTGACTTAGCTTTTGCTCGCGAAAACATGGCATCCGTTACCTTAGAACAACAAATCATACCTCCCTTTATATATATTCCCCCTTTACGCACAATAACTATAGAGCCTCACTTTCCTCCCGCTCCTCTAATCCTTTCACTCTTATAAAAACTTAACAGTTCTTATACGTGTCGTTCCTCCATAAGGCATCCCCATGACATGAGAAGGTCGCACCATATCGTTACAATCTTTCCCCCCAAGGACGTTACCCCCACTTGCTGAAATCGATAAAATGCTACTTGATTAAGATAATTGCACTTCCCTTGATATACTTCTTTATTGTCGTCATTCAACCACCACGAATATTCCAAGTTCTTGTTACCCTTCTTCATGATCCCACACCTGGATTTCTCTCCCCATCTACACACATCGATAGACAACCCGCACGTGTGCGTTCTCAGTTGTCACCGATTAACTTGTATACGACCTTCTCCAAAGTTAACGACTTACCATTCTACTACACTTCCATGTTCCCACTCTTATGAAGGTTGTTCGCTCCAAAAGGTGTGTGTAAGCTTTAATATTTATACCAAGAATAGTTGCAAATAGCGAGCCCGCAGTGTACAGATCGATTGTAATAAAAACAAGAATTCCAGGGTCGAACACAGGGACTATGGTGAACCAAAGATCGGTAATTCAGGTTGTCAAATAACAAGCACGCAACAAGCAATGATATCAAAGATGATGTAAAAGTCAGATAAAGGGAATGCGGATTCTAGAGATTAAAGCATCCAGTTGTGGTTCCGACTCAAGATCTCAAAAGATAATGTGGACAAAGCTGAGGTTTGCAAAGGGAAGGTGTTTCTAAGGTGGGAATAGATCACCGGGTAAGTCTCACTACTCACTATCCCAAACCAAAGATCCTCTAACCGGGTAAGTCTCAAGGTACTAAGGAAAGAAACTATAATCTCAAACCATCACACCACCCAAGAGGATAGAATCAACCTTTACCGGGTAAGTCTCACGCTAACTCTCAAAGATGGGATGAAGGCATACTCAAACCCCAATAAAGGATAAACCTTTATTACCTACACTCATGATCTTGGGTACACAAACAAATGAATCACCGGGTAAGCCTCATCCTAGGCTTGCGTTGAACCAGGAAAGGTATAACAAGAATAGGATTTGGCAAACTGAAACCTCAACTCAGATAAGGAATCAAGAAAGGGCTCACCTCATTCAATAATATCCCATCCCGGCCGAGATGTTGTATGACGAGCCGAGGTGTTCGTCGGTTAAGGTAAAGGCTCGAGCTTTCAGGGTCCACTGGGATAAAGGATCATTCTATCATCGTCTTTCCCACAACTTTCAGCCAATCACCCTAGAATCGCATAAAGAACTTAGCCAAAAATCATCATGATAACAATAATCAAATTTATAAGAAAGGAATCAAATTTCAAACAAGAAAACCTTAACACAAAGGTCTCAATAACTGAATGAATCAAACAAACAACAATCAGCGTTCCTCAATCACAAATTAGAAAAGACAACAAAACCAAACCAACCAAGAAAATCTTACAAAACTTCCTTCAAAGCCAACTTCAAACTAGATTCCTTCCTTCCTTGATCTTCAACCTTCAAAACTTCCTTCAACTTTGGAGAACTATGCTCCTCTGATCCGGAATTTCCGAGATAGTTGAATTCCAGAAAATCAGCCCATATATATAGGAGAATTATCTTCCAAAGATAAAATATCTTAAAAAGAAAATTTCCTTAAAATATATCTCCATATCTTCCAAAATATATCAGCCAATAAATATTCTTCCTTAGAGAGTATCTGCTTCCTGTCTAGAGGACGCAAAAACAAAACGAAGCAAACTATCTAAAATTAAGCTAGAAAAGGGAAAAGAAAGCAAAACCTTGGGTTGCCTCCCAAGAAGCGCTTGGTTTAAGGTCGCTAGTTGGACTGTACATCATCCTCAAACAAGGTATAATGGTGCAATCTCCTCAGCCAGGACTTCCGGTCGGTACTTCTTTAGCCTATGACCGTTGACCTTAAAGCTTCCGCTAGACTCGCCCCATATTTCAACTGTACCATAGGGAAAAACAGTTTTCACAACGTAAGGTCCTGTCTATCTAGATTTCAACTTACCTGCAAAGAGGCGGAGATGGGAGTTGAAGAGTAGAGAAAGATCTCCTTCTCTGAGCTCCTTAGGAATGATATGCTTGTCATGCCATCTCTTCGTTCTTTCCTTGCAAATCTTGACATTTTCATAGGCGTTTAAATGCAACTCCTCCAGCTCATTAATATCTAAAATTCTCTTCTCTCCGGCTTCCTTGATGTCGAAATTCAACCACTTGATTGCTCAATATGCCTTGTGCTCCAACTCAACGGGTAGATGAAAAGACTTCCCATATACCAAATTGTAAGGGGTGGTACCAATGGGAGTCTTGAATGCGGTCCTATAAGCCCAAAGAGCATCATCCAACTTCATGGATCAATCCTTCCTTGTCCTTGAAACGGTCTTCTCCAAAATTGCCTTGATTTCTCTATTTGAGATCTCCACCTATCCACTAGTTTGAGGGTGATAAGGGGTTGCTACCTTATGGTTTATCCTATACTTCGACAAGAGTGCCGTGAACTTCCAGTTGATGAAATGTCTCCCTCCATTGCTGATGATGATGCGCGGTGTCCCAAAACGTGGAAAGATAGTTCTATTGAAGAACTTCACAACCACCATGGCGTCATTAGTGGGAGAGACAATGACTTCCACTCATCTAGAAACGTAATCAACAGCTATGAGGATGTAGAGGTTCCCCCCGGATGATGGGAAAGGTCCCATGAAATAGAATCCCCATACATCAAAAATCTTAACTTTCTGAATATTGTTGAGTGACATCTCGTTCCTTCTTGACAAGTTTCATGTTCTTTGGCATGCATCACAAGAGACAATAAACGCTTGCACATCCTTAAATAATGTAGGCCAAAATAAACCAGAACACAATACCTTAGCGCACGTTTTGTGAGCGCTAGCATGTCCTCCATAATGAAGCGAGTGGCAATGCCGTATGACACTAGCAGCTTCACCCTCTGGAATGCATAATCGAAGCATCCCATCCGGACCTCTCTTGAATGGTAGAGATTCGTTCCAGTAGTAATGGCGTACATCCTTGAAGAATTTCTTCCCTTGAGCGTACATCAATCCGGGCGGTATTTCCTGACAAACAAGGTAATTGACAATATCAACATACCAAGGCTCTTTACCATCACAAACTTGGCGAAGCCAGTGCTCCACCAACTGTAAGTGACCCTCAAAAAATGAGTAAGAAAGTTTGTCGTCCTCAGTTGATAACATCTCGCCTGCTATCTCGATCGGGATCCGAGGTGGGTGACCGAAATATTCTTCAGATAAGAACACCTCGCTTGGTCCAAAAAGTGCCTCAGTCGAGGTACTGGAACTGGAACCAAAACCTAACGTGCTTTTCTTCTCCTGAATCAGTTTATCAAATCTAGCTCTTGGATCTGCTTCCAATGCTTTCAAGCTTCGCACAACTGCATCACACAAGGCATCTATACCTTCCTCCATTAAACTAAAACTAAGAACTTTTTCAAGAGGATATTTAATAAGGATAGATCCCCAATTCTCTAGATTCTTCTTCATCATAAATGTTGAAGATGTCATCTTCTAGCGGCTCTCCCTTTACTGCAGCAAGCAATGCAAACTCCACATGATCTCCACCAATGTTGAATTTTAACTTGGCGTTCTTACAATCAACGTTGCAACCCGAAGTTGCTGGAAATGGCCTCCCAAGAATGATAGGAATGGGATAATCTGCGGGAATGTCAAGTATAACAAAGTCTATAGGTATGTAGAAGTTACCTAACTTGACGGGAACGTCCTCCAAAACACCAACGGGACGGGTAATGAAACGATCCGCCATGTATAACGTTATTTTCATGGGCTTGGGATCTCCAAGTCCGACTCTCTCACAAAGCTCCAGCGGAATGATGCTCACGCTGGCTCCTAGATCACATAATGCATCATAAGTCACATCCCCAACTTGGATGAGAATGCAAAATGAACCGGGCTCTATTAATTTAGGTGGAATCTTCTCCTTCATGATTTGAATGAGCTCCGAAGATCTAGATGTCATCCTTACTTCACCAAAATCCTCCAACTTTCTCTTCCTTGATAAGATTTCTTTCAGAAACTTCCCATAGGCGGGCATCCCTAGAATGGCATTAATGAAAGGGATGTTAATATGTAGCTTATTCATAAGGTCTAGAAACTTACCAAAGTGCTTGTCTAGATGTGCCCGTGCCCTTGACTGAGGGAACATGAGTGGTTTATAAGCAGGAGGTGGAACATTAACTTCAGATTTATCTTTCTCTTTCTCGGGCTCCATCTCGGTTGGCACCTCGACCGAGGTATTCCTCGTCTGATCCTGGTCGAGGTGTTCCTCATCTGGTCGGGGCTCGACCGAGGTACTGGATTTGCAGTCTTCAATCCATTGCGTGTTGTGATGTCCATAATATGTCCCTTAGGGTTGCTCTCTGTTCTTGCTTGGAGCTTGGCGCTTCATTCGCCTTGTTGAAAAATTGTTGCTCTAAGGCTTTTTGTGCCTTTGAAAATGAATTCATAGACGTCTCCATAGCGTTAAGCTTGATCAAAATTGCTTCCAACACAGCATCTGGTTTTTTTGGTGGATGGGACGAACTTGATGCAGGCTCCTGGCTTCTCAATGGAGTAGAAGAAGAAGAGGGAGGATTAAGAGCATTTTCAGCATGAGAATAAGGGTTATCGGAATTTTGTTGATTAGATCTCCAATTGTTGTTGTTGGAGTTTCTATTGTTGTTGTAGTTGCTGTTTTGCGGCCCCTAATAGTTGTTTCTTCCTTGGTATCCACCATCTTGCTCCTTCTTCGTTTGAGCTACTAAAAGCTCCTTCAATGCTTTCACTTCATTGCTAAGCGAGGTGAGTTGAGCTCCATTTGATGTGTCTTGGAAGCTAACTCTCCTTGCTCCGTCTTCAACTCTTTGATGGGAGTACTTCTCCATGTGTAAAGCTTGCTTTTTGATGTAATCCCAAGCTTCATCTATCGGCAAATCCATGAAAGTGCCGGCGGAAAGTAATTGGAGCTTGAATTGAGTATCTCCATCCAAACCCTTGAAATATATTTTCAGCAACTCGATCTTTGGAATCCCAAGATGTGGGCAATCCAATAAAAGGTCCTTGAATCTCTCTCATGACTTGGACAAACTCTCTTTGTCCTTCATAATAAAAGCATTAATCTTGCCCTTCAATTCAACGGTCTTAGAAGGGGAAAGAACTTAGTAAGAAACTCCGTCGTCATCTCTTCCCAAGTGTTGATTTTTCCAGCCGGAAGAGATTGATACCAAGCAAGCGCCTGGTCTTTCAAAGAGAAGTAGAAAGGCCTCACCTTGTAGTTGTTATCCTCCACTCTTGAAGTTCTCAAAGTCTCCATCAGAATCTCATAATTTTGCAAGTGCTGATGTGGAGACTCTCTCTCCAAACCTCCAAATTGACATTGTTGAATCATGGTTAGAACTTGAGGTCTAAGTTCATAATCATGCTCACCTGGATCTCGTAGGTTTACTCCTGGACGCCTGACTTGCTGATTGGGGTCCATCCTCTGATCTAGGGTTCGTGGAACTCCAGCAAAAAGAACATCTCGGCCTGGCATCCGAGGTGATGGGTGTATCTCGGCCGGGGCAACTAGGACTGGGTGTTGCCTCGGTCGAGCATCTGGGATCGGTCGAGGTAGAAACTGAGCCCTTAGAGCGGCCATATCAACTTCAATTCCTTCAGTTCTTGCACGAGTCTCGTCTCTCTCTCGCTGCAGTTCTTCTTTACTAAGGCGCAGCTGTTCCAATGCCTCCTTCAATTCGGCTTCAAGAAAACGATTGTCTTGATCGGCCATCTTAGCTGCTTTTAATCTTCTCTTGTAGGTCTTTTCTGGTTTGGGATCGTAAGGAACGATTTCCTTTCCAACACGAGTTCTTCACATAAACCTAAGGAAAGATCCTGCGAAATCACTCAAGTAAAGTTGTCAAAAGCAACAAGGGCTATAGCCCCGAAAGACAACCGAAACCGAACTTGGTCTTTACCAAGTCTCCGACAATGGTGCCAAAAACTTGTTCGCTCCAAAAGGTGTGTGCAACCTTTAATATTTATACCAAAAATAATTGCAAATAGCGAACCCGCAGTGTACGGATCGATCGTAATAAATGCAAGAATTCTAGGGTCGAACACAAGGACTATAGTGAAACAAAGATCGGTAATTCATGTTGTCAAATAACAAACACGCAACAAGCAATGATATCAAAGATGATGTAAGAGTCAAATAAAGGGAATGCGGATTGTAGAGATTAAAGCATCCAGTTGTGGTTTCGACTCAAGATCTCAAAAGATAACGTGGACAAAGCTGGGGTTTACAAAGGGAAGGTGTTTCTAAGGTGGGAATAGATTACCGGGTAAGTCTCACTACTCACTATCCCAAACCAAAGATCCTCTCACCGGGTAAGTCTCAAGGTATTAAGGAAAGTAACTATAATCTGAAACCAACACACCACTCAAGGGGATAAAATCAATCTTTATCGGGTTAGTCTCAGGCTAACTCTCAAAGATGGGATGATGGCACACTCAAACCCCAATAAAGGATCAACCGTTATTACCTACACTCATGATCTTGGGTATACAAACAAAGAAATAACCGGGTAAGTCTCATCCTATGCTTGCGCTGAACCAGGAAAGGTATAACAAGGATAGGATTTGGCAAACTGAA
Source organism: Fagopyrum homotropicum (assembly GCA_033239125.1). Taxonomy (NCBI): domain Eukaryota; kingdom Viridiplantae; phylum Streptophyta; class Magnoliopsida; order Caryophyllales; family Polygonaceae; genus Fagopyrum; species Fagopyrum homotropicum. The sequence continues at coordinate 70,777,766 of BSWB01000005.1, forward strand.
ACCTCAACTCAGATAAGGAATCAGGAAAGGGCTCACCTCGTTCAGTAATATCCCATCCTGGCCGAGATGTTCTATGACTAACCGAGGTGTTCGTCGGTTAAGGTAAAGGCTCGAGCTTTCAGGGTCCACTGAGATAAAGGATCATTCTATCATCGTCTTTCCCACAACTTTCAGCCAATCACCCTAGAATCGCATAAAGAACTTAGCCAACAATCATAATGAAAACAATAATCAAATTTATAAGAAAGAAATCAATTTTCAAACAAGAAAACCTTAACACAAAGGTCTCAATAACTGAATGGATCATACAAACAACGTTCCTTAATCACAAATCAGAAAAGACAACAAAACTAAACCAACTAAGAAAATCTTACAAAACTTTCTTCAAAGCCAACTTCAAACTAGATTCCTTCCTTCCTTGATCTTCAACCTTCAAAACTTCCTTCAACTCTAGAGAACTATGCTCATCTTATCCGGAATTTCGAAGATAGCTGAATTCCAAAAAATCAGCCCATATATAGGAGAATTATCTTTCAAAGATAAAATATCTTAAGAAGATAATTTTCTTAAAATATATCTCCATATCTTCCAAAATATATCAGCCAATAAATATTCTTCCTTCTAGAAATCCATTCAAAAATAAGTGATATTCACTTTCCAAAAATAGAAGATCTCAGCCAAAAATAAAGATCTCGTGTCCGGTCATCACTTCGCCTCGGTCGAGGTGGTACTGTAGCTGACCGAGGTGAGTCTCAGTTGAGAATGAATCTCTCTAATCTGGTCCAAAATCAATCTTCCAAATCATTTTCATGCTTCTTGAGCTCTTCTTATATCTCCTCAATGCTCCAGAATGTAGCTCCAATGACTCCTTAGCTTTCTTAGCTCCATTTCGGTTCAAAACGTTCCATTTTCCCTACAATTACAACGAAACTAGGTCTAGACCTCGATTCTCGGAAAGGTAAAAAAAACAACAATATAATCAAAGAATATACATCCATACATGCAGATTTATGAAGATAAAACGTCTAAATGATAGCATGTATTATAGTCTATATTTTGGGACTAGTTTGGACGTTTTATCTTCAATAATCTGCATGTATGGATGTATATTATGTGATTATATTGTTATTTCATCTACCTTTGCGGGAATCGAGGTCTACACTTAGTTTCGTTGTAATTGTAGGTAAAATGGCACATTTTAGACTAAAATGGAGCTAAGGAGCTAAGGAGTCATTGAAGCTACATTCTGGAGCTTAAAGAAGAACTCATGAAGCCTGGAATTAAAAGAAGAAGATTTACTTTGGACTAGATTCGAGAGATTTCACTTTCAATTGAGATTCACCTCGGTCAGCTACAATGTCACCTCGACCGAGGTGATCTTAAGGAGCGTCCCGACTGAAGCGAACACCCTGCCGCCGACGAGATATATATTTTTGGCTGAAATCTTTTATTTTTGGAAAGAAGATATCTTTTATTTTTGGGCTGGATTTTTGGAAAGAAGATATTATTTTTGGGAGATCTATTTTAGAGATATGGATATATTTTATAGGAAATTATCTTTTTAAGATATTATTATCTTTGGAAGATAATTCTCCTATATAAAGGGTTGGATTTTCCACAAGTTGAACAATGCTTAGATGCTTATAGGCTGAGAACACCCACAATTAGGAGATTTTCTGAAGGTTTGAAGATCAAGGAAGGATTCATAGTTTAGAGATTAGCTTTTGAGGGAGTTTGTAAGACTTTCTTAGATTCCCTTTTGGTTTGTTGTCTTACTCGATTTGTGATTTTAAGGAACGCTGATTTGTTGTTATTTGATTCAGTTATTGAGACATTTTTCTTAAGGTTTTCTTGTTCGAATATTGATTCCCTTTCCATATATTTGATTATTGTTATCATGATGATTATTGGCTAAGTTTCTTGTGCGATTCTAGGGTGATTGGCTGAAGGTTGTGAGGAAGACGATGATAGAATGATCTTAATCCCAGCATGACCCTGAAAGCTCGAGCATTTAACCTTAACCCTAGAGTACCTCGCTCAGTCGATGAACATCTCGGCCGGGGTGGAACTTGACTGAACGAGGTGAACCTTTTCTGATCCGAAACTGAGAGTTAAGTGTTCTAGTTTGCCAAATCCTATCCTTATTACACCTTTCCTAGTTCAATGCAAGCCTAGGATGAGACTTACCCGGTGATTCCTTTGCTTGTTTACCCATGATCATGAGTGTAGGTAATAAAGGTTTATCCTTTATTGGGGTTTGAGTGTGCCTTCATCCCATCTTTGTGAGTTAGCCTAAGACTTACCCGGTAAAGGTTGATTCTATTCCCTTGGGTGGTGTGTTGGTTTGAGATTATAGTTCCTTTCCTTAGTACCTTGAGACTTACCCGGTAATAGGAGCTTGGGTTTAGGATAGTGAGTAGTGAGACTTACCCTGTGATCTATTCCCACCTTAGAAACACCTTCCCTTTCCAAATATCATCTTTGTATGCGTTATCCTTTGAGATCTTGAGTCGGACCCACAACTAGATGCTTTAATTCCTAGTATCCGCATTTCCCCTTACTTGACTTTTACATCATCTTTGATTACTTTAATTGCTCCTGGTTAATTGCAATACTTGACAACCTATTCTGTGCTTTGTTTCACCTAAGTCCCTCTGATCGACCCTTGGAATTCTTTCTTTTTATTACAATTGACCCGTACACTGCGGGTTCACATCTTTGTTCAAGCATACTTCTTGGGTTATAAACTTAAAGCTTGCACACACCGTTTGGAGCGAACAAGTTTTTGGCGCCATTGCCGGGGACTTGGTCTAGACCAAGCCGGTTACGGTTGTCTTTCGGGGCTGTTCGCTCGAAAGTGTGTGCGTCAAAGTCTTAAATTTATAACTAGAACTCAAAGCAAAGCGAACCCGCAGTGTACGGATCGGCTGTAGTAAGGTAAGAATTCCAGAGTCGAACTCAGGGATTTGGTGAGAATAAATTCAAATTCAATTATCTAGCAAAAATTGCAAAAGCTTTTGTGATTAATAAAAGGGAAATGATTCCAAGGATTCAAGTATCCGACTACGGCTTTCGATTCAAGACACTTCTAATGGATATAAGGACAGAGTTTATATTGCCAAGATTATGTGTTCAAAGGTAGGTATTGTACGGCAAAGTTTCGAAACCTATTTGTCTAGTCCAAAGGTTCTCTCTATAAGGGTTGTTGAGGCTACAATATAGAAAGATCTAAAGACAAGAATTATGTTCAAACTAACTATCTAAAACCCCAGGATATGACTCTCCAAGGTAAAGAATAGAAAGCACACTTAGAATCTTAATAAAGGATGTTGAGTCTCTCTATTACCCAAATCTTGTAATCTTAATCTATTAAATGTAGAAGCAAGGTTGAAGTCTCTTCATACATTCAATTAGAGGTTAAAAAGGTTAAGCAAGGTTGGGATTTAGGCAAGGATTAACTTTGGGTAAAGATTAATTCAATTAAAGATCGTCAGTGGATTAAATCGACCTGTTCTTAAGAAAATCGTCCGATTTTCCTGTAGAACAACCCGATTTTCCTGTGTCGTAAAGCTAAAATCTAAACTCTCAGGGTCCAAATGTTTGAATGAGTTTAGTCTATTATCATCTAAGCCTAAATCTTCAACTATTCTCCCCAGAATTACAATGGTTTTATCCCAACCATTTTCAAAATCAAATCAAAATTAAGATTGAGTGAAATAATTCAAATAAACCCGAATTCTGAATAAAAACTCAATAATCTTCAAATTTGTAAACCAATCTCAAAACTAATCAATGTATCTTTCTATTAACTCAATGTCGTGTTCAAAAACCACAAAGATCTCAATGGAACAAAGAAATCTGACAAATATGATCAAGATTGACTTCCCGGCAATATTGCTTCAATCCTTCTCCAAGAGTCTTCAATCTCTCACTAACGTGTAAAGATTTCCTGCTACGGCCTCCCCGTTTTCGTTCCTAGGGTTCCAACCTATAGTTTCTTGCTAATGGGCCGTTTAGCAAAACACTTCTCTAGCCTAAAAATGATGGGCTTTGAGTCGTCTTTACCATTGGGCCGAAAATCAAAGAAAATTGTGCTAGCCGATTTACGCACAAAACCGTTCGATTTTTAGTGATAAAAATCGTCCGATTTATATAATAAATGGCGCGATTTTCTTCAACAGAGAATGCTCGTCTTTTGGCTTGTTTCCTTCCTCCCATTATGCTTCTTTTACGCAACTCCTTTGCTCCTTGTGATTCCTCTAAGACTCCTTTAGCTTCCTTAATGACCTTAGATGCTCCTTGCTCCACTTTTGCTTCCGAATTTACCTATAATTCAACCAAAACTCGTGTAGACCTCTATTTCCGAAATATCATTGAATAAAGCATAAAAGGTACACAATTTCCCTCTAAATGCAAAGTAAATCGAGGTAAACCTCTACAATATGCATGATTATAATGGTATATAATTCATGTCATCAAAATACCCCATACTTGCCCCTCGCTTGTCCCCAAGCAAGACTTAAATTTAGAATACAAGATGTCATGGATTATATATGTATGAAAACTCAAAAACTTTTTATTTGGTAGTGCTTCTTCTTATTGGATCACCCTCAAAGTGACATTTCAAGGCATAGGAAGGCAAGGTATGCATCAATGATAACAATAATATGGATTAGCTCTCCTTTCTTTCTCAACGACACAAATAAAGGACATGATAAGGATGTAGAGACAATTAAAATCAAACAAGTCTAAGCTATGAAGTCTTAAATACATGCATAAAAGTCTCAAGGTCTTCTAATCAAAGAAAGGTATAAGAAACGTGTTAAAGGAAGGAATTCTTTTAGGCAATTGTGGTGCTAATCCGGGAAAGAGGAACAACATAATACCTTTAAGAACATTACTTCACCGCACATGCTCTTCATGTGAAAGCTTTGCTTTCTTTATATTTTACTTTTTGAGGGTATGGATAGAGGTGCACAATAACCGAAGCCTAGGAGATCGGTGTTTCTCAATTTCGAGATGCCTCAAACCCTTGATGCACATACCATATCCCGTTAGGACTTGCCGTTCAATCGGACTTTGGCAAGACACAAACACCCGGCTATGTGAATGGTGCCGAGTTACTCATCCTCATGTTCGACGTCCCCAAACTTATGAATTGCTACACTTTCATTTAACACATTTTTATTGGCCCTCCCACATCAAACATGCCCTTTATTGATCACTTATCCAAATTCCCGGATGGTAAAAGGAAGGTCACATGTTTCATTGAGGAGCTAGCATGAACAAGATATGAAAAGAGAGAAGTGAATTGCCTTGGTCATTCTCATATGATGCAAAAGAACTTGTAATATAGCTTCGACTATTATTTCATTCTCTTATCAAAACATCTAAATCATATAACTTATTCATGTGTTCAAGTAACAAAAGTAAGCTCATTCATGCTATGATTAAAATCTCAACATAACCAAGTCATCTTTTTGCCTATCCACATCACAATTCTCATCATAGAGGTCATTTCCATCATAAGAAGCACACAAATTTTTGAAAGCTCATAGTAATTGAAAAAGAGCATGCAAATGTGAATGTCATAGTGGAAAGCAAGTAGTGTAAGAGTTATTACAAGCCAAATTGTCAAAAGTAGTACAAGGTGCATAGAGTGCTAATATGAAGTAAAAGATATTGTAAGTACCCCCACCCCATACTTAACATCCATTTTGTCCCCAATGTGAAAAATCAAGCATAAGATGGAGAAAAATACTTACAATGTAAAAGGTGTGGAAACTCAATCCTCGGTCGGTGGTGGTGGAGGTGGAGGATATGGATACATCGGTGCACTAGGATCATAGAAGTGGCTGAACTGATGGTAGTATAAGTCTCTCATCTAGCCGTCATAGGAGGAGTGCCGAGCGTCCGTCTCCTGCCGGTATTCCTTGAACTGAGTGTTCAAGGTGCTATAGTCGGTGTGGAGAGCATGATAGTCGGTGCGGAGGTTCTGGAAACTAGAGACTAAGTCTCTAAAGTGGCGGGGAAGTCTACGTCCTCGTCCATGGCCTGGGGCATGTGCAAAAGAGTGGCGAGGTGGCTGCATGTCGTCCTGTCTCCTCAGTGCCTCGACTAGTCCGGCTAGGTCCTGCACCATGAGTGTCGGTGTCCATGGCATCTGTGGCATGACCACTATAAGTGTCACTCTCGAACTCGAGCATGGTCCCCTGGTGCACTCCATCATCATGATCCTCCTCATCCTCAGTGTCACCTGCATCATCATCATAATACAAAGGAGAAGATATCTCCTCAAGCATCAGTATGAATGTCTCCTTCCAATTCCTCTTGTTCTGAATGGTGTATTCGGACTTCCAAACAATCTCGGATGGCTTCTTCTTTGGATCCTTTGCCCATGGCATGGGTACATGAAGGGTTCCTCTCCCTCGGGGAATCAAGACCTGTCTAGCAACTAATCTCTGTGATCATAAGGGCTGGGCACTCTCAGCTAGGGTGCAACCCGAGAAATCTAACTCCAATGCCTTAGCCACATGAGTGACAAGGCCTCCAGCACAAATGCCACCCTTTGCCTTGTTGGCTATCTTTCCTAGATAGTCAGCAAGCATAGAGGTGATGTCAGGGATGGTGCTGCATGTCATATAGTATAAGATGAAGAGCTCGTCAGCCTTGAGCTTCTGTGGGGTCTCTGTCCGTGCAAATAAGCACTCACTAAGGATCCTATGTACTAACTTAAAGGAAAGGTTGTACATGCTAGCCTCTTTCGAATTCCCGGGTCTCCACTTATCACGACCATACTCTCCCACTGAAATGGTCTCCCAGAAGGCACTAGCACTAACTCCTCTCGTAAATGTGCTTGCATCAGAGTAGGGAAAACCAAACAAATCCCCAAAGGCATCAATAGTCATAGCATGGTTGTGGTTCATGAGGTGGAAAGAAACCGTCCTCTCTCTAGGATCATGCTCAAATGTGCTAAGGAACTCTAGGGTTATCTCGGTGTATGCATCATCCCTAATCAAAGCAAATTGTCTCAGCCCAACTCTATCTAGCATCATATCCACATCCTCTCGAACAAACAAAGAGTCTAAGTCGTCTAGCACAATGTATCGAGGAGGGGTGAATGGGCGATCTAAGATACGTTCATATCTTTTCTTATGTTTGGATAGGGGAGGAGGGAGTTTTGGAATGGTTTGAGAGGGTGGTGGAGGTGGGGGAGGGGCTTTGGAAGAAGATCCCTTCTTCTTTCCCGCATTTTGAGTTATTCTCTTCAAGGTCTCCATTCTTGTAACTACAAATCGACCTGTTCTTGGGCAAAATCGGACGATTTTCCTAGGTTGAGTCGATTTTTCTGTCGATTTTAATGATTCTCACAATTTTGTAAAGTTCTAACTAAACTATGACCACACACAGTCTCTTATAGTTGTTCCTAAGCAAACCCCTCAATCAATCGCAGCAAACAAACAACTTCTAGGCAAGAATCAAAATCGAATGAAAAACTTAGGTTTCGGAATGAAAAACCTGAATTCCGGATGGATGAGTCGATTGCCGAGCTTGTTGTTGCTAGATCCTTGTTCCTTGTTGAAAATGCTTCAGTTTAGGGCCAAGAATCGTTCAAAACGATTAAGGAATGAGGAAATGAGAGGGTGGCGATTTTTCGGTTCTTTGAGAGAAGGAAATCGGGAATGGAGGTTTTGTGGAATGAGAGAATCAAGTGTTTAAGTCTTTATATAGGCTTGAGATTTAACGAAGAAAATCGGACGATTTATCTGGGCGATTTATTCGTCGGGACGATTTTCTTTCATTTTCTCAGATCTCAAAGAAAATCGGACGATTTTTACAAAGGGGGTCGATCTGATGGGTCGATTTTTCTTCCTGTTGTAAAAAATCGACTTGCTCTGTTCCTGAATCGAATGATTTGCTTTGTGTAACTCGATTTCCTTCCTTGTGCTTCTTGAAGATTGAAATTTGAACTAATTTATGCTCCCCTTCTTCATTGATCTCTCAAATTGGACCTAATTTCCTGTGATTATTGAGACAAACAAACCAAGAGTGCATCGAGGAACAAACAAAAGCGAAAGTAAAAGAAATAAAGCAACTAAATTAAGCTAACTAAGTGATGAAAGAAGGAAAAGTTATACTATCATGGGTTGCCTCCCAAGAAGCGCTTAATTTATCGTCTTTAGCTGGACGGTGCATGGTTTTGTGTTCAATGGAGGAGGATAGGAGCTATCTCCTCAACCGGAGCTTCCGGTGTGTATTTCTTCAACCGTTGGCCATTAACTTTGAAATTTCCGCTTTGTTCACCCCATACTTCAACTGCACCATGGGGGAAATTCATTTAATTACATAAGGTCCTGTCCAACATGATTTAAGCTTACTTGGGAATAGTCGAAGCCTTGAGTTGAATAGAAGGACTTGATCTGCTTCCTTCAGATCCTTTGGAATGATATGCTTATCATGTCAGCGATTCGTTCTTTCCTTGTAGATCTTTGCGTTCTCATATGCATTTAGCCGGATCTCATCCAGCTCGTTGATATCCAAAAGCCGCTTCTCTCCGGCTTCTTTCATGTCAAAGTTGAGCCACTTGATAGCCCACTATGCTTTATGCTATAGCTCTACAGAAAGATGACAAGATTTACCATAAACGAGATTATATGGAGTCGTACCTATCAGTGTCTTAAAGGCAGTCCTGTACACCCATAGTGCATCATCAAGCTTCATTGACCAATCCTTCCTTGTTTTAGAGACAATTTTCTCTAAAATTCCCTTGATCTCTCTATTGGATATCTCAACTTGTCCGCTACTTTGCGGATGGTATGGTGTAGCTATATTATGGGTCACCCCATACTTGGCCAATAGAGTCTTAAATCGACGGGCTGTGAAATGCGTTCCTCCGTCACTAATGATGGTTCGGGGAGTTCCGAACCTTGGGAAGATCGTTCTATTGAAGAACTTCACCACTACCATTGCATCATTAGTAGGAGAAGCGATTGCCTCAACCCATCTTGAGACATAGTCTACGGCGAGAAGTATGTATTTGTTTCCACAAGAGGATGGGAAAGGTCCCATAAAGTCTACTCCCCATACATCGAAGATCTCTACTCTTGTATGTTGTTGAGAGGCATCTCATTCCTCCTAGAGATATTACCTGTCCTTTGACAAGCATCACAAGCAACAACATATTTTTGCACATCTTTGAATAGTGTACGCCAAAAGAAACCGGAACGAAGTACCTTAGCACAAGTCTTGTGGGAACTAGCAAGTCCTCAACATGGAAGAGAATGGCAATGGCGGATGACACTTTCTACCTCATCTTCTAGGATACATCTTCTGTATATGCCATCGGGACCTCTTTTGAATAGAAGAGGTTCGTTCCAATAGAAGTGTCGGACGTCCTTAAAGAACTTCTTTTTTTGAGGATACGAAAGTCCGGGGGGAATCTCCTGACAAACAAGGTAATTCACAATGTCAGCAAACCATAGATCATTACCTTTTGAGATGTGTTGAAGACACTCTTCAATCTCATGTAGTTGTTTGTCAGGGAATGAGTCGTCTATACGAAGTTCATCCATCTCGTCGGTGAGACGTGGAAGACGACTAAGATGGTCAGCGACTGAGTTTTCCGACCCCTTCTTATCACGGATCTCCAAATCAAACTCTTATAAGAGTAAGATCTATCTTAGAAGCCTTGGCTTCGCATCCTTCTTCGTGAATAAGTAGCGAATTGCCGAATGGTCTGTATAGACAATCATCTTTGCACCTACAAGATAGGAACGAAATTTTTCAAAAGCATAAACGACAACTAAGAGTTCCTTTTCTGTGGTGGTATAGTTGGATTGAGCCTCGTCTAGCGTCTTGCTAGCATAGTAGATGGCATGAGTGCGACCATCTTTCTTCTGTCCAAGTACGGCTACTATAGCGACGTCGCTTGCGTCGCACATGACCTCGAAAGGAACAGTCCAATCGGGTGGTTGGATGATTGGTGCTGAAATCAAAGCCTCTTTGATCCTGCAAAAAGCTTCTAAACAATCTTTCGAGAATTCGAAAGTTGCGTCTTTCATTAAAAGATTAGTTAAGGGTTTTGAAATCTTAGAAAAATCCTTTATGAATCTCCTATAGAAGCCTGCATGTCCTAGGAAGCTTCTAATTCCTTTTATAGAGGAGGGAGGAGGTAGCTTCTCAATAGTTTCTATCTTAGCTCTATCAACCTCTATTCCTCTTTGTGATACTAGATGACCTAACACAATCCCTTCAGTGACCATGAAGTGACACTTTTCCCAGTTTAAAACTAAGTTAGTATCCTCACATCTCTTAAGAACTAATGAAAGGTTAGAGAGACAGTTATCAAAGGAAGAACCATATACCGAAAAGTCATCCATGAATACTTCCATGATATCCTCTACGTATTCGGAGAAGATTGCCATCATACACCTCTGAAAGGTGGCTGGAGCGTTGCATAGACCGAATGGCATCCTTCTATAAGCGAACGTACCCCAAGGGCACGTGAAAGTCGTCTTCTCTTGATCATCCGGGTGAATGGGAATCTGAAAGAAACCACTATATCCATCTAGATAACGAAAGTAAGAGTGTTGGGCTAACCATTCCAACATCTGATCAATAAAAGGAAGGGGAAAGTGGTCCTTCCTAGTAGCCACGTTCAGCTTACGGTAGTCGATGCACATTCGTCACCCCGTAACTGTCCTTGTGGGAATAAGTTCGTTGTTTTTGTTGGCAACAACGGTAATGCCTCCTTTCTTTGGTACTACCTGTACTGGACTCACCCATTTGCTATCGGAAATAGAGAAAATGATACCTGCATCCAGTAGCTTAAGGATTTCTTTCTTCACGACCTCTTTCATGACCGGATTTAACCGTCTTTGAGGTTGACGTGAAGGCTTGTAAGCCTCTTCCATTAAGATTTTATGCATACATAGAGAAGGTTTAATGCCTATCAAATCATCAATAGTATATCCTAATGCTCTCCTATGTTGCCTTAGAACATTCATAAGCTTCTCTAATTCATCATCATCCAATTTCGCATTAACTATAACCGGATATGTAGAGTTAGTGCCAAGAAATGCGTACCTTAAGTGTGTAGGGAGGTGCTTCAATTCCAATGAGGGAGGTGCTTTGATCGATGATTCATGACCTTCTAATGTCATGGGAGAAGCCTCTAAAGGTGGGGAAGGTGCATCATTAGAGTTGAGAACAACTGCAGTCAAGTTTGTAGAATCCGGAGAATTCATCGCTAAATCGACCCCCCTGAAGAAAATCGGACGATTTTTGGGTCGATTTTTCTTCCTGTTGTCAAAAATCGACTTGCCTTTTCAGAAATAGAATGGTTTATTTCGTGTAGGTCGATTTTTTCACAGTTTCCGGGGTTAATTCTAGCTCTTCAAATCATGCTCCTGGTTCTTCATTCACATCCTCTTATGCTTTTACATCATCGTCACAATCATGCTCTACTCCTTCCTCCATGATGCTCATGCTAAGAACCTTTTGAAGTGGGTCTTTCATTAGGATTGAGCTTACTACCTCTCTAGACTCTTTTTCATCAAAGATGTTAAAGACATCTTCTCTCAAGGCTGGCTCCTTGATTAAAGAGGAGAGTACGAACTCTACTTTCTCTTCACCTATATTGAAGGATAGTTGTCCGTTCTTGCAATCTACCATGCATCCGGAAGTTGCAAGGAATGGTCTCCCAAGAATGATGGGAACTGGATAATCTGTAGGGATGTCAAGAACGACAAAGTCTATAGGAATGTAAAACTTACCGAGTTTAATTGGAATGTCTTCTATTATCCCAACTGGTTTAGTGGTGGAACGATCGGCCATGTAAAGTGTTATCTTCACCGGTCTGGGCTCTCCTAGACCAACCGCCTTGCATAGAGCAAGTGGTATGATTCTCACACTTGCTCCAAGGTCGCAAAGTGCATCATAGGTAACCTCTCCTAAGGTGTTGGGTATGCAAAATGATCCCGGATCACGCAGCTTAGGTGGCATATTCTCTATCATAGTCTTGATGAGTTCGGATGATTCCATACTCATCTTAACTTCTCCAATGTCTTCTAATTTCCTCTTGTTAGAGAGGATCACCTTGTGAAATTTTCCATAAGCTGGCATACCTAAAATTGCATCCACAAAAGGTATATTAATATGCAGCTTACTCATAAGCTCAATAAACTTACCGAAGTGTTTATCTAAGCGTGCTCGCGCTCAAGATTACGAAAAGGTAGAGGCGGCTTGTAGGCGGGAGGAGGAACATAGACATCTTCCTTCTCTTTTCCCTCTCCTTCTTTGGTGGTGGTTTCAACTACTTTAGGTTGAGGATCGGTAGTTGTTACACCACTCCTAGTAGTAACTTCCATAACCCTTCCCTTTGGGTTATCTTCCGTCTTCCCGGGAAGTTTCCCTTGATCTCTTGGAACTTCTCCGGCTTTGCTAAATACTTGGTTTTCTAAAGCCTTGTGAGCTTTATCAACTGAAGTTATATAGCTCTCCAATCCTTGTAGTTTCCCTAGGATCGTCTCCAGCATGGGATCAGATTTGTTCGATCCATTTCATGACTGTTCCTGGCTTTTCAAAGGAGTAGAAGAAGATGGAGATGTTAGAGCTTTTTCAGCATGAGAATAGGGATTACCTGGATTTTGTTGATTGGATCTCCAATTGTTGTTGTTGGAGTTCCTATTGTTGTTATTCCAGTTGGAGTTCCGGTTGTTGTTCCGGTAGTCATTCCTTTGATTGTTACCCCTTCCCATATAGTTGGCTTCCTGCTCCTTAGCCTTTTCAAGACTCGCTTTGATTACTTCCTTCAACTCTTTGATTTCATTGTTGAGGGAAAATATTTGTGTTTGAGAAGCATGGTTCAACTTAGCTCGTGGATCACCTTGATTCCGGCTATTTGGATCCACCTTTCGGTGGGAATACTTCTCAATCACTTGGGCTTGCTTCTCAATGAAGTCCCAAGCGTCATCCTCTTTCATGTCCATGAATGTGCCACAAGAGAGAGATTGGAGATTGAATTGCGTTTCCACATCCAATCCTTTATAGTAGATCTCCAATTATTCCAGCTTTGAAATGCCGTGGTGTGGGCAATCCAACAAGAGATCTTGAAACCTTTCCTAAGATTGAAACAAACTTTCGTTAGGTTTCATAGAAAAAGCATTTATCTTACCTCTCAATTCCGCCATTTTGGATGGCGGGAAGAACTTGGTGAGGAATTCCGAAGATAGATCCTCCCATGTAGCCAACTTTGCAGCTGGAAGTGTTTGGTACCAAGCTAGAGCTTTGTCCTTCAAAGAAAAGAAGAACGGTTTAATCTTGTAATTTATTGTAGTAGCCTTCTTTAGCTTCATGGTCTCCATGAGAATCTCGAAATTCTGCAAGTGTTGATGTAGAGATTCAGCACTTGCTCCACCAAACTAACTTTGGCGAACCATGGTGATAACTTGTGGTGAGAAGCTAAACTCCTGGATGTCCTCAGCTCCGAAATTCACACCTAGACGGCGTGGTTGCTGAATTAGATCCATCCATTGCCCCAAATTTCGGGGTTCATCACCTTCATTAGCAACTCTCACATCCCCAGCTGGAATGCGAGGAACAACCGGTGGTCTTGGGTTGTTTCGAACAGGATGAATCACTGGATTGATCTCCTCAAGTTCCGGCATGTCCGGATCGAGCTCTTTATCATCGGATGAATCATTCCTAATGGACTTAGTTGGCTTCTTGACTTTCTTTTTCTTCCTAGATTCGTTTAATTCCAACTGCATGTCTATCATCATAGCTTTGAGTTCATCAATTTGGAATTGATGACTCATTTCAGCATCTATAAGAGCTTTCTCACTCAACCTTAGTTGATGTTGAGTTGCATCCAACTCAGCCTGGACGTTTCTCTCGTTATTTTCAGCCATTTTCTTTTCCTTCAACTTTCTTCTTAACGTCTTCTCCAATTCAGGATCGAAAGGAACTAGATCTTTAGTGGATCTAGTCTTTCGCATATACCTAAAGAACCTGCAAAGATGACTCAAGTAGACTAATCAAATCACAAGAGCAAGAGCTCTCAAGCTAGACAACCGAAAACCGAATTTGGTCTAGACCAAATCCCCGGCAACGGCGCCAAAAACTTGTTCGCTCGAAAGTGTGTGCGTCAAAGTCTTAAATTTATATCTAGAACTCAAAGCAAAGCGAACCCGCAGTGTACGGATCGGCTGTAGTAAGGTAAGAATTCCAGAGTCGAACTCAGGGATTTGGTGAGAATAAATTCAAATTCAATTATCTAGCAAAAATTGCAAAAGCTTTTGTGATTAATAATGGGGGAAATGATTCCAAGGATTCAAGTATCCGACTGCGGCTTTCGATTCAAGACACTTCTAATGGATATAAGGACAGAGTTTATATTGCCAAGATTATGTGTTCAAAGGTAGGTATCGTACGGCGAAGTTTCGAAACCTATTTGTCTAGTCCAAAGGTTCTCTCTATAAGGGTTGTTGAGGCTGCAATATAGAAAGATCTAAAGACAAGAATTATGTTCAAACTAACTATCTAAAACCCCAGGATATGACTCTCCAAGGTAAAGAATAGAAAGCACACTTAGAATCTTAATAAAGGATGTTGAGTCTCTCTATTACCCAAATCTTGTAATCTTAATCTATTAAATGTAGAATCAAGGTTGAAGTCTCTTCATACATTCAATTAGAGGTTAAAAAGGTTAAGCAAGGTTGGGATTTAGACAAGGATTAACTTTGGTTAAAGATTAATTCAATTAAAGATCGTCAGGGGATTAAATCGACCTGTTCTTGAGAAAATCGTCCGATTTTCCTATAGAACAACCCAATTTTCCTGTGTCGCAAAGCTTAAATCTAAACTCTCAGGGTCCAAATGTTTGAATGAGTTCAGTCTATCATCATCTAAGCCTCAATTTTCAACTATTCTTCCCAAAATCACAATGGTTTTAGCCAACCATTTTCAAAATCAAATCAAAATTAAGATTGAGTGAAATAATTCAAATAAACCCGAATCTTGAATAAAAACTCAATAATCTTCAAATCTGTAAACAAATCTCAAAACTAATCCATGTATCTCTCAATTAAACTCAATGTCGTGTTCAAAAACCACAAAGACCTCAATGGAACAAAGAAATCTCATAAATATGATCAAGATTGACTTCCCGGCAATATTGCTTCAATCCTTCAACAAGAATCTTCAATCTCTCACTAACGTGTAACGATTTCCTGCTGCGGCCTCCTCGTTTTCCTTCCTAGGGTTCCAACCTATAGTTTCTTGCTAATGGGCCGTTTGGCAAAACACTTCTCTAGCCTAAAAGTGATGGGCTTTGAGTCGTCTTTACCATTGGGCCGAAAATCAAAGAAAATCGTGCTAGCCGATTTACCCACAAAACCATTCGATTTTTAATGATAAAAATCGTCCGATTTATATAGTAAATGGCACGATTTTCTTCAACAGAGAATGCTCGTCTTTTGGCTTGTTTCCTTCCTCCCTTTATGCTTCTTTTACGCAACTCCTTTTCTCCTTGTGATTCCTCTAAGACTCCTTTAGCTTCCTTAATGACCTTATGCTCCTTGCTCCACTTTTGCTTCCGAATCCATTCAATTTACCTATAATTCAACCAAAACTCGTGTAGACCTCTATTTCTGAAATATCATTGAATAAAGCATAAAAGGTACACAATTCCCTCTAAATGCAAAGTAAATCGAGGTAAACCTCTACAATATGCATGATTATAATGGTATATAATTCATGTCATCAGGGGCAATTGCCCTTGTTGCTATTAACCACTCTACTTGATTGTTTTCGCAGGATCCTTTTCTTAGGTTTATGCGAAGAACCCGTGCTGGGAAGGAAATTGCTCCTTACGATCCCGAACCAGAAAAGACATACAAACGACGAATGAAAGAAGCTAAGATGGCCAATCAAGACAATCGCGATCTTGAGGCCGAATTGAAGGAGGCGTTGGAACAGCTACGCGTCAATAAGGAAGAACTGCAGCGAGAAAGAGAGCAAACTCGCACAAGAACTGCAGAGATCGAAGCAGATATGGCCGATCTAAGGGCCTAGATTCTGCATCAACCGATCCCAGATCCTCGACCGAAGCAAGACCCAGCCCATGTTGCCCCGTCCGAGATACATCCACCTCGGATGCCTGTCCGAGATGTTCTTTTTGCTGGAGTTCCACAAACCCTAGGACAGAGGATGGACCCTAATCAGCAAGTGAGGCGTCCAGGAGTCAACCTAGGTGATCCAGCTGAGCATGATTACGAACTTCGACCGCAAGTTCTATCCATGATTCGCCAATGCCAGTTTGTAGGTTTAGAGAGGGAGTCTCCGCATCAGTATTTGCAAAACTATGAGATTCTGATGGAGACCTTGAGACCTTCAAGGCTGGAAAACAACAACTACAAGCTAAGGCCTTTGTACTTTTCTTTGAAGGACAGGGCGCTTACTTGGTATCAGTCTCTTCCACCCGGAAAGATCAACACTTGGGAAGAGATGACAACAGAGTTTCTAACGAAGTTCTTTCCCCCCTCCAAGACCGCTGAAATGAGAGGGAAGATTAATGCATTTATCATGAGGGACAAAGAGAGTTTGTCCAAGTCATGGGAGAGATTCAAAGATGTTCTATTGGATTGCCCACATCATGGGATTCCAAAGATAGAGTTATTGGAGATATAGTTCAAGGGATTGGATGGAGCTACTCAATTCAATCTTCAGCTACTTTCCGCCGGGACATTCAAGGATATGCCGATAGACGAAGCTTGGGAGTTCATTGAAAATCAAGCTTTGCATATGGAGAAGTACTCGCATCAAGGAGCCAAAAATGGAGTTAAGAGAGTTGATTTCCAGGACACTCAATCTATTGATAATCAACTCATCTCCCTTAAAAACGATGTGAAGCAACTGAAAGACCATTTGGTGGCTCACACAAAGAAGGAAGATGGAGGATATTAAGGAAGAAACAACAACCAAGGGTCACGGAACAACAATTACAACAACAATAGAGGCTCCAACAACAACAATTGGAGATCTAATCAACAAAATCCGGGTAACCCTTATTCTAATAATTATTTTATCCCCTCTTTTTCTTCTTCTACTCCATTGAAGAGCCAGGAGCCTGGATCAAGTTCGTCCCAGCCAGAGAAGAAAGATGCAGTGTTGGAGGCCATCTTGATCAAGCTCAACGCTATAGAGACGTCTATGACTTCATTTTCAAAGGCACAAAAAGCCTTAGAGCAACAATTCTTTAATAAGGCGAATGAAGCGCCAAGAGATCCAGGGAAGATCCCAGCAAGGACAGAGAGCAACCCCAAGGGACAGATTATGGCAATAACGACGAGAAGTTGACTAAAAACTACAGATCCAATACCTCGGTCAGTGCCAGTGCAGACGAAGAACACCTCGGTCCAAGACCAGACAAGGAACACTTCGGTCAAGGTGCCATCCAATGTGGAGTACCAGAAAGCAAAGGACAAATCTGAAGTTTATGTCCCACCTCTTTCTTATAAACCACCACTTTCATTCCCTCAGTCAAGGGCCAGAGCATATCTAGACAAGCATTTTGGTAAGTTCCTTGACTTGATGAATAAACTACACATTAACATCCCTTTCCTTGATGCTATTCTAGGGATGCCCGCCTATGGGAAGTTCTTAAAAGAGATTCTATCAAGGAAGAGGAAGCTGGAAGACTTTGGAGAAGTAAGGATGACATCTAAGTCCTCGGAGCTCATTCAAATCATGAAGGAAAAGATGCCACCTAAGTTGAGAGATCCCGGCTCATTTTGCATTCCCATTCAAGTTGGGGATGTGACTTGTGAGTCCTTGTGTGATCTAGGAGCCAGCGTGAGTATCATCCCGCTGGAGTTATGTGAGAGAATCGGACTTGGAGAGCCCAAGCCGGTAAAGATAAGGTTGTACATGGCGGATCGCTTCATTACCCATCATGTGGGTATCTTGGAAGACGTCCCCACTAAGTTAGGTAACTTCTATTTACCTATAGATTTTTTTGTACTTGACATACCCGCAGATTATCCCGTTCCTATCATTCTCGACAGACCATTTCTAGCAACTTCGGGTTGCAATGTGGATTGTAAGAACGCCAAGTTGAAATTCAACATTGGCGGTGATCAAGTGGAATTTGCATTGCTTGCTGCAATGAAAGGAGAGCCGCTGGAAGATGACATCTTCAACATCTATGATGAAGAAGAATCAAGAGAATTGGTGAGCTCTATCCTTATTAATGGCCCTCTTGAAAGAGTTCTTAGTTTTAGCTTAATGGAGGAAGGTATAGATGTTTCTTGTGATGCAGATATACGGAGCTTAAAGGCACTGAAAGCATATCCAGGAGCTAAGATTGAGAAACTGATCCAGGAGAGGAGAAATTCAAGTTTCGGTCCCAGTTCCAGTACCTCGACCGAGGAACTTTCTAGACCAAGCGAGGTGTTCTTATCTGAAGAACATCTCGGTCACCCACCTTGGACCTCGACCAAGGTCGCAAGCGAGATGATGTCAACTGAGACTTCTGAAAGTCCAGTTCTTCGATCTAAGTCTACTCTATAGGAAGGAGGAAGCAAGGATCCTCCTCCGAAAGCACCCCCAGTCGTGGAGTTTAAACCGCTTGCAAGTCACTTGAGGTATGTTTTCCTTGGACCGGATTCTACATATCCTGTTATCGTAAGTGCTTCTCTTTCCGAAACTGAATTATCTAAATTGATGCATATCCTGAGAAAACATCAAAAGGCTTTGGGATATACTATTGATGATCTTATTGGTATTAAGCCTTCTTTCTGCATGCATAGAATACTAATGGAAGACGATCATAAGACTTCACGGGAACCTCAAAGACGGTTAAATCCGATCATGAAAGAGGTTGTGAAAAAAGAGATTCTTAAGTTGTTGGATGCAGGTATCATATTTCCTATCTCGGATAGCAAGTGGGTGAGCCCAGTGCATGTAGTTCCGAATACATAGAGGAGATCATGGAGGTATTCATGGACGACTTTTCGGTATATGGTTCCTCTTTCGATAATTGCTTATCTAACCTTTCTCTAGTGTTACAACGTTATGAAGACACTAATCTCGTTTTGAATTGGGAGAAGTGTCACTTTATGGTTAGTGAAGGAATTGTGCTAGGACACCTCGTTTCAAACCGAGGTATTGAGGTCGATCGAGCTAAGATCGAGACTATTGAGAAACTTCCTCCCCCTTGTTCTATTAAGGGTGTGCGGAGTTTTCTCGGGCATGCAGGTTTCTACAGGAGGTTCATCAAGGATTTCTCGAAGATTTCTAAACCACTCACTAAACTCTTGAATAAGGATGTTGTTTTTGAGTTTTTGCAGGAATGCCTTGATGCGTTTTACAGGATAAAGGAAGCGCTGATTTCTACTCCCATCATTCAACCTCCCGACTGGACCTTGCCCTTCGAGATCATGTGTGATGCAAGTGATGTGGCCGTAGGAACTGTACTTGGACAAAAGAAGGATGGCCGGACCAACGCCATTTACTATGCTAGCAAGACGCTAGATGAAGCTCAACTAAACTACGCCACCACTCAAAAGGAGCTTTTGGCAGTTGTATATGCTTTTGAGAAGTTTCACTCTTACTTAGTAGGAGCGAAATTTATTGTTTACACTGACCATGCAGCTATTCGTTACTTGCTTGCTAAGAAGGATGAGAAGCCGCGTCTTATTCGATGGATTCTCTTGCTTTAAGAGTTTGATCTAGAGATTCGCGATAAGAAGTGGTTCGATAATTCTGTTGCGGATCACCTCAGCCGGCTACCTCCCTCTTCACGCGAGAAGGACGACCTACCCATAGATGACTCATTCCCCGATGAGCACTTGCATTTGCTGGAACGTTTGATAGACTTCTTTATCTCACCCCATGATGAAGGTAAAGTATGGGGTGAGGGCACCTTCCAACACGTTTAGGGATGTCGTACGGTCCAGCTAGCGACCTTAAATCAAGCTCTTCTTGGAAGGCAACCCAAGGTATTGCTTTCTTTTCCCTTTTTCTAGCTTAGTTTTAGATAGTTTGCTTTTGTTTTGCTTTGTTTTTGGCGTCCTAGACAGAAACCAAGTACTCTCTAAGGAAGGATTACAACTCAGGAGCTCCACTAGAAGGACAGAAGTTTGAGAAATTGAGAAGACGGATTTTGACTGAGACACATCTCGGTTGCTGTCACAACACCTCGACCTAGATGTCCTTGGGCAACCGAGGCGACTAGGTCTGACAATCCAGTCAGCCACCTCGACCGAGAAGTATGGGGTGAGGGCACCTTCCAACACGTTTAGGGATGCCGTATGGTCCAGCTAGCAACCTTAAATCAAGCTCTTCTTGGAAGCCAACCCAATGTATTGCTTTCTTTTCCCTTTTTCTATCTTAGCCGGGTGTTTGTGTCTTGCCAAAGTCGAATTGAGCGATATTCCTAACGGGTCATGGTATGTGCATCAAGGGTTGAAGCATCTCGAGAAATTGATGATTGGTGATTTCCTAGGCTTCGTTTATTGTGCACCTCTGTCCATGCATCCCAAAAAGTAAAGTAAAAATAAGCAAAACTTATTCGTGGAAGATGTTGAGTTTCAAAGAAAGTGAAGTAAGATCCTTTTCCCGGATTCTAGCACCACATTCCCTATATACATCCCACCCTGACACGTTTCTTGGCCTCTTTTGGAAGCCCTTGAGACCTCGAGCTTGTTGATTGACTTGGTGGTTTAAACTGGATTATACATGATTAATTTCGATAATTATGATTTATTATGCATTATATGGTTTACACTGGATTATATTTATGATCATATTTTGATTTTATTTACCATGAAGCATTCTCTTAGAGTGATCTATGAGTGGAGCATACCACCAAAAATGTTTTGAAATTGCTTTTTATTGATTCTTACGACTTATAATCCATTCTATCTTGTACTTAAGATTTGGAACTTGCTTGCGGATAAGCAAGGGACAAGTATGGGGTATTTTGATAGCATGTATTATTGTCTATATTTTGGGACTAGTTTGGACGTTTTATCTTCAATAATCTGCATGTATGGATGTATATTATTGATTATATTGTTGTTTCATCTACCTTTGCAGGAATCGAGGTGTACACCTAGTTTCGTTGTAACTGTAGGTAAAATGGCACGTTTTAGACTAAAATGGAGCTAAGGAGTCATTGGAGCTACATTCTGGAGCTTAAAGAAGAACTCAGGAAGCCTGGAATTAATGAAGAAGATTTACTTTGGACCAGATTCGAGAGATTTCACATTTAGTTGAGATTACCTCGGTCAGCTACAGTGTCACCTCGACCGAGGTGATCTTGAGGAGCATCCCAACCGAGGCGAACACCCTGCCGACGGCGAGATATATATTTTTGGATGAGATCTTTTATTTTTGGTAAGAAGATATCTTATATTTTTGGGCTGGATTTCTGGAAGGAAGATATTATTTTTGGGAGATCTATTTTAGAGATATGGATATATTTTATAGGAAATTATCTTTTTAAGATATTATTATCTTTGGAAGATAATTCTCCTATATAAAGGGTTGGATTTTCCATAAGTTGAACAATGCTTAGATGCTTATAGGTTGAGAACACCCGGCAATTAGGAGATTTTCTGAAGGTTTGAAGGAAGGATTGAAGATCAAGGAAGGATTCATAGTTTGGAGATTAGCTTTTGAGGGACTTTGTAAGACTTTCTTAGATTTCCTTTTGGTTTGTTGTCTTACTCGATTTGTGATTTTAAGGAACCCTGATTTGTTGTTATTGGATTCAGTTATTGAGACATTTTTCTTAAGGTTTTCTTGTTCGAATATTGATTCCCTTTCCATATATTTGATTATTGTTATCAAGATGATTATTGGCTAAGTTTCTTGTGCGATTCTAGGGTGATTGGCTGAAGGTTGTGGGGAAGACGGTGATAGAATGATCTTAATCCCAGCAGGACCTTGGAAGCTCGAGTCTTTAACCTTAACCCTAGAGTACCTCGCTCAGTCGATGAACATCTCGGCCGGGGTGAAACTTGATTGAACGAGGTGAACCTTTTATGATCCGAAATTGAGAGTTAAGTGTTCTAGTTTGCCAAATCCTATCCTTATTACACCTTTCCTAGTTCAATGCAAGCCTAGGATGAGACTTACCCGGTGATTCCTTTGCTTGTTTTCCCATGATCATGAGTGTAGGTAATCAAGGTTTATCCTTTATTGGGGTTTGAGTGTGCCTTCATCCCATCTTTGTGAGTTGGCCTGAGACTTAACCGGTAAAGGTTGATTATATTCTCTTGGGTGGTGTGTTGGTTTGAGATTATAGTTCCTTTCCTTAGTACCTTGAGACTTACCCGGTAATAGGAGCTTGGGTTTAGGATAGTGAGTAGTGAGACTTACCCGGTGATCTATTCCCACCTTAGAAACACCTTCCCTTTGCAAATCTCAGCTTTGTCCGCCTTATCCTTTGAGATCTTGAGTCGGAACCACAACTAGATGCTTTAATCCTTAGAATCCTCATTTCCCCTTACTTGACTTTTACATCATCTTTGATTACTTTAATTGCTTCTGGTTAATTGCAATACTTGACAACCTATTCTGTGCTTTGTTTCACCTAAGTCCTTGTGATCGACCCCTGGAATTCTTTCTTTTTATTACAATTGACCCGTACACTGCGGGTTCGCATCTTTGTTCAAGGATACTTCTTGGTTATAAATTTAAAGCTTGCACACACCATTTGGAGCGAACACTAAACCAATCCCAAAATATAGACTATAATACATGCTATCAAAGGCTAACCTCCTTGGGGTACTCTACCTTAATCTCCATTAGCTCATTCTACATTTCATGCTTCCTCTTCTTCATAAGGTAACTATATCTTCTTTGCCTTGTTGTTTCATATAACTCCCTTTCATAGGCTTAACCATTCTTCCTTGATCTCTTTCAAGTGCACCTTCCCAAATACTATAGCCCTAGTTAGCACCCACTCGCATTCCTCTTGTTTGTTATCTTAAGTCTCTCGATCAAAGCTCCTCATTTCATCTTTCATCTTCTTGGGATCATCATTTATACCCACTTCCTCCTTCTTGGCATTTCTTAGTCTTATTATCATAATGGAATCGGTCAACTCCACGTGAATCCCCACCATGCCCTCCCAGACAGTCATAAACCCTAAGGAGAATGTTAGCGCCCTAACATTGAGGAGCAGAAGACAAGTCCAGCCAGAGCCAACCATGGAAGCCAAAGAGAAACCCTTTGAAAGTTCTGACGCCCTCGCAGCCGCCCCTGCGGCTGCAACTGCGTCCCCTTCTATGCAGACGCCGCTCCCGCGGCTGGATGTCACCGCCCCTGCGGTGACAGCCCCTGAGCCGCCCTTGCGCTTGCAAGCATCCGCCCCTGCGGAAAAGTCGACAGAGGGTTCTGTTGAAGAGGATTCTTACATCCGTCCCAGCTTTCCGCTCTATATGCTGAGATACCCCCGGTTCCCTTGCCTGAAGCACTAAAGGAGCGTAGGGTGATTGAGGATAAGGATCTTTTTGAGACCTTTTACAAATGTGAGGTAAACATCCCCCTTTTAAAACTTCTGAAGAGTATTCCTAAATATGCTTGGTTTTTTAAGGAACTTTGCTTTATCAAGAGGAACCACAAGTTGAAGGGAAAGTAGAAGGTTCAAGTGAGTGAGCACGTGTCAGCTGTCTTCCAACGGCGAATGCCCAAGAAATGTAGCGTTCCGGGCATGGTAAGCATTCCTTGCGTTATTAGGGAAACCCGCTTTGATAAAGCAATGCTTGATTTAGGTGCTCTATTTATGTGCTTCCTTATTCAATATACCAACCTCTTGGCCTTGGGCCACTTTTGAAACTCGGATTGTTGTCCAACTTGCTGATATATCAAATTGTTACCCGAAAGGGATTATTGAAGATGTAATAGTGATGGTTGATAATCTAATTTTTCCTGCTGATTTCTTTGTTTTGGATATGGAAAATGATTCACATGCTGCACCTATTTTGTTGGAATGGCTTTTTTGAAAACCGCTAGGACTAAAATTGATTATGTGAGTGGTAAATTAACTATGGAATTTGATGGGAAAGTGGTTGAGTTTAATATTTATGATGCTATGAAACACCTCATGATGACCATTCTCTTTGTGATATTGATGTGATTGATCCTATTATTCAAGATGTTTTTGACATGTCCGCCATTGATGAAATGAAAATGATATTGACATTCATACTTCGGATTATGCACTAACATCCAACATGCAGGAAGTTCTAGTTCATTTGGATGGGCACAAAAGGCTCCCTATCTCATTTTGGCTATTGTGCCCACATTGCTAACTCCAAGCGAAAAGCTTGTTCCGTCTATAGTGCAGGCACCGCTGATAGAATTGAAAGAACTTCCCAAACACCTCAAGTACGCTTTTCTAGGGGAAAACGACAGTTTGCCGATAATCATTTCTAGCAAGTTGTCCCCTATCCAAGAAGGGAAGTTGTTGAAGATCCTAAATGAGCACAAGACGGCTCTTGGCTGGGCCATTGCCGACATTAAGGGGATTAGTCTCTCTACATGTATGAATAGGATCCTCCTTGAGGAAGAGGCAAAACCATCAAGGCAACCACCAACGAAGATTGAATCCGCCCATGATGGATGTCGTCAAGAAGGAAGTATGGAAGCTCCTCCAAGCGGACATGATATTCCCAATTTCGGATAGCAAGTGGGTTAGTCCAACCCAAGTGGTTCCGAAAAAGGGAGGTATCACCATGGTGGAAAATCAATACGGTGAGACTCAAACCGGATGGAGAGTTTGCATCGACTACCGCAAACTAAACACGGTAACTCGTAAAGACCATTTCCCTTTGCCTTTTACTGACAAATGCTCGAACGTCTTGCATTTCACCCCTATTACTGTTTCTTGGATGGATACTCGGGCTACTTCCAAATATTCATCGTCCCGGAGGATCAAGAGAAGACGACCTTCACTTGTCCTTTTGGCAATTTTGCGTATCGCAGAATGCCATTTGGACTTTGCAATGCCCCCGACACCTTCTAACGGTGCATGATAAGTATTTTTTCGGAGTATATTAAGAATTTTATTGAAGTTTTTATGAAAAATTTTACCGTCCATGAAGATAGTTTTGATGCATGTTTAGGACATTTAAAACTTGTTCTTCAAAAATGCGTAGAAACCAATCTAGTTCTTAATTCTAAAAAATGTCATTTCATGGTTGAACAAGGAATTGTGTTAGGGCATGTCATATCATCAAAGGGAATAGAAGTAGATAAGGCTAAAATTGATGTAATTCAAAGTTTACCTTACCCTACTAATGTGCGTGAGATTCGTTCATTCCTAGGTCATGCAGGTTTCTATCGGCGCTTTTTCAAGGATTTCTCCAAAATTTCAGCACCTTTATTTGAGCTACTCAAGAAAGATGTGACTTTCATTGTTGATGAAGATTGCAAGAAGGCGTTTGACACCTTGAAAGCTTGCCTCACTAGCGCACCCATCATCCGATCTCCCAATTAGGAGAAGCCCTTTGAGATCATGTGCGGCGCCAGCGACTATGTTGTAGGAGCCGTCCTAGGACAAAAGGACGGAAGGGCATCACATGTCATCTACTACGCATCCATGATGCTGAATGGTGCTCAAAGGAACTACTCCACCACCGAGAAGGAGATGTTAGAGGTGGTGTTTGTGCTAGAGAAATTCCGACAATACCTCCTTGGTGTAAAGGTAATCGTGTTTACTGATCATGCAGCCCTTCGTTATCTTATGACCAAAAAGGAAGCAAAGCCAAGGTTGATCCGGTGGGCACTCCTTTTAAGTGAGTTCAATTTGGAAATCCGAGACAAGAAGGGAGCAGAGAACCTTGTGGCAGACCACTTGAGTAGGCTGGTGAAGGAGGAGGAAGATCCAACAAAAAGGAAGGCCATACTTGGAAGTTTCCCAGATGACACATTCTACACAACTCTTTGTTGTGTAACCGTCCCTGCGCATCCAGATTCCCGCCCCCGCGCATATCTGCCCATGCGGCTCGAGGCCGGCGCCCCTGCACCTTCCTTGCATGCTCCCCTGCGTGATGCTCTGGCCGCCCCAACGGATTATACGAAAGAGGTTTTGTTTAAGCTTCATTATTTTAAACCTTGGCTTGCTGACATATTTAACTTTCTTGTTAGAGGTGAGTACCCTCCAGACTTTACCAAAGCACAGAAAGAGAAGGTGAAAGCCGAGGGAAGGCATTACGTTTAGGACGATCCATATCTTTGGAAGCATTGTAGTGACCAAGTAATACGCCGTTGCATCCCGGATAATGAGGTACAATCTGTTCTCTCTTTCTTCCATTTTGAAGCATGTGGAGGACATTTTGGTGCAAATAAAACTGCTAGAAAAGTCTTAGATGCGGGGTTCTTTTGGCCACACATCTTTCTAGACGCTTTTGCGTTTTGTAAGGTGTGTGATAGGTGTCAAAGAATAGGTAATGTTTCTAGGAGAAATAAACTTCAATCATCACTTATATTTTGTGAAATTTTTTTACGTTTGGAGGATATATTTCATGGGTCCTTTTCCTACCTCTTTTGGGAATACCTATATATTACTTGCGGTGGACTATGTTTCCAAGTGGGTGGAAGCAAATGCCACCAAAATTGATTATTCTAAGGTTGTGACAACTTTTCTTAAGGATAACATCTTTGCAAGGTTTGGCATCCCTAAGGCTTTGATAAGTGATGGGGGAACTCACTTTTGCAACAAGACGATCACCGCTCTCCTCAAGAAGTACCATGTCCATCAACGTGTGTCAACAGCCTACCACCCACAAACAAACGGTCAAGCTGAAGTGTCCAACCGGGAGATCAAGACAATCCTTGAAAAGACGGTTTCCCCCGGAAGAAAGGATTGGAGCTTGAGGCTCAATGATGCTTTGTGGGCATACCGCACGGCATACAAGACTCCTATTGGAATTTTCCCATTCCGACTTGTGTTCGGAAAGGCTTTCCACCTACCGGTGGAGCTAGAACACAAAGCATGGTGGGCGGTGAAGAAATGCAACATGAACATGGATGAAGTAGGAGAACTACGGAAGCTTCAATTGCAAGAGCCGGAGAAGCTAAGGCTCGATGCATACGACCATGCCACAACATATAAAGAAAAGACAAAAGCATGGCATGACCGGAATATCCTCCGAAAGGACTTTCAAGCACGTAACAAAGTCCTTCTAGTTCAATCACGGTTAAAACTTTATGCAGGAAAGCTACGCTCAAGGTGGACAGGTCCGTATGTGATAGATGGAGTCCATCCACATGGTGTTGTGGATCTTTAAGATCCACAAAGACACAAGATATTCAAATTCAATGGACAAAGGGTCAAGCCATACCATGAGGGAGTGAAGAATGATCCAAAAGATGACATGGTGTTAGAGGATACCCAAGCAGAGAAGTAAGGTCCTTACGTCGAGCCAATGACGTAAAACAAAGGCGCTGCTCGGGAGGCAACCCGAGAGAATAAGAAGAGGAGGCTCTGTCAAGAAAACCTCCCCCGCGGCCTTTTGTCACCGCCCTTACGGTGACACAACATTCCCAGTACCGCCCCGGCGCTGGGCCTGCGCCAGCTCAAGACTGTCACCGCCCCGCGGTGACAACCCCCCGCCCCTGCGGCTCTTCCCCTTGATAAACGTCCCAGTAAGCCCCCAGCGCTGGGTCTGCGTCTCCTCTCCCCTTGTCACCGCCCCCGCGGTGACAAGCCCCCGCCCTTGCGGGTTTACCCAGAAAAGAAAAAAAATAGAAGAAAGAAAAACCCTTTACCTACCCCACCAACCCCTCTCTCTCCTCCTCACCTACCACACTCTCTCTCTCTCGATCAAACTCTCACCCTAGCCCCAAAACCTCCCCCTGTGCCCCCAACTCTCCCTCACTCATGCCACCACTGCAAAGCTAGCCCCACGCCTTGCGCCACCACTGCAACGCCCCACCCCCGCCACCAGTACGCTCCTACGCAACCCTCTCTATCAAACCTACTACACCATCCCTCAAACCCTCTCTAAACCCTCACCACCATCCACCAAACACTCTCCACCACCCCCCTTGGGCCTCTTGAAGCCACCATCAGCCAGCAATGCTAGGAAGCCACCACAAGCTCCACCTTCGACGAAGCTGTCAAAAATTGCCCTCCAGGTCTTCGGTCGCCCCTGTGTCTCCAAGCACCCGCCCGCGCGCCAGGCTGCCCCTATGGATCGCCCAGCCACCCTTGCGTAAAACACAATAGAGGGTTCGTCTCATTTCCTTGCTTTTGTGATTTCTGATTTGTTTGCTTGAAATTGTTGCAAGAATGGAACCCCAAAGGAAATACAAGATGTCAGAGACAAAGAAGGTCGTTATGAGATTGTGCAAGATCGAGTGGTCTATGCGACTCGGTTCTTGCACGTCCCGACATGGGAGACGTTAGGCATGTTGGAGAGCATGCATTCCTTTCTGGACAATGCTGGGCTTGGGGATTTCCTGTAGAAGAGCGCCCCGACATACCCCGAGCTCAGTAGGCAAGTCATTGTTACCTTCAACATGGAGAAGGAGGATCATATGTGTGTCGGCCTCACATTAAAGTAAAACAAGAAGAAGTACACGGTGAACTTCGCTCATCTGCAAGAGGCCTTTGGGGTTACTCTTAACATTTCTGACAAGTGGTGGCAATTCCCACCACAAGCGGACTTGGTGGAGTTTTGGCAAGCGGCTACTGGCTACGAGTTTAATGCCGGGGGTGAGTACAACAACAAACTCACTCATCCCTACTCGAGGCTCCTTTCCAAGATCATCATGTGTGTCTTCTGTGGACACAAGGAGGAGAACAAGGTCTCCTTTAAGGACCTTCCTTAGTTGTATGCTTGCACTCCGGCATGTGACAACGTGCCGGATTGGATCTCCCTCTTCCTCACTACTTTGAATCAAATTAGGAAGAATGAGCCGAGGGACATTGTCGATGGAGGGTTTATTTCTTTGATTGTTGAGCAGGTGATGGATTTGCATGAGTTGAAGGATGAGATGCCAATCCCGTTCTACAACGAAGGTATGCTCCGACAGTGGAAGCTATTGAAGCGGGATGGGCAGCACCTCTTTTGGCTTTCTTTTGTAGATGGGAGCCACGTCACCTACCTCCCCCAGCCTTTACCATTGGGAGAGGAGCTCTCCAACCTTTACGTCGCCGCCGACCAACTTGTCCCGAGGCAATCTCATGTCGCCATCATTTAGAGGCATGCGTCGAGCTCTAGTCGGGCCCCATATGCGGACCACATGCCCATTCCTGAGGATGAGGAGATGCCCACAGCTGCGGGGGAGGATGACCCTGCCCTTGAGAGTCTCCAGGATTAGATGGCCGCCCTTACCACACAGCACCAGGCTTGGCAGACCGAGTACCAACGGGCCATGCTAGAACAACAGCAGACCTGACATTCCGGCTTCCAGGCGAGCATGACCACCCACTTTGACCAGCGTCAGGACGCTTGGCAGGCGGCTCAACAACAGAGGATGAAGGCTCAGCAGTTTGCTTGGCAAGCCAACTTTGAGACTTCCTTTGGGGCTCGGATGGATAGACAGCAGGGCCGGATTGATGAGATCTACCGACGGCAGGAGCACTTCTTCCGTCACGTCCCTTGCCCACCGGAGCAGGATCCGGATGGTCCAACCGGACCATCCCACTAGTCGGTATCCTCTCTTTCCTTTCTCCACTTTATTTTAGTCTTTGCTTTCATTCTCACACTTTGAGGGCAAAGTGATCTTCAAGTATGGGGGAGGGAACACTATCTTGCATGTATAGTTTATTTGTGTGTTTGTTTTATGAATTCGAGTATGTAATTGTTGTTGAAATTTAGTCAAAAAAAAAAAACAAAGCCAAAGAAATTGAGAAAAAGGCAAGAAAATCCTTGGATAAACCAAAAACCCGAAAGGGCGGTTTAGGTAAAAAGAAGGTAGTCTGACCAACTCTAGGTTGGTGCAAAAAATGGACTTACGAGATGTGAGGATTTAGTGAGATCATTATGAAAATAAGAAGAGTGGTAAGGTGAAAACCCGAAAGGGCTCCTTGGCAAAATGAGCGGCACCGAGTGTAGGTTCTCCTTCTGGCGTTGAAGACATAAGAAGGGGAGTCATAAGGAGGATGTCCGGGTAGGTCACTCTTGGAGCGATAAGGATGGTAGATTCTCACATTTTCTCATTTTCTCCCTTTTCTCACTTTCTTTTCTTGGCTTTTCTCTTGATTCCCTCATCTTGTCTTCTACACCATGCTTCCCTGTGACTTTGATTTGTTGAACTGTTGATATTTTATTTACTCAGGATGAGTAAAGAGTCTAAGTATGGGGGAGTTTGATAGGTGATGAAATCACTATCAATTAGTATAGTTTTTAGTGTCTTTCTAGTGTCTTTGAGTCGGTTTGTGTTAATAATATCTTGATCCACATGAAGAAATCCAATTGAAGAAAAAGAAGATATTAGCAACACTTGGGAGTTGAAGAACGATCACAAAGCAATGTTTCTGGTGTCACACCGCCCCTGCAGAGCAGTGTCACAACCCATGTGGTGGCATTGCACTCCGGAACGCAGCCTGCGCCTTCGCCAGTGCCCGGAACAAGCTTGTCACCACCCCTACGGCCACCTTCAACCGCCCCTATGGTGACTCACCCTGAAGAAGCGAAGCCAACACCCTTGCGTCTCTAATTGTGGACCAGCCTGTGGACGTGTGAAGCCGAAGAGCCAGTGTCACCACCCCTGCGGTGACATTGGGCCGCCCCTAGGGCTCGTCATCAGAAACGACACGAAGATGAAAAGTCAGACATTCAAGGAGCATTAAAGACCCGCCCCTACGGGATTGTCAGGCCGCCCCAGCGGCCAAGAAGAAGATCGAGCGTTTTGGCCTAAACCGCCCCTGCGGCCCTGAAGCCCGCCCCCGCGGTTTAGCGCCAGAGGACTAAACTCCGCCTGTTTGCACCACCTTTATGGCATTTAAGGTGGTTGTTTAGGATGGCAATTTACTCCCATTTAATGTCTTTAGTAGTATAAATAGAGCTTTGGGTGATTGATAGAATCATCCATCATTTTCCCACAAAAAGCTCTATTTCCCTTACTTCCAATTTATAATGAGTTGTAAGTTCCCCTGCTACATTGGGTTATTTTCAAGCTGCATTGCTGCTTGGTTGTAACTCTTTATTAATATAAGTTTATTGAGTCAATATGTGTTATATTTCTTGTGCTTTAACTTATGTTTGCATGTTTTTTACCACTTAGATTGATCACCTTAAGTGTCTAATGCATGCAAAGTACTAGAATTAATCGATTCCGGGTTGGGATCCTCAATCTAGTAGTAACCCTTTAGGTAAAAGCTGGTTGTAATTACTTAAAGAAAAATGAATATAACTATAAAGAAAGTCTAACGGTGTTTATTAATTCTTTATATCTCTTTGTCTTTGTTGGAATGCTAACTTGTGCTTTGATTTTGTAGGTTTACGGATCACTAATCATGTTAAGTTTTGTTGATGCCGGTTGGCTCAACACATATCTAAGATCAAGACGAGAACATTGATGAATAACTTGTAAAAAGAACCAACAAAGTAGTGTGCATGCTAATATACAACCTAGTGTAGCTCTCCATTTCTTATCTATTATCACCATCTTTGCTTAATTTCTATGTGTTTTTGTCTTACTTTGTTACAATCCAAACCCCCCCCCCCCATTGGTTACAATTTGGTATTTAAATATAATTAAAACTTAACAAGGCTCTCTTATGATCGACCCTTACTTACACTATAAAAACCGGTTAGTGTAACGTTAGGAAAGTAACTTTGACTTAAGCTAAAAGACAATGACCATAGGTGTTTAGCCTCGTCAGCAATCACCACACGAAGTGGATTGAAGACAACCGATCCAGTACCTCAATCGGACCACGATCTGACGAAGAACACCTCTGATGTTTATGTTCCACCACCTGCTTACAAACCTCGACTCCCGTTCCCTCAGTCTAGGGCACGGGCACATCTAGACAAACACTTTGGTAAGTTTCTTGACCTTATGAATAAGCTACATATTAACATCCATTTCATTGATGCAATCTTAGGTATGCCCGCCTATGGGAAGTTTCCGAAAGAGATCTTGTCAAGGAAGAGAAACCTGGAAGACTTTGGAGAAGTATGGATGACCTCTAGATCTTCGGAGCTCATTCAAATCATGAAAGAAAACATGCCACCAAAGCTAAGAGATCTTGGTTCATTTTGCATTCCCATCGAAGTTAGGATGTGACTTATGATGCACTTTGTGATCTAGGAGCTAGTGTGAGCATCATTCCTCTAGCACTTTGTGAGAAGATCGGTCTTGGAGATCCCAGGCCAATGAAGATGACTTATACATGGCAGATCGTTCCATTACTTGTCCCGTTGGAATCTTAGAGGACGTTCCCATCAAGCTAGGTAATTTCTATATACCTATAGATTTTGTAGTATTGGACATCCCTGCAGATTATCCTATTCCCATCATTCTTGGAAGACCATTTCTTGCAACATCGGGCTGCAACGTTGATTGTAAGAACGTCAAGTTGTCATTCAATATTGGTGAAGATCATGTAGAGTTTGCACTCTTGGCCACGATGAAAGGAAAACCCTTAGACGATGCCATCTACAACATCTATGACGAGGACGATTCTCGAGAATTGGTGAGCTCTATCTTAATTAACGACCCTCTTGAGAAATTTTTGAATTTTAGTATGATGGAAGAAGGTGTAGATGTTTTATGTGATGCGATATACAAAGCTTGAAGGCATTGGAAGAGGATCCAAGAGCTGTATTCGACAAACTCATTTAGGAGGCGAAAAGCACATTAGGTTTTGGTCACCATCCCAATACCTCGACCGAAATGTCTTCTGGAGCAAGCGAGGTGACCTTCTCTGAAGACGACCTCGGTCCATCACCTCGGTCCACGACCGAGACGTTTCCTAAAGCAAGCAACATGGTGACAACTGAAGATCACCTCGGTTCAGCAACTCGGCCTAACCCTAGATGCCTCGAGAGGGACGATCTACTCATTGATCATTCGTTACCCAATGAGCATTTGCATTTGGTGTAGCATTGGCTTCGCCAAGTTTCTGATGGTAAAGAACCTTGGTATGCTGATATTGTTAATTATCTTGTTTGTCAGGAAATACCTCCAGGATTGACCTACGCTCAAAGAAAGAAATTTTTCAAAGACGTACGTCATTACTATTGGAACGAGCCTTTACTCTACAAGAGAGGCCCGGATGGGATGCTTCAACGGTGCATTCTTGAGATGAGACTACTATTTTCATACGGCATTGCCACTCATTTCATTGTGGAGGACATGCTAGCGCTCACAAAACATGCGTTAAGGTATTACGTTCTGGTTTCTTTTGGCCTTCGTTATTTAAGGATGTGCAAGCGTTTGATGTTTCTTGTGATACATGCCAAAGAAGAGAAAATATATCTAGGCGAAATGACATGCCGCTTAACAATATTCAGGAGGTCGAGATCTTTGATGTGTGGGGAGTTGATTTTATGGGACCTTTCCCATCATCTGCAAGGAACCTCTACATTCTCTTAGCTGTTGATTACGTCTCTAGGTGGGTGGAAGCCATTGATCTCCCGCTAACGACGCCATGTTGGTTGTGAAGTTCTTCAACAGAACTATCTTCCCACGTTTTGGGACACCGCGAATCATCATCGGTGATGGAGGGACACATTTCACCGCCCGGAAGTTCGAGGCAATTCTATCGAAGTATGGGGTAACCAAAGAGGTAGCAACCCCTTATCATCCTCAAGCTAGTGGGCAGTTGGAGATCTCTAATAGAGAGATCAAGGCTATTTTGTAGAAGACCATTTCAAGGACAAGGAAGGGTTGGTCCATGAAGTTGGACGATGCTCTTTGGGCATATAGGACCGCATTCAAGACTCTCATAGGTACCACCCCTTACAGTTTGGTATATGGGAAGTCTTGCCATCTTCCCGTTGAGCTTGAGCACAAGGCATATTGGGCGATTAAATGGCTCAATTTTGACATCAAGGAATCTGGAGAGAAGAGACTTTTGGATATCAATGAGTTAGAGGAGCTGCGCTTAAATGCTTATGAGAATGCCAAAATCTACAAAGAAAGAACGAAGAAATGGCATGACAAGCATATCATCTCTAAGGATCTTAAAAAAGGGATCTTGTTATACTCTTCAATTCCCGTCTCCGCCTCTTTCAAGGTAAGTTAAAATTTAGATGGACGGGACCTTACGTTGTGAAAAATGTCTTTCCCCATGGTGTAGTTGAAGTATGGGTGAAGCTAGCAGAAGCTTTAAAGTCAATGGTCATAGGTTGAAGAAGTATCAACCGGAAGTTCCAGCTGAGGAGATTGCACCTTTGTATCTCACTAAAGAGTGAAGTATTGTCCAGCTAGCGACCTTAAACCAAACGCTTCTTGGAGGCAACCCAAGGTATTGCTTACTTTTCCCTTTTCTAGTTTAGTTTAGATAGTTTGCTTGTGTTTGTGTGTCCTCTTAGACAGGAATTAGGTGTTCTCCAAGAAGAAATACAACTCAGAAAATACATGAAGGGATTGATGTTCGAGAAATTGAGAAAATGGAGCTCGACTGAGATACATCTCGGATGCTGTCAAAGCACCTCGACCGAGATGTTCTTCGCCCAACCGAGGTGCCGTTATCTGGAAATCACCTCGCTCTGACATCTCGGTCCGTTCAAGAAACACCTCGACCGAGATGAAATCAAATTCTGTGAGGGGTATAAAAGGAGAACGACTTTCTCTGTCCTCACAACCCTACTCTCTCCTAGCTCTCACCTCCACCGCCAGTAGAGGATTGGGCATATTATGGAGCTTGTTCTTATTTCTTTATGTTGTTCTGCTTTTATTCGGTGAGTACTTTGCTTCTGACTCTTATTTGACCCATTGGGACAATGTGTCCTAAGTATGGGGTATTTGTATTTGACTTGCCTATGGATCTGTAATATGTACTATTTGTCGTTTGGATGGGTATGACTTTGATCTTTATTTGGCTATATTGTGCTTATATGTTATTTACATGCGTTGCATACAGGTTTTTGTTTGAGAAAAACGTCGAAAACCGATTTGAAATTTTTTTTGCCTCGACCGAGACGTTTTGGCCAAACGAGGTCGTGATAACTGACACTCATCTCGGTTGAACACATCGGGCGCCGTCAAACCACCTCGGCCGAAATGGTTTTAAAACTGAAGAAATTTTCGAAACATTTTTGTGCTTCTATTCCAAATAAGACCTCGATGATGATATTTTATTGCAGATTAGCTTTGAAATCTTTATATGCTCGAAAGGTTTTATGATATGTTTAATTTACTAAATGTTTTGTTTAAAATTCTAGCATGTTTAATATTTTGTTTTTATCAAAATTATGTTGAATTTGAAGATTGACACCACTTTATGAAGTTCTCTCACAATCTTCATGGGATGATTAAGGCACTTCATTTCTCTTCTTCTTCTTCTTGATCATGCTTTAGCCCCTCATATACATAATTGCCTCCCTTTATCTATCTGGGAATTTGGATGCAGTTGATGAAAAGCTTGTGAAGTAAAGTTGAGATTGTGGTTGAAAGTGTTAAAAAAAATAAGGTTTGGGGACATTGATCTTGATGATGAGTAACTCGGCACCATTCACATAGCCGGGTGTTTGTGTCTTGCCAAAGTTGGATTAATCGATAGTCCTAACGGGTCATGGTATGTGCATCAAGGGTTTGAGGCATCTCGAAAAATTGAATATTTGTTGATTTCCTAGGCTTCGGTTATTGTGCACCCTTGTCCATGTTCTCAAAAATAAAGTAAAAAGTGAAAATAAGCAAAGCTTATTGGTGGAAGATGTTTGTGATTCAAAGAAGTGAAGTAAGATCATATTCCCATATTGTAGCACCACATTACCATATATACATCTCACCCTAACACGTTTCTTGACCTCTTTTGAAAGCCCTTGAGACCTTGAATATGTTGATTGACTTTGTGGTTTAAACTGGATTATACATGATTGATTTCGATAAATATGATTATTATGCATTCTATGATTTTATGCAAAGATGATCAACTTTCTTATATTTATAAAATGTTTTGACCATGTGTTGATTTAATTTTCTATGAAGCATTCTCTTAGGGTGATCTATGGATGGAGCGCACC
Source organism: Fagopyrum homotropicum (assembly GCA_033239125.1). Taxonomy (NCBI): domain Eukaryota; kingdom Viridiplantae; phylum Streptophyta; class Magnoliopsida; order Caryophyllales; family Polygonaceae; genus Fagopyrum; species Fagopyrum homotropicum. The sequence goes on from BSWB01000005.1 coordinate 70,813,927, forward strand.
ACCAAAAGGTTTTGTAAAATGTTTTTCGTTGATCTTTTAGATGACTTATAATCTATTCTATCTTGTATCTAAGATTTGAATCTTGCTTGGGGACAAGCAAGGGACAAATATAGGGTATTTTGATAGCATGCATTATAGTCTATATTTTGGGATTGGTTTGGACGTTTTATCTTCATAAATCTGCATGCATGGATGTATATTCTTGATGATTATGTCGCATTCTTAACCTTTGCAAGAATCGAGGTCTACACCTAGTTTTGTGGTAATTGTAGGGAAAATGACACGTTTTGGAGCGATATGGAGCCAAGGGATTAAAAGAGTCATTGGAGCTACATTTTGGAACATTGAGGAGCTACAAGGAAAGCATAGGAACCATGGAAGTTGGACATAAGTTTGATATTGGACCAGTTTTGAGAGATTTGCACGTAGCTGAGGTTCATCTCGGTTGACCCCAAGATCACCTCGATCGAGATGAATTGCTGGGCTTGGATCGAGATGCACGGCCCATGGCCCATGAGATCTTTTATTTTTGGCAAATAATTTTCCTATAAATTGGAAGATATTTTCTGGATGGAAAAGACGGTTGGTTAACTGATTAGTTTGGAAGATTGAAGATATTTCAAGGAAGGAAGGAAGTTGAAGGAAGATAGTTTTAAAGCGAAAGTTGAAGGCTTTTGAAGGAAGTTGTAAGGTTTTCTTAGGAACCTTGATTGTTGTCTTTTGGTTTGTTATTGAGGAACACGTTTGTTGATTGTTTGGATTGTTTGTTTTGTTTGATTGAGTGATTATTGAGACCTTTGTGTAACGGTTTTCTTGTTTGACTATTGATTCTTCCTTCATATATTTGATTGTTATTATCATGATGATTATTGGATAAATTCTTGTGCGATTCTAGGGTGATTGGCTGAAAATTGTGGGAAAGACGATGAAAGAATGAACCTTTACCTTAGTGGACCCTAAAATCTCGAGTCGAGCCTTAGTTGAACCTAACCTCGGTTGATTCATTAAATACCTCAACCAAGGTCGATATGAACTGAGTGAGGCGTGAACCAGATCCGATCCAAACTTGATTTTAGGTTATAGTTTACCAAATTCTATCCTTGTTGCACCTTTCCTGGTCCATCCGCAAGCCTAGGATGAGAGTTACCCGGTGATTCCTTTGCTTGTATACCTATGATGATGAGTGTTAAGTAATAAAGGTTTATCCTTTATTAGGGTTTGAGTGTGCCTCCATCCTACCTTTGTGAGTTAGCCTGACACTTACCCGGTAAAGGTTAGTTTTATCCCCTTAGGTGGTGTGTTGGTTTGAGATTATAGTTCCTTTCCTTAGTTCGTTGAGACTTACCCGGTGAGAGGATCTTTGGTTTGGGATAGTGAGTAGTGAGACTTACCCGGTGATATATTCCCACTTTAGAAATACCTTCCCTTGCAAACCTCAGCTTTGTCCATGTTATCCTTTGAGATCTTGAGTCGGAACCACAACTGGATGCTTTGACCTCTAGAATCTGCATTCCTTTATCTGATTATTACATCATCTTTGTTATCTTTTCTTTCTTGCTTGCTTTTGATTGACAACCTGATTTCCCGTGCTTTGTTTTACCATAGTCCTTGTGTTCGACCCTAGAGTATTTGTCATTATTACAACTAATCCGTACACTACGGGTTCACATATTGTTTCAGGCTTTTATTTTAGGTTATAAATTTAAATCTATTTCGTTCACGATTACACACACGTCTGAGAGCGAACATCCGTCAAAGAGTCATAACGGAAACCAGCAAGATAAGAGTGTGTAGACTCTCAACCTCCGAGAGAAAAGATAAACATTCTGATCCTCGGGTGGTGCTGACGGAGCAAGCAAAGACAACTCCTCCTGAAACTTGCTGAGAATCTCAACAATAGGAAGATCCTCGAATCCAACCTCGAGGAAATCCTGAAATCGATCTCTCCTTATAGCTGCAGGGCAATAGCGATCCTTGATCACCGTTTTTATCTGCTCGTAACTCATGACCTTGTTGCGGACAGTCCTCCACCAAGATTAAGCCTGGTCTTTTAGCAATGTCTGTGCTTTGTCGACTTTGTAGCACCCCAAATCCACGGGAGGGGCACTACTAGACTAGGATCTCACAATGGATCCTGACCCTAGCCTGACAACAAGTTCACTAGATCTTACAACAAGGCACAGATAGATTAAAACCAAAAACGTCAAACTATATAAATATATACAAGCAAAGGTTTACAAAAACACCGTTGAGTACAAAACAACGACACATAACCATGCATATACAAAACATCCCATAATCCCTCGTACATCCTAGTGTACAGAAGCACTCAGCGGATCACCCATCTGGCTCACTTTGCAGTCTTTATCCTACAGAATATCCACAACACGGTATAAACCATTAGCTAACAGAACATGAATAAGAATGAAAGGAATGGAATATACACACATCCACACATCACAATATGCAATGTTACACACACAACCGTTTATTATATTTAATTACATTATTCCATTACTAATTCAACTTCTTTTGTGGCACAAGGAGCCTCAAGAACCTCGCCTTTTCCCCCTTTAACACGGGTTCTGTATGGGGATTTACCTCCCCCTGGGTTACTGGCTTCCGAGAACCTTCTTCACTCTCGATGAGCTTTGACAGGTGGTCACGACCCATTATAATACACTTGGGCCTTTTAAGTATACATATGTGGTCATCCTAGTCTAGTTTAGGTTATAAATGCAACAATCATATGCACACACACTACCATCACAAACACTCAAATCCACAACTACTCGCTAAGTAAGTCCTATGGACTTACCTGATATACACGTAAACCTGTACCACGTCACAGTTTTCCCTAGAGGAAACGATCAGCGCCTACATCAACAAGGCACACACAATCAACATCATCTAAGGTTAGGAGATCAGCCTCCTACATCTCATAACCGTAACCAAACAATAGCTCGAATCTAAACCTCGAAATCTCAACGTAACTCACAGTTCCTCAAACCTCTCAACATATCATCTAATCAACATTCCTTAATATCAATTCCAATTCTAATTTAATTAATTAACCTTTAATCAATTAATGAACTTTCACCATAATAACGTTTTGCCCGCAGGCAATTTCTATACCCACCTGTCATAAGATTTTATCAAACAAACAACCCATAATCCCCAGAATAATATAACGACCCCTAATGGAATTTCCACTTATCCATTTTTACAAGACTAAGGTCAATTTAGGCCAAATCGCAATACGGAAAACGAATAAATTCATAACTAATTCGTTACTAACCCGATTGATGATCCGAAAGAAAATTCGGAATCACAACGATGCATGCTACACTTGGACAATATCAAATTAACCGGAATATGAGCGACGGATAATAGCAAGAAATATGACGTAGTTTAGATGTGCATATAGGTAGTTTTTCCCTTTCCTTTGAGTACATGGACATGTTTTCATAGCATTTATTGAGCACATGCACCTATTGTATCGGAATAGAGATCTACGCGAGCTATGTTGTGATTTTAGGTTAATTGGCACTAAATTGGAGTGGAAATGGCGCATTGATCAATGTGGAGTCCATAGGGAAACATTCGAGAGGTCTAGGAAGGAGTATGAAGTGAAGCAAAGGGGAAAAGCATCAAAGAGGAAGAACCACGGCCCAAGGAGGAACTTCCACGGCCAAGGTTTTGGTAATTCTTTGAATTTCACATGTGGAAAGGAAGGTCGAGAGTCGTCAGGGAGGAACCACGGCCGTGGTTTCGATGATGTCACCCGTGGTTTTCTTCGGGAAAGTCCGTTCTATTATTGCCACGTCGGCAACGTAAAGGAGATCTTTTTCTAACCCTAAATTTATCTTATAAAAGAGGGGTTCATGCAGAAAAAGAGGGAGGCTCACTTACGCTCATTTTAGACTTGTCTTACCGCTTAGGACAAGCAAGAGGCGACAGATTCTTGTAAGATGGAGATTCATTGCTTTGGATTCATACTTTCGGTTACCTTGTAGCTTTGAGAGATATTTGTGAGATCTTTCTCAGTCTTTGATTTTGATCCTTGAGAACACAAAACGTGATTGTTGATTGTTCATTATTCAGTTTTATACAGATTTGATTCATTGCATTGGAAAACCATTGTTCTTCTTGTCATTCTTGGTTGCATGCTGTTCTTGATCCCTTCTTTTAATCTTGAATTGAATATGACGATGATTGTTGGCTAAAACCCCCCTGTGATTCTATGGTGAAGGGTTGATGGTTGTGGTGTTGATGATGATAGATTGAGCCTTAACAGATCGCACCCTGAAACTGTTCGCCCCTAAACGTGCGTGCAAATAAGCTTTAAATTTATAAAACTAGAATCAAGCAAGCGAACCCGTAGTGTACGGATCGACGTAGTTAAGCAAGAATTCCAGAGTATCAAACACAGGGATTTGGGGAGAATAAATTCGATCGTAGGTTATCAAGCAAGTGAATGTAAGAGCTTTGCAAATTATTGGGAAAACAACAATCCTAAAGATCCAAGTATCCAGCTGTGGCAATCGATTCAAGATATACTTAAAGATATAAAGACAGGGTTGAGATATGCAAAGGTATGCTAATGTAAGGTAATCGTACGGTGAAGTTCCAAAAACCTTATGTGACTCACCTACAAGACACTCTCTATACAGGTTGTTGAGGCTTCAATATAGAAAGGTTCTAAAGGCAAGAATTAATGTCAAATACCCAAACTTGTAATCCAAGGATCAAGACTAACTAAATCGATTAAGGTTGTGACACTCACAATCGAGGTAGAGGTTGTTGAGGCTTCACTACCACCTAGAAAAGGCAAGCCTAAACTAAGTTAAAGCAAATCTTTAACTTCGGATTAAAGTAAAAGCAAGTTCGTAGACTTAAGGGAAATCACGGTTAGTTCTTGAGGTTCCACGGCCGTGGACTCAAGAACAGGCCGTAAATTAAGGTTATCGGCGATTCTCTCTAACTCTCAGGGTCTAATCTGTTTACGATCGATCTATCATCATCTAAGCCACAACTATCAACCCTTCACCTTAGAATTGTTAAGGGTTTTTAGCCAACAATCATCATTATGATATCAAATTCAAAGATTAAAAGATTGAAAGATGAAAACTTCCGAAAACTTCCAATAGATTTCAAACCAATCTCAAAGTCACAATCAAGAACGAATATCGTCAATAGACTTAGAATAGAACAAACAAACACAATCTTAGGAAAGAAGGAAGAACGGAATGTCAATCCGTCTTCTAAATCAAACCTAAACAAGAAGAGAAATCTTCTTGCAAACACTCTTCCGAATCTTCGATCTTCCGTCAATCCGGAAATCTCAATCACAATCTCCACCAAAGTGCGAGATTAGGGCCAATCCAAGGATGAACGCAAAATCCGTTTTTTGCAAAAATCTCTAAGCGGAGGTTGAAAACACGTCTAAGCCAAGGTGTAAAAACACGTGTAAAGAGAGGTGACGGAATCTCTCTTCGTCCGTCCTTTTATAGGGTATGATGAAGTAGCGGCCCGGCCCAATATTTTAAAAGATCGTGGCTTAAAGTGTGGCGAAAAAGATCACCAAGATCACGGTCGTGGAAGGTTCCACGACCGTAATTTAGAGCATGGAATTCAACACTGTTTGAACCATGGATTTCACGACCGTAAAAGCTTCTGGAATGAACCACGCTTCACTTGCTAGGGTTCCACGGCCGTGGAACTGAACGTGGAATGTAGTACGGCCGTATTTTAGAGCGTGGTTTAGGGCAAGAACGTGATTCTTCCCTAGCCTCGTGCATTCCTCAAGTTAGCTCTCTTTTGGCTCCTAAGAATGCCCTCAATACATGGACATACTCAATCAACTCATCCTTGCTAAATTCCGTTCGGAAATGGCTCTTAATCACCTACAATCAACATAGAACTTGTGTAGACATCCATATCGACAATATAGGCAAACTAGCTCACAAATGCAACAATGCTCAATCAAAGACTATCAATATGAATCAAATACACTTACAAAACGTGCCTAAAATATCACAATATTTCATGCTAACAAATAACCCCATACTTAACACTTGCTTGTCCCTAAGCAAGGTCTTTCAAAAGCTTTAAAACAAGAGTTAGGATGAAATATGTGTACCTTCTCAAAGCAATACTTCTTTTGGATGAATGTGCCTTCTAAAGAGTAGATCATTCTCAAATCTTGCTTCAATCGTTTATAAGACTTTCATACACTTAATCAAAGAGTAAAGAGTAAAGAAAACTCATGAATCAATCAAACTTCCATACAAACATCATAACCCTTAAACATTATCAAAATCAATCATAAGAAACTTCAATTTAGATCACCAAGTCATATAACATTCTTTTGATCTTAAGGACTTTCAAAGAAAAAGGTCTAGAATGTGGAAAGGGAAGGAAACTTTAAGGAATGTGGTGCATGAATCCGGGAAAGTGGACAACTACTCCTTCTTCTTCTTTTGCGGTTTCCGCAACACCTTCAACTTAGAGCTTCGCTCTCTTCTTTTCATTTTTCGACTTTACTTTTGGAGTTATGGACAGAGGTGCACAAAAACCGAAGCCTAGGAGATTGGCATTTCTCAATTTTTATGAGATGCCTCAAACCCTTAGCGCACATACCATAATCCGCTGGGAATATCGCTCAATCCGACTTTGGCAAGACACAAACACCCGGCTATGTGAATGGTGCCGAGTTACTCATCGTCATGATTGACTTCCCCAAACCTACATTTTCTTTCTATTCTTTTGATTGCAAATAATTGCTCTCATGGCCCTCCCACATCAAACATGCCTTTTTCATTCACTTCTCCAAATTCCCGGATAGGTAAAGGAGGTCAATATTTCAATGAGGAGCTAAATGATCAAAGAAAGAAGAAAGAAAATATCGAATTGCCTTAATCATCTCAACAAGAAGTATAAGAACTTATAGTGTGATTTCAACTTCAATTTCTCAACATGATTTAAGTAACATTCATCACATTATGAAACTTGCAAAAGAGGTATAATCAACTCATTTATTTCCTTTTTAATTCACTATTCGTTTAAGCATGCAATTGTCATCAAACTCAATTCACAAGTAGTGATTATCATAGAAATCATCTCAATTCCTTAGAAGCACAAAATTTTCAAAATTTTTCAATTTTTATGGGTTTTAGTTCGCTCCAAACGGTGTGTGCAAGCTTTAAATTTATAACCCTAGACTTAAGCTTAAAACAAGGATGCGAACCCGCAGTGTACGGGTCAATCGTAGTAAAAGCAAGAAAATTCCAGGGGTCGATCACTGGGACTCGGTGAAACAAAGTCAATAACGGTAAGCTTCGTGAATACTAACCACAAAGAGCAATTAACACAATCAAAGATGAATAAGAAGTCAATAAAGCAAACATGCAATTCTAGGGATTAAAGCGTCTAGTTGTGGTTCCAACTCAAGATCTATAGATAAACGGACAAAGCTGAGATTTTTGCGTGGGGAAGGTGTTACTAAAGTGGAGTAGATCACCGGGTAAGTCTCACTACGCACTAATCCTAAACCGTAACTCCTATTACCGGGTAAGTCTCAAGGAATCAAGATAAAGAACTATAACCTCAAACTAACGCACCATCTAAGGGAATAGAATCAACCTTTACCGGGTAAGTCTCAGGATAACTCACAAAGATGGGATGGAAGCACACTCAAACCCCAACAAAGGATAAACCTTTATTACCTACACTTATGATCGTTGGTACACAAACTAAGGAATTACCGGGTAAGTCTCATCCTAAGCTTGCTTTGAACCAGGAAAGGTGTAATAAGAATAGGATTTGGCAAACTCTAACGCTTAACTCTCAGTTATGGATCAGATAAGTCACCTCGGTCAGCCAGTTTCCACCCCGGCCGAGATGTTCATCGACTGAACGAGATGCTTAGGGTTAAGGTTAAAGACTCAAACTTTCAGGATCCTACTGGAATCTAAGATTATTCTATCATTGTTTTTCCCACAACCTTCAGCTAATCACCCTAGAATCACACAAGGAAATTAGCCACTCATCATCATTATGAAAGTATTAAATATATGGGAAGAAGGTGAATATTTGAACAAGAAGAATTTAATGAAAAGACTTCAATAACTGAATCAAATATCACAACAAAGCGTTCCTTGGATAGCAATCCAACAAGACAAGACAACAAGTGAGGGAATTGAAGACAATCTTACAAAAACCCTCCAAAAAGCTATAAAAGCTATGGACTTCAACCTTCCTTCAACCTTCAAAAAGGTTCTTCGAATCTCTCCCAACTGGAGTATGCTGCTGTTGCGTGCTATAAACCCTGATCGACGGTATAGCGTGATGTCGGAATTGTGGAAATCCAACCCTTTTTATAGGAAAATAACCCTCCAAAGATAATAAATCTTAGAAAGATATTTTCCCATAAATATAGGTAAAATATATGATTCTGCATATCTCCTTCCTTCCAGGAGCCAAGCCCAAAAATATAAGATCACTTTCCAATTTTAAAAGATCTCAGCCAAGAATAAAATATTCTCGCCGCGTCCTAGGTGTTCGCCTCGGTCGAGTCGGCGTCTCTGGATCACCTCGGTCGAGATGAATCTCTGGTCAACCGAGGTGAGTCACAACTGAATGTGAAATCTCTCAAAACTGGTCCAAAGTAAATCTTTAATCCATAGCTATGTTCCCTGGATGTAGCTCCAAATGACTCATGACTCCTTTTGCTCCTTTTTAATGCGAAACGTACCATTTTACCTGCAATTACAACAAAACTAGGTGTAGACCTCGATTCTCGCAAAGGTAGATGAAATGGTAGTAAAATCACATAATATACATACAAACATGCAGATTATGAAAGATAAAACGTCCAAACAAACCCCAAAATATAGACTATAATTCATGCTATCAAAATACCCCATACTTAGCCCTTGCTTGTCCCCAAGCAAGTTCCGCATATAGAAGACAAGATAGAATGGATTATAAGTCAAGAAAATCAATGAAAAGTCTTTCAAAAACATTTTTATTGTGTGCAACTATCATAGATCACTCTAAGAGAATACTTCATGGAATTAAAAACTCAATATGCTCAAAACATTTTATAAATATAGGAAAGTTGTTCATCTTTGCATAAAATCATAGAATGCATAATAAGTCATAATTATCAAAATTAATCATGTATAATCTAGTTTAGACCGCTAAGTCAATCAACAAGCTCAAGGTCTCAAGGGCTTCCCAAAAGAAAAGGTCAAGAAACGTGTAGGGTAGGGATGTATGTAAGGTAATGTGGTGCTAGAATCCGGGAAAAGGATGAACTTCACTTTCACTTCGACTTGCAACATCTTCCACCAATAAGCTTTGCTTATTCCACTTTTTCTTTTTACTTTACTTTTTGGGATGCATGGACAGAGGTGCACAATAACCGAAGCCTAGGAAATCTGCAATCATCAATTTCTCGAGATGCATCAAACCCTTGATGCACATACCATGACCCGCTAGGAATATCGCTCAATCCGACTTTGGCAAGACACAAACACCCGGCTATGTGAATGGTGCCGAGTTACTCATCTTCATGATTGACTTCCCCAAACCTATTATTGCTTTCTAACACTTTCACTTCCAGCCACTTCTCAACTTCACTTGCTTTCGCCACTTCGCTTGCTTCCAAATTCCCGGATAGGTAGAGGGAGGCAAAATGTATATGAGGGGCTAAGCATGATCAAGAAGAAGAAGAAGAAGAGAATGAATTGCCTTGGTCTTTCCAAGAAGAAAGTGAGAGAACTTAACCTGCGGTGTCAACCTTCAAATTCAACATAATTTGGATAAAAACAAAGTATTAAACATGCTAATAATTTCAAACAAAGCATTTAGCAACTTAAACATATTATAAAACCTTTCAAACACATAAGGGATTCAAAACCAGTCAGTAAACAAGATCTTCACTGAGATCATATCCAGATAAGTAACACAAAATCGTTTTCGAAAACTCTCAGTTAACACACCTCGGTCGAGGTGTTCTTGGTTCAACCGAGGTGAAATGCCTCGTTTGGCCAAGACTGACTCGGTCGAGATCGAAAAAAAATTTTTTAAAACCATTTTTTTTTTCCAGTTTCGACGTTTTTCTCAATCAAATAACCTGTAGGTATGCATGTAATATCAGATAATCATATAAATGCAGAAGTGATGCATAAATAAAATATCCGATGAAATATAATACATCAAGTAGTCAAATACATCAAAAGGTAGTCAAATAATACAAACACCCCATACTTGGGACACACTGTCCCAGTGGGTCAAATAAAAGTCTAGAAAATGAGAGAACTCACCGGATAAATAGCTGAACTGCATAAAAAATATAATAAGAAAATCCTGCAGCTCCTCAGTAATCCTGATCCGGCGGTGGTGGTGGTGGTACGTACGGATACTGTGTCGGGTCGAACGGATACCCCATGGTCTGCTGGAACTGTAGCTCCATCATCCTACGCTGATAGTGCTGCCCCTCTAACATCTGCTGGGTCCAGCTGTCAAGGTGTCGGTGCTGGGCGGCAAATCTCTCATGCATGTCCACGGTAAGGGCAGCATAAGAATCTATCATCTGGTCAGTCAGATCATCGATCCGACGATGAGCCTCAGTGTCTCTATGACGGCGTGTCCGACGCCTAGCAGATCTAGCAGGAGGTGCAACAGGTGCAGGCTCAGTATCCTCCTCATCATCCAAATCTATGATCGGTGGTGCGCTCGTCCCTGCAGTATCTGTCCCTGTATCCATCGGGACTCCACCACCTCTCTCATCCACCGTCTCCTCGTCATCGTCATCCTCCTCCTCCTCAGCCGGGGCAGTTGCTGCCTCTCTATGATCCTCCATCAGTGGAGCCCAAGCTGTCTGCCAGTAATGCGGATCGAAGACTGTGAACTGAGCAGACCAGCGGATCCCCTGTGGCGCAGTCCGCTCCCAAGGCATAGCAACGTATGGAGTGGTCAAACCACGGGGAACCAAAATCCTCCGTGTGATCATCTCCTGTAATCCCAGCGGCTTCGGAGCCGCCGCCATCGTACATACACTGAGGTCCATCCCGTGATAAGTAGCAATATGGGTGACTAGACCTCCGCAGCAAATGTCTCCCTTCGCCTTGGCCTTGATCTTGTGCAGATCTTCTGCCAAGAACAAGCCAAAGTCTGGGAAACCTCTTGTAACCATGCAGTAGAGGCTGAAGAGCTCGCCTTGTCGGATCTTCTGGGGCGTCTCAGTACGCGCCAGAAGTGTCTCGCTAAATATCCTGTGGGCTAGTCTGAAGGCTGGATGGAAGATGACCTTCTCCCTGGAATCTCCAGGGCGCCATCTGTCTGCATGCTCAGTAATATGGGCAATCTGCCCCCAGAACTCCCTAGCTACGGATCGGGAGGGGAAGTCGGTGGCGGTGGGCTCAGAAAAGCCAAAAATCTCTCTCCATATCTCTAAAGGAACTATGAAGTTCCGGTTCATCAACCGGTACTTCACAGACTGGTCTGTGGGAAGGTAGGAGAAGGAGCTAACAAACTCTAAGGTCGGCTCCAAATAGGCTGGGGCTCGGATCTCAGTAAACTGATCCAGCCCGACAGTAGCGATCATCCTCCTAAGGTCAGCATCTAACCCTAGGCAATCAAAAGCCGACACGTCCAGAAATCGAGGTGCGATAACTGGACGGCTAGCTATGCGCTCATAGTCTACCCGGCATCTCTCGTGGATAACCGGGCGGTAAGGACGGGAAGAAGAAGAAGAAGGGGAAGGTGAGGATCTGTCTCTCAGGGCTAGGCGGCGATCGGAACTCATTTTTACTCAACACTGTCAGGCCACCTCGGTCACTGAGAAGACTCAGAATTCACCTCGGTCGAGATGCAGTTCGACCGGACCGAGGCGTAGCAGTCGCGATTCCAATTCTCAGAAATTCAGTTCTTTTCCCCCTAAAATCACTACAATTGCTTCCTAAGGGGTACTTAAATCCTTTCTCAGCAGAATCTAGGGCAACCAAAGCCCAAATCGAAGCGAATGAACGAGTTAGGGTTTCGACTTGTTTTACCTCGTTTCGGTCGATTCACTCGATTTCTTTGCAGATCTGTTGTTGCAATCGGTTCCTCTACCCTTTAATCTCAGTTTAGAAGCGGAAATCTTCGAAAACGAGCAAGATCTGAGAGAGAGCGAAGTGAACTGTCGCCGCGGTCGAGGTGAAGAAGATAAAAAGTAAAAAGTAAATTTTTTTTCTTTTTATACTGTTCCTGGATCTGCTGTCACCTCGGTCGAGATGGTCTCGACTGGACCGAGGTGGTACGGACCGAGGTGGTTCTGCAGAAACCCTAGTCGCCTCGGTTTCTCAAGAATCAACGCGGTCGAGGTGCTCTGACTGTGACCGAGATGCTTCTGTCTTCTCAAAATCTCGAACTTCTGTCCTTCCAGTTATGCTCCTTCCTTAGATATTCCCTGTTGTCTGTCTAGAACGCCAAAAACAAAGCAAAGCAAAGCAAAAACAAAAACTATCTAAGCTAGACTAGAAAACGGGAAAAAGAAAGCAATACCTTGAGTTGCCTCCCAAGAAGCGCTTGGTTTAAGGTCGCTAGCTGGACCATACTGCGTCTCATACGAAGTATATTGGTGCAACCTCCTCAACCGGCGTTTCCGGTTGGCATTTCTTAAGCCTATGACCGTTGACCTTGAAGCTTCCGCTAGTTTCGCCCCATATCTCAACTGCACCATGAGGGAAAACATGTTTCATAACGTAAGGCCCGGTCCATCTAGATTTCAACTTACCTGGAAAAAGGCGGAGGCGGGAGTTGAAGAGTAGAACTAAGTCTCCTTCGTTAAGCTCCTTTGGGACGATGCGCTTGTCATGCCATCTCTTCGTCCTTTCCTTGTAGATTTTGGCATTCTCATAAGCGTTCAAACGCAGCTCCTCCAGCTCGTTGAGTTCCAATAGTCGCTTCTCACCAGCCTCCTTGATGTCAAAGTTCAACCATTTGATAGCCCAATACGCCTTGTGTTCCAATTCAACGGGCAAATGGCAAGACTTCCCATATACCAAATTATAAGGAGTGGTACCTATGGGAGTCTTGAATGCGGTCCTGTACGCCCAAAGAGCATCGTCCAATTTCATGGACCAATCCTTCCTCGTTCTAGAGACGGTCTTCTCCAAAATTGCCTTGATTTCTCTATTCGAGATCTCGACCTGTCCACTAGTTAGAGGGTGGTAAGCAGTTGATACCTTATGGGTTACCCCATACTTCGATCGAAGTGCTTTGAACTTCCGGTTGATGAAATGCGTTCCTCCATCGCTAATGATGATACGTGGAGTTCCAAATCGTGGAAAGATAGTTCTATTCAAGAACTTCACTACCACCTTGGCGTCGTTAGTGGGAGAAGCAATGGCTTCAACCCATCTAGAGACGTAATCAACCGCAAGAAGGATATAGAGGTTTCCTCCGGAGGATGGGAAAGGTCCCATGAAGTCAATCCCCCATACATCGAAGATTTCCACTTCTTGGATGTTGTTAAGTGGCATCTCGTTCCTCCTTGATAAATTTCCTGTTCTTTGGCATGCATCACAAGAGACAACAAAAGATTGCACATCCTTGAATAATGTAGGCCAAAAGAAACCAGAACGTAATACCTTAGCGCATGTTTTATCGGTGCTAGCATGTCCTCCACAAGGAAGCGAATGGCAATGTCGTATGACGCTATTAACCTCATCTTCCGGGATGCACCTACGAAGCATCCCATCCGGTCCGCGCTTGAATAGCAGCGGCTCGTCCCAGTAATAATGTCGTACGTCCTTGAAGAATTTCTTCTTTTGAGAGTACGTCAATCCGGGCGGTGTTTCCTGGCAAACAAGATAATTTACAATGTCAGCATACCAAGGTCCGTTCTTATCAGAAAGTTGGTGGATAGAATGTTCCATCAACTGAGGATGAATGTCAGAGAAGTGAGCAAGAAGATTATTATTCTCAGTAATCTCAGTTGATATCATCTCGCCATCGATCTCGGTCGAGGCGCAGAGGCGTTGACCGAGATGTTCTTCAGTCGCCTCGCTCAGTCCAGAAGGTGCCTCGGTCGAGGTGCTGCTACTGGGCCCGAGACTGGAGATCTTCGTCTCCTGAATTAGCTTCTCAGTTTTAGCTCCTGGATCTTCTTCCAATGCCTTCAAGCTCTGTATATCTGCATCACAAGAAGCATCTATACCTTCCTCCATTAAACTGAAGCTAATAACTCTTTCGAGTGGATCGTTAATAAGGATAGAGCTCACCAATTCTCTTGATTCTTCTTCATCGTAGATGTTGAAGATATCATCAGTTAGTTGCTCCCCTTTCATGGCTGCAAGTAGTGCGAACTCCACCTCATCGCCACCAACGTTGAATTTCAACTTGGCGTTCTTGCAATCCACGTTGCAACCCGAAGTTGCTAGAAATGGCCTCCCGAGAATAATAGGAACAGGATAATCTGCGGGAATGTCAAGTACAACAAAATCTATAGGTAGATAGAAGTTACCTAACTTGACCGGAACGTCCTCCAAGATGCCCACGGGATGGGTAATGGAGCGATCTGCCATATAAAGTCGAATCTTGACCGGCTTGGGCTCTCCAAGACCGATCTTCGTGCATAGCTCTAGCGGGATAATGCTCACGCTGGCTCCTAGGTCACAAAGGGCTTCGCAAGTGACATCCCCAACTTGAATGGGGATGCAAAACGAGCCGGGATCTCTCAACTTAGGTTGCATCTTTTCCTTCATGATCTTGATAAGCTCCGAGGATTTAGATGTCATCCTAACTTCACCAACATCCTCCAGCTTCCTCTTCCTTGATAAGATTTCTTTTAAGAACTTCTCATAGGCGGGCATACCTAGAATAGCATCAAGGAAGGGAATATTAATATGGAGCTTATTCATCAAGTCAAGAAACTTACCAAAGTGCTTGTCTAGATGTGCTCTGGCTCTGGACTGAGGGAATGGGAGTGGTGGTTTGTAGGCAGGAGGTGGAACATAAGTTTCAGTTGTCCCTCCTGCTTTCTGTTGCTCCGCCTCAGTTGGCATCTCGGTCGAGGTGTTCTTCGACTGGATCTGGACCGAGGTGGTCTGCGTCGAGCGAGGTACTGGATCTGCAGTTTTGAGTCCACTCCTCGTTGTTATGGCCATGCACTGGCCCTTAGGGTTAGTTTCCGTCTTCCCTGGAAGCTTCCCTGGATCTCTTGGCGCTTCATTCGCCCTACTAGCAAGTTGTTGTTCGAAGGACTTTTGGGCCCTCGAAAATGAAGTCATAGAATTCTCCATAGCGCTAAGCTTGATCAAGATAGCCTCCAGAACTGCGTCTTTCTTTTCTGGTTGAGACGAACTTGATCCTTGCCCTTGGCTCTTTAATGGAGTAGAAGAAGAAGAAGGAGAAGAGAGGAAAGGGTTAGAGGAATCATTAGAGTTGGAGTTTGAATGATTGTTACCGTGATTTTGGTTATTCGCCCTCCAGTTGTTGCTATTGGATCCTCTATTGTTGTTTTTGTAGTTGTTGTTTCGGGGACCGTTGTTGTTGTTACGGTACCCGTTGTTGTTGTTGTTCCTTTGCCCTTGCTCTTCCTTCTTAGTTTGAGCCATCAAGAGTTCCTTCAATTGCTTCACGTCATTCTTCAAAGACGTGAGTTGATTGTTGTCGGGTTGAGTCTCTTGAAAGTTGACTCTTTTAACTCCACCTTCAGCTCCTTGGTGGGTGTATTTCTCCATGTGCAAGGCTTGCTTCTCAATGAAGTCCCAAGCGTCATCAATCTCCATGTCCATGAAGGTACCGGCGGAGAGTAGTTGGAGATTGAACTGGGTGCTTCCGTCCAGTCCTTTGAAGTAGATCTCCAACAACTCGATCTTTGGAATCCCATGATGTGGGCAATCCAAGAGGATATCCTTGAACCGCTCCCAAGATTTGGACAAGCTCTCCTTGTCCTTCATAATGAAAGTGTTGATCTTCCCTCTCATTTCAGCGGTCTTTGAGGGGGGAAAGAATTTGGTCAAGAATTCCGTAGTCATCTCCTCCCATGTGCTAATTTTTCCTGGAGGAAGAGATTGATACCAAGTAAGAGCTCTATCTTTTAAAGAAAAGTAAAAAGGTCTTAGCTTGTAGTTGTTATTCTCAATTCTAGGAGGTCGCAAGGTTTCCATCAAGATCTCGTAGTTTTGAAGATGTTGATGCGGCGACTCTTTCTCTAGCCCTCCGAATTGGCATTGGTGAATCATGGCTAGAACTTGCGGTCGAAGTTCGTAGTCATGATCTGCTGGATCTCCTAGGTTCACTCCTGGACGCCTCAGTTGTTGATTAGGGTCCATCCTTTGACCTAGGGTTTGTGGGATTCCTGCAAGAAGAACATCTCGGACTGGCATCCGAGGTGGAGGTACATCGGCCGGGGCGTCAAGTACTGGAATCTGCCTCGGTCGAAGATCAGCTACTGGATCCTGCATTGGTCGAGGATCAACAGGAGGATCTTCCCTCGGTCGAAGTAGAATCTGATTTCGGATGACTGCTATCTCAGCTTCGATTGCTGCAGTCTTGGTGCGATTCTCTTCTTTCTCTTGTCTAAGTTCTTCCTTGCTGAAGCAGCTCTAGCGCCTCTTTCAATTCGGCCGCAAGATCGCGATCATCTTGTTGGGCCATCTTTGCTTCTCTCAAGCGTCGCTTGTATGTCTTCTCTGGTTCGGGATCGTAAGGAACGATTTCCTTCCCAACGCGGGTTCTTCGCATATACCTAAGAAAGAACCTGCAAAAGTCACTCAAGTAGAGTGGTTAGATGACACGGGGCAAGCGCCCCAAGAGCAAACCGTACCGGCTCGGTCTAAACCAAGTCCCCGGCAACGGCGCCAAAAACTAGTTCGCTCCAAACGGTGTGTGCAAGCTTTAAATTTATAACCCTAGACTTAAGCTTAAAACAAGGATGCGAACCCGATGTGTACGGGTCAATCGTAGTAAAAGCAAGAAAATTCCAGGGGTCGATCACTGGGACTCGGTGAAACAAAGTCAATAACGGTAAGCTTCGTGAATACTAACCACAAAGAGCAATTAACACAATCAAAGATGAATAAGAAGTCAATAAAGCAAACATGCAATTCTAGGGATTAAAGCGTCTAGTTGTGGTTCCAACTCAAGATCTATAGATAAACGGACAAAGCTGAGATTTTTGCGTGGGGAAGGTGTTACTAAAGTGGAGTAGATCACCGGGTAAGTCTCACTACGCACTAATCCTAAACCGTAACTCCTATTACCGGGTAAGTCTCAAGGAATCAAGATAAAGAACTATAACCTCAAACTAACGCACCATCTAAGGGAATAGAATCAACCTTTACCGGGTAAGTCCCAGGCTAACTCACAAAGATGGGATGGAAGCACACTCAAACCCCAATAAAGGATAAACCTTTATTACCTACACTTATGATCGTTGGTACACAAACTAAGGAATTACCGGGTAAGTCTCATCCTAAGCTTGCTTCGAACCAGGAAAGGTGTAATAAGAATAGGATTTGGCAAACTCTAACGCTTAACTCTCAGTTATGGATCACATAAGTCACCTCGGTCAGCCAGTTTCCACCCCGGCCGAGATGTTCATCGACTGAACGAGATGCTTAGGGTTAAGGTTAAAGACTCAAACTTTCAGGATCCTACTGGAATCTAAGATTATTCTATCATTGTTTTTCCCACAACCTTTAGTTAATCACCCTAGAATCACACAAGGAAATTAGCCACTCATCATCATTATGAAAGTATTAAATATATGGGAAGAAGGTGAATATTTGAACAAGAAGAATTTAATGAAAAGACTTCAATAACTGAATCAAATATCACAACAAAGCGTTTCTTGGATAGTAATCCAACAAGACAAGACAACAAGTGAGGGAATTGAAGACAATCTTACAAAAAACCTCCAAAAAGCTATAAAAGCTATGGACTTCAACCTTCCTTCAACCTTTAAAAAGGTTCTTCGAATCTCTCCCAACTGGAGTATGCTGCTGCTGCGTGCTATAAACCCTGATCGACGGTATAGCGTGATGTCGGAATTGTGGAAATCCAACCCTTTTTATAGGAAAATAACCCTCCAAAGATAATAAATCTTAGAAAGATATTTTCACATAAATATAGGTAAAATTTATGACTTTGCATATCTCCTTCCTTCCAGGAGCCAAGCCCAAAAATATAAGATCACTTTCAAATTTTAAAAGATCTCAGCCAAGAATAAAATATTCTCGCCGCGTCCTAGGTGTTCGCCTCGGTCGAGTCGGCGTCTCTGGATCACCTCGGTCGAGATGAATCTCTGGTCAACCGAGGTGAGTCACAACTAAATGTGAAATCTCTCAAAACTGGTCCAAAGTAAATCTTTAATCCATAGCTATGTTCCCTAGATGTAGCTCCAAATGATTCATGACTCCTTTTGCTCCTTTTTAATGCGAAACGTACCATTTTACCTGCAATTACAACAAAACTAGGTGTAGACCTCGATTCTCGCAAAGGTAGATGAAATGGTAGTAAAATCACATAATATACATACAAACATGCAGATTATGAAAGATAAAACGTCCAAACAAACCCCAAAATATAGACTATAATTCATGCTATCAGTTTTTCAAGTTCTTTTTCATGCAATGCAATAACAAAACATGCAACAATATAATGAACATGCAAGATAGTCTCGAATAGAAGCAAACATAGTGAGTAACAGTTATTACAACTTTTAGTCACACCCCACCCCATACTTGGGACGAACATTGTCCCTAATGTTCAAAAGAAAGAAAGAAAAAAAGAAAAGAAAAAGAAACTCACAAAATGGCGGTGGAGCGGCTAAAGCTAAACGGTCATGCAATCAATCACTACGGCGCTGGTGGAGGCGGGAATGGAGAGAAGCTAGGATCATAAAACCGCCCAAACTGCTGGCGGTAGACATCCCTCATCATGTGATCGAGGTTGTCCAAGCGTCCATCTCTAGCATCGGCTCGGATCTACAATGCTCCTACTCTCTTCGAAAGACTAGTAGCCCAATCCGGCATCTGCTCATACCATCCCGGAGCCTGACTGTACCATGCTGGAGCGTCGGATGGTGCTGGTGCTGGTGCTGGTGCTGATGGCTGCTCTGTGGACCATGGAGGTGGAACTCCATACCATGCAGGAGGCGTAGTCATCCACGTAGGTCTCTCACTCACGCTAGCGCAGCGAGAAGACGAGCCTGAAGCTCTAGCTGGACGTGGAGAACGTCTAGGCACATCGGGGGCCGCATCCGGCTGATCCGGAAAGGTGCCATACTCTTGCTCTGCTCCTCCTCCACCCTCAAACTGATCTCTCATCTCCTCCTCCTCAACAACTGGTGGTGGGACATATGGGGGAGCTGCAATCCTGTTCGCATGCATAGCAGCGAACGTCTCCTTCCAATTATGGCGTCCTGCCATAATGGAATACTCCTACAGCCACTCAATACCTCTACCCGTCCTGCTCTCCCAAGGCATGACCGCATAAGGCGGACCTCTATGTGTGGGGAAGATGAGACCTCTAGTCATGAAGGCATGAAGTCCTAAGGGAACGGCCGGTATACGGGTACACGTAGAAAAGTCAACTCCCAAACTCCTAGCAAGGTGGGTAACTATCCCACGATATCCAATGTTGCCCTTCCTCTTCTTCTTGAGCTTGCTCATAGTAGCAGCCAAGAGGGTGGCACAGTCAGCTCGGCGCCCATACAGCATGGAGTACATCAAAAATAGCTCATCCGTCTTGATCTTTTGGGGCGTCTCCGTCCTAGGAAAGAGACACTCCGAAAGAACACGGTGAGCAATCTTCAAGGCTAAGTGGTACATCAACTTAGCCTTGGTGTCAGCAGGTTGCCAGCGGTCCTCGCTGGCGTAGATCATCGCTACCTCCTCCCAAAAGTCCTTGGCGTAAACGCCACTAGGAAAGCGACCGTTAAAGGTCTCATGAAACCCGAAGAAAGTCCCGAACTCGCGGATGGAAAAGTCATAGTTTCTTTCCATAAGACGGAAAGAAACGGTCCTATGTACATGGCTATGCTGAAAGGACGTCACTACCTCCCTCATAATCTCCTCATAGGCGTCTTCTCGGATAGCCGAGAAGATCACTAGTCCGGCTCTATCCAAGAGCCAAGTAAGATCCTCTATGATGTTAAGAGGAGCTAGATCCTCCAATAACAAGTACCTAGGTCCAAGCACAGCTCTCTCGTGGATCCTCTTGAATGCATCGAGGTGATCCTCATGAATGGTCGGGACTCTAGGGCTAGGAGGTGAGGGTGATGAAGGTGATGATGGAGGTGAAGGGGAAGAGGGTGGTGGTGCTCTAGAGGATGAGGAAGAAGAGGGATTACCCTTCCTCTTCTTGTTCTGATCATTCTTTTTCTCCTTAATCCTCCCTGAAACTCTCCTTACGAAATCCATTACTGTCAAGAATCACGGTCTGTTCTAGCCTTTCCACGGCCGTGGCTCTTCCAGGAACCGTGGTTTGTCTGTTTCTTTCGCAAATCTCAGCAAACAACTCTCAAATTCAACAAACAGGCAGCCCTAATCTAATTCCTTCCAATTTCAATCAGTTCTTCCTAAAATCTCTAACAAAAACGAACCGAATCGACAAAGATCAAGAAGAGTGGAAAAACCTATTTTTCGGATTTAAAAATCCGAATTGTGCGTTCCTTGGTGAATTTCCGCTCGATTCGTCGCTTGGATCTTGTTGGTGGTCGAATTTGCTTCAATTTGGGAAGAAGAATCGTTAAAAAGGATTAACGAACGAAGAATTGGAGGAGGGGGTGTGGATTCGGCATTTAGGTCGTGGAAGGGGGATTTGTGGAGTGATTTTTGTGAAGAACGTGGTTTATATAGTCACAGGCAAAATTTTGAAAATCACGGTCTGTCGGGGTGTTCCACGGCCGTGGAATTGTACGGAACTGTGGTTTTGGTGATTTTTCAAAGGCTTTTGGAAATTACGGTCACTGTAGCTGTCACGACTGTGGTTTAGGCCGTGGAACTCTCTATAATGCTCCAAAGTCCAAGTTTCGTCACTTTTCTTCAACATTCCTTTTCCATCATTCCTACATCCAAAAACACGAACATACCGGAAGGAATTGAAGGCAAAACAAAGCAAAAGCGTCTATTCTAAGCTAAACTATGAATCGAAAACAAAAACAAAAATGCAATACCTTGGGTTGCCTCCCAAGAAGCGCTTTGTTTAAGGTCCGTAGCTAGACCAATCTCGCACTTATTCGAGTGCGGTAGGCGCGAACTCTTCGACTTGGAGTTCCGGCGTATACTTCTTGAGTCGTTGGCCGTTCACCTTAAAGCTTCCGCCCGTTTCACCCCATACTTCAACTGCACCATGGGGGAAAATACGCTTAATTAGAAAAGGTCCGGTCCAACAAGATTTAAGCTTACCTGGAAAGAGACGAAGCCTTGAATTGAAGAGGAGAACTTGATCTCCTTCTTTGAAGTCCTTTGGAATGATATGCTTATCATGCCAACGCTTTGCTCTCTCCTTATAGATCTTAGCGTTTTCATAAGCGTTCAAGCGGAGTTCATCCAGCTCATTAAGGTCTAGGAGACGCTTCTCTCCCGCTTCCTTCATGCTGAAATTCAACCACTTGATAGCCCAAAATGCTTTGTGCTCCAACTCTACCGGCAAGTGACAAGACTTCCCATACACAAGGTTGTATGGTGTGGTTCCTATGGGAGTCTTGTATGCAGTCCGGTACGCCCACAATGCATCGTCAAGCTTTAAAGACCAATCCTTCCTAGTCCTTGAAACCGTCTTCTCTAAGATTCCTTTGATCTCCCTATTTGAGATCTCAACTTGTCCACTTGTTTGTGGATGGTAGGGGGTAGCGATCTTGTAAGTAACCCCATACTTAGCTAGAAGAGCTTCAAAGCGCCGGGCAATGAAGTGAGAACCTCCATCACTAATGATAGTCCTTGGCGTCCCAAATCGCGGGAAGATGGTCTTGTTAAAGAACTTAACCACCACCATGGCATCATTGGTGGGAGAGGCAATTGCTTCCACCCATCTAGAAACGTAATCTACCGCCAATAGTATGTATTGGTTTCCACAAGAGGATGGGAACGGTCCCATGAAGTCAACTCCCCAAACATCGAAAATCTCCACCTCTTGGATGTTGTTGAGGGGCATCTCATTCCTCCTAGAGATATTACCTGTTCTTTGACAAGCATCGCATCAAGAAACAAAGGATTGCACATCTCTAAATAAAGTAGGCCAAAAGAATCCGGATTGCAATACCTTTGCGCTAGTCTTGTTCGAACTAGCGTGTCCTCCACAAGGTAGTGAATGACAATGGCGGATGACACTTTGCATCTCATCTTCCGGCACACATCGCCGAATAATGCCATCCGGACCTCTCTTAAAGAGGAGAGGCTCGTTCCAAAAGTATTCTCGGACATCCTTAAAGAACTTCTTTCTTTGCGCGTAGGATAATCCGGGCGGTATCTCCTGACAAACCAAATAGTTAACAAAATCAGCAAACCATGGTTCATTACCTTTGGAGATCACATCGATGCACTCCTCAATAAGGTGTAGGTGTTCGTCCGGGAAGGAGTCGTCGATGGGTAAATGGTCGTCCTCTAGATGTGTTAGGCGACTCAAATGATCCGCAACAGAATTTTCTGAACCTTTCTTGTCCCGATCTCTAGATCGAATTCTTGTAGGAGAAGAATCCATCTAATTAGCCTTGGCTTCGCATATTTCTTCGCCAGAGGTACCGGATCGCAGCATGATCCGTGTAGACAATCACCTTTGCACCTACAAGATAAGAGCGAAACTTGTCAATAGCATAGACAATGGCTAAAAACTCCTTTTCGGTAGTGGCGTAGTTGAGCTGCGCTTCGTCTAGCGTCTTGCTAGCATAGTATATGGCATGGGTTCGCCCTTCCTTTCGTTGTCCAAGAACAGCTCCAATAGCTACGTCACTAGCGTCGCACATAACCTCAAAGGGAAGAGTCCAATCCGGAGGTTGGATAATAGGTGCTGAAATTAGAGCTTGCCGACTGGTGTTAAACGCATCCAAACAGTCCTGCGAAAACTCAAAAACCGCATCCTTCATCAATAGATTAGTGAGAGGTTTTGATATCTTAGAAAAGTCTTTAATGAAGCGTCTATAGAATCCAGCATGTCCTAGAAAACTTCTTATCCCTTTCACCAAAGTTGGGGGAGGAAGTTTCTCTATGGTCTCTATCTTAGCTTTATCCACCTCTATCCCTCTACTAGAGATTAGGTGTCCTAATACAATTCCTTCCTTAACCATAAATTGACACTTCTCCCAATTAAGAACTAGGTTAGTGTCTTCACACCTTTGCAAAACAAGAGAAAGGTTAGAAAGGCAATCGTTAAAAGAGGAACCGTATACGGAGAAGTCGTCCATGAAGACTTCCATGATTTCCTCTATGTATTCGGAGAAGATGGCCATCATGCATAGTTGAAAGGTGGCTGGGGCGTTGCAAAGCCCGAACGGCATTCTCCTATAAGCGAACGTACCCCATGGGCACGTGAATGTGGTCTTCTCTTGATCATCCGGGTGTATCGGGATCTGAAAGAAACCATTATAACCGTCAAGATAGCAAAAATGCGAATGTTGCGCTAACCTTTCAAGAATTTGATCGATGAATGGCAATGGGAAGTGATCCTTCCTCGTTGCATTGTTGAGCTTGCGGTAGTCTATGCACATCCGCCATCCTGTCACGGTTCGGGTAGGAATGAGTTCGTTGTTTTTGTTGGTGATGACTGTCATTCCTCCCTTCTTCGGAACTACTTGAACCGGACTCACCCACTTACTATCGGAGATAGGGTAGATGATACCTGCATCAAGAAGCTTAAGAATCTCCTTCTTGACAACCTCCTTCATGGTCGGATTCAACCGCCTTTGAGGTTGTCTTGAAGTTCTAAAATCTTCCTCCATTAGTATCTTATGCATGCATAGGGAGGGTTTAATTCCTACTAAGTCCTCAATAGTATAGCCTAAAGCTTTCCTATGTTTCCTAAGGACAATCATGAGCTGATTATGTTCATCTATGCTTAGATCGGAACTAACAATAACCGAAAAGGTAGAATTAGGTCCTAGAAAAGCGTACCTTAGATGAGTAGGAAGTGGTTTTAATTCCATCGCTTTCGGAGCTTCCAATGATCCTTGAGGAGCATCCGATGTCTCCTTAGAAGTTTCTAAGGGTGTTGAATGTGTGGGAGAAGAATCAGAAGAAGTTGAAGAAGTGTCTCGATCACCCCTTTCCACGCCCAAAATTACGGGTTCCTCATGTCCTCCACGGCCGTGGTTTAGGGCGTGGAAAGGAAATACGGTTGTCATGCCTTCTCCACGACCGTATAACCCCCTGGAGTGGGACACGGTTTTGGTTGTCAAATCCACGGCCGTGGAATATAGTGTGTGGCCGTGGATTCTCACGTTTTCTGCCTCATCGTGGAGTTTTTCAAACTCCACTTTATGCATCTCTTCTTGTGCTTCTAAGGCTTCAATTGCCTCATTGCACTCTTCTTCTTCCCATACATTTGTTAGACTCATAGTGATAACTTTTTGTAAAGGATCGTTAAAGAGAATCGCACTTACCTCCTCCCTAGACAACCCTTCTTCATCTTGGATATCGAATATATCCTCATCAAAGATTGGCTCCTTCACTAGAGTGGAAAGAACGAACTCTACTTTCTCTTCTCCTATATCAAAAGCGTGTCTACCATTCTTGCAATCGACTATGCAGCCGGAAGTTGCAAGAAACGGTCTTCCGAGTATGATCGGGACCGGACTATCTGCAGGAATGTCAAGCACAACAAAATCAATGGGAACAAAGAATTTACTTAGCTTGACCGGGACGTCTTCTACAATACCGACGGGGCGAGTGATGTATCGATCCGCCATGTACAACGTCATCTTCACCGGTTTAGGGTCGCCTAAACCGATCTTCCTATATAATGCAAGTGGTATGATGCTCACACTTGCTCCTAAATCACATAACGCATCGTATGTGACATCTCCCACTCCTATGGGAATGCAAAATGACCCCGGATCCTTTAGCTTTGGGGGCATTTTCTCCTTCATGGTTTTGATGAGATCCGAAGAATCCGAACTCATCTTAACCTCTCCAAAGTCTTCTAGCTTCCTCTTGTTAGAGAGGAGCTCTTTCAAGAACTTGTCATAAGCCGGCATACCTACAATAGCATCGATAAAGGGTATATTAATATGCAGCTTGCTCATGAGTTCTATAAACTTACCAAACTGTTTATCTAGGCGCGCTCTCGCTCTAGATTGAAG
Source organism: Fagopyrum homotropicum (assembly GCA_033239125.1). NCBI lineage: Eukaryota > Viridiplantae > Streptophyta > Magnoliopsida > Caryophyllales > Polygonaceae > Fagopyrum > Fagopyrum homotropicum. Next base: position 70,839,224 of record BSWB01000005.1, read on the forward strand.
GAATGGTAGGGGAGGTTTGTAAGCTGGAGGAGGACGTAGACATCTTCCTTCTCCTTCCCCTTCTCTTTGTCTTTCTCTACGGGGACTTCAACGAACTTAGGCTACGGATCGGTGGTAGTCACTCCGCTCCTAGTTGTGATTGCCATCACCCTTCCCTTAGGGTTGTCCTCCGTCTTTCCTGGAAGTTTCCCTTGATTCCTAGGAACTTCCTCCGCATGGCTGAACATTTGGTTTTCTAAAACCTTTTGAGCTTTATCAACCTTAGAAATTTGATCATCAACCTTAATAATGCGGTTCTCCAACCCTTGTAGCTTTCCCAAAATCGTTTCCAACATGGGATCGGGCTTCTCCTTCCCCAAATTGTTTTCTCCATTAGATGATTGCCCCTAGCTTTTCAAAGGAGTAGAGGAAGGTGGAGTTAGTGAATTAGAATTGGAAGGATAGGAGTTACCGGAATTTTGTTGATTGGAGCGCCAATTGTTGTTGCTTGAACCCCTATTGTTGTTCCAATTGTTGTTCCGGTTGTTGTTGTTTCCATTCTGGTTGTTGTTCCGGTTATTGTTGTTGTTGTTGCGGTTTGTGTTATCACCGCCATTGTTGTTGCCCAAATAGCCAACATCCTTCCCTTGTTGCTTTGGAAAGTTGGTCTTGATAGCCTCCTTCAACTCTTTGATCTCATTGTTGAGGGAGAAAATCTGATTTTGAGCTTCATGTGTGAGCTTTGCTCCTTGCTCCACACGATTTCCCTCCACTTTCCAGTGGGAGTACTTCTCTATGACCCTTGCTTGCTTCTCAATGAAGTCCCAAGCGTCATCTTCTCTCATGTCCATGAATGTTCCACATGAGAGGGATTGGAGGTTGAATTGCGTCCCCACATCCAGCCCCTTGTAGTAAATTTCCAGCAATGCAAGCTTGGATATGCCATGGTGAGGGCAATCCAATAACAAGTACTGAAATCTTTCCCATGATTGAAACAAACTTTCGTTAGACCTCATGGAAAATGCATTGATCTTACCTCTAAGTTCCGCCGTTTTGGATGGCGGAAAGAATTTGGTGAGGAACTCCGCGGAAAGGTTTTCCCACGTATCTAGTTTCGCACTAGGAAGAGCTTGATACCAAGACAATGCTTTCCCTTTCAAGGAGAAGAAGAAAGGCTTGAGCTTATAGTTGTTGGTAGTAGCGTTCTTCGGTCTCATTGTCTCCATCATGCACTCAAAGTTTTGCAAGTGTTGGTGTGGAGATTCAGCGCTTGTTCCGCCAAATTGGTTTTGGCGAACAAGAGTAATAACTTAAGGGTTAAAGCTAAACCCTTGCACATCCTCAGCATCAAAATTCATGCCCAAACGGCGCGGTTGTTGTCTTGGATCCATCCTTTGGCCAAGAGTTCTTGGCTCATCATCTACACGTTCGATCCTTGCATTCCTAGGCGGAATGCGGCGATTAGCAGCTCCCCGTGGATGGAAAGGATTCACATTGATCGTGGGATCAATTTCCTCTAGCGGTGGCATGGAAGAATCACTATCATCAGCGGATGAGTGACTTCTTCTTCTGGATCTTGATGCCCTTCTTGAGGATTTCTTGCTTCCCTTATTCTTAAGGTCGCTTAGTTCTATCCTCATTTGGAAAATCATATCCTGTAGATTGTTAACTTGAGATTGATGACGATCCATTTCATCCCGGCGGATGTTCTCGTTCCATTGGAGTTGAGCTTCCTTCTCCGCCAACTCCGCTTGAAGATCACGTTCGTGTTCTTCAGCCATCTTCTTTTCCTTGCGCTTTTGCCTTAAAGTTCTCTCAAGCTCTTGATCAAGAGGTAAGAGATCTTCGGTGTTCCTAGACCTGCGCATGCACTCAAAGAAATATCAAATAACGAGAGCAAGCTCCCAAGCTTGACAACCGGCTACCGAATTCGGTCTACACCAAATCCCTGGAAACGGCGCCAAAAACTTGTTCGCCCCTAAACGTGCGTGCAAATAAGCTTTAAATTTATAAAACTAGAATCAAACAAGCGAACCCGCAGTGTACGGATCGACGTAGTTAAGCAAGAATTCCAGAGTATCAAACACAGGGATTTGGGGAGAATAAATTCGATCGTAGGTTATCAAGCAAGTGAATGTAAGAGCTTTGCAAATTATTGGGAAAACAACAATCCTAAAGATCCAAGTATCTAGCTGTGGCAATCGATTCAAGATATACTTAAAGATATAAAGACAGGGTTGAGATATGCAAAGGTATGCTAATGTAAGGTAATCGTACGGTGAAGTTCCAAAAACCTTATGTGACTCACCTACAAGACACTCTCTATACAGGTTGTTGAGGCTTCAATATAGAAAGGTTCTAAAGGCAAGAATTAATGTCAAATACCCAAACTTGTAATCCAAGGATCAAGACTAACTAAATCGATTAAGGTTATGACACTCACAATCGAGGTAGAGGTTGTTGAGGCTTCACTACCACCTAGAAAAGGCAAGCCTAAACTAAGTTAAAGCAAATCTTTAACTTCGGATTAAAGTAAAAGCAAGTTCTTAGACTTAAGGGAAATCACGGTTAGTTCTTGAGGTTCCACGGCCGTGGACTCAAGAACAGGCCGTAAACTAAGGTTGTCGGCGATTCTCTCTAACTCTCAGGTCTAATCTGTTTACGATCGATCTATCATCATCTAAGCCACAACTATCAACCCTTCACCTTAGAATTTTTAAGGGTTTTTAGCCAACAATCATCATTATGATATCAAATTCAAAGATTAAAAGATTGAAAGATGAAAACTTCCGAAAACTTCCAATAGATTTCAAACCAATCTCAAAGTCACAATCAAGAATGAATATCGTCAATAGATTCAGAATAGAACAAACAAACACAATCTTAGGAAAGAAGGAAGAACGGGATGTCAATCCGTCTTCTAAATCAAACCTAAACAAGAAGAGAAATCTTCTTGCAAACACTCTTCCGAATCTTCGATCTTCCGTCAATCCGGAAATCTCAATCACAATCTCCACCAAAGTGCGAGATTAGGGCCAATCCAAGGATGAACGCAAAATCCGTTTTTTGCAAAAATCTCTAAGCGGAGGTGACGGAATCTCTCTTCGTCCGTCCTTTTATAGGGTATGATGAAGTAGCGGCCTGGCCCAATCTTTTAAAAGATCGTGGCTTAAAGTGTGGCGAAAAAGATCACCAAGATCACGGTCGTGGAAGGTTCCACGACCGTAATTTAGAGCGTGGAATTTAACACGGTTTGAACCATGGATTCCACGACCGTAAAAGCTTCTGGAATGAACCACGCTTCACTTGCTAGGGTTCCACGGCCGTGGAACTGAACGTGGAATGTAGTACGGCCGTATTTTAGAGCGTGGTTTAGGGCAAGAACGTGATTCTTCCCTAGCCTCGTGCATTCCTCAAGTTAGCTCTCTTTTGGCTCCTAAGAATGCCCTCAATACATGGACATACTCAATCAACTCATCCTTGCTAAATTCCGTTCGGAAATGGCTCTTAATCACCTACAATCAACATAGAACTTGTGTAGACATCCATATCGACAATATAGGCAAACTAGCTCACAAATGCAACAATGCTCAATCAAAGACTATCAATATGAATCAAATACACTTACAAAACGTGCCTAAAATATCACAATATTTCATGCTAACAAATAACCCCATACTTAACACTTGCTTGTCCCTAAGCAAGGTCTTTCAAAAGCTTTAAAACAAGAGTTAGGATGAAATATGTGTACCTTCTCAAAGCAATACTTCTTTTGGATGAATGTGCCTTCTAAAGAGTAGATCATTCTCAAATCTTGCTTCAATCGTTTATAAGACTTTCATACACTTAATCAAAGAGTAAAGAGTAAAGAAAACTCATGAATCAATCAAACTTCCATACAAACATCATAACCCTTAAACATTATCAAAATCAATCATAAGAAACTTCAATTTAGATCACCAAGTCATATAACATTCTTTTGATCTTAAGGACTTTCAAAGAAAAAGGTCTAGAATGTGGAAAGGGAAGGAAACTTTAAGGAATGTGGTGCATGAATCCGGGAAAGTGGACAACTACTCCTTCTTCTTCTTTTGCGGTTTCCGCAACACCTTCAACTTAGAGCTTCGCTCTCTTCTTTTCATTTTTCGACTTTACTTTTGGAGTTATGGACAGAGGTGCACAAAAACCGAAGCCTAGGAGATTGGCATTTCTCAATTTTTATGAGATGCCTCAAACCCTTAGCGCACATACCATAATCCGCTAGGAATATCGCTCAATCCGACTTTGGCAAGACACAAACACCCGGCTATGTGAATGGTGCCGAGTTACTCATCGTCATGATTGACTTCCCCAAACCTACAATTTCTTTCTATTCTTTTGATTGCAAATAATTGCTCTCATGGCCCTCCCACATCAAACATGCTTTTTCATTCACTTCTCCAAATTCCCGGATAGGTAAAGGAGGTCAATATTTCAATGAGGAGCTAAATGATCAAAGAAAGAAGAAAGAAAATATCGAATTGCCTTAATCATCTCAACAAGAAGTATAAGAACTTATAGTGTGATTTCAACTTCAATTTCTCAACATGATTTAAGTAACATTCATCACATTATGAAACTTGCAAAAGAGGTATAATCAACTCATTTATTTCCTTTTCAATTCACTATTCGTTTAAGCATGCAATTGTCATCAAACTCAATTCACAAGTAGTGATTATCATAGAAATCATCTCAATTCCTTAGAAGCACAAAATTTTCAAAATTTTTCAATTTTTATGGGTTTTTCAAGTTCTTTTTCATGCAATGCAATAACGAAACATGCAACAATATAATGAACATGCAAGATAGTCTCGAATAGAAGCAAACATAGTGAGTAAGAGTTATTACAACTTTTAGTCACACCCCACCCCATACTTGGGACGAACATTGTCCCTAATGTTCAAAAGAAAGAAAGAAAAAAAGAAAAGAAAAAGAAACTCACAAAATGGCGGTGGAGCGGCTAAAGCTAAACGGTCATGCAATCAATCACTGCGGCGCTGGTGGAGGCGGGAATGGAGAGAAGCTAGGATCATAAAACCGCCCAAACTGCTGGCGGTAGACATCCCTCATCATGTGATCGAGGTCGTCCAAGCGTCCATCTCTAGCATCGGCTCGGATCTCCAATGCTCCTACTCTCTCCGAAAGACTAGTAGCCCAATCCGGCATCTGCTCATACCATCCCGGAGCCTGTCTGTACCATGCTGGAGCGTCGGATGGTGCTGGTGCTGATGGCTGCTCTGTGGACCATGGAGGTGGAACTCCATACCATGCAGGAGGCGTAGTCATCCACGTAGGTCTCTCACTCACGCTAGCGCGGCGAGAAGACGAGCCTGAAGCTCTAGCTGGACGTGGAGAACGTCTAGGCACATCGGGGGCCGCATCCGGCTGATCCGGAAACGTGCCATACTCTTGCTCTGCTCCTCCTCCACCCTCAAACTGATCTCTCATCTCCTCCTCCTCAACAACTGGTGGTGGGACATATGGGGGAGCTGCAATCCTGTTCGCAGGCATAGCAGCGAACGTCTCCTTCCAATTATGGCGTCCTGCCATAATGGAATACTCCTGCATCCACTCAATACCTCTACCCGTCCTGCTCTCCCAAGGCATGGCCGCATAAGGCGGACCTCTATGTGTGGGGAAGATGAGACCTCTAGTCATGAAGGCATGAAGTCCTAAGGGAACGGCCGGTATACGGGTACACGCAGAAAAGTCAACTCCCAAACTCCTAGCAAGGTGGGTAACTATCCCACCATATCCAATGTTGCCCTTCCTCTTGTTCTTGAGCTTGCTCATAGTAGCAGCCAAGAGGGTGGCACAGTCAGCTCGGCGCCCATACAGCATGGAGTACAGCAAAAATAGCTCATCCGTCTTGATCTTTTGGGGCGTCTCCGTCCTAGGAAAGAGACACTCCGAAAGAACACGGTGAGCAATCTTCAAGGCTAAGTTGTACATCAACTTAGCCTTGGTGTCAGCAGGTTGCCAGCGGTCCTCGCTGGCGTAGATCATCGCTACCTCCTCCCAAAAGTCCTTGGCGTAAACGCCACTAGGAAAGCGACCGTTAAAGGTCTCATGAAACCCGAAGAAAGTCCCGAACTCGCGGATGGAAAAGTCATAGTTTCTTTCCATAAGACGGAAAGAAACGGTCCTATCTACATGGCTATGCTGAAAGGACGTCACTACCTCCCTCGTAATCTCCTCATAGGCGTCTTCTCGGATAGCCGAGAAGATCACTAGTCCGGCTCTATCCAAGAGCCAAGTAAGACCCTCTATGATGTTAAGAGGAGCTAGATCCTCCAATAACAATATAGAAAGGTTCTAAAGGCAAGAATTAATGTCAAATACCCAAACTTGTAATCCAAGGATCAAGACTAACTAAATCGATTAAGGTTGTGACACTCACAATCGAGGTAGAGGTTGTTGAGGCTTCACTACCACCTAGAAAAGGCAAGCCTAAACTAAGTTAAAGCAAATCTTTAACTTCGGATTATAGTAAAAGCAAGTTCGTAGACTTAAGGGAAATCACGGTTAGTTCTTGAGGTTCCACGGCCGTGGACTCAAGAACAGGCCGTAAATTAAGGTTGTCGGCGATTCTCTCTAACTCTCAGGGTCTAATCTGTTTACGATCGATCTATCATCATCTAAGCCACAACTATCAACCCTTCACCTTAGAATTGTTAAGGGTTTTTAGCCAACAATCATCATTATGATATCAAATTCAAAGATTAAAAGATTGAAAGATGAAAACTTCCGAAAACTTCCAATAGATTTCAAACCAATCTCAAAGTCACAATCAAGAATGAATATCGTCAATAGATTCAGAATAGAACAAACAAACACAATCTTAGGAAAGAAGGAAGAACGGGATGTCAATCCGTCTTCTAAATCAAACCTAAACAAGAAGAGAAATCTTCTTGCAAACACTCTTCCGAATCTTCGATCTTCCGTCAATCCGGAAATCTCAATCACAATCTCCACCAAAGTGCGAGATTAGGGCCAATCCAAGGATGAACGCAAAATCCGTTTTTTGCAAAAATCTCTAAGCGGAGATGACGGAATCTCTCTTCGTCCGTCCTTTTATAGGGTATGATGAAGTAGCGGCCCGGCCCAATCTTTTAAAAGATCGTGGCTTAAAGTGTGGTGAAAAAGATCGCCAAGATCACGGTCGTGGAAGGTTCCACGACCGTAATTTAGAGCGTGGAATTCAACACGGTTTGAACCAAGGATTCCACGACCGTAAAAGCTTCTAGAATGAACCACACTTCACTTGCTAGTGTTCCACAGTCGTGGAACTGAACGTGGAATGTAGTACGGCCGTATTTTAGAGCATGGTTTAGGGCAAGAACGTGATTCTTCCCTAGCCTCGTGCATTCCTCAAGTTAGCTCTCTTTTGGCTCCTAAGAATGCCCTCAATCCATGGACATACTCAATCAACTCATCCTTGCTAAATTCCGTTCGGAAATGGCTCTTAATCACCTACAATCAACATAGAACTTGTGTAGACATCCATATCGATAATATAGGCAAACTAGCTCACAAATGCAACAATGCTCAATCAAAGACTATCAATATGAATCAAATACACTTAGAAAACGTGCCTAAAATATCACAATATTTCATGCTAACAGAAACCCTTGCGAAGGTTTTCCACAGTCTGTTCTTCAGGAACCACGCCCGTGGTTTACTAAGATCCAGCCGTGGTTTCCTCTGTTTTACACGTGTTGCCTTTGCCCTTACCCAAAGTTAAAGATTGTCTAAACCCTAGCCTTGTTGAACCATTCTTACCCATAGCCTTGCTTTGTTGTAAGCTTTTACGAGTTTTATGTAATAGAGGACTCAAAACCCTCTATTAAGGTGGAGAGTGTCATAGCTTGTACCATTGTGCTTCCTTTTGACTTCCTTGGGTTTGGTGTTTGGTATTGAGAGTACAATCATATCCTTAGAACCTCTTCTTGATGAGACTCAACATCCGTTAAGTAGAATCCTTTGGGTGAGACGAAAAGGGTGTTGGAACTTCACCGTACGATATCCTACCTTAGATCATACGCCGCAATCTGATACTTGGATCTTTAGAATCCGCATTTCCAATTATTCTTACATCTCATTCATTATATTGATCATTTATTTGCTTGCTTTACAAGTTAGATTGATTTACTGCTTCGTTCTCACTAATTCCCTGAGATCGACTCCGGAATATCAGCCCGTACTACGATTGATTCATACTCTGTGGGTTCGCTATCGTTAGGCATTATTCTTGGATATAAATTTAAAGCTTATTTGCGCACACACCTTTTGGAGCGAACAAGTTTTTGGTGTCGTGGCCAGGGAATTCGTCAGGACCAATCCATTATACAGTTTTCTTACTTGGTAGCCTCTTGCTTTGCTGCCGAGTGTTCTTGGGGATCTTTTACTAGGTTTATGCGAAGAACGTGAACCGGTAAAGAAATCGTTCCTTACGATCTTGAACTGGAAAATACTTACAAGAAAAGGTTGAAAGAAGCTAAGAAAATGGCCGATGCCAACAATAAACAAGTAGAGGATCTTAGAGCTGAGTTAGCTGCAGCTCGAGATCAAATAAGGTTATAAGAATAAGCTCTAAGGAAAGAGAGAATTGACCAACTTACTCAACAAGAGCAACTTCGAGCCGACATGCCCGAATTTAGAGAGTAGATTCAACTAGTGAATCAGGAAAGAGACAGGGGTGCAAGAGTTTTGGTTAACCCTCCAGCACCCATAAATGTGCCACCACCATCTCCACCGAGAGTGGTACCAGCTGATCCGTTTGTGGGTATTCCACAAACACTTGGTCAACGGATGGATCTGGTCCAGACAGCACATCATCCGGGCGTTAATTTGGGAGATTCAGCTGACAGAGATTATGAATTTAGGCCTCAAGTCATTACAATGATTCAGCAGAATTGTTTTAGAGGAATGGAGAGAGAGTCACCACACCAACATTTGCAAAATTATGAGATCTTGATGGAAACTTTGAGACCTTCTAGATGTGAAGATAACAATTATAAACTGTGTATTTTCTTTTTTTCTTTGAAGGATAAAGCACTTGTGTGGTACCAATTTCTTCCCACCGGAAGAGTGAACACATGGGAGGAGATGACAACGGAGTTTCTCACTAAATTCTTTCCACCATAAAAAACGGCGGAGTTGAGGGCAAAGATAAATGCATTTGTGATGAGGGATGGTGAAAGCCTCTTCAAGTCATGGGAAAGGTTCAAGGACCTTCTATTAGATTGCCCATATCAGGGGATTTCAAAGATTGATTTTCTTGTGATCTACTTTAAGGGTTTGGATGTGGAAGCGCAATTCAAGCTTCAATCACTTTCAGCTGGAACGTTCATGGACAAACCGGTTGATGAGGCGTGGGATTTTGTTAAAAAACAAGCTCTCACCATTGAGAAGTACTTCTATCGGAGTGCTGATACGGGAAGTCAAAGCTCGAGATCTCAAGAGTTGAACCTTAACGCCTCCAGCGTCAATCAGCAGAATGCTCTCAACAGCGAGATGAAAACTTTGAAGGAGCTTTCGACAACACATATACAACAGCCGAAGGAGAAAGATGTGGGGTATGTGGGAAGGGGAAATCAGAAAGGGAATAGGAATAACAACAACTTCCACAACAACAACCGGAACTACAACAATTGCAGATTCAATCAAAACAATTCCGGTAACCCTTATTCTCATGCTGAAAATGCACTAACCCCTCCTCCTCCTCCTCCTCCTCCTTCTTCTTCTTCTTCTTCTATTCCTTTGAAAAGTCAGGGACAAGCTTCATCAAGTTCAAGCCAACCACCAAAGGACAAGCTTGAACCGATGATGGAAGTTATGATGGGAAAGATGAGTGGATTAGAGAGTTCCATTACTTCGATTTCTAAGCCACAAAAAGCCTTGAAAAATCAAGTATTTAGTAAGGCCGGAAAAGTTCCTAGAGATCAAGGAAGACTTCCCGGAAAAATGGAGGATAATCCAAAGGGGGCAAGTGATGTTAATTACCACAAGGAGCGGTGTAACGACGACCGATCCTACACCAAAAGTGGACGACAAGGGCAAGCAGCCCATGTACGCCAAAGTTCCGGACGATAAGGAGAAGGAGAGAGTTGACGTCTATGTACCTCCTCAATCTTACAAGCCTCCACTACCGTTCCCGCTGTCTAGAGCGAGAGCACGTCTAGACAAGCATTTTGGTAAGCTTCTTGACCTCATGAGCAGACTGCATATTAACATACCTTTTATTGATGCAATTTTAGGTATTCCGGCATACGGGAAATTCTTAAAGGAGATCCTCTCTAACAAGAGGAAACTCGAGGGATTTGGTGAGGTGAAGATGACTTCTAAGTCGTCAAAACTTATAAGAATCATGACGGAGAAGATGTCACCCAAGCTGCGAGATCCGGGATCGTTCGGTGTTCCCATTGGAGTTGGAGAAGGCACGTACAATGCACTCTGCAATCTTGGGGCAAGCGTGAGCATCATTCCGCTTGCATTGTGTGAGAAGGTTGGCTTAGGAGAGCCTAAACCGGTGAAGATGACATTGCACATGGCGGATCAATCTACCACTCGACTCGTCGGCATATTAGAAGACATTCTCGTAAGACTTGGTAAATTTTATGTTCCTATAGACTTTGTAGTTTTGGACATTCCTGCAGATTATCCAACGCCGATCATTCTTGGGAGGCCGTTCCTAGCAACGTCCGATTGCTTGGTGGATTGCAAGAACGCGAAATTGTCTTTCAATATAGGAGAGGAACATGTGGAGTTTGCACTCCAAGAGGAAGAATCAAGGGAGACAGTCAATCCTATATTACTCAACGATCCAACACAAAAAGTCATGAGAAAGAGCATTGTGGAGGGAGATCAAAAGAAGGAACCTAGAGAATTGCAAAATAACCCGGAAACTTGTCAAAACCACGGGCAAAAACAAGTTTCCACAGGTGTGGTTTTAATTAATTCACCCGTGGAAACATATGTCGAGAACCATCTCGGGGCTGACCACGGCCGTGGAACTGCTAGTGTATCCGTGGAATTTGAAAATCCCAAGACTTCTCCCTCTCTTCTCAAAAACATTCTTGAACATTCTCCTACCTCTTCTCCACCCCTACAAGCATCTAAGGATGGTTCGAAAGGTCATACCACCGGAACAAAAGCATTCAGGAAAGCGCAAGCTTACAAAGAAAGGTGGAAGAAGTGGCACGATAGACATTGGATTCCAAAGGACTTGAAAGAAGGAGACCTTGTTCTTCTCTTCAACTCCCAACTTTGTCTATTTCCCGGTAAGCTAAAGTCTCGTTGGACTGGACTGTTTGTAATTAAACATGTCTTTCCCCATGGTGCAGTTGAAGTATGGGGTGAACAATGTGGAGCTTTCAAGGTCAATGGCCAACGACTTAAGAAGTACACACCGGAGAGTCAGATTGAGGGGATTGCACGTATCCTCCTCACTTGAGCAGAAAAAGGATTGGTCTAGCTACAGACCTTAAACAAAGCCCTTCTTGGGAGGCAACCCAAGGCATTGCTTTGTTCCCTTTTTCCATAGATTAGTATAGAACAGTTTATTTTGTCGTTTTCGTTGGTTTGTTCCCGGTTTTCTTGTGTCTTTGGATGACAGGAACTAGGAAATATCTAAAAATATTCAAGGAATGCAAGAACGAAGTCAAACTTGTCAATTAAAGACGTATGAATAGCCGCCTCGACACCATAGAGCAAGGTTCACGGATGATGCGAGATCTCTACCAGGCTCAGTTCGGTCGTCCCTACGACCCCTCATGGTGCCCGTTCCCACCACTACTTGGATGATGACGTTCCACCTCTATCAGTTTATTCAAATTGTGTGAGTTTCTTGTACTTTTATTTTCTTTCATTGCACATTGAGGACAATGTGTGGTTCAAGTTGGGGTGATTGAGAAACACGATCTGTAATAACTCTTTGATACTTGCATTGCTCTATGTCCATCGTACTTTGCATTTCGTTATTCTTGTCACATTTTTCGATATTTCTTTGCATTTTATAGCTTTGAAAAATCAAAAAGAAAAATTGAAAAAAAAATGGTGCTTCAAGGATTGGAAAAGACCTCAATGAAGAAAATTACTTGTGGAATGGTTTTTTGATGATTTTAATGTGTTTAAACTAAATTGTGGATTGTGAAGGACTTGAATGTTTTGCTAAATTTTCTTGCAAGTTTGATAATTTGGAATTTGATTTAAATCATGTTGAAAAATTGAAGGTTGAAACCGCTTTATAAGTTCTTACGCTTCTTACTGATATGATTAAGGCACTTTGATTTTCATTCCTTTCTTCTTCTTGATTCACCTTCTAGCTCCTCATGTATATATTTTACCTCTTTTTTTACCTTTCCGGGAATTAGGATGCAACTGCGTAAAAGTTGTGAAGTTTGAAGTTGAAAGTGGTGAAGTGTGTTAGAAAAATAGGTTTGGGAAAGTCAATCATGACGATGAGTAACTCGGCACCATTGACATAGTCGGGTGTTTGTGTCTTGCCAAAGTCGGATTGAGCGATATTCCTAATGAGTCAGTGTATGTGCATCACGGTTTGAGGCAATTCAAAAAATAGAGTTAGTGTTGATTTCCTAGGCTTCGGTTATTATGCACCTCTGTCCTTGATCTCAAAAGGTGAAAGTAAAGTAAAAAAATATTGTTGAAAAAGAAGAGCAAAAGCGCTTATTGGTGTGTGTTGAAGTGTGCTTAAAGAAGTTGTGAAGTTATTGTCCTCTTTCTCGGATTTTGCACAACATATTCCATACATATCCCACTCTAACACGTTTCTTGACCTTCATTTGAAAGACCTTAAGATCTTTGAGATTGTTGTTGGGCTTTGTGTTCTATAAAATGGATATTTTCCATGATTGATTTTGCTTCAAGTTATGATGCTTGTTTTTAAAACTTTTGCAAGATGTGATTATTCTTTTCAGGACATGAGTCTTTCTGCTCACATAAAACGGTTTTTGGAAAGCTATGAAACAAGTGTAGAGAGCGATCCTTGAGTAGAATCACGAATCCAAAAATGTTGCGTTTTTCCTTGTCTTTTCATTCATATTTCATACATCTTTATATTCTAGATTCGAACCTTGCTTGGGGACAAGCAAGAGGTAAGTATGGGGTATTTTGATAGCGTGAAATATGACGTAGTTTAGATGTGTATATAGGTAGTTTTTTCCTTTTCTTTGAGTACAGGGACATGTTTTCATAGCATTTAATGAGCATATGCACCTATTGTATTGGAATAGAGATCTATGCGAGCTTTGTTGTGATTTCAGGTGAATTGACACTAAATTGGAGTGGAAATGGAGCATTGATCAATGTGGAGTCCATAGGGAAACATTGGAGAGGTCTAGGAAGGAGTACGAAGTGAAGCAAAGGAGAAAAGCATCGAAAAGGAAGATCCACGGCCCAAGGAGGAACTTCTACGGCTGAGGTTGTGGTAATTCTTTGAATTTGACACGTGGAAAGGAAGGTCGAGAGTCGTCACGGGCGGAACCACGGTCGTGGTTTCGATGATGTCACCCGTGGTTTTCTTTGGGAAAGTTTGTTCCTTTATTGCCACGTCAGCAGCGTAAAGGATATCTTTTTTCTAACCCTAAATTTATCTTATAAAATAGGGGTTCCTGCGGAAAAAGAGGGATGCTCGCTTACGCTCATTTTAGACTTGCTTACTACCGCTTAGGACAAGCAAGAGACGACGGATTCTTGTAAGACGGAGATTCATTGCTTTGGATTTATACTTACGGTTACCTTGGAGATTTGAGAGATATTTGTGAGATCTTTCTTAGTCTTTGATTTTGATCCTTGAGAACACAAAACGTGATTGTTGATTGTTGATTATTCAGTTTTATACATATTTGATTCATTGCATTGGAAAACCATTGTTCTTCTTGTGATTCTTGGTTGCATGCTATTCTTGATCCCTTCTTTTAATCTTCAATTGAATATGATGATGATTGTCTGCTCAAACCCCCTGTGATTCTAGGGTGAAGGGTTGATGGTTGTGGTGTTGATGAAGATAGATTGAGCCTTAATAGATCGGACCTTCAGAGTTGTGAGTCGAAACCCTTGCAGAAGGTTTTCCACGGTCTATTCTTCAGGAACCACGCCCGTGGTTTCCCAAGATTCAGCTATAGTTTCCTCTGTTTTGCACGTGTCGTCTTTGCCATTACCCAAAGTTAAAAGATTGCCTAAATCCGAACCTTGTTGAACCATTCTTACCCGTAGCCTTGCTTGGTTGGAAGCTTTTACGAGTTCTAGGTAATAGAGGATTCAAAACCCTCTATTTAGGTGGAGAGTGTCATAGGTTGTACCTTTGTGCTTCCTTTTGACATCCTTGGGTTTGGTGTTTGGTATTGAGAGCGCAATCCTATCCTTAGAACCTCTTCTTAACGAGACTCAATATCCGTTAAATAGAATCCTTTGGGTAAGACGAAAAGGGTGTTGGGACTTCACCGTACGATATTTTACCTTAGATCATATACCTTTGTTATCCAGCTCCGTCCGTTACATATCTTTAGACATCTTGAATCAAATGCCACAATCTGATACTTGGATCTTTAGAATCCGCATTCCCAATTATTCTTACATCTCATTCATTACATTGATCATTGCTTTGCTCGCTTTACAAGTTAGATTTCTTTACAAGTTAGATTGCTTTTGCTACTTTGTTCTCACTATAATGAATGAGATGTAAGAATAATTGGGAATTAGTGGATCAATCGTAGCATGGGCTGATATTCTGGAGTCGATCTCAGAGAATTAGTGAGAACAAATCAGTAAAGCAATCTATCTTGTAAAGCAAGCAAATCAATGATCAATATAATGAATGAGATGTAAGAATAATTAGGAATGCGGATTCTAAAGATTTAAGTATCAGATTGCAGTGTTTGATTAAAGTTGTCTAAAGATATGTAACGGATAGAGCTGGATAACAAAGGTATATGATCTAAGGTAGGATATTGTACGGTGAAGTTTCAACACCCTTTTCGTCTCACCAAAAGGATCTACTTAACGGATGTTGAGTCTCGTCAAGAAGAGGTTCTAAGGATAGGATTGTACTCTCAATACTAAACACCAAACCCAAAGAAGTTAAAAGGAAGCACAAAGGTACAGGCTATGACACTCCACCTAAATAGAGGGTTTTGAATCCTCTATTACCTAGAACTCGTAAAAGCTTCCATCCAAGCAAGGCTATGGATTAGAAAGGCTTAACAAGGTTAGGATTTAGGCAATCTTTAACTTTGGGTAAAGGCAAAGGTGACACATGCAAACCAGAGGAAACCACGGTTGGATCTTGGGAAACCACGGGCATGGTTTTTGAAGAACAGGTCGTGGAAAACCTTCTGCGAGGGTTTCGACTCATAACTCTCAGGGTCCGATCTGTTAAGGCTCAATCTATCATCAACAACACCACAACCATCAATCCTTCACCCTAGATTCGCAGGGGGTTTTAGCCAACAATCATCATCATATTCAATTCAAGATTAAAAGAAGGGATCAAGAATAGCATGCAACCAAGAATCACAAGAAGAACAATGGTTTTCCAATGCAATGAATCAAATCTGTATAAAACTTAATAATCAACAATCAACAATCACGTTTTGTGTTCTCAAGGATCAAAATCAAGGACTAAGAAAGATCTCACAAATATCTCTCAAATCTCCAAGGTAACCAAAAGTATGAATACAAAGCAATGAATCTGTGTCTTACAAGAATCTGTCGTCTCTTGCTTATCCTAAGCGGTAGTAAGCAATGAGCGTAAGCGAGCCTCCCTCATTTTCCGCAGGAACAACTCTTTTATAAGATAAATTTAGGGTTAGAAAAAGATCTACTTTACATTGTTGACGTGGCAATAACGGAAAGGACTTTCCCGAAGAAAACAACGGGTGACATCATCGAAACCACGGCCGTGGTTCCTCCCGTGATGACATTCGACCTTCCTTTCCACGTGTGAAAATCAAAGAATTACCAAAACCCCGACCGTGGAAAGTCCTCTTTTGGTCGTGGTTCTTCCTTTTCGATGTTTTTCTCCCTTGCTTCACTTCATACTCCTTCCTAGACCTCTCCAGTGTTTCCCTATGGCTCCACATCGATCAATGCTCCGTTTCCACTCCAATTTAGTGCCAATTCACCTAAAATCACAACAAAGCTCGCGCAGATCTCTATTTTGATTGAATAGGTGCATATCCTCAATAAATGCTATGAAAACATGTTCATGTACTCAAAGGAAAGGGAAAAACTATCTATATGCACATCTAAACTATGTCATATTTCATATTATCAACGGAACCGGCCTGGTGACATATATGCTCGAGCAGATCTTCATATGCTCGGAAATGCAGAAACTCGGTACCGACATGAAGAGAATGAAGATAGGAATCCTGAAACTCAAACGGAATTGAAATCGGAGTAGAAACGGATAGTAGATTTGAGTTTGAAGGTTGAGAGAAATCAGAGCTTTTATGAGGAAACTTGAAAGGAAATGAATTAATAACCGATTTTCTGCTATTTATAGCGAAGATGATAATTATCCTTTAGCGAAGTCGATAATTATCCTTTAGCGAAGTCGATAATTATCCTTTAACCGATCCAAAGGCGGGTTGAATCCCCTTCTCCAAACTTTTCGAAATTGGAATAATAAATCTGAAATATTGTAGGGATAATTATTTCACAACCGCCTCGAAAAACACGTATTCCTAAGATGTCTTTCTTAGCCGCTAAGAAACGAAATAGCGACTCTTTTGGCCGTTTTGTCTTTCAATGTTATTTCATATCTAGGACATGTCCGATGTCCTAGTCATTTCTCTCAACTGCATTTTTATTAATTGAATCTCCCAAATGCTCTAAATAACACCGGATGGTAAAAATAACTACCCGGGGGAAAAAGTGAAAAATTCCCCACAAGTCCAAAGCTACGCTAGGAACATAACTGTGGGACTCATACTCATCACTTACGAAATCTTTGCGAGTTATGTGTCAAATACTATTAATTATTAAGTTAATCAACATTAGTTAGAATTTGGAAATCCTAGCTATTATAGACTCGACGTCTCTTTGGGCAACCGATCGCCTCCATAGCAAAATCCAGCTGTCCTAGCCACAACTCCACCTGTAATCCAGTCTTTTCTACGAAAGAAGAAACCTTCAGGTGGTTGAAAGTCTTCAACCAACAGTCAGGTCTCGGCTCTCTTGCCTCGTCTAGAACTCTAGCAACCTCAGCAACTCTAGTAGGTGCAGCAACAACCTGCGTAACTCTTTGTGAAATATCAGCTTATCTCGCGGGTACTGGCGGTGCTAGTGCAGGTCCTCCAGTCCTGATAGCCTCCTCAACTCTTCGCACATAATTGCAGTATGTAGAAGCTCCGATGGATACTCGACCGGACTTGGTCGACTTTGCTCGCTGTGCTCCGGATCTAGAGGCGGTATCGTTCCCAGCCTTGGGAACAACACTCTCAACAACCTCATCAATGAACGCCTCAACGATAGGCGGATCAACAACTGGGGCTTGACCCCGACCTCTAGCTAGTGGAGATCTTACTGCACGTCCTCGTCCATGGACGGCAGGTGGAAGAGGTGGTCGACCCCTTCCTCGCCCCATAGCAAATGTAGATCTAGTATGCACCATCAACGATAGGGATATATAGATATATAAGGCCACGCTATAACTAAAGCAAACTCCAGAAAAAGCACATAAAGGCCAACATAAAAGAAAACTAACTGTTGAGATCTGCGGAGGTAGTGGTGGTCGCCCGTACATCTATCCCGGACCAACAAGTTTAATAACAAAACCCCCTTTTGAAAACGTAGACCCTTGTGGGTTCTATTTATTTATCTATTTGACCTTTAGAAGATTTCGAGTATCATTGTTGCCAACCTAGACCTCTGATACCATATTGTAACACCCCAAGTTTTGGGAACTCGATGCGTTACGGGCTAGGACCTCACAATGGGTCCCGACCCTCAGAGTAACAACGACAACATCGGATCTTACAACAAGGCGCAAATAAATGAAAACCAAAACTTATAATAAAACCAAAGGTTATAACAAAGGGAAGCTTAAAAGACTCGCAGCCAAGTTCAAAACAAAGGGAAGAACAACAACTCAAAGATAAACCCGATCCCGTCCTATAATGTACGGGAACCTGGGATGACCACACCGTCCGAATCACACAGCAGCATCCCTAACTTGCGGAAAATCTACAACATTTGTATAAACCGTTAGCTAACATTCTCAATATCAGAAAGATAATAAAGGCACAAGCACACATAAGAAAGGTAAACACATAATATGCTCTCACACAACCGATTATTATCTTTCATTAAGTTATCCTTTACTAATTCAACTTCTTTGGTCACACGAGAATCTCCCGAAACTCGCCTCCGCTTCCGTCTACCAACATGAATAGATCAGTACTATCCATTACATGCAAGCATGGGTTGAAAGAGCACCTCCTAGTCTCTTGTAGAATTAGACAAGTGGTCGCTGCCCGGTTATCATAAACATGGGCCAATTACGGTTATAAAGGTCAATCCTAGTCCGGTTTATCCGTTATAATAAACATAACAACACAAACAAGCCAATACAATCAAACTAATATACGGAATGCAGCTAAGTAAGTCCAAGGGACTTACCTCACTTGAAGGGAAACTCAAGGTCAGCAAACAACTTAGTTTCTTGCAAGAAAGAAGGACGGAAAGCTTGCTGAATAAGTCCAAGGGACTTACCTCACTTGAAGGTAAACTCAAGGTCAGCAAATAACTCAGTTTCTTGCAAGAAAGAAGGACGGAAAGCTTGCTGAATAAGGCATAACGAATCAAGAATGAAACGATTGTTAGAAGTCTATAACTTCTAGTTTCAATGATCTCTAAGAGATCTCCACAAGTTAAGGTCTCAACCTTAGTCTTACAGATCACCAAGGGTCAACAACATCCAATATAACTCAAGGAAGGAACGAAGGAAGCAATGAAGGAAGCAGCTCACTGAAGACGGGAGCCACTGAGGGAAAACCGCAAGGGCAGTAGACAACACCGTATGGGCGGCACTGGGCAGGATCCGTAGGGGCGGTCTTTGCAGGCGTGGGGGTGGATACGGTGCAGAAGCGACTGTCGACTCCTTCGACAACAAGGAATGCAACAAAGGCCAAAGCTTGCTTCTCTCAACACACACACACATGTCACAACTCAACCAAGGGAGCCTGTGAACATCAACATATCAACAACGGAATGGCCAACAAGAACCAAGACTCGATATTGATCCTTGCAGAAGAAGAAAATAAGAAAAGAGAAAGAAAGAGAAGCAGAAGGGAGGGAAGATGCAGCAAGCTCAAGAATGTGTAGGAGAATCACAAAGAATGAGACTTACACATTCAATAAGTTCACAAGGGAAGAAGGATGCAGCTTTTGAGGTTGAAGGAAAACGTATGCACGAAATGGGAAAAAGAAGAGAAAGAGGGAATTTATAGGAACGATTGGAAAAGGTAGTAGGAAAGACATTATAGGGCTTAGAATATCAAAGGAAAACCGACCCATAAGATAGAAGATCGGATCTTCTAGCTATGAAAAGAAATAAAACGGACGAAAAATCATATCGGCGCAATATGTGGCAAAACCTCAGGGGTTGTTTGCCTTGCCGCAGGGGCGGTGAAGGCAAAAACCGGGTCTTACACGGGAGTTGAAAAATATTACAGACCCACAATTCAAAAACAAAGTTTAAAGCATCCCACAAATGCATTTCAAGGCCGTGAAATAAAAACCAAAGAAAATTTTAAGTGCATGTCAAGGCCTTGACATCCAGTTTCAAGGCCTTAAAATCGATTTCAAGGCTTTGAAATCTACTCCTAGTACCACTTGGGTTTCCGATGCCCTCGTCCTCGGATATCGTCATAGCATTTTGGCCTCCATTTGGTATGGGCTTCATCCAAGGTTATTATCTTCTTGTACTCATCCACCCTACGATCATCCACAACATTTTTGTATTTCTTCACCATACCAAATTCTTCAATGGTCAGAATGTCGGGCTCCTCAGAAGGTGGTTGACAAATTGGACGGTTCTTGGCAGTTTTGTGGCACTGAAGCAACACCTCTGAAGCATGTTTCCTTGTTTGCTCAGCATCATCATCATTCAGAGGCTTGATGCTCCCTGCAGCTGTGTAGGTAAGAGCATTCAGATAAAAAAATCTAATTTACCTTGGAGTGTATTATTGCCAGAAGGTCCTCACATGCATCCAGTCGGTCGGTGATTTCTGACCTAAAATCAACCATATCTCTGCGCAAGGTTTCCAAACCAAATTCCACAACATCCAATCTCTGAGTCACAGAAGATGAGCCTATACCCCTATCCTCCAGTGTCCATTCTCCTGTTAAATTCTTTTCAATTCCTAGACTTTCAAAGCAATCTTTATCAATTTATCCCGAAAACACCTGTGTATCCTCATTCGTAGTATCGATTGAAAGATACTTGAAGATTTTCGGAAGGAGATTGGCATAGGGAAGGGGATTTTCGTTGGTGGAGTTAATGGTGTCTAGCATATGGTTTAGAATAAGGTTCAGGAGGTCAACATCTAACTCATTCAGTACCTGATACAAAAGCTCAAAGATCTGGACATTTAACAGATCTCTACATTTGGATCTAGGTATTACGCATCTCATAAGCACAATAAATATTATCTTTTCTTCTAGGGTGAGAGATGAATGGGATGGCTGCAGAGATGAGGAGTCGGGTAGAAGAAATTGCTCTTTGACCAACCGGACACTTTTGGCTCTTGGAGGGTGGTCAAAGAAAGTAGAGGTAGGAAGCCCTAAAAATTGAGCAAGAATGGATGAGCTAAGGGTAATAGATTTACCTTGGACAAAGGATTCTAGGGTTAGCTCCCCTCTTTCTCTTCTAGCGGTGAGATTCACAAAGAATAACCTCGTAAACCGTGTGAACCCTATCTCTCTTGGAATCAAAAGCTTCCAGATTGAGCATCCCCTGAGCATTGTGATGCATGGCAAATTGAGTGATAGGAGAAACTCTTGATCAAATGACTCGCACATGCAGAGTGGTCGGTTGTTGAACCCATCGAGCCAGGTTCCCGTTGCTTTATGGACTCTGAACCAGTTGGTTGGCATTCTTGTTTGAGCACAGAGTTCGATGGTCTCCGGCGGAGATGGTGTAGCAGAATGTGACGAGATGTGAACCACCTCATTCGTTGATGGTCCAGGGGTGGAGTTTTTTGAGCACTTTGTTACTGTGGATGAAGCACCACAGGCTGATGGTCATTTGGGAGTCATGGATGTTCGTTTGTGAGAGAAAGAGAGTTTTGAAATTTTGAAAGAGTAAAGTACAAATGGGACTGTAATGCCTTGAAGAAGGGAAAAAAGATAAGTGGAAGGGATGATTGTTTTTAAAGGGCATGTCAAATCAATTTAAGGCATATCA
The DNA here is from genome assembly GCA_033239125.1 of Fagopyrum homotropicum. Classification (NCBI taxonomy): domain Eukaryota; kingdom Viridiplantae; phylum Streptophyta; class Magnoliopsida; order Caryophyllales; family Polygonaceae; genus Fagopyrum; species Fagopyrum homotropicum. Next base: position 70,860,672 of record BSWB01000005.1, read on the forward strand.
TGTTCTTGAGAGAATCAAGGTCTTGAAAACCGAAATTGATTTGCATGCTTTCCTAATGAATCACACCCAATTTTCAAAATAAGATTTGAATTTTGAAAATAAAATCTTGGTGAAAAATTTTTGAAACCATTTTAAAATTTCTTCTTTAAAATGATTTAATGACCACTCATCTAAAATGATGGAAACCATAAATCCGATCCGTGGTTCTCGCTTCGGTCCTTAAAATCCGTTTCATGACCTTGTATTGCATTTCAAGGCCTTGAAATGGAAAAGTGGACTGCATTATAAGGAGAGAGTAAAATGATTTACTCCCTCTAAGATAACGCTTCCTTGTTCAACATACCAAGCTCCAATCAAATAAAATTGAATCGATTTTCAAGTAGAGACTTATTGAATATATCTGCAAGCTGCAAGTTAGTCGAAATTAAAGATATCAATACGTCACCTTTTTCAACATGATCACATATGAATTAATGTCTTACTTCGATATGTTTTGTTCTTGAATGTTGTAAAGGATTTTTAGTAATTGAAATAACACTAGTATTATCAAATTTAATAGGTATACCTTTGAGATCAAAACCAAGATCATGAAGTTGTTGAGCTATCCATAGAATTTGAGAACAACAGGCTCCAACAGCTATATATTCAGCTTCAGCTGTGGATAGGGTGACATAATTTTGCTTCTTGGAGTGCTAACTTATTAGGGATGACCCTAAGAATTGGCAACATCCAGAGGTGCTCCTTCTATCGACCTTATAGCCTACAAAGTCTACATCTGAATAGCCAACAAGGTGAAACGAGTTTGACGTGGATACCATAACCCTAAACCCTTAGTGTCATTTAGATACTGAAATATCCTTTTCACATCTATCAATTGTGACTCTTTGGGATTAGCTTGAAATCTTGCACACATGCACACACTAAACATAATGTCAAATCGACTAGCGGTTAAATATAACAAAGAAGCGATCATACCTCGATACTCCTTTTGTACGACACTCTTACCATTCTTATCTTGATCTAATGAAAGAGTATTGCTCATAGGAGTTTTTTCTACCTTGGATTGATCTATTTTATATTTCTTGAGCAAATCATTGGTATACTTGCTTTGATTAAGAAAGATTCCTTTCTTAGCTTGAGTGACTTGAAGACCAAAAAAGAAATTCAACTCTCACATTAAGCTCATCTCGAATTCTCTACACATAATATCTGAAAATTCCTTCTTTAGAGAATGGTTAGTAGCACCAAATAATATATCATCAACATAGATTTGTACTACTAATAAATCGTTGCCTCTAGTTTTGACAATAAAGTTTTGTCAATCAAACCTCTTTTGAAATCATTTTCAAGGAGATTCTTGGATAATCATTCATACCAAGCTCGAGGAGCTTGCCTAAGACCATAAAGAGCTTTGTCCAATTTAAAAACATGATCCGAAAAATCATCATTTTCAAAACCACGAGGTTGAGCAATGTAGACATCTTATCTAAGAAGTCATTTAGAAAAGCACACTTAACATCCATTTGAAAAAGTTTTATGTTCATGAAGGATGCAAAAGCAAGTAGCATACGTATGGCTTCTAACCTAGCAACCGGAGCAAAAGTCTCCTCATAATCAATACTTTCTTCTTGGTTATAGCCTTGAGCTACAAGTCGTGCTTTGTTTCGAATGACTTTATCATGTTCATCCAACTTGTTTTGAAATACCCATTTAGTTCCTATGCCGGACTGTTGCTTAGGTCTAGACGTGAGAGTCCAGACTTTGTTTCTCTCGAATTCATTTAGCTCATTTTGCATGGAAATGATCCAATCAGGTTCTTGAAGTGCTTGAACATAGTTCTTGGGCTCTACAAGAGACACAAATGTAGAAAAAGCACACAAGGCGTTTACCCTAGATCGGGTTTGCACACCTTCTTTTGGATCTGAGATCACGTTCTCTTGTGGATGATATGAAGAATGTTGAAACTTTCTTATCTTGAAGTTTGGAACAGATCCTGATGATTGAGGCTCGTTTACTTGACTCGTTTTAGGTACCACTAGAGTTGTGCCTTTGGATCCTATGTCAAGGCTTTGAAGTTGGGTTTCAAGGCCTTGAAATTGACTTCCAACACTGTTTTTGTTTGTCATTGTAAGGTCTTGAAGATGCGTTTCAAGGTATTGAGATTGTTCTCCGGTATCTTGAATTTGTTCTTGCATGTTCATTTCTTGAGCCTTAGGGTCTTCTTCTCCATCAAACTTTTGATCTCCATGTCGATTAAGATTCAGATCTTGTGTACAAGTCTTACATGGTTCATCAACCTTGAATTTTAGGTTTGGTAAGCCATGCACCAAATCCTTTGAAAGTAGTTTCTTTGTTGTATGCATACTTAAGTGACCAAGTCGTCTATGCCAAATCTTTGGATCGTCAGTCAAAGCCTTGAGACACATTAATCTTGTTCCTAAAACTTGGTTAGTGCTCATTGAATATACATTGTTGCATCTAGGAGTTGTAAACACAACATCATCCGATAAATTATCTTGAACTTCACATTTATCTGAATCAAAGATCACTTTGTTGCCTTTGTCACATATTTGAGAGATGCTAAGAAAATTATATTTTAAGCCGTCAACAAGATATACAACATCAATATAGTTAGATGAATTATAACCGGTTTTACCAATACAATGATGTTACACTTCCCTTTATTACCAAGAGTAATGGTTTCAAATGATTGCTTCTTTAAATCTGAAAACAATGAGCTTTTTCCACTCGTGTGTCTTGAGCAACCACTATCTAATATCCATTTATGCTCCTTAACCTTGGTGATATCCTGTAAAACAGCAAACTTCAACATTTCTGGGTAGACCAAATGACATATTTTGGTCCATATTCAGGTTCAATCATGTTTGGTGGTCTAGTACCTATAGGAACCCAAATTTGCTTAACTTGTTTCCTTAGACATAGAGGATAAGTGTTTCTAATGATGTAGGGATCATTTTTTCTATATGGATAAGTTGATTTCACATGTCCCTTTTTACAACAATAGAAACATGTGGGCATATGTGAACTTTCTTCAACTTTAACAAAAGTGGTAGTTGTTTTTCTAGGAAAATTCATGTGATAACTGATACCACTCTTGTTAAGAGAGGATTTTTATTCACCCATCATCCTTTCGAGATCGGATTTTGAACGAGTGAATTGAATAAGTGCATCATTCTGGTTTCTACACGTCACAGTTAGATCAACCTTCTCTTTCTCTAGATTAATATAATCTTGATGGAGAGAAGAAAGATTGTCCTTAAGAATTGCATTTTCTGATTCCAAGGCCTTGATATTGTCAGCAAGGTCTAACTTTTTAGTGTTGAGATTTTCAACTACCAGAGACAATTCACTTACTTGTTTCTCTTGTTTGATAAGTTTTTCTCTTAAGGTACTTATCCTTACTCTACGTTCTTTATCACATATGATAATATCTTTAAGAAATTATGTGAGTTCTAGGTTGGATTGTGACATAATAGTACTTACCACATCGTCAACATAGAGGTTTGGATCCTCTTCTTGATTTGCCATTATGCACAAGTTTGCTTGATCACTTTTGTCTTCTGACTCATTTGTCGAATCTGAGTCACTCCACGATGCTACCATAACCCTCTTCTTTCGAGCATTCTTCCTGAAGTTGTTCCTCTTCTTTTGTGGACAATCCTTTATGAGATGATCTGCTTCACCACATTCAAAATAAGTCAATACTTTAGTTTTCTCATTAGGGTTAGAAAACTCACCTCTAGGTCATGATGATCGTGGATATTCTTTGTTGTTTGCGAATTGCTTCTTCATTTTAAGAATTCTAGCAAGACCTCTTGAAATCAAGGCGAATGGATCTTCTTCTTCATCATCACTCTCTTCATCATCCGATGGAATGTTGCCCTTCTTGGATGTTAACGCAAGATTCTTTGTGTTTGATGGTAGTTCTCCATCTTCTTCACCAAGAACCATTTCATGGGTGATTAGCTTTCCAAGAAGGCCATCGAGAGGTAATGTTGTGAGATTCTGAGCTTCTTCGATGGCGGTCACTTTAGGTCCCCACTTAGCTTTAGGCAAGCTTCTTAGTATTTTCCTTATTTTTTCTTCATTTGTGAAGACCTTTCCAAGTGAATCAAGATTTTTCACAATCTTAGTGAATCTTGTGAACATTTCTTTGACCTTCTCGTTTGAGTTCATCTTGCATAACTCATATTGCATGAGGAATATGCTTATTTTTGTTTCCTTGAATTGACTTGTTCCTGCATAGGCAACTATTAACTTCTCCCATATTTCCTTTGCACTCTTGCATGATGAAACACGATTGAATTCATTCGCATCCAATCCACAATAGAGCAAGTTCATGGCCTTTGATAACACGATTTATGACTTAGGTTTAGGTAATCATTTAGATAGATTTCTCACTCATTCATGCATGGTTTAGCACTAGTTCACAACGTATGCACTCAATTCACGTGTTTTGTCGAGATAGACGTCTACACGGACTTGTGCATTGCTTTGTAGGTATTTTGGGAGATTTAGGAGCTAAATCGATACGTTTGAGGATCGTTCATCAAGATGACACACCCTCGGACTCATTAGGATGCAAGCTAGAGGCTAATTAGGACTCATGGAACCTTGCCAACACAAGCCATGCACCGAATCGAAGCTTAATGATCAAAGGCAAAGCTGAAGGTCCAAATCACGGTTCACTGGAAGTCCACGGCCGTGGAACTATCCGTGGATTTTGCCAGGTTTTCGTGACAGCTGTGCCACGATCTCTTGGCCAGCTCTTGCAAAGTTGTAGTATAAAAGTGGTCCTGCATTGGCTGAGAGAATCATCTTGGAGCAGCTCTCCATTATCCACTATCATCCAATCAAAATATTCTCTCAACAAGAAGATTCTTGGAAGAAGGAGGTAGAAGGAAGCTACCATTGGAGGAAGAGCTTCATTTGGAGAAGAAGAATAGCACACCATTGATAGATTTTGATAGCTTTGTAGTGAAGAATTTCGGAATCGATTTCTAGAGATTGTATGAACCATTTGAACCTTCTTTAAGAAGGGTTGTGAGTCATTCTAATTCCATTTTTCAGCTTAGTTTTGTTTACCTCTCTTGTTCATCTCTTTCTCTTCATTATCTTGCAAATGGAAGCCATGATTTTATGTTTGATGATTTTGATTGCTATGATGTATGTTGTAGGCTAAATAGATGTGATTCTAGGGTAAGGAAGGAATGGTTATGGCTAGGACTATGATAAGATGGACTTAGATTAGCCCTTGGATGACTCTCTTGCTTGGACGTAGCTTCTGTTGGAGTCCACGGTTTGTTCTTGCCTTTCCACGGCCGTGGAAGGTGTAGAACAGCCCGTGATTCTCCCTTGTTTGATGGATCTAGCTTTAGATTGTTAGAATGTTGAAATCCTAAGTGTTTGTTAAGTTAAATCTACCCTAGGGTAACCTAGTGTTAGCAACTAAGTGTTAGGAGAGACTTACTCGGTAATCCTTAATCTTAGATTCCAAAGATCACAAACCCTAGGTAGTGGTGAGCCTTATAAGCCGCCATTGGAGTAAGTGTGCTAGGATAGTTGTTTAGGACTAACCCTTTCGAGACTTACCCGGTAAGGATAGGTTAGATCCCTAGGTAACAATCCGGTTTGTGTAGAATTTCGTCCCTTAGGTTCTTAGAGACCTACCCGGTGATAAGACCTTAGGAACGGATTAGTGGACCATGAGACCTACCCGGTGATTGATCCCAATCTAGAAACACTTATTCCCAACACATCATAGTTTATCCAAGGAACGATTAGATAGCTTGAGTCCTATGCCATAGCCGGAATTTCCAACCCCTAGAATCGCTTCTCTCTTTTGATTCATATCTCGTGTTTAGCTTGTTTGTTTGTGTTGATTCGTTAGCTTAGTTGATTGTTTACTTTGCATGAATTGTGATCCTTGATTGATCACCAAAAAAACCAACCAAAAACAATTGAGATTTTCATTTCTTTATTTCTCTTTTCTTAACCTAGATCTTCACTAGACTTAATCATAAATCGAATCAATCTCACCTTAGTCTTTGTGTTCGACCTCGGAATACTATCCCTACTACAAAACGACCCGTACACTGCGGGTTTCGCTAGGTAGTTTAGGATAAATATAACGAGAATATAAATTTAAAACCCATTTGCGTATCACATCCTGAGCGTAACAAGTTTTTGGCGCCGTTGCCGGGGACTAGGTCTAGATTGAGTCTATTTTGTGATTGTTTATAGTGTACATCTTTCTTGTTGCTTTTGATCTCTTTTTGGTTTGTGTCTTTGCTTTTCAGGACATCTCACTCTTTAGGTGTATGCGAAGATCTCGTGGAAAGGATTTAGCTCCATTCGATCCCGAACCGGAGAAAACCCTTAGATCTAGATCCAAAAGCATTAAAAAGGGAAAAGAGATGGCCGGAAGAGATCTCTAAGCTGAGTTGGATGAGGCTTTAGAGCAAATTAGGATAAGGGATGAAACTTTGGAGAATGAAAGAAGACTTGCCAATGAGAGGCAAGAGGCAACTAGGAGGGAGATTGAGGAGATTAGGCAAGCTCTTGTGCAAAGAGAGCTTAACCGTCAACAACCTCCTCCACCTCCACCTCAACCGCAGCCGGCGGCGTTAAATATTAGGGTTGTGCCCATAGCTATGGAAGAGCCACAAACGTTGGGGCAACGAATGGATCCGGCACAAAGAGCACACCGTCCGGGTGTGAACTTAGGAGATCCCGCAGCCCATGATTATGAACTCCGCCCTCAAGTTCTACAAATGATCCGGCATAACCAATTTGGAGGGATGGAAGGAGAGTCTCCTCATCAACACGTGATGAACTATGAGATCTTGATGGAGACTCTTAGACCACCAAGATTGGAGAGCAACAACCATAAGCTTAGGGCTTTTTCCTTCTCTCTTAAGGATAAAGCCTTGGCTTGGTATCAATCTATTCCACAAGGGCGAGTTGGTACTTGGGAGGAGATGACAACCGAGTTTTTGACTAAGTTCTTCCCGCCTTCCAAGACTACCGAATTAAGAGGGAAGATCAATGCCTTCGTGATGAAGGATAGAGAGAGTTTATTCAAGTCTTGGGAGAGGTTCAAAGACCTTCTCCTAGATTGTCCACACCATGGTATACCAAAAATTGAGCTATTGGAGATCTACTTCAAAGGACTTGATGAAGATAGCCAATTCAAGCTCCAATCTCTTTCCTGTGGGACTTTCATGGAGAAGCATGTAGATGAAGCTTGGGAGTTTGTGGAGAAGCAAGCTCTAGTAATTGAGAAATACTCCCATAGGAAGAGTGAAGGGAGAAAGGCGGGAGCATATGAATTGAGTGAGTGAACCATGAGCAATTTGCAAGCTTGACACCATCAACAACGAGCTAAAGTCCTTGAGGGAGTTGTGTGCTACAACTTTGAAGAACCAAGCAACTCCTCAAGTGCTTCCACAAGCTAACTTATCTTCCAAGGAGGAAGATGTGAATTACATGGGAAGGGGCAATTACAACAACTATCAAGGCCCAAGGAACTTCAACAACAACCGGCAATTCAACAATTACCGGCCTAACCACAACCATCCCGGATTTTCCTACTCTAACCCGGATGGAGCCTTGAACCCTCCCGCTTCCACAAGCACAACTCCACCACCGAAAGCTTCACAAGAACCTCCACCCGGATTTACTCAACCTCCAAAGGATAGAACCGAAATGATGTTTGAGCAATTGCTTGGAAGGTTGAGTGATCTAGAGAGCACCGTGACTTCAATCTCTAAAGCTCAAAAGGTTTTGGAAGCACAAGTGTTCCAAAAGGCGGGTGAAGCCCATAGAGACCCGGGAAAGCTTCCCGGAAGGACCGAAGACAACCCAAGAGGCCAAGTATTGGCTATTACAACAAGGAGTGGGTTGAGTATGAAAGATCCTTTGCCCAAGGAGAATGCTAAAGGGAAACAAGTGGTGATAGAGGAAGAGACTTTGCAAAGAGATGGAGGCAAGAGCAAGGATGTAGAGCCAACTTATGTGGCACCACCTCCATACAAACCACCACTACCGTTCCCACAATCACGAGCAAGGGCTCGCTTGGACAATCACTTTGGTAAGTTCCTTGAACTAATGTCTAAATTGCATATTAACATTCCGTTCATGGATGCTATATTAGGAATGCCGGCATATGGCAAGTTCTTGAAAGAGATACTCTCCAACAAAAGGAAGTTGGAGGAGTATGGGGAGATAAGAATGACCAAGAGATCCTCGGAATTGATCCAAACAATAAAGGAGGAGATGCCTCCCAAGCTAAGAGATCCGGGTTCCTTTTGTGTCCCAATAGGAGTGGGAGATGTGAAGTATGAGGCCCTTTGTGATCTTGGAGCAAGTGTAAGCATCATACCGCTTGCACTTTGCAACAAGGTTGGGCTAGGAGAGCCGAAACCGGTCAAGATGACCCTCTATATGGCGGACCGTTCTATCACTCATCCGGTTGAGATCTTAGAAGACATCCCGGTACAACTAGGAGGATTCTATGTACCAATTGATTTTGTTGTCTTGGATATTCCGGCGGACTATCCGGTTCCCATCATCTTAGGAAGACCTTTCCTAGCCACCTCCGGATGCCTAGTGGATTGCAAGAATGGGACTCTCTCCTTCAACATTGGAGAAGAGAACATCAAGTTCAAGTTGTCCATAATGATGAAAGGGTCAACCCTTGATGAGGATGTCTTCAACATAGTCGAGCAAGACGAATCTAGAGAAGTTGTGAGCTCGATCTTGATCAAGGATCCCTTGGAGAAGGTTCTTACCTTAAGTATGATGAAGGAAGGTGTTGATGAGGCTTGCAATGAAGAGATCAAGGCCTTAGAAGCATTAGAAAAGGAGACAAGGGCTCAAAGTGAAGAGATCGAAGAGGTGCTGAACAGCTGCAAGCTCCACGGGCGTGGAAGTGGTTCCACGGCCGTCAAACTCTCTGTAAAGCCTCAACAAACGAGCCAGGCAAGGTCCACGGCCGTGGAAGTGGAGCCAAACGTGGTTCCAACCGTGGTTTCCCCTGAATCAGACCTTATTGATGATCAAGCTTCAAGGAGCCTTGAAGGGTCTTCATTTGCTTTGGATTCATCTCATCCAACCTTATTTGGATCGTCTACACTCGATAAAGGTCTTCCTAAACTTGAACTCAAACCCCTCCCCTCTCATTTGAAGTATGCTTTCCTTGGTGATAATTCTACATATCCGGTGATTGTTAATGCATGCTTGAGTAATGATGAACTTGCTAAGTTGTTGCATGAACTAAGATTGCATAGGAAAGCCATTGGCTATACTATTGATGATTTGGTTGGCATAAAACCTTCTTTGTGCATGCATAAGATTTTGATGGAAGATAACCATAAACCCTCTATTGAACATCAAAGAAGACTAAATCCTATAATGAAAGAGGTAGTCAAAAAGGAGATCATTAAGTTGCTAGATGCAGGGATAATCTACCCTATCTCAGATAGTAAGTGGGTTAGTCCCGTTCATGTAGTTCCTAAGAAGGGTGGGATGACCGTAGTAACCAATGAGAATAATGAACTAATCCCAACTAGGACGGTTACGGGGTGGAGAATGTGCATTGACTATAGGAAGTTGAACATGGCCTCTAGGAAAGATCACTTCCCTCTCCCCTTCATTGACCAAATGCTAGAAAGGTTAGCTCAACATTCTCATTTTTGCTACTTAGATGGCTATAGTGGATTCTTCCAAATCCCTATCCACCCCGATGACCAAGAGAAAACAACATTTACATGTCCATGGGGTACTTTTGCATATAGGAGAATGCCATTTGGGTTGTGTAATGCACCCGCCACCTTCCAAAGGTGTATGATGGCTATCTTTTCGGAATACATTGAAAATATCATGGAAGTGTTCATGGATGATTTCTTTGTTTATGGTTCTTCCTTTGATAATTGCTTGGCTAACTTGTCATTAGTATTGCAAAGATGTGAGGAGACAAATCTTGTCTTGAATTGGGAAAAATGCCACTTCATGGTAAGTGAAGGTATTGTGTTGGGACACTTGGTGTCCAATCGTGGCATTGAGGTTGATAGGGCCAAGATTGAAACGATAGAAAAGTTGCCACCACCTACCTCGGTGAAGGGGGTAAGGAGTTTCTTAGGGCATGCCGGTTTTTACCGGAGGTTTATTCAAGACTTCTCTAAAATTTCTAAGCCTCTTACTAACCTACTAATGAAGGATGTTGATTTTGTCTTTTCCAAAGATTGTCTTGAGGCTTTTTGTAGGTTGAAGAACGCCTTAATCTCCGCACCTATCATGCAACCTCCGGATTGGAGTTTACCGTTTGAGATCATGTGTGATGCAAGCGACGTAGCCGTTGGGGCTGTTTTGGGGCAAAGGAAAGATGGGTGCACTCATGCCATTTATTATGCTAGCAAGACGCTAGATGATGCCCAACTCAATTATGCTACCACCGAGAAGGAGTTGCTAGCGGTTGTGTACGCATTTGAAAAGTTTCGCTCATATCTTGTTGGAGCGAAGGTCATAGTTTATACGGATTATGCTGCGATCCGTTATCTACTTACAAAGAAGGATGCCAAACCAAGGTTGATTCGATGGATCCTTCTTCTTCAAGAGTTTGATTTGGAAATCCGGGACAAGAAGAGATCCGAGAACTCGGTGGCGGATCACCTTAGTAGACTCCCACCATTGGAGCTTGAAAGAGATGACATCCCGATTGATGACTCATTCCGGGATGAGCAATTGCAAATGATGGAAGAATGCTTGTTCCAAGTGTCTAGAGGAAGTGAGCCATGGTTTGCCGACATTGTGAACTACTTAGTGTGTGAGGAGGTGCCTCCCGGTTTGACATATGCCCAAAGGAAGAAGTTCTTCAAGGATGTGAGGCACTACTATTGGAGTGAACCACTTTTGTTCAAGAGAGGGCCGGATGGAATGTTTAGAAGATGCATACCGGAGGATGAGGTGGAAAGTGTGATCCGCCATTGTCATTCCTTGCCATGTGGAGGGCATGCTAGCTCACACAAGACATGTGCTAAAGTGTTGCAATCGGGCTTCTTTTGGCCAAGTTTGTTCAAGGATGTGCAAGGCTTTGTTGTAGCTTGTGATGCTTGCCAAAGGACGGGCATACATCTCAAGGAGGAAAGAGATGCCCTTGAACAACATACAAGAAGTGGAAATATTTGATGTGTGGGGTGTGGACTTCATGGGACCATTCCCTTCTTCATGTGGCAACCTCTACATCCTATTGGCGGTTGATTATGTTTCGAGATGGGTGGAGGCAATCGCTTCTCCTACAAATGACGCCAAGGTTGTAGTGCGGTTTTTCAACCGAGTGATCTTTCCTAGGTTTGGAACACCAAGGGTGATCATAAGTGATGGAGGGAAGCACTTCACCAATAGGAACTTTGGGGCACTTTTGGCTAAGTATGGGGTGACCTATAAGGTGGCAACACCTTACCATCCCCAAACTAGTGGCCAAGTGGAGATCTCCAACCGGGAGATAAAGGGAATTCTTGAGAAGACGGTCTCTAGGACAAGAAAGGATTGGGCTATGAAGCTCGATGATGCCTTGTGGGCATATAGGACCGCTTTCAAGACACCAATTGGCACAACTCCTTACAAGTTGGTCTATGGCAAGTCTTGCCACCTTCCGGTGAAGATAGAGCATAGAGCTTATTGGGCCATTAAGTGGCTAAATTTTGACCTCAAGGAGGCGGGAGAGAAGAGGTTGCTTGATATGAATGCCCTTGAGGAGATCTGGTTGGATGCTTATGAGAATGCCCGGATCTACAAGGAAAGAACCAAACGGTGGCATGACAAGCGCCTCATCCCGAAGGAGTTAAGTGAAGGCGACCTTGTCCTTCTCTTCAACTCGAGGCTGCGGCTTTTCCCCGGAAAGCTTAAATCGAGATGGACCGGGCCATATGTTGTGAAAAAGATCTTTCCCCATGGAGTTATTGAGATAGGAGGGGAGCATTGTGGAAACTTTAAGGTGAATGGGCACCGGTTGAAGAAGTATATCCCGGGAGCTCCGGTGGATATGATTGCCCCACTTCACCTTGAGTAGACCCCCCGAGTTTGGTCAAGCTAATGACCTTAAAGAAGCGCTTGATGGGAGGCAACCCATTGGTAACGTTTTTCCTTTCTCGTTTTGTTTTTGTTTTAGATTTTTCTGTTTTTTGTGTGTGTTTTGTGTGCTTTGTGTGTGTTAGACTCTTAGTAGCATTGGAAGCTTTGCTTGGCACGTGAATGATGATGATGAACCCCTCACCAATTATGGGTGGAGCGGACGCGGAACTTGGACGGCTAGCGGTGCCTAGCGCGGGTCCCGACGCCTTGATGAATAATTAGAGCTCTCTACCATGGTTGATAGGATCATCCAACATCAATTCCACTTGAGAATCCCAAATACCATAGCAAACCATTTTTACATTGTGAGAACCTTCTTTCACTCTTCTTTACTTCATTTACAGATTGGGGACAATGTGTTTCTAAGTATGGGGTGGGGTTTCCATGATCCTTTGCATGATGAGCATCTAGGGTAGTTTAATATTTTCACATGTCTTGCATTGTATATATTCATTTCGAAAATCCCATAAAAATTCAGAAAATTTAAAAAAAATTTGTGCTTTCTAGGCTTGGATATGACCCTAATGATGAATCTTGTCTTGTGGATTGGCTATGGATGGCCTTATGTGTTAAATTGATGAATGCATATGTGGACTTGAAATACTTCTCTTGAATCCCATGAATGATTTGTGATCATGATGTTTGCCTAGAATGGATTGAGTATTGAAGGTCGAAATTACATGATAGTTCTTGCACACCATCTAGGAATGAATGAGGCAATTCATCTTCCTCTAATTCTCATCTTGATCATGATTGTTTGAGCACCTCAAATGATATAAATTTGACCTCTTTTGACCATCCAGGAATAGGAGCATGATAGTGTGTTGATGTGTGTAAAAAGCAAGTGTGGGGTGAAGATGTTGATGAAAGAATATCATGCATAAAATGCTGAATTTGTTGTGAAAGTGTAGACAAAAACATAGGTTTGGGGACGTTGGCTCAAATGACAAGTAACTCGGTACACTTCACATAATCGGGTGTTGGTGCCTTGCCAAAGTCAAATAAACCAATAGTCCTAACGAGCTTTGGTATGTGTGCCCGGTGTGGATGCACCTCGAAAAATAGAAAGAGCCCGAGGATGGCTAATCACCAAGGTTTCGGCTTTTGTACATCAATGCCATTATCTCAAAAATAAGTCAAAGAAAAAGAAAAGAAAGAAAAGATAGAGAAAATATACACTTGAGGGAAGTTGATCGAGGACAAGGTTGTGGAGTTAGTTCCATTCCCGGATTAGCATCACATAGCCTAGAAAAATCCCACCTAATCACAACGTTTCTTGGCCTTTTATTTCACAAGACCTTATGACCTATTTACATGTTTGTAAGACTTAGTAATCTAGATTGGATATGCTCTTGATCATCTTGACTTCTTCATCTTTACATCTCATTGCATGCTATCAAGTTAAGTATAATTGTCTTTCCATGCCTTCATTTATTTGATACATAATTGCTTGTCCGTAGCCATAAAACATAACTATGAAGGTGATCCAATAGTAGAAGCACAAACCCAAAAAGATTTTGCCATATTTCTGCATACATAAATCATGCTATCTCGTAGTCTATAGTTGAGAATTTGCTCGGGACGAGCAAACCTTAAGTATGGGGTATTTTTGATAACACGATTTATGACTTAGGTTTAGGTAATTATTTAGATAGATTTCTCACTCATTCATGCATGGTTTAGCACTAGTTCACAACGTATGCACTCAATTCACGTGTTTTGTCGAGATAGATGTCTACACGAACTTGTGCATTGCTTTGTAGGTATTTTGGGAGATTTAGGAGCTAAATCGATACGTTTGAGGATCGTTCATCAAGATGACACACCCTCGGACTCATTAGGATGCAAGCTAGAGGCTAACTAGGACTCATGGAACCTTGCCAACACAAGCCATGCACCGAATCGAAGCTTAACGATCAAAGGCAAAGCTGAAGGTCCAAATCACGGTTCACTGGAAGTCCACGGCCGTGGAACTGTCCGTGGATTTTTCCAGGTTTTCGTGACAGCTGTGCCACGATCTCTTGGCCAGCTCTTGCAAAGTTGTAGTATAAAAGTGGTCCTGCATTGGCTGAGAGAATCATCTTGGAGCAGCTCTCCATTATCCACTATCATCCAATCAAAATATTCTCTCAACAAGAAGATTCTTGGAAGAAGGAGGTAGAAGGAAGCTACCATTGGAGGAAGAGCTTCATTTGGAGAAGAAGAATAGCACACCATTGATAGATTTTGATAGCTTTGTAGTGAAGAATTTCGGAATCGATTTCTAGAGATTGTATGAACCATTTGAACCTTCTTTAAGAAGGGTTGTGAGTCATTCTAATTCCATTTTTCAGCTTAGTTTTGTTTACCTCTCTTGTTCATCTCTTTCTCTTCATTATCTTGCAAATGGAAGCCATGATTTTATGTTTGATGATTTTGATTGCTATGATGTATATTGTAGGCTAAATAGATGTGATTCTAGGGTAAGGAAGGAATGGTTATGGCTAGGACTATGATATGATGGACTTAGATTAGCCCTTGGATGACTCTCTTGCTTGGACGTAGCTTCTGTTGGAGTCCACGATTTGTTCTTGCCTTTCCACGGCCGTGGAAGGTGTAGAACAGCCCGTGATTCTCCCTTGTTTGATGGATCTAGCTTTAGATTGTTAGAATGTTGAAATCCTAAGTGTTTGTTAAGTTAAATCTACCCTAGGGTAACCTAGTGTTAGCAACTAAGTGTTAGGAGAGACTTACTCGGTAATCCTTACTCTTAGATTCCAAAGATCACAAACCCTAGGTAGTGGTGAGCCTTATAAGCCGCCATTGGAGTAAGTGTGCTAGGATAGTTGTTTAGGACTAACCCTTTCGAGACTTACCCGGTAAGGATAGGTTAGATCCCTAGGTAACAATCCGGTTTGTGTAGAATTCCGTCCCTTAGGTTCTTAGAGACCTACCCGGTGATAAGACCTTAGGAACGGATTAGTGGACCATGAGACCTACCCGGTGATTGATCCCAATCTAGAAACACTTATTCCCAACACATCATAGTTTATCCAAGGAACGATTAGATAGCTTGAGTCCTATGCCATAGCCGGAATTTCCAACCCCTAGAATCGCTTCTCTCTTTTGATACATATCTCGTGTTTAGCTTGTTTGTTTGTGTTGATTCGTTAGCTTAGTTGATTGTTTACTTTGCATGAATTGTGATCCTTGATTGATCACCAAAAAAAACAACCAAAAACAATTGAGATTTTCATTTCTTTATTTCTCTTTTCTTAACCTAGATCTTCACTAGACTTAATCATAAATCGAATCAATCTCACCTTAGTCTTTGTGTTCGACCTCGGAATACTATCCCTACTACAAAACGACCCGTACACTGCGGGTTTCGCTAGGTAGTTTAGGATAAATATAACGAGAATATAAATTTAAAACCCATTTGCGTATCACATCCTGAGCGTAACAGCCTTGTAGTTCTTTGATACACTATCCAAGTCTGTTTGAGTGAAATTAGCTTCCTTCTTTTCAACTTGGACTTCTTCAATCGTGGAGGTTGGGATTTTAGGGCCAGTTTGAATGATGCTCCATAGTTCCATGTCTTGATCAATAATAAACACTTGTATTAGTGCTCTCCAATGGGCAAAGTTGTTACCGTAGAAGAGGGGTGGTCGAGATGTGAATCTTCCTTGAGCAAATCCTCCATCACCTACAGAGTTCATGATTAGTCTCATTGATGGTTAAATCAATATACGTGAGTCTAGCTCTGATACCAATGGAAGAACTGAATAGGTGAATAATAAGGATATAAATACTCTAGAAGGGGGGTTGAATAGAGTATGATAACTTTTCACAATATCGTATATCAATGTTTTGAAACTAATCTCAAGGCCTTGAAGTCTATATGTGCGCTTAGTGACAAAACTGCTTCTCATGGCTTTGAAGTGGAGTTCAAGGCCTTGACTTTGAAACATGCAAAAGATTGTTAGTCACAATATAAGCAATATATTGCGGATTATAAAAGATCGACAAGACGATATGTTTACGAAGTTCGGCCCTAACAGCCTACTCTCCACCTAGGGTTTCCGATTCTAGGATTCTAACTATCTATTATCTGCTTTTTGTGAGTCCTTATTATCTGCTTTTTGTGAGTCCTAAATACAACCTAGAAGAACTTCTCTTCTTCTCTCGATATAGCTTCAATGCTACGATCTAGTCAACTCTATTTTAGCAATAATAGCCTAGTTACTTCGCAGAGTAACACACTCAAGTATAACACTCCAGATATGACAATGGAGCTCTTGTGTTTATCTTCACTCTAAGGAAGTATTCTAATGTAAGCTATAAGAGGAAGAAAAACTTTTGGATTGATGAAGATGTATGATCGCTTGAAGACTTGGCTTCTTATTCGTGTTAGCACTTGTTTTCTTCGTCTTCAGTTGCCATCTTCATTTATAGTCTTCTATGGAGATCTTCTCTAGCCGTTGTAAGATAGCTGTTGTAACGTTTCTCTTTTTCCATAGAATACACTGCTTGGTTGAACGAGATTTTTATTGTGAAGTAGCCGTTGCAAGATCTTCATCTTCAAACTCAAGCCCTAGATCTTCTCTTGATAGTCGTTGAGGATCTTCATCGTATCTTTTTGTTAGGTCTTTTAAAGATCTTTTTCAAGCCGTTGATAATCTTTTAATCCAGTCAAGATCTTATCTTGAAATGTTGTTTGAAGATCTTCTATTCAACCAAGATCTTCTCACTTAAAATGTCGTTGGAAATCTTCTTTACTTGAAGCCGTTAAAGATTATTTTTGTTTGAGATCTTCTTGTTTGATTAGTTAGCCCTTAAAGATCTTCTCTCAAACAAATCTTCTAATTCCTTCGGTTGAGATCTTCTCAAGATCTTCTTGTTTTGATCGTTGTAGATGTGCGTGTCTTTGTAGTGAAACCCTAAGCCGAGTCCTTCCTTTGTAATGCTTTTCAAGACTCGAGTTATTCTTTTGAAATGTTTTTCAAGGTCTGCACACACTTGAACAAACAAACCAAGACATGCAATCTAGAAATATAATCGATATTTGTTAGTTCATAAAACCGCATTTAAATGTTAAGTCTTCCATCATTCACATACAACAATTCATAATTAAGGTGGAGTTATCAAACCTTAAAACAAAACAACAACTCTTGAAATGGAAGGGTAACTCCTTATCGCAAAAAGGCAGAAACACCCTCATAAATCATAATCTGGCGGTTAAATCAACCTTTGGCTATGCAAAGTTTTATGCTCCCGTGTCATAATTTAGAGGAGTTAGATAAAACTTATATAAAATTATTCTAGAACAAAGGGGACCAGCATACATATGAATGGCGGTCTTGGATTAGGAAAATCTTTAATCACAAACAAATTATTACAAATGAAACTCTCGTAGAAAATTCTAGCTGAAAGCATATGAATTAAAATTGTAAACGAAAAATATTTGAAAAATCATAATATTCTTTATTACCGAAAGAAAGGATCAATGTCTTGACTATGTAATAACTTTATGAAGCTAAAAATTGAGTTTAAAAATGGTATTATTTGGCAAGTCGGAAATGGTAAAACCATCAACTTTTGATATGACAACTAGGTAACAACAACGCCGATGGATCTCCGAGCAGAGTAAATATAAAAAAGATCGAAATCGAGGGTCATAATCTTAGTGTTATCAAGACAATCCAATGTTTGTGGAGTTGCTCGTGGGAGATCGAGATAGTTATTTCTGACTCCAGGCTGGATCTCCGTTTCTTTGGCTAAGTCCACATCAGACATGTTTTTAGAGAAAATATATGTGTTGTTGACCGACTGACCCATCTCAAAATATCGAACCGTAACACCTGTTTTTATTATGCTCCCGAACTTCGTGTTATCAATCTTACCGCAAGGCGCTTTAGAATGGTTTAGTTCTAGGAGACAAACTAACCGAACCGTTTTTATTTTTTTTAAAAAAAAGCTCTCGCTGTTGTAATTGTATTATTTTCATAATGACCCCTATTATATGTCTTATTACTAAAATGTCCACAGTCACCTTTCCTCTACCTTGTTCATTTTCTGGTAAATCGCTTTTCCAATTGAGCCATTGTCGTTCCCTTCCCTGCCGATCGTCGCGTCTGGCCGCTGTCGCTGCCACCCGCTTCTTCTTTTTCCGGTAATCACTCTTTCTTCATTTTCTTCTTCATCTTATTCTTCTTCTTCTTCTTCTCCCCCATCAAGTTGTGATTTGGGTTGCAATAAGGTCTACGGTCTATTTCAGATCCGGCCCATTTAGGATTGTAATCTTACCTTTTTACGAGGGACGATTGATTTAAAAAGAGGGGAAAGCAGTATCGACGATCCAGATCTGCAGGGAGACCGGGATGAATTGGGGCAGTGTGATCGTAGTTGAAATTAAGTGGGTTTTGGTGATCACGGTTGCATAATTGTGGTGATATTGCTTTTTCCACCAACCGTCTTACTTTTCATAACTTATGTGAAGTATTTTCCTTGATTTTTTGCTGTTTCAGTTCTGCTGCTTCTCAATGGCTGCACCTTTCTTCAACTCACCATTTCAGCCGTTTGTTTATCAGGTTGTTCTCTCTCTTCACACTCTTCTGAGTTCTTTTAGGGTTTTAGTCTATCTTTCACTTGATTGGTTCTGTGCGCAATTCCGTTGAATTGTTTATTTGCCTTTTTGGAAATTATTGAATCTACTCGCTCGTACTATGATCTTAGGACTTCGACTATGCAAAGTAGGAGTAAATTCAAGTATGGTGGTTTGTCTTTAGCCTTTGTTAGTTCAAAAGCTAATGTAATTGTGCAAATTTTTTGAAGGACTTTCTTTGTCTTGTAGAAGCATATGTGGTTCGATGGCCTGGTCAGGTGTGGATCGACTATTAATCCTTGTATAGTTTACAATCGACAATATAAACCTCTTCTGGGGCAAGAAATTGCTATCCCTATTGCCTAATCACCATAATTGGTAATGCACTAAGTTTTTGGATGATTGTGCAGCTTTGGAGATTTTGTGAAAGGGTGTAAAACCGAGATAAGGTCTACTTGTAGCTTAAGAGAATTCTTTTTCTGGGCATCACAGGATACTAGTGTTGGTCATGCTTGCTCCACGGTTAGGGTGGTGTAGTCTTTTTTGTTGCATGTTATTGTACAAATTTTTTTTTAAGGAGACATGAAAAGCATTAGGATAAGTCCAACAATCTTCCAACTGAAACTAGAGGGTTGTGTGAAAAAAAATAGTTTCCTGTGATTGTAAGTGGTTGACATGTTGCTTGTTTTGGACTTAAGATGCAGTTGCCTTCATATTTTACACAGCATAAGCTATCAAGTATGGGGGTTACTTGTGAACTGCAAATTATGTTTTACATTGCATATCTGCATATGAAATTTGTATTTGAAGTTGAAATCTTAATTGAATCTAATCTCTCTTTGAAATCTTAATTGAATCTAATCTCTCTTTTTTGATGCGGATTTTATTAGAATTATATTATACAATTTTTTTCCTTAATGTTTTGGTGATTAAATAAAAGGAAGTATTTCAATCACTTTTTAACCAAGAAGTTGGGACTGTTTCTGTAGACTTAGATCACCCTTTTTGACCCTATAAATTCCTCTGCGAAGACAAAAAGTGACCCAACCAGGTTGCCATTATTCTCCATCTGATGTCCTACTATTAACATGATCATGTATTAATTTATGTATTGCAGAGTCCACAGGATGCCATCATACCTTTTCAAATTTTAGGTGGAGAAGCTCAAATAGTTCAGGTTGATTGCATAATAATTTCAAGTGTTCTTAGTTTAGTTGCTCCAAAATTGCTTGCTATAAATCTAAGCGTTTTTCGTTTTTTGGCAGATTATGCTGAAGCCCCAAGAGAAAGTCCTAGCAAGGCCTGGTATGCTGAGTTGAACCCTTCCTCCATCCCAAATTAGTGTTTCTCTGATTAAGTTTTCATTTTCTTGACTGCAATAAATTGGATTGTGGCCCTTGATCTCCAATATTTCACAATTTTCTTTCACTCTGTCACAAAATGTCCAGATAAAAGTGTCAAATTGACTATCTGGGGGTTTAAGGAGGAGTATGAAGAGACAGATAGTTGGGAGGAGAAATAAGAGAAGTTTTGTTTAGGAAAGGGTTGGACAGGCCAAGACAGCATAGGGTGGACTCACGAGTTGGTAGCCAGATCAAGAGTTCACAACAGAGACAATATGGGGGGATGAAGTTTTACTTAAGGGGGTGAGACGAGAGGGATGTGGCAATTTTCCGAAGAAGCTTAACTTAATATTCCATAAGGCTTGACCAATATTTAAACCATACACAACCCTTATCTCTGCCAGGTTTTTTCACCATTGTAAACCGCTAAAAAACTGACAAAAACTGTTACATTGCTTTAGCAGCCTATAATTCCATACAAAGTTTTTGATGTGGGATTGTGGATGATTGTGTCTTTTTGGGTTACAGGTACTATGTGCTATACATCTGGATCCATCCAGATGGATAATGTTTATGTACCTGAGCAAGAGGTTGGAGTTTGGCAATGGCTCTTTGGGAAGACCGTGACAGGCGTTGTTCTTCTCAATTCTGGTCCAACTGACGGTTTTGTAGGAATTGCTGCTCCATCTCTTGCCAAAGTTCTGCCGGTCTGTATATCCTTACTGAGTGAAGCTCAATTATATCAAGAAAATCGGTGTTAGTTCTAACTGGACATCTGTCATAGTTGTGTAGTTGATTTTTAGTTTTTTCATTTTATGATTCACAGATCGACTTGGCTATGTTTGGAGGAGAACTTCTATGCCAGGTATGTCCAAGTTCCTATGATCTTTCTGCTGTGGTTGTCACTGGTGAAAATAGCTACAATGCATTCTAATGGTGCGGCACTCGTAAATTTGATATGTTTTTAGCCAGATGCGTTTCTTTGCTCAGTGAATGATGTAAAAGTTAGTAATACGGCTGATCTGAGGGGGCACAATGCTATTGTGAGAGCAGAGGTAATCTAGACAAACTATTCCATCTTTTTATTTGTATTGTTCCTCAGTATCAGAATTGTGGTTTCTTATATGGAAACTTACCTTGACCAATTAAGCTGTGTTTAGCTCACAGTTTATAGTTGATTTTTGAAAAGCTGTGGAGCCAAGAAGCAGATAGTAAGAGGGGGAATACATATTTTCAATGCAAAACAGCTCATAAATTGCGAACCAAACAATTCCTACGTGAGTAAGACAAATGTACTTAATAACTGGACATTCTGTAAAGAATTAGCAAATGGACAATGTCCCCATCAATCTCTGCTATCGTCACATCATCACAGCCAGCACATCACTAACATATTGTCTCTGTGCTACTACTTTCTAAACAGCCACAGCCTGTCATTCAGCTGCTGTCAAATCTCCATACCTCCCTCCCTCCTATTCTCTCTCTATTTGCGGTGTGCCCGCACGACAGTATTCCTAAGCATTATTGTCCTGTGTGATTTATTCCCAGTACTTAACTACTTATAAGCCTGCATTTTGAAATTGATGATCGGACTAAATTCTGACACTGACACTAACCAATGTTGAAATAAGACTGAAATCAAGATATGGACTATATGATATTGAAAGTGTTATAGGGGTTAAGTTGGGAATCACACAAAGAGCTCACACATCGCAAGAACAAAGAAAGAACAGACAAGAGAACACCAGAGCCGAAGGACGAAAAATCACCTGGAATTAGTTCTCCTAACCAGTCAGGAAACCTGAGCTAGTTCTTACGCAAATGCCAATTACAAAATAGATTTCTGGATGCTCTAGAATAAAGCTCCAATCACTATTTATTGTCCAAATAACTCTCATGTTCACTTAACTGCCAGCTGTAACTTCAGCATTCAATATCTCAATGCCCACCCTAACTAACTCATAGAAATTCAAGATGAGAAACAGCTATTTCTTCAGTGACAGCCAGCTGGGTTGGTCGGAGGGAAGAGAGGAAAGGAGTAAACTGGAGGAGAGAGGATGGGCACAAAATTTTGAAGGTTATTTTTTGGCAGCAGACTTTGCGGTAGTGTTTTTGCTGCAGTAGCTAAGCAGGACTGAAAGTTTTTGGTGGTTGTCTAATACACATTATGGAGGTTGTGCATGTAATCTGCATTTCATTTTACAAGTTTAGGTTTTCACTTTTTTCATTAACTTTCCTGAAGGTCCTTTTTACTCTCTCATTTAGTAGTCGTTTAATCCAATTTTCTCTTAATTTCTTTTTGTATAAATAATTTTATTAGCATTTCTCTCTCGAACAGCAAGGATTTTTACGACAGAAGTTGTTTGGTCAAGGACTGGCATTTATCATAGGGGGTGGATCTGGTATGTATATCAAGCACTTTACAACGTTACTTTCTTCTGTATTTAACATATTAGCAAAGTTTAGAAGTTATCTCAGTCAGTCTTATGACCCCTATGGTATTGTATATACTTTTTCTTCATTTTTAATACTGGGCTGCTGCTTTTAAGGTAACGGAGAGTCCACTTTGCATTTAATTTTTCTTTTCATTTGGTTTTCTTAGTTAGCATAATATTCAGAAAGTTTCTTTCTATTATACATTGTATTGTTAAATAAACTACTTTTGTGGGAAAAGCGTTCAACTAATTTTTAAAAAATCTGAAATGGAATGCAATTATTCATCAAAAAAGGTGTCTTACTGTTTCAATCAAAGATGTAACAGCTACTGTATGTATATGTATTCATACTGAATAAGTGATTTGTTGATGTTGTGGCAGAAGATCCCATTGACAAATTTTGGTGATATTAGTCATGAAATGAAACTTGCATGTTTTTGTTCTTCTAATTTATAAGAATATCTTTACTGATCCAGTCTGTAAAGTCTCATGGCACCTTTCTTATGGTTGAAAATTTAATTTTTGAGACCAGCTGATGCGTAGTTCTTTAACATTTTGCACTTATCATGACTCTGTTGGTTGTTGAAGTTGTGCAGAAAAACCTCGATGTGGGTGAAATCCTTGCTGTAGATGCATCGTGCATTGTGGCCATGACGTCTACAGTCAATGTACAAGTTAAACTCAACGCGCCGATGAGGAGGGTCGTCTTTGGGGTAGATGTCTGATACATTTATAGGCCATACTACTCTTCTTGACATGAATAATACCTTATCTGAACTTTCTTATTTGAATGTTTCTGATACTGCAGGGAGATAATCTCGTAACAGCCATTCTAACGGGACCAGGCATCGTTTTCATTCAGAGCCTGCCGTTTCATCGGCTTTCTCAGCGCGTGGCCAGGTAACTGTTATTGTCCCTTGTTGAAACGAATCCAAACAGATTTCTGTAGCATGTATTTGTTGAGAATGCGAACTCTTACGAGCTCATCTTGGCAGGGCGGTGACGGCTCCAAACATGAGGGAAAACCCCAAGTTCTTCATCCAGTTAGCAATCTTCTTCTTCCTGGCCTATGTGGTGATTGTATCATCTTTGTTGTTGACTGATGCGTGATCTTCCATTCCCAGTATATCCTTCATGCTTTTAGGTTCCCCAAACTCCAAAGTTGTCTAATTTTCATAGTGAATTTGGCATTGAACATAGCAGCAACAGGAAGACAGAGGTCTCTTTAGATGTGAATTTTCGCCTTTTGGCTTTGACTTTTCCTAAATTACTGTAATTTTAAAGATATTTTATATTAAATGTTATAAGTCTTAAGTCTGAAAATGAGCTATGAGCTTGTTAGGTATCATACGATGGTGAACTTATGATGAGTTCTTATTTTTAATAT
This sequence comes from Fagopyrum homotropicum, assembly GCA_033239125.1. NCBI lineage: Eukaryota > Viridiplantae > Streptophyta > Magnoliopsida > Caryophyllales > Polygonaceae > Fagopyrum > Fagopyrum homotropicum. The sequence goes on from BSWB01000005.1 coordinate 70,884,573, forward strand.
ATTTTCTATTTACTAGTGTGGACGCGCGTAACGCGCGCCGTGATTTAATTATTTTATTGAAACGAATCGTAAATTTATCATTCAATGATTGTACATATCCCTCTTTGGCATGAGATGTCCTTGGGTTTTCAAGCAAGATGTACATATCCCTCTTTGGCATGAGATGCACAATTGACAATACTTCCCACAAAAACGACTAAATACAGGTAGTCAAATTGGTGTTTGGATAGCCTACTAAAATAACATATTAGTTAAAGAATTTGTGAGTCAGATGCCTGTGCCATTTATATTAAATTTATTTATATTAAATTTCACCGCCTCTTTCTTTGCCACCGACAATTTGGAAAAAAAACACTTAATGTCATTGCCTTATTTAAAACTTGAAATCACAATCAATAGTCCACATCAAGAAAGGAAATTAGATACAAATATTTTTAGCAAACACTATATTTTTTTACCAAACAATATATGTAACTTTCTTAAAATGCAAAGCTTCAAGGTCTTTGAATGACTCCTTGAGTTCCTTGTCATCTTTGGATTCCTTTCCAAGCTTTAGACCCTCCTTCGACACGTTTTGGAACTTTTTGTCTTCATAGTCCATCAAGTATAGCATCAAGTACTCGTCTACTGAAGGCACAAAAAAACAGCCTTGAATTCCACATCTCCTTCAGCATTGTAGTGACTCCATGCCATAGCTTTGTCATCATCAAAGTCCTACAAGTAAATAAACGAAAGGTAAAGAAAATAACCATGGCATCTTCCAAATATAAAAAGTGGCAACTACCATGTACAAGAACCAACATCAATATTTTCAGAACAAAAGTTAGCATGAGAAAAACGCATCTAAAAAAAAATGGTTTTATGTAATTACACAAAAAATAAAATTGAACCTGATAGAGGGATCTTCCAAATATGAAAAGGTAAAGAAAATAACCATGGCATCCTCCAAATATGAAAAGGTAGCATGAGTAATAATGCACATCAGATGGTGCAAGTGCGGATAAGACTTCTCTTTCATACAAAAATTATTGGACAACACTATTAACCTGACAAAACAATTATCGACAATTGTTAAAACTTAGAACCCAAATCCTAGCTCTTTGCAACACAAAGTCATTAGAACCCAAATCCTAGCTCTTTGCAACACAAACTCATGACTGTAATCTAAATGTTGGACCGGTACAGGGATATGAATGGTTACCTTAACTACATGCGAGATGGGGCAAACGCTAATGTCGATCACTACTCTGTAAAGCACTATTTTCCTTTCACAGGTTAGAAATTCAAAACATTTTCATTGTTCAGCTCCATCAGAAATCTGCTCATCAACCGCCCCAAAGAAAAGTTTAATAACGCAAACTAAACCTTCAGAAAAGACAAAGAATAATCCATGAAACACACCGCTGTGAACAAAAATATCTTACATAATATCATCAATTTATGAATACCAAATCAACTGAATCAGAAAAAACTCAATTAAAGCTTATGATCAAGATAAAACACATTCAACAGGCCCATAAATGACAACCCAAAAGTTCAATTAGTAACCCCTTTTCTTGCTTAATCATTTTTTCCTCCAAGGTACCTTGAAGCTAATCAAAATAAATAAACAAACATATCAAAGAAAAAGGAGAAGGAAGTCAGGGTAGTAAATCAGGCTTCACTTACTCAGGATCTCATTTTCTCTTGCACGTTCCTGAGGAGCATCTACAACAGGCATGAGGTTGCAACATGTGAAGAAAGTATGCAATAGATAAAACTGAAAGGAGAGTAATGAAAGTTGAAGTTTAGTAACTAACTAATGCTCCATCAACTTGCACAAGGATGCCTGATATGACGATGTATGGTGAATGAATGTGAGAGGATGAACCTTCCCATCCCTACGCAGTTTCCAAATAAAAAACAGGATGAGGATGAAAGGCATAATAAAGGAAGCAAATATCACTTCATCATCTCAAACAGCTTGCTCTTCTTCATAAAGAAGACACCGCAGATCAATGAGTGAGGACAAGGGTGAATCAAGCTCAAGAAGAGATGAAAGAAGTATAGTTTAAAAACAACCTCAATATACTAACTGAGCGACATCCTTTGAGAAAAGGAGGCTTCAAACAGCTCTCACAAGTATCACAAATGTTCACTTTGGGCAGAAAACCGTACCTGGGGAAGACGGACTCCGGCGGAGCAGCGGATGGTGGAACCCGGTTGTGTGGGAAATGAAGAATCCGGTGTGCAGAGAAGGTGGACAGAAAGCATCGACAGGATTTGGGAATTGGAACCCTAATTTCAAACCGCATCTTTGTTGGAGATGGAACTCCTGGAAGCTTGGATGAGATTGATCTGAAAATGGATGAACCGAATAAGCGATTACATAGAAAGCTTGAGAAGAAGAGGCAGAAGGCAGCAGAAGGTTACTTCCTTCAACATCGATCACCAGTTCATCACGTATTAAGAGGGGGAAGGAGAAGATGACACATAAGCTTGCTAGGTAAATTTAAATAATCCTTGCCTACCTAGTGGAAGAGCGAAGAGAGATTACCTTATTGAGAACTGGTTTTAGAGAAGAAGAAGAAGATCGAAGAGTGATTACATGGGAGAGGATGGTGGCGATCCCTTTGAGACGCGACCTCAACTTTTTTGCACCAAATCAAATCCGAAGCTTTAGAAGTAAGGAAACAAAGAAATGAAACATGGATGAACTCACCAAGAAATTCAGCGAGGAAGAGGGCGACGCGGTTGATATCTCAGAGTAAACCCTAGGTTGAGGGAGAGCGGAAATATCAAAGAAAAAGAGGGTAGCAAATGAAAAGCTGGGAGAGACAAAACCCTCTCTACTGAATTCTTACATTACGTATATCAAAAACAAAAACGCTCTCTCCTGTTCATCAACTAGAGGCAACCCTTCTTCTTTGAGGTAACCCCTCAACCCCATCTTTCTTGGTTACAAGCCGTAGAGGTGAATCCTCTTCTCTTATGAAACAAGCCCTAAACCATATATGCTGTAAACATACATCAGCCATTAGATCTCCTTTGAATCTCCTCACACAAGTCTCAACTTGTTTTGCTCGAACACCTTCTCTTGAAATCCATTTTTGTGGCTGACAAAGTTCTCATTCGGAGAGAGCTGGAGTATTTATCAACTCTGGTGAAAGCCACCTTCCTTCTCCGAAAAAATTTAGCCTTATCCTGCTGAAATCCAGCTCCGGGTTCCTCTTCTCGTTGTTGAAGATGACTCTACTGGGCCACCTTGTTTCCTGCGAAAAAAAAAAACAATCAAGCATCTTGTTTACAAACAAAGTGATTGAATTTTTACCGAATGAATGAACGAAAGTGTAGAGTTACAGACGGCCCGTTCTCTTTACGAACATTAGAAGAAGAAGGAAAAAAAAGAAGGCAAACCCTAGCTATTAACCGGCGTTTCAACTTTCAACACCAGCTGAGATAAACAAAGCCGCGTCCGACGAGGAAACCCCTCTTTTACTCTCGTTGTTTTAATCGATTCTATAGATCTGCTTGAACAACTTCACATCTACTATCAATTTGGTCATCCCTGCACTTCCTGTCCTCTTTTTTGGCGTCTTCTTCTTGAACCTTCAACATTGAAGGCGCCTGCGGTGGTTCTCGGTTTCTTCTGGGTGACCGCCTCCTCCGTCCTGCCCTTGGTGGCTAAGTTTTTGTTTCCCCACCCCTTGCGCCGCTGGGCGCCTTCTTTTTCTTTGCTTTTTCGATGTCAGCGGTGGTTCTCGTTACCTCTTGCTGGCTGAATCTTGTTTTTCAAACCTACGTCTTTTCTTCATCAGAAGGTTCCGTTTGGCTTTCAAACCTACGTCTTTTCTTCATCTTGTTTTTGTTTCCCCAGCAGAAGGTTCCGTTTGGCTTTCAAACCTACGTCTTTTCTTCATCTTGTTTTTTGAATTGGGCCTAATGGCCCAATTTGCCACCTGCAACCCTGAGCCCCTTATTACCTTGTTCTTGCATTAGGCTTTATGGCCTTTATTCCCAATCTACGTAATTCATTATTTTGGTTCATTAAAAAAAAAAAAAGATGTAAGACTTTATCGGGTTCATATTATCGACCTACCTATTCCAATCTCGCGACCTATTTGCACCGTTGCTCGGCCTAACGGCTCCTAAATCATCCAACAATGAAAACAAATTATAAATATTAAAAATAATTTCGAGTGAGTTAAGGTTCAACCCTCGACCATGATTTGCTCATTTTTAGAAAAGTGAAGGTTACAAAGGTATGGTCTTTTCGTCCCTATGGACACCATTCTCGCGACCTAACGATATAGATCCCGGCCTAACGGCCTCAAAATCACAAAAATGAATGGAAAAAAAAAAATCAAGCTCTTCATTGATCATAAAATTCAATACCAACGAAAATTATTTTTTTCCGGTTACCAATTGGTTTTTAACCCTCACTTAACAACGACATCTCAATTGCATACAAAACCTACAAACAATCACTGCCGACAATATAAATCAAACTTCTATGAACAATCTTCTCCCTAGAAATCACACATCTCTTACCAATTAAGTTTTACACCTTTATTCATCAAGATACCCGTTTTCTGCAATCTCGTCTTCCGAGGTTTGATACAGTCATTTGTTGGCGGTTTCGTGCGTTTGTCGAGAAGGGGCGTGGATTTGTGATCGACTCCTGAAGGCTCTGTTGTAGTCCAGATCTGAGGTGTCCACAGTTGTTCCCTAGGCTTCCTCCCTGTGTACTTCCTTCGAAGATGAACGTTATGCTCGTTACCTCTTACTGGCTTAATCTTCCTACTTTCCCTTGAAGACTTTGTTGCTTTCGGTTTTATTTTGATGTATTTTTGTGTACTTCTTTTCTCTTTTATTTGTGGTCCTTCATGACGGTTAGACCGTCTGCCGATTTTTCGGTCTTTCGACCCGCTAGACGGCGCGCCGTCTAATGGTTTCGAACCGCTTCCCAATTTCAAAAAAAAAAAAGAAAAAAAGAAAAAGAGGGTAGCGTATTTTGAAAGCTTTGAAGAAAAACGATGAGTTGACGGGGACAATAAACACGTTAGAGGAGGGGAAAAAAGGCACGTATTGACACGTATAGATAGAAACGGGCCAGCCCAAGAAGTTGCTTGACACGTATAGATAACAACGGGCCAACCGAAAAATACAGAATTTAGAAGTAATATAAGGTAACTTTAGAGGGTAAATTAGGGGGAAGTTAAAAGGGTAAACCGGGAAAGTTCCTATTTCTCGGGAAATTCCAACATTTAAACAGGGACAAAATAAGAAAAATAGTGAATGTAAGGGCATTTTTGGAATTCCCCTATTCATTTGGGGAACTCCTACCTTTATTATAGTAAGGATTTATCATTGTAGATTAATTATTATTGTAACTTTCTTATAAAAAATTAATATTTGAAATTACTAACCTATGCGAAAAGTAGATTTCATTAATTATGTATTTTTTTCTAGGGATCGTTTGACATTGATACCCTGATTAAAGATATCACGTCTAGATATCAGATTGATATATGATATCCTATTTGGTATAGCAAGAACAAAACAAAATCAACAAAGATCGATAGGGCTATCTCCATTGCGTTGAAGGACATCAATCTTGTTTACATAAGCATTTGTTGGAATTTGTCTGCGATTCCTCATCCCACTTTCAGCCGGGACTCTAGATAGCCCTATCGATCTGCTCGTGTGCTTCTTTCATATATCAGATATTCTCTCATTCACAAACCCTAGATCTGAGTAAGGCAACATCGGTGGCGGCTCCTTGCGTCGATCGGCGGCAATAACAACAGGTGTTCGGCAGTTACTCTCACGGTTGGCGGCGGGAGAAGGGGCCGATGCTCTCTCCTAAGTATTTGTGTGAGGAAGATAAAAAAAGAAATGAAGCAGGGAAATGTCAAGAGATGGGAAGAAACAACTAGGAAAGAAAGAGAAGATTGGTGAAATAAGACACTTTTTGTAACTTGTAGACTAACTAGGCACCCTATTTTCCAATTAAAAAATAAAGATAAAATTGAATGTATATGGCCGAAAATATGAAAATTTAAAGATTCTTATCTCTCCTATTAATAATCAATTAAATTTTGTTAAATTGGGTAACTAAATATTCTTATTTTTTCTCTTAATTATATAATAAGTAAAAGATTGTGTCAAAGGTAGGATTCGAACTCTTGACGAGTTGCCCACCCACCCTTATACCAATTTTACTAATAAAAATTTTGTGTATTCTTTTGATGATACACAATATTAATACACAATTTCAATTACACAATATTAATATATAATTTCAAATACACAATGTTAATAAATAAAAAACTTGTGTAATCAAACCTTGTGTAATCAAACCTTGTGTAAATGACTCGAGCATACATAATATACATACCGACATGTGATTTAGACAAAGAATACACTTTATTTCTAAAATTTAACCGTTATGTACACATTTCCAATTAATATGTATTTACACGCAATCACAAACAAAACTCGACACATTAATATGTACATATGTATACATATTTCATACTCAACAAGTATTTATTACTGTTCAGAAAAGAAATTCAGTGGAAGGTATTTTGTACACAAGTTTTTTTGTTACACAAGTCTTTTATTTATTAACATTGTGTATTTAAAATTATGTATTACTATTGTGTAATTGAAACTGTGTATTAATATTGTGTATCATCAAAAGAATACACAAACTTTAATTAGTCCAACTAGTATAAGGGTGGGAGGGACAACTCGTCCAGAGTTCGAATCCTCCATTTGACACATTCTTTTATTTATTTAGTATTTCTTTTCTATTTTAACATTTCAGAATATCTGTTTAAATAATTAATTAAGAAAATAATTAAATTTATATAGGAGAGAGAATATTTTATTATCTCTTTCCATATTTTACGTAGAAGCAAAATTTTTTAAATAACTAATTAGAAAAATAATTAAATTTAGATAAGAGAGAAGATTGACTTGTATGACAATATCTTTTATGATTATCTATTTAATTTTTTTCATTATAATTTAGGGTGCCTACTTTATTAATAGAAAACAAAATGTACCTACTTTATGCACAAAGATACATAAACTACCTATTTAACCAACTCATTCGGAAAGAAATACTCAATACATTTAGAAAAAAAATTACAACATCAAAATGGAGAAATTGGAATATCATGGTATCAAATTAATACGAGCAAAATGGGTTACTAAAACCTTTTTTGTATCATTGATACAAATTAGGCCCCTTAATTTTCTTAATTAAAATTAAAGATAAAAATGTTGAGCATTGTTTGTATCATTGATACAAATTAGGCCCCTTAATTTTCTTAATTAAAATTAAAGATAAAAATGTTGAGCATTGGCTTGTAAAATATAAAGCAACAGGGGCCTATTTTATACCATTAGAAGAATAAAAAGTTCTGATTATGTTCATTAGTACAATAACACCTCACAAGCCCATTTTACCCTAAAATACCAAACACCGGATATGTGTATTGATGATACTCATACTCATACATTTAATCGGGGTATTGATACCATACAACATCTTAAGTAGTTTTCATTAGTTATGTTTTTTTTTTCTTTTGGGGTCATTTCATAAATCTCATATCTTTAGAGTATGTTTAGTAAAATTAGATTTGTAGTTGTGCTTGTTTGGATGACCGACTTATCTGAACTACTGAATTTTACTAATTGGATGGAAGTTCAGTTAAGATCGATGATGGGTAGACAACTGAAGGATGAAGTAGATGATGGACGACGATCAGGTGCGGATAAAGATATATTTGATCCATCACCCAATTTATTACTCGTTCACTGAATGTATGTTTAAACCACGAAATTTTCTCCCTATTCTTTAAGTATGTTACATTCCTTTAATGATGATATTAGCTATGAAAATACATAAGATCGACTATTTTATAATCAAATTTAGTTAATATTAGAGTGATTTATGCGATTTTTCTATGTTTAGTGAAACATTAGTTTCATTTCTTACATGATTCATCTATAAATAAAAGGATAAACTAACAGGAAAATATAATTTATGAAAAAATTAATACAAATTTTTTAAAATTATTAGCTCGTATACATACTATTATCTAATAAACCAATTTTGATACGATTGCTATGTCATAGATAAAATATTAAAAAAGTCATTATTTTTTTTATTAGATGTCACGAAAAAAAGAAGATCTTTGTTTTTAGTATCCCTAAAGTTTGGACTTTTACTCTTGATATCCACAAGGTTTTAAATTTCTTTCTTGGTACCCTCATAGTATAATTTGTTTCCTTTATACCCTTTATTATTATATTTAATTAAAATTTCAATTAAAAAATAAAAAACCATTGAAAAATTCAAAACTAATTCTGGATAAAAAAAAATCAACTTACTTTTGAAATAACAAATAATAATTTAAAAAAAACTGATTGTCACATTAAATTTTAAACTAATTAGTTTATAATAAAAAAAACTAACTTAATTTTTATTTTCTATTATTAAAATAAAAAAATAAATTTTAAACAAATTATGTTCACGTTATATTTTAAACTAATTGACTTTTAAATACTAAGTAATAGAAAAAAAAAGTATTTTTATATTATTAATGATTTGGCCTAATTTTTTTTAATTTTTTAATAAAAAAACAGCAATTTTTATATTTTTATTTGAAATAAATAAAAAATAAAAAAAATTGAACCTATTTCAAAAAATTATAAATATATTTTATAAAATATAGAAACGTAAATGAAGACCTATTTTTTATTTTATAATTCAAGAGAAAACTTTTAATGAACTATATTTAATAGTTTTTACTTTAATAATATATATAATTTTCGAATTAACAGTTCTTTGGTTTAGTTTTGGTTTTAATTTCCTTATTTTATTTTAATTATATTTTTTTTTAAAAAATTACAACATTTTTAAAAACAAAAAAGGTCTATATTTACTTTTTAAAAAAATTTCAAATTGAAAAAAATAAATTCTTTATCATTACTTAATATTTATGAAGTTAATTAGTTTAAAATTTAACGTGAATATAATTAGTTTTAATTTAGGTAAGTTTTTATTTCAAAAACAGAAAATAAAACTAAGGTAATTTATCAGAATTATTTTTCTATTTTTATATTCAGATTTTAATTGAAATTTAATAAAACATCTTAAGAATGAGTATAAGAAAAAAAAAATAAATGAAAGAATGAGGGTATCAAAATAAAACTTAAAAACTTTATGTATATCATGAAGAAAAGTCCAAGTTTAAGGGGTACTAAGAGGAAAATTTTAAAAATTAAATAAATAATAATAATAATAATTATAATTATAATAATAATAATAATAATAATAATAATAATAATAATAATTTAAGTGTTCATATATACTTATCTTAGGGAAAAAAAACTGTGTACTTATTTTCTTTTCTTTTTTAATTAATTTTCATTTGGGAAAAAAGTCAAACAAACGTTGTACTAAAAGCTGTTTTCAAATAAGTTGTTTGATTCTTGGGAAAGTGATGGGCCACTAAATCCAAGCACCTCTACCCTCTTGACCTTACAAACTCTCTCATGGTTGAAATATGCTTTATGATTAGAGTACCAATCAAGAGTAATATAAAACTGTTTTTTATAGGAATATTCATGATTGAAGCATGTACACAATAATAAGAGATTATGCATCATCTATTTTAGTTCCTTTTAGGGTAGAGATTATGCCTCATCTCTTTGTAGGGGTAGTATAGGTTAGAAATCAAACCGAACCGAACCGCAATAAACCGAACAAACTTAAAAACCGATTATCTGAAACCTTGGATCGAAAAGTAGGTTCGGTTTCGGTTTGGAACTAAAACTGAAAATTATAAATATTAAAACCAAAAGCCAAACCTATTAGGGTCGGTTGCAATTTGGTTTAGGTATTGAACCTAAACCGACCTAAAAAGTAAAAGTTACAAACATTTAAATAATATTAAAAAAAATAAAAACTAAATTGTATAGTACAAATATAGTCCCTCTCATCTATCCCGATAAAAATAACAAATATAAAAAATTCAAATCTAAATCTATCCCGATAAAAATAAAAAATCTGAACCGGTTCTTTTTAAAAAAAAACTGGTTCAGATTTGTTAGACTTATGTGCATGTGTGATGTTAAACTTATGTGCATGATCGATGAGTTAGACTTATGTGCATGTGTGAGAATCCTTTGTGGAATTTTATGCTGAGCTAGTAGGATCGACATGATCGATGAGTTAGACTTATGTGCAGGTGTGAGGTTATGTGTAGTTATGCCTGTGCGGGATTATGTGTTTAATCTGTACGATCTTGATGTGTTAGCTTGAGTAGATCGTGTGTGTAGATAGAAGGATTATGCCTTTATATTCCGAGTGCATGTCTCCATTGAGACTGAGAGGATTAGCGTTTGTTTAAGTTTCAGGACGAAACTTATTTTGAGGGGGATATGATGTAACGCCCGGAATTTTTGGTTCCATTTACGAGAGACGTTAGAAGCCTTGAGCAAGGTCTACCGCCCTTGCGGCTTAGAAGGCCCGCGACCGCGGCTTGGACGTCCCGCGGGGATGGTGACATGCTATTGCGAGAATTCAGTATCGTTTCGCCCAACCTTTCACATTTCCACCATTAAGCTTCGTCCTATTAATGAGTGAGAGTTTCATAACTGGGGTCTTTTGGTTATCCCACTCTTTTATGCAGCCTATCTCTTCCTCTCTCAATTCCTTTTCACGTTACTTCGGTTTCCTCTCTTCTTCCAAATCCTCACCTCCATTTCCATCCTCTATTCTTGCTCCATCATCCTTTGAGGTTGCCACGTGAAGCTAGGATTGCAGAGACGTGCTAGGACCTTGAAGGAAGGCTAAGACCTTGTGTTGGAAGCTAGAGGATGTCCAAAGCACCAAAGGAGACCTTAAGAAGGCGGTTGTGCAATCAAAGGACTCAAGAGGCGACGTTTCTGGACAACAGTCGTAGGGTCGGGTCCATATTTGGGTAAGTTAGACTCCTCCTTTGTTGCTGAATTTCGGATATATTACAGTTGGTAGTATAAGGTATAACATACTAAAATTTGAGAGTATTCCGAGTTATAGTTTAGGAGATATGATTCTCCAAAGTTGGTTCCTCATGTAGTTTTTAGAACAGTGCTGAATATTCTAAGTTTGAGAAAAAACTGCTTGGGATGCATTTTTGTGGAACAAATTTTATTGGGTTATATTCCTATGTTAGACTTGAATTTTGGACTTGTTATAGTTAGGATTGTATGGTAGAATATATCAAAATTTGAGAGGATTTCATCGAGAGGTTTAGTAGTTATGATTTTTCAAAGTCGAGGCTGTAAGCAGTTTTCTGAATGGTTGCTGAAATGTTCCAAGTGTTAGAATAAAATTACTTGTGATGCAATTTTGTGAGGTAGATTTGGATGGGTTATTGACCTCTGTTGGACTGGATTTTTGGATATGTTGTTGATGGATATACATAGGAGCATGTGGTAAAAGTTGAGAATGATCCGTTGGTTTAATCCATATTTAGGATGTTCCGAAGTTGGATATAAGTATAGTTGTGTTTAGAAGAGTTGGGTTAGGTTTTAAGTGTCAATCTATCTTATGCGTTTTTGTTCTTGTGAGGATGTTGAACCTATAAGTCTAAGGACTTCTAGTTGACTAGAGTGATGTTGTTCTTGTGAGGATGTTAAGCCTAGAAGTCTAAGGACTTTTAGTTGACTTGAGTGATGTTGTTCTTGAGAGGATGTTGAGCCTAGAAGTCTAAGGTCTTAGACTTCTAGTTGACTAGAGTGTTGTTGTTCTTGAGAGGATATTGGGCCTAGAAGTCTAAGGAATTCTAGTTGACTAGAGTGTTGTTTGATCCGTGTGCCTTGTGTTGAACAGGTGTTGCGTGTTCTCCCACGGGAGGTTGAGAGAGTTCGATCAGGTTTCGCGTTGGGACTGGTAAGTCCACGGACTTACTTAGCTGACTTCTTTGTATTAGCGTATTGTATTTTGGTGGTGTGTGTTAGTCATGTTAAACAATGAAACTGGAATAGGATGACCTATATATTACGTAATTGGCCCAAGTGTATGATAATGGGTGGTGACATCACTGTCTAGCTCTTGCGAGAGCTAGGAGGTTCTTTGCCACTAGACCAGGCAGGTAGACGGTCAGATGCATTACTACCATTCCTTGCTGGTAAATAGGGACGGAGGCGAGGTTTGGGAATCCCTCGTGCCACAAAATAAGTATCACTAGTAAAGGATGTGACTTAAACAAAGATAATAAATTGACCTGAGTGTTGCATGTTGAATGTGTATGTTATGTGTTTGTGTGCCTTTACCTTTATATTAATGCATAGAATGTTAGCTAATGGTATTATACCGCTTTGTGGATGCCTTGCAGGTTAGGGAGGCGGTCGAGTGATCCGGCGGTTGTGACCAGCCGAGGTTCCGTACATTATAGGACGGGATTGGTTTATCTTTATTTGTTACCTTGAGACGTTGTCATGTTGTTTTGGATTTGAGAACTCGGTTGAAGTCGTTTTCGGTTGTATCTCGATTATTCTCCATACATTAAAAACTTGTGCATTTGCCTTTTTATTGGTTCATGTTGTAAGGTCCGGTGAGGTTGTTGTCAAGTTAAGGTTGGGACCCACTGTGAGGTCCTAGCCTGTAGTATCCCGAGTCTTTCAGATTTGAGGTGTTACAATATGGTATCAAAGCTCTAGGTTGACAACAAAGGCAATCGCAATCTTCTAAAAAAAATCATATATTCAATTAAACAAAACCCACAAGGGTTCTGAGTTTTCAAAACGAATTACGTATTCAAACCATGAGCATAGTCGGGTTGGGATAGAATGTGCGGGACCACCACTACCTCCGCGGATCTCGGCAACCTAGTTTACTGGATTTAAAGTTGTATGTTGGATTGTAAGCTGTTTCTGGACTTGTTATTATTATAGTAGTAGCATGACCTCTATATACTTATTTATATATATATATATATATATATATACACACACACACACACGTATGGTACACTAGTGTTACTATAGAGTTATAGACTTCATAGTTAGATGATAGGAAGCTATCATCGCCCCTTGGGCAAACGCCGGATGGCTTAGGCTAGTGTACATACGACGAGGAGTATGTTCAAGTTATCAAATTGAGTATCAAGTTTTAGCGAGCACCCCGATGATTTCTTGGATCCCCTTATGAGGACGTCAAATCAGAAGACCATAGATGACTTAACCGAAGGTTAAACAAATAGAGAGAAACTTAAGCAAAATTGAGAGGGAAACTACACATTTAAGGAGGCGACATGAAGATAGGAGAGTGTTCTAAGGAAGCAATGATGGATCATCAAGAAAGCAACAAGAGACAATGAACTGAAGGTTCTTCCTAGTGTCGCGCTGATATATTAAAGACGCGAAGCAAGTGAAGATGAGTGCAGTTTCACTCAAGGATAAGATTGACGTTCCAATTGAGACGTAAGTTTCCCTAGGCGCTCCTAAGCATGGGAGTCTAGACGAAAGGTGCAGATGGACTAATTACGAAGATCTAGGAGATACGTAAGTTAAGCTTACAGAAGGACTAGAAGGTAAAGTGCCGATTTTACGAGATCCAAAGTGGATGTTAACTGTTAGAGATTTTTGAGAAGACACACTCACAAGATATCATGAAATGTGGTTAAGCCTATGAAGGTGAGTCACATGGCACAACAAGGCCGAGAAGGGTATAATTATATTGTAGAAGGAAAAGGGAGTGTGGAATGAAGAATGAGCTAACAGAGTTAAGGTAGAGTACCCCAAGAGAGTAGTCTTCATGAGAATGGTAACATAGAGTGTATAGAAGAAAAGTAAGTTGTTGACCTCAAAGAAGGTAAGCCATAAGCTAATAGTGACAACCGAGAACCCACAAGTGTAGGTTGTCTATTGATGAGTGTAGATGGGAAGAGTAACCCATACGGTGGATCATAAAGGAACGGTAACAAGAGCTTGGAATATTCTTGGTGGTTCAATGTCAGCAGTAAGGAGTTTTATCAACGGAAGGGCAAATGGCGTAATCAAGTAGCATTGAATGGGTTCAAGGCAAGTAATAGTAAAAGACCTCTTAGGGAGAGATTGTAATGACCTATTAGACCTTCTTAGGTCATAGGATTGACATGTGGAAGAACGAAACGGATCAGAACCTTAAAGGTGTGATCAAGGTTGGAAGAACTAGAGGATCAATAGGAAGGTGAGGCTTTCATTGTTGCTTTACGCAAATGAGAATATATATAAAGGATACATGGTGTGAAACGGATGATATGTCGTCGCGAGAAAGAGATGAGTCAAAATTTTTCTAGATTCATCCGAAGAAGCCATGAAGGCTATGTAAGGTAACGAAGAACCCGAATTAGGGCAATGCTGCTAGCTTGGAAAAGAAAGTAATGACTTGAAGTCGGGATGTCACCAGTTTAGGATGAGAAAAGAAAGTACCTACGTAAGACGGCATTTCGGACCGGTATGGTCACTACAAGTTGTAGTGAAGCCATTTGGGCACGACACACGAGAAGCTGAGGGGTTATGTAAATACGTATTCATCGGTTTCTGAATCTAGTTGTAGTGGTGTCACACAATTTGTGGCTTTACAGACGGTTCCAATATGGACCATAACCTAATGTTAGTAACAACAACTAGTGATGTGGGAGATGTACGGATGATTCTTATGTTCTCATTTTAACGACACCTTGTTGTACTCTCGTAGTTGAGAGGAACAAGCTTGACACGGGACGACAGTAATACAAGTTATGCAGGATAAGATTATGAGCAAAGTCATCTAAGTTGGAGTTAGGACGTCTAAAGTGACTTCCTAGGACACGTAGTGACAACGAGAGAGATCAAGTTGATCCGACGAAGACCAAGGTGATATTTTCGGTGCTATCTCCAAAGAATGTTGGGGAGGTAGGAAGATTTTAGATTGGTGGACTATAACTGCCCAGTTGCGGAATGGTTTAACGCCCTTCCTTTCCGAGGAGGTGTACTAGAATCGTATGGTCCGATCCGTGTCCGTGGAGATTTGAAAAGCTGAAGAGGTGATTAGCCTCCACTTAGAATTCTTTTACACATACAAGAGTCTTGTGGACTTGGCAACAAATAGGGGTGTATCCAAGCGGGGCTTGAGATGTGGTTGAAGTAACAAGAGAGGTTTCACGTGTATGTGTTAGACAGTTCTGGGCGTACGAGAGGAATGACCCATGAAGGGTCGTGAGCTAGCCGCTTAATACATGTGCTTATGAGGATTTCAGTATTTTTATGGAGCGACATGCCAACCTGGAGCGGGCGATAAGGATTTGATGTATATATACGCTCAACAAGAGTTGTATATCCGCTAGAAGTGATGTATAAGGTTGATTAAGGACTTCAGTCAGGTGTTTTGGCAATTGTATCATCCGGGGAAGGTGAGTGTAGTCACCGACACCCTTAGTATGTGGATGCCTCGAGAGGAGGTAATAGCTTGACTTACGGTCCAGTTTCAGTTGTAGAGGAATTTAGTACGGATGGAGATGAATATCCGGTTTCCGGATAAGGACATACCCTTGTCCGATTTGGGGAGTGGATACCTTATGTGTTATACATAATGTAAGATGAACCGGGACATCATATGTTGTAGTCGTGAGGTGGGCTTAAGCCCGATGCGACTAGGTACAAAGCCAATGTGTGACCTACGATCAGGTCAAGTGTGAGCACTATATGACGGGATGAGGATTTCATCCACTTCCAATTATGCAGTGGGAGTGGGAGGATATCTTAGTAAATGTTATTACCGGTTTTAGACCGAGTAAAAGTTGTGACGCAATTGGGATTGTCGTAGAGGAACTGACAAGATCGCGCGTTTTATAACTATTTGGGAAATGTGGTCAATGAGTCGGCTAGTGGAGGAATTCACTATGTTAAAAGTGAAATTTCGTGGGGATACCAAGTACCATCGTCTCGGATTGAGAGCATGTTTGCTAGATTGGGGACAAGTGTGATCAGAACACTTCCCTTTGTTTATGTTTTCGTATCATTATAGTTGTCATTTGTCGTTTGGGATGGCCTTTGTGAGACATTATATGGACGGATATGTCATACACCATGATGTAGGGATTAACCGAGTAGTAATGGTAGGATAGCTGATAACGTAATTTATGACGATAGATTAGGCATTCATTTAGATAGTTTTTCCTGTTATTCATGCATGGTTTGACATTAGTTCATGACGTTTATGCTTAATTCACGCATATTGTTGAAATAGACGTCTACACGAACTCTTGTCGGTTTTGTAGGTATTTTGGGGAACTTTTGGAGCTTAATCGATACATTCGAGGATCATTCCCCGTGATGACACACTTCCGGACTCATTGAGAAGCAAGCTAGGAGCAAAGGAGAACACATAGGACCTTGTTGGTGCATGCCTTGCACCAACTCATGGCTTAACGATCAAAAGAGAGTTGTTTATGCAAAACCACGACCGAGACCAAGAAACCACGCCCGTAATTTTGGCCGTGGTTTTCTTTGGACAACTGTCCCACGATCTTCAAGCCCAACTCTTGCTCTTGGTGGAGATTATAAGTGGTCTTGCAGGCTGTTGCTAGGGGATTCTCTCACACATTCTCTCCCATACTCTCTTACACACACATCATTCCAGAGGAGGATAGGTTTGGAGGAGAAGACAAACTCTCTCATTTTGGGAAGAAGAAGAACAACATTCATCATAGAGTTTTCATAGCTTTTGAGTGATTTTTGAGTGAACTTGTTGAAGGCATTTGCAAGGATTTGTAAGGAACGTTTTGGACCTTCTTTTGAAGGGTTGTAAGTCTTTCTTAAACCTATATTCAGCTGGGATTTCTTGTGTTTACTTGCTTCTTTTCTTTTTTATTTCATTTTCTTGCTATGGAAGCCATGAATGTTTGCTTGTTGAGTTTGAATGTTAAAATGCATGTTGTTGGCTAAATAGTTGTGATTCTAGGGTAATGGAATGATGGTTATGGCTTGGAATTATGATAGAATAGATTTAAAAGTATCTATGGATGATTTTCTTGCTCAAACCTAACCTCTGTTACAAACCACGGTTTGTTCTTGCCTAACCACTATCGTGGTTTTGGATTATCGGCCCGTGGTTTTCTCAATTGTGCTTGTATTGATAAATCTAAATGTTAGGATGTTAGATTGTTGAAATCCTAGTATTTGTTAAGCATAATCTAGCCTAGGGTGACCTAATGCTAGCAACTAAGTGAGAGGAGAGACCTACCCGGTAATTCTTGATCTTAGGTACCGAAGAGGATGAACTCTAGGTAGTAGTGAGCCTCATAAGCCGCTATTGGACTGAGTGTGCTAGGATTGTTGCTTAGAACTTGCCTTCCCGAGACTTACCCGGTAAGGAGAGGTTTGACTCTTAGGTAGCAATCCGGTTTGTGTAGAATTCCCAACCTAAGGCTCCTAGAGACTTGCCCGGTAATAGGACCTTAGGTGCGGGATTAGTGGACCATGAGACCTACCCGGTGATTAATCCCATTTGAGAAACACCCTTTCCCAACATACCATAGCTAGTCCAAGGTTGATTAGAAGCTTTAGTCCAATGCCATAACCGGAAGTCCTAACCCCTAGAATCCGCTTTTCTCTCTTTGATCACATATCTTGTGTTCGTGTTGTTTATTTGTGTTGTTAGCTTGATTTGTTAGTTTGTTCTATAATCTTGCATTATTTGTGATCTTTGTTTGATCACCACAAAACCAAACCCAAAAATATCATGATTTTCATTTCTTTATTTCTTTCTCTTTGTTTAGACTAGATTTGCACTATCCATGATCACTTGCTTGATTTGATTTCACCTTAGTCTTTGTGTTCGACCTCGGAATACTATCGTTGTTACAAAACGACCCATACACTGTGGGTTCGCTAGGAGTTAGGAAAATATATCGAGTTATAAATTTAAGACGTTTGTGCCACACAATCTTAGCGTGACAAGTTTTTGGCGCCGTTGCCGGGGACTAGGTCTAGATTGAATTATTGTTTGTGATTGTTTATAGTGTAGGTCTTTCTTGTTGCTTTTGATCTTGTTTGGTTTGTGTCTTTGAATTTTCAGGACATCTCTCACTCTTTAGGTGCATGCGAAGATCTCATGGCAAGGATTTAGCTCCATTTGATCCCGAACCGGAGAAAACCCTTAAGACTAGATCCAAGAGCATTAAGAAGAAGAAGGAGATGGCCGGAAGAGATCTTCAAGCTGGGTTGAATGAAGCCTTAGAGCAACTCAGGCTAACGGATGAAGCCTTGGAGAATGAGAGGAGACTTTCCAATGAGAGGCAAGAAGCAACTAGGACGGAAATTGAAGAGATTAGGCAAGCTCTTGTCCAAAGGGAGCTTAATCGTCAACAACCTCCACCACCACCGCAGCGGGCGGTTAATGTTCGGTTTGAGCCGATCATCATTGAGGAGCCACAAACGCTAGGGCAACGTATGGATCCAGCCCAAAGAGTGCACCGTCCGGGTGTAAACTTAGGAGATCCCGCAGCCCATGATTATGAGCTCCGTCCTCAAGTGCTACAAATGATCCGGTACAATCAATTTGGAGGGATGGAAGGAGAGTCCCCTCATCAACACTTGATGAATTATGAGATCTTGATAGAGACTCTAAGGTCGCCTAGATTGGAGAACAACAACCACAAGCTTAGGGCTTTTTCCTTCTCACTTAAGGATAAAGCCTTGGCTTGGTACCAATCTATTCCACTAGGACGTGTGAGTACTTGGGAGGAGATGGCGACCGAGTTCTTAACAAAGTTCTTCCCACCTTCCAAGACAATCGAGCTAAGAGGGAAGATTAATGCCTTCGTGATGAAGGATAGATAGAGCCTATTCAAATCTTGGGAGAGGTTCAAAGACCTCCTCCTAGATTGTCCGCACCATGGGATACCGAAGATAGAGCTATTAGAGATATATTTCAAGGGGCTTGATGAGGATAGCCAATTCAAGCTCCAATCACTTTCCGGA
This sequence comes from Fagopyrum homotropicum, assembly GCA_033239125.1. Lineage (NCBI taxonomy): Eukaryota > Viridiplantae > Streptophyta > Magnoliopsida > Caryophyllales > Polygonaceae > Fagopyrum > Fagopyrum homotropicum. The sequence goes on from BSWB01000005.1 coordinate 70,903,563, forward strand.
GGAACTTTCATGGAGAAGAATGTGGATGAGGCTTGGGAGTTTGTAGAGAAGCAAGCCTTGGTGATAGAGAAGTACTCCCATAGGAAGAGTGATGGGAGGAAACCGGGAGTATATGAAGTAAGTGAAGTCACCATGAGAAACTACAAACTCAATGCAATCAACAATGAGCTTAAGTCTTTGAGGGATTTGTGTGCCACAACCTTGAAGAATCAAGCAAGTCCTCAAGTGCAAGTGCAAGTGCAAGCCAACTTGGCTTCCAAAGAGGAGGACATTAACTACATGAGAAGGGGTAACTACAACAATTATCAAGGCCCTAGGAACTTCAACAACAACAATCGGCAATACAACAATTACTAGCCTAATCACAACCATCCCGAGTTCTCCTATTCTAACCCGGATGGTGCCTTGAGCCCTCCCGCTTCCACAAGCACAACCCCTCCACCTAAGGCTTCACAAGAGCATCCACCCGGTTTTGCTCAACCTCCAAAGGATAGAACCGAAATGAGGTTTGAACAATTACTTGGAAGGTTGAGTGGACTTGAGAGCACGGTGACATCCATTTCTAAAGCTCAAAAGGTGCTAGAAGCACAAGTGTTCCACAAGGCGGGTGAAGAACAAAGGGATCCGGGAAAGCTTCCCGGAAGGACCGAGGACAATCCAAGAGGCCAAGTGTTGGCCATTACCACAAGGAGCGGGCTGAGCATGAAAGATACCTTACCCAAGGGGAATGACAAGGGAAATAAAGTAGTAGTGGAGGAAGAACCATTGCAAGAAGAAGGAGGAAAGAGAAAAGATGATGAGCCAACATATGTGGCACCACCTCCATACAAGCCACCACTACCATTCCCACAATCACGAGCAAGAGCTCACTTGGATAAATATTTCGGTAAATTCCTTGAACTCATGTCTAAATTGCATATTAACATTCCGTTCATGGATGCTATTCTAGGTATGCCGGCCTATGGAAAGTTTTTGAAGGAGATACTCTCCAACAAGAGGAAGTTGGAGGAGTATGGAGAAGTAAGGATGACAAAGAGATCTTCCGAGTTGATTCAAACTATGAGGGAGGAGATGCCTCCTAAACTAAGAGATCCGGGATCTTTTTGTATGCTAATTGGAGTTGGAGAAGTGCAATATGAAGACCTATGTGATATTGGAGCAAGTGTAGGCATTATCCCGCTTGCACTTTGCTACAAGGTTGGGCTAGGAGAGCCAAAGCCGGTCAAGATGACCCTCTACATGGAGGACCGTTCAATCACTCACCCCGTAGGAATCCTAGAGGACATACCGGTTAAGCTTGGGAAGTTCTATGTGCCAATCGATTTTGTTGTCTTGGACATCCCGGCAGACTACCCGGTTCCTATCATTTTGGGAAGGCCATTCTTAGCCACATCCGGATGCCTAGTGGATTGTAAAAATGGAATCCTCTCCTTCAACATAGGAGAAGAGAATATCAAGTTCAAGCTGTCCACAATGATGAAGGGGCCATCCCTTGGTGAAGATGTCTTCAACATTGTTGAGGAAGAGGAGTCTAGAGAAGTTGTGAGCTCGATCTTGATCAAGGACCCACTTGAAAGAGTTCTTAGCTTGTGTTTGATGGAGGAAGGAGTTGAGGATGATTGCAATGAAGAAATCAAGGCTTTGAATACATTAGAAAAGGTAACAAGTGTTGAATTTGAAGTGCACGAAGGTGTGCTGAATCACTGTAGGAAGCACAACCAGGGGGAAAGAAGCACACCCGTGGTTATACCCGTGGAACTCTCTATAATGTCCAGAAGTGCCAGTTTCTCCAATTCCACACCCGTGGTTATGCTAGATGTCGTGGTTTTGCCCGTGGTTTCTCCAGAAAGTCCCTTAGTTGTTGATCAAGCTTCAAGGAGTCTTGGAGAGTCTTCCATGACTTTGGAATCATCTCAACCTACATTGTATGGATCATCTCCAACCGATAAAGGTCCTCCTAAACTTGATCTTAAGCCTATCCCTTCTCATTTAAAGTATGCTTTCTTTGGTTCAAATTCTACTTATCCGGTGATTGTGAATGCATCTTTGAATGATGATGAGCTTGATAGATTGTTGAATGAGTTGAAATTGCATAGGAGAGCTATAGGTTACACCATTGATGACTTAGTTGGCATTAAACCTTCCTTGTGAATGCATACAATCTTAATGGAAGACAACCATAAACCCTCAATTGAACCTCAAAGAAGATTGAACCCTATTATGAAAGAGGTAGTCAAGAAAGAGATCCTTAAGTTGCTAGATGTGAGAATCATTTTCCCGATTTTGGATAGTAAATGGGTTAGTCCCGTATATGTTGTTCCTAAGAAGGGTGGTATGACTGTAGTAACTAATGAGAACAATGAACTAATCCCAACTAGGACGGTTACGGGGTGGAGAATGTGTATTGACTACAGGAAGCTTAATGTTGCCTCTAGGAAAGATCACTTCTCTCTTCCCTTTATTGACCAAATACTAGAGAGATTAGCTCAACATTCATATTTTTGCTACCTATATGGATATAGTGGGTTCTTTCAAATCCCTATTCACCCGGATGACCAAGAGAAAACAACATTTACATGTCCTTGGGGAACATTTGCATATAGGAGAATGCCATTTGGGTTGTGTAATGCACCTGCCACCTTTCAAAGGTGTATGATGGCTATTTTTTCTGAATATATTGAAAACATCATGGAAGTGTTTATGGATGATTTCTCGGTGTATGGATCTTCATTTGATGATTGCTTTGCTAACTTGTCTTTGGTGTTGAAGAGATGTGAGAAAACTAACCTTGTTTTGAATTGGGAGAAATGCCACTTCATGGTGAGTGAAGGCATAGTGTTGGGACACTTGGTTTTCCAACGAGGCATTGAGGTTGATAGAGCAAAGATAGAAACGATAGAGAAGTTGCCACCACCTACCTCGGTGAAAGGGGTAAGGAGTTTCTTAGGGCATGCCGGTTTTTACCGGAGGTTTATAAAAGATTTCTCTAAAATTTCTAAGCCTCTCACTAACCTACTAATGAAGGATTTTGAAGTTGTTTTCTCGAAAGATTGCCTTGAACCATTTTATAGGTTGAAGAATGCTTTGATCTCCACCCCTATCATGCAACCATCGGATTGGAGCTTACCGTTTGAAATAATGTGTGATGCAAGTGATGTGGCCGTTGGGGCTGTTTTAGGACAAAAGAAAGATGGGATTACACATGCCATCTATTATGCTAGCAAGACGCTAGATGATGCCCAACTCAACTATGCCACAACCGAGAAGGAGTTGCTAGCGGTAGTTTATGCCTTTGAGAAGTTCCGGTCATATCTTGTTGGAGCAAAGGTCATTGTGTACACGGATCATGATGCGATCCGTTATCTCCTCACAAAGAAGGATGCCAAGCCTTGCCTCATTTGGTGGATTCTTCTCCTCCAAGAATTTGACTTGGAAATTCGGGACAAGAAGGGTTCCGAAAACTCAGTAGCGGACCATCTTAGTAGGCTACCACCATTGGAGATTAAAAGAGATGACATCCCGATTGATGATTCATTCCGGGATGAGCAATTGCAAATGATGGAGGAGTGCTTACTTCAAGTGTCTAGAGGGAGTGAGCCATGGTATGCGGATATAGTGAACTACCTTGTGTGTGAAGAGGTGCCACCCGGTTTGTCATATGCCCAAAGGAAAAAGTTTTTCAAGGATGTGAGGCATTATTATTGGAGCGAGCCTCTCTTGTTCAAGAGAGGGCCGTATGGGGTCTTTAGGAGGTGCATCCCGGAGGATGAGGTGGAGAGTGTGATCCGCCATTGTCACTCCTTGCCATGTGGAGGCCATACTAGCTCACACAAGACGTGTGCAAAGGTATTACAACCGGTTTTTATTGGCCTAACTTGTTTAAGGATGTGCAGAATTTTGTGGTAGCTTGTGACGCTTGCCAAAGGACGAGCAACATCTCAAGGAGGAATGAGATGCCCATGAACAACATACAAGAGGTTAGAGTCTTTGATGTTTGGGGTGTGGACTTTATGGGGCCATTCCCCGCTTCATGTGGCAACCTCTACATTCTCTTGGCGGTGGATTATGTGTCGAGATGGGTAGAAGCTATCGCCTCTCCCACAAATGATGCCAAAGTTGTGGTGCGGTTCTTCAACCGAGTCATCTTCCCTAGGTTTGGAACACCTAGAGTGATCATAAGTGATGGAGGGAAGCATTTCACCAATAAACTTTGGGACACTTTTGGCTAAGTATGGGGTGACTCATAAGGTGGCCACACCTTACCATCCCCAAACTAGTGGCCAAGTGGAGATCTCCAACCGGGAGATAAAAGGAATACTTGAGAAGACGGTTTCTAGGACAAGGAAAGATTGGGCTATGAAGCTTGATGATGCCTTGTGGGCATATAGAACCGCCTTCAAGACACCAATTGGCACCACTCCCTACAAGTTAGTTTATGGCAAGTCTTGCCACCTTTTGGTGGAGATGGAGCATAGGGCGTATTGGGCCATAAGGTGGCTGAATTTTGACATCAAGGAAGCCGGTGAGAAGAGGTTGCTGGACATTAATGCTCTTGAGGAGATCCGGTTGGATGCCTATGAAAATGCCCGGATTTACAAGGAAAGGACCAAGCGTTGGCATGACAAACGTCTCATCCCAAAGGAATTGAGTGAAGGTGACTTAGTCCTTCTCTTCAACTCAAGGCTGCGGCTCTTCCCCAGAAAGCTAAAGTCAAGATGGACAGGTCCTTATGTGGTGAGGAAGGTCTTCCCCCATGGAGCGGTTGAGATAGGTGGGGAGCATTGTGGAGATTTTAAGGTGAATGGGCACCGTTTGAAGAAGTATATCCCGGAAGCTCCGGTAGATATGATTGCCCCACTTCACCTTGAGTGAAACGTCCCCGAATTTGGTCAAGCTAATGACCTTACAGAAGCGCTTAATGGGAGGCAACCCATTGGTACATACCTTTCCCTTTTTGTTTTTTGTTTTTGTTTTTGTTTTTGCTTTTGTCTTTGTTTTGGTGTATTTGTGTGTTTGGTGTTTGTGTGCTAGAGTCTAAGTAGCATGGAAGCCTTGCAAGACATAAGGATGATGATGATGATGATCCCGCATCAAACGTGGGTGGAGCGGACGTGGGACTTGGACGGCTAGCGGTGCTTAGCGCGGGTCCCGACGCCATAATGAACACCAAGAGCTCTCTACCGCCTTTGATTGATCATCCACCATCACTTCATATGAGTGAACCAAAATACCGAAACCACCCCTTTTACATTGTGAGGACTCTCTTTCACTTCTTTATTTAATTTGCACATTGGGGACAATGTGTTCTTAAGTATAGGGTGGGGTTTTCATGATCATTCGCATGATTGCATCTAGGATAGTTTAATATTATCATCACATGTTTCATTAGCTTTTGCATTGTACATATATATTTCGAAAATTCCAAAAAAATCAGAAAATTTAAAAAATTTTAGTGCTTCTAAGTTTGGGTATGACCCTTATGATGAGATTGTTTTGTGAATTGGCTATGGATGGCCTTGTGTGTTGAATGGATGTATGCATATGTGGACTTGAAATACTTCTCTTGAATCCCATGTATGAATTGTGATTATGATGTTTGTCTTGATTGGATTGAGGATTGATGGTCGAAATTACATGCTAGTTCTTGCACATCATTTAGGAATGATTAAGGCAATTCATCTTTCTCTACTTCTCATCTTGATCATGTTGTTTGAGCACCTCAATTGATATAAGACCTCTTTTGACCCATCCGGGAATCGGAGCATGTTAGTGTGTTGAGTGTGTGAAAAGCAAGTGTGGGGTGAAGTTGTTGATGAATGAAGTGCTGAATTTGTTCTGAAAAGTGTAGAAAAAAATATAGGTTTGGGGACTTTGGTTTTGATGACGAGTATCTCGGCACCATTCACATAATCGGGTGTTTGTGCCTTGCCAAAATCGGATAAATTGTATGTCCTAACGAGCCTTGGTATGTGTGCCTGGTGTGAGGCACCTCGGAAAAATCCCGAGGTCCGCTAATCACCAAGGTTTCGGCTTTTGTACACCAATGCCATTGTCTCAAAAATAAGTGAAAGAAAAAGAAAATGAAAAAGAAAAGAAAAGAAAGAAAAGATGGAGAAAAATATACACTTGTGGGAAGTCGATCAAAAATGAAATTGTGGAGTTAGTTCCTTTCCCGGATTAGCATCACATGACCTAGAAAAATTCCCACCCTATCACAACGTTTCTTAGCCTCTTCTTTCCTAAGTCCTTGTGACCTATTTGCATATGTGTAAGACTTAGTGATCTAGATTGGACATTCTCATGATCATCTTGACTATTTCATTTTCACCTTTTATGCATGCTTTCGGGTTAAGTATAATTGTCTTTCCACGCCTTCATTCATTTGATACATGATTGCTTGTCCATTCCCGTGAAACATGACTATGAAGGTGATCCAATCTTATGAAGCACAATTCCAAAAATATTTTTCTGTTTTTCTGCATTCATAAATCACACCATCTAGTAGCCTATAGTTGGACCTTGCTCGGGGACGAGCAAGTACTAAGTATGGGGTATTTTGATAACGTAATTTATGATGATAGATTAGGCATTCATTTAGATAGTTTTTCCCGTTATTCATGCATGGTTTGGCATTAGTTCATGACGTTTACGCTTCATTCACGCATATTGTCGAAATAGACGTCTACACGAACTCTTGTCGGTTTTGTAGGTATTTTGGGGAACTTTTGGAGCTTGATCGATACATTCGAGGATCATTCCCCGTGATGACACACTTCCAGACTCATTGAGAAGCAAGCTAGGAGCAAAGGAGAAAACATAGGACCTTGTTGGTGCATGCCTTGCACCAACTCATGGCTTAACGATCAAAAGAGAGTTGTTTATGCAAAACCACGGCCCAGACCAAGAAACCACGCCCGTAATTTTGGTTGTGGTTTTCTCCGGACAACTGTCCCACGATCTTCATGCCCGACTCTTGCTCTTGGAGAATATAAGTGGTCCTGCAGGCTGTTGCTAGGGGATTCTCTCACACATTCTCTCCCATACTCTCTTACACACACATCATTCCAGAGGAGGACAGGTTTGGAGGAGAAGACTGATAACACGATTTATGACTTAGGTTTAGGTAATCATTTAGATAGATTTCTCACTCATTCATGCATGGTTTAGCACTAGTTCACGACGTTTGCACTCAATTCACGTATTTTGTCGAGATAGACGTCTACACGGACTTGTGCATTGCTTTGTAGGTATTTTGGGAGACTTAGGAGCTAAATCGATACGTTTGAGGATCGTTCATCAAGATGACACACCCTCGGACTCATTAGGATGCAAACTAGAGGCTAATAAGGACTCATGGAACCTTGCCGACACAAGCCATGCACCGAATCGAAGCTTAATGATCAAAGGCAAAGCTGAGGGTCCAAATCACGGTTCACTGGAAGTCCACGGCCGTGGAACTGTCCGTGGATTTTGCCAGGTTTTCGTGACAGCAGTGCCACGATCTCTTGGCCAGCTCTTGCAAAGTTGTAGTATAAAAGTGGTCCTGCATTGGCTGAGAGAATCATCTTGGAGCAGCTCTCCATTATCCACTATCATCCAATCAAAAATACTCTCTCAACAAGAAGATTCTCTCAAGGAGAAAAGCTTCCATTGAAGGAGAAGAGCTCCATTGGAGAGGAGAAGGAAGAACACACCATTGCTAGACTTTGATAACTTTTGTAGTGAAGAATTTCGGGATCAATTTCTAGAGTTGTATGAACCATTTAAACCTTCTCTTGGAAGGGTTGTGAGTCATTCTAATCTAAATTTCAGCTTGGTTTTGTTACCTTACTTGTTCATCTCTTTCTCTTCATTATCTTGCAAATGGATGCTATGATTTTATGTTTGATAATTTTGATTGCTATGATGAATGTTGTAGGCTAAATAGATGTGATTCTAGGGTAAGGAAAGAATGGTTATGGCTAGGGCCATGATAGGATGGACTTAGATTAGCCCTTGGATGACTCACTTGCTTGGACGTAGCCTCTGTTGAAATCCACGGATTGTTCTTGACAAACCACGGCCGTGGACTTGATAGAACAAACCGTGATTCTCCCTGGTTCGATGGATCTAGCATTAGATTGTTAGAATGTTGAAATCCTAAGTGTTTGATAAGTTAAATCTACCCTAGGGTAACCTAGTGTTAGCAACTAAGTGTTAGGAGAGACTTACTCGGTAATCCTTACTCTTAGATTCCAAAGATCACAAACCCTAGGTAGTGGTGAGCCTTATAAGCCGCCATTGGAGTAAGTGTGCTAGGATGGTTGTTTAGGACTAACCCTTTCGAGACTTACCCGGTAAGGATAGGATAGATCCCTAGGTAACAATCCGGTTTGTGTAGAATTCCGTCCCTTAGGTTCTTAGAGACCTACCCGGTGATAAGACCTTAGGAACGGATTAGTGGACCATGAGACCTACCCGGTGATTGATCCCAATCTAGAAACACTCATTCCCAACACATCATAGTTTACTCAAGGAACGATTAGATAGCTTGAGTCCTATGCCATAACCGGAATTTCCAACCCCTAGAATCCGCTTTTCTCTCTTGATTCATATCTCGTGTTTAGCTTGTTTGTTTGCATTGATTTGTTAGTTTAGTTGATTGTTTACCTTGCACGAATTGTGATCCTTGATTGATCACCTAAAAACCAACCAAAAACAATTGAGATTTTCATTTCTTTATTTCCTTCTTTCTTAAACTAGATCTTCACTAAACTTAATCATAAATTGAATCAATCTTACCTTAGTCTTTGTGTTCGACCTCAGAATACTATCCCTACTACAAACGTCCCGTACACTGCGGGTTCGCTAGGAGTTAGGATAAATATAACGAGAATATAAATTTAAAGCTTATTGCGTGCACATCACACGATCTTAGCGTAACAAGTTTTTGGCGCCGTTGCCGGGGACTAGGTCTAGATTGAGTCTATTTTGTGATTGTTTATACTGTAGATCTTTCTTGTTGCTTTTGATCTCGTTTTGGTTTGTGTCTTTGCTTTTCAGGACATCTCACTCTTTAGGTGTATGCGAAGATCTCGTGGCAAGGATTTAGCTCCATTCGATCCCGAACCGGAGAAAACCCTTAGATCTAGATCCAAGAGCATTACAAAGGGAAAAGAGATGGCCGGAAGAGATCTCCAAGCCGAGTTGGATGAGGCTTTAGAGCAAATTAGGATAAGAGATGAAGCTTTGGAGAATGAAAGAAGACTTGCCAATGAGAGGCAAGATGCAACTAGGAGGGAGATTGAGGAGATTAGGCAAGCTCTTGTGCAAAGAGAGCTTAACCGTCAACAACCCCCTCCACCTCCACCACAACCGCAGCCGGCGGCGGTGAATATTAGGGTTGTGCCCATTGCTATGGAAGAGCCACAAACGTTGGGGCAACGTATGGATCCGGCACAAAGAGCACACCGTCCGGGTGTGAACTTAGGAGATCCCGCAGCCCATGATTACGAACTCCGCCCTCAAGTTCTACAAATGATCCGGCATAATCAATTTGGAGGGATGGAAGGAGAGTCTCCTCATCAACACTTGATGAACTATGAGATTTTGATGGAGACTCTTAGACCGCCAAGATTGGAGAGCAACAACCATAAGCTTAGGGCTTTTTCCTTCTCTCTTAAGGATAAAACCTTGGCTTGGTATCAATCTATTCCACAAGGGCGAGTTGGTACTTGGGAGGAGATGACAACCGAGTTTTTGACTAAGTTCTTCCCACCTTCCAAGACTACCGAGTTAAGAGGGAAGATCAATGCATTCGTAATGAAGGATAGAGAAAGTTTATTCAAGTCTTGGGAGAGGTTCAAAGACCTTCTCCTAGATTGTCCACACCATGGTATACCGAAAATTGAGCTATTGGAAATCTACTTCAAGGGACTTGATGAAGATAGCCAATTCAAGCTCCAATCTCTTTCCGGTGGGACTTTCATGAAGAAGCATGTAGATGAAGCTTGGGAGTTTGTGGAGAAGCAAACTCTAGTAATTGAGAAATACTCCCATAGGAAGAGTGAAGGGAGAAAGGCGGGAGCATATGAGGTGAGTAAAGTCACCATGAGCAATTTCAAGCTTGGCGCCATCAACAATGAATTGAAGTCTTTGAGGGAGTTGTGTGCTACAACTTTGAAGAACCAAGCAACTCCTCAAGTGCCTCCACAAGCTAACTTATCTTCCAAGGAGGAAGATGTGAACTACATGGGAAGGGGCAACTACAACAACTACCAAGGCCCAAGGAACTTCAACAACAACCGGCAATTCAACAATTACCGGCCCAATCACAACCATCCCGGATTTTCTTATTCTAACCTGGATGGAGCCTTGAACCCTCCCGCTTCCACAAGCACAACTCCACCACCGAAAGCTTCACAAGAACCTCCACCCGGATTTACTCAACCTCCAAAGGATAGAACCGAAATGATGTTTGAGCAATTGCTTGGAAGGTTGAGTGGTCTTGAGAGCACCGTGACTTCAATTTCTAAAGCTCAAAAGGTATTGGAAGCACAAGTATTCCAAAAGGCGGGTGAAGCCCATAGAGATCCGGGAAAGCTTCCTGGAAGAACCGAAGACAACCCAAGAGGCCAAGTGTTGGCTATCACTACAAGGAGTGGGTTGAGTATGAAAGATCCTTTGCCCAAGGAGAATGCTAAAGGGAAACAAGTGGTGATAGAGGAAGAGACTTTGCAAAGAGATGGAGGCAAGAGCAAGAATGTAGAGCCAACTTATGTGGCACCACCTCCATACAAGCCACCACTACCGTTCCCACAATCACGAGCAAGAGCTCGCTTGGACAATCACTTTGGTAAGTTCCTTGAACTAATGTCTAAATTGCATATTAACATTCCGTTCATGGATGCTATTTTAGGAATGCCGGCATATGGCAAGTTCTTGAAGGAGATACTCTCCAACAAAAGGAAGTTGGAGGAGTATGGGGAGATAAGAATGACCAAGAGATCTTCGGAATTGATCCAAACAATGAAGGAGGAGATGCCTCCCAAGCTAAGAGATCCGGGTTCCTTTTGTGTCCCAATTGGAGTGGGAGATGTGAAGTATGAAGCCCTTTGTGATCTTGGACCAAGTGTAAGCATCATACCGCTTGCACTTTGCAACAAGGTTGGGCTAGGAGAGCCGAAACCGGTCAAGATGACCCTCTATATGGCGGACCGTTCTATCACTCATCCGGTTGGGATCTTAGAAGACATCCCGGTACAACTAGGAGGATTCTATGTGCCAATTGATTTTGTCGTCTTGGATATTCCGGCGGACTATCCGGTTCTCATCATCTTAGGAAGATCTTTCCTAGCCACCTCCGGATGCCTAGTGGATTGCAAGAATGGAACTCTCTCCTTCAACATTGGAGAAGAGAATATCAAGTTCAAGTTGTCCACAATGATGAAAGGGTCAATCCTTGATGAAGATGTCTTCAACATAGTCGAGCAAGAGGAATCTAGAGAAGTTGTGAGCTCGATCTTGATCAAGGACCCCTTGGAGAAGGTTCTTACCCTAAGTATGATGGAGGAGGGTGTTGAGGAGGCTTGCAATGAAGAGATCAAGGCCTTAGAAGCATTAGAAAAGGAGGCAAGAGATAGATTTGAAGACCACAAAGAAGTGCTAAACACCTGTAGGTTCCACGGTCCAGATTTGAGTTCCACGGCCGTAGAACTCTCTGGACAACTCCGAGAAGCAGGCTTGGCAACTTCCACGGCCGTGGACTTGAAGCAAACCGTGGAGTTGGCCGTGGTTTCCCCTGAATCAGCCCTTGATGATGATCAAGCTTCTAGGAGCCATGGAGAGCCTTCATTTGCTTTGGATTCATCTCATCCAACCTTATTTGGATCGTCTACACTCGATAAAGGTCCTCCTAAACTTGAACTCAAACCCCTCCCCTCTCATTTAAAGTATGCTTTCCTTGGTGATAATTCAACATATCCGGTGATTGTTAATGCATGCTTGAGTGATGATGAACTTGCTAAGTTGTTGCATGAACTAAGATTGCATAGGAAAGCCATTGGCTATACTATTGATGATTTGGTTGGCATAAAACCTTCTTTGTGCATGCATAAGATCTTGATGGAAGATAACCATAAACCCTCTGTTGAACATCAAAGAAGACTAAATCCTATAATGAAAGAGGTAGTCAAAAAGGAGATCATTAAGTTGCTAGATGCGGGGATAATCTACCCTATCTCGGATAGTAAGTGGGTTAGTCCCGTTCATGTAGTTCCTAAGAAGGGTGGGATGACCGTAGTAACCAATGAGAACAATGAACTAATCCCAACTAGGACGGTTACGGGGTGGAGAATGTGCATTGACTATAGGAAGTTGAACATGGCCTCTAGGAAAGATCACTTCCCTCTCCCCTTCATTGACCAAATGCTAGAAAGGTTAGCTCAACATTCTCATTTTTGTTACTTAGATGGCTATAGTGGATTCTTCCAAATCCCTATCCACCCCGATGACCAAGAGAAAACAACGTTTACATGTCCATGGGGTACTTTTGCATATAGGAGAATGCCATTTGGGTTGTGTAATGCACCCGCCACCTTCCAAAGGTGTATGATGGCTATCTTTTCGGAATACATTGAAAATATCATGGAAGTGTTCATGGATGATTTCTTTGTTTATGGTTCTTCCTTTGATAATTGCTTGGCTAACTTATCATTAGTATTGCAAAGATGTGAGGAGACAAATCTTGTCTTGAATTGGGAAAAATGCCACTTCATGGTAAGTGAAGGTATTGTGTTGGGACACTTGGTGTCCAATCATGGCATTGAGGTTGATAGGGCCAAAATTGAAACGATAGAGAAGTTTCCACCACCTACCTCGGTGAAGGGGGTAAGGAGTTTCTTAGGGCATGCCGGTTTTTACCGGAGGTTTATTCAAGACTTCTCTAAAATTTCTAAGCCTCTTACTAACCTACTAATGAAGGATGTTGATTTTGTCTTTTCCAAAGATTGTCTTGAGGCTTTTTGTAGGTTGAAGAACGCCTTGATCTCCGCACCTATCATGCAACCTCCGGATTGGAGTTTACCGTTTGAGATCATGTGTGATGCAAGCGACGTAGCCGTTGGGGTTGTTTTGGGGCAAAGGAAAGATGGGCGCACTCATGCCATTTATTATGCTAGCAAGACGCTAGATGATGCCCAACTCAATTATGCTACCACCGAGAAGGAGTTGCTAGCGGTTGTGTACGCATTTGAGAAGTTCCGCTCATATCTTGTTGGAGCGAAGGTCATAGTTTATACGAATCATGCTGCGATCCGTTATCTACTTACCAAGAAGGATGCCAAGCCTAGGTTGATTCGGTGGATCCTTCTTCTTCAAGAGTTTGATTTGGAAATCCGGGACAAGAAGGGGTCCGAGAATTCAGTGGCGGATCACCTTAGTAGATTGCCTCTATTAGAGCTTGAGAGAGATGACATCCCGATTGATGATTCATTCCGGGATGAGCAATTGCAAATGGTGGAAGAATGCTTGTTCCAAGTGTCTAGAGGAAGCGAGCCATGGTTTGCCGACATTGTGAATTACTTAGTGTGTGAGGAGGTGCCTTCCGGTTTGTCATATGCCCAAAGGAAGAAGTTCTTCAAGGATGTGAGGCACTACTATTGGAGTGAACCACTTTTGTTCAAGAGAGGGCCGGATGGAATGTTTAGAAGATGCATACCGGAGGATGAGGTGGAGAGTGTGATCCGCCATTGTCATTCCTTGCCATGTGGGGGGCATGCTAGCTCACACAAGACATGTGCGAAGGTGCTGCAATCGGGCTTCTTTTGGCCAAGTTTGTTCAACGATGTGCAAAGCTTTGTCGAGCTTGTGATGCTTGCCAAAGGACGGGCAACATCTCAAGGAGGAATGAGATGCCCTTGAACAACATACAAGAAGTGGAAATATTTGATGTGTGGGGTGTGGACTTCATGGGACCATTCCCTTCTTCATGTGGCAACCTCTACATCCTATTGGCGGTTGACTATGTTTCGAGATGGGTGGAGGCAATCGCCTCTCCTACAAATGACGCCAAGGTCGTGGTGCGGTTCTTCAACCGAGTGATCTTTCCTAGGTTTGGAACACCAAGGGTGATCATAAGTGATGGAGGGAAGCACTTCACCAATAGGAACTTTGGGGCACTTTTGGCTAAGTATGGGGTGACCCATAAGGTGGCAACACCTTACCATCCCCAAACTAGTGGCCAAGTGGAGATCTCCAACCGGGAGATAAAGGGAATTCTTGAGAAGACGGTCTCTAGGACAAGAAAGGATTGGGCTATGAAGCTCGATGATGCCTTGTGGGCATATAGGACCGCTTTCAAGACACCAATTGGCACAACTCCTTACAAGTTGGTCTATCGCAAGTCTTGCCACCTTCCGGTGGAGATAGAGCATAGAGCTTATTGGGCCATTAAGTGGCTAAATTTTGACCTCAAGGAGGCGGGAGAGAAGAGGTTGCTTGATATGAATGCCCTTGAGGAGATCCGGTTGGATGCTTATGAGAATGCCCGGATCTACAAGGAAAGAACCAAACGGTGGCATGACAAGCGCCTCATCTCGAAGGAGTTAAGTGAAGGCGACCTTGTCCTTCTCTTCAACTCAAGGCTGCGGCTTTTCCCCGGAAAGCTCAAATCGAGATGGACCGGGCCATATGTGGTGAAGAAGATCTTTTCCTATGGAGCTATTGAGATAGGAGGGGAGCATTGTGGAAACTTTAAGGTGAATGGGCACCGGTTGAAGAAGTATATTCCCGGAGCTCCGGTGGACATGATTGCCCCACTTCACCTTGAGTAGACGCCCCTGAGTTTGGTTAAGCTAATGACCTTAAAGAAGCGCTTGGTGGGAGGCAACCCATTGGTAACGTTTTCCTTTTCTCGTTTTGTTTTTGTTTTAGATTTTTTTGTTTTTGTGTGTGCTTTGTGTGTGTTAGAATCTTGGTAGCATTGGAAGCCTTGCTTGGCAAGTGAATGATGATGATGAACCCCTCATCAATTATGGGTGGAGTGGACGCGGAACTTGGACGGCTAGCGGTGCCTAGCGCGGGTCCCAACGCCTTGATGAATACTTAGAGCTCTCTACCATGGTTGATAGGATCATCCAACATCAATTCCACTTGAGAATCCCAAATACCATAGCAAACCATTTTTACATTGTGAGAACCTTCTTTCACTCTTCTTTACTTCATTTACACATTGGGGACAATGTGTTTCTAAGTATGGGGTGGGGTTTGCATGATATTTTGCATGACTAGCATCTAGGGTAGTTTAATATTTGCACATGTCTTGCATTGTATATATTCATTTCGAAAATCCCATAAAAATTCAGAAAATTTAAAAATTTTTGTGCTTTCTAGGCTTGGATATGACCCTAATGATGAATCTTGTCTTGTGGATTGGCTATGGATGGCCTTATGTGTTAAATTGATGAATACATATGTGGACTTGAAATACTTCTCTTGAATCCCATGAATGATTTGTGATCATGATGTTTGCCTAGAATGGATTGAGCATTGAAGGTCGAAATTACATGCTAGTTCTTGCACACCATCTAGGAATGAATGAGGCAATTCATCTTCCTCTAATTCTCATCTTGATCATGATTGTTTGAGCACCTCAATTGATATAAATTTGACCTCTTTTGATCCATCCGGGAATAGGAGCATGTTAGTGTGTTGATGTGTGTGAAAAGCAAGTGTGGGGTGAAGTTGTTGATGAAAAGAATGTCATGCATAAAATGCTGAATTTGTTGTGAAAGTGTAGACAAAAACATAGGTTTGGGAACGTTGGTTTAAATGACAAGTAACTCGGTACACTTCACATAATCGGGTGTTGGTGCCTTGCCAAAGTCAAATAAGCCAATAGTCCTAACGAGCTTTGGTATGTGTGCCCGGTGTGGATGCACCTCGAAAAATAGAAAAAGCCCGAGGATGGCTAATCACCAAGGTTTCGGCTTTTGTACACCAATGCCATTGTCTCAAAAATAAGTGAAAGAAAAAGAAAAGAAAGAAAAGATAGAGAAAAGTATACACTTGAGGGAAGTTGATCGAGGACAAGATTGTGGAGTTAGTTCCATTCCCTGATTAGCATCACATAGCCTAGAAAAAATCCCCACCTAATCACAACGTTTCTTGGCCTTTTAGTTCATAAGACCTTATGACCTATTTGCATGTTTGTAAGACTTAGTAATCTAGATTGGATATGCTCTTGATCTTCTTGGTTTCTTCATTTTTACATTTCATGCATGCTTGTGAGTTAAGTACAATTGTCCTTCCATGCCTTCATTTATTTGATGCATAATTGCTTGTCCATTGCCATGAAACATGACTATGAAGGTGATCCAATATTAGAAGCACAACTCCAAAAAGATTTTGCTATTTTTCTGCATACATAAATCATGTTATCTTGTAGTCTATAGTTGAGAATTTGCTCGGGGACGAGCAAACCTTAAGTATGGTGTATTTTTGATAACACAATTTATGACTTAGGTTTAGGTAATCATTTAGATAGATTTCTCACTCATTCATGCATGGTTTAGCACTAGTTCACGACGTTTGCACTCAATTCACGTATTTTGTCGAGATAGACGTCTACACGGAGTTGTGCATTGCTTTGTAGGTATTTTGGGAGATTTAGGAGCTAAATCGATATGTTTGAGGATCGTTCATCAAGATGACACACCCTCGGACTCATTAGGATGCAAACTAGAGGCTAATGAGGACTCATGGAACCTTGCCGACTGATAACACGATTTATGACTAGGTTTTAGCGTAACATTTAGATACATTTCTCACTCATTCATGCATGTCTAGCACTAGTTCACGACGTTTTGCACTCAATTCATGTATTTTGCCGAGATGGACGTCTACACGGACTTGTGCATGTTTTATAGGTATTTCGGGAGATTTAGGAGCTAAAACGATGCGTTTGAGGATCGTTCATCTAGATGACACACCCTCGGACTCATTAGGACACAAGCTAAAGGCTAAGGAGGACTCATGGAGCCTTGCCAACACAAGCCATGCACCAAATCACAGCTTAATGATCCAAGGCGAAGTTTCTGCACAGAATCACGGTTCTCTGACACTCCACGGCCGTGGAATCACCCGTGGATTTTGCCAGATTCTTGTGACAGCTGTGCCACGACTCTCATGGCCAGCTCATGCAAGTTTGTTATAAAAAGTGGTCCTTCATGGGCTGTGAAGGATATCTTGGAGCAGCTCTCCATTTTCCATGACTCTCTAACAAAAATATTCTCTCAACAAGAAGTTTTTCTAGGAAGGAAAGTGTCAAAGAGGAGAAGAAGAGCTCCATTGAAGAGGAGAAGAAGAACACACACACCATTGCCACACCTTGATAGATTTTTGTAGTGAAGAATTCCGGATTCTATTTCTAGAGTTGTATGAGTCATTTGAACCTTCCTTTGGAAGGATTGTGAGTTATTCTAATTCTATTTTTAGCTTGGTTTTGTTTTAAGTTCACTTGTTCATCTCTTTTCCTTCATTATCTTGCAATGGATGTTATGATTTTATGTTTGTTTGTTTCGATTTCTATTATGAACGTTGTAGGCTAAATTGATGTGGTTCTAGGGTAAGGAAAGGATGGTTATGGCTAGGGCAATGATAGGACGGACTTAGACTTACCTTTGGATGACTTGTGTGTATGAACATAGCTGCTTTTAGAAATCACGGGTAGTTCTTGTCTGACCACGGCCGTGGTTTAGGTAGAACAAACCGTGATTTTCCCTGGTTCGATGGATCTTGTCTTAGATCTATAGAATATTGAAATCCTAAGTGTTTGTCGAGTTTAATCTACCCTAGGGTAACCTAGTGTAGTAACTAAGTGCTAGAAGAGACTTACCCGCTAATCCTTGCTCTTAGATTCCAAAGATAACAAACCTTAGGTAGTGGTGAGCCTAATAAGCCGCCATTGGATTAGGTGTGCTAGGATTGTTGTTTAGGACTTTCCTTTCCAAGACTTACCCGGTAAGGATAGGTTAGACTCCTAATTAACAATCCGGTTTGTGTAGAATTCCTATCCTTAGGTTCTTAGAGACTTACCCGGTAATGAGACCTTAGGAGTGGACTAGTTGGACATGAGACCTACCCGGTAATTGATCCCAATTTAGAAACACTTAATCCCAACATATCATAGTTAATCCAAGAAATGAATAGATAACTTGAGTCCTATGCCATAACCGGAACTTCCAACCACTAGGATCCGTCTTTTCTTTCCTTGATCATTATCTTGTTTAGCTTGTTTATTTGTGTTGATTCTTAGCTTAGTTCGATTGTTTACTTTGCATGAATTGTGATCTTTGATTGATCACCAAAAACCAACCAAAATCATTTGAGATTTTCATTTCTTTATTTCTTTCTTTTCTTTCAACCTAGGTCTTTACTAAACTCAATCACAAATCGATTCAATTTCACTTTAGTCTTTGTGTTCGACCTCGGAATACTAACCCTTCTACAAACGTCCCGTACACTGCGGGTTTCGCTAGGTAGTTAGGATTTAGTTCGAGTTATAAATTTAAAACCCATTTGCGCATCACGATCTTAGCGTAACACCGACACAAGCCATGCACCGAATCGAAGCTTAATGATCAAAGGCAAAGCTGAGGGTCCAAATCACGGTTCACTGGAAGTCCATGGCCGTGGAACTGTCCGTGGATTTTGCCAGGTTTTCATGACAGCTGTGCCACGATCTCTTGGCCAGCTCTTGCAAAGTTGTAGTATAAAAGTGGTCCTGCATTTGCTGAGAGAATCATCTTGGAGCAGCTCTCCATTATCCACTATCATCCAATCAAAAATACTCTCTCAACAAGAAGATTCTCTCAAGGAGGAAAGCTTCCATTGAAGGAGAAGAGCTCCATTGGAGAGGAGAAGGAAGAACACACCATTGCTAGACTTTGATAACTTTTGTAGTGAAGAATTTCGGGATCAATTTCTAGAGTTGTATGAACCATTTAAACCTTCTCTTGGAAGGGTTGTGAGTCATTCTAATCTAAATTTCAGCTTGGTTTTGTTACCTTACTTGTTCATCTCTTTCTCTTCATTATCTTGCAAATGGATGCTATGATTTTATGTTTGATGATTTTGATTGCTATGATAAATGTTGTAGGCTAAATAGATGTGATTCTAGGGTAAGGAAAGAATAGTTATGGCTAGGGCCATGATAGGATGGACTTAGATTATCCCTTGGATGACTCACTTGCTTGGACGTAGCCTCTGTTGAAATCCACGGATTGTTCTTGACAAACCACGGCCGTGGACTTGATAGAACAAACCGTGATTCTCCCTGGTTCGATGGATCTAGCTTTAGATTGTTAGAATGTTGAAATCCTAAGTGTTTGTTAAGTTAAATCTACCCTAGGGTAACCTAGTGTTAGCAACTAAGTGTTAGGAGAGACTTACTCGGTAATCCTTACTCTTAGATTCCAAAGATCACAAACCCTAGGTAGTGGTGAGCCTTATAAGCCGCCATTGGAGTAAGTGTGCTAGGATGGTTGTTTAGGACTAACCCTTTCGAGACTTACCCGGTAAGGATAGGATAGATCCCTAGGTAACAATCCGGTTTGTGTAGAATTCCATCCCTTAGGTTCTTAGAGACCTACCCGGTGATAAGACCTTAGGAACGAATTAGTGGACCATGAGACCTACCCGGTGATTGATCCCAATCTAGAAACACTCATTCCCAACACAATATAGTTTACCCAAGGAACGATTAGATAGCTTGAGTCCTATGCCATAACCGGAATTTCCAACCCCTAGAATCCGCTTTTCTCTCTTGATTCATATCTCGTGTTTAGCTTGTTTGTTTGCATTGATTTGTTAGTTTAGTTGATTGTTTACCTTGCACGAATTGTGATCCTTGATTGATCACCTAAAAACCAACCAAAAACAATTGAGATTTTCATTTCTTTATTTCCTTCTTTCTTAAACTAGATCTTCACTAAATTTAATCATAAATTGAATCAATCTCACCTTAGTCTTTGTGTTCGACCTCGGAATACTATCCCTACTACAAACGTCCCGTACACTGCGGGTTCGCTAGGAGTTAGGATAAATATAACGAGAATATAAATTTAAAGCTTATTGCGTGCACATCACACGATCTTAGCGTAACAAAGACAAACTCTCTCATTTTGGGAAGAAGAAGAACAACATTCATCTTAGAGTTTTCATAGCTTTTGAGTGAATTTTGAGTGAACTTGTTGAAGACATTTGCAAGGATTTGTAAGGAACGTTTTGGACCTTCTTTTGAAGGGTTGTAAGTCTTGCTTAAACCTATATTCAATTGGGATTTCTTGTGTTTACTTGCTTCTTTTCTCTTTCATTTCATTTTCTTGCTATGGAAGCCATATATGTTTGCTTGTTGAGTTTAAATATTAAAATGCATGTTGTTGGCTAAATAGTTGTGATTCTAGGGTAATGGAATGATGGTTATGGCTTGGAATTATGATAGAATAGATTTAAAAGTATCTTTGGATGATTTTCTTGCTCAAACCTAACCTCTGTTATAAACCACAGTTTGTTCTTGCCTAACCACTGCCGTGGTTTTGGATTATCGGCCCGTGGTTTTCTCAGTTGTGCTTGTATTGATAAATCTAAATGTTTGGATGTTAGATTGTTGAAATCCTAGTGTTTGTTAAGCATAATCTAGCCTAGGGTGACCTAATGCTAGCAACTAAGTGAGAGGAGAGACCTACCCGGTAATTCTTGATCTTAGGTACCAAAGAGGATGAACTCTAGGTAGTAGTGAGCCTCATAAGCCGTTATTGGACTGAGTGTGCTAGGATTGTTGCTTAGGACTTGCCTTCACGAGACTTACCCGGTAAGGAGAGGTTTTACTCTTAGGTAGCAATCCGGTTTGTGTAGAATTTCCAACTTAAGGCTCCTAGAGACTTACCCGGTAATAGGACCTTAGGTGCGGGATTAGTGGACCATGAGACCTACCCGGTGATTGATCCCATTTGAGAAACACCCTTTCCCAACATACCATAGCTAGTCCAAGGTTGATTAGAAGCTTGAGTCCAATGCCATAACCGGAAGTCCTAACCCCTGGAATCCGCTTTTCTCTCTTTGATCACATATCTTGTGTTCGTGTTGTTTATTTGTGTTCTTAACTTGATTTGTTAGTTTGTTCTATAATCTTGCATCATTTGTGATCTTTGTTTGATCATCACAAAACCAAACCCAAAAATATCATGATTTTCATTTCTTTATTTCTTTCTCTTTGTTTAGACTAGATTTGCACTATCCATGATCAGTTGCTTGATTTGATTTCACCTTAGTCTTTGTGTTCGACCTCGGAATACTATCCTTGCTACAAAACGACCCATACACTGTGGGTTCGCTAGGAGTTAGGAAAATATATCGAGTTATAAATTTAAGACTTTTGTGCCACACAATCTTAGTGTGACAACCTTGAGCAGATATGTGATGACATCGCTCGAGTAACGATGATCCAAGAGCGGATGCTAGCCGCACTGAGTCGCTAGAAGGCGTTTACAGATAGGAGACACATGCCTCGAGAGTTCAGATATGGAGCAAGCCTTCCTGAGTGTATCACCGACGCGAGGCGTCAGACTTTTTTGGCTTTAAAAAGAGAGTAGAGTTCCGTTACATCGGGCCTTTTGAGATCTTGGCACGAGTTGGAAAAGTGGTTTATAAGTTGGCATTGCCACCGAGAAGTAAAATGTGTCCATCAACATTTCAAGTGTATCAACCAAGAGAGTACGTACATGACTTGAGATGCGTTATCAGTCCTGACAATCTAGTGGCACAGTCGAGGAGCCGATGAGACTACTTGCGAGACGGAGGATAGTATCCTTGGTGGAATTTTACAATGAGCTAGTAGGATCGACATGATCGATGAGTTAGACTTATGTGCATGTGTCATGTTATGTGTAGTTATGCCTGTGCGGGATTATGTGTTTGATTTGTATGATCTTGATGTGTTAGCTTGAGTAGATGTATAGATAGAAGGATTATGCCTTCATGTTCCGAGTGCATGTCTTCGTTGAGACCGAGAGGATTAACGTTTGTTTATGTTTTGGAATGAGACTTACTTTGAGGGGGATCTGATGTAACGCCTTGAATTTTTGCTTCTAATTATGAGAGACGTTAGAAGCCCTGAGCAAAGGCTAACGCCCTTACGGCTTAGAAGGCCCGCGACCGCGGCTTGGACATCCTGCGGGGTGGTCACACGCTATTGCAAGAATTCAGTATCTTTTCGCCCAACCTTTCACATTCCCACCATTAAGCTTCGTCCTATTAATGAGTAGGAGTTTCATGGCTGGGGTCTTTTAGCTATCCCACTCTTTTATGCAACCTATCTCTTCCTCTCTCAATTCCTTTTCACGTTACTTCGGTTTCCTCTCTTCTTCCAAATCCTCACCTCCATTTCCATCACTACAACAAAATTGTGTTTTTATAGCATTAACTAATAGCGTTTGTCTCCTAAATGCCATAGCTTACTTGTTCAAATTTTTTTTATAGCGTTTCATTATAAAAAACGCTATTAAAAATTTTAAAAAAACAAGCGCTCTTTGTTTTTTCCCTTAGCGCGTTTAGGTTTTTTTTCGCCCATGTGCCGCCAAGACAGAAACGCTGTGGATGGATGAAAGTCTGAAATTTCCCCTCTTCTCTTGAAACGTTTAACAGCGACACGAATTGAAGTACCGGTGGATACAACATCTAGGGCTCCAATCGACGAGGCTAGGGTTGCAATCGACATGGGCTTCAATCGACGAGTGTGGGGGCTGCAATCGACGAGAGCGAGGGATACAATTGACAAGGATTGTAGTTGGCGAGGGCTGCAATCGGCGGTTTCCCCCCGCTTCAGGTACGAATCCGTCTCCCATAATTGCGTTTTGATTTCCCCTAAAGTTTACATTTAGATGATTCCAATCTTGTTTGCAACACCCAATGCATCGTGATCTGGAGTAAGGCAACGTATGCCTTCTTGGTTCTATCAGGCTTGATCTTTTTTACTGCATCCTTGAATGTCATACATCTTCTTCACTGTGAAGTCATGTGTTAAACTTTTTTGGCTTGAGTCATACATCTTGTTCACTGCATCCTTGATCTTTTTCTTGTCAACACGAATGCCAACGATGAGAACTAAGGTGTTGTGGTCCTCAATCTTCTTCATTGCAGACTCAGTGGTCAGATGATACTTCAATATTTATTACTGGTCCAACTTGTTCCTTGGGGTTGCACTGATCCTTGGGTACTTAGGGCTCCTTACCTTCTTCAAAGTCTTCAATCTATGGAAAGTGACTGAATACCTAACCTTCTTGGTTTTATTCTTCAGAGTTGAGGCACATGACTTCACAGCTTTTGCAGCCTTCCAAGCCTGTGCTTTAGGATCAGTCTTCTTAGCAACAACTTTAGAAGGGGGAGCCATCTCGACCAAGTAGTGCTATACCTTTGGGAAGGTGAAGAACGCTCTGAACTGCATTACTAAAACTATAGAGAAAATAGAGGCTGCAGTGAAAGACTCGACCAAGTAGTCCTTGCCTTCTTCAAAGTCACCTTTGAAGGTTTATTATCACTTTATGTACTGTCGTTATGGTGTTGACGTACCTTTAATTTTTACCAGTAATTGAACTGGAACAGTTCTTTGGATGCTGGAGTATCATGATTCTTACTAGCATAGTGTCGATATGTAATATACAACATCTTACTTCATGAAGACACACCTTTGACTTACTAAATATGAATCTGACATGTGTATGGCCTTGATATCAATCCAAGAGCAGGAAAGATTTAATGGATCAATTTATACTTAAATATTTTGGATGACAACGGTCAGCCTATTTATGATGGTGAAAACAAAACTTTGTTGGATAGAGTGGAGTTTCATGTATCAGATCTCTTGGCCTATTGTAAAGACAAAAAAATAATGCTTGACATAATTGTTGGCAACATACCGCAGGTGATATATGTCAACATAATTATGATTTTTGTCGTCATACCATTTTGCATGCACTTTGATCGTTGTCTGATGATAAACAAGTCTTTCTTTGTGTGTTTCTTGTAGATTCTAAATCCTAATCCAGATGCAATGTCCAAGATGATCACTGAAAATGCAAGTGAAGAGTTTTTGCATTCACTCAGCAACTACTGTGCTCTACAGGTTAGCTTTTAACTCAAGTCCTATTTCCTTCTTATGCTACATACTCTAAAGCATGAGATCCGCTAGTTACTCTAAAGCTTTCTATTTTGTTTATGTAGGGTTTTGTTGAAGATCAATTTAGATTAGCACTGATTGCAAGGGTAGTTGAAAAATAAATTTATGTAATCAAACCTACAGGATTTATGATTTCTAATATGGGAGGACGTCCCGGACAAGCTGTTCGCAAGCGCTTGTTTGAGCGTCGTGGCTTCCATGTTAAGAAGATCTAACAGACTAAAGTCATTCAGGCAAGTGAATTTATAAATGACTTCCTACATTATGTTCTGTTAAATTTGAGTTGACTGAGTTTGGTTTACAGGCTGCTGATACAGATATTACAACATTGGTGGAAATTGAGAAGAATAGCTCACACCGTGTTGAGTTCTTCATGGGGCTTACAAGCGATCAATCGATTTGTGCTCGATCAGCATGGGCATATGGGAAGGCTGGGGGCCATATCTCTCATGCTCTATCAGTTTACAGTTTCCAACTTCGTCAACCTACTCAGGTTCAAATTATTTTATGATACTCTTAATATTAGTTTTTGACTGATGATAGTTTTTGTTTAACTCCTCCAGACATTTTGATAGGTCAAAACAATATTCGAGTTTCTGAACAATGGCTATAAGACATTAGTAACTCTTTGAACTTGTCTTTCAAGACGATATGTTGTTGCTGATGAAATATATCTACCAGTTAGATAACATTGATCTAGAGATTTTAGTTGTTGTCTTTCACTTGCAAGGCAATTTCAACATGACCATGGGTTATGCAATCCTTTTGGTTAATTTGTTTATTGTTACTCATGTTGTTTTTGTATTTATAAAAAATATAGTGTCTTTAGTTTTTAAAATAATCATATTAGCTTTCATGTCCACCGATTTTAAACCTGATGTAGTAGTGCTTTAGATTTGTTCACATAATTAAGGACACTAGGGTGGTATGATCTGGTACATTGTTATTTACTGTTTTTCAAATCTTTTGCATTTTTTTATTTTTTAATTAAGCTAACATAAACAATTGATTTCTAGGGTATACATACGTGGCTAAGGTGCTAAAAGTTCCAATACATATATTTTTTTTACCATGTCATGGACGTAAGTGTCATTTTGCTATCAAGTTGACCAGTCTTCATTAGATTCTTTACTACTCTTGTCTTTTATGTTGCATCTGTTAGGAATTTAAGATTAGTAAGGGATGTTTATCACTTGTTTATGCATTCTCACCAGCTCCCAACTAGTGAGTTTCCACATCCACTTTCTCGTGTCAAGGCAACTGTTGGATATAGGGCGCGGTTTGTTAAAAACTCATTAAACTATGTATCATTGGTTTTTAGCCCATGCATCTTTACACGCTGCAAATGTCAAAATTGCAGCTATCTTATCAAATTGTCGATTCATTAATCTGCAATGGAATAAGGGACATGATAAATGATGTGCGCAAGAAGAAGTTGAAGCTACGCCCTGTAACCTATTTGAGTGATTCACAGGGCTTGAAATCTGATATACCTCATGGGTACATATGGAGCCCTCGTCTTGTTCCTAAACCAATAGGTCGTGATGTTATAATACTTATTTTTATTTAATTTGTCATCAGATCTGATGTTACTATTTTTTCTATAAGTGTCATGTGTATTTTTTTTAACTTATTCTTAGTGATGAAATTATTTATTATGTTTGCAGATTGGGGGCCAAGATTGATGTAGTTAGATTTTGCTTTCTGGACCTTTCTTCAAATTTTGAACCACCTCAGCCCCTTGTAGAATGGCTTGAAGCTGGGGAGAAGCCTATTTATATTGGGTTTGGCAGCCTAGTAAGAATCTGAAACTAACTTTATCTCGTGCATAATTTGCATTTTCCTTTGCGAACTCTTTATATATCTGAACTTTGTTCACTGTTGTGGCTCATTTCAGCGACTATCAATTCGCATTACAAATTCTAATGTCTTCTAGGAATCTTAGAGGAAATATAAGGAAGTTTCAGTGACCATCTATATGTTATTGATATTTGAAGATCAACATGGTTGAAAATTGGAAACAATATTCATTAGAATAATTTCCACTTCACTGAACTCCAAGATGAGGAACTATACCTAATAAAAAGCACAAAAGTTATTTCAACTTGGAACCTAAATTTGAACCGAATTTTAGTTCTCTTATAGTTCTTGAAGGCATGCTGCTTCCACTTAATAAAACTTTATTATTTAGGTGCAAATGGTTTTAGGGTGTTAACTTATCTTATGTTGATAGATATATGAACACAAGTTTTTTTAAGTGTCAAGAGTGCAAATGGATCTTGTTGTTCCAATTTATGGATTGACAAAGCAAGTGAGCTTATTTCTTTTACCTTTTAAGAAAATAAAAGTTATATCATTTATACATTCTTTTGAATGAAAGATACAATATGCTTTTTATATTATAAATGCATTTTACATGTTTAAGGTTATCTCATGTTTACTCTGTTTTTCTATAAGTTGTTTACTTTTTTGTAACTTTTGCAAGAGTACATGTTTTCTCTGCACATTGGCTTGTGACAATTTCTTCAGGTGTAGACTATTGGTAGATTCAAATCTTGTGTCCACATGGGTTGTTTTAATCTTGAAAGTTTTGTACAAACAAATGAATGAATGCTCACGGAAGGCATGCTTATTTATCTTGAATTCTCTATTCTTCAGTTGTCTGTATGCGCATTTCTTTTCTAAAAAAGATTTTTATTTTAAATGGAAGTGGTTGATGTGTTTGTGCTTGCAGTGGCAGTGTCTTGTTTGCCTCAAGAACTACTCCTTGGAGAACGTGACTATTAAACTGTCCTTCAATCGTATTTTGAATAGGGTAACTCCATCTTGGCACTATGATGATTTATGTTCTCTTTTATCTAGAATAGTCATACTTATTTGTGGTCTTTTCTTCCATGTTTCTGAAAAAGACGTGAGATTGCAAAGAGGAGATAAGTGGCATTGAACTAAAGGCCGATGGATCATGGAGTGTAAAGAATGAAGTTGTCAGTAACGATCTCTCACTATGGCACTACCCTGGTGGTTCGCTGTTAGATATTTCTGGACCTTGAGATCCTATAAAGGCTGAAAATTTAGCATGGAAGCAAATAATACTACACCGGAAAAGAAGAAATATGTGGTTGCTAGGATTGTGGGTCAATGTTGCATCCCAATTAAATCTACTAGGTACTCAAGTCACAAACATTGAAGTGGAAGTCATTACTATGACCAACACTTCCTCGGATGGCCACAAAGATGATGCAAGCCTAAGTTTTCAAAAAGATGGTGATCGTGATCACCTTGTAAGACTTTGTTATTATGTAGAACAATTTTTTTTAACTATGATGGTCTTGTATCATTTTGAATCTTTTAAATGAAACAATGTGTTTATGTGTGATGTTCTTTTAAATGAAACAATGCGTTTAGGAAGATGTTATTTGACTAGAAATGATATTATTAGGTTTTATAGTGTTTTATGGAAAACGTTATTATTGGGTTCTATAGCTTTTTCATAACGTTTATAAAACACTATAAATGACATTATTTCCATAGCATTTGAGAAAACGCTATTATTGTTCACTTTTCCGTAGCATTTTTCATAGCATTTCAATAAACGCTATAATAGGCCCACTTTTCATAGCGTTTGCACAAACGCTATAATAGGTCCATTTTTTCATAGCGTTTGCACAAACGCTATAATAGGTCCACTTTTTCATAGCGTTTCAGCAAACGCTATAATAGGCCCCCTTTTTCATAGCGTTTCAGCAAACGCTATAATAGGCCCCCTTTTTCATAGCGTTTGCACAAACGCTATGAAAAGTTGTAACCCTATTATAGCGGGCTCTGTCATAGCGTTTATAAAAACGCTATTACTCTATTTTATAGCGTTTTTCAAACGCTATAAATACTTCTAAATGTTGTAGTGCATCCTCCATTCTTGCTCCATCGTCCTTTGAGGTTGCCACGTGAAGCTAGGATTGCAGAGACGTGCTAGGACCTTGAAGGAAGGATAAGACCTTGTGTTGGAAGCTAGAGGATGTCCAAAGCACCAAAGGAGACCTTAAGAAGGCGGTTGTGCAATCAAAGGACTCAAGAGGCGACGTTTCTGGACAACAGTCGTAGGGTCGGGTCCATATTTGGGTAAGTTAGACTCCTCCTTTGTTGCTGAATTTCGGATATATTACAGTTGGTAGTATAAGGTATAACATACTAAAATTTGAGAGTATTCCGAGTTATAGTTTAGGAGATATGATTCTCCAAAGTTGGTTCCTCATGTAGTTTTTAGAACAGTGCTGAATATTCTAAGTTTGAGAAAATACTACATGGGATGCATTTTTGTGGAACAAATTTGATTGCGTTATATTCCTCGGTTAGACTTGAATTTTGGATCTGTTATAGTTAGAATTTCATGGTATAATATATCAAAATTTGAGAAGAATCCATCGAGAGGTTTAGTAGTTATGATTTTTCAAAGTCGAGGCTATAAGTAGTTTTGTGGATGGTTGCTGAAATATTCTAAGTGTTAGAAAAAAACTGTTTGTGATGCAGTTTTGTGAGGTAGATTTGGATGGGTTATTGACCTCTGTTGGACTTGATTTTTAGATATGTTGTTGATGGATATGCATACGAGCATGTGGTAAAAGTTGAGAACGATCCGTTGGTTTAATCCATATGTAGGATGTTCCGAAGTTGGGTATGAGTATAGTTTGGTTTAGAAGAGTTGTGTTAGGTTTTAAGTGTCGATCTATCTTATGCGTTTATGTTCTGGTGAGGATGTTGAACCTAGATGTTTAAGGACTTCTAGTTCACTAGAGTGATGTTGTTCTTGTGAGGATATTGGGCCTAGAAGTCTAAGGAATCCAAGTTGACTAGAGTGATGTTGTTCTTGAGAGGTTGTTTAGCCTAGAAAGTCTAAGGTCTTAGACTTCTAGCTGACTAGAGTGATTGTAACACTCCAAATTCTCAGAACTCGGGGAGTTACTGGTTAGGACCTCACAATGGGTCCCGACCTTGGTTTAACAACAATTTTACTAGGATCTTACAACAAGGCATAAAAGTATTAAAAACATTTGAAAACTTTAAACAATATATACATGAAGGATATGTATCAACCTTACAAAAAAAAATACTAAAACGACGCATATGAAGAACAGAAGACATCCCCGTCCCCAACTAAAAGAGTACGTGGACCCGGCTGACCATTTCCTCCGGATCTCTCTACAACTGTCTTAACCTGCAATGCATCTACAAGCGGTATAAAACCGTTAGCTAACATTCTATGCATAAGTATAACGGTAAAAGCACAAACACACAACATACACAATCAACATGCAACAATCAATCCTTTTATTATCTTTAATTAGGTGATATGTCATTACTAATGATACTTATGTTTTAACACGAGGGATTCCCAAACCTCGCCCCTGTCCCCGTTTACAAACGAGGAACGGTACTAATGCTTCTGACCGTCTACCTTACTGGGCTAGTCGCAGGGAACCTCCTAGACTCTCGCAAGAGCTAGGCAGATGATGTCACGACCCGTTATCATACACTTGGTTCAATTACATAATATAATAAAGTCGGCGTAATCCGGTTTCGTTGTTTATCATAACTAACAAACACCACTCATACACATTACACTCATACAAGAAGCCAGCTAAGTAAGTCTGTGGACTTACCTGAATCAGATCTCGACTCTCTTAATCACAACTCAATGTGTAACTGTATAACTCGGTTGCCTGTCAAAGGAGGCAAGTGTGTCAGCACACTTTCTAGGTAATTAGAAGTCTGAGACTTCTAAGGTAGTAGATCCTATTAGAACAGAATTTAATACAATACCAATTTATGGTAAAATGACTATTTTAACCTTGGTCCCGAAACTTCCAAAAATTTCATAATTCATGCCTAAACTCTTATTTGAGACTAAAGAGTCATATTCTAACTCCTAAATATGAGTTTGGTTACAAATTGGCAATTTAACCATTTTTCTATTTTCGGAAAGATCGTTAAGGTCCAACTTCGGCTTCAAATATAAAACTCGAATAATCTTATAAAAATTCCGAAATAATTTCCTAGGTCATCTATGATATCTCATCTACTCTTAGGAGCAAGAATTTCTTAAAACTGTTCAACCATCACTTCTACAAAAATTTCCAAAGTTGGTTACAACACTTCAAATATTATATACTTAGCCAAAATCTGTGTATGTTTTCTAACTGTACAACATGTCCACTTTGATCCTCTATAATTCTAAATCCCACCGTTGGATTCATCCCAACCTTTGACATATTAACCTATGCATGGCACTAAACAACATCTCAAGAACTGAACGGTGGATCTTATCTCTAAGGCATCAAAACATATGCTCAAACTTGACTGTCAACACAGTTTCTGGAAATTCAGCAACCACTTAATAAAACAACACACTGTCTTAACTTTGAAAAATCATAACTCCTAAACCTCTCGATTAAATCCTCTCAAATTTTGATATACTATACTATGTAAGCCTAACTAAGACATATCCAAAATTCAAGTCCAATAGAGGTCAATAACCTATTCAAACCTATCTCACAAAACTGCATCACAAGCAGTTTTTCTCAACACTTAGAAATTTCAGCACAACAGAAAAAAACTGCTTACGGGCCAATCTTTGAAAAATCGTAAATCCTAAACTACTCGCTGGATTCCTCCCAAATTTTAATATGATCTACAACAATATGCCAACTATATCATATCCAGAATTCAAGCCTAACAGAGATCAAAAGCCTATTCAAAACTATCTCACAAAACTGCATCCCATGTTGTTTTTCTCAACTCAGCACATTTATAAAAACAACTGTATGAGGAGTCAACTTTTAAACCCCATATCTCTCAAACCATAACATGGATTCCTCTGAAACTTTAGTATGATTTACTATGCAATACCATCTACGACATATCCGAAAACCAGCAAAAACAGAAGAGTCTAGCTTACCCAAAAGTGGACCCGAAGTTGACTGCTCGTCAATGTTGGGAAGCTGGAAAAGATGTAACAGCTCCTTTTAATTGTTTCCTTTGGCTGCAATGTATGAATTCTATGATGGGTTAGCAGCAACTAAGCATATATAAATGGATGGAAGGAAGGGCATGGTCATACTCACTACAATCTTGACAAGGAGGAGGGTGTTTGCTGGTGTCTAGACTTCTCGACCGACACTCAGGACCGCACACCCCGTAGGCGAGGAATGCTGGCCGACTCTGGCGCGAGGTTGGGGAGCCGAGGTCCTTCTGAGTGCGACAAAGAGGCTAGGCTGTAGCTGTTGTTGCGTGCACGTCGATAGGGGGAGGAAGAACGATCGGTGTGTGCACGACCCGGGCTGGAGAGGAGCTCGCCGGTTTGTTGTGCACGAAGGGAAGAAAAACTCTCCCAGCCTCTGCTTGCTGTGCGCGACAAAAAGAAGAAGGGAGGGCCAGAGATCCTTACTGGCTGCACTTCTGCCGGGTTGTGTCCAAAGGGGAGGGGTAGAGATGGCTAAAGGCGTCGGCTAGGGTTCCTGTGGATGGAAGGGGAAGAGCGATTGGTGGGAGCGTTACGTAGGGATCTTCTTTTGCTCCAGCTCAGCGTACGTAAGGGAGAAGCAGCAGGTTCGTTGGGCCGACTCTCGACGGGCCTACTGGCTGGAGTGTACAAGCAGTCCGGTTGGATGCAAGCAAGAGAGGTGGGCTGGCATTTGTGTGGGCTGCAGCAAGGCAATTAAAAGAGATGGGTTGAAACAAGAGGAATAAAAATATAACCTGAGTTTGTCAAGGCTTTGTCACAGCCTAGTCAAAACGTGTCATGGTTTTGTCCAGCCCATGCATGCTTTGTCACAGAGTTGTCGGGCTTCGTCATGACCTCGTCTCAGCTCTGTCATGGTCTCGTCATAGCTTTGTCACAGTCTCGTCTTAGCCTTGTCATGATCTCGTCTAAAGTCGTCGTTAAGGATTAATTATAAGAATTAGGGTTTGATATAATTCTATCATTTTATGTGAATTAAATTCTACATAAAATGATATATAATTATTAGAATTAGGCTTTGATATAATTCTATCATTTTATGTGAATTAAATTCTACATAAAATGATAAATAATTATAAAAATTAGGGTTTGATATAATTATATCATTTTATGTGAATTAAATTGTACATAAAATGATAAAATTTGTGAAGAAAGAAATACTAGATAGAATGAGAACCATCAACGGCTCGAAGTCCGAATTGATTCGGAATTAAACGGAATAAAAATTCCGGATATTACATCAGTACCCCCTTAAAATAAGTTTCGTACCGAAACTTAGAATAAGGTACTTAATTAAACGACTTCCCTAAATAAACTGGTATGTCTTAGTCTCACTAAATTTTTATTCGTTTCCTAAACTTCTCTAACCCTATCAAAGCGTAACGAAAAAAAACTAGCCGTTACATCAGATCCCCCTCAAAATAAGTTTCGTCCCGAAACTTAGGGTAAGACAATCCTGATCGGCCTTTAAGGCACCAAATGGGTGTGTTTGATTACTACACAAAAGTCTCGTCGTTTCCACATCTAAGTTTCTCGCACATCAAGATTACCAAAAACACACATCACTCACTAAACACTCAATCATGAAATAAACAAGCTATCAAACAATATCACACATCCAAGGTCAAGCCTTAACTCGTCACTCTCGAGGTTACAACTATCACTACATAGGTCTTTGAAAGGTTACGTCTCTTACTATCCCCAGTATCTTAGGTAGCCTTATTAGTTTTTCATAAAACCACTAAATCTTAAATCTTTTCAGGTATTTAGATCACAAACGCCTGCTACCACGTTCTAGAGTGGTTACCGGATATCTCACCGGTATCATCCGGCTTAACTGTCGATCCTCTAATATGATAACCTAACCCGTGTCTGGTAGGTATCTCTCCACTGAAATTCTCAAACTCAGTTCCCAAACTTAGTCTCCGTGGAAAACTGAAGCTACCCTCTCCAATAGGGTGAGAAATACTAGTCCATCAGTCACTTTTAAACCGCTTTAAAACTTCCAATGGTCATCCTCTATGTTCACTTGGCGTTATAATACTATTTATAGATCTATAATATATCGTTAGCTGAACCTTAGGCTTCTCACGCATTTTCCAAGATCTTAAGTGACCCAGAACATGTCCGGAATGACGGCATTAGACATAAAGTGATCTCTTATCACCGTATTTGATCATAACTACTCAATAATTGTTAGCATACCATCAGCAGTGCACTCTTTTATCCACTATGGTTACCAGCCCGATAGTATCCCTTTGACTCAAAACGCAACTCGGATCCGTTCCGATATAACATTACACGTAAAATCTGCTCCGAGATAATGCTTTCTTTAAGAACGGTTACTGGGTTGTAATTATACTCCTGGCGCTTCTCTTTCTTATTATCTTTGACTCAGAATGGTAGTTACTCACTTTGAGCTTTCTAGTGCAGACCATGCACAATACTTTTATTACATCGTTAATTCTTCTCTCAGTCCATCAAGTAAACTCGCTCTAACGTACTCCGTTATGTATTGGATTCCGAACTAGTTTTCTGCCAACATGTGACAAGCCGTCATTATTCACTTGAATCCATAATAGGGTACTAATCTCCTTCTATAACCTCTTATATGCACATACTTTTCTGTCTACCTTGATGGTGATACAGCTCCCGTACAATATTTTCAGTCACTCCGCGTAACCTATCTCACGTTCCTTCCAAGCGAAATGCATTTCACCAATTATCATCATCTTAAACTCGACACATCGTTTTTCTGTACCATTGCTTTCAGCTTTGTGGGTTAGGACCCACCACGCTTCCGCTGCGCTACTTTGATAATTTTGTTGTCACTCATTAATCATAAGGACATTTTCTGTGAGTCCCAAGTGATTAACCTCAAACTCTTTCTTCCAATTATACCATAACTCCTAACCGGATGAAGTACCAAGTACCTTCCTTAATTGCCTTAATGAAACAAAATAACGATTGGAGAACAACTTCTTCCGTTTACTTTCTTAATTCTCTTAGCACGGATCCAAACTACCAGACTCGACCGGAGTTTGATCTTAACCACCCAAGAAGTAACCCTTAAAACGTTTCTCTTTATCCTTCTTTAGTTTATCTTATCTTTCGGTGCACATCACCTACTAGTATTAAACTTTTGGTGCACATCACCTACTAGATTAATCCTTTTATCCTTCTTTAGTTCGTTCTACCTTCCACCCTTCCGCTTCTTATGAACTAACTCCATTTCTCTAGTCCGATTGTGTCATTCATCTGACATAAATAGTCGTTTCAAGTTTTCCACGATAGCTTGCAAGCGTCTTTGAAATTCTTATGGCTGTAATGATCATCCACTTGCAGTTCCTTTTGCATGGACTATCTGTGTTGATGGCTTAGGTCCCATGATAATTTGGGTTACTCTAGACTCTCGAGTCTAGCAAGGCCGTTCTCCCATACAGATTTCTTCACTGGAGTTGGTGGTAATATCGCCTTCATGAAACTCCGTTGACCTTGCTACAGGCTTCCATTCCTTGGATACTGGCGTCGCGGTTTCTTTCAAACTTCTTATATATCTGAGGAAGTCAAAACCTCCCCACGCTTGTGGGGTCTTCCTTTTCGCTTTTACACTCAATTGTAGGTCTTCATTCCATGCACCTTAGATTCTCACACCCGGATTGACACTCTGTCTCTTCTGGTTTCTCATGCCCATTATGGTCTATGGGGCATCCGCCTCGATTATAACAAACACCACTCATACACATTACACTCATACAAGAAGCCAGCTAAGTAAGTCTGTGGACTTACCTGAATCAGATCTCGACTCTCTTAATCACAACTCAATGTGTAACTGTATAACTCGGTTGCCTGTCAAAGGAGGCAAGTGTGTCAGCACACTTTCTAGGTAATTAGAAGTCTAAGACTTCTAAGGTAGTAGATCCTATTAGAATAGAATTTAATACAATACCAATTTATGGTAAAATGACTATTTTACCCTTGGTCCCGAAACTTCCAAAAATTTCATAATTCATGCCTAAACTCTTATTTGAGACTAAAGAGTCATATTCTAACTCCTAAAGATGAGTTTGGTTACAAATTGGCAATTTAACCATTTTTCTATTTTCGGAAAGATCGTTAAGGTCCAACTTCGACTTCAAATATGAAACTCGAATATCTGATAAAAATTCCGAAATAATTTCCTAGGTCATCTATGATATCTCATCTACTCCTAGGAGCAAGAATTTCTTAAAACTGTTCAACCATCACTTCTACAAAAATTTCCAAAGTTGGTTACAACACTTCAAATATTATATACTTAGCCAAAATCTGAGTATGTTTTCTAACTGTACAACATGTCCACTTTGATCCTCTATAATTCTAAATCCCACCGTTGGATTCATCCCAACCTTTGACATATTAACCTATGCATGGCACTAAACAACATCTCAAGAACTGAACGGTGGATCTTATCTCTAAGGCATCAAAACATAAGCTCAAACTTGACTGATCAACACAGTTTCTGGAAATTCAGCAACCACTTAATAAAACAACACACTGTCTTAACTTTGAAAAATCATAACTCCTAAACCTCTTGATTAAATCCTCTCAAATTTTGATATACTATACTATGTAAGCCTAACTAAGACATATCCAAAATTCAAGTCTAATAGAGGTCAATAACCTATTCAAACCTATCTCACAAAACTGCATCACAAGCAGTTTTTCTCAACACTTAGAAATTTCAGCACAACAGAAAAAAACTGCTTACGGGCCAATCTTTGAAAAATCGTAAATCCTAAACCACTCGCTGGATTCCTCCCAAATTTTAATATGATCTACAACAATATGCCAACTATATCATATCCAGAATTCAAGCCCAACAGAAATCAAAAGCCTATTCAAAACTATCTCACAAAATAGCATCCCCTGTTGTTTTTCTCAACTCAGCACATTTATAAAAAAAACTGTATGAGGAGTCAATTTTGAAACCCCATATCCCTCAAACCATAACATGGATTCCTCTGAACTTTTAGTATAATTTACTATGCAATACCATCTACGATATATCCGAAAACCAGCCAAAACAGAAGAGTCTAGCTTACCCAAAAGTGGACCCGAAGTTGACTGCTCGTCAATGTTGGGAAGCTGGAAAAGATGTAACAACTCCTTTTAATTGTTTCCTTTGGCTGCAATGTATGAGTTCTAGGATGGCTTAGCAGCAACTAAGCATATATAAATGGAGGGAAGGAAGGTCATGGTCATACTCACTACAATCTCGACAAGGAGGAGGGCGTTCGCTGGTGTCTAGACTTCTCGACCGACACTCAGGACCGCACACCCCGTAGGCAAGGAATGCCGGCCAACTCTGGCGCGAGGTTGGGGAGCCGAGGTCCTTCTGAGTGCGACGGAGAGGCTAGGTTGTAGTTGTTGTTGCGTGCACGTCCATAGGGGGAGGAAGAACGACCGCTGTGTCCGTGCAACTTAAGAACGACCGTTGTGTGCATGACCCGGGCTGGAGAGGAGCTCGCCGGTTTGTTGTGCACGAAGGGAAGAAAAACTCTCCCGGCCTCTTCTTGCTGTGCGCGACAAAAAGAAGGGAGGGTCAGAGATCCTTACTAGCTGCACTTCTGCCGGGTTATGTCCAAAGGGGAGGGGTAGAGATGGCTAAAGGCGCCGGCTAGGGTTCCTGTGGATGGAAGGGGAAGAGTGATTGGTGGGAGCGTTACGCAGGGATCTTCTTTTGCTCCAGCTCAGCGTACGTAAGGGAGAAGCAGCAGGTTTGTTGGGCCGACTCTCGACGAGCCAACTCTCGACGGGCATGTTGAATGGTCATACTCACTACAATCTTCTTTTGCATGTTGAATGTGTATGTTATGTGTTTGTGTGCCTTTACTTTTAGATTAATGCATAGAATGTTAGCTAACGGTATTATACCGCTTTGTAGATGCCTTGCAGGTTAGAGAGGCGGTCGAGTGATCCGGCGGTAGTGAGCAGCCGGGGTTCCGTACATTATAGGACGGGATCGGTTTATCTTTATTTGTTACCTTGAGACGTTGTCATGTTGTTTTGGATTTGAGAACTCGGTTGAAGTCGTTTTCGGTTGTATCTCGGTTATTCTTCATGCATTATAAACTTGTGCATTTGCCTTTTTATTGGTACCATATTGTAAGGTCCGGTGAGGTTGTTGTCAAGCTAAGTGTCAAGACCCACTGCGAGGTCCTAGCCCGTAGCATCCCGAGTCCTTCGGATTTTGGGTGTTACAAAAACTATGTTGAAAGGATACTTCAAAGATTGTTTTTTCTTAAATAATGGCAAAAATTACTTTTACAAATTATAATAGAATCCTTATAAATACTCTAAGGGCCTGTTTGGTTCCAACTCCGGAAACAGAAATGGAATGAAAACGAATTTAGTCCATATGTATATCCTTATTCATGAAATTTTATGGAATCATTCCTTATGACTTCATGTAAAATGCTCTTGTCTTTCCACATTTTGTTTCCCTATAGGGTATCAAAAGTAATCAAAATTAACTCTAATTACTTCAAATCATAAGGAATGATTCCAAAAATTTTCATGAATAAGGGTATATACATATGGACTAGATTCGCTTCCATTCCGTTTCCGATTCTGGAGTTAAAACCAAACGGGCCCTAATTGTATAATAGCTAAAGTTATTTTTTTAAAACCCATAAGTTAGGAATTATATATTTGATTGAATTCTTAGTGAAGATTATAGTTTCGATTATTTTAAATAGTGACATTTATTTTGTTGATTAGTATTTATACTTTGCTCAACATCATATAAGACATAGGCTCAACTAATCCTTGAAAAAAATCCCACCTTCACCAAATTCATTTCAGGTAGGATCAAAGCAATGCAAGCAGAGATGAAACAATTTAAAAGAAATCTCTAAAAACTAGTTCTTTGACTTAAAGAACAATCAATATTTGATTGATACAAAATGGTAAGGGTGCTATCATTAGAAACAAAATAAGATAGGTAGTAAATGACTAGAATCAATTGGAGGGACTGATTATGAAGATACATTTGCACCTATTTCAAAACTCAAGTCATTTGATTGTTGATTGCTCACAAAGAATTCAAACTATATCAATTTGAGGAGGGTAACCGAGTGGCCAAGAAATTATACATGTATCTTATTTTATTAGTTTTGACTGATTTTTTTCTAGGAGACCACTCGACCCAAACCTTATAAATAGGGTAGTTCGAGCCTCTTGTAAATTACCCTAAATTTGAATCAAACACATTTCTTTCGGTATTTGCTAGAGCAATCCGATTTTAGGCTTCCATGTGGGAAGTAGATAGCGAGCGGCGTCTTGTTCAAATTTTAGCTTGAAGTCTTATCTTAAATATAAAATATATTTTAGCTTGCAACTGTCTTATTACAACTATGACGTGGAGTCTCACTACGAGTCAGAGGCACCCCACGAGCAGTCGTAATGTGCGTCAGTACTATATTAGCAAACCCCGCGTCGTGTATTTAACAATCACATGTTAAGCAATTTTTATAAAATCTCTTAAAGTCTTATCTTAAATTGGTAAAAGTTTTAAAAAAATATCTACTAAAAGTTAAAAAAATTATATTAATCAACCATTTACTATTTCGCTGGATTCGGGTATAAAGTATACATTTAGTTACGACATTACAGAATATTGTCGTTGTGACACATGTTTTTTTTTCTAACGGCACTTTTTCGTTCAAAACCTTTGTAAATTTTGTTCAAAATTTTGTTTTGTTAGTTCAAATTATACTATACTAATGATACATACTTTTTTACAAAAAAATTTTTGTAAGATTAACATAGTGTATGAACTTATAATATAAAATTTTTTGAACTAATAGAACACTCTATTTGAACTAATAATAAAAAATTTTGATTTTTTTCTTTCATTTTTTTTCTCTCTAACAAGCATTTTTTTATTAATTTAAAATTTTTGTACATTTTGTTCAAATAAAGTGTTTTGTTAGTTCAAGTTGTATTGTTCTAATGATTCAAGTGTTTAGTTAGTTTAAATATGGTGTTTTATTAGTTCAACATGTACAAGTAAAAATGTGCATAAAAGTAACTAACAAATATAACAAAACAATACATAACTAATGACATAATATATTAGAATTGATAGTTTATAAATTTTAAATGAATTGAACTAAAACTTCGAACTGACATAATAATTGTTATGAACTTTTCTATGATAACTACAAAATATAGCCGCGTCTACTAAAAAACAATTTCTAAAGAAAAAAATTATCTCACACCTAAAAATTGCAAATTGACATTGCACATCTCATAAATCATTTAATAGTGTAAACTGATCTAAACCATCAAATTAAGTCAATTAACAACCAAATAACTCATTGCACCGTAGCGAAACTCCTTGCTTGAAATGTTCCCTTACTATTTATTTGAAAGTAACGAAAAAATGTTGAATATTGTTGTGATTTGATTGCTTTTGGATTCTTTGATTACTTAAACTTTTGTGGGTTGTGTTTAAGAACACAAAGAATGATGCTAGAAGAGAGGAGTGAATAAGAGAAGTAGATTTCTTACTTGCTCTTAGTGCAATTGTTACAATGGGTGAATGCCTCTATTTATAGGCAGAGTGAAGGTGAATTTCCTAATAGAAAATTAGTAGGTAAAGAAGGTGAACAATTCACCTTGTACAATTAATCACAAAATATCTAGCAATAATTCACTCTAAAATTCTCCTAGCAATCATGTTAGTAGACATACAAGTATTTGTAACTTATACTTGTAGAATATATGTCTAACATGTATAAATGATATTCCATAACACTCCCCCTTGAATGTTCATCTTCTTCC
Source organism: Fagopyrum homotropicum (assembly GCA_033239125.1). Taxonomy (NCBI): domain Eukaryota; kingdom Viridiplantae; phylum Streptophyta; class Magnoliopsida; order Caryophyllales; family Polygonaceae; genus Fagopyrum; species Fagopyrum homotropicum. The sequence continues at coordinate 70,943,618 of BSWB01000005.1, forward strand.
ATTATCAAAACTTGAGCGGTTGTTGCTAACTTCATACTCATTATACGTTTGGGTGAAGTTGCATCATTAAAAACCTTGTCAGGAAAAACCCAATGGGATAAAAACCTGATCGAAGGAAAAAAAAAGTACAACACGTATAACGCTCCCCCTGATTTCAACATATGTCTCGGAGTCTACACATTCCAATCTTGTGCACAAGCTCTTCAAATTTCTTCGAACACAATGATTTCGTGAACAAGTCAGCAAGATTGTCACTGGAACGAATTTGTTGAATATCAACTTCTCTGGTTTCCTCCAGCTCACGAGTGGAGAAGAACTTTGACAATATGTGCTTTGTACGATCTTCCTTGATATGTCCTTTCTTCATATGAGCAATGCATGCTGAATTATCTTCATACAAGATGGGGGGTTTTTCGGTGATAGGATTCATCTTGCACTCCTTTTGTATGAACTCGATCATTGCCCATAGGGACACACATTCTCTTCCAGCTTCATACAAAATTATCAACTTTGCGTGATTTGAGAAAGTGGTGGTAATTGTTTGTTTTGTTGACCTCCATGAAATTGTTGTGCCTTCATATGTGAACATATAACCATTTTGGAATTTGGCCTTGTGTGGGTCAGACAAATATCCTGCATTTGCATATCCAACCAAAGTGTCATATCTTTGTATTGATAATTTAGACCAAGTTCATGTGTACCTCGAAGGTAGCGAAATATACGTTTGATGCCATTCCAATGTCTTCTCGTAGGTGCACAACTATACCTGGACTACAAATTTACAACAAAGGCAATATCTTGTCTTGTATTGTTAGTCAAATACATTGAAGCACCAATTGCACTTAAATATGACACTTCTGGGCCAAGGATTTCTTCATCCTCTTCTCGATGACGGAACTCATCGTTTTCCATATTAAGGGATCGAACAACCATGGGTGAGCTTAAAGGATGATCTTTGTCCATGTAAAATTTCTTCAAGATTTTCTCAGTGTAATTAGATTGATGGATAAAGATTTCATCCCTTAAGTGCTCAAATTGCAAGCCAAGACAAAGTTTAGTCTTTCCGAGATCTTTCATCTCGAATTATTTCATCAAATATTTTGTAGTTTCTTCAAGCTCGTTGGATGTTCCGACAATATTCAAATCGCCAACATAAACTGCGATTATAGCAAATCCACTTTTGGATCGCTTGATGAAAGCACCTGGACATATAATGTTGTTCTTTTATACCTCTTTGAGAAGATATTCACTAAGACGATTGTACCACATTCGTCTTGATTGTTTTAATCCATACAAGGATCTTCTTAATTTTATGGAAAACATTTCTCATGACTTTGAGGAGTTGGCCTCAAGCAATTTTAGTCCTTGTGGGACTTTCATGTAGATGTTGGTATTAAGTGACTCATATAAATATGCAGTCACGACATCCATAAGGCGCATATGTAGTTTTTCAAAGATAGTCAGACCAATTAGGAATCTAAATGTGGTTGCATCAATTACTAGTGAATATGTTTCATCATAATCGATTCCTGGAATTTGAGAAAACCTTGGGCTACAAGTCTCGCCTTATATCTCACAATTTCGTTTTTCTCATTTCGTTTTCTTACAAAAACCCATTTATAGGCGACTGGTTTTACACCCTTTGGTGTATGGACTACAGACCCAAATCTTAAAGTTTTTCAAGTGATTTCAATTCTGCCTGAGTTGCTTCTTTCCATCTTGGCCAATCCTTTCGACGATGACATTCATCAACTGATTTTGACTCAATGTTGTCATCTTCAATTGCGATATCATTAGCCACAGAATATGCAAATATATCATCAACAATGATATCCTTTCTATTCCATTGTATCTTTGTATCGACATAATTTATAACGATTTTATAGTTGTCAATTCTTTCATCATCATCAAGGATATTATGTTCATTTGGGATGTTCTCATCCTCATTTTCTTTGTCTTGCTCATGTTCCTCATTTGATTCATTAACTATAGTCTCTCCTACTATACCCTTTTGGTTCCTTGTTTTTCTCGGTTTCAAATCTTTTAAATCAAGTGGTCTACCATGTTTTCGACGTGTTGTAGACCCATTTGCAATGAACACATTTGGTTGTCCAATGAGTACATCAATTCTTGCAGGGGCATTTGCTGCAGGAACATGTGACTTTACCACCTTCTTAGTGTTGCATTCCATGTAAATTTTCATACTTGGGTCCACTTTCTTCTTTTCTCCCCCTAAGATTGAGAATGTATTTTTATCAAAATGACAATCAGCAAATCTTGTTATAAACAAATCACCCATTGTTGGTTCAAGATATCTAATGATCAAGGGGGATCCAAAACCAACATATATTCCCAATCTTCTTTGTGGACCCATCTTTGTACGTTGTGGTGGAGCAATAGGAACATAAACTGCACATCTAAATATTTTTAGATGTGATATATTAGGCTCCTTACCAAGCATTAATTGTAGTGGGATTGTTCATGATATGCACTTGGTCTTAATCGGACCAAGGCTGCAGCATGCAATATTGCATGTCCCCAAGCAGATGGTGGTAATTTAGATTTCATCAATAATGGTCTAGCAATTAATTGTAATCTCTTTATCAAGGATTCAGCAAGACCATTTTGTGTGTGAACATGAGCTACAAGATGTTCCACATCAATCCCAATTGACATGCAAAAGTCATTGAATGTTTGGGATGTAAATTCTTCTGCATTGTCAAGCCGGATTTCCTTTATTGTATAATCCGGAAATTGAGCTCTCAATCGGATAATTTGAGCAAGGAGTTTAGTAAATGCCGCATTTCTAGTCGATAATAGACTTACATGTGACCATCTTGTAGATGCGTCAATTAACATCATAAAGTATTGAAATGGGCCACACGGTGGAGCAATTGATCCACATATATCTCCTTGTATCCTTTCCAAACAGCAGGAGTCTCACTTGTAACTTTACTTTTAGAAGGTCGAATTATTAGCTTTCCAAGTGAGCAAGCTGCACAATTAATATGACTTGGCAGCAGAATTTTCATGTTCTTTAGTGGGTGTCCAAGTGAACCCTTTATAATTTTGTGCATCATCGTTGATCCTGGGTGACCCAATCGGTCATGCCAAAGTGTAAATTCATCTCGGTCATCCGACCTTTTCTTAGATATCACATTAGCCTCATCCGGATAAATATATGTCTCATATAATCCGGAGGCTTGTCCTGACATTTTCTCAAGGATCTGTGTCTTATCATATTCATGTGTTGTTGTAATGCACAAATATTCTCTTCCATTTTCATTCATGGTTTCCATATGAAACCCATTTTGACGCACATCCTTAAAGCTCCATAAATTTCTTCGAGATTTACTCGAATATAATGCGTCATTTATTACTATTTTTGTTCCTTTTGGGAGTAGAACAAGAGGTCTTCCCGAGCCTTCGATGAATTTAGCCACACCGGATATGGTATTCACATTTCCCTTAAAAGGTTTCAATTGTGTGAAATACTATTTATTTTTCAAGATGGTATGTGTGGTGGCACTGTCTACATTGTTTCTTCTCATCGAGTCTTTCCTTAAAAGGTTCCATGTATTCTTAATAGTAGCAAAACTCAGTTCGGACTTAGAATCCTCGTGCTGATAACGTGTTGTGATTTGATTGCTTTTGGATTCTTTGATTACTTAAACTTTTGTGTTTTGTGTTTAAGAACACTTAGAATGATGCTAGAAGAGAGGAGTAAATAAGAGAAGTAGATTTCTTACTTGCTCTTGGTGCACTTGTTACAATGGATGAATGTCTTTATTTATAGGCAAAATGAAGATTCCTAATAGAAAATTAGGAAGGCAAAGAAGGTGAACAATTCATGTTGTACAATTTACCACAAAATATCTAGCAATAATTTACTCTAAAATTCTCCTACCAATCATTTTTTTTTGATACAAGGTAAAAAACTTAGAAGGATCAATTTCGAGAAACCGATCATCCTAAAGCATCCTTCAGATGAGGTCTTGAACATCTTCTGGGATTGCATCCGCTTCCATCTCTCCATGGTATCCGTGGGACGCAATCTTGTCCGCGACCGTGTTAATCTCCCTGAAAATATGATGTGCGGTGGAGTATTGGAAATAAGCCCTAATGATTGAAATGTCGTTGATCATCATATCAAGTTCCCATGACGGCTTCCAGATTCGATTAATCGAATTGATAAGTGTTAGGTTGTCTCCTTCAATCTCAATAGAAGTGACTCCACATTCCTTAGCCTTTTGAAGGCCAAACCGCAAAGCAATTGCTTCTGCTTCCAATACTGAGTTGGCATTACACATGCCACTTCCTACTGCCAAAGGGATCGCCTGGTGGTCCCGAATGATAAATCCAAAGGCATACTTATTTGGTGAATTCTGTGCTGCATTAAAATTAAGTTTGTAGGATCCTTCCGTAGGTCGTTGCCATTTAATGTTTTTCTTTTTTCTTCTTTGTGATTTGGTTGTTAAGGTATTCTTATTGTTTTCCGAATTAGCTAATTCCCAACTTTCAATTTGGTTAATAGCATTGTCCTTGACATTTTGTGGGAATTTTTCTTTTTTAAAAACGAAACAATTTCTAGCCATCCACATATTCCACCAAATAACAACTAATAGAATCATCTCCTTAGTTGAAATTGAATCTCTGAGTTCAGAGAGGGTCTCAATGATTCCTTGATTATTGAGATCAATGTTTTGGATGCTACTTTTTATCTTCTGGTTGTCAATGGTTGTTATCATAATCGGACACTGAAAGAAAAGGTGTTTGGCACTTTCAGTATGATGTATACAGAACTCGCAATTCATGACAACCGGAATTCGTTGTCTGTCGAGATTTTGTTTTGTAGGAAGTCCATCCATGGCTAATTTCCACAAGAAATTCTTAATTTTTGGCATAAGGTCCATTTTCCAAATCCATGTTTTATCTAGCGTAACTCCAACTTTCCGTTTTTGAACCATCTCTAACGATGATCTAGTCGAAAACCACCCATCGTCTTTTCCCGACCAATATAAGCGGTCACGAATTTGACTTTTAGGGAGGTTATATTCCTTTATTTTTTCTATTATATTATTTGGTAAAATTGTTGTTAGTTGGTTTATTTTTTGGTGGTCCCAATCTTTATTACTAATGAAAGAGGAAGTTAGTACAGCTTGGTTAGTTGTTGTTTGGTTGACTATTTCGTGTTTTAGTGGCTTATCCAACAACCATACATCTGTCCAGAATCTAACCGTTTCTCCATCGCCCACTCTCCATGCCAAGCCTTTAACAAATTCTTCATGAAGCTTATTCAAGTTTTTCCATTGCCACGATACATTCTTTCCACAATCGTAATTCCAGAGTCTTACTCCTTTTAGGTATTTTTCTTCCACGATTTTGACCCAAATGTTATCTGGTTCTGCCAGGATTTTCCACAATAGTTTCATTTGCAATGCTTTGTTCATATCTTCCGTCTTTCTTATCCCCGTTCCTCCTAGGGACCGTGGTTTGCAAATCTTATCCCAACTGATTAAAGGATGGTGATTAGGACCCTTATTTCAAAAGAAATTTCTATTAATTCTATCCAGTTCATTATGTATGTTTCTTGGCAACATGAATGCCTGCATTAAGTAACTTGGTTTTGCATTAAGATTAGCTTTTATTAACGTTATTCGTCCTTCTTGGGACAAAGAAGATGCTTTCCATTTTGTTAGTTGTTGTTTAGTCTTAATGATTACGGAATTAAAGATGTCCTTATTAACACGTCCATTAATAATTGGACAACCTAAGTATTGCTCTAGATTGGTAGAGCTATTAATTCCTAGGTGGCCTTGGATTCTTCTCCTGTTACTTTGATCAACATTGCTGGTAGTTTGGAAGCTGGATTTATGATAATTAACGATCTGTCCAGATATGTCACAATAGTCCTTGATTACCGAGAGTACCATTTCACTAGCATAAGTGGATGTTTTGGAAAAAATAATAATATCGTCCGCAAAAGCTAGGAATGGGATTATAGTCCCATTCTTTGAAATAGGGAAACCAATAGATTTAGGGTTTTCATTTGTTATTTTTTGTAAGTTTCTAGCTAACACCTCCGAACACAGATTGAAGAGTAGAGAGGAGAGTGGATCGCCTTGTCGGAGTCCCCTTTTTGGAGAAAATAGAGCCGTTGGAGAGTCATTGATTAATATAGAATATGAAACCGTTGATACGCACTCAATAATCCAACTCCGAAATTTTTCCCCAAAACCAAATTTGTCCATCACTGCTTTGAGGAATTCCCATTCAATTTTGTCATATGCTTTTTCCATGTCCAATTTAATAGCCATATAGCCTTCCTTTCCGTTTTTTGATTTGAAACCATGGAAGATTTCGTGTGCAATGAGCACATTATCGTGTATTGCTCTATTCTTAACGAAGGCACTTTGTAATGGGTGGATAAGTTTTGGGAGGACTAAACTCAGTCTTTTTGCTAATATTTTCGCGATAATCTTATAAACCGTTGATACTAAACTGATTGGTCTGTATTGTGACGTTGTCATTGGATTATCAATTTTTGGTATGAGTGCTATAAAGGTATGGTTAAGTTGTCTGAGTATTTTGCCTGTTCTATAGAAACTCTTAACTGCTTTAGTGACTACTGGACCCACTATATGCCAGTATTTGTGGTAGAAACCAGCTGGCATACCATCCGGCCCTGGTGATTTATCAGCACCTATATTGAAAACTGCTTCTTTAATTTCGCTTGTGGAGAAAGGCATTTCCAGATTCTTATTATCATTAGTGGTAATTTCTGGGAGGATAATCTGTAATTGGTTTTGTAGTTTGTTCCTATCAATTATTGTGGATTGGAAACGAGCCTTGTAATCCTTTACAAATTCTTCATCAATGTCCGTGTCTTTCACCAATATTTCTCCTTTACTCTTAGTAATCGTCGCAACTATATTTTTATTTCTTCGTCCCGTAGCTTTTCTATGAAAGAATTTGGTGTTCTTATCCCCAAATTGTAAATTTCTCGTCTTAGCTCTTTGTGTCCAGTATTTATGTTGATAATCTATAAAACACTCTCTTTTCTTGATTAGTCTAGTAATTTTATTATTATTATCTTGATCAAATTGTAGAAATGTAACTTTTTGTAGATTTTCTAGCTCTTCATCCACTTTAATCATTTGTTTGTTTATGTTGCCAAACTTTTCTCGACTCCATTGTTTTAGTTTTTGTTTGAGCAGACTAGTCTTCCTCACAAGATTAAACATATTTGTACCTTGGAAGTGGGTTCTCCATGCTTGCTTCACAATGTTTTCACAATCCTGTCTAAGCATCCACATTGATTCGAATCTAAAAGGTTTGTTTCTTATACTCGTTTGGTTATTTTGTATGCTAATGGAAATCATACAATGGTCGGAGTTTGTGAACGCATGATTCCTTGTATGTAGAGTGGGATATTGTTGAATGATTTCCAAAGAGGTCATTACTCTATCTAGTTTTTCATACGTATTATTATCACCTTCTCTCTTTTTCTTCCAAGTAAAATCATTTCCTTTTGATGGTAGGTCCTTTAAATTAAATTAGTTAGACACTTGCAGAAGTCTATCAAACCTATTGTTTGCGGGTAGGACTCCTCCTTTCTTATCCGATGGTTCTAGCAAATCATTATAATCTCTCATAATAATCATTGGTGATTCTATTTTTACCATTTCATCCCTTAATTCAGCCCAAAATGAATTTTTCAGTTTTTCGTTTGGCGGTGCATATATGAAAAATATCATTGATTCAAATTGTGTATTAGAATTTGTATGTTTCATTAGGAGAAATCTTTGAGATGCTTTAATAATTTCTACTTTTTCCCCTTTTATTTGGTATTCTTTTCAGAGGAGACATAAACCTCCCGCAAAGCCCATGGACGGGATAAAAAACATTTTATCAAACCCCGCACTCTTCCATGCACTTTCATCAGGTTCGTCTTTCGATTTTGTTTCTGCTAGCATAATCAGTTGAATATTTTCGTTTTTGCATGTCAGATTCAAGTTTGTCCAAAAGTTCTTTTTCTTCATACCTCTACAATTCCAGAAGGCGATCTTCATTTTCAACAAGATTTTTGTATTTGGGTGTTCAATTCCCCTATTCCAGACACGCGTTTCGTTCCTACCATTAGCCACCTCACTAAATCCATATATGGTTTAGTATATTGGTCTACTGTCAGGACAAAGTCAAACATTATTTTCAATTTCAAACTTTTTTCTTTCAAACCGTTTAACTTAATATCGTGATTCCGCCCAAAGCTTCGCGACCATGGACTAACCCAACTAATGAGGTAGTTCAAAATTACAAGAATTAGTTTAATCATTAATCGATTATGCTGTGCATAGTGACTTATGTTATGAATCTCCTCACAAGAATTAGTGTTATCATTCCTTGTTCTGTTTCCTGCAAACCAATCAAACTCACTAAAAAGAGTATTTAACGATCCTAGAATCATAGTTAGTCGACTAAATCTGTGAACACCGGATTTCGCATCCGAATCAAACTAAACTGATGTTGTTCTTACAAAGGCACTATAATTGATTCTTAGTGAAAATGCTTTTATTCTTAATCTGTAAAGTAACTCGGAACTCAGTTTGAACAACAACTTGTTATTCAAATTGGAATAGGATCTTCTTAGACTAACAACAAGCAAAAACTTTGGAAAAGAGCCCTTCATGTAGTATGCTTTTCTGGGTTAATTTCCTGCTGAAATAGTTGTTCAATTTCTTCATTAGTCTTAGTTCCTCTTGATTCTTGGAAATCCAGTCCTGCAAAGTTCTTACCCCGAAAGCTTCGGCAACCTGACTTGCGTGATGAACTCTTGTGGATAGGCTATTAGTCCTTAGTTGATCATTATTCTCAAGCAGACATGCACTATCGGGGAGCTTAGTACTGCGATCATCAAATAGCAGCAAGCAACAAGTGAGGTAACATAAAAAAGATTCAAGAATAAAATAAATTGTATGATCATGAGATTGCTGCAGAGAGTTATACAGACAATATTGTACTAAATGCTGAGTAAACTCTGCAATTATTTTTAGTCGAGTGTGCTTATGATCATCGGATTTCGCATCCATCTTCTTCCAACCTAATATTGTTCTTACAACTTTCTTTTTACTGATTCTTCTTAGATATCCTTTCATTATTATCCTGAACATAAATTCAGATTTTAATTTGAGTGATATGAGTACCCAATCATGTTAGTAGAGATACAAATATTTGTAATTTATAATTGTAGAATAAAAAAAACGATAAGGTCAAAGAGAAATAAACAAGTTATGTTATTAGAAAACGTTTTCCAATTTATTTTCCTTGGAAATTTTGGGGTCGCACCTGGAAGTGGAACACGTATATCCCCCTCGCGCGGCAACTAGTTTCATTCGTCATGGAGACGCAGTTTTAGTTTTTCAAAAGGAAGTGTAATAAATTGGAACAATTTGGGTCTTGTACAAGCCATCGCACAGAGCTCACTTAACAACCAGTGGAGGGAGAGAGATATCAATGGAGCAGGAGGCTAGAAGCCCTTCTAAGGTTTTCGATTCTCCTTCATGTTTATCTAATAGCTTTTATGATCACTGTAATGATGTATGCTTCAAGTTGAAGGATTCTGTTGACTTTGTAGGTTTTATTTTTATTTTTTTTCGATCAATTGCCGTTTCTTTGTGTTCTTTCTTTCTTTTTCTGGATTTTCAGTAGTAGCTTTGTTGGAGTTTTTCATTGTTTTTTTTTAATTTATTTGTGTTTACTACTATGAGCTTTCGATTGCCCTGGCTCCCTGGATTATAGATTGGATGTCTTTGCTTGAGGTCTTGTTTTTTTTTATTTGGTGGATTGGATTCGAAATTTCTGGAAAACCACGACTCACCCCAAATTTGTGCAGCTGTTATTGCGATGAATTAGGTTACGGGGTTTGCTGCATCCTTGTGACTAAAGTAATGAAAGAAACTAGTCAAGTGACATGAATGATTTTGTTGTGGAGATTTAGTAGAACTGTTTCTTATGAATAGGAACTATACTTGTTTTTTTCTTCTTGTTTAGCCTGTGACTGATAAAATGTGTTGAAAATTCTCAATAGATTCATGCAACCATCCGTCTAACCAATAAACCAGATTGTGATATGACTGTCAGCAGATAGCTTCGCATGGATCTTCCTTGTGTGGACATATAGAAAATTCATTGCAGGACGTCGTTCGGGGAAGGGTATAATGGGTGAAATTGCTGTCTGGAAAGCTCTGAATGCTAAATTCAGGCTTTCTTTCTTTCTATCTTTTTTTAACTGTTTAGGAGGAGGAATTTTCTTTAGTACTTATGATTTGTTGGTTTAGCAATGATTTATTTTTATGTATGACTTGTAGCTTTCATGGGTGAATGTATCAAGCAACGTAGTATTATTAGCATATCAAAGTCTAGGTGTTGTATACGGAGACATGAGTACTTCACCACTCTATGTCTATACAAGTGCATTCACTGGGAAGCTGCATAATCATCAAAATGAGGAAGCAGTATATGGTGTATTTTCTTTGATCTTCTGGACATTGACGTTGATTCCCCTTCTCAAGTATGTATTCATTGTACTCAATGCAGATGATAGCGGGGAAGGTAAGATGCAATAAAAGTTAGTTTAGGATAGGATGACTTTATATGTCATTCTAACAATCTACCTCCTTTTGCTCTAGGTGGAACCTTTGCTCTTTATTCTCTACTTTGTAGGCATGCAAATTTTGGTTTGCTTCCAAATCAGCAAGCAGCCGACGAGGAACTCTCTACTTATAGATTTGGGCCTTCTATGCTAAATACGACCGCTTCTCCACTTAAAAGGTTTATTGAGAAAAATAAGAGGTTGAGGACCACCGTTTTGATTATGGTACTATTTGGTGTTGGCATGGTCATTGGCGACGGCATCTTTACACCTTCCATTTCAGGTTCTTGTGGATCTTAAGACTTATTTATTGAATTTTGTATTCAGTATTAATTTTTTCATTTGAATTCCAATTATTTGGAGTCACCATTTTTGTTTTTTTTAAAAGGTTTACTTTTTCCCCTTTCAAATATGTTAGTTTCTTTATTTAGTTATGTTGGTTCATTAGTGAATGTTATATACTATAAGTTTAGATGACAAGGAGTGGAGCATTAACTAGCATGTTATTATCAGTAGAACTGAAATAGCGAGGTTGAACAGGAACGAGTACATACCACTCTTCGTTGAAAAGCATAAGCACGCAACTAAGAAAATGGTGTAAACATGTTTATCCCCTTGTTATTAGTGAATACGTCATACAATTCCATTCCCCTTGTAGTTAGCAGTGAATGACACTTTATGTTCTTGCTATGTCAAAACTTATTTTTACTGGGGCAGGGAATGAAGGAACATAATCATTTTAAGATCATTTGATAATCTGCATCAGCTATCTCTTGCAGTAATTTGGTGTGGTAAGGTTTCTTACTCTTTTGATTGCTAATAAAGTATGGCAAATGAACTAAATTCCATATAGGCAGTTGGATGCATTTGCAGCTTTTGTGCGTCATTCTTCTGATGTTTATTGCTAATTTTGCAATATGTTTCAGATGCTATATTTTTGCTGTTTGCCACATGTTTTTGATTTTATGCTATTTGACAAAGAATATAATAATGATGTCTGGTTCTAAATTAGGTATATAAACTCGATCTATGTAATGGACCAAATATGTAATTCCGTGTATATTCCTATTGAGTTTAAGAATTTTTCGTTTCTTTCTGGATGCAGTTCTGTCTTCCATATCGGGACTTCAGGATAATGTGAACAAATTAACTAATGGTAAGTTGTTATTGCTGGAGTTTTGTGTAAATCTTTTGCTACCTCTCTTTTTTGAAACTATATTGTTCTGACCAGTCCTTTCTCCCTGCCAATTTTTTGTAGCTGAGGTTGTATTGGTTACATGTGTCATTCTGGTTGGCCTGTTCGCTTTGCAACATAATGGTACCCACAAGGTGGCCTTCATGTTTGCACCAATTGTTTGTCTCTGGCTATTGTCTATATTTGCCATTGGTCTTTACAACATATTTGCTTGGAATCCAAAAATTGTGCGAGCAGTTTCCCCACATTATGTTATTAGGTTCTTCAAGGAGACTGGAAAAGATGGTTGGATATCACTTGGAGGCATTCTTCTCTGCATAACAGGTTTCTTGGGACTTATGATCTTTCTTTTACTATACATGGGACGTATTTGTAACATGCATCATGAATTATACTTTGGGCTGTGAAATGCTTTATTATGTCTTTGTTTAGCTCTTCCTGATACGCAACAACTTTGCTGAGCTATCCTTGTCAGTGGCTTTGTCTAGTTATCCTCGATGAGCCCCACAACTTAATCAGATGATTGAGTTGCTACTTTATGAGGAATAGACAATTTATAGCTGGGCTATCTTTTCTTGGTTTTGCAGGTACCGAGGCTATGTTTGCTGATATTGGCCATTTTACTGCTTCCTCTGTCAGAGTATGTGAGCCCTTCAACCTATTTCAGTGAGAAACTCAAAGTGTCTACCAAGTACTAATCTGAAACATTGAATGAACTTGCATCAGTTGAACTCTGGAAATTTACAAATGAGAAAACATTTCTTTTGTTAATATTTGATGATCATGAGTCGTTTTAAACTTTGTATCAAATTTAGATAGTCAAATTTGAGAGAGAATAAATAATAAGTATATCAACAGAACAGCACTATTATTGATTCATTTTCATCATCAATGATCTTAATCAGTCATCTCATCTAATGCTATAGACGTAACTCTTATGCAATAATCCGATTTTATTGTAAACATAAGATTCTGAAAATTATCTTTTGTATGAATCAGGTTATGTATATACTTCCCTCTTAATTTGTATTGTTTTCTGACTCTACCAGATTGCATTTGGATTCTTCGTGTATCCTTCTCTTGTGGTGCAATACATGGGCCAGGCTGCTTTTCTGTCTAAAAACATTGGAAGTTTCTCGCATTGTTTTTATGACTCCGTTCCTGGTTAGTTCCTCATGTGGGAATATGGTAAAGCTCAAGACTTATTGATATGTTGTGAACTGACACTGCTAATTTTCTTCTCCAGATCCGTTGTTTTGGCCCGTCTTTGTTATTGCCACTCTGGCAGCAGTTGTTGGTAGCCAGGCAATTATTACTGCAACTTTCTCAATTGTTAAACAATGTCAAGCCCATGGGTGCTTTCCACGTGTCAAAGTTGTACACACATCAAGACACATCTTTGGGCAAATTTATATTCCAGAGATAAACTGGATCCTTATGATCCTTACTCTTGCAATAACCATTGGCTTCCGTGACACAACATTGATTGGGAATGCATATGGTAGGTTTCTCTCTTCCTTTTATGTGCTTCTATCTACTTAGTTTAAATGGTCTGCTCATGGAAAAAATCTTGTATCCGGAATCATGTTTCTGTTTAAATGCATATGGTCATACTTTCAGCATTCTGTATTTTTCTATCATGTAAACTACCAAGTTCTTGTTATTGCAGTTTGGTTTATTGTAAGAGTTTGTATATGTTTCACTTTAAACTCCTGAAGCCATACCGAATAGGCGAAGCCAAAATAGAAGCTAGACGGAAGAGCTTCATAAGAGAGGAATGCTGTGTCCCTTGATTTGTTTAGGTAAACCTAGTGAGTAATCTCTAGTATCAAATTTCCAATATGGGAACAGAACACCCTAGCCATTACATTGCCATCCAGACTTTCAGTAACGAGGATTCAGTGATCAAATTCCTCCTATTGCTGATAAAACATGCCTTGTTCTAGTAAACAACTCAATTCTGACTTGTTTTGATGAATGCAGGGCTTGCTTGTATATCCGTCATGATAATCACAACATGCCTAATGGCATTAGTCATTGCATTTACATGGCAACGTGGTATTCTATCCGTTCCCTTTTTCCTGCTCTTTGCTTTCATCGAAGCTGGCTATTTATCATCAGCTTTCGTCAAAGTCCCACAAGGAGGGTGGGTACCGATCATGTTGTCAATTATTTTCATGCTCATCATGTACATCTGGCACTATGGGACCCGCAAGAAGTACAACTTTGACCTCCACAACAAAGTCCCGCTAAAATGGATACTCAGCCTCGGCCCTGGTCTCGGAGTTGCACGTGTTCCTGGATTGGGTTTGATATACTCTGAGCTGGCTACCGGAGTCCCTGCAATATTCTCCCACTTCGTGACTAACCTTCCAGCATATCACAATGTGGTGGCATTCATATGCATAAAATCAGTTCCTGTGCCGTACGTCTCTCCAGACGAACGCTTTCTGATCAGTCGAGTATGCCCGAGGCCTTATCGTATGTATCGTTGCATAGTTCGATACGGATACAAGGACATCCCGCGAGACGACGGGGTGTTTGAAGAACTCCTCATCAAAAGCATAGCAGAATTCATCCAGATGGAAGGAGCTGAACCTCAAGTCCTGGACTCCGAATGCTCGTCTTATAATGGAAGGACGGCTGTGATAAGTTCAAGAGTTGTCCAATCAAGCTCAACCTTGATAGTCTCCGAGCAAGACGAGATTCAAGTGACTGACATCGTCCGAACCATGGAACCTTCGACTCCGGAGAGCTTGCGATCAGCTTATGATGACGAGATCGTTGAGAGTAGGAGGCATCGACTGAGGTTTGAGTTTCGATCAGATACTGCCATGGATCCAGAGGTGAGGGAAGAACTCGCGGAGCTGGTCGAGGCGACCGAGGCTGGAGTCGCGTATATAATGGGGCACTCGTATGTGAAGGCTCAGAAATCGTCATCGTGGTTGAAGAGGTTAGCAATCAACATTGGCTACTCGTTTCTAAAGAAGAATTGTAGAGGTTCTGCTGTTACACTCAATATACCTCACAGTAGCCTCATTGAGGTTGGAATGATATATTATGTGTAAGCCTAATTTTTTAACTGTCGACTACTTGTCTCCTTTCTATTTTTTGGTCATGTATATACATCATTTTACTTACCAACACTGCCGATATCAACCAAATTTCCAGAAATAGCCATAATTTTGAGAAATGACTATTATTGACCAAACTTTTAAAGTCACGTTAGTGTTACCCCAAAAATTTTCAAATAACCTATAGAAAAAAAATGAAATTTTAAAAATAAAGCTAATCATTATAGAACCTAAAATTATAATTTTTCATTTTTTCTTAAAAAAGCGCACAAAATGTTTTATCTTTTGAAAGCGAGTCTTCAAATTATTCCAAATTCAAGAGTTTTTAATTTCTCCCAATTCGATTAAAGGAAAAAAACCGCTCATCTTTCTTCATCCGAAGAGTTTTATTCTTTACGGATATCTTGTTTGACATGAAGATTTTCTCTTTACGGGAAGTTGAAATATCACAATACACTGAAATCTATAAAAGGAAACATCGAAGATCATACAAATCTTATTTGAAAAAGTCTGAAACACAAATAGTGTAAAATTGACTATTATTGACCAAATTCCCAATTATCGATTTGGATTTACGAGTTATTATTTTGGATTTACATGTATTGCTTTGGATTAAGAAATGTAGTCTTGGATTTATAAGTATGTTGAGATGGATTTATGAACCTTGGTATTTGATTATGAATTACATGAATTGGAATTATAGAATGTATTATGGATTTATCAAAATGTTTTGGACTTAAATGATGCCATTTTGGATTTATGAACTATGATGTTGGTTTACGAATTTTAATTTGGATTTATAAGATATTGTTTTTGGACTTGGATATTTAGATATGATTTATGTATTTAAAGCATTTGGATTATGGTTCATGGTTTATGATTTGAGACGTTTACGAATTATCAAGATTTTATCGGATTGCACTTCTTTCGAAATGAATTGATTATAAGTATTTTGGACTTGATCATGAGTATGGATTTGATTTGAGATTTCAATATATGTTAATATAAGTTTATGAAATGTTTGATGATTTTAAATGCATGTATGTCTATTTAGATTCGTTGAATATAAAAGGTCATGTTATAGTATTCATGTTTTTACTAATGCCTTGTTTATATAATTAAATTGCTTATATACGTGTGTAGTCTACGTGGAAGACTAACTCAACCATTGTGGGGTTGATTATGTTTGTTTTGATCATTATCAAGTATAGGACCAGTTCAAGAGCATAGAGGTCATGGACCCTAATGATAGTCGTGTCGTTCGAGTTTGGTGCAATTTTACTTTTATAAGTCTGGATTATTTTCGACCATTTTGGCTGTTCGTTTTTGGGTTTGGAACCTTTGTGGTTAACGTCATGTGACGTTATTTTGAGATTTCATTTCTTTCAGTTTTTGGCAAGTCCTGCTCGTGTCTTTTTTGTAATTTATACATTTACGTCTTTTTCATTCATTCTTTTTATCAAAAGCCTTTGGGGATCCACGTCCGGGTCTCCTGACGTTGTGATGCTTGGCCCGCTTGACCCGCTTTTGGGGGCGTTACAACCTCTAAACCTTCAAATACTTTGTTTTCTCCTATAGACATTTCAAAACTCAAACTCTTAAGTTCTTGAGTATTGGTGAGGGATAGGTTGGTTACTTGAGCCAAAAAACCTAGTATATCCTTGCTTCGTGTCAAGTTAGGACATACTTTCATAGAAAAGTCAAGTATCAGACAATGCTTAGACTTTCCTTTGGAGGTAATAACAAAGATCTCATTTGAAAGATCAAGTTAACACAAACAATGTCAAGGTTTCACCCAAGATTCAAATCAACTGGTTTCATGAGTCAATAAAACGTTTGGGATAATTTTAACTCTTTCTATTAACTACACCATAGACATAATAAATGAAGCGGAAGTTTGTTGTTTACGTTGTGACCTTCCACAACCCTAAGAAAAATAAAAACTTCAAGTATGGTAACCTTTTGTGCAATCGACATTAACTTAAATTTTATCCTTGTGAGATTATTCAATTTAGGATTATAATTATTCGAATACATATTAGATTATATACATATATATATATATGATTATTTTTGTAGGTAATTGCATTTAATATACATGTGTAGGAAGTTTTTTAAAAAAAATAATATTGTCTTCTGACAAAGGTTCCTAGAAATATTATTGAACACGAGACATGTCTAGTGTATCGAAATATCATAAAAAATAAGATGAAAAGACAGTAAATAGAAGAGAGGAAAAAAACAAACAAAAAAGCACTAATGTAGTACATGAATTAAAATGAGATAATTACTAAAACCTTCGATTTTGAATTTCTCTTAGATCTTAATATTTCGATCACCTCCTGATCCCTCAAAACGAACAAACTTGATCCATCTTTTAAACGATACTCAAATCACCAAGCAACCGGATCAGGAAACGTAGAATAAAAATAATCAAGTAATGACAGAGTTTCTCAAATGGTTACTATTTTTTTTGTAAATTTTGTTTTTTAAATGTTATTGTTGTGCGGAATTATGAGAAAGAAAATAACTCAACAAAAAATAAAGACAATTCACACAGACTAATAGTGGTTCACCCAATAATGGTTACCTCCACTTTCAGAGAGATTTTATTGAGTTTCAACTTATAGATAAACAGATGGTAACCAAATTATTTTGGAAGTAGAGGGAATGCTACAATATATAGAGAAAGAAAATCGTAGGTTACACTTGGTCGTCAAGTATAGGATTATGTCAAACAATAAAGACCCAAATAGATGACAAACCCAATTTAAGACAATCAACAAATCTCCACCTTGACTTGAATCCTCAAATAGACTAGATGCACTAGTCAACGCTCAAACTATCTCATCTCTCTCTCTCTCTCTATCCAGATGTGCCTCATGGGCACTCAATAACTTCTTACATTTAGCAAGTCCAAACAATATTGAAGCTTGCTACGGGAAACTGACTTGGTGAACATATTAGCAGCATTATCAGCAGTGATACTTTATTCACCCTGATCCTCTTCTCACTTCTAAAGAAATGATATTCGGCATCAATATGCTTAGTCCTCTCATGATAAACCTAATCCTGGGCATACAGATTACACTTGAACCAATAGCTTCGTGATGTATACCTAAATCACAAACCAATCCCTTCAACCAAATTCCATCTTTAGTTATTTTTGTCAATGCCATGAACTCTGTCTTTGTGGTAGACAAAGTAACCATGGGTTGTAAGGTTGTCTTCTAACTCAAAACACAACCCCCAAGAGTGAAAATATAACCTGACGAGGAACCATCCCCAATACTACCTCAAGGACCAATAAAAAGGTCAAGAGCAAATGCTATTTAAGATGAAGTTACAAGCATGCTAACAACATGTACACTCAAAGAGGCCCTACTCACTATTAGGAGTCCTTTGGTGACATTGTTGATTGTTATAGAAGAGCCAAGCCACGGCCAAGGAGATCTAACAAGCATAGAAGTTGGGTAAGATGAAGAAAGAGTCTCAGAGAAGAAATCTCGGGCATCCTACATGAATCTCAGCCGAGATATCCACCTGAGATTTGTCCTCTGACACGAGTTTGAAGATCCGGCCGAAAATCTTTTAAATTTGGCAACTATCTTTTATATTTCTTGCCTTAAAAGCTCTCAAACATTCTTTAAAATAACTGTTAGTTTTTTATCCTATCTTTATGCTTACTTTATAGCTTTCCTAGAATATCTTCTAAAAGATATCTTTCTTAGTTTACATAGAAGATATCCCTTATAAATAGCCTTAGAGTGGGAGATTATTAGGTAGATTTGATTTGATTAATTTCCACATATTGTGTGAACTCGCAACTTTGCTCAAGAAGTTTGTGTTTTATTTATTCTTATTCATCCAAAGAGAGAGACTTGATTGAATCGTTGTGAAGTCCTTGCTAAATTGTGCTTGTGTGTGTTAAGTTTTTTGAAGGTTGGTGCTCCCGGTCAATACTAGTCCCTCTTTGTGCTTGTCTTACTTCGAATGGTTGAGTAAGGTTAAAGAAGTGAGGGTTAAGGTAAGCTCTTCGTTAAGGGGTTTTGACACATCATTGGTCAAGGTTCTTTGCGGAAATATCTTGGTTGATATCTTCATATATTTATCATATTTCATTCCATTATTCATCTTCTTATCTTTCTAAATCATTCACCAGACCGCATTTTGAGTTTTAAGAAATGTCGGTCTGTTCTTAGTGAAATCTCGCCCAAAATTTTCATCATCCCTCTCAGATTTGCTTCTGTCGAGGACTTTCAATCAAGATCGGGAACCACGACTTCAACCCCACATCAAAGTGGTATCAGATGTAAGCGATTGAAGTCCATATCAGGTTTGAGTCAATTTTTAGTTTTGAATCTTCTTTGAGTCATATAAAAATTGAGTCTTTCTTGTTAGCCCTCTTTGTGAGATTATTTGAGTTTAATGTGCGTTGACTTGTATGAGTTTGGAGAGAGAAACGGCATAGCCAAACACAAGCCAACCATTAACCTTAAAACCTCGCCTAACCTTTCGGAGTTGCGCCCGAAAACTTGCGCTTAAAGTTGAGATCTTATTTAGTAGGTAAGATCTTATACATTCTTTTCCAAGCAACAATATATACACTTCTCCAGCAATAAAGAATCCCCAGACAACCAGGAAGTAGCAGCCCAAGAAGTGATTGCTGAACATCGTCATCAAGCATCATTTTTTCAACAACCTTGGCCAGTTCATAAAGACTCTCGGCCGAGATTTCACCCTAGAAAGCTATTGTTGTCCAGTTTCGAGAAATTTTTGAAGGCATAATTTGAAGTTTCATAGTGCACCTTGTGCAAGAGTACATCAAAGAAAGAATTTCTATAGCAAACTTGATCCAGTTAAGAGTCTTAGCCATACCCGAAACCAATCCCGGCTATCTCTCTCCAACTGTGCAAGTTCAAGGTACGTTCTTTCTCTTTTCTTAATCTCTTGTGTGCGTTTTCTTAGCCTCTTTCTACTCTAAACACTTGAGTCATATTCTTGGGTGTGTTAGTTAGTATCTATACTACCTAACATACTTGGAAAAACCGTATAGGTGAATAAAAAGGATATAAATACTCTAGAAGGGGGTTGAATAGAGTATGAGAACTTTTCGCAATATCGTATATCAAGGCTTTGAAACTAATCTCAAGGCTTTGAATTCGATCTGTGCGCTTAGTGAAATACTAGTTTCCAAGGCTTTGAAAGAGATTTCAAGGCCTTGACTTTGAAACATGCAAAACAACGTTAGTCACAATTTCAACGATATAAAGTTCTGAATGAAAAGATCGACACGACGACATGTTTACTAAGTTCAGCTCTAACAGCCTACGTCTCCGTCCTATGGTTTCTTTACCCTAGGATCTAACTATCTATTATCTGCTTAAAGAGTCTTAGATACAACCTAGAAGAAATCCCCTTCTTCTCTCACTATAGCCTCAATGTTACGATCTAGTCAAATCTAACCTAGCAATAATAGCCTAGTTACTTCACATAGGAACCCATACTCGATTATAATACTCTCTAGGTATGCCAATGAAGCTCTAGTGTTTTTCTCACTCTAAGGATGTAAACGTTTGTAAGCTAAGAGGAAGAAAAACTTTTGGAATGAATGAAGATGTTTTGATCGCTTGAAGACTTGGTTTCTATCCGTGTATGCTTGTTGTTCTTCTCTTCAATCGCCATCTTCATTTATAGTCTTCTATGGAGAATGTTCGCTCCAAATGGTGTGTGCAAACTTTAAATTTATAACCCTAGATGTATGCTTAAAACAAGGATGTGAACCCGTAGTGTACGGGTCAATCGTAGTAAAAGCAAGAATTCCGGGGTGTCGATCTCAAGGACTTAGGTGAAACAAAACCAATATAGGTAGTCAATATTGCAAATAACCACTAAAGCAATTAAAGCAATCAAAAGATGATAATATAGTCAATTAAGGAAATATGCAAATTCTAGGGATTAAAGCATCCAATTGTGGTTCCAACTCAAGATCTCAAGATAACCGGACAAAGCTGAGGTTTTTTAAAGGGAAGGTGTTTCTAAAGTGGAATGAATCACCGGGTAAGTCTCACTACTCACTAACTCCAAACCAAAAGTTCGTATTACCGGGTAAGTCTCAAGGTACTAAGGAAAGGAATTATAATCTCAAACCAACAAACCAACTAAGGGAATAGAATCAACCTTTACCGGGTAAGTCTGAGGCTAACTCACAAAGATGGGATGAAGGCACACTCAAACCCCAATAAAGGATAAACCTTTATTACCTACACTTATGATCTTTGGTAAACAAACAAAGGAGTTACCGGGTAAGTCTCATCCTAAGCTTGCATTGAACCAGGAAAGATGTAATAAGAATAGGATTTGGCAAACTCTAACACTTAACTCTCAGTTTCGGATCAGAAAGGTCACCTCGGTCAGACGAATTCCACCCCGGCCGAGATGTTCATCGACTGAACGAGATGTTCTAGGGTTAAGGATAAAGACTCGAGCTTTCAGGGTCCTACTGGAATTTAAGATTATTCTATCATTGTTTTTCCAACAATCTTCAGCCAATCACCATAGAATCGCACAAGGAAATTAGCCACTCATCATCATGAAAGCAATAATCAAATATACGGGAAGGAAATGAATATTTGAACACAAAAACCTTAAGAACAAGGCTTCAATAACTAAATCAAATATCAATCAAATAAGCGTTCCTTGGATAATAAATTCAACAAAACAAATCAACAAGAAGGGAATCTAAGAAAGTCTTACAAAACTCTTCACAAAAGCTATAACAAGCTATCAATCCTTCCTAGATTGATCTTCAATCTTCCTTCCTTCAAAACTCCGGAAAAAATCCCTTAATTGCTGGATGCTATCAGCCCTCTAAGCATGTATATGCATGCATAAACCTGGTTGAACTTGTGGAAAATCCAACCCTTTATATAGGAAAACTATCTTCCAAAGATAAAATATCTTGAAAAGATATTTTCCTAATAATGTATATCTTATCCCCTAAAATAAATCTCTAAAATATATGATATTCCTTCCAGAAATCCAGCCCAAAATTATAAGATCTCTCCTTCCAAAAATAAAAGATCTCAGCCAAGAATAAATGATCTCGCCGCGTCAGGGTATTCGCCTCGGTCGAGACACTCCCTTATATCACCTCGGTCGAGGTGGTACTGTAGCTGACCGAGGTGACTCTAAACTGAATGTGAAATCTCTCAAATCTGGTCCAAAGTAAATCTCTTTGTTAATTCCTTGCTTCCGGGATTCTTCCTTAAGCTCATGAATGTAGCTCCTATGACTCCTTAGCTCCTTTAGCTCCATTTTGATGCAAAACATGCTATTTTACCTACGATTACAACGAAACTTGGTGTAGACCTCGATTCCCGTAAAGGTAGATGAAACGACAATATAATCATATAATATGCATTCAAACATGCAGATTATTGAAGATAAAACGTCTAAACAAGTCCCAAAATATAGACTATAATTCATGCTATCAAAATACCCCATACTTGTCCCTTGCTTGTCCCCAAGCAAGTTCCAAATCTTAAGTACATGATAGAATGGATTATAAGTCATTAAGATCAATGAAAAGTATTTCAAAACATTTTTGGTGGTGTGCTCCAATCATAGATTACTCTAAGAGAATGCTTCATGGAATTAAAAATCAAAACATGCTCAAAACATTTTATAAATATAAGAAAGTTGTTCATCCTTGCATAAAATCATAGAATGCATAATAAACCATTACTATCGAAATTAATCATGTATAATCCAGTTTAAACCACCAAGTCAATCAACAAGCTCGAGGTCTCAAGGGCTTTTCAAGAGAAGGTCAAGAAACGTGTAAGGGTGGGATGTATATAGGGAATGTGGTGCTAGAATCCGGGAAAAGGATCTTATCTTCACTTCCTTTGAACTTTAACATCTTTCACCAATAAGCTTTGCTTATTGACTTTTTTACTTTTTTGGGATGCATGAACAGAGGTGCACAATAACCGAAGCCTAGGGAATCAGCAATCATCAATTTCTCGAGATGCCTCAAACCCTTGATGCACATACCATGACCCGTTAGGATTATCGCTCAATCCGACTTTGGCAAGACACAAACACCCGGCTATGTGAATGGTGCCGAGTTACTCATCATCATGATTGACTTCCCCAAACCTATTTGTTTCTTTCTAAACTTTCAGCCAACATCTCAACTTTTCTTTCACTTGCTTGCTTCCAAATTCCCGGAGAGGTAAAGGGAGGCAAATATGTATATGAGGGGCTAAGCATGATCAAGAAGAAGAAGAGAAGAGAATGAATTGCCTTGGTCTTTCCAGGAAGAGAGTGAGAGAACTTATAATGTGGTGTCAACCTTCAAATTCAACATAATTTGGATAAAAACAAAGTATTAAACATGCCACAAATTTCAAACAAAGCATTTAGCAACTTAAACATATTATAAAACCTTTCAAACACATAAAGATTTCAAAACCAATCTGCAAACAAAATCTTCACTGAGGTCATATCCAGATAAGAAGCACAAAAATCGTTTCAAAAACTATTTCAGTTAAACCACCTCGGTCGAGATGTTCTAAGTCAACCGAGGTGCTGCATCTCGATTGGTCAGAATCACTTAGGTCGAGGTCTAAATTTTTTTTTCTTTAACCAGTTTTTGACGTTTTTTTCAATCAAATAACCTGTATGCATGCATGTAGTCTCAGATAAGCACATAGAGCATAAGAGAATCATAAATATCCGAATCAAGTCATACATCAAATGTCAAATACACATCCGCATACCCCATACTTGGGACACATTGTCCCAATGAGTCAAATAAGTCTAAAGAAACAGGATACTCACCAAACATAAGCTGAGCTGCATAATAAATAAAGAAAGAAATCTTGCAAGCTCTAATCCCAATCCGGTGGTGGTGGTGACACGTACGGGTACTGAGAAGGGTCAAAAGGATAGCCCATAGTGTGCTGAAACTGAATCTCAGCCATCCTGCGCTGGTAGTGCTGACTCTCCCATATCTCCATCATCTCTAGGGATAAGGAGGCGTAGGAATCAATCATCTGATATGTCAGATCATCAATCCGGCGGTGAGCGACGGGATCCCTCTGCCTGCATACTCTACGCCTGACAGGACGTGCTGGTGCTGCAGCTGGCTCGTCCTCTGTCTCCTCGTCCTCTAGATCGACGACTGGTATACTGGTACCAGCTGTATCTATCCCTATGTCGATGGCAACACCACCATCATCCTCCTCATCAGCCTCCTCCTCATCCTGCTCCTGGGCTGCTGCTGCTGCGTCTCTAGCGTCCTCAATAAGAGGAATCCACGCAGTAGACCAGTACTGAGGGTCATAAACTGAAAACTGAGATGACCATCTAATACCCTGAGGTGCAGTCTGCTCCCAAGGCATCACCACATATGGCGTAGTATGTCCACGAGGAACCAGAATCCTCCTCGTGATCATCTCTTGCAGACCAAGCGGCTTGGCAACCTCCACCATAGTACAAGCGCTCAGATCAAGGTTCATCACAGTAGAAAGATGAGTCACTAAGCCGCCACAACAAATATCCCCCTTCGCCTTCGCCTTTATCTTGTAAAGGTCCTCAGCCAACATCACTCCGAAGTCGGGAACTCCTCCGGTAACCATACAGTATAGACTCAAAAGCTCACCCTGTCTAATCTTCTGGGGCGTCTCAGTACGCGCCAGAAGTGTCTCGCTAAAAATACGGTGAGCGAGTCTGAAGGCAAGGTGGAATATGATCCGCTCCCTGGAATCTCCAGGTCTCCACCTGTCAGCATACTCAACTACATGAGCTATCTGTCCCCAGAACTGTCGAGCCACGGCTCGAGAAGGAAAATCAGAAACTGTGGGGGTCGGGAAGCCGAAGATCTCTCGCCACTAATCCATCGGGACTAAGTAGTTCCGGTTCAACAACCGGTACTTGATGGCCTGCTCTGTAGGCAGGTAAGTCACGGAGCTCACAAACTCCAAAGTGGGCTCGAGGTAGGCTGGAGCTCTAATCTCCGTAAACTGCTCCAGCCCTACCATAACAATCATCCGCCTTAAATCATCATCCACATAGAGGCAGCCAAAAGCAGCAATATCAAGGAATCGCGGCGCAATCATTGGGCGCGCTGCAATGTGGTCATAATCTACCCGGCGACGCTCATGGATCACCGGTATGGAGCGGCGAGAAGAAGAAGAAGGAGAAGGGGAGGATCTATCCCTCCGAACAAGCTGCCTATCAGATCTGGAGCTCATTTTCCCTCACTGTCAGACCACCTCGGTTGGTTGTCTGATCTCAAGAACACCTCGGTCGAGATGCAGGTCGACTGGACCGAGGTGATGTGCTGTTCGATTCCAACTCTCAGAAATCCAGTTATTTTCCCCCAATATCACTACCAATTGTTCCTATGGGGTACTTAAGCCTTTTTCAACACAATGCAAGGGCAACCAAAGCCCAAATTGACCGAAATAGTGGAAGAAGAGGGAGTTAGGGTTTTTTTTTCAATTTACCCCAGATTCGGTCGATTCGGAGCGTTTTTGTTGCAGATTGTCGCTTGTAAACTGATCCTCTACTCTTTCCTTGCAGTTTGGAAGCAAGAATCATCGAAAACGATCGAAAATCGGAGAACGAGATGAATCTGTGCGCCGCGGTCGAGAAGATGAGAGAGGGAAGAGAGAGAATTCGAACCCCCTTTTATACCCTTTTCTAAAACTGCTGTCACCTCGGTCGAGATGGTCTCGACTGGACCGAGGTGATACGGACCGAGGTGAATCGTCATAAACCCTAGTCGCCTTGGTTGCTCAAGAATCATCTCGGTCGAGGTGTTGTGACAGCAACCAAGATGTGTCTTAGTCAAACTCCGTCTTCTCTATTTCTCAAACTTCTGTCCTTCCAGTGTTGCTCCTGGGTTGTATTCCTTCCTTAGAGATTACCTGTTATCTGTCTAGGACGCCAAAAACAAAGCAAAGCAAAGCAAACTATCTAAAGCTAGGCTAGAAAAAGGAAAGAAAGCAATACCTTGGGTTGCCTCCCAAGAAGCGCTTGATTTAAGGTCGCTAGCTGGACCGTAAGGTGTCTCTAAACATTCTGGAAGGTGTCCTCACCCCATACTTTACCTTCATCATGGGGTGAGATAAGGAAGTCTATCAACCGTTCCAGCAAGTGCAAGTGCTCATCGGGGAATGAATCATCTATGGGTGGTTCATCTTTCTCGCATGAAGAGGGAGGTAGCCGGCTGAGGTGATCCGCAACAGAATTTTCGGATCCCTTCTTATCGCGGATCTCTAGGTCAAACTCTTGAAGTAAGAGAATCCATCGAATAAGACGTGGCTGGGATCTTTCTAAGCAAGCAAGTAACGAATAGCTGCATGGTCAGTGTAAAAAATAACTTTCGCCCCTACTAAGTAAGAACAAAATTTCTCAAAAGCATATACAAACGCCAATAGCTCCTTTTCGGTGGTGGCGTAGTTACGCTGGGCTTCGTCTAGCGTCTTGCTAGCATAGTAAATGGTGGTGGTCCGGCCATCCTTCTTTTGTCCAAGCACCGCTCCTACCGCCACATCACTCGCATCACACATGATTTCAAAGGGCAAGGTCCAGTCCGGAGGTTGGATAATGGGAGCGGAGATCAATGCCTCCTTAGTCCTGTAGAATGCATTGAGACACTCCTGCGAAAACTCAAAAATAACATCTTTATTCAAGATTTTAGTTAGTGGTTTAGAGATCTTCGAGAAATCCTTGATGAACCTCCTATAGAAACCTGCATGCCCGAGAAAACTCCGCACACCCTTAACAAAACAAGGGAGAGGAAGTTTCTTAATAGTCTCGATCTTAGCTCGATCGACTTCTATACCTCGACTGGAAATGAGGTGTCCTAGCACAATGACTTCATTAACCATAAAATGACACTTTTCCCAATTCAAGACGAGATTAGTGTCTTCACATCTTTGTAGCACTAGAGAAAGGTTAGATAGGCAATCATCAAAAGAAGAACCATATACTGAAAAATCATCCATAAATACCTCCATGATCTCCTCTATATACTCAGAAAAGATAGCCATCATGCATCGCTAGAAGGTAGCAGGTGCATTACACAATCCAAATGGCATCCTCCTATAAGCGAATGTCCCCCACGGACAAGTGAAAGTGGTCTTCTCTTGATCATCCGGATGGATAGGAATCTGAAAGAAGCCACTATAGCCATCTAAATAGCAAAAATGTGAATGCTGGGCCAACCGTTCGAGCATTTGATCGATGAAGGGAAGTGGAAAATGGTCCTTCCGAGTGGCCACGTTCAACTTCCTATAATCGATGCACACCCTCCAGCCCGTGACGGTCCTAGTTGGGATTAACTCGTTGTTCTTATTTGTCACAACGGTCATCCCTCCCTTCTTCGGAACTACGTGCACTGGGCTCACCCACTTGCTGTCCGAGATAGGAAATATGATACCTGCATCCAACAACTTAAGAATTTCTTTCTTCACGACCTCTTTCATGATCGGATTTAACCGTCTTTGAGGTTCCCGTGAAGTCTTATGATCGTCCTCCAGTAGTATAACCCAAAGCCTTTCGATGCTTCCTAAGGACATGCATTAGTTTAGATAATTTAGATTCGGAGAGGGAAGCACTAACGATGACGGGATAAGTAGAATCCGGTCCAAGAAAAACATACCTCAAGTGACTCGGGAGTTGTTTAAGCTCCACAACTGGGGGTGCTTTCTGAGGTGGATCTTTGCTTCCTCCTTCCAGTGGAGTAGACTTAGATCGAAGAACTGGACTTTCAGAAGTCTTAGTTGACATCATCTCGCTTTCGACCTCGGTCGAGGTGCAGAGTGGGTGACCGAGATATTCTTCAGTCAAGAACACCTCGCTTGGTCCAGAAAGTGCCTCGGTCGAGGTACTGCAACTGGGACCGAAACTGGAGATCTTCTTCTCCTGGATTAATCTTTCAAATTTAGCTCCTGGATCTTCTTCTAGTGCCTTCAAGCTTCGTATATCTGCATCACAAGAAACATCTATACCTTCCTCCATTAAGCTAAAACTAATAACTCTCTCAAGTGGATCATTAATAAGGATAGAGCTCACCAATTCTCTTGATTCTTCTTCATCATAGATGTTGAAGATATCATCTCCCATCGGCTCTCCTTTCATTGCCGCAAGCAATGCAAACTCAACTTGATCACCGCCAATGTTGAATTGCAACTTGGTGTTCTTACAATCCACATTGCAACCCGAAGTTGCTAGAAATGGTCTCTCGAGAATGATAGGAACGGGTAATCTGCGGGAATGTCAAGCACAACAAAGTCTATAGGTAAATAGAAGTTACCTAACTTAACCGGAACGTCTTCCAAAATGCCCACAGGATGGGTAATGGAGCGGTCTGCCATGTACAACCGTATCTTCACCGGCTTGGGCTCTCCAAGTCCGATCCTCACACATAGCTCCAACGGTATGATGCTCACGCTGGCTCCTAGATCACATAACGCGTCACAAGTGACATCCCCAACTTGAATGGGAATGCAAAATGAGCCGGGATCCCTTAACTTAGGTGGCATCTTCTCCTTCATGATTTGAATAAGCTCCGAGGATTTAGATGTCATCCTTCACCAAATTCTTCCAACTTCCTCTTCCTTGATAGAATTTCTTTCAAGAACTTCCCATAGGCGGGCATCCCTAGAATAGCATCAAGGAAAGGGATGTTAATATGTAGTTTATTCATCAAGTCAAGGAACTTACCAAAATGCTTGTATAGATGTGCCCTAGCCCTAGACTGGGGGAATGGAAGTAGTGGTTTATATACAGGAGGTGGAACATAAACTTCAGTTTTGTCCGACGCTCTCTGAGGCTCAACCTCGGTTGGCACCTCGGCCGAAGTGTTCTTCGACTGTGCCTGGACCGAGGTGTTCTTCGTCTGTACTGACATCGACCAAGGCACTAGATCTGCAGTTTTCAGTCCACTTCTCATTGTTATTGCCATGATCTGTCCTTTAGGGTTGCTTTCGGTCCTTGCTGGAAGCTTCCCTGGATCTCTTGGCGCTTCATTTGCCTTATTAAAGAATTGTTGTTCTAAGGCTTTTTGTGCCTTCAAAAATAAAGTCATGGACGTCTCCATAGCATTGAGCTTGATCAAGATAGCCTCCAGCACTGCATCTTTCTTTTCTGGCTGGGATGAGCTTGATCCAGGCTCCTGGCTCTTCAATGGAGTAGAAGAAGAAGAAGAAGAGAGGAAAGGATTAAAAGAGTTGTTTGAATTGGAGTTAGAGTAAGAGTTACCCGAATTTTGATTGTTTGGCCTCCAATTATTGTTGTTGGATCCTCTATTGTTGTTGTAGTTGTTGTTCCGGGAACCGTTGTTGTTGATCCGGTAACCGTTGTTGTTCCTTGAGTTTTGATATCCTTCATCTTCTTTCTTGGTTTGAGCAACCAAAAGGTTTTTCAATTGCTTCACATCATTCTTCAAAAAGGTGAGTTGATCATTGTTTGATGGAGCTTCTTGGAAGTTGACTCATTTAACTCCACCTTCAGCTCCTTGGTGAGAGTATTTCTCCATGTGCAAAGCTTGCTTCTGTATGAACTCCCAAGCTTCGTCAATCGGCATATCCATGAACGTGCCGGCGGATAGTAGTTGAAGGTTGAACTGGGTGTTTCCGTCCAGTCCCTTGAAGTATATCTCCAACAACTCTATCTTAGGAATCCCATGATGTGGGCAATCCAAAAGGATGTCTTCAAATCTCTCCCATGACTTGGACAAACTCTCCTTGTCCTTCATGATGAATGCATTGATTTTTCCTCTCATTTTAGCGGTCTTAGAGAGGGAAAGAATTTAGTCAAGAACTTCGTCGTCATCTCCTCCCAAGTGTTGATTTTTCCTAGAGGGAGAGATTGATACCAAGTAAGCGCCCTATCTTTCAAAGAGAAGTAGAAAGACCTTAGCTTGTAATTGGTCTTTTCCAGCCTTGAAGGTCTCAAGGTCTCCATCAAGATCTCATAGTTTTGCAGATGTTGATGCGGAGATTCCCTCTCTAGCCCTCCAAACTGGCATTGGTGAATCATGGAAAGAACTTGCGGTCGAAGCTCATAGTCATGGTCTGCTGGATCACCTAGGTTGACTCCTGGACGCCTCAGTTGCTGGTTGGGGTCCATCCTATGCCCTAGGGTCTGTGGAATACCTGCAAAAAGAACATCTCGGACTGGCATCCGAGGTGGAAGTATCTCGGCCGGGGCAGCTGGAACTGGGTCCTGCCTCGGTCGAGGGTCTGGAACTGGGTCTTGCCTCAGTCGAGGAGCTGGATCTGGTCGAGGTAGATATTGGTCCCGTAAAGTCGCCATATCTGCTTCGATCGCTTCCGCCCTTGCGCGAGTTTCTTCCTTTTCCAGTCGCAGTTCTTCTTTACTGAGGCGTAGTTGTTCCAATGCCTCCTTCAATTCGGCCTCAAGATCGCGATTCTCTTGATTGACCATCTTAGCTTCTTTCAAGCGTCTTTTGTATGTCTTTTCTGGTTCAGGATTGTAAGGAACGATTTCCTTCCCAGCGCGGGTTCTTCGCATAAACCTACAAGAAAGAACCTGCGAAAGTCACTCAAGTAGAGTGGTTAGTAGCAACAGGGGCGAGTGCCCCGAAAGACTACCGCAACCGGCTCGGTCTAGACCAAGTCCCCGGCAACGGCGCCAAAAACTTGTTCGCTCCAAATGGTGTGTGCAAGCTTTAAATTTATAACCCTAGATGTATGCTTAAAACAAGGATGTGAACCCGCAGTGTACGGGTCAATCGTAGTAAAAGAAAGAATTCCGGGGTGTCGATCTCAGGGACTTAGGTGAAACAAAACCAATATAGGTAGTCAATATTGCAAATAACCACTAAAGAAATTAAAGCAATCAAAATATGATAATATAGTCAATTAAGGAAATATGCAAATTCTAGGGATTAAAGCATCCAATTGTGGTTCCAACTCAAGATCTCAAGATAAGCGGACAAAGTTGAGGTTTTGCAAAGAGAAGGTGTTTCTAAAGTGGAATAGATCACCGGGTAAGTCTCACTACTCACTAACTCCAAACCAAAAGTTCCTATTACTGGGTAATTCTCAAGGTACTAAGGAAAGGAATTATAATCTCAAACCAACAAACCAACTAAGGGAATACAATCAACCTTTACCGGGTAAGTCTCAGGCTAACTCACAAAAATGGGATGAAGGCACACTCAAACCCCAATAAAGGATAAACCTTTATTACCTTCACTTATGATCTTTGGTAAACAAACAAAGGAATTACCGGGTAAGTCTCATCCTAAGCTTGCATTGAACCAGGAAATGTGTAATAAGAATAGGATTTGGCAAACTCTAACACTTAACTCTCAGTTTCGGATCAGAAAGGTCACCTCGGTCAGACGAATTCCACCCCGGCCGAGATGTTCATCGACTGAACGAGATGTTCTAGGGTTAAGGATAAAGACTCGAGCTTTCAGGGTCCTACTGAAATTTAAGATTATTCTATCATTGTTTTTCCCACAATCTTCAGACAATCACCCTAGAATCGCACAAGGAAATTAGCCACTCATCATCATGAAAGCAATAATCAAATATACGGGAAGGAAAAGAGTATTTGAACACAAAAACCTTAAGAACAAGGCTTCAATAACTAAATCAAATATCAATGAAATAAGCGTTCCTTGGATAATAAATCCAACAAGACAAATCAACAAGAAGAGAATCTAAGAAAGTCTTACAAAATCCTTCACAAAAGCTATAACAAGCTATCAATCCTTCCTAGATTGATCTTCAATCTTCCTTCCTTCAAAACTCCGGAGAAAATCCCTTAATTGCTGGATGCTATCAGCCCTCTAAGCATGTATATGCATGCATAAGCCTGGTTGATCTTGTGGAAAATCCAACCCTTTATATAGGAAAACTATCTTTCAAAGATAAAATATCTTGAAAAGATATTTTCCTAATAAAATATATCTTATCCCCTAAAATAAATCTCTAAAATATATGATCTTCCTTCCAGAAATCCAGCCCAAAAATATAAGATCTCTCCTTCCAAAAATAAAAGATCTCAGCCAAGAATAAATGATCTCGCCGCGTCAGGGTATTCGCTTCGGTCGAGACACTCCCTTAGATCACCTCGGTCGAGGTGGTAATGTAGCTGACCGAGGTGACTCTAAACTGAATGTGAAATCTCTCAAATCTGGCCCAAAGTAAATCTCTTTGCTAATTCCTTGCTTCCTGGATTCTTCCTTAAGCTCATGAATGTAGCTCCTATGACTCCTTAGCTCCTTTAGCTCCATTTTGATGCAAAACGTTCCATTTTACCTACGATTACAACGAAACTTGGTGTAGACCTCGATTCCCGCAAAGGTAGATGAAACGACAATATAATCATATAATATACATTCAAACATGCAAATTATTGAAGATAAAACGTCTAAACAAGTCCCAAAATATAGACTATAATTCATGCTATCAGAAAACTTCTTAGCCGTTGTAAGATAGCTGTTGTAACGTTCTTCTTTGTCCATGGAATAAGGTGCTTGGTTGAGGTGAAGTAGCCGTTGTATGATCTTCAATCTTCTCTGTTCTACTTCTTCTCTTTGACGCATGTTGAGAATCTTCATCTCCGTGATCTTCTTTCGCTTTGGAAATGCCGTTGAAGATCTTTGTTTGTTGAAGATCCTAAATCTTCTCACATGGATATGCCGTTGAAGATTGCCCTTAGATCCGAGATCTTCTTGCGTGGAATCCATTTGGAAAATCTTCCCTTATCTTCTTGCGTCTTCGGTTGAGATATTTGTGAGATCTTTTTGTTATGCCGAGATATTCTATTGGAAACCGTTTGAAGATCATCTTGTTGGCTGGCCGAGATCTTCTCCTTGAGAATCTTCTTGTTATCCTTCGGTAGAGATCTTCATTTTGGTTGTTGAGATATTTGAATCTTGTAGTGAAGCCTTTAGCTGAAAACTTCTTTGTAATGCTCTTGAAGACCTACACATTTTTCCTTTATAACGCTTTTCAAGGTCTCCGTGCTCATCCATTGTAATGTGTTTTAAGGCCTGCGTTCTTCTTTTGAAATGCTTTTCAAAGCCTGCACACTTTTGAACAAACACAAACCAAAACATGTAATCTAGAAATACAATCGATATTTTCTAGTTTATAAAACTGCATATAAATGTTAAGTCTTACCTAATTCAAATAAACAATTCATAATCAAGGTGTAGTTATCAATCTCCCCCTTGATGGAAGACAAATCAAATATCGTACCTACATTCAATGTTAGATATATTCATCCAATAATTATATCAAAAATGCAAAATGCATTAATGTCGGATTAACACACATTTAATTTCTCCCCCTTTGTCTTTCAACAAGGGAGAAAAAGCATTTAAGTACGGGAGTTTGAAAATATTACAAACCCAAAAGTATTTCCAAAAACAAAAACATAGTTTAAAAATGAGTGCCACACACATCATTCAAGGCCTTGAAATCACAACCAAGGGGGCTTTAAAGTCCATGTCAAGGCCTTGACATCCATTTCAAGGCCTTGAAATCCATTTCAAGACTTTGAAAATTACCTGGTTGTCCTCATAAAACTTCATCCGCCATCTAGATTGTGTAGTTCTTTTGCTCATGTCCCTAATATTAGCCTCTAATCTCCGTTTCCTCTCTGTAAGGTGATACTTCTTGATCACAACATATTCCTCAGTTTTCAAAATGGTAGGCTCGACATGCGTGGGGTAGAGGATGTGTTTGTTCAGTACATTTAGTTTACAATTCATGAGGACGTTCTCAACCTTTTTCTAAGTGTGCTGAGCATCATCTTCAGTCAGGGGCATAATCTTTCCAGTGGTGGTGAGGGTAAGAGCATTCAGGAGGTACATTTGGTTGATCTTTGCATGCATCACAAAATAGAACTTTATGGACAACATCCATTCTTCTCAGCATATCAAGCTGAAAGTTAGCCATTTCTCTATTAAGAGAATTCAATTCTAGTTCAAGTCCATCCAGCATAGTCTCACATACAGAAGGAATTGTAGGAATTGTAGGTGATTGTGTCATAACAACTACCTTTCCTTTTAATGTCCATACTTTGGCAAGAGTCTTTTCTACCCCTAATCTTTCCAGATATTGTTCATCAATTTTTACAGTCAATATTTGTTGATACTAAGTGGAGGTATCGATGGAATAATGAGAAAAAATTTTAGGCAACAGATTCCCATAAGGAAAGGGAATGACTCGGGTGGAGTTAATGGTGTGGTCCATGTGGTTCAAAACTAGGTTAGGTAGGTCAACATCCAAACCAGACAAAATCAAGTAGATCAGCTCCAGAGTCTGATCTGTCAACAGTTCCCTTGAGTTAGCTTGGGGAATCACACACCTAACCAAGACATTAAAAACAATCTTGCGTCTAGGGTTAGGGAGGTGTGAGTGAGCTATCGAGACTTGGAGTTTGGAATCAGAAAATTTTCCTTTGCAAGCCTAATACTTTCAGATCTGGATGGGTGTTGGAGGGAAGTATTTGTGGGAAGCCCTAAAATATCGCACAAAATGGTAGGAGTGAGAGAAATCGGCGAAACTTTATCCATTCTATCAAGGGTGAGGGTTCCCTTTTCCCGTTTGAATGATAGGTTGACGTAGAACAACCTTGTAAGTCTTGTGAAAGCAGTTTCTCCTGGGTTGAGGACTTTCTAGATTGAACAATTTCCGAGCATAAAGACGCATGAAAGTTGAAGCGTCTCTAGGAACTCCATGTTGACCGAATCGCACATGCATAGTGGGCGATGTGAAATCCGTCCAACCAAGTTCTGGTGGCTTTGAAGTTGATAAACCAGGTTGTTGGTAGCCCAATGTGAGGTGAGATCTCAACATCCTCCGGAACATGTGGCTAATCGGATGCAGAGGATATATGGGTTGTGTTTAATATGTGAGTCGAAGCAAGACGGTTCAAGTTTTTCTTAGGAGCCATGGATGAGTTTGTGAGAGCAACTGAGAGATTTTGAAAATTTTTGAAAGAGTAAAGCACTAGGTACTGTAAAGGCGTTGAAAGAAAAGAGATAAAGATGGAAGAGATGATTGTAATTAAAGGGGACATGTCAAATCAATTTATGGCTCATCAAGATCTTGAGAATCAAGTTCTTGAATTGTGAAAACAAAATCTTGGTGAAAAATTTGAAATCATTTTAAAAATTCTTCTTTTAATTGATTTAGTGATCAATCATCTAAAAAGATGACAACCATAAATCCGATCCGTGATTATCAATATAGTCCTTGAAATCCGTTTGAAGACCTTGGATTGCATTTCAAGTTGTTGAAATTGAAAAGTGGACTGCATTATAAGGAGGAAATAAAATGATTTACTCCCCCTAAATTAATGCTTCCTTGTTCAACATATCAAGTTCCAATCTAATAAAATTGAATCGATCTTCAAGTAGAGGCTTAGTGAATATATCTGCAAGCTGCAAGTTAGTCGAGATAAAAGATATCGAAACATCATCTTTTTCAACATGATCACGTATGAAGTGATGTCTCACATTAATCTGCTTTGTTCTTGAATGCTGCACAAGATTTTTAGTAATCGAAATAGCACTAGTATTATCACATTTAATAGGTATAGCTTTGAGATCAAAACCAAGATCACGAAGTTGTTGATCTATCCATAAAATTTGTGCATAACAGGCTCCTGCAACTATATATTCGGCTTCACTTGTGGATAGGGCGACAAACATTTGCTTCTTGGAGTGACAACTGATTAGGGATGACCCTAAGAATTGGCAACATCCAGAAATCTATCAACCTTATAGCTTGCAAAGTCAACATGTGAATAGCTAACAAGGTGGAACGAGTTTTGATGTGAATACCATAACCCTAAGTCCTTAGTGTCATTAAGATACTGAAATATCCTTTTCACAGCTATGAAGTGTGACTCGTTGGGATCAGCTTGAAATCTTGCACACATGCACACAGTAAACATAATGTCAGGTCGACTAGCGGTATATAACAAAGAACTGATCATACCTCGATACTCCTTTTGCACGACACTTTTACCATTCTTGTCTTGATCAAGTCCAAGTGTGGAACTCATAGGAGTTTTTGCTACCTTGGATTAATCCATTTTATATTTCTTGAGAAAATCCTTGGTATATTTGCTTTGACTAAGAAAAATTCCTTTCTTTGCTTGTGTTACTTGAAGACCACGAAAGAAATTCAACTCTCCCATCAAGCTCATCTCGGATTCCCTACACATAATATCAGAAAATTTCTTGCATAGAGATCGTTAGTAACACCAAATAATATATCATCAACATAGATTTACACTACTAATATATCGTTGCTTTTGGTTTTGACAAACAAAGATTTTTCAATCAAACCTCTTTTGAAATCGTTTTCAAGGAGATACTTGAACAATCTTTCACACCAAGCTCGAGGAGCTTGCTTAAGACCATAAAGATCTTTGTCTAGTTTAAAAACATGATCCGAGAATTCATCATTTTCAAAACAAGGAGGTTGAGCAACATAGACTTTTTCTTCTAAGAAGCCATTAAGAAAAGCACATTTAACATCCATTTGAAAAAGCTTTATGCTCATGAAGGATGCGAAGGCAAGTAGCATATGTATGGCTTCTAACATGGCAACCGCAAAAAAAGTTTCCTCATAATCAATATCTTCTTCTTGGTTATAGCCTTGAGCTACAAGTTGTGCCCTTTGTTTTGAACGACCTTGCCATTTTCATCCAACTTGTTTCAAAACACCCATTTTGTGCCTATGACGGATTGTAGTTTAGGTATAGACGTGAGAGTCCAAACCTTGTTTCTCTCAAATTCATTTAGCTCATTTTGCATGGCCATGATCCAATCAGGTTCTTGAAGTGCTTGAACGTAGTTCTTCGACTCTACAAGAGACACAAACATAGAAAAAGAACACAAGTTGTTTACCCTAGATCAGATTTGCACACCTGCTTTTGGATATGAGATCACGTTCTCTTATGGATGGTATGAAGAATGTTGATACTTTCTTCTTTTGAAGGT
Organism: Fagopyrum homotropicum; assembly: GCA_033239125.1. Lineage (NCBI taxonomy): Eukaryota > Viridiplantae > Streptophyta > Magnoliopsida > Caryophyllales > Polygonaceae > Fagopyrum > Fagopyrum homotropicum. Next base: position 70,980,559 of record BSWB01000005.1, read on the forward strand.
TGGAACTGATCTTGAAGATTGAGGCTCGCTTGCTCGACTAGATTCAGGTACCGCTGGATTATTGTCTTTGGATCCTATGTCAATGCCTTGAAGTTGGGTTTCAAGGCCTTGAAATTGACTTCCAACAGTGTTGTTGTATGTTGTTTCAAGGTCTTGAATATGTGTTTCAAGGTCTTGAGATTGTTATCTGGTATCTTGAACTTGTTCTTGCATATTCTTGTCTTGAGCCTTAGGATCTTCTTCTCTATCAAAATTATGATCTCCATGTTGACTAAGATTCAAATATGCAAAACTTTCACTCAAAGTACCATCATTGCTTTCATCAAAGTTAACATGAATACTTTCCTCAACAATTTTGGTACGTCTATTATAAACACGATAAACTTTGCTATTTGAAGCATATCCAATGAAGATAGCTTCATCACTACGTGCATCAAACTTACCAAGGTTGTCTTTGCTATTATTATTGTAACACCCCGAATCCGTGGGACTCGGAGTGCCACATTGGGCTAGGATCTCACAGTGGATCCTGACCCTAGTCTGACAACAAGTTCACTGGACCTTACAACATGGCACTAACACATATAAAACAAATCTATAAAACTGTAAAATTGTATAACCAAAGGTAAAGGACAACATAGCCGAGTATGTAAAACAAAGTCCTCACATGTGAGGTACAAAAGATCATCCTCATGCAGGAGGGAAACACAACAACCCCAAACCAACCTCCTAATGTACGAGAGTCCTCGGCCTGTCACCTTGCCAGATCACTCAACAGCGCCTAACCTGCAAATATCTACAACACGGTATGAAACAGTTAGCTAACCATACATATATGAGGTAATGCATAAGCACAAACACAATCATGAAAGATAAACACATCAGCATGCTATCACATATTTACCCATTTTACCAGCTGCACAAGTATCGGTCACACAATCCGTGTACCCTGTGGAGTGGATTGTGACCTTCTTGTAAAGTCAGTCTGGCCTGACATTAGAGAACCTCCCAGACTCCACGCCGGGATGAAAGGGAAAGGTTGTCACAACCACGCATACGGGGCAATCAATAAAACATAGGCTGTATAAACGACAATCTCACGCTATCATAGCAACATACAAAGCACACACCACTCATGCAAACACCCAATATGGGGATAGTAGCTAAGTAAGTCCTACAGACTTACCTCAACCTCGTACACAACTCAAACACGATCAACCAGAACCAACCTCCAATCTTGAGAGAGGGGCACTGCCTAATAACAAGGCATAAAGATATATCTATTCATCAAAGGGGTCACACCTAGACCCAAGGGATCCATAGGATCATCCACAACTTAAACCTCACAACCTATAATCCTCAAAAGCCGTACATGGCATATACCGATCATAACCTCATTAAAGCACAACCTCACACATCTAGCATGATCCTATACACTCATACTAGGAAAGGAGGGAACAAAGGCATCCTAAAGAAGGCCTAGAAGCAACACACACCTACAGAACCAAGTGCAACACCAAGCTGGTGCAGGTGGCCGCAGGAGCGGCTAGGGGATGGCGCAGGGGCGGCTCACTGCTGGTGCTGGGGCGGTCTAGAGGTGGCGCAGGGGCGGCTGGTGTGCAGAGACACACCTTCAGCTCCTCCTTTCTTCTTCAATCAGTTTCTTCACTCCTCTTTTAGCCAACATCCATACACACATATATACATACATATATAGATTAGAACAAGCCAATCAAGGCTGCCGCAAGATCACTCTTGTGGATCCTAAGCTAAGGAGAAAGGAAAGAACATAGAAAGGAAGAAAAGAAGAAAGAAAGAGGGGAAGCCATAGAAGCTTACCAAGTTGAGCTTAACTCAGAGCAGAACACCATCCAAAACCTCAAGGCTGGCTATCACCAAGCACAACAACAACAACCATCAACAACAGCAAGAAAAGCCATCAAGGATCTCTCACAAACTCAACCAAACTCAAGGAAGATCAAGATGGTCCAAGGGAGAAGAGAAGAGAGGATGAAGTGCATAGGGAGAGAGAGATGGGGCTGAAGATACCTAACCCTCATCTGGAGGAGAAGAAGAAGATATAAAGGAAAGAAAGGTCAAAAAACAAAGCTCGGGTCAAAGAAGACGGCTGCAACCCACCACAAACCGTAGGGGCGGCTGGCCTAGCCGCTGGGGTGGTTCACAGAACCGCAGGGGCGGCCAGCCAGGGGCGTAGGGGCGCCGCACTGCAACTCCAACAAAGAAAAGCAGCTGCGTCTTAGCTGAAGCGCATGTGCGGGATCTCTCGAAGACTAAGGCTCTTACATCTCACCCCCCTAAAAACAAGTTTTGTCCCGAAACTTGCAAAATCCTAAAGTCTCTCGGACCCATAAGCCGAGGTATAGCTCTCACTCTCTCTATTAGAGGTTTCACATCTCCGTTCAACAGATCACATCCTATAACAATGTATAACCTCAAACATCAACATGGAGGAATCATCAACTCCAGAAAACAGGGCCATAACGCTACCCAAAGGCGTAGAGGAATCACATCTCTCGCCATACCACATCACAAGGCATAGAGGAAGCACATCTCCAGCCAAAACATATCACAGGCATAGAGGAAATACGTCTCTAGCCAAACCATAAATATATACAACGCATGGAGGAATCACATCTCCACTGAAACTATGTCCATTAAGGTAGCATGGAGGAAATAACCATCTCTAGCTGAATCCTAATCACACTCAAATAGCATGGAGGAAAGAACCATCTCCATCCATAAATATAAAACATACTCAGATAGCATGGAGGAAATAATCATTTCTAGCTATGACATACATCACGCTAGCACATCAGGATCTACTAAGATCATAAATCACATCACAACTAGCATGAAAACACATCAAGGCATATAAGCACATAAGCACAACATTTATCAAGATAGCACTAAGGTCTACTCGTGCTCCCATAGATGGATCTGTCTCGACATAAACTCTAGATAGTTCCTCAGGATACTATCCTCAGTCTCTCGTATGGCCTCTTCAGGTCCTCATCTCGACCACTATGTCCTCAATATGGAAATGTCTTTCGAATGCAAGCGTCTCATATCTCATTCTAAGAATGTAGTGGAATGCTCAACAAAGGTTGGGTTCAGCTCAACCACTAGATCACCATAACTCACAAGGTGTCTCAAACCTAGTACATAATCCCTCATTCGAGACACATGAAATACTGGGTGAACACCCTCAAATCCTTAGAGGCAGAACTAAACATCATGCTGCCTTCACAATTTTGGTCAAGATCTCAAGTAAAAACATATCGGAAGCTCAGTTTCCCTTCTATGCCAACACACCTGACATTTCACAGTGGAGATACTCTCAGCCGATCATGAACTCTCACTTGAACCTTAGAGGTCGACGCCTCTTGTCTGCATATAATATCTGGCAACTCTGTACAGCCAGCATTCTTCTTCTAATCAGTATTACTTGAACTATAAAATCCTGAATCTGATCACGGTTATTCCACTAATACTGCTAGGTCACTTCTAGCATAAATATATACGACATCTATGTTTGTATAATGCTTCATAAGGGCCATTCCAAAAGATGCACGTCAGTCATTGTCATATACTAAACTCATTAATGGGAGGTAATCAAACCATCCATGCTTCCAATCTAAAAGACAAGCTTATACTATATACTCAAGGGTCTAGATGGTCCTCTGTGACTGACCATCTGTCAGGGGTGAAGCGTAGTCATGAGGTATAGACTTGTCCCCAAAGCAGTCTAAATCTGTTGTCAAAATCTCGAGGTAAACCGTTCATCACGATCAGAGATGATCGTCCTTGGTACACCATAAATTTCACTATCTTCTTAGTGTACTCCCCCACTAGTCCATTCTCTGGCCACGTCTTTCTGATAGGAATAAAACGTGCCGGTTTCATTAATCTGTCACCAACAATCCAAATAACATCCAAAAATCCTACTAGCCTCAATCCCATCACAAAGTCCATAGAGATGTCCTCCCACTTCCACTACTACACTAGTAGTGGAGGGAGCTCATCTCTAGGTCGGTAATGCTCTATCTAGACCTGCTGACAGGTCTCACATTGTATCACAAATCTAATTACATCAGTTTCAATCTTCTCCATCAATATAATCGTCTCACCTCGTGGTACATCTTACTCGTAACTGGTTGTACCGGGTAAGGTGTACAATGAGTGTACTGTAAGATTCTCTGTCTCCACTCTGCATCAGCAGGTACACAAAAGCGGTCATGACGCTTCATCACTCCATCTGCTCCAATGGAGAACTGTGGTGCCTTATTACGAGACATCTTCTCTTCCATCTTCAACAAGGTCAGGCAAGTCCCCTGCTTTTGTTGGACCTCATCCAACAGACCAGGTAGAACCTCTAAGGCATAGTTGGGTATCCTCATCAAGGAACTGATTATCCAACTCTAGCTAAGCCAGATCTCTTTAAAGCTGAGGCTGAACTGTCAGCCTCGCAATTGTCTCCTCTTGAGGCGTCTTTCCGTTCAAGTTGTCGGTGACAACGTTCAACTTCTCTGAATGATATGAAATATCCAGGTTATAGTCTTGATCCACTCGAGCCCTTAACTCTATTGGTTATTCAACTCCCACGGCGTAAAACATACTTCAGACTCCTATGATTTGTGGAAACCTGACATGAATATTATGTAGGTACTATCTTCAAATCTCCAAGGCTTGAAGTACCATTGTTACTTTAGATCATGCGTCAAGTAGTTCTTCTCATACGTCTTCAACTGTAGACACATATGTCAATGACTCTACTCCTTTGTAGTAACACACGTCTCAAACTTAGCTGGGATGTATCACTGTAAAACACGGAATCCCCAGAATCTACTAGCTATGACAACATGAAAGCAGAGGTCAAGTGCCTCTTCAATTCTTCAAAGCTCTGGTATACTGCTTGACAACGCAATTCTAGTGATTTTCTTCAAAAGATTCGTAGTAGATACACATTCACATAAAATCCTTCCTCAAAGCATTGGTAGTAATCGGCTAGGATGAGAAAACTACGCGTTCCCTTAATTTTCATCTGTATCGTCCATGTTACAACATACTCAATCCTTGCCAGATTAACCATGATCCCACTGGCGGAGACAACATGACCTAAGAAGGCTACCTCTGGCATCTTAACTTGCATTTAGAGAGCGTAGCATACAACCCTCCATCTCTTGAAATCTTCAGAACTGTCCTCAGATGATCGTTCTGCTCCTCTTTGCTATGAGAGTATATTGAAATGTCATCAATGAAGATCATCACAAACAGGTTAAAGAAGTCAATGAAAATGCTAGTCATTAACTCCCTGAAGACTGTTAAGGCATTCGTCAACCCAAATGGCATCACTACAACTCGTAGTGTCCATAATGGGTATGAAAGGCTATCCTATACATATCCTACTCTCTCACCCTCAATTGGTGATATCCTGAGCGCAAGGGAATCCTGAGAACACAATTTCTTCTTGAAACTAACTCATCAGGTCGTCAAAACGTGACATTGAATATACTAGGGCGAAGGAATCCCGTCACAGCCAACTCTTCAAGTCGTCAGTTACAATATCTCAACAGGCACCATATGATATGGGCCACACTCTACTGAGAGGGAAAATTAGACGGTTCAGTAACATGTCTATAAGCTCATAATCATTGGAATATCCTCCATCGTGGAACTATCTCTTTCCTTCATGAGATAACATTAGAAAGTATCACCTTCTTGGGCTATCAACTTCACTGCTCGTATGGCATTAATGGAAAAACTCGCCTCTTTAAAGGTTATAACCTTGGAAAACCTCTATCTAAACAATCTCAAAAGAGACTATAACAACCTTCCAACTGATGTCTAACATGACATGATAGCCATTCATCCAAACCGTACACATAATGACTTCCTCATGCACCTAAGGCATGACACAAAAGTCTACAAACCATACACAAGTCCCTGAATGAATGGGACAATCACATATCTCGCGGGTACCTCAGACCCTAACTGATAATCCTGTAAAGGAAAATCTATATTCTACTGTGCCCACCGTCAACTATGAACGCATGCATCGAAAGACAAGAAGTGCATAACACTCACAACAAACAGAACTCCACTAGGTAAACCATTAATGAGAATGGTACCTGTAACAGCTAACGCTAGAAAATCCACTGCATATCATCATTCAACCTCGGATCTATGCTCAGGTATCACTGAGGTTATTGTCATAGCCTCCACTTCCACTCTTTCTGCACCGGAAAGAGGAAGGTCTTGCTGAGAAGAAACACTACCTTGTTGACAGAATGGGGCTAGATGGCTTAGTTCACCATAGGTGAAACAAGCTATCGGTGCCAAAGGGCACTCAAAACGCAAATGATCTTGATAGCCACATTTGAAACATAACCGTCCCATCCTTGGAACCTGTGCAACTGAAGGGTATCTCGATCTTCATCGTCCACCTTTCATGATCTTACTCCGGGAGGGAACTAGTAAAGGCAGCGCCTTGCCCTGTTGACAAAACTTTGCTCTATGCCCTGCTTTACCACATGTAAAGCATATTATTGGCGTCTTCGGGCACACACCTCGCCGGTGTCCAAACTTCGCGCAATTAAAACACTGTAGTTCTTTGCCAGTCGTCTTCATGGCCAAATGACCAGTTGATTGTCCTGACATCTGACTTGGTTCACCATTTATCATCCTTGCTTCTCCACTAACTGATCCAGTCCATTGATTCTTCTTTAATGTAGAATCTTCAGTTGGTCCCATAGATGTTGGTAACTCCGGTGTAGGTCTGCCCGCTATGACAGCCTCATATACTTGGCGTATATATTCTTGAAACTCGGATCTAGTCATGGAGACATGATCAACATCTTCAAACTCGTTCTCTTCCATAGGCGAAACAACAGCGGAAACTGGTCCCTGACTTGACATTACTAGAGGAAGAGGGGGTGTGCCCCTACCTCGTCCCACTACACATACTGCTCTAGTCTAAGCCATCTGTAGGATATACGCACCTAATCTTATAAGGCTATATATATTCCATATGTATATATATATATACTACATCCACACAATCCATAATACACACACACACACACACACACACACACATATATATATATATATATATATATATATACATATCTATGCTGCAGAGATCCATGGCAGAGGTGACGACTTCTCGTACATTCTAACCCAAAACCATACTTAAAAACCAAAAACGTTTTAAAACGTCAAACCCCTTTTGGGTTTTGTTTATTTTACCTATCAGACCTTATTGCAGATAGCAAGTGCCATTGTTGTCAACCTGGGCTCTGATACCAACTTTGTAACACCCCGAATCGGCGGGACTCGGAGTGCTACATTGAGCTAGGATCTCACAGTGGATCCTAACCCTAGCCTGACAACTAGTTCACTGAACCTTACAACATGGCACTGACAGATATAAAACAAATCCTTAAAACTGTGAAACTGTATAACCAAAGGTAAAGGATAACATAGCCGAGTATATAAAACAACGTCCTCACATGGGAGGTACAAAAGATCATCCTCACGCAGGAGGGAAACACAACAACCCCAAACCAACCACCTAATGTACGAGAGTCCTCGGCTTGCCACCCTACCAGATCACTCAGCAACGCCTAACCTGCAAACATCTACAACACGGTATGAAACCGTTAGCTAACCATACATATATGAGGTAATGCATAAGCACAAACACAATCATGAAAGATAAACACATCAGCATGCTATCACACATTTACCCATTTTATCATCTTTATATAATAGTCATTCACTCAAATTATATATATAAGTATATATGAAACTATGTGACCCGAGGACCGATACATCCTCGCCTCTGAGCCTACTAGCCAACTTCACAAGTATCGGTCACACAATCCGTGTACTCTGTGGGAGTGGATTGTGCCCTTCCTGTAAAGTCAGTCTGGCCAGACATCAGAGAACCTCCTAGACTCCACGGCGGGATGAAAGGGAAAGGATATCACAACCACGTATACGGGGCAATCAATAAAACATATGTCGGTATAACCGACAATCTCATGCTATCATAGCAACATACAAAGCACACTCCACTCATGCAAACACCCAATATAGGGATTTTTAGCTAAGTAAGTCCTACGGACTTACCTCAACCTCGTACACAACTCAAACACGATCAACCAGAACCAACCTTCAATCCTGAGAGAGAGGCACTGCCTAATAACAAGGCATAAAGATATATCAACCTCTATTCATCAAAGGGGTCACACCTAGACTCCAGGGATCCATAGGATTATCCACAACTTAAACCTCACAACCTATAATCCTCAAAAGCCGTACATGGCATATACCGATCATAACCTCATTAAAGCACAACCTCACACATCTAGCATGATCCTATACACTCATACTAGGAAAGGAGGGAACAAAGGCATCCTAAAGAAGGCCTAGAAGCAACACACACCTGCACAACCAAGTGCAACACCAAGATGGTGCAGGTGGCCGTAAGGGCGGCTAGGGGATGACGCAGGGGCGGCTCACTGCTGGTGCTGGGGTGGTCCAGAGTGGCGCAGGGGTTGCTGGTGTGCAGAGACACACCTTCAGCTCCTCCTTGCTTCTTCAATCAGTTTCTTCACTCCTCTTTCAGCCATCATCCTTACACACATATATACATACATATATACATCAGAAGAAGCCAATGAAGGCTGCCACAAGATCACTCTTGTCGATCCTAAGCTAAGGAGAAAGGAAAGAACATGGAAAGGAAGAAAAGAAGAAAGAAAGAGGGGAAGCCATAGAAGCTTACCAAGCTGATCTTAACTCAGAGTAGAACACCATCCAAAACCTCAAGGCTGGCTATCAACAAGCACAACAACAACAACCATCAACAACAACAAGCAAAGCCATCAAAGATCTCTCATAAACTCAACCAAACTCAAGGAAGATCAAGATGGTCCAAGGGAGAAGAGAAGAGAGGATGAAGTGCATAGGGTGAGAGAGATGGGGCTGAAGATACCTAACCCTCATATGGAGGAGAAGAAGAAGATATAAAGGAAAGAAAGGTCAAAAAGCAAAGCTCGGGTCAAAGAAGACGGCTGCAGCCCACCACAAGCCGCAGGGGCGGCTGGCCTGGCCGCTGAGGCGGCTCACAGAACCGCAGGGCGGCTAGCTAGGGGCGTAGGGGCGGCCCACTACAACTCCAATAAAGAGAAGCAACTGCGTCTCAGTTGAAGCGCAGGTGCCGGATCTCTCGAAGACTAAGGCTCTTACAATTATGGACAAAGCACATACATCCAAAGGGTTTAAAATAGGAAATATTAGGTTTTCGTCCCTTCAAGAGTTCGTAAGGAGTCTTTTTCAAAATATGGCAAATTAAGCATCTATTCAAGATGTAATTAGTTGTGTTCACAAATTCAGCCCAAAAACCTTTTGGCAAACTATTTTCTAAAAGCATAGTCCTAGACATGTCCTATAAGGTACGGTTCTTACGTTCCCCAACCACGTTTTGTTGAGGTGTTGTGGGAGCTGGAAACTTGTGTGAAATACCTTATTTTGCACAAAACAAATCAAACTTGAGTTGATCAAATTCTCTACTATGGTCGCTTCTAATAAAGACGATAGGTAGGTCATGTGAGACCATCTCCAACACAAGAACCAGTTACACGGTCAAAGACTAAGAGATTGAAGAACAAACCAACAACACCTTCACCTTCTTCGGATTCAGTTATGGATGGAGTGATCACAAGGTCAAGAGCTAAGGGGATAGAAGATGAAGTTACGGACTTACTCATGACATGTATGCTCAAGGAAACTCTCCTCACTCTCAAGATTTCTTGGTGACGATACTGACTGTTATAGAAGAGCCAAGCCACGACCAAGAAGATCCACTAAGCAAGGAAGAAGGATAAGAGCAAGAAAGAGTCTAACAGAAGGAAAATCGACTGATTTTCCTATAGGAAAATTCGACTGATTTTCCTATAGGAAAATTCGACCGATTTTATTTCCCGATTTCCTTCACTGAGACGAGTTTGCAAAAGATCCGGACATGATCTTCTATCTTTTGGAAATTACACCTTGTTATAATTCTTTAAACCTCTCGGACTATCTTAAGAGATTATTTAGATTCTATCTTTGTAGATTTTATATTTTAAAGATATCTTTGCAAAATTATCTATAAATATATTTTCCTAGTTTTTGTAGGTTTAGTCTCCCTTAAAAATAGCCTTAGTAAGGGAGATTGTTTGGTAGATGAGATTTGATATATTTCCACATAATTGTGAGACTCGCAACTTCACTTACGGAGTTTGTGTTTTATTCATTAATCATTCAATCAATAAAGAGAGCTTTTAGTTGAATTGTTTGTGAAGTCCTTGGTAGATTGTGCTTGTGTGTGTTAATCTTATTGAAGGTTGGTGCTCCTGGTCATTACTAATCCCTCCTTGTGCTTGCCTTAATTAGAGGACTTCTGTAAGGTTAAAGAAGTGCGGGTTAAGGTAATCTTCTCGTTTAAGGGTTTTGACATATCATTTGTCAAGGTTCTTTTGCAGAACTATTTTAGCCCATATATTCCTATATTCTTGCCATTAATCATTCTATAATCATCTTCTTTTCTTTCCATATCATTCACTAATCCGTATTATGAGTGTGTCGAAAAATTGACATGTTCTTGAGGAAAATCCGCCGATTTTCTCTATAGAACATCCCGATTTTTATCCAGTTAAGGACTTCCAATCTGGATCAGGAATTGCGACTTATCCCCGCATCAGTAGGTTTTTCGAAGTTTGCAACTCCTTACAAAGTTTTGAAAAATCAAACAAAGCTTCAGATTTTTCACATAAGAATGAGATCCATGTAAAACGAGAAAAATCATCCACAATGACAAGGATGTACTGTTTTCCCTTGGGAGATTGGACATGCATAGGATCACATAAATCCATATGTAAAAGTTCAATGGGTCGAGAAGAACTTACAACCTTCTTTGATTTGAATGAACCTCTTGTTTGTTTACCTTGTGTACAATCCTTACATAGTTCATCTACCTTGAAGTTTAGGTTTGGTAAACCACGTACCAAATCCTTTGAAAGAAGTTTTTTCATCGTATGCATGCTTACATGACCAAGTCGTCTATGCCAAAGCCTTGGATTGTCAGTCAAGGCTTTGAGGCATGTTAGCTTTGTTCTTGAAACTTGGTTAGTGCTCATTGAATAAACATTGTTACATCTAGGAGCTGTAAGTACAACATCACCCGATATTTTATCTTGAACTTCACATTTATCCAAATCAAAAATCACCTTGTTGCCTTTATCACATATTTGAGAGATACTAAGCAAATTATACTTTAAACCGTCAACAAGATAAACATTATCAATAAAGTGAGATGAATTATAACCGATTTTACCAATGCCAATGATTTTACACTTTCCTTTATTACCAAGCTAATGGTTCTAGATGATTGCTTCTTTGAATCTAAAAACAGTGAACTTTTTCAACTCATATGTCTTGAGCAACTACCATCTAGTATCTTTATGCTCCTTAACCTTGTTGATATCCTGCAAAACAACAAACTTCAACCTTTCCGGGTAGACCAAATCATATATTTTGGTCCTTATTCAGGTTCAATCATGTTTGATGGTCTAGTACCTCTAGGAACCCAGATTTTCTTAACTTGTTTTCTTAGACATAAAGGATAAGTATTTCTCATGATGTAAGGATCATTTCTTCAATATAGACATGTTGATTTTATGTGACCCTTTTTACAACAATAGAAACATGTGGGCATGTGTATACTTTCTTTAGCTTTAACAAAAGTGGTAGTTGTTTTTCTAGGAAAATTCATGTGATAACCAATACCAATCTTGTTAAGAGAGGGTTGTTGTTCACCCATCATCCTTTCGAGATTGGCTTTCGAACGAGTGAATTGAATAAGTGCAGCCTTTTGGTGTTGACACGTCACAATTAGATCAACCTTCTTTTTCTCTAGATTAATATAATCTTGATGGAGAGAAGAGAGATTGCCCTTGAGAATCGCATTTTCCGATTCCAACGCCTTGATATTGTCATCAAGTTCTAACTTTTCATTGTTAAGATTTTCAATTTCCAAAGACATTTTACTTAATCGTTTCTCTTGTTTGAGAAACTTTTCTCTTAAGGTACTTGTCATTACCCTATGTTCTTTATCACATATGATAATGTCTTTAAGAAATTGTGTGAGTTCGTGGTTGGATTGCGACATAATAGTACTTACCACACCATCAACATAGAAGTTTGGATCCTCTTCATGATCTGCCATTAAGCACAAGTTTGCTTGGTCCTTTTCGTCTTTTGACTCATTTGTTGAATATGAGTCACTCCACGATGCTACCATATCCTTCTTTTTTCGATCATTCTTCCTAAAGTCGTTCCTCTTCTTTTGTGGACAATCCTTTACGAGATGATCTGCTTCACCACATTCAAAACAATTCAATACTTTAGTTTTCTTTTTAGGGTTAGAAAACTTACCTCAAGGTCTTGATGATCGTGGATATTCTTTGTTGTTTGCGAATTGCTTCTTTATTTGAAGAATTCTTGTAAGACCTCTTGAAATCAAGGCGAATGGATCTTCCTCATTATTATCACTCTCTTCATCCTCCGATGGCATGTCGTCCTTCTTGGATCTTATGGCAAGATTCTTTGTGTTTGATGGGAGCTCTCCATCTCCTTCACCAAGAACCATTTCATGGGTGATTAGCTTTCCAAAAACGTCGTCCAGAGGTAGTGTAGTGAGATTTTGAGCTTCTTCAACGGCGGTCACTTTTGGTCCCCACTTAGCTTTAGGTAAGCTCCTTAGTACTTTCCTTACTTTTTCTTCATTTGTGAAGACCTTTCCAAGTGAATTCAGATTGTTCACAATCTCGGTGAATCGTGTGAACCTCTCCTTGACCGACTCATGTTAGTTCATCTTGAATAGCTCGTATTGCCTGACGAAGATGCTTATCTTAGTTTCCTTGGCTTGACTTGTTCCTTCGTACGTAACTGTTAACCTGTCCCAAATTTTCTTTGCACTCTTGCATGATGAGACACGGTTGAATTCATTTGCATCTAATCCGCAATAGAGCAAGTTCATGGCCTTATAATTATTTGATACACGATCCAAGTCCGTTTGAGTGAAGTCGGCTTCCTTTTTTTTTGACTTGGACTCCTTCAACCGTGGTGGTTGGGATTTTAGGGCCAGTTTGAATGATGCTCCATAGTTTCATGTCCTGATCAATAATAAACATTTGCATTAGTGCTCTCCAATGGGCATAGTTGTTACCGCATAAGAGTGGTGGTTGAGATGTGGATTTTCCTTGAGCGAATCCTCGATCACCTACAGAGTTCATGATTAGTCTCACTGATGGCTAAATCAATATACGTGAGTCTAGCTCTGATACCAATTTTAGAACCGTATAAGTGAATAATAAGGATATAAATACTCTAGAAGGGGGGTTGAATAGAGTATGGAGACTTTTCCCTATATCGTATATCAAGGCTTTAAAACTAATCTTAAGGCCTTGAACTCGATTTGTGCGCTTAGTGATAAAACTGGTTTTCAAGGCTTTGAAAGGGATTTCAAGGCATTGACTTCAAAACCTACAAAAGAACGTTAGTCATAATTTAAGCGATATAAAGTGCGGAATGAAAAGACCGACACAACGATATATTTACGAAGTTCAGCTCTAACAACCTACTTCTCCGTCCTAGGTTTTCCTTATCCTAGGATCTAACTATCTATTATCTACTCAAAGAGTCCTAGATATAACCTAGAAGAAATCCCCTTCTTCTTTCACTGTAGCCTCAATGCTAAACCTAGTCAACTCTATCCTAACAATAATAGCCTAGTTACTTTGCAGAGTAACCCACACTCGAGTATAACACTCGAAGTATGCCAATGAAGCTCTAGTATTTTTGTCACATTAAGGATGTAAACGTTTGTAAGCTAAGAGGAAGAAAAACTTTTTCAACGAATGAATATGTTTTGATCGCTTGAAGAGTTGGTTTCTATCCGTGTATGCTTGTTGTTCTTCCCTTCAATCACCACCTTCATTTATAGTCTTCTATGGAGAACTTCTTAGCCATTGTAAGATAGACGTTGTGTAATACCCTGAATCCGCGGGACTCAGGATGCTACGGGCGAGACCTCACAATGGGTCCCGACCCTTAGCCCGATAACAATTTCACCGAACCTTTCCAACATGGAACAAATAAAGGCAAATACTTAAAGCATTTTACAATGTATGCGAGAGAAACTAAAAGAGAAGGTACAACGCGGAAACTCAGCCGAGTCCTCAAAACGACACAACTCCAAACATAACCCAATACCGTACAACATAAGACAACAACCCACTATAAGAAAGACATAAACATCCCCGACCTATAATGTACGGAGAACCTGGCTTCCCACTCCTCCACCTCACTCGGCGGTATCCCTATCCTGCAAGGCAACTACATAATCGGTTTAAAACCGTTAGCTCATATTCTAGGTATTAGAATCAATGGGAAAGGCACAAACACACGTAAATCATCATAAGCACACAACATACTCAAAAGCACACCAATCCGGTATATTATCTTTATTTTTATTATGTCGTATTCCGTTCTTATTCAACTTAGTTTTGTAACACGAGACCACCGTGGTCCCGCCTCAGTCCCTACTTACCGGCATGGAACGGTATGGATGCCTCCGACCGTCTAACCAGCACGGGCTAGTCGCTGAGAACCTCCTAGACTCTCCAAAGAGCTAGGCAGATGATGTCACCACCCGTTATCATACACTTGAGCCAAAATAATATAAGGTCGGTAGTCCTATTACCATTTTAGTTGTTTATAACATAAACAATAACATACACAAACACCACCAAACACACATCAATGCTAATACGTAAAATACAAGCTAAGTAAGTCCGGAGACTTACCTCGTCACCACACTCACTCACTACACTCTAGCTTCCCTTGGGAAGGAATCCACAACCTGATCACAAGAAGGTATGTATCAACATATGCTCATGCTCAAGAAGTCTTAGACTTCACTCTAGTACTCTAAGCAAGATCACCTAACACTCATGCTAGGAAATGCAACCTAGGATCCAAGATACTCACCACACTCTTATCACATGATAACAACTCAAAACAACTTATAACCTCACATGAACATAACCTCAGCCAAGAAGGAACAAGCTAGCCTAGAAGGTCCATCATGCTCAACATACTCCAAGCCATCAACTACATTGAGCCATAAGGGCTCCTAGATTCTCAACCACTAGGTGGCATTCACAACAACCCTAGGTTCATCCTAGGCATGATGCTAACATTAAACAACCTCACAACTAAGGAAGGAACGAAGAAGGGAGAAGAAGAGCCTACTGTTGAAGAAACGCAGCCGCGGAAACAAAAGGCGCAACTGCATGCTGAAGGTCACGGCCCCCGCGGCGCCTGGAAATCCTGATGCCTCCCCCACGGCGCTTCTCACCGCCCCCGCGGCTGGCTAAGATCCGCCCCCGCGGCTGGCTAAGATCCGCCCTCGCGGCTGGCTAAGATCCGCCCCCGCGGCTGGCTAAGATCCGCCCCCGCGGAGCCTGATGCCGCCCCCACGATTTCTTTGTCTTCGACTGTGGATCTTGAGCTTCAATGGCCTCCTTCTCTTGTTGGCTCTTCTCCAAACATCATCCATGGTATCAAGGCTCTCTCACATGACTTAATCTAGCTAAGAAGATGGACATGGAAAGGATCTTAGAAAAAGCTTCCTCAAGAGCTTCATCCATGGCAATGGATGAAGGGGAAGGGAAGAAGGGGTAATCAGCAAGGAAGGAGAAGATAGGGAGAGGATGAACTTACCAAACCAACTTAGATTCTTCTCCACAACAGCTCACACACAAGCAAGGTTCCAAGAGAAGTGAGGAAGAACACAAGAGGAAAGAGTGAAGGGGAGAGGAAGCATGAAATGAAAAGTGAGGAGAGAGAGAAGAGTGGGCTGCATAAAAGGGATGGGGAGACCCAAAGGTTAGCTGCCCACATATCTCCTCACACCAAAACCCGAGGGGTCGGAAAGCAAAATGGAAAGCGAAAGGTTGGGACGAGATTAGGAATCAAATCCAATCACTCAGCATCTCGTGCCTGCGGGAAAACTGAGTCGCTAACGTAGAAAGGTCAATAACTCGCTAACCATCTGGAATAAAAATTCCGGATGTTACAACTATTCCCCCTAAAAAAAAGTTTCGTCCCGAAACTTGCTAAACACAACACTCTTAGGTGACTAACTCGGTAACCACTAATACCGTAACGTGCCAAACCTCTACCCGATAACCATCACACACTCGCGTACCCGCGTCAAGACCTCGCAAGGCCTACACACATATTTGCATGAACCGCATATGGCATAAAATGCCAAAAGCTAACAAATCATACACACACTCCTGCTCGGGGCACAAAAAACATAAACTCGCACATACACACAATATCTAACCCATCGTCTAACTCGACATAACGAGATCATCGTGAAAACTCCAACACAGATACTATCTCACGTCCTCTCGATAGCCTCATCGGCTCCTCGTCTAACACTAGATCAATATGACTAAAAACATAACTTCAGTCATACATGTATTCTCTCGCCGTCACACCTAAAACCTGGTGAACATCCTCAACTCTCGGTGGCCATGGCAACCGGTAAACCGCCCCCAATTCGCGACAAGATCTCCAAAGAAAAGTCCGATATATAGGAACCCAACTCCCTTCCAATGACCAACATGTTTGACGCCTTGCGTCCCTGACACTCTTAACTCGACTCGCCTCATATCTGAACCCAAGAGGTCCGTACCTCTTTTCTGTACATACTTCCTCGTGACTTAGCTTGTCTAGCATCCACCTTTGGACCACCGCTACTCAAGCGAGATCTTCGCGTATCTGCTCAGGGCTAAACTTACATATACTCACCAATTCTAACATCACAAAGTACTACACTTCCATCCATAACTCGCTTCGAACAAGGCCATCACAACGGTACCTCTCAACTATCATAATGATAACTCAACCCAAGGGGAGGTATAAGGTCTACCTTTACCCCCTTATCTCGCACACATACCCTCTGCATGGCATCGACTAGTCACCAAAATCCTTTCTACTCGACTGACTATCCACGGGAGAAACGGTCATGGAAGACATATGGTCCCTTATGTGGCACGAACCTGCCGCCCACAAATCTCCAAAACAAGACGATCATCTCAATTCAAGATAAAGATACTCGGTATACCAAAACATTTAGCTATCACGTAGAGGAATCCACATCCGGGTTATGTACTTAGTCACCTCGTCCTTAAGCCCGTCTCGCTAATGTGAATATCCTTGAACCGATTAACTCTTACCAACGCCATGGTCTTAACAACCATCAACCCATAAAGTTAGCCATGAGGTCTCCCCTCGGAACCTTCTAACTCGGATCTTTCTTAAATCCATAAAAAGACCATCAATGACTACGGTCCATAACCATCTCTAACCATCGCTTCTGCTGGGTACTCACTCTTGCTGAATATACATACACGTATAATACTCTTATCATTCAAACATGCCGGGCATGTTACTCCAAATCTACACCGACATTATCATAAGCACATGCCCTAAAGAGGTTAACTTTCGGCCCTCAATCGGTCATCTTTCTTACATGCCCACAATAGTCCACGTATGCATTAAATTGCTCTTACCACTTCATACGCATCCAAAGCCCCGCTTGGATGTATCCATACTATCATACAGTCCCCATAACTCGATGTTAGCGTAAAAGCAAACGGACTAGATGTAATAACTAGGATTTTCGAATTCTAATTAATGTTGATTAACTTAATAAGTGATAGTAATTGATATATAACTGACGAAGATTGCGTAAGTGATGAGTATAAGTCACACTGTTATGTTGCTGGCATAATTTTGGGCTTATGGTGAAATTTTAACTTTTTCCTCCGGGTAATTATTTTTACCCTCCGGTATTATTTCGAACATTTGGGAGCTCCAATTAATAACAATGCAGTTGAGAGAAATGATCAGGACATCGGACATGTCCTAGATATGAATAACATGGAAAGGCAAAACGGCCAAAAGAGTCGCTATTTCGTTTCTTAACGGCTAAGAAAGACGGCTTAGGAATACACGTTTTCCGAGGCAATTGTGGAATAATTATCCCTACAATATTCAAGATTTATTGTTCCAATTTCGAGGAGTTTAGAAAAGGGGGTACATCCCACCATTGGATCGATTAAAGGATAATTATCGACTTCACTATAAATAGCGGAAAATCGTTTATTAATTCATTTCCTTTCACGTTTCCTCGTAAAATCTCTGATTTCTCGCAAACTTCAAACTCAGATCTACTCTCCGTTTCTAATCCGATTTCAATTCCGCTTGACTTTTTGGATTCCTCTCTTCATTCTCTTCATATCGATACCAAGTTTCTACATTTCCGAGCAGATAAGGACTTGGTCGAGCATATATGTCACCAGGACAGTTCCGTCGCTCAGATTCCGGTGAATTTGATGTTTTACATGCGTAGCCTGCGTCGTTGTGATTCCGAATCTTCTTTTAGATAGTCAATCGGGTTAGTAACGAATAAGTTATGAATTTATTCGTTTTCCGTACTGCGATTTGGCCTAAATCGACCTTAGACTTTTAAAAATGGATAATTAGAAATTCTTTTATGATCATTATATTATTTTGGTGTTTATGGGTTGTTTGTTGATGAAATCTGATGATAGGTGAGTTTAGAAATGGCCTGCGGGCAAAACGTTATTCTGGCCAAATTTAATTAATTAATTAAAGGTTAATTAATTAAATTAGGATTAAATTTGAGATGGAGAAATACTAATTAGATGCATGCTAGGTGTCATAATGAGTTGAGGATCATGAGATGTTATGTTGAGGATATGCCTTAGACATTTATGAATGTGTTGAGGATCTGAGGTTTAGATTTCAGATATAGGTTGGTTGTGGTTAGTGAGATGAGTCTCCTAACCTTTGCAGTATGTGATTGTGTGTGCCTTGCTATTGCAGGCGTTGATTACTTCCCCAAGGGGAAGCTGTGACGTGGTACAGGTTACGTGTATATTAGGTAAGTCCATAGGACTTACTTAGCGTGCAGTTGTGGATTGTATGATTGTGATGGTTGTGTGTGTTCATATGATTGTGCATTTATAACCTAAACCGGACTAGGATGACCATTCATTACATTTATTTGGCCCAAGTGTATTATAACGGGCGGTAACCGCCGGTCTCCGCCTGCTGGTTAGGAGGAGGTGCCCTGAAGATGATCTCACAAGTGGGGACGAGTGTAGGTCACCCCCATGCAAAACTCCTGTGTTACGTTGGATGGGACGGGGTTCTTGAGGCTCCTCGTGTTACAAAAGAAGTTGAATTAGTAATGGAATAACGTAATGAAAGATAATAAATGAATGTGTGTGGCATTGCATGTTTGAGATGTTGATGTGTGGTTGTGTTATTACCTTCATGCTTTTCATTGCTGTAGCTAACGGTTTCATACCGTGTTGTAGTGTTCTGCAGGTTAGGAATACTGCAGAGTGAGCCAAATGGTGTTACAAGCCGAGGACTTCTGTACATTAGGATGGGTGGGATGTGGGATCTTTTGTGGTTGTGGTTTATGTGTTTGTTTTGTACTCGGCTATGAGTTTGTAAACTCTTTTGATTTATCATACTCAGCTTTTATGTATTTGATTTTAATCTACGTATGCCTTGTTGTAAGATCCAGTGAACTTGTTGTCAGACTAGGGTCAGGATCCATTGTGAGATCCTAGCCCAATGAGACACTCCAAGTCCCGCGGATTTGGGGTGTTACAGAGTTGGTATTAGAGCCTTAGGTTGACAACAATGGCACTTGCTATCTGCAATAAAGGTAGAGTGGATAAATAAACAGAACCCACATGGGGTCTGACTTTTCAAAAGGTTTTGGTTTTAAGCGAGTAGAGATGTTTTGAGATAGTATGTACAGAAGTCGTCACCCATCTGAGGATCTCGACAGTGTAGATATATATATATATATATATATATATATATATATATATATATATATATATATATATATATATATATCTTTTATGTGCTGATGTGTATGCATGTAATAATGAGTATTATATATATATCGATACATATGGCATATATATAGCCTTATAAGTTTAGGTGCGTATATTCTACAAATGGCTCAGACTAGAGCAGTATCTGTAGTGGGACGAGATAGGGGTACATCCCCTCTTCCTTCAGTAGTGCCAAGTCAGGGACCATTATCCGTTGTTATGTTGCCTATGGCAGAAAACGAGTTTGAAGAGGCTGATCGTGTCTCCATGAGTAGATTCGAGTTTCAAGAGTATATGCAGCAAGCATATGAGGAGGCGATAGCGGGTAGATCTACACCGGATTTACCAACATCTGTGAGATCAACTGAAGCTTCTGGATTAAAGAAGAAACAACGGGTTGAATCAGTAGAAGACGAGGTTGGATATTCGGGTTGCAAACCAAGCCCGACTTGTGGATGTTTGAGTACTTCTCGTTTCACACGGACTTCAGGTGAACCGAGGACTTGTTACAATTGTGGGAAGCCTGGACATGTACGACCATAGTGTCCAAGATCGCTAGTGACTTGCTTTACCTGTGGTAGACAGGGTCATAGAACTGTCTTCTGTAAGCAAACAGGAGTGGCATCACGACAGAGTTTTATTTATGCTAGTGTGATGGGAGGTGGTCAGAAGACACCTTAGCAGCAGACGCGGGGGCAGCAGAGAATCCCAGATCATTCGCCTACTCAGGAATCCGTTCCTTGGCTGAGTAGAGGTAAGGGTCGTGGTAGGAGTACCACGGATACTAGAAGAGCTCAAGGTAGAGCCTTTGAGATGGGCAGTGCAGAGGAGCCACCTGTACTAGTGGCAGGGATGAGACGTATATGTCTCAACTGTGGTTGTCCAGATCATGTGCGCTCTGAGTTCCCCATGGCACCGATAGCTTGCTTCACCTGTGGTGAACTAGGCCATCTGGCCCCTTTCTGTCAGCAAGGTAGTGTTTCTTCTCATCAAGACCTTCCTCTTTCCGATGCAGAAAGAGTGGAAGTGGAGGCTATGGCGATGACCTCAGTGATACATGAGGAGAATAGGTCTGAGGTTGAGTAATGATATGTAGTAGAGCTTCGGGCGTTAGCTGTTACAGGTACCATTCTTGTTAATGGTTTACCTAGTGGAGTTTTGTTTGTTGTGAGTGCTATGCACCTCTTGTTTTTCGATACATGTGTTAATAGTTAATTGTGGATACAGATAGATCTTCCTTTCTAGGATTACGAATTACGGGTCTTAGGTACCCGCGAGATATGTGGTTGTTCCCTTTGTTCAGGGACTTGTGTATGGCTTGAAGACTTCTTTGTCATGCCTTAGGTGCATGAGAAGGTCTTTATGTGTGTCGTAGATGAATAGATATCATGTTGGCTTAGATAGCAGTAGGAGGACTATTATAGTCTCTACTGAGGTCGACTAAGTAGAGGTTTTCCGAGGTTATGACTTTTGAGGAGGTGAGTTGTCTTTACTGCCGTATGAGCAGCGAGGTTGATAACACCAGAGGGTGATGTTTTTTTAATGTTGTGCGATGAAGGAAAGATATAGTTCCACACTGAAGAGTATTTCAGTGGTATATGATCTTATAGACGTGTTACTGAACCGTCTAATCTATCGCCTCAGCGGAATGAGGACTTTGATATTATTTTGAAGTATGGTACGAGACTGGTTGGGAGAAGGCCTATGAGGTATATGGCTTGTTGAGTTGTTAGAAATTGAAGAAGCAATTTGAAGAGTAGTTTGAGACGGGCTCCGTTCGCCCTAGCACATTCATTGCTACGTATGGACGACTTGTTGGATCAACTAAGAGAAGCAATTGTGTTTTTAAGATTTCGGTATACTTAGGATATCATCAGCTAAGGATGAGAGAGAGCAGCGTGGGCATAAGACAACATTCCATACCCGTTATGGACATTACGAGTTGTAGTGTTGTCATCTGAGTTGAGGAACGTCCTAGTAGTCGTTATAGGAGTTAATGAATAGTGTCTTCATCTACTTCCTTGATCAGTTGGTGACAGACCTTATTGATGACGTTTGGTGTACTCTCACAACGGAGAGGAACGTACCGGTTATTTGAGGACGGTTTTGTAGAATCTGAGGGATAAAAGCTAGTGTGCTATGCTCCCTAAATGTGAATTGAGATGCCAAAAGTAACCTTCAAGGTCATGTTGTTCTGCCAGCGGGATCATAGTTGATGTGACCAGGAGTGAGTATGATGCCTTGTGGATGATGCTGCTGAACATTAAGGGAATGCGTAGTTCTCGGCCCAGCCGATTGCTACCAACGCTTTGAGGAAGGATTCTATGTGATTGTGCATCCAATTACAAGTCTTCTGAGGAAGACCACCATAAGTGTGTGGTTGAAGTAGTATGTAGGAATTCTTAAGAGTAGAGGAAGCATTTGAACTCTGCTTCTATTCGGTGATAATCAGAAGATTTTGGGAATCACGTGACTACGGTGCTGAGAACGTATGAGGAGAACTGCCCGACTCATGATTTTGAGTTAGTAGTGGTAGTTCAAGTGTCCAGATTTGAAGGCAATATCGGTGTGATATTTCATGTTAGATTCCCACCGATCATAAGAGTTTGAAGCATATTTTTATGCAACATAAGCTGAATAACCGCCAACGTCGTTGACTGGAGTTGATCAAGGAGTTTGATCGTGAAGTTTGGTACCATTCTGGCAAGGAGAATGTGGTAACTGATACCTTGAACTAGAAGACGCCTCGAGAGAAGGCGATTGTTGGAATTGTTGTACAGCCTCGGTTGCAGAATGATCTAGCTTGGTTAGAGTTGGACCTACAACTGTTGATAAGGAAGTTAGTTTCATGTTTTAGGGATTCTACCTGATTTGTTGGATGAGGTCCAACAAAAGCAGGGGACTTGCCTGACCCTGAGGGAATTTGATGGAAGGATGTCTAATGGCGAGACACCACAGTTCTTTAACGGAGCAGAAGGAGTATGAGGTGCCGCAACTGCGTCTGTATAACCGCTTATGCGGAGTTGAGTGGAGAAGATTACAGTACACCCATAGTACACCTTCTTTAGTACATCCATGTACGAATAAGAGGTACCCTGAAGTAGTAGATCAGGTTAAAGTGTTACCGACCTGGAGATGAGCTCATCCACTACCAGTGCTATAGTGGAAGTGAGATGACTTTTCCAGTGGACTTGTAATGGGATTGAGACCCAGTAAGAGTTTTGGTGTTATCCAAATTATTAATAATAGATTTACGAAGACGACACGTTCCATCTCTACAGAGAGACGTGGCTAGTGAATGAAGTAACAAAGGAGTACACTAGACAGATGATGGGACTCCATAAGTGTACCGAGGACGATCTGTTTATCTCCCACTCGTTGAGTTCTTATACCACCACCGTTGTTATGCATCTATAGGGATGGCCCCTATGAGGCGTGGTGTATACATAGGTGTCATACACCTTTATGATGGGAGGAGCCTAGCAATACCAGTGGGATAGCGCCAGAACAGATTCAGGATGATATGGATCGAGTAACGCTGATCAAAGAGAGGATGTTGGCTGCACAGAGTCGCCAGAATTTGTATGCAGATAGGAGGCGTCGACCTCTAGAGTTCAGGGTAGGAGCTCATATCTGGTTGAGAGTAACTCTGGCGCGAGGCGTCAGACGTTATGGCATAAAGGGGAAGCTGAGTCTCCGATATGTCAGCCCTTTCGAGATACTGGATAGAGTTAGAAGAACAGTGCACAGATTGGCTTTGCCACCGAAGTTAGAGGGTGTTCACCCTATGTTTCATGTGTCTCAGCTGAGGGAGTACATACCAGACCTGAGGCACATTGTGAGTTATGATGATCTAGTGGTTGAGCCGGACCACACTTTTTAGAATAACCTTTTGCAGTTCTAGAAAGAGAGGTGTGAGATGCTTGCATTCGAAGGATATTCCTATGATGAGGATACAGTAGTCAAGACGAGGACCGGATGAGGCTACCTGTGAGACGGAGGATAGTATCCAAAGGAACTATCCAGAGTTCTATGCGGAGTTAGAGGCACCCGTAGGATCCACGAGTAGACTTAGTGCCTTCTTGGTGAGTGTTTGTATGTTATGTGCTTTTGTGATATGTTGTGTTTCCGTGCTAGTTGTGTGTGCATATGATATGTTAGATCCTGTTTGCTAGCACGATATAGGTATAGCTGGAGATGGTTCTTTCCTCCATGATATTGTAATATGTTTAGGATTAGCTGGAGATGGTTCTTTCCTCCATGCTATTATTGATGGACATAGTGTGAGTGAAGACGGTTTTCCTCCACATAGTTGTGTTATGAGTACGATTGGCTGGAGACGGCTTTCCTCCATGCCTTGTGACGTGGTTAGTAGTTGGCTAGAGATGATTTTTCCTCTATGCCTTTGGATAGCGTTACGATCTTGTTGCTTGAGTTAGTGATTCCTCCATGCTGATGTTTTGAGGTTATAGAGTGTTATAGGTTGATACCTTTGAACGGAGATGTGATACCTCCGATAGAGAGAGTATTTATACCTCGGCGTATGGGTCCGAGAGGATTTGGGAATTGTTCAAGTTTCGGGACGAAACTTTTTTTAAGGGGTGTGTGATGTAATAACTAGGATTTTCGAATTGTAATTAATGTTGTTAACTTAATTAGTGATAGTAATTGACATATAACTCGCGAAGATTGCGTAAGTGATGAGTATAAGTCACACCGTTATGTTCGTGGCATAATTTTGGGCTTATGGTGAAATTTTCACTTTTTCCCCCGGATAATTATTTTTACCCTCCGGTATTATTTGGAGCATTTGGGAGCTCCAATTAATAAAAATGCAGTTGAGAGAAATGATCAAGATATCGGACATGTACTAGATATGAAATAACATGGGAAGGCAAAACGGCCAAAAGAGTCGCTATTTCATTTCTTAACGGCTAAGAAAGACGGCTTAGGAATACACGTTTTCTGAGGCAATTGTGGAATAATTATCCCTAAAATATTCAAGATTTATTGTTCCAATTTCGAGGAGTTTGGAAAAGGGGGTTCAACCCGCCATTGGATCGGTTAAAGGATAATTATCGACTTTGCTAAAGGATAATTATCGACTTCACTATAAATAGCGGAAGATCGTTTATTAATTCATTTCCTTTCATGTTTCCTCGTAAAATCTCTAATTTCTCTCAAACTTCAAACTCAAATCTACTCTCCGTTTCTAATCCGATTTCAATTCCGCTTGACGTTCTGGATTCCTTTCTTCATTCTCTTCATATCGGTACCAAGTTTCTACATTTCCGAGCAGATAAAGACCTGTTCGAGCATATATGTCACCAGGACAGTTCCGTCGCTCAGATTCCGGTGAATTTGATGTTGTACATGCGTAGCCTGCGTCGTTGTGATTCCGAATCTTCTTTCAGATCGTCAATCGGGTTAGTAACGAATAAGTTATGAATTTATTCGTTTTCCGTACTGCGATTTGGCCTAAATCGACCTTAGGCTTTTCAAAATGGATAATTAGAAATTCCTTTATGATCATTATATTATTCTGGTGTTTATGGGTTGTTTGTTGATGAAATCCGATGATAGGTGGGTTTAGAAATGGCCTACGGGCAAAACGTTATTCTGGCGAAATTTAATTAATTAATTAAAGGTTAATTAATTAAATTAGGATTAAATTTGAGATGGAGGAATACTGATTAGATGCATGCTAGGTGTCAGAATGAGTTGAGGATCATGAGATGTTATGTTGAGGATATGCCTTAGGCATTTATGAATGTGTTGAGGATCTGAGGTTTAGATTTGAGATATAGGTTGGTTGTGGTTAGTGGGACGAGTCTCCTAACCTTTACAGTATGTGATTGTGTGTGCCTTGCTATTGCAGGCGTCGATTACTTCCCCAAGGGGAAGCTGTGACGTGGTACAGGTTACGAGTATATCAGGTAAGTCCATAGGACTTACTTAGCGTGCAGTTGTGGATTGTATGATTGTGATGGTTGTGTGTGTTCATATGATTGTGCATTAATAACCTAAACCGGACTAGGATGACCATTCATTACATTTATTTGGCCCAAGTGTATTATAACGGGCGGTAACCGCCGGTCTCCGCCTGCTGGTTAGGAGGAGGTGCCTTGAAGATGATCTCATAGGAGGGGACGAGTGAAGGTCACCCCCATGCAAAACTCCTGTGTTACGTTGGATGGGACGGGCTTCTTGAGGCTCCTCGTGTTACAAAAGAAGTTGAATTAGTAATGGAATAACGTAATGAAAGATAATAAATGAATGTGTGTGGCATTGCATGTTTGAGATGTTGATGTGTGGTTATGCTATTACCTTCATTCTTTTCATTGCTGTAGCTAACGGTTTCATACCGTGTTGTAGTGTTCTACAGGTTAGGAATATTGCAGAGTGAGGCAGATGGTGTGGCAAGCCGGACTTCCGTACATTAGGATGCGTGGGATGTGGGATCTTTTGTGGTTGTGGTTTATGTTGTTGTTTTGTACTCGGCTATGAGTTTGTAAACTCTTTTGATGTATCATACTCAGTTTTTATGTATTCGATTTTAATCTACCTGTGCCTTGTTGTAAGATCTAGTGAACTTGTTGTTAGGTTAGGGTCAGGATCCATTGTGAGATCCTAGCCCAATGTGACACTCCAAGTCCCGTGGATTTGGGGTGTTACACTAGAGGTCACTCACCTCTTCCGCTTCTAATAAAACTCCACGTATGCGCCTCGGATCCCACGATCCCATTGACTTCTTCAGAAGGGAAGAAAATGTCAAAACCATCCCGCAACTCGGTGGTTATGACCCACCAACTTATAAACTTCATATCTCCTCCACATACCTTGAAGGTATTACCGAACTATCACCTCGTTCTCATCCGATCTACTAGATATCCTCAAACCGTTATGTCTCTTAGGAGGCCGCCTCGAATGTCCCAACAGGCCTAGATAACTCTGTCTATCCTCTTTTCGTACATAACCGGTATCCTTGTTGTCCCATGTCAAGCTCGCTCATCTCATTTTTGAGAGTACCACAAGGCATCGTAAAATCTGACAATAAGAATCATTCGTGGAACTCACACATCATAACTGTCATAACAATCCTTAGGTTAGGGTCCACCTTGGAACCGCCTTGTAACACCCCAAATTCTGAGAACTCGGGGAGTTACTGGTTAGGACCTCACAATGGGTCCCGACCTTAGTTTGACAACAATTTAACTTGGATCTTACAACAAGGCACAAAAGTATTTAAAACATTTGAAAACTTTAAACAATATATATATATGAAGAATATGTATCAGCCTTACAAAGCAAAGGTACCAAAACGACACATAAGAAGAACAGAAGACATCCAGTCCCCAACTAAATAAGTATGTGGACCCGGCTGACCATTCCCTCCGGATCTCTCTACAACTGTTTTAACCTGCAAGACATCTACAAGCGGTATAAAACCGTTAGCTAACATTCTATGCATAAGTATAAAGGTAAAAGCACAAACACACAACACACACAATCAACATGCAACACTCAATCCCTTTATTATCTTTAATTAGGTGATAGGTTATTACCAATGATACTTATTTTGTGACACGAGGGATTCCCAAACCTCGCCCCTGTCCCCGTTTACCAACGCGGAATGGTACTAATGCATCTGACCGTCTACCAGACTGGGCTCGTCGCAGGGAACCTCCTAGAATCTCGCAAGAGCTAGGCAGATGATGTCACGACCCGTTATCATACACTTGGGTCAATTACGTAAATAATAAAGTCTGCCTAATTCAGTTTCGTTGTTTATCATAACTAACAAACACCACTCATACACATTACACTCATACAAGAAGCCAGCTAAGTAAGTCCGTGGACTTACCTGAATCAGATCTCGACTCTCTTAATCACAACTCAATCTGTAACCGTATAACTCGGTTGCCTGTCAAAGGAGGCAAGTGTGTCAGCACACTTTCTAGGTAATTAGAAGTCTAAGACTTCTAAGGAAATAGATCCTATTAGAACCGAATTTAATACAGTACCAATTTATGGTAAAATGACTATTTTACCCTTGGTCCCGGAACTTCCAAAAACTCGGAATATGTACTTAAATTATAATTGGAGGCTAACTAACCATATTCTACTCCCTAGGATGATTTTAGGTAACAACTAGAAAAACAACCCATTTTCTATTTCCCGAAAAGTCACTAAAGTCCAACTACAGCTTCAAATATAAAATTCGAATAATCTTATAAAAATTCCGAAATAATTCCCTAGATCATCTATGATATCCCATCTACTCATAGGAGAAAGAATTTTTAAAACTGTTAAAACATCGCATCTACAAAAATTTCTAAAGTTGGTTACAACACTTAATAAGTAGCACACTGTCTTAACTTTGAAAAATCATAACTCCCAAACTACTCGCTGGATTTATCCTAAATTTTGATATGTTACACTATAAAATCTTATCTCTAATATATCCAAAATTCAGCCGGAAAGGAGATCAAAATCCTATTTAAAACTATCTCACAAAACCGATTTTCAGCACAACAGAAAAACTACTTACGACTCAATCTTGGAAAAATCATAAATCCCAAACCACTCACTGGATGCCTCTCAAATTTTAATATGTTCTACAACAATATGTCAACTATATCATATCCAAAATTCAAGCCCAACGGAGATCAAGAGCTTATTCAAAACCATCTCACAAAACAGCATCACTTGCTGTTTTTCCCAACACTCAACACATATATAAAATCTGCATGAGGAGTCCACTTTGCAACTTCATAACTCTCAAACCGTAACTCCAATTCTTCCCAAATTTTAGTATGATCTACTATATACTACTGTCTACAACATAACCAAAATTCAGCAATAGAGGAGGTGTCTAACATACCAAAATATGGACTAGAAAATGCCTGCTTGTCACTTCTGGAAACCTCGGAAAACAGCATGAATCTTTACTGCTTCATCTATGATTGTTCTGAGTATGATAAGGAGACATAAAGGGTATCCATAAGGTATGAAAACGTGGAAGGAAGTGCCTGGACGAAAAGGGATATAAGCTTACTCGATTCTGACCCTCGAATGCACTAGGCTGCTGCTGAGCGGATCTGAGGGTGCAGGAGAGGGACTGGATACGTGATTGAAGCAGGGAAGGTCCCCCAGTGAGCTTTAACACAGCCAGCGGAAGAGGGTTTGTCTACATGGGAGGTGATCTAGGCGCTGCAGTATATAAACGAGTGGTCGATCAGAAGTAAGAAGCAAGGGAAGGTAATGAGAAGAGAGTAACCGGCACTCACCTAGGCCCAAGAGATTTGTACGTATGCAGAAGGTAGAAAGGTCCACACTCACCAATCACAGCGTGCAGGATCAAGGCGTGTCCACGTCTGCTGTATGAGAGGCAGAAGACTTGTCTGTTCGAGATGTGTGGGAAGGATGGTCCGCTGGGTAGTCTGCTGAGGTTTGTAAGTCGATACAGAAAAGAAGGAAGGAGTAGCTGACGTGAATCTTGACAGAGGACAGGCGAAACTGAAGAAGGAAAGAGATCAGCGAAGATCTCAACCGTTACATGAAGATGGGGAGAGAAAGGGCTGACGGTTCTTGCTTCATG
Organism: Fagopyrum homotropicum; assembly: GCA_033239125.1. Lineage (NCBI taxonomy): Eukaryota > Viridiplantae > Streptophyta > Magnoliopsida > Caryophyllales > Polygonaceae > Fagopyrum > Fagopyrum homotropicum. The sequence goes on from BSWB01000005.1 coordinate 71,010,250, forward strand.
GACATCACACGCTAAGAGGGAGTTGGGCTTCTTCTGGCTGTTGTACGGGCTGCAGCAAGGAATGGGCTGAAGAACAATGGCTGAACGTTACTGGGCTGTTGTGGGAGCTGACGGGCTGCTGCTGGCATGCTGGGCTGCTGCTCTCCCAAGGACCACGCTGGCAGGAGCAAGGTATGTGGGCTGAGGTAAGGTAAAGGTTGGGCTTTAAACAAGGTAAAAATAAGAGTGGGCTGTGGTTGTCAAAACTCGTCAAAAACTCGTCATGGCCTTGTCAAGCCCATGCATGGCCTTGTCACATATTTGTCATGGCCTCGTCATAACTCGTCATGGTCTCGTCACAGCTTTGTCATGATCTCGTCTAAAGTCGTCGTTAATGATTAATTATAAGAATTAGGGTTTGATATAATTCTATCATTTTATGTGAATTAGATTCTACATAAAATGATAAATAATTTTAAGAATTAGGATTTGATATAATTCTATCATTTTATGTGAATTAAATTCTACATAAAATGATAAATAATTATAGGAATTAGAGCTTGATATAATTTTATCATTTTATGTGAATTAGCTTCTACATAAAATGATAAAATTTGTGAAGAAAGACTTGCTAGATAGAATGGAAAACCGTCAACGGCTCAAAGTCCTATTTGATTCGGAATTAAACGGAAATAAAAATTCCGGATATTAGTACCCCCTTAAAGTAAGTTTCGTCCCGAAACTTAAAAGAAGACAACATAAAGACGAAGCTAAGTCTATACAAAAGAAATAAAGCGTTGGGAAAAAGTCATAATCGGTCAAGTCCTTAATTGTTTCGGAAATAGTCGGAAGAAAATTTTCCGGGTATTACATCAATTCCCCCTTAACAATAAGTTTCGTCCCGAAACTCAGGGTAAGACAATCCTGATCGGCCTTTAAGGCACCAAATGGGTGTGTCTGATCACTACACAAAAAGTCTCGTCGTTTCCTCATCTAAGTATCCCACACATCAAGGTTACCAAAAGAGCACATCACTGACTAAACAGTCAATCATGAAATAAACGAACAGTCAAACAATATCACATATACAAGATCAAGCCCTAACTCGTCACTCCCGAGGTTACAACTATCGCTACATAGGTCTTTGAAAGGTTACATCTCTTACTATCCCCCATATCTTAGGTAGCCTTATCAACTTTTCATAAAACCACTGAATCTTAAATCTTTTCAGGTACTTAGATCATAAGTGTCTCCTACCACGTTCTAGAGTGGTTACCGGATATATCACCGGTATCATCTTGCTCAACTGTCTAATCCTCTAATTTGATGACCTAACTCATGTCTGGTAGGTATCTCTCCAACTGAAATTCTCAAACTCAGTTCCCAAACTTCGTCTCCGTGGAAACTGAAGCTGCCCTCTCCAATAGGGTGAAGAATACTAGTCCATCAATCACTTCTAATCCGCTTAAAAACTTCAAATGGTTGTCTTACACAACTCACGTCCAGATCCTTTGATGACTTTACGGAAAATAATCTATTCAACTTTCTTCCCTTCGTTATGACCACTTGCTTACGGCCTTCTGAAGAGGTTCGGACTACCCACTCAGGCCAAAGGTCTTTGACATCCACCAACACTTACTAAGTTCCCCATGCTCTTCGTATCACGGCTCACATGGTTTTGTCTTCTAATATTACTCAGTCATCATGTTCCTCAGGTACGGAATTGTCACCCTTACCCTTTTCAGGTCTAATACTCAAGACAATTAAAAATCAAATCTAGTGGTTATCCTCTAATTTGATGACCTAACTCATGTCTGGTAGGTATCTCTCCAACTGAAATTCTCAAACTCAGTTCCCAAACTTCGTCTCCGTGGAAACTGAAGCTGCCCTCTCCAATAGGGTGAAGAATACTAGTCCATCAATCACTTCTAATCCGCTTAAAAACTTCAAATGGTTGTCTTACACAACTCACGTCCAGATCCTTTGATGACTTTACGGAAAATAATCTATTCAACTTTCTTCCCTTCGTTATGACCACTTGCTTACGGCCTTCTGAAGAGGTTCGGACTACCCACTCAGGCCAAAGGTCTTTGACATCCACCAACACTTACTAAGTTCCCCATGCTCTTCGTATCACGGCTCACATGGTTTTGTCTTCTAATATTACTCAGTCATCATGTTCCTCAGGTACGGAATTGTCACCCTTACCCTTTTCAGGTCTAATACTCAAGACAATTAAAAATCAAATCTAGTGGTTATCCTCTTTGTTCACTTGGCTTTATTATATTATTTATAGATCTCTAATATATCGTTTGCTCAAACTTAGGCTTCTCACACATTATCTAAGATCTTAAATGAAATAGAATAAGTCCGAAATGACGGTATTAGACACAAAGTGATCTCATATCACCGGTATTTGTTAATAACTACTCAATAAATGTTAACATATCATCAGCAGTGCGCTCTTTTATCCACCATTGTTACCAACCCTAACTCAAAACGCAACTAGGCTCTGTTCCGACATAACATTACACATAAAATCTACTCTGAGATTTTGCTTTCTTTAAGCACTGTTACTAGGTTGCAAGTATGCTCCTGTCGCTTCTCTTTCTTATGTATCTTCGACTTAGGATGGCAGTTACTCACTTGGAGCTTTCTAGTGCAGGACATGCACAATACTTTTATTACCTCATAAATTCTTTCCTAATCCATCCCGAAAACTCACTCTAGAGTATTCCATTGGTATGAAATTCCAAAACTACTTGTCTGGCAACCTGTAGCAAAGCAGTCACTCTTCACTCGGATCCATAATAGGGTATCAGTCTCCTTTTATTACCTCTACATGCACATAAGTTTCCGTACAACATTTTGAGTAACTCCACATAGCCTATCTCACGTTCCTTCCAACTAGAATGCATTTCACAAACTATCACCATCTTAAACTCGACACGACAACCCTCAACACCCTTGAGCTTCTTGCTCTGTGGGTTAGGACCCATCACGCTTCCGCTGCGCTACTCTGATTATTTTGTTGTTTCCCGTAATCATAAAGACGTGTTCTGTCAGTCCAAAATGATTAACCGGGTGAAGTACCAAGTACTTTCCTTACTTTGTCTTCTTGAAATACAATCCTGATTGGAAAACAACCATCTTCCATTTACTTTCTTAATTCTTTTTAACACGGATCCAAACTACTAGACTCGACCGGAGTTTGATCTTCACCAGCCAAGAAGTAACCTCTAACACGATTCTCTATACCCTTAGTTGTCTAAGAAGATTGTTGTTGCATACTTGAGGAAATCATTCCAGGCGTCGGTAAAACTACCCCCTAACTCCACAGTCGCAATTATCTTTTCTTAAAGGTATATAACTCGTCAATACCAAACAACACTTACACATCCTCAGCTGACATCGGTCAGTCTATAGTTGACTCATCTCAGTATCCCGAACTTACTCTTCTCATACCCCTTATGGTATTAAAATTCTTTGGTAAGCATCACCTACTCCATTAATCCTTTTATACTTCTTTAGTTCATCTTATCTTTCACTTTTCTGCTTCCTTTGGGACAACTCTCTTTCTCAACTCTCACTGTGCCATTCGCCTGACGTCAAAAGTCGTTCCTAATAAGCGACTTGTAGTTCCGATGACTTTTAATTACCTCCCAATTGTAGTCCCTTTACAAGGACCGTCTGTGTTGATGGCTTAGGTCCCATGATTATTCGGGTTACCCTGGACTCTCGAGTCTAGCAAGGCCGTTCTCCCATACACATTTCTTCACTGATGTTGGTGGTAATATCGCCTTCATGAAACTCCGTTGCCCCTGCTAAAGGCTTCCATTCTTTGGGTATTGGCGTCTCGATTTCTTTCAAACTTCTTATATCTGTGAGGAGGTAAAAACCTCCCAACACTTGTGGGGTCTGCCTTTCGGCTTTTACACTCAATTGTAGGTCTTCATTCCGTGCACCTTAGATTTTCATACCCGGATTGACACTTTGTCTCTTCTGGTTTCTTATGCCCATAATGGTCTATGGGGCATCCGTTCCGATTGTAATGTCCTTGATTCCGCAATCTTGGTTGTACTCAATTCTACTTGTCCCGCTCCAATATTATTATCACTACTCCGCACTCTTGTAGTCTCTTCCATAGTTCTTCTAATTCCGTCTCTCGGCCTCGTATGCCCGAGTTCTTTGTACGACCTTCTATTCCTTCTAGCTGAACTACCTCAGGGATTTCTTCCTCATCTGATTGTGCATGTGGTAAAAATTATCTTCACAACTTTACTTCCTTGCTCACTAGTTCTTTGGATAATTTGTAAGGATCACCAAGCAGCCTACCCGAGTACAATACTCAATTCATGGTCCGATTCCATTGCCTCGTGTTGGAGATTCTTCAAGTCCGCAGTTGATTTATCATGAGGCGATAATCGCTTCGTGATATCACGACTAAAGGATATAAAATATCCTTTAGGATACTACAAACTAAGCATACACATGATTATAACATATAATAAGAAACATCATAACAAGTCTATATACTAACTAACACACCTATCATTCTAAGTTGTAGAGATCCACGGAGAGCGATTGTAGTCCGACGTACTACTAACCCACAACCCGACTATGCTCGTGTAAGAAACATAAATCCGTTTTGAAAATTTTAGACCCCTTTCGGGTTCTAGTTATTTTATACAATCGGTCTTTCAGAAGATTTCAAGTGCCATTGTTGCCAACCCAGAGCTTTGATACCATATTGTAACACCCCAAATTCTGAGAACTCGGGGAGTTACTGGTTAGGACCTCACAATGGGTCCTGACCTTAGTTTGACAACAATTTAACTTGGATCTTACAACAAGGCACAAAAGTATTTAAAACATTTGAAACTTTAAACAATATATACATGAAGAATATGTATCAGCCTTACAAAGCAAAGGTACCAAAACGACACATAGAAGAACAGAAGACATCCCGTCCCCAACTAAATAGGTACGTGGACCCGGCTGACCATTCCCTCCGGATCTCTCTACAACTGTTTTAACCTGCAAGACATCTACAAGCGGTATAAAACCGTTAGCTAACATTCTATGCATAAGTATAAATGTAAAAGCACAAACACACAACATACATAATCAACATGCAACACTCAATCCCTTTATTATCTTTAATTAGGTGATAGGTTATTACTAATGATACTTATTTCGTGACACGAGGGATTCCCAAACCTCGCCCCTGTCCCCGTTTACCAACGCGGAATGGTACTAATGCATCTGACCGTCTACCGGACTGGGCTCGTCGCAGGGAACCTCCTAGAATCTCGCAAGAGCTAGGCAGATGATGTCACGACCCGTTATCATACACTTGGGTCAATTACGTAAATAATAAAGTCGGCCTAATCCAGTTTCGTTGTTTATCATAACTAACAAACACCACTCATACACATTACACTCATACAAGAAGCCAGCTAAGTATGTCCGTGGACTTACCTAAATCAGATCTCGACTCTCTTAATCACAACTCAATCTGTAACCGTATAACTCGGTTGCCTGTCAAAGGAGGCAAGTGTGTCAGCACACTTTCTAGGTAATTAGAAGTCTAAGACTTCTAAGGAAATAGATCCTATTAGAACCCAATTTAATACAGTACCAATTTATGGTAAAATGACTATTTTACCCTTGGTCCCGGAACTTCCAAAAACTCGGAATATGTACTTAAATTATAATTGGAGGCTAACTAACCATATTCTACTCCCTAGGATGATTTTAGGTAACAACTAGAAAAACTACCCATTTTCTATTTCCCGAAAAGTCACTAAAGTCCAACTACAGCTTCAAATATAAAATTCGAATAATCTTATAAAAATTCCGAATTAATTCCCTAGATCATCTATGATATTCGATCTACTCATAGGAGAAAGAATTTCTTAAAACTGTTAAAACATCGCTTCTACAAAAATTTTAAAGTTGGTTACAACACTTAATAAGTAGCACACTGTCTTAACTTTGAAAAATCATAACTCCCAAACTACTCGCTGGATTTATCCCAAATTTTGATATGTTTCACTATAAAATCTTATCTCTAATATATCCAAAATTCAGCCGCAAAGGAGATCAAAATCCTATTTAAAACTATCTCACAAAACCGAATTTCAGCACAACAGAAAAACTTCTTACGACTCAATCTTGGAAAAATCATAAATCCCAAACCACTCGCTGGATGCCTCTCAAATTTTAATATGTTCTACAACAATATGTCAAATATATCATATCCAAAATTCAAGCCCAACGAAGATCAAGAGCTTATTCAAAACCATCTCACGAAACAGCATCACTTGCTGTTTTCCCCAACACTCAGCACATATATAAAATCTTCATGAGGAGTCCACTTTGCAACATCATAACTCTCAAACCGTAACTCCAATTCTTCCCAAATTTTAGTATGATCTACTATATACTACTGACTACAACATATCCAAAATTCAGCAATAGAGGAGGTGTCTAATATACCAAAACATGGACTAGAAAATGCCTGCTTGTCACTTCTGGAAACCTCGGAAAACGGCATGAATCTATACTGCTTCATCTATGATTGTTCTGAGTATGATAAGGAGACATAAAGGGTATCCATAAGGTATGAAAACGCTGAAGGGAGTGCCTGGACGAAAAGGGTTATAAGCTTACTCGATTCTGACACTCGAATGCACTAGGCTGCTGCTGAGCGGATCTGAGGGTGCAGGAGAGGGAGTGGATGCGTGATTGAAGCAGGGAAGGTCCCCCAGTGAGCATTAACACAACCAGCGGAAGAGGGTTTGTCTACATGGGAGGTGATCTAGGCGCTGCAGTATATAAAGGAGTGGTCGATCAGAAGTAAGAAGCAAGGGAAGGTAAGGAGAAGAGAGTAACCGGCACTCACCTAGGCCCAAGAGATTTGTACGTATGCAGAAGGTCGAAAGGTCCACACTCACCAATCACAGCATCCAGGATCAAGGCGTGTCCACGTCTGTTGTACGAGAGGAAAAAGACAGGTCTGTTCGAGATGTGTGGGAAGGATGGTCTGTTGGGTAGTGTGCTGAGGTTTGTAAGTCGATACAGAAAAGAAGGAAGGAGTAGCTGACATGAATCTGGACAGAGGACAGGCGAAACTGAAGAAGGAAAGAGATCAACGAAGATCTCAGCCGTTACATGAAGATGGGGAGAGAAAGGGCTGACGGTTCTTGCTTCATGGACATCACACGCTAAGAGGGAGTTGGGCTTCTTCTGGCTGTTGTACGGGCTGCAGCAAGGAATGGGCTGAAGAACAATGGCTGAACGTTACTGGGCTGATGTGGGAGCTGACGGGCTGCTGCTGGCGTGCTGGGCTGCTGCTCTCCCAAGGACCACGCTGGCAGGAGCAAGGTATGGGGGTTGAGGTAAGGTAAAGGTTAGGCTTTAAACAAGGTAAAAATAAGAGTGGGTTGTGGTTGTCAAAACTCGTCAAAAACTCGTCATGGCCTTGTCAAGCCCATGCATGGCCTTGTCACAGATTTGTCATGGTCTCGTCATAACTCGTCATGGTCTCGTCACAACTTTGTCATGATCTCGTCTAAAGTCGTCGTTAATGATTAATTATAAGAATTACGGTTTGATATAATTCTATCATTTTATGTGAATTAGATTCTACATAAAATGTTAAATAATTTTAAGAATTAGGATTTGATATAATTCTATCATTTTATGCGAATTAAATTCTACATAAAATGATAAATAATTATAGGAATTAGAGCTTGATATAATTTTATCATTTTATGTGAATTAGCTTCTACATAAAATGATAAAATTTGTGAAGAAAGACTTGCTAGATAGAATGGAAAACCGTCAAAGTCCGATTTGATTCGGAATTAAACGGAAATGAAAATTCCGGATAATACACGGTTGACACAAGACAAATTGCGGGACTTCATCGTAACTCGATTTTAAAACCAATGGATACTCATCCGTGTAAAATCCAACTCATCAACCGCACTTGTGATCTCAAATGGCTTCACTACACTTGTAATAACCATATCGGCCTTAAACGCCGCCTTACGAAGGTCCTTCCTTCTCACCACCCAAATCTTGTGACATCCCGACTCCAAGTCGATCTAGTCAAACTTCGTAACCACACCCACTAGTCTCAACGAGCCATCCAATACAAAGAAGTTGCCCTTACTTGTCGTTCACCATACATATCTCTTGGAAATCGAATTACAACTTCCCGACTCATACATTTCCTCCCAACTCTTATCGGGAAGCCTTGAAGGGAAGACCGGAAGAAATTCCCCATTCCAAACCACTGAAAATTCTAACTCAAGAATTCTCAAGCACTATCACCTTAAGCTTAAAGCCTACAACGTTAGTGTAGCTTTGGACGCTCGTTTCACATCGTAGCCCCTCCATGGATCCTTTGGAGGAGTCTAACCACTTCGACTCATTTCTTGTTCACGACAACTTATCATTCGTTCCATAAGGACGAAATACCATGCATCTCCTTCCTATATCTTCCCATTTGCTCAAAGCAACTGGAGAACTTCACTTTCCTCCGGATCCAACTAGGTCCTTATGTGCTTACACCCTTAAGGTTCTAATCCGTGCCATTCCTCCATATGCCAGAAACTCGAGACCTATAAAGGTCGCAAAAGGGTCATTACCATACCTCTCTGGGAGGCCTATTACCATCACTTTCTTAAACCATTCAACGTTATATTGCTCAAGACAATCACGCTTCTGTTGATGTTTCCGCTTGAGGGGTTATACCTCCCGTCTACAACTTCTCAATAGGTAACCCGCACTTTATGCGTTATCGGTCGTCACCGATAAGATTTTGGTTTACCTTCTCTAAGGTCAACAACTTACCAATCCTATATACTTATGTCACTATTCTCATGAAGCCTATCCTCCTTGGGGTACTCTATCTCAACTCCGTTAGCTCCTTCTACGTTCCGTACTTCCTTCCTTTTCCATAACGTAACCAAACTAACCATACTCTTCTAGGCCTCACGTTCCGTATAAATCGTGTTCAAAAAGCTCCAACATTATTCCACAACTACTCGCGTATCACTTGGGTGTCGTCTTAAGTCTTTTCATAACTAAAGCTCCTTGTTGCATCACCCCTCTTCTCGAAATTACGTCTACTCACACTTCTATCTCCTTGGCGTTTCTTAGTCTTATTATTATAACGGAAGTCGGTTAACTCCACGTGAATCCTTGCCATACCATTATTCTCATAACCCTCATAATTTTGACTATTCACTTAACGGTACCATGTTAGCTTAACTTACGGTATCTTACATCTTTCACACCGGGTTTGATCACTCTTAACATCTTGACTCCAAAGCTTAGGAGCGTCTAAGAGAAGCTTTACTTCTCGTAATGGAACACCGTCTCTAACCTTGTGGGGATGAACCCGTCTCCTCCTCGATTCGCATCTTTAGTTGTCCCTGTGTCTTCTTGAAGAACTTATATATGTTATCTCTATTGGTCTCATCATCTTTCCATTCGTGACTTTGTTGTAACCACTTCCACATCTTCATGTTACTCCTTTTTCTTGTACGATCTTCGTTCTAATTCTCTTAAGTTGTCTCGTGGCGTTATTTTACTTGGTTTTCCTTTATTTACGTCATCTCCAATCCTCATCTTCGACATCCTTTAAAAGGAATTCGAGAACTCCATGGTGTTTGTTAGCACGAAATGCCCAACTCGATACTTGAGCATCCTCATCCACATATGAACGCTATCCCAAGCCACATCATCGTCTTGAAGATGATGATCTCATATCATCATCTTAGCTCAAAGGTCCCATCACTCCATATACTAATATATATAAGAATACGTATACATAACTATATAAGTCCTATGTCCATACCACTACAATTATAACACATCCAACATTACATCAACAATATAAGGTCCTAAAACATATAACCGTCCACATAAATAACTATACACACATATTCAGTTCATCATGCAACTTACAATCACATATACTATACATATCTACACATATACATTTATATATATCAAAATCCATAAACTACGTCGCCGAGGTCCGCGGAAGGAGTGGTGGTCCCGTACATTCTAACCAAAACCCGACTCATGCATATGATTTTGAAAACGAAAGGTCAGAACCCGTGGGGGTCCTGTTTATTCCTCATGCGGCCATTAGAAGATTGCGAGTGCCATTGTTGTCAACCTGACTCTGATACCACTTTGTAACACCCCAAATCTGCGGGACTCGGGATGCTACGGGCGAGACCTCACAATGGGTCCCGACCCTTAGCCTGACAACAATTTCACCAGATCTTTCCAACATGGCACAAATAAAGGCAAATACTTAAAGCATTTTACAATGTATGCGAGAGAAACTAAAAGAGAAGGTACAACGTGGAAACTCAGCCGAGTCCTCAAAACGACACAACTCCAAACATAACCCAATACCGTACAACATAAGACCACAACCCACAACAAGAAAGACATAACATCCCTGACCTATAATGTACGGAGACCCCGGCTGCCCACTCCTCCACCTCACTCGGAGGCTTCCCTATCCTGCAAGGCAACTACATAACGGTTTAAAACCGTTAGCTCATATTCTAGGCATTAGAATCAATGGGAAAGGCACAAACACACGGAAATCATCATAAGCACACAACATACTCAAAAGCACACCAATCCGGTATACTATCTTTATTATTATTAAGTCGTACCCCGTTCTAATTCAACTTAGTTTTGTGACACGAGACCACCGTGGTCCCGCGTCGGTCCCTACTTACCGGCATGGAACGTACGGATGCCTCCGACCGTCTAACCAGCACGGTCTAGTCGTTGAGAACCTCCTAGACTCTCGCAAGAGCTAGGCAGATGATGTCACCGCCTGTTATTATACACTTGGGCCAATATAATATAAGGTCAGTGGTCCTATTACCATTTTAGTTGTTTATAACATAAACAATAACATACACAAACACCACTAAACACACATCAATGCTAATACCTAAAATACGAGCTATGTAAGTCCGGAGACTTACCTCGTCACCACACTCACTCACTACACTCTAGCTTCCCTTGGGAAGGAATCCACAACCTTCTCACAAGAAGGTATGTATCAACATATGCTCACACTCAAGAAGTCTTAGACTTCACTCTTGTGATCTAAGCAAGATCACCTAACACTCATGCTAGGAAATGCATCCTAGGATCCAAGATACTCACCACACTCTCATCACAAGATAACAACTCAAAACATCTTATAACCTCACATGAACATAACCTCAGCCAAGAAGAAACAAGCTAGCCTAGAAGGTCCTTCATGCTCAACATACTCCAAACCATCAACTACATCGAGCCTTAAGGGCTCCTAGGTTCTCAACCACTAGGTGGTATTTATAACTACCCTAGGTCCATCCTAGGCATGATACTAACATGAAACAACCTCACAACTAAGGAAGGGACGAAGAAGAAGGGAGAAGAAGAGCCTAATGTTGAAGAAACGCAACCGCGGGAACAAAAGGTGCTTGGTTGAGGTGAAGTAGCCATTGTAAGATCTTTTATCTTCTCTCTTCTACTTCTTCTCTTTGATGCATGTTTAGAATCTTCATTTCGTGATCTTCTCTGCTTTGGAAATGCCGTTGAAGATCTTTGTTTGTTGAAGATCCTAGATCTTCTCACATGGATATGCCGCTGAAGATTTCCCTTAGATTCGAGATCTTCTTGTGTGGAATCAATTTGGAAGATCTTCCTTTATCTTCTTGCGTCTTCGGGTGAGATCTTTGTGAGATCTTTTTGTTATGCCGAGATCTTGTCTTGGAAACCGTTTGAAGATCTTCTTGTTGGATGGCCGAGATCTTCTCCTTGAGAATCTTCTCAAATATTCTTGTTATCCTTTGGTACAGATCTTCTCTTTGGTTGTTAAGATATTTGAATCTTGTAGTGAAGCCATTAGCTGAAACCTTCTTTGTAATGCTCTTCAAGACCTACGCATTTTTCCTTTGTAAGACTTTTGAAGGTCTCCGTGCTTTTCCATTGTAATGTGTTTCAAGGCTTGCGTTCTTCCTTTGAAATGCTTTTCAAGGCCAACACACTTTTGTACAAACACAAACCAAACCATGCAATCTAGAAATACAATCGATATTTGTTTGTTTATAAAACCACATATAAATGTTTAGTCTTCCATCATTCACATAAAACAATCCATAATGAAGGTGGAGTTATCAATCTCCCCCTTGATGGATGAGAAAACAAATATCATATCTGCATTCAATGTTAGATATATGCATGCAACAATTATATCGAAAATGCAGAATGTAGTAATGTCGGATCAAGACACATTTAATTTCTGCCCCTTTGTCTTTCAACAAGGTGGAGTTATCAATCTCGGGCATCCTACAGGAATCTCGGCCGAGATATCCACCCGAGATTTGTCCTTTGACACGCGTTTAAAGATCTGGCCGAAGATCTTTTAAATTTGGCAACTATGTTTTTTATATTTGTTGCCTTAAAAGTTCTCAAACAATCTTTAAGGAAATGTTAGTTTTTGATCCTATCTTTGAGATTATTTTATAGCTTTGCTAGAATATCTTCAAAAGATATCTTTCTTAGTTTGCATAGAAGATCTCCCTATATAAATAGCCTTAGAGGAGAGACTATTAGGCAAATTTGATTTGATTTGATTTGATTAATTTACACATATTGTGTGAATTCGCAGATTCACTTAAGAAGTTTGTGTTTTACTAAATCCTATTCAATCAAAGAGAGAGCCTTGATTGAATCATTGTGAATTCGCAGATTCACTTAAGGCTTGTGTAAGGTTAAAGAAGTTAGAGTTAAGGTAAGCTCTTCGTTAAGGGGTTTTTGCACATCATTGGTCAAGGTTCTTTGCGGGAATATCTTGGTTCATATCTTCCTATACTTATCATATTTTATTCCATTATTGATCTTCTTATCTTTCCATATCATTCATCATTTCGAAATCTGACTTTCCAAAAATCTCGGTCTGTTCTTACCGAAATCTCGCTCGGGATTTTCATTATCCCTCCGAGATTTGCTTATGTCGAATACTTTTAATCTAGATCGGGAACAAAATAACCGGTCTCAAATCTTCTAGTATCAACATCTCTTGCATAATCAGAATCAGAGTACCTTGTGAGCACTACATATCATTCCTAAAAACAAGTCCAATGTCTAATGTACCTGTAAGGTACCAAAATATCCTCTTCATAACTTGCTAGTGCTCTTTTCCGGGTTGCTCCATGAACGTGTTCACACACTAACAACTTGTGCAAGATCTAGTCTTGTACAGACCATAACATACAATTAACTCCCTACTACACTAGCATATGGGAATCACGACATATACTCCTTCTCCTCATCTATTTAAGGTGAAAACAGAGTGGTAAGATGAATATTAACAACACTAGATGTATCAATAGGTTTGGCTGATGACCTTCCGAACCTTGGCAACACATTTTCAATGTAGCTTTTTGTGATAAGAAAACCTTTTTATCACTCTTATCTCTAAGAATTTCCATTCCTAGAATTTTTTGAGCTTCTCCAAGATCCTTCATCTCAAACTCAAAACATAGGAGACCCTTTATGTTTTGAATGTCATACTTGTTATTTATAGCTATTAGCATATTAACTACATACCGTACCAAATTGGTGAGGGAATCATCCTTCAACTTGTTGTGGTACACACAACAATCATAAGCACTCATGTTGAAACCAATCTCTATCATATAGTTGTCAAATCTCTTGTACCACTGCCTCGGAGACTGCTTCAGTTAATATAAAGATTTCTTCAACTTGCATTCATAGTTTTATTTCCTTAGGTGCTTGGTAACCATCTAGTTGAGTCATGCATATTTCTTCTTCTAACTCTCCATCTATAAAAAGTCGTCTTTACATCAAGTTGTTCGAGCTCTAGATCGTGGTGTGCGACTACTTCTAGTAACACTTTGATGGAGGTATTCCTGACTACCGACGAGAAAATCTCATTGTAATCCACTCCCTCTCTCTGATAAAAACCTCTTGCAACAACTCAAGCCTTATACTTGGCCCCTTCAGTAGGCGACATCCGCCCTTCTTCTTGAAAACCCATTTGCGGGTAATAACCTTTCTCTCTTTAGGCGGTATGACTAACTCCCAAGTCTGATTCTTATGATGTGACTCCATCTCATCTCCCATTATTGTAAACCACTATGCAGCTTTAGACCAGATACATCTTCTCTATAGGTGGATGGTTCATGAATATCCACCTCTTCAGCAACCTGTAGAGTATAACCAACCATATCTCAAAACTATAACTTTGTGGAGGTCTTACTCCAACTCTACTTGAGCTTCCCGTAACTAAGCTTTGGTAAATAGCTTTTGGTGGTTGATTTATGATGTTACAGATTCGGGTAGATCAACTTCTAAATGTGGGTATTCTCTTCTTCTTGAGGAAGAAATTGAATCTCTACTTGTTTATCAACACTGCTACTCCCCCATCATTCAACTGGCTTCATTGTAGAGTTAAGCATAAAACTCTCATCAAAGAAGACACTTCTACACAAAATAAATCTTTTCTCGGATGGAGATCAAACTTTGTATCCCTTGACACCATCTCCGTAGCCTATAATCATTCCTTTCTTTGCCTGAGACTCTAGTTTACCCTCACTAACATGATATTAAATTTATATCTAAAAACCAGAAGATCAGAATAGTCAACAAACTTACCAAACAACACCTCATAAGATTTTGCAATTTATGCTAGTGTGAGGTCCACGGTTTATCAAGTAACATGCCGTAGTCATTGTTGTTGCCCAAAATCTTGTATCTAGTTTTGCATTAGAGAGCGTGCACCTCGCTCTTTCAAGTAGAGTATGATTTATCCTCTCATCCACACCGTTCTGTTATGGTGTATGTATGATTGTATGATGATGAGCAATTCCACCATCCTTGTAAAACTGATCAAACTCAAACGAGAAAAACTTTAGACCATTATCCGTTCACAATCTTTTGATCTTCTTCCCTCTTTGATTCTCCATTGTTTTCCACTCTTTGAAGTTCTTGAAAGCTTCTATTTGTGTTTCATGAAAAACAACCAAGTCATTATTGAATAATCATCAATGATTATCAATAAATACCTTTGACCTCCTAAAGACTCAATGCTAGATGGACCCCAACAATCCGAATGGATGTAATCAAATGTGTCTTTGTCTTGTGAATACCCTTTAGAAACTTATCGCGGTGCATCTTCCCCAAGGACAGAATGCTCACATAATTCAAGGCTCGTGATCTTGTCACCACCAAGAAGATGTTCCTTTGCTAGAATTTGTATCCCTCTTTCACATATATATCCAAGTCTCATATTCCATAACTTAGTCATATCATCCTTGTGAACCTTTCAAAATACAACGGAAACAGACCCAAAAATAGTATAACCTTGCCGGAAATATAAAGTGTCCCTTTTGACACCTTTTAGAATAACATCAGAACTCTTACAGACATTTAGAATCCCACCTTCACCTTTGAAACAAGACCCCTTACAATCCAACGTATTCAGGGATATCAAATTCTTAGAATAAGTGGAACATGTTTGACCTCGTTCAATGTAAAAAATCTACCTTCATGTGTCTTGATTTTAATCAAGCTAATTCCATCCGCCTTGCAGACAAAACATTTGGCCATGAAAACTGTAAGATCCATGTTTCATTCGTGACCCCGCACCCGCGCCTTGGCTTGGCCGTAGGTGCAGCACCGTGGTCGCGGCAAAGCAGAGGACGGCCTTCTTTACCGTCATGCTTTCCGCTTTCTTTCCTCTTAAGTCTTCATCTCTTCCTTCTGACGAGGGTTTACACACTCTCTCTCTAGATTTGTTTCTTCTCTTCTCTTCCTCGCTTTCTTCTCTTCCTTCTTCTTCTTGGTTTCTCCTTGATCTTCTTCAAGTTTAGAAGTGGACATGATGATGACGATGATTTGTTGATGTTTATGGTGGATGTTAAGAATCTACAGTAGGAGTTCTTCATCAGGCTTGGATAGTGAAGTGGTGAACCTTACCTCTCCTCTTCTCCTTGTTCCACTTTTTCCCTTCCTTTCCTTTATGGATCCAACAAGATTGTTCTTGTTGTGATATAATTATGGATGTTTGATATGATACATATATGCATATGGTTGATGGGAAAAGGTTGTCTGGATTGCTCCCAGGTGAGGAGTGTTGATTTGACGAGGAGATCTGTCGAAGAGCACTCGGTGTTGTGTTCTGTTGAAAATTCCGCTTCTGCGCCTTGCCATCACCGCCACCGCAACTAGAGTTGTGTTACCGCCCCAACAACTTCTCCTTCTCGCTGTCGTGGCGTCCAGGCTTGTCACCGCCCCCGCACCCCTTTATTCCTGCGGGTGAGCCTTCTTCCAGGACATACCAAGTATTGGTATGCTTGTTTCCTTCTCTTGTGTTTATGGTTTGGTTTGAGAGCATGCTAGGTTAGTATGTGATGAGTTTGATGATATCATAAGGATGTATGCCCTGATAAGGCTTTTGAGGTTTGATATGATACTCAAGGTTATTGCGATGTTTATGATCCGTATGGATCCTTTAGGTCTAGAAGTGATCCTTATAGTTCGATGATGTGAGGATTGATATATTTATATTCCTTATTATCAAGCAGTGTTCATTCCTACAGGAATTGGATAGTTTATCATGGTTGAGATTGTATTGTGATTAAGGTAAGCCCGTAGGACTTACTTAGTTGCATTCCTATATTGGATGTATGCATGAGTGGTGATTGTTATGTGCTTTATAGCATGCAATATTGATTATTACCGACATATGATTGACCCCCTTGAAGCGGACGGTGATAACCTTTCTCATTTCTCTTTAGGGAATCTGAGAGGTTCTTTGAGGTCAGGCCAAAACTGGTGTAAGAGGACGGTGTTGCACCACTCTAAATGTGTACAGGAGGTACTCTGAACTACTCTAGATGACTATAGTACCCAGAGGCGAGAATGATATACTTGTGTCACAACCATGAATACGGTTTTGAGTGTACAATGTTATAAAGATAATTAAACGGGGAATATGTGATAGCATGCTTGATGTTTATTATGATTTTGATGTGTGTATGAGCTTATGCATGATCTTATATATAAATTGTTAGTTAACGGTTTCATACCGTGTTGTAGATGCTTTGTAGGATATGAGGACTACACAGTGATTTGGGGGAGTGATCAACCGAGGACTTTTGTATATCTAGGATGTTATGGATTTTTGGGATATGTTTATATACAATGATGTTGTTTTACACTCGGATGTAGGGTTTTGTATGTATTATGATATATGATATTTCAGTTTTATAAAGGTTTTTTTTATATTTATTTGTGCATTGTTGTAAGATCCAGTGAACTTGTTGTTAGGCTAGGGTAAGGACCCATTGTGAGGTCCTAGCCCCGTAGCACTCCTAGTCATATGGATTCGGGGTGTTACACACATGGTATCAGAGCCTTAGGTTGACAACAATGACACTTGCAATCTTCTTTAAAGGCCGAATAGATAAGTAAATAGAACCCAAAAGGGGTTTGAGTTTTCAAAAGAAGTTTTAGTTTTAAACCCTGTTCACAATCGATTGGGATAGAATATACGGGAAGCCAAGACTCCTTCCATGGCTCTCAACAGTTTAGTTATATATATATATATACACTAGATTGCGTGTGTGTTTTTGGACTTGACTATTATTAATATATGTACATACGATATTAGTTATCCTTATACATTAGATTTGTGTATACTATAGATGGCTCGGACTAGAGCAACATTTGCAGTAGGACGAGCTAGAGGTAGACTGCTCTTCCTCCGGTATTCATAGTTCAGGGACAGGTTGCCATTGTTGATCCGCCTGTAGCGGAGGATAGACTCGAGAAGGTTGTTGAGAGTATCGTTCCCGAGGTTGGGAACGGGATGGCAACGAGACAAAGATCCCAGGCAGTACAATCAGATGACTCAGATCACGTCTCGATAAGGGAACTTGAGTTTTGAGTGTACATTCGTCGAGTAGAGGAGGCTACCAAGGCAGGTAGACGTGCTCCGGATTTACCAACACATATGGGATCATATGAGATGTCCCAAAGAACTACTCAGGTGCCATTCATACCGGCACGAGTTGTTGAGGTTGCTAGAGCTCAAGAGGAGCCGAGAGCACCGCGACCGGATTCCTGGTTGAAGACTTTTCACCAGATTAGAGTACCCCCTTTCGTTGGAAAAGTGGGCTTAGAGGTTGAGTTATGGATCGGGCATGTAGGCTCAGCCCTTGAGTCTATTAGATGCCCAAAGGATAGACGGATAAAATTAGTGCATACTCTATTCTGTGATTTAGCCCAACATTGGTGGAGGACCATGTGGAGTCGGGTCACTAGCTATGACCAGATGAGGAGTTTGATTAGAGAGCGTTGCTGCCCCTGCCTCACTGAGGAGGGAGAAACTTGTAGGATTTTATGGAGGCTAGTTACGAGGACGTTCCTATATCCGAGGCGATCAGAAGTTTCCAGGAGGAGCTGGCGTTACTAGGTCCAGCTGCACCTCTAGAGGACCAGCATGCGTATCTGTTCTCATGCAGACTGAGGGAGAGTACCCGTGCCTACATGGCGGGTTTCCACTATGATTCCCTCATATATTATCCGGATAGAGCCTCGGCTTATGAGCAAGAGTGACCTGGACATATGAGGGTTTCTAAAACCGGAGGGTTTGAGAAGAGACAAAAGACTGGTCAGACTAGTGGTAGTGCCTCAAGTTCTGTGTGGAGATAGTGGCGCCAGAGTTACTCTCCACCACACATGTTGCGTATAGAGGACAACAGTGCTTCAACTGCAGTGCTGTTGGACATATGCAACCTGAGTGTCCGCGACCGGCCATGACTTGCTTCTTGATAGCATGAAATATGACTATATTTTAGGCACTTGTTTTGATTGTTTTTTTCTAGATGTGTACATGGATATGAGTTTGAAGCATTTATGAGCACATTCACCTATTTTGTCGATATAGAGATCTACACAAGCTTTGTTATCTTGATAGGTGAATAAGGGCTTGAATTGGAGCATATATGAAGGCAATGGAGTATTAGATCATGGTAGATGTCAAGGAGATGCTTTGGAGAAGCTAAGGAAGGAGCATGATTTGAGAACTTTACAAAACAAAGGCTTTCACAAAGGCTTTTGAGTTCCACGACCTAAAGCACGACCGTGGTTATGCATTGAGTTCGTGGAAGGTGATTTTGAAGAGCAACAGAAAGTTCCACGCCCTAAACCACGACTATGGTTTATTACACTAGACCGTGATTTCCATGACGTTATGACATGTCATATTTGTCACGTCAGCAATAGTTATTGGGCTTTCTCGTAACCCTATTTTTTCCCTATAAGAAGGCTGAAGACGGGAGAAAATGGAGAGGGTCGCATACGCTTGCATTTACGGCAGTTTATTCCCGAAGAGAGAGATTTTTAATTTGGGAAGATTCTGAAAAATACGCTATTTGAAGATTTTGTACTTCGAGATTTTTTTAGGGATTACATTTGGAGGCGGATTGACACCCCGTTCTTCTTTGTTCCATAAGATTCTGAAAAAGAGTTGGATGAACCTCGAACTCAACTCCTTTTGAGCGAGAAGGCTCGCTTGGAGGAAAAGGAACGCAATCAGTTTCAAATAGATCAGCTTCGAGCAATGATTCTAGACATGAAACTAGAGAGGAATGATGCTAAGAAGAAGAAGAAGAAAGCTAACAAATCTATTGCAAAATCATCCGACGATGATGACATGTCGGACCTAGAGGATATTGCACCAATAATCCATCCAGTTCGTGACAATCCTAGACCAAATGTTGATCCAAGCATTCCCGCTAGTGATGTGAGAGCCGCTGATGGAGGGGATGAACCACGAACCCTTGGACAACTGATGGATCCAATTCAGCAACCACGCCGTTTAGGTGTGAATTTTGGAGGTGAAGACGTCCAGGATTTCGGGTTTAGCCCGCAAGTTATTACCATGGTTCGCCAAAGCCAATTTGGTGGAACAAATGCTGAATCTCCACACCTACACTTACAAAATTTCGAGATTCTTATGGAGACATTGAAGCCGAAGAGGGTTGTCAACAACTACTACAAGATAAAACCATTCTTCTTCTCTTTGAAGGACAAGACTTTGTCTTGGTATCAAGCTCTTCCGACTGGAAGACTTAACACATGGGAGGATTTATATCCGGAGTTCCTCACCAACATTTGTCCGCCATCCCAGACGGCGGAGTTGAGAGGTAAGATTAATGCTTTTTCTATGAAACCTAACGAAAGTTTGTTTCAATCTTGGGAAAGGTTTCAGGATCTTCTATTGGATTGCCCACACCATGACATTTCAAAGCTGGAATTGTTGGAGATCTACTACAAAGGATTGGATATAGAGACACAATTCAAACTCCAATCTCTATCTTGTGGTACATTCATGGACATGAGAGAAGATGATGCTTGGGACTTCATTGAGAAGTAAGCCCAAGTGATTGAGAAGTATTCCCATCAAAAAGTGGATCCTAGCAATCGGAACCAAGGAGATCCGGGAGTTAAGTTGACTCAAGCTGCACAAACTCAAATATTTTCCCTCAACAATGAGATCAAAGAGTTGAAGGAAGTCATAAGAGCTGGCCTTCAAAAGACGAAGGAGCAAGAAGCTGGCTACCTAGAAAGGGATAACAACCATGGCAATAGGAACAACTACCGGAACAATAACTGGAACAACAACAAAAATAGGAACTCCAACAACAACAATTGGAGATCCAACCAACAAAACTCCGGTAATTCCTATTTGCAAAATGATAATTCACTAACACCTCCATCTTCTTCTACTCCTTTGAAAAGCCAAGGTCAAACATCGAATGGCTCGGGCAAGCCGGAGAAGGATAAGCATGATGCTATGATGGAGACAATCTTAGGAAAGCTCCAAGGACTAGAGAATCACATCACTTCGGTTGATAAGGCACAAAAAGCATTAGATAACCAAGTGTTCAGCAATGCCGAAGAAGTTCCTAGAGATCAAGGGAAGCTTCCCAGAAAGACGGAGGACAACCCGAAAGGAAGGGTGATGGCGATTACTACTAGGAGTGGTGTAGCCACCACTGATCCGCAGCCTAAGTTTGTACAAGTCCCCGTTGAGAAAGGAAAAGATAAGGAGAGGGAGAAGGAAGATGTCTATGTTCCTCCTCCATCTTACAAACCTCCTCCACCGTTCCCGCAATCTAGAGCAAGAGCGCGTCTAGACAAGCAATTCGGTAAGTTCATTGATCTAATGAGCAAACTGCATATTAACATACCTTTTATTGATGCAATTGTAGGTATGTCCGCGTACGGGAAGTTCTTAAAAGAGATCCTCTCTAACAAGAGGAAGCTGGAAGACTTTGGAGAAGTTAAGATGAGTTTGGAATCTTCGGAGCTCATCAAATCAATGAAGGAGAAGATGCCCCCAAAGCTGAGGGATCCGGGGTCATTTTGTATTCCGATAGGAGTTGGTGAAGTCACATATGACGCTCTTTTTGACTTAGGAGCAAGCGTAAGCATCATCCCGCTTTCTTTGTGTGGGAAGATCGGTTTAGGTGAACCTAAACCGGTGAAGATGACGTTGTACATGGCGGATCGGTCCATAACTCAACCCGTAGGTATCATTGAAGACGTCCCAGTCAAGCTCGGTAAGTTCTATATTCCTATAGATTTTGTTGTGCTTGACATTCCTGTAAATTGTCCGGTCCCGGTCATACTCGGGAGACCATTTATTGCAACCTCCGGTTGTATGGTGGATTACAAGAACGCTAGATTAGCCTTCGATATAGGAGAAGAGAAGGTTGAATTTGTTCTCTCAACCTTGGTGAAAGAACCCGCACTTGGAGAGGATATGTTCAACATCTACGACGAAGAGGCGTCTAGAGAGGAAGTAAGTTCGATCTTGTTTAAAGATCAATTGAAAAAGGTCATAACCATGAGCATCATGGAAAAGGGAGAAGAAGAGGATTGCAATACTGAGATTGAAGCTTTGGAGGAGCTAAAAGAGGTACAAGATGAAGAGTTCGAGAAATTCTATGATGGCTCGGAAAACAGAAGAAACCACGGCCAGTCGTGCTATTCCACGGCCATGGTTCCACAAATTCAACCCGTAGAGTATTATTTCAAGAACATCAGAGACTTCCACGCCCTAAACCACGACCGTGGAAGTAACAGGTGTGCCGTGGTTTTGAGAAATTCTGAGAATAATTCCGTCTTTCCTACAACCACTCTTTAGTCTTCTTCCACTACTTCCACATCCTTAGAGACTTCTAAGGAAGCTTCGAGCACACCTCAAGACACATCAAAGGCATCAATAGGTTTGGAATTGAAGCCACTTCCCACACATCTTCGGTATGCTTTTCTTGGAACTAATTCTACCTTTCCCGTTATTGTTAGTTCCGATTTAAAGGAAGATGAACATGAGAAACTTATGGATGTTTTGAGGAAACATAGGAAAGCTGTAGGCTATGCCGAGGAGGATTACAAGCCTTCATGACAACCTCAAAGATGGTTAAACCCGGTCATGAAAGAGGTAGTGAAGAAGGAAATCCTTAAGTTACTTGACGCAAGTATCATCTGTCCTATCTCCGATAGCAAGTGGGTGAGCCCTGTTTAAGTCGTTCCCAAGAAGGGAGGAATGACAGTTGTGACCAACAAGAACAACGAACTCATTCCAACGAGAACCATGACGGGTTGGAGGATGTGCATTGACTACCGCAAGCTGAATAATGCAACTAGGAAGGATCACTTCCCACTACCATTCATAGATCAAATGCTATAAAAGTTAGCACAACACTCCTACTTCTGTTACCTTGACGGTTACAGTGGTTTCTTTCAGATTCCGATTCACCCGGACGATCAAGAGAAGACCATATTCACGTGCCCATGGGGTATGTTTGCTTATAGGAGGATGCCATTCGGACTTTGTAACGCTCCAGCCACCTTTCAAAGGTGTGTGATGGCCATCTTCTCGGAATATATTGAGGAAATCATGGAGGTTTTTATGGACGATTTTTCAGTTTATGGTTCCTCATTTGACAATTTTCTTGCTAACCTTTCTCTTGTTTTGCAAAGATGTGAAGACACTAACCTTGTTCTAAATTGGGAGAAGTGTCAATTCATGGTTAAGGAAGGCATTGTGCTAAGATTTGATCTCTAATAGAGGCATCGAAGTCGACAAGGCTAAGATAGAGACGATAGCGAAGATTCCTCCTCCATCTTCGGTGAAGGGGATAAGAAGTTTCCTAGGACATGCAAGGTTTTATAGGAGATTCATCAAAGACTTCTCAAAAATTTCGAAACCACTAATTAATCTATTGATGAAGGATGCTATTTTTGATTTTTCGCAGGAATGTTTAGATGCCTTCTATAAGACTAGAGAAGCTCTCATCTCAGCCCCGATAATCCAACCTCCGGATTGGAATCTTCCATTCGAGGTTATGTGTGATGCGAGTGACGTAGCTGTTGGAGCGGTGCTTGGACAAAAGAAAGAAGGCCGCACTCATGCCATCTACTATGCTAGCAAGACGCTAGAGGAAGCGCAACTCAACTACGCCACAACTGAAAAAGAATTTTTAGCCGTTGTATATGCTTTTGAAAAGTTTTGTTCTTGTCATGTAGGAGCGAAGGTGATTGTATACACGGACCATTCAGCAATACGGTATTTGCTCGCCAAGAAGGATGCAAAGCCAAGGCTGATTAGATGGCTTCTTCTTCTTCAAGAATTCGATCTAGAGATTTGGGACAAGAAAGGTTCCGAAAATTCTGTTGCGGATCACCTAAGTCGTCTACCACACACCGACGGCGATGACTCCTTCCCGGATGAGCACTTACACATCATGGAAGAGTGTATCGATAAGATCTCTAGAGGTAACGAACCTTGGTTTGCTGATTTTGTAAATTACTTGGTTTGTCAGGAAATACCTCCCGGACTATCCTATGCAGAAAGAAAGAATTTCTTTAGGGATGTTCGCCAATACCACTGGAATGAACCTCTACTCTTCAAGAGAGGTCCCGACGGCATCATTAGAAGATGTGTGCCGAAACACGAAATGCAAAGTGTCATTCTCCATTGTCATTCACTTCCTTGTGAAGAACACACTAGTTCCCATAAAACTAGCGCTAAGGTATTGCAATACGGATTCTTTTGGCCTACTTTATTTAAGGATGTGCAAACTTTTGTTTCTTGTTGCGATGCTTGTCAAAAAACAGGAAATATCTCTAGGAAAAACGAGATGCCTCTCAACAACATTCAAGAGGTGGAAATCTTTGATGTTTGGGGAGTTGATTTCATAGGACCATTCCCATCATCTTGCGGAAATCAATACATACTTCTCGCCGTAGATTATGTTTCGAGATGGGTTGAAGCTATTGCCTCTCCAACTAACGATGTTATGGTGGTTGTCAAGTTCTTTAATAGAACTATTTTCCCAAGTTTTGGGACACCACGAACCATCATTAGTGACGGAGGTTCACACTTCATAGCCCGACGATTCGAAGCTCTACTAGCTAAGTATGGGGTGACTCACAAGATCGTCACTCCCTACCATCCGCATACAAGTGGACAAGTGGAGATTTCAAATAGACATATCAAAGGCATCCTTGAGAAGACGTTGTCAAAAACAAGGAAGGATTGGTCTTTGAAGTTAGATAACGCATTATGGGCATATAGGACAGCTTACAAGACTCCAATCGGTACAACACCATACAACCTTGTGTATGGGAATTCATGTCATCTCCCGGTAGAGCTGGAACACAAGGCGTATTGGGCTGTGAAGTGGTTGAACTTCAGCATGAAGGAAGCGGGCGATAAGCATCTCTTAGACCTTAACGAGCTAGAAGAACTCCGCTTGAACGCTTATGAGAATGCCAAGATCTATAAGGAAAGGGCGAAGCGTTGGCATGATAAGCATATCATTCCAAAAGACCTCAAAGAAGGAGATCAAGTTCTCCTCTTTAATTCTCGACTTCGACTCTTTTCAGGTAAGCTTAAATCTCGTTGGACTGGACCTTATGTGATTAAACGTGTTTTTCCCCATGGCGCATTTGAAGTATGGGGTGAGAAGTGCGGAAGTTTCAACGTGAATGGGCAACGACTTAAGAAGTACTCACCGGAGCTCCAAGCTGAGGAAATCACTCCGATTGTCCTCATTTGAACAAATGAACGGTTTAGCTACGGACCCAAAACAAAGCACTTCTTGGGAGGCAACCCAAGGTATTGCATTATCGTTTTTTTTCTTTCTTTCTCTCTTTCTTTCTTAGGTTAATTTAGGTTAGATGTCGTTTTTGTTTTTTTCCCCTCGATACCTTCCGGTATGTTGTGTTTTTGGATGCCGGGAATAAAGAATGGGCAAGAGAAGAGAAGAAAAGCCGAAAAAAATTTGACGAAACTTGGATTTTTGGCACAAATCAGAAAGTTCCACGGTCGTCCGTACAAAACCACGACCGTGGAACACCCCGACTGGCCGTGGTTTTCCAAAATTTTACAGCCACTATATATTTCCCTCTCCTTCACAAAAATTCACTCTTCTACCAAAAACGCCCCAAACCACGCCTAGTCGCCGGAAATTGCCCCTTCTCGTAATTCCTTATCCGGAGACCGATTCGAACGATTCTTGAACCAAAAGTGGAGCAAATCGAATCCTATACAGGATCCCGTCAACAAACTCAGCAAACAATCAACATTTGGGAAGGTTTTTGTATTTTTTCAAATCCAAACACTAGGTTTTCTCTCTTTCTCTTCTTGGTTGATTTGGTTCGTTTTTCTTGCAAATTTCTAGGAGAACTGAATGAAATTGGAATTAGAAGTAGTTTAGGGCTGAAATTGCTGAGTTTGATGTGCATTTGCTGCATTTTTGAGGAATTTCAGAGAATTCCACGAGTCCGTACAGCTCCACGGCCGTGGTTTTGCCAAGAACAGACCGTGGTTTTTTCTGTTTTGAGTGAAAAATGTTTAGGAGGAAGTCTAGTAGAAACAAGAAGAAAAAGGGTGATGGTTCTTCTTCTTCTTCCCAACCCCCTCCCAATGAACCACCATCATCACCATCCCCTAGGATTCCTACAATCCATGAAGATTATGAAAGGGCCATGGATAAAATTTCTAAGAGAGCGGTGATAGGACCTAGGTACATTGCTTTAGAGGAGCTTGAAGAGCTGAATGTTGTTAATGACTTGACTTGGCTATTAGATAGAGCCGGATTGATCATATTATCCGCCATTAGGGAGGATGCTTATGAAGAGATCACAAGGGAGTTCATAACTTCCTTCGAGCATAGTGCCGTTAGCCGAACGGTGTCATTTTGGTTGATGGAGCGTAACTACGAGTTCTCCATAGTGCAGTTTGGAACCATGTTTGGGTTTTAATAGAGCTTCAATGGAACGTTTCCTAGGGAAGTGAGGGCTAAAGACTTTTGGAGAGAGATAGTCATGATTTATGCTTCCGAGGACCGTTTGCAACCGGCCGATTCTAAGGCCAAGCTCATCTACCACTTAGCAATAAAGATAGCTCATAGAATCCTGTCGGAATGCCTCTTCCCTAGGACCGAAACACCTCAAAAGATCAAAGCCGATGAGCTCTTCATTCTCTATAGCATTCTTACCGGTCATCCCGCAGATTGTGCCACTTTGCTTGCCTCTACCCTTAGTATGGTGAAGAACAAATCGGTCGGGAACATAGGATATGGAGGTATGGTGACACATATTGCCAACCAATTGAACATTGATTACTCCGCTTGCACTAGGATAGTTGCGAGACCTTTGGGTCTCAATAGCCTCATGACTAGAGGACTTATCTTTCCTCGCCACCGTGGTCCACCTACAGTAGCCATGCCTTGGGAGGAAAGAGGTGGTAGAGGCATTACATGGCTTCCGGAGTACTCTCTCATGCTTGGCCGCCATAACTGGAAGGAAACCTTTGTTCCGATGCATGCCAATAGGTTAGTAGCTCCTACTTATGTGCCAGATGAGGTTCCTGTTGAGGCTGCAGTTGATGATGATGAGGAAATGGGAGGAGGAGACCATCCAGATGCAGGAGGGGATGAGCACGACTTTGGATCATTCTTGGAGCAGCCAACTGACTTCCCGTAGCCACCTAGGAGATCTCCCTACCAGTCGAGGCCTTCCGGTCCTTCTTCCTCACGCCGGGCTAGTGTTAGTGAGCGCCCGACATGGATAGAAGCTCCACCTTCTTGGTATGGACAGCAACCATGATGGATGGGAGTTCCACCTCCTTGGTATGATCAACCACTAGTTGCACCGACACCTATTCAGTAACAACAACCGGAGTGGTTATAACAGCCTCCTGCATGGTACAAGCAGCAGCCGGCATGGGCGACCGGCCTTTCCATGAGGGTGGGAGACTTGGAGATCCACCAGCAGGCACATGATGTGGAGCGACAGGAGAACGCTAGGATTTTACATGATGTATACCCCCAACAGTTTTGGCATCCCTTCAGCTCGGACTTCTTTCCATATCCGCCACCTCCTTCACAGTGATCGTTGATGGAAGCTTTGAGCCACTCTACCACCATTAGTGAGTTTTCTTTGTTTCTTTTCTTTTCTTTATTTTTTCTTTAACATTGAGGACAATGTGTATGTTAAGTATGGGGTGGGGTATGACTCTCGTTTGTAATAACTCGATACACTTGCTTGCTTTTAATTCCATGAACACTTGCAGGTTTCTTTTATTTGTCACACGTTTCATTATTGCATTGCATTGAAAAGCATTGAAAAGCTTTGAAAAACCCATAAAAATTTTGAAAATTTTGAAAATTATTGTGCTTTTAAGATTAGAGATGATTTATATGATGAATCTACTTGTGGAATGAGTTTTTGATGACTTTTGTATGCTTGAATTGAATTATGAATTGTGAAGAAGTTTAGTATGTTGTTTAATCTTTCTTGCAAGTTTCATAATGTGAAAGTTTGATCTAAATCTTATTGAGGAATGAAGGTTGAAATCACAATATAAGTTCTTATACTTCTTTATGAGATGATTAAGGTACCTCGATTTTCTTGCTTCTTTCTTTGATCATTTAGCCCCTCAATGAAAATACTTGCCTCCTTTATCTATCCGGGATTTAGGAAGAGTTGATTTTGGCATATTTGATGTGGGAGGGCCATGAAAGCAATTGTTTAAATTCAAAGTATAGAAAAATAGGTTTGGAAAAGTCAATCATGATGGTGAGTAGCTCGGCACCATTCACATAGCTGGGTGTTTGTGTCTTGCCAAAGTCGGATTAAGCGATATTCCTAACGGATTATGGTATGTGCATCAAGGGTTTGAGCATCTCAAAATTGAGAAACTCCAATCTCCTAGGCTTCGGTTTTTGTGCACCGCTGTCCATATTTCCAAAAGTAAAGTTGAAAAATTATGTGCAAAAAGTAAAGAGCAAAGCTCTAAGTTGGTGGCTAGTTTAATTGGTGAAAAGAAAAGAGTTTGTGTTGTTCCTTTTTCCAGGATTCATACACCACATTCCTTTACAAGTTTCCTACCATTTCCATATTCTTGACCTTACTTGAAAGTCCTTGAGATCATAAGAATGTTATTTGACTTGGTAATCTAAATTGAAGTTCCACATGTTTGATTTTGACAATACTTGAAGGTTATGATGTTTGTCTTGAAGTTTATGCAGTTTATGATGTTTCCTTTGCCTTACATATTTTGGTTTATGTATATGAACATTTTCAAGGAGGCATGAAGCAAGATTTGAGGATAATCTATTGATTAGAAGAACATTACTAAAAAGATTGTTTTTGTTTTGTTTTGCATTCATATGTCATTCTACCTTATGTTCTAAGCTTTTGAAAACCTTGCTTGGGGACAAGCAAGCGACAAGCATGGGGTATTTTGATAGCATGAAATATGACTATATTTTAGGCACTTGTTTTGATTGTTTTTCCCTTCTTCATGTGTACATGGATATGAGTTTGAAGCATTTATGAGCACATTCACCTTTTTTGTCGATATTGAGTTCTAAACATGCTTTGTTATGTTTATAGGTGAATAAGGGCTTGAATTGGAGCATATATGAAGGGAATGGAGTATTAGATCATGCTATATGTCAAGGAGATGCTTTGGAGAAGCTAAGGAAGAAGCATGATTTGAGAACTTTACGAAACAAAGGCTTTCACAAAGGCTTTTGAGTTCCACAACCTAAACCACGACCATGGTTATGCATTGAGTTCGTGGAAGGTGATTTTGAAGAGCAACAGAAAGTTCCACGCCCTAAACCACGACCGTGGTTTATTACACTAGACCGTGATTTCCATGACGTTATGACATGTCATATTTGCCACGTCAGTAATAGTTATTGGGCTTTCTCGTAACCCTATTTTTTCCCTATAAGAAGGCTGAAGACGGGAGAAAATGGAGAGGGTCGCATACGCTTGCATTTACGGCAGTTTATACTTGAAAAGAGAGATTTTGGATAGTTGCTTGGGAAGATTCCGAAAAAGACGCGATTTGAAGATTGTGTACTTCGAGATTTTCTTAGGGTTTACATTTGGAGACAGATTGACACCCCGTTCTTCGTTGTTCCTTAAGATTGTTGTGAGGATTTCTATTCCCTATTCCGTATTCATTAAACACATACTTAGGTTGTTCGGATTTGAGATTGATTTCGATAGTTTTTGAGTTTTTGAGGGTTTTACCTTTTTTCTTCTATATTTGATATTTGATTTAATGATGATGGTTATTGACTAAAACCCTTTAGCGATTCTAAGGTGAAGGGTTCATAGTTGTGGCATAGATGATGATAGATCGATCGTAAATCGATTGGACATTGAGAGTGCGAGAAACCTCGTCGACAGCCTTTTCCACGGCCTATTCTTGAAAACCACGGTCGTGGTTCTTCAAGATCTAGCCGTGATTTCCTCTGTTGTACGACCTTTGCTTTTGCTTTAATCCAAAGTTAGAGATATGCTTTAACCTAGCCTTGGCTTGCCTTTTCTAGGTGGTAGTGAGACTCAACATCCTCTATTTCGGTTTCGAGTGTCACAACCTTAACCGTTTTGCCTTATCTTTGATTCCTTGGGTTTGGGCATGGGTATTTGAGAGTAATTCTTGTTCTTCGATCCTTTCTATACTGCAGCCTCAACAACCTCTATAGAGAGTTTCCTTGGGTGAGACATATAGGGTTTTGGAACATCACCGTACATAACCTTATATTAGATATACCTTTGCAACCCCGACTCTTTCCTTATATCTTTAGAATATCTTGAATCAATTGCCACAATTGGATACTTGGATCTTTAGGATTGCTGTTTTCCCAATATTTGCAAAGCTTCTATATTTTACTTGCTCGATAATTTGTGAACTGAATTTGATTCCCCAAATCCATGACTTCGATACTCTGGAATTCTTGCTTTACTACGCTGATCCATACACTGCGGGTTCGCTTTGCTTTGATTTCCGTTTATAAATTTAAAGCTCATTTGCACGCACACTTTTGAACGAACACTTCTCTTGTGGCAAGTCAGGTCACCGGGCTACTTTTTGCCAAGAAGCAAGTCTTCTTCTCAGGAGGGTCTTCCTGTGCTAGTGTTTTTGGAGGTCGTCAGAGGTCTCTCAGTTTCAGTCACAAGGACAGCAGTATCGAGTCTGAGATCATCCTACTACTCAGGGTTCTGTACTAGGACCGAGTAAAGGCAGAGGATGTGGTGGAGGTACTACGAATACTAGAGGAGCACATGCTCGCGTTTTTTAGTTGCGGAGTGTTGAGGAGCCATCAGCGCCAGCTACTACATGTACCATTCATATTAGTGGTTTACCTGATAGAGTTCTTTTTGATACGGGTTTTACACACTCATTCATTTTTATGCATGCATTGAGTGTTTGGTTTTAGATACAGTAGAGGGGATACCCTTTATTATAGGGTTACCCGATGGTAGTAGGGTCAGAGGTACCCGCGAGATACGTGATTGTCCCATTCATTTACGGACTCTTGATTTACTTGCATACTTATTTGTCATGTTGTTAGAAGATGAGGAAGTCATTTTAGGTATGGATTGGATGGACCATCATGGTGTGGTTTTAGATATTGGTAGACAGACCGTGTCGATCACTACCGTGATAGGTTAGATTGAGGTTTTCCGAGGTTAGGATCTTAAAACATCTGGTATTGTCATCAACGCAGTCCGAGCGGCGAGGTGAGAGTCCAACATTGCATGATATTCCCGTCGTGTGCGAGTTCGCCGACGTTTTTGATGAGCCATCCAACTTACTGTCACAGTAGAGCGTTAATTTCAACATCAAGTTGGAGCCTTGGGCGAGGCCGATCGCAAAGTCACCATATCATATGGCTCCTGTTGAGCTGCCAGAGCTGAAGAGGCAACTCTATAAGTTAGAAAAGAAGGGATTTATACCCCCTAGCGTTTCCCCATGGGGTGCACCGGTACTCTTTGTGCGGAAGGACGGATCGACGAGGTTGTGCATCGACTACCGAGAGCTGAACAAGGTGACCATTAAGAACAAGTACCTCCTACCCCGTATTGACAACTTGTTGGATTAGTTGTAGGGAGCTTCCGTGTTCTTCCATACAATATGAGGTCCGGATATCACCAACTGCGGGTGAGGGAGCAGATGTGCCCAAGACGGAATTTCTGACTCGATATGGCCACTACGAGTTTGTAGTGATGCCATTCGGGCTCACGAATGCACCCGCCGTCTTTATGGAGTTGATGAATGACATCTTCATCGGCTTCCTGTATCAGTTCATGGTGGTCTTCATCGATGATATCCTGGTGTACTTTCGAAGTAGAGAGGAACACGCAGGACACTTGAGGATAATATTATGAGTTTTGCACGATAGAGAGTTGTATACCAAGCTCTCTAAGTGCGAGTTTTGGATGTCTGAGGTGGCCTTTCAAGGTCATGTGGTTTCCGCCGAAAGGATCAAGGTTGATCTGGCAAAGATTAAGGCAGTTGTAGCATGGACGAATCCGACGACTGTCAAGGAAGTACGCAGCTTCCTTGGCTTAGCAGGATATTACCGTAGGTTTGTGCAAGGGTTTTTTGTGATTGTTCGACACTTACCAACTTGTTGAGGAAGACTACCAAATTTGCGTGGTCCGAGCCATGTACTCAGAGTTTTGAGGAGTTGAAGAGGAGATTGACTTATGCTCCTATTTTAGGACAACCAGAGGGCACATATGATTTTGTGGTTTATAGTGACGCTTGCAAGCTTGGTTTGGGATGTGTGTTGATGCAGTGAGGTAGGGTAATCGCATATGTGTCTCTACAGTTGAAAGCATATGAGGAGAACTACCCGACTCATGACCTCGAGTTAGCTACAATAGTTCTTGCTTTGAAGATCTAGCGACATTACCTGTATGGATTTTCATGCCAGATCTTAACAAACCATAAGAGTCTGAAGTATATTTTACTCAATGGGAATTGAATAACCGCCAGAGGAGATGGCTCGAGCTGATCAAGGACTTTGACCTTGAGATTTTGTATCATCTAAAGAAGGCGAATGTAGTCGCCGATGCCCTTAGCAGGAAGACCCCTTGAGAGAAGGCAATAGCGAAATTGACAACTCAGCCTCAGTTGTAGAGAGATCTAACGTAGATAGATTTGGACATTCAGTTCCGTGATGCAGACAGCCGGTTGCCTACTCTAGAGGTTCTGCCTGATGTGTTGGGAGAGATCCAACAGAAGCAGGAGACCTACCCGACATTGAGACTGATCCAAGACAAGATGTCTCGAGGTGAGGCCCCACAGTTCACCATTGGTGTTGATCTAAGACATCGCGAGCGCGTCTGTGTACCTTCTGATGGAGAGTCGAGGTAGAGGATTCTACAGGAGGCCCACAACCCTCCTTGCTTAGTGCACCCATGTGCGAGTAAGATGTATCAAGATGTGAGGCGCTCATTCTGGTGGGGCGGGTTGAAGCCTGATGTGGCCCGGATTGTGGCCCAGTCTGCGACCTGTCAGGAGGTCATGATAGAGCATTGTACACCTGAAGGAGAGCTCCATCCACCGCCAGTACCGTAGTGGAAGTGGGAGGATATCTCCATGGATTTTGTTACCGGATTGATGCCGAGTAGGAGTTTTGATGCCATCTGGGTTATAGTTGATAGACTGACGAAGACGGCACGTTTTATCCCTATTCGGGAAACATGGACGGTGAGTTGGTTAGCTGAGGAGTTCACTAGATAGATAGTGATACTCCATGGAGTACCGAGGACAATTGTGCCCGATAGAGATGCACGTTTTACCTCGCGATCTTGGTAGTAGGAGCATGTTGTCTTAGGTACAAGCCTTCATTTTACGACGACTTTTCATTCTTAGTCAGATGGTCAGAGAGGACCATTCAAACCTTGGAGGATATGTTGAACGCTTGTGTGCTAGACTAGGGACATGTGTTGTCGGATCACCTCCCGTTGGTCGCGTTTTCGTACAACAAGAGCTGGCATGCATCGATCAGGATAGCTCCTGAGCATATTCAAGATGATATTGCTCGAGTGGCATTGATGTAATATCCGGATATTTTTATTCCGATTAATTCCGTAGCAAACCGGATTTCGATCCGTTGATCCTTATATGTCTACCTAGTCGGACACAATATCTCAAATTTTATCATTTTATGTAATCTCACTTCACATAAAATGATAAGATTTTTATAGCAACCCTAATCCATCAAACCCTAGTTTAGAACATGACTTGTCTTTGACAAGGTCATGACGTCCTAGTGACGAGATCAAGACGAGACCATGACAAAGGCCATGCATGGGCTTGACAAAGCCCGACGAGTTTTGACGAGGCCATAACGAGGCCATGACAACGTCACCGACAAGCTTGGAACAAGCAATGGCAAGCTTTTGACAAGATCTTATAATAAATCTTTCAGCCCACATAATTCCTCATTGCTGCAGCCTCCAGCCCAATACTTACTTGCCTCTGCCCAGCCAGCCCAGGAAACGTCCCAGCCCATGTACCACTTCAGCCGAAGAAACCCTGCGGACTCATACTTTCAGCCGTTACATTTCCGTGCCCCTTCTATCCAAGCCAGCGGTTTCTTCTGCACAAATTACGCCATGATTTACGTAATCAACTCCGTGTCTCTCTCCCTCTTCGATCGTCCAGCAAGTGCAACGACAACTCCACGTCTCTCTCTCCCTCTTCGATCTTCCAACAAGTGCAATGACAACTCCAGTCTCGCTCTCTCATCGATCTTCCAGCAGTCCAGACGATCCTCTCCTGTGCAGTAGCGACGACTCAGGGAGTAGGGCATCGACACCAGCCCAGACGTTTTCTCCTGTGCAGCAGCGACGACCCAGGGAGTAGGGCATCGACACCAGCCCAGACGTTCTCTCCTGTGCAGCAAAGTCGACCCCAGGGGACCCCATGTGCAGCGACAATGCCACCCTTCGGGCCTTCCTTTCCTGATACCTCTGTCGAGACTATCGACTACACAGGGAGGAAGAACTTCATTCCTGTAGGCGAGTAAGTACATGATGACCTCTTCCCTCCTGTGCAACAGCGGGTTCAACAGCAACCTTGAGCCATCGTTAATCCCTTGCTCGAGTCTTGAAATCGGGTAAGGTGGATGCCCTTCTCTTTCTTGCACTTCCGCCCATGTAATTCATGCCTAATGAGTGCCCTTTTATGTCTCCTAAATCTACCCAGAACAGCCATAGAGGAGCTGGTACAGATTCATGCTGTTTCTTCCGAGTTTCAAGAAGTGTTGAACAACCGACTTTGAGCCTAGATTTGGGTAAGTTAGACTCTTCCTTTGCTCCTGGTTTTTGGATATGTTGTTGTCGGTATTGCAGTGTAGAACATACTGAAATTTGAGCCTAATCTGAATTATAGTTTAGGAGATATGATTTTATCAAGTTGGCTTCTCATGTAGTTTTCTAAGTGTGCTGAGTTTGAGGAAAGTTGCTTGAGATGCAGTTTTGTGGAATAAATTTGGAGGGGTTATTGACTTCTGTTAGACTTGAATTTTGGATATGATATATTTGGCATATTGTGGTGGAACATATTAAAATTTGGGAAGAATCGGAGTTACGGTTTGAGAGATATGGGGTTTCAAAGTTCAGTTTTATAAATGTGCTGAGTTGAGAAAAACAGCATGGGATGCTGTTTTGTGAGATAGTTTTGAATAGGCTTTTGATCTCTCTTAGGCTTGAATTTTTGATATGATATAGTTGACATCTTGTTGTAGATCATATTAAAATTTGGGAAGAATCGGAGTTACGGTTCGAGAGTTATTGTGTTTCAAAGTTGGCGTTTTTATATATGTGCTGAGTGTTGGGGGAAAACAGCAAGTGATGCTGTTTTGGTGAGATGATTTTGAATAAGCTCTTGATATCCTTTCCGGCTGAATTTTGGATATATTATAGGTAAGATTTTATAGTAGAACATATCAAA
Source organism: Fagopyrum homotropicum (assembly GCA_033239125.1). Lineage (NCBI taxonomy): Eukaryota > Viridiplantae > Streptophyta > Magnoliopsida > Caryophyllales > Polygonaceae > Fagopyrum > Fagopyrum homotropicum. Next base: position 71,045,654 of record BSWB01000005.1, read on the forward strand.
ATTTGGCATAAATCCAGTGAGTGGTTTAGGAGTTATGATTTTTCAAAGTGTACTCAGATTTTGGCTAAGTATAGGAAACTTCAAGTGTTGTAACCAACTTTGGAATTTTTATAAAAATGATGGATGAACAGTTTTGAGAAATTCTTGCTCCTAAGGGTAGAGGGAACATCATAGATGATCTAGAGAATTGTTTCGGAATTTTTATAAGCTTTTACGAATTTTATATTTGAAACCGAAGTTGGACCTTTACGATCTTTCGGAAAATAGGAAATAAGAAAAGTGACAGTTTGTAACCAAACTAAACTTTAGGACTTAGAATATGACTTTATAGTCTCAAATAGAAGTTTAGAATTGAGTTTTGGAAATTCTGGGAGTTTCGGGACCAAGGGTAAAATAGTCATTTTACCATAAATTAGTACTGTAATTGGTTATGTCCTATTACGATCTTCTATCTTAGAAGTCTTAGACTTCTAATTACGTGGGAGTGTGCTAATGCACTTATCTCCTTTGGCAGGCAACTGAGTTGCTACAGTTTACAGAGCGAGTTTGGTTTACAAAGAGTCGAGCTTTATACCAGGTAAGTCCTTTGGGCTTACTTAGCTGACTTCTAAATATGAGCATGAATGATGAAAGTGGTGTGTGATTGAGATGTTAGAGTTATAGGTTGTGATAAATATTTACCGACCTATACTTGGCCTAAGAGTAACGGGCGGTGGCATTCTGCTCAGTTAGCTTGCGAGCGCTGGGGGTTTCTTTAGGGACTAGTCCATACTCGGTTTGTAGTGATGCTACTGGCGGAGGTCAGCTAGACCTACAGCCAGTTGGATAAGGAACGGAGGCGAGAACTGTTAATAGCTCTCGTGCCACAACTATAAATTGAATAAGATGAATCACTTAAATAATAGATAATAAACGGTTGAGTGCCAGCATGATGTTTGTTTAATTTTTGTTTCTGCTTGTGTCTGTGCTGTTGTCATTCTACTTATATTTGGATTGTTAGCTAACGGTTTATCCGTGTTGTAGATCTGTAGAGATAGACAGTTGCATAGAGATCCGGAACGGATGGTCAGCCGGGTCCACGTACTCATTAGATGGGGACGGGGAAGTCTTCCATACGTCATGCATGTTATATATCTTTATGTATGTTTGTAAGGCTGTCACATGTGTACTTTCATACCATTAAAAATATTATGTTTTGGAAATTGTTTTAATTACATTTGTGCCTTGTTGTAAGATCTTAGTAAAGTTGTTGTTAAACCAAGGTCGGGACCCATTGTGATGTCCTAACCAGTAGCTCCCCGAGTTCCGAGAATTTGGGGTGTTACAAGAGAGCATATGCTGACCAAATAAAGCCGCTAGAAGTCGTATACAGACAAGAAGCGATGACCTCTAGAGTTCAGAGTTGGAGCTCATGTTTGGTTGAGAGTATCCTCGACGCGAGGCGTCAAACATTTCGGCATAAAGGGGAAGCTGAGTCCCCGATATATTAGACATTTTGAGATCTTAGACCGATTTGGATAGGTGGCATACCGTCTTGCCTTTCCACCCAGATTAGAGGGTGGAAATCCCGTATTTCATGTGTCTCAACTGAGAGAGTATATACCAGATCCGAGACACATTATCACCTATGAGGATTTAGTGGTTGAGCTGGACCACACGTTTGTTGAGCATCTAGTTGCAGTCCTAGAGTGAGGTATGAGATGCTTGCGCTGGATGAAGATTCCTATGATGAGGATACAATGGTCTAGACGGGGACCCGATGACGCCACATGGGAGACATAGCATAGTATTCAGAGGAACTATCCCGAGTTTTATGCAGAGATAGCTGCATCTGTAGACATGCTAAGTGAGTCTTAGTTATATTTTGGTGATGATAACTCCCCTTGATTATAAATTGTATATGTGGATGATGGACTTAACATTTTAAGTGGTTTTATAAACTAACAAATATCAATTATATTTCTAGATTGCAGAGTTTGGTTTTGTGTTTGTTAAATGTGTGTAGGCCTTGCAAAGCATTTCAAAGGATAAACATAGGCCTTGAAACTCAGTACAAGGGACAAGCACGGAGATCTTGAAAAGCAGTTCAAATGACAAACGTGGAGGCCTTGGAAAGCAGTTCAAGGGATAAACGCGAAGGCCTTGAAAAGCGATACAAGAGAGGATTCTGCTGAAGGCTGTTCAAAATCAATATTCAAATCTTAAAAAGCAAATCTACCAAGGATTACAAAAAGATCTTCAAACAAGATATCAAGAGAAGATCTCGGCCACAAGAAGATCCTCAACAGTGCAAAGAGAAGATCTCAACCAATAAGAAGATTCGGCCCAAACAATAAAGATCTTGCATAGATCTTATCGACGCAAGAGGATAAGAAGAATCTTTCCTACGGATTACAAAAGATCTCGGAAAATCTTCAGCGGCTATCCAAGAGAGAAGTCTTCAACAACTTAGAAGATCTTGGAGCATGAACTAAGGGCTTCAACTACAAAGATATTCAACGGCTCTTTCAAGGAGAAGATCTTGAAGATAAAGATTCTCAAACATGCATCAAGGAGAAAAAGTAGATGAAGAAGATAGAAGATCTTACAACGGCTACTTCATCTCAACCAAACACCGTTTTTCATGGAGAAAGAAAAACATCACAACCAGTGGCGGAGCCAGAACTTCAACTCAAGGGGGGCCTAAAAATTGAGGGTATTTATATATTAGGAAAAAAAATACTAACTAAAAATGCACTTCACAAGCATCGAACCCAAGACCTCCCCCTTTCAAAGAGGATTTAATACATGTACTATACCAACTGAGCTACTGCAAATTGTTGCCCTCTTATTCGTATATAATATTATTGTTCAAAGATTAATAGGGGTAGTGGCCCCCCTCCGCCCCACCCTGGCTACGCCACTGATCACAACGGCCCTGTTACAACGGCTAGAAGAGTTCTCCATAGAAGACTATACATGAAGATGGTGAATGAAGAGAACAATAACAAGCTTACACGGATATATCTAAGTCTTCAAGCGATCAAAGCATCTTCATTCATTCCAAAAGTTTTTCTTCCTCTTAGCTTACAAAAGTTTACATCCTTAGAGAGAGAAAAACACTAGAGCCCCATTGGCATATCTAGAGAGTGTTATATTCGAGTGTGTGTTACTCTGCAAAGTAACTAGGTTATTATTGCTAGGTTAGAGTTGGAACTAGATCGTAGCATTGACTAAAGTGAGAGAAGAAGGGGATTTCTTCTAGGTTATATCTAGGACTCTCTGAGCAAATAAAAGATTGTTAGATCCTACGGGTAAAGAAACTCTAGGACGGAGACGTGGGCTGTTAGAGCTGAACTTCGTAAACATATCACCGTGTCGATCTTTTTATTCCGCACTATATCTTTCTTAATTGTGGCTGACGTTATTTTGCAGGTTTTCGAAGTCAAGGCCTTGAAATCACTTTCAAAACCCTTGAAAACTAGTTTTGTCACAAAGAGCACAAATAGACTTCAAGGCCTTGAAATCAGTTTCAAAGCCTTGAAATAGGTTTTTGTAAAAAGTTCTCATACTCTATTCAACCCCCCTTCAAGAGTATTTATATCATTTAAATTCACCTATACGGTTCTTCAACTAGTATCAAAGCTAGACTCACGTATATTGATTTAACCATCAGTGAGACTAATCATGAACTTTGTAGGTGATGGAGGATTTGCTCAAGGAAGATCCACATCTCGACCACCACTCTACTACGGCAACAACTTTGCCCATTGGAGAGAACTAATGCAAATGTTTGTTATTGATCAGGACATGGAACTATGGATCATCATTCATACAGGCCCTAAAATCCCAACTGCCATGGTTGAAGGAGTCCAAGTAGCAAAGAAGGAGGCCGACTTTATTCTAACCGACTTGGATAGTGTTTTAAAGAACTACAAGGCCATGAACTTGCTCTATTGGGAATTGGATGCAAATGAATTCAACCGTGTCTCATCATGCAAGAGTGTAAAGGAAATATGGGATAAGTTGGTTGTCACATACAAAGGAACGAGTCAAGTTAAAGAGACAAAGATAAGCATCTTCCTCAGGCAATACGAGCTATTCAAGATGAACTCGAATAAGTCGGTTAAGGAGATGTTCACACGATTCACCGAGATTGTGAACAATCTTGATTCACTTGGAAAAGTCTTCACAAATGAAGAAAAAGTTAGGAAGGTTCTAAAGAGCTTACCTAAAGCAAAGTGGGGACCAAAAGTGACAGCCGTCGAAGAACCTCAAAACCTCACTACTCTCCCTCTAGATAACCTTCTTGGAAAGCTAATCACCTATGAGATAGTTCTTGGTGAAGAAGATGGAGAGCTCCCATCTAACACAAAGAATCTAGCACTAAGATCTAAGAAGGATGACATGTCCTTAGAGGAGGAAGATAGTGATGATGAAGATGAGGAAGATCCATTCGCATTGATCTCTATGGGTCTTGCAAAAATTCTTCGAATGACGAAACAATTCGCAAACAACAAGGAATATCCACGATCATCAAGACCTCGAGCTAAGTTTTATAACCCTAATAAGAAAACTAAAGTACTAACTTGTTTTGAATGTGGTGAGGCATATCATCTCGTAAAGGATTGTCCACAAAAGAAGAGGAAAACTTTAGGAAGAATGATCGAAAGAAGAAAGCTATGATAGCATCATGTAGTGACTCACATTCTACTAATGAACCAGAAGACGAGAAAGAACAAGCAAACTTGTGCTTAATGGCCGATCATGAAGAAGATCCAAATCACTATGTTGATGGTGTGGTAAGTACGATTATGTAACAATCTAACATTGAACTCACGCAATTCCTTAAAGACAATATCATATTTGATAAAGAGCATAGGGTAAGGATAATTTTCTTAAGAGAAAAGCTTCTCAAGCAAGAGAAAAGACTAAGTGAGATGTCTTTGGAAATTGAAAATTTTAACACAGAAAAGTTAGACCTTGATGACAATATCAAGGCCTTGGAATCGGAAAATGCGATTCTCAAGGGCAATCTCTCTTCTCTCCATCAAGACTATATCGATCTAGAGAAAGAGAAGGTTGATCTAACGGTGACGTGTCAAGACCAATAAGTTGCACTTATTCAATTCAATCGTTCGAAAGCCAATCTTGAAATAATGATGGGTGAGAAACAATCTTCTCTTAACAAGAATGGTATAGGCTATCACGTAAGTTTTCCGAGAAAAACAACTACCACTTTTATTAAATCTAAAGGAAGTTTTCATATGCCCACATGATTCTATTTTTGTAAAAAAGGTCACGTAAAATCAACATATCCATACAGAAGAAATGACCCTTACATCATAAGAAACACTTATCCTCTATGTCTAAGGAAACAAGTTAAGCAAATATGGGTTCCTAAAGGTACTAGACCACCGATCATGATTAAGCCTGAATAACGACCAAAATGCAATTTGGTCGACCCGGAAAGGTTGATGTTTGTTGTTTTGCAGGATATCACCAAGGTTAAGGAGCATAAATGGATATTAGATAGTGGCTGCTCAAGACATATGAGTGAAAAAAGCTCACCATTCTCAGATCTAAAGAAGCAATCATCTGGAACTATTACGCTTGGTGATAAAGGAAAGTGTAACATCATTGGCATTGGTAAAATTGGTTATAATTCATCTAACTCTATTGATGATGTCTATCTTGTTGACGGTTTAAAATAATAACTTGCTCAGTATCTCTCAAATATGTGATAAAGGCAACAAGGTGATTTTTGATTCAGATAAATGTGAAGTTCAAGATAAAATATCGGGTGATGTCGTGCTTACTGGTCCTAGATGTAACAATGTTTATTCAATGAGCACTAACCAAGTTTCATGAACTAAGCTAACATGTCACAAGGTCTTGACTGACTGTCACGCTAGAAATGTACCACGCAAAAGCCTTACAATTTATAACTCGATATATTTTCCTAACTCCTAGCAAACACACAGTGTATGGGTCGTTTTGTAGCAAGGATAGTACTCCGAGGTCGAACACGAAGACTAAGGTGAGATCAAATCATACAAGTGATCATGGATAGTGCAAATCTAGTCTAAGAAAAGAGAAAGGGATAAAAAAAATTAAAATCATGATATTTTGGTTGGGTTTTTATGGTGATCAATCAAGGATCGCAATCATGCAAGGTTATCAAACAAATAACACAACTAAAACACACAAACGCAAGGTATGAGATCAAAGAGAGAAAAGGTGATTCTAGAGATCAAGATTTCCGGTTATGACATTGGACTCAAGCTTCTAAAGATCTAAGTACAAGGTTGTGGTGTTGGGAAAGGGTGTTTCTATAATGGGAGCAATTACCGGGTAAGTCTCATGCTCAACTAATCCCGCACCAAACTCCTATTATCGGGTAAGTCTCCAGGCGCTAAGGTTGGGAATTCTACACAAACCGGACACTACTTAAGGGGCAAACCTCTCCTTACCAGGTAAGTCTCGGAAAAGTAAGGCTCAAGCAACAATCCTAGCACACTCAGTCCAATAGCGGCTTGTGAGGCTCACTACTACCTAGAGTTCATCATCTTCGGTATCTAACTTCGGAAATCACCGGGTAAGTCTCTTTCCTCACTTAGTCTGCTAGCTTTAGGTCACCCTAAGCTAGATTATGCTTAACAAACACTAGTATTTCAACAACCTAACATACAAATTCATCAATTAAGGAGCAACAAAGAGAAAAATCGGGTGGATCGTGAAGTAAATCGGTCGATTTGGCTTATGAATAGGTCGATTTTTGTCTGGGTTAGATTTTGTGCATACAAATCATCCTAAACAAACATACAAGTCCATTCTATCATCACCCAAGCCATAACCATCAATCCATCACCCTAGAATCACAATAACTTAGCCAATAACATCCATTTCAAGATCTAAAATCATCATACAAGCATACATGGGTTTCATAGCTAGATGGTAAATGAAAGCAAGTAAAAGCAAGAAATCTTAGCTGAATATGAGTTTAAACAAGACTTACAACCCTTCAAAAGAAGATCCAAATCGTTCCTTACAACACTTCCAAAGGTTTCTCCACAAAAGTCTCCCAAAATCACTCCAAGTCTTACTCTAGATCTAAGTTTAGATGATGTTCTTATCCCTTCAAATGAGAGTGTTTTTGTTCCTCTTCAAAGTCTCCCCAACCCCCATGGAACCCCCTGCAAAAGTCCCAGGCTGCACATCCAAAGGCACACTCAAACAAGCAAAAGCAAAGGTCGGAAATAGAAGAAATGAGACATGTGTCAATGCTGTCAGGGGTCAAAAATCGACCCAGCAGTGAAGGAAATCGACCCATTTTCCTGAGTGTTAGGTCGATTTTCTTTAACAAATGCTTGTTATGATCGTGTAGTCATGAGTTGCTCCAATGCTTGCACCAACAAGGGTCCTTGTGTCCTTCTTTGCTACAATTATACTCCTTCAAAGCATTGGATATGTACCACCATGAGGCTTGACCTTCGAATGTATTGATTAATGTCCAAAAGATCCCCAAAATACAAACAAAACCGACAAAAGCTCGTGTAGACGTCTTTTCTAGCAATATGACTCAATTACGCATAAACTGCCTAAATGTATGCCTAAAATAACGTCATAAATCATGCCTTCAAAATACCCCATACTTTCCACTTGCTTGTCCCCAAGCAAGGTTCAAACCTAAGCTACAAGATTGCATGAGTGATGAATGCGGAAAAAACGGAAATCTTTTGCAATTGTGCTTCTAGTCATAGATCACCTTCATAGCGATGTTCATTGGCAAAGGATAAGCAAATATGTATCAAAATAATCAATGCACGGAAACACAATCACACTTAACTTGAAATCAAATATGTATCTAAATCACTTAAGTCAAAACGCATGTGCATAGAGGTCTTAAGGACTTAGGAAAGAAGAGGCCAAGAAACGTGTCAAAGGTGGGAATTTTTAGGTCATGTGACGCTAATCCAGGAAAGGAACTAACTCCACAACTTCATTTTTATTCAACTCCACCATAAGTGTATATTTTCTCCATCTTTTGTTTTCTTTCTTTTCTTTTTCTTCTTTTTGTTTCATTTATTTTTTAGACAATGACATTGGTGTACAAAAGCCGAAACCTTGGTGATTAGCGGACCTCGGGATTTTTCCGAGGTGCCTCACACCGGGCACACATATCAAGGCTCGCTAGGACTATCGGTTAATCCGACTTTGAAAAGACACAAACACCCGATTGTGTGAATGGTTCCGAGTTACTCGTCATCAAAACCAAAGTCCCCAAACCTATATTTTTTCTACACTTTCTCAACACATTCAACACTTCATTCATAACATTCATACACTTCCTTCAACACCCCACACTTGCTTTTCACACACAACACACTATCATGCTCCTATTCCCGGATGGGTTTAAAGAGGTCAAAATTTTAAACAAGTGAGGTGTTTCAAACAACATGATCAAGATAAGAAGAAGAGAGAAGTGAATGCCTTAATCATTCATAGATGATGTGTAAGAACTAGCATGTGATTTCGATAATCAATTCTCAATCCAACCTAGACAACAATCTTCATCACAATTCATACATGGGATTCAAGAGAAGTATTCAAGCCCACGTATGCACAAATTCATTCAACACACAAAGCCATCCATAGCCAATTCAAAAAAAAATCATCATAAGGTTCATATCAATCTTAGAAGCACAAATTTTTTATAAAATTTTCTGATTTTTTGGAATTTTTGAGATAAATATGTACAATGCAAAACATAAAGAAACATTTGACAATAATATGAAACTATTCTAGCTGCAATCATGCAAATGATTATGAAAACCCAACCCCATACTTAAAACCACATTGTCCCCAATGTGAGAGTTAAACAAAGAGTGAAAGAAGATCTTATAATGTAAAAATGGTAATGCTTTGGTATTTCGGTTCACATCGAATGATGATGGTGGATGATCAATCAAGGATGGTAGAGAGCTCTTGATATTCAATATGGTGTCGGAACCCGCGCTTAGCACTGTAAGCCGTCCAAATTTCACGTCCGCTCTACTCATGCTTGATTGGAGATCCTCACTTTGCTTGACAGAAGCAAAAAATCGGACCACAGGCCTAGGAAAATTGGCCGATTTCTGTGCTAGAACAATCCGATTTTCCTGGGTGCTTTCTTCCTTGTCCATGTGCTCGGATCTTGTACCTTCTTCTCAACAGTTTCATGAGGTTTTCACATGACCTCCAGCATCTTATCACACATGAAAACAACAAGATCCTAGCACCCAAAAACACAAAAGAAAAACAAAGCATACCAAGAATAAAATCAAACAAAAACAAGCAAAATAAAAGGGAAAGATATGTACCCTTGGGTTGCCTCCCAAGAAGCGCTCTTTTAGAGTCATTAGCTTGACCAAATCCAGGAGAGTTTCACTCAAGATGAATTGGGGCAATCACTTCCACCGGAGCTTCCGGGATGTATGTCTTCAAACGGTGCCCATTCACCTTAAAGTTACCACAATGATCTCCTCCTGTCTCCACCGCTCCATGAGGAAAGATCTTCCTCACTACATAAGGACCCATCCATCTTTACTTGAGTTTTCCGGAGAAGAGCCGCAGCCTTGAGTTGAAGAGAAGCACTAAGTCACCTTCACTCAACTCCTTTGGGATGATAAGTTTCTCATGTCAACGCTTGGTCCTTTCTTTGTAAATCCGGGCATTTTCATAAGCATCTAACCGGATCTCCTCAAGAGCATTCATGTCAAGTAACCTCTTCTCACCGGCTTCCTTGAGGTCGAAATTCAGCCACCTTATTGCCCAATATGCCCTATGCTCCATTTCCACCGGAAGGTGGCAAGACTTGTCATAATCTAGCTTGTAGGGAGTGGTGTCAATCGGTGTCTTGAAGGCTGTTCTATATGCCCACAAATCATCATCAAGCTTCATAGCCCAATCTTTTCTTGTCCTAGAAACCGTCTTCTCAAGTATTCCTTTTATCTCCTGGTTGGAGATCTCCACTTGGCCACTAGATTGGGGGTGGTAAGGTGTAGCCACCTTATGAGTCACCCCATACTTAGCCAAAAGTGTCCCAAAGTTCCTAGGGGTGAATTGCTTCCCTCCATCACTTATGATCACTCTTGGTGTCCCAAACCTAGGGAAGATGACTTGGTTGAAGAACTGCACCACTACCTTGGCATCATTTGTGGGGGAGGCGAATGCTTCCACCCACCTTGACACATAGTCCACCGCCAAGAGAATGTAGAGGTTGCAACATGAAGAGGGGAATGGTTTCATGAAGTCCACAACCCAAACATCAAAGACCTCAACCTCTTGGATATTATCCAATGGCATTTCATTCCTTCTTGAGATGTTTCCCGTCCTTTGGCAAGCGTCACAAGCTACTACAAAATTTTGCACATCCTTAAACAAGTTAGGCCAATAAAAACCGGATTGCAATACCTTTGCACATGTTTTGTGTGAGCTAGCGTGGTCTCCACATGGCAAGGAGTGGCAATGCCGGATCACACTCTCCATCTCATCCTCCGGGATACACCTCCTAAAGACTCCATCCGGTCCTCTCTTGAACAAGAGAGGCTCACTCCAATAATAAGGCCACACATCTTGAAAAACCTTTTCCTTTAGGCATATGACAAACCGGGTGGCACCTCTTCACACACGAGATAATTTACTATATCCGCATACCATGGCTCACTCCCTCTAGACACTTGAAGCAAGCACTCCTTCATCACTTGAAATTGCTCATCCCGGAACGAGTCATCAATCAGGATCTCATCTCTCTCAACCTCCAATGGTGGTAGCCTACTAAGGTGGTCCGCTACTGAATTTTCGGAACCTTTCTTGTCCCGAATCTCCAAGTCGAATTCTTGGAGGAGAAGGGTCCTCCGGATGAGGCGAGGCTTGGCATCTTTCTTTGTGAGGAGCTAACGGATCACAGCATGATCTGTGTACACAATAACCTTTGCTCCAACAAGATATGAGCGGAACTTCTCAAAGGCATACACTACCGCTAGCAACTCCTTCTCGGTTGTGGCATAGTTGAGTTGGGCATCATCTAGCGTCTTGCTAGTGTAGTAGATGGCATGTGTAAGCCCATCTTTCTTTTTTCCTAAAATAGCCCCAACAGCCACGTCACTCGCATCACACATTACTTCAAATGGTAATCTCCAATCCGGAGGTTGCATGATAGTGGCGGAGATCAAAGCATCCTTCAACCTACAAAACGCTTCAAGACAATATTTGGAGAAAACAAACTCAACATCCTTCATTAGTAGGCTAGTGAGAGGCTTAGAAATTTTAGAGAAATCTTTTATAAACCTCCAGTAAAAGCCGGCATGCCCTAAGAAACTCCTTACCCGTTTCACCGAGGTAGGTGGTGGCAACTTCTCTATTGTCTTTATCATGGCTCTATCGACCTCAATGCCTCGGTGGGAAACCAAGTGTCCTAATACTATGCCTTCACTCACCAAGAAGTGGCATTTCTCCCAATTCAAAACAAGGTTAGTTTCCTCACATCTCTTCAACACCAAAGACAAGTTAGCCAAGCAATTATCAAAGGAAGAGCCATACACCGAGAAATCATCCATAAACACTTCCATAATGACCTCAATATATTCAGAAAAGATAGCCATCATACACCTTTTGAAGGTGGAGGGTGCATTACACAACCCAAATGGCATCCTCCTATACGCAAATGTTCCCCAAGGACAAGTAAATGTGGTTTTCTCTTGGTCATCCGGGTGAATCGGGATTCGAAAGAACCAGCTATATCCATCAAGGTAACAAAAATGTGAATGTTGAGCTAACCTTTCTAGCATTTGGTCAATAAAGGGGAGAGGAAAGTGATCTTTCCTAGAGGCAACATTAAGCTTCCTATAGTCAATACACATCCTCCACCCGGTAACCGTCCTAGTAGGGATTAGTTCATTGTTCTCAGTAGTTACTACGGTCATACAACCCTTCTTAGGAACCACATGTACGGGACTAACCCATTTACTATCCGAAATTGGAAAAATGATTCCCGTATCTAGCAACTTAAGGATCTCTTTCCTACCTCTTTCGTTATAGAATTCAATCTCCTTTGATATTCAATATAGGGTTTATGATCATCTTCCATTAATATCTTATGCATGCACAAAGAGGGCTTAACGCCAACAAGGTCATCAATGGTGTATCCTATTGCCTTTCTATGTAGTTTCAATTCAGTTAACAATCTATCAAGCTCATCATCATTCAAAGATGCATTCACAGTCACCAGATAAGTAGAATTTGAACCAAGGAAAGCATACTTTAAATGAGAAGGAAGAGGCTTTAGATCAAGTTTAGGAAGAGCTTTATTGGTTAGAGATGATCCATACAATGTAGTTTGATATGATTTCAAAGCCATGGAAGCCTCACCAAAGTCCCTTGATGATTGCTCAAAAACACATGGATGATGCTCTAAAGACTCAGGAAAATCAACCCCCTGTGCAGAAATCGGTCGATCTGTGGGTCGATTTCAGCTACGGCATTTGCAAAATCGAATGAAAATTCAGTATTAATGCTGAAATCGACATATTTGTGGCCCTCTGATCCGATTTTTCTACAGGAGATTGTCCCTTCTTCTAGTACTTCAAATCCAACACTTGGTAGCTTTTCCAATGCATCCAAAGCCTTGATCACTTCATTGCTACTCTCCTCAACTCCTTCCTCATCAAACTCAAGCTAAGAACCTTCTCAAGTGGATCGTTGATCAAGATCGAGCTCACATCTTCTCTAGACTCTTCTTCCTCAACAATGTTGAAGACATCTTCACCTAGGGCTGGCCCCTTCACCATTGTGGACAAATTAAACTTGATGTTCTCCTCTCCAATGTTGAATGAGAGGGTTGCATTTTTACAGTCCACCAAGCATCCTGAGGTGGCTAAGAAAGGTCTTCCCAAAATGATAGGAATCGGGTAGTCCGTCGGGATGTCCAAAACAACGAAATCGATTGGCACATAGAGCTTCCCAAGCTGAACCGGTATGTCCTCTAGGATCCCCACGGGGTGAGTAATGGATCGGTACGCCATGTAGAGGGTCATATTGACTGGCTTCGGTTCTCCTAGCCCAACCTTCGTGCAAAGTGCAAGCGGGATTATGCTTACACTAGCACCAAGGTCATAGAGGGCTTTGTATTGTACTTTTCCCACTTCAATTGGCACACAAAATGACCCCGGATCCCGCAGCTTAGGAGGCATCTCCTCCTTCATGATGTGAATCAACTCGGAAGACCTCTTTGCATTCTAACTTCTTCATACTCTTCAAACTTCCTCTTACTGGATAGTATCTCTTTAAAAAAAACTTTCCATAGGCCGGCATACCTAAAATTGCATCCATGAACGGAATGTTAATATGTAATTAAGACATGAGTTCAAGGAATTTACCGATATGTTTATCCAAACGAGCTCTTTCTTGTGATTGTGGAAATGGTAGTGGTAGCTTGTATGGAGAAGGTGCCACATATGTTGGCTCATCATCCTTGCTATTGCCTCCTTCTTCTTGCAATGGTTCTTCTTCCACCATCACTTGCTTACCCTTGTCATTCTCCTTGGGTAAGGGATCTTTCATGCTCAGCCCACTCCTTGTGTAATGGCCAACACTTGGCCTCTTGGATTATCCTCAGTCCTTCCGGGAAGCTTTCCCGGATCCCTTTGTGCCTCACTCGCCTTTTGGAACACTTGTGCTTCTAGCACCTTTTGAGCCTTGGAAATGGATGTCACCGTGCTCTCAAGCCCACTCAACCTTCCTAGCAATTGTTCAAACATCATTTCGTTTCTATCCCTTGGAGGTTGAGCAAAACCGGGTGGCGGCTCTTGTGAAGCCATAGGTGGTGGGGCTGCGCTTGTGGAAGCGGGATGGTTGTGATTAGGCTGGTAATTGTTGAAGTGCCGGCTGTTGTTGTTGAAGTTCCTAGGGCCTTGGTAGTTGTTGAAGTTGCCCCTTCCCATGTAGTTAACATCCTCCTCTTTGGAAGCCAAGTTGGCTTGCACTAGCACTTGAGGACTTGCTTGACTCTTCAAGGTTGTGGTACACAACTTCCTCAAGGACTTAAGCTCATTGTTGATTGCATCAAGTTTGTAGTTGCTCATGGTGACTTCACTCACTTCATATGCTCCCGGTTTCCTCCCATCAATCTTCCTATGGGAGTACTTCTCTATCACCAAGGCTTACTTCTCTACAAACTCCCAAGTCTCATCCACATTCTTCTTCGTGAATGTTCCTCCGGAAAGTGATTGGAGCTTGAATTGACTATCCTCATCAAGCCCCTTGAAATAAATCTCCGATAACTCTATCTTCGGTATCCCATGGTGTGGACAATCTAGGAGGAGGTCTTTGAACCACTCCCAAGATTTGAATAGGCTCTCCTTATCCTTCATCACGAAGGCATTAATCATTCCTCTTAGCTCGGTTGTCTTGGAAGGTGGGAAGAACTTTGTAAGAAATTCGGTTGCCATCTCCTCCCAAGTACCCACACGTCCTAGTGGAATGGATTGGTACCAAGCCAAGGCATTATCCTTAAGTGAGAAGGAAAAAGCCCTAAGCTTGTGGTTGTTGCTTTCCAATCTAGGTGGCCTTAGAGTCTCCATCAAGATCTCATAATTCATCAAGTGTTGATGAGGAGACTCTCCTTCCATCCCTCTAAATTGATTATGCCGGATCATTTGTAGCACTTGAAGGCGGAGCTCGTAGTCATGGGCTGCGGGATCTCCTAAGTTTACACCCGTATGGTGCACTCTTTGGGCTGGATCCATATGTTTCCCTAGCGTTTGCGGCTCCTCAATAATGATTGGCTCATTCCGTACATGGACCGCCGGCTGCGGTGGTGGTGGAGGTGGTGGTTGACGAAGATTAAGCTCCCTTTGCACCAGAGCATCCTTAATCTTTTCAATTTCCCTCCTAGTTGCTTCTTGCCTCTCATTTGCAAGTCTTCTCTCATTCTCCAAGGCTTTATCCCTTACCCTAATTTGCTCTAAGGCGTCATTCAACTCAGCTTGAAGATCTCTTCCGGTCATCCCCTTCTTCTTCTTAGTGCCCTTGGATCTAGTCTTAAGGGTTTTCTCCGGTTCGGGATCGAATTGAGCTAAATCCTTGCCACGAGATCTTCTCATGCACCTAAACAATAAGAGAGTTCTTGAAAAATCAAAGACACTAACCAAACAAGATCAAAAGCAACAAGAACGACCTACACTATACACAATTACACACAACGATTCAATCTAGACCTAGTCCCCGGCAACGGCGCCAAAAACTTGTCACAATAGAAATGTACCACGCAAAAGCCTTATAATTAATAACTCGATATATTCGCCTAACTCCTAGCGAACCCACAGTGTATGGGTCGTTTTGTAGCAAGGATAGTACTCTGAGGTCGAACACGAAGACAAAGGTGAGATCAAATCATACAAGTGATCATGGATATTGTAAATCTAGTCTATGAAAAGATAAAGGAATAAAGAAATGAAAATCATGATATTTTTGTTGGGTTTTTATGGTAATCAATCAAGGATCACAATAATGCAAGGTTATCAAACAAACAACACAACTAAACAACACAAACACGAGGCATGAGATCAAAGAGAGAAAAGTTGATTCTAGAGATTAAGATTTCCGGTTATGGCATTGGACTCAAACTTCTAAAGATCTAAGGACAAGGATGCGGTGTTGGGAAAGGGTGTTTCTATAATGGGAGCAATTACCGGGTAAGTCTCATGCTCCACTAATCCTGCACCAAACTCCTATTACCGGGTAAGTCTCAAGGAGCTAAGGTTGGGTATTCTACACAAACCGGACACTACTTAAGGGGCAAACCTCTCCTTACCGGGTAAGTCTCGGAATAGGCAAGTCTCAAGCAACAATCCTAGCACACTCAGTCCAATCCTAGCACACTCACTTAGTTTGCTAGCTTTAGGTCACCCTTGTAGCACCCCAAATCCGTGGGACTCGGAATTCCACATTGGGCTAGGATCTCACAGTGGATCCTAACCCTAACCTGACAACAAGTTCACTGGACCTTACAACATGGCACTGATAGATATAAAAAAAATGCATAAAAATGTACAACCAAAAGGTAAAATAACATAGCCGAGTATAAACCACAACATCCTCACACAGGAGGTAATAAAAGATCATCCTCACGCAGGAGAGAAAAGTAAACAACCCCAAAAGACCATAACATCCTATGTACGAGAGGTCCTCGGCCTGCCACTCTGCTAGATCACCCAGCAGCACGCCTATCATGTGGGGCATCAACAACATGGTAATAAACCATTAGCTAACCATACATATATAGAGTAATGCGTAAGCACAATCACAATCATGTAAAGTTAAACACACCAGCATGATCACACATTTACCCATTTATCATCTTAATATAATAGTTATTCATTCAAATCGCGTATATATATAGATAGATGAAAGTATGTGACACGAGGACCGATACATCCTCGCTTTTGAGCCTGATAGCCAGCTGTACAAGTATCGGTCACACAATCCGTGTACCTATGGGAGTGG
Organism: Fagopyrum homotropicum; assembly: GCA_033239125.1. Lineage (NCBI taxonomy): Eukaryota > Viridiplantae > Streptophyta > Magnoliopsida > Caryophyllales > Polygonaceae > Fagopyrum > Fagopyrum homotropicum. The sequence continues at coordinate 71,062,178 of BSWB01000005.1, forward strand.
ATTGCGCCCTTCCTGTAAACGAGTATGGCCTGACAATAGAGAACCTCCCATACTCCAAGGCGGATGAAAGGGAAAGGTTATCGCAGCCACACAACGGGGCAGTCAATAAAACATAAGTCGGTATAAACGATAACTCATGCTATAATAGCAAACATCTAAAACACACATCACTCATGCAAACACCCAATATAAGGATGGTAGCTAAGTAAGTCCCACGGACTTACCTCAACCTCGTACAAAGCTCAACCAGAAGCAACCTTCAATCCTGAGAGAGGGGCACTGCCTAATAATAAGGCATAGAAAGATATCAACCTCTATTCATCAACGGGTCACACCTAGACCCTAAAGGGATCCATAAGGATCATACTCACCCTGAAAACCTCAACTAACATCAACCTAAATCCTTAAAGCCGTAAAAGGCATAACTCGATCATAACCTCATCAAAACTCATCCTCACACATCTAGCATGATCCTATACACTCACACTATGAAAGAAGGGAACAAAGGCATCCTAAGGTAAGCCTAGAAGCAACACACACCTGCGGAACCAAGTGCAGAACCTTGCTGATGCAGGTGGCCGCAGGGGCGGATTCTAGGTGGCGCAGGGGCTGGGGCGGCTGGATAGCAGAGGATGCCTCTCCAACCCTTTCTTCACTTCTTCCTTTGATTCTTTCACTCTTTCTTCACTCCAACAACATACATACATAAACATACATATATATATATATATATATATATATATATATATATATATATATATATACACATATCAACACAAGCCAATCAAGGCTGGAACAAGATCCAAACCTAAGGAATCTAAGCTAGACTAAGGAAAGGAAGGAAAAGATGAAGAAAATAAGAAAGAATGGAAGGAAGCCATGAAAGCTTACCAGCTGATCTCTCCATGAGATCAAACACACATCACAACCTCAAGCTGGCTCACACAAAGCTCAACAACAGCAACCTTCAACAAGCCAAGCAAAGCTGTCAAAGATCACTCACAAACTCAAACAAAACTCAAGAAAAGATCAAAGATGATCCAAGGAGAGAAGAGAGGAGAAGAAGTATGTAGGGAGAGAGAGATGGAGCTAAAGATACAGAACCCTCATCAGAAAGAAAGAGACGAAGGTTATAAAGGAGTAAAAAGGTAAAGCACGGTCAAAGGGTCAAAGAAGACGGCTGCAGACACACAGAGCCGCAGGGGCGGACTCTGTGAGCCGCAGGTGAGGCCCAGGCAAACCGCAGGGGCGGCTACTGGGTCACGTAGGAGCGGTCCAGGCTAAATCGTGGCCCTCATCTCACACTCTCAGCGGTGAAGATAATCGACCTTTTTCCTGAGTGTTAGGTCGATTTTCTTCAACAGAAGCTTGTTATGATCATCTAGTCATGAGTTGCTCCAATGCTTGTACCAACAAGGGTTCTTGTGTCCTTCTTTGCTCCAATTATACTCCTTCAAAGCATTGGATATGTACCACCATGAGGCTTGACCCTCGAATGTATCGATTAATGTCCAAAAGATCCCTGGAATACGTAAAAAACCGACAAAAGATCGTGTAGACGTCTTTTCTAGCAATATGACTCAACTACGCATAAACGTCATGAAAACATCAAATCATGCATGAATGAAGGGAAAAACTACCTAAATAATTTCCTAAAATAACGTCATAAATCATGTCATCATTGACGATCTAAGGCTTTGACATAGACGAATTGGTCACGTAAGCATGCATACGATGAAGAAACTATTTTCAAAGGATTTGGTACGTGGCTTGCCAAACCTAAACTTCAAGGTAGATGAACTATGTAAGGCTTGTACACAAAGTAAACAAACAAGAGGTTCATTCAATCCAAAGAAGGTTGTAAGTTCTTCTCGACCCATTGAACATTTATATATGGATTTATGTGGTCCTATGCGTGTCAAATATCCTAAGGGAAAACAGTGCATCCTAGCCATTGTAGATAATTTTTCTCGTTTTACATGGATCTCATTCTTACGGGAAAAATCTGAAGCTTTGTTTGAGTTTTCAAAACTTTGTAAGGAGTTGCAAACTTTGAAAAACCTACATATCGTCTCTATTAGAAGCGATTATGGTAGAGAATTTGACCAACTCAAATTTGATTTGTTTTGTGCAAAATATGGTATTTCACACAACTTTTCAGTTCCTAGAACACCTCAACAAAACGGGGTTGTGGAACGCAAGAACCGCACCCTAGAGGACATGTCTAGGACTATGCTTTTAGAAAGCAGTTTGCCAAAACATTTTTGCGATGAAGCCGTTAACACGGCTAATTACATCTTGAATAGATGCTTAATTTACCCTATTTTGAAAAAGACTCCTTATGAACTCTTCAAGGGTCCAAAACCTAATATTTCCAATTTTAAACCATCTGGATGTGCATGATTTGTCAATAATAATGGCAAAGACAACCTTGGTAAATTTGATGCACTTAGTGACGAAGCTATCTTCATTAGATATGCTTCAAATAGCAAAGCTTATCATGTTTATAATAGACGTACCAAAATCATTGAGGAAAGTATTCATGTTATTTTTGACGAAAGCAATGATGGTACTTTGAGTGAAAGTTTTGCAATCTTAATCTGAATCAACGAGAAGATCACAATTCTAATGGAGAATAAGATCCTAAATATCAAGAAAAGATTATGCAAGAGAAGATTCAAGATACCAGAGAAAACTCTCAAGACCTTGAAACGCATCTTCAAGACCTTGAAACGACAAACGGCGATGCCAGAAGTCAGTTTCAAGGCCTTGAAACCCAACTTCAAGGCCTTGATATAGGATCCAAAGGCGATACTCCAACGGTACTTGAATCCAGTCGAGCTAATAAGCCACAATCTTCAGGATCTGTTCCATCTTACAGAAGGAGAAAGTTTCAACATTCTTCATACGATCCACCAGAGAATGTGATCTCAAATCCAAACGCTGGAGTTCAAACCCGATCTAGGGTTAACAACTTGTGTGCTTTCTCGGCATTTGTGTCTCTTATAGAGCTCAAGAACTATGTTCAAGCTCTACAAGAACTTGACTGGATCATTGCCATGCAAAATAAACTAAATGAGTTCGAGAGAGACAAAGTTTGGATCCCCACGTTTAGACCTAAGCAACAATCCTTCATCGGCACAAAATGGGTATTTCGAAACAAATTGGATGAAAATGGGAAGGTTATTCGAAACAAAGAAGGACTTGTAGCTCAAGGCTATAACCAAGAAGATGGTATTGATTATGAGGAGACTTTTGCTCCGGTTGCTAGGTTAGAAGCCATATGTATGCTACTTGCGTTTGCATCCTTCATGAACATAAAGCTCTTTCAAATGGATGTTAAATGTGCTTTTCTAAATGGCTTCTTAGAAGAAGAAGTCTACGGTGCTCAACCTCTTCGTTTTGAAAAAATGAATTTCCGGATTGCGTTTTTAAACTGGACAAAGCTTTTTATGGTTTTAAGCAAGCTCCTCGTGCTTGGTATGAAAGATTATAAAAGTATCTCCTTGAAAATAATTTCAAAAGAGGTTTGATTGACAAAACTTTGTTGTCAAAACAAGAGGCAACGATCTTTTACTAGTACAAATCTATGTTGATGATATATTATTTGGTGCTACTAATGATTCTCTATGCAAGGAATTTTCAGATATTATGTGTAAGGAATTCTAGAAGAGCTTAATGGGAGAGTTAAATTTCTTTCTTGGAATTCAATCACACAAGAAAATAAAGGAATTTTCCTTAATCAAAGCAAGTATACCAAGGACTTGCTTAAGAAGTATAAAATGGATCAATCCAAGGTATCAAAAACTCCTATGAGTTCCACACTTGCACTTGATCAAGGCAAGGATGATAAAAGTGTTATTCAAAGAGGTATGCTCGATTCTTTGTTATATATAACCGCTAGTCGACCTGGCATTATGTTTGGTGTGTGAATGTGTGCAAGATTTCAAGCTGATCCCAAAGAGTCACACTTGAAAGCTGTAAAGAGGATATTTTGGTATCTCAATGGCACTAAGGATTTAGGGTTATGGTATTCACGTCAAAACTCATTTCACCTCGTTGGCTATTCAAATGTTGACTTTGCTAGGCTATAAGGTCGATAGAAAGAGTAATTCTGGATGTTGCCATATCTTAGGGTCATCCCTAACTAGTTGGCACTCCAAGAAGCAAAACTCTATCACCCTATCCACAACCGAAGCCGAATATATAGCTGTTGGAGCTTGTTGTGCACAAATCCTATGGATAGCTCAACAACTTCGTGATCTTGGTTTTGATCTCAATGTTTTATTTCGATTACAAAAAATCTTGACGAGCATTCAAGAACAAAGCATATCGATGTAATGTAAGAGCCTTAGTCCTTGGAGTCCTTGACCTTAGCTGACCCAGACAGCCACTGTTGCGGACCTAGAAGGCCGCACCTGCGGCTGGCCGCCCCTGCGCCTCACAGAGTCCGCCCCTGCGGATCTGTGTGGTTGCAACCGCTTTCGTTGACCTTGACTCGTGCTTTGTGGCTGGCTTCCTTTATAAGCCATCCATTGCTTTTGATGAGGGGTTTCTTCATCTCTTTCCAGCTCCTTCTTCTTCCTTACGTTCATCTTATTCTCTCCTTCTTCCTTTGATCTTGTTCTTGTTGGAATCAAGAGTAGATCTTGATTTAGACTTGTGTTGATTGGATTCTTGATCATGAGCTTGATACCTAGTGTTGTTGCTGAGGTGCTGAGGTTGTGAGGTGGTGTTGGTCGCTCTTCTTTGCTGCTTAGGGTTCTGTTGTGGTAAGATCTTCATCTCCATCTTCATTCCTTCTTCTTTCCTTGCTTCTTTCTTTCTTCTTTAGTTTAGGATCACAAGTTGAGTTTGTGTGGATCTTTCTTGAACATTTTGATGTTCATACATGTGTATATAGATATGTGGTATGTTGTTGTGTGGTGAAGAAATGAAGAGATTCGAGAAAAGCATCGAAGAGAAGTCGGGATCAGCTCACTGTTGTCCACCCGCACCTGCGCTTGAGCTAGGCCACTCATGTGCCTGTTTGTGAGCCGCCCTTGCGCCCTGAGCCATCCGCCTCTACGCCTCAGTGGTTCAGTCCCTGCGTCTCTTGTTTCCGCTGGTGCGTTTAGGGCATACCTAGTTGGTATGATTCCTTCTTTCCTTTCCTTTGGCCTAGGCTTTAGTTGAGGGATAGGCTAGTATGGTTAGGATGTGTTTGATGAGTTGTATGATGGATATGTGCCTTAGGCACTTATGTTTATGTTGAGGATATGCCTTAGGCATTTGTGAGCATGTTATGATCTCAATGTTTAGATTGGGGCCATAGGTTGGTTGTGGTTATGGAGACGAGTCTCCTAACCCTTGCAGTATGTGATGATGGGTGCCTTGCTATTGCAGGCGTTGATTACTTCCCCAAGGGGAAGCTATGACGTGGTATAGGTTACGAGTATTACAAGTAAGTCCATAGGACTTACTTAGCGTGCAGTATGGGTTTGTATGATTGTAATGGTTGTGTGTGTTCATATGGTTATGCATTTACAACTTAATCCTGACTAGGATGACCACATATGTATACCTAAATGGCCCAAGTGTATTATAACGGGTCGTGACCACTTGCCTCCGTCTGCGGGTAGGAGGAGGTGCCCGGAAGCCAATAATATAGGGGGGACAAGTGATGAACACCCCCATGCAAAACCCATGTGTTAACGGGGGACGGGAAGAGGTTCTTTAGGCTCCTTGTGTTACAAAATAAGTTGAATTAGTATTGGAATAACGTAATTGAAGATAATAAATGAACGTGTGTATGGCATTGCATGTGTGGTGTGTGGATATGTGTTTCTGCTATTACCTTCATTCTTATTCATTTTTGTAGCTAACGGTGTATACCGTGTTGTAGATGATTTGCAGGTTAGCAAGACTGCAAAGTGAGCCAGACAGGGTAACCAGCCGAGGACTTCTATACATTAGGGTTGCTCGTGGGATATGGAATATTTTGTATCTGATGTTATGGATGTTGTTTTGTACTCGGCTTTGATGTTGTAAAACCTTTTGATGTATTGTATACAGTTTTATGTATTTTGGTTTTAATTTGTCTGTGCCTTGTTGGAAGATCCATTGAACTTGTTGTCAAGCTAGGGTCAGGATCCATTGTGAGATCCTAGCCCAATGTGACATCCTGAGTCCCGTGGATTCGGGTGTTACAGAGTTGGTATCAGAGCCTTAGGTTGACAACAATGGCATTTGCTATCTACAATAAAGGTAGAGTGGATAACTAAACAAAACCTGGAAGGGGTGTGACATTTGAAAAGATTTTTGTTTAAAAGCGAGTACATATGTTTTGGGATTGTATGTACAGAAGCCGTGACCCGTCTGAGGATCTCCACAGTATATATATATATATATATATATATATATATATATATATATATATATATATATGTATACCTACTATGTGCTGATGTGTATGCATGTAATATTTAGTATTATATATATCTATACATGTGACCTATATAGAGCCTTATATGTTAGGTGTGCATACCCCGCAGATGGCTCGCACTAGAGCAACTTTTGCCATGGGTCGAGGTAGGGGTCGACCGCCTCTTCCACCAGGAGTGATAGGAAAGGGACCAGCTCCCGCTGCTGATCCACCAATGGTGGAGGAGGTTCATGAGGAGGTTGCTGAGAGTGTCGTCCCAAAGACGAGGAGCGGTGGATCTAGGAGACAACAGTCACAACGAGTCCAGTCAAATGACTCAGATCGTGTATCCATAGATGGAGCAAAGTTTTATGATTACATCAGGTGGGTAGAGGAGGCCGCCAGAGTAGGCATACGGGCCCCAAGTCTACTAGTGCATGAGGGATTATCTCAGAGATCCTAGGGAGCCACTCAGGTGCCACCTATACAGGCACGTGTTGCTGAGACTGTGATGGCTCCAAAGGAGTACAGAAGGCCTTGACCAGATACCTGGTTGAAGGTGTTCCATCAACAAGGAGTACCACCTTTCTCGGGGAAGATTGGGTTAGAGATGGAGGTCTGGATAGGACATGTTGACTCAGCTTTAGATTCCATCAGATGTCTTGAGGATAGACGGATAGAGCTAGTACAGTCTCTATTCCGTGACCTTGCTCACTAGCGGTGGAGGACTATACGAGCCTGAGTTACCACCTATGAGCAGATGAGGACTTTCATTACGGAGCAGTTCTGCCCTGCCTCGCTGAGGATTTACAGGACTTCGTGGAGGCAGGCTTTGAGGACGTACCAATTGTTGATGCCATCAGCCGCTTCCAGAATGAGTTAGCCTTGTTGGGTCCAGCTGCACCTTCTGAGGACCAACATGTGTACTTGTTCTCCCGTCGACTGAGGGAGAGTAAACTATCGTATATGGCGGGATTCCACTGTGAGTCCTTGGCATATTACCAGGATCGGGCCTCTACTTATGAGTGAGAGAGAGCCAACCAGAGGAGGACTTCTCAGACGGGACGGTCAGAGAAGAGGCAGCGTACAGGACAGACTGGTGCAGGAGCATTTGGATACGGGCGAGGCCAGTTTTAGGGCCGCTCGAGTGGTCCAGTGTCTGCACAGACGACTGAGAGAGGCCGGCAGTTTTACAACTGCAGGGCATATGGACATTTAAGGACTGAGTTCCCGAGAGCACCATTGATTTGCTTCTCGTGTAGGAAGCTAGGACATAGGGCTACGTTTGGCCGTTAGGGCAAGGCGTCATCACAGCAGGGTTCTTCCCCTAAGGTGCAGCAAGAGGTAGGCAGAGACCGCCTCAGCACCAGACACAGGGATATTAGAGAGTTCCAGATACACCTGCTACTCAGGGTTCAGCTCTAGGACCGAGTAAAGGAAGAGGTAGAGATGCTAGTACTAGTGATCCCCGAGGAGCTCGAGGCCGTGTTTTTTAGCTGAGGAGTGGTGAGGAGCCGCCAACACTAGTTGCTACAAGTACCATTTTGTTACATGGTTTAACTGTTAGAGTTTTATTTGATACGGGTGCTACGCATTCTTTTATTTCCGATGTATGTGTTGAGCGTCTGAGTTTATCTACCATAGAGGGAACACCCTTTACTATAGGGTTACTTGATGGTAGCAGGGTTAGAGGTAACCGTGAGATACGTAGTTGTCCCCTTCGTTTAGGGACTCATGTGTTGCTTGTTGACTTCTTAGTCATGTCACTGATGCATGAAGAAGTCATATTACGTATGGATTGGATGCCTAGACACTGTGCGGTCTTAGATGTAGGTAAGAGAACTATTACAGTCTCTACTAACATAGGTCCGATAAAGGTCTTCCGAGGTTGGGACCTTGGGAAGATAGGATATGTTATTAGTGCTATACGAGTAGCGAGGCTGATAGCACATGGATGTGAGGCCTTCTGGTGTTATGCATTGAAGGAGGGAGATAGCCTAGCGTTGGAGGAGATCCTAGTGGTCTGCAAGTTTACATACGTGTTTGCAGAGCCGTCTAGTTAGCCGCCTCAGAGGAGTGTAGACTTCGGCATCGATTTGGAGCCTGGTACGAGACCCATCTCGAAGGACCCATATTGTATGGCACCTGTCGAGATGTTAGAGCTGAAGAAGCAACTCAAGGAGTTGGCTGAGAAGGGCTTCATCCGCCCTAGTGTATCCCCGTGGGAAGAACATGTCCTCTTCGTGCGGAAGAAGGACAGATCGTTAAGATTTTGCATCGACTACAGAGAGCTTAACAAGGTAACCATCAAGAACAAGTATCCATTGCCTCGTATTGATGATCTGTTGGATCAGCTTCAAGGAGCGATAGTGTTCTCTCGGATCGACTTGCGTTCAGGTTATCACCAGCTGAGGGTGAGAGAGCAGGACGTGCACAAGACGACATTTCATACCCGTTATGGACACTACGAGTTTGTAGTGATGCCATTTGGGCTGGTGAATGCCCCAACTGTCTTCATGGAGTTGATGAACAGTATCTTCATCGCCTTCCTTGATCAGTTTGTGGTGGTTTTCATTGATGACATTTTGGTATACTCTCATAGTAGAGAGGAGCATGCCGGTCATCAGAGGACGGTTTTGTAGATTTTGAGGGATAGAGAGTTGTATGCAAAGCTCACTAAGTGCAAGTTCTGGATGTTAGAGGTAGCCTTTTTAGGCCACATTGTCTCCGCCACTGGGATCATGGTTGATCCGGCGAAGGTCGAGTCTGTTGCTGCATGGATGACACTAACGAACGTCAAGGAAGTGCGTAGCTTTCTTGGCCTAGCTGGTTATTACCGACGCTTTGTGGAGGGATTTTCTGTGATTGCCCGTCCATTGACGAGTCTTTTAAGGAAGATTACAAGATTTTTATGGACTGATCAGTGTGCCCAGAGTTTTGAGGAGTTGAAGAGGCGTTTGACTTTGGCTCCCATCTTGGCACAGCCAGAGGGTTCTGATGATTTCGTGGTTTATAGTGATGCATTCAAGCTAGGCTTGGGATGTGTACTGATACAAAGAGGTAGAGTGATTGCATATGCGTCTCGACAGTTGAAGACGTATAAGGAGAACTGCCCGACTCATGATTTGGAGTTGGCAGCGGTAGTTCATGCTTTGAACATCTGGAGACATTACCTGTATGGTGCCACATGTCAAATCTTCACAAACCATAAGAATCTGAAGTATATTTTCACGCAACGGGAATTGAATAACTGCCAACGTCGATGAATTTAGTTGATCAAGGACTTTGACCTTGAGATTCTGTATCATCCAGGGAAGGCGAATGTTCTAGTTGACGTCTTTTGCAGGAAGACGCCTCTAGAGAAGGTGATTGCTAGATTGACAATACAACCTCAGCTTCAGAGGGACCTAGTTTGGCTAGAGCTGGACATCCAGTTTCCTGATGAGGATGCCCAGTTGTTTGCTTTGGAAGTTCTACCTGGTCTGTTGGATGAGATCCAATAGAAGCAGGGGACCTACCCAACCTTGATGAGGATCAGAGAGAGGATGTCTCATGGTGAGGCACCACAGTTCTCCATAGGAGCTGATGGAGTTATGAGACGCCATAACCGCGTATGTGTACACGCTGATGCAGAGCTGAGACAGAGGATTTTATAGGAGGCTCATTGTACACCTTACTTAGTACATCCACGTACGAGTAAGATGTACCATGATGTGAGACACTCATATTGGTGGGGAGGGTTGAAGTCCAATGTAGCCAGATTTGTGACTTAGTGTGTGACCTGTCAGTAGGTCAAGATAGAGCATTTTAGACTTGGAGATGAGCTCCATCAACTGCCAATCCCATGGACTTTGTGACCGGACTGAGGCCTAGTAGGAGTTTTGACGCTATCTGGGTTGTTGTTGACAGATTGACGAAGACGGCACGTTTTATTCCTATCAGAGAGACGTGGCCAGTGAGCAGATTGGCCGAGGAGTACACTAGACAGATAGTGCGACTCCATGGTGTACCGAGGATGATCGTCTCTGATCGTGATGGACGGTTTACCTCGAGGTTTTGGCAGTAGATTCAGACTGTTATGGGGACGAGTCTACACTTCACGACTGTGTTTCACCCCCAAACAGATGGTCAGTGTGAGAGGACCATCCAGACCCTTGAGGATATACTGCGAGCTTGTGTGTTGGATTGGGGACAGGGATGGTCTGATTACCTCCCACTAGTTGAGTTCTCATACAGCAACAACTTACATGCATCTATTAGGATGGCTCCTTATGAGGCACTGTATGGACGTAGATGTCGTACACCTTTATGTTGGGATGAGCCCAGTAGTATCAGTGGTATAGCGCTAGAGCACATTCAAGATGATATGGCTCAAGTAGCGCTGATCAGAGAGAGGATGCTTGTTCGCTCAAAAGTGTGTGCGTCAAAGTCTTAAATTTATATCCAAAACTTATGCAAAAGCGAACCCGCAGTGTACGGATCAACTATAGTAAGACAAGAAATTCCAGAGTCAAACTCAGGGATTTGATGAGAATAAAATCGATTTCACAATATCTAGCAAGATGTAAAAGATTTTGTGAATATAAAGGAGATAAATGATTTCAAGGATTCAAGTATCTGACTACGGCTTTCGATTCAAGACACTTCTAAAGATCAAAGGACAGAGTTGGTGTTGCCAAGGTTATGCGTTTCAAAGGAAGGAGAAATTGTACGGTGAAGTTCCAACACTCACTTATCCAAACTTCAAAGCTCTCAACCCGAAGGATGTTGAGTCTCATCAAGAAAAGTAATCAAAGGAAGGATTAACGCTCAAACTAACCACCGAAACCCAAGGATATGACTCTCGAAGGTAAAGATGGAAAGCACACTCAAACCTTAATAGAGGATGTTGAGTCTCTCTATTACCCGAATCTTGCAAACTTTGGCTACCAAGTGTAGAGTCAATGATGAAGTGTCTTCTTACACTTGGATAGGGGTTAGAAAGGTTAGGCAAGGGTAGAATTTAGGCAAGGTTTAACTTTGATTAAAGGATAAAGCAATTAAAGGACGTTAGAGGGAAAACTCTGGCTTTTCTTGATAAAATCGGTCGATCCACTCAAGAACAGGTCGATTTTCCGATGTCGCAAAGTTAAATCCCAACTCTCAGGGTCCAAATGGTTAAATGAGTTCAGTCTATCATCATCTAAGCCTCAATCATCAACTTTTCTCCCCAAAATCACAAGGTTTTTAGCCAATCCTTTTCATATTCAAATCAAAATCAAGATTGAATGAAGAAAACCAATTAAAACTCAAACTTTGCATAAAAACCAAAGAATCTCCAAATCTGTAATCAAACCTTAAAATCTTTCAAAGAATCTCTCAAAGCACTCAACAATGTGTTCACAAATCACAATAATGAGAAAGGAAACAAAAGATCTCACAAACTTCCTTGAATCTTGACTTCTTGTTTCTTTCCTTCAATCTTCTCTCCAAGAATCTTCAATTCCGTAAAATCCTATAAATCTTCCACGTTGTGAACCCCTGATTTTCGTTGCAAGTGTTCAAATGTATACTTTCTCACTAATGGGCTGCTTGGCATATCACTTCTCAAGCCCACAAGTGATGGGCTTTTGATCGTAATATTTTTTAGACGATTAATGAAGAAAATCGATCGATTCAAAGGTAATTAAAACTGCCCGATTTTTGCACAGGAAAATCGTCCGATTTGAGCATAAATCACCCGATTTTTGACAACAGAAAGTGCTCGTCTCTTGAATTATTTCCTCCCTTCCTTTTGTAACTCTTCGACGCACTTTGTTTGCTCTTCATGAGTCCTCAAAGGTTCCTTGAGCTTCCTTATTGACCTTAGATACTCTTTGCTTTACTTTTGCTTCCAATTCCATCGAATTTACATATAATTCAACCAAAACTCGTGTAAACCTCTATTTCCGAAATATAAATGAAATAAACCTTAAAGGTACACAAATCTCTCCAAATACAAGGTAAATTGAGGTAAAACCTCCACAATATACGTGATTATAATGGCATATAATTCATGTGGAGAGATACCTACCACACACAAGTTGGAGGTGATTTGTGTAGGACAACCATGTGAGACTTTAAAGCGGTGTAGAAGTGTAACCCATTCTTACACGGATTATGTGGAGAGATACCTACCACACACAAGTTAGGGCATCAAATTGGAAGATCACACTGTTGAGCCGGCTGATACTAGTGAAATATCCGGTAACCACTCTAGAACATGGTAGCTGGCGCTTGTGACCTGAGTACATGAAAAGATTTGAGAGTCGATGGTTTATGAAAAGCCAACGAGGCTACATGGGATATGGTGTATAGTATGAGAAATAACCTTTTAAAGATCTATGCCAAGATAATTGCAACCTCAAGAATGACGAGTTAGGGCTTGGCCCTGTATTTGGTGGTGGTAGACCGTTTGACGAAGACCGCACGTTTCATTCCGATTAAGGAAACGTGGCCGGTAAGTCGTCTAGCTGAGAAGTTCACTAGACAACTTGTGAGACTCCATGGAGTACCGAGGACTATCGTCTCCGACAGGGATGAACGTTTTACCTCGAGATTTTGGCAGCAGGTATATACTGTTTTGGGAACGAGTCTCCACTTTACCACTTCTTATCACCCCCAGACTGACGGTCAGTCTGAGAAGACCATGCAGACGTTAGAGGACATGTTGTGGACCTGTGTACTGAATTGGGGACATGTATGTCCAAATCACCTTCCCCTTGTAGAGTTTCCATATAATATCAATTGGCACGTGTCTATTTGGATGGCCCCTTATGTAGCTTCGTACGGACGGAGATGTCGCACACCATTGTGTTGGGATGAGCCTAGTAGAGCTGATGAAGTAGCTCCAGATTAGATACAGGATGACATCTCCCGGATTACCTTGGTCCGAGGGCGGATGTTAGCAGCTCAGAGTCGTCAAAAATCCTACGCCGACAAGAGACGTCGACCTTTGGAGTTTAGAGTAGGTGCACAGGTGTGGTTGAGAGTGTCGCCGATGAGAGGCGACCGGCGTTTTGGCATTAAGGGGAAGCTGGGTCCCCGATATGTCAGACCATTTGAGATCTTGGAGAGAGTCGGGGAGTTTGCCTAGCGATTAGAACTGCCACCGAGATCGGAAGGAGGTTCATCCGGTCTTTCATGTATCCTAGTTGAGAGAGTATATACCGTACCCGAGACACGTCATCACCCATGAGGATCTGATATTTGAGACCGACCACACTTTCTTAGAGTATCTGTTAGCATGAAATATTGTGATATTTTAGGCACGTTTTCTAAGTGTATTTGATTCATATTGATAGTCATTGATCGAGCATTGATACATTTGTGAGCTAGTTTGTCTATAATGTCGATATAGAGATCTACACAAGCTTTATGTTGATTATAGGTAATTGAGAGCTATTTCCGAATGGCATCGAGCAAGGATGGAGTTGTTGAGCAATGTCCATGGATTGAGGACATTCCTAGGAGCTAAGGGAGTGCCAACTTGAGGAATGCACGAGGCTAGGGAAGAATCACGTTCTTGCCCTAAACCATGCTCTAAAATACGGCCGTACCACTTTCCACGTTCAAGTCCACGGCCGTGGAACCATGGCTAGGGAAGCGTGGTTCATTCCAGTAACTTCTACGGCCGTGGAGAAGATAGTTCAAACCGTGTTGATTTCCACGCTCTAAATTACAGCCGTGGAACCCTTCCACGGCCGTGATCTTGGCAATCTTTTTCGCCACACTTTAAGCCACGATCTCCTACGCAATTGGGCCGGGCCGATATTTTATCTTACACTATAAAAGGACGGACGAAGGGAGATTCCGTCACCTCTGCTTAGACCTCTGCTTAGACCTCGCTTTACACATACACTTGCGCTTGGAATTGCCCTAATTTTCGCATTTGGCGGAGATTTGTTGGAGAGATTTTTGGCGCATTGTTATTGGCGATTTCCGGATTGACGGAAGATCAAAGATTCGGAAGATTGTTCGCAAGGAGATTTCGCTTCTTGCTTAGGTTTGATTTAGAAGACGGATTGACACTCCGTTCTTCCTTCTTATCTAAGATTGTGTTTGTTTGTTATATTCCGAATCTAGTGATAATATTTGTTCTTGATTGTGACTTTGAGATTGGGTTGAAGTTTATTGAAGGTTTTCGGAAGTTTTCATCTTTCAATCTTTCAATTCTTGAATTTGATATCAATATGACTATTGTTGGCTAAAAACCCTTAACAATTCTAAGGTGAAGGGTTGATAGTTGTGGCTTAGATGATGATAGATCGTTCATAAACAGATTGGATCCTGAAAGTTAGAGAGAATCGCCGACGAACCCTAATCCACAGTCTGTTCTTGAGCTTCCACGGCCGTGGAACTCAAGAACTAGCCGTAATTTTGTGTTAAGTTACGAACTTGCTTTTACTTTAATCCAAAGTTAAAGATTTTCTTTAACTTAGTTTAGGGTTGCCTTTTCTAGGTGGTAGTGAAGCCTCAACAACCTCTACCTCGATTGTGAGTGTCACAACCTTAATCGATTTAGTTAGTCTTGATCCTTGGATTACAAGTTTGGGTATTTGACGTTAATTCTCATCTTTAGAACCTTTCTATATTGAAGCCTCAACAACCTTTATAGATAGTGTCTTGTAGGTGAGTCATATAAGGTTTTTGGAACTTCACCGTACGATTACCTTACATTAGCATACCTTTGCATATCTTAACTCTGTCCTTATATCATTAGTATATCTTGAATCGATTGCCACAGCTGGATACTTGGATCTTTAGGATTGTTGTTTTCCCAATAATTCGAAAAGCTCTTACATTTACTCGCTTGATAATCTATAATTGGATTTAACCCCCCAAATCCCTGTGTTCGATACTCTGGAATTCTTGCTTAACTATATCGATCCGTACACTGCGGGTTCGCTTGCTTGGTTCTAGTTTTATAAATTTAAAGCTTATTCGCACGCACGCTAAGTGGCGAACAAGTTTTTGGCGCCGTTGCCGGGGATTTGGTCTAGGCCGAATTCGGTTTTCGGTTGTCAAGCTTGGGAGCTTCTCCCTCGTTATTTGATATCTTTTCAAGTGTATGCGCAGGTCTAGGAACACCGGAGACCTCTTGCCTCTTGATCAAGAGCTTGAGAGAACTTTAAGGCAAAAGCGTAAGGAAAAGAAGATGGCTGAAGAAAACGAACGTGATCTTCAATCGGAGCTAGCGGAGAAAGAAGCTCTACTCCAATGGAGTGAGAGGACACGTAGAGATGAAATGGATCGTCATCAATCTCAAGTTGACGATCTAAAAGATATGATGTTCCAGATGAGGATAGAACTAAGAAACCTTAAGAATAAGGGGAGCAAGAAATCCTCAAGGAGACCTTTAAAGTCAAATAGGGGTCATTCATCCGCTGATGATAGCGATTCCTTCATGCCACCGCTAGAGGAAATTGATCCCACGATCAATGTGAATCCATTCCATCCACGGGCAGCTGCTAATCGCCGTGTTCCACCTAAGAATGCAAGGATCGAACGTGTGGATGCGGAGCCAAGAACTCTTGGCCAAAGGATGGATCCAACGCAACAACCACGCCGTTTAGGTGTGAACTTTGATGCTGATGATGTACAAGGGTTTAGCTTCAACCCTCAAGTTATTACTCTTGTTCGCCAAAATCAATTTGGCGGGACAAACGCTGAATCTCCACACCAACACTTGCAAAACTTTGAGTGTATGATGGAGACATTGAGGCCGAAGAACGCGACTACCAAAAACTATAAGCTCAAGCCTTTCTTCTTCTCTTTGAAAGGGAAAGCATTGTCTTGGTATCAAGCTCTTCCTAGTGGGAAATTAGACACATGGGAAGACCTTTCCGCGGAGTTCCTCACTAAGTTCTTTCCGCCATCCAAAACGGCGGAACTTAGAGGTAAGATTAATGCATTTTCCATGAGATCTAACGAAAGTTTGTTTCAATCATGGGAAAGGTTTCAGGACTTGTTATTGGATTGCCCTCATCATGGCATATCCAAGCTTGCATTGCTGGAGATTTACTACAAGGGGCTGGATGTGGAGACACAATTCAAGCTCCAATTCCTCTCATGTGGAACATTCATGGACATGAGAGAAGATGACGCTTGGGACTTCATTGAGAAGCAAGCAAGGGTCATAGAGAAGTATTCCCACCGGAAAGTGGAGGGAAATCGTGTGGAGCAAGGAGCGAAGCTCATACATGAAGCTCAAAATCAAATTTTCTCCCTCAACAATGAGATCAAAGAGTTGAAGGAGGCTATCAAGACCAACTTTCCAAAGCAACAAGGAAAGGATGTTGGCTATTTGGGCAACAACAACAATGGCGGTGAGAACACAAACTGCAACAACAATAATAACCGGAATAATAACCGGAACAATTGGAATGGCAACAACAACAACCGGAACAACAATTGGAACAACAATAGGGGTTCAAACAACAACAATTGGCGCTCCAATCAACAAAATTCCGGTAAATCTTCTCCTTCCAATTCGAATTCACTAACTCCACCTTCCTCTTCCTCTACTCCTTTGAAAAGCCAGGGGCAAACATCTAATAGAGGAAACACTTCGGGGAAGGAGAAGCCCGATCCCATGTTGGAAACGATTTTGGGAAAGCTTCAAGGTTTGGAGAACCGCATCATTAAGGTTGATGATCAAATTTCTAAGGTTGATAAAGCCCAAAAGGTTTTAGAAAACCAAATGTTCAGCCATGCGGAGGAAGTTCCTAGGAATCAAGGGAAACTTCCAGGAAAGACGGAGGACAACCCTAAGGGAAGGGTGATGGCAATCACAACTAGGAGCGGAGTGACTACCACCGATCCGCAACCTAAGTTTGTTGAAGTCCCCGTTGAGAAAGACAAAGAGAAGGGGAAGGAGAAGGAAGATGTCTACGTTCCTCCTCCAGCTTACAAACCTCCCCTACCATTCCCTCAATCTAGAGCGAGAGCGCGCCTAGATAAACAGTTTGGTAAGTTTATAGAACTCATGAGCAAGCTGCATATTAATATACCTTTCATTGATGCTATTGTAGGTATGCCGGCTTATGGCAAGTTCTTGAAGGAGCTCCTCTCTAACAAGAGGAAGCTAGAAGATTTCGGTGAGGTTAAGATGAGTTCGGATTCTTCGGATCTCATCAAGACCATGAAAGCGAAAATTCCCCCCAAGCTAAAGGATCCGGGGTCGTTTTGCATTCCCATAGGAGTGGGAGATGTCACATATGATGCGTTATGTGACTTGGGAGCAAGTGTGAGCATCATACCACTTGCGTTCTGTAGGAAGATCGGTTTAGGCGACCCTAAACCGGTGAAGATGACGTTGTACATGGCGGATCGATCCATCACTCGCCCCGTCGGTATTGTAGAAGATATCCCAGTCAAGCTAGGTAAATTCTTTGTTCCCATTGACTTTGTTGTGCTTGACATTCCTGCAGATAGTCCGGTCCCGATCATACTCGGAAGACCGTTTCTTGCAACTTCCGGCTGCATAGTCGATTGCAAGAATGCTAGACTCGCTTTTGACATAGGAGAAGAGAAGGTAGAGTTCGTTCTTTCCACTCTAATGAAGGAGCCAATCTTTGATGAGGATATATTCAATATCCAATATGAAGAGGGGTTGTCTAGAGAGGAGGTAAGTGTTATTCTCTTCAAAGATCCTTTGCAAAAGGTCATTACTATGAGTCTAACGAATGTAGGGGAAGAAGAGGAGTGCAATGAGGCAATTGAAGCCTTAGAAGCACAAGAAGAAGTGGGTGAAGTGGAATTTGAGAAGCTCCACGACGAGGCAGAAAACGTGAGAATCCACGGCCATACACTATATTCCACGGCCGTGGATCTCACCACCCAAAGCGTGGCTCACTCCAGAGGGTTACACGGTCGTGGAGTAGGCAGAGCAACTGTAACCACTTTCCACACCCTAAATCACGGCCGTGGAGGGTGTATGGAAACCGTAATTTTGGCCGTGGAAGGAGATGGTCGTGCCACTTCTTCAACTTCTTTTGATTCTTCTCCCACACCCTCTACACCCTTAGACACTTCTAAGGAATCATCGGATGCTCCTCAAGAACCATTGGAAGCTCCGAAAGCAATGGAACTAAAGCCACTTCCTACTCATCTAAGGTACGCTTTTCTAGGATCTAACTCTACTTATCCAGTTATTGTTAGTTCCGATCTAACCATAGATGAACATAGCAAGCTTATGGTTGTACTTAGGAAACATAGGAAAGCTTTAGGCTACACCATAGAAGACTTAGTAGGAATCAAACCCTCCCTATGCATGCATAAATTATTAATGGAGGAAGACTTTAGGACTTCAAGACAACCTCAAAGGCGGTTGAATCCGACCATGAAGGAGGTTGTCAAGAAGGAAATTCTTAAACTTCTTGATGCAGGTATCATCTATCCTATCTCCGATAGTAAGTGGGTGAGTCCGGTTCAAGTAGTTCCGAAGAAGGGAGGAATGACGGTCATCACCAACAATAACAACGAACTCATTCCTACCCGAACCGTAACGGGATGGCGGATGTGTATTGACTACCGCAAGCTTAACAACACGACGAGGAAGGATCACTTCCCACTACCCTTCATCGATCAAATGCTTGAAAGGTTAGCGCAACATTCACACTTTTGCTATCTTGACGGTTATAGTGGTTTCTTTCAGATTTTGATACACCCGGACGATCAGGAGAAGACCATATTCACGTGCCCATGGGGTACGTTCGCTTATAGAAGAATGCCGTTCGGGCTTTGCAACGCCCCAGCCACCTTTCAAAGGTGCATGATGGCCATCTTCTCCGAATACATTGAGGAAATCATGGAGGTCTTCATGGATGACTTCTCCGTATACGGTTCCTCTTTTGACAATTGCCTTTCTAACCTTGCTCTTGTTTTACAAAGATGTGAAGACACCAATCTAGTTCTTAATTGGGAGAAGTGTCAATTTATGGTAAAGGAAGGAATTGTATTAGGACACCTAATCTCTAGTAGAGGGATAGAGGTGGATAAGGCGAAAATAGAGACTATAGAGAAGCTTCCTCCCCCAACTTCGGTGAAAGGGATAAGAAGTTTCCTAGGACATGCTGGATTTTATAGACGTTTCATTAAAGACTTTTCTAAAATATCAAAACCGCTCCCTAATCTATTGATGAAGGATGCAGTTTTTGAGTTTTCGCAGGAATGTTTGGAGGCGTTTAATATGATCCGGCAAGCTCTAATTTCAGCACCTATTATCCAACCTCCGGATTGGACTCTACCTTTTGAGGTTATGTGCGATGCTAGTGACGTAGCTATAGGAGCTGTTCTTGGATAACGAAAGGAAGGGCGAACTCATGCCATATACTACGCTAGCAAGACGCTAGATGAAGCGCAGCTCAACTACGCCACTACGGAAAAAGAATTTCTAGCTATTGTCTATGCTATTGACAAGTTTCGCTCTTATCTTGTAGGTGCAAAGGTGATTGTCTACACGGATCATGCTGCGATCCGGTACCTCCTTGCAAAGAAGGATGCGAAGCCAAGGCTAATTAGATGGATTCTTCTCCTACAAGAATTCGATCTAGAGATCCGCGACAAGAAAGGTTCGGAAAATTCTGTTGCGGATCATTTGAGTCGCCTAACACATCTAGAGGACGACCACTTACCTATAGATGAGTCCTTCCCGGACGAACACCTACACATTATTGAGGAGTGCATCGATGTGATCTCCAAAGGTAACGAACCATGGTTTGCTGATTTTGTTAACTATTTGGTTTGCCAGGAGATACCGCCCGGATTATCCTACGCACAAAGAAAGAAGTTCTTTAAGGATGTCCGGGAATACTTTTGGAATGAACCTCTCCTCTTCAAGAGAGGTCCGGATGGCATCATTCGGCGATGTGTGCCGGAAGATGAGATGCAAAGTGTCATCCGCCATTGTCATTCACTACCTTGTGGAGGACACGCTAGTTCGAACAAGACTAGCGCAAAGGTATTGCAATCTGGATTCTTTTGGCCTACTTTATTTAGAGATGTGCAATCCTTTGTTTCTTGCTGCGATTCTTGTCAAAGAACAGGTAATATCTCTAGGAGGAATGAGATGCCTCTCAATAACATCCAAGAGGTGGAGATTTTCGACGTTTGGGGAGTAGACTTTATGGGACCATTCTCATCATCTTGTGGAAACCAATACATACTATTGGCAGTGGATTATGTTTCTAGATGGGTGGAAGCAATTGCCTCTCCCACCAATGATGCCATGGTGGTGGTTAAGTTCTTCAACAAGACCATTTTTCCACAATTTGAAACACCAAGGACTATCATTAGTGATGGAGGCTCTCACTTCATTGCCCGGCGCTTTGAAGCTCTTCTAGCTAAGTATGGGGTTACTCACAAGATCGCCACCCCTTATCATCCACAAACAAGTGGACAAGTTGAGATCTCAAATCGGGAGATCAAAGGAATCTTAGAGAAGACGGTTTCAAGGACTAGGAAGGATTGGTCTTTGAAGCTTGATGACGCATTGTGGGCATACCGGACTGCATACAAGACTCCCATAGGAACCACACCATACAACCTTGTGTATGGGAAGTCTTGTCACTTACCGGTAGAGTTGGAGCATAAGGCGTTTTGGGCTATCAAATGGTTGAATTTCAGCATGAAGGAAGCGGGAGAGAAGCATCTCTTGAACCTTAATGAGCTTGAAGAACTCCGCTTGAATGCCTATGAGAACGCCAAGATTTATAAGGAGAGAGCAAATCGTTGGCATGTTAAGCATATCATTCCAAAGGACTTCAAAGAAGGAGATCAAGTTCTCCTCTTCAATTCAAGGCTTCGTCTCTTTCCAGGTAAGCTTAAATCTCGTTGGACCGGACCTTTTCTAATTAAGTGTATTTTCCCCCATGGTGCAGTTGAAGTATGGGGTGAAGCGGGCGGAAGCTTTAAGGTGAACGGTCAACGACTCAAGAAGTATACGCCGGAACTCCAAGTTGAAGAGTTCACGCCTACCGCACTCGAATAAGTGCGAGAATGATCTAGCTACGGACCTTAAACAAAGCGCTTCTTGGGAGGCAACCCAAGGTATTGCATTCACGTTTTTGTTTTCGATTCATAGTTTAGCTTAGTTTAGACGTTTTTGCTTTGTTTTGCCTTCGATTCCTTCCGGTATGTTCGTGTTTGTGGATGTAGGAACAGTGGAAAAGGAAAGAGGAAGAGTTATTTTGAAGAAAAGTGACGAAACTTGGACTTTGGAGCATTAGAGAGAGTTCCACGGCCTAAACCACGGTCGTGACAGCTACAGTGACCGTAATTTCCAAAAGCCTTTGAAAAATCACCAAAACCACGGTTCCGTACATTTCCACGGCCGTGGAACCCCCCGATAGACCGTGGTTTTCAATTATTTTTCCGGCCACTATATAAACCACGTTCTTCATAAAAACTCACCAAAATCCCAATTCCA